>OX090902.1:3282200-13282200 GCA_944319695.1 Tiphia femorata
AACTTTGCCCCACGGAGTTTGTTCCATTTTAAATTGTGCACCGAGCTAAGGAATGGCATCAGGAACAATCTAAAAAAAGTCGCATCTCGATATCCCTGGCGGAAGGCACCCCTAGCAGCCAAAAACCACCCTCGCGAACGTTCAAAAAATTCTAACTTTGCCCCACGGAGTTTGTTCCATTTTAAATTGTGCACCGAGCTAAGGAATGGCATCAGGAACAATCTAAAAAAAGTCGCATCTCGATATCCCTGGCGGAAGGCACCCCTAGCAGCCAAAAACCACCCTCGCGAACGTTCAAAAAATTCTAACTTTGCCCCACGGAGTTTGTTCCATTTTAAATTGTGCACCGAGCTAAGGAATGGCATCAGGAACAATCTAAAAAAAGTCGCATCTCGATATCCCTGGCGGAAGGCACCCCTAGCAGCCAAAAACCACCCTCGCGAACGTTCAAAAAATTCTAACTTTGCCCCACGGAGTTTGTTCCATTTTAAATTGTGCACCGAGCTAAGGAATGGCATCAGGAACAATCTAAAAAAAGTCGCATCTCGATATCCCTGGCGGAAGGCACCCCTAGCAGCCAAAAACCACCCTCGCGAACGTTCAAAAAATTCTAACTTTGCCCCACGGAGTTTGTTCCATTTTAAATTGTGCACCGAGCTAAGGAATGGCATCAGGAACAATCTAAAAAAAGTCGCATCTCGATATCCCTGGCGGAAGGCACCCCTAGCAGCCAAAAACCACCCTCGCGAACGTTCAAAAAATTCTAACTTTGCCCCACGGAGTTTGTTCCATTTTAAATTGTGCACCGAGCTAAGGAATGGCATCAGGAACAATCTAAAAAAAGTCGCATCTCGATATCCCTGGCGGAAGGCACCCCTAGCAGCCAAAAACCACCCTCGCGAACGTTCAAAAAATTCTAACTTTGCCCCACGGAGTTTGTTCCATTTTAAATTGTGCACCGAGCTAAGGAATGGCATCAGGAACAATCTAAAAAAAGTCGCATCTCGATATCCCTGGCGGAAGGCACCCCTAGCAGCCAAAAACCACCCTCGCGAACGTTCAAAAAATTCTAACTTTGCCCCACGGAGTTTGTTCCATTTTAAATTGTGCACCGAGCTAAGGAATGGCATCAGGAACAATCTAAAAAAAGTCGCATCTCGATATCCCTGGCGGAAGGCACCCCTAGCAGCCAAAAACCACCCTCGCGAACGTTCAAAAAATTCTAACTTTGCCCCACGGAGTTTGTTCCATTTTAAATTGTGCACCGAGCTCAAGTGTATATGCTTTAAATCTTTAGACCTATAATAGTACGCACTAGAGATACACATCTACTTGCAGAGCAAATGAAAAGTTCCATGGCTCGACAACAAGTCAGTATATTTAACATATGTATACAGGGTGTCCCGCAACAGGTGTAATCACCACGAAGGGGTCATAGCTGAAGTAATTATAAACAGTTTTCTTTGTGAAAAAGTTGGATTACGCTTCATTTTTCAATTATTAACCCTTTTAGTGCCGGACGCCGATATATCGGCGTTCGCTACACTTGCGAAAAGTGCCAGCGCCGATATATCGGCGAGCACCCAGTAGCGCTTTGCTATTCGCGTTGCAAGAGAACTCTATACCAAAATAAATTTATAATTGGTTAATAGGTGCCATTACTTTATTCTACGTTCCTTCCTTAATACGCTGCTTTTTGAATCATGTAAATATCATTTTTAGTTTGGTTTTAATGAGCCGTTTCCCAAACCCTTGTAAATTTGTGAAATTCGTCCGGTTATCTTCGCATAGGCACCTCTGTTTCGCCCGGCACTAAAAGGGTTAAGGAAAAACATAGACAAATGTTTCCATGATGGTTGACCATGACCGTGACTACGACCCTTCTTTTTTTTTTATTTTTTTTTTTTTTTGCACGGGGGACCATGACCCTAATCCTAACCCTAACAATTTAACAAATTAATTTAACAAATCGACTTCTTCCTCTTATGATCACAACCATGACCCTAACCATGACCATGACCCTGACCCTAATTATTAAGGGAAATAAACAGCGCGGGCTCTACGGGCGCGCTCGTTCGCCTATGTTTTTCCTTAAAAATTCAAAAACGAAGCCCCAATCCAACTGTTTCACAAAGGAAAATGTTGTTTAGAATCACTTCAGCTACAACCCTTTCGCGGGGATTACACCTATTGCGGGACACCCTGTATAAGCTTACATAAAGTTATATTTAATACACGTGCTGTTATTGTAATTAACTTTGCTGTCATTAAGTATAATATTTTCAAAAGGCGTTATTTTACCATGCTCTCTTAGGTTCGACCCCGAAGAACAGTTGAAGAAATTGGAGAATAGGAAAATTTGCGATTCGCAAGAATGAGCGTTTTTTAAGCGTGGACTGCTGAAGAACTAAAAAGCTATTTTGCTAATTGGTATTATATTGTAGTATGTCATGAGGACTTGAAAAATCCCATAAGAACAGGATAGTTAATAATGAAATTATCATTTATTAAACACAGTGTTGCCTATTGCACTATCCACTCGTGCAGCACACTAAAACAAATCGCAAAATAACATGTTTGTAGCTTCTTTAGTTTTCCGGCAGTTCACCCAGAAAAAAACGCCTACTTTTAAGACTATTTACACTGATCATACCTCTTAGTGAAGGTAACCAAAGAGAAAGGAAAAGAAAAAAGCATGCTGTAGAATTTATAAAATCGCACACTATTATATCATCTTGAATCTATTTGTTCGTCCAATTTCTTTCCCGATATTTGGATAGAATCAACATTACTGGTATGAGAGCTTCCTTGCATTATTAATTGATATAAAATAAATTAAATTTAATTGTAATCAGACTTGCAATTTCCGTTTGTCACTTTTTCGACCTTGTTCGTTATCCCATGATTGCTATTTTAAAGTTTAATTGAAGTACAGTGATAAGATGGTTCTGCCAGACAGAGTCACGAGACTTTGCGATGGATCTGCCCTCTAGATTTATACCGTCGTGAAGAGAACTGAACAGTCCAATTTTCTAATATTAGAGTTTATGCCCCCTGTCAGCACCAGATAGACGTTTATCAAAGTAAAACAGAGGTAATTTAAGCCAGTTGTCAAGTGTTATAGTTCCATTTTAAAGAAAGGCAAAGAATTTTACTACACTCGAAACATAAAATTTTTTTTCAAAGGGACACAATGTTCCGTACATCACAATTTGACAAATTATTAGGTATGCTTTACTTTATTGTTCTTTCAACGTTGAACAAAATGTCGGGACTTTCCTAATCTCGATAATTTTAGAGAACGCCACGACTGCTAAGCGGCTAGAAACTGATTGGCCTTCTATTCTTCAAATTTGCGACCTTATACGACAAAGCGATGTTCAGTGAGTAAGATTTTATAAATTTGTGTAATTGTATGACTCATCCGTCATAAGGTAACCTATACCATTTCTTGTCAGAGTAAAAATTACCCGTCAAAATCAAATACTCAATTAGTTTACATAGGCCATTTCAATGACAAAGTTTTTTTACTAATACCATATATTACGACTATCTTACGTTTTCAGGCCAAAGGTAGTGCTTGCGGCGCTGAAACCCAAACTAACAAATAGTAATCCACATGTTACTCTGTCTGCATTATTGGTGAGCTATAATGATACGTATTAATAATTTACAAAGTTTTTCTTCAGTATCTGTAATTATTTGTAAAATGTCCTTTATATGTTTTATGCACAGGTATTAGATTCTTGTGTGAAAAATTGTGGTAGCTTAATCCACGATGAAATTGGTACAAAGCAATATATGGAACAATTGAGTACCATATTAAAGACTTCAACAAACGATGAAGTAAAACAGAGGATTCTAGAATTAATACAAGAATGGGCATCTGCATTTCGCAATATTCCTAAATACACTGCTGTTCGAGTACGAATTTACAAACTAATGTTGTAAATTCCTGCCTCATCTAATTTACTTTTAAATCTTACAGGATACACTAAATATTCTGAAAGCGGAAGGCCATAAGTTCCCTGCATTGAAAGAAAGTGACGTAATGTTCATTGCTCAATCTGCTCCTGAATGGATAAACGGTGCAAATTGCCACCGTTGTAGAGTTATATTTACTTTAATGGAACGTAGACATCATTGTCGGGCGTGTGGCCAAATCTTTTGCGATCAGTGCTCACGTAAAAAATCCACTCTACCAAAATTTGGAATTGAAAAAGAAGTTAGAGTTTGTGATATGTGCTATGAACTGATTAACAAGTATGTAAGACTACATATCTTATCTTTACAATTTGTGAAATGCTCAAGTGTATATGATTTAAATTTTTAGACCAACAACAGTACAAACTAAAGATACAGATCTACCTGCAGAATATGTGAAAAGTTCCCTGGCTCAACAACAACAAGTCTGTATATTCAACATATAACCTTACATCAAGTTATAGTTGTACTTCGTGCTGTTATTTTAATTAATTTTGCTGTGTCTTTAAACATAAAATTTTAATTCTAAGGGTGTCACTTTACCACATTTTCTTAGGTTCCACCCCGAAGAACAGCAGAAGAAATTCGGGAAGAGGAAGATTTGCAATTAGCTCTAGCTCTTAGTCAAAGTGAAGCTGAACAGAAAGAAAAAGAAAAAAAGCGTGCTACAAGTGCTTTAAAATCTAATCCCACACTTATGACTCGAACATATTCTCCTCCACCTTCACCTGTTAGTTTAATCATTGGCATTTAGTTACAAGATTTTCAAATTATTACAAAATATGCTATGAGTATATTTTCTAGGGCCCTAGTCCATCAAGAATTCAGGATGACGATGAAATTGAACCAGAACTCGCTAAATATTTGGATCGTAAGTTTTGGGAACAAAGGCAGACGTTTATAGATGACCATGCATCTAGAGCGGATGTAACCAGTCCGTCGGCACCTAATATAAGTAGTCCAATGCCCCAAAAAATTGTTATTGCAAAGCAACAAAACGGGGAAGTGGACAATCAAATGGAAGAATTTGTGAGTGCTTTAAGATCACAAGTTGAGATATTTGTCAACAGAATGAAAAGTAACTCATCACGAGGACGATCAATTGCTAATGACAGCTCTGTGCAAACTTTGTTTATGACTATTACAGCCATGCATTCAAGGTTTGTTTCAAAAAAATATTTTTATTTTTACTTTATTGTTAGATAATCATAACTTTTCCTTGCTATTAAAAAAAAGTGGATGTAAATAAGCATAACGTTTTACATATTATTTTCTCTTTTGTCAAGATTATTGAGATATATCCAAGAGCAAGATGATAATAGAGTATACTACGAAGGACTTCAAGATAAGTTGACACAAATAAAAGATGCTAGGGCTGCATTAGATGCTCTACGAGATGAACATAGAGAAAAATTACGCAGATTGGCAGAAGAAGCTGAAAGGCAAAGACAAATGTTAATGGCTCAAAAGTTGGCAATTATGAGAAAGAAGAAACAAGAGTACTTACAGTATCAACGACAACTGGCTTTGCAAAAAATTCAAGAGCAAGAAAGAGAAATGCAAATGAGACAGGAACAACAGAAACAGCAATATATAATGGGTAATATTCATCTTAGTTACTAGACAACATTAAAGTCATCATAAAGGAATATTGCTTTCACTATTTTTCTATGATAGACAAGGCTAAAAGAAAACTGTTATATTTTTCAAATCATTATATTGCTGTTTAAGGAGGATACCAAGCAGCAGTCTCAGGTTATTTGGGACAATCACAAGGTTCTCCGGTTCGTCATATTCCATATCAAGGACCAGGACCAAATTATAATCCAATGTCTCCTACAAGTCAAGGTGTTTACATGTATGCGCAGCCACCTATGAGCCAGTATCCTATGCCCAATTATAACATGGCATCAATTAACTCTTTACCACCACATTTAATGGGACCCATGTCCAATCAAGAGCAAGCACCGACCGATCCATCAATTCAAGGTAGAGAGAACATAGGCAGAGTTTCAATTTCTGGGCCTGGAATGGTACGTATATAATTTAAAACTTATTTGAATTTAATCAGAAGATTACCGATTAATAAAACTTCATTAATTTGCTTCAATAGATGACTCAATTACCGACTACTGTGGCACAACTACCCCAACCAAGCGGTCACCAGTTGGGCCCACCATTTCAAGGAGCACCCTCTGCTCACATGCCACCGGCACAAGGTGCACCAAGCCACATTGCACCTCAGCAAAGACCTGTGGTACAACTTGCCCAGCCAGGTCCATCAGGTCAAGTAAATGTACTTCATCAAGTCCAACAAGGTCCTGTAGGTCCACAACCTACATGTGCTACACCACATGGCCCAGGGCAAGTCGTGAGTGTACCATCACAAATGGGGACACAGCATTCTGCCTCTTTACCAGGTTTTCAAGGATCAGCCTTACAACAGCACGTTTCAATATCTACTACACAATCTCAGACACCAAGCACTATCCAGGTACCTGCAGGACCAGTTGCAGGCACCATTCCTGCACCAAATCAAATGTTACAAGGATCACAAGGACCTGGTATACAAGCAACACCAGCAATAACACAAATATCTGTACCCCAAGCACAGGCAATAAAGTTTCAACCAGCTCCAGTAATAACAGCTTCCAATGAAAGCGGACAATCAAAGGAAGAAGCTAAACCAGAAACTGCAGAATTAATATCCTTTGATTGAAGAGTTAAAGTAAAAAGCTATGTAATCAGTGAATGCATTTAAAGTAATAATAGTCATATTAAGTTGAATTCAAATTTAAGAAATATTACTACATTGTTCTTGGCAGCTGATTTCTGATTTAATTATTTTCAATACCCCAGGAATTGGTACAAAAATGTCTAATCATTTGTACATATTAACAATTGTGTAATGTTTATACAAAATTGTTTTGCTACATACAAAAGGATCTGCTAATAGGCTGTATTAACACTTACTCATATATATTATTAATAACATATTGCAGTTACACTACACTTATATACACAACTGATAACACTGAATATAAATACATTTCGATTATCTAAAAACGTTGTGATCAGAATATACACAATTTATTTACATATAGTACTAAAATAAAAATGATTACAGCCAATATTTCAATACTGAATATGTTCATTGTAGAATTTTATGTTGAGTAATATCAGTACAGAGTGGATTCTTCAAAATTTGAACAAATTTGGTGTAGACTAACACTTCAGAAGACAGTACACGATTTTCAGAGCAGCTTATAGTAAATTATGATTTTAATTTCTATTCCAGTAGATTATAAATCGCTACTTTTATTGTGAAATCCTGCAATAGTGATATGTCCGTCAGACAATGATTCTTTAACTTATTAGTTGAGTATCATGACACTTTCTTACATGACAATTAATGCATGGATAACTATCACCTTTATTTCTTTATTCTTTAGCTGGTAGACAACTGTAGTTGACAGCAACATGTATATATACATTTGTTAATTGCAAAAAGTCTGTTGCAAAATCAGTTTATCATTATGGTACCACTTATATGGATAACTCTGAAGTGAAATTATTTTACATTGTTATGTCAAAAATTAAATAAATATATGTAAAATTGCCAATTGAGTTCACTATATAAAAAAAAACAACATTATAGCCTACTCGAGGAAATTTTATACGCTGTAGAATTTTATAGCTGTTCATTGATGAATACTTCTTTATTCTATTAACGACGTAACACGCAAAGAAAAAAATGATTAAATAAGATATTAACAGAAAAATGTATATGAAAATAATTTTTTCCTAGCTATAAATTAAAGGTATGAATTTCAACAATTTTTATTATATCAATTAAAAATTTTCTTTGCTACGTTACATATTCCCCTTTTTTTTAATGAAATTTCTAAAATCAAATTTTTGATGCTTTACTGTTTTTCTAGTATTGTTTCATATATACTAATTCATACAGTTTCTACTTGTCCCCTTCTACGTCGTTTCATTTCCTGTCCTTGCTGGGAAGTAAATGATGTTTCTTCAGAATGCTTATTAATCACAGATGATGCTTCACAACTACTTGAACTAGCTGCGTTTACACCTTCTTTTTTTTCTGGACATACTCCAACACCTGTGACATTAGATGTCAAAGATGCCTTTCGTATCCTCATGTCTTCCAAAGGAATTTCTTCACTACGTGGTCTTGGCATTTTTGGAGAGTTGTCTCTTGATCGTAAACCACTTTCATGAGTCTTTTCGCTTGAAACAGAGTTTTCAGTACGTCTGGAGGTTGTTAATAAAGTGCTAGGAGCAGGTTTACAATTTTCTCTACGCATTTGTGCTGCAAATCCTGGAACTTTGTTTACTGTAAACATTGGTCTAGGTTGATCCTTTTGTCTCTGTCCGCGGCCAACTATACCTGTGAAATAAGTTAATGTTCTTCTAAACTAAACTTTTTTTATTAGCAATATTTTTGGATATGTAGTGCTAATATTATATTTTGTATATTAGATGTTAACATAGCCGCAAAAGTCTTACGCTCATGTCTTAAACCACGTAATGCGTAGTTTGGAGGTGTTGAACAGTGTGGAGTATTCATTGGAATTTCAAGTAATCTAGCAATTTGATTGATTTTCTTTTGTCTTGCTTTTATGCGTCCTTTTGTTAACCTAAACATAGTGTGCTTGTTGTTATTTTCAGACTAAGAAGAAAATCCAACAAACATTATTTAATGTGATTACCTTTGTTTCGCAGCCATACATCTAATATGATCGTCAAAAATAAATTTAGCTGATAGTAATGGCACTCGTTTGCCTGTACTACTACTCAATGGTTTGTAAATTGTTAAATGTAAGCATCTAGAATCATCTTTGTCACCTGCCACGTCAATGTCTTGTAAAAATCCTACCAATTTTGCTACACCCCATCCCAGTTTACTTGTATCTGGTTCAACAAGTATCAGCTGAACAACTTCAATGACTAAAAACCGACGAATCTTTTGACCATCTTTCCATACAACTGTACATGCAATTAAATCACTGTTGTCTGGAATCAATTAATCAAGATAAGATGTTGAGAAAGTATTCATTCTATTTGATAAAATTGTTTCACATAAAGAACTGCACAAAAAACTGATTATGGTAAATTAATAATAGAAATAAGGTTTAGATAATGATAATATTTACTTAGGTCAAGAACGTTGTTAACTTGGACACAATTAGCTGGATTTGTTAATGGTAATTGTTTTTCTACTTCCATATTAAGAGTCAGTGACAATTCTCTTATTAAGAAAAATACCCTTATAGCGCGACGTGCGCGTTCAACCTAAAGAAATTAAAAAGATGTATACACTCAAACCTGTTTTTGTGCGGGGGATAGACTACATAAAAAAAAATTTTTTTTTTTTCTATTTATGTATTTGGTGGACTATTTCTTTATATACTGCACAAAAAAGGACCGCATAAAAATAGGTTTGAGGGTATATGTAATAGATATTTACTTTCAGTGTGTATTTCAATTAATACACTTACTTCTCCACATGGTAACCGTTTGCTAAATTCAATACCAGTCATTGGTGTACCTGTTGGTGGCAATAAAATATTACTATCCATCATCAACCACTCAACATTGAGTGGCCTTTTTTGAATTTCACTGTATTCATCCTCAAACATGTCCAGAAATATTTCTTCACTCTAATGGAGTAAATTAATGTATTCTTCTAATCTAAAAGTGTTCAACTAGATCATTATTATTTTTACAAATTTCACCTTATAAAAATTTCTAAGTAATGATGTGCTCTCTTCTTTTGCTGCCTCTATTGCAGCCAGATGTGAATCTTGTAATAAACATTGTCCTTCTGATGTTACTAATTGCATTAACAATTTTGTAGTCAATTCCAATGTGATAAGTCGCACTTTGGCATCTAATTGTAAAAATGGAATTTATTATAATCGCTGAAAATAATTTCACAATAAACTAAAGAATTATTAATCCGTTTATATTGACTTACTTGTTTGACAACTTAAGGTAATAATGTGTATCAATCTGTCCATAAGAATTTCATGATAACTATTTTTAGTTCCACTACTTTGCGAAGGTGATAAAACAAAGTCCAATGTTTTGCGATTTATACCCTTGTAAATTAAAACAAGTTACATCAGTTTTTAAACATATTTAAAGCTTGGTTAATGAACAATATGGGACGTTTTTATTACCTGGTTATTGGCTAATGCATAAAGTAGACATAATGCGAACAATGCAGTGTAATCATTTTCTATACAAAATAATGAATTTAATATGGTTTCTAAGAACGGTTTGCTTGCCAAAAGTTCAGTAGCATCATTTTGTATTTGATGCGATAATAATGGACTCTCCTGTGCCAACCGTTGCTCCTTCTCTTCGTCTGTTACATTCAAATGTTTGATTGCTTCTAGTTTATCACTTGTATTGCTTATTTCTAATTGTTCGGGGCTCATCAGGGTAGGTGTACCTCCAGACGGAGTAGTATCAAATGACGTACTTGGTTGATCTAGTCCTTGTGTGTCTCCCTTAACGTTCTCAACAGTTACTTCTGTGTCTTCTATACAATTAATATCACACAGGTCTCCTGCAACTGCTGGATCACACAGATTCTCCAGAGACTTTTCCAAGGATTCTTTTGGTGGTGAAAAAGCAGTTAGGTTATTTGATGGTACATCGCCAAACTTTTCTACTACTTTACTTGCTCCAGTCTGAATAGTATCCAAGTCAGACTTCAACATTACCGCTGCCAGTGTATGCACAAGTGGTCCATGAGAAACAATTAAGAAGACTTGTGAAAGCAAAAATAGTGCTACTACTATGCTCACATGTTTTCTTTCATCCTAGTGTTAAAAAGGACGGTAATTATCCTATATAAATTCAAATATAATGCGTGAATGTATACGTATTATGAACACAGGATTACCTGATTTTGGCACAAAAGATTTTTGTGTTTCATCAAAGAGTATACATACAGGGGAACCAATAGTTTATGTAACAAATGTTCCGATAAAACCTTATTTAAGTCAGGTATATTTAAAGAAAGAATGTCATTCAAATAATGTAAATGATCCAAATGCTCTGCTACTAAATCTGATAATCTGTTTTGACTTTGATGACTAAAACAAGAAATTTATTATTATTTTATTCTTTTGATGTTTCCGGAAAATTATTGGAAAGATAAGATAGTTTAACTTACTCTGCATCATTTCTGACACACGTATCTAATTCTAGAATGTGATTACCAATGAACCATACAAGGTTGCTGAAATAAGGTGCTGCTGTACGATCTCTTATAAAGGCAAGCATAGACGAATCTTCTACACGATATACATTCAGTGTTAAGGTTCGAACTGCAATACGAACCATCCCTTCTGAATGATTAAAGAATTTAATTGCTTCCGTGTATAATGGAAAATCATTTGTATGCTGTGGAAAGTAATATATCTCTATAACTAAGAGAATATAAATTTCAGCTAATCTGATAGTTAATCTACTTCTGTACTACAGAATATACAAATGCTAACTCATAAAGTAAAAAATTAATACTAAACATAACATTAATAACAAATTTTCTATACTAAATATATAAAGTACAAATGGAGAAACAAATGAAAGAAAGACACCCAGAATTGTCATGTATACCTCGTTTACCTCGTTATAAAAGAAATGGATGGTATGTGCATTTAACTTTAAGCTCAATGTTTTTAAAAAACTAATGTAATACGCCATTACTTCTTCATCGCTAAAATCAAATTTATGCACTATTATACTATTGACATGATTGTTACTTAGCAGGTAATCTGGAAAAAATTGAACATGTAAAAGAAATGTTTTAGTTCGTGATTGATATGCGATAAAGTCTGACTTACATAACGATGTTTCATTGCGTATATTCTCAAATAATATATTAAGCGTTTGTAGCAGCTGTACACAGACGTAACTTCCACATTTCTGTTTCATAATACGCAAGAAAAATGAAAGCATGTTTTTCTCTAAAAAGAAGCTGTGAAGATAAAAGTCCTGTATCAAATCTGTTATAGATGCGTATTATAAATAATACGTTTTGAATGCTTTCGAGTTTAAGTATATGTGTCGTTGTTGATTTTACTTACTCAAAAACACTACTGTCATTTTGATCGCCCCATATTAAGATTTCTGCTATGGAACGAAGAGTTTCTACTAACAGTCCTCTATTGTTCTCAGATACGGTTTGGTTTTTTGATAAAACATTGTACAAATACCTGAAGCAAAAATTATGTACAAAACAATGAGAAATTTCATTTCTAGGCAAATAAGTACGTACTTCAGATGCTCTAAAGAATGTGGATTTTTAGGTTTCCACAGCCCGCCGCCGAACCAGCTGCGACTTCGAAACATTTTAATTAAGAATTATAATCACGGGTGGGTGTGCCTCATATTATGCTCAGTATCTTGTACAGTGGAAACTTTCAACTATATAGCCACACTTCACTTTAAAAGAGTCACACGATTGAAATTGTTTACACATTTGAATGTACATAAAATTACGTCTAACTATTGATGTAACGAATATCGGGTTGTTCAGGTTAGACGCATTACATTTATATAGTTAGTGTTGTTTACTTGGCCTAATCTTTTGTATCTTCCTTATAAAACAGTCCTCCCGATGAGCGTACATTTTACAAGTCCGTGTAGCAATGTAAACACTAGATCATTTAAATACAATCAATTTACTAGATTCCACGACGCAAAACAGATTTCACTGTCCATATCTAAAAACGAACTTTCATATGAATGAACTATGAACACCTGAAGTTAGGTTAGTACGGTCCGAGTTTACAGTCGCACGTGAAGCTTACGTATCTTACAGTAGCTTATATGAGTAGAGGTGGGCCATATTTGGCCATATTCACTCGACGCTCGACGCATCGACGGCCGATCGTTTTATTTTTGCTTTGAATGCGATTATGCGTTCGAGGGGAAAAACGAAGGTTTACAATTCTATTATTCTACGGATAATACACATATGCATTTAAACTAATCATATATATATATATATATTAGCTGCTTTCCTTTCACCCTATGATCAGATACAGTTCAGTTTAGAGGTAGAAACGAATATGATTGGATTACCTAAAGTAAACGCGAATATGATGGGACGTATTGAACTAAACTGTTTTGAATATTTTACTTCTGAAACGAAAGCAGTTTTTATATAGTCACGATTTATTATAAACCTTATGTTCCTATGAATCATTATCATTCTTCAGTCCATAGTACAAAAAACTTGAATGTAAAACTTTCAACAATTATTTACTTTATTTATCATTTTTCATATCAATCTTACATACATATAAATCTTTTTTCTACATAGGAGAGCGTCCCGTAACTATAGTGTTACAGTCGTGAAGAAGTAATTGTTAAGGTGAATCATTGAACAACTTTGTTCTTTGCCAAATTCGGTTGTGGCGTCGTATTTGAATTAGTAATGAAACAGATGGGTTAAGCAGAACGCGGGTTCAACGCGTGTAGTGCGGGATTAGTCACTGCGCTCAACGGCGATCATTAATAAATAATGTTCGGAGAAGACGACGAGTGACTTGCAGCACCTTCTGTATATAGTTGAACACAACAGAAGTGATATTGGACAATATCAGGCATCGACGAGAGTGGTTAATGGATGAAGATTCGAAAGGACTAAGAAATCCCATACATTTGTAAAGTTAAATTGTATACAAAATTGTAGCAAGGAAAATTAACGTGTTATATATCGTTAAACAATGAAAGTATTGGAATTATATAGTGGCATTGGAGGAATGCATTACGCGCTTCAGGGTAACATCTCATAATAGACAAAAACTTGTCATTCTGCAAAATTAAAAACTAACCTATACATAACAGTGGCGTATTCCAAAATGTAACATCTTGTTTTTAGAAAGTACGATAGGGGGCAATGTTGTAGCTGCTGTTGATATAAATACTGTAGCCAATGATGTCTACAGGTATAACTTCCCTAATATTACACTTTTCAACCGAAATATCCAATCCATGAGTGCTGCAGAAATCAACAATTTCGAGATAGATACAATATTAATGAGTCCACCTTGTCAACCGTTTACTAGAGTAGGTCTACAAAAGGGCTTGGTCGATGAAAGATGTATTTCCTTATTGCATGTTATATCACTTATTCCTAAAATGAAAACACTGAAATATATATTACTTGAAAACGTAAAAGGTTTTGAGAACTCCGATGCAAGAAATAAGCTTGTAGAGTGTCTTGAATGCAATGAATTTAACTACAAGGAGCTAATTTTAAGTCCTTGTCAATTTGGTATTCCAAACACCAGACACAGATATTACTTATTGGCAAAAAAGCAAGGATTAAAATTTCGTTTTTCCGATCCTGTATTGGAATATAGTCTAACAAATGATGTTTTGGGAATATTACCGTTAAGTAAGCATAAAAAATTAGCAGATTTAGATGGTATAATAAACGTAAATACAAATAAAAAGTGTTACAAACTGGATCATATAATAGAAGATGGTGACCATTCTAAACATTTAATCCCTCAAACTATATTAAATAAACGAGCATGGCTATTGGATATTAAAACCTATGGAAATAATGCAACCTGTTGCTTTACAAAAGCTTATGGACATTATGTGGAAGGAACAGGTTCTGTATTCTGCCCATTCTCAGAAAGTGATGTGTCAAAGGCATATAACGAATGTGAAAAATATACAAAAGGTTCTGCAGAGCAATTACATATTTTACAGAATTTGAGACTGAGATATTTTACTCCGAAAGAGGTAATGAGATTAATGTGCTTCCCGGATACTTTTACATTTCCAAAAAATACAACAGATAGACAAAAATATAGACTGTTGGGTAATTCTATCAATGTATATGTCACTGGTATACTAATATATTTATTATATTGTGAGGAAGAAAACACATAAATGAATTAATGTATGTAAATTTATATGATACAATAAGAATAAGTACAACAAAACACAATAATTCTATAGTATGATTTTGTGACTAGTTTCACGTTTTTCACTAAACGTAGTATTTATATATTTAGTTTGTATGTCTGAGCACCACACATAAGAAAATAGCATTCTTCATTTATTTTTGCTATGAAACTCTTAAAATCGTTTATTATGATATTGTCTTTCTGAGCAATCTCATTTAATTCGTTTAATGTAAAAATTGACTTGTTAAGCATTGTAGCTTGCTTTTTTACACAGTCCATAAACCTATTTATCTAAGAGATATATTGTAATTAAATGACTAGCTCCAACTGAAAGATAAAATGTAAGAAGCAAGCATAAATGCTAATTACCTTCTGCTTTGTTAGTTTGCCACTGCTATTTGCACTTGTAGCATTTACATGTTGTTCGTTTAATATTTTACTTTGCATGAGATCTGTAATATGCGAAATCATATCATCATATATTTCTATTGCATCTAAGGCATCTTTCTCTGTTGCTTCATCTCGCAATTCTATTTTTGCTCTGGCCTGAATTCAGTACATTAATATGAAATACAGTTGTAACATAATATTATTTATACATTTTAATAACACGATTATTATTGCTGGTCTAAGCTTAGTAGAAATTGGAGTATACATACTTGAGTGAGTGCAACAACAGTTTTTAGTGGATGTTTAAATTCTAGTGGAATCTTTTTTTTGGAAAAATTACTGAAATATTGTCTTATAATTATAGTAGCAGAAGGTGTCAGGATTGGTTGAATAAATTGTTTAGCATAATTTATATATGTTGTGAAATGCAAAGAAGGAATTACGTTAATTGTTTCTTTTTTTGATAGCGCTAATTTATGCCTAAACAAATAAGTTGTATCAAAACTATGTAAAACTGTTGTATTTTCTTAAAACAATTGCATAATTTAATTACCGCAAACTTTGATTTTTCAAGTGGCATTCTGTTTTTAAAACATTGGATAACATCTGATCTGTCATTGTACTGACATTTCTATCAGGACAAATGTTTGTTATATTTTCATTGATCAAATTATTATTTACCTAAAACACAGGATAAATAATCTAAGTTGTACATTGACTTACATGGCAATGGTTTTAAACCCAATACAAATATTGCGGTTTATTTGTGATGTGTTACCTGATCTTTGTAATTAGAAGTTACAAATATAAAATCAAATTGAGAAAGTAATACTTGATTAATATTTAAATTTTCATTAAATGTTTTTGATTTATCATAGTGACCATGTATAGGTTGCATGGCAGCAAGTATAGATGTTCTAGTAGAAAGGCTGCACGTAAAGTTTAAATGCTTTATGTGTACATATCCCCTTCTCATGCTATTTGCCAATATCTATGTATAATATAATTGAACAAGATAGATTATAGTGTTATGGTGATCTTAATTTACAGATTCATTGTAAATGTATTGATTAATAACCTGATATTGATAAGACATGTTCTCTAATCCATTAATGCAACAACAACCATCATTTGTTAGTACCAAAGCACCTGCTTCAATTGCAAAATTGTTTTCCTTCTTGTCTTTTGTTACATTGTATACTAATTTTGAAAAGGAATTCATTCTATCGACATACATTCCTACAATTGTTAGAAAATTGTGTGGAATAAGCAGTTATA
Organism: Tiphia femorata; assembly: GCA_944319695.1. NCBI lineage: Eukaryota > Metazoa > Arthropoda > Insecta > Hymenoptera > Tiphiidae > Tiphia > Tiphia femorata. The sequence goes on from OX090902.1 coordinate 3,298,826, forward strand.
TAATATCCAAATATTTTGCATTGTTTATACCTTTAGGTGTAATAATGGCACAAGATTTTAACATTTGATCGTAAACAACAGCTCCATCTGTTACAAGTAAGATATGTAGATATTCATCTAAGTTATGTTCATTTTTTGTTCCACCAAATAAAGTTAATAATAGTGCAGCTTTAATCATTTCTTGTCCCTCTACATCCTTGCATAATGAATGTACTAACAATCGGAATATATTAGGATGTTTTCTCATTTCATGAATTATTTCATTATCAACATTCAATGCATAACTGTACAGGTGGTTGACAGTTTCTGTACTGTTTATAACAGAAATAGCTTCTATGTGTGGAAAACTATATTTCGGCCCAAAATTTGCTCGTATCTATATGTAATTAATGTACGTCATGATGCAAGGGTCTATATGTAGATTACAACATTTGATAAAATATGAACATACTTTGAGTATTCCAGTTATAGTAACAATATCTCCAGGTAAACACTTTTTTACTAAAGCTTCTCTAATTGCTACATTAATCATTCTCGGCATGTATGCCAAATTAATCTACTTTCAAAACAATAATTCTTTTTATTAGTACCCTCAATATTGCATTACTTTAAATAAATAAATAAATAATAAGGTATACCTCCTGAATATTGAGATAATCTTGCAATTGGATCAACCAAAATTGGTAACTACCAGCAGACATTGACTGGGATACCTGAATAAGCGATTGGCCACAAATATTGCACTTTATTGGTTTTATATAACTAATATGAGATTGTGGGAATGTAGCTCCTAGACAAGGCTCCTTGCAGATGTACAATCGTGATTGAGGTAAATGTGTATTAGTAGAGAGCTTAGTAACGTGACCTCTTGTAGATATTAATATTCCTTTTCAGATGTAAAAGGAAAATAGTGCATATAATGCAATAACATATGGCAATGAGTTACAAGCATTTAAAGTTTGTTGATACATATAACAAAATATAATAGTAAATTTTAATAACAACACAAAGATACCATCCAAATCTTCTTTTAAAATAAGGTGCTGCACCTCTCTTAAAGCTATAACAGGTCCATAGTTCTGTATACTAACTCTGATTAAAGGATAATCGTCTACAATACATTCTAAATCATTTATATTATTTCCCATATCTAGCATAGTCTACAAATAGTTAATATATACAAGTATTTAACAATCATGTTTGGTTTTATCAATTCGTACCGCATTATTTAATTAATTTAGTCATTAATAAAGACTTTTAATTATTTTTTCATCCATATTAAAAAGTATGTGTATGACATAATTAAGTATGTGTGTACTGGGAAATTTTGTTTGTGTACCTTAAGTACTGCAAGTCGCCAACAATCGATTGTATGTTTTGCATTCCACTTAAGATCATCTTCCAATGTGGGCCAATCGTGTAAAAGTTCATTATCATTAAATAATAAGACTACATCTAAAGGTACGCCTTTTATAAGATTTTCATTGCACAATAAAGACTGATTTCTGTGTAGAAACCTTCGAATGGCATTAACTTTCTTAGCCGTAATGTAGGATTCCTTACATTCTAAAGGTCAAATGATGTGAATCAGAATATCAGGTTCAATGTTTCAATAAACCATTCTTACCTGCATCAACGGAAACTAAATCCCAATCGTTAAAACTTTTTAAGTTTTCACGGACACTGCACACAAAGGCATTCGTACTGCTGTCAACCCTATTTACGAAACTTTGTTGCAAACTTCTCTTCATTTTAATTAATTTCTTTAACAAATTTGATATGACGATAAGCTTTTACTAACTTGAAAAATTGTGAATACACAAGTATTAAGAAATGAAGCAGTTCATCGACAACCGACAATTTGAAAATTCTAGTTCGGTAATAGGTAAAAAAACTAACCAATCATCGTCTTTCATCGTCTTTGCTCTTACCCAGTACTTAGTGTGCGCATGCGTAACAATAAACTTTGTAATTTGTGTACCAATGGGCGCATTCAGCCAGTCTCGGCGCTGCCAGCGCTGAGCTACGCTTAGCTAAGCGGTGACCATTGATTGGTCAATTTTGGACACCGCTTAGCTAAAATAGCTCAGCGCTGGCAGCGCCGAGACTAGAGACCCTATAATAAGAGTCTGGACACAAGCGAAGTGGGCAAATTCGGCGAGAGAGAAAGATATATTCACTATCTTTTTCTCTCTTCAACCCTAACTTTTCTGGCGCGTTCACGGCGTTCACGCATAACCTATAATAGAGTAATGGTCGTATTCATAGTCGTTCCTTATCAAGGATGAAGGAAGCCTCCACGAAGGCTCAAGGAAGCTCGTGATCACCCTTGAAGTAAAGAAGCCAATGAAGGCTGCTTGTTCGGTCAAGGAAGGTTTATGAAATGTGGAATAAGAAACAAGGGATCCTTATTCCTCAAGGAACGACTATGAATACGGGTATAAGTATATAGGTATGTATACGTAAATAATTTATTTTAAAATGGATGGATGTGCAGCACAGTTTTGCAACAATTCCTCAGCCAAAGGATATATCATGAAAACATTCCCTAAATACCCCGTACGTCGAGCTTTATGGGCACAAAATATTTTAATTTTAATCTGTTTAGCAATAAGACTTATTTAGCAATAACTACTAAAAAAATATTAATTGTAAGAAATGTTTTATGTATATTTTGATATTTTAAGTAAAAAATTACATTCTGTTTCTTTGAAGCGTTTATTTTTTCACATGTATTGCTAAAAAATCATTGGTTTTGCTACTAGAAAGGTTAGTGTGATTCAAATATGAGCGCGAATTGCCCACTTTAGAGGACCAATCAAAACTGGAAACCACATGGCCAGACTCTTATTATAGTGTCTCTAGCCGAGACTGGCTGAATGCGCCCAATGGCGTTGTTGCGAGGGACGCGTATGTACAGTGCCTGTTATTCGAACCAGCATGCCATTGGATTCCTTTTGTTTTAAATTATTTATATCGGTACATAAACATTATCGCTCGATATGTTTAGAATTCTATAGATATTGCAACATACTGTTAATATCAAATTAATATTTGAAATTTGTGTAAAAGTTTTGTGATACTCGGATTCACTTGAGTTCAAACATCAAGTATTGAATTAAAGTATAATTTCCATCTGTTAGTTTGTTTTTAGAAAGTACAGCTGAGGGGAAGCAGCCGGCCAGGATATCCAAAGGCCAGATTGGAAGCAGCGAAGTAGGTGAAGCACAGTGAAACACGGTGCTGTGTACATAGGCACAAACGTGCAGTGTTCGCAACCAAAAGTGCAAGATACATAGACACAATTGTGCAGTATCCATAGACACAAACTGGTTGCAATAAGTTATTTAGTGTGCACGGACACAAAAGTGCAGTGTGCATAGACATACCTATTAGACAGTGCAACAACATAGACATTATAGATTCATATGAATATAGTGATACAGTGCATCTACTAGTTGCAACTATGGTGAAAGCGTGCGCAGTTCCTGGGTGCAAATCGGATGCAACTGTGCCAGCGAACTTCTTCCCTAAGAATGTCGTACGTTCTGAGACTTGGGCGAACTGTATTCAGTGCCCAAGATTGTTAAAACTTACAACATGTGAAAGACGAAAGTACAGAGTGTGTCACAAGCACTTTGAAGAAAGTGCATATTGTTCATATACTCAACGGCGACAACTGAAACCAGCAGCTGTTCCAACTTTGTGTCTACCAGGAAAGTTGGATGAGTGCAGAAATTTATATCAACAGCCTGACAATACATTCTCAACTGTAAGTACTGTACCTGTGTAAGTATACTGTAATATTATGGACGTTGAAGAAGAGCCTATTCAATTACAGGAGAATGCAACCTTTAATCTGGAACTTGATGAAGCTGTACCAGGGCCAAGCACTGCACATCCATCAGTGCAAACATCTTCTAAAATACCAATAAGGGGACATATTCAACACGGTGAAGAATATTTTACAGCACGAGGAGCTCAATCCGCGAAGATGGCTCAGCTATTGCAGAAGAAACTTCGGAATGCACAAACAGCGAAACAAAACTTAACAGCTGATTTGAAAAATATGAAGAATCTTTCAGTATCCGAATTTTTACAGCCGTACAAGAAATTATCTAGGACGCAGCGCATATTAAAAGAAATGCAGTTACAGACGTTGCAACATATGCCACAGGTAATTATGTTAAGGCAAGTCGTCGCATTTGACTCGTATGCGTTATCCGAGATGGCGCAATGTGTGTCGTGTGCGGTACATCGAGTAAACGGGCTCCGAGAGCCTCAGAGCTATGCCGCACTGTATGGTCAGTCGCAAGGGAACAACCTATACCAAAGCACGCAATATTAAATAAAAGTTCTTTTTAGTTGAAAACTCAATTGTCTCTATTTCCAACGTAAGAAAACTCCTTCCTTATCACGGTGCCTCAACAAATTAAGATTTTTATTCATAAAAGCATTAATTAGAGTTCACAGAATAATATGCCTGCCACTATGGATCATATCGGATATTTTACATTGAAAAGACCTGCTACCATCAATCATAATGGATATTTCACATTGTAGAGACCTGCCACTATGGATCATATTGAACATTTTACATTGAAGAGATCTGCCACTATGGATCATACCAAACATTTCACATTGAAGACACTTGCCCCTATGGATCATATGGAATATATCACATTGGACAAAAATAAAGCCGCCACGATAGCTGATAGAAATTCTAAATTGAATAATTTAAAATTTGCCACTGTGCAGCATATGAAAAATAAAGACTTGATAAGAGTAAAGGTAATTTGCCTAACATAGCTGATATCGCTCATGTTGTGTGACTACACTCTGTGTGTGACTATGTATGTATGTACATATGTATATATATATACATATGTACATATATATATATATATATATATATATATATATATGTATACATACTCATATATATATATGTATCATAACAGTGTTCATCAAGGATCACTAGGATTGTGCTGCATGTACCAAGTATAAGCTGTTATAGCTAATAGGGCAAACTCTTTCTTTACACCGAAGCTTTATGGGCCTATTGAAGATTTACTTTAATTATTGATTTTATTTCTTCATTTCCTTCTATACACAGTAACACTTAATTAATTCTTTTGACTACATCTTGTTTATCATTTTGCTATCTATTGCTTTACTACTAATTTTATATTAAATGAATTACTTTATAATTAATATAAAAATTTAATATGCACTTCTAGGGAAGACGATACACAGTAGATGAGAAAGTGTTGGCCTTAGCACTCCACAAAAAATCAAGAAGCTGCTACAAATTATTGAGAGCACTTGGTAATTTTCTCAGTCCAACAACATTAAAAACAATGTTGAGGAAAATACCTGTGAAAAGTGGTATATCACCAATGATTATGACACATTTACGTCATCAAGCAAATAAAATGAAATATATGGAGAAATTTTGTATTTTATTGTGGGATGAAATGGCACTCGAAGCACATTTGAATTATGATGCAAGTGCAGGGTGTATCACCGGCTTTGAAGATTGGGGTACCAGAAGAACCTCACGATTTGCTGACCATGCCCTAGTATTTATGTTAAGGGGCATAAATAGCGGCTGGAAAATACCTATTGCATTTTATTTTTGTGATGCTCAAACGAAAGCCGTGCAGCTAAGAAGCTGCATAAATACTGTTGTAAATGCAGTTAATAAAACTGGATTAAGGATTATTGGGACTGTCTGTGATCAAGCATCTCCAAATGTCGCAGCAGTCAACCAATTATTATCAAATACTGCACAAGAATATCGGAAAAAAGGTCAAGAGCATTGTAAGTGTCACTCATTTCTTCTACTAGTTTCTTTAAATATATTTCATATATAATTTATTGTTTTTATGCCAATAGGTGGCACAATAGAGGTTCAAGGAACAACTTTAATACCTTTCTATGATCCACCTCATCTCATAAAAAGTGTGCGCAATAATTTATTAACAAAGGATCTGGAAATAAATGTTATGCCTCGTAAAACAGAAAAGGAAAGAGAATTTGTCTCATGGAAAACAATTGAGTTGGTGTATAAAATAGATATACAAGCTGATACAATGTTGCGAATGATTCCTAAAATTACGGAGGAACATGTCGTCCCTGCAAAAATTAAAAAAACGGGAGTAAAATATGCAACACAGATACTGAGTAGAAGCGTAGCTGCATATGTAGATCTATTAAGCCGCACTGAAGGTAAATATTAATACAAATAGTCATAATCATAATTAAGTTAAATATAAATCTTAAATTTATAGATCAGCACAATTTGTTACGTACAGTTCTTACGGTAGATGGAATCATTTATGTTACAGCTGTTGTCAATGTCAAAGAGAATATTCAGCATATTTCAAAAGAAGCAGGTGTCAGCACTTCAAGGATCATGTTGTTTTTTAACAATTTATTTGACTCTGTAAATGGGCATACCACGGTTCCAGGAGCACCCTTTCGGACAGTCTTAACAGATAGTAGTGCACATAATGAATTCTGGGCTCTGGCAATAAAGACTTTAAAACAAATGAGATACGTCAATACCACAACAAAATTACCAGCACCCGGAGCATTGTGTTTAAAGAACTGGATTAACACAATTTACAGTTTTCAAAACTTATGGAAGTTTTTAAAAGCAGAAGGATTTACCTGCCTAAAAACAAGATTTATCAATCAGGATCCCCTGGAAAATTTCTTTGGACGCATTCGATCTGTAGGACACCAAAATACAAATCCTACGTGTTATGGCTTCAAAGGGGCCTACAAGGTGATGTTAATCAACAACTTAACATCAACCCGAAGCATCGGATCGAACTGTGAAGATACATGTGAAGAAAATATTCTTTTTACATTGAAGAGATTTGTGAGCTCCACAACAAATAAGAAGCCGTCATCTGCCGCAGAACAGGATCCTGACAGTGAAGTTTCCAGAGAAACGAACATTGCTCCTGTGTGTTATCACCATGGACAACTTAGTGCAGTGGTATTAAAAAAAGTGCTAGCTGTTAACCCATTCAGTGCCTGTCAATTGTGTAGAAAGTGTGTTACAAATGTGAATAAATACAAGACATTTGTTTTAATTGAAAAGACTCTCCATGAAAGTATGCAGCACTCATACTTCAAATATCAATTGACAAAGATTCTAACGTCTCTGTTGTTGAGAAAAATAGACTTTATATTGTTTATTGAATGTGAACAACACAGAGAACATCTTACGAATAAAATTATAAAAGTCTCGATAGAACAATATATTTATAAATGGTGTACCATTGTAAATAGAATCCTATGTGGTAAAGATACCATAAAAAGGCCACAGGCTGTGTTTAGGCAAGCTTTCGTAAAATGTAATTCTAAATTAAAGAAATCATCGAGAAAGCTGCCTTAGCATGTGCATTTAAAAATTGTATACTTAAATAGATTTATTTATTTATATATACTACATATTTGTAAATATTTATTTATATCTATTTATTCTTCTACATGCTTGTATATATTTATTTGTGCACATTTGTTTATGCACATATGTATTTGTATATATGTTAATTATTAGATGTATATTTATATTTTACATTTATATTTATGCAGTATTTTGGCGTAGGTTTTTCTGCAGTTTTCCTACGCCCTTGTGTGAATGCAGTGTACAAACTTTTGCAGCAATTATAATAAATCATATTAAAATTTTATAATTTGTTGTCTGTTAACTTCGTGCTAACATTTAATCAATCAATTTAATATTTAGATTGTAGTTACAGTCTAATTTGAAATACATGAGTTGACTTACATTAGTTGTATTGCTCTTGGTGATTTTCCGTTTTTTGGCATTATTACTTGCTTATTTATTATTACAAACCATCCTGAAAGTTAAAATATTTCATATATTTTTTTGGTTTAAAACTCTAACTAGACATAAGAGATGATTCAAACAGTTTCAAAATTTATAAATACAATAAAAATATAATATAACTATACATGATATATAAGCTTCTGTGATCTCCCACTATCAATCTTACAACCGTTTGGCATATTAGACAAAGCAGAAACATTTGTCCATGGTCATGAAAAACACGAAATTCATCGCTGTCTCCCATTTATTAATTTATTTAAGAGAAAAGGATTTGTATCTTATTCTAATCCAAGTGCTGAATATGATGGTAATGTAGGACCCGCACAGATTTTTACATAACGCATAATATAGATCACATAAAAAAATGAACCAATGGATGCCCTTTATTTTCACTGTCGCAAAGAAATAAAGGATTGTGATTTTCTTGTGCGTTCTACATTATGTGTTATGTAAAAGTCTGTGTAGGGGATCTTTAGAATGGGTATCTCATAGGTTTTCCGCGTTTTCTGCATGTTTTTTGCATTTTATACATATTATGCACAGAATTGCATAATACCTCCTGCCGCGCACATTACCCAACCCTGAGTATACCCAGTACTGCAAAACATATAAAGTGTGTTTACATTTTATGTAAACATGTTCTTTTTGCACATCATATTGTTGGTATAGCTTCTTATTATCCTTAGTTTCATTGTCAGACTTACGCTGAAATATTTATCTCGTTTATGGATGACTTATAATGACATGAAATTTCATCGAACATGCACCGTGTAGCTCCCTTGCTTGGATTCCTTAGAAACATTTTCTCCACATTCCTTATGAAAATTTCAAATAAAACCTACACTCATACAATTAATGATATTAATGTCATACCATTTTGTAATATACATGTAATAGTTCCAGGGAACTCAACAAAATACTACACATAATGTATAAAATATGTTTTTAATATGTAGAAATATTAGAGTTACCTGATGCTACAAATCCAACACTATATATATATATATATATAGAATGTCCATTACAGTATAGTTCTGACTATATAATAATTATGATTACTTTGGGATTATAATACTAGTAGGAAATTATATTTAATTTTTTTACAAGCGCCTTTATAACATCGTAAACATTAATTTAACGCTGATATAATTTTCATATAGTTTCTAATTCAGGAGGAATGTGAATTTTTTTTTCAGCTGCAAACTTCTTGAGTGCACGATATTTAGAATGCCAAGATTCTATTTCTTCGCGCATACGATTGTTGTCTTCTTGCATTGCCTCCATGTCACGGTACTCCTGTGTCTTCTCAGATTCCAATTCATCCTTCTGTTCGATGCGTTTTATGCGACAACTGGCTGCATATCCTCTATTCTTCAGCGTGCGTCTACGTTGTTTCATACGCACAATTTCTTCCCTCGATAAACCACGTAATTTTAGTTGTCTATTAAGGTCTCTAACCGAGATGGTGACAAGCTCATCGTCACTGATATCCAGACAAGGCCCAGGAGAAAGTGGATCCTGCACCAAATTTAAGGAACATTAATAGCTTGGCAACAGGGTTATCTGTAGGGTATCAGGAACAGCTGAGTCTAAGGAACGTGCAAGTATTATACATATGGCATAACTTCGTCAAATATACTAAATTCCAATTGATACCATTGTTTCTCAGCTATATTATAATATTACTGATGCATCGTAGTATGTCTGTCACGCTTATCGAGTAATCGAAAAATGTCAACAAAACTGGAGACATGTTTACAAAACTTATGACGTACCATTTTTATAGATCTTTTTCCATCCATAGACATTCTGTGGTAGGGATAACTCAAGTCTTTACGTCCACTAAGAAATGCGAACGACGTTCTTCATCGCCTTTCGTATATTCACAGTAAATCTGCTTAGTCATCTTCGAATCCGAAACGTATACGACGGCCATTGTTCAGTGTGCGATTCCTTCCTGAAAACGTTCATATACAGGGTGTCTCAGACCACCCATACAATCTCTCGTGGGGACGTAGAGCGGCTTGCGCTGAACATAAAAGTCCTGGACCATTATTCAATATTCGCAATATTTATCGAGTTATTAATTGTTAAAGATCAAAGGAAAGGGCGTCCGCCAAAATAGCAGCGGGAGAAGCGATGGAGTCTCTGCGAGCTGTAGGACGGCCCAGTTTACCTACAAACAAACGCGGGACGCGGTAAGGGGAAAGCTACGACACTGCTGCACGGCCGGCTTCTTTTTCGTTATTCTTCCCCTTACCGCACCCCGCATTTGTTTGTAGGTAAACTGGGCCGTCCTACAGCTCGCAGAGGCACCAGCGCTCCCCCCGCTGCTATTTTGGCGGACGCCCTTTCCTTTGATCTTTAACAATTAATAAGTCAATAAATATTGCGATTATCGCAAAACGGTACAGGACTTTTATGTTCAGCGCAAGCCGCTCTATGTCCCCATGAGAGATTGTATGGGTGGTCTGAGACACCCTGTATACTTCAGATTTCAATGCTAGGTACAATGCAGCAGTAAAGACGCATGCAATATATTAATTTCAGGATATTTAATTAATTCCATTCTCGATTATCTTTTCAATGACATTTGTTGCTATGGTATTTGTAATTTATAACCATTGCGTGGCGACATCAAACGAAATGTCGCGAACTATATTATACAGGGTGGTTTTGTCTCAACTGTCAAGCCAGAAACAGTGAATAGAGCGGCTTAAAACAAACAGAAAAGTCCTGGACCATTATTCAAAATTCGCAATATTGATCAAGTTATTAACTGTTAAAGATCAAAGGAAAGGGCGTCCGCCAAAACGGCAGTGGGAGAAGCGATGGAGCCTCTGCGAGCTGTAGGACGGCCCAGTTTACCTACAAACAAACGCGGGACGCGGTAAGGGGAAGGCTGAGACACCGCTGCACGGCCGGCTTCTTTTTCGTTATTCTTCCCCTTACCGCACCCCGCATTTGTTTGTAGGTAAACTGGGCCGTCTTACAGCTCGCAGAGACTCCATCGCTTCTCCCGCTGCTATTTTGGCGGACGCCCTTTCCTTTGATCTTTAACAATTAATAACTCGATCAATATTGCGAATTTTGAATAATGGTCCAGGACTTTTCTGTTTGTTTTAAGCCGCTCTATTCACTGTTTCCGGCTTGACAGTTGAGACAAAACCACCCTGTATAATGTCTTTAGCTGCGATGAAGGGTAGCTGTGTACTAATTTCTAATGTAATTGTAACTGATGCTATTAGTATCAGTGTATTGTACTATATTGTATAAAGCAGAATCAACGAATATTTGACAAACTTTTCTTCATTATTAAAATTTCTCCACAGTTCTCAGAATAAGCAGTAAAGTGTCATTATTACTTTACTCGTGAAACCTACCAGAGTATAATTCTGCGCTTGCTTTTCATGTCAACTTATGGTATGTCGACAAAGAAAAATCACCAAGGATCGATTATTAAAGAGGGTGTTGTCGTTTTACCGGGTCCCAGAGATAGTGCAGTGCCCTGTTCGATCAACGGTACTTAGGGAATTGTAATGTAAACTATGTTGCTTTGCTATGTAGTTATACCAAAGTGGCGCCCGCCACATTTTTCGGCCCCGTCGACACATATGCGCTTACTCTTGTTAGGAATGTCTCCTCGGTAAGTAATCCACATTATGGTATTAAAATGGAAATTAAGTATTTACATGGATAATTTATCTATTTTGGCAAAGCATATTCCGCTAGTTAAAACTAATACGCCTGAGTCAAATGAAGCTGTCAATGTTTACGAGCAGCATCTTTTATATTATTCATAACATACCGTTACACCGTTTCGAACCTGTACTTTAGTACAAATTTGTTTTTCATACTTTGAAAATAATTTCGCGTACAGTGTGGCAATGGAGTATTTTATGTAAAAGTGTTCAAACACTTACAGTTTACTGAAAGTTTATTATCGATTATGGAGATATGAGACGTTGCTATAATGTTGACTAACTTGTTTTTGCCCTCCAAAGTGTATGGGACAGAGGCCATTATGTTTGCGCGGTAACCTAATACTCGATGAAGCGATAAGAGGGGAGAAGAGGTTATAACGTTCAGAACGATCGAGAAAGTGGCGGACAAGGAAAAAGGACATCTCTTGAATGAATATGCCCGACGGTCGCCTTGCATCCACTCTGTCAATCAATTATGGAGCACACGTGGACCAGAAATTAATAAGACATTTTTTCAGAGTGAGTACAGAATGTAATTTAAGTTATTACAATAGCACTGCGACATTGTACGAGGCATACCCGTTACTATAAATATTCAAGATACTCGGTACGCTTGATGTAACGTGTTACTATAAAGTACACACTGTTATCATTCTCGAATTAGAACTATACAATGCATTGCCAGCAAATGCAATTGATTAGCATGACAAAATTATTGGTATTGCGTTGCACTTTCACCGTTAATAATTAATGTCGAATCTGCGCGCGTTATTGGCAGAAGTGAAATTCGGCGACGACGGATAATTAACACTATGATCGACGAGTATGCGCTGCACCGGTAATGCATAGCTTGCGCGTGTATCCTACGCACGCAACATGCATAAGCTCACGCATATCTACCCGTTCTAATGAAATTCACGGATCCACCATAATTGTGCACGCCTCAATTCTAAATTATTTTCCACATTAATAATCGATATCGATCTTTTTTGTGGTATGAATATAAATGAGATTGAGATGGGAAATTAACGTTACAAATAATTAATGCATTATGTGAACTCGAAATCAGCCAGGAGATTAATATATTACCATTAAATTTTTAAAGGACATATACAAACGTCGTAGTCCAGAAAACTATCTTCTTATTACCCATTTCTCTTCGCTATTTGAGAGAAATTCTTTCGATTGCATTATTATCTCGACATCTTTTTTTCTTCACGTGGAAAATCAAGTCTGGCGACGTCATAAGACCAGTAAATCCTGGTGCAATTCTGGTTGTGAAAAATGATTTTCTTTGCTCTAAACCCGTCTTATATGTTTTAGTATAGAAAGTTAATGTTTTAATACAAAAAAATTAACCTGTAGTGCACAAAAATACACAGCAGATTTTTTCGTCGATTCAGCATAAAACTAAGCTGATGACATCGAAAATCGATAAGTGACGAATGTGTTTATTTTAAGTGGTATCGATATGTGTAAGCTGCAAAATACTTACTGCATAAAATATTAACTTAGAACGTAATACTTTTGGCAATGGACTTTTTGTATTATGTCCAGCTAAAATTGCGATTCCTCCGATAGTGCGGCCAGCCGGTTCTTTAACTTTTCTCGCCCTCTTTTTTGTTTTTTACTTTCTCTCTCTCTCTCTCTCTCTCTCTCTCTCTGTTTTTCTCTTGATGTAACGTCATATACGCGCACCGACGCGGAACGCGTTTTTCTTTTGAAAGGGGTTATCTTTCGTGTTTATGGTACGTGGATTCGTTACCAGCGGTTCCGCTGGATAACAGGGTTCAGTCACGTGCCTTCCGCGACGTCCTACGGAGTTATCGCCCTTAGCTGTTTCACCTCGCGCTCCAATTGAACGCGACATTTCGTTTCTTCCCCTCGAGGGGATTTTATGTTGGGGAATTTTCGCGAAACTTGAGACTGTGGAAGAAGAGTCGCTGAAAAGTAAGGCACCCTGTAAATGAGACAAGTTTATTTTTTTCTCTCAATCCGTGGACGATGGATGTAACGAGGAAAACTTCCAATTCGAGTTAAATTGGCAGGTGATAAAGTTATTTCGTTCACGTGCTCGAGCACGAAATTGTTGCTTGAAATGTGAACCGTAGAAATGATTCTCATGAAAATGGCTCGTTCATCATCCCCACTGATCCCTAACTCGACGTACCCTTGTACTAATCGCCTGCAATTAAAAAGAAGCCCGAGGTCAAATACCACCTGCCTTTCTTTCACCATTCGTGGCATCCGCGTGATTACTTCGGCACGTGCGATCACGTGCAAGCGGCCTTAAATCACCACAGAGAGCGGTAGATCCTTATCTCGAATAGTTTCCCGCGTCGATTCACGAAACTTCTCTCGTTTTCTGCCTGCCCACCTCCTCTCTGCTCATTCCTACCGCGTGTCGGCACACGTCTCTACAAACTCTTTTTAAGCACCCGTTGTACCTCGGGACACCCTCAAAATTCGCCTCGTCGACTCTTCTTCGAAGCATCCCGCGTCGTTTCGTCGCACTGCGACGTGCGGGCCTTCGTCGCGTGTCTGTGTATGTGTGTGCATTCCTTTCTTTTCACCTCCGCGTTTGGCAAGCGTCGTTACGTAATGTCATTGTTCTCGATGACCGGTCGGTCGATTCCGCGGCACCTCGGGGATTAATCGGCGCGACTTATCTAGTCACTCGTAAAAAGTCTCGAGCGGGCCAGAAAAACGCTGCCGAAGGATGAGAACCGATCGCTAAACTGCTGGCGAGCACGCGATGCTGTATGAGGTGGTTAAGGTGGTAGGTGGGTGGAACCTTCGAGGATAAAGCGAATTTGTAGAGAAGAAGGAATGACGATTGGTGATGAGATGGGATCGAGGATGGTGGGTGGGCCCTCTCTGAGGTACATTTTGGATTATTAATGCGGGGTAATTATTAAATAGAATGATATTTAACGTAATAGAATTCGTGCAAGAGTTGCGATATTTTGTCGAATATTTAATTTGTGCTAATTTTGTTGAATTGTTAATTTAATGCACGCCGCATTACTTACAACAGTTTCTTGTCACTTACGATTCGTACGAAAACCACCATTGAATTTTAGTGTGATCCACGAAAACGGCGCATTCTATTTATTCTCCTGTTTATAACACCGTGATAAGGCTTCGGTCGCAGCTGAATAGTTCCAATTCGATTTCGCATTGAAGGACGGCCGACCATAGAGCGGCTGTACTACTGAATGCTCGCTGAGAGCAACGGTCCGCGCGCTTGGATGATGTAACGTTACACCCGCGATTACGTATTTATGCGTCTGTACACGCTAAGTGCTACCACAAGCTGAATTAGCATCATTTGCCGTCCCGAGCTTTGAGTCGATTACGTGTGTATATATAACAGAAGAGCTTGTGGGACGCCGAAGCTGATGCCCAGGCAGGTCTAAGGATCAAAAGCATTGGCTATAATTTAACCTGAAATGTATTTGCTTAGGCAACGTAATACACATTGAAGAATTTACAATTCGTATCATGCGAATTTAACAATTTTTTTTCGTACAATCTAAAAGCAATCCGTATTCTCAGGGTTCACAAATTAAATGCATTTCGTTAATTACCTTCCCTTCTCGTTGTATTTATTTCAATTTTGAGCGTCATGGAGTCGGTAATTTGGCAACGATCCGTAGTATTAGAATCCATCAGCTTTTTGTGTTAATTATTTTCGTATGTTGATGACTTGTGTTTTTAATATCGCGCGAGGAGAGCGTTACCAGTGAATCCTATTTGGCTGTGCCATAAAGACAACGCTCAGCAACGTATGTATTACGGTACGAAGCACGGTCTGATTTACGTTTCCATATGAAAGGTCTCATTTTATTTTTTACTCGTGGCTGAGCGCGTGATAGACAGCTACAGTTATACGTATAATCCGTTTCATATATTCCCACGTTTCGCGTCATTGCGAAAACTGGCAATCTTCGGAGTGCCCGCTCGGCGTTCGTTAATTTAAGCAAATGTTATGTTACAAATATTTTTCATTGTTATGCAAAAGCACGTACGATCGTTGGGATACATTTAGCATTGGAATGTTTACGATCGTAGGCTTCAGCTTTGAGAATGATTAAAACATATGCGACACGTGAAGTCCGAATTCGATCAATCGGATGCAAGTGGCCTTTTGAAACGTTAACGTCGTCGATAAATTTCGCGTGGCCCATAATGCGAAGCCTTTCCGTTCGTCTGACCGAATTGTGTTCTTGGCTACTGTCACGCGTCGGCCTCGTTACATGGTATTACTACTTACTCCCTGATCCCACGCACATACTCATTCGCGCTTACGGATATAGTAACGGCAGATCGTCGGATTAGCTTTGGCTTCGTTAACGAAGGGCTTGAGTAGAGATCAGAGAAGCGAATTCGAAGGGAAAGATAATCGTTAAAGACTTAGGGAGGACGTTTACCAAGGTACCAGACTCAGATTGATTAGCGTGGATTATGTTCTGTGGACTATAAACTGTTTAACTTCTCCCTTTTCTACGGTCAAGTAGGGTTTCGTAAGTACCGAACATTCGTCTTTCGTGGGTCTCGATAGCAGAAAGTTTCTTTACCGTATCTGTAACATATCAACCGTAGGTACCGTTACGCACGATCAACACCGATTACTTCTTCGAGAGGAGACTCGATAAATTTAACGCTCAAATATTTTACTCTCCTTCGAGCAGATACTTTCTGACAGTGATACTTTCTTTTCTTTCACGAAGGAGAAACGACCGAATAAATTGAACCCCTTAAAGAAAGACGTCGTGGACGGCATATCTTTCAGCCCGATCTTCTCCCCAAAATTTCAAGATCAAGCCTCTCGACTCTGAAATTCCCGAAGTAGCACAGCTCCTTCTTATCGACCATAGGGATCTCCCCTAATCGGACAAGAGACAATCGAAAGTCAAAAACAGTGAGAGAACCCGAAATCTTTAAATTCAGGCACCCGTCGTGTTTTGTCGCACGTTCTTCGCGTCGCTGAGGCGTCGTCGGCCACCCTCGGACGTCTTCGGGCGTCGCGCCGACGTTACGTCTGGCGACGCTCGTCAGTAGGTGGCTGGACGTCGCGACGCGCGTATCGCTCACGCGAGCAGGTGCGCGGTGAACAAACGGCGAGACGAAAGTTTTCCTCCTTTATCTTCGATCGCGTTCAACGACATTCGTCATCTCTTCGATCGTCGGCATCCCCTCGTCGGCGGGGAAGAATCGATCGATTCAATATCGATTTCGCGTTATAGTTCGACACCTCGGACGCGCTTCCTTCACGGAATAATCGGATCACCAGGATAAGTAGGAGAGAGATCGTCAAGAGTATCGTGCGTGCGTGCGTGCGTACGCGCGCGCGCGCGCTTTGGTGTACGCGGAAAATGCATAACGGCTGGTGCCTGCCACGCGGACGATACTGATGGTCTGTATAGATGGAATCCTGCTAAGAGAAGCTCGAAAGGGTTTCTATTGTGAATTTATACATGTGGAAAAGTTTTCTGCAGCTGTAGAAGTCTTTTCGGTATGAGTAGACGATGTGTAGATAGATAAATGCGTGGTAAATGCAATAGCGGGAGGGAGAATGTGCAAGGGTAGTGGAGAAGTATGAGAGTTCGCGCTCGGTTTCGGTGACATCGACGCGAGTCCGAGGAAACGACGTGTCTCACGCTGAGGATCCTCGATGGAAGGTCGATCGGAGTGTTGCTGCGCCTTCGATGGGCTCAGATCCAGCTGGTGAACAGCTGGTTGGATACTCGGGCATCATTCTCGATTCAATTTCTTCGTCATTCTGTAGAAACTTTCCATCGCGGAATCTTCGTTCACTCTTCATCGCATCCTCAATCGGGCTATTCCAAGATCTAGTTGTTCCTGTTCAATCGAGTGACAAAGTCTTGTGTGGTTTTAGGGAGGGGCGCGAAACACAATCGCCTCTTCCTTAAGAACGAGCGCGGTGCTCCAAAAGGATGTAATAAAAAGAGATCCCAATTTAGTGACGAATCGCGAGGAAAAATGAAGAAAGTCGTTCGTTTGCACCGTCCGCTAGGAGCAGCCTGTAATTTCCTCCTTGTCCGTGCGTCGGGCTACGATCGTCGCGGCGTAGGTGTGCGCGCTTGCGGTTTCGGGAAGCGATGGCGGTACCAATGGTACCGCTGATTGCTCCAAATTGGCCTTCGCTTTCCGGGAGTAACCGATCGTTCCTTCGACGGTGGCTCGGTATCGCGGGTAATGGAATCGAGAGGGGTGGCTGCGGTACAGTCACGATAGTGGAGCGTTCCGTCCTCCGTCGTTACGAGTAAGATGGTTCCTCGATAATGCGGATGACCTTTCGTCGAAATGCTTCCACGATGCTTCAACTTGCTAGGATTTTTCGTTTTGTGGGGTTTATCAAATCTGTGATTCCAGGGACGCATTCGAATTCTCGACAGTGAAACTGCGGATGTTCAATTTACTTTTTCACGTTTCTACAGTCATTACCAGCTAAATGACTCTTCGTAGAAGGGACAATACGTTAACGATCGGATCTTTTCCGTAAGAACCATTGTAGCTGCTGTTGAGAGGAAGGTTTTCAATTTAGATATTCGCACGTGTAATGCTGTTGCGAGCAAATAGTCCTTTGATAATGCGAATGAGAAATTCGTGGAAAAGATTCCACGTCGTTGATCAAGTTGCTAGGATTTTTCCTTAAACAGTCAAACGTAGTATGTTGGTTTTTGGGAAATTCAAACGACAATTTCTCGTTTACTTTTTCCCGTTGTAACAAAGGTTGACTTCTTGTCTGAATTGCATCTCTTAGAGGCCTTTGAAAATCAGAGATAGTTCCTCCACGATCATTGAGTAAATTGCTGTCTGGAATCGACGAAAAAGGGGGTTGTCGTGGTCAAAGAAATGTCCCGATCTACTCCAGGCTTTATGCATTCTCGCGTCGTAGCATTTTAATTGCATTCGCAGGGCACGGTCCGACGGTTCGCCGTGTTGAGCTTTGTTCTTGCTTCAAAGCAGCCGCTACTTGCGCGTCCACTAAGATGCGAACAGTTTCCCAGTTCGACATTTGTTCGCGATGAATTTCAGTGCTGTTACCTTTTGTAGTCAGGCATCCCGACTGGCTAGGCATGGGGAAAATTGCGATTGTCACGAACATTCTCGCATAATTAATTTATAAGACTGTGTGCAAACAAAGAAAATTCCCAACAACTTGTATAGACGCGAGGCAGAACGTTCTCAGCACCAATGTTCTTGCTGTTGCCAATCCGAATAATTCTGACAGGCATTGTCAATTAATCAATCCAATCCGTCTAGAGCATTGACGTTTCGCGCGAGCATCATACTTCACCGCGTTACAAGCATTCTCACGCTCTTTTTTTACCCCTATTCGCGAAGGTTTCCGCGTGCCACCGGATCGCATACTTCTCCACCCTAAATGACTGGCGTCCAGAGGCGCCACTCTCTCTCTCTCTCTCTCTCTCTCTCTCTCTCTCTCTCTTACCCGCCTTCTTCATCTTGATTAAACGCATGGCAGGTATTCTTCTTGACGCCTACTTCAGCTCCAAAAATCTCATGAAAAGATTCTCTGAATTATTCAGCCGTGATGCGGCGCGTGTGCGTCGTTTATCTTCGAAAGTGGCAGAGGGAAACTGGTAAAGAGAAGGGGAAAGGTACCATTACAATTTCTCTATCAAGATGTTTAATAAACTCCTCGTGAAAATGATACTTGCTACCTTCACGCGGAAACACCCGTGAACATTCGCTTCCCATTTTTGTCGATTTGCAACGTTTCTCAATTTATCAGCGTTCAGTCCTTCAACTTAGCCCTTTGACACCGAGGCACCCACGTCTTTCCTCGCGTCGCGCACTACACGCGTACACTTTTCACGGTTGATGCATTGGATCACTTTGAACTATGCCTTTGAGCCTTGGTGGGTTCAGTTCGTTCGGAGTTAGCAACGCCCCTCGTCATTTCGAGAGGCAAGGACCTTCTGTGACTTTCGTGTTGCAACCCGTTACGACGACGCACAGGTGCGAGTACCTGCTTTGATAGATACTTCATCGGGGTCGAGGGTCACGAGCTTGTTAATTTCATTAACAAGAGCAGCTGACGGATTTTTCTGAATTTCTAGGCACGACCGTAATTAATGGATTAGCTCGATTACTTTTATGAGCAATACAAAGATGCGTTTAACGAATGTGCTTGGGAATTACGAAAGTGGCGTAAGTAAAAATCTTTCTTTTTTGAGACGAATTTGTATATTTATTGTACAGACGGAGATAACGAAGTATAAATGGAAAAGCATCGACAAACATTTCTAAGTTTTTTATTTTCGCCACTGTTCGTAATAATGGGCATAAATAACCGAGATACTAGATGAAACGCCTTACAGAGAGTAGGCCACAGTTTCAGTAACATCACCGCCATCAATTTTGATCGCGTTCGTCTTCATTTGCCGAGTAGCCGAGGCCGCCCGTTGCCCTTCGAACTTACTCAGTTCTTAGAACGAGACAAATCATCGGCCCAACGGTAAATCCTTTAGCCTCCTCAAACAATTACTTCCCCCTTAAGCCCTTAGCTTAACGACTCGTTTTAATTTTACCGCCCGCGTTCCACCCCCGTGGCCCGATAATCTCGATAATCGTATTCCCCTGATCCCACATTTTCAAATAAACGAGCCCGTTTTAGGAAAATAAATCTCCTCTGGATTTCCCTTTCAATAATAAAAATCACTTTCAATCGGCAGAAAAACGTTCAATCCCACCTTGGGAATTTCCATTAAATTCAATGATTTTCGTACGCGAGGCATTTCACTTTCGTTGAATTTCGAAATGCCGTTCACTTACGTATATCCACATGTCCGCGTATCAACGGTACACAGAAACCCTTAAACGTGTGCGAGGAGGCAAACGATAAACATCCAAGCTCTTTCCGGCAGCGCGGAAAAATGGCAAAACTGTTATTTCCAGCGTATGTGAGCTAAGAGTCGAAACTCCGAAGCTGAAGCTCTTCGATTTAATGTTTACCCCGGTTCGGACAACATTCTTCCTTTTTACACTAAAAGATCTCGCAGGAAAGTCTCATATACTTCACGATGATATATTTCGATAAACGCGGTACATCGGACGATCTCCGATAAGGCTTTCACCCCGGATGACGGTTCAACGTCGCTTTCCACTCCTGGGAAATATTTTCCTTGCCTCTCTCGTGCCATCATCTCACCCTCTCCGCCATCGGCCTCGTCGCTTTTTCTCCTTCACCTCTCCTCCTTCGTCTCCTTTTCTCTTTCTCGAGTTCTTCTCTCCTTTCACAGTCGGGCTGTCCCTTAGCGCGCAGTAAGCCACGCGAACGATGCGCGCGGCGCAATCACGCCACAGAAAGATACTGAATTACGGGGAGAGCGCTCCCCCGAGATAAGCCCCCGATATTTCGTGAAATATATACGGCGGGCAATATCGTTTAATGATAATTCTCACGGCAATATCACCCACACGGATGAGTAACGACCATCGCGTACGATAAAAGGCCCGAGCTACTGGCTACTTTGTCATCCCTCGCGTAAAACCTCACCGCATTTCTTCCTTTTCCACCTTTCTCTTGTAGTTCATCCTTCGCTCGTGCTCGCTACATTTCATACTCCCCCCACGAAAAAGCCAAATTTCACGTAAATACCTTCTTACGAGTTGGGCGCGTTCTTCGCGAAAGCTTCGCCCTGGTGGAAGGAGCAAACGATAGATACAAGACAGCGCTCGATCTCAATTTTTCGACGGGCGCACTTGCATTTTTTTAATCATTTCGAATGCACGGAGCCTCTCGGCGCGTGCGCAGCGCCAATTTTAATCTTCTCGATCCCTCTGGAAAACAAGAGGCGCTGGCGCGTCGATCGTCCCTTTGACGCGCCACCTCATCTTCCTCGAGGAAAGTAATAATACGGCGTTGCCGCGAATTCTTGCCGTATAATTTGCTTGTACTACGAGAGGAGCACTCGAAACGCGTGCTACCTGCCGGCTGACTTCCACGGCCTCTCCTGCGAGGCCATCTGCTCCTCTTTTATGTACTCCTATACATATAACTTCGTGTAGAAGGTACCGTACATCTTTTCTCCTGTCGCGCTCCCTGCGAGCTTTCAGCCCCGTGGGCGTATGCGAGGAACGACTTTTGCATCAAAAGTTCCCTCCGTCTCGGAAGGCCTCTTCCAGACGCCGACGTACTCTAGAGAATATTAAAGTAACAACGGTCCGGCACTCGCTCGATTAATATTTTCTCGGTCGATTTGTCGGGCTCGCGATTGCGACGCACATCGGGGTGCCCTATGAAATTGCAACGCGTCGGGATTTAATGATAACGATTTTCTTATCTCTATGGGATTTCACGTGGGTTATACGATAATATTACGCGTGTTTGCTTCTTCGTTTCGAATCGAATTGCCTCGGATCATTTTAAAAGGAATATTTGCGACGCGGCCGTCCCGCTTTGGGTACTTTACAATTGACATGTTATTCGTGCATTCTATTAGCTACAGCTGTTTTGTATTCGACGCAACATAAAACTACAAGGATTACAAAACTATTCAAATTGTAACTTTTGATGTATTATGCAGAGAGATTAGATTTTGAGAAATTTCGGCGGGGAGGTAATTGAAGTATTTTACGTTTACTTATAAAGATAAGAGTAAGTAATCGAGCTTTGTAATGTTCACATCCGGTGAGCGGGTAGGTATTCTTGGTACCCTTCGAGAAAGTTGGGCAACTGTTTCGAGATATCTCGAAGACGAGCTTCAGCTGTGCTCGCCAACTATTGCACCGAGACGCGCACGGAACAGCCGTACCGCGTTTCGCCCATGTCGTTTCCACTCGACTGTGTGCCTCTCTCGATTTTGCTATTTCCCTCTTTATCTCGCGCGTCGGATGCCATTATCGCTGGATTTTCGTTAGTGCGCGGTATCCAGCTGTCAGCGAGAAAAGTATGGAAAAAAAGAAGCACCAACGAACAAAGGACGGCACCCATCCTCGTCCTGGCCGTTTGCCAACGGCTCACCGTTTTCTCTTTCCTCAATTTCCCGCGTTTCATCTCCTCTATTCACCGCCTGCTGACTCTCGTCTCTTCTTTTCTCTCTTCAGTCGTGAATGTTTCTATTTTCGTTCTCTCCCTTCATCCGTTTGCGTCCAACGAAAAGCAACGGTCCGCGGAAATTACAGGAAACCGCGGTAAATTGAAAATTTTCATGTAGCTCGAGGAATAATGAGACCGTACGACCCGCCACTATCGAATCTTCCAAATACGGACAATCCTCATCCTGGATTCGTCCACCGACTTATCCAACGAAATCTATTTTCGACGAGAGTTCACTACCCGACGTACTACCGAGAAATTCGTTTACCCAGACGGGCATCGTAGTCGCGAGTACTCAAGATGACTCCGAGTTTAGCTTTTGATAGGTCGCGCAGGACGAGGATGGCGGTGTCGTGGCGGTAAAATGCTCGGAGATTATCGTTCCGGTGAGCGCGTCGGTAGGCGAAAATAACACGCGCGTCGGGAATCAATTAATAAATCGGGCAGGCGCACTCGTAGGATTACTGCAACCGATGCGATTAAATGGAAATTGCATTTGGTTGGCAAGCGCGACGGAATGATTCGCGGGATGCTTCCGTTAACACGAGTACGCGCACTCTATATTCGTTCTACGATTTTCGATAGGCCAGCCGACGCTTCGATCGCGGCGAAGCTCACCAAAATAAGTTCGTCTGTGAAGTTATACCTGGAATCTCGCTGCAGGTAATACCGGGCTTATAAAATAGGAGAGAAGAGAGCTCGTTCCGCGAACGAGAATAATTTATTCTTTTTCGCGTCGTGCGACTTATCCATCGGTCGCATTATTTTCGCGATCTCATTCTCTTGCGTGCATCGAATCTTCCGTCCGAGGTTCCCTCCAAGCGCGTCCTCGCGTCAGTCGACCCCTCGATCCTCGACTTTATTAAAGAGTCCTTCACCGCGGAATTACGCGATCTCGAACATCGAATTGAATTCGCGAATCCTGTCGCGCGGCATCACTACTCCTCCTCCACCTCCCTCTCCTGCTCTCGCTTTCTCCGCAAACCGGAAAAAAACGTAATCCACTTTGATGACGATGCACAGAGGAGAGCATCAAATTAAACCGTCACGCACATCGAACGTTTCTCTCGATTGCGATTCCAGTTCGCACAAAGACGCAGTCCTCCACCTCCTCCTTCCCTTCTCAGCAACTTGTTGGCATTTGCAAGTCTGTTTGATAGCTTCGGTACCCCATTCCATGCTAGCGCCACCGAAGTTTCAAATTAAACCTGCAGGACCCTTGGCCGGCGCGTGCCCGCGCGAATCTACTGGCCACAATCCAATTTCTCCCATCTCGGCGCGCAAGTGATACGAGCGTGCGATTTCACCGACTCAGACTCTAGAGTTACTCTAACCTTGCCTCTTCTTCCACCTCCTCTCGCCACTTCTGTGTTCCACGCTTATATGGCAATTGAGCTTTTTCTTACTCGACTTTCACTCTTTCTTTCCTCGTTCTCTCCTGCTGTTGCTTTCCCGTCTGAGCACTCGATTACTTCGCAATGCCACGAACGTAGCGGGAGACTCTCGCACTTGCGGAAATCGTAGATTACTGGGATAGTGCGCACGTGTGCCAGGGCGATTCGCACCCTATTATCCCACTTTTATGAGCGATTTGGTGGAACGCAGCAATGTGTTGCGAGCCCGTGGGTAATGGAGAGCTGAAAACTTCTTCCTTGAGTGGTATGCGAGCAAATTTGTCACGGGCTCTCCACTGTTTTTACGAGCGTGCACTGCTTTTCTGCGCAGAGTGCTTTTTAAAAGATCGGAACAGATGCCTGCACAGGATTTCGAAGGAAAATTTCGCGAATAAATATGCTCTTAACTTTATTCGACAAATACCGTTAGGGTAAAATCGGAAAACTTCGTTGCGTCGTACTGAGCGAAGTGGCGGTGAACGGAAGTACGAAGTAGAGCCATCTGAGTTTCTTACTTACGTTCGAGCGTATAATCTTCTATCCTGCACTTCGAACGTGACTTTCGCGTCGCGAGAAGAGGACAAAGGATTCTCGCTCGGTCGATCAGATCTTGGCACGAATTCTACGAGGGACAGCACATCACCCGGTACCCGTTATCTTCTCCCGCGCAGGTTCGCGATTATCGCGTTACGTCTTCCGTGGACCGTTGTAACCCTCGACCCTCCCCCTCTCTCTTCCATTAAGCTTCTGCTCGAACACGTCTCGACCTAGGAAAGGGCACAATGGGAATCGCGAGATCTCACGGCGCAGGGTTCAAGAATGGCAGAAAGGGCGTACGTGCGAGAAATGGAATTACCTAGATTTCGCGACGGAGTGCTCCGCGATACATCGACGTTATACAAATAAGACGTTATACAAATAAGAAGGGTTGAAATCGTGCGTAAGAAACGAACGAGGAAGTGAGCGAAGGTGACAGGGTGCGTGAGTACCGTAGCG
The DNA here is from genome assembly GCA_944319695.1 of Tiphia femorata. NCBI lineage: Eukaryota > Metazoa > Arthropoda > Insecta > Hymenoptera > Tiphiidae > Tiphia > Tiphia femorata. Next base: position 3,323,882 of record OX090902.1, read on the forward strand.
GACAGCGTAGAATGCATATGCATGCGGGTAGATTGGAGTAGGTGGACGAATGGATACAAGGATGGATAAATAGAGAGACGTAAATTGAGATGCATATATTCATGAATACGCATGCCGAGCGAACGTAGGGTCAGCGTGCGGTTGGATACGCGACACGGAACACGTAGAAAGTGAGCGTAAGGGAAAAAACATCAAGAGGAAGGTAGAAAAGAAGCGACAAAAAGTAAAGTTATAGGAGATCGTGTCTGTTTTTATGCGCGTCGCGTAACAAGGAAGCCGTCAAGTGCGGAAGGTAGTCGCAGTGACTAGAGTCTAGCAACGCGGAGGAAGAAGAAACAATAAGAAAGTCGGGAGTAAAGAGCACGACGAGACGAGAGATTCTTCGGTATTGTGGGCATCTTCTCGATTTCGTTCCACTCGATGAACTCGAGTGCCATCCCTGACCGTCGCACACCTCGTCCAGGAATCATCGAATAATATGTGCTCCCGCAACTTCCATCCCGGGTGTAGTCGCAGTCGACGGGAGGGAAAAAAGTACAGAACGCGGAATCTCGTCCGGCTGATCGAACTTTATTAATCCACTTAATCCGCCATTTCCGCCCGACAGGGTCAGAGAGGGGATCACCGACGCGACTCCCGTTGTGCGCCGATCGACGATTTATCGTTCATCCCACTCGCTCCGTAGCTTTGCCTTTTTACTCTCGATGATACTAGCCGTCCGCCTATCACGAACAATCCTCGTGGCCGATCGCGAGCGTACGATCGCGCGATTAAAAGTCGTCCGGCTTTAATGAGCTTGCCGGTGCGCCATGAAAATATCCCTCTCCGTCCCGTCCCGCTGCTGCCGTCGCTCAGACGCCGTAAAAATGCAACGAACGAGCCTGTTCTTGCCGCAAATGAACTCTCGGCCGCGCGTTATGAACGGCGGGTCCCATCGATCGCACACTCTCTCCCGCGAGAGAGGGATAGAGAAAAACGGAGGAGTGAAAAAAAGGACGGTTGAGTAACGATGGAAGGGAAGGATGGAACTAGGGACGGCGTGGAAGTCGATCGTCGTAGATGGAAGGAGAGGGTGGGAATTTTTTCGAAGTGAACCAGGACGGGACTGCGCCCTTCAAGGGTTGTTGAGGCAAGGCCGGTCGTTTAGTCGCGCGCTGAGTAGTTTGGTAATAAACCGTGCGCGGATATTAAGATTCGGTTGAGTAGGCTGGTAAAACGATTTAGCGAAGTAGATTGGGCTCGTTGGACTTTTCTCGTTCCCTCCTAATCAACTTAACCCGTACGAACGCGATTCTTCAAACGGTTTATTAATGATTTCTTTAATTCATTGGGTGGCTCCCGTGACTGTAAATAACTCTTTACTAATCAGCAGTTTCCATGTGCTAAGCCATTCGATAGTGATTACGCTCTAGTCGAACGATTTATTAAATATGCCGAAAGCGTCATTAAGGGAAATGATGGGGGTATATATCGAGGAATTCGCATTGGATCGTTAGATATAACGGAGAATAACGATCTTACTCGACGAAGTGGGTATTTTAGGAAGAGATAGGGAGGAGAGATCCTTTTGTGCACGAAAACGAGAGACGCTCAACAGTTTTGCTATCCGGGTGAGTATTCTGAGATACGAATTCTCGCTCGGTATCGACGCTGGTGGCGTTCGTTAAACGCGAGGGACCGAAATACTGCGTCGAACGAAGTTCCGTCTGTTCCTTTTCTGAATATTTCAAGCGTGGGGCGCTTCCGATCTTTGCCTTCAGCTTCGAAGCAAACCGTTTGTCGGATGCAAGAGAACACGAACTGCCTTCGAGTGACGCGGGCATGCGTACGGGGTAATTGGTGCGAGAGCCGAGATATAAGGGATTACGGAAAAGTTTATTTCAACACTCGAATTCATCCGGGCGACAAAGTACGGAGTTCTGCCAGCGTAAATCGAGTTTGAAGATTTCGGCTGAAATTTTCGAAACTTTTCTCCCTCGCGATTTATCGCGTATACGGAGCTCTAATCCGCGAGGAAAGATTGCCAATTACGGGAGACGCCATCCGTAAAATGCCTGGAATCCTTCAGTGTTCAAATTTCTCTTGCGTTCTGAAAAGTGTTCCTCAATTTAACCTGTACCGCACCTGTCCTCGTAAAATTGTTCAACCCTCTTTTCAAAAATTTATCACTCTCGCACATCCCAGTTCTTTTAAGCCGCGAACGAACGGCTGCTACGTGCCGTGCCGTTCAACGAGATTCCTTAGGAGCGACGGGGTTGTTCGCTCGCGTAACGAGTTCTATCTAAATTAACCCATTCCGGAGGTCGTTATTAATTATCTGCTCTGACGCCACTCAGCCGATTCGTTTCACGTGCCACGGAGGAATTCGCGCGCCACCACAGTTCGACGCAATATACGTCTCGTACTGATATTTCGTGGCTTCCCGTGACTCTTGCTCGCGCACCTCTTGAACTCACAAGAGAAGGGCAGGCAAACGAATTGTCTCTATTACTTCTCTCGAGATACGCGCACCCTTCGAGCTAACTTGTAATTTACATTCGTGTCCGTGGTCCTCCGCGTCTGATGAAGGTTGCTGGAAATTTCTGGCCCGCTCCACGCGCGTAGTGGTGAAAATTGGTCGACATAGTCGGAGCGATACGTTTAGTCACGATGGGCCATGCCAATCAAAATGTGGTTGTAATTCGAGCACCCGCTGTACCGTCTGTCGAATGCAGTTTCGATCGCGATGCCGTTCGTTACGAAGAGCGTCGAATGGCAATAGAGCTTTCGGATTGGTTGATCGTGTAGACGTACATACATAGGTGCGGGTGGATTTTCGAACCCATGAGGAAAAAAATTTAGAGTGTTTCGTGTCTTTTGATCAATGTCCCGCGGACGTTTACCAATTTTGTATTCCTTCGACGGTTTAATCGTAATTAGCTCGTACCTTGATATTCCGAGAAATTGAGAGTTGAGAGCAACTTTTGGAAACTCTCATTATCGGCAATTGATAGTTTATAAGATTCGCTGATGCGCACATCGAAGGGTTTATAAAGTAGCAGAAGATTTTCGTTGAGTCACCCTCTTCTCCGTGTGCTTCGAGATTGCTTTTATTCCCACCGAACACGATGTTACGCTCTATTGGGTAAGAGTAACGAGTCTTTACAAGGCTGATGCGCGGAGTCGGCGAATTTCTGCGTGTAAAAAGTTCGTAGCGAAGTTTGCATGGGGCGTTCTCTACGCTAGTCAGAATCGTTTTCCGACCAAGAACTTTCGAGACGAACATTTCTCGCTTGAAATGACTTTCCACCAGGCAATGCATTTTGAATATTGATGGATTCTTCCGATCGAGTGAAGTCTGTGCGAACGAAATTTTCTCAAAAGCGCTTGCCACAATTCGAATCGAAGTATTTTTAAAATATACAGGAAATGTTAACATTCACGGTGGCTTCTATTATTTTATATTTCGTGTCACTCAGTTTGACGTCATCGGAGGTGTTAACGTGAAACTTTTTGAAATGTAGGTTTCGCATAACTCCCACAATAATCTTATTGCCAATAAATGTACAATTTTGTCCGAGAAATCGAGAGGAACAAAAATAAACTTCTACTTCGAGTTCGGTGGCGAGATGCTATGTCAACCTGTTCTCGTTACATCGTGTAACCCGTAAATGCGAGTGTAGGAATGTAGCGCATATCAGAAAGGCCAAAGGCGTAAATTTACCTGTCCCACGTGTAATACAATAGCACATAGTGCTTCAACAATTCTCATTTTGTCTCGGTTGACTTTCCCGAAATAATTCTGGCGGAAACATACGACGCTGTTTGTAAGCACTCACGTAGACAATAGAATTTGTGGAACACCCGGGTCTACCTGTCGCTCCTGCAAAGGTACGGTCGTAAGTGACTTTTGACCATTAAGATTGTTACTGGAGATTGAGAATGGAACCAACTGAAAGATAGTGGGCTCGCATCCAAGTGCTGAAAACATAGTTAAAGTAAAGCAAAGTAAAAAAAAAAGCAGTCTTTAAGGCAGCCCCAAAAAATACTCTACACCTTGAAAACACGAAAAAGAACGAGTGAAATAAATGATTTCCAATCGGCACCCGCACAACAGGCTTGCGTCAGGGTCGTAATTTTTATCATCGCCAAACCAGTTCTATAGCTTATCTTGACTCGTCCGGGAAAACGAGAAGTGTCATCAATTACAAGCGTAGTTTGATCTCTCCTAGGCTGCTCGCGGATGACGGTGGTGGTAGTAGACGTTTCCCATTCTGCGGAGGAATGTCATCGTGACGTAAGGTCCTGCACCCTCGTCGCCGGTTCCCGGCCCTCTAGTCTAAGGATTCCATTAATTTCCACGACGGCCCCGATATAGCGAAACAGTCGTCCTGAATAGTTTCCACGATTCCGCAGGGCTCGAGGACACGATCCGTTCCGCGAACCAGGAGTAGCACGCGAAATTCCTCGAGTGATTTGTCGCGAATTAAGTCCCCAATGACACGCCGGTAATTATCTCGTGTCTCCCCGTATATCGGTGGGGTGTCGTTCCCGCATAAGTTTGGCAAATTCCACGGCGAGCTCAAGCCGTCGAATAATTGGCTCGAATTTCCCTTTTTACGATCGCGTGCCTCCACGACGACCCGCGGTGCTCGTTTAACCGAGGAATCTGTTTCTACGAGTATTTACGATCTTTCGTGTCGCTTGTAGTGAAGCGACGGAAGACGAAACAAGGGGAAAATTTCCGTTCACCGAACGGCTACAGAGACGAATTGATTTCTGCAGATAAGAATAGTGAAGGGTTCTGAATATCGTTTGATTTAAATGACATTTTCAACGTCTGCGTTCCCTTTTCTCAACTTGCATTCCACTCAGCATTATGCGCAGGTTGGCCACATAATGATTTGGCAAATCTAGATACCTACATGATGATAAAGAGGCAGTATACTTTTGTAACCAACTGTAGGTACCTACTCTCGTCCGAAAAGTGCAACCCCTAGAACAATTCTTTTCTGTAAATTTCATCGTTTCAAATACGACCGCGTAGTCCAAAGACAGACCCATCGATACGTAATAAAGACGTCGCCGATCTGCGAATTACCAGCGGAATAGTATCTCAACCATTACGAAAAACTGCTGGAAAGGATCTTGTTCCTTCGCTTGAAGCATAATTCAAAAGGGAAGGGACTTCGCTTAAGGCGCGGAAACTTGATCGGCTCAAAGACGCGCAATTGATTTTATCTCCCGCGTGTTCTTCACTTTTCTCTCTTTCTCTCTCTCCCTCCCTCCCTCGCGCCATTTTCTTCTCTCATCTGCCGCGCAATGATTCCTTCCATCGGTATCGACTGTTTACCCGTGTTATGGTTTACGCGATTGAGAGAATGGATGAGGAAGGTGTCGTCGTTGAACTTCTTATGGTGGTAGAGGAGGTCGGGAGGGAGAAAGAATAGCGTCGAGACGGTTGAGGAGGGCGGCCGGCGCAGGCAAATCTCCGTAAATCAGACACCGTTTACATCAGTCGCTCACCCTTAATCCTCACCTCCTGGCTCGGAACGCAAGGCGAGCTGTCAACGTCGCCTTGATGAATGTTGACCAAAGTTTTACACCGGGTATCCTTCCTTCCACCCCCATCGTGTCCAACCCTCTTACCATTTCCCGTTGGTACGTCGGCTTCTTCCAGGAATCCTGGATAGCATCTTCGACCTCTCTTGCCCTCATCTCGCTCCTTCAACCCTCACCACCTCCACCTCCACCTTCAAGACGAGGGTTGAGTTCATCCCCTTTTTGTTCTTCCCGCCAAAAGGGCGCAATTAAATCACGGGGAACGTGGCACTCGCGCTTTCCTTTTCCTCCTCCTTTCGAACACACGAGCGTGTACCCTTTACTGTCATTGAGGTAAGGAGAGACGTGTCCTTCCCTCGGGAGAGCAAGAAAAAGTGGGAAAAATAAAGATTTTACGGCGATATGATTCTCTCGGGTAAAGGGTCGCTTTCCAATGATTCTTCTTTAGCAAGGTCTTGGGAATAAAGCCGATTTTGAGATTTAGCTGTCTTCCAGGTGACACGATTGAAATTCTTTCGCTCGAATTTCAATTTATAATAATGAATTATAATAATGCGCATTCGTAGCAGTAGCAGCAGATTTTGAATTTCAGGATTGTCTATTCGGCCTTTAATCTCGGGGGTATATGGTATTTTCATGCTTTCTCGTTTTAAGAGCTCCGCTCTAAAATCCTCCGCTGTGCTGTTGACGGAAACACTGGCTCCTCAACAGTCGGCGATGTTGATTATGCGCCATTAAAACGTTAATGATCGCGTAGGTGACTGGATGCTCCTCGTAAGCCCAACGGGTGGATTCTACGGTTTAAAGCATTTAACTTTTGCTCTTCATGGCATTTAAAGCCCTCTACCCATTTCGCGATCGATTTCCCCGGACGCGAGTCATCATTGGCGTTACGAACGTTGTGCGATCCTGTTAAGTGTGTATAAAATGCGTCACGATTGATCGCGCGAAGGATTGTTTATTCAGCGCGCATTCTCTATAAATTCGTTTCGCTTAACGAATATTCTAACGAGAATATCGACGAGGAGAGCGACATCCAAACCGCAAATGCGCGACAATGCACATACCTGCGATAGTAGTATTTAAATTATAAAATAAAAATATACATCACGACCGTCCTGCATAACTAGACATGAGAAGTTTTACCGAGAGAGTATTATTGAAATAATATTATTTCCGTTACTCGTTTCAAGCACTCCAACGTTCTATTCTGTTTCCAACATTTTGTTTAAACCTGGTTGGTCCGATGCGACTCAACGCTTTGTCCTTTTATGCAATAAAGTTAACTAATTTACTCTATTGATTGGCATATTATGAAGAGGTCTGTTATTTACAAGTAGATTCGTTTAATTTCATAATAAACCCTGCATCTCATATTATTTAAGATAAAAGGTGGGATTAGGATACCGGGAATGATTTCGTTACCGGTCAACATCTCCAGTGGACCCACTCCGGTAACGTCTTTGTTGACGTTGCGGTATCCGCAATGCTCGTCACGCATTTCCTTTGGCTCGTTAATGAACCCGCCTGTCCTCGGCTACTTTTTTTCCATCAGCCCCAGGTGACGGGCGACGTGACGGCTACGTCGTGACACTGCCTGTGCGCCATTGCTAGCGTGACCTTTCTCCAGCGAGAATCTAGGAGTCATCGAGAGAGCAAAGAGAAGAAAAACTCTTTTGAAAAATTGTCGACCGGTCGCTTTCTCAATTCGATTTCGAGGGTCGAATCGTCATGCGTCTCCGTTTTCCCCAAAAGCAAACGTGAACATTTTTCAACTCGTGAATCGCCCTCCTCCCGCTTCCAGTGAAAATGTTTTGAACTATTTGACGAGGAGGAAATGAATTTCTCCGCGATTATTTATCTCAACCTCGTTGCATGACGTTCGAAGTTGCGAGCTAAAGGTTACGTGGAAGGATCTGCGATAGACATTGCCTTCGATTGTCGAAAAACGGGAAAACTTTGATTTCACTTGAATATTACAGAAGTTTGGAAGTTTGGAGAAAAGCGAGTGTAGTTAATTAGGAAATGATTTTAGCGCGTGAGGAACTTACTCGGCGAAGAGAGTCACTAATTGGCGTAGTTAAAGTAAACAGTAGGCTTTTCCACCTTGTGCATCTAACAAGGGAGTGGTACATATCGATTCGCCGTGCAGAGCTAAACTTTAACAATGGACGGCACTCTTGGCAGGCCATTGAGTACACGAGAATTGGTTTGAGAACGTGTTCGATAAATGTCCATACAAAATTATCATCTCTTTTACGATTAAACGATTAGACAAATTAGCGAAGGAGGTGAATCTTCAATGATGCATGCTTATCGCTAAATTTGTGCAAACTCGTCAATTTCATGCGCTTAAATGAGATCTCGCGCGTGTAAAAAAAAGTTCCGAAAATCTAATGTTAATAATCACAGCTAATGGTGAAATGTCGAATTGCCTTATGTGAATTCGCATTCCTCTTATAATTCGATTACGAAGATTCAATGGGTGAAGTAATTCCGGGTGGAAGGATTAATCATAATATTTTATACATTCCTTCATTTTCCATACCAGGTACATTTATCCGGCATTAATTAGTGTATGGACGTGCGTCAATTCGCATCAATCCAATCGATGAATATACGGCATTGCGCTTTCTGGAGGATCCAACGAGGGAAGTAATAGTGGGTCGAAGGGTTAATCGAAACACGCGTCGAGATGCTCGCGCGCAACTATCGGAACTTCATCGTCCACCGGGAGCGATGCCTCGAACGTCTCCTGTTACTGACACGGAGTTGAAATTAATAAGGAATCTCCCGTAGTTACCTGTATGCCGTGAACCTCCCCTCAGCTCCCTTTCCACTTTCAGCTATGGCCGAGGGTCCGCGTGAGGGATGCAGTTCCGATGAGAAATTGCGTTCAAGTAGTGACAAACAAGTGGAGTTGGACTTCTCTCACAAAGCCCTTGCGACCATGGATTATTTTCCACGTATTTGGGTGTTCAAATTCTGTTCGTCAGTGATGTCACAGAAGGCTGGTGAACAATAGTCCACTAGGGGAAATATCAGCGCAGTTATAAAATGCTTGCGGAGGGAGGCATCTAAAAATGATTTGCTTCTTTGCAAGCAATATAAAATGCGACAGATCTTAAACGCGATAACACTGATGTGGCTCTTCCAATTTAGAGTACAATCAACATGTAAACCCAAAACCGTATGTAACGGAAGTCACGCAAGGACCAGCAATAGACTCAATTCTAATTGTAAGACATAGCATTACATCGGAATCAAGTTGATTAACATACCGGGAGCTCCTACAAATCATTGCCTCGGTGTTATTAGCATCGCGAATAAGTATTTATTATGAGGTCACAAAGCAATAGCGGCAATATCAGCGTCGAGGCAGCTAATTCCTGACAGTATTTCCGATGGAAGGCAAACAAAGTTAATCATTAGATCGTCATCGTGTTTATATTATACCAGACAAATCAGGCAAATCATTGAGAAAGAGAGAAGAAAGCAGTTGTCCCAAAATCGGGCAGGGGGGAGCGAGTGTGTTTCTAAACTGCTCCAAACTGGCATCCAACGTTCGACCCAAGGGAAAACTTTGCCGCAATTTGCTTGAGTTTCAATAAAGTTCCAATCACGGGGCGAGGGGGTAATTTCAGCCTGCCGTTGAATGCTGCCTAACGAGCGACGCCCTACGCGCTGCGTGCGTATCGCGTCGATTAGTAACGTGGAGTGCTAGAGAAAAAAAAAAGAAACAAAATGGAGGAAAGGAAATTCGCAGAAGCGAAACGCGGTAGGTGCAATGAGTGGAAGAGGGTCGAGACGGAAGGTGGTCGATAAAGGACGAGGGAAGGACTTCTTGAGCGACGATCAAGCATCGATGAGAAGGAAAAATATTGTTTCGCTAATTACCCCGCAGGCAGCGGGCTTGCTCCGACGTTCTACGAAGTCGAGTATTCACTTGACCCTCTCGTCGACGTTAGCGTGTAGTCGATGATTTGTTTAATCAGTCGCGATACATTTATTTTTTCTGAGTCGGAGCCACGCTTCGGGTACTCTCATACGCTTCGAATTAGCACTGTGTTTGTTCGTAGAAGCCTCGCACGTTCGACAATTGCGAATTGGTTCGTTATTCCGCGAGAATTCCTGCCTTTTTTCAAACTTTTATTTTCGTTCAGCGGCTAATGAGGACGTCACCTTTTTTCGGACTTCCGCTCGACGCGTTTTCGACGATCCGATGAGCAAAAATCGAGCATTGGACAAGACGAGACGAGCGACTTTCAATTTATTTTAGAATTTCTGTCGTGAGAACGATATAATTTCTGAGAATTTTTGTTTTTATACACCTACCCGATTTTGGCATAGAGGTGTAATATTTTCGAAAAAAGAGATGATTTTTTCCTTGAGCTCATGTTTCCGATACAAGTATCCCGCGGTATTGTTTTCTCTACGTCGCACGAGGTCGGAGAAGAACGCGGGGACGAAGAGGTCTTACTGGACGCAATCGTTTGGATATCCAAGGACTGTGGAGGACGCGCACGTCGGGAGTAATCTTTTGTGCCTCTGATGCTCCATCAATAATGGTCCCTATTGTCGCATCGCGTCAATTCACGAAGGGATGTTGTTACGGAAAATTGATCCCCTCCCGAAGGCTATGTCGAATGTGAGTCGCTCGATGGTCACGAGGTCGATTGTCAGATTAGGGGAAAATTAAACGACGTTCAGCGCCAATTCAAGGATTCCCCTTGGAAAGCAATATTCGTACAATTTCGATAGAGTCTGCTAGCGCAACAATATGGAATACGATTGTAATTACGATTTCATCGAAACTTCGCAATCGCCATAATCGCGCTATTAGCGGCGTGTTTGCGTTTAACAATACAATAAAATCTATCAGAGTTGGGCGGCCAGACACGAGGCGGAAGGAAAGCGCGATTGGATGTAAAGTGTTCGCGGATAGTCCGAGTTCAAATATTGACTATTCCGAGTTTTTTTTCGAGCCTATATCTTTTATCCGGCCATCTTCCTTTCTCTCTACTTCTCTTCTAGCTTGTGCGGTCTCTTCCGTCCTGTTTGCAGAGCATACACACGCGCAGGGCTCTCGTCCTTCGTTTATCGAATCTTGATTGGCGTTCGAAGTCTCGAACGGGTCCCCGATAAACGAATGGAGCCCTTCGCGCAAGTACTCTTTCCTCTTCGATTATCTTTTTCTTGCTTTTCCAGCCTGCGGTGCTTCCGTTGCTCCCCATCGTAGCCTCACGTCGGAAATGGCAAATGCCATGGCGCGAGTCGCGCGATTTCGTCGTATCGGGGAAATGTTGCGTGTTTGGACTGGGCGAGAATGTGAGAAGGACTGGGTCATAGTTTATGTCGGAGAGAGAAAAAAATAGCCGCTCGATTTGTTCCCAGGAACGAGTTACATTCGACATTCGTGGCGGAAGTGGACGGTCGATTGATTTTAACGCATTATGCTCCTATTTCAGAGTAGTCAGGGGACGATCTTGCGACAATAGAAACGATGGGTTCTTTCTTTCTTCCCTTTATAGAAAAAGATTCTAAAATTTAATACCTCCGATTGTTCTATAAATTAAAGTAATGCTAATCTACCTTTCAGCCGTTTACGCAACTTCGCATCTCGCTGTTTTCTTCGATAAACACCTAGGATCCTTGACCGCGAAAAGCACCGGAGTAGAAAAAATTACCATTACTTACCGTGGCTGTAAAAATGTTCGGACGTTCCCTGTCCTTCGTTTACGCGGACACACACGCACGCGTAGATGCTTATTCATACCCAGTGACCACGTCCAAATTGCGCTCAATTTCCCTACTCCAATCGATAGCATTCATCGTGTCCTCTTTCCATTTAAACGAGCGGCCTTCTCCGCGTCGCATTAATTCCCCATAAAAATATCCCTATGGTACGATCGATCGGCTATCATGCCTCTCCTTCGTTCGATCCATCTTTCCGTGAACGTCTTTCTCCTCCCTCCTGTCATTCGAATGGGTTGATGGTGCATGACAAAAGATCGACGAACAAGTGCAAATCTATCGTGAGGCATTTTGAATATTTCATTAGTGCGTGTTAAGAGTGAATTTCGTAGTCTTCACCTTCTCTTCTCTTTCGCCGTCCTTCTCTCTACCTCCTTTTTCTTTTTTCTCTCTTCGACGTACACTTCGCCCATAGAGATATTATACCGTGACATTCGCGACGAAAGATTGGACGCATAGTTTCCTTCCGAGGACGAACTCTGGGCCCCGCCTCGTCCTGCCTATGCAAATAGCAGGAGCCATTCAGACGTATAACGAGCTCGCAGGGTTGTCCCGTTAGCTTCGTGCTTTGTGTACCTCCGCGCATACGAGACGCGATGCGGAGAACCCGTCCAGCCCCCTTTGCCTTTTCCTACCCCCAAAGATTTGGATAATTTTAGTATGCAACATTTCGAGACACGTTCGAGACCTTGACGCTTTCGTCTTTGAATTCATCCATCTTGCGAATAATTCTGATATATGTTTTCCTAAAGTAACATCTAGCCTTTGCACTCCTTAGACCGAACGTCCGAATCATTTTCGTAGAATCATTCGAGGAAGTTGCAGTCGTTTCACTTGAAATTTCTCAACCTCAGAAATATCTGGAATTTATCTACTTCCTGCGCTCCAACGTTCTGGTATCAGCGTGACCATCTAATGAACCCAACGGAACCATCTCTAGACCTACATTTACATTCATCCATATCGAGGACGCGCCACAGGCAGGGAATAAAAGGATCTCGTGAATCCACTCGACCTATCCTCCTCCTCCTTCCTTCCACCCTCTTGGCACAGCCCTCGAAAAAGAATGAAAAAAAATGATACGTAAGCCCTCGACCAGGGAGGGAAGGATGAGGCGAAGGGGTTGATGAGTAAGGTCGCGGCATCGATCACTGTCGCGTGCCAACCCTTCATGTCAATGGCATCGACGATATATCCTGATTTATTCCTATCTGCGCCTACACGTCTGTTCGCCAGAACGAGCGGCACCACCACCATCCCACCCTAGCCTCATCGTCGTATCAAGCCGCATTTCATTACGAGCCCGTTTGAATTCGATCGATTCAAACGAGCGAGGTAGGCGTAGCGCCGCGCCGGTTTAATGGCGCGGTAAAAGTACACGTGTGCGAATTTAATTCCTGGGGACGAGAAACCAGATGGCTTTGGATTTCGTCCAGGCTTATTATATGTATAAGCCTCCTAAGGCGAGTGGTTCGACGAGGGTTGACGGCTGAATTAACAAAACCACCGCGGCTCATAATTAGGGCAAAGAGAGCACCGCGACGCGATTACGTGGACGTTGTTTAACCAGGGAGCACCGATAAAATCTCGAAAGATTTCCATGGGTACGGCATTGGCGCAAATCAATTCCGCGCTGAATCCTCGCGCGAGCCACGCACCGCAGTCTTTGAACGGTGTCGGTTGCGTAACGTTACGCGAACTAGTCGCGATTTGCATAAGAGCCAGAAGGGGCTGAACGAGCGCAGAGGATGAAGTGCCGTAGAATGTGGAACAAGGACGAAGGGAGACGCGCGCGTGCAAGGAGGAAAGGCGCGCTGGATGATGGTTTTTGCCGTTTCGTTGTTTTTGTTCTACCTTTTTTCCCCGTCCCGAATGTCTTATACATGAATTCGTCGCTGTGGGTTGACAAGGATACGATGGTGCACGGTGTGGAGTGGAATACACATATTTCCTAGATCCTTCACGGTTCTCTTAAGTATGTCGATAATATCAAAATGGGCATGCAACATATACAGGGCGGGGCACTAACTATTAGCACCTCAGATATCTTCGAAACTATAAGTCTCACAAAAATTTTTGCTGAAATGAAATTGCACAGTACGAAGGGGGTCACCCGATGGCGTTAATGTTTTTTTTTGTAGATGGAGGTACTTCGGACATTTGAAGGTCACCTCCATTTTTAGGCATGACCGTAAAGGGAGTGACTTATGCAATCGCCATCGCGAAAACCGTTCGTGTGTGTGTGTGTGTGTGTGTCCGTGTAGATTCTCGATTTCGGAAAAACGGCTGAACCGATCGGGACGAAATTTGGCACAAAAATCAAGTACACTACTGTGAGTTGACAATAAGGTTTGTGAGCCGCCATCTTGAACCGGTACAAGAAGATTCAAAAGGGAGATTCAAAATTTGAAGAAAATGTAATTTAAATTTAATATTGCTGCTATTTCTAAACGGCTGCAGATAGCGATACATAAAGTTTGCTGGCACCAAATGGATATATACTCAAAGTACATACCAAATTTCGTTGCGATCCGTTCAGCCGTTTGGCCGGAATACTGCACTAATGGAAATAGTGCAAAATTCATTAATCCATTAGTGCAGTATTCCGGCCAAACGGCTGAACGGATCCGAACAAAATTTGGTTTGTACATCGAGTATATATTCATTTGGTGCCACGAAACTTTATGTATGGCCATTTTGAACCGTTTCGAAATGGCGGCAAATTCAAATTTTTTATCCACTATTCCACCAAAACGATTGATTAGTCCACTATTCCGGCAAAACGGCTGAACGGATTCGAACAAAATTTGGCATGCACATCAAGTATATACCCATTTGGTGCCAGGAAACTTTATGTATACCCATCATCAGCCGTTTCGAAATAGCGGCAAATTCAAATTTTTTATCCACTATTCCACCAAAACGATTGATTAGTCCACTATTCCGGCAAAACGGCTGAACGGATTCGAACAAAATTTGGCATGCACATCAAGTATATGCCCATTTGGTGCCAGTAAATTTTATGTATCGCTATCTTCAATCGTTTAGAAATGGCAGCAATATGCGTGGTCATCTTGAAACGGCTGAACGGATTCGGACAAAATTTGGCATGTATGTACATCAAGTATATACCCATTTGGTGCCACGAAACATTGTGTATGGGCATCTTCAACCATTTCGAAATGGTGCCAGTTTCAAATCTTTAATTCACTATTTTATAATTATAGTTTGAAAATCCCGTAATTTCGAAACGGTTGAAGATGACCATAAAGTTTCGTGGCACCAAATGGGTATATTTTTAAACTACATTATAATTTTTTTTTGAATCCGCACAAGCGTTTCGCCGGAATACTGGATTAAATATTTCAATTTGTCGCAATTTCTGAATGGTTGAAGATAACCATGCATAAAGTTTCATCGCAGCAAAGGTGTATATACTCTATGTACATGTCAAATTTTGGTTCGGATGCATTTAATTGTCCGGTTTTGATCACTTGGGCCTATTGCAGAAATGCTGCATTTCGTGGGCGAGCGCGAAGCGCGAGCACCCGACGACTTGGGGGGGTATGGCGCTTGAGCGAAGCGAAAGCGCAGGGGGTTTACCCCCTAGTTTTAAATAGATCGGTATGTTTTTGCTTCCGTATCGTGATAGAGGATCTTAAAACGAGTTCAACGACCTATTACATAAGGTCATTGAAGGTAATAGAAAGTAGAGAAAGACGATAATACTTACGGTTGTGGTAGTAAATGAAACTTACGAAGGGAACTCGATGAAAAATTTCGAAAACGTTGGATTGGACGCGGCGGTCCAATATCGTGGCCAGCTCGTTCACCAGACTTAACTCCTTTAGACTTCTAACTTTTAGACATGCAACAACGAATTATTGCATCCTGTACATCAATAAGTTCTGACGCTGTAAGACTTGCAAGTCAGTCAATTGTGAACAGAATCCAACGATGCATTGACAGTGATGGTCATCATTTCGAACACCTACTATAAACGTACGTTTCATTTACTACCACAACCGTAAGTATTATCGTCTTTCTCTACTTTCTATTACCTTCAATGACCTTATGTAATAGGTCGTTGAACTCGTTTTAAGATCCTCTATCATGATACGGAAGCAAAAACATACTGATCTATTTAAAAAAATGGAGGTGACCTTCAAATGTCCGAAGTACCTCCATCTACAAAAAAAACATTAACGCCATCGGGTGACCCCCTTCGTACTGTGCAATTTCATTTCAGCAAAAATTTTTGTGAGACTTATAGTTTCGAAGATATCTGAGATGCTAATAGTTAGTGCCCCACCCTGTATTGTACATACAGGGTGTTGCGAAGACATACACGGCAGTATGTCGGGTTGCCTATCCAAAAATCTGCAGGCGCTCGCTCTGCTGACCGACAAGAGAGCGTGGAGGGGAGCAGCCTGCCGATCTACTAATGCTAGGTGGCATTGAACGAGGCTGAGAGGTTGACGCTCTCGATTCGTGCCTCGTCCTTATATTAACCGCACTTCAATTATATTGAATGCACTTTACCGACCGAAATCGGCTTTTTGTCCCCAACGCTTACCGACCGGTCTATTAATCTGCTTAACAAAAAAGCAGTTCAAAAAGTTTACCGGTCGGTAAAGTGCATTCAATATAATTGAAGTGCGGTTAATATAAAGACGAGGTACGAGTCGAGAACGTCAACCTCCCAGCCTCGTCCAGTGCCACCTAGCATTAGTAGATCGGCAGGCTGCTCCCCTCCACACTCTCTTGTCGGTCAGCAGAGCGAGCGCCTGCAGATTTTTGGATAGGCAACCCGACATACTGCCGTGTATGTCTTCGCAACACCCTGTACATAGAGAGAAGTGCTCTATTAACGGACAGTTTGGGCAGGTCACTTAAAATTTAGAATAAACTTGAGAATGCCATTTTGCCACGAATTATTAAAATTGTTTCAACGTGTCTAGCCAATGTTTATAACGGTGCATGGTATACCTACTCTAATATGCAAACCATGACAACGTACATGCACATACAATATTTATTTTGAAAATCTAACGTAACCTGCCTGTACTTTCTGTCGGCAGTGTATTCGCCGAAGAAGCAGCAAGAGTACATTAAAAAGTCGCATATTCAGTTCCGTCTTACGGAATCTCTCCCTTCTTCGTTTTGTCGCGTACACTTGGATTTTTCTCATATCGGCAAGCCAGTCACTTCGGCAATCTAGGAAGACCTCGAAGAGTACCTTCGAGTGGGTGCGATAATGGGAAACTCCCCATCGACGTTTCTCGGGAAATCGGAAAAGTAAGCTTGCGCACGTGCAGATAAGGGCACTTTCAGGGAGTTCTCTCCTTCGTTGAATTCCGCGTCTATTTTAAAACGCTACTTAAAATTCGATCGCTGGAATTCACGACTGGTGGCGAGCCTTGGAATGTTCCACCGATGATTATTTGCAACAATCTTCGCTCGAGATTCGACGAAACTCTTCGACCTTCCATTTATTCGACATTCATTAAAACTACTCGGATATGAACGCGTGAGTATTTATGTACTAACAACGTCCTACGCACAGAATTGCGTTCTCTCGCGTGCATCCGTCTGGTGCGATCGAACGTTTCGCTTTTTTTTTTTTTCTTCCTCCCTCCTCGTCGTTTCATCCCATGCGATGCGCGCGCGTGGTGTGCTACGAATGGCCCGTCACCGAGTGAAGTGTGGGCGCGGCCACGGGTCATCGAACATATATTAAGCTCGTATTGTGTCATCCGTCGCGGAGGATCGAACGATCGGTCTTCCGTTCGCCATCGACTCCTACGAAAGGGAGAAGGAAGAGGAACGTAATTTCTGCGCGAGCACTCCGCGGACCATCGGAACGGTTCGATTGATCGCACGGCTTGATTCCACGAAATACGAATAGCGCCGACTGAACTTCTACATTTGCATATCTCTCGAATTCCGTTGGTTCACGAAACTTCGGCTCAGCGAGGACCTGCGCTCGACTCGGCTCTTTATTGCAAATGATAAATCGTCGAGTGGCCCCAATGAGAGTGACGAAAGATTTGGAATACCGTCGTGGACAACTTTTCCAGTTTGAATCCTTCCTCGCTTGTCCGCCAGGGGTCGAGAGCTTTTCGCTTTGGTTCGATACGAGCGAACGATCATGGGTGCCGATTTGAAAGGATGAATTCTGAAACTTCTTTATTGTGTACGGTAGGACGAACGAATTTGGTAGATTGGACGAAAGTGGTATCGAGGCAGGGTGCGTTTTGTCTCCCGCGGACGCATTGGTTTTCCCTTTCAGTCGATTCCTGACTATTAGCTCTATCTTGACTCTCATCGATTCCTCGGTGGAGAAGCCAGCCGTAGCTTTAGAGTCTACTGAAATAGCTTCATCGATCGGCTCTCTCTCTCTTTCTCTCTGTCTGTCTATGACGAGCAGGAGTTTCCACAATTTCGCAGCGGGTGGCCGAAGGGAACGCATCTTGTCCTTTCGGAAGCTTCTAATGGCACTGAGATACTCAACGAAAAGACAAATTCGCATTTAATAAACCAAAAACGATTAGTCTTGCTGTTGGTAGTAAAAATTTTCCTCCGTCGCAGTTAACACCCCGGTATTTCTCTTCCACTTCATTATTGAAATCTTCTGTCGTAATTAAGTGCGGTACCTCGGGAATCCGTCTCATTACATTAACTACTTAAACGCGTGTGCTTAAAAGGCTGACCCATTTCTGGTGAAGCTTCACACTCCGGAAGATACGCGACTTCGCGATACCTCTATTCTTTCGTCGCTATATCCGGGACGACAATGTCCTTTTATTTATAGCCGTACACGATCTCCACCGGTTCGTCTCTTGTCGCCCTCCACCCTTCTACAAATCGCTTTCCGCTCCGTTTTTTTCACTCTTAATACCTCGTTACCCTCGATTCTGCCAACGGACGCGTCTTTGATGCTCACCCCATGAAAGAAGTACGAGCCCCTCTCCCGGCGGCGCGCGGGATTATTCCATTTTCCGCGGTTTAAAGTACCCTCGAACAATCTTACCCTCCATAATCGGTGATAATCCAACGGTAAAGTTGCACTTATCGTTTATCCCTCGGTACAAAGCTAAGTTCTCAATGATGAAAAGTTGGACGGGAAATCGAACGCCGTACGGTCGAGGGATGTCAGTGACGCGTCTTCCTTACCCGTTATCGGGATATCGATGCGACACTTTCATACCTGTCTCCCTTTATAGCCGAGAATCAATCCGAGCGTTAATAATGACAAAAATTTCCGTCTTTCCCACCCCGCCAAGTCCTTTCAAGTGTCGACGACGAGAGTTCGCTTTGAGAGAGACCATGCGGTTTCTGGAATTCTCATGCTTCTCCGTGTAAGTGCTTAGCTTGCATGTGACATCGTTACGCGTTTTGGCCACCGTCCACGGACCTTTATTCCAATTATACGGAGAGAGAGGTGGCGAGAATTCCCGGCGTGCATCGATCGTGGAGGCGATCGACACCGAACGACGCCGGCATTCGCGCGTGGATCAATGTGTAAGGTACTTCCTAGTCGAAATACAAACGAGCGTAGGTTTCCTTCCTTCGGTTCGCCGCATCGCGCGCGTCAATTCTGTGCGCGTTCGATTCCGAGGCCCACGCCCTTTGACGCGTTCGCCATTGGCACCGTTATCGCGACGCCCAGCGTCGACGTCGACGCGGTTAAGCTCGCGTCCCGCGTTAATGTTGGCAAATACACGGACCACCGAGCTAACATGGCTCGAGGAACGATCCGTCGGGATCAACGAAGCCGTCGGTTGATCCTGAATCGATTTATCGATCTATCATGTCGCACGACCCGCTTCCGACGCACGGGCCACGGGAAACAGCAAGGACGCGATTTGGTTGCGACAGAGATTCGTTGCCAAACGCTCGGCATGCCGTGCCTGACGTTCTTCAAATGCGTCGCTTGTTGGTGGATTTTGGCGAACCCACGACAAACACGGAGTTTCCACGAAATTGGCGAAACGCGTTGGGAAATGGAAAATACCTCCTTGCGTGATTAAAGAATCGCGATAATTTAACGGGGTGATTAGTAAAAATAATTGGTTTGCTTTTTCATTATGAACTGAAGTATTTTTTTAAAACGGACGCACTTTACACGGACGTCGCAGGAAGAGCGTACTTTGTTTTTACTCTCTCGTTGCGATTCTTTGATTTCTCTCACTATCTCGTGCTTTTCACTCTCTCACCTTTTCGCTCATTTTTCTCCTCGCTCTTCCTTGTCAAACCTACGAAGCCTCAAACCTCAAAGAGCGTACTTTGTTTTTACTCTCTCGTTGCAATTCTTTGATTTCTCTCACTCTCTCGTGCTTTTCACTCTCTCACCTTTTCGCTCATTTTTCTCCTCGCTCTTCCTTGTCAAACCTACGAAACCTCAAATTATACGAAAAGTCATATATGCACCTTTAGCTGAACTTTGGACGAAGTTTAAAAGTGAACCCAAGCGTTCTGTTCCCTTTACTTTACCCTATCCCTTGCTCTCATGACAATTCACTGCCATTCACGCCCGACTGCGCATCACGATCGCCATAAATGCACTGGACTACCCGTTGCTCCTGTGCGATCTTATTTAGATTCCTCGCTCGTGCGTGCAACCACCCCTTCCTCCCCTTTCGAGCCCCTCCAAGGATAAACCGCGTCGCCGTCGGGCTTTGTCTAGAGTATTACGGATATGGTCTGTATGCAGATGAATCTTCGTCGATTGGCGGAATTATTGGGAGAGGGTGGAAGGGTGGACGAACGAACGCGCTTCACAGCTCCTCGATTCGATGAAAACGTGGCGGATGGGCGAACGAGGACAAGGGAGATTGGACGGAGGCCAGGAAAATATACGTGGACGCTTCGACATGGTGGAAACAATCGTTTTACCGGCCTTTGTAATGCCTCCGAATTCCTCTATGTCGAGAAAGAAAGATTTATCCCAGTGATCCTCCCGTTCCAAAATATTCTCGTTCCGTATCCGATAACACGTGGATTGTCCATCTCTTTCTTTACCTTTCCTTTTTAGTTCTTGTGTGCCGAGGGGTTCGAAGCCCACAATTTTTCATTAAATAGTGTTGATAGGTAAAAGGAGATTCTCTTTGAACCCTTTCGTCGATTGAATGAAAATGCGACTAATCCGTTAAAGGTGGGTAAAAATAGGATACTGGGGGTAAATGGGATTCCGACACCGGAGACGAGTTTTTTTTTTTAATTTTCCCCTGTAAAAGAGACCAAGGGAGTCCTTTGAAAGTAGGTGTTTCTTTTTCCTTCATCTCGCGTAGTCTTCTTGCGAACGAGATTTTTATTTCCGACTTGCGGGTTGCACGAAAGGTTTCGTGCGCTGGTGTTCGTTTCTTTAGCGACTACAGTTAAAACGAGATTTTGTCTCTGTGAACGAGTAGGTTGTCGTAAATTTTCATTAGCGAAATTCTCTACTCACTTTCTTCCTCTCTCTCTCTTTCTCCTTCTCGGTGAATTCAATGAAAATGCGATTAATCGTTAGACGCGAAGGGAGAGCGACAAAAAGAAAAGGCGGTGACAACTTCGCGGAGTCTCTCTCATCGGCGAATCGGTATTTTTATCGGCAATAATATTTTTTTCATTGATTACGTCCCAAGGGGACAATTTATATTTTTACGCGTATCGAAGCGAATTTTTATTCTCACGTCGGTCGACCGAATCGGGAGCATAAATTCTTTGAAAACACACTTTTACATCTCTTTCCAGTTTTTTCGCGTATCCAACTTCACATTCCTTATGGAACGTAGTCACGCTCGCGCTCGCTCGCAACAATGCGCTTTGTTTCTGGGTATATGCATTTACTTTATGACAAATCCATGCACGCCCACGACAAAGGACGCAGGAATAATCGTGAGCTACGTGTTTTTCCGTTTTGCGCGAAGAAATGTAAGAACACAAACTTGACACGGCGCGAGTAAATACGCGTGACGTCGAAAAAACTTTCCCGCAGAATGCAAATCTGCGCATGCATGGTGGTAAAGAATCATCCCTTACGTTTCATGCATTCTGTTGCTTCTATACTTTCGACTACCGTGCAATGAAATTGGGTCACCTCACACATTTCATTGTAAATTCACTTTTTACCGATAACTCGAGCTTCGCTTTAAAGATAGACGAATCCTTCGCCAACGATATACGGTATTGTTTAAACCGACGCTTTGTTCTCGAAAAAAGTGAATTTACAAGAAAAATGAGAAATGAGTCGATCTCGTCGCTGCTCCGTGTAATTTTCTACCCTTGATCCGAGACGAAGTAGAAGATACTCGTAAGATTCTACCTCTGGCGAACAAACGATACCAACCCAAGGGCCCATTAATCCTTCTCCCTGCTTCTTCCTTCCTTCTGAAAGTTAAGCCGGGCCGAAACTCTTTGGTCTGCGCCGAGGACAGGGCCGAGACAAAGGAGGTGAGAGGAGCCAAAACCTCTAAGCGACCTTAGTGTCGTCGAGCAAATTTGGGTGGGTGGGGGATCGATCGGCTTGAGGTCACAATTCGGCCTGCCGGAAAGGACAAGGACGCATTTCCCGCGCAAGGTCGCGCAAAGCCCTCCTCTTACGGTTATTAATAATAAGCGTATGAAAAACGTCATTAGGCCCGCTTCAACTCCAACTTTAACAAGTACGGGGGATTCCTCAGGATAAGTGGAACACCTCGTTAGGGTGGGGAAAGTAAACATTGGCCGCGAGACAGGGACGGGCCGTCGATCGGTTCAGTGACGTTTCTACCCGCGTAAGGTGCGTACATTCTTCTATTGTTAGATCACTCTTGAAATTTAGAGTTTTCGAAGTTCTCATACTCATCCGCCGTCGGGTAAACTATCCCGAAACTGTCGAGTTTTCTACTACCGTAACCGATACAGTTCCTTCAATTTTTCCTGAGAGTTGCCGCGGTTATCGTTTTCCAACAATAATCGTTTACTTACTTTCTGTTAAGGGTTGGGAGAGTTTAGACTTAGGACATAGAATGGCGAGCGTAATATTTATAGATTTTATATTCGCAAACTAGCCGTGTTTGTTTTAAAATGTTGGTTCTTCAGTGCTAATTATGCGTTCTACAGCTTTTTCCGACACTTCTTGACTATTCTCGCAAACTAAAGAGAACTTTCGTTTTTCCTCTATCAGGTGTTGGGAGGATTGAGACGCAGGATGTCGAGCGGCGACAAGGCTTCACCCAGCCTGACCATCGATCGCGCCGCTTTTCTGCTCCTGAGGGTCAAGAAGGCCTTCAAGAAGAAGAAGCAACAGCGAAAGGAGAAAAGGTTAGTGAACTCGTGTTCCTCCTCGTTAGTTACTTTCGTCCGCGAGCTGTTCGCGCCCGGAGGCCACCGACGGCGGCTGCTTGTGGTAGGAAAAAATTCCTGGAAAAGATTCGAACGAGAAAGGGAGAGAATGAAAAAGAAGATGAGTACTCGGTGCTCGCGTTGGAGGCACCCTGTTCCTTCGCGCATCGCTCGCACCCCTTTTCTCTTGTTCTCTCTCTCTCTCTCTCTCTCTCTTTCTCTCTTTCTCTCTCCTCCTCTCCCTTTATCGACTTTTTTTACACTTTTTGCCGCGCTTCGCACGAGAGAAAAGTGAGTTACGCTGAGGTTACACGGGAGAGGGGGCTGGCACGACTAAAAGATCCGCACTGGCCCGCTCCGCATGATGCATGGCCCCGTACGGAAACTACTCACAGTCGTCCACCCTTTCGGATTAACTTCCGTGTGTAAACGAGCAGCGATATTTCATATCTTTTTCAACATTTCCTCTCTCTCTCTTTCTCTCTCTTGTACTCTGTTTCTCTAATTGCAGCCAGATTTTTCGGAGCAGTTATGCTTACTCGGCGAACTACCCCTGACATAATGTTTTACGGTGTAGCACAGAAGTGTTCTTCTATCTCGTAATTCTCCCTTATTAAATTCTCGCTGCGTAAGTTTTTCGAAAACATCTGCGCGCGAAGAGTGACGTAAGATTATTCTATGACTTACGTCAAATTGCAGAATTTCGTAACGAAATTGTACGAAAGAAGCGCGCACGTAACTTTCGCGAACGGTGCGCGGAAGGACCACCAGGGTTGAGGGATGATGTGTATGCACAGCCACGTGACCAGATGATGGGAACGTCTCGTTTTCAGATTAATTTCCGCGCTCGTACACGAGCAGAATGTTTCTCGTTCGGTAATGGAACTTTACGGCGAAGTTTCTTAGCGAATAGTGGAAAGAGTGGAGGAAACTCGGAGAGTACGACGAAATGTTGTGGCATATTCGAGGAGAAATTTGCGAATGTTATGTCTGAGCTTGGTGCACCAGTCTCAGATGCTTCGTATGATAGATCGTGTGAAGTCGTGGCTTGTTTACCACACAAGTTTTTTTCTTTTTCCCTTTTTCCACCAATTTATCGCTACGATCTCAGGAGAATGTTTTCTGCGGATTTTGCGCGCGCGTCGAGCAACAAGACGAAAGTCTGAAATCCTTCGAAACGAAATTCGCAAAAGGCTTATGCGAAGATCTAGACGGTGAATTCTAGACCATCCTGCATGTGTTGCAATTACGGGTAAGATAATCTCGTGCGCGCTCATCATTATTTGGATCGATAATTACCTTTTGTTTATCGCGCTATTATCTCGACCTCATTAAAATCCAGGCTCCCGAGCTCGAAGTCCTTAAAGATAAAGGATCGAAATGTTGCATAAAAATCAGCACTCCATATTTTCGCGCACTCACCGCGTCATATTTCCAATACGCGCGAGGCCATTTTTGAAATCTGGGACGCGCCCTAGTTTGTGGCGTTAAAAAAACAATTACGTCACTAATCGCTCAGTCGCCCGTTCATTAATTACGTAACACTACAAATTAATGACATCCACCTGTTCTCTGCGTGCATTAAGGCGAAAGCAACGTAAACCAATTATCTTGCCGACCGACGCCGCTCGTGCGCTAAGGCAATGCCTATGTAGTTTTAATTACATCCTGGACCAACAACGAATTTGGCAGTGATGAAAAGCAGCCGATCAGATCGTCCGAAAATTCGTTCCACGAGTATAAATAAGATCCTGGTTTAGAGCACCTGAAATCGATCGTACGAGCAAATTCAATAATTCTGAGCCCCGCGGGTGCTTTACTTGTCCCGATGCCCCATTAAATCGTACAATCGCTTCTCCTGGGACATCTCCTCAAAGTTTTAAACGTCAGTCTATTCCTGACCGCCGCTATAGATCTTTAGTGTATTATGGATTTAAGGTCGGGTGGAAGAAATGCCTGAGAAAAGTTCGAAATTATGTAGGGGCACGCCTTGAGAACGGAGTGTATCTATCGTCGCTATCCTATAACTTTTGGAGGACACGATCGTGCAGGAGTGGATTTCGCATGTGAACAGAAGAGCCCGAGAATTTACATCGATCCGTCGCTTGTGCAAGAGGGGAAGAGAAGCGCGAGAAGTTTGCGCGATTCTATGCGCGAGAAGAGGAGGAGGTGGGCGCGCACATGCACCGAACGAACGAAAAGCGGTGTGAAAACGCGCGAGTTTCTCGCCCTCCTTCCACTATCGGTTCGTCGAATGAAACGTAGGTGGTGGTTGGGTTTATTGCGATTTCGTGTAAGGTAAAACAAAACGTGCAACGAGGCGCAGCGGAAGACGGCGAGGTTGCGAGGGAAGGGAAGTAATCGCGAAATTCGAGAACTTGTTTTGGTAACCGCCTCGGTGGAATAGCAACGCCAAAACTGGGCTAACCGCGCTTCCTTTCCATGCATGGCTGTAATCGGGTGCAAAGCGTGCTCCTCCCACGCCTGATACGTTCGAGAGGAAAATTCTTGTTGTCTTAAATTCGATTATCGTATTATCATTGGCGAGAGGTCACCGGTGTATTAATCCGTTAATTCTCGATAAACAAATAATTCACGCTGCTTCGAATTGCAACGGAGAGAAGTTATGTGGAATTGAACAAATTTATATTCGATTCGTCCCAATTCCGAGATCGTCCTTGTTGACGAAGGATTAATCCGCGAGAGATTCCCCGAATAGTCGGGATTAATTT
Source organism: Tiphia femorata (assembly GCA_944319695.1). Lineage (NCBI taxonomy): Eukaryota > Metazoa > Arthropoda > Insecta > Hymenoptera > Tiphiidae > Tiphia > Tiphia femorata. Next base: position 3,349,219 of record OX090902.1, read on the forward strand.
CTAAATTCGCAAACAACGCGTGAATCCGCTGACGTGGATGTTTTCAGTTCATCCTAGATATTAATAATCCTTGAACCGCGCTTTGAATATTCATGATGAGTGGGCACGCTGCTTCTGTACGAGTCGTAGGAACAGGTACACATCCACGCGTGCGCCAGTGAAGGAACTACGGGAGCAAGAAAATGCCGCAAGATCTTGCGGCGCGTGGTCCCATTATGCCGATTCGACCTGACTTTCTTTAATTATGATCTCGTTCAAGCGAGAACATGCCAATTGATCCTGAACATGACAGTTATAGTTGAACCTATTGTCGGTTGTTCGATAGAGGTTTTTTTTAGTACTTAAATACTGGTAAGTTAACTACTGGTAAACTATTGGCAATGTCCTTTTTTTAAATTTGGGTAAGTCGGGGGATGCTATGAAATAAAAAAAGTCTGAGTGCTGATTCTAGAGTAGCAAGTTCAAAATGTCGTACTAATTGTAACATAAGAAGCTGCCGAGAGCGACAACTTTTTTTTGTTCTGGCCCCATTCGTCTGCTTAACGAAATCAATCGTGAATTCATTTATCGGTTCCCAATAAACTTGGTCCATTTCCAAAACAGTTGGGCGCCCCTTAAATTGCAGATCGATAGTGATTCAGAATAGGTGAGATACAAATAAGAATTTGTTCAGACGTCCCAATCTGTCGGATCCGTCACAGTCAGCTGCTTGCTTAAGCTGGCCTTTACATTTGGACTAAGGGATGACAAACGATGTCTCTTTGCTTAGCGAGTCGAATTGGACTACCCTTGTCCTTGATACTTCAATCGAGTTTCCATAAAATGAATGAAGAATTTATGCTAAAGATCGTCCAATCAAAGAACGTCCTATTGATCCAGCCAGACCATGTAATCTGCCGCTTTTGCTGGAACACGATCCGAAAAGCCGTTGGTGTCTACGGCGCCGTAACGTGAACCAGAATGCAGAAACTTCCGGATACTAGGTCGGTTGTTCTGCCAATTAGAAGTTACGACGCAGAACGTCGCCATTGGCACGAACTCCTAAAATGATAATTATCTTGATTAGCAATTTCAAAACTTCGAAAGGAAAAGGGATGTCCAACCTGAGTGGGCGCGTCATATTACGGAATGGAATGGAACGTCGCGTCGATCGATTCGAGGCAGATGATAGCACTCGAAGAATTTTAGAATAGTTTCGACGAAAAATAATTTCTACGAGTATACGTGGGTGCATTGGTGCACGCAAAGAATCGATTGGTTCTGCATGCCCGCGCACGTTGACTCGCAGGATTATACATCCGACAAACTGAACCCATACTCGAGCGCCATGCTCTAATCACGTTCGGGGAGCGAAAACTTTCCGTTCTCGAAGCCCGCTCGGTTAGCGTTTGGCAAACGAGAACTTGAGATGCGATTTGCACCGTGTCTTCGGATGACAATTGACCTAATTAGCACCTTCCACGTTGGCAGGGAGATTGGGAGGGTTATTGATAAGGATGGAGATTGAATCGACCGGAGAACGGATTATCGGTACGTTTCTGACACAATAAGCGAGACGTAGCGATTATATTGATCCCTCCAGCTGTTGAGATTCGACGCGTCCCCTTGGAACAGATGCGATGCATCTGCACCCGTAGAATCGAAGTAGCGCCCGGAGCAGCATCAACCCTTGTCTACAATTTCTTTAAAAACTCTGCAATTGCGAGACAAACTTCCGTCGAATATTCTCGCGCGAAATTTCCCGTAGAACGAGTGAAGAAATAATTGCTTGGAAAAATCCTCGAGACTCTGTCGGGTGGAAAATCCGATGACCCATCGCCCTCGGGCGAGTCTCCCGTCACGATTCGGTGACAATTATAATCATCGACCCGTTCAACGACGTACAGTAGCGTTGTACATGCTCAGGACACGTTCCGTGCACGTCGAAGGACGACCCGTGCGAGGGGTTGGAAACTGGGTGAGTTACTGTCGATGCATTCGGCTTGCTTCGTGCACGTGCTGAGGAGAGCGTGGGCTACATGCGACTATTCGATTTTTACAGGTGCAATCCCGCCGGTGAATCGATTGTTTCCGACAGAAAGGTGACAAGGTCATAGATAGTTGAAGTATGCGCGTGAGCTAATGCGTGACGCGGTCATGGAAACAATTGAAAAACATGTTGCCTGGATACTAAGAAAATATTAATGATGAGAAGTACTAATTTTTAAAATGTCAGATCAACTCATAAATGACTTTCGTGTCGGCATAACAGTTTGATCCAACAATTATAAATGATTTACGACACGAGATGATAAATTTGTACGTTCACGACTATATTGAATTTTAAAGACAGATCTGTATGCATACATATAACGAACGAGTTCATTATTCTTCGGCGTTACTAGGAACGTGTGCAACGCACGTGGCGCTGTAACAATCGAATATCGAAAATCAAAAAGCCCGGCAGCGCACTATCGTCGATTGTTAGTTCAATGTAAAACGCGTGCGAAAAAGGAGATCGCGGATAAAGAATATTTTACGCCCTCGTGAATACGCCCTTTTCAGAGCACAGTTGGAATAGGCATGTATTCTCACTTTTTATTCAAAACTGATGTTGTTCTCGACCGTGTGTCTTTCATTTTCTAACCCTTTCCATTTTCGCCTGCTTGCACCCGTTCCACCATTCTAACTTTCTCTCTTTCTTCCGCTCTCTCTCTCTCTCTCTCTCTCTCTCTCTCTCTCTCTCCCTCTCTACATTTCTCATCATACGTCTTATCGTGGAAGAAGAGGAAACCTTGTCGTCAGCGGTCGTGCGATACACCCGCTACTGAAGCCTCTATCTTTATTCTCCCCCTTTAGGATGGAGATTCGTGAACCAGTTTACTCCATACTCCAAACGGAGCAGAGTGTCCTTTTTTTGTGTGTAGGAAGGTAATATCTCTGACAAGAGGCAGAAATGCGTCCAGAATGTTCTAGAACGAAGAGTCGCGTGCGCGAGCCTGTGCAACAATTTATTCTTCGCGACGAGACCCTGGTCTCCTTTGCAGTTCGTCGGCGGAAATTAAGATTTATTTTTTTTTCCGAGAATAAGCAGGAACCTAAGGAAAAATTGCCGTTTACCGTTAAAAATTCTCCTTTGCTTCTTCGCGTATTCACGATGCACTGGACAGAGCAAATTGTTTATTCGACGCGTGCTTTTCTTAGAAGAGTAGCACCGTCAAAAGCTTTTCGACGGACGTACCTCACATACCCGAAAACATGTCTATCTCTCTACGACTTCGTACGACCCTTTTACTTTCTCAAAGTCAATTTTGCCTCTAGCTCGCACGTCACGTGTCGAGCGATTCGAAGAAGGATTCGCGAAAGGTTCCGCTTCTCTTGGCGCAAGAGAGACTCATCCAAATTCCGAAAAGTACCCGTTTCTCTCTTTATCGCGAATGTCGCAACATCTTTTGAAATTCTTCTGTCTCCGACAGTTTTACCGCGTCGCGTGAGACTGCTTGGCACGAGAGCAAGACGCTGCTGTTTGGCCGATCAAAAACTTTTTCCCGGAACTTAAGCTCGGCCCCGTGCGACCCTCGTCACCTGGACAGTGACGAAGGAGCTTCTTGAGATTCGTAGATCGTTTCTTTCGCGTGCTCGCGAACATTCGTGTTTTACGATCCCCGAACTCTCGTTCCTGCTTCTGTTCTTACGTTCCGTCGAACGGGGTAACGAGAAAATCGAAAAACCGAGGGACTACGAAGAACGATAAAGTTCGCGAGGGACGGATTCCTTCGACGTTTCGTCGATCCTCTCGTCCCTCTCGATCGTGTTTTTCGTTTCCAGAAATACGAAGATCGCTCGTGGAGTAGAGACAGGCGATAACGTAGAGCGGTGTCCTGCCTTTTACCTTTCTTTCACCCCTGTCTTTGTTTCTTTCCTTTTCTCTCATACGGGTCGCCTTAGGAGCCGTTAAAAGTTAGTCGTAAAATTCCGCGTCCCCGGCACGGTCCACCGTCACCCGGAAAGTGATGAAGGAGCCCTCGGGGCCTTTCCTTCGGCGCGTCGTGCCTCTCGCCCCGAGAAAATCCGTATTTTACAATTTTACGTCGGCAGAGCTTTTAAGCGGAGACGAAAAAAAGAAAAATCGGTTGGGAGGGACCGCAAGGAGTGACGGACGAAACGAGCGTGGAAGTGTTTAGAAGAACGGTTTATCTTTTAGCATTGCCAGGGTAATGCTGGCGGACAGATAATCTTAACGACATTTCTCTTCTTTTTTTGTTGCGCGCCCAAATGAATTTTTCTTGGGGTTGACAGAGGGCGTATAAAAAAAAAATTCGTGGGAGCACCGTAATGAGGGGTAATCGTAAATGACATACAATCCGTATCAGATATTTCTCTAGAAGAGTACCTCGTTCCTATCTTTTACGCGAAAATGATGGATTTTACGATTTTCCTCGGAGTGTTCGTCCGAGAGGTATGAGGAAAAGGAGCGTGGATGGATGGTAAAAAATAAAGCTCTTGCGGAGCGACATTTGAGCCCACTCCCCCGCCAGACGTTCCTTTTTGCAGGGACTGTCGCCTGAGAAACGTTTCGGCGGATCAAGAGCCACGGAAAAACTTCCTAATTTTTTCACTTACGTCGTCGAAAAAGAAGCCATTACTCGCCAGACGTCGAGAAATCCACGTTTCACGTATTTTCACGATTTAATGCGTACTTCTCCCTCGTTTCGCGACGCATTTTCCTAAACTACTGTGGCAGGCGAACTTTTCTCCACTCCTACAAACGGACGACGAAATTCCACGCTCGGTACAGACGTCGCTGAGATTTTCTACGATGAAATCGGAAAAGAAATTCGCCACTGGCCTCCGACGAGATGATCATAGGAATCAAAGGATTTTTGTAGAATTTCATGCACCGACCCAAACCTTTTCTTGAAATTTCTCTCTGCTGCATTCGAGCTCGCAGGCACGCGAGTTCTTGCATCATTGCTCTCGGCACTCGAAATTCCTGGTCGGCTCGGTGGCCGACGAAAAGGAAGAGAGCATGTTGAGAACGAAAATACAAAGGCAAATAATCCCATTTCGACTCCACCTCTCCTCCACGTATAATCCAGTCTGAATTTCTTTTTCTCTTCCTCTTTTTCTCGCATCTTGCGGGAGACGACGATTGGAGTGGAAGGGATAAAGCTTTTCCTACAGGTAGACTCATTCATCATATGAAAGCTTTTCGTCTCACAGTCTGTAGCGAGCTCGAGCCCCATCCCTTATTTATTTCATGAGACTCCCCACTCTCTGTCTTAACAGAGTCTATCTGCCAGAAATTAATGCACGGTAGCTCAGATTATTCTGCTAAACCGACAGAATCGTCGAGAAAAGATTCTTTTTTTCTCAAAAGTACTGGAGCATTATTTAAAATATTTCAACGGTTAACACGCTTTCCTGGACGATCATTCGCACGAAACATTTTGATGGACTTTGTTATTTCGACTATTCAGACATGCACGTCGATACATTCGTCTATCGATTAAATTTCAATACCTCTTTGCATTTCAAACCTCGTTGTTTCATCCACAACATATTTCCGATCTCTGTCGAGGAGTACCAATATCAATTTACAGTTTTACACGTCCGGCCAAACGCTAATATCGAATCGTGAAATGGCATACGCAAATGGTTCCGCTTTTGTACTAACGCTATACACTCGCGTGACGAACGTACCGTGAAGCGAAGCGGCGGCAAAGCGGTGGCAAAGCGTTGGTCGGTAAACGCGAACGGGGAAACGTTTTGCTTGCGGAAAGAGCGGGCGCCGCGTCTAAAATTTGCCCGTTGAAATTTATTCGATTCGCCATTAGCACTTTGACCGGCTGGATCTGCAGTCTGCAACCGCAACGGACGTGATACAGCTCGTGAGATCCCGCTGGAATATCGTCGTTTGGCACTTGCGCCGGTTGACGTCGAAGTCGGAATAAACGGCGAAGCGGAATTTCTCCATTAGCGAAAGTTTATTTTCTCTAGGGAAGGCAGTCGGTATATCTGCGCGGACCGCGTCGTAACGGTTTAAGTCGCCGTAGCTTTTCGAGCATCAGGAGCTGAGAGTGTAGTCTTTTGAAGATTTTGGTTCGCGTCGGATAGAGTTTCCGCAAATTTGAGCTTTCCCTGCGACGAATTCCTTTTTTCGCTCGCATTAGAGACCCGGGGATCGATCAATATTTACCCTACTATTACCAAGTCGCGAATTCGGTCGCGACCTGCACGCATGATGTGTACGTACTATGCGCTCGTTCAATCGTGTTCGCAAGCGTGCAAGTTACCAAAGAGGAATCCCATCGTGAGCGATGATTCTCGGCGTGGAATATGGAGATTGGCCAACTATTTGTCGAAGAAATAAGCAATCAAGGGACCGACTACGTTTCCTCCGTCGTCTCTCTGTTACGTGGTCTTGTCCGTAGGTCCTTTCGTCCCCGTGCGGGTTAACCCGTTTCCAATAATTTCGGTCCGCCTTTTCGTCGTTTCGAAATTGTATTGGGCGCTAACGAAAGACGAAAGGAGATGGACCGATGCAAGCGTTTCTGCGTGAAATGTGGCATTCTTATTTTTTCAACTTTAACGAATGAAGTGGTTCATAAGGATAAAGTGCATAATTGACAGTGTAAAGTTAAATAATACGGATGAGCCTGCCAGTGATCTCAAATATTTTCTACTCCACCATACAAACTTCTTGAGTATCTCTTAGCGAACGGAGAAATAGTTTTCTTTTCTAGAAAGTTATTCTATGTTTCTGCGGACGTACAAAATCTTTTAAATACGTCACCTCGTAAAAATCACCCGAGATTGACAGAATGCGAGGATCCTCGAAGAATTGGCGAATTTAATTAATCGTAAATGCGCGTGGGTGAAAACATCGACCGAGAAGCACACGAGCATTTCGCTATTTTCAAAGTGCAAGAGAAACGATTCCCATTGGATAAATCGTCCGATTCCATTGGCGAACCCATTTTCCAACGAGAGCGACCTCGAAATCGAGGCGGCTTCCTTTCGTCGCTGGAATAAATTACGAGGAAAAGTCTCTTACCGTGCGTCGATCTGTACCCGAAGAAAGGGGAACATCTCCAAGCGGATTTTAAGGGCGATTTATTTTTGCAGAAGAGGGAGAGAGAGAGATGAAAATGAAGAAGACGGGAAGGAGGCCTCTAATTGTACCCTCGATGCGAAACCTTCTCTCTCGACGCGAGCGATCTTTCTCTCAACGGATAATGGCAATCGCTTCGACGGTATAAATAACAGAATCCGGCGGTGGGGGTGGTTGAGAAGACGAGGTGAAATAGGATGGGACACTGGATGCGAGCGACGAGAGGAGAGAACGACGGGGGTGGGCCTCTACACGCGATGAATATTCATCGGCGTCCCGTTCGCGTTTTCCAAGAGCAATAATTTATTCCGCATCGTTGAATTATATAATAAAACGAGGGACCAGGGGAGGCTGAGGATGCGATGAACGATGCCACGACGGCAAAGCCGATCATCGAAAGCAATCGAACGCGAACCGACGCGCATTCATTACGGACGTCGCGACGCGACTGGAGGTGCGAGCGTCCATTTTGCAGCTTTCCGCCGATCCAATCGACAGACTCATTTCTCTCGCTTGATCTAATCGAGCGACTCCTCGCTCACCGACGATCCGGGTCTCTAAGGACGCAGAAAAGTGAAGATGAAAGCGACGACGGCCGGGCAGAGCGAAGCGATGAAAATGAAAAAAAAGATTTTCATTAGGGTACGTCGCGCGACGATTACAGAAAAACAGTAAATTTTCATGATTTCATAATATTTCCATGCTCTTAGCGTCTCTATCGACCTTTTTCCTTCACTTCGGTATGTTCTCTTATTATTAGGGTGTTTCTAATGATAAGGCTCATTCGGAGCAGCGACCGAAACGGCGAACCAAAGATTCGTACACTTTAATCATACATTATGTTCGCCACTTCTCTTACTGGTTCCATAGAACGTTTCATGGGCAAAGAGGACACGCCTATTTAAAATTGTAAACGCGAGCCGTGCGTGCTTTGACATAGACGACAGGGTTGACGCTCAACGCTGACGAACAGATATTAAGGGACAAGGCGAGAAAGAAGGGAGAGTAACCTGGGAGCAGTCGTGCTCGTATCTTGTCGGACGCATTCGATCGATAAGAACGGACCTACCGCAGCGAAAAGGAAATTACAAGCTCCAGTCTAGGACGACGGCCTCCCACCCTCTTAGCATTCTTCTATTTTGCTTGGCGCGGCGAGTTTTAATTTACTAGCGCGCTCGGCGATGCGGCACGGCCAAGGAATGCAAACGTATGCTCCTCTCATGAATAGTTTAATACATACGTGCGCTGACGCCATGCCATCGCCAGGTCGCGCGCACTTTCCGTCGATTCTACGCGCACGCGAATACGCCAGCAGTAGTCGCGCTACGTCTCCTCAAATATCGTTAATAAACTCAACCAGCCTGAGAGCGCCGCGGGATTTGGTTTGATAATCTCTATCTCGTACTCCACCTCTCCGATCCACCCTCCTAGCGAGACACTCCGTCGTGCGTTTGATTGAAATTTATGGGTAGTACCTCGCGAAGAAAATAGGGAGAAAAAGGGATGAGGTAAAGAGGATGGAAAAAATGATACGCTGAGGCAGGCGTTGCGTTGCTCGGTGAATTTTCGAGAGAGACAGTAAGAGAGAGAAAATTTGACGACCGTGAAATCCACGTGAATGGCTCGTCCACGTCACGCCCATAATTTCACGTTTTCTCTTATTACGCGGGAAATCAACACACGAGAACGCGTGTCGCGAATTTTTCGAAAGTTATTCTCCCAGAACACTTCGTCTTCGTGTCGCACGAAGTATTCAATTGGGTAGAACGATGCCGGCTCGCTTCTTCCACATCGGGTCTGCAAGATTTAGAGAAAGATCGCGGCTTTGCCTTTAAGAATTTCTCCACGTCCGGGACATTATCCGCTCGAAGGAAGATAAGAAACGAGCGTCGCTTTTCGGCGTATCGAAATTCGTCCTTGCGAGGACTCAATGGACCGTCGCGAGGCTCTTCGGGCTTTCCAAGGTCGCCCTTGAGCCCCCGCGAGAAAATGCGCGGACAGGGCAAACTCTAATATACAGTTCATTCGGATATCAGTCGGCGCCACGAGGATAGCGACTCTAGCCGAGGGAGAAAAGGTCGGCACGCGCGTGCACGCGTGAAAAAGCGTCGCGGCTGGTCGAGCGAAGGAATGGAGCATAGGGGCGTGTAACAGTTCTCGACACGTTGCGTCGTCCCATCTATTCGATAGGCTAGCCTCGTTCCAGCTGGCACTTGGGTCCACGGATTTCCACAATTTCCAGATACTTCCTTGCGTGAGCGGAAAAAGAATGGGAATTAAAGACAACGAAGGAAGAAGAAAAAAGGGAGAAGGGTGAAAGGGCTTTAAAAGGCCAGACTGCCCAAGAGATGCAGGAACGCGGACGGACGTGGAAGAGAGAATAAAATAGGAAAGAGGAAGGGCATGCAAGAGAAAAGGAAAATAGGAGAGCGGGCAGTCGGAAAAATGTCATAAAATTTTTCCGGCAAAGTGAGACAAAGTATTCCGAAGCGTTAAACGATAAGCGGGTAATCACTCGGAGCTTGGAGAGCTAAGATAAGCGAAATGCCTTCATCGTTAATAGGTCTGGAAATGGGTAAAGTAATTAATGAAATACGTTGAAGTAGTGAATTTTATGAATGAGCAAATTCAAAGAATTTATTTCTGCGCTTTAACGCGCGAAAAGAAATGCCAATTTAAAACCAGCCGTCAGTCTGCGAAAGCGAATTTAGGTAATTCTACCAAAATAAACGTTAATTACTCTAATTACTCCAATTAGATTCTTGCGATGTTACGTAAGAACGAAGATGGATTGTACCGCGATAAGCGCACGTCATTTATTATAGAAATGCGCGTACCTTGGCATTAATTTCGAATTCATCGTTAATCACTTGTCAGGTGTTGAATAAGCGCAGTCTTCCCATTCGCTTAACCCGGAATGAATTCTTACCTACTCCGTTTCGACGAACGCCGAGCAATTACGGAGATCGCGCAGTGGAGGAAGATCAATTCGACAAGAGAGATACTAATTATCTCACTCCCGCGAGAGACACGCTTGTTACGCGTGGGCGCGTAACTTTGACGGGATGACGACGAGCGCGCGACGGAAGACGGGGCAATGACGCAAATTATTCAGTATTTATTTATAGACGCGGGCGAGCCAAGCCATTGGACGTCGCGACACGCGACACTCGCGCGATCAATGCGTTTCGCGATTCACCCTCGCGATACTTTCGTAAGCGTCTAGGTGCTTCGCGAACGATTCGTGCGCGTTCAGGAGGAATCTCGTAGCAGTAGAACACGAAGGAGTCGATTCGTCCTGTGAAACAAGCGAACGCGCATTCTGTGAAGCAGTCGAGGATCGTACCAGGCGATTTTTCAGTAGCAAAGTTTGAATTTCAAAAGGATGGCAGAGTGTTGCGAAGGGTATGATAACATTCCTCGAGATACTTTTTTAGAACGTACTCTCTGTGGATTGAACTTTATTTACGACAGGTACCACGAAATCGCGAGAAATGAATCGACCTCCTTTCGACATAGTGGAATCGCATTCGTTTCCATAATCCGCTTCGATCTTGCGAGTCCGCGATTTTCGGGAGAAGGGTGACGTTAAATTATTTTCAGGGCCACGACCAAGTCAGATTACTTCGCGTTTCTCAAGACCATATTTCTTGCATTTCCACCGACTTTCGTGCTCATACTCGGAGCAAACGATATTTTACAGTTTCTGGTCCTTCTTGTTTTCCTACGATGCCTTTTTCTTTGCCAGCGCGCTATTTACGACCTTGGCACGTCGAGCACCATTTTCACGCCATTAATTTCGCTATCGGGGGCGTCACGGGAGGAAAGAAAGTTCTGGCACGCGCGCGATGCGAAACGTTTCTCTTGTAACTGACAGACCGCAACTACAGCTGTTCGAAGGTACCTCCTACTACACGTCGCGCGTCGCGAGTACCACAAGGGTATTTTGTCGTGACGCGAGCAGTGAGTTAATACCCCACTAATGATTATCATGCATGACGTCTCTTCGAGATTCGAAGCATCATTTTCTTTGTAAAGAGAATTCTCTTTGTTAGAATTTTCTTTCAACCTGATATTTAAACACTTCTGTCGCTTATTAAGGTGATCTTGTTAGGCGGACAATGCATTTATTATTCCCAAACTCACGTGGCTCGTTTGTTGATCGAACGAGATTTCCAGAGTTCTGAAGGATTACATTTTTGTCGAGTTCCTAAAAAGGCCAGAGCACGAAGGATAGAAGATGATATCCTTTCCCCGTGTGCAACGTCATCGATCTTATCCAGTAGCATAGTCGTCGAGAGAACCTGTGAAAAATTGCAATCATACGTCTGGCTTGACGAAGAGCCAAGCAGAAAATTAGAGTCCGTGTTGTGCTCCTTTGTCGCGTTCCCCAAGGACTGAAAATCATTCCCGCACGGTTAACCTCCACGGTCGAGAAGTTCCTGGAAACGTGCAGCACGGCAATGTCAATTCACGGTTATTTCGTTTCATTTTCACTGACAGTAACAAATATGGGTGAACCACAATGCAATAAAAAATAAAATAATTTCGTACGACCGAAAGGAATATCTTTCCCAGAAAACTTGAACTCTACCCAATTTTTGTTCCCAAAGGTGTCCTCTATGCGATCCGTAAATCTACGGGGAGAAGCTGACTCGTAAGTGAACGAGGAGACTGAAGGACGGCAAGGAAATGAGAAAAATGATAGATCCGTTTTCCCGCGTGAGTTAAGCTCGTGCCGTCCAAGTGGACGGAATCTCGAATCGTCGAGGACATAGCGTTGTCTTAACTAAGACGAGACTGTGGTTGATGTTACAGGAAAAGTAGAAAGACATAAAGTAGAAGAAGGAGAGCAAGATAAATCCAGGGAAGCTTCTGTTTTATTTGCAAAATTTGCGGATGAAAAATTTCAAAGCTATTGTCGCACCTCACGAGGCGACGAATTCGACGAGAAACGGGGAGCGAAGGTGCGAACCTTTAACACGTTGACTGCCGCGTCACCCGTATTCGGGTGACGGTTTCAGTGTCTGATTAGAAATGATCAAAATAGGTATTTGGAAGTATAACTAACGCTTTAGATAAGTAACTAAACAATCGCCAAAATTCAATGTTCCGTGGCAGTCAACGTGTTAATGAGGCAACGATGCAGGGATGCAACGATGCAACCAACACGACTCACGGAATCGCATGCTCGGGCCCATTTCCTCTCGATCGCGCGTGCCAAGCCGCTCGACGATTTAATTAATTAAGCCGCGCGCCTCTCGCCGGCCAAGCAACTACAATGTTATGCAATATTGATTTTATGCCGAGTAAGGCGGCCCTTGCAGAATGCAGAATTCCGCACGATGTGGCGAATCGCCGTGGATCGATTCTCGCGATATGCAAAGCGCCCCATTGTTCACCAAGTCGCAAGCTCGTTTACTTCTTGACGTTATCGACGCGCGTTCTTGGCGATTGTTTTAAACGTCGAATCGATTCTCCGAAAGACTCGAGTGGATTAGCCGATACTCCGTGGAATGTTTCAATGACGGTGATTTTCTTTTCTTTCGCCTCGACACATGCCGCGAACGATTAATGATTCATGAGACGTCTGGCTGATGGCTTCATCAAGGATGGAAAAGCTAGTCATACGAATGGGAGAGAAGATTTAGAGGGCGTGGACACGTTGGTAGTGAATAGTGTTTTTCGATTCTCGTTATTACTTTCCGTGGCATTCATTTTCTTATTAGCCCTGATTCCATTGATTTCAGAGAGACGTCTTCGGTTCCACCTATCCTTTTGTTGTCTCCTTTCTTCCATTTGTCTCCACTCCCATGCGTTCTCTTATTGGTGAATAGCGTGATCCTCTATGTAAAAGGAATTGTGGAAAAATCTGAAAAGAGGGAGTAACAAAGGCGCAAAGAGAGAGAGAGAGAGGGAGAGAGAGAAAGGGTACCAGGGAGAGCGCAATAGTGGAAGTTAGGTCACGAGATTAGATGTACTTTCGCTGCTCGTGCGGAAGGAAATAAAAGAAGGGCATAAAATGACGCCGGGAATCGAAAGCGAAATGTCACGGTGGCGCGCGCGCGTTGGTGGGTTAGAGAGAAGCAAAGTGTGTCTGGCAAAAGAGCTGACGGCTAAGCACCAGATTTGAGGAAAGTGAAGAGTAGTGAAGCAATGATAGAGTGGTTCCGGTGCGACGTGAAACGGAGGGATGAGACGAACGGGGGCGACAAAGGAATAATGAGGAACGAACACGACGTGAAAGGAGAAAAGATGGCAGAAGAGAGCGAAGGATGGTCCTTCGTAACGTTAGTAATAATCGTCGTCAAAATTTGAATTTGGAGATGGCCAAATTTGCAATAGTAACAGAAATGAGAGAGAAGTGAGTCCCTTTTCCTTTGGCCGTGCTTCGCCGAGCGTAAGAGAATTAAATGACGTGGTGGAGTTATTTATACAGCTGTAGATGTAGATACCTCTCGGTAGAATGCATGAGAAACATGAGAAACATGAAACTCGGTTTACGTTCTATCGAACGAGTCAGTCTGCTAAGAACAATCGACTACTTTTTTCCTTCCTCGCCCTTTTCCTTCCCTATTCATTGCGTCCATTTCTTTTCATTGTTTCCAAACGTAAATGCCGTTTTGGCAGTCCCGGCAATTTCTCTCCTAGCCCCTGTGCTCTTTCTATTTTCCTCGCGATACTCTCGCTTAATAGCTTCATGCCGGCATTTCTCTCGTGGAGGGGCCATTAATGTCGCAGGGTGTTGTAGACTGTCCGACGAAATTGCACGGTTAAAAACTGCGCGTCGTGTTAAGCAGGTATGCATCCGAAGTGCATTGTCTGAATAATCGACCGCCCTTTGAGTGCACCTTCGAGAATGTTCCTCGGGGTATTAAATCTGGTACTCTTTATACAATGCCTCGAATAAATCTCCATTGTTCCCAACATTTTTTTACTGTCGAGAAATCGTCGCAAATTGTCCCGCTGCGACCTTTGCATTTTTATTTTCGGCGTGTAGCCAAATGTTGCTTTTCTCTCCATGAGCTATCTTTAGAAATGTTGTATTCGTTGTGTGTATCGTTTGTCTAGAACCAGCTCGCAAACCACTTTCATCGTCGGGGAATATTTTTATAGAGAGCGTGAAAGAGTTTTCTTACGAGAAGGATAAGTCCCCTACGTAAACATCGGTGGAAATGACAATGTGCTAGAAACGATGCGCAAAGGCATAAACGGATGGGTCGAGATACAAAAGTTGGAGAATTGTTTATGGACGCTGAGAGTAAAACATACTCATCGCGGGAATCTTGGAACTTTATTCTTCTCGAACATAAATTCGAATGGGTTTCATAAACGAAGAGCAGAACAGTATGCCGAACGATCGCGTGTGCACAGAGAAGAAGAATAAATATTTAGAGAGATAGACGAAATATACGATATTGTATTTAACAATAATTTTACACACTTCGCAGATTCGATAGTAGACCTTATTATTACAACGTAGAATCGGAGTCGTCGCGCCGCGCGAATGATTTATCAACAAATTATCAACTATTCAACGATCGCGGTTAATACCGAAATGAAGGTAGGAATTTCATGAATAGAGAATACCGTTTATAAAGTAACACCGTCGGATAACGTGGTTAAGAGAATAGTTAAAAATAACGAGCAAGAGATTGCGCATCTGAATTGGTGCACGAACTCCCGAAGTTTTACAGCCGGATTAATTATTTAGATACCGAGCCGAGCGTTTATCTTCTTCTTACCGCGGTTTACGCTGAGGATATCTTTCGACGGAACAAAAGAAAAGCGATGGAACTCGCTTCCCCTTATTTTCATACGAATGCAATTACCCGTTTGAGGGATTCGGCGGAGAACTTCTCTTAACCGCGTAAAGAGCCTCTTTAAAGTTCCACTTAGTAATTACGTTATAAACCCTCGGAACAGTTTGTTCTCTTTAAATGTGCGTTATGAGTTTTTAATTAAAGAGTGTCCAACCGACTTAATAATTACACGAGAATATTCCACGCGAATAATTTCTTCTCTTTGCGCATTATATGCGGATACAACGTTATAACAAGTTTGCGATGAAATATCGTCTTTATTAAATTCAGTTCCTCGCATAAATCTTGGTAGCCTTCCGAAAAAAGGAGGGATGGATATGCGTATATGGATACATCGTAAGAAAAAAGCATGTTTTTTCCGTGCAGAAAAATTCTTTCAAGGGGTCACCACCACGTGAGGGTTTCTGCTCTCACGCTCGTTACACAGGATAATGATTAATCGTCTTCCGTTATCTCCAAGCCCTGTTCAAATTCTCGTTTCTTCCCTCGTGTATATTTCACGAGTCTCCGCAATCTGGTAGACACTGCCGCAGGTGTTGCCGCTTTATGGCACTGCGAATTTCGGCGCATCCTGCATCTTTTGCTCTTTCACATTGCGCACTTTTTAGGCACGACCGTTAAGGGAGTGACTTATGCAATCGCCATCCTGAAAACCGTTCGTATGTATGTGTGTGTGTGTCCGTGTATATCCTCGATTTCGGAAAAACGGCTGAACCGATCGGGACGAAATTTGGCACAAAAATCAAGTACATTACTGTGAGTTCACAATAATATTTGTGAGCCGCCATCTTGAACCGGTACAAAATGGCGGCAAATTCAAACATCGAAAAACTCATATCTTTGGTACTATTCATTGGATCCCGATAAAATTTTACACATACATGTACACGTATACAATGACAATTTCTGGAAATTGTCAAATTTTTTGATTGGCCGAATCAAAAATGGCGGCTAATTCAAATCTTTAGTCCAATATTCCGGCAAAACGACTGAACGGATCCGAACAAAATTTGGCATGTACATCGAGTATATACCCATTTGGTGCCACGAAATTTTATGTACCGCCATCTTCAACCGTTTCAAAATTATGGGAAATTCAAGTATGGAAACGTGAGTTATGCGGTCGTGCCTATGGCAGGAAGCGAAGCTTTTCTGCACCCGGTAAGGCGAGCGCGAAGCGCGAGCACTCGACGATCGTGCCGACCACTAACCACCACTAGTTCTTTTTTTCTTTCTTTCTCTCTCTCTCTCTTTCTTTCTCTCCCGACCAAACACGTCTGGGAAATTCTCGCAATTTCGAGAAAATTTTGATAAACACCTCTCGCGGGACGCGCGCACGGTCCAGTTATCGGCAACGTTTGCCCGAGGGAAACGGACCGAAGAAAATAGGAAAGTGAGGGAAATGGAGGGCAGTGGAGAGAAACGGTTAGCAGAAATATGCTGCTTTACTCACTCGAGCAAACAATCACACGCGCGGCAGCACTCTCACCGACACGATTGCATATTTGCCAACCTCACCTGCTTCTCGCCTCTCTCACCTATGCTCTCCTAATTTTCTACCCTCTTCCTTCCTCTTTTCTTTCTCCTTTCCCTGTGTTTCACCACGATAGATCGTCCCCACGGGAAAGCAAGAGAGCTCGCGACAAATGCCGGAACGAAAAGCTTCTGTTTACGCTTCTCTTCCAACCCTCGTGGTTCTCCGCTGCCGAGGGTGGGCTCACGACCACAACTTCCTTTCGCTTTTACTCACGTGTTTTCTGAAAAGATGCAGAAAATCGCCTGGCTCGATAAGATCACCTCTCTCCATCGTGGTCATCAACGCGAATTCTCCGCCGGAAGGACGTTTCGTTGGTAATTGTTGTTCTTGTTTCCCTCGCTTCTCGTCGCATTTCGTCTCGAGAGTCGCTCCTGAACTTCGTTAATGACTTCCGAGTTCTCGGTTTGGTGGAAGACAGATTGTAAAGTGGTTAACTAGGGGGCAAGCCCCCTGCGCTTTCGCTTCGCTCAAGCGCCAACCCCCTCAAGATCGCCTTTGCTCGCGCTTCGCGCTCGCCTTAACGGGTGCAGAAAAGCTTCGCTTTTCTGCAATAGGCACGACCGCGGCACTCGCGCTTCGCGCTCGCCCACGAATTTCAAAAGGTTTCAAAATTGTGGAAAATTCAAGTATTGAGATATTAAACTATGCTACAGAGTCCTCTGCGCTTTCGCTTCGCTCAAGCGCCATACCCCCCCAAGTCGTCGGGTGCTCGCGCTTCGCGCTCGCCCACGAAATGCAGCATTTCTGCAATAGGCCCAAGTGATCAAAACCGGACAATTAAATGCATCCGAACCAAAATTTGACATGTACATAGAGTATATACACCTTTGCTGCGGTGAAACTTTATGCATGGTTATCTTCAACTATTCAGAAATTGCGACAAATTGAAATCTTTAATCCAGTATTCCGGCGAAACGCTTGCGCGGATTCAAAAAAAATTGCAATGTAGTTTAAAAAAAATATACCCATTTGGTGCCACGAAACTTTATGGTAATTTTCAACCGTCTCGAAATTATGGGATTTTCAAACTATAATTATAAAATAGTGAATTAAAGATTTGAAACTGGCACCATTTCGAAATGGTTGAAGATGCCCATACACAATGTTTCGTGGCACCAAATGGGTATATACTTGATGTACATGCCAAATTTTGTCCGAATCCGTTCAGCCGTTTCAAGATGACCATGCATATTGCCGCCATTTTGTAACGGTTCGAGATGGCGATACACAAAGTTTCGTGGCACCAAATAGGTATATACTCGATGTACATGCCAAATTTTGTCCGAATCCGTTCAGTCATTTCGCCGGAATAATGGACTAAAGATTTGAATTAGTCGCCATTTTTGATTCGGCCAATCAAAAAATTTGAAAGTTTCCAGTAATTGTCATTGCGTACGTGTACATGAACGTGTAAAATTTTATCGGGATCCATTGAATAGTACCAAAGATACGAATTTTTCAATATTTGAACTTCCCGCCATTTTGTACCGGTTCAAGATGGCGGCTCACAAACCTTATTGTCAACTCACAGTAGTGTACTTGATTTTTGTGCCAAATTTCATCCCGATCGGTTCAGCCGTTTTCCCGAAATCGAGGATATACACGGGGACACACACACACACACACACACACACACACACACACACACACACACACACACACACACACACACACACACACACACACACACACACACACACACACACACACACACACACACACACACACACACACACACACACACATACACACATACATACGAACGGTTTTCAGGATGGCGATTGCATAAGTCACTCCCTTTACGGTCGTGCCTAAAAATGATAGAATAACTCCTTTCGAACTTTGCCTTCCGCGCAGTTCGACCGATACGCTTGAATCTCTTTTCCATTTAATTACAGCGGTAGGTTGGCGTCTAGGAAGTAGGGAAATTGATGTGGAAACTATGACGTTCAGCGTGAAGAGTTTAAAATTGTGCCAGCCTCGCGAAAGGACGAATTTGAGTGACTACGTTTCCTACTCCGCTAACGACTTGTTTACCGTCCAGTGGCTTTGTCGCTTTTCACGGACATTTCTTCTCTTCCGCCTGTTGTCCCGCATGTCTCGCTCCCGTTCTTCCTCGCAATTCGGGAAGAACGAAACGCCGAGGAGAATTGAAATTCGTCCGAGAACAAAGTGGCCACGGTTTACGCGTACGCTCTCCCACGAGCGAAGAGAGAAGCGTATTTCAGGGATGAAAACGTTTGTAGCGAGATATTTCCGAAACGCGGTGGATAAATCCTTTCTTTGGGGTTTGCGAAATAGAAGAAACATAGCAGAATGGAAAAAGAAAAGTACAGAGCATTCGTGGGTCTGGGTACGAAATTATTTTTGGAATCTTTTCGAAAAATCTCGCGTTAAATTTAGAATTCAGCTTATCGCGTGTTTTAACGAATTATCGTAGAAATCGGACTTGTCGTAAAAGAAGGCGTATCATTGGTATCCAAGCTCGCCAGGAATTTCCACAGAAGTTTTTCGTCCTCGTCTCTTCCCGTGAGAACAAATTCGAGAACCACTAGGCGTGCATCGTTAACAATCTTCCGAGGGTGGATTCCCTCGTTCGTCACTTTTTTTCTCTTCCCTTTTTTCTCTCCTTCGCCCTCTCATCTCCTTTTCGAAACCGGACACGACGAGCGAGGAAATTTCCACAGCGAGCCACGGTAGCCAAATTATTTCCAAGACTGTGATAACTCGAACTCAAGGACGCCGTAGAAAGTTTTTAATCCCAAGTCCAACGAATATTTCTTCGCTAGAACACCGCGTGCCGTTTTGAATTATTCCAGCCGGATGGAATTATTCCAGCCTCCCGGCCAGCACTCGTCCGCCCTACAAGAATTGCGGAACTCACTTTCTTTTACTTCTTCCATTAAGAGTCATCAACTTCCAACACCCTCCACGCCATTCCTTTCCACCACTACCCGTGAACTTCCTGCCTGGCATTATCCAACGCAAAAATTCCCTACTCACGCAATCGCCATCGATCATCCCTGGATCATCCCTTGAACCACCCTTCGACGGCACTCTTTCATAAAATCCTCGAAGAAGAACAGTGGCGAGGTTTCGACGAACCAGGAAGGATCCCTTTCGACGAATCCACCTCTGACCGCACGTGGTGGGCGCATGCGCTGACGGTGTATTCGTCTCATCGCCATACATTCCATTTCGTTTCCGTATTTGCAACTGTCACGCCAGAGAGAATTAGAATTAGAATTAGAATTAGAATTTATTAACAGGCCTGGACCTAAGATCCTTCAGGCCCCGAACAATCAAAACAAAACAAAAAAAAAAAAAAATTTTATAGAAAATAATAATAATAATGACGAAGGTAATAGTGCACGCAACAGAAACTATTCACACTTATCCTTAAGATATATAAATAGTCTAGACTTAAAACTACTAATAGACACCGACTCACGAATAGTACACGGCAGAGCGTTCCAAAAGTAAGCAGACTTTACGTAGAAAGCCTTCTGAAGGGTTACAGTACGACAACGAGGAATAGTCAGGTCTAACTCATTCCTGTCCGCCCGAAGGTCACGTGACGAGGAGGAACTATGAAAAGAAAAAAGATCGCGCAAGTAGCATGGAGCCCCGGTAGACAAGATCCTGTAGAGAGCACAAGCTAGGAAATAGTCCCTTCTCATGTCAACCTTCAACCAACCCAGTCTCTTAAAATAAGGCGAGATGTGTACATCCCTCCGCAAGTCGAATATAAAACGTACACAAGAATTTACAGCACGCTGCAACCTCAAATTCTGTTCATCAGTGATATCACAGAAGACCGGTGAGCAGTAATCAACTAGAGGAAAGATCAGCGCAGTAACAAGATGCTTGCGAAGAGAGACATCCAAAAATTCCTTATTTCTCTTCAGCCGGTATAGGGTATGGTAAATCTTAGACGCAATAATACTGACATGACTCTTCCAATTCAGAGTACTGTCGACATGCAAACCTAAAACCCTAGCAGAAGTGACACAAGGAATCGAAGTAGACTCAATTACAAGACCACGCACCACATTAAGATCAAGTTGATTGACATAGCGGGCACTACCACAAATCATTGCCTTAGTTTTAGCTGCATTTAGAATAAGCCTATTGTTCCGGGCCCACAAAGCAATGGCAGCAATATCAGCATTGACACGGCTAATTCCCGACAGTATCTCAGATGGAAGACAATGAAAATATATCATCAAGTCGTCAGCATACATCATATGCCTACAATGCACCAGAGAATTAGGTAAATCATTAACAAACAAAGAGAAAAGCAGAGAGAGAGAGAGAGAGAGAGAGAGAGAGGAGACCGCGTCGCGCAAACGCGCACGCGGGGGTGGCGAGCAACTGTAGAACTAACGGGGATGGCCTACATTTCTCGGAAGCCGGAACGGGGGCCGACTGGTCGCGACTACTGGGAAAATACTCGAGTACGGAAGAGGAGAGCGAGTGCAACGCGACTTTTATACAGGCTCATTCACACGTGCAAGGTTGCAAACGAAGCGGAGGTGGAGGATCGTTCGTCGTAAGCGTCGCCCTTAATAAAACTGCTTCGACATCATAAAATCACGGACGACTCGTCGTCTCTCCTTCTCTCGCGGCATTTCACCTTCCTCGTCCTACTGTGTCTGTCACTCGCACCTCCACCGTTCTCTTATCCGGATTCGTGATTTTTTAGGGATAAGAAGAACGTGGCTGACCTTTGGCTTCCGAGTATCCTACTTTCTTCCGCACGCGTCCTTAAACCACGATCCTTTTGGACGTAGTAATTACTAGCGCGACGTCGCGTGCGAGATAATCGACGTCCCTCGTCGCAGCTGTCATCGTCGTGAAAGTTGATGGTTCCGCGCGGAGTTCAGGACTTAGAAACGAAAAATTTCGTTTCCCGAGTAGCTATCGGATCGGAGACCGATAATGAATCGGTTCGCGCGAGCGCGACCGTCGTTGAGCCGCGCACGTGGAGGGATCACGGAGATTTACGAAGATATGATCTTTAGAGATTTCACAGAGCTTTCTTTCTCGTGGCTCTACCTGGGTAAGAGGGAGGAGCGCGTGGTGGCCGCACGCATAATCGTCGAGCGATTCCGCAAAGCAGCCCCTTGATTTCACCCTCGGGGTAGGAAGCGATATGATGTGTGAAATTGCTTCGGGCTCGAGGATTTTCGGGTGAGCCCGGTAAAATGGAGTTTTCGCCCGAGAAGTCCCCCGGGGAAAGTGTAGCGTATAGCTGGTGAGTGAGGTGCGATTAAGTTTTAAGGAAGCGGCGGGTGGTAAAAATTTGATCGCTCGTAAAAATTTTCCAGTCAACGTTTTTCCACCGGATTGACTACGTCACAGGCGACGCGCGTGACAATGCGACAGTGCGTATGGCCGACTTACAAGAGCTGCCGCGGTGGCGCGTGGCGTGGCGATTCAAACTTTTCCTATGTCAACGAGCAACAAATGGGTTACCGTTAATTGCAACTTTTTCCGTAAATTCTCCTTGAATGGGAGATACTCGTTATGCGCTGGTGGTGCCGCGCTCTGTTCGACAATGGCGGGAGAGGATCACGGGCGAATCGAAAAGAAAGCCAGAACGAAATTGGAAACTCGATAATAGATACGAAACTTTAATTTAATACCCGGCTCACGGAGCCCCTTTGTGCGCGCGATACCCACCGATCGATCGTCTCCGTCGGTTAGATATTTATTACAGGATCCACCTTCGAACGGATAATTATGTGCCTCCGTTAACGTCCTTCCACAGAAGGCATTCTGTTCTTATTCCGCACGCGAGAGACTTTTGGTTAAGTCGTAGCAAATGCACGCACACGGATGAAACAACTAGGGCCCTCGAACTTTCTGCACTTTCCAGGGAAAACACGCGAATTGTCTATTGTGCAATGATGCACTATTGTTAATATATGTATATGGAAACTTGTAATTGATATTGATACGTGTATCTATTTTTCTCGGATATATCCTACTAGAAGTAACAAAAGATTCATCCACCCAATACATAAGCAATACGTATGGTGCACGAAGTGACTTTTACTCATTTGTTAACTATTGTTTCTGTACAACATTATACACCAAGTACATTCCATCGAACAATTTATTTACTTCCACTTACAATCTACAGGAGCAAAATACAGCTCACGATCAATAGAATTATCCGGCATCTTATAAATTTCGCGAAAACAGTTATTAACCGAAATTCATCCCTCGGCCGATTTGCTCTGGACGATTGACAGTGAATTTATAAGAACCTCTTCTACCGTCATTTCTGGCCTCGCCTACGCACGCGTACATTACTCAATGGATATGTTGGCATCATTATCACCCCTTCGTTGTAATATTTATTTATCACCCTAATCCAGAAAACCCCGGCCGAACTTCTAATACTCACGTTCACACAGACATCGAATACTTCATCACGCGCTCATCCGCTCAACTAACTCCGTAACCTTCCAAAAGCATTTCGGGGCCGAGAGGGATTCGAAAGTTTCATCCTCGCTCGAAAGAACTTTCCTTCCCCCGTTTTTGCTTCCTGCCTCTAACCCCTTCTCGACCCTGGTGCGTCCACCATCATATCTTGGAAGCAACTTGTAATCTTGTAATGGCGAGATCAACGTTGGATTCTCCCTGCTCCCTCAATTCTCATCGGCGAGCGTCTTGTTCCTTGATAGATGAGACTTCTTCGATTATGAGAGCGGGAAATGTTTTCCCGATAGTGAAAAGGGTGGGCGGACGAAGGTCCGCGCCGCTTGCCATTATCCCTCGATTATCCTCGCTTCTAATTCTCAAGCTTTTTCCCTTGTCCTCTGTCTCTTCATCTTCCTTCACTCAGTTCTCAGGAAACGAGATTGCAATGGAACGATAATTGGACCCTGTGCCCGATTACTCTTCCGCCTTGCATACACAGCCTCGATATTTCCGAGATGTATCGGGTGCACGACCTTTTCTGTCGTTTTTCTCATGTCAGAGATGAGAATAAGAAAAGCAGAGACCCCAGCGTGTCGGGTGATGCATCATCGACGCGTCGAAAAAGTTCGTGAGCAAGGGAGCGCACGTACTTTCGAAGTGGAAGTATTCTGACTCGCCAACTTCCGCTGTTCTTACTTCGCTCGCTCTCCGATGGAGAAGGAAAATCGTTTGGCTGATTGGATGGAAGCGTGTTCCGCGTAAAGTCGACAATTACAGGGTCGGTGCACATCAATTTTCAATTTTTCAATTACTCTCGTGTAAGAGGGACGCTTTGATAAGCTTCGCCCACTTCTCATCTTCCGGCTAAGATGAGCGTAGAAGTTTTATGGGAGATTTGTTAAGGAATCATCCCCGCTTTCCTTATACTACTCGAGCATTGCGTTGTTCTGTGAAAGATAGAAGTTTTCTTTCAAAGCACAGGTGAATCGCAGAAGTGATTCTTTCTCTTGCACTTCGTACTAATTGTAAGCATCGCGAAGCTTCGAGCACCCGCGAACCTTATCAAAGGGATTCGGTAGAGATAAAAATTTGATTGTACTTTCTTATTCGACGAAGAAATTCAGTTTCTGCGATCCCAAAGACTCACTTCCATCATCCTTCATAAAGTTCGTTAAATTCGATTCAAGTATTCCAGAGTACCTACGTTCATCGCTACATGTGCCAGATTAAATCTACCTTTATTACGGTTTACATAATGTCCAGTTTCAATAGATCCTTTCTCGTAGAATGTAATCTGCGCGGTACAAAGGACGCCTCGTAATATACTACAATTGATTACAGTCTCATCTTTCGAATATTTCAACGCCCTATTACCGTTGGGGCGCAGTGGTACAAATTCGTTTTCCCTCTTTTCGTTAGTGCTTTCTATTTTTCCCATCAAGTAACATGCATTAAAACATCAGTTTTGTTTGCATCATAACAGTGTAAAATTATCGACCCACTGTTATATGTGCAGCCCGTGTACTTTGCGATTCAAACTTTTTAATTTCCTCTGAAAATTCGGCCTAGTCAGGAGTAATCCAAGCGTATCAGTTATGTCACCACTCGAGGGTTAAATATCCTAAAACTTCTAATTGGAATTATACTCTCCGCTTTTTCCTCCTCGCAATCGTGCTCGTGAAAAGTGTTACGCGAACGAAAACGCGATTATACAATAGCGCTGGTGGATCTGTGTTGGGTAACTCGGTACTCTTCACGGTACGGTGATTTATAAACTCCAACTTTATTCCCTGTACTGTGCGTATTGGGTTGCCCACCCGCGTGCTGGGATTTCGTTCTCTCGTTGCTACAACGGAAACTTTCCTTATGGACGGAACGGTGAATTTCATCGAGGAAGATTATCCAAGCATCAGTGGTTTCTGCGCGTCGTCCTTCGAGACAGCTTTCCGTCGATAAATGCGATTTAGGATCATCCGTAGGATTTTCACGCCCGCTCCACTTCGCCTCGTATGTCATACTTTCAATTGTATTAGGTGTACAAATGAATAATCCAAATCTTTTTTAAGCGGTTAAGAAATTAATTTTAAAATCTATTGACTTTCCCGCTTTTTGGCAGTTGTGTAATGTTGACATATGGCTAGTGAAAATGATACTTGGTATAGAAGAAAACCTTACGTAACTTTCAAAAATATTCAGTTTAATAACGTCAGAAATTGCAACAAACAATGAGCATATCCGACCCTGCATTCTCTACGAATTCCAACAAGGAAAAACCTCAGCAAAGATATGCAAATCAATTTGTTCTTTCCTCGGAGAAGTTATTGTATCGTACGATGTGTGTGTATTTTGGTTTAACCGGTTCAAAAGCGGTGATTTCTGTCTGAACGATAAATAACGCCCTGGAGGCGCACGAAAGTACGACAACGATGATTTGCAGAAACTGCTCGATGAAAATTCGGGACAAACGCAAAAAGAGCTTCCAAAGCAATTAGGAGCGACTAATATTATTTTGAAATTTAAGTAATTAACAGCTTTTCCAAAAAGTGCACAATTAAATTTGCAAAAAATTGGGTTATTCATTAGTACACCTAATATTTGTTAAATGTATAACCATGTGTGTTTCAATGAGTCATCTTAGACATAGTTCGTAGGGAAGTTGCCTTTATAAAATTGAAAGTTGTAATCCTATGTTCGCATGTTCAGGAGTTCTAACTCTTTTGTCCGTCTTGTTTTCGCATACATTCTATATAGTTAATAAATTCTAATTCTATATTATTAATTGTACAAAGCTGGCATTTCCACATCAGTAATCGAGCGGGATCAATGGGAGTTGTGCAAGCGGAATCAGTGTTCGGTAAACGTTCTACCCAAGAATTTTAGAATTTAACTTAATGCCCAAGTCACGAATGTCACGTATTTTTCCTCCCTGGCAATCTTACAATTAGTAGTTCACCGTACAGTTAAACGATTAATTTTTAGAGATAAATTTGTATTGACTTTTTAATTATCCCGAAGATTATTTTTAAGGATAGTAATATTCATTTAGCGTTTCGCGCTTAACTAAGAGATTTACAAAAAAATGGCACAATGGAAATTCTGCTTTCGAGCAAGGGTAGATCGCTAAATAAAATGTCTTTGCTAAAGTCTATAGGGAGGAAAGGAGAAGATGGAAGACGGAGAAAAAGTAGAACAAGTACAGTGATAAGAGTTACAATACTGGCTCCGCATAAGCACCTGCTCGGATCGGCGATCCTGAATTACATCGCTGTAAAAGACATTGGGAACATTTCTTGCGCGATATATGGTCAAGCACGCTTGTGCCACAAACGAGATAGGAGGCCTTGTAAAAGAGGCTCGGTTCTCTCCCTTATCTTCTCTCGTGTTTCCTCGCGGGGCTAGAGCGCGTTTGTCTACGCGAGTGAGCGTTCCGTCCACGTAAATTCGCGTATCGCGTCAACTCCGATGTCCTTCTTGCGAGGGAATTACAAGCGTCCTTCTCCGATCCTTGATCGGCACGAACCTTGCGCCCTATCGAGGTTATCATCGCGTTGCATTTTCTCTCTCTCTCTCTCGCAAGGAAGCGCACGACAGATCACCTCTATGTTCTGCTTCTTTCGACGGCCATAGCTCTTGGCGACGCAACGGAACAAACAGATAAAAGACGGAACTTTGCCGTCGACGATTCACAGACTTCTTCTAACATTGCGTCGATAGAAATTGTTGTGCGCAGTTTTCTTTACTTCGTCAGATGTTGTCTCTATCTCGCGGCTTGTTTACGAATAATTAAAGAATTCGAAGCTCCTTGATCATTAGAAACACATCTAAACGACCCAATTAACCGCGAGGCGGGATAGAGGTGCGAATCGCGCAGTAGAAACAACCCGGGAGCGCTTTCTGAATGAGAGAAATACAAGCAGAGAAAGAAAAGTAGAGAGGCAGGCGGCCTCGTATTTCTCGGCGAATCAACTCGGAGTATAAGAAAGATCCACAGAAAGGAGAAAGGAGAATCCTGAGGCGTCGATTCGCCTAGCACCACCTACACGCCTCGAAGGATCCTAAATATTCCTTAATTAAGAAAGGATCTTCCTGTGGAAGTAGACAGCCGGGAGAAATGGCGGACTCTATGGCGCTCGTACCTTCCGCCACTTCCGACCGTTTCTCCATTCTTCCTCCTTCCACTTTTTCTCTCGTTTTGCTGTCTTTCCTCTGTGAACACGATTACGAACGGAGTCGACTCGCCGAATGTTAGCAAGTGGAATGTCCTCATAGGATAATCCTTCCTCGACTAGCACCGAGCCTTCTCGATTTTGCGCTCTCGTTCTCCTTGCGAAAGTTAGTCTCTAAAGTAGGAGAAAAACCGTGCGTGCGAAGCTGAACGACGCCGTGAGAACGTATCGTGAAAAACCATTCGCAGACACGTTGAATCTTTCCAATGAAAGGAAGCAAAATATGCGAACGTAAGAAGAGACGGTAGCAGGACAACGATGCGAAGTAACTTGAATGAAAAAAGTCGAGAAGAGGCGCGCTTACCTCCGGTAGAGAAATGTTCCCGAGGGAAATTGAAGAGCTGCGGAAAGAGTCGACGGATCGAACCTCGCGACGATTTTGTCACGAACGAGGAAAATCCACGAAGACCGGAGGATAACCAGAATGGGGGACGATGGGCAGCAGTGGTGAAAGAGTGTCGTGGGAGAGAGGCTGGGCTGAGCGAAATGGAGCCGGTGCATTCGTTTAACTTGGTAATCGAAAGTTTCGCGTGGTATTCACGGTGGGTGAAGGCGCGCGGGCGCGCCGAACCGGGAGGAAAGGAATTAGGTAAGCAAAACTGACCCGTGCCTCTCCCCCAACGTCACGGCCGGATGAAAGTGACGACCGTAGAGGGCTTTTAAACTTTTCCGGACGGTTGGACCCTGTCCTCCTCGGTTTCTCGCTCTTATAAATTCCCAAGGAGTGCCCCAAGGGGCGGAGGAGCTGCGCCGGCTCGTGGAACAATTTCGATGATTGAGAAATGAGGGCGCGAAAAGAAATCTCGTTACGAAATAAATCGTCCGTTTGCGGTGCGTATCTGCGTGTCGCCAGATGTTCCAGCAGACCCAGCTTTCTCGCGGAAAAAGATTCTTCCAAAGGATTACTAAAAGAGGGAACAAATTTCTTATCTATAATAAAAATTGTTTTTCGTTGTTATTCGTGTCCGTCGCGTTTGTACGGGTTGTCGGATCGCGTACCAAAAATATTATTGCGAAGCGGCACAGCGGGGCAAATCGGTAAACTTTGCATGAAATAATCACGCCTATAAAGTGACGAGGGACGAAAATGAAATTTCATTCAAAAATGATCCCCGTCGACTATTGTACAGGGTGTGGCGAATACATACAGGGCAGTAGATCGGGTTGCCAATCCATCGATCTGTCAGGCGCTCGCTCTGCTCACCGGCAAAAGAGTGTGGATGGGTACAGGTTACCTACCGATTTACCTTAACCCAAATATAAAATTAAATTATTAAGTGTTTCTTCTATGTAATGGAACATTGCAAAATTTGCAAACACAAAGGGTTCTACTTCTTTCTTGTTAAACCGATTAATAGATTGGCGGTCGGTAAGCGTCGGGGACAACAAGCCGATTAATAGGCTACCGGTCGATAAACTGCATTTAATATAATTGAAGTGAAGTTAACAGAAGGACGAGGTACAACTCGAGAACATCAACACCTCACCCCCGTCCAGCGCCAACTAGCGTCAATAAATCGGTAACCTGTCCACATCCACACTCTCTTGCCGGTGAGCAGAGCGAGCGCCTGACAGATCCGTGAATAGGCAACCCGATCTACTGCCCTGTATGTATTCGCCACACCCTGTACACCGGGTTGTCTGCGTGCGCCATCAGATGTTTCGACGGCGAATCGTGACGCGACGCAGTCCGGCGATTCTCGCGGAAAAATAAAGTAATCCGCTGGTTGTAGGCCGGGCGTATTCGTGCGCGCGGACACGCAATTAACGTCGGTAGATACGTGGCGCGGCACGACGCGAGGTCGCGTACCAGCACCCTATTTTTGCTTGACCTTAATCAACGCGAAATATTCGTGTCAACACTCCGGTACCCCCAGTCGGCCACGCTTAAAGGCCGCCAGTCGATGCCTTAGCGGTTAATTGGTACGTTCATCGTCGCGACGCCTTCCCGAAAAGAAAGTCATCCGTGAAATGCCCTTTTTGGAAGGACGAACCTTTCGGCAAAAGGTCACGCATCAATGCGTCATTTCCGAGGACGATTATTTTTACTGTAAAAGACGATCGGGCGATTTTATTTTGTTCCACGCGAAGCTTTACGAGGGACTGGATAGGAAAACAGAACAGAGGAGAAAAACGTCGAGGACGAGGGGTGTGCAGGTTACAAAACCGAGGAGAGAATCGATAGGCTCTATTAATACGCGCGGAAAGATTTTATTGATCGCGTTTGCGGACACTGCCAGACGATTTTCCACTTATCTTTGATCGCGCCAACTGGCCTGCCTGATCGTTCGTCGACTGTAACTACTCGTACCCGTCGCGTCTCACCTGCCCGTATATCACCCCCAGGAATATTACGAAGCGATTCGACGTTTTTCTTTCGGAGAAACGATATTTCACGTTGTTTTTTATCGGACCTTCGGAACGGATTATACGTTCTCGAAAACGCCATTCGAAACGAAATTGTCCACCGTGTCGCCACGCGGTCAACAATTTTCATGGTAACGGAAGGACTTCGATTCTTCGAGATGGATTATTTAAAAAATTGAGATTACGAAATTCTCGTAATTTTCGTAAAAGACTCTGTTTAATACTGTTTAGTTAAATATCCTGTAGAATTTTAGAATTCACATAAGAAGCGCATTTACGTAACTTATCAATTTCTTTATCACGTCGAAATTGCTAGTTTTCCCAAAAGAACTGATTTTCGTTGGATTTGGGTTGAGAGACTGTTCAAAGCATTTTCACAAATTCCGCGGATAATAGCCGATGCACGTGCAGCTGCCTATTCCTCGAACGAGAGGTCCTTTTTGAGAGAATTAGAGCCCGTTTGTCCTCGACTGCGAAAGCGTCGAGGACGCACGAAGCAATTGGGAGCTTTTTCAAGCACCAACGACCGCGAAAGAATTTCGTCGCGCTTGGCGGGAAGCTAAGCGCGAGCTCTAGCGATCGATAACAATGCGTTGGTACGCGCGAAAAATTTCGGACGATGTCGACCACGCGAAAGCACGACGCTTCACAATTCCATACCCGCTGGCTGTTTTTAATTTGGAGAATCTCACCACAGAGGATTCTAAATCAGAGATTTCTCTCTCTCTCTCTCTCTCTCTCTCTCTCTCTCGACGCTTAAAATCCTGTTCGCGTAAATTCGAAGGGATGATCGTTGGTTCTGGACAGTTTCCATGAATTCCGAATTTACTTTCCGCATTTCTTTTACCATGCGTGTTTATCTACTTTAATTTATATTGACATTATACGAGAAGACCAGTGCCATCCTCCCGAGCGTTCATTCGAAGTTGCATTCGGCGTCCATTTATTATCCTTTAATTTATCGCGCGCGCGTAAAGCATTTTCGCGTCGCTTCTTCCCGTCCCCACCTCACAGCTATCCCCACATTACAGAAACATGGCGGCCGCTAGAATTTACAGTTACATCCGTCGCTCGTAATGGATGTGAAAAGTTCATCTCCTGCGGGCATCGTACGTCATACGATTTCTCTAATTTCGAACTTAAAGGCTTGAGCTTGCAGCTTCGAACTTCCTCGCGGAATTTCACTGTGAATGCAATGTATTTCGCAATTCGTGGTTCGAGCCGTTTCCTTCGGTTATCGATTGTGGAGTTCTGCGAATACAAGCTGAATAATTTTCTCTAAACAAGCTGTGCCGGGATTCTGTAACTCCGTAACGACAAATATCGCTGTCGTTATCCATCGATATCGATGATTATCGCAAAAGTTAGGGTTAGGGTATAATTGTATCATGTAACTAAACATCGTTCCTTCAGTACAGAATTGTCCAAAATTTGCTGGCTTCGACGCTTTTCGGAATGTAACGATTTAGATTATCGAGAGTTGTCGTTGACTATTAGTTATCGAATAACCTTTTGCGATAATCATCGATATCGATGGATAACGATAGCGAAATTCGTCGTTACGGTGTTACAGAATCCCGGTACTGGTATCTTCGAAGTCAAACCATAGACATATATAATAGACCGGCCCGTGCCGTAAGAGGGAGCGTGCCAACATCTACGGTGCAGACATAGCGTTTGGTGTCCATCTGTCCTTTTCTTTTGGTCGCGTGTTGGGGAGTAGTAGCTAACTTCGGGTCCTCATACATATGTGTTCACACACTCATACCAAGGACCGAAGAAAAGGACAGATGGACACCAAACGCTATGTCTGCACCGTAGATGTTGGCACGCTCCCTCTTACGACACGGGCCGGTCTATTATATATGTCTATGAGTCAAACGAGCTGTTTCAAATGTTTTCGTCCCGTGGCGCATTCTTTTGTCGCCGGGCCCCTTATCACGCATAATGCTTCGGGTCGTTTAAAAATGTCATCTCGCGCGTGGCAAGACGGTAACTGACATCGCAAATTTGCCAGCGCGCAAGCTGCAGACAGTGACGTTCACAATTTCACGATGAGAATGTGTTCTTAGAACCTCTTCTCGAACGAGAACGAGAACGACGACGCGCGACCCTCGTTAGACGGAATTAAAATAAAACACCGTTACGACACTCGAGGAACGAATGAAATGCTCACCCTTTCCTTCCGCGCTTCACACCGAGAATGAAGCTAGGCGAAATGCAAATGCCTGCTGGTGTTTCCACCGACGAACTCACGGCGATGAGTTGCCTTAGATTTCGGCGCTCCTTGAAATCATTTTTGAATAAATATTCACGAAGCACGCAAACGTCAATCGAAACTGGCGGGTTCGTGTAATATTTTGAGTACAACTGGCGCATATGTGCGTTCGAATTCTCAATATTTCTAGTAAAATTATTAATGCGCAAAAATAAGATGAGAATAATACTTAATTGCCCGTAGAGGAATGACAATTACAGTGTTAATGCGTCTAGTATAAGTATTTGATCGATAGATAAGCTCGTTCTATCTGTCCAAAGTACTTTAGTCGAAAGTATTCAACACTTGCAAAAGATTCATAATACAATATTTTCTAGTAACGGTTGAACGGCACTTCGAAGCGAGATTTCAAGACGTTACCTTAGATTTTTGCAGGAGTTATTATTTCTCATTGTTATCCGCTGTCCAAATTTAAGTTAAGCGGAACTATCTCAAGCGGATTGCATGCGTGACGGCGAATGATGTTCTAAGATGGCGTAGATCGTGACGATTGAAAGACATTAGCTCACCGGTGGCATTTCGTAAATATTCGTGGAGCCATTCGATAGGATTGAGAGCGGACGCGATATTCAGACCGGTTGCCGTTTATGATCACCGCTGGTTCATAAGAACGCGACGCCGGCGTCGCCGCTTTCTAGATATTTACATATTCTTATAAAGGTGCGCTCGTCCTTCTGCTTGAAATGAAAAGAGAGGAATGGCGGAAGGTAGCGAAGATACGAGAAAAAAGCAATCACTCGTATAATCTGAGCTAGAAGTCTGAAGAATCACGGGTACTCGCGTCACTTCCTTCCGTGAGTTTTGCGATTCGCGCGCGATAAGGCGGGAGGGTAGAAGGATATCTTCTGGCGAAGAAGAGAAATTTCTCCTCGTCATTTCCTTGGCGTGACCCTCCAGCGAAATTGGAAGAGGTAGCTCGAAGCTAAAGGGGAGCCCACACTCGCCGCTGCTGTCACGCTACGTGTAAACGCGTGTCCCATTTTGTTCTATTCCGGGCACGAGTCAGAAAATTTCCCTTCTCCTCCGTTGCTCTTTGAATTTTTCTCCGTTTTTTCACGGAATTTTCCTACGAGCGGATTTCGAGGACGAAGGTCGAAAGTGCTCCCTCGGTGAGATTTAAGAGAGAGAGAGAGAGCTGTTTAAAAGAGTGGCACACTTCGGATAGTAGGGGTTAAAGAAAAATGAAGCGGAACGTCGGAGAATGTAAAGACGAGAGCACGTTAGGTTCAAATATCTTCCGTTGCATGGATGGAATCAAATACGAGGTTACATTCAAGTCAAAGGAATAAAATTCAAGTGCGGTCAAAGTCGTACGATGAATTTTACGTATTTAACTCGACTTACAAAATAGGCGTGGACGATGCTCGCGTTCCCTTAATCAATTAATTATCGAATTGGTCGACAAACAGATCTCACTAGCGCGCAAGCCTGAGTGAAGGAAATTCCAGTGACCATGCTCACGCTCGTCGCTAATCACAAATTCACAGCCATTAAGCTCGCAATTATACGTGATGGACAAACATTATTACATTACGTATAATAGCGATTAGCCACGGTGGTTGGTATCCTGATTGGAGATCCCGCTTGGCATTTACCCCTTTCTCGATATATCTAATTCGATCAGACGCGATTAATTTCCTTAATTATCTTCTGGGCTCCTTTAAAGCGAATTTCTCCGCCTAGAAAATTCCAAGCACTTAAACGACATAAGAGACTACAAGAAGGTCGAGCCAAATAGTTTCGCGAATACGTTATTAAAATTTTCATTTCTCCGCTATTCCACTTGCGCGGTATTGCTTACGCTAGAAGACCTAGTATTAAATAGTAAAATCGCATGTTCATTTGAACTTCGTTTTAGCTTCTTACATTACCCAAATGTTCGAAACTTTTTCCTATCGTTCCCGTGCATTTGTAAAATCGAATTCTCTCCCTAAAAAAAAATAATTCCTCGACTCTCGGCTCATCGTTTTACCAGAGTACCAAGTCCATCGATCGTTGCGCAAAGAGGGGTTGGTCGCCGATGTAGTTTTCGCGAGAGGAAGAGCAGGCGAGGCTCAAGGACGATCGGTCGGGTCAGGTTCATCGCAAGGCACTCTCGAGGTGTCTCGAAGAAGTGGGTGGAGGAGGTGCTGAGCAGTTTGCTATTTTTCCCGACTACGTGGCTCACGAAGGCGCTAGCGATCGCTCCATAAACGTGCGCAGGGGCGTGTAAACGTCGCGACGCCCGACGACGACGCTCGCATCGTTCCAGCTGGAATCTCACGCCGGATGTCGCGTACTCTTTACTTCGCGAGAAGGCAGTTCCATCGCGCGTAACGTCGTGTAAACTGCGTGTCAAGGAGTAAAACTTCCTTCCGCGCTCTTTATTTTTCGGAGAAGCATCCGGGATCTAGGAGCCGGTAATATCCGAGCGAATGTCGAGTCCGAAATGAACGATAAATTATTAACGCTGGGTAACATACAGGGTGAGTCATTTTAAGTGCATCAGGCAAATAACTCGGAAAGTATGGAAGATATGGAAAAATGTTTCAGACAAAAGTTATAGATCGTGCAACCTCCACGTGGTGCACATCGGGTAACGCTAATGCCGAAGGTAAAAACCCTGTTAAAAATACGGTTGTCATATTTGAAGCTTTATATCTTGGGAACGACTTGAGCAAAAGATAAAAGTAGGTAGTGTTTTGAAAACATCTCGACGAGGACTACAAGAATATGCAATCAAAAATGTAGGGTTCCATTTAAGAAAACATCAATCACATTGACCCAGCCTTGATAAGATTATTCAAGGTCAAGCCTATATTTTCATCATATGTCCCCCTCGATATCCTATAACTTTTGTCTGAAACATTTTTCCGGATCTTCCATACTTTCCGAGTTATTTGCCTGATGCACTTAAAATGACTCACCCCGTATATGCATCATATGTTTTACGTGCATATGTACATACAACGTCGAGTTCGAGGTATTTCGACGATTTTGCACTCCATTGATAATGAAGCCGTCTCGATGCGAAATACATCATTCGAAGCTTATCTGATAATTGATTTTTGGCCATTCGATAAGTGCACCACGTCTCTTTGGAGATATCGCGTTCCGTTCAAATATATGTATTGTGCAATATGATACCTATGCGTAAATATCGTTGCAATTCGGAAGCATTTACCCTCGTGTTTCGCTACAATCGGTGAATTGCCGAATTATTGTTGCACTCCCAAGCTCGGGTGAAACCGTAATAAAATGTGGGGTTTGATTACTGCCTTAAAATATCATTGTCGTCGAATGACCGGACTATTAAAAACGTACGCTGTTGAGCCAATAATTTCAGACACAATTTCCATGAGTTTCAACCCCGTCGTACACGATTGACGATGCAATTAATCCGAACCTGTCTCGTGATAAAGAAAGGGATTTTCAGGAAAAGCTTATCGTTCCGGCGCCACCAACTGGAACAAATCGCCTGACCATCAATAATTAAGCCAATTTATCCATCGATTTTTCGACCAAATTCCCCTAGAGTTTCTCGTCCATTCGCCCGCAGGATACGTTGGCTCCTCCGGGTTCTCAGGACACGTTCTTAAGATCCTCGTCACACCCGCAAGAACCCCAAAGGGCAGGAGCCCGACGTGGCTTTCCAGAAACGCGGGACCAAATTAAATCAGCCCGCCTAACGACCTAGTAATGAACGAAGTGAAACTTCACAGAACTTCTCTGAGTGTTACGCGTGAGAAAGGGGACCGTAGTGAGGTGAGAAAGGAGGAGACGGAGAAAAGGACGAAGAATAGTGACGCGCCGTCGATAGAGAAATAGGAAGGACGACACGAGAATGGGATAAGAGAAGTAGATAAGTGGGGTAAAAAGAAATGGAAAATGGTGGGAACACTAAGAGAACAAGAAGGAATGGGGAACCGAAGACGTATAGTTGAGGAAATGGACGCGCGGAGAGAAAAGGATAGAAAGAATTGCTAGTGAGAGAAGAGAAAGGGAGGAAAAAGCGTAAAAGGCGAGGCAACCGCAAGTGGGGAAGAAATTGAATTGGCGCGCGCACGTTCTGGCGAAAGATAACAAGGAAAAAAAGCCGTTAGACTTCGATGACTTCGACGGATATTGAAGGAGATATCTTCACATCTCTCTCCCTATTTGCCTTTCTTATGCAATCCTCCAGTGGACACTCGAGGATTTCCCAATCTCAAGCGACAGGACAGGACCCTGTATTTTTGAATTTCTAAAAAATTAAACAATAAAATTTCGGATGCATCTAAAATGTTTTAATACGTCGAGATACTTTAATCGAGTGCGTATCAATGGCTGGTTCTTTTAGCATCGTCCCTATGAAGTGCTACTCATTTCTCGGGCTCCACTGATGATCATTTTTCTTCGAGATCTCGCAAAGTCTCCAGTTCGCCCTATACACATTCTCCCTCGCGATTTTCTCTGCGATTCAATTTGCAAATCCTTTTCGTCCTCGATCATCGATAGCACCTCCTCCTATCTACATTCTCAGGACTCCCAATACCCATGGGACCTTTCTCTCGCTTCTCTTCTCTCAACGTTTTCTCACATAGAATACAAGACGAGCGCCCTGCAAATTTTAAACAAGCATCTAAACAGACGGTCGAGCGGATCCAGAACCTTTGGGGAGTCGCACAATATTCAAAAGTGCATCTACTTTTCCTTGGAGAGATCTCCCGGATTTCTCTCCTTCGTAGAGCGAAATTAGGTCGAGCAGGGTGACGGTAACGCGGAAAAGTTCGAGGAAATTTCTAACGCAAGGTTTACGAGCGGAACCTTTGGAAGGGACTTTGTGGTCGCAGTTCGAGGTGCATACGCGCTCGTAACTTCGCGTTCGTTACGACCGTCCATCGTGAATCGAAGTTGAGACCCACTGGACCGAGTTCCTTCAAGTCGATAATGGTTTCTGGATCTCCGATCCAGATTCCAAGTAGAGAGTGGTAAGTTACCAATGTAGAACGACGTTTTTCAAAGTCGAGAAGATTCCTTGTGATATTGATGAGATAGTATCGATAGTGTGTAACGCGAGTATCATTTATGAGAATGAAGTAGGATGTAATTCGAGGTCTAGATTTCAAATGCAAAACAGATCGGAGCAATAAAAAGACGAATGGAAAGGAAGGGATCGCGTAAAGACTCGTAGCGCAAAGGACAGATCCATTTTTCTGGAAGCCTACGAATGATTGTATATGCAAGCGTGGGTCGGACACGACGAGGGTTGAAGAAGATTTGCAGAGGTAAGAGTCGCTCGATGCATTTGCGTTGGATTGGTCGCAAAGTCTTCTGAATTTTTACGAGCGGGATACGTATTTGATGGAAAATGACGTCTCATCCCTCTTTAACCGCTTCGACAAAGAAAAAAAAATAAATAAAAAGAAGGAAACTTTAATCCTACTCACGGTCGATAAAAATCTCGAAGGATCTTCGCTAGGTCCTGAATAAGAAAATCGCGATGTCCTCGGGGATTACGTTTTATTCTCACCGTGATCGACAGTACGTGACGGAGATATTTGAAACTCCCGCAGGTGCCGGGCGAGTTACGGCAGTCGTGGGATTGGTGGTAAGGAGATAATTAATAAACGCACACACGCGTGCATGCGGGCACGGTCCAACACCGATACCAATGGTCAGTGCGTGAGAACTGCTTATGACGATAACGCCCAGTTCCCGCTGCTACCTGGAATTCAGCGTTGTCGGCTACGCGTGGGCGAACAGAAATAATTAACTAAAAAGGGCACGAGATGTGCGCTAATATTTGTTTGCGAATAATTTGCATTGTTCTCTTTGATGCCTTGGCATTTCCCACCGCCATCGCCGACCCGCGATGTAGATGTAATTTAATTGCCTCGAGTCAGAAATAGGTAGATTTGTATAAAATAATTAGCAGTTGAATCCCACTTGAATAGTTTGAAACACGATTTCTGAACCCCACACTTATTTAAACGCGGATTACTCTTGATTCGTTGGAACCTCCCCGATTAAATCGCGTCGATAATTTCCCTCGATTCACTTAAATTTCTTAATCCACACCGTACTTTCTTCGCGGTCTTTATCCGCTTTCCGCTAATTTTTCAACGCCCCCGTGCAAGTGGCTAAATTAAAAGTGATAATTTAAAAGAGTACGAAAATTTTAATGAGCACGTAGCACGTCGTCGCTACGAAAATACCTGCTTTTCCGGAAAACACGAATTTCATCGTGGAACAGTTAGATAGTGTAAACCGCGATGGCAATTATGAAAAGCAAATTCTCAGATTACGCTTTCTTGCTCGAACGCTCATTAGTCCGGCCAAACCAGCCGTTACCTAGACTCACGACTTTATAATAAAGTACGTCGCCGCCACGCGAATGTCCAAAGTAAGGGAGAGCGCAGGGCATGAGAAAGTAGACGAAAGAAGAAACAAACTAGGGGGTAAACCCCCTGCGCTTTCGCTTCGCTCAAGCGCCAACCCCCCAGATCGCCTTTGCTCGCGCTTCGCGCTCGCCCACGAATTTCAAAAGGTTTCGAAATTGTGGAAAATTCAAGTATTGAGATATTAAACTATGCTACAGAGTCCTCTGCGCTTTCGCTTCGCTCAAGCGCCATACCCCCCCCCCCCCCCTTATCGGGTGCTCGCGCTTCGCGCTCGCCCAAGAAATGCAGCATTTCTGCAATAGGCCCAAGTGATCAAAACCGGACAATTAAATGCATCCGCACCAAAATTTGACATGTACATAGAGTATATACACCTTTGCTGCGGTGAAACTTTATGCATGGTTATCTTCAACCATTCAGAAATTGCGACAAATTGAAATCTTTAATCCAGTATTCCGGCGAGACGCTTGCGCGGATTCAAACACAATTTGGCATATAGTTTAATGAACAATTATCAATTATGTGATATCGAAAAAACCCATCGTCGGTGTTGGGACTCGAACGCGGGTCCCTAGCTTGCGAACCGTCCAGCTGCTACACTACTGCGCTACACTCATTGACTTGCATGCAA
Organism: Tiphia femorata; assembly: GCA_944319695.1. NCBI lineage: Eukaryota > Metazoa > Arthropoda > Insecta > Hymenoptera > Tiphiidae > Tiphia > Tiphia femorata. The sequence goes on from OX090902.1 coordinate 3,387,968, forward strand.
TTGAACATAATAGGTATACATTTACACCTTAATAAATCGTAAACATTTAAAATGTTTATTCGACTTGTCATTTCTCATTAGGTGATGCGGTTACCAAATTTTCCCGCATAGCGTTTATTATCGTTGTTAAAAATGTTCTTTAAATTGATTATTACATGAAAATATATCCCTATGAATAATACACATCATTTTATTCGAAAAAGAAATTCGTCTATATACATGGTCAATTGAACGTTAATATGATGTCTTATTGCATGGGTTTTTTCACGTCTTAAGAATGACGTTAAATATACGTCCCTTAATCGACGAATGACGTCAATGACCAATTATACCAAATATTAACGGCAAAATGACGAGTGTCTGCTACCTGGGCAGTCACACTCTTTACGACCGGAACTAAAACATTGAATGTGCCGCCATTTTGTAACGGTTCGAGATGGCGATACACAAAGTTTCGTGGCACCAAATAGGTATATACTCGATGTACATGCCAAATTTTGTCCGGATCCGTTCAGTCATTTCGCCGGAATAATGGACTAAAGATTTGAATTAGTCGCCATTTTTGATTCGGCCAATCAAAAAATTTGAAAATTTCCAGTAATTGTCATTGCGTACGTGTACATGAACGTGTAAAATTTTATCGGGATCCAATGAATAGTACCAAAGATATGAATTTTTCGATAGTTGAACTTCCCGCCATTTTGTACCGGTTTAAGATGGCGGCTCACAAACCTTATTGTCAACTCACAGTAGTGTACTTGATTTTTGTGCCAAATTTCGTCCCGATCGGTTCAGCCGTTTTCCCGAAATCAAGGATATACACGGACACACACACACACACACACACACACGAACGGTTTTCAGGATGGCGATTGCATAAGTCACTCCCTTTACGGTCGTGCCTAAAAATGCGAGAACCTTTTCACCGCATTAACGACGATCTGCAATAGCCTGAAATAAAATCTTCCCATTCTGGTGGAGTGGAATTTCGTCGTAAAAGCTGATTCGATGAGAGTTACAGTGCTCGGGGAGAACACTCGTCATCGGAAAAAACAAGGGGTGGAATAAGTCAAACCAGGAAGCTACGGGCGCGCATCCCCTTCCGGTTTAGTCCATCTATCGAGAGAAAGCCTCAACGCACTCTCGACTCTTTTCATTTCTCTTCCACCCACGCTCGTCTCTTCTCCCTTTCGAGCAGCCTTTCGAATCGTTTTAATGGCACTAAAAGCGACCGATGAATGTCAGTGGCGCGCATGCAACGCCGCATTGTTTCTCCTTCTTCGTATGGGGATTTTCCTGACAGGATCGACCGGCCGAGGGTCCCTCCTGGGATGGAAACTGAAAGAGACCCTGAAATTGGAACGCGCTGTATTCGCGTGTAACGCTTAAGCGCCGTGGCCACGGCCGATAAACGGCCCATCGTTTCCCCTTTGATCGTGGACCCTCGTAAAGGAGCGTTTCTTTTTCCAGGAGGCTGCGAACTTTCCCGTGGAGGGTGCGCGTGACACACTGCGGCTACATTCGCGTGACGAAGTGCGTTAGCTGCCGGCATGTGTTGCATTCGTTTTGATTTTATTAACCCAGATAAGGCTAATGTGGAAAGGTATTCGTGCTACGCCCTACTCAGTTTTCCGTCGACGAATCGCGAATTTATACAGATAGAATTTATTCGAAGCTGATACTAAACGTTTGGCGTGCTCCCTTTATAAAGGATTTTGGAATATGCTCCGATGGCCATTCAAATTGCGATATTGTACCGAGCAGCTATTAGAACGTGCTTTTTCATCGCCCTAATGTACATACCCATTCTCAATCCTCTTACTTAATTAACGAATAGCACATTAATCTGGGATTTGAATGTAATTATGTGATTATCGCTAATTCCCCATGCTGTAATTTCAATCGCCATCTACGGCAGGATCTTTAATTAATTATGCATAGACCCAATAGAATCCGATAATACCAAGGGAAGAAACACGCTTTCACGCTTGATTTGTATCGGGTAATTCAGATGTCAATTCTAAGTTTAAACCTAAACCGACGGATCAATATTGCGCTCCTAGACCGCATACTATCGCTCTACACTCCTCGTGTTAGCTGGAAGCTAGAAACGACCTTACGTACACCGGAAACTTCTGTAATTGATGACCCTACAGGTTCCTCCCTAATTTCAAGACATTGCAGCCTCGCATACCGATGCGTTTACCGCTTCTCCTTTGTGCGAACCTTCGATGGGTTTAGGCACTGGAGAAGAATCGATTCTCCGAGACAAGTCTAAGAGCCCGCTTGTATGGTTGTTCGTTCACCACTATCAGACTTTCCGTACAAACCTTGACAAGGCAAATTCCCTTTAACGATTCAATTTAGCACGGCGCACGCGCGTTATATTTCAGGATTAAATATTGTCGCATGGATGGATGTGTATACCTTTAAAAGAAAATCTTCTTCAATTTAAAAAGACCCTGTGAAATTCGTGCGACTAGCTTCTTTCAATTCCCAGAGGATCTCATCCCCGCGTGTAGGTATTCTACAATTTAAGCTTGCACTCGACAAACTTTGGGCTTTCGGATCTGCGACTAGATGGAAAGACAAGGGCTCGTAGTTCGTCCTTACGAAGTTCGAAATGCATTTTGCTCGTGTAGTGGGATGGATATGAACGCGTAGGGGGATGCCCGTGTTCAGGCGAAGGAGTATGCCAAGAGGTAGGACAGGCTCGAGATGAAGGCAGATTCGATATGAGAGAGTTTCCGGTGGGTGCTAGACGTGAAAGAGGGTTAGGTCTGAGTTAGAGAAGCACGCAGGAACGGAGGTTATACCAGTCCCAAGCTTCAAGGATGAAACGGCGAAGTCCTTAAACGGCTGCTTATTTACTTTATTCACGAGCGTTTTTATTCTAAGCAAAATATCGTCTTTCCTTTTTATCGAACGAAGGATATCCGGGGAATAACTAACCACCTATCCGAGCGACTGCGACACTCGTCGCACCAAAGTTTTTGACATTTACCCTTGCTGTTTATCGAAGCTGCTCGAATTTCTTTCAATTAGCGCGCAACTTTCGACGTTCGACGGACTCGTGAGAGAAAGTTTGCAGAACTTTTTCCTCCAGAAAAGGAGAATTTACCCTCTTCTATCGGCGAGAGTCCTTGAGAAATTGGGACACCACGTACTAGAATATCGGCCCTCCTCATTTGCGTTGCTCTCCGATTCCGAGGAAGATAAAAACTATGGCTTCGGGATATTACGTTCGTGATACTACTTCGAGATGGCCGAACGTTTGTCATACCCCGGAGTGGGTGGATTTCTCTCGGACGGGAAATTACGTCGTATGGAATTTGTCATATTTTATTAAACGAGAGAAATCGCTGCGTTACTTTCATAAAACCTCGAAGGTCAACGTATAAATGGTCCCCAATTCACGCACAAATCTATCGTCGTTCCTTCGGCCGAAAATTTTTCATGGAGATTTATTCTTCCGGCGAGAAATGAGAACCGTATGCTGCCGTGGTCAGCATTATCCACACAAAAAAAAATATTAGGCCGTATTTTTCTACTATACCTAATACGAATCTCTCCTCCTCGAAAGTAAGATGAACGCTTTTTCATATTCTACCGTAATTTCATCAAAATTGAGCCAAAAGCTTCCTTTCGAGATATATGCATTCTGTTAGCGACAAAAAGACCTACGTCCCGTGGCCAGCGTAGCCTAATCAACATTTTTTAGACGGGCGAATTTCTCCGACGATAAAATGATTCTCTCTCCTCTCGTTTCTCGAAATAAGCGTAAGCTATTCTCGAGTAATCGTAGCGCAATTTCCCGAGAATTATCCGTGTAATCGTCGTACGCATTAGCACCTGCCATGCGAACGAATACAGTCTGTACCGGACATTGAAGATCCTCTTTTAGGTCCTGGATAAAAACGTAGGGCGTGTCGACGCTGATGAAGGGAGAGCGAAAGGGCAAATGAGAGAGAGAGAGAGAGAGAGAGAGAGAGAGAAAGTGAAAGGGTGAGCGTAAACGAGAGAGACATTATTTCGAGAGAAAACATTCCCTCGCCTTGGTCCAGAAAGTCCTTCGTCCTATTCGACCCGGTAGCGCGCACGAACTGCAACTCGGGGGAAATTTGCTCCACGAGCAAATGCGATTTTCGTATATTTCCTCGCCGCGACTCGGCGAGGACGCACTCGCCAAGCCCCTCAAAGTCGTCGGGTTAATACCATGCCCACGCCCCGAACCGCGAAAGATCAAGGGGTCAGACGCGAATGGAAAAATTCCGCTTTAAATCTCGATACTTCGTCGCATCTTCTCTTCGGCTTACAGCCCCGTGTATCTACTTTTTCGGCCCTACGGACGGAGAGGATGAAGCACGGACACGTGGGAGTACCATATAACCGAGAGAAACGAGAGAGAAAAAAATGCAGAAAAGGGTGGAAACCAATGGACGGAGGATTTTGTCGGCCGAGGGAATCCCCGAAAATTCACGAGCTTAATCAGCGAGCATCCCAGCCCCTGAAAGTTGAACCGCGAATCCGACGATTTGCGAGGGGTAGAAATTCATAGCCGGTATCTGGCCGCATAAAGGCGTCATAAGGCGTGATTGTTGGGGAGAAGGAAAGATGGAAGAGAGAGAGAGAGAGAGAGAGAGAGAGAGAGAGAGAGAGAGAAAGGGTTAGACGAACGAGCAGGAGAAAGGTGGGACTGGGAGAGACGTAAGCTTCCCTCTCGAAGGAGGCATGATTTTTCAAGCGCACCGCCCGCGATCGTCGCCTCGGGGGCAGTTTTAATTCTCCGGCAACTTTTTCGAAGCACCACAGCCCCCAGGACGCTCGTCCGTTCGGAATGAAGGGAAAAGAAGAGGGATGTGAAGTAAGGGGGTGAGCGAGATAGAAAGAGTGAAGTAAACCTCGAGTATGTTGCGATGAAGCGCGGGGATGGAATGAGGGGGTGGATTGATGAGAGTACGCAAGATGGACGATCCTGTCTTAGCTGGTGAAGCTCCGATTTCGAAGAGCCCGGAGAAGGTCTCTCCTTCCCTTGCTTATTTTTTGCCCAGCCTTTTTCGCTCTTCATCCCCCTTATCGTCTTTCTCATCTGCTTCCGCTTCCGTCCAAGATTTTTCCCTCGTTTGCTTTTATCCGGTTACTTTTTGTTCTTAGCAACCCGTTAGTTTCTTACAGCCTTGGGAAGTCTTATTTCGAGCTTAAGAGCGAAGGAGAATGCTCGTGGTGAGAAATGGTCTCGGGGCATCGTTCAAAAGAACTCCTTGGATTCTTTGTTTAGTTCCTAGTTGAGGAGAATTAACATAAATTTGAAAATTTTCCTTCGGCATGCGATTATAAAGTAAATCTTTCTAGATACTCTGACAATGGCGTCGCAGAAAATGGTATCCGTGGAGAATTGTTACGGTACATGCTCCATTCGAATTTCTATGTGCCATATGGCGCGAGCACTTGTAATTCTACGTCTCCTTCTCACGTTGAAAATTCGTCAGTTTCCCTCTCTCTCTCTCTTTCTCTTACATATTCTAGCCCGTTTCTCTTATGTAATCCCAGCGACTGCCCAGCTGCAGGCACCGCGCGAGGAACTCCTAACGCCCATAATCCTAATTTCAATCTCCTCCTCTCTCGTCCGCCGCATTAATCACAGCATCGCGGATTAATTCCCAGCGGCGAATCCGTTACACGGTCCCGCTCTAATTTCTTCCAACGTTGTAACCACCCTCGTTACGAACGCCATTAAGACTATCACTATAGTCAATTAGGATCGCATTAACTTTAATCGCGTCTTTCCAAAGCAGTTCACCCGGAGTGCGGATACGTGCTTCGTAGTCACCCTCTTCTCCTACCTCTAACATTTCGTATCTATCTCCTTGTCTCTTCTCCTTTCTCGTTCTCGTGCACTTTCTCGCCTCTCGTTTTCCTCGCTCTCCCCATTTTGGACTCCGTCGCGCATCGTGTTTCACCGATATCGGAGAAGTGAATTTTCCTCGGCTCATCTCTGCGCGCACGCCAATTCTCGGATTCGTCCAGATTCACTTGCGCACAAATTCGTGCACGTGCAGCTCTCACGCGGGGACGTAATTTACCCTCGGGGATTCCGTGAAGAGGCAAATCCATTTTCACGCCGTGGAGTTCATCGGAATCTTCTCTCTCCCCCCCCCCTCCCTACCCTCGTCTTTCTCACCATCTCTCCTTCCCCTTCTCTTGTTATTCTTCTCTAGACGAGAGAATCTTTCCTTCTCTCCCCACGCGGGGAATTCTCATCCGATGCATCCACGTTTGGGTCGCATCAGATATCGACACGATTTTTGGAGAAGCGAATGAGCTGTCGCATGAAATGGGAAGATGTCGCGTAGGCGGAAGGGATAACGAAATTATGCAGAGATGCATCGAGCCGGACCACGAAGGATCTGCCAGAAGCAGAGAAATCTCGTTGGGACGTGCAGGACGAACGACGAGACGAGCGAGGAATTCGAGAGGAAAATGAGAAATCGACTTTTTGAAGGGCTCAAATTTATTTCGTAGAAAACCTGGCAAGGATCTTGGACGATGGGTGAAACGAAAAGGACGATAAGCGAAGATTTCGTATTGTTCCTCTAATATACTTCCACTTCTCACTTTACAATTAGCATCGCAGGAATATTCACTTTTTAATAATCTTCCTTCAACGTCAAATTCGCGCGAATTCGTAAAAGGGCTGTAATTTACGACGACAGCTGCTGCCCAACCGCCCGTTCAAAATGACCATCTTGGTCGCCCACCTTGAAGCGTCGACCTTTCCGCAGTCGTTTCACCCTGAGTGTCACTGACCTTGCCAAAGGCCACCCCCCTAGGAGCCTTTCATTAGTTCGTACGCCCTCGCATTCGCGCGACAAGAGCGCAATTCGCTGGTGGAAAGTCCCAAGCAGGAAGCCATTCTAGAAATGAATTTCCGATGGACAAGACATCCGTCCATCTGTCTGTCCGTGGCCTCGCGCTTGTCTCGTGTCGGTGCGTTTTAACGGCGAACGAGGCTTTAAAAGGGTCGTTGCTACAGAGACTTCTAGGATCTGTTGAGGAGAGCCAGTGAGGAAAATTCCAAGGAAGATGGGAAGTCGTGAGGAAAAGTCGAGCGAGACTTTTCTCTCGACGTCGAGGGCTCCCGTCACGCGAGCATTTCGCGAAAATTGTTCGTTTCTTAACGAGACACGACACGTTCTCTTAAAGTTCGAAGTTGAAAGCTTATTTTCTCCTTGAGGATAACAAGTGGTATAAACGAGTTTATCCTTACATATCGGCACTTCGAGTAAATCGATGCTGATTGTTTTCTCGTGAAGTTTTAATGGCCAATGGGTGTAAAAATTTACGACGCGCCAGTGGAACGGCAGCAGATAGAAGCGATTTACAAGCGAGGAAATAAAGATGCTAATACGATGGCGCAGGCCGTTCTCGTTTCTCCAGAGTAAATCAGTATATTACGAACATAATTGTTGGTGAGTATGTTATATGACAAGGGTGTAAAACGGCTTGCGCGCATAACACGACAGTTACAACTTTCTTACGAAATTTTCACGACTCACGTATTGTTCTCTTTTTGGCTTCCTCGTGGCCTGATGTTACCTAACAGCATCGTTTTGAAAAGTAGACGAGCAGGATGAACATTTTATATTTACCATTGGTCAGTTGTCGGCCGATATCTTAAATCGTCGTTAGCGGAAGCCTTTCAACGAGAAACGTTTTTCCCATCTTCCGCAACGATCCTCCGGGGGGACGAAGTAAGGCGCGCGCGCCGATGTAACGAAGTGTGTAACGTTCGTCCGAAGATCGAACGATTCGTCTTTGTCGATGGTTGGCACGTGTGCTTTCCTCGGGCGAGCATCTCGCTACAGCGTGGAATTGAAAAATCGCCTTCGATACAAGGTGATACGCGACGATGCATCAAATTGCTTGCACGTAATTTGCATCGAGTAGAAATGCATGAAACATTTATTCGATTTATGTACCGAAGTAAAACATTTCACGAGCGAGTTTTCATATTTTAATAGCTTCATATTTACTCTCCAATAATCGTCTTCCCGTGTTCTTTTCGCTTTGCAGTGCACCAGTGGTCGAGAGTAAACCGGAAACAAGGGCAGGACGAGGTCCTGGCGGACGTCCTGCGCCCCTTCTAAGATCAAGGACTCTACCTGCAATAGTCGCACCTGGCTTGAGCATATTGCAAGCTCAAATCGACGCCCGTTACAATGGTAAGCTTCGTCTATATGAAGAACACTCCTCTCTACTACTTCATTGTGTCGTCCACTCGTGATATTCCCACGCGTAAAAATCGGTAAGCTGAAAAATAGGCCACGGCCATTACCGAAATAACGTCACCGCGCCACATTTCAAACGCGCGATGTTGCCCTCTTTTGGAGTATACACGTCACGCATGATAATCGAAGGGAGCGACGATGGTTAAAGCGGAACTCTCGAAATCATTCCATCCCCTGGTATAATAACACCGAAGCTGTTTAAAATTTAAGAATATTAAATAAGCGTCCACCTACGCGCTTTAGTTTTCCATTCGAGAATAATGGCACGTAAATCCGCGCGGGTCATTATGAAAATTTCCGTAGCGTCGCCCCTGACAATCATTAAAACTAATCTCCCACCGCGAGCGAAATTTAATTATCGACTTTCAGCGTTACGAGCTCGCAAGCGTGAGCGTATCGCGGAGAAGAATGCTTCGTGATCCTGATGCTGCTGGGCGCGAAGGGAAATTTTCGCGCGGCCACGAAATCCGCGAAATTAGTCGCTCGTCTCTCATACGCTTGGCAGCCGGAAAGAGCGCAGACGAAATTTAATTATCGATCTTCCATGTTGGGTTTTAGCGGCCACCACGGGCATATCGGTGGTTCCACCCTCCACGGACAACACCGGTGCTGCCAAACGCGGCAGCACGGTCTCCTATTGTGCCAAGTACCTCACCCCACGAATATCCTTCACGGACGACACGATAGGTAAGATAGTAACGGATGTGCGCGATGGCCGGCTCGCGTTACGGTTCAGCAGTTCAGCACCCATTCGTTTACGGTTTACATCGTACTTCCGGAGGTTACAAAATACGCACCAGAATTATCCTTATGCCGATTTTATTTCCACTGTAAACTTCGATCGTCGGCGTAACCGCGTTGTAGAAATCGAGTAAGGTTTAATCGAGAGGAAGATACGATTTATAGTGGGCGATCGCAAAACGCCACCGTTGCAATTCTAGATTGATAATCGTTCACCTATCGCGAGTAGAATTTCATCGAAGATACTGTCCGACGGTTAATCTCCGCCATCAATAGGCTTCTTATGAAATTCTCGAATGTCGATAAATTCATTCCGTCTCCCTTCCCTGCTATTAATACTTCGATCCAGGTCTTCCATTGGCCCACTTGAATTCTCGACAAAAGATTCGCGAGTGACGGTTAAGTTCTCAAAAGAAGGAGAAAAAGGAATCCTCGAATCGCATTGTGCCGCAGGAAGAGACTATAGCTGATATTTCTTGCCAACAGAGCGTCGTGTTTCCGACACCGGGACCGGAAGTAGAGAGACCGCGAAGGAACACTCGAGGAGCGGTAGGCTGAGTACCTCCAGTATCGGTGGCTCTCAGCCTTTGACCAGGTTAGCGAGGCTGCTCAATCAAAGGCCCAGCTTTACACCTAGCGACGAGATTCCACGTCGACTATCATGGGAGAGGTAAGATACGATTAGCAAAGTAGGGAAGAGTATCCAAAATTATTCGATAAAGTAGACCGAGGTTACTCTCGATTTCCATCAATTTTATTTTTCTACTGCCGCTGAGTCCAACAAATTTTCCCTTGTTTTGTCGCGAAAGATTAGAAAAATTCGTCATCCCCTCTAAATGGGCACTACAAGAGAAGCAACCGAAACTTGTCCTGATTTATTGCGAAAGAATAAAAGGGTTTTTTCTCTTCCCATCCTACGAGGCAACGCGAAAGAATTTTATATAAAAATAAGAAGTTTGAGGGGCCCTGTAAGAAAGGTTTAGTGTACCGCGTCGGATAACGTTAGAGGCCGAGAAAAACCTATCCACGCTCGCAAAAGGAAAATTTATTTGATTGAAAATTTACGGTCGAATAGAGTAGACGAATGGATACGAACGATGCATTTGGTTACCGCTATACAGCCTACACACTCGTCGAGACCGTACTAAACGAAGGATGCTACATGCGCGCTTTATTTCCGCGAAACGATTCGCAGAACGGAAAAATTCAATTTACAAATGGACGCGCGAGTGGGGACAAGCGGATAGATCGAGACTGTTACAATGAAGCTAGGAGAAGAACAGAAAGACGGAAAGAGAAAAATAACGGAGGCGTAGGGAAGAGAAGGAATTGAGGTCTATGCAAAAGTGGATGGTTCGCTGAATCGTGAAAGCGGGGAGAGGATGAGAGCTGATAAAACGAAGGGACGAAGAGAGCGACTTATCTAAAGAGAAGAATCTTATCACAAGTACAAATATCGTCCTTGCTTTTTACATTCGACTCGGGACACTCCCCAGATTCTCGAGGATTACTTCGAGGCTGAAGAAGTAAAAGTAAAACTTGGCCACTGGGTCAGCCTATTGTCCTGGCATTTTGATACGAGGCTCCCAACGTTTTCGTAAATGCGAAACAATTTTTTCTCATAAAGTACCAACGCCTCCTAATCAAGGCTCACGAGCTAATGTAGACTTTTAGGAAAGTGGACGCATCAAACGTGACACTGAATCGTCCCTTGCTGACGTTATCAATAACGATAAGCGCCTGAAATTTTCAAGAGGTTCTTTCCTGTCCTTTTCTTGCTTCTACAAGCCGCTCTTGCCAACGTAAATCGCAAATACTAACCGTAGATAAAGTCACGAATATTTTTTATTTTTCCTCGTTGCAGCTCATCCGCAGGCGTGCGCGCGCCCACTTGCCTTACTTGCTTTTAGGTATTTACTACTTCCATTTCCTTTCACTGTCTACGACGTGTCTTATTCGCTGTCGGACTAAGTCCACGTATAATCAAATATTTTTCTCTCAATTACATTTTGGGTTATAAGGTTTGAAAGTTACACTACCGCTGGCATTAGCATTACCCAACATACTAATGCCGGTGGCACTCAGGAGGATGCTCAGTCGGATTTACATCTCTTCCGGTGGTCGTTCCGACCAATGAAAGCAAGATCGGTCGTGGAAGATTTTAATTTTTAGGCACGACCGTAAAGGGAGTGACTTATGCTATCGCCTTCGCAAAAATCGTTCGTATGTGTGTGTGTGTGTGTGTGTGTGTGTGTGTGTGTGTGCGCGCGCGTATATATATGTATGTATGTACGTGCGTATGGGTGTATGTGTGTGTGTATGTATGCATGTGTGTATGTATGTGTGTATGTATGTATGTGTGTGCGTATGTGTGTGTGTCCGTGTATATCCTCGATTTCGGAAAAACGGCTGAACCGATCGGGACGAAATTTGGCACAAAAATCAAGTACACTACTGTGAGTTGACAATAAGGTTTGTGAGCCGCCATCTTGAACCGGTACAAGATGGCGGGAGATTCAAAATTTGAAAAAAATGTAATTTAAATTTAATATTGCTGCCATTTCTAAACGGTTGAAGATAGCGATACATAAAGTTTGCTGGCACCAAATGGATATATACTCAAAGTACATGCCAAATTTCGTTGCGATCCGTTCAGCCGTTTGGCCGGAATACTGGACTAATGGAAATAGTGCAAAATTCATTAATCCCTTAGTCCAGTTTTCCGGCCAAACGGCTGAACGGATTCGAACAAAATTTGACATGTACATCGAGTACATATCCATTTGGTGCCATGAAACTTTATGTATGGCCATCTGCAACCGTTTCGAAATGGCGGCAAATTCAAATTTTTTATCCATTATTTCAGCCAAAGAGTTGATTAGTCCACTATTCCGGCAAAATGACTGAACGGATTCGGACAAAATTTGGCATGTACATCAAGTATATACCCATTTGGTACCAGGAAACTTTATGTATAGCCATCTTGAGCCGTTTAGAAATAGCGGCAAATTCAAATTTTTAATCCACTATTCCAGCAAAACGATTGATTAGTCCACTATTCCGACAAAACGGCTGAACGGATTCGAACAAAATTTGGCATACATATCAAGTATATACACATTTGGTGCCAGGAAACTTTATGTATAGCCGTCTTCAGCCGTTTCGAAATAGCGGCAAATTTTAATTTTTAATCCACTATTTCAGCAAGAAAGTTGATTAGTCCACTATTCCGGCAAAACGGCTGAACGGATTCGGACAAAATTTGGCATGCATATCAAGTATATACCCATTTGGTGCCAGGAAACTTTATGTATCGCTATCTTCAACCGTTTAGAAATGGCAGCAATATGCATGGTCATCTTGAAACGGCTGAACGGATTCGGACAAAATTTGGCATGTACATGAAGTATATACCCATTTGGTGCCACGAAACATTGTGTATGGGCATCTTCAACCATTTCGAAATGGTGCCAGTTTCAAATCTTTAATTCACTATTTTATTTATAATTATAGTTTGAAAATCCCGTAATTTCGAAACGGTTGAAGATGACCATAAAGTTTCGTGGCACCAAATGGGTATATTTTTAAACTACATTGCAAATTTTTTTTGAATCCGCGCAAGCGTTTCGCCGGAATACTGGATTAAAGATTTCAATTTGTCGCAATTTCTGAATGGTTGAAGTTAACCATGCATAAAGTTTCACCGCAGCAAAGGTGTATATACTTGATGTACATGTAAAAGTTTGGTTCGGATGCATTTAATTGTCCGGTTTCGATCACTTGCGCGCATTGCAGAAATGCTGCATTTCGCGGGCGAGCGCGAAGCGCGAGCACCCGACGTTCTCAGGGGGTATTGCGCTTGAGCGAAGCGAAAGCGCAGAGGACTCTCTAGCATAGTTTAATATCTCAATACTTGAATTTTCAACAATTTCGAAACGGTTTGAAATTCGTGGGCGAGCGCGAAGCGCGAGTGCCGCGGTCGTGCCTATTGCAGAAAAGCTTCGCTTTTCTGCACCCGGTAAAGCGAGCGCGAAGCGCGAGCAAAGGCGATCTGGGGGGTTGGCTCTTGAGCGAAGCGAAAGCGCAGGGGGTTTACCCCCTAGTTGGTCAGTCGATTACCTTGGGTAACGCTAATGCGGCGGTACAGTAACTTTCAAGCCTTATAACTCAAAATGCACTTGAGGGAAAAATATTTTATTATAGTGCCTTGGAAAGCTATCGAGATAAGCTAGAAGAGTATGCTATAAAAAATGGGGAGTTCTATTGAAGAAATTGGCGGTGACCTTCACCTGACCTTCAAACGACTATCCAAGGTCAAACAAATGGCGCCATTTTATGTCCTCCTTGAAACCATATAATGTTTGTCTTAAACATTTTTTCGTGTCCGTTTTAGTTTTTTTTTGAAAAAATGGACTGTATAAATTAATAAAAAGGGCCATCCTGTATAGTCGGGACCCGACGAAGGCTCGTAATTGGATGTTGTCGTGCGATAGTTGCACCGTTTCCGTTGGACGACGGTGCGGCGAAACGAAAATATGATTGGCTCCTATCTAGTTGGCGTGAACTTTTTTATACGTGTCTTCTAGTTCTATTTCGGGGATGTCGGAGTCACCCGAAGAAAACGTCTTTTCGTAACGGCCCTCGCTAAATTCATTTTCATCCTTGGTACCTTTATGTTGTCTCGCATTACACCGGTCCCGTAATTATCCTCGTGCTTCTTCTATTTTTACACCGAAGCTGATACACGATAGCGTTACGAGAAATTAAGTCGAAAGCTTTTGCCGACTCGACGATGCTTGGCATTTATCGATCGACATAAAAATAAAATAGCAGGACTTTAATACGAACGTCAAGTCTGCGGCGGCGCCGACGCGCTATTAAGATTCTGATTGCGATTTTCCGGAGAAAGAATGGTCATTAAGGACGCTTCGTAAACTCGCTTCGATAACACTCCACCACTCCTACGTTTCACTCCACGTTATTTTTCCGCGCGCTCGCGCACCTACGCTTACCCTTCCGAACCGACAAGAAGAAAAGGTCATTTTACTCTCCAAAAGAAATATTTGATTACCTTTGCGCCGAGAGAAACAATTTTGCTGGAAAATCTTTCTCTCTTGGTCCTGAAAGGCATAGAAGAATTGAAGAAAAATGTTCATAAACCACTCGGATCGACGGTCTCGTTCGCATTACCACTGGCTATCGAGCGATGAAATATGAAGGAGTTCATTTGCCTTCGCGACGTTTAGGCTAGGCGCAAAGGGTGTGCTGTAGGGGAGCACATTAATAATGGCTGACCTAAACGATTCACCACTACCAGGAGCAGTGGTCAACTCGCCTAACCATCGATATTTGTCCCGAACGTCTGACCTTTCGTTGACCATCGTCCCCTGGGCAGACCATATCTTACGTCGATGGGACGGTGTGTTATCGCGAAGAGACACTTAGATTGTGGAATTTCGTGTTAATGCTCCCCCATAGGCGCACCGAGGGTTGGAGGCGAATTAATTTCACCCCCCTCCCCCCGTTTCATTTATCGCAGTCCATTCGTTCTGCCCACTCGTTTTCCCTTTTTGTTTCTTTTTTTATCGCCCCTCTACTTCTCGGCCATGATATTATTTCATTACTCCTTGTAGCTGTACTTAACGCTCCATCAGGTCTCACTTTCTTCGATTCGCTTCCTACGAATTCTCTTGTGAGGGGTCTCACTATTTATTTACAGCAAATCCTTTAATCTCTCGATACCAAAGTTTCCGCGCGCGTGAACTGTTCTAGCACGTTCTCGTCTCGCTCGAGCTCCAGGATCAATTACGGAATTATTTACTTTACCCGATTTATTTATCGACTCTCCGATGCAGAAGCTTTACCATACGGGAAGGACGAAAGCGCGCTCGACGTCTGGTCCGATTAGACGCGAGCGAAAGCCTTTGATCAAAATCAACACTCGCCTCTCTAGTGCATATTCACGCCGGAATTCGATAGCGCGCATGTTCACTTTCCTTGTAATGAAAATTCGTTCACCGATTTTCCATTCGTGTTCAATTAAGCTCGGGTTACACCTTTTAAATTCGACATCGCGGAACGGACATCGCGAATTTAATCATGTTCGATTGAAACCGTTGCTGTTATCTGCGCTTCAACTAAAGAGTTACCAGTGAACAGGGTAGAAGCAATTTCTACTTTTGACGTAGGGGATTCGTGTAAATTCTCCGCTTTTCATTTTTCACGTTCGCTGTAAATGCATTTTTCGCAATGATCGGCAAAGTGAAAGGATGTAAATTCTGCTATGGCTATACACATTAGGCAGGCCTGGTAAATAACAGCTTATGTTTAAATATAGTCGATTATTCGAATGTGCAAGTTAAAATGACATTTATATGGGTTACTATCAACTAACTGCTACATAATTTACATAATAACACTTTTACTAACACGAATGAACTTTTATAATACTCAAGACTGCCCAGTACGTAACGTCTAAAAGCTCCAGGACTTTCGATCTACCCTTTTATGCATTCGTCACGAGGCATTGGAAATTTCCCAAATAAAAAACTTTCTCGTCATCCCCTCGCGGAGAATAACGCGCGATTGATTCGTTCGTCGGCGCTCTCAACGATTTTGCATGGACCACTGCGCGAACTACGAGGATGTTCTTCTTGTTCGACACGAGCAGGGGTCGAATCGACACATGATGTCGATGTTCCGTCCTCGTCATTTCGCTCCGATTGATTCGCAATCGATGAAACCGGCCTACTCCGTTTTCTTTCCGGGAAGCACGGAGGCGAGAGGATTCGACGAAGGGGAATGTTATTGCCTTTTGGGGAGGATCCGTGGGATTTCACGATCTTCCCGGAAGATAGTCGAGAGTACTCCTGTCGGAGGGCGACACGCTCGAAGGGTGCGATGAGGGCGAGAGGACGAGAGAGATGAAGGAGAATGTGCGGTGGAATGGGCGCGGGCATGGGGATGCGAGGGATGGATGACGAGTGATTGAAGATCGAAAGAGAGAGAGGAAGTTCAAAGGGTAAATCCAAAAGGTGGAAAAAAGAGCCAGTGAAATGTGGAATGAATAGAGCAGGCAGCAGAGAAGAATGGTAAAGAGAAGCGGAAAAGGACGAAGGACGCCAAATGCGGAAAAACATTGGAGAGAATCTAAGATTAAAACGAGAAGTCGAAGGAACGAGAAGTAAGTAGAAAGGAACGGAGAGAAACCGGAAGAGTCACGCGGACTTCCGCGAAGGGTGGAAAAGAATCGCGTGAGAGTGGACGTGGTCTCTCCTCTAATGCCATCGTTACACTTCCTTGTATAAGTGTGCCTGAGGGTGTGTGCGTGTGTGTCAATAACAATGAATTCTGCAAAATGACCGCGAAGTGCGGTGCAGTCGCGCACCGGAATCGCATGCATCAACTGGAAAATACAGAAAACCCGGAGACCTTGCCTCGCGTCGGATCGGTCTTGTAATTTGAGTAACGCTCAAAACGAGTGACAATCGAGAGCGCGCACTTCAATTTTTCCGCACCTGTTATCGAGTATGTACACAGAGTCCCAAAATTATTCGCACGGTACGAAGTGTGTTTTAAATACACCCCGGGGTCAGTAATTTTTATACTCAACATATATCGCGCACGTTTCTAGATAATCGAGAAAATGACAATACCAGTAGATGGAAGAGTAATCGATACGATTTACGTCGAACTTGGAAAATTGCTCTCGAAAATGTAGAACGACAAAGTTTTTTATTGTCACCTTCGCTAAAGATCTTGTAAACATAATGGTAAGGATCTGCAAAGCGAGTTATACTTAATTGCATTTGCCAGAACGGCTCCAATCTCTACCACCAGTAAAATTTTTTTGCTGCAAGTTCCCTATTTAATTATTTGCTTTTTCATTTTTACTGTTAAATCTAATAACTTTGCAACGCACTTTTCCTATTTGAGTTTAATAAAATGTACCTTGAGTAATATGATTTCGTTTAACTGGGTGCGCCCCAGACGTCTGCGCGTAGCTCTTAAAGTGACAGGTTAAAATTTTATTGTCAGTTTTACGTTGTCCAGAAAGCACGAGAACATCGAGAAAACGTTTTCCCGACTGGGCGCATTTTTCATGAATACCAATTCACGCGACATTACCATCGTACCTCCCGTGGATGCCGAAGATAGCGAAGGAGGGGGCAGGAGAATTTAAATCGCCAAGAGAAATCGAATACATCTAAACGCTTATTTCGAATCTCTACGGAGCCTCAAGATCGATCCAGTCAGTCGATTCCTCGAATGGATTCGATTTGGAACCACGAGTCTCGTAGAAGCGACAATTGATTCGCGCTCTCGCCAGCTCGTTGCATTTTTCATGGTATATCTTTAAGCTCAAGACGTAAGAAAGAGAAGATGAGGGAAATGGTGAAGGTTGATTTGCCCTCCTAGTCGCGAGGCTTTCGAGGATCCTCGAAATTTCGACGGTATCTCAAGGATCATCCCAAGAATCAAGGATTATCTTCTCTGGAAACTGATTCCTCCATTACCATGAACCAAGAATAATTCCGTTTCCTCGAGCTTCGGTGAAATCTCGTTGTACGCGTTGCTAATACTTGCGGAACATCTGAATAGTCACCGAGAAATGTGAAGTTAATCAGAGTTCGTCTGTGCAATCCAAAAATTCGGTCTGCAGCGACTTTCCGTTACTTTCTTAACGATAGGGCAAGCTTCTGGGCCGGACTGCGATGTAAGATGAACGGATACCTATTCTTTACTGTAATTTCACATTGATTTCCAGACGGGACTGCAACACAACAAGTTCCTGTCTTCCTCGCAGCAGCTCCATCGACAGTGTGGCAGAATGGGGCCTGGCGGGTGGTGTTGGTACCGTCAGTGCGGGGAATGGAATGAGCGCAGGCAGTAGTTATGGCCTCTTCGTGGATCATCCGCCACCGAGAAGAAGTCCCAGTCCGTTGCTGGGCAGCAGAGGCGACAGGCTCAGCCTCGTATCTCCCAGCATCGGAAGAAGAGTGAAAGGACATCGCGCAGTGCTCGGTAAGCTGATAGACTTTGAAGTAAACGTTCGATCTGCAAAATTACATTTTTGCTATATATTTGGAATTTCATCGACGACGATGGAAAGCTCGATTTCTGAATTTATCCAAGATGAAATCAACAGGTTTCAACAGAGAAAAATCTGATACAATTTTTTACTGCGTTTTATCCACGAGCTATGCAAAGGTTTCTAAAAACATCTTTCACCGCATCACGCGGACCGGCTACCTTTGATGCCTTCCCTTTCATTCCGAGTCGGTCATCGAACAGCCCCGTCCCCCAATTAACTTTATCGATCCTCGTGCGAAGACCCTTTCCATGAAATTTTAACCCACGAAGCTTGGTCACGGGAGGTCTTTCACTCTTTTCGCTGGCGCACGAGCTTGAACAATCAGTAGTTTATAGTGAATTATTAATCGTTGGCGCACGCGCAGCCGTCGACAATCGAATTATAGAGAATGGCACGTGCGGGCCGGCTGATCTTAGACATTATTCATAGGACACCTGGTATACGGCCTCTCGGATCGTATCTTACTTCACGGCTAGATGGACTCTCGCCAAGAGAACCTTCTTAACGGCTTAACGGCCCTGCGCTAACTTAAATTGCACCGTGGTCGTGGGGGTAGGACACGCTTTATTGACCACGCGTTCTACACGCGCGCGTCGGTTAACGTCAACGCGAAGCGATTGCTTCGGAAAAATTAAGCATCCAAATAGGAAGGAGCTTTTAGTACGCATTTGATGTAAGCCCGAGCAGAAGGCAACGTCTCCTGCAGGCACCGCACCGTCGGGACATTGCAAGTTGTCCTAGGTCGTTGGGAAATGCTTCGAGTAATTTCCGTTGAAACTTTATAATGCCGGGAGATGGAAAAAATGAGACAGCGAAACGATAAGAGGCTGTACTTACATTGGATTACTCCTTGCGGTTTTCGCATGCGCGCACTGTTGTCGTTTAAATGAAATCGTGACACCGCGTTCTTTACTCCAATCAAGGTAAAACCGTCGTGTCTAGGTTAGTTAAATTTAGAAGAATGCTTATGATTTCTAAATGAGATCGCTTACTCGAAACAATTGCGCATCTTACATGCCTCCACGATTGTTACACGTTTCCTAATTTTTGCTAGTTTCAACCTATCTAGGACATCCATATCCTTTTGTACTTCTAATATTAGCGAACTGTCTAAGGAGGGTGGCATAGATAATGTCGATGACCCTATATGCAACCCTCTATTAGGCTTGGCCTGAATGCAACCGATCTCGATTCTTTTTTCTCCACCGTGGCCGGAAGCTCGAAAGGCCATTGTTGAGCGCATGCTATCCTAGGCGCGCAGGAGTCAGAGTCCAGACATGCTGCCCGCAACCGCAACAATGAGCGTCACAAAACACCGTCCCACACGTATCCTGCGGTAGTCCATGGCTCGTTCATGCTTCGAAGACCAGAGACTGGCGCAAGCCAGTGGCAACATCCTCCGCGAAAAAGCAATTCCTTCTCTCTCTCTCTCTCTCTCTCTCTCTCTCTCTCTCTCTCCTTCTCTCCCTCTCCTTCGCTCACGCGCGCTCTTTCTCTTCCCACTGCCCTATCGCGTAATCCCGAGAAACAACCAGACCGCGACATCCGCCGCAATAAGAGTCGTCCAAGTTACTCAAAGACAAAGTTGTAGGAGAGAACGGAAGAACTTCAAGAAAAACACCTTTCTCGACCGTTTATCATTCCTCACCTCTCACCTCTAATCGATTCAGTGATCGATTTTAGGGTGGCATCCTCGTCAGCCCCATAATTTCAACCCCCTAATCGAATCAACGAATCCCACAGTGGAAACTCATAATCCAACCTGCTCGCAGAGCGATTCAATTTGGTCGTGGCTCGCTTCGAACTATTGTTAATCCTATTTCGGCTGTAAACCGTTTGTATGCGAGTGCGAGAGCAGACTGGAGTTGAATAGGACTGGAAAGTGGGGCCAGTGGTGGGGAGATGGGACGCGTAGGTAATGTTACGCGTTATCGACGCGTGTGGCGTCCGCTTTAAGGCCGATGCGTAGGATACGGTTAGTTTCCGTTTATGTTCTCGTTTCAATTTCATTGGGTTTACAACGTCGAAGAAATAGGGGGTGTAAACAGTTTTTTCAGTACTATCCGTTCGACCGATGTCTGCGAATCGTACAGATTATTTTACTTGGTAATCCCGTTTAAGCCTCGCTGGTAAAATGCAAGACGCAACGGGGTTTCTAAGAGTCGGCTGAATTAAAATTTGTTTCGAGGATAAAAATAGCAACTTCTTCGTGGTAGTCCGCATCGACGCTGCATTTATGATCGATTGTCGGATAGAATGAATTGCTGTTAGTATTAGAACCTATTCCATTATCTATTCTAGATCTCCTTCAATTTCAAGTATTCGAGTACTTGAAAAATGTCATTGGTTATGATTATAGTGAATTCGAGACGGAACCTCGTCAAAACGTTCAAGCCTTTAAACGATGCTACTAGGTACGGTGAAGGGGGCCGTTGGGAGCGTCGCGACGTAATTCCATCGCGAGAGCGAACGGCCTGAAGTCTTTCCGTCGCTCACGTAATCCACGTTCCTCTCTCTCTCTCTCTCTCTCTCTCTCTCTCTCTCTCGTGCTCCGTCTTTCTCTCACTTTCACTCTCTCCTCTTCCTTGGGTAGGAGGCGTCGGTGTTCGTCGAGGTTACCGTCACCCGCTTTTGTTGTTGTTGCATCGAGCCAGGCAATTTAGCGAGGCGCCAACATTGCACACATACATAATGAAGATATTAGACGAGTATCCGCGGGACGCGATAACGTGACTGGTATCGCGCGCTCCGCCCACGCGATTCCTTCTCGTCGGCTTCTTTTTCTTCTTTCTGCTTTTTCTTCCTCTTATTACTCCTTCCCGTCCTCTCAGCCTTGCGTCGACTCGCTCTGGTTTCTCAGCCTCTTCTCTTCTCTCTTCTCTCATCCCTTCAACTCTCGCCTCTTCCATTGTCCCCGCGCTTCACTTACAATTAGAAAGGTCGCTGGACATTAGCGTTGGGACGACGATGCTTCTCTATCGATCCGACCGTACGATATTCGCAGGTTAATTATAATGCAGCCCGACGGAGCTCTCGTCGCACCTCGTCGTGATTTAATTTCCGGCTTTTTCTCGCACCGACGCCGACGTCGCGACAATTCGGCGCGTCAGTCCTCGCGAATTCGATTCCATCTTCGTTGTCCCGCTATTCTTGCACATTCTTGTATTCGGCGAGATATCACATTTTCAAACGGACCAACAACAGTCCCGAGCGCGCGGAGTAATTCTTACCTGTAATAGCTAGTTCGAGGAGATCGAGATTTCTACGTGAAAATCCGTTTTCGTTTCGATCCCATCCGTGGGGAATTTTCAACGTCATGGGAATGGAGTTCGTGCACCGTTACATTTCGTAGATAGTTTACTTTTTCCCTCTTTAGCGGGAATAAGGAAAGCATCGAACGAGAAACCGATTTCTTCTGCCCACCAGCCGAAAGGATATGAGAAATTTCTGTTTGCGATGGATAAAGATCAGTCCTGAATAAAGAACGTTATTAAAGGCACCCACTTCTCGTCGGATCTTTCCCTCTGTCTCTCTCCGTTTGTCTGTTTTTTTTTTTTTTTTTTTTTGGTTCTTTTTCGGAGTGAGGTATTTTTATTTGACCCGGAGGTTCGTTTCGTGCGCGCCACGATTAATTTCCAATGGCGCTCGATATTTCATAGAGCGACGTGCAAGCCCAAAAATACAGGCGCAGCCGTGACCAGTTAATGCTCTTACGCGAAGATAATAATACTTCGTGTTCGGTAATCGATGACTGTTTGTCGACACGATTCCGAAAAATTCTATCTAAAGTATCGTTCTATCACTGCCTCTTTAGAACTTCGGTTTAACCCAGTTTGAAAAAGCTGCAAGTATCAACGGGCTCGTACTATTTTTTTTTTGTTTTTTTAAAGAAAAGAGAAAAAAAATGTTTCCATTCTTTTCTTCGAGTAATCGCCTGGGAGCCGGCGCATCCAACTAATCGGAAAAGCTTTCATCTCTCGACTTCGATCACAAATATACCGCGATGGTGAAATGGAAAACGCGTGAGACGAGCCTGAGCAGGCCCCGCAAAAAAAAGGAAGAAAAATACTTACTAGCGGGGTTTTATCACCTGCCGCAGCATAAACCTCAATGCTATTCGATCAGTGCGCGTGCATGTATGTGATTTTACACGATGCGATTATCTCATCGCCTGTTTGCGATAGAACTGGGTCGTCCTCGTACCCGTTTGTAATATTCGAAAAGCGTGGGTATAGAAGCAGGGGACAGAGAAATTATTTCGTCGGGAATGTATTGCATTTCCGTTTTAGCATCGGCATATTCGCACGGAGAATGTATTACCTTGTTCGGCGCTCGTGTGATTCGAAAGTATTAATCGGTGTTAAGCGAAGCGTTGGACAATCGTATTTTCCTCTTGGCGATTCGTTTCGCTGGATACCTCGAAAATTAGCGATGGATGGTTAACTCACTCCGCCTGAAAGATCGTCACACGTAATTCAATTCCGGAGTCCTCTACAATATCCTTCATTACCTTTTCAATATCTGGATTTCTGATCATTCTGTCGGTACGTCGAAGCGTCAATCGAGATGCGCTCACGTTGGACATTTGTGTAATTAAGATTGTGTATTAATCGACGTCAAGCGTAACGTTGGATAATCGTATTTCCCCTTGGCAAACCGTCGCGCGGAACGATTCGAGAACTAGTTATAGTGTCCAATAATTTAGTGGGTCTGAAAGAAGACCGTGGGGTGTTCAATTAAATTATAGAGTTCTCGACGTTATCTTTGTTATCTAAATGTCCGACAACTCTGTCGAAATATAGCAGCGTCGATCAAGCCGCGATGACATAGGGTGGGTACAAGTGTTAATCAATAGCGAACGAAATTATCGACAATTATACTTTTTCTCTGTTCGATTAATTGGCAGGACGATTCCGCCGTGTTCCACGCTCGTGTGATCAAAAGCGTTAATCAACGTCAAGCGAAAGGTTGGAACAGCGATATTTCTCCTTTGGCGAATCGATTCCCGGGACGATTCCAGCGCCGAGTGGCGAACGGTGGTCAATAACCTTCTCCGTCTGAAGGAAGGCCGCGACGTAGTTCAATTACGCAAACCGCAGGCGATATTATCAAGAATTTCTGGCAACTCCGTCGAAACGTCGCATCGTCTGGGAGATATTGTCCAATCGCGAGCCTCCTCGCGTCGCAACGGTGTAATTCGATGTTTGCAGGCCCCGCGCGTCCCACGTTGTGGAGACACCGACATCGGAAAATGCTGACATGTATAAAGTTCCTGTCCGTCTCGCGCCGCTCGATGTGTGCGCCTGGCAAACAAGGGAGAACGGCGCCGAATCAAGAATCGCTGGATATCAAATAAATTGCGGCCCGCGTCGTTGCGCTTGGAAAATCGAAATAGAGTAGGTAATCGGAGCGAAGTTCGAGGGAGCGGTTTTTTTCCGTTCCTCACTCCGTCTCGCCATTCGCAGGAACAAATTGGAAAAGGAAAAGGATCTCTGAGGTCACGTCCTACGCGTGGGTCCAGTCTGCGTAATGAGTTCAATTCGAAACTTGGACCGGTACGCCGTTTAATTAACAAGAATCGTTAATGTTAACCCGACGCTTGATGTCGCCCCGAAACTGTTTCCAACCGATGCGAACCTTCTGGAGAAATAATCACCCTAGTGAAAGTTTCGACACGCGGGGGACACGTTGCGGGGTTTAAAGTTAAATTGCACGTGCCTCGAGCTCATACGATTACTCTCGCAGCAAGAGAATTTCCGCCCCCTGCGAGTCAAGGTCCAATAGCAATTAATGCGCGTAATTAAGTGGATTTTATATTGCCCTCTTCTCCATCTGCATTCTGGAGCAGGCGCGATCTAAGGTCCCAAGAATTTTCGACTGTTTCAAACGGAGTTATCAACTGGATTTTCTTATTGCAAGGTATGGAGACCGGTTTAAAAGCACGCGTTCCCCGTAAACAAAACGGAAAATATAAATTAACAAAATCCACGTAGAATGATCCATCGTAAATAACGAATGGAGCGAATAAATTGCGAGAACAGGTGTTTTGCCGCGTGGGGAGGAACGGACGCCAGTTTTAGATACAATACTGCGCGAAGGATCGTCTCGGCCAATGAGCGTGCGTCTTTAGCACAGCCTTAAAGCGTTCCGACCTGAAACCGGTCGCCCCCACTTCTCGCGCGCACCGAGAACAGAAGAACGTTTCGTGGAGCATAGACAGGCGTGCTGCACGTCTCTCTCGTGAATTTCGTGACACTCCGAGGCCTTTCACGTGACCGTCTAAAGCCGTAAGAGATGTAACACGAGGCCGCGCAGGTATCAAATACGTCTCTGCCGAACTACCTGAGGACCACTTAACCTCAACGTGTGCTCCCCTCTTTATTGGCCACCTGAAACTAGCCGGTCGAACGAGCGAGCGAAGCGACGGATTATGATCCCGGTACCGATAAATTCAGATTAGAACGTAGAGAGACGTGCAAACCGAGTTCGTAAGTGGCGGCGAAATTTCAGCCGGAGATTCAAACGCGAGATTTCAGTGCACCGAGACGTGACTGGCTCCCTCGAGTGTGTAAACAGTGTTAGTGAAAGGAGCCGGACGAACAAGTGTATTCTTCGAAGCCAGTGTGCGTAGATTTTATGCGAGAGAGTAATCGAAACTCGAAATCGGCCCCATAATAAAATATGACGAGATGCCTCGCACCACGTGACGTTCGAAACTAATTGTTCCATTACGTGAGCTAAGTAGATCCAGTCGTCCGACCACGCAGTTCATTTCAAAGAAACAATATTTATCACGCCACGCTTCTTTCGGTTGTCAAGTTCGCAAGCTGGCCTTGACACTTGCTTCGTATTTCTTACGCGATAATCTTGACCACTGTACGAGCGTTTAAGAACTCGAAAGGCGTCGAAAACTTTCACTTGGCTCGGAGCTTCGAAGGTGAGGGCAGGACACCCTACCCGTCAAATAATCCAGCAGGTCGAACCGAAAAAGGGCACCCATTCTCAAATTCTGAGTTTACCTGGGTGATCGGGTGACCACTCGGCCAATCATCTTCCGCGCTTTGTTTACCTCCTCGTGCTCGCACGAGCCACGGCGATTGGCCAATGCGAGTGGCTCGTCTAAACGTCGTCCACAGTTCACGGCGATCGCTCGTGCGTGCGACAGGGCTCCGCGGAACAGCGTCGAGCCAAAGACGAGATTTAATTCGATAAAAATTCGCCGAGCTAAGCAGCTCTTTGCCGCGTTTCTCTTGCACCTTCCTCGTTAAGCGACACGTGTGCGAAGTGCTGGGGCGTGCGCGTCCTTGAGGCACCGTGTGAACGTCAAGAATATCCCTTCGGGGCCTTTCACCGGGGATCGAGAAGGAATCAATCGGCCGAAATCTTCGCCCATTCAAATGAAGCCCACGAAATCTATTTCGTAAGTACCCAAGCAACGATTTTCCAAGCGATCCGCCGAAACGAGTATAAACTCTGGGATCGGCCGCGCAGCGCTAAACTGGCGCTAGTGTTCGCCAAAAAGTAAGGACCAAAGGAAGAGGAAGAAGGGAAGATCCTTGAAGAGATGTGCGAAAACATTTGAAATTTTTCATACTGATCTATCGTGCGAGATCGAGAGGAAGGAAGGAGGGATCTCGGTCTCCTTTACCTTATCGCAATCATGCCGAGCGGCCGGGAGCAACCGCGTGGATTCTGGCGCGAGTGGTGCCGCGGGTTTTCGTTTATTCGAGGTGGGCCACGGTAAGGAGAGGAGGAGATGAACGAAGAAAAAGTTTGAGGGACACGCTCGAAGGTGGAGGACCTCGGAGGATCGCGAGAAGTGCATCGTGGAGTGAATCGTCGAGCGCGGTTCAGCAGCAACGACGGGTACGGTGGTGAAACCGGTTTCTGCATTTGGTGCAACCACCAAGAGGAGGTGTGTGCACGCAGTGGGGACCTTGCTCGAGGAGGATTTTCAGGAGGAGGAACCGCCGGCGGCCCCTACCCAATGTCAACTATGCGAAGGAGAAGCGCCAAGATTATTCTCACAGGATCGCTTCACCTGGAAACGTCTCTGGCCACTCGAGGTCGAATGTAGCATAGGGTACGTTTCACCTCATTAATCTCTCGCTCGAGAGATAACCCGCTAAAGGCCGTCAGGGGATGGAGATTTTCTTCCGGAGGCGGAGAAACAAGAAGCTTCTCGTATGCGACACGACACTTCAGGCGTGTAAACGCAAGAGACTAAAATCGCAGCTTCTTCATTGTCCTTCTTACTAATTGGCAGTCCTAATTTTCGCTTTTCGCCTACTGCGTCCAACATCGTGCGTGGGTCAGGAAGAAGTGGCAAGGTTTGAGTTGGGCGCGTTACGAACGGAAAGAGAACGATATGGAAATCGATTTCGTAGCCACTCGTGGGCCATAACTGTCTCCATGCGCGTGCACGTAGAGAGAAAGTGGAGAATGCGCGCGTGCATTTCAATGTGGATGCGCATCGAGGGTTAGCACCGTGGCTACGTAATGCACGAGTCCGCCAAGTAGCGGAGTAACGTGCTTGGGTAATTAAAGTCGTCCGGGAATTGACGAGGATCGCGGTCAGCATGTTTCGAATGTTAAAAAGCGGCAAAATTACGGGCCGTCATTTTGGGTTAAGAGGATAATGCGGACGCGACGTTGAACTGCGACTATTGACGGTCGATCCGTGAAACTCGATATTCGAACTATTGAAATGCGCGCACAATTGTTAAATGATAAAATCGATGCGCGCGAGTAATCTGAAAAGCGCGCGGAAAGATCGGAGATTGTTGGAGAGATAGAAGCTCGTGGTTAATTGGCAAGTTTTCAATCTTCTTCTCAGATTTTCCAAGTTTTAACGGCGCGCGGCTCAACCGTGATGCATCGTAGGCGAGCTTCCTCCGAGTACTTTCTCTTCTCTTGCCTCGTGACTAGCAGACAAACATAAATATCCTTCCGTGCAAACCACTCTTTCCCTCTCTGGCAGCTGGTTCGCGGCGCTCGTGCGTTTACACGCTTTTCACCGGATTCGCTTCGCACGAACCTCGCGTACCTACTCGCAAAAACGGTTTAGCACTTTGCGCTTACACAGATCTTGAGATTTGAAGTTGCGTCTCTGCTGGCTTATTCCTTTTAACACCGCGTAGATTCCCGTATACGCGACTAATCAAATTTCGAGAATATTTACGTCGCTTTCCAGCCGACAAGGTGTCGGTAATACGTTCGGTATATTATTACCTCGCGTGTAAGTACACGTGTACCGGATATTTCTTTCCCGTTTCGTTAATATGAAAATTGCAGCTCGACGTGCCGCTCGCGCAGACCAGCGTGTCGCTGCGAAGGAAGCAAACTATTTTTACCCTATCGTCCATAAATTTTCCACGAGGGAAATTGTAAGTCTATCTTAACTGTTTTATAGTAGCTCGAAGGTGCTTCCGCGCGAATGATATTCCGTTAACACGCGGCCACCGTGCTCGCCCATCAGTTTCAAGAACCTTGTCCACGGGCACGGTACCCAGGGGACTCTCACCGATAAATCTTCGAACAAATTAGGTACGTTGAATTCTTACGCCGGACCACGGGCGCTAATGTCGGGAAAGGGCTCGAAATTTTATTCAAAGATTCTCGAAATAGCACGCTGGTAAGGCTAGAGAGAACAGAGTAGAGGAGTTTTTGGTAGGGCTTTTCCTCAAATTCCATTATCTTCCGTGGAAACTGGCAGACGGGCGCAAGATAAACGATTTTGGTCCACCGGGGGCCGCACCGAGTGAGAATGTGCATAAGAATATGTTCTCGTGGAACAAGCCCATGAGAGAAGAAGGAGGAGGAGGAGGAGTAGAAAGAGGAAGAGGAGAATCGAGGCCGTCCTCATCCTCACTTCCTTCTCTTTCTCTTTTAAACGCGACAGTAGAGAGAGAGAGAGAGAATGAGAGCACGTCTCACGCGCGGTAAAAGGAATATTTGCATTGTGAGCCTCCCCAGTAGTCGAGGGCTACGTGAGAATCCTGCTTTCCGTTTCGATCTGTCCGCCTTTCAAGATCTCGATCTTACCTACCTCAGCGTCTTACGCTTTCTAAGCAGCAGTACTTACGATACGATTGTGATACTCCGAAACGCATCTGCGAGATCCGATTCGATTTTCTATCCCTTGTCTCGTAGAAAGATCCTCTCACTCCACGATTCGAATCGTCAATTGTTGCGCAACTTTTATCGCCGATAAATCGCACAATGGCACTGACGCGTCTTATATAGTGCTTATAATTAAATTTATTCTTCTCTACTTTTCACGCTTTCTGGAGCGAAGTAGATTCCGCGCGAATTTTATAACAGCCGAGAGCTCATTTAGCCTCTTCCTCGTGTTGATACTTCGAGAGATTACGCATAAGATTATACATGTTTCTTTTATTCTTTAACACTAGGAAGTACCGATCGGCCAAAATGACCGGATGCATCAATTTTTCACGAGAATTTCCCTTTAACATTAGAACTACCAATTTTTTTTGCCATATGGAAACTTCTTACGTGGACCAATCATTTTGACAGGCATTTTATAGTTCTAGTGTTAAAGCCAAATTCGAAGCTATTCGAAAGAGAGGTTCGCTTTATCGCAGACTGCGCTGTTCCAAGCGCAAAAGGGGAGTAAGCCGCACTGTCGAACCGGCAGGTGAGCAGCGGCACGCGATCCGTTGCTGCAAGGAGGACTCGCACGAATTAACGATCCGTTCTTTTTAAAAGGTCGCCGTAAAATTTTTAGTTCCTTCCACGGTAAGACGTGGCGCCGTCCTCTCGGCTGCGTTATAAGGGAACCGGGAATAAGAAGACGGTAAAAGAGTGCGAAAAGTCCAAAGGAATAAAACGGAATGAGGGCCATCCGCTCGCCCATGCGTCCCTTCCTTTTTTTCCTTTACCATTCGAGGAAAATGGAACGAGCGCACCGCGAAATGAAATTCTGCGATAATGCTCCCCGATGTCGTCTCTACCGATAGTGATCTGGTAACATCTGGCGATTCCGCGACAACTTCGGAAATTGTACGTCGTCGGTACGGGCCCCAAGGACGAATTAAGAGGATACGCGCGGTACGAGGGATGGAAGGACAGCGTGAAATTTACTTTTCCTTCCTGCATCCATCGGGCGAACTTTTCGTCGCGGCTCGCTCCTCTTCGCGTCAAAGTGTATTAAGACGAGGTCGCGAAAAAGTTTACCTCGGTCACGTGTAAAGATCCTCGGAACGTCCTCTCGAGCTTTGGTCCCTGACGAACGACAGGACGGGGAACGAGAGCGCTTCGTTAAAGCGAAAGATAATTAAAAATCAGTCGTCTCCACGGGACGGTCTTTCGAGAGCGCCCGAAGGGATTAATGAAGCGCTTTTCCTCCCTCCTTCGTTCTACGTGCAGCCAAGACCTCATCCTTCTTTCGTCGACTCACCGTTTCTCCCTCCTTCGCCATCTCGTTCGAATCGATGCAACGGAAATCAGACCGTATCGAGCAAATAATTTCCAGGCGCGAGGAAACTCTTTCCATTGTAAAAATTGATTGGCGCACTACGCAACGAAACGTTTCTTTTATCGCGTAAAAAGTAGTCACGTGTTTATCCTTCGCTCTTCTTGCACTCATCCTTTCTTTCTCTACCAGGATGTCTTTCTTTTTAGTCCTTTTCTTCAGTTTTCATTTAAGTCTGTATCGAAGAAGGATAGAAATTCAGCGTCGAGAAATAATTTTCACGCTAGGAGGGTCACCCTCACGAAGAAGGACGAGCAGGCTTTTCATTCTGTCCTATTAGCAATGCGATACAAGGAAGTGTGTAGCTCGCGCGTATGGGCAAGGAACCGTTCGCGCCTTCTCTTTTCACAGCTCTTTTCGCTTTTTCTCCTTTCCGGTTCTTCGCGCTCGGCCTCTCTTATTCGCCACGGGACACCTGCGTTAATTACGTCGCTCGGAAAATTGCACGTCGATCTGCGAAATGTTCATAGAAGCACGCCGCCGAGCAATAACGACACCATTAATTTGTTCCATGAAAATATGTCACAAACGAATCGAGAGCATTTCGACGGTTTCGCTGCGATTGTCGAGATATAATTTCTGTTTGTTTTTTTTTTTTTTCTCTTGTTACGAGCATCGCAACGATCGCTCGCTTTCGTGCAGCTCTTTCCAGTTTTATATGAAATTACGGCGGGAGGGTAAACCCGCATGCGCATATACTTGTATGGCGGAGTACACCAGTACACGCGGTTATTACCACTCCTCGTGTACTTTCCGTTACGCGAACGACGAGGTCGTACCCTTCTTCCTGCCGCTGCGTGGCCTACGAGAAAACAGAGCCCGGAAAAGGGCGGCACCTGCAATACAGGTAGCGTATCTAACGGGTGTCCATGGAGCCCTCGAACTTTCGCCAACGGGTGATTTCAGCGAAGGCAAACTATTGCTCGCATCATTTCAAGGAAAATTTATACTTTGCATTCGACCATTCCTTCGATAGAAAAACGAATCGAACACTTCGAATTTAATTTTATTTCATAAAATGGGTATCAATTGTACTTCACTCCAAATATTATGCCGTTAGAATAAATCTTTCTAACGACATACTATTTTATTTCAAGTTAGGCGGAATTTCGCTTGTTTATAAAAAATGTAATATTATAGTTTGACTAGTGGCTAAAAAAAAAAAAAAATTCTCAGGCGCAAGAAAGCTTAGGAGAAACACTATTTTACAAGTAGGATCTATTTTATTTAACATTCGTACTGTCTGCACGTTGTTTTAGTTATCTGTTTTACGCTCCACAATGTGATATAGCACTGTGAGCAATAGAATCTCGGATACTACAATAGAACGACGGATGAGGATGACGCGGGTTCCCACGCTAATATCCGAATTACGTATTCGCATCGATCGTCATTCGGCGGGAAGCATTCGACCACTTTTCCACCCAAAACCACCGGTCCAATACCAATACAATTTCGTCGATTCCAACGACAAATTTTCCTCCCAACCGGATCATTCTCCATACGCACACGAACGAAACACACACACACACACACAGACTGTGTGTCACACACACACAACAAGTCTGCATTTCATCCACCTCTGGTGTCCCAATTGGTTGCGCCGCCCCAGACGTACGGCCCTGAACACTCAACGAAATTCGAACTCACCTGCCCCGATGTCATGCCCAGATGCTCAACAGTGCTCCGCATCTGTTGCGAGGCCTTCCCTTCTTTCAGTCGGTGTCCTTCCCTTACACGGTACAGGACTCCTCCGCGTTTGAAACGTCTACTCGATTGGCCTCTTGTCGCGCGAGTTTTCATTTAAAACGTACGAAATTAAAGAAAAAAGGAAAGTGAAAAGAGCGAGACGAACGATCAGCTGCGGCAGTGGAACGAATCGAGGGATTTTCGGGGAGATGAAAAACGCAATATAGCACGGGAGGTGTCGAGTGCTCGGGCGTAATCCGTAACGAGCGGCGAGTGATACCGGGAAGAGAGAGACTGGTGAACGAAATACACAGAGTGGAGAACGAAGCGCGCACGAAGTGGCGAACGATAAACACGAGTGCCAAGCGATACACCCAGCCCGGCGCGGCGCAGGAAGACTCTTTAAAGGTCGGGATTTTATGGAAAATCGTAAACTGTAGAGACCGAAATTTGCACGATCCACGTAATATTTCTCTGTAATATCGTATAATTTGTAAAAAAATAGGGGGAACACATTCGGATTTTATAGATGTAATATCAGGTTGCTTTTACGTAGACAACCAACTTCGAAAAATGATTGAGAAGTATGACACTTTAATAAAGGGATCGACAAAAATTCCATAGTTCTACTTAAAGTGGTGCATTATTTATTTTCAAAAGTACGCAGCAATTTAAGCTTGGGCACCGACGAATCGAGCAATTCGAATTGCTTCTTTTAAGCCGACGGGTTGTTAGAAATTGAAAGCTCATTCGATAACTATAGAAGCCAGATGAAGTGTGTAGTATAACTGTGGATATTTTGATAACTCTGGTAACAATACTGTCACGTAATTCAGGTGTAAAGAAAAATCCACGTGCGAGCAAAATTCACGCATGATATACCCGAGTTTCGTGCGTCGTCACACTACTCTCGTGCACGAGTGAGTGGATTCATTTTTTACAATCCTCTCTGCTTTTTATTCCCCGTCTCGCCTTTCTCCCCATTAGAGTAAATTTCGATAGGCGACACGTGAGACGGGGCCTCTAAATCGAGAGGGAAGAAGAACACGAGCCTCGTGGTGCACGACACGCATCGGATATCTTATCTTCCGGATACTCACTCCCGGCGCGTTTCATTATTTTTCTCTATCTCGAATAATCCCTCAGTCGTTTTCAAGTTTTTCACACCCACGCCACTTGACGTTTGCACTTGGTTCTACCGAGAATTATCACTGTGCCGTGCGCATTAGTCACGGACAAAAAAGCAAGTCCTTCTTCCACCACAGGTATATTCCTCGCCCGTCAGAATTAATTTCACCGCGATCAGTAACGCGTGGAAATATACGTAACACATGTTTTACGATACCCGCGGGGCACGTGGCTCGTCGCGTTATCGAAATCCTCCTTACTCATCGCGCGCACGTGCGAACAAATTTCCCTTTGACTGGTCGAAATTGATTCTCCGTCATTGGAAGAGATTCGCGAACAGATGCGCGCACCCTGCGATCACCATTCACTTGGCTCTCCGTTCATCCGCGGAGTCTTTGGTCTCAGCCGTGTCTTCGTTACCGTTAATTAAGTCCGTGGCAAACAAACCGCCTGGCTTGTGCGTAACACGCGCGCTCTCCAATCGAACGGCGACGCCGCAGGGTGGAACAAACTGCTCATTCTTGTGTCAAAATCAAAAATCTCTTGATAGAAATAAGACAGAGACACGAATCTTACGTTACAGTTAAGATGCTGCAGAATAAGGGCAAAATAAGAAGAAAGCATCAGAATCAAGTTTTAACCCCGAAAATTGATCTCGAACATTTCATAAAGCATGGAATTCAATCCCTTGTTTAACTTTTTACCAACGGGGTCTTATACATAGATTTTGACCCGCTGAATTCAGATCTCGCGGCAAAAGCTGCCTAGTGCTTCAGGATTTCGCGAAAAGTGTGAATGAAAACCAAAACTTATAAAAATCATGATTTCACGTTTACATGTGTAACGCTGTTTTAAATGTATATATTGTATTTTTATTTCTATAAATAATATTTAAATACGAATGTGTATACATATATGTATAAGTAAGCATACGGGGGACCTGTGTGAATCTGGTACCCGACTTTAAGATATCGAAATCTTTTTTTTTTTGCAGTCGTTTGTACCCGTTTGTACCTCCCTTGTTT
Organism: Tiphia femorata; assembly: GCA_944319695.1. NCBI lineage: Eukaryota > Metazoa > Arthropoda > Insecta > Hymenoptera > Tiphiidae > Tiphia > Tiphia femorata. The sequence continues at coordinate 3,421,427 of OX090902.1, forward strand.
TCACTTGTACCTCAAAGGGTTCGGAGATACAGAATTTTCAAAAATTCAGAAGAGGTAACTTTTTTGTTTCATGCCTCTGTCTTATTTCTATCAAGAAATTCTTGATTTTTACGCGTGAATGAGCAGTTTATCCCACTGTGCGCCACGGGAGAAATCGATACGAAGGATGAGCGCGAGTGACATATCGGTGGTGCGATTTATTTCTTGTTTCGCATGATTCGCGATGCGTCAGGCGTCCAGCGTCAACGAAAAGGAGACGCGACCCTGGGAAGAGGATAAATGGAGCGAGTTGGTAAGCACTCGTAACAGGACGGAAGAGGATCGAGTTTTCTCGAACGCGCGAGCGCGAAACTTCGCCGAGCGTGTAAATTACGCGTACGAGAGGCGCGGCGCGTGCGCGTCGCGACAATCCACGCGTCCACTGATAATTGCACGAGTAACGTACCTATGCTATTTGCTGCGCGTTGTGCATCGTGTTTGCTCTCGTGGTATTGGTCCCGAAGAAGCATCGTGCCATTCGGTTTTCTCGCGATTAGTCAGCGCGAGCACGTTCGCTAAGAGACGCGCGCAGTCATCGCATTCCGATGAACGAATACATCCACGACGAGAAGTTCGAGCTTCTTCTCGAGACGTAAAAGTGGTCCGCAAGGATTATTTTCCACATTTTTGTCTCTATTCTGGGTGCGGGAGTGTTCGAGTCACTGGTGCTACTTGCGAAAAAAAAAGTGTCTAGAACTGTTCTAGAAAGGAGACCGATCACGAATGGTCATTGTTCTGTGAGAATAATCGTTGGATAGTGATTTTATTGGAGAACAGTCGGATAGCAGTGTTTTTCCACGTGCTCGTGTGGAACGTGCAGCAATTTTCCGGTAATGTCGAGGAAAAAGTATTTCTTTTGAACGTGCGTACTTTTCTAGAAATGATCTTATTATTTTCTTTATTCTTACTGGAATAATATGGTATTATTGCGATAAGAGGAAACTTAGTAAGGATTTGAGAAACACCGGGTTAAAGAATTGAGCTAAAAAAATTGGTTAAATCATCAATTTTCCTATATCTTTGTACAAAATCCATATTCAATTTATCATTATGTATTATTTCCAATGCATAACGTGCACTTGTAAATTATAATCGTCATGCATATGCGAACGACAAAACTTTCAGGAAACTTATGTCGCTGTAATATCATTGAGATGGCGCTCGATGTGGTAGTGGAAAATTTATCAGTGGACAGATTTAACTATCTGCAATAACTCTGGCAGGTTACTCTCCAATGGACGCGTACCCTTAATTCCCCAAAAGTGGAAGCTTTCGAGAAAATTTGTTCTGTACAGTATTTGGAGGCGAGAAAACCTTTTTCGCGTAATATTCAGAAACGACAAGTCGGACGTGGGTACTAGGTCGGTGTAACACGCTAGAACGTTCCTGAATGTTAATGCGATTAAAATTGGAAAGTGGAATTCGTGGCGTCATTGCATTCGCGATCCTTCGAATCCGCGGGGTAAAATTCAACCGGTCCTCTGTGGGATGCACTTCGCGAAGAGATACCGACGGTTTTAATCTCAAAATTGGAAAGCCGGGAGACCGAATCGACACGCGGAATGTGGAATGTCGTGTTCAAGGAAAGAGAGTTTCGGTATCACGACGGTAAAATTAATCGTCTCCTTGTCGATAGGATGCGAAGGATGGTTCGTATCAATTATTAGTCTTCCTCCAATTTCTTTATCGAGAAGCTCGCAAGTTTGGAATCTTCTCTTTGATTATTGTAAATATGTCGAATCAGAATAATGGGTAAATATTGTGGAACCACCTATGTTCTATCTAACCGACCATTTCGCATACCCAATATTCCACGACCGCGACTCCCATCCCGAGAAGTCAAGAAGTGGGTTAAACCAAGATAAATTATTCATACATCCTCGAATCCATGTAGACGGTCGGCGAACAACGAATCAACTATATTCATAAACACGAGTTTACCCATGTTGTCCGGGAAGTGATTCGCAAACTTTCCTCCTTTTCCCTCGCCCTTCTGCACGCGGGAGACAGGAACAGTGTTGTACCAGTGTTGTGAAATTAATTTTCTTATCAATGACATAGCAACGGGATAAGATTTTCGAATTACATTACTGTCTTGTGATTTTACGAAACTTAATAGCAACAAGATTATTGGTTACTTAGAAAAATCTTGGAGTGGAATAGCTCCCACTTCAGTTTCATTTTAGCTTAGTTACTCTTTGTACTTTGTGCGTTAAACAATAATCGATTGTGTAACCGCCTCTTGTCTGAGTTGTTTCCGGTTTAATCCCTACATTGACAAGAGCGAGGGTGGAACAATAAAGGCGAATAATCTGAATAGTACTTGCACCACGTGCACAGCAACGTGGAAGTATTTTAACTCTAAGTGTTTTAACTAGAAATATCGTTAGAACAATGAGGCGTTTGCGAATAATAGCCTTCGTGTTTGTCGCTGCACTCCTGGATATGCCTAGCAAGGACTAAAACCAGGTACCATTAACATGGCAAAGAAAATTCGAGAATATGATATATTATCGAGTATTTCAGTAGCACACCGTACGTAAATAATATAAAAGGGGTAAATATAATAATTCATTCACGGCTGCACAAAAGCGACTTATCATAATTGCAATTCTTAACCGAAAATTTTCGATTCTAATCGCAAGTTCTAGTCACTCTAGTTTAGTAGTCAACGAGCTACGGTCATTTTTCTACTCTTCGCGAAAAAACGTTCTCTCGCTTCGGGATTCTCTCAATTATCGGGTTGACAACGTATCACCGGTGGCAACGGCGAGGCCGTCTCGTTTATTTTCTCAATTTCACCTCACGTCATTCATTGCATCTGACAGATCAGTCTGCCACCGGCGCGCACTCACCGTATCCGATACGAAATGTAATATCCATACTTCGTCGCACCCTCGTACACACACCTGCGGAGCCCATGTTTTCCACACAACGTCGAGAACTTTATGACGGTGGCTCGTTAACGAGGCAGAGAAGTTCACCAGTGTTCATTATGTTCAGGGACCGCCTCCCTATAATATCCCTTTTTCGACCAGCTACACTTTTTAGGCACGACCGTAAAGGGAGTGACTTATGCAATCGCCATCGCGAAAACCGTTCGTATGTATGTGTGTGTGTGTGTCTGTCCGTGTAGATCCTCGATTTCGGAAAAACGGCTGAACCGATCGGGACGAAATTTGGCACAAAAATCAAGTACACTACTGTGAGTTGACAATAAGGTTTGTGAGCCGCCATCTTGAACCGGTACAAGATGGCGGGAGATTCAAAATTTGAAAAAAATGTAATTTAAATTTAATATTGCCGCCATTTCTACACGGCTGAAGATAGCGGTACATAAAGTTTCCTGGCACCAAATGGATATATACTCAAAGTACATACCAAATTTCGTTGCGATCCGTTCAGCCGTTTGGCCGGAATACTGCACTAATGGAAATAGTGCAAAATTCATTAATTCATCAGTGCACTATTCCGGCCAAACGGCTGAACGGATCCGAACAAAATTTGGCATGTACATCGAGTATATATCCGTTTGGTGCCACGAAACTTTATGTATGGCCATTTTGAACCGTTTCGAAATGGCGGCAAATTCAAATTTTTTATCCACTATTCCACCAAAACGATTGATTAGTCCACTATTCCGGCAAAACGGCTGAACGGATTCGAACAAAATTTGGCATGCACATCAAGTATATACCCATTTGGTGCCACGAAACATTGTGTATGGGCATCTTCAACCATTTCGAAATGGTGCCAGTTTCAAATCTTTAATTCACTATTTTATAATTATAGTTTGAAAATCCCGTAATTTCGAAACGGTTGAAGATGACCATAAAGTTTTGTGGCACCAAATGGGTATATTTTTAAACTACATTGCAATTTTTTTTGAATCCGCGCAAGCGTTTCGCCGGAATACTGGATTAAAGATTTCAATTTGTCGCAATTTCTGAATGGTTGAAGATAACCATGCATAAAGTTTCACCGCAGCAAAGGTGTATATACTCTATGTACATGTCAAATTTTGGTTCGGATGCATTTAATTGTCCGGTTTTGATCACTTGGGCCTATTGCAGAAATGCTGCATTTCGTGGGCGAGCGCGAAGCACGAGCACCCGACGACTTGGGGGGGTATGGCACTTGAGCGAAGCAAAAGCGCAGAGGACTCTGTAGCATAGTTTAATATCTCAATACTTGAATTTTCAACAATTTCGAAACGGTTTGAAATTCGTGGGCGAGCGCGAAGCGCGAGTAAAGGCGATCTGGGGGGTTGGCGCTTGAGCGAAGCGAAAGCGCAGGGGGTTTACCCCCTAGTTTTTACTCTCTCTCGACCCTCAGCTTCTCGTTTTGCGCGCACATTGCACTTTGTTCCCCGAAATTCGTTATTTCGAAGAACTCTCCTGCTAACTCGGGAAGGAGATGAAAGAGAACGAAATCGTTGGACATTTTTTTTCGTCAGCTTCACGTGAGAACTCGCGAAACTCGAAGGCGGCGCATATCGAAGAAAATACTTCGACATTTCCAATAGTTCCGGTAACCTTCGCACGCGTGATGTGCGTGTCGCTTCTTTGTTTGCCTTCACCATTCCTGTGCCGTTTCGACGCGAGCACGAAAGTCAAGCACCACATTGTATCCTCAAAGTGGCACGTTCCACGGTGTAGGAGGAAGTTTCCGAAAAGACTTCCGCGTGGGGTTGCGTTTGCGATGCTCCTTCATCTCGATTTCATTGAAATAACACCCGAAAAGAGGTAGCGCAAAATTATCGCGCTTCGACTGATCGGAAACAGAATCACCGTTTAACATCTGTTCGTTTAATTATTCGCAACGATCGGTATCCTCGATTTTCCAAAGGTGGAACGCGTAATTCGTGGAAAGTAGAACGTGAAGAGAGAAAAAAGAAATAAGGACGCTTCTCGCGTCCTGCATAATGCAAGCAGAAGGGTGGATGGTGTTGGAAGATGCACTCGGTAGGGAGGTAGGTGGTAAGCTGACGACCTCCGAGCGGAAAAGGCATTATCCCCGTCCTCATTCGCCCTCTCTTCTCCTCCTTCTTCCTCGTCGTTCAGGCCTCTCTTCCGAGAAAGAGCGAGAATTTTCTTCACGAAACTCCTCAGCTTCCAGTTGCGTTCGCGTTACTCTACGCGTGTGCTCTAGGCGCCAGTATCGTCCTCTTTGAGCTCTTCGAATAAAATTATTTTACCGTGAAGGCATCTCACCATCACGAAAGAAACGTGACACGTGCGTCGCGATTCTTCTTCGTCGATCAACGGCGATACAATCCTTAATCCAAACTCGAACCGAAGCAAGAGAGAAGGGTGCGCTTCGCACGACAGGGAGCGATAAATCGCAATCGAGCAAATCGAATGGCTACCGGAAATTGCGCGGGACAGACGGCATTCGCTTCTCGGGTAGGTGACAGAAAGCGTTATTTTTATTCGTTTCACATTTCATTTTACCCGTCGTATATTCCATTGCCTTTCGCGATTGAATCATATTAGTAAATCATTTTTGCGACTCGCGAGAAGTGAAAGCAAATTTGAATGGGCAGTTTTACTTCCATTTGCTCGTATTATTATCTGCTTTTCTTTCCTTCCTTCTCTTTTTCTACCGACAACGTTGACGACTCTCTCACTCTTCGCCTCTTTCTGTCTCTCTCTATCTATCCATCTATCTTTCGTTCTGTGTTCTCTCATCCGTTCGCCCACGTGTTTTTTCAACATAGCCATTCACATAGTTTTTCATCTTCGTACGTGTCAGACGCGTCTCATTCGCTCGCACTCGCGACCACGAGCCTCCATTATCTTTCACGCTCGTGTTAGATACTCGTCTCGATATCGCACGTGGGCGCACGCGTTATCGACGATACGAGCTGTTCGACGCGTTAACCGCAATATTTAAATAAGTATGTTTCGCGCGGGATACAGAGTGCGCGGGTGACGATGGAAGGGGGTATGCGTAACGAACCGATTTAAATAAATTTGTTTGGCAAGTCCTTCTGCGAAACAGCCCCCTACTCAGTGCATACTCTCAAAGAGGATAAATTAAAAATGGAGATCGTTGGTTGGCTCGCGCGCATCGATTTGCATGCGCGTGCGTGCGGTTAACGACGCTCGTTAATTTTCCATAAGCACACGGCACGCGATACACACGCGTCTCACACATTTCCCGCGAAGCGTGTCGGTGAGTTTAATAAGTTTTTCATACGTTGGGCCACTCGAGTGAGAGTCGCGTGCCATTCTTCTTACAGGACCGATTTAGAAATGGGTCCCGTACTCGCGAATGCACCAGTGTAATCGGTAAACACATCTTCGCCGACTACATTTTTATTACTGGGCTTGATATTTGCGAAATATTTTTAAAAATCCAAGTGATATTATGGCGAACTCATGGCGCGCCCTCAAACTTTTTCAATACAACTTTTTCCCAATTAAGCGCGCGCAACTAAAATTTCCGCAATGAATGGTAATGAGTTGTGAATTTCAAATTTCTCAAATTCTCAGAATCGCTCTTTCACGGTGGCGCGTGGTCGAAACGCGCGCAGATGTAATGAGAAAAGTACGAGAACAGAAATTAATTAACCGGATGACCACGAGAGAAAATATTCTCTCACGAGCAAGTTTAGTTTAGTGTATTCTATTCGCGCGCTTCCCGAAAGGACGGAAAAGGAAGCGGAGAAACGCGAAGCGAGAAGGTAGGGATCCTCTTGCACCGCAGCGACAATCAAGGGAATTTAAAGATCCTACGCCAGATATCTTAGTCACGCCCGAAAGAATTTGAAACTTGCGGCTGGTACTCGAGCACTCGTGGCCACCCCGATGGAGTTCTGGGACCATTAAGATCGAGATTATTGAGGAAGTTTTCCCTTGCCGTGCAGACGTCCATTAAGTTAATGGGGAAGTTCTTCAAATTTCCGTTTCGAGTGCGCCGGAATTAATAGGCGCACAAGAGCGTAAAAATATCACGATGAAGGTAACAAAGTCCGTAGAATTATTTTGTAAACGTGATTTCCAACGAACGAACGCTCTTTATGCGTAATTTTGGAAACGAAACGGAACGAAACATCGTCCTCGGTGCTTTCGTTGTTTTGTCATTAGATTCGTCCCTTTCGCAATCGTAATCATAACCGTAATCGTGGAAATTAAATTTGCCGCGTGCATCAACACAGCCCACGCGCCCACCACGTTCCACGGATTATCCCGGCGTCGTGGTTGAATTCAATTACGCCAATTGATTACCCGAGCCCATTAATTCCACGTAGCAGGTGCGAATGGAAACACGGGAAATTGATTTGACCGTTTCTTGAATAGGAGCACGTTCCAGTTGGGCGTCAAACAAAGGGCCTTAGCCAGCTCGCGTTACTTTGTTCGACCTCCTTGTTGCTTCTTCTACCCACCACCCGTCATAGTATCAGAGTAACGGTGATAATAGGTCGTAATGCAATTATCGTTCGCACGCGCTACCGCGCGTGCCTCTTGTCCCGCTTCTGTGATGTTGCCGCTCGATTTGGAGCCACAAAGAAACCGCTCGATTCATCGAGATAGTTTAATTGTAAAATTACACGGACGCTCATTGCTAACAATAAGATGAACGTGAAAATTAAGGTCTTGACGAACGTAGTAAAGGTTCGGTTAGAATCAAAATAGTCAAGTTCACATTACAACCCCGAAGAAGTGGGTATGAAAAATGATTTGCGGTAAATTCAAGGCAAAATTTACGAATTTCAGAATACCACCAAATTTTCGCTTACCGAAGTGGAAAAATCTAATTACAAAGAAGCATTTACGAGTAAGTCCTAATAATCAAATTTATCGGTTTGTTAAAGTATTTCTACTCACCGTTCTTCATTTGCAATTTTTTAAAACATCGTCCTCGCGGGTAGTAGTATCACAGAAGTATCCAATTACAAACGATCGTACAAACCTACGAGTGTGCGACTACGTAGATGAATAGTGCGGAGGGGCGGGACGAAGGGAGAGGATCGTTCATTGAATGCGCAATGTTCACCGTACATTTGCCCGCCAATTAATCGTTGCTTCGTTAACGTCGCATACTGTTCTGCTTGCACAAGTCACGCGCGGGCCACACACACACACACACACACACACGCGCCAGCACCGTTGTCCCACATAGACAAGATATCCGCTAAATGGTCCGCTTTGGAGCTGCATTGTTCGGCATTATTCTGCATAAACTATACAATTGGTATCGCGGAATCGCATCGCCGCTTTCGTTTTAACCTCGAGCGCGTCAAGAGAGCGAAATCGATTTGCGGGATGCTTTCCACAGATACGACGAATAGACAAATTTGCACGAGCAAGTAATTTCGTTAATTGCCTTAGATCACATGACGGAGATTGAAATAAAAAATATTTAATCCTTAGTGGAGAATATTTTTGTAAAGTGCGCGAAGACGTTGAATGACTTTCTTTTTCATTGCGCGTTAAGTTTATAATCGAATGAACAGAATAGTGCAAGTTGTAAATTGTTAACTAAGCGTAGGTAGTGCTAGTATTCATTTTATAGAATCACCTGTGCACTGGACATAGATTACATCGCTAACAACTTGTACTAACTTTATAACGATCGCTCGTTTGAGAATATCGCAACTCATTGATGAGCCTGTTGCAATCGCGAATCCTCTACCAGCATTTGGCCCCGTGAAATTAATGAACTTATCTACGCCCCGGCTCCTCCGCTACAGCTCGTAATTTACCAGCGACTGCCAGTTCACAATCGTAAACTGCAGAATCGAATCAACGAACCGTTTTCATGGACGGAAAATATCCTAATTAGTTAATGTATTGAAAAACACGAATGGCGAATCAATCGACTTTTCCAAGCGGAATATCTCTCACAGCGAAAACGCACCTAATTACACTTCCCTAATTGATTCATCACGATCGTACACGTTCAAAGGAAAGAAAAAATATTGTCATGGAATTCGTCCTAACGACACAAATCTGATTTAAGAATTTTTCTTTGTTGCACGTGTTTTGCATTTCTCTCGTTTCACGATGATGCACACGTTTTGAGAATGATTTGCGCCCGCGTGACCGGCGCAAACGTGTTCGCAGAAGCGCGACCACCGCGGTATACTTTTGACGCACGAATGCGTTACATAACGACCATGTACTTCACAGTTGTAAACGCCGACGTGCAACTGCTTTCGTGGTAATCGATGAACGGTGAATGGACGCGCTCGAAAGTGGACCCCGTGCAATCGGTGTTTTGCGTGGTGTGAGTCTTGTAATGTGGGACATTGGGGCAGAGAAAATTGCTTCACAGCTGATTCTTATTTATCTTTATTTCGTACCGAAAGGCGTATTAACAGTTAAAAGCGACATTGGAAAAGGACACGAGTGCATGCCTTGTTCGACGATTCTGAGAAAAGTGGACCGTTTATACCGAATTTTTCCCATACCGCGGGTCCAAGTTCTACTTCTTAACACATTGTTGACCGGTCACGAGTTAACTCGTGTTTTCATGATCGAACATTGCTGACCGGCCACGAGTAAACTCGTGATGTGCTTTTTTTTCGCATCGCCGTTCTTTTCTCTGTTGGCGATCATACAGTGCAATTGTTGGTCAGCATAACTCAAGCTGTGTCTCTCGCTTATAAGACGAGGAGGTATAAGAAATATTAAAAGTTGAATAATAAATAGAATTTATTAAAGTTTCTTTATATTGTTTTACTTCCACATCCAATTACGAAATAATAGCCGGTGACATGAAATAAGCTTTCAGTAAAATTGCCGGTCAACAATGTGTTAAGTGACCATGTGCTGCTTTGTAAATCTGCGTCTAGACCGCATCTAGACGGAAAGTTCCAGAGCCATCAAGATAAGGGTAATCGTGAACTTTCCTTTCTGGCAGTGACTCAAGAGCATTAACCTCCATCATGTCGCCAGCTGATCAACACGGTGGACAAAATTGGAGTTAAAAGTACTTGCGGCAGGACATGCCAAGACTAATAAAAGCATATAATAATATTGAAATGATAATTTGTGAAAAATTCTCCACCGTAGGGGAGAGTCATCGGTGAACCTCTCGTAAAATAAAAGCGCCAAGCATGAAACGCACTCGAATTTAATCGTTTCGCATAATATTTTACTGCAAACATATACACATTCAATTGTTCCGGGCATTCTGGCTGCCATTACTTTTATCAACGAGAAAAATTACTTTTAATACTCGTCGGCAAATCAGCGTTTTCCGACGAACATCAAAATTTACGAATATAAAAATTTCCCCATGAGCGTAGGTCCGTGTTTACCCTTTACGCCACAATATCACCGCAACTGACAGATAAAAGCACCCCAAAGGTAAAGGGGTCAGAAAATTTTTTCAGTTACGACGTAATAAACGTCGACGTGGCCGGGCATCCGTAACGCGGGAGGAATCGGAGGTACGGCTTTTTACGGGCTTACGCATTTTTCATATTGCGCGGGACAACGGTAAAGCGTTTTATTCATAATTTGATTAGCACCGAAATGCCTCGTGCCATTCACGCGCGTGCGATGAGCGGTGAAACGATTTTTGCAAAGCCAACGAAAGACCCGAGTATCGTTGCCACACGACGGAAGTGAAGTGCGAAGAAACGAATTAGATCGTGTCTAATCCATCGTGTGTCGTCCATCTAATCCACGCGCGTGCGTGCGCGCGTGCGTTACGACTAATTACACCGGCTCCCTACGTTCACGGTAATGGTTTATTCCCTTAACGAGAATCCGCCGAGAGCGGCTGGTGGTCGAGGTGATTGTTCAGGCCGAACGAGTGCGCTGGAGAATGGCCAAAATCGGGCAACTTTTCTCCACTGGTTCTTCCCTCCTCCATCGTCTCTTAGCCTCCTCGTCATTATTCTCCCGTGGAAAGCAGCTCATGCACCGAAATATATCGTCCCGTATTACTTACCGTGTAGCCCAGCGGGAACGATGAATTATCACGGGGTGTCCGTTCCGCGGATATTACCAAGTGGATATCAAGGGATTATTTAAAGAAACACGAGTAGAGAACGTTACAGAACGAATTCTATTACTCGCCCGGCCGCCGGATAATGCTTAAATTAATTACCGCGGCCACCGATGTATCCACTTAAAACGTAAATACCTGGGCGGAGACAAGATCGATTGAAGGATAAAAATTTATAGTGATACTCCGTGGCACGTTGTTTATTTTACGATGCACAAATAAACGGGATAGCACGAAAAATAGCACTCGCGTGGAGTGGTAAAAGTGCGACAAGCGCCTACGAAACGTAGATTGCATAGAATTCGCGCTATCCTACAGCGAAGAGGATCCTCTCTCGGAATTTTACTCTAGAGACAATAGAATTCGCGAGAGGTGCATTTTACGAGTCCCTTCTTCACGCGGAATCAAACAAGCCGGTGCGCCAGCAGCGCGCGGCTCTCTCCCTCATTAATGTGCGAAAGAGACCGCGCTCTCATTGTTGTCCGAGGCAGGAGGCGCGGAACGAGTATCAAATTCTTGGAGAGGAAGAGAAAAAAAAGAGAGACACAGTGGGGGAGAGAGAGACGGAGAGGGGAGGAAAACAATGGCTGAATTTCGTAGAGAGATTTCACGGCGAGCGATTCCTCGTGAATTCTCCTCGCTACTTTTCCATGTCCTTGCGCGCACCTCATTCACTTCTGACTCTTCCGTAACACGCGCGTGCTCCAACAGTTTTTACTCGTTCTCAGCGCGCCTGAAGAAGTGAGTACACGTCTTACTCGTCGGTTCTAGATTTCCACCGACAGAGCGACTAACGACCAGAGTACACGCTCCGGTCGGTCGCCGATCTGGACCAAATTTGGAACAGAGTTAGATCACCCCTAGATATGATAACTGGTAAAGGGGTTTGAGTGCATGGGCCCTCATTTGCCCTGGGCAAGGTCCCAAAGATGCACCTTTGAGAATACAATTGCAACGATGCTTCTGGGATGTGTTGCTATAAGTGCACTTTCACCGCTGCTGTAGAGACCTGCTGCATGCACATGCAGCATTGCAGCTGTAATACCAATGTTTGACAATTTAATTTCATAGTAATCAAAATTAATTTAAAGTTATAGAATACGCAACAATGATCAAACATCAGGATTGTAATAAACATATTTATTCGATAAAATTTAAAAACATGATTTAAAACACAAGTATTCGGTTCAATACATCCTTCTCCTCTGGCTGAAGGGGACCATGGGCGTTTAGATCGTATGACGATTGAAGAAAAGCGACTAAATCCCGCATGATGCGGTCATTATTGGGCTGGTGCATGATGATCACTCGGTGGTAGATCCAAATGGAATGAAAAATGGTGAGAAACAATACAGAAAACAAGAACGCATGGTGAAAGCGAAAAGAAGCATTTGTTTTCGTTAGCCACGTTTTCAAATGCTGTTCAATGAGCCGTCCGTAAAAGAGTACAAACAAATACATGACCTCAAGAATTTTGGGACCTGGGGCCAGGGCAAACGAGGGCCCATGCACTCAAACCCCTTTACCAGCTATCATATCTAGGGGTGATCTAACTCTGTTCCAAATTTGGTCCAGATCGGCGACCGACCGGAGCGTGTACTTTGGTCGTAAGCTCGCGGCCAAATTGATCAAGCGATCTTAATTTTCGACCGCGCCTCCTAATCAGCCGCGTGGTGCCGCCAACGAAGATGCGCAATTCTATTTCACGACTTTTGTACCCTGACTTTTGACCACCGGGTGGCACAGTTGCATACTGTGACCGAGAGACCTGCGCCCTGGGGCCACCCCCGTCGCCGCTTTTAATTCCTTTACGGCTCACGCCACTTCCCGCGGAGCTTATTTCCCTCCTAGGAGGACAAGAGTCTCGGTGCTGATTTGCATTTTTGCGCCGTGGGGTGAGGGGGAGACCGGTCCGAGCATTCCGCGCGAGCCGCGTCCGACTGACCTGCAAGTTGGACAAGGCGGGAGAGCACGCGACCGTAACTAGCCGCATAAGTGGCTTCGTTAAAAATTACTTGGATAATACAGGCCACCGAGTAGGAAAGGGAGAGAGAGCGAGAGAGAGAGAGTGTGAGAGAAAGAAAAAAAAAAAGAGTTCGTTCGATTTGTCACGTGGCGCGTCAAGCGACCGCCAAAGTATCTCCGGAAACGGGCCTTTTCGAGAAGGAGAAGGGCTCTTTGTATTCGTGGCATACCTGACGAGAAACGAGCCCCCGTCCGAAAGCGTTCCTTGGCAAGCGAAGCGAATGAGTGAAGAAGAACGAGAAGCACGACAAAAGAAATTTTTCGACGCCTCCTTTCCACCACCGCGAGGACTCGTCCGTGATTATGTTCAACGTGGAACGAGATATTTGTTTCTCGCCAGACGAAATAAGCGCGATGAAATCGCGAAGGACCGTTACGAGCAGCCGGCGACGCGTGGGAAGATGAAAGCGGGGAGAGCCGTTATCGGTAGGAGGAAGAGCGCGCATGAAGATAAGAGATAAAGGAAGCACTGTCTGCATTCGGCGCACGAAAGCAGCAGCGCGCATTCCTAGAAAAGAATTCCTACGTGCGAAAGTGCGCCGTAGAATCGTCGAAGTGCTCCGAGTCGATGATATCGATGTACTTGTAAAAAGGTACCAATGAGAAAAACGTTCTAATACGTATTCGTAAAGAAAGCGATACTGCGCGGCTGCTAATTACCGCGATTTGAATAACAAAATGCAAATGGAGCGGTCTGGCAAATCCCCTAATCTCGAGTCGCTCATTAGGAGAGAAAGAAAAGGTGATGGCGAAGTAGCAGTGGGATTAGCCGAGAATTAATCACCGAACGATTCTACCACGTGATCAACGCTTACTTTCACCGTTTGCCCCCTCCGTTGCTCGAAAACGTTTCGCATTCGTTAATTCTACCGACGAATTAAGAAATCTCCTAATTGTTGTTGTTGTTGTTATTGTTTTTTTGGACTTTGGCTGAATTGGCCCTGTCCACCAAATTCTCTTTTTCTAGTGGTTCCTGCGTTTTTTTTTTTTGTTCCCTTATTTCTATTTCCTCCTTCCTTCTTGTGACCAGAAATCTCCTAATTACTCTCAATGCCTCGACCTTCGAAAATCTTCGATGCCTTTCCGATGCCTATCGTTCGACCTAGGCTTCTCGTAGCGGCTAGTAAAAGTCACGGCTGCGTCAAAATGCACGGAAGTTATGGCGGTTCGACGAGAAGGACGGTGACGCGCGATTGGTGGGGCAGAGGCGGGCAGCTGTTGAACGTTGGCAAAGGCCGAGGGTCGGCTTCCATGTGTACCCGCCGGCAATGCCACATCGGTCTGGCCCGTCGTGCCCGTAGGTAACCGCGGGAATTTCACGACGATACGTCAACCGAAGAACCCGAGAGTAGAGTAACACCGGTGGTGGAGTTGTGGAGTCCTCTCCCTCACGAAAATGTGAGAGAATCGCGCGCGATCCGCAACAGTTTCGCTTTCACCGTGAGTGCGCGCGTGTCGTGACTCTCTTCTCCCCGATGCTGACGAGAGGGAAGAATGGGAGAGGGGTGTTGGAAGGAACGAGTGAAAACAAGCGCGCTCGGAGCGACAAGCCAGAGCCAGAGGGAGGTGTGATCTCGTGATTCTGTCTCGCGTGTCACTTGGAAATCGGCAACGAAGCAAGTCGAGCGGTTCGAGTTCCAATGGGTCCGGGACGAAGAGGAAGATATTTTCGGTGAAGTGAACGAAAGTGTATACTGCGAATAAGTGAGAAGTGAGCGCGACACGTTGAGCTCTCTTGGACGACGCTTCTACCGCAGAGAGGAACGCGCATTAGTTCGCATCCAGCGCGCCTCCTCTCGGTCGGTAAGGTAGAAGAGATCGATATCGTCCAGTTGGGCCCGCGTACTCGTGAGGGGGCAATGCGAGCGACTGTCGTAAATTGGCGGCGGGTAGAGCACGCGATGCGCCGCCGCCGAAGTGCCAGGAGTGTTGAAAAGTGTTCGAAGTGGGTCGAAGATGCTCGAAGCTGAATCTGCTGTGATAATAGGTATGTGCTTGTTTTGCGTGAAAGGCTACGGGGAGGCGTGGTGTCGGGGCCTAACTTCTTTTCACAGTGGAAAGCACGACGGGATTTGTTGGACGAGGGGAGGAAGCGCGGAGAGTCGAGGCCCAGTGTGGTTTTAACGGGACGAGTTGCGTGCCCGATGGTAAAACCTGTTGACGAGAGCTCCCGCTGTATTAGAACGGTAGTGAGCGGCGCGCACGTGCGTCCTTGCGAGGTTAGCCTCGTTGCAGGATAGCTTGTGTTGCATAATCGAGAGTGGGCTCGTTCATCGACATTCCATTTCCGATTTCGGAGATTCTCCACGACTGTTTAGGAAAACGGCGAGACTTTTGCGCCGAGCGCACCGAGTTTTTCCTTTCTGCCAGTTCTTTACTTGGCTCGCCCGCATGCGACGGTATGCGGCAAAAAACCGGTCCAATGAATGTCAAAGAACCGTGACTACTCCGCCGGAAGGGGGAAGTAGATTGTTGGTTATCGAAGCGCGGGACGATAACGGGGCCATTGTTCCATAGAGTCCTAGACGTTCAACTGTTTTTCTACGTTGAAAGAAGTCTTTTCCGAAGCTTGCTTTTAAAGATTGTTGGGCCTTTTGGAAAGTAGTTTTACGGTGTACAGGGAAATAGGTATTAGCGTAGTGAGTGGGGACGGAGGATTAATTCGTTAGTAAATTGTTTACTTCACTTGCCATTACGTTCGTTCGGCCTTTTTCTTATTCCATTTTTCTACACCTTGGACCGTCAAATGCACTAATGACCGTTAAAATTGCATAGGAGGTGTAGTAAGCTAATCAACTTATTTCTGCTATTCACGTTTCATGCATCGAAACTCTCGAATTCTGTACATTCAAAATTGGTGATACTTTAATTGCACGAAAGCAGGTTCGCGGATACAATTAAGTTTTCATCTTTAATTCATAATTTTGCTGTGTTAATGGCCACTGGTTCTTTTTATTCATTCGCTTCTTGATAAATCGAACGTGGATACATAATGAAAATAGTAGTTAGTTACGTGGAAACGAATGTCAGATTCTCCAATAAATTTTTATCCTCATTTTACCTCCAACGATGCTCTTGCATCACGGGAATGCGTCTCGATGTTCATCTTCCCCGAGTTGTGCAAGATTGCGCGTCGGCCGGCTCAACTGTATCCTTGTTCCTCTCACTTACTCTTGCTACTTTTAACGGCTTTCTGTGTCTCGCAAATTTTAGGAAACTCTCCACAATCGCAGTCTTCATATAGTTGTACTCGCCGTTTCCATCAGCCAATCTATGCAATTCGATCTCGAAAACGTGAACCTCTATCTTCCGTGGGCTTTGTGCCCACAATCTGAACGGGCATTGTATTCTTCCATTCTCGAACGAAGCAAGTACTCTTTCCACAAGAATCGCGATAATTAATTGGAATTCGTAGATTCTCTCGAATAGAGAAGCAAAAAGTTATCCACGTGATTGCAACGCACGCGCGACGAAGCTAACCACCGCGCGAAGTTTGCACGGTACGAGCATTACGCAAGAATTCTCTCTATTGGTAGTGCTGTACAGGATGATTTAGTGCCATTGTAATTGGAAAACGTAACGGGCACACACTTGCGTACCCGAGATTAATAAATCTTCCGGTGGCACCTAAGAGAATACAGTTTGGAGTCTTGGTGTTGCGAGTAAGGAAAATGTTTCTGTTGCATTAGCGTAGAATATTCATTGTTCGAAAGTGAAAGGTAGAACCACTCGATGATAGGCCAAATCGACAGAAAATAAAAATTCTAGCGTGTTCGCGTGCATTTTCGCGATTGGCAAATCTCTTTTATCGCGCGATAAAGGATAGAAGTTGGCGGTTAACAGTGGTAGAACGGGAGGATTATAATTGAATTCTGCATAAGTGTTTCCTATTCGTGTTTTCTCGATAACACCTCGGTGAACACATTCGCATTCTACGTCTTTATTATTCCACGTGGAGCACGGAAATGGTGTTTCGCACACGTGCATTTTCCTCGTTAATAACTCTCTTAGTGGCGCCCAAGAGAATACGTTGGAACTTTGCGTCCTACTGGAGTAATGGAAACAATTTCTATTGGCGAGGTATTTACCTCGTTATTCGACGAGCGAAAAGTAGAACGAGTCGTTCGATGAAATCCGCTAGAATCGAAGAATGAAAATTGTATCCCGCACGAAGTTGAACGGAAACGCAATTCCCAATCGAGAGCTTGTTTCGCGAGCGCTCGAATCGGCCTTACCCTCTCTTTCTCTCTCTGTTTTTCTCAGGCCGCTGGAAGAAAGTGGCTTGACGAGGAGAAACAAGGTGAAATTGAAGGAATCAACGAGTCGCGCTGATTATCACAATGAACATTAAGGCAGGAAGTGGCCCACGGTACATCATTTCCTCCTTTGTTTAGCTTGTTTCTTTTCACCAGTATGCTCTTCTTCCTCCGACGACCCCCTCCTCCTTTTGTGTAACTCCGCGCCTCGTGAACTCTTCGTTCACAAAGGTTTTCACTTCTTTTCTCGCGGGTAATTTCACTCCTTGCCCTGAAAACAATCTCGCCATACATCCAAGATTTTATTAATAATCCCCGAATAACGGGACTCTCGAACCAGACGATTTTATTGATTCAGGTCGTTCTAAAACAAGCCGCCTCCTCCGTAATTATCCTACTAGACCAGTTCTTCGTGATCCCGTTCCAATTGATTTTCGAGGAGTGTTCTTTCGCCTACGTGAAACCTTCTTCACGAGAATCTCGCAATCGTCGCAACTCTGCGCATGGAAGGAAAAAAAAAGGTATCCGCGAAGCAAATTTTCTCGTAATCACGAATACTGGATGGAAGCGTGACGGGAGAATGGCACAGCGGGAAAATTAAGAGAGCAGTGGGATCGAGCGGAGGTTCATCAAGCAAGCGGTCTCATCGCGGGAATCGAACTTGAACGATTTACTTTGCCCAGTCTCTAATTATCCCATTATCGTCCCGCTGGACCGTAATCCCCTCGTTAAGTACTAATGAGGTTCAATCTGTATAGCAAGAGATTGCTTTATCCCCTTGGCATCGTTGATCGATCCGACCGACGCCGTAAGCCGTCCACTCGATCGTTGTAGGGTTTCGCGATTCGCGGGTGCCGCGCCTACGGGGTCCCGACCGCAAAAAAACTATTCGTCCTATACAAGCACCCGGTCTTTTATGGGCAGAACCACGGGGAATTAAGGGAAAGAAAAAAACTGAGCGGTAGATTAAATTATATGCGTATTTCGGATAACCGAAAAAAAGCATCTCGATGATCCTCCTATTGCTCGCTTTAAATATTCCCACAAATAAAAGACTCCATCGTTGCATCCCTGGGCATTCGTCGCAATGATTGCCCAACAGCTGAATCGCACGAGATGAGGAGCACGCTTTAGAGAGCAGTTAGGCGCATTGAGACGACGAGTGAAAGGATTCGATGCAAAATTATTGGCATCCCGAAGGAAGGCATCGGTCTCTCCAGATCCGAGCGAATCCGTTCGTCCGGATGATCATTTCTTCTTCGTGTACCACTTCCATCGTTTCTCTGTCTCTTCTCGCCGCTTTCGGACGTTTTTTTTCTCCTTTGCCTCGTTACAAGTCGAAGTTACATAACGACGTCGTTTCCCGGCGAGGTCGTTAGGCACTCGCCAACAAGCTACGAGGAGGACGAGGCTGCCGTCGCGGAGGGAAAACTGGGACGAACGGACGGACAAACGGACGGAGCTTTTCGTCGCAGGCTGCGGCTGCGGTTGCGGCTGAGGCTGAAGTGAGCGCCCAGCCAGGCCACCGCAGGCACACCGCGCCGCGCAGCCGATCGTTCGAGATTCTAACGAGGAACGGACGACATCAATAAGTTCTCATTGTGGCAGCGGTTAGTCGAGGAGGAAGAGAGCGTCGACGCTCTCCGCGGCCACTTCTTCGTAATGGCCAATTGTCGGGGACCGGGAGAATTGTCCAGGACGGTAGAAGTAAATAATAAGATCGTTTTAGGAGGCGGCGGAGACCAAGCCGGGGATGGAGGGAAAGGGCCTCGGCTCGTGCTATTTAAGCATTTACTTCGAAGCGTCCAAGGGGATCCCTCTTGGAGGGACAGATTTGTCGGACTGATTCTTGAGAATTTATTTTCGTACGGGCAATTCGAATAGTCGAGGATCGTCGTGTTTTCCGAAAAGAAAGTTAGTCCTAGTATCATTCCACGTGATAAATATCCGTCACGGGCCAATCGCTATTTTTCAGCTTTATCGTGCCAAAGAGTCGCTCTCGTGGTACTGGTGAAACTTTTGGAGAGGGCCGCGACGACTTTCAAGACCAAAGACCGATTGTACATAAGGCCGAGTTGTCGTCGTGCGCTTAGTAGTCTCTACGCAAGAAGAGGAAGAAGGAAATATTTCGCGCCCGCGAAGATTCCATCGACGATCGTCGGTGAAGTAGAAAAGGTAGAAGAGTTCAGATAGGAGGTTCTGGACACCTAACGTAACATTTTTGGTAAAAAAAAAGGGAAAATCCTCGAAGACCCCTCCAGATGAAATTTCGCAAATCCGCCTCGTCCAGTCCGAAGATGGAATTGATCTCGAGGCGGTCCTCCTCCGCCGGCAGGATGTCCACCTTGAAGAGATCGCGATCCTTTCGCGCTTCGGTGAAATTGATGTCGAAGATACGAAATCACGCGAATCTTCGACTCGCCACGAGCTTCGATCTGTCGCCGAAGTCTATGAGGATTCGACCGGAGGAGCCTACCAAAAGAACGAGGGAGATTCCCACGAATCTCTCGTTGGTGAACGAGTCTCCTGCTCAAGGACCTCCGGAAATCGAACCTTCGAGTTCACCGCGAAGGATCAATGTCGAAGTTTCCAATGAAGGGTCTCCAGACGGTCAGGGGAAATTCTCCACCGTCAGTCCAACGAAGACGACGTGCAACGAGACCGAGTCCCGTAACATCAGCAATGATCTGAGAAGTAAACTGTCCTTGGCGGACAGGATAATGGGAAAACATCGAAAGGATCATCGGGACGGGACTTCGACGAGGAAGAACGAGGGCGCGAAGTCACCCAAGGTAATAAGAATCTTTCGTAAGAAAAGCTCCACGGAGGAGAGTGCGAAAGTAATCAAGACAGAAGGACAGGCCGAAGTTGACAGAGTAACGTGCACGATCGAGCGAACCTATTACGAGAATCCCACTTACTTGGACAGCTCCTTGGACTCGTCCACTTCGAGTTTCTTCTTTCCACCGGACCAGCCGGAAGAGGATCCAGGAGGAACTAGCGTGGATTCCGAAATCAAGGTTGAAAAGTTCGTGCTACCAGGCAAGAACGAAGTGTTGACAGTTTTAGTGGACTCCAGGGCTATCGCGGGACAAGCTGATGACATTAAGGAGCAGACGTTGGAAACTGGAGAAGTCGATTGTGGAAAGCTGGAGTGCAATCGGATCAAAGGGTCTGCTTCACTGGAGAGGCGGAGTCTCTGCGTACCTGGGACATTGAAGTGCAATAGAAGCGACTCGAAGATCAAGCAGCGAAGTTTCTCCGTTGACAAGGAGGTTTCTGGAGTGGAGTGGAACAGTAGGATGCAAGAAGTGTGCCTAGATGATCCCTCGCGAGCGGATTTCCTCTGCGATACATATCTTCGCGCGTCTAGAAGCGTTTGCTCGACTCAAGAGGACCTCTCGAAGGACCATGCGAAATCTGAGAACGGAAGGAAGGCTTCGGTCTGCCATTCGAAGTCTTGCAGACTAAGAACCGTCGACAATATCGCGAACTTTTGGACCCACGCTAGGGGCAGTAGCTTCAGAAGCAAAATAGCGAGTAGCAGCAGGAAGAAGCCAACGAAGGAGTCGAGGGACCTTGAATCGATAGGACAGGATCGGATTCTCGTCACGACTACTTCTGGCTCGAGTACGCTCCCCGATCTCCTGGTGCTGCCAGCTTCTAATTAGTAGCCGGGTGCTCCTACTCTTCGGCTATCAATTGCTCTCGAGGGCTGCTCCCAACCGACTCCTCCTCTCGTCCTTCGCTCCGTGCCTCATCTCCTTTGTCCTCCTACAGCAATCAGAACGATACTTGCAGCCGCAACATGCCTGCCAATCCTCCCAATTGTTCACCAGCCCTGTCGCGTTACTCCTAATATTTTCATAGATTTTTCTCGACGATAGATATACGGCCCAAAATAATGTTCGCGATCCTTTCGAGTAATAATACTTTACCTTGTTTTTTAAATATACATATACTATATTACTTAACGTAGTTGTAAATTCCTCTCGTCGAGGTTCTTATGCAGCACGTCCCTTTTCTCGTTGCGCGGCCTTCCCTTTATGATTCAAATCGTTGCTCAGTTCGCAAGTCGATCTCGCGGAGGAGAAAAGGAAAGGGTGAAAAGTCGAGGAGTGAAACGGAGAGAGATGAGGCGAAGAAGAGACTGAGTGGCTTCTAAAAAAGGCTAGGAGCACGGTTAAGATCCTTCTCCGATTCTCTCTGCTTCTCCCTCGTTCTCTCCGATGCTTTTCTGACTGTTCCATTCGCAACCACCACCAGTGGTCGCGTATCTTTGTTATTTATGCATCCGTCGTCCTGATTTTCCGCGACGTGTACCTGCTTCGCGGTTTCATACATTCCACTTTACTTATTTTTTCTTTCCTTTTTTTTGTGCTCCTCGTCGCCCCTTCTCTCCTTCTCTTTTCTTATCCGTTTATTTATTCGTAACAGAGCTGCACTCGCTGCAAGGGATGGAGTTCCTGGAGGGCTTCGGGAAGAAGAAGCAGCAACCACACCAACAATTGAATAATCTGTCGTCGATACACATCAACCCCCTCTCGGCACAATCCCTCAACATACATTTGCATGGTACTTTGTTTTCGTTCACTTTTAAACTCCGTATTGTCGTTCAGTTTTTCCCATTGATGCCTTTTGCTTTGCTCTTACGTATCCGTATTGTATCCATTGTTTTATTTCATTTTTTTTTTTTCTTTGGCTTTTTTTCTTTATTTAGTTCAACCACTATTGTAAAGATACAAGTATACGTGTAACTCTGGAAAGGTTCACGTATTACCAAAAATTTTGCGGTTCGTATAACCGTGCTACCTAAAATCGAATGGGATCGAATCGAAATATCCTCGGGAGGGCATACTATAAAATATGAAGATCCTTCGTTTCGAAGATCCTCTTTAACGCGTTCCACTTTACTTTTTCAGCCCTCTTCGCAGCAGTGGAGCACGGCCATTTGGACAAAGCAAGGACTATTTTGGAGTCGACCGATGTTGACGTGAACAGGTGAGAACGTTTCACAGTTTTAGAATGGTGATTGGATTGACCTGATGTGACCCGCGGGCCGCGCGAGCACAGTACTAAAATTCCCGCTACTGCTACTCGCGGTAAAAAAAAAAAAAGGAGGATGGAATGAAGAAATAACGCGATGTTTCGGACACGTCGCATCCACGGGCCCTGCTTCGAGGCGATATCACCGTCCAGATGTTGGAAATTATCATTGGATTAACGAGAGAATCGCGATTTAACCTTGTATTCCGAAATCGTTGGTATTATTCTGTCTCGCGATGCGCGCGAACGATAACGCAACGTGGATCGGGTAGGTCGAAGGTTCTCAGGTTAATTGTACGTGGTAATCGGCTTTGAGAGAAGGGGTGGTGCCCGAAAATAAGCCGATTATATTCGACCGACTAAATGACAACGCGGCGTATACGTCGCGCGAACAATCGCCGAAACTTTTACGCTTCCATACAGTGCGCGCGGGTGTCTTATGTACCGCGAGTAGGTAAAGTCGAACATGATCGTAGCACCCACGCTGATTTTTCAACGGCGCCATAGATTACCGATAGTTGGTCTCAGAAATAGAAGTCTACTCTCGACGTTCCATTAATCGCCCCCTCGAAGAAAACTAAGTTCTTAATTCCTTTCGTTCTTCTCACCACTTCGTCGAAATTCGAAGATTCGCGACAAACATACTCGAAGAGAGTCCCGACAATCGCTCCTGTGCGTTCTCCAGGGCGCCATACGGGATTTTCGCCAATAAATATAAACCTCCTCGCCCGTAACTGTCGAATCATCCTCGAAAAGTTTCTCGCCGCGTGGGAAAAGGGAAGTTTCGATAAAAACTACATCCGCGGAGTAACTCGCGGCGAGTTACGAAGACAAAGAGATAGATTGAGAAGGGAGAAGAAGAAGCGAGGGTTGAAAGGGGGTGGTGTACCCGCGGAGCCAATCGGAGAAGCTTATCCGGCCAACGTCGAGGACCAGGTTGTGACCCGGAGAGTTTTCTCCGCCTTTATCCGCATCCTTCCCTTCCATCATAGCGAGATATATGGGTCAAGTTGAGGAGGGATTAATCGAGTTCTCTCTCGCGAAGGAATCCAGAGACTGAGTCTTGTAGCGGCGGACTCGAGATCAGCGGCGGCGAGGGTTAAAAATTGTTGGACGTTGCGAGCTGTAAGACGGTCTGCGAGTCCCAAGAAGCACCACCTCCCGTTCGACATCGAGGTCGATCGAGAGAAGTCGCCGATTATAGATAGACAGACGTTCGACAAGAAATAAGCGCTCCAGTTTGAGAATGTAGGTAGCAGAGAATTTAATCATTGACGACCTAGGATCGTAGTCTTTTTCGGGGACAGTCTCCTTGCGGGGGATTAATGCACTTCTCTTCCCAGGTCTATCTTCGAGTTTGCCTTTCTGCTAATCGTTTCCTCACTATTTTTATGCGTTCGAGTTTCGTTTCGATAGAGCAAGAGCGTGAAAGCGATTGCAGGAAAGGGGTGAATTTTTGTCTATACGTATACCGAAGACGAGTGAATTATCTCTACGAATAGATCCCATTATCTTGATCCTCCGATTCTGCATAATCCGCACTTTCTGTTTGAAATTGTTCGCTAATTGGGCAATTCTTACAATTAGACTTTCCTTCGACTTTCTCTACTGTGCGCGCAGCTACGAGAACGCCCGTCGATTTCTGTTCAGCTAGATCCATGTATTTGCTAGGGACTTTGCGAGGGAATAGTCGATTGCACCCTATTTACGTAGGTTCCAAATCTAGTCCAAAAAGAATTTAACAGTCAATGAATTCGGGCGCGATAACTATGCGCGGTTATCATACCGCACAGTTATTCATATACCAAGGACCAAGATCCGTAAGGCTGATTTTCTGCCCCCAACCGATTCAATTGATTTTCATTGGAATATCATGTAGGGTGCGTAAGACACGAGAAAACATGATTCCTAAACGAAAAGATAACGTCATGTGAAGGGGAGAATACGTATTGTAGATATCGATCGTTAATAGGAAATCGCACGTACTATCGCGGGTAAAACGCGAAATATCGAAACCAAATCATTTCTACGAGTCATATGATAATTCTCTAGACATGTGCACAAACCATGCTGTATTGATCAACCGTGAGCTAGTAGCATGAGCTTGAATGACGAAATTTCTCGAATTTGACACGATTCAACGGAATTTTAACGCAGATTGAAGCAAATACAGGAAAGACAACAACTTGATACTCGTATATCGTTCGTTTCATTGTGTCAGAAGTATGCCTGGTTAATATGGCCTTGATTGAACCGTGGGCCGGTAGTGCAATATAAGCTTGAACGACGAAATTCCTCGAATATTCGGACCAAAGACGTCGAAGTTGTACTACGTTCCAATACCACGTTGCAGATGCTGTATCTTGGTCTGATAGTGATTCTGCATCAGGTGTCGAACAAGGTGATGAGAATTGAGAAACACGAAGTGATCGATTTGCAGAGCGAACTAGGCAATGGCATTATGCTATAACACAAAATGGAGGGATTTCGTCGTTCAAGCTCATGTTGCACTACTAGCCCACGGTTGATCAATACGGCATGGTTTGTGCACATGTCTTGAATTATCATATGACTCGTAGAAATGATTTGGTTTCGGTATTTCGCGTTTTACCCGCGACAATACGTGCGATTTCCTGTTAACGATCGATATCTGCAATACGTTCTCTCTCTTCTACACGATGTTATGTTTTCGTTCAAGAATCATGTTTTCTCATGTCTTACTCATCCTACATGATATTCCAATGAAAATCGATTGAATGGGTTGGAGGCAGAAAATCAGCCTTATGGACCCTGGTCCTTTTCTATCCCGCACGTGAACAAGAAATGAGCGAATCAAAGAATCGTATCGAAAAATAAATTGTCCGAAACTCTTCACCGTCTACATTAACCCACGCGATCCTCCGCCCTGCTGTTTTGCATCCAGCCGCGAACGGTGCACCACCCCCGTCGTTTTTCCGCTCATCGCAATCTCATTGTTAAACCAAGACCCGAATTGGGGGTATTCAATTCAACGGACCTCAGACGTTCGAGATATCCCATGAATAAATTTCCATCGACGTTCCCGTCCCTCGCGCATTTTCCTTGTTCTTGAGAGTAAAATAGCGAAGGAACGAACGGACAAAGACGGCCTGGAGAGGTTCTCTGACCCTTGAGCGAAGCAAAATCTCTTGAACTCGTCATAAATCGTCTAGTAATTCTTGAAAGAAAAACTGAACCAATTGATTTACAAATTTGAGATTTCTCGTCGAGCGCGAGCCAGTGATTCGTGCTGAGAGAATCACTATACTTTCAAGGTTATATCCTTAAACACACGGAGAAAGAGAGAGAGAGAGAGAGAGAGAAGACGCGAATGAGAAAATCGTTCTCTCGCTCTGATTTCCGGTAGAATCAATCTGCGCCAAATTTGCCCTCGGATGACCTCTCGTCTCGACAGCAGGCTGCTCGCGTGTTCTTCACATGTAGAGATAGGAGAGCAAGCGAAACGGTCGCCGTGCTGATTCCTCGCCTTCACGGAGCGCGCGCACCTCCCAACGGGACAAACTGTAGGCGAGAATAAACGAATTATCTTGGCCGATTGGGTGTTAGAAGAACATAGCGCGACCAGGGACGTTGCTGCGTGGCTTCGGATTCGTTCTCCAAACAACACAACTGGCAGCGCGCGACGTGTACGATCGCGGTACGACTAGGTCGAAATCTAATCAAGGGGTTGAAGGTGGTGGAGGAAAGGGGCTGATTCGCGGAGGGTAGACACCCGTCGAATGAAATCGAGCGGTGAATCCGCTCCGCAGAATGGAGTGTTAACAGGTTACCTTGTAATTGCATTTCCCGCACGTCATAGACTGCCTCCGGCTGACATCGGTGTGTATCCAATGGATAGACCGCGGCGAGTCCATAACGAGAAAGGCGAAGGTACGGTGGATGGATGACAGTTGTAAGCTGGTGTAACGAATTATTCGACTGGACATTTTTTCCAGTAGGAAAGTCCGCTAAAAGAGAAAACAGAGCGCTTAGTATCCGTTTTAGTCGCATCGCTCGCGCAATGGACAGTGAAATTGCAGGAGGAATTCGAAATTGGAAAGGAAAATCGATGATTTCGTGTAACGCTTTACCCGTTTCGCAGAATATAGTGTTAACGAGTTACGTTGTCGTTGTATTTCCCGCACGTCATAGACTGCCTCCGGCTAACATCGGTGTGTATCCAATGGATAGACTGCGGCGAGTCCATAACGAGAAAGACGAAGGTACGGTGGATGGATGACAGTTGTAAGCTGGTGTAACGAATCATTCGACTGGACATTTTTTCCAGTAGGAAAGTCCGCTAAAAGAGAAAACAGAGCGCTTAGTATCCGTTTTAGTCGCATCGCTCGCGCAATGGGCAGTGAAATTACAGGAGGAATTCTAAATTGGAAAGGAAAATCGATGATTTCGTGTAACGCTTTACCCGTTTCGCAGAATATAGTGTTAACGAGTTACCTTGTCGTTGTATTTCCCGCACGTCATAGACTGCCTCCGGCTAACATCGGTGTGTATCCAATGGATAGACTGCGGCGAGTCCATAACGAGAAAGGCGAAGGTACGGTGGATGGATGACATTTGTAAGCTGGTGTAACGAATTATTCGACTGGACATTTTTCCAGTAGGAAAATCCGTTAAAAAAGAAAAGAGAGCACTTAGTATCCGTTTTAGTCGCATCGCTCGCGCAATGGACAGTGAAATTACAGGAGGAATTCTAAATGGGAAAGGAAAATCGATGATTTCGTGTAACGCTTGATCCGCTTCGCAGAATATAGTGTTAACGAGTTACGTTGTCGTTTCATTTTCCACACGTCGTATACCGCATCCACCTATACCATCGACGTGTATCCAATGGATAGACTGTAGTGAGTCCATAAAGGGAAAAGTTAGGGTGGAAGACCAGCCGTTGCAAGGCAGTGAAACGAAATTTTCGACGGAACATTTTACCCAGCTGGAAAATCCATTAAAGGAGCGAACAAAGCGTTCGCCATCGGTTTTAGTTAGATCGCTCGCCCAATGGATAGTGAGATTGCAGGGTTTTCAAGGTGGAAGGAAAAGTCGCTGATTTCCGCGAACGCACGTTGGTCGACGAAAGTTCGCGCCGAGGCGAAGGGTCTAGTTCTCCCCGATTTTCCGTTTCGCCCGATTAAACGAGAATTTTCCGGTTTCACAAAATCGGACCACCTGTAAAGTTGAATTCCATCCAGTCGAGCGTAGATTAAATTTGAGCACGGTAATCCCTTTTTTCCTCGGCAGCTTTCTCGAGAGTGTACACGTTGTTCCGCTGGCGAAAGCGCGCGCGGGCGCCCCCCTCACCGTGGGTTAATATTATTAAAACCAAAAGACGATGGACGACAACAAGTGTTACGACAAAATTAAACTCTCCCTTGTCCTCCGTTCCTCCTCGTTGCTTCTCGGGTTCCGACCCCGTGAAGCAACCCCTCGCGATGAAAATTCACTTCTCTCGTGAAGAGAAAATTCTTCTCAGGAAAATTTCTTCCGTCGCTTTCCGCTTAGATCGACCATTTTACTCCAGCTTGTTTCACCTCGTCGCCTTCTCTTGCTTTCTTTTTTCTCGGAGACAGCGCATTAAACCACGACAGGGTCGCACTCGGATTTATCTCGCTCCTTACACCGTGGCTTACACTCCGGTCTCGGCTGCACCGTAAAAATCGATTTTATCGTCGACCTCTCGCACGATACCGCGGCCCTTCGAGCGGATACACGAGCCAACGTCTGCACGAAAGATTATCGTTTTACGTACGTGCGTGGGATACCGAGGAGTTTGAGGACTTGGTCGTCGTACGCACCGAGCATCAACATTTTCGAATCCCACATTGCTGAAGTCGCTTCTGCGGAAGAGTCTCGCGCATCGACCGGGTAGGAAGATTTTCCGCTTATATCGAAAAGAGCCTCGTTAACACCCTCCTCGCAAAACGAGGAAAAATTTTATCCCAAGAATATTTTGCGATTACGGAACAAAAATTCCACTACTGCGCGAGATCCTCGCGATAACGAAGTAACAAAATTTCACGAGCACTCTCGCGAACCGAGAAAAACCCACCTCTTAACCCGTTAATGCACAATTTTTTAAAACTGTTAAAAATATATATAATATAGATTTCTATTATCTTTATTGTTAGAAAATAACAAACAAATTTAAAACAAACAAAAACTTACTGTTGTAGTTATACATTGGTTATGACATTTTGTTATCAAACAGCATTTTTCACAGACTGTTTGTGAATATCCAGTACTATATAGAGATACTTTTTAGATTAGACACGTCAACAAAGAAGCATCCCTGATTTAACAAAGAAAAGAGGTCTTCTTTCCAGAGCAATGAAATCATTGATTGATTAGCATTGCAGGTGTAATAAAAAGTATGTGGTAAAACATAAGTGCTACTGCAAATGTACTTTCACAACATACATATTTCCATTCAGCATGGTCTCAAATAGCAAAACGTAGTGTTTCCATATTTAGTATCTTATATTATTGGCCGAAATTTATTTCCAACCCGAAATAGCACTGAATACAGTTGAAATTGAAGGTTAAACGTAGTAATTTTTGGAGGTTCAACCTATCAAGTGAATGCAAGTAGGATGTATTTGTTTCTAACATATAATAGTCAGTCGATAGGGTACAGAAGTGAGAGAGTAATATTATAGATTCTCATTACACAGATACTACTAATAAGAGGCATAACTCCCATGTTGTATTTCTGCTACAGTATGCATCAAAGGGTTAATCCTACGATTCTGTTTCTGGAAATGTTTGCAGTTGCGAAAAAAAAGAACTCGATCTCTGTCGAAGGCGTCAAATAGATCGAGTTAAATTAACCGCACTTGTTAATCGATGAAGCATCTGCAACTTTTGCGCTCTCGAAGTGACGTCATGCTCATCGCGCGAAAGTTAATTATTATTAAAGGTCCGTCGCGCCTCGATAAGATGGATTTTATTATGTGCCATTTTCGCAATCTGTCGTCGCTGGTTTCGCCGGAACGGGAGCCAAAGTGGCCGAAAAACAAGTCGGGCGAACGCAAATCGCGCGAGAAGAACTGAACTGAAGTCAGAAAGAGGAGGGCAGAAACGGGATGACAGTAAAATTCCGAACGAGCGTCTCGTAAACGCTCTATTCAGGCAATCCGTCGGAAGTTGAGCTCCCACTCTTGTATCATCCTCTCGTCCTTTACTCTTGTCGCGTACACTCGCGTAGCTCTTGTTTTCTTTTTTCCTCTCCGCCGCTCGTTTCGCGTATCCTTGACCACCAGTGGTCGCGCCGCCCGTCGTCGAGCGATTCCAGAATTTCCCTCACCCCGTTCTCCGAGGAAATCTAATTTTTGCCAATTTTGTTTTCGCGCTCCCGTAAATTGAATCGCTCGGATTTATAGGCGCGCAATTACCCATCCGCTCGTAAACAATGTCTAGACGAGTAGTTTCTACCCGAAGGGTGAAGGAATAGATGCATCGACCTTTTAAAAAAGAGTTAACGGGTGGAGGATATTTTTCGGTGCTCCCGACTAATGGGACTGTTTACGCGTACACTGAGAGAAAAGTATATGATATATCTAACTATAACGTCATAGTAACAAAATTATAGTTGGAAATATCATATTTATGGTAAATATTACCATAATGTCGGTAATAATTACGATAGAGGCATCGTATAACCAACTGTATTATATTTTTACCCACAATTATGGTTATTTCAAGTAGAAATATAGTACGGTTGAAAATATATAACGGTAAGAAAAGTAACTATTTTATATAGTTAATATTACCAGAATATTTCATACATAGTGATAGCATTAACTATATTCACATAGCACACTTTACCATACGTATGGTAACAAGAACAAAGATAATAGTTAATAATATAACCATTTGTATAAATCGTTCATTCTACTATATTTTGTATGGTTAAGTGAACTATAAAAATATGTTTGACGACGAATTTAACTATGAAATATAGTGAGATTATAGTAAACCCAACCATTTTTTTCTCTCAGTGTAGGGATGCATTAAGGAAGGTTGAAAAATTTGTCGTAAAAATGAAGTCGAAACGTACTTGAAGAAGTATACATATAATCAAGATATACATTGGTCGTAAATATTCACTACTAAAAGTTTTCTCGTCTCTATCGCTAGAGATCGTCAATGTCGTTTTAAGTATGAACACTTTGCTCCGTCGTAAGAAAGAAAAGATATTATACTCGTTTTCACGTAAGAATACCACCGTTTCGCGCATCTCAAATGACCCGATTGGGTACAGATAGCGGTCACGTGAGGACACAACCAATAGAACGTCTGGTATGGTAGAGATATGCGCAGACCGAATGAAAACTCGTCCACTTCCGGTGTATTCTTACGTGAAAACGAGTATAGAATTAGCTTCCAAAAACGAAAACCTACAAGACTTTCTTCTGCCGAACGCGAAATTAACACCCCGATTCGTTTTTCTTCCTCTCCTCCGTGGTGGGTAGCAGTAGAAGGACACGCGAAGTGATCCGAATGAAAATACGCGGACTAACAAGACTCGCATTTAATTTGCGTGGTAACGTAGGTCGCCGCCTCGAGATAATTCGTAGTTAGCAAGACAAGGAAGGAGACCCATCCCTTCGTCGCGGATATTAAAATCGATTTTGTTTGTTTGCAGCGTGAATAGCGACGGACTGTCGCCGTTGGACGTCGCGGTGCTGAGCAACAACAGGCCGTTAGCAAAAATGCTGGTGGCATTCGGTGCCCAGGAAGGCAACCAATGTAAGTAACGTCAGATTCAATCGTTAATTTCATAAGCGAAGATAGGAAGAGCGCTGTTCTTCGTACGACGGTGAAGAAAATGAAAGAGGGAGAGAGGGAGAATAAGTATAAGAATGAGGGTGAGGGTGAGGCTGAGTTGGAAAGTTGTCGGTACCGTAACGCAGTTTTCGATCAAGAAACTTTGCCGAGGTGCTCGCGTCGGTAGAAGGACTTCTCTTTTATCGCGGTGAGTTTGCGATCGCGCGGTACGACATGCCAAAGAGGAAAAAGAACGACGGAGGAGAGACGAGCAAAAGAAGGAAAGATTGTCTCTCGAAGGAAAGATTTTCTCGGTGAAATTCTTCGATGGCACGACATCAAAGTGTACGTGAGAATTATAATTATAAATCTTCTGTGAGTTCGTGGACCTGCCCCCTTCCACTTCTTCTCATCCTTCCGAGCGTCTTTTTTTACGATCCTACACGTTTGGGGCTCTTTATTCACTCCGATCTACCTTTCCTCGGTCCTCTACCTCGCCTTTAATTCTCTCCTCTTGTCGGACGCGACGTTCCACGCGTGCGGCCCTCTTCTTTGTACCCTCGATATAACACGCTCGATTGTAATTACAACTGACCGTGACAAGCGGAGGCGGGGTGGACGCTTTATCGGCGCTCACCGGTGGGCAAATTGAAAATTCTCCGCTATTAACCGCGAATTCGATCGATGCCGAGAGAGGCGTGGTGCTCGGAATAAACATTCGGAGTAACGTCGGAAATCAATTGCTCCACGTCCCGTGATCCTCAAGTTTTCTAAGAGTATCCAAGGCCGTGCCGCGAATTCCGGCGGTAACGTTGGAGAAGCATTGAATACTATTTCGTCGTAAATCGAGAACAGACGTTGACGAACTATTTTAAAAATTCTTTTCGTGCTTTTTGAACTTCCCGTTTGTATGGTTATCTTTGGAGATTCGTTCGGTAGCGTAAGAATATTTGGCACGTTTAATACTAGATTTACCGAAACCAGTCAATTTGGCTGGTTCAAATGGGATATCTAGTTTATAAAAAATGTTCGGTAAATCTAGTGTTAAGTGTGGCATGATAGAAAAAGTACACTGTTTAGAAGTACTGTTGTAAATAAAACTCGTCCCTATGCAACGTCCCTTCCGTTGGCCCAAATCCATATGGTTACGTCGATTTCCTCGAAGGCACATGTCGGATGGTAGATTACGCGCGTCAGACATATGTTACGTCATTTCGACGTGGCGTATGGGCTCGGCCCAGTCGAATTAACGTTAATTAACGTTAGCCGAATCTCGCAGTACCCACCCCCCATTCTCCTCTTCCGTAAATAAAACACTCGAGAAAACAGCAGGAAAGCAACACGCCAATTATAACTCGTAGCGTTGAAGAGGAGTATCATTCATGAAATTCTTAGGACAGGAAACAATTCTTCCCTCTCGCTCTCGGTACGTCAAACTCCACTAATCCGAGCCCCTTTTACATTCCACGGCGCGTTGTGCGAAGCGTGCTTAATGCACCCGTCGGACGCGAACTAACTCCAAGATCGTGAGTGCAACGCGACACAAGTCAGTTTCCATTAATTACCGCAGATCTTGGCTGCCCTCTTAACTTCTACGATTACTCTCGTTAGGCCGACAGTCGTGAGGCGACAACGACTACGACGTCTCGTTAATGTGTTGTTTTACCAGTCCTCTCGAGTTCGAATATGAAACGGGCGGTTCCAATGAGTTTATTAGCGCTCGTCTCGAGGCCCCATTTGTCCGAGATAGGAGCCGGTAAAAAAATCAATCGATCGAAAATTAAATATTCCACTCCGCAATCCTACGTACAATTTCGCGATGGAATTAAATCGAACGAGAGTTCTTATCGATCGATCTGCGTTAAATCGAAAATTGAAATCTGATTTTGGCGGGAAAATTCGAATTGTTCGCTGGCGTCGGCCGCATCAGACGCGCATATTCGCGCGCATTTCTCGTCGCTTGGTGCCGAAATAAGCGCAAGGGCAAAAGGGAGGTGAGTGGAGCGTTGTAATTAGAAATGGGCGTAATTGTGCTCGGCGCGGTGAGACCGCTAAATGCAGTAGTTTATTGCGAATTATAGAACATGCGGCGTGAAGGAGCAGCGTGGCCCACATGACGGGAGAAGCGAGAAGGCACGGACACGCGTGAGTGCGGCCACATAACGATTACGAATGTATCGTTTCGATTCCTGCCATCATCTGGCCGTTAATCGTTTCGCGCAAATTAATTTTCCGCTCGACGACAATAATCAGACCGCCCGCTCGCGTATTCATTACCTTTGACGAGACCGATGTGTGATTAACGCGGAAGAGAATCGATAGGCGGTGTTGCGCGTCGCGATGCCCGCAAAATTAGACTTTCGGAGGACGAACGAGTAGACAAGTGTCCGGTTATTAATCCTCGATTCCTGTAAGGCACTTCATCCGAGGAAGTAGAGGAACGCAGTCGAGAAAAGATATACAGGGTGGGGCACCTAACTTGAGACAACTGAATATACAGAAAATAGAGCAAAATACGAAGAAATGTTTCAGACAAAAGTTGTATGGTTTCAAGGGGGGCATATTGTGATATTGTTGGTTTGACCTTCAGGTGGAGTGTCAAGGTGAAATGAAGGTCAACTTCATATTTTTTAATGGGACTATAATATTTTAAACACCTACATTTGTAGCCCTTTTCATAACGAATTCAACTTCTACCGAAGTGAAGGTCATTGAAGGTCAAACGACGGAAAAAAGTTTAAATCATTAAATGAAGGTAATTTTAAATTTACTTGCATTTATTTCATTAAATGTTCGAAGTGATGACCATTAACCTGGATACATTTTTGGATACGTCGAATAAAAGATTGATGAGCATTTAACAATTTGTTTCTTTCAATTTATGCCGATAATTCCACGTATGCATTACTGGGCTACAGAAAACCCACGATGGTTACGAGAAGTTGAACCCCAGCGGCCATGGAATGTCAACGTTTGGTGCGGAATTATCGGCGACACATTAATTGGGCCTCACTTCTTCGATGGGATGCTGAACGGATAAAAATACCAAAAGTGTATCCAAGTTAATGGCCATCACTTCGAGCATTTAATGAAATAAATGCAAGTAAATTAAAAATTACCTTCATTTAATGATTTAAACTTTTTTCCGTCGTTTGACCTTCAATGACCTTCATTTCGGTAGTCGTTGAATTCGTTATGAAAAGGACTACAAACGTAGGTGTTTAAAATATTATGGTCCCATTAAAAAATATGGAGTTGACCTTCATTTCACCTTGAGACTCCACCTGCAGGTCAAACCAACAGCATCACAATATGCCCCCCTTGAAACCGTAAAACTTTTGTCTGAAACATTTCTTCGTATTTTGCTCTATTTTCTGTATATTCAGTTGTCTCAAGTTAGGTGCCCCACCCTGTATTTACTAGAAAAATGTCGTGGATTTATTGGATCGATTTATAAGCCAGTACTATTGAAACAATACTTGAAAACAAGGATTCTCTTTGCGATGTCTGTGGCAGATCATCAGAGCTGTAATTGATTAAATAATAGTTTCATTTTCGCCATATGATTCGATCCAATGTAATATCAATATTGAATTTCAAAGTATCGTGAACGGTTCGTTAATATTGCTTTAGCGGATCGAAAGCTCCTCCGAATTAAACGAGAGCGATTGATCCTACGCCTGCGGGCGCGTAGGCGCTCGTACACCGAAGGGCACAATGTTAATTACTACTGCAATTTACATATGTACCGTCAGCTTGACGAACAGAACCAGGATTTCGTCGGGTGATGGAATAAAATTAATTCTTATATGCTCGGGAATACATGACACGTGAAACCTACTCGCGAGTGGTCTCGATATAAAAGGTCCTGCGGGGTAATTACTGTTTTTCTTTCTCCATCCTTTTTTTATTCACTCTTGAGACGACTGCTCGAAATAAAAAGACGTCAAAAACGATAAGCTCTCGAAATGATCCCGCTCCTGATTGCTTCCTGGACTGTTTGCAGATCGAAGGTCGAAAGATGCACGATAGTTTGAGCCGAAAAAGAAGAAGATGTCGGATGTCGAATTTTTATTTCGCGCGTTCATTATCGTTGTATAAATTCAGCCAAGTCCGACGTCGAGTACGAGAAAAATCGAAACGTCATTCTTGACCCATTTGCCGGATATTAAAATGTAAAATACTCGGAAGGTGCGAATTTGCGTCATGGAAATCCTGTTTCGTATAACACTCCGTCGCGTTTTCGCCGATGGATTTCAATTAAAAAAAGATCAATTCGATTTTGCGAGGGGCAGAAGGCAATTTGCAATCAGAAACAAGATTCACTGTCGTTAACTGGTTTTTTTTTTTTTTTAATCAGAGCATGGAACGAGTCACGAGGCACGATGACGTTCGGGAGTTTCCGGAAAGTTAAATTACAGGCCTGGTGGAAGGCAGGCAGGCGTAGCCTTGAAAATTATCATACGTCGCTGTCTCTGCGCCATCCGCCTTGCCATCCGCTCCGACCATTATTTATCTCGCATTCCCACGGCGTTCGTTGCCTCCTGCCATATCTTTATGATAATAGTAGATCGAATTAAATTCACCGTCTGCCGTCCTTGGGGACACTAACGTTCGCCCTCGCGATCAATTGTTCATTATTCTTGCTGGCGTCCAAATCTCTCTCGCGTCATACCCTCTCCTTCTCTCCATTAAACACACACACACACACACACACACACACAGGCAGAGAGAGAGAGAGAGAGAGAGATAGAGAGAGAGAAACGTTCTCATTCTTTCTTTCCGCCCGCCCTTGTATCACTCGCTTCCATTCCTTTTTTGGTAGGCTGAAGTCCTTTCTGAAGCTGTCGGCCTCTCCAATTTCTCCTTTTCTTCTCCTTCGAGACTCACCCTCCACGCGACGTTCCACAAAATTTAACAGCAATCCCAAATAGGCGTGGCGAGTCATTTGAGCAGAACGGAAGATTGCGCGCATTATCGAAATTCATTTACTACGATTGTCTACCGACGCGACGGACTCTGTGACGCGTGTCGACGTTCGATGTGAAATAATTCGGAGGTGGATGTAGGGTAGAGAAAATTTAGCAAGAATTCTATTTGCATTGGAGCGCGAACTGACGTTAACCGAGGACGTATCGCTCGTTTGTCGAACGGAAATTACTCCGCGTTCTCCAGTTATCTCGTTCGATCGAGCGGCAAATGTCCCAGAGGGTGCGAAAAGATTTCTTCCTCTCCGCTACTTTTCGCTGTATATCTTTTAAAAAGAATCTGAAATCACGTCGAAGATCGTCGAAGTGCGAGATTTGCGAGAAGTTTGCTGAAAGGAATTCGCTAAAATCCATGCGCTCCGCTCGAGCCATCCCCGCTTCTGAATAAATAATCGAAACGCGTATCGCACTTGTAACCAATACGATGATTGAACGAAACCAATTAGCGACTCCTCCTCGCTCTCACTCTATTCCAATAATTCTGTAACTCTCGGAACAACGGAGTCGTGTAATCAATGTATCGACTTTTTTTTTCATGCTCCGATTACACGCCCCCGTTCCGTGGAATTTACGTTCGTTGGAAAATGTCGTTCGAAGTGAACGACGCACGGCGCCCTCGATTGCTCGTAACTCGTGTCGAAAGCTCGCCCTTTGATAAATCCCGGAAAACTGAGAAACTAGAGAACTGGTTGACGTTTTGCGCGATGCGAGACGAGCGACGCTTTTTATTCGACAATTAACATCGTGCGCGCTTCGTGATTGATACTGTTGATCGACGTTTCTCTCACGCCTCGTTTCTTTCTCCAGTCAAATCCCCGGAGTCCCTGGGCAGTCATCTGGCATCACTGCTGTCGGAAGCGGAACACAGAGTCCAGGAACTCGGTGGTAGCACTTCAGGTAGCGGGGGCACCACTCTCCTCGAACCGCCCAGCAGCAGTCATAGGGCCAGTTTTTCGTCCCAGCATAATAATCTGACGGGATGCGGCGGTAGCGCGGAGGACAAGCAACTCGCCCTCTGGGAGAGGAGGGCGCGAGCCCTCAGGAAGATGCTGCTGGGATTCGACCAAGCGAGTGAGTCCCTTGCGCCGTTGTGTCGCACAATATTTGGAACGTCATCCCTTCTGACACGATCCAATTTCGAGGATACGCGGAATGACGATATTTCCAAAAATTGGACTCCACACGAGAAGCAAGCGATTTGTCGCGAAGCACTTGTAATTACTCACCTGTTAACCCTTAAGTGCATAAAGTATGAATTTTGATAGCGGCCACATTAAAGATAGACCAACGATCTATCTTTCTTTTTTCTTTGGCACGATGTTTTTATTGTCACGTAGAAATTCGTACATTTAAGGGTTAACGTATACGAAAATTGCATATGATACGTCGAATAATCGGACGTTTTCAAGAGGTCTGTTAATTGATCTAATCGCGGAGTGACGAAGGTGGGAGAGACTTCTTCTAAGGGGGTTCGGTAAAATTGGTTTCAGGGCCACCCGATATGCCATTCTTGGTCGCCGTCGACGTAACTGGCACGACCTCGGTGACAGTGAGGTTTCAGGAACCGGACTCCCATGACTCGCCCATTTGCACCAAGTTCAAAGTACAGTGGAGCCTCAAGGAGGACTTCTCGATGATCTGCGGCGACAGGGAGGTCCTCGACATGAAGCAAAGAGAGTGTCGGATCGACGGCTTGACGCAAGGTCAAAAGTATTACTTCCGGGCGGCAGCTGGAAATTTGAAAGGCTACAGCAGGTTCAGAAATTCGACGCCGGCCCATGTTACGCCCAGCAGTGAGTTTAACTAGAACATTTATTTACTGTTTTTCCTTAAGAATCGAAGTTCTACGTTTCTCGACGAGACGGGATGATGCTTGGTTAACGTGGAATTTTATTTCCTCAGGCTGGAGAGACATTGACGGCAGGATGCCAAGATTCGCCGGACGCTTGGAGCAATTAAACACTTTGTTCACCGACATAAGGCGTCCGGAGTACACCCAAGAGACACCGGCGGTACAGAGGCGCAATCACAAGAAGAAAACGGCGATAAAGCAGCTTTTCACGGCCACTAGCAAATTTCAGAAGAATCTTCGTCGAGGAGTGTTTCTCGCGTGTTTGCTTTATCACGAGGATAAAGTACTCGTTACGAACGAAGATTTCCTACCCGTGATCGAAGTCGACGAAACATATCCTAGTTGTATTTATAACGACTTTCATTGGCTGATGAAAGTCGCTTGTACTTGGGACGATGTAAAGTCACTTCGACAGGACATGGAAAAGAGTCACAGTAGCTCGACCAATCATTTCAGAATAAAATTGTTGCAAGCCGCCGCACAGATGCAGGTTTGTCCTTTCGATCCACTCTATGTAAATTTTAGAATTTTCACGTTTATATACCGCCATAAATGGGATAAGATTCTCTAAGACTACGTATATTGTTTTCGACAGGCTGCATTATGCACTCAAGACCTCGGCCAGTTATATCACAAGCCTATCAGAGATATTCAGGGTACCTTGGTATTCTCGACAGTAAATTACGTTAAATCACCAAAATTAGTGTCCGTATTAAATAGCAGATGGCTACCGTTGAATAAGGTTACGAAGAAAATTATAACTCACGAGGACAGTAATGTAGCGGATATCTTAATGGCTAGTATACAGGAACAAATGACCTATCATCAAGTGAGCAGCATAAAACTGTCAAAGGGTCTTTATTTGGGATATTTAAAGATGCAAAGTAGCGTAGATCTGATACAGGTTGTCGTACCAGCAAAATCACCCAATGTGTTACCACATTGTAAGATACGTGATAATCCGCATGTCTCCGCGTAAGTTTTATTTATTTTGTCTAATAATTGTCTACAGCTACCGTTACGCGTTAAGATTATCAATATACTAATTATCTAATTGTTATTAGCGAGGAATGGGAATACTTGAAAAGGATAACGCGTCTTCATTCATCGGACACATCTGTTCAAGATTCGGAAGAGAAAGAAAATGTAACAAACGAATCTTTAGGCACGGAACAGCAGAAATTATTTGTTGATTTGGTTTCTGCAACGGCGCGGCGACTTTTTAACTACATGGAAATTGGTCCAGAAGACTCTTTAATACACCGATTGTACGATGCCGAAGTGATCGATCTAACGCATGACGTATCATTCTTGATCGCTGTTCCTCCCGCTGAGACGGCATGCTGTGTACCTGGAACAAGAGAAATCCTATTGCAACGCGGAGACCTTCTGTCTTTGCCAATTCAAGTTTTTGAAATGGTCCATCTAAATACGTATCAGAAAGATGTAATCAATCGATATTCAAGATTGAGTTGTATTCTCGAATTAGATACAGCCCAGGCTCAACATAGTCACAGAGAAGCCTTTAGTTCCTTAGAACTGAGCGTGGCAAAGGATAAGCTTGCCAGACTGCAGGATTTACAGTCACAAGTAAATACCGTTTGGAAAGGTGCACGATGGCTCATTGATGTTATTACATTTGCACGTGATCGTGGGTCGTCGCAACAGAGTGTATGTATATTTTTTTCAATTTCTTTTGATTGAAAAACAACAAGTAAATAAGTTTAGTTAAGTATAAATTTTTTTTTAATAATTGCAGGGTACGTCGCAATCCGTTGGCATTTCAATGAAATATCTGCTCAGCCTTGATAGAAGTAAAAGCAACAGTAATAGCTTAAAGAGGAGTCTCCTTCAATTGCCACCTAGAGATCCTAAACTCGTTAAGTCAAGTCCAGGCCGCGGCAGCTGGCCAGGGCCCAATGTAACTAATTCATCTTCCAATTTGCTCACTACAGAATTTAGTAAAAGTGAACAGCAGTTACCAAGTGGTCAGTACATTCGAAAAGGTAGCAATACTTCGAATATATCAAGTAGCTCGGAACAACCTAAGTCTGTCGTACCGATGAGCAGTGGTAGCAACCTGAGTAATACAGCAAGTGTCAGTGGCAGTAACCATTTAGTACCTGTACAGAATACAAGACTCCCACCTTCTAAATCTGAAGATACTCTTCTACTAACAAAGTACAAGCACAGTCCCAGAAATCGGTCTGCTACTATAACTTCTGCATCTGCAAGTACGAGTCCATTGCTCAGTATAAAACCAATTATATATGGTGGATCTTTATTAAGCGTCTCAACAGCAATGACGAATACAACGAGTTTACTTAGCGTCAGTAATACTAATTCTGACAGTTTGCACTCACTGAGCAGCGATGAATACTCTACTCCAAATTCGAGTGTTTGCTTAAAACCAGGGCATAGTAAAATTAAACCATCCAAACCTACTGCTAGTGTCGCAGCCATGGCTACCTCAGGGGTGGATAATCAGCTAGACGAAGAAAAGGAAGAGGCTACTATGATGCCAGCACCTTTGCCTGGCATTCTACAGGTAAATACGGACATGTGCATAGAAGCCATGTATGTGTAGTTGCAATAATGTTTATCCCTCACATCCGCATCCTTACAACGCGTAATCCTTCTAATTGAAAAAATTAGTAAGATTAGATTGAGTACTGAACTATAAAGATT
Source organism: Tiphia femorata (assembly GCA_944319695.1). NCBI lineage: Eukaryota > Metazoa > Arthropoda > Insecta > Hymenoptera > Tiphiidae > Tiphia > Tiphia femorata. Next base: position 3,462,082 of record OX090902.1, read on the forward strand.
ATGGAGATCAAGTTGATGGAGCCAGTTGACTGCAATGTAGTAAATAGTATGCTAAATTAATGCAATATGATGCTTTCGTATAATGTTAAAGAGTAGCATAGGTAATAAAAGCAAGCTTTTCCTAGAATAATCTGCCTTGGTGGAGATTCAGCGTTTCTAAACTTTACTTTTTCTCTGCAATATTATGTTTAAATACTGTTTTTCCTTATAGGGGACACAAGTCTAACCCGATTATAGTTAAAAACAGCTCAGTTGGTCTTCTAGTGCAAACTGATGTAGCAGATATATGAGTAAGCCGCTACAGAGCCCAAATTTAAATGCTTGCTTTGTTCAGCATAGCTTTATAACTTGTGCTTACCAGCATTATTCAGCACTAATGAGGCATGAAGAATATGTCTAATTGCTTGCATTTCTATAAATCAAAGACAAGTTGTATATTCTTTCATATATCCAATATAGTGCATTTTAGGAAATCTAATTCTACTCTTAAGTGTGCAATATATAAAATTTTATTATTATATCTCAATAATACATATTCCTGTAAAAAAGGACGATTTATGTAAAATGGATTTTTATTCTTACTATCTATTTGTCTTATGCAAGACTCAGCTGCTGTGCTTTGGCCATAAAGTATGTTTTCAGTGATTTAGCCAAACAATCGATGAACTGTCAAAATTCATTTAAAAAACACTAATTCCGCTACCATGTAGCTGTATTATAACTATGTGTACATCCACTACAAAAGAATATTATCCTATTGCAGGTATATGCGGCCTATGAAACTGGTTTAGCTTCCGGTACCAGTCTGAAGTTACACGTAACACCAAGGACAACAGCAAGAGAAGTAGTTGATCTTGTTGTGAAGCAGCTAAACATGGCAGTAGTGTTTAAGGGGCAAGAGGGACCTATCTATACTGCTGATGAACTTCCCAATTTTTGTTTAGTTGCTGTAATTGGTGCAAGAGAGCGTTGCTTAAGAGACGATTTTAAACCTCTTCAACTCCAAAACCCATGGAAAAAGGGTCGCCTATACGTCAGACAAAAACAAGATGTTCTTGCTGCTTTAGAACATAGCAGCAAGCACACCGCCTATTTATAGCATAAATAAATTAACATAAATTTCTTAAATAAGATTAATCTGCTACAATGTCCATTGGATCTCTTAAGAACGTGAAATAGCTCTGAAAAAAGGAAAAATGTATAGCCATGACATAATTTTAGTTTTACTTTTAATGAACAAATAATACGTCCTTGAGAAAACTGGTATTAGCAAGCTAGAAACAATGTCCGGAATATTACTAAGCTTTTACATGCTGCTTATGGTAACTGTACTCAAGCATAATAATCCAAATTGCGTAATGTCAATACTTACCTCCTAATCCGAGCACAATTATCAGGTTACATGGCTACTAAAGTGCAAATGAGACTTTGAAACATAATAAGTTATGGGTAAATTTCACCAAGAATATATATAAATTATGTCGTACGTGTGACTTGTGTTAAAAGAACAAACACAATATCTGGGCATGTATATAGTCATCTACATTCCAAATTGAAAATTTGTAATTTTGTCTGTACTTCGTTATATTTCTGAACTGCAAATTAATTCATGATGAACGGATAATACTCAAGGTATACTATACTGTTATAGTTTAGGTATCGATCTCAGTGTTTTATTGAATATAAGTGATGGTGACGGTATATGTGAAAATACTTGAAAGATCTCATGGATGCTTACAATAGTATGCAAACTGTCTAAAATAGTAATTCATTATTATTCTGACAAAACAAAATCGCCTTGTGATTAAAGGTGAATGTCCCACCTTTCTGCTATAGTTATGCTAATATAATGAAAACAGTAGCACAGTGAAAACCATTGAATGAAGAAATCAGTTTATGACATTTTTTCTGTATACCAGATGCATTTTGACAAGACTCTTGACAGATTAACCATATACTTGAATGTTTACATTCACATGTGTACTATATGTGAATTGAAATTAACACAAAGTTTTATCTAATTTTTATAGGAAACTGAAGTGCATCCATGTGTAAAACAATGTTACCAAATTTAAAAAGATAGCGTTGTGTTTAAAAAGTGGTAACTTGTGTTGTGTTATGTAGATATTTTCAGTGACATCTTCATGAAATGTGAATTATTCTAATATTGTAAAACAGTTCCTAGTCTGGTAACATTGTTCTACTAAGATTTAGAAAAAAAATCAGCAGAAGCTACGTTTGTATTTCTGCACAACTTGACATGAGAACGGAAGTATGTTGAATAGTGCAAAAATTTATTATAGGTGTATATTTGCAACATATTTTTCTTTGTATCTATTGGCAAGATTGGAGAAGAGAATTGTATCATAACTTGATTGAGAAGAGGCTTATAGACTGTGCTATAGAATAGACGCAAAAGTATTATCGTTACTCTTATTTTTTAAGAGATTATTTCTCTCGCATTATATGCTACAAGGCGTATAAAATTCGTGATTGTATTAATTCTACTAATACATCCTTCCTGTGTTATATTATCTCGCTCGAATTGCGATTTACGAGATAGCTTATATCAAATACAACTTCTAGAGAAGCATGTGAACAAGTGTATTACAGAAATAATTTGCAACGTGCACATAATACATTTCTGTTATAAAATAGTATGAAAAAATGTAAGGAAACCTTTAAAGCTGTTGAGAAAATATTCCAAATTTATAATTCTTTCAGTTCTGGATAAAAAACATGTACATATATAAATACATATAATAATGAACGGAAAATTAATTTCGTTACAGATAATTTTTAATTTGAATTACAAATCACTTAATTAGACGACTCTTTTACATAATTGACAGAAAAAAAATTTCGTCCAATTATTGTAAAATTGAGTCAATATCTGAGAAAACAGAATGGTACGTGGAAGATACCCTCAACGCACAATATTACTGCACAATATAAGACACATTACAAATATTAGAGAAGTGAGAACAGTTATTCCGATTCATCTTCACAAAGTGGATTGGAAAATTACACTAGTGCCAAAGAAATTCGGTAAAAATTAGTGTAAATCTATATGTTTACTATAAACTTCAGATCTTGCAATGCTGAACAAAGTAAAACTAATCAGTCCCCTTGAATTGATCAAAATTAAAAATGCATACGTTCCACATTCATTTGCAATAACTATTTTTAGAAAATTCCAACATAAAATATAGTGCAAACGTCAAATATATGCTTTCCTCAAAATCCTTGATTTTCTGCTAATCAGAAGTACGTTCCGTTAATACACCGAAAGCATTACAGAATGCTATATTTGAGATCTTATTTAGAGATTACGCATAATGCGTATCATAATTATCCGTCCCTTTATTCGTCGGAATGAAATTGTCGATCACGAAATATTTGGCCATCCGTATTACGGTTATTGGGCAGTAGTATCGTGCACCACAGGGCCACCTAGGAAAATAGACGGTGCACATATTTTTTTATCTAAATGCGAGAACTTGTTACTACTTTAGCTTAAGTGCGTACTCGACTTTTCCGAAATGTGAAGAATGTATACTCATGCGTGCTCCATGAAATGCACAAACGCGTTGGTCAGAAGAAAGAGAGCGAGAGATAGGGAGAAAGAGAGAGAGAGAGAGAGAAAGATAGAGAAAATGATACAAATTTGTCAGTTCTACCTAAGTATTTATCGATGTTAAGTGTAAAATAATCAATAGTAGATAAGTGTTAACCGTAAAGCAAAGAGGAGAACCAAAAGTTTTAAGCCTAAATAGGAGAGGAGAAGGGGTTTCTTTTTGGACCTAAGGAAAAAGTCGAGCATGGCAAAAAGGAACAAATATACATTGTAAATAATATAACCGAAGAGAAAGGAGGTAGAAAGAGGGAGAATGAGAAATGAAAGAGGAGACAATTCAATGAAATTATTTTGCGCGAGACGAGAGATCTCGTTTCTAGAATCTATTTATCACGGTGTAACTATAGTTGTGCCTATACAGAGATTATTGCAGAGTTATAGTCGAAGCGCGTGAACAGTGATACGTATTGCATTATTCAGTATCGAGAAACTAAGAGACACGGGATATAGTTAATATAGGAGGGACGGGAAACAACGAGCGAGAGAGGGAAAGAGAGAGAAGGGAGATACACACACGTGGATACATAATTAAATATGTACATTAGCAAATTGATGTTTGTATAGAGAGCGACAGAATGGCTTTGTTTCTGCTGCGATTCAATTACGTTCTTTTCGAAGATACTGTAACGAGGAGATCGCACGAAATAAAGTGTAAACATTGTATTTATCAGCGGCTTTGTCGGCATTCCAGGATGCTTTTTACTAACCACGCGGAGAATGCCCTGAACCTTCTATCGTATTATTCGATCCCGCCTTATATCGTATACTCTCCCGACCGACAAAACGCGCGCATAAGACGAGAAACGAACCCGGACCCTCACGACCGATAGTCCCGCTGACCTACTTCCGCTTTATTTCTCGTATCATCTCGTCAAGCCACCTACTCCTTATACATCGGCTCTGTTCCGTCTGTCATTGTACATTCTATTATTCGCAATTACCTCGTCGCGCTGGAACCTCTTCAATGCGCCACGGAAATTGTGCAATGTAATCGTTGGCATTTTTTCACCGCGATTTTGAAAAAAAAACCATTATTCGTCGGGGTTGAACGGGTACTTTCTTGCTCGGAAATTCGCATAATTCGATCGAAAACAAAAGCATCGATTCGATGTTATTGCGGACGCACGCGTACCCATAATAATGATTGTCATGACAAAGCGACCGCAAGAGCGGACACGAATGGCTGACCCGTTCTCCGGATTCGCCCTCGGCTGACCTCATTGCTGACTGACCCACTAGCGATTCTGACAACGGAATAACAACGTGCGGTCAGCGTGAAACCAACATATGCCCACCGGCAACTTTAATTGACATCGTTTCAAATACCTTCGGGAAGTGAGCCTCGAAAAACGATTTAAAAGAAGTACTAACGCACAGTTTTCGATTGATCGTGCAATCGGCATGTTGAAATCGTTTTTCGGGGATCCAGGATACTTTATTTACCGCTAACGGAGTACAAAATCCCTTCGCGAGTTCTCAGAGGTATCACCTGACAAATCCAATCCCCCTTCCCGGAGCTTCGCCGTGAAGGGAACAAATTCTCCAAACTAGGCTGCGACGCGTCAGTTGTAACAAACGGTTTCCTACACCTCTCGCGGCAATCCTATCTCGATTCATCGAGGGAGCGCGCGCAAATATCAATCAAATTATTACCGCGGCCTAGTTCCCTCCTGACAGCTAGGAGAGCAGTTCTCAACGGAATTATTGTCCGATGTCGTAATTCCTTGGAACTGCGATAAACTGAATTCCATTGGGTACGGTCAGTAGTCCGTGTTGCATACCGAAGCGGCATACGATCCAAGAACGAGCCCTCTTTTTCACAGACTGACAATACTACGTAGACTCCTCCCAGAAGTGAAGCTACGTAATACCGGACTTAAAGTTAATTTCCTAATTGGCCTCGTAAGGAGGTCGGAAACGAAATCAATGTCATTATCGAAGATTGCGAATGGATTGTATGATCCGCGGCAACAAATAACCTCGTCCTCGTGACCGTCGCGACATACGCGTCGACCCATCGATTCTGGTGGGGCTGGAGGCTGGAGTGGCGCGACGGCAAGCGGCACCGAAGAACGAGGCGACGAGGCGACGAAGCGTCGTGTCGTAAAGACGAAACTCGTCCGTGGAACGAGGATGCGCGTTACCACCACCCTTAACCCACCGGCGTTACACGGATCTGACAACGCGCATGTGCAAGCGGCACACCGCCGCGTTGCGAAAGAATTATGCGGGCCACAAGGTCCGGCCGTTCGCCGATCGAATTTTTATCCGTCGAAGGTTAGGTTTCGCAGCCAGACAACCCGGAGAGTCCTCTCGCGTGTGTGCGCGATACTACCTCCCCACTATACACAGTGTTGGGATTACTCCGTTGAAGAGGCACTCGACTACCGTGGGCTATCGAAAGAAGAATCGATGTAGCTCCGAAAGACATCCTCCAATTGTGCATTGGAGGGAGAAAGGACTAAGCCTAACTGTCTACCATTCGAACCGATTGAAATTCAAAGCCAGGAGCACCCCGCGCGATCGTGAAGCTTCGTGTCCTTAAGGAAGGCGCAGCTCCGAATCTCTCTGGTGGAACATTGCAATTGGAGTCGATGATCGGGATCACTCGAGTAACCGAGCTACTGCAGGCATTATTCGATCATTCTCATCGGCTTACTCCGAAGCCCAACCCCCGTTCGGTCACCGTCGATCGCACCGAGACCCTTTCCCCCTCGTCCTCGTCACACCTCCTCGTCACCTCCTCGTCTCCTCCTCGGTGACTTTACGATCTCGAGTGTGAGTCAGAGCGCCGCGGCAACGAACAGGGCCAGGAGGAGTGTAAGCCACGAGTTACTCGCTCTCCTCGTCCCCTTCTTATCCGTGAAGCCATTTACGAGGACGAGGACGACGACGAATGCGACGACGAGATGGAACAACGAGCACGAGGACGGTGAACAACCAACTATGACGCGATGGACGAAGAAAAGAGAGACGAGTAGTATATACACGCCGGCTCAAGCTGGTTGCAAGCCTACAGCCGGGCTATTTGGAACACGAGCGATCAGTTCGCTCGCCGCGCACCGCCAAAGCGGACACACGGGGGCCCTCCTATCCGCTGTATCGCGTATTGTAAACCAGCGCGCTGCAGTCTCCCAACCCACCGCGCCATAGAGTATAGACCAGGGACTAGAGGTAGCGCTTCCCTCGAAATACTCGCGACCCTTTCGCGCCAACCGTTCGATCGATACTCCATTGTCGAAAAGTTCGCGCGTGCGCCTCGAGATACTCTCGGCTTTTGAACCGAGAGATTAATGGAGAGGATGTGCGCGAACACCTACGTCGAGGTTTCTTTTCGAAATGACAATGCGAAGGATCTAACATCGTCGTTCTTGACGATTTAAATGAATGTGTTTTGTTAACGCCATTGTCGACGGAGAACGTGCGTCGAGGCTTCTTTTTTTTTTATCTTTTCAACCTTCGAGATGGCAAATGTGAATTGGCGGCTTACAGTGTGTTAATGTTGAGCCTTAGGACTGAGAAAAACTGAGGAATGTCGCTAATGATTTCTTTTAATCGGAGATCTTCGTTGACACGTCACTTTCAGTTCTCTCGATTAGGTGCACGTACGTTAACTGCGTACCTTCCAAAGATGTGTGGAAACTTATGCGAGAGCAGCTTATACCGTCAATGTGTTAATGCAAGATTAAGAAATTGGGGTGACATTCGTCCTACGCGCGAAGCCACCGGTCACGGGATCAAAATTGTATACGAAATTTAATATGGAGAGTGGGACAATTTTTTCTAGGACGCGTGAATCAAATGCTCGCTCGGTCATTGCCACTGATCTCGTGTCACTGTCAAGTTTCGGGAAGGTCCTCGTTCTGTATCGGACACGTGTATAACTGTCGACTAGATTCCGGTGATATCGTTATCGTTTTGATCTACTTGGGATTAAACTATTCGCAAATGTATACGATAAAACGTGCCGGCGATCGTACGATAGTTTTCAATGTCAAAGTGAAAAAAACAAATAGACCGATAGCATTTTAATCATTCCAACGAGATTATTTCTTTCTCTCTCGTGGCGCAGAGATCGTGCAAAATATTTTTCTTCGTAATTAAGTTTGCTCGGCGATTCCAGTGCCAGGTCGCACTGTACGCTACAAGAGCAGCGCGAGTAATTCGTCGCGGAACTAACCCACTTCGTGGCAGCGCACGAGTTCCGCGTTAAACTGTCATTTTACATCGGCGCATTGCGGTCTCGCTTCAAGCGCGCAGATTGCACGGAAATATTTCCGAACGAGTTTCGAAAAGTTCGCTAAATTTTCACAGATGCTTGAAAACTCTTGCGCGTGACGGTGCAACGCAGTACGTGTTACAGAGTTTCACGAGATCCCCTAAAATTTCTGTTTTATTTCAATCTCCGGAAGAAATAGTGGAACGAAAGACAATCAACGTGCCGCGAAATTTAACGACTACGATTGTTCACGATTATTTTCGCGCCGAAGATTCTCTTTTTGCTTCACTTCCAAAATAGTCGCGTTTTGCGAGTTCCACGATGTTACAAATAAAATTCGCCGAAGCTAGAAGTTGCCTTTTCAAATTGCAGCAATTCTTATATTTTACGGAGAACAGTAAATTAATATCCTGTATCCTCGTATTAAAGCCGCCAGCTTCGTTTAATCCCGCGAGGTGACCGGGTCGCGGACTCCGCGCAAGAACGTAAAATTTCACCACGCGAAACTCCCGGTATTACGCGAAATTTCGCGGCACCGTACTCCTCAATTAATTTGACGACGAGCGTGCCGGTCCGCGAGGGAAAATTAACGCGCGTCCCGACGTTTTCCTCCGTAGTCGGCGACCACTTGCGAAAGTCCGCGCTCGCGCAAAACCATTGTCACGACTTCGCGCCAAATAAAGCTCGCGCAGTGATCCGCGCAGTAGGCACCTCTTGAAAAATATTCGCAGCTACGGGCACGGTTAATTAATTTAATTAATCGGCGTCCCTTCTCACGGGGCAATCACTTTTCACTCTCGCGAATATTCGACGTAGAGATACGCGGCAAAGCTCGCGCGGAGAATTCCGCAAAATTGTGACAATTGCGGCGCTCAAATTCCACGAGTGATTCCAATCTGGCGCGCTTCAATTAAAATTCATAAAGCGAATTGCCTGCACGGCCCCTCGCAGAAATCAGAGGAAGTCACCGTACCACGCCATTTTTCCACTAAGGTCGTCCCTCTTCTCCTTCCCTTCCTCCCACCGGTAGGAAAGCTCGCCTTATACTACCATTAGGATAATTAACCCAGATTTTCCCGGATTTATGGTGAACGGCGCACGCGGGTCGTGGCAAATGCTCGCTCGCGGGCACGGGCCTCATTGTAAACGATTGCCACGGGGGCCTTCAAGTGCGCTTGCGCGCCCGAGAACGTACGGGCGAGAGAAGGAATAAAAACGAGAACTTCCTTTTCCGAGAGAATCGAAATATTTCATCGAACAATTTCACGCGAAGTTTAAATGGCGCGTACAGGGCGCGAATCGACTGCCTCCAATTTTTACCAATTTTTTCAAATTCTACCCTGTTCACCGTAAGAACAGGCTCTTTTCTCTTTGAAATTAATCTATAGAGGTATTCCAACTCATGAACCGGTCAAGAAGAATGGAGAAAAGAAATTGTTAAATGTAAAAAGCTTACCGCTAATTGTGGGTGTAATATTAAAATTCGAAAATATCTGAAAGATAAAATCACCTTTCTCAGCGAACTGTTCATATATTTCTATGCTACAAGCACGTACACAATCTTACACTCGGCCACTGTAAAATTTCGACCTTTGAGTCTGCCCGTACCTTCTTGCTCCAGAACTCACATAGGACTCGTCTTGTCTTTGAAACAAACAAAAAAATCCTTGCATTTCTTCATTGGCCTAACGCAATTCAATTCCATTGCAGGACCCTATTCAACTGTAAGTGGACCAGGTGTCCTCTTCGTTTCCCTCGTCGGACGACCCTGTGACGCGATCCGAGAGAGCTCGAGGAATTGCCTCGAGGACGACGAGTGATAAAGCGCGACGCGATTCCTCGGTGGAGAGAAATGTCGGAAGGCTGTACGAGTTGCAGGGGAGCCAACTACCCCGGCGGAGCGCTTCAGATAGGGCCAACTTCCGGTGGCGGAGGTGGTACCGGAAGTGCTCCCTGCGCTCCTGGTACCGTTTGCACCGCTGCCGCCACCAGGAGGGTCCAGGTGCGCGCCAAGGTGCTTTACGGTTCTGGGAAGGCGATTGCGAGCTTGCAAGCGCAGGAAAAAGCGGCGAGACACTGACCAGGTAAACGCCATTTAGCACGAGTCACTCGTATTGATACTAAAGTAAACATGTTTGGATTTATTTAACACTGATCAGCGGTAATTTCGGCAAATATTGTCCAAATTTGAATTTGAAATGTTTAGAATTTTGGAAAGACAGTAAGTTTCGATGTAAAGTTACAATGTCCACCAAATAACGAACGTGTTGTGCACATGTTGGTAATATCCTCAGATCCTTACATAAGCACAGGATCACCGGAGAAATCATTACAATTCATGTTTTTTGAAAGAAATTTTTTAAATGTATAATTAGTAAATATATAATATAATAGTATAACTAGTAAATATATTGTCAAGTGTGTAAATTATACATTTAAAAAATCCGTGTATGCATACATATTTTCTGAATTCTATTCAATTCCACTAAGGGTCGCGAAAAGTATACATTTTTTAAACCTGTAAATGGACACTATTTTGAAACCGCACCGGATAGTGATCTGCAAACTTTTCTGTTATTACAGACGTATTTGATTTTTCTATAAAATTTCATCCTAATTTGGTTAAACAGTTTTATCGGAATTCTTGGTAAGCATACACACACGCCACGCCTAATTTTTGTAATGGCAGTCGCAGAATCATCCCTAAAGTTTAATATCTTTCCTTTGCAAATATGAATAGACTCAAAATTAATGAACTAATTTATGTGCAGTTAATTAAATCGAAGCTTACATTTTCTGCTTTTAAACCACATTCTTAATGATTTATTTGTCCTAATTTTTACGTCATAAAAACAATACAAATTAATCAATGTATAGGTATATTTGTTAGTTATCGCGACAATTATTAATTATTACTGTTTTATTTGTAACCTTTATAGGCAGCAAACATTCCGCTGGAAAGTAAACAAAAAATGATGTCAAAATTTGTTTCCAATCAAAAGATATTGAATTTTTTCCGCAAATACCCGTATACAGACCACTGTACGATGTACCGGTGATTTTGAATTATAACAAAAGAATTTATCGTATTTCTGAAATATTACGCATACCATCCTACCGTACTTCCTATTCTCTTCCTATTTTCTTCCGAAGATTTTCGAGACGGTACCTGCTCGAATAAAAATGGAACCTACGAAATTTTACAGTCCGATGCAAAATTCCTCCGAGACGTGTATAATGCAGAGCACCAAATAGCATTAATCCAATTCAGACTGCTACGAGCAACTATCCGTGTAACGAGGCATGCCGTAGATTAAATTTAATCTCGCGGGGGACTTACACTCCGTAGACATGAAATCGTGCGTGGATACAATTATGTGAGCGGTGATAACCGTAAAAATTAATGTTACGCTAATGCGCACAGTTATGGGGATAATTGTTACGCCAACGATTAGTACCACCATACACCTAACGATCATTATCATTGCAACGACCTGCTTGAAACACACGATGTTTACAAGTTTGCCATTGAGATTCTCTCATTGCTTCCGTAAGCCACGCGTCAAATAACACAACTCGAAGATCACCGTTTCACTAATCGCAATACAAAAATCATTTGAATATATTAAACGAACTTGGCCGCGAGCAATGTTATCGCCTCGCCCGGGCAATCGGTCACGATCCAGAAATAATATAACGCTAACTGTAAACGCTACGATGTCACCCAGTTATTGGCGAATCGGCCCAACTTAAAACTCATCCTCGAGAAGTAGTAAGTGGAACGAATGCAAATTAACCGAAGAGTCCCTCCGTGTAATTGCTCGTGCCGAGCGATGAGGAGATAATGAGAAACCGTCGTCTTAATGGACACCTTGGTTCCCAAGCCTTCCTCACCGCCCTTCCGGCACGGATCCTTCGAGGATCCTCTCGATACCTGTGAACACAATCGCGTCTCTTCGTCCCCAAAACGTGCCCTCGAGGTACCATTCGAAAAGCAACGAGAGAAACACAAACGTGATAGATACCTACTCCCTCCGCTTAGTCCTCTCCGAACTGCGATCCCGTGGAAGAGCGTCGAAATGACGACGTCGAGTCGGATGAGATCGCCGGTAACAGTAAAAATTCGTGACGCTTCTTCGAGTCGAGAGGGGGTAGAGAAGAGGCGTCGTGATGCCGCGAGAAAAAGATGGAGGAGAAGGAGGTGACGGAGAAGAAGGAACGCGGGAACGGTGTGCGAAAGAAAGAGGATCTCGGGTAGAGGAGATAAAAGACGAGAATAAACCGCGAGAGGAAGAAGAGCACAAGCAGCGACTACGAGAAGAAAGAAACGAAATGGAACGACAGAAAGGTGGAAGGAAATAAGCGCGTGCTGAGAGTACGCTCGTGAAACGAGGGATGAGGAGGAGAAGGACGAGGAGGATGATGATGAGGACGAGGTGGTCGAGGAGGGCGGAGGCGAAAAAGAAGAGGCAAAAGAAAGCAATTGGGAGGTAGAGAGGCAAAAACACAAACGTCGCCGCCTCGAGGCGATGATCGTGAGCGGTTTTGTCCCGATGCTTCACCACCGTTGGAATAAGACCGGCCGTGCGGCCACTCCGACGGTTAGTCCTTGCTTAAACCGTCCTCGAGAAGGTCGCGTACGCTTTCGACCATTCGTTCCTTTCGTTCCACGTTCCCTCGCTTCCGCTTAGTCCTCGAGGATTCGACGTAGACGCTAGGCAGCGCCGAAAAGGAAGAGCAGAAGGAGTGAGGAGGAGGTGGAAGAGGAAGTGGTGGTGGTCGAAAAGGTCGAAGAAGGAGAAGAGGACATGAGGATGCAGCGGTGAAATTCGAACGTGGCCAGAAGAATTCGAGGCAACACCATGCAACTTTTACTATTGTGAGTTCAACGGGATGTGGTTGAATAGTTGTGAAAAAAAGAAAGAAAGTCGATGTACACATTTTACTGGGAAATTGAGAAAATAATCGCAGGCGCGGCTGCGTGCCATCGGACGCCGAGACGCAACCGGAGAGTCCCAGGAGTGCGCGCGGTTGCATTCTCGGGCGTCGAAACCGTTCGGAAGGAAAGTGCATCTCCGGAATTATTGCATAAATTTGCATTCTTACGCGGAAAACTCGCGTTTTCTTGAAGCGCCCGAGTAAACAAGAGAGTTTCACCGTGGCGCGCGCGTGCCATCATGGGGTACGAAGAATCTCGGGAACGTCGGCGCCTACCGCCGAGTTGCGGCACGCTTGTTTGTTCTTTCGAAGGATGCTTCTTAACCTTTGCCACCACGGCGACGCAATGACGAAGAAGATGTAGAAGACGAGCGCAAAGCGTGCGGCTATTCGTCGAGTCGCACGGGTGCATCGAACTAAGGACACCTTGCAGCACCTTGCGGCACCTTGCTCGCACGCAGGATGCACTTCGTTCCTGCGCAACGCTCGTAGGAAGCAGCGCCCTTCTTTCTTTTCTGTTTTTGCGTTTCGCCGTTAATTTTTCATCCACATTCTCCGATCTCCCGTGCGGGATCGGAGAAGATAAAACGGGGTCGTGCGAGTATTTTCTCGAAACGAACTAATCGCACGTCGCAATTAATCGAACACAGGTATTCCTTTTTAGAAAACCCTGTCAAGGGGAGAAAGGCGCTTCGTCTCGTTCCATCCGGGCGGAGAAAGTACTGTTCAAAAAAAGAAAGATCGCATATCGTTCGCGTGCACGAATAATAGCACCGCGGTGGGGTCTGCATATTTATTTACGATTTACATTTTTCCGAGGAATTTTAATTTATTCCTTTGCGCACGAGCCAATTGCAGAGCGGGGAAAAATATAAATTGTGCCACTATGAAACTGACGTCGCGTCGATCCGCGGTGGTGACGTTTGTTTTAGAACGGGTCGTTTATAATCTCGAATATCGACCGACACGTGAAACATTTTTTTTCGCGACGCGGCGTAATTCGATATTTAGATCGAACTCAGTTTTTAGGATCTTTCGGACGACCTTCTGCTCTCGTGACGTTTCGGTGATCCCGAAGTGATGCCTGAGAGCGCAGGTCATTATGATTTCTTTTACATCCCGCCTTTGGCGTTCTACAATCCGCGGTACCGTTAAATTCTCTCTCTCTCTCTCTCTCTCTCTCTCTCTCTCTCTCTTCCTCTGTGTCCACTCGTCTCTCCTCCTCTCCCTCCTAACAAACGATAACTTCCCGGCGCTCATTTCTTCTTCATCTCTCCCCCCTGCATCTCGTAGCCTTCCACAGTTTTTTTTTTCTTCTTTCCTTCTTATTTCTTTTACGATCGTCCATAACGCCAGGCGACGACGACACCGAGCGTTCCGAAACGTCGTCGAGATACAACTTTCTCTGAGGATGATCCGCAAAATTCGTGCCGTTCTCCTGTCCACCTCGATATTTCGAACAAGCGCGCGCAGAATTCATTACAAGCGGGAAGATTCGAACGCGGGAAATTAACGCGAGAGATTCTATTCGTCGCCGAAATTCATTCTCGACGGTGTCTTCTTTTTACAATTTTCTTGGACGATTTAATAAGCATGCTCGTGAGACGATCTCGCACGTGAACTTGCAAATTTCGCGCTACGCTTAGGAAAACGAAACAATGGCATCCGCGCGAACAGAGTGAGAACTCTTGGACTAGTTTCTTAATTGGAGAACACCTCGTGAGGTTACGCGAACGCGGTGCAGCACGCGCGGAGTCCACGTTCCAACGGTATTATTCCGCGTGCAAGGTGCACGGTCAGAGGCATGAATGAGAACTCGCTATTACGCGATCGAATATCCGGATTGGACGGCAAGAGCGCAGTGTCACGGTTAGAAAATAAGAAAAATCAAAATCGATCGTCGAGAAACGCCGAGCCGTTTCGCCAGTGGTCGAACTTTTCCTCTCGTCGATTCGTAAGGTGCATTGGTAAGGAGAGAAATGTTGCAACGAATGATCTTGTCGCGTGTATAATTATGTTCAACGGTACTCGACGTGCGAAAATATTCGCACTTGTATTTCTGTAGGTGAGAATAGTAAAAAGATGCAAGCTAAGGTATTTATCTAATTTCCTCGAAAGTTACACGGTAGGATGGATAGTGTTTCGGCGTAGTCAAATCGACATTGTTTCTTCTGTTCGATCACTTGTACTAATTGTAAGATTGACTTCCACAAAAAATGTCCGCGCTTTGAACAGTTCCTTGCACCTTCGTTTCTCTTGCAAATTAATTTCATTCGACTTTCAGCATCGTCCTCGCCTCCCTTTCCTCGACCTTGTCGTCGGCGGCGAACGAGGTCGACGGATTTCACCATGTCAAATCCCTTCGTTTGTCCGCATCTTCGTTCTCACGAGGCTCGAGTCGCGAGAACCCTCGACGAAACGAGGCCGACGATCGTCGTCCAGAAATCTCAAACATTCCTCGGCTCACCCTCGACATCTCGACACCCCTGAACGACTCGAGGCAACGGGAGGAGGTGATCGAGCACGTGCGAAAATTAGTAGAGCTCGAGATCGGCCAATCGAACATTCCCGTGGAGGATCTGAAGGTGCCGGTGGAGATCGAAGAATCCATCGGGACCCTCCAGTCACCCCATTCGCCCGAGTCTCAGGAATTTCACGGGGAGGCGACTACGGCCGAAGAGAAAATTTCCAACGTGACGATCAAAGGCGAGAGAGACGAGACGAAGGGTGAGATTCGCGAGAGAAACAAAAAGAAGAAGGAGAAGGAGGAAAATACGAGACCGAGGGTCGACGAGAGAAATTTCGAGGAGTTCACGGAGCTATCGAGAAACGGTGGGGTGGAGAACAATTTGTCCTCGAACAGGGAGGACATCGTGCCTCGTCGCGAGCAATCGGCGCCGCCTAAGGGAGACAGGGAGGATTTCACGAAGTTCGTGAAAATTTCACTCCTGGCGGAGAAGCACTCGTGGGACGAGGAAGAGAAGCAGAAGGGGGATGAATATGATGAAATAAGAGGAGGAGGCTCGTTGAATGGGACGGTGAGAGATGGCGAGGCGAATACGAAGAAGGCGGGTCTCACGAATATCGAGACAGACAATATGGAGAGTAGAACGAGCGAGGAGAATTGGGAGGGCCCCAAGGAGGAGGACATGATAGAGGCTGAGAATTTTGGATTGCGAGCGATGCACGAGCTGTACTACGTGAAGGAGCCCAAGCTCTATTCGATGGGTGAGAATGTTTCTTCAAGCAGGAAAGAATCGACCGCGCAATGTGTCACGTGACTTGTCAATTAATATCGTTGAAAAATATTCTTCCAGGTCTTTATCTCAACGCAGACGATCCCGCGCGATTCGTCGCAGCCTTCAACGATCAGACGGACGAGGCGAGAATTTTGGCCAAATTTGGTTTCGCCGCGTTGGAAGGGGCGATGCAATTGTCGAAAAAGTGAGCAGTTTATTCTTCGTTTTAAGGCTAGATTTATTGGCGAAATTGGCACGGATCCGTTATTCGATATTTGTCGTGTAGATTTCCGGAGAGCTCTGGAGAGCTCGTATTATTGCCTCGAAACACTCGACGAACTTCTCTGCAACGTCAGTGCCCAAGAAGAGGCACTCCGCAGTGTCCTCCGGCCAGTCTCAGGTACAGAACGTCGGACGGGAGCTGCAACAATCTGCAGAATCTCTGGTGGGGCTCCGCCATGTCAACGTTCCAGAGGCGAGTACCTTTGCCAACTCTTCTGGCAGTGGCGCATTAATTTGAAAATTCATGTTGCCGTAGGTTCATGCCGCCGGTCTATCAGGATGGCTTGCAAAGCGTGAGAAGGGCGAAAAACGGCGGACCACTTCCGAGCGCGCGCGAAATTTCAAATATACTTCACGAGGACCGGGACGTGTCTTTGGCTTCCGTCACTCACATGCTGATGCAATGGGGACAGTTCGTCGACCACGACATCACAGGTAGAAAAGTCTCGGTCGATTCTTCACTTGCTTGATTTTGCGACGCGCAGTCGATAATCGTACCCACGTTTCGTTATTTTTATAATCAGCAACGGGGCAGAGCAGAGGTTTCAACGGCACGGTGCCGCGGTGTTGCCTAGACGCAGGCGCCGGATTTCAGCCGCCAGAATTCATGGTAATGTATCGCCTTTCGAATTTTCACCGTTCACTACCGGCATCACTATCGCGCTAAATCTCAGCTTGTGTTCTCCTCGTGTCACATTCCCCGCGGTTGTCGAGCCACTTCGCCTACGAATTGAAACCTTCAATCTCAACCTCAACAGCATCCGGAATGCCTGCCGATAGCAGTGAGTCCTCGGGACAGTTTCTTTGGACCACTTGGAGTGAGATGTCTGGAATTCCTTAGAAGTGGTCCGGCGCCCAGAGAAGGTTGCGAGTTCGGACCCAGGGAGCAATTGACGCAAGTGACCAGCTATCTGGATGCCTCCACTGTCTACAGTAGTAACGCTCTGCAAAGCGACAGTCTGCGAATCTTTCGAAACGGTGAGAACGCCATGGACGGTAACCTGATTGTTAATCTGCTGGATCTGCGAACTTTTTCGTTACGTTATTAATCCTTCATTAGTTATTGGAAGATTGTGGTAACGCGTGGGTATTTCCATTTTCTCAGAATCGTGTATTGTAATTAGTTCAACAGGAGTAATACTGTGAATGTAGATATTGTAAGTTCTTCGCGCGTTCTCATCGATTCAATGAAGATGTCAACTTTTCAGGACTTCTTCAGTACGGAAGGATTCAGTCTCGTAGGCCGCTACTTCCTCGACAGGATTCCGACCTCTGCAGACGCGGCTCGCTCTCGACGAGTTGCTTTCGCGCTGGGGACGGTCGTCTCGGCGAGCAGCCGGCCCTGACGTCGATCCACGTGGTGTTCCTCAGATTGCACAATCGAATAGCCACGCAGCTGGCCGCCCTCAATTCGCATTGGAGCGACGAGAAATTGTTTCAGGAGACTCGAAGAATCGTGGGCGCGATCGTTCAGCATATCACTTATAGAGAATACCTGCCTATCGTACTTGGTAATTCTTCATTACGCCGCATCTTTTGATTTCTTTGTCCAGAATAACCAATCACATTGAATTACGCGCAGGTCCTCGTGTCATGAAAATCTTCAACCTCGAGGTTCTGCGAAAAGGATACTACGACGGTTACGACATTTCCGTCAACCCAACCGTATCGAATGCTTTTTCTACCGCAGCCTATCGTTTCGGTCATTCTCTGGTCCAACACAGTTTCGTTCGATTCGACACCGATCATCGACCTCTCTTTAACAGTGAGTATATCTCGAACGATAACAATGACGATAAGCCAAATTTTGTTGCGGGCTCGTCCAGTTATCAAATGATTCACGACCTACCTGCATCACTGGATGTTTCCAACGCACGGTATCTATCGTAGATCGTATCTTTCAGACGTTTCGATTCACGACGAGTTCAGCAATCCCGTGAATCTCGAGACCGCAGGCTCGGTGGATCGTCTCTTGCTCGGATTGGTCAATCAGCCCTCTCAAAAGAGGGACGAGTACATGTCCGACGAATTAACCAATCACTTGTTCCAAACCCCGCGATTTCCATTTGGCATGGATCTGGCTTCCTTGAACGTTCAACGGGGAAGGGATCATGGACTACCGCCTTACGTCTACTGGAGAGAACCTTGCGGTTTATCGGCTGTCAAAACTTTCGAAGATCTCGACAAAGTGATATCACCTGATGCAGCTAGAAAGTTCAGATTATTATACTCGTCCGTCGAGGACGTTGATCTGTTCTCGGCAGGCTTGGCTGAGAAATCCGTGATGGGTGGCCTGGTTGGACCAACATTTGCCTGCCTGATCGCTCAGCAATTCGGCAATCTACGACGAGGCGATAGATTCTGGTACGAAAATCCCGGTGCCGAGAACAGCTTCACGCCTGGCCAGTTACAGCAGATCAGAAGAGTCAGCCTAGCTCAGGTCTTTTGCAAAACCATGGACAATATTCGAAGTATCCAACCGTTCGTTTTCCTCATGGCCGACGCTTCGAGGAACGAACGAGTCGCGTGCGACGACGAAACCATTGGTCAGCTCGACCTTGAATTCTGGGCTGAGAAAGCACCAGAGGTCAGATCAAAGTCAGGGGAGTCTTTGGAGAAGCAGGTACGAAGAGCGGACAGATTCAAAGCCACGACTCAGCGAGCAACTACGAAGCGGAACGATCCGATCTTGAAGTTCCACCAAGGCGAGAACAGCAAGTTCATTCCGCCTCGGGTGAAGCCGGTGAACGCAAATATTCATCAGCATAATCGAATAGTAGTGAAGACTCCGTTCAGGCCAACGGATAACTTGACCATCGTCGTGAACAACAATGCCGTGAACTCTCCCGTCTTCGTGAACGATGGTATTTACGACTCCAGCATCAGGAATCGACAAGCCACGACGAAGTATCCGAGGCCGCCCATCTACACCACTCAGCGGCCCATTAATCAGAATCCTGAGAATATCGGCCCAAACCTCACCTCTATTCCGATTTATGTGCCGGAGCCTGTTCCTAAGCCCATTCCAACCGCGCTGCCCCAAACTTTGCAACAATTTCAGGAAAATCCCTACGTGCCACACGCGTTCGACGATCCGAACAATCCAAATCCTTTGAATTACGGTTTTAAATCTGGGCTACGCCCCATCAACGACGTCGTCTACGACAGTTTGTCCTCCTCCAGTCCTCGACCACCCTTGTACACGTACTACACGAATTTACTGAGGCCAACTACTCATACTCCCAGTAATTATCAGAACGACGAGTACCAAACGAATTACAGGCCACCATATCACGATGATCATCGGGATAAAGTCAAGCCAACCGCTTGGCCTCCTCAACACAGTCCGCAGTATGGAAGCAACGATCAGTCGATCTGGCCCGAAAAACCCGCATACGCAAACAATCCCAGGCCACAATCTCCTTATCAAGGTGCGGACAAGGTCGATTACGAACCCTGGCCCTCATCGTCTTATCAGCCGAGACCAACGAACCGGCCAGCCTCTAATTGGAATTATCAGAATAATCAGAAGAAGCCGAGCACCGGGAGCAACTTCAATCGGCATGATGTCGATTCTAATCGAAAGGCACCCAATCGAAATCATTACGGTACATGGCCCGGTGAATTATCTTATCAGGAAGGATCGAACGACGGTACAGTTGTTGGCTCGAATTCTAACGCGTGGTCCGATGCTTCGCCGTACAATGAGGAGAAACCAATTGCAAGGCCTCTTCAGAGTGATTCAGACGGGTGGACAACCATTTCTGCTGCGAATTCTCAGAAGGATCCAACGAAGAGGCCCTCTCAAGACCCAAGCACGTTGACCAGTTACACGTTAGCCCATCAGGTGCCGCCTGGAAGGCCCGCCAATGCAGCATCGCCGGTTCAAGTCAATCATTGGTTAGAGATCCCGTTCTATTTACAGCATCCTAGTGACGCATTGCAAAGTGGCAATTCTTATAGCGACAACAGGCCGATTAACGATCCAACTGTACATCCACCACCAAAGAGACCGAGTAAGCCCGATGTCACTCATCATCACCATCGACCAGGATCTTCTACTCCTAGCAGCTACCAGTATCAAACGCCGACTGAGGAACCTTACCTGAGACCTGTTAAGATCCAGACAGTCACGATTGTAACAGAAACCATCGACACCGTCCATCGTCCAAGTAGCTTGGAGTACAAGGCCCAAGAGAAAGCGCGAGAGCCAGCTGAAGTACCAAAGCCCTTCGTTGCAGCTCAGTCCAAGGGCGAGTACGATGAGATTCTTGGCAAACCCGGGCAGTATTATTACGAGAAGAATGTTTTGCATCGATATCCTGACAGGACGGACGATCAATCGGACAAAATTGATTCTACGGCGAAGGAGAACCTAAGCGCGAAGGACGATAATACGAGAATCGCGGAGGAACATATCAATTTTCAGTCAGCTTTCCTCGATACCGAGGCAAATGCCGAAGTCATTCGCAATGACGAAACCAAACTCATAACGACGCCTACGATCGTCGTGGGAAGCCACGTGGACAAGGATTACGACCTTGAAGGTGCATTTTCGGAAAATACGGAGAACGTGGAGAGCGTCGCTGTGTCACACGCAGTCAACAGGTATGTTCCAGTAATTCTTTCACGCTGTAAGAGTATCGTCTTTCTATTATTTCGTAATCTTCTTTCTTCTTCAGGACGAATAACTGGCTGCACCCACGCGAGGATACTAAGGTCTTGGAAGCCTCGGATGTGCCGTTGATGAAGTCTGACGAAATATCCAGCGCGAAGGAGCTACCCAAGCCCATGAAATTAAGAACGAGCGGTTCTTAACCGCCTCCCTGTCTTCCACTATTTTCGGCAGCTCACGATTCCTTGAACGTCACGAAAATTTCCTCATCGAATCACTCGCAAGCTCTATTCCGCCACTGTGCTGTAAACGGTAGCACGTACGGATTATAAATATGATAGCTTGTCTCGATTAATAACGATCGGTCGTGCGTGTGTACCAAGGTAAGCAGAGGCAATGCATCGAGCGTACCCGTCCGCAGGATCGTGCGCGCCCGCGGGTTTCACCCGATTAAAACACGATGAGGAAACCGGGGTGATGATCAGGTGGCTCGAAAGCCTCGCGCGGAACGTAGCCCAGTTAGAGACGCCAATTTTAAACCGGGCCAGCCCTGCCTGGAACCACCAAACCGCTACTCCCAACTATTTTCAGATACCGGCGCTTCCCACGGCCGCCTGCCGGTGCAACTCGCGTGAGCGCCGCACACGCTCATCTCGCGTGTCGTTCTTCGAGGCGGCGTGCTTCTGAATCCTGGGGAATCGATCCTCGTCACGAGTCCCACAGAAAAAGCGTTTATCAGCGATCAACATTTTATTCCTTAGAGCGTAACGCGATCGCGCGCCGTTCTCCTTGTTTACGGAAGCTCACGATTACACGACTCTTATTTTCTCTCAGCATTATCTCTCGTCGTGTTAGTCTTCGTTCAGGGTCACTCGTGATTCACCACTCACCTACGTTTGATTTCACCGCACGAGAGATTCGACGATGACTTTCGCAATATCGTGCTACGCGCCAGTCACTTATCTCTTTTACTTCAATTGCACAATTAGCAACCCCGTCGCCGAGATAACGTCTCGGAGTATTCGCGGATCATCCTTATCTTTGAATACGCAACAGAATGGGAAGGCACGTTCGTTTCGATTACCTACGGCGTGGCGGCGAGCGAGCGTGGCGTATAATTCCCGAAGACACTCGAATTCATTCGGCGATAAGCATCGCTCCCGCGGGGAAGCCAGTGGTCTCAGCATAATATTTAATATTTATTAGACGATATACGTAGTAAGAGGGGGAGCAGCAGGAGGAGATGGATAATGTAAAAATGAAGAGATCTGATTTTAGACGCTAGAATGCATCTATATATAAATATATTAATATTTATGCAGGATTTTATTAGTCGCCTTCATGCTCCATCCAACGTTCTTCTCGCGTTCTTATGTTAATCGTCGTGTCCCTTGCAGCAGCGTGAAATCGCGGAATCGAAGTTTTCGAAGCAAAGCGAGCAAAGCGATTCGTCCTCGCCACGGATAAGCTGATGGTAGTGGACTTTTATTTCGGAGCTGGACGATCGTTCGACCTCCTCCAACGAGCATCTCTCGTCTCTGAATTTTGCCGTCCTCTCGGTGTCCGTGCGAATTGAATCGCGCGTCACCGCGCGGGTGTTCGCAGGCCGCGCGCATCCACTGGCACCAGTTACGCGATGTTTTTGGGTCACCGCGAAACCGAGGCAATGGCCGTTAGGACGATCGAAATGCACTTTTCGATGTCGTGACCTCGTTTCCAAAGCCCGGGGTCTGCGGCTCTCTGCTCTCCGCATCGTCGACCGAATTCGGGCGCGAGTGGTGGGACGAGAGAGAAGCTACGAGGAAAGAGAAGGAGAACCGTGACGAGGAAGCTTCTAGCGAGTAGTGACGTTACAAGGATCACCCTCCTACAACGTTAATTGAATCGTTTCTCGCTTTGCATCTGTGCCAAACTGCTGGCGGTGGTCCCTTCACGGGTGTCAGAAATCTTAACACGTTCGTGAATGCCCTTACACGCGTCCGATGTAAATTTGATTTGCTTGAAATTCAAATTAGAATACTTTTGTGTCATGCATTGCTAAGTGTATTTAAATGAAATGATAATTGACACATCAGCCAGCGATCGAGAGTTGCAAAATTATCGATTAGTAAATTGGACCGGGTAGTAGTAAATGAAACTTGTACAAAGGACGATCGTTATAACATTACTAAAGACGATACTTTAAGTACGAAGGGATGACGAAAGGACGAGAAAGTTGCGCAGGGAGAAATTGAATACTTATGAAGAGATTACGAAAGCCAGTAAGTATAAGACTCTGATTGTACGTAGAGACACGGTGAGAAACGGTTGGATCAGATTCGCGATTAGATTGCGGATACTGAGTATTCGGACAATTGCACGGAGGGAATAAGAATGATAAGAATGGTTCGCTAGGACGCGCGGGAGACATGTGAAACGTATCGCGTGGTTGCGTGCGTGCCAAGAACCGTTTCGATTTCCACTCGATGTCCAAGTACACGCATTCAACGTGACTTTCCTCTTAATAGTAGGGAGGAGTCATACTTTATAGGAAATGGTCTTTCTCTCTTCTTTCGCTCGATTAAACTGGTCTTTAAAGTGGAACCATTCGCGAAAGCCGTTCGCGTGGACTGGCGCACGACGAAAGTCAATAAAAAAGCGGGTCTCAGCCCGCGTGACGATCTTTCGCGTCCTCTATGATTCTCTCGTATACAGCAATGGCACGAGGGCGAGAGACGACAAAGGATGGAAGGCGAGAAAGAGATAGAGAAAAGACGGAGAGAGGTAGAAAAGAGGCAAGAGAAATGCGTATTGAAATGTGCCTATTGTGCGTTTTCTCGGATAGAACCTGCTTTTCAATCGCTCGCGGTAATTCAATAATCCCAATTCCATGCGTGCTGCGATAAAACAAATAGTGGAGAGACTTTCATCTTCATTTACGAATATTTCAATACGACGCAACGGCGGTGAAAGTAAAATTTCATAAATAATAACGATTACTTCGTTTCTTAATAAGATTCCTCGTAATACACTTTCGACGTTATACGCTTCAATCCGACTGGCTTCATTATACGGGAAAGTTAATGCGGCCTGAAAACAATGGAACACTCTTTATCGCATTCTCGTCGCCGCGTATCGCAGTTAAAATTTAATTCAAATGCACATACTCGTAGGAGAGAAAATAATTGGATCGGGCGTCCCGTTTAATTCTCGCATCGTATTCGAGCGCTCGACGCATTCTACGAATGACACGGGAGATGATCATCCGGATGACGTAATGGACGTCGTAAGATCATTTTCTCGAACGCATCCTCTTTCACGATTCTCACGTTAATAAAAGCGAGCGACGATGAGCGCGATGCTCGCGTAGGCACGCTTTCTCCCGTCACGGAGCGTTGCGCTATTATTATGAGAGAAAAACGTAACACACATTGTTCAACGGTAACATTGACACCATTACGACACAGCGTTTGTTTACAGGTGAACGCGCGACAGAACGTGCGAGGGGTCAACGGATAATTGCAGCGCGAGGGTTATTTCAAAGTACGCGTGGCAGATAGAGTATAAGCAATATTCATAAAAAAAAACCGTAGAAAAAAATATACACTTTCATTCGATCTCGTTTATTCGATTTAATTATAAACAATACACCGAAGACTCGATTATTCTCCGTAAGGATTCACCGGGATTACCTTTCAAAAACAACCTCCGCCCACTTTAAATCAACAATGCTAATACACCTAAAAAATAATATCCACCATTAATCTCACCAACAATTTAATTCTCGCGATTCGGATCTTTGCGACATAAGGACGCAAGCTCACGATTGGTCCCTCGTCCGGTGTTCCAGAAGGATTCGACCAATGACGCGAGCCCGCGCATATCGTTCCACATTCCCCAACGACTTCGCGGCGTTCGCAATAATCAAGAGTCCGTCGCGCAGCCCGATTCTATAAACACTGTCTACAAATCTCTCATTTGGAGTTCCTCTGTCTATACGCAAAATCAATCGTCACGAATCCTCGGAAAAATGTAGACTAACCGTAGGCGAAGTTGAACGTGCAGACGTTGGTTTTGGACGAGGTGAGGAGGAAGGAACGAGTGGACTGGAACCGAGCGAATCAAGGGATCGCGAAGAGGGTCGAGCGTGGTGGGGAGGTTAGGTTGGTCCGTGTTCCTTCGTTCCCAAGGCCGGTGGAGCGGGGAGCCTCGAGAGACAAGCCAGTCGGTAGCGACGCGTCCCGGGCGCCAGTCGCCACGATGTTTCTCGTTTCCTTTCGCGGTTCTCGCCTTCGGGCTACCGCGCGCGGACCCACGACGCTATTACGTGTCGCCGTGAGCCTCTTCGTTCTCGTGCCGTGCCTCGTAACCTGTCAGGAGAGCCTCGCTACGAGGATGCGAGTGATAAGCGAGGATCTGGACCGGCAGCTGAACGACATAATGGCATCTCAGGCTGTGATTTACACGACTGTGAATACGAGCGGGCCCTACAACGCCACCACCAAGTTCAACCCCAAGGGCATGGGACAGCTGTACAACGTGACCAACATGTTCATCGACCTCGTGCAGAGCAAGCAGGCGTATCCGGAGGGTCAGTACTATCGCATTATCGAAGAAAGATTTCTCTCGTCTCGCGATCCCCGCGAGATTTTAGGGGTTAGAACTGGAATACGCGCGGACCTTTACCTACACGGTCCACGGTTACGCCCTGTGCCGTTGCGAAGGTACGACGCGCGGGCGAAAATGGCCGGCAGGCTTGTTGGTAAACAGATCGCTGTCAAAAAAAGCTCGAGCACCCGGCGAATCGGAGCGTTCGCGGTACTTGTGTAATCGCGGAATCTTAGTCCGATACGCCGTTCCGTAATCTAGGGACTATTGTGTCTCGCGATAGGCCCAATTCGTAGCTTCTATTCCTGCTTCCAATGCAGCTTTTTTTTTCTACCCGCTCTCGCGGTAGCCCCAACGACCAATGGCAAATTTCTCGTGCTCGAAACGTCGCGGGAACGGACGAATCGTAATCGTGGGCGCGCGAGGAGGAACAAGTGGTGGGATAAGACGAAAGGTTAGAACGAGAGGTTAGATACGAGCTTGTGTTTTCTCTTGGCGCGCTTCGAAACGTTTTAAAACTCCTCGCCTCGATAATGGAATAAACTATTCGGATCAATGACCTCCCAGTTGGTCGCTCGCGTTCGTACGAGCAGCGGGCTCTACTCTCGGCCGAGTGCTGCGACTGTATCGAGTCTAGCAGGAAGTTGATAGCAAGCGTTCGTCATCGTCGGGCTCGGACGAGACACACGAGGTTTAGGATGGTGTAGGACGCATTGCGCGCGTCCACTGTATATTATGAATTTACTCGGCGGGCTCGTCTGCGCGCGTGGTAACGCTTGTCGACGAATCGTAGGGCATAGATTAATTTCCCCTTTCGTAGCGAATAATATCGTTTTCGTTACAAAACAACGAATATGTAACTTTGCTGCGGGATAAAGATCATTGTCGAATTTCTGTCTAGCGCGCGAAACGTTAAATTTAATCTCCGTATCGTTCTTTTAATTAATTCTACGAGGCCTTCGACGTCTTCTTCGAATGCGAATGAAGAAGAGATTTCAATCACGCGAGGAAATAGAATTTTTTTCCCGGATACTGGTACATAGATACGGCGGGATTCAAAGAAAATTCTTGGAACTTTTCACTCTGTCGTTTCTCATTTATTCCACCGGGCATAATACTAGAACTGTGTGATGGACGAGCGCAGCTTTTACCGGATCCTCGTAAATACATAAATTCGAGAGTATCAACGGAATATTGTCGCGTCCCATTTAATAAATCAGGCATAATACTGGAACTGTTCTACGGACGAGGGCGGATTAGATTAAAGGGAGATTCCAGGAATATACGAATTTTTTCCTTTCCCCCGTTAAATCAACGTGACGAGACATTTCTACGGGCGAGGAGCGTCGCTCGAACTTTGCGTAAACTCGTTCGTGTTGCGCGCGTTACACGAAGGAGTGTATTTAAGTGAGATGCATGGAAGTAGAAGTGAAACGGTATTTAGACGATATTAAATGCATACGGGACGCCAACGTGCACACGATAATTCACTAACCCGTGCGATATAATACAGTCTATCGTGTGCAATATATATGCGCGCATAATATATTATATATTCTACGTGGCCATGTTATCCACGGTATCCGCCTGCATAAAACGAATTTCCCCTTCTCACCTTATCCTCTCGTATCTAGCAAACTATCGCTCCCGCGACAATTCACCAGAACGCAACGCGCTCCATACCAACCGTGCTATTAATAAATAACTCCAGGTTGTAGAACTTTATCAAACGAAACGTCCTCGCGCACGAAAATCTCGCACGAGATTTTCTCCGTATTCCCCGGATAATTTTGAGAATTGCGAATCTGGCTACGACCTTGAAACAATTTTATCGCTATGTCGGATTCTTCTAGAAACAAAAACAAAAAAACAAATGAAAAACGAATTCGCCCTTCCCACGAATGATTCTACTCAAAAATTACGAGTGAAAGTACGAACGGATAAAGGAGAACCGACCGATTTATTTCTAACGAATCGGCACGGATTTGAATCTACACGAGTAGAGAATGTACTAGACAAAAGAAATCAATCGACATCACGCGCAACGTCTTCCAAGAAAATAATACCGACTTGCAGATCGCGTTCCATTGACCACGATTCTATCGGAGTGCTCGCCGATCCGTGACGAATTTTTCTCGCGCCCAGTGACGTTTGCTGGACGGCATATCTCGCGTCTTTCCCTCTCTCTTTCTCAGAGACGCACTCACTCAAGTCTCTATCATTTCTTTTCCTCGTGAAGCGGTGGAGAGCGTTCTGTGCGCGGGCTAACGGCATCGCTAACAGTACAGATTATTCTTAACCAGCTGACGCACCTGTTATCGCTCCATTGCGCGCGCAATGATCGGCACAAAAGAAGATTGGCGTTTTTATTACGGGGCCCCCTGTGTGGCGAGTACGAGGCCCGATCTCTTTCTTCCCGCTTCTTCTCTTTCTTTCCTTTCTCCTCTCTTTCTGACACTCTTTCTCGTTTCATCTCCCTCTCGTTCTCTCGGTCTCCTTCTCCCTTCCACTCTTCTTTGTCTTTCCACGGCTTACGCACGCAGACGCGCACCCTTGGCCGCCACAGTAATTGCTATTCATTTGCAGTCGACGACGACTGTGCGCGAGTGCACGCGTACGTCACCCTCGGAACTCGTGTGCACGCCAGGCGGTGACCATATGTAATGTTTTATTATTATTCCGAGAGTACTACGGAGGTAGGGGCCAGCAGGTGTATAACGCGGGCAAAGGAGGTTCGTGTATTCGCGAACGCGCTCTACTATTTCTATAAGAAGAATAAACTGGAGCGCGAGAGGTTAGACGACGAATGGTAAGAATAAAAAGCGCGAGCTTCCTTCGGCGTCTTTCATCGATCAGATACAAATTCGGATAAGCGATTACGCTTGGATGCGTGGATATATTGTTTCGGTTTTAACACATTGCGTACGGCGCTCTGCGCGCTCAACGCGCTCCCAAGGCCCGCAGATTTTTGAACACTCCAGAAACGCTTTATACGATGCGTACCTATATGCACTTTTTTAATTCACATTTGGTATTATATTCGTATAAAGTATTCTTAAATATTACTATGTATTGTTTATGTATCTGTTTATTATGTATGCAAACAAGATATCTCATGATCAGTACGCAACATGCGGTCATGCGGTTTGCTAAAAACGAGATATCTCGTCTCCCGTACGCAATGTGTTAACCTCGTCAGGGACGAATTTATTTAAGCTGGAATCAAGTCAGCATCGATTGTTAATTTATTCACTTACAATGGCGATTCGTCGACAACGTTAACAATGATCGGAGAACGAGGCAGGAATGGAAAATTTGCGGAAAGAATCAGGGAAAGAATAATACCAGCGCGTGTTACGGTAGAAAAGATATAGTTTAACGAGAAACTAAATGTCCACATACGTGGCCAAGGGCGTCAAGAGGTTAAGGAGAGGTAAGAAGAGGCGAATGAGAATGCGATGCGATTTGCGATAAGCTTCTCGCGGATTTCTCTTTAATCCACGTTTCATCTCCCTCGTTAATGGACGAGGGAGCACCGATTAAATCATCGGTGATATCACCGAGTGGCTCGACGCTTTTTCTCAGTAATTCTTTCCTCGACGCAGGTAACGGCGCGTTTCACGCGACAAATTTATTCTTACGTTCCTGTTTTCTGTACGACGTAAGGCCCGTTGGAGGTACCACGACTCCGTGCATAATGGTGATCATTGTGGAAGACGTAGGCGGTGCTCTCGTTGGACTCATTGACAACGACCAATTGTTTTTTCCCTATTGTGTCTTGCAGTCGTCGCGCGCCTTGCACACCACACTGAGAGAAAAAAATGGTTGGGTTTACTATAATCTCACTATATTTTATAGTTAGATTTGGCGTCAAACATATTTTTATAGTTCACTTAACTATACAAAATATAGTAGAATGAACGATTTCTACAAATGGTTATATCATTAACCGTTACCTTTGTTCTTGTTACCATATGTATAGTAAAATGTGCAATGTGAATATAGTTAGTTCTATCACTATGTATGAAATATTCAGGTAACATTAACTATATAAAATAGTTACTTTTCTTACCATTATATATTTTCAACCATATTATATTTTTAGTTGAAATAACCATAATTTTTGGTAAAAACATAATATAATTGGTTATACTATGCCTCTATCGTAATTATTACCCACATTATGGTAACATTTACCATAAATATGATATTTCCAACTATAATTTTGTTACTATGCCATTATAGTTAGATATATCATATACTTTTCTCTCAGTGCACGTGCTGCGCTTTGCCGAGACATTTTCCTTACAAATCGTCACTCGTACAATGAACGCTTTATTAATCAGACTCGACGCTCCAAGTAAATATTAGAATCTTGATTGGGAGAATAGAGCACGGATTACGGCAAGATAGATTAGAAAATGAACGGCTGGTTGAATTTAAGTGATTGAGCACTGCGACGAAAGCGGACGATTTTTCTTTTCTCGTGTAATTCGTGTTTGTTCCTCGGTGCTCCCCATCACGAGGACCCATCTTTGTCTAATAATATTTACACCGTATATCATCGATTGAGAGTAAGTTTGAATATAAGATTCTACATAACCCTTCGCTATACTTTCTTAACACTGGAAGTACCGATCTGTCAAAAGGACAATTTTTCACGAAAATTTCTCTTTAACACTAGAACTGTCAATTTTTGTTTTCATATGGAAACTGCTTTCGTTGACCACTCATTTTAACAGGTTTAATAGTTCTAGGGTTAAATATGCAGTACAGTAGGTTAAATTGATCTAAATCAAATCGGAGCAAGGTGGCGCGTTGCTCTCGAAGAAATACGAAGGTTCTCCTCCCTTCGATTGATTTAAGAATCGGAATTAAGTTACGTCGGGCTAGATCGAGGTCTGGAATCGAAGCCGGAGGAGTCGGAGTCGGGATTAGCGAGTCGATATGAGAAATGGCAGTTCGACGGGTGCCACCTATGCTCGCGTCCACGCGATTCAAACGACTGCCTTTAATTTATCGATCTTTAATTCATCGTGGCATGGTGGTAGTCGAGAACGGTGAAGGAGCAGGGACGAGGAAAGGACGCGTTGGCAATTGGCCCGTACGTTTCCATCGGTGGCAGATGGACGGCACACGACTGGAAATTCATTAACAGCTCCTCGTCACTCGTTGCCAATTGCACAGGCAGGATCGACTACGCGTTCCGGGAATTCCCGGGCTCGGTGGACGCCTCGAATCTCCAATTCTCCCACCACCACGCTCGTCCAAGGTCGATTCTCGAATTTTCCCAATCATATTTACCTCTCTCTTAATTTCAATACCGATTGCACGAGCATCAATTATTTCTCAGAAGTTTTTTTTTATACACACGCGCGTAGATAGTTCGTATCTTTTCTTAATGCATCGCAGTCTCGTGTATTTTGCATTTTACCAGCTGAAAAGTATTTTCTCGTACAGGCGAGGAGAGTTCGCAACATAGCGTAGAATTTGATTCTGCTCGTGGGTTACTAGCTTTTAAGTAAATTGGAGATGTTTGCCGATGCGTGACGCGCACTAAAAGTCAAACGCTCAATTCCTTTGGCATTTAATTATGGCGCTTTCGTTGATTACCCTCAATTCACCGTGTCCACGTCAAAGTCTCAGGAATCGTTTGCAATGTCTCAATAACCCGTCCATTCCGTTCTCTTCGTGATGTCCGTGTTTTATCAATGCTCTTCCCGGCGAAAGAAGTAATAAAGTCAGACGTTTATACGCGTCCATTGATGCTCGTTCCGTGAGTCGTACTTCGGAGCGAGAGAAGGAACGAATAGGGCTCGCAAAGGTAACCACATTGGGGCGATGCCTCTTACCGATCACCATCCATTGTATCGACCTACCGCACAAAAGGTGGGTGCTTGCTGAGACCCGATGTCTCGATTTCTTTCCTCGCGTCACTCCACTACAACGAGGTGAGCGAGCGAGAGAGAGGGAGAGAGAGCGTAAAAGCGAAAGAATCGAAAGAATCGAAAGACGAGAGTAGGAATGATGTTACCACGATGATTGTATTCTGGAAAGGCTCTAGTAGCACTGGCAAGTCCATCGTTCTTTCTTTCCGCTCTCTTGGCCCCTTTCCCAAATTTTTCATTACACCACCCACGGCCATCGGTCTTACTTTCGTTCGGACCTTCGCATTCGCTCTTTCGTCATTTCCTTTCCATTGAAGACACACTTTATGGCAGGCAGATAAATCGGTTAGGACTTATTGACACGGTAGAGGTCATCCTTTTGTTGCTTACAGTCCTGGGGTAACCAAACTACTCGATGAAAAGGGTGTCGATGAATTGACAGGGCCACCACAGAGCTTTGTCCGGATATTCTTCATTTTTCATTCTTTAGTTTATTTCTGTTAACCCTCGTGCCTGTCAATTGTTAAATTGCAAGGGCTCCGACGAAAGGTGCTTCTAAGGAGCAGGATTGTTTACCTCGCACATTATTGTCAATGTAGGAACGCAATTAACTAATAACGTTTTTTTTTTTTTTTTTTAGAAAAGCGAGGCACGGCAGATATTTTGTAAAGTTTGTTGCATTCGTACATTAGGCTTAACGAGGCGTTGGCCGCGGGGTATCGAAGCGGATGTATGGGAGAAAACGTGAAAAAGGCAACGAGGAGCCTGGATCATATTAATTGGAATCAATGAGAAGGAATCAGGGTCTATTGCCGCCTCTCGTGCCGCGGCCCTCGTACTCTAGCGTGATCCTAGGACGATAAGGCGGCCGACGAAGGCGGAAACGCACGTTAAATGAAAGAAAGAGAGTGAAGAAGAGAGAACGATAATGGTTATTCACGTGCAATCTACAAGACACGTGTAGGCGATTCTTCGCCCGATATGGCCAAGCCGAGCCAGCCCAGTGAGGATGTGCACTTCTGATATTGCGCACGTGGAAAATATGTAATCCGATAATAATTATTCATCGATATCTGAATCAATTTTCCTTCATATCGAACTTGGCCAATGTCACTTCAACGCGGTAAATCAGTAATAGGTCCTTACCGATATTTCACGTAAATTACCACGAATGTTTAACTCGAGCAATATTACTTCAATAGGTATTTGTTGATTCCACGTTAGGCCAGGTTGGCCGTGCCGCGTTAAGAGAAGGCAAACCCTGTGCTTATCTGTTTTTAGTTAAATGTGCCAGAGGAGCGCGCGCGAGTTTCTCCCCTCCGCTCGCCTCGTTCTGCTCGACTCGGGAGGAGGTTAAATGTACCGTTAAAACGCCGCTGGATCGAGCACGCGAAACGTTTTAATCTTTGAACGGTGCCGCTCTCGGTAATGTTTCCGAAAGAAGGAGAGAACGAGGATAGAAGAGGAACGCAGAGAAGCTCGTCGTCCCGAATCGATGTGGCAAAAGAAGAGGGCAATTCGCGCTAGATAGATCTGAAGGGCGACGAATTTTGAAGGGTAGAAAAGCGAGTTGATTTAAGAGAATTTTGAGTATCGTCGAGTTTCGAGCGCAGACGAACATTCGAGTAGAGAACACTTGGCCTTCGAATTCGTTGGAAGCGAGCGTTCTTTGTAAAATGTTCGTCGAGCATTAACGAGCCAAATTAGTCACGCGTCTCGGTCACGCGTATTTGGGAATTCACGCACGCGTGCGTCACATTTCACTTCTTGTCCTGTTTCCTTCTCGTTATCTCGTTTAAAGCTAACTAATCGCGAATATTCTTCTTTTCCTTCTCACGTTTACATCCTCGTAATTTGACCCTTGTAAACTTTCAAATCCCACTTCTTAGTTCATCCCTTCCTCTCTCTCCGTCTAGCTCTTTCCTCCGTTACCCTCTTCCGTTCAATTTCATCTCAATCGTGGGGTCGCGCGAACGAGAATTTCTCCCGGTCGTTCGCAAACTCGAACGATTGCGATTCGAACGGCACGAGCGAGTCCGGGGACTTCCGGTGGCGAACGCGTGGCTGCACGCGTGCTCGCGACGAGGAAGAAAAGAAATGGAAAAGTAAAGGAGAGGAAGGCAATCGGTCGTGAAGGCGCGCCGCGAATTTTACGATCCGATTCCTTCGCACCCGAATGGAGAACGAATGGCCTTAGGTGGAATAAGTTGCAACTCTTTTCCTTCTCTCGTTCTTATCTTCTCGGATCTTCCCTTCGTGCGCGTCGCACAAACGCTTTCGGTTATTGAAATTTTCCTCACCCTCTCTGCATCCCTCCTTTCTTCTCTTTCCTGGAGAATCCTCCCCACCTAGAACGCATCGTTATCCACGCGCGTCGCTCTTCGAGTTTCGACGTTACGGGATATTGTTGCGCGCTCGTTAAGCTCGAGCGTGAATCGAGGAAACGAAGCGCGATGGCGAGCACCGTTAATTGGACGGAGAGTGAAAATTCGCTGCTAGCCGTAGAATGAGATGCGAGAGAGGTAGCCGGATAAATCGGGACGGTATCTACTGATAAATATCGACGGAGATTACGTTGACGCTGTAATAAAGTTTACGCTGCATCCAGATACGCCTTCGTATTTTATCGAGAAACTTTCAGCGCGATGCACCGCTCACGGTACTTTTAATCCGACGGACTTTAAACAGTTTTTACATTTTCCGATATACGAGGAAGGAGAAGGCTCTCTCTACTATGTCAGTATCATCTTTCGATGTGCTCTTGACGAATGTTTCGAATTCTCGTACTTTCACAAGCTGGATATTAAAAAGTGAAAGATATTTCAGTTTCTACATTATCTGGGCAAGTTTTAAAAATTCTCTAGTCAAGAACCGTAAACTCTCCTTGACACCGTGGCTATATTGTCTAGTGAACTTTTCAGTGTCTCAAAGTTTCCAGCGCTCGACGCGTCTCCTATCTTTCCTTCCACTATCTTTTAATTTTTTTCATTTAAGAAACTATCTTCTCCCGTTGTCGTCGTGGGGGACGCTTTCGGCGAATCTTCTCGATTGCTCTACCTTTCTCACGGGGAGGGAGGCTGAAACTCAATCGACTCTCGTAACTGCCGATAAACGCGAGATAAGATGGTGGGCTCGATCGGAGTCGTTCTGGCCCGTAGTCCGTCGCAGTGGCGGAAATCCTCGTCGTTACTTCCAGTCCGCCTTTATCTTCCGCTCGAATCGTCGGAGCGTCCCTTCGCGCTCTTAATGCCACGATAAATCGGACGAGATTATCCCGTGGGAGTCCTTCTATCCATTCACCTTCGGTCCTTTCCGGTCTGACCCCTGATGAGAGGAAAGTGGAAGTAGGGAGAAGAAGGGAGAGAAAGAGAAGAAAGTCTCATTTAATCCTGCGGTCACAGACAAGACCCTTGGACTATTCAAGGTCACAAGACATCTAAGATACCCGCGTGGCGCCGCAAAGTCTCGATTCTCCGCGAGAAAATTTGCCAAGAATTTTCAAGAGCTCTCGTAGGTATCGTCTTCAAGGTACCTCTCCTAGGCCAAAGCAATTACACCCGCGTAAAGTTCAAGTTCGATCGAAGATAATTTTCTACTTTTATCATGCGAGATAAACGTAAACGTAATCGACGCTAATGTAAAAAGTTAAAGCGAACGTGACTGCTTCGGCTCGCCGATGTTTAGAAAACGAATCAAGGAATACTGTTAATCGCTTTGGTACGTGGTCCACTTCTATCGGAACGCGTGATTATTATCGTAGCCCATTAAGAGAAGTAACCTCCTTATCCGCCTCTACCGTCCACGCCAAACAATAAGTCGCACAAGTGGCAGCAACGGCGCGGCGTTAAGAGACTATCAGTCATCGTCCGACATGCCGATGGCCTGCCTTCGGGGATTCGGCGTTCCACTTGCATATTTAATTAACGGCCAGCTGACGAGAGCCGTTAGTCAGAGCCGATTCCATCTCGCGAGTCCGCGATGCGTGCGGACTCATCTCTGACGCAATTCTTTCCGCGTGGATCTTGGCCCGCAGGTAGCCCACGTTCGAGACCCAGTACTCACAAGGAAATAAACATTTTTCACTGAACACGTGTA
Source organism: Tiphia femorata (assembly GCA_944319695.1). NCBI lineage: Eukaryota > Metazoa > Arthropoda > Insecta > Hymenoptera > Tiphiidae > Tiphia > Tiphia femorata. The sequence continues at coordinate 3,497,582 of OX090902.1, forward strand.
CGCGCGTGTCTCGTTTCCAGTTTACTCCGCGGGAGCGCATCCTCGTGGCGGATTACGCGGGCTTAGTCGCTCAAACGACTTTCGGCTCTCTTCGCATTTTAAATCCTCGTAGTTTTCGGAACGCGCAAAGCCGAAAAGGAAAAGAACGCGAGCAAAAGGACGAAATTTTTTATTCTCTCGCGCTCCACCAGAAGTTACATTACGGCACGGCGCTCCGCGCCACTGAACCTCGTTTAGAGAAAACCCCGTTCGGATCTTTTTCCCCATTAGCCCGGTGCACGGTGGATATTTTTCTTCGTAAGCGATGAAATTGCGCGGTCCCGTTTAAATTTTCATCAGTCCCTGTAGGCTTTTGACGACGATTTATAGGGCGAGAGGTGGCGGAGGTATCTGAACAGGATGCGCGCAGATTTTACGAAAAAATGTATTCGACGAGTCGATCGCTCGTCCTCTTGCGACCGAAGCGCGAACAAGAAGAGGTGAGCGGATCGAATTTTCTGTTTACTCGCGCGAACGACTAATCGTGAATTTGCACAGCTGCTGACGCACTCCGGCGCGTTCATCTCGTTGCAGTTTAGTTGATTATCTTTTCTTTTTTATCGTCTCTACGTACGCACGAAAACAATCTGAAAATCGTAAACTGACCTGGGAGCGTAGAATATTGGCGATTAAAAAGCTTCGACTATTCTCTCTTTTATCGAATACCTACGCGAAAGAATGGAATTTCATCTCAGGCCCTTGACCAAACGAAGTCGTCGTTCTCACTGTCACTTTATCGTTCTCAACCTATCATTTTAATTCTTTCCCACGTGTCGGGACCCGCTCATACGCTCGTGCCTTACACTTTTTTCGGTAACAATCTTACAATCGTGAGAATCATCGTGCAACTCTCTTTGACGTATAAAATTCTTCGTTCTTATAATTAATAATCTTCCGACCAATGAGAAAGTACCGCGCTCGCATTCAGCCCTTCCGTGCTTTCTCACCCCTCGGACTCGCCTCGTCGAAGTTTCGCGCCTCGCTTGCTCGACGACGTTTCTCCGCTCCTGTGCGTAAACGAGCGCAACCCTTCGTCACTCGCGGACTGGATGGACGCTTCGCTGGATTTTACAGCATACAAACGAAAATTCCGTCTAGTAGTCTGTGGATGACTGAGCGCGGCAAAATTCGAGCGAAGCTCGGCGGGCGCCATTCGATCGTCGAATTTGCTCGTCCGACTAATTCGTTCCAATGAAATTATTCATTCGATCTCAGAGTGCAGTTCCTCTCGTCGATCGATCTCATCCTTACTGTTTTTATTCTCGCTCCGAGCGATGGGACGGATGTTTCATCACGCGTAATGCGTGCATTCTGTGATACGTGAAAAAATCCTTTGCTATAAGAACGAAAGAGATTAAAACCTCGTAAGGACGATCATTGGCGTAAGCATAGTGCAATCCCTCTCGTAAATGCGAACATTAACGAGTGGATCTACTACCGCCCCTTTGCAATTTCATTTGTACAAAGGCGCGTCAGTTGACTTTACGATCAGTGAGTCGTTTCTCCTCACCTCTCCCCTATCTCTCTTTCTCTCTCTCTGGACAAATGTATATATATTTCTTTCTTCTTTCTCCCCCCCCCCCCCCCCCCCAATCTTCGAGACTACGACGAGAACAACAGAAAAGTGGACGAGGAGTAAGAGGAGGATGTCTCAGAGTTCTTTTATCCTGGCTGGGTAATAATGCTTCAAAGCTAAGGACCCACCCTTCCTTCTCTCCCTTCTTCGCCCTCTTCGAGTGGTATCGCAATTAAGACGGACCAATTTTGTTGGACGTTCGCGAGTTTCACGAAGTTGTTGGAAAGACGATGGAGAAGTAAAGAAACGAAAGTGGAAAGAATAGACAGAGAGAGAGAGAGAGAGAGAGAGAGAGAAATGCGAGGTGCCAGCGCCTGGCAGATTGATAAAGAGAGAACGATGGTACCATCGGGAGCGCTCGTTCCGGAAAGTTCGGTTTCTTCGCGAGACCAGAGGTCACATTTGCCACGTGGTATCTAGAACTCCATAAGGCTCGCGCTCTTATTCAACCAGGAGACAGCGAGGATAGATTCTCCACGGGTCCACTCGAAGCGAAGAAAAGACTGGATCGATAATGTATAAAGGAAAAAAGTGTCCCTTGATTTCTCCGTTTTTCTTGATCTTTTCCAAAGCCTTTTAGAGAAGAACTGATCCTGTTTGATTTGCATCGTGAAAAAAAGGAGCGAAAAAAAGTCTGGATAAACGCGGTGCGGCGAACGAAAGCAGCGACGCATGGAACGTATGTTGAGCAAACGTGTCAAGGGCCGACGGCTATTGTTGTTTCGCAGAAAGGGAGAAAAAGACAGAAGAGAGAGAGAGAGAGAGAGAGGAACGAACACGGACCGATAGCACGGATGGAGAGGAAAAAAAAGCAAGCACGTTATTACGCGCCCTATTTATCGCGTTGAACGAATATCACGGGCGCTCGTACGTGCGCGCGCGAAACACGGTTCAAGTAGGACAAAACAAGCATTGTCTAGAATTGTTCGCGGTTCATGTTAAATTAAATTAAAAAATCATTTTTCGACCGGCTGCCGTGCGCATTGGCCGGAGCACGCGGACGGTCGCTGTTTCTCCTCCTACTTTGAGGAAAACACCATCGATCCGTTCTATTCTGGGCAGGACGAGTCTCTACGTGGGAAGGAGAGTTCGTGTATGTCCTGTGCATGCGACGATTACTTGTTTGCGCGAGAAGATTCGAAGGAGAGACATAAATGCGAGAGAAAGGGTGAACTAGGGGGCAAGCCCCCTGCGCTTTCGCTTCGCTCAAGCGCCAACCCCCTCAAGATCGCCTTTGCTCGCGCTTCGCGCTCGCCTTAACGGGTGCAGAAAAGCTTCGCTTTTCTGCAATAGGCACGACCGCGGCACTCGCGCTTCGCGCTCGCCCACGAATTTCAAAAGGTTTCGAAATTGTGGAAAATTCAAGTATTGAGATATTAAACTATGCTACAGAGTCCTCTGCGCTTTCGCTTCGCTCAAGCGCCATACCCCCTGAGGTCATCGGATGCTCGCGCTTCGCGCTCGCCCACGAAATGCAGCATTTCTGCAATAGGCCCAAGTGATCAAAACCGGACAATTAAATGCATCCGAACCAAAATTTGACATGTACATAGAGTATATACACCTTTGCTGCGGTGAAACTTTATGCATGGTTATCTTCAACCATTCAGAAATTGCGACAAATTGAAATCTTTAATCCATTATTCCGGCGAGACGCTTGCGCGGATTCAAACACAATTTGGCATATAGTTTAAAAAAATATATCCATTTGGTGCCACAAAACTTTATGCATGGTCATCTTCAACCGTTTCGAAATTACGGGATTTTCAAACTATAATTATAAAATAGTGAATTAAAGATTTGAAACTGGCACCATTTCGAAATGGTTGAAGATGCCCATACACAATGTTTCGTGGCACCAAATGGGTATATACTTGATGTACATGCCAAATTTTGTTCGAATCCGTTCAGCCGTTTCAAGATGACCATGCATATTGCCGCCATTTTGTAACGGTTCGAGATGGCGATACACAAAGTTTCGTGGCACCAAATAGGTATATACTCGATGTACATGCCAAATTTTGTCCGAATCCGTTCAGTCATTTCGCCGGAATAATGGACTAAAGATTTGAATTAGTCGCCATTTTTGATTCGGCCAACCAAAAAATTTGAAAATTTCCAGTAATTGTCATTGCGTACGTGTACATGAACGTGTAAAATTTTATCAGGATCCATTGAATAGTACCAAAGATACGAATTTTTCAATATTTGAACTTCCCGCCATTTTGTACCGGTTCAAGATGGCGGCTCACAAACCTTATTGTCAACTCACAGTAGTGTACTTGATTTTTGTGCCAAATTTCGTCCCGATCGGTTCAGCCGTTTTTCCGAAATCGAGGATATACACGGACACACACACACACACACACACACATACACACACACATACATACACACATACATACGAACGGTTTTCAGGATGGCGATTGCATAAGTCACTCCCTTTACGGTCGTGCCTAAAAATACGGAGGAAAAGGGTGAATAGAGATGGAGAAAGCGAGAGCAAACCAGAGTCTAATCACTCTGTGCCCTACGTGCTGCGTGGAGAAGATTGTAGAAGGAAGGAGGAGCAAAGGAAAACCAGAAAAAACGGAGATCGCAGAGTAGGAGGAAAACAGAAAGGCGGACGCGCGGACAAAAGGAAAGGAGAACGGGCGACGAGCTCGCACGCACACGGCTATTATACCTGCCTTCGCCCTGCGTGCCCACCCTTCTTCATTTCGCATTCGTTAAATAAACGATGCCGTAAATAAGCGATGACCCATGGCCGATGCACCGAGGGGACCTTCCCTTTTTCCGCCGCTTCTTCGACGTCCTGAGAAATTGCGAAAGGATCCGCGTGACCTATGGAAAAGCGCAAAATGCAGACAAATATTTTCTTCTTTTTTTTTTTAACATTTAAGACCGATTCGCTCTACGCGTCTCAGTTACGTGGGTTCGAAACTGCGAATAAAGTTTATTAGCCATAAGTTTAGATGTCTTTACAAATCATCGATACACAAGTAGCTTTCACCTAAATGCATAGTATCTCTATGCTTCTCGTTCGATTATACGAAGCTTGCTGCTTTTTGAAATATGAAACGATTTTTATTACCGAAGAAAGTGTGTCGGAGATGGAATGTGTCAATGGAAACACAATTTTTATTCAATAAATTTGAATGCGGTCACGAAGGGGTTAATCGTCATTCGACTTTCACGTTCACGTTTAGCTTGTTCCTCTGCTGCTTTCCGACCGCGATTATTGCGGCGCGCTTGCCAGCGCGTAAGCAGTCTGCATGCGCGTGGGAAGACGAGACGTTTGGGCATGGGGTGGCGGCATGGGTGGAAGAGGCATACAGTTGCGAGGGTGTGCGGCTGTGTCGGTGCACCTGCGTGACACGTGTCGAGCACGTCTCCGAGGGAGGCGACGTTTCAAATGGTCCATCACGATGTCTCCGGCCTCTGGAGCCGCGAATACGAGAATCAAACTTAGCCCAGAGCAAAATTTAAACCTAAACCAAATCTGGATGGCTGAAAACAAAAATATCTATTAAAGAAATGGATTGAGCCAGCGTGTTTTCGATAGAAATTTATTTTCGACTTAAATGCATGCAGAAGATGGATTTCGGTTTTACGGATTTATTGGATGCGAAGTTTTGTGGGAGGATTGAGAGATGGAAGTTTCAGATGAAAGTAAACAGAAACCGTGGTAAAATTGTAACAGCCGCATGCAATCGAAGCTTTACAACTGGCAACGGCTTATTAGCTCTACCATCTATTTACAACTTGAGAAATTCCTACCTCTTCCAAAGTAGCCCTGGATTCTGTATATTTCTGTTGTGTTATTGAGTTAAAGGTGTCACTGAACGTACATCTCGAAGATTTTTTTCTTCAACTTCCCTACACATACACGATCATCGGAACACTGCAGAACGTTGTCCCAAGGTTCTCATAACCAACCAATTTACATTGTAAAGCCGATAATACCCAGTAAATGAGCTTGGTCCCAAATCGTGTATAAAATGTTCTCTTATCAAATATTTCACAGTGTCCGAGTCGTCTTTTATAAAATATTGCTGTATCATAAAATCGACCTGAGGGAGCACACTGACGACGCGTGAGCATTATCAAAAATTAACAGTGCGACCTTTTACGTGGCTCTCCCACGAGGAAGCAAGAACTCTTATCCGTGAGAAGGGACTTCGTTACTATAATTTAAAAGTTGGCGAGTGCTGAAAGGCCCAGAGCGTCAAAGGGACGCCCAATTTTCCTCGCCACCTGAAATATCATCGTAAAGAGAACAATGGGGATTGAAAGATGCTGGAGTGGGCACTCCGGTGAAATTTATCACAATAATTTACATCGCGACCCCCACGGTGCTTTTGCGCTTCCTAGAGGACAAGGACGTCGCGTGCGACGAGAGAGTGGCCAGTACGGAGGCAGGAACGGAAGGGGCAGAGTCGCTCGTTGTGCATGCGTTGCGGCTTTGTTCTGTGCGCCCGCTCCGCTTGGGGCGCGTTTCCACGTGTACCTCATGGGGTGGGTGCGTGCATGCATGCGCATGCGCGAGTGCCGAGTGCGTGCATGAGTAAGCGAGCGCGTGTGCGGCAGAAGTGTGTGACTCACACGGCCTGTGAAGCGGAGGTTCTCCTCCTGTCGAGCCGCATTGAATTCACGAACGAGTAGCGAGCTCGACTCTCCTTCTCTTTTCCTCCCACTCCCTCCCTTCTTCTCTCTCTCTCTCTTTCTTTCTCCTTCGTTCTTCTTCCATCCTCTCTCTTTCTCCCTTCCGCCTGCTGAAGTATCACTCGCTCACTATTTTTCCCTCTGTCGTGTCGTATACAGTCACATTCAGTCGCCCTACGTCCCCGTTCCGCGCCAGTCACGCATAGAGTATGACTCGGTATCACTCCCAATAGTATTTCACATCGCACTCCACGTCGACGACCGAGCGAAAATATTTTCTCCTTGGCCCTCGCGCGAGAAAATATTCTCTGGGTTAGCAACGACGAACCTCTTTGTGTGTGCGCGCGCGCGCGCGGGTCACGGAATTATAAATGGCGTTTCAGAGTTTTTAAAAATTCGCGAGCATGTTAATCGAATATTATACGTATACGGATAGTAATAATTTCGGCTTTTCGAAATTAGCCTTCTCACAAGCTACGCTGGAGCAAGCGGTGAATCGAAGGCTGAAATTATTAGAGATGAAATTATATGGAAATACTCGCGGGTAATAATTATCAGAGTTGTCGATGTGTTGCATAATATTTTTAACGGGAGAGAAAAATTCACGGATAAGGTGAATGTCCCTATTTCTACTCATTTAAGACAAATCATACTAAAAACAGTAGTTTAAATTATTATTTTAAGTAACAACTAGCGAACAAATTGGTCGCTTATCACGTCAGGAGTCGTACTATATATAAAATTTAACAAATATCATGTTAAATACTTTTATTATGAATAATTGTTAATTAAATGCAATGCAAGAAATGAACGTATTTCTACTCGGCAAAAATCGCGGTGTCCGTATATCTACTCACACCGTGTCCCTATTTCTGCGCATACAAGTCTGACAGATTGAGGTTCGGTTTACCGATATCAATACTGGGTTCGAAGATAAGTTTGGATTTTTATTTTTTAAGGATTTGTTTTCCTCCTTCTTTTTAGGCATGTTTATAACCTAAGACGTAAATAGATTTTGTTTTGAGTTCGAATATAATAAGAACATATGTATATATTTTGTGGTTATAATATTGATATGTAACGAGTCGAAATAGGGACTCGTAGGTGATGTACTTGAACGTAATGCTACTCACCTATTATCTCTAAAGAAAAATCCACAATAAGTATGGGATGAAGACTCCATGCACAAACACATCCGTGTTTTGTTGCAAAAACTCATCTGTTCACAAAACGGTGCAGATTCGCTTCGCAGCGGGGCGAAATCCGAAACGCGAATGCTAACGGAAATCAGTAGCGCCATGATCGAAGTTGCCAATGACACGACTGCTCAGATTATGAAATTTATTTCTAACAACGTGCTGCTACTCAGCAAGCAACGAGCCTATGCAACTTATGCCGGAGTATACAAATAATTAATAATGATATTTTCTGTAACTTATTTTATCAACCGAATATTAATATTAAGAAGAGTAGTTCATAGTGAATAGAAATCAGGACTTGAGTAGAAACTGGGACATTGACCTTACTGTTATTTTGGAATTTTATTCAGACGTATTTCAAGAAGAACATAGAATTTCTATTCCGTACGTGGGTGTTCGCATTTCCAGGAGAGAATTAGTATTTGAAAAGATCGGCGTCCCGTTCGCGCCTCGAGTATTTTCCTCGATTCCAATTACTTGCTACCGCTCGTTAACGTTCTCCATCTTCTTTCTCTCCTCTCGGTCCGTTCTTCCTCCCTTCTGTATATCGTTCCGTAGAACGCGTATCGATCATCCCTCATCCCCCTCTCTCCTTCGCCACGAACGCAATTCAATCGTTAATTCCCACGTTAACCGGTCACGCGATCTCCGACGATGTTAACGTTGGAACGATGCTCATGCCTTCTCTCGATTTCGCGAAATAAATCGTCGATTAGCAGAACGAATGAATATTTGCGACTGGCTCCAAGATTCTCAGAGGTTTCGCACCATTCCGTCGGATTTACGAATGAAATAAGCTGGCATACCGCGTTCGTTTATTCCTTTCGTTCGCTTCTCATTAATCCCGTTGCTTTCCGCGTGCTGTAACTTCGCACGGCGGTACTGGGCGATGGAGGAAAAAGGAGCGATTAAGTTGACAAAACCCCTTTTGTCGGCAGGGATAATACAGGTCTTTTCTGACCAATGCGGAATTTTCAATTGTGTTATCTTGGGTAGGACTAGAAGTGTGTCAGATAATGTAGATTACTTTTACTGAGAGATTTCTTTTGATGTAGTTTATGAATTTAAGTAGGTATTGTTCTCTAGAGGTGTCCAAGGGAGGTGATTTTCAGGATGGCATAAAGGGAGATGTTAATACAGGCTGATTTCTGGCACACCGGCGGAACTTTAATTAATCGTAAAAAGTTCTTGTTTGGGACCTACATGAACAAAAAACATACCCACATTCAGAAACAGTATTGAAGATAAATATTAAACTGGAGCTCGATCGGCGAATTGGTTATCGAGATATTCTGGTTGCCGATTTGAAAAACATACCTTTGAGAAGAACACGTTTAAAGTTTTTGTACCGTGTGACGAGGTCAAATCAAATTATTGATACTTACTGGTTAATCAATCAACTCGGATGCATAAATGGCACTTTCCCGTTTCTCGTAAAATAACCTAAAACTTTATCACAAAAGAGGTGGTCTACTATGACGAAAATCATCCGTCTGCTGCGTCTCGGTTGCGCTTCCAGCGCGGTGTAGTCTTTAAAATTGCTACAATTTAACCAATTTTACGAATTTGACTATGCGGTTTTAACAGACGTATTTCGGAAGGTCTATAGTAAAATAAAAACCAAAAAACTCAAAACCGATTTTTTCAAATTTCTAAACGACAATACATCCCCTTAAGAAGAAATTATCTCCTTTAAAGAAACGAAGCAAGTTGTTGGTAGTAACGAAACGTGTAGTCGAAACCGAAGTAACTAAATGCTGCCACGAACGAATTAAATAGTACACTCTGTGTAACGATGCTTTCCATTCGCTTAATTACCGGTAGGAATTCACTCGACTATATATACGTCTTAAAAGTCGCCGTAAACGCGCCGAGTTAACAATAACAGTATTTTCTCTTCAAATGCACCCTTTGTTCCTCCGACCGTCTCTATTATCTCGAAATAAAAGTTATCCAGTTTGCGTACTCTCCTTCCTTCGGAATGCATTTGCGATAAAATTCAAAATAGGAGTATCTTTTACGTCGTGGGAGAATAAAACTGTTCGAATGCATTGGCCGCCAATTCGTGAAAAGCTTTCCATCCCCCAATTTCGGCTTTCCCCACTAGCTAAACAATCGCGCTTATCGCATCGCCAAAAATATCTCCGACATTCGCCTCAAATGTTTGCCCATTGATATAGTGTCGTGATATGTTATAGACAGACCTCGGAGGGAAGATTATTAGTAGTCCACTTTCAAAAATACCGCGCTAATCTGGCGCTCCTACGGGGGTGTCCCAGTACCATCTCTAAATCTTCGCCAGGACGTTTATCCTCACTTTGTCATCGCGCTACTTGACTGCAAACTGTTCGAGGCCACCTCGTAGCTTTCAGGTGGAGCCTGAAAGTGGTCGACACCGTCGTAGTCGTCGACGACTCTCTTTTACGATGCAGCCAAGGCGGCCTCGTCTTTCCGCCCCCGCCCCTTTCGGTACCGGAGGGCTGTAAATCGTCGCCATTAAAGCGCGGCAATTTATAACGGGGCCACTGTTCCTCACTCTCCTATCGCACGGTAAACCCCGTGGCGCACGATATCGAGGGGAAATAGTACGTCGACTACTCGATCCACTCGAGGGATTCGCTCGTGTGCGAGACTCGCGGTGGAAGGCTCACTGCCTACGCGAGCACTAGACGGTATACCTTCTACCTAGAGAAGAAAGATTCGTCCCAGGGTGAGAGCGTGTTCGGCGGTTTGGCCAAACTTGTGTGTGGGTGTACGTGAGTCACTGGAGGAGGATTGCCGTGTTTCACCCAGTCGAGATATTCCCCTTTGTGAAACACAGCCCCTTTCGCAGATTGTGGAATTGATCGCGCATAGACGTTTTGCGGTAGAGCGTTCGGGAAAGGAGGACGGTCTTGGAATTTCCATGAGAAATGTTTATTGGATTTTTTCGAGGATTCGTTTATGACCGTTGGTCTTTTTCCTTCTCTGCTTTTATTCCAGCAGGAAGCCGTAAGGTTTGCGCGGTAACGTTTTTATCAATCGGGTCCCTATCGATTGGGAAACGCGGTAGGTGCAATTTGAAGATTCAGCGACGCATCGGGATTCCATTCGAGGATGATGAAGAAGGCGTCTTGGAATTCTCGTGGAAAGTTTATCAAACCTTCAAAGCGCTTCCTCGAAACTGCCTATTTTTTGTCCAGGATTATCATTCGTTCTAATTTATTCATTTTAAAAGCTTTCTCCGTGAAACGCGAATCTTGATCTAAATTAATTGTAGCCTCTGGGACTCCTCTTGCGACACGTTCTCGAGATCGGAATCGATCGTGGCGCATCGTCGATCGATCCACCTCCTCGCCGTTGCGTTCCGCGAATGAAGCCCACGACACGCGATTCCCGATAAACAATTACGAGAAAGTTAGTTACCGGAACGCAGGCGAATAGGTGGTAGTCATTGTTCCGGAAAGCTTGTGGGGATGGGCCCCGTCGGCAGAGTGAATGATCGGCGTGTAAGGCAGCTCATACCTCGTAAATCAGACGTGATTTCTAGCGCGTAGGCCGTTACACGACGACGTTCCATCTCGGGGCGAGTAAACCGTTGCGTCGTTATTACGTCACCGCGCAAAATTCGCCATTTACTCCCTTCCCGAATATTTCTCTAATTCTTCCGCAATTCGGTTAAAGGAACGGTGCTCGAGTGACGCGGTAATTACGAAATCAAATTAAGTTTGGAAATTCACGCGGATTCCGTAGAAAATCCAAGCCAGTTGATTGAACGTTTCAAACGTACCAATGGAGGGGAATTCGCGCTTGAAAAAGAACAGAGATTCGAGTATTTCTCTAATTCTTCCATAATTCGATTAAGCGGATACCGCCCGAGTTACGCGGTAATTACAAAATCAAATTACGTTTGGTAATTCACGCGCCTCCACATGTCGCAGAATTGTCGATCATGCTGCCTGAATATTTCGAATGAATTAATAGAGGAAGGTTTGCGCTCGAATATAAAGAGATTCGAATATTTCTCCAACTCTTCCATAATTCGATTAAAGGAATAACGCTCGTGTTATCCGGTAATTATGAAATCAAATTACGTTTAGAAATTCATGCGCCCCGCATGTCGCAGAAATTTCGGACCTGCTGCCTGAGTATTTCGAATGAACTAACAGAGGAAGGTTTGCGCTCGAAAAGAAAGAGATTCGAATATTTCTCCAACTCTTTCATAACACGATTAAAGAAATAACGCTCGTGTCACTCGGGAATTTCGAAATCGAATTACGTGTGGTAATTCACGCGCACCCGTTGAATTTTCGAATCAGCTGACGAGGCACTCCCAACGAACCGATGTTGAAGAAAGTGTCGCGATTTCAGGAGAATGGATATCAGTCGCTCTGAATTTATTTAGGAACGGTTCGTCGCGATACCTTGCCAACTCACGCACGCGCGCGCGTGAGAACAGAAGAGAAGAGATAAGAGGAGAAGAGAGGAGGACCTTATAAGCGGGGTGCGCCACGATCGAGAAAATCCGGTTTCTCTTGGGATGTCTACGAGAGAGGAGGGCAGGTACTAGTTTTTACAAGGATCCCCGCTCGAAGAGAAGCTGCAACGACATTCTTACGACTCTGCGGTCGCGGCTGTCGCGCTCCGAAGGGGGCAGCGAAGGGTAAGAGTGAGAGACCGAGAGGAAGAAGAAGAAGTGGAAAGGATCCTGAAGAAGGGTCCTGGACCATTCCACTGAAGGGTGAACTTCGTCTTGAGGAAAAGAAGAGGGAGATGAGAGTAGAAATGACGATTTCACCGACGAGAACTTAAACGCCCTTCTCTTTTTCCTTGCGAATGGCCGATGCTCTTGGAGAAATGTCGACGAAGCTCATTTGGAAAGTTCCTTCGGCACTTTTGGGGGATTAATGTTCCTCGAGGGGAGTTTTTGATCCTGTTCGCGCGATATTGGAATCTTGTTTCCGTGGACCTAAGGATAAGTCGAAGGGTAAGGGTAGGTGGGCGTGAATGATCTTGCGATCGGTCGATTCGTGCGATTGAGTAGCTACTACCATCGGTGAACCCGTACGCGGAATAAGTCGATTCTTATGTTACGCCTCACTAGGCACTTATTCTTATCGAGACGACACGCAAGGTATCCAACAGGATTGTGTCGTCTTGCGTCCCACGAATACACGCCAACTTAATATAATGTGACCGATTGCAAGGGACAGAAAGGATCGGGTAACTCAACTGTATTTTGCATTACACGCACAGTTCTATGGAAAATAAGTTTGAGCGAAAGTATACTGTTGCTGAAATAAGTTTCATGGTCCCACTGTTGTGGCGCAAGAGTGAGTGTCCTGTTTTTACGCTCTGCAGTGCTGGAAAATTCAGCAGATGCCAAAACTTAGCCCTTAGTCGACAATTTTTGGTCGACGTGAACCAATGAAACGGAGAGATATTCTGTAAGAGTTGTTCCACGGCTGCACTGCACGTGAAATGGTCCATCGTCAAGGGCCCCCGTTGTTTTACAACCTGGACACATCTGGTGACCATCCGTTCCTCCTAAATTAGAAAGAGTAAGAAAACTCCATTCTTTGCAAATACTATTCAACGGTCACCCGCCTTACATCGAACCTGTATGTTTTAGACTCTAACGTCTTATAACGTCCGGTCACTTCGTCGAACAACCGCGTGCTTCGATGTTTACACGATCAACTGCTGTTGATAGGCTGTTTAAAACGGCATTCAAAGGTACAAGTTAACAAATCTTGGTTCCGTGGATCTATTAATTTCAAATCGTTTAGACTTTAGATATACGTGCCTTTTTCTTCAACCGTGTTTTCGTTTCCTTTGCCTTCGAGTGGCTTCGCGAGCTCGCGAGTGATCCTCAAAGTTTCTGCTTCTCTGGAACGCTTCGTTTACTCGCTCGCAAGCGTTTAACATTCGCGTCTCGTCCAACCCTTCTCTCGTGTACCCTCGACACTCACAATGGCAGGAAGTTAGACGCGCAGCCCTTTACCGCGCTACCCTGTTCACGGTGGCCGTCTCTACGCCGTTGCATCGTGCTCTCGCATAAAGATAAGCGTTCGCGAGTGTCGGCTGAGTTTGAAACGCAAAGGACTTTGGAGGGGTCAGCCGATTTTCCGAGTCAGTCCCCTCGCGTACGGAACAAGCGGTTTAGCACCGAGGGGAAGGAAAAAATGGAAAATCGATGATCACCCTTGGAAACCATTAAACTTAATTTTATACGTGTCTCTCGACAAATCTCTCAGTTTCTTGCGGAGAGAGTTTTTACGAGCATTCGATTATGTTAACACGTTGATCGGTGCGTCACCCATATCTGCGTGACGGTTTCAGTGCCTGATTATAAATGATCAAGATAGGCATTTGGAAGTATAATTAACGCTTTAGATAGTTAACTAAAGAGTCACCAAAATTCAAAGTGACGCACAGTGGGCCGTTTGACGATTCTAGCTGGACAAAAATAGGAAAATCACTTTCTCACGGAAGCGAATGACAATTATTTATTTCGATAGTCAAGACCTCAAAGTATCCTGGTATATGCAATATTTCCTCTGAATAAGTCGTTAAATAAATTATAATTAACATTGAAGTCAGAGTAAGACTAGCTAACCAAAGTAGTCGTTTCAAGTCACCTGCATTCAATCTTACACCACACAAGTGTTTGTGGGACGATATGTTTCGTTGATGGCTCGATATATAAGTACAGATCTCTAGTTTACAAAACCTGTTGGTTTTTTGCTGTAACTCCAATGGTTTTCGTGTAGCACCATTTTCAATTGTTATGTGCAACTTTTCGTAATTCTCATATATAATTAGACTTACAATTTGAGTGCTGCGGAGTTCCGCGATGGGCTTTGGTGCGTTTGAAAGCTTATTCCTTACCCTATGGAATGCCACAAAATTTGGGTGCGGTCGCCTGCGGCTCCGGTTGTTATTTCAATTGTTATAAGTAACCGCGCGGTACATCCCATAGTATATCTCCAGAATTAATAAAATTCTGAAGAAACGGCTCATTGGATTGGAATAAAATTTGACAGATTAATCGAAGATGTACTTTCTGTAGATAAATCTTATTTACAGCAGAGTGATTCTGAAGATTATTCTGAGGACAGCGAGTAAGGTGAAAATCTCACATACATAAAGTGACGGTATTGGAAAATGTTATTCTAATTCACATCCATGTTTAAAGTTTCGGCGGGATGGGATAACAGTTACCGAAAATGTACATGAAATATACAGTTGGCCGCCATTTTGGATTTGTTCAGACAAAAGTTTAAAAATTTGACAATATACTTTTTGACATAATTTGCACGTATCTTTCAACTTTTGTCTAGTTCCGACGAGAGTTCAAGAGAATACAACTTTGCTATGAATATCAATAACCGACATTTTGAAACGGCTACAAATGGCGGGCTGGAAAGTTTAATATAAGCACAATAGTACATCTTCGATTAATTTGTCAAATTTTATTCCAATCCAATGAGCCGTTTCTTCAGAATTTTATTAATTCTGGAGATATACTATGGGATGTACCGCGCGGTTACTTATAACAATTGAAATAACAACCGGAGCCGCAGGCGACCGCACCCAAATTTTGTGGCATTCCATAGGGTAAGGAATAAGCTTTCAAACGCACCAAAGCCCATCGCGGAACTCCGCAGCACTCAAATTGTAAGTCTAATTATATATGAGAATTACGAAAAGTTGCACATAACAATTGAAAATGGTGCTACACGAAAACCATTGGAGTTACAGCAAAAAACCAACAGGTTTTGTAAACTAGAGATCTGTACTTATATATCGAGCCATCAACGAAACATATCGTCCCACAAACACTTGTGTGGTGTAAGATTGAATGCAGGTGACTTGAAACGACTACTTTGGTTAGCTAGTCTTACTCTGACTTCAATGTTAATTATAATTTATTTAACGACTTATTCAGAGGAAATATTGCATATACCAGGATACTTTGAGGTCTTGACTATCGAAATAAATAATTGTCATTCGCTTCCGTGAGAAAGTGATTTTCCTATTTTTGTCACACAAATTTTGTGACATTCCATAGGGTAAGGAATAAGCTTTCAGACGCACCAAAGCCCATCGCGGAACTCTGCAGCACTCAAATTGTAAGTCTAATTATATATGAGAATTACGAAAAGTTGCACATAACAATTGAAAATGGTGCTACACGAAAACCATTGGAGTTACAGCAAAAAACCAACAGGTTTTGTAAACTAGAGATCTGTACTTATACAGGGTGTCCCGCAATAGGTGTAATCCCCGCGAAAGGGTTGTAGCTGAAATAATTCTAAACAACATTTTCCTTTGCGAAAAAGTTGGACGAGGCTTAATTTTTGAATAATTAAGGAAAAACATAGGCGAATGAGCGCGCCCGTAAAGCCCGCGCTCAGGGCCGTCATGTTCGCCACTCACCGCGGTTGTGGACGGGCGCATCGCAGTGGAACGGCACGAAGCGTTGGACAGAAATTATGTCGAATAACAAATTAAAATTCCAGAATAACTTTAGATGGCGAACCCCAGAAGGCGAGGGGATGCCTAATGCATTTCCCGATGCAAAAAAACTTAGGATTAGGATTAGGATTAGGTCAGGGTTAGGATTAGGTTAGGATTAGGTTAGATTATGTTAGGATTAGGTTAGGTTAGGATTAGGTCGATTAGGTTAGGATTAGGGTCCCTAATCTACCTAATCTAATCTAATCTACCTAATCTAACCTAATCTAACCTAATCTACCTAATCTACCTAATCCTAACCTAATCTACCTAATCTAACCTAATCCTAATCCTAATCTAACCTAATCCTAATCCTAATTTTTTTTGCATCGGGAAATGCATTAGGCATCCCGTCGCCTTCTGGGGTTCGCCATCTGAAGTTATTCTGGAATTTTAATTTGTTATTCGACATAATTTCTCTCCAACGCTTCGTGCCTTACCACTGCGATGCGCCCGTCTACAACCGCGGTGAGTGGCGAGCATGACGGCCCTGAGCGCGGGCTTTACGGGCGCGCTCATTCGCTTATGTTTTTCCTTAGTAATTCAAAAATTAAGCCTCGTCCAACTTTTTCGCAAAGGAAAATGTTGTTTAGAATTATTTCAGCTACAACCCTTTCGCGGGGATTACACCTATTGCGGGACACCCTGTATATCGAGCCATCAACGAAACTTATCGTCCCACAAACACTTGTGTGGTGTAAGATTGAATGCAGGTGACTTGAAACGACTACTTTGGTTAGCTAGTCTTACTCTGACTTCAATGTTAATTATAATTTATTTAACGACTTATTCAGAGGAAATATTGCATATACCAGGATACTTTGAGGTCTTGACTATCGAAATAAATAATTGTCATTCGCTTCCGTGAGAAAGTGATTTTCCTATTTTTGTCCAGCTAGAATCGTCAAACGGCCCACTGTGTGACGTGGCGATCAACGTCTTAAAGGACGATCGTCTAGACTTGACTATTGGAAATTTTAGCATGGTCTAATTTAAACATTCGTCCTTCGTTTATACGACGAACGAACTTACTCCGAGCGATATTAGCAGCAGAGTACTCGGCAATCTGTTATCCCATCGTCGATCGATTTCGATTAGACCCTACGTTAATTTCGAGAATTGTAAATAACAGACGCATCCCAGGGCTCCGATGATGCGAAGTTCAATTAAGAGGCGATCGAGAGATCGACGAGCGAATGAAATGGCAAGAGACGTTAACGATGTTTTCTTGAGCGTGCAGGTGTATTCGTGGAAAGAATACCACGATGATTTACATTCTACTCGCCGAATATTCGTTGAATGACGTGCACGGATGTAGCGTAGCGTGCTGTACGCGAAGCGACAATGTACAAATAAGAAAATAGCTTTCCAATAACGATGTCTAAATATCATCTAAACTTCTAACATTAATAGACCTCCGCGCGCTTCGTTAAAAATCTACAACCGTCTGTGACTATAAATTCAACATTTCTTCGTACGGTATTTCAAACGAGTGTTTTGAAATTTCCTTTGTGCAAAGGTAATCGATCCTCGTTATTAACTACAGTGAATTTCCCGCCTCCCGATAATGAGTAAGCTCGTATTCGCTGTTTAAGAGTGGATCGATGAAACACCTATCGTGCGCGCACGCAACGGCTCGATGAAAACACCAGCATAGGAGATGTCGCTCTCTCGAGCATTCGTGGAACAGATAGCACGATGATTTACGTTCTGCCCGCCTAATATTCGTTTGCTGGCGCGCATGAATGTGGCGGAGCGTGCGATACGTGAACGTGACGACGACCAAACGTGGCCTAATTAATCTACGGACGGGTCTCTCGTCGTCCGCGCGATACCGCTCGCATTTACGGAACGAGGCGGAGAGAGAAAGAGGGGCGATAAACCGGGTGTCGCGATAATAAATAATCTCGGCGGCGAATTGCGCCCGAGGATTGCATCGCCAACTGGTCTGCTCGTGTATTTTCGTCGCGTCCGAAGACTACTCCGCGCTCGAAGAACAAATTGAATATTCGATGATTTCTCGAGAAACTTTATTTCCACTCGCCCGGAGTCATATACTCGTCAGAATTTTTCCAAGTCGATGTGCAAGGAAATTTTTGAATTTTATTTGTGAAGTCGGGTCAGAACGTTCGCGATACCGCACCAATGGCTTCTAAGAATTGTTCAGTATGGATTTAGCGCAGGTGAATGTTCGGATATTTAAGGACTGTGATAGTAAAGCAGGAGTCTTTCTTTTACCTTCGAAAAATTTGCAACCCTTATCGAGTAGGCTCCTCTGCCAGACTCATTTGGGATCAATCCTTCGCGTACACGTGTCTGGGAATATCTTTGCAGGTACGTCGTCGTTTCGAAATTGGCCTCGACCAAAAACGTACGGGCTCTCGGATCTCAATCGGATAAGCCTAATTGCAGCCACAAGGCCTTTGCTAGCGAGTAGAGGGTTAACGAACGTTCCATGCGTGCCGAAGCGCGAGGAGCTCGTTCCCTCGTTCCTTCGTTCCTTGCTTCGCAGGAACGATTGTTCGTCAGGATTACAGCGGGTCAGTTTTCAAACCTGACAGACAACCTGGAAAGGTGCTCGTGAAATGCATAAATGCACATTTATGCGCGCACTCGAGCCTCCCACACCGATCACATCGTCTGGCGCCTGTTTGTTTCCCTACGGACGCCTGCCCCGTGATATTCCACGCGTGCCATTCGCCTGTCGTATTTAAACAAATAAATGGAGAATTTATGTACATCTTCAGCCTCCCTCCCCCCGCATTTGTACGCCATCAATCGTCGCCAGATTACACTGTGACATATATCCTCCCTCTCTTTCTTTCTGCGCTCTCTCGGCTCTACGCGTTTGAGGTCGGCCTCATCGATTTTCGATACGCAAGGTCAAGTGTGCAGCGCGGAATATGTATACAGGGAGATAAAAGAAGGCCGATTTAATTGCGACGTGAAAGATTCATCGGGACGTTTCTTCAATCTGGCGAAGAAGGGAACAAGCGCCAGTTTCATTTCCGATCCAGCATGCTCTCTCTCGAGGGTTCCAATTAAGTCATCGATTCTCTTCGAAGTCGCGTTTTCCGGCGTTCAAGTATTCGCGGATTTTAAGGAGGATTATCGGGATGCGCAGTGAAAGGAGTTACGATGGAACGGAGATCGAAATCTGATGTCACCGAAGTGATTCTGTAAAATTGACCGAGCCTAATCAAAAATACATTTTATTATCCTCATTGCAGGTTTTCAATTTCTATCGGATATTCTAACGACCCTGGACGCGACACTTCCGTTAAACTTCCCTAAAACAAGAACATTTCTCGTGGCATTGAAAAAACTCAATCGCGTTCCTTTCAATTTTATTCGAAACCAAGGTGGAACCTTCGAAGCTGGCATGAAAACCTTTAACCCATGAAAGTAAAACGTATTCCAGAAAGAGTTGGGAAACACTGGGCCAAATAAATATTCGTGGGATCCTTGGGACAATCACGACGATCCCTTGGCACTTATCAAGCGGCGTGACGTTCTCACGTGCGGCGCACAGTGGGCTCGAGGGCAAAAATTCGTACGCCCAGCGTCTGGTGCTTTGCCACGGCGAGCGATTGAACGGGCGCAGCACGCGGGGTGGCTCACGTCGCCGGGGAGCACAGATGCGCGCCAGCTTGTCTGGGAGAAGCATGCCGCAAGAAGGTTGCCACCAGAAGTTCCCTTGGTGCGCCGACACGCTCGTTTCGTGCCGAACGTCGCAGGAGGACGAAGAGGAGGAGGAGGAGGAGGCAGCGAGGGAAAATATTGCCGGCGTTGCCAAGAACGCGATCTCGACCGATCGTTTCAGGTGGAGCGAGGGACACGTTGAGGGTGGTCAGTTATCCTTGTAACTTTGGAAGGGAGAGAAAGGGTCGGTGGCGAAGGGGCCGAGCGAAGAGGGGGAAGAATTTGGTGGAACGCCAAGACAAGCGACCCTCTTGCGAGCCAATAACCCCGCGCCGTTTATTACGCTATTCTCCACGATAGCGTGACGCCAAAATAGGGCCGCGCGGATCCTTCGCTCCCTCCTTGCCACCCACATCTCACTTTCTCTTATTCCCTACCTATCGCGAGGAAGCGTGCGAATTTGTAGAAATTCGCAGCTCCAACAGCTTCCAAGGGATACGATAATTTCGAGCGATGATAACATCCCCCTACCCATCCGGTTTCCCTATTCTAGCATCCAGGACAAATGCTTTTGCGCAACTTTCGGTTAATTAGCCAACGCTTGGCGACGCAGGAGCAGGAGGAGTAACGAAACTTCGAGGTTCCACGCACTTTCGAGAGGTCGCGAAGGAAATTTGGAATAGTTGGCGAAGCCACAGAATTCTCCCCTTTGCTCTTCCTTTCGTTGCTCCCTTTTCCTTCGGCGAGGTAAGAGGGTTCGAGCGAGAGGACATTTTTCCGGCGCGAGCCGACAATCGGCCGGTCGCACGTAAAGGCGAGCTGAGATGAGGGTGTGGGAGTAACGATAACGCCATTTTAACGGTGCAACGTTCCGTCTCGTCCTACCCCTAGCTGTAACCGATGCGAACGATCGAAGTTGGCACGCTGCCCTTGGCTCGTCCTGGCCAGTACCAGCCGCACGAATGTGCTGCTCCTTATCCCACCCCCTCCCGCACCTGCACCTGCGACTGCACTTTCGAGCCGGTAATTGCGGGCCTGCGGATCTACGTGGATATTCGGCGAAGCTTTTCTTCTTCCAAGGAAGAGGAGAGAAGTCTCCGGTTCCACTCGCTTTTTTTCCATTCCTCGTTTGCTCCACGTTCGTCGTATCGTCCCCTGGAGAAACCTCTTCTCGAATTAGAATACGTCGAGGTGCGAATCGTCCGATTGCTGTGCGGATTTTTCGACTGCCGAGATAAAATCGACACAATGAAAGTGAAAGCGAGCGTGGACAATGGAGAATTTTTAAAAGGCGCGTTCACGATAACGCCGATGCGTTGAGTTCGCGGTAAGAGCCGAATCACGCGGAAGATTAAAATCGAAAGACACGCGATGCTCGATGAATTCAAGGGGAGAAATTGTGTTGAAAACAATGGATGAAATCGTCGACGATAAGAAGATTCGATCAATCGGTAATTATCTGGAAATCGATATCGGCACGTGGGTATTTTTTTTCCTTCACGAATCCACGTAAGCGCGCATGTTTTGTTCGAGGGGCCCTTTTAAAACTTGTTTTTCTCGATTAATCCACTTGCATCATGACTGTACTTAAGATGCCGGTTCAGGCATCAGCCGCATTCGACTGACGACTGGCTCGTATCATCGCGCGATAGAAAACAGTCGCAGGCTCGTGGAATATTCCGCACTTGGATGCAAATGGGTTAAGCTTCTACGATCGCTACTCGAAAAGCGAGGCGAGGTCAAAGACGCTCACTTTGAAAAACGAAAACGCGTCTTTCCTTTCGCGCGAGTTCCAAGTTGATTTAAATCGAGCAGAAGGGGACCAGGGAGTAGGCACTCTCGCGCTTCCTTCTGAGTACGTCGATCGAGCAACTATCGCTTCCAGTTGGAAGCTGACCTGATTTCTTCTATGTGGGACGAAGGTGGAATTTAAATCGGTGAAAAAGATCCACCGAGCTTTTTCTCTCGTTCCTTCTTCGACGAACGATCTTCAAGCGGTGCTTGCTTTTCCCTCAACCAGCGCTTCGAATCGTAAAGATGGCATCGGTCAAACGTGTCGATCGCTAACTAGAAGGAAGACCTTTCTCGCCCGTATCGTCTCTTGACAGCGATCCAAGTGCGAGCAGACGGAGTTGAAAAGAAAGGAACGTAAAAAAGAAAAGAGGAGGGCAAGAGCTAATCGAGGGTCGGAGACAAAACGAAATAGTCGCAATTAGAACTCTCGCGTGGTGCGATGACTCATGGACGGAAGCGGGGAAGTCCGTTATTTCGGCGAGTTAATAAGAGAAGTGGTGGTAAGAGTCGACGAACCCGTTTGTGTTCTGGGAATGAACGGGAGAACGGGAGACTGCCGACGAGAATCTTTTTTTCGAGAAGCTCCTCGTCCACGGAAAAAATGAGCTTGTGACGGAGGACTAAAATATCCTCGTTCCACGTGCGGAGAACGGAATAAATCACGCGAGGCGAATTCGGAAAAAAATCATATTTAAATTCTCTTCGGGTCTCGACCATGTCGACGATTCGGAGTAAGCGGCACTATCGATCGCGCGAATAATTATCGCTGATTCTCATAACGAACCTATCCAAAGCGAATCGAAAATAATACAAAGCGCAAATGCGTCTACCTACGTAAGGAAAAAGGTGAGAAGAAAATTTTGCTCTCTCTTTCTCTCTCTTTGCCCCCCCTCTACGCAAGTGCAAATGCATTCACCGATCCACCGAGGATGACTTCTGGAAACATCTTCCGCATAATAAGAGGAGTAATTTCTCGGGTGAACGGCACCCCCTTCTTCCCCACCTCCTCCGCTCGCGAGCCACAAAATAGTCGTGCGGTCATGCCGCGTCCGCCGCGCCGTCTGCGACGCGATTACGGCCGGAGAGCAACTTTCCACGGTAGGGCATTAATTGCTGGCGCAATTAGGGAACGCAAGAAGCCAACGGTGGAGCGGCCGCCGAGAAGAGGAGAGTGGGAGTGGGCAAGGAGAAAAAAGTACGAAGGGGCGGGACGTCGACGTCGACGTCGACGTCGCGCTTGTTCGCGCGTCGCGACGCCGTGGTTCGTCGAAGTTGACATTTTGACGACGGATTGAGAAACTGTATTTTCCTCGTTAACACGTTGAGTGCTACGACGATTTCGCTATACTTTTCGCTCAGGCGGCAGCGCTTGAGCACTTGATACCGAACGCTCGACTGAAGAGTATACACAAACGATAACTTTGTTACTCTGTATCCATTTCGTTTGCATGAGAAGGAAGGAAAGGCGCATAAAGTTCGAAAATACTGTGCTGAATGTTACAGCACAAATACAAACACGATCGGACGCCAGTTAGCGAGGAAAAGAACAAAGAAAGTTGTTACATACTGTAATATGTACAAATCACAGTCACATCTTTGTTTAAAGTGTTTTAATAAACTTCATTAAATATTAACATACATTTTTTAATTGTCATTAATAATTTAATCCTTTACAATGCCGGTCTCATGCACCGATGTGGACCAAACGAGAAGTTCGCTGTCAGTCCCCAGAATCCACGTCGTCCAAACGAAAAATCGATTGTCAGTCCTTAGGGACCGACGCCGCCTGAACGGAAAGTTCACTGTCAGTCCCTGGGGACTGACGTAGTACTCAACGTGTTAAGCACCTCTCGTGGCTCCTCCTCGACGCGCTTCGATCGCGAGAAAAGTATTTGATCTGTGCCATCGTCTCGGCGAAGATGGAAGGTAGATAGAAACAGAGATCTTATCTTATCTCGCGATGTTCCATCGCGGCGAAAAATTCGATCTCCGTTGTCTCCTCGCTACGCGGGTTTTTACGAGCGTGACCGCGAGTTATCGTCGCGATACCTCGCTGATCCTATCCGTGCCGTCTACGATAGAACGATCCTGACAAGGGTTTTATATAGTTTTGATTGTCGCGATGACGCTCCACTGTCGCCAATAAAACGCTCCGCTTCTCGCTTTTTCAATGTAATCGGACGTGGACGTGCCTTTACACGCGTAGGAAAAGCAGGCTATCCGCGTACCGTATTGTGGCAAACTGCGATATTATAAGAGAACGCGCGACTATTCGTAGGCCGTATTTCTCGAAGGAATTTACGATCGAATCGAAGAATATTTCGTGTCCCCGGCAGGAATGTTCCGTTTTGCCGTTCCAAGCGTACCGTATGTTTCCCCCGTTAGTAGCTTTCTTTCGCGCTCGCGCGAATTACTCGCCGGCATGCCGCTCTGGGGCGAAGAAACGAACGAATTCGCGGAAACGTCCATGAGCCCTAGAAGGCATCTCCGTGGAGACGGGCAGTGGTCGACTTAGCTGACGTGCATTCTCGCGGTTTCACGGAAATTCGCCCGGAAGTCTCCCCGCGGCCTGTCTATGCGACCGCTTGCCCGCATTGCGGCCCCTCGTAATTATGAGGCGATTCGCGGAACCGCTGGCGATAAGAAAATCTTCCGGTGAACGTAGATTCGAAGAGAAAGAGAGAGAGACAGAGAGAGAGAGAGAGAATTAGGAGAACAAAGGAGAGACTCCGGAAAGATGAACATTTTTCGAGCATTGCACGAGGCAGAAAAAATTACAATCGCAAATTGGAAATTGATCGTTAATTCCTACATTTACTTCCTCTTATTTTATACTTCGTAAATCTTTATAGGTATATGTATGTATCCGTAAGGAAAGAAATTCTTTCTGCTCATTTTTTTTTCACTCGACCTCGCAAAAATTCACTTTGGATAGGCACAGTTTGAAAACAAACTTCGACCGTCGTTTTAATGATTCTCCAAAAAAAACGTCATAGATTCGTTCAAAAATTTGTCAGCTTCTTATCGTCTTCCTGGCGATCGTCGGAGGTGAAGCGGAGGTATGAGAAGGAGAAGAGGAAAGACCGAGAGGGATGAAAATAAATTGGCCGCGGCTGTCTCGAACTGGGCTGAGAGGCGAGGCATAATAAACAGTGGCCCGAAGTCGGGAAGTCGCCGGAAGCTTCCACTTCGTTCGGAATAATCACGTAGACTTCAACGAGGCGTTGCCGTTGCGCACCGTCACCGTGACAAGGCCGTTTTCAGTGTCAAGATAATTCTTCACCTTCCTTCCTTCCTTCCTTCCTGCCCTTCATTTTTGCTCCTTTCAAGTCACACGCGACGATCGAAGCGACTTCTCGATATTCGAATTCGATTATTCAGTGGCCACTGACTACTAGATTTTTTACTCCAATAATTAACAAGTATAACCAATGGCGGTTCACGCGCATAGAGGGCTCCAAGCGTTACTTTGCTTTGAGGCCCCCTTATTCGAAATTCTAGACTTATTTAGCCCCCCTCCCAGATAACCTTATTTCCAACCATTTAGAAAGCAATCCTTACATTACATCCGCAGATTTGAAGGATATATCATTTTGAATCCTGCTAAAGCATAAAAAATAAGTCACTCCCTTTACGGTCATACCTAAAAATGTTCAGTCGCTTTTGACAATCGAAGGCCGCAAACGTGCGTAAGTATAACATTGCGTGCGAGTACTGTTTTTTTCTTTTGGCGCATGTAATATGCTTCGATTCTCCGAATTCTTTTCATTCGCCAAGCACTGCTCTTTCTTTTCTTCCAGTCGATTTTTTCCTTGCCCGCGACGGTCAGCCTCAATATTCGGTGTAATTCTAATTATCACCCGCGTTTTTCTGACACCTGCGCATTTTATCGGACGTCTCCGACTTCTTTTTATTCCGATCAAGTCCGAGCTGGACCACTTGTTACCTTTTATCCGGATTGTGGGTGTGCGAACCGTCGGCGACGATCCTGACGTCACCAACACCGACTCACCGGGGAACCGTCGCGTCAACGGCCGAGGTCATTAATTTCTTAACAGTGCCGTTAGGGTCCTGCGAAACACGACTAAGAGCCGCTCACTGATTCATTCGCTCCCGCGTTCACCGATGACGTCATTCTCACCGTCGCCGCCGAGGTATTTACCGGTGCGCGGGATAATCCGAACGAACACCGTCCCAAATTTTACATCCCACGGATTTAAATCTCGTTACCATTAGTCGAGAAGAAAAATCTTCACTCTCGCGGTAAAAGGGAATCCCAATCAAATGAATAATTCAAGTACCAGCCAATCCTTGGTCAAAGGTACTTTACAACGAAAATTCTTCTGACTTCTCCGTTAATTGGATATCGATCACGATTCACCAACCGCGACGTCCGAGCTCGTGAATTACTTTCGAGTGCAGTCAAGACCCCGTGGAACTCGGTCTCCCACAATTGCTCTCTGATTCATTCGCACCACCATTCACCGATGACGTCATCCACATCATCTTCACCTGTGCGAATTGAAGAAAGAGAAGAAGAAGCTCCTTTCGATATTTTCCATCCCACACCATCCAAACTAAAGGAGAAACCCTTCACCGTTCTGCTGGTGAAAGGGAAAATCTGATCGGGGCATAAAATTCGGTCGAGTGTTCCTCCAGCGGCTCGTAATTATCGTGAAAATTCTTCGGAGTCTCGCGCGTTCGTTAATCATCGTGAAGATCTTCTTCTCCTCTCGATGATTTTGCAACTCCCGTGTCCACCGAGGCCGCCACGTGGCACGAACGCGTTAATGACTTTCCGAGAGAGATTCGAAGACGTCTCGGGGGACCGACGCGACGGTGAAGGACGCGAGCGTCGCGACGGTGCTCGATGCTGCAAAACGACAAGGTGGACGTGGCTCGCGTGGAACGACGTCGCGTTCGCTCACGGACGTACAAGTGGGCGGACGGGAATGACCTCAGGACGATTTCGTCGACGGAAGCTGCTGCTGCTGCTACTCGTCGTTCCTCGTTCCAAGCAACGCGGCAACTGGGAGAAAGCGAAATTCCTCGGGTGCGTCCAAAGGAGGAAGGCCGAGCACGCGCGGCCCGGTATTTTCGACCTGCGAAACGATATCGTCGCGCTTTATATTTGTCACGCGCGTTCGTCGCGGGAACGTGGTTACGTAAAGAGAGAGGGTGGAGCGTGCGGAGAACACGCGCGCGAGTATTATGTCAGGCACGCGGGAAAAGCCTCGAGATCAGCGGAGCACGACGCGGGAAGAGGTGGAGGAAATGCTTTCGAAGTGCTCGTGCAATTTTGCTTTTTGTTTTCCGTCTTGTTAATTCAGCCTTATTTTACAAAAGCCAGTCCCAGACAGCTGCGGAGAATTTTAGAATAACTTTCTGAAGCGTGAATTTAGAATAAAAAGTACTTCACTGCTCGCCGGTATCGTACGACGATATATTCTAATAGCGTGATAGTTATCAATGTATCGATGTGTTTATTTTTAGATAGCTTTTTTATCCAGTCTCCTTCTTTCAGCCGATAGAATGCGCGTTCCTTGTTCGCGAGTAGTCCGTGCGCACGATCGAGCACGAGCTTCCACGGGAACTCAAAAGGTCGCACATTATGGGGCTTCACTGTAATTGGATTCTTCTTTTCGCAACGATGATGATACGACGATCGTAAAATCTTGCTGGAGCGCGCGTGCATCAGCACGGATGTAAATCAACGGGCAGGAGGATTCTCCCCTCTTCGCGTGCGCGTCGTAACGGTAAAGAGTCGCTGCTTCTTCCCGTTTTGCGCGCGAATACAAGTGTGGCGTCGCGAGAGATCGTCGACGAATCTATTCGTCCGGATATTTAGAACACGCCGAAAGGGCATGGAAGCACTTTTTATCAGGATATAAAATTATTCGTTTAGAATTACCGCATTAATTACACAGGCCCACAAAAAAAAAAAGTACCCTGTGCTGGCGATCTGACTAGGCTAGTCTTATGTATTTTGTCTCGCTGAATTCGAATCTGACGTCAGAATTCCTCCATCACGTCACAGTTTTTTTTAAATCGCAAAAATAGACGAAATTTCATAAAAATCGACATTCTAAAGCAATAAGATTGCGCTTCGTAAATAAGAAGTTATCAAAATCATATTTTAATGTATTTTCAAACGTTATAAATTCAAATTCATCCTAGAATGCGTTGTGCTCGATTTATGATTCGAGCTGGACCGAACGTCCGAATAATGTCACTTACGATCGTCTGCGTTTACGTACTCTTTTATATCTTCAAATGATCTGTGAAGCGGATTTCTTTTACGTGTTTTTCTTTTTGTTGGATGCTTAAAAGAGAAAATATAACAAAAAGAAAAACACGTAACAGAAATCCGCTTCACAGATCATTTCAAGATAAAAGAGTGCGTAAACGCAAACGATCGTAAGTGATATTATTCGGACGTTAGGTCCAACTCGAATCATAAATCGAGCACAACTAAATCGAGCATTCTAAGTTGAATTTGAATTTATAACGTTTGAAAATACATTAAAATATGATTTTGGTAACTTCTTGTTTAAGAAGCGCAATCTTATTGCCTTAGAATGTCGAATTTTATGAAATTTCGTCTATTTTTGCGATTTAAAAAAAACTGTGACGTGATGGAGGAATTCTGACGTCAGATTCGAATTCAGCGGGACAAAATATATAAGACTAGCCTAGTCAGATCGCCAGCACAGAGTACTTTTTTTTTTGTGTGGGCCTGTGTTATTATTATTACGGAACCGTACTAATACAATTTCGATATTGGAGCGGACAAAATTAAGGAGCAGTTTTTGAGACATTCGTTTATAAACTATTTTCAAAACTGATCTCTTGCACCAGGAGGCGTGTCCTGTAAAAATTTCGGATCCGATCGAGTCCGTGATACGCGGAAAGGACAAAGAAATTGAAGAAGAGCAGTACCTCCGACGAAAGTCCTGTCGATATTGTCGATCGATTGGGTTGAATCGCGTAGTTGAATATTGGAAATGAATTTTACTATGCATGACGCGCCTTAAGCAAATTATGCTCCACGAATCCGCAAGCGTCCAAAAGCGTGAGCCGTACCGACGCCATTGTGCGCCACTGCGTAACGCCCCGCGGGATAATCGCCGGGATAATAATTAGCGAATTGCCAGGGTGAATGTAAACGTCTCGAGAGCGAGCGAGAGAGACTCGCGTAAATCGTGTTTGTTAATTAAACGTAGGCGCTCGTTGTTGATTCTGCATCTGCCCGTGCATTTCTACGTGCGCGCGCGCGCGTGTGTGTGTGTGTGTGTGTGTGTTGTGCGAGACTTCACTCGCGAATTTGCGACACTCGTTTTCAAACGGGAAGAAGTCACATCGCAACTTTTTAACGCGTATTTATTCTTACGGGACGCGGTATAACAGGATCTTCGCCAGAGGAGAATTCAAGAGGAATTTCATTAAGCGTACGCGACGATAAAAAAGCTGCACGAGTGGTACTCGTGGGCATTTCTCTTTTGCTTCTCTTTTCTTTTCCACCGCGCTTCGAAGTTTCGTCGTGTATCGTGTACGCCCATTAAAGGCGACAAGAATTTACCCGAGAAACGGAGATATTGGATAAAAGTGCATAGAATAACAAGAGAGAGCAATTTTTTTGGCATGGATTTCTGTTGGCGAGACATGCGCAAGCGCGCCGTAATGCATATGCTCCTGTCCTGCGGCGCTTCCCTTCGTCGCACTTTGTCGGCTTCCAAAAGGGCTCTCCCGATCTCCTCGTATTTTTCCTCCACCCACGTTCTTTCTTTTTCCTTTTTTTTTTATCCCGCACCCTTCGCACTTTCCCATGTAAACCTGAATAGACGGAATGAACGACGACTTTCTGTTGTCGCTCGTCAAATATGTGATTTGAGAAAACAAAAAATTGTAAAAATTTTCTTCACGGAATTTGATCAACGAACGTAAATCCGTTCGTGTCTAGTGATAGTTACATGTAAATTCTGCGGTTATTTGAAATTTCCATACGACGAACGCACCTGAATCCTAAGCGGACACCGAGGTAAGGGTCCATCGTGATCGATCAAAAGGAGCATTCGAATTACGCGCATCACGCAACTCCAAGCTCAGCGCGACCACGTGTATCGGTGTACTCTTCTTTCCTCCTTCTGTGCAGGCTCGGACAATGCGCCGGAAGTCTGGGGGCCAGGAGCGTCACATTTCCGGATGTGGCCACGAGACCTTCCAGACGACGCACACGGCTCATCCTTGGGTGCTCGAGTGCCCAAGTGTATCCAAGAGTGTTGAGAAATGTAATATTTTTGGGGGGGATTCGGTTAAGATCGGATGTCGAGTGTTTGGGCGACAGTCACGTGCGAGTTCAGATTCGTATAGCCCGTAAATATGTAGTATCTCACATTTGGAAGAAGCATATTGAATAACGAGGTCCTTAACTAATTGCCTATGGATGAAACTTCTCACGCGCGACTCCGTCAAAAGTTTCATAAAATCATTTATTCGTAGGAAAGTCAACTGGGTATATGTGTCTTTCGAAAGAGAATTACAGTGCATTCGTCTCTAATGGCGCGCCAATCATCGAAGTTTCGAAACCCGCGAGTGCTCGTGTTTACGCGAAAGAGTAATAAAAAGTATTGGGGACAGGAGAGACGAAAATTAGAATCAGATGAATTTTTCGAGAAAAGAAGGAGATAAATGGTAGGGGGAGAAATTCTGGTTACCGTTGAAGTTCTTTCCTCCTCCGTCTCCGAGATTAAATTGCGCACGGAGACGTTGGAAAGAACGTAAACAGGATTTACGGAGAATCGCGTAATTTCGTCAGTTTCGTTCAAGCGTGTCGGGGTACTCACATATCCAGGTGCATACAAGCGCGGACGTGTGGTTTCGCGAGTGTTTTTCCAGAATGGTGCGACCACCTATCTCAATGGAATCAGCAGAAAGATATTTACCCATCTGTCGCGCGATGCAGCACCTTCCAGGATATTGGACATGCGCGCGTTTTAATATTCGTTATCGTCCCTGCTCTCAAGGTCATCGGACATGAATCATTGCCATCGTTGCTGCATGCTCCGCGTATCGATACGCGAAACCCACATTTGTCGTGTTACCCAGTTGCAATTTTTCTTAAATTTGAATGTATTTTAAAAGGTGGCCCGTCTTACTCGTTATTCGCGTGATAATGGCACCCATCGTAATCTCGACATTCTTTCACGCGTTCCAAAATTGATACCAAAAACTGACAACTTATCGTTTCAGTATTTAAGAAGTATAATTCGCAAAGCAACAGAGATGTTTTAATAGTCAACGGTGATTCGACAAATGGTTCCAATGAAAGGACCGCGAAGTATATTAAATCTACGTGTTACTTATTTCTTCATCTAAAATACAAATTAAAAACATATTCACCGTGAAAGTTGAAACACACGATACATCTCGGTCTGTGTTTCTTTCAACGTGAAACTTTTCGCGCAGTTCACACTTATTGTAAGTACTCCAAGTACCGTAATCGAATTAATATCTCACATTACTCCTTTTGTCTTCGCGTACCTCTTTTTATCGCGTTCATACGCCGTATTTGCTCGCTACACAAAAACGCCCTCCTCCCTTTCCCCCGTAATCGTTATAATTCAAATACTCGTAGGGCGATATAATTGGAGACTGTCGATCAAATTGGTGCGATTCGACGAGCACGTACGAGCCAGTGAACCACGAGGGAATCTCTCGAAAGATGTTCGTTAACACCTAGAAATCAATGGCCGCGACGTAATTAACCGGTCGCTTCAGCGCCTCCATCTCCTCCTCTTTCTCCTACTCCGCATCCTCTTCTCTCTTCGCCTCTTCATCCATCGACTTGACCCTGTTCCACTCTCTCGGCTTCCTTTGAAGTTGCGATGGCGGTAGTACTCGGACGTGGGATAGAGAGGAACTGCGGTGAAACGGTAGCGTAGAACTGCGATACGAGAGAATGAGAGAGAGAGAGAGAAATTGGGAGAGCGAAAGGAGAGGAGAAGGAAGAAAAGAGAAAAAGATTGCTGAAACAGCGAGCGCTCTGGCTAGCGCCGACCTAGGAAGAAGAAAAGCCTCGAGAGGAAACAAGAGAATCACGAAGGGAGAGACTTGGCAGGGATGGTTTAGAGTAGAGAGGTGGTAGAATGCCAGAAAGGGTGAGAACCGGTAAAGTGGAGAAAACCGAGACGACAGATCAAAAGAGAACGAGAGAACGAATGTGTGAATCGTTCCTTACCAATCCTACCGCATAATATCGCACACGGATGCGTACCACGTCACGGACTCTCGCATGTAGACAACTCCATAGTGAAAAGTAAAAACTACAATTCAAGTAAGATTAGAGTGACCCCGCGGAAGTGTTATGCAATAATTCCAGAAGGCTCTTCTTAAACATCGTCGCGGTGAGCGAGCACCTCATCCACTGTCGACAGAGCGTTCCACAGCTCTTAGCGGTGGAAAAAAAAAACTGAAAGAGAGAAGAGAGATGAAGAAGAAAGGGAAGGACGGGGAACGAGTATCGTCGAAGGAGAATGAGGCAACGCGGGAGCCAGAGAAGCAACCGAGTGGTGGAGGAGAAGCGAGACGGAAACGAGTGAAGAGAAATGTCGCGCCGAGTCGCGCGGGAGTGTCGCCGAAAAAAATATCGCAGAGCCAGGCGAGAGAGAAAAACGTGGAGAAATAAGACGACGGGGAAATGTCGCTAAATCAGCGCACCGCGGCATGGCGACGGTATGGCGCGCGAAAGAAAGAAGGGAAGGCACTGGCTGAAGCGACGAGAGAAATGAGGAAGAAGAAGGAGGGACGAAGCCGTGCAACGGCCGGCGCTGCTGGGCTGGCGCGTAGGAAAGAAAGAAAGACGATTCAGGAGAGGTGAGAAAAACTGGAGAAACGAGAGAAACAAGAAGGAGGTGGGCCCAGCCCGGAGAAGGAGGAAAAGTGTCGGTGCTGTGTAACCGCATGAGAGGATGGAGAAGGAAGAAAAGGGCGGGAGCTAGTACTTTGTTCTCTCGAAAATAATGAGATGTGTGCCGGGCAGATGTAGCTTTTCTTGTGTGAGCGGACAGGCGCGGTTAAAGTAACGAAGCAGAGGAGAAGAAAGAGGAGGAAGAGGGATGCCGTGATGAAGAAGACACAGGGATGGAGGTGGCAGGCTTCAAGGCGAGAGAATGGAAGAAAAATTCGCGAGATAATCAGTGGGGTACGTAAACGAAGGGAGCGATGAAAAGCTAGAGAAAAAGAGAGAGAGAGAGAGAGAGAGAGAGAGAGAGAGAGAGAGAGAGAGAGAAAGGGAGAGAATAGAATGGAAGGCAGGAAGAAAAAGAAAGAAGAGATTCGAGATCGCCAAATCTCGCCTAACAAGACGTTCCACCGAGTTTACCCTTCTACTTCTATTTCGATGCATTCGCGGATTATCTCTCTTCTGGAAGCGGAAGTCATAAGTCTCGGTTGATCTCTCCCGCGGGATTCCTCGCTCCTCGGAGATTTTGAAGCATCCTTGGCCTCCTTCGTCCTGAATTTCCATCTTTACCCTTCTTCATCCCTGAATTTCACTCTTTGATCTCCTCGCCTTGATATTTTCGATCAGCCTGACGTTCGACAACCTCCGGGCGCTGGTAGACTCTCCGAAAAGAAAAATTCATAAAGTTGCAGAAATGTCTACGCCTCTTCCTCGACGTATCTACATTGGCAAGCAATGAAATCGATGCTCTCCTCGCACTTTTTATCACAAATTCATTTGTTGTCTTTTTTGGAACCGACTATCATCAAATCGAAACATATAATCTCGCCAGTTCAATTCGCAGTTTTTCGTTCTCTCGATGAAAATGACAAGGGGTTTTTATCGATCTCGGGGTGGACGTAAAAAAAGAAAGGGGTCGTAATTTTTACCGTGAAAAGGCTATTCCCTTCGTCTTACTCGAAATGATTTTTATGAATCCGTTCTCGAGATGCTCTCGGCTTCTCTTCGCGTTTTCTCAGAATCAGCCGCATCGAAGTGGCTCGATCGACTGGCTGCTGTCGCGAGAAAGGAAACGCAAAAGGGGGGAGAACCTTCGACAAGCTTTGCTCCCCTCGAATCGAAATTTTTTGTCGAATATACCAATATTTACCGTTTCGCGGGCTAATGGATTTCTTCATTAGGATAATGGTGGCAGTAGCTGGCAGCCACCGCCGAGGCACGCTTGATTATCGGCTGGAAAGTTCCGATAATAGGATAAAGTAGTAGGTGGAATTCTGGGCCGCCTGATTTAAAAATTGCTCCACGACTTTTTCTTTCGCCCTCTGCCCTTCGCCCTCTCTTCTCTAACCTACTCTTTAATTCCCTCCCACATCCACCGCCCACGCGCTTTTCCACTTCGCAACGATGAAACCGACGCGTCGTCGTTTGTCACGAGAAAGAAAAGTGTCGACGGAAAAATGGCCTGCTCCCGGTGTAGACGGTGAGAATCGTGGAAAAAGAGAGAAAGGGAGGAGGATGAAATAGAGTAGAATAAAAGAACGAAGAAAGGCTTCCACGAGAGAAGATCGAGCATTGAAACGTTCTTTCCTGATTGGCTCTGAAACCTCTGCCTTATTGGTACGCGTATTCGTCGAAATCGGCAGATTGGAGGAGACGTTTTGAGGAGGGCACGAGAGAACGAAGGGGACTAACGATAAGAATGTAAGGAATAGGAGGTGCGCCTACCGATAGGCTAAGAAAGAGTGTAGTGTGTGTGAGAGAGAGAGAGAATGAGAGAATTGGAGCGAGAAAGAGAGAGTAAGAAATGGAGAAAGGGATAGGAGGAAGAAGAGGAAAGCACCGAAAGGTGCGAATCGCTGGGCAATCTCCAGTAGAGGCCCAACGCTTGGAATAGAACGAACCAAAAGAAAATCAAGACATCCAAAGAAATATCTCTGGTGGAACACCCATAAGACGAATCGATCGGTTGCACGTTATCGTCCACCGTGTAAGGCCTCTACAACGTCCAAATCACCAGAACTCTCTCTCTCCATTGCGAGCGAAATCAGATAAGTTCCGTTTCGATTAAGCCAAGAAAGCCGTACTGGCCGGTTATTCAAACAATAACTTGTATATCGCAATATTTTAAGAATTTATGTGACGAGACTTAGGTCCGATTTGCGTCTTATTTTATAAACTAACGACATTTAATTTTAATAAATTGACGAAGACCCAACATCATTTATAGTCTCCTATAAAAGGGCATCGTCACAAGAAGAAGAACGGAATATAGAAAACTGAAAGTCGCACTCGACATTCCAGATTTCGTGATTCCACGGCAAACTTTGCTCATGTCGGAGAACCATTTATTACGAGGATCTCTTCTCATAGGTAGATCCAAAGAAGAAGAACAGAATCTGGAAAACTCAAAGTGGCCCTCGAAATTCTCGAATTCGTGATCCCACGACAAACTTTGCACATGCCGCAGAATCATATGTTCGGAGAATCAGTTCTTACGGGAAAATGAAGAAGACGAACGGAATTTAGAAAACTCAAAGTTGAACTAAAAATTCCAAAATTCAAGAATCTGTTCCCGTGGGCAGAAACGAAAGATTAATAGGGACCTTGGGAAGATACTTTTAACTGACTTTACACGAGCGACTATGTAGCCCCGTCGTCAATAAGAAGAGGAAAAATGAATCGGAAAGTTTAAAATGCACGCAACCGCACCTACCTATAAATTAAAAAAACCCTAATCGTCTCTGTCTCACCAAGCACTTAATTCTCTTCTTTATAACCGAGGGTCGATAGCTTCGAACGATTGCGTGCAAAGTTTGCGCGCTGCCCTACTATTGGTCGTCGCTCATGTGCGAGATTTTTTTTAACGTTCAATGGTCACGTACGAACGCGCGCTCACCGTAAGCCAATCTATTGTTCCGTACGCTTGGATAAAGCGCGCGTTGTTCGTGAGCCGGCTTTTAATTATTTTAATTCACGCTTCTAATCCGCCCTCGGAAGCCCGTGATTCGATCAGTGATTCGTCGATCATTTCACCCTTTCAGCTTGTTTCCTGCACGAGGAAACGTACCCCCGATCGTGCCACTTTAGGAATCGGTGGAGCCGCCGATAGACTCGTCCATTCCATTCAAACCCCTTCGACGGCGTTTCCGCTTTTACGACATTGGCCAAACGTCGAAGGGCATTACAAATGATCCTCCACCGGAAGACTTTCATCCCCATCGCATCCTTTCACCCCTTCATTCGCGCTCTCTCTTCACCCTCGTATCTTCCCTCCTACATACCGATAATATTTCTAACGTAAATTTTAATCTTCGAGAAAGCATATTTGGCAGATTCTCCCGACGAAGAGTAAGAAGATTCCCACGGACAATTGGTAGCAGCTTTATCCACGCTTATTCGCGCACAATTGAGTAGGCGTCCAAAGGTCATTAGAAACGATCTTCTACCGGAAGACCTCCACACCCTTCACTTCCTCCTTTCGCCTCTTCTCCTTCTTCTTCGTTTTCTCTCTCCCTCGTTCTCGCGCCTCTTCTCCTTCTCGCGTCCCTCTCTACGAGAAGAGCCCTCCTACGCTTCCTCCTCGAGTGAAAATTAGCGATTAGATGCTAAGCCCGTGGGGGCCGCTAAAAGAGCGCGACCTAAACCGTCGGCTAGACGCATTAGCATAACCGTACGTGTGACGGTTGAGGTCAATGACTTCGGGAAATCGATCGAAACCCCTCACGCGACACTGAGTCTTCTCTTTCTCTCTTCTGCCCCCCACCCCCTCTCTCTTTACTTTACTCTCTCTTCTTCTCCTTCTTTCTCTACACCCCAACTCGGCTCACCCACGCTCTCTTTCTTTTCTCTCTTCCAGTTTACCCTCTTCCTGGTTTCCCCTCCGCACGGAGTCCGCGCGTCGATGCACGGTCGAAGGAATATTCCACCTGGACGAGAGTAAGCGACGTCGAGAGTACGTCAGGGACAGAAGAGATGAAGAGAAGGAGGAACACGGTGGAGACATTGGAAGATAGAACACGCGTAGATGACAAAGGAGTACATCAAAAGTAGACAAAGAGAGAGAGAGAGAGAGAGAGAGAGAGAGAGAGAAAGACGATATATTCGAAGAGGCACAAAGTTGGAGAAAGAAGAACGGAGTGACAAAAATGAGAGAAAAGTAACGAATGCGTTGTACAACGAGCGAGCAAAGCAGTCTCCTCTGTTCTTCAATTGCCTCTCGGAAAATTCTTCTGTATCGCGAATCCTTTCTTTTCAACGGTAAGAAAGAAACGGGTGTCGATACGAGCGCACACAGTCCCGTAAAAGACCTCGAATCCACAGACCAGATCTTCTTTTTATACATTCGAACAAATGGAAGCTCCATAAAAAAATCGCAGAGCCAGATGAAAATTATCTCCGCAGTCGACATCCCGAGAGCACGAGGTGAATGCCACTAATCAAAAATTATTTTCAATTCGACGAGTCGCACCGAGCCAGCGCAGCCCACCGACGGACAAGTCCATTCGTCGGGATTCTCCGAGGCTCTAATAATTCAGTGATTCTTCTCTTTCTGTCTCGGCGGTAGCTCCGCTACATTCACCTTTTCGTCTCCTGAAATAATTCATACCTCGTGTTCCTGGACTAAGGGAAGGAGAGCGGTGGCTGACCGCGTCTCCTGACCACAGGAGAATTCGCTCGCATACGATTGAAAGGGAGGGCACGAAAGAGGAGGAGGAGGAGGAGGAGGAGGAGGAGGCGGAGGACGCGACGTTGACGAAGAGATGAAATTAACGAGACGTCGCATTCGATCGTGCAACGATCGTTCGATCCGTCGCGCGTCGGCGAGTCTCGCGAAAGAAGGAAGAGAAACAAATTGACGTTTCCCAATTCGACGCCGTCGACGGTGAATTTTTACGGGATCGTATTTGTGTAGACATGCGGCCACACGGGTACTCGTTCGACGCGTCGTCGTGGATTCCGCGGGTGTGCACCACGTCTGGCATGCTCGTTACGGTGTTCTCGCTGTTGCGCTGCCTGGAATTAAATACCAATGGAGGTTGGACGAACGGAGGTGGAAGGTGGAGCAGGGTACGGTGGATGGAAAAATCGATCCGCGGGTGCGTTCTGTCTCGGACGAGCGTGTTGGTTGCGCGCCTCCGCGCGGAATGGATTATCACGGAGCCCGGCATTATTGAAATAATTGTAGCCCGATGTCGCCGGACAGTCGATGTAACGTAATGCACGATTTATTTCGACGCGAGAGACAAGGCCAGGATGTCGATGAAATTGTAGCTAGATCAAATGTGTAGGTGCAACCGTAGAAAACCGGACGAGTCAGCCGTCGCCTTTCTCAAGAACGTTGGTACCTCCTAAAGGCCGACAATTACCTTCCTTCTTCTTGTTCTTCGAAGCCCGCGCATATTCTAACGCCGACGAGGCAATCGAGCACCTGTCACTCTCTCTCTCCTGGCGCATTCAATTACGCTCGTTACGTCACGCGCGACACCCGATCTCGCGCACGACAGTCGCGACTTTTGTAACACGAGAGAACCTCGACCTCCCGTGACAAGGAGGCATCCGCATTTTCCGTGTCGCGCTTTTTACTCGACGAATTTTTTTCCTCGGCGAAAATTAAAGGTCCTTCTTCCGTTCCGTTCGTCGGGCTTACTCCTGCCTGATCCAGGCGAAGGCTGAATTTCGTTACTCTCTCTCTCTCTCTCTCTTTCTTCTTTCTGAAAATTCTCGGAGAACGGAGTAGCGGTTGCAACGTATCGAGGTCACCCTCCCGGCCAAAGAGATTTTTCACTGGCTCTTTCTCGTTTTCTCCGTCGTTCTCTCTGGGAAAAGGAGGTAGAGTCGAGAGGAAGAGACGAACAGAGAAAATGCAGAAATACTGGCAAGTGGAAATATAGGAGCGAGGCTTTGGAGCGCACTCCCGTAATATCGCGGGTGTTTTATTCTTTACGAAAAGCGAACAAATGCGAGCGGGGCTTGTTCTTCGTCGTGCACGCGCGCACGCAAGAAAGAGAAAGAAGAAGAGAGTAAATGAGGAGGACAAAGAGAGGAAGAAATTTCCGTCGTCGTTTCTCATCGCGTTCCCGAGGGACGCTCTACATTCTCGAGAATCCCGGGACGGATATTCGGAAACCGCTCGCATTTCCGCCAAGCTCGTCGCGAATCCGTCGAGTGCCGCGATTTGAAGATTATCGAGACCCGGCTGGCAAGGTGGAGACCGGTTACGATGCTCGGTAAATTTTTTTCAAGCACCTTTCTATTCGTCGATGCTGGAGAATTCGATAATTCCCTCTCCTACTGTGTAACGCTCCTTTTCAACCTGGATTTCTGCTGGAGCTCTCGATTCAGTTCTCTTATTAACCTTCCTCCATAGAGGCGTCGCGTAAGAATGATCCAGATAAAAAAAAAGATATGCCCTATTGAATATCTCCGCGCTTCAACTTCTTCGTGTCCGTATCTTTACCGTTTCAACGGGCTCCGATAGTTCTCCTCGTTACATCCGCAGCATGCATGCCGCGTGCCCGACCGTCTATCCATAATTTCACATTTGACGGATCTTCGATGCTCCACGGCACCGTCCACTTACATTCCACAAGAAAGATTGTCAAAGCAAATGACAATTCCCAAATTATGCCCTACCTGCTGTTTTCCCTTTACATTTTGATTCTCCTTCCGCAATTCTCACAATGAAGAATCTCGTGAGAAATTCTCGCGAGGGGCGATTACGCGGCCATTCTTTCCACGCGGTCGAGGAAAGGAGTCGGAATCATTCCTTCCCCGTTTCAGCTCGTCCATTTGCTCTCCGATATCCGATATCAACAAGGGCAGTCCATCCCTCTTTCGCTCGTCGGAGTCTGCAAGAAAGATCCGAGCGCGAGTTCCTGGGCATAGCAACCGCGGATTCTATGGATTTTAATCTAATGCGCTCTCCTCTCATCTCCACTCCTCTCCGCGCTTGCTCGCCGCGTCGTTGGAGCCCGCGCTCGACCTATTTCTCCCAGGGTCAAATTCGCCAGGAAATGCATTTCCCTCTTTCCAGCCCTCTCCCCTTCTCTCTTGTCCTCATCGCCCAGCAAGCTACCTCCCCGCTCTGTTATACTTCTCCCTTCTTCTTTGATATCCACGCGCTCTACTATTCTCCCTCTATCTTCCATTTTTCCCTTCCACTGCTCCGCAACGAATGAATTCGCAGACTCGTGCGAGCGTATCGTCTACTCACGCTTGCACACCCACGCACATGCGCAATTCTCTCCCTCCGACCTCGTCCTCCGACCTGCTCCGATTTTGCTCCACAACATCGGAAAGACCCTCGTCGACCGTAAAGACGAGGACGTCCTGGCTCGTCCGAATTCGCAGATGCAAAGTTAGGGATCCTCCCTCTTGTAATAACACTCTCGTCCTGGGGATGAGACAGGGTAATCTGTTCGAACACACAATTTCGAGATATTGCCGAAGGATGCTTTTCACGGCCTCCGTCGATTTTTACTGCAATCTGATTAATTATATACGATTTGGGGACAAAAAAGATTCGGATAACCGATGAGGTCCGATAATAGAGATTCACTAGCTTACCCTTGCCAGCTCTTGTTAATTTGGGCTAATAATAAGAGGGGACCCTCGGACAATTCATTATCCAGATAATTATCTTACGCGTTGAAATTAAACGAATGTCTACATTATTTCTAAACGCTACGAAATACACAGTCTACAAGATATATCGGTGCTCTACAAATTCCTTAGCCGTAAAAAACGAAAGAAAAGATGCAAATCTCTTTTCTTTCGTTCTTCAGCCGTATTCTGAACTCTGCCACTGACAAGTAACCCTACCTTTGTGTGACTCACCGATTTGAATGAAACTCAGTATATTTGTAGATTAGCCAAAAACAATAGACACCTATTTTTTTTTATCGGCAATGGTGCAACTTAAAGGGTAAAAACAGTGTATGGTACAAAAGTAACTATTTACAAGACAAACCACTTGATTTCGATAATACTGTACATTACTGTTTTAAAAATTGTGAAGCTACCTGTGCGTTGTGCAATAATATAGCAATTGTAAAGTGTGCTTGGTGTGCAAATTCTTTGTGCATACAAGAATCTTTTTTGCATATCACTTCTGTAAAGAATATAAAAAATAAAGAAATAACAAGAAAAAACCGAATTGGGAATAGACTATCCCCACCTCCTCGTCGGTTCTTCCTGGGTTCGGCAAAGAGCGAGATAGAAGGATATCGTACTTGACGCAATATGGTTAGTCGTGCTTACGGACATAAGGGGTTGTTTTTATCCTTTAAGTTGCACCATTGCCGATAAAAAAAAATAGGTGTCTATTGTTTTTGTCTAATCTACAAATATACTGAGTTTCATTCAAATCGGTGAGTCACACAAAGGTAGGGTTACTTGTCAGTGGAAGGGGTGGCAACGAGGCGTAGAGTACAGACCACGAGAAGAAGAAAGGGTGCAAGCCCAAGTGATTGTCGAACGCTTATTAGCCCCGCCGTTTAAATGAAATTTCGAAAGTTTCCACCCAAACTCTTCCAGGGTGGCGATACGAACCACCGCTTTGTCAGTGGTACTCGGTGTCTAATTGCGTATGCGTGGGGTGTTTCCAAAGTTCGATAAAGTACAGAGTGAGGGTACAGTCGAACCTCCTCCTTTCGCGTTCTATTCGCGAGCATCGAAACACTCTCAACACAAGTTTCCATATGAAAGAAATAAATTGGTAGTCCCAGTGTCGAAGAGAAATTCGAGTGAAAAGTGAATACAACCGGTCATTTTGGCTGGTCGATACTTCTAGTGTTATAGCGTTACTTATATTTGCACGTATGCATTTATAAGCGCACACGCAGCACCGCACCTTCGACCCTCCCAAATGCGAAGTATGGGCGGCATATGTCGCGTGAGAGCGGCCTTTCACCGGACAAGAAGCCCTTGGGCCACGATCAAAGCAGAGCCAACGAGAGAGGGATGCTCGAGAAGGAAGCGTAAAGGAAGGGTGGCCCGAAGGCGCTCACCCTTTTCGATTATTTTGCGCGAGAGAGTCGAGGCCCCTATTCTAGCGAGTCGCGTACTCATAATGGAATTGTTTTTTTCCACGGGATCCGGGGGGTGGAAGAAAGGATCTTAAACGACTTCGTATCTCATGGGGTTGTTTTTCGGATCGGAGATGAACGTTCGTACAATGAAAACTTAATCGATCTTTCGGGTTCAGGATTGTATTCGACGATCGTCGGTTTAA
The DNA here is from genome assembly GCA_944319695.1 of Tiphia femorata. Taxonomy (NCBI): domain Eukaryota; kingdom Metazoa; phylum Arthropoda; class Insecta; order Hymenoptera; family Tiphiidae; genus Tiphia; species Tiphia femorata. The sequence goes on from OX090902.1 coordinate 3,539,188, forward strand.
TGAACATTATGTAGAAGTATTTTTAACGAGTATTTTAAGACTAAGCGTACCGAAGATTTCTTCCATATAGGGATTCCCTTGTTAATCGGTCATTTGACCTGCGTTTGACAGCTTTGGTATCGATGGAGTAATAATCGGATCGGCGGAAGTACGATTAATTTGCAGGCGTTTCGACCGACCGTTTAGTAATTTTCTTCTCTCTTTTTGTGCTTGCTGCAGGAATGATCAGCTTGGAGAACAGGCAGCCAACGTTCGCGGATCCTCTGAAGGAGTGGAAGATCCTCGTGACTCATTACGGCGGGGTGACCGGCCTGGCCCTGCTAGGTCTCCTCCTAGCCGCGATACTGCCCTGCGTGGGTCTCTTCTTCTGTTGCTGCAGGTGCGCCGGTCACTGCGGTGCCAGAAGTCAGCCCTTCGACAAGAAGCACGATCACTGTCGCAAAATCATGCTGAGCATCGTCCTAATTGGCGTCGCCACTATTATACTGTGAGTATTCGTCCGTACCCTACGGTGCACTTTGTAAGCTTCTTATCAAAAATGAGGTTGAGAATGAAACCGTTGGCGCCAGCTCGTGCACGATAACTGCGCCGCCGCAATTATCCCTCCAGAAGAAAATGAAAGTGCTTGTTTCTTCATTGGTTCAATCCTTGCCAAATTTTCGTATACTTACGCCTGCTAAAATTACGCGTCTAGTTTTCCTTCGCGCTCGCGTTTCTCCTAACGCATCACTCGGAAGCGAAGAGCGATCAGGAAACTTTCTTTCTTCCTTAACTTTTTTCTCACCGCGCAGTCCATCCACTGCAAATTCTTAGGAACCAAAACTGAATTCGAGCCAACCGCGGCTCTATCTTTCATTTCACTTCTTCCTTCCACGTTTTGCTTTAACTTTCTCTAACGGTCCACTCGAATTTCTCTGCAGATTCGGCGTGGTATGTGCTTTCGTGACCAACGAGTACATGCAGGAGGGTACGAAGGAGTTACCCGGGAACGTGAAAACCGGTCTCAAGGACATCAGCCTCTACCTGAACACCACGAAGCGTCAGATCAATACCATATTGAAGGTGAACTTCGACGAGCTGGAGCTCACGTTGAACAATATACTCCAGGCAAGCGGGAGAATCGTGACGGAGCAGCTTGCGGAATATTCGCATGCGGTCTCCCTAACGAATCTGAACGACATCGTGGTCAGTCTAAAGTCCATCAGGGAGGATCTCAGGAATATGAATAAGATTACTCAGGATCTTCGAACGAATGCCAGCCAGTTGGACATAGGTAATGGCATTAACGATATTGTTGTTAGCAATGATCTCTCGATTGCGTACACTCGTTCGTGGAAGCCCTCCTAGAAGGAGATCCCATGGAGCGGAAAGAAATGAAGCTGATCATAATTTTCCCTTCGGTTTTTTTCTTTTTAGTCGTACGTCGCATCAAGAGAAATTTGCTTAACACACTCGCCGCGTGCAACAGTCACAGCTGTCAGCAAGTACGGAACGAGTACAAGGTGAATCAGATGTCGGTTCAGGTGGATTTCGACAAGGTGAGTGCGAAACGTCGGGTGTAACAAAGATCAGTATTGAGAGAATCGTGAGAACAATCTCGAGCTTACCCTCCCTTTGTTCTTACACGCAGTACATGGATCGATACTTTCCCAAGGTATGATTTCGGTTGGATAATGAATAACTTAAGCGAATCCCAACTATAGTTATAGAACTTGAGTATAATTTATTATTATTAGGTGTATGGACACGATAGAATAGTATGAGAATCGTATTGTCCTTTATGTTTGCTTCTTATAATGCTTTTTATTGAGGATAGTCTTAGTTTATAAGGGAAATTTCGAGACAAGAGACCTTAAGTTCAGTAGACGACGCGCCACGCGCACATGTACGCAGAGATTTTTTTTTTTATATTTGCTTATCCTGCAAATCGTACTGTACAATTTCGTTCGAAAGTATTTAAACTACGTATTACGACACGATGTTTCCATTCGCGCGCTTAGTTGATTCTTGTATGCATCGTAAACCTTTGAGAGTATTTATATCACATCTAGCTTATTATGAAGGACTAAGTAAAGATTTGGTTTATGATTTATAGTTTGACTATTGCCTTTATCGTATAACTACTTGTGTATGACGAAGAATACTGTATAAATCTGTTTGATTCCATGCTCGCCAAATAGCTTCAGTCTGTAAGTCGTAAGCAAAAGCATGTTGCAGTTATATTTATTCCGATATTGTTTAAGATAAATTTGCCTAATGTTATTGTACTATTTACTCTGGGAATGCGTATAATGATAATTATCAGTTTATTTTAGTAGTTGAGACAAGGTCATCGTATAAGTCGATCCATGCGACTTCACATGCATATGCCATGATGCACTTTTCTAATGTAGATATTATTTTCCTTTTGTTTTCGTTTTCTTTTCTTTAAGCATTCGGTCAATTTAATTCTTCTAATGACAAGAATTCATTTATGAATACGTATGTACACTCGTATTCGTATTACGTTTCAAGCGATACGTCAATTTACTTTTCTGTCTATCACAGTTATAATTAGTTAGTATATTCTCAACAGTAATACGTCTCGGCATGATGTTGACACTACTCTCTCATAAGTCACATATTTAATTTCCTTGTAAGAACATACAGTGTGACATAGATGTATTGTTTTCCTTTTTTTTTTTGGAAATAATAAAAAAGCCTACGTATACAAACTTATCTACTATTATTTTCAGCTACCAGATGTAACATTTGCCTTGAATAATACTGCTGTGTTAATGGAGGGTAACATAGTGTCTGAAGTGAGTGAAGGCAGAGATACATTTTTAAAGATTCAAAAAGACATCCAATATGCTGTGAATCAAACAATTCCTGTTGTTAGCGTAAGCATAATGAAAGTTGGCGATTATTTGGACAGTATACGCAGTAACCTAACAGGTCTCATTGATAGCATCAGTTTAGAAATAGATACACTTTGCATCCCACAGTTGGAAATTGCTCGTAGTCACATAAATCAGTATTCCCCTTACAGGTACGTCGTACAAAATAATATCAAACGAAACAAGACATTTATTATAGCAAAAACATAAATATAATACAAATAATCCGGTAATTACGTTTAATCTTTACATGTAACGCTTTATAAGCAGTCTCGATGTTACAGATATTACCTTGGACTTGGTATATCGGGCTTTCTCCTTACTGTGCTAATGTGTCTAACATTTGGCCTTCTGTGTGGGATTTGTGGTAAACGTCCCGATGGATACGGCGATGATTGTTGTAACAAGGGATCAGGGGCCCGATTTCTTATGATGTATGTCTTATGAGACACTAAACTTTTTTGTCCGCCTATGCCCAAGTTTCTATATAAATTTGACAGAAAGGAAATTTATGTTCTCCATTATTTTTAGGGCTGTGTGGATAATATTTCTGTTAACAAGTGTGTTAATGGTAATTACTGTAGCACATATGATCACTGGTGTAATGGCACAACGAGGTGTTTGCGAGCCATTGAAGAATCCCAAAGACAATAGGATGTTCGAACTGGTAGACGAGTTTGTACAGATTAAAAGAATTCTCTACCCAAAAAATCCAAAAGTTGACATTAATATGAGTTACATAGTTACGTAAGTAGAATAAAATTATGACAATGAGAAAGTAATCTTAAAAAAAATATCATATGGACAATATTTCAAGAATGTAAAACCCCTCGTTTGTGATCTAATTTTAGACAATGCCATGCAAACGAATCGCTGTACAAGGTGCTGAAGCTGGAAAGCGTATTCAATATAGACAGTTTACGTGACTATGCCGGTCGTTATGATATTAATAACACGATTCAACAGTTACGTCGAAAGATTAGTCTTTCACCCGAAGTTGTTATTCTTAAAGACAGCGCCCGAAATAAATTGAACGATTTAGCAAAAAGCGGTTTGAGCGATATCAAGTTTGATAAATACGCCGAAATTCTTGCTGAAAACATTACTAATATTAATCTGGAACATCTCGCTAACAAATTGCGAGAAGTATCCGATAAATTACCTCCGGAACAGGAAGACATTAAAAACGAATTACAAAAATATGCCGAGGAATTAGAAAATTCCCACAGGCAATTAGTTGTGCCAATGGCAACGCTTAGTGAACAATTAAGTGAAAATGCGCTGACTCTTCAGGAAAATATTAAATTCAACCATAGCTCCATGGCAGATGCAATTCATGAATTAGTAAAAGAAGTGACTAAGGCCCAGAAATTTTTAAATAAAGATGGACCAGAATACGTTCAATATGTAAGATTCACAAATTGATAATTTTATACATATTGCATTCTTATGCATTCTACATTAAAGTTGGATTTTAGGTGGCAACTAGATTTGGAAATGCTTTCTTGCACCAAGTCGATGAGTTCTTACAACGTATTATTCATGCTGCACTGTATGAAATAGGCAGATGCGGACCGGTATCAAATGCCTACAATGCCACACTCGTCGCTGGGTGTAACAAAATCTTGGATCCATTTGTAAGCTCGCCTGTTTGTGGTATAAAATTAGAAACTTCGTCGATTCTTATTATTAACGTTAACAATTTATGTTGCAGAATGGTTTTTGGGCTAGCGTCGGATGGTGTTTAGTACTCTTCATTCCAACAATAGTGCTGTGTGTGAAGCTCAGCGCACTGTATCAGAAGTCTGATCCGTATCCAGGACCTCTAGTTGAGGCGTAAGTATCCACATTCATCTGTAATATATATGAATGCAGGCAAAATGTTTCTTACTCGTTTTTAAATCATCAATCAATATTTGGTGCATGAGAACCCTTGACACATTAACGTTTCTCGTTATTGCGTTTTTTTTATTCTTTAATATTACTCCCATTGATCATGAGGCAAATTAAAAACCTCTTCAGTAACATTCACAGCAAATATCCCCCATTCTTTGAACTACACCTTAAAAACAATTAAGACCATAAATACCATTACAGGTGACAAATCTTTTGTTATAAAAGATAGTGGACATTAAACATAATTTCATGCAGTTGCTTACTTCGTTTCTTTGCAAATTCATAAAACTTCAATCATTCAATGCTTTTATATAGATGTTGAAATTCTTCTTTTAACTTGTAGCTACTTGAACTCTTAGGAAACCTAGCATGCGTTATATGAGCTTTGTAGTATCCTATTAAATAGATGGCATGAATACCTGTACACTTATTACCTACATTTCGAGATCACAGTGAGAATCATATTACTAGACCTTTTCTATCGCAAAAAAACGAAGACGACAAAAGTCCACTGCTCTAAATACATTCTTAAATCTTTCTTCTTGCCATATACTTTGCTATTAACAATTTTGTATATGTCAACTATCATTTCATTATTCAGAAATATGAACAATGAGGAGAAGCAATAGGTATAGTTTTGGAAAACATTTATTTTAATGCAGTAGCTTATAGAAAGTTAAAGTAGTTGTCTAATGTGTGGAATGGTTGTTGGAATCTAACCGCTAACACGCTCCGTTCCAGTGAATATTTGTATGACGCGTACGCAGACAGGGATAACATACCCCTTGCTCAGTAAGTATAAAAAGACATAAGCCAAGTGCTAGCATGCAAAATATGTCCAAAATGCATGTTTATCTCTGTACACCTGCCGCCTTTAATATTTTGAACAATATTTTTTTAATGGCAGAAACATTTTTTTTATTCCCTGTTTCCGTACCATGTATATCAGAAACAGCACATTATATTACAAATATATTATATGTAATAGTAATATTGTTTTTGTATTTGTTGATTAATTTAGTCTTTATTACTGTGCATGGATACTAAACTTCGTGCATACCTTTTTTACTAATGTATCAGGTTAATCTACATTATTTCTAGTCTAGTTGTGAAAAATTCTCATTTTTGCTTATATACATACATACATATATAAGCATTGGTATTTTTTATTGTAAGCTTTGTTAGTTACAAGTACACGTATTAATAAAATGTAGCTTTTAGTACTGTGCAGCATTGGCTTTAATGATATAAAAAGCTGGTCCATAACATTACCAAGCTTTTAGTAAAGATAAACTATTACACGCAGCAATTCAGCAATTAAAACACTGGTTTGCCTAATTCGCATGACGAGTCTTCTTTAAGTAAACTTAGAAAATTTATGAGATGAATATTTGTTTCCAGTGTACACGATAAGAAGCATGTCTCACACAGCAGACATCATCCTGGGGCATACGTGGAAAGCTATGATGGACCAGCAGTAGGATATAATGAACGTGAAAGAGTTGCCGATGCACACCAGAGTACATCACATCATGATTCCAGATATTCTGATTTAGCGCCAAAGTAAGTAATTCTTTTATATCATTCTGGAAAAGTCTTTGAATATTTCAGAATATATGACCTTAATTTGAAACGTTCAATGAGGTTACATTGAAAACAGTATCAGACGCCGATATTATTGGCTCAATATTGTTCTCAATACAATAGATCGCTCCTAATAAAAATATTTCCACATTTACAGATGTTGACATTTCATATGATGTCTAATAGTGCGTCTGTTTTATTTTCATAATGTGAACAGGACCTATCCAGTTCTTTTTTGTTCTCATTCCACTAGTCATCTCTAATTTATTTTGCAGTTTCAATCTCTCGTGGCGAAACCACGAACATAACGCCCATTCCAAAACTGAACCTCACAATAAAGTCTTTAGTGTTTCACTAGAATCGCAGTAAGTTTCAAATGGAGCGATAAAATTAAACAGCTTTCTGTGATTTGTATCGCAAATTGTGTTTTGGGAATATACTTTGTATGCTAAAGCATTTGATACAGGTGTGCCTTCGTAATTTTGTTTTCCCTGTAAGCAGGGTTCCCACTCATCAGCAAAGTTTATGTTCTTTGATATAAGTGGCACTCCAATATTATTCATTGATTGCATTATGTCCACAATGGATTTTCATGCTGGTCACACTTTTTCTCCCGGTTCTTTCCAGGTGAGTGGGAACCTTGCGGGGGGGCAACTTCTCGCGTCTCTCAAAACGCCTCTGCACGTAAGTCGTAAGACTATTATTACAGAAATTTCTTCATTCTCCTGTTTTTTATACATTATTTAGCTTCATTCATTGTCAGTGCTTTACAAAAAGCCTGCATTAAAAAAAAAGGCACATTGCACTGGGAAAATAATGAAAATGATTTTGAACTGGTATTGTCCCGAATCATCTTCATCCTACATTAGGTATAACACATGTATACTTAATTTTTTTTCTATAAAATAGCCATTACAGTCAACTCAATAAGAATAAGCATGTCTATGTAATACTCAGCGTATTGTTTTCAACGACAAAACTAATAATCATTTCATTTTGCTTTGGCAGTTGCTATTTCATTCATGTGTTTGCTAAAGTACTTCTTGTGGTAAGGGTATACTTATTAAAAATTTTCCCATATCCTTCTCACATTAAGAAGAACAAGTGCATTAGCTACAGATGATTGCTAAAATTATTTGGTTAATTGAAGTAAATAAAATTAATTAATTGTGTTTTCGTTTGATGATATTGTAGAAATTGGGACTTCCCTAACGGTGGACCGCCAAGGTATCAACCAACTGCTGCTGCGCCTCCTCCTTTAAGTACAGAATATGAACGACCTCCACCTTACTATTATCCTGGACCAGGGTAAATATGACGCAGAACTTCATACAGTAACAATACTGTATTAACAATCATTATAAAGAATTAATGAAAATGCGATTAATGTGATGATATCTTAGGGATAGAAATTAGGAAACAAGTGCCGTGGCATGCACAAAAGCAGCGCTGTGCAGTGCGGCAACTCATAGCCTCACACGCAGTTACAAGAGAACATTAAAGAAGAAGGGTAAATCTGGATGTAAGCGGGACTATGTTTAACTGTTATTTCTCCCAGGCGTGCCACGGATGGTGTGGACACCAAAAGTAACTCAAGACCAAGTTATAGACAGACTGTAGTAAGTTGAAGGTCCTTCTGCAACATTTTCCTTCTATGGAAACCAATAACATTGCTAAAACGTGTGAATTATGTTGAACAATATTATTTAATAATTGACACTATGTAAATGGTTTCTGTAGAAGAAACGTTGCTCTGGGTTATGCAGTGTTTTTGGAGTACAGGATGTTTGAATACTAGTACATGCACTTTTAAAAAAAATGGCGGATGCACAATGCTCAAATGAACATACAAATGCATTTGTAATTCAATCCCATTTGCAGGATAATCAAGTACTGTGCGTTTAATTATTTATCATTGTCACTTCATCTACTGTTCATGCTCCTATATTTTAAATAAATGGAAAAGTAAAATTTAGTGCTTGACATATGGAACAATCATTTTCAGTCAAAGTTGTCTCATAGAAGCATGCTAATAACTATACATATAAAGCTATAGTTAATTCAACATTACTGGTTACATACAATAAGCTTTATTTGTAAATAAAACAAAAAACTACAATTTTGCACAGCTGACATTATATTACTTTCACAAAAATAAACATTTTATTCCTTTTTTTTTGTCTCATAGATATATATTATATATGATATAACAGGAGGATTCATTTCCTGTAAATACAAAGTAATAGACTTTTATTGTATTTGATGCATCTGCGCTTTCGCTCATTAACTTTGTTGTAAATTTCAGAGAAAAACACATATTTAGCATTAATACATAAAATTGAATGCACTCTTTATGCAATGAAGGCTTACTAATTGTAATACATGACGTTCTCATATATAACTGCAGATATTTTACCATAACAATTGTTCTCTTTCGCTTCATAAATGCATCATTAATGTATGAATACAGCCAGAATAAGGAAAAGTTCATAATTAGATCACATTGTATAGCTTAGTACATTATTGTCAGTCTGCTGCAAAATATTTCTAATCCTTTTGTCAGCTACAAATTCAAACATTTAATATTTCAAGCACTTGACAACGCCATATAAAAATGCCAAACAAGATTTATGACTCGTGTTCTCCTTAGATGTAAAAAAAAGTACTGGAAACTGATTTTCATATTACTGCGCATCTCATGGTGGTGTTGTATTCTCCAGGATTACGCAGTAAAGAAAATCTTTTTCCACATATTGAGGTCGTTACTATAAATACTCTGTGTAAATGGTTCTTTAAGTAGCTGTTTTCTTACTATTACCTTACTGTGTAATTTATCGACATAAGCCGAAATATTTGTATATCGTATAAAGATCACTCCTATGTGCATTTTTATGGAATCTATTCGATATACAAATGACTTGTCATATAACAGCAGTATCCATTATATACATTTGAGTGTATGTGAATTGGAGCAAAACTAATTTTCAAATAATAGCAAAGATATTATACAAAATGGTCACCGATACTGAGTATTATATGTAGCCAGTGAAGTGTTCATCAAATGTAGCAAAAGATCTAGTTTAGTTTAAAAAAAATGACGTATGCACATGTTTATTGTATAATATCATCTGCTTCCATTGGTTAAAATATTTTTATATCCGAAATTTAAAAAAATGAACCCACTGAAAATGAATGTAATGAAAGATACTGCATAATAATTAATAAGACTATTCGCCAACAAAATGATCTGGCAACTACTCCTACAAATTTATGGAGTGTTTAAATTAAACTTTTACGGTAGATTACGCCGCCCATGCTGCCAACGTACCGAGATAGCTCGGTAGGTAGCAAATTGCCAAAAAAAGATACTATCTTCGTATTGTATTCGATCATAAGAAAGGGGGAGCACAAAATTAGTAGAATGTTTTTAAATATGAGAGAGAGCGTGACTGTGTAAAATTGAATGAAAGAGAAATCGAATGTAAACATTTAAAAGGATATGATAAACATAGGATAACAATATTGCAACATTTCGGCTCTATTATTACTGTATTTACCTTTAGCGTAGTCCAGCTAAACTTCATCTTAGTGTATCGACATTTGAGTAAAAGCAGGCAGTGTATGTATGTGTTACAAAAAAAAAAAAAAACTAGTGACATTTTTTAAATTACGAAGTGTAGTATCCGAATACTGTGTGAACTCTTAAAACTATTTTATCTAGTAGACTGCATTGACACCTCAAAAATGAATGAATGCAATCAGAGAACGAGTGCCGAAACATGTGTGTTTCTGAAAAAATCGATAGCATACTATGGAATTTTGCAATAGAATATCGCTAGTATGTATATCGTTAATCCATTTGGTGCTATTTTTATATATAACATTGTAAAGATGATTGGTACTGGGCACTCCTTCTCTATAGTTTGAGTAGCATCTAAGAAGGAAACTGAAGGTACTCAGTTGAAAAAAATTATTCTAGTAACAATGACATGATGATGTTTACTTTATCTTTACAGAAATTTTTGCATTGCTTGTTTAGAAATTATGGTTTCAGTATGTACTCTTGTTTGCTCAATTTTGTAGGAAACTAAGGTTCAAACACAGCTTTGTCTAGATTTTTTGCTGAAAGTAGCAGCCATTCCAAAAGAAATATTCTTAAAAGAATGTGACTATAAAAGTGGTACTGTTTGTTAAGTACTCATTAATGCACACTTTTTTAATAATAATTCCAAAACTAAACATGTCCATTAACAGAAATGTATATGTAATGAAATGGTATGCTATCGACTATGGTGTTTTTATAATTTTGCAATTGTTTGTTAAAATTTATTATGACTTATTATTATTATTATTATTATTATTATTATTATTATTGAATATGATAAAAACGTGTGTATCACAGTTTAAATATATCTATTTTATATTAAATCAGCAACACCAATTGGTGTTCTTTTATATTATAATTGAGCTCTTGTCTGTATTTTATAAATGTAGACCTGCCAATTACTGTTTATATTTCTATTATTATTATGTAGATATGTTTGACTATTATACTTTCCTATTAAAAAAGAAAAAAGTCAACTTTTTATTATAACGCATATAAATATCGTTACATATCAGTTATGCAAATTATGTTATTACACAATTGTAGGACATAAAGTATTTATGGACGGAATTAATAATGATAATAATGTTATATCATTCACTATGACTAGCAATTAACCCTGTTGTCTTTACCCCACTTCCGCATGACACGTATAATCTGCTCAACTTGCGAGTTTGACGTGGTTTTCAGTAGTCGGATAACTTCAAGAAGAAGTTCTCTAAAAAAAATTATAAATATCAAACATTCATTTTAATGCAGATATATCATGCTTTTTAGAGGAATTATCTTATTCGTGAAATACAAAGAGATCCAGATACCATACCAAAAACATCATATTAAGTTTGACATGAAAGTTATATAAAATATTTGCAAAAACTTAAACTGAAATCTAATATACGGGGATGTAGCAAAATACAGTAAACATACTTAGGATGTTTATTCGCCAATATATATTGAAAGGTTCCACAGCATGCTCCACGCTTGCCTTCCCAATGTTCTGGATTAGGATCCATGCGTTCTAACATATCAAATGCCTTGGCGGCATACCAAAATTCACCTACTTTATAACATGTGTTAGCTATCAATTGGAGCAAGTTAAAGGATTCTGTCGATGTATCCATCTTAAGATACAAGTCCCAAGCAAGTTGTGCCTTTTTATTCATGATGTCTGCCAGAAATTTTTTAGTTTCAAAGGAAATAGTTTAATAGAATAAACCTTATTTTATACTGTAGATTATGCGATATACTTACAGCAATAAGCCAAAAGACTAATGTAAATGTAATCGTTTTTATATTTGTCATTGCGGATCATCAAGAATGCTTCTTCCGCCTCTTTAAAATATCCTGCTGCTGTTTGCGCTTGAGCATAGTTGAAATTAAAATTGTCTTCATTCGAAAAATAAGTCTTAATCGAGTTTAAATATACTAAAACTTCTTCAAACTGATGGAATAAAAAGAAGAAGGAGGCCATACATTGCCGTCCAGGAATTGTGTCACATTCTGATGCAGATGAACCTACTAATTGAAAGTACTGCTGTGCTGCCTTTATATTATCGCGCTACAAATATATATAAATGTTACTAGTCTACTATATTCCAATTAGAACAAATATACGGGAAGAATGTTACAACTTACGGAGCCTGTTTCTTGTCCCATCACAGCATTCACGATGCCTTTTAAAATATACTCTTGTGGAACAGCAGGTTCGAGATCCTTAATAAGCTCAAATGCTTCATGAACGTCATCTTGTTTAAGATAATAAATAACTAAATTAAGTCTAGCTTCAGGAATAACGTCAACTAAGTTTGGTAAAATTTGTAATGCACCTTCGCCACCTTTAAATACCTATGAAAATTGAAGTGTGTTGTATAATATTATTTTACCAAGACATATAGGATACATATAATAGAGTAATACCACTGTGTTATGTCGTATAAGATCGTGTCCAAAATTGAATGAAGTAGATATTTTTTCTACTAACTGCTTCATTTCTGCCTGAGCAGCATTTCCATTATACAAACGAAAATTATTACAAGCTTTAAGATTAATAGCAATTGCACTGTCCAAATGCTTCTGCAGATATACTTGAAGTACTTCTTGTGCGACATCATAGTAATCTAGCTTATAGTAGCATAATGCTACATACACATTTAAAGCTAAATACTCTCTAAAGAAAGACATTTTGAATTGGTCAAACATACATTTAAATTACCACATTGCAAGATATATATCAAAGAAGATGAATATACAAGTAAAACAATATTATAAAATTTCAGAAGAGAGGTAAAGATAAGTCTTAAAGTACAAATGGAAAATGATACCTGCGATCCTTGAGTTCCGTAATAAAATATACTTCTGAATCCGGTTCATACGTGTGAATATCACTTTTCTTAACTATTTTGCTGGGTGGATGTGCGATGAATTGTGAAGGACAAAAATTTTGCAACATTTTACAGGTGCGCAAGAAAGAAAAATTAACTATGAAGCAGAAGAAAGTATCGTGATTTTCATGCACAAAGGCCTCACCTGTTATCCAAAAGAATTTTCTTATATACATCAATAGCTTCTTGATAATGAGCTCTAAGATAATGAATAGATGCCAAACTAAGTTGATCCTCTATGACATCTTGCAGCATTTGGTGATATTCCTTTAACTTTGCCTCATTACCCATTTTATGGGCTAAGTGGAACAGCAGTCTTGTCTTTAATTTGCTATCAGGTGCTTCCTCTAGCACCTGATGTGATTCCGGATACATTCCCAAGTAAAAATAACAGCATGCAAGATTGGTGCACGCATCCATTGGTGCGTTCTCTTTTTTTCGTAGACTTTCATAGATCGTAGCTGCTCGTTTGTAATCGCCAAGATGAAATGCACAGTATCCTATCCACAGATCTGTTCCCAAGTTGCTACCAGAACTACTATTAAATTCAAGAAGTGTCAAGGCTCCAGTATAATCTCTTCTTTCCAAAAATTCTTCCAATTTTGGAATTTCTTTTCGTGATGCAGATTTTTTTGTGCCATCCGATGATGCAGGCTTTGCTCTTGATAAGATCTGTTTGGAATAAGTTTTTCTTTTTTACTATTACAGTTCATTATCATGATGCAATTACCTTGCATTGAATACGAAAGCGTTTTGGAAAACTTGTGCAGAATAGTCTATGGAACGTTCATTAATGTTCATACATATATAAAGTGCGCGGTTAGAAGTTAATGTATTGCAATATCTTTGCGTAATTACCATTTTCCATTACTGGCACCCACGAGTGTACCAGAGTTGACCAGAGTGTACGGGTTATTGATTACAAGACAATGACAGAATCAGCAGTACTACATGGTACTATATACAGTTGTTGTTACAAAACTGTAAGTAGAGCATATCTTTAGAAGGCCTAAAAACAATCTGTAACAAATATTATCAAAACTGGAGAAAATGATGGAAAATTTGAGATACGAAAACTTTTTCGATCTATTTAAATATTTAAAGATAGTCCAACACGGCATCCGTTAGAGGTCAGCATTTAATCAATTCACAGCCTGGCAACCCTGGGGTGCGTTCGAAAACCCCACCCGGGTGCACTCGATCACCCAGTTGCCGTTCGAAAATGTCCAAAGGCCACCTGGGTGTATCGTTCGGAAACACCTTTGGGTACACCCAGGTACACCCAAGAGCAAAGTCGGTGTCCCCTCTCAATAGCCAATAGCAGGCAGGGTAATCACCGGAGACCGCGGTTTGTCTATTTTCGCAATGGAATCTCATATTTCTCCCTAAAAATCCTTTTATTCGCAATAAAATACATCGAAATGATCGTTTCTGATCACAAAATGGCAAAAATCTATTATATTACAACGCCCCGCTCGGAACGATGGAAGGCCAGTTCACATTCCCCCAGAGGGACACCGACTTTGCACTTGGGTGTACACATGTGAACTGGCCTTCCATCGTTCCGAGCGGGGCGTTGTAATATAATAGATTTTTGCCATTTTGTGATCAGAAACGATCATTTCGATGTATTTTATTGCGAATAAAAGGATTTTTAGGCAGAAATACGAGATTCCATCGCGAAAATAGACAAACCGCGGTCTCCGGTGATTACCCCGCCTGCTATTGGCTATTGAGAGGGGACACCGACTTTGCTCTCGGGTGTACACCCGGTGGAGAGACTTTTCCACCCATGTTTTTGGCAGGGTGGTCGGATGCACCCACCTATTTCCCGCGCGAATTCAATTGCTCAACTACAAGAAGTATGTATTAGATCTCCAACTTCAGAATTGCTTTTATATTTTCCCTCAACCGGCCAGGAAATCATATCCTTATGAAAAATTACGTGTTTTATTGCGAATCAAAGCTCTCGTAGTCAAAAATATGAGATTTCCAAAATACGATTAAAAAAAATATGCGTTTATTTCTACTGCTTCCATGTCCGATTTTAAAAATGTTACAAAATTAGTCTCGATGTAACAGTTAATAAAAATTGTAGAAAATAATAATTGGGTTGTTTGGATCCTTTAAGTATTCTTTACTTTATATGCATATATGGTTCGAATGGTTCTGGGTTTGCTGCACACTTCGTCCTTTTAGCGAGACGAGGATGCTCCGTGCGCGACTGTCTCCGTTGGTTCCCGTGAGTGCGAGAAGGGCAGCCATATGTCGGGTGGGACGCCGTTTGAGCAAAGTCGGTGTCCCCTCCCGACAGCCAATAGAGGGCCGAGTAATCATCATTGACAGCAACCCTCGAAAACGCCAAATTTTCTCAATGAAATCTCATATGTTTGCTTACGAATGCTTTTATTCGCAATAAAATACATCGAAAAGATCATTTCTGGTTACAAGATTACAAAAATCTCTCATATAACAATGTCAAAATGCTCTTCAATGCTCCTTGTTCGGAGCAGCGAAAGGCCGGTTCACTGAGTGACGTATTTGCTCAGAGGGACACCGACTTTGCACTTCATTGTACCCAAAGGTGTTTCCGAACGATACACCCAGGTGGCCTTTGGACATTTTCGAACGGCAACTGGGTGATCGAGTGCACCCGAGTGGGGTTTTCGAACGCACCCCTAGATTCACCCGTGGTAGTTTTCGAACGCACCCCTGTTCGGATCAGCGAAAGGCCGGTTCACTGAGTGACGTATTTGCTCAGAGCAAGAGGGACACCGACTTTGCACTTCATTAGCTGTTTTCCTTTCACGTCCGGGAGCTGCTCGGAGCTGCCCAAGGGCGTGATAGCCTGCATACCTTTCAAGTGGGGCGTCGCGCCACGAGCTCGCCAAAATCTAGTTTCCCTAGCCTCTGAAGCCCCTCGGTTCAGGAGGAGGCGCCGGCCACCCATAGTTACAAATCCAAGTTATGTTAGGTGGTTAGGCCGTGGTAGCTAGTAATTTCAAACGGTGTTGTAAGTAAGAAAATTTTCGCCGTTCCTTTCGGAACTGCTCCTGGGCTGCTCTGGGCTGCCCGAGGTTTCGAGCCCCTGGAGCTTCGAGCCATTGAAAGGAAAACAGCTATTGTACACCCAAGTGCAAAGTCGGTGTCCCCCTGGGGGAATGTGAACCGGCCTTCCACCGTTCCGAGCGGGGCGTTGTAATATAATAGATTTTTGCCATTTCGTGATCAGAAACGATCATTCGATGTATTTTATTGCGAATAAAAGGATTTTTAGGCAGAAATACGAGATTCCATCGCGAAAATAGACAAACCGCGGTCTCCGGTGATTACCCTGCTTGCTATTGGCTGTGAGAGGGGACACCGACTTTGCTCTTGGGTGTACACTTCTACATACATCTCTCTTCGCTGATATCACCCATCTCTGTCCTATGTGATCCTATGATTGTATTTTCAAAATGGCGGTTACTCTTAAGGGTAGGAAGACGTCGCTCGTTTAAATGTCTAACAAAGATAAAATCGTTGTGTAAAAAAGAATACATTTGCGCCGAAATGATTCCGTGTTATTCATTACGTTACGGAATGGATCATTGCAAACGCTGGATTACGTGGTTGATTTGGAAACAGAATGTGTAGTTACAGACGCTCGATTGTGACAGTGTCTTCTTCCGATTAAACTGGTGCGACGAGTGCTAGTCCTTTGGCTGTATCGGTGCGTAAAGTCAAGATGGCAGCCACATTAACTGCCGAGCAAGAACAAGTAAGCGATCATTTAATTCTACACATTTTTCTATCCGTTACGTGCGTGACGAATTAATTTTCAAACGACTGGCAAAGGCTCTAACAATAAGATTGTACTTGACGTTTAGCTATTGTTTATGTTCTTTCTGCCCGCAATGAATTATCCTGCAAATGTTATTTCCGTTTACTCATCGGCTCGTTATAACGACAATGTCTGCGTTATATATCAATTTAAATTACATGTTACAGCGAATTGACGTGAAAGGTGTTTTCCGCACTTTTATATGCAATTGTTGAAAAGGAACTTACATATTCGTCGAAGAGTACCCTATACATTTTTCATTGCAAACAAATGTTCAATATATGATTGCATTATGTTAAAGCACTGAAATGTTTCTGTACATATGTATATGTAGGTACACATAACCATGCCGTTCCTCATTGATTTGATTTACTTATTAGTTTTAATGCAATTTTATTGGTCCATTTTGTTGTTACGCATAGTAGCTTAGTATCTTTGTACGTCCTTTGTTT
Source organism: Tiphia femorata (assembly GCA_944319695.1). Classification (NCBI taxonomy): domain Eukaryota; kingdom Metazoa; phylum Arthropoda; class Insecta; order Hymenoptera; family Tiphiidae; genus Tiphia; species Tiphia femorata. Next base: position 3,556,308 of record OX090902.1, read on the forward strand.
TACTCCAATCTTGTGCAGGAAGATTTTTATTTGACATGCCTAGAAAGCAACCCTAAAGTTTTAAAAGTTACACGGTTAGCATAATTACATGGAATTTATAAGTATATCTACTCGTAGTATTAAATTTCTTGACCCTGGTATCAACGTATGCATTTACTCTACCGGTCGACGCGACGACGGGTGGGATGCCGGGAATGGCATATGGTTGGGAGGTAGCCGAACATCGGAAGCAACATCGGTACCCAGGGCATGCACACGAATCATCAGCGAACGACCATCGAACATTTTACAAGTGTAAAAAATAATACGTAGCTGTCCAATAATTTGACATTGTAGATAGATTTTTTTTGTGGCTTGAATGAGTTTTGCGCGTTCTATTAAATAATTTTTCACTACATTGGAAAATTATATCATTTATTCAAAATTGTATACATTACGCATGCCACTGCATAATTGCATTCTTCGTCAATTAAGTAGTTCCTAAGCATACTCGCATTAAATGAATGTATACATACGCGCACGCACAAGCACACACACACACACACACATGTATATGTATATGTATGTACAGGGTGTTGGGAAATGATACAGGGCAGTAGAACGGGTTGCCTATCCATCGATCTGCAGGGGCTCGGTCTGTTGATCGGTAAGAGAGCGTGAAGTGGGACAGGATGCCGGTTTACTAGCGATAGGTGGCACTGACGGGGGTAGGGGTTTGATGCTCTCGACTCGTGCCTCGTCCTTATATTAACTTCACTTCAATTATTTTAAATGCGCTTTACCGACCGGTAGCCTATTAATGGATTTTTTCCAATGCCATCTAGCACCAATAGATTGGCAGCCCGTTCCCCTCTATGCTCTATTACCGATCAACAGACCGAGCGCCTGCAGATCAATGGATAGGCAACCCGTTTTACTTCCCTGTATCATTTCCCAACACCCTGTATGTTCTACCAAAAGTTATAATTTTGTATAAACCGAGTAAACATTAATAAAAAGAAACTATGACTAAATCTGCTAGTAATAGAGGCTTATTTTCTAAATATAATTACTCTTTTACATTCATCCTTGTTCTTTCTTTAACAGTCTACAAAGGAGTTTATCGAAGCAGTAAATAAATGTCGAGCTGGAAGGCGCGTAGGACCAGTATCTTGGAGTACAGCAGTAAAATTTCTTGCTGCCAGGAAGTTTGAAGTTGCTCGTGCTTTAGCTCTTTACGAACAACATGAAGCCACTAGAAGAAGGGAAGGTCTGGCATTATTATATCCGACGAGAGAACCTTTGCTTAGTGAATTACGCACAGGAAAATTTACTGTTCTGGTAAGCCAAATGTCTATGTGCACACGCAATAAACTTACATGGAAAAACATTAACTTATAAAAATTGTGTTTCTTATGTCATAGCCCTCCAGAGATGGAACAGGTGCGGCCATAGCAATTTTTACAGCCCATTTACATCTTCCACAGAATACCACCCATCAGACTACTTTACAGGTTAGTAGTATGACTATTCAACGCATTCTCTTTTCTATTCATTATAATATAAATAGAATTAATATATGATTATCGAATACTTTTTCATGTTTAATAAAAAGACGAAGGGTCCATGTAGTTGTAGATTTATATCATTGTGTAGGGTGTCGTCTACCAACTAGATGCAGCACTTGAAAGCGCAGAGACACAAAAACATGGTTTGGTTTTCATCTACGATATGTCTGACAGCAAATATCAGAATTTTGACTACGATTTATCTCAGAAAATTCTCACGCTTCTAAAGGTAAGATGCTATTTTATTTTTGGGTACATGACTGATTTATAATTATACCATACATATATAATGTACATATTATATCCATATCTATGTTACTAAATGAAAATGATTAATTTTCACTTTGCCACCTTCCATTGTGAAGAATGTCAGAGTATTATTTTGCTCTCAAAATAAGGTATATAATATATTTATTGTGGACTAAATAATTGATTCCAAGTTTAAAGTCAGCTACATCATGAAGTATAAAATGTAAACTTACATCTACATTTGTAGGTTAGCTTGTCGTGTAAGTGTAAGATGAATATAGATAGATAGATGTTTTTCTTTTAACATATACAACCTATGATACACTTTATAAGTATAGCTACTTTGGTAAATAAGTAGAACTTGATTAGAATTTTTGATTATAATGTAAAGTGTATTTTGTTGACATCAGAATGTTTCTGTATAAGCTACTATTCGCATAAATTAGGGCATTGTGTGAATCATCAGTTTATAGGGTGTGTAATTATATTAGCGGTAGTTTAAACTTTGTAATACTTCTTATCCACCTCCAATGGTTTTTTTTTTTTTTACAAAGGGAAGCATAAATAAAAAAACTTTTACCTACTAAATGTATTAAAAAATTGGGGGTCATTGGTTTGGGAGTCTTGTATTTATTGCATGATCGTAGTATGATCTTCACTGTTTATACACAATTAATTTGGATCTTTTTGGGGAGAGAAAATTTCTGTAGTGCTGAGAAGCAACGAAGCACGAACATGTTTTTCTCCTCCAAAAAGTAGCTGTAATTGTGCAAAGAAGTGCATCGACTTGTAGCAGGTAAAGAATTTCAGAGGCTTTTAACTACCAATATAATTAAAATTATAGTCATTCCTATATAGAGTGAATGAGTCAATGTATTTTAACGTCCATTTTTACATCAGTTTCATAATTTTGTTGCACTCTTTCGATGATGTTCACATTGTAATAGTAAGATGAAACATCTCCGAAGGAATGAGAAAATCGTATTACAGTAAAATTTTGCATTACTATCCAATTAAATATCAAATGCAGTATTAAACAGATATATAATATTTTTTTATATTTTTATATGTGAAAATAAGGGAGAATTGCCTATTTGAAGAGAGTCGGGCATGAAATTTCGGCGTGGTTCGTTGCGATCACAGATGGTATTATCGGTAGCATTAGTTGAAAAAAGAAATTCGTGCAGGGGATGTCAAAGCGGTGGTGAAATATAGGGCCATAGAGGCGCATGCGCATGAACGGGAGGATGTCGTCGTTGACGCTCACGGTCAGTAATCATCGTGACCCCTTTGCGACACCATCGTGTCGAGATTAAAAGGAGGTACTAAAAGCCGATTTCTTTGCTACACAATTCATGAAATTTCTTACGTCCGATGAGTAGTGGTGTGTATTTTGTGATTCGCGTGCTCATTTCGGCCGGGTAACTTTCTCGTGTCACGTTCAAAATCGCGCGACCCCTTGTCGTCTTATACCCAGTGTTATACTAATCTTGTACTATCGATTGACTGACCGAGTGCCGACGATGATTTCAATTCTGACGGCCGGCTGGTGCCATCGTTCTACGGCCAAGATTTCCACCGCGTAACTTTATTCAGCGAAATAGAACTGTGTACCTTCTACGAGTTGGGTATCGTTAATAATCGCTCCAGAAGCAATCTTATCGCTAATGTTTGATCGCGCCAAACTTTTGTAGCGCAAACAACCCTCTTGGACGCTCGCTTAAGGTAAATAAGCATATTGTATACGTAGTATTGATTGCTGTTCGACGGAGCCTCGTGTTTTCGTACGGTATATTATTTTAACGATTGTTAAGAATTGCCGTAAAAGTTTTTAGCAAAATAATCGATCGTTCAAATATGTTCTTACGTGTGAGTTTATTGTATCGGTAGCGCAGGATTGCTTTGTATCGAGAACTTTGTTTACGCAACATGAGCAATGGAAAAGTTCGAATCTGATTTGCATTTGAGGTGTTTAGTGCGGTAGTATTTCTGATGACGTCGTTGCGGTACTTCCGCTTTCTACTAGTACCGGCGGGTTAAGTTACGTTCCTTGCTTCAAGTTAGACCTTCGATATGAGAGGCTAATTATTCACGTTACACAGATGTTCTACATTTTTTTTTGAGATTATTATGAAGGTATTACGTAACTATCTGGAAAATTGTAGTAGATCGCCCTTTTTTACAATGTGGAGCAACAGTTATTGACTCTTACATAGTAGCTAACCCAGATTTCGATTATCCGGATTTATTCTACAAGAGTTTTATCAGTGTACATGAGGATGTCATAATGAATATAATTGTAAAATTATATATAATCGTTGTTTCTCCAATGTCTGTATTAAAGAATTAAGGTTTCCTTTTCGATACAACGATCCTGTTATCTGACGTATCTTTGGGCAGTGCTTCTACTTATAATCGAAGCAGTGTTATATATGTGTTATATTAAGTGTATAGATCGTTCTATTATTATAATGCCTTTGAAAGGTCACGTGTGAAAGATTTTCAAAAATAATTTGCGCATCGCGGCTCAGCAGAAAATCAAATTTTCACGACATTTTCGATGTATAAAACTGCTTCGTTAATATCGTTGATTAACTTTTGTTATAGTACATACATAATTCATAGCTTATTTCATAGTTAAAAGTTGACGAATTCATATTACTACATACAGGCAACTGCGTTACATCTCGTATTAATTGTTCCAGGGTGGATATCCAGCGAAGCTAAAGAAAGTGTTAATTGTTACTGCGCCGTTGTGGTTCAAGGCACCATTTAAAATTCTTCGATTATTCGTACGTGAGAAGTTGCGGGACAGAGTGTTCACCGTTTCTATTCCACAACTAACATTACACATCCCACGAGAATCATTACCGCATCGTCTAGGCGGCACCTTGGAGGTACAGCATGAAGCATGGCTGCTTCATTGTCTTAAATCAATGACGAACAGAGGTGGGGGTGAACTCTGTGAGGTCAGTAATCGCAATGGTACCGGGACGCAAAATGTTGGCAGCATAAAAGCTTACTTTGTGTGTAAAATATCTTATAGGTTGCCCCTAAAGCGAGTAGCCCCATTTCACCTACAGCAAAAGTGCATACAATTCAATCTAATCCCAATGGTACTCCGATTAATAGTCCAACTAGTCCTGTAACTGATAAAAGTAAGATAAAGAATGGAGTTTCGAATATCGGGGATATTGAAATTACAAATGGTGACGTCTGGATGGCAAGCGACGAAGCACCATCCCCAGTTCAACCTCCGTCCTCTGCGAGCTCCGGTTTTAGCGATGACGATAGTTTGCATGGTGATCTTGGTCTTCAGGCCGTCACTATGGAACAACTTATCGAAGAAATACATTCTAGAGGACGTGCGGGTCTTGTTGCAGAATATGCAGAAATTAGACAACGACCACCCGACGGTTCCTTCAACAATGCGAAGTAAGTAGTACTGTTATTGAGAGATTCTGCTATATTTATTTATTCTTGCTACCTCTTTAGACCTTCGTAGCTCAAGTCTTAATATAAAATGCATACTTGTTAATTTTAGGTTAAGACCGAATCAGTCAAAGAATCGTTACACCGATGTACTTTGTTACGATCATAGCAGAGTTTGTTTATCACAAATTGACAGTGATGCTACATCGGATTATATAAATGCGAATTTTGTTGATGGTTACAAGCAAAAGAATGCTTTCATCAGTACACAAGGACCGCTCCCAAAAACTTGTGGAGATTTTTGGAGAATGATTTGGGAGCAACAGACACTCGTAGTTGTTATGACTACTAGGTAAAATATTTCACCTGTTTATAATAGTGAAGTGGTTATGTAATTAGTACAAGCGTTACTATTAATTACTTATAGAGTGGTTGAACGCGGTCGCACAAAATGTGCACAGTATTGGGGTCCCGAACCTGGTGAGGAAGTGCAAGCAGGGGGATTCACTGTGACAACACTTGAAGTTGAGACAAATCCTGACTATACAATATCCATGCTTCTCCTTACAAACAATAAGGTAAGCAGTCAGGTCATTTTGTTTTATTAGATTCTAAAACATTAACATTGTATTTCAGACTGATGAAACGAGAGAAGTTTGTCATATGCTTTATACAGCTTGGCCCGATTATGGTGTTCCTCAATCAGCTAGAGCTTTATTGCAGTTCTTATCCCTAGTAAGGCAACAGCAAACTAAACTATTGGCCAGTAGAGGAGACACGTGGGCTGGTCATCCTCGAGGTCCTCCTATAGTAGTACATTGCAGCGCTGGTATTGGAAGAACAGGTACCGTGTTTTGGGAAACAACCAATTTTGCAACGATACATAAATATATCCTTCATTTTTAGACGAAAGGGTGCATATGCCAATCACTTAAATATTTTCAGGAACGTTCTGCACGTTAGATATTTGCATATCGCGGTTGGAGGACACTGGAACGGTGGACATTCGAGGAACTGTCGAGAAGATAAGAGCACAGAGGGCTTACAGCATTCAAATGCCAGATCAGTATGTTTTCTGTCATCGAGCTCTGGCGGAATATGCACTTTCCAGAGGGATCCTGAGTCCTCAACATCTTGCTATGTTACCTCCAACAGTCGAAGAAGATTCTGATTAGAGTAAAAACTCCACTAGGCATGTATTAGATTAATATTCTTCCCGAGTATGTGTGTATATTTGTCTCCTTGCATAGCCTACTATTAGCTTAAATGACTGAAAGTTATTTTTTTGCTATTATCTGTGTTAACATAAACTTTCACACTTCTACCATTACGTTAATATAAAAGTCCAGGAGGCTCACGAAGACGGACTACAATTGTCAAGGCCAAATGATCAAGTAGGGATCATGCATCCCTATGCCTTTATGTTTAATTCCGAAATTGCAGTTAATGATAATATACATCAATAGATACCAATCAAAGATTGGTATCTGGATAAATAATTAGAACATGGCACAAAAGGAGGATCTATTGATCTTCTTTTAATCCTCTCGTACATACATTTTTTTTCCATGTTACTGAAGATTTATTTTATCAGTCGGTCACTTGAAAATGTACTACGTTCTGGAGACATTCCAGTTAAAAAACCATTATGCTATTGAGTAAGTTTCATGTCCTTAGCTGCGAATTATTATATAATGTATATAGATATAAATGTATACATGATTTACAGATTCTAGTCTTGTTTTAATTAAAACAAAGTACAATACTGCACAAAAAGTAGTAGTTACTGTTGTGTGTCATTTTAAACCATTTGGTGTTTGTGTTTTACAATTTTTAGTTTCATTTTAATCTGAGACCTGAGTATAGTTCATTTAGATAATTGTGTTTTCGATTATTATGCAAACAGATTGAATTTTTACTTTGCTTAATTATTTACTTCGTAAGTACAAAATGTACAATTCTAAAGTGTTATATAGTGTGAGTACGAGAGGGTTAAATTATTAGTCTTATTAATATAATGGAGACATGAAAATAAAAAAAGGAAAAATACTTTAAAAAAATATTTGAATAAGTATATTGTGATTATCTCATGCATCATGAAATTACATAGATGATTCAACAGCGGCCAATGAAAAGTTACAACCATTCAAGGTTCGCTGGTTAGGTAGGATGTTGTGTCACATGGCAAGCAGAAAAAAGATGGTCATAATGTATTGATACGCATTTCTGGGCAACCAAAGACTTCGGTATAATTTTAGATGATTGAAATTTAATGTGTCCACAAAATCTGTTAACACTTTATCATGGGTTCCTTATACAGGGATGGCTAATCAGGGATCACCTCGTAGATTAAATATTTCAAATTTAATTAAAAATTTATGAGCCTATAATCGCCTTACATATTAAGACTTTATATAAGATGAAGAAGAAGCTTCCAGCTTACATTAAACTCGTCTGTGCATCTGTATAGAATAATTAAGAAGTATAACTCTTGAATATCAGATATGGAGCTACAATGGAATGTGTTCTTGGCATTCCATGCGAAAGAGTGTAATTAATTAAATCCGATTATACAGTATGTCCGGAATATGTTATTTTGCTGAGTATATGACATGTATGCATATGGAATATTACAAAAATAGTATGTTTCATAAAATAATGAGTCCAATTCACAACAATAGAGCATAGATACAAATCTCTTAAAACAACAGTTTGGCAATCGTGTTCCATACTGATTTTCAGAATCCAAGCTTATAATGGTAAAACGTGAATTTGTTATACAATTCTGACTGTATGATTATACTGTTTATTTGAAGATGGAAAGATGAGTGGTCTGCAAACTTTTTGTACATATTTATCGAGATAATATTAATGGTGGTACAAAACCATTATTACACATAGTAGGCGAAAAAGTATTCTCTACTTTTCTTTTAATGCTGTATCTATGACAGTCTGGGCAGATAGGGAAAAATTTCACGACAGGTACATTAACACTTTTGAGTAGTACATTTGGATACTTGACACAAGTGCTTGCTCTCATTGTCAGAATAGCAAACTTTTCCACTGTGTCTAAATGATCTATATTTATACCTCTATTGAAATTACGGGTTTCACATTGCATAATTTATGGCGAGTGCAACTGTAGATGGACAACAACGAGGTCCTTTTTCACCATGTTTCACAATTATAGATCGTGAAAATTGAGAATAGAGTAGTTAAACAATTGACGTTATATTTTCTTCTTCTTTCTTTTTTATTATCACTCAAATATATCCTCTGTTTCCTATATTTGTAATTAGGGATGCCAATTATATTGTGCACATTGGGACATTTTATTTTTGAGTAAGAAGTTTTGTTTTTAAACATACTTTCCACTTTAAACTGAAGCAATTAAAAGAGGATTTGTTGTATTAAAAAATTTATAAGATTTTAATCAAACACATAGGCTTTTTAATACAATATTTCTTCTCTTGGGTTACCTGTAAAGGGCATATTACTAGTATGATCATTGTGCTCATTGTATTGTATTATTGTCACGACATTTACGTTTGCGACAATTTATTTATTACGAATGAAAGCTGTTTATTCGATGTATATACGCACACTGTGTCATGCGAAGTTTCACTTTGGTGACAAAACCAAGCTTGAATGTTTCATTAATCTCTCTCAACTAGTTTGCTTTACTACTAGTTTACATGGAAAACGTGATGATTGGCCACTGTTTGTCGATTAACCATTTTTTTTTATCTGTATTCAGAATACAAAATATGGTTTTGTTACTAAGTGCAATTTTATTGCCATTTTATGTACGCATCTACTCCCGTATCGTACCTCATTATATCTAATATTTAAATGTGAAAACGTCAGCACGTAATAAAAGTCACAGGAACTGATACCAATATTTTATAAGATATTCAAGCTATTAGAGCATGTAATATCCTTCATTTTTTCAATTGTGGATGGACAATCGTGTCAAGTCATGCTATGGAACTGAGTGTAGGCAATTTAAAATAACTTTTAACAGTATTATAGTCCATACATTTGGCTTTTAGGTTGTTCGTTAGACCCAGTTCCTTTGTATTTTGAATTATACTCATTCCGTTAATAAGGATAATTAAGTTAAGGCAACCGGATTAACGTGCAAGTGCAGTTATAATTATTGGTATATCATCGTTGTTCACTAACAATTGCATTTGATTTTATTGTCATAAAGCTCGCTTATTGATTATCATTATTATTACTATTATTATTATTATTCTAGTTATTATTATTATTATTAATATTAATAATATTATGAATATGTCAAACTTTGCCGACACTGTACGTCTCTCTATATCGAAATACCGAATCAGCAAGATTAGTAGTCAACTGTTAATTACTTAAATGTGCTGTTAACAATTATGCTACAGCCCTTTATTCGGCCATTGCGAAATAAAAAGTGGTCAAAGCGTCACGTGAATGATACGCGAAGAAAACATTTCGATAGAAAACTGATGAAAGCCTGATATTTAAGTAAAATATAATTTAGACCGAGAATGCAAAAATTCAATGAAACACAAAAAATTGTATATACAAAAATTTCAAATCACTCGCACATAATTGTATCTAATTAATAATTATTTAATATATTGCAGATATAAATGGTATGATCCGAAGCATTTCCTTCTCCTTGCTACCAAGAAATCATCCCATTGATACTGAACTTCGTTGTAGCAAGTCATTGCACCGGGGCCAGATTAGCGAGAATACTTTTTGATTTCTTTTTCTTGCATTCCTGTAAAAGAAGCACGATCCTTTGATACTACCGTACGATGTCTAATTCGTGCAAGTACGACCCTCCGAAATTCAAGTAGTTTTTTAACGGACCGTAACTTATGGCACTTTGTTACTAAATGTTTTGGCAACAAAGTATGATAGTCGTTAGGTACTCTATACCAAAATGACTTGTCGATATGACATCGATGTTGTTCAGATATTCAGAAGCAGTTCTCATTAGATAGAACGTCAGTTGGCCAAGCAAAATAATGAGTTGGGCAATAACAAAGGTCACACGCGAATTTCATAGACTCGCGTAAATAATTGCATCAGCGATAAGCTTCCCATAAATGATTCACTATGCGACGTAAGTAAAATATTTCGCCTCCTAACAATATAGATCAAGAAGAATTAAACAACACAATTATTCGCACTAGCTAGAGATGGCAGCAGCATACCTTTGCGCGTTCTACACAAACAAGAAGGCATCGCCAGAAAACCGTTTATACGATCAATTGTATTTCCGTGGTTAGCCCCGCGACAAAAAAAGCGTTACGCGACTACTCGAAATTATAACTATTCCCGCAGATAATTTAGAAAACCGTAGTTTTAGGATCGCGGAGGGATTAACGGATAGCATCGAGGGACTTAATTCCGCGCTGCCGCAGTCTGTTGCGAAACGTGGTGGGTGCCAGGGATAAAAGGAGGCAAGATTTTAGAAAAGATTCGGGCATCACGATTGACGAGTATTCGAGTCTTCGTGTTTATTTTAACGAGCTACGTGAATGTGTTAGACGTCATTTCGGCGGGTTTAAGTATCCTTCGCGATCATTCGCGATGCAAGAGACGCATTGGAAATATTTTCAGATGCGACGGGGTTAAATAAGTGCGCGGTTGTGCGCGGTACGTCGGGTCGGGTACGTATGGTACGGGAGCTGTGGTGGGGGAAGGCCGTGCGCGCATGCGCGCGTCGCGCTAAGGGAATATCAATGGGCGGTCAGAAAGTAAGATGGCGGACTGCGAGTCGGAGGTGCAGCGCTTGCCAGCAGTGAACGAGGACGGTACGATGAACGCGACGGTGACGATGATCAACAACGGGCGAGTGCCTCAGCACACGGTCAATCAAGGGAACCCGATCGGTCAGGGGCCGAGGTGCGTGACCATTTACAAAACGGAGACTGGCTTTGGGTTCAACGTACGCGGCCAGGTCAGCGAGGGTGGACAACTGCGAAGCATCAACGGGGAACTGTACGCGCCACTTCAACACGTCAGTGCCGTGCTACCCCGTGGTGCCGCGGAGAAGGCCGGCGTGAGGAAAGGCGATCGGATACTCGAAGTGTGAGTAACTATTTCGCTCGTTGTCAAGTCCCCTCGTCGTTACAACCACCTCGTCTCCTCTCTGTCTTGCTAACTCTCTCTCCCTTCTCCCATTTGCCCTCTTCCCTCTTCCCTCTCTCCTTCTTTCTCTTCCCCAAGTGTCGTTCCTTGTTCTCCGTGCTGCTCGAACGCGCATACCTCAGACACTCACGACTCTACCTATTCAAGTGTGGCGTGTATCTGTCAAAAATGTATCGGGACGAGGATTCGCGATTTAAAGGAAAGGATAGAGAGTAAGGACCGTAGGCGATGGCGGGTGCCGGGTAGAAAAGTTTACGCACGTTGTCGATTAAGTTTCTCGTCGCCTTACGAAATTACCGATCCCACTCGAAACGGGAGAAGGCTCGTTCTCCCTCCGAAATTCCACGTTTCTCACTTTTCTTCTTCCCCTTCGCGCAGTCCGATTGTCGATAACTACGTTTCGCATTCGGGAATACTAAGCGTCGGTAATCGTGCACCGACCGAATCCCCGGACCCCACCGTTTTAATCGAAGAACAACGATGCTTTTGGCATCTCGATCCCTCGGCTTATTAAGCGCTACGCTAAGCTCGCGTAACCCGCGGAAGCAACGATAATAGTGAAATGCATCGCGGAACGAAGTCGCGCGGTCGAAACCGGTTAATAGAGAGGCAGCATTATGAAATTGATCGTTACGGCTTTAGCCCGATCGATCGATAATTATTCTCCATGATTATTATTGAAAGAAGCATTTTACCGCCTGGCAGTCCCCTTCTAACGGCTCTCGGCTTCGAGCCCAGGGTCTCGGATGTATGAGAGTCGACGAGACTGCTTTGCCGTCGCGGATTCGTGCCCCGGTAATGTTTTTAAAAGCTTTTCCGTCACTCGTAAGGCTTCGAAAGGGTTACGCGTGCGAACAACCCTCGTCGAACCAAGGCAGATTCTCTTGCGGTCAAGGACACGGTGTTTCCGCTCCACCAGGGTATCATCTTCCTCGCGTGGGTGTGCATGCCAATGTGTGCCCCTTGCGTACGAGCGGGGTGGCATATCTCTCTCTCTCTCTCTCTCTCTCTCTCTCGTAAACTACGCCTACCTGAAACATATACGTACATATGCGTATACGTGCTTGCACGGGAGGAACGCAACGTCCTTTCAGACGTAATCTACGGATTAGGCTAGTCGCATTAATAAAGAGACGAGAATAAATGTGGAGATGATTAAACTCGTGACTCGGTGAGAAATTGGTCCATCGTAATCGCACGACCGCGGTCTCGTAGGAAAGGTTAGGACTTACAAGCGCGTCGGGGAATGTTTTGGCGCGGCCACCGGCCCGATACGATCCAGCCAAAAGAAGAGAGATTAGCTATCATAGCAGGATAGGGCGGTGGGCGAAGTAAATGGTGGGAGTGGAATCTCGAGTGGGGAGATAGAAGAAGTAGAGAGTCCTCAGGCTCAGGAGAGCCTCGTTATCGAATTAGTTCGCCGATGCCATCCGGGAAGTTCGTGTCGCGGGTGCAAGTCGAAATTAATTCTATCGTTCTCTCCAATTAGTCACGGGACCCTCGAACCTTCACCACCGAAACTCTCTCGTCACCTTTGGAGCTTTAAAAGTCCGAAAGATCCTCGATCACTAGGGGTACCAAGTGGGGACCAAGGGTTCTCCAGCGACTCGGGTTAACATCACGAGCCAAGAGAATCTTTCTCGACACGAGAAAAGTTCGCAAGAGTCTTTATCTCGAGTCGAATCGAGTGATACCAAGTGGGAGCAAAGTTCTCGGCCGAATTCAGAATTGCCCTTCGTCGAACGATATTTGGCTATCGCTTCGAGGCAAAATAATTGATTTTCGAGTGTCGATCGGTTAAGGTCGAACGCGAGTCTGCCACGCGTACTATCGCGGGAGGCCACGCACGATACACAGAAGCGGGTCGGAGGAGGACCGGGGTCGAAAAGAAGCGAGAACCTTATCGTTCGAAGTGGAGGACGTCGTAAACAGGCTCAGATAACGATTTCAATTATATTCGACGATTTTCGAGGGAAGAGCTTCGCCGTGAGCCGTCGACAGATCGAGGTAGTTCCATCGAGTCTCGCTGCGAAAGGTGAAATTGACGGTTCCTAGGTCGGAGGTGATTCGACTGTATCTCGACGCGATAAAAACCTCCTCCTCACCCTGGAACTCGTTTCCGCGAGTCGACAAAAATTCGTCGAGACTTTAAGAATCTCGCTCGAGGTCGTGCGCAAAAATATTTGGGGTCAGCGAGGGTGGTGGCCCGCGAGAGTCGAGCCTCCTGAGTGCGGACCAATCGTAGGACCCCACCTTTCACTAGAGGAATTCGAAACTCGCTCTCGGCAAGGCCTCTCACCGATCGCGCCTATTCCCTTTCGATTTCACCGGGTTAGGATCGAGGAAATAACGTGCGCGTACTCACCGGGATTTTTCCTCCTTCGTCGTGAGTGAAGAGACTCGCCGGTGTGCTCCGATCTATCGGATAGGATCGCGCGCTTCCGCTTCGAAATCGTTTTCCGTTAAACAAACCTTGTAACAAAACTTGCACGCGCGAGTGTTTCGACGAATCGCTCGATCGAAAGTAATTACGCGCTTCCTGTTTGTCGCACCGCGCCACATCGACGAAGTAACGAGCTTCTTATTTTCTCCACCACGATCGAGACCAGTAATCGAGAAGATGTTGACCTGTTACATGACCGCGGTGCAGAGCGAGTGGATAGAAAATCGAAAGAGTCGTAGACCCACGGCTTATTCCGATTTGGGCTACACCGCCCTTCGGTAAGATCGAGGATGGATTTTTAATCCGGGACAATGGTGTCTCATGCGATTGGTTCTTCTGCTTTTTTTCTCGCAGGAACAATGTGAACGTGGAGGGTGCCACGCACAAGCAGGTGGTAGACTTGATAAAGTCCGGAGGCGACGTGCTCACTCTCACCGTGATATCCGTTACGCCAGAAGAGGCCGAGAGATTGGAGCCCTGCGACGACTTGAGGTACGAAAACGCTCTTTATCGCCTTTTCGATACTCATCTCCTATTTGCCGATTAAACCCTTGACATACAAATGAAACGGAATTCGACGCGGTTGAAAAATACCGTTTCATTTGGCTTAATCGAACGGTTATGCTCGAGCTTAGAAACGGAAGATTTTATTTTTAAATTTCCATTGCCACGTAACATTTAATCAGGCTGTTATTTAACATTGACACATTGCGGACTAGACATTTTATTGCTAAAATGCACTCATTGTCAGTGGCCAGGTACAGGTAACCCTCCTATAACACGGTATCTCATAACACGGTTTCGCTATAACACAATTCGTAAATTCCGGGAACCCTCCTACAACACGGCATCCTATAACACGGTTTCGCTATAACGTGATGAGAAAACTGCAAATCCTTTGTACATACAACACTGTATGTACTTCTACAGCCGCGGCGAGGCTTGCTGTCCTAAAGATACAGCGTTGCGGAAATGTATGTAGGCCCTTAACCGTACGTGTAGCCTGGGTCTCGTGCAACACGGTTTCATACAACACGGAACCTAACTACCGTGTTATATTGTTAGAATTTATTTCTTTTTGTAAAAATTTAATAATTTATTTTTATTATAATTATTTATCTAAATATTTAGTGATTCAATAGGAGGGTTACCTGTACTTTTTCCACCAAATTATCAAAATCTTCTAATTGTTACCAATTGTCAGTGCGGTTATAAAATCGCTATTGGTTGAAAATTTGGAAATGCGAGATATCTCGTCAGCCGTCCGCAATGTGTCAAGGGACAATAATTAAGTAGTATTATAAGATAAAGCATAGTTCTGTGAAGTATGAAACATTCGAAAACATTTTGTAGAGCATTTATTACCCTCCTAATTTGTTTCACTTGTTGTGTTATTTTTTATGCACACGTGGCATCTCTTTGCAAAAAGTACCTTTTTATTAGTCGAAGGTCTGTGTTCAATATTTTACCAGAGGCGAAATAATTGAATAATCTAATAATATACCGTATGGCGTCCGTCGGAGACAGTTCTTGAGGTCTCGGAGACGTCAAGGTCTCTACAATGGCACGTGAAATAAATGACGTCTCCCAGACGTCATTGTATGTCAAGGGGTTAATTGTCACGTAATTCCATCGTTATATTTACATGTGAAATTTTTTCCATTCAATTATCAGTATTCGCTTCGAATCTCACCTCCTTTTTCCTCTTTCAGCTACGCCTCGGTGGATTACAGCGAGAAGAGATCCTTGCCGATTAGCGTGCCCGACTATCACGTGCGCGAGAGGAAGCACGAGAGATACGTGGTATTCAACGTTCACATGGCGGGCAGACATCTGTGTTCGAGGCGTTATAGAGAATTCGCAGCGTTGCACATGGCACTGAAGAAGGAATTCATCGGCTTCAATTTTCCCAAGTTGCCGGGGAAGTGGCCCTTCCAGTAAAAGACCGTTTACTTATTCGTGAAATCGAATAGCTTTCAAGTCTCACGAGTGTACTGACGTAGGTCGATTTTTTTAGGTTGACCGAGCAGCAATTGGACGCGAGGAGACGCGGCTTGGAACAGTATTTGGAGAAGGTTTGCGCGGTTCGAGTGATCGCGGAGAGTGACGCGATGCAGGAGTTTCTCACGGACAGATTGGAGGAAGACGGTGACCAGGGACCGGCCGTTGACCTCAAGGTTCTCCTGCCGGATCGCGAGGTCGTGACGGTCACCGTCGCGAAAGCCGCCTCGGTGAAGGACGTCTACGACGCGGTCTGCAGTCGAGTAGGCCTCGACGCCGAGACCGCCAAATATTTTTACCTTTTCGAGATCGTGGAGTACAACTTCGGTGAGCATATCCGGGTTCGCGCGAAAAAGAGCTCGTATTTTATTTTCTCTTGCCCCCCTCAGTCGGCTGTACTGCGTCCCCGGGACGTTGACGCATTGTCGACCGGTAATTTTACTTTACAACTTTACTTTTAAGCTCTGATAAAAAAGCTAACTTTTTTTATCTCTTGTCACCGACTATAGTCCCCTTCTACGTATATTTCTACAAATATTGGGTCTATGCAGAATTCCGTAGCGCAATTCCGATAAAAATGTACTCAATTTTCGCTACGGAATTATGCATAGACCCAATATTATTTAAATATTCTATATTGCCCTGAGCTTCGCAAATTAAAGTAGACAATACACGTGCAGCCACGAGTTGACACGTGACCGGTCAACAATGTGTTAAACCAATGCCGCCAATGTTCATTCTTTCAGAGCGCAAGCTACAGCCACACGAGCATCCCCACACCCTGTACATACAGAATTATTCGACGGCCAGTGCAACGTGCTTAGCGATAAGGAGATGGCTCTTTGACGTTAACAGACCCCTCGGTGAGCAGGCCTTAACGTGGATCTTTTGGCAGACCGTAGATGAGGTCAATAGAGGCCACGTTACGGCCGGGGAGAGACTGTATCAGTTAAAGGCGCTACAGGATGCGTCGAGAAAGCATGAGGTGAGATTTCGACGCCTTTTCCCTTGCATCCGTATCATTGAGCGATAGTCGGTTGACCGGAGATTCTGTCTTTCTTTGAAGTATCTGAAATTAGCTAAGGAATTGAGCGGATACGGTGACATCGTGTTTCCACATTGCGCCTGCGACTCGAGAAAGGAAGGACACGTGGTAGCAGCAGTGGGAATGGCAGCTTTTAAATTGCACGCGGCCAAGGAGGACGGAACCTTGGAGTCTCAGGTAGTGGAGTTTCAGTGGAACACGATCACGCGATGGGAGGTCGATGAAGAAGGAATGGCGTTCTGTTTTCAATATACTCGCCAGGACAACCGTCCCCCTCGCTGGTTAAAAGTCTTCACGCCTTACGTAAGTAATTAAAAATGGGGCCATACGGATAACATCTATCTGCCTTCCGATATCTAGTAGATAATAATGGTACACGCGTAATCGCGGTGGACAGTCACGAGAGCAGAATAGCCGTATGGAAAAGTTCTCTTTCAATTAACTTGAGAATGGTTAAAAATTGACGATACGAGTGTAAGCGCGCTGTACCATTTTATTCGATTAATAGCGACCTTTTGACATTACAGTACACCTTCCTCTCGGACTGCTTCGACCGAATAGCAGAAGAAGCGAAATGGGACGAGCCGGTTGAATGACGTAATGTGCGACGTTAAGAGTGTGTATGATGTATAAATTCGATTCGTCGTTCGACCGAACATCTCACGAACACAATCTCTGTATAGGATTACTTTCTAAAGTCAATGAAGATGGCTGAGATAGCTTCTATCATATCAGGTAATCATTTCATTAATCTTGCAAAATCGTTATGTTAATAGAACAGGAATTCTCGTGTTAATAGAGGAGTCGATAACGCGCCGTTACAGCGCGAGAACCGTTTGCGTCTTAGCAGAATTAAACATTTACCTTTCTAGGATTGAATGGCATTTGGCGAACGCAATATAAGTACATATGTGCAAATAAGAATGTTATAATATCCAATGTTAAAAGATGAACACATCATGTTTCACGGTAGCAACGATTACGGATGTGCTATAATCGAAGCATCATGTGTTACTTTATTTTTTTCTTCGTAGAAATGTATTAAGGTATATGCATAAGAGAATCATATGTTCTCAGGTAGAACATTATCGTAAAGACACGGTCCCCGTGACCTGCCTATAGAACAAGAAAAAGACATTGAGAAAGAGAAAAGGGAAAGAAAGAGACAAAAAAAACTTGTGGTTTTGGCCTACAATTATACACAAATTGTAATTCGATTTCTTATGAGGGAAATAGCGAATTACGGAAACGTTCCTCCTTGTTAGCCTAATAGATTTTAATGTTTCGTTTTGTTAAATTCGTGCGAATACATAGATCGGGGATTTTACGAAAGGGTATTAACCCCGTCGGAAGTGGGGGGGAAATTAGTGCGTAATCTCGTTATAGAACAGACGTGTGCTTATCGATGATGGTTTTTTTTTTCATAGCAATGCAATTTTGATAATTTGTCGACATCGTTAGTAATAAGTATCACCGTGATTATTCAAGCAGAGAAATTCGTGGCCATGTATTTGGACACCATAGTAATCATTAATCTATCGTTAAGCATACCTCAAAAACATCAATTAAGTTTGTTCTGTGAGAGTTTACTTTCTGTGCACGCTTTTGGTATCTTTTCAAATTTGTCTAGTCTTCTACGGATTTATTTCTTTTTTTAACATAGAGTGTCATTGTTGGCGGACCTCGATAGTTTCGCGAATTAAAAAATATCTGTGAAAAGCAATCATTGGCAGAAATTCGAATATTCCGTAGATAATTACTGCATTGCGGGCACGATGAAGTGACTGAAAGCCGATGAAGCCATTACAGCATTGAACGAAATAAAATCCAAGGGAATACCGAAGGTATTTCCACTATTATCCTACTGAATAAGAATACTCAATATTGATAATATTAAGGGCCAGGCCGTTGCGTACCGCAAAAGGAGAACACGAGCGCGTAAAAAGGGGAGAGTAAATTGCATTTTTTTTACCCCCTTTTTGTTATTAACAGAGAAAATACGTTCCTTATAACTATCCTATACGATGTAGTATTTTAGTGTGTCTGAGTTTTGCGCCAAGAATAATTCTATTCGCTGTTTTATTTACCTACGAATCCGAAGAACCGTTCCAAAAACTGTGCCCGGCACGCTCGGCCGGGATCAGCCTCTCAACGATAATAAAAGAACAGGTGAAAAATATAAGAATAGATATATAAAAATATATTATAATCGTCGTTAATGTTTTTAAACTTTATTCAGGATGGGTGGTGGACGCATGCGAAGTGGAGAACGGATGGAATGCTGTGAGGAAGGGTCAGTTTTTGCGTGGATTTCATAAACGGATGCGTACGAAGAGTATGTTGATAAAATTGGGTCGTAACCCTAGCACCGATGTATTTATCTCGATGTAATGGATGGGAATTCTTCGTTTAGACAGACGTAGCGGGATCTGTATGCGTGTAAATGCGTGTATATAAGATCGTACCGATAACGGAGTAATAGCGAGGAAAACAATAATTAGAACTATTTCTTTTCGTTGATGCGGATAGAATCGTCGTGCGCGACTCGCTCCTCGAAATTGAGTCACATTTAACTCAACGCTTAAATAACTCTTTCGTATCTACAGGACACTCACGTGGCAGACACATTTCACGGGTTTTGTTTTTATGCGTATGGAGGAACTGAACGTTGCACGTTACGAGTGACACGCGGACAGACAGACGGGCAGGCAGGTTAAGCACAGGTAAAATGTTTTTCATGATGATTAAAGCGTGTCTGTAGATACGAATGCACATTAATGGCTGCCCTTTGCGACATTATCGCGTCGTCCATTCAACGATTATCTCCGTGGTTCACGAGTATCATTGCAATTGCAATTGCAATTTTAATATTCCGTTCTCGATTAAATGGACGCGTCCCGGCGGATCATTTGTCTTTATTGAACGGTACGAAATTCCTGCACTGATACGAAAATAATATCTGCGATCGCTTATCGTCGGGATGGATAACGCGATAAAGTTCGCGCTCCCAACCACGATCTTAGAGACCGCTTTAAGACTAGTCTCTTACATTTATGTGGTAATTTAGTTACGTGGGCGCTCGTGTGCGTGTTACGACACGCGATAAGTCGTGAAATTGCACGATTGATAATCGATTTCTTTTATCCGCGTGCGGAAAGAATGCATATATCGTTTCTCTCTCTCTCTCTCTCTTTTCTGCCTCTCTTTCTCGAGCGAACGCTTCACGACGAAACACCATTGAAATACTGTACATAAAAGATAATATTTAATCGTAACCGGTCGTAATGCGACCTTAGGGAGATTGCAGCTAGTATCGCGATACGATTGCATTTCGTTATTGTAAACTGATTATAATTAGTTAGGAAGGAACGAATGCGACGCAGAAGATGGTCCAAACGACGAGGGGCATTTGCGTCTTGCGATCGTGTCTCGTTATTCGCTCGGCGAAACGAATGTTTCTAGCGAGGAAAAAAAAAGATTATTAAGAGAGATACGAGAGATCCTGTGATGCACGTCGTCGGGGTCTGACGCAAACGCCTCGTCTTGTGTCGTTCCAGTTAGGATCACGATAGATTCGCGAGTATAGCGGGGCTGAAAGGAAAAAAAGGAAAAGGGACGAGGAAAAATATGTCTAGTAAAATATGACGAATCTGTGATGAAATTACGGCGCGTCGTTTTTCAGTATTTCGCTCGTTTATAATGTCCGATAAAGGTGCAGCACACGTTTGAACGATCCATCGAATAATCCTTACGTTGCGCCACCTTAAGATACGATCATTCGGTCGGCACGAGCCTATTATTATTATCGACAATTAATTATTAATTGTTTGTTTGCGATCTCGAGTCGCGGTACGATCTCGAGCGAGGTCGATGAATCTCGAAGGAAAGAAGAAGAGAAGCGAGCGACGTTTTAAACGAGGGGGTTGGGGGGGGGGGGGGCGAAGTAATTTAATTCTCGTTACGATAAGAGCATATCATTACGATTTAGCCATTTAGACGTTAAATATTCGAGATGGATTATGTATAACCGTAGCACGTAAAAATCTGTACGGGAGAGAATCCGAGCTGGTTGGCGTCGTAAAATATCAGTTGGCCGATTTCTGTTCTTGTAAAACTGGTATTTCGTATTTTCGTGCAGGCGTGAAGTCGGAAGGAGGGTATTGAATTCGATTTCCTTTACGATTCGCCGTCGCACGCGAAGGTGTGACAACAGGATAATAAAGGGAGATTGTCGAAGCGTTCTCGTGTTTCCATTTCGTCGATTTTCTTTCGTACAAGAACTCTCGTCTCGTCGATCGTAATCCAATTTCCTTACCGATCCAATTTGCTCGGATGCGACAAAGGCGATCTACCGACGACCTTCTCGCGTCTCCCTTTCGTTGACCTCTTTCGCACTAAAACTCTTATCTCCGCGGGAGTAATTCCATATTCGCCGTGGTCCAATTTCACTGGGCTGCGTCGAGAACAGTGTTCTAAAAAAGCAGGAAAAATACATTTCGTGAAAAAAACCATGGAAAAAAACCGAAAAAAACCGTTTTTTTCCCCGAAAAGAACGAAAAATATGTATTGCACATGTACTTGTTTGTAGTTTGTAACAAATATTGTTTGTTATTTAGTTTAACATTTTTTTATTATAAAAAAAAGCAGTTGAAGTCAACTTCTAAGTTTGTTCTGTTTTATTACACATGTTATAACTACATATTTTCACCTTTAACTAATCATTCTCAGAATAATGATAGTAATAAAGCGGGGAATATACACTCTTGCATAAAGGCATAATGCACAATGCATAAGAAAATAAACCAATCAGAGACCTCATTCATTTCTATTGCCACGATGAAAATGAAGGACTCTGATTGTTTTATTTCCTTTTGCGTTCTGTATTATGCTTTTATGCATGAGTGTGTATTTCCCGCTAAAATCTTGATAAAACAGAAAACATTAAACTAAAAATCTACAGAAAATATTTTTTTGCATATTTTTCCTGCCGGAAAAGTTGGCAAGAAAAAAAGCCGAAAAAAACCGGTTCTTTTCAAATCTTTTTCATGTTTTTTCCCCGCCCTTTAGAACACTGGTCGAGAACTTAAGAAATAGGCGAGTGACGAATGGCTCGTCTTCGCGCTTATCTCTTACTATTCGCGAAGCGTTCTCATTCAAGGAGCGCGACTAAACGGCATACGCATACGAAACTAAACCAAATGCTGTTTACGCAATCCAGCGATATTTAGCGCGCGCTGTCCCGCAACAACGATACGTACCTGACGTGGGATGAGCTCATGCACGTCGAATAGATTTTTCCTCCTCGCCTACTCCGTTCCTTCCTACACGCTTCGTTACGCGGGCTCACGTGCACTAGGTGATCTTCGAAGGAACTGTCAAAGCCAAGCGAAACCGAACACGAATGTGGATACTCTCCTCCGTCAACCTCCCGCTCGACGTGTCCGAAACGATTTTCCTCAAGTGCGCAAGGCCATCGCACCGACAAAGGGAAAGGACCAAAGACGCCTGGCATCGGAGAAGAATATACTCCCACTCGTCTTCCTATAGAAAAATGCGCGCACGAGAGGCTCGTCCAAGGAAACGGGAGAGAGAGGAGTGGGGAGCGATTGGATAAAGCTCAAAACTCTCGATCGCGGTTTATTTGATTTGTTTTGCTCCGTTCTCGTTAGTCACACGCGAATCTTTATCGTAACGGAAGGATCTTTGCGCTCGTCTCACTAATGAAACTAGAGTGCAACAATTTGCTTTTGTTCTTTTTCCTCCTCGTTACTCGGGGGGAAAAAGCGATTGCTCCTTCTCTTGTACGCGAAGAAAAAACCTTGTGTAGTATCGGTTCTCTCTCTTCCTCTCTCTCTCTCTCTCTCTCTCTCTCTCTCTGCAACTTCTACTATCGTAGAAAGAAGGAGTGCGTGCGCGCCTGTTCGAGAAAATACCAGCGATACTGAGAGCGCGTGAGTACCCTGAGAGAGGGGAGGAGTGATGCTCTTCTCCCCTTGAGAAGAAGAAGATATCGCTAAGTGGTTGCCGATATGACCAAGAGCGGGTGGGATTATTCAGTCTGAAACCACCTGTCTCGGAAGGTGGTGCTCCTACGGTTCCGCTTTCGACGTCCTCGTGGAAGCGCCGCGACGCCCGTCACGTCCTTTTTTTTTTCCTTTCTCTTTCTTTTTCTTTTCTCCTCCCAACGCGAGTGCAAGGGTGAAAAGATCATAAGATTATGGAGCGACTTAAGAAGAAGAGGAAAGGTGGGGAAAAGGTAGAGGATACTTCTGATCCTTGATCTTTATGTTGTTAGTGTTCCTTCTTCGCTCTCCACGCGCCTTTCCGCCTTTATTTATTCCTTTTTTTCCACTTCAAGATTTTCGCGTCACTCTTAGCACTTGTGGAGAAGAACCTCGAGGTGCCTTCGACGCGCCAGTCAGGACTTCTCCGGCAAACAGACGAGGAGGATCGGAGAGTGTTGGAAACGTTAGTTTTCGATTTTGACCCGTTAAGTTTCGTTTCCTCGAAAGATTTTGATGAAGCAGTGACACACGTTTCTTATCCTCAAGTCTCGGAAGAGCCTCGTGACCGCGAATAGAGTTCAAGGGTCATTCGACTATCGACGATTGTGCCTTCGCATTATTTTTCCTTTCCGCTTATTCGCGTGCATCCGATAAGGGTGCTTTACGCGATCACTTCCTTCACGGCAAAATTATCGGCGCGTTTGCGCGTGGGTAAATTACAGGCCTGGTCGAAGGTAAGTGAGCGCTCGGTAACTCCCCTGATTTTTATAGTCCCTTTTTTTTTCTATAATTACAGTCTTTCGGAATTACACGCTCGAGCGTCGTACTTCTACTCGCTTTCGAGTGACGCGCGCGCGCCTTTTTCTCTCCTTGCGCGATTAACGAGCGCACGATAATTGGACGTGTATCGCGTAACCGGGCCGTTAAGTTTCGCGCTTCTCTTTTAAAGGCCGCGATCATCGCACGCCTCTTTACGATTTTACGAGATCTACAATCTCGTCGCACGATTCGGTGCTTCTTAAAAAAATGCTTGATTTCCTCGGTCAGATATTTCTTTCCTTTTCTCCTTTAATTCGGTCCTGGTAATTCTGCGACGCAAATGTAATTGCTCGTAGGCAGCTGTAAGGCGCGGTGAATACGGTTGATTATTTTTCACGCCTGGATTCTCGATTAGAGTGGCTTAAAGATATCGGGGAGGCGACTTAAGCCCCGAGCAGTAGAGGGAGAGATGGTGATCGTAATTAAAGACACTGCAAACAGAAAGACGCGTCTCGTAACTTCCAACGAAATTTACGACGGCAATTAAGGCTCTTCCGTTTGGATTTCGTCGGGGCAATAATGTCGCGCGCAATATCGCGAGAGCTCCTTTACTCTCGCCGCGTATCGTAAATTACCGGAATTCGATGCGCGCTTGGTTTCTCTCATGCCCGTTTCCTACATCGTGGTTCAATTCAGAGTTCCTGTGAACTGCGTTCAATTTTGAACGCGGTTTAATCTTCGGTCAACTTGTTTCGCTTTCCATCAACTTTACTTTCATTCCGATCAACTGAACGTACACCTTATGCCTGCCAATTGATATTCAAGTGATGTGATTCGTGCACAGCTAATATAACAAGCGTATTGCTACCGAACGAACCGTTACCTAACCTAATAGTATTTATACAGGGTGTCCCGTAACTAGTGTAAGAGCCGGGAATGGGGGGTTCCTGGGCTGATCCTGAACAACTCTTTCCTTTGCCAAAATATCGGACGAGGCCGCGTTTTTGAGTTATTAAGGAAAATGTCCGGCCAATGAGTGCGCGCAAATTTCCCGCGCTCAGGGCCGTGGACGTTGGCTGACCATCACGCTCGGCCGTGGTCGTGTCAAACGCGCCGCGGTTCAGGTCAAATGAGTAATGCGAAATTAATAAAAATCAGGATTAGTCACGAATAATGAATAAACATATTAATAATTATTCACGTAAAGTAAACAAACGAATTGCCCGTAATTACTTCTTTACTGGTTATTCAAAATGAACGCGGAATGAGATCCCGAAAAATATTTTTGGGAATGATCGCAAAAAAAGAAGGGAAAATCCATTTGGATTGGATAAATAATTTGGGGTCCTAGCGCATTTGAGAAGTACGTCGAGACGCTCCACGAGTTGATTAAGGCACGTGTCTGCCTTACAAAATAATTTGCCGATATCAAATAAGTTTACGAAAAAGTGATTTCGCAATAAGTTTAGGAAAAAGGATTGGTGGATTATAAAATAGGAGTGGAATATCAATAACAAATCCATTACTCACAGCTTTCCATGAAACAATGGGTCGCGTCATTGGATCTCTCCATCGCTCCTGATCATCCAGAGAATATCGACGAACAGCTGATCGCAGCCGGGTCATTCAACTGGCATGGCTGCACGGTCACTAACACTTTCAATGTCCATGCGTGAAGATTTCGTTTCCAACCTCCGACGTTTCGTTAATTTTTAATCCATTATTCTTAACTCCCGACGGTGCTTCGAGAAAGGAAGGCCCCGATACGAGTAACACCTTTAAGGCCAAACACGTCCTTGCACGTTTTACAATAATGTTTTGCACTTTCCGAAAATTATTTACGATAAACTCCTCGTTATTAACCTACATCGTCGCGTTGTCCGTATCGTGATCGAACATATCGACTGCCTTCTCGATCGGCATTTGTCAACTTTCGGAAAGTGCAAAGGATTATTGTGGGATATTTTGGCAAAGGAAAAAGTTGTTCAGGATCAGCCCAGGAACCCCCCATTCCCGGCTCTTACACTAGTTACGGGACACCCTGTATACATATATGAGAGTAATACAGGGATATAACCTGTTACGTTAAATTTGATTTTTCCCGGAGTTTGTTCTATTAACAAGCGAAATCTCATTTTAAATTCCTTTTCGTCCAAGTCATCAAAATAATTCATCCGTAATGTAACCCTCTAGGTCTTCTGTTAACGTATCTTATGCTATCTTCATCAGCAGATGATGACAAAATATTCTATGCCATGCCGAAATTCAATTTTGTGTATGCGGAGGAAACAGTCCAAAATATATTAGCTGATTTCTTAGATTTTTGAGACTTTGTATACGCGATATTAATAGTTGTACATACTTACTCTCCCCCTGCCTTCGTTGCTTGTGATATACAGTTAACAGTATACATGTATGTGTTGAATATATCTCTTCGAATACTGGTGTTTCGCATTGTCTTCTGCTTAAACGCCGTTCGGACTCGTTAACCGGCCAGAAATTGGCGTTTAAGATAAACGTCGTTCAAAAATTACGGAAAAGCGGAAAATAGCGTTCATCGGAGTTTGAACTCGGTTCAAATTTTGAAGCACGTTGAAGGAAACGGCATTAGCCATTTGCGATTTTTCATTTTGATTTTCTTCCCCGAGTCTCATGCACCTCCATCCGCGTCTATGATCGCAAGAGTCACTCGACGACGAGTCAACGATCCGGAAAAATAGGTTTCTCCACTCCTATTGCATGCTATCTCTCTCAATGATAAATTTCTGACTTACCGATGGATCACTCTCATAATCCCCGGGTCATTTCTCTTATGCCTGCACCAGGAAGCCCGCAAACGTGCGAACGAACGTGCTCACGCTCATCGAACCGAGTGTCCTGACAGTAACAGCCGGAATAGAATCTGCCTGCGAGCCACATCGCGGACGAGCTCTTAACAAGGCTTAACAGCCTCACTCCCACATCGTTCCTTCATTCCACTCCTCTCCTCCCTTCCCTTGCCTTCTCTTTCTCCTTGCCTCTCACTTACACTTTCGGCGTTCTACTCACTCTGTTTTACTTACCGTAGAACTTGCTCGTCTCCATCGTGGATCCATGGGACGAGCGAGTGGCTAGTGTCGATCCGATCGGTGTGGCGCAACGTCGCGGAGTCTCCTTATCAATTTTACCCACCGATCATCACCACCACGACGATTCCAGTCCAGACCTGGCCAGATCCTCCGGGAGGATCGTAAGGATACCCTCTCCCTGGTACAAGCCTTCTAGCGCCGATTCTCAGGAGTTCGCTGGATCGAGAAGTCCTTTGTCTCCCGGCAAAGGACAAGGGTAGGTCGTTTCCAGTGCATCGAGCTTTAGAGAATTTTCTCCGTGCTAGTTGTCCATTTGGATACTCGATCTGGAAATTCAATGTGAAATACTTGTTCTTCCGTTGAGCGAAGGTCGTCCACTGCAGCACCGGAAGTCCACGGTCGAGCCGACTCCACTTCTCGATCCTCCACGAAGAGGACCAAGGTCGCGAGCTCCAAGAACGACCATCGAGAGAACATCGTTAAGGACGCGGAGAATTGCGCGGATCTCGCGCGAACGAGATGCGAGGAGGAAACGAAGAGCACGAGCGAATCAAGGTCCAACGGGACGATAAACTGTCCTACGAATATCGATAGAAACGATACCGATCTTGGCTCGGGATGCTCGGTGGATAAGAAAGAGGAGGTCGAACGGGTTACGAGTTTATCGAAAGATCTTCGAGTCGGTGAGCAGGATGGAAATGGTTCCCAGGAAGAGGAATCTAAAATTGCGGTGAAGAGTGAGGTGGATCGATCAACCATCCGACAGGATAAGGACGTCGATATCGTTCACCATCTCGTGGAATCGAGGTGAGCGGAAATCGTTCGTTGGGCCAATTGGAAGATTTGTCTCACCTTCCAGTGAAACTCGCGTGCCCTTTAAACGCGACGGCTTTGATATATGCTCGATATAGACACTTTTTCGCTTCTTTTCAGGTACAAAGCGCAGATCGTGCCAGGGACAGGAAGATCGAGCAGACCGGAAGTGGGACGTTCTCGGGTGTCGCGCGAGCAGGAAGGCACGAGCGGTAAGTGATCACGATCACGGTATATATTAATTTGTTCTTACATCGTCGGAACAGGGTAGGACGTTCTTTCGCGCTAGAAATAAAGCATGCGTTCGAATCGGTCTTATTGAAACGGTGCACCGGAACGTAACTGTGATCACCTCGTAGGCTCAGTTCCCGTTCAAATGATCGTGTCACCCATTCAATTGCAAAGTGCGCACCCCAAGAAGTTCCTCCGGTAATCGTGGCTTGTTCGGATTGTTTTGAATGAGCCAATGGGCCAGCCAGAGCACGGGATCGGCGGGCTTCAGTTTGCAGCACTGCGACAAAATTTGCCTTCACTTGGAAAATGCTACGACCCTCTTTTTTTAAACTGCGAGACGTTTTAAAATTCTTACCCACGTGAGTGCTTCCACGAGGACTTTGTTGAGGATTTCCTGGGAACAATCGACCTTCGTCCCGCCCACCGTGCAGGGTTCCAAAATGACTGGAAGTAGGAGTAATTACTTAATAGTAAGACACGAGCGAATCGATCTTTCGAACGCGTTTGTTCGTCCTCTGTAATTAGGCACGACCGTAAAGGGAGTGACTTATGCAATCGCCATCGCGAAAACCGTTCGTATGTATGTGTGTGTGTGTGTCACTCCGTGTATATCCTCGATTTCGGAAAAACGGCGGAACCGATCGGGACGAAATTTGACACAAAAATCGAGTACGCTACTGTGAGTTGACAATAAGGTTTGTGAGCCGCCATCTTGAACCAGTACAAGATGGCGGGAAATTCAAATTTCGAATAAAATTTAATCTTGCCGCCATTTCGAGACGGTTGAAGATGGCTATACATAAAGTTTCCTGGCACCAAATGGGTATATACTCGACGTACATACCAAATTTCATCCAAATCCGTTCAGCCGTTTGGCCGGAATACTGGATTAAAGATTTTTATTAAGCAAATTTAAGTCTTTAATCCAGTATTCCAGCAGAACGGCTGAACGGATTTGGATGAAATTTGGCATGTATGTGTAGTATATGTATAGCCATTTGGTGCCACGAAACTTTATGTACAGCCATCTTCAACCGTTTCGAAATGGCGGCAAATTAAAATTTTTTAAGCAAATTTAAGTCTTTAATCCGGTATTCCGGCAAAACGGCTGAACGGATTCGGACGAAATTTGGCATGTACATGGAGTATATACCCATTTAGTGCCACGAAAAATTGTGTGTGGTCATCTTCAACTATTTCGAAATGGTGCCAAATTCAAGTCTTTAATCCACTATTTTATTTATAATTATAGTTTGAAAATCCTGTAATTTCGAAACGGTTGACGATAAAGTTTCGTGGCACCAAATGGGTATATTTGTTTCAACTACATGCCAAATTTTGTCTAAATCCGTGCAGGCGTTTCTCCGGAATACTGGATTAAAGATTTAAATTTCCGCAATTTCAGAATGGTTGAAGATAACCAGGTATAAAGTTTTACTACGGCAAAGGAGTATATACTCGATGTACATGTCAAATTTTGGTTCAGATGTCCAGTTTCGATCACTTGGGCGCATTGCAGAAATATATCTCATGAGGTATGGCGCTTAAATGAAGCGAAAGCGCAGATGACTCTGTAGCATAGTTTAATATCTCAATACTTGAATTTTCCACAATTTCGAAACGTTTTGAAATTCGTGAGCAAGCGCGAAGTGCGAGTGCCGCGGTCGTGCCTATTGCAGAAAAGTTTCGCTTTGGTTTCTGCTTCGCGCTAGCAAAGGCGATCTGGGGGGGTTGGCGCTTGAGCGAAGCGAAAGCGCAGGGGGTCTGCCCCCTAGTTTTTCATTCCAACAGAGTCCAAGTAAGGAAAGTTTCGAGCAGGATGTTAGAAAAATTGGGATCGGGCGTGGGAAAAATGCGAGTAGACTTACTGTTGGGGAAGAAGTATCGAAGCTCCTTGTCCGCATGAACCCTACACCCGCTCGCGTGCACAGCATTTTGGAAATCATCTCCCAAGCGACCGTATCGTGCTCTCAGACTGTCTGGATAGTAAAGTCTTGCGTTCGCGACCTGGCAGATAGAAATCCGGTGACTCATCCGTTGACGATTTCTCAGTTCACTACCTACTCCGAGCAATAATCCGAATTTCTTAAACTTACTATGAGCTTCTACGATTTTCCAATCTTTTCTCCGTCCTTCTCGATATACCGTTTAATCGATTATCGACTTTTTCGTTATCCACCATTGCAGGTACCGAGTTTTCAATTACCGATCGTTCAGGGAGTAACCGTATAATTTACGAGAGGGCGTGCGTGTCGGTGGTAATGAACCAACTACACGGTTGTCAGTTGGTCGGTTCGCCAGTTCGCTCTTGGCCGTAGAGACGTAAAGCTACTCGAGTAACGTTAATCATCACAGATCCCAGGCATTATGAACATGCCGCGTGCATACCCGGTGACACATGGTATATATTTTCAGTGAGTGTTAAATACTTTTATAATCGAAGCTTCTCAAAGGTGATAACTCGGTATAATCGTGTTACGTATTAATAAAAACAATAAGCGGAGATCCCTTCGTTGCAAGTACCTTTACGTCCCTTGTATGTTCGGAAGAGAGAGAAAAAAAAACAGTATAAAAACAAAAATGTGATCGCACTTGTACCGACATTTAGAAATTTAATCAGCCCCTCCACAAACTCGTATCTCTCTAATTCGACAAACGGAACTAAATTTCTTTGCCTCACTGGCAAATAATGACTTGCGAATACTTTGATCCGGAGCGCTAACCTTGGAAGGTCCCACGATGCGTTTCCAGTCCTTTACTGCATTTTGCTTGCCCAGGACATAAGCGACGATCGGTCCCGAGGACATGTAGGCGACTAAACGCGGAAAATCGAGACGTCCGTACGAGTCCTCGTAGAATTGGGAGGTCTGCTCGGGCGTCAATCTAACGCGTCGCGTGGCGTAGATCTCGAATCCCTCTTCCCGAATGCGCTTCACGATTTCGTTCTCGTAAACGACAGCTTCCGGTTTCACTATGGCCAACGTGCATTCCACGTCGATCTTCTCCTCGACTTCGAGTACCTGCTCCTGGTCCTCCCCCTTCGAACTCATTCCTTCTCCTGTGCACTCAACGTACTCGTAACACTCGCACTCCCCCTTGCTCTGATAACGCGGGATCATTTGTGCCTGGTAATTAAAGAAATCTTTGTAGATTCCTGGAAATTGTTCGGACGATGAAGCTTACTAGAGCTCCCGGTCAGAACCGCGTTTTAAAATACACGGGTACACGTGGCACGTGTTGTCGTGCTGCACGTTATATCTAACACGGATATCCGTAGATATACGTGTACACGGTTAACACGTTGAGTGCTACGTCAGTCTCCAGGGACTGACAGTGAACTTTCCGTTCAGGCGGCGTCGGTCCCTAAGGACTGACAATCGATTTTTCGTTTGGACGACGTGGATTCTGGGGACTGACAGCGAACTTCTCGTTTGGTCCACGTCGGTGCATGAGACCGGCATTGTAAAGGGTTAAATTATTAATGACAATTAAAAAATGTACATTGCTTGTACCATTTCGACAGTCCAAATGAAATGGATACAGAGTAACAAAGTTATCGTTTGTGTATACTCTTTAGTCGAGCGTTCGCTATCAAGTGCTCACGCGCTGTCGCCTGAGCGAAAAGTATAGCGAAATCGGCGTAGCACTCAACGTGTTAACTATGAGAAATTTTTATCACAGCATCTTACATCTTGTGCCAAATTGTATGTGTTTGCATATGTAGATATTTCTTGTATCTCTACGACACTTTTTTTATATTTCTTAGGAAAAAAATTTTCTCATAATTTTTGAAGTGTTCGTGAAATAAATACACGTGTAGTACGTGTATTCGTGTATTACACGCGGGTACCCGATACACGTGTTTAAAAAAAAAAGAATTAAATACACGTGTAATAGAGGGCACTAAAGCTTACCCCTAACATAATGGAGTCCGAGGAATCACTCGGCGTGGGGCATCTTTCCTTGGTCTTTAGGGGTTTCGTGTCCCTAAGCATGCCCATATTTCCGTCACCTGCGACATCCCTTCCAGGTGTATGAATTCTTTTGCACCCATCGAACAGCACTATCGAATATTTCTTTTCGTCCGGACAGTCGCACATCTTTGTCCTCGAGGCGAGTGAGAAATTTCTCACCGGACGCGGCGCTTTTCTTTGGAGAGTTTCCTAGAGAATCTCACTTTCCTCGTTCTTACTTAAAAGCGCGCGAAGGTTACGATCGTAGATTTTGTACACGCGGATTGACCATACATGCTCGGAGAAAGTTAGACGGAAATGTAGCTTTCGGGATTTCTCTGTCTTTTCATATCCCGAAATATGTTTGCCGTTCTATAGGTTAGAGAGTGAGGTAAATATATTTTTTACCTGGCTCCAACTTATAGACAGTTGAGCATGTATAGGTAGAGTGAAAGGAAAAATATATTTGACAGACACGCCTAAAACATACTTCTGACAATGAGTACAACGAGACCGGGAAGTCCCGAAAAGTATCTTTCTCCGTCCAACTTTTCAGCATTAACTGCAATCAATAGCTGCGTTCTTTTTACACGAGATCTCAGATAATCTCAGCTCACTTCAGTTGGCGGTTGTTCTTTTTGATTCTCACTTGACAACTGAAGTGAAACTAACAATAAGTGAGATTTTATCCTCCCCCCTTACCGCAACTGCCTTACCCCTCAAATTGTCTCAAAATGAGATCTCAGCTCCTTTCTACGGTTGTGTAGTAGCGTAAAGGTAGGCGTCCACATTTTCGCATCGTAAGTATCGGACGCATCGCATCAAACGGATTATTTTCTTACAATGCGTCCACAGTATCAGCAGCGATCGGATTTGCCGACGCAACTACCACCTACCAGCAATCGGATTGCCGACGCCACTTTCATTCGGATTTTCGTAGTGAGAGGTAGCGTAGTGTTCGGTGGAATGTGCAAGATGGAGGAAAACGAAGAAGAAGAATTTGTTGCAATTGCTTGTTTGTTAGCAGAAGAAGAAGAAGAAGAAACAAAAGCTAAATCATTTAAAAAAAGAAAACATAATATGTGGGTACACGATATATTTAAGAAGAGATCTATATCTCTTTATAGTCTTGCACAATTGCAATTAGTTGTGCCGCGTCCATGCTAGAATAACACGTGTCAACAGGACGATAATCGAAGGTAAACGGCGGACGACGCGGAGCGAGCGAGCGCGCGGAATCCGTCCACTGATCGTCATTTCGTAGGACGTCATCCGCACGCATCGCAAAAGTTGCCCATCGGAGCATCGGCATCGGCATTGCCGACGGGTAGATTCGTGCGATCCGTACGATGCGGATCAGAGGACGCACTTGTATTGTTTTCTATACAAAGAATACTACGATCCGTTTGATGCGATGCGTCCGATACTTACGATGCGAAAATGTGGACGCCTGCCTTAAGTGTGAATCGGTGGGGATGCGCTGCAATAATCTGAAGTAAATGCCGAGTAACACCTACTCGCTATCATAGACTTATACTCATAGACCGCGCATTCTGTGAGAAGCGTTGAAGACAACATGATACGAGAGAGTAATACTGGGAGTGAACCTGTCTCTGTCTAACTGGAGCGTTGGTGGGGGGAATAAGGAAAAAAGGAGAAGAGCAACGTTTAAACGCGAGTATACGTTCATATACGTTTAAACGTTTATACGCGTAAACGTATGCTCTTCTCCTGTTTTCCTTATTCCCCCCACCAACGCTCCAGTTAGACAGAGACAGGTTTACTCCCAGTATTGCTCTCTCGTATCATGTTGTCTTCAACGCTTCTCACAGAATGCGCGGTCTATGAGTATAAGTCTATGCTCGCTATTGACCGTTCTTTTAGAAAAGTTCTTTGATCACATAATCTCACCAAATCTCAGCTCAGTTCGGCTCAGTTAAGGCCCGTCTACAATAGAAGTCGTTGAAGTCGTAAAAGGCAAGTCGTAGTCTTTGAGTCGCTAGACGGAGGCGCAATCGCAATATAAGCATTGTCTACATACAGTTGTAAAGTCGCAAAATCACAACCCCTGTATACATAGCCTATAATTTTGTTCTAACCTATAACCTATAATATGAATTGTCGAAAATAATCGTTACACCGACCACCGTTACGACTCAACGACTTGCCTTACGACTTCAACGACTTCTATTGTAGACGGGCCTTTAATCTCAAGCTGAGATGTAAATAAAAAAGAATGCACCTAATGTCCACTCCGTATATGAGCCGTTCACTTGTCAAATCGATTAACTCCACTTTTTGCATTTTCCATAAATTCGAGCATCAGACCACTCGATCGAGTCCCTACTTTCTATACTTGTAACATAATTTATAACATAATTCATGGAAGTAATCGATTTGGCCTGCGACCGGCTCATATACAAACGATCGAGAAATAAACGATACTCTTGTCTCTCGTTAGTTGCTACGATCGGATCCGAAAAAGCGGACGGGTGGCGGATTTATCTTTCACATGATTCTCCTTCATTTATCGTGACGTTCTCTCCGCTTAATCTTCTCGTTTCTTTTGCAGGTACCCACGACATTGGGTTCGATTCGATAAACCGAGACGTCAAAATCCAAGACGGAGTGCACGTGGAGAGTGGCGACAAGGAGATCGAGGAAAAGTTTTCCAAACCCTCGAACTTTCGCACCTCCATAAGAAAGACGAGCATTTCCATGCCGAATAAGCTGAACGACATGGACGAGCTCAGGATCGACAGGCAGAAGGTGATAAGAGAATTTTCCACTTGTCCGAAAAAGAGAAACAAAGTAACAGGAGGGAAATTAAAAAGTGCAGTGACGATTACGCGCATTTACGGGCGAATAATCGAGGCAGGCGATGATCGAAAATATTTATCAACTCGTCCCTCGTGCGATTAACCGCGCTTACAAGCGTTAAGACGAGGTTCGCGAAGCAACGAGCGAACGACAACCCACCAACTCTCTTCCCGCCTTGCCGAACGTTTCGCAAGACCAAACAATAACAATCCACGCGTGTAGACCCGCGACCACGAATAATTCTGCGGCAGTGGCATGGCTCCCGTTGTTGCGAAAATACGAGCGTTCATCTCCGACGGGATAAATTAGAGATATCGGTAGTGTTAGATCTTGTAAATTTTACGGTGACAAAAAATAATCGTGTCAACGGACAGTTGAGAAATGAGCGAGAGACTCGCGCGGGAATTCACGGTCTCGATTGTTCAGGAAACGAAAGGGAACGAAATATTTGGGAAGTGTTTGCTGGTTGATGGTTAGTCGCGGTCACGTTGTACATGAGAGAGGGCTCTTGCTCGAGAGAGGCGGAGAGACAACCGCTGATATCGATGAACGATAAAGATGTCAAGGACCATAGGTACAGCTCGATCTACTCGCTGGAAAGGGCTTTCTCGTGCCAGGCGAGACCGAGGCTGGACGCCATTCGGGAGGTTTGTTTTTCATTCACCGCGGCAATCATATCCCCTTCTTCGTTTTCGCGACGTTCTTCGCTCCATTAGCCGGTAAGACGTTAATCGCGAGGCAAATAACGACACGAGTAACGTATCATTGGATGGAACGTAGATGTTCAAGGTCCCCCCGGGAATGAGTGATTCAAGCAACTTCCTCTAAACAATCTCTCGTTCCTCGTAACTTTTCCCTCTGGCTCTCCCCTCATTTTCGTGACTCGTCAACCGGTTTTAGAATCATTCCCGCCAAACGGATTAAACATAATGCATTAACACTTCGACTGCCACGACGGTCATATGTTTCTCCTATGGCGCCACTGTGGCCTGATGGTCATCGGTGACCTCCAGAAAAATCGTTAAAAAATGATTATACTAATCGCAATTTACAGCACTTTCGAAGATTATGAACGGAATTCATAGACATGTCTTGAGTTTTAAGGCGAACTTGAATTTATCTGCAGATGTTGCGTAGCAAATAAAACGATTCGTACAGCATCTGAAGATGAACTGAGGATCGTCTTGAAACAAGAGACACATCTATGAATTCCGTCTTATATGTTAACAAAAAAAAAGGACATAAAATGCAAAGCGCGGCGCCACGAAAAATCCATGAAAAATCAGTGTGACATTTAAGGCGTTAAACGGATTAAGTTTATCGAACACAGATCGCTGAATTGTCCGGGGCGTCGTTTGAATCGTCGAAAACTTCACGTTGATTGGTAGACCTCGAAACTAAAGCCTAATCACAGAGGCGGCGGCAGATGATGTTAATGTTCGGATACATCTGCGCTCTCGAGACGTCACGCAGATACTACGCACCAATGTATCGAATAGTATCTGAATCATGGAAAATGCCCTGTGGCTGGTGTACGATGCGATCTCGGGGAACGCTTGAAAATCGTAAAACGTAAATACCTTGCTGAGCAATGTTTAACCAGTTAATACGTTGAGTGCTACGCCGATTTCGCTATACTTTTCGCTCAGGCGGCAGCGCGTGAGCACTTGATACCGAACGCTCGACTAAAGAGTATACACAAACGATAACTTTGTTACTCTGTATCCATTTCGTTTGGACTGTCGAAATGGTACAAGCAATGTACATTATTTAATTGTCATTAATAATTTAACCCTTTACAATGCCGGTCTCATGCACCGACGTGGACCAAACGAGAAGTTCGCTGTCAGTCCCCAGAATCCACGTCGTCCAAACGAAAAATCGATTGTCAGTCCTTAGGGACCAACGCCGCCTGAACGGAAAGTTCACTGTCAGTCCCTGGGGACTGATGTAGCACTCAACGTGTTAACTGTGGAATTTTTTTTTTGACTTAACTTTCAGTTTTTATATCGAATGGCAAGTTTTTTTTATCGTTCATGATCAAAAATATTAAAAATTTCGTTTGACGTGTATACACGTCGAACGCAATTAACTGGTTAATAAAGAATTCTAATTAAAGCTAATTGGAGATATGCGTCGTAACCCGACGATACTGTCGAAGACATATGTTCTCCTTGCAAGAATTATTGAGAGAGGAATGAAATGGCTCGAGTGTTTGAGATTTTGTAGCGTGACATTGGAAATATTCGGCACTTGTTCGGATGATTTTATAACATCAGAAAAACCGCACAAAGAGGACGATTGACATCACTAACACATCCTCTTGCCAGGATATGGTCCTGACAAAATTAATCTTTCGTGCGAATGCATGTTCGGTTTCCTGTAAACAAAGTACCTAATTGTCAGTTTCTTTAAATGCAACCTCCTTCGAACACAATATCCGTTGATTTGCGAGTGATATCTGGAGTCAGTAGCACGACGTACGCAGTTATCTCATCTTATCTAACACAATTAACACTAAACCTACCGAAGATTTTTTCCAATGGATATTTTCCTCGTTAATCGGTAATTTTACCTGCTTTTGATAGCTTTTAAAATGAATTAATATCGATAGTCTATTAAAGGAGGTTGTGTATCTAAAGAGTATAGCTCGACGCGAATTGTTAGCTTTTAATACGCCCTGCGAGACTTTGTACAGTGCTATTTTACCGTCGTGGCTAAAGATGAAAGAGAAATCACTTTGCCGATTTAATACAATCACGTTGTTCATCGATTAATTTTCCATCGAGCCAGAGCCGCGTGTGGGAATGCTTAATTGCACAGGTGTTCTGGCCCATTCCCCTGTCCCGGCTTACTCTTTTCCCCCCGTATCCACATTATTCTTTAACACACCGGTATGAACTAGCTTCCTCTTCTTCTACTTCTTCTTCCAGGGCACCGCCTCGAAATTCGCTCGAGCCGAGAGTGACAGCAGTAGCGTCACGTTCAGCAACAGCGGATCGACGCCCAATGGAAGTCCCCTCGGCTCTGAGACGGAGGAGGAAGCGAACGACGAGGAATTAGTGAAGTACGTAGCGTCTGTTTTCCGTCCTCAGATCAAATTCTCGTTCCTCGCGGTCGAACGACTCAACACTCGCGTCCCAATCAAAACGTAATCGCATTCGCGTATGCATATGCGTGCTTTCGAGTGTTGCTTTCGAATCGGCGATCGTGAGATCGATCGTCGAGTGCACGGAAGATTTCTCTTCTTTTATTCTTCTCCTCCGCCTATATTTAACCGATTCCAGCCAGCGGCGGCGATATTTGGATACGTTGATAACGAAGCGTCCGATCTCGCTTTATTATTTCAACGATACCCAATTGTAATGACGTATCGACGCGAGCCGTCCGCACTGATAACGATCCCGTGTAAGACGAAAGCGGAGCCCGTTCGATGATGTGCCCCGTGGCTCGGTGATTACGTAATGGCGTCGCGACGACGAGTATCGCGCACGTCCGACCGACCACTGGGTTTTATTATCGTCTAGTACACGCGAGAAAGACGATATCGCCTGGCCACCAAGAGACGCGCAAAAGGTCAGTTCTGAAATATTCCCTCGTCCTCGATGGGTCCGACATTCTAGCTACTTTTCCAAATTTCTTAACACTCTCATCTTTGTTCTTTTTTTCCTTTCGTCGCACTCTCCTCCTCTTTCTCCCCCCCCCCCCCCCCCTCCGATCCTGCGAAGTCGTTCGCCAATTGCGAGATTCTCACGCACCAGCTGGATCTCGACCTTCCCTGTATCGCTTCAGGGTTATCGAAGCCATGGATTTCGCCTCGTATATCTCCACGGTAATTCGCTCTTCCCACAGTAAACCAACCAGTCGGTCGTCGCGCGTCATCGTCGACGGAACTCGTTTCGCTCGATCGAAAGATTTCGCGATTGATCAATGTCGTAGATTCGTAAATCGAAGTTACTGTCGTTGGTAATTAATAAGTAGCATGATACCGAGGTACGACGTGGGCAGGGCGGTCTCTCCTCAGAGGTATCGATCCAAGGAATATTTCTTTTTTTTTTGGAGATGAAGAGAGCGATCGATCGAACTGCCGTCAAATCGATTGGTCTTTCCTTCACAGAGTACCTCTCCAAGCTCCGCCAAGACGAAAGGGGAGGGCGATCTCCCCCTCGGTGGCTCAGAACATGGGAAACAATCCGATGGAATTGGCAGGCGCGCAGAGCGCGAACTCTACCATCACCAGTGTCAACAGCATCAGTAGTCTCCTGAAGGAGAAGCTGCAACTGACCATTCCGCAAGCCCTGAGAAGCAGCAAGAAGCGACAGAATGCCGATTATAGGTTGGTAAACGAGGAGAGAGCGGGGGATCCTCTTGATTTCTTAATTATCGATTTGACGATCATTATCGAGCATTTCTTTTCATCTTGATTGCTCTCTTCCAGGCTGAGGGCCTTCGTGGGTATACTCTTTCTCTGCGTGGTGTTTCTCGTGGGATTCGCCCACATTTATTACACCCAGCACGTCCTCCAGCGCGCCTACTTCGACAAGTTTCGCTTCAACAAGAACGAGAGATTAATGCACGTGTACGGTAGCACGGGGGCCGAAGTGATCGCAGCTCGTCTCGGAGTAGGAATCGCACCTGAGACCGGAGTCTTTCCCTGTTTACCTCATCATCAGCGACAGGACTCGGTCTGCCTCGAGTGGCTGCAACAAACCCGTCTTTACTTGGCCCACACGAAACGAGACAGCATGCATTGCTACCACGTAACCTGGCAGAGTCTCAGCCCCTATTACAATCCCAAGGATTGCTTCGACTGGTCAGCCAAGCGTGGCCACTGGTACGGTGCGGGACAAATTCAAAACATGGCCTACCCCCTGGAACGTGGAAGACTGGATCTCAGTCCCTTCATAACTGGCGACATTAGGAAACATCCCTTCGGCAACGTTCTCAAGCGATACTTTCTCAACTCGAAGGGTGCCACAATTTTGGTCGACCCCGAGACACCTCTCTACGTGTCGATCAATGCAAATCGCAGCAACGACTTTTGTCTACAGGCGAAGCACGACGCTTTCGCTTACATCAATCATCTGACCCCATTGCCACAACTGAACTACACGATCTGCGCCACGGATAACATGAAGAGCCTTCACTCCTCGATGGCCGAGAAGTCACTCTGGGACGGTCTCAAGCCCGACGAGCTTCACGCCGTTCACTCGTTACTTTCGGAGCCAGTCTGGCAGATCTCCCCGACTGACGAAGCTGCGATATACAATTATACGGAAGACGTGATAGCCCTTGGATTCCTTCGTCAGGGTCACGTATTGTTGAGCGAGGAGTGGCAACCTAGTCCGGGTGATTTCATTCTGGACGAGGAGCGCTTTCCCTCCATGGAGGAGACCATTAATATTATACACCGTAGAGGCTTCAGGATAGTCTTCAGCATCCAGCCTTTCATATCTACCGAGTCTGTTAATTTCAAGGACGCCGTGGCCAACAGGCTGCTCATCTCTGAGAGGGGAAGCGATCCAAGGATACCAGCGTTGACGAGGTGATTGCAGACACGCGCGAGTATATCAAAATATCCGAGTGCAAAACTTCATGTTAAATTTTGTTGCAGATACAAGCAGAGCAACAGCGCAGGAGTACTCGACATCACCAACAACAAGACCATGCCGTGGGTGCAATCAAAACTGGAAAGCTTGATTATGAAGTACCACGTTGATTCGTTCTACCTTGATCTAGGCACCGCCCAGGACATGCCTCATTACTACAAATGCGAGCAGCCTCTGACCAATCCGGATCACTACAAAACATTGTTCACCAGATCGATCCTTGGTTCGATCCCCGTGATCGGTGTGTCGAGTGCGATCTCTCGACCGAGGGCACCCGTATTCGTCTCCCTGCCACCGTTTCCCTCCTCTTGGAAAGCCATCAAGACGGTAATTCCGACGGTTCTCAGCTACGGAATGATAGGCTATCCCTTCATCATGCCAGGTGCCGTAGGAGGTGACGTAGCTCTTCCCATGTCCGATAACAATCCCGACAACGATTACGAGGTCAATCTACCCGACAAAGAGCTCTACGTCAGGTGGTTGCAACTGTCCACTTTCTTACCCGTCATAAGGTTCACTCATCTGCCCAGTAAATATTCAGACGAGTCTGTTCTCGAGATGGCGAAGAGGCTCACCACTCTCAGACAAAAGACCGTGACACCCCTGCTGAAGAAATATGCGAACGAGACCTTGGACACGGGCTTGCCTATAATCAGGCCACTTTGGATGTTGGATCCAGCCGATCCCGCGTGCCACGTCGTGGTCGACGAGTTTTCCGTCGGCGAGGAATTAATCGTGGCCCCTGTTCTTTACTCTGGTAGTAGGCAGAGGGAGGTTTACCTACCTGCGGGAGTTTGGAGGGACGGAATCGACGGTAGTCTTAGGAAGGGCTCCAGGTGGATTCACAATTATAGAGTGTCGGAAGATAAAGTCGCATACTTCGTCAAGATGCCCGACAACACGAGGTTCTAGTCTCAGAAAAGCTTATGAAGGAGCTAGGACTCGAATCATCTTTATTGCAATCGCGTGGATTTTCAAGACTCACGTGAGATCAGTATGGACGATCGATCATCTGTAAATAATTCCACTATACTTACAGTAGTTGCATAATTTATTTAATGCCTCCTCCTCCTCCTCCTGAGACTTGTGAGACAGTCCGAAGAGACTCGCAGGTGATTCTTTGAACTGCTGGTGACTTTTCGCGAAATTTACCACGAGGGTGGAGTGTGTGGAGAGCGAGGGGTTGTCGGGCAAGCCCAGTTATAAGGTATATTGTATATTTATTATATTATCATTCTTATCATGTAGCGTAACATTGTTATTTCTATAATAATAATCATAATCATAATAATAATCGTAGCACCATGAACACTCCACAGTAAGGTTTTTTTGCCATTTTGTTTCCGCTTTTAATTCGTTATTTCGAAAGACGCGATGCGCCGATGCGCCTCGAGGGGTGAGAACCGCGACTCGCAAATTTCTTTTATCCTCTTTCTATTCGTCGGATCGTGCGTACTTTCGAGAAGATGGTGACGGTGGTGGTTGTGTGGTTGTGATGGTGGTGGTAGTGGTGGTGGCGGTGGTGGTGGTGACGACGGCAGATGCGCGCCCGCGTGAATCAAATTGCGCGCGCGCCCCCTCCAATTCCTCGCGACACAATCGAAACCTTTTTCTTTCTCGATCGGGATGACTAGAGATGAAGCCCATCGCATTTTAGGAAGCGAGGCTCGCTGACTAGAGTTTCGCGTGTCCGTAGATTCGCCTTTTTTCCATTACTTTTTTTTTTTTGGTAAACCCGCGATAGTTATTCCTCCGGAGTTTCGTTTGCCCTTATCCTCCGGGCGCGGGCACACGTCGAACGTTCTCGTCCCGAATCTCCCCATGCGTGGCGAAAACGGGAAGGATTATCGATTTTATCTCTCCTTTGTTTTTTTCTTTATCGAACGAGGGTCGGCACGCTCGAATGCACCTCGGTGGCCGGAAATGAGATTGGTCGGGATCCTTAGTTGAATTATGCAATTGTTTTTTTTTGCAAAAGCGAAGTTAAATCGTTAAGTTAAGTGATTAATCACCGTTCTCACACCCGTCGAGCACCACGGTACCGGGGGGTTCGTACAGGTGTTGAGGCTCACGTTCTTCCCTTCTAAGTTTACTCCCCACTCTCCACCTATTCCACCTACTCTCGTAGGTACCTCCTCCGCGTTCATCTCTACTTCGCACCCTCATTTTGTTCATATATTATATATATAAATATTTATATATCTTTATATATACTTTTTATCCCCTCATATCCCCTCTAAATTGTTTCAGTGAAAGCTCGTTCCTAGTTTTATCTCCCATTTTTTTATTTTTTTTATTTCTCACTTAATATATTTAACTCCTCCCCATCCCAATTCTTTAAATTCATTGATTTCATTTTGTTTTGTTTTTTCTCTCTTCTTCTATCTGCGGTACTTTAATTATTAATCAGCACTCATATCAATGTTTCTGTTTTTTAGCACTCCCTCCTCGCTCCTCTTTCTCTCTTCCACTCTCTCGCGCTTTCTCTCCCTTATTTAATGTAATCATTTACTTACTTTGTTGTCGGGTAAATTTAATTTCATAATTTTTTAACATCCTACCTAGACAGCTGGTCATTATTACACGTCAATAAATAATACATAAATACATAGGTACACACTTCATCGTCATCACCTCTTCTCCTTTCCCATCTCTCATCTTCGTTTCTCGCACATCTTCTCTCCTCCCCTCTCACGATGAGTCTGTCTACGTAAATGGAATTATCGTACAAAACTTCCACGACAATCCGCGCGAGAACGAGAACGAGAACGACGACGACGATGATGATGACGATGACGAGCCGCCGTAGAAAAACATGCCGATGGCAATCGGCATCAACGTTAATAATAGTAATAGTAATAATAATATTAATAATGGTAATAATCGCAATGATAGTAATAGTAACAATACGAATAGCGACAGTGATATCGGGGGAATAGTAGCAGTCGTAATGATGACAATAATCGCAGCAATGATGAGAACATTAGCAATAATAATAATCGATAATGATAATAGTAATGATAATAATGATCGTAATTATTAAGCGTACGATTCGCACGTTCGCGTTCTACGTTTCTCTTGCTCGCATTATCACACGCGACGACGTTCCTCCTTCCATACTTTTTATCCCTATTCCAATCCCTCGCACGATCTCTTTGCACGGTTCTGGGGTTTCGACTAGTAGCGCGAAACGAGAGAATAATAATTAATAAGCGAATGTGCTTACATACGCTCGGGGACACGGCCAATGAATGTGTCAAGGAGATACGTTTTATGTACGTGTGTATTCCGCGTCTGTGTATTTGTTTCTGTGACGTCGTGTGAGGGTGTGTTTTGTGAAGCAGGCGATAAAAATCTTACTCTCTATCTATTGGGACCTGGACCCGGAGCACAGACTATGCAGGGTGGTGGCTGCAAGGAAAAATCTCTACTCTCTTCCAGATTTAAACTCCTGCTTTACTCCTCCCTTCTCTTCTCCTCGCGTGCCGCACGAGACTAATCTCGCGTCTCGCGGTGAATTTCATTCACGTATCTATTCCTCCTTCCATCCTCTTTCGTCTCTCCCCGTTCTGCTTCGATTGCACTCGGGTTATCGCAGTCTAGTAGGCAATTGCATTTGAAAATCCCGCGTTCCTTACGCGCGCATGCGCGCCCACGAGCGAAACGCGAGTTCTCCCATCGCTCTCGCAATTCTTGCCTCCTCCTCCATCATCCATTTCTCTTCGCCCGTCCCTCCTCGCGTCTCTTCCACGCACGCCCGGCTTTCACTCGAATAAAAAGCGACTAGCAAATCGGGCATTGGAATAAGTACAAAATGTTAAAATCATCATCTCCACTCGTGCTCCAAGAGAAAAACTTTCGAGGTTGGCTTAAAGTATTATTGAAAATGGAACTATCTAGAGAGCGATGGGCAGCGCTTCTCCGAAGGATTCGTCGAGGCCCGAAACGCGACCACGAAGAACAGAGATTTACGCTCCGACGAAATTATCGAACGGTGGACCTCTTCCTCCTTTTCTTCCGGTTCCTCATCTTCTTCCTCCTCTTCTTCCGCTCG
This sequence comes from Tiphia femorata, assembly GCA_944319695.1. Lineage (NCBI taxonomy): Eukaryota > Metazoa > Arthropoda > Insecta > Hymenoptera > Tiphiidae > Tiphia > Tiphia femorata. Next base: position 3,600,493 of record OX090902.1, read on the forward strand.
AATGGACGTAGAGTATTCTTTTTCTTTTCCTTCCAGTTTCGCGCGACAGCGCATGAACGCACCCCCGGGGGAAAAGGGACTCGCTACACCTCGTACCTTTCTTCTCCGGTCATACGAAAGTAGTAGTCAGTAGTACTTTTCTTCTCGAAGACTAGTCCCCCTTTTTGGTTCGGCTCACAGACTCTCCTCTCAACTTCGTTCGCGACAGCATTCGATATTATTAACTTTCGTATCTCTATTCCCTACGATATAGAAACACGACACAGATAATTCTTATCTAGGATTTTATTTATCCCCTTGTAAATAGTCGTTTTACCTACGCACGAATAAACATTTACGACGAGATAGAATTGTGATCATAAATCGTAACGGCAAAAGGGATCTTCCTCCATTTCGCAGGTTGGACTTTTTGGCGTGGTAATTTCCTCGCGCGGTTCTCTCTCGTAACACTCGCACGGAGCCGCTTCCTCTCCTTTTTCGTGCGATTCGTCATTCGTCAGGCGCAGTCTTCTCCTTCCCTCTGGTCATCTCTTTCTCACCTTCTTGCGCTTACCATTGTCTTTACCTTCGCTCACTCACCTTCCGCTTCGCTCTCGCTCTCGTGCTTCTTCTTCCTCGGGTAAGGTTCTAGAAACCGATACGTCGCATACTACGCGGGCGGTGCTCTGTTTAAGCGGCAGCTGTGTCGACATTATTAAAAGTACAATGTTATCTGGTTTGCTTTTGTTTTGCTTTCTCTCTTGTTCGGTTTTTTTCTTTTTTTTTTTTTCCTTTTGTTCTTTTTCATTTTCGGTTACTCCTTCGTAAAATTTTTCTTATCGAGGAGAAGAGGGTGGGGACGAGTAACGATTGGTATATCTCTAAGGTACGATTTTCGTAGGAGTTATCCGGGCGACGCCGATCGGGATCGGCCGCGAGCAGCGAAGTCGTGTCTGGGAATTTGAATATCCTAAGTCAATTTGTTGGGTACCTAACTTTTACAATGTTGTCCCGTGCCACGATCCATCGTCGATCGATCTCGTCCTCCTCAATTTTCATCTCTCTACGTGCACGACGAGCGACGCCATCTTACGCTCTTCCCCCCGTTCCATACCCGTCTCCGCAATTCCAATCTGAATTTTCTAATATCTTCGCGACGCGACAGTCGCTCTTCTAGCCAGCGAGAAAAATCTCTACTACCGTCCCGTCTGACTGGAGCAAAACGCGACGAGCGCCGAGCATCGATTGGAGGCCGTTTGATTCGTGTGAATTCTCTTTCGAGGCGCGTCACGACGCTGGCAGGAGTTTAAATTCTTAATATATCGAATGGCGCCTTGGTTACGTAGGAATGTTCCGACTTCGTTTCTCGCTTCGAGCGAAGCTTGCGGCTTCTCCAAACGAGGGCAAGAGAACGTAAGATCGCTCGCCGAAGGATCTTCGGATCACTTTGTTTGTTTTTAGATCCTTTTATCAGCTCAATTCACTCCTTCCGAAGGCATGCTCGCGAAGCTACGAATATTCGTCCGTCTTGGACGAGCGAATCGTTCGAAATTCATTGGCGAGCGAGCCCTTGGAATTGTTCGTCGTGCGATTGGAGTCAATGGATCGGGACGACGAGGTCGGGCGTAATTCGACCTTCTCGTGGTATGGCTCCGGACGATCTATCGCCTTTGCACGGCCCGGAAACCGCTCAGAACTCGACTATTACGGCTGAGCAGGCTGCCAATCCCTAGAACTCGAGCCGATAGGCACTGCAGCTAGTCTCGTGGTCCTGTAGATTGATCGTGCACCGGGAGGCCGAGGGCGAGAGATCGATGTGATTCGCAGCGAGGGCTTCCTCGTTGTCGGCCACCCAATACCCCAGGGTGTCGGTGTCGTAGGTGGGAATCATCGTGACCTCTGAAAGCGTTAATTGAGGATTACCTTCGATTAATCTCCGACGATAAGCGGAAAAAATAGCAGAATCTCACCAAGCCCACTCACCAAGATCTTTGTCCTCCCAGGTCTTCTTCGCCTCCAACAGAGCGTCGTAAACTTCCCGACTGGGTTCCGTGCCGCTGAAAACGTAATATCTCGCGCGAACCCTCTTGAAGAATTCCAAGGACGTGTAATAGGAGTTGCCATGATGCGGAACGTAAGTCAGGTCCATGTAAACCGGCTGGATCTTGTTTTTCGAGTCCTTGATCTTCTTCTCGTTTCTACCGGGACTCTCCGATCGCTTCTTATTCTTTAGGTTCTCCGAGATCACCTTCTTAGCCTGCTTTCTCTCCCGCTTGGGCGTACCCAGTGCTCCCTTGTTGGAAATCTCGTTGCCCACCGGAGCTGGCGAAGGTAAGCGAAGAGGTTCGCCCCAGTCGTTGGCCAGGTCGAAGTTCAGAGCGTCTGACGTCAGCTCGTTCGATCCCGAGGCCTGAACGGGACTCTTCAGATTGAACTTCCTCGGTGGCTTGGGCGAGGGAAGTCCCAGAGGACTGTCCCAACCGTCGAGAGGATCCTTCTTCGAAGGATCTTTTCTACCGTCCCCGGCATCCCTGCCGTCTCTGGCTTCCTCGCGGAAGGTCGACGACGAGGAGTGCTCGGAATCCTTGGAATCACCAGCCGAGAAATCCTGTCTCACGCTCCCGTTCGTGTACCTTGGCGCGATACCGGAACCGAAACTCGAAGCAGCTGACTCCTGCGTCTCTTTACGGTCCGCGGTGAGTGCCTTCTCAAAATCCAAATCCGCCTCGTCCACGTACTTCTTCTTCGCCTCGGACTTCTCCTCGTAGCCACCCGCATACTCCTTCTCCACCGTGAATTTCTTCGATGCACGATCACCTTGGCCCCGACTGGCCTCGGTGCTCTCGCGCTCCAGCTCCTCCTGGAGAGCGGCCATCTCACGGTACAGCATACTGTGGACGGTCTGAGGCGTGATACCGGCTATAGCTCGTCTGTCGTCCTCTCTGAACTTCATCTGCTCCGCCTCCGTCGAATACGGGTCGTCCTTCTTCACGTCGGTCTTCTCTGCCAAAATGATCGTCTCGCCCTTGTCGTTGGTCGACTCGGTCACCTCCTTCGTCGTGGTAACCACTTCTCCCGCTTCTGATGTCGTTCTCGTGGTGGTTATCGTCGTGCGAATTATTTCGCCGGATCGCAGACTGTCCGCGGGGCGACCGGGCTTCTTCTTCCCGGGCGTGGATCCCCTTTCTCCAGGGATCTGCTTATCGGAGGGATGCGTGGATGGCGCTTCCGGCGAAGACTTCCCAGTGGAACTACCTAACGGTGTTTCCTTAGGCGTGGGTATATCGGGACAGGTTCTCACCGAGTGTTCCTTCTCTTCGGTGATGAAGTCACGCACCAGGGGTGAAAGAGGGTGCTCGACTTTCTCTTGAGAATCCTGCGCCGCGCTCCTCTCCCCCTTGTCCTCGTGCTTCGAGTCCGAAGTGGATTTCTCCGAGTCGTAGAAAGTCTTTACGTCGGGACTAGAGGTACCGGATGTTGACGTGACGGTGGTCACGGTTTCCTTGATGATCTTCTCGGACCTGGTGGAGTCGGTGGCCTTGGCCACCGCGTCGGATACCTTCTCACTGACTTTCTCACCGTGCGTGGAATCGATCAAGCGTTCCAATAGCTTCTCGCTGTCAACCGCGTCGGTGCTCTCCTTCACGTCCTTCTTCGTGATCACCTTACCGTCCGGCTCGGTGATTGTGGTAACGGTGGTAACGATTCTCTTTACGTCCACGCTCGTGGAGCCCTCGGGAGTACCGTCTCTACTGATGACCTTGTAGCTCGGAGAGCCCAGAGACGAGTCAGACTTGTCCTCCATGGCCTCGCGGGATATCGTGTAAGTGTAAAGTTCGGGCTTCTCGATATCCGAGGCGGTGGCCTTGAGATCAGGTGGTTCCTCGGTAACGATCGTTCTCGTGGTCCTGGTCGTTATCGTCTCGGTGACACCCGGGGTCTCCTCCTGACTGATTATTCTCTTGACAATCTCACGATCCTTCGAGTCTATCGGACCGTCTCCAGGAATCGTGATCTCCCGCTTGATCACCTTCGTGATCACGTCGGGCTCCTCCGATTCTACGATCTGCCGCTTTATCACCGTCGCGATCGTTTCCGGTTCCTCCTCCTCGACGATCTCTCGCTTGACGATTCTTGTGGTGGTGGTGGTAGTGGTCGTGGTAGTGGTGGTGTCGCTACCTTCTCCCTCCTTGGACGTGACCGTGGACTCGGTAGGGTGCTCCCCCAGTCCCTTCTCGCTCGGCGGTAGCTCCTGTTCGGTTATCTTACTCTCCTTCAGAATCGTGACCGTCTCTTCGGGCACCATTCCAGTTTTGGGTAGCCGCGGTGCAGCCTTGTCTTCCGCCTTTTCGACAGTCGACGCCGTTGGTTCCGAGGATGAGTCCGGTGTTCCGTCTCGGGTCGCGAAATCCGGGGTCGACTTACCCGAGAGCGTGGTGATGTGCGTCGTTCTTATTTCCGTCATACCGCCCACGAATGCCTTGTGGAATTGGCTCTCGTAATCGATCGGATATTCTGTCAAAGATTTACCCATTTGTTGTTGCCTCTCCTCTCCCGCTTCCTCCGGATAACCTACCATCTTGTAATGCAACTTGCCGGTTTCACCGTCGCCGCCACGATAGCCCGCCTCGATCGACTTATCGTAGTACTCGATCTTGTCGTAACTCGCCTCGGGCTCCTCCTCCTGATAGACCTCAGCGTCGATCACCGACTCTCGCGGTAGCTTTCTCTTCAGGATTATCTCCTCGATTATCTCCAAGATGATGTATCTCGGCAGGGATGTTCGAATTATTATCTCCTCGAGGATCACCTCGGTGATTCTCGTGCCCTTCGCCACGTACTCGTCCTCCAGGATTCTTTCGATTTCCGTGCGCTTCTCTTCCGAGATGGAAATCTCCTCGTCGATGTGTGGCTCAGAACGCACAGGACTGTCCTGGGTGGATTTGTCCGAGGGGATCGGTTCAGGACTTGGGCTTGGACTCTTGGAGGATAAATCTCTACGATACCTGCCGTGATCCTCCGGTGATATCTTCTCACCGGCACTCTCCTTCCCGATGTCCGAGCGATCGGCGCCTACGACGCTCGATCGTTTGCTCTCGCTCAACTTGGACAGCACCTCGAAGTCGGTCGTCGAATCGGGCGAGACCTCAAAAACGTCAGGGTCGAAGACGATGTCCTTAGGAATATTTTTTTGCACTAGTATGTTCTCGATTATCATGATCAATGCGTAACGTGATATGGTCTTGAGCTTGGATATCTCGTCGAGCATCCTCGAGGATATAGTTTTCTCTTTATCCACGAATTCTCGTGTCACGTAAATCTCCACGTCCGTTCTCTTAGTCGGCGACACAGCGAAGACCTTGGCCGCTACCTCCACGTCGTAGGCCACGACCGATTCTCTCTCCAATTCCTCCTCGGCGATAATGTCCTCGATTATGTTGATTATCGCAAATTTCGGTATCGTGTAAGTTACCACGAGCTCCTCGATCGTCGTCATCGTGATCAGCCTCTGTCTATCCACGTACTCCTTCATTAGGTGTTTGTGTATCTCGTCCCTCTTGCCGATCGTCATTTTCGGGACGTCCGCTCCTTCCTCCTCCAACCAGAGCTTTCGTTCGAGGTCAGTCGTGCTCGTCTCTTTAGCGCCACTGGTCTTCCTCAAGTCGCACGGTCTCGGTGAAGGTCCTTCCTTGTATTCGTAGCCCATACGACCGTCCATTTCGTCGAATAAGCTCTGAGATTGAGGTCTATGTATCCTCGGTGTCTCGTCCATTGCTGGCGAACTGCCTCTCGACGATTCCTCGCTGTCCACCGTTTTCCGGGTATCAGGCGACGGAGATTTCGTCACTTGAGACGGTCTTCGCTCGCTGAGCTTGTCGGATTCTTGGCCCTCGGGTGACGGAGACTTCGTCACTTGGGATGATCTTCGGTCGGTGAGCTTTTCGGACGTTTGATCCTCGGGCGACGGAGACTTCGTCACTTGAGACGGTCTTCGGTCGCTGAGCTTATCGGATTTTTGGTCCTCGGGCGATGGAGACTTCGTCACTTGAGATGGTCTTCGGTCGGTGAGCTTGCCGGTTTCTTGATCCTCGGGAGACGGAGACTTCGTCACTTGAGATGGTCTTCGGTCGGTGAGCTTGTCGGATTTTTGATCCTCGGGCGACGGAGACTTCGTTACTTGGGACGGTCTTCGGTCTGTGAGCTTATCGGATTCCTGATCCTCGGACGACGGAGACTGCTTCACTTGAGACGGTCTTCGGTCGGTGAGCTTGTCGGATTTTTGATCCTCTGGTGACGGAGACTTTGTCACTTGAGATGGTCTTCGGTCGGTGAGCTTTTCGGATTTTTGGTCCTCGGGTGACGGAGACTTCGTCACTTGAGACGGTCTTCGGTCGGTGAACTTGTCGGATTCCTGATCCTCTGGTGACGGAGACTTTGTCACTTGAGACGGTCTTCGGTCGGTGAACTTGTCGGATTCCTGATCCTCTGGTGACGGAGACTTTGTCACTTGAGATGGTCTTCGGTCGGTGAGCTTTTCGGACTTTTCGTCCTCGGGCGACGGAGTCTTCGTCACTTGAGACGGTCTTCGGTCGGTAAGCTTGTCGGATGCCTGATCCTCGGGCGACGGAGATTTCGTCATTTGGGATGATCTTCGGTCGCTGAGCTTGTCGGATTTTTGGTCCTCGGGTGACGAAGATTTGGCCACTTCGGATTGTCTTCTCTCCGAGGTCTTGTCTCCGTGAATACTCGGGGATCTTGATTGCGAAGGTTCTTCCTCCGCGAGGTGTTTCTCGTCGAGCTTTTCTCCTACGATACTGGGCGATCTGGAACCATCGCTCGACTTCTTATCGCTTACTTTGTCCGCCATTAGTCCCGGCGACTTGCGATCCTCGTCAATCTCGATCTCCATCTCGTCCCCGGCCACGCTGGGCGTACGCGACTTGTCCCTGGCATCCTCGAAAAGTTCCTTCGATTTATCCAGCGATTTGCTCTTACCCTCGGACTTGTCGCTCTCCGTGCTCGGCGATTTGCTTCCATCGGGTGACTTTGCTTCGCCTTTCTTATCCTCCGATATACCTCCGGGTAGTTTGGACACGTCCAAGGATTCCTTTCGCTCGGACGTCACACTGGTGATACTGGTCGATCTCGATTTCTCAGTTGGGTGATCCGGTTCCTTGCTTTCGGATTTGATTTCAATTGGGGAAGTAGCTTTTTCATCGGCCACTTTCCCAGAAAGGTCGTCTCTGCTCGGACTGGGAGACTTTGATTTATCAATTGGATCTGGCTTCTCAGATGCGATGCTCGTGATACTCGGCGACCTTGCAGCGTCCAACGTTTCCTCCTTCATCTCCGACTTATCGTCCACTGGAGTGGGAGATTTCGAAGCTTTTTCAGATTCCTTCGTAATTGTCGCGTCGTCCAGATGATCCGGGGATTTTTCACGGATCTCCTCGCTCTTGTCGAGGACCGTGGGTGACTTCGATTTCTGTATTGATTCTCTTCGCTCGGACGTCACACTGATGATACTCGATGACCTTGATTTTTCAGCAAAAGATTCTACCACATCCTTCGCGTCTTCTTTCACTTCAGGAATACTCGGTGATTTGGAGAGCGTTTCCGACTCCTTCTCACTGATCTTTTCTACGGATGGACTCGGAGATTTGCTCTTTTCGTGGACTTCGATTCCTTCTAAGGTCACCGGCACCTTCGATACGTCGGTCAATTGCTGTCGTTCAGACAGGGTGCTCGCGATACTGGACGACCTTGATTTTTCAGTCGCATCCAATGGTACCTCCTTCGTATCTGCTTTTCCATCGACGATACTGGGCGACCTTGATTTTTCAGTCGCATCCAGCGGTACCTCCTTCGCGTCTGCTTTTCCATCGACGATACTGGGCGACCTTGATTTTTCAATCGCATCCAATGGTACCTCCTTCGCGTCTGCTTTTCCATCAACGCTACTGGGCGATTTGGAACCATCCCCTATATCCTTAGTCACGCTCTTCTCGCTCGTAGGACTCGCGGACTTGCTTCGCTCTTCCTCCATCTTCTCCGGAGTAGGAGATTTCGCTTTTGGCAATTGTTGCTCCGAGGCGGTACTCGCCACACTGGAAGCTCGCGATTTCACGACAGTTAATTCCGTTTCCTCCTTCGTGTCTAATTTCTCTTCGACGATACTCTTGCGTGGCTCCTCTGTCGCTGGTGCTTGTGACTTTTCGCTAATCGGACTCGGTGATTTGCTTCGACCGATAGCATCCTCCGTTTTTTCAACGTCCACCGGGGACCCTGCCTTCTCGACTGGTTCTTGTTTCGCCGATGCCACGCTGGAGTCACTAGGGGAACGTGATTTCTCGAACGGTCGGTCCAATTCGTCTTTCTCCTCTTGCTTGTCGCTAGGCGCCATGGGACTCGGTGACTTCGAAGCATCGCGTTGCACAGGTGGACTGGGAGATTTGCTTCTTGCCGATGTCTCTTCGGGTTTGTCAGCCGTTCCTACGGTCGGTGATTTGGACAGAGACTCCTTACGCTCGCTCGTGACACTCGTGATGCTTGGTGATCTCGATTTTTCGGCTACCAGATCCGTGACATCTTTTACGTCCGCTTTGTCACCTGCGATACTCGGTGTCTTCGAGCGGTCGCTCGGTGCCTTCTCCTCTATCTGTTTCTCGACACTAGGCGATTTCGAACGATCGATTGGTGTTTTTCCAGCTTCCTTCTCGACCGGAGGACTCGGTGATTTTCCACGTTCTTCGATTTTGTCCGCTGGAGGCGTGGGAGATTTTCTTCCAGACTCGTCTTTGTCCACCAGAGGTGTAGGAGATTTCCTTCCAGACTCGATCTTGTCTCCTGGAGGTGTGGGAGATTTCTTTCCAGGTTCATCTTTGTCCACCGGAGGTGTAAGAGATTTTCTTCCAGGCTCAATCTTGTCCACTGGAGGTGTAGGAGATTTTCTTCCAGGCTCGATCTTGTCTCCTGGAGGTGTGGGAGATTTCTTTCCAGGTTCATCCTGGTCTACCGGAGGTGTAGGAGATTTTCTTCCAGGCTCAATCTTGTCCACTGGATGCGTGGGAGATTTTTTTCCAGACTCGTCCTTCTCCACCGGTGGCGTGGGTGATTTTTTTCCAGGGTCGATCTTGTCTCCTGGAGGTGTGGGAGATTTTCTTCCAAGTTCCTCCTCCGCCGGAGGTGTGGGAGATTTTTTTTCAGAGGCCTCCTTCTCCACTGGAGGCGTAGGAGATTTTCTTCCGGGCTCGACCTTGTCCCCTGGAGGTGTCGGTGATTTTTTTCCAGGCTCGACCTTGTCTGCTGGAAGTGTGGGAGATTTTCTTCCAGGTTCCTCCTCCGCCGGAGGTGTGGGAGATTTTTTTCCAGTGGCCTCCTTCTCCACTGGAGGCGTAGGAGATTTTCTTCCGGGCTCGACCTTGTCCCCGGGAGGTGTCGGAGATTTTCTTCCAGGCTCAATCTTGTCCACTGGTGGCGTGGGAGATTTTTTTCCAGGCTCGACCTTGTCTCCTGGAGGTGTGGAAGATTTTTTTCCAGTGGCCTCCTTCTCCACTGGAGGCGTAGGAGATTTTCTTCCGGGCTCGATCTTGTCCCCGGGAGGTGTCGGAGATTTTCTTCCAGGCTCAATCTTGTCCACTGGTGGCATGGGAGATTTTTTTCCAGGCTCGACCTTGTCTCCTGGAGGTGTGGGAGATTTTCTTCCAGGTTCTTCCTCCACCGGAGGCGTGGGAGATTTTTTCCCTAACTCGTCCTTCTCAGTTGGAGGTGTAGGGGATTTTCTTCCAGACTCATCTTTGTCCACCGGAGGTGTAGGAGATTTTCTTCCAGGTTCAATCTTATCCACTGGAGGCGTGGGAGATTTTTTCCCAGACTCGTCCTTCTCCACTGGTGGCGTGGGTGATTTTTTTCCAGGCTCGACCTTGTCTCCTGGAGGTGTGGGAGATTTTCTTCCAGGTTCCTCCTCCACCAGAGGTGTGGAAGATATTTTTCCAGGTTCTTCCTTCTCCACCGGAGGTGTAGGAGATTTGCTTTCGCGTTCGCTCTTGTCGGCCGGCGTTGGCGATGGTACTTTCTCGACAGGCACTTTTCCTTCGCTGGTAACGCTCGCGATGCTGAGGGACCGCTGAGAATCCGTCACCATCTGATCAAACGCTTCTGGCTTGTCTCCGGCGATACTGGGAGATTTGGATCGTTCGGCGGACTCCTTATCCACAAGTTTCTCGCTCGCCAAACTTGGTGACTTACTTCGATCCAAGGGCTCGTCTATTTTTTGCACAGGCATCGGTGACTTATCATCCTTATGTTCGGACGCGATACTGCTGATGCTGGGAGAACGCGAACCGTCTACCGGCTTCAGTCCCACCTCCTTCATTTTAGCATCTACCTCTAATTCGTGTGCTACTTCTTTCTCCGACACGATGCTGGCGATACTAGGTGATCTTGTCGTATCCTTCGCGTCCAATTGCACCCCTGTGATACTTGGCGATTTGGATCGATCAACCGATTCCTTCTCTCCCAATTGTTCGCTAAGGGGGCTGGGCGACTTACTTCTATCGGGTGTCTTCGCTTTGTCGATTGGTTCACCCTCCTTCGACGTAGTACTCACAATACTCGCTGACCTCGATTTGTCCGCAGGCTGGTCCGCGATTTCCTTCGAGTCGATCTTATCTCCGGCAACGCTGGGCGATTTTGAACGATCCCCAACATCTCTTTCCGAAGCAAGGTCACCCGATGGAGTCGGTGATTTGCTTCTATCCTTCGATTTCTCCTGCACTTCCGACGGCTTCGGCATTTGAATCGATTCCTTATGTTCCAACGTCACGCTCGCGATACTTGGCGATCGAGATTTTTCCACGACGGATTCCGTCACGTCCTTGAGATCGGGCTTGTCGCTGGTAACGCTAGGAGCCTTCGACAAGTCGGATTTCTCGCTGGTTATACTCGGTGAGCGAGTTTTGTCGTGCGATTCTGCTTCACTAATGGGTGATTTTGGCTTCTCCGTTGCATCCTTCTTCTCGTCTACTACGCTGATCACGCTGGGTGATCTTGATTTTTCGACGTCCTTCGTTGGGGCCTCTTTCTCGCGTTCGGGCTTCTCCTCTTCCACCTTCTCCCTATCCTTCAGATCTTTTTTATCCGCAACGCTCGGCGTCTTGGAATGTTCGCCCTTGTCGCTGCTGACGCTCGGACTTCGAGATTTGTCCATTGGTTCGAGTCGTTCGTGCTCGTCCGCCACACTGGGCGATTTCGAACGATCCACGTCTGGTTTGGCCACCATTACCGGAGGCGCCTCCGTGGATTTTCCTTCTTCGGATTTCTCACTTGCCACACTGGGCGATTTTGAACGATCCACTTCCGGTTTGGCCCCGATTGCCGCAGCCGCCTCCGTGGATTTTCCATCTTCGGATTTCTCACTTGCCACACTGGGTGATTTTGAACGATCCATTTCCGGTTTGGACCCGATTATGGGCGCTGCCTCCACGGATTTACCATCCTCGGATTTCTCACTCGCCACGCTGGGGGACTTTGGTACTTCAACTGGCTTCTCCGCATCTTCTCGTGCTATGCTCGGAGACCTTGACTTCTCCGCGAGGGACTTCTCCTCCTTATCTTCCTCCTCCGTCTTGTCCACGGGTGGCATTGGTTTTTCCAATTTCAAGTCGGTTGTTGCCTCGGTGATGACGGATGTCACCTTCTCCACCAGCTTAGTAACTTCCGCAACTGATTCCCTCCTGTCTACCAAGGGTGCTTCGTCTTCAACCTTATCCACACCATCATCTGCCTTCTCAGATCCAACCGTGAATCTATCGACCAACGCTCGATCTACAATTTCCCCCATCGCTGCCTGCATAGTTGCCACGAACTGGTCTATACCGTCTTCAGCGATACTAGGTGACCCTGACTTATGTGTTTCTTCGTCGGATATGGCTGGAGACTTTGCAGCATCGATGGACACCTTCCTCTCCTGTTCTCCGACCGACACCGGTGACTTCGGCGCGCCATCGTCAGGCTTCTCCACCTCCTTGTCCGGACTGGGACTCTTCTCCTTTTCAAGATCCTTCTCAAGAGCGGACTTGGTCTCTTTAGCAGAAAACTGCGAGTCCTTCGTGTCCAAGGGAGACGCGAAGATAGTCTCGGCTGGCGAGACGTCCTCCGATCGTGAAATCTCCGGTGACTTCGAAACTTTTATATCCAAATCTCCTTTCGTAGCGTCCGACTCCGTCGCTGGTTCGCCCACAGGCGATTTAAGCTGCGGGCTTGGAGTCTTATCTTTAGGAGCAACTGTCTCATCCGCCTTGCCCTTCTTGGGTTCTTGAGGAGACGCGTCGACCTTAACGGCTTCCTCTTTACCACTAATAGCTTCGCTTTCTTTCACTTCGACCGGGGTGATGTCAGTACTCTTGGGAGGTTTAGCAACCACCATCTTCTCCAAGCTGTCCTCCAAATCTTGAGAGTCACGTGTTCCCGGTGATTTGTCCAAACTGTCTTCGGGGGTTACCTTTCCCGCGTCCTTGGCCTCCGGCACCGATCGCTCCGAAATACTGTCTTTTTCCGGTGTGCTCGCACCCGAGTGCAACGAGTCCTTTTCCAGTGGCAAGAAGTCCTTGTCGGGGGTCGACTTGATGGACGCGTCCTTGAGGGAGTCGTCAGGCGTCACGGACTTCGTGAACGAAATGGTACCCGTGGGGCAGATTTCCGTTTCCTGTCCGCCATCTTCGCTGCTCGCCGTCACCAACATTCGTCGCACCACACCGCTATCAGCTTCGACTCTCGTTGTAACTGCCGGTGAGGTGCCTTTAAGATCCACGTGTTTATCTTTTTCGGGAGTCCTCGCAGCTTCGACGGATTTCTTTTCCGCATCCAGCTTCTCGACCTCCACTTCCTCCTTCGGCGCCTCCTCGATCTCCTCTTCCTTCTTGCCTTCTTGATCTTTGTCGATTAGTTCCACCTTCGGTTCTGCCGCGTGGCCCGTGGCGTCGGTCAATTTGGTCTCAGGCATCTTCTCAAGTGAAGCTGCTTTCTCCTCTTTAGCCGAAGCCACGGCTTCCGTCGCGGGCTTGGCCACATCTTTCTCCATCTTGTCCAATTCGGCCGTTAAATCGCTCACCTTGTCCGAAATACTAACCGCTACTTCCACGGCGGATTTAATGTCTTCCATCGATTCGGCTACTTTTACGCCTTTATCCGTTGCCTTCTCTACTTGGACCTCCTCCTTCTTAGCGACTTCCGGCTGGAGAACGCCAGCTTCGGGTACAACGGGGAGAACTTCTTCGGGTGTCTTCTGCGTAACGTCCACCTTCTCTTTGGCCTCGTCTAAATATTTCTCCGTAGTATCCACCACCTCCGAGACTTCCGAAATTTCGCCCTCGGTCGTGGTGTCTTCCACTTCCTTCTTCTCCTCCGTCTTAGCAACAGGTTTCGCTTCCTTCGGAACATCCGCGTCCATTTCGATCTTCTCCACCTTTTCCTTTGTCTCTTTAACAAACTTCTCGTCCGCCTCGATGACGTCACTGATGTCTTCCTCGAGAGCCTCCTCGGCGTCTTCCTTTTCCTTCATCTCCTCCAATTTCTTCGAGACGATCCTCGCCATCTCCTCGGGAGACGATATTGGCACGTCACGAACTTTGTACTCTTGCTCGACGGCCTCGAAATCGTCGAGGGCCTCCCTCTCATGTTCCTTTGTCGCTTCGATCTTATCCACGGAGGGTGTTGCGATTTTTTCATCGGACGGTTCACGAGATGACGCGTCGTCCTTCGGCAATGCCGCCTTCGATGGAATACTGACGAAGCCGTCCACCAATTTTTCTTCTTCCTCCTGCTCCTCCTCATCTTCCACTTTTTCCTTTTCCTCTTTTTCCTCTTTCTCGTCCTTGGTCGCTTTAGCCTCAAATCGTTCCTCTTCCTCCGCCGCTGTACTCGACTTTCTACTCTCTTGCTTCATCTCGTCCTTTTCCGGACTGACTTCCGAAATTATTGATTTCCGCTTCTCCGCTACGTCAACCTTTTCAAGGATCTCCACTGCCTTGTCTTCCTCCAACACATTCTCCAGATCCGTTGTCACTTGTTCGGGAACGTCGAGCACGGTATCCCTGGACATTTTCCGCTTGACGATAATCTCCTCCACGATCTCAATCACGATCCTCTTGGGAACCACTTTGACGATGGATATCTCCTCGATTATCTGCAAGGTGATTCTCCTCCCTTTGGAAATGTACTCGTTGATTATGTATTCCTCTATCTCCATTCTCTTCTCGGGGATGAACCACTGCTCCAACTTCAGTATGTCCACGTTGTCTACCACGTTCTCACGGCGCAGTCCCTTCTTTATAATAATCTCCTCGATTATGTGAATCACTCGCTCCCTCGAGACATGCTTGATTATCGTGATGTACTCAATTATCTCGATAGTAATCTTCTTACCCTTCGTTGCGATCAATTCCTCGACGATATTGTCCACGGTCAGATGCTTCGCAACGGTACACTTAACGTCATCAGGCACGTCCAATGATTCGGCGGGAATGGCATCGGTCGATTCCTCGATGTACATTTTATCGGTGGTAAATTTGGGGGACGTAGGAGCCGAGTCGGGTGTCACCATTACCAACTCGGCCTTCGCCGGTGAGATCTTTTGTTCGAATCCTATCACCGATTCTTCGATTTCGTCCTTAATCGCATCGCCAATCGGCTTTACCTTCGCGACTTCCTTCACGCAAATGTCCTCCAGTCCCGCTTGCAACACATCCACGTCCGCTTCGCGTTGTCCAGCGTCGGGAAGATCTCGAAGGGCCTTGCAGATGTCGTCGTCCTTCATCATCTCCGTGCAAATGTCCATGGCGTCCTGCTTCTCCTTGATCTTGTCCTTGGCAGGCGAGGTCGGAGTGTCGTCCTCCTTTTTCATTTTTTTCACGCAGGGCTCCTCGTGAACCTCCATCGCTTGAGGCATTTCGTACGGCAACAGTGGCTTAATGGTAGTCCTCAAGAGTTCTTCAGTTTCTTCCTGCAAAGGTATCTCCTCGGTTATACCGACCTTCTTCGGCATTGGGATTTCCTCGTGGATCGGTGGCGACGGCTTCGTTTCCTTTTCCTCGACCAAACCCTTCTCTTCTTCTTCTTCTTCTTCTTCTTCTTCCACTTTTACTTCGGCTTTCGTCTCGGCCTTCACCTCGGCCTTCACCTCAGCTTTGATTTCCGGCTCGATTTTCGCCTCCTCCGGCTTTATCTCTTCCTTCGCTTTCTCCTCGAGGGTAGGTTTCGCGGCGTCCTTGAACAAGACCTTCTCCGAGAGGAAGTCATCCTCCTTCAAGACCTCGGCGACTTTCTTCACGATCTCTATAACGTCCTTGGGCTTATCATCGATCTCGATTCCCGCGGTACCAGCCAAAACCTCTCCCACGTCGCGGACGGCCTCCTTCACGTCCTTAATCGGTCCCGCAGCTTCTTCCTCGTACTCCTCCTCGAATTCCTCGTCCTTAGGTATGTCGAATTTCACCTTCTCCGGCTCCTTCGTGTCCGGGGAGGCGCTCTGAATGTGCGGCTGCATCTCCTCGAGTTTCTCCGCGACTCCTTCGAGCGTGTCCTTGACCGCGTCCTTGGCGAGAACCGGCTCGTGGCGCAACTCGCGAATCTCCTCCTCGATCTTCTCCTCCAACGATTCCAGGGAGTCCCTCAGGCTGTCCTTGACGGTCTTGAATTTCTTGGAAGCTTCTTCCAGCAGAGCCTTTACCTCCTCGACATCCTCCCCGGTGTCTTCGTCCTTCAGGAACTGAACGTCCTTTGCAATGTCCTCCTGTTTCTTTGCTGGCTCGTCCTTCGTCGGAACGACATCCTTGGCCGCTTCTTCGGGCGCTTCCGTCACCTCGCGCACCGTCTCTTCCTCGTGCTTCGTTTTCTCAGCAACTTCGACTGGAACGTCCGGTACGCTGGTCTTTCTAGCGTCCTTAATTTCCCCCTGAAGAAAAGCAGCGGTCTCCTCGACGACATCGTCCATTTTCATCTCGACCGTGGCGGCGGGCACGACCACCTCGTGAGGTTCGGGCTTCTCGCTCGGCTTTCCGACCTTCGGGAAGATCTTCTCCATGTCCACGTCCTCGAGAACGGTCTTCTCTTGGGCCTTTGCCTCCTTCGGGGAACTCGAGCTAGACTTGGAGCTAGACTTGTCGTCCGTGTCCTTGTCGCTGTCCTTCTTGGACTTTTTGGTCAATTTGTCGATACCCTTCTCGAATTTGTCGGCGACCTTGCCGAAGAAGCTGAAGACCCCCTTCTGCTCTTTAACGGGCGGAGTCGGAGGTTCCTTCGTCTCCTGCTGCGGCGCCATCGACTTCTCTTCCTTTTGCTTCTCGAAGTCCTCCATTCTGTAAAGCTTGGGGTCGACCTCCTCGTGAACGGGAAGGTCGGCGACCTCGTCGGGAGTCTTGACGATGTCGCGTTGCGAGCTGGGCACGGCGTGTCGAACGTCGAAGGCCTTCACGTCGGGTTTCACTGCGATCGGAGCGGGCTGGGCAACGATCTCCTCCTTCAGCTTGGCCGGTGCGTCTTTCTCCTTCACCTCCTCTATCACGTGCTTCTCGTCGATGTCCTCCTTGATCTCATCCAGAGGAATTCGCTCGTCCTCCGGCAACGTGGGCGCAGTCGTGGTAGCACCCGATTCCAAGGTTGAGATCCGCTCCTGAGACTCCTCGAACTTCTCGGGCAATTGTTCTTTCTGATCGGCTTCCGGTTTCATGTCCGTGTCGGTGGTCTTCTTCTCGGACGAGTCCAATTTGTCCGGGCTGAGGCTCGACGGCTCCTTGGTGATGTCCTCGCTATCCTTCTTCCCCGAATCATCCTTTTCCTCGGTCTTCTGCACTATCTCAGCGGCAGAGACGACGATCTCCTTCATTTCCTCTTGTAGTTGCTCTTTTCGTTCGGGCGACAGACTCTCCGCTTCCGTTTCTTCCTTGACGACGAGCTTCTCCTCCTCAGCCTCGATCTTCTTCTCCGGCGCCTCGTCCTTACCCTTCTCCTCGGGCTCCTCCTTCTCTCCTTTCTCCTTCATCGCGTCAGTGTCTATGAGAGGCTTTGCCTTCTCGGACTCGGCCTCGTCCAGCACGTGCTTCTGCTCGCCCTCTCCGCTCTGCGCTGAATCCTCCGTGTAGACCTCCTCCTTTTCCACGATCAGATACTCGTCTTCCTCCGTCAGCTCTTGACTCTCCTTTCGCGAGCCCTCCTTCTTCGGTGCATCCTCGATGTCCGCGGTGACATCCTCCTCCGTCATATCCTCCTCCTTCTTGTCAGTACCTTCGGCGGTGATCTCATCTTCCGCATCGAAGCGATCGTCCTTTCGCGTCTCCTCGATCCTCTCGGCCTTCTGTAGAACCGCTTCGATCTCCTCCACTACCTCTCGCTCTTCCTTGAGATCGGCCAGTACCTTGCTCTCTATCGAATCCAAGGATATGTCCTCGGACTTCTCCGTGAGGCTCTTCTCGGCGAGCTTAGCCGCGGCGTCCAGCTCGATTCCGGAGGGCGTGGAAACCGTGGACGAGTCCGTGGTGCCCTTATCGCCCTTGACCTTCCTCACAACCCCGTCCTTGTCCGATTTCACAGACGCCGTGGGAGTGCTGCGCGTCGACTTGGCCGGGCTGCCAGGCACGCGCGTCACTTTACTCGGACTAACCGGTTTAGCGCGGCGGCTGATGGGCTTCCTGTCCATTGGTTTCGGTTTCGCGGTGACCTTGACAGCCGAGCCGGGCGCGGCGGCCTCCTTTATCGCCGACTTCTCGATGTTCTTTTGCTCGACGACCTTTCGATTGTTCGCATCCTTGGCGCTCTTCGCCGGTGGAGCCGTCGGCGCCTTCGTCAGGGGTTTGCTCTTGATCGTCGCGGCCTTGGACAGCTCGATCTTGGTCGCGGCGCCGTTCAAGGTCTTCTTAGGAGTAGTGGGCGAGGATTTCATCACGTCCTTCTTCTCGGTGGTAGCCGCCTTGACCTTCTTCTCGGACGGTTTCGCTTTCGCGATCGCCTCGGATTTTTGTATCTTCGCGATCGGTTTGGCCTCCTTCGCTTCCTTAGGCTCCTTCCTCTTCGGCTCGGACTTTATCTTGGGCTCCTTAGCCGAAACAGTCTTGTCGCTCTCAGGTTTTACGGCGTCAGTCTTCTTGGTCTCGTCCTCCTTCTTCTCGGGCCTCTCCACCTTCTTCATCTCCTTCTTCACCTCCTTCAACTCCCTCTCGATCTTCTTGCTCTCCTTCGCCTCGGTCTCGATCTTCTTGTTCTCCGCGACCTTCTTCGTCTTCAATTCCACCTTACCTGGCTGCGGCTTCACTGTCGAGATTATCGGAGTAGATTGAGGAGTCTGCTTCGACGGGGTCTCGTCCACCGCACCCTTCGCCGGTTTCACCACGTCCATCGCCTCCTTCTTCTCCTTCCTCATCTCCGTGATCTTCTTGGCCTCCTTCTCAATCAGGCCCAATTTCTGTTTAGCTGGCTTGTCCCGCAACGTCGCCAACGACGTGGACGGCGAGAGACTCTTGGCCGAGCAGATCGGGTGCTTGAGGAACTCGAGATGCTTCAGTCTCTCGAAACCTTCGAAGATCTTGTGCTGAGGAGTACTGCCGGGGAAGAGGATCCTCGTTATCGTGTCATCCGGATTGGCCGGCTGCCACACGAGCAGTGCGCATATGGAGACGAGATTTTGCACGGGGAAGGTGAGATTGTTGCTGTCCTTTCTGTGCGAGCCCGCGAACAATTTCGAATCCGACGCGTGCCACTTGGCCATGAATTCCCTCACCTCGCGGCTGTCCTTGCCCGGACTGAGAACGTACATGTCCAAAGTGCCATGGCCAACCTTGTGATAGAGATTAATCGGATCCGGATCTCTGTAGCACGGATGGGCCCGAAGATTAATGTGTCGGAGATTCACCATCATCTCTTGACCGATGTCGGTTAGATTCAGAATCAGGGGATCGATGTCCTTGTCGCCGTCCGGCGAGTTGGACTGTCTTCTTTCCTGCGATGGAGAAACAGCACGATTCAGCGATCAGTTTCGCGACTTTGGAAAAGTACGGAGGAGACGTATCGCTTAAACATACCATCAAGTTGCAGAAGAAGTGTCCTATTTGGGGATAGACGTGCATCTCCTTCTTCTTTCGCAGCACGCTGAACATGCCGCCCACGTTGCTGTTGTTTATTCTAGTGACGAGAACGGCGTCGAGACGATCGAGATGCCTGGTGAAGTCCCAGAAGCAGGCCTTCCTCGCGAAGCCACCGTCCACCAACATGTTGAAGCCATTTATGCCGAAGAGAGCGGCGTCGCCCTGGCCACCGGGGAAGACATACAAGGTCGGATGGCTGAACCTGATGTTGCCGACCACGTCGGACGGCTCCATCAACTGATCGAGAGTTTGAGCGACCAGATACTGTCCGACGTAATCGGTGAAGCTCGTAATGGCGGGAACGCCCGCGGTGAGGACATCGTCGGGATTCACTCTAACCCTGCAAGACCTGCGGAACGCGAACGAGACCAATGACGATCTTGCAAAAGAATCTGTTTGGATGGTAAATGTAAATAGGTAGATATGTATGCCTACCTGGTGCAGGCCTCCTTCGACAACCTGGTAGTCGACCAATCGCCGACACCCGCGCAATGTATATCAACGGTAACGCTATTCTCGTAGGCACGAAGAACTCTCTGCACCTCATGCTCACTAAATGCGTCCAGGAAGTCCGCCAGACTGAAGGTTCCATCCTGAAGCAGGGCGACGGGTGAGTGAGACACGTATCTTTCTTTAAGGTTATCACGTTCAAATGAGGCAAAACGATCCATACTTGCAGTATCCAGGAACCATTCCCTCCGAACGTGTATCCAGCGTGTATGATGTGCCGATGCTTCGTGAAACTCGCGAGAAGATTCCGTATGCATTGCAGAAGCGTATTGGTCTGAGGATGTATCAGTACCTCCGTAACCAGGTTCTCCGTGGCGTATTGTATCAGCCGTTCTCCTGGAAAAGATCATCGTTGGATTTAGCGACGCCGTACCGTCATTCATTTGCGCCAATAATTAAGACCGGGGTGAGACTGATAATCACCATTTCTTGCTTCTTCGCCTTCGGGCGCTTGTGCCACCAATGCGAGTAACTCCTTTTCCAGGTCGACGTGACAGCTGTCTTTGTCCCATGAGAGAAAACCTGTTGCGACACACAAACCACATCGATACGGTTACTCCGCCGCCGATGTAAACCGGTAAATAGGATCGAATAGGGCATTAAGAGGACCACGACGTTCCAATTGATTTCCTGCCGATCGAATACTTTCGGGAAATTTCTCATGTTCAACGATCAGGTATAGTTCCCGCTTCACGACGGACTCGTCAATTTTTACTCACTGCCAACATACATCTTATATTACACGTACCATCTGTTGGAGATTCGCGAGCGAGAAGAAGGTTTCTCGATTGGGGGTCTTGTGTCTAGGCGAGGTGAGCGGGACAGTGGGTCATAAGCACGGCATGGTCGGTAAGAGTTTTGCACCGGTTTGGCTTCGTAAAGCGAGGGTTGCCCCGGGCAGGGTGATGTAAGGTTAAGGTTAAGACGCTAAGGAGTGTCTTACCAAGTTACAGGTTGATTGATGCAGAGGAAGAAAATTAATCCTGTTATCCGTAATGGCAGCGGTTACACAATTCTTTTTTTCGCACGCATCCGCGCACGGTAATGGACGAGGGTTAGGAGGCTCCCAGCACGAGTGCAAATTGCTGCAGCTATTAAAGAGGATCATGTAAAAGGGGAGAGCACGATTGGAGCACTGACTCATCGACCTGGCCAAATGGTCGATTAAAGAGAGAATCGAATTAATCGCCTCGTTACGAACAGGCGATTGTTCGAAAGCTTTCGCTCAACGCGACAAACGCGATAGCACTTATCTCCATACTATATTTAAAGTGGAACGCATAGAGTCGAGGAATAGCGCGCGAGTCCCACTCCCACGGGAGAAGCTACGTCGCTTTTAAGGAGGGCCATTAGAAGTGAGCTTCGTATAGTGACTCAACGCTGGTGCTGGTGGTGGGACGCGCGTAAGGTCAGAGGTGATTATCGCCAGCAGCAGCGGGCCAACGATAAAATTGGAACGAGCCGCGGTTCCTGGTAATTCTAACGCTATCGGTTGGACTGACCATGGCGAGAGAAAAGGAAGGCGTGAGTGAACAGGACCGAAGGGATGAAAGTACGTGGATGCCGCGCAGAATTGGGAGGGACGGAACGATTGGATGGAGGGCAAAAAGGAAGGTTTATGAAATAATTAGGATGAATGAATCAGCGACGGGCACCGGACAAACGCCGGCCCATGTAGGTCCGCCGTCTGAGGCGGGGCGCTCGTAGCGGCTGTTACGATGACGTCACCGCCACCGCACCCCGTCACGTGATTCCTTACCAGCCGTCAATCGATCGTCGCGCACTCTGCATCCAACCCCTCTCGTTCCATTCCGCCCTTCCACCCTCTCGACCATCCGCCTCACTCACCCCCAAACCACCCCCGCCTCCTACCTCCAACCAATCCCCTTGGCCCCCTATCGCCCGAGCAGCGTCCGCACTTGTGCCATTGTACGATTGCGATTGGAGCAGACTAGGCGATGCGGTACCAGAAGAGAAAATAGTCAGCCCTCGTTCCTATTTTCAAGGAACAAGGATTCGCCCTGGCCCTCACGATCCTCCTCTCGCCCTTTCATTTACGAGGATTGACGAGCGCCTCGAAGCAATTCCTTCGGTTCACCTTCTTTCTAGTTTCTCCTTTGCCATTTAAGGTTTTACCCTTCTTCAAGCCCCATCCACGAGAAATTCTGCTTTCTTCGCGCGCCTCTTTCTCGCTCTCACAACCCTCGCTGCCTCGTTAAGGAACCGATAAAATTTGAATGCGCCCCCGAGGCTTGGAAGGGGCGCTGCTCGGTGGGCTACGCTGGCCTCTTTAGGTTTGGGCTCACGAACGCTACTAAGAACCTTGCGAGGTAACCTCGCGGAAGGATGTAACCACCGACGGGTGAGCTTTTACGTGGTAAAGTGAGAGTGAGGTTGGAGCAAGTGCCTGGGAGCCGATAGATTGGCGAGGGTACCGAGACCGGAGGGCAGAGGAACAATGCGAATGGCAAAGGCTATCCATTGCGTATTAAAAGGATTTCGACTATGGGAGAAGGGACACAATGGAGGCCATCCGGCGACTCGCTGTTGCCAAGGGACTCGTGAAACGAGTCTCGTGTAATTCTATACCGGCTGGTGGAGAGGTACCCACCGACCGGCGGTGAGGAGAAAGAACGGCACGAGACGTTGCCTGGCAACTGGCCTATCGATCAATGTCCGGGCTACGCCGGAAAATTATCAATTTTCCTTGATCGAGAGGCCAAGCCGCGGGTCCTATTTCTCCGCTATGTGAAAATTCGAGCGTGATTCGTCCGTGATTGTAGACGTATGAGTCGAGGAAAATTCGCTGGAAGAACGGTTGAAACGAAGACGTTTGAGAAAACGTGGCTGGGTGGATGGTCGAGGTGCAAAATTGTTCAGGATACTCCGACTATTTCGTTCACCGGTCCTTTCCCAACGATTATGCTCGCTGCGTCGAACGGGGTTCCCGCGCGATGCACCCTCGGCGCCGTCGCTTCCCTCAAATCCGTTAAATCATCGCAGAAAGAAAGAGCAGCAGAGGCCCGGGTTGCGCTCCGTATGTTAAATTGATCGGAAGCCCTGAGCGTGATACAAGAGAAGCCGTGCCACGCCACGGGTCATGCCTCTTAACGCTTACCGACCCTCGCCCATTTTGTCCGTAATAGGTATTGGATGTATCGATACAGCGGGAGCCCCTGCCGTCAGGCAACAATTCTTACGATCCCGATCAAAATTCGTTTCATCGCGAAATTAATCGCCCAACGACGCGGAAGCTTCGAGCATTCAACGCGTAAATGACGAATGTTCAAGCGAGAAATGGAATCGTTCATTTCCATCGTGGGACGATTATAATTGTTTCCCGCGCGCTAATTATTTATCAATTAACCCCTTCGCAAGTCTATATACCTCTCGGAAGATTCATCGCAACACACTCACGTGCGTCCATTAAATTTCACGAAGATAGATTCTCCTTCGATTCTCCTCTCCGCCTCCGCTCTTTGTACGTGACCGTGTCGCGCTGTCACGTGCGCACTCGACGGCGCACGTGCGCGTTCGTACGAGGGGTGATCATCCAACTGGTTAAACACACACCGACGAGCTACGAAATTGGCATTAGGAGAGAAGGAGAGCTCGCAGGTCAAGAATTACCGGGACAAAAGCATCGGGTAAAGCGAAAAATAATGTTGCTCGTTTTGCGTGCCATTTCTTTTTGACGCCTCATGTAGAAACGGCATTTCGTTTCGCACGATCTAATGAAATTAGTTTGCGGTGGAAACAAGCCACGTACCGGCCTCGTCGAGATTCCTACTTGAACCCTCGCGCTGATCCAAGCCCAAGGAGTGGAGGCATTTCGTTTCCAGGATCATGGACCCTGTTCGTTACTTTAGTTTCGAGTTCAATTTCACTGCGTTCGTTCCTTTATTTCACGAAGCTGTATCGTTAAATATTTTTCGCCTTCTAAATCGCGTTTTGAAGGCCATCGCGGATACGTGCCGCGACAAGGGATGAGAAAAATTCGAGCTTGGGGATGCTTATACGAGAACACGATGCGACCGTTATTCGTTCTATCGCAGTAGTTCGCGCGGTGCCGTTGACTCGCACTTTTAATTCTCCAAGAATCTGCGGTGTCTACCACATCGATCTTCTTCGCCTTCGAAAGGTCAAAGGGCGGTTGGAGAACGAGTGCGTTGCGGGTGTTCGCAAGGTACGACGCGGGCGTAGGAAGCGCGAGAGGAATGATGGGACGCGCTCGCTATTACCGCACGCTTCCTCCTCTGCGCGTGGTCTGTGCAAGCGACGCCTCGAAATGCACCACTTATATCTTCGATACAATGGGAAAGCTATCTAAATGGGTAATCCTGCCGGCGCGACGCGGACGAGCCACAATGGAGCCTCTTCCTATGCGCCGTGACGTAAAGGGTCGTCTCGCCGATAAACGGCCAACCGAGAGAGACTACTCGCGCCATAATGCACCGCTCGACTCATTCGTTATTTATCTCGGGTAAAGTAAAGTTAATCGAGCCGGGCTTCTTTCTTTCGCCACAGTCGTCGCAGCGCATTGGAGGATCCCCTCAAGAGTAACATCCACGAGATTATAATAATTCGTCCGTTAACACTCGTCACCAGGCAAGCTTCCTCTCGCGCATACGAAATTCTTCGAGGCACACTCGCCGGCGCAAAAATCCCGTTCCAATGATCTTACGATGAATTCTCCATTGGAAAGCGGGTGAGGACTTTGTGCTCGTAGAAGGCTCGCGGGGTGACACGTGCGGAACATTCGGAAGAGGGAGGAGGAGCTCCATGAAAAAGACACTACGAATTAGTCGTACTGTAAGCTAAGTATAGACAAAACCCGCCGCGCTTTTCTCCCCGTCCCGTCGCCGCGAACTCGCCTCCCGTTCCTCTCGATCGCCCCTACTCACCCTCCGCCTCTACTCTCCTCCGCGTGTCCTCCTAGCGTTTCTCGATTTGCATTCGACTTTCCTTTTTATTTCTCGCGAAAGACCACGACGACTATCAACCGCGGTACGACGACGACGACGACGACGACGACGAAGACGACGACGGATGCCGGGAATGCTGGGTTTGCCCCGCCTATGTTTAGACACGCTTCTCCTCCTTCGTTCTCGCGACTCGCCATCGTCGTCGTCGCTTCCTTCTGCTCGCAAGCTCGAGAAGGTGGAGCAGGGGAACCCTCGCGCGGTTAATGCCAAGAGGAAAGCGCGCGGTGCTAAAATGTCGCGTTTAATGGCGGCATATAGGTAAATGGAGGAGAGAACCTCCTACCAGCAGGGATACTCTCCATAGATTATGCCCCATTTCCTTCTCGTCGATCTTACGGGCCTCGGGCAGGCGAGGATGGTCGAAGGATCGCGAGGTAAGTAAAAGTGACGAATCTCCAATCTCTCCCTCCCTCTCTCTCTCTCTCTCTCTCTTTCTCTCGGACTTGGACGCCGCCTCGCATCGAATAAATCGATGAACGAAACGTAGCTACGTGTTCGAGAAGAGAGGATGAGAGTGGAATGGCGGCCCGCCTCCCAAGCGGGGAAGACGATAAAAAAGTGGGGGTTGGGAGGAATTGTGGAGGAGCGTGGAGGATGACACAGCTGCAAGCCTTTGTCTCCTAATAGGGTCAAAAAGTTTCCTAGAAAAGTGCTGACGGGATTCTTCGATTAATCGCACCTCGGGAGAGAAGAAACACTGAAGGGGACTCGGCGCGCCCGACGACGTCCTCGCTTTCGGCACGATCTCTTCTTGCAACCTATACGATTCTTCTCGGTGATCCTTCGCATGTCCCAACGCTAATTACATCTCGGTTAAACGATCGTGGAGAAGGGAGGGAAGAATCGCGTGGACCCGATTGTAAGTAAAAAATGTTCCGTGCAACGCGTGGGGTAGGTGTAGTCGCGAAATAACTCCTTAACTCTTAACCCTTGACCCTGCCCACCCACGCGTCTCGCGAATAAGAGCGAAATTTATAAATATAAAAGTACTCTCCCAGCGGACGGACGACTCCCCGGTTTCACGACCTCTCCCGACGGACGAAGAGGGGTGCATAGAGATCGACCTAGCCGAGACTCCCAGCTATTTATATTTTCAAGACAAGGGCGAAGACCCGAACCAAGGATTCGGCGAAGAGGATGCGCGAGAAGCGAGCTCGCACGCGGTGCTTGAAAAGAGGAAAGGGTATCTCAGCCACGGTTGGCAAGAGTAATAAGGAAAGGGCGGTTAACGGCACCGCGCCCAAATAGACAGGAGACGGAGATTTCGAAAGGACGGCGGAAAGAGTGGAAATTCAAGTTGGTCTCGAATGATTTTAATGGAGACTCGGAAGCCGGGGCGAATGTGGGCGAAAAGTGAAATTCCCCTTTGCGAAGCGCGATAAACAAAATGATCCAATAATAGCCGTGGAGTAGCCACTCGTCGAAAGGGAATGCCGCGAGAGAGGAGGATCTTACGAGGAGAGAAACGATTTCACTTTTCTTTTTCCTCTCGTAGTCTCGCGAATACCCCGAAACGGAACTCGAGAGGGAGAGAATGCGAGTCGATCGTTGATTTCAACGGGATCTCGACCGAGCGAAGGAGAGGGGTCGATCGCGAAATTGGCTCGAACGAGCGATGAACTTTATCGACCATCTGTGCTACACTTTCTCTCTCTCTCTCTCTCTCTCTCTATCTATCTATCTCTCTCTCGTCGGCGTGCGATTGGTATCGTTCCGCGTCCCAAGAATGGCAAGAATGATTCACGCGGCACGGATGCACGGTGATTTTCATAATTACGGGGGAAGGCGTCTAGCCTTCTCGATAAAGAGGGATGCGAAATCTCCAGGATCTCGACCGTCGTCGCAACGGAACCATCGAAATATTTTCCAATCAAGCACCGAATAAAGCTTCCGACCTACTTATCGCGTGCTCTTGTACCGCGAGTTTCGTCGAAGCGACCGGAAGAGAACACGCGGATCGTTGGAGAGAGAAGAAAAAGAAGACCGGAAGTGCAAGACCTTCGAACGGCTCGAGGAGAGCCACGGATGATTTGCAAATAGGTACCGCTATTGTGAAGCCGGTGAAAGAGGCTCTCGAGAGTCGGCGAGCGAAGAGGAAGAGAAGAAGGAGGAGAAAGAAAATGGGGAGGTGGGGCTCGAAGACGACTGGGGTGTTCGTTGAACCGTGCATCGCGAGGTAACGCGACCCTCTTGTACCTCAAGCGTGTCTCGCTTTCGCGCGAGCAGAGTCTACGCGTGAAACATTTCGAGAAAATGGTTCTCGAAGAAGAGAGTGCTCTCCTCGAGGAGCGGAAATTCGCTGGATCCAGTCTCGCGACGCCGACGCCTGTCCCATCTTTTTCGACGCGCCCACGTCGCGCTGCATACGAAAACGTTGGGGTCAGGTTCAAGAACGAGGTAGTCGAGAAACGAAGAGACTCCGCTCGCGAGTCAACGCGCGGAGGGACAAGCCGCTCGGGAGAGCCGCACGCTCCGACGAATGCCACGGTAAAATTAGAATCGCTATATCGAGTCGAACGACCGCGTGGAAACTGCAACGAGCGAGTGAGTATCTCACGCGAGCGTTTACTCGCGCGGGTGCGAGGGCATCGTTTCGCGCGCTCACCTCGCTCGCCAAATTCAAAGGACACGAGTTGGAGGAGGAACTAGAGTGGTCCTTTCATAGGAGTTCGTCATTGCATTAGAGGGTACTCTCCTAGGCCTTCGAGCTTCCACTCTCCTCGGTGCTGGGCGCGCTTCCCAGAGAAATAAAATTCTGCGCGCAGGGCACGTCCGCGCCTTCCAAAATCGATAGACGGTCGTAGGTACGGGGCACGAGGACGCAGAGGGCGATTCGAAATTTCGTGCGAGCGTTGCGTCAGACTCTGCGGTATTCCTTTGGGCGAGGGACGAGAGGCGGAGTGTTTCGGAAAGTATTCGGTGTCCTCGACACCGGCCTTTCGGAGAAATAGTCGTCGATAATGTCCCTTTCGCGATTTGAAATTTTAATTCTCGTGGAAGCGGACGCCGCGAGGCGTCGTAAAATCATAAGATCCCGGGGCTTCGTGCTCGGCCCCCTGGGATTCGATGCAGGTCTCGTGAAATTTTCAGATGCTTCTCCTCCTCCTCCTACTCCTCCTCCCTGGTACCGAGAACCCCTTTTGGGAGTTTTTAAAAATTGAATCGGCCGAGAGAAAGACGCGAGACGCCTCGCCTCTTATTCCGGCGAATGACTGTTGCGCGATACCTACGCGTTTCCTCCACCCTGGGTGGAAGTGTCCGTGGCTTAAAATAAACGCATGAATGAATTCACGTCTCGCCTTCTTTCCGCCCGGTCGAACCTCCTCCCGGCCTCTCTTCGCCCTCTGTCTTCGACGTAGGTGCCCCCCCGTGAGTCACGCCAAACCTGCCGCGCACGGTGGTGGCGTGGGGCACGATCGTATGGTGCCCCTGGCATACAAAGCGGCTCGCACGCGCGCGCAAACAAACAAACAATTGTAGGATAAAGAGAGAAAGAGAGAGAGAGAGAGAGAGAAAGCGGGAGGGTTATGGTGTTCGCCGGTGGTTTCCTCCTCACCCGCTCGATACTCGCGCGTGCACGGGCGCGACCGTTCGTTCCACAGAACTGATCGTCGAAGAAGCCTCGGGAAGGAAGTATCCAACTTTATATTCCCGTCTCTTTGTCCTCAACTTCTCTCTCTCTCTCTCTCTCTCTCTCTCTCTCTCTCTCTCTCTTATCGCCGTTTTTCACCCACGCGATAATTTTCCATCACGATAGGACTATCCGACAGATCGTCGCGCGACCGCTAATCACTAGAAACGTCGACGAGCTTTAAACGGTTTCTCCGTGCGCTCGCGCGACAAACACGCGAGGACTCGCGTGCGCGGAAAAATCCCTGGGTAATTCGAAGGAAGGGAAATTGAAGAACCGACGGGCGCTCTTAGATTGTTTTTAAAATTCGATCGCCTCTCCGCTATTGAATTACGGTGTTCCCGAGTTGTCCGAGTGACATTACAAACGACGGACTACGTGTACTTCGGTGATGTAATCGCCGATGAAGGCGAAGCGTGAAGTGAGGGAGAAGGAGAGGGAACGAGAGCTGAAAAGGTGGCAATGAAAATTGAACGGTAGAGCTAGTCGCGTGATGGATATTGTTAAAGCGCGTTTCAGCGATTTCTATCTCGCTTAACCAGAATTAATTGTTCGCTCGCGAAGAAAGTGAGGTAAGTTTCTTAATGAGGGCTCGCAACGCGGGCCTACAGGAATGTCCAGTTGAAAACGTGCGGAACAGATGGGATACCAATGGGCACGAGTGAGTTTCACGTGGCCTCTTCTCGCCATGTTGCGAAATGTTGCGCAACGACCGCGCGCGCAAAATCCAATCGTGCTCCGAGAAAATGAGGTACCAACTATCGCTCGACCGTCGATCCTTTTCGGATCTATTCACCTATCTCAGGATCATCGTCCGCCAATTTTCCAGAGGGGAAGTATCGAAAGAGGGAATGTAGGCCGGATAATCGGATTGCTCCCTGATCCGTGAACGAGTGACCTTGCGATCCGTCGTATTTCCTCCGCTTACGACGTCTTACTTCTTCTCATCTCTCGACCGTCTCGTCTTCCTCGCTTCTAATTATTTCTCTCTCCCTCTCTTTCCTCCTTTCTTTCTCTCATCGTCTTCTCCTTCTACCGCGTGCATTAAATTTCCTATCCGTCTCTCCTTTCGTCGTCCTTCTTCCGGTGCGCGCCCATGCCGTGGCCCCTTCCTCGAGTCTCTCACGGAAATGACGTCATTACACCGCGACTTTCTTCCTCCTCCAACCTCCACCCGCGCGTCTCTCGTTGCCCGCCCGCATACACCTACTCGCATACCAAGAAATGACATCGTTATTTCGGCTTAGCGACAGTTTTCCCTACGAGAGCCGAGTGTGGATGGATTATTGATCGAAGTTCTGGGGACTGCGGGGATGTGGCCGTAGGCAGGTACCGAGCCAACATGCGCATGCCGCATCAACCTACAGCTACGCTCTCTCCTCGCTTCCTCCCTCTTGTGCTTTCTCCGTCGCTCGCGCGTTTCGAAATAGTCCTCGTCTTCCACCCTCTTTCTCCATCCCTCTCTCTCTCTCTATCTCACTCGTCCTCGTCCGCGCCCCCTCCTCGTTAACTTCCTCCCTCTCTTGGTACCGCTTCTCTTGGCTCCGTCCCGCTCCTCTCTTGGTCCCGCTTCTTCTTGAAATCCATCCCTCCCACGTCCTTCTCCAGCCGGTTTCCTCCCTCATTTCCTCCCGGTGCTGCCAGGGCGTCTCGCCCTTCGTTTCTCTTGCTCCTGCCCTCCCGAAGCGACGGAAACCGTGGCGCCCCTACTTCTCTTGCTCACCACCCTTCAACGTTCCTCACCCCGAGTTCGTCCTCCCTCTCGCACCGACTAGGTGGGTAATCCTTTCCTCTCGACCCTCTCTTGGATACCCACCCATCCTACTCCTCTTTAATTCTCTCATATATCCAACGCGCGCGCGCGCGCGCGCGCACGGCCCTTTTTACCCTTCTCGCTAGCTATTTCTCTCGGACCTCTCCTCCCTCCTCTCGTATATCTTGGTTATTTCTTCTTCACCCTCCGTGTCGCGTTCTCTCTCCTTCGACCGTTTCACCGCGCAGTACTCTCTCTCTCTCTCTCTTTCGCGTGCCCTTCTCTTCGCCAACTTCCTCTTCTTCTTCGCTCCACCCCCCTCGCCACAGGGTTTGTCCTTCTTCGTTGTCTTTCTCGTCCTCCTCTCTCCATCCCCACTCCGAGGATCTTCCTCCTCTCCTACCACCAACGAGACGTTCTCCGCTCGACGACCTCCACGTGCCGGCCCGACGACGGCCCTCTTCTTGCCTCTCCGCTCTTGGAGGCCCTTGCCCAGGTCTCCTCCTCCTCCTCCTCCTTACCCCGTTTCACTTCTCTCTTCTCGCCAGGCTTCTTCGACTTCGCGAGTATCGCGCGAAGTCTCCTAGGAGGAACCGGGAAGGAAGAGGAACATCGACCGGCGAGCCGCCGCCTGGGCTTCCCTCCCTCGAAGAGGAGAGATGGAGAGAGAGAGAGAGAGAGAGAATTTTGTCCGCGAGGAGAAAAGACGGAACGTCGAAGGAACGGAAGTTCGAGGTAAACGAATGTTCCACCGAGGATTCCCTCCGCACGGTTACCATGGTCCCTGGAAGACGGGTTGAAACGCACCTGGTGGGTAATCCTGGGTGGGGGCACGACGCTCGTTTCATTCCGTGGCGATTGCTCGCGGAAAGGAACGGACAGACGAATTCATTTCACAGGCCAGCGACGAAAAATGTTAATGGACGGCTCGCTCGCGGATGCACGCGCATAGCGCCGGTCCCCTTTCCTTTCGTGCCGCGTCAGTCGATATTCCACGCGGGTATTACCAGGAGGAATTGTCCGAACGAACGCGCTGCTCTGCGCTTCTCCGCCCGAGAAACGCGCCAGTGGGTTTCGAGGTACCCTCCGGGTACCTTCTAACAGTCCTCCCCCTCGTCCTTATCCACCTCCCTCAGCCGCGCCGCGCGGCCTTGCGAATTAGCCATACCCAACGGTATTAATCGAGGATCTCAATTAAATTTCTCTGCGGAGCTGGCGCCTTAATTAATCCGCCTGCCCCACCGCGCCGTTTCCCGTCTTACTCTTCTTTCTCTTAACGGGTGATAGAGCCTCCCCACCCTCTCACCTTTCCATTATCGATTTTGCGTAACGGTATTTATCCGCCGGAAGTCCCTCGCGAAAAACGCGATCGACTCGCGTACGGGAGGTGGAGGGAGGACGGTCGAGTGGAAACGAGGCTCGAATTCGTGCGTCGACGGACTTCCAGGACGGATGCTCCTTTTACGACTTCCTCGCGCGGCTTTTTACTCCCGCCACGCGCTCGTAAGAAGCGAGTCCTCGAGATCTCCAACGCGCCTCCTACCACCCGGAAGACTCGCGACCCGGAGGAAGTCGCGACCGAGGAGAAGAGAGAGACACGGAGGTGCGTCGCGAGTAATATCGACAAACGAGCGGTGGGGTAATTTATCGGGCCCCGTGGCCTCGACTAAACCTCTCTCGACGAGTTTTCCTGCGGAACCGGTCGTCCGGAGATCTCACCCCGGAGAAAGAAGAAAGGGACGTTTTTCCGCGACGAATCGGTAAGGTCGACGATTAGAATTTGTCGTTGGGACGTCACCTCGCGACCCCCAGGCGCGAACCTCGCGACGTCTTGTCCGGTGCTATAAAGCATCCCGGAGGTGACAGCCGCTCGCTCGTATCTCTCGCGGTCGAGCGAGCCTTCGACCTATCGGCATTTCGGGAAGTCGATAATCCAACCGACGACGTTCGTCCGGAGTACTATGTACGCTCTAATACGTACACGCGGGACTACCTGACCGGGTGTGCACGATTTACCACCACCACCTACAACATCACGTGTTACCCTATACCGGCAATTTCCACGTGTGCGAGCCGGCTCGCTCGCTTCCTATACGGATAATCACCCGCGCGGTATTTCGAGGCGATGACCCACGAGGACGAGAGATAGATAGAACGAGAGAGAGGGAAGGACAGCGACGCGCGAAAATAGAAGCGACGACAGGCGGAATATCGACACGCAGGATGATGCGGATAGATAGGCAGATCGATATGTAATCGGATAGAGTGGTGGAACTTTCTCGTGCGGGTCTTGCGAGACGATTTCTCGAGCGCGGAATCGCGGCGGATAAGAGTGCGCGCGCGTCGAAAGGGGGAGAGTTAATTTCGTGCGATTAGAATCCCGAGGAATCATCTCTCTCCTCGTCGACGTACTTCTGCTTATCGAAGCACTCCGCGAAGCACCCCCGATTCTGACTTTCACAGAAGACACACGCTATCTCCCCTCGATCCCACAATTGATTTATACTCGAAGCAGGACGAAATACCCCGCTCCGTGCATGAGACCGGGTGGCGGAGCACGCGACGACACGCGAGGGGCGCGTCGCCTAGCGTCCTGTGGAATCGAGCTGAGGGAAAGCGGCAACGACGGTGCTTCCTCGAAGAGTATCTCTTCGAGCTCTATAAATACAAACAGGCATTTAAAGGCCTCTAACCCTCTCGCGCGAGTCTCCTGGAGATCCGCGCGCGCGCGGCCAATTTACTCGCGAATCCCGCGAGCTCTTCCCCAGCCCCTCTCGCGGATCCCAGACGGATCATAGACGAGTAATTTCGGACACTTTCAATTTCGTTTTCGCGAGCACCGCGAGGACAAGAAGGAGGAGGAATTCGTCACGCCCACTTCGCCGAGTGTCATACGAGGGAGCGCGCGCGCCACTCGAGGAGGTGGTGGAGGAGAGGCACGCGTGAGTAACCGAGAAGACACGCGTGACTAAGCATACGCACGCACGCTCACCCGTCTGTTCGTCCGTCTGTTCGTCCGTCTGTCGGTACGACGATGGGGAGGCGTCCCTGTTTCTTCTCGCGCGCCTTCTTTTTCTCGTCCCGACGAGATCCGTGCGACGACGACGACGAGGAGGAGGAGCGGCAAATGAAGCGGCAAACGTCGCGAGCTTCTTCCAGCGACCCCTCTTGCAATCGCCCTTAGGACGGAGATGACGTCGAAGAGAAGAGAGAACGAGAGACCTGGGGAGAAGAGCGCGATCCTTCCTGCGTAGCTTTCGAGACGCTCTTGCCACAATTATTTTCCAGGCTTTGCACGTGCCCACCGGCAAATCGACCATGGAGCGTAAGCGTGCTCGATCAAAATTCGTTATCATTTCAAGAGAATTGCTCTCTTTCTTGCTCTCCCCCCCTTTTTCTCTTTATCGAGCTCCCCTTCCTCTTCCCACAAGTCGTCGGGACGCGATAACGATCGTAAATCCACCGCGATAAAGCGGAATTACGAGTTTTATCGATAAACGAGAGCGAATCGAGCGGCGCTCCTCCTCGTCGTCCACGGTGAAATTAACGGAGGATATAAAGTTCGGTGGAACGATGATAATGAGAGAGAGGGGGGGGGGGATGAGGAGAAGTTGAGTGATAGAGGCATTTGAGAGAAAGAGAGAGAGCGCGCGAGGAATAAAGGCGAACTAGGCTAAGAATCGTGGGTGACGCAATGCGGAAAACTCGAACGATGGGTCGACACGCTCTCTCTTTCTCTCTCTCTCTCTCTCTCTTTCTCGTTCTCTCCTCGACACCACCCTCGCTCCTTTTTCTCCTTCTCTCTCCTCCCACCGTTACTCCCTTTTACCCCAGGATCAATCTCAATAAAACCGCGTGGCGCGTACTCATCCGAGCATAGAGTTGCAAAGTGTTCACCGACAATTGGGAAGTGGATACCGGTCCAAACGTAAAAACCTTTTGCGGGGAACGTTCGAGAAGAAGCGCCGGATACTCAGCTCCTTTTTTTTATTTCCTCTTTTCCACGATAACGAGGACGAGTGGTCGTCGCCAGCACCGGCACGTCGTCGGAAAGAAGAAGGCGAGGGAAGGAACGGAAGCGAGCGACAGAGGACATTAAATGCCGTACGATTCGTTTTCCGATCAGCCGGTCTCCGTAAGTAAGTGCAATTACCCAGGGAAATTACGCAGCGATAGTAGTTCCATCAAGTCCGTCCGTTCGTCTGTCGGTCGCCGTCTGGGTTAGGTCTAGCGGCTGTGCCGGTTGTGTGCGACACCGTGCGCGGTGGTCGGTGCCGCTCCGCCTAGCAACAAGGGGAATCAACCGAGTTGCCGGGTAACTTCGCACGATAAGTCGGTAGGAATACGCAAAGCAGGGAGAGGAAGGCGACTCGAGCCGACTTGGAAACCGTTAGATCCTCTTGCACGCACGCTGGAAGTCACTTCGACGACGAGATACGCCGCGACGAGGAAGGCGCTCTCGTGGAGAGCAGGTTAGAGGGATCGTGGAAGGTAGTCGTCGAGTTTCGGAGATGGGCCAGGTGTCGCGAGAAAATTTGATGCCGGTGAAACCGCCCGAGACAACTCACCTTTCGCTAGACGATTCAGAATCAGATCCTTGTGTTGTGCGGTATGAGGCTCCGGAAGCACCACTAGGAGATAACAACCGCTGAGAGGCGAAGGCGGTGGATGTTGCTGTTGTTGCTGTTGCTGCATACCCGGGGCTACCGCGGCGCCGGTCACCGGGGTGCTCGGCGTCGCAGCTTGTTCCGCATTCGTCGTCGGGGTTGTTCCCAAATCTCCTCCACCTCCTCCACCACCTCCTCCTCCGCCATCGCCGGCGGAATCCATCGTGCTCATAGCTGAAACGAAAAGAAGAAGCTTGTACGAGGACTTTTATTTAAGAGCGAGAGCGTTCGGGTGGGTAAGGAGAACCGGCGCTTATTCATACGAATCGGAGATCCGTCCGATTAGAGATTGTACCGTAACACTCCCGATCCACCGACGAGGCGGTAATTCGCGCGAACAAACCGGTACCGAGTACCCCGTCCTCCCTCCACCGCGACTATCCAATTCCTCTCGTTCTAATGTTTCAACGACGACGATAACGCTAATTAACGAATCCGATTTCAACGCATCGCGCTGCTCCTTCCGCGTGAGGAAAAGAAAAAAAAAATCCGGGCTCGCGATCGATCGGGGAACTCGCCGTTCCAACCAAGTTCTGCTTGCCGCGTGTATCGTTTTACTCGGCCGGTGCCGTGACGTCGTCGTCATACGTTGCACGTCGCGCATCATACGTTACGCCATGTCGGCCGCGTACCACGTTCGTCAAGACGCGAGAACGTCCCGATAATTTTTCCACTCGAGATTCCTCTGGCGAATAATACGCCCGCTCCGTCCGCAATGCGCACGGACCGCTTGGCGAGGATCAAAGGAGAAGGACGAAGTAGAACCGACGAATTATGAAATCGGAAGCTTCGAGGACCACTGGTGAGACAACGACGACGAGCGTAGGTCGACGATGAACGCGTGCGCCCAAGGAAAATCCTTCCCTTCACCTTCCTTCTGCACCAGCCTCGTCGAACGACGATTCCTTTTTGCGCGACGGCTTTTACGAGGCCCGACCCGGTAACAATTCTTGGCGAGTTTTTTCCACGTATAGATCGCTACCGGATTCGATACCGGTCGAAGACTATCGATCCAAGGGACGTCGGGCTTCGCGCCAATGATTCTCCCAATTTTTCCTTCTCCATCATTTTCGTCGATTCTTCCGGGTCCCTCTTTCGATTCGAATTCGCGAGGCACCGAGACGACGCTTCTAGGTCCCCGGTGACCGAGGATCGAAGATATCTAAGGGAACGAAGTCACGGACGAATGTTGCCGAAATTTCTTCGAATACACGAGGAGGAACCGCTTGCACCGATTTCGTAACGAGGAGAGCCACCCTGGGTCACAACGTTGCTGGTCACCTACGTCGATAATTCAGGCGCTATAGACCGGGCCGGCGCTACAGCGGCGCGACGACTGGCTCTCCGCTTAAGCCAAACGTCGATGAGCTTCCATCGAAACCTTACTAAAGGCTAACCTTCCTTCGCGAAAGGAGAAACGCAACGACTGCCCGCTGCTCCGGTTCGCTCGCGAGGGGGAGAGACCCGGAGACTGGTGGTGGGGCCACCGAGATCCGCGAGAGGAGGAACTACCGGCGCATCCTCCTCCTCGCGAGGAGACTCCGAATTTCCGTCCGCGAGAGGAAAGGATCCCTGCGAGAGGCGAGACGACGAACGCACCGGCGTTCCCAATTAACGACGAGAGCTCAGGGACGATTACCGAATTTCCGTCGGACCTGAAGAGGCTCGTGAGAAGCTCCTGAGGATTTCGCGAAAGGAGAACTGCCTTCTCGTAGGTGTCCACCGGCAGCCCGCAATTCTACTCGACGATCTCTCTCGAGCCGCCGACGACGATGGTGGCGGTAGTAGCGAGCATTGCGCAGGGTTTAGACGAAAGGTCGGCCCGCCTGCTCGTTGAAAAGAGCCAGGACTACGTCCTACCGGCGGCGCGGCGCCCGCCGCCAATGCGCAGGATCCGAAGTGCCCGAGTCTACGCGGTGCGGGCTAGATCATTGATCCAAATTCTAACTAGCCGGCAGCGAGAAGAGCCAGGCTTGGCGGCGGTGTGCACGCCGAGACCGTGGAAGAGAGCGGCGGAGACGAAAGGCGAGGATGTGCCGGTGCCGCGGCGCCGCGACGCCTCTACTCGCGCGCGGCCAACGCTTCCGCCGGAACAAATCCGCGCGCGATCACTCCTCCCCGGCGGAAGCGAGCCAGGATGCTCGTCGAACTGAAAAATGTCCTCTTTCAGTCACCGGCCTAGTTGCGAATCGATCGGTAAACCGCACGCGCCACGATGGTTCCGCAACGAGAGTGGCCTCCACGAGAATCGAGTGAAAATCTCGACGACGGTCTCTCACCTCCCACCGCCTCCTCCACCACCCGCCTCCACCTTCCAGAACAAGTTCCGTCATTGCGGCACCCGAGCCCTTGGTAACACAACCCTTCTCTCGCGAGTTGCAGCCCCTCGAAAATTCATCGATGGACAAGGCAGACGAGGAAAGATCGACCGACCGAAATGAAATCTTTGCAAACGCCCCTGGACTACTTCGACACTCACCTTCGTTACGTCCTCACGCCCCCGCGCTGTTGTGCAGAGCTCTCCCGGCGTGTATCTCCTCTCCTCTCCTACGTTTTCCTCCCTCGAGAGGCACCGGGGATGGATGCTCACTGGGACGAACTGGAGCAAGGTTATCGAATCGGGGAAATGGCCTGACGGCGCGAGGCGGTCGTCGATGCGGGAGGGCGCCGGTGGTTCCCCGCGATCGTCCGTGCCGGCGAGTTGTTCGGTGGCGACTCCGCACCTCCTCCTCTTCCTCCTCCTCCACCGCCTCTCCTTCCTGACGCCCCGAGGTGGTGAGAGCCGTCAGACCCCGTGGTTACGCTCGTCCTCGTCGTCGTGGGGACGGTTCGAAGGGATGAAGACGAGAAGAGGGGGGCGATCGGACGAAATCGCGAGGCGGGTTAAGGGGAAGAGGCGTGGAGTGAAATTTTTTCGGTGAAAGAGAGAAAGGGGGAGAGGGAGAGGGAAAGACCAAGGGGAAACGTGATCGGAAGAGAATGAAATGTAGAGAGAGAAAGAGAACGAGAGAGAGTGAGAACAGTTTTCGAAGAGTGTTCCTCGCACGAAGATTCCTCCTCTTCTTCTTCTCCTTCGTGGATTACACGCGGGCACGAACTTCCTCCTCCCTCGCGCGATGGGCTCTCCTCACGTTATCCGCGCGTCCACCTTATCCTCCCTTCTTCCTCCTCCTCCTCCTTCCTCTTCTCTTTCTCAGAGTCGGTTTTGCCGTTTTCTTAAACCCGCTCGGCAGCAGCTCTCGCGTTGCGGGCTGCCGGCTCTCTGACGGCTGGCCTCTGCGGCTCCCTGCGTCGCTGCACGCAGAATTTCCCTCACCAGCGCGCGCAAACGCTCCCCTACTATCCTTCGCGCCAGCTTGCCCGGCGATTGGTCGAGAGCGCCGGATCCGTCGGGCTTATTTCCAACGGTGTAGAGCCACCGTGCGACAGACGATAGAGAACGTCGCGCACCCGGCCTCGTAGCCTTTCGCGATGCCTCGCCGGCCGGTGGGGCGCCAGGAGGGAAGAGCCTGCTCGGCCCCAGAGGATTTTTTAGAAAACCCAGTCTCTGGGCCTTGGAGAAGAGTTCAGCCTGAAAATGGAAATGGAAAATGCCCGAATCTCGTCGTGGAGATAATCCGAATTTAAACTCGACGCAACAAATCCTCGAAGAGTATCTTCGCATATAAAAAGAAACTTAATGAAAAAAAAAATGAATGCACGGTTAAGGACAATGGTACTCTAACGAAGCATTCGCCGTATGTCTTAAATGCCTTACGACAAATTTGTGTATTAGATACTCTCGAGATTTAACAGCAAGGCGACTCGTTCGAATGCCGTTCGTCATTCGTTATTCGTTATCCTCGCGTCTCCTCCCACCGTATAAAGGTCCTTGACCCTCGTTACGTGGACCAGCTCCGGCAACTATGCACCGAGAATCTCCAAGAGTATCCGAGAAATTCTCGTCGCATCTTACGGCGGCGCGTACGTCCGGCGCGTAAACGCACGCGAGTGTTAAATCCCGATGCACCCTCTTATCGCAATCGATCGTACTCGTTCCCTTTCCTTGGCGCGCGTTCGCGCGCGCGAATGGAAATGTGGTGAGATCGTGATAAACTCTCGCGCACAGTTGTCGCAATGCAGTGAGGGGCACGTCGCGTCCGCTGCTGCTGCCGCTGCTGCTGCTGCTGCTGCTGCTCGTGCACGTCGTGCTGCTCCTCGTCCGCGAAATCGAGCGTTGACCGGCCACCTTAATTGCTCTAACGAGGAAAGCGGAAATGCACCGTCAAACCGCTCGCTTCCCCGCCTCCGAACCCCCGTTCGCTCCCGCCTCGAGTGGCAGTGGATTAAAAAAATAATTATGCCGCACTATTACACCTCGTCCGCGAGCGATGCGGTTCCTTCTCTCTTTTTCGCGTTAGAGCACGCGCGCCGGGTAATTTTTACACATTTTGCGGAGCCCAGACACGAGTGTCGTCTTTCCCCTTCGCGAGTATTACCTGCGCTTGGTCTCCTCGGCGATGAATTCGTGCGCGTACACCATTCTCGCCAAGCTAATTACTACTCGAACGAGCGGCAAAGTTCTCGCGACATCGAGGAAAGTTGGTGGCCGCAGTCGGCTCGAAGTCGGGACACGAAGCACGAAACGCACTTGGCCGAGTGAGGAGATCCATGCGGCTCTGTCATTGC
This sequence comes from Tiphia femorata, assembly GCA_944319695.1. NCBI lineage: Eukaryota > Metazoa > Arthropoda > Insecta > Hymenoptera > Tiphiidae > Tiphia > Tiphia femorata. The sequence continues at coordinate 3,639,819 of OX090902.1, forward strand.
ATCATTGCATCGTAAATGCGACATGCGATACGCCAGGCGACCACAACGTTCGCGTTCCTTCCCTAGTGTCGAGGTGGAATCGCGAGCGCGAGGAGAATAAAATACCTGGTCCCGCGTGATTCTCGATAGAACCGGAGACCGGAAGATCCTCTCGAGCGTTTGAGAAAAATTCGATGAGAAATCTCTTGTTTCTATCAGAGTTGTGGAAAGAACTTTTTCACGATTCGTCGATCGTTTTCAATTGCCACGTTGCCCCGATAGGTACTCCAATATGCCCTGAAAAACCTCCTGCTACCAAAGGGCGCTATCGATCGAAATTCTACAGGGCAGCTCCTCTCTTCTCCCCCCCCCCCCTTTACCTACCCTGAAACGTTTCTCCTTGAGAATCCGACCAGATATCCTAGTCGTCGAAAAAAAATCTTATCGATTCACCGAGACCCTTCGACTTCCTGACGCAAAAATTCCCTTGGACCGCGCTTAGCTCGCCGGGGCTCTCGTCGAGAGATTTTCATTTCCTGAAACCGATTCATCGCCTTGGTGTTCTCTCCAATGGGGTCGGGGGTCCGATGCGCGCTGACTACGGCATTGAACGTACTGCGCGGCACTGGTATTGACCGGTGCGCCTCTTACTAACCGTGTTGAGAACATCAGAAACCGAAGTATAGGAGCCACCTTCCACCCCTCGAGGAAGACTCGCGAATCGTATCTACGCGGCGCTACCTCCGCCTTCACCCTCTGCCCCTTTTCCATCAACCACCCCCACCTGCGTGCATCCACGCACCTGCGTGATAATCGTTCTACACGCGCGTGCGTAGCACCCCGAGATCCCTTGGGGTACCTTGCGTATGACGCCCCTGACGCCGACGCACGCGAGCCCTCTGCTCACGGAAGAGGGTAAGTAGGTTCGTACGCGACATTTCTTTCTACGCTCGCGATTAAGCACAGATTTAAGACGCATTCCCAAGAGAGATTTCCCAAGGACGATACGACGCGGAAGATCGACAACCGTGCATTCCTCCAGAGGACCTTTCCTATATGCGCGTTATATGCGCGTCCCAAATATATTGACGCGAGCGACCGCGCGCCGGTGCAATGCAGGGCGGAGACGGCACGTAGTAGCCCGCTGCTTGGCTTGGGCTAGTCGAATCGGTTACCAGCACCGATCGAATCCTTATGGTCTCGTAAGTTCGCATGGAAATTCTTCTAGAAGCGTGTGGGCGAGGCCAATTAAAATCTCTAATTAAGAGCCCGTGACTGAAACGTCTGGCCAACCGTGGCCAGACATTGCACCCTTCCCCGTTCTTCCCTCACCACCCCTCGGATCCTCGAATCGGTAACGCACGCATGCTTAATTAGACACGCCGTGACGCACATTTGCATCCACTCCGTCGTTATTTTACGCTCACGATCGGTTAATAAGAACCTCGCGAGCTTTACGTTCGTCGCGAGCAATGGTAGACGTGGAAGCTTTGAATTTTTTCTGGAGACGAGGCTATAACGAGACCTTTTAGTTTCAGGAGCCTCGAGAAATACCGGACGATGATCGTCCGCGTGAAGAATCTTCGTGTCATCGGCACCCTTGTAAAAGGGTCTGAGGAGCTTCTCGGATAAGACACGTTCATCCGCGTTTGCGGAACTCTCAATTCTGGCAGCAGGTCAGTAAATGCTAGGGTAAGGCTGCGCAAGTCCTATCACCGCTTAAGTCGTACCTTTTAAATATCAGGCGTAATATCACGCCAACTGGGGCCCTTCCGGCCGAACGACTTACACCCTAATTAACCATATTGTTTCACCCCGTGTTCATCTCTCGTGGATAACACGGCAACCTCTCGACAAAGAAACAGAGAGAGAAATCATACGATTCATACGTATTTTTTCTTAGAGAGTAGGTACTTGCGCAATCTTACCCTATTCGAAAGGCGTGTATCGCGACAGGCGCGTTTCCTTAATTGAGAGAAAATTTCATTTGCAGGGTCCTCTCTCGAGCGAGAGGACGATCGGCCCTCGGAATGCACGGAGGGACATCGGCGAGCGGAAAGAGGGAACATCGGGCGCATTTCGTATGGCGAATCGATCGAGAAGGATTGGAAGAGAGACCCCCCGCCCGAGCAGACGTTCTCAGAGAAAATAGGGGGCTTATAAGGCTGGACGTTTGCGAGGCGCCACGACGACCGACGGCGCCTCATCGATCTGCCCTGGGCCGAATACCGCAGCCACTAGCGATATACACCCATTTCGCTTCGTATGTGCCACGCGAACTGTCCATACAGGCGGGACTGCCAAGCCACTCTGCAAAGGATACGCCGGCATTACTACCACCGATATTCTTACTTTTACCACCGCATGCGCTCTCTCCCCCCCTCTCTCTCTCTCTCTCTCTCTCTCTCTCTCTCTCTCACACACACTTTTAAAAACAAGAAAACAAGATGTGTTTTCTTATTGTTTATTGTTCTCTCACACTTTTGTTATTTGTTTTTTGTAATTTTTCGGAAGCTTATATGGGACCTTAGGTCCTGCAGCTTAATAAAATATTCATTCATTCATTCATTCTCTCTCTCCTTAAGAAATTCTCTTCTCCTCTCGGTCCCGCTTCCCTCGTTACAGGCGCATCGCCGAAATTACAGGCGAACGATCGAACGAGCCGGCGCGCGCGAGCGATCGCCGCAATTCCGCTTCTCATGAATCTAATTAATAATGCCGTTAACCGCGCATTGTTCGAGAAATAAATTCTCTCGGAAGCGCGACTCGGAATGATTAAGCGTTAAGAGAAATCGGTAAGTGTCCGATGCCTGCGCAGTTTCACATCCACCCTCCGTTATCCCTTGGTAAGATTGTGACAAGGACCCGTAATATGCTTCCTCCGAGACATTTTTGAAAGCCCGACGACCTCCTTCCTCCGGAATCTCTCGTTTATTCATTCGCATGCCATTATCATCGACGGCGCTGTAAGTGTAAAGTATAACGCTAAGCATACTAATGCAGGTTCCTTGAGAAACGCATGAACGAGCGCAACTGCTGTGCGACTCCTAGTAGCCTGATCGTAGGTAAGCTAAAATTGCTCAACAGGTTATTTCCCTGGATGGACATTTCTAAGCGCGTTTCTCGCCTCAGTGACTCTCAAGGTATCCGAGACCAGGACGCGTCTAAGGAACTGGCAAAATTCGCAGGATCTACTTAGGCAGGCTGGTGGAGACCTAGTCCTCGGTCCAGGGGAATTCTCCTCATGGTCTCCTAATAAGCGCCGAGAGCCATTCTCGTTTGAATGGAAAGCCGCGGGAAAGAGAGCCTCTCGCGTAGATGCTGAAAGTCAATCGAACGAGAGTCCAAATGGGCGACTAGAACACAAACGTCCTCGTCCACTTCTCCATTTTTCCATAAAGATCGTCTTCGGGAAATCTTCCCTCGCCTCATTTCGCACCCTTCTTTAATATTAAGCCCAAATCGAGCGTATCGTCGATCAATCCGCTCTTGTCGTCCCGTATCGTTAACGATCGCGCAAATAAGTCTGGGCTTTGTTTACACACCTGTGTGACTCTTAGAAACGCGAGACTCTTATCCCGCTGTGGGGAGGACGGGGTAACCCTGACGAGATAAGAGCACACGATCTTCGCACGCGTTCTGCCGCGCGCACCGCGGCCGCGAATTCGCGAATCACTTCCTCGTGGAGATGCCACCTTGGTGGTGGGTTCGCCAATTCGGAGGCCTGTTTGTTAGCTTCGTCGTGGTTTCGTCGTCGTCCCGCGACAAAACGACGCGGGTGGAGCCGTGCGAGTAAAGACGAGCGGTTCTACGTGGCCTACCCCGAAACGAAGTAATAAGAGGGCCACGAAACTGGTAGGAGGCGCGCGCGGTACGCGAAAGAAGCGCCGAGGAGCACGAGAAACGGCCTCCACGCGCTCATGCTCGCCTGCTTACACCCGGTCCCCCTTAATCGTGCACGAGCTTCCCCAGAAGCTCCTACACTGCAGGGTTTACCAATTTCAAGGCCAAGTGCACCTCCAACCCTGGAGAAGAACGTCGATGACCGAGTTTCTATCTATTCCACTATTCCTCCCCACACCTTCCACTTTCTCACCTTTTCTCTCTTCAATTCTCGCCCGATAACCGGTACCGTTTTTTTTTTTTTTTTACCATCGAGCGACGACACAATGCGGGATGGACACAAATTGTCCAGGACCATTATGCTCGATCACTCCTTTGAGTCTTGATCAATGTCGGAAGGTCCTGAGGACCGGGTTGGTATTGATATCTCCAAATGGTTTAGGTTTGAGCCCAGACAAGGCTTTTTTTGCTTCATGGCTCCTGAAAATCTGTTGTACCATTGGGATCTTGGTTAACGTTTGCGAAGCCTTGGGCTACTACGGTGCGTTGTCCACGAATTTACGGCGAACGAATGCGCTTCACCGGGAACGAGGTGTCACGCGACGCGCACGGTGAGTTTGACGATCAGGGAAACACGTTTCGGTAACAGTCGCTTTAAGGCTCTCTTCTCCTTTCACGCCCCTCTCGTGTGAGTCGTCGTGTAGATGAGCGAGAAGAGGCACGCACATACACATACACTGGCGCACACTCGTGCTAAACGCTCTTCCTCGCACGTTTTCAATAATAATTTTCTTTCGAACAATTGACACGTGCTGCTTGAAGAAAGAAAAAAAAACAACAGATCGAGAGGAAGTCTTCGTTATTGTAGATGTTTGTCAATTGCGCCTTTATCGGGACGAGATAGGAATTTATAATCGGAAGATCGATCGTTCTCTTCCTCTTCGAAAATTTTATCGCGTAAATTCTGCGATAGTGCATGCTGCCTGACAATGTAACCCCTCGTTCGACGATTGATACTTGAACGAGGAGGGCATTATTTTCACAGCAGAAGGGATTTTAAAATATGCGTCGCCGATAATGTCACGTGTATTCCGTGAGACGTAAAAATGACAAGAATTTTGCTATCTTCGCAGGGAGAGACGTACGTGTCCTTGTTTTCTCGGTTTCGAAATGATCGTTGAACAATAGAGTCCGTAAAAAGACGATTTTTTGCCGCTATCCCGACCCTCCTTCGTAACCCTTACGACTTCTCGATGAATCTGGTCTCCTAGTGACCCCGGTCGGGTAACTTCAGTCAAGTGTGACCGTTCCCAGATAGTCCACGTTTCTAAATTCTACACCTATCGTCGTTTCAATTTGACAAGTCCGTTACCTCACTTTGTCCAAACTCATCCTTGTTGCATTCTCGAGAAGCGAAGCACTTTTATTCTCATTGCATACAGCGTACGGACGAATTGAAAATCGTGCAAGTCGAAGTATCAAAAACAATATTAATCTTATCTAGTGCAGCACCCGCATCGTATAACGACCACGAGTAATAATTGTGCGCGTACCTTCGTGAAAAGGATCGTGGCATATTGTAACGAGATTTGGAAGTATTCGCGTACCTGAAACATTTGTTTAATTGTCAATCCATAAAAATCTCCTGCTTTCTAAGCGTGCATTTTTGGCAAGTGTATGTACAACAGACGGATAAGAGTGCCGAGAGTACATTTCACGGGCTCTATTCGCGCGGGGTCAGTTGTTCCGTTAAACTCACGGAAATTTCAAGCTTTTCCCTGAAAAATTTTATATATCGAAGCAGGAGAACAGAAGCTGGCCGAAGTCGCGTGACACGGATCCAAATAAATTTCACATCCAGTTGTTCCAATAAAAAATAGAAAGACACAAGGTGACACGGAAGCTCGGAAATCATTGCGCCCCGTCGAAGGGCGATCCTAGTGCAAAAAGTATTCCCGAATCGGCATATTGCCCAAAGAAATAAGGCGCATTGTGCATCATCGCATCGAGCCAGTAAGCATACTCCGGCAAACTAATCGCGCAAGTTACACTGAAACGTCGAAAGCGCGTCGAGAACGTCATTAAGAATAATTCGTTCCTTCTCGCTGTCCGATGAGATGAGGTGAATTTTTAAGATGACGGAGCACCGACGTAAATCCGTACGATTTAACAAACGTAGACGAAATCCTAATCGTAGAACGCTCTATCGGGTCGTACGATTGCATCGACGATTCCGAGAGCGGAAGATATTCCCTTGGCAATTCGTCATTTTAAAATGCGAGAACGGCGGACAGGGGGACAAGAAAAGCAACGGTGCTAATAAAATCGAACTCGGTAAAAAGCCGTTAGACAATCAAGTGACAATACATTTCGTTGAGGAACAGGCTAGCATAATGTCGGTGGAGTCGTTGGTGCTATGGCTAAGAAACGAAGGTTCTGTAACAACTGACCCGCACAACTCGGGAGTTACAAGCTAGCAGGGGAACATGAGAGCAAGATCACTCGCAATCAGTTCGTCGGTAATATGTTATTACCACGTCAGGAGTGGCACGAGAATTTTACGTAACTAGCCGACGCGACGCGACGCGCGACACGAAGTTTAACTTGCATTTACGCGACCCACGTTGTAATAGACTAAAACGGACGACATTCTATCGCGTTAATTAAAACTGTTACTAAACGCCTCGCCAGCGGCAGGAAAATGAAATTCACCTTACTGCTGGATCAACGTTGTAACAAAGTATCGAGTGACCGTTTTAATTGTATCGATTAAAAAAACTCAAAGCGTACTAATTCGATCGGAAAATCATACCGCGAGACTAATTGATTATGATCGAAAATAATGAATCTTATTAGTAATTAAATTATCACTACGCATTAAACGTGCATTACTCTCCGCCGGACCGTACAATGTATCTCGCTTAAATCACTGTCAATTATTCCATCGCTCTTCGTTAATTCCATAGGCGAATTTATCGAATTTAATGAAAAGAGTAAGGCACACCGTGGAAGGACGACGATGGGGAGGAATTACTTAAGGGAGATTTATTTAATATCGACATAGGGCAAGTGAGATCTTGATCTTCGATCTGAGGTAAGGAGTAGGAAGTCTTCTCCTTGAAGCCGTATGCGTGTACCTGTTCTATGGGTGGAGTCTCGCGTAACGTTGTACCGCCTTTAACAAATACTTGGAAGCAGGGTAGCAGAAGAGGAATACGCGGGAGGGAAGGAGCGAGGAGAGTACGCGAGAGCCACTGACCTCCGCGCGCCCGAGCATGTTCCCCTACGAACGCAAGACTCGAGTGTGACCCGGCCTGGGGACATGGGCACGTCCTTAGCGAAGGTCAACGAACCCTTCGACCGCTCCCACGCGCTCGCCTGCATTTAACTCGGGTGCACGTGAGACGCGCATGCGCGCTCTCCGCTCGCGCCATCTGGCGGGAACCGAAGGAAGTTACGAACGCGATTCGCCAGGGACTCTCATAATTGCGGTAGACGGTTTGTAAAATTTCTCAACACATTGTCGACCGGCAATTTTACTGAAAATTTATCTCATGTCCATAGGCGGCGCCAGAACTATTCACGCCGGTGGGCCACAGGTGGGCCATATTTACCTCTACGGTCGAACTTGTACCTCTTTTTTTTGCTTTTTCTTTTAATATTAATTTTAATATCCTCTTTTCGTTTAATATTAATTGTAGAATTTTAATTCTAACAATAACTTCGTATAAAAGAAGCGGAAAACTTAGACAGAATAGGACAGCATAATTATGTTAAAATTTTCTCAAATTTTAGGGTGGGCCAAAGGGATGGGCCAGCGTATTTTTAGGTGGGCCAGGACCCACCCAGGCCCACCCTTGGCGCCGCCTCTGCTCATGTCACCGGCTATTATTTCGTAATTGGAGATGGAAGTAAAACAATATAAAGAAAGTTCAATACATTTTATTTATTATTCAACTTTTAATATTTCTTTTTCGTATGATAAGCAGTATAACAATCACCTACACAACATTGTGTAATGGTGCACAACAGCTTTTACAAATATATCTAATTTTGCATCGGGTCTTATAAAAGCGAGAGACGCAGCTTGAGTTATGCTGACCAACAATTGCACCGTATGATCGCCAACATGCGCATCACGGAGTTTACTCGTGGCCGGTCAGCAACATTCGGCCATGAAAACGCGCGTTAACTCGTGACCGGTCGACAATGTGTTAACACTAGACGTATCGACAGGTCTGAAATGACCGGTGTATCAATTTTTCGCAAGACCACTCATTTTGACAGAGAGAGCGCTTATTTTATCACTACAGGGACCGTTATCTTTTTTTTTTTTTTTTTTTTTTCATATGAAAGCTTCTCATGTCGACCACTCATTTTTACAGACCCGGTGGTTCCAGTATTAAATCAATCCAATCGGCAGAGCTGGCTTTAAGCTAAGGCACAGAGACTTCAAGATACCAAAAGCTGTATCGCAAGGAACCTTTTGTTTTTTAGCATTTTTAATTTTTGCTCTATTTGTTCGATGCTTGACTCCGTGGACTAACAAAATTTAAGCAATCGTTTAATTAACCGATAATCAGTTAACCGATGCAACAGATCGTCTTGAAAACCAATGTGTAGTCATTGGACAGTGGGTATAATATGAAAACGAGACTAGGGTCAAGGTGTAGTGACGGATATAAAAGATATTAAAAACACTACTGCGTTAACAAAGGCGAGTGGTACTCGGATACAAGAAAGATCTGTTTAGCTAACGCGGAAAGGAGTATGAACGAGCATGAATCGTATAAACAAGATGTTTCAAAGACCTGGACATGGAAGAACGAATAACAAATTTTGTGAGTATAAAAATTGAAGAAGTTTAGATAGAGTTATATTTGTTATTATTATAGAGGGACGTGTAACGTATAACAAGTAACATTTTAAATATTCAACATTCTTATTTTGTTGAGCTTTCAAATAATTTATATCTGTTATGAAGCTATTGCAAATAAAAGTTCATAAATTTAATTTCATGCAAGAAATTTTTAAGTATGTTGCGTTGCCCCTTTTGTCAAATTTATGAAGCTTAAAAACTTCAAATAAAACATGATAGGGCGCTGGAAACCGAACGTGGTAAGTGTTTGTGGCGGCTAAAGAGAGGATTACAATTCTCAAAGTATTATTCTAGCTTAAGGTTGATCAATGGATACAGTGTGAACTAATGGAAATGCATTGCTACGCAGATCCAAGGACTTATATTAATGTGTGGCTACGCGATACCGTTTGTTGAGAACCTCTGTGCCTGTTACGTCATCGTATTTCGTATTAGAAGCAGGACGCATAGTTATTGACAGACTCCGACGTGCTTCCTCGGTTACATGCTCCCCTGCTATGTTGCGCGGCAGGCTAGACATCTTGCGATCAGTGCGGATTCCTTTCACGATGTAGAAGGGTCGCTTGAAGCCCGCGTTATCGCAGACAATCGATCGTAAGAAAGTTTTTTTTTAAAAATGCGTTCGCTTAGTACTTCGTATTACTGTGTTCACAGAGAATGCAGTCTCGTTCGGAGATTGTAGAAGGACCGCGGTTTTCCATTTGACATTGCCGTTTTCGGGAGCCTACCCCCCATGGCCCGTGCTTCGCAGGACTAAAAAACTGCTTTAATAATTCACCCGAGGTGTAAGGTCTCTGTAAGAAAATCTTGCACGAGATGAATTAAAAGGACGATCGGCAGAAGATATATTGGCTGAGGCAAGGTAAAGGATATGCCTAAGGTAATTTTCAAAAGGGACTTTCGATACGATAAGACACCTTCTATCGTCTTATGTCGCATTCAAAGTTACCGATGTGACGGAGAAATAAACTGTAGCGCTCTAACGATGGTGAAAATTCGCAACATCGGAAGCGTAAAACGAATTAACGAAAAGTACGAGTACTCGCGTCGTGTGCATTATTGTTGTAAATCTATGAACGATATTTGTATTACTAAAGAAATTTCTTTTAGCGTAGACGCATTATCGAAAGATGGTCTTTATAGAATGAAATTATTAAGACAGTTCGTGCACCTCCGCTTATTATCGAAATAAATAATTCGTCTACTCGAAACAGTACATGCAGCCCCATCTAAAGCAAACGCTAGGAAGTTTGTGCACATTCGCTTATATCAATTTGTAACTCGTCAAACTTACAATTAGAACGATATATGCCATTTACCGCAAACGTTGAGAGATTTGTACGCCAAAGATCATCTCAATGTATAATTTAACGGCTTCGAGAAACATGCAGCAATATCTAAACATAAATGCTGAGAAGTTTATGCAGCAACTATTATCGCTTTAAGTAATTACTCAATTACCGACTTTTGCAATTATCGATTGTCGATTACTGCAACTGCATTCTTCTTAGTTACCGACATTTGTATTTTCAACTCTACAGTTATCGCCTAGAACATTTACCTACAACTAGCACATGGCAACGACTCGTACCTGCATGCGACCTAAGGGGAGTAATGGAACCAACATCACAGACGGAGACGAGGAGACGAGATGCAGAAGGGACTGAACCACACATCATACTGGATATCAACGTTTCCGAATGCATCGAAAAATAGATTAGACTTCTTATAAGACTTGGAAAACTTTTTCAACACTCTCACAGTTTCTAACTCAGGAGACTTATAGACTAAATAATGTAAGGGAACGGAATAAAAAGTAAGATATACATATATATGTAATAAAACATTATTGATTTATTTAATAAAATAAAGCTGAAAATTGAAACAGAATGAGAAACTTTTCAGACATATACGGATCAATACATACAAGTATCATGGAGAAAACAGATTAATACATATAATGTATATACAGGGTGTCCCGCAATAGGTGTAATCCCCGCGAAAGGGTTGTAGCTGAAATAATTCTAAACAACATTTTCCTTTGCGAAAAAGTTGGACGAGGCTTAATTTTTGAATTACTAAGGAAAAACATAAGCGAATGAGCGCGCCCGTAAAGCCCGCGCTCAGGGCCGTCATGCTCGCCACTCACCGCGGTTGTAGACGGGCGCATCGCAGTGGTAAGGCACGAAGCGTTGGACAGAAATTATGTCGAATAACAAATTAAAATTCCAGAATAACTTCAGATGGCGAACCCCAGAAGGCGACGGGATGCCTAATGCATTTCCCGATGCAAAAAAAATTAGGATTAGGATTAGGTTAGATTAGGTTAGATTAGGTAGATTAGGTAAATTAGGTAGATTAGGTTAGGATTAGGTAGATTAGGTTAGGTTAGATTAGGTTAGATTAGGTAGATTAGGTTAGGTTAGGGTTAGGGTTAGATTAGGTTAGGTTGATTAGATTAGGTTAGATTAGGTAGATTAGGAACCCTAATCCTAACCTAATCAACCTAATCCTAACCCTAACCTAACCTAATCTAACCTAATCCTAACCTAATCCTAACCCTAATCCTAACCCTAATCCTAACCCTGACCTAATCCTAATCCTAATCCTAAGTTTTTTTGCATCGGGAAATGCATTAGGCATCCCCTCGCCTTCTGGGGTTCGCCATCTAAAGTTATTCTGGAATTTTAATTTGTTATTCGACATAATTTCTGTCCAACGCTTCGTGCCGTTCCACTGCGATGCGCCCGTCCACAACCGCGGTGAGTGGCGAACATGACGGCCCTGAGCGCGGGCTTTACGGGCGCGCTCATTCGCCTATGTTTTTCCTTAATAATTCAAAAATTAAGCCTCGTCCAACTTTTTCGCAAAGGAAAATGTTGTTTAGAATTATTTCAGCTACAACCCTTTCGCGGGGATTACACCTATTGCGGGACACCCTGTATATAAATAAAAAAAAAAAGGAAAAGAAAAATATGCATATTCGCATAACTGTGTAGTAGATGTTTACATGTAATATTGTATTCTAATAGTTTCCAATAGATTGTTATGAAAATAAGAAATGTAGCTTTAGATTTTGCGCATATACACTCAGTGCATGTACAAAGCATAAGAAATAGTTACATATTTCGAAAAAAGTGTTTAATATATTTGTGGAATTTAAAAAAACTCGTCCGTGGACCCTGCAAAAGAATAAAAGGTAGATATTGAAATGTTGCAAACAAGTTGTCTATCGGTAACGGATTACGAGATTACCTCCCATTTTTGGTTCATTATATTTTTCTAAATTCAAACTTGTCTTTTTACAGTCTTCTATTTTACTTTTGTTGACGTTTTCGTCTTCTCAGACATTTGCCTTTTTGCCAAAATCGTCAGTTTCGTTCAGCAACGACAGTACTGTAGCACTTCGTCTGAATCAAATTTATCTATAGTATTTGCAGTAAATAGTACGCAAATTTTATCCGTTTTTGTATGAACACAAAAAGGAACCCTCAAGAGATGATTAATTCCTTTGCTGACCTCTATATCCAATTTCAGATATGAATACTGTAACACGATTTCCCCTACTATGATACAGGTACCGCTGTTTAGCATCCTAGAATATCAATTTTGTTTTCAATTTATTAGCAAACTGTATGGGTGAAGATTTCAACTTTGCTTTACCGTCTGTTTGTCTGTAGCAAATTTTATAAACATTTCCCGTTTAACAATCCTCGAATCGCAGTGATTGAACAGGGCTTTCAATTCCTGTCAATCTTCTTCTTTCTGAATTATACCCAGGAAATTTTTCAATTGCTTCCGCTGTCTCCAACATTTTTTGCTCCTCGTTGCACACTTTTATAAATAATGGTTTGATTATATTAAGGGCTCACCTACAGGAAGAATGTCTCGATTAAAGTGCACAGAAACATTTATACATACATGTAATATTTTTTGAAGTCAATTAATTTATAATAAATACTGTACTAACAGGTACATTAGAGTAAAAACCTACTGCAGAGAATAGCGTATCTTGTCACTTGGCAAAATTACTTTCTTTCCATATATTCTCCACCATTTACAACATTTAAATGGATCACATATCCAGGCATCCGGACCTCTTGTACCTGAGAATATCCACAGTATATGTTTAAATCCAAAATCGTCTGCAATTTATTAGTAAGATAATAGCTTTCGTAATTTATTCTTCTGTTAATAACGTATAAAAATTTATGTGAGAAGTGTTTCTTACACGTTTAAACAATATTTCCACAAACCTTTTAATGCAATGTCACATACTTTACGAGCAATCCCAAAAACTTCTAACATTTGTGATAAATGTCAGTACCAACACAGCATATACTGATATATCATCATAGTCAGCCATATCTATATCAATTAGCACACACTCCGATTCAACTGGTTGAAACTTTGGTAGTATATGTTGTATCTCCTTGGGCTGCTCGTAAACAATAAATTTCATTATTACTTTGACATTATTTGTATTCTACTATAAGAATTCATGTAGGATACTTGGAATTTGAGGCATTAATATTGGGTACTTATTTTAACAGATTATTACAAAATTAATTCCAAGCTTTTCAACCCATTGTATCTTCATAACAATCATTATAAACAGCACCGATATCTATTTTGAACGGTACAAGCTTCCTTACTTCTTGCTCCATATAGTTCCTTCGTAATATTATATTAAAGGATTGACACCATAATTGATACTGGATATAAACTTATCATCTCGCAATGTGAACGAAAATTTTCGATTAGAAAACGTTTGATCTAAAATAAAATTAAATACGATTATTTATTTATTACAATTTACTGCAAGTAAGGAGTACATACGAATTGTAAGTCATACCATTTCCATAGCTGAGCCATCGATAAATGTGATCAAAAGGAAATAATCGTGAATAATAAACAGGCAATACATCGCCCAAATTTTTCAAGTCCATTATGATAATATAATTTTGAATTTACGGTATATAGTCTATAGATTATCCTCTCTTAATTGAAGATGTGAAGGCGTATAAGCACCGAGGAGAGATTGTTAAAGAGTGTTACGATCCCATCCTAGGTCGTCTAGGGAATTTTGCGTTATATAGAGATAAAACTTATGATTATAATATCGCCTTATTTTAAAACTATTTCATTGATAGAATAGCTTAGGAGATAGACATACACGCCTAGAAAATAAGATAGGACACATGCATAGGCACATGGAACATCCTCTGCACAGCTGCATATGAGTCACCATCGACCTTCAAGTAAGACTTGGGAAAAACATCTCTTCAAAGGGGACCACCACTGTAACCCGATCCATTGGCTTGCGCAATTTCCTGTGGAATCCGCATAGACTCGACCTCTAGACGTCCTCTACGCAGCTGCATAGCCTAGATAAATTCTTTCTAGAAATTATTGTCGTAAACACCATCACACAGATACAACACATAAGACCTTGTTTTGCAGAGAAATTCCATTGCACAGACACAACACATTTTTAGATTTTCAGTATAAGAAGGGTGCCTGCGAGCCCTGAAAGTCAGTCTAAAAGAAGCAGTCTAAAAGAACCAGTCTAAAAGAAGCAGTCTAGAAGCAGTTTAACAGTCAGTTAGAGTCAGTGTCCAGCTAACAAGGAACAAGGTATACCCTTTTAAGTCTTATAAATTTTGTGTCCAAATCGACAGACGTCGGGACTTTAGATATTGGCCAAGAGCCTAAACTGGAAATATATACACATGTATTATTGCCCGACTCTCATAATACATACGTTGTATCTGGAGAGAGGACACTGTCTCGCTGTACTGCGACCAATTGAAATTTATATCTGAAATCAAGAACCAAGTTACTCAAAATTGTCACCACTGTATAAACCTAACTTTAATAAATCTATGTAATCTATATCCGATTGTTCAATGATATAAATACCTTACAAGACTCATAGAAGGAAAGTAAAGGAGAGAATTGTCTCCAGAATCACAGTATCACAGAGTAAGGAAAAGAGGTTAGAATCATTATACTACCACAATACACGGGGAAACCTGGCGCACCTCGAAGTCCGCCGAAATCCTGGTCGATAAACCTGTGTCGTCGAGCTTCTAGTGTATCACATAACCCGAGACTGAACGATCAGCCAATCAGAAGGTCCTATCGTTCTCGGGCACAACAGCCAATCAGACGGCTCAACTACCTACATGTACTATAGCCAATCAAGAGGCTCGATTCCTTTCGCTCGAGAAGAGCTAAACATGAGCTAAACTAGCTGCAATAACGCACCGCCAATTATAAAAAAGAACTGTATTTCCCTATTTGCAAGAACTACTGGAACTTCTTAGACGTCAGTGCGTCGTAACCTCGACAGGTCGAATCCCTTACTAAAAACACCTCGCTCTACCAATTGACGTTCTTCCCATCGGGTCGTAACATAATATAGGTGAAGCAAGAGGTGGAATAATTGAACAGAATACAAGTTCAATTTTCTGGTGGCAGCGGTGGGATATTCAAATCTGTCACGGAAACTGAGGTATTCCGTAAAGGAGAAGGAAAGGAGTTCTGCATTTAGAATAAAAAGGAAGAGAAAACGTGAAATACGTAAACTACCAAAAGGGTTCCAAAGAGGGAAGATCGAAGAAGATTGAACAGTAATAATCCGGGAGTTTGCACAGTAAGCTATTACAAAAAAAAAAATCAATATGCCAATCGTTGGAAAAGATGGAAAAGACGGCGGTGTACCACCACCACCACCAACTACCACTACCACACATATTCAAGCACGACATGATTATCAAGGAATCACAACCACTGCCTTCACGACAGAAAGCCCTAATACGACGTTTACAGCATCAAATCCTACACCAACTACCAGTATGATAGTACCTGCAGATGCAATTCTATTACCACAAGTAACGATAAAAGACGCACTCGAAGCCGTACCATATTTCGACGGACGCAGTTCACAGTATCATGCCTTCGCCGAAGGATGTAAAAATGCAGTTGATATGGTACCCGACCGAGCGGAAGCCAATTTAGTAAAGCTCATCCGAAATCGCTTGAGAGGAACAGCCAAAGATAGCATCGAAGGAACCTCATTTGACACCGTGAAAGATCTACTAAAATTTTTGGAAGACTTATTTTCACCACCTCAATCATTATCATGCTTACAAGGACAGATGGGTCGCGCCATACAGGGACGCACCGAAAACGTAATCGCATTCGGAACACGAATAAGACATTTATACAATTTAATTACAGAAGCACATGAAAGATCGATTGGCGAGAATAACCCTCAATTTCAAAGAGACACAGAGAAAGAAGCGATAAGATGCTTCGCCAGAGGATTGAAGAAAGGAATCTTCCTTAACCCTCGCAAGTACAATAATTTAAACGAAGCCACACGCGCAGCAATAGAATCAGAAGCCGAAAGAACCTTATACGATGAACTCCACGAGAAAGCATATGCAATGGAAAGAAGCATAACGAAATGGTCTCGATTCCAAAAGAACGAACCAGACGACGCACCAAAATCTCCGCCAAGACAAGCAAATCATGTGCAAGCAAAACCACTTCCAAATTGCACCTATTGTAGGAAGAACGGACACGAGGAATCGAATTGTTGGGCAAAGAAGAAACAAGAACAAACCAACGCCAATCGCGACAGAATAATATGCAACTACTGCAAGAAATCGGGACATGAAGAGGCAACATGCTGGTCGAAAAATAAACAAAGTAATAGAAACGATGGTTTATGCCGTTTTTGTAAGAAACCGGGGCATTATGAAAAAGGTTGTTGGGAGAAACAATCCTACGATATAGCCAAAAATCCATGTTCATTTTGTAACAGGTACGGTCATTCAATAGAATTCTGTTGGAATAAAAGACAACTCAACGAACAGCAACGTTATGTTTCGGGAAACGAGACTCCCCTCCGATCGAACGACGCACGACAGGAGGATCAAGCAAAGAAACGCGTCGCCAACGTACAGATGGAAGAACACGAATATATTTAATTCATGACCCACCTGACGATCCCCCATCTATTTCGATAACCTGTACCAAATACGCACCCGTACTGCTCATGATAGATACCGGAGCACAAGTTAACCTCATCAAGAAAAGTACAATCACACCAGACTCCTATGTGGATCATGATGTAAAAATTACGATCAGGGGAATCACGAAAATGGAAACCAGCACGCTGGGAAACGTTATTCTGAACATACACGGAGAGCTTACATCCTTTCATTTAGTCGCCGATGACTTCCCAATTCCATATCACGGAATCTTAGGATCACCGTTTTTCAAAGCCACAGGCGCTTTGATTGATTATGAGAAGGAATGTCTTATCGCGCGCTCAAAGGAAATCCCGTTCTTCAAAGAAAACGTCATAAAGTTACCAGCACGCTCAAAAATCCAGGTCAGCATTTTGTTGACAGAAGATTCGCCCGACGAAGGATACATGCCACAAGTAAAAGCAGCTTCCGGAATATACCTCGGAGGTGCGATTGTTACGAACAATGAGAGAAGAGCTCAATTATATGCAATCAACAGTACCGACAGACCCACATTGCTAGTTTTCCCGTACGTGAAGCTACAAGCTGTAGATTTACCAGGGCAGAGCAATGAAACAAGAGGGGACGATAATGGTACGAGACACGGTTGCGAAGCTGTTACGAAGGAGACTCCTAAAGGAAATTGCCACAAGGAGAAAAGTACTCCTCATATGCAAACACAACGAACGCTGAATGATACCAAGTTGGATTCAAAAAGGGTACGATTTCCTTATATGTTGAAGCCGAGGCCAGAAACAGGAACTTCATCCCCAACGAACCACAGTATATCTGCAAGCTGCAACAATGAAGGTATTATTAGAAAAGGTAAAAGAAATGTCAAGAAAAACTTTAAGTCTACACAGACGAAGGAAGGACACGTTGAAATAAACGCAGAGTCCGCTAAGCATAAAAGAAATGTTGAATTTAAATGCGGCAAGGAAAACGTCAAAAGGACAAATGAAAATAAAGCCGAAGAAAATACGAAAATTAAAAAGAAAAACGCCGAAAAAACAAACGGGGATAAAGTTAAAAGGAATACAAAGATTAACAAAGAAATTGCCAAGGAGAATAAGCAAGAAGGTGAAAGATTCGTTGGAAATGAATCAGCCTTAAAAGAAGAAGAAATCATAAAAAGTATGAAGATGCTTAATTTGAATGAAGGTGACAGTCACGAAGCGTTACCATACGATTGTAAGGTACTTACCTTAACACGTGACGGTTCATCAGAGAACACTTTTGCTACAAAGAAAGTTGAACCTAAAACAAACAGAACGCATAAGTTATTGCCACTCCTGAGACTTGATCACCTAAATCCTGAGGAAAGGAACGAAGTGATACAGATGGTATCAGAGAATTCAGATCGGTTCCATTTACCAGGAGAACCACTGGACGCAACCACGAAAACGAAGCATAGAATAATAACAGTCGATGATTGCCCAATAAACACGAAGCAATATCGATATCCGCCTGCTCATAGGGACGAAATCCATAAACAAGTAACGGAAATGTTAAACGATGGAATAGTTCAACAATCAGAGTCACCCTACAATTCACCACTTTGGGTTGTACCGAAAAAACCCGACAGTCAAGGAAACAAAAGATGGAGACTCGTTATAGATTTTCGATCATTGAATGAGAAAACGAAAGGCGATGCATATCCATTACCAAATATAACGGAAATATTGGACCAACTCGGAGGAGCAAAATACTTTTCCATATTCGATTTAGCCTCTGGTTTCCACCAAATTCCAATGCACGAAGAGGATAAGCAAAAGACTGCATTTTCGACCCCGCACGGACATTTCGAATACAATCGTATGCCATTCGGACTTAAAAATGCACCCGCTACATTCCAACGTCTTATGGATCAAACACTCACTGGGTTACAAGACCGAGAAATGTTCGTATATCTTGACGATATTGTCATATACGCAAGATCACTTCAAGAACACAGAATAAAATTTCGAAAGTTAATAGAACGATTAAGGGAAGCAAACCTGACATTACAACCAGACAAATGTGAATTCTTACGACGTGAAGTCGCTTACTTGGGACACATTATCAGCGAAAACGGAGTTCAACCAGATCCAAACAAGACTAAAGCTGTAAAAGATTTCCCACGAATAGATACAGTCAAGCAAGTTCGACAATTTCTAGGACTCACCGGGTACTATAGAAGATTTATTCAAGATTACGCAAAGATTTCGAAACCACTTACCAACCTATTAAAGGATAAAGTACCATTTCTATGGACATGGGAACACGACAACGCATTTCATGCACTCAAGAATATTCTATGCGAAGAACCCATATTACAATATCCAGATTTCGAAAAATGCTTCAACATCACTACAGATGCATCAGGATACGCTCTAGGCGCAGTCCTCAGCCAAGGGGAAATTGGAAAGGATTTACCAATAGCATACGCTTCAAGAGTGCTTAACGGAGCCGAACTAAATTATTCCGTTATAGAAAAAGAACTTCTAGCAATTGTTTACGCAGTCAATCACTTCAGACCATACATCTACGGAAGAAAATTCATGCTCATTACAGACCATCGACCATTGATATGGTTACACAGAGTAAAAGATCCTACGTCAAGGTTACTCCGTTGGAGATTCAAATTAGCCGAATACGAATATACGATAGTATACAAAGAAGGAAAAGCAAATTGCAACGCAGACGCGCTCTCAAGAAATCCACCTAATAGATGTCAAGTCTTACCAATCGACCTTCAGTCCGATGACGACTCATACCACTTCAGCCCTTTAATATCTCATGACCGTAAAACAGAGAGTCCACCACCGAGGACACCATCCATAAATTTTGACTCCATATTAACCAATTTTCCTATTCCGCCTATAATCAGTCCTCTACCCGTCGGAAACGAACCGGCACCACTAGATACCTTGCCAACGTACGACATGCAAAACGAACCAATAAATGATTATCCAAAAGAACAATCAGACAACGAAAGTCAAGAGGAAAATATATTAGCCGAAGAAGAATATTTGGTAGAAGATCAAGATGAAAATTTGCAACAAGGAGAACCGCAAGAAAACATGACCAATACACTTAGTCCAGGATTCAACGAGACACGTCAGAATATGCTCACTACCAGCAAAAATATTATTAGTTTCATTAACAAATACGGATTACCAGTAGATAATGGAAGCAGACTTTTACGCGACCATAAAGTTTTCTCATTCCCCATCCAAGACAAAAGAGAATCCGGAGAAGTCACCATTAAAAAGAAAACAAGAAGGACTTATTATTTCTTAACTGTCGATAGTAGAGAAAGCTTCCACAAAGCTTTCGGCACACTAATGGAATTACTTGAAAGTCAAGAACGAAGAGAAGTATCAATATCAAAAACACCTCACGGAATATACACTACATCATGGCATGACATTATGGACGAACTCTTTACTATAATTTCGAATAACTTTCTTGTAACTGTCCACAACAACGAAATAATAATTCCAGAAAAGGATGAAATTCCTAATATATTACGCGAAAATCACGACTCTATTACCGCTGGACACAAAGGAGTCATGAAGACGTACGAAAGAATTAAGCAGAATTATTATTGGGAAGGAATGAAAAACGATATTACAGAGTACGTCAAGAGATGTATTAGTTGTCAGAAGAAGAAATTAACCAGAATAAAAACTCGACAACCCATGTTAATTACCGATACTCCACCAGAACCATTCTACAAAATCGCCATGGATATAGTTGGACCACTTCCACGAACTTCCAACTCAAATAAATACTTATTAACAATACAAGACAACCTCACGAAATATTCACTCGCTGTACCATTAAAAGAAGCCAACGCAACACAAATCGCAGACGCATTTTTGAAAAGATTCATAGCACAATTCGGTGTACCCCGTTACATACTCACGGATCAAGGAACACCATTTATTGGACAATTAATGAGAACCTTAACAAAGAAGTTGGGAATAAAACAATTACAAACTACAGCCTTCCACCCGCAGACAAATGGATCAATTGAAAGAAGTCATCACGTATTTATGGAATATCTAAAACATTATATCAAGAAACACGCAGAATGGGACGAATTGATCGAACTATGCATGTTCTCATACAATACCAGCGTTCATGAAGCAACTCGATTCACGCCACATGAATTAATATTCGGAAGAGCAGCTAATTTGCCAACAAGCAAACCTGTTCAGACAACTGAAGCATATGAATCTTATGTTAGCAATATGCTCGATAAGATGAAAGCGATCCGAGACATTGCAATAGACAACTTGAACCGCTCCAAAGAAAAATCGAAACAATATTACGACCGTAGACAGCATGTACAAAATTTCCAAACTCACGATTGGGTATTCTTACTCAAGGGAAACAGATTAGGAAAGTTTGATGACCAATACGAGGGTCCCTATGAAATTCTACAAGTATTAGATGATGGAAATATGACGCCTCGCGTTATACTAATACTGGCAGTCGTTCTGACACACATACTCGCAAGAACGCAAGCATTGATAGCGTACGATTGTGAATCATTACCCAATATGAATATTACTACAATGTCTATTAACGCAATCGGGGAATGCAATATCCCGAAACGAGAAACACCGAGGTACAGACCAGCCAAAAGCTAAATAAAATAAAATTTGAAGAAATCAAAACGAAGCATAATAAAGGAAAGAGGAGAAAGATCACCGCACGGGACACCGCACGGCATCGAATTTCATGGCCTAAACAACACACCTCAAACCCGGTGCCAATATCACCAGTAGAGGAAGAAGTTGCCACTCAGAAGACTCCAAAAAAGCTATGCTGCAACTACCGGCGACAAGGAAGACGACACACATAAAAAAAAAAGAAGATAACAAGTTACTGTACCATACCAAAGCACTATACCTAAAGAGTATTTAAACACATCATTGCACGTACAACTTATTCATTTAGCTCCATTCGTGAGGGACCACGAACAACTTTAAGTAGGGGGGTGTTACGATCCCATCCTAGGTCGTCTAGGGAATTTTGCGTTATATAGAGATAAAACTTATGATTATAATATCGCCTTATTTTAAAACTATTTCATTGATAGAATAGCTTAGGAGATAGACATACACGCCTAGAAAATAAGATAGGACACATGCATAGGCACATGGAACATCCTCTGCACAGCTGCATATGAGTCACCATCGACCTTCAAGTAAGACTTGGGAAAAACATCTCTTCAAAGGGGACCACCACTGTAACCCGATCCATTGGCTTGCGCAATTTCCTGTGGAATCCGCATAGACTCGACCTCTAGACGTCCTCTACGCAGCTGCATAGCCTAGATAAATTCTTTCTAGAAATTATTGTCGTAAACACCATCACACAGATACAACACATAAGACCTTGTTTTGCAGAGAAATTCCATTGCACAGACACAACACATTTTTAGATTTTCAGTATAAGAAGGGTGCCTGCGAGCCCTGAAAGTCAGTCTAAAAGAAGCAGTCTAAAAGAACCAGTCTAAAAGAAGCAGTCTAGAAGCAGTTTAACAGTCAGTTAGAGTCAGTGTCCAGCTAACAAGGAACAAGGTATACCCTTTTAAGTCTTATAAATTTTGTGTCCAAATCGACAGACGTCGGGACTTTAGATATTGGCCAAGAGCCTAAACTGGAAATATATACACATGTATTATTGCCCGACTCTCATAATACATACGTTGTATCTGGAGAGAGGACACTGTCTCGCTGTACTGCGACCAATTGAAATTTATATCTGAAATCAAGAACCAAGTTACTCAAAATTGTCACCACTGTATAAACCTAACTTTAATAAATCTATGTAATCTATATCCGATTGTTCAATGATATAAATACCTTACAAGACTCATAGAAGGAAAGTAAAGGAGAGAATTGTCTCCAGAATCACAGTATCACAGAGTAAGGAAAAGAGGTTAGAATCATTATACTACCACAATACACGGGGAAACCTGGCGCACCTCGAAGTCCGCCGAAATCCTGGTCGATAAACCTGTGTCGTCGAGCTTCTAGTGTATCACATAACCCGAGACTGAACGATCAGCCAATCAGAAGGTCCTATCGTTCTCGGGCACAACAGCCAATCAGACGGCTCAACTACCTACATGTACTATAGCCAATCAAGAGGCTCGATTCCTTTCGCTCGAGAAGAGCTAAACATGAGCTAAACTAGCTGCAATAACGCACCGCCAATTATAAAAAAGAACTGTATTTCCCTATTTGCAAGAACTACTGGAACTTCTTAGACGTCAGTGCGTCGTAACCTCGACAGGTCGAATCCCTTACTAAAAACACCTCGCTCTACCAATTGACGTTCTTCCCATCGGGTCGTAACAAGAGGGTCAGCGCCCGTGTATTTGGAGGGGCCGTTTTGCCGGGTCCCGGCGGGTCCCGGAGATAATTGCAGTGCTCTATTCGATCAACCGTACTTATGGAGTTGTAATGTAAGCCATGTTGCTTTGCTATGTAGTTACGCAAAAATGGCGCTGAAAGCAGTGAAAATTTTCGGCCCCTCTAGACGCATAAGCGCTGACCCTCTTTAACAATCTCTCCTCGGTGGTATAAGCAATAAAAAGATAATTACAAAATTCTAGGAGGAATTGAACGCTTTTGGCGGGAATCGGTAACTGTTACCACTTACCACCGAGGAGAGATGTGTAAATAGGGTCACAGCGCATGCCGATCTAGGGACTCCGGTTTGCGGGCGAGGCGGGCGCGGGGATAATTGCAGTGTTCTGTTTGAGCGATCGGACACCCATATATTGTATAAGCAAAATTTTACTTTTTGCACTTGGACCGAACGCGGACCTAATTGTAGTAACACCGAAGAGATGTTATTAAAGAGGGTCAGCGCTTAGCATCTATACCCTTTTTCATGAGAGAATAACCCCGAGCGTGGACGAGTTTTCGTTCGGCTGCGCATATCCCTACCATAGCAAACGTTTTATTGGTGGCATTCCACGTGACCGCTGACCGCTCCCCGTGGCCCAATCGGGTCATGATGCGCGAAACGTGTTATTCTCTCGTGAAAAAGGGTATAGCATATATGTAATACTACTTATTGCTAATGGACTGGAGAGGCGACGCAAACACCACGGTGCAGACATATATATCAACCTCTCACTCTTACCATAGTTATACTACGCTCTCACTTCGTACTTTGGCGCAACTGCGCATGCGTGCGTTGTAAGGAGCTGCTACGCATGCGCATATGTTCGAAAGTACGATGTTCTGTCTCACTTTCTCGGCGCCGCTCCCGCTTATAGGAAATATACGTGGCTAGCAATATAGGAGTACTACATATATGGGACCAACTAGGACCCAGCGAAACGGCCCCTCCAAATATACACGGGCCCTGATCGCCCTCCATGCTGCTACAAGCATTTAAAATGTTTCAAAGCATATGTCACCGTTGACTCGCTAAAAAAACAAACTAAAGACAAATATACGGCGATTTTTTGACGTTAGTAACGCTGGTGTTAATTTCCACATTATATCGGTAACGTTGGACGCGACACTAAGATGGTACGGGGGCTCCAGAGCCCCCGTATTCCAGGACGAAAATTTACATAGCATGTTAGGTCTATATCCCATATCTCATCTATGGTTATATTCTTTGTTAGATTTGACCACGTGTACCGCGCGTTCAAATTTTTCGCGTGATTAGTGTTAATTAAAATACGTATAATAATGAACGATTCAGAATTTAATTACAACAGTGATGAAGATGTTGCAGAATCTCATTCTCAACTTGTCGATGCGGTTGCTCAGCTTGACAAAGCTCATAAGTATGTTATAAACGCTTAAGAGAAGAGGTTATCATAAAACTGCACAAGTGGTATAGTTTAAGGCTGCTATTTCAATTACACTTGGTTACGTATTAAAAGTTCTCTTGTTATTTTGTAGAATTAAAAAGCCGGAAAGAACTGAACCTACTTTAGAAGTATCCGAATTTCATTTAGTGAAAAGTGGGGTTACGGATACAGACATTGTGTCGTTGGAGAAATTAATAAAACCATTGGATAAAAAAGGTTTTCTTGGAGAAATATCGAGAAGAGTAAAAATTGGACAAGAGAAGAGCGTAGTATTATTAAAACCTTTGGAAAAACCAGCAGCAGAGAGAGTAATCATTATATTCAATCATTGTATATATTTTAATTAAGCATAGTACTTGATTGTTTATCGAAAGAATACAGATAACGTTAATCAATTATTGATATTGTTACAGATAAAAAGGCTAGTCGGTTTCCAAAACACCAAAGCAGAGTTAAGGAAATGGAATGCTGTAATTACAAAAAATCGAACAACGGATGGGATCAAATTTCCTTTAGACAGTTCGTCTATAAAATTAGAACCTACTGAAAAATATCTAAAAAGGTTTCGACTACAGTCGGAATTAGAAAAAGAACTGGCTAAATTGGAACCGGAGAAAGAAAATGCAGTACAAAAAGAAGATGAATTCAAAATGACACTTCAGGAGGTTATCGAGCGAAGGAAAGAAGCTGCTCGCATCAGGGCACAGCAAGTATGCGCTTTACATAATATGTATGATATTGTTACGGACTAATCCCTGGTATTTATACAGATTGTTTCATTCATAGTCTTATAAAGAAGCAAGGGCCAATCGACAGAAAAAAATAAAAAGTAAAACATTCCATAGAATTCAAAGGAAGGAACGAATAAAACAACAATTGAAAGAATTTGAAGATTTACAAAAAACAGATCCTGAAGCTGCTCTCGAGAAGCTTGAACAATTGGATAAAAATCGAGCTCTAGAACGTATGTCATTAAGACATAAAAGCACAGGGCAATGGGCCAAAAATAAACAAATTCGAGCAAAATATGATAAAGAGGTAACTGAGTATACTTAGTTCTTTACATGTTTTAAACTCTGCAGATAAGGTAGCTTTATAAACGCGCAATAAATAATAATTACCGACTGAAACTTAATCGAGTTAATTTGTTTCAGACTCGAAAAGTTCTTTCCCAACAATTGTCTATAAGTAGGGATTTAACACAAAAAATATCAAAACCTGATGATAGTGATGATGATGGTGCTGTAGAAGAAGATACATCATTATTAGCTAATAGCAAAGAAAATCCATGGGTAAATGGTAGAAAATCTGAATTAGAGATTAACGATTTTATTAGTAGCTATCGTAAATATTGGGATAAACAAGAAAAAGATTCAAAGCAACAAACCAAAAATGTTCATCAAGAAGAGAATACAAATACAACGTCTACAATGACAAATTCTGTGCCGCGTTTCGAGGAATCTTTAAACATTGGAACTTCAAATGTTAAAGATACTTTGAAAAATGATAATAATAAAGAAAAATCGAAAGCGTTTATAACACCAGGTATGGAAATACACTCTACATTAATATTAGTCTGTTATTACTGTCAATAGTGACAGCACGTAAACTTATATTTTTACAGGTGACGATAATATTATTTCTAAGAGTAAAAAGACCTTCAAAGGCAAAAGAAAATTAATTTTGCCTAGCAACACGCTTAAAAATGAAGTTAAAATCAGTGTTAATGGTACTTCGAAATCGCACGGTAAAATCACCCGTAATCATTCAAAGGAGAGTACATCTAACAATATAATTAGCACATGTGCATGGAATGTTGCAACTGTAGAAACTGATAAATGTATACTGGACGTAGAAACATCGCATATTGAAAAAGTAAATAAATTATTCGACAATATGGAAGACAACATACAAAATAAAGTTCAATCTAAATTAGAGAGATTAAAACGAAAAATAAATTCCAGTAAAGTACCTAAAAAGCATAAACCTAATAAACAAAATGACGACGAAGATGTATTTGATGGTTTAGAATTCAAAGAGCAAAAACAAAAGCCCATTTTGGATGAACCAATGCTGGAAAGTGTAGGAAAGAAAAACTTCCCGCAAAATGCAAGTGTAACAATACATCAAGCTACAGCTAATACCGCATCAGTGGTCAATAAAGCTGAAATAGATCCAACCAAATTTGTAAATGTTAAGCCTAAACATTTAAAAACGCATTTACCAGATATTATCACAGGAGGAAATGAAGCACTGGACGAGAGTGAGAACGAAGAAGAGAAACATATGATAATAAGCGAAGCATTCGCGGATGATGATGTTGTAGAAGATTTCAGAAAAGAAAAAGATAAAGAGGTGCATTATACATACATACATACATATATATATATATAGCTCCTATAATTGTTATTGCTTTCAAAATGCCTAGCCACTTGTGTACAGTAGTTAACGCATAGTCTCGCAATACTCTTTTTACAGACAAAGGAGTCACAACCTGAAGATATAGATCTCAGTATGCCAGGATGGGGTTGTTGGGGAGGAAGAAATGTTAGGCAATCCACACGTAAGAAGAAAAGATTGATTATTAAGTTTCCAAAAGAAGATCGACGAAAGGACGAAAATAAAGGCGACGTTATAATATTCCAAGAAAATGATGCAAAAATCAGGAAACATCAAGTCAGCGAGCTACCTTATCCATTTAAAAGTGTCAAAGATTTTGAAGCCAGTATCCGAGCACCGGTTAGCAGAAGCTTCGTCCCTGAAAATGCTCACATGCGCTTAATTCAGCCTGTAGTTAAGACGGCACTGGGTAAAGTGATCGAACCAATGGACGAAAGTGTTCTACTTAAGGCTAAAAATGGAAAAAAAAGGGAGGACCGGGCATTCCAAAAAAGACAACCAAAAAGTCTCCGACGCCAACAAAGGACGTGAAGAAACAAAGAAATAAATCACAGTCTTCCGAACTTAAATTAATATCATAAAACTGACACTTAGCATGTATATATGTGTATATATACGTAATAATATGTTATAATATTACAATGATATGTAAATTATATTATAATAATATAACGTTGTAACTTTATATAATATTGTATAAGATTCGTACGTCATAGTTAATATCCAATACCAAACATTTAAATTTCACCGATGCGAAACAGTCGTCGGTAAAATTTGATTCCGTAATAGAAAGAATTGCCTCACCCGTTTTTACAAGGGATCAATATTATGAAACAAGTCCCTGACGGATTACCCCAATTGTGTTATTAACATTCCATCCATTATTTAACATCATTTGCGCATTAACAGTTTAGCAAAGACGTTACCTGCGTTGAAAATTACGAGATTAGAATTTTTGCGAATATTTAAAAAAAAAACCGTTAATCTGCGCATGCGCGGTACGCGCCCTGCTATTGGCGGCGAAGAATTGCACACATTCAAAATAGCTCGACACGGACGGGAGCGAGAAGAGGACGAGCGAATGCGGTTAGAAGGAAAAAGAATGATCCAACACCGTTGCGATAGTTCGACTCGTTTGTTCTGCTCAGTGTGCGTTTCAGTGAAACAGAGTTCGGCGTGCAGAGCGGTCGTCGATCTCATTCTCGAGACGAGATAGAGAGACAGTCGAGCCTGAGAAAAAGATATTCTTACCCGTGCGTGCCCGCATATATACATATACATATATACATACATATATATATGTATATAGATATTACGTTTTCCGCGACAAAGTAAGTTCGTGTCGGCGGAGGATGGCAACGACCAAAGACGACGGCACCGATAGCGTGCAGTTCTTCGAAGGTGTAGAGAAGCTCCTCGAGATTTGGTTCACGAGTAGCAGCACCAGGAACCGACAGCAGGGCGATCTTCGGCAGATTCCCCGGTGAGTGAAAACTCGCCCCGTTCATTCTCTTCTTTCTCGTTCTCTCCTTCGTTCCGTCGCTCGGGCCCTATTCAAATTCCCTCTATCGGCACGCGGGCCCGATAACATTTCATTTGAGCCGAACACGATCGGCAAATACGGAAATCGCGATCGTGAATCCGAACCTGCTCGCGCGAACGAAAGATTCTTTCTGGAAGTACGTCGGCTGTCCGCGGAGCCATCCACCGCGATGTGCAACGAAACACCGACCTTGTACAAATCGACAAACTGTCAATGATATGCATCCAAGTCGGGACGAGCGTTTCGTCGAGAGAAAACCGGCCGAGAGAGACCGTCCATCACGCTTACCGGCGTTTACCGATATAAACTACCATGCGAATCGTTATCGCTCTTAACCTAACATTCGCCCGCGAATGCTCGCGTAAGTGTCGACTACTGCGAAGCCAAGGTGGCTAGTATTTGTCAGGCGTAGAACATCGGGACGAGTGCATCCCCATTAACTAATGATTAAATTACATTTCTAACATGGTCCAAATCACGGCGCACCGTCTCGTTAATCGCAAGGAACTGTCCTCGTAAAGCAAGCGCGAACTGGCCACCGAATAACGCCACATATATCGCGCGTACACGCTAGGTTTTCGGTGAAAATCGATGCGACCACCTTCTTCGTTCCAGTAACACCGACGGCTGAAACGAGAGCTACGTGACTACATGTGCGCATATAGTGAACCTTACCTGCTACGTTATAAGTACTAGAAGGTAAATGGGCACGCAAAAAGTTACGAGGGCCCACGCGAGGGCTATCGATGCACGATTTATCGAAGAGGGTGGGAAATGATCGAAGTAGCGCGGAAAATTCATTTTTGTAGTCCCGAGCCTTTTTAAAATTATCGAAATTCACGTCCGAGAGCAAAATCGTACTTTTACCCCTTTCTATACATAATACGAAATGCATTCGTGCCTCTTTGGGTCCCTTGGGAGGAGGCGAAATTTACGGAGGGTGACCCCGATGTCCGCTTTAAGGGATTGCAATTTATTGTGCGATCGAGAAACTGCGCAATAGGGCCTTGCTTATGACGTTTCGTCGAGTGAACGAACCAAATTTGAATATCGAATCGATCACGTGGCCATAGAAATTTTCCTCGAATTATTCTTATTCCCCGAAGGACCGTCGAGATGTAATCTTTGATTAGAGTGCTCGATTAGAACTGTAAAAGTGTTATCTGTCGTTTAACGGCACGGTAGGCATCTGTTGTGTTCTAATAATGCTTTGCAACCCGTTTCTCTCTCTCTTCTCACACATATACTTTACAATTATTTAGATCAGTGATAGGCAACAACCGTGGTCATCGACGTCGCCTCGCAAGTAACGAAAACAATTTGCTTTATACAGACAGTAATATTTTGTTAACACTTCCTGTTGCGTCGGACGCTCCGTGCGCGAAAGTCTTTCAGTTCTCGCTCTCGCGTTACTTTTAATAAATCATCTGCGCTCGATGCATCGATATCAAGCGAAATACGAGATCGGACGAGCGATTTTTTTCCCCCTCACCGTGTTCTCGCGTATTTTTTAAGTTTTGCCGCAGGAAGTGTGCCAGCACCCGGAGGACCCATAAAACCTGTATGGTGCGCACGCAACGTTTATATTTCATAATCAATATTATTAACTACGCTGCGATCTCTTCTCCAGCGGCGCACCTCACAGATTTTCCATTAACGCTCTCTTCACTTTGTGACGCATTCACTCCCTTCTCCTCTTTGTCCACCTTTTTATACATTAATTTCAATATCATCTTTATCATTTCTGACTTCCCTTTTCTCTGAGCGCGCGTCTAATTCGGACTTGCGCCTAATAAGAGAGAGCTTTTCAACACGACGAATTAGTATAATCCTCCTCTTTCTTCTTCGTTCACAGACAAAAATGGGAGTCCCTGCTAAAGATCGTGCGCTGCGAGATTATCAGTTTCTGCCGGAACGATCAAGTAGACGCCTATGTTCTCAGGTGAGTAAGAGCTACACGAGCATTACTAAAACAGAGGTTTAGCACGGTCGTGGTCCTGCGTGTTTTCTCCGGCTAAATTTGCGCTTTTTTTCTCCCCTCCACGACCCTCCGACGATTATTCGAAGCTATTCCGATTGCATAATAGCGCGTTGAATTATTTATAGATGCAGCTGCGGTTAATGATAAAAACGTATTTGTCGTTTAACACGTTTGACTGTTGATTTTCCATGGGACGAGCCCCCGTGGCGTGGCGCCACACTCTACATTTTCTCGTGTGCTTCCTTTCTTCGTTAACATATGGACCGTTTATTTCGAAAGTGGTGTAAGTCCATATTTAAAAACAAAATTAACTTTTCATAAATAAAAAGTTTGCACTAAATTAATCGCAAATTACGCGATCTCATTTTTGTAAAAAAAAAAAAAAAAAAAAATGGACTTACCCCACTTTCACAATAAACGGTCCATGTGATCTTTTAACCTACTGTAAATTGCAATTACTGCGATCGTTTCTTGAAGAAGCAGGAGAAACAGTGGCCAGTCACGAATAACCGTCACGATAGTCAAAGTGTCAAGGCGTGCACTAACTTTGAACATAATTCTCTTGCCGATTGTATGCACAGTCGGCACTATTTTACGTTACGATTCAAAGGGAATATTCAGGAAATAGGTAGGAAGGAGAGGAGGGTCGTGTTCTTACGTTCACGTCTTCGTCGTTCCAAGGGGATTTCTCGCGGAAAACGAAATCGCGGGTAAATTTCGTCCGATTTGGCACGCGATCTTGCCGCGGCGTCGAGCGGAAACGAAGAATACCGAAAGACGAGGCATTTGTAATAATAAACGTTAACGAACTCCCTCGCGGATATTTAACTTGCGCGCAAGCGGATCCCACCAATGGGCAGTGCCTCGTGTAAGGCAAACTTACGTGGCTAATCGGTTATCAGGCGTCCGCGGAGTGTCGTGTTTCACCGACGATCCGCGAGCAGACCTTATCGGATATATTACCATTCGGATGCTGTTGCCGCTGCACTCGATCGCCATTACGTAATTATCCTGCGACGAGGAGGGGCCCGCGCGCGTCGTTCGTTTACACTTGTGAATGGTCGCGAAAGAGAAAAGAGTACGAGAGGGGGAAAGGAAGAGAAAAAAAAAAGACACACGAGCCGTTTATTTGAAAAGTGGCCTAAGTCCAATTTTTGTAAAAAAAAATAAGATATCTTTGTGAATAATTCAGTGCGGTAATTTAATGTCACCTGACGTTACATTTGTTTTTAAAAATGGACTTGGGCCACTTTCAAAATAAACGCCTCATATATTTGTCCGTGTCCGGAGACGTTATGTCTCACGTGGGCATCAAGGTAAAGCATAAGCAACGATATAAACATAGATAATATAGAAAGCTAGTACGTAGACGCGTGTAAACCGTAAACAATTGCAAGTAATTGCAAATAATTACCACCGGAAGGCACTAGGTGTCATCCTGTGTGGATAGAGAGAGAGAGAGAGAGAGAGAGAAAGGGACAATTAACGAAGAGGCGATTAGTAATTGGCAATGAGGATTAAAGTGAGTGTGCAAACGCGAGTGCGCCAATGTTATCGAGTCGCTCAATTGTATCCGCTTTTGACTTGTCCTTGTTGCAATCGGAACGGACAAAACTTTCCGGTACACCTAATACTTGTACTTGAACTTGTACTTCGCATGCATCACCTTTTCCCTCGTGACGCATAGACTGCCGCGCTCGTCCGACTCGGGGCTCTCGCCAGCCTAGGAATAGTATTCCGGTGGTCGGTTGGGCGTTGACGTGGATTTTTGAAAATTACCACGAGCCAATATGCTCTCAGGAGCGCGCGCGGCAATGAGATTTCGTTTTTCAAGCTCGTGTCCGGGGCAAAGTTTCGCGTTAAAGGTGATGCGCCGATTCCCTCCTACGGCTGGGTTTAATCCAAGATTGATAATCGTCGGTCGAGGTAGGGAGGGGAGGACCTGCTCTCGTGGGTTTACTTCGACGAAATAAATCGTACCGGGATGGATTCGTCATCGAAGTGGTACTATATGCCCGTTCCACGTGCAAGCGAGAACGCAACAGTTTCGTTCTTTAAACTTAGATAGGCGCCTCGTTGCCGCATTATTTCTTACCTGGCGTCCAAAATTGTATCCGGTAGGGTCACGCTATCTCGTCCCCCTCCCCCGTACCACCAACTAAAATAGTCTCGAGCATCCTAGGAAAGATACAGATATGTTAATCGGCTCGCATTGACTATCGAAGGTCCCCGTTAAATTTGATTCTCGTAGGTGTTGCTACGAATAAAACGGACTCGTGAGGTATTCGTCCAATGGTTCGACGTGTGGAACGGCGAAGCAACGATGCCAAAGAATAATGGTCCTCCGTCAATGCCGAAGGGAGTCTCGTCCTGGTCCGTGAATCGGTTCCTTCCATCGGTGTTTTGTCAGGAATGAGCGAACGATACAATTCTAGATGTCCAAGGCTGTCGACGAGATCGACCCTGAAAATAGGTGTTGGTAGAATTATATAATTCCTACCTCGGTCGAGAACCGCTCCCGACGATTGGACAATAGCTCGTCGGATTCCAAGCATTCTCTAATATCGAGAGAGAATTGTACTTGAACCTGTCCTCTTGAAATCAATGGTGGGACACTTCGTGTTACGCTGGGTCTCTTCGTAGGCTGCGATGCATCGCGGAGATATACACGGAGATTGTAATCCTAACGCTTTTAATTGGCGAGCGGAGTGCGAAAGCGAGCTCAACCGCGGGCCACGTGCTCTCGAACCTTATCGGAGCCGATTGTACTTGAACTTGTACTTGAAGAAGCGCGCCTCGATCCACCTGGATCGCGCGAATCCCTCAACACCCTCGAAGATTTATCTTGCCAAAACAGCGAACGCGTGTCCTCCGTGCAGTACGTTCTCCACTGCCAATATTCAGTGGGACAATTTCGACTCCATCGTCATCTGCAATTATCGTCTTCTCAGATTACGTCTGTTACACCGAGGAACGAATTTCTTCGAAAAGAGTAATTCTACTCCTCGTAAACGATAGTGTGTCGAGTCCGTTTGCAACGTCCGTGTTTGGTATACGATGTGCTTTTTACATCCTCACTGATCCTCACCGACGAGCGTGGAATGTGCTTACAGGGGGTCGATTTCGGTGTCGGTTGGAAGACCGTCCGGCTGATTCGGCCGAGCATCAATTTTTCGTGTACGCGCGCGAGAAAACCAACGGACAAACGAATTAAGGTGCGGCGCACAGTAGGACAAACTGCTCATTCTTGTGTCAAAATCAAAAATCTCTTGATGGAAATAAAATAGAGACATGAATCTTTTTCGAGGTTACAGCTAAGATGTTGCAGAATAAGGGAAAAATAAGGAGAAAGCATCGAAAAAAAGGTTTAACCTCGAAAATTCATGTCAAACATGACATTTTCGTCCAACATTGCGGTTTTTTCATTATAAAATGGTATTGAATCTCTTCTTTAACTTTCTACCAAAGTAGTTTTATAGATTTTGACCCGCTGAATTCAAATCTCGCCGCGAAACTTGTGTAGCCTTTCACGATTTGGTAGAAAATGCGTTATAAAATCCAGATTTTTGAAACTCATGTTTTTTCAAGTTTACTTGCATTAATACCACTGTTTTAAATGTATACAGTGTATTTATTTACAAATAGTATAAGAATTAATAAGAAAAAATATTTTATAAATATGGATAATCCAAAATATAAAAATATTACATGTAACATTACATGTACTCGTTCTTACTATCGATTGCTTTGGTAATCTGGCAGGAAATAATTTTGAATTAAATGAAAATTTGTTCATAATTACATCATAATGTTCTGCAGGACATAACGTTAAGTAGTTACATTTGTCAATTTATCCCTGAAGGGATAAATAAACAATACATACTTATATACATACGTAAATATTTACATTTATTAATTTGCTTATCTGTCCTCAACAAATCTGTTGATTTGGAATTGCACATTTTTCATTTTACAAAACATTCTTCGATCTTTTATATTCACGATATCAGTCGATGGGTTAGCTACACCTCCCGACTGAACATATTAAGGATTCTATATTTTGCTTCTGCGTATTTCTATAATTTATGCCATACTATATTTGTACGACCTGACGAGTGAAAATTGGTCGGCTGTACTATATCGTTACCATATTTTAACTATTTATGGTATTGTTAAGCCTACAAAGGCGAATACTCTCTGATAAGCAAATTAATAAAAGTAAATACTTACACTATGTCCTGCAAAAATCGAGATGTAATTATGAACAAATTTTCATTCCATTCAAAATTGTTTCCTGCCAGATTACCAAAGCAATCGATAGTAAGAACTCTGTTACATGTAATATTTTTATATTTTGGATTATCCATATTTGCAAAATATTTTTTCTTATTAATTCTTATACTATTTGTAAATGAATACACTGTATACATTTAAAACAGTGGTATTAATGCAAGGAAACTTGAAAAAATATGAGTTTCAAAAATCTGGATTTTAAACCGCATTTTCTGCCAAATCGTGAAAGGCTATACAACTTTCGCAGCGAGATTTGAATTCAGCGGGTCATAATCTATAAAACTACTTTGGTAGAAAGTTAAAAAAGGGATTCAATTCGATTTTATAATGAAAAAACCGCAATGTTGGACGAAAATGTCATGTTTGACACGAATTTTCGAGGTTAAATGTTTTTTGCGACGCTTTGTCCTTATTTTTCCCTTATTCTGCAACATCTTAGCTGTAACCTCGAAAAAGATTCATGTCTCTACCTTATTTCTATCAAGAGATTTTTGATTTTGGCACAAGAATGAGCAGTTTGTCCCACTGTGCGGCGCGGCGGTGCGCACGGTAAATTGCTACAATTCGTCCTACCCGTGAACGTTGGTCCTGCTCTCCTTTAATTCTTACAATCTTGATGGTACAAGTGAAGTATCACCTTTGTCCTGTCTTATTGGGCACGCTTCTGGTATTGAAATTGCGCCATCAAAAGCACATCTCTCCGATGCTGCTTGAAAAACGTGTTTTGTATAATTTCTTTTAAAGCGATGAAAAGAAATACGAACATTTCTCGAGTTTGCAGGTTGGGTGAGAAAAAGAAGTGAATTTGGTGTGCTTGTAAGAGTTAAGGGGCGCGGTCTCGTTTGCTCGAAGCTTCCAAATGTGTCGGAATGTCGGTGTCCATTCTGTCGCACGAGTTTTATCCGAAACCAATAATCAATGAACACCGCGGAAAACTGGATGATCCTGCGGCGAGAATAGCGAAGAGAGGCCAACCGCGAAAGTTCTAGGTGTCGCGTGTTTATTTATCCATCTTTGTCCGTTCATAACCGTGCGCCTCGAATCATCGAGAATCATTGTGATTACTTACCTAGGAGTATTGGACAGGTGGAATGAATGCACGGAATGTCTGCAGGCTCTCCTCCCCCGCCCATTTGTTCTTAAGTTCGATAATGCGTTGACCCAATTGGCGGAAGCTACGCGTGTGGCTGCAACGGAGGACGAACACTCGACGAGAGATGCATTATTATTCGTAAAAAGAAGCAGAAGCACTCGTCGATTGAATTTCTCTCTAGCCTGTTCTTCTTCGTATTTTTCTTAACCTCGACTGCCGCGGCAGACGACGCCTTACGATTGGCACGTGACCGATCTCGTAGTCAGATTGAGTCAGATTCGAGGATTTATCGCTTCCAGGTTATGCATTGGACGCGTTGTTTGCCGATTGATTTCCACGAAAATGGACGTTAATATTAATTGGCTCGTACCGAGCTTCCGCGTCCACCCTTTGCGAATCGGCGTTGAGAAAGTGTGCGAGAAAGTGGCGAGAAGGCGAAAGCTTCTCGCGCATCGAGAGTCCATCATCCCTTGCGATTATCGACGTTGCCTTTCCTAATGGTAAGCCCAAGATTAGATTAGATTGCGCCGGTGGTTGAATTCTAGTTTGGAGAAGCAGTAGCCGGTGATTGGGGCGCGAGGGCCACTCACGAGGAATTTACTTAAGCGAAGCGTAAAATCATACAGAAATATATCGAGTATGTTATTCTTTGCATGCCTGCGATATCATTGTGAACTGACCCCGTGCGTCTCACAGATATAGAAGTATGATATATCGTGGGTAAGGGGAAATTAGTTATTCGCTACCCGTGCTAGGCGTGGATTATCTTCTAAGGTCACTAGCAGCTACGAGTACCCACCGATCGATGCCACTATTCGCGCTTTTTAACTTTTCCGTTTATCGTAATTTCCATTTGCAGACGAGGAATGCGCATCGACCCGACAAATTGATACTCGTTTCCCTCACTGGGAACGGAGAATGTTATTTTTAGATCAGGCTTAGCAATAGGTTTTCAATAATTGTGACCAATTAAAAGTGCTTACCCCGCTCGTAGTTTGCTATCAGCTTCAAGCGTGCAACTCTATACGTTCCTATTAAATGCTTCCGGATAAGCGATAAGCGATTCGAGCGATTTGGTTTCGTAAAATTTGCTTTCGCCAGGACGGATAATGTACGACGAAGTAGTTTTATTAATTTATTGCCCGTGGGCGTGAGCATAGGGTGGTTACGAGGGTTTAATGTCCTGTTTTGAACTTCGAACGAAAAAGTGTAGTACGTATATTTTAAATTTAGTATGCGATAACTAGTCTACAACGATTATCTGTTTTCAAGAGTAACATTTGGTTTCGTCTCCACGAGCCCAGCGGATTCCTCGTGTATCTGGTCTTATCGTAATACTGTCTTCAAGGAATCAGAAGGGTCAACGTCTACTGCGAATTCACGATAACCTCGGAGAAATTCTATTTCATTTTGGGATTCCCTTACTAGAACTTTATATATCTCGCACGTTATTTTCGTGGCCGAAACATTTAAGGGCGATAGCGCTAATGTGAACTGTATACAGAATCGATAGAAATTTCTCAATGAACTAGAAAAATGAGGAGGGTAGTATTTAATATATTGCTTTAATACACATATCTTTTTTCTACCCAAAACGATTATGTGCCTTCTAAATTTTTTGATTCCAGTGAAAGCAGTATGTTCCTGTCTAAACGCAGACTTATCTTAAAGACATGTGGTACGACAACTCCGTTACAATGTCTAGAACCTCTATTAGAACTTGTGGAAGAATACACTGGTTTTGATGAAGTAGAAGTATGTGGTACTTTTATACGTTTCACGCATGATCTTTCCTAATATTGAAATATCACATTGAAAATTACTTTCGCTAAGATTCGCATTTCAATGAGTTTTCCAAGTTTATACTTGTTGTTTCACTAGTAATATCTGTAACAGGGATTGGAGTTTCTTGAATCGTATAAATAATTTGTTATATCAATCGTTAAATGAGATCTTTATATGCCTTGTGATTATTGAAAATATTCATAATTTCGTGCAAGTCTATTGAAGTTGGGAGTACTTAGCTATATAACTTGACCTAGTGCATGGATAAGTGATGTGGCTATATATAGGAAACCTCAGGCATACAGAATACATCTCCACCTCTTGGTTTATTGATCTCTCTTAGCCATGATACTGTACATGGAGTTTCAGTCAAAATTACATCTATTTTATTATTCGCTATTATTTGACAACTATGATAGATTATAGGTCCTCTTCCTTCCAAGTATCTACGATAAATTAAATTAAAACAAATATCATTTTATTACTCTTACCTACATTGCAATGTGTTTAAAGATTATTTTAAAAACTGTTGTAATAATAGAAATTACTTTTGATTCGTTTCAGAATGTCTTTTATTCGCGTAAAAATTATAAGCGGCCAGAGTTGCAAATGTCACCTCACCAAGCATTTGAGGAAGAAGTTGCTTTACTTGACACCTTCTTTCCTGGTAATTATAATACTTGCATTGCTAGTCGTTAATATTATTAAAATCTGTGCATTAATTATTTTGAATGTCTTTTCTACGTGAAATATTAACACTAGAACTACCAAGGGGGTCAAAATGACTGGTCAACAAAAGAAGCTTCCATATAAAAACAAAAGTAAATGGCAGCTCAGTGATAAAATAAACGCTCTCTCTGTTAAAATGAGTGGTCAACAAAAGAAGTTTCCATACGTAAACAAAAATTGGTAGTTCTAATGTTAAAAAGAAATTCTTGTGAAAAATTCACGCACTCGGTCATTTCGACTGGTCGGTACTTCTAGTGTTAATTTACGGACAAATAATACAAAATACATTTCTAATTACATTTGTGTATCTTCTGCTATAG
The DNA here is from genome assembly GCA_944319695.1 of Tiphia femorata. NCBI lineage: Eukaryota > Metazoa > Arthropoda > Insecta > Hymenoptera > Tiphiidae > Tiphia > Tiphia femorata. The sequence goes on from OX090902.1 coordinate 3,678,543, forward strand.
ATGGGGAAGCTTATTGTCTGGGCTCGGTAGAGACAGATTGTTGGTATTTATACACGCTGAATAGAGAACAGGATAAGATTGAACCGGATCAAACTTTGGAGATCTTAATGACCAATTTGGATCCGGATATAATGGCCATTTTTACAAGAGATATATGTTCCTCGGCAGTGGAGGCCACTCAAAAATCAGGCATCGATAAACTTATTCCCAATATGCTGATCGATGATTTCCTGTTTGAGCCCTGCGGTTATTCGATGAATGGAGTATCTAAAGGTGTAAGTTTCCCTTAAATATTTATTTGTATATGGTTTTATTATGTATATGTGTCATATGTGCTGCTAAACAAACAACTAGTATCTGTGTCTAATTTACAGGGTAGCTACATGACTATTCATATTACTCCGGAGCCAGAATTCTCTTACGTCTCATTCGAAAGCAATATTCCTGAAGCTTCTTACGAAGAAATTATACGACGAGTGTTAAATACTTTTAAACCTGGAAAATTTGTTGTCACGATTTTCGCTAACAAGGAATCAATTGCTGCTAGCTGTCCACGTGATTTAGAGCAAAATGATTATTTAAATTGCACTGGTAACTGGTTGCGCAATGATGTGCAGTATTGTCGTTTCAAAAATTATGATTTGACTTGTGCATTTTATTCAAGATTTCCAAGCTGAGGGTTCATGGACGCTTCATTCGTTCCTGTTAAAACAGAAACAAATGAAGCGCAAATTTCCATTTCCCCTATCTCATCTTCTTCTTTAACTTCCCCTTCTATGTGTCCACCTGTCGACCCTTTGCAAAATAGTACGCAATCCAAACAATTTGTACCAGGACTATCAAATATTGAAACAAAAAGTAAACGTGTATCAGATCAATATATAACACGTTCTAATGAAACAAAGAAAGACGAAAACACTGGAAAAAATTGTAAAGTTACTTCAGAAAAGACCTTTCCAAGTATTACATCAACTAATGCACATGAATCTACATCTATGTTTAAAATTTCTGCAGTTTCAGTTCCTTATTGCCCAGTGGAAGATTCAGCGCAAGGCATTAAATCATGTTCATCTTTCGGTATACAAGTTGATGCGAACAATCAAATTTGTCACTCCAGATCAAAAGATACTAATATTTATACGTCACGTTCAATGTCATCGCCCCAATTGACAACCAAACCTTTAACTCGATCAAAAGTTTACCGAAAAGCTTCTTTAAAATCTACAGCAAACAAAACAAACTCAGTGTCGGAACATTCCTGTCTGACAATAAATAATGTCAATCGTATTCATTTGCATGACAAACGGATAATCAATATATCTAATTATAACATGTCATCTGTAGAGTGCAACAATGGTACCTCTTTGTGTCTTATCAAGACAAGTTCTGCTAAAAAAGTGACTGAAAGCGATGATAACAGTGATACTAAAAATAAATGGAATATGGAAGATATTCATATTACTTGTAATCCACTGTCAACGCCATACCCATACTCTACACCTTGTCACAAACCAGTAAGTGGAACAGTGGCAGAACAACAAGAAGATGAACCAAAGAGTCGTAGCTGTGGAAGTTTTCTACCAATCCTGTCTTTGATACCACAAACGGTGATCAGTTTTCAATATTTGAGCCCAAAAATGAAATTTTCTTGGTGGCGGAACAAAATCTCGTGAAGGCACGCTTAAATGACCGTTTAGCACAATCGTTGCCATTATGGTTTCTGTGACACGATCTTAGTGTTAATCGGTCGCTATGCACGAAAAACCTCTTACCTCTCGTAGCGAGTTCCCAGTCTTCATCAATTAGAGGAATCCTGTCATCGTTACACTTGTACGTCAGTCTATTACTACCCTTAACCATTAAAGATATAGGGTCGTACAGAACAGAGCGCATGCAGGTAGAATTAAAATAAATAACGTAGTTCCTTTATTATGTAAGAACAGCGTTTACACAAAGTGGCAACAGTTTCAAAGTTTTGCATAAATAATGTCTGTACTATGCCTGACTATATTCTATGTTATTGGAATCCTCTAGTCTATCAAGTTTCCCTTCCAAGTTTACTTAGAAAGTAACTTATGAGACTATTAGAACAATGCAAATATCAGATTGTTAACAAAACAATTGCCTTCTTCTTTTGTGTATACGTGAAAGTACTTAATTCCTGTTTATAATTGTATAAAGAAAGAACGAAAAAAACAGATATTTGGAATTATACAAAACTAAATGATCAGAACATACCATAAGCACAAATCTCGTATTATTTTTAGCATTTAATTATGTGTATGTCAATTATGCGATTCAGATATCCGATTTGCTACTAATTTTCCGATATTGCACTGTGAAATCTAAAGTATGAATTGTCATAAAGCAAATATTAACTTTATAAACACTTACAATTATCGCTTTCGATACATTTTAATTTTCTTCAATTATTATTGATTTCTTTTATATTTATTCTCTTTATTTTTTTTTATGATTTCTTACTACAGACTGTTTACATTTTCCAATATATCCCACAACAGATTATAAGTTTTTTTTTTCTTTGTTGGAACTAAACTTTTGAATGTCCTTGTTAAAACCGCAAGTCTCTTACCATACTAGTTCTACATTCTATGTTTACAGTATAACCATCACTGTATATGCATACAGTATAAGTACCATGAATTTTGTATAAAGTCAAGTCATATCATGTAAACAAGAACTGCATTTATTTAAACATTTTGCAAATTAAAAACATTAACAATACACAAATTTCCTATTAGTGAACTCTAATTTTCAATTTCTTAAAACATTTGAATGTGAAAAATAAAATGTGAATTTATGAAATAGAAATTTATAGTTATCAAGCATATAATTTTAAAAACAGAATATGCTATTAGGCCAATATATCAATAAATTCATTTCCTGTTTGTTCATTCGCATAAGTGTAATGCTGTTAAGTTTATCAGCCAGTTTCTTTATAATTATACTACAGTTCCTATATTTTCCAAACCCACTACAATTCGATCATTAACTATGATCTTTCTATTTGTTTTTACATTTCTTAATTAATAAATGATCTTTTCCAACATATGATTATTCCTCACGACTACTTTATTTTATGGTAATACAGCTTTGTCTTGCCATAAAATGTAAAACCTTTGTTTTTCCGAAATATTGAAAATGTTGTGCATATATATAATTTCTTTCTGAAGAAGTGAAAAGATGCTATTCTCCGTTAAAGTCACTGTATAGTAAATTAAATTAGTAGAATAATGAATTTCACTTTACATAATAAGAGAATATCATACCTAACGTATTTCTATTACTCTAAATATTATTTATACAGAATATTTAAAGGGATTGAATGTTAATCGTAATTGACAACTATGACTTACAACACTTACTGTGATCTCTCCGCCTTTTACATGAAGTTTATTTATGCTCCATATAGAATATGTAAATTGATTTTATTTCGTAAGGTTTAAAAGAATTACTTTTTTAATATCAGCAGCCAGTTAGATGTATAAAAAAATTAATCTAATGTGGTAGTTAATACACGTAACTGCACCAAAGAGTGCTGTCTAAAATACATTATCTGTTGCGGTAGTTCACTGTTGCATGCAAGGTAACTTAATTTGTGTATTATATCGATAAAATAAAGATTATATTTAGTCAATTTAAGTCGTTGTGAAATTTACTCATTCTCTAAGATACACTAAATTTTAAACTGATCTAATGTTTTGTTTGATGGAGCAAGTCATTTTTTTGTCTCAATTTACCCAAGAAACATTGCTAAACAAATAATTCGCGATAAAAGCTTAGCTAAGGTGATGTTAATACTTTGTATTATTATGCAACAATTCACTCTACTATTGGAGCCTATGGATATAGAGCCTAAAATTTTTACAATATCTTCTACATTATCATATCATATTATTTACTTCTTTATGTTCCTTTTTAGTAAAGCGAATATGTATCCCACCAAACATTGCATTGAATCTTGCCCGAAGTCCATGATGCGTGCCATTAGTGACCATTTCTTTATGTTCATCGTGTAATCCACACATTCCCGACTCAAATTTATTTCGTATCCTGTCTAAGGCTACCATTCATAGAAAGGAATACGTACATTAAAATCTTTAGAAATTTAACTAAGGAGGTACAAAGCCTCCAGCACAATGTGAGTATTTCTACGGTACTATGGAGCCTGCCAAATCACCCTTTACCTGTCTGTAAATCCATTTTGTCCATTTCTATATTACTAATTTTTGATAATTCTTTTTGAAAATGCTTTGTGATTTTTTTTCTGATGTAATCTGCTTCTATTTCTTGTTTTGTTCTTGGTACTCTAAATCGTATGCAACAGCATAATCCAATTATGATGCTAAGTAATACTGAAAGAATTAACCCAACAAGTTGCCAGACACGAAATCCTGCCAATCCTGTCTCATCATCAAACCACTCTTCTGTACCACCTTCAACATGATCGCTTGGAGCGATTGTAATTTCATTAGATGAACATGGTGGTAAAACGGAGGAGGACAAAACTGTAGTTGCGTGCTCCATTTTCCTTCATTCAGCACGGTAACTACAAATAAACAAGTTAACATTTGTACATGTGTACTCTGCATATACAATCACTAAAATATGATGAAATAATTTATATCTTACAATTTTTTGTGTATATACCCTCAAACGTATGTCGACGGTTACATTTACCTTAGAAAATTTAAATCTTATAATATGTTCTTGCAAACAGTTCTACAATATATTGTGCAAATAATTTTGCTGGCAGTCAAAATTTAAACACTGTATGTACCCCACTTACAGTAGATTGTTATGTATTCTAAGAATAACAGGACAATAGCAGGTCCACTGGAACCTAGTATCAGCTGAAGGGCGTGGTTATTAACGAGCTCCTCTAGCTGACACTCCTTATTTTGCACCCTACTTCTTTTATACAAGCTTTTTCAATCAGACAAATCAATACTTAGGCACAAAGATTTGTGACTAATTAATTAAGCATCAGAACATTATGATGATGAATATGCATATACAGGTGTAAGAATTTCTAAACAATATGTAGAATCAATATTTTTTATTATATTACAATAATCAATAATGTAGTAATAAGAGAAGTAGACAAAAAATAATTACTTGTTCGAAAAACAATGTGCTATCCTACGATGATCGCAGCATAAGATTGTTGTCTGTAACAATATGGTCTTTATGCCCTGATCTTCCGTTTCATCTGTAATGATTATTTTGTGGTATGATTGAATCTTGCATGTTACGAAATTTCTATTTTAAAACATATTATATCTTTTAAATTATACAACAAATGCAATTTGAAAGTGACCAAGAGAAGCTGGTTAACGCAACAACCCATGTCTCTTGCACAGATGTGAAATATGTAGTGTACAGAGATATTTCAACAAATAATAATCTGTAATAAAACTCAGAAACATCATTTTTGTTATCTATCAGTTTCTTCGAAAATTGTATATATTCTCATACTGCATGTGAAGTTTTGATGTAAAACTTTTGTTTCATTTAATGTTCTAAAGCATAAATGAATTTTCATTGTATGCTTGTATTTCAACCTGTTCTATAGAACATTCTATTGTTCAAAAAATTAACTTTAGGACTTAAAGATTAAAAGCTTTCAGCTCAATAATCTTCTAAGTCAAAATGTGTTTTTAAAAACATGTGCTCCCTGCTGGAAAATTGAATATTTCCAACAAAACTGTAAGATAAACGAATATTTCTTCATTTATCTTATTTTCTGTTAGTAGTAGCATTGCTGTTTTCTATCTACACTCATTCTTTCCTGATAAACGTTCGACCCCTGCAAATAACATAGAGTATTTATCTTGATTCCACTGTTTTCTTTTCTGTTAGTGTTTAGATAAATATGACAAAACTGTCATACATGACTAATTAACATTACTTAATACTTAATTGAACATTACAACAATTACTTACGTAATTGTCTTCTTTTCAGTGTTTTTGGACTGAGATTTTGCTCGATTTAATACCTTGAGGAAATCTGTAGTTTTAGTTCGCATTCTAGAGTGGATGTAAACTTTACTACATTTAATATGATAATGCAAATAGTTTCTGAACATGTGAATTAAATCAATCGTGTTGTTTCGTGCTTCTCTGTTTGTATGGCGAGGAAATAACACTGTACAATTGCATATTAAAATAATTAGTTAGATAATGCAACGAAATTATCAATATCAAATGTGCTGATATCGAAGGAAAATAACATACCAAATGTAATGTAACCAATACAATCGCCAACTGCTGCTTCAGAATCTTGTAATTCTAACGGAGGCTCCCTATGATTAAAGAGCACCTGAGGAGCTGTATGGCTTGCTCGTCTACCTTCTTTCAATTCTTGTAAAAACAATTTTCCAATTACCATGTCATCTTCATCTTTGAATATGGTACTAAATACCACTGTAACTCTATCACTTTTAGCTTCAACATACCTTAACAAAAAATATATATTTATATACAAATGCTATATCGATTATATGTATGTATACATAGAAATATTTCTCTAGCGTATATATACGCTAGCATCTTACATAGTCTCTTGGTCTCTGTATTGAATAACTGCTCTTTTCTGGACTTGTGTACCTGGGGAATCATAATATTCTTCCTGAAAATCAAAATACTTTTCGAAGACACTGGCAAAACAGTGCCTCTTTAGAAGACCAACTTTCTTTACTAACGACTCCCAATCTTCGGGCAAATTTTCCAAGTCTATCAACACAGATACATTGTAACCTATAAAACAAATCCCTGTATTGAATTGACGTTAACTGGAAAATTGAGACAAGCGTATACTCTATACATATATATCATTAAGGAGTATATGACAACAGAAAATAAGTTTTTAAACTTTACCACTTTCGGGAGTAATAAGGTGAGGACCGTATTCTCGTCTAAGCAGTTCATCAGCACCATGCTCTTGTAACTGTTTATAAAATTTGAGCAAAATACTTATCTGGAATAATGATTTCGTATGAACTCCAAGTCGAATACTACATGCAAATATTTATACAACCCGTTGTAAATAATTCTTTAACTTGAAAATATTACAGATTGCACACGAAACTTAAGGGAACGTTTTATAGTTCACACAAATATCTGATATTATATACACATAAATATACACTTCAAATATACGCTTACTCTAATTTTTGACTTATCACCGCTTAAGTTGGAAATGTGAAATAAAACTCCATCAAAGTCTGCTATAATCACATCTGTTGATTCTTGTTTATGCCTGTAAGTACAGTAATTTATGTTAAAGCAATAGTATCAAGGAGTTCGGTATTGTATTTTAACAACACAATAGATTATAAATAATATGAAGATTTAAGTACAATTCATTTCCTTTATTTCATTAATCTGCCCTGTTGTTGCAGTACGGTATACTTTATATATAAACATTATATGCACGGTTAGAAACGAACGCGAAAGCGGTAGCCACATAAAAAGACACGATCCTTAATTTTAAAATCCCGGATTAGATACTCAATTAAGACTTACGGTCGAGCGATATGTTTCACCTAATTTGATATGTTAAAGAAGCCACAGAATCGAAGAATATTAATATGTAACATGGACACCGCCCTAGGTCGTAATTGCTTGTAATGCCATACAAAAATAAATATTATCTGTCATTAAAATTGTAAAACACTTACCCGGACAAGGCATTTTTTATTTTATTAGTTAACGTTTCTTCTAGTATCCTATTATGAATCTCAAGCAGAATCATTCTTATGTTATTAAGTAATTATAATATTATAGTACAATAATTAACAATTATCTACTGACTGATTTAACCATGTATACGGCTCTGACTAATTTCTAATCTCTCCACTTTGGCTCAGTGTATATAATTCCGACATAGCCAGGTCACTCACCACTCATATACCGTTGCTGTAATTCTTAGAATATAAAAGGGGGGTGATAGTCGTTTGACACGGATCAGCTCTGCCATCTATTGGCAAACGGTTGAATATTGCTTGAGCATATGCTTTATCAAGAACGAATTTTCTTATGGAAAATTAAAAACTGATTAAAAACGACGAAGCAACACATGTTTAGCAAAACAAGCGAATAACTTGGTAATGCAAATTAATAACAATTTTAATATTCACCGGGATGTGATTCGTATATTTTGGATCAATATATATACATATATGTATATTGAAGCGATCGCATAATATACAGGGTGAGTTTTAATGGCTGGACCGACCTTTTACCATCGGAGTGAGTTACCGATTCCAGTCTGTTAGTATTCGTGATCGCCACCAAGGTCGCCACTTGAATCTTCCATGCGTCCTGCAAAACCGGATTTTAGGTGAGTTTTATTAACATTATGATATACATCTTTTGTAAATGTTTTGGAATTGATACTTCACAACAGGATTACGTAATATAAGTTTAACGTTAAATTACAGCGTAGAAATATTATTTTTACCGTTTTACTGAAATATTTTACATTATTATAACATTAAGAAGTACTTATTTGATAACGTTACATGTTATAAAATATGAAGATGAGAATAAGAAAAATAAATAAAGGATTAAATAAATAATTGATTGCACCCGTTACGAGCGCGCAATTTTTTTATTTTTTATTAAACGTCTTATTACGCGTGCGCCAATTACCTTTATTTATTTTTCTTATTCTTATCTTCATATTTTATAACATGTAACGTTACCAAATAAATACTTCTTAATGTTATAATAATGTAAAATATTTCAGTAAAACGGTAAAAATAATATTTCTACGCTGTAATTTAACGTTAAACTTATATTACGTAATCCTGTTGTGAAGTATCAATTCCAAAACATTTACAAAAGATGTATATCATAATGTTAATAAAACTCACCTAAAATCCGGTTTTGCAGGACGCATGGAAGATTCAAGTGGCGACCTTGGTGGCGATCACGAATACTAACAGACTGGAATCGGTAACTCACTCCGATGGTAAAAGGTCGGTCCAGCCATTAAAACTCACCCTGTATATATAGCATATAATTTTAGAAATGCAGATGCAGACACATTTATAATACACTTTTAATGAGGACACATAAAAAAATGGATACATATCTATACTAATCTACCATATCAGCTAGGTATATTATGATAAAAAAAGTTCCAGATATTTTAAATATTTCATCATGCAAATTATAAATATATCTGCATTTCGATAAAATATAAATTTGTAATACCCAATTTGACCATTATGTCAGTATAACAATCCACACTGCCCTATACTTGCAGAAAAGAAAAATAAGGCGGACTTTACTTTTCGCGAACGGACTCGGAGCGAGTACAATTGCCGAACAGTACTGTACAATCGCTCAATTTAGCAGTTCTTGTTTCCATTCAAAAAGTTTTATATCATGAGTATTAGAATCGTCGTTAACAATATTCGGTACTGTAATGCGATGTAATGGATGTAATGCTTGCATAATGTAATCTATTAGAAATTATACGACGGTTTATTCGCCTTATCGAAAACAGCTTATCTGTGTAGGTGAATGTGAATACACATGCATACGACCATAATACCTATGTACATGCCAAGTCAATCGTTATCTCTCATAACCTTTTTACGAGTACGCGAGACGAGCACGTACGATTAGACAATCAGACTTACAAACGAATTAAAAAATGTGGTTAGAATCGTACTTCTTATAGCTAGGAAGCATCGAAGGTGGTAGATACATAGTGTTCTCCAATGGAGTCGACTGCGCTCTCGTGATTTTTGGTTTGGAGTAGACTGTCGTCTTATTCGTTCCGTGAAAAGTTTCATTCGGAAAGCCTGGTTAGATACTATTTCAGCAGAGTATCATATCATGGCCTCATCAAATAGAGGAATTCAAATTGGCTCAGCCTGGTTTCAAACTAAGATTAACCTAAGGCCACAACACCGAGGTGTCCACCTCATTTCTGAAGAAATTCTACGACAGGTTCCTGAACTTTGTCAGTTCTCCATCGGACTTTGTCATATCCAAAGTACGTAATGCATGTCAATGTTTCTAAAAGATAGATACATCGTTAGCATCCAACATTAGATGCGTACGATGTGTCATCTTTGTCGGTAAAAAAACTTGTCTAGTTCAAGAATTACGACGTGTTTATATATCTCGATGGAATGCTTGTTAGTAAAGGTTCTTCATATACCTATGTATCTCTAGTTACATACTAATGAACAATTTATTGAACATTTTAGTTCTTCACACATCTGCTAGCTTAGCGGTTAATGAAAGTTGGGATCCAGATGTCAGAGATGACATGGAGATGATGCTTAACAAAATAGTTCCTGAAGGATTGGAATATAGACATAGTTGTGAAGGTCCCGATGACATGGTAAGTATAAAAAATTTCTTGTCTGTGGTAAATATTTTCCAACTTTGGTTCCGATATATTCTTCAATTGTAAGTTTGTGCAGATTAATGCAGACCTTCCTTTACGACATATTTTTACGACTGTACAATCCAAATCGTCGGTCTGATAATAATCGTTTACAATATCATCATATTGTAGCACATTGATGAAAATAATATTGTTTATAGCCAGCACATGTAAAGGCTTGTTTTCTTGGATCTTCATTGAGTATTCCAATTACTGATGGCAAATTAGCCTTGGGAACATGGCAAGGGATATGGCTTTGTGAACATCGTAATCACGCAGGGAGTCGCAAATTAGTGATAACATTGACTGGTTGCCTCAGGGATTCAGCACGTAGTCCTTTAAGCCCTGTTAGTCCTATTGCTTCTACCAGCAGCTAGGACCACTCACACCCCCGAAGGCGTGGCAAACGTCAGCTACGCATATCTACTTCTAGTGATTCAAGCTAGCAGCTGCTTAACTTTAGTCAGGTCCTAAGAGTAATAATATAAGGAAGGGTGAGTGGATACTTTACAAGTGATATTAGCAGGCATGCACTGCTTTTTATATTGAAACAAGCCAACGTTGTTATTTGGTAAGTTCTGATGTCCACAACTTCCATTATTTTTTATATGTTCAACATATCTAAGTTTTTTCCCTATTGGCTAACTGTAACTTCTTGATGGCTCTTAATTCTGTGAGTAGTATACGAACAGTTTGAAATCGATAAAAATGTTTCCATTTTTAGCACAACGAAAAAATAAGAATTTAATTGGTATAGATCGTTAATTTTCTAAAAGTGATTCACTGAAAACTTATTTAATACCTAAATACTGCCAAGGCAGGTGTACTTTGTATATGTCTTAGCAAATACAAATAAGTTACACCGGTATCCAGCACCCTTTCCTATGGCTCTTGGATAAAGTAAATCTAATGCATTCTGGTATAATGCGTCCAATACTCCGAATTTAATTATGTAGCTTTATTTAAGAGACCCTTTTGTAAAAACGATGAAATTGTTAAGGAAAATAGCATTGAAGAATACTCGACTGAAAACTTGCATCCTTTTTTATATTGTGCAAGATTAACTCAGCTCGGGTATATACAATGTGCTATGACTTTCTAACTCACTGCTTACCATAGGGTAGCCATTTCTAATGACGTTTCCATTGCATTGGGGGTGTATATAGAATATAATCTATACTTCTTTGCTGTGCTAATACATCTCAGCTGGAGATATTTACATGAGCTATAATCATAGCGTGAATACATTGGCAGATTGATGTAAATTTAGGATGATGAATCAATTACCATACTTATATACAGATATTAAAATATTAATAGAGATGTAATGTTGTTGCATACCTGCAAAAAAACAGAAGTATTAGTAATCACTTTCAGTGACACAACAAACATGTGTAACATGACCTCTAGAAAACTAGCACTGCAAAGAATTGTAATATTACTTACATATGATGTTATTAAATTAATTAAAGCTTATCATGAGCTTGTGAACGTATCTAATATACTGTTAAACAAGCAGTCGATGTTAGTCGTTAATCCTCATCATATATAGCATACATGGTCGTCCATTACAATTAATGGATATGCTTTAATGTAAAGTATACAAATGCAGATTACATAGCTTAAATATTAAAGGAGCTCAAAATATAATAACACTGTCTAAAAGTATAATACTTAACAAAATAACAAAAGACATTGTTAGCAGAATATAACTTTTCTTGTCTATAACAAGAATTATACACCAGATTGGTGCACTCTATTATGCAATCTCGAGTACTTGGGAGACTTACGAAATTCATGCACAAAGGCAATCTTGATCTTTTTAATATGTCCATCAACCGAATGCTTCTATAATTACAACCAGTAGGCTGAGTAACACGCATATTGCTATCAAATTTGAATATAAGTTAAACTTTTTTTGTATATAGATAATTAAATAATTTTGTTCACTTATTCTAATTCATTAGTGCCACCTTGTATTTATTATTTTCCTGAGTAATTCGTTACTGAGATAGAGTTATCTATAGTTTGCAAATATTTACTTTCCATATTTTACATTCCACTTTTATTTTCAATGCAGTACACATATGCTATGTTGGTTCTGGATTCAGTTATAAAAACTGAGCATTCAATAAATTTTGTAAAATAAATTTGTATGAATAATTTTGCACTACTTTGGGAACATGGTTAACAGCATTGTACAAGGTTAAACATCTTATATTTTATTTATATTTATATAAAGTAGTTACTTAGAGTTATCAAAGGTAAATGTACCACTGCATGCAACTTTTTCACAATTACCATCATGGATTGATGAGCCAAGCAGCATAACATATAGTAGACATCTATTATGCAACAAATTAATATTTGGGTTCGTTGTATCCATGAGAGTTAAAGTTTGCCATTGTGCTTTTATAACTAAACAAAAGTAGAGAATTTCTACTTCAATGTTATGAGAAGTTTTTGTTTGATTATATATAGAAACATTTATGTTTTCTAATATCAATAGTTTGACACTTATGCGATATTTTAAAGTGTGCAATTAAGTCAAATAATCACTGAAAATAAAATATACGACTTCATTAACTTGTGATGCTATTTCAAATGTTTTTGACAAAATAAAATAATCATATGATTCTTTGTTGTCTGATGGGAGCATTGATATTTTGCCTTATAAGTGAAGAGTAAATCATTCACTTCCATGAGCTTTGTCTATACAGCGGTTATTAAGATAAATATAAAATAAATGATGGATAAGTAAAAACGGGTAGCAAGTAATATACATATACATGTGAATTCTGACGTTCTATAGCTTTGATAGAAGTAAAAGTTGAGAAGTATTCGTATAACAATCTATGACTTTGCTGCATACCTCGCATCTCCTTAAATTTATGTGGGTATGACATAACAATATCATTACCTTTATTCACATAATTATACAATTTATTCAATTCAAAATTTTATTCAATATATAGTAAAATATGTATGATTAATTTTGTTGAATGGCCATTACCACAAATGTGTTCTATTATTATTATTTTTTAATAGCAAAATTTTTCTATCGAGTTTATTCTTTTATTCAACATTTTGTACACATCTTGCAAAATTTAACCATAGCTGGATATAGCGGACCTGTTTCTCTATACATTTTAAAAAAAATAAACAAAAAAGTAATAACAATATTCATAAGCATAGTACATCCTACAATAAGAAATGTACATATGAAACTATATTTGCGAGGAAGGATCTGAATGATAGAGCATATACGTTGTATGACAGAGAGCGAAAGAGAAAGTAGATTCAACCATGTCTGTTTTAAATAATCTCCAAATAACTATGGAGGTAAATGATATATAAACTTTATGGAAGGTGATGTATTAAGTTTCAATTTTACAACAAATACCAAATCACTGAAAATTATCAATTTCCTTAAAAAAATTTTTGCGACCATAACTTAGTTTGTTTTGCATGTTTGGACCTCTTACGATTGTATTATTTATAAATAGAACAATACTCCTCATGTTACATTGTCGGTAACATTAAAAGTTACAGTGTACCTTCCTATCCTCCTCAGGTTAGATAAAAATTTAACACCAGAACTGGGCGTGGATTATATAAATAAGTAGAAAGAAGCACATTGTTACTGAATTAATATTAATTTATCATTAATATAAAAATATAAATGTAAGGAAAATGAGAATAAGTACATTACTTAACCATACACGTAAATCAATCCAATTATTGGTAATACATTAGCAGGTGTCCTTTAACTTCGCCATTAGCCAAGAAATCGCCAGCCAATCACTTCATATTACATACAACAGATAATAATAATAATAATAATAATATGATGAACTTTTGAAATAGCATGTGAAAATATTCTGTATATGCAAGACATATATATAATATATAAATAGCTGTATATATTATATATAGTAGCATATGATACAATTTAATCCTAAACAGCGTCTGAAATTCAGTTTTAATAATATTTTAAATCTTCTTTAAGACAATATACATACCCCTTTTACAATCTGCTGATTTGTATGTTATTTAATTAAATACTCAACATTTTACACCCATTTATCCACAGTTTTTCACCAGTTTTATGTCCATGCTAATGGGCCTCTCTAATCTTGATTGGTCAAAGTACCAAGTCTTGTAAAAAAATAAACTGATTTTGTTATCTGATTTAAGCAATGTCATGAATTTTGTAGGTATTATGATCGTACAACGACAATATCATGAATAGTTGTAATGAACAATATTTCTCTTAATGTGTTCCTGTTTTACACATAAAGTTAGGTTTTTAAATTGTGATAGAAAATTCGCATAATACATAAGGTAATAATTGATAGATTAGTCTTCTGAAGTTTCTGCATTGGTATGCATTGAAACAATATACATAACACTTTTAAGTTGCAGTTATTAATCTTTTTGTGCTTTGAAAGCTACATATTCAATCGCTGGTACGACACATTTTAAATAAATGTTTATTTAGTAGGCATATAAAAATGCACACGAACTGTACTCGTACATATATATTCAATTATCAATATATATAGTATCAATTTTTATCTTATTCTAATGTACCTATATACTTACATATATGTATGTATATTACTCAAAGAATGTAAAAATTGATACTACTATTAAAATTATATCTGAGAAAAACTTTGCCATCTACAAAGTAATATTTAAAAACTTATTCGGGAAAGATGAGATTTATAACTTTTTATGAAACCTTTTGTAAGCAATACAATAGGTGATATGAAACTACTGTTGCGTATATAAATGCATTATAATACTTTCTCTCAACATCATCATGCAATACTACTAGCAATTTCTACATTGAGAATGTAATATTTTTTACAAGTATTACATTTGCAAAATATGATGATCACAACTTATTACCATTTTTTAATTTACTTCTACTATAAATTGTATTAAATTGGACCTTTAATTCCTAGATTTAAATAGTTTTCATGTGTAAATATACACATATTTGTTTTGTAAGTTTTATATAAAATAATACATAATGGTAACGAGTAAAGATCATTATATCTCATGCTTAAAAAATATTGGTTTCTGATAAAGAAAACATTCAGTATTTACTAGCGAGAACAACATACTTGTAATGACGCATCTTAAAACTATTATTTTATATCTAAAGTCTAACTTGATAAATGAGAGTGATCCTGGTCTGATCTTCACTATGGGATTTGGGTTTTCATTACTTAACGGTCAGAACTAAAACAAATATATCTCAAGGATGATAAGTGTTAAAATGCATATATGAATAATAATGCACTATACATTGAACGTATACTTTTGATAATACACAACTTAAATATACCTTTGTTCATATTATATAAATATAATTATATGACAAAAATTCCTACAATACATTATGAATTTACTAAAACGATTTTAGCACAACCACATTGCAAATAATATGACATCTAATGTGTTTGTTGAATAAAAGTGATGAGTATAACAAGGTCTATCAAGCGATAAGGGATCATAAATTAACTTATACACCAGTGAAGCATATATTTGACATTTTGTTTATATTATAAATTTATAAAATAGTTATGTCAATCACACAAAGAGTATTTCATGTTTTCTAAATATTCATCTATTATCCATTAAGTACTTTAAAGCTGTTCATTTTAAAAAAGAAGACATTATTAATTTGTTTGGGGGGTAAATATGTGGTTGAAGTATTCTTGCATTGGCTTACCATCTGGTTTTTTAGTCTCAGATTCAGTAAATTCACCGTAATTTTCTGGTACTGGATGTGGTCCCGGATGGCTTAAGTCATTAGCCTTTTCTTGAACTTCCTTAAATGATGCTTTGATGTTATCCAGTGCAGCTCCTAAGCCACTTTTAATTTGATTGAATTCTTGTGTAACAAGGGAAAGGCGTCCCAACAAATAATTTAAGTTATCATCAACCAATTTCATTCGCTTTGTTATTTCTCCCACCTATGAACATGATACGGTTACATAAATAGTATAATTATACTTGTCATTTACTATTGATCATTACCTTACTCTCCATTCCACCCATTGTTGATGTTGTACCATTTACATATGCTTCATTTTGTTGATGTAATTTGTCTAATGCTTTTGCACTTTCTGTCATTTGTTGGTACATCACATTTATCTGCCTCCATACCTGTCATTAAAAGGAATATTATTTAATTATTTTAATAGCAAATTTATATATAGTAAAATAATTATTAATACAATTGTATAATTAATATTTTGAAGATTACTTGATTCATTTCTTGCTCCATTTTAGTTGTTAAATTTGCCAGAGCACCATTCTGATTGTCCATAATGTCATTAGAAATTCCATCAAATCTTTGATTCAATGTATTATTAATGTTTGTACTCTGTTCTTTTACTAAATCACCCACTTCTAATAAAATCTGATGAACACCATACTCTACTCGTTTTTTTGTATCTAATACATGATCAGCCATTGAAACCATAACTGACTGTCCTTTGGAAAGATCCCGCAATTCTTGATTCACGCGTTCAGCATTATTCGCTAAATCCATTCTGTCATGTAGAAAAATTTTAAGTAGTCATAATTATGAGAATTACATTTCAATGATATATAACTGTACAAGGTAACCTCCTACTAACAAACCTCAAGGCGCCAACTGCATCCTTTATTTCTTCCTTGGCCTCTGTAACTTTAGTCTCAATATCATCTACTCCTTGGGTAATGATGTCTTTCATAGCATGTTTCGTTTCTTGTAAAAGTGTTTGTGTCTCATTGTGCAAGCTTTGTACTTCATTGGTGCTACAAAAGGTGATACTATTAAAATATTGTTCAATAATAATTTTGTTACATAATCTCAATTAGATTACCGTGGCAATTCTTGAATGTGATCAGAAGTAGCTTGAAGGAGCTCTTGTAGTCTAACTAATGTTCTCGCTTGCTGCTGAATGATTGGTAAACTATCCAACTGCTTCTCTTCTGGTATCTCCCGTACATTTTGGATATGTTCTTGAACTTTGTTCACTAGAACTTCTAAACTATTAGTTCTCCTTCTGACATCTTGAATCTATAATTTTTTAGAACTACATGATACACAACAATGAAAGGATATAAGAAATATTAAGCTAATAAATAATCAAGCAAGTGTACTTCTGCTAGTAATGCTTCTGCTTTGTTTCCATTAACAAGAATCTCCTCTCTTTCCTTTATTGACTCAGTTTTAACTAACACTTCCAGTTGTGAAATTTGTTTGCTTACTACAGACTCAGTATTATTTAGTTTAGATAATATTTCAAATGTGTCGTTAGACATTTGTTTTGGTTGCAAGTTTACTTCCGCTATTTTACTTTCTGCATCTGTAAACCATGTTTCAAGATGATTTCTTAAATCCTCTAAAGAATCAGTAGTCTTCTGCATCTGTATTCTTTCCCGCTCGTCCCTCTAAAATAATTTATGCAAATTATGAAGTGCACGTAATAAAACTTCTTTACACACAATTTTGCATACTTTCATACCGCAGTGATCTAATTTACCTGTGTTATTAAATGCTCAATACCAGTAATTCTGTCGTCTAGTTTTGTCAACTGCACTTTAAGTCCGTCAACGGCGGTAACACGTTTGGTTAGCATAGCTATGGTCTTCTTTAATTGTTCACCTAATTGACGTTCCCTTGCTTCGTGCCTTTCTAACTTTTCGTTATTCTCCCTCATCATGTGCACTAAACTTAACATTGCATCTTTAATATCCTCATGTCTACAAAACATAATATATAATGGATATTTCATTATTGTTTTGAAAACAATGAAAATTGCTGTAAATTAAAGAAAAATATGTTGTAAAGCATGTAAATTCAGTGCTAAATAACCTACGTAATCTCTCGTGAAATCCCATTGGTCGCACACAGCAGAAGTACTGCCAATACAGGCAACTTCATTATTTTTGCGATAGTAGTTTTATACAGAAAATTCTGTAAAATAGAAAATATACAGCTTATTACAGATGGTATAGCAGAGTTTGCAGTGAGTTTATTACATTCATTGTAGGATAGTTATACATGTGTAATAGAAATAGTTATACATGTATAATACAAATCTGGATGTTTTGCTTTATTATTAGAAATGACAAAAATCACACTGTACAAGTGAACAGTAAAATGGTTTTCCCGGGACTATTAATTGAATACACTGCTGTTTTGATAAGGAGCATACAGGTCATTGATGATGACCTTTTGACGGACAAGGATCATCATTGTCAATGAATTATCGCTAATAATTACTACGAGCTATACGATTCATAAAGTAATTTATGATCACGGATTAACTTATGAGCTGACTTAAAAAGACAAATGTTATGGAAGAAGTAAAGGATTAGATCTGCAAGTAATACCAATTTAAGTATAGACAATTCTACTCAATTAACTTTCAAGTCAAATGGTTGAGCAATTAATGTTAATTCATTCTCTTTCTTTCTACGTCAAAGCAATAACAACCAGCTTCATTGAAATAACTTTGATGGTGTATCTGAAAGCATGAAAGTGAGCTATTCATAGGGTCAACATGGAATGTCTTATTAAGCCATGTGGCTGAAATTCATAGCCATCTGTTTCTAATGAAATAGGCTTATTATTTTATGAAGCAATAGTTCTGCAATCATTTACACGATTAACACTTTAAGTCTCTTTTATTACAAAACGCACATGAAATATACACAATGAATAAACATAAAGCATTGATTCATGAACGATATCCAATGAAGTCATTGCTATAAGAAGAGTTTATTCGCGTCACTATAATATCTGTCATAGTTGATTTTAGTAAAACGAGTGTGAGTCATGTGACACACACTATCCAGAAACATATTCATAACATTGGACTTTCCTAATGTAAAGTGCCATAATCAAATTATATTTATAAATGATAAAAATGAAGTTTATTGAAAGCGGGAAGTCAATGCAAAAAGTATCCTCTTAGGAAATATGTAATCATTATACAAAATTAATTTCTCTCAAAGGAAAGAAATAATGTTTTTTTTTTCTTCTATACCTATTAACTATAACTATTATGCATGAATAACTCAAATCTGTTTAGAATATGTATGTATACGTAGTAATGCCCTAGCGCATACTAAAAATTATTTTCTGTAAAATTCAGTTGTAACAGCAGAGTCATGGGACAAATGCTATATATAATACTTCAAGTGATGCAGGATTGCTTCTCAGCAGTAGACCTCATGGCAACTATAAATAGAATCTCCCATAAATGTACGATTGCCTCTTATTTCAACAAGATTCATTACTTGCTAGATCTGTTCTTTAGCAGTAAAAATGAATGAACTTGTACGTGCATGTATTCGCATATAACATAATGTAATAACAATCAATGTAAAATGTAAATTTCGCAGTTTTAGATGTATTATTCACGTCTTATTTGTTTTAAGTGAAAGATTAAAACCACATTCCAATTAGCAATGCTAATAAAGTAAGAAGCGTACGCGATCTTTTAAATATTGTAATATTAAAACTTCGTGTATTGTGCATTACGGATAGTTCGAGAAAATTTTACATTGTATCGTGCATGCATAAAAGCACGATTAATTCATTTAATATGACTTACATTTCAATGAATAAATGATTGATGTACAATATATTTTGTACTTGCTAATTTAAAAAAGAAAAATCGCGCTATTGGTCAAACAATTGAGCGAATGTTTCCGCGGTCATTGCCGTTACACAGTGCGGGCACGTAGAAGTCGTATCTTTGTTTTACTTACATTAGTCCGGCTGCGTTTTATCTTCTTTGTGTAAAAAAAAAAAGACGAATGATCACTCAGCGATCCGTTTTCTTACCCGTTGAACGAAGAACTGATTGCTGTACCATTAGGCAACTCGAGATACGGATTTTTAAAAAACTGAACTCAAAGGGCCACTGTACAGCGCTTATTGTGGCTGTTTCAGGAACTATCTTTAATAAAAGCTGTCCATAGGAAACGTTCTCTTTGGGAGGAGATGTTGAGAGATGTGGAGAGATGGGGGCAGGAAGTCTGTATAAAGCAGATGAAAATTGACATTAGGTTTTATATTCCTAATTAAGCAATGTGATAATTTTCATTAATACACATTATATAGTTTGTTTTATAAATTCATTCCTTTAACAAAAATATAAAAATATTACAGATCATGTAGAACATTATTATACATGTATGTATACTCTTGTATATACACATATAAAAACCAGATAAGTAATGTAAGAATATTTATAATCTCTGTGTATCTTCATTTGAGCTTTCTGTCAATTTGACCAGAGGCTTATCTTTTGACACATTTTCCCCTACTCTGCACAGAATTTCTTCGATTACACCATCTGCAGATGCTTTTATAACATGCTAGAAAAGAATCATTAGTATGTAATTTAATTCGATTAATTGGACTAATAACAGAATATTAAGAATCTTATACAGCTTACTTCCATTTTCATTGCTAGAATTACGAGAAGTGAGTCGCCATCCTTAACTACGTCACCTTTTTTTACAAGTATTCGATCCACTAAACCCGGCATTGGACTCACTGCTGTAGATGCATTGTATTCTGTGCTTGTGCCAAGTGCAGAAACAAACTTAGGATGTGGAATTTGTAATTGCCATTCACGATTCTATTATGTGCAGAACTTCATAGAAATTATGTAAATATTAACGGAGTATTAATATTAGCTCACCTTCGTAAAAATATGCAGTGTATTGTTTATTTTTGTAATTATAGCTTTTGAAATAATACCATCAACTTCTGTATCAAGGTACAAGGTATTATTTCTTTTCTTTAAATGGCCACCTACTTTTCGCCAAGGTCCAATCTTATTTATTCTCATTAAGTATGTATCTGACTCAACATACTTGACATCCACTTCTATATTAGTTTTGTCAATGTTAAATGTAAATGTACGTTTTAAAATGTGGTTAAGACGATGTCCGGTCTCGTTTGTAAAAGGATTGTAAGTATCATTCCTTTGTTCTGCTGAGCATAATAAATCCATTTCCTCGTACAATATTAAGGCAACGGTGCCCTGAGCTATTATTTCATTAGGCACATAAAGTTCAGGAAATAATGTTTCTTTATTTTCATCAATAAAGCCGGTATGTACAGCTCCACTTTGGAAAGTCGGATGACCAGCAAGTTCTTTCAAGAATTCAATGTTTGTGTCCAGTCCAGCTATCTATAAGGAAGAACAAGTTATATATTTACCACATTAAATACTTCTCACAATTCTTCTTATGTTTTAAATCATTACGTACATTATATTCACACAGTTTTGATCTAAGTATGCTAAGTGCTTTTTCTCTATCTTTTCCCCATACCACTAACTTTGCAATCATTGGATCATAATGTACCGTTACTTCATCATTTTCTCTCACGCCTGTTTCAACCCTAACATTTTCTGTTTCATTTGGAGTCCTTACATACAACAATGTGCCAGCTCCAGGTAAGAAGTTATTTCTTGGATTCTATGAAATGGTAGCAACAAATATAAAACCAGATACATGTAACATGGCATGCACCAAAGGAATATGTGTACCTCGGCATAGACTCTTGCTTCAAATGCATGTCCATGAAAATGAATTTCTTCTTGTTTCAGTGGAAGTTCCTCACCAGCTGCTACTCTTAATTGCCATTCAACAAGATCCAATCCTGTTATTGCTTCAGTTACAG
The DNA here is from genome assembly GCA_944319695.1 of Tiphia femorata. Classification (NCBI taxonomy): domain Eukaryota; kingdom Metazoa; phylum Arthropoda; class Insecta; order Hymenoptera; family Tiphiidae; genus Tiphia; species Tiphia femorata. The sequence continues at coordinate 3,700,688 of OX090902.1, forward strand.
GATGCTCCACCTGAAGGCGCGTATTCATTTCCATGAAATGAAAATTGTGATTATTACGATCCATTATAAACTCTACGGTACCAGCACCAACATATCCTACTGCTTTTGCAGCACGTACAGCAGCTTCCCCCAATTGTAATCGAAGTTCGTGAGAAATATTAGGCTGCATAATTTATAAAAATATATGACATAATTTAAATATAATAGAATATCACGGCTTGTTTCAGAAACATTTGAATTACATACAGCAGGTGCTTCTTCAATAACTTTCTGATGTCTTCTTTGCACAGAGCAATCTCTTTCAAACAAATATACCGTATTTCCATATTTGTCTGCAAAAATTTGCACTTCTATATGTCTTGGCTCTGCAATATACTTCTCTAACAAGACTCCAGAGTCCCCAAAGGCTTTTTGAGACTCTGTTCTTGCAGACTCTAATGCTTCTAAAAATTGATCTTCGCTTACCACAATCCTCATACCCTTGCCACCTCCACCTCTTGTTGCTTTTATCATAAGAGGAAAACCAATTTTTTTACCCTGTGCTAATAATGTTTCATTTGATTGTTCATTACCATGGTAACCTGTTATTAATTTAATATAAGAATAATAATAAAGTAGCAGTTATTAATACTATTAAAAAACACAGGCTGATTCTACGAATCGATAATTCTACCTTCGATGATTGGAACACCAGCTGTGGCCATAATAATTTTTGATGTATTTTTTATACCCATATCTCTTATTGCACTAGCCGGTGGGCCGATAAAATTTATATTTTCTTGTTGGCAAAGCTCTGCAAATTCTGTATTTTCGGATAAAAATCCATACCCTGGATGTATTGCCTGACATTTAGATTTTTTAGCAATGGAAATAATTTTATCTTGTCTAAGATAACTTTGAGCAGATGGTGCAGGTCCTATACAGTATGCCTCATCAGCCATCTCTACGTGCATTGACTTTTTATCCACATCACTGTATACTGCTACTGTTTTTACACCAAGTTTTTGAGCAGTTCTACATATCCTACAAGCTATTTCTCCACGGTTTGCTATGAGGACCTGAAAGAAACCAGTAAAAGTATACCAGTGTATATCAGACATAAATCTACACGCATAATTAATTGTCAATACTTTGTCGATCATTTTATCATGTTTCGTTGTTTTGTGAAAATCCCGCACAAATGAGGTTAACTGCCTCCTAAAACATAACAGTACGATAATTGCGTAAATATAAATGCTGAAATAAAAAATGTAATGAACACACACTTCATAAATAGTGATTTAAGATTTCCAAAATTATGCATCGTGAATTTTGCTTAATATGTACAGAATATGGTAGCAGAACACGCATACACCATCAAACATTATTTCTCACTTATAATAAGTGCTATGTAATCTTGAAGAATAGATAAGCACATCATGCGATTCAATGATTTATATAGAGCAATCATCATTCGTTTGGATAAAACAATAGTGGTCAGTCTCTTCATAATATCCATATATTCAAAAGCATATTTAAATAGTCATGCGTATCATTAATATATTGTACGCTATAAAATTATAAGAAAAATTTATATTGCATTAAAAATTATGTTTAAATCATACCTTTTACATATCAAAGGAGTAAGAACCTATGCATTTTTGTATGCCATGTATTGTTTAATAATTCAATAAATAAATAAAAAAATCTTTCGCGAAAAACGTATCTTTAATATTAGTTTAAAATAAAATAATATTGGCCCATGAGGGGATCGAACCCGCGACCTTCGCGTTATTAGCACGACGCTCTAACCAACTGAGCTAATGGGCCATCTGGCAGACATCGTTCAATACAGTTTCTTACATTGTCATTCCAATCTGCAGTCATTAATTCCTAAGATTGGTAACTGGTTCCTAAAATTGTTAACAGAACTGGAGATTGCATTTCAATAAACGACTGCATAAAATATAAGTTACAAAATATAATGTAATCATGGCCCGAATAAAAAATTATAGTTGCTATTATAACATCACAAATGTATATACATTTTTACCACCGGAGTAAATAATGTTAATGAATCACGATTTCCACGTGAATACAAAATTTATATACATAACAAGATACATTAATGCGTATATGTCAAATGAATTATTTTTTGAGCAAGGTGATGAACGCATCCCTTGGTAATGCAACATTTCCAACCATTCTTAGCTTCTTTTTTCCTTCGGCTTGCTTTGCTAATAACTTCTTTCGTCTGGTGACATCTCGACCGTACTAAAAAGTATTATGTCAATGATATTCATATGAGCATTTTATATAATGTATCTTACCAATTTTCCGGTAACATCTTTTCTATATGGTTTCAGAGTTTCTCTAGCCAGTACTTTTCCTCTACACATAGCTTGTATGGCTATCAGAAATTGTTGTTGCGGTACAATATCCAAAAGTTTAGTACATATTTCTCTACCCATCTGTACTGCTTTGGAAGCATGCACCATAATGCTTAATTCTTCGACTATCTTTCCGTTCAGGGCAAAGTCTACCTAAGGTATAATGAAATATTGCATTGATTTTTTAAGAGAAAAAGACATTTCTAAAGCTCTACAGCTTTTGAATAATGATTCTTTCATGAAATGGATTGGTCATTACTTATATTTTGTACCTGTTTTAAATCTGCGGGTTGATATTTTTCTTCTTCGTAATCAAAACTGGCAAAACCAGAAGTTATACGTTTCAGGCTGTCGTGAAAATCAACAATTACTTCATTTAATGGCAGTAAAAACAATAGTATCGTTCGGTCATTGCCAATATTTTGTGTATGTTTTTCTATTCCACGTCTGTCAAAACATAGCGACATTAATGGACTTACAAATTCATCTAAAATTCAAAGCACCGTGTAACATTATCGAACAAACGCTTATACGGAAAACCTAACAAGAAAATAAAAACAAATCATACCTGGCGTAATAATAGTACCCATTATCATGGGTTCATAGTATTCAACCACAATTTCATGGGACGGGCATTTCATTGGATTCTCAAAGGTGACTATCTCTCCACCATAACTTGCAATATTTTTCTTACCCGTAATTTTTGCTTTATACGTTACACTAGGTGCTGTAATAATTGGTTCCATATCATATTCTTGCTCTAAACGTTGACTGAATACTTCCATGTGCAATAGGCCCAAAAAACCCAAACGCCATCCACGTCCGAGTGCAGCACTATTATGACATGAATTTCCTTTATGTATTGCCTCTTATTTATTTGTATTTTCGGGTGACTTATATAATGTTACTCAAAGCACTAAATAGTGATGTACCTTGAATCGGGAACCACAGTAACCGCATTGTCATTTAATGTAAGTTTTTGTATTGCATTATCTAATTTAGAGAATTGATTTTGATCCAAGGGATATAGCCCTGCAAATACCATGGGTTTTGGAGGTTCAAATTTGCTTAATGTTTTAACTGGTTCACCTTTAAGGTACAATGTATCGCCGATGAATGCTTCCGAGGTAGATTTCATATTACATACTATACATCCCACTTGACCCGCGGCTCTGAAACAGTATGTTTACCGTTTGTCATGCGACATTGCATATTAATGCACGTTGTACATTTAATATCATTAGAAATTACCACTTACAGTAGGTTTACGTTACATTCTTCAGGTTGAAGACGAAATAGTGACTTTATTTCATATGATTTTTGGCTATATGCAGATGTAATTTGATCAGTTACACGTAAACTTCCTCCCAGTACGTAAATTAAAGAAATAGCACCTTTGTACGGCTCGAACCAACTATCAAATATTATCGCATGAAAGTTTGCGGCTCTGTTAACAGGCGGTGGAGGAATTTTCTCAATAATAGCGTGTAACACGCTCTCTACATTTGTACCATTCTTGGCGGATATCTTCAGTATTAAGTTTTTACTTATGTTAAATAGTATTTTCATTTGGTCCATTACACGTTCTGGCTTTGCATTCTTTAAGTCTATTTTATTTAGAACTGGTATTATTGTTAACTTCCTTTCAAATGCTAAATAATAATTTGCTACAGTTTGCGCTTGTACGCCATCATTTGCGTCTACCAATAATACAACTCCTTGACACGGTGCTAAAGAACGATAGACTTCCGAAGAGAAATCAACATGACCAGGTGTATCTATAAGATTTAAAAGATATTTTTGGTCTTTATAGGTATAGAAGAGAGAGGCTGTCTGGGCCTTTACAGTTATTCCCCGTTCTTTTTCTACCTGCAATTTGTCTAACACCTGTTTACCAGAATTTGCTTTAATTGCTCCGGTCAGTTCGAGAAATCTATCGGCAAGAGTACTTTTGCCATGGTCAACATGTGCTATAATACTAAAATTACGGATATTCTCAACTGGTATATCTGTGGTTGTTTCGGTCGAATAAAAATTGTTGAAGATCCACGTACACTTTCTGAAATAAAACAATGTTTTATGTCAATGATAACGATTATTTTCAATAGTTTCTTTAATTGGACATCACTCATCTTAAGACTCATTATAATAAAGAGTGAAGCATTTCGCATAAAGATATATTCTAAAGTATAGGTTAGGAAACATGTATAATAACCTGTATTAACCTTTCAGTCTTCAATATATCTAGAACACGGGAAAGACATCTATTTCGCACATTGCTAAATGAATACATTATGTTGCGTGTTATTATTGTTACATTAATTAATACGATTGTGCTCGTATTTACGGTATGTTATTTTATATAAATCTCATGATTTGAACTTCGCCAGCCATGAGCCAATCCCATGGCGAATTTGTATTCATTCCAGGGGTTCGAAACCAGTGGAAACTCCTCTACAATTTCATTTTTAGTACCCGCCAGTACCCGCTGGTACAGTGATACCGGCCACAGGAGCCTTGCCGATGGAGCACTATATAGGATTTCTAATTGGCTGAGATATCGGGTGCAATCGGGTGGAGAAGGCATGATTTGTGACGTCCCACGTTGACAACTTTGATGCACAGTATCCAACAGTAACAGTTATCATCGGTAACCGGTAACTACCGCAGGCACATAACACAAGTACGCCATGAGAACGCTGTGTCCTACTTTCGAATATCCCGAAGATTTCGTAAATATGACTGAATACGACATACGACCAGAAACTCGTCCGCGAGACGTCCGGCGGATGATTGTTCGCTTTTTCATAGCCCTCGGCATGTCCAGGGGATATTCGTCGGATCTTTATTACTACAGTACTGTTGTACAGTACCTGACAGTACCTTATCCACAGAATTGGCATTCTAATCTTACCTTACAGCACCTTCCAGTATATGCATAAAAATGTATTCAAAATATATGACTGTATATATTACGACTACATTAATACTGTATTGCCACTACAGTGGGACACTACAGATTAATGTAGCAATACTAAAAATACAATTTATAAATAAACGCGGATAAAATTTTTCAAGAATGTTATTATTTCAAATATAGTTATTATAGTTTGATTAGAATTAATGCGTTGCTTTCCTTATTCTTTCGGGGGCATGTGCCAACCAGGATTTTATCGGGGCCACAAGATCTTTCTCCGTATGGCTGGGAAATCTTTTCCATAGTACATCTGCAAACAAAAATTTGAGTATTGGATATAGGCCATATAATTGACATTTAATTATAAGGTTAACAAATTATTTGTCTATGTAGCAGCCTGCATTACTATTGATAATGATATTTAAAAATTATGACAAAAAAAAAATATTCTTACATCGTATGACTGTGGAAATTTCTAAATTCTCAAAGGCACTCTTGCCTTTCCTTCCGTGCCAACTAAATTGGCATGCCAGATCGTTTGATAACAGTGCTCTAAGTATTTCGTATGCTGTAGTGTTTACAATATTTCCCCCTAATCGCATACAATGACTGACCTAATGTAACATAACACGAATTTGTATAATACACAATTAAGTTAATGTAAACCAGTCCCTTTCGCGTCATGCCCGTTGATAGACTTGTTTCATAGGAAATTTCAAAAAGGAAGAAATAATTTAATGATAGCAATCCATATGAAAAGATAATTAGAAAAAAAAGAAACATGAAAGTATTTACCAATGAATTGCGAACCGTTTTTTCCTTCAATTTGATTTCAAACGAAGTAAGATCTTCATTGGTACATAGTGGCAGGAACTGTACAATGTTGATTTCTTCACTTGGTGAATCAGCTGTGTCGAAATTTACTTTTTTCGAAATTTCCTGCTGCATGTTTTCGATAGCCCTCACGCGAAGGTCCATATCCGTTAATTTTCGAACAATGAATTGTTGAAAATCTGTAAACCATAGATCCCTATAGTAAGGCATAGTAATGTTCTTTTAGTAAACTTGCAACACAGTCCTGACTTGTTACTAAAAAGAAGATTCTATATGCATTGTAAAGCAAGATTAGGAATAACGTGATAAGTTTGTATCATAAAAAATACACATGAGTAGTTTGCCTAAACTTGTACAGTATACTTTTTGATAGTCATTATGAAAGTGCAAATATGTGAAACCACTAAACGAACGATACTCGGTGAGTACATCTTTATATTGCTTCTCTTTGCTATGTATACCTTTTGTACAATTTGCCCGATTGTCAGCTGGCTTGCTTGTTTGTATTAAATTTGCATTCGCTTCTTGCGAAGTCGATGGATCCTCCCTTGTTAATTCGTGTGTCACTACAAATTGAATATAACATAATTTTTTCTACCATAACAGAAGAAAATAGATCAAAGTACAGGCATATATAGAAAATGTAATTCTAATGCTGCTTATTGAATAATTACCTGTAGATTTTTTATACGTTTTACTTTGTAATTCGGTACATTGTCTTTTCGGTATATTGGAAAATGGTACGATTACTTCCAATTCCTCAGCACTTCTTTCCTCGTCGCTCGAAAATACAATTCTTCCTCTTTCCTTTCTGCTTTTTTTAAATAAATTTTCTGCATTACTGTCAGAAGTTAAGTCAGATAATATTTGGGTATCTGCCAGCGTTTTTTTCGCTTTCTCATAATTTGCTACAACATAAATGTACATGCATAAATTTGAATTGAATAACATATAAAATGGTCAGCGGATTCATTAAAAATTACACGTAGTCGCCAAAATTTTCACAATAGGATGCGACGTCCAGCTGCTTTGCGGTGGATCCATTCTTTGAATGGCCTTGGGGTATCGAGAAATATTGGTGAAAGATGGCCAAAACGATTCCGTCATTGTCTCATTCAACCAATTGCTAGGAATTATTTGGAGTCCTTCCGTGAATTCCACCACGGCATAAAATGGGTCAACGGTCGATAATGGAATCCCGTCGATATTTACGGCAATTTTTACACAATCAATGATGGAATTATCTTGAGACATCTCTTCTAAGAATCGTTTCATAACTTTCTGTAATTCAAAACGGTAGTATCCCCCTGGTGGTATGCTACGTGTTCTCGTAATTCTTGGGGTTTTCCGCAATGTACGTACATTTGATAGAAGATCCGTATAACATTCGTGTTTCTTTAATAACGCGAGTAGCGCATTCATTGAATTATGTTGAATTTGGTGCGATATCGCCCATTCAATGAGGTTCGCTTGAAAGTTTTCATCGGTCGTGTCATTAGTTTTCTCAGTGTAGCTATTTACCGCAGATTCTGTATTATTTAAATCTTCTGCATCCTCATCGGACGATGTAAACGTATTGATTCTTTCTGTATATGTATCTTTCATATTTTTTTCTGTATTGAATTCTTGCATGTTTCTCCGAATTGCGCTTTCTTCTTTATGCGAAGTCTCCGCTTTGCAGGTTATAGCCGAAGTAGTAGCTACATCATGATGGGATCTTTCTAATAATGCATCCCGTATCTTTTCTGCATCCGCCTTACACAGCCTACGCACATGCCTTTTTGATACGCGCAATAAATCCTTTTTTGCTCTTCTCTGGTCCATTTTGACATCTCTTAAAAAGTTTCAAATGTATGCTATACGTGTGCTGAAATATTAATTTACTACACTTGACCGCTATAAGTATATATGTGTCTAGATACGAAATAAAGTACCTTGAAAGGTAAGAATTCAAAAGTAATCCGTAAGTCCGGAACACATCAAACACCCTCAAATTTGTGGCTCCGAAATCTGCGTCGAACACCACCAAAGCGCTTCCTCCAAACCCTGACGAATGATAACTGCAATATACAAGACTTTATTTGCGTATATATAAATGCTGTACATAAATTAAAGAGCACTTATCTTCACCAGTACTTATTCACGTGTTCATTCTAAACGGTTCGACTGCTCGCTCTTTTCGCTTCTGATGCGTCCAAAAAAAAAAGCGTCACAAAAAAGCGCCACGCCACACAATCGAACACCATCGTACATACACTGCTAATTGCTGCTAATGGACGTCTCCTGTCCTCACCGCCGCTACCTAGTGGTGCCATCTACAGTCGTGTTCTTTGGTTTTCGGAGCTAAAAACACCGAGAAGTGATTGCTAAAGCGGATCAGCGCTTGTGTATTTGAAGGAGCCGTTTTGCCGGGTCCTAGTAGGTTCCGGAGTTAATTGCAGCACTCTATTCGATTGCGGTACTTATAGATGAGTTGTAATGTAACTATGTTGATTTGCCATGTGGGTATGTGAACGTGGCGATCGACGCGGTGAAAATTTTCGGCCCCCATACACGAATAAGCGCTGACCCTCTTTAACAATCTCTCCTCGGTGATTCAATAGACGATGGCAGATATTTTGAGATAATGTTTCATTTCAATAGCACGGCATATCTACCTTACAAGGGCAGCAGATCGCGTTAGCTTCGCTGCTACGGAATGTAATAAGGGAAATTGAAAAGTGACGAGGATTAAGATCGATAATAAAAACGAATCGACGCAGAAGAAGCGAGGAGGAAGAGATTACTGGAGCATTTGGAGGTGACGATGAATTCCATCGATGTAACACGAACGTTCGTAATATAAACATTTTTCTTATTCAAACGTATGTTCTTACATTTACACAGTACAAAAAATTATACTCAGACCTGCCGGCCCGCGGTTCATAACTGCTATGATTGGGGGCGGTATGTGGTGGGTTTGGCGCGGGAATCAGAAGGTGGATAATTTTAGGAGGTAAGGGCTGTACATTGTCTCATCCATTCCACTCCGCCCCCAATACACGGCCCCTTGTTTTCTCGCGCATTCCCCTTTCACACTTTTATTCGGTATCACACATACGCAGAACACTCAACGCTTCCTCGATTTTCTCATTTACACTATGTTCGTATTCGTGCTTTTCTCGGCAACATTTAAATATCGTATTTTCCGTAATAATTACTCGTAATAATGATAATTAATAATTAATTCATAATAATAATAATAATAATAATAATAATAATAATAATGGGATAATAGTCTATCTACGCGTGTGAAGTGTATTTTCCGTGAACGTGGAGTCTGTATCCCCTTAAACCTAGTCTTTCATCCGTATTTATATATGTATATGTATACATATATCCACGTATAAATGTATGTACATACACTTAGCAAGAGAACAAATAGCTTCGTCAGTAGCGATACTACACAGAGTTCGATTTTTTTTTTTTCTTATATAATTTTATACACCGCCCATTCGTAAATGATAAAGTGTGTCCCTTCTCATTTCCTTGTCCTGTTGCTTACAATTTGCCATAAGATTAACATACTTATCAACACTAAGATATTTTGAAGTTTATTCGTTAAATATTTAATCGAGTCGTTGTATGCTAGACAAATGTTGAGATCAAAGAAATTGCGGATTCGAGTGAGTTTTTTTTTTCTTTCATGATTATTTGTGTCGATTACCAGTCGCAGGGTCTCACAATTGATAAGCGCAAGAGTGGTGCACGATCGTGTAGAAAGGTTCGATTCCAAAAGTTGCTGTCTCTTACTAAGCGATACTTGGAAATAAATGCAGTGTCCTATGCCCGAGTAAAGATACTTGGGACCATACCCTCGAAATAATGTACAAGCGATAGAGAGGGCTGACCAGACGAAATTTAACGTTGACAGCAATTTTTGATATCGCACGCGAATAGAGTCGCCTCCGCAGCGAGATTACAAATCGTCGTAAGCAATGTGTAATGACCCTGAATTAGCGGCGATCACGCGGGTTGTTGAATGATAGGAACTTGGCCTGTCATCTGCGGGTTGTGCATGACTACGTTTTCCCTACCTACGCATACGGGGCGCAACACGTATACGCATTAATCTCACTAGTCCCTAATCGTTCAACATTGGCACTTTGAAAGTCATTAATTTTTACGTCGATTTAAATAATTACCATAATTATTTACGTTACGATTACAGTTAGATTACAATTAGATTATCGCTTTTCCTTTCATCGGTTAGACGGTTTGTGTTGCTTGACAAAAATAACAGTTCTGTTTGTTGCTTCCCTCATCATCCCCTCTCATTCTTGGGTAATCACCGAGCACTTACACGCATACGTAATTCACGAAGAGACGTTACATTCAAGTTGTGACTAACAACTGTGTCGTTTTTCTTACAGCTCGGAGAGGATAACGGCCATGGGCATCTAACGTTCCTGTTTTCGTTGTTTCGATGCCTCGCGACCGAGTGTAAGGGTCACACGAACCTCCAGTACTCTGCCCCGCGCATAGCCGGTATATTTTCCCGAGGAATTATTTCATATTTCTCGAAAAGCAAAAATCTCTGTTGGATATGCTTCAAGAGTACCAATGCTCACCTTCCGTTGCTCGCGAACTAATGTAGATCAATTAGGCAGTGTTTAATTTATGCTCCTGTCGCGCGGAACATAAGACAGAAGCGGGAAAATATATCGTCCATTTGGCAAAGTTTCTTTAATATCGAAAGCACCGAATCACGGGAGCACGCGACAATGGATCGAGTGTATCGCTGATCCAGTTAACAATAGAATCGACATCTAATTGCACAAAAGTATTTCTAGACAATCCCCTCGCAGGTGCTAGTAGGAATTCATTACACAATAATCGATTATCTACATTTATATAGTATAGACAGTGTGTATTGGATACAGGCACGATATAATTAATTACAAATAATGTATGACCCAAAGTCCTTCTGGTATCACAATGGTAATGGACAACGGCATTCGTGTTACCACGTCCAAGATTAAAAAAAAAAAAAAAAAAAAAAAAATCCCACAGACTTCATGTCTGTCGGCGTGTTTTTCACAAAAGAAAAAACAAAAAAGAGATAAAAAGGAATTAAGATGAGAAGGGATATTCAAATGAAACATACAACGAATAACTTTACATTGGCTCAGCCAATATCGGAAATTAAGCTTTCGAGTTACTCGTCAAATATCACAACAAATTCTTCCTCCGACATCGCCGTGTTGGAGTATCTTCCATGTACACTCTCTCTCTCTCTCTCTCCCCCCTCCCTCCCTCCCCCCCTCTCTCTCTCTTTTACATTTCACCAACGTGTTTCGCAAGCGTGGTATATGAGAGTTGAGAGAGGCTACAACAGTTGTACTCGCCAGGCGGCAAGATTTAGTCAAACGATAATCAACGGATCTTACATCCGTGGAAGGGGGCCTAAGGCTACGTTTCGTCTTTGACTTTCATCTCGTTATTCATCTTCAATTTGGCAAGAGTCTTCTCCTTAACATTCGCTAAAACTGTCAAGGAATCCTTCACAGCATGATATATTATGTTCTTGATCTGCAGCTTATCTTCGTGATTGGTGTGCGTGTCCGATAATGCACGGAATTCTTGAGTAAGGTGGAAACAGTGCGAAACGTTTTCCGGCGACACGAAATCTTCCGCAACCTTTATACAATTATGAAGGTTCCGAACTTGATGCGGTGCACCAGCTGGGACAAACACCGCGTCGCCGAGACACTGAACAATGGCGTACCTGTAAGAAAGACGAATAATGTCATGGCTATTTACGACAAGAGAATTAAGAGTGGAATTCCGATAATCACCCTTCGACGCCGTACTCTCGGTAAAGTCGCTCGCGTAATGGTCCATCGAGATAACAACTTTGATCGTGTATAGGGTCGTGATGTGGCTCCAGACGAGCGCCCCGCTCCAAAGCAACTGCGTTCAAAAGGTCACGAATTTTGTCTGCGTCTCGAGCTGCATAAATATGCCATAGCGCGCCTGGCGCCTCATTACGTTCACGAACGCGTCGCCGTGTTAGAATATCACAGCCTGCCTCATCGATCGCTCTCAATGCTTCTGCAAAAAGGACATACGCATATTCGCAATTTTCCTACTGACTCGTGAATACGGAGAAACTCGCGAATAACCGTGCTGTCGTTTCAAAACTATTACGCGATAACTCGAATAAAGTTGAACGCACCTTTGACATGTTCGTCGCTGTCGGCATCTTTGGGAATACCTACGTACACCATGACGTTAACAGCATCCGATATGTCGAGATGAAGATTCGTCGTGCCCTTATTGGAATGCAAAGCCGAACCATAGGCATTGTACATCTTAGGGCCCAGATCAGGTCTCACAAAACAATCGGGCAAACGGCTTGCCAAATTCAATCTGCCAAATCGGTGAGTATATTCGGACAGTGGTAGAACCTTCATCAAATCGGCAAATCTCGATGGAAGTAATTCTGCGAAATCTTCGCCGGGTGGCCAATCTTTTAATTTCAAAAGCATGGGATTACCCCTCTCGTCTTTTAGCCTCTTGGAAAAATGCTCGAATCCTTCCCAAAATTTGCGCATTGGCTGATTCGGCACTAGGTTTCCCGTCATGCAATTAACAAGGTCGTTCTTCTCGTCGCCAAAATCTCTCGCGAACGAATCTGGATGCCAGAGGTCCATGTCAAGAGCCTTTGCCACATCCGACACAATGACAGGCTGTCCCCTTTTCCACTGGTCTTGAAATATTCTGTAATTGTTGGGGTTATTCGGCTCATTTAACCTCAGTAATTTCCCATCGCACAGCCACGAGTGTGGCACATCTGGATAAAGGCTCTTGCTCTCCGTTAATGTCATAATTCTGATAGGTAGTGGCTCACGCCCACGCTGAGTCCATTTATATCTTCGTACAAAGTGCTTCAGTTCTCTCGGCTTTGCATCGTTATCAAGTCCACTCTCTCTCTCTTTTTTAACACTATGCTCTATTACGCTAGATATTACTTCGTCCAAAGTATCCATCTTGGACTTTTTACCGGTTTTTGTAATATTATTTTGCGTGTTATTTCCTGCCGTGGCGTTTGCATTGCCGGAGTTATTTGTAGGCGAATTAGATCTAGAGCCATTTCCGTTTGGCTTATGAGAAGGCCTGATAAGTAATTCACGCAGTGTCGAGTAATTGCCGTCGCGATCTTCATCCGAATCGGAACTTGTCCCGCTATCGTTTTTATCTTGATTCTGTAGAGCAACATCTGCTAACCAGGTCAATGGCGAGTTCTTATCTTCGCCGTTGGCTTTGTTCTCCGACGATCCGTTGGACTCGTTCATTTTCTTCTCTTCCTTAACTTCTTGCTTCACATTTCCATTTAACACGGGCATAGAGTCACCCTTTATCAAATTCCTCAAACATTCATTGGGCGGAGATGGTACGGCAAGGGTGCAACCACAATGTTGTGCAATACCCCATTCCGCTCGACATTCGTGTAAACGTTTTCCGAGCCGCAGCAGACTGTCTCCCGCGATGATTTGCGTCAGCATAAGACGTTCGGGTTCGTGGGCTTGTCTGTTTGTGCACAGTAACCACGAAAAATCATCTCGATCTTTGCCACTTTCTCCCCAGATTTTAATTGTTCCGTTCTTTCGTCCCTTTGAAGTAAACATAATGGTTAGTATAATCGGCACGATAAGGGGCAGGAAGAAAGAGATAATCTAGCAATAAAATGTCAGTGTTAAAAAGCTCGTTATATGTAAAATATGAAACTTTCATGTATTATCAAATCGTTTTAGTCATCATACCGTTTCTATGAAAAAATAATCGCCTATTTAAAAATCAATTAATTCTTCTTACCTTGTAGCAATCGATGCATACGACGAAACCGCATTTTCCGCATGCCCAGTGATAATTGAAGAGGGTTGTTTCGCACATATCGCACATCTCCCGGACGCACTGGACCACTCGTTTCCACGCTACCGTTCCGTCTATAACCCCCGAACTCGCTGTCAAGATGAATGCATAATCGGTGTGCAAAGCGTTAAAACATGCGAACAAATAAGGTTAAAGAAGCATTTACACTATTTTGTATCGAAACGGAGTTAGACCGATTAATCTGAATGGACTCAAATGAATGCATGGCCTAATACCTATCAAATTAGTGAACAACAGATATGTATACGTAAAAGAAACACTTTAAAAGAATACATATAGAATAGTTATTTACACAATTCTAACGTGATCCTCGACGTATTATATTTAACATAATTATATGTAAAATGTTTACATTCTCTTGTTCGACGTTCTAATGTTGGGTACATGCAAAGTATAGATTTGAATGTCAACGTCACTCTTGTATAATGGAATGGAAGTAAGCACGTGTGAAAATGTGTCATATTGAAATGTTTCGAAAACATTACATCGAATACAATTGCATATTTTACCTTCGGCCATGTGTTCCTGCAAAGCGTCCTTCTCTTGATGTAGAAGATCACAAAACTGATCGCCAATTTCGTGAAGAAGACGATGCGCCATTTCCAAATCTAAGTCCTCTTTACCTGCTCTATCCGCTCTTTCCTTGTCATTTCTTTCCAATTTTTCGTTTCTTCCACTATTCTCTTGTCCATCTTTTCCTGGTAACCACAGCTGTAGATCTTTCTGTAATGTAGTAAGAATTTCATCAAACAATGTTGTTTTACCTGCACGCTTAAGAAAAATGATCGTATCATACTTAAATTAAAAGCAATCAAATTACCTCAGATGCATCCTTATGCGGATCACTGAATCCAGCTATAGCCAATTGTCCATTTTTGGTATAACGCAATCTACGAAACGCATAGAATCTGCAGAAAATATTTTGAGGAAGATTTTTGACACGTTGATTCGGCGTCCACCTGCATTCACGACATTTAGCCAATTTGGGTGCAACTTCGAAGCAAGGGCCATCCTGCAGCCAGCTCTCGCCAGTTTTTTTCAACTGAGAAATAGACGGCTTACGATATGGATCACCTCGACCGCCACTTCCTCCTGGCGCATTGTTTCCACCGCTTGTACTTTCATCCCTACGTTCTTTCTTCTGACGAGGCTGCTGATCTTCGCCACCCACATCGCTGCCTTTTGTAGTCTTTGGTCTTCTCCCGCGCTTTCTAGGTTCTTTATTATTTCCTGTTCAATAAGGGAGTATAATGTTTTTACAAGTATCGGGATATACGGATATGCGTACATGGCAATATATCTGAGTCAGTGTTAAAAAGCTCGTTAAGGTCGATATAAAAATCATCGTTATCATTCTAAACATTCATCATAAATAAAAGTTCCACCAACGCGCGGTAATTAAACACAAGGCCGTAGAATTACGACAACTAACCATTTCCCGATGAACTGTTAGAATTTGCTGTGGTATGTCGTACTCTCGAAGCAGGTTGAATGGAGCCCAACTGTTCGCTGGTATCGCTAGCAGAGCCTCCTTCACTTTCATTACTAGACTCACTGCCTACTCCAGTTCCACCTCCTTGCTTGTCTTCTTTTCGTCTCCGCTGATCTTCCGCGGTGCTTTGCTGCCTCCTTGTGGCTCCCTTCTTTCGTTTTACCTACCACAGGGCATAGATTATTAAGTAGTCAGGAAGTTCATGCTCTTGTCGCAGCTACTATCTAAAGCTACTGACCACCAATAACGATAGCACTATTTTACAAAATACCACAATACTACCATACTGTGCAATAATACATCTTACACGTGTAACCAGCATTTTCCAACGCGCAAGGATATATACCAGATCCTCGCTCGCCGTACTATGCATGTAATAGCTCAGTATTCTACCCTCTACCCTCCACTCTCTCTCTCTCTCTCTCTCTCTCTCTCTCCCTATGCATAATGCCATGGCTCAAAAGCGTCAAAGCAATTTGAGCGATATTTTATTAATTATGCGCAACATAAATATAGAATTACATCGACAGGAGGAAGGTACCTATGATGTTTTGCGTACACGAAAAATTTTAACAATGAGGTTACGATCGGACATTTTGATTCGAGAACAATGTAGAATTGAAAACGATAGGGAAATTGTAATCGTACGAGGAATTTTCGTTACTGTACCACACTTATCTCCATCCTAATGCACTTTTTTCAATAGCTCTGTCACACGGAGCAGTTAGAAATATTATAAAAGGTCGTCCATTGTCAAACGGTACAACACCGCTGAAAACTGTTGCGACTGGACGTTACACGCGGGTGCGGCTGCGTTAACAAGATGGCTGCGCGCATGCGCATGTACCTCCGTCTCGAAAACCCGCCGTGTCCCCTCACGTTTGAAATATAATACGCGGGTGTTGTCATCGGGTTCGATAGCCCGGCGACCCATCCATGGTATTATACCGATATCCTTATTAATAGCCGTAATAACAGCAATAGCCCACCACATTCGCAGAAACACTCTTTTAAATACTCATGCATACTTACATGCCACCACAACGATTTAAGCGAATACTTTGCATTCCACGGTTTGCCGAACTTTCGTTCCGCCTCAGTCAAGAACGTTTACACGTAAAGGAAAAGAATTGGCGATAACGAAAAATACAACGTTACTCAAGAGATACTACCAGTGCACGAGATACATCGTCTACCCACGATAAATGACGACCAGTGTAAATAGATACCTTGGGCGGCTTTCTCTTTGGCGGCGACTTCCTCTCGGGGTCGCTGCTCGACGAATCCTCCTGAAGGCTCTTGGTAATGTCCGTGGCATGGCCGTTCAAGGATTCCTTATTGGCCGGTTTACGTCCGCTCTTCCCGATCACTCTGCTCTTATTGATACTGTTCACTGCCATGGTACCGATATTATGAATAGAATTCACAGCGCTGGGCAAACAGGTGGTGGTCGTGGTCGTGGTGGGGCCGGTAGTCGCGTTATTCGACGGGGTGTCGCGCTCCTTACTGTTGAGCGGTTGCGAAGGAACTGTCGAAATGTTCAGGGGCAACGTGACGCAGGAACCACTGCCTACGATGCCGGTGGTGTCCTCCGTGCCGTCCTCGCCCGAATGCCTTTGCAACCACGCCTTCTTCAGCTTGTGTACCGGATAGCTGGTACTACTCGGTGGCCTTGGAGCTGGACTATTGGACTTCTCGCTGTCCGCGGTAGGCGTGACCTTGGCCGGGGTACCAGGAGCACTTGGAGCTGGACTGGGCACCGTGGATGGCGCAGGACTGGGCACCGGTGCCGGACTGGGCGCCGCGCTGATGGTCGCAGGATTCAGGGAACTCACACTTCCGGTACTGGCCGGTCTAACCGATCCGTCCCCGCTGGCGGTCCTCGGGGCAGGACTAACCGCCGTCACGGTACGCTCCTGATGCGCCTGGACGTTGGATTGCGCCAAAAGCGCCGCGGTATTCACCACCGTCGTGATAGACGTCGCTGCCGACGCTATGAGAGGACTGGGCTCGCTCACCCTGGACAAAACAGGTGGTCCCACGCATTGCAGGGAGAGCGGTTGCGGTTCCTCCATCCTCCTCTTCTTGCACACCTCCAAGGACACCGGTTGACCCGAATTGTCACAAATCAGTGGTGTGGGCGCCTTCCTCTTGGGCGAACCGGACCTCTCCACTCCCAGGTCCAACGGTTGCGTTTGGAAGACCGCGGTGGAGCCCAACTGTTGCTGCTGCTGCTGTTGCTGCTGTTGTTGGTGCTGTTGGTGGTGGTGGTGGTGATGGTGGTGCTGCTGCTGCTGTTGCTGCTGTTGCTGGGCGTGTTGCACGGCGGTTTGACCGGGGCTCTGATGAGGATGATGGGCGGGATGGGCGATGGACCGCGATAGAGGAGCCGAGGCGGCGGTGGGTGGTGAACCGTGGAGGGGCGGTGGTGGTAATTTGGCGGCGGGCATCGAGCCGGCGAAACCCCTCGTGTCGTAGACCGATCTGCTGCTGTGAGCGGGCGGAGGTAGGGGTGGTGGTGGCGCCCCGTGATGATGAGGCACTTGCTGATACGGCGAACTTCCGGCCTTCGAGGTCAACGGGATGGGCGCCGATACGGCGGGCTCCGACGCCCTGCACACCGGCGTTCCCGTCATGATGCCGGAGTTTGGTTTGCCGTAGATGTGTGGCGGCGCCGGACTGCTGACTTTAGGCTTCGAGCCAGCCGGCGGGGCCGCGTAGTGCGAGGTCGGCGAGGCCGTGGGCGGATGAGGATGAGGGTACGGATAGGATGATTTCGCCGTGGCGTACGGCAGGCCAGGCTCGGGCCTGCCCAAATAGCGTGGCTCGGGGGGCGACGGATGAGGCGGTTGATGGGGATGTTGGGCGTGAGGCGATTGTCGATTGTGCGAGTGCGAGGGGTGTCCACCGTGAGGACTGCTCAGTTGGGTGGCTGTTGTGGTGGGACCGACCGCGCCTCCCCCACCACCTCCGGCACCGACGCCGACGCCTACCCCGACGCCGACTCCGACGCCAACGCCAACGCCTACCCCAACGCTACCACCGCCGCCTCGATGATGACTCGGCGGTAGACTCTTCGCGCTCTGCATCCCATCCAGATGATGAAGATGATGCGGACTCTGGGTGGGACTTCTGTACTCGTATCCGGTGGGCTTGTGTTGCGGAGGTGGGGGAGGAGGTGCAGCGACCGATTGAACGTTCAGATAGGGCATTATCTTGGGCCCTGGCGAATGTTGCTGCGAGGTCGGCACCTTCGGCAGCTCCCTGCCCTCGTTCTTCACGATCACCGAGCTCTTGTGGTCCGCTAAATGGGACGGTGGATTTTGCAGGACCTCCCCCCTACCGTGATGATCCCTCTCGAGACCACCCGCCAGGCCGCTCTTGCTCGATATAGGCTTGTGCGGCTGGCCGAGGTCACTCTTCACCTTGATGTCGTGCATGTAGGAGGGCGGCTGGGGCGGTTGATACGTCGAGTAACTGAAGAGGCTAACGTTTGGCTCCGCCTTCGGCAGGGAGCTGTGAGGCGGCGGAGGGCCCACACCTGGGGACGATTTCTCGTGAAGCCCGGCGCCTACCGGAAGCGACGACTTCGAGGTCCTCGAGTGCGCCGGGGGTGGGGGATACTCCACCTTGCCCGGTACGCTGGCTGGACGAGACACCTGGAATCGTGGATATGAACGTGGATATGAACGTGACCGTCCTTCTTGGTAGAGAGCCAACTACTAGTTAACACGTTGACCGCCACCCCGATCTTCCATACGTGCTTTCTCGTTAACATACGATCCTTTGAATTGCGGGTTCGCGAAATCGTTTTTCCAATTATTTTACCGCGGGTCACCGGTGACCTCTACGAAGCTACGGCCAAATCGTGGGCCGGTCCTCTCATCTCGGCGACTCCCATGGCAGTCGACGCGTTAAGTATAGGAAATTACAGCGACCTTGAACCCTCGGTGGAGTCTTACCTGCTGAGTCGGTGGTGCGGTAGCCGCGTAATAAGCAGCAGCACTCTGCTGCGCCGCTACGTGGTCCCTACTCACTTCGACCTGCCTGTGAAGCCTCTCCGCTGCCACAAGGTGCTCCCGTTCTCGTTCTCTCTGCTCCCTCTCTCGTTCTCTCTCCCTGACCTCTCTCTCCTCGCGCTCCCGTTGCTGCTGCTGCTGCTGTTGCTGCTGCTGTTGCGTAACGGTGACGGAATGGGCCGTGGCGGCGCCCGCGCCTGGATGATGATGGCCCGCATGGGGCGTCATCCCGGAATGCGGACCTCCGTGGCTCCTGCCGCCGGGTGGTGGCAACGGAATGAACGTGTTCCATGCCATCGAAGCCGACTGCATGTTCCTCTGCGAGGCATAAGATACCTACTTCAATCAATACTGCCAATCGCTTTAACGTCCCGGGGGCAATTCGCGAGGGTCGAGGATGCGACGTCGCGCGACACAGTATCTCCGCTACGGAGAAAGTATCCACTCTCCACGGGAAACCAAAATATTTTCCACCGCTCGCGGAATCAGAATCGGCGCCGCTATTTTTACGCGGCCGGCCCACTGACTGTGACGAATCGCGCGCGCGCGTCCGATCCCAAGACGGATAACGTTCTTCCTTCTCCTCCTTCAGCTTCCATCGACCTAGGGACAAGGCGCGACACGTACCCGCACGAGTATCGAAACGAGAGCGCGCTCTCGCGCGATAACAGGATTCCAAGTTTATTATGGTAATGGAGGCGCGAGTTAAAATGTCAACCCCGACGCTTCCCCCCCCCCCCCCGCACCCCCTTCCCTTCTTCGCACGCTTGAACGAGCAACGCGCTCGCTGGTGACCGTTCCGCTCGATTTTACCGCGTCTCGCGAGATAACGCGTCGTCTCGCTCGCTCTTTCCATCCGAGATTCCGATTGTCGACCGGGGTCCACCACCTCCTCCTACGATAGAGAGTATTCCGGGAGTGGAAATGGAATTTGACGTTCAGCCGCGGACTAGACATTGGCCCCGCGCCAGATAAGCCCCCAAGCGTTTCTCGTTTCGCGCCTTCTTTGTTCCTTCTTCGAACGAGCGCTACTCCTCTATCTCCTCCTCATCCTCTACCTTCGATCTCTCTCGTTTTATAACGTCCCCCTTTACCGGGCCCACGATCGATATCTAGCGGACGTAGGATCGAAAGTGGATAGTCGAGACGGAAATCGGAGTCGGGCGGGCACCGCGCGAGCGAGCGGGGTTCTTTCTTATCGATTCAAAAGAACGTACATCAGCTAGTTATCGTTCCTTGGATTCGCGTAGCGCCTCGTGGTCGGCTCGCAAATACGTAAGCGACACGCGCATAAAACCCGATCGCCTTACCGTCTCCTCCTCTCCTCTCCTCTCTTTGCTCCGCCTCTCCGCCCCCGAGACTCTCCGGTGACGGCGACGCGAGCAAGCGAATGCGGCCTGGGGGTCACGCACGCGTTGTGCAACGCGGCATCGATCGTCGTCGTCCGCGACGCCGTTGCCTCGTCCTCGCATTTTTAACGCTCCACCACGAGCGCCGAGAAACCATCCGCGCCTCTCCAATTTGCCGGAAGCGCGCGAACCTCGCGCGTAAAACGATTCGACGAACGCGAGAGTAGCAGAATATTCTCAGCCGCTCGATTTCAGCTAGAAGGTCAACGGAGGCGGAGGAAGCTCGCTTTCCTCAGGAAGCAAGAGGAGTAGTCGAGTGGAAGGCCTAGGAGTGGTCGATGAACCCGGGATCTTTGGCGAACGTTCGGTCGACGAACTCTACGCGTCCGAGATAAAAAGGAATCCTTTCTTCCGTCGGCCTTCGCGCCAAGGATCGAACCTGAATCTTCGTGGAACTTTAGAGGAAGGGGACAGGTATGTTTGAAATAGTTCGCGAGAGTAAGCGAATTTATTTAAAGGAAGCCTGGTGAGGCTGGCTGTCTTTGAAAGAGATCCGAGGAGAGGGAGAGCGGGAGAGCTCTAGTTGCTATTTGCCCGGTGTTCGAAATAACACCCGCCCGCGTCGCGAAACATTATCTTATCGGGATGGACGGTGTTGCGCGCGGGAATATATTAATACGTCGAGTAAACAGATAATAGGGCGATAATGGCCGCGATAAGGCAGATGGAACCGGAGTGTCTCACTCTCCTCGAGCGTTACGCGGACGCCGGGCGATAAGAGCTCGCGAGCGAGTGAACCAGCGAGCACGTTTGATAATCTTTTTTTCACGAACGTGCTCGCCACGTTTCCTCTATCTAGATCGGAGATCGCTTTTTCGAAGCGAGAATTGCGGAACCGGTCGCCCGAGAAGCCTACGCTCCTCCGCGAATCGATTCTATCGTGAGGAAAATTCGATTTCGACGGTGCAACTCGTGGGACGACAACGAGAGCGTTCCCGTCACTAATCCTCGACGAGCTCTGCCGATCTTGCTAATAAAATTCGAGCGATTCCTGTTTATCGCTCATCATTCTCCCGCGATATCCTCGTCATCGTCGCGCCGCGCTCGTCTCCCACGGAGAGGGGGCTCGCGAAGATAACCTCGAAGAACGAAGAGATGTACACTTTTCCTTCTATTCGCCCGTTCATTTTGCCGCTTTCTTGGCGCATCTACGGACACAAAAGCCTTCCTCCTCTCAAGGGGCAGAATCGAAATTGTCGGGAGGAAAATTCAACGAGCTTACGACGGACGAGCGCTCGAGAGGGATCGACGATACTCTCGGAAGGATGTATATTTGGAGCGAGAGAAAGAGAACGAGATGAGATGGTGGAGCGAGGGAACGTCTTCGACGTCTTGGCAGACAAGGACGCGTGCCGTCCCTGGAACGGGAGGAAGATCGAGGGGATAAGCTCGTCGTCGTCGGCGTAATTATGCGGAGACAGATAGATAGGATTGAATTTTCATGCGGACGCGGAACGAGGAGTGGCGCAAACCGTTCCCGGTGAGAGAGAAGTTGCTGACCGCGCTGTCTGCTCGACGCTCCGCGTACCTCCGCCTCGTCGTGGAAATTCGAGGAGGCGGGTACAGGCGCGCGCGCGCGCGCGGGAACCGTGTGCGATGCAATTCTATTTTTCGCGCGTTTCTCACCGGATAATAAGTGGAATGGCAAATATATCGCCGAGGTGAGAATCGATCTATTCGGTGTCCTTGAGCACCACGAGGCACGAGAATCTCTCAAAGGCTTCGCGAATTTCTCGCGAATGTCGATCGACGGAGAAGCAGAAGATGGTGGAGATGGAGGAGGAAGAGGAGGAAGAGGAGGAACCCGTTCCTTTCGCCATCGGCCGAAGTGGAGGAGGCGAAAGAGGAGGGGGACGAGGAAGGACCGTTTTTCTTCGCCTCCATTCCCACCGTACGAGCCAGGTGCCCGCCACGTTCTGAATTATTTATTCCTCCATACTCTCCTTCCTCCGGTAAACCCGTTTGCGTTTCTCCGGTCTCTTCGGCTCGCCTTCTACTTGCCGCTTTAAAGAGGCACGCTTGCACGAGAAAGAGGAGCCCGCGACGAGCGTGCACGAGGACGAACCTGAATTTTGTATTGCAATTATAAGGACGAGCTTCTCCCTCGAGGAGAGCCTCGAAGGGTCGAGGTGAGCGAAACTTCGAGGTTGAACGAAGGATAGGAGGAAGAGGAAGGAGATAAGGGTAGGGAGAACCAATCCGGTCCAGAAGTGGCCGTTAGCTTGACCTTGAAGGACCGATATTCGGGGAGATGGAGGGCACGGGCTCGCGTCCAATCGGAAATTTGGAGGATTCTAACGATTGAGGTATTCACCTTTTCATTTTCTTTCCGCCGAGGAGAATCGAACGGCCAGCGAGGATAATTATCGCGGAAGAAGGAGGAAGAGCAAAAGTGTAAAGAGAAGCGGAAGAGGCATACGTCCCGGAGACTCACGCACCTTCCTCCTCCTCTTCTTCTCCTCGTTCGCCGCTCGTCTACCAAACTAAAACCGTCGACTCGCCATTGTTGCGTACCACCACCATCACCACTGATACAACAGCAGCAGGAGGAGGTGGAGGAGGAGGAGGAGATGGACGGGGAAACACACGCGTGCGGGCGCGCGATCGTGCGGCGTGGAGTGCATAATTAATGACCTTCGTGCCGGCGAGTTTTGCATTGCAAATGCGCCACGAAGGCAGCGCGCGCTCACCTCGCTCGCTCGAGCACGCACACGCGCACGCGCATTTTACGAGGCGGACGCGCTTCGCTCGTACCTACAGGAGACACGACCGTTACGGGAGGGTATCGGTGATGAGGTGGTGGTTAAGGAGGTGAAGGAGGAGAAAGAGGAGAAAAGGTGGAGAAGGTGGAGGGTATAGGGAACCGTTGCTCGGAGAGGACGATAAACAAAGAGAAAGTTTCAGGGATCGCCGTGGACGATCGTCCGCGCATAACTCTACGTCCTCCACCACCACCACCACCACCACCACCACCACCACAACCGTATTACACTATCGCCGACCTCGTTTTTGTTCCTCGTCATTAATCGTGTTACTTGGACGAGAAACGGAGCGAGGAGCGTGACCGACACTCCTTCTCGCTCTCGCCTTCTCCTCCATCATCTTGCGGCCCCTGATTCCTCGTTTTAGGACGAAGATAGCCTTTTACGAGGGAGATATTTTGCGCGGTGAGAGATCGAAGTCGCACCGAGGGCAAAATGAAAAATGGTCGGGAGGTGGGAAGGGAAGAAGGATGCCAGGCTGTGCTCGCGCTGCACACAGGTAGCTGCTCTCCTCGAGTGCGCTTGCTTTCAGGGTCGTAGGGGCTCGACAAAGGGTCGGGCTCGAGCAGCAGGCAGGTGTTGGAATGCATCGATTACCTTCGGCCCCCTCCGACGCGAGCCCCACATGTTCAGCAGCGATTGGGATCGACGTCCTTCTCGTCGTCGTCGTCGTCGTTGTCGTTGTCGTTGTCGTTGTCGTTGGGCCACGAGGGTACGCGGGCTCTAGGGGGTGGTGGACGGATACTAAGGGTAAAAGGGACGGAAAGGTGCACCCTCTCTCGGTCTCCTTTTCGAAGGGAAGGCCGAGCGCGAGCGAGGGTGAGCCGAGCCAAGCGTTTCTAATGCGAACTGTCTCGGAATAGTTGCGAGCAAAGGGATTACCCGAGCAGTTGCAAAAGGGTCACGCATCCCTTCTTTCTCTCCTCATCGTCGACGATCGCCCCCGGGCTGTTGTTAAGTATCAAAGAAATTCTCCTCTACTCCAGAGGTCAACGATATCGTCTAAGGCGCCTAAGACGAGGCCCGATTTGAATTGCCGCGAAATCGAGAGGACGCGCCCGCGGCGCTAGTTGACCGAAGAAAGAAGGTCCAAGGATTCACCGCGAGATCTTTAAAATTAGCCGCGCGCGAGAGGTCAATGAAATGATCGCCGAGGTTGCCGGAGGAGGGGCAGACGCGAACACCAAGAGACTTTCAAGCGGAAGTGGACTCGCAGCGCGGAAGCCTGACTCACCTTTTGTTGTGCCAGCCTGAGAGATTCCTCAAAGTGTTTGTGAACCGCCTGCTCGGTGGCCCTCTGCGTCTCGAGCCTCACCCTTTCCATCTTGGCCTTGCGCTCGCGCTCTCGCTTCTCCAGCTCGCGCACCTCCGCTTCTCGACGCTCCCTGCAACGAGAAAAGGGAAGAAAACATTATAGAGGGTACTGCCCACGACGATTCACCCAAAGAAATCATCCTCCTGTTACTCCGAATCGAAAGAATCCGAGTATATTCCTATTACTTTGTAAGTAGGAAAGGTATAAAGGAGACGCTACCGAGAGAGATTCCGAAGTATCTTTGTCCTCGATAAAATTCTCGGCTTGCCACGTGGGTGAGCGCGCAGGCGGCGTCGATACGCACCATTTTTCCTATTCCCACTTGTTCTACGCTCGAAGCTGCGCAACACGCGACGACGACAACGAGCGTCGGCGCATGCCGATACGTATGCGTCAACCGGAATCTGGTTTTTCTGGATACCGCCTTCCTCCTTGGTACGCCGCGTCTCGCTCTCTCGCCCTCGTCCTCGCCCACGAGAAGGTACGCGTAAATAGCGAGTGGACACGCACGAGGGGGGACCCAACACCCGCGCCCGCGCTTTTATCGCGACGGGATCCCGCGACGGAGTCGCGCGTGCATCGCCGCGCCGACCGAGAAACGAGATAAACACGCGGCGCGTTGCGCACGTAACAGTATAAATAACTTGCGCAAGCGTTAATGAATGCTTATCTCGGCGGGCGAGCACACCCGATAAAAAGTCACGACAGACGCATGCGCGCGCAAGATGATCTCTCTTCCCTCGTTCCATCGCCCCCGGCCAATGGTTATCGCTCGGGAGGATTCAACGCGCGAGCGTCCCTCCCGACACGCCGCCTCTTCCCAAATGGTTTATTTAAAGCACGAGGAAGAAAGGAGGCCGAGGGAGGCTCGTCGCGAAACGATCGTTGCCAAATTACGGTTTATTCGCGAGGAAGGTTAATCGCCTGCTTCGGGATCGGCCGAAGGCCGACCAGGCGGATTCCTTCTTCTCTGCTCCTCGGTTCGCGGCGCGTCTCCTGCCGCCTCTTTCTTTCGCGTCTTCCTCTCGGCTCCT
Source organism: Tiphia femorata (assembly GCA_944319695.1). Taxonomy (NCBI): domain Eukaryota; kingdom Metazoa; phylum Arthropoda; class Insecta; order Hymenoptera; family Tiphiidae; genus Tiphia; species Tiphia femorata. The sequence goes on from OX090902.1 coordinate 3,726,774, forward strand.
CGAACCTTTTCGACGCAAGGGGAGGAATAGGCGGAGATGACGAAGAAGAGAAGAAGTAAGGTGGGGTGGCTCTCCGCGCCGGTCGGAAATGCTGGCGATCGGATAGTAGTCGTCGTGGTCGTGGTCGCGGTCGCGGTGGTGGTCGGTCGATAAACCAGTCCGGTATGAGAGAACAGGACTGGTTCGGCTTGCGGGCAACCTTTGAAAAATCCGGTCGCTCGAGACCGGACTGGATCTACCGGAGGAGCCGGTCGATCGGCCGACAAGCAGCGGGACAGCAGCCAGGCAAGAGAGCCTGCTGCTTGCTGCTGCTGCTGTCGTCGGGACGAGTCGGAGCCCAAAAAAGGGACCCTCACGCATCCTTGCGCGCCCAGCTCTCCTTCTTTCTTTTTCTCCTTTCCGTTTATCCTCTTATTCCCTCTGCCTGGCGCGCGAAAACGCTCAAGATTCTCGCGGATACTCCGTTCCTCACCTCGAGCGTTTCGCGTTGACCCGATCAGCGACAAGAGACATCAACGACACGTGGCCCGCGCCGACCCGTGACGATCACCCCACGCGACGAAGTTTACGTTTCTTACGCGCCTTTCTTCCACGACGTTACGCGCGTATTTGCCTCTCCGCGTCCTCCTCGAACCTCGTCGTATTTATCAACACGCGTAAGTAGCCGAGGAGGATGTCTCGCGCGGCAAACGATCGGCCGAATTTTCACTGGAACGCCGCGATAGCTACCACTCGCCCTGGGTCGGGTGAAATGGCAATTAAAAGGATTGACAGACGTTGAGTAATAAAGGAGGGACGATCCGGACAAAGTCTCGCGAGAATTACGATATTCTTTCGTGGAACTAGGGCGTCGCGAGAGTCTCGCTGTTGAGCAGCAGACACGGTTGAGGAAAGAAGAAGCGGCAACAAACGAGATTGTTCTCGCGCGATCCTTCTCACGCCAGTCCATTCCTCGTCCATTCTTCGGTTCCCTTTGTTCACGCGGTCCCCTTTCCCTCGCGGTTACGATGCGCGCTCACTCATCATACCCACCTCCTTCGTTTAATCATCGACTCGCCTCGTTCGTCATTCGCTTGTCGCGGGGCTCGCTCTCACAAGCGACGCGACACGGTGAAAATGTAATTCGCCGAGGGATCGCATCGCGCTCGAGTAGGACGCACCCTATTATCGCGGGACAACAATTTTTCACCTGGCTCGAGCTCGGTCCTTCCACCTGCCGTGTTCCGTAGCCCGGTGATACGCGATAAGAGCTTCTTATCGGATAAGAGGGAAGAATGTGATAGGGCGGAATTTCTCTCGGTAGAAGGAAAAGCGATCCGGGGCCGCGAACTAAACGCGACGCGCCCTATCGACGCGCTTCAAGTACGAATAGAGGAGAGGTGGAAAAATAGTAAAAGAATCTCCTCCGAATGTTAATTCTACGCGATAGCTTATCGGCGTTATCGCGAGGAGCGCGCGATAACGCATAACTCATCCATCTCGTCGATTTGTCGTCGATACGGTACCGTCGATAGGAGTGCGTTATCGCCGCTCGAACATCGATCGAATAAATTTCTAACTATCTAAACGAGTAGTTCAGGACTCTCCGAGAGAATGCAGGACTCCCGTGGAAATTGGCCGCTCGCATTCCTGCGCTTTCTGCTCTTGGGTCGTACGACGTCGCGTGATTTCCACCTCGATGTAACGACGATCTCTTCGTGGGGAGCGAGAGGATCGGAAGGTGAAGGGGGTGAAAAGGGAGGAATGACGTGGGAGAATGAGATTTTTCCATCGTGGGGTATGAAACGAGAGGGTGGCCGGCTAAGGGAAAAATGAAAGCTAAGAGGGTGGAGAGACGAAGGAGAGAGAAAAGGGAGGACAGGAGAAAAAGAGTCGAACGAGTCCCGCGTTCGTTGACCCTTTTCCTCCTCCGCCTCTTCCTCCTTCTCGTTCCACTCCCTATATTCTTCCACCCTCGCGACCACCCCTCAATCGTCCTGATAAGTTTGCCTGGGTAGGCGCGCGTGACGCTCGAGTTACGATCGAAAAGTTTTAATAGGATTCCGGTTTGGTGGGAAAGTCTAAAAGTCTCGGCGTAGCTTCGCCACGAAACTCCATCCTCGTCCCTCCTTCTTCGACCTCATCCCTCGAAGAAGAAGACGAGCATTTCTGCTGGCCTCTTACCGGGAGCGGCAAATTTTACGGGAGTCCGAGCGACCAAGTGGAACCAAAAATTCTCTCCTCTCGATGCTCGAACAGCCCTACCAGGGTCACCGAGGAACGAACGATCGTTAAGGGGGTAGCCCACAAAATTTTTGTTTGACAGTGGATTTTATTAGATTACTTTGAACATCACACATATAATAAAAGTCGTCGAAAGTATTAAAAGAAATATTTTTCCCCGTTTTCGAATGACATTTAGCGGAGATACGGTAGCCCAAAGGGAACCATCTTTTATTTTTAGTAGCCATGATAACTCGATCTTGGCTCGTCTGAAACAAAAAATTCGAAAAGATTCTTGAAGATTACACGATTGAGTATCGCATGAACCTCAATCATAATTTTTAATTAATATTTAACAACATTTTTAAACAATTAAAATGGCAAAAAAACTGTTAAAAAAGATGAACAAAATTCAAACTTTTACCAGTTTTTTGTTTGTTGATATTTTTCGATGATCGAGGTTCATGCGATACTCAATCGTGTAATCTTCAAGAATCTTTTCGAATTCTTTTTTTCAGACAAGCCAAGATTGAGTTATCATGGCTACCAGAAAAAAGGATGGTTCTTTTCGGGCTACCGTATCTTCGCTAAATGTCATTCGGAAACAGGGAAAAGTATTTTTTTTTAATACTTTTCATTATATGTGTAAAGTTCAAAGTAATCTAATAAAATCCATTCTCACAAAAAAATGTATGCAAAATAGGTCATTATTTGCGGGCTACCCCCTTAAATCCTACGTTTTGAGATGGACGGGTAGAGAACGAGACAGAGGCAGAGAGAGAGAGAGAGAGAGAGAGAGAGAGAGACAGAGAGGTTCATCGTCATTGTTGCAAGGGTTATAAAAGGAAATATCTCTCACGCGCTGCCAGCACGGAGGAGTAAACTCGATTCTCTTTTGTGTACGCCCTCTCCTCTCTTCTTCCTCTCGAATTTACGGTGCATCCGTAAATAGTCTCGATGGGTTCTCCACTTCGCGAATATTGGCCTCCCCTCCCGCCCTCCCATCCCTCTTCGAGGGAGATTTCCGTAAACACGTACTTGGCGATCGTCCAATCGTCGAAACGCTATCGCATTAACTTCCTGAACTCCCTGCTCTCGGTGGGGGCCGCGAGAGGACCCGAGAGAGAACGGGCTACTCAATCTCCCGGAGGCTCGAGCCAAAACGCTCCCTTTCCTCTTGTTCGCTCGAATTTCAGAAGGCGGAGGAGCGAAGTGAAACGGAGAGAAAGAGGCGGTGAATTGAGCCGTCGATTTTAACGATGACGAATTTTGGCCAGGGACACGAGAGACGCGGCGGTGAAACGTCACTGCCGGAATATCAATTGGCCGATATTCTGGAGGGGGATGATCTTCCGCGATGCGCGTAAATATCCATCGAGTGGAGAGTCCGGCCTCTACGCAACGATCTCCCGACGCTCGTAATTCTTCACCTCCCGGGGATTCCCGACGTCTTCCTCCTCGCCAGCCACACGTCCTCTCACAGTCGCAGAAAATTCATTGGGCGAACGTTCTGGCTGGCACGGGGGCCGACGTTGACCCGAATGCGTCTAATAGACGCCAGGGAGAGAAGCGAGCGACGAGACGCGCGTCGAAAATAATCTACGACGGTATTTCGACGCGAATTTGTTTCGGGCCCTCGAGCTCGTGCGCGGAATCGAGCGAGAAGCCAGACGGGCCAGAAGCCAAACGGAATTTGGCTTCTCCCTCCACCGCGGTCCTCTTCCGCTTTTCACCTTCGTCGTTCTCCCTCGGTCCATCCAAAATTCCTCGCGATCCTCCGGTGAGGCACGATTTGACACACATTTCCTCTTTCGACGCGCGCACGAGAGAACTAAGAGGAGGAAGTTTTAAACGATCGAGCGGTCGCATCCTCGGAGCGGCTGGAAGAATCGCAGAATCGGAGCCGAGGGCGATTTTACGATCTTACGTTCCTCTCAATGCCGCTCCCCCGTAACGCGCGAGCGATAAACTCTCGGACGGGTCGTGCCACCCTTTCATCCTCCTCCTCGTCGTACCTCGCACGCTCGACGCGTAGAACTCGTCTCGTTTCATCGCTCTCAAGTTCCTTCGAGGAATATCGGGCGTCGATAGCTGACGCGACGCGAGTCCGCGCAGGAGGAGGAAATAAAGAGGAAGAGAGAAGTGGCAGAAGACGAGGAAGAGGAGGAGGAGGAGGAGGAGACGAGAAAGAGGGGGGACGAGCTCGATAAAAGTTAGACCCGCGGTTTGGCTTTGCCAACGACGCGATAACGGAGTCGGGTGTAATACCGATAAGATAAGACGAGAGAAGGGAAGGAAGGGAGATACGGCTGAGAGAACTGAGATTTTTCTTCCCTCCTTTCTCCTTTTCCTCCCGGAGGAGGAATGTCGACGACGCGGCGTCGCTGGCGGGAGAGATACACGCGCGTTTCGACCTCTGGACCCTATCCGCTCGTAAAATCCAGTCTAGCACGGTCCAAGGGGGGACGCGATCTCGAAACGCGGAAGAGGAAGAGGCGAATTTCATTTCCGAGAGTTTCTCGTGACGCGCAAAACTTCGAACGAGTTGTATCAGGGGACTGGAATTCTTAGAGCGAAGCGAAATAAGTAAGATCGCTGATTCGGAGGCTCGGAGCGGAGGAGGGGGAGGAAGGAGGAGAGGCGTCAATGAATTCATCGGATTGCGCAAGCAAAAAGTACCCAGCTTACGGACGATAATAAAAGCGGAGAAGAGAATGGCGACCCCTCTCTATTGACCTAGATCGGGGCCCCGCAAACGGTGCCGAAGCAAGCTCGCGAGAGCACATCGCGTAAAATATATGAACCTCTTCTCTTCTCTCCTCCTCCTCCTCCTCCTCCTCCACCTTCGCTCCTCCATCTTGATCTTCCTTCTCTCTTCTTCCTCTCCCTGGGGCTCATCCTTCTCCCCGTTCCACCCAACCCAGACTTCGCTCGACGAGCAAAGCCACTCACCAAACCTCCCTCCCCCTCCTCCTCCTCCTCACGATCTTCTTCCTTTTACTCGACCACCTCCCGTAACCCCTTCTCCTTCGCGAAACCTCACGGTCTGAAAAGACTCGACCGGGTCCAGAGAGGAGGAGGATATTTGCGGTTCTGATTCAGCGCTACTCACCGGGAGCGAGGGAGGGAAGAGGCGGAGAAATGAGCAGAGCGTGTATTTACGCGCGTGTGAAAAAGAGAAGACGCGCGAGAGGAGAGAGAGAGAGAGAGAGAGAGAGAGAGGGAGGGAGGGAGACGGAGAGTGTACATTTTCGAGATATCGCGCGTTCGTCTCGCGAGCGATGCGCTCGGCGATAATTCGTCGTCGCTGGGATCTTAGGGTTTCGGAGCCACGATCGACCTTGAACGACCTTCGACCGAGCACACCTAGCTCTCCGTTTTCTGCTAGCGAGAAAAATCATTTCTGCCCTTTTACATCTTCCCAGTCTCCGCTCTCTTCCTGCTCTGCCTCCCCTCATCCTCGATTCTTTCTCCTCGCTACATTGTTCTCCGCGCGGCTACACGCTCGGTCCAGACGAGGGGCGAAGGGCGCAGGTAGGTAGAGAAACCCTCGGGATAACAAAGGCGCCCCCTCACCCCTCCCCATTCCCTCATCCCCGTGCCTTTGTGCATTTCCATAGAATGTGTCGGCAGGACTTTCGTGATTTCTCTCTACCTCTACCTGAGGCCAACCACCCAACAAAGGGGAGCGCGATGGTGTTCGGTGTCTCGAAACTTTTTTTTTCCCTTCCATCTCTCCTACTCATCCTTCTCACTTACTCTCTCTCTCTCTCTCTCTCTCTTCCCGCACGGTCTTCCTCTTCCTTTTCATCGTTGCTGCCCTCGCCATTCGCCGTAGTCTCAGGCGCCCGCCCTTGCGAAGGAGAGCCAGGCACCCGATTAACCGCATTGTTACGTTTTCCCAGAGCCCATTATATCTCCCAGTTTATGGCCCTACTACCCCACCCCTCGTCCCCTTCTTTTCCCGTTTCCACTTCCTCTCGTCTCGCTTCGACCGCCACCTACCCCTCTTCCCACCCTTCTCCTCTCTTCGCCGCGAGGAACAAAGCTGACCCGTGCGAAAATCCTCCCCTCGCCAACCTCTGATCGCTCACCACCGTAGGACCAGGAGTTGAGATTAAAACCGGAATTCCTTTTTCCTCTCCTTCCCCGCTCGCAATTTTTTCTTCCTCCACCGGAGTATCTCAGCTGTTCTCATCGTTCACTTCCGCGTTCGATTTGTTTATTGCGCGATTGTCGCAAAATTACGAACTTCCCCTCTCGCCCGGAGTAACGCTCGATAGGTACGAGCCGACGAACGACCGATGGATTCTCTCTGTCTCGAGAGAGAGAGTTGAACGGTGGAAAATCAGTGGACGAATTTGGAGCGTCCGAAAGGGGAATTGTCGATCGAGGTGGGTGAAAAGAGCGAAGGAAAAAAGGAAGAGCACCGCGAGCGCTCGAAAACGAAAGGTGGCTAATTAAGCGTGCCCGCTCCAATCGGGAGTTTCACCCGATCGATCGATCGATCGATCGATCCTTCGATCGTGCTCGCCCGTTTTCTCCCTGTTCCGGTTCAGGGTCGAGAGCCAAGAGACTCGTTCCAATCGATTACCGGCGCGCGTCGTTCCGAAGGAGATTACCAGTAGCCCTTCCCGATCGGAGAATCACCTCGAGGCTTTCGCGGCGACACGCTTCGTCGGGCAGAACAAGAGAATTCGCATGGCTGGACCTTCGACGGGTCATCGACGCCTTTTTCCATTCCCTCCTCCGCTCCTTTCCTCTCTCTCCCTCCCTCTGCTCCTGGTAATCGTCCACTCGACCGAAATTACGCATGCGGGAGAGCAGGCGCGCACTTTGCGAATCGCATGCCACGCGCGCGATTGCGCAAGCAAACGGCGACATTGCGACTAAAACCAGTTTATCGCGCGGGTAGTCGTAGAAGGTGAGGAACGAGTCTAAAAGTCGCGTTCCTTTTTCACCTCGCCCTGGGGCGCGCAGGTACCGAACACCCCGGAAAAGGTGGTTTATGACGAGTAGTTCGTCATCGCCGCGCGAGACACCTTCCTGAATCTCTGCCCGAGACTCAAAACAATCCTCTACCGTGATTCTTGCCGGAATCAGGTGCGGAGCGCCACGCCAATAAAAGAAGAAGAGGAGATCTTTTTTCTTTGATGGGATTTCAAGGACGCACGATGGTCCCCAGCCACCATCAATGCGTACAAAAGCCGAACGTTCCTTTCAGTTTTCATCGCAGTCCACGCGCATCCTTGATCCGAGAAGCAGAGATCAATCGGTAGTCGGTTCCGTGTGGTAGCGTAATCTCGCTTCCAATTTTCCAGTCCGGTCGAATTTTGCGTTACGAGAGTAATCACCTCCGCGTGACGCGTGAAAGAAATAGGAAGAACGAGAAGAGGCAATCGCTCGGAGAGAGAACGTCTCCGCGTCACGATACTCGAAACGAGTTCGGCCGCGTAGAATTATCTGTCGCGCGGCGAGTTCCACGTCGGTCGGAGAGGAGTGACCTTGAAACGAGGAGCGATTCGCGGGCGCGTTCTCGTCCGCGCGACGGAGAAAGTTTAAACTACTCGCTCCAGAAACAAAAGCTCCGCTCGGGCTCGTGCACGACGACGGCACTCGACCACTTTCCAATTTATATTCCCTGCGCGGCGAGAACCGGCTATTTTTATCCTCCGATCTCTCCCCTTCCTCTTCCTTTTCCTCCACTACATTTCACTTCGACTGTGGTTCGATGGCAACAACCATCCCCCCTCTCTCTCTTTCTCTCGTCTTCTCTCCCCCCCCTTTCGCCCTTTCCCCCTCGAGTTAAAAAAAACAAAAAACATTCCACCACGGATCCACGGCACCCGCGTTTCCTCCTTTCGCAGGTGTCCGACGTTCCGCCCTCTTGCCAATTACCGAACGACTTCGGCGACGCGCTAAATCCCACGAGAGGATTTTCTTGGATAACGAGAAACTTACAGAACCAACGCGGCTATACCGGCAGAATTGGCGACCTCTCCGGGAAGAAAGGCGGCCTGCTGGGCGGAGGAGGCCTGGTGATGGTGATGATGATGAAGATGGTGATGCGAGGACGTCGGCGGAGGAGGCAACGGTGGCGGGGGTGGGGGCGGCTGTTGTTGCTGCTGCGGCTGAGCACTGGCTTGCTGCTGCTGCTGCTGTTGCTGTTGCTGCTGCTGATGATGATGATGGTGGTGCTGTTGAAAGGTGGGCTGGTGATGGGGAGAGGGCGAGCCAGCGGCGGCCGGGGGCATTAAATTGTGGGGTTGATAGAGCAGCTGGGGCTGAGGCTGGGCGCCCGTAGCGGCTGCGGCTGCAGCAGCGGCTAGTAGCACTTGCGTCTGTCCCTGATGTACGTGATGATTGTGATGGTGGTGCGGGTTACCCTGCGTGGCCGTCTGCGGGCTTACCGGAAGGACCGCCATTGCCGCGCCTCCTAGCACCGGTGGCATGCTGCTGCTGCTGCTGCTGCTGGTGCTGCTCCTACTTCTGCCGCCTCCACCACCTCCGTCTCCTCTCGCTCCGCTGCTCCTCCCTCCGCTACCACCTCCACCTTCCTCCTCCCCGTCGCTCCACTCGTTTCTTCTACTTCCACGTAGCAGGAGGAGGCTGCTCCTATCGCGTAGCGTCGGCTCCCGGCAAAGGACAATGTCTCCAGGATCGTGCTCGCTCCCAACGGCCCCCTCGTCATCGTACGAGCCGCACTCTCCGCTGAGCGAGCGGTGCGGCTCATCTCTCGAAACGGGACGAACCGTCACGAGATTATGCGAGCGGCTCGTAGCGCGACCTTTCGCACAAAGGTAGAACCGACGAAGGCTGTCCTGGTGCCACCACCGCCGCCGACCGTGGAGGCGGCTGCCTGCTCCTAGATACGGGCAAGTAGCTCTTCGAGGAAATCGTCCACGAGTCCCTCGATGGGTTCTTTGGCTTCTTCTTGCGATGCTCCTGTCTCTCTCCGCTTAATTAATCCCACCTTATAGCCTCCTCCTTCTCGTCTTCGACCCTCGCGTTCTATCACGGCGCGACTCAAGCTCACGCGTAGAACACGGTTAGCGGCACCACCACCCACAACCACCGTCACTACCACCCACCACCGAGATCAGACACTTTTGCGTAGAGCACGCGTATCCGTTTTTAACGATCACTTTGGGGCGATGGGATCGGAGGACCCATCGATATTTCGCGTTCACCGTGTGCCACCCTGCCACCACCGCGCACTCCGTGAAACGACGAGTTCGCACTGGCCCCGCACGAGAAAGAGAACCGTACGAGCTACGCGGCGACACGAGCTTGCCCGAAGATTGCCGAGCACAGGCGAGGGGAGCGCACTCGTTGATCGACCGACGAACAATGGTCGGATCTCCCTTGCTTTTCTTTTCGTTCCTCGCACGCGCGAGCGCACCTCGTTCGCTCTCCTTTCCTTTCTTTCTTTCTTTCTTTCCTTCCTTCCTTCCTTCCTTCGATCCTCTCACCCCAAGGATGCTTCCTCCCGAATTTCACTACTACGCGGACGGTAAACGAGGGTGGAGGGACCTCGGATAAGGCGCGCGCGGCCTGCCGATGAACAACGGCACGCGAGAGTAAAACCCACCTCACCCCACTTTCCTCGCGGCACCGCAAAAGGTGCGATTCCACCACCACCACCACCACCACCTCCTCTTCCTCCTCCTCCTTCTTCTGCACAATTTTACGTAACCTCGCGCGACGAGCAATCCTCCGGCCGGCGACGCACTACGCCGCCTCGATTATCCAACACTTTCTCGTGGCCCTGCCACGTAGCAGACGTAACCCTCACACATCCACGCACCAAGCACAATTCGACGAATCCATTCGCACCCTCCACCACTCGCGGCTTCACCACTATCGACAATCGAGTGCCCTTCCCTGGACGAAACAACAGGAAGAACGATTAGTCGCCGTTCGCTCCACGGCTACCGAGAGTTTATCTTCACTACCACTCGCGCGTAATCTCCGGAGGACAAAGAACTCCTCCTACCGCTTGTGAGCACGGCCAGGCCAACACTGCTCTACCACCACCGGGTCACAGCCACTCACCGCGTCCACGACGGACGAATCACGTCGGGAATTCCACGGGTCTCCGATCCACCGTGCTACAGTACGAAAATCGTATCAACCTTCGAGGGATACCGAGAGAGCCTGCCGCGGACCGGAAGGGAAGGGGACACGCTTGAGCACGCGCGCGTTAGAGACGCAAAACTGGTAGGAGAGTCACTCTCGTCTAATGGGGTACACCCGCGCGACGCACACGGAGCGAGATCGGATCGCGTCGAAGGCCGCTACTCTACTGCGGCAGTGAGGAGAGCTCGTCGCTCCCCACCACGCCCACCGTCGGCAGCCTTTTCCCCTTCCACCCCCCAACTCCACCCCCCCCCCACTAAATTCTACCCCTCTTGCTCCGCCACGTCGCCGACGCCGACGTCGCGGCAGCAGCTCGCTCGAGGCCTCCTCTCCGCCCCTCCTCTGCCCCAGCCGCCGCCGCTCTAGCTCGCGCCAACACCCGCTCCTCTGCCCCCGGTCCCCCTCCACAACCGCCGCCGCCGCCATAGCACCGTCGCCCTAACGACGTTTTTCACCCCTCTCCTCCCTCCCATCCTCCTTCACTTCCACGACGGGTCTGCTCACCCTCTCTGCCTCCGACGTCTCTCCTGACTCCACTACCGCCCCCCGGGTACCACCGCGTGACCGAAGGCGACCGACCGAGCGGCCAACTCAAGCACGACTACGCTCGGCTGGCTGGCGCAAAAAAATACTCCGCGTGCATTCACGCACACGTGCTCCCTCCGCGCGCGAGCGCGTTCGCTCCTCTTCTACGTGTCCATGCACTGGCGTAGGATCACCGCCAATCGAGGATTCTTACCTCGTGGTTTTTTTTATCTTCTTCTTCCTCTCCTCTTGCTTTCCGCTTTTCTGCGGTAGACAGATGCGAGGGAATAGAAGGTTTTTGGGTGATCGAGCGCTCTCCGTTCTGCGTATCTTATCTTTGTTTTAGTTTTGTAAGTGCTTCTCCTTTTGTCGTAGGATGTGCGCGGGTGATGATCGCGGCCTTGATTTTTCTCCGGATAATCGAGGGTTTCTTTGGGTAATCGAGTGCAGATTCGAGGTTCTCGCGTGCTCGATTACTCGAGGTGAGTGCCGCGCCAATGGCTTCTCCACGGCGCACCGTTTCTCGTCGTATCTGCGTTTCGTGTTCAACCCGCAATGTACATTTCGCAGTGCCCTTGCAGGCCCCCGCGCGCGTACAGCGAGAAGGAGACGCGCGATTCGCGGCATCTGCTGCCACGGACGGTTTCTCGCGGGGACGAAGAGCAGAAGCGTGCGGTGCCTCGGCTCTCCTCTCTCGTGCAAATAGAGCACGCGCGATCTCATTACGTAAGCGGCGAAATTGTTTTTCCACGGACGGTGGCTTCGAGTAGGTACGTCGTATCGGGTGGTATCTCCGCGCCGATTGCGAGACGCGGGAAACGATCTAATCGGCACGCCTCGCCCCCATTCGAGAGAGAGAGAGAGAGAGAGAGAGAGAGAGAGAGAGAGAGACGTGGGAGTCGGGCATGGGGAGTACGCGAATCGTGCGATCCGATGTACGAGCTTCTTCGAGGAGTGAGGAAGAAAACATGGAAAGAGGAGGATTTCGAATTTCCCGCGCGAATCGCTCGCTCCGCGATTCGACGATGATACGACGACGCGAAGCGCGAGGAGTTCATCCGCTTCGATAAAACGCATTTCCTTATCGCTCCCTCTCGACGACGACGTTATTTACATTCCGCTTCGAGCGCGAAGCGTATCCTCCCCCTCTGCTGCTTCTTTCCCCCTCTCTCTATTCCGAGGCTCCGAGAGTATATATAGTGGCCATTAATGCTGCTTCTCCGCCTGAGAAGATCTCGACGGATGATCTTATCGCGGATGATATCTTTTGTTTAGTAATACTGGAGCTGCCGTTTTATCGCTTGCGTCGGGTGCCAGGGCGCCCAATTAATTAAAATCATCCGATAAATTCAGAATCGATTCTGCTTATTGATAGATCCACGAGCGACCTTCCGTGGCTCGATATATCTCGTCGGAGGAGGGGAGGAAAAAAAAAGGCGACGAGGATTCTCGATAATCGCGCGCCAGTGCTACTATCGCGACGGGTGCATTTAATTTTACTACTGGCGAAAGCTCGACGAGTTAAAGGCCCGACGCGTTGCGCGCGCTCGTGGCGAGTAGTGAGTACGGCGCGGGATGACTAATGTTTCGTACCGATTAGTCAGTCGGCCGTAGCGAAGCCACTTTATATAGGAATATACGTATGTAGGCGCGCATATGTGCCACCGTACGTATGTAAAGAACCGTATGTAAGCCGAAGCACGCCCGTCACGTTCGCCGCTCTCGTCGAATAGCGCGAGCTACTCGGGATACAACGTGGCACCTATCTTTGCGTACCCCACGGGGAGAAAAGAGAGAAAGAAGCGAGCGCGTAATCGAACGAGTCCGTGGCGGCCTGGCGATAATGGCGATTCCAATGTCCTCGTATATCAATGTTATTATTTGTCGTTAATACCGTGGTTATTAGTTTCGCGTGGAATTACTGCGGTTTTACGCGCCGCTCCCGTATTCACGCTCACGAGGTGAGAAATAACGTGTCGTCCCGTATAAACGGGGAAAACTATGCGACTACTGGCTCCACCGTGGAAATTATTAATGCAATTTGAGATTCGTCGATCCGATGGGCGCCTTTACGACGAATTCAATTATTTATCAATTTTCTGGGTACGCTCGGACGTAGGAGACGATCCCGCGACTCCCACGAGCGCGAGCGACAGGTCGTAAAAATTGAAGACCGCGGGAAAGTAACGTCTCGCGCGCGCGCGCGCACCCGGTCTGCCTCCTTCTAGAACCCGTGGCGGAGGAGGTGGAGAAGAAGGAAACTGGTCGGATAGTCGCTTGACCTCCATACCCCATCGAATGCACGTCGTTCCACGGCTCTCTTCCATAGTAACGTATACGCGAATCAACCGGGAGAATCGATGAATTTCAAATTCGAACGCGAGACGATCGGAGCCTCGCGGCACCCGACGTCACGAGGCTCGCTTTCCGTGGGACTCCCTTCGGCACACTTTTCGCGCCTACTCCCGTTACTCGATCCTCATCCTCGCGAGATATAGTCGCGAGATAGCGTACCAACCACGCTCGAGGACTTTGCGCGAGGAAATTACGCGAGGACGAGTCTAATTCAACGACTTCCACGGCCACCCACCGTTCTCTTTTCCTTCTGGTAAGCACGAAGTTTGTTATCGTCTCTCGGTGTGGAAGACATCGGCTCGCGAGAGACCCGCGACCTCGATGTCCCACGAGAGACGGACGATATTAACCGTTCGTTAAGTATTCGCATTTACATAAGTAGTAAGTGCTGTCTGTTCTTACTTATGCACCGGGGCGCGACTATAATTGCACGGTTGCGCGAGAGTGAAAACGCGAGACCGTGAAATCGACGTTAATGCGAGGAAAGGCTCTCCCCCGCGTAAGTACCGGCGAGCGCCTCTTCGATGAATAAGCGGCGGTCATTTGTACACAATAAATAAGAGCACCCTGACCTCGCGACTGGACTACCGCGAGATAGATGCTCGGAGCACGACCTTCTCGAGGAGAGGAGAAATTGCGTAGGAAAGAAAAGATTAATTTGCGAGGTTCTGCGTGTTTGCGCAAGCGCGTACAACCCTCCCTTCGTTCTCTCGCCCCAACGGGGTGAGCTGCCGATGCGCCCCCTTCTCCGTTGTTTTTGTCGACGAGCTCGCCCGTGTTGCCATCGATTGCTCGTCGTCCACGTTGTCGACCCCTGGAACGTGAGCGAGGGACGACGAGAAGAGGAGCTGGAAGGGAGTGTACCCTTCGTGCCAAACGCATGTCAACCCCTTCGAGCGGAAGTCGGAAGAACGTGTCGGAGGGTCAGCCTATTCCAACTTTTCTATGGGGGTCGAACGATTCTCTCTTCGCGAGTGCTCCGATACACCGCGGTTCTTCCTAATTTTTCTTACCCCCACTCGTAGCAGGAAGCAATGGAGACGGTGGGGCGAGGTCGATGAAACGAGCGAGGACTCGGTTCTTCGAACTTCTCACTCCGCGCGAGACCGACGACGGCATGCGTCGGTGAGGTCGCGATCCTCCGAGGACAATACCGCGACGGTGGTGGAGAAACACGAGGTGGAGGGTGGCAGAGGCGGCCACCTCCAGTCCGCCCCACGATGCACCCAGTTGTCTCGCGAAACTTTCGTCCAACTTTGGTCTCGGAAGATCGAGCCTCAAGGTCGTGCCACGAAGCCCGTCCTCGGACTTTTCGAATTTCTCCGACTCTCCCGGACCGCCAGCCAGGCGGAAGAATCGCCCGCTTGGGATCACGGCTTGGTCTAAGGAAAAACTGCGGAATAAACGTTCCCTCGAAAGATCTCTCTAGCCGCGTGGGTTACTCGTGGATCGTCCCGCGTAGGATCTATCCCCCTCTCGTTATTACCATTCACTGCCGCGTACGTGTTTCCTGCTACGTGGCCAACCGCTTCGTCCTCCTGTCCTCCGCGTCTTCTCCTCCCTTTTCCATTCGCGCGTCTGCTCTTCGCCCCTTCGCATTGTTCTCCCTCGAGCAAGACGGCGAACGAAGGTCTGCGCGACCCACACGGGGACTCCTCCGTCGAATTTCTTCCGGTGGAAAAGAAACTTTCAACGAGGACATTCCTCCTAGCTTCCATCCACGAATGAGAACGGGGAGCAAGAGGATCGCCGAGAGCACACAGCTAATAAGTAAAAGTGAGCCCGACGTGGATCGCGAAGCCGATAAGGACGCGCCGTCGATTGAGGCGGCGAGGTACGACCGAGGAGGAAACTGGCGACGGCGGGGGGCCTCTGCATATCGTATAATACCAGGTGGAAGCGACCATGGAAAATTCTATGCATCGCCGAGTAACCGTCTCGCGGCACGCGAGCGCCGCTGTAACTGTACGTCTAGCCGAGCGGGGCACGAGCACCTCCTCTCTCCGCGTCCTGCTTGCGAAATTATACGTGCACCGGGAAAAGGAGGAGGCCAAGGAGGAGGCCAAGGGGGAGAAGGAGAAGGAGGAAGAGGAGGAGGACGTGGTGGTTGGCAGGTGGAGTGAGACTCCGCGCCATAAGGTCACCGAAACTCCCTTCCACCTCCTTTCGCCCGCTCTCGGGCGAAAATCAATGGGGCCCACTATCCGCGCCCCGGCAGGAAACTGTTCTGTCTCTCCTCTCACCCGCCTCCGCGTTCACCCTATTCGTTTGTCCCTCTCGGAGGAACTCCGGAGGAACTGTCGGACTACGAGGAGAGGTGTGTCGACGGGCGAGAAGAAGAGAGAGGCGAGAAGCCACCGCGTGGCACGACGAGGAGGCGGAGGAGGTGACGGATGAAGAGGAGACGAGGAGAAGCGGAGAGGGAAGGGAGGAAGAAAAAAGGAGCTCGTTAAGGCATGACCTTTAGCGGCGGGAACGTGGGAGGTTATAATACACTTAGCGCACGGTTTCGTTTATCGCCGGGCGAGTCGCGGTGGTTTTGTTGCGGGATGAATGCAGGCCGTAGTCGGCCGCGCCAAGCTGGGGGAGGTGGAGGTGGAGGTGGAGGTGGAGGTGAGGCAGGAGGAGAGGGACGAGAGGATGAAGGCGCCGCGAGGGACGAGGAAGGACGAGGAGGGTAGAGAGTGGAAAGAGAGTCGGCGAACGTCGGCCCCGGGAGAGGTGAGGGATGGGGGATGAGAGAAGAGCATCTGCGCGCTCTCTTTCTCTCTCCTGTAAATCCACCTCCGAGCTGGGGGTGGGTGTGTGTGTGTGTGTGTGTGTGTGTGTGTGGGAGAACGCGACCAGAGAGAAATATACGCAGGCGGAGAAGAAGCACGCGAGGAGGAAAAGGGTGAAGGGGGTGGAGAGGGAAGGAGAAAGATGAGAAGAGAGGGAGAAAGAGAGAGAGAGAGAGAGGTCAAAGGCCTCGGTGCAACGGCGATGCGCGAGCGGTAACCACCGGCCGAGCCGACGCTGCTGCTGCTGCTGCGCTGCTGCACCGCTGCTTCCACGCGCGAGTGTGGACTGTCTGTGGCACATAACCGATCCACATCCACTACCACACACGCGTCTGGCCTGCGTCCCGCCCCACGAGCGTCTCACCGACGCGAGCGATGCCGCAACCAGCCGCTATCGACACAGACCCACTCCTCCTCCTCCTCTTTCACCTCCTCTTCCACCTCCTCTCTCCTAGCCCTCGTCGATAATGTATTCGGGGTACGCACACGAGAACGCTACGCGGGGCACGCACGCGAGATGAGGGAGAGCACGATCGTGGATAAGCGGGAGGTGGCAGGGTGGTGGAAACGACTCCTCGACTCCGAGACGGGCACGCATGCGTGGTTGCACGCTCGGGAGCACATTTGAGCGTATCCCTGGGACATGCATCGCGAGGCACACGCACTCCTGTGTGCGCGCATTTACCAACAGTCCTCCTCCCCTTCTTTCTCTCCTCTCTCTCTCTCTCTCTTTTTCTCTCTTCGTTATGGTATCCAGGGCTCCAACCGGGGTAGTCGAGGACGATGGACGAGGAGAGCTCGCTCCCGGTGGTCGACCGCATGGCGAAGAGCAGGAGGAGGTGGAGGCCGACGACGATTGTCGACCGTGCCGGCGCGCGTCGAGTAAGAACGAAGGCAAGAGTGTTTTCCGCGGAAGGTCAACGTATCGGGGGAAGAAAGAGGTGGAGAGACGGCGAATAATGGCCGGCGGCGCGGAAGGTCGAATGCGACGAATGCGCATCGGTTATGCGGAGGAAGAAAAAAGAAGGGGGAGGAGGCCCACTCTTTACGATCACCGGGGGCGGCCGATCCGCGCGGTCGTCGTCGTAGTTGTCGTTAACGCGCCGACCCAGTTTCCGGTGCGAAAATAAATATGCCTCGTGCCTCGCATACATCCCAATTTACATCCGGAGTTCCCTGGCCAAGCGCCGCGGTCGGCTCCTCGTTCCTCGTTCCTTCCTGGTTCCTCTCTGGTCATTGTCGTCGCGTCCGATCGATCTCCGAAAGAGGACGACAGCATAGTGTGCTCGTTCCGATTAAAATTCCTCCGGCGCGAGAGGCCTCACCAGCCCACGGAGCGTGGCTGTCGAATTTTAACGGACTACGTTTCGCGCCACTCCCAACCGAGCGAATTTAAATCTACCAAGCCGGGGGAAGCGCTCGCGAAAATCGAGAGGAGGAATCGGAATTTCGGCCTCTCGAATTTCTAAATCGTCGGAGGAGGCGCGTTCGGTTGAAATCGAGGGGGGGGGGGGGGGGCGTCGAAATTCGACCTCGGAATTCGTCACGGGGCGCGCGGCGCGATAAACGAATTTGCGAAGACCTTGGTTGGGGACGTTGAACCGGGCATTCGAACCGTGCCGAGTTCGCGCGTTGCATAGGCAACAGGATCGTTGTTACGTATAGCGCGAGCCGGTGTAGCGTAATCGCTGCAGTTTTCCCTTGGGGCCCGCATCGCTCGAGGCGCGAGCAAATATTCCTCGGTGCTTTTTCTTACGATGCGTTTGCTCGTTGATCGCTCGTCACTCGAGATAATCGATTTACTCGGCGCGATAACGATCGAGGGAAAGACAAAGAGGTATCCCATCGAGGTTAGCATCGAGGAAGAGAGGAAGTCGCGAGAGCCGAGCTGGTGGGAAAAAGGGCAGGTCCTCCTTCCTCTTTTCCTTCTCCACCTCCTCGCGCCATTCTCGGAGTCCACGTGTTCCACCTCGATCGAATGACTCAACGACACCGTCCTCTCACCGCTCCCCACGTCCCTCGCGAGGCACCGTCTCCGTAGCTTCGACTTCCTACTCTATTCCCGTCTCACCCTTCCACCTCTCTTCACCCCCGCCCCACGTATTTCCCCTTCTTCGCTCGTTCTTCGTTCACGACCCTTCCTTCCCTCTCGTCCCGGCCACAACGCGTAAATGTGTCCCTCGCGCACACGTTCGTGCGTGCCCTCGTCGACGAGGAGAAACCTCTCGCGCGAATAAGGCGCGACTTTAAGCGCGCGCGCGGGCGAGCGGAGACTCGACGACGGCGGCGCGACATCCAGGAGGGCAATCTTCTACGAGGCCTTTTTACGACGACTACGCGACGACGACGACGACGCCGAAGAAGAAGAAGAAGAAAAAAGGAGGATGAAACGGCAGGGGATCCGTGCGTCGACCCCGATTTCCTTACGACCGAGAGCGGAGTCCCGCGGACGCACAATTTTACGACGGGGCATTAAAAATTCGGCGTTAATTCGAGGGGCCGCTCGGATTTGAAATTCCGTCGGAGATTCTTTCGAAAATTTCGGTGAGTGAGGCGGAGTGTGGGAGAGAGAGAGATGGAGACGTGTCGGGAGCAGTTTTCCATTTTGCAGACGCAGGAGAGAAGCAGGCAGATTGCCACCGAGAGAGGAGGCGAGACGAGCTCGATGATTTACGAACTCGCGTGGAAACCTGCCGCCGCGGAGGATATACCTGGACGGTGAGGACAGGTTTTTGCGGAGAGGAAGAGAGAGAGAGAGAGAGAGAGACCACCGGCCCCCAGGGGTATGGAAGAAAAACGACGGACCTCGAGTTTCGTTCGACGACGCGAGCGGCGCGTCGCGTGAAACGAGAAGCGCGCGAGAGAAAGAGAGCAGCAGCTCGCTCCTCGATGATCTCATCCGTCGATGATCTCGTTACTTTAACGGTTCTTCGGTAAAGCCACCGGGGCAGAGTGTTCTCCGGTGCGCGTCGCGCGATTTAAATTTCAACGGGACGAAATTCCGCTCGGAGGGAAATTAAATGTCCGTCGGTAGAATTTTACGCGCCGACGAAGAAAGAAAGAGAGAGAGAGAGAGAGAGAGAGAGAGAGCTGCGTTTAGTCGTCTGGCTGGGTGCCTGCGGGGCCAGCTGGGTCGGTCGAAGCTGCGCACACAATGGATTAACGAAGGTTAGGGGGTAGAGCGCGCATCCGTGGCGAGGAGAGAAAAAAAGGTACGAGAGCACGAGACTTCCCCTGATCCTTGCCAGCATCGTCGTCGCACAGGGCACCATACGCCCCGTGACGAGCCACGACGCATTCCAGACTCGAGGGTGGTAGGATTTCACGTGTCCCTGCGATCCTTTCTCCTTCCCCATTTTTAACGACCTCGCCCCCTCGCTACCTGCCACTCGTCCTTCCCTTCTCGCCCTTTTCCACCGCCTTTTGCGTCGCCCCTCTGGCCCTTCTCTCCTTCCAGAGAGCGCAGCAGGAGGTGGCCAAGGGATGGAAAGCCAACGGAAACCCGACCGGGCGAGACCTTCCGTCCCTTTTGTCCTCGCAGGACAAACGTGGTAGGATGCGAAGGAACTGAGCGCGGGTCTGCATCGAGAACGGATTCTCAGGATTTTCCGTGAAAAACTCGCGTAGCAGGTGTCTCCCCCCACGAGGAAAGTCGATCTGGGATTTTTCAATATTTTCCTCGTCTTCCAGGAAACGATCTTGGCTCGACGTTTCTCGCGCGTGGGACGAGCGACGGGATGGTGTGCTGCTCGTGTTTTCCGATTACATTTTTTCCTCTCGAGTTCGCGCCTGCTTTACAGGTGACTGGGTGGTAGTTAGGCACGCGCGTGATTCCCGGCAGCCGAAGAAGGACCTTCCTTCCTTTTAATTGCGATATCGATGGGTAGGTGGAAGTTTACGCGCGCCACCACTTTGCGCATTTGCCATCTCGAGCGAATCGAGTTCTCGGATCGTTCCATTTTTCTTAACTCGGCCAAGGCAGCGCGCGAGCGGAGGGTCGCGCGCGACTCGCTTTTTTTCGCGCAATGCCGCGCGAAGGAAAACTCGTCGTTCACCGAATGGAAATCCACTGACACCGGATCCGAATGCTTTCGCAGGACCGAATTAAACGCGTCGCGCGAGTGATCGATTGCGCGTCGGCCCGCGACGAAATGCAAATGGTTATTTCTGGGACTTGCGGGAGAAGGAGAACGAATGGGGGGAGAGCGAAGGAGGAAGAGAGGAAGAGAGAGAGAGAGAGAGAGAGACGAGAGGAATAAAAGCGTGTCGGGGTTGGCCGTCATTACGAGGCAATAAACTTTCAATTTATCCCCGTCGCGCTCGCTACTTTCCTCTCGAGTGTTCTCCAAGGTCAAACGCATTCGAATCTTCGAGCGAACCCGTACGGGTCGCGCCGTATTCGCTCTCTCCTTCGTCTACGTCGTCGAGCGAAAACTTTTACGAGCTCGGTCCACCTTTGATTTTCCTTTTCTCCGCTCGGCGCCAAAATTTCCTCGCTTCCCGCATTCGAAAACAATTCCCCACGTCAAGCAACCCGCGGAAGCGCTATAATAAATAAAACACCCTCCGTGGAATTCTTTCCGGAACACGGTCCACTCTATTCCATTCTATTCTCCCTTTCTCCGGTCGCGAATAAAGCCATCCTCTTTAAGTACATTTAAACTAGCGGACAAGTCGTATCCGGTGAAGTAGGAAATTACGTAACCCACTCGCCGCGCGGTTCGTCGCAATGCCGCTTTCTTTCCCCTACGAGTTTACAATCGTCCGGACCCTTCTCCACTCTCTTTCCACCGTCTTCTTTTCTCGAATCTCCCACGAGCCTTCTAATTCGATCTGCGTACTAATTTCAATCTCGCCACACTTCCGGTCCCCTACCGGTGTGCGCGAAATCTCTGAAATTTCAAGAGCCACTCCGTCACGGCTTCTGAGGTGCATTTGCCGCATGAGGTGCCTACCACGACTTGGGAGAGACGAGAGGAGAGACCGGGAGAAAGAGAGAGGTAAGCAGGCAGGAGAGGCCCTCGGTGGGCCAAATAAGGAGAGCCCCGCTCGGCTACACAAAGGAGAGGAAACGTTGGACAGTGCATTAACACACGAATGCAGTTCGAGAGTTTTGTGCGCTTTGTTCGTGACTGCGCGTCCGTTGCGCGTACACGCGCTTATCTCTCTCTCTCTCTCTCTTTCTCTCTCTCTCTCTCTCTCTGTCTCACGATCCTCACCACCGACTCTAAACGCGATCCTGTGTGCGTGTCCGTTGGCTCGCAAGCGGAAAGGCGGACGGTCGCTCCGCTCCGGGCAAGCTGTACGAGACGACGAGAAACACGCGGCGACGTCAGGAGCGTAGGGCACAGAGGGGACACGAGATTTTCCCACTTTACTCCACGGATGATTATTCCACCATTCCACGATCCTCGATTTACGGATGCATCGACGCTCGAGACGGAGCGTGAGGCGAAAATCCTCGTGGCTCGATTTCTCGAGAATCGTCGAATCTCGCGAGCCGATCGACTCGAGAATGAGAAAGGTTCCTCCTGGGGAATCGTTGCTGGATCCCTGCTGCTGCCACTTTCTTTACCGGCGCTTCTCGAGGAATTACGAGGAACTCGTTGCGAGTCATCGTGCTGGCACGAGTCACTCGACGAAAGGGGGGAACCAGGCTCGAGGAGGGCCCAAGGATACATCCCTGAACGCACAACTTGCAGTTCGAGTTCCCTCCCGATCCTCTCTTCCTCTTGGTCGGGAAAAGAAGCCGTGGGCAGAGGGCGACGGTTGATCGCCCAGTTGGGAGAGAATGGAGAGGGGTGTGTATGTGTGCGCGCGCGTGGTTGTGTGAGAGAGAGAGAGAGAGAAAGAAAGGGGGACTAGCTGGTCGAGCGGTCGAAGAAAAAGAAGAAGAGGTAGAGGTGGAGGAAGGAAGAGGGAGGTGGAGAAGAAAGACCGGTCGGACCGGTTCGAGGTCCTATTTACCTGACCATGTAGCGCCTTCCTACGTTTGGACATTATGTATTATGCAGTCCCCCTGTATGTGTAACGACGCATAACTACGGCTTGTACCCGCCGCTCAGCCCAGGAGGAAGAAAAAGGAGAGGAGGTTGGAGGAGAAGAGGGACGAACCGCAACGACGAAGACGACGTGCTCGCCTCGGCGAACGATGAAAGCGGATCGTACCTGACCTCCACGTTGCTCGAGAGGATCCTCTTCGTTCTCGCAAGAGGGACGGGAGGAGGGAATGACGACACGCTCTCGACTCGCGGCGATCCTCGCGGTTCGCGTCGCTTCGCTAAAAGTCGCAGGACGAAAGCGGAACGTAGCACGCTCTACGGCCGTAACGCGAGAACCGGTTGCCGATTTAAAGCGCGATTTCTTTTTTTTTTTCTCTCTCCTCACTTCGCTCTCGCCGTTCAATCGAAGACGTTCAATGGCGAATAGGAAATAAATATTTCCGACGTATCCCTCCTCATCGCTCCCGCCCATTAATGAAACCCGTACCTGACCTCCACCTTCCACCAAGGAGGATGGTTCCTCTGAATCGCGGATGGTAGGGACTTTGCTCGCGAAGCCGACTATTTTCGGTCGCCCGGCACGATATTTTTAAGACGCTTTCTCCACCCGAATAGGACCCAAGCCCCATCTGCGCTCGAGCCGCGCGGTACTCCCTGGAAAACACGGGAACGTCCCAACCCCAAAGGATTTTCGCGTAAAACAAACGATCTTAGGGCCGTGGTCCGAAGGTGAATTTGCCAGAGCGGAAGGAAGGATGTTCCGTGAGTGTTGTCGAGGTAGGGCATTCTGCGACCTTGAGAAGAATTTTTTCTGCTTTTCCTTCGCCCGGAAGATTAATGGAACGGCTGGGTGGGAGCGGGACCAGTGGAAATGAGATAGGTTCTGCTTCCAGGATGATTTTAACTCGTAGAGGAGACTCGGCTTATCGGCAGGAGTCAAGTGCCTCCTGCGCCCTCGTCACGAGCACTTGGTATTCCACTTGTGACGCCTAGAGCGAGCCTCTCGCAGACATTCCAGCGGAACGTGCGAAGCATCCTTACGTTCCACTCCCTTCCCACCTTCCCTCTCCGTCCATCCAATCCCTCCTCCTAGTCCGTCGAAACCCTCCTCGCCACCTTCGGTGACATTCCCTCGGCAAATTTCTCCATTCCAGCCGCGCTTCTTCTTCTTTCGCCTCTTCGGGGAGAAAGGAGAATAGGTGGAAGGAAGGAGGGATGTGAAAAGTGCAGGATGGACCGGTCAGAAAAATCCTCGAGATAATCGGAGAGGAAGATCGTCGCTGGGGAATAGATACCGGGGATCGGACTTTTTTTCTTCCTTCTTTCTCCTCGTCGCGAACGTTCTCGTACGTCGTCGATGGTGGATCTGTCGACGAATCGGACGCGGAATTCCCTGGACGAGTGCCGCATTATCAGATGACACGAGCAGACGTCGCGTTATTCAATACGGGCCTCCTCCAGTGGCTCTCCCGCCCCCGGAGGCCCTGAGGGATATACCGTTACGACGACGACGACGACGATCGCAGGCGCAGGCGCAGGCGCACGGGCGAGGGCGAGCGCGCTCGCTTAAACGGTGAACGCGCGCGAAAGTAATCGTTCGGGGACTGGAAAGCGAGTTTTGCCACGTCGCTCGTCGCGAAGGAGGAGAGGAGGGTCCGAGCATCATCGAGCTCTCTTCCGCATCTTCGTCGTTCTCGTCGTTCCGCGAATTTCGTTTCGTATTTACGCGTGGCCGATCCTACCTCCGAGCGCGATGGTTTACTCACCTCCCGTATGCGTGTGTTCACGTCGCTCGTAAATAAGAAAGTTAATCATTATTCAAACACGCTCGGGCGAAGCGCCTTATCTGCTACGCGACATTAAAACCCGTTCCTCCTCCTTTCAGGTTACCGGCGACGAAACACACTTCGAGGAGCTTATTCGCCTATTTTTATTCGCATGCGCGACACCGCGACCCGACCGCTCGAGGAGAGCGGAGAGAGGAATGAAAAATTTGGAGATGGAACGTTGCGGTGGTCCGAGAAGAATCGATTCACTCTTGGAATATGGGGTTATTAGATCGGACCTCGCCAATTTTATATTTCTATTTATAGGCGCTTCTACATTACCATCGAAAGTTTTGGCGGACAAGTTATCGGTCTTTAAAAGGATAAACAAATATCGAGAGTTAATTATATCAAATCGTGGTGTAATAACAGCGTTACTCATTTTGTATTTGTGTTGTATTTTTTAAAAGCACGTGAGGCCTGAAGTGAGGCCTGCTGTAACGTTACGCGTCATCAAAGTGGTCCGTGAAAACCATTTGGAGGGGTCAGGCTTGTTTCAAACTTTTCTCCGCTTTTTCGTCCGCGGCGACAAAATGAATTCGAGCAGGGTCACTTGAACTTTTCGTCCTTCCAGCTTCACGAGTTCCGCCGTCGGAGTTTCACGAGGTCGCGCATGTCGCGCCAAAAGAGGATACCGAAGAATACTCTCGGCGCGTCGGGTTATCGCATTTCGGGACTCTCGGCAGATAACGCGCGAACTCTCGGCCCAATTTATTCCCCTCGGCGAAACGATAACTTATCTCTCACGAGCTTCCGCCTCTCTCCTCGCGAAAGCAGCGGCGCGTAGGGGCGTAATCGCGCGCCGATTTAAAGGGCGGGAGAGAGAGTAGACGATTGCATAATTAGTGAGAATTTGCGCCTCGTCCCTCCCCCTCGATGACCTTGAGATAATCACCGGAGGTTTCACCACTTCTTGACCTCTCGCTCTCGTCGAAGTGAAAAGGGAGGAGGAGAAGTGAGAGAAATTTTCTAATCCACGAAGAAGCACGATGACCGACGAGTGGTTCTTCCATCGTGGCCCGCGTGTTTTTGCGGCTTCCCGCATGCAAGAACCTTTCCTCTCGAACTTCATCATTTTCTCTGTCTCTCTCTCTCTCTCTTTCTTTCTTTCTCTTTCATCCGCCCGGAGAAGAATCGTTGGAAAGTCACCGATGACGACAAGGATGGAGCAGCGACGACAACGGCGACGGCAAAGGGAACCCAAAGGCAGTCGGATGGAGAAGGAAAAAAAAAAAGGGAAAGAAGTCGAGCGTGACCTTGTGCCCAAATGCCAGTTTCTGTTTGTCGGAGAAGTCGGGGCGGGGTGGGGAGGGGGGCGATGGAGGGCGTCGAGGCGATTACCTTCTCCGGTGGAGGCGCGCGCGCGGCGGTGAGGAGAGAAGAGGAGAGAAGAGGAGAGAGAGGTCGAGACTTGCATAAGCGTTAAATCGCGGTCGTTACATGGATAGGCCATGGAGTGAGCGAGCCGGTGCTCGGTGGCTCAGAGTACGTGCCGTAATTGGACGTATTTGGAGCAGAATAACAGCGCAGAAATCGCGATCTCGCCTTCTTCTTCGCCTTCTTTTCGGTGCGAAAGAAGGGAACCGCAACGGACGCGCGAGCGCTCACGGTGGAATCGCGTGGCGTGAAGAGGGTGATAGTCAAAGATCTTACAATTAGACAAGGTTCCCTGTTATCGTCGCACAGTTGAGCGTCAACTTCCGGCGGGGAATAGGCAGAGCCCACGTACATCTATATTATGTAGCAAGAAAAAGAGTCCTGTTCACTCACCGCAACATCCTCTCGTGACGATCCCTCTCGAGCAGCTCCTCGGGCGTGGGTTGCGCCGGTCCGAGAAGGCCGTGGGGGAGGGGCGGGTATCTCGGTGGCCTCCAGAGCATCTCGGACGCCGCGACGGACGGATGATGATGACCCGGAGGTGGCGCGGGACTCTGATAGCCCACGGGCGGAGCGGACGCGGCCGCGGCCGCGGCCGCAGCCGCTGCGGACGAACTTCCCGCGCTAGGAGGTCCCTGCGGATGAGCCATCAGCAGGGAGGTGTGCTGGACGCTCTGGACGTGCCAAACCCTCGCGGGGGTCGCGGCGGCGGCACCAGAGGGCGTCGAGGACGCGCTGGTGTCCTCGACGCTCAGTGCCGAACTTCTGCTCCCGCTTCTCTCGTCACCGGAACCAGCGCTCCTCAACGAGCTTATCCCGCTGTCCGAACCACTGTCCCCGTATGTTCCACCACCTGCACCGCCACTTCCGCCGCCCCCGACGTTCGCCCCACCACCACCACCGGCTCCGATCCCGACGCCGACCCCAACGCCGACGCCGACCCCACCACCGGTTCCACTCCCGCGTATACCGACCACCGAAGGCACTCCACCACCGAGGACTCCACCCGTTCCAGGTACACCGGCCCCGGCCTCCACTTCCATGAGGCCGGCCTCATCGCCACCCCTGGATGTGTGCGACTGCTGTTGCACCTCGAGGAGGCCGGCCGAGGTCAGATGGTGTTGATGATGAAGGTGCTGATGCGGGCTGCTCGCTAGCCTATGGTGGTGGTGGTGGTGATGGTGATGCGGGGGCGGTTGTTGATGATGGTGCTGTGGCTGCTGTTGTTGCTGCTGTTGAGCCTGATGGTGATGTATCACCGGGCTGCCGGCAGAGTACCTCTGTTGTTGCTGCTGCTGCTGAGCCTGCTGCTGGGTATGTTGCTGGTGGTATTGCTGGAGGTGGTGGTGGTGATGGTGGTGGTGGTGGCCGCCGATCGGCGGTGGCGGTTTGTTCAATCTCTCCGCTAGGATCACGGGGCTCTCGTTGTGTCGGTTACGTTCCTGCTCCCGTTGCTGTTCCAGGAGCAGGCTGTTGGTACTCTGTTGATGGTGGTGGTGTTGTTGCTGCGGGGACTGATGGTGCTGCTGATGATGATGCTGTTGGTGGTGGTGATGGGGTGGCTGCTGCTGCTGCTGCTGCTGCTGTTGGTGGTGGTGGTGGTGGTGCTGCTGCTGCTGCCTCGCGGTACCGCCGCCGCCTCCGCTGCTACTAAGCGGACTCAGCCTCTCCAGCACGGAGCCTGAGTCCTGACTACTAGACTCCAGCAGCTCGACGACCGACTCGACGCTGGCCGCCCTTACGCCGCTCACGCTACCCACGCTATCCTCCGTCCCTATCTCGGTGGTGGTCACCAGCTCGGTGGCCCTCAGGGACCGGCGCGAACCACGACGATCCTCCTCGTCCTCCTCGTTCTCGCCCGCCGCCGTCACCGACCGCCTCCTAGTTCTTCTCCTCCCTGCCTCCTTCTCGTCGTCCTCCTCCTCCTCCTCGTCCTCGTCCTCCTCCTCCTCCACTCGTCGTTCCTCCTTCACCGTGCGCTCCTCTCCTCGCGCCTCCTCTTCCTCCGCCAAGATCCCCTTACGACCCGTTCGCCTTCTCGAGGATTTCAGCACCGCGGTGCCACCGACGTTGCCGAGGGACGACGACTCGTTGCTGACTCTCTTCTCGTCGACCACGGCTGACGTATCGACCAACGATCCATTCACGAGGATCGGAGCCTCGTTCGCCGCTTCTCGCTGCTCCTTCCGCCTGGTATCTGCGATTTCTCTCGCCCCCGATCCACCGGGGTCGGGTAGAACGTTGCCTCCTGAATCTAGCTTGTTCGGAGGTGGAGGCTCGGGTTCTCGGTCCCTCTCTCTCGACTGGCTCTCCTCGTCCTCCTCGAGCTCGTCGACCTCTCGCTTCGCCTCGCGTACCTCTCCTCGCTGTCCCTCTTCCTCCTCTTCCTCTTCCTCCTCCTCGCCGAGTCTCTGAGCTTCCGCGGATGTCGCGCTACCGTCCGCGCTCTGTTTTACCTTCGATCTGAGCTTCCTGCCCAATGTAACCGGACTCGTCTTCAATCGCTTGGTCAGAGGATCGCACCGGCTCCTATCCTCCTCGGCGTTCTCGTCCCTGAGCTGCTGCTGCTGCTGCCGGTGCTGCTCCTCTTCCTCCTCTTCCTCCTCGTCGGTTCTACCGACCAGGCGTTCTTCCCTGGCCTCGGTAACCTTGGCAGCAGCGCACCTCTCCACCTGTTCCTCGACTTCCTGCGCTCCTCCGCTTCCTCCACCCCCGGCTCTGGCTTCCTGCGCGCCCACCCTCGTGGGTCTTCGTCTTACCGACGACCTCTGCGCGACGTTCTCCACGGGGCTCTTTACGGTGGCGGGTCGTCTTCGTAGCTTCGCGACGCTCGAGCCGCTGCCAGGTGCACTTGTCGCGATGGCAGTGGAGGTGACGGTGGTGGCGGAGGTGGTGGTGGTGGTGGTGGTGGTGGTGGTGGTGGCGGTGGTGTTGGTGGTGTTGGTGGTGTTGGCGGTGGTGATGGTGGTGGTGGAGGTTGTGGTGATGGTGCCGGCGGAGATGCTCGAGCCGCTCGTCGTCGTGGCGGTGGTCGACGAGGTTGTCGCTGTTGCCGCGGGCGTCCCGGCGCTGTTGGCCTCCTCTAAGACCGTTCGTGGCAGCCGGCTACTACCGAGCCTCCCACCGGGCGGGGGCCCCTTGTTCTCGCGATCCTCCTGCTGCCGGCTGCTCGACAGTGGCCCCGCATCGGCCCCCTTCTCGTTACGCTCGCGACTGCTCCCACCTTCGCTCACGCGTCTACGACGATTGTTCCGCGCCCCGTTCCTCTCTGAAACAGAAAGCAAAGATCGTTCGAGTTTCACGTTTTACCTTCGTATCGAGGGGTGCTCGATGCTCGATGCTCCGGGGAGAGGAGAAAGGCGCGAGAGTAATAATTTCGAGTAATGGCCCGCCCAATTCGCCGACGATTTTCAGTCGGTGGTGGAGGAGGACGAGGGGTGGAGAACGCGAAGGGAACGAAAGGAGGAAGGGTGGTGCGGACAGGTGAAGGTAGAGGAGAGGAGGGACGAGCGACAGACGCCGAATGGAAAGGGACGCGGAGGGAGAGAAGAGGAATTTATTGCTTAGGATTTACTGTTATTACCCGTAGGGAAGCGAAACACTCCAACCCGGGCGAGCACGCCACGTATGCGTTACACGTGAGGGGATGAGTTCTTTCCACGTGCAAGGGCTTGCACGGGTGTGCGTGCAGCAAATACTCGAGCTCCCTCCCTTTCTCTGCCAGCAAACGTGTATACATTCCGCGTGCGTCTGCGCTCGCGCCCTCGTCCAGTTTCCTAGCACCTGCGGTTTGCCCTCCTGTCGACGCCTGGGTTCGACGCCGGCGTCGCGTGCACCCTGTGCTTCGACACAACTGCGCTTCCTTTATCTATGCGAGGGTTATCGACGAGGTCAACGCGATCGAGAGATCGAAATTCGAAAGATCGTTAAAGGATGGAGAGTTTGATTTGGATATTTGGAGTAGTGTATGGCGTGAAGTGGCCGATGCTCGGGGATAAAAATCGTCTGCAGGCCTTCGGGGAACCCACGTGAGGAGACTTTTAAAGAGTCCGTACCCTTAAGAGGGTCAAGTCCTGAAAATCTCCCTGTATTAGAAGTGCGACAATGCTTCTCCCAGGTCGATGGATATCGATCCGATCCCCGAATCGGCACAGAAGCGGAAGGGGATGGGGCAGGGAGAGATTAGATGCGCATTTAAATGCTTCCACGGAATGTCGAGCGCCTGCCGGGAATGTACGTTCGACGGTTCGTATAATTGATTGGAAATAAAGAATCGGAAGTATTAATCGCTCGGTCCCGCGAACGAGAGAAGAAACGGGGCACCGGGACCCGTTCACCTCCCTTCGGTTTCTCTCACTCGGCGTGCACGTTTATTTTAGAGCCACTCTATTTCTGCCGGTTGCTCTCCGCGCTCGAAGGCACATCCAAGAAGAAGAAGAAGAATTAAGAGGAGGAGGAGCTGCCGAGAAGTCGAGTGGATCATCCCCACTAGCTTTTTCCTCCGTTTGTTGATAAACTTATTTCCACCGTTGGGAGAGCGGAGGAGGGTTGAGTGGATCGAGAAGAGGCTTCGAAAGATGAAGTGGGGGGGGGGAGAGAGAGAGAGAGAGAGAGAGAGAAAGAGAGAGAAAGCAAAGCGGGGAGGAGTAACGACTTGAGAAGAGACGGCGGTGAAATTGTTGAAGATCGGAGGAAAGTGCAGGGGGAATTGAAGGGGATAAAAGTTTGGACTACCTCCAGAACTACTTTTCCTTCTTATTCTTCTTCTTCTGCTTTCGGTTCTTGTTGTCCCCCTTTTCCTTCTTCTTCCTCTTCCGCTACTTCCTCTCTCCCGATCGACCGAGCACTTCGAGCGTCGAGACCACCAATTTTGATACGACTATCGAAAGTGGGTAATGACGCACTTAAGTATTCGAGCGGCGATCGATGCTTTAATCGTTCCGGACGTTTCGCTCTCGCTCACCGATCGGCACTCCACTCCTGTGCTCGAGCGCATAAATTCCGCCAATAAATTCGCGATTACATTCCGCGCGACGACGTAATAATTTACCGCGCTACTCTCAAGAACGGGCGAGGGAACGGAGAAGAAAGAAGCAGCGAGGGGATCGGGATCGCGTAGGAAAGTCTGGCCACGAGTTTCTTAAGAAACTGGAATCAACGTCCGCCGTCTCTTTCCCTTCTTCCTCTCTCTCTCTCTCTCTCTCCGTCTCTCTCCTTGGGCAGCATCGATCTGGCGTAGCGAGCAAAGTGGGTCGACACGAAGAACGAGAGAATTCGATTTCTTTCGCTGTCCTCGTATACGTGACCGCGGTAGCCCACCGACCCTCTTCTTCCTTCGACCCCCCCCCCCCTATCACCCCCCTCTTCGTTCATCGCATCCCTTTCTTCTCACCTCCCAGTTAAGCAGCAGATTCCGCGTTTACCCCGCAGCCGCGTTAATCGAGCCACGCGAGACGATTAAAAACAAATATCCACGCAAGATGCCCGGATTGTCTTTTCGTCTCGGCCAACTCGGAGCACTCGGAATCGTTCCTCGCTCGACGACGAGGGCGCTCAATTGCGTCATGACCAGCCGGCGTCGGTTACATGGGGCAGAGACGCGGAACGATTATCGCTTATCATCGGGACAGGTGCCGATTCACACAGGTGCCCGATAGGCCGTGGTCAGGTGGTCACGCGTTGGCCACGCGCAATCGTTCGGGCATTCCCAAGCACCGGGTTTCCTTGAGCGCGTCGTTAATGAGATTCGTCTTGCGCAACGAGAGATGGACGAATAGAAATACGCGCGAGTGGGTCCGAGTTTGATAAACCATCGGCAAAAATTCTGAACGCCGTAAGCCCGTGGAAGTGGCGCTGCGGATTACCTTATCCATTTCCTTTCGTCGTTGTTCCTCCTTCTCTCGTGACCGAGCGCCCGACCATTACAGCTTTTCGGGTTTACGGGAGGTCGTAAAACTGGGAAACGAGGCACCGTCGGGCTCACGAGGGAACGAGAGAGGAGGTGGACGGGTGCAGGAATAGGTTGCCGCTCGATCATACATAACTCGCCCCAGGATGACCCAGCCTCGCTCTTCCTACCTCTACCCCGACTAGAATTTCCGGATCGATTCGGCCAGCAGGTATTTACGACTTTATCACCGTCCCGCGATCGTTCGCGAAGCGCGCGCATTAAACTGGACCTCTCTTCGAGGCGAGCGATTAATCGGCCGCGATCGAGAGGATTCGTCTATCACCTGTGGTGATCCAAGGTCGCACGTTCGCGGCTCGCAGACTCATTGCGATCGGAGCGCGCTCCTTTTCTGCACCGAGGGATACGGCTTTTACGAGAGAGGGCGCGCGCGCGGGAGGAAAACCTTGAGAGGATTTCAGGTCGCAGATCCCGAAATAAAGAGGAAGAAAAAATGTCCGAGAGAAGAGTTGAAATTACCGTCCTACCCGACGCATTACAGGCACGAGAGGATTTCGCTCGGTGGAACACGAGGGTGAAGTAGGCGAAACGATCTCGCGTGCTCGCGCGAGTGAGGCGGGTGGAGGAAGATGTAGCAACGCGAGCGATGCCTCTGGTCGTTGTCGGAGGACGAGAACGAGAGGAGAATGGGTAGAGGGAGAGAGAGAGAGAGAGAGAGAGAGAGAGAGAGATGTGTGTGTTCGAAATGGTCTTGCCCGGGTCACGAACCGATCACGTGTCTCGCTCGGGCTGCCATGCCGGCTCGTCTATTACATTTTATTGTGTTGTGTCGGTGACGTCACGACCAATTGACCTCCCCGGGGCCACTTCGTGAGTACGTCGCCGAGAAGGGACAGAGACGGAGAGAGAAAGGGAATTACGAAGAGAAAGAGAGAGAGAGAGAGAGTGAAAGATCTGGAATGAGTAGAAGGGTCGCTGGAGCACCGCTCGTTAATCGCATGTGCGAGCGGGCCGACGTCCGATACGAGACCAACGACCATTCAATAATCGAGAAAATCTACTCGGCTGAATAGGAGTATTTGCACGCTCGTGGGCCACGGAAGGAATCGTCGGGCTCCTGTTGGTACGTGGTCTTCCGCAAGCGGGGGAGAAAATCGACGGTGAGAGACCACCACCTGAGCTCCTGTCTACCTCGAATTCCTTATCTTTCTGCTCGCTCCGGTGCATGGCCTCCGCGAGATCGTAAAGTGTAATTGGAACGCTAATCCGTTTCGGGCGAGGTTACGTCCCGCGCGATAACTGGGAACAGGGTGGTGGGAGTGACGCGAGGCGAGCGCGCGACGGGCGGAAGGAGGAAGTGGGGATGAAGCTGGGAGGGTAAGTGGAAGGGAGGGAGAGATGGAGGGAGAAGAGGACGAGGGGAAAGAGGGTGACCTCTGACTGACCTCGAGCGCGCGTAGCTGCTACGTAGGCCGGGGTGAGTCACCGCACTCGCGCACACCGCTCGACGAGTGCTTTCATCTAACAGCGGGCCGACGACGCATAGCGGATACTCTCGGAGACTCGGTAAGCCAGTCATGCCCTCCTCTTCGAGACCTAAACGAGATGCCAGCCACGTATTTGCGAGAGAGAGAGAGAGAGAGAGAGAGAGAGAGGCCACTGCGTGGACTACGGTGTATCGACCCGCAAAAGGCAGGAGGAGGAGGACGAATCCAGTGACACTCGTCCAAGTACGAGGAGGAATAGGACGAAGGGAGAGGAGAACGGAAGAGGAAAAGCAACCGGGAGTTATTCTCGTCTCGCGTAGCGAAGGAGGAAAAGGGAAGGGTGGTGGGAGATGAAAGAGAATCGTCCCCCGGAGGAAGCGACGGACCGAACGGATATCAATTACGAGATCTGGATTTTACGCGCCCTTCTTCCTCCCTCCGAAGGATTCTCACTTTCTTACTTTCCTTCTGCCACGGCGACGGAAAGAAAGCAGAAGGACGGAAGAAGAGTGGAACGCGATATTCGATTGTCGCTTGGAGTGGGTCAGGGGAGAAGGGCGGCGCGCGATCCGCCAGGAGAATCCGCCGGGCGACCCACGACCGTGAAACAAACGAGCAGATTGCTCCCTTCCCTCCTCTCGTTCCTCGGTCGTCATTCTTTCTCTATCCACCGAACCATCCATCTTCCCGCTCGCGCGACAACGCAACGAGCTTACGCGCGCGCGCACGTGCGCGCACGTGGGTTTCGTACACGGTTCTGTACATCACCCTTCTCTTTCTCTCTCTCTCTCTCTCTCTCACCGGTTCTCAATCAGTGTTCTCCGGGACGAGACCACAGGGGGAAGAGGGACAGTGATTCCACGTCGAGTTTATATCGCGACGGGACTATCAAATAGGGGCGGATACGGCGCGGTCCCTCTCCACTTCCCCTCGTACCATAATTCTCGGGCCAGTCGAGCCGTGGGTGTACCCCCGCCGGTTAAGGGGATTTCACGTGCGCGCACGAAACGGAGGAGAGGACGAGAGTACGCGCGCGCGTAAATACGAGAGAGGAGGTGGTGGGAGGTGAACGAGGTGCGAGCGGAGGCGGAGGAGAGTCGGCGATCCCTGCTTCGGATATGCAAGCGGAAAGCGGGAGAGAGAGGAGAAAGGAGGGGAGAAAGGACGAAGAAGACGATGACGGAGGGATAGGGAGAGGTGGAGGTCGAGAGGTAGGGGAGAAGAGGTCGACAGCCCTGGCTGGCGCACTGTCTCCTCTCGCGTGTTCTCGGCCCGGTAGACGATTGGAGGGGTGAGGCCCTTCCCGTGGAAAGAGCGGAGGACGTAGCGAGCGTAGAGAACCGGCCCGACCGGTTCCACGGGCCTCGACTAGTTTCATTAAACCCCGGTTGTAACCTCCACCTCCTCCTTCGCCACCTCCTTCACCCCGTTTCCCTTCTCTTTCCTTGCCCTTCTCCACCGCGAGCCACGGAACACCTATGAGACTGGTTCCTCCGGAGAAGGAGGCCGTCTTCTTCTTCTACTTCTTCTTCTTCTCGCGCGTTCGTCCCGCGAGAGAAGCAGAAGACCGAGAAAAAGAGAAGCTCGCCCGGTCCTCGGCGGAAGGGAGCGGAGCTCGGTGGGCAGCGCAGCAAGGTGCAAGAGGAAAGTCCCGGATAATTGGCGCGATCCCGTAATGCCGACGCGCACCACCGCCGACGGGCCTCTCGCCATTCCGTTCTGCCGGCCGAGAGAACCCGCGGGGTCTTGGTATACCGTCGCCCTCGGTTTCCGAGCAACCTCGTTTGTTCCGCGTCGTAGAGAAGCGGAGATCGTTCGGAGAGAAGGAGCGGGGGTACGACAGAATTTGACGAAGAGCGGGAGGGCTGGGCGCGCGTCAAATTCAAATGTTATCGCTCGTTGGACCGGGTGCAGTCGCGAGGAACCACGGTGGAAAAGCAAGAGAGAACGAATCGAGGTTACCGAGGCTCCTTTGGTTGGGAAATGGCGCGCCCGGTTCTCGAGAGAAAGAGAAAGAGAAAGAGGTACGAGACGCGGAAAAAGGAAGGTGGCGAGAGAGGTCGGCGAGAGTGTCGGCGAACGAGTGACTCCACCGTCAGCGGCAACACACATATAAATAGATAAAGGCGACATGGAGGAGGAAGAAGGAGGACCGCACCCGAGCCCTCACCTTCGCGGCGACGGAGGATCTTGGCTGGCGGCCAGACGTCGCGAGATAAATAATTTATCGCTTGCGCCCAGACCGGGAGGAGGTAGCCGAGGAGAGCCAGCTGGTCCTACCCGGCTCCGCTCTTTCTTTCTCTTCCGCCACTATCCCAAGCCGATCGTTTCCACCCTCATTGTCACGGACCTTCTCCTTGTCCCTTGACCCTCCGAAAACTGAGAGACGAAAGAGTCGAAGGGCAGCGGAGAATTGTGGAAGCCTCGTGAAATTTTCCTCCAGAGTTTTCGAGTCGCCCGACGTCGACGATTGGAACGGGGCTGTGGCTTATCGTCGACGCGGTCTCTCTCCATTATCGGCTCACGGACGGTTTCCCCCGACCGGCGAATTTCCACGGTAAGACGAAACAATGCTCGGGCGCAAAAATACTTCCGAGAAGGGGTCTCGGCCGTCGTTACGCTGACGAGGTGGATCAGAATGCGACTCTGGATGCGCGCCGATAAGAGCGATCCTGCATTCCGAGAACAGACGTCGGCGTCGGCGTCGACGTTGGTGGCAAATATGCGCGAGAGAGGAAAGCGGAAGCGCGAAAAGAAGGGAGGAGAAGGAGGTACGCGCATATTCGCGTTTAATCTTACGCTTACGAGGGAGAAGCTGGAGGAGGAGGAGAAGGAGGTGACCTTATCCCGTTTCAACGCGCTGATAAACGAAACTCTTATCGCGGCTTCCTGGACGCGCTCGAAAAAGAAGAACGTGCCTCGCGTAGCCTACTGGCTGGAATTTCGCGCGTTCCATTCTTCCACGTCGTCGGCGAAATTTGAAGCGGTGGGTGACGTGGGCGAAAAATTTGTCAAACGAGGCACGAGGGCTGAGGACGCGTTAAAGGTGCCCCACCGTTCCTTATCGGGCTACGATGGTAAACGAATTACTCGGTAGATGAAAAATCCACCCACTTCCGGTGTTGGGTTCCGTTTACCGCGCGAGGACGAGGGCACGTGCGAGTGCCTTTGCGCGCGACTGGGAGGACGATGGGCGAGCGCGCGCAGGTATACCACTCGTCGATTCGCCCATGTGGATCGAGCCACGAGCACCCACCCGCGAAACGTAAACGCGAGAGAGCCGCCTCTTGGGTTCCGAGTAGCGTGTCTGGCATCCTCGCGCATAGCTCGGTGGCGTAGGCTCGCGGCTGCTGGCATGCATTATTCAAGAAGTAGTCACGAGCTCAAGCCCCTTCCTGCGTTCTCAAACGCGTGTTGCGGCGCACCCGCGGGCACGCACGATCACCGAAGGACAATTTGCTCACGAGGAATCATCAAGACTCCAAACCTTTAGGACTCCCTCTCTCTCTCTCTCTACTTCCCTTTCGCCTGATGTTAGGGCGGTGGACACGTTCCGGATCTTTAGGTCCAACTTGTTTGACTTTTTGAGACTGCATGTGACTCTGTTGAGTGCCCTTTAGCTTTAGCTTTAGCTTTAGCTTCACGTAAAGTTTTTGTTATCTATTGGTAAACCTCGGTTAAATGTAATTATGTATTATGCTCTGTAGTTGAGAGAGCAGTTGCAAATGATTTATTCGCTGTAGAATTTTTGGTTGCGACCCTAGGGGCGAATGTGCCCAGGGTCAAACAAATTTATCTTTAGCTTTAGCTTTATCTTTATCTTCTCTCTCTTCTCTCCTCGTCGCTCGTCCAACGAGAAGAAGACGAAGAAAGCCTCACCTTGATTACGTAAGGAGAAAGTTGCCGTAACGAAAGAAATCACGCTCTTTTAGCGGGTCCACTCGCGACGATCGTTCGTCCAGTTCTCCATCCTCGTTTTACCCTCCTCGCGTTCTCCTATTTTTCCTCGTCGCGCGCGGTGTCGGTGGGGTCGGACAAGTCGAGGAGGACGCGAAAGGAAGGGATCGAGGAGCAGGAGGGAGAGGAGAAACGAGGACCGGTTCTACGAAAGCCGTGGCGTGTCTAATCGCGGCGCTACACGAGCGTTACGCTTTGCTTGCGCGCGAGAACGCGCGCACTTGCGTGCCCGACCTCTCTTCTCTTTTTTCCCTTCACCCTCCTCGAGGACTCGAGGCGCGTCTATCGCGCGGGAATAGACGCGCGGCTCCCGACTATTTCCAGTCTTCGAGGAATTTTTATTAATCCGCTCGCCATCCTCGTGACGATAACGTCGCGAAGGGAGCGAGGCTGGGATCGGAGGGGATTTAAAGAAGCACCCGGAATTCCCACTCGACGGCGAACGACAATTCGGAGGGGATTTAGGAATTCCGCGAGTGGCGCATCGGACAAAGGCGCGCCTTTTAATCGACGCGAAAATAACACGCTCGGCAAGAGCGTGCCGAGCGCCGTAACGAATGCGATAGATGAAGACCGTATTATCACGGGTGACGCGTATATGCGACTTACTCCAGACAAAGACAACAGCCGGCGCGCGTTATCACCGCGTGCCTCACCGTGACGGCAGTGGCGTAATCACAGCCGAGCTCCGATCTAGTTCGTGCCGCGACACGAGAAACGCGAGATCGAAGGACGACGGTCGATTCTTTTCATTGGGCTCCACAGTTCTCGATCCTGGAGCCGATGGTACGTGAAACGGTAATGCTCGAGGTTGAGCGATCGACGCTTCATCGTTCGCTCGGTGCATCTTTCCGCGAGCAGCGCGATAAACACGCGCTCTAACGGTAGTCCGGCAATTCTCTTGGCTATTCGTCCTCCACTTCCTCTCTCTCCACCTCGTTTATTTTCACCACGTACGTACCCGACCGCATGAAAGATTCATGATTCGTAATTAAGGTGCGAAAGGATGCCTCGCGCAACGCCGCGTGGCCTTCTCCCCCCTCGGCGCTCCCACATCGTCCCGCTTCAATATCTGGATTAATGTAACAGGTCTTTATTCCGCGAGCGGACGCCGTTATCGTCCCGCACGCACGGTGGAAATATTAAATTCTGTTCGACGCGTGAGACACGGAGAGAGAGAGAGAGAGAGAGAGAGAGAGAGAGAGAGAGAAAGAAAGAGAGGGAGAGAGAGAGAGAGAGCGGGCGTGGAAATTGTTTTGCACGAGGATCGAGACGATAACCCGGCTCCTACGCCGGTGCAATCTTTACGCGCTAAAGTTTACGTTGCGAGGCGAATGCACGAGTGTGCGATATTCGGGGTACACGCGCACCTGGACGTTCTCAAAATAATCGAAACTTATCTCTTCCCCAAGGTTAATATTTTTCCAAGGTCGTCGATGCGCAGTTGCGCGCAAGTCAATTGCGCGGCGACCATAGTTTTGCGCTTATGTCGCTCGTGGCTTACCCGAGAGGATCGTCGAACGGAGAAGCTAGTAAACCTGATAAACATCGCACGTTACCGTTCTCGTGGATTTAAAAGGCGCCGGTCGACAACCTCCTCTTTCTTCCGTCGCTACCGTCTGTCCCAGAACGTTCGGCTCTTCTATCGGTACCCGTCAGCAGCACCCTTTGGCAACACTTTTCACCCGATCGAGAACCGCGCCCTCTCTCCTCTTCAGCTTAGAATTTCGTCACTTCCGTGGCCAACGACCCTAGTCCGTCGCGCGATGCCGGCCAACTGTTCCAAGCGTCCTTCCAAAAATCTCTTGAAATTCGAGGAAATCGCGATGAGCCGCGCGAGGCGTTTTCGACCTCCGAGAATCAACTGTCCACGAGGAAGGCCGCTCGCGGGACCTCGTGTAAAATTTCCGACTACGCACGATCATTGGCGAGCGCTCACGAGCGCGCACCAATCCTCGCGAAGACGATCGCGCGTGCGCTTCGCGTTCCACCGTGCAACGAGAATCGATTCTCCGATCTATTTTCCCCGTTTGATCTCCACGGTCAAACAATACCCTTCGACCTCTCGGGGCTACGACGAGCCTGCTCCTCTCGCACACCGAAAAGGGAACGTCTTTATTCTGGCGAGAAAGAAACGCGTGGGGAGGTGTCCGCTCCGCGGGCTGACTGCGGCTCGATCCCTCTGGTAAGGTCTGTCTGTCCGTCGGTCGGTCTATCGGTCGCACCGATACAGGTCCATTTTTCTTCCTTTGCTCGATTTGCGATCCGCGAACACGGCTCAACCACCACGTGTACCTGGGTCCGGCTCCCTCGGCCGAACCGGAGGCGAGAGGAGCCGTCCTCGTGTTTCAAGCTGGAGAGCACGAGAAACCGGTTTGCTTCGTGTGCCGGTCGAAGAGGGCCGCTGGCGCGGGTAGTCGAGAAGAGAGGAAGAGCAGAAGAGCAGAAGGGAGGGAGAAAAGTGGCAGGGACCTGTTTTCGGCGAATCGTTCGTACCCGGGCACTCGCGTCCGCTCCGCTCCGCTCGGATTCCGACCGCCCACGATCCTTCCCCACCTCTTGGAAGCGGATCGGAGCCGATGATCCCGGGGACGATGGCAGTCACGTTTCCTCGGGCCGGCACCTCTCACGAGAATGGAAGAAGCCTGGTCGGCGATGACGATGATCTCGGAGCCCCCGTTCTCTCTCTCTCTCTCCCTGTCTGCATAGACAACGTGCCCATCTCTTACGTCTCCTCGATCAAGCTTTTGGGAATCATGATTTGTTCCAATCTGTCTTGGGGCCCGCAAGTTCGTTTTACTGTGGGCAAAGTCAACAAGACTTCATACCAACTCAAGGTACATATGCAGGAATATTCTTCCTGTTTCTCTCAGGGCGCTGTTGGTTAGGTCTCTGATTCTCCCGTTCTTTGATTATTGCTCTGTCCTTTTCACTGACGTGACCTCTGAGCACAGCCTCATCCTCAATAGGGCCTTGAATTCGTGCGTCAGATTTATCTATGATGTTCGACGGGATCAGCATACTTCAGCTTGGTACGTTAAGTTGGGCTGGCTCAAGGCCGAGGCCCGGCGGCACTATATGTTAGCTTGTTTTATCTTTAAGGTAATTAGTACAAAGAGTCCGAGTTACTTGTATGGCCTTTTCGGTTTTCGCGGTGCATCTAATCTTCGCTCTGTGAATGTGACTACGGTGCAACTTGTTATACCGCAGAGAAGAACCGTCACCTTCTCCAAATCTTTTTCGTGCTCTGCAGCGTCCTTGTGGAATGGTCTGCCTAAGGGTGTAAAATCCTGTGCGACATTTGCGTCTTTCAGAGAGAGGGCCTTTAAATATTTTTATGAACAGCAAACATCTTAATCTTTTATGTCGGTTATACTAGTTTGTATTGATTGTTTTTCTTTTGTGTTATTATGTTCTATGTACTGTTACTTGCTTGGATGGAGTAAGATTGCTGCTTACTCCTGCGTTGCCTTTTTACCTACGGCTGTATTATCTTTTGTATGTTGGGTGCTATAGGAGACGTTGTCTCAGGGCACAATAAATTGTCATTGTCATTGTCATTGTCCCTCGCTCTCGCTCTCAGGCTCGTTCATTAATCGCGAATCACACGCGGTCACTCGTCGCGATCGAAGTAAAGTGGAGTAAAGTCGCGAAGGAGAAGAGTATCCGTAGGGAGCCGTTCCACGACGCCGAATTTACTCCTACGGGTTGGCCAATGAAAATCCTCGGCGAAGAGGAGGAGTGAGCAGCCCCGGCAAAATGGTAAAGGAACACCGTAGGGTAAAGTTACCGTCTCTCGGGCGCTAACTCAAGCCCCCACCAATGGTAATTCGAGACCTTTCTACCCGCCAAGTCTTCGGGGTCCCGCGTGCCTTCTCAAGGTTAACTTCTGCTCCCTCTTGAAATTCCATACGCGTCGAACTGGATCTGCGTGGACCAGATAGGGAGGAGAATCCCAAAAGAGAGGAGAGCAACGAGCAAGAGAGAGTAGGGAGGATCTTTATTATGGGGCGAGTCTAGTGACCCGTAAAAAGCCCGGTAGACGAATATCGCGAGCCGGAAGGAGAGGGACTTCTAGGGTGGACGCGAGGCTACGGAAGAGATCGGAAAGGAGAGTGGAGAAGTTCTGTGAATAGTTGGAGCACGAGGTGGGTAGGTTACGAGAGATATGTGGCTTTGGAAATAACGAAGGACGAGGGGAATGGGGTGGAAGGCTTGGAGGAAGGAGGGGAACGGAGAGGCAACGGCACGTTCTTCGACTCCCTGGCCGCTGAGATGGAATTCTGGGTTAATGGCACCGCATTACGATCGCGTGACTGAGCTCGGAGATCCACGTCCGCGATCCGGGGGATTACCGTCGAGCGAAAGAATCATAAGACGAGGAAGGGATGGGGATTTCTCGCTCTATCGCGAAATCGAACACGCCCCCGGTTCGGTATAAACCCTCGCCCTCGCGGAGAATGTGGGAAAGAAGAAGGAGCGCGGAATTGTGGGGAGTACGCCGAGGACTTCCGAGGATCGCGAAATTATCCTGCCGTTTTCCAAAGAGAATTCTCCTCGGCCCCCGCTATTACTTCCACGGCGACGATTAAGGCTACGCGCAAATTCGCTTCCACTCGAAATACCTCTCTCTCTCTCTCTCTCTCACTTGAGACTTTCTCTCTTTTGAGTTACGTCGTAAATTAATACAAACTCTTGTGCTGCCTCATGTAGAATACTGTTGTGAGTTGCTTACTGATGCGACCATGGAGGTTGATAAAATATTAGAGGTATCTGTTAATAAATGTATCCGTTTCATCTTTGGGGTTAATCGCTTTCAGCATATAACTCCATATAGATCCAAATTAGGCTGGTTAAATATTTCTGATAGACGCAATTACTTTATTGCTGTACGATCATTTTTAATTTTGTTTACTAAAACTCCGCCACATTTATTTGAAAAATTTATATTTAAGGGTTACACGTCATGATCATGTCACGCGTCAACAGGAAGATGAACTTGTTGCTCCTCTTTGCAGGACACATACCTTTTACTGTTCCTTTATTGCTACTGCTTGTCGTGTTTGGAACTCGTTGCCGCCAACTGCTCGCAAGGCTTCCACCATTGGTGGGTTTAAAAAGGCTGCCTTTTCTTTTTTGTTGAGAAACAATTAAATTATCTGTGTTTTCTTGTTGTTTATTGTTCTCTCACACTTTTGTTATTTGTTTTTTTGTAATTTTTCGGAAGCTTATATGGGACCTTAGGTCCTGTAGTTTAATAAAATATTCATTCATTCTCTCTTTCCCGTTTTCTCTCTCTCTCTCTCTCCTGATGACCCACGACTCCGAAGCGGCCCTCCAAATTATTGTCTACGACGCTTCTCTCTGGGTGGAACCCTACGGGAGCGAAGAGGGAGACGGGACACTCGACGCGAAACAGTCCCGGCCTGTGGATCACGTTTCTCGCACGTGTGCGCCAGACCCGAGGCATGCCCAATGTCCTCATCCCGAGCGGGCACGTACGATTCCACGGAACGGCACGGTAACGCGATAACGAGAAGAGGAAATGAAAACTAAAAACGTCCCGGGCTGCTCCTCTCGAGGACGAGCTCCTTCGTGGAATTTTTTGCGTTAATCGCCTTTCGATTTTCGAATCGACTCGATCGATTGGACCAACGAGGGCGAGGAAGAGGAGGAAAACGTGTCCAACTCCTCGAATTGGGTTGCCGTGGGAAGGTGACCGGGGAGGATTTTCCAACGAATTAGTCACCGAGGATAATTAGGAGATGATCTCGGCTCGGGCGTCTCCGTATTATTCAATCGATCTCATTGCTCCTTCGGGACGACGTCGCGGTCCCGCCGAGAATTTCATTACGAGGCGCGGCGTCGGCGTGTCCATTAAGCCGAGCATAAATTATTTCCGCACGCGTTCCCTGGAGCGGTGCATGCCGATCGAGCGAATTATTAAATTATTCTCGATACTCCCTACCGGCTACGAAGCGTTCTCCGTCGTTTATCCTAAGAATCATCCTCTCGTCGCTCTCCCGGCTCGATCCTGCGATAGCTCGGAGATATTTTCGGAGAACAACAAACCACTCTCTTGCTTCCTCGTGAGAAGGC
Source organism: Tiphia femorata (assembly GCA_944319695.1). NCBI lineage: Eukaryota > Metazoa > Arthropoda > Insecta > Hymenoptera > Tiphiidae > Tiphia > Tiphia femorata. The sequence continues at coordinate 3,769,431 of OX090902.1, forward strand.
GAGAGTATACAGGACGCGTGCCGTGGTACAGAGAATCGGTGCCACGGATCGCGAAATTCCTTCACCGCCTCATTTTCCTCGCTGCTTCGAGCGCGCCGCTTCGGTTTACTCCGAGTCAGCCGCGAACGAGCGGATCCGCTCGCAAACCGAAGGTCCCGAAGGATCGCCGCCACTCGGAAGGACGTATCGATTCGAGCGGACGAGAGCGAGTGCCTCGTCGTCCCTCGGCGTGGCCCGGAGAAAATAATTACGGTGCCCTTTTAAAAACCGGTTCTCTCCTTTCTCTCTCTCTCTCTCTCTCTTCCTCTCGAGGCTTTTGTCCCTCCCGTCTTCTCTCCGCGATACCTTTTGACGAGCCGCCTCCGTCCCATCGTCATCTTCACCATCCTCGCACGCACGCGCGACGACCGGGGTGCGGAAAGTCGAGGGGCGAATGAGTGAAAGAGGGTAGGTAGGAGGATTGAAAAGAATGGAGAGAAAGAGGGAAGGGTAGAGGAGCGCAGCTCGGGTGAAGGAGAAATGAAACCGTACGAGGCACAAAGGACGAGAGGGGGCGAGATGGAGAGGATGATCGTTAAAGGGGATGCGTGGGGTTTAAAAATGGCAATGGAGGGTGGGGGTGGAAGAGAGGGGTGAAAGAACGAAGGGGGATCGAGTCTCGAGGAATTCTCAGTTCCTCTTGGCCTTCTCGAACGAGAAACTTCCGCTCCTGGTCCTCCCGGTTCTCGCTGGGCTCCCTCACCGCAAAAGTGTCGAAGCCTCCGGCTTCGAAATTTCTCCCTGTTATCTCCTTTTGATTTTCCATCCTCACGAGGTCGAACGATTTTCCCCGAGATTCTTTTTCCGCACACGAGGGCACGGGGCCCTCGCAATCACTTGCAAATCACTCCGCTCGCTCCTCGCGTTTTCCTCCTCCGCCCTTTCCGCGTGCTCGCCTCCTCCTTTTCCTCGTTACTCGCTCCGCTACGAGGAATGCAATTACCCTAATTGCCGGCACTCGAGAGGCACGTTGCGTAAGGGTGGTCGTTATCGGTACCTACGAATTACATCGTTAAGCGAACGCCGCGATATCTACCCGGGAGCGGCTCTCCTTCGAGGCCGAAGCTTCTTCGAGGATCGATTACTAGCGCGAGAGAGAAATTTAGGGACCGTGAAACTTGCGCGACGTGTACCGACGAACGGCTCATTCGAGACGTCGCACAGTGGTCGAAAGGCCTGATTCAGCCGTGCGAAACTCCAGCTTCGAGTAAGATCACAGACAAATTTCAACTTTTTCTAATACAGACACAATCGCTGATTACAGCACCAGCAACAGAAGCAGCCCGTGAGCCTTAGATAAGAGTCGACGCTCCAGCAGCAAATGCGGAATTCTAATGCCGGCAATATTTCGCAAATGCGCTTGTTTCATTATAATCTATGAAAGTCAGGCTGCTTTTCGCAAATGTTTCCTACTGCTATTCGTGTTTTGCCACTATTTCTTCGAAAAGTTTGCAGGATAGTTTCTAGTACGGCTTCTCTATCGATCAATTTTTATCCTTTCACGGTGTACTGGACTAAAACTGTATAAATTCACGCGCATTCACTCTGATTCTCTTTTAATAGAACCAGGACACTTTGTGATGCACAGTCGTTACAAATTTATCCGCGGAAAACTGTGGGACCATATGTTAGCATAAAATATTCGGCCTGTCGTCAAATACCGTCTACCGCTGTATTTCTCTTTACTCCCCCATCACTCATGTGCCAAACTTCATCCGAGATTCGCAGACAGTTGATGTTGCTGTCGCTGTACATATCCACTATTCTCACTGTGTCGGTGTCGGAAAATATCCACATTTGTAGAAGGTAGTCGTTACTACTCGAAGTTCGAGTTTTGCACGGCTAGATCGAGCATTTCGACCACTGTGGGTCGAATAGAGAGCCGTGGAGAAGACGACTGGCGCGTGCGAAACGGGAAGCGGAACGCAGGGCGCTAGAAGGGAGCGAGGGCGGACAACTGCGACGTGGACTAGTCGGGGCAGGAATACACCCAAGTGTATTGCGAAAGTGGGGAGCAGGGAAAGGAAAAGGCGAGTGGGAAGATCCGGTATTAGTGGCACGAGTATTACAGGTTTGGCAGGGCGCCGTGGCATTTAAGAGACTCATTTCGAAAACCAGTTTTCGCTTCCATTGTATCGAGGAGGCACCCCGAGAGCGCGACTAGGCAGGCCGATCGGTGCCTCTTTGAAAGCGGGACACGTTTGCTCGCCAGAAGGGAGAGAAGGAGCCGCGAGAGGGGTTGGGCCGAGGTAAAGAAAATAAACCGAAAATTCCTCGCTCCCTACCTGCGGAATCGCAGGAGTATCGGAGCAATTTTCATTTGGAGCTTTTTCTCCGGTGCCGTCGCGCGGCTGCGCCGCGTTACACAAACTTCTACGAAAAATAAATGAATTCCATTGGCACTAACGGCTCTCTCCGTGCTCGAGTCCTCCGACCAGTCGAACGAGAAGGGGGAGAAGAAGAAGAAGTCATCCAAATGACTGGTTTCGCGACGAAACGTGTCCCGGACCTGCCCTCATCGTGCGCCCAAACCGAAATCTGGTTGGACCACTTCCCTCTCCCTCCGGCGCAGGGAACAAGACGAGGGACGAGGATGGAAGGACGAAAAGAAGGAGAGCGTGGTAAGGGGGAGGAGAAGGTCTTTCAGGATCGCAAGTTCTTCGACTAACGCTCCGTGTTACGGGCACGCCCGATCGCTCAAGCGCCCTCCTCCTCCCTCTTCTTCTTCCTCCGAGGTCAATTAGCGTGTCTTCCGGGTACCGAGCTATCTCCTCTCGAGATACTCCCCTCCCAGCTTCCAATATCATCGCGCGAGCTTCTTCCATCGCATTGTAATTCCTCCGGTGACGTCTCTCCTCTTCGATTACCTCGGCGGAGTCACCTCGGTAAACGTGGGAGCCCGCGGTTGCCACGCCGAATGTGTACTTAAGAGATAAAGCGCCACACGAAGCGCATCACGCGACGCGTTAAAATTCCAAACGAGTATTTCTATCGTTCCGCTACCAAGGATTGGGGAAAAATATGCAGTCCTCCAAAAGGAGCACGCCCACCTCCGAAACTGTGCGTAAACTCTTCAACGTACGCGGAAACGCGGAAACGCGGAAACGCGGAGTGAGAGAGAACGGCGAGCGAAGTCGCGCTACTCCCGATAACCCTCGCGATTCGCGCGGGAGAGAAAGGGATGGGTTATCGGAACGATACGCAGGTTCATCGAACGACGGAGCGCAACCCGTGGCGCGCATGTGTGTCGAAGAATTCGTAATATTTCCTACGATAACGATACGCGCGCAAGTGTCCGCTCGAACGACTATTCACCCTGTTCCGCTCACGAGCGAGTGTTAAAGACGAAAGGAGCACGAGCGCGCGGCCGATAATTGAAAATTGAAAATTGCCTGGCCGACCCTCGACGATGTTCGAACGTTTTCCTGCGACGCGCTCGAGGACTCCGCGCGCGTTATCTGCGAGCGTGAAACGATGGCCTCCATCGCGCTAGACCGCGATAAATCCCACTTCCATTCTGCTCGTCGACTTTTCGAGCACGACGCGTGCGGACTAGTGCGGAGGAGTCGGAGCGTGTAAACAAAGAGGAGCCGCGTGCTTGGCTCTTGATTTATTTACAGTGAGCTTTGGCGACTACGCGCGTGCCGACTACTGTCTCTCGCTGTTTACAGATCAGCTTCTCCCCGTTATTGTGTCTATCGCGGATCATCGCGGAATTATCGTGTCGTGAAACCGGAGTCTCTCACGGGCGGACTTTGCCCGTGTCGCAGTTTCCAACGTGCGCGCGCGCGCGCGCGCGTTTGCGTCGGCTGCCTCGCGAGGGAAGGGAAGGCGAAAGTAGAGAGGACGAGACCCGAGGGGGGCCTTGCCGAGTCCGCCTATGTGGAACGACGGGACCTTTCCGCTTGGCCGTGGCGCAGATCGAGCGATCGGTCGATCGATCGATCGGACCGCGCGCGCGGAATTCTCGAGGACAGCCGCTCTCGAGCGGAGCGTGGCGCGCGCTTCGTCGTCGATGACGCAACGCTGGTCGATCAATTACGTAATAAACGTGACCGGGGACGGCTCGGGAAGCGACGAATTTCCCTCGAGAAGAAGAGTCCTCGCGGGGCGGCCCTCCCTAATACGCGCGAGCGAGAGGAGCGTTCGCCGTGGAGAACAAAAGCTGTGTTCTCGTATCCTCGCGTGGTGTCGCGAGGGTAAACAAACATTCGCTCCGAAAGCACCCCCGCCCAATGCTTCGGGCCACAATGGTCCTCGGTTTCGGAGCAATGAACGGGCCTCCTGCTCGGCTAAATTTCCCAGGCGAACAAAGGCATCGCTAACGCGACTCTCGTCTGTAATTACACGCGAGGAGAGCGGCTCCAATTAATAACGCATTTCGTGCCAAGCCAGCAGCGACCGGAGCCCGCCAATGGAATTTAGGTACCGAGGGGGAGGGATGGCGAACGCGCCGATCTTTTGGAAACGGGAAACGCGTTTCGCCGAATATAAAGAGTGTAATTCGAATGTCGGAGAGAGCGAGAATAGTTGCTAGCGAAGCGACGACCCCGCGCGACAGGATCGAGGACGAGTCGCCAGGTGCGTTTCGTAAAAGGAGCAGGAAACCATTTGCGAGTAACCGGTGGGTCCCTTTATTTGTTTCAAGGCCTCCGAGAATCGTCGTCGTAGTCGTCAACTCCGTCGTTCCACCGGCCCACGTCGTACGCAGGACGAGTACCCACTTTTTTCCTTTTCTTTTCGCTTTCGTTTCTCCTCTCTCTCTCTCTCTCTCTCTCTCTCTCTCTCCCTTTCTCTACCCACGTACGCGAACAAGCTACGGTCGTACCCTCCTTCCCCTTTCTTCCGCTCGATCGTGAACGCGCGCACACTCGCTCCAAGTAGCGCCGGGCAGATTAATTTATAAAGCGGGGAGGGAGGCCAGGACGCTCCAGATGTTTACGCACCTGCCTGCTGCCTTGCCTCTTCTCTTTCCCTCTCTATCTCTCTCTTTCTCTGTTTACCGCTATTTTTAAACCTGTCCGCTTACCCGAGACTAGTGGTGGTGCTCCGGTAACAGCGATGGGATTGGTAGTGGTGCTGATGCTTCCGGGCTTTTGCCTCACGTTTCGCGAAACCTACCGCACCTACCCTCTCCTCATTACTTATCCTTCGGATCTTTTGCACGAAACTTTCGATTTCTTTTGCTCCGTGGGCCTTTGACAAAGGCGCCGAGAAATTTGTATCGCGCAAAAGAGTTCCGTTCAATCACCGACCGCACCGACCTGCTTCGTCCGTTCATTTCCCATTCTCGTCCCCCCCCCCCCCCCCGCCCTTGCCTTCTCGCCATTTTCACGCGCCACTTTCCCTCCTATCCTCTCGTCTCGTCTCGTTCGTGCTCGTTCGACGCGTCATTATCGAACCGGTTGCTGCACCGATGCTGCAGCTGCACGCGCTCTCCTCGAGGAAGCGAGCTGCGAGGCTTCGTGCGAATTTCCATTTTATTCCTCCGGTGTCCGAGGTTTCGAAAAGCTCGTTACAAGAGAGCGAGGACGCAAGACGGAGGCGAGAAGTGGGGGAAAAAAACATTACGAGATAGAAAGGAGCGAAGAAGAAGGGCTGGGTGAAATCTTCAGCGGCAAATGTTTGTCGAGCGTGCTCTCGCGATGCTCGCGGAGATTCGCCAGGACTCTACCCACATTTTTATCGGTAACGCTTCTCGTTCTTCTTCGCCGTGGATCCTCGCGGCTCCTCGTGCTCGCGTTGGATCCTAAAGGTAAGCGAGGAGAGGAAAGTTCGAGAGGAGAAAGAGAAAAACTGGAAGGCGGATGAGAGGAGGCCGAGAAAAACAAGGGTGAGAGAGAAGAGGAGAGAGAGAGAGAGAGAGAGAGAGGCAGAGGGAGAGAAAGAAAGGGAGAAAAGTAGAACAAAAGGGACACAGGGGAGGAGAGGAAGGAGCGAAACGATGCGTAAAGAAGCGGAACGACAGGTTGGTCCTGAAGGCGGCCCCGCTTGTTTTTGCGCTCGGCCCGTCTCGCGTCGCGTCGCACGGGCGGATCCGGTTTTGATTTTACGAGCCCGCATCAGCGGTAATATTTCGTCCTTTACGACTGCTTTCCCTCCGCCGCTCCTTCCCGTCCCTTCCGCGCGCGTCCTTCGCTCCCTCCTCCTCCTTCTCGCTTTAATCCGACGAGCCCGTGCCTCGCTGTAACCTTCAGTCCCGTAGTAAAAAATTATATCACCGGAGAAGAAGTGGAGTAAGCGGTTATGTCGCCACGGATGCCAAGGAGATCCTATTGGAGGCCGATCGATAACAGTAGAATTTGTTCAACTTTCCCTTCTCCCGCCCCTACTTCGACGGCCCAGCTATCGATAGAGGATTTTTGGCCGAGTGGTCTCGGGGATAAACGATTCGTCGGTCGCGATCGATCGATCGGCTCTTTCCAGAGCGGCTGCGTCGGTCAACTTGGCACCGAGGATTCGATTTTCGAATGGTGCACGACGACGACGATGACGGCGACGACCAGACCGTGCCTCTTAAACTCCGAAGCGGCGCTCCTCGCGTATCAAACTCGGAATTTGCAAACTCGATTTCGAGAAACGAAGGGAGATTGGCGGTTGACCGAACTCGGCGGGACCACGGTTGCGATAATTCGTCGTTTACACCGTAATTTCTCCGAGCCGTCTGAATCGCGAATTCCACGATGGCCGTCGATTTCGTCCACCACCTTCTCCGACCATCCTCCTGAACCCTCCAATCCCGGCCTTACGCTCGCTCAAACCCAGTTATCCGATCCTGCCGAGGGGGCAAAATTAACGGAGGGGACACGCCGAGTGGGAGGCAGAACGAAAATCCGGAATCCAATAGTTCCCGGAGAGTTCGGGTTCCGATCTAGATGGGGAAAGGGTCGCTGCTCGACCTATCGACTATCTCTCCTAGATGAGCTTCCTCCGCTTCGCTCTGCGGAATGTCGCTCGTTCAGGCACCCCGGAGGTCTCGTCGAGATATTCGACTTCGGGTAGGAAAACGATTAACCCGAGCGTTTAAAAGCGCGCGACGGAAAAAGCTTGCGGAAATTCTCTCGGAATTCTCGAATCGTCAGCGATCCAACGTGAGAATTCCGAACGAACTTTGTCTCGAGGGAGGGAGATAAAGAGGAGACAAAAGGAAATTCCTCAAACTTCTTCTTCTCCGTCGGATGAAAATATTCGCCCGTGGCGTGCTTCCGCAACAGAAAACGCATCTTCATCCTCGAATTCCCGCTGAAAGAGTATTAAAAGAGAGAAGAGGAAGCTGTCCCGGGGACGGAACGGGGATGTCACGCGGTGGAGGCGCGGGTATCGCGGGCGCAGCCCCTTTTCGATAAACACGCCAACCACCCTGAATGAGGAACCCTTCCCTTTACGCTCTCTCCCTCGTCACTCCCTCGGCCCGACTCGACGCGCGCACACCACCAAACACCCTCACGTTTCTACCCCAGCACACTCCCTCGTAGGCTTCGCGTAGATCGACTATGCGGTAGTTGCAATCCTCTCCGTAACGACCCCGCGCGCGAGTAGGGGGTGACGCGAGGCGAGGAAGAGGGTGAAGGGTGGAGAATAGCAGGGGGTGGATGGGGACGGAATGAAAGCAGAGATGGTGAAGGGAGGGTTGTTTCGAGACGACGATATCGATCGCGTACCCATACCCCGACGGACCTTAAAGAGGACCGGTCGTAAATATTGCGATGCGATGCCTTTAACAATCTCTCGCGAGCTTCCACCTCTCGTTCTCTCCTTCTTGCTTCCTCCACTCGAAGTCCTCCCTTCGTCTCCACCCCCGAGCAAAGCATACCGTACACTCACCCCAATGCATTATAACTTTACACGCTCCTCTGCTCCTCTCCCTCTCTCTCTCTCTCTCTCTTTACCTCGCCGTTCGCTTCTTATTCCCTTTTAACGTCCTCCTCCCTATTTCTATGCTCGTCGCGTCTCTATTTATCTTATCAGCCTCTGAGATTCTCACCGGGAATAATAATGGGTAACGATAATAATTAATAGTCGCCAGCCACTCTCGTCGTCGTCGTCGTCGTCCTCACTTCCTTTTATAAACTCTCCCCCTCTCGTTCTCGTTACCTCTTCCGACTTTGCCGGGGCGCGTCATTATCGAGGATCCTCCGTCTCTCGAAGCGGAGCCCGTATAAATTATCGGCCAACTGGGAAAGAGATGAAGAAACTGTTACCACCGGGATGGAGGGCAATCTTTGAAATGCGATTTTATCGATGAGCGCGCGAGAGGGGAAGAGAGACGCTACTGTGATATTTTAGTCGTCGGCGGGCACGTTAAATAGGTTGAGAGGTGGATTCAAGCGGGCCACGTAAACCGGTAGGAATCGACTGTCGATTGAATCCCGTCGTCTCGTTGTCTCTTCTACGAGGTACGAGTAAGCCGGTGAGAAGGCAAGAGAAAGAGAAAGAGAAGAAAGGAGAGAGAGAGAAACGGAGAAAAAGAGAAAAGTCAATTGGCCACGCTTATAAATTATTCCAGCGGGACCACTTTTAACGAGAAATCATCGGGTTCCTTGCGCGCGGTGAGGTCACGCGTGCTCGACCTCGAGAGAACGCGCGCAGGAATACTTTCTACTCTGCTTCGAGGAACCCGATGCGGTCTCTCGTCGCCGAGTTTGGAAAATTGGAAATGGCCCGCAGCAGCTTCCGCTCCTCGTGGAGACTGCGGCGCGCTCGGGACAAACCTGTAATTCCGCGTCGCGTAACGCAAATAAACAACGCTCGTTAACGAGCGCAGACGTCCGTGGCGATATACAGACACATCAAGAGGACGCGTAAGAGACTAGACTCCACTTGGACGCACGTGACAACGAGAAGTAATTAGCGTTCTCTCGATTTCTTCTCTTTTAAGCCAACCTCCAAAGGTTCCTCCTGCTTTTCTCCCAACGAGCGTCTGCTCCAATTCGCGTCTCGAGATCGTCGAATGTCGTCGAAGGCAAAATAGCATCGGGTTCACGAGGTTTACGATTAAAGGAGTCCCTCTCTCTCTCGCGTGCCTCCTCGCTCTTACGACGCGATCGAGGAAGAGAGCATAACCCACGGATTCCTCTTTGTCTCCTGCGCGGTACCCTGGGACAATAAGCCACAATGGGCTGACTCACGTCGATCTCGGCAATTAGGATATTCTCTCTCCTGCGCGTGTCTCCTTGGGTGTGGATCGCGGTGCGAGGGCGAAAGAGAGAAACATCCAGAGACGAAGAGCGAGAGAGAGAGAGAGAGAGAGGGAAACCGCACGATATCCAGTCACAGAAACGACCACAATTCCTCGGTGATAATCGACCTCCCACACAATGGAACCTCGTTCTCCCTTCCTCACCTACCGGCTCGTTTCCTCGTTACCTTGCTGTTCACCGTCATGCGATAGTTGAACGGCCGCCGATAGTTCATAATTCACGGTTATAGGGAGGGAGGAGAAAAAGGATGCCGATCGTGAAAGAAGGAAAGAAGGCGAGGAGAGAAAAAGCCGGAGAAGCCGCTCGCGTGGGACGTCTCAAAGGAATTATGTAACCGGTTCGAGAGACATACATACATTCTCTCTCGATCGCTTCCACGCGAGCTGCAATTTCTCGATAATCGAATCGCTCGCGCGACTATTCCTCTCTCATTTCCATCCGGCCGCTTCCCACGCGGGTCCGCGCGCGCGCGCGCGCTGAATCTCGCGCGAAACGGGTGAAACTCTCGGGTGACGAGATCACGATTGTCGCGAGCAATAAAGGAACCGGTACGTGGGAACCTCGTTACCCCCTTCTTGGTTTCATCTTCAACGACCAAGCGGTTTTTCGCGAGTCGACGATCCTCCGGAGCTTCAACGAAGGTGGAGAATTTTCGCCGAGGCACGATCCTCTTCTTCTCGAGGACGAACCGGTGCGCGGATCAGCTCGTGTACCACCTGCCGCAGCCTATCCGTTCTCCGCACCTGCTTATCCTCCTGCTTCCCTCTTTTCCCTCTACTCAACGTGTTCCCCAAGTGGCCTAAGCTTTCGCGCATTCGAAATGGCGCTCGCGCGCGTGAAATTCTCGATCGTCCGAGCAAATTACAAAATTCCAAATCTCTCGGAGCGCCAATTCGAAAATTCTTTAAACCTTCACTCTCCTCCTGGCCTTCCGCGCCTCTTCTCCTGACGCATCGATCACGCGAGATTCCGTGAACAGAGGAAAGAAAGGTTGCCCTTTCTCTGGTCCTTCTCTCTCTTGTCAGGAGAAAAACTTCCCTCCCGCTCTCTCGTCTCCGAGCTTCTCGTCTTTCCTCGTTACAGTTCCCTCCGCGCCTCGAGAGGATCCATCACCGGCCGAGAAGACGGATCTTCCTGCCATTCGTCTTTCTCCAGCTCCGACGATACCTCGAAGCGACGGAGCGAGGATAGAAGAAACGATCAAGGCCACAGGAGATGCTTCCAGAGAGTCCTTCTACGAAGGAGGAGCTGGCCAAGCCTCACCCTTTCGCCCTCGTTCCACGAGCGAAATAAAATTCGACGTTAAGAGATATCGATCTCTCGTCCCGACGATAAACCACCCATCCACAATCCTACCGCACGATTCTACAACGTTATCGAAATTGTACGGCGCCTCCGACCTCCTCTCTCGCTCGACAGCTGCTCCAATGCTACACGCGTGCCTTATGGGAGTTCGAGTTGCTAATGTGCAAAGTTTCCAGTTAAGTACGGCGAGTAGAGGAGAGAGAGAGAGAGAGAGAGAGAGAGAGAGAGAGAGGGAGGGAGATAGGGAGGATTGGATGAGCGAGCAGGGCTCTTCGAAACCTTCGCAGTTCCTCGGCCCGTTACCTGCGAAAGTGGAGGTTGCGCGAGGGTGTCTGTGCGCGCGAGGGTCTGTGGACGCGAGGAACGAGCAAGGAAAAGAGGAGTGGGAGGTGAGCTGTTTTATAGAAACGCGGAGGAGGGAAAGTTCGTCCAAGGAAACGCGCGTCTCGGAGTATCTAGACGAAGGATGAGAAGGGGGATGAAACTACTCGGGCAAACTTCGAGTTATACACCGAGTTGAATCTGACCCCGGTAACTACCTTCGGGAACCTCTCATCCTCGTTGACTACCGGGAGCCCGCGAGGGATCGGCAAGTCACGACCTCCGGATTCCTCTCAACTCCGAGGACTGGAGGACGTCCCTGCTTTTTAAAGCCCTCCTCCTTCTCCTTCATCCGAGATTGACCTTCCGCCGGAAAAACTCCCTATTTCGATTCTCCTTGCAAACGCGGGACGAGACAAAATTCTTTGTAGCGCGCCCGAGGAAAATATATCGCGATTGAGAAACTTCGACGAAACTCGGTGGGTGAGAGGAACGAGAATCGAAGGGATGGCAAGTGGATGTTACAACGAGTGCGAGCTCGAATCGCGAGGAGAGCGGAGGAGGGGAATCGTGCGGTAGAGTAAACCTGGAAGCCCGTCCGCAACAATAATTATCCGAGTTTCTGCAACTAGTGGGCGAAACGACCGCATCGCCGAGCTTTAACCCGGAACGTACATACTCCCGTCCTCGCCCTCTCGGAACCTTCCCAACCATTCGGAGGAGGAGAACGTCGAGCACCTGCGTACCAAACGAAATTCGTGGTCGCCCACCTCGAGACCGTGCGGAATTCTTTAAACGTCCAGGACGAGGGAGCGTCCTCGAAAGAAGTACGAAAAATCGAAGGGACGCGAGACGTGACGCGGAGACGATGATTCGCGGGTTATCGATAAAGGAATCGCGCGAATCGATAGTACGATCTCAATAGCTCGCGGATGACTCATCGTCGAGAGGAAATCGAAGTGGAAAAAAAAATGAGAACATAGTATTCCTCCTCCTTCTCCCTGTGCTCGTTCCGTGCTCGAGGGTGCGGCCATGCGGGCACTCGTTGACCGTGCGCGAAATCGAAACCAGTAGAATTCGATCTGATTCTCTCTCTCTCTCTCTCTTACCGCTGTTGGTGCTTTCTGCTTCGCTTTCCCACCCTCCTCGGTCCCCCACTCGAGGTACACACGCGTAACTCTCCCCGTTCCTCCTTATCGAAGGTATACCGTTGCGCGATTGCGCGCAAACTCGCCAATGCGCGCACGCACTCGCACGCACGCAAGAGTCCGCGGCGCAAGATCGATCGTCCAATTGCGCATTCGCCACCGACTAGGCGCATCTCTCCTTTCCTTCCCATTTAACCGCCTCCTCCACCCCGCAATCGGCCAACGTAAAACGCCGCATCACGCCCGACAATGGAGCGCGTTCTCGTTCGTTCTCGAACGGGACTCTGGAAACTTTCGCGATGAATTTTTCTCGGTGCGCGGTGGTGAGGGAGGAGGTGCGATAAAGAATCTCCCGCTTACTCGGCCACTTTCGTAATAAGCGAGGAGCGCGCGCGGACTCGCGTTCTTACATAGACGCGAGAGACCGCCTTTCGAATCTCTCCCATCCTTCGAAGGTAATTACCGTGAAATATCATCGGCTCGCGAGCCCACCGAGTAGGCATATATTTTCAGTAATGCGTCAGGCGTCGCTCGAGCGCGTTTATTTTTGCGACGAATATAGCGAGAGGCGAAAGGAATCACGACGTCGCGCAGGATCGCTTAGAAGGGTCTCGGTAAGAGACATGGAGAGATAGAGAAAGGGAGAGAAGCGGAAAAACGGAGAAAGGCGGACGGATGTAACGAGGGCGAAGAGGAGAGGAGAGGAGAGGAGAGGAGAGAAGAGAAGAGAAGAGAAGAGAAGGGAAAGAGAAAGAGAGTGTTCGCAAGATGCAAGAAATTACAGCCACGAGTACCCAACCGCGAGAATCACTTCAAAGGACTCTCTCTCTCTTCCTCTCGTATCTCTATACCCGAGCTCTCGTTATTTTATTAGCGCGACTGTCTCTCGCGGAAAGAAAAATCGGCTCCTTTGAATTCGAGTCACTCTCCTCCCTCTGTGCTGCTCGTGCAACGTCGCGAGGATATTCCGGAAGCGATCTATCTCATAAATCGAATCTTTATATCGAGAGAAGAGGGTGGAGAATCGTGGTAGAAGGAAAAAGGAGAAAAAAGGTGGGAGGTCGAAGATGAGCGCTCGATCGAACCCTCTCTCCTCTCCCTCCGTCGAGCATGTAAACTTCTGGGGAGCCCTTCGATCGCTTTACGAGCTTCGTGAAAATATCCTCTCGTCCTCCTATCTCCTATCCTTCTCCGCGCGATCTCACGGAAAGATAGTATAGGCACTATCTCTCCTTCCGCGCCGACTCCCTCGCTTTTTCCTTCGTGCGTGCGTGCGCGCGCGCACGTGCAAAGTTCAACGTACCGAGGGAGAAAAAGTTGGCATCGGGCTCCTCCGTCTTGGCGCCATCCCTCCGATCCTCCTTCTTCTCCTCCACCTTCGCCTCCTACACTCAACGAGGCTCGTACGTTACGCGTGGTAAGACGCTCCTCTTCGCCCTCCTCGCGAGGGTCACGAGACCCTGGCGCGCGCGCTCGTGCGCGTTAGAAGAGACCCGCTAAATGCACGCACGAGGTTAAAAAAGTTTCGAGGAACCTTTCGTAATGGGCGAGCGTATCGGGCAAAGGGACATCTGCCGGTCCCCTTTTCTCGGACTTCTCATCCCCTTTTTTTCGGGGTGAACTTTCGGATCGCTGCTCGAACTAGAGAACGAAGAGAGGAAACCACCTCGACGAGCGAAACCGGCGACGACCACGAAGAGAAAATTTTCATCGCGAGTGTCGTTCGCCTCTACTAGCTACTTACTCGAGCGAGCGCACGGGAGAAGAGGAGAGGAGGAGACGGTGTACGAGGTGGCTCGGGGCCAGTTTTATTTTCGCGCGGAAGAGTCGCTCTCTGCTCTCCGCACCACGCTTGCGCCCCGCTCCGCTGACCACCTCTCCCTGGTAACGGGTGAACGGAAGTAATCCGTTATCGTTTCTCCTTCTCACGACGCTTCGCGCTTCTTCTCTCGGCTTACTTTAAGAAGCTCCAATTCTACCTCGAGCTACCCCCCTACCTAGGGTTAGTACCGACCCACCGCCGGGCTCTCGAGCGATTCGAGTAAAAAGGAAGCGTGAAAACGCGCGACGAGGGGAGAAGAACGGTAGGAAGGAAGTGGAAAGTCGAGAGAATTGGGAAATTGGATGAACCCGAGGAGGCGATCTTCAGTGGATTACGCCTACCCGCCTCCTTTCGCTCGTGGACAAAGAGTCTTCTCGCGAGATCCTCGGTCTTCTCGTGCCTTGCGAGAGGATCCACCGGCGAATGACGAGGAGGGGGAGTAGGTGGAGGGTCCAGCGGATTCTCTGGCGAGGATCTTCCTTTGCCGTTTAAGCTCCCCTAGCCTTCGCCAACGGGCACGAAGGAGAGGCTTTTGTTTGTGGACCGGTTTCTCTCGCGCAGTTCCTCGAATCATTTATTCCCTTCGATCCATGAGCCCTCATCTTCTCTCCCTCCTTCTCTTTCTCTCAACCTCCCTTTCGTCTCTCTCTCTCTCTCTCCTTCTCTTTGCCGCGCCCCGTTACCACGTCTTCTCGATGCCGACGAAACGCGAGCCAGCCGGCACCCAGTCTCCTCCTCTTCTATCATTTATCTTCGGGTCTATCCTCCTCCACCGTCTCTCCACCCGTCCCTCTCCTCCCTCATTTTCCCCCTCCGGCTCTCGCACCGATTCCAGGCAATCCTTGGCGAACGCGCGTCTTGGCCCATGAATGAACGCGGCCCGATCGCCTCCTAGCTAAAGGAATTCTCCGCCCGACCTTCGACCGGATCCATCCTATGCATCCAACAAGGAGAACCACGGTGACCTCCTTTGACCTCACCCGCGCTCTACCTCCACCGTATTGCCTGTCTCGCGATTTTCTCACAACCCGATCATCCGCTCGCGCTTCTTCAATTTTCCGTATTTCTGCTTCCTTGCCCCCCCCCCCCCATCCAACCAGATTTTAAAATCACAATTGAAAGCGTAAAGTGGGAGTAAGAGTTCAAAGTGAAATTGTGAGATGAGTCTCAGTGGCGACTTCTTAGAAATCGCGTCTCGCTTTTTATCTTACGGAGTATCCCAAAGAAATGGAGGTGACCCCAAAGCTCACCTTTCTCGAGCTGCTGAGAGATCGGGCTCTGCGTTCTCGGCGCAGCTTGAAACTGCGTGCTATTTCCTGGACGACCTCGAGCCCTCCTTCCTGGTCGTGGCTGGAAAACACACAAAGTCTCGATTATTCAGCCGGGTACCGCGGTAACCGCGTCGTAAGCGCCTTGCCCGTTTTAAAACGAGAACCTTCTCGTGCGATTCTACTAAGGACGAGCGAGCACTCCGCTCGGTCACGATCGGTTCTCTCGAAACGAAAACGAGAAGGACGGGGCGCGGTCGCGCGAACAAGAACGCGAACAAGAACGCAAACAGGAACGCGAACTGGAGAATGAGGAGAGAAGGTAGAAGGGCATTGGTTATCCGCTATACATCCACCGTTGCGGAAAGAAGAATCCACGGTCCCGATACTTCGCCTGTGTTTTATTGCAAATTGAGGTTAAAGTCTCTGGCACGGGGCCAGGCATTTCACCTAGGCCGTTGCATTCCGGTCGATGCACATGGCTACGCACATTATGCGGGGCTTACACGTCTCTCTTACGATACACGAGGCTCGCGAGTACATAAGGGGTTGTCGGTGTGCGTGCGGTGCGCGACTCGCTCGCATACCGGCGTGCCACCCCTATGTACCTGCACCCCGCCGTGCCTCACCGAGGCGCTTCGTGTCAAGCCCGAAGGGGGAAGCCCCTGAAATAAATAGTTTTCCATGCACCCTCCTACACCTCCTATTATCGTCCACCCCGTTCTTGCGCGCGCGTTGTCATCGCGCTCGTTTCGACGGCCTCCGCACCTCGGTCCAACCTCGTAGCCGGATTTTCTCCGTTGAGATTTTTTCACCGAGTTCAGGGACCGGAGAAGCGGTAGAGACGGATCGGAGGTAGAATCGGAAAAGAGATTTTTCTTCTTCTTTTCTCCTCCGAATCTAGGTTCCCCTTCTCCGGAAGAGCAAAGTTATCGAATAGGAGTGGTAGGGTACCGAAGGAGGTAGGAACGACGCGAAAAAGATAGTCGTGGCGCGACGATCGGCACACAAAACGATCGTCGATAAGAGACCGCGCAGAGAGAGACGCGTACTCGTATCGCGCGGCACGCAGATACGCCCTGATAACGGCGGGAGCGCGTGATTCCGTCGAACGACCAGAGAGAATACCTTCACGGTGAACCTCCACACGAAGCCAAGCGAAATTCCGTCGTCCCCGCGGAAACGCGCCGTCTCTCCAAAATGCCGCGCTACCGAAATAATTTCTACCCTCTGCCTCTTCCACCCTCCGCGGAAGCCGATCGATTCTCCTCTACTACCGTCGTGCGTAGCCTTGGCCAAAAAGTCGAGAGGAGCTTCTTCGAGCTCGTAAATTTCCACGAGTGGCCGACGTCGGTGGGCGAAATTTTCCTCCGCTCGCCAAGTAATTTCCAGCCGAGCTGCTTTCGGAGATGGCGGATGACGTGGAGGAAGAAGACGAGGTTGGAAACGGAAGAGCGGGCCAAGGAGTGGAGGGTTGAAGGGGGAAGGAGAGAAAGAGCGATCAATTAAACGCGCGCCCTCTTGGCTCGCCTTCTACTCTCTTTCTCTCCGTATTCGGTGATCGTGGATCTTCGAGAACCACGAGAGAGAGAGAGAGAGAGACGGGGGATGACCTCGGGTGACCTTGGACGAGAGCACGCCGCTGGAGCGGGACGAATTTCGCCAAATAAACAACACCGAGAATAATCCATCTCGCGTTACCTTCACGCCTATCGCTCCTCGCCCCTGCGGGGTCCGAGCGCGCGATCGGGTCGCTCGTTATCGTCAATGTTTATCGCCCGACTTCCAGGAATTCTCCGCGTACGCACTCGGCCCTTATCTCGGCGCGCGATTAAAGCACCCAGCGGCTGCGAGAGGTGACGCGAGTGAATCGTCCTCTTTTATTTCGTCGAGCCGATAAGCTCCACCGGAAACGCACGCGCCTCCTCGTCACCTCTCTCCTTTCGATTTCTCCGCGCGCGCTTATTAATTCGCGCGTAACGAATCTTCTCGCGGGTTCGCTCGTCGCCTCGTCTCGGCGAAACGAATCGGAGTCACCCGGTATAGGTTGGAAGGGGGAGCGCGCGCTGGCTCATGCATAGTGCATGCGTTCCCGTCCCGTCCGCAAAGAGTCGCAGACGCTTCTATGTAGGTGCGCGCACGGGTTGCTTATGTGGCGAAGTGAGTGAGTGAGTGAGAGAGAGAGAGAGAGAGAGAGAGAAAGAGAGGAGGGGTTGGCGCACATAAGTATGCACGAACGGGCCGGTTCCTCGCTCAGCCCGTGAACGCGCGCGCGCGCGCGTTCTATATATAAAGCTCGTCTCTATGTGGGAGAGCGGGAACGTGTGTACGGCAACGGAGCGGCAGATATTCCCCGATCGATCGTACCGGGTTATCTGACTGCCAACGAGAATTCATTTTCCCTTCTGCTTCTTTCCTACGTAGCTCGCCCGTCTCCCTCTCCAACCCCATCATGCGTCCTCTCTCGCCCCTTCGTCATTCTTCCTCACTCTCCATTTTTCTCCTTCTCTCCCTCCCTTTCAGCGGACTACTCTCCCTTCCGCTCTTCTCCACCTCTTGCCGGGGCAGCAGCACAACGCTATAATGGATCTCCGCTCACGTATTTCCCCCACCCTACCACCGCCACCGACTGCCTGCATCCATTCTCTCTTTCTCTTTCTCCATCTCTTTCCCTTGTCCTCCCCCTTATCCAACCGTGTCCGACCAGCGCCGGCTTCCATTCCCTCGTCCCTCCAATTGCGTCGCGACGCTTCTCTGCGCTTCTCGCGCTCGTTAATCACATTACGGCCGGTAGAGACGAGTGGAATCGGGGGAAAAGGAGATAGTAATGGGAGTAGCGGGAAAAACAATCGTTCTCGAGGAAAGTCCACTCGCAATCCTATTCTACGTTCTCGTTTCTCTGGAATTTTCATTCGAACGGCCTCGTAAGAACACTCGCGAAGCGGTAAGATCGTACCCTCGACGACGAGATCCGGAGATCGTCCGGGTGATTTGAGAGAAGAATTCACGATGGGACACTTACGTCTCGGTACGGCGAGAGGCGAAGCCTCCAATCGTAGTAGCAAAGCCAGCTCCCGTAGAATTTCTCTCACCGCGCACGTCCTTTATCCATGGACAGCTTCGTCATCCGATTTTGCGTTTCACTGAGCAGACCCGAGCACACAGCACATTATTCTCGTCCGACGCGGACGTTCGATATTTTCGTCACGACACGCGCCCGTAAGTTCGAAGAATCGACGTGAGTGCAGAGCGATCGGCGGGGTCGACTTCTTCTCACTGGGCGACGACGCGATCGCGCGACAGTCCGTACGCACCAACGACGGGAATGGCGAATTCCCTGTAAAAATCATTCCCAACGTTTCCACCATTCTCACTCGCATTCTCGCGCTCCATTCTTTCCCCCTCGCTCCTTTCAGAAAGCACACTCTTACTTCGAAGCGACGAGCCGACGGGTAGAGTAGCGCTCTAACCTCAAAATAGTCTCGCGAGTGTCAGCCGAGTCGAGAGAAAGGACGACGGGAGATTCACTAAGCGACGCGCCACGTCGAATTAGCGGAGGCCCCTCCCACGAATAAAGCGTTAAAGAAGCTCCTTTACCGCGAGAGCGAGTTCCACGTAACGCGGAAGTGGACTGGCGTCGGCGTGAAACTTCACCCCGATCGAGAGTCCGGCGATCGCGCGATATATATCGATCCGTGTATCGCGCCATTTTCTCCGAGTCGGTCCATCGGCTTGCTCCGTTACGTCCTCCGCGGACCTCCTCCCTCCTCGCCAAAGCGGCGCGACCGATTCACCGGGCACATTCGTTCGTTCTCTCTCTCTCTCTCTTTCTTTCTCTCACTCTCTCTCTCGCACTCTCTCTCGCACACCTTTAACGTCCGAATCGTCGTCCGTCCATTCGTCCACCTCCTCTCAATCTCCTCTAACCTCACTCTTTTCTCTCCGTCGCGCCGAACTACTCTTCCCGAAAATCACACGATTAGTCGTTCCTTCGCACTGTGCCGATATTCTCTCTCCCTCTTATTCTCCTTCACGCGCTCCTACTCCTTTCGTCCGCTCGAAAGCTCCTCTCGGCGCGCTTCCTTCTTTCTTTTCGCCACTACTGGGGGTTTATTCGCGCAACGATAACGCGCCGCGCGACGAGCGGTCCGGGGTGTGGGGCGACGCGCTCGGTAGAGGGGGCTCTCTTCACCCTCGGGAGGAGACGAGTCGAAGGAGAGCGGTGGAGACAAAAGCACGAAAAGGGTCAGAGACGAACTGCGATACGCGCGGGCCGCAGTGCTGCCGTCTACTGGTGCTCCGGGAGCTTCGCGGGATCTCGCCTCCCCCACCATTTTCCTCCCCTCTTCCGCCTCGACCGTCTCCTCGCGTCCCTCCGTGCCCTCTCGCCAGCCCACACGCTTCGAGCTGCCGTCCCCACCCCTCCACGTCCCTCACGTAGCTCCACCGTTGCCTCCGGAGCCGGCAGCAGGCAGACCATAGCTCCTACCGCTCGCTGACGTTGCCCTCCACCCCCGCTTCCCCCCGTCCGCGGTGCTCCAACACGCCGCCCTCCCTCCCTCCTTCACCGCCGAATCCTTTTCATTCTACTCTCTCTTTTACGCATCTCTCTCCACCAATTCGCTCGTGTCCGACCACGCGCGTCCCTGCCCTACCGACTCGTCTCGTTCTCCGCGTCGAGCCCTCCGGCCCCTTCTCTCCTCCCACCTACCCATTCGATCTCCCCACCTCATCGTCCCGGCTCGCGCGCACGTGTATACAGACGCATTCCGGAGTTTACTTCCCCTTCTTCCGCACCTCGGGCGCCCCCGGCGGAAAGGAAAGGCCCGCTGCTGCTGCTTCGTAAAGCAGGGAGCAGCGTCACGCGAGCCACGATAATATTGCAAACTCGAGTTCGCCGATGCATAGCCGATAAACCGAGTCGAGTTCACTCGTCTCTGGCACCCTTTCTCCCCACCAGTTTTCAGCTTCCACTTCTCTCGTCTTTTCCTTTTGACCTGTCCATTCGCGTCTCGTTCTACCGCTTCGTCCTGGTTTCTGTATTTTCCTTGGTAAGAGAGTGCCTTCTGGTCCTCACTCTTCCACGTTCGAGGAAAATCGGACGATCTTCGAATACGGACCCCGCCGCTCTTAATCGAAGCAGGGTTACTTTTACCGTTGGTAGCCGATCTCTTTTCTTTCCTTTTCGGTGGTGACACGGCTTCCTGCGCAGCAATCGCCGCATCCTTCGGCGTGTCACCTCGTTCGTCACCCTTCTCCACCATCCATTCGCTCCTCGAGAGACTTAGCCTACCGAGATGGATGATGTCGGTTGCGTGCTTAATTAACCTGGCATACTCCGAGAGGAGGTACTGGGACCCACGCGGATTCCCACGCGATCCCGGCCTCGAGAGGAACGAACCAGTCGAACGACACTTTCCGGTTCTTTCCACTCCGCGCCTTTAACTCGGTTGAGCTCTTGCCGCTCCATGGACCGACTCACGGTGCGTGCACTCGCGACTAGAGGCGTACCTCGAACATTTTTCTCAGGCATTCGTCCACCGTGCGAATTGTGGAAGACATTCCAATTGTTTCGTTTAATGAAGAAGATTCATGCTCAGGTAGGAATTATGCGAACCTTCGAGTTCCTTCTGGAAGAGAACGCGAGGTAGCTCGTGACAGACGGCCTCGCTCCGTTGTGAGCGCACCCTAACTAATTTCGCCGTAGCGTATACGCGAACAGAAGCCAGGATGATTGTACGCGGAAACCCATTGTGAATCGTCGAACCGTGAACGAAATGGCTACCTTTACGCTTTGCCGGGTACGGGTACGCGGAATTTATTGGCAATCAATATCCAACCGGGACGAAGGGTGAAATCGGGAGGTAGAGCACGAGAGGGTGAAGAAGGGGAGAATGCGCAGGGGTGGAAAAGATCGAAAGCGGAAGGAAGAGAAGGCGGTGGATATGAGAGAAAGAGAGAGAGAGAGAGAGAGAGAGAGAGAGCGTGGAAGTCGAAGAATTCACCGGTTCCCGGTGTTTTCTCTTCTGCTCGGCCAAGGAGCCGACCCGAGAATCTTCGAGCTCGTCCAGGCGTCGCGATTCCACGTGAACCGTTCCCGTCTTTCGCTACGAGAGGATCGCTCGGTCGCGATTTTCAAACGATCCTCGTCTCGTTGAAAAATCCGCGGGAACAAGGTCGTATTTCGGGGTACGCGTAAGCGAGAGAAATTAATCTTTTCCCCCGAGCTCTCGAGCCTGGCAAAAATTTAGATGCATTCGGAAGGAGGTATAGGGAGATGAGAAAGGAGAGAAGAGCAGTGGTGGTACCTCTTTTCAGTGTGGGGCAGGATTGCACGCGGGGGCGGCCCCACACGGGGGTGCCGACTTTATTTATGCGGCTTACGAAGTATCGATCCGACGGCGCGTCATTCGGGAGTAGTTCGGCCAACCGGGAACTTTGTTGGGGAACTGGAAGTTTCGCGGGGAAACTACCGCACAAACAGGTGGAACGGGGGAGGGAGATGGTAGGAGGACGATCGAGGCGAGCTTCCGGCGGCGAGCACCGTCGGGGCGCAACACGCGCGCGCATCCGAGTGCAGAGACGTTGTGTTTGCTTCTCGAGGTATGAGTGTTTCGTGCGTGTGTTTGCGTGGCCGCGCACGCGTGCTTCGGAGGTGAAGCTCCCGCCCCCGCCTTTTCACGCGTCCTCACCGTCCGCCCCCGGGGCTCTACCCCCTGCGGGTTCGGAGCTCGCGAGGGCTCCGCGTGCGCGCGAAGGACTCCAAGGCTGACGCGGTCCCCAGTGTGGCTCGTGGGTGCACGCGCGCACGTGTGCATCCTCTCGCACCTATCGGGCGCGGGTCGGAGGTCCTGGGTCACCCCGATCTTCTTTCCATCGACGAAGAAATAATTCTTTATCATTCCTCGCGATGCACCTCGCTCGAAAACCCTTCATCGTCGAGGATCGACGTCGTCCTTGAGAGGTACGGGGAGGAACGATTTACGACGAGGACCGCGAGACGAGGGTAATGAACTCCGGGTTGCAAAGCGGGAACGGTAAATAGAGCGGAAGCGGGAGCCGAGCTGGAAATTGCTCGTTCGAATCGAACCCGGGCGACGAGGGAGCGAAGGTAGCGCGAGGAGGAGGAAGAGGACAGACACCCAGTTTCCACGGCATTCCTTAACTTTGGACAGTCATGGGGGCGGGAGTGGCGGGTAGAGCTCGGAGGTAAAGGAGGAGGAAGTGAGGAACGCGGAGGATCCGGTTGACGGCTCCTCCTTCTCCTCCTTCTCGAGTCGACTGAAAGCCGCCGAGAGGAATTTCGGATAGTTCGCGACGAAATTAACCAATTTGCAGAGCGATGTTTTGCGTTAGCTGCCGCGGCCCGGCTGGAAGGGGGGTGTTTCCCGCGAACCGATCGACCATCCACCCCCATTTGTCGCTGTCTCTCTCTCTCTCTCTCTCTCTCTCTCTCTGTCCCTCTCTCCCTCACCCTTTCTTTATCTTTGTCTTTCTCCTCGCAACACTCCACCACGAGCGTCGAGTCCGCTCGCACGTGCACGCGCGCGCGCGCGCACACTTTCTTCGTTCCCTCCGCCACCGCCGCCACCGCCCCCACCAGCATGACCTGCCCGAGAATCAATACAGCTACCGACCGCCGCCCCAAACCCCATCCTGCCACCCCCGGCCCCACCTACTTCCCACGCTACGCACCCTATCCCTCCCTCCTCCCCCCATTCCCCATTCTCAAGTCCCGATTCCCATTCTAGGATCTTCCCTCTTCCCGCGCTCCCCTCTCACCGCGCTTTTCCACACCTTTCTCTCTCTCCCTCGTTCCCTTCTCGCGACCCTCGCGATCCATCCGGTTGCCATCCCACTCTCTTGCCCCATCCACTTCTCTCTCTCTCTCTCTCTCTCTCTCTCTTCCCCGTATTCCTCTCGACGAGGCTCCGCCACGATTCTCCCTAACCCCACGAGCACCGATTCCTCCCTCCTCTCTCATTTCCCCTCTTTCCACGTGCCGCGCGCGCGACAAGCTTCTCTCTCCTCTCCTCCTCTAGCCCCGTGGCTTGTGCCGGCGCGCGGACTCGGCCATCCACCCCTATCGGCGAAACGACCCTCTAAACCCAGTGAATCCGGGAAAATATAAAGAGAGCGAGAACGGGGTAAAATTGAGGGGTGGAGGAGAGGACTACGGGAGGTTGAGGAGCTTCGTGACGGCAGCAGGGGAACGCGAGTCTGCCGCCAACATTTTCGGGGTGAACTTGAGCGAGGCTAAGAGCGATTGGCGAGCGGCCAACCCCTTCGAGCGGTCGCGAGCGTGTTTGTCCGATATTTACGTTGTTGGGTCGAATCGCCGGAGTCTTCCTTCGTGCCGCTCGACGAAGTCGATCGATTTCCGTGACGCGCCTGGATTTAAATTTCCATCTCCCGAGGAATAGGGAACCGCTCGCAATTTTTCCCTTCTTGTTGACTTCATCCGAAGAAGATTCTCGAGAAGGCGAGGCTCTCGCGAAGCTTATCCCTTAGCGGAAGGACGATCGGCTCTCCTGTAAGTAGACGAACGTCCTTTCCACGGGTGGTGGATCCGCCCCTTCGATGCTCGAAATTCTCGAGCTCGTTCGACGATATAACCTCGCGTCGCGAAACTGCTTTCGATGCTCGTTCGAAGCGAAACGGTACCGCAACTCCACGGGCTACTCGTTCCATTACGAAGTCGGGCATGCGAGAGTGACGAGGCTTAATGCCCTCGCTTTAATCCCCTTAGCGGCACGAGTTTTCCAACTCCCTTAAGCCAGATCCGAAGTCGCCGACTACTTCCGGCAAGAGGAAAGTCGTCTTCTAGGAATTTTCACGAGAATTTACTAGCAGGGTGGCTCGCCACTGAGCGTTCAAATAACAATATTCTCTCTTGGAGCGTGTAGTCGAACGGATGGAAGGTAATAGGTCAATGACCCATAAAGCGATCTCTTCCGACGCGAGAATGCGACGAGATTCGGAATCCGGGTGGAATCTTCGGCGCGGGGGTGCGCGTGAAATCGAAGGAGCTTGGTGGAGGGAGAGGGGTTGTTTGGAGCAGAGTAACCGAGTCCGAGGAAAACGGGGAACGGAAGTCGGTCGCGGCAAGGTAGCAACCGACTCTATTCCGAGCTTTCCCGATTCCTGAAAGCTCGAGGGTGCCGCTCGAGCACACGACTTTATTGATTCGCCGCTTTAAAGGGAAACACTCGGTTCGCGTGGCCTTGCCTCTCTCCCTCTCTCTCTCTCTTTGCTCCTCTCTTCTCTCGGCGCGCACGAGCTTCCACATTTATTTATTTTCTCACGCGTCGACCTCGGGATGCTTCGTCCCCGACTCAACCTGTCGCGTCTCTTCGAATTATTTAAAGGACCGGTGGTGCTCGCGCGAGCTCCGACACTTCACGGCTAATAAAGGAGAACGTACCGCGAAGGTGCTCGTGATTTGTTTTCAACGCGCATAAGGAAACGCCGTCGTGCGTACCGAGAGAGCGAGCGGATGCGCGCGCGCACAATCGCGACTTATTCTCCCTCGAGACGAGCGGCGCGAGTTTATCTCCGCGGGGTTATCTGCGCGTGCTTAATTCTTCGACTCTTTGAGGTTCGAGGGAATCGCGCTGATAAAAACATTGCGAAAGGGCGAGCCGGACAGTGGGACTGAAGCCGCGCAAGCGGGCGCGCGTTTCTCTCGAGTCTCACACCTCGCGCTAGATCGACAAACAGAAAAAATCGCACCTTCCCAATAATCACGTCGGTTCCTCGTGATACTCGGGCGAGAGGACACAGGAGGCGCGTGCGTATTCGCTCGCTCGCGCGTCTGTTCGCGCGGGCACCCACCGCGCAGTCGCATCCCATTATCGCCGAAGCGATGAATTTAATAATAGAACGGCAGTTTGAATTTTCACTCACCACAACCAGTGCGTGCGTCAGAGCAGTCGATGACCTCGACCTCCTGGGTGTCATGCCGACGACCTCGCCCCTCATGATACTCTCCACGACTGTGCACAAGAGGAGGGGGGGAAGAAAAAAAAAAGAATGATTTTTGCATGCAAAGTTTGGACGAGCGGCTTCCCCCGCTTGCTACGTCGAATCTCTCGACGATTCTCTCTAAACTCACCTCCGTCACCGATCAAGCGCATTTGCACCAAGCTGGGATCCTCGTTGTGGTCCTCGAGGACGGTATCGTCGGTTACAGTCAAGTCCTGAAAGAGAAAATTCGTCGAATTAAGTTTCACGAAGGTCCGGCGCTTCGCTTCGCTTCTCGAGTATACAATCGTCAATTCACGCACCTTCGTGGACTCGTTGTAACCGACTATTACCGCGGTGTACCACTGCGTGGTACCCTCCGCACGGTAGACCTCCACCCTGAATCCTACCAGAACACTGGGGGTGGTGAGGAGGATCCTTTGACCGTCCTGCATCTCGGCCCATCTTCTCACCGCGCTCACCCAAGGCAGGGAGCCCTTGGTCAGCTCCCAGTCCTGCTGCGATGTAGTAAAGAAAATTCAATCGGGGGCGTTTCCACGCGTTATCCGGAGAGAAGAGAGCCGTGACAAGATTTTCATTCCAATTCTCCTCCTTTCTCATCCCTGGAATACCGTGCGGCAAAAAAAATGGCAGTCCCGCGTGTCGTGCATTCCCACGCGACGGCGCACCGCGTCGTCTCCCCGATCCGCTAGAAGAATCCTCGCGTCTACGAGCCCACGAGTTTTCTCACGGATCCTCCCTGCATTACGCTCTCGCGGAGACGAGCGCGATCGAGTGGAATTTCGTTAGCCGCGCGGGACCCAATTAAAATTTAACGACCTTCTTGTTTCGCGGATCGACGATATCCCCGGGCGTACGTAGCGAAGCGGCGCGGCGACGACGTGCGATTAACGGTGCGCGTGCTCCCGTCCCTCTTCCCACCTCTCTTTTAATTAAGACACCCGAATTAATTAAGCGGATAGCCACCCATTGTACGCTGATTCGCATTCGAACACAGACCCCGGTGCAAAGTGTCGACTTTTCGATGCCTCCAATTCGACGTCGCGCGATTCTCCACGAGAGTAGAATGTGGATTCTGGCCCCGGAAGATTTTCCTTCTCCGTCTCTCCCTCTTTCCGCTTCCTACTCGCGAGCGCCGTCACCGCGGCGATCGATCGGCCGTCCGCGAGACACGCGACACGAACTCATTCTCACGCCACGCGCCCGTTAATATTCCGACGTCGCGGTCTACCGTAACTTCCGCTCGATAAGTAGAGGCGCGTGCGCCTCCGCGCCGATTCTCGCCGCGAGCGAGAGAAACACGAGCCGCGTGCACCATGCGAGAGAACTTCGAGGAGATATCTCGAATTTTTTTCTGTCACTCTTCTCCGCAGGATTCTTCAAATTTTCGACACCTCGCGAGGCTGCTCCTTCCATTATCTCGGACCGATGCGCGAGTGTCCTGGCGAGCGGACGAGGTGCGTAGGTGGTCGAACGCGCTCCCAATGGCCCGCTAATGGCGTTATAATTGCCGTTACGTTCTTGCTATTGCCATTTAACGCGACGAGACGGGGGCGCCTTGGCGTGATTGCGTAACTGCGCTCAGCCTAACGTAACCGCGTAACGATTACGTAACCCGAGGATCGTAGACGACGACGTAACGAGCGAGCGAGGAGCATCGTAGCAGAAGCGAGGGGAAAGCGGCGAGTCCAGGCGAAGAGAAGAGAGAGAGAGAGAGAGAGAGAGAGTGTAGGAAGAAGACAATGGTGGAACTTCCATGTGCCTCCAATGTCAACGTTCCACGCCAAGAATCTACTCCCCTCGAAAAATTTCTCACCATTGAGAAATGCGCGTGCGGCTTATCGCGCGAGAATATTCGTGAAAGTCTTCGCGCGATGGTAAAAGGACGACGAGGATTGGATCGGTACCGTGATCGTGCCGAGACGAGAGGAGCAGTTGTTCACCGTTAGACCAAGGAACGGGAATAGGCTGGCGCCCCCGTCGTCTTGGCCGTTCGCCAAGCTCTACTCGCGGATTCCTCGTTGCCTCGCGAGGCAACCAGACGCGGAACTCGCGGAGAAAAAGCTCGAGGATTCCGAGGAAGGGAAATTCCCTGGATGGCCCGGAAAGAACTCGCGTATCTCTCGTTCGACGCGCACGAATGAAGAGAGGTCGAGAAGAATTCCACGGGAATACTTTCGAAGGAACGTCGCGAGGCAGAGGGTAATCGAGGAAACGAAGTGAAGCTTCTTCGAGAAGAAGGAAACGAGGGAAAGCTGTGAAGCTTATGATTCAGGGCCGGGGCTCGAAATAAAAATCCACGACCGATACCGAGTCCACGTTCGCGTTCGTTCCAGCATTTTTCACGAGCGCGACGAGAGGTGAGGAGAAAAGTTTGGGAGGACCGAGGAGCGGCAAGCGACGTCCGATACTCCGAGGCGTCGCGACGCTTCGATCGACCGCCACGAGGAATTTGCCTTGCCCAGGAAAGCGCGCACCTGCGCTCCCACCTGACATCCTTTCTCGAGCGCGAAACTTTCCGCGTCCCCTGTAAACTCCTTACGACTCTCAGCCTCCTCTTCCAGTCCCTGCGGGAAAAACTGGCAAAAGTTTTAACGGTAAAAGTTCCGAGCGGTATAATTACTTGGAAACAATTCTTGCCGCCCCCTCCCCCCCCCCTCCCGTTCTCACTCTCCTTTCTCGGATCTTCTGGGTTCTTCCGCCCGCTAGGTAGAAGCAGGGTGCGACGCGGGTGCTAATACTTTTCGCATGCTCTCTCGTCATCACGAAGGAGAAAAGTTTCGCGGTGAAACGTCTCGGTGCTCGCGTCGTTCGATATTATCCCGCGATTAAGTGGACTCGACGGAGGGCGAGGTAAGCTGACCGTCCATTAGGTCAGTCAGGGAGCGCGGTGCGGCGCGGAGCAGTGCCGTGTTTGAAAAAGTACGTGCAAATGAATATACGTATACGGGTGAAATATCGCTGTATGGCGCCGCATTCGTATGTTCCGGGTCCTTTGATGATATTTCACCCGTATACGTATATGCATTCGCATGTATTTTTTCAAACACGACACTGCTCCGCGCCACGCCGCGCTCCCTGACTGACCTAATGGACCATAGACTTACACAGTCTGTCCCATTTCTGATGAGACTGGTTGAAATTAACAGCCAATTGCAGCGCCATCTCAGATTCATCTATTGAATTTTGTAGACACATATTTCATCTGTCTTCACACCAAATTTCGTAGCATTTCCATTGTTTTGTCAATAGTTACGACATTATAACTAAACGTCCAATGTGTCAGTTTGTCGAAAAATCGCTATGGAGCAAAGAGCGAATATCAAGTTTTGTTTTAAGTTGGGCAAAGCTGCTCAAGAAGCATTCGAATTAATGAAAAACGTTTACGGTGACCAGTGTCTATCCTGTGCACAAGCGCCGTGCGACTTCTGGCTATTTCCTAAACTCAAATTAGCAATGAAGGGGAACACCTACAGTACGATTCCTACCATCCAGAAGGCTTCGACCGACATCCTCAAGGCTATTCCAGCCCTCGAGTACCAGACATGCTTCGACAAGTTTTATGAGCGCTTTCAACGCTGTATTGATTCGGAGGGGGATTATTTTGAATAAATATGATGGAAAAAATGCACTGTAAAGCGTCTTCTTTTTTACTTTTGAGCAGTCTCATCGGAAATGGGACAGACTGTGTATACTCATAGACCGCGCATTCTGTGAGAAGCGTTGAAGACAACATGATACGAGAGAGCAATACTGGGAGTGAGCCTGTCTCTGTCTAACTGGAGCGTTGTTGGGGAGAATAAGGAAAAGAGGAGAAGAGCATACGTTTACCGTCACTCTTTTCCTTATTCCCCCCACCAATGCTCCAGTTAGACAGAGACAGGCTAACTCCCAGTATTGCTCTCTCGTATCATGTTGTCTTCAACGCTTCTCACAGAATGCGCGGTCTATGAGTATAAGTCTATGTAATGGACGATCAGCTGTAACGATTTTCAATCTGCAGTTTTCCGCGGACACTCACGGTGAACGGCTTCAGCTTGGCGTATCCGACGAAGTCCAGCTTGCAGTCGTGCACGAACTCGATCGGCATCGCGTCCTCGGGCAGGTCGGCGCGTGCTACGAGAGGGTAGAATGTCTGAAAGGAAACTGTCGTTTTATCGAGATCCATCGCCGAGGTTTCGGATAAGATGGAGAATATTTCGAGAGTGACTTACGAGTGCCGGCCAGGCGACGCTGGTGGACACTCCGCTTGTTCCACGAAGGGGTTTCCCGTTGATACGGTGATTGTGATTATTGTTGGCGTGATTGTGATGATCGATGGCGATGAGACTGGCGTGTCTGGGATCGGCTCGCTCGGCCCAGCAGAGACCCTTTTCCACGAGAAAGAAGGAGAACACGACATCCCTGTGGGGCGACAACCACTCCCTTCGCTGCCACTCCACGTCGTCGTACTCTACGAGGATCTGCAAGCAGAAGAAACCCCGTTGAAGGCCCCCGTCGATTTAAAATCATGCACGATAAATAATAACGCCAATCATTTCCGTCTCTATCCGCGCGCTCGCTTCATCCTCTTCTCGCAGTGGTCGATGGATCCATTCGGAATTCCACGAGCGCGCGCGCGAGAGAGAGAGAGAGAAAGAGAAAAAGAGAAGGAGAACCACAAAGTCCGTCGACCCATTAATCAACGAATCGACGAGTCATCGCCGATACGCCAATTAAGCGAACTCGGACTCTCCGAGTATGAATTTTAAAACGCTCGCCGGCCGTGAAATCGAGCGCGAGCAGACATTAACGGAATCACTCCGAAATTTCCATCCTCTTCGAGCATTCGTCAAATTCCATTAGCCTAACCCTAACCCCGAAAATCGACCGATCATTCGTCCCGACCGTCCGCAACGATCGGGCGCACGGTATGATATTTTGGCAGTCTAGCTGGAAATAATTACACAGGCGTACGAAATTTTGTTGTAAGGGAGTGAATAGTCATTTCCGATATATTTTCGCCTGTTGAACATAAATTAGTTGTTCGAATCGGCCTATTACGTCACAATTTTCAGAAGAATGGCACGAAAGAGGCACAAAATTACGAATTTGGGGGTGTTTATGGCATTGTAGTGCCAGCATCAAATTTTTTCGTCAATTTCGTTAATACCACGCGAAAGTATTAAGTTTTTGCCTTAAAATGCATTTTGTTTCATTCCGAAATCATTTTTCGTTTTCGATATACAGTTAAATTTAAAAACACTAATTGTGCGTGAATTATCATGTCCAGAATCATTTTCCTTCGAAGAGTGCGAACAGTCATTTTCCATGTATTTTTGTCCGCTAAACACGAATTCGTTGCCCAATTTTAAGAAAAACGACTTTTTTTCAGAAACTTGAAAAAGAAAATTTAAAGAGGCAAATTGTGGCAAAAAAAATTTTCAGTTTTACATGGTATATGAGTCAAGTCTGTAGAAAAAAATGATGAGGACTTGATATAATAATATATGTATAATAAACTAAAAATCTGTATAAAATTTGAAAGTATGAAAATACGCCAACAAAGTCGTTTTTCTTAAAATTGGGCAACGGATTCGCGTTCAGCGGACAAAAATACATGGAAAATGACTATTCGCACTCTTCGAAAGAAAATGATTCTGGACATGATAATTTACGTACAATTAGTGCTTTCAAATTTAAGTGTATATCGAAAACGAAAGATCATATCGAAGTGGAACAAAATGCATTTTAAAGCTATAAGTTTATACTTTCGCGTAGCATTGACGAAATTGAGAAAAAAATTTGATACTGATTCTACAACACCATGAAAACCCACAAAATCATTATATCTTCGACGCCATTTTTCTCAAAATTGCGATGCGATAGGCAGATTCGGATAACCGATTCGTGTCTAGCAGGAACAAATACATATGAAATGACTATTCACATTCGTGTTACAAAAATGATGTCGGGCAGAAGAATTATATCCAGCTAGATTGCCAAAATAATACACCGTGGGGCGTAAAGATTCACCCCTTGATAATCCCCTCTGCGCGAGGCGACGAGGGTTCCTCAAAGGTGGTAGACACCTTCGAGCATCGTCCTTGACTCGGAGACGCGTCTCCGAGAGGAGTGAGATCGTCCTTCGGCGTCGCGACGTCGGCGACGTCGTCCTCGTCATCCGTAGGGAGGGACGGACGGACGGACGGACGGACGGACAAGTACCGCGCACACCCCCGACGCGTGCGCGCGCACCAAGCGTGACGAAACTTTCGACGCTCTCCCCAGATGGCGGTATCTCTCGGAGTGGGGGACCATAATGGCCGCCAAGGTCGAAAGGCTCCGCCTTTGCTAAACGTATGGCCCGTATGGCCACCGTTGCCGAGCGGTTACCTTGACGACCGTGCAAGCGGCCATCTTGTCCTCGCGACCTACCGCAACCTTCTCTACGTCGGGAAAGACCTCACCACCTCCCCACCTTCCGGTTCGCTTCCCACTCTCACCTATCGTCCCCACCTTGGTGAAACCACCTTCTGCCCCCGCCGCACAGTGCGGCCTCCAATGGACAAAAGTCCAAAAAGTCATTATTCAATATCGGTCGGATAATAGGTTTAAACTATGCTCTAATATCTCAATAATAACATATATCACCATAAAATGCAAGGAATCCAATAGGAGACTAGTGACAAGCATCATTACCAGGCATACGCTGAGGCCGCCAAATAGTGCACGAATTCTATACGTAGTTTCTTTCTGTAGCAGCACGAACGAAAGATGCTTTGAAGAACTTTTGCTGTGGATAACAGTAGAGGAGACATGTCTGAATGTAATGCACCATTTACAAATCTTATACCATTTATATAAATAATGATACACAAACGAAGTAAAACAAGTCCATCTAATTCCTTTCCTTGTCTTTAAAATGAAATTTAAAGAGAACGACGCAAAATGTCCTGGGGTTTTTGTTGTTTCATATCAGATAGACTATATATTTTAATATTCTATAAGAATTTCCTGCGGAAAGTTGCGGATAAACATTTGAGAGTACTTTTTCATAATGTCGAGCGGTTTCTTCATTGTTAATGTTGATATAACATTGAAAATAGTCATCACGCAAAAAACTCTTTGAAATAAAAGTTGGTTATTCTTTAACGTACTTTAAAAATCTGTAAGAAAAATGATAGACTTATATTTAAAAAAACAAGATTGACCTTCAAATAACCTTGGAAACTTATACAAAACGTAAAATAAATAAAGCTATTTTCTTTGCCCTTCAAAATAAAATAACTTTTATTTGACACATTTTTTTGTGAAATGTTCACTTTTCGAGATATTTCTTTCTGTTAAGTTAAAGGACTCACTTAGTAGATTGAAAATTTAAAAGTTGTTCCTGCAACAAACTGCAACATTTATTCCTGTGTTTGTTTATTCGGGGCAGCACACAGTGATCTATTTCATGAATTTAAGTGGACAAATGCATTGGTGATAATAAAATCTGGAAAATGTTTTTAACTACTGAAAATATAAGGCCTGCTCTTTATTCCTGCACCAGTATTGTACTGCTTAGAAAGTGCAGAATGCATGTTATAGCAATGGGTACATACATACACACATGCATACATTCCCTGCACTTTTTGGGGCGTTTAGCCCCGGTACAGGAATAATAAACAGGCCTATAGTTACCCCCAGAAGTCAATTGCTATTAAAAAATGAAAATATGTTTTTTTGTGTCAAAACAGAAAATACATTGAATAGGTTTTGTAAAAAAGAATGTTTTAATTTATTGTTATACCAACTACCTCGACATTTCTGAAGTCATCGTCTCGGTCGGGAAATTAATATCAATATTCTAAAAATTACACGAGTTAACATAAGGATACATTGACACGCGTGTAACTGAATACACGTGTCTAAAGTGACACGTTCTGATATACGTATTTGCGAAACTTATACGTTGCTTATATCCAGCAATAGGAAAACTACCTCAAAGAAACCATCTAATTACTCAGACATTGTGCAGTATCTAGTATTTACTGAATCATCAGAAATGTCTAATGAATTAAATATGGCGAATGAGCTAGAATTTAGTTCATCTAGCTCAGATGACGAATAAAGTATATATATAGGTAGCACCTACACTAAGGCACACGCCCACCCACGCCCTCACTCACACACCAACATACGTAGTTATGCAGGTACGCATACACGCACAAACGGGTATAAAGACCGACCATACAACCTCCGCGCGGTACACCCTGGATAATGTGTAATGCTGTCAGCACCACATCTTTGAAAGCTCATAACTCAGACAATTTTAATCGAAAACAGGTGATCGACCAACGTATAGAAAGGTCTCATCATCAACTTTGACAATCTGTGTAAAAAATGGGGTATTCCATTTAAAAAAAAACACGGTGACCTTGACGTGACCTTCACACCCTCCCTCAAGGTCACATACATGCGGCCACTTAATAGGAATTTTAAAACCTTAAAACATTTGTCTCAAACATTTTTTACAAAAGCGCTTCCTTTCTGAGGTTTTGACTTTTGTCCAAAACTCCATCGATTGGCCGCACTGTGCGCCGCCACCGCGGCAACCAGCAACCACGGAGCCGAGAGGCGGCTTCGTTTGCTCTCTTACACGCTCGCGCATCCTCCTCCTTCCACCACGAGGAAACGCGTCGCGGCGCCCGTCGTCGACGTCGTCCCACCCCGCGGGCTACACGCTCGATGTGTCTCGCTTCAATCGCGCGCCAACGTCGTCCTCGTCCTCGTCCTCCTTCTCGCGATCCTCCTTCGGAGTTGGTCGCACGGTGACGTCGAGGTGGGTGTAGACGAAGAACCATTATCCGTAACGATTACCGATAAGAGAACGAAACAAAAATTGCGCTTTTTAGAGGTGGTCACGGATCAGGCGCAGCTTGTCGGAGAGCGACACTAGGTGTACGAAGAGTGTGGGAGAACGAGGATCGATTTACGTTTGATACCTACGGAAAGTCGAGGGTGCCTCGTGAATTTGATCTGTCGTTAAAAAGCGTTCGGCATCTCCGGACTGTGATGTCGCTCGAATGGGGAAATTCTAGTGGGAGATTTGAGAGGGTGAGGTGTTTCGGAAAAATCGCGCATCACCCGCTGCACTCTCAACCTGTTGATATCGATTGGCAAACCGTAAACAATAGGCACTCCGCCGGTGAATGGCCCCCACTTATGATCTGGGTACCGGAAATTGATCCTCTTCGACGAGGAATCTCCTCCGAGATTGGAAGGTTAACGACCAAGCTCAATCCTCTGGAATCTCCTTTCGAATTCATCGAAGGATCGAGGGAAGAGTCTGGGGGATCGAGGGATTTGTAGATGCCTGTGAAGTTTGCCAAGTTTTTAATTCCATAACACGTGGCCGAAGGGGTTGGAAAATGTGGGACGGAGCGGAGGCAGCGTGCCGGTCACGCTCCCATGCTCTTTGACGCGTGCCGATCGAAGGTTCGACGGGACGAGGTGAGGCGACACGGTGACGCAAGAGGTGTCCTTTTGTCGCGGCGCTCTGCTCCTCGTGGTCCTTTTTCGCGTGTCAACCCCCGTCGCAGAAAATGTTCCAAGCATTCCCCAACTCGGCCACCCGAGTCTGCTCTCTCTTCGAACGAAGCTGCTGACTTCGTACGAGCCTTTCTCGCGTCCCCGTTTCCTTTTCTCTCCCTCGATTTTCTCTACCTCTGCTCACTTTTCTCTCTCCTCTCCCTGCTCCACGGTCGTTACGGTACGCTCGCTCTGACGTCAACCGCAGAGAGAGAGAGAGAGAGAGAGAGAGAGAGACGACGGTGGCGTCGGGCGAAAACCGAAGGATCGTGCGAGAGACCATCGTCTCTCTCTCTCTCTCTCTCTCGGTAGCACCACCGATGGCCGATCGAGAATTGTTCTTTAATTAAGCGGGACTACGATTTTTTTAAGTGGGCCACCAACGAGGCCACCGGAGCTCCAATTCTCCGAGAAGAGAATTCTTTCCGAAAGTAGCCCAGCTGATCCATCCCGATCGATCTCCGCGCTTACGCGCGTAAAACATAAACACGCTTAGAAGCACACAGAGGACTCGCGTAAGTAAGTATCGCTAAAAATAAATTTACTGTCCCCCTTACGTAAGAGAGCGGCCCGCGGCGCCGACGATGACTCCGCGCTTCGAGAATTCGTAAGGCGCGCGCTTCTTCCAACCACCGAGTCCTTCTACTACTCTACGTGGAGAACGTAAATAACCGATGCTTACCGCCTACGCCCCCCCCCCCCCCACCTCGACGTCTTCAGTTTTTCCGATCACCGGATCTCTCATCGTGGAAATTCCATTTTCCAAATCAGCTGAGAAGCTCGATGAATCCGACGAGCGATAGGAGCGATAGGAGCGATAGGAGCGATCGACTTCGAGGCGCGATTATTCCGATAATCGCATCGCTTCGTCGATAATCAGGAGGCACGACGATGAAGCGCAAATACTCGAGTTATATCGACGAAGATACCAGGTTGGAGAGAAAAATTGGGCTGCGGCGCAGTGCGCCTCGCGATTACTCCACCTCGCGAAATCGAATTCTTCGGTGGCTTGTAAAAATACCGCTTGGACGCGCGTGGGAACCGATTCAAGGTCAGTTCAATTTTTCACGGCCCGACGTACGCGCCGATCAGCCGCGCGCCAGTAATGCTTTCTTCAAAATATCTCGTTCCGCGAAAGCGTCGCACAGTGGGGCAGATGGCTCCAATACTTGGCAAAAATTAAAAAATGCAAACTTCGTGTAGAGTCCAAATGACACGCATTTTAGATTATATAAGGCTGGGTGAATAGTATGCAAAAAGTTTTAATCCCCTCTTATTCAAACCTTCCTCACATTATTAGCGCAAAGTTGGCCGTTCTGCGATGCCCGCGTATCTGTTTCGAAATGTAAGGGAAACAGACCCTGCTTTAAACTCACGTATCTTTTGATGAAATCAACATTCCACTGATCGGTTTAAAGGATTTTACTCGCGAAAGTGTACATTTATAGAATATATCAAGAGATATGTCGTAAATGCTTCTTGTAATTTTGCAGCACTCGTGAAAGGTGACATTGAAAAATATAATTCATTTTCTGTGCATCGATGTAAACGACTGGGCATAAAGTAGGGATTCAAGGCCGATCAAGCAACCGTTTTTCTTTTAATACTTTCCTTAGACCTTCCTCTTTCAGGTACAATTTAAAAAAATTGCACGTTTTTGCACCTTTTCCCACAAGAGGCATTTGTTCCCCATCATGTCCAAACGCTCTCGTCGCGCATTATAAACTGACGCAACATGCTATCTTGAGAACCTTTTAGCGGATTTCCACGAAAATTGGTATTTGGGGGTTTTTTGGGTCGCTGACCAAGATTCTGAAATCGAAGACTGAAAATTCAAAATGGCGGATGAAAAATGGGATGTGTAAAATGGATTTTTTAATGGGAAACGCGTTAATGATTCTTAAAATACGATTTTTAATGGTCTTTCAACAATCATCATCGTCGTCATCGTTATCGTGGTCGGCGGCTTCGGTATCGTCGTCGTCGTCATTGTCCTCATTGTTATTGTTGCCATTGTCAACATTAGGAAGAACCGATGAAATTTCCAACTCTGTCACTTCTTCCTTAGTGGTGATAATGACGATGATTAGAACAACGGCAAGGATGATGACGATGATAATGACGATCATGCTAATTGGTAAAATACTATTGTATTAAGAATCAAATTGAAAGAATTGTTTAACACTTTTCCTCTATGAAACTAATTTTCATCCGCCATTTTGAATTTTGAAATTTTTATTTCAGTATCGTAATCAGCAATTCCCAAAACCCCTAAATACCAATGTTTGTGGAAATGTAATAATATTTGCAATTTATGCCAAGTTTTAATGCCTTTTGCCCCACTGTGCGTCGGTCGAAAACAAATTTCGCGAGTACCTAAGTAACAAGTATCGTTTCCCTTGGCGGATCCGAGCAACCGGAATAATGATCGTCACCGGGCCACTCCGTGCATTCGATTTGCAAGATCGATCCGCCCGAAATTCGAAATCCCTCGCAAACATTTGAACAGCTTGACGCGAGAGGAGTATCTTTCTCGCGGGACTACTTGTGCGTTCGCGCGCCAGCAAAAAAGATGATCGCGCGGCGCGCTCTCCGGTTTTCGGGTCACGGGGAGAAAGAGGAGAATCGGGGAGGTGAAATTTTTCTCGATAAAAATTCACCCGCGAGCTTTGCCGCGCACTCGCTCGAGAGGTGCGTACCCAGAGGAGAGTCGCGGCTCCGCAGGCGCGCATAAACACGCGCGCACAGAAATATCACCGGATAAAAGAATACCAGGCCGAGACGAGGAGGAGGAGGAGGAGGAGGAGGAGACGGACGATGACGACGAGAGAAGTGCTCGAGCTCGGCGAGAGGAGGAAGGCGAACTTGGTTCGACTCGGAACGGAGCGCGCGGGTGGCAAAGATAGACGCGAGGAAGCAAGAGGAGAGGTCGAGAGAGAAATAGGTGGAGAAGGAGAGGAAAGTTGAAAGACGACGAGAGCGACGAGTCGCATGCGTCCCGACAAAAGATCTTTTTTTCCATCTCGTCCAAGCCCCTCCCGTCCCACCTTTTCACCCCCTGCACACTTTTCTCCTCCGCATCCTCTCCACAGCTCTCGGTCCTCCCTCTCTCGCTGCGGCTCGCTCCACGATCCTTCAGGTGCGCGACACGCTTTCGACGGCGACCTGTCCCCGTAATTCTCGTAAAAATAGGCCGCGCTCGTTCCTCGAGTGCGCGCGCGCGACAGTCAGAGAGGGCCAGAAGTGGTTCCTCGCTAAGAGCGGATGAGAAGCTCGATCTGGAAATCCGCACGAGTAAGCCGCTGCAAGCTAGAAGGGGGAAGCTCCGGAACGAATTTCTTTCTCGGGTGTACGCTTCGACGGGTCATCGGACGAGTCGAAGATCGCGAGGAAAGATTTTCAGCTAGCTTTCGCGCGCTCCGACGGAAATACTGGAGCGTGGTGCGGCGTTTGGAGCAAGCGTGCTCGCGCGGGTGTATCCAACGCTCTCACCGCGTGCTCCACGAAGGGAGAGCCGCGCCGGTGCGAAACGAGCGCGCCGCGGCGTCGGTCGAGGCTCTCTCGCTTCGAGCTGCTCATCGTCATTTATTTTTTCCTCCTCCTCCATCTCCTCCGCCGAGTGGTGCTCGCTGGAAAATAGGCCGCCGCGCCGCACCGCGTCGCCGTTGCGCCGGAGGAAGGGGCGCGCGGGTTCGTCGCTCGAGAGAAGGAAGGAGAGAGAAGAGGAGCGAGCGGTAAAAATGACTCCTCGAGCGTGGAAAATGTTTCGGAAGAAATAAGGACGGCTCGCGCGCACGCCGACTGCGAGGCTGAAAAAAAATTCTTTCCACCTCGTGCGACCGGGCGCAATTATTTAAATTCCACCGACTACGAGGTCGACGACGAGGCTTCTGCAAACGATACGGAATAATTTTATAATCCCCCCCCTAAATACTTGAGGAATGTAAATTTCGTCAGAGGGGAATGTAAATTTTGTTACAATTGGATGGTGGCACTCTCGGGCGGCCGAGAAAGTTCGTCTTGCGTGTCGTGGTCGTCGTCGACGAGCGAGCACCACCGACGTCGTCTCTCCTACGTTCGTAGGGGGCGTGGGAGAGACACGGAGAGAAAGAGAGAGAAAGAGAGAGAAAGAGAATAGAGGGGAGGAAGCGGGGTGAGAGAAGAGGACGTGTGCCTACGTATAGCAGCACCGGAAGTTGGAGGCCACCGCTTGACCTTGCAACGGTCGGTCGGCCGCTCGCACGGTTTCGAGTCGAAGGCTTCTCTTGGTAGGCGCATCCCCTCGTTTTCCTATCGCTTCGTCGCGATAAACCCCTACTCGTCCCCGCCCTACTGTCCTCTAAGCGGCGACTAAAAGGCCACCGGTGGTAATTAAAAAACCAAATTCATCTCCGCGTCAAACGCGACCGCAAGGACCTTCGTTCTCCGACGAACGAGTTCGCGCGAACTTTCTGCAAATTGTTTATCGTCCCACGAATTGTCAATGGCCGGCGTGACTCATCGAGGACGCGTGCTAGACGCTCCTCGCACGCGTGCCGTCTACACGTCACGGCGGAGTGCATTTCGAGACACCTTCCTCCTCCGCTTTCCTCGTCTCCTCGCACACGAGACAGGCGCGAGAGAAGGAGAAACGAGAGGAAGCGGCGCGAGAAGTGGAGGATGGCCTCCTTCCACTCGCTTCCTCCGAAGGAACTCTCGTGGGCTCACCTGTGTTCGTAAATTAAAGTCGTCGCGACTCTTTCGTAACGCCTTCTCCTCCTCTCGCGCATTCCAAAGCACCGTTCAGCTTTCGACCGAAGGCAGGATACAGGCGAGAGGGATGATTAAAAAAGAAAAAGAAAAAAAAAGGAAAAAGATCGCCGAGACCGGAGGAAGGGAAGCGATAGAAGGGGAATTGAAATTTTGCAGATTTTCAATGACTCCGACGATCGTCCTCGGGGGGCTGGCAATTTATTTCTCGCAATTTTCGCTTCACCGTAGGGGGTGCGTGACGGCCGAAGGCACGGGCGGTAAATTCTCCACATTTTCCCGATCACGAGGGGCACCCCGGCTTAAAGGGAATGTATCCCCGTTTTTATCGAGCCATTTTGCACGCGAGCACCGCTTTCCCCGGGATCTCGATTTTTAATATCTACGGATGCTCTTGCAGAAAAGGAGAGAAGGGAAAGCGAGAACGGCGAGGAGGAGTTGGTGAGTGGCCGCGTGTAATACGTGCAAAGAGGAGGCGTGGGTAACGCGCCCCCGTGTTTATCGATCGGTGGTAGAGCCTACTTTCCACGGAGTTATTCTCTATTTATAGATTCGACGTACGAATCCATCGAAATCTTTCTGGGGCTGGAGCAGAGCGGTCTGGGCGAAAAATCGAAGCGACGCGGAACACGCGGAGATACGAAAAGCTGGCGACCACGATCGTCCGCGGACCGCAAGGATTCAGGATCCGCGGAAACGAGGATCGGTCCGCGCGTTTTCAAATTCGCCGCTCGTGCTTTACTCATCTGCGAATTTCTCACCCGATCGTCCCCCGTCTCGCGGTGGCCCCGTCGAAATATCGTCCTATCGGCTTCAATGCTCCATATTACGCTTCTCGGCCGTTAAAGGGGTCCATATCCGATCTACCGTGAGATCCGGCCACGTTCCTCCCCTTCGCCAAATACCTCCTAGATTCTTCTCCGAGCGATTTCAGCGGAATCGAATTTCCGAAAGAATCCGGACGAATGCACGGGGCCCTCGTCGCCCACGAGAATTTCGGCGAGGAGAAGGACCCACGGCCCCTCGCGAATGTCCCGCGAGGAGACGAAAATAGTCGGGAGAGAGAGTACTCGAAGAGAAAAGGGAAATGAAACGCACACGTGCACCGAGAGAGCGGCTCTATTTTTATGCGTAACTCTTCCGAAACGGCCCTCCGTGGAGACTATCTATCTACGTGGGAGTCTCCCTTGCATCTTCGCTTCCACGAGAGAACTCGTCGTCGTTCACGCGCAGGAGCGAACGAAATAAGTGGAAAGAAATAGACGAAAGAGGAGAGAAGTACGCTCGGGGCGAGCGAGAGACTAACAATAAGCGCGCTGCTTCTCGCTAAAATCGTCCAGTGGTGAAAAACTCTACCTCGTTCCAAGGTTTTTTCACCATTGAAAAATTCCAGGGACGACGAGACGAAGAAGTAGTCGACGGCGCGCGACGCGCGGTAAGAGCGGGAGCTCGCAAAAAGGGGTGGGCGAAGAGAAAGCGTCGAGGCAAAAGGGTGAGTCCGCGAGAGGTCGTCGGAGAAAGCGAGTAGAGAAGGAGAGGAGGGAGGGTGAGAGAGAGAGAGCGAGAGAGAAGAGAGGAGTTGCCATGGTGACCATCAAAGGCGCCGATCAGACACCGAGGGCGACACCCCTCCCTCTTTTATCATCGACTTTGTTACACGGAAGCCACCGTCGGAAAATACGATCCTCCTCCGCCGTCTCCCTCTTTCTAGCACCCATGGGGTCCCATCCTCCTTTCTTCTACCGAGCACCACAGTTCCACAGGACCATCCCAATTTTCGCTCCTCCGCCCTGCCGTCGCGCTTCCTTCGCTCGCCCTCCTACCGAGTATCTCCCTTACCAATTCGAAGATAACGTTGGAGACATCGAGAGGACAATCTCCTCGGGCGTGGCACCTGTGACAAGGTTTACGAGAGGCGCGCAAATTAATCCAACGAAACTATCGACTTTTTCCCATTAGTGATTATCTTCGAGGAGATTCGAGAGAAGTTCTTGCCACGGGGGCAAGGTGAGCGAAGAAAATCCTCCGAAGGATAGGGACCGAGGAGTGGAACGAGAAAGGAGGAGGCTCCTTCGACGTCTGGCCTCTCCGGCACTGACGGACGCGAACGAGACGCCGCCTGAGAAAAGAGGAGGACGAGACAGGGGTGGATTATCGATCCCTCGCCGTCGGCCCTTTGCCCTACATACCGAACTATCACTCCCTTCCATTCCACCCCATCCACCGATTCTTTTCCCAAAAGCTTTTCTTCTCTCGGGCTCTCTCGTCCCAGGCGTCTGCTGAAAATGTTCGGCTTCGCATTTCGCGTCGTTTCTACCACGATTCCGTCCACCGACCACGTGTAAGGCGTAGGGATCACGCAATATTCGACGCCTGGTTTTCCCTTCTTCTTAGGAGGCCTAATCACAGATCGACCAATTGCGAGCCATGGCCTGATGCGATAAGGCCACAAAGGACCACGGCACCGGGTTCCCGAAGGCTGGGGAACAAGGCAGTCCTGCGTAGACCGTCGCGCAAGCAATACGGCTATATTCCAAAAATATAAGGATATTTTAAAATATCAATTGCGTGCGACTTCATTTCACATTCCTGAATCAACGTCGTCGTTCTCGTTTCTTTTGTTTATATCTTACACACGACACCCTTCCAACGTAAAAAAATCTTTCGTGTCGCTCCGCGCCCGTGAGTCCACGCAGGTTCGACAAACGATAGGATCAAGAGGATCCACGAATTTTCTTCTCCGAAGGGAGCGCCGGTGTCGACAGACAGAGAATCACCGAAGACTTCTCGATGCATCTCCCATCGTGCCCCACGTGGGCACGCGGAGAGATCGGAGGGCCTTCGTCGCGTCAGTCGGCACGCTTCGTGCACCCGTCGAGGTCATTGACCCCCCCATACTCAGGCGCCCGCGCGCACAGGCTATGACATAATGGGCGCGCTGTTACGGCAACGGGGGCACGAGGAATATCCGGACCAATTCAACTCGTCCTCGTGCGCTCGCGCGTTCCACCGTTCCTCTCTCCCCTGGGGTGAGAGAGATTCGGACCCAAGCAACCCCGCCGAAGAACCTGCAGGCCACGCACCCCTCGTCGAAAGCTGGGACGCGAGGAATGATAACGCATTTTCCACGCGATCGTCGGATTATTCGACACGACGCACAGTGGTCACTTTTGTCGATCTAGGCGAGCGAAATTATTTTAGTTGATAAAACATATAAGTAATGCTTGAAACACCTTATGAAATGGCAATGTATGGAGACAAATCAACTATTAATGCGATGACATTTCTTCCATTTTAATATAAAGTGACTGCATAAATTTTTAATTGTTTTCTTAATTAATTCCTGGAAATTTTCCTCATAGTCCGAGAAATCACTTCTTTGTATCAAGAAGTTCACAACTACATCAGTTCTCTTATTAACATTTGGTTCATCTCGCCAAACGCAGAATAACGCTTCGCGTTGCACTGCGGATGTGAAATCTAAATATGGACATAACCCCAAAAATTGCAAATAGTTGCAGCTACATTTAATATAAAATAAATATTAAGAAGTCATTTAATAACTTCATACAACTAACGCGAACAATCCACGCCAATCTCAAGTTTTCTGCTCCACCAAACTTCGGAAAATATTAAAAGAAATAGCAAGTTTGAAACCCACATCTTGGGGCCATATATCATTACTCATCCTCAAAAAATTCTTATTATTTTTATATTATAAATTGCTTACTTACTTATTTTTAGAGGATCCATAGCGAAAACAACATAAAACGTACTGTTTAGCATGGGCCTACTGATTGAAGTGAGATTCAGAGCGACTCGCAGTGTAGCCGAGCGCATCTCAACTTGCAGAATCGTGTTCTTTCCGGCGCTACCGACTACTCCCAGTTCAATGGTTGCATGCATTATTCTTAGATTTCATATTCTGAAGTATTCAGACTTATTTTTAAGCAACAAAAAAAGTGAAAACATGCAATTGAATATTTTACTTTCGCTCGCTCAAATTAGCAAAAGCGACCACTGTGCGACGCACAGTGGCCGAAATACCCGATTTGGCTGTGTAAAAGTCCAACTTCAAGTAGTAAGATCTCGGACGAATTTTAATTTTTTCTAATCCAGATCTAATCACTGATTACAGTAACAGCAATAGAAGCACCCCGCGGGCCTTAGATAAGAGCACCCCAGCATATACGAAATTCTATAGTGGCAATATTTTGGAAATGCGTTCACTTTTGTTATAATCTATGCAGTCAGGCTGCTTTTCTCAAATGTTCCTAGTACTATTCGTGTTTTGACACTATTTTTTCCAAATGTTTGCAGGATGGTTTTTACTACGACTTCTTTATCGATCAATTTTTATACTATCACGTTGTACTGGGCTAAAACTATATAAATTCACGCGCATTCACTCTGATTCTGCAGGACACTTTCTAATATACAACAGTTATAAATTTATATGCGGGAAAGTGCGGGAATAGACGCTAGAGTCAAATATTCGCTCTGTCGCCATAAAGTCGTCTACTGGCGTATTTCTCTTTACTCCCCTATTACTGATGTACCAAGCTTTATTTGAGGTTCACAGAGTGTCGATATTGTTATTGCACTAAGTACTAACCATTCTGACTATGTCAGTGTCGGACAATAT
This sequence comes from Tiphia femorata, assembly GCA_944319695.1. Taxonomy (NCBI): domain Eukaryota; kingdom Metazoa; phylum Arthropoda; class Insecta; order Hymenoptera; family Tiphiidae; genus Tiphia; species Tiphia femorata. The sequence goes on from OX090902.1 coordinate 3,813,467, forward strand.
CAGAATTTGTAGAAGATAGGTATTATTACTTGAAGTTGGAGTTTTGTATAGCTAGAATGGGCATTTCGACCACTGTGCGACGCGCGGAGGGTTTAGGCGCCAAATGATTTGGCAAAAATGATTATTTATTTACGAGAGAATAAAATTCTAGGTTAGAGATACGCGCGATCGTCTTTCCTCACCCTCCTATCGCACCTTCTCCATCTTCTCACCTCAGCTCCTCGTTTCTCTTCTCTCTTTTGCGGTGCCAGGGCCGATCGGCGAGAAAACGCAAGCCGATAAAATTCCCCTCGTCGTTTCTTTTCTCACCTCCCTCGCGTTCCACTCCATTATTCCTCCACATCTTCCGACTACTTCCCGCCGCGCGGTTTTAACATCTTTTAGACAAGGTCGACTAACTGTACGCGGGACACCAGTCCGCAAAGTCCTCTCTCGTTCCCTCTCCCTCAGAATTTGAGGTTGCAGCGTGCTGTTAATTCTTGTATACGATTTATATTCGACTTGCGGAGGGATGTTCACATCTCGCCTTATTTTAAGAGACTGGGTTGTTTGAAGATCGACATGAGAAGGGACTATTTCATTGCTTGTGCCCTCTACAGGATCTTGTCTACCGGGGCTCCATGCTCCTTGCGCGATCTCTTTTCTTTTCATAGTGCCTCCTCTTCGCGTGACCTTCGGGCGGATAAGAATGAGTTAGATCTGACTATCCCCCGTTGTCGTACTGTAACCCTTCAGCAGGCTTTCTACGTAAAGTCGGCTTACTTTTGCAACGCTCTGCCGTGTATTATTCGTGAGTCGGTGTCTATTAGTAGTTTTAAGTCTAGACTATTTATATATCTTAAGGATAAGTGTGAATAGTTTCTGTTGCGTGCGCTATTACCTTTGTCTTTATTATTATTATTTTCTATAAAATTTATTTTTGTTTTGATTGTTCGGGGCTTGAAGGATCTTGGGTCCAGACCTGTTAATAAATTCTAATTCTAATTCTAATTCCCTCTCCCCTCCTTTTTCCCTCCCGGGTAAGGGTAAGGCCGTCACGCGTCACGTGCCGTCAGGCCCGCGTGCTAAAACCGGGCTACGTCGCGCGGTACCTCTTCGATTATCCTTGCCGTTACGAGGCACGAAAAATTCGAAGCGCTCGAATTTCGCGGGAAAGTCGACGAGCACGCGCCTGCGCGCGTCAGATGGGCGAGGGGCAGCGAGGTCGGTCGAGATTAGTTGGGCAATTGAACGATACGTTATCGTTATCTCGCTAGGTCGCAACGAGCGGCATTCGAGACTCGAGCACGCGCGCGCTCGGATAACGCGCTCCTAAAGACGCCCCACGGATGGTGTACAGGGTGTCCCAGACCACCCATACAATCTCTCGTGAGGACGTAGGGCGGCTTAAGATAAATATGTACAAAAGTCCCGTGCCGTTATTCGAAATTTGCGATAGTTTTCGAGAAATTCATTGTTGACGATCAAAGGAAAGGGCGTCTGCCAAGATAGCAGCGGCAGGTGCGCTGGACACACTGCGAGTTGTAGGACGGCCCAGTTAACCAACAAACAATTGCGGGACGCGGTAAGGGGAAAGATAAGGCCCGATCCCGGTCCGATAAAATATTCTTCCATTGTTTATAATGTACGTATACACACTATGGGTAACAGTACGGTTTCGGTCCGGCGCACTGTGGGCACAAAGTCGTTTTTTAGTGCCAAAAGTCATTCGACGGCTAAATTCTGAACCGATTGCGATGAATTTAGTCTTAAAATATGCGTTATTTATTGTACTATAGCGGAGACCTGCACTTTTTATGATATTACAATTTGATAACCTCTTCAGCTGGAAAGATGTGCTATGCACGTCGCTTGTTATCCGCTTCTAAAGTGGCATAGACGTGCCACGCCATTTTGAATTTTGAAATTTGTGTCACGGTTTCGTAATCAGCGAACTCGAAAACTCTTGTATATCAAGATTGAAAGAATTATGAACGCCCTAACCAAAAAATGATTGCCACAAATTTAGAACAACTTCGACTTTGTATTAATTAACAAATTGCAATATCAAGAAAAGTGCAGGTCTCCGCTATAGTACAATAAATAACGCGTATTTTAAGACTAATTACATCGCAATCAGTTCAGAATACAGCTGTCGAACGACTTTTGGCACTAAAAAACGATTTTATGCCCATAGTGCGGCGTCTCGCTCCATAGTGTGTATACGTACATTATATGTATACAATGGAAGTATATTTATCGGACCGAGAGCGGAGCGTGAGCGGACCGATAGTGTGTATCGGGCCTAAGACGGTTGCTGCACGGCCAGCTTCTTTTGCGTTATCCTTCCCCTTACCGCGCCCTGCATTTATTCGTTGGTAAACTGGGCCGTCCTGTAGCTCGCAGTGGCTCCAGCGCTCCTCCCGCTGCAATTTTGGCGGACGCCCTTTCCTTTGATCTTCCACAATTAATTTCTCGATAATTATTGCGAATATTGTATAACGACACGGGACTTTTGTGTTTATATTAAGTCGCCCTACGTCTCCACACTGAGAGAAAAGTATATGATATATCTAACTATAATGGCATAGTAACAAAATTATAGTTGGAAATATCATATTTATGGTAAATGTTACCATGATGTCGGTAATAATTACGATAGAGGCATAGTATAACCAACTATATTATGTTTTTACCCAAAATTATGGTTATTTCAACTAAAAATATAGTATGGTTCAAAATATATGTATAATGGTAAGAAAGGTAACTATTTTATATAGTTAATATTACCAGAGTATTTCATACATAGTGATAGAACTAACTATATTCACATAGCACATTTTACTATACATATGGTAACAAGAACAAAGGTAACAGTTAATGATATAACCATTTGTACAAATCGTTCATTCTACTATATTTTGTATGGTTAAGTGAACTATAAAAATATGTTTGACGCCAAAGCTAACTATAAAATATAGTGAGATTATAGTAAACCCAACCATTTTTTTCTCTCAGTGCACGAGAGATTGTATGGGTGGTCTGGGACACCCCGTATATCGGTGGCGAAAAAAGAAAAGGGTTCTCCCTACATGGACAAAGGAGAAGATGATAGAGAAATTGCTTACGATAAAAACATTCTCCGAGGGCTTCACCGGGGCTCGTGGGTCCTTCACGATGAATTCTAGTGGGTAGAGGGGTTACAGGAAAGTTCGTCGTTTCCCGTCAATCGAGACGCGGTGGCAGGGAATCGGAAATATCGAAAAATATCGCGAGCCGACGCGCATCGGACGCGCATCGGACGCGCATCGGACGCGATCGAAGCGGAAAGTATAATGTCCTATACATAATGCATGTATCCCGTCCGCGGTGCCATAACGATTTCTCCCGCCAATTCTAGTACTCGCGACGACGTACATAAGCGCGCGCGAGCGCCCAGTATCGGTAAAGGTCTCTATTCAACCTTGAGAAACGACCGTCCGCGTTCCATCGACGATCTCAAGGGGAAAGAGGGAGACGGAGAGAAAAAATTGAAATTTATCGCGCCACTCGCGACGAGTCCCGTATAAGAGTGTCTCCTAGAAATGAGTGCACTCGCGATTCAGATCGAATCTCAAGGAGAACGAACTCGCGAGGAATGAGAAATGGGATGGGCTTCTTAAATTTCTTGCCCCAATTTCAACGATCAGCTGATTTCGTGAATTTCGATCTTCTTCGTCCCTTCCATCCGGCATTCTTCGAGCCACCTCCTTCCAACGTAAACGCAAACGCGCACGAGAGCGCATGGTGCGTCTTTCGGCGTGCGAACGAGCTCGAGGCACGCGCTAGAAGGACGCAAGAGGGAGATGGGAAGGTCCGCGTCACGCGGGACGAATGCACGCGTGCTCCTTTTCCACATGATGATCCCCTTCCGAAACATCCTGCGTCTCGCAGCGGCAGAAGTTGAAGTAAAAATGGTCAATGTAAATTCTATCCTCATAATTGTTCCTGCTAGTGATCTTCGTCGAGGAGTCGCTCCTCCTCGTTCTCCACAGAGGGTTGCCTTTCTTCCTTCCTCGAGGAGAGACGGAGAGACGGAGAAACGGAGCGTGTGTGTTTGGTACTTTGTAGAATCTGGGTGAGTGACCTGGCCTCGCTGGGTTGGTCGTCCGCGGTCTACCCGGGGAACCTGTTCTCTCCTCGACTGTTCGCTCTCCTTTATCCTTTCTCCTTCTGGCGCGAGCAGTGCGCGCCGAGCTTCTCGTTCTATATCTTCTTCTCTCGAGCCCCGACGAGAGTCCCTCTTCTGCTCCGGCCTCTTCGTTTCTCCACTCGCGCCGAATCGAGCGCGACTCCCGCGAGAATGACGGCTGATCCTGATAACGACGATAAAGAGGAGTCACCTCGTCTTCGCCAAAAGCACGATCGACGCATCGGCGTGTGCACGAGGTAGAAGAATAAAATACGTATTTTCGCGGTTAGAGGAACGCGTGCGCGCGCGCGCGATCATCTGGGTCGCGATGATCCGGGTGAAAGTGCCGCCGCCGTTCCCGCAGCCACCGCCGCCGCCACTGGGGGCATGGGCGCCGCTAACGGGAACGGTGGTTCTTTCCTCCTAGACCGACTGGAGTGAGCCAACGGAATCGTTTCTTCGTTCGCGCCAGATTAATTCCTCGTCCCGCTCCTTCTCCGTCGATTCCTCGAGTGTCTCCCGTCACCAAAATTCTCATCCTCGCGTTTCTTAGGCGAGACGGTACACTGAGAGAAAAAAATGGTTGGATTTACTATAATCTCACTATATTTTATAGTTAAATTTGGCGTCAAACATATTCTTATAGTTCACTTAACCACACAAAATATAGTAGAATGAACGGTTTGTACAAATGGTTATATTATTAACTGTTACCTTTGTTCTTGTTACCATATGTATAGTAAAATGTGCTATGTGAATATAGTTAGTTCTATCGCTATGTATGAAATATTCTGGTAATATTAACTATATAAAATAGTTACTTTTCTTACCATTATATATTTTCAACCATACTATATTTTTAGTTGAAATAACCATAATTTTGGGTAAAAACATAATATAGTTGGTTATACTATGCCTCTAACGTAATTATTACCGACATCATGGTAACATTTACCATAAATATGATATTCCAACTATAATTTTGTTACTATGCCATTATAGTTAGATATATCATATACTTTTCTCTCAGTGTACGTAAAGCCGCGTCCAGACTTGTAAAAATTTATAGCGGGCGTTGAAGCTCCTCAGCTTCAAATAACGCAAATATTTTCGTCGAAAATTCGTCACAGTTTTTGCCAATAAATATTTACGTCGTTCGTAGGGTGGTTGGGCTCGAGGCGTTCGTGCATCGTCGACAAGCGGCGATTTGAAATCGGTACGATGCCGTATGATATGTGCCGTAAACACATATGGTTACAGCCGCGTCCACCCTAAGCCTCCTCCAGACTTGCACAAATTTACGTTGGGGATTGACACTAGAAAACGACGTAAATATTTTTGCGTAAATTCATCACAGTTTTTGGCAATAAATATTTACGTCGCTCGTAGGATGGTTGGGCGCAAGACGTTCGTGCATCGTGGACAAACCACGATCGGAAATCGGTACGATCCCGTCGTCCAAGCATAGACGACACATATGGTTACAACCGCCTACACAAAATTTTGGTTCCGCTCTAACGAACTTATAAAAATGTGGACGTGTGCGCTGCATAAGAACGCATGCAAAAATTGTCGCCAAACTCAAGGCACGCGATCCGTCGGTTTTTGGTTTTTTAACAAACATCAAAAAGATTTGCGCCCTAACGTAATTTTAGCGTTTGTAATCATATTTGTCATTTCACCTTGAACGACGACATCGTACCAATTCCCTATCGTCACTTCTCAACGATGCACGAACGTCTCGAGCACAAACGACCCACGAACGATGCAAATACTTATATGGCAAAAACTGTGAAAAGTATTTGCCTCGCATTCTAGATTCAGCGCCCAACGTAAATTTTTGCATTACCGGACGTGACTCTAGAATTACGTTGCGGCGAAAATGTCTTTGATGTTCGTTAAAAAACCGACTAATCGACGGATCCCGTGCATCGCATGTGGGGACAATTTTTGCGTACCTTCTTACTTATACGATGTACGCGTCCGTCCTGTCATAAATTCGTTAGAGCGCACGAAGATTCTCGTCATAAATTTTTACAAATCTGGACGTTCCTTAAGGAACAATCCCCACGTTCTAGATAAAACGAAAGGAAGTAACAAAAATCGACGTTAAATTCGGCAACGCAACGAAAATTTGGAGCATCGTGTCCATTTCTAGATGCAGAACGAGCGTCTAGAAGACAGTTCTCCTAGATGAGGCCTCACGAGCGAGTGAACGCGCGCGCGCGCGAGTAACCGCGTCGCATGCACCGTAGCGTCAACATTATGCAAGCGGGCACGCTTTCTACGTGGGCTCAGAATGTAGGTCGACACCGGAGAGTCATTGTTTACAAGGAGGCAACGTCCAAGGAATCGCCACTGTCTGCCTCATCCTCGAGCGAGCGCGTGCGCGCGAGTAAACTCGAGGAGGAAGCAGACGAGGGGGCCAGAAGCGTTAAAAGAAAAAGAACGTACGATCTTCGTCCTCGCGCGGAAAATTCCTTCCAACTCCACGCACGATATTTTCCTTCCCAAGTTCTCGATTATCACCGAACCACCGAATCTTCCTCGTCGGTCTCGTCGGTCTCGTCGGTCTCGTCGGTCTCGTCGATCATTCGTCCAAGCTAGACTTCGTTTTTTCGTCTCTCGGAAGCTTCGTCTCGAACATTGTTAAAGCGTGCGGTACCATCCTGCAGTGTGCTCCGCCGCGAGCGATCTTGTTATTATCGGCACAATATATTTCCCGCGTATGCTTTAGATAAGGGTGTGCAGGAGCGCGCGAGTGAAAAATACGAAGACGGTGCCGCGTTCGCGCTGCAAAGTCTCCTACGGTGCGCAACGATTTTCAGAACGGCGCGCGGTGAGCCCAGGATGGTCCACGACCTCCGTGGAATCTGAACGCGAGGATCGAATTTTTTTTTTTTTTGCACGCTCGAGGATCGTGGTCAGGCACGTAGGCACGAGGACTCGGTGCCCCGTGATTCCGAGGGATCGGTCCTCGTGACTTCCTACTCTCTCCTCCGTATCGACTCCGACTCGTTCGGCGGGAGCCCGGTGCGGGGATGCGTTTCGCGAGTCAGCCGCATAACGGTGTTCTTCACCGTGAGTGGAGGCAGGTGTGCAGGAGAGGAAAGCGGTATAACTCGAAAAGAAGAGAAAAAAGCAAACAACGGGACATCGAGCGTGCCGTAACGAAACAACGAAGGCCGCGCAGCATCGCATCGGGTGGGAGCGCGCGCGCGTCAGTGCTTTCCTTCCTCTCCTCCGTGCCCGTGTCCCTAATTACAATAGCGAAGAACGAGGATCTCTACCGAGAATCGAATCTTAATTCCGTGGAAGGAAGGAAGGAAGAGAGGAAAGATTGGATTCTCCGCTCGCGGGATCTAGTCGTCTAGCATGGGCCCAGGGACTGACTGCACCGAGTTGGTTCGATCGATTCCGAGGTCGATAAAAATGCCGACTTTCTCCGTCCCCGTTACCCCGCTCCCGCTGGTCTCGATTAACTTCGTTCCGCATTAGCCGCGGCGACCGATCGGCCACTCGTTCGACAAACGCGAGGAAAACTCAGCTCGGGTGAGTAATCGTGCTACTGCGACTTCGTCGTCGGAAGAAGGTACCGTTCCCCGAGTTCCGGTATCCTCTCGATCCAGGAAAACGGGAAGAGAATCTTTCGACTAAAATTTTTCAGCATCCTCGCTCGAAACGATCTCGAAGAAACGAAACGCGAAGGATTTTCCTGCGCGGAGTGAAAGCGAGTGGCACGCGATGGCGAAACGGAGCCAGTCCAATTAGTTTGCATGTTGGATGTGCTCGCAGGGACGTCCCAACCGTCGAAGGGATGTTCCTCAGAATTTTCTTCTTTTTTTTTTCCTTCGTCTTTCGAAAGGAATACCGCGGGTACGATTACGAGGAACGGTCGATCGCAGGGTGGCAGAAACTTCCGAGCAATTCCGGGGAGCGCGTTATGCCAGGGCGATTATGACGCGACCAATTTATCGCGGCGTTACGCAATTATTACGAGCACGTTCCAACGGCGATGGGCGTTACGTGAATTATTATCCTTATTATCGGATTCTTGGGGGAAACGCAACGGTAAACGCAAGCAAGCCGAACGAACATATCGAACGTACCTCGCGCATACCTCTATCGTCGAGGTCTTTTCCGATAAGGGCTTTCCATCGTGCGGCAAAATTACCTCGGGGTCTCGAGTTTTCAAGTTTCTCACGGTGGCCCACTGGTGCAATATAATTGGCAAATATCTCTGGCGAGAGTGGCAGGAGAATAAGCGAGGCGAATGTCATCGCGGGCACGCTGTGACGCGGGCCTCAAACGGTGTCCTCGAAAACTGAAATAGTTACCGTCTTAACGTCAAGATAAAAGGAGGTAAAGAGAGGCGAAGAGGCGGGCATTTGCGTAATGAACATGGTGGGTTCGTTGAAAAAGAGAGAGAGAGAGAGAGAGAAAGAAAAAAAAAGAGAGCCTTTTCGACGCGACACCCAGCCAACGCCGCAATTTTATTCCGGATAAATAATAAATACGTTGATCACTCTTGCTCGCATTACCCCCCCCCCCCCCCCTAATTACATTCAAAACAATCTCCCAAGTTCTGCGATCGTTTATTCGCTCGTTCCGATCTCTTAGCTATAATCGACGTAAAATTCACCAGCCTACGAAGGAAAAAGTAAGGACGAAACGAACGTAACGTCCAAACGGAATGGTGGAGTCCGAGCGTGGAGCGTGACGTATAGACTCACGCAGCTACGACACGCAAGAGGTCCGAGCGAGACGCGAATGTAAACACGCTCGGTGAATTGGACGCGCGCGCGTCTGTACGCGCTAGGCAGCCCCGCACGCGAGCGGAAAACTCGCGCGTTCGCTTTATCGGTAATTTTCCAAAGATAGAAAAGAATAAATTGAGGAAATTCGATAAATTCGCAAATCGATCTTCCACCTTCGATCGATCCTATTTACGGTGCAAGGAGGTAACGTCGAAGGATATTCGTCGTGGAATTGGAAACAACGGCATAACAATGAACGGAATGATCTGTATTACCGTGAAATCGTAAGAAGAATCTAAAAATTCCCCTTACGACGAGGCTCCGAAAACTCTAGAGCCACACCTGCGAAGTAAAACGCACTTGTCGAAAAAAATAAGATGTCGGACAAGTTTACGCGCGCGCGTTCGACGGTTAGTCTATTTTACCGAGAAATATCGGGGCGCGAAGATTCTCTCGAGCACCGAACGTAGTAAGTATGAGTCGAGAGAGACGTAAATATGGAAAGAAGAACGTAGGTTGAATTTTGGTCTCACCTGAAGATCATGACAGCCGTTGTCCCTGTGACTGGCGGCACGAATCACCCCCGCACGCCACCCCCACTCACTGATCTTATTCACCTTCAGCTTAGCGAAACCACTCACCGAGAGGAACCTCTTTCCCACGATTTCCTCGCGAAACTTGTACGCCATATTACGATCGCGGTAACCGCGGCTCGATCCGAATCCGAAAACTTCGGATCGCCAGCCGGGTCCTCGGATCGCGCGTACTCCTCGTTTCTCGCGTTTTCGTTGTCTTCGCGATTCCTTCCCACCTCACGTCCCCTCGCGCGCGCGCGCGTCCTCTTTCTCTCTCGGTCTCTCCTCTTCCTCTCTCGGTCTCTCTCCACCTCCTCGGGTTCGCGCACACACTCGCGTCCGTTGGTCGCGCGCTCGGGCACACGCGAGAGCACGCGCACAAACACAGAGGCACCTCGAGCACTCCCTCCTCCTCCTCCTCCACCACAACCTTCTTCTCCTCCTGGTATCACCCACCTCCTCCCCCGCGCGCTGCCCCACTCCCAACACCCTCTTTCTCCTTCTCTTTCTCTTTCTCTTCTTTCTCCTTACTTCGGATCCCGGGATAGACGACGACGTTCACTGCGCGCGAGATCGAAGGGACCACCTTACGAGACGAAAGAATCTACCGCGGTCTCACTGTAACCTATCACTTGCTAAGAATTTCCACGGGAGCACCATGTAATCGTGGATTGCGATAGAAAGGGGCACCACCTATCCCTTTGGGTGCCCTACGAGCACGGCCACCTGGTACAAGGCACAGCCATGAGACGTAGTTTCACCGTGTCTTCCTGTCTCCTTTCCTTTCTCTCTCTTTCTCCCTCTTGGTCTTCCTTTCTCTTGCTCGCGTCTCTTCACAGTTTCTCTCTCTCTTTCTCTGTCGCACGCGCGACGATTCTTCGCACCTAGGAAGGACCGGGAAGATTCTTGACAACACACACGACTCCTCGACTAAATCTCGAGTGCGGCCCGAACTCTCGTAAATCGGGTGTTACGTACCCCTTTCTCACTTAGGACACGCGCGTTCCAAACTCCACCTGTGCGCACGACGACGATCCACTTCGGTCCCCTCGTTCCGTGATAATCCGTAAACGGCTTGCGCGACCTCGTCTCGCACTTCTCTCGTCGTCTTCTTCTTCGTCTCGTGGCCGTTGCCGTTCCCGTCCACGGTCCCCTCGTAGTTCTCCCTTTCCCTTTCTCGCGTTCCCTTCTCGCGTCCGCGACGACAACTCTGGGGGACACACGTCGGACACTTTAAACTTCCGGGCGCACACCGTGTATACTGGGCACACACTGCTTGGCTGACGGTAACGGCAGCAGCAGCAGCAGCGGCGGCGGTGGCGGCACGGTAACGAAGCACTCCGAACGGTACCAGTGTGAACGTGAGAGTGACACACACATGACCGCCCGGTGATATCGCGTAGCGCACACTGCGGGCGGACGGCAGGGAGGCACGACTCCTTCCCGCGTCCCCCGCCCCCCAAACCCCCCAATCCCCCCGCCTATCTTTCTCCAACCCGTCGCAACCCCATCTGCTCCCTCTGCCGCGCGCCGCGCGTACTCTACCCCACCTACCGTGCACTCCCCACTCCGAAACTTCGTCTGCTCCTCGCTCGCACTCGGCCGTCTTCGCGCTCGCCCTCGCCACCACCGCCACCCCCACCCGTGGCCGTAGCGCGCGCGCCACCGAGGGTGGGGTGTTGTAGGGCCGTAACACATCCCAGGAGACGCGTGGGCCCGAGACCCACGTTCGGGGGTTGGGGCGGCACCCCGTGACACCGCCGTGAGGAACGCGAAAGCGCCACCAGGCGCCGCCTTTCGATTCCTCGCCCAATTCTTCCTTCTCTCCCTACCTCTCAACCCCTTTTGCGCGCCTAATTTATTTGTTTATTCCATCGCGAACACATACCACCTTGAGAGCCGGCTTGCGACGAGCTTCTCGCTAATTATACGAGACGTTTGCTCATGGACGATCCAACTCGTGCCTCGAATTCCCGCTGTTCGTTAATAAGATAAGATAAGACGGATGTGTTATGCACGTCGGGTGCGCGCAAACCTGTAGGTAGATAGATATTGAATTTAGATCGCGGCGCGATCTTCGACCTTGACTCGATTGCTACGATCGCGTAAAGCTTGCGTAACCGCATTGTTTTCTTTCTTTCTTCTTTCGTTTGGGACAGCCGATGTCTCTGATTCATCTCGCGGCACTGCAGGTAGCGCGGTCGTCGAACGCACTGGAATTCGACGGACAGCGCGTCAAAGTAGAGAAATTTAATTGTGCAGGAGTTTTTTTTTCTCTAAAAGCGAATTACGGATGTATACTTTCGCGCTCGGAGTCTCGGACAATTAATGAACGGAATTTCCATACACGGGGCTATCAAATGAGGAAAGTGTAATCGTGTTGTTCGAGAGTATGGATTTCTCACAAATTGAAACGGTTTTTATCTACTTCGGAGGAAAAAGTAATTATTTTGGAAGGTGCCCCGGATGCGCCTCGGAAATTTCTCGGCTTGGACAGCCCTTAGGTCACGTGACGAATACAAGATGTGACGTCACAGGCGCAGCAGTAGCCAGCTGCCAGTCCAACATGGCTGAACTGTGAGCAGCGGTGCTAGATACTGCCGTCCGCATTAATCGCTCGTCATTACCGATCGCGAGTGCCTCGTTATTCATCAAGACCCGTTAATATGATATCGTCGATCGTCTCGCGACTGGTCATGTGAGTATTCGAAGCTTCTTCGCCCGGTACGCTCGCGAATAGTAAAAAGGAAGTAGATCAGCTGTGCCCAGGTAATCGCCATCGTGTCTACCAAAATCGAAATTCGCTATTCTTCGAGTTACACGTAACGATCCAAGGGTTTACGTGCCATTCGTGAAAGTTCACGTACCACGAAGCACGTCGACGTACAAGAAATTAAAAGGAGAATCGTACCGTCGCTTTTTCCCCCCTGTCATTCGCCTCCCTCGATATCGTCGAAACTTAGGATGACATTATCGAAATACAAAAGTGTTTGGGTGAAAACAGTGAAATATCAATAGCCTGGGATAGACGAGGTATTTCTCATACGAGTGTCATTCCCTCGTGATGCTTTGTTTCATCAAGAGAGGACACCACGTTCGATCGCTTCGAGGGAAAGAAATCAATTGCGTCGACTAGTGACACGAACCGACCGTTAGCGCGATTGAAATTCAAAAGGTAAGAGATGCTAACGTTCCTCGATTTAGCTAGACAGCTCGCATCCTATCGAAAAGCTGAATGCTTCACCTGGGATGTTCCATGGAGCGCGGTATGACTCGAGGATTTCTCGAAGTAGATGCGAGTGTGAACGCATTTGCATTGGAAAATCGTTACGGACGTTGATCGAAAATATGTGTGTGTGTGTGTTTTTTTAAAGTAACTCTCGCCAGATACACCGCGAAATATGTAGTAAGGATTACACGGTGCTCATAACGCAAGAGAACTCCGCAATCGTTGCGTCAGTCCTCGTACGCAATAGGTTCGTTTCTAGAAAAATCTTAAACACATTCTACCCAGCTCTACCTACGCCACTTCCGCGACGTATTCCCAAATATAAAGCCTACACGAACGAGACGTTGGTTTACGAAATCCGTTGGAGATCGTCGCACGGAATTGACCCGTTGCAACGCGCCACCGTCGACGCCTTTAAAGATATTCTCGTCGGACGTTGGCTAGAAAATCCGAGAAGCCCGCTTGAAGGGTATAACGAATGAGTACAAGCTCGCACGGGGATCGTTCTATTTAGCCCGATCTTCCTCCTAAGTCTGGCACGTTGTTGCACAACGGAAACTCCCTCGGTCGTTCGCCGCGGTGTCATCGGGACGCCAATAAAATTCCTATGTCACTCGGGGTACCTCGTCACGCTGGAGAATCGTTGTAAAATTCACGCGAACTACGCCGCCCGTTTGAATTTTAAAAGGGTGCGTGTTTACGCGCGTGGAAAAAACTGCGTATCGGCCCGACTCGAACCCGTGTCCTTTTCGAGCGGGAGGTGAAGAAAAAACTGTGAGCCTGGTCAAGGTCGTTGTTTACCCGGGGCAGGGCGATCTCCTTGTTTACAACGTTGGTAGAGGGTCCCGCGTGATTATTATCGATCGCTATTTAATTCTGAATCGCGTTCTCGAATACATTTGCTCGCATCGTGTCATCGCGCGCTTCCTCCTCGTACGACGCACTTGATTGCACGCGTGCCCGGGCTCTCCTCTTTGCCCTCCACTTTCTCGCGCTCCTCTCTCCTTCCACTCGCGCCGTAATTCTCGCTCTTTGTTCCCTTTGTGCTTGGAAGGCAGCGTGGCGGCGTTTAAAAATAACAGCGCTGCTCCACGCTCGAAAGAGAAAGAGAGAAGGAGAGACAGAGAGAAAGAGAGAGAGAGAGAGAGAGAGAGAGAGAGAGAGAGAGAGAGCGAGGAAGAGTGAGGAGAGACGGAACAAAAGAGGAGTATAGATAGGACGCCTAGTAGGCAATAGCAGTGCCATGTACGTTATTCCTACCACGAGTTCCCCGATCAACTTCGTGGTTCGTTTACCCGCGAGTCATCGATAAAGTATCGATGAAACATCCTTCGGAATTCTTCCACAGCAACCAAATTCGACGAACTTCCCTTAATGATTATTGTTAAAAGCGCGCGTCACTCCTATATTAGCACGTTCCGCGTGAGAAATTTGCCAAGTGCGTTTGACGATCACTGAGAAAAGGAACAGTTGTTTATCTGTCGCGCGCAACACGAGTGTTTTCGACGACTCGCTTTATCTTAACTGCACGACGCTTCTTACGGATGAAACATTCTTATTTTCGCAAGTGGAACCGACGCGGGAGAGGGCGCCCCCGGGGTTTTATCGACGGTACTTTGGCAATTACCGCGCTCGAGAAGGTCACTCCTTAATGCTGATTTTCGTGGATATCGAAAGAAGTCTCGTGGTTTACTCTACAGCTGATCGAGTGGAGTGTGGCAGGGGGAGAGGGATTAGGTTGTTGCACTCGACTGCCGTTCTCTCCGTACGTATTCGTTTCTGCTCGGATTCGAGAAGCAGAGGCAAAAGAGCATAGAGCATGCGCTTTGTTTATGACCGTACAAAGGGACACGGAGAAGTCGCGCGCGGGCTCGGTTCGCCGAACGCTTCGACTTTTCATTTGGACGGAGCGTGGAGCGAGTGGAAGGCTCGCTCGCGCCAGCTCTCGCCGATGAGTCACGCTGCACTTGACAATAAAATGGAACGAGGCGAGTAACGTTGCTCTCGGATCGAGAACGAGGCGAGCATCCTAGCAGCGCCGCGACCGCGAAGGAAGGATTAATTACGATATACCTGGAGCCGCCTCTCGCACAAAGCACGTGTACCTCTCTCTCTCTCACTCTCTCATTTTATTTCACGCTCGAAAAGGCAGTCTCTTTGAACGCTCCACGGATTCCACCTGACGATGCACCACGGTTATCGAAATTAGCTTTAACTGTCGCCTCGTTAAGGGCGAGAAAACGAAGCTGGAGTAAACGAAGATGAATGCGGCACGCTCAATCGCACGGGAGAAATAAAGTTTGTCTCCGGTGAATTTTCTCGCGCAAGGACGGCGGAGGATGGTGCGCTCCTGTAAGTCGCAAGGGTTGCGACCGAATTCGCGGATCGATATTTTCCATTAAGGGGAATATTTCTTTTTACGGTGGCGTTCTTATCCGAAGGCTCCGCTGGGACTGGGTCGGCAATCGTTACTCGAGGACGAAAGAATCGGGTCGCGAGAACGTGGAATACTCCTCTGCTGCTACTGCTGCTGCTGCTACTGCTTCTGGTGCTGGCCCATATTTCGTCTACAATTTCGTAAGTCGTCCTCCGCTCAGCCTCGCCTCTAGTTCCACGGCTCCTTGCGTCTAGCAAAATGACGATGTGGTATTTTATTTTTATCCGAATCCCGACTCCGTAAGTAGCTTACGCAATTCCGCTAGATGAACGTACTCTATCAAGGTCTCTCCATTCGATTCGGGCGATCGACAAAATTGGACAATGTCCGTTACCTTACGGTTTCGCAAGTTTCTACTCGCTCTTTCTCTTTCTCTTTCTCCCTCCCGTCTAATCGTTCACGTTCCAATTTTCCTTTGGGATCGACCTAGGGTAAGATGAATTTGTTTTTTCGTCCAATTCTACGCAATCATTCTACATTTGTCCTGAGTAACGTGCGTGCGTGCGTGTGTGGGGGACAAGAGCGACGAAACGTGCGCATGGATCGTGGAGATGCTCTTCTTCTCCGTGCATCGTGGAGTAACGCGGTTCCTTGTTGGATCGATGCCCGGTTGGCAACAGGAGAGAGCGATACACCTCGTGCACGCGTGCCCGCCGAGCGGCATTAACACTGGAATTATCGAAACTCATTTCTCCTGGAGAAAATACAGCTCGTATAAATTCCCAGATGGATTCTCGCGTATCGATAAACCGTCCTCGTTCGGTACCTCCTTTCGAGATTCGTGTCTTTCTTGAAAATTAAATCGCGGGTGCGATGACCTTTTACAATCCACTCCCTCTACTTTCATTCTACCCACTTCTTTTTTCTCGCGCGATGGAGTCGCGCCGAAGGCGAATTCGCGTGGGTGCTCCGCGTCTCGTTTATAATCGGTGTTTACCAGATCCTCTCGGGTGCGCATTTTCCAAAAATTCCTTCGTAGCTGACTCGCGCGCTCCCGAATAATTCACTGGAACGGAAAACTTGCACGCGCACTTTGTCATTCGGGACGCCCTGGGAACTTAAGGGAATGGGAGGCGGTGCGGGGTCGTTGACCTCCCCGGTGAGGAATCTCGTTGAAAAGTATGCAGGTGTTTCTAAAAGTGGAGAGTTCGCGGCAGACGCCATTCGTTTCTCCCGATGAAGCGATCACCCTCCTACCTTGTCACATTTCTCCGAACATTTTCCTCCCTTTCTTCTTTTTCTCCCGTTCTACCAACGCATCGGGGAAAAACTGTGCGTCGCGTCGGGGGCGCTCTTAAGCGACGCCAGGCGTCGTCCTCTACGGCGGCTCGCGAGGCGGTAGGCACTCCACCGTTTAAATATAAACCCGGTCGTAGAAGCGGCCAGCATCCAGTCTGGGCGTCGTCGTCGTTGATCCCGTAGTAGAGGCCCCAGTCGACGAAAAGTATTCGTATTGAGCCACGCGTGCCCGCCCGCAGGACGACCGTTCGGTTTCTCGTGCTAATGTGTGGACCCACGGTCATGCGAGCTGAAAATAGTCACCTGGAGAACGAAAGTGTCGCGAGAAATAAGCGAGATTCATCTTCGAAGGGAGCACGCGTGATCGGATGAACTCCCTGCTGCCGTGGGAGCATGTCATCTAGAGTGAAACAGAAGATTCGTATAACGATTTACATCGACGACATCCTCGTGGTGATCTATCTTTGAGAACGTTGCACTCTGCGCGATAGGACCGGCTTCGATATCGAGTCGGACGACGAGAAAAGGACAGTGAAGGACCAACCGGAATCGCTCGAAGGATCCAAGGAGGCTGTTGAATCTTTTGTCCCGATCCAGGAGGAAATTCGGGAGTGCCAAGATGACGTGTCCTTTGCCGGCGAAGCGTACGCCGTCGATCTCATCGGCCCCAGTGCCCTCGCGCCATTCTCGGATATCTTACTTTCACGCGCCGGTCTTCGAACGCGTCACCGTGGTGAACACGATGACCGTGGTGATTTTACCCTCGCCACTGAAGATCGTCCCTGGCGCGTGATATCCACTGGAGAGATCCTACTCGGGAGGACGCCAGAGCGTGCACGTTTCTCTTCCCTTATCGACGAATTTTGAACGGTGATCCACGAATTTGAATTTCGCTGTAGACACCCTTGGCGTGATCGAAGACAAGGCAATAAATCATTTCCCTCAACCTGGCCTGCCCTAGTTTCATTTGCTTCGGTTCACCGTGATGAGTCTCGCCTTTTGGTCCTTTGGAATGGAGTCGACGACTTACGCGCGCTCATCTCGAAATAACCTTAACGTTCCCTGCCCCATCCATCGTTGCCGTTCTCCTCTGGTCGCGGTTTCAACGCGCGAAACGATTCGAGGGGTGCGATTAAAATTGAAATTCGACGCTCTTCACGATCGGACGAGAACGAAACGCGCGAGGAAGGCGGTGACGAGTCGATCGTCTCTCTATTCTTCGCTCTCGATCGAAATTCGGCCTTGCGATTGCGAAACGACTCGCGCCGCGTAATCTCTCGGGAGTAGCCAAGCGAGTGCGTTCCTCGCGAGACTAGAATCGGGTCGAGTCTGCTCTCGGGTCGGACCAATTATCGAATCTATTAGTGGAGCAGCGCACGCGAGAGAAAGAAGAGGGAGTCTATCCTCTATGAGCGACCTTAACCTTCCTCCACCTCCACCTCTCGCGCCCGCTTCCTCGCGATAAGGCGAAACGCGCTCGATTTGGCGACTAATCGGGCTCGTTCACGCGGGACGATGGAACGACAGATTACCGCGATGACCCGTCATTCACGAGTCAATCGACACCTATGCGCGTGCTCCGGATCGATCCAATGGAAATGGGATATTCGAAGGGAAGGAATCGATGGATCGTCTCGCGTGGAATTGATCGCGCGTGACGGACAAGGGGAACACCTTGTCGCGGACACGTGAGCCCGCGTGGAAGAGGGCGAAGAGGTGAAGGAGGAGGAGGAGGAAACGAGAGGCGCGTGCTGCGCGCAAAGCGTATAGAGGATTCGACGATCGCGCGCAATAAAGGACGCCCGATTATGTAATTGTGGCACTTGGTGCGGGACGTCGTCGGTGACACTCGACGAATTAGCCCGCAAATCGGCCGCAGTTTCGCGATAGACGCCCCGTAGGTAGCGGCGGATTCAATTGCCTTCCTCGATCGGCGCTCGCGCGATCTTTCGGAGTACACTTCTCCTCATCGGGTTCGAAAAGGTACGCGAAGTGTTCCTTTTCCTGCGCGAAACGATCGAAAACAATTGCCGATACGCGAGAGAACTTTTGGGCGACTTTACTGGCAGTGTTCAGGTCGGTGTTGGATTTTCAACTACACGAGGAGGCTACCCTCGTCGATCGGCCGTGCCGATTCGGTGCAAGGATCCTTTTTGCTCAGATATCGTTTCGCATCCTCGTCGCGTACGCTCGAGCGTGGTGCACGAAGGATCGTCGTGGTCGCGCGATCTTTCCGAGTACCCTTCTCCTGCTCGGGTACGGAAAGGTACGCGAAGTGTTCCTTGTTGCGGCACGAAACGATCGAAAACACTTGCCGATACGCGAGAGAACTTTTGGGCGACTTTAGTGCCAGTGTTCAGGTCGGTGTTGGATTTTGAATTAGACGAGGGAGGAGGCTACCATCGTCGATCGGCTACGTCGATTCGGTACAACGATCCCGTGGGCTCGATATTGTTTCGCACCCTCGCCACGTAGGCTCGAGCGTGGTGCACGCCGAGTGAAGACACGAGAGGTGACGAGGGATAGTCGCGGTCGCGCGAGTAACGCGCACCCATTCTTCCTCTCGCTCTCTCCTTCGACGTCGAGTTAAAGTGCGAAAATAGAGTCCCTACGCATAGGCGGGGACCCTCTAGCACCGGTGGTGGTACCCTCGACGATCTTCGAGTCTCCGCCAGAAGCATCGGACATCATCCGAGTCTTTAGTCTTCGACTGGAAGCGTCCAAGGCCGGAGCGAACTTCTTATGCGGCCGTGCCCGCGCGCGCGCTTCGTCGTCGCGGATGGTGCATCAATTATTATTAGTGTCTCGCGACAGATGGTCTCACCTGCTCGCGCTCATCGATCGTTCACGGTAGATAAGACAGGCGAGGGAGGAGAATAACAGGAGGGAAGAACGAGAAGAAATTCGGTGGAAGGAGGAAAGGAAGAAAGGAGGTGGAAGATGAGTAGCGAGGAAACGTGCGACGTCGTCGAAGCGACATACGCTCGTGATAATATGAATCGCCGAGGATCTAGCGACCTGGAGAACGATTCAAGAGCAATCGTCCCGACGAGGACAGGTTCCTCCTTGGCGGTGGCCTACCCCCATAAGCCCAGCCTCGCGCAACTCTTCGGCAGGCACTCGATCGCCTGGGCACGCGGCAACATCGGACGACTGCCAATTAAAATGTCCTTGAGCAACCTGGGCGCCCTTACCGTCATAATGGCCGTGGTGTCGCCCCGCTCCTTCACTTACATACTCCTCTATCCGATTTTCAGATTGGTCTTCGGTACCCTCTACCCGGCCTATGCCTCCTACAAAGCGGTCAGGACGAAAAACGTGAAGGAATACGTGAGTATACGTTTAAGAAGGATCGTGCGAGAGACCAACGATGGTCCGTTAACCTCACGGCGCTTCTGGTCCCGCGAGACCCCTCGAGTCACCGAATCCCAATTCCTTTCTCATTGTTTTCAGGTAAAATGGATGATGTACTGGATCGTGTTCGCGCTCTTCACTTGCGCGGAGACCTTCACCGACGTCTTCTTTAGCTTCTGGTAAGAAACGAAGATGGGAGCAGCGGGGAGAACGATGAACCACGAGAAGCGGAGGATAACGCTGCCCCACGGTCTACCGGCCGCGTTCTACTCAACCTCGTAGCACCCCGTGTGGAATTCCGAAAGTCTAATTTCGGACGGGCCGCATATTGGCTTGCATGCACTTCTGCGGATTTTCCACTCTCTTCTCTCTCCGTTCTCTCGGTTGCTCCGACTTTTAGCTTCCATCGTGCCCTCCCCACCCCTTTTCTCGCATTTCTCCGCGCTATTCTCCGCTTCGCGAGAAAGCACCCGTGCATCCGATCTGGCCCACTATGCTCTCCTCCACGGAGAATTCTCTCTCGAAGATGCGCGCTCACGCGCGAATCCTCTTAACCGGACGATAATTCTTCTCCAGGTTTCCCTTTTACTACGAGATCAAGGTAATCCTGGTGATGTGGCTTCTCAGTCCCGCGACTAAGGGCTCCAGCATCCTTTACCGACGCTTCGTCCACCCGGCGCTCAGTCGGCGCGAGGCCGAAATCGACGAAGCGCTCGCTCGCGCCACCGAACAGGGCTACACGGCTGTCCTCCACCTCGGCACCAAGGGCGTCAATTACGCCACCACAGTTCTCATGCAAACCGCCATCAAGGTAAGCGTAACGCGGGTGAGCGTACCCCGGCAAAAAAGCGTCCGCTCCTCGCCTTTCGGCTCGTTACGGTTTTCCTCTTATTTTCTTTTCTTTTTTTGTTTTACTTCTCCGAATCACGCTTCCCTCTTTCACCCCGATTCGTTCAACCCACGCCGCTTTTTATTCTTCCTCGAGATCCCCTCTCAGTCTTCTCACTTCGTTCCTCTCCTTACCGCGTCCTCTCACCCTTGCGCCTCCATCTCATTAGCAAACGATTACGAATTATTTTTCACGTTTTCCTTTTGATTTTCTGTTTTCGTTCTTTCACTCCGTACCCCGGCACGCCACGATCGCGCCCCATTCACCATCACTACCATCATCACCGCCACCCAAAATATCACAACCATGTGGAAAAAAAAAAAAAAACCGAACCAAACCAACCAACAATAACGGTGCACACACCCGGGCAACGCGAGCATCGTCTCTAACCATCTTCGCAAATTACTCATCGTGTCGTCGTCTAACCAATCAACGCCTGTGCTTTTCTAAACCAAAAATAATACTCGATAACGAATTGTATACCACCTCTGGCCTGTAACTATCGACCGCTCCTCGATGCCAAAAAAAAACAATCCCTCCGTGTGTAATCACAATTGCGACCAAAAAAAAAAAAAAAAAAAAAACAAACAAACAAACAACCAATAACCCGAAACAAATAAATACAAAACCGCAAGAGCAGAACATCCCGAACGTAAGCCCGACACTGCAGACTGTACTTGGTACCGGCCAATCGGACTTGGCGATTTCTAGCTCAGCCAAAGCCAGAGCATCCTTGACGCAGACGGGATTTCTGAGCAGAAGGGATCACCCGGACGGCAGCCCGGGGACGGCATCGGACTCTTTGGTGGAGGTGGAGGAGGCGGCGGTGGTATCGGCACCACGACAAAACAACCCATCGAGGCATCCCGTTAGGCGAGCTAGGAGCACCGTCGATCGCGCAAAGCCGAACGTTCTCGACATGAGCGACGAAGACGCCCTCGACGAGGATCAAAATGATTACGAGCCACGCGTGGACCATTGCGATTACGCGGATGCGGGCCGGCGGGGGGGTGATCGACGCAAAGTTTCCAATAGAAATAGAAACAGGAGAAAATTGTACGAAGATGACGACGACGATTACGACGACGACGACTTGGAGCACGAGGAGGAGGAGGAGGAGGAGGAGGAGGTGGAAGAGGCGGGGTACAATGAGAAGGATCCTTGCCTCGGAGACGAGGATGCTGCGTCCGAGACGAGCAACTTCTCCCCACCGCAGACGTTCAAGGTTCCTCCGACGAAGCAACCGGCTAGGAAGTCGCAGAGGACCAGAAGGGCGCGCACCGAGCAGCAGCAGAGCACGGGCAAACGGCAGAATGCGCGCGCCCGGAAAGCCTTCAAGCTTTACGAGGAAGAGTTCAGCGATAATGTCGACGCACTTTAGAGAATGTCCCTACGTCGGTCTGCGTCCGTTCGCGTTAAGCGACGCTCGCGAATGTGAGAGTGGAAGCAAGAGCGTCGTAAAACGATTCCGCCGGGTCGCGCTGCGCTGCGAGAATGAAAGCTAATGGTCCGGTTGCGAGAGACGACCTCCCCTCGCGAAAACGAATAATGCCATACCAATTGATTTCTAATAACGACGACCCTCGTGCCTTTTGCACGTCCCCGCATCAGGGTGTGCACCTCGCCTAGAATCCGTTTGACTCTTTGTAATCTCGCGGTCGAAAGAAAGCAGAAACGGACGAAGCGCGTGAGATTCTTACGGAGAATGAAGCGAGTGATTTTCTTTTTTTTTTTATCGCGATCCCGTCTCTTCGTATCTCACAATAAGGATTTGGGCGGTGCTTCGGGATGTAATCTGATTGTCCGGAGAGAAAAAGAGTATAAGACTGCCGCGGAGTGCGTGCCAGCATTTTTAGCTACTCGCGTATTTCAGCGAACGCGTCGATCCTCGCATTTCTGCTTTTTCGTTTATCCGGTTCTTTTTTTTTCCTCTTTATTTCCGTTTGGACCCAGACGAACGAACGCGAGCTCACCGCCTTCCCACGTCCGACCGGCGACGTCGACACGGGCTAAGATGCAACTTGCGTTTCGCTGAACGGCTCTGTCTATTTATAAGAGTGCGATCTAGTTTATGGGAGAGGGAGTAGTAGGAAGCGGATCGGTGCTGGCCGCACGCGCCACTCGCGAGCGTGCCCGACTCAATCCGATCGATTAGCGCGTGTACCCTGCGAAATGATGAGCTGTCTATTGTTTTTTATGTAAACGTAAGAAAACGGTTAGGGATAAGTGTATCGTAGCGTGTAAGGCGATTTCTTTTCTATCCGAACCCAAAGATCCCAATGTGATTATGAGTTCCAATTTAACAAATAAAGATACATACTCGGCAAAAGGAAGCCAGTCCTCGTCTATCTCTTGTGTGTGTGTGTGTGTGTGTGTGTGTGTGTGTGTGTGTGTGCGCGTGCGTGTGCGAGTACCAGTTGGGTATTGTTTTGCGCTCGCGCTCACTCAATGCTTCCTTCAACGTGATCTCAACGAAGGCAGGCGGGTGTGCGTGCGCCCACTTGGCGCTGTTCGGGTCCACAGTTGTACGAGAGGCATAGGCCAAGTATTCTGCTCCTTCGCACCGGTGAGGGCTGATAACACATTAACACACTTTCATTTGGTAAGACCTTTTTTAAGTTTTTTTTCTCCCCCTGCTCCATCCCTTTACGCTAGATATATTATCGCTACGTTCCCCAACTCCTTTCGCCACCTCACGCAGCAGCGATTATTAATAATAATATTACTAAAGAATTAATAAGCGCGATAAGATTGGAGGATCTAACCGCGCCCAGTTCCTTCCATTTACACACCTCTAATCTCCCACGTAATTTCGAGGACTGGCGACGGCCCTAGTCAATGTCGGATCTCTTTTTCAGGGAGGCGGTGGACTGGTCCAGCAATTGAGAAAAAGCTACAGCCTCAGCGATCTCACCGGCGAGAAGGAGGATGAGAATAGAAATACATCCGACGCGCACGACGAGACGGACATGGAAGGTTGCCTCTGATCCCGCATACGTTTCGATCGCCTCTAGATTTATTCAGTGACACTAGACGCGCTTCTTACTTCGTCCTCGAAGAAACGATTCGAATGATGCGATCTTATTCTTACAGTGGAACCTCGTCGAAGAGAACATCCGGGCAGAAGGGGCTACAGTCCACGCAGAACACAGTCTAGTACTAATCGAGTGGAGATGTACTTTTCCGAGGTGGATGTGGACGTTAGACAATCGAGGCCCAGAGATTCTGTAGCTAGTTTAACGTACGTATCCGCTGACTCGTTCCTTCGTCCCGTAATAACAATCTTTTGACAATCCTATTGACTCATATCGGTTGTTGCAGTAATATAAGATCGTCGGACGACATATCGAGTGGCTACAGCAGCGGAGAGGCTTTGCAATCTCATCGGGCAACCTCTCCAGGTGACACTCTAGTGAGGACGTCGAGCGTCGGCGCGAGGACACGCGTCAAACCACGTTCAACGTCGAAAAAGTCTCCGGAGGTGAGTGAGATCTTGGCAAGTACCGTGTTTTATCTAGTTTAATCGAGGGCAGGGTCCACAAAGAGATGAGATACAAAGACGAAACGCGACGGGAATGCATTTCAGTGATCGTAAGACTTGTAATGCGCCCATGTGTGATATTTAAAGGACGAGGAGAGCAACGACGCCATAGTCACGATAACTTCTCCGTACGAGAATCTCACCCTTCCAACAGTTCTTGATCTCCTCACTCCTGAACGAGCTCAGAAAATCTTCTCGATCCTACTGGGTGACAATTACGCTGTGAATTTTGATCTACCCTGTAACGCCGCTGATGACTGCGAGGAGCTGACCGGCGAGGAGACGATGGAGACTCGTACGAAAGAGTTGGAGAACTCGTGTGAAGGACAGCGAGCTGATCTTTCGCCGTTGATAGAGGTGACGAATTTGCCAGAATCGAGATCCGAATCTGTCGCTGTGGATTCACACCTGAATAATGATCTGGGGTCTCTCACCGAGGAGATTTGCCAAGAGAAGTTGAACGAGCTCAAACAGCTTCTAACTAGCGCGCGCCAAGCGGCTACCAACATTGTCTCCTCCCAGGAAGGAAGGAACAGTGAATATGGGATCACCTTGAACGATGGTAAAGCTTTGACGGAGAACGTGGGCGAATTGGCCGTGGCAAAACTTTCCCCCACTGTGTCCCGCAGTAGCTCGGATCGTAGCATTCGTGCTGGGAAGTACAACAAGCGAGCAGCTCCAATGGCACCCGAGCAATCCACGGATTCTCGTGAATCTGAGACGATCGATGATCAAAACGCCGTGAAGGCGACCCTCGTGATCAAGACCGGCACTGTGAAGACGTTTTCAAACGTGACTAGTACGAAGGATGTTTTTCTGGCGCATCCGTCAGATCTCACTAAGAAGAAAAGATTCAGCAAGTCGCGCGCCAAAGAGGGCTTCTCCAAGCTTCTCACCATTCCGAAGAATATTTTGCACGGGTCCTTTCACAAGGGGAGTAAAGAGGCTAATAAGGAAGACGATTCTAGTCCCACTATTTCCAGGGGCAGCAGCCCCGTGTCCGCGTCCGGTAGTGTCGGATCGCGCGAGATTCCTGCTGATCCTGAGACTGAAATCTCATCCTACCGTCGGGGAAGTATAGGCGACAAAGTGGCCGAGGGATGCGCTGCTCGCATTGGCGCATGCAATACCAAAGATATTAATACGATTGTATCCGATTGCCGCAGGAACGATAATGACGAAGCCCACGTTGTAAATGCGATACCTCAAGAAGAAACATTTACCGAATACATGAAAAGTACAACTGTGTAAAGGGGAATAGCGTGGAGACAATTGAAATTCTTTCCAGCATACAGTGTATTGGCTCGATGTAAGGAAGAATGCTTCGCAAAGATTTGCCATTTACACGTTACAACTGACAACTGAAACTAATACAACTCAGTCGTGTTATTTGGATTTATGTCGAATTAATTATTGGAGCTTACGAGAAGTCTAACGTTAAAATCGTCATAAGAGTAACTCCTCCATCATAACCGTCGTATTCTGCACGTTGTTAATACGCCTAGCATTTACACATTTAAACAGCTCATTCGCTATTACATCAAATTTGTATAATTATTCGGTGAGATAAGCACAAATTTTGCAACGATCACATTTCAGATCGCGTAATCCATAATTCAACATGTATATAATATGTAGCGTGTGATAAGCCTTCGTTAGAAAATTCGTGTGTGCCTGTTGTGTGTGTATTTATCAAAAGGAGAGTAACATTTGTATGTGTATATGAACGATATTATCGAAGCTACATTAGACTTGTGTCTTTTTCAGATAACCAGCTTTGCTACCCTTCCGCGCAGCAAGAAGACAGGCAAGAAGAAAGTTGCATGAAACTTAACTGCTGCTGACCGCATAAAGGAATAAAATGAACTCGCTTTCGTTGCTGTCGAGTAGGGCTGATTATCCTAACCCATGCATTCAAGTATCATCGTAAGAGGGATACCCAAGATATTGGTCAGCAGCAGGTGAAGATCGCTAGCAGAAATGTGTATATAAATGAGGTCCAGGGAGCAAATACTCCTGTTGCATCGTTTGTGCATTCACCATTTCTCACGGAACGTTTGCCAGTAATACGGATGACGTTTCTTTTTCCCAACCAAGTCACTGGAAATGTATGAGAGAAGAGCCGCGTGTCTCCGCGAGAAAACAATAAGACTAATAACATAAACGGGCTAAGGAGGGCGGGATGCATTAACACCGTTGCTCACAGTTGAATAAGCGGCTATGTTTTATGCGCTTTTTTGCAATTAGTAGGCCGAATGGTATCCGCAAAACGTTCGCGTTTTGTAAAGTAAGGTAGTAAGGGTTCTTAAGCGTAACCCCGCTGTTCCTATCACTGGCAGGAACCTTGCTTATAAAACACACATGCCACCTTATGCGTTACAATATCCAGGAATTATGCCGTCGGTCCTATTTGTAATTGGCTCATTGAAACGCTGATATTACGCTGTACCGAAGTGCAAGTCGATTGTTAACGGGAAGCGCGTGCTTCGGAAGAATTGATTTTACATGAAGCAATTTCGATGCTATACGTTTTAATGACAGATCAATTCTAGTCAAATAGCGGGTCATAGGGCATTCGAAAGGTGCCCAGTGCGATTCATGTAAATATCTGTTTATGTAAGTAAATAATTTTAGTAATGGAAATTGAATTGCAGCCGAAACGATGATGAGAAAAGTGCGCAACTCATTTGATCTTTGGCAGGACTGATTTACCGTGCATTCTCGAAATTAGAATATGTTTACCACGTGCCCCCCCCCCCCCCCCCCCCACCCCCATCCCCCGGGCAAACTATAACAATACATTTTTACAAACTTGTATATACCAAGCAGTGGCGATAGTTCCTCCTCTGATATCAAATGCATTCAATTTTTTGCCCCGATTAGATCTATCATGAAATAATGATATTAACGGATTATTGCCCTTGTGCCATAATCTAGACTGTATT
The DNA here is from genome assembly GCA_944319695.1 of Tiphia femorata. Classification (NCBI taxonomy): domain Eukaryota; kingdom Metazoa; phylum Arthropoda; class Insecta; order Hymenoptera; family Tiphiidae; genus Tiphia; species Tiphia femorata. The sequence goes on from OX090902.1 coordinate 3,840,583, forward strand.
GTGTAAAACTTCGATAGAATTGAACCGGTGTGTAGCAACTTTAATTAGCGTGAAAGAACATTTGAATGTTTATTGGATCGCATCGCGAAAGCATATCTCATACGTGCTACTCCCAAAACTCATCTAGAACTAATCATATAAATATATCCACTGATATTTCGATATCGACCAGATGGGATAACATTATTAACTTCGATAATAATTTTAACTAACTAGTTCTATAGTATCGTGGAAATTTTTTAACTGGCGATTTTGTTTGCTGACTGTACGCACAAGTGCTATGACGAATTCGATTGATTAAGTGAAATGAAGTTTAATTATGAATGTTAATCAATTCGCGTATATATAGTTTATTGCACGGCTCTCATTTGCGAGCTTCATATGGTCTAACAATAAGTAAGAAAGTCTTAAACTGGTGCACTCAAGGTATACCGCTCTTTAACCGGTTATACATATATAATCTGTTACTATATTAATCGTTACGTGTTTCTGCTATTTAATGCGAGATGTGTTACTAGTTAACCTCTTGTGCTGGAAATTAATCGAGTGCTGCTCGTCACATGCTCGTCCTAGACGATCTGCAATTATGACCTAATATCGCTTGAAATCTTTTCTATCGAGATTAGAACATGTTATATGTAAAAAAAAAAAAATACTTACAGTCGCCGTACTTAACTAAATATAGATGAAATTAGCAATATATTAAAAATATTTATGAATAATTTTTCATGATATGATATTTTTCGAATCAGTGCAGAATATGCAACACACTGACACATTTATCCTGCATTCCCAAGTTGTGTATTTCCACTTTGAGATCTTCATTGAAGTGTTTGATGTCTAAATTTTAAATATACTAACAATAAGTTTATTTTGTGATATAAAATTTAACAAACCTTTATAAAACAAACGAAATTTTATGATAAGCATATAACAATCGTAGTTCCTTGTAACAGCATTGAGGTATATGTATAGCATGTTCTCATCTGCGCGGAGACATTAAACAAATGGTGCGTGTAACACGTTTTCCAGTGCCAGGGGTTACCTATGAAAATTAAAGGTGATAATTCCGTATACTTCATTGATTGTTCTAAAACGACCCGAGTCGTTGGACCCGTACTCTAATATTTTTTTTTCGTAATACATTTTAACGAATTTCGGCGACAACTGTTAATTGTTATTCTAATGCTTATCGTCAACCCTGTTGCAATTTATCTGTGTATGCATGGGAAATATTATAAAGAAGTATAATAGGGTGAAAAAAAGAATATGCTCAATTGATCATCTCTGAAGTATCGAACGTGCTTCTATGTTCTTTGTATCTCGATAAAATTCGAGTTCTGTTGTTTATTATTAATTAGTCATTCATCGAACCACGACTCATGCGTTGTAAGATATTATATATATGGTGCTGCGACCTTAACCATTTATTTTGTACTTAGATATTCGCAATTTCCATGACTTATGATTTGAAAAGAAATAAAATCGTGATAACTATCATGGACTATTTACGCGAAAATAAGTGTAAATGTCATTTAACAGTGTAAATCGTATAAATTATACGAAGAATTAATATATATATATATATATTGTTTAAGTTGGAACATTAAATATTTGTAGCCAATAAAGGTAACAATGAATATATTTATATAGTATCTATATTAATTTTATTCGTCTAGTGATGAAAATTCTCCAATTTTCAGCCAAGTACGGTCATTGCACTTTGTAAAATATTTAGATATATGCTTGTATCTTCACGTTATAATAATAATCTTATTTGATCAAGCATCGACGAAAAGTATTCGCGCGATTAAACGTACGCGTAATTATAAACATAAATAGCTGATTGTTTGTTTGGTGAGGACAGATACCGATGAAAAAAAAAAATTTTGTTGCTTTAAATTCATAACTATAATAATTATTTGGGTGTGTTGTCGCTCCTACCCTCTAGCATGGATTACATTCATTCATGAGTGGCGTCTGGACAAGTCGATTAATTGAAGTTTCACATATCGATATCAAGCCGCCATTTTGAAAATCGAATTTCTGTGCGTTTCATAGTATACATATGTATATAATTCGACAGATACTCTATGACTTAGCTTTCACTTGTTGACGCGGTCGAATGTGACGATAAATGCGTGGAATTCGCGTCAATGGACTGGTAAAAAAATTGTGAGTAAAACGAGTCAATGTGATCAATGTACTGTGTGGCCGCATGCGTAATAATTATTTCGTTTCTCGTACTCGATCGAAACGCATAATCCCGACTGAAGAGCACTCTGGGCTCCGAAGGAAAAAGAAGTTGCTGTAATGGCTGCCGTTTCATGAAATGAAGGTACCCAGTCAGTTTTGTGGTTCCACAATGGAGGATAACTCCAGTTCCGCATCGCAAAATCATAATGGACAGCTGTCTAGTGGTGCAAATGTCTCCCTTACGAACAACAAACACCAGGGTAGTGACAATGGCAGTAATGGTGATGCTAAGGATCAAAGACCACAGTACTCGATGCCTGGCATCCTCCACTTTATTCAACACGAATGGGCCCGTTTTGAGCTAGATAGATCACAATGGGAACTTGACAGAGCGGAATATCAGGTATGTTCTTGTTACCCTAACACTACCGATACTTTACGGATATGCAGTTTTTCCACTTTACTTTGCATCAGTTGTTTAGTCAGGGGAATGACACCTTATGAACTAGCTACATGATGTATAGAATTCATTGCTGTGCGCGAAAAATTGTTTCGATTAAGGGACGTGAATTCTATACTGCTGTTACAATTTGGAGCAGAAGTAGATTATTGCTCCTCATCTACACCGTGTATAGAAAATTTGCAAAGACATTCTTTTATTCTGGACCAGATTTTATTTTTTGACTGCTGTCAAAACAGTGGCATAACTATTAATTTTATACGTGTGTGTACTCCAAATAGATTAATACGCTATAATTAAAATGTCAAAACAGATACGAATTGGTTTTTTTTACGTTGAATACTTAAAGCAAATTTCACGCTGTCAGTTTATTCTTTGTACTCCAAGTATGCTTATCGTGCAAGCATAACACGTGACTTTCTGTAGGTGCGCTAGAAAGCTCAGAGCCCTAAGTTTTAGCTCAGACCACAAAAACAAAATAAAATTACTTTTACATATACAGTAGACTCCTGTATAACGCAGTTAAAGTGTTACTCGTTATACGAATTCTCATTATAGGAAATTGTGTTGTTCGACAATTCTTCTCATAAAATATGCATAATCTAAAGAAACATGTTTGACTGACAATATTTTAAAAATAAATACCATTTATACTCTATTTGTTGTACGAAGAATCAAATTGTATGAAAGCAGTAGTGGCAAAATAATTGGTACATTATAGAAATTGCGTTTGTAGGAACTTGTGTTATAAGGACGTCTACTCTACGTGTATTTATGTACATGTCATTGTACGTAATTCGTATATTATAAAATCGCACATGTATGACTTGCAGGCTAGAATAGCGTTCTTACAAGGTGAAAGGAAAGGTCAAGAAAATGTAAAGAATGATCTAGTAAGGAGAATTAAAATGTTGGAGTACGCTCTGAAACAGGAAAGGTAATGAACTATTGATGATATGTATAACATCTGACGATATGTTTTGAAGCGGTGTTTAAAGAAAACTATATACACATAAATGCAAAAGTGCAGTATATAATCTATTACTGTACTCATATCCATAATATCACAATGCTTTTTGATATTACTCAAAAGATTCATTAAACATGTTTGCACACATGGTACATATCATTGCTTCATTTTTGATGGTTAGTCGTCCTTTTGCAATAATTGACATTCCTTTTTTATTTCTGTCATATTTAGAGCAAAGTATCATAAACTGAAATATGGCACTGACTTGGTCATACAAGGTGACGTTAAACCGCCTCTTTATGAGGAAGGGACAACATGCGGTGGATCAGAGAGCGGCGGTGGAGATGGCGAAGCACCATTTACATCTGTTAGTAATATTAGTTGGAGACAAGGCCGCCAACTCTTAAGACAGTATGTAAAGTATCCTATTGGTATAATTCCGACTACAATACTTTTTCTATTTCAAATAATTTCTGATTGTCCATTTCGTCGATCCATTGCATTATTTAAATCAATAGGAATACACCATTGTTATATTTTATGTTCTTCTTTGTTTAGATATTTGCAAGAGATTGGTTATACTGACACAATAATAGATGTCCGATCAAACAGAGTACGATCCCTTCTTGGATTAAATAATAATACAGATTCAGACGATATTAACACACCAGCTCTAAATGGAAATATATCATTAGATAAAAGTCCTAAAGACTTTCGACGCAGAAAGGTGGAGGTAAATAAATATATTATTATGTGGTAATATGAAAACGTTTTACTTTAATTAATATATCTTTGGAAGATATTGCACAGTATGATTAAGCTATGCCTTTGTATATGTTATTTAGCAACAGCCAACTTCCATAGCAGAAGCTATGATATTAGATACAGAAGCAGCTGTTATGGCAAATTTCGAATTCTTAGCTCATACGGATATGGATATGGGAGAAGAAGAAGCCGATGTTGAAGAAGAAAGCTATGATACTAATGCTGATCCCAAAGCAAATAAGGTATTGCTCTTCATATATTGACTGACTAGTATAGTTACAAAAGATTGCACTCCATGTATCTTCGTTTGTTAGTTACTGAAAACTCCGCTTTATTAGACAGTGACAACTTAAGTTCAGCTAACACTCAGCGATCTTTCCATTTCTTACATAGGCATCTATTCTTATGAGTGAAGATGTTGACGCAGAAGCAGAAGAAGTACTAAATGAACTAAATCTACTCACAGAGATTGAGGAGTCACCACCACGTGCTATACACTTAGAGATTGATACTTCAGACTGGAGTTAGTACAATATTCTAATTTCGATTTTGTAGTTTTAAGTTGGCGATCCTATAAGTTTACTGATTCAGTGTAAAGATGACATATTAAGTGCTTGGTGTAAGATGCCACCTACTATCTTTATATAAATTACTCATGAGAAATACTCAAAACTTATATTAATATTCACAGATGCATTGCACAGAGGCTTACAGTCAGATCCAAGGCGCCCCAACAAGGAAAATGATTCTACACTAGAGTTGGGCGAATTAGAACAATTATGTGTTAACAATGAAGCGGAAATGTCATATGATGTAAGTTATCTTTTTCTTTTAATAGAAGTGTTGGTGAAAGTGTACATGCAGAGCCATATTTTATAATTAAACTTTATTTTTGGAAATAGATAATTTAGGAATAAAAAAATTGGCTCTTCCTTTAATTGAATTTAAAAAATTACTTTACACATACAGATGGTAGCAACTACAAAGGAAACATTCAGAAAAACATGGAATGCTAAATACACATTACGATCGCATTTCGATGCCGTCAGAGCGCTTGTCTTCCACCCCACGGATCCTGTACTAATCACTGCAAGTGATGATCACACACTGAAACTGTGGAATCTTCATAAAACTGTACCAGCAAAGAAGTATGTTATTTAAAAAGTTTAAATATATAGCTTTTATAATTACAATTTATAATAGGATTTCGAAGCAAGAAATGTGAATGTGCTTTGTACTCAGTGGTACTGAATATCGAAGGAACATAAAAATCGTAGAAATCTGGGAAATTATCTTTGCATAGGAAAAACATAGGTATATCCATTCAAATATAAATGGTACATTACTATATTACAGTTTTAAACACAATTAGGCATGTTTGAAGTAAGATCTTCTTTCATATTATGTGTAATTCTTTCAAATGTCGGTTTTACAGGTATTGTTGGATAAAATTACATTAATATTAAGACACGAGCAACCATCATCTACTTTTCATTTGCTTTTCTTCTCTACTAATTGTACAGACCAATGATACATAAAAATTTGTTTACCTGTTGCAGATCGGCATCCTTAGATGTAGAACCATTATATACATTTAGATCCCATACTGGTCCTGTCCTGTGCCTAGCAATGTGCAGTACAGGAAATCGGTGTTACAGCGGCGGTTTAGATGGTATGATTCATTGCTGGACCCTACCGTCGGCTAATATAGATCCATACGATTCATACGAGCCAAGTGTTCTTATTCAAACATTAACGGGACACACGGATGCGATTTGGGGATTAAGTATGTATCATACTCGATCGCAACTCCTGTCTATTAGCTCTGATGGGACTGTAAAATTGTGGAGTCCACAAAGCAAGGTTCCATTGCTTCAAACTTACGTCTCTGAACAAGGTTTGCCATTTCTCTAGATGTGAAATAGACTGTACCTTGACGATAAACACTTATATTAAAATCCAAAGTATGCTCACTTAGATGTTTATAATAAATCATTGTTGCAGACGGTGTACCCACATCTGTTGACTTTATAAGAGATGAACCGCACAAATTAGTCGTTGCTTATGAAGGAGCTTGTGTTGTATTTGATACTGAAACGTGTGGTATCGTAGCCCGATTGGAAGCTAACGAAACAAAAGGAGTAAACCGCGTTGTCGCACATCCTACTTTGCCATTGGTTGTAGCAGCACACGAAGATCGACATATTCGATTCTATGATCATCGTTCAGCCACACTCGCTCATGCAATGGTTGCCCATTTAGATGCTGTCACCAGTCTCGCTGTGGATCCACATGGATTATATTTACTTTCAGGAAGTAAGGGACATAAATATCTTTAGTTCTCCATGTATACTAAACAATAAAAAATGGTTAGTACGCGTCATAATATTTAAATGTTGTATTTTTAACGTTAAATATATTTTAGGTCACGACTGCAGTATAAGATTATGGAACATGGACAATAAGACTTGTGTCCAGGAAATTACAGCCCATCGCAAGAAATTTGATGAAAGTATTTTAGATGTAGCGTTCCATCCTTCACGACCATTCATAGCAAGTGCGGGAGCTGATGCTCTTGCAAAGGTGTTTGTGTAAGATGTTGATCAACATACACATAATATTACTATGTCAAACAGAGCAGTTTTTGTACTCATATTCCTTTTAGATAGTTTTACCTGTATGTATGACACTTCCAATTTTCCTCTAAGTTGTATTGCTCTACTATTGAAACACCAGTTTAGATATGTCGATTCAAATATGTAGCTACAATGTTGTAAAATTGAACGAACTTGTAATCTTTATCCGTGACATTTTTATCGTGCGCTAGTATGAGGTACACATGCTGCTTGTCGATAGAAATTTCGGTGAGTAGCTGTATCGTTTGAAATAGTGGGGAGGGACCTGTATTGTAGAATATTAGTTGATATAGTTCTGATGATTAGGGGAAAGATTCCTTACCCAGGATCCAGGAAGCACACTGCCGCAGTAGCAAAATATTTATCCTTATGTTACCTATTTATTACCAATATCACAGTTACTGTTGCACAGCTACTGGGAATTAATACCATATAATGGGCGACTATGAAGTCGCCACGATAAAATGCATTAATTAGTCTCCCATTATACGAATTTTATGCTACCTTATGTGTATTCGTTGAGGTTAGCATAAGATAATAATAACAATAACGATAATAAGTAAGGTAACTATAATGTAATAGGTATATTATTAATAATGTCTAAATTACAACTGTGTGTTTCTCTGTAATATATTGTATTTAAAAAATAGACAACTGTGTAACGTATTATAGCAAACACTTTATTATTATTATATTATATATTATACCATAAGGCTCATATTTTTGTTCTCTTTTTTCAATTTTCTTATGCCTGTAATAAGCAATATAAATTGCGCCTCTGCATTTTGGCAGGTACCAAAAAGTATGGAACATGTAATGAATACAAGAATACAAATGTTTCATTCTATAGCTTTATTTATTTAGAACACTTTGGCAGCTTGCACTGTGCCATACAGTAAATGTGCGATAATTAATGTGTGCAATGTAAAATTAGAGGAAAGTAAGTGAAGATTTATAAATGATCTGAATCAGTGCTAATGTTATAATTTACATAGGTCTTTTATAGGTCGATTATATTTAATCGATATCTTCTTTAATTACATAAACGCGCAATTAACGTTAGAGGATGGAAACGAGACAAGTAGAACTATAAAGTCTACTCCGAAGTCTATTCTGGTGCGAGGAAACGTCTCAGCTCCTACTCTTACGTGTCATCAAGAACTGGTGATAACATATATAGTACTTTAGATTAGAATTAGGATTAAAGCATTATATCATTAAAGCAGTCTGGCCACATGTTTTCGTGAGAGTTTTCAGATTCATCTCTTTTTAACATTAAACAATATCAGTCAGCTATCATATTCTTTAGTATTAACTCCAAACTTGCATGCCAAACGTCCTTTTAGGTGCAGAGAATGCCCAATCGGTATTGAAGTAAATTTATTGACATTGTGCAAGCTTAACAGTTAAACTTCTTGAATTTAGTCAACTCTAACAAGTCAAGTCTAATGTTCACCGGCCCAAAGTAAACTTAAACGTGCGCGGGTTTTTTCGTTCCTCCCTTCACGCTGCTTCACGCTGAGTGTTTGAAGTCCCGCGCATGCGCTATAGGTAAATTGAGGTAAATGCCCAGCCGATGACAACAAAGTAGATAACTATAATTAGTATAGTTACACTCACAGCCGTCCAGATTGTATTAATTATACAACGGCTTGTATTATATGAGATTGTATTATATGCATGACTTTAACAGTTAGTTCATATCTTATTTCATTTAAATAAAATATTTTTGAATCCAACGAAGCAGGGAGGGGGCCCCGCGCCAGGTATCGATATAAAGCAGCCGCCTCGGATCACACGTGTGCAATAATGTCGGAGTCAACGTAAAATATAATGCTAATATAGTAATGGTCGGGAGTATCAGTGTAAGATATTTGCTAGCTAGGACTTAACTCATTGCCGCACACTTTTAGTAGCCGCAACTTTTTATAGCCGTAATTTGCCTACATAACGCCAAAAAAATGGACGGCTATAGCCGTCGTTTGCGGCAATCGGTTAATCTTGCGAAAATCCACGCGGTGAGATCTGAAAACTGGTATCATATGCGTTAATATAAATTATCTCAACATCCATCAACATAAATTGAGGACAACACCAGGCCAACAGGCTACAATCGCGTTCTTGGACAAATTTAAATGGGCTTATTTTCATTGAATCTTAAATTGTTTTTCGTTTCTGGCACGAGAATCCATTCTACACTTCAAATTTCCCCCTTCTCCTATAGGCGTGAAAATTGCGCGTGACCGGAAATAAGACGATCCCTGCTTCTCGAACCTTGCGCCCTCTACCCAGCTACTTTGTTACGGCGCCGAACAGAAACGTACGTAGAAGTCTACATCCTTTGTCCAAATTGGTCCAAATTGACGCCAGCGTGGCTGGGTTTAGTTTGAGCAGGGGTCTGTTCGATCAACGGTACTTATACAGTTCTAATGTAAACTATGTTGATTTACTTTCTAGTTCTGCCAAAGTGGCGCGTACACCATCCCCCCTAAAGGCATTTTTAAGCGCAGACCATCTTTGGTAATCTCTCTACTCATGCCTCTGTTCGGTTGTTACGGCCAGTTACGGCTACGGCTGGTTGTTTCTGGTTGTTTCGGCCTGTTTCGGCCTGTTTCGGCCAATTGATGAGAGACGTGGAGGGACGATAACACGTATTAGGACGAAGACGAGTTTTTCAGATAATAGCCAGTTTTCCTATATAAAGTATAACTGAATTATCTTGCATTAAAAAATCTTGTATATAGGAATTATGCGACGGAACTTATAATCTTGTATATACCGTTAACAGATGTACCAGACGTGACAGAAAACACTAGACCATATTGAAGGTTAAGTATTGCTAAACAAATTTGTTTAAAACATTTCTTTCTAACTCGAGTACTTGATACAATGCCTGCATCGAATTCGATCAGCGTGGCTGTAATATGCTCCAGTAATATGAACAGAAGCATGGAAGCACATGCTTTTCTGAGGTAATTCAATAAAACAGAATTTCCACATTTTCCGATGTTTATCGTTGAACGGTCTTTTTTTTAATAAACCTATTATCAAATTCTAATGTGAAATTGTGAATTTTTTCAGCAAAAAGGGCTTTAATGTAAAATCCTTTGGTACCGGGGATAAAGTAAAGTTGCCAGGAAATGCCCCAGATCGGCCAAATATTTATGACTTTGGCACATCGTATGATGAAATTTATAACGATCTGTTGACAAAAGATAAACAATAGTATCCTGAATATTAATAAAGCGTTATTTGAAAGTTATCAGTATTTTTACAAACGTATAACTTATTTTTTTCATTTTAAAAATAAAAATTTGTATAAAGAGCTTAACTTTTTTTTACAATATAAAATACATTTAACTGCTTTATAATAGCTTTATTCAAAGAAAAATATACCACTTGAATAGTTTATTTTGTTTAAAGCTTTTTAGTGAGTAAGGATCATGTTGATTTGTTTGCGTTTTTGGCGCCTAGTATATTCAGGTTCAGAGATGTCTAATCGATAGAAGTATATGTAACATGTATCACTTTTTGATTTTTATTTCTATTTTCCTAATATCTAAATTGGTTTTTTAATTTTATATTTAACGCCGTGTAACATTTAATGTATATTTATTTATTACAACTTCCTTAATATATGCAATAGTTATACGCAGAATGGTTTACTACACATGCTGGATCGTAATCGTCGGATAAAACCTAGACCTGAACGTTTTCAGTTATCCAAAGACAAATTTGATATCTTGATTACATGCGAAGAACGCGTGTATGACCAAGTAATTGAGTGTATGGAATCTAGAACACAAGAAGATAATCAACCTGTTCATCTAATCAATATTGATATTCAGGACAACCATGAAGAAGCAACTGTTGGATCGTTTCTTATCTGTGAATTGGTTACAGTGGTATTTATTGTTTATGTGTAAAATTACATATGTTATCCTTTTTACATCTCCAGACATTCTTTTGTTTCATCGGTACACAATAAGTTTCGTGTACATTGAAAGAGAGTATTCTATATTGTTTATCTTGTGTTTGTTTCAGTTGGCAAACAGTGATGACTTAGACAATGACATAGATGAACTACTTCATGAATTTGAATCCAAATTTGCAAGAACGATACTGCACACAGTGCTCTTCTACTGATGGAAATGCTAGAATACAAATTAAAATATATGGTGATATTGGTCCTCGTTATTTACTTCTGAGGAAACTTTGAATTATGCATAATTTACGCTTACCACATTTTCTGTGCCAGACAATGTGAAGTGAATTCTTGCAACGATCAGGTGAATTCAGTCAGTGCTTCCTACATAATCGAGAATTAATTTCTGTGGACATGTTCTACAAGTCTGCTGGTTTATTTATATTGTAGGTGTTTACAGCAAGACAGAACTGAAGTTATTAAGTTAAAACAGTGGTAACTATTAACGTCACGAAAGTATTAAAAAAATCAATACAAAAGTATAATTTATAAAATACTTTAATTCCAATAGACACGTATATGTACACATATATAATAATATAACTATATGTGTATATATTCTTTTGTTATAATACATTGCAGGTACGCAGAGGCAACATGGTAGTCTCTGGTGTACTTATAAATTCAGGGACTTGTATAGTACAGAGTTTATTCCGCTGTTATATAGCGAAAAGGCCTTTAATCCAAATAGTCCAAAACATACAGAATTGGTACCTACAACCTCATACACCATTTAAGTTTAATGTTCGTCAAGATGAGCATAGACCCTTCTGGCTTTTTCACGTTTCTTTTTATTTGAGTGTTTGTTAATTTTTTTCCATGGTTTTTCATTCGGCAATAGGCTCTGTGTAGATCCAAGTATTGTTTCTGCTTCACTGAAATTTGTCAGATATGTTTAGATTCACAAAAATGGTCAACATAAATACAACCCAAAATTCTGTATACCTCATAGTCATAGAATTAATGTTAATCGACGGTCACGTATTAAATGAATGATGTACCCTCATGCTTACATCTGATGCAGCAACGACTATTGTCAATATTGTATAAGAACTACTTTATGAAATAATAAAACATGTTTCGATGTTACTTACCTATGTAAGGAGGTCTGTGATATATATATTTTTTCATGGGTTTTTCTGATATGTACATTGGCAATCTTTTGTTGGAAAAATGTTTTGTCTACATCTTCAGATGATATTTTAGTTTTATTTACACGCATTGTTCTTGGTGGAATATGTTTATTAATACCACGTTTTCTAGGCGGAAAGGTATGAAATTGTTCTTGCTTGTAATCGGGTGGACAATTACAGTACAGAAGTTTCCCATTTACAAAATCTTTTAATATGTAACGTGCAGACCGTGGATTATCAGGTTGGCCATTTTGGGTCATGAAACCTCTATTGTCTGTAATAGAATCAAATAATATGTTATCTTTAATTTCAAATATTATATACTTGCAATTCATGTCTAGATATTTGCAGAGAACTTTACATACATCCGTATGAATTTAAGATCTCTTCAGCAGTTGGAGGTCTATTGCAGTCTTCTCCTTCTAATGGAGCAGGTAGCATGATTCCATATAAATCTTCAATAATGTGTCTAGGAATTAAAGTGCTTAAAAGTGTAATTGCCGGGACATGATCACGCATCTGATCAATAGCTAAGATGCCATTTAAGATCATTTCAGCTTTTGTACATACAAAGCTTGGCATTACTAAACCAGGACTATCACAAAGAATTAAATCCTGGTCCAAAAACAATGTTTGAAAATGTTTTGTTTTACCAGGTGTGGCTGATACAGAAACTTTTTTGTTTGCCATCAAAGCATTAATTGTAGAACTTTTTCCAACATTAGGATATCCTACTAAACCGATAGTTGTTATCCCATCATCGGTACAACTTTTACCTGTATAAATTGATTTAAGTAACAAAACTAATTCGTCTCTAGTTAATATTTCCGCAGAATTTTTTATGCTCAAATTATCCTGTATCTGTTTGTGCGATTCGTTCACAGAAATTTTTAATTTGTCCAACTCACATTCGGTTTTTGAAACTTTGTCACTTTTTGTGTCTTTATCATTATGTTCAACATTCCTTAATAGAGCATTTTCATTATTTGTAATGGCAACGCTACCATCTCTAGAATTAGAATCAATGTCTGATACGGTTTCTGTACTCTTCGCCGACCGTATAGAATGTTCATCGTGTGCATCCGTACTATCAGGGCAGGATTCTTCTTGATTACATTTTTCCACTTTAATTTTATTCTTTTCAGCAGCTGTAGTTGCAGAAAAAAATGCTACTTTCATATTATTATTCTCAAAATAATTGGCCCAAATTTCTCTTTGATCTTGTGTAAGAAAATCTGCTTTATTAAGGAGTATCATATTCATTTTAGAAGAATTGACTTCTTTAACATACTCTTCTAAATCTTCACAGCGAAATAGTAAAGGATTCCGTGCATCAACGATTTGTACTATAACATTACTACGTTCTATAACCCTCCATAATTGTCGCCAAAATTCAATATTCTTCTCATAAGGTGTAAGCAGTAAACCTTCATTTTCCTGAAGATGAGCCAATTGTCGTCTCCACGTTAAAAATTCTTCTTGTTCTCTTTCTCGTAATTCATTTGCTGTCGTTGTTTCATCCCACTTGGGTCTTCGTGGTATTTTCAAAAACTTTTTATTCTTTATTTGTTGTTCTATCAGTTTCTCTTTTTCTGCATGTGATAATAATCCTATATTACTTTTAGGATTAACATACTTAATGTTCAATTTTTCTGCCTGAAATTCAGTTCCAGCAAGTTGTGCGGTTGAAAGGAATTCTTGAAAAGAACTTTCTTCTGTAACAGATTGTAAATTGAGCCGTCCCCAGTCGTAGCCATCATTAATGTCAGATGTATGAAGCTGTGAAGTATAAAATTACGTTTGTATTATGGAAAATAGCGTTTGGTATATTATGCACAAATCATAAAACAATTAATTCACGAGGAGCATATTTTCATAATTTTCATGTTGCATATTTATGCTACAATGATGTAAAAGTATACATGTGCATATAACATTTGTTTGTGGAAACCGGGTAAAAATGCTTTTAACTTATATATTTATCATATCAACAAATTTTAATGTAAACAAAAATGTGATATTCATATGTAAAGGTTATACTATTTCTTTTTTTTTTTTTTTTACCTTACCATAGATGGTTCGCCTCTTCTTTTTACAGTGGAAGGTCCAAATCGGTCCCTAATTAAGGCTTTTCCTAATTTCTGTTCGTGTTTACACTTTTTGCCCATTGTTTATTATAATAGTAGTGTTTGCAAAACAAATCATTCGAAGAGGTTAAGGTTTTAACGAGTCTGGACTGGTCTGGACGTCTGGACAACTGTGGAATTGTGTGGAATAAAACGTGGGTGATAGGGTGACACAAGTGTACAGTGGATATAACCAGATATAACTATACCCTGTGTTCGGAAACAACGCGAGTAAAATTTACGATATATAAAAAAGCTTTGAAGAAAACAGAATCGGTATTGTAACCTGCAAGGATAATTTTCGCATTGATTTATTTAATTTAAGTAGAATACGCGGGAAAATAGGTAAAGACGAATAATATTTTAGCATTGTCGATTATCTTGTTAAGATACCAATAAGATACTGATATTGTATGTGAAACAGACAAAACGGGGAATAAGTTACGCACAAAAATTTATATGTATGATTCTGTTTTATTAATAATAGTTAAGTAAACTGTTCTGGTTCACATTTCCTCTATTGACATATAAGAACCAGAAATTGTTCTACATACTCCAAATACTCCCGTTCACCCCCAAGCGTTCTTTGATTTAAAAATCAAACACATTCTTCGCAAGGCATCTTGTGAACAGTTTTTTCGGGATAATGTTATCATTGAATAATATATTACAATTTGTTTTTCATTCACGTATGTTTCTCAGTGCACATTTCGTCAATATTAAGACAGAACTAAAGCATACAGCCTACGCAGTGAGTTGCTCAATGATATACATATTTATAATTCTACGATAGATCACGCACCATTAGTCTCTTTTTCCTCGATTGAAGGTAATTAATCGTTAAAATAAAATTAAAAAATGAATATATAGCTCTTCTCATTTGAGTCACAAGGCCTATGCACTAATCGGACGTACGACCAGTGTTACGAAAGGCCTTAATATATGACTGATATGAGTTAATATGTTACACTCCAATGCTGAGATATTGCCATTATAATCTTGTAATTAAATGGCAATAGTTTGGTGCACAGAATAGTCATGCTGCGCGAACCAGGGTATACTTTCTCAGTGTGTAATCGGACAATGGAAAAATACAGATTATATGTTCATTTTTCAATAATTATCCCTTCCTCTGGGACCCCTTGCTTGATCACCATCACGTCCCCTACCACGATTATTATATCCACTTCTGCCCATGTTATTGTCATTGGAACCACGGTTTATACCACGATTCAAACCACTCTTATTACCGCCACCAAAATTGCCAAAACTTGAATTAAAGTTGTTCGGTTGATTTTGGCTGCCTGGATTTTGGCCTCTAAAATTTGGTCCAAAACCTGGTCTATCAAAACCAAGTGGCCCAGAATTAGGTCCTCGAAAATTAGGTGGACCTTGAAAACTGTTACTGAAAGGAGGACCTTGATTCGGGCCAAACGGCATTGGGCTTGGCCTGAAGTGTTGATTGGGTCCAAAATTTCCATTTGGGGGTCTAAAGTTTGGTCCAAAATTGCCTGGTCCATTAGGTCCAAAGCCAGGATGCATGTTTGCATGATGCATCATATGTGGAAGTAATCCATCCATTCCTTGCATGCTTAGATGGTGTGGTTTGTTTATACCAGGATGTTGAGGCATATTTGGATGTGGCACTAAACTTGGTATTGGAGGTGGCATGTTTGGGTTAATATTTTGCATGTTGTGATGATTTGACATGTGAGAAATGCTGTTCCCCATATGAGATATACTGTTTCCAATTCCAGACCCCATGTTTAATATGTTATCTCGCTTGTCAAAACTGCTTCCAGGGAAACCAGAATCAGATTTTCTTGGCCCATCGTTCAATACTTTTTCATCATCCCATCGCGAACTACCATCACGGTCCCTATCGTCATAAATGTCATTTTCCAGTGATTTTTTCAAAGAGAATGCATGGGATGTTACACTTCTAAAATCTTTATCACCAAAATTATTCCTTAGATCATACTCTGTGTGAGAGCTAGGCCTGCCAGGACCGCTAGATGTGCTAAATCTTAAGTCTTCATCACCACGAGTAAGATTTCTTGATTCTGCATGAGCAAGCCTCCGTAGATCTTCATCTTGCCCAACATGAAATGAATTATTTTCATTTGTTTTTCCTCCACTATACCTTAGATCTGTATCACTCGATTGTGAATCTTCAGTTATAATACCACCAAAAACTGGTTGATGTATTTTTGACGTTCGATCACTGGCACCACCATCACTCCATCCAATTAATTGGTCAAACTTTCTTTTCCCACCTCGGTTTAAAGTCTTTAAAAGTTCAGGGTTTTGTGCAAATTTAGAGCTGGGTAAAGGCGGAGGTAAATCAATATCTGGAACTTTAGAATAATCTATATCTCCTTCATCTTGCAGGTACTCTTCAGCTTCATCTACATTGTCCGGCGGGCCCACGACGTCTCGTAATTCTTCAATTTCTCCCGAAAATACTAATTTATTTATAGCATCATTTCCTTTACCGATGGCATCCGCCAGTTTCGTGCCAGCTATAAAATTTACATAATTATCAGTAATTGCCTTTATGTAAAGTATCTTTATAATGATTAAAAATAAGCATACGTACGTTCAACAGGTATCATCTTCCCGTATAGAATAATAGCGTTAGGTGTCACTTCACTTAAGGGCACAGCCCCCGGAGTAGTTTCGATTAATTGGTTCACAAACGCATTTAGTGCTTCAACTTGTTCTATGTCTTCCGCTTCCATTTCATTCCACTGTGCTTGGAAGTTTCTGGGTATTGGTTTACTATACGGAACTTTTTTACTAGCAAATTTTTTCCCTTCATCTATCGCGTGATCAAGATCTAACCCTGGAATACCTCCATTTTTATCTTCTGGTTCACCGTCAGCGTTAATTCGATCTTCTGGACCCATTCCAGGTATAACTGCTGCCTCGTCAGCTGTATAAAAAATTAATTTTGTTAGTATCAATTTAACAATTAATGTCTTTAATTTTTCGTCATCCATATGTCATACCAATTTCATGATCGTCGACACCTGCAGACCCAGCTGGCAAGGTATTCAAATTATACTTGTCTCTCATTAGATCACCGGGTCGGTTGCGTGTCCAGAATTTGGAAGTGTGATCATTACTGCCAGAACATAAAATGTGTCCCAGGGGATGCCATGCCAATGTCCACACTATACTGTCGTGAGCCTGCTCTATTGCACCTACTTCTTTGTCAGCGCTAATTTTTAAAAAAGTATATATTTACAGTGTTCTAAACTAATGTTTTATATGCCTTACAAATTATAAAGCAAATTATCTTACCCAACGTGCCAGAAAAGTATTGCTCCATCGCTGCCACCACTACAGAAAAGACCTTCATGACTTGGATGCCAAGCAACACTGGAAGCTTCTTTCTTATGTCCACGAAATGTTTGTACTTCTTGACTAAGATTTCTCAAATCAAATAACTTGAGTAGGTGATCTCGTGATGCAGTTACTAACCAATTGCCATTTTCATTCCATTTGACATCCATTACTGTTGACTTGTGTGCATGTAATGTGGCAAGTGACTGTCCTGTTTTTGGATCCCATAACTTGACAGGTTGCTGGTTATCTTTACTTCCTGAGATGACTAGACTTTTTTGTGGATGCCAATGTACACATTTGACATCTGCACCATGACCTAAAGGGAAATATCATAGCTCTTTAAATTAACACACCTTTATACAATGCTGAAGTATGGTGACATATAATTACAGACGACAAAATCTACTCAACTTATATTGGATTATTATAAGAATTATACTAGTAAAACGATATTTATGCAAATATTTTAGTCCTATGACTACAGTAAACTTTGATATGCCACTACATAAAAACAGAAAACATATCTACCCCTAAGAATTCGTTCTTCGTGACAGCGGAGAAAATCCCATATTCTTACGGTGCCATCATCACTGCATGTGGCCAGTTTGTGATCAGTCGGACTGAAACTACCCACCCAAAAACAAAAGTTATATTTGTATAATATATATATAAAAAAAAATTGTTTATTTGTGCATAACACCAATATATATATATATATTTTTATATATATATATATATTTTTATATATATATATATATTTCATAATCTAAATAATAATTTAAAATTTAGTTCTAAATAAAACATGCTGCATTGGTACTTTTTTAGTGCTTAAAGAGATGAAGAGATTTTTTCGTTATAAATTCCTTCGATAATATTTTATTCTGTTTACCATTAAAGAAAACAAAAATTTACAGTTTAATGTATTGCCTATTCAAGCGAATAATACATTGAAGAAGAAATACGTATGTATTGTAGCAGTCGTTGCATGATTGATATTCGTTAACGAAAATAATTAGTATTGTCATTACATAATTTTCATAGTTTTCTCGTGACATCTAAATTGATATATTATGTATCGACACTTTGAAAAAATAACAATAAGAGAATCAGTCAAGAAAATCAAATTCCAATTTTATTGTTGTTATCAATTCCTTCTTATACAATCCTCTGATGTTTTTAGTCCAAGATTTACGAATTGCATGTGTCATGTACAAAATTCTCTAACTGAAAAGTGAGAACAGAAATGGCTCTCTTGGTATATAAGATGCAGAATAAAAAAAACCTACATTATGCTATCATAAACACAGGCTACCCTTTGTTTTGCCTTTCCGGATGTCTTAAATAGTAGACAAAATAACTTGTTCAAAGAAACATAGAAGTGCGAATAAAACTGTACGGAAGAATGCTAATGAATATATAAATATTAATGTTTTTGCTTTGTTCAAAATTACAGTCAATAATCAATATTACATTGAATTTATACTACAGTATTTTTTTTTTTATAAACGCAGTATAAGGAAGAGATAAATAGCATTAATGAAAGGAACATCTATATATAAATATTGTAAATAAACAAAAAACCATCTCTAACAGTCATATCTGGCACTCAAATAACATCAATCGCTTGAATGCGATAAATTACGTTTAAACTTTAGTAAAGTATAATTTATCTTTGATGCCACATGACCGTTGAGTGATATACCAAGTGTAATATTTTTTTAAAGTTAAACGTTTATTGCACAAAAAAAATGTCCGATGTGTACATGAATTGCATTAAATCTCTCTGTTACTCTCTCTCTCTCTCTCATCTGCGATAGGGCACAAGTGATACGAATGAAAGACAAAAGTAATTTATTATTAGAGCCGTGCAAGTTTTGCGATGTCTTTATTAAATTTTATGAAAAATTGGATGATGTAAAGAAGGACACAGGATATTTATTTTTATTATTATTGAATGGGAATCTCGACTAGGTATGGCTGTATATATTTTGATTATTTTATTTGTTATTGTAAATACACATCTTTTGCCCAATAACCTAGCCACATAAATTCCTTAAGCTGAGAGCCATAAGGACCTAATTATACGTATCAAACTATTTTAATACTTTCTACTATTGCAGGTGAGTGAAATAAAGCAGTCCTGTTGGGTGAGCAGTTAGAGTTAGGTCCCTAAGGCTCCAAGAGTACAAATAATAATTGATATTAATACGCTCACATATTGTCCACAGGAAATTTTATACATTCTTTCTATATAATTTTTTCTTTGATAAGACTGCATTTGACAAACACGAAAAGAAATCTAGATGATAACTAAAATTACAGAATCCTACTTTTTCTCTTCTATTCAGTCTATGATGTAATTTTAGGAAATTTATATCCACGTTTAAACAAGTATGGAAAATACTTTGTGTCAGACGATTAACTTTATTTGTTTATTGGCATGTTTCTATTATACACAACAGGGTCTTCAATAGGGATCATGTATTGAACATATATCATCTACAAAAAAAAAATATAGTTTTCTTTTTCGAAAATTTCTATTCATATTTAGAACGTCCTCTGTTCACTTTTCCAGTTAATCTCTTTAACTTTAATCGTACCTTAAGATAATTCTTTACTTGACCTTCCTACATTTTAAGACGTTCATGTCTGCGATTCCTGCTTGTGATATATTCCATTGAAAACCCTGATAAATCACCTGTGTACCCATACAAGGATCAATATGGCTGTGCCAGAAATGGCATAAAACCAGAAAAGGAAGAGAATGAGAGTCACGTCCAATGTCCTAACTACAGCAAGGATGGACGGTTCATCAATAACAGTGGCGCAAGAGACGTAAGGACTAGTGTGGTGGATGGTATACCTGAGTCCTCTAATCGCTTCTTTGTGCGCTTGAAACATCTTGACATTGTTCATGTTGCTCTGCCAGTACTTCACGTAGCCTGCATGATCTCCTGTAACCATCCAGCTCTCATTGTGTGACCATACCATTGTTCTCACTGGACTGTCGTGTGCCTGCACAAATGCCATAATAGTTTTGTTAACGAGACATTGTAGTTGTATGAATTTTATTTACTACGAGCTTCATGAAGTTGATCAATACAGGAGATATAATTTAAAGGCTTAGTGGTGCTGGTTTCTACTACAATATGTTGAAGCACAATTCGTTTGCCAAAGCCTTATTAACGAGCACTGCCTTTAAAATCAGTTTCAGCATGCTTGACTACTTTGTACATATTAGAAAAATATATTTTCATGTTCCTTCGCATACCTGGAGAATAGTTTCAAAGTTAAAAGTGAGCCCATTCCATAATGTGAATTCTCCACTTGATGCACCAGTGACCAGGCGTCTTCCTTCTGGTGTCCAAGCCATGCAAAAAATTGGACAGCGCATTTTGTTTGTCGCAGTCTTCACAAACCTTGTAGTAACTGCATTGATTGGATTGTCAATATAACTTGGAGGGGGTAGCAGATCAGGATAATATATTACATCAGGTTGAAGAGCGCGTCGATCTCGATAGTCTCTCTGCCATACTCGATTCTATAGATAAAATGTACCTAAGTTAAGTCACTATAAATATCAGGAAATAGTGAAAGATAAACCTATCATTCAGTTACCTCTAGGCTTTTAATAATGGCTGAATTATAATCCACCGTTTTACGCATAACTGACTTCCGGAGCCGTTTTCCATCAAATTCATCCTGTAAAGTATCTGGGCCACCAGCCACAACTTTTGGGGCATGATATGGCCTGAATGGCTTAAAAAATCCACGAGTCCCTTCTCTGTGATTAGTGTAACGATGTTGATATCCTCCAGATGTATTAATCGTTGTTAAATTCGGTGGCGGTGCTGATAAGTTCGGAGTTGCCGGTGGTGGTACAGACATATTAGGGAGACTTATAGCGGGAGGAGGATTTGCAAATTGAGCGTTTGCAGACATTATGATAGGGGAAGCATATAGACACTGACTTATAAGTTTAGAGGTACACGTCAAACAATTTGAATAAACAGTATCGTGCAAACATATTTGTAGATTGTTTAACGACGGCACACTGATGGTTGCATACTGATGACTTACTCTGAAAGCAAATGATATTTTTCATCAGAATTATACGAGAATATTATGTTTTTTATAAATAATTGCATACTAATGTTGAATTAAAGAGGACTGTTAAGAATGATGTAAAATCAATCAAAGAGCAGTGCTTAAATCGATGAAATTTCTTTTTTAAACTTTTTACAGATTCTCTTTTTATAGAAATCAGTCTTTTGCTTTAAAAATTCTCTTTTTAGTAAACAGACCGAAACTGTAAACTCTGTACAGAGGCTGATACAATCAATGATTCTTTGAATATATTTAGGATTTATTTCCAAATTTTGGTAAGTTCGAAGTCTTTATATCACGTTACTGTTTTAAGTTTTTTCTTACCACTAATCTGGAGCAGCAAATATTGATAGTGCTATAAGAAATTCAATACTCGTGTATTAACAAAACGTATCGCCCTGATGCTACAAAGGTTAGATAGAAGGATTCGTTCATGATAAATAAATCATTCCAATTATACTTTCTTTTACCCCGCATCTGTTATAACATTATATGTGTAATATTGATGTCACAATACCAAATAACTTACCAAAGTGTCGTCGTGAAGCCGTCTTCAATTTTTTCCACGTAATGCAGAAACTCCGAAATTTACACAACCACTTACATCAACCACTGTACGCATAAAAAATTTTCGTGGTTTTTACTACTACGTTTTAATAAATATAAAGCGACAGTGAGAAAAAGTACAGAAAAAGTTTATACTTTATTTTTAACACAGAACCACACCGCAATGAAAGACAGTGTAAAATTATATGTTCGATATAGACGCCATTATCCTTTTGGTCGACGACGACGACATCCGTTTCATCCATCATCACTTCCGTCAGTAATGACAAGCTCGAAACGCGGTTAATACCTGCAGCTGCACTTTACACATTACAAAGCTGTTTAATTCAGTTTAATTACACCGACAACAAAAGAAATTGTTCCGTAAGGTTGATATTTGCATGAATTTGAATGAAGAGTAACGGACGAAACATTTGTAAGATTTATTGACAAATTAATTTTTCATCGTATGCATATTATTTAAATTACGTTAACTTTCTCTATGTTGCGCGTCATAATTTGAATACTTCGTTAATTTAAAAGCTGGCCGCATAATTCTATGTAATTCGCGTGAAGAGAATTGTTTTCGAATTGCTGTGCTTTCAAAAATATAAACACTACAGCCATCTAACGGTAAAAGCTGGACAATATGGCGGATTAGTGTCTGAAATTCTGAAATGTAAATAGGTGACAGTACGTCAGGTATAATTTTCCGCAACAATAACGGGGTGTAATTTCTGAGAATTAATAATACCGTTGACTGAGTATAATAAGACTCCCCATCCATATGGGATTTATTGTCCCCCCTGTCTCGCACGGGAAAACGCGCCATCTGCAATGGCTGGCTCCTCGCCATGGAACTAAGAGAGCAAAAAGGTACATAGTCGGTAATTTGGCGAAACACATTTTGACGTTACCGTCAATTTTAGACGAGCGAAAGATGCGGTGTTGCCGTGATCCTCTGAACAGGATGGAACAGGAATAGCCGCGGAAGAATGCCCCACGATTTAACTTACGTATCATCTCCATCGGTAATGCACACGTAACTTGTAGGATTTTAAATGATATTTGAATTAAGTAGACTTTGGTTTTCAATAATCTGCATCCCTAAATGTATTATAAAGAAATAACAGATCCCAAAAAGACGGTTCTTGGAATTAATTCGTAAGAATTAAATTAATTGCAAAATTATGGGGACCGTTCAATTGTGTAATTTGTACATAATATATGTATACATAAGACTGTAAGTTTACTATATGAAGGTTAGGGAACAAAATCGACTCCCCTGGCCATAGTACAGTAAAACCTGCCACACTCTCACCTAACTCGGAATCGAAAGGTGACAGTATGGCAATAGGAGAATCGAAATCTGATCCTCTTTGTAGTCCGCCGAACGAAGAAAAGGACAGCGAATACAAGATAAGAATGAAAGGAGGCATTTAAATGGTAGCGCGCCGAATGCTATAATAATAACAACGCTTAAACTTTTTTATTTTCAATTTTTTTTGTTGAAAAATGTGTATATCATATTAATGAGATTCTTCCGATCAAAACGAGACCAAACGTGATATATTTTGGACTATATTTATGTAGTAAATTGGACCATTAAGTATTAAGCAGTTAAATACAGGGTGGTCCGTTATAAGTTGGCACTAGCAAACATGCTTATAGAGCGGCTTAAAACAAACACAAAAGTCCTGGACCATTATTCAAAATTCGCAATATTAATCGAGTTATTAACTGTTAAAGATCAAAGGAAAGGGCGTCCGCCAAAACGGCAGCGGGGGGAGCGCTGGTGCCTCTGCGAGCTGTAGGACGGCCCAGTTTACTAACAAACAAACGCGGGACGCGGTAAGGGGAAGGCTGAGACACCGCTGCACGGCCGGCTTCTTTTTCGTTATTCTTCCCCTTACCGCACCCCGCATTTGTTTGTAGGTAAACTGGGCCGTCCTACAGCTCGCAGAGAATCCATCGCTTCTCCCGCTGCTATTTTGGCGGACGCCCTTTCCTTTGATCTTTAACAATTAATAACTCAATAAATATTGCAATTATCGCAAAACGGTACAGGACTTTTATGTTCAGCACAAGCCGCTCTATGTCCCCACGAGAGATTGAATGGGTGGTCTGAGACACCCTGTAGACATTGTACACTTGACCGACTCCGCTGGAGATAACATAGGCCAGGCCTGGGCAAATGCTGCTGTCTACGGCGATTGGTTTCTTGCGTATGAATTCGTTATTTTTTGTGGTTTCCAAGATGAATAATTTAGGGTGCTGTGTGCGAAGAAGAGTGTGTCCGCAAAGATATTCTTCGGATGACTTAGAAGGGGAGGACTCGGGAGGGTCCCGACCAATTGCACTGAACTTAAAACATATCTTATTGTTAGTTCAGTACCCCCATATGTTCGTAGTAACGAATTATGATTAGATGGACCCTAGTTTTCGAGAAAATTGCAGTTTAATATTGCGATATTTTGGCATAAATTAAGGATGCGGCAACGGCACAATGCCGGACTCGAGGCTCGAGAACGAGAAGCTTGGAGAAGCTGAAAAGACCGACAGAGAATCGAATGTCTTTGTCTCGTCGATGCGCGTCTCTCTATCCCGCTGGATCAGTGCGTCTCCTTCTTGGCTCTTTCTCGTGCCTCCCTGAGCGGGAAAGAGAGGCACGTATCGCCGAGAAGGAGACGCACAGATTCGACGGGACAGAGAGATGCGTATCGGCGAGAGAAAGACACTCGATTCTTTCTCCCTTCGTAGTCGAAGTTTCCAAGCGCTCGACAGCGAAAAGCAAGGAGAGCTTAGAGAGAATCGACTGTCTTTCTCTCGTCCATACGTGCTTCTCTCTCCCGTCGGACCAGTGCGTCTCTTTCTCAGCGATACGTTCCTCTCTTTCTCGCGCCTCTCTCGACGGGAAAGAAAGCCACGTATCGCCGAGAAGGAGACGCACTGATCCGACGGGACAGAGAAACGCGTATTGACGAGACAAAGACATTCGATTCTCTCTTGTTCTTTCCTGCCTTTCGTTCTCGAGCGCTGGCGGGCCTCGAGCAGTGCTGCGATTTCGAGCCCCACAGCACGCTCGCGCATACAGACGCAGCGCTCATCGGTGAGCTCGGAAGCGCTCGGGTCGCCGAGTGAGAGGGAGAGTATCTCCCGCCCTTCTCACTCCTCACTAAAGCAAGCCACGCTTGTTTCGTTTCGGCCGTCTCGCCTGTCGCGCGAACAGGCATGAATTTTCCAAGTCCCGCGATTCGGTCGTCTGTAAATTTTCTAAGTCCCAGACGCGCAGGCTATACACAGAAAAAAAAATATCGTAATTATTAAGAAATATTTTTTCAAATGTGTACAATGCATCTATTCTTTTAAAATAAGTATTTTTATTTATTTAAATAAATACTTAATTTAAATAAATAATTGCATTGCATACATTTAAAACATATTTTTCTAATATTACGATATTTTTTCAGTGTAGGCATGTCAAGTATATGAAAGAATCAAATATACAGGGTGTCCCGCAATAGGTGTAATCCCCACGAAGGGCTGATTCTAAACCACATTTTCCTTAGTTAAAAAGTTCGATGAGGCTTCATTTTTGA
The DNA here is from genome assembly GCA_944319695.1 of Tiphia femorata. Classification (NCBI taxonomy): domain Eukaryota; kingdom Metazoa; phylum Arthropoda; class Insecta; order Hymenoptera; family Tiphiidae; genus Tiphia; species Tiphia femorata. Next base: position 3,866,457 of record OX090902.1, read on the forward strand.
ATTATTAAGGAAAAACATAGGCAAATGAGCGCGCCCGTAGAGCCCGCGCTCAGGGCCGTGATGCTCGCCACTCACAATCAGCGCGTTGTGGACGGGCGCATCGCGATGGTACGGCATGAAGCGTCGGACGGAAATTATGGGTGCTTCCGATAACCTATAGTTGAGTTGATTTTTGTAGGAATAAAATATACGATAGGTACAACCGCCTAGTATGACAACCGTACTTCATGACAACTCAATGCTGTCTTGTTGTCTGGATCTGTTCTGGATCTGATCTGGACCTGTTCCGGATCTGTTCCGGATCTGATCTGGATCTGATCTGTTCTGGATCTGTTCTGGATCTGATCTGGATCTGATCTGTTCCGAATCTGTTCCGGATCTGATCTGGATCTGATCTGTTCTGGATCTGTTCTGGATCTGATCTGGATCTGGATCTGATCTGATCTGTTCTGGATCTGTTCTGGATCTGTTCTGGATCTGATCTGGATCTGATCTGATCTGGACCTGTTCCGGATTTGTTCCGGATCTGTTCTGGATCTGTACTGGAACTGATCTGGATCTGTTCTAGATCTGTTCCGGATCTGTTCCGGATCTGATCTGTTCTGGATCGGATCTGATCTGATCTGGATCTGATCTGATCTGGATCTGATCTGATCTGGATCTGATCTGTTCTGGATCTGATCTGGACCTGTTCCGGATCTGTTCCGGATCTGATCTGATCTAATCTGTTCTGGATCTGATCTGATCAGATCTGTTCTGGATCTGTTCTGAGTAAAAAGTTCGATGAGGCTTCATTTTTGAATTATTAAGGAAAAACATAGGCAAATGAGCGCGCCCGTAGAACCCGCGCTCAGGGCCGTGATGCTCGCCACTCACAATCAGCGCGTTGTGGACGGGCGCATCGCGGTGGTACGGCATGAAGTGTCGGACGGAAATTATGGGTGCTTCCGATAACCTATAGTTGAGTTGATTTTTCTAGGAATAAAATATACGATAGGTACAACCGTCTAGTATGACAACCGTACTTCATGACAACTCAATGCTGTCTTGTTGTCTGGATCTGTTCTGGATCTGATCTGGACCTGTTCCGGATCTGTTCCGGATCTGTTCTGGATCTGTTCTGGATCTGTTCTGGACCTGTTCCGGATCTGATCTGTTTTGATCTGTTCTGGATCTGTTCCGGATCTGTTCCGGATCTGTTCTGGATCTGTTCTGGACCTGTTCCGGATCTGATCTGTTTTGATCTGTTCCGGATCTGTTCCGGATCTGTTCCGGATCTGATCTGGACCTGTTCCGGATCTGTTCCGGATCTGTTCTAGATCTGATCTGTTCCGGATCTGTTCCGGATCTGAACTGGACCTGTTCCGGATCTGTTCCGGATCTGTTCCGGATCTGTTCCGGACCTGTTCCGGATCTGTTCCGGATCTGTTCCGGATCTGTTCCGGATCTGTTCTGGATCTGTTCTGGATCTGTTCCGGATCTGTTCCGGATCTGTTCCGGATCTGTTCCGGATCTGTTCTGGATCTGAACAATACTCGAACTATCGAGCCCGGTAGAAAATTTTCGAGGTTTAAGAGGCATGCTGTGCCTGAGAGCGCGACTCTCGTCGACGAAAACTTTCGGAAAATTCGCGAGCTTTTCATTCCTCGAAATGTCGGCGTTCGACTTCCACGATTAAGTATTTATTTAAATAAATAAAAATACTTATTTTATATGCCACGCATATATGTTGTTGCATTGTACACATTTGAAAAAATATTTCTTAATAATTACGATATTTTATTATTTTTTATTTTTTTTTTCTGTGTATAGCCTGCGCGTCTGGAACTTAGAAAATTTACAGACGACCGAATCGCGGGACTTGGAAAATTCATGCCTGTTCGCGCGAGAGGCGAGACGGCCGAAACGAAACAAGCGTGGCTTGCTTTAGTGAGGAGTGAGAAGGGCGGGAGATACTCTCCCTCTCACTCGGCGACCCGAGCGCTTCCGAGCTCACCGACGAGCGCTGCGTCTGTATGCGTGAGCGTGCTGTCGGGCTCGAAATCGCAGCACTGGCCTTGAGTCCGCCAGTACGTTTGTTTCCATATCCTGAATTTGAGCCGAAAACTTGCAATATTCAACTGCAATTTTCTCGAAAGCTAGGGCCCAATTAATCACAATTCGTTACCACAAGCAACTATGATGTTTCACATTCAGTGCAAATGGTCGGGAACCTCCCGTGTCCCCTCCTTGTAAATACGCATGGGGATATCCGACTTATTGCTATCATATCTATATTTCTCTTTCCCTTGAAGGTTATACATAATAAAACGTGTTTAAATCCGTTTCAACAACCGCTTTCAATAATATGTAAAAAAACATAGCATTCCACTTAAAAAGTCGAAGGTCACCGTCGTTTCTCGAACAAATTTGCGAAAATAGAAAAATTCGCGCATGCAGCATTTTCGTAATAAAAAACAGTAAAACTTTTGCCCGTAACATTTTTATTACAGATTTCGCGTTTGGCAGAAAAACACTAGTCCAATATACAGCGATCATCGTGTATAGATTTGTTTAAACCATATGTGTGCTTAAAGAATATTAATAAATGTGCATATCTATCATTTACTACTATGTAATCATTATATACTTTTTTTCATTGTCATATGATACCGTATCGTCATATTCTTAACTCCTACTTAATTCTTAATTCCCTGTAAAGTAAAGAATTATTCGGACAGTCGCTTCCTTAGCCAAATATGAAGTGAGTGCGCATGCACATTGTATGCACACACATTCAGCCAGGCTGTCGATTAATAGACGGCAACGCTGTACAGTACATGTATCGATAATACAGTGACTACTCGGACGGAGTCTGCTTCATGGGTCGCTAAAGATAATGCAGCGACAGAAAATGGATAAAACAGCGCACTGCATTGGCCGGTAATGGGGTACCCGTAACCCAAATGGGGGGTCAGCCCAAATACACGGGGATGGGGAGTCTTATTATACTCAGTCAACGATAATACTATCGATATGCCAGATCTTGAACATTCATCATAAATATATAAACAGTATAAGCTTTAATTTACTTTGTGTAAGTTATAAGAGGGGCGCAAGTTAAAATGTACATACAAGTGTGTGTATAAGTATGTGCCGCGTTACTGCATGAATCTGCGCAAGTTCAGACGTGTTGCTATAAGAAAGGACGTCGTTCAAATGATACACGTTCGAACTCAATCTTCTCGATGAATATTCGCCGATTTTGGATTTTAATCTCATAATTAGTCATCGAATTGTAATCAGTTCTTGGACAGTATCAAAGTGTGGGTATGTGCATATGCAATGAAGCTTGAAGTAGGTTCACTAAAAATATCTCTAAAAACTCAACGAGTAACCACTGCGATGGGAATTTACGAAGTTAGGGCAACTTTGTTAACTCTAGTCGTGAGTATTTATACAGGGTGAGTTTTAATGGCTGGACCAACCTTTTACCATCGGAGTGAGTTACCGATTTCAGTCTATTAGTATTCGTGATCGCCACCAAGGTCGCCACTTGAATCTTCCATGCGTCCTGCAAAACCGGATTTTAGGTAAGTTTTATTAACATTATGATATACATATTTTGTAAATGTTTTGGAATTGATACTTCATAACGGGATTACGTAATATAAGTTTAACGTTAAATTACAGCGTAGAAATATTATTTTTACCGTTTTACTGAAATATTTTACATTATTATAACATTAAGAAGTACTTATTTGATAACGTTACATGTTATAAAATACGAAGATAAGAATAAGAAAAATAAATAAAGGTAATTGATTGCGTTACGAGCGCGCAATTTTTTTATTTTTTATTAAATAAAGGATAGACTGCGCATACGTGTCCGTGGCTGTCCGTGGCAGAACGGAGAGAGAGGCAAAACATCGGGGAAGTTTTCTTTCCTTGTTTGCGCAGGTAGGCTGCGCAGTAGTCTATTGACAGCTATGATAGGCTTAACCCAGTACATGTACAGTGGGCAAAATATGTTTGTAAAAATTTAGCAATAGTGTAAGCATTTAGCTGTCGCAGAAGCGAGAGTTTTTGCTTTAGAGAAGACAGTGAACCAAGTAGGACTAAATAGAGAGATAGCGGTCTTTTTGAGTAGATGTTAAGTGAATCGAGTGGGACTCTGAACCGAGATTTCGACGATCCGACCAAGTCGAGGCTTTCCCTGTTCTTTCTCTATTTACTATATTTTAATAAACATTTGTTGAGTTGAAGTGATTTGAATAAATTAATGCCCCGAATCCGGCATCCGCTTACAAGTTTCTCAGAAGTGAGATTCACAAAGGGATAGACAAAGGACTCTACGCGTGAAAACTAATATTTTCTTTCTTATTTGTCTCCTTCCAATAGCCACATACGCTGCATGTCTTCATATTTGTTAATATAATTGTTTTGTATTACACGCTTATATGCGATCTCCACATCATAGTATGCAGGTTAGAGTATATCGGTAGATACCGGCAATTGACAGCGAAAATTGTCAATAATGCGCGCGCAGCATGGATAGAGAAGGACACATATTGACCGATGTTTTGCCTCTCTCTCCGTTCTGCCACGGACACTTTTTCTGCTGGGCATACATTGGCATGCGCAGTCTATCCTATATATGTCTATGGGTAACTAATTCAATCGACTTGTGTTCTACAGTAGGTAGCGAAGGCCGAGATCACAGTTGGTAAGGAAGGATTACCCATCTATGGTAAAGAAAAGATATACCGGGAAGAATCTCTGTATCATCAATAATATTGCCGTACAACTGTCGACTATGTTGATAATTATTTTTGTACGTGGGTCATGGAGTTCATTGGTAATGCAAGATTTGTCGATAACTATGTAATAGGTCGGCTTAAATGGATCTTATACATATGTACATACAGGGTGGTCCGTTATAAGTTGGCACTAGCAAACATGCTTATAGAGCGGCTTAAAACAAACACAAAAGTCCTGGACCATTATTCAAAATTCGCAATATTAATCGAGTTATTAACTGTTAAAGATCAAAGGAAAGGGCGTCCGCCAAAACGGCAGCGGGAGGAGCGCTAGAGCCTCTGCGAGCTGTAGGACGGCCCAGTTTGGCTACAAACAAATGCGGGGTGCGGAAAGGGGAAGAATAACGAAAACGAAGCCGGCCGTGCAGCGGTGTCTCAGCCTTCCCCTTACCGCGTCCCGCGTTTGTTTGTTGGTAAACTGGGCCGTCCTACAGCTCGCAGAGGCACCAGCGCTCCCCCCGCTGCCGTTTTGGCGGACGCCCTTTCCTTTGATCTTTAACAGTTAATAACTCGATTAATATTGCGAATTTTGAATAATGGTCCAGGACTTTTATGTTTGTTTTAAGCCGCTCTATAAGCATGTTTGCTAGTGCCAACTTATAACGGACCACCCTGTATATTCCTACTATTATCAGTAGAGGTAAAGCTGAAATCGTGCTTCTAGACAACTCGTTTCTTTTCAAAGTTATAAGAAAATCGAATGAAACAAAAATTCAAATAGAAAATCTATTATTCATACATTTCGTGATTTAAGGCTGTTCTAAATCAATTTTCTCTTTTTTTTGCAGGTGCTATTCAACCGTTGCGCACGGAGTATTGATTCTTTGCTGCCAAGGATTTGATACTTGTCGCATGCATTTAGCGAAGCCGGAACATACAAGGTGAGTTTTAATGGCTGTCCCAACCTTTTACCATCGGAGTGAGTTACCGACTCACCTCTGTAGTAATACTAACAGACTGCAATCGGTAACTCACTCCGATGGTAAAAGGTTGGGACAGCCATTAAAACTCACCCTGTATAAGGAGAAAATTAGTAAATAGACAACACCAATGAGGATCTAAAAGGCTGATATAGGCGGAAGCCCAAGTCCAAGAAACGGTAAAGAAAGAAAGGAAGAATCTGTTTTTTTTTCAAATAACATTGACTTTTCGCATCTATAAGTTTAATTGGATCCATGTGTGAATTTTTGCGTTTCTTTTCTCACTTCTTTCTGTAGATAACGCTCTATTCGCCAATGCGGGCACACAATAATTCAGGAAAGTTTAAAGAAGCATGTTCTTACTCGGATCTTATGGCAATTACCTGTAGCAATAGCCTCTTACTACCATACAAATATATCAGCAGAACTGACCATACATGCTGCAGCACGATGAAACCATTCTCGTTTTGTGTTTACGGTATATCAATGTACATAAGCAGAAGATGTGCTACATTAACCCAATACCATACACCTTTCGGTCCAAGATCGCCCCCAAAAAGAACCTTTCTTAAAAATTGTTACTGCAATAGGAAACTTTCGCGGGAAAGCTCTCGATAGCTCGAGTCGTAGTTTATTTATCATGATTTTTTTTGTACTCAGGAAAACTGACGGCCACAGCCATTTGCCTAGATATCGTCAAACAATCGACGGCCCTAACCGTTCCGTGCGACAAGGGGTTAATGAGAATAGTACAAGCATACACGAGCAGATTTTACAGACGTATGTAAAAACTGGCGAAGCTGAAGATTTTTCTACTTCCGAGGACATTTGAAGAAACTTTTTTGTATCCAAAATTCAGCTCCATCGAAAGAATGCTACACTGAAAAAACTGTATTCTTAAAATACAAACTTAATAATTCATCTTAATAGATATTCTTAATAGATAAGAATATTTTCTTATCGATATGACGCTTTTTGGAATATATTCTTAATAATCCATCTGAATGTCGCGACACAATGCGTTTCAGTATTCGGTTAAGTTAGGTTACACATCGCGTGCGGCACATGTCGATGCCTGTATCTCGTTCCTCTTGCAATTCTGCGGAATTTTGAGTACTATATTATTTTGTGTGCTATCTTGTGCAAAAAGTATGGATAAGGAAATGACGAAGTGGCTAGACGAAGAGGATTTCAGCGATTTAATGGAGATATTTACAAGTGATAGAAATACATGTACAGGGTGGTTTTGTCTCAACTGTCAAGCCGGAAACAGTGAATAGAGCGGCTTAAAACAAACATAAAAGTCCTGTACCGTTTTGCGATAATCGCAATATTTATCGAGTTATTAATTGTTAAAGATCAAAGGAAAGGGCGTCCGCCAAAATAGCAGCGGGAGAAGCGATGGAGTCTCTGCGAGCTGTAGGACGGCCCAGTTTACCGACAAACAAATGCGGGGTGCGGTAAGGGGAAGAATAACGAAAAAGAAGCCGGCCGTGCAGCGGTGTCTTAGCCTTCCCCTTACCGCGTCCCGCGTTTGTTTGTGGGTAAACTGGGCCGTCCTACAGCTCGCAGAGGCTCCATCGCTTCTCCCACTGCCGTTTTGGCGGACGCCCTTTCCTTTGATCTTTAACAGTTAATAACTGGATCAATATTGCGAATTTTGAATAATGGTCCAGGACTTTTCTGTTTGTTTTAAGCCGCTCTATTCACTGTTTCCGGCTTGACAGTTGAGACAAAACCACCCTGTATATACGAATTGTAACCTTCTCTCGTGACTACATTTCTCAACCAATTCCGATTTCAAAGTATGGATAATGTAATTTTCGACAATATAAAGCATTTCATTAAGAATTTTGTTTCCAATAATTATATACGAAATATATCCATTTTGCCCAGGTTATGCTAACAATAAGAATATCTGATAAAAATATCTGTTAAGAATATTTGATTAGAGGAATCTGTTTAGAACATTCTCTTAAATTAAGAAGATCCTTTTGTTACTTATTTTAGTGGGAAATATACTAAACTTAAGTGGTAAATTCTTAAGATAAGAATACAATTTTTTCAGTGTACATTTAGGCGTTAACTCGGCCCGCTCGTTCGTGTCAGCAACAGCAATGGCAACGGCAACGGGAACGACAGCGCTGTTAGTATACGTCATATTCGTATCCGTAACACCGTGTGCTCCTCCGCTCTTGGGACGAAAATCCTCGACGACTGCGGAGGTGGGATAAATTTGGAACCGGCCGCCTCTGGCGAGATTCTCCGCTTAGAGAAGTACACGCGCCTTCTTCTCCTCCGTTGGTGTGAACGTCGTGCGTTTATTCCTTCTAGTTTCCAATCTCTTCTCTTTTTCTCCTCTCTCTCTCTCTCTCTCTCTCTCTCCCATCTTTCTCGTCGAGGAGAGTAGAATAGTGACACTCGCGCGTAATACGAGCAAACGATCGTTAAAATCACGCGTTCGAGAGGCCCTTCCTCGCGTCGCAGGAACGACGAATCTTGGGAAGAGATCCGTGCCGAAAAGACCGCCGGAGTCTTTCGGCTGAGTCGAGGAGAAGCACGGCGAGTCGCGCGTGACGAGATTGACGCGGAGGAAAGCAACGTGTTATTGTCGCGGATTGTTATTGTCGAGCGATTAAAACGCGTGGCCGGTCGGTGTCGCGCGTACGAAGAAGCCCCAGTGAATAAAAGAAATCATCCGGTGTGCCGTGACTTTTGCATTATCGTTCGAATCAATTATGCGATCCCATCGTCGTTCCCGGAACCGCCATTATAATTCCGCGTCTACTGCTCCAGTTCCAAAAGTGAATAAGCCGTGCTTTACAGGCCACCACGATGGCCACGCGGCCTGATTCCCCGAATTACATAATAATATGCGAGGGAGTCCGTCGATTCGCGAGTTATCGATAATCGACGGGTGCGATCCTTCGACGTAAGTCGAAAAGGCGCCGTCGGCCATTCGGGATATCGGAAATGATTTAAATCGGCAGGAAGCAGCCTTCCCGAGGGGGAGCTCGTCGCAATGTCAAGATCGAGGCTGGAGGTGTTCGACACGATAAGCGAACCGGAGAAGCCGTCGCGGTGCATTCGTTTCCTCCGTCTACTCTGGAAGTTGAGCAGATGCGTTTTTTCTCACGTGACCCTGGTGTCCCTGGTGGTGGCGTATTGCGTGATCGGCGCGTACGCCTTCGAGGCTCTCGAGGCGACCCACGAACGAGAGGTAGGTCCTTGGGATCTAATTCGTTTCTTTTACCTGCGTTAACATCAATTCTCAACCGGCCACGCGCACACCTGGATCAACGAGGTTTCAGGAAAGTAAACAGGTCAGGCTGCGCAATCCACATCTCAAAGTGATATGTCGTTGCACTTAACCCTTTGACTGCGGCGCGCTCTCGAACGAATCCATCAATATGAGCTGTGTTCCGAAATTCACTGCCAGTACTGAAAATCTATAGTATACGTGACATAAACTATACATTTCCAGTACTTGCAGTGAATATCGGAACACAGTCATGGACAGCGCGTTTTTCGTTTGTCAGTCGCTGCGACTGGTTGTCCACTGGCTGCGTAGTGACCAAAACAGTATCCGGAAATTTGATACCATTCTTAGGGTTTAAAAAATAATAGTGACAAATAAATTAAAAATATCCATTGTTTTTATTTATCTCGAGTAACTTTTTCAGCTATTTTAATTTACTTAATTCGTGCATTCCTTCAATAATAATCGGCAATTAAATATAAAGGTGTTATACGTTTACTTTTATTTCTTTACCGTAACACCTTTATTACTGTAAGGCAGTGGTTCTTAACCTTTTCAAAGTCACGGAGCACTTTTGATCAGAAAAATAATTTGCGGAACACCAACATTATTAAGACAGTTAAAATCATAAAACTAACAAAATAAGGTGTGTTAAAGCCCAAATTATGGCATTTTTACATTCACGCTTTCATAATTTCGCGGAACACTTGTAACGTGTCCGCGGAACACCGGTTAAGAACCACTGCTGTAAGGTGTTATAGTTAAAAAACACAGAGGGCGCATATTTGCCTTTCGTATATATCGGTGGATTCGTGAGGACGTATATATACGCCTTTCGTATATATCGATGGACTTGCGAAGGCCTATATATACGCCTTTAGCAGCGAAAGGGTTAAAAGCGGAGATCCATCTCGAACTTTGGAAGTACCTTTTAATCGCCTTCTACCAGTTAAATCCTTTCTTTTTTTCTCACGTTTCGTCGTCCATTGTCGCTCATTCTTCCTTCTTTCTCATTCTCCCTAGCTCAACCTACTCCTAGGCTTTTCACGATTTTTCTCAAACTCTACGAACAATCTCGGACTCTCGCCTTGTCCCAAGACGCCGCGTGTCACCCCACGAGGATTTGAAAGTAATTTTCGCCTCGTGTTCTCCAGGAAAGTATAATCCTTATCATCGCGGTGCTCGTCTCACGGGCCTGCCTCTCGCAGATGAACGCGACAGGAAATGAAGATCCTTTTCGTCCTCGCGGAGTCGCTTTGTAATGATATCGTTGAATCTCCGGTTAGCTCTGGTGGACTGGTCCCCGCTCGCTTTTTCCGCGTTCGCGAGAAATAAATCCTTTCTCGTGGTCTCGCGGCATCGTCCGACTCCTCTTTCGCGCCCTTTCTCGCGGCATTATCGCTCCGCGTCATCCTGAATTTGAAATTCGAGCTCCTAGGTGGGTAGGAAATGCCGTAGAAAAGCGGAAATGAAACGTAGGGCGCTTCCGTTTGCCGCGTCCCCGCCGACATTTTATAATCCCCGCGTGGATGTTGACGAAACGTAAATACGACGAGCGATACCGTAAATATTGACGACACGAATAACGCACGATGCCCAGTTTGAAATCTTCGTACGAAGGATTTTCCACGTTGTCCGCGCCATGAAATCTTCCGCACGATCTTTTCCCCGGTATTCGATGTTCTCGAGATCACGAAGACCGCTTCCACGTAGAATTTATTTTTCTACCCCGTCGCGACGCCGCAATGGAGGCGCTCTATCCCCTCGAACGTTCACCCTACTTCGAGGTAGAAGGGATAGAACAAAGCGCGTGGCATAAATGTAATTTCGGGCACGTTTCTCTTAGAGTTGGGTGCTTGCCATTTCCATATCACATTCCTTCTCGTTTCAGGTAAAGAGAAGCATAAAGGACATACGTGGAAATGTGACGGAGAAATTGTGGAAGATAACGAAGGAAGTGGACGTGTTGATTCGTGAGAATTGGACGGACAAGGCTATCGGGGAGCTTCAGGTATCGCGAATCTACACTGAAAAAATTCATTGTAATAGATATTCTCAATAGACAAGAATATTTTCTTATCGATATGACGCTTTTTGGAATATATTCTTAATGATCCATCTGCATGTCGTGACGCAATGCGCGTCGGTATTCGGTTAAGTTAGGTTATACATCTCGCGCACGGCACATGTCGATGCCTGTATCTTGTTCCTCTTGCAATTCTGTGTAATTTTCTGTATTGTGTTATTTTGTGTGCCGTGTTTCGCAAAAAGTATGGATAAGGCCCGGGATACACATGCTAGTTAGTAGCACGATAGCATGCTATTTTCGAGCAAATGCTACCTACTAGCAAGCAACTAGCAAATGTATACCAAAAGAGCATGCTAGTTAAGTAGCATGCTACTAGATCGCACGACGGTCTAATTTTGTGCTAGTAAGCATGCTACGTCTGAAGGATAGCATGCTCATGAGCAAGTCTGAACGTGTTTACCGAACACGAGCATGCTACTGCCAGTCTTGTGTCTATCCCTCAATTGATTGGAAACACATTAAATTGTAGCAATGGCTAGATGGGGCGACGAAAAAACATTAAATTTTATAATGTTATATCGCGATAACGAATGTTTGTGGAATGTACCATCACTTGCTCCAAGAACTTTTCGAGAAAGCCAATCTCGCACCCATGTCTTCCGTTTTCCCTTCTCTTGCTTTTTTAAAACCCTTTTTACCAAACGCGTTGCAAGAAATAATATAATACTGTTTAATTCATTTCGTAAACGACGTAAACTCACTGAACGAGAGCGACCCATGGTTTCAAATGAGCATGCTCATGCAAGTAGACTTCAAAGCATGCTACTAACTAGCTAGTGTGAACGCACGGAGAGCATGCTCTTAACTAGCATGCTAGCTTAAAAAAGCATGCTTTTTTAGTAGCATGTGTATCCCTAGCCTAAAGAAGTGACGAAGTGGCTAGAAGAAGAGGATTTGGGCGATTTAACGGATATATTTACAAGTAATAGAAATACACATGAATTGTAACTTTCTCTCGTGACTACATTTCTCAACCAATTCAGATTTCGAGATATGGATCGTGTAATTTTCGACAATATAAAGAGTGAAGCGTTTCATCAAGAGTTTTGTTTCCAATAATTATATACGAAATATATCCATACAAATTTTTAACCAGGCTATGTTAAGAATATCCTCTTAAGGATATTTGATTAGAGGAAGCTGTTTAGAGCATTGTACTCTGAAATTAAGAAGATCCTCTTGTGGCTTATTTTAGTAAGAAATATTCTAAAATTACGTGGTAAACTCTTAAGATGAGAATACAATTTTTTCAGTGTACGTTTCTAAATATAGATTCGATTATTTGATTATTTGTGCGACGAAGCGGTTAGTTAGTAGTACCCAGTGTAAATGCTATTCTCGCAGGGATTCGAGGGTCGTTTGCTATGGATGCTCACGAAGGAGGGATGGGATGGAAGCGAGGAAGAGAACAACATACAGTGGACCTTCGCGGGAGCACTTTTTTACTCGATTATCGTTATCACGACTATCGGTAAGTTGCGACAGCGGACAGATGGAGAGGCAGAGAGAGAGAGAGAGAGAGAGAGAGAGAGGGGGGGGGCAGACAAGAAATGGACGTACAAGCGATAGAAGGAGGAAAGGAGCGAGAATCGATATCCCTTTACCGATGAATGATGAGTTAAGTTTGTGGTGAGAGCAAATGATAAAAAGGAAGGAGGGTGTGATGTGGTGGAGAAAGGTGATAAAGGTTGGGCGGGATGAACATCAATCTTGCGAGTTATCCTCTGTAATGTTGACGTAAACAAGGCGTGACAAATAATTTTAAGTGGTCACGTAGAAGGTACTCGGTGAATCAGTCAGGCGCGTGTAAGAACCGCAAGCGCGATCAAAATTCGCAGGTGCTAAATATTTGTAAATTCAACGATCATAGAGGTAATATCTCTGCTCCTTTATTTTTCGTCTCTGTACATCGCTTAATACAAACTATTTTATACGCGTGTCAATATTCGTGTAACTTAATCGCGAGCTATCTACAAAGACATTCGCCAAAGTTAGACAAGATTCATAGTCGATGAATTATGATAAAGCGCTTATTCGAAAGATAATTGTGCTCGTCGTGAAAACGTGTCATCTTTGGCATCAGGACTATGTCTGATTGTGAGAAACAGATTTCTCCGTTGTGCCATTGTTTAAGATTTTTCTCTAGACTCGGCACGACCATCTGCGTCGGCCGTTTCATTTTTATTGAGAGATCTTGCGTAAAAGTCGATTTCTTGATAAGGTGCATAGGGCCTATCGTTAGGTCTAGGATAATCATCTACGTCGTCGCGATAGTAATGGAAATTTCCGTGGGGTGGATATCTGTTAGAGGAATCGAAATTTCCGTACGGCCGTCGATTACCGTAGTAATTCCCTTGGGGCTGGAAGCCCACAGGGCCGTACTTGTGCGGCGAGTCCTGTGAAAAATTATTGGAGATTTATTTGAGTGCACGTATCGATTTATCGCCAGTTCACTCGCTAAAATTGTATATTCAATAGAGGATTAAGTGGAACTCTTTTGTTCCCCCGTAAAGGTGCAATTGTTTGGAAGAACGACAATTAAATTGACGAATTATCTTATTATAATTAGATAGTAATATAATTAGATAATTATCTTAATTAAATTAAGTTGTTGCACCCAGATAAAATGCAACAAAAATTTACCGTTTTTCTTTCTCAATTACTTACCGGATAGGATGGGCGGGGTCCACCTCCTGGATGCACCTCTGAACTTAATCCAGGATACTTTCTACTATTGTAACAGCAATATTTCTTTTCTTTCGAGCAGGCTCCCTAAATGCGAGACAGAATAATTTCTTTATGCGTCTGAACAAATTTTACATGACCGCATTCGCGTTTGTAGCATTTGCATATGTAACGTAGGGGTAGATTGGTGTAAATTGTTTGATCGTTTATCCATTGCCTAAATCTCCGATAAATACGTTACTCCGATAATTTCTGAAAATATTGAGCAACGTTTGATTCTCGTAGCATTAAGCAGTGAATTCGTATTTACACGGTTCTTCACGCCAAATTGATCGTGTAAACGAACGGAAGCTAGAAAATCTCATTTATCTTCCTGAAAGCGTCGGACGTATTCAATATCCGCACAAATATGGATTTACCGAGCGTTTGATTCGGCAGAAGTCAGTCGAATTGATCGAATTCACTGTGCGTATCTGCCCTAGAGTGTATAAGCATGAGAATATCGTTTTTTTAACGCGAAGGAAAAATTTCGTACGAAACTTACGAATTTCAATCCCGTGGATGGACAGTTGAAACTGTATCTGCACCTGCAGGTGTCGTAGTCACGATAACGCGGATCGTCCCTGATCCAAGAAGGAACTAGTCCGGAATCAAAGACGTCGCGGTCCAAGTGTCCAGCGCCCGGTCTGGAAGTGGCATAGAAATTTTATTGCCGCGACGAGAATTTGTTAGAAAGTTACGAGGGAACGATAATAGTTGGTTATTCGATGCACCTGCCGATAATTCCCGTTGGTCCGCCCGGTCCCACGAGCACTCCCTGGTTGCCCGAATAGCTTGGTACTATTGGTCTGCTCGCCGGTCCGTAAGGACCCGAGTGCTGTGGTCTGAACCCTATCGAATGCTCTGGCTCGAACTCTTCCAAGTTTTCATGGATTTGATATCTGTGGATCAAGAACAAAGTTATAAAGATTTCGGCTACCGAAGGATCACTAGGTGCGCGTTGAAAAGTTTAGAGGATTCGGCGTATTCGTACACTGAGAAAAGAAAAGTGTTGATTCAATGATATCCGTATGATTGGAATTAATTTCGTTGGTTCAATTATAAAGCGATTGAAACAAATATGGTACACCGCTGTGTCAATTACAGAAGTACTTGGTTCAATAATGTAGCATAATTGAAGAAATTTGATTGAACCAATCGTATATTTAATTACTTCAATGAAATAAATATTTGTTTCAATTATATTTATTATTTATTTGAATAATACAGCACTGATTACAAACTTCATTGATTCAATTGCATATGTAGTTATTTCAATCATATAACGAGGATTGTCCCAATTACATAATATGAAATAATATTGTTTCAATTCAATATGCTTTTGATACAACATTATGTATTATTGAATTAATGATGGCCTCATCATTGTTTCACACTATACTTTATTAGAATCAATGACATACAATGTTGAATCAATTACAAATGTTTATGGCAGCCCGTGACACACACGTATGATTGAATCAACGCATTTTTTTATTGAATCAACAGCTTTTTTTTTTCAGTGTATGAGTCCATAAATATATACGCTAACGTGAACAGCAAACAGAGGGCCCGCACACATCGAACGGTAAATCCACTGTACTTTTTCGAAGCTGCACTCTCGAGATAAGCATTCCCGGATTAAGACTAAGCAGATTGTTTCCCCTATACAGCCAGGACTAGATCCGTATAGAGCGCGTCGAATATCATTTCCCGTTTGTTTCTCGGTGTGCAATTCATTTGGGCAATTTGAAATTCGCCTTTTACGTACCTCGGGCTGTCAAGCCTGGCGCTCCGCTGCGCATTGTCTTTCCACACCCATTGTTCCTTTTGGCAGCTGACCACCCCGAGGATCACGAGGCAGCTTGCGACGAGCCGTCGCGCGTTCGTCATCCCACCCTGAGCTCACGCGACAATTTGAAAGTGAAACGAGCCGGTACTTGGCGCTTACTTGCCACTCGAATCGGAGCACGAGTCTATTAAACGAAAAGATCGGCCAAGACGGGCGTAACAAACGCGAGCAATTCAGGAGAATTTCTTTCTCCGCTCGACGGTTAACGAAAACTACTCGTGGCGGACTAAACGCGAGTGAAAGTGAATCGCACCTTTATATATGCAACGTGGGAAGGTGAACGCACCGTGCGGCACACCGCGTCGAGGTTCCTTCATTCGGTAGGTTGCGTGCGAGCCATGTGATCTCTTGAATATCCTCAGCATGTGCCTCCACGCAAACATTTTTTCCCCCCAATAACAATTCAAACGCGCGGCAGGTCGTTCGTCCACCGCCACGGGAATTCCCAGACGTATACGAGGTAATCGTTTAACACTAGAAGTACCGTCCAGTCAAAATGACCGGGTACGTCAATTTTTCACAAGAATTTCTCTTTGACATTAGAACTACCAATTTTGGTTTTCGTATGGAAACTTCTTTCGTTGACCATTCATTTTAACATAGAGAGCGTTTGTTTTATCACTGAGCTGCCATTTACTTTTGTTTTCATATGGAAACTTCTTCTGTTGACCAGTCATTTTGACCGGCTTGCTAGTTCTAGTGTTAAAAGCACGTTCCCGACGAACACTCGCATTTTCAATTTCTCGATTGTAGGTTTGCTTGCGACCAATTTCCATAGGAACTCCGCGTCGCGGCATACTCTCGATCCCTTCTTTCGGCAATGATCGTAAAATGGATAAAAATACGCGGAACTGTACTTGTAAATGCGACAGGCTCGCGCTACGACGCTTGGTTATTATTTGTTCAAATCGACTCTGTCGCTTTTATCATCCAAGGGGGTCCATCGTCGAAGCTTTTCTTATCGAAAGTTTCACGTCTTGTTTCATGTCAAAGTGTTGTTATTGAAACGAAAGAACGAGAAAAAGATTAAATTCCCGCAAGCTCCTAGTTACACGGTGAAGCATCGCGATAGAGAGATAGACGTACGCGTGGGTGAGCCCGCTTGGTCGTGTCCTCAAGGTGACCTGGGCGGCACATTCTCGCGGCGTGTCCTTCGAGCATGGGGAAAATCCCACTTCTTCCTTAACCAACGAAAGGAGAAGAAGTGACGACGAACGCGCTCTTCGACCTCCTTCCGTCGTTCCATCGTGTTCCGTCCCTCCTACTTCCTCGCGAAACAGCAGCCGAGAGTAACCTCATTAGAGCGAAAAATAGAAGAAGAAAAAAGTCAATCGAACAATGGGTAGAACATTACGCGCGACCGAGTTTATTCTCCTCTCTCCTCATCTCCTTCTCTCCTTCTTCCTCTTCCTTTTCTACACATCATTGCCCCCCATCCCCCTTACCTACCACTGTGCCAGTTACGATCGAACGTTTCGTACATCCGGTACGTCCCTTTTGTTCTCGATCGATCGGATCCACGTCCCCCACCTACGCGTTCGCCGGATGCACGCGCGCATCTCACGCGCTCGTCTCGATGGGACGAGCAATCCGTTCACGAGTGGCACGGTCGTTCTTTTTTCTTTCTTTTGGACATTTTTTGGATCTGCAGAAATAGTTTGGAATTGAAAGCGATTTACGGAGCAACGTACATATTCGATCGAAGCGAGTGTTAATCGGAGAATCGGTAGATTCGATCGAACGTGTGAGCCCCTTCGAAATTATGGCTACGGTGTACGCGTCACCGCTCGAACGTGAACGGTTGCGTCACCCCGGCCTGGACGATCCATTTTCTTCCAGCAGGGTTTTCCCGCTACTTGCGTGGCCGGCAATCAAGTTTTGTTGACGCGTGCACGTGCGCAGAAAACTAAAGAAGGGAGTTTAGCTCGGTGGTTAGATCGGAGAAAAAAATGGACTGCACAGCAGGCTCGCGTGAAACTGCCGCGTTTCGCGTTAATTACAGTAGAAATTCGAGATGGGTGAAGTGGCATCCGTGAGTGGGCTTACGGGTGAGAAAAAAAGAGAGGAACACACTTCAGAGTCGTTGTGCTCTTCCGCATGGTTTTCGTTTTGCCGCCGATCGATGGTATTTGTTTTCAGTCTCCGCTTTTTAACGTTTTCAATAACTCGCTTCGAGGAGGCGACTATCAATAGGAGCTACTGCGAATCGCGCTTGTATTGACTTTCATTGTGCGTGGACCACGCCCAGAATTTTCTAAAGCAGAATGAACAACCGTGTTTGAACTCTCGGCGATGGGAGGGCTACTCACTATGCTCATTTACACGATTATGAAATGCACTCGTTGATCTGGCGATTACGAATGCGAACGATATACGTGCGGTCGGAAGAGGCTGGAAACCCGGCGACCTTGACCCAGACTAGCGGATGAATCCACGAAGTTGCAGAGTCGTTTCAAGGTCGAGGTGAAAGCGCGGGTGACTAAGGATTCGAAAGACCTTGCCAGATTCATATTTCTATTTCTCTCTCTCTCTCTCTCTCTCACTCTCTCTCTCTCTCACTCTCTCTCTCTCACTCTACTCCTTTTCTCTTCTCATCCTACGTCCCACAATTTGCATCTTTAGTAGACAAGAGGTCCTCTCGAGGTCCACGCGCATTAGACTTATACGGGAACGTCGTCGTTGATCGTGATTTACGATTTAGCAAAGGTGGAGGGGAAACAAGGAGATTAGTAATCTCAGTAATGAAAATTCATTACAGGATATGGCCACATTGCGCCAAAGACGAAAAATGGAAAGGTCGTGACGATTTTTTATGCCATCCTCGGTATACCGTTGATGCTGCTGTGCCTGTCCAATATTGGCGACATCATGGCGTCCAGCTTCAGGTCGCGGATCATTTTACTTCCCTTCGTATTAAAGAGCAAGCAATCTGATTTTTCGCTGTTTCTTTCAGATTTCTCTATTGGAAGGTATGCTGCTACATATGCACGAAGCCACCCAAGAAACGTCGACCACGGAGTGCCATGATGAGGTCTTATTCGGTTCGACAGCCTGGGTAAATATATGCCCATCTACGGCTCGTTACGAGCAGCCGCTCCACTGGGAGACACTCTTTTCCAATGATTCGAAATTCGTTTAAGACGCTACGGATCTAGCAGAGGTTCTCAATTGAGACGATCGATCAGAGTGAGCCAAAGATCGGCGGATTCCGCTTTAGGACTCTCCGAGAGCATGACCAGATCATCGTATTCGGACACGGATTGCAGGTATCGATAATGCAGGTTTGCAATTATGGGAAAAGTAGGGTTCGTCCAGTCGATGAATGAAATAGCGCATCTCAACGATTAGGTACAATCCACGGCGTTTCGAGAGACCGGATCAAAGAAGGCCGACAGAAGCTTACTTGCCATCCGCAAGTACTTCAGCGGGTTTCAAAGCTGGGACCATGTCGAGATACTCCGATATACCTGTCTCCACTCCAAAAATGTCGAGAGGTATACCTTTTATGCGCATATACACACGCATGCACAACCGCGCACTAAAATAGAATGCCTATATAAATTAACAGTCTCGTTTATATGACTTAGACACTTTGCGTTTTATAAATATATACGATATCATTAAGAGTATTACTAATATGTAAATCATCTCGGTAATATCTATTTAGGTATGACTGTATTTGAATTAGTGCATACGAGCAAGACTGTATAAAAGCGCAGAAAATATTTTCTCGTACCGATAAATGGATCTCCGATTAATTGTCCCTTTTTCGTGATACTTAAAACAGGTAGTCCGAGATTGACGACACAATCTCTCGATAGAAAATTGTTGGTCGGCACCAACGAGACCGATCGATCGCCCGTTCTCTGCAATAAATACGCCCTGGATGATCTGGACGACGAGATTCGAAACTGGCGTCCAACTTCTGACAAATGTAAATGTTCGTTGCTTCGATACTTCCTCTTTGCGCGCATATTACGCTCGTTTCGCGCCAGTTGCCCCCGGGCAAGTGGCGCGAGTAAGAATGAAAGTTCCTGGTACCTTTGTTTCTCCGTGCTTGTGTACTCTTTCGAGTGTAAGAAGTATCTCGCGTTCTGTTATTCTTTGACAGTAGGCGATCCCAGCAAATTGCAGAACAATGGGACCACAGATGCGGAAAACGTTGAAAGAAACACGAACAACCTTGCTAGCAGATCTTTGCCAAGGAGATGTTTCTCCGTGGAGGGTACCACCTCGAATCACCGGACCAATTTATCGCCCTCCATTTACTTGGAGATGGAGCAACCGAGGAGATTTCCGTCGGCAAAGGGCCGTCGCACGCGCACCAATTATCCCGTTGGTAAGTTGCTCCTTATGCGTACTGCCTGCAAATGGAAAGTCGTCTAAGTTTACGTTTGAGGAATTTACACGAAGCGATGTTAATTAGAAGTTGCACTTCGACGGTCATAAAAGTAGACGACGGGTCTAACAATAAACTGTCCCGTAAAAATTCAATGCGCCATTACGCGAGTTATTACAACCGGTACCGATAAGAGCACGCTCATACATCGCAGGTACACCCTTCTCAGGACAACATTTTAAATGTCCGCTTTATTAAATTCCTGGGGTAACATTTTTGACTAGTTTTAGCAGGGAAACGTTCGTAATTAAACACTGTAGGTACAATACGTACCTACGCGGTACCAAACGCTTCCCTCGTCGTTCAACAGTTAAACATCGGACGCTTTTCGGCCGAGCCGTGAAAGCGTTTACCAATCGATACGAAGCCGAGGTTTGGATGAGGTTTGCAAAAACCGGAGCGCGTGTCATGCTCGAGCTATTAGAAACATGCTAACGATCGCTGTAAAATTCTCCAAGCTTAAGGTCTGTCTCCGTGGTCCGGAGATAGGGCGCTGTCTATACGCTATTACGAAATAACTAGCTAATTTTTTCGTACTATCGTGTAATATGACATTAATATTCTTACGAGGAGCACGCTCTTACAAACGAGAACCGCCCTCGCCAAGGATCATGTCACCGATGGGATTCGCCGTTCATCGTCAAGTATACGCCGATGATTTCGACGGGGATTACGATTACTACGGGGGTGATGACCAGGAAAGACAGCCGATCAAGCCGGTGCCCATCTGGCTTTGCGTCTTCCTCGTGGTCAGCTACATATTCGGCGGAGCCTTCCTGTTCAGCGAGTGGGAAAAGTGGCCCTTCCTCGATTCAGCTTACTTCTGCTTCATTACCCTCACGACTATCGGTGCGTAAGAACCACTTGCTACCCTAGCCAACTTGCTGGATCGAGCCGCACCTCTCCCGCAATTTGAAATGTTAATCCGATCCAGCCTATCCTAATTTCTGTTACCCACTGTCGAACACTCGGTAGGTATGCGCGATGTAGGAAAGGTTCTGACGATATATGTTTCACATGTATTTCCCTGGATTTCGTCAATTTAATAACAATAATTACAAGAACTTGTATTTATACAAATTAGGAAATACTGGGTAAATCGGCCCAGGGCCTTACACGGGGTTGCAATTTGTTCTGTTATAATATTGTAGATGGATTATTTAGGACGCAACTTAACTTTTGCTTGGAGAGTGAGAGAGAGAGATCGGCTCACCATCGTAGCTGTAGAGGCCTTTTTATAGTTGTGGCCGAATATCGTTTCGGGAGCGCCGTTTCCAGGACCCTCGTCTTCCTTCGTTGGGCCTCTACTGCCGCTCGTCCATCGGTCCTCCCTTTGGGTGTTCTCCTTTCTCCTCTCCTCTCTTTCTCTATCTATCTCTCTCACTCTATTTTCCCTCATTTAGATTATTGTTGCGAACTACTGACGGACGCGTCAAATGAGGTCAATAGCATCCTGGATGGAGCCTTGAATCGACGCATTCATTTTGTTATGGATGTCAGTAGGTTCGAGCACATTTCTCCTCATCGGGAGCATCTCGGGTGGCTCACTGCAAATCGCAGGAGGAATTATATTGTTTGCCGTAGAACTTTTGATATTATTTTTCATAGGCGTCCTACCTTTCTCTTTAAAAGGTTTCTTTTTGTGCCTGAGGTGCGTGCGCATGCGACGCGTTCTCGTGCTGGAGATATTGTGCTGCCTTCTTGTAGGACGGATGCTATGTTACATTCTTTTTTAGCTATCGCGGCAAATCGGTGGAACTTGCTTCCGGATGGTGTGCGTGGTGCTCGGTCGCCTGGGGAGTTCTCTGCTAAATTATATGTTTTTCTTTTGGGAGCTGAGTTTGATTGTTTTTAGTGTATTTTTTGTGTATTTTAGTTTTAGTTTAGGTTAGATTACTTTGGTTTGAGCGTTTGTGCACAATTTTTGTATGTTGCGTTGCTTATGTCTGTATTTTGGTGTGTAATGACTTATGGGACCCATGGTCTCAAGGCATTAACAAATATATTTCTTTCTTTCTTTCTTTCTTTCTCTATATCTTTCTCACTCTATCTCTCTCATTTTCGGTATCTCACTCTATATCTTTCTCACTCTATCTCTCTCACTTTCTGTATCTTATTGTCAGTCAATCTCTCTCACTGTATTTAATATCGTTTTCCTGCTTGCCTATCCGTAGGCGCACCTCATATTCCTTACAAGGTCGAGATGCATCTAATACAATGTATCGTATTAGAAACAATTCACGGGGCGAATTCGCTTGTCTTTCCGAAATAAAGTGGTACTCATTTCTGTCCAGGCTTCGGAGACTTGGTGCCCGCTTATAATTTGGGCGCTCATAAAGGCATCGCTCTGTGCTCACTCTATCTCTTATTCGGCATCGCCCTGCTGGCTATGAGCTTCAATCTGGTGCAAGAGGAGGTTATCAACAACGTGAAGAGCGTAGCGAAGAGGCTCGGTATCATCAAAGAGAGCGATGACGAGGAAGGGGACGATGACTACGACGAATACGACGCCGAGTACGAAGACGAGGTTGACGGCGAGCTCGAGCGCTGACATCCTAGAGATGTTTTGCCGTCTTCGTCGATACCAAGAAGTTGCGCGGTTACGACGTAGACGAGACAATTTTATGAAAGAATTATTTTTGTGTCCCCATAATTTACGCGCACGATCGGTGAATGTGCCAGCAATAATGATAACGTTGCTTTCAGTGTCCAAACTGTAGAAAGGATCCTTTCCAATAATAAAGACTTTTCGGGAGGCATATACCTACGTCTACGCGGAGAAACATGACAAGTGTAAATATATCGGATCAAAGAACGAGGTTGCAGGAAGTAGATCGTTGATTTATTCAGTGTGAAATGCAGATGTTTTTAAAAGCGAGTCTATGACGAGAAAGCTCATCGCCACTATTCTCCTGTGGTAGAAACAAGCCGGAGGAATGGGCCGAGTGGCGACAGTTGGATATTTATTTATATAACCTAACGAACCCCAACGAGGAATACCAGATCATCGACGACGCGAGGGGACAAAGCAGTTCCTCTCGGTACGTAAATAGACGTTCGTGTGGAATCTTCTATTTTGGACAAAGCCCCACACGATGCGAAACGTCGGATAATTATTTACGTTGCCCCGAGGTACGTGCACGTATTCGGCCCTTCGCATAACGTGAGAAGGATTTATCAGAATTGATAGAGTGGAAAGTGTCACGCTTCGTTTCGATAAAAATGCCTACTATCGCGAGGAGACGATGGTCTGCCATCGAAAGAAGAAGTGTCTCGGAAATGAATGGGATTGTTGAGAGGGACCAAAGTTCAATCGAGAACGGTGATTTCTTCATGTCATATACTAGCTTTTTATAATGTTCGACGAGTTACGTGGAACCTAGTTATTCGCCCCGATTATTCATTAACCATCGATACGCGGACCCCTCCTAATATTACGAAGAATCGATAGGGACTAATGAACGGCGCGCGTCTCGGTGTAGCATCTTTTAATCGAATCTCGTAAGTGCACTGGCATCTCTCTGCGATTTCCGAAACACCGTGGAAAGATTTTAACGAGCTCTCGGCCGAGACAAACGGAGCTTTTCCCTACCTCGTAGAACGTAATCGAAATTTTATGCTCATCCTCTCCGAAAAGCGTCCTCATCCCTGGGATATTCCACTGTCGCCCTTGCCTGGTCCTCCACTCCATCGTCGCCCATCGTCATCCTAGTCGCCCTCGAATTTCCCTAAATCTCCTGGGGTAGAGCCGGAGAATCGCGAATAAACAGCGAGCGTCAACGTCGGCCACTTTGCACCCCTCTTTTTCCGTCGTCGAGTTTAAAGCCACCGCGGAATCTAATAATCTTCTCTCGTCTGGCTTCGGATGAAAAAGAGGGAAGGGCCGAGCCTGCGGGAGGTAGGTACCGCATCTGGGAGGGTAGAGTAATTCGAGGGCGAACGGGAACGACAGTTTTTCTATTAATTCTCGACGAGAGCGTATCGTGAAAATCAGTCGGGCGGTAGCAGCGTGGAGAACGAAGGGGATGGGAGGGATTCGACAAAGGGGTGAAAGTCAGCCACCTCGTAAGCGCGTCCGCTTCACTTCGTCACAGTGTCTAACGAAGTCTGCATATCGCGGAGAAATTTAAAAGTCTGGGTGGTCGGAGACGAAGGCCATCCCTCAATCGCCTCTCTTCTCTTCGTTCCTTCGCCTCTTAATAACTCTTCGAGACAGGGTGAAAACGGATAGGGGTTAAAATGTCCAAATGACAAATTAGACTAAAATTCTCGAAGAAGCGCGTGATTCGAGGAAGGATGATACGGGTGGCGTGTCTAACGGGTGTCGCGAAATCGGTGGCGCACCCCGTGATCGGTCAGGGGCGAAGAGACCAGGTCGAAGCAGAAGTCGAAGCCGACGCCTGATTATTTTTGGCACGCGTCTATTTCCAGTTTGTGTGCCGCGACGAGCGCGGGGCGCCGCGTACGAGATCAGTTGTGCGTGTAGCCCTCGTCGCGTCGGGCTCTCGTTTCTCTTCTCGCGATGTTTCTCCGCGTATTCGTCGCCCTCGTACATCCTTGTCCTGTGATCGTTAGGAACTGCATCGTGTTGTTCTAGAGAAAGCAACAAAAGTAAGAAAGTCAAGATAGACGCGAGAATTGTCCGCACGGTTAAATAAAAATGGCACGAGTGATTTCACGCGAGTGTTCGTCGTCGGTGAAGGACTAACTTTTAATGAAATTCGAGAAAGTGGTGGGCTCGGAAGAGGAGCGCGTTTTCGACCCGAGGGGTCAAAGACTCGCCGGCGGTCACGGCGTCGCGGCTACTCGCGGACTCCGCGCGCGCGCCCCGAAGAAAATGATCTATAAGAGGAAGCGGGCGGAGCAGTGCGTCGTCGTCTTCGTTAGTCGGTCGGTCGTCGTCGTCGTCTCGGTCTAGGGAAACGCTCTCGCCTTTAACGCGGCACTCAAACACGTGGCGGCGACCCGACGCCTTAATGCGCGGTCTAGTCCGCAAGATATATGTATAGTTCTGTGCACGCCTATGTATAGATCTTAGAACACGAGGAAGGGGGGTTGTCGGTGGAAAGGAGAAGAGGTGGAAGCTGCGAGCCACGGCGCACAGTGCGTAATCCCTAAGTGAGATCGGTCGATCGATCGATCTCGCGTGATTGTTAATTAGAACGAAGAGAGGGAGACAGGGCGAATGAGATGTGATCGAGCGAGATGAAAAATGTTTCGCGTTTGTCGAATAATTGAAAAGGTTAGGACGGACGAGTTTCAACGATGAATACCAATGGATTCGCACGAGAAGCGATGGGGATTACATAAAATTATGTAATCCTGTGCGTTCGGTTGTTATTTTCAATGCGGAACAGTTTCGATGTTAGTTTTTGCGACCGACAGCACCGATGATCGGTATTCGGGGGAAGAGTACGTCCTGCGTGCATATTCGTCGCTGCTGCCGTCGGTACCATGGCTTCGGAGAGCTTTCCGCGAGCGGGGCGAATAAATTGGAAACTCGTGGTTGGAACACGAGAGGTAAAGTGCGAGAGCGAGTAGCAGCAGCTGCAAGATGTCGTCGGCAGACAATGCGACATCACCTCGACGCACGATTTCTTTTTTCTTTTAACTTCGAAGAATTCCAGGCGATAATCGGAAAAAAAATTAAAGGAACTTTGCCGATGGTACGGGTGCCCCAGGCGCTTTCTTCCACGTTGGATTTTGGGGATGAAAAATGCCAAGCCAGGTGGTACACGAGAGGGGGGCACGAGCAGGAGTATAGGGGGAAAAAAAACTCTCTTCTCACCTCTCTTTTCAATTGGAGAACAGGAAAGAAAAGAAATTATTCCGTGAAATAAGATAAAGCCGAGGGTAAATTCGGGAGGATAGGAGCGTATTTATAAGCGGCGAGCGGGTGAGATCGCCCTCGTGGCCGCCTTTGCAAACGATTTTTCATTCTTGCCACCACTGTGTCGGAACGGGAGGTGGGCGAAGGGTGGAGGAATTAGAAAGAGAAGGAGGTGGAGGGGCAAGAGGAAGAGGGAAAGGGGGTGAGCGAGCGTACGTATACGGTTTCACAATAGATTTTGTTAAGCGGCCAAGTAGTACGTCCCTTCCACGAAACGCGCTTTCGATTCTCCGCAGACCGTGACAGAGTCGATACCAGACTCCTCCCGTACGATATAATTCGTGGAAGTGGAAAGAAGAAGAGTCGGCCGAGAAGATACGCGGGATGACGTTTCCCATTAAATTCCCTGGTATACGTAACCTTCCGTTGCTCCGATAGCAAACCGGAGGGATACCGCGTATGATAACGAGACGGGATATAAAAAGGAAGAGGGAAGCGGAGAAGAGGAGGCCGGATTCTCGATTTTTATTCCGCTCGCTCGTGCTACACGTACGATCTCCACCCGGCGAGATTCTCTAACGAACATTCTCCACCTTTCCACCTGCTCTTCACGGAGCTTTCCCGAGTATTCTTCGCGCTTCCGTCTATCCTTCACCCGCTCCCCATAAAATTGAATTCCCCTCGCGAGAGACTCCAGCGTTAAGTCAAAGTAAATTGATTTTCAACTTGGTAGCGAATTGCGAAGCGCGGATAGTAACCCGACACCCCCATATTCTCCCTCAGCCGCGAATGGGGGGGGGGGGTATCCCTTGAATGCGCAAATTTCCAAATCCCGTTATCTCGGGTCACCGTGAAATAATTCGATCTTCGACCCTCCGGGCGTCTTGACGCCCTTGCCACGCTAAATTCGTAAATTGCCTTCCTTCCCTTTTTCCGAGCCCTCTCGTCTCTCACCCCCCCCCCCCCCTGCCCCCTCTGTTACTCTCGCGGAGAAGGAGTTTACCGTGGAATTATTCGATCGGGATACCGGCCAAGAGTGCAAAGGGAGGATGAAAGCGCCTCTTGTAAATTTCTCGTAAATTTGCAAATTGCCCCGCGCTTCGAAGAGTGCAACGAAAGCGCGTGGGCCACGATCGAGCCACTCTCTCGCTTCTCTCTTCCCCCTTTCCATCTTTCCCTTCCATCTTCTTTCTCGTTAACGAGCGTCCTTGAGAACCAGTAGCCGTGGCTACGGGAGGTTTGCCGTGGTAATTTTCTTATTAGTCATTCGCCCGCAACGCCGTCGCAGCGGTGGTCGCGCCGCGTAAACCTTTTCCCAACCCCCTTTTCATGTCCCTGGAGGCTTATGACGACTTCCATTACCACTCTGCGAGTCATCCCCCTTTTGATCCCTTCGGCGCCCCTGGAATATCGCGGCTGTGCGACCGCGCTCTATTACCGCGAGGATTCTCTAGGGTCGGAGGTACGGAAGTGAGAAGAGAGAGAGAGAGAGAGAGAGAGAGAGAGAGAGAGAGAGAGAGGGGGGAGCTTGGAAGGGAATGAAAGGGCAGAGATTCCTTCTCTGCCGAGAGCACGGCGAAGAGACATCCGGCAGGGATATATGCGAATGCGAAGTCGTATTGCGTCCTGGCAGCTCGCGGTTACTGACCCGCATCTTTCAAAGCGGGGCGTACGAAATGACGCGTGGTAACGCGAGAATTACCTCGTATAGACGTGAAATCGTAAATGCGAGGCGTAGAGTATAGAGAGAATCGTTATTTTATCCGTGAAGCTGGACTTTGCTGTCGGTGGCACGCGGTTTAGATAAAAGAGAAGCAAGACGAGAGAACGGACGGGGCCAAATCGATGAAAGATGGAGGCGGAGAGGCCCTCATCGGTGAACAGAAGCTGGCAGCGTGGAAGTTATCGCGGACGGGGCGGAAGGAGAAGGAAACGAAGGCGGAAACCTTGGAGCGAGAGAATCGCCGACTGGACCAGGTCCCTGATAGCCTTCCTCTTCAGCAACGTCGGCATAGTCTGCCTGGTGGTCGGATACACGATCGCAGGTGCTTTCCTCTTCACACACATCGAGGGTAGGGTCAGCCTCGAAATGACGGGGGACGTGATGAAGCTGAGAAACGACACCGCCGCCTCGCTCTGGGAATTGACGTCCAAGGTGAACGATTTTATCCGTCGGAGGGCGTGCGCGCGCGCGCGCGCGGTAACGTCGAAAGATTTTCATAAATTGGCACGAACAGAATTATTCCGGGGTTATTGGGTTCGCGGAAAATTGGGATTAACGAGAAGACGAATGGGAGCGCGCGAAACGAGGCGCGGGACGTACCAAGAGCTCCTCGCCCCGCGGCGGCCGGTCAATTCGAATTCTAAGCTAAGTTAATAATAGTTGCTTCTTACGCGGTGGTCGCGCTCATTCTGTCGTTCCTCATTAACGTCTTGATACGCGCATACCGACGATTCAATTCTGAAGCGCGCAGGAAAAGTTTGCCGCGCAAAACGTAGAGGATACCGCGCGATGGAAAAAACCTTGCCGTCTCCTTCCTTGCGTAAAGAATCTTTTACGCTCTCCTCTGTTTCTTCTTTTACGGTGACGTTACCCCGTCTCCCGTCTAAAGTGTTCGCCTTCAACCAAGTTGAAGGGCTGTTTCCGTGTGCTTAGGAGAATATCTTCTCCGAAAAACTTTGGAAAACGAAAGTGCGAGCGATCCTGGAGAGCTACCAGGAGAGAGTGGTAACGTACGCGAAAAACGGAGAGTACAACGCGGCGGACGCGAGCAAGAAGTGGAGCTTCGCCGGTGCCTTCCTTTACTCCCTCACCGTGATCACGACGATCGGTAAGATGATAAGAGCCCGTCATTCCTTATCCGCGCTACTTTATACAATTATGAGCTTTGCCTTTCCATCCTCCGAGTTCTAAATGGGTCTCAAACGATAAGCGAGCCTGTTCCTCCAATATCATTTCTCACCTTCTCAGCTTTTATCCCGGAAGGGGTTCAACGAGCTCGTCGATCTAAGACACGGTTTAGCGTGAGTCGGGCAATCGCCCGAGAAATGTTTATTAATCGAACAAATAGCCTGAGATTTTTTACGCGGTAAATGACGCGATCTTCACCAACGCCCCTCCTCCCAGCTTCGATCGCCTCGGCTTCCCCGGCAATGATAAATCGTCTCTAGACGAGTGAGTCTCTTGCTCTCACGTCCGGAAGATTCTCCATCCCAAGAGTGACGTAGGAGGCCGAAGAAGACGCCGAGATAAAAACAGGAGAGGGAGAATTCTTCGTAAACGAGATTTAATGCTCCCAGCGCTCGAAGTAGTTGGGCATTAGCGGTTGATAACATTCATTTAATGCGAGGCGACCAAGTGCTTCGCGAAGGGGTGGGTGGAGGAGAGATTCATTATACGTCAGGACAGTTCTTGTCGATGTATATTTTATACTTCCTCGCAGCCCGCTTGAACTTCTTCCCGAAAACCTCCCCTTTCGCGAGTCTCAAGTTTTGCATATTTTTCTCTTCCGCTTCTCGACTCTGCTTCCGTAAAAAAGAACTTTCTGCTCGTACGATTAATCGACGGTACTTTAATCGCGCTCCGTTTAAATAAAACTGGCTACCTTCAATTTCCCTTTAATTTCCTATGAAAATCTCGTGAAAGTTACGCTTTTAATGTACCTGTAAAACTGTGGAGGCAGTAATACGGCAAATCACTTTTACGGTTCGGAGACACAGAGAGAGTAAGTGGAGCGCGTGAAACCGCGAAACGTTAAATCAATTAATTCCTGGGGAGCGGGTAAAACTGCAAAGTATCGGATAAATTTATTGGAGTGGCGCGAAACAAAATTTTAATGGATGGCACCAATGAAACACCATGGACTCGTCGTTGGGCGTTGCATCGCTCCTGCATCGCGCGTTTCATTGCTGGAGATGCGATTGTATGGTTCGCTGCGTTCGAGCGTCCTGTACTTGAAATTAACACCCCTTTGAACGTGGAATTAACATCGTCCTCACAACAAAGCCCGAAGAAAAATGATCCTCTTGTTCGCCCTGTAGGCGCACGGTGGCCCTAAAGATAAATCCACGATAATCAAGTTCTCTTATCAGCATCGTCCGGCATTCAAACTCGCGCGCGTGCATTCATCCCTCTCGTCATGTCGTCGTAGAACGGGCGCGGAGCGTCCCTTCCATCGTGCTTTCCTACGGTGACGCCAGAAGGGAGAGCGAGGTCGGACATTTTCCCGGATGCGGAGGATCTTAATAGAGGCAAATGGGTATGGTAATATTAATGACTGCGGCGTAATGGCGCCGTGACTCGCGGACGGATATATCCGTCGGGGGAGCGAGCGAGCGGGTCGACCAAAGGGCATTAATTAAAATTACGAACGCGACCTCGGACCGAGGAGGATGGGATGGACGAGTGGAACGTTACATGGAAAAATGTGAAAAGTCGCGTTCGTGCTTCGTGTTACTGGAATCAGGCGCGACCGAGAGTCGCGAAAGAATTTACCCTTTTCCCCTAGCCCTATTTTTGTCCGACTCTTGGATAGTTCGAGATCTTTTACGCGACGTTAACTATTTCGTGGTGGGCGTTGAAAGGATCGCTCTTAGGATGGTTTCGCCCAATTGCAAGGCGGAATTACTTTTTGTCGCCGGTGAAGAAGGTGGCAGGCAGACTACGTGCATCACGATAAGGAGATTTAAACGCCATCGTGGGTACAGTTCCTCGCGCGATAAGCTCCCTTGTCGACACACTTTACTCTCTCGTTCGCGTCTCGCCTCGGTGCTTTACATCGATTCCACTTGCGAGGAGTTTCCCGAGAGACGGACCGAGAACTAGGAACACCCCACGAGTACGGTAAAGATCATTTTCGCGATGTAGGAACGGGTATCGTTAACGCGAAGTAAGATCGAGTCGGGCTAATTGCGAGCCGGGGGAACGTTTTCCGAGTGCGTGAATGTTGAATTTCGCACGTCGAAGTCAACGGATTTTTACGGCCAATTTGGACTTTCTGTTGTACGTCGACAGCGATGAATTTGTAGGTACGCGTACTATCTCGCGGATGGCGGAACAATTGTCCACTCGTCTCTGTTATAAGAAATCCGTCTGGGGCTTCGAACGTACATTAATCTTGTTTTGTTTCCTTCGCAAAGGGTAACCGGGAACTTTTGTTGTTCGCGGAAATGGCACGAAAAAGAGTAACGATATAATGGATCTATCGTGCGAGGATTTAATGCCGAAAATACTACCAAAAGCATGTGAAAGAAACTGTAGATTCTAATATTTGCTAACGGAAAACTCGTACGGATCAGCACTCGTGTTCATTCTCCTCTCCCCCACTGTCGTACTCGTCTACCCCTTTTCTCTTCTTCCGAAACATTCAAGACTCTCGGAAGTTCCTCGAAACTTTCAGCACCTCCACCTTTCACGTTCTAGAGTAGAACGTCGAGGCGGAAGTAAAGACCCCTGCGAGAGCCGAGAGAGTTTTCGCCTGTGAGAAAGCAGAGTGTGTGTGTGAGAGAGAGAGAGAGAGAGAGAGCGCGTGCCGATGGAGTGACGCGAGAGGGAAGAGTAAGAGGCGGGGTGAAACTAAAGAGGAAAAGAAGAGGGTCGTATCACCTCGAAGATCGAGAGGCTCGAATCGCTTTATCGCGATACACGACGAACCGTGCCTTCTCCCTTCTTCGTTCTCCTTCGCTCTCGCAGGATCTCCCGTTACTCTTACTTCGTCGGAGGTCGCGCGATTCGAAAAGACGATCGGACGCGAGTGACGGAAAAGCGCGAGAGAAATTGGATCGCTGGGGGCTCTCTTGCCACTTTCGGGAGGGATGGTGGCCGCAATGGAGGCAGAGACCCGGGTCCCTTCATATCCGATCTCCGGGGAGTTATTTCTCTCCTGTCGCAAAATTACTTTCGTATATCTGTGATATATACGCGCGAATCGCGAAGGTGATTGGCGGGGAACGAGATGAGGACCGGGAGAGTGGAAGGAGGAAGCTCGTTAGGCCGGAAATTAATTAACAGACGGACTACTGATTACCGGACCCTGGGGAGGAAAGTGGCCGCAGGGGCTACGACGATTCACGTTTATGGAGGAAGGAGAATCCTTCGGCAGTCATCCGGAATTAATCGACTCCCTTTGCGATCCTTTCGGTTCTTTAACCGCGTATCGCGACTTTCTCCTTTTTCTTCTCTCTTAAGGTAGACGTCCACATTTTCGCATCGTAAGTATCGGACGCATCGCATCAAACGGATCGTAGTATTCTTTGTATAGAAAACAATACAAGTGCGTATGCGTGTGCGTAATACGGGTAGATTCGTGCGATCCGTACGATGCGGATCAGAGGACGCACTTGTATTGTTTTCTTATACAAAGAATACTTCGATCCGTTTGATGCGATGCGTCCGATACTTACGATGCGAAAATGTGGACGTCTACCTTTAAATGCCAGCCGACGAATATTCTCCAAGAGTCGATCCTTTCGAGAATCGACCGGCTACGGCAATTAACAGAATAAACCCTTCGCCGCACTATGGGCATAAAGTCGATTTTTGGTGCCAAAAGTCATTCGACGGCTGAATTCTGAACCGATTGCGATGAAATTAGGCTTAAAATACGCGTTACTTATTGTACTATAGCAGAGATCTGCACTTTTTTTTGATATCGCAATTTGTTGATTAATACAAAATCGAAATTGTTTCAAACTTTTGGCAATTATTTTTTGGTTACGGTGTTCAGAATCCCTTCGATCTTGATATACAAGGGTTTTCGAGTTCGCCGATTACGAAACCGTGACACAAATTTCAAAATTCGAAATGGCGTAGCACGTCTTTGCCCACTTTAGAAGCGGATAACAAGCGACGTGCACAGCACGTCTTTCCAGCTGAAGAGGTCGACAAATTGTAATATCAAAAAAAGTGCAGGTCTCCGCTGTGGTACGATAAATAACGCGCATTTTAAGACTAATTTCATCGCAATCGGTTCAGAATTCAGCCGTCGAACGACTTTTGGCACTAAAAAACGACTTTATGCCCGCAGTGCGCCGGGACGATTCCAGTATTACTCGCGCGACGAATTATCATGGGGGCTGATGCGTCACGTGACGTTTTACGCGTCGCGACGTTGGCGTCGGTCGGTCCTCCTTCCCCGCGTTCTCCTTCGTCTCTTTTAGAGACAAAAGCCGAGCTTACACGTAGCGGAAGAGGGGAGAAGGGAGTGGTGAGGGTAAACTGGCCGCTAGCGCCGGAGGCAGAGGATTAACAGCGCGAACTTTTGGCAGGGGAGGATGAGGAGGGAGGGGGTGGTGCAGGAGGTGAAGAAGGGCAGTAACCAGCCACCGTGTGTGTGCGACCTTTTAATTAATTCTAGGGTCTCCGCGTACGGACCAGCCTCCTCCTCCTCCTACTCCTCCTCCTCGTCCTCTTCCTTCTCCTCCTCCTCGCCTGTTCATCCTCGTGCCCTCATCGGAGATGAGACCCTGCTGCTACCCACTTTATCCCGACTGTGATTACAGGCCGGCATCAGCCTAAAAGGGTCGGCTGGCTAGTCGGCAGCCCGCAGATCGATTCTCGCTGGCAAACGAGCGAACGAGCGAACGAGCGAGCAGCAGAAGGCGCGCTGGATTATTCGCACGCGAGCGGTTCAGTGACGGCGGCACCGAGTCCAAACTATCGAAAACGTTTGTCTCACTCCCCCGTCTCCGTCGTTTGGTCTGGTCGCTTGTCGTGGGTGGTGGTCGTTGGTTGCAAGCGTGTGAAAAGGGTGGATTTCATTCGACTATCGTTCGGGCACGCGCGCTGCCATCCTGCTTTATTGTTTTTTAAGCTTTCTTCGGTTTTCGGCACGTGCCCGAGACGCTTCAAGATAGATTGGATGGTTCTTTTAGGGGGAGGATTCCAGTTGTCTCTCGGATCTTCCAACGTCGCGCAGATATCGTCCCATTGCTTTCGAATTGTCGTAATGGTCGAGGGGGGATCTGGAAATTGACGACATTTTTGGGGCCCTCGATTCTTCTATTATGCGTAATCGACATTTTGCCCAGTTCGTAGGACCAATTGCTGAAATTTGGATTGGGATCGCATGGCATGGGCATTGGAATAGGATTAATTATTATTGTGCGGTAGAGCGAGCACTACTCTGACCTTTGGTGGAACTCTGGCCCCATTTTAATATCGGATCTCAGCCCGCGTCACTGGGCCAAATCTCGAGATTTCAGTCGAGTCAGGTATATTCGATCTCTTCGAGTAACGAAAGCAAGATTGATATCGATTTGTTCTATGAGTAATGGAATAACATTATAGAATTTCGGGGCTAATATTTGTTGCTTTAGTGTAACTATCCGTACGTTGATCAAAGATTAATCGGACCACTAACGGGTCTACTTTCATCGTTTTTGTTTCCTCGTTTGTCACGGGTAAAGAGTGATTCGTGCGATTGAAGGTAGAGTAAAATTAATCTTGGCTATGGGCCGTGCGTTGCATTTTGGTAACCGCGTGTCCCGGGGTCAGGGAATATTTAAATATTTGAGATCCGCGAGAGGGCGAAATGTCGGGGGTTTGGGTTAGGTCAGAGTTTTCAGTGGCTGTTCGGGGTCAAGTACCGGTGGATATACCGGGTGTGCCAAAAAGTTTCAACGATCCAGCATAGTTTTGTGCTAGACGCTCGGGGCGCTTGCGAATGCAGAAGAAGGGAATAATCATGCGGCTGCGAAATCGTAATACCTACGGATAAAGTATAAATGATGCAGCTTCCATAACTTTACCCTCCGTCCGAATTAGCTTCCGATAATCCGATTCCCTTTTAGTCTAGTTCGATCGATCGGAAGGACAGCGGAGACCCTACTTCATTAAATTATTAATTAACAGCGTACCCGATGAGTCTAAAAAAGGAAACAAGAGTGGAGCGCGAACCCTTTTTTTTTTGTTCCTCCTGTGGAATAAGCCGGTGCTTCCAATGGATTCACGGATTTCGGAAAAAATCGACTGTATGATTTTCAACAGCGACGTTTCGAGGAGAAAGGGAATACGTTAATGCTCGATAAAGAGAATGGCGAAATGGGAAAGGGAGTGATTGCAAAAATTGCGAGCCGCGCGGCGTGCGGGTGTTTTGCAGGAAGGGAATGAAATAATCTGGAGGGATGGAATAAAAGTGGACGGGGAGGAATGTAGAAGCAGAGAAACAGACCATTATATCTACATATACGTATAATATGTAAATTGACGCGCAAGTCAGCTGTTGTATGACTAAATTGAATTCCATCCGACGAAAAATTCTGCACGGAAGTATAAACCCAATAATGACTTACGAGGAATTCCCTAGTATTTTGCATTATCGTTAATCATTCAATTTCCCATTTCACGTTTTCTTTCTCCTCCCCGATAACCGATAACTATCGGGAAAACAATAAAATTATCATTGAAAAATCCACCTTGATTACAATGCAGCTGCGTTATTATTGAAATACCCCGTACATATTTGAGGCGGTACGAAACAAGCGGGAACCTAGTGCAATGTAATTTAACTTCCTTAATTACAAAGGGTCATTTTTTTACACGGTGGAAAAAAATTCGCCCGGCACTCGGAGAGATATATCGGGCCAATCTCTCGGTTCGTCCAACCGGGAGAGGGTTACTCTATCGGAGATATAAAAGGACCCATGGGTGTCGTTAGGCCGCCTACTAATATATTCATCGACGACTTTAGCCCGATACGCGTGGGATAAAGGTTAATGTTCTTCCCCGGTTTCAAGCCCCCTTCCTACCATCGGCAGCAGATGGCCGGTAACGGTATATGGACATAAGTAATTGAGAGCCGAAGTGCAATCGGCGTGCGGGGACAACGAAGAGGTAGAGAGGAGAGAAAAAAGACATTCAGGCCATCAGGGCTCGTTGTTAATTGCGAATATTGATCACCTTCGAGGGTTTCGCCCTCTCCGACGCGCGAGAGACGCGCGGTTGCCCGTGTCCGAGATTCTTTCTTTTTTTCCCTCGAGAAAGAGTGCTAAATAGTCGAGGCAGAAGTGGAACTCGCGAAACCGCACGAGGAATATTCCGGAGCGGTCCTAAAATTCATTTCGGAATCCTTGCATCTCGCGATGTCATTTCCGTGATATTCATGCTCGCTGGAAACGTGCGACTTTGTTTCCATAGAAATAAATATTTGCCAACTCGAATTGCAATTTTTTGATTTTCCAGCGAGCAAAAATGCATACGCCCGTGAATTTTTATTCGACCACTTTTTACTTTACCACTTATCTTTGCTCGTTCGATTCTAGCATGTTTCCGCATCATCCAATTACGGAGATGTTTGTCTGTCCACAAAAATAATCAAATTGAAGGAATTTATTCGCGAATTGCAAAATCCGTTTGAACATTTTGCGCGATGGGGTGCACACTTTTTCGACACTCCTGGTCACAGCAAACAGTGATTTTCCCTATTCTCGTGGACAAACGCAAATTGAACGCGGGAATCGAGTAGAGCGTTCAATGTCCTCTCGTGGGAATTTGAAAAAGCAATTTGTTCCTTTGTGACGTTGGAATTTGGCATAACGTTCGTTTGCGTCGACGCCCGTTTTAAAGAATCCTTCGAGTTCTCCAGTTTCTTCGAGCAAGAAACACCTAGTGTTCGATCCTCGACGAAGGTACAATAGTACGCGAGTCACACGTTTACAGGCACTGCATATCCCAGGATTCCGTTACACGATGCGTGCGTGATGTCACGCGCCAAACCAAGGTGGGACTTGAACCTTCTTCCGAAGGAGAAGTGGGAGGTGAAGGGGATGAAGAGACTCACCTGACTCCCTCACGTTTCTCTTGCTGGGCACGTAGATCGGGTATCACGTGCGTGACGGATCAGGGACATTAGACGCGGAAAAGCGCACTGCCAAGAATTATTGGCGATCGACCAAAAAATACGGACGCCGATATCTTGCACTCCTCTCTCCCTCTCTCTCTCTCTCTCTCTCTCTCTCTCTCCCTCTCTCCGTTCGTCTCATCTCCTAGCTTCCACCTCCTCGCCCACTCACCGATTACTCACACCCCGAGTGTGCGCTTCCCTCTATCCGATTCGCAAGGAAGGGGGCACAGGCTCGCGTTTCGAATC
The DNA here is from genome assembly GCA_944319695.1 of Tiphia femorata. Taxonomy (NCBI): domain Eukaryota; kingdom Metazoa; phylum Arthropoda; class Insecta; order Hymenoptera; family Tiphiidae; genus Tiphia; species Tiphia femorata. Next base: position 3,903,416 of record OX090902.1, read on the forward strand.
GCTTTGAATCGATTTCAATCGTCGCTAACGAGGCGAGCGGCAGAGACCAGCGATTTATTAATAAACGATGAAATCGATGAGACTCGCTCGATGTTTCCATCGCTCGTCCAGTCCGTTTGGACGAGATCGCGCGTTCCCCATCCCCGTAGAGTCGTCGACGTTACTGGAATGTTCCATGCTCCGTATGCGAAGAGCCCAGGGCGAGAGGAAGGCGGGACGAGATAGTAGTGGCCTGTCCCACGATAGGATCGCATCGACTGTAATTATTGGCAATTAACCAAAAATTTGGAGCGCCCATGGCCGACGACGTGGATACATCGATGGCGTGCCCCCTGCTTATCGAGCTAATGTCGCGTTAATATCAATTTCTCCCTAATTGCCGCGATCAACTCGATCTCACGAACTTTCGGCCGGCGAGAAACTTATCGGTAAAATTCGGCCGTTGTAACAATTGCCGTGTAATTATTAGGCCTATCCGTTTTCCGCGCAGTCAGACACACCCGTGCGCCCTGCTGGCGATTAGCTAGCAAACGTTGACACTTACAAAGCGATTAGCCGGAGACAGTTGACAAACGAACGGGCAATAGACGTGTCCGGTAATCCAGCAACATAGTAACTGTAAGCTGCGCGCGTCCTGCTCCTACGATATATCGCGCAAAGGATTCTGTAACAGATATGTCGAACGAGCTTGCAAACCCGTACGGCCGTAACTTTAACGACGTATAATCGTATCTCCGGGATATAACAGGGGATTAAAATTTCGTTTTACAAAGTTAACCCGAGTATCGCTCGCTGAACACGGAACATGTTCGCGTACCGGAGTTGTTCGTGGTCCCAAAATATTTCTTACACCCCGGCCTTTTTATAGAGAAGACCGCCGAACCCGAGTGTGTGTGTGTGTGTGTGTGTGTTACGCGAGTCGTGTTCCGTATCACCTAGTAAGAGAATTCACGCGAACCCGAGAGGGAAGAGAAATTCGTGTCCACCACCGTGGCATTCCGCGCACATTTCACACGGTACAACTGCGACTGGCCATATTTCTTCGCCCGAGATCCTCCTCCCGTCTTCCTTCAACTTCATGACTGTCCGCGTTACAAGGCAATTACATACGAAAAGCAGAGGAGTAGGTGATGCGAGGCGCAACGCCGTTCATCTTGCTCGGTGTCCTCCTTGCGCTCACCCGAGTATGTATCATCCACCGTGCTCGTTTAGCACTGTTTCACGGCTGCGGCAAATCGAGACTTACTCGCATTAATAGCGGGTAGCCTGGTTCGTTGCGCTTAATCGAATCTTACGCGCTCCGGATTGAAGTCGGTGGGTCCTTTTTAGGCACGACCGTAAAGGGAGTGACTTATGCTATCGCCATCGCGAAAACCGTTCGTGTGTGTGTGTGTGTGTGTGTGTGTGTGTGTGTGTCCGTGTATATCCTCGATTTCGGGAAAACGGCTGAACCGATTGGGACGAAATTTGGCACAAAAATCAAGTACACTACTGTGAGTTGACAATAAGGTTTGTGAGCCGCCATCTTGAACCGGTAGAAGATGGCGGGAAATTCAAATTTCGAATAAAATTTAATTTTGCCGGTATTTCAAAACGGTTGAAGATGGCTATACATAAAGTTTCCTGGCACCAAATGGGTATATACTCCACGTGCATGCCAAATTTCATCCAAATCCGTTCAGCCGTTTGGCCGGAATACTGGATTAAAGATTTTTTTAAGCAAATTTAAGTCTTTAATCCAGTTTTCCGGCAAAACGGCTCAACGGATTCGGACGAAATTTGGCATGTACATGGAGTATATACTGATTTGGTGCCACGAAACATTGTGTATGGTCATCTTCAACCATTTCGAAATGGTGCCAATTTCAAGTCTTTAATCCACTATTTTATTTTATAATTATAGTTTGAAAATCCCGTAATTTCGAAACGGTTGAAGATGACCATGCATAAGTTTCGTGGTACCAAATGGGTATATTTTTGAACTACATGCCAAATTTTGTCTGAATCCGTGCCGGCGTTTCGGCGGAATACCGGATTAAAGATTTCAATTTCCGCAATTTCTGAATGGTTAAAGATAACCATGCATAAAGTTTTACTGCGGCAAAGGGGTATATACTTGATGTACATGTAAAATTTTAGTTCGAATGCATTTAATTGTCCGGTTTCGATCACTTGCGCGCATTGCAGAAATGCTGCATTTCGCGGGCGAGCGCGAAGCGCGAGCACCCGACGTTCTCAGGGGGTATGGCGCTTGAGCGAAGCGAAAGCGCAGAGGACTCTCTAGCATAGTTTAATATCTCAATACTTGAATTTTCAACAATTTCGAAACGGTGTGAAATTCGTGGGCGAGCGCGAAGCGCGAGCAAAGGCGATCTGGGGGGTTGGCGCTTGAGCGAAGCGAAAGCGCAAGGGGTTTACCCCCTAGTTTTTTCGGGCTGCGGTCCTTCGCGCGAGTCTTTCGTTTCGTCTTATCTCCACATTCGGTCGGGGGGACGAGCGCTACTTTTATTCCCGGTAAAGGGCAGGGTAGATACGAAGAAGCTGGAGAGGTAATGCCTCGTGGGGATGTATTCGAGGAAGCGTGAGTTTCTCGCGAGGGGGCGATCTACCGAGCGTGTTGGTTCGTTTATTGCCCACTTTACGGCCGCATTTACAATCGCTCGCACGAGCGCGCGCTTTTATCACCGTCGAAAAAGACGAAGCGAGCACCCCCTTCCTGGCACCGCCACGTCGTCCAAGTCCTCCACTCGTAAATCGGCTGGTCCACGCATCGGCGTGGAGAATTCTCGTGCAAGCTCCGTGGCAACGAGGGGTGGAACAGTCGAATCTCGAATCGAAACGAGCTACGCCAATGCGCCAGGTCGCGTCGCATCGGGATGGCGCGAGACACTCGACCCAGTCTCTGATTTATGAAAATGAAAGTCGAAAGACGGGGTCAGGCTCCGCGACTGGGCCCCACGCGTCCTCACGTCGCGAATAAAGTTCTCACGACGAATTATCGCGATCTGTCGTCGAATTCCTCCCGCTTTGATAGCACGTCGACCGCGAGGCAGAGCGTTGATCTTACGCCTCGGTAGCCAATTTGCTTTCTCGATTGATTCCGGAAATTTGAAGAAAGATCGAGATTGCTCCGATATCGCGGAATACAGGCAGGAAAGTGGGACGATCCGTTCGCTCCTCGCTTCGTTTAATATCCCGATAAATGCATAACTCGCGCTGACAGGAGTGTCGTTCCACGGGAAACTAATTCCAAGAATCCTGCGTAGGAAACGCGAACTCGTGCGTATAGAGGCGAGCGTTGTTACAGCAGCCGGTGACATGTAACAACTGGGGTGCACTTACAACTTCTCACGCAAAATTTCACCGTGTTTTACGCATCCCCGCCGCTTACGAACTTACGCGCGTTAGCCTCGTTAACTCGGCAGGTGTCGAAAACTCCGCTAAACTCCGTCTTCCTGCTTCCTCCTAATTTCCTCGCTCCGAATTGGACCTTACTCGCTTGTTACCCATTGAGTTAAATGCGCGGCACGTTAGGAGGGAGTGACGCGCCTCGCATTAGATATCTCTTAATAAGAAATTCCAAATTTAGACTCACGATCGAGCGATGGGACGTGTCGGTCACGAAGTATCCGACAAGTATTACCCAAAGTGATACCTTCTGTTCACGAATGTCCGAAGTGTATTTAATAGTGCCTTGCGTTAATTTTCGCGAGCATTTCGCGAGCAATACGCTTGGCCCTTCGCATCGTCGAACGAGAGAACAACGAGAGCCGTGACCGTCGTTATTTATCCTCGCGCGGAATCCGTCGTTCGTACGATCGATCCGTCCATCCATCTCGATGGGGTGCATCGTCCTGCGCGATTAATCCCGAGTTAATCGACTGGAAACGAAGCGGTAGGTTAAACTACCGTTTTCGTTAGCGCGTGTAGCAGCGCGCGATCGCGCGAAACGCTCGCTGACGTCATTTGGCGCGGTGCGTTGTATAAACTCCGAAGAAAAAAGAGAGACAAGCGGAGAGAGGGAGAGAGCGAGAGAGAGAGAGAGAGACGATGACTCTCAATCTGCCGGCTTTTCCAATATACCGCGGGAAATCATTTTTCCGCGGAAGCTCACTTCTACTCCCGCGCTGCATCCGACTATCATCTCCTTTTTTATCACCCCAGTCCACGTACTTCCACGCTCCCGTTTTTTCCTTTCTTTCATTTCCCATCGATCGCAATGACGAATTTACGAGCGAGGCGCGCGTTTGTCGGCGAGCATTCCTCGAAAGCGTTTTAGGGGAAGCTTCATCTCGCTTTATGGTGTCGCGATCGCCCGTATCCCTGGTATAAAAATCGCCGAACTCTACTCGCAAAACGTTACCGAAGGGTCGGTCGTTAAAAACGATGGTGCGCAGTTGATGCCACGCTCTCGTTCTCGAGTGCACGAGCTTCCGAATTTAATTCATTCACGAAGCGCGAGGCTAAGAGCACGCGCCACCCGCACGTTTATTTTGAAATCGGCGCGTACACGACTCGCGCGGTTTACGCACGAGCCGCGGGGGGTCTTCGAGATCGTCGATGTTTTCGATTCTTCGAAGCTCCTCGCGAACGTGCGCGTCGTCGATCGCTGGAACGTCGTCTCAGTAGGTACCTGTGTCCCTTCGACTTCACGCTCAAAGAGTTCGTCGCGGTGCTAATGCAATTTGGCCGCCATATTTCCATCATCTCCATCGAGTTTTCCTTTATTTCTGTTCTCGAGGTTACGGAAACATTTGCCCGAAGACAAAGTGGGGTAAGCTGGTGACGATAATATACGCCATAATCGGCATGCCGCTCTTCCTCCTCTACCTCAGCAATATCGGAGACATTCTTGCCAGGAGTTTCAAGTGGACATACGCGCGATGCTGCCTCTGCAAGTAAGATACTTTCTTCCCGTTCGTATTCTGCCCCGCAGATTTCAGGATACCGATAGAGGTATCGATACTGCGAAACAAAGTTTTCGCGAATAAAATAGGGTCTCGCGTGGAACGTACAGTACATACAATATCGTTGGATGAAATATTACAATATCGGGATAGGATATTTTCTCTCTGCATTCGAAATTTTTCAGGTGTCGAGGAAGGCCGCGACAGTCGTCGCCGTCGCAGATGCGCCAAGACGCCGACACGAGGAGAAATCGATGGCAGGTGGGTTGGTGGCCTTGAAGATTCTCGATACACTTTGTGAGATTGTGGAGTTTGGATCATTGGCTCGTTCGTTCCTTGGCTCGACAGGTGGTGAGGATGCAGGGTGGCGAATTGGACGCGTCGAGCATCGATCAGGAGGAAAATTCCATCGAGAGCGGAGGTGGAGGTGGCGGTGGTGGTTCCGAGATGGGCGAGGAGGAGGAAGAGGAGAATGAAAATGACGAGGAGGAGGAGGAGAGCGAAAGTTACGATCCTCAGAGCGTCACCGTGCCGTTGACCCTCTGTCTCGCCATAATGGTGGGGTAAGAAGCCTCGTCGAGATCATTTTTTTTTTTCATCCAGAGAAGTGTATTAACTGTTTTTCGAGAAATTGCGTAAAAGGAAAGTGGACGACGGCACGTCCCGCCCTCCCTCCCTTCCCTTCCTCCCTCCGTCGCTTTGCAATCCATGGGCGAGACACACCTGCTGGATTCATTCCGATTCCCTTTCTTCTGGCTGTGTTGGACAGATATGTGTGCGGCGGTGCCATTCTCTTCTCCGAATGGGAGGAGTGGAACTTACTCGACGGCTCCTACTTCTGCTTCGTTTCCCTGTCGACAATCGGCTTCGGTGACTTCGTGCCAGGCGACAAGATCTATTCGGGGCAAGGATTGGATGTGTCCTTCATTTTCTGCTCGATGTACCTGATGCTCGGTACGTAGGAGAACCGCCTCCAGGATTTACGTAAATCCCAGGATGTCGGTGAGAGGCGTTACGTGGGATAAATTTTTCACCCGTCGCCTTATCTCAACTTTGAGCAACTAACGCGTCTCACCGCGCTGAACCACCTCGAATTCGTCGGTTCGTCCCTTACCGCGTCCGACACTTTACTTTTCTTATCTTTACGAGTGCCCGTAAGACTCTGGAGGGATACGCGAGATAGAAGCCCACTTGATCTCGGCGCGCATGAGTAGTTGTACGTTTTGCGCCTCGATAAAACGCGAATAGTTCATCATTGACATAGCGAGAGCTCGTGGAAATTTGCACGATTTAAGGACGATAAAAAAGAGGAATGGGGAGGGGTGGAGAGAAAATGGAGAAGCAGGAGAAGATCGGACGATCTACTTTACGCGGCTAGGTAGAAACGATTGAGACGAATAGCCGCGAGAAAGATCGAGACCCGAGTTTTCTTATTTTCTTAAATGGATCGACAAGCTCCGTTTAACACGAATAAAACGGGCGCATTATTCTCGGCGATGAATGTTTCTTGCAACTGAATTGCAATGAATAGCTTTACGAGAGCGGACACCTAAAAGGGAACTACCACTCGTGACAGCTTTTCCTTTTGACTCGTATATTGTAGAGATAGAAACGAACGATTATCGATCTCAACTACCATTCAAATAAAATCCCGCCGCGGCGACGCGATTAAGAATCTCGATTTTTAAAGCTGATCCACCGCCTCTCGGGACAGTGAAAACGATTTGTGACGGTATTTCGGACGTTTCAGGCATGGCGCTCATCGCCATGTGCTTCAATCTGATGCAGGAGGAGGTGATCGCCAAAATGCGCTCCCTTGTGCGTATGATCAAGTACATATTCAGATGCGACAGGTGACGTCAAGACACTCAGCCCCGCTCTGCGCCTCCATGAGACTCGGTGAGTAACGATAAATGTTCCTAAAACAATTGAGGAAACGCTTCCGTAATCAGCGAAGAGAATAACCAATACTCGTATCTCTTGTTCCTTTTTTACAGAAAGCGACGAACATAATTCGAAGAAAGAGTTTCGGATAGGAATGAATATTCGAAATTTTGCATCACCTTTACCGAAGAAAATTTTCGAACCAATTTTTCTTTCCCGAGCGGTTACATTCTTATTTCGTCATAAATGGAGGACGAAGTGGGGGCATGCGGAGTGTCTCGGAGAACGTCGGACTTCACGAGTATTACGTGAGTGTTGACAGTGCTTCTTTGCACAAGAGAATTCATTATCATAAGTACAATGGTTGCTGAATAGCAGCAGGAGGATTCGTCGTTTAATTTTCCTTGATCGGCTAGGAAGATGATCAAATGCGGAACAACAATGTCCGCGGGACTATTCCGCGTATAAATCACTAGCTCCGCGTCGATAACTCTATCTAACGATTATTAATGATTCGTTTGATTAATAGACTGCAATTAGTAGCGAGTGTTAATGATTACAACGCGGAAGATGCATATGCGCGTCGATTGTGTTCACACGCGTACTACAACCGTGCACTACTACTGGCAACAATTAACTCTAATCGTTCCAGACCGACCTATGAGGTTACACATTGATTAGGCACAGCCCCCCTCTACGCTCGATGTAACTTATTTATAAACGAATTGTAGGACGTACGTGCGGGTAGCTTGATGCTTGTTTGTCCACTGTTTCTGTACGGGACAACAATGTGGATGCCAGGGCCGCCTACTGCGGGTATCAAAGCGCGCGATTATGCGCCCTTTGTGACGATGGCGAGCGCGCCGAAGCTTTGCCACCGCCAGGGGAAAGATTTGATATTTGGAAAAGGCCAGTAATGCCGAACGAAATCATACAAAGCAGAAATGACACCTGACTACCACGAGTATTCTGCTTCTCGCTGCGATTTATAGAGGAAGACGTGAATTTTATTCTTCGACGAGCTCACGTCGAAACATTTTCACTCCACGTTTCAGGCATTTGTCGAACTCTTTTTTGCGGAAGGAGAGGGGTGTGTGTGTGTGTGTGTGTGTGTGTGTGTGTGTGTGTGTGTGTGTGTGTGTGTGTGTGTGTGTGTGTGTGTGTGTGTGTGTGTGTGTGTGTGTGTGTGAGTGAGTGAGTGAGTGAGTGAGTGAGTGAGTGAGTGAGTGAGTGAGTGAGTGAGTGAGTGAGTGAGTGAGTGAGTGAGTGAGTGAGTGAGTGAGTGAGTGAGTGAGAGAGTGAGAGAGTGAGTGAGTGAGTGAGTGAGTGAGTGAGTGAGTGAGTGAGTGAGTGAGAGAGTGAGAGAGTGAGAGAGAGGGGGAGAGAGAGAGTGTGTGTGAGAGAGAGAGAGAGAGAGAGAGAGAGAGAGAGAGAGAGAGAGAGAGGTATGAAAAGACTCGTACACCCTGTACGAAACACACGAAACAAGCAGTATCTTTTCGAGCATGCAGGATAGAAGGAGGAGGCTGCGGAAAAGAAGAAAGGGAGGTAGTAGTGATCGTGGTAAATTTTTTACGACGCACCCAGGGATATCGATGCCAACGAGCGCTTGAAATATTCACGATCGAAAGAGGAGCGCGAGAAACGCCGATCGATTATCGTTCACGGTGTACCCACTCGGAGCGTTTAAGAAGGATAAAGATGTTAGAGACGCGAGGGTAAAGTATGGTGGAGCTACGAAAAATACACGTACGATGGTCTCGATATTTAAGAAACGAAGCGTTTCAAGGAGTGTACGTAAAAGCAGTGGAGCTGATGGCTAATACTCGATAAAGAAAAAACAAAAATTCTCAGCTCCGGTTGTTTCCTCGTCGTAGGAAGAAAGCACGCTCTTTTTAACGAGCGAGTTCTCGGATTTTTGCTACGACGACGACGACGACGAGGAAAACTAAAAGAAGGCTACAGCTTAAAACTAAAAGAAGAATTTAGAGAATAAAACGGCGAGAACTCGCCGACTAACGGACGGACAAGCGCGCAGGTGAGATAAAGAGGAGGCGGCCGGAAGGCGAAGAGGAAGAAGACGAAGAACGAGGAGGGGTGGAGGAAACGAGGCTGCGGCGATTCTACTCCTTCGCGATGCGACGCTCGCCGTCCACCGGCGTCTTGTGCGGCGCATGCGCAGAACGCGGAGGGAACGCTTGCGCCCTGCGGCGACGCCGGGGTGCGTCCGTCGCCGCGACGTCGCGTTCTTCGACGGACCGTCGGCGGAGCCAGTCGTTCGCGCGGATGGTACCGGAGCTTGAGAAACGGTTCTCGCAAAAGCGAGCGCGCAAACGGTCACCACGGAATTTCTCTTCTCGTCGTAAGGGCGTCGTACGTTGGCTCTCCTCGTTATCAGCACCGCCACCTTCCCTTCTTCTGCTCCCGCAGAAGGAAGAGGCTGTGCGACAGGTCGACAGGCCATCGCAGACGGGAGAGGCTTCGGAGAGACAGAAGGCGAGAAAGATATATATGTATATAGATATATACACATATACGTAAAGCCTCGACGATACGAAGAGCCGCTCTTTCGAGAATCCGTTCGCGAGGATAAGCGTGAAGGTTGAAGTAAGAAAAAGGCGAGCTTCTACGCGAGATGAATTGCGCACCGACATTCGTCAGAGAATCCCACGGAAGGAGAGAGAAAAGAGAAAGGGCTACTTGAAGATTATCCCGCGCAAGAGGAGGCGTTAGAATGTCGAGGAATCTTGTGAAAATGAAGACGTTCGTGGGGACGATCTTTGAAAGATGCTCCGGTGTGCGGAAGGAGATGATTCGCGGGTCACAGTGTCCATCGGGTTGAGCTCGATTTTCTCGCACGTCGTTAAGCACCGCGGAGTAGTGAACCCACGCGAATCTGTGATTATCAGAAAATGTCTTCGCCATTGCAGTAGGGGCGAGCGACGAATTGCTAAAGGTTTCTTCGCCTCGTGCGCGCACGAGTCACCTTGCCACGAAATTCTCAAAGCAAAATTCTCAAGCAGAAGAGACGTATTCGAGTGAAACGGGACCGATCTTGCCCCTGCATCCCCTTCCTCCTCGCGAGTCTTCTCGTCGCGCGACACTCGATCCACGATATTTCACTTCTTTCACAGGGCCACGCGATCTCGCGCAACAACCCCCGAGAATACTTCTGGCGTAGAAAAATCAAACGACGAGAAATGATCGGCGAGAAATCGTCGGGAGCTCGTGATGTGCGCCAAACGACTTCCATCTGGATTCGCGAAGGTGAACGAGTGAGACGAACGAGAGAGCGAGGTAAAGGACCTCTTTAGAGTGGCTGGAAAAAGAGAAACCAAATAGATTCCACGACCACTGGTGACGCGAGTAGCATACACCCGTCTGCAGGTGTCTTTGGCTGGTGAAAGAAGCATGCGATTGGGGCATCACCCGAGCCATGCATGTGTGTACGTAACGTGTGCGTGTATTTATCCTCACTCGCGCCGGAAGAAGAATACCGTGTCCGAGCTCTGAAGCTTCAAAGCTAAGCCTCCAACCAATTATCCCTCTCTGTCTTGCTGATCGAAGCTCTCACGGCATCCTTAAGGAGGATCCTGAAAAGAGTCTGAGTACTCGCGAACCCTTCGCACTCCGACAAGGTCAAAATCACGAACCACATTGATCCTTGATCCGTGATCTCTACTACCGGCCCATGGAAACGATTCGCCCCGCGGTGAGGAACACCAGGGGAGAAGAATGTCGGAGATGACCGTGGAAGAGTTATTTGCACTCCTTCACCTCGATCTCGCCGGATACTCGGGTAATACAAGAACGTATGGGTATCCTACGGGATTGCATATTGTTCTTATAACGCCCACCCAGCCGAGAGAAGTTTCTTCCGGCTTGGGGAGCAGTTCGATATGTGCCTGCGAACGAGTATGGGAAGTTGAGGAGAATCGCTGAGCGGGACGAGAAAAGGAAGGGAGCGTAAGAAGAAGAAAGAGATAAGGGAGGAGTGAGAGAAGAGAGGGCGTAAAGGAGGCGTGGAGAAGGGGAGACGAGAAAAGAAGAAAGGGGAGGGAGAAGGGAGCTGGAGAAAGGTGAGTGGGAAGTTAGAAGACTCCGTAAGAAAGTTCCTCGAGCGCTTTCGAACAAGCGTCCCTCTCGATCCTCTTGAGATCTCACTCCGTGAAGCGCGACGGGATGACCGATCCCCCTGGATCGAGCCGACTCATCATATTTTAACGTCTTACTTTACGACCTTCCAACTCGCCTTCTTCGACTTGAACCCCTTTCGCGTTCGAGCGCGTTTTACACAACTCGCGCGAGTCTCGACGATGCCCGTGATGCCGATTAATTAAATTAATTCCGCGTGCTCGTACACTCGAGGGCACCGATCTTCACCTCTAGAGCCTCTTGCTCCACGGAGTTTAGGAAAAAGGGTATCGAAACGGTAAATTAATCCTAGAGCCCTTCTGAATTATTCTCGCTTATTTCTCTTGGCTTTTCTGAATTTTTTATTCGCGCCAGGCGACGCGCATCCTCGCGCGCAGTGTGCCTCGAATTTATCGAAATCGGCGAGAAACCGTTTCGCTCCTGCGGATTTCGCGTCAGGAAAATTCGCCTGCCGTAGGGACACGGTGGTAAGCTCGAACGCGGGATGATGTGAGAGAGTAAAAGAGCGCAGGCGTCACGCGCCCATAGATAATTCAGAATGACGGGAGCTCGCGCAGTTGTCATTTCCGCTCGCGCTCACGAAGAAGCGGCTTTCTTTTTCCTCCCCTTTTCTTTTCTCGCGTGCTCTTGCCACCTCACCTCTCGTCTCGCTCTACTCCACCCCCTGGCCACTCGTCACCACTAGTCCGCCTAGTTTTCCTTTCGTTTCGCCTTGCCTTCGGTCCCTTTTCGCGAACGAACGATCTTTTAACATAATTGCTTTCGCATTTTCCCATGTGAAACTTTAATGGCAACCGTATCGCCGTATCTCACGGGCAGTGCGTCAATGGAAAACATTTTTTGCCCAAATTACGCTCCGCGGTGTGATCTTAACACTATGCCGTTCGCACGTTTCATCCAAATCTTTTCGCTCGGCGCCCGCGCCAGCGGCTTTTCGTGGATCTGTGAAATATTTCGCTTGCCATTACAAAAGGGCACAAGTTTTTATAAAAGCAAAAAACTTGCTAATATGTTTGTAAGTTATTGTTACTTAAACAGAACACACCCAATATTGGCGTTCGTACGATAGATTTGAACGCGGCAGCACGGTGGTGCCACCGGCGCTTGCCTAATTGTTTTACACATGGCACCAACGTGGTGCCACCGGACGGCATAGCGTTAACACATTGCGGACCAGACATTTTATTGCTAACTGTACTCAGTGGCTAGGTACTTTTTGCGTCAAATTATCAAAATCTCCTAACACTTGTTATTACGGTTATAAAATCGCTATTGGGTGAAAATTTGGAAATGCGAGATATCTCGTCAACGGCCCCCAGCGACGCAATACGAAAAATAAGTCACTTCCTTCACGGTCGTGCCTAACGAGATATCTCGTCAGCCGACCGCAATGTGTCAAGGCGTCGAATACGTGTTAGAAGTACCGTACCGGGAGACCGGAACTGAATCGCCAGCTGCAAGGAAAATTCAGCAAGTTTTCGATTCTCGAAGTGCGGAAAGTTGATATTTGCCTCTCGTAAAATTATTAAGACGCAGCTCGTTGCTTTGGAGCGGTTTCCAGCGTAATCGTGAGTTCGTTAACGCGACAATGATCGCGATCGTTCTTGTCACTTTAGTGCATCCGAATTTTTTGGACTTTTAGGATTCGTTAAGAGGAATAAGAGCAGACGGAACGAAATACACGGTGCACGCTGAAAAGTTTTTACGATTCCACCATTGTCGAAACTTTGGAACCAGTTGGAAAGTTGGATATTGCTAAATTTTTCAACTGCGAGATTGCTCGTAAACTTCCATTCGTTGAGGATGGGTGCTCCGCGGGCTTACGCGTCTTCGGAGTTGGGAAATTTGGTATTACGTCTATGAAGGACCTTAAAAAAAATATTATACATAGCCGAAATAGTTCGCGAAATTTCATATTCTTCCAATACCGTAATATTGCCGCGAACATTTCGAAATGAACGTACGCGGCAAACGAAGTCAGAATTCAGAAAGTACATTAGTTTCCGCAATTTGTTTCACTCCACCGCGAATTCCGCGTCGACACTGCCGCTACCGCCTAAGGCTCAGAGAATATGCTCGTATTAGTCGGAATAACAACCACTAACATAATCCTCGTATACTCACCGTGCACGTTAATAGGGATTACCGCAATTATTCCACATTAGCATACTGAGTGCTGTTTAAAATCTACAGAAGGTACATACATCGAGTTCGTGGGCCTCGGTATTATACTTACGCGCCTAGTTAACATCGTCCTTTTGACCAATTTCCATACCAGCTCTTACATACGTCGTCCTCCCTAACCAAGAATTCTGCCTTCGCTATCCCAACCATACTTCCCCTTCGCAAATTTTTCTTCATTCGACCAGAGCAAATCGGCCACAAAGGAACCGATGGATCTCAACGTCCTCCCTCCAAAGCATTCGTTTCACGAGGGTCATTTCAATTTCCCGAGGTCCGAAGGGCGTTGGGCTTTTTTCCCGGTGTGTAGAGCATCCGGCGAAGAGAGGAGTCGGTCACTTTGAGAAGGGACTGACCTAATCCCGAGAGACTTCTCGCAACCCTACCCCACGACTGAATAGCGCTCTCGTTCCCACCGTGTCTCCTTCCTCCTTCTTTTCTTCTCCTTCTCTCCTCTCTCGCCCAGCTACACCGAATAACGAGGATTAAGGATGGTCCTACACGAGCCAGTCTTTTCCACTGCCGTTCTGCAGCTCCATTGCCTCCGCCCGATGGCATCTTCCAATCGTCCCCTTTTCTTCCCCGACGAAGTTATTAACCAGTCTCCTTTCGCAATCAGCCGATGGTCCACCTTGAGAAAAAGGATCGTTTCGCTCCTTGAGATTTATTTCCTGTGACGCATAGACGAGAAAGCCGCAAATCGCAGTAACACCGATTCCTCCCCTTCGTTCTCGAATCCCTCGGGGAGAATTCGCGAGGGTGCTCGCGACGCCCCCGCAACGAATCCGCGAAAAATTTCCGCCTTCATCGCTACGGAGTTTCTCTAAGATCTCCCGTCTGGAGAATATTTCATCCTTCTGCTCGGAGGAGCCTGGAGACGAGACGCGATAATGGAATGTCTAGGAAAACGCCAAGGGAAAACGCAAGACGAGTCCTCCTCGTCGAGCGAAAGGGTCTCGCGAGCGGAATGTCGAGAAGGGTACGGTGTCTCGTTTCGTCGTCTCTCTGTTCGTTCTTCCCGTAGCACTATGGGCCAGGAAACCTGATTCCATGGCCAATAGTCAAATTTTCAAAGTTTCAAATTTGTACAAAAAATAAGGCCATTGTAATCTGTCATAGTTAAAGTATTTACGTCGTAAGTTATTTGTTAATTAATGAAACCGTATTCTGTTGACAGTTGCGCAAAGTATAACTAGGGGGTAAACCCCCTGCGCTTTCGCTTCGCTCAAGCGCCAACCCCCCAGATCGCCTTTGCTCGCGCTTCGCGCTCGCTTTACCGGGTGCAGAAAAGCGAAGCTTCGCTTTTCTGCAATAGGCACGACCGCGGCACTCGCGCTTCGCGCTCGCCCACGAATTTCAAACCGTTTCGAAATTGTTGAAAATTCAAGTATTGAGATATTAAACTATGCTAGAGACTCCTCTGCGCTTTCGCTTCGCTCAAGCGCCATACCCCCTGAGAACGTCAGGTGCTCGCGCTTCGCGCTCGCCCGCGAAATGCAGCATTTCTGCAATGCGCGCAAGTGATCGAAACCGGACAATTAAATGCATCCTAACCAAACTTTTACATGTACATCAAGTATATACCCCTTTGCTGTAGTAAAACTTTATGCATGGTTATCTTTAACCATTCAGAAATTACGGAAATTGAAATCTTTAATCCAGTATTCCGCCGAAACGCCTGCACGGATTCAGAAAAAATTTGGCATGTAGTTTAAAAATATACTCATTTGGTGCCACAAAACTTTATGCATGGTCATCTTCAACCATTTCGAAATTACGGGATTTTCAAACTATAATTATAAAATAGTCAATTAAAGATTTGAATGTACCGCCATTTTGTAACGGTTCGAGATGGCGATACACAAAGTTTCGTGGCACCAAATAGGTATATACTCGATGTACATGCCAAATTTTGTCCGGATCCGTTCAGTCATTTCGCCGGAATAATGGACTAAAGATTTGAATTAGTCGCCATTTTTGATTCGGCTAATCAAAAAATTTGAAAATTTCCAGTAATTGTCATTGCATACGTGTACATGAACGTGTAAAATTTTATCGGGATCCAATGAATAGTACCAAAGATATGAATTTTTCGATATTTGAACTTCCCGCCATTTTGTACCGGTTCAAGATGGCGGCTCACAAACCTTATTGTCAACTCACAGTAGTGTACTTGATTTTTGTGCCAAATTTCGTCCCAATCGGTTCAGCCGTTTTTCCGAAATCGAGGATATACACACACACACACACACACACACACACACACACACATACGAACGGTTTTCAGGATGGCGATTGCATAAGTCACTCCCTTTACGGTCGTGCCTAAAAATGTATTTTAGTTTTCATGTGCTTCTTTCATATGATATTTTATATATTTATGAATTAGTCATTAATCTGAAAGTGATTGCTCTTTCTCATTCATCCTTAGACATATACAAGTAAACTAGGGGGTAAACCCCCTGCGCTTTCGCTTCGCTCAAGCGCCAACCCCCCAGATCGCCTTTGCTCGCGCTTCGCGCTCGCCCACGAATTTCACACCGTTTCGAAATTGTTGAAAATTCAAGTATTGAGATATTAAACTATGCTAGAGAGTCCTCTGCGCTTTCGCTTCGCTCAAGCGCCATACCCCTTGAGAACGTCGGGTGCTCGCGCTTCGCGCTCGCCCGCGAAATGCAGCATTTCTGCAATGCGCGCAAGTGATCGAAACCGGACAATTAAATGCATCCGAACCAAACTTTTACATGTACATCAAGTATATACCCCTTTGCTGCGGTGAAACTTTATGCATGGTTAACTTCAACCATTCAGAAATTGCGACAAATTGAAATCTTTAATCCAGTATTCAGGCGAAACGCCTGCGCGGATTCAAAAAAAATTTGCAATGTAGTTTAAAAATTTACCCATTTGGTGCCACGAAACTTTATGGTCATCTTCAACCGTTTCGAAATTACGGGATTTTCAAACTATAATTATAAATAAAATAGTGAATGAAAGATTTGAAACTGGCACCATTTCGAAATGGTTGAAGATGCCCATACACAATGTTTCGTGGCACCAAATGGATATACAGGGTGTCTCAGACCACCCATACAATCTCTCGTGGGGACATAAAGCGGTTTGCGCTGAACATAAAAGTCCTGTACCGTTTTGCGATAATCGCAATATTTATTGAGTTATTAATTGTTAAAGATCAAAGGAAAGGGCGTCCGCCAAAATAGCAGCGGGAGAAGCGATGGAGCCTCTGCGAGCTGTAGGACGGCCCAGTTTACCTACAAACAAACGCGGGACGCGGTAAGGGGAAGGCTAAGACACCGCTGCACGGCCGGCTTCTTTTTCGTTATTCTTCCCCTTACCGCACCCCGCATTTGTTTGTAGGTAAACTGGGCCGTCCTACAGCTCGCAGAGGCTCCATCGCTTCTCCCGCTACCATTTTGGCGGACGCCCTTTCCTTTGATCTTTAACAATTAATAACTCGATAAATATTGCGAATATTGAATAATGATCCAGGACTTTTGTGTTTATATTAAGCCGCTCTACGTCCCCACGAGAGATTGTATGGGTGGTCTGAGACACCCTGTATACTTGATGTACATGCCAAATTTTGTCCGAATCCGTTCAGCCGTTTTGCCGGAATAGTGGACTAATCAACTTTCTTGCTGAAATAGTGGATTAAAAATTAAAATTTGCCGCTATTTCGAAACGGCTGAAGACGGCTATACATAAAGTTTCCTGGCACCAAATGTGTATATACTTGATATGTATGCCAAATTTTGTTCGAATCCGTTCAGCCGTTTTGTCGGAATAGTGGACTAATCAATCGTTTTGCTGGAATAGTGGATTAAAAATTTGAATTTGTCGCTATTTCGAAACGGTTGAAGATGGCTATACATAAAGTTTCCTGGCACCAAATGGGTATATACTTGATGTGCATGCCAAATTTTGTCCGAATCCGTTCAGCCGTTTTGCCGGAATAGTGGACTAATCAATCGTTTTACTGGAATAGTGGATAAAAAATTTGAATTTGCCGCCATTTCGAAACGGTTGAAGATGGCCATACATAAAGTTTCATGGCACCAAATGGATATACAGGGTGTCTCAGACCACCCATACAATCTCTCGTGGGGACATAGAGCGGCTTGCGCTGAACATAAAAGTCCTGTACCGTTTTGCGATAATCGCAATATTTATTGAGTTATTAATTGTTAAAGATCAAAGGAAAGGGCGTCCGCCAAAATAGCAGCGGGAGAAGCGATGGAGTTTCTGCGAGCTGTAGGACGGCCCAGTTTACCTACAAACAAATGCGGGGTGCGGTAAGGGGAAGAATAACGAAAAAGAAGCCGGCCGTGCAGCGGTGTCTCAGCCTTCCCCTTACCGCGTCCCGCGTTTGTTTGTTGGTAAACTGGGCCGTCCTACAGCTGGCAGAGGCACCAGCGCTCCCCCCGCTGCTATTTTGGCGGACGCCCTTTCCTTTGATCTTTAACAATTAATAACTCGATAAATATTGCGAATATTGAATAATGGTCCAGGACTTTTGTGTTTATATTAAGCCGCTCTACGTCCCCACGAGAGATTGTATGGGTGGTCTGAGACACCCTGTATACTCGATGTACATGCCAAATTTTGTCCGGATCCGTTCAGCCGTTTGGCTGGAAAACTGGACTAATGGATTAATGAATTTTGCACTATTTCCGTTAGTCCAGTATTCCGGCCAAACGGCTGAACGGATCGCAACGAAATTTGGTATGTACTTTGAGTATATATCCATTTGGTGCCAGCAAACTTTATGTATCGCTATCTTCAGCCGTTTAGAAATGGCAGCAATATTAAGTTTAAATTACATTTTTTTCAAATTTTGAATCTCCCGCCATCTTGTACCGGTTCAAGATGGCGGCTCACAAACCTTATTGTCAACTCACAGTAGTGTACTTGATTTTTGTGCCAAATTTCGTCCCGATCGGTTCAGCCGTTTTTCCGAAATCGAGGATATACACGGACACACACACACACACACACACACACACACACACACACACACACACACACACACACACACACACACATACACACACACACACACACACACACACACACATACACACACACACACACACACACGAACGGTTTTTGCGATGGCGATAGCATAAGTCACTCCCTTTACGGTCGTGCCTAATAAAATGATAATTGAATTTATAACAATTATTTTTTAATTGTGTTCCGCAGTCCTGATGTTAACAAATAATTAGTACTTTACTAAAGTTTCTACTGCCGTTTGATTGTTCCCCGGGCGGCGTTCCCCTAGTTATCGAAAAATAACACATATCAGTGTGTTCCTTATAATGTGTACTTCAAGGTAAAAGTGCCCATTTTTGCTCCTTTTCATAAATTACGCTAAAAATCGCAAATAACGGAGTCAGCGTTCGAGTGCCAAACATCGGTCCTGACCGTGTCGCCTAACAAAATTCAACTCAATAAATTTTGTATTTCTTAGGTACCACTTCGGATCTATTATTTTATATTTTGTAATTTTAAATTCTGGTTTTCTCGAATCAGAAATCAAACTTCGATACTAAACTTCAGCACAATCGAAGTACTTTTAACATTTTCGTCCGCCATATTGGATCCGTCATTTTGAACTTCTTAATTTTGAGTGCGGATTCGAAATTAGCGACCTCGAAAGCCTATTAGTACCAAATTTCAGCACAATCAGAGCATCTTTAACATGTTTGTCCGCCATATTGAATCCGCAATTTTGAATTTCGAAATTTTTACACCAGAAATGGAGTCAGCGATATCGAAAATCTTAAATAAATGTGTCGCTGCTAAATATTTCCACGCATTTAACGAGATATGGACTTTTGGCCAGTTTTACTGGCCTCCTGGCCCATAGTGCGTAGCGCGCTACGAGAATATTGCTCGTCGTCGAGGTTAGACGAGGTTTTGATAAAAAGGGACAGAATATTTTCCTACAAGAAAAATTGCTCATCCTTAATACTCGATCTCTATCTTTCGCTCGATGATTCGCGACCTAAGTGCATACGGGGTAAAATAATCAACGCGGTACAAGACGTTACACCGTGAACTTCTTCCCTGTTGGGCCAAAAACCGTCTTCTTCTTCCTTTTCTCTCCCATTTCGCTCTCCTGCGCGCGCCGCGCGCATTATAAAAAAATACGGGAGAGCAACTTCCGTTTTACGGTCCCGCGTACGGCAGTAGAGAAATATCTATGCAAATAATGCGAGAGACCGGAGAGATGCCTTAGGAGAAGGAATGCTCCCGACACGCGAAGGGAGCTTTATTTAAGGAATTAAGTGTCGCCCCGTTATCATCCCTCCTCTTTCTCGCGCTTTTCCTCTTCTTTTTATTCGTCCACGTTTCACGGCACCTTAAATGAAAAGCCTCGTCGCGCGATACCGCGACGTCGATGAAGCGTATTTGCATACGCGAGATGATAGAAGGGGCGCGCGTTACGCGAAGCACGCCGGTACGTAAAAATCCTACGAATTTGTGGTAAAATAATCGCGTGGGACGCGCGTTGCTAACCTCCAAGCGTTTCTTCTTCCGTACATTACCCCGAGTAGAAATTGAACATCGTTGCTGTCTAGTTCAGATATAGAAAAAACGAGATGTACATCGAAACTGTCTATTTTTTGTGTGTAGTAGTGGGCTTGAAATGTAACGGTCACTTCTACCAGTGGCTGCATCAAAAAAACTGGCTACTAGTTAGACAGTAAATTTAAGATATGTAAATGTAGTAGTAACCTAGCCCGGGCTGGACAGTAAGTAGCAAAATAAAATAAACTTCTGGATAATTCTTATTTTTTGCCAACGTATCGTTGTTCCTGAAACGCCGGTAAGTAGGTGTTCAATTTGCTTAACGATTACTTGTATTTTTATTGAATTGAAAAATTCACTTTTATATACCTTCTTGGGTGAGGAGATTCGAACCTGAGACCTCTAGCTCACGGAGCCTGTTCCCTTACACATAGACCACAACTCGGATTGTTGTGTGAGAGAGAAAAGAGTGAGATGATGCACAAAACTACGGAGTTTCTTTATAAATGTACGGCACTCGAAGAGTATTTATTTATTTAAAAACAATTCGACATTGCTAGTGCCTCGAACTCTTTGGAATATGTTGTAGTATGTCTACAGCTATCCAGAAAACATTTTATTTCGACATGAACTCCCTAATTTTGCGCAGCATCTTACTTTGCGATGATAAACTATTTTTGTTATAGTTTTTTCGCCTGAACTCTTAACATTTCATGCCCAGGACGTTGAACTCTTCGAAATATCACTCCTGTACGTTGAAAGATCGAAATTCGGTGAGATGCAATCAAGCCATACGCGAAGTTCGCATCTCGTTTTTTAAAACGAGATTTTTGGTGTAAATCATTTGAACTATTGTTAAAACTTGTAAGAATTCCTTGAACTTTGCTGGATGCAAGTAAATTTGAAATTTTTTCATGAGATGCTGACAGTTGAGATGTTAGGTTCACACCGGTGTCGTCAAGCTCGTGAGAGATTCGCTGACTAATTTAAAAGTGCTAGTGGCGATCTAGTAATTGGATTATATTTTCTGGGAAAGACAGCACCATCTAGTATCATATTTTCTATGTATTACTACACAACCGCTACGTCAGTAAAACTGTCTATAAATTCTTATCTAGTACTGACCTAGCTGCTAGCAAGAAAATGTAATCTAGTCAATACTATCTACCTACTAGGTTTCACATCGGACGTACTAGATTCATTTCTACTCGGGACGTTCTTCTACGAATGACAATGAGAGTACTGCCTACGAGCTTCGGCATTTTTATTACGTCCCTCGCACGATCAGCCTGCGCTCTTTTTCTCTCGCGAGCGGAAGCAAAGACTGCGCGAGACAACCAAAGAATTGAATTTAATTAATATTATCAATGGCGTGCAGCTCGGTGAAACATACGTTCGGGGACGTTTCTGACAATTCTTATCGCTATTCTTCGTCCCTCGATAAAAACCCTTCGCCGATTTTCTCGTAGCTACGTCAGAAGATTGTACCCCGATCTTTCCTGAGCTTATTGTTACGACAGAGTGAGTCGTCGCGTACGACACCCCGGGTTATAAACTTAACGTCTTTATCGAACGTCCTCGTTAATAAATGAAATTTTCAGATTTACGCCAGGCCGATTTCCGGTCGGGGGGCAGCAATGGGGAGAGATGAGAGGTCGCGCTAAAGGTCACCGAAGCGCGAGGGCCTTTTCCAAGAGGTGGCGAGGTGAGAGGTGAAAGGAAAGGAGGAGAAGGAAGGAATGCGCGAGAGAACGGCGTGGGGAGGGACGTACCGGAAATATTTTGCCGTAACGACATCGATTTTCGATCTTTATTCTCGACGTCTAGCGGAGCGACCGTATCTGGCGTGAAAAACGACGCGAGGATTGCACGAAGGGAGAACGAAGGGAATAGGCGAGAGGTATATAGGAGAAAGAAACATTCCGGAAGGGATCTAAGGAGAGGGTTACGAGGAATGTAAAGAGGACCTTTTCTTATCCTGGAGGCCTTAGTGGACGGTGGCACGGGCGACCCTTTAGATCGCGACTGCTGACACCGGTACCGAAGGCTTTTCCTCGTAAGGATAAAGGATAGGGGGAAAAAAAATGTACGTTATATATCGTCGGTACCCGTGCACGGTGACACACGGTCACAACGCGGTACCCCTCGAGGAGGGACTCTTGGGGATGAGTATAGTGGCGCCCTACGATCGTTTGGAATCCCGTAGGTGACTCTTGCAATTTTATTTAACATTCTTGGCCGATCTGGGAGCGTGAAAAGAATTCCAGGCCTGACGTTGGTCAGCCGCTTTTACGACCACACGGCTGATGCTTGTGCACGGACACGCGTCTAATATGGCGGATCCAAATTTTCCTATAATCATTGTGTTATACCTCGGTCTATCCTCGTCGTTAAAGGCGAGTGTCGAGTGGGGTGCATTGAAAACGGAGGAAAAAGTATTACAGATTATAGAACGGCGTTGAATGCTAGGCGCATAATGAGCGGGGAAGAGTATTGCGGTAATGGCAAGAAAAAAAAAAAGCTCTCTTCTCTCTCAAGATGAAAGTTATTCTCCGCGTAATGCTCTCGCGTATCGAGGCGCGCGGTTATTGGAGATTTTCATTAATATTATCGGTACTTACCTTTTTAAGGCGTCGAGGTGTCGGAGGCGTTCCTAAAAGATCCCGGGCCTTATCGATACTTCTCGAGAATATAGAATGCCCTAAAAGAACGTGGAAAGAGAATAGCGACTAAAGAAATATTTTCCTAAAATTATGTCGACTTCTGGGTCACTCGAAAAATTCCACGTTCTTCGGGTTGGTGGTCGACGAGACAGGTAGATAGGAAAATCGAGAAAATGGAAAGCGCAAGCAACCCTTTCGCAGCAGCAACCCCTTACAGGAAGCATTTCTTCGTTGGCAAACAACGCGCGAGCAAAAGAATCTTTTATGCAAAATTCTCCTCCGAGAGGGACCGAGAGGATTCTGGAATTTTTTAAAATCCTTCGGTGAGTTTAGTAGATATTGGAAAATTCGTTCCCTCGATGCTATTGGTATGCCAGACGAACGAAAGTATAAATAGAAGTCGGCGACTTTAAAGATACGCAATTCGTAAAGAGTAACCCCAAAAATGGGCCAAAATTAGCCTGTTTCGTGGACCTCGAATTTGGGGTCAGAATGAATGGGAAATGAAAGCTTATGATGATAGATTTGCCGTGTAAAAATTTTAGATTGAGCATATGTCTCAATCTTGAGATATGGGGGTCAAAGGGGGGATATTGCCATAATGAAATAGTATATTGAGACAAAGTAAAATAAGGAATATTATAACATTGATTTTGAAAAGATGTATTCTTTGTAATATACAATGATTGGAATTTAATAATTTAGTCATTTCTATAATCTTGCTTTGCATTCCACTTGAAAAGCCCTTTCATAGGAGTCCCCACTCGGCCTACTGCACTATGTGAGGTTCTCAACTCCGTCCAGCTCCCCTCTCCCCCTATGTTCACTGCACACCCACTCCAATCATTTCACATTCCAAAGAATACGTCTTTTTAAAATCAATGTCATAATATTCCTTATTTTACTTTGTCTCAATATACGTGGAACATCATAAATAGCTACTATTTTATTATGGCAATATCCCCCCTTTGACCCCCCATATCTCAAGATTGAGACATATGCTCAACCTAAAATTTTTACACGGCAAATCTATCATCATAAACTTTCATTTTCCATTCATTCTGACCCTAAATTCGAGGTCCACGAAACAGGCTAATTTTGGGGTTACTCTTTTAGGTCGAACGTATGAGTATACGAATGCAAACGAAGTACACCCAAAGGGCAGGATGACTATTTTTCGTAAAGAAGGACAGGGGCGAGTAGAACCTACCTCCGCTAAGGCGAACGTAAAAGCAAGACGCTTGGCGAGGACTAGGAAGAGGAGCTAGGGCAGAGTAGAGAAGCACCCTTTTTGTCCTACGAGGTAACCCTCGTACCGGGGAAGCCCCTGACTCTTGTTGGCAAATGAGGCACGAGCGACGAGATAAGGGGGTAGAAGTGGCCACGGGGCATGAGAGACGGGGGGAGGGCCTACATGGTGAATAAAGGGCGATCAAACGCGATAAAAACTGGTCTCGAGAACCGATAAGGCCTAATTGAATGCTCCCTCTCGATTTTCACCGGGGATACACACAACATCGCACAGAGTGAGAGACGAGCGAGCGTCGTGTAGAGCGGCGGTAGAGCTTGCGGCGTTGCGATAGAGGCCGTCGTCGAGCGTCCACATTCGAGATACCCATCTCGCAGCGTACCGACGCTCCATTCCGCGACCTGCCCGAGTAAATTTCCGGAGACTCCGAAAAGAAAGCCGAGATGGGGTTTTAGGCACGCGCGTGCACTCGGGTTCGCATATGCCAGTGCATTTCTCTTACTTATTGCTAAAATAAACAAGGAAATTCGTTTCGCGCTGCTATTCGTATAATTTGTGTCAATAGGCCGTGGTAAATTGTCGGTGAATTTCGGAAATAAGAAACGATAATATTCTCTCGGGGAAAGTAGTTAACGTGGATTTAAAGGAGTTTCAGTAGTACGAGTAAATCATAAACGAGGCGGACGTGTCAGCCTTCTTTAGAGAGTCCAGTAGGACGAGTCAGAAGTAAGTGAAAGGGACGAGCGGTGCTTTCCTTATTCACGTAGCTATTCCTCTTGGTATGCTACTGTAAATATTCGTCCCTTCACCGACGCCACGCACCAGTTAAAACTGGATCTCACAATTAACCGACATCACAGACCGTCAATTGAGAAAAGTCTCTTCGTTTCTTTTTCTCTCTTCGTTTCGTCTCTCCGTTTTCCCTTCGGTGCCCCTGTTTCCCGCATAGCACACAGCTACGGCACAGTGTTAATGTTTGAAATAGGCCGACCACCAATCCACTCTGTTTCCGTTTGTCCCTGTTTTCCTCCACCCTACCAACCCCCTACAGTAAACCCCCGCAATCCCTGGCGTGGCCCTTGTATCCTACATTGTACAAGCCATACATTCTCATTTATCGTATCTACCCTTCTGTCAAGCCCACACACAGTTTCTTTTGCGAACAACGATCGGGCGTTTTACTCCTGTTTTATGTATTTCAAATTTTATCAATTCTCGTCGTCGACTTCCCGTAGATTTTCTCTCCGCGCATTACGCTAAAAATTAAATTTCCCTTTTTCCACGAGCGTTGGAACTTTCTCTCGAGACAAACCTTATTTTCCTCCAAAGAGAAATAACGCCGCGCCCTTCTACGTGTGCATACTTTACACCTTCACCCCTCTCTCGCTCCCACTCGCCACACACGGTCCACGCGGAATTTCCTTCGAGCAGACCCACCCCTTTACTCCAACGGGAAACAAAGTGCACCGGTGTCCTTGCACGTGAGCTCCGTGAGTTCATTGTCTTCCTTTTCACGAGGCTCCTCGTTCCCTCGATTCTCGTAAAACTTTTGTTCTCTCGAGCGAATTTATTTCCCTCGAAGATAAACGGAATACAGCGATCGGTTCGTCCATTTGTACGGGACAATTCCGCGCATGCAATTCGAGTCTCTCGTCCACTGGGAGCCTTTTAATTGATCGAACACTCCCCGCGAAAGAAGTCGGCGCGAGTCGCTGGCGGGGACACGCGCGCGGAAACGCAAAGCGCGCTTTTAAACGCCGCCTATTGGTTCTCGACCCATTTTCTCGAACACCTCCTCGCGCGGGCGGGCGATTCCGTCGATTAGAGGCCCTCCACCTCCTTGCGCTCGTTTCCTTTCCCTCTTCCATCTTCTTCTCCACCTCACCCTTCGCGTGGCGCGTGAATTTCTTTTCCCGCCCTCCACCCAATTTCTCATCGCCTGCAACCCGCACCCCTCTCTGTCACAGTCGCTCGATCCTCGGGGCGAGCGGTTTAATTGACGAGCGCGGAGAAACACGAGGGGTGCAAAACGAGGAGGAGGAGGAGGGACTGAGAGGGTAGATCGCGAGGGTCGGCGAACGTAGGAGGTACGTGGCGGAAGAGAGTCGAGGAAAGTCGATTTGACGCGTCTTTCCTTCCTTCGTTTTCCGCAATTTCCCTCCCCGTCGTCCTCTTTTCCTCTTTTACCTCCTTGTCTTCTTACGCACCGACTCTCCTCTCTTCTTTGTCTTTTCTCCCCGCTCGCCCCCTCACTCCGGAGATTCGATCCAACGTCATTTTGTATCCCTCGCACCGTCTCCTTCCGCTACGTTCGATCCCTCGCACCTCTAACCCTCTGCAGCAGGAGAAAGGGGACGATGAGAGAAATCGTGGGAGAGAAAGCTCCGAGGACAGTTCTCTCAGTTGCGCACCTTCTCTCCCCCCCCTCTCTCTCTCTCCCCCCGATTTTCCCTTTCTCTCGTTCTCCCGCGATGATCCTCCTCGCTTACCCCTCCGTTCCTCAGCATCTCTCCAGCTCGCTCCTCCTCACGCAGGCTCTCACGCCTCTGGGTTGCTGGTACTGCTGCCGTTGGTGCTGCCGCTGCTGGTGGTGCTGCTCGGCTATCGATTGCGAGCTGCCGGGGCCACGGGAGGGGGGTAGGGGGGCCTCTGGCTTCGTTGTGCTAACTCGTTACGCGGTGTTACCGCGTTCTCACTATACGGTTATGTCGGGACAGACCTGTCGCTCTGTCCTCCCTGTAAATTCCAATTAATCGTAAGAGGAGGAGAGGTCGAACAATCTTGCATTCCAGTCTCGCGGTGATCCGACTTATTTTCAAGCACCGACCACTTTCCGCGACTCCCTCGGAAGCACTTATTCCTCGGGGAACGAACGTGATAATTTCCGTCCTTCTCTTTTTAAAGAAATCGACTGGGTGGACTCGCGGAAGGAGTCGGCCCCGTTTATCGTCCTTTGTTTCGATAGGGATAACGCGATCGCGCGTCTTCTGTACACAGACATTCTTCGGGATGAGATTTTTCTCACATTTCTCGTGCAAACGACAGAAAGCCGAGGCTACGCTACGTAGAATCGAGGAAACAGGGATGTAGATCGTGGGAAAGATAACATTTCTAAGCTCTCGCACGAGATTCCGATGTTAGATCTACGATGTTACAATCGAAACGGGCTACGTACCTCGTATCGAAATCTCTCGAGCTCTCGCCCTCTTCTACGGACTCCTACGGTCGATGACTTCATTCGTCATTAACACGATCCACGGCAAAAGGTGTTTCTCGCTTTCCCTCTCGGAGACACTCATTGCTTTTCTCTCGCTCCTCACCCCCGTCAAATTCAATTCCCATCGATCGCGCGCGCGACTTCGCGACGGTACGGGACTGCCCGGCACCGTAGTAGGGACGTGCGTTACCCTGTTTGCCAATATGGTTACAGAACGATTATAGTATCGAGGTCTCTGAGAGCATAAATTCCAATTAAGCCGCGCGCCTCTCCCTGGCCCCGGAATTCCTTCCTGTTTCGGCGTGCCAATGGTTACGCCCCTGGCTGGCCCCCCAGAGTGGGTTTGCGTTATAGATGGCAATAACGCTCGGCCGCGGAGTGCGGTGATGGTACCCGCCACCACCACCACCACAGCATCACCATCGTCGCGTGCTGCTGTAGATGCATGCGTGAATCAAGCGAGCTCAAAGAACGACGCCGAACCCGGCCACAGGTCGACCACCGAGCCCCGCGTGGAATTTTCGAAATTTTGCTAGGAGCGAACTGTTTTCGTCTCCTTTTCCGTACTCGGTGCAGATCGTCCTTCCCGTCGCGCATAATTCCTGATCACACGCGTCATTTCACCCAACGTCACCGCGACCATCGTCATCGTAAATGTGGCGAGAGGGAAGGCGACCGGAGAAGGAGAGTGAGAGAGCGGGAGGACATTGTAGCTAGACGACGACGACCCACATTCTCTCGAATTTAATTTCATGCCTTATCTCCACCGGTAGCCGCCAGTACAATGCTTCAAGTAGGCCGACTACGAATCCTCCCCCCTTACCTCTCTCACTCCCTCCTCGTTCTTCTCTTCGCCCTCTCGGTCTCGCGCACACCCACGTATACACCCCGTGCATCCTACCTCGCTTTCATCTATAGTCCATGGTTCTGCTCCTCTCTCCTTCTTCACTCGCCTCGTTGTGAATTCTGCATTCTACGGTCTACCACATCCATCCCGCGTTTCTCCTTCCCTTTTCATCTCTCCAGCATTCGCTTTCAAATCCCCTTGCCCCTCTTCTCGCAGTTCTGCAGTTTCAGGTCGCAAGCACGCGCTCTTTCTCCCTCTCTCTCTCTCTCTCTCTCTCTCTCTCTTTCTCGTCGATACGCGTGCACACAACTCTTGTCGCGTTATAAACCTTCTCTTGCCTTTCGGGGGTGTAGGATCGCGCTGCAGCACGCTTGGTCTCATCCTTCATCGGTCGCTTCTCTTCCATCCCGCCTCCGAGACGGGGTGGGGATTGGAGAGGTGCGGGCAAAGGCGCGAGGGGTCGAGGAGCGCGCGGAGGTCGATTGTGCTCCGGAGGTGGCTATTTCTGCGCGTACCCTAACTTGCTTGCACAGTCACGGTGATGAGGGGGATTGCTTTATCAGGCAACGAGGGGGATGAAGTTCGCCACCCCGCCGTCCTCGACGCCTCCAACGACGCCGGCGTCGTCGCCTCAAATGCAACGCGCCACCGTTTCAGGCGAGAGCAAAGAGGCAGGGGAGCGATAGGGGGCGAGCAGTTAGCGTTGCGGTGAATCGGGAGACGGGGGTGTAAGGGCGAGGACGAGAAAAGGGGTGGAAAATGAGGGGGTGAAGATTGATAGAGGGGTGAGTGGAAGGTATACGATGGACCGAAGAGAGATTGTAAAGGAAGCGGGGAGAGGATTCGCGGTGAGAGAATGAACATAAATGTAACGTAGCTAATTTCGCCTCGTCTCTATGGTCGACGACTTGACCAAAGTCATGGAAAGAGAAACGGGGAGGGTGACACGCGGAGCATGGTAAAAGGTGTACATCGGAATCCAATGGATTTAATCAAACTAGAGATTAAGACGGTATACGAGCGTTAGTGGGAGGTAGGAATGAAGGGCGAATGGCCTCGACAGGCTCGAGAGAGAATGAAGAATGGTACGGTTAAAGCTGAGAGGAGAATAGATTCAATCTTCTCGGCTTATAATCCGATACAGAGCGTCGTATCCTCTTCGCTCATTATTATCCAGTCCTCGTGATATTCCACCCCCCGTCCCGCATTCTTCTCATTCGCTCGCCTCTCCTGTTCCTCGTCGTGAAACCATTCGATTTCCGGTGAGCAGGCTCCAATGTTACGATGCTACCGGGTTACAGAACAAAGTCCAAAGTCCGCTCGTTTCACCGCAATTGGTCGATAAGAATCGTGGCAAGTTTCATAGACCTCCTGTACCCTTCCTTAAGTCTATACATCCCAATTCCGTCTCTCCTCCACTTCCCTCATCCTGTTACTTCTCATTGTCTGACAATGACAATCCCCGAGATAATCCGATCACCACGGTCGATCTTCACGGACGAAACCCCTGAGGCCAGGTGATTGACTTTGGCGAATGATCAAATTTGTTCGTTTGCTCGTAGATCGGCCTTCTCTGGCCTCGGCATCCCCCGCTACAGACTGCGCCGTCACGATCAGATGGATGACGGCGGCGGGGACCGGCTGCCGGCGCAAGGACGTTAGAAGGACGGGGCAGGGCGGCCAGCAGAAGGGTAGGGACGGTGGTAGGACGGTAGGGGAAACCGCTTGCAGCTGCAGCCACGGCGGCGTCAGCAATCCTCTCGCTAATTGGTGGAAACAACGGGGTACCGCATCATGCAGAACACCGGCGACTATTATCAAAGGGCGCCCAGGTGCTGTCCCGGCGGTCGCGGAGCCACCGCGGGTAATTCCGAGACTCTGAGAATTGGCTCGTCGCCCGTGAGAGGCGCTGAGTTGCTGTGCTGTTGCTGCAGCTGCAGTACAGCAACTTCCACGAAGACTCCAGGTTTATTGGCCAGCTTGGGTGTGTGCGTTCTGGTGCTGGGATACGCGCTGCTCGGGGCCTTTGCTTTCATGGCCCTCGAGGGAGGCCTAAAATCGGTAAGCATCGGTAACTTGTCATTTACGTAGGATCGAAATTCCAAGGTGCAATTCGTTCTTCCGTAGGATACAGCTACGACGGAACTCCTCCCTTCGGGTAACAAGCCCGAAGGTAGTGGCTCCTACATGCTGCCCAGCCCGGAGGACGACGCGGCCGCCATGGAACTGAGAGCTCGAACGGTCGAGAGACTCTGGAGCATCACGGAGGATCTCAACGTTCTCTATAAGGAGAATTGGACGCGTCTTGCTGCTCGGGAGGTACTTGAATTTCAAGAAAATCTGGCGCGCGGTCTCAGGCGTACCTCCTCGTCGTACGAACCGATTCCAGTGCCACCGGTGAAGTCCAGGGATCATCAAACGGATAGGCGTTTCCAAGGACGAAGATGGACCTTCAGTGGTAGTCTACTCTACTCACTCACCCTCATTACCACCATAGGTTCGTAGAGTAAAGAAATAACAAATGCGTTTCCCCTTTAGTACGGAGGATCGTCCGAGCTTGTAATTCGTGCATTAGTTTCTATGGTACGCGTATTATCTGGTCACTGCACGATCCCTTGTGCTACCTCAAATCACTGTCACTCACTCTCTATGTATATTTACTAGCCAGTCGTTAAGAGAGTCCCCGTTAACACAAAATATTGATAATAGTATAAAAGTTCTATCGGCCACTCGCGATTATCATATGGTAGGAATGCACATGTCTCCCTTAACCCCTTCCAAGTGGCAGAAACTCCTTGACCCAACCCTACTTGCAATTATCTCGTATTTCACCATTTCCTTGACAACGCAATGGAACAGAGAGAACTCCATTGTGTATCCCCGAACGCAATTATATCAGTAGATCCGGAAACGTTCAGAAATGTCATCTGCTCTGTGTTGCTCTAGGCTACGGTAGCGTGGCGCCCCGCACAGTTTGGGGTCGCTTGATCACAATTGTCTACGCTCTGGCTGGCATACCCCTGATGTTGGTGTACCTTAGCACCGTGGGTGATGTCCTGGCCAGGAGCTTTCGCCGTCTCTACGGGCGTGTCTGCACGCCTCGCAAGAACTGCACCAGGAAACAACAGCCACCCCCACCACCACCTCCAGTCGGCGGCATCGTGGGCAAAGCTTATCGCTACGACAACCACGTAGACTCCAAAACGGGGAATTACTATTCGGCTAGTAGGGAGAGTTCCTGCGATGACCTTGGAACACGCGGTACCAGTAGCGCGATCTTACTCGATTGCGGCAGCGAGGGTCTCCTGCATGCCACCACCAGTTCCACGACGGCGCTTCAGGTGACCGAGAATTTTCTTAAGTTTACAAGTGCCGATGGAGTGGTGTCCTTAATTCGTTGCATCTTCGCGTGATCGGTGAAGCGCGGCGCCGCGATAAGACGAGAGCTTAAGCTCCTTCTCCGAAACTCGAGAGGCCGGCTTTTGTCGTGGCCAGTGGTCGAGTGTTTGGATATAGTTATGCGCCAAGACAGCGTTAAGAGAGATTGGAAGATTTTGAGGTGCCCCGAGGTCAAGCTCGTGGCAGATCAAAGTGACTCGCTCCACTCGTTCTAATTCGAATCATGGGCGATTCATCGAGTGGAAAGATCGATCTTCCATTCTAATTAGTTATTCATATGCGCGGAGACTTTCGAACCGAGGCACTTCTCACTTTGAAATATTAGCATCGTGCATGGCATGCGAACGGAAGCAAGGAATATCAAACATTATCGTTCTTCGATAGGATGTAACGACGAGCAGCGGCAAGCGTCACTTCCATCCGTGCTCGCTATCGCTGTCCTCGAGTTCATCGCCCGCTTACATGGTGGAGACGAGCACCGTGAGAATACCAATCAGTCTCTGCCTGGTGATAATGCTGGTGTACATATGCGGCGGCGCAGTGATGTTCAATCGTCTGGAGGGCTGGAGTCTCCTGGAGGGCGGTTACTTCTGCTTTACGAGCCTCGGCACCATTGGGTTCGGCGACCTGATGCCGGTGGGACGGAACGCGCCATCCGCAACCTTGGAGGAGCTCAGCCTGTGCGCCTGCTCCCTATATATACTGGCCGGGATGGGCTTGATCGCCATGTGCTTCAACCTCGTCCAGGAGGAGGTGGTACGCGTGGTCAGGGTCTTCGGTAGAACCTGCGGCATGTCGTCGGGGGTGGTGGTCGGCCCTATTGGTGGTACAGGTATCCCTGATGGAAGGCATTCGATGGGGAACCGATAGAGAGAGTCACTTCTGTTTCTTTAGCGGGTGTCGCGTGCTCCTCGGGTAAAATGCCAGATCGATCGGGACGACGAGTAGATATGGAAAGAGGGCCGAGGCAAGGTAGTCCAGGGGTCGTAGACCGTTCTTTGTGCGACACGCGCGGCGATAGATCTACGATACATCTCCTTCGTGAGATCGACGACAGGCCGAGAAGTTTCCGTTATACGATAGAGCAATTCTACAAATTGTGCAGATTTAGGCGCGCCTTAAGTCAACGTGAGGCATCGGCGAAATTTAACACTGTATAAACACATAGATCCTCGTTCTTCAGCAGGCACCACTCCCGGACTCAAGCCCGATCCCGATGACGGGGGCGGGACGAGCGACTCGAGACTGTCGGAACCGGAAGAGGAAGCGATCGCCATGTCCATGGTGCCGGTATCCTGACAGCACCAGGCCAGGAGCCCCGGGGACGGGAAGCTCCTGGTCCATCCGTCGAGCACTGCCATGAAGCTGTCGCCGGGTCATCATTCCTTACCCAGAAAAAAGGCACCACCCACCGACCCTAGAAACTCTTCCACTTTGGGGAACGCGCAACCCTTTCAGCGTGGCCAGTCCCTGAGACGAAGCTGTTTGTCGCCCACCCAGTATCATCATCATCACCAGCAACAGCAATTGCTTCATCATCAGCATCGCCAGCAGGAAAGCTCCATGCACTTTGAGTACTTCGTGCCGAGGAGTGTGAGTGAATTCAATCTGGCAGCAGCAGCGGTGGCGGACATGGCCGTACCACCACCGCCCCCCACGACAGCTCTCAGGCCACCGTCCGCCACCACACCACCAATACCATCGAGCATTCCCACCTCCAGTATAGGTGCCACTAGTCAAACTCGACTGGTAGACTCGTCCAGCACAGCTACCAGGAGTCGCGAGAAGATGGTCACGTTTGAGGATGAAGGGGTAAATTGCACGGGCTCCACCCCGACCAGAAAGAATCTCTCAGGGCTTGACAATATCTTCATGTGACGTTGTAATCATGGCTGAACAACGACGGAGTTGAGAGAAGGTCAGAAGGATGATAATGCTACGTTGCAAGCAAGAATGATAGCTTCTTGATGTGCCGCGTTCCAGATGTGCTACTCGAAGATGACAGATCTTTTAAAAATACTGATTGTGAGTTTATTAGCCATCGGGCGCGGAGTCGATCACAATCGAGTGTTCAAGGAGCCGTTGTGACATTCGCAAGGAGGAATGTTACGTAGTGATATGATGTTTGTTAATCGATTAATATTTTAGTTTATGCGTATGCCGTGACGATACGTTTTTCCGTGTATAATTGTACGTATGGTGGGATTAAGTATTCGACTGCGTTTATTAATTTATGCAAGACTCGCAGAGATGCAGAGCCAAACTGCAGGTTTGTGCAGAGTAAATTCTGACAATGGTGATTCTTGTGGTTGTAGGTTTAAGAATTGTACGACTGGCGTAAGGAACGATTCAACGTATATTATGATTTGCCGAAACATGGACGGCACGTGTGCATGGGACAAAGGCAGACTCACCGTCTGGAGCAACAATTGTGAAGAAACTCCTCCGCACGCTCGATTCCCGAAAGGCCTTCAAGGTTATTGTAAACCGATAAAATGCACATAAGCGTAAAGTGTTTGTCCACAACGAAGAGGAGATCTAAATGAACAGTGATGTTTCTAATATTGTTCTATTTATAACTATCGTGTTACCATCGCCTGCCGATACTCATTCCAATCTTATCATCATCAGAGATTAACACTTATTGTTAGGGCCTAACTCTTTGTTCGACAAGGGCCGATTTCATAATCAGACGAATAATTATGAGATTTCATAATTAACCACGAGTGTACGTAAACGCGAGACTCGAAATATATGTATACTACATTTCGTATGAGGGACTAACAAATGCATTCTACGCGGAGTGTGTGTATCGTCATGCGTTAAGTATATCATTTATGCGATATCACTGCTTGCTTTCAGCTTCTTTTCGCTGTGTTCCCGGATGGAGAACCTCTGCAGAGAAGCTGATTTCATAAGTGCGTTTTTCACTGTACGACGAGATGCCTCCTGGTCTTTCGAGAAAGCAGCAAGATGCACTACCTTCGACTTAAACCTATTATCTTCTCTCGCAAAGGATCAGTAGTATGACTACGATTGATGGAAACGATGCGGCGATAAAAAGGTCCCGGTCAAAGATCGCTTCGATGCAAAGATAAGATGTGATTCACTTTCTCTAAGGACCGATTCTGCACCTTGCAAACGCTCCGTGAAAATTTCCTCGTGAACGACGCGTGCACGTGCCTTGTAACAGGGTGAATGGGTCGAGTATAGAATGTCGAGAGGAACTGCGCCGATTGCAAAAGAGGCGAAATGTGCACACCCATAAAAGGAACGCAGCCTACGAGTTAAGGCAGCGATTCAATTTAATGCGAATCGATAATTCAATCAAGAGGGGGAGGCAGGATTCATAGTGGCTATCGTCCGCTCTCAGCACAATCTCGCATGAGTGGTCAATTCGTGTGCAATCCCTGTGCCAGTTTGCAGTTTTACCATCATTTTCGATAAGAAAAAATATAAAACAAAAAGATTACGAGTCATTAACGATAGTACCAATAAACAGAACTACTGGTCACTGTCTGTATCGCAAAGAGTGAAACATTACCGAAAAGTGTCTCATTTGCGTCTGGTGTAAAGAGAAATACACGTTCCTCATTTAAACCATCTAATTTTTATCATGCCCCGTTTTCCTAATACAAATGTAATACGCATATTACCCTTTTTGCGGTTTTAAATAAGGATTACGTCCTTTCCAAAGAATCGCTATATATTCATATAATATGCACATGTAATATACGTCCTACTAATTTTAGGCAAACGCTAAAGTCAACAATTATTATTATTAGTGGTAGGTATCATTTTTTTTTGGTAGGCATACTCCGACCTCACCAATTCCAGATGCTTTTTCTTTTTTTTATATATATATATATTATATCTGTCACCGTGTCTTCAATTAAGTTCCTCGTCGCAATAATCCCACTCGTCCTCCAGTGCATTAACTACTGGACTAGTATGCTGCGCTTTTTTGCAAATCGTGGGAGTGGCTCCGAGGATCATACAGCTTAATATCCCTGAAGAGAGCATAATTACTAATAGTAAGGCAGGTACGTAAGTAAACACACAGAGTAACAAATATCCTTCTTCTCTACAAAATTTCCCATTTGAAATATTTCGAGTTTCAAGTACTTATTCCTAATTCCTTTAAACACAGGTATCTGCACGAGCAGGCGTGGTATCGCAATTTATGGAGAAAATGCGGTTCTCTAAATCACACGGCGGTTAATAATACATAATGTAAACAACATTCTTACAAAATCTGGCATTTTCGTTATTATCAACAAATTCACTGAAATTTTACATTCATTATGTTCTAAGTGCGAATAATACGTGTAACGTCACACGTGACAGCTGAGTTCAATGCTTATAACCTGCCTTTAGTCTTCTTCGCCATGGTCCGATGTCCCCGACCGCCGCCGTGTCGGTCCTCTTTATAAGTTTGAAGGGCCGTGGAACCAATGTCGAAAAAATGATTGAAAATAAATTGGGCGGTACAGAGGATAAGACCGAGTAAGATCGGTAAACATAAGGTAGCGTCCACATCGTCTAGAAATCGATTCAGAGACTCCGGAAGCAAATCCTTGCTCATTCTTGCTACGAAATTTCACTATACTCTCTCCACTAACCTTTAAAACGTATAATCAAGTATCCATTACAAATACATATACAGTATACGATATTCCTATTTCAATGGGATTCGTCTTACCTCCGCATATATCATTCAAGATAACTAATGTTGGATAGCTTTTACTACGGTTTGTATTTTGAATAGGGAAGATATGACGAGAAGTCCTGTTAATTTTATAACGAATTAAGGGGAGAGATCATTTTGACAGTCGTGTGTTTTCTGTCGATTACATTTATGGAAGGGATATATGTATATACGGGGTGTTTGACATAAGATGTCGGAGCCGAAAGTTGGAGATAGATTATTGGGTAAAACTGGTAAAACCGAAAAGAAAAGTCATATACCATAATGTAAAATTCGCAATAGTATCGTGATATTAATAAAAACGCGTGTGCCACACGCTATCTTCCCCTTCCCTCCGACCGTCCATGACTGTCTCGACCCTAATGCGCAGGCGCTGTCTGATCCAATCCTAGGATGTCGCTGCGCACATATATCGTGGGCACACGTATTGCACGTACTATCTACAATATTTTTTTATGTACGAGTAATATCTTCGCACACTGGGCAATAATATATGGTAAACCTCCTGTTTAGGGGAGGCAGCTCCGATCACCTTGACCTTGATATACGTTGTCAAGGACATCCTCCTGAGAACGAATCCGCAATTTTTACCCGTCGCTCATTGTTCGTTAAAAAGTTATTAACAAATGAAGTCACCGGTTCGAGTTGGCATTTTCTGCGTGTTTCGATATTTTGGATAGAGGAGGCAGCTCCAACAATCTTGACTTGACATATATTATCAAGGTAACCCTCCGGAGTAACAATCCAAATGTTTTAGTCGACGCTCATTATTTGTTAAGAAGTTAGGTAAAACAGCAGAGGCTACAGAAATTGATCTAACCAGAAAGGCCTACCACGCTCTCAAAGCGCCTGTGCCGCGCCTGACAATCGCACCCGCTTAACCAAACCTAACCCGTCTAATTCAATAAGGGTTAGGCGGTGCGATGGTTAGGCACGGCACGGGCGCCTCCGCGCCCACCCGCGCATTAAAAAAATAATCTACACTTGAGAGCGTGGTGGGCCTTTCTGGTTAGATCAATTTCCATTTATCACATTCACATTTCAACTTTAACATTCAATTTATTCGACAATAGAATAAGATAATGGATATATAGAACTCATTATTTCGAAGAAAGTATCTATACGCTTAATGACTTTTTAACGAACAATGAGCGACGGCTAAAAATTGCGGATTCGTACTCAGGAGGATGTCCTTGACAACATATATCAAGGTCAAGGTGATCGGAGCTGCCTCCCCTAAACAGGAGTTTTACCTAGTATATCATTTAATAAATCTGTAAATTCCCATTTGAAAATAATTTGAGTATACATTTGATATTTTATTTTGTCACGCGGATATACTTCGCCCGTACAAGCATATACGTATACAGGATGTTTGACATGAGATGTCGGAGCCGAAAGTTGGAGATTGAGGACTTGTCCACCGCGCTTGCCCCTCATTGGCACACGCGTTTTTATTAATACCACGATAACTATTGCGAATTTTACATTATGGTATATGACTTTTCTTCTCGGTTTTCCCCAATCTATCTCCAACTTTCGGCTCCGACATCTCATGTCAAACACCCTGTATACGTATATGCTTGTACGGGCGATGTATATCCGCGCGACAAAATAAAATATCAAATGTATACTCAAATTATTTTCAAATGGGAATTTACAGATTTATTAAATGACATATTATTGCCCAGTGTGCGAAGATATTATTCGTACATAAAGAAATATTGTAGATAGTACGTGCAATACGTGTGCCCACGATATATGTATATCGATATAGTAGTGGCCGGTGTGAGCGACATCCTAGGATTGGATTAGACAGCGCCTGCGCATTAGGGTCGAGCAGTCATGGAGGGTCGGAGGGAAGAGGAAGATAGCGTGCATATGTGTAATACTACTATATCGCTATGGCCTCTTCAGGCGACGCAAAAACCGCGGTGCAGCATACATCAACCTCTCACTCTCCCACAGTTATCTATTCTCTCACTTCGTACTTTGACGCAACTGCGCATGCGTGCAGCTGCTAACGCATGCGCATATGTTCGAAGGTACGATGTTCTGTCTCACTTTCTCGGCGCCGCTCCCGCTTATAGGAAATATACGTGACTAGCAATATAGGAGTATTACATATATGATAGCGTGTGAGACTATGGCTACATAGCAACAATTCTCTCGCGCGACTCGTGGCCTCAGCTAATGGATAGATTGTGTGGATAAATTGACGCAAATCTAGTCTATTTATCACTAAAATTCAAAGTTAACCTCTGAAATATATACGCACATGTACCATAAAAAATATTCATCATTCCATTACGCAATTCTCACGTTACAATATCAATTTATTTGACCATCCACCGATACATCCAGCCATATCAACTATACAAAAAATTTGTGTCATTCACATAACTGAGTTTTATTGTAATAACAATAAAAATTGGATAATAATAATAACGTTTATGACGATAACAACCGTGAAAAACAGCTTAAGAAAAATTCAAACAAAGTATTTTCGATTACTACTCTCACGAAACACGTTAACATAATGCATAGAAGATCCCACCGCGCGATTAAAATAAAAATATTAACAAACCCACACTGTCAACATGGCAGATGTGCGCACGCACACAAATCTTGAGATCTCGACTATTTCTCTTGTCCCTTCTGGTTTGGATATACTATTGTGCTTTAGGTGCACTATATATTTTATAGTATATTATACAATTGAAGCTACACCTACACGCTTCTGTCAACGGTATTTGATTGCCAGTTGACGTCTGTTAACTGATTTTTGCTTTTTTAGCATCGATTTTCCGACGAGTCGCGAAGGTACCCGAACATTGCCGAATACTGACTACGGCAATAGACTTTATGCGTTAACCTAATGCTTCACTGTGCGCGATTGTGATATCCGTACATCACGTCCGCCCTGTTCAATTCGCTGTTTAAATATGTAAATATGCAGTTTTATCGGACGAGTACCTGGTTGCGGTGCAGTTTCGTGTTTTAAGTTGATCTTCCAATTAAGCAAATTGTGTACCATTAAAAGTGTAAGAAATGTCTGATCTTCGCAAACGAACCACTGGTGATACGTCAATAGGAACGCGGGATGTCAGTGATGACCAGGTAGATGACGTTTTTTAACTAATATTGAGAATGTTTATTGCACCTTACGATAAAGTTATTGAATATTATAGACAAGTGATTACATAGATTATCGAATAGAATGCCTGAGCTTCTTTAGAAGTTATATTTATTTGACGGATCAACTCAGGCGTGACAGGTACCCACACGAATGCACGTTTTACAACTATAGCGTTACTCGCTAATCAAGCGCTTTTAGTTTTTAGTTAACTGAACAGATATACTATAAGTGTATTTGATTTCAGGCTTGCTTGTATTTTATCTGGAGTAAATTAAAGAAATAACAATTTCAACTAATTTCTTTATTTTTATTTTAGAAGTAAAATGGAAAGAAAGAGTGATTTTATTTTATATTTGAGTCTATAAGAACCTATTATTGTACTTATGTCTTATAGAAAGAAGATATTGAATCTGAGGATGATGCAAAACTGGAGGTAGAGGAATTATCAAAAACATTACCGCAAGGAACAGACCATACCCCACATGTTTTAACAACATTACTCTCCGGCTTACCAGATCGGTAAGAAAATCCATCCTTTCGCGCATCGTCATAATAGTACTACAGTTTGTTATAACAAACTGTGATAATTTTTTATTACAGCTGGAGAAATTGGATTATTCGTAGTATTTTCACTTGGTTCATGATAGCTGGATTTTGTCTTATCATTTACGGGGGACCATTAGCGTTAATGATCACAGTAAGCGTTTTATGATAAAAACTATGGTACAATCAAAGAAATATAATTAAATTGTTTCTATAGAAATTAATTTTGGAAACATTTAATAGCCAATATTCTTATCTTAATATAAATCTTTTTACTTGTCTACCTTGCAGACTCTAGTTGTACAAGTAAAATGCTTCGAGGAAATTATTAACATTGGATATGCTGTATACAGAATACATGGTTTACCATGGTTCAGATCACTCTCTTGGTATTTTTTGATTACTTCCAATTACTTTTTTTATGGGGAGAATCTAATGGATTACTTTGCCGTAGTAATTAACCGAACGGTATGTACAACTTTATAAACCTAAAAGAATAAGAACGATTCTACTCAAATTTGAGAAATTGCGATTATAAGATTTGACGGAAGAAATAATAATTCTAATGTGATATTGCATTCTGTTAGCCATATATATATATATATATATATATGAGTATCACTTTGACATAAAATCAATGCTGAAGTTCTACTAGTTATCTGTCTTTATATACTTTACATGGCTTCTCACACCTTCTACAGAAGGTTTCTGACAATACCCTGAAATAAAGCGCATAATTTAATTCGATAAATAGAACAACTGCCACGAGTAAAGTCTTATTACCATAATTTATGCATCGTCGTGAAAAAAATAATATATTTTATACAATTTTCAGGAATACTTGCGTGTCCTTGTAACATACCACAGATTTATTTCATTTTGCCTCTACATTGTTGGTTTTGTTTGGTTTGTATTATCACTCGTCAAGAAGTATTATATGAAGCAGTTTTCATTATTTGCTTGGACGCATGTTGCACTACTTATAGTAGTGACACAAAGCTATCTTATTATTCAAAACATATTTGAAGGATTAATATGGTACGTTTTTCAATTGCAAAAATGCTTCTAAAATTTCCCGCATATTTCTATAAAGCAGAAATGTTCTTATTACATTGCAGGTTTATTGTACCAGTAAGCATGATAGTTATAAATGATGTGATGGCATATATGTTCGGATTCTTCTTTGGCAAAACACCCTTGATAAAATTGTCTCCAAAGAAAACATGGGAAGGATTCATTGGTGGGGGTATCTCAACTGTTTTTCTTGGCTTAATGGTAATTCAGAATTACACTTTTTCTTTAAAGAAAAAGGTGAGAATATTCATGCTGCTGCAATGAAAGTAATGTTTTACAGATATCGTACATCATGTGCCAATATCGCTACTTTGTATGTCCTATCGAGTACAGTGAAACATTAGGCAGAATGACTATGGATTGTGAACCGTCTAGTTTATTCCAACCGGAAAACTATGTGCTACCAAAAAGCTTGCAAGTGGTTTCAAAAATGGTAACTTTAATACAATATTCTCTCATGTGAAACACTATCTGCGTCTAATAGTTTTTCTTCTTTTTGCAGTTCTACGGAAAGTCCACGTTAACAGTATATCCTTTCTTATTGCATTCATTATCAATGTCAATATTTAGCTCTGTAATTGGTCCATTTGGTGGATTCTTTGCCAGTGGCTTTAAACGCGCTTTTAAGATTAAGGTAATCACATGCGCAAAGTTATTCATTATATAGATTGCATAGGTTTATTTACAATAGAGCTTTACGTACAAATATATGATATTTTTTATAGGATTTTGGTGATGTAATTCCTGGGCATGGTGGTATAATGGATAGATTTGACTGTCAGTATTTAATGGCTACATTTGTAAATGTTTATATTTCCTCATTTATTCACACAGCTTCTCCGCAAAAGCTTTTGCAGCAGGTAAATTATACAAATTTAATTCTCTTACAAGTCTATATATAGTACATGATATTGGTAGATCACATTTCTAATAGGTAATTTTTTTTACCATGCAACATTGTTGTACTAAGATTTATCTTTGCTATATAATATATTATTTATATTATTACACTCCGCACCACTAATATTATGATTTTTCATACAGGTGTATAGCCTCAAACCAGAACAACAATTATTGCTTTTTCAAAGTTTGAAAGATTCTCTAGAAAATAGAGGTCTATTAAATGCATATTAATTGGCTAAACATAAATTTATTAATTAATAATGACTACAAAGATAACTATATTGTGGTATGTTATGCATTATTTGGATCACATCTGCTGTCATCATCAATGAGTGACAAAATCTAGAAATATGCAAACATAACAGGAGTCTGTGTTATGCGTAATTGATAGAAATCAATGTAAAATGGTACATGAAAGTTTAATGTGCGTAGAAATGTTGTTATGAGAAACAGCATAGGGCAACATATTGTACAAATTTTTCATTCTTTTTGCATTCCGCTTATTTAGTCCAATTTTTTGCAAATACTGCTAGATATATTTTTATCAGTCGGTAGCACATATATTCAGTCGATATGGTGAACCACCATTATACTCTTTTAAATATAAATATAGGTCTTATTTTCAAATTCTGAAACCAAAGAATATCGATTTATAAAATAACTTTTACATCAAATATTTCAGGGAACTGTTTCAAGGAACTATTCTTGAACGTACTGTCTTAAAAACCTGCATTCTGTTTCATAAATATTGGAAGTACTTTAAAAATAACTACATACTATAAACTTTAAATTATCGTGCTTCATTGTTTTGTATGTTTATTTAAAACATTTAGATCTAAACCTATTTTTTCTTAAACCTGAATCTGTTCTATAACAATCGCTTCGCATGTACATCCATTTAGCATAAGTACTTGCAATTGGTTTTTTACATTCTCCAGCAAAAAACAAGTACAGTAATGTGTATTATAATGATCTTGCGTAAAAAGTTTTTTTCTTTGCTTCTTAAAACCTTGACTATTGTAAGTATTATGGTTCATGTTAACTATTGAACAGCAAACTTCGTAATATAAATATACAGATGTGACTGCACACGAGGATATCTAATTTATCATTAATTGTAAATAGACGCTATTTGAAGGTTTGTGTTTGAGTATCTTCTTTTTTGTACTTAGCGACTTGTATTTGTTACACATTTCCATAATTTAAATACTCTGGCTGTGCTTGGATGACTAAACAGAACATTACAATTACACAATACGAAGCGTATTTCAGTGAATATTTTGCAGATTCATAAAGCTGCAGTATTGTGCCAGTTACATATCGCATTATTCATTGCGGATCATTGTAGTACTTACCACGTTATTAGCGTATTATAAAACTTTAGTTGCTAAACTAAATTACTTCTATTTTATATATGAGGATCTTCAAAATACATAAATAGCCGCTCTATTATCTTGCCAGATAGGTAAGTCATTGTTGATGTGTATGTTGTCCATATATGCTTTAATGTTAAAGAAACGTATTGTAATTTTATGTTTGTTAACGTTTTTGATAATTGAAGTATAGTGTGTTGAGTATATGCTAGGTTTTTGGCCAATTGTATACAAATTGTGTTTATACATACTAATTTAATGATACCGTTTTTTAAGATTGCTGCTAATATTTAAAAACGTGCCAACTGTCGATGGCAAGAAAATACAATATTTTGTTATGACCTATAATACTTTATTCCATGCAAAATACAATAGCATGGTATTATTACACAATTCCATATAGCAAAACAAAGTTGAAAACCGTATAGTTAATATGCAAGTACCTCATGAACAAAATACACAATGTACCTTATTAATACAGTGTAATATTTGTAATTTTCTTTATCATAAGACGCTTATGTATTAAAAGAGAATTCAATGTTGAAATATTAATGTTGAAGAAATGTATGTACACAAAATTGGAAAAATGGTGGTAGATAAAGTGATAAAGATAAGTATATTTATTTATTAGAAGTAAAGAAAGAAGTGTTTACGTAAATAGAAAATTTAGTAAATATCGGATATATCGTATGAATTATATGTTTTAAGTTAAATGTGACTTAAGTCTACTGTGTAATAATACATGTAGATAATTGTAAGAAAATAGAATAAACATTTAAGTTCTCAATATGTCATACATTATTTTAGATTTGCTTTACAAACCTGCATTAAAATGTACGAATAGAGCAATATTCAATTCCAACAATGAGATAGATAATGTACCTAGGTCACACTTTACAAACATAACAGCCTATAAATTTTCTTTGACACTAAAAGCTAGTATAAAAAATACATTGCAATAAATAATATTGTTTTATAAGATTAATGTAATGACATACTTAATGAAATTAATTTAGGGCTTTAAAAAATATGTTGTCCCTTATAAGTCATCGATTATTAAAGATAAACAAATAATATCAGACAATTATGTATAGAAAATCAGTTATTTATTGGAAACACATATTCATATACTGAGAGTATAATTACAGCATACTTACTAGTCCATCCTCATCCCGGTACACATGCATTCGACTTTTTATAATAATGCAGACTACACAAAAATGATGACTATATGTGCTAAGCTTACAAAATTTTATGATATAAGTACAGCAGTAGTTTTTTCGGGAAGTAGTCACTGATATTTAAATTATACAACTGCTAATGTTTATATATATATCTGTACATTTAACAACTGGAGGCGGTCGGTCTGATATTATACTAACATTTTTCATTTCT
The DNA here is from genome assembly GCA_944319695.1 of Tiphia femorata. Classification (NCBI taxonomy): domain Eukaryota; kingdom Metazoa; phylum Arthropoda; class Insecta; order Hymenoptera; family Tiphiidae; genus Tiphia; species Tiphia femorata. Next base: position 3,947,608 of record OX090902.1, read on the forward strand.
TCATTTCATTACTTAAATTGGTATAAATTACCATTGGTGTAGGAAGTACCAATGCGCTTCTTGATTTGTTCATGTCAATTCCTTCAAATATAAAATTTTACGACCCTGCATTTCTTTAAGAAAATTTTCTGCCTGTCGTGCATACATTATGTTCTTCCTCAGCTTTGTCTTCATTAATTTACATATATAAATATCAATTCGATTCAATCATCAGATCCGGCTGTCCTTTTTGCTTTCCTTTGCCTAGGGCTTTGTTTTGGAGTACGTGGAGATTTGTCTATAACATACATGGTAGTACATGTTATTGTACTATAATGAATAAGCAACTCTAAGGAATCTTGAATCTTATTTTATGCCTATATGGGGTGTCTAAGCGATTATTAATTTATCTCATATCACACCTTATAGAAATATATATATTAATCTGCATACTTACTAATTCTATTAAGCGTGTCTTTAGGTAACCAATCGTAATCTACGTTGTTAGGATTTGATGTGCCCATTTCTATCGGCGCTTTACGAGTTGTCGAGGAACGGGACTTGCGGCCAAGTGAAGAGAGTAACTGTTGCCCACCTACAAGGGTAAGTACCACACAGGCGGCAAGGAATACGTATAGGAATATAGTCTCCCCATCAAGACCATCATCTAATTCGATCACTTGAACTGTTTCATTGTATACTGCCTCGCTAAATAAGAGACCATTCTAAATAAAATAAAACAAACGAATATGATCAAACCTTATATCACCCTCCAGAATGTAAATAAATTCTAAAACTCGACATACCATATCTCTGTAATTGAGGTTAACATTTAAACCAAATGGTCTTCCGGCATAACTTTCCGATGGAATAAACGAATAAGCCAATGTTGCTTCGTGCTTAGGCTTCACAACTTTATTAAATGTAAATGTTGAGAAATTCTGAATGTAAAAATTGAAATCCATTGCATAACGGAAGGAAGCATCCAATGATTCTAAGATAAAATCACTTTCGCCTTTGTTGGTAAATCCAACAAGAAATTCCACTATATTTCCAGCTGGCAACTCTGAAAGTACGAATAATTATATTTAGATATAAACAGTAATTTTGCATCTTCCTTTTTGTGGAATCGTGAAGCAACAAAACTTTTACATACCCAATGTTGACAATGTATTATAAATAGGTTTGGTAAAAAGAATCGTTGTATCGGCATCTGCTGAAGCAGTAGTCGTATCATCTTCTTGTTCATCATCTGTGATTACAGTATTATCTTCACCTTCAACATCAACGATGTCGTCGATACTTTCATCTTCCTGACCATGTGCTACAATCGAACATAAAAAATAGGTAATATTTATTTATGCTTAGAATTGAAGCAAATATGACAAAAGGTATCACTGATGCAAATAATCTATAATGCATGAAAACTGTACAGTCATATTCCACATAAAATATTTACTAACAATATACACTTATTTTATTGGACAAAAGAATATGAATTCGTCTAATATACTTGCATATAAAGCGTAAATCTCAATACAAACGGCGCACTTCGCATTTATGTTGCAAATGTATTTTTCAAGTGTGCCACGTTTTTGCTCCACCAGGTAATAAGATTAATAAATACGTATATACCAAAGCGTTAGCAGAATATGTAATATAATAACATCTACTTCAAAACTGTGTTATCGGTTATTTATGTCACATTATGCTAAAACTAACCTAGACCTAAACCAATAATATTTTTGGGAATCGACATAGCCATTGTTAGTGTTTTTAAAAATGGATCTTTTTCCAATTGTAATAAAAACAGAGTCGTGAGGAAATCTCTACATTTGTGTAAATTTTAATGACAAAGTTATGGCACATGCGCGCGTAACAGTGATTGAAATCCAGTAGAATAGTTCATTGTCTTTTCGTTTGTACGATTACCTCCGTTTGCTGTGAGAATGATCGCTGGAATGGCTAACAGAAGAAACACCGCGAATCTCTTCATTTTGGTTAAGAATTTTAAATGAGTCTTTTCTGTTAGGAATATTGATTAAATTGACCACACATCTATCCGGCCCAGTCTCGTTTCTACCGTCTGATCCGTCTGATATTTCGGCATAACGCCACTACCACTACCATCACTGCATGCAACGTGGAAGGTCAACACGTATTCGTCAATTCGTCAACGTGGAACGCAACGCATACGAAGCACAACGGCTGGTATGCCGCCTGGCACGAAAATTGAACAGCAACCTAGATGAACCACACAGGTGCGTGCAATCAGGAAACCTAGTGATATCTAGTGACTTTGGACAAAACCGTGTCCACAATTCCCTCAATTTCGAGAAACGAAAGAATTTACAAGTAACTGCAAGTAACGTTTCTCCAATTCAATTCCATTCAATTCAAATATTGTCAGTGACGTGCGAAATACTGCGAAATACTACCTGAGCCGTGGTTCCAAAAAGTTGACAATTTTGAATTTGATATTTTCGTATCGCAATGTGAGGTGTGGTGAGGTGGTAGAAATTGGTAGGAATTAGATGGAATTTGAGTAATTACAGCGGCCCATACATTTGTTTTGATATCATCACAGTATGGCTGCTATGAGGCGGCACTCGTGATATAAGAACCTCGGTCGTCGGCGAAAGTGTTTAGTTTGAATTGATTTGATTTCAAAAAATGAATCACAATTTGGCGCACCGCATACAAACTCTGTTGAGTTCACAATATTATGTGACAAATGACGACTGGTTAACGGGTTGTATTGAATTTTGCAAAAGTGCAACTGGAAATGTAAACAAACGCACATTATTTTAATATCAGATGTATTTAACGTAACTTGTATGAGATGAATTAAGTGAAACATTGGTTCTTATCTTTAGATGTCGCCGAAAGATATTGTAGAATTTGCTAAAGAGCAGTGGCAGCTTAGTAATCTACGTGAAATCAACAATGAGAATGGATGCTTGCCACCAAATCTTGCCAAACAGAAGGTAACAACATTACCGGGAACGTACATTCTTCAGGTAACTGTTAAATTTGGTTTTATAATTCGCCCATGGCATGCAAAATCTCTCCTTCTCATCGTAAAACCTGTATAAAGATGGAGAAAATATATGACATAGCAACGCCAAAATTTAAGCAACTAGAAGAAATAAAGCGTGTCTCAACTGCCAATATAGAAGCCACTGAAACGGAAATATCGGAATCATGGGAGCCGAAAAAAAAGAGAATGTTGCAATTGCATTTAACCGATGGTGTTCAAGACGTGACTGCCATAGAATATAATACAATTCCTTCTTTAAATGTAAATCAATTATCTTCTTTATACATTGTACGAAGAAAGTATACCTCTGTTCGATTTTATATAAATGCAATAGGACACCTTGTTGCCTGGTTCCAAAGTAATGATCGTAGGCCCAATAACGTGTAGAAGAGGAGTCATTCTTTTAGAAGCAAACAAATTCAAAGAAATTGGTGGTGAAGTGGAAGAGTTAATAATACCTAATGCAGTGGAAAACATATTAGCTAGAGCTTTGTGAGACCAATTTTTGTTAAATCTTTACGAATATAGCCAATTAAATTGTGTGCTATAAGAAATTAATATTTTATCAATCTGTATAGAGGGCTTCCAGAAAATCCAGAACCGTATGATAATAAGACGACGAATCTAGACCGCAATGAAAAACATCATTCAACAACAGTGGGGAATCGCTCTAATTTTGTGGGAGATGATTTAGAACTAGGTAATAGAGTAACCCCGGGAATTCAAAATGAAAGGCACAATAGCAACGATCGGTTGAGAAACTCGAATTTTATTCAAAATACAGAAGCTAACAATCAAAACGCAGAAAATGAAAGTCAAAAGGTTATTGAGATACTAGATGACAATGATGAATTCCTAAATGAAATAAATGAGGAAGAATTATGTGTAAATTTAGCAAATACGGCTAAAAATCAATCGAGACAACCACATACAGAAGACAATTTTCATCAACCAAATTATCGACGTAGGCAGTTTTCTGAAGAAGAATTTTCTGACGATGATTCCGCTACTAAACTGAGGACTCTAAATTTAATGGGCGGTCAACAAACTGAAGAGAATCCTACAGAAATCCTTAATTATGATGATTTTGACGATTTTGACGATTTTAAAGTAGAAGCGACTACTAGTAATACAAAGTCAACGTCAAAATCAATATCAGGTGTTGCAAAGGCGAGTTTAGAAAATGAAAATAACGTTACAAGCAGCTTTTTTTCAAGTGCAGAAAGAAAATGTAAATTAATAGACGGTTCCGCGATAGAAGAAACAAAGAGTATGCAACCTTCTTCTTCGACCTCCAATACGCCAAGTGTTTCATGCAAGAAAATACTCGCAAGTCCATTACAAACAAAATTATCCGAAGGATCGTCGCCAGATACTCCCAGTACAACTGGACACAAACGATCTGCGGTAGATTATTCTATTTATCTTTATATGTATGCGACATATGTTAATCACTCTACCATACAGAGTTTTAAAAATATGATCGTTGCAGGTATTTATATCACCACCTACTACAAATACTAGAAAAATGCATTGCAATAAGAAGACGCCAAAACTTAGTAAAACTACGAGCTTTATAGAAAAAACTGTACAACTAGAACAGCCACCGGCCAAAATTTGTGAGTTTATTTGTGATCTGTACAAAGAGACAGTCACTGATGTAACATTTAAAACTATTAGAGCACGGGTAACAGTATTAGGCAAGTTAGGAAAAAGAGATAACTGTTGGGAGGTGGAAGCAACCATAACGGATGGTACTGGGAGTATAGATATCATTTTCGGTTCACCGGTAATTATTTTGTGGAACAGATCTACACGCTATTAAGAACCTCTGTTCTTGCATGAATTATATTTTTCATTTATCAGCCCGCTGTATATATATCCACAGATTTTGGAACAATTATTAGGATTTACAGTTCAAGAATTTTCACAAAAGAAAAAACTAAGGAGGAATAATCCTGAAATTGACCGCGAACTAAGAAAGGTATTAAGAATATATTATACTTATGTAATATCTTTAACGGTTTATACAAGTACTGTAAAGCGTTTCTTAATTAAAGGGATGCCGTAATGCGGAACAAAAATTGAAAGAATTAGACGACTTGGTTGAATTAGAGCTCAGACCGGATAAGAAACCGAAGATTCTGCACATAACACATTTGACCACAGAACAAAAAGAACTTATCGACAAGAGACTAAAACTGCTCATGATATAAGAAGCCACCTATTTGAATTCTTGAATTATTCTGAAAATCGTATATAAAAACTTGTAATTCAATATGCCAGTTTGAATTAGTTTAATTGTAAATAGCAAATAAAAGATAAAATTTATTTTTATAATTAAATATAAAATTAAAAATATAGTTTTATGATGTTCCAACGCGTCCTAGTGGTGTTTTTACATAAATTAAGATCGAGTTAATCGAAAACGTAAGGAAGTAAAAGTTTAAAAGAACCTACCAGAGCGAACTGGAGAAGGGTGCGATTTTTTTTGTCATTTCACGCGCGTCTCTGCTCCTTCATTCATTCAAGCGCAATGCAGCCTTCCTATAGAATTACGGGATGGCAATGCAGAGACCGTGGGAGATCTTTGTGCCGCTACCAAAAGAGGCGAAGAGGAGAGGGACGGAATCCGTTCCTGACAGTGGCAACGCATACACACGCACCTCTCATACGTCACTCGATATGCCTTCGGCATCATCCGCCAGACCTAAAAAGACGAACGTTTCGGATCTTGTTTATGCGATATCCAAGAAGGCAGTATGCATAAACTGTCCTCCAACGAGTACGCCCGCCAGTGCCCCCAATTGAACACACGATGTTCCTCCCCGCGGAAATAATCCGCTTGGGAGCAAGCAGGCGAATTTCTTTCAGAACGAGTGATCATCCGTTTACACGATTAACATCGACTCTACCTACGAATTAATCGCGAGATATCAATTTCATGAATTATAGCAGCCCGAATCATTCACAGATATACCACTTTCGAACCTTATTAGGAGCAATCGACGTTGTCGAAATGCTGAAACGCAAGCAGCCTTAACTGTCGAGCGTGGAAAACGATGTGTCGCAGCTTTTTAGCATAAATAACGAGCGTGCACGTAGATAGGCAGTTGTGCACAGCAGCAGCAGCAGCAGCAGCCTGGTCAGGCAAGAGAAGGTGGACAGCCCCTAAATTTAAAGCACGAAGAATGGGGGCCAAAGGGGAAGGATTGCATTCATTCGAAATTTTTTTTCTTCCCTGTCATGCTTGTGCACTCCTGTGAATGCCACACCTCGATTATGTAAAGGCGGCGGGTATTGTACCACGGTGCAGGACAATCACACCTTGATCCAGTGGCGTAAACCGCTTTCTCAGAAAGATCTTTGGGAAACAACCACACGACGATTCTCTGTATAACGATCTCACTTATTGTCGCGAAGCACGTACGAGTAAATTATCTTCCACGAAGGGTATTGATTTATAAACGTGCATTGGTAAATTTCACTCACGAGGACAATCGGAGCACAGAGCCCAAGAGAGATTTTTCTATGGAATATACTATTCCGTTAACCCATTTGCATCACACAGAAAAGTGAAAAATTCGTTCTTATCACCAAACATTTTTTTGATTGTATTTAAATGAAAATGTTTTTAAATGTTAAAAATAAAAGCAATATTACATAAATAAAGAATTTTTACTTCATTATAGATTCATAATTATGAGAGGAATAAAATCTAATTATTTTGCACAACATGATAATGTTTGAAATGGTCAAGGCATAATGCCACATGGCAGTTATCACATTGATAAAATGTACCTTTTCTTTTTTTTTCTGATAAACAAAGTACACAGCGTTTGCGAGCTTTCTTTGATGAATTCGTTTCAATAAGGATTGGAAATCGATTAGTCTCACAAGTAACATTACCCAACTGTCACTCACCGATTTGAATGAAACTTAACATACTTATTAAACACCGAAAAATATTGAATGCGTGTTTTTTTGTTTCGGCTAAATACGCTTTTTAGGGGTAGAAAGCACCCCTCAACCCCTGGAGGTGAAAACAGTTATGGCTAATTATTTCTGAAACGATATATTTTCTGAAAAAAGTACTTAGGACCAAAGTTGTAGAGTTCAAAGTGATGCACTTGATGGCGACCTTGAAGTTGACCTTGAGGTCGGTTATCAAGGCCATTGGAAAATCATTTCATGTTTTTCATAGGGAGTAGTTTACTTTTCATCCCGAGAATCGATAGAGCGTAGAATTTTACATTGAGAACGTTGGTGGTTTGTAAATAGAACAAGCCTCTGCAATTTAAAACTATTCATTGATCCAACCAATTAAGGCAAGATCAGTCAATAATTTGATCAATAAAGGAATTGAAAGTTAATTATTCATTCAAGTAAGGCAAGATGTGATTGAGATCCAGCTTAGGACCAAAGTTGTAGAGTCCACCCTCAAGGTTGATTTCAAGGTCAATTAAATTTGGAAATAATTAGCCGTTGCCGGACTTTGACCACATCCTGTATTTATAATCAGTAATTTTACGCTCTATCGATGCTCATGATGAAAAGTAAACTACTCCCCATGAAAAATATGAAATGATTTTCCAATGACCTTGATAATCGACCTCAAGGTCAACTTCAAGGTCGCCATCAAGTGCATCACTTTAAACTCTACAACGTTGGTACTAACACCGTAAGTACTTCTTCAGAAAATGTATCGTTTCAGAAATAATTAGTCATAAGTGTTTCCACCTCCAGGGGTTGAGGGGGGGGTGCTTTCTACCCCTAAAAAGCGTATTTAGCCGAAACAAAAAAACACGTATTCAATATTTTTCGGTGTTTAATAAGTATGTTAAGTTTCATTCAAATCGGTGAGTGACAGTTGGGTAGTGTTACTTCTCAGTCACAATATGTTCAAGAACGTCGTTCGTTAAAAACAGGTGGTATACGTTCTGTCTAGTAAAATTCTTGATGTTTCCATTTACACCACTAACAGATGTAAATTTATGAAATTTAGGTTTATCATTTTTTTCCTCCCACTCAAAATCACTCTCACCCTGATTACTATCATTACTGTGAGAAGAAATCGCCATAAAACGTCTACGTTTTCTAGATCTAATTACCTCTTCACTGCTGTCGGAAACATAACCATCCATTTTTTTTATTTTTCTAAGTTATTTTACCCTGAAACTATTCGCGATCACCTCTTTTCATTGACTGAGAGCCAAATACGCATGGGTATAATATACGCTCTGGTGATAAATGCCCAAGTGCAATGAGCGCATATATGCGCGCTCTGGTGATAGTGGCCAGGCAAAATGCGCGCATATATGCGCTTATGATGCAAATGGGTTAATCATCATTATACTCTTTATGCACTGGTATGCATGCACTCGAGCGCACGCTTCGTAGACCTCGATCCTCCGTCGTAGGCTCATCGGTGAGTTAATAGAGGACTGAAAACGAAAATTTGGACGAGTCATCGTTATTTATTACGAACATATAAATTTTTTATTATGCAAGGGTGCTCCCCCCGAATGGGCGAACGCGAGCATGGTTATTAGTGATACAGTTAGTTCACGCAAACGTTAGTGAGCATGATGGAGAACTTGCGATATACGAGAACGATAAGTGATACATGGTACGTAGGAAATATATCACAATAGAGGCACTCTCGTAGCGTGCAGCGAATGAACGTAGAATTATTTATACACAAATTTAATTGCAAAGTATAAATGCTTTTGTTTTGCGCCTTGCATTTGTTCGCTTCCCGTGCGAAAAAGAAATAAATCAGTTCTCTAATAAATTCCACATTAAACTACGATTACTGTAGAATATCCTGTACAATAAATTCTAATGCGTTTCATACAATAAAACTTACAATTAGCTGATAAATTGTACAGACATGGGGGGGTTTTTAAACATCACACATACGAATCTGGCGCATTGGTTTTCTTACTTCCGCCTTCGATATCTTCATTGCACCGTGATGGAAAAAGTTTTTACTCCTCTTTGTCGATTCACTTTCTTATATCGGATTTTATAAATATTGTCTCGAGGAGCTGGTATCGGTGAACCAACAATCAAACAGATAAGATTTCTACAACTACATCGGTAAACTAGACTTTAGCATAGTACGACATGTTTTCTCTCTTAATAATAGATCTTTATACAATTGCGATAGACAACTAAAAAATGGCAGTATACCAGTATCAGTATTGCCATGGTACATTTACTTTGTCGTAGGTATCATTCGATAAAAATCCAAGTCTTTTTCTACCTTCATTTGGCATTAAATATGTTACTGCCATTCGTATTTACAACTCCAAACTATACGTCATAAAGTCACTCCCATACATATATCCTAAAATAAATAATTTTTCTCTTCGCGTGAAACCTGGTCCAACGTGAACGCTTCTCAAACCTGGTGGGCAATCCTTAATCTTCCGAACCTCTGCATGCGATGCTCTTGTGCAAGATTTAAAATATCTTAGGACATTAAAAATTCGGTCACCACGTTCTATCTAAAAATCACCGGGACGATCATCCGTTCGTTGATCATGGAAATCGACGATTAGAACCTATCCTCGAATCTCTCGTTAAAGGACATTTCACCGCTATATCTTACAAATTTTACAAATTCACCGTACACCGCGTTATCAGTGAAATATCCTGCACGATAAATTCTTAACACCTCGAGAGTCTTACAGTAATGGGAACGAGAAAGATACCAATAAGCAGCTTACAGTCGTGAAAAACTTCACTGCCAGGGCAACTGAATCTATCTCATTCACCGCGAACATCACGGGGATCTTCATCCACAATTCACTCCTAAAAAAAAGAATCCAAATCCCGAAAGTTCTTCTATCACAAAATGACGATTAGCCGAGGGAAGGGGGTGCATATCCTCAGACCTGAGTCTCGCTACCACTATGATGCTTCCTGTGCTTCCTATGCTTCTTGTGACTTCTATGAGGCATCTGACCGTTCGTGACGATCGGATGCTGATGAAGCAGAGGATGCTGGGGTGGTGCCAGATGGCCAAGGTGATGGATCTGATGGGGGGTGGGACTGGTGGAGCCGGTGCTGTAGCAATGGACTACGGGGACGGGCACGGGCACGGTATGGGGGTGACACTTGTGCGGTGGTTGCTTGCAAGGTGGCAGTCGTCTCCATACGTTCATCATGTTGGGCCACCAGATCCAGGCTGCTGCGAGGACTCCAGCGCCCAAAGTAGCCACCAAGCGGAGAACGAAGAACTGAAGAATGGGCCTGGAAGGTACCCTTGGGGTCGTCGATGGTTCCGGTGCTCTCAACCACGAGTCTCTGCCCCACCACTCGTAGAAGGTCGTGCTGGTAAGGCACAGCATCACGATGGAATAGAGAGCCGCGAAGATCCCTACCCGCGTCAACAACAATTTCTGCCTTCGGTGAATCTCGGCTGGGGACTTGGCAGCCTCCCTCTGTCTGATCAGAGGGTTCGGATGCAGAGGACTTAAAACCGGTGTTGGCGTCACCGAAGGCCGTGGCAGGAACAACGAGGCAAAGCCGACTAGAAGAAAGGAGGTGCCTATCGAAAGGTAGACGAAGTGTGGCGCGAGCACCAGCACAAGGAGGGACCGAGTGTTTTGTTGGCCCACGAAGCAGCTCCCTGAAAAACAGAATGATTATTTCGTTAGATGATTCCGCTCTCCTTCGAGTTCTTGCATTACTCTGTACGGGCTGTATACATAGTGGTTTTCTGGCTGAGACTCGTGTGAGCGCGAATGAACGAGAGACCGAATGAGAATGGTCATACGAACGAGTGGTGATGTATCGAGCGTGCGTTTCTGTATTATTGCAATGTGTCTTTTTAGGCACAATGTGTCTTTTAAAGGGAGTTACTTATGCTATCGCCATCGCGAAAACCGTTCGTGTGTGTGTGTCCGTGTATATCCTCGATTTCGAAAAAACGGCTGAACCGATCGGGACGACATTTGGCACAAAAATCAAGTACACTACTATGAGTTGACAATAAGGTTTGTTAGCCGCGATCTTGAACCGGTACAAGATGGCGGGAAATTCAAATTACGAATAAAATTTTATTTTGCCGGTATTTCGAAACGGTTGAAGATGGCAATACATAAAGTTTCTTGGCACCAAATGGGTATATACTCCACGTGCATGCTAAATTTCATCCAAATCCGTTCAGCCGTTTGGCCGGAATACTGGATTAAAGATTTTTATTAAGCAAATTTAAGTCTTTAATCCAGTTTTCCGGCAAAACGGCTCAACGGATTCGGACGAAATTTGGCATGTACATGGAGTGTATACTGATTTGGTGCCACGAAACATTGTGTATGGTCATCTTCAACCATTTCGAAATGGTGCCAATTTCAATTCTTTAATCCACTATTTTATTTTATAATTATAGTTTGAAAATCCTGTAATTTCGAAACGGTTGAAGATGACCATGCAGAAGTTTCGTGGTACCAAATGGGTATATTTTTGAACTACATGCCAAATTTTTTCTGAATCCGTGCAGGCGTTTCGGTGGAATACTGGATTAAAGATTTCAATTTCCGCAATTCCTGAATGGTTAAAGATAACCATGCATAAAGTTTTACTGCAGCAAAGGGGTATATATACTTGATGTACATGTAAAATTTTCGTTCGGATGCATTTAATTGTCCGATTTCGATCACTTGCGCGCATTGCAGAAATGCTGCATTTCGCGGGCGAGCGCGAAGCGCGAGCACTCGACGTTCTCAGGGGGTATGGCGCTTGAGTGAAGCGAAAGCGCAGAGGACTCTGTAGCATAGTTTAATATCTCAATACTTGAATTTTCCACAATTTCGAAACGTTTTGAAATTCGTGGGCGAGCGCGAAGCGCGAGTGCCGCGGTCGTGCCTATTGCACTCGGTAAAGCGAGCGCAAAGCGCGAGCAAAGGCGATCTGGGGGGGGTTGGCGCTTGAGCGAAGCGAAAGCGCAAGGGGTCTGCCCCCTACTTCTTTATTGTCGAATCTGTATGCATATATGGTTGTCCTTAGAGGAGCTTAGGTCCCAGGACATAGAAATGTATTGGGTTGTCCAGAAACTACGTGCCGATTTTGAAGGTTATTGAAACGCGGCACAGTTAAATTTTGCTCCACATTTGTCAAATGAGATAGGTGTCATTCTGTTCTACAACCTTTCTCCATCTCTCCGGTAACTTGAAAATTCCGCCCTTCCGTTCTGCCACTTAGGTTTCTCGGCGAAGAACTTTTCGAAATTATTTCAAAAGATCGGCACGAACTTTCTGGACAACCCAATATATACATATAAATGTGAGACATTCTCCGTCAAGAATTTGGAGTAATATGAAAATTGCTTTATGGGCGCATAATTTGCGTTAACGTATAAGCTTTCGATTGCAGGGTGGCCTTTTGAAAAAATCAAAATGGGAGCTCCAATATGGAGGCTGGAATCTGTTACACGTTCCGTGCCACCGTGTATCATCGATGGTATACCTACCACACATTATACATGTGCCACGCGTGGCACAGAACGTGTTAAGTCAGCAATAGGAAAATTGTAATCTATCAAAGCCCATGGGCGAATTAATGGATATAGGAGTAAGGTTAGCATCGGACTAAAATATATTAACAAGTGTTGCTATTTATGCTATTAACACTATTCCTACCGATCGGTCAAATTTCGTTTGAAATTTCCCGTATCCAAAGTAATTGCATCGGCTTTAAATCTCGCGACTTTTCCCGAAACATACGAATAATAATTTCAATATTTTAGGAAAAGTCCTGAGATTTAAAGACGATGCAATTACGTTGGATATAGGAAATTCTAATCGAAATTTTAAAAACGGTCATTCGACCGGTCGTGGTAGGAATAGCGTTAACAATCATTTATACAGGGCTGGAGCGTCGTGTCGATGATTGGAAATATTGATTTTTATAAAAGTGAGAATTGCGTATTGACGATCCTTCGTAAATCCCAACGGATCGTGATCATCCCTCGTGCAACGACGCGCAATTTGCGAGAAGATCCGCTCTCGCCTGCCGAGTTCCCTGAATTATTCCCGACGTGAAATAAACGGGCAGTCCTTATGAAAAGTGCGGTAAGCGCGGTATCGTAATTCGATCTCGCGACTCGCATGCGCGCCGGTGCACGCGATTATTATGCAAACCGCATGCCAAGGGGGATGTAATTCTCCGTCTTCGCGATTTGCACAAGCTCCGTTCCCACTCTTTTTCTTCCTCTTCTTTCTCTCCTCGTATCGTTATTTCCCCTCTTCGCCATTCGCCCTTCGGACTAAGGCGCGCATTGCGCTAACCAGTCTTGACGGATCGGTTCGAACGTGACGAAGCGCAACCAGTCGAGCCTCCAACGCGACGGAGAAACGAAAGGGAGGGAGACGAGAGGAGGAGACTCTCGAGGGAGAGACCGCGCGAAAACAGCAAATTCGAATGCCTCGCGAATTCTCCGATCCCAGGGGAATATCATCAATTTCGCATAATTATCGATCTCCGTGTTCTCCCAATGAAATCGACGTTCCGCGCTCGAGATGCTACTCGATCCTTTCTCCTTATTTCCACGTGACACGAGGACCACGGAGGTGGATAGGTCCCCAAACGCATTCCAACAAAAACGGAGCGCCACCTCATCGTGCCCTCTCGTCTCCCCTCTTCTTCTCGCGTACACATAATGCGTCCTGTTTTTGCCCTCTCGCCCGAGAGATCCGTCGAAGGACGAAGGTAAAGGACAGAGAAGGAAAGAGAAAGGGTGAGAGGACTCGAGGAGAGAGAAAAAAAGCGAGATCGCGGAGTAACCACCCCATTGCGACGCGCAAGACACTTTACTCGGCATAATGCATCGACAAGACGGTCAAGTGTCCTCCTCGTGTTCCTCTCCCTTTGTTCCTTCCTTCTGTTCTTACCAACCTCCCCCCCCCCCCTTTCTTCTCCCCTGCCTTTCAATTACTTCTTTCTTTCTCTCTCGACAAAGTCGAGGAAGCTACCACCCTCTCTCCTTCTTCGATTCTCTCCCTTCATCCTTCATCGCACCCGCACGCACGCACGCACGTACCAACCAAGGTGAATAACAAAAACTCGTCTTGTTCGAGACGTTACGTGTGTTTTGCGGCACGCGACACGCTCTCTTCCTCTCTTTCTTTCTCTCTTCTGCGTTCTGCAGCTCTCTCTTTACTTCTTTGTTAACGTCCCACCACCCACGTGACACAGGATGCATCCTTAAAAGTAACAAGAAGCCTGAGAGGAGGTCATTGGACGATCGAATGCAATTTCAAATATTCTCTCTCTCCCTCTCCCTCTCCGCTCGTCGTTCATTACCCAGAACGATTGGCGACGTGGCAGCACGCGTTACGTCACCTTTAGATGGACGCCCTTTAACCGTGACTCGTAAAGCAACCTTGTTACCACCGCGTGGCAGTCACGCGACGGTACCTTCACGCTTTGTCAGCGTCACGACGACGGCTTAACGAGACTCTACCACCAGGCTACACCTTCCACCTCCTTTTCCTTCACCTCCTTCCACCTTTCACCGCCGTTTCCCCCTCGGCAAAAGCGCTCGTCCGATCCTAGAGGTCTCGCGTGGGACGAAACAACGCGAAATTCTCACTCACACGGAACCGAGCGCGCGTGCAACGAGGAAGGAACTGATTAATAGGACAAGGAGGGATGGATCTGAAGGGATCTCGATTACAATCCTGAGGATGTTTAACGCGAGAAACGAGAAGAAAAGGCGAACGGTACCGAGTCAAGCCGAACCTTTCTTGCCTCTTCAACATCGCTCGACCTAGGCGCGCTACTGGAGGCGGGGTAAAAGGCGTCTTAATAGCGACTACACGCGTGAGCGCATTCCACAACTTCTCGTGTAATGGTACCTTCGTCCCTCAAGAGTTTACATTTGATTCTCTCGAGTTTTGCGCCCACGTCCGCCTTAGGCCTGCGCTCATCTAGGGTGAAGTGGACGTGTGTGGATTATTCCAATTCGAAAGATTCGACAAGGTCGAATCACTGCAATTCGAATTCGAATCAAAGAACCGCGTGAGAAGACTATTAAAACCCATTGTATGCTATCGCGCATCCAGCACGGACCACGTAGAGATCTGCGAATTATTCGAATTCGACAAGTGGATGATTCGATTCGACTCGGTGACATTTTTGTCGATTCGGTTCGATTCGAATCGGAGAATCTTGATTCGCGCGTCACTAGGGCGGAGAAAGCGAAGCTGAAAGATTGGAAAGGTGGATCTCGGAGTGGCATTGAACGATAACGAAGAAAAATTGTAGAAGTTTCTTCGTTAGACGAGTGGAGAGATATAAATGCACGATAGATCGTTCGATTACTCGGCGACTCGGTATAATTAATTTTCCGATTGCTCGAGGGCTTTTTCCTCTTTTGTACCCGCACCCAAGAGGCATGCGCACGAGCTTTCCGCCGTCTCTCTTAACGACCGGTGTGTCGCTAATGGCCACTGCGGAGAACTCACCAGTTTCTTATCGGTCGGTATCATCGAACGCGCGCCAATCGACGTTCATTAGCACCGTGACGCCCACCCCGTGCGTGGCTACTTAACGAGCCAGCCGATAGGACTCACGTTATCCGCGAGCATCCTCCTTTCGTCCAACCTTCGTCATAATTCCAGATCCATCCTGATCTCGCAAACGCAATTTTCACAGGTGCGAGGGACTACTAGCTTCCTCGAGATCCGTGCACCACTCCACTTTCCAGGCTGGCAAAACGACAGAATTCAGATTAGTTCTCGAGAGCTGGCTCCGAAGAATCCTTCGAGGATTTAATCCACACGCGTATACTAAGCGCCTCTCGACTTCCCCCCCGAATCGTAAATATCGAAGATAAATGTTATCGAGCCTCGTATCGAGG
Source organism: Tiphia femorata (assembly GCA_944319695.1). Classification (NCBI taxonomy): domain Eukaryota; kingdom Metazoa; phylum Arthropoda; class Insecta; order Hymenoptera; family Tiphiidae; genus Tiphia; species Tiphia femorata. The sequence continues at coordinate 3,963,498 of OX090902.1, forward strand.
AGTCGATCTCGTCCCTCTCTCTGAGATTTTTCGAGAGCGAGTTTCCAAACCGAGATCCTCGAGCGGATTCAAGTGACCAGATGGAAGATCGGAGGGGAACGTCGACTCGTAAATATCGAGAAGGGGATGAGACGACGATCGGGACGAAAGAAGATAGTCTATCTGTGTATTTTACGAAACACGTTCTCAGATGGGTATTATGTATCGAGAAGGTTCGTACGATAAGGGCTCGCGATATGAAATCTCGAGCCGGAAACGTGCTTTGGAATTGCATCTCGAATGCAAATGACGAAAAAGGAAGGACTTGACACTTTGATTGCCATGACGATCATATGTAACCGCAAGTTGTTTTTCCTGTGGCGCAACTGTGGTCACCGACGACCTCCAGAAAAATGATTAAAAAATAATTATACTAACTACAATTTACAGCACTTTAAAAGATCATACGTTAACAAAAAAAAACGACATAAAAAATGCAAAGTGTGGCGCCACGAGCAACCGATGGAAAATCAGCGTGGCGGTCAAAGGGTTAAACTGTTGATCGAAGTGAAAGAGAAATAGAGAAATTAGATGAGTGTTAAAGTCTGCATAACAACGATGAGTGTGTGGCGCAGCTTTTCCGGGGAACCAGGGCGCTCTAGTAACTTTTCAGACGAGTGGGTTGATGAAAGGGGCGGAAAAGGATCGCGTGCCCATAAACCAAGACGGGTTTCGCGGGCGATTAACGTGGGCGCGAGAAATGGCAGACGACGAGAGAAAGAAAGAGAGAGAGAGAGAGAGAGAGAGAGAGAGAGAGAAATAAAGTTGAATGAGCCTAGAGGAGAAAAAGAGAAAAGAGGCGGAAGCGAAGGTGAGTGGACGAGAATGAAGAAGCGAGCGACGAAAAAATAAGCGAAATGAGAAGAACAAAATTGGAAGACGATCCAAAGCTGACCTAGGGCTAGGCTAAATTCTCCGCCAGATTGGCCAGCTCCTCGGTACTTTTCTTTTTAAGCACACATCATCGTGCGTTGACGATAAGCGTTCATTAACACGCTACGCCTCCCTCCGATCTGCCTCTCTCACGATTTCCGTGAATCAGCGCGCGCTCGAGATCGTGCACGCACCCTCGAATCTACCGGATTATTTCTGCTCTCTCTCTCTCTCTCTCTCTCTTGCACGCGCGGTTCTGTATTATTCATGAGGCATCCTTGCACTTTGCATCAGCAAGAATTCACGCGCCGCCTTCATTGCGCGTGCGTGCGTGCGTGCGCGCGTGGGTATTTAAAGGAAAGAGAAGATTCGCTCGAGCGTAAACGGCGCCGTTTATCGCCTCGTGAAGGTCTCTCTCTCTCTCTCTCTCTCTCCCTTCCTCTACCTTGGCCTCTCTTTTCTCTTGGTAACCTTTAATCACTCCTCTCTTCTCTTTTGATCGTGCCACGGGTAGCAAAGACGTTCGCAAGATTTTCCCTCGTCGATGGAGCACGTGAGACACGACAGGACCAGGAGATTACGGTCGATTTGCATACTTCTCTCCATTCTCGACTTTCCAAACACTTTGCTTCTCTTCTCGTAGTCGATCTGAAACTTTAATACTTCCGTATCACGGACTCGATTTGGGATACGCGTCTCGAAATTAATTGGCCGACACGATGGAAGATGGGGGAAGGCTCTGGCCTCATTTTGCCATCCCCGTGCCACTTATCTCGCTCCACGTGGAGCACGTCCAGGTATGTCAGTTGTACGTTCCTCTGTCACCAGGGAGAATGCGCGGAGCGCGCATTCCACGGTGAAATAAAAATTCCCCGGGCCATTCCACGGCCACCCTGACCAGGGGCAAATACTTCCGGGCTGCTGAGGGCGCATGAGAGGACGAGAGAAGGATCCGACAAAAACTGCGAGTTCCACCGATTGGTCCACGCCACCTCAGGAGGGAGGAGAATGTTGCGTGTTCATTTCGTTCTTGTCGCCGGGACGCTCTGAAAATTTGGAATCTTTATGGAGATTCTTTTATGGAGCTGCTTCGATGGTAAACCTATGAACTGTTTGCGGAGGGACACTATCACCCTACTTGCTACCAACCATTTCACTCCTCTGCAGAAAACGGACGTGGAACCCGCACTGAGAGAAAAGTATGTGATATATCTAACTATAATGGCATAGTAACAAAATTATGGTTGGAAATATCATATTTATGGTAAATGTTACCATAATGTTGGTAATAATTACGATAGAGACATAGTATAACCAACTATATTATGTTTTTACCAAAAATTATGGTTATTTCAACTAAAAATATGGTATGGTTGAAAATATAAAATGGCAAGAAAAGTAACTATTTTATATAGTCAATATTACCAGAATATTTCATACATAGCGATAGAACTAACTATATTCACATAGCACATTTTACTATACATATGGTAACAAGAACAAAAGTAATAGTTAATCATATAACCATTTGTATAAATCGTTCATTCTACTATATTTTCTATGGTTAAGTGAACTATAAATATATGTTTGACGCCAAATTTAACTATAAAATATAGTGAGATTATAGTAAACCCAACCATTTTTTTCTCTCAGTGCGACAAAAGCTCCCCAAGAAGAGTCGACGTCACCAATTTGTACGCATTATTCAAATTGAAATTACCCTCGGCAATTAAAGATTTCACGGATCGTTTGGCGGTAGAATCGTGCGCGAGACGCGACAAGGGAAAAGAGGGGCGAGGCAGTGGACCGAGGCCACTCGGCCCTGGGGGCTCCAACGGTAGACAATGGGCGAAAATTGGCCCTGACAAATCGAAACGGTGGCGCGACATAGTGTTGCAAAACGGGCGCGAGTAAATTGCACTGACCATTACTGCGCTCATTCTCCTCCTGCTCCTCTTCTCATTCATCGGCGAGCAAAATTTCATCTCTCTCTCTCTCTCTCTCTCTCTTTTACTCTCTCTCCCATTCTCTCATCGCCTCGCGCCGATTTTCTCAGCCGCAGAAGGAGGAAGGCCTGAGAACATCCTTCTTTTTTTCTTCCTCCGTTTCCTCTCCTCCTTTTCTCCCGTTGAGATTCTCAACGAACGGGCGCCGCAGGTACGCAAATGAAATTGTAATTGAGTACCTCGGAACACGCGACACCGTGCGCGTGTAAAAGCGCTCCATACCACAAGCCGGTTGTAATTATTGTAATTTCTCCGAGTTAATACGTTCGCGCGATACGCGCCGAGTATTTATCCCGTCGAGATAGGACGAAGGAGAGGGAGATTAAGATCGTGGATATTTCGAGGCGCGGAAATGCCCGGGAGGAGAATCGTTGGCGATACGAGCGTGCGAGTTCTCTCTCTCGGGGGTTAATCGAGAAATATCGAAGGGGCGTAGACGTCGAATTAAATTTATTCGTCGATAATTGGCCGAAACAATTCGTTGCGAATTCATTAACTCTTCCGCATATAACTTTTCTCCCGTTTTATTATATTAATTTATCGTCCGTGGGTTCACCCCAAGATTTCATCGATGTTTCCGAGCCAAAATCACCTCACGACGAAATCTTCAACGAGATTTCCACGAGAGGAGGCCAGGGTGAGTCCCGCGGCCGATCAAAGCGTGGATGGCAAGAAAAAAATTGTAGAGAACGCGAAGTGGAGAGAACGAAGGGTCGGAAGGGAGAGACGAAGAGAGAGAGAGAGGAGAGGGTTTTAGTTCGTCGGGCGGATGATGGCGCCACTCGTCGCCGATCGACAGACTCGATAAATTGGCCTTTGGTGGCCGGTCACTATCTTCTTGGAACCATCTCGTTCGCGAAGCATGAGCAGTGGTCAATGAGACGCGATACCGCGCGGAGAGGAGATCCGTGGAGCATACGTGTAGTACGTCAGTGCTTCTCAACCTTCTCTCGATCGCGTCCCAAATATTCAATGTCTCAAATTTTTGAGCACCTCTGTATTCCTGCTCCAGCACGATAAATCAAATCTTGAGAAGCTCCAATTAAAATAGGCGCATATGTCAATTGATAGGGTCACGGGTGACTAAGGGGGCAGAATCATTTTTTAATCGACTATACTTGCACAAATAGAAAAACTTATAAAATCTGCATGGTTCTTTGATCCTTTCGGTACGAGAGCTCTGTCCGTCATGATGCTCTAACTGTACGAGCTCTAACTGTCGTTCCGAAAATGCACACATACTCCTTTTTTCGTTCGAAGATATTCCTAAGCGTTAAATAAGAAGTGTGCTTAATGAAACTATGTTTCTTCTAACAAGTGTCGTTTATAGATTTAATATTAGACGACACTTATGTAAAATCCTATTAATTATACATATAAGTAACACTAGAATACAGACTGCCACGTGGATGTCCTGGGTCCATCTAATGGCCCGTGTGACCGAGACGCCGGATATATCCGGTGCTCCTACCGAAAGGTTTAAATGCCTCCAAATATTCAAAATTGCACCCCTGGTTGGGAAACACTGGGTTAGTACCTCGGTGTTCCTTTCTCTCTCTCTCCTCCTCTTTACTTTTCTTTACTCCTCTGCTCCTCGCTCCTTCTGCCACTCTTCTCCCTTCTCTTTTACCTCTGCTACCCTTCCTCCCTCTTTCGATTTTGTATCTCCACGGTCCCATCTAAATTGCTTCTCATTTTCTCTCAGCCATACTCTCTCCACCACGTATTCTCTCGAGGAAGATCCACCCGCAGGAGGTTCACCTCCTTCTCGAAATAAGCCACGGTACGCATGATAGCTCGAAAGCCGTATCAACTGTATCCTGTCCCTATCGTTGCCAATTTACAATCAATTCTTTAAGCATCGTCAGTGTCTCTTACTGTCTTTTCATTGTATCGAAAGTATTCCGTGGTCTGCAAAAAATAATTTATTACTAGGAGTCGTCTATCGAGTAGTAAAAGAAGAAAAAGAGAAGAGTATCCAGGGTAGATTTCCTAGGGAGACTTCGCGAAGTTACAAGAAGGAGCATGTGGTTTTGGTTGGAGGAACGGATGTGGTAAAGAAGAAGAAGAAGAAGAAGAAGAGAAAGAGGGGAGACAATGAAGAGAGGATCGACTCCGGTTAGTCAGGCTCCTCTTTCTACCGGTAGGAGACGACATTCAATGCAAATACCTTGGGACCTGCTCTGCAGCTTGTCACTGTCCCCACCTCCCTTCCACTTCTCCCTTTTCCATTCTCCCTTCTTTTCGCCCACCTCCACCCTTCTCCTACTCCCGGACGTTCGTTCGCCTCGTCCTCCTTCCAACGTTCACGTCCCACCCTGAACGAGCTCCGATTTTCGGGCTTTCACCTTGAATTTTTATCCCCTCGTAAACGGTAAAAATGAGGGGTTGGCATAAAGTGGAACGAAGAGAAATTACGAAAATGGATTCGAGACGCTTCCTCGAGAGGGAGTATCGAAGAATTTTTATCCATTTTTGTGTCTTCTCGCTGGTGCCACCAAAGTGAAGGAAAATTGCTCGATTGATCCTTATTAGCCTTCTCGGCTATTTTTATACATCGAATAGCTTACATGCTAGGAACCGTTCTTATAATAAACTCTTTTACTTCACGCTTAAATGTTGTAAGTCTGTCACATTCTTTTATCTCCGCTGGTACAGCATTATACATTTTTACACCTTCGTAAAACAAACTTTTCTGGGCACTTCTTGCTTTCCGAAATTGTAACATAAATGATGCAAAAAAACAACGACTAGAGACGAGAGAAGAAAGAAAGCGAGAACGTGCGTACATTTCGCCTTAATTAGGGCACCTCCCTATAACTTGTCTGGCGCCCGGGCCACTCGTAACATCTTGCCGGCCCGGCCCGTGGTGCACGAGATTCAAAGCGGAACTGGAGTAGTAGACTATGCAAATCTGCGAGCAAGGGAGAAAGTCCCTTCGTAAAGAAAGAACGAGGCAGCTTCTGTCTGCCTAGCGTCCACCCTCGTCCACCCAATAGGACCTCTTGGAGGACCTTCCGACCGAAAGGAAGGAAGGTGGAACGAGGAATGCGACGTGGAATGCCTTTGCCCGCCGTTCTTGGCTACCAGGGCGACGAAAATTCGCTAAAGGCTCCGATCGTGGCGCGTGATACGCGAAAACTGCGAACTTTGTTAAGTTGCTTCGCGTGCTCCTTCCTCCTTGGCCGTAAACCGTACGAATTGAGAGGAAAAAAAGAAATGGACGAGGTAAGGGCAAAATTCACGCTTGTCCTTCCTCCTGCCTCGCCGTTTCTTCCGCGAATTCGCGAGTGAGAGGGAAAATCGGCGAGGAAGAGAAAGACGAGGCGAAGCGAGAAGGGGTGGCTCGTTAAACGAAGAGAATCGGCGCGGCAGCATTCAGGGCTGAGCGGTGCAATTAACAACGATAACGACCGTCATTTTATAACTTCGAGTCACGCCATGCAGTCCCTGCCGGGAGAGAGAAAGTTAATTATAATTTATCGAGTGCGAAGAGCCACCGAATTAATTATGAACGCCGCCGCGCAGCCGTGCCGGCCAATGGCGTGGAACATGGAAGAGGAGGTCGCGCGTATTGCGCCTCTCTGCCTCTCTCTTTTTTTTTCATTTCACTCTCTTTCTCTCTCTCTCGTTCTCTCCTTCTCGATTCGTTTCTCCCGCTGATTTATGCGAACGTTCTCCCCAAGCGGTCCCCGCTCGCATCGAATCCAAGCGAACCCAGAAGATCCTCCGGAACCAGTTGCATTCCTACGCGTGAGGCTCGCTTCTTCGTCATCGACGTTCGCTGAAAATATCGATTTTATCCCGGAGAGCGACTCGAATTCTATAAATCGACGAATCACGAAGGCCAGAGAAGCAGGGGATTCTTGCTTCCTCACAGCTTTAGGTGCGTCTACGATATTCACGTTCGATTCCGTAAACAAGATGCACCGTCATTAACGATTTCAAGATTCTACCGAGTTAATTCCGAGAGGTAGGATATCTTTGAAATAATTACGACCCTCTATACGAGAAACTCTCTGGATACTTCTTCGAACCGAAGCGTCCCACAACGTTTGACCTTTCCCCCCTCGTTATCCTTCGCTCTGATCTGCGCCAAAGATTTACGCGAACCCTCACGACCCTCTCTCGTCGTACAACCTTGCTCATTCTCTCTTTCGTCGAATCACTCGAGAGAGCCGAAATCGGTTTTGCCTACAGGAAGTCTCACAAGAGCGAGATCACGACGACCCCATCGGCGTCCCACCATTCGTCCGTCCAATGGATTTATGCAAATTCTTCAGCTTCTCTCTTCCCGTCGTCCTTCTCCTCCTTCGTCTTCGACCCTTCGGATACCACCGAATGCAAAAACCGGCGCCATTAAACCAGCCAGGGGCATACTTTACACCTTCGTCCCCGGCGGAGGAGACGCATCGTACCGTTGAATTAATTGCGCAGTTATCGCTCACGAATCTTTCTCCGCTTTTCCTCCTGCAGCTTCAGCTTCTTCCTCCTCCTCATCTCCGAGAGACTCGCAGAAGAGGCTCGACCTCTCCGTCCTCGACCTTCTCCCCGTTACGTTCTCCACCTCGTGCTTCCTCCCTTCTTCATCCTTATTTATCCTTCTACATCCTTCTGCACCCTGCCGTTTTTCTCTCACGAGCGAATTTATGCAAATTCTTACGAGCCCCGCTCTTACTGCCTCTCACGCTGGCCAATGCTGTTTTGCCGTTGTCGCTCCTTCACGTCTTTCGTCCCTTCAACATTGGGTAGGCCTTAGGAATGTCACCTGCGGTCTTTGGCTTCTTCGGTAACGTCATATCGGCAACATCGGCATCGTCCCGTGGGTTCCTCCAAATTGTACAAACAAAATTGAGCGGGTGGGGGAAATACTGTCGCTCGAGAGGATCTCCTTACTCCGGTCCGCTTTACCTACCGTCTTTCCACCCCTCTTCACACTTCTGCGATAGTGCATTCACTTTTCTGCTTCCTCTCCTTCTCTCCGCGACTTCTACTCCGCACGAGCCTCGTCGTAGCCCTAACTATGCCTGGTAAAACCAGTCTTATTCTTCCATCGTGCTAACCAACCCGGAATTACTGCTTTCATTGCCCCGGCCGAGGAAGTTTATGCTCGCCCGTTTCTCTCGTACTTCTATCCTTCTTCTGGTCCGTCCCTCTTTCTCCCTCACTTCTCCTCTCATAATATCGCGGGTAGAAAATCGCGCCGACCGCCAAGACACGTGGGAAGAAGACAATCGACGCGTTCGTCCCTCCAAGGCAGGCGTCCTGTCCTCCTCGTGCTCGTTCTCCTCTACCTTCTCGTAATCGAACGTCCAACCTCTCGACGCGAGAATGCAAAGTGTGGCCAGATAAGAAGCGATAAGAATTAGGGTCACCTCCCTGAACGTCGAACTTATCACTTATCATTCATTTACGACCCCCGGTCGGAAAATCCACGAGAATGAAATTTCCATTGAAAACACCCGCGAACACTCGAATAAAATATTTCACCGAACGAATATCGCGAAGGGTCCGGCGTTTCACCGACAGAAGAAACGAATCTTCTCCGACTCTTTTCGACTTACGTCACCTCAAAGGGAAAACAAACGAAATGAAGATTAAAGGCCCAGCCTCCTCTACCGGGGATGTTTTCGCATTTACAAACCGCACGTCACAAGCCATTAGCGTTCTCCTCTCTCGGGACGAGTGAAAATAATTAGTTCCGAGACCAACGAGCGGCGCACGAAAACGCATCGCGGCTTTGCGTCTCGCTGCTGGTCTCTGCCGTACCTCGCAGAACTGAAACCTGCACAGTGAAAAGCCATGGCGTTCGGGAGAAAGGGGCAAGGGGTACGAAGGGAAGAAGAAGCGCGCCATAAACTCGAGCTTCCTTTGTGCGCAACTGAAGCGCGCGCTCCCGCTTATTCGAGGAATGCTAATCGCGCACAGTTGCAGGCCGCTCTTCCGCCGAGCAGAATCCTCCGAACGCTAGAACGAAAAGAACAAATTGAAGTTTCGGGACTCGCGATGAGAAATGATCGAGCATACGAGAAGAAAAAGAAGGCAACAGCGCCAGAGTTATGCCGAGAAGTAAAACGAGGAGTTCCATGATGGATCACGCGAGCTTCAAGGTCTCGCAAGGTTTCTCCGGAAAAAGGGTACCAGGAGAATATGGCAACAATCACGGTTCAGCGAGCACGCTTGAGCGGAAAAAAGGAAATCCTACGAAGAACGGACCAAAGATCTCGAGCGCGCCATTTGGCCAGTCCTTTGCGAGAGCCAATTGGTACCGAGGAAGAGAGAGGTCGGTCCCCGCTTGTCCCTCGCCCTCTCTCTTGCTCTCCACCCTCTCTCATCGTGCGAGGCGGTGCAGCACTCGCTTAATTCAGAGATGCTAATCTCGGCGAGCGGCTGACCAGGTTCGGAGCATAAGTTATCGGGAGCATAAACACGGGAGAACGGTGCGTATTAGCATAAAGTAGCTGCGCGCTCGCGAGTCGAGTCGAAGGAGAGAGAAGAAAGGAAGCGGAAGGTGGACAGACGTGGAGAACGTGGGTAAGCTAACGAGACGAAGGAAGGAAAATGTGACGAGACAAAGGTGAAAGTGGCCGAGTTGAAAATTGAATTTGAAGTTATTGCAAGGAGCAGAGGAACGAGGAGGATATAGGGGCCAAGGGGCGAACTACGGATTGGTGAGAGTTAGACTGGCTGGTCAGATTGGCTTGGACTCTCTCAGTGGTGGCTGAGACTCGTCTGGCTCGAGTTACTGGGACTCTTCGTGGCCGGAATGGCACTGGCCGACGTTTGGCCGTAGGGTGGTCGTTACTGACCCTCTCCGAGCTCGGGACCGCCATTGTTACTTTTATCTTTCCGCCTTGCTCCGTTCTCTCCTCCGTCCGGCGCGCGTTCCTTAAATCTACCACCGGTGCTTCGCCGAGTTTCGCCTCTTTGTTTCGTTCTTACCCCTTCCCCTTACCCCGAAGAATACGCACGAATGCAAATGTCGGCGCGTCGGCGCGCCGAAAAAGCCCCCGAAAATGGCCGGGAGAGTCACGATTGGCCGCCACCGGCATTATTTTATTCGTGGCACGCAAAATTTATTGGCCGGCGCGCGAGCCCAGGACGATACGATCACGCGCGCTCGCCCGGGAGTAGACGGCGAAGCGTTCGACGAGCGTGGGTCCTTGCGCGAATGTAAGGGGGCCAGCTCCACCGGTGAGAGAGAAAGATCGAGAAGAATTCGGGACATCGGTGGTGAGTCTTTTTAAAAATCATGGAGAGACAATCGCGGAGGAGCTATCTTCTTTCGAAACGGGCCTTTCCACGCGCTCGCCAAAGTGACGAAGTCTTCCTGGAAAGGTGCAAATACCGCGAGTCACATTTTGCTTATCTTTCCACGAGAAAAATTATCAACACCCTTGAGCCTCGACGAGCGCTCGACGTCGACTTGCTCGAACGGTTCATTATCCACTGTACCCAACCTGACGATTCGCCGTCCCCGTAATTGTCACCGCGAGTTATCGGCCCGTTTCGAAACTGGATAATGGCCAGCGCCACGGGCGTTACCCCCCTCATTATCTCGTTTCGTTCTCGCGAAAGATCGGCAGGCAAATGAATCGATAATGTCGATTCCCCGCAATCTCGAAAATATCGTGCGCGCGTGTACTCCTTCTCGAATATAGGAGGAGGAGAAAGGCAGTAGCGATTTGCGTGACGGAGCACGTGTCGGCTAATGACAAGGAAATATGAATTAAATCTCGAGGGATCGCGCAGATACGATCGAGAAGGTGCACTGTCTGCCTAACGTTGATTTATGGAACGGGGCAAACGGTCGCGCGGCAATATGTCAATTCGATAAGTACGAGGGAGTCGTTTCTCGTGAGTTACGATTAGATAGAAAAACCTACACGGAACTTCACGCGAGAATATTCCCCGACAGAATTAAGGCCCTTGTATATTCCCGCACAGAAGCCCATAGAAATCCTTCTCCACAAAGGGGCCCCTTGTGTTCGACCAACTTCCAATCCGATATCGATATTTTTCCTGTCCACGAAAGACAAACGTGTCTTCTGAACGTGTACGGTAGTCGGCAAACAAACCGCATGCGTTCCGCATTATCGCGTAGCGCACGTCGTATCCTATCGCGTTCTCCTATCGCATTATCGAGCCGCGAGGAGGATCCTCTGCCATCGACACGATCCAACATCTGTTTGGCACTTGAAAAGTGCACGCTCACGGTTTATCTCACCCGCGAGTCATCCGTGACGTTCGGTTTTGACGGGTGCGATCCACTCTGCGCCGAGACTCGTCCGTTTCATCCGCATAAGCGAGCGCGCGTTGCAATTCTTATCGCGCATAATCCTTACCGATAACGATAACCACGAGCCCATTGTTAGCATTATCGGACACAAAAACCGTGGGTGTGGTTACGCGCCGAGCATCCGGCCAAAACTCAAAATCAATTACATTCATTAACAGTGTTGTCAGGTGTGGCGACTTATCGCCAATTGGGCGACATGAAGGAGGTTGTTGGCGACGCTATTTTCAAAATTGGCGACTGGCGATGAATTGGGCGACTTTAAAATGTTTTGAAGTTTATAGCTTGCAGTAATAATTACTAGATGACGCTGTCAATTTTTATTTTAGTTAAGTTTCGTTTAATTTCAAATTATCGTTTTTATAATCTCTTTAGGATGGTTGGTAAAAGAAAAAAATTCGAACATTTTGACGCAAGCTTATTGCAAAGTGTGTCGACCCCATTTGAGAGTACATAAAACCGACCTAATGAAATGTGACTACAAAAGTTCATATTAATCCTAACCACAAGATGACGACACCTAACAGCTTATTGCTTTTTTTTCAATTGGAGATTTTGGGCGTCTTCTGACAGTAAATACGGCGACATTAGGTTAAAAAATACTGGCAACACTGTTCATTAACACGATTCCCACCGACCGGTCAAATGACCGTTTTTAAAATTGCCATTAGATTTTCCTATATACAGGGTGGGCTGGTTTCAACTGTCAAGCCGGAAACAGCGAATAGAGTGGCTTAAGACCAACACAAATGTCTTGGACCATTAGTAAAAATTCGCAATATTGCTTGAGATATTAACTGTTACGGATCAAAGGAAAAGACGTTGGTCAAAACAGCAGCGGGAGGAACGCTGGAGCCTCTGCGAGCCGTAGGACGGCCCAGTTTACCAACCAACAAAGAAATGTGGGGCGCGGTAAGGGAAGGCTAGGGCGTCGCTGCACGGCCGGCTTCTTTTGCGTTATTCTTCCCCTTACCGCGCCCCGCATTTATTTGTTGGTAAACTGGGCCGTCTTACAGCTCGCAGAGGCTCCAGCGCAGCGTTCCTCCCGCTGCTGTTTTAAGACAGGCGTCCACATTTTCGCATCGTAAGTATCGGACGCATCGCATCAAACGGATCGTAGTATTCTTTGTATAGAAAACAATACAAGTGCGTCCTCTGATCCGCATCGTACGGATCGCACGAATCTACCCGTCGGCAATGCCGATGCCGATGCTCCGATGGGCAACTTTTGCGATGCGTGCGGATGACGTCCTACGAAATGACGATCAGTGGACGGATTCCGCGCGCTCGCTCGCTCCGCGTCGTCCGCCGTTTACCTTCGATTATCGTCCTGTTGACACGTGTTATTCTAGCATGGACGCGGCACAACTAATTGCAATTGTGCAAGACTATAAAGAGATATAGATCTCTTCTTAAATATATCGTGTACCCACATATTATGTTTTCTTTTTTTAAATGATTTAGCTTTTGTTTCTTCTTCTTCTTCTTCTGCTAACAAACAAGCAATTGCAACAAATTCTTCTTCTTCGTTTTCCTCCATCTTGCACATTCCACCGAACACTACGCTACCTCTCACTACGAAAATCCGAATGAAAGTGGCGTCGGCAATCCGATTGCTGGTAGTTGCGTCGGCAAATCCGATCGCTGCTGATACTGTGGACGCATTGTAAGAAAATAATCCGTTTGATGCGATGCGTCCGATACTTACGATGCGAAAATATGGACGCCTACCTTTAACCAACGCCTTTTCCTTTGATCCGTAACAGTTAATATCTCGACCAATATTGCGAATTTTGAATAATGGACCAGGACTTTTGTGTTGGTTTTACGCCGCTCTATTCACTGTTTCCGGCTTGACAGTTGAAACCAGCCCACCCTGTAGAACGTAATTGCGTCGCCTTTAGACTTCGCGACTCCTCTTAAAATATGTATACGTATAATACATTTTTCAATGTTCTAGGAAAAGGCGTGAAATTTTAAAGCGATGCAATTACGTTGTATATAGGAAGTTCTAATCGAAATTTTACAAACAGTCATTGGACCGGTCGTGGTAGGAATAGTGTTAATAAGATCGTATACGCAAGATTTAAATTATAACTTCGCAGTTGCAGACCCGCGCGAGGATCGAGCCCAGCCTCGTTAATTAATTTCCCTAAAGTGTAAATTAAATTGAATTCACCTGTTGGCAAAAAAGATCGTCCCTTTCTTTCACCCTACTCGACTTCTTTTACCCCAAGGGCACCCCCCCCCCCCCCCTCTTCGATCGTTACTCTCCTCTGGGTAAAGCGCGCGAAAGAACGCGGCAAGGAAACACACAGATTAACGAGGGGCATAAATAATGAATTTTATGCAAATTGGACGCCCGCAGTCGCCCACGGACGGCCCTGCTGTTGGACAAAGCCGAGTCAAATGTTGGCGCGAAAGTGCGCGGGCTAGAGATATGCTTGGGGAGTGAGGGCGAATGAGAGAGAAGGAGAAAGAGGGAGGGAGAGAAACGAGAAGAGTGAAAAGGGCCGAATGAAGGACAGATGAGAAAAATGCAAGGGAATGAAAAATACAAGAGGGTGAGGTGCCTTGTGCGAAGCAATGACAGGCAATCTCGAGCGAGTGCCTTAACGAACCCTCGTTAAGCGTCGGATTCGTTAATTATCGACGTCTCAGCGAACACCCAAGGCGTGCACTTCACGCGCGATGACCGGAGAAGACTGCACTCCTCGCGCAGGTGAACGCGAAAATAATGGGTTCTCAGGATCTCATCGAGAGCCAACTGCGAGCTGGATAATTAAAATATGCAATGCGTGGAAATTGCAATCTGTGGGCACCACTGCGTGCGACCTACGTGTCCGCGAGCTCTGAAAAATTCCAATGCGGATTTTAATAAATCTACCTCGCAGTGATTGATTCTCTCTGTGGTCTACGAATCGGAGACACAGCTCGTTCCTCTTATCGAAAAAGTAAAGAGAGCACATTATTTCAATTATCACCTTGATCCAGCCCATTCGAAAACGATTATTTGGCACGCGAAAAATGTTTCTCGCTACTTGCTGCACGATCCCACGGTCTGACCATTGTAAATAGTATCTACTATACTAGGAGCTTCTGGATACCGTTCGTGGCAGAAGAATTCTAGTAGATCCTGCCTGCGACGATCGGACCAGCTGTATACTTTCAAGTACCTTACCAGCGCCTCCACCCTCTTTCACCGTACGCAGGCGCTTATCACCCCTCGTCGACGATTTTAATTAACGCCACGCGTCCCCCGCTATCCTCGCGAGCGACGCGCGACGTGCCAAACAGTCTTCCAGCATTATCCCAAAGGGAGAGATCAAAGGGCCCGCGCGGTGAAGTGTTTGCGGGAGGAGGAACGAGCGAAGAGGAGGGTGAAAGAGGGAGAAAGAGAGAGAAATAAAGAAAGAGAGAGAGAGAGAGAGAGAGAAGAAAAACAAAAGAGTGAAAATAAGAAGTGAGACGCATCGAGGGGCATGCCGCGACGCGAAGAAGTCACGTGGTGCTTTGGAAGTGCGAACGAGCAATTAAATCCTCGTTGCGGATGAATTGGCGCCGCGAGTAAATCGCGAGGGGCGCAGGAGGCGAGAAGGAGCGGTCAATCGGAGAGAAGAATGATTTGAGAAGGAGCTGGTGAAGCGCGATAAGAAGGAGGAGAGAAGGAGAGAATCAAAGTGGAACGAAAGGAGGAAGAAGGCAGAGAATCAGGAGAGTTCGTAACGAGGCGAAATCGAGCAACTAAAACGCTCAAAGGGATTCCCGTGCGCGACGCCCACGTCGTTTAGAGCGCCCACTTAGCTGCGAGTTTTATAATAGGACCCGACGAACGGCAGCGTGCTACTCCTATGGAGGATATAACGAAGGTGGAGGGAAGAATGAGAAGAGGAAAAGATGAGAGAGAAGTGGGAGGCTCGTAGGCACTTTGACACTAAGACCCGAGACTGCTACGTCTCGTGGATTCGCGGGCCTCTCCGTGCGAGCAGACAGGTTTCGAGCACACGTTGGAAACGTGTGGAGAACGATACGCGGAGATCTCGCGGACGCGTGAAAAATTTTCCTGAAATTCTGCTTTCTGCAATTCGTCGTAAACTCTCCGAGCCACTTTGCCGACCGAGCCCTGTCAAGAGGTAGAACGAACAGTTAAGAATTGTGAGAACTGACCGGTCAATTCGTCGGCGTCGACGTCCCTCGTGACTAAAACTGCAATTGTGTGCGCCGCGGGCAGACCCCAAGCGGCCACCGCTCCCACAGTGGAGAATCCTTGCTGGAGACCAAGTCCATCTTCCTTCGAGTTTCCAGGCGACCTTATCCACTTTCTGGAGACGATGCACCACCAGGCGCAGACCACGACCCACCTGAAAAAGGAGCCAAAATGAAGCAACCGTTCCACTTTCCTTGTTCCAATGGTAGTCGTTTAATTTGCGTCGTCGTGGGACGACAATTGGAAAGAAATAAAATCACGGGGCCACGGATGGAAATGCTTTTACAAAATCCCTCTCGATTCCTCGTCCACCGTGAGAACCACTGGCATGGTGCCAGGATGAACAATGATCTTGCGCCGCGTGAGATTGAACAAGTCCGTAAGGACTTCTCGGTGTGCAGGCGGCAGGCGTTTCGCGTGGGGTTGCGCGCTCGCACGCTCGCTCTCACCCGCTCGTTTCGCGCGCGTCATCTTCTCCTCCTTCCCTCTTCGGTCCACGCGTATGCACGCACGCACACAGGGCAGAGACAGCTCGAGAAGCACCTCCTTGTGCATCGTGCTGGGACGAAGGGGATGAAGGAGAAGAGGAGAAGAGGAGAAGGGGAGAAAGAGAGGGAGAGGGAGAGAGGCAGGAGAGCCTAGCGGCAATCATCCGTTCTCTCGGGCCAGTAGAAAGCCGACTAATTAATCACGCGAGTCTTCGACGAGATCGAAAACCAGTGAACGGGTCAAACGAGGCGCAAACACTTGGCCGCCGCCTCCGTCGAGTTATATGCTCCTTCTCCTCCTCCTCCTCTCTCTTCTCCACCTTCCTTCTCTGCGTTTCCCTCCATCGCGTTTCCTTCCTTCACTCTCAATACAGTCTCTCCCTTTTACCCTCACCCTCCTACTTCTCATCCCTCACACTCCTCTCCTCGACCCTTCCTCCACCTTCTTCCTTCTCTCGCGTTCCTCTCTCGCACTTCAGTTTCTCCTCCTTCCATCCTCCGCACCTTCCACCTTTCTCACTCGCCTCCTTTTTCGCTTTTTGCTCCACCGTCTCCCTCGCCCTTCAACCCTACACCTTCTCTTCGGCCAGCACACCTCTCTCGCGTTCTCCCTTCTCTCCTCCCTCTCCCTCCCTCCCTCTCTCTCTCTCTCTCTCTCTCTCATCCACGCGGCTCAGGTATCTTCTCAACTCTTACTCGAGCATCTCGTTCCTTCACGCTTATAAGGACCAATAGTGCGCGGGCCAGGGCCGTAGGTAAAGGGCCGGGGAGACACGCGAGATGTCGCGCGATAGAAGGAAGAAGCGAGCGTATAATTGGAAGATTACTGTTTTCAGACTGTTACGCGCTCCCGTTCTCCTATCCAGGATAATTATAACGAGGAAGAAAGGCATGGCGTGATGTACAGGAGTGACGAATGATTTAATCGTTAAATTGAATGTAAGAAGCTACCAACCTGGATCGGTAATTTACCGAAGAATTCTATCGAAGTAAGAGGTGTTCTAGGATGTTAAATAATGAGACACGAATCGGATGAAAATACTCTGGAATTTTGTCCACGCGAGAAACGAACTTAGCCTTCTCCTCGACCTCTCGCGCATTCACGCGCCCGATCTCACTCACACGCACGCACAAAAACACATTGCGTGGCGTTTCCTCTCGTGACTATCGTAATCCGGAAACAGGTTTCACGGGGCTACCTGCATTTACACAGTCACGGGCTGCACCGTGTACCGCGCGCGCCTTTTCTCCACGAGTTTCGGAGCCCACGCGTTGTCCCGCCCCTCCCCGAGTCTCGAATCGTACGGCAAGAGAGGGAAAAGGAAAAACTAGAGAGGCACGCACGAGAGAGACGAAGCGAGAGAAAGAAGATCCGAGCAACGAGAGAAACGACGAGAGAAGAAGGAAAAAAAAAAGATGCTCGTAGAAGCGGACCTGGCGAAAAAGGAAGAAGATGAAGCAGCAGGAGGCTGGGAACGAGGATGAAAAGAGGAGGAAGCGGACGATGATAAATGAGAGAGGAGCTTAGCTCGAGTACCTTCGTCGTGCATCAACGGAAACAGTAACCTTGAGAAATCAATCGATTCAATTCTCGTGTAACATTTTCCACTTTTAGAATAAAAAAAAGGGGTGCTTGAGAATTGCATAAATGTTCGGAGGGACGTGCGATCGATAAAAATCTCCGGAATCCAACGCTGGGCAATTAATACTTTCCTTAGTGCACCGTAATCTCTTTATGGACCATCGAGAGAATCCGCGCTCAATAAAATTAATTACGCTTAATTACCCCATCCTTCTGGGCCGTCAGTGGCATTCGATACATATCGAACGGTGCTCGAGATTCTTTATCCTCTTTTTCTTCCTCCCTCTCTCTCTCTCTCTCTCTCTCTCGAGCTTGTTCCTCCTTCCGCCGTTTTCTCTTTTTCGAAGACCACCCTGTGACCCTCTCGCTGGTTCACGCGACAACGCTCAGCGTCGGAGACGACGTCGTCGTTACAGGCGCGCCTTAATGAACCAACAGAAAAGTCGAGGAGGACGAGAGCAGAGAAGAAGAAGAAAGAAGAGGAGCGAAGCAGAGAAAGAGAGTGAAACGACTCGGGTAGCTTGTTAACACCGCCGTAAAGTAAACTAATGACGTTTACTGCACGGCTGCCACGCGTTTACTCGGCTGGTACCCTTCCCCGGTCTTCTCCGTCTCTCTTCCTCTTTCTCTCCCTGTGGATTTCTTTCTACTTGGTTCGCGGATGTCGACAGCGATTAGGTGCCTTCTTTAACGTCGCGCCATCGAGCCCAGCGTTTTGTTGCACGCGATTACTCTCGTTCATTACGGAGAGGCGTGTGCGTGGGTATTGCAAAATAGATAATTAGACGAAACACGAATCGTGGTCCCGAGGCAGGAGAGTGGGAGAGAGAGAGAGAAACAAAGAGAGAACGAATGAATGGAGAAAGAATAAGAGAATTCGCGACCTTTGTTCTTTAATTAACAAATCGTCCGACGAATCGACAAATTAAGCTCCAGGCGGTAAGAAAAAACCAAAAAAAAAAAAAAACCGAAAAAGCCCTCTCAGCTGAAATCCCCTCGGCTTATCTGGCAGACTTTCCTTCGACGCGCCGCGCGATCGAGATTTATCGTCAGGATAAAAGCACGGAATGTGGCAACACTTTAGCAGCTACTGTGCAAGCGTTTCGCGAGGCGAGAGTGGCCTCGGGCAATAAGAGGGATACTTAGTAACTTCGCGCGTCGAAGCGGCCTCTCCCCCGCGCCACCTCCTCGGATCGCGTTTTTATCCTCCTGCGTGTAACCCGCTAAGAGGTTGCTGCGGGTCTCGGTATTCGCATTCCTTTTTTTCTCTCTTCCTCTCTTTTTACTCGTAACCCTCTCTCTCTCTCTCTCTCTCCCTCGGGATTTTAATTACCACGTCCAGCAAAGATCTCCACGGGCGGAAACGTCATTTGTCGCGAGCGAATGCCTATAATTACCGGTTATTGCGAGTATCGCGCGAGTGACACCTATCGTTTTATTATTTATCGGTACTCGTTACGTTGCCTTCGCGGGAGAACCAGTTCGCGAGGAAGTTTCACGCACGAGAGCGCCGAAAGTCTCGTTGTAATCTCGACTCGATCTCCGCCCTCGTGTCAAGAATTATTCAATGAACGAATTTAACGGGTACCTCGTGAATAAGGAGGCGGGCGCACGAGGGCGTCGCGTGGGAGGGATGCCCGAGGATTTTGTCCAGGAAAATCGTGGAGACGGAAAAGAATGCGAGACGTGGCTCGGCGTATCGAGGCACAGGAGGGCACACCGCGAGACTTTTACGTCTCCATTAGAGCCTCCTCCGATGAAAGAGGGAACGAGAGCGCGGGAGAGGATAAGCTCGCGAAAAAAGACACGAGAGCAAGGAGGAAGGAAAGGAAAGACGAGGGGACCTCAAGTGACAATAATCGTTCTCTCCCACCCCTCGAGCTCACTGGCCGCGCTCTTCTCCACCCTATTTAACCCTTCCTCCTCTTATCTCGTAACCTCGTATTCTCCTCTCTCCTTCTGTCTCTTTCATCTTCCTCCTCCTCTCGTTCTCTCCTCCTCTGGCTCGAGGCCGAGGCAAAAACTTGCTCGGCGAATCTCGCTTCGCCAGTGATGAATGGACTGCCGCGCTTAGTACGCTTTTCTGTGTATTAGGGTGGCGCGTACGCGCCCTACGCGCGTGTGCCCAAGAGAGTGGCGCATAATCGGGAGTAGGCCCGGTCATCGCCCATTATTCTTCTTACACGATCATTCTCCGATTAAGAGATTCGCTCGGATTTTGTCGACCTCCTTGCAATATTCATTCCTCTCTCGGCGACGCAACGTAATGCACTTTCTCGCATCGACTTCTTTGCGCCTGCACCGTGAAATTTATTCCTGACCAGCTCTGGCGTCCACTCGCTATTTTCGCTATTCCAGCCTAGGATCCCATGCATTTTTCATCGTGCACCCGTGTCCCTAAGCAAGTGGCGGCGAAATTGCGAGTTCCAGAAGCCAAGGAGCAACCGACGACCATCACGCCCCGTCCACGATGGAATTTCGCGCATGGTGGGTGCGTGACGGACCAGAGGCAGACCAGCATCGAGGAACCTTTTAAGGATCGTAGGTTACGACATCGCGTACTCTCGGACAGCATTTCGCGAGTACTCTCGATACGTATCGTCGGATCGAAATCAATTTACCGGATAACTTGACCGTTCCCAGTCGCTGGAAACTCTAGCCGGGAGCCCCTAATTGGAATTCCGCGCGTTCGAGGAGAGGAATCGTTGCGATCTAACAAACCGCGTCACCTTCCTATCGACATTTCTTCTTTCTCCTCTTTTTCTCTCTCTCTCTCTCTCTCACACTCTTCGCAACGAATCGAGCTGGTGAGTGGTAACTCGTGTCTAGAACGCTACGGTAATTATCCTCTCACGGAGTGTAACATCTGTATTCAAACGATTCTCGAGTTGCAAATTTTATTTGCAAATCGCGTGAGCTCCGCGGCGTTAATTGCACGGGCAACCGAAAGAGTGGCTTCGCGGAGTAATTCGAATGCTCGGTTAATTTTCCCAGAAGATATTTCTCTCGTGAGAAACGGAGCAATTGATATTCGGATAGGTGAGCTTTATTGCTACGCTTACGCGGAAAGAGGCGGCCGTCTACGTGTGCGAGGGGCATTTAATTATCCTCGGAAAAGCGTGACGCGATCGGAAAGATTAAGGATTAAGCGCACGTATCCTGGCGCGTCCGCGTCTATCGAGGAAGTTCCAAGGTAGAGAGGATTAGATCGTGGAGCTCGTTAGTCCCTACGGAGTTGCTGGACGAGGACAAATTATTCAAGAATCGCTTCGGCCGACGATCCTCGGCACTGCGCCACGAAATTGTCATTAACGTTGCTTAACGATTTTCCGTCGTCCATCTTCCCTACGAAGGAAGAAAACAAAACAAAAAGACATTTCGAGAGAGCCGGTCCCCCGGATCGAGACGAAAGTATTCCACAATCGGTGGGCGGCGGATCTCGTCATTGGCTCCTTCTATTTTTAGTCATCCACCACCTTCCTCTCCTTCTGCTCCGCCTTGAAACGTGTAAAGAGCTATCATCGAGAACGTCGAACCTGCGAGTGTCGGAGACGCGGAGCAGGAGGCACGAGGATGACAGAGAAGAAGGGAGATGGAGAGACGCGTACGTAATCTTGAGAAAACGGTGAGGAGACATGGCTACCGGCGGTCATCCATGTCGACAAATAAGAGTCGTGCAAACACTCGAGAAACGGTTGCTGCTCGCCCTCGCGCGACGAGTGCATGGCAAACGTCGAGAAGCTTTCAGGGAATTGCTTCGTTCACGCCTCACGGAATTTTAAGGTCTGCCCCCAGCTACGCGCCCGCCGACGCCATCGAAGGAACGAGAAGGAGGAGGAGACGAGCGAGACCGGTCTTGCATTCGAGCGTATTCCCGTGGATTCTTTTCTTCCTCACCTCCACGACCGCGTGCGTAAATGTCTTTGACACGCTTGCGCAACACGTGGCCGTGCGAGCACGCGCGCTAAGAATATAATCGTGATATTCGACATTTCTCCATCTGAAATTATCAAGGCTAAAACGCTCGATTCTAATCGACGATTTTACCCAATCCACGAATAAATTCACGAATGCGAGGAGACTATAAGAACTTTCGCTCCGTTCCTCCATTCTAAGTGTTATCTCGACGAAATCGTTTCTCAGGCGGTCCGATGTGCGCTCGTTAAACGATGAAAAAAAAGTAAGAACGGAATAAAAATCGAAAACCGAGGGCACAGGAAGAACGTAATAGCGCGAGGAGCTCAATCTCACGGATGATCGTCTCAATTTAAAAGATGATCTGAAACTCGACTCTTCACGGCTCTCGCAAGGGACTGGAGGAACTCGTCGGACTCGTTGAGCGAACGATCCAGGATAGGGTTCGCACGAAGACTTTTCCCGCGCGCATAATTCCGCTTATTACGCGACTTCGCAGAAGGGAGGAGATGGAAGAGCGTGGAAAAAGAGTAGACGAAAAATGCAGGGGCGAGGGAGTGATGAAACGAGGAGAAAATGTGTGTTTGGTCGTGGCTCCGATTCGATCGGATTGAGACGGGCACTCGAGGTGTGCTGTGCATAAAGAGGTGGATGAAGATGAAGTGGAAGAAGAAGAAGAGGAGAGGAGGAGATCAGAATCGAGAAGAAAGGAGGTGGGCTTCGTGGAAGGCTCTAACGAGAATCGACGTGTATCCACCCGATCCCGCATTAACCGCCGACGTATAATTAATAATTGCGCTTCGAAATGATTGGCCTTACCGTACCCCCGGCGCGGTAGGCGTACTCGAGATCGAGCAATAATGAAAAGAGGGAGGAGGAGGAGGAT
Organism: Tiphia femorata; assembly: GCA_944319695.1. Classification (NCBI taxonomy): domain Eukaryota; kingdom Metazoa; phylum Arthropoda; class Insecta; order Hymenoptera; family Tiphiidae; genus Tiphia; species Tiphia femorata. The sequence goes on from OX090902.1 coordinate 3,985,790, forward strand.
AAGAAGCATAGAAGAGAGAGAGAGAGAGAGAGAGAGAGAGAGAGGCGAACGATTTCTCGCGCATCTGTGTGCAACTCCGATGCAATTCCGATGCGACTCCTCGAGCACGTGTAAACGCATCAACGCGAAAACTCACCGGTCTGTATATCGTGACCATAAATGCATCCTCCTCTTCCACCTTCTCCCTCACGAATCTCCAGGTGCACGGTTAAATGCACGTCTCTATGGACCACCTCCTCCCTTCGCGCTCGCCTCGTCCGATAATCCTTCGACTCGACGAGCCAATAGGGTGGGCCCTCCGGCTCGATTATTCCGCCGGAGAAATTAACCGAGATGGATCGTGCCCGAGAGAAGACGAGATCGAGTGGAGGTGAAGTTGGAAGGAGGCGGTGGTGCTCGTGGGTACGAGAAACGCGAGGGCCCCGCGTGATGGACCAATAATTACCGACGAATTACGGTGTGTTTGTTTTACGGTCCACTCGATACACGTCGATGTAGAAGACGTGGTGAGAGGGCCCCTCGAAACTGCCCAGGGCGGTACACGAAGGATCCAAGGATCGAAGGAGTTGCAGTTCGATGCACACGCCTACCTGACCTCTCGCGCACATGCCTCCGGTGAGAGCGAGGGATTTCGTGAAAAGTAACATAGGTGCTCCTGCGCCAAAGCGTCGGACAACATCGCGAGGAATGCGCCGAGGTTGGAGCGAGAATATATTTGCGAGTCTCACCCTCTGGCATTAATCAGAAACGAACAATGCTATCCCACCACGGTTGTCCAACATCTTGAACGATGTAGTAGGTACTACTAGGAGAGCTTATCGACTCCATTCACCCTTCTTGTTCCTCTTCGCCTAGGAAAGGAGTCGCCGCCCGTCGGTCTCTCGGTGAAGATTCTAAGCCTAGAGAGGCGTACGCTAAAGAGGAAGCGAGGCCGGACGCAGCACGTGTGACGTCTCCGCGTCTACAGGATGGCACCCCCACAAAGACGTCCTGGACAATAATTTTCTCGTCTACGCACGTGCAGTTAATTCGTGGGGAGCGTACGAGCAACGACGACGCGACGTCTCGAAAGATACCCAACGACAAATCGTCCCCGGTGGTTCTCTCTTTCTTCGAGGGTGTCTGCGTATTGCGCGCTGCCTGCGACGGCGGTGAGTCCCGAGAACGAAGAAAACAGGAGAAGAAGAAGGAGAAGGGAGCGGATTTCTAGTAGACGATCTAACTTTGGCCGAAACGCTCGATAAATTCTATCCGCGCGGGGAGACCACCGTGAAACAGGGCGACAGGGTATAGATAGCACTTTAAAGGTAGCCTTCACATTGTGCAGACGCGCCAGGGAAAATAAAGAGCGGCCAGCTTGCAGTAAACACGCGGAGAGAGAAGGATTCGCGATCAAAGAGCACCTTTGTACGATTTTATCGTTGGTTCGCTCGCTCGCGCGAATACGAGGTAGCATAAATTCTCGTTCTAGAAGAATTCAGAATTGGTGATTCGACTGGAGGAGTCTATTTTCGTTGCGAGATGAACGTACGATGGTTCTTCGAGGAATTGAAAAAAAAGAAACCTCTCAAGAAATGACTAGATCGCGGAGTAAAATCACCGGTCGTTAAGACGAATCCGATCCTGCTAATAAATTATCCTTTCTAATTAAATACGAGATTGGCCCCCCTCGACGCGCTACTAGAAGGATTGGCAAATATTTTCCGATTGGATTTTTCGTGAAGCTTCGGAGCGAGAGAAACACGAGTAGGGTAGAGAAATCCTGTGGATGTTCTCTTATGCGTGATATAAGGACACGAGGTACCAAGAGAAGGAAAGATCACAAATAAGATGAAAAGGTCGTGAGATAGGCTGTGATTTCGGTGAGCGTATAATTGATTCGCTTCGTACGCTCGACTCCCTCGATATTTCTCTCCCTAATTCTTCTTTCTCCTTCTCTCACTCTCCCTCTCCTCCCCTACGCGTCCGAATCGACGAAGACGAAGCGGAAACGCACATGCCCGGGACGTTTGTGTACATAATACCTTCCCTCTCGCTCGGAGGGAAGCGAAGCATCGACCGGAGGGAATATAAGGAGGATACACGTGTACAGATTCGTCTCACTCGTGTACACAGTCACCGGTGTACCTTTCACGATCATCGTAAAATCCTCACGGGCAAAACGGCGAGGATTAAAATAGCCGAGGCCCCCGGGAAAGCGAGAAAAAAAAGGACTGGATCGAGTGTCGAGAAAAAATGGAGAAAATGAAAGATCCGAGAAAAATTCTGCAAATTAATCAACGATCCATCTCTGAATCACTCGAGGGTAAAATCGGATGCGAGAAATTTGAAAATCCTAAGGAAACCTCGAACGTCGTCCTCGCTCACATCAGCGATAACACCCGCGCTGGGAGACAAGGAGGGAGAAGCTAATGGAACGAGCCCGTGCAGCCGGTGTTATTCCAGAACCCATAATATTTTTATAGTTTCCCGTTTAATGTCTGTTTATTATCATCTCGCAGCCGGTGTCGCGAGGTCGGGCCTTAAGCATCCGTTAAATAATCGGTCTCGTATGTTCGAATGGATTTCGGTCCGAAGAAAAATATAAAGAAGGATAGGGGGAGGAGAGAGAGAGAGAGAGAGAGAGAGAGAGAGAAAAGAGAGAGAGAGAGAAAAAAAGAGAGAGAGAGAAAGAGACAGAAAGGGAGAACCCTTGAAATATTTTTCCACTCACCCCCTCGCGTCAAGCATTATTCATCGCCGTAATTTATTTCCCTTCGGCGGATAATATTCGAGCTCGTGTCGTCGAACGGCGACACGAATCTTCCGAGCTGTTTGTTTTACGCTCTCGTATCGCGAGATGTTATCTACCGGCGCGTCCATCAAGCCACCCTGTAGGAGGTCCCACGGCGAACCCCATAAAACACGGGGTAATTTCCATAGGAATACGCGGGACCTCCTCGTGTAATCAATTATTATGTAAAACCGCACTCCCAAGCCCGATCTCCCATCGGGCAAAGGCTGCAACCTCCCCCACTCTCGTCTGTCACGTGGTTCATGGGCCTCCTGGTAGACGAGGAGGAGGAAGAAGAAGAAGAGAGAAAAGAAAAGGGGAGATGGGGCTCAAGAAGGAGAAGAGGTCGAGGAAGAAGGTCTATCGTAAAAATGCCCAGGGTAACTCGTTAACGTTTCCTCGGAGACGAAGGAAAAGAGAGAGAGAGAGAGAGAGAGAGAGAGGCGGGCAGACAGGTCGGCAGGCCTCGTTATTACCGGAGAGAATCCGCACGTCGTTCACTTTTCTCTTCTTCTCTTGCCATCTTTTTTTCTGTAACCTCGTTGCACTTTCGGTCGGAAAGCAGTAGGCGCCATTAATGACGCAATTTGAGGACAAGAAGCTCGGCGAGAGCCTGCGTATCGAGGGATCTTCGAAATTTCAAAATAAAGAATGTCACTTGTCTCGCATCCCCGACTATTCATGTTTTCCATTCCTGCTCCACGCACGTCGGATCGTTAATTTTCCACGATCCCTCGACACATTGAAAACTCCCCAAAACGAATTCCATTTCTTTCACAAGGCAAAGTCCCGTCTTTTTATTTCTCGCACGCACCTGTCCCTGGAATCTTCTCCCCTCGTACATCACCTCCGCCTGCACTTCTTTCTTGCCTCGCGCAACTCCTCCGCCTCGCTACACGTGGAATCGCGAAGCGTGAAATACTTCTGTAAACAGCGACTTGGTACGCGTAGAAAACACCCCGGGCAACGTCTCGTCGGCATCCTTATTACCATCGCCGCTAACAATAACCGATTAGAGAGTTCCCATTGTGTCATGCGAGAGGACGCGCCCGTGACGAAATACGAAGGCGGAACCCCCTCTTCTCTCTTTCTCTTTCACATTCACCTTCCGTCCTCACCCCGTGGCCGAAATTTCAAAGGGAATTTCAAAGAGGGCGCGCGCTCACGCTCGTCCAACAATGCGCTGTGTCGCCTGCTCATTGTTAAGAAAAATTGTTATGCACGGGGACGGAGAATGACGAGAAACGAGAAAGAAGAAAATTCCGAGGGGCAGGGCAATTTCGAGAGGATGCCGAGAGAAGCAACGTACGAAAAGAAAGAAACAAAAGAGAAAAAAGAAAAGGGAAAATTCTCAAACGCGTGAACATTTTCTGTGCTTTCGTTCCGCGAAAACGCGACGAGCCCAGAAGCAGAAGCCCCTGCGCCTGCTGCTGTCTCCTCTTTTCTCTTATTCTCCTTCTTTCGTTCTGCGAGCCTCGTCAAACGTGCGACGCATGTGCAGACCAGTTTCGCAAACTGGGATGGAAGAAAGGGGCAGATTTTACGACTGGTCCGGAGGCGCGAGGGGGCACACAGCCACGACGGACGGCCAGGAAGGTACCTGCGCGATGGGCATGGGCAGGTCCTTCGAGAAGAGGATTCAGCGCAAAGGCAAGTCCTCTACTCCCTCCCATGACGGAGGATTCTAGTTTACGACTGCCAACAGCTCGCATAGAAGCGCGGAAGACTAAAACTGAGGGAGCTAGAGGGTTCCTCGGTTGAAGAATACTCCGAGATCTTTCCTCTCGTCCACTCGAAAAATCCGTCGAAAGAAGGAAGAAGTCATTGGAATAAAGTGTCGCGCATCGAGAGGAACTAACAACGAGGAACGAATACGAGGGTGGTAAGGGAAGGTAGGAACCGCGAGTAAAGAAATTCCAAAGTGGCTGGGCGTCGCGTGCTTGGGCTCTTCCCTCGGTGAATCTTTCATCGGTATGTGTAATAGGTTCTAGCGGACGCGAACTCCCCTACCACCGCCTCTCGTCCGCCTCTATCGGCGCATTTGCCCACGAGGGGATGGTACCACGAGAAGTGGATCCGTTGGGGGAAAAAAAAGAGGAGAACGTTCACGATGAGCCAAGAAAGACGGATGAGGAGATTGCGAGTCTTGGATGAGAGAGTGGCCACGCAGGCCCAGAGAGGGAGAGGAGGGAGAGAGAAAACGTCGTCGTATATACGGGCCGCCGCGGGGTATATAATCAGCGAGATGAGATGAGGGGGGCACTAGCCACCTCGTGTTTGTTTTGTTAGTTAGCGAGTCGTTAGGTGGAGACCTCACCTCACCCCATCCTACCACTTCCATCTCCTTATCCTCCTCCACCTTATATCCTTTCCTCCGCCACCTCCACCACCCACTTTTGCCGACGAAGGGGAGACGAGTCAAGTTCGCTGACGAGTCATCAAGTGGCCACCGACCGACCACCCAGTCCCATCGATTCTCACCCTCCCCTCTTCTATTCAACCCTCTTTTCCGTCATCGTGGGAGCAGCTTCCCTCTCCTTCTCTTCCTAATCATTGGCGAACGCTCGAAAGATCCTTAAGAAGAAAACACGAGAAATTCCAAACACTAAATTGTCCACGAGGATGAAACTTGCGAAACTGGTCCATGGCTGGAAGTCAACGACATCGCCATTGGACGCGGTAATAAGCGTAATTTCGCAGGAATATTTCGAGCTTCGGGGTACGCGAGGGAATTCAACGAGGTTGGCATACGTGACGATAATGACATCCAAAGGGAAGAAAGAACGGAAGGAGAAAAAAACGCAGTGCCAGAAACACGTTCCGCATTCGAAAACCTTCGAACCCCGGGAATCTTAAAAGAGCTCGGCGCGCCAAATCGAGATTCGATAATTGCGGGGTGCTCGCCAATACCACATTATCGTGAACGGAGGAAGAGGCAGAAGAATAATTGCTCTCGCGACGTTAACGAGCGGAAGGATTTCTCCGCTGAATTTTCCCAATGAAAAGGCACGCGCGCATGCGCGTCCCTAGTTATCGTTCCAGGACCAAGAGTAAGTCGAAGGAGGGTATTTGGCTCGGAGGCGGGAGGGCACGGCTGGCGGAGTAGCCTTATCTCGGATAAATTATCAAGGAATTCTCGGATCCGGGTCCTTAAGCCCTCCCCCCGCTCGGGCTTAAGGGATAAGGCCCTTGAGGGGGCGAAGAGAAAGGAAGAAAAGGGAAGGAGTCGAGAAGGAGCACGCATACACCAGCTCACACACACACAGAGAGAGAGAGAGAGAGAGAGAGAGACAGTGGCTTGGAGAGAGAGATGATGGATCAGCTTCTCGCTCCTCTTCCCTCTCTCATTTCCTCTCGCGTGAGTTATCCTTTTTTCCTCGTACCCGAGAGACGCGCTCTCGTGAGATGCACAAGAGAGACGAGTGGAACAAGAGGAAAAGGAGACGAGAACGAGAACGTGAGAGGAGCGACGGAGGCGGGGAGAAGAAAAAGAGAGAAACGGAAACACGAAACTGCCGGACTACCTACCTACCTACCTACCTACCATCGGCCTCTCCCTCCCCAATCCCCCTTGGTCGTGGGCCCTACGAATGGACCGGTGGACTCTCCTTCTTCCCTGGGACCTTTATGCCAATGGCGTAGGGAGCGCGAGAGCATAAGGGTAAAAAGCACAAGCGCGAGCACGGAACGCGTCGTTCGCGCCAAGCGCAGTTAAAATCCCCCGTGTGGGTTGGTCCCTCTCGCGTGCCCGATTCCGCTCTTCTGCCGGTGCTCGGTGCTCGAGAGTGAGCCAAATACGTTGGAGAGGTTGATGGAACGAGCGAGCTAAGAATAGTCACTTAAGAACGAGGAGAGTTAAATTGAGAAAAAGAGGAGAGAGGAAAAAATGAAGAGACTCGCTTCGATGAGACGCGTCGACGATGGAAAATCGGCGAGCACCGAGGAACGGAGGTAGGCCTGCGAGATTTCCAAATCCCTGCCTCCGGAGAGAACGGTTTTCCGTAAGGCGACGAGGAGAGGCCAGAGGAGGCATGCTCTTCCTAAAAAGGTCACGACCCGTTGGTGCAGCAGCAAGATGGACGCCCCGGCGCTTTCCAAACGCGCGCCACGGTCCATATAGAGGCGCATCCTACCAGCAGCGAGCATCGCCCTACTTCTGTCACGCGACTTCTTCAACGAGTTGACTTTGACGAGTTTTTCGTCGTCGGGCGAAAAAGTGGAATTCCCTTTCGCCGTTCGAGCTAATTTTCGCATCGAAGGAAGACGAAGGATCGTCTGTCACCACCCTCGCAGTTAATTCGCTCCTCGTTAATAAGAGCCTGATTAATTCGGCGCCCTTTGATCGGCAGAATTATCCCTCGCGAATAAACGTATCTGTTTCACTCTTCTTCTCGTTGCCTCGTTTGCCTCTCTGCACCTGGCTGCGCGAACACACGCACGCGTGTGCATACCGTCGTGCTGGAGAAGCAGGGGCACGTTGCGTTAGGAGTTAGTTATGCGAGCGTAACCGTGGATGCGTGTAAATCTACGGTGCGGTGAGAGAATGAGAAAGAGAAAGAAGGAAAAGGAAAAGGAGCAGGGAGGAAGAAAGAAAGAATGTTGGGGAAAAGAAAGAGAGGAGGGTGTGCGTCGAACGAGGAGAGGCACGTGCGTGGCCCTTTATGTATTGGGTGTGTGAATATTTCTTTCTTTCTTTTCTTTCTCTCTCTCTCTTTCTCGGTGTTTGGGTGTGTGCAGCATGGGGTAGTGCAGCGAAGTGTATAGTGTAGAGCCATAATTTACATCGAAAGAGCCGATAAACATCGCGCCCTGCGGACACGAAGCCACGAAGCCACGAAGCCACGGTCCATGGGGCCCCATAGCACTCCCATGCATTGTCCTCTCCCTCCTCCCCTCGGTGCCCTTCTCCCGATCCCCCCTGCCCTTCCTCCTCTTCTTCTTCTTCCTTTCTCCCTTTACCATCCTCCACACGCTCCCCATCTCGTCTTTCTTCCACCCTCCTACCCTTCGCCCCGGAGCCCTCGGTCCTTCTCCACGGACCTAAACCTTCTTTCTTTCTTCCCTTCCCTCTTCCGCTCTTTCCTGCCTCTTCTTCACCTCTATCTCTCTCTTTTTCCGTGTTACATACTCTCTCTTTTTCCGTGTTACATACTCTCTCGGTCGTCGGTTCCGTTCGTATTTCTTCTTCCTCGCCAGTTTTTCGAAGACCCAAGGTCGAAGGCCCGAAGAAGCCCGAAGGTAATGCACAAGGAACGGCGAGGAGCTCGAATCCACGAAAAGGGAGGCTGTAATTTAATTTCTCGATTTTCCATGCACCCGACATTTCTCAAAGTCGGACAGAGCGTAGAACCAATTTGGTGGAGCGCATTGGATTGTAATTTGCATTCTAAGAAGCTATCTCTCGTTTCGCCTCCTCCTTCGGCCTTCACGGAGAATGCTAATCCTTGAGAATGGAATCGAAGGATCCTGGTAACCCGTGCGGTTTACAATCGTCTTCGTTGAGAAAAAACGCGAGAGAATAGATTCTCCTTTTCTTTTCCCACATCGTCGCGGGCGCGTACGCGAGGAGAGGATGCGTGAAACTCGTTCGTTCCTTACGAGCGGAGTCACGCGAGACGCGTCTGGTGCCGGTGGTTTTCTAGTTAGGCCGGGCCACGATTATCCTCACCTGCCAATAAATTGCATCGCTCAGTGGCCATTGTGGCCGACGACGACGACGACGCAGCATCGGCCCATCTGTTTCTTCGCCATCGAGACGCGGAACAGGAATAACAACGACGACAACAATGGCGAAAGGAAGAAGGCTCTCTTTCGAGGAAAGGCAATCGGCCGGCGAATCCGCGCGAGAAGGATGTGGAGAATGGGAGAAGAGGAGGAAACAGGAAAACGAGGAAAGGAACGAAAGGAGTCGAGCCTCCTCAGCCTCGTTCTCGGTCGATTCTCAATAGGACGCGAGATTTAAAGACACGCTCGTGGACCAATTGCGGTTTCCTGTGGAAGCCAACACCGCAGACGAGACTCCCCGAATTCGAGGGAGCCCTGCCACGCGAATCATCTATATTTTCGTACGTTCGAGACGATATTCACGCGCACCCGGCAACTCTAGGCGATCGCGCGATATTTTTAATTTAACAAACTCGCTAATTACCACAATCGCGCCACCATAAATTCTACGAGCCAGCGCGAGAGATCGGCGGGGTAATTTCGCGCTTATCGGAGCGCAATTAGTCTTCTACTTTTCATATTCGCAGGAGCGAACGTCGTCGCCCATTAACGTCACGCAACGCGTACAGGGGCCGTAAAACTCGAGGAGAGCACGATGATCACGTGAAAAATGCGTATGCGCCCTTTATGTATATTTAAACGACGATAAATACTGCCCTTGCAACAAGCGCGCCGTAATGAATCTACGAGGGTAGAATTTTAATTTCCCCGTAAAAAGTTTATCATTATTTTCAACATATTGAAAAGAAGCGCGCGCGCACACCTTAGATATGCACTTTTAGTTCGCCCTTCGAGCGGACTCGTGAAACACAATTAACGAGTTAACGCGGGCACCATCGGCGAGGAGGAGAAGTTTGCTCGCTCGCACCACGAGTTAAGTACTTATATCACCGAGATAATCAGCGTCATAAAAGGAGCATAACTTGATTACACGGGCGCGCCGCTATTACCCAGGCTGCAGGAAGCTCCCAATCTAATTATGCGCCGGTAGATACCGGAGCGGTGATTAACATCCCCAGTACTAACTTTAACACCGCGCATGCGCGCGCTCTGCACGCTCTGCGCCACGATCCTGCCCTTTTAACTCCCCGACGCGTGACAATTCAATCTGACGAGGTGGGATTCGCACGAATTTCCATCACCGACAACGGGGACACCCCTCGATACTTTAAATACCGAGGAGAGTCGGGACACGCGTGCCCTTCCGATAAGGGTGGAGAAACAAGCTAACGAAAGAAATAACGAGGAACCTGCTGGGACGTACGAGTTGTTAAGCCAGGCGGAGAAGAACCCCGACACCTGTCCGTCGCCTCGTAGAAAGAGAGAAAGGCTAATTATATTACTGGACGAGACACACACCTGCTCCTCTTCGACGTTCGAGTAAATCCAGAGAAATGAATGGCACGACGAGACGTGGCTCTCGGGGGAGGGATCGGGTGATAAATTGTGAGAATCGTAAAGCGTAACGCACGCCGTTAACTCGCGTGTACCCGGTACACCTTGACTGTAATTTACGATCGTTCTGCTCTCTTCGCGATGTTTTAAATCCTCGCGGTGGACGATCGGATCCGAGTATTTTTCATCGTTTAGACTATTGATGTACGTCGACGTAGCGCCTTTGCGAGCGCAAAATTACGTCCGAGAGGCGTGAATCACTCCGCTCGCTTTCGCACCTCGGCTCTCGTGCCCTTTTCTTCAGTTTTGATATCTCTTTCTCTCTCTCTCTCTCTCTCTCTCTCTCTCTCTTCTTTTCCATGCAGTCGCTCTCCCAGTCCTCTCCCTCCTTCTCACCCATGGGCTGGCAACCATCAACCTTCTTCCTTTTCTCCATTTCCCTTTACACGCGCTCGCGCGCACGGCCACGATCCTTCCTTCTCCTCCCTCCCCTTCTATCTTCTTCTCTCTTCCGCCCGTATCCCACGTAGTCTCTCCCTCTCCTCCTTCAACGCGGAGCAACTCGCTTTCTCTAAGATGGAATGCCATTGACTCCGTGCATATCTGGCAGCAAGGTTCCTCCTCGACCCATCTCCCTATACATCTCGTATAACGGGTGTCTCTTTTAGTTTCACAAAAATCGAGCTCAATTGGAGTAAGAGAGTGTATTCATGAAGTACCCTCCTCGATGGCTCTGGGCCGATATTATCGCGCACAGAAAAGTAAGACTAAACAGTCACCACTTTGGAGTTGTCTCAAGGGTTTTCTTTCTCGTGTCAGAAATTTCTAAACATTATCGCCTTTTGGCGAATCTCCACTTTGGAGTTGTTTCAAGGGTTTTCTTTCTCGTGTCGGAATTTTCTCAGGCACGCGATCTAAGAATTCGAAGAAATGCAAATAATGCGAGTAATAACGACATCGGTGTTTTTCTTAGTTCGAGTAGGCTACTCCCTATCAGTGGACTAAGCTCCCGTAATTAAAACGGATTGCGGGGACTCGCGTGCGAACGTTTACTCCCAACTGCGGTTTAATTTGTAGCTTAATGAGATAAGAGGGGACTCGGGAGGCACTCTTCCTCGCGCTACCGTCTAACGTGGGACGTAAGACACCCCGTCGGCCAGCAGGCAGGCCTACTCTCGACTCTCGCGGATTCTCGTGGAATAAACGAAGGAGGAATCGTGCCGAACGCCCTTGGAATCGCCTGGGGCAACACGCGACTCTCCAGTGCCGCTGCTGTTGCCTCGCATTCCTCGATCGAGCGGCAGTTATCGTCCTGGGGAGCAATAATCGTAAATCCCCAGACGCGTTTTCGTTACGACTTGCCCGGACGCGAGTGAGTAGAGGAAGGAGAAACTCTCTCTAATTGTGTGGTGAGAAATAATATCGACTCGCCATTAACCCGATAGGGCGGACGAAAAGAATTTGATTTACGGCGATTTCAGCTAACCCTGGAAATTCAGGGAAGAAGCAATTACCCACTGAATTATAGCGTATCCGAGATCGACGCGTTCAATCGGAATTGAGAATTGTAAACGGATTTGCTCAAAACTTGTCGAGACGAAGAAAAGAGGTCGATCAAGTATCGCGACACTTAACGAGATCGGAAGTGGAAAGGTTCACGCCGGATTACATTGTCGGATGAGTCAGAAATAAAAGTGCGAGAAACAACCTGGAACCGGATACGACGGACGATTAAAGCAGCACAGCTTGTAAACACAAGTTCGTTGAGATATTCTCTCGCGTCACCCGTTATACGTCCTACGATGAGCCTCTCAGCATAAACGGGATGGGATGGGACGAGATGGGAGTCAGAGGCTCGTTAGCGGCACGAGGGGAGTCAACACTGTTGCCAGATTGTTATCCCTTCCTCTCTCTCTCCCAATGCACTCTCAGACTGCGCTCTTGCCCGCACGAACTGCAACCACGCGGGCCCTAAGACTTCAGGAGGAGGTTCAGGGTGCAGGCTGCACTCCGAGGTAACAGTATGCAACCTACGAAATTTTAAGGGTATCGAAGTAACTGGCGACTCCGGAGAAAATCCTCCACCGAGCTAATCGTTCCTCCTTGGTACGTGCAATTCCCACAATTGAGCCTACACGGAGTAAAGATTCTCCGCAAAGAATCCTATCGAATTTTCAATTCAAATTCCCCCCGCCGATGTTTCAACCGTTTGGGTAGGGATTTGTTCGAGAAGAATTCTTTCCGCTCGTAACAGTTTCAATTTCGTCGAATTAAATTCGTGATTCTTAACTCCAAGAGAACAAGTGCATTACGTTCTGTTACGCGAAATGCTTTAGTGTCGTTGGGCGATTTCAAGTCCCCGCAAAGTTTAAAGTCCCTTCGCCGTATAGAATCGGCTTTATCGAACACGCTCGGGCACTCGTGCAGCCTCGATTCTGCCCTCTTTGATCGGCCTGGTAGGAGCTCTCACGTTACCAGCCTCCGATCGGGCCAGACCAAAATAAAAGCAAAGGGACAAAGACTCACCAGACGCTGGCCGCGTTTCCGAAGTAGTAGAGCAGGAGGAAAACCACGGCGCAGTAGGGATTCGCCAAACCGTCCTGGGTCAAGTATTGCTGTTGCTGCTGGGATATGACGACCTGATCCTGGGCATGAAGGGGAATGGCCGGGGTGCATGCCACGGCCATGCGACCAGCGGCCAAACGAATCACGTAACCCACTGCGACGATCGCGTGGCAGACGGTAAGGCAGGCGATAGCTCGTTCTGAAAACCACGCGGTATCCAATTGTAACGAATGTTTCGAAAAACAGGCGACCATAGGCGGCGCCAGAACTATTCATGCGGGTGGGCCACAGGTGGGCCATATTTATCTCTACGATCGAACTTGTACCTCCTTTTTTTGCTTCTTCTTTTAATATTAATTTTAATATCCTCTTTTCGTTTAATATTAATTGTAGAAATTTAATTCTAACAACAACTTCGTATAAAAAAAGCTGAAAACTTAGACAGAATAGGACAGCATAGTTATGATAAAATTTTCTCAAATTTTAGGGTGGGCCGAAGGATGGGCCAGCGTATTTTTAGGTGGGCCAGGGCCTACCCAGGCCCATCCTTGGCACCGCCTCTGCAGGCGACAATAAATTGCAGAAGGCGGTTGTTGAAATTGATCGATCGAGGACGCGAGAAGAAATTCGCAAAGTTGCGTCTCGAGAAACGATTTTCACGATCGTCGGAGAGCAATGGAAAGAGATTTTGCTCCCCCCACATTTGAAGTTACTTTACCAGCGGTGCTGGTGGGGTGTTGCTTCCGTGGCTTGAGCAGGGTGAGTATCGCAACTGCCACGGAGATAAGGCAGACCGTGGCGAATGCCGCCATCCAGGCCTCCGTGAGCCTCTTGTCCTTCTGGGACCAAAGAATATCCGCGTCGCAGGCCGCGGCACACCTCCCGGAACGGTTCAGGAAGATGTACAGGCCAGATTTGGCGTACCACGAACAGCCCCAGGGTCCGTTGCCGGCACCGACCGCCTGAAAAAGGAACGGGCAAAGGTTCAGAGAGCCGCTGGCTCTGCTGCCTACGTCCTCCTCCGCCTTCTCTCTCTCTCTCTCTCTCTCTCTCTCTCTCTCTCTCTCTCTCTCTCTCTCTCTCTCTCTCTCTCTCTCTCTCTCTCTCTCTCTCTCTTCTTCTCATCCCCCACGCGTCCCACCGTCACGATCGCAATGCGATTTTTGCCCGCGCATTTTCGTGCCTCATCGACCACTGTGTATAGGCCCGCGTGCTTCTTCGAATCGAATCGACGCAAACGAGTAATCCTCTTACGTACAACGGTGATTCTAATGAATGCACGCCCTTGTATAATTGCATTCTTATTGTTAGCCACGCGAGCATGGAACATCGGTTAGATATCCGTGAAGATTTGACGGAAAAGTGGGAGGAGAGCCTTGTCGATACTGTTACAATAAATTGTGTGATATAATAATGGTTCTTCTCGTCGATAACTCTTGTGAATAAAAATCACCTGAATGGGATTGGCCGGTCCCGGCTCCCCCGGTCCTTCCATGCACATGTGCTGATGATTGTTCTCCGGCGGGAATTTCGAACAATTAAGGGCCGCTGGCCAGGGAAAGCCGAATCCCTGGAGGACGGGGAAACATCGTGCTCTCACTTGCTCGCACAGTCCTCTGCATGGGCCAATGGGTGAAGGAACTTTTTCCGTGCACATGGGCGCGTAAACGGAACAGAGGAACAAGTGGAGCTGGGCGCTGTGAAAAAAGAAAAAAGGTCAGTGGCGTCAAATTAAATTTATGTAATAACGAAGAATCTGTTCCCTTTTTTTTCATTAAGGAGTGAATTTTATCCGATCCGTGATTTGACGAGATTGCCAATTTTTCCAGGAAAGCCAGAACACAATTTTACGTTGCCTTTTTATTTCGCCAGGTACTCGAGACGATATGAACGTATCACTTCTTTCGTTTCTACCGTCCGACACGGGGTCTATAAATTTCAAACACTGTTATTTTCAGAAAAGGACCGATGGTTACTGTATATCTAGCACAAGGATAAACGAGGATGCATAATAGTACGTAATACACATATCTTGCGCAACGATTAGACAACTTTCTTCTCATACTTTACCAATGTTCCAGACCCCGAAAGTAAAACATCCATGTAACCTCTAATTTTGCCTGGTAAAATCTCACGGAATTTTTCGCGAAAGAAGGAAGAGTTTGTCGACTCGAGAGCGGCGCCGGCCGCGAAACCGGTAAACAAAACGAACGGGGTAATTCCAGAAGAAGCCATCACCGTGGAATAATTTTGCGGTCGCTGCAACGTCCCCGCAAATCGTCAAGGGAGATTAGGACGACTCTCAAGGCGAGTCGAATGAGCGGGGGTAAAGAAACGCGAGAGTTTACAGAGCGAGAATATTCAAATAATTCTCCGCGGAATATGTGCACGATTGTACGAGAAGAAAAATGGTGTTCGTCGCTTCTTAGATTAATCGGTAACACAAAAAGAGGATTCGTACCTGCATCCGTATTGTATCAACGGGCTGAAAGTTTGCAAGGTGAAATCCGCATCTCCCTGGATCTCGTGGCCGACCAAATTGGGCATGGCGGTCACGTTGTAACCTAACCCACGACACATTTCGATTCTGATCGGCTCGCAGGCCCCATGGGCGCACCATATCGCCCGTACAAACATCAGAAGTAATATCCACCACATCTTGTCCGATCTACGACGCACTATTTTACAAATAACCGTTCGAATCGCCTACCTGCCGCGAGATTCGTGATTGGTCGAACTTTCGGGGGTCACGTGTCACCCGCTTTACTACGAAAGAATAGATCGCGGAAAGTTGCAACTTTCGAAGCCCTTTCGTTTCCAGCTCCGCTTTGTTTCTTCGTTGGCAGCCCGAGGCAACCGGAAAAAAACAAACGTGCCACCCTTCGCCACGTCGAATTATTCGTCGAACGCGCGCTACGAGAATTGAAAGTCAAGGGAGAATTCTCATACGCGACGACGTGCACGCGGCCCCACGCGTTTCAACAGGCGTCCCACCCACTGCACCCGCAAACGAGAATCTCTCTCGTTGTCTCCCACGAAATTTGCAGTAACAACGCAGTCAGATTATCGAAACGTAAAACACATGTTGCACTGCGTGCACGGTTGATTTATCACAACGTACAGTCACCGTTTCTCATTTATTTCCATCGCTCCGCGATTAATTGTTATCCGATAAATCACCATTCGGACCCGGTCACGCGCGTATCACTTTCACGATCTTTCTCACGTCCACGTCACATTTCTTCGTGGAATGGTCACGCGATCGAGAAGCAAAGTATTCGATGGAAAACTGGCTGACACGATTGCAATTTCGAACCTGTACTTTGCAGCAATCGTTCGGAGTGGTTTTTTTTCGAAATGAATGTTCACGAGGATTGTCGAAAGTGACACGAGTAACGCGACACATCGCACGTTCAATTATCTCGAGTGGCCTGCATGCTAATGAAAAGCGGGCGAAACACGTCCTCTCGCCGCGAACGTTCCCCAACGACTAACCCCTCCCGCTGAGGTTCTGCTGTTGCGCAGTCGCGTCTGTTTATCCCTCCCCACTCCTGTCTCTTATACTCCCGCCATACCCATACTCTCGCACTTCCGAACTCTTCGAATGATGTAGCGGTCGAACGAGTTTGACTATCGACGCGCTCCATTAAATTTCGAGAGAATCAATTTTTCAAAAGGACGATTGAGTTTAACGGAAGGTCCAACGCAAGCTCTTTAACTACATCGTAAAAGGTTAGCGAACGCCGTTAGAAGAATAACAAATGTTACAAGAATTTCTATGTAAACGTAACGAAATTAAGGTTAGAGTTTACTATGATGCTTAAACGAGGAGGCGCCATTAAAGTACATAAAACCCTGTGATATTACTTACTCGAGGATAGAGCTAATAAATTCTCGGAGTTGAGGCGGAAGGAGGAAGTGAGAGAGTGTAGATAGATTGTGGGTGAGATGGAATAATGGTACAAGAGGGTAAAGAAGGAGGACAGCTATCCCAAGCTACCCTGCGTATAATAAATGTCGGGGGCACTGGGCAAGCGTTGGTAGAACACAAGATCCAATGAAAGCGAAAGAAAAAGAGATGAGCTACATGCGAGTTGAGAAGGAGAGAGAGAGAGAGAGAGAGAGAGAGAGAGAGAGAGGGAGAAAACGTAATGGGGAGGGGGGAGGAAGAGGGTCGCGCGGAGCGAGGCCCAATTATACCAAGAAAATACAGCCCATAAAGCCAACCTTCACCGCCGCCAAACACTGGGATATGATAATGAGAGCCTGGTTTCTACTCGACCCTCCTACGGCAAAGTCCGTCAGCCCACTGAATCTTTGTAGATCAGGAGACTCCCGAAACGAGGAGAAGAAACGCCTCTTGCAAAAATAGGCGTCTCTTAATTCACAATCGTTTAACCGACTCTATACGCACTCGCTCCAACTTATAAATATAATTAATGGACATCGTTGAAATTACACACTTGGGTGTCGATACAATTCCTCTTAGAGTACAATACTTTTTTTTCAAGATTTTTACCTCGTGCGTCGTGACGCAACGAAAACGGTATATTAAAACAGTATATCTCCGTCAACGTCGTTGACTAATGGCGAAGTGACGTCTTTAATACGAGCGATATCACGTGCATTCTTCTGCTTCGTTTTGGCTTTCCTCTTGTCCAGAATTTTCTTCATTCTATAAAATTCTTCTCTCTCATACTCGTCTAATTCATTGGCGATATACTTGACAGCGGTACGGAGTTGCGGTATAACAATGTGTCTAAGAGCGTTTACACGCCGGTTCGTTGTTTTAATGATATCATTTAGAACTACAACGGAATATTGTAACGACGCTAACTGCACTAGCAGTTCAATGGCAGACCGATAATTCTTCTTCAGTCTAACCACCTGCTAACATATAAAAGACTTCATTCAGAATTGTCACAAAAATCAATTGAAATAATATCGGACATTAGACGGGTACTATTTGGGCGCACTTAATGATACGAACTAAATTTTACATGATCACCTGTTGCCCACCTCTGGCCAAGCCAGCATATTCGTAAGAATCAAGACCATCCTCGTAACACTCGTATATCTGAAGTTTAACACCGCTTATTGACTCGTGCCTCGAACGAACTTTTATTCTAGCTTTATCTACGGCCTCAAGTATGAATTGATTTATATCCCCAGCAGCATATTTTACTGCAGCCAACGAAAACATTGCCTCTTTCATAACCTCACCGATTCTGGATTTAGCCTCCAATAATTGTACCAATACTTTACGAAATCGTGTTATCAATCCATCGGTTTTCTTTTTCAACAGATTATGTCCTCTGTGAGCGCACTCCAAACGTCCCTGCGTTAACGCAAGCGATCCTTGCGTGGGGTATATCGGAGATTTACCAGACACGGGCATTTTATTCAAAGCAAATATTATATCATATTATAATTGAACAACTACTGCGCTTTACTCTTGTTTCGATAAATCGTTATTGATGCACGTCGTGTATTGTTTTATATTTTACAGCTTAAAAGTAATGTGTAACTTTTATCTTGCTCGTATGATTAAGATATGCGGTATAAAAAGCAATATAAATTCTTTAATTGCTTCCAGGCAAACATATTTTAATGCCGACAAAAAAAAAGGAATGCATCGGCCGGGAATCGAACCCGGGCCGCCCGCGTGGCAGGCGAGCATTCTACCACTGAACCACCGATGCTTGTGTCACGATAGGTTGTCATTACTCCACACTTACATCATCGTGATACACAAAGTTAATGACCATAAAAATAGAAATGTATAAAGAAAAATATTATCATCGGTGAAATGAAATGAGACTACTGCATTCACTTTACTAATAATTCTTCTTAAATAGACTTAAAAATGAATACTTTTATTTAATAAAAATCAGAACAATTAGAAAATATACCATGTTACCAAAATGTACATAAAAAGTTTTTGTGAAATATACAAGTTTTTTGATGGAAGGGATCCAATTATTTCTTTACTTTGTTCCTGTCCAATTCTGCGGCTGCCTCCTCAGCGGCGGCATACATTTTATGATTAGCACAAGTAGTATCACAAAAAGTTTGATTCACGCACTGCAAAAATTGTTCAATTATGCCATTGCATTTTAAAGCCTCTCCCTTATTTCGACGATAACAATCGGACACCTATGTAGAAAGCGGTGATAAGATTTCACTAATTGGAATGCGAGAGTGAATAAATAAATTTGGATATCAATTATGTTAATAAAAGTGAATACTCGTCGTTGATCGGATGAACAGATTTTTTCACGGCCTTGCGTTACCAAATAACTAGTGAGCAGTTTTAGAATTCTTTCTGCCTCATCTAAATTAAGGTTATTGCGTTTTGTGTGTCCTCTATCTATGCACGCTAATCTATTCATCCAATAATTTTCATAGTTCGTTACTCGTTCATCGTCTAATAAACCTGTCGATTTTTTATTCCTCGACGAATCAATAGTTTACTCATTTTTATCTTCATTAGTAATTTACTCGTTCACTCAATATTTACCACCACTTTGTATTCGTCTAGCAACACCATCACTGATAATAATTACGTTTTCCGTCATTGGTGGAACCGGCGGAGATTTTCCAATTTCCTTTTCGCATTCTGCTGAATCTTGGGCAAAATTTACAGACTGTGACATTTTACAATAATATACTTTTGCATCTCATTCGAATATCTCAATTTATTTCTCATAGAATATTAATAACCATCTAGCAAACATGTGATGGGGAAAAAAAAATAGGATTATAAACAGTATTCAACTATTATAGCTCATGCATATGGATGTCCACAGAATGTCCATAAATTATATATGTATATTACTTATATTAATCACATCAATATTTATTCCAAAAACAATGTACTACCTTAAACATTATATAACATGATGACTTTAACAAAAATATTAATATTCCACTATTGATATTATTAAATATTATTAATGATTCAAATCCCAATACTGCTCTCCGTACTTGCCATCTTTATCACCCCATTTTACCTAAAATGTAAAATAAAGTCAGAAATTTATTTTCAATACAAACATGCGTATGTAACAATAAGTGTTTGTAAAGAATACCTTTCCACGATAGCGATTATTTTCGAGGTCCCGTTGCTCAAATCGCTGTTCCCACTCATTAGGATTTTCACAAACATGACCAAACTGTATATTGAATGGTGTAAAGTGTTCAGAAAATATATCCCTAAATAAAATGTCATTAAAGTACACAATTGAGGCATATGTAAAAGCAATAAATACTTACTGGAAAAAATGATCTTTACTCAAAATGAGATGTGATTGCTCTGTTGTTGTTTCCTGATCCATAACGTTTACATCTGTAATTATAGTAACTTATAGTCGTATTAGAAACAAAAATTATTTTATAGAACAAATAGTCCACTATGAGTGAGATAGATAAATTTACCCGGCGAGACAGATCTGATGAATTTCCCGAATATATTTGCATCAACTTCGGTTTTTAGGAAAGTAAGAACACATATCAATACTACAATAAAACAAGGCATTCTCCACATTATTTGAAACTGTGAATGGATAACACAATTACTGCCTAGTGTAATACAAAATTAAGTGGTTTCCTATCGACAGTGACGGTGAGCAGGTGTATACACACTGAAATGATGGCACTACTCCCAATAGCAATCTAAGTGACAATGCTTTATGCCATGCTCTATTAAGCACAGGATTGTGAAAGTAAACTTACTAGCTGCAATAGGATTGGGTAAACAACCTACAATTTCAGCACACAAGTTTCTAAATTTGGTTAATAATATATCACATAATTTATTTGAGAATGTTCATATAAAAACAACATACCTTTAATAATTATCACTACTTGTACTGATTAAATTATCATTTATATATTTTTAAAATTTATATGCAAGACGTGAGGTAGGAACAGATTTCAAAACATTCTTATCCCATACAATATAATGATAATTAAGTGATAAAAACCTTTTGTATCTTTAGTTACATATTTACAAATATAACACAGTTATTTATCAAATGATATAAGATAACTATTCTTAGCACATTTCACAAGAGATTGAATTAATTTAACAAACCCTGTATCTTTCGGTTTTTCCAAACCTCGGAGTACTCTATTTTTCATAACAGCTACAAATTCTCGGTTACTAAGCTGGCCATCCACTAGAAACACATAAACGTTGTTAAAATGCAATATTACATTCTTGTGCAGCCAAGAAATCTGAAACTTACTATTTTCATCAAATATTGTATATACAACTTGGATAACATGATCACTTAACTCCACATGTGCCACTGTCCGTGCTACATGCTTCAATGTAGCTGAAATATATATTGTATACATAAATATGTACACATTTAGATCTCATTATATGTAGATACATATACATATATATTTGGGGTCTATTTATGAACCTTGATCGATTGATGCTCCTGCTATGTGATAAAATGTTAGAGCTGTATCCACATCATTAATGTTATTTAAAAAATGGAAGAACTTCAAATAATCATCCTTGTTAATGCCTTTTGGATTATCTTTGAATCTGAAATATTTATTGAAAGTATAATTTAAGAAATTTAAAACACAAGCTGTACCTCGTATCATTCACACAACATAAATTTGTACATTATAAATGAGGACATACGTTTTCTTAACTCTCTTCAGCATCCGTGCTTTCTTTTTATCAGGATAGCCAGCATAAGCTAATAGTAGTTCTGTGAAATCTACTTCGCTTATATTCCCATTTTCATCAGGATTTCTGCGTTCAAACTGAATAAAATAGAATTCAATTTTTAATTATATAAGGCTACTCCAATACATTAAGATGCATTCAAATGTTTTCCTACCTCCAAACCTAAAATCTCCTTTTGTAGTTGTTCCTGAAAATCAAGAAACTTTTCAATTGTTAACTTTTGCTTCATACTGGGGCCAAAAAAGTATGTCGTTAAGGCAGAATTGACACCCTAGAAAATTACAATATGAAAACTGCTTAAAACTGTAGTCGTAAACTTTCACATTGGCATAAGACCTCAATTTTATTACCTTAAATGTATTACCAGTGTTTGCATGATCTCGATGTCGATTACCAATACTGGTTTGTTGTCGAATCAGAGTAGCGACTTTTCCAAATTCTTCAGAATCTACATCTCCATCCCCATTAAAGTCAAACATTCTAAAAGCTATTTCAAAATGACGTCTTGAAGCTGCAAATGATAATAATTATTCTTGTTTTGCAAATTAATACACAATTTTTTGTCGTAGAGTAGCTTACTTGATAATACGGTCAGCAAGAAAATATAATCCGAAAATGTAATGAGACCTGCACTTCCAAGTTTATAGAAAATGCTGTCTTCGTCTAACTCCAACTCTAGTTTCGTGTGAATATTCTATTATAAAATAAGAAAAAGAAGTTACTAAATGTTTGTCAAAGGTTCATTAAGCTACTTCCCTGTTACTATACCTTTGGATCATATCGTTTGTATTGATCTAGTCCAAGACCTACAAACATAGACAATTATCATGTTATTTATGTATATAATTAAGGAGTAAAATAGTTCATTACAATTTAAAAAATAATACACATTCTGAAAGCAATTTATTGTTCTGTAAGTGGCACAAGTAGTATTCTTATCTTAATTATCATGCATCGCTAATGCAATAATACGAAGAAGATTGTTCTGAATATTAGAAGACTAATTTTAATATTTAAAACTGATACGTACTAACACACAATATATAAAATACAAAGTAACATATTTTGAACAAGCCCATTATCTTACCAAACAAAAGTTTTCCTTTCTCAAATAAGTATAAGCGTTCGACTATATCTGTGCAATAAATATGCAACGGAAATACAAAACCGAACAAGACAAAATTTTTTACAAAAAATAACTTAGGGCACACTAAATTTACCATCAGGTTGTTTCACACCAGGTGTCATTGATCTCAAGAAATCGTCTGGTGTCATAAATACTTCGTGCATATCATTGTTAGTAACTTGAAGAGTTGCAAAATAGCGAAACACTTTGTCTGGTGTAGAATAATGCCTTATACGGTTTTCGTATTCTATTATCTGTATATCAATAATACATTTTATTTACTAGTATAATACACCAATTGGGCGGTGAAGTATACAATAATACAATAGAAATAGATCTAATATTTAATGCTTGTTCTTTACAGCCTGTCTATTAAAGTGTATGTTGTATGATACATTTTAGCAATTACGTTGCAAGAATCACACAATGTGTATTAAAGAAGAAAGGCTTTTTTAAATAAGGGAAAATAATGAAGGGTTAATAAAGGTATTGTCTAGGAATATAATTGCCATATTAAATGTAATGTTAGTAATGCAACACAAAATGATTGTAAAGTTTACCATCTGGTTGTTTCATGCCAGGTGTTATAGCTCTTAAAAAATCATCAGGAGTCATATAAACTTCTGTACCTTCTGTACTAGTTACCTTTACAGTTGCAAAGTATCGAAAAATTTTATCTGGCGTAGAATATGCTCGCATCCTATTTTCGTATTCTATAATCTGCAAACATACTATCAACTTCAATACCACCTATGAATCATTACGTACGCTCCTCTCATAAATTAATAGCTTTAAAAAATTAAGTAACACAATTACTACATTTCCAAGAATGCATAAAGGAGTTATTTGTCTATTTTATGGTTTGGCTATAGTGATACTAAAATAAAATATTTAAAAGTAGAGTATAGTAACTTACTCATTTGTTTTATTTGATACGTTATATATTCTTTAACAAATTTGTAATTACACTATAATATGCTATACCTTAACATCATTTCATATGATGTTTCGCTTGCAAATATTTTCCAAAGGTAAATTTCATTGTATTGAATACTTCACCACTTGAAAACAAAACTACTATGAATACTCTAAAATTACAACATTATAGGATTTAAAGAACCTTTCGATCACGAAAGCCAATCTTATGTTTCTTGCTTTTCTTTTTCTTGTGTTCGTCACTTTCATCTTGTTCCACATCTTTGCTTTCTTCATTATCTCCTTCCGTTATCAAATCTGCAGCATGTATCAGTGGAACTACTCCGTCGTCATGTGGCTTCCAATTAAGTAATCTATAAATAAGTAGTTGAAGATTTATTATTACGCATCATACAAAATGCAAGAGTTATTAGTACTGAAAATAATTTTCATTTAGATAAACTCACTCCTCGTAATCCATAACACAGCTCAAAAATGCAAGGATCAACATAATAGCAACTGGATAAGCCTTGCTCGGCTCTTTAGGCATTTCACCATATTCATGACCCTTTTTTTGGTAAGATTTCTTAGTACACGTCGCATTTGCAAATGTATTATTTGATTTATTATAACTTGCAGTACGAAGACTTGCTATCATCATATGCCTGACACGTGCAAGACGCTGCGTTGCTTGCAGAATGGATATACTCTTGCGGATAAGCATCTTACTGTCAAGGAATTTACTACAATCAGTATTAATATAAACATTATTCGTGCTCATTTCTTGCTAACGTATCTATTCAAATTACATTTGTATAATAGAAAAGCATGTATATGTATACTCTTATACGATTCATGATTGAAGTAATAATACAGCCTTAATTTTAAAAAATATTATTAGATAATTATGGACTAATATAAGCTTTCCTTTACTGGAGGTTCATTGTTCATATATAGGTATTACTAACGTAACTTCACAGAAAATTTGCTCAGTATCAAGGTATGTAAATTACGTATGTATATAACCAACTCGGCCCTAAATTTCCTACAATTTCTAACAATGTTTAGTTGTGAATGCTATAGAATAAATACATTTTTAACAGTTACATTACTTGAAGCAGATATAAAATGCACCGACCATCAACTAGCATAGACCAATAGAGTGAGTAGAGCAGAGTAGAGTTGAGTAGAGTGGAGTAGAGTATGGACAAGTATGGAGCAGTATGGAGTACCCCGCAATGCCCTATGACAAACATCGAGATGAGATTCCCATAGAGGATCGGCACTTACGCGAGCGCCACTTTGACATAACTACATAGCAAATCAACATAGTTTAAATTACGATTTCATAAGTACCGTTGATCGAACAGAACACTACGATTATCTCTGGGACCCGACGAAACGGCCCCCCTAAATACATGGGTGTTAACCTTCTATAACAACTCTCCTCGGTGCCGTAACCGAACAAGGTAGTTAGGATAGGGGGCGCAAAGCTCGAGAATCGGAAAGCAAGAATCTTCTGGGATCTTCATTTCCGGTAATGATGCGCAGGTCCTGCTAGGAGTGAATTTAAAATTTAAAACAGGTCACTATGCTGGAATTGTAAAATAATTTCAGATTCACTGAGAATAAGCGAATTTAAATTTGTATAATAACGCGATTGCACCTATTGGCCTTATGTGATCCTCGATTCATATTATAATATATCGAAGATATAGCACCAATTTCCAGGTCTCACCGAGTGAAAGTTGTTGCTTCAGATACCCCGACCAGACCCGGTCCCATGTCCCTATTACTTCGCAGGCCAAAAAGTCAAATTAATACAGCTGCACGTGAGCTGTACGCTTGTAGAAGTTCGTAAGAAAATCCTACAAAGCAGGATAACGCGGACGGCGACACATTACCTTGATATGATCCGTACGAAGATCCCTAAAACTTTCGGAATGGAAAAAACTAATGATAGACTACAAATGATAATCAATTACTCATTAGGACGGTTGTTGCAGAAACTTCTCAATAGGCGCGTTCGGCAGTCGCAATTGGTCGCAACTGTGTGCAACTGTGTGCAACTTGTGCAACTGTTTCAATCTGATGAACGCGCCAAATGTTTGCGTTTAACGGCTTCGCACCTGCTGTTTTGAAATGTTTTGAAACGTTATGAAAGTGTATAGTCGCAATTGATTGAAGAACTTTGGTAGGGGTACGACAGGATACGATACAAATCGTACAAATTGACTTACGTTGTATGAGACCATATGAGACCTAACCTACAAAGTTTGACAAAAACTGACATCATTGACAATTTAAGTGTACCTGGTCGCGCCGTTGTCTCTAATCGCAATTAATGATTAGAGTATTTAAGATCACCAACTATGACATCGTTTATTAAGAAAGGAAGTATAACTGTGCTCGTGTTGGGCGATGAAACGTCTGCCGATGATTTGTCAGAATTCGCGGAAATGATCAAAGAAATTCACGGAGATTCTGGAGATACTGCAATTACGAGTTTATCAGATTTCAAGAAACGTACGTAAATATAAAAGCTGCATGAACTTTATTTCTATCGCATTACACATTTGTGTCATTATGGTTCCTTTTTTCAATTGGCTTCAATAGGTAATTTCAAGAAGTCGTCTACAGATGTGATATTTGCAATTTTTAAACAGCCTTGCACGAACGATCGCGATCTATTGGCAGAATCATTAAAAGTTCTGAAACCTAGTGGCACCCTGGTAATTTATGAGCCACTGCAACAAAAAACTACAAATAATTCTGTTACGTACAATGAAAGAATATCGAAGTTAGAATTATATAGTTTTACCCTGAAGAATGCAAAAGGTATTGCCCCAGAGATAAATGACAAGGCAAAATCTCTTTTGTCCCGAATATGGAACGAGTATACGGTTGAAATAATAGCGGAGAAACCACCGTTCCAGGTAAATTGGGCAATGGAAGCCCATTTCTTGTAGAAAACGAATTTGTATGTTTTAAAAAATAACTGTGATACCATTATGATCGCGCTTCATATTTCCTTAGTTAGGCGCTAGTGTGCCTATTTCTTTTGGGAAGAAAAACTCTACTGTCTGGAAGTTGGACGATGCTGATGAAGAAGATTTAATCAACGAAGATGAACTTTTAGATGAAAGCGATATTGCAAAGCCAGATACTTCAACTCTAAAAGGTTTGAAAATTTAAGAATGATTCTAAACAATTCGAGTAACTAAGCCAGATACTTATTCATTAAGGAATTACGAATTTACCCATAAAATAATTTTTTTTGTAGTGTGTGGCACAACTGGCAAGAGGAAAGCTTGTAAAGATTGTTCTTGTGGACTTGCAGAAGAATTAAGTGGCAAAGTACCAACTGAAGGAGTACAGAAATCTTCTTGTGGAAATGTATGTATTACATTTAAAGTCCCATTTATCTCACAAATGGTACATTGCTTGATTAATTTTATTGTACATTTTCAGTGTTACCTTGGAGATGCATTTCGATGTGCTAGCTGTCCTTATTTAGGAATGCCTGCATTTAAACCAGGTGAAAAAGTTAGTTTACCAGAAGCACAATTAATTGCAGATTCCTGAAAAATATAATCAAATATATTCAGACTTTGCTGTATCAATATTATTACATTCTTAAGTATATTATCGTTCTGCTTCGCGTGTTTGTCTGTTGTTATATTAGAGCGAATATTCAATCTAATCTCCCCAATGTGTGAATATCCAAGTATCCTTTACTAAGGCTGTGTTCCGATATTCACTGCCAGTACTGGAAATGTATAGTTTATGTCACGTATACTATAGACTTTCAGTACTGGCAGTGAATTTCGGAACACGGCCTAAGACAAGTTATTGAAAAACATACAGAATTTTATTTCTATCTCAACACGCGTAATGAGAAATGCAGTTATCGACTTTATAACTGCAATATATATTTTTGGTTGACGTTAGAATGATATGTACACCTGTTGATACGAATAAATCGAATGATAAGAGAAAGTTCTTTATTGTATTTTTATCTGTATACAATAGTAACCAATATTATTACCATGACATCTAAATGCATAATATGCAAAACGTTCAAAATAAAAAAAGGAATATAAATAACTTAAGTAACTTTCAAAAATTATCAAAAAAGAAAATTGTGTGTACAGGCTTTTTAAATACCCATAAGCCAAATACAGCTATCTTTCTATGGACGAGAAGACCTTGGCTATCGCATATCTGTATACTTAAAATATTATTATATTTTAGATATGGTCTATTGTTCGTAATATACAAGAAAAGAAAAACGTTTGCATATAATGCACCGATATGGCATTAGATGAGGAACATAACCCTTTCACCATAAATCCACTATCCCATCTCTGGGGATGAGTGTGTGGGAGAGGGCTATTTTCCAAGCATAGTATTTATTTATATTATACATTTTCGGTACATATTCTTTATATACACAGTTATGTACTGATATAACTCTTATATAAAACCATACATTGTACACGTAAAGCGAAGATTATAATTTTAAGTAGTGTCTATCGTATACAGGAACAGAAATAAAACCGTCATGTATCGAGATTTGTTTGCTTTCATGACGAGAGGAACATTATTCCGTATTTTAAAGGGTAACATAAATGGTTTAAATACATAACTATGTAGATTAGAATAACCATTGGTTTAGTTTAAGCTCACAAATTTAACTTGGAATTTACAAAGAAAAAGAGTCTCTTTAATCTTCTGCGATAAAGAAATTCTTTATGATCAATTGAAAGTAACCGATGGAATAATGATTTGGACTGCTGTCTATTGATGAAATATTGATAAACCAATGATTAATCAGCAGCTAATATTATCAGTATTATTGCAGACAACTTTGGTATATCTACCACTTTACATTTTAAGTAACTGCCCATAGTTCTATTCTTAATTTGCAAAAAACTATAGCAAACAATAAATAAAATTAATTATATTTCTTTACCCCCATAATAGTAAATATCCTCTCACCCTCAAAAATGTAATTAATGCAAATTAGAAAGTCTGTTGTTACCTGCTGCACCTTATACATATACGAACAGATATAACAATTATTTCTTTCTTCTGTTCCAATCATGTGAATTTGTGTACTGCTCGACAGAAAAAATTATTCAATGCTGACGCATTTTATACAACGTATTTGTTATACAAAATTTCAGACTCTATGCTTATGATCTGTATGAATAATTTCAATTGAAACACAAGTATACATGAGAAACTTGAAGTTAAACCTAAATTTATCGTATAACATTCTGAAATGCTTGTCGATGATATTATGTCGCCTCATGATATGAAGCTTTATAACAAAATATCAGATTTAAATATTGTTATAACTTTTCATGTATATGGAATTATTATAAATCTAACGGACAAGAAACATATCATATATTTACATGCCGAAAATAACTCACGCAAACAATAAACTAAAATATATTCCTGCATATCCTTTGGCCATAAGAATATACATTGTACTAAACATTAAATATGAAATCTAAAACAAATGACACAACAGCACTTATTCAGATTGTTGATTATTTAAAATATTGCTGAACAAAATGGTAAATAGATGAGTTAAGATTATAAATAATTTTATATGAAAAATGGATATGTTAAAATGTGTACAAAATGGCAAAGATTGTCAGTGAAACAGTAATTACGATTTTACAAGTTGCGCACCTGTTTGTCACAAAATCAATAACGATGTAGGGTCTTACATTGTTTGGCCGCAAAGTAATTTTAATGTAATATTCGCCTATGTTAAATTCTGTATTTGCAAATGAAAAGCTTCCTAGGTGAGAAATTATGTTATTTTATAAATTAGATTAAGTATCTTCTAATTTCCAATTAGTCAAAATGTACCTAATAACAACATTGCGCGGTAATGTAAGCATTACTCACGGCAATTTTTACTTTCCTTCATCCTAAAGAAAACAATTTTCTTACATTCACGTATATTAATGTAGATAACTAATTTATGCAATGATATTCACCGACTGTGTGCATACTATTCGAGTTTAGCTGTTTCCCAAAATAATAATTGGAATATAAGTTTTGAATATTGGATCCCCAATTCGGTATTTTGCAACAAACTAAACGAAAATATAAGCCTTTTTTCATAGCTTCGAGAAAACTATAACCTTCAGTTCAGAGAGCTCATAAATTCTAGAATACGCATATTTATCAGTACTAAAAAATCACATGAAATATGCGTCCAATTAAACTTTGTGATTCTCTAAAAGATAAGAATAACTATGTAAACACAGCCCTATATACATAACATGATAAGAAACAGGACTTTCTAAGAAGACCTTTGGTTTTCCTCCCTAAAAAAAAATTGTGTTATTAGCGATCTTGTAATCACAACTATTCTTGAGATGGTGATATTATCAAACTTAACAACAATACTAGAGCTCATATTAGTATATACAGATATGCAACTCCGTGATCGCTCCCTTGGTAACAAGCTTTCATAAATTCCAAAGAATGTTCGACACGCCATATGGCGAGACATTAGTTTATGCTAGCAGGAATTGCTCTCCATATTATCCAACAGAGAGTTTTTTTCTTCTTTTTTGGTGTTACTATTTCTGGATACCGTGGAACGCAATTTTGGTTCAAAACATGGCTGTAAAAAATTAAGATACTTATGATATATTCTCTGGTATTTCTATTAAGCTTCGTGTAGTGCGTAATATTCATTTAATTCAATAATGACAAGACTCTCTGTTATTATTATTGACACGTCTATGCTATGCTTATACCAATACGAATGTGATTAGTAGAAATATAAGTTTATCTTCTAGGTCCGCGAGTCACTTAAAACATATCTTTCAACGATAATTCGCATGTATTTTCGATAGTCCGTGTAACAAATAAATGTGGATTATAAATGTTTCGAGTTTTGCACGAGCTTTTAATTATTGTTAGATAAATATGCATATACGAATAAATAACCAAGTAATCTTAAAGTGAAAATTAAAACGTACAAGGTGGCATATTAACGGATGTTTCGTTTATAGTACAAAGTAACGAACTACTTTCCGAGTTGAAGCATTTTATGTAAGTTCTTGTTTGCTGATAGAACTATTTTCTAAATTAAGAAAATGTAGGTTATAAAAACTGCTAGATAGATAACTATACTTTTGGACGGCACGGTAAGATTTCAGTACGTATAATTTTATCTTAAATGAAAATACTGTTCGATACCAAAATAATGTGAAATGGCGAGGGATGATACTGTTCGCATAATTAAATAATACTATGTTTTGGATGTCACTGTTTGTATATCGATCTCACTTTAGAGAAAATAAAAAGGAATGTAGCGTCGTTAATATCGTTCATGCTGTGCCAAGATGAGATTCGTATCAAATTATTATAGGGCTTTGTGACTGATGTTACGCGTATAGCTGTAAATCAATTCAAAGGTTTCCCGGAACATCGACACATAATGATAATACTATTTAAATGATGCTCCACTCACGGTTTCACAGATATTCATGTTGCAGCAATTTTCTATGGCAATTTCACATTGATTGTCCGATATTTGTGGTCTGGAGGTGAGAGGTGTCGTGCCACCTCCTTTGTTGATTACGATATTCTTAATACGCGGTCTACGCCGCAATTTGTTCACATAATAGCTGAGTACCACGACCAACAAAATAAGTACAATGATAATGGCAGTAAGTATCGGTAGCAACGTGCTATATTCGATATTATCACTAAACGTGACGATTTGTTCCACTGGTAAATTTGGCTCCGTACACCTGTCGGCAGAAGAGGATAAACGAACGTGAGTGAAACGCACAAGATTACAATGCTGTGCCGAGAACTGTTAATTCTTAAGAACGTGTCTACTTACTTGCACGAGTAGGCGTTAATAAGAGTGAGATCGGCTTCATCGTTGGTGCACAATAGTGCACAAATCTCAGGAAGATCGGCAAAAGATTCGCAGCGTTTCCCCTTAGAATATTTACAATTACAAAGTGGCAAGCCGTTTTCAATGGAACACTCGCCACCGTGGAGACAGTAACCATCGCACACATTCCTCTCGCATCTCGATCCATCGTAAGTGGCTTCGCATTCGCACTTGGGCAAGCCCCCATCGTTCACGATGCATTCACCCCGGAAGCAGTAATTGTGGCACAGAGAAGTCTCACAAATGGATCCGGTGTACCTGTAAAATGCACATTGTAAAAATTCATCGTCTAAGCTAGCCAAAACGAACATATGCAGCAATAACTCGTATCCTCCTGTGAAAGGATTCACCCGTACCCTGGTTGGCAACGACAGGATCCCGTGGACTTATCGAAACGTCCATCGTTGAGGCAGTGCACGGAACTCTCGGTGGTCAGATCCGACGATTCCTCGGTGCTGGTTGTCAAATTATTGTACGACTCTACTACCAGAGGCAGGGACAGTGGCTTGTAACTTTTGGGCCTCTTTCGAAGATTCTCCAATATCGCCGCGCAATCTATGCTCCCCACGTTGTCGCGCGCAACGATACCAGCAGGATCGGCATCCCTCCTGGACTCGTAATAAGATTTAAACTTAGCAGGAGAAGCCTCACCCGCGGGATCACCCTTGCGCCGGTTCTTCCTTATGGTCCAGACCGTGCTGTGGGTCCAATCGGACCAGTAAACCGCCTCGGAGTCCACCGCGAGGTAAACCGGATTCTGATGCTTCGCGTGAACGATGATCTCGCGCTCGCTACCGTCGAAATTGCTCCTCTCGATCTTGAAGTGTATACCCTCCTCGTCGTCGCTCCAATAAAGCTTCCCCTCGCGATGATCCACCGCAATACCCAAGGGCTCGTAAAGATTCTCGCTGATCACCGTACGCCGATCGCTCCCGTCCAAATTCGAACGCTCGATGCTCGGATTCGTCCGATTACTGTTCACCCAGTAAAGGTGCCTGGAATCAAGGTGCATTCCTCAATGTGGGATTCTTCTACGGGGGGTAAGGATTCTCCTAGCAGGGAAGGGGGCCGCAGTTGTAGCCTCGAAGGTGCGTCTAGCGGGGAAAGAAGTGTAAGGTCTCGACCTGTACCGAACTTACGCCACCTATAATACCGCGATCTATCGCCCTTCTCTCCCTCTCTCTCTCTCTCTCTCTCCTTTCTCATCCCTTCACCTTCTTAGCACATGGAAAAGTGGCGCACCTGTTACACACGTCCAAGGAGATGGCATGTGGAATTTGGTCGGTCAGATTGTGAAGTACCATAGAGTCCTCCGGTGTGCTGTTCAGGGGCAAGCGCATACTCATTATCGCATGCTTCAGCTCGTCGGTCCAGAAGAGGGTACGGGTGCTGGTGTCGAATGCCATCCCGAGAATCTGCGTTCCGTTTGCCTCTGCGAATATTTTCAAGTTGAAACTTTACCGCTGACGTTACCTTCCACGAGCTTGGTCGCGAGAAGTAAACGGACCTCGCGCCAGAATCAGTTCAAACCACATATGGATCGTCAATTTTGAAAGTGGGCTAAGTCTGCGTAAAGACGAAACAATTAACTAGGTATAAACAGTTTACCGTAACCCTTCGAGCGCCATGAACCCATATATGCGTTCTCGCATAACCATTCGATTTTCGCATATGTGGGTTGTCACAAAACTATTCAAACTGGGAAAAAGAAATCTACGAACGGATATACGTGACTGGTGCTTGTAAGCCTACATAGGTATAAAAAGGCAATAGGCGTTTAATAATTATGCGATATCTCATTCTTTCCTCAAAAAGGGACTTATCTTACTTTGAAAATAAACGATCCGTACGTAGAATCCGGCATGGAACCTGGGTATTTCATTTTGGAAAACGATTTTATCGTGCTCCGACAAAATACGCTCTGCAACGATAAATAGAACGTCGAAGAGCTTGTAATGCGCGGATCGAACGTCGTGGTAAGGGCTTACAGCCTAGCCCCGCGGGCTATTCCGAGCAATTAAACAGTTACGAATGCTCGCTCCCGATTAACGGGGGTCGATCTTTAATGACTGCATGAATGCGACGAGGGAGAGACCGCTTCTTACCCCGGATAAAGATATCGCTCTTCGCCGGCAATTGACGCGAGTACCACCACCGCACGCGCAGGCCCGTCGAAATAAATTTCTGTCGCGCGCGCGCGCGTGCGGTATTATTCAAAGAGGGAATTGTATTATTCGAGCGCGACCAACAGTCTCACGCCCAAATTATTTTTCCAACGTCGTTCAATTTATCTTCCGCGTTTATCACCACTACGTATGTACACTTCCGTCATTCGAATTTGCACGTCCGCCCGGCACGCGTCACGAGGGATATAATTTCGACGAGATATTTTGCTAATTTGGACCGTGCACAGTTCCAATACCATCGCCACATTCGTTGTTCCCTCGCCCTAATTGTCAGCCGCGCTCCCGATCGTCCTCGATTATTATTGGCTATTGGAGAACTTCGGACGTTAACCCGCCGGCGCCGACGCGCTCGCATTTCCGCGCATCTCCACGCACATGCATTTATTCCACGCGCTTTCCCAGCTTCGATTTTCCGCCTCGATCTCATTCACACCCCCCTCCCCAACCCTCCTATTCACGGGGTCAACTCGTTATCCGGAGAAAGCTCGACTTCTTCGAATGTTCCAAGCATCGGCGGAATTTATCCTCGTAATTTACTCATTATCTCGCAGAAAGCGGCAAAGGTGCCGCGAGGTTCTACCGCGAATCGCTCGCCAATTGACACTTTATATCTCTGTGTCTGCATTTCTTTCTTACTTCTTATTTCCCTCTCTTTCCCTTCTATCGACTCGACGACGATGCCTCGCGGCCTCTACCGATCGTTTTATCCCCAGAGAGAGAGAGAGAGAGAGAGAGAGGTATATAGTGCTGTGATTGCTAGTACACTGAAAAAATTGTATTCTTATCTTAAGAATTTACCACTTAAGTTTAGTATATTTCCCACTAAAATAAGTAACAAGAGGATCTTCTTAATTTAAGAGTAGAATGTTCTAAACAGATTCCTCTAATCAAATATTCTTAACAGCTATTTTTATCAGATATTCTTAACATAACCTGGTAAAAAATTTGTATGGATATATTTCGTCTATAATTATCGGCAACAAAACTCTTAATGAAATGCTTCACTCTTTATATTATCGAAAATTACATTATCCATATCTTGAAATCAGAATTGGTTGAGAAATGTAGTCACGAGAGGTTACAATTCGTATATACATGTATTTCTATCACTTGTAAATATCTCCATTAAATCGCTGAAATCCTCTTCGTCTAGCCACTTCGTCATTTCCTTATCCATACTTTTTGCACAAGACAGCACACATAATAATATAGTACTCAAAATTACGCAGAATTGCAAGAGGAACAAGATACAGGCATCGACATGTGCCGCACGCGATGTGTAACGTAACTTAACTGAATACTGACGCGCATTGTGTGGCGACATTCAGATGGATTATTAAGAATATATTCCAAAAAGCGTCATATCGATAAGAAAATATTTTTATCTATTAAGAATATCTATTAAGATGAATTATTAAGTTTGTATTTTAAGAATACAATTTTTTCAGTGTACAATTGTACTAGATTTAGTACCTCGACTCAACTACTAGCACGCTATTAGTACTCCTCTAGTAAATCTGGTACGCAACGTAGATTTCCACCAAAATCAAGCGCCTTATAAATCAAACTTTGCACAATTTCCCGTATGTTTTCTGTTTATCGCAAAGGAAACAATCTCTACGTAAAACACAAAATTCCCCTTTTCCCTAAATCTTTAAAAAAAAAAACCCCGAAATCTGCTTGAATTTCATTAATTCTCGCGTTCAAATCTGCTTTTCGTTTATCCTTCATATTTATCAAAATTTCCATACGTGTATAGTCTTATTTCATTTTTACTCTCCAACAATAAAGCATTGCGAGACTCTCGTTCGAAACTCCCGCCGTTTAGATGCGCGTTAATTTAGTACATTCTCGAACAATAATTCCGTACGTTTTTTAATCCGTCTGCGGCAACACTGGGTATATACTCACTCTTCAACAGGGGCTTCGTCGTGCAATTCTTCTCCGTGAGGTTGCCGCTAAATATGGAAACGTTGTTGCGCGTATCGCTCAAGTACATGGTGCGCGTGGTGTCGTCGTATGCCACAGCCATCAGGGAGACCGCCTGCGCGATCACCGCGTGTCCCGTCAGCGTTTTATTTCTGCTGTAGAAGTCTATCTCCCCGCCGATCACCACCGCGAAATCTGCAAGATCGAAAGTAACGTAAAGGAGGAGAAGGATATACAGGGTGTCCCGTAACTAGTGTAAGAGCCGGGAATAGGGGCTTCCTGGGCTGATCCTGAACAACTTTTTCCTTTGCCAAAATATCGAACGAGGCCGCGTTTTTGAGTTATTAAGGAAAATGTCTGGCCAATGAGTGCGCGCAAATTTCCCGCGCTCAGGGCCGTGGACGTTGGCTGACCATCGCGCTCGGCCATGGTGGCCATGGTCGTGTCAAACGCGCCGCGGTTCAGGTCAAAGGAGTAATGCGAAATGAATAAAAATCAGGATTAGTCATGAATAATGAATAAACATATTAATAATTATTCACGTAAAGTAAACAAACGTACGTCGCGACGCTTCACGAGTTGATTAATGCACGTGTCTGCCTTATAAAATGGTTTGCCGATATCAAATAAGTTTACGAAAAAGTGATTTTGCAATAAGTTTAGGAAAAAGGATTGGTAGATTATGAAATAGGAGTGGAATATCAATAACAAGTCCATTACTCACAGCTTTCCATGAAAAAATGGGTCGCGTCATTGGATCTCTCCATCGCTCCTGATCATCCAGAGAATATCGACGAACAGCTGATCGCAGCCGGGTCATTGAATTGGCATGGCTGCACGGTCACTAACACTTTCAATGTCCATGCGTGAAGATTTCGTTTCCAACCTCCGACGTTTCGTTAATTTTTAATCCATTATTCTTAACTCCCGACGGTGCTTCGAGAAAGGAGGGCCCCGATACGAGTAACACCTGTAAGGCCAAACACGTCCTTGCACGTTTTACAATAATCCTTTGCACTTTCCGAAAATTATTCGCGATAAACTCCTCTTTATTGACCTACATCGTCGTGTTGCCGCATCGAGATCGACCATATCGACTGCCTTCTCAATCATTTGTCAACTAAGGCTGTGCTACACAATGCGACGACCACCGTACAACGTCGGCCAGTTGATGCGCGAGAAACCGTCAAGCGGCCGACCGACGTGTGAGGTGGTCGTCGCATTGTGTAGCACAGCCTTAGTTGACAAATGCCGATCGAGAAGGCAGTCGATATGGTCGATCTCGATACGGACAACGCGACGATGTAGGTTAATAACGAGGAGTTTATCGTAAATAATTTTCGGAAAGTGCAAAGGATTGTTGTAAAACGTGCAAGGACGTGTTTGGCCTTAAAGGTGTTACTCTTATCGGGGCCCTCCTTTCTCGAAGCACCGTCGGGAGTTAAGAATAATGGATTAAAAATTAACGAAACGTCGGAGGTTGGAAACGAAATCTTCACGCATGGACATTGAAAGTGTTAGTGACCGTGCAGCCATGCCAGTTCAATGACCCGGCTGCGATCAGCTGTTCGTCGATATTCTCTGGATGATCACAAGCGATGGAGAGATCCAATGACGCGACCCATTTTTTCATGGAAAGCTGTGAGTAATGGACTTGTTATTGATATTCCACTCCTATTTCATAATCCACCAATCCTTTTTCCTAAACTTATTGCAAAATCACTTTTTCGTAAACTTATTTGATATGGGCAAATCATTTTGTAAGGCAGACACGTGCCTTAATCAGCTCGTGGAGCGTCGCGACGTACGTTTGTTTACTTTACGTGAATAATTATTAATATGTTTATTCATTATTCATGACTAATCCTGATTTTTATTCATTTCGCATTACTCCTTTGACCTGAACCGCGGCGCGTTTGACACGACCATGGCCACCATGGCCGAGCGCGATGGTCAGCCAACGTCCACGGCCCTGAGCGCGGGAAATTTGCACGCACTCATTGGCCAGACATTTTCCTTAATAACTCAAAAACGCTGCCTCGTCCGATATTTTGGCAAAGGAAAAAGTTGTTCAGGATCAGCCCAGAAAGCCCCCCATTCCCGGCTCTTACACTAGTTACGGGACACCCTGTAGACGAAATCGGTAGAGAAATTATTCCACGTTTTCGATGCAACCCCCCACGACTTATCCTTATCTCCTAGGCGTACGATCCGCGCAATTAGTTAACGCGCCGAGCTTTAATCTCTTACATAACGCGGTTCAGCGAAAAAGCATCCGTAGCTGGGCGCATTATCCGCGATTACAGCTGCACTCGAGAGCAGATAAGACGAGCTCGCTCTCCTTCTCAGGAGGGAATCTCCCAGTTGATTTCACGTTCTCCGTGCGGTCAGTTTCCGCCGCACTTCCTACTCGTTGCTTGCTCTCTTATTCGTTACGCGCTGGCAGACTCGCGCGTGCGCTTTTCACCACTTACTTTGCACACGTGGGGACCCACGGCGCGGCCGGCACGACCCATTCGGGAAATTCTCCAATTCCTTCGGAGGAGCTCGTCATAGAGAAAAAAAATGGAGAAACTCTACGTAGTGTCTTATCGGTGTGGCCCCTATCGTCCTCTCGCATTCTCCACGACCTTCGCTTTAATCTGTTATTCTTTTCGCAAGGATGACCCCAGTCAGAGCCCGCTCGTCCGTTAATATCGTGAACGAGCGTGCACGCCTTCAGCTCCGAGAGATCTCTCGTGGGCCACCGCGATCGTAAGTTCCTCTCCTACGTCAGTGCATAATGTCGCCTTGATATTTACATTCATACGTATGTGGAGTAGATGGCGAGAAGGAGGGTGAGGGAAGAATCGAGTTGTTTACCGTGGGAAGAGCCTAACGTAGCCGCGTTCTCGTATTTCGGAGCTACGAGGAGTCCCTGACTAGATCCTGTAAAAGAAGCGAGTGTGTTACGCGTGACCGAGAAATCGAGTGACTTTACCGTCACTCTTTAATTCTTAGCACGGTGACACGAGTGTGCGATTATTCGTTTTCCAGTAATTTTCTCGCGACCCTGAATTCAAGTGCAAAGTTCCTTCCGCTGTTTTTTCTCAACGCTATTCTTATCGCCGTTTTTAAAATTTTCATTAGAATTTCGTAGATACAACCGTATGTACTCGCAACGCCTTTAAATTTCACGACTTTTCTCAGAATATCGAAAAAGTTTATTATACGCATATTTTAGGAAAACCCGTGAAATTTAACCCTTTAACCGTTTACGTCGAATATACTCGTCACGACGAAACGACAATTTTTCGCATAATGACACAAATGAGTATACTCGACATAAAGATAACAAGAAATTACATTCGCATTATCATTCAACGAATCGACTGATCTTTTTCCCTGAAAAGGAGCAAATAAAGAATCAATGGGCTTGATTGAGAGATGATTAACACTATTTCTATCGAGGTTTTGTATATATCTATTTCGACCAAGAGGCGCGCGTCTTTTTCTGTCCAGGATGAGCTGCAGGAAAATGATACCCTATAAATTAATTTAACAACTGATATACGAATAGTGAAAGAAAATAAATTTAAAATACGATTTGAGAAGGTGTCTTTTGACACCATTGGTAGAAATAGTGTTAAGCGGGCAGAAAAAGTTTTTCGAAGCGAAATTAAACGATTAAAGGGTTAAGGGCGATGCAATTGAAGGTAGGAAGTTCTAATGGAAATTTTAAAGACGGTTATTCGACCGATCGTGGTAGGGTTAGGATTAACTTGAGCCACGAATCGTCGAGGACGGATCCACCCAGAGATTTTGAACTCGCGCTCTTCCTCGACCTCTTCCGAGATCTCGCGCGCACGCGAGACTTCACGCGAAATAGGAGGTAAATTCCAGGGAGCGGGTCGCATTCGTCGGAGTCGCGTTTGCAGAATCGAATGTCGTCGTTGGAACAAGAAATTTCCTCCTTCGGCACGTCGGCAAGCCTTCGTCGTGTTCTTACGCTCCTGAGGAGAAAAAAAGACCGTCCCACCCGTGCTCGTGACTCTCGAACGCAACCTCCATTGGCGGCTCTCGAGCGAAGCAACGTGATTTCGAGAAATCGCGTTACAACGCTCGGAATAGTCGCGGGGACGCCCGAGCCCAAGCGCGAAGCGTGCTTCTTGCTAGCAGCAAAAAAAAATCTTACTTCTCATTCGACACCGTTTCAATATTTATCCTCACGGGCCAAAGATAGGCGCGCATCTCGAATTTCGATTACAGTAAAATCCATCGAGGAACAACAAGCGAACGATCCGCACGGAATAAAGAGGGTAGACCGGGAAAACGAATGTTTCTTAATGAGGACATTCGCGCGACACGAAAACAATGAAAAGGAAAATTTTCGAGAGGCCTTACATCCGACCAGCTGGCATATTAAATATCCCGTGCTGGCAATGTGACCTTACACTCATTACACGAGCGCGCTTGCAATTCGGAAGAAAAAAAAGGAAGAAAAGAGTTTATCGCGGGCGACCGTGCCCGAAGCGCAAAACGGGGCCCATTCTTCCGTTACATTTCTTACGATATGCCCTCAATTTCTCATTGAAGATCTTACATGCGAAAAAGGGGCTAGTGTGTGAGTAGGCGCGCGTGCACGAGTTCTCGTCACCCTTTCTGACATTCGTTACGTAAACAGGTAAGGACAATCGAGATTAATGTCACGAATGTTACAACACGACTCGGCAAGATCCCACGATCCTCTTGGAAGGTGCCACGGGATTGATTCCATTCAAGTTTCGCGTGCGTTTCGTGCTCGCAAATGTAAAAACGTTGGGCGAAAAGTGGCGTACGTGACCAGCGGGTTCGCGTGAATGGAGTCAGTACTCGCGTAGCAGCGAACCCAGTCCTATCGATGCGGCGGCGGCCCCGTGGTGCGCGCTCCGCTTCACCCATTTCACTATTTACCGCTGTTAGTACGAGTTCCAATCCCACTCGGTTCGTCTACGATTATTCTCACTGATAGTCTACTTACCCCAGGATCTAGAGCAGGCCGTAATCACGAAAATTCCCGAGACAATTAATAGAAATAGGCATCGTGACTCATGGGACACCATGGTGCGCGTTCATTTGCATGGAAAGCGAGCCAGGGATCTCTCGTTCGACGAGTGTTTCGCGTGACAATTAAACGCGGACGAGGATCAGCCGTGCGATGTGGTTACCTCGTTTCAACTCGGTTCTCGATTATTCACTGAGAGGACGCGCGCCACGATCCACCGAGCATCCTCACGCCGCGACGGCCGTGCGGAAACTGAGAGCTCCCGGAGTTTACTGTTAGCGGCGAGGCGCGCGTGGGGGCGCCCGCACGTTTCTTAATAGGCTTTTCTTTTTCCTATCAGTCGCCACCGCCGCAACGATATCGCCGTGAACGATCCGCCCTAAGATTCTCACGAGCCCCTTAACACTTTTGCTATCGACCGATCGAACAACCGTTTTTAAACATTTCCATTACAATTTCCTGTACACGCGGTAATCGCATCGCCTTTCAATTTCACGAGTTTTCCTCAAACGCATACGTTCAACGCATTTTTCAATATTTTAGGAGAAACTCGTGGAATTTAAAGCCGATGCGATTTTACGTTGTGGATAGGAGACTCTAATGGAAATTTTAAAAGTGGGAATAGGGTTAACACGTTCATCGTTGCTTAACGTAAAATTGCGTCGAAGCGGTGCCTGCGAACGTCTCGCGGTTCGAGAGTGCGTTGATAAGAAGAGGCCCTTCGCTATTTAATTTCGTTGAATAATTCAAGTATCTTCTGTCGAGAGGAGGCGTGAGAAATTCGATGACGAAGGAGCTGGAGATGCGTTACGTTACTCGCGACCGATCCGGATCGGCCAACGATTCTCGGCTTAGCGAAAAATTATGCGTATTAGTCGGCGCAATTTAACGATTGCCCAAGTTCGCGATAACGTGGAGTTTGATTACGGTGAACGAGGAATTCGATAAGGTATAGCGATTCGGTGACAAATAAATGGGGCGCCACGGTGATGTGCTCTCAAGGACAGAGATCGTTCGGACGCTCGCTTGACGAGTTATTTAATTAGACGTTCTTTCTCGCGCCGTCGACCTCGTCCGTCGGTCCGTCGAAGCGGCGCGTTTGAAAATTTCTCGAGTGCTCCGAAAAAATCTCAAAACTATTGTTCCGTGCCACGCGAGATCCCGTTGGACGCGTGCCAATTTTCGTCGTCACCTCGTTCAAAACGCGCTTCCGCGAGCCTATTTCAATTTGGCTACACGAGGCACAATTTGTCTAATGGAATTCGCGTCGATTAAACACGATAAATCGTCGATGATCCAATTGCGGCGACACCTTTCTCCTCTCTCAATATTGACTCAAGGGCCGATAAGCGTATAAGGACAAATTGAAAAATGAGACGTGGAAAGGAAAGCGCCCGCATTGCGCAAGATAATTTTCCGCGCTCTTAGCAGCGATTATCTATTATTTACGGATATTCTTCGAACGTGCCCTACCATTCGAGGACGATATCTACGATAAGCGGTCTCTTTGGATTAAACTCCGCATAAGAGAGAACCGGTTCCCGATGAAATACTTCCGCGAGGATCGACGCGGGGAATAGCAATGACGTTCTTTAGCTCCGGAATCAGTTTGCTAATATGTATTTATCCAACACGTGTCCCAAACAGTCAGGAATAATATTGTCGCGTAAAATTAAAACACACATGCGCGTATGTCTACTTATTCAGACGACTCGTCTACATTTCATAATTCATTCTAAAACCAACCGGTATTTCTGTGTGCACAGTTGTTAATTAATTATTATAATTCGAGGATGCCTGACACCCCTATCTCGCTTGCCTTCGCTGCCGGACTGCGTCCCATTCTCCTTTTTTTTTTTTACTCCATTAGCCGAATGCATTCTATCACGTGAAAATAGCCTCCCTAATCCGCGGTGCGCTCAAAGTTCAGCGCCATCTTTCAATTCATCCCCGCATAACGAAATCACCCTTTACAGTATTTCCCTCTATGTTCAACCCTTCCTTCGTCACCGTGGCGACGAGCTCTCGCCCAGGCGCACTCTCGCCAAACAAAAATCCATCCATGATATTCGATAAAGAAAAATTGCATTGTCGACGGGAGTAACCCTTACGCGTAAAAGTTCCTCTCTCGTGGTAGCCTCGGATTCTCGTGGAAATATCTCGCACGTAGCTCGCACCGAAATTCTCGCGGGCGGGACACGTGCGGCAACGAGTCATCGTGCGCGTCAACGGGCAACGGGGTGACGTCGGTCGCGAGGGTGCCTGCCGAAGGGCCGTTGAAGAGACTTCTCCGTTCTGGTTATTCGAGGAAAGAGAGTGAATGCGGAGACGCGACGAATGCGGAGGTCTCGGATCTTTCGGGACGTGAGACTACTGACTGTGGAAAGGGTAGAAAAGCGTGGACTACGGGCGCTCCCGTGGCACGAGGGAAAGCGCTTAAAGCGGGAAACGTCCGGTAGCACCGAAAGCGACGACGCCACGTACTAGAGCGCTGTATTATTGATCAATAAGAGAGGGCTAGCATGGGTGACCCGTGCCGGCGGAGGCAGCTGTCACTTCCTCGGCATTTCCACGCTAAGCGCGCTTATCGGACACGCGAGGAAACCGATCCCGTTCTACCCTTTCGTCCCGATCGTCCCCGCTCCAACGCGCCGTTCGCTTTTCCTCTCGTCTCGAGCGATTTCGCCTGCTGGGCTCGCCGTGGGGACCGTACGTGAAACACGCCAGTCCCGTACTTACGACGGCTCGTGAAAATACGCGAGTTTCGTGGCACACAGAGGGAGCAACGGAGAGAGACGCGAAGAGGAAGGGAGAAAGTGAGAGAGTGAGACGAACATACGGGGAGAGGGTAGGTCGACGCGTGTGTGTGTGTGTGCGAGTGAGTGAGTGAGTGAGTGAGAGAGAGAGAGAGAGAGAGAGAGAGGACCTACGTGGATAGGTATATACATGTGTGCACGTGAAGGGGCAGAAGGAGGAAGAGCGTGAGGGGCAGGAGATAGAAGAGGGTAGAGGGTAGATGGTAGAGGGAGAGAAAAGTGCGAGCGACATGTGTCCGTGTTGAGAAGATTGTGTCCTTGAGTGCGACGATCGAGGGTGCGCCGTTTGTGATCGGC
The DNA here is from genome assembly GCA_944319695.1 of Tiphia femorata. NCBI lineage: Eukaryota > Metazoa > Arthropoda > Insecta > Hymenoptera > Tiphiidae > Tiphia > Tiphia femorata. The sequence continues at coordinate 4,029,194 of OX090902.1, forward strand.
GCTATTCTCCTTCTAATTTCGCATCGTCGGCTCAAGCTCGTCGCAAAGGAGTCATCACCGATGCAGACCTTAAGGAAAAGGAACAGTCCGTGCAAGTGTGAGTAAACGGTTTGCAAAAGAGTAATCGGTGCGCGGATCGTTCGCGAGGCTGATATCACGTCTGGTCTACGTCGCATTCGGTCTCTACGCCGGCAAGAATAAGGACGATCGCGGGTTGCTTGTGACTTCACGTCGCAAATTGTGCAATCGCTCGACGAAATTCTCATTGCGCGAAGACCGACGACGTTCCGATACCACCCTGTACATTGACCAAGGGGAGGATCGGAATATGGCTTCCCTTGCTCGTCCAAGGAAAAAGATAGGCGGACGATCTCCCGTCGTTGGTGTAACTCGTTACGTTACAAGACGCAATTCCATGCAAGCTGACGCATAATGCAAGTGTCCGTAATTTGTGAGTGCGGTGTGACGGAGAAAATGCGCCGCTGGTTTCGCCGTGCCCCTCCGACGATGCACACAGGTTGCAGCTTTCGGCGCGAGCTTCTCACGAGTGCCCCGTGTTATCGACACGGGATTCCTTTAGCACGCACTGCGCTTCTAGAGATGGCGCCACCCTAACATCCGTCGCTCGCGTATACGAAATTATTACGGGATTTTAGCGGGTTAAATGTCCTTCCGTCGTTCTCCTAATATCACCTAAAAATCGAGGAATTACCTTAATTCTGGTCAAAGCAAGACTCTTCTTTATGACGTTCTAAATATAAAAGTTTCGCATACCTTTTCCACTCGTACCACCTTTTAACGTACCTTCCATTAACGAATGAAGCTCCGATATCGAACAACAGGATTTAATCGAGTTATCCTAATTCGCGAAGATATCGGCTATTCGTTTCCCCGGGGGTCATTCCCATTGTTCCCACGACTTCCAATCGTCCAGTTGTAGGGTGCATCAAGCCGCATCGCGTGTCGCCTTAATCACTTGTTCTGAAATAAGAGGGCAGAGAAAAAAAAATCATGGGGATGTCGGTTAGGAGTACGGGCTCGCATCTGGCGTAAACCGTAGAAAGGAATTTAAGAATGCGAAACGGATCGCATTAGAAGACGACTCGAGAGCGATGCGGGGGATCGAATTTGGTTATCCGGCGAATTTTCAAGTGTCGACAGTTGGCGTTCTCCACTCGAGGCACATGAGTGCGTTCAAACAAATGCACCGGCCTCAGCCATTAAAGCTATAGGGAGGCGGAAAAAAAGTGCGTTCAGAGATCACGCCTAACTTTTTGCAGAGTACCGTTTATTCGGAGCCCCGATGCTTCCTTTTCACGTCGAATAAACAAATTAAGCATCGTGCCGATATTTTACAAAGGCCCTCTTGACGTATCTTTACATTCTCTTTGTAGTCAAGAACGAACCAACCCGGTTCCTTGGGGAGGGTGTATCGTTCAAGGCAAAATTAATCGGCATCTTGGAAGTTTCGGAAGCACGTGGCGATCGGATGTGCCAGGCGGCTCTGGCGGACCTGAAGATGGCAATTCGGGCCGCTGGCGAGCACAAACAACGAATAGCCGTTCAGGTCAGCATCGATGGACTACGCTTGAGGGACGAGAAGTCTGGAGTAAGCAGCATCGCCTCTTCCTTCCCTTTATCGGCGTTCCTCCTCGCGTTACGTTGCGATCTAAAAACGTCGTGAGAATACTAATTTTTTTTGCTAAGATTAACGTGAAGATTCATTTTTTTTTCTTTTTTTAGGAATGCCTCTATCACCATCCCGTTCACAAAATATCATTCATCGCGCAAGACATGAGCGATTCGAGAGCCTTTGGATACATCTTCGGATCTCCGGACACGGGTCATCGATTTTTCGGTATCAAGACTGACAAAGCGGCGAGCCAAGTAATTGAATCATTAATCAACAATATTAAATGAAAGATTCGGGGCTCCAATTTGGAGAGCCCCGCGTTAACTTTCTCGAGTTTGAGAGGTCGAATTCGAAAACTGAGATTCGTAATTCTGCTGTACCGCAATCGGAACAGACAATTGATCCGCGCACGTACGCGCACCCCTCGGAAAATGTCATTAAACCGTGCCAATTATTGGAAACGATTCGCAGCAGGCGCACGAGGGGGATCTAAAATGATATTTGCCCACTTCGAGAAGCAATATCGACCTCGTTCCACGGCCGATAGTAATTCCAGGCGCGTATGTAAATAATCGCATTATACCATTCCTCCCGTGGTCGTCCTAGAGCCCCCATCGGCACACCGCAGGAGGCTGTTGTCGTATTATCCACGGCTCGCTACGTCGTTCGTTCAAAGGGATCGGCCGGTCGACTTCTTGAAATTCAAATCAGTCGGTTTGCCACCTTTGTACACGGGCTATTGGCTATTTAACGCGCGTAATCGGCGCTGTTACATCACACGTTGTCAGGCGACCTGTGAAAATTCAACGTTGTTAGTCGATTATCCAAGTGTATCCAGCGTATGATGGAAAAGCGAGGAGTGGCTTTGAGTAGGTATAACAACATCCATCGCAACGTCGTGTGAAATCTAAAAAATGACATCGATTTTACGACAGTTTACTCGAACGACGATGTACCCGATGGATGCTTTGAGCGGGGGGTAGTCAACAAGAAAATTCATAAATTTCGAGCTTAGGAGAAACTGCATGCTCACTCGCAACAATAATTGTGCGACGCATATACGAATGAACGTGCAAATACTTTTCAGGTCGTAATAGCGATGCGAGATTTGTTTCAAGTTGTATTCGAGCTGAAGAAGAAGGAAATCGAGCTTGCTAAGCAGCACATAGAACAGACTGCCATAAATGTCATCAAGTTTCACACCAGCGGTATCTTCGTCGAGCCTGCACCCGACACCAAAGTGAGTTCATCCAAGCTGCGTGTCAAAAACGCAATCAATGCACATTTCTTGCGGCCCTATCATTGGATTCTTTTATATACCTGGTTGCTTTCAAGATTTCTGATGTTATATTCTTTGTCATGTGTTGCAGGCATTTGCCCGGCGTTTTATCATTTTTTTCTGTCCGCATATATGCATGCAGGGCGATTAGTTCCGTTTCATGAATTTATTTGTACATTCGAGGATACTCTTTCTTCGGGCCGACGAGGTGTCAATATTGTTAGATCGTTTCGAGTATCGGCAACATAATTAAACGATACAATTAAAGTATCAAAATTTTCGTCACGGCAAATCGTCCTGTAGAACTTTAATCGCTATTAAGAGAAACTTTCGATCGCTCTTACGAGTTGTTCCGAAAGAATCTAGGCACGTAAGAAACTTTCGTCACAGGGTGCAGCCGGTACCGAATCCTCTCTTCATCGAATTCGAAACACGAGTGCGGAGATGGAGAAGCCAGCTGCGGCGACACCGGGGAAAAACGAGTCGCAGAGCGGTGTAATCGCGGACCTCTTGGATTTGCAATTCGAACTGAATTCCTTGCAGCAGGGAATCCATCAGATGGATAAGATCACGCCTGAGAATCCCTTGCCCTCCACCGACGAGCTCTTCGAGACCGATCCCTTCGGCGATTCCTTCGCCAACATGAAGGTAAGCGCGTTACACAAGTCGGCAGTCCTCTCACGCTTCTTCTTCGAATTTACAGTGAAATGCAAGCCCATCTATGCGAAGCTGGAACCTCCGCTTTCTCTATCGCTCTCTACTTCTTTTCCCTTTCTTCGCCTTGACGTTTTATGTCAACTGTGTGCCTCTGTCCGCGCGGCTTATAGGTGAAAGAAACTGTGAGACCGATATTACCACCGCCGCCCTCCACCTCGAAGAGAGGTCACCTCGAACGACAGCAAACTGTTCCGGCACCTCCCACCTCCGCCACCTCCAGTCCAGCGACGACCCTCTCGAGTAAAACACCACCACCGCAGGGCACCATTCACTGGTTCGACAAAGAGACCGAGAATCTCTTCAGCGACGGCGAACTCGCGAGTCTGACAAAGAATTCGGTGAGCAAGAAGGACCAGGAGGACGTAAGTATCAGGGAATGCGCGGAAGGAATAGGCGACGAGGTTGGCTTCCATCCGAGAGCAAACCTCTAGACATTCAATTCCCTCGACCATCTTCTTTTGCAGAACTCATTGACTACGACGCCCCGGAATGCTCAGGCGAAGAGCCCGCAGATAGATGTTTTCACGGAGTTGGATCCATTAGGAACTGGTCTGATTAAACCGTACGTTGATAAGAAGGATTTCTTCCAACATCTGAAACACCCTCCAAAGAAAGTTCTAAAAGATTTGGTATCCACTAGTTCCTCCGACACTTTTCCAACGACTTTCAACATCACTACGGATCCTTTGGAAGCAGTAAAAGTGCAAAGCGAGCTCAGTTCACGAGATAACGATTGTTTCGAGGATAACAATTTCGCCAACTTCGATCGATTCGACGAGAGCGGTCAGTCGTCCTCTATGCCGCGATCCGAGTCGCCGCAAAAGAAGGAAGTCACACCTAGAGCGAATCACCATCAACCACTCTCGGTCTCCCTACCTCCCGAGGACGCAACCCTGTCGAGGACTATCGGTATAACGAGCGTCGCAAACGCGTCCGGGGTGATCTCCGCGCTGGCCAGAATCGACAAAGACACCGCCGCGGAACCCGTGCAGTCCTTAGTAAAGTTACCCAGTCCCAAGAAATACGGGCAGTCGTTGCGGAAGGGTGAGTTCGACATTGATTTACCAGGGAGTAGGGGCCAATCGATCGACAAACCATTTCCAGTGGACTTTTCCGCGACGAGCGACTCGCCGGCTTCCCCATTGAGATCCTGCTCGTCCGAGGCGAACTCGAGATTGTCGAGCTCGAGCGCGGAGCTGGACCTGGTGCCCGAGCCACCACCCCGAGGTGCCGGTAGTATTCTCATCAATCCGCCGCCCCTGCCACCGAAGAAGCAGGGAACCCGAGGAGGGATAAAGCCACCGCCGAGGCCGCCCTACACCGAAGGACACTTTCATTACGACTTCCTCGAGCGTGAGAAATCCTCGCCCTCGCCCACGAGGGCTCGCGAGAGAAACAAGAGTCCGTCTAAAGATGCGAAGGGCCAGTTCGACGACAATTTCAGTCCACCCCCCCTTCTGCCAGGCAGATCGGATCTGATCAGTTCCATTACCACTTCCGCCTTTGAAGATTCATTCAGCTCGATGATACCCACCACCAATCTCTCGTCCTTCTTCACGAGCACGCCGGCGGAAACGAAGAGGACCAAACCTTCTCTAGACATCACTCTGAGTCAACTGACATCATCGAATTTAGACGAATTAGCCGGTAGTCTTGGTATGAGTGTGCAAGAGCTGACCAGTCTCACGTTGCAACAGCTCACGGAGTGCTTGGCAACCCTCGTGGTGAAAGACGCGACTTCCAGCGAGAGTGTGAAATCAGTGCCGGCGAAAACCGAGCCCGTTGTAACCTCGAAGCCTCAGCCGGCGAGCAAGCCTGTAGAATCGATTTTTGATAATAATCAACCTCTCTTCAAGACCAACTTCGACCAAGAACCCCAACAAGATCCTACGTACGATAAATACGCCGTGTTAAGGGAGCTCGCGGAGATGGAGCAGATGAGGGACGAGACGAAGATGCAAACATCGATCGAGGATGAGACATCGAATTTAGAAGAGCAGGAGTCCGAAGGGGCGGAGAATCATGAGATCATCATCCGTTCGGAAAGTATCACGGAAACCCACGTGTCCTTAGTTAATTTGACCGTGAAGTTGCCTCCTACGAGAGACGACGACCTGCTGCGCGAACAACCTGTTTCCAACGTCGAAGAGCTCGCAGAGCATCTCGCCGAATTGATCGTCGAAAAGAACCGGGCCTCGGAAAGCGAGGATAAGGATGAAAGCAAGGACGACACGAACGATTCGATGATCTTGGAATCTTCCACGAGACAACTGCCGGAAGAGGAACCCGAAGAGGACTCCGACAACACTCACACCATTGTAGAGAACGACGATAGATTGGAGGCTTCGGAGAAAGGCAGCGATGTGAACAGTATATCCGAGAAAGTAGTCGTAGAAAGCAACGCGGAAGAAGCGAACGGATCGTCGACCTTGGAGAAGCCAGAGATGAAATCCTCGACCTCCATGTCCAGTGACAAGTACGCCGCACTGCGGGAGATCACGGGCGAACCGGAACGCATCGACAAGAAATCCGAAGAGGGAACCACTAGTCCGGTTCAAGCGTCTCCGATATCTCAACCACCGCTTTCCAAGAGTTTGGTCGAGGTGGAGCTGATGAATCTCTTCGCGGACAATTTACCGCCGTCTGCGAGTCCAATCAAGATCAGCAAGAAGGAAGAAGATCTTAAAGCAGTCGCGATGGACATCTTCGAGGAGATCAAAATGCTAAACACGGCGACACCTCTTACCGGAGAACCGGGCAAGCCTTCTTCAGGCTTCGAGGACGTCTTCTATCCGTTCGGGGAGAGCAAGCCAGAGAGGGAGGACAGCAAGGAAGATGGTAACTGGGCCAAGTTCGATACCGGGGTCTTCAGCTCTGACAGATCGTCCGGCGAAGGTCCGCGGTCCGTAGGCGGCACTTCTCCGTGGTCTCCGGATGGCAAAGATTTTCACCGAGAGGCACCCTTCAAGAGCAACGCTCATCGACTCTCTGGGGACAGCGACAACGAATGGAAGGACGAAGAGGAGAGCGAGGAGAGCAATGGAAGAGCACGAGGAGAGGGGAGATTCTGGTGCGTGCGGCACCCGAGGTTCGATGCGCCAGGCTTCGAGGAGAGATCCTTCTACGAGGAGTCGAACGCGGCGCCTGGCGACAAGAGGGAGCGAAGCTTCCGGGAGAGGATGGGCAGAAAGTCGCGCGGAGCACCCTGGGGCAAAGGTGCGGCTCACAGACCAAGGGATCCCTCGCCCTGGCACGAGGACAGCCAATGGGAGGAGGAGCAGCACAGGCGCTACGGTCATCGCAAGATGCCCTACAAGGACGACGACGACCAGTACGAGGCTCATTGGAAGTGTAGATCGAAGTCGCAACGTTGGAACTGGGGCCACGAACACTCACCTTTCTACGACGAAGAGCGCAAGAGGAAGCTGATGCTGTGGAACGAGGAGGATCGATTCGGTAGTCAGGAGAGCATGGGCTACGACGACGAGGACAGATGGTCCAGGCGGAAGTACGAGAGGAGGAGATGGGAGGAGGACGGGAGATTCTGGGGTAGAAGGGGACCGCCACCGGACTCCGAGTACGCCATGAGAGACAGTTACTACTATTATCGCGACGGTCGTGACAGACCCCACGATTATCCTGGGACCTGGGACGAGGACTACGGGTCCGAGCGACCCGGGGACGATTCTCCACGTTACAACACTTCCGGAAGAAAGCGCCACTGGCCGAAGAGACCCAACAGCGCGAACGAGGGTCGAAACACCGAGATGGTATACACCGAGCCACGCAGTAAATTCGGTGCTTCCAGGTCCGAGTGCAGTGACAATGACTCCGATCCGTACCTGAGATCCTCGCAACGCTCGAGAAGTCGCGAGAGCTACTGGGAAAGCGATCAGGAGTACGACAGCTGGGTGGAAAGGCCCTACTGGTCCGAGGGTCCTGACTCCAAGAGTGAGACTCTTCATCGGAAGAGGATAGCCAGGCACAAGGCGAGGCCGCCTCAGGCCAAGACGCAGAGTCCTTTCGAGGACGACTTCGCGCAGAGTGTCGAGCACGTGGAGTCTCCTGCCTTGGAGTCGTTGCCACCTGTGGAGCCTCACATACGTCCCGAGATCGGTGATCAGAAGCGAGAGCCACCATCCTCGTCGAGTCCTTTATCGAGCGCGAGAAGTTCCTCCAAGGATCATCCTCGAAGGGAGACCCCAAGGGATTACAACAAGAGGTCGAGCTACTTCGACGACGATCTTACACCGACAGCGAGCGCCTCCAGCGACGCTTCCGATAGACAGAGGCCATCCTCCGATCTCAAGGCTACTCCCGAGGAGATCACCTGCGAGACGAAAGATTCTCATCAGTCCATCGACGGCTTCCCATCCGAGGACACCAGTCGCGATTCCTTTTTCAATGGCGACCTCAGGTTCGAGGACGACGCGTTCGCGTTCAAGGCCGAGCTGGAGGACAGCGTGCCCGATCATCGTGCCACCACTCTACCTCTGAAGAACTCTCGTCAGTCCAAGTACGGCACTGGAAACAACAACAACAACAACAATAGGAGCAGAAACGATCAGTACATCAGAAAGTCCGAGTCGGTTAATATCTTCGTCAGGGAGAACGATCCCTTCGACGACGACGATTTTTTCAACTGATTCGTCGTCGGTCGCCTGCTAGATTCGAGGCCGTATCGGTATCGCGTCGAACTCTGTGGGATCAGTGAATAGAGATTAATTCGTTCATGATGTTACTGTGCTTTCTCTCGTGCGGAACTTCACGAGCTCCATGAGATTCGGTGAAATGTCTTGTTCGGTTCGTAACAAAAAAAAAAGGTCCGGGTAATTCGCGACGAGTTTATATGTCGATGGTCCAGCCGGATTTCTTTCTCTATCCGTTCGTACGAACCTCACAGATTATCTGGATATAATCGTAATAAACATGACAAATAATGAATACTCCTAGAAATATCGACTGATTAGAGTGCGAATGTTGTAAGAGAATATCCAATTAGTTTTTGCGGGTGAGAATTGTGTAATGCGCGAAACGTTATATTGCCTCTATGCGTTACGTTGGTTGGACTCTTGGCGAAGTGACGCGTGATTTATCGTTAGAAACTGTCGACGACCATTTGATTCTCGATGGGTGCGCAACGTCGTGTCGTCACAAGAATACTAGTCACTGTTTTAATAAATTTGTACATAATGTTACGGGTGTTAGTGTGAAATCAATTGGAAAGGGGAAGAATCGGAATAAGTAAAATTTTAGACCAATTACGGGATGTCTCTCATCGAACGATACGTCGTGCAAAATTTGCATTTCTTTCGTACTGACTTTGGTCCCAAATGTGTAATGTCGTTTTAGTTGGCTTTCCAGCATAGGGTGAACGTACACAGGAAACTAAAAAAAAGCATACATTAGTATTCAGATATTACACGCGATAATCATGACGACGGTGATGATCATGATGACTATAGTTTTATATCAGACAAATACACAGATTATTTATTTCGGCGCAAAGACGTAAGAAACGTAATACTCGATGTTATTTTTGCAAAAGCGATCTCAATATCACCTTATCTTTGGTACACTGTGTATCATGCGCGGAGTCAGGATGTTATCGTGAAAAATGAAAAAATCGAAATCCCTCATGGACCTTCGTGATGTATCTATAATACTAATGTACTATACGCGTCACCGATGTAATTATCCCTAAATTCGTTTCCACCTCCACCACGAATTTTGTTCTCGATTTCTTTGTTCGAGAAGTAAAGAGTTACTAGGTTTTGTGATATACTGCCTACACACGGGCGATCACTCTGGCGTTTTGCGCTATGTTTTACACTGTATGTACTTAATGATGTAATAGTAAATTATTTATCACGATTTTAGAGAGAATTCGGCATGGTTATTGATTCTATCTCGAAATTGTACTAATGACTCGTTATACCGCTTTGATGCCAATAGAGATTTTACTATGATGTGCAACCACACGTTTTTCAATTATTTTGCATTCTGTTCATTACAACGAATATTTTAGACAATTATTCTTAATTGACATCTCATTTCCAAAGCTTACTGTTGTATCTACTAGATAAAAGTGAAGATGAAAATTAATTTCTCCTATAGACTCCTATTATTTGTAAAAGTAGGAGAGACCTTGAGCCGTACTCTCACCTGTACTTTAGCAGCGCTCGGACTTTAGATGCGTTTTATAGACATGTGTAGACATGAACATGCATACGTATGCATATGTATAAATCCCATCTAAAGTCCAAGCGCTGCTAAAGTACGGGTGAGAGTACGGTCCCTTATCTGCTCACCAAATTCTTTCTCGACTGAGATGTTCCCATCGGTGGTTTCGCAACTTTTTAAACGAGCTTTCCTTTCGAGTACCATCGATTGCTTTTGCTTACCCATCGAAGGGGAGGATTTATTCTACTGCCTTCAACCGAACCGGCTCGATCGATAGAAGACAATGGATTTTTTCGTGTGGTATGCAGACTGCACAACGGTTCGCAGCAAGGAGCCACCGGTAGCCTACTTCCAGGGGCTTGCGCACGAGCTTGCGAAAAATAGTTTTACAATTCTTCATATGAATTTTACTTTGAAGAAAAATGTACAACGCTTCGAAAGGTACTTCCATAAATACTCGCTTACTTTCTTTAGTATCTTCATTTACAGTAACGTTTTTCCGTCATACGTGCAAATTATCCCTCTGCTTCTATTCACCCGACGCCGACGTCGCAGAAAAATCTGAAAATAAAAAATTACAGACTTAGATCCCTTCTTCGAATTTCTTCTCAAATTCTAAAAAAGTTACATTCGGAGCATCTTTTGGACTTCAACATTAAAGCTACATCGCCTCGCCCAGCGAAACATCGGAGCCGGTAGATCCCTCGGCTGGTGTGCTCCCCGTTTCTTGATTTGGCCCCGGCACAATGCACAATAAAAGAGCATTAGATCGTCGGCTTTGTCGAGCGGTTGCACGACTTCTCGTAACAATGGCGCGGCTCCCACTCGGGGATGCCACTCGAAACACCTGGCAAACAAGGAAACAATACGCACGAGTCGCACTACCGAGGGATTTCGCGCATTTGGGGTGCGCGCATGCTAACAAATTATCACCCCCTGTCACTTTTCTCTCATTTCTCCCTCTCTGACCTCCTCCTCCCTATTCCCTCTTCTCTTATCCTCCTCCTTTATCATTCCAACTCCGGTTCTCTCCATTCTTTCCTCTCTGTCGACGCGGCACTCAAGCCAGCTATTAAACCTCAACTAGACTTATGAAATTCAAGCGTGGTTATGCGTGAGATTATTTGCGATAACCAAAAAACAATCGAGCAAAGAATGTTCGCCTGCGCGTGGGCGCGACAAGCGGGACGGCGCGTTTTAAGTAATTTATATTGGAGAATCCATTTGGAAAAAATCAAGCGGACGGGTGGGGTGGAGGAGGTCAGAATCTGCGAATTTGGGAGGGTGCCACCGGCGAACCCTCGGCCACTCGACGAAAAGGTGACGCAACGGGCGAAAGAGGGTGAGAAGGAAGAAAATCAACCCGCATGTGCTCTTGTACGTACTCGAAACACGAAAAGTACTTTTGTAGCCGGAGAGCCTCCCCTCGGGGGTGTGTCGGGGGTGGCTGGAGGTAGAACGTCGTCGCCGGAGTACGGGCGAGTACGGGCGAGTAGGTACCAAGGAGGGCCCGAGAAGGGTGAAGGGGTAGAAGAGCAGAGAAGAGTGTAGGTACCGGGAGAAGGGTGCGGAAACTATGAAATGCACCGACGCCCCCTTCCCTCGTGCAAATGCAACTCTGAAAAGCCACGAGAAATGTTTGTAATTGGGATCGTTGCCCCGTTGCTCGCCCTCCTCTCCACTCGCGCGTGTGCGTGAACACCGCGTGCGTGTTCCAGCGCGTCTACACGCGCTGATGGTGCTCTTCGAAGAAATACTGCGCAAGGACTGTCCGTGATAACTAATGCGCGCACCTCGACGTGGCCTTTTCTCGAAACTTTCTAAAAATCGCCCTCGCCGGAGAACACCTGCAAATCGAATGCCAGATCAGCCGGCAATTGCAATCGGTTGAAATTATATTCGCAAAGTCTCGTCGACTGGGATACACCCGTGCGACGCGTACTACCGATGATGCAGACGAGAACGAACTCACCCTGGCTCTACATGTGTAGATGTGTAGATCTATCAATATTTCATAACCCCGGTAAAAAGAGAGGAGTGTTTACCCCGTCCTAAGCAACGAATCCTCTATCTTGTTCGCCGGTTAGCCACAAGTGCTTTTGCCGGCGCGGATTTGCATCGAATTGAATTTCAAATCCGCCCCCGTGGGTCGCCCTCTGCGGTGAGTAGTCGAGCATCACTTCCCGCCTATGCCCGCTCCTCTACAACCTCTTGAACTCTACTAGCGTCTATCCGAGGGAAATGAAATTATTAATACAGCCCCGCGACAGCCGACTCAACACCTGCGAGGCAATAACGAGATGCTGAATTTCAGCCAAAATTCATTCTCCGGTAAGAGAGTGGAGGACGGCTGGAATTTCGACGACCGCGAGTTCACGAGAATCAATAAGAAATCTCGGGTACGAAGGAAAAACAACGATTATCGTGCGAAGCCTAGCGATGCCGGGATGCCTCGTGGTGAAATCTAGTCTGAAGTGGCGGATTATTCCGCGCCGACGAGTCCCTACGTCAGCGAGAAAGCAACGTCAAGGTGTCGTCGTTGTCGAAGTAATTTTTCAATTTAAAGTTCTTCGAATCGTTTCGACAAGGCTCTCGAGGACACACCTACGCACTATGGGCCAGAAGGCCAGTAAAACTGGCCAAAAGTCCATATCTCGTTAAATGCGTGAAAATATCTAGCAGCGACACATTTATTTAAGATTTTCGATATCGCTGATTCCATTTCTGATGTAAAAATTTCGAAGTTCAAAATTGCGGATTCAATATGGCGGACAAAAATGTTAAAGATGCTCTGATTGTGCTGAAATTTGGTACTAATAGGCTTTCGAGGTCGGTAATTTCGAATCCACACTCAAAATTAAGAAGTTCAAAATGACGGATCCAATATGGCGGACGAAAATGTTAAAAGTACTTCGATTGTGCTGAAGTTTAGTCTCGAAGTTTGATTTCTGATTCGAGAAAACCAGAATTCAAAATTACAAAATATAAAATAATAGATCCGAAGTGGTACCTAAGAAATACAAAATTTATTGAGTTGAATTTTGTGAGGCGACACGGTCAGGACCGATGTTTGGCACTCGAACGCTGACTCCGTTATTTGCGATTTTTAGCGTAATTTATGAAAAGGTGCAAAAATGAGCACTTTTACCTTGAAGTACACATTATAAGGAACACACTGATATGTGTAATTTTTCGATAACTAGGGGAACGCCGGGGAACAATCAAACGGCAGTAGAAACTTTAGTAAAGTACTAATTATTTGTTAACATCAGAACTGCGGAACACAATTAAAAAATAATTGTTTTAAATTCAATTATCATTTTATTTACTTGTATATGTCTAAGGATGAATGAGAAAAAGCAATCACTTTCAGATTAATGACTGATTCATAAATATATAAAATATCATATGGAAGAAACACATGAAAACTAAAATACATTTTTATACTTTGCGCAACTGTCAACAGAATACGGTTTCATTAATTAACAAATAACTTACGACGTAAATACTTTAACTATGACAGATTACAATGGCCTTATTTTTTGTACAAATGTGAAACTTTGAAGATTTGACTATTGGCCATGGAATCAGGTTTCCTGGCCCATAGTGCTACGGGATAATCATTACCATTTTGAAATTCACGATAAAATAATAACCCGCCGTCAGCTACGAGCGTAACTGTAGGTCTCGAGAGTGGTGGGGGGGGGGGGGGGGGGCTTGAAAAAACTAATCGAGGATCTTCTCGACGCTGCTCAAAGAAAATCGTACCGCTAATAACACCATTCGGTTGCCCGCGCGCCCGCAAGAAGGATCCCTCGGTCTGTCTGTCCAGCTCTCCAGCCCTCGTACGCGCACCCACGAACAAAGTCACAGTTTGCTCGACGTTTTGTGCGAATGCGAAGCTAAATGGCTGCTCTCTAAAACCGCGTACGACCGCGCGTTCTCCCTTAGTGTCGCACGGGTGCAGGTAACGGAGAACTGTAAATGAAACAAGGAGAGAGGGAGAGAGCACGGGAGGTAAAAAAGAAGAGAGAGAACGGTGGAGAATCGTTTGATAGAAGCGACGGAGAATGAGTGGAGAGAATAAAAAAGTGAGAGAGATAGTGGGGGGGGGGAGGAAGGAGGGGAGAGGGAAGCGAGGAGGGCGGAAGAACGTCTTGGAAAAGGTGCAAAGCCGACAGTATTCTTTGTAGCGGGGGATATTCGCCTTATGCCCAAGACCTCTTCGCGCTTCTTTACCTTCTTTCTCTCTGCGGGGAGCGAAAAGGAGAGGAAAGTGGAAGGGACGAAGAGGGAAGAAGAGAAAGAGGAAGAGTTCTCCTCCACCCCCGAGCGTTTTCGACTTCCTTGTTCGCCGCCTCCTCCAAGCATACTCCGCGACTGGCACCGCCACCTCTATACCTACTACCACCACCGAGCCACCTCTCACCCCCTTACCAACGCCCTTCCATCCAGATCCCCGTCCGTGCCCTCACCCTTATCGCAGCGAACACACCTACCGTCATCTTGGACACCATTACCACCAACGTTTACCAATACCATCGCCGCAGCGAGGTTGCCTCTACCACCACTCACCGGTCACGTTCACCACCACCGGCGAACGAAGTGGAGGAAGGTGGAGGAGTAGCGCGCGAGCTACTTCTCCTCCGCCCGTGCTACTAGATCCCTTACTCTTTCGTTCCACGAGATATTTACCAACATTCAAGATGGCGGCATAATCTTCCCGGCTTTTCGTAAAAGTCGGCGAGTCATCGACGCCGCAGTCCCTTTTTGTCGGTAAACACTTCTCTTTTTCCTTTACCACCCCCTCCTTCGACGCTTCTTTCTTCACGAGGCACCCTTCTCGCGTCCCTCCCTTCTCTCTTCTCCACCTCTCTCCACCTTCCAGCTTTGCTTCTTCCCAGCGCTACTTCTCTCCTCCTCCGCGTGGTCACCGCTCGACGCGTCTCTCTTCCCAAGCTTCTCGAGCTTTTTCGTATCCTCAGCCGCTCTCTTCGATTACCATTCCCGGTGCGCATCTTACTCTACAGTCTGTCGAGAATTCAAGCGACGAAATTACTCCAATGTAAATCCCTCAAACGACTACTCCGGCAAAAATAAAGTGAATATGGAAAATTGGAACACCTTGTTCTTGAACCCGTACGCGCCATTCCTTTCGCCGATTCACCGCGTGGCGGAAGTGTCCCTTGAATAGAAGCGTCCCTGGTGGAGACAGAGGATTTATAAAGTTGACGCCTTCGCGTCGTTGGTAGGATCGTCCGGGAATTTCCATGAACACCTCCTCGGGATCTGTGGAGGGAACGAGAGAGAGAGAGAGAGAGAGAGGGGGTGAGATAGAGAGAGTCAGGCGTTGGTGTGGGAAGAAATCAGGAGGTAAATATCAGTCGTGAGAGTCCAAGAGGTAAGAAGCAATCGAATCGAATGGCGGAACTCTTGGAATCCGCAATCCGTCGTAGAGTGAATGGCGAGCGTCTAAGAGTTCTATAGGAGAGAGGCAAGAGCCACCGCGCTTTCTCCATCCCTATGACGGTCTAACCTTACCGGAACTCGAGATTAAGGTCGTAATCGCTGAATCGGCAAAAGAGAGAGACGGGAAAGGATGCCGAGAGGGATATGCTGAGAGGAGAAAGGAGAAGGGGGAGTGAATGAGGGAATCTTTAGTTGTCCCCGAAACGAGCGGCGCGCATAAAAGGGACACGAGCGAGGGGAGGATCCGTCTCAGCTTCCGAAAATATTTATATTAAATATCTCCCTCAGATTCGGCCCCCGGTCCAATTTCATTCGCAACCTTTTACGATATTCTTCCATCCACGAACAAGAAGCCGTTAATTACTACCCAATTATCGATCTTTAATACGTAATTACCTTTACAAGGGGTGAAGCGAAGAATCTCACAATGGATCTCGATAGAATCGGGTCGAAATATCAACGAACGGATTCCTCGACGATGCGTCGAGTCTCGGAAGGGGAAAACGGAAGAGGCTCGACTATTTCTTCGGTAGGTGGAGGTAAGCACAATTATTTCCCGTAACCGCGGGGAAAGAAAAATGATGTGGCATCGTCGACGCTTCGATGGAGGCACAAAAGGACGAGAGATGAAGAGGAGGAGGAGATGGAGAAGGTGAGGGAGATGGAAATCTGGGAGGAGAGAAAGAAAGAGGGAGAAACGGAGAAAGAGAATGGAGGTATCCCGGGGAAAGAGCCCCGGCACAGTGGTGCAGCCGGAGTAAGTGCAATAATACCAGATTATTTGCATCGCAAAGCCGTGCGTATGGGTAAACACAATATTCGCTCTCTGCTGGGCTCTGTGAACCGATAACGCGCCCAGGTAGATTCGCATCCGTCTATCTCGTTGCTCTGTCGTTCCTCCCTCGTCAGCCCCTGGTCCCTCACCCTGACGAACGCGCACACAAGCGCATACGAGCGCGCGCAAACCCTCATCCTCCCTTCTCGACCCCTTTCGCAACCTGCTCTTGTCATCTCTTTCCTCCTCGCTCGGCACTCTCGCGTCCTCCTCCTTCATCCCTTGGCCCCTTTCTCACTCGATTTCACTCACGCCAGCTTTGTCGATCCTCCACTCCTCTCCTCTCCTCTCTTCTCCTCTCCTCTCCTCCCAACTCTCTCAACCCATCTTTCTCTTTCACCCTGCTACTCGCTCCCTCACACTCTGTGTACAGCCACGGCGTAATACAGATTCTATTTGAGCTGCCTCAGGGAAGTTAACTTGTGATGCGTGCAGAGCACCTCGCTCTGTTGGCGGTCCTACGAATCGAATCGTTCCCATCTCTCCATTTCGATGATGAAAAGTGGGCCCGTGGCTGTGCCGCTCCCGGACATTGCGTTCTCACCGCCAAGTCCACCAAGAATGTCAAATGAATTTCGTTTCAGCGAGGCTTCGGAAGAGGCAAGCGTCGGGACGGATTTCGATGTTGCGCGAAATGCGAACTAAAGCTTCTATTACGAGGTATTGAATATCGACAATTTGTCTTGCCCCGCGTGCGTGAAGGTTCCCTTCCAAGACCCGCGCAATTTTCCGGACACTTCCTTTCCCGCATTAAGAATCTTTTGGGAGAGAAGTGGAACGAGGGGATTGGCGAAAAAAGGCTGACTTTAAAATTGCGCGGACTATCTTCGTGCAATTAGCACGGGATGCTCTGCGCGGCCTCGGCCTCCGCCACTACAGAAAACTGTCGTCCTCGTCGTCAGCTTGGTCGCCGGTCTCGTCGTCGTGGGGTGTATATAGGTATCGTAGCCGAGGATCGTAAACGTCGACGAGCGTCTCTACCTTTATTCGGCGCCGCTCAAAGCAAAGCAGCCCCCGGAGTGTCACAATTTCGCCCTCTCTGGAACGGCGCCGCCTCGAAAGTCCCTTTATCCATCCCGCTATTTTCCTAACTCCGGAGTCCCCTCCGGGCTTTCTCTCCTCTCCTCATTCTCATACTCTCCCTTTCTCTCTCTCTCTCTCTCTCTCTCTCTCTCTCCCATCCCTCCTTCCAACCCTCACGGCAGTAACGACGACCCTGGTGGTAGTAGCGGTGGTGGTAGGGTGGATTTCCCTGTGTGACTATCGCGACGGGGTTGCGCGCCAGGGGTGTAGTTGCCACCACCGGTGGGGGTTTCCGATGGTACCGCCCATTGGTCCGCCCACGAATCCTCCGGAGCAGTCACTACGAATCAATTCGACCTACGAACTCTCAGCTCGTAGAACGATACTCGCACGATCGCGGGCACCCTCGCGAGTCAAGGTGTGGGACGCGTCATTGCTCTATCTTCTCAGGAGATTCGCGCCACCCTGCGAGAGACACAATCTTTGTACGAGTGCGCCGAGGGAGACAGAAAGTTCTCCGTAAGGCGGTTCACCGGAGAAGGACGTGCTTTGTTGATCGCGCATCACCCCGATCGTTTCGCGCGTTTTTCAATGGTTCGACGGATGTTGATCAGTGCAGATTCCGCGGGGCCGGCTACTACTCGAACGAGAGTATCGGAGTAATCATATTCTGCTTACGACCTCGGTGTTCTGGGCAAACTGGCGAAGATCTCGGCGAAGAGTAATGCTCGACATCCTTGATGACGTTCGCACGGTGCACCAGCTAGGCAGGCCGAGTGCGACGGGCAAGGGAGGAGACGAGAGGGAAAAAAAGTCAGCCCCTTATCGTTGTGGAAACAAACTATTAGCGTAAGATAGCAACCGTCGGAGATAGGCCTGCGGGCGACAGTTGCGACGGTGAAGCATGTCGGAAGAGGAACGTGGGTGTGCGACTTCTCGGCGATCAGGTGAGCGCTGGTAACCGGGTACACCTCAAGGTCGTCGGGTGAACGTCTTCGACGCACTTTAAAACAGAAGAAGAAGGATCGCCTCGGTGGTATGAAGAACGAGAGGAATGAAATAATGAGATTGACCTGCGCGACCTAGAGAAGGATCTTGACGAGACCTTGAAGAGGACCAATGGCCCCGTCGTAGAGCGGAGGAGCACCGAACCGATTTCTGATGAGACTTACAAGGACCGGATGGAGCCACGCGCGATGATGATGTCGAATCTGTCCTGTGACGGCTGCGGCGACAGCGACCGGGACTCCGACAGCAGCAGCATGATCGTGGACCCGGTCAGCCTCGACAAGAACGACTTCTCGCCTTCGCAGTCGTCCTCCAGTCCGATAATCCCCAGTTCTCCGGTACCTGGATCCACGTCCTCCAAGAACCGCAGCGGTAGTGGAGGTGGAGGTGGAGGTGGTGGTGCTGGTGGAGGTGGAGGTGGTGGTGCTGGCGGAGGCGGACGAAGTTCAAAGAAATCAACGTACTCGTCAATGATGTCGACCAGCCAACAGAAGACAAACTCGACGGGACAAACCGGTGGCCCTGGATACGGAAGCGACAAGATGTCGTCCTCCCTGATCAAGCCACCCTACTCCTACATCGCCCTGATCACGATGGCGATCCTTCAGTCGCCTCAGAAGAAGCTGACCTTGAGCGGGATCTGCGAATTCATAATGTCGCGGTTTCCTTACTACCACGACAAGTTTCCAGCCTGGCAGAACTCCATCAGGCACAATCTCTCGCTCAACGATTGCTTCATCAAGATACCACGTGAGCCTGGTAACCCTGGAAAGGGCAATTATTGGACCCTAGATCCACTTGCCGAGGACATGTTCGACAATGGGAGCTTCCTCAGGCGCAGGAAGAGGTACAAGAGGCCACCGCCTCACTACGTTTTAAGAGATCGCGCGATCATGGCGACCTTCGCGATCTGCGGCGATCGAGGACCCTGTCCCGGTGGCGGCGGCGGAGGACATCCAGGGGCTCTCGCGTACCCTGGCGCGGCTTATCTCTCGCCACCACCAGGCTTGCCGCTTCTCGATTTCTCGCCCTCGACCTTGGAGGCCCTCAAGCTTAGCGGTTTCTTGGAACCGCCACCTCCGGTTTACAAACCGGTACCGATCACCGCGCCTCCATTGAGGCAGATCGACCCCACGTCTTCGAGGACCGCCGTCACGCTGCCATCGACTCACCATCCCACGGTCGAGAAGAAGAGGAACTTCAGCATCGATGCCCTGATCGGCAAACAGGCAGCCAATGATCAGAACTGCGGTGGTCTACTGGATCTGAGCCCGTCGGAGCACAGAGAGATCAGAAGTCAAGCGTCCGCGTTCTCGCCCCTCGTTTAAAAGGTTCGGTCGAGTCTAGGCGCTGCTTTGAGACCTTTTGCTTCGTTTCTTGTGCCGTTTGGTACGTCCGATGTAAAGTCAAATTCACGAACCAACGTGATTTTGATTTTCTGTGCACGTTTCTGTGAAGTTCATTGACACTTACGTGACGGTGCGCGGTGTCCATAGTGAAACGGGGAGGACCTCCTCAAGAATTTGTTACTTGACAGAGTGAAGGAGTGGAGGAGGAACTCCGGGACTTGGCATTCGCGTCGAAATAGTCGAATATTATCGTTAAACGGGGTAAATTAAAAGGACGTCGACGATTCGTCGCATCGCTATGCGGATACGAAGATCACGGACAAATACGGAAAATCGGTAAGGATAGGGAAATGTGTTTGTAACGATGCCATGGGAAAAGGGAAGAAAGCATTTGAAAGCGGTAAATGCTTTCGTATAATCGTCATCCTCTTTTCTCGTTCGTTCCGTCGCTCGCTCACACGATGCGCCCGCGTTTCAATAAATCGGAGCGACGCGGAACAATTTAAGAATTGTAAAAAGGTGAAGTGCAATATCGTACGGCTTTGTGATCCGGCAAGAATACACGTATGGAGAGATGCTACTATCGATTGTCGATTAATGATCTTTCGTCGAAAAACACTTTCTTCCCGTCGTGTGTTTTATTATTTAAAACTAATGATATGTTTAATATTTATCGATAGCATCGATAACAGCATTTCTGGCATGAGGGCGCGCGATGGCGAAAGCTCGTCCTCGACGATTCTTCCTCAATGGCGATTCCGTCGAACCGGCCAGCTCGCGTACGCTCGATTAATAAAGGCACTTGTAAATACGGCCGGCCCCGAACAAATATGTGCTTAGCGCTCTATTTCTTCCGGGGGGTTCTCTCTTTTTTTTCTTTCCTCCGTCAGATTTAATGTAAAGGTGGACGGACGATGAATCGCTATCGTTCTCGAGTCGAGTAGACGTTTTGTGTACATATGGACGTGATAGAGTTATATATACATATATGTAAGAAGCGTACGCATGGGATTGTGCATATATAAATACATATATACATACTCCACTTATGGGATAATTCTCATCTGTTAAGGAAAGGCCTACTGCCCACGATGGGAGAACATTTTTATTCTACGGGGCAACCACATGCGAGCGTCACTGTTCTCTGTCAGATGAGTTTACACTTTGCCCGATCGTCTGAGCCTACAGATTTTTATTTTTCCTGTGTCGCAAAATTGATTTCGCAGTTAATGGCGCCGCGCATTCGAAATAGTCAACGTAATAATAACGAAACTGAATGCAGCTTTATGAGATAAGAGAAAGGTGAATATTGAGAATTGTTTGCACAATTATGCGAGTTACAGTGCGAGAATGAGCTTGGAGGGGTGTGAGGTGAGGGAAGAGGAGACATCATGGGCGGGCCCTTCGAAGATCTGCGAGTGCTCCTTACGAATAAGTGTGTATTGGATGTATATTCTACGTAATGCTCTCGCGTTAGTTCCTCGAGAATTCTGTTGCGAAGAATCAGTCTCGATTTAAGATTACGATTACGGGATAAGACTCACAGTGAGCGTTTCGAGGTAAAAAGAGGAGTTCTTCGGACGAATTTAAAATCTACACACTCCAGAAGAAAAGAGAAAGAAAAGTAATATTCTTGAAAATTACTCCTTGTAAAATAGAGAGACTCCTCTTTGTCGCTTCGGAGAAACTCGTCGAAGCTACAGTTATAGATTAGGAGTAGGGGTGGTACACATCGTCTACTGGTAACATTCGTAGGTATTTAGGCTAGTGTTGTATGTGTCCAGATGATAGATTTATAATAATATGTAATGATGACAACAATAAAGGTACCGTTAAGTATACCACGAGGCTTTCGACCGACCGTTTATCGTCACCGAACAAACTCTTTTTGCAGAAATATTCACGAGATGAGCGGGGAGTGACCGCAATTGCAAGACGGCGCGTGAGGATGGAAAAGCGCTAAAGAGTGGCGAACCGAAAGGTGGAACGTACAAAGCGATAACTTGTTTACCCGCTTTTGCACGGAGCTTCGGGGAGAAAGAGACTGTCGAGTCGAACTGAAAGTGGGAGAATGGAAAAGCGGCGCGAGGGGTGAAGTGCGGAGAATGAATGGATTTTCATTGCAGTTTAATCGCGCCCCTGGTCCCGGGTGCACCCCACCTCCTTCCTTTCCGACAACCCTCCTATGCCTCCTCGCTCCATTCTAAACGGCGAGATGCGAAGGCAACTCTTGTCGCTTGGGGGGTGACGATATTGCATTCCTCGATCGTGACGAAGACAAGAGACGTCGCGACGGCACAGTCTCTTCACGCTCCTCATTACGTCCTTGGTGCACGCACATTCCTCTCCTTTTTTCCCTCCAAGGCTGCTCTCTTCATCTCCTTCATTCATCCCTTCATCTGGCCATTCTTATACCCGTTTCTTAAGCTACGAGTGGCCCATTGACCCGAATAAATTAACCCCCGACCAGCGATTTTCACGAATTATTTACGACCAATTCACCGGCAATCGGAAGCTGCGACGGTATCGTCGGATCAATGAGACTTTGCAATTTCACGCTACTAACAATAAGTACTCGTTGTTTGCTCTCGGAGGGAAATCATCCGACGCGATAATCCTGCTCCCACATTTCTGCCTCTTGCGCAACATGATCTGTTGCATTGAGTATCAACGGGTAAGAGAGCGCGTTCTGGTGACACTGGCACTCTTGTAAAAGCAACTATTATTGCATTATCTCCAATACCGTGCACGTAAGTAAACTGTGAATCGCGGGTGATAAAACAAGCAATCGCGGCCGTTATCAGCGCCCGGCCTCAGGGTCGAGGTGACGACGACAACGACGCCGACACGACGAGAAAAAGAAAATAGTTTTCCAGGCGACGACGACGGATGATAACGCGAGGGAAATGATGAAGGAGAATCTCGATGTGGCTGCTACGAGTTTACACGGCGCGTTCTACGTCACACTCGTGCCTCTCGGACGAAGTTCGAAGTGCTCCAGGGTGAGTGTATCGATTAGCCGAGATAATGAACACGGTTCCCATCGTTTCTAATTGTCGTGCACCGGCGGATTATTTACTCGGAGCGAGCGACGAATTTTGGAAGGGGCAAGTTGATCGTGACGATTCCTCTTCGAGGGATACACGGTGCGAATCCACGCTCCACTTGGACTCTCTCTCTCTCTCTCTCTCTCTCTCTCGCACTCACCGGATCGCCTTGGTGACAATACAAACCGAAACAAACACTTACCGGCACGTGAGCGCCACGTGCCAGTCCCGGGATATATTACATTCCGTGTGCACACACACTTGACGGGCGATTAAAGGGGTGTACGCGCGTGCGAGGAGCCGCGATCGTGACAACGATACGCGTCGTGCTCTCGTCGGGTGTATGCTTTTTCCAGGAAACATCTTCCGTTCCGATAGAGCGGATAGAGGGACATAGGAGGACCAAGCGCGAAAAGATAGAGATAAGAAACGATTTCTCGATCGCGCGGAAGGTTCTATTAGGCACTTATCCGAATTCACAAAAGCTCCAAACGAACATTATCCTTGCTAAATGGAAGAGGAAAATTAAGAAGGTGAGTGAAGGCTCTTGGTTTTCTCGTTATGCGAAAGCATAAGAATTTATTTGCTGCAAAACCAAGATCCGCGCGTAAAAGTAACGCGAAGTTCACATTTGTGAAATCGGCTCTTTGCGACACACGATCACGTGTAACAATCTTTACGAACGCGGCCCGATGAAAAAGATCGCATCCCGGACACTAAGAAAAAGGTCGCGAACGAACGAGGAACGTCGTGATTTATCTTCGCGCGAACGAATTAGCGCCTATGTATATTCCTTTGCAAGAAACAAGGGAGAGGAACTCGTGCACTCTTCTTAACCGCGGCATCGACCTATCGACTTCCTCTACCACCCTTTTGGCGTATAACGAGAGCCACCGAGAGAAAAAGTGGGAGAATAAAAGGGAGAAAGAAGCCGCGAGTGGAGGAGCGCGACGACCTCGTCCTACTACGAGAAAAGAGAGAAAAATGTGGTGGGGTGTGCTTCGGGACGGGGTGCAATGCGGTGTAACGCGAGTGCATCCGTGGAGAATAGGAGAAAGGTAGAAAAAAAAGGAAGAGCGAAGAAAAGAAAAGGTAGGATCGCGAGACAGGGGCGGTGTACAGAGAAAGGGTATCCCGTTAGCCAGCTACTTCACCTCATCCGGGATAGCAGGCAATGACCAATATTATGATAATTCGAGTCTCTCGCTTTCACCCTACCACCGCCAATGGCTCGCAAGCGAGAACGAGTCTCTTTCTGGTCCTCCCTCTTCCTCATCGTCCTCTACCGCTCTACTCCTTGTCCCGATCCTCCTCCCCGCCACCCCCATTTCGGCACGGTGGTCGTCGTCGGGGAGTCTTTCGACGAGGACGGATGCAACGGCCATATTTGAAGGTGCGGGCGTGGCCTTCCGGTTGCCCTGGGCAACCAGCGCCCACGTTATCCGGATATCGACCTGGGATGCGACGAGAAGGGTTGCTAGGCTTCTGTCCGGGAGGGAAAATGTTATCACTGCTTTGTGGTGGCTAAGATAGCAACCCACACTCCCCTTTTCCACCCCCGTCTCCCTCTCCATCCTCTCCTCTCCTTTCCTTTCCACTTCCACCCTCTCCTCCTGCTTCTCCTCTTCCTCCTCCTTCCTCTCCTCTCTCCATCTCTTCTCCTCCGTTTCTCACGCTTTCTCTCTCCCTATCTCCCTCTCCTTTTCTACATCTTCGTCCTCGCAGAGTCCTTCTCCGTTCTCCGAGTCCTATTCGCTCGCGGCATCCTCTCTACCTGGCCAGCTATACATATATGTAGTTGTCTACGTGTGTCCCACAGGAAGTCTTTGAATCCTGCCAACGCGCTTCCTGTGTCGAGCATTTTCTCCGCCGCCGCGCCCGCGTTGGCGGTAGCGACGCTCTCTGCCCATCCTCGAGGTATGCCAGCGAGCGATTACAAGCGACAGCTTGGGCATCTACGCGTTACATTCTTGCCTCGAGTTTCTCCTATGTGTCCGTGTATGTACCAGTTTCAAGGACGATCTCTTCTAGACGGACCAATAGTAGTCTCACCTACGAAGTATTCCGAAGCTTCTTCGAATTCTAATGCGTTCCACGAATGCATGTTTCTTTAATCACTTTAATGGGATTTATTGTGCATTTGCGATAGAAAAATATGACGCGCTCGAAGATTGGTATTTGGGTATGACGATCTTATGGGCGGGTGGAAAAAATTCCTTTCGCTTTCGTCACGCGAAATGACGTAAGAAAGGATAAATTGAAGTGAAATAAAACCAGAGCAATTCCAATTAATATGCAATTAGCCCCTGTGGTTCCGTATCTACGCTTCCACGTTATGAAAACGTTATCGCTTCTTCGGCATGGTTAGAGCAGCAAATCCCTCCGTGGTGTCCTCCAATGTAGGTGTACGTGGCACAGTGGAGCGCCGGCCGTCGCTCGGTGTCTCGCCGACGCACGGAGGAATTCTGAGAATGTGTGCGAGCCAAGGATGATATTAGATTCTTGGACAAAGTTTTCGCATGGTCGAGGTCTCGACAACAGTTCTTGACTGCTGGTCCACACGAGGAGGGACTCGTGTCGTACCCCAGCATTGATTTCTTCCTTCGCCAATTTACGCGCGCTCGCATCTTCCCCGTCGTTCGTTCTCGATAATTCTCGATTTCCAATTATGACGATACAACGAGGGTAACACATCTTTTCGTAGATATGCGAAGGATATCGAAAGAATGCGCGGAAGAACGAAAGACATTTATAATGTATAGCTTTCTTGGGAAGGCAGAGGCGTGTGTCTCAAAACTTTCAGCAGTCTTTCCGTTTCCGGCAGAGTGAAGTGGTTCTCGATAAAAGTCTGGCGAATACAGCCGAGTTTGCGATATATTCACGCATCTCACCAAAACCATCGACGAGCGCGAGTAGTCGACCCTATGCACGCTCCTCGAATTCAAGTGAAACACCGAAAATCTTATTGGATTGTTCAATGACTCGGTGCCCGTTTTCTCTCGGCTTTCGGTAATACAGGTCTATTAGAAGGAAAAGACGAAAGATTCTTGAGCGTTTACGTCGATTCGAGAATCCGCGTCCGTTTAAGGAGGAGTCTTAAAATGAGGATAGGCAGGGGCGGAGGGCAGACGTGGGACGAGCCGCACCGATAGCCGCAGGCTGTGTAAGTTGGACGAATTATTACGAAGGCCGAAGTTTAAATCGTCCTGCATCCCCAACCCTGAACCTAGTACCGGGGGCGCTTCGGACGGAGAAATTTAAATCTCGCTAAGCTCGACCCATTAGTACGAAGTGCAAACAGCAAACAGTGCATTAAACTGCACAGCTCCTCCCTACCACCCTCCCTTCTCTCGGTCCAGCCGAGCGGTTCGCTAATTCTCTCTCTCCGTCTATCCCAAGTTCCACCACCCGTTCTATCTGTTCTCCGTCACCGGGGGCAGGCTCGTGTCTCGTCCTTAAACGCGAAGCCAAGTGTCCATTCCCACGAGGATTTTCGAGCACCGATGTCATACGCTCCTGCGTGCACACCGTTGTGCTTACATACGGGAGAATCGAGAGAGAACGGTCGTTCGTTAGATCACCTACGCGTGCCGATCATTCTCTCTTTATCCTCATCCTTCTCTCTCTCTCTCTCTCTCTCTCTCTCTCTTTATCTATCTATCTATCTATCTATGTAGCTCCTCGCCTCGGGACATGATCGCGCAAATTCGCACTTTGTTTTTCCGTGCGCATCCGCGCGACGCGTCCGGCCACGTAATTGTTTCCGATCGATCGAAAAATTCGGCGATGCAGCTGGGAGGAGTCTGCTTTCCAGTGTCCGGGGGTTAAATATCGCGGGGCTCGTTTATTCGCGGGTAAATAATTTTTCGGTGCTTTTAAATTTCCAGCAGCAGCGACGAGACAAGAATCAAAATCGATATATCGCGAGGAGGATTGTTTGTCGCGCGTTTTTACGTTGCTCGGTTTTGCGAGAACTATATTTAATTTTGAGGGATAGCAGGGTTGGATGGAGGGTAGGCCGAGTGGAAATATTATGGGCGAAGCTCTGAGAATTAGTTGGCAGGGGGACGCACGGGGTGCAATAGAATAATCATGCGAGACGTTAACCTGTTAGGCATTAGTGGCGCATGATAGGCGCTGCGGGTGGCGTCAGGATGAAACGAGAGTGAGTGGCTGCGGGGATACGGATGAAATAGATTCAGTGGAAGGCTGGGGCTACCGGGAGTAAAACAATTAGGGCTGCGTCGACGTACACTCGACCGAGCACCCTTCGTCGTCCTCGGTAGGCAGCCAGGGAGGCATGGAGGGTGGTAGGCAGCCAGGGGCGTCCTATGCTCGACGCGCACGCTGCCCGCTGTTCTCGAATCTCTGCTCGGCTTCGTGAGCACGATAGCAAGCCTGTATCGATCCCAGAACCCGATCTATCCTCCACCCTCCGTCGTCTCGTAGCACGCGTTAAATTATCGCTTCGACGTGAATCGCACCTGGACAGACCGAGTGTCGATTTTCCGAAGAATCGCGAATTTTCCGAATCGGCGCGGAATCGATTTTCCGTTTACGCGGCCTGTGGTATTCCCCACGTGGATTGGAAACCTCGGCTCTTGTATCACGCCTTTCACGAATTCCGTTTTGTCGGCGCAGATCTGATTCAGCTTCGAATGGCCGAGCTATCTCGGAACATTTATTGATTTCTTTGGCTTCCGCCGTGGTCGGTCGCGACGGGCGCAATTTAATTCAGTTGAAAATCCTTCGTTTCCTTGGGGCACTCGTCACAGTTTTAAACTGCAATCCGTTTAATTCGAACAACAGCGACAAATGGCAGCAGTACGCAGCCTCCCGGAAGATCGAAGTACCCCTGGTGGAAAACTTCGCAATTAGACCACCCCCTCGGCATCCGTTCCTTCTCCGCGCGCCTCGTCCCACCGTCGGGCGAAGTAATTAAATGTCCGCTAATTAAACTCCTCATAACATTTTTATAAAGTTTCGTCCATCCAGACGATCCGCGCCTAATGGCCTACCCCTCTTCTCTTTTTTATAGTTTAACATTCGATTGCTATTATATTCTTGACCCGCGCGTATACTCGAAATTGTGCCGTCCGCGACGTTCCAATTAATTGTCCGTAAAATATCGGGGGCAATTTTAATCGCGCGAATAAGATAAATAATGTCAGACGGGTGGTGATGTTTTGACAGTAAGCGTCGCAGTCCCGACCGATTCTAATCCAAGGATTACGGGGTCTAGCTTTAAAGTTCATAAAGATAGGGACAGTTTATAGTTCGCGCCCCGTAAATCCGATTACAAGAACAGATTTATTTTGACTGAAGCACGTGACCCAACAAAAACGAGTCGACCCTTAATCCACTTTCATACGAATCGAAATGCAACACCTGCTTCGCGGAACAGATGCGCTCGCCGCAGACGATCACCATTCCCTCATAAAGAGATTCTCGCGCGCGCGGGAGCGGGGGCGAACCTGTCAGCCAGACACAATGGGGAAAATCGTTTTATTACTTTCGATAATGTATTCGATGGCACGAAATTTTTCGCGCACCCCTTTGCGCACGTGCACGCCCCGCGTGTAATTCGTTCGCGTAAAACTCGTCGCCATTTTCGACCAAGCAAAATCACCCGCCACGCTCGTAGAAAATATAGGGGTAATATTATACAATTAACGAATTTGCATTTACAGGTGTACTAGATCGTGCGGGCGAATAATTGTGACGATTATAAGCACATTCTTCGTTCCAAATGCAATTCGTTACGAATGAATTTTTTGGACGCGACGAGGACGACGTTTCGTAAAATAAAAAACTGTCGACTCTTAAATATTACTCTTAAGCGTAGGAAATATCTCGCTTCGCGCAAGGACGTGATCTTTTATACGTAAACGTGCCATTTCTCGATCATATTTCCCACAAGTAATTATTACTAACCCCCGAGGTGGCCCACTGAATCATCGGGATCACCGTAGGAAAATCCCACGTGATGCACGATCTCGCAAACAAATCGTTGCTCGCGCCCCGCAGTTTAGCGATTCAATGTCCAGCGTAATTTATGGTCAGGCCCCTGTCGAATGTACGATGTACTCGGTAGGTAAAAGGATCGTTAAGAGCGCCATTTCTGGGATGAAAGCAGAAATCCACGATCGCAAAATGGGTTCACCCCTCGCGGATACCGCAGTTGAGGTCAAACGCAAAGCCATCGTCACAAGGGGTGCCAATTCTTGGCTGCCTGACTTTCCACTAATACCTACATTGACGAATATTTATTGAGGAATATCTCCTGCACACGCGTGCCCCTTTATCGTCTATTTGCTGACTAACTTTTCATAAAGAGAGAGAAAGATCGAGCAGAGCGACATATAGAGTAGTATGATATTTATTTTTGTCCACACTCGTGGTGGACCCTTTACGAGGCGATTCTGTTCCAATGAAACAAAGAGCTTCGAACGATCGCGAGGAAAACATTGAGAAAAGGAGGTCGATGTTTTTTTCGCATCGAGAAACAGTCACCGGAAGACGTTCTATCCCGTCTCCAGGAATTCGTTTTCTCAAAAAGTCGCGACAATGAAGGAACAGTCCTCAGTGTTCTTGGACCTTCCACGCTTGGTTAGTCGGCGGGGGTAGCGGATAAATGGCTACCTCGTTTCTCTGCACCCTTGAAGTTGATTGTATCAGGGGGTGGAAGGAAAGAACTGTTGAAAGAGCAGACAAAGGAACGGTCAAAGAACGGAGGAGCCGAGGGAGAGACCGAAGGCGATCACATTGCCCCTTCTGCATCCTCCCGTTCCCTCTCTCGATATTTTTTCTTTCTCTTTCTCCATCGAGTCAATCCATGTGAAATCGGCCACGGAATGAAGCAAGCTCTTCGATTTTTTTCTTATTCACATACGTCGTAGTGCTCATACGCGTGTCAAACAGTTTTGGAAATAATTGAAAATGCCTAAACTTAGGGTTTGTAAATATTGAACGAAGGTCTTCCTTAAAATTGAAAATTAGCTTGTTAACTGCGCCAGCGGCTAGTACCCGTCCGCTAATTCGATGCTCTATATTGTGCAATATATTCCTTCTGTATATCAGTTACCCAGTAGTCGATACGAAATGCAAATACAGTCGTCCGGTTTCAAATCAGGAAACTTTATCGCGCACACGTGTGTAGCGTATTTGACATTTTCATAAATACGAAACGTTTATGACGCGCGTATATAACTTTGAACAGCACGTGAGCCATAATAAAATATTTCTCAAATTGGTCGATCAACGTGAACTGTTTCAGCATGACCTCAGCATTGGGACCATAGGTTAGTCTGACATCCTATCATGTGATACGTTAACAATTGATTACAATAGAATACAGTTTTCCAACTTACATTCGCAAAAAAAAGTTTAACGAATGGTTTCCGTTGTCGAAATATTTTCCAACATGCGCGCGCTATTGGTAATCAAAATATTACTGTCTATCGAATAAGCGTACGAACGCCACCTGCTGTTGCAGTTATCAATTTTAACCCATTGACGTTTACAACAGTTATAGCCGTCAAGATATTGGCGATATATAGGCAAATTGCGGCTATAGCGGACAGTTTTCCCGAGTAGAAAGAAAGTCACGATTACAAATTACGGCTAGAGCCATCGGTAATTTTTCTGGGAAGATACTCTGTGGCGGTAACAAACAATTTTTGAAAAACTTTGTGTTTTTGGGGGGCGATGTTCAAAAACAAAAAGTGCGCGTCGATGGGTTAAGGAAAAACACACTTCTAATTTTTGTATACGTTAGCGAGGATACTTCAAAGAACATATCTGATTTTGCATGGAATAATCCGATCGCGAATTACGTAGCTTCTCAGAGGAATGTAAACGATCCGCGTTATAAAGATCCCAACTTGGATATTAGAATATCGCCTCCACGATTATTTTACGTTTCGAAAAAACCACTCGTGTGAAGCGACCCAACGACGCACGGTGGAAATTCGCAAATCATTAAAAGCATTGTTCTGCGCGTGATTTCGCATTCGGAAATCGGCCATGACAAACGACACGCGCTCGAACGGGGGAAACTGTTAATCGATACGCCCTCATTCGTCGCGGAAAAATACACGTTCTTCCCTCCTCGCGAATTAATTCGCGTTAAAAATAAAACACTCGTGAAAATGGTTGGCCAAAATTCTCCGGTGGCATGCGGACGAGAGCGCAGCTTGTTTCGGCACACGAGTACGACGTGGTCGATGCGCATATCAGGGTGTACGTAGCTTAACGCTCGCGATATCGAGTTGCCGGGCGACCCGAGTCGCGCGCCGCTCTAGGAGGAAAATTAAATTTCAGCTGACAACATACCGTTCCGTTACACACTGTGCTCAGCATTCTACAAAATCGCATGCGAGACGATAGCACTCGTTCACGGCATGCCAGGTTTTTCCGATGACGGCATGGTTTCTCTCAGAATCCATTCTGCGGGGGCGCAAATGGATTCCGGGCGAAGGCGCGTGCCCACTGATTCAAAGAGAACAACCCACGATTGTTTCATCGGGAAGCGAAGACGAACAATACGCGACGCTCAATTTGTCGAAGAAACATTCGGTGGCAGTAAACCCATACGAGATATGTTTCATCACGATCGACGAATCGACACCTGACAACTGACCCACAGCAAATTGCAAACTCAAAGGAAATTTCGGCGAATTTTCAGCATCGCCCAATCGACAGCGCCCAATGAATTATCGACGCGCCGTGCCAATCAGTAATTATACCGATATCGTCGATAATGCGAAAGTAATGGGGAGTTTATTCAATCCTCCCTTCACCGTGCACGTAACACCCGTGCCATTCAATCGAGTCACTCTACCGGATATCAAAACGTTTTATAAAATCATCCAACTCTTCGTCGAATGTTTCCACGCTCCAATATTATCGAGAATCATTAACGAATACGATTCACCGCCCTCAAAAAGGAATCGATCGCTACCTATCGTCTCGTCCTACAATATCATTCCATCTTTCTCGAAAGAACGAAGGCCGGGGTCACGTCCAACGGGGGTGGACTCGCGCGAAACACGCGGAATACCTCGTACGAGTGGAAAATACCTGAGAAGCTGTGGCTGACTACAACCATTATTTGTTCTAGGCTCTGGAGCATCACCCGATAGCCACCCAATTCCCTCATCTCGAATCCTCTCTCCTGATCCACCATCTCTTTTGATCCACCTTCTTCGACGGGGTGCGCTCGCGGACGCACACGCGCACGCACCTACAATAAACCAGTACTGTACGTACACCGATCAGGATCTACAGGCCCCTCCCGCGCTTGTTCTACCATTCGAAGCGGCTCTTCCCTCCGAGGCAAGGTCTCACGAGCAAGCAAGCGCGACCCTTCCTCATTTCCTCCACTTGGACGTCCTCTCGTCCCGTGTCTCGTTTATTCTCTTCTCTCGCATACACCCCTACCACCCTTCGGCTTTCTCCGTTTCACCCCCGTGATTCCAAACATCGTCGCTCCCGCCCGCACCACCTTCCTCGGCATCCCTCAGCAGGATCCCTCAGCATCATCCCCGGTCGCGTCTCGTGCGTCTATTTATCCACCTAGCGGTATGATATTACACCCCGGGGCACACTTGGGCATCCCCTCCACGGAGCAGGGGTCCTCTCCGACTCTCCTCGGGCCACGCCCAATCTCTGCCTCCCCGAACACCTTGCTAGCAGCCAGTCCATTGGCCCGCGCTGACTTTGCGTCATCGCCACCCCTTGTCACCTACACCGCGAGTTTCACGGATGAGGGCTACGTACTCGCCGCCACCACCACCACCGCCGCCGCCGCCGCCACCACCACCACCACCACCACCGCCACCACGACCACCACCGATTGTGAGAGTCGCGCCGCCACCGCCGTCGAGGGGTGGAAGAGTGGCGGAGTACGATGGGGATGCACGCGCGCGAGGTGCGATGGGAGCAGATATAGTTGCCACGGGGATGAGAGCCGGTGGTGGAAGGATCGGAGAGGCCAAAGGGTGGGAGAGGATGGTGGAACGGAGGTGGTGGAGGTGGAGGACGAAGCAGCCAGAGGTAAAGAGGGTGTTGAAATTTAGGAGGCTTCATTTGGTCCATTCTTCTACCTTCCTCGTATCGCGAAGCAACCCACGCAGGTACACGCGCCCCCTACCTACAGTATTTCCAGTGTTTCCCAACGCCGGACTCGCGAATGCGATTTTCAATATTCTCAGCCCAACATAATTAAGTTTCGCTTTCTTCGTACCGATCTTTCGGTTTGGCCGAGTGTCCCTTTGTGGGATGATTTTTGTGGAGTAGAGCACGGGAGCAGTCCTCGAGATGTTTAATGTTGCGGACACGAGGAAGGATTGCGAAGCTCTGCTCTATTCGTAGCTCTAGATCCTCCCCTCCTTTTTTCGCGCCAATCTTCGCTTCGGTTCTCTCCAGTTCTCCTCCCCTTCATCGCGTCTTCAATCTTTTTCAAATGCCGGCCAGGCTTTCCCAGGCGAATTCGGAGCTTACGGATGCTCCGTACAAGATTATCGCGAGCTTGCAATAAAAGGTGTATGTGTATATAGGTATAACGACAGGAGTGTCTCTTTACCTTCCAAGAATCTGGGTTAAGAGGGTGACCTCGGCTGGATGGGTCTCACTCGGCGGATAAGAAGCGGGCCTTTAACGCCATGCCATGCTGCACGGTGTTGTGCCATTAATGCTTTTCCTTCTTCGTTCTGTAATTATTAAAACCACTCGATGAGATGACTGGCCAACGAGGGAAATTTCAACGTAAAAATAATACTCGGTATTTCTAGCGATAATCGTAAAAAGTAAAGTACCGAATTTCACGGGAGATCGAAGCTGCCTTCTTTCAAGGATTAACAGAACGAAAACACGTTTCAGGCCACGTCGTAACCGCGAGGCGCGCGCAAAAGAGGAATCTCGATTTAAGTTTTACTTACAAGGACGATTGCAACGGGGCCGTCGATCGATTAGCCCGGATCAAAGGTAATTTTCACATCGAGCACCGTGTAACGATCCCTCTTCAAAAGAATTACTCTTCGCATTGAGAAAAAGTGCGCACGCACTTTGATCGAAAACCTAATGGCGTTCCACGGATAAAGGGAAGAGAGAAGAAGGAGAAAGTCATGAAATTACGGCCCCTCGTTCGCGATAAGCGCGTGGGTGCGAGCGGTTGAGATTTAAAAGGCCTAATCGCTCCGGCGAGCTCTTTGAACGCAAAGTTAATAACGTGTATTTATGTATTTGCCGCGTTTAATTGCCTGTCCGGCCATTAGCCCCCGCTCCAAAGTCATCTGAATACGTAAGGGAGGGTGTAGTGTATAGTGGTACTGCATCAGAGTACATGTTCGGCTGACATTGCGCCATAAGATCGTAAAGCAGTGCGTGTATAGGTGAAGGACGGTTAACCGCCTCACCGCACTCCTACACCGATGAAAATCGACACTTAAGTATCCTAACATCCTAATTGCTCTTCTTGTCCTGGACCTTTCAATTTCGCTTCAATGTTGTACGCAAGGTTTTCTATCGCGCTTCGACGCGTTCTACTTCATGCACGAATAATAACGATTCGCTTAAGAATATATTTTTTTTGTTACCTTGCAGGAGAGTGATCGCTCGGCACCGAGTGATGCATTGGAACGGATGAAAATAACAAGATGTGAATGCCGAGAAGATGCATTCTAGAAATCAGAATGAACACGCTGTCAGTGAAAAATGTATGTTTATATTGTTAATTTAGTGTAGAAGGCGACGAAGAAGAGCTTTAGCGGTGTAAAATAATTGCGTAAATAAGTGGTCTCAGAGCACGATGATCCATAAATCGATATGTAATCTTGTAGATCGATCTGCTACAGGAATTGGTATTTCGTGTTTGATTACTTACGATGAAAATTTTCTTAACGACGACACTGTCGATTGCATAAAGTCTACTGAATTGGATCTGCAGTTGCTTGTTCTACGGAATGTTTATAAATGCAGTTGGGTACTTCCAAATTACGTTACCGAACGAGTAGCGCTATCTCTTGGCGAAACACGGAATTTCCGCGATGACATGCAAATCAATATGGCGCTGCGCTTGGCGCAAGAATAATCATTAATGGTCAGTGGCGATCGGAGGTTAATGTTTTTCAATACGTCAGATTCGTGGTCTCACTGTTAGAGAATATTTAATAAAATTCTATGTATTGTAACATAGTTCAAAATATTGATTTTTCCTTATTGGAAGTAATCTATGAAAAACAGGAACTCGTGTACAATAATAAACAAAAATCAGTACGTGTACTTAAAGAAGATTAATAAAATTAAAAATTATTAACAATGTCTTTGTTACGCATTGCCGGATTAAAATGTCACAGCAGCCCTGTTACTTGTTCAAGGTATCGTTAATTAGTTATCTACCGTTGCAACTATATTTTAAATTTTAGTACATTGAAAAACGTTTCAGTGAATTATAAATTTATCATTACTCATCAATGTGATTATATAATTCTATATATTATGTTTATAATTCTGATGCATTGCCATGATCTATTTCAGGGATTTATTTTTAAATTATACCATCAATGGAAGGAAGCGTATAATTGATATCGTTAGCAGTAAAATTAAAACAAATTTAAAACAGTCTATCGCAAGAAAGTGCGATAAACCAAAGCAGGTGTCATATATCGTTAAACTGAGCTGTGGAAGTCTAGTACTATCATACATTTTAAAGTCTCGATTTTATGTAGCAACTTGCCGAGCAAGCAAGCCTATTAATGGTTTAGCTGAACCATGTGAACCACTGTCTTTCAAATGGAAACACTTATTGAAATATTTATATCCGCACTTTTGGTACTTATTGGTTGCAATCTCAGTAAGCGTACTTATTATTCATCATCTATTGCTGAAAACATAATATGAATGTTAATTCATTTGCAGAGCGCATTGATTGTTGCTGTATTAAATATCTGGATTCCTCAATGTGTCGGTGGTATAATAAATGTACTGACAGAAGTTTGCAAGCAAAAACAGAGCGAATCTTCCCAAAGGATATTCGCACAGCTTGCCAAACCTGCCTTGAAGTTGGCACGTATGTATGCTTCACAGGTATATATATTCGCGTGATTGTAATTTCATATAATTAGAAGTTGTTCTTTTTGGAATACATTTTCAAACATGTATGAAATTTTTACTTCCAGGCACTTTTTACATTCGTATACATTTTTTCTCTTTCTCATATGGGAGAAAAACTCGCTGCTCATTTACGACGGGATTTGTTTAAATCAATTATTATGCAAGACATAGCTTTTTTTGACAAAAACCGCTCAGGCGAAATAGTAAGCAGATTAACCACTGATATTCAAGACTTTAAAAGCACATTTAAAATATGTATCTCTCAAGGGATAAGAAGTGTAACACAAATTATTGGCTGTGTTATCTCTGTAATTGTAATATCGCCAAAATTAACTGCAGCTATGGTATTATCTGTGCCATCTATCATATTTATTGGTACACTCCTTGGCACAACTCTGCATAAATTGTCTTTAAAAGCACAAAATCAAATTGCTAAGTCAACTGCTATTTGCGAAGAAACGATACAAAATATTAAAACGGTACTAAATAATTTCAGTAATAGTACATAAATATAAGATGCGGGGCCTTTTTATAAATATTTTCTTGGTTATACATTTATGTTATATTCAATTTGATATCACAGGTAAGAGCTTTTGCCGCAGAGAATAAAGAAACTGAGCAATATTCGAAAGAAGTTGAATTATCAGCAGTATTATATGAACAATTGGGATTTGGTATTGGATTATTTCAAGCAGGTGCAAATTTATTCCTTAATGGTATTTTGCTCTCCACACTATATTTTGGTGGGCATTTAATGTCCACTGGACAGCTATCTCCAGGAGATTTAATGGCATTTTTAATGGCTACTCAAACAATTCAAAGATCACTTTCCCAATTATCCACCTTATTTGGAAGTTATGTCAGGGGAATCAGTGCTGGTGCCAGAGTATTTGAGGTAAACAGACTCCCGACAAACTATAATTGTAATGGACTACTGCAGTGACAATTTATATTATCAATATGTTGTAGTAGTATTTAGATATGCCACCATCTTCCATGATGATTGGAGGAGAGTCAATAGAGGATAAA
Source organism: Tiphia femorata (assembly GCA_944319695.1). NCBI lineage: Eukaryota > Metazoa > Arthropoda > Insecta > Hymenoptera > Tiphiidae > Tiphia > Tiphia femorata. The sequence goes on from OX090902.1 coordinate 4,065,879, forward strand.
TCATTAATGGGAAACATCATTTTCAAAAACGTGGAATTTAGTTATCCTACCAGGCCAGATCAAGTCATATTGAAGAATTTTAATTTGCATGTACCAGCTGGAGAAACAGTAGCTATTGTTGGTTCAAGTGGGAATGGTAAATCAACGGTAGCAGCGTTACTAGAAAGGCATAAATACACTCAGTTTTAAATTTATTATAGTACAAGAAAAATATTTATTGTTTCATGCAGAATATTTGTTAGATGTATATAATTTTTATAGATTTTACGATGTCGATGATGGTTCTATTACTATCGATGGACGGGACATTAGATCACTAAATTCCAGTTATCTCAGAGGAAATGTTTTGGGCTACATTGACCAAGAACCAATCCTCTTTGCAACCAGCATCATGGAAAATATTAGATATGGAAAGTTAAGTGCTACAGATTCAGAGGTGACTCATTTTGTTAATAATGCATTGATTATTTTGAAAGCAGTACATACATTGATATAACTGCAATTTAGGTTGTAGAAGCAGCAAAACAAGCAAATGCACATGGTTTTATTGTGAAATTCCCAAATGGGTATAATACTGAAGTTGGTGAAAGGGGCACTCAGTTATCAGGTGGTCAAAAGCAACGCGTGGCTATCGCTAGAGCTCTTTTAAAACATCCTTCAATTTTAATATTGGACGAGGCTACAAGGTAATAGTGCAGTAATGCATTTCCATATTGTAATGTAGATTAATATTCATTTATTTTTGATCGTTTAGTGCTTTGGACTACGAAAGTGAAAGAGTTGTCCAAAGTGCATTAGAACATGCTGCTCAAGGCAGAACTGTGTTAGTCATTGCTCACAGATTAAGTACGATTAAAAATGCAGATCTGATAGTTGTATTACAACGTGGAGTTATTGTTGAGGTATGTTATGAAATATTTTTGTATACAGTGAAAGAGACGATGCCTTACCATTAGTAATTTATTATTAGTAAATATGAAGTAGTTATCAATGTAAATTTTTTAGATGGGTACACATGCAGATTTAATTAAAAAAAAGGGAACATATTACACATTAGTTAATGAGCAGGAGAACGAAAATGTGTGATGTTAATGCAAATTAGGGTTTTTTGAATTTTTAGAGCATAAGGTAAATATAGAATAACGAAATAGTAAACATTATATATTTTTTAGCTGCTGTAAAACTAACCTAATCCTAACATAACTACCTCAAACTATAAATTAATTATTCTAACGTATTTAAGCATAACGAGGGAATTGGAACGTAAAAGACATTCTGTATAATTTGTCAATAATGCCTAAGTATACAAACATAATATGTAATTTCTTGATATTGGAGTATAGTTATATTGTGTGTGAACAAATTTTGTAAAGTAAGTACTATGTTCATCAGACACATTTATAAAACGCAATTTTTATCAAATTATATAAAGGGTACAGAAGTGACGAATGTGTCAGCTGCCTCAGTAGTTGGTACATCTTCCAATGTACTCTCTAAACTCTCGCTTGGCGACAATTCATCATTGGCAAGTGGTGTGGAAATTAATGATTGTACCAGTCTTTCTGAAGTTTGTGTAGGTTGTATAGATTCATATGGTTCGCTATTATCAATTTCAGCTGCTTCTGACTCAAGTGTACTCATTGTATATGACTCTAATGTAAATGAATCTGTTGAGTCTTGTACATCCACGGGTGATTCGGGGATAGATATTGTATCTGTAATTACGATGTTAGTAACTGACATTAAAGGTTCCTCAGTTGTTGTATCTGTAAAAGATACTAATGTTGGAGTTATTTCTGCATTGTCCAAGAGAACCTCTACAGACTCTGTGACCAAAGATAATTCTTGCAACAAAGGAATGTCACTTTCATCAAATGTATCTTGCGATGCAAATATCTCATCTGTTGAAGTTTCAGCAGCCTCGTTTATGTCAGCTAGAGATGAAAATGCTATTACTTCGTCATTTTTGTCGTCCATTAAATTCTCGTTTACAGGGAGTTCTAAAGGTGAATCTATGAGTTCGCTTTCTGGCCACGGTTCTGCAGTCGTCGCAAAATCACTTATTTGTACCAATTTTCTTTGCCTTGCTTTGGATTCTGTATCATATTCAAGATTCGCTTCGAACATCTCTGGATTTACCGGTAATGCGCAAATATTCTCGTCTAAATGATCTTTGCAATTCGGCTGCTCAATACAAGTACCACTCTTTGCATAATAACTTGTACCTTGAGGACACTGAAAAACCGTTTGATGGAACCGGAGTCCATCAGTCTGGCAAGTATAAAATATATTACAATAATCAACCACTGGAAATCGACCGGGAGTAATACATGTTGGCAAGTGTAGGTGCTTATACTGCATATGATTGGTTTGAATAGAGTGTTCACTTAAGGACTGTGGATCAGCGTAAATACATCGTTGAAGACGATTATCAAAAAGTTGTTCGTCTGCGCATTGAGCGAGTATTGTCTTATCTATTTTACAGATATAGTAATATTTAGAATTTGAGCAATGGCTTTTCAAAATATTCGAACCGCAGGATATGGTAGAATCTATGTCAACGGCTTTACCACCTCCGGGTGTACCCATACAACGGCCCTCTTCTTTATCGAAGTATTGATTAGCATTACAAGCCACGACGGGGTTGATCCGTCCGTGTACTACACCGTATTTACCGAAAATCTATAAATAATATAAAATACAGTATTATTAATGAGACTACAATAATTCTATAGTCATTTTTATAGCATAGAAAGAGAGTAAATGTGACTTACAGATGCGCACTTTGCTGAATTATTAACTACCGCGGCGAGTATCACCAGCCAAAAAATCCATTTTAACGTTTTCATAGTAAAAATATACACTTACAATAGTTATATACAAAGTCTTCGACAGTAGTAACGTCAATAGCGTTACACTTTCAAAGCAATAATAAGTTACTGCACTTTCGTTGTACGCGCCGAACTGGTACTTCATATCAAAAACGTGCTCATTGGTGCAACGGATCAATTGTTATCATATACGAAAACCGCATAGTGTCACGTTCCAATTAATGTCCGATACCAAACTTAAAAATGTGACGCTTTTTTTTTATCAAATTCAGTTTTTAATACTTCGCGATAGAGTCATCATACGAATATAATTAAAGAACAAAAATCGTAATAACATATATTCACAATATCGTGATATTATTTGATTTCATAAGACAGGATATACAGCAAAAAATTGAAGTACAATGCTTTAAAGAATTTTTTTTGTACATACCAACGGGATATGTTAAAAATTAGAAATAAAGACGACAATTTTATTCAACTATATTGAGAATAGGAAGTAAATTGGTAACAAATTTTTATGTACAGTATTTCGTTGACATATATATCTACAAGAAAAATTAGTAATTTGCTTTTTAAAATAGCGTTATGGAGAGAATAATTTACACTTAAGCATATCGGAGTAAGACTCGATTATAGGATTGTATATCGTTGCTCGTGACAGAAGCAGGCTATACAATTTTTAGAATAATTATCATTCGTGTGTTACGCGTGTTGACAGTTTAGCAATCATGCTGTGGCACTCTATACGTGAAATTATTACTCGTAACAATATTAATTCCGGCACCGTAATATGGCATAACATAATGAGAACCATCCGCTGGTCCTACAATCTGTGTCGCTATTAATATTACATCTGCGAATTGACCGAGAAAAAGAAATCCCAAAGTACTGAGCTTTAACAAGCCAAGGGCTGGATATCCAAGGTAAAAACGGTCCGCACCAAACATACCAAGAAATATGGAAAGTAATAGAGATGTTTCAAAGGAGTATCCGTTACTAAAAAAAAATAAAATTAATGGATCTACTAGGAGACACCATAATACACTCTACAATAAAAACAAGTATGCCAATACAATATGTATGCATACTTACGTCCACTTGCAGGGAATATCCTTCTTAAAGGTATTATTTTTTGTTTCTGTACAAATGAGGCCATCCGCAGCTAAACACAACACTGAAATGGAAACTCGTTGGGATGAATATTTCCCGATAATTGATACAATATAAAGCTCGTATTGTAACACTTTTCTTATTCTCTATTTACCATCACTTAAAAAATAGGTATATAATAGTGACTCAATGTTTGTGATGCAGGTTATGTTGAAGAAAGATTTACGCACCTTTGGCCTTATTTTCTTTCGTACATCCCCTAGGCTGCTGTGTTTTCGGGTCTATGAAATCATAATCGGGATGTGGACAGATGTACTGTCCCATTCGCAAGTTATTGCAATCGATTTCGTATGTATAATCCACACCATTGTTTAGTGGAAAGGATGCAAGAAGCAAAAGTCCGCTAAAAAGTTGAATCAACTGAAACATACCGTTTCATTTTCTAACGTTGCTTCGTGGACTACACAATTACTCCATACACTAACATCGTACAATTAAATGATAGAGTCTGCATTTTTGTTGTATTTTGAAAGGACCGACTATATAGGTGTATCTTGTGCGACGACAGCGCGACAGTCACCGTTAACGTATTACCTGCAAACTAATGCGCTTACGTCTGTGCGATTTCTATAGATAAATTGAAAAGTAATAACAGCGAATAAAGCATGGATAGAAGTACAGACAAGATATAAGAATAGATCTAACGTGGAATGTCAATTTTCGGTCAGGCCTTCGGGAGCTCTAGACCCCCCCCCCCCCCATCTTAGTGTCGCACCCAACATTACCGATATAATGCAAAAATTAACTGCAGCGCTACGAATAGCAAACCTGTCCAAAGTGTAACGATATTTATCAATTAATATGGATTTTCAAGAAGCAACATATTATAAAATTTTAATACGATTTATTATAATAGCTGCAGAATTTTGTATGTATACTGTATTTGTATAAGGACGTACAAAAATTGCAGAAAAACATACGTCAGTGTACTGTGTATGTATAAACATAAAATATAAATCAAAATATAAATAGAAATCGAAGTAGACATAACATCTTACGGGATTTTGCGGCCCGGAACTGAATTACCGATGCAACGAAAATTTACCGTGGTAACGTGGCTCTATCCATACAAAATGGAGAGACGAACTGATTTTAAAAAGGATAGCGAGTCAAATAATAGAGGCTGAGTATGCGGAGATGTCGATCCAAATTTCTACCAAAAGATCACGGATTCTGTTAGCGTTGACTGATTATAATAAGACTCCCCATCCATATGGGATTTATTGTCCCCCCTGTCTCGCACGGGAAAACGCGCCATCTGCAATGGCTGGCTCCTCGCCATGGAACTAAGAGAGCAAAAAGGTACATAGTCGGTAATTTGGCGAAACACATTTTGACGTTACCGTCAATTTTAGACGAGCGAAAGATGCGGTGTTGCCGTGATCCTCTGAACAGGATGGAACAGGAATAGCCGCGGAAGAATGCCCCACGATTTAACTTACGTATCATCTCCATCGGTAATGCACACGTAACTTGTAGGATTTTAAATGATATTTGAATTAAGTAGACTTTGGTTTTCAATAATCTGCATCCCTAAATGTATTATAAAGAAATAACAGATCCCAAAAAGACGGTTCTTGGAATTAATTCGTAAGAATTAAATTAATTGCAAAATTATGGGGACCGTTCAATTGTGTAATTTGTACATAATATATGTATACATAAGACTGTAAGTTTACTATATGAAGGTTAGGGAACAAAATCGACTCCCCTGGCCATAGTACAGTAAAACCTGCCACACTCTCACCTAACTCGGAATCGAAAGGTGACAGTATGGCAATAGGAGAATCGAAATCTGATCCTCTTTGTAGTCCGCCGAACGAAGAAAAGGACAGCGAATACAAGATAAGAATGAAAGGAGGCATTTAAATGGTAGCGCGCCGAATGCTACAATAATAACAACGCTTAAACTTTTTTATTTTCAATTTTTTTTGTTGAAAAATGTGTATATCATATTAATGAGATTCTTCCGATCAAAACGAGACCAAACGTGATATATTTTGGACTATATTTATGTAGTAAATTGGACCATTAAGTATTAAGCAGTTAAATACAGGGTGGTCCGTTATAAGTTGGCACTAGCAAACATGCTTATAGAGCGGCTTAAAACAAACACAAAAGTCCTGGACCATTATTCAAAATTCGCAATATTAATCGAGTTATTAACTGTTAAAGATCAAAGGAAAGGGCGTCCGCCAAAACGGCAGCGGCGGGAGCGCTGGTGCCTCTGCGACTGCGAGCTGTAGGACGGCCCAGTTTACCAACAAACAAACGCGGGACGCGGTAAGGGGAAGGCTGAGCCACCGCTGCACGGCCGGCTTCGTTTTCGTTATTCTTCCCCTTACCGCACCCCGCATTTGTTTGTAGCCAAACTGGGCCGTCCTACAGCTCGCAGAGGCTCTAGCGCTCCTCCCGCTGCCGTTTTGGCGGACGCCCTTTCCTTTGATCTTTAACAGTTAATAACTCGATTAATATTGCGAATTTTGAATAATGGCCAGGACTTTTGTGTTTGTTTTAAGCCGCTCTATAAGCATGTTTGCTAGTGCCAACTTATAACGGACCACCCTGTATAAATATGGTCCGAATTATATCATGTTTGGTGTCATTTTGCTCGGAATAATGTCACCAATATGTTAAAAAATGTGTAGGTACCAAAAAGTAAAATTATAAAGGATATATGAATAATTCATAAACTATGAGCTCGTAAACTTGCATCAAAGGGACCGTGTCGGGGTCGGATTCTATAGACATTGTACACTTGACCGACTCCGCTGGAGATAACATAGGCCAGGCCTGGGCAAATGCTGCTGTCTACGGCGATTGGTTTCTTGCGTATGAATTCGTTATTTTTTGTGGTTTCCAAGATGAATAATTTAGGGTGCTGTGTGCGAAGAAGAGTGTGTCCGCAAAGATATTCTTCGGATGACTTAGAAGGGGAGGACTCGGGAGGGTCCCGACCAATTGCACTGAACTTAAAACATATCTTATTGTTAGTTGAAATGCTGTCTTGTTGTCTGGATCTGTTCTGGATCTGATCTGATCTGGATCTGATCTGATCTGATCTGTTCTAGATCTGTTCTGTTCAGGATCTGTTCCGGATCTGTTCCGGATCTGATCTGATCTGATGATCTGGATCTGATCTGATCTGTTCTGGATCTAATCTGGACCTGTTCCGGATCTGTTCCGGATCTGATCTGATCTGGACCTGTTCCGGATTTGTTCCGGATCTGTTCTGGATCTGTTCTAGATCTGATCTGTTCTGGACCTGTTCTGGACCTGTTCTGGATCTGTTCCGGATCTGTTCTGGATCTGTTCTGGATCTGATCTGGACCTGTTCCGGATCTGATCTGATCTGATCTGGATCTGATCTGATCTGTTCTGGATCTGATCTGGACCTGTTCCGGATCTGTTCCGGATCTGTTCTGGACCTGTTCCGGATCTGTTCCGGATCTGTTCTGGATCTGATCTGGACCTGTTCCGGATCTGTTCTGGATCTGTTCTGGATCTGTTCTGGATCTGAACAATACTCGAACTATCGAGCCCGGTAGAAAATTTTCGAGGTTTAAGAGGCATGCTGTGCCTGAGAGCGCGACTCTCGTCGACGAAAACTTTCGGAAAATTCGCGAGCTTTTCATTCCTCGAAATGTCGGCGTTCGACTTCCACGATTAAGTATTTATTTAAATAAATAAAAATACTTATTTTATATGCCACGCATATATGTTGTTGCATTGTACACATTTGAAAAAATATTTCTTAATAATTACGATATTTTATTATTTTTTATTTTTTTTTTCTGTGTATAGCCTGCGCGTCTGGAACTTAGAAAATTTACAGACGACCGAATCGCGGGACTTGGAAAATTCATGCCTGTTCGCGCGAGAGGCGAGACGGCCGAAACGAAACAAGCGTGGGTTGCTTTAGTGAGGAGTGAAAAGGGCGGGAGATACTCTCCCTCTCACTCGGCGACCCGAGCGCTTCCGAGCTCACCGACGAGCGCTGCGTCTGTATGCGTGAGCGTGCTGTCGGGCTCGAAATCGCAGCACTGGCCTCGAGTCCGCCAGTACGTTTGTTTCCATATCCTGAATTTGAGCCGAAAACTTGCAATATTCAACTGCAATTTTCTCGAAAGCTAGGGCCCAATTAATCACAATTCGTTACCACAAGCAACTATGATGTTTCACATTCAGTGCAAATGGTCGGGAACCTCCCGTGTCCCCTCCTTGTAAATACGCATGGGGATATCCGACTTATTGCTATCATATCTATATTTCTCTTTCCCTTGAAGATTATACATAATAAAACGTGTTTAAATCCGTTTCAACAACCGCTTTCAATAATATGTAAAAAAACATAGCATTCCGCTTAAAAAGTCGAAGGTCACCGTCGTTTCTCGAACAAATTTGCGAAAATAGAAAAATTCGCGCATGCAGCATTTTCGTAATAAAAAACAGTAAAACTTTTGCCCGTAACATTTTTATTACAGATTTCGCGTTTGGCAGAAAAACACTAGTCCAATATACAGCGATCATCGTGTATAGATTTGTTTAAACCATATGTGTGCTTAAAGAACATTAATAAATGTGCATATCTATCATTTACTACTATGTAATCATTATATACTTTTTTTCATTGTCATATGATACCGTATCGCCATATTCTTAACTCCTACTTAATTCTTAATTCCCTGTAAAGTAAAGAATTATTCGGACAGTCGCTTCCTTAGCCAAATATGAAGTGTGTGCGCATGCACATTGTATGCACACACATTCAGCCAGGCTGTCGATTAATAGACGGCAACGCTGTACAGTACATGTATCGATAATACAGTGACTACTCGGACGGAGTCTGCTTCATGGGTCGCTAAAGATAATGCAGCGACAGAAAATGGATAAAACAGCGCACTGCATTGGCCGGTAATGGGGTACCCGTAACCCAAATGGGGGGTCAGCCCAAATACACGGGGATGGGGAGTCTTATTATACTCAGTCAACGCTGTTAGCTAGAAACTATCGCTAAGCGCGTACATCTCTTGGCCTGAAGTGATCCTCGAAGCAAAAGCATACAATTTTGTATCGAGGATAACCTCAATTACCAGGTCTCTCCACGTGGAGGTGGCTGCTTTGAGACTCGACGTCCCTACTCTAAAGCCTTGTATAGGCTGAATCAAACAAAGAATTGAATATCCACGTGAAATATATTTGGACGACTTTATGATGTTAGGTCTATACTATACATATATCGTTTGTGACAAAAAGACTAGAAGCACCAGAAGTACGGTTAACCATTCTCATGCATTCTCAGTTACCAACCATGCGATAATGTACTGTTCAGTTATCGACCGTACGATTGCCTACTGAGTCACATTGAATCTCCAGCTATATACAAAACATGAATTTTTTTTATTTTCGTGTATATACAACACGTCTTGTTACAATTTATATGAAATGCACCTTTAATTCTTAGATTTTTCTATACTTCATCCTTTATTTTCATTAGTTTTTGGCTCCCATAAACTATTCCTAACGAATCTTTTAGCCACATCCTTATTTAACCGTGGCATAATAGTATTTCTATCTTCGATTTGTTTTGCACGCATCATAGCTTTCTTCAACCTCTCATTTTCCAATTTTATCAAATGCTTTGTAGGATCTGTGCCTATAATAAAGCGTTCCACTATTTTATCAAAAATACATAGTTTACAGACCATAATGTTAGTTATCGTTAAAGAGTATATTATACCTTCGGCACGTAAAAACATCCAAAACATACTGTTCAAACTATATGACAGCAACAAATCATATTTAATTTTCTCACTGTCAGAAAGTTTATCATATATGGTTGGATCTTTAGCCAAATTAACAATGTATTGAATCTGCTGTACTGTTTCATGGAATTGCTGTAATCTTGACACAAGGTCTGCATCGTGCGAAAGTTCATCCAAGTTTGCATCCATGTTCATCTGCAAAAACAAATATACGTCTATTAACCTCTTTCTTCTGAGGTAATTGCGATTACAGTTTCTTATTTCTATATAAATGAGTAATCATTATGTAGTACTTTAGTATAATTACCGTATTGTCGTGTACGAGTATCCTAACGAGTATCAATTGGTATCAAGCAGGCAAAGTCGGACTAACATGGACTACCACATACTGGTAAACAATTTTGTGCAATACTAAATTACATACGATGGTTACGTTTCTATGCAACAATTCCTTATTACGGTTGCACCAGATGTCACGCACTGCGAATTGCAAATCCTCCTTTTTTTTTTTTATATGCATCGCTACCCTAGCTGGCATACGAGATATCATAAACAGCACATTTTTCGCAACTACTTCCTTATTATACGGATTTCTCAAAATATATATGAACATGGGGAAAATGAAAAAAGTAGTTTTTCAAATTACTTATATGCACTATGCATAATTTCATAAATGCCTTTGGACAAATTACTTTGGTTTCCATGTAGTTTTTGACGGGAAATGTGATGCATTTGAGAAACGTAATACGCAGCGGGTAGCAGCTTTAGGAACGCAAGTGACACCTTTTTTTAAATAGTCGGTGGACCACCAAACAGCTGATTCGTCTTAGCGCTAAGAGCACATGTTTGTGCGGCAAGGCGATACGCTATTTCTAATTTTTCCTATAAAGTAATGAGGTGCTATGGAAAAACGATTCGAGTCCACGTTAGAGAAGTGTTTCACGTACTTGTGAAGTAGCGAGAACTTAAATATAGGCAGTAAAAAGCCTTCTTCGAAGAATATTTTGCCTATACTTCATTCCACGGGAGAACGTCACTCGTTCGCGCATCCCCACTAACGCGCGAAACCGTAGCGAGGCCTGCATTCCCCCACTCTATTACCCATAGCATCTCTCATGCCATGTACACGGTGACACAATATTACGAATTAATTAATTTAGCACAGCTCGATAATTAACTTCAGAATGAAAAAAACATTATACGCATATAAAATTTTACATACTGTTTAAAGTTAATGTAAATAATATTATGTACAGCATACTTTTGTTACGCATAGCACAACATCAAAAAATGTTCACTCACTCGATACTACACACTCACTAGATACTACACGCTCACTCGATACTACACACTCACTCAATATTATACACACTCGATACTCTAAATGCGTTGCTATAAATTCTGAATGTTCCGAATTAACGTGTCACTGGGTATCCATCCAAAAAACGTCTGAATGGCTTCACTGGTGACGTCATGACGCTGCGCGCGCTTCTTGGCGAGGGGGCGCGCAGAGCGCCGGAGAACCAATCAGAGACGAGATGCGCAGAACCGAATGAAAACTGGTCGGATTCTACTGATGTTCTCCCGTGGAATGAAGTATAAGAAAAATGGCTGACCGTGATAGCGCATCGGAAAGTGACTCGAGCTCAATTGACGGCGGACCTATTATGATGCCCCCGTCTCCAGTAACTCGAGAACAATTGCAAAAGAGAATTGAATCTTTGCAACAGCACAATCGTGTTTTGAAAGTGGAATTGGAAACCTACAAGTTGAGAGTGAAGGCGCTACAAGAGGAGAACCGTGGCCTTCGTCAAGCTTCTGTCATCATAGTAAGTTCCCTGCGATTTCATTTGTGCAATAAAAATAAAGTCGATGATTTTTTGCGTCGGCCTTTGCTGTACCTATTATTATTCATACTAGCAATGAATAATGCAAGTATGGTGGTACATGATACGGTAAAAAAGTTTACATATTTTACTTCTATTTCACGACACCTGACATTTATATAAAAATGGCAAATAAATAACTTTAAGCATACAAACTCACTCCTAAATATTAAGATCTACATTATTTTCTTGACGTCATTGCGTAGAATTTGTTCATCCAAATTATGTGTTTTCTGTAATAAACTAAACACACGCAAGCATCATTTAGTCATCATTTCTACTTATACATCCAAAATTGTTATATATACACCTAAAATTAAAACAAATTATATTTAGATTTTTTCCTCCTCGTCCCATTCTTACTCTACATTTGCGTTATTTGTACTGTAGCAAGCAAGAGCGGAACAGGAAGAAGAATTTATAAGTAATACTTTGTTGAAAAAGATTCAGGCACTTAAAAAAGAAAAAGAAACTTTGGCGCATCATTATGAACAAGAAGAAGAATGTTTGACAAACGATCTATCAAGGAAGTTAAACCAGTTGCGTCAGGAGAAATGTCGATTAGAACAAACTTTAGAGCAAGAGCAGGAATGTCTAGTAAACAAATTAATGAGAAAAATTGAAAAATTGGAAGCCGAGACCCTTGCGAAACAAAGTAATCTGGAACAACTAAGAAGGGAAAAAGTCGAACTTGAAAATACTCTTGAGCAGGAACAGGAGGCTTTAGTTAACAAATTATGGAAAAGAATGGATAAGTTGGAAGCGGAGAAAAGAATGTTGCAAATAAAATTGGATCAACCTGTGTCCGATCCAACTTCGCCTAGAGAGATGAATAATGGTGATACGGCTACTAATTTAAGCACCCATATTCAAACATTGAGAAGCGAAGTGGCAAGATTAAGGCACACACTTTTGATTTCGCAACAAGAACGTAAAGTTTTGTTCACATATATACACTGTATTTGATAGAAAAAAATATTTTTCCAAATGTTGATATTACTCTTATTCTTCTCTTTAGATACAGAGAAAATGCAACGATATGTTAACGAGGAAAAGCAAATACGCGAAGAAAATTTACGACTTCAACGAAAATTACAATTGGAAGTAGAACGGCGTGAAGCTTTATGTAGACATCTTTCGGAATCTGAATCGAGGTATGCTCGAGAAATAATAAAAATCAAAAGCATTTGACAAATGTTAAATAAATTCTGTTGCCTTTTTAATCAGTTTGGAAATGGAAGAGGAACGTCATTATAATGAAATTGTGATGTCAGGTGGGAATATCAGAAACCGTACTGTTTCAAGTCCAGTGCCGTACAATCCCTCTCCTAGTTCCTCAAGGCCTCTTAGTCCAGGTAATGTTATACAAAAATACTAGGACTTTTAACATACTTAAAACAGCAATTGACATTAGTATACTGGTGTCGACATAGAATTTGCAAATGTTTATATTTTATGGAAAGGTGTTAATGTGATGAGCTCTACATCTCGAGAAGGTTTTAATACAAATCGATGTTATGCGTGTGGACAACCAACTGCTCTTCCGTTTGCAAGCTCATCGCCTCCTTCAGGGGTAAGAATTGTTCATATGTGATTATTATTAATTTTGTTAATTCCTAATAAATTCATTTTAATTAAGTTTACAAATGCATAATATTTGATTAGGGCCATATAGTTGCACCATCCAGCAGACGCACATCGGATAGATTTGTCAAACCAGCAATTCCGCCAACTATCGTAAGTTCCGCTGGGCCTACAGTAACTAATCCTCCTGCTAGTACAGCAGGTGGATCACCCATGGACATTACAAAAACATAAATTGGCTAAATTTGTATACCCATTGCTCTTTCATCATCCCGTACATATTGATATGAAGTACTTTTTTGTTGGTGCATTTGTATTTGTATTATAATGCCATGTTCAGATATTGATTCCAGTACACTTTTCTGTTTCTCATGTTTCATTTTGCAATTTGCTTTTTTTTCGTATTAAACATTAATTTTAGTGTACTTTACTTTTTCTTGTACTTTTTATTTTTCACCACTTTTCTTTTTCATGCTAGAAAAAGGTTAATGTTGTATTAACCCATCTCTTACAGCTTTCTGATTTTTTTCCATTCGAACTTATCCTCTAGGATGGCTAAATCAAATGAAAAAATTACTTGCTTAAATATATGCTCTTGTACTCGCTCTTCTACATCGCTTTTTATATCTTAAAGCATATAGACTGATAAACATTTCACAAGATTCATAATCAATTTGGAAAAGAACACATTTCCTTTTTTTCATACCACAGTTGACGACAACTGACTTCGTAGTATCTGCTCTATCCGTTGTGAATTTTTATATCATTTATGTATATTATGTGTGCTATCATATCACTATTAGACATTACATAGCACAGTGAAAGTAATAACTGATTATTCATATTGGGTTACTTCTATTTTAGATTAATCATAATTCTGGTTACATTACAGAAGAGCGAGAATATAAAATAATATACGCTCGTGATATCTATGTAGTTGTTATGACTAAAGAGGGACTTAGTAATCTGAGTGGTAGAGGTAAATAATAGGAGAGGTTCAAAATTCCACATACACATTTGCACGCTTCTACAATTACAATTCTTACCAATATTTCTTGTATAATTTTGTGAAGTACCATTAAACTGATAACTTCATATATGATCATATAAAGTGTAGATGTTCTATGTAAAATTATGGGCACATTGCTTCCATTTCTGCATAACTGTAATATTAATGTCGAATAAATGCTAAAAGAAACCTACATGACATAGTTGCAACTTCTCTATGCTAAGTCTATCAGAGATTGGTAGCTGTCATGGCCTGGTGATTTTATTAAAATATAAGCTACTTTTTATGTATGACATGTAAATGTGATACAAAATTATCGTATCCGAAAATAGTGATGTATCACTTTCAACAGTATCCTATAGTTCCTACTGTAAAATTTGAAGTGATAATAGACTATGTACATTCAAAGTGGTAATTTCTTGTGCAGCAATGAAGTACTGTAATGTCGAGTATTAAAAGCTTTTCCTATTCATTGCCTTTTTTTGTACACATATTTCTAAGATTATTTACAACATTTAATTATGGTGTTATTTTTATAGGAAATTCTTTAAATTATACGAAATAGTGTAAAGTTACATAAGTCTAAAGAGATCTATGACAATATTTGATAAGCTTGTAACAAACTTCTCATACTTTTAGTTCAATATGTAATTTGTATGGTTTCAATTACTAAACGGGGTAATAGTAGCAGGAACAATTCTATACAATGTATTACTTAAAGCTTGAAGAACATTGAGCTTACATAGTATTGATTTTGACTGTAAAAAATAATGCAATAAATAATCAACTCACATCTAATATTAATTATTACCCCAAAATGGAATATCAATATAGTTAGATATTTCCTTGATAATAATTGAAAAGATAGGTATGGTATTGTGATATACATACTCTGCACAATACCCAGTTTTACATATAATGAATTATTTGCATGCACAGCTGCCAAAATTCATAGCATACATAAAATCATAATCTTCATACATTTAAACTAATAATTATCTTCTCCCTTTTGCAACATATGTCATGTATATAATAATATTTTTATTAACCTTGCATAAATGTGATAATGTTAGAAACTGCATTTATGTGGTATGTGAAACAATTTAACCATTTCTAGTACACGACTATTGGTGCTTCTTGATGTCAATGTAAGAACATTTTTTAAATCTGTTATAAATATTATCTTGTCGGTAAGAATTTGGTACTATTGCTCATAAAATATATTCAGTTTTGACATTGTTGATCAGATTTTTATGTAATTCTTTAGCCATAGGTTCACACTGAAAAATGCAGTTACTATTAAAAAAATATATATGAGAAATTTTCTATGAAGCCAAACAAGTTTGTTTCTACCGAAAACAAAGACTTAATACATGAATATATAAAGATAGTTCTCTCTGAGGAAATTGAATATGCATAAACAGGCCTTATTCTTTTAATTAAAGTTTCTTGTGTACACGATGTACTAACGTGATCAAGCATTGCTTATTAATTGACGCTAAACAGTGTAGAAGTATGTAAGAACATATAAGCTATGAAACTTTGTTACAACGTAAAATTATTATCTATTACTAATTATAATTATATGCAAATATGCTTCACAATTATATATTATGTATTTTACTCAAGCTTGTATGAAATACAGTCACTTTTTTGCTATTATGTATGCAGTCAGTCTTCGTTTTTACCTGAATAATAAAATGCAAATTTATAAAAATATGTGTTGATCGAGCTTGTTTTTTTTTAATATATAAAAGCTATAAATATAGCTTAATATATAAAGCTTTAATATATAAAAGATTAATATAATCTGCAAAAGAGATTCAAACTATAATAAAGTATAATGTGATGTATCGCACTGATAACATTACACGATTATCCTGAGGAAATTTGAGGTACTTATGAATGCTTCATTTAATTTTCTTAACTTATGTATTATGATATGTCTATCTTGCTACATGTTGATATAGCTGTTCTAGCTATAATAAACCACATCAGTAAAGAGATGGAATCCTCCTGATAACTTGGCCAACTTAAGAAATTTTGAATTGGCCACAATGTATCTTTTGGTAATATTATTACAGGCTCTGTGTTGTAGAAGTACAAGAGTACAAATATCGAAATAGTCTGCAAATTGTTTACATAATATAACACGACTGATACAACTATTCAAATATTATAGTTCGTTTATACTATATTATTAAAATAGTAATTTATGTATATATACATTGGAGCGTTAAGTACTTACATTCAAAAAACGGAAAGTATAAGTTACGATTAATTGTATCTTCCTTCTAAACGATAATCGTTCATTTACTAAGGAAAAAGAATTTATTTTTTTAGTTATCGTCACATAAAAGTATGTATGTGTGTATATGTATACATAAATATGTCTACCTTTAATTTTTAAGATATCTTCCAATTTACTATATTTACGTTGAAGCTTTGCATATTTTGAGAACTCATCCACCATGGAGAGTTCTGACATTTCTTGTTTTAAAGAAAGTAGATCATTGCGTAGTGTAATTTCATCCTTGTTTGCTGAATATACTCGAGTAGTCACCTATAATGAAATCAGAATTGTAATATTCATAATCATAATTGCAAGTAACCCCTAACAGAACCAAGATTTTCTAGGTATGACTACATTGTACCAGGCGGATATATTATTAAATTATAGTTTATAGTCATAAGTATAAATAAAGCAAATAATGTAAATAAAGAAGAACCATGTTATACACACTTACGTATTGAATTATAGCTGGTACAATATACTCCAAAATGCAACTTACAGTTGATATTAGAAGCAATTTCATTGTATAATGTCTGTATATTATTATATACCTATATGTACATATACAACAATATTATATCTGGTCTTAAACATTTCCCCATACGAAACATAGACTATATTTTGCGTAAATGCATAGTTTAGTACATTGACAAGAATTTATAGCACTTACAGGTTATGTTTTATAAACTTAACCTTAGTTTGTAAAAGTAAGTCAACAGTGAATAGGGTGAATAGCAAACTTTACATGATCATAACCTACGAAAGCTTGCAATGGGTTAGTTGTTAGTGGAACACGGGTGCTTGAGTGGCACGTGTTATATTGCTGTCATAAGGATGCAGCATAATAAAACATAGTTTGGAAGAATAATTTTTTGTTCTGTCACCATTTATAGTTTTGAATAAATAATAAAATGAAGCATCTTTTCAAAAAAGAAATGTAACTTAAAAATTAAATGGGAAGACACCATCAAAATGCTTTCTCATTGCAAATAATGTTTTCATATTCTTGTTTCAGGAAATAAATACATGTATACATATATTAATTATTGTTTGATAAACACATCATACATAATACATGTAATAATTTTAATGATAATTTTCATAAAAATGATTATTCACCCATGATAAATAGTATTCTAATTTCTTTAAACTTATTGTTAGGCGCTGCTTTGAAAGTGTTGTATTAATCCCTTGTAGAAATTTTTCAGAAAATCTATTCCGACTTCTTTTAGAATTAGATTTTTGTATTCTTGCTGTTGATAATAATCTGTAAAGCTCTGATAAAGCAACAGATATATAAAAAGATTTGTTTTCTTCCTCTGGGCCATTTATTATGGTAGTAAATGCACTTTCCAAATCTGATAACACTTTTTCATCCTGCGGCAACGAGTTACACTATAAAAAACAATTTACATATTACTGACGATGACATAATCAATAATATGATGTAAAATTTATGATAAATTTTGTAATGGCAATATATACAAAAGGGCTTACAAGTTTCACTCTGCATACTATAGATTCTTTTGCTGTAGAAGCATCATCAAAAACTCTATTTTCTCTCATATTATCGGACAAGTGAAACATTATACCAGCAGCTTCTTTGGTACAATTAAGATAATCCCCATTATAATACAAGGTCATATATGTGTAAGCGTATATTACATTTATTAAATTATACCGAACATTTTCAGATGCTTTCTGCACATTCAAAAAAAATATTTTAGTACAAACATTATAAAACGCAATTGTCTATATAATATTAACAAGTAGTACCGATAATTCTTTGAGGTACGGAATATCTATTAAAGTAGGACATTCTTTCTTGTAATCAAAATCTTTTATATCGTCTTCAGGATCATGTATCAATTTTTTTGGTTTATGATATGTCCACCAAGGAGTCCAAGGAAGTAATATTTTTTCAACTTCTCCACTGTTCACTAAGGCTATAAATTCTTGTTTTTCAGTATCCGTTAATACTTGCCAAACATCATCTGCATTATCTAAATTTACATTTGCTAATCTTTGTTCCAAATGAGCAACCTGATAAGAATATTCCTACATAAATTAATTTCTAATTGTTTTAATAACAACTAACTATAATGATAAAATATAAAGTACTGATTATATTCAAAAAATTGCTGCTTAGTTTGTATAACTTATAGCAGTTTACCTTTACATTTTCTTCATCATCGGAATCAATATCCGATAAAGTATCATTCATATCATCTTCAAAATTGTCGTCTACAAGTTCTTCTTCATTAATTCTTCGAAGAATATCAATCATACTTTGCCTAGCTTGAGGATCACTTTCTTGTGTTTTAAGTTCATCCTCTACGCATTGTTTATAAAAACTTTCGGAACAATCAGAATGCGTTTGAGATTTATAACAATCCACACCACAATATGCTATACCACATCGTGGACAAGTGTACTTGCGTTGTTGGACATTACACCTGCACAAACAAATCAATACAGATATTATTTTAGACTATAATATACAATTATGGGGAGAACACATGTGTAGATAATGTAAGCTTAGTAACTATGGAAATATGGAAACATTAAGTAAATAAAAAATATGTGCAAAATTCAGTTAAACAAAACAAAATGTCTACATATTACTAATTATATTTCGAGTTAAATTGTCATACGATGGGTTGAACTGGTAAATTTAAGGTTATGTTGGTTAAATATATGTACTTACAAAGAACATGTGCTTTTATTATTCGCATCCATCTTAATCGTCTTGCGAGTATAATCTGTCAGTTTTTAACAGTTCATAATTGTAATTTCGGAAATTATGCAAAATTCTGTGTAAAAGTCGGTGTTGTATTTGTAACTGCTTGTAACACAGCGTATTCGGTACATTTGGGGTAGATTTCATATAAATATATTTCTTGAATTAAGGTGGATTTTTAAGCGAACCCCTATGTTTCCAATGGTTTTATTAGATAATACGGAGAATAATTATTAATATATTAACTTTATGCAGAATCTACGTAAGTTAAAATTTATATACAGTGATGATGTTTATAGTGACAGTATGTATACATATATGTAAGTATGTTTATGTGATAAGCTGACATATAAATCATATAAAGTCTATTTTCTTTTAATCGTATCTACTGCAAAATTCATATCATGGCTACATTACAGAGTGCCATTTTTATATTTAATGATACTTTATTTACCATATAAGAAAAACATGTGTATAGTATAAAATCTTTATTTATCTCAAAGTTTTAACAGGTAAAATTATAAAACATTTTCTTAATGTAAATTATGGTTGTAAGTAATCTCCATATTAACTTTGCTCCATTAAAATACCTTTTTCTGACTGTACATACTTAAATTCAACACCTTTACGGTTATCCGTCCATGCTTTAGTATCTGTCTGTAATAAAATGTGTTCTGGATCTACTGCAACTTCTTTGCATCTTGCAATATGCACATCGCTAATTTCAATACCCTGTTTTCTTTTTCTATTAGGTTTAAATTTGTTCTTTTCTTCGCAATCATCAGCAGATATAAAATCCGAGGATGAAGTTAAAAGCTTTATACCATAACTTTTTTTGCGATCGTCTGTATTTTCTTGTTGAGAGGCATTAATTTCACTCTTCTTCTCTTTTAAACGAATTGTCCTAAAAATGATGACATTAATGACCCGACAATGTATACGTTTTCTCATACGTACTTTTCTAATATATCATCTAATTTTTTGGCTACGAAATCCTGAAAACCTGGAGTTACTCCAAAGTTTTCGAATTCATCTTTATCTTCGCGCAGCCTTTGAGATTGTATTATGTTCGATGTCTTGTGTTGTCTTGATTGATTTATGTTTTCTAAAATATAAAAGGAAATGAACATTAAAATCCACAGATACAGTATTATAAATTTTACAAGTCTTGTCTATACCAATATTTGTCTTATTATGTGGTTCTTTGGTAGAAAAAAGGGTTTCCTGTAGAAATTGATGATCTGCAGCTTCTTTCAGAGCATCCGAATATGCTTCATCTTCTGAACTTGAAGTGTCTACATCACAAGCTTTGTCTTTTAACATCTTACAATTTAGTAATATAGTAAGGGTAACAATTTTTTTGTTCCTGTTGCCTGTCAATCAGAAATTTTACTTGTTAAGGTCTGTTATAGATTTAATAATTTGTTCGTGGTTTTTTTTACAATTTAATACTACGATATTATGGTTTAACATAACCGCGTTTGCCGTGCAATTTCAGTAAACCGCGCAAGTGCAAGGCTTCGCACTTCCTATCATTGCATCATACGCAATAGTTGTCTTCTGTTGAGAGCCGGCTTGAATACACAAATAAACGATATGACGTCCAGAACCTCGCATCCGAGATATTTCGATAATATCTATCTATCAACAGAACACATCGACAAGTTAGATATTCGCCACGCTATGCGAGATTTGAAGGATAACGTTAAAAGCCTTGTTCAAGAAATTCGTACGCATAAACCACCGAATCCGAACGATGTCGACGGTGGGCTTTACGTTGGTTCAACTGGGATTGCTTACACTTTTCTTTATTTGAGCCAAGGAACATTTTTATCGACCGAAGAAGCTCAAGAATATTTTACATTGGCACAGAAATATCTGGAGGCCCCTTTAAATAATGTGTTATCTCCTAAAAGTCACAATGACAACGGTTTTCTCTTGGGTATGTGAATTGAGTAAATAAAAAATAATTCTTACATATATTATAATATACCATCAATGGCATATGATTTTTTTACCTTGGAAATGTAATCTATTTTATTGTTTTCTCATAACTGTCTGGCTTACATACAGTAATAGATATAAGATTTTTATTTTTAATAGCACAGGATATTTTCATATGTTAGTGAAAAGGCATATTTTAATTTTAATACAATGTTGACAGGTGATGCAGGTACACTCGCGGTTGGTGCTATAATGGCAAAAATTGGCGGCAATGTCGAACGCGCGAACAGTCTCGCAAAAATGTATATTGACCTTGGTGAGCACTACAAACAAATCAATTTCTTTAGGCACGGATCTGACGAATTTTTTGTCGGAAGAGCGGGATATTTATTCGGCGCCATGTGGATAAATCACCAACTAGGCCGCGAAGTTGTGCCAATTAAATTGATGCATGATATCGCAAAAGTTATAATTCAGTCTGGGAAAGTTTATGCACAAAAACATAAAAGCCCGTGTCCATTAATGTATGCATATTATGGTACTGAATACTTGGGTGCAGCTCATGGTCTGTCAACAATTTTACAAGCCCTCATACAAGTATATTTAAATTATAATAATTCTACATTTAGAATAATCTTGACATTCATTGATTTAAACTTACTTGTCGTTAGGTACCGTTCTTTCTGAATAAAAACCAGGAAGCCAACGATATGGTAAAGGCATGCGTGAATTATCTCCTCAGCTTACAGAGTGCAGAAGGTAATTTTCCATGTGCTCTCGACGAAGTGGATGTTGCTGGACGATCTACAAGAAAAGAAAAGGACGATTTAATACACTGGTGCCATGGAGCACCTGGTATTGTTTATTTAATGGCAGCATCATATCTGTTTTGGAAGGATGAGCAATATTTACATTCGTGCATACGAACAGCACAATTGATTTGGAAAAAAGGGCTACTTAAAAAAGGACCGGGTATATGCCATGGAGTAGCTGGGAATGGATACGTTTTCCTTCTATTATATAGGTTGACAACAGATCAAACTTACCTACAACATGCAATTAGGTTTCAACAATTTATGAAAAGCGACCAATTCAAAAAGGAAGCTCGTATCCCCGATGAGCCTTTCTCACTTTATGAAGGCTTGGCTGGTACCCTATGTTTCATAACTGATATTTTGCAACCTGATTCTGCAGCTTTTCCATTCCAAAATGTCTATTAAGTAAAATAACTTCTACCAAATAGTACTTCTACGGAGTTTCTATTTTTGAATGTTTAGAGTACCACGTAATACTTCAGATAAGCTGCCTTATGCGTATGTACGCATGTGTATATGTATATGTATGCTAATTTGTCACAAATCCGTGTATTAACATTTCAATTGTAAATGTTACAGCTGGGGAGAGACTTGATTTGAAACATTTGATAATCAACGACATACATGTCTACCTCTCGATAGGTTTGCATGCCACTTACATACACATATATACTTAAACTATGTATGTATTATAAATGTTCAGGTACAAAACTGTATTAGAAAAGGAGAGACTGAGAATTTTTGACTGAGAAAACAGTGAGCTTATTTTAGTACATGACAAACAAGATTAATTTCCATACGGAGAAACATTTACAGATTGATAATCGAAATTGAATTAAGAGATGCGTTCCTCGCCCTCTTCAAATTACGTATCTAAAGTTAATGCAGTATTTATACATGTATTATACATTGTCATTTGTCACACACAATAAGCTTGTCTAAATTATCTAACAATCAAAGTTTGTTGTGTACATAATAGATATGTGCTGAAACTTTCACGATTGGATTTCTAGCTTCTGGTCCTAGACTATGTTATCAGGATAACATGCCGCGGATAGAAGGCATGATAGTTCGAATAGCGTGTTGGCGGAAAACCGGTTTACAGAGAATTGCGCGATCAAGCTTTATCCCGAGAGAAGGGATATTAGTAAAAATTTAATAACTCCTCTTCCAAACATGTAGATCTTCGATGGTAAATTAATCGATTATCAATAATCGGTGTATTCAATAACAATTGTAGCCTGCGGGGTTTTAAGAAATATTTAAATGTAAGATTATAACATGAAAAATTTTAGTCAACATTTTTCGAATTGTCTGCATTAATATAGTAATTCTGAGTTAATGCATGCATCTGCGACTGTAAGAACCAGAAGCAAATGCCATTTAGCGCTGCTAGCTAACCTGTTTCGATCTGTTAAACCGACGTCGAATGCGTGAGTGTCGCAGCAAGCCACGAAAGGTGTAAACATGAACAAGTGAATCGTTCAGTGGCCCATAATTGCACGGTCGATAATTGAGACGTCGATAACTAAACAGTAGATTACTGCACGATTGGTAACGGAGAAGTGGATAACTAACCTGTAGCAGCAAACACTTTACGGTACTCCAAAGATCCGGCGAAGATTTTATTTTCCGTACCGACTATTGTCGATTGTAAACTGTTAAAAATTGCGCAACTTGGCCTATTGTAATTGGCTTATTCCAATAAGGGCCGCCATGTTTTTGACGGGGCGAATTGGTCAAGCTTTCCCATTGAATTTCGCCTGAAAATGAAACTTGTTAACAGGATTATAGAATGATGGAGGAGATCGACGAAGAACTAGCTTGAGTGCGCGGAGAGTCGAACGGCCAATCGGGGAACGCCACGTCATTACCCACGATACGAGTATCGGGAAAACGAGAGCAAATGTAATTGGCTGGAAAGAGAAAGATTCAATATGGCGAACAATCTAGTAGCCAATAAGAGAGAAGCTTTCTCAAACGCCATCAATACGGCAACCATGCGATTCTGTGATTGGTCAAAGGGTTAAACCTAAACAATTCAACTCACATTTTACTTCTCATTAAAAATATTTCTCCAGAGAATTCGTAATAACTGCCCCCCCCCCCCCCCCAACGATATAAAATACGACTAAGCGTCTTCTCCATGATTCAAGAAAGCTATCGTTGACGTTATTTCCTCGTTACACTTGCGTTCGCATTAAAAAAATTCGAAATAATGAAGCTTCGACATTGCGATCCTATTCTCGCGCAAGCATCCACCTAAACCTTTTCTTTTTTTTTTTTTTTTTTTTTTTTTTTCTAAACTTCCATGGTAACCCAACGACTTAATGAGTTAGACCGGCACATTGTAAGGGGCACGCGGCTGATGGGGGAGATAAAAGTAACGGAAATCGAGGCGCGCGAGCGTAAATAGATCGATCAGTAAATAGATCGGAGCCCGCTACCGCGTACGGGCCGCGCTGGGTGCGGATTGTATTTGCGGCTCGTAAGTCGAGCGCCCGTTACGATCGGTGGGTTGTGCCTTCTGGCAAGGCTTAATCGCGCGACACCGTTTCCCGGTGCTGCATTCGGTCGGGCTAACGGCCCCGGGTCGTTACTACTCCCCCTTTAACCGAGTGCGCCGGAAATCTTTTTCTCCGCTCGAGGAAAACTTTATCCGTACGCTTCCTCGGCCGAATGCAGTGATCGGTGTGTCGTCGTACCGCTCGCGTGCCGCACTTTCACACGTTTTCATCCATTTTCTATTTTCTCCCCCTCTCTCCCTTTCTCTTTCTCTCTGCATCTTCCTCATCTATTTCCATCCCGGTTCCATCCGAGAGCGATCGTGCGTTATGGTCCCACCGGCAAGTACCTAAACGCAAGACCTTCACCGTTGCCTTCTCGCGCTCATACCGCGCGCCTCGAGCGTATCACAATATTAGCCGGCGCCGAGTGGAGCAGTAGGAGCGGTAGTAGCGGCTCTCACCACTTCCGCGTTGCGACCTTGCGCGTGCCGTGTTACCCCACCTCCACGTTTACGAGGAATAATAATCGGAACGGTGTGGTGCGTGTGTGAGCTTCGCGTGACGCAGGAGGGTGGAGGAAGGAAATAATCGAAGCGGTGTTAACGTTCGAAGGGAACGTGCGACCAAACGATTCGCAAACTTGTCTTACTCTCGAAGAGCGACGCTCGATCGATAATTCAGTATCGTTTCTCGCGAATCCTTTCGATTTTCTTCGCCGGAAGGAAGTACCGCGAGGATTCTACTCGTTTGTATCTGTTCTGCGCTTTCTCGCGCGTCGTCTCATCGTCCTTATCGGTGTTATCGCATCCTCTCGGATACTTCCGGTTCACGGTCTCCTTAACAAAGGGAAGATTACCGCGGGAAGCAAGAGGTCGATCACCTCTTGTCCGGCGAGCGCTTCGAAAAACGCGGGAGGATCGAATGTTCGTTATAAGGAGAATCTCAGGTGGTGGGGGAGATATCGAAGGATCGTTGCGTGATCTCGATCTTGATCGACGATCGATCGTCGAGATTACGTAATCATGCTCGTAAGAGAATTCGTAACGGTAGTCGGACATCGGTGAATTTTAAGGACAGCACAGCCTTCGACGTATCGGACGTGAACAGGTGCGGTATAATCTTGAGATCGACGAATGTGATTTCAGATGTAGAGTAACATGGCCCTCAACGTAATCAACATAAAGTTCACGAAATTCGACAACACGCCATGGGGCTTTCGACTAGCGGGCGGGAGCGATTTTCCCCATCCGCTCACCGTCATCAGGGTACGTAGCCTCTTTTCGCACTCTCTCTACTTCCGAATTACTCAAAACTTAACCCTTTGCACTCCGCATTTTCCTGGCACCTTTCACATTGTCCCCTCAGAGGCAGAGCCGGCACCAAGGGTGGGTCTGGGTGGGCCCTGGCCTATCTAAAAATACGCTGGCCCATCCTCTGGCCCACCCTAAAATTTGAGAAAATTTTAGCATAATTATGCTGTCCTATTCTGTCTAAGTTTTCAGCTTTTTTTATACGAAGTTATTGTTACAATTGAAATTCTACAATTGATATTAAACGAAAAAGGAAATACTAAAATTAATATTAAAAGAAAAAACAAAAAAAAGAGGCACAAGTTCGACCGTAGAGGTAAATATGTCCCACCTATAAAAACGCTGGCCCACCTGTGGACCACCCGCATGAATAGTTCTGGCGCCGCCTATGCTCAGAGGGGACAACTGACAATGAGCGCATGTAAAGGGGTAAAAGAAGAGAAGCGGGTTAATCGAAGTCTGCGAAAGCGATTAGCGTGTGCGCCAGATAAGTTTAGCTAATTCCTTCCGTACCTTGGAGCACCTGTGTTCTTTTACGCATAGCCGTCGAGTAAACGACACGCAGCCACTATAATTCCACGTAACTTCCAGGTGACCGAGCAGGGCCTGGCGGAGTGTATGGGTTTAAAGGTCGGCGACGTCGTGGTAAGATTAAATGACGAATCCATCAGCGCCCTCACGCACGGCGAAGCGCACGAGGCCCTCTGCATGGCCGGCAACAATTTCGTCCTAGGTGTACAGAGGCAAGTATCTCACAGGGGATCGGAGCAGAGCACCACCAAGGTGGACTAGGGTCCGGGCCGAATTCTCAATTAAAATTAAACCGCCTCGCCCTTCGTTTCTCGTGGCCCCGCGCGCGCCCGCTACTCTCACGCCGCGATGCGTCGTCGCGCAATCGCTCGCGATAATAAACAATCATTAATGAACGTCGGCGAAAGCTACCTGCGCAATTCCGTGATCTCTTTCTGTCCTTCTCTTTCTCTCTCTCTCTCTCTCTCTCTCTCTCTCTCTCTTCCTCTTGCTCTTGCTCTCTCGCTCCTGCTCTTCTTATCCGAGGGGTTAAAATTATCCGATCGGTGGGACGCGTGCATTTCCGCCTTCCTGTTTTTCCGGTCGATTCAGGTAAACAGAGTGCGACAGAAGCTTTTTGCGTCAGACGGTGGCGTAGGTCGCGCGTAAACATCGTACATGCAAAAGCTCGCCTTGCGATCATCTCCAGAATTTGTGAGACGGAAATCAGGGAATCGGCGAATGATGGAGAAAGAGAGAGAGAGAGAGAGAAGAGAGAATCGAGGGAATTAATTGCTTCGAGACAATTAGCGAAGCGAGCCGATCGGAGAAACTAACTGACGGACACGGGTGAGCCTAGCGAGCCGCTTCTCGCGCGCGCGCGAGTACGAATATATATAATTCGCTGTGAGGCCAGAATATTCCGGCGTATGAATCTACGTGCGTGGCAATGTATTGCGACACTTATAAATAGGTGACCCAGAATGAAAATCTGTTTATCATTGGTCGGCGATTTTATTGCTGGCCTTTTAGCCCACCGCACATCCGCTCGCTTCTCTATTCCTCATTACCGTCTCGTTCGCGCACGGCTACGCACCCCCTTGACCGATTCTAGGATCAATTCGACGTTTCCATATTTGTCGCGATTAACTCACCCGTGAGATTTCGCGGTCTCCGCATTACACTCCGGATCGTTCGCGCAGGGAGGAAGAATTTCTGAGAGCTGCCGAGGCGCTACAGGGAGAGAACATTGTCCCGTACAAAGTTTCCGTGAGTAAATCGGAATGTTAAAGCGTTGCGCGCAATCTCGAGCGAAACGATTTTCGAAAGTTCTTTTCCGTGGGCCCACAGTTGGACGACTTGCCGCCAGTCTATCCGGAGAGCATCCTCTTGGAGGAGACCGTGATCGAAAAGTTCGAGGAGGAGATCGTCGAGAGTGTCGTCGCACCTGTGAAGCGTGAGGGTGAGGCAGAGGAAGAGTTCAAATCGGAAGTGGAAGCGGTCCCGGAGAAGCCAGTGGACGAAGACAGTGAGATCGTTCCCAATCAGAATCTCACCGACGACGAGATCGCACAGCTGATCCTCGAGGAGGAGGAGCTACTGCTGCCTGGTCAAGGAGTCTTAGGGTAAAAGCCCGGGGGAGATTCCTCCGGCGTTTCGATTCTCGCTTGGTCTACCGCTAAAACCTTAACCTCGCATCCGCTACAGTCGAATTTACAGTTTCACACTTTAGGCGAATCCAAAGTGACGGGTGAAAGAAACCCCAGAAAATCTCTTCGTAGAGTCGATATTCGAAATGATACCGTGGCATTGTTTAGTGAAGTTCTCTATTCTCGATTGTTTCAAGGCCATCGAAAGTGAGCCGGTATAAATACTACGGCCTCCTTCTTTCGCCGTTCACCGTGG
Organism: Tiphia femorata; assembly: GCA_944319695.1. Taxonomy (NCBI): domain Eukaryota; kingdom Metazoa; phylum Arthropoda; class Insecta; order Hymenoptera; family Tiphiidae; genus Tiphia; species Tiphia femorata. The sequence continues at coordinate 4,094,151 of OX090902.1, forward strand.
ACGAATCGTCGAAAGCGAGATGGGAGGGGGTAAATTCGACGCGACCTTAACCCTGACGAAACCATTACCTCAACGAGCAAACTCTTTGCAGGGTAAACTTCAAGAAGCTAAGACCTCGGGTGACGATCCTAAAGGAGTCCAAGGTCCTAGAGGAGCTACAGAATCTCGCGACGGAGGATCCGCCGCGGGTGCAGGAATTGAAGAGGACCTCTACCTTCCTTCAGAAACCACAGCGGCCGGTGCCCTCGCCCAGGCCGCCCTCCGTAGTACCGGAGCCCGAAGTAGAGGGCTACAGGGTGGTGATAAAGAAGCAACAGAAGAAGTCCGTGACCGAGCGGCTGCTGGCGCAGGGCCTGCTGGACCTGAACGACCTAAAGACTCCGGAGACACGATCCGAGGTAAACATGTCCACCGCAACGATTGATTTTACCGAAGTGAAGTCCCCCGACGAGGACGTTCTGCCGAAGGAGAACGACGAATCAGACATCTTTGTTGACTATATCACGACTACCGAACCGGAGAACCTTTACGACGCCATCGGCCAATCCTCGATTGATCCTATCCCCGCTGATCAAGAGCCCGAACCTTTTTCGTTCTCGGATACTCCCTCACTAGCTCCTACGATCGCCCCGATAACCACCACGGTTACTTCCTTCCCTACGAAAGCCGAGGAGAACGAGAGCACGCACGAGCCCTCGCATACGAGGAGGAACCTTCCGCGAAAATTCAAGGCACGGCTTTGCGCTAGGCCGCGTTACTTCGAGAGGTGTGTCCTTGGCTGCTGGAGCCAGACGACTGCTAAGCCCACATCCTTGAAGGTCCCCCAACGTCGCGCCTCGTTGTGCTACATGAAGGGACACTACCTGCAGACTTATCTCGAGCGAGAGAACACCTGGGTCACCCGCGTCAGGCGCGCAGAAAGCTTGTTCGACACGAAGAGCATGGGCCGCTTCGCGGTCTCTGCTTTACCTCGCACCACTCTCGGCGCGGCTCCACTCTCCCTTCGAAATTTCAATCGCTCGAGGGCGCACTACGCCGAGAGAATCATCCTGAAGAGTGTGAATCTTGCGGTGCGTTACCTTCGCACCAGAGTGTCCAAGCTGCTGGAGGCGCAACCCCTTCGCTCTAGCGCTGGTCTCTCGCGATTAAGGATGCGCGGCCGTTACCTTCAGTCTTATTTGATGCGCGACGACACCTGGCTCGCCTTCTTCGCCAGGGCTCTGTCCGCCCTGGCGTCCGAGGAGATTCCAAAGCGTGCTTTGCTCGAGGATCCCTCACTCCTGAGGAGACGAAGTTCGGCGAGAAGGCCAAGCTGCTGTGCCCGAGCGCACTACGCCGAGCGCACATTCGTTCAGTGCGTGGAACTGACCGTGGAGTATCTCTGCTCGTCGATCTTCAATCTCGATCGGCCGGCATCCGCACAATCGAGCCACGCGAAGATGTCGAAGAGACGGCTGTGTCCCAGAGCCCACTATTTCCGCCGTGTCCTGCGCAGCGTGTCCTTTATCGATGACAAACCTGAAGTCATCGGTACCAGACCCAGAAGGGACTCCATGATGAAGATCAAGGGCCACTATATAGAGGGTTACTTAGCAAGGCGCGACCTTCGCGTGACGTCCATGCTGATCGACCTCCTCGACGCCATCAAGTTCTGCCTCCAAGGATTCCGCGGTACTCTTTGCGTTCCTGCGGCCCTCTCATCCTCCTCCGTTCCATCCTCCAGGAGAAACTCCTACGTTCGAACGCACTACGCCGAACGCGTAATGACCAGCAACATCGACGCATTGGAAACCATGACTGAGTACGTGCGCGCCAAGATCCTTGATCAAGATCATTCTTCGAAAGAGCCCGCGTCCTGTCAGGAGGAGAACCTGGACAGACGTTCTAGCGTAGAGGGACCGTTCTCCAGATGCCTTCGCTCTTCCGTGGACCACATCTCCTCGGAGATCTTCCACCGTCGTAGCAGGAGACTCTCAAGGTCCTCGGCCAAGGTGACGCCACCTGGTTGGCTCCACAGTTTTGGCAAAGCTCTCAACATCGATCCCACCTGGTTCTCCTTGAAGATCAACGAGAGGCCAGTCGACATGGACACAGTTTGCGAGGAGAAATTACTCCAAGACCCGGAGCGGGACGGTCGTAGATTGTCCTTCGTCCCTACGATTCTCTACGAGGGTCTGACCAATCGCATTGGCGTAGACTTCACTCGGCTGGTGGCGTACGCGTTCGTCCCGTGCACGTCCGTCATTCTTTTGTATATGTACAAGTAGACGGGCTCCGTCTTTCGTTCACTCCTCCCTCGATTGTAAAAATGAAGAAGAAGGGACAGCTGACGAAGAAGAGGGGCAAAAAGGAGTAGAAGAAGGAGTATATGTCTTCGTTTACCATGTAATCGTTCAAGTCACCTTACAGACGCGATATCATCCCCACAATCCCACCGCGACGTTCTCGTTCAATGTTACATCCAGAAGGAATGCCTTAGTGTCTTCTCCCCATCCAAGGACGACGACAGAGCATCCACTACGGGCATCGTGCTGTAAAAATGAGAGCGTGCACGTGTGCGAACAGGAAAGACGAACGCGAGAGAGACGAACACGTGTCGAACGTAGAGATAGCGCGCGTCTGTGTGTGTGTGTGTGTGTGTGTGTGGCCCGATCGTCGTGTGTATAGTAAGCGTTTTAACTGTAGCATGTTGTCGAGTACGAGTAGAGTCTAGGCGGTAGTGCAACGAGTACCCAGGGCCGTGCGACGTGGCAAGGATACTGCAATTATGGATAGAGGAAAAGGCGAAGGAGAGAGGAGCGAAGAATAGGGATAGTCTGGTGAACTGAGGACCATCTGGAACCGCACGGACGTACGGCTCTGGTAGTATCTTCCCCACGACGTAATTCAGTAGTACGTATCCATGTAAAGGCGAACGTGCTGGTAAGCAAAACAAATTCCCCGCACGAGCTCGTGAACCGTATATGCATGTCTCTCAAGTGGTTACACCTGTTGCCAGATTTAAGAGCCCTGCTCGGTTTGGCATGCAATAAGATTTGCCCTTTTCCAACGATCCTCCTTTTTCTTCTTGAAAAGTGCGATTGAGAACAGGGGGTCCGTTTATTCCATTAGCATGGTAAATACGTTGGATGAGATCCTCTTGGCGAGCAGGGCCCTTAAAAGGAAGTTTTCCGTTTTGATCGTCTGTTTTCTCTCCGTCTTATTGTACCACGCCAAGCATGGCGCCGTCAATCAAGTTATATTACGTAAAGAATAAAACAAAAACCACGTATCTCTGGATGTGTTCACCTGTCTCTCTCTCTCTCTCTCTCTCTCTCTCTCTCTCTCTCTCTCTCTCTCTCTCTCTCTATCTTCTCTTTCTATAGATAGGTAAGAGTTCGATAACCTCTCTGTACCCGGTCCGTACTGTTTAATCTCGGGGACTCATGTAGACTGTCGACTTCTCATCCCGAATAAAAAATCCTTCATTGGCTTCTCGAAGCGAAGTAGGAGCTGATGGTAAAGGAAAAAGGAGATTTTCGTGGGGGGGCATCGATCAACTGACTCGACTTATTGACTTATCGGTGCCCCTGTCGATTAAAATTTTTATTTCGCGATCTAACGTAAGGGCACGCACGAAGAAGGGGCTTCGACGATGACCCTGTCTCTTTCGTCACGATGAAGAATCACGAATCGTTCGTATCACCTCCGGTATCGTAAAAACGAAATTACGTTCTGCCTTCTCCTCGAGTTCTTCCGATCAACCAAGATCACCCGATTCTTCGTGCGGTCCCTTCGCTTTGCACAATTTCGAGCGACTAAAACACTGCCACTCCCGCGCTTAAATGCCGGGTGCTTCCATTTATGCGGGGCAAGTAAACAAAATTAATCTCAAATGGAAACCATCGTATGCCATACTGAGCCGCGTGGCAACAAATGGAAAGCACCCGGGCCCATCAACGTCCCGACATCCGAAACATTCTATAGGCCTGTCTGTTTCTTCTTCCTCGCTGTAGGCAACCACACCGTCAGCCACGCCGGACGTCGGCTTTAGATCAGAACAGGAGCGGGGTTCGCGTCCAGGTTCGAAGGCAGAGGTACTCGAGGAGGAGGTGAAGGAGGAGAACGAGGAGGAAAATCGTCCCGAGTCTGCCGCCTCGAACATCTCTAAACGAAGTCAGCACGAGGATCAGCAGGATCAAGATCAAGAGGGGTTTTCCTCGTCCCGTAAGGAAGAGTCTCTCATAGACGACATTGAGAGGCAGATTGTAGATGTCGCAGCCAAGGTCGACAAGCAGAAGATCAAAGAACTGGTGAGCACCGAGATCAACTTGGAGAAGCAGTTGGAGAACGTTCAGCGACAACTGCTGGCGTTGAAGCAGCTACCGAGCGAGATTGAGAATCACCTCAGGATCGTTTCCGAGCAACTGCACATGATCATGGAGCTGAGTGGGGTGCAGCAGAACGGCAACGGCCCAGCCAATCGTTGCAGCAGCTCGTCAGGTGACTCGAGAGGATCCTTGATCGATTTTTCCCGGCTGGCCGCGCATATTTTCGAAATCTCGGGCGGGAGCTTCGGCGGGTGGAGGGTTCGGAGAGTTTCTGGGGAGGTTCTGGGCCTGGTGCCAAGGCGCCCACGCTCGAAGGAGCGGCTGCCAAAAATTTCCCTCGATTCTGGCCCGGGACCCTAACCCCTTCTTCTCCGCCTCTTCCTTCCGAGAGTAGGAGGAAGGGGACAGCCGTCTTCTCAATTTATTCGTAGATGTTTGTTGAATTTTTACTCGCCCCTCTACCCCCACCCTCCGGCTTCCCTCCCGTCCAGGGGTTCCTAGGAACGCGAAGATCACGCTGATTCGCTTAGCCTATAATTACACTACATAGGATTCGACGTGCAACATCGTGCCGCTGACGAGTGCGATTACATCACTGGTCTCGCTCGCGATGACGTCACGATTACCCACTGCCCAGCGATGGGATCAAGTTCACCGTGTGCCTCGTAGATTCGAATCAAATTGCGCAAACTCTCAAGGAATTGATTTTTCTCACGTTTTCGATGCGAACGATCTTTATGAAAGTGCGTCGTCGGATTGTCGTCGTTAGCCCTTTTAGTGCCGGGCGAAACAGAGGTGCCTATGCGAAGATAGCCGGAGGATTTTCACGAATTTACAAGGGTTTGGGAGAAAGCTCATAAAAACCAAACTAAAAATGATATTTACACGATTCAAAAAGCAGCGTATTAATCTTGTAATGAAATTAGACCATTTATAACCTATTGTAAATATATTTTGAGATAGAGTTCTCCTGCAATGCGAATAGTAAAGTGCTACTTAGTGCGCGCCGATATATCGGCGCTGGCACTTTTCGCAAGTGTAGCAAACGCCGATACATCGGCGTCCGGCACTAAAAGGGTTAAAGTACCAGTCATGCTCACGCGTTCCCGTTTTTATTTTAGCGGAGGAGGACATTGTGGAACAACGAGTTAAGGAGAGCAGGGAAAGCAGAACTGAGGAGTCTTACATGGACGTTCACGAGGATTACGAGAAGACGATGTATCATCGGGAGGAGATCAATATCACTGAGGAGACAAGATCGTCCTCCGCTGCATCCCACGAACCTCCGCGCGTGATTTTGCCCAACGAGGAGGAAGAGGAGGAGGAGGAAGCGGAAACGAAGGAGTTGGATGGAACGATCTCGGTGAAGAGCGCGGACGAGGATGGCAGCAGAGTGAAGAAGTGCATTGTCTCTTACGAGACGAAGCTTCTCAAGTCCAGGGACCCGAGTCCCGCACCTTCTCACGGTAATTATCTAAATTTAGTAATCTCGCGGTCTCCCAATTCTTTTGATTTCACGGGAATCGCTTTTCTCATCGATCGATTCGCTCGTTTCGCTTAAGAAACTTTCAAGCATGAGACGTACGAGCAGGATGCTTGCTTCGAAAATATATTCCTTTGACGTGATCTTCCTGTATTATAGGAAGTTTCGAACCAGATCCAAACTTATCGGCAAAAGATCAAGTTATTCAGGAGCTTAAGGTATTCGGGACGGTGCAGGGTTTGAGATGAATGTTCTGTTTAGTTCTGTGTCTAAAATGGATATCCATTTTTATGTTCCACTTGTAAATTGCTCTCTCGTTCGCATCTGGATTTTCGGATTCCTCGCGGAATCTTCGTTGCACGAAATGTTCGTTCACCTCGATGATTAAATTACCCTGTGTAAGCTCCTCTTATCGAGAACTTTGTCGCATATAAAAGTCTATCGATTCTGCAATGTACATCCTCCCCCATCACGATTACACTGACATTTTTGTATAAAAAAGACTCACGTTCATTTATCCACTATGGTCGCGTTCTCGCTCGAGACCCTCGTGTCGCACGTGCCCCTACAAACTCCACGAAATTTGCCTGCGTCCAACTTCGGGACCCTTGTCTGCCCTTCCGTGATTCGATCTAAAAGCAACGTCCAACGTCCTCCGTATATTTTCCAGCAAAGAAGTGGGAGAAAGCGTTCGCGCGATCTCTGGCCCCAGGCTAAACAGCTGGAGCTCACGCTTGGCCGCAGATGGAGGTGCCCGAATGACTTCTTCAACGACGACATGATCGCCGAGGTTCTCTGCTCCCAGGCCGAAGTGATTCGCGGGAAAGCTATGGGGTAATTTCACTTCCGCTTGTGCTTACATCCTCTTGCACGTTCACTCGTTCGACCGTCCGATTCGGGCGGTGGAACCGCGTTGGTTGTACACCGCATTGATTTGTTACTCATTGGCAGGGTAAACTTCAAGAAATACGAGAAGACGAATCTACCCAATTACGATCACCTGATGAACTCGAGCGTCTACAAGATGATTCACAAAATGGAACGCGAGCCGAAGAAAGGTATCCCTGCAAGACCCGCCAAAGTGAACGCGGCTGAGGACATAATCGAACGAGCCGTGAGTAAAGAGTTTCCCAAAACCGTCAATCGTTTTCTTCGCTATCCACATTGAATCTTTCTCTTTCAGCGATCACCGGCTCTAAGCGTAGCAGACGATAGAAGTATTCGAAGCGTGAGCCATTAAGCCAACGACGAAGACTATCAGCTTAGATTCTAATCAGACGAGAATCCTTGATTGTACGAGAAGAGACACGAGCACCCCCCCCCCGCCCCTCCCCCACACGAGATCTCTCAGAATTTTCGACCGAAATCACCACCACCTCGTTCCCTTCGTCCTCTGAGTGCGCGTGTGCTGTACATACATATGCATATCGGAATGCTCATTATAAGAAATAAGTGTACCCATTATAATAAAAAGGATTGATGTTTTTCATAAGTAAGTAACTCTCGATTAGGAGAAATCGTGCTGCACGAGAATCAATCGTCACCCGCATCCCAATTCCCTCGTCACGAGTCATCGCGTCGGAGTTACGAAGAAATTACGTGGCACTTCTAATTAATTGCCTTCTTTCTCCCGGGAATACGATTGTTCGACCGGGCGACCGTGGACCTTGATCGTCAGGAAATAAAGTTGATTGTCCGGAGTCGTTTTATGGACCACCCTTGATCGCAGCTTTTCTTTGTTACACGTGGGAGGAACTCCGAGGACCCCGTATAGGCCCTCGTACGCTTCCTCCCGGATGAGTAGTCCGTGAATACTTTCACCTTTCCGGGGTTTCCGAACCTCTTTCTCCCTACCTCGTGCTCGTCAACGGTGCGTACGCACGGCTGACAATGAGTCACGTTTTCGTCGTGGCCAGTCCTCTGCATCCTCTCCTCTCCTTTCATTCTCTCCGCATCCCTCTTCCGCTCCCTCCTCTTACATTCGTCGTCATCTTCGGCACACACGTTCCCCACCTTCTCCGCCGCTTGAACCGCGGCTCCGTGCGCTTAGGCTCTCGGGAGCGTGACGTCGGCCCCGAGCAATTTATGTAAAGCATTCTAGGCATGATTCACGAACTAGTCCGCGCCCTCGTGACCGCCACCGGCGCAGAATGCCACCACACTGAGGAGCACGAAAATCCTCGGTGGTGGCACCCCACTTGTGCGCGGGTGCTTGAGCAATCGAGCACGGAGGAAAAGGGACGCTGCGAGCTCACGCGCATTTCATCCGACAATTCTTTCTCCACGCGTGCTTTAGATTTTCCAAAGATGGATCTTCTATAAACCGAAGCCAAAGGAATTCGTGCTGTACCGGGATTCCGTAACTCCGTAACGACAAATATCGCTATCGTTATCCATCGATATCGATGATTATCGGAAAAGGTTAGGGTATAATTATGTCATGGAACTAAACGTCGTTCCCTCCGTACAGAATTGTCCAAAATTTGCTGGCTTCGACGCTTTTCGGAATGTAACGATTTAGATTATCGGGAATTGTCGTTGACTACTAGTTAGCGAATAACCTTTTGCGATAATCATCGATATCGATGGATAACGATAGCGACATTTGTCGTTACGGAGTTACAGAATCCCGGTACTGGTCCCGCGAGTTGACCGCAAACCCGAAACCTTGTCGCGCGCGATTCGTCGAAGGCAAAAAAGCAAAGTCGAGGAAAGCATCGGCTGCGTTCAGCAGAACAAGCAGCTTTGCAACTGTTGTAAGATTTTCGGCTGAACGCCACCTAGCGCTTTATGCTTTTCCAACATGTTTACTAAGCGGTCGCCATTTTTTCCAGCATACTAAAAGTACGCTTACTAAGCACAACATGTTGTAAAGTACAGTCAGCTCAAAAGTGAGTTATGGAAGGCTGTATTCCGAAATTCACGACCAGTAGGTACTAAGTAATCGCCAGTATCAGTAATTATGACATTACGTGCAAATTGTGACAAGAACTTTCGTTTTTCAAGACGATCGAGTAACAATTATCAGTTGTTGACAAGCCCGACTTCCATTTGGTCACATACTTTTTCCACTCAGTGTACTAAGCACGCATGTAGTTCGGAAAAGTGCGTTCAGCAGAAGTCGTATGCTGCTGCCAGACAGCGGAAAGCGCTCACTAAGCAGCTTGTTCTGCTGAACGCAGCCATCGACTCCTCGAAGATTTCTCATCGCGTATCTATGAATCTTACGTTCTCTGAAAAAAAAACGTTCATCCTCTCTCCTAGAGAATCTCCTTGTTCCCTCGCTCGCGAGTATAGTGGCTTAGTCCACGCGACAGAGGGGGAAACAACCACGAATGCATAAATTTCGAGACTTAGTCGAGCGCGTAGGGGAAGGAGAGGGACATCCGCGCGGAAGCTCCCAGGGCATATAGTCGGTGCACTCTGGAGCGCGATGAAGAAAGAGAAGAGAGAGATGGAAGCAGCAATAAACAGAGGGACATGCAGTGGCAAGGTGTTCCTCCTTGAGAGGGCCTAAGGAAAGGGACAGAGGAAGGAGGGTGGAGCGGTGATAGGAAACGACACGACGGGCTCGGTTGGAAAAAAGAGGAAGAAGAAAAGGAAAAAGAGAAATAGGCGCAACGAGGAAAAAGGACAGAGTGAAATGTCGAGAATGCCGAGTTGCCATCCCGGTACCACCACCACCGCCGCCGCCACTCTTGGAGTTTACCACCTCCACCGTCCTTACCAACACCGTGGGACACGCACGCGCCTCCACACACTCTCTCGCTCTTTCTCTCCTTCTCTCTCTTATCTCCCGTTCCTTCCACCAAGCGGCTTCCTCCTTCCTCCTTCCCGCGGCGCGGCGTGGAAGGAAGGAAGGCAGCCAGGGGCCCCGCTGGCCGACTGACCGTCCTCGGCGCGTACCTTTACTCCGGTCTAAGCGTTCTTCAGGAGCGTACGTGCCCCCGCGGACTCTTTAACGCGCGCCCTGCTCACCGTCCAGGAGACGTCGACGGCCACGAGACAGAGGGATAGAGAGAGAGAGAGAGAGAGAGAGAGAGAGAGAGAGAGAAACGGCACGTCAAAAGCGCACCAGCGTGCAACGAAAACGTGTGCATCGTGTTTTAATTGGTAGCAAGCCGCGCGGCCTCTGCACCGCAACGGAACCACCGCCGCCGTCGCCACACGCGTGTCGCGGAACGCAAGCTGCATAGAAGGATAAGAGGATAAGAAAGGGGAGACGGACAACAAGGGAGCCTTCTGTTCATTTCGTCGATTCGCGCGCGCGCGCGCTCACCCGACCCCGAGTTCTCGAATAAAAAGAATCGAAAAGTAGTTCGAGTTTCGTCGTCGTGAGTCCAGGCAAGAGGAAGATCCTCTCTCTCTCTCTCTCTCTCGTCGATTTTTTTTTCTTCCACCTCGAAGATTCGCAAACGCGAAAGGATCCCTTTGAGGAGTTCGAGGAGACTTGCCGGGGAAGAAATCAAGAGTGGGTTTTAGGATTTTCTTTGGCGGTTAATCAGTGATCGTCATGGCACCGCTGATCAGCGTCAAGCTGTCTCGCTTCGATGGATCGCCATGGGGCTTCCGCTTGCAGGGCGGAAAGGATTTTGGAACGCCCCTCGTCGTGCAAAAGGTGAGTTTGGGGGATCGTGAGCCTGTGCGTCGGTAACAATTTAATAAGCGGATGCTCTCCGGTACCTCGAAACATATCAAGTGCGCGTGATCTTTCAAGGAATTTCGTTAGATTGGCGAACGATCGATCTGGAACTTTGCTTCTATTTGTAAGATCCATCGTAAATACGGTCGATGGATGAACACGAGAATTGCACGAAACTCGTTCTAGAGAATTAATCGATAATCGAACGCTCGTTCCGATTGTGATCTACGAGTTGCGTCAGAGAGGAATCGGTAAAGATCAATTTGACATCGTTGACACCCTCGACTCGCACGGATCAACCGCGCAAACGATTTCACATTCGATCACGATTGTTTCTCGCTCTACGTAAAAAGTTCGTCGTCGATGGATTTCTTTTTTGTCCGTTTCAATGTCGAGCGACAAATATTCTCTTATCGATGACAATTAACTCGATGAATCAACAGTCAATTTAGCGGCAAGACATTCGGTAGCGTGGGAAGGCGCGCGCGCTCGTTACGCGATGACGCAGCGGGAAATATTTAAGCGAATGTGTATCAATTGGAGTGAACTTGAAAAGCGCGAGCGATAGGAGCGATAATTTTCCTGCATAATGCTCCCCGCGTATGCGCGCGCAGCAACGTTAACGTCCACACGGTCAACCATAAAAATTGCCTTTCCCTTGAAATTTTCTGCGAAGGATTTTTTACGATACGCGGCAAATCGATAAAGATAATGCGCGAGGAAGAGTTACGATTACACGGTGGATCCAATCGTTTGTTGCGGCTTTACTTTAGCGTTTAAAGAGCGAGGGTAAAATATTCCAAAGCGTTCTGAATTCTCGCACGCTCGTTCTGTCGCGCGGGCGCAAGATCCGCGGACTTTCCACGAGCTCCCCGCGCATCCCCGCGGATATTACACGATCTATAACGATCGTAAAGGTTACGTAAGGGCCACCGACAAACGCCAAATTATTTCACGCGCATCGGCAGAAATCGTTGCCAACTACGTGAGAAACGCTCGGCTCGCGTCGTCTTCGTCTTCGCCGTCCTTCTTGTAGTAGCTTGCCGCCTCCGCCGTCGTCTCGGCCCCGCGTGTTTTGGCGATGGAGACGCTCTGTAACACGAGATGCTTCCCCCGGGGAGCATAGGAGCGAGAGAGAAACGCCGTGGGGCGCGAGGGCGACGCGATTTTTCGCATTTTTCTTCACCGCCGTTTTCTCCACGTTCGACGATCGAGCGCGCGACGGGACGCGACGCCTCTTGGGTGGCGTCCCGACGTCAAAGTTACGACGGCTGTATAGGTTGCGTATCGGTGAGAGCGAGCATTTGTTTACTCGTCCTGTGTTAACTGGCCAGGATTATAAATGTGAAGTCATTCAGTGGTCCGCGTAGACGCGCGCGAGAATTTCGAATGATGTACGATCGAGCGCGCGGAGGTCGGGCGAACGTGTTGTTGGCAAGGCGCATAGAGGTGGACAACTACGAGCATCACGCTCGTTTCATTAATGAAATAAGATGTGAAATGACGCGCCGACTGCTTCTCCAGTATCGCTCGAGACTCGTGAATTTCGAGAGATCCTTTCGAAAAAGTCGCTCTCACCTTTACCCTCGGATCTCTTCTCGCGAGGCGCAAAACTTCGCGAACGTCCCCGCGTTCGACGTTCCACGGTGGAAGACGCTTCGAACTTGGCCTTCTTCGCACCGGGCACCACCGCGCCATGTGCTCCGTTTATTTTACGATGCCGCAAATACTGCGCCGGACGCCCTCTCGGATTTCTGGGAAAGGAGAGAAATACGAGGCACCCCGTTCCTTCCTTCCTTCCCATCCGATGGGACCGCGAGTAAAACACCCACTCGGAACGAGCAGCAGGACGATCGTTTTCGCTTCGCGATCCTCCTGCGAATTCGATTCGCTTTCGAACTTCTCGCTCTCCGTTCCCCGCCGAAAGATATTCCAGGCGACTCGATCGCCGCGAGATAAAGTTCGTCGCTACGCGGTGAAATAATGAGGGAAACCGCCCACGTTCTTGAAATAAAATCGTTCGCGGCTGCTTTCTTTTCTTCGTCTCTCGACCGACGAGGAGAAGGGACGGTCCACGAGTACGGGTTATTTATCCGCGCTGTCCTCTCCCAGGAAGAGGAAAATCATTTCGAGAGAGAAACTTTGTCGATAGAATGAGACTCTATCCCCAGGAAGAAGGAGCAGGGAGATGGAAAGCGCAAGACGGACGAGGAGCAAGGAAAGACGAAGAGGAGTGGAGCCACCGGCGGCGAGTCCGCTGGTAATCCGAGGCAAATTATTTGGGCGTTCTATTTCTAGAAGGTGCCTTTGCGAAACTCGCGAGCCGAGTCGAGCCCGACGGCGGCGGCGACGACGACGACGACGCCGACGCCGGGGATGACGGCGACGCCGATGCCACCGCTGCTTCGTGCTGTTCGCGCGAGTGAGACCAGCCGGGAGCGCGGCCACGAGGCGGACGGAGAGGCAAAATTCAAACACTCGTTACCGAATAAAAACGAATAAGAGATCTCAATGGTTTCGCCGGAAGCGAAATAAGCGCGATTGCCAACGGAGAATCAAGTGGGTCAGGCAGCGGCGTCGTTCCTTTTTTCCTCTGTATCTCCACCCGCCTGCAAGCTCCAATCTTCACTCGGTTCGGAGGATGCGCTACAATTTCAACGAACGTGGGTGCCCGTACGCCACGATATTTCCGCTACAGTCGTCCAAGCACTCGCTCTAAAAGCTCGTCCACGATGCACACGTGTCGGAGCGTCGTTATCGTTACGAGGAAGGAATTCGACACGAAATTCCAGAAATGGCGGTAACCATTTGCGGTAAGCACAAGACCACCGATGATAAGAGCGACGACGGTTCCTTGCTTCCCTGGAAGACACCTCGGGTACCACGAGGATAAACCACGAACAACGCGAGGAAAGATCGTTACGTGAGAAGGCCGAACTTCCTCTCTCACCGTCGGTTTCCTTTTTCCTACGAAAATTAGCGTAACTGGCACGGAACCACGGACAACGGTTCACGGGGACGCGTTTTCAGGAATTCGTGACGTCACGCGGAGAACCGCTAAAGGAACGAGGAGCGTGTTGACGCATTGATGATCTAATTATACCGGGGTGCCGTGCTTCTTATGCCTGGAAGGCCTTTCGATGAGGAATGCATTAGTCGGGGACCCGCGGTTTAACGGGAATTCCATCGAGTCCCGAAAGGCCACGTGGATTTTTCCCGGTTTTCCATGGGACTCCTACCTGCGGCGCGAAAAATCACACGGTCGCTATTTCGTTGGATGAGCCTTCTAGATTTCGCTTAACGGCAAAGTGCGCCGATCAAATGCTCACTCCAGCGAAACGAACGGATAGGGAGAAGGGATCGTTTCGAGAGCGAATGATAAAGGCGCGGAGTGGCGATGGCGCCTGACTATCGCCACAACAAAATTGCGCAACGCGCTTGACGTTAACAGGTAGCCGGAGCGCGTTGCGCAGGGTCTTAAAAATAACACGCCTATCTGCCCCGACGAACGAGACTTCCTTCCGATAAAGGTTAATACACGAATGTGGCAACAGCTGGTGAGTTGCCAGAAGAGCGTGGGTGGCGCTCGCGAACCGCGTATTTCGCGGTTCGTTGCTTTTAACATCATGCACATTCAAATTTAACGCGTTCGCCAATTGATCGCGGCAAGCTGGTTGCCCACTTGGCCGAATATTTTCGTCGTGGAACCCCCCTCCCGTTCGTGAGATTAATTGGAAATTTCCAACAGGCGGTAGACGAAGTGGGTGAGAAAAATTTGTCAAACGACGGAAGACCTTCGCAACTACATTTTCACTGCTGACATGCGATATTGCGTTTGACGCGAATCTATTGATTTTCATTTGCGACATGCGATGTCGCGAACTGAGCATGAGTACACGTTGGAGTACGAGTGCCTCGCGAATTTGTGTCTATAAAATTAGAATTTCCACTTACCACCGTATCGTGACCAGGGTAGATTTGGGTCTCGTGTGTCCCCCGCGAGACCCGAGAGGTAGTTCGCCATTGCTCTATTTTTCTTTTATTCGAGCTCACCCGTTGCACGTTTGAGTCACGCGGTTGCAACTCTCGCGCCGCAACTGTATCGCAACGAGGTTGCAAGGCGATTTGTTTACGGGACAGCTAATAGACCACTCGGGATACCAACGAAATTCGTTCTGGGTAAACGGCCACGGTGATTTGTTGCAATAGGCCTGGTGGTAGAAAGAACAAAGAAGAAGAAAGGAAAAAATTCGGTTGAGGAGGGCGAATTTCTTTTCGGAGAGGGGGCAAGTGAAAAAGGGGAAAAGAAAGAAAGCCTTGCGAAAAGGGGAGAAATCCACGAACGAAATTGATAAACAATTAAGGAAAGGAGCTCAGAGTTGATTCGTCGTTCAATCTTTAAAATCGAATCGCGCATTCTACTTGTCCACGTTACCACGATGACCTTACAGAATCTGCTTTCGGAAATAATCCAATCGTTCGGCGCCGATCTTTGGCACGAATCGCTCGCAAGAGGCAGCAGACCGGAAAGTTCCGCCAGGAGGACGTGTTTTGCTCGCACACACGTGAGAAGCACAATCGTAGCTAGAAACGCGTGGGGGCGAGCCAATATACCCACACCGAGTGCTGGAACGTTGAGTGGCATTTAAAACCACGTCGAGATTAAAATTCCTGCCCTTGCCCGTGCCGACGCTCGCGCGCGCGCGCGCGCGCGTTACAAGATGAACAGAAGAGTGGGGGGAGCATAAGAGGAATAAATCAGATTTATTAAACGTTTCGGATAACAGAGCAGAGGGGGAGCGGGTGAAAAGAAGAGCGTGCACGTGGGTGTTTTGGCTCGGTCGCGATTCTGGAGAGAGACGCGGGTTGCGAGAGGGAGATCTAGGAGTTACGAAGATTGCGCACGGTACCAAAGGCGAGATGAAACGATCGACGGGTGCGCCGCGGAGTAAGAACGATGCAGGGGAAAATAGAAGAAACGTTTATTCGAAGATTCGTCGAAACGCTCTCTCGATCGAGAACGAAAACTCGAAGGAGGAAGTTGAAGGATCGAAAGATCTCTCGAGAGTAAAATGCTCACAATTGGGACGAACTTATCCAGCTGGCATAAGTAAGTAACGTAAAAAAATATACGCGAGCAAAAATCTACGCACTTGACAATGATCTCGGTGATCATTGTCCGTAGAAGAAGCTTTAGATCTTTGCTCTCGGCGCCCTCGGTTCTTCTATCACTCGTAAATTAGCAATTTCTTTCGATTCTCCGTGATCGATAGTCGCTTCGGAACGTCGCGAGGCGGCGAGTTTCGGCTCACGGAGGCCGAGAGGAAGCCCGGCGGCGGAGCGCGGATATTAATAGAGACCGAGGCCCGCTGGCGAGTGCGCGCGCGCGCACGCGTTCTCTGCCGAGCTTACTCCCGTGGATATAAAAATATCGCTTTTATTTCTCACCGGATTCGTCGTCGTCATCGTCGTCGTTGTCGTCGTCGTCGTCCTCGTCCTCGTCTGCGTTGTCTAAAGAGTAAAGGAGAGACCCTCGAGCGTAGAAGCGGAAGGAGGAAAAGAAAATAAGAAGAAAGAATATAAGGGAGACAAATTTTTCCTCACTCCTCCTTCTACCGCGACACCCTTCTCTCATATTTTACTCGGGTGACCCGTAATTTTCCAGCCAGCCTCTCACTTCAAATTCACCGGTGGTGGCGAACCAGTTGGTTTAGTAGCTCGAGTTACTTAGTCCGTCGTGGCGTTTAAATATATTTTTTCGAAGGTGCCCGGAGGGAAATGGAGATTCATATGGGTGATTCGGTGAGAGAAGTGTATCTCGCCGTCGGATTTACGATTTCAATGAGGTTTAAAAAAGATTAAAAAAAGGAGACCTTCGTGAGTATCGTCGCTTGGAGACGACGCATGAATTTTTGCTCAGGCACGTCGCGTTATCCCGAGATTCTTCTCGTGAAATCGGAGACGACGAACGAGCGAGCGGGCGAGGAATGACGAGCGAGGTTAAGAACGCGCGCGCGGAGATCGTTTAGACTGTGAAAATCACGTTCCGCCTGTGATTTCCGCGGAGCTTTTGTATACTCTGCTTGCCGAGGAGAGCCGTGCGTAATGCTACGTGCGCACCGTGAATCATCCTGTCTATTATGCACCAAGTGGTCCACGTCATTTTGGCCACAGACGCGGTACCATCCCTCTCTCATTTTTTCTGTCTCTCATACACGTGCGCTCCTAAAGATAATCAAATATTTGCCGAAGAATGTTCAAATAGGATAAGGGAGAAAAATCGTCGCTATGCAAAGATCTCGCGACCAATGGCTTAAAAAGATGTCAGAATGATGAAGCGATCAACCTCTCGTTTAAAAAGAAAAGAAATGAGAAAAATCGTGTTTCGTCTCCCTCGATTCACGATTCTCCGGAGGGTGGCTCAGCAAGTCTGAGAAAAAGTCCGACGATTCGAGGTGAAATTTTATCTCGATGACGAAGCCAAGAGATTTAGTAGCGCCACGCCGTTCTGTAAATGGCGATTCGATTTGGGGAATTGCGCAGCGCGAGGGTGGAAGGGGCGGTCGGCGGTGGTCGTGGGAAATTTGCCAACAGTCGAAACAGAAATCAGTCTTCTCTTGTTTGTTTGCCGGGAGGGGGAGAAAAAACGAAGGAGCGAGAAGAATAGAGCGCGCGTGCGGGAGAGAGAGAGAGAGAGAGAGAGAGAGAGAGAGAGGAAGAGAAGGAGACGATGAAGGCGAGAGGAACGGAAAGAAGAAGGGAAATCGAGAATGAAGAGAGCTTCCTGAATTTGCCGGTAATGCGATACTCCCAATTGTGTCACGATTACGAACTCATCGTTGCCTCAATCGTTGAGCGTTGTCCAAAGGAAAGGACAGAGACGATGAAAAAAAGAGAAACCAAGAAGAAGAAGAAGATCACTCGACGAATTTTTTCTCTCCTCAGTCACCGAAGTTACAGCGCTCCGACGCGAATAAACCCCCGAGCAACGATGTTCGTCTCACCACGTTTTTCCATTGAATATTCATTGCTTTTCTTATTTCGCTTTTTCAATCGTGCACAAACGAGATATTAATTTCGCTCGCGTGACGTTTCACGTTATCGTTGAAATGCTTCGCTACCCTAAACAGATAATCCAAACGGGCTTACGTCATTCTCGCAGGAGCATTAGTCTATCGGCGCGCCCGCGCCGCGCTGTCCACCGCGATTCCTTATCTCACTGTTTGAATCAAGCTGTGTCTCTTACAACCCGATGAAACAACTAAGCTTCAGAATATCCACCGCTTACGGTTAGACGATAAAGCGCCATTGATGATGATTGGAAATTAGACACGAGGAAATGATCGTGACGCACCGCGTCGACGGTGGCCATTGTCTACGATAAATAGTGATAGGGGTCACTGCCAGTCGAGTCGTTTCTTTTCTGATCGTCGGCACGACGAGGACGACGATGAGATCGGCGCTTCAGGAGGCACGTAGCATCAGGATATTATTTTTCTTATTCTTTTCTTTAAGATGAGTCACCCCATCGAAATTCCTAAGAGCCATCCGGGGAGGAGGATGATGAATCACGCGTCATCGACACCGACGGGACCGGCGTGCCTCCCGAGCGTGATCGCATCATCTCGAGAAAGATCGTCGTTTGATCGGTCGGGAAAAAGGACTCGCTCGACCTAGTCCGAAAGTATCTTTGCCTCCTGTAGCAAAAGGGGACGTGCGCGCATTCAATTCGACACTCGTTCGCGACGAAGAATTTGACAAACCGGAGGGAATGATTAAAGAACGGGGTTTAAAAAAGTTCTGCAATTTTGTACGTCGAAGAATTTTGACTTTACGATAAAAATTCTCCGAGAAATACCGCGCTCCCGTGCCGCGCCCATCGGGCCGCCCCTCCCTTCTGCAACCAGACGATCTTCCGGTCCCGGCGTGTCGCCATCGGTTACACTCGCTGCGGCTGCCCCACGACGACGACGACGACGACGACGACGACGACGACGACGACGACGACGACGAGGCGACGCGCTTACACGCACCTCCTCCTCCAAGAATCGATTCCACTTTCACGCATTCGTTGACCCGTGCGTCGTCGCGCCGTCGTCGTTCCGCTCGGCTCCGCGCGCGCACGCCGTCCGATCTGAAATAAACGATCGAGTGCGCGTTCCGAGAAAGATGCGAGCGAAGACGAAAGGCTGCGGGAGCGCGTGGTGGCCTCGGGCCGGTAAATACTGAGAAGAGAGTAGCTTGAAAACGAGTCGCGGAATACGCAGGAGAGACAAAATTGTCCGCCGAATTGGAATAGTCCTCGAGCTACGACGAATTTTCTCTCGGCTTGGTCGAGCACCTCGTCGAGTAAATTTTCCTCTTTGAATAAGCGACGTTACACGATAAATAATCCCATGCCACATTCGCGTCTGCTTTTCGTTCGTCGAAACCGTTCGGTGAGGTGAGCGAGGGTCCGCGCCCACGCGTAGAAAGCGCACGAAAGCGTAGAATGGGATTATGGTATAGCTTCCCCATTGAGAATTTACTCTAACTCGACCCTGAAATATTTTTAGGACTGACCGTGCAACACCCTTGGTCCACACTCGTTGGTGATTCGAGGGATCGATACTCTCCTCTTATCGAGAGCACAATCGGAGAATTCTCCGGGACGCGTATCATCGTCGATATTTGGTCGACTCTCGTCTCCTTACTCTCATACCCCTCTCTTTACTTTCGAGACAGGCAGGACCACGCGGAACAGCGTGGACTGGTAACCACAGCGTGTCCGCCTATCACTCGCGTTGATAGTGGTTCGCAACAAGCGCGTCGTTTCGCGTCGGTGGCATGCGAGCAGTTTGTTTGAGGAGATAAGGCCCGTACTTGGTCGGACAACGCGGTAAGCCGATAATTCGCGCGCCTGACGTCATTGTCTATTTCTCCTTAGCTCCGTGTCTGCCCGTATCGCGAGGATTCTCAGAGGTACACCCCGGACGGAGAATTTCACCGTCGTCTGCGAAGCGTCGTAACGAGGACGTCGCAGACGGGACGGCGTGTCTCGAGGACAAGGGGTGAAAAAATTTCCAAGCAAATACGCGCGTCTCGACCTGGCCCGCAGATGCCGCGTCGTTTTAATGACGAGGGAACGGCTCTCGAATTTCTCTCGAACCAACAGCTCCGCTCTATCTATTCGAGATTAGCAGAATTTTTGTTCCCTCGAATAGAAGTTTTGCAAAGTGACGGACACGCTCGCGAATCGGGCCTTAAGTCTTTGCCGTACGGTAGAAAGGAAGGAGAGTAGGAAAGGACAGAGATACATTCCAGCATGGAAGGTGGGATGGATCCGTCTCTGATAACCCGCCCATTGGAATGCGCACCTCGTACACCTTGGCGCATTCTGCCTCTCGGTTTGGCTGCATTCAAGAGCATCCGTAAGCGCGCCCGCGCACTCTCCACGGGCACCTGACGCCCGTATATTCATTGGCCCCGTCTTCTGACGCTGGCATCATTAGTGCGTTTACAATTCTCCGCTTTGCTTTCACCAAACGTTGCTCCGGAGAAACCAGGAAGTTGCGTGAAAATAGTCAGGGAGGTGAATCGTACGATTTTGAGAATTTCTAAACGAAGTAGAGTATGCCGAGCGAAAGAAGCTACTCTTGAATGTCAAAGAACTGTACGGGATAACAGCGGACTTGTTCCAGTAGAATCCTCTCGATTCTCACGCACCTTTGTCCTTTCGCGCGCGAATTTACAGGACGCCTCGCATCGATCACGCGTCGCGACGTCATTAGGAACGATTAATGTCCGCGAGCATGAAAGACGATTAGTCGTCGTTCGCGTTTGTCGGGCTCGCCACCTCTTTGCTCCTCTCGCGCGCACCTTCGCGCATTCCACCCCCACCTACATCACGACACATATACACACAGACACGTTGCGATCGTCGTATATTCGGACACTATTTTTAGACCGGTCCAAGGCTATTTTTAGGGCAGGCGTAACCCTGACTTACGTTTCGCCCTCTTCGTCCTACGTCTTATAGCGAGAAGACCCTCGTAGGGCCTCGAAGGTAAGAGAGGGAGAGAAAGGGGTAGAGAGAGAGAGAGAGAGAGAGAGAGAGAGAGAGAGAGAATGCCTTAAGGTGACCGACCTGGCCAGGACCCACGAAAACGAGCTGCACACCTTCGATCGCGTGAATCCATGCGTGATTTTACCTTTGCGAAGAGATCCAGACTGTTTTTTTTAACCCGTCTTCCAAATTTGAGTGACAAGATCTAAGGACCGTGGTTCGACGGAATGTTCCGAAAATTTCTGGTGCCAATTAACGCCATGTAAACGATCGATCTGCCAGACAATGTTGCAAGAATTTGCGTAGTCGCTCTTCTATCTCGGACGTGCGCCGACACGCGGACAAACCAAGTATCTCGGATTCCTTCGATTCGAAAATAAAGCGAGATTGCGCTCTCAATGGTCCGTTACTGTTGCCTCACCCGCTTCGGTAAACAACTCTGATACACCGTCTGTCCGCGGTGGAGTCGAGACGTCGTTATTTTTACACCGAGCCGAGCAGGACGGAAGAAGCGATTGAGAAAATTAGGAAATTTCTTTGCGGATCGTTCGACAATTAAACAATTCACAACTCGTCCTAAGATACGACGGAGGGTACTCGAAAAAGCTTCGGTGAAGAAAGCTTTGTGGAATTTTTTCGGAAGGAAAATTTGACATACGGAGAGTGGAGAGGCTCGACGGACAGAACGAACATTGGAATCGACGAAACTAACAAGTATTATGGTAACGTCGATGACGCAATTTCACGTTTCTATTTGCGTGCGGACACACATGCGTCCCGGCCCAACAACAACTCACCCTCTGTTCCAATTTCACGCCTGTAAAGCGCGCGCACCGCAATGGGAAAAGCCCAAGAAAGGGGAAATAGGTGCATTGACATTAGCAACAAGACGCCTATAATAGAGAAGGCCTAACAGTTAAATCGACTCGAAGTCAATGTATTTCACCGCGGAAGGGGAGAATATTCGTTAAACCGAAATAAATCCCACCAATCGGCAATATCTCCTTACTACAAATCCTTACTACTTATTGTTAGTTTATTCCACGTAAAATCTGGCCGAGGCTGATATCGACCTACTTTCCGGATTTCGGGTCGCCTTTCCGAAGGGAGTGGTGGAAAACGAAATATAATATCTATCCGATCGTCTCTCGGAGTATTTTACGGGAGGACGTAGACCGTCGGGTTGTCGCGGGGACCCGAGCTGGTAATAAAAATAACGACGATAAATTATCTGCGTATTTATAGAGACCGAGGGGAGGCAGGCAGAAGGTCGCGTGGACATATTCCGATCGTGATCCAGGATACTATTAATTATCGGCTAGGACCTAATTTTACCTGCCAGTCGTCGGTAAAGTTTTCAACCGAGTCAAATTCTGCGGCTGCGAATCGAATTGCGCGACGCGAGTGTCGGGTGGATCGCTCGGGTGGGGAGGAAAGTTAAAGTGACGCTGGTAACCTGAGATTCTGACGAAGAACTCTCGCTTTCAGGTCCACAGCGGCTCGCCGGCGGAAGCGGCCGGTCTCAGGGCCGGTGACGCCGTTATCAGGGTCAACAGCACCGACACATACAACCTGAGGCACAAGGACGCGCAGGACGTGATTGTCAGGGCTGGGAACAATTTCGAGATAACCGTGCAGAGGTAGCGGACAGGCACGAAAGCGATCATTAATTCTTCCGCTTGTGCAATAAATTCTGAAAATTATTTCGTGAATCCAAGTGGAAGATCGGTAAGCTGGAATTGGTTTTCCTTCGATATTCGCAGGGGTGTAGGTGGTACGTGGAAGCCGAGTGTAACTCCAGTATCCTCGACCGTTCCCTCGCCGGTTCCCACCGCTTCGGCCGGTAACATCGCACCGGTGACGAAGACCTCCTTGGCAGCGAAGAAACAGGATGGACCGCTTATCGGAAGCGGTCACAATTTCAGTCCGAAGCCATTCGTGAGTAGAGACAATATTTAACGTATCAATTGTATAATTACCTTGGCAAGTTTCACATGTGGCAAATTGTGATCCCAGCTGAACGGTACCGGAGACGGTTCCATTAAGTCGATAGTGAACAAACAGTACAACAGCCCCGTGGGTATCTACAGCGAGGAGACCATCGCGGAGACCCTGTCGGCCCAGGCGGAAGTCCTTGCCGGCGGAGTGCTCGGGTAAGATTATAAATTGTGCATTGAAACTGCATCGTAACACTGTCCAATGTATCCCTCGATAACGAACTCTCGACCTCCCGCAGCGTGAATTTCAAGAAGAACGAGAAGAACTACAACGCCGAGAACAGCGAGGTGTTCAAGATGGTGCAGGAGGCTGACAAGGAGCCAAAGACGCCGGAGCCTGGTTAGTAATCCACCTGAAAACACATTGTGATTATAATTTAGTAGTGAAGCATCGTAATAAGAGGGAAAAGATTAGCAGGATCACTGGAGAACGCGATTGGATATTTCGATGATACTTCGAATGAGCAAAAGAGGAATATTTTTAGCATTGCATATTTTTGCATACCGATCTCCAGTGATCCGCCGACTGGTCGACACGACCACGAGCGCGTTGATACAGTCGATCCTATGCATGCCGGAAACGATAACTTATTTGCGAAATAGCGGAGCCACCTGCGCAGAGCGGCGTAATTACGCCATCGTCCCCAGCCCTCGCGGGACTTCGGCCAGTTCAAGCGCCGGAAACGAAGTCGCAGCCGAACACCCCTCAGGCAAGCCTACCACCAGGACAGAACATCTGTGCCGAGTGCGAGAGGCTCATCGTGTAAGTCGTGTATAGCAGGACCGGGTGCACTTCCGGATTTATTCCCTTTGCAGAGGAGAGACCACCACCAGACGACCCAAGGAGTCAGAGGATCGTTCTAATACGATCTCACGTTGAGTTTTAGGCGGAGGAGAAAAGAAACGATTCCCGAGTTAGAGGACCTCTCGTTGGCAATCGGTACCGCAACCTCCGAACAACGAAATTTCGCCATTTAGAATGCTTCCAAAGTCCATGGACTGTTTAACTTCGCACTGTTTTTCAATTTTCTCCGAGTACGAAAGATTATTTTCTTTTTCTACGTGCACGAGAAAGGAGTTTTAACAGAAAAGAAAAAGAAAGAATCTTCACTACGATGCTTCGCGCGAAGAATTAAACTTTTTGGCCCCTGAGGAATATCGACCCGCGCGACACTTGTGTATCGGTGGTTGCGGTGCCTTAGGCGCACGGGAGGCTTAAGACTCTTCGCGAAAGGGCAGTGTTCGTTTTCCGCGTTACATGTCCCCTACACTTCTCACGGGACATCAGTTTGTCATGGCCCTTTCTCTACTTACATGCCGGCAGTTCCCTCAAGAACAGAGTTTTACTCCTCGGTGAGCCACGCGGTAGGCGGAAGGGCTACCTCCCCTAGATCGCCCACGCCTCTCTATCATGCCCTGGGCGGCTCGAGGCCCGCTTCCAATAACCACTACGAGTATCCGACGAAACGTCAGGATCTACTGCGGCAGGATTCTTCCGCGTCTTCCTCCTCGGTGTCGTCATCCGCCGTCCTTTGTAGCAACTGCGACCAATTGATCGTGTAACTATATTCACGAACGTGGACCACTGCGTTCGCGCCAAGTTATCCATCAAGGCTTGTCCGTTCGCGACATTCGAGGATATCTCTTTGCGCGAGGACCTGCGAGACCCATGGGACCCGCACGAGAGAAAGTGACAATATAGAGCTTAATCTCGCTGGCAATGCGCGTGCCAGGCCTCGCGGCCCTCGTCGCGAGATACCGAGAACTTTGTATCGGTTGGAAAAAGTTGTGCTCGATTGTTCGTACGCTCCTTTGTTTGTTTTCAATCGATGAGGGGAACCGACGACGGGGAATCGTGATCTTTGTGCGCCAATTGTTACGCTTTAGTCATAAGAATTTCATTTCGTCGACGAGCGATCGCAAAGGAATGTACCTAACGAAGGAGAGCACGAATCTTCGTCGTTCCCCGATTATTACCGTAAAATCGAGGTACTGCCTTTTTTCTTCGTGCCTCCATCAGCATCACTTCTTCGGGGAAGTGGGTGAGCGTGACCTTGGTTCGTCCTTGCAAAACTTCATTTACTCTCGTCGAGAGCACCTTCGCTCATAGTCATCGCAGCTTCACGCTTCAAAAATCTCACGTTGGTTGTTGGGCGTCTTGTGTTCGCTTCTTGTCCCTCTCCAAATCTTTCGCTCATCTTCTTTTTCAGCTGTACGGCGCTGTGTTTTCTCAGCATACCACCCGATCATCTATATGTCCGAATAAAAATTGGTGAACGCTTTTGATGTTGTGATATCATTGTTTTTGATTTTTGTGATCGCAGACATTTTTGATCTTTGCCTTTAAAGAACACTTTCCTTTTCTATCTCCACGCGGGGGGAGACGTGAATTTTTTAGGATGAACTAATTTTTCTAGGTGTTCGCAAGTGAGTAAAATGATTGGACCACCGATATATGTAAATACTAGCAAGATACACGAAACCCAATCGCGCATGTTACTTTTTCTTTTTAAAACCGTGCACACAAATTTTACATCACACTCGCACGATATTTTACAACAGTACATTTTACACGAGACAGCTTTTGATTTATTTTCGTCTAGACGGAAAATTATCTTTTCCACGATCGATCATTCGTCTCGAAATTCCGGCCTCCTTGGTCGAGGTGTCGAACTCTCCTCTCCTTCGTATTGCATTAGCAAGTAAAAAAAAAAACAGAAAAAAAAAGAAAAAAGAGAAAACTAGAAGACAGAATCGTTGTATATCCGATCAAAAATCTCTGTTTTTTTTTTTTTGTACACACCAGATCGAAAAATTCTTATTCTCGTGCTAACGATCGAATTCTCGTTAGGGGTGTATTCGTGCGGATTAAGGAAAAGAATCTTCACGTCGAATGCTTCAAGTGTTCGACTTGCGGCACATCCTTGAAGAACGTCGGTTATTACAACATCAACAACAAATTGTATTGCGACATTCACGCCAAGTTGGTCGCCAGGCAAAATGCACCATCTGGCCTGATGCCTATCACCATGCCACCGTGAGTATGAAACATGCGTTGATTGAAAACGTTTCAGGGAGTAACGAATTAACATTCATTGCAGAGGTGGAAAGGCTCCTGCTAGCACAATCTCAGCGGCATTGGCCAACGTTGGTGCACCTTTGTCGCCACCCTTGAGCAACCATGGATCCTCCCCTCTACCCTTCTCGGTAAGTCTAACAATTGAATCACGTGCGATCACTCGTCGATTTATTAGTTTTTTTCTTACACGAGCATGAGACTGTTGCATTCACGGATTTCTCTTTCTCCTCGTTGCTCTCTTGGCTGACTTCTTAACGCTTGTGACGCAAATGTTACATTTTCTTTCGTTCATCCGCGGAGGAATATAGAGATCCACCACTTTGACGTAGGAAGTTAGACTAATCGTGTGGCCCTTGCTTTGGCACTAATCGCATTTCAGGCCTGCAATGGGATCAGTCCCGATCACGGTTACCACCATCCGAGAAGGAGTTACATGAACAGGATGAATGGATGCACCAGGAACGGCGAGTACCATGAGGAGTCGAAAACGTTTACCAGCACGATCACCATTCAGACCGGTGGTGGCACGGAGGTTGGCAATGTGCTCGACTATTGATTTCCCGTAGAGTTCCTTTCCCATTCTCTCCTCCTTCATCTGTGAAAGGGTATACTCGATTATCGGTGGGTGACTGGCAAGAAGAATTCAACGAAACACTATCCCGACTGATAATTGAAAATAATTATCGGCGTAGAAAGAAGCTATCAATCACAATCGGCAATTGTGAGTCATTGAAAGAATTCTCGTTGTGGTCCCGGTAGCGTGCCAACGGAATAATAGCACGACGATATTAAAAGGATTTCTCAACCACGGCTGCATAAAGCTCCGGGCATAAATTTCCGATTACGTATCGCACTGTCACGCGACCGCGCAAGCTTCCGAACCTGTAGTCCGCTTAAAAGTAGCACCGTTTAAAAATAATATCCACGGAAGAAGAAGAATATCCGATTGCACAAGAGATTGATCAGTCATTGCGTTATTATTCTTACCATTCGTCCTTCTGGCAAGTCTACTTCCTCGATGGACCAGAAGCCAGCTGGTGCGGGTCGACCACCCACCGTTTTCGCGTTACTTTCGTCCTCCTCCTCCTCCTCCTCCTCCTCCTCTTCGTTCTCCTCTTCATCCATGTCTCAACAATATGCTCGAGATTGGCATCCGAAAAAAAAAACGCCCACATCCAATCTTCAAGACTCCTCCTTTAAATTACATTTCAAGATTTGCTTCGCGAAATAATTCGTCTCTCGAGAATTTCCCAATGAGAATCGAACCTTCCTGAAGAATAATTCTTAATTATTATCCATCCCCTGCCCGTTACCGTCAGCTGTCTATTCTGAACCCGTGACTAATTAGCCATCAGCCTGGCATAATTAGGCATGCCTATGTTACCGTCCGTGCGCTCGCACCTCCTTACCACTCCTCACCCTTCATCGCTCCCTCTTATTCTCGCTTCGTCGTCGGAGCCTCTCAGGCTTGAGTGATGTGTGTGCGTGCCACGTGACAACGTTGTGTCGTTTTGTGCATTGCAGCCCACCTCCCGTCTTGGCACCTCGCCCGTCGATCCACCCAGTTTACGATCAGTCCAGGTAATTCCCTCGCAGAACTCGTAACACCTCGTCAATCGTTCTCCGTCCAGTCTCAAGCTGCTAATCGAGAGCTCGGCCCCCGTCTCTTCGGGTACGTCGCGAGAAGATAACGGCGAACTCGGGCGAAAAAAGAAGAGGATAGAGATTAGCCTCGATGTCTCGAGTAAATTCACCCCCGTAAAAGAACGCGCGATTATCGACATAATTCTCGAGTGACCATTGAATATCTCCGTTTGTGATAATCATTACCCGACCGCGATATCCATTAGTCACCCCGTCCGATTGGCCCACTTGTTGTTTTGCTGTTCCCCGATCTGAGGTTCCGCCAATTAACGTCAATAAATCGATTCGAGTGTGACTAAAAGTCCGAGAACCGAATTTTTCCGGCGATCGATCACTGGACTGCACCTATAAGCCCCCCCGGTCCCAATTTCGTAAGACGATTGACGAAGCGAAGAAAGTAACGGCAGGAACCTTTTCTTCATTCTCAGGCACCGACGTCCAACAGTCTGATTGGACCGAAGCCATTTGGAGCACCTAGCGCATTGTCTACGAGTATCCCGTCTACTCCCACCTCACTGAACTCAGGAAGCAGCACTCTGCCACGTCTCCAGAGCCAGACCGCCACCGGTAAGTTCTGAAAAATAAAAGTACCAGAGGGAATGAATCGACGGGAATGAAAAACGCGTTAGGGCGTGCGAGCATCTATCGCGTATCCGAAGACTCGCGAGATCGTTACCGTTCGTGCGTTAGTTACCGACAAAATTAGACCAGATAGCGAGAATGAAAAATCCAGTCGGAGGAAGAGCGAAACCGTTGATCCTCTCACGCGAGAATGAAAGAGGTCAAGCAAGCGCGCAGGGGCCTCTTGTAATCCAGCGCACTCCAAGTCTCACAGCCTGTTCCGCCCTTGGCCTAATCACATTGGTCCGTTCGATTGTTGGAAATAGGTCGTTACTCTGCCCTGGCAAAGACAAAAAGTTCGCCCTTCAGAGGTACGAGACGAGTGGATCGGAGTAACGCGGCGCTTGACCGAGTTTCGAGCTTTGGCTAATGCGCGCCCCCTTTGGCTTACGTCCCCGAATATTTTTCTTTCGTCTCCTCACTCCCTCTCTCACTCCCTTTCTCTCTATTCGTCTCGTATCGCCTGTCGGCCGATCGCATTTGTTGTAATCGTCGACGGCGAGCTACGAGACCAACGATTCGCACGAACATTCGTTGCAATGTACTACAATACGTAATGCTCAACGAGCGACACTCACCTTTCAAGATCCGTGGTAGAATCTGATTCCTCGTGTAAGAATAGCTCAGGAGTAAGGAACGAATTTTCTTCGCATCGATCAGAACCAGACCGCAAACTTTCAAGACCCAAAAAATGATAATACTCCCGTCGTCCATCGTGCTGGTCCAGATCCTCCTGCCGAATTCCTTTCCTAAAAATCATTATCCACGTATTAGATTAACTGTCGACGATTGGTCGCTCGAATTCTTACATGGCTACTTCACCCATTTTCAAACCGAACGAAAGAAATCTCACGTAGCCGAGAGCTTTCCCAATCCCGGCAGAAAAAAAGTTCCACGTGCACAGAGCGAAATCGAGGGAACGCGAGAGCCCCTCTCATTGCATTTAGAAACCGCCATTCTCACAGCTTCTCTCTTACACAACATAATTCTTCTTTTCTTTATCTTTTTTCAGCCGGTCCGTCTTTCAACCCGAAACCCAGACCCTTCTCCCTCACATTCGCATGAGATCGGTAGCTCTCTGCGGCGCCGTCGTCGTCGTCGTCGGCTTCGTCGTCGTCTTGGTCGTCGTCGTGCTCGACCGGACTGCGGAACGATCGATTTTATTAATAACAATTTTAAGATAATCATAGACCCTCGAGCGGGCGCTCCCGCGACTAACGCGTAAACCTTCTTCTCACGAGTACCTCCGTGAATTGAACGAAAATTTCACGCGTGTTTAATCAGATTCAGTAGTTTTCTTTCGCTTCGCGGTGAATCCGAGGACGATCGCGGGGTGGACCAGTCGCTCGGGAGACGTTCGATCGAAAGCGCTTGCTTAATATGATTACGATTTATTAGATACATAGTTCCTTGGCTGAATGAGCGTGATGTTTTATGAGATTGAAGTATAAGCATACGTATTGAATAAAGTTATATATATATTTATATATATACATATAATCGAGCAGAAGTTTCGAAATTGAATACATACATATACCTTCATTGTCATTGAGTTGTGCGAATTAACGACGTTTTCTTAGCTTCGTGCATCGTGACTGGTAGATATTCCGATTAACTCGACGCGATTAAGTCATGCTTGATTCACGATGCCATCGCAGAGTTTTGTTGGCGAGCCGCAAGCCGAGATACCTGAAAGAATGCGATAATTAATTAATTGGCATTATCTAATTAATGATTTCCTCTCTTATGACATAATAAATGGCTTCGGAACTTAACGAGGCGACCATAAGCTTTCTTATTTCTTTTATCTCATGCGCTTCTTCTTTTTATTTAAAGCATCGGGGCGTGCTCGTGGGCTCTTCGTGGAATTCTAGAATGGAGAAATTCGTGAAGACTGAAAACTTCGAGGCTCGCGTCACAGTAACCCGAAGAGCCCAGGAGCGCGCACCGTACATCGTGCTTCTTACTCACCGCAGATTTCTCTGTTTTCTTTTGTTCTTTCTAACCCGCCCCCGCAAACACACACACAATCGCCGAAAATGCATGTTCGCAATTTTGCGTGTTTTACTGCTCTGTTTTCGCCATTCCCCACGTTCGTGCTCTAACCGCCCACTTCCCGATGAAACTATCGACCGTCCAAAAATTGATCCCTTCATTAGATACCTACGAGGAGTCATCCACCTATTACGAGCTCATCGAAGAGCCCAGCCCGAAACCGCCAACCCCAAATCCCAATTCCGTGAAATCCCGCAGCCTAGCTTGGCCGCCTCCGAAACCGATCGAGGACATCACCTATCCCACTGCGAGTCCCCTTTACATAAACCCCAATCCAGCTCTCGATCGAAGGCCCCGACAATCCGTGCGCGAGAAACGCGCGAGCATCGAAGCTTGCGAGAAAGTATTGCGAAGAAGAAGCGAAAGGGAGAGCACCGACAGAGAAATCGAAAGGTACTCGAGAGAGGCCTGCTACAGGCAAAGAGAGGATCCAATGGATCGTATCAGCTGTCCTGGCCCGTCTTACAGGCGGGTGGAGCTGGTGGACACCGCTACCAAACAATCCCGCGGTGAAGCTGTGAACACCTCAAGGCCAAGCTCCACGGACAGCGTGAGAAGGTCATTGACCCCCACAAGAATCGTCCAACCGATACCAAAACCATGGACCGCGACCGTTACCACAGGATCCAACCTATACGAGCAGGCCTACGGTCCGCAGGAGGTGCCCAAGGTTTGCAAGAAGATCACCCAGCGTGAAGTATGTCACAGGGAGAGAATATCTCAGAAGGGAGGTCACACTCAAGAGTTCAAAGAAGAGTCACGGGCGTATCGCTCGGAGGTTTGTCGAAGAGAACAGACCATTTGTCCCAAACCACCCCTGCCTATTCCTCCACCAGCCAAAGAGGAAACCGGGAAGGAGATGGTTAAGGAAGTGGACACTGAGGTTACCGATCTCAGAGATGGAACGTCCGACGAGGAAGCCGCAGGTGGCGTTGGTGGAGAACACGACCTCATCACCGAGACCTCTGAGGAGGATGTAGGCAACATGCATGTGAAGAAGACCCAGACCTTCGAGAAGACCGTGGAGGTGACACCGAGGGAACGCACTCCGACACCCGAACCCGAGGAAGAAGTGGAGCAGTGTATATTCAGAAGATCGAGGATCAAGGAGGTGGAGACGAGCGGAGGCGAGACGAAGACTGTCGAGGAGTCGAAGGAGTACGTGAGCTCCGCGATCGATGCCCAGAAGATGCTGGAGCAGGCGAAGGAGGATGAAGAAGTGAGGAAGAAGGAAGAGGAGGAGGAAGAGAGAAGAAAGGAAGAGGAGGAGAGGAGAAAAAAAGAGGAAGAGGAGAGAAGGAGAAGGGAGCAGGAAGAGAAACGACGAAGGGAACAGGAGGAAGAGGAAGAGAGGCAAAAGAAGCGCGTGACCTTCGAAGAGCAGGAAACGGACGAAATCGTGGAGGAAGTGCGCGAGCAGCCCTTAGGAAGAACATATGTGAAGGAGGAACGGGTGACAGGAAATGTGAAGGAGACTTACGAGGAGATCACGGAGGAAGTCTTGGTCCAGGAAAGGGTGAGAAAGAGAGACGTGAACGACGACGAACGCAGGAAAAGCATCAGAGATCAGGTAGAGGTTCACCAAAGTTTGAGGAATCAGCAGCCGGAAAGACGTTCACAAGAGCAACGTCTGGCCAAATGTGGTCCACCGCCGCAGGAGACAATGGAAACTCACAAGAAGCACGTGCAGTTTGTGAAGGAGACCGAGTTAGGGCCAATGCCCATTACGTCAACGGTGAAGAACGCTACAGCGAAGGAATGGAAATCAGAAATGGTAAACGCTTTGACCACGGCGCCAGACCGTCCTTTCACGCCATCCGGCGGCACCGCGACCGTGAAAGAAGTGTACACGGAGGAGACCATTTACCTGGACCATAGAATGCGGCCCATACCACCACCACCGAAGGAGGAGATAAGGCCCATCTCACCGTTCCAACAAGCCCTCATGATAGCCCCAGAGCGGCCGTACACGCCCTTAAGCCGCGAGATTGGTCCAGACGATCATCAGATCGGTCGTTCGCAAACACCTCTCCCGCAAGACGGGGGGGAATACTGTGCGCCTGCTGATATACTTTACAGAGAATGCAGATTTCAGGAACAGGTCTGCACGAAGCAGACTACTCCCAGGCCATTACCGACGCCACCTTCGGATTTTCGTTTGCGGGATTCCTCGCCACCTGCGGCCTGCAGGTCCAGACCGCAAACACCTAGCGAAAAGCCTTATTCGGTGGGCCTGAAGAAACCAGATACTATACCGCTATACCAAAGAAATCTGATACACATGAGAAAGGAGGCGGTGGAGAGTCAACAATACGTACCAAGTAGAACGCCAACTCCTACGCCCCACAGATGCAAGTCACCGGCATCGGGACCGCCTGAACGGCCATCCTACTACACGAAAGCCCAAGCGCCCAGAGTTAGAGAAGACGCACCACCCTGCAAGCGTAGTTCAGTTCATTTTCCCACTCGAAAGTCGGTCAACTATCACGTGGAGGAGGACACTCCCTACGGACCCAAGAAGCAGGACTACAAAGCTTCGAAGACGGTCTGCTTCAACGAGAAACAAATGGACGATTCCTTCGGTGGACCAACGGACGGAGTGCACGCGGAGTACCAGGAGAGAAGATACATGACCAGCGAAGACACCAGCGAGGAACAGAGTAAGCTCTGCCACACCAAGAGGTCCTTGCAGGTTGTCGAGGACTTCGAGAGGTGCGAGAGAAGGACGGCTATTGAGCCACCACGGACCGAAGAGCCTAAGAGTATCTGTGCCATTGAAAAGGTCAGCAAGACGCTACCGAGTTTACCTTGTCCGATGAGCAAGGGACCAGCGAAATCCGCGCCCCAAGCCACGTACACCACTTCGACGGAGGTGCGCCACGTGCGTTACGACACCCCGTCACCGTGTCCAGAAACTGGAGTAACAGTCTTACCCTGCAAGGCTCATTCCGATCAGGGCATTAAGGCGGGCGTGGTAGTTGTACCGTGCGAAGGTCCACAGCCCATCTGTCCACGGTCAGGCATCTGCGTGAAACCAACCACCGATCGCTCTGGCGTCTGCGTCTCTCCCTGTTTCGGAATGCAGACTGGCGTCTGCGGGCAACCTTCGGGCTCCTGCGGTCAAGGCTCAGGCCTCGATGTATCCAACTATCCCGAATCGGGAATTTGCGTAGCCCCGTGCGCCGACGGTTCGGTCTGCGTAGCGCCCTGCAAGAAGCCCAACCCGTGCTCCAAAGCTCTTCAGGGCAATTCCTCGAGAGCGAACCTTCCTTTTCCTCAGATTCCCCTACCCAACGAGAGCTTTCCATCCTGCGATCGCGCCCAGTGTTCTCGGCGCCAGGAGTCCTTTCAGCCCATTCGCCACCAACCGCGCACCAATCTGAGCGGCCAGCTCGCTCGGCTCACCGCAAAGAATCGCGACGTACCCACCGTACAATTGTACAAGCCCCTCGCTCAACCCCAATCCCAGTCCCAGCCCCAGCCGCAGCCTCAAACTCAATGTCACACCGAAAGCCATTACCAAAGCTACTGTAAGACCCAGAGCTACTGTCAGACTCCCGGCGGCCAATGCCAGAGCCAATGTCAGACCCAATGTCAGAGCCAGAATCACTGCCAGGACGGGATTCACTGCCCCCCTAGTGATACCCAGAGTTTAGTAGACCCACCAAATTTGTCATCCCACCCGGATCTAGGTACCGGAGTCGGTGGTCTCGGTGGTCCCGGATCCAAGAGCGGCTCGTTCGCTGGTAGCAGCGCACCAAAACGCGGACGTGGAATCCTGAATCAAGCTGGTGGAGCGGGCTCGCGCGTACCCCTCTGCGGTCACTGCAGCTCTTACGTCAGGTATTACGTCCGACTGAGACCTGGCTTAAGTGCTCTCTTCTGTCTCTTGTTTCTTGTGGTTTTCTCGTATTGTTACTTGTAGGCAGCCCATCAGCGATTACCTCTTGTGTGACCTTTCACGTAGGTTGCCTGCGTACGCCGATCTCACGAACGATTTACGGTTCGCTCGAATGACGCTTTACACAGTGCTGTGTGCATAATTGTGTGCATTTGATTAATTGTCTAATGGCGTTTGCCGTGCGTGTGTCTAACATCTAATCCAATTGCACGTTGTTGACAGTTAACGAGGAGAACGGTAATCACATTACGAACGGTCTACATATAAAGCGAGTGTGCTGTCAAAAAGCCAAAGAATCCTCGAGGTTAGTACCCAGCATCTAGGCTTCGTACAATTAGTTCATTGGGGAGAAAAGCATACGTTCTTGCGCCGTGTTCTTACCAATAAATAACACATGTTGATCTGTTGCATAATGTCGAAGAATCGATTGTGCTTTCACTTAGAAGCTTGCACGACGATCCTTGAAAAATATATTATTATACTCACGTGAATCTTGTTCTCTCGTTCAGAGGACCCTTCATTACCGCACTAGGACAGATCTGGTGCCCCGATCACTTCGTATGCGTGAACACCCAATGTCGTCGTCAGCTCCAGGACATTGGCTTCGTCGAGGAGAAGGGTCAGCTTTATTGCGAATATTGTTTCGAACGATTCATCGCTCCCCCTTGCAACAAATGCAACAACAAGATCAAAGGGGTGAGTTTCTTTTTTTTGGTAAACAAGTGAGTGACGAGGGGACCGTAAACACTTGGAGATTTTAAAAAAAAAACTCCTCTCTTCTCACAGGATTGCTTGAACGCAATTGGAAAGCACTTCCACCCTGAATGCTTTAATTGTTCCTACTGCGGAAAGCTGTTCGGCAACAGTCCGTTCTTCCTGGAAGAAGGGCTGCCATACTGCGAAGCTGGTTAGTATTCACGATCAATGGAAACTGAACACAGCTGTTAAATAAAGGGAAAAGGATATTCTAAGTTAATTATTTTTCCGCAGATTGGAACGAGCTCTTCACGACTAAGTGCTTCGCTTGCGGATTCCCAGTGGAGGCTGGCGATCGTTGGGTAGAGGCCCTCAACAACAATTATCACAGCCAGTGCTTCAACTGCACGGTAATTGTTCACGAGATATTAACTTCGAGCAGGAGCAAAGATTCGAAGATTCACGACGGTGTTATTATCATTACAGATGTGCAAGAAGAACCTCGATGGCCAGAGCTTTTACGCGAAGGGCGGGCGTCCGTTCTGTAAAAATCACGCGCGTTAAAGCATACGAGCCCTTTAAAGTTTGCGCGGAAGTGAGAGAGGAACGAGAGACGGGGAGGAGAGAAGACTATATAAAAAAAGGGAAGAAGAAGAGAGAAAGGATAAACCAAGAAAATTCATCGAAAACGTCGAGTACGCCAGCTTCACGAATTTAACGAAGTGCCCTGAAATTGCACTCGTAACAATCCGAAAACGATTTCATCCTCCTTGTCTGGATTAGAAATTTACCTTGGATCTGAAACGGAGATCCGTTTACGAATTCAGCTCCACCCTCTTCTCCCCTCCCCGAGGTAAAGCGAAGAGGAAGGAAAAATTATAATACTATATTTTTCGATAGCGCGTCCATCGACGCGATTCCAAGAATTACCCACGTGGTCGGAGGGCGGTGGTTCAACTGCGCTCGGTACTTTTAAGTTACGCGTTTCATCTTCTCCCTCCCGCTTTTTTTTTTTTTTTTTTTTTTTTTTTTTTTGATATTTCTCTGGGTGCTGATCGTTGCTCTAAAATTTTCCTCGACAACTGTGAACATCCTCGAGCCCACTCGCTCCCTCGAGAAGGAAAGAGGAAGAAAAGGAATACGCTCTGTTGCATTTTAAGTATGCAAACTTAAAATTAAAAGGGAAGAGGGAGAGGAAGAGAGACTGGAGACGAACCTCGTGATAACGAGCGAGCCGAACGATGATTATTATTATTATTATTGCTGTCGTCATTAATATTATCATTATTCGTTGTTAATAAGGATTGCATCGAGCGGGGCGAGGGAGGGGAGGCGGTAATGAGGTCGGTGGTGGCCGTGGCGGAGGTAGTGGTAGAGGAGGAAAAGCACGGAATGCCTCGTAAAACAATCGCTGCGGCTAATTCCGCGGCACCGGGACACACCGGTGGGGCATCTTTATTGAATCACGCAAAGGTCAACCGGGCAATTAGTATTATCGAGCATTATCGCATATTTCTGACCCCAAGGTGCACACCTCGTCACGAAACTGGGCGCGCGACTCGATCGAGGACGGGGACGAATCGGAGAGCAGCTCGTGTAAGAAAGAGATTCGTGTAAGAGAAGATTTGCCCCGTATCACCAGTTTTCTCCATCGACGAAAAGTTTCGCGCACGTCACGCGCCTTGCGATATTTATAAGTCCGAACACTTGAGAAGATGACGTAAGATTCGAGATGCACCGGACAACGGGTCCGGAAACGGAATAGGGTAACGCGTTAATCTATTATTTTGTAAATAATGTTATTTATTATCTTGGAAAATAGCGCTGGTACGCCACCGTCGCCACCCGCCCCGAGCGAATCCCAAATCACGTGAGGAGAGGTACCTACCTCCTTTTCCTCCACCACGGAAATTTGCAAGAACGAGACCACCGGGTACGATCGTGCCCACGGATTGTTGATTAACGGAGCATTCGCCGAGGACACTTAATAGCTTTACTAAATCGACCAGCCAGACATATAATCCTAGTCCATGCAAATATCCGCCGTAAGTCATCCGGTGAGAATTCAGTCGTACCCAGCAATCGGGCAACCGAATGTAGTCTGTCTCCTCTCGTCTCCTCCCCTCTTTCCCCAATACGGTGGAGCGAAGGAGTAGATCGGAAGAGGATCGATTAAAAGGGAGAGAACAAGAAAAGATGGATCAACCGTCCCTTCTCCATCTCGAAGAGAAGGAGCGATCGTTGAAGGATCGTTTTATCCGGCCTCGCAAAAAGAGAATCGCGAGGATCGTCGGCAGATTCGTCAGGGAGGAGACGCGACCAGCAGCAAGGGAAACGAGAAAACGATAAAGAAAGAATTATTGGAGGAAAAAAAAAAAAAAAGAAAAAAAAACCGCAAGTTGCCATATTATCGCTATTATCTTAGACAACGTTACCGATTTCTTGTGCCATTCGCAACAGGCTCGATTCGAGGCGCGGTCGATTAGCCGACGAGATCTAATAGGGTGACAATTAATAATTGTAAATGTAAAAGAATAATTTACCGATGAGCTCGGTACGGAGGAGGACGATAGCGCATCTACGTTTCTACTAACGCATCGCTCATTAGCGACGATGAAGCAATTGTTATTTGTTACGCGAATTTTATTAGACAACGATTCGATATGAGTTATGTTTAAGCTTAGGTGAAAATCTCTGAACGGCTAAGTACCGCACGAGCCTCTGTATCCGTGTTACGTGTTGCTTACAAATAAAGATAAATTACAGATAAATCTTGTGCTTGTAGGGAGTCCTTTCGATGAACATTGGTCTATCCCTTTTTCCCCCGTAGAGAATGATAAATTGTAGAATGAAGACAATCGAGACGGAACGACAGGGGAGCGGCTTCGAGCAATTCGTGACGCAGGAGGTGCCACGAGAACGTTCGCATGAGGAATATCGTCGAGACGACGTAAACGATCACGGGTGGTTGTAGTCTCTCTTGCAAGAGTACCTCGGGGGTGTAACAATCAGAGTGCGTGATAATGCGATTCCAAAAGGATGTCTCGGACCCGTGAGAGCTCGACGATAGGCGATCGCGTCTTTCGAGACGGAAACCAGAATGGTATAGGTACTTCGAGAACAGAGAGAAGATAGGAGAGAGAGAGAGAGAGAGAGAGGAAGAGAGAAAAGGAGAGGCTCTATATGCTCATCGATTTCTTATTACCGCAACCTTGTGGTACCTCCTGCCTCCGGATAGAACAGCAGACACGCGAGACCTTTTCCTACAAGTCTGGTAGTCTTCACCAAAAGGGGTAACTCCAGCGCTCTCAATATGGAGAGTGTATTTTTGCGGTTATGTTCAAATCTCAGTTTCGGTTGTTAAATTTATATATTGGCTAAAGGTCGTAACCGAAAGGATCTAAAGGGCCACTCACCAAGTTGTTTTGCTTTTATGTACCCTTTTACGACGTCGCGACGTTCGCCTGTGTCTTAAGACGGTGGACTCGCAGAGGATCATTTTAAAAAAATACATCACTTAATTAATCAAGCGAGAAAATCATCTTTACCAACCTTGCAGACTACGCAGCACTGCGCGATAAGCGGAATTTGGGTAACAGGTGCAATTAGGATGCATTCGAATTTTGATTTAGGAGCGATTCGAGTTTCTTTTCAAGACTGTGGCTTCGAGCACGATTCGATGAACGATTCCTCCAAACTGTCATCGTGCATCGGCTCTATCTGCAAGAATGATTACAACCGCATAAATGTTATAAATCTTGGGAATGAATGAAAGAAATGTCTCACGAAGTTTACATAAAATGAAGCATACTCGTCCTACACAGTTGACAAGCTGAATCGAAAGCAGCCAATCTTGTTTACACGAGGTTCCAGCGTAGACATCATACGAGTACCTCGCGTGCCGTTGTAAAATCATTCACGATTTTGTATTTATCGATCATCCGCTTACAAACGCCTTTCCCACTCGCTTTCGGTGTCTCTCCACGGTACTTCCGCGAGAGGCTGGAGAACAGAGTGGCGGGAGAACGTTGAGCAGCCTGCGCACCAACCACTCGGGTGGGAAGCAAAGCGTTTGCGTACATTGAACGCGGCCCGTGCGCTCGCCAGTCCACAGTGGAGTTCCAAGAGCTCAGTACGCGTCTGGAACACTTCAGGAACGTTCAAGTGTTCGTCTCAGGAGTGAATCTTCAGTCTACGATCCCTATCTGAAAGAAGATTGAATTAAATATCGATCAAATTGCGTTTGGAGATGAAAGGGAGCTTATGGTTAAGTTAAGCTTGAATCATTACGTTACCTTCAATTCTCCTTGGGTACTTTTAAACACATAAAACATAGAATGGGTAAAGTGAAAGCAACGACGTCAAAGATAAAGCTCTCATTTATCGTTGTTGAGAAAGAACATTAAGATTCTACTTGAGGTGAATTAGTTTTGACAATAAATGATCACCTACGATGGACGAATGAGCAGTAAGTGAATAAAAACTTATTTACGCATCTTGATACGCGATTACCTTTTCATCAGTCGCGTTGAAGAATTCTTATCGCAGTTTCGCTCTTTCCACTGCATTTTCCCGCGCTTCAACTTTTAAATAGCATCCCTCGCGACTGGCAACCCGTCATACACGCGCATATATAACATGTTCTGTACGCAGGCGCTTTCACGAAAGTGCTGCCTGCTGTCCTCCTCAAAAACAAACGCTCACAGATCTCCCATATTGCTGACGAAAATTATGACAGAAAAGTCTAATTCGATTAGTATGCATGAAATGAGCACTAATATTTGGAAAGCGTGACTAACGCAATTTAGAAAGAATATAATACGTATAATTATGGTTACGAAACATCTTCCCAGCCGACAGGCTTTTCCAATTTACAGAAACAGTCGACAATGTGTCATAACGCATGAATATCAACGGATCTAGTTATAAGAGAACTTTTCGGTGAAGGAATCCATCGAAAGTTCCTAGTTAATAGACGAAAGATCGGTGCGCATCGTATGATGATCTACTATGGCAGTAAAATATTTGGAAGGACCTTTCGTGTTCAGACTCAACGAGAACGGTACGGGACCGCATCTTCTCGTGCAGGTATGCATCTTTGAACGTAGCAACGCGCACTGCCGATCTAAATGAAAAACTAATAATAGACACTTAGAAAAATAATTTCTCTTCGACTCGTTGTCGCCGCAATGAAAAAAAAAATCCTGCCAAAAATGTCCGACAACGTTTAAATTATGCACTCCGCGCATTTCTAATCTGTCCCCTTGGCTGCTTCGCGCCGCACACGCTGCACAACTCGGGAGTGTTAAATCGTGGAAAATGTCGCGACTAAATGTCAAGGGAACACGAAGGGGCCTGAGCAGCTCCTTGCCGGAAATTACTCCAACCTGGAAGCGAGTTAATTTATTAGAGAGAGAGAGAGAGAGAGAGAGAGAGAGAGAGAGAGAGAGAGAGATTGCTGCGTCCGACTTGACGACACGTGTTAGCATAGATCAGGGGTTGAAAGTGAAGGAGAGGGGGTAGGGCCGGGAGGGTTGAAAGAATTGGGTTATCCAATGAAAGAAAGTTGGGAAAAAATGGAAACTTGCCAGTAATGCGCCAGGGGCGAGAGAGTCCGCGAATCATTGAAACGTTGCATAAAAACCCTTCTTAACGTGGTCCGACCGAGTAAGCGAACTAGGCTACCGTGACAGCGAATGAGTATACGCCGATTTAATTGTAATTAGAGACCTTGGCTCGCTTTTGATATCGCGGTCCGCCATTCCTCCTAATGCTCTAATAACACGACAATAAATCAAGGGCGCGCCGCCGTTATTTTCGGCGCTGACCCCCGAGACTTTGGAAATTAATGCACGATGAGATATTTGAAAGTATTGAAGCGCGCCAGAGATGTCCTTCGGTAAAGGTGAGAATTTGAGCGAAGTGACGAATACGTTAGGGTACCCTTGACAACTGTGCGAATTCGATGCTTTCGAAAGCTCGGACATTGCAGGAGATAATTTTTCTATGGGCGCAGGTATGCACTGAACGGGGCTGGAGAGAATACGTCGGCGACAATAATGTATTCAAAGATCGATGGAACTTATGGTGGCGATCCAGTGGTTCCTCCTATTACAGGCCGTTACTCCCCTGGCAGGTAATACGACCCAGTCGATTCACAGACCTGAAACGATGCAGTGTTTACAGAGTAAACAGCACTCTTTCAGCACTCTTATTCGGTCAAGTAATATAAAACATACTATTCGAATAATACTTTTTCAAATATATTACTTAAATGATGGCCAAGTCTGGAATGTACACGTACATATTACACTCGGTCGATGGAAAATATTGTTTTATATATCACCATCCAGCGAGAAACTGCAGTTCTCTTTAACGCGCAATTCGGTCTTATTACAGTTTATTAATCGGATACCAAAGGGAGACTCCATCTGCAGAAAGGACAATCTCATAAGGCATTTAAAATGCATGAAGAAGGTGTATGGATCGATTTATGATTTCAGGTACTGGTATAATTGACGTGTACTATTCAAGGAACTTAATGGTTTATGATTAGTCCAGCAGGTTACAATCTGCCCCTGGAATACACAAAGTTGGCAGAAGATTGTAGTCGCTGTGAGAAAGACGATAACGTTTGGATTTGTAAACCAGTTGGCCAGAGTCAAGGAAGAGGAATATTTCTCTTTCGCGTGAGTAGTCTTCTGTGGAGAAATTTTCTTTGAAGGATGAAATTTTTTGGTGCACTTGGTTCCTCGTGTTTTCGTATGATTATCAACATTAATTTCATGGTGGACATTTTCAGAAATTAAGCGACCTCTCTTACGATAACGCAGCGGTAGTGCAAAGATATATAGAACATCCCCTTTTAATCGGCGGCTATAAATTTGACCTTCGGCTATACGTGTGTGTACCATCCTATCGCCCGTTGACAATATATCTGTATAACAAAGGCTTGGCACGTTTCGCCACGGAGAAATTTTCCCTGGAACGATTAGACGATCCTTTCAGACATCTAACAAACTTCTCTCTGAACAAGTGGGGTCCAGGATACTCGGAAAAGAAAGAACGTGTTGGCTCTGGTACTATCTCGATGTTCGATTTCGTGCATTGAAAGATCTTTTGTAACGATACCACCGAGGCTTACTCCAACGTATCGTTTTTTTAAGGTTGCAAATGGACCTTGAGACAACTAAGAAGATATTTTCAGCAATCGGGATATTTCGATTGGTATCTCTGGCAAAGGATTGCGTGTCTCGTGAGTCTAACGATTCTGAGTCAAGCAGCTGGCATATCGGCCTCGTCGAACTGTTTTGAATTTTTTGGATTCGACGTGTTAATCGACGAAAATTTAAAACCGTGGCTTTTGGAGGTAAGGATGTTACTGCTTATGCACATAGATGTCTGTAATGTCAACTCTCTTTAAACAAGTCCCCTATCGTAGGTCAATATAAGCCCTGCACTGGGCAACGAGTGCGATATTGATTCAGAGGTGAAAAAGCCTTTGTTGCACGATTTGTTTGATCTATTAGGACTTCCAGTATGTAATACTGGCTTGTCCCTGTTTACAATCTGGTCCTCCCATCGTGTAAATGATGAAAGTGAATTGTCTTCCAAGCTGTACACAGAGCGTTCTATAAAAAAGAAGTCAAAGCTCGGTCGTGAATCCGACAGGTTTTTACATGTATGCGCGGATTCACGTTCATTAGTAAGTACGACGAAACTTTAAACTTTTCGAAAGGTTACCAGAATGACAGGAAAGAAATATATACTGTCTTTTACCAGCTTAGACAATCGACCCCCGCAGTGTATTCCAATTCATGGTCACAGTACAATCCTTTGTTAATGAATAAGTGCATTCGCCGTGGATTGAGACACAATACTAGCGAAGATCATTTATCTTCATCTTTGTGGGACAATGGTAGAGACTGGAGAATTCCATGTGCACGAGAGGGTGGATGGATCCGCATTTGTCCATTAACGCGAGTAAATCCTAAGTGCAGAACCGAAGATTATGTAGAAACACCATTAACCGGGGCATCTCGAATTGCAGAGAAAGATGTCAAGAAGACCGTGCTTTATATACAAAAGTAAATTTCTTAATCTCACTTTATGTACATACGCTGCTTCCCACAGATTTCCGTTTTTATCACAGTTCTCAGCACTCTCTCTCCGCTTAGTTATAATTGTTTTTAATGTTATCTGTCGCTTTATGAAATGTCAAAACGAAATATAATTGAAAAAGTGATTACTACGTTTATAGGTATTTACAAGTAGCCAAACAAATTGAAAAGAAAAACAATAAGTTAGAAGACAAGGAATGCAATGCTCTCTTACGAAATGCACTTGAGTTGAATATAGAAATCTGGCTACCAGAAAAATGACTAACCTTTTACGTAAGAATTCCTTTCTTTCCTGTTCATTGAATAATTAATATAAGATTAACGTTATTAATATATGCCCTTGGAGGATTATGTCCGACCCCTCTCTACCGTGATTCTAACAACTTAATCTACTTAAATGTATTATGGAATATAATAAAAATATATCTTTATGAAATACGAATTGAGTTTATATGGATGACAACTCGACCTTATGAACTAATCGAAAAGCATAGGTGTAGAATTAATACAAGCTTTCACCAAACGGAGTTTTGGTTTATTAAAATTTTTCTCAAAAACATCAATTCACTCCTTTTGCCGCCAATCTTTTATCACGCTCCTCAGCAATTGTAAGCTTAACACCTTTATCTCTTGGTAAGCTTATGTAAGGCTTCAGTCCCTTGCCGATGATAAACACATTGTTCAACCTAAATTAAATAATTTTATAAATTTTCCATAATTTTATGATATTTTATACATCTAAATTTTACAGTAACTTCTTAGAAGATACAAAGAATTTAAAATTGTACCATCGTTGGGTAATGCTGAAAACTGAAAATGTCAAGACAATCAGCGACCATATTGAAGGCTTTCTCTTTATCTTTGCCAATATTTGACCACAATATTTAGTTTATAATATCATAGCTTCGAAATGGCAATTTCTCTAAGTATAATCCTTCATTATTGTCACACTACAGACAGTAAGTAACAAAAACCATATAACGAACCTTGTGGCAAATGTGTGTCCTTGTGAATCTTTGATATGACAAATATCAAACGAACCAGGATGACGTTCACGACTAACAACTGTGCCAACTCTCCCTAAATTTCTTCCTCCAGTAATCATACATAAGTTGCCTGCATAGAGTCAATAATATAACCAAAATTAACGTACTTATCAGTATCAACTCAATTTCATTTACTAAAAATAATTTACAATTATATGATGTCATACCTGAATCAAAACGGATCGAATCTAATATCTTGCCAGTAGCTATGTCTAAATGAATGGTATCGTTCACTTTTATTAAGGGATCCGGATAACGAATAGTCCTTCCATCGTGCGTAACTAGGAATGGAATACCTTTTGGACCAGTTTGCACACGTTTTACTTTGCAAAGTTTGTACTAAAATACATAAGTAGATTAAATTATCTCTGTTAAGATTCATGTAGCACTTAATCAGAAAATTAATACAGGGTATTTAAAAATACCTTAGCCTCTTCCGGGGTAATTCGATGGATGGTAAATCGTCCTTTTACATCATAAATTAAACGGAAGAATTCCCCTGTCTTCTCGATTGTAACAACGTCTGAGAGAAATATTATTGGTTAATTCTTATTATCTTTTGCAAGATTATGCAGTGATTTTGTGAAAATATAACACAGATTTGTATCCTTTTTGGGTAATTCAGAAAGAGAATAGAGGCATTCCAGTCTGAGACCAAAAAAAGGAATTTCGTTCTTGGCCACCTTTTGAGTATAACACTTAAATGTATAAAGTGCCATACCTTCGATGTGGCCTTTTAGCATTTCAAGATTTTATGAAATTTTAGAATGTTTCTTATTCACGTGTACCTAGTATGATCTATTGTTTTGCATAATTACATACCCATGAAACCAGCAGGGTAGTTAGGATCAGTACGGACCTTGCCATCAACTTTGATCAGACGTTGCATTACAATCTTCGTGACTTCGCAATTAGTCAAAGCATACTTTAATCGATTGCGCAAAAAGATAACAAGTGGAAGAGACTCCCTTAGTTTGTGGGGTCCTGTAGATGGTCTTGGGGCATAGACGCCACCAAGCTTATCCAACATCCATGCTTTGGGAGCATTGAGACGCTTCAAGTGCTTTTTCGGGCCACGAGCCTAAAAATGAAAAATATCTGTGTATAATTATCAATGCTAAATATTATAATTTAGCACAGTGCTCAATAGAAATAT
Organism: Tiphia femorata; assembly: GCA_944319695.1. Lineage (NCBI taxonomy): Eukaryota > Metazoa > Arthropoda > Insecta > Hymenoptera > Tiphiidae > Tiphia > Tiphia femorata. The sequence goes on from OX090902.1 coordinate 4,138,946, forward strand.
AAACCAAATTGTAAAAAGAAAACATAATCAGCACGCCAAATACAGTACACAATAATTTTGAGGTTATGATGATATATTGTAAGAACGTCAAACTATAATAACTTTATACGGTATGAACTACCGTTTATTAAAAAAGCTCGTTACCCTGCATCATTAGATATGCACACCTTCTTCCTAGAAACACTATAATTCGAGTAAATAACGAAATCGTAGTGATACCTAACATTCTAACAGTAGTGATACTCGAGTAATAATGTGATATAAATAATAGTTTATATATACGGAAATAAACATTTTGAGGAATGCACTTTACTTTCACCGTACAGATTAAGAGATAGTATATCACACAGTGCCGATGGAAGCGGATTGTCCATCAATAACGGAAAAGAAACTTACCATCTTGGTTTTCTAGACGGAAAAGACACGAGGCCGCATCAGGCCGCAGCAGCACCAGCCAGCAGCATTAGTTGCCCTCGTAGAACGGTGGCGACGCTACCGCAGCGGCAAAATGGCGAATCATTAACAAAGTGAAATAAATATATCAAATTTGTCAAGAAAGTTGTAGCAATCACTTTTCTCTTACTGCTTGTAATGATCACACACGATTATCAACCTGCATCATTCAGGAGTATATAACAAATAGGAAATTTTCAGATACACTTTTATGAAAATATATTTATTAAACTTTCTCATTTGTGGAAGAATTTCTTATATAAATATTTACTATGTAAGTATAGCGTTAAACAAGCGTCTTTGACATGGAATGAATTGTATCAACAATGTTATTCAACAAACTAGACGCACCTATTCTAAACAAATCAGAGTCCAACCAATCATCGCCTAATTCTTCTTTCACCAACACCATCCATTGTAAAGCATCCATGGCAGTTTTAATCCCACCAGCAGGTTTAAGGCCTACCTATAAAAGTAGAAAATTTAATGCATATGCACCGATTTATAGTAAACGTATTAATACATACCCTTGTTCCGGTCAGTCGATAAAATTCTTTTATAGCTCTACACATCACAATACCGACAGGTAGTGTCGCATTGATTGCTTCTTTTCCAGTAGAAGTTTTAATAAAATCTGTTCCAGCCATCATAGCTACCATAGATGCTTTATAAACATCTTGTATGCTGAACAATTCTCCTGTAGCAAGTATTGTCTTCATGTGAACAACTTTGCCATCTGGCATATCTAAAACGAGTTGTCTAAAAGTTTTTAATTCATTGTAAAGTTCCAACCATTTATGCTCAATAGCCAGAGAACGGTTTATTACAATATCCACTTCATCTACATGTTCATTTATAACAGCTTCTATTTCTGCTAATCGTGTTTTCAATGGGTATTGGCCAGAAGGGAATCCTGTTGCAACTAAAGAAAACAAGCGTTAGTCTTCTTGAGATAAAACCATAAATGAAATATAAAACATGATATATTTATTACCACAAGCAACAAAAATTTCATTTTCACCATCTTGAAGTTCTTTCAGTGCATTAGTAGCATCTTTTATTCTAGCAGGATAAACACATACCGCAGCAGTATGAAGTGGTTCATGCCATGTAAACGGAAGCTTCGTAGGGCAAACAGCCTATAGAAATAGTATGTTAAAATTACACCAAGCAGTTAAGTACTACGATTTAGTATAAGTTATATGAAATTGTTTTATGTACTTTTAGATACATATCGATACAAATGCTATTAACCTTTTTACACAATGCATGAACACTTTTTGCGGTATCATTCCCACTTAAAGTAGTCAAGTCAATGAGAGTAATTGCTTTCAGTAACCAAGCAATTTTCCTGGGCCCATTCAGGTTACTTGCCAAGCAACATATTTGCCTTATTTTTTTCTCAATTGCCGGTTCATTGATATAAGTTTCTAGAACATCTGTAGTGTACCAATGCGTTATATTAATAATTGAACTGCTAAAATAATGTTGACAACAATTATTTTAATACCTGCAGAGAAATCCATTGCAAGGCAAATATCGTTATAAGTGTCAAAATACTACTTTTTGAAACACACTATACCGGACAAGGTCAGGTAATGGATTGTTATGGTAAGGTAATATGTTGCAATATATTTATCAATTTATCTCTATTATCCATGTCAATGTGTTAAGATAACAGAAACATCGTGTTGAAGTTATCTGCAAATTCAACGACTGTTTCGATTAAAGTACGCGAACTTTAATCTGCAGACTGTATAGATTGGGGAAAGTGACGTCTGCAATCCCGGCCATTATGCATACTACGTTGTGTTCTGATATCGTGCTTTAACCAGTGTGTATGATAAATGGCGATGGATGTAAATAAAAGTGCGCTTTTGGAGTTTGTAAATATTTTTAAGTACGTATATACATCGCTTCTCAGAGAGTTTACCGATCACAAACTTAGCTCAAGATAAATAATGTTTGTACATAAATAATCTAAATTGCTTCATTAATTCATTTTTCCTTTGTCTGGCTAACAAAGTCCATTGTTGCATTAATTGAGAGATAATGAAACGCTCACTATCCCTAATAGATTATTACCACAAAAAAATAAATAATATACTGGAGATACTTAATACAGTCGGGTACAACGGTGAAATAATCTGAGATCACATTAAAAGTACTACGCCAATCCTTACGCTGAAACACAAATTGTTGTGTTCTTAAGTGCTATGTAAAACTAAGGTAATTGTTTACTAAGGGACAAGTTATAGTCATCTATAGTGCTCCCATTGCTGCCAATATTGTGCAGTTTGCATTTCCGAGAGACGAGATACAGTACGATCAAAGGCGAAGAGTTCCTCCTCTCCGGTAAAGATATTTGATTTGTGATCAGCCTAAAATGGATTATCCTTACTAAAATTGTAACTAACTCATTTAGCGGATATGCATCGATACTAATATTATGAGTATATCCTCACCGATCCATGTGAAATTTTTAAATCATCCATTAACATTCGTTTTTCATCTGTATATTCACTTTCACCTTCTGCCACAAATAATTGCGTATGCGGTACTGCTGCAGATATTACAACTCTCACCTATGCGCGTGAATATAAATAGCGATAAGAAATATAAAAATATCTATCTTGGAAATACTTATGAAACAAATAAATCTTACTTTATTATCATACAGGGTATCAATCAATGTAATAAACCTTCGAGCTTGAGATTTAAATCGAAGATTTAATTGTGGTACGTCTCTTATTATTACCGTATGAAATATCTGACTCAGCTCCAAATAATCACTAGCACCAAGTGGCTGAAACAAGATGGTGTAATTTATTAGAAACTGTTCCATAAAGTTCATACGCGTACTATCCCTTTAACAGTTATGTAATTGACTTTTCATGATTAGGTACGTAAACAAAGTATAATTTACTCTGTCACATAATTCTTCAAATGTTGAATCTACAACCTGACCACACGTTCTGTGAAATGTAACATTACGTCCCCTGATGGAAAGTGTACGTGGCCTTACTATGTCATTTTCCTTTGAACATAGTAATTTGAAGATCTTGTCAACATCATGTGCCATATCTTCCTCTTTTCTTAAATAATGTGTAAACATATATGAATAACATAGCTTTTATGAAAACAATTACGTTCCAAATATCTAGAACTGTCACTTACATAAAATATATTTTATCACTTCCAGGACCACTTTTTAATCTATAATCTATTCCAGAATCTAATGAGCTAACGATACAGTGATCTTTTAATACTTGTATAAATGGTACAAAATTTCCTCGTTGTAGTCCATTTTTGTATAAATCATCTGGTGATCTATTACTTGTCGCAATTACTATCACTCCATTGTTAAAAAGTTCAGTAAATAATCGTTTTAATATCATTGCATCTGCAATATCTGTTACCTGCAGTTTTATTATTTTACATTAATAGGTTTTTATCTCACGCTCCTATTTATAGAAATTTGAATATCGATCATGAACCTGAAATTCATCAAAACATAATAACCAAGCTTCTTCGGTGATTGTTGCTGCTATTGGTGGTATTGGATCGAAGGGTTGAAGTTTAGTGCTACTAACATCCCTTACAACAGTTTTTTTAACTTCATGAACTTTCTTATGTACGTCCAACATAAATGAATGGAAATGAACTCTTCTCTTATTTTCAATCTGAAACAGTATTGATAGTCTTAAACACAAATGATAAATCAAACTCAATTTTGTATTGCAACCGGAAAGCCATTATACCTTCAGTGCAATTCATATTATATGTTGCGCAACATTACACTTTATAAAATTTGCATTGTACAAAGCAAATCCTTTTTGCGGCAACTATTTATTTTTCTAAAAAACATTCTCACTGTAACAGTTGTCGCGCTACACAGCCTGCTTTTTGGCTTCCCTTGTGCAATACTTACATTATGGTTGGCGGTGCGTTACCTGACAACAGTCATAGAATAGATCCATTAGCATTGTTTTACCACCACCAACTGCACCATAAAGGTACATTCCTTTTGGCGGCTGTTTCTTCTTCCATCCCAACAATTTTCCCAATAAATTTAGCTGCTCCGGTTTATATCCATGCAATTCGTCATATATACCTTGCAGTGCATGTGCTACTTTCACCTGGCATTCATCATTCATCAATTCTCCTTTGACTATTCTTTGCTTTAAAAGATTGGCTGGTCCATCTGACACATTTAGTTGTGTGTCATTGGCATATCCACAACATCGTACAGGAATTATAGGTTGGGTTCGCGATAGCAGAAATGTAAGACAGTTTGTACTAATGTGTTTTTTCACAAGGAAAGAAGACATTGCTTACGAAGGTAGACCTGAAAGAAGAAGTAAATGTTAAAGAAAGAAAAGTATTAAATGTAATGATCATTATTATTATTATTATTGAGACAACGAGAATAAATATACGTGCGTCTTATTAACGAAGACAGATGGAAATAAATCAATATCTAAATCGTTTTCCGAATTGTATTTATCGATATGTATAAAATGTGGAAAAATCTATTATTATACCCCGGAGACTTCGGCGACCTTAATATTACGTATGAAAGGAACAGAACATCATGTATAAAATATGAATGTGTGTGATCATTACTGGTGACACCCAAAAATTCGTCACGCGCACATTGGAAAACAAGAGGGGGCGTGTTCGTGCAGGTGCGATCCACGTGATTATGTCAAACACGTTGACGTTTAAGAAAATTACTTCTTGTCAATTTAGCGAGTACATAAACTGAAATACATGTACAAATTATGACTGACATAATGAACGATCGAATATACTATATATTTTTAGAAATATCAATATTACATTTTGACATAAGAGGTTAAATTGTATCGAAGCATCTAATCATTTGTACAATACGTGTCATGAAATATAAATCAATCTGCGTCAAAAAATTATAGATTATCATTGATTAAACACATCCTGCATTTAAACTTTTATATCAAAACAAATTGTATTAATGCAACATTATTTTTCACTTGTTTTGTGATTTGTTAATTTACATTGTGTTGTAAGCCGACTGACATATTTTTCTCAGACACATTTAAGAGCAGTACAATACAACGATTAGAATTATACATAATCAATGAAAAGTATGCTTCTGTAACAGCATAATTAATGTACTATTATCATACATTTCGTAATGTACATTTATATTAATAACATTTGGACAGTTTAATCGTTGTGATAAAATTTTGGACTGTAAGATGAAGTATGCACAGGTATTCTTCGCTTGTCCGGACTGATTCCTTCTCTAGACGAATAATAACGTCGTTCGATAACTTTATCAAAAAATCGACTAAGTTTTACAGATGAACTGGAACCAGCAGCCAGAGATCTTACCTGACGACAGTCCTAGAATCATTGCAAGATTTCTTAGTTAAAAGTGTATTGATTAAATTAATTATAATAGTACATAATAAATACAATCGTAATACCAAAAATATTTCATCAGCACCACATTCTTCAGCGATGGTCGAGGAACGTCTATGTACGCTTGTTCGAACTTCAGCAACTAAATCAAGTTTTGTACCAACTACTAAAATAGGAATCTAAAAGTTACCATATATACGCTTAAGATCATTATTGGGATTTAACGGTTTTATGAGACTTTATATTCAAAACGTTTTATTACTTGTGCCGAACCCACAAATTTTTCAGGGTCAAAGTCATCGAATGACTTGGATTTTAAGATATTGCAATCTTTGCTCAACACCTCTTGTAACCATTTCTGCAAATTCTGCTGCGATTTCCGATTTGTCAAATCGTGAACTAATATTATGCCTAAAACATAAATGACCATTGTAAATTTACATGTACATTATGTCAATGTACAACCGATGAGAATGAACATAAAGTTGTTTTGAAAAACATATTTATACCATTAGTGGGATTATAAAACACGGATCGTGTATTTTTGTGATTTTGACTACCTCCAACATCCCACAATTCAACAAAATATCTTCTTTGATTGGGTGTACCTTCCTTATATTCATGCAATTTAACTTCGACTGAGCAGCCTATTGTCCACGAAGGATTACCGATGGGGTGTTGTTGACATATTAAATGTGTTAACGAAGTTTTACCAACACCTGAAGAAAATAAATCTTTTTTGTTAACAATAAGGTATCCAGTTTTATATCAAATTACTATTCTATATGTATATTGTACCAATTAATAACTTTGTAATAACTTTCTGAATAAAGAATAATGTATTTCTACAACAGCAGACAAAATATTGTCGTTATTGCTAGGTTAGTTACCAGAATCGCCTACAACAATTATTTTAACTTTGTCGATGGCTGCCATTAATAATATAAGTCAATTTACAATTTCTACGTGTTAGCATATCTCATAATATTGTACAACTTATTATTTCACTTTCTTTTGAATACCAATGGCGTTTAATTACATCTGTCACTTCAATGCTGTACTGACTTTTTTACAGGTATTTGGGATGCATAACCTAAAACCATCAGTAGTAAACAAGTGTATAACAGAAAATACAGTTCTTGGACGTTAGATCACTTTAAATAATCTACAATGATTTCTGTAGTTTATTTACTGTATTGTTTGTCACATAAATTATTAATAAAATATTAAGTCATCTTCATTTCTTCTTATAGATCGTAATTCGTATATTATAATAGGAATCAGTTGAGTTTTAGATTTAATTAAAGGTTAATATACACATTTTTGTAGCATGTGCTCCTTAGTGAAACTCTCTTCGGACAGTGAAGAATATATAAATTGTTCCAAGTATTTTAAGACACACATTGCTTTTAGATCTCTGTTTTTTCAATAGTTAATCAGCCTAATTTGAGATACAGTTGTGCCTATTTGTAATATTTTATACTGGTAAATCTACAATGTATAAGTATAAATATTGAGTTTACAAATTAATTTTTGACCCCTACCAAGTGTTAAAGTTGCTGAAAAATGGCTAGGAATTAATTTGTACACCTAATAAATATATAGAAATGAGTGCCGAAGAAAGGCTGGTAACAGAAGTCCCAAGCAGTTTGAAACAATTAGCACGACTTGTTGTACGTGGATTTTACACCATAGAAGATGCTTTAATAGTCGATATGTTAGTTAGGAATCCGTGTAAGCATCGATATTATCAGTACTACAAATGTTTATATTGTTCTATTGCTTAATAACATAAACATCTGCTATGCTTTATCAGGTATGAAAGAGGACGACATTTGCGAATTATTAAAATTCGAACGTAAGATGTTACGAGCTAGAATATCTATATTACGAAATGACAAATTTATTCAAGTCAGATTAAAAATGGAGACTGGGTCCGATGGGAAAGCGCAAAAAGTTAACTATTATTTCATTAACTATAAGGTACAAAGCAATACAGTAACATCTAATATAAATATGTAATTCTGTAATTAGCAAGTTTTTATTTTAGACTTTTGTAAATGTAGTAAAATATAAATTAGATTTAATGAGAAAAAGAATGGAGACGGAAGAACGCGATGCGACCAGCAGAGCTAGTTTTAAATGTACAAACTGCCTTAAGACATTTACAGATCTCGAAGTAAGTAACCTGTATTCGACAAGAAATAGTTTAATGTGTGTAATGACGAATATGTTTTTACATAGGCGGATCAGTTGTTTGATACATCTACGGGTGAATTTAGATGTACATACTGCCATGAAGTTGTGGAAGAAGATCAGTCTGCACTCCCAAAAAAAGATTCAAGGTTATTATTAGCTAAATTTAATGAGCAGTTGGAGCCTTTGTATATTTTATTAAGGGAGGTAGAAGGTATCAAATTAGCCCCTGAAATATTAGAACCGGAACCAGTTGATATTAACACAATACGAGGGTATGTAAATTGTAAATATGCAAGTAAGCACGAAAAATTTTTTCTAACTATAATGTTCCATTGTTGACTTTTTATTTTAGTATCGATATGAGAAAGCCTGGTGGTCTTCGAGCACCGGGTGAACAATGGTCTGGCGAAGCAACCAGATCATCTGGTTTTATGGTTGAAGATACAAGAGTAGATGTGACTATAGGAGATGAAGCTACCGAAGATACTGCGGCTAATCGCAGAAAGGAAAGACCAATTTGGATGATGGAAAGCACAGTTATTAACTCAGATTCTCAGGTATGATTAAGATATCGATATATGTTTTGTGAGACACCATTCATAAACATAAGATATTTATTTTCTGTTGTAGACCGATGGAGCTAATGCGCAAGAAAGTATTCTTGATAAGGCAGCGGCTACTGCTACAAATATATCTACAACTAATAATAAACAAGGTGAAGATATTATGTCAGTTTTGTTGGCTCATGAAAAGAAAGGAACTACAAATTCTGCAAATGCTGTAAAAACTGTGTTGCCTCAAGAATCCAGTGATAGCAGCGATAATGAAGAAGTAACAGAAATGCAAACAGTTGATGCAGGTGAATAAAATAATCAGGCTTATGTGACACGCGCATTGATAAATACATTTCGTAAATTTTAATTGACGAATATTTCAGGTGAGGTAGAAACAATGGATTCGGATGATGATGATCTAATACCAACAGTTAGTGTGGCAGGTAAAACTGTTGCTATCACAGATGTAAATGATACACTAATAGCAGAAATGACACCGATAGAAAAAGAGACATATATTCAAACCTATCAAGAATATTATTCTCATATGTATGATTAATAAATTTACAGTCAGCATCATAATAATAAAAATTATGATGCAACAAAAAACTGAGCAACGTTACTGTCATAAGTAATATTTTGTATAAATATAAAGTGATTCATTTTTGAGATTTAATGTTGTTCTATTTAATATCCTTTGTTTTAATATGGGTAAAGAAATCATTGATTAATAAAGAATTTAATATGAATTTTGAGTTTGGAATGTGAAATGATTATAGCGTATTTCTTCATTTTGGTAAGAATAGGTTACACGTAGAGAGAATATTACTTCTTTGTGTTTCAACATCTGTATTAATCCTTAAAGCTGTTAATACAATTCATAAAAGGTTTTATTCCAGTTGTCTCACAGCAAATTGTTGTAAACTTGTATTCACTTAAACAGATATTCATATTTATTTTTCATTTATATTTTGTTTCTAACATATAATTATAACACAACAATACCATGAATTAATATCTCAATAATAAATAATAAGTTAAATATATAGTATAACCATCAGAAATAAATTAAAATTCATAACATACATGTCACTTCTGGCAATACGGGAAATCTTAAATTTTATCGAATATGAGTAATTCTTAAGCTTAGTTAAAACCATTTTTTTGTTCATCCTAATACGAATTTCCATTCGACCACCACTATCGAGCAGAAGTTCTTGGATGAATTTTTGGTAAAGCTCTTTTCCTTTTTTTTTCGCTTTTACTACATTTTTATTAGCTTTTAGAGCTCTTGATGCTCTGTATGTTCAGTTGTAAGCACACAATGTTTGATTTCACTTAATTATGTGTTTTAACAAAAGCATAGTAAACTCCATAATGTTATCTTCTGGTTTTCCTAGATTTTCATTGGTATACCTGTTATATTGGTTTACAGTAAAAGAACACTAGCTCATTTGAAATACGATATTATATCATAACTTTAACAAAACTAGCATTCTTTTTAAAGTATACCATTATTAGCTTCTTAAAGCAATACTTATTCAGGCTCATTTAAGCGTAGTCGAGCAAAGTCTTCAAAAACAATATTGTCGTCGTCATCATTAGCATAGCAAGAATTTTCATAACGGGCTCTGTCAATGCTCTTACTCTTCTTCATTGTAGCCTTCTCCTTATCTGCTGCTCCTAAACAAAATAGAATGAACTCGATTCAATTGAATTTTCGTGTTGTTTTATGTACAGTAAAAACTATACATTCACTTACCAGGAGTAGGATGCATTAATTTAAATGGCACATCTGTTACTAATTCCCCTCCCAATGTGCCACAATTGAGTTTAGCACGGACAGAATACGAAATAACTATACCCATAGCTTCAGTAGGACACTTTCCGTCAGCTACCATAGTCGATGATGCCAAGTTTACATCGTCGTCCTGAATAAAATCAAACAAAATTGTTATATGTTTGACAAGTGATGCATTTTCTTGAAATATGTTGCTGCATTAAAAAAACGAGATGTATAGATGTATACCTTCAGATGTCCATCTAGAGCGATTCCACGGCGATCTTTGTTGCTACTAGCTAGAGGTACAAGGTAAAATTGCTTTGTGAAAGATGCACCTGGAGTAATAGGACAACCTTCGCGAGTTTCCAAACTAGCAACATGACGGGAGAACTGTGCATTTACCATTGTCACCTCGCAATGTTGAACCACAAATAACTATGCACATGATATAACAATTTATATCAAAGGAAAGTATATGTATTTCTGTAAAGTCCTTTATTTTACCTTGATGTTCTTCACTGCTTTTCGAGAGTTGTTTGTAATTATAACATTTGCTGCAACTTTTTCCCCATGGTAATAAATTTCCCTATCAAGTGTAATTTCTAAATTTAGTTTTCCTTGAGAAAATGTGAAGCCTTTGGACACTAATGAACTAGGAAGTCTGCGTCCTCGAGTCGGTGGTGCATATTGCAGTTTTTTGATAGCTAATGCTACCGAAGACCTTTTATGACCCTACATATGTACAAGGTATATAATATCACAGGTATGAACATTTTGGGGATACTTAAACTATGATAAACTATGTGCATACAGATTTTAATGCTTTTATACCATACCTTGTCGTCTTCTGTTTCTCCAACAAATACTTTAACAGTGTAATCAACTCCTAGAGGTTTTCCCTGATCATCATCGCCTGGTTGAAGTGTAACTGAGCTGGGAGAATTTTGAGGAAATACAAATAGAAAAGGATATGCGTTTGGTCCCAATCTTTTTAGAAGACGCTCCTGGATCGGTGTCATTTCTTGTTTCTCTTTCTTCAGAGGCACTATTTGATCACGACACAAGACCAATTCTTTACTAAACTTGACACCCATTACTTCATCTTCTTCTCTGCCATATCGGTAAGTGGTCGTCACCTGTTAAACGTATGTGAGTTATTTCTATGCTATTTTCTATTCCATTTGACTTGAGAGAAAATACGTTAAGATATCAACCTGGCCAAATATCTTTCTTCCTTGAAGATAATCATTTTCCACCACGACAATTCCATCAATTGGATCCACATGATCTAAATGATCAATAAAGTCTCGCTTCCCAAGGTATACAGTAACTTTACCTACAATTATTAATAACTTGGTACAATATTATAAAATAAATGTATGGCAAATGTATCTAATCATTTTAACACAATTTAAAAGATCTAAATGTTTACGAATTGAATTACCATATTAATAAATCGATTCTCTTACCATTTGGAGTTGTCTTCTTAAATACCTTAATGGCTACCACGTATACCAGGAACAACAGAGGAAACATTTGGCTGATTTTATAAACTCTATGATTTACAAGAAGTGTGTTTCCCGCCCAGAAGTGACAGTCTGTTTGCTGGAGGTTGCAACTACATATAGTCTTGAAAGGGCTTCTTAACTTGAAGCCATACTATTAATAACATTATTTCATTAAGCTATTCACTTAATAGGATCATGAAGCATATATTCTAACTTTGTTACGTACAGCATGAGTTTAATGCAGTAATTCATATAGTCTTAAACGGAGAGGTGCTTTCAAGACATTACATGCAAAGAAAATAAAAAAGCAAAAAGGCATAACTGATGGGTTCAGGTTTGTTTACTTCTTAAGAAATCATCATATCCATCATTGAATTGTTGTATAATTATTCTCTGATATAGCCAGAATAAAAGAATGCTCGTAGTCAGTCTTAGGTTTATATTTATTCGATAATAAGTGTTTACATAATATAATAAGGAGGTATTTTAATTGAAACGAAATTCCCTGAAACATCAAAGAATTATTTTCATATCTTTTCATCACCATCTCTTAATGGTAAAACATATCTACTGATTTTCGTCTAGTCATTTCTTATTCTTAATAACAAAATCCAGTTTTTCGTTTTGCATATTCATCGACTGATGATTATTTAGTATATCATATATTGTACGTATATGCGAACACCTTTAAATTAGTGTTCCTAAATCATACTGGTAACTGAAAAAAATTTGTCTTTACAAAATGAATAAAATATATGCTAACAAGTTGTTTTTGAATTATAATTTCCAAAACTTTACATAGAAATAATATTTTCTAAATATTTTTTGCATCAGAAAAGAGAACGATGACATTCATAAAGTGACTTAAACTTAAATGTTTCTTGGCGCTCAATGCTTCATACAAAGGAACAACAAATTTTCTGCTCCAACAAAAAAAGTGTATACACCAATCAAGAAAATGTCATTCTCATTCTCAGTTCATTATGCTTGATTATATACTTAAATATTGTTAAAGAAATAAGAAAAAATGAAATACAATGTAAAGAATTACTATAAACTAAAGAATTTTATGACCAAAAACAGTACGTAACAATATAGCTGTAATGAGTAATTGTGATAAACATGTCTAATAATAGGCACAGTTAAAGTATAGATATATACTTTGAGTAATGATTATTACTCAGTTTGCTATTATGCTGCATAAAGTCGTTGCTACCAGGGAACAGGAATCATTGCAAAATTTTATGAAATCTTTATTTCAAATACTCATTGTTCACAATGCATTCATACAATGCTATAATCTAAACTTCAGCATGAAATCATTACAAATCTTGTTATACGATAAATGATGAGATCGTTTCACTAACAAAGATACAAAATATGTAAATAATTGAATGGCCAATTACAATAAACTTTATACTGTAAAATGAACACTATATGTCACAATACATGAGATTTTGTGATCGTGAGTAACGAATGATTATTTTGATTTGATGATGTGAAAAAGAATTAAAAATAAGTATACTAATTGAAAATTCGTGGACAATCTAAGGAGTTAATTACGACCTCCATGAAAAAATGTAGTTACAATTTTTCAGGAAAACGTTAGTCTACATTGAGTTCTACTTTTCGATATGTGAAACTTTTAATGCACAAATAATAAAATGAAGTCAAATGGTTTGTAACGTACGTGACTAAACTAACATGGTATTGTTAGTTGTTATTCAGTCATTAATAATGCTATATCTTTACATTTTAATTTCTACATTAACTCAAGTGTGTGCGCGCGTGCGCACGTGTATGTGTGTGTATATATATATAGCAATTTAATAACCTTGACAGATTATTGCTTTATGGCTACTGTTAAATGAAATTTCACAAAAGTGACGTTTTCTTGCGAGCGTGACTTTGGAATATCTTGTTTGGTACAATATTTAAACTTAAAAATTTTAAATGAGTCGGAAAATTGCAATATAAAATTATATATGATTGCATTTTACTTGAGCAATATGTAATTTTATATAGTAGTGTACATACCAACAAACAGCTATTAGTATACCCTAAAATATGATAGTATTTTGTTGCCATGTTCAAGAAATAATCACTTCTGTAACTTTCATTCTGGACAATGCATTATAAAGATCTGTGTAACTGAATGAAAATTTTTGCATAAAAATTGGTAGCCACAGAAAACTGCCTAGTGTCATGTATAACCATACTAACATTTGTACATAAGGTTAGATTGATACAGTTCCCTGATACCAGCGCACTTCTATACTTGATAGTACAAACATTGTTAGTTTTGATAGTATACATCGTAAAATTTTTTTGCAGTTTATCGCAAATCTACTAAACTTACGTTAATAAATCGTGTTTTCTTTACCAGACAATTTTTTCAAAGTAAACCATAGTAAACCATAGTAAACAATTTGTTTATACGATGATTCCTTGAATGAGGTGGCGCCACATACCCCAGTTTAAACTTCAAGCAAAATTTCTCTCACACGGTAGAAATCTATAGCGCAAAAATAATGTTTCTTCTATATATGATACTAAGTGGGACACCATGTCAGAGCAACAGAGAGAATACAAAATTTATTGTTAATTACCTAATATCCTTCACAGAAATGTGTCCTTAAAAATAACAATCCTCTCTTAGGATAGATCTGAAACACAAAGACAATTATTTGTATCGTATCAAATAGTATATATACATGTATACTTTGATGCTAATGTTATATGATTGTGTCGCTACTGAATGACATTTATATTCCTGTGTAGCAGTTGAAATCCCTAGTAGTATTCATTCATTTGTGCCACTGGTACGATAAACATTTAGACTGTATAGACGCTTAGCCAAATTATGCAGTAGCAAGTGGGTTAAGCGAATATGTAAAGAAAAACTGATAATGATTGCTTACAACTTGGTGCAGCTGCGGATTCAAATCTTTTTTGTATTTGATCGTACGTGAATTTGACGAAGGCATCATACTGCTCGGAAAGCTTCATATTTAAGATCTGGTCATACTCCTCTCGAATCTGTGTTTCTTGCTCTTTAAGCATTCGTTCGCAAATCAAACCAACCTACGATATAAAGTTTAATACATTGTTAAAAAATAGTATATATCAAAAATCAAAAATATATTACATTGTTCGAATAATACCTGTCTGAATGTAAAGAGAGGTTTTTCTTTTCCACTAGGATTATAACTATGCGAGTTTGAACCACATGCTGAGGGGCTTGATGGACTAGCGGGTCCCTCCATATCTGAAGAATCACCACCGCTGTTTTGAGGGTTGAAATGTAATTGTTTGCGTCGATGCAATCTGCGAATCTCTTCTCTAATATTGGCAGCCATTTTTTCTACGTCAAAAAAAAATAAGAAATCGAAATAAAATGAAAGTAAAAAAGAAATAAGTATAGCATCCTTAAAGTAAATAAATACAAATCTAATATATTGACGTCGTTATTACCGTACGAGTAGATTTAATTTTCAGACTTTCCTATACCATAACAAATAGTAGTAGATTAAATAGACGGTTATCAAAATTAAACTGCACATGGGACATATGACGCATATGTACATAGCACATTAGCGTATTGTACGACTGTATCATATTTAATCATTTTTAGAGTATCGCATAAGAACGCGACGCATAAAGGCCAAACCTCCAGGAGGAGCAACTAGAAGCGAATAAAATGAATAATTACGGATGAACACCCCGCTCTCGTACGTAGAGGCAAACTAGTATATTTAATGTTGCGGATCATTGAATTAAGTATCAAGTACGTATGTTTTCGAATTTAAATTGCACATAGGGAATGCTACTGATATACTCGTGAATACCAAGTGCATACTCCTGCATTATAAATATTCGTTAGTTGTTCTATCGCATGATCCAGATAAGAACGTTAATCCAGGACAAAGGCGATACTTCGAAATTACTTCTGGTGAGTAAATAAAATTGAAAATCCCACAGAAATGCGCCCCCCCCCCCCCCCCCGTCAGCCCCCACCCTGGTGTACGCATAGGCCAGCAAATCGTAAATACAGAATATCCGTTAGCACATTACCATATGATTAACGTGTATTCCCCTCCCTTTAAACGGCCAGCCTCCCCCCCTCGAGGACTGGCCGAATACGAGTTTTAAATCGCTAGAGTGCGGCCGTGCGGCGAGCTAGCCGCCCCTTCTCTGTCATATCAAAGCAAGAGAGAGGAGAGAGAAAAAAAAAAATGGCCGCAGCCCATGGGTAATTACCAGGCGTCAATTTATGGGCTACCTCGCCGAAGGGTGACGGATTCTGCGGCCTGGGACTGTTTTGCGTAGACGTGCCAGGCGACACGCACATCGGGATGCATCTTCTGCGCTTACTCGGGCGACCATGACTGTGCACAGGATCGAACTCCAAGGATCTCTTTAGAGTGGCGCAGGCCATTTCTCTCGTTCCCCGTCCGGCGCACGAATGACACGGAAGATTATGGGTTTAGTCCGTGAGAGGCGACCAGCCGATTTTATTTATGGAAAATATAGCGAGACTACCGAATACCCTCGTAGCCTGAACCAATTCTCTTATTGCGCCAGGTCCCTTCTCACCTCCTGCGCGCCGATCCCTTTAGATTTCACGCAACGGGGACTAGACTGCACCAAAACAAACACTGCGGTAAAACAATATGGCTGGTAACCACGGCTCCGTCAGCTAAGAGCGAACAAGTCGAACATCAGCGCACCATCTTTTCACTGGCACTGGTGTCTGGTGTCTGCATTCCGAAACGTACGCGACAATGGCGGCAATGGTTCGAGCCGCCGTAATCCTTGAAATTCTGATTGGCTAGGGAATTGTGCGGTGGCGTTTCGGTGCATTTCCTATTTCTTTTCTGCGGCGGATAAATTCAAATCCTCAAATTTGCCGCGCGTAACGACCGCGATCGATGCTTTGATTTTTTCTTTTCGTTATTTAATATTATTCCTATTATTGATTCGGGACGGTGAAACATTCGGGACAGTCGTAAATTCGTTGAAATTAATCATTTGCGTATGGGAGAATTGTAATTGACAGGTTTAAGGAGAAACGAATTATTCGTAAATTATCGATATAATTCCGATATGCCGTCAAGGAAGTAAGCAAAAGTAAGCCATGTAACAAACGCTTTCGCGAAAACACATTTGTCGTAAGCGCGTGCATGTATATTGTCATTTTTCAGCGCATAACATACTTTCGCTGTGATCAATGTACATGGTTACTTTTTTGTATGATAATTTCTTCTGCATGGGCAATTCAAAAGGTTTTTGATACACTCGCATTTCCATTTCTTATTATTCGAAGACATATCGAATATTGCGCTGATAAA
Organism: Tiphia femorata; assembly: GCA_944319695.1. Classification (NCBI taxonomy): domain Eukaryota; kingdom Metazoa; phylum Arthropoda; class Insecta; order Hymenoptera; family Tiphiidae; genus Tiphia; species Tiphia femorata. Next base: position 4,156,203 of record OX090902.1, read on the forward strand.
AGATGCGCATGTCACGTCTATCGCGTGTCCTCCAATTCGTTGGTTGGGGAATTTTAACCCATCTGGGGAAGAAGTCGCAACTTTTCCATTCCTTATATTTACAATTTTTATTCAGATATTATAAGATTTTTCGTATTTTCGTAGCCCGTCCAAAAGCGCGACAAGTGATGGCGAGTCCTGTGGTAATTGCTGCTACAGCCAAACATACAGCAACGGTAAAGTGTAACATTAAAAGTATCTTTTTGGTTAGATTTTTTTATATTCCTAAATGACTGTAATCGTATTATTTATAGCATAATATCTACACAATTTTGTCAATTCGTTGCGATACTATTATTAATTTGTGAGGAACCACTTGACATTCGTTCTACATCATTTAATTGAGTCTAAAGAATTGTTAGCCGATTTTGAACTAAGATGTATATTTTCATTATGTGTTTAATCAAAATTATTCAAACTTCTCTCGATATATACCTTAATCATCTCCTTGGATTATAAAATATATATTTTTGTAGATTTGTGACAATGTATAGCGATTAGTAACAGCCTTGAAGTATCCGATACGTAGATACTTATATCTAACTTTATTATACATAAGTGTATTATGCCAAATGAATTAATATTATTATTTGTGAATTATCAACATTAAACAATCGTGTATTTTTGTTACAGCTTATATTTTTTCACGGATTAGGGGATACGGGGTAAGTTGTTCGTTAAACTACAGGTATATTTGTAACATTGTATCTTTTTATTTTACATCTTATTCAATTATTAGACATGGTTGGGCAAGTTCTATGGGAGCAGTGAGGTTACCAAACATAAAAGTCATTTGTCCAACTGCGTAAGAGAATACTTTATTTGTAGAAAACATAAATTGCTTCATTTCCAGAAAGAAAGATTTTATTATTACTATTTTAGGCCTACAATGCCAGTGACCCTCAACGCAGGTTTTAGAATGCCTTCGTGGTAAGCTTCTATTAATATTTGTATTCTGTTAACCATCCAATCTAAGCGTAATAATATTTATGCTTATACAATTCAGGTTTGACTTACGATCTTTGGATCCTACTGGTCCGGAAGACGAAGAAGGCATCCGTAGAGCTGCAGAAATGGTGCATTCATTAATAGCTGGTGAAGTTGCTGCTGGAATTCCTACAAAACATATCGTACTTGGTGGTTTTAGTCAAGGGGGTGCTCTGGCTATGTACAGTGCTCTTACATTTCCAGAACCTATAGGTGGTATTATAGCATTATCTGCATGGCTCCCGCTTCATCAAAAATTTCCAGCGGTAAATTGTTCTTATTTATTCAAACTTTCACATAAGGAACCTGTCAAATAATTTTTGCAATATAGGCTGCAATAGGAAATAAGACTACTCCGTTATTACAATGCCACGGTGACTGTGATCCAATTGTGCCATATAAATGGGGTCAAATGACCGCGTCTCTTCTCAAACAGTTTATGACACAAACAGAATTCAAAACATATAGAGGAATGATGCATACATCCTGCGATGAGGTGAGAATCAACCTATTTTTCTTTTTTTTTACTGTTCACAATTATCGCAAATGTTTGCTTTATACTTTCAATAGAATATTCTGCATATTATACTCAAATTGTGATGCAATGTAAGGATTTTAATTTGCTAAATTTAGATGCATGTGACAACTATAATTATCCTAATGCTATTATCACCTCCACAGGAAATGCGTGATATGAAGAAATTCATTGAAAAAGTTCTGAAACCGTAATAGACAGAGTTAAATGTATCTATACTTTAATTACTGAGATGATTATATTATTGTTCATTTTTAAATTAATTCCAATCATGATACTACTTGTTAGTAATTCACGATAAAATTAAAAATCTGTAGATACAACATCTTACATGATAAAGAGAAGACAGTACTAAATAGGAATAATGTTTCATTAAGAACTTTTATTTTACCATGAACATATACCAAAAGAATTGTAAGAGGTTTCAGTAATTATTTGTTGTTTTGTTAAGCAATTTTTGTTATATGAGGAAGTTATTAAAACCAAAACACTATAAGTGAGTTATAAAGTAATACTCATATTGGATATCATAGATGATATATGGAACAATGAAATATTCTAATCTTTTAGCAAGTAATGCGAATGTATTGATATCCCTTATATTTTTTCAATAACATAGTAATGACAAATGAAATTCTTCATTTGATTAAGAAGTTATTAATGTTACCAGCATTTACTCATGCTGATAATTAATAACTAGGACCCATCAATATAAAATATTTTTAATGTAGCCATAAACAAATTGTATTTATCACTTGCTCATTAATGTAAGTAACATGATATTGGGGAAATAATATTTAGTAGGTATTAACCTTGCAGTTAAACCATTTATGAAACAAATAAGTATTCTGGTGAAATATGATTATGTTATTCTTAGATAAAGCTTCCGGTTTAGCTCAAATAGAAAGTTCATTATCCAATTTTATTTCACAGAGGACATTCATAAAACATTTAATAAAATTTTTATTTCTGTATAAAACTGTAGGTCATTTAGATTTTCTTTGCGATGTTTAAATCTGTTGTATGTTACATGTAATATATAAATAGCATCATAATCTATGAAGAGAAGATAGTGCACAGTAGGGATTATGTGTCCAGACATATAGAAGCTATATTTATATGCCACAAATATTTGTGTAGGAAATCGGAAAGAATATACTAACAACATTGGACATGTTAATACTTTTCCTCGTAAAAGATGCGCTAGAATGATGGTATATTGTAAAATATATGTAGCAATTCTTATTTTGGATTATATGAAATTAAGGCGTATCAGATAAGTTTATTTGTGCGACTATCCTGTCTTCATGAACAGTGATACATATTATCAACAGCAACACTTATAGCGCGCGTAGTCTAGCGGACAGTGAAAAGGCTACGTAATCTGTGATTACATAAAATAGCTTTGGAATTTATAAATAACTCATTTTTAACAAATGATACACAACTGCTTGCTACAAAGATACCAGTATTCTTACATCGACATGCATCGACTTACTTATCAGTAGCACTGATTAAAATTTAATTTTATTGAAATGGTACTAACGATACTTATTTGCAAGCATTTATTCATTATTTATTTAACGAGGTACATTTTTAAAAGGCTCATTACCAGATAAGTTGTTTGATTCTCGTTATTAATATTGTATTATGAATTGGGAATGTATACTTTATATCAATTTCAATAATTCAAATATAGATTATCGTATGCCGAATGTTATTCTAATAACTATACAAAGATATTTTGTGACATGAAAATTCTTCATTTCACACAAAGTTGTTTTACTTAGCTTTATACTCCTAAATATATAATCATTCAATGGGCTGTGATGAGCTAATACAACAGTCACAGTGTTTACAATGTTTAGTTATTAATTAAGTAATGTATATTTAAAGTAAAATCTCATGTAATATCAATAAAATAGAAATTGTTCTAGCAAATTTATTCAAAAATAGATTTTTTGACGAGACGAACTAAAACACCACCAAGGAGAGATTGTTAAACCAAAAAATATATGAAATATTTTAACTTTCAGGATGGTTTGTAATAATAAACAAGCAAGTAATAAGGCTAATAAATGGAAAATCAGTAAGAGCGATACAACTAATGTAAGTCAACTCGTGTATTTCAAATTAGATTTTAACTACAATCTAAATATTAAATTAATTGATTAGATGTTATCAGGAAGTTAATGATATAAGGTTTTCTGCGTAAAAGGGTTTTATGCAGCAGAAAACCTCGCTTATATAATTATCTGCTGGTTATCTGCTGTTATCAGCTGTTATCTGCGCAGAATACTCGAGTTTTCTGTGCATAAAACATAGAGTGTTATGTATGCCCAACAGGGGGCCCAAACCCTTATGGAACCCAGTAAGCTACAGTTTTAGTTACGGCCGGTTTCCTAGAGGCGCGAGTGTCGCACACGCATATAGATTCTTGGCTATGTGTGAAACATACTACATACATACCATGTGAGTAAATCCATCAAAAATATTAAAATGGCCATTAAAAAACGGTGCATTGAAAGTGGACATCCGGTAATTCGTCAATAAAAGAATTTGTATAAAGCATTTGAAAGAGATTTATAGAATGTTAAGAAAGTTAACAATATCAGCTGTATCTACTTTATTTTTGTCAGGTATGTATGTACTTATTTATATGTATATTTAATAATGGTAACGACATTGTAACTGCTTGATCAAAAACTGAATACTTTATTTTTGTTAAGAATTGAAACGAAAGGCTAATGATATCTGTATTTTTAGCACATCTGAATATGGAAGAATATATCATAGAAGCCAACAAATTTATAAAAAGAAGAAATGAAGAAGAACGTAAATAGGTCATTACATTTCTTACAGTCTTCACGGAGAAACTTACCATGGATCGCCTCAAAAGAATGATTTTATTGATCGAAAGGAGCTAATGTAGCAGCGATTATGATCAAATAACATAGCTGTTCAATTACATATTATTGACAATAATTACTATTAAACTAAAAGACGTAAATATATTTTTACCAAAATTTATAAATATATATTATCATGTACTTTTCAATTTTTAGGATTCACGTATCAAAATATTCGTATATCTGATAGCATAAATGGTAAGGATAACTTAAAAACTCTTGTAATTTGAGAATTGCATTGCAATGCAATATTTAAAAAGAAAACTGTTACAAACATCATCGTCATCATTATAGATTCCACAAGAGATGTCTTAATGCCAACAGAAGAGATTACAACAGAGGAAATGGAACCTGACCATTTGAACCACACAGAGGCCAAGACAAGACAATGCATGGGTGGAAATGCATTACGAGAAAAGGAAATGCCAATGATTCACCACAACACAGAAGGTAATGGCAATATATTTATTTTTTATTACTTAATTGGATGTGATATGTCTACGATCGTTAATACAGGAAATTTAAATTATATCAGTGATTTTACCAAACACAATAAATTAAGCCTTATCTTATATATACATGGAAATTATATTTGTTTTGTTATGTAATTATAAAATGTAGATATTAAGGGAAATTTTAAATATATTTTTTCCCATATTTTTATTATATATATTATTAATTTACTTAATAACAATTTAATGTAAATATGTATCTTAATACCAATCTGCCTTACAATAAATGACTGTTGTGTGAAATTAATAATGTGTAGAAATGTATTTCCTTTCATTAAATATAAGTTAGAAATTACTTCATGCATTTACTCACACAGGTATGTACTATTATTTCACACATAGCCAAGAATCTATATGCGTGTGCGACACTCGCGCCTCTAGGAAACCGACCGTAACTAAAACTGTAGCGCAATGCTAAGCACGGGAGTTTGGGCCCCCTGGGGTTTGGGCCAGTGCTGCGATTTCGAGCCCCACAGCACGCTCGCGCATACAGACGCAGCGCTCGTCGGTGAGCTCGGAAGCGCTCGGGTCGCCGAGTGAGAGGGAGAGTAATCTCCCGCCCTTCTCACTCCTCACTAAAGCAAGCCACGCTTGTTTCGTTTCGGTCGTCTCGCCTCTCGCGCGAACAGGCGTGAATTTTCCAAGTCCCGCGATTCGGCCGTCTGTAAATTTTCTTCTAAGTCCCAGACGCGCAGGCTATATACAGAAAAAAAAAATATCGTAATTATTAAGAAATATTTTTTCAAATGTGTACAATGCATCTATTCTTTTAAAATAAGTATTTTTATTTATTTAAATAAATACTTAATTTAAATAAATAATTGCATTGCATACATTTAAAACATATTTTTCTAATATTACGATATTTTTTCAGTGTAGGCATGTCAAGTATATGAAAGAATCAAATATACAGGGTGTCCCGCAATAGGTGTAATCCCCACGAAGGGCTGAAGTGATTCTAAACCACATTTTCCTTAGTTAAAAAGTTCGATGAGGCTTCATTTTTGAATTATTAAGGAAAAACATAGGCAAATGAGCGCGCCCGTAGAGCCCGCGCTCAGGGCCGTGATGCTCGCCACTCACAATCAGCGCGTTGTGGACGGGCGCATCGCGGTGGTACGGCATGAAGCGTCGGACGGAAATTATGGGTGCTTCCGATAACCTATAGTTGAGTTGATTTTTGTAGGAATAAAATATACGATAGGTACAACCGCCTAGTATGACGACCGTACTTCATGACAACTCAATGCTGTCTTGTTGTCTGGATCTGTTCTGGATCTGATCTGATCTGTTCTAGATCTGATCTGATCTGGATCTGATCTGTTCTGGATCTGTTCTGGATATGATCTGGATCTGGATCTGCTCTGGATCTGTTCTGTTCTGGATCTGTTCTGGATCTGATCTGGATCTGATCTGTTCCGGATCTGTTCCGGATCTGATCGGGATCTGATCTGATCTGTTCTGGATCTGTTCTGCATCTGATCTGATCTGGACCTGTTCCGGATTTGTTCCGGATCTGTTCCGGATCTGTTCTGGATCTGTTCTGGATCTGATCTGTTCTAGATCTGTTCCGGATCTGATCTGATCTGGATCTGATCTGGATCTGTTCCGGACCTGTTCCGGATCTGTTCCGGATCTGTTCCGGATCTGTTCCGGATCTGTTCCGGATCTGTTCCGGATCTGTTCTGGATCTGTTCTGGATCTGATCTGGATCTGTTCCGGATCTGTTCCGGATCTGTTCCGGACCTGTTCCGGATCTGTTCCGGATCTGTTCCGGATCTGTTCCGGATCTGTTCTGGATCTGTTCTGGATCTGTTCTGGATCTGATCTGGACCTGTTCCGGATTTGTTCCGGATCTGTTCTGGATCTGTACTGGATCTGTTCTAGATCTGATCTGGATCTGATCTGTTCTAGATCTGTTCCGGATCTGATCTGATCTGGACCTGTTCCGGATTTGTTCTGGATCTGTTCTGGATCTGTTCTGGACCTGTTCCGGATCTGTTCTGGATCTGTTCTGGATCTGATCTGGATCTGATCTGGATCTGGACCTGTTCCGGATCTGTTCTGGATCTGATCTGTTCTGGATCTGATCTGATCTGGATCTGATCTGATCTGTTCTGGATCTGATCTGGACCTGTTCCGGATCTGATCTGATCTGGACCTGTTCCGGATCTGATCTGATCTGGACCTGTTCCGGATTTGTTCCGGATCTGTTCTGGATCTGTTCCGGATCTGATCTGGATCTGATCTGATCTGTTCCGGATCTGATCTGGATCTGATCTGATCTGTTCTGGATCTGTTCTGGATCTGTTCCGGATCTGATCTGTTCCGGATCTGTTCCGGATCTGATCTGTTCCGGATCTGTTCCGGATCTGTTCCGGATCTGTTCCGGATCTGATCCGGATCTGTTCCGGATCTGATCTGGACCTGTTCCGGATTTGTTCTGGATCTGTACTGGATCTGTTCTGAATCTGTTCTGGACCTGTTCCGGATCTGTTCTGGATCTGTTCTGGATCTGATCTGGATCTGATCTGGATCTGGACCTGTTCCGGATCTGTTCTGGATCTGATCTGTTCTGGATCTGATCTGATCTGGATCTGATCTGATCTGTTCTGGATCTGATCTGGACCTGTTCCGGATCTGATCTGATCTGGACCTGTTCCGGATCTGATCTGATCTGGACCTGTTCCGGATTTGTTCCGGATCTGTTCTGGATCTGTTCCGGATCTGATCTGGATCTGATCTGATCTGTTCCGGATCTGATCTGGATCTGATCTGATCTGTTCTGGATCTGTTCTGGATCTGTTCTGGATCTGTTCCGGATCTGATCTGTTCCGGATCTGTTCCGGATCTGATCTGTTCCGGATCTGTTCCGGATCTGTTCCGGATCTGTTCCGGATCTGATCCGGATCTGTTCCGGATCTGATCTGGACCTGTTCCGGATTTGTTCTGGATCTGTACTGGATCTGTTCTGAATCTGTTCTGAATCTGTTCTGGATCTGTTCTGGATCTGTTCTGGATCTGATCTGATCTGGACCTGTTCTGGATCTGTTCTGGACCTGTTCTGGATCTGAACAATACTCGAACTATCGAGCCCGGTAGAAAATTTTCGAGGTTTAAGAGGCATGCTGTGCCTGAGAGCGCGACTCTCGTCGACGAAAACTTTCGGAAAATTCGCGAGCTTTTCATTCCTCGAAATGCCGGCGTTCGACTTCCACGATTTAAAATACTTATTTTAAAAGAATAGATGCATTGTACACATTTGAAAAAATATTTCTTAATAATTACGATATTTTATTATTTTTTATTTTTTTTTTCTGTGTATAGCCTGCGCGTCTGGAACTTAGAAAATTTACAGACGACCGAATCGCGGGACTTGGAAAATTCATGCCTGTTCGCGCGAGAGGCGAGACGGCCGAAACGAAACAAGCGTGGGTTGCTTTAGTGAGGAGTGAGAAGGGCGGGAGATACTCTCCCTCTCACTCGGCGACCCGAGCGCTTCCGAGCTCACCGACGAGCGCTGCGTCTGTATGCGTGAGCGTGCTGTCGGGCTCGAAATCGCAGCATTGGTTTGGGCCCCCTGGTTTGGGCCCCCTGAGTACATCTCTTAGGAGTGGGGTGGATTTGCTTGTGTATGCTGGGTTTTGCACACGGCCCTTCGGTTCTTCGCTTATACGAGGGGGCCTTAGGAAGTTGCGAAAGCTGATGGAGTCTCCTTCCCTTCGGTTCTTCGCTTATACCAGGGGTTCTTAGGTAGTTGCGTAATAAGCTGGTGGAGTCTCCTAGCTCCTTCAGGTTGGGACTGCTTTCACCGGAAGTCGATGCGTGGGTGGATCAGCCACTATCTCTAGTGTGACTGTGTGTGTGTCTTACCATATTCCTATCTTTTAAGTTATGAACTAACTTTTACGTGTTTATCTATCTCCTAAGCTATTTTATCGATGAGATAAGTTTTAAAATAACGTTATATTATAATTATAGATATTTATCTTACTACAGTGCAAAATTCCCTAGACGACTTAGGGTGGGGTCGTAAACTCTTTAACAATCTCTCCTCGGCAGGGTTGGGTACGCATAATACTCTAGGTTTTATGCGCATAGTTTTATGCGCAGAAAACTTGAGTATTCTGCGCAGATAACTAAGCGGGGTTTTCTGCTGCACAAAACTATTTTCACGCAGAAAACTATATAACCTTTTAGCGAAAAGTTCATGCATTTGTTGTAAGTATTAAGACCAATTTTAAGGTCAAAGGTTGAATTTTAGGTGAAAATTATGTAAAAACTCTGTAAAAAAATACTTTTTGTTTGTTATTATTCTTCAGTGAAAACAATGTCAGTGCCGGAATTCTGTAACTTCGTAACGACAAATATCGCTATCGTTATCCATCGATATCGATAATTATCGCAAAAGGTTATTCGCTAACTATAGTAATTGAACGACAACTCTCGATAATATAAATCGTTACACTCCGAAAAGCGTCGAAGCCAGCAAATTTTTGACAATTCTGTACTGAGGGAACGATGTTTAGTTACATGACATAATTATACCCTAACCCTAACCTTTTGCGATAATCATCGATATCGATGGCTAACGATAGCGATATTTGTCGTTACGGAGTTACAGAATCCCGGCACAGGAGGAAGACCTTCTCATGATTATTACAGTAAAGGTCAGTTTATCATAAATTCAAAGAGAACGGAAAATATTTTTTAATTTGCAAGGTTAGAAGCCTCGCATAGACTTTTGTACAACGCATAACATAGATCGCATAAGAAAATAAACCAATCGGTGACCTTTATTTCCACTGTCGCAAAAAGTAAAGGACTCCGATTGGTGCATTATCTTATGCGTTATGCAAAAGTCCGTGCGGGAGCCTTTAGAGTGAGCATCTCATGGGTTTTCTGCGTTTTCTGCATTTTCTGCACGTTTTCTGCGTATTCTGCGCGTTTTCTGCATTTTATGCGTATTATGCACAGAATTGTGCATAATACCTCCCGGCGGGGCACATTACCCAACCCTGCTCCTCGGTGAGTATATGTATAGACGATATTGCTCACACATCAGTCACATCAAGAACAAGGCAGTAATGGAATAAAGTAAATTAAGTAAAATGAGTAATCTAATAAAGGGCTAGGGTAGGATTAGGGTTGGGGTATATGCTGTTACAGATTCAAATGGTTCTTTAATAATGCAGGATAAAAAATTGGCAGTGTGGAACACCAAAACGACTGAAAAAATATAGATAAGTATTAATCTACAGCGAGTTCAAAAACAACGAATAACTGTCTAACAATTCGAGCATGATCCGTCATTTTTTGCATATATTGTGATTGTACTATGATATGTTGCACGGTACTCTTTTCCAAAGTCGTTCGAAAACGTCGTCACCCGAGTGCTCCCCCGAAGAGTTTTCCCTATCACCCAACTAGATTCACCCGAGGTAGTTTTCGAACACACCCCTGAGTGGATCTCATGCTTCTTCCGGCTAGGGTTGCTTCTATAGGGAGCTCGATGCGTGGCGAATCAGGCCACGTCAGTCCTTTACTTTGTGAGACTGTGTGTGTGCGTTATCTTATTTCTTAGGCGTATATGTCTATCTCCTAAGCTATTCTGCCAATGAAATAAGTTTTAAAATAAGGTGATATAATCATAGTTTTTATCTCTATATAATGTAATATTCCCTAGACGACCTAGGGTAGGGTCGTAACACTCTTTAAGGGGATCCAACCTTCCTAGGCTTTCTTCTCGGGAATACCTCGAGAGCCAATAGAAATTGCGGAAATGAGAGGAGATTTGGACCAAATTGTTCGGCTTCATTTTACATTATTTTCTAACGACAAGGTTATATATGGAAAGCTTGAAGTTTATTCTATTGACGATGACAGCGATATGTGTGCGTAGTGCGCGTAGATTGGAGAAATTCGTGAAAATACAGCCGCGCGAGCGGCCATATTGGGATGTCCTTGACAGCTAGAGGGACCGATGCTACTTGTGAGTGTAATTACTCATTTAACATTCTTCGATGCACATATATCGCTGTCATCGTCAATAGAATAAACTTCAAGCTTTCGATACATACCCTTGCGGTTAGGAAAGAATGTAAAATGGAGCCGAACAATTTGGTCCAAATCTCCTCTCATTTCCGCGATTTCTATTGGCTCTCGGTGTAATCCCGAGAAGAAAACCTAGGAAGGTTGGATCCCCAACAATCTCTCCTCGGTGTATTACCTAATACGCATGCGCTGTTAGACAATGACAGTCCGGTCTGTATTGCAACGTTCTCTTTCTACGGCTATATCGCGTTTTTCGTTGACTCCCTCCCTTTATCTGTAATAGCTCTATGGCTAGTATAAAGTGCAATAGAATAAACTTTTAGTTTTCGATGTATACCGTTGTTGTTAGGAAATAATGTAAAATGGAGACATATGAAGTTTGGTTCAAATCTTCAATCATTTCCGCGAGAAGACAGCCTAGTGGCATTGTATCCCCTTCAATTTCTCCTCGGTGGTCGTATTCTTTTCTACACGTAGAGGACGTTACAAGAGAAAAATTTGTTGTATCAGTAAGTTAGTTCCCACATGACTTGGTGAAATGTTGTTTATATTTGTTGCATGTTTTGAAGCGATATGCTGTAGCAGATATATGTAAGAGCACCGAGAAGAGATTATCAAAGAGGGTCAGCCCCAGTGAGTCAGCGCTTATGCGTCAACATTGACTAAGTATAATAAGACTCCCCATCCATATGGGATTTATTACCCCCCCCCCCCCCCCTGTCTCGCACGGGAAAACGCACCATCTGCAATGGCTGGCTCCTCGCCGTGGAACTAAGATAGCAAAAAGGTACATAGTCGGTAATTTTGTGAAACACATTTTGACGTTACCATCAATTTTAGGCGAGCGAAAGATGCGGTGTTGCCGTGATCCTCTGAACAGGAATAGCCACGGAAGAATGCCCCACGATTTAACTTACGTATCATCTCCATAAGTAATGCACACGTAACTTGTAGGATTTTAAATGATATTTGAATTAAGTAGACTTTGGTTTTCAATAATCTACATCCCTAAATGTATTATAAAAAAGTAACAGATCCCAAAAAGACGGTTCTTGGAATTAATTCGTAAGAATTAAATTAATTGTAAAATTATGGCGACCGTTCAATTGTGTAATTTGTACATAATATATGTATACATAAGACTGTAAGTTTACTATATGAAGGTTAGGAAAAAAAATAATTTTAGAAGTACATATTAAGACTTAAGGTTAATGATTTCACAAGGAATGGATGACCATTTCTTGTAAATCTTGATACGTCTTGATTTTGGGCGTCAACCTTGAAGGTTGCGGAGATTGCTCGACGACAATTTCTTGGAGTGGTGTTGACGGTGCCTGGACGGTTTTCCTCGTATCTTCACGTTCCTTTGTATTTTCCGATTGGGCTGGGCGCGCTAGGTGTGTTAATAGATGTGCTATGGAGCTCCAAACTGCAGCTAACAGGTGCAGACTCCATCCATATATGTATACTGTGTAAAGCATATCCTCGGATCAGAGAATCAGGAAACACTTTTATAAACTTCAGGATGAGAATGATGAACATTAGGCCTGCGGTGGCAGAGCCGAATAACAGAAATCCCTGCCACATTCTCTTCGTAGTGCTTTCCGCTATTTTGGTTAATGAGTTCTCGTCCAAAAAATTGACTATATCGAGCTGTATCGAGCGTTCCGGTTGGAATGCGCTGCCCAGCGAGCGACTCCCCTGGCCTCAAGGGACCTCCCGTGTTCTCCTTGTAAATACGCATGGGGATATCCGACTTATGTCTATCATATCTATATTTCCCTTTCCCTTGAAGATTATATAATAAAACGGGTTTAAATCCGTTTCAACAACCGCTTTCAATAATATGTAAGAAAACATAGCATTCCACTTAAGTCGAAGGTCACGTTCGTTTCTCGAACAAATTTGCGAAAACAGAAAAAATCGCGCATGCAGTTATTTTCGTAATAAAAAACACTAAAACTTTTGCCTGTAACATTTTTATTAAAGATTTCGCGTTTGGCAGAAAAACATTAGTTCAATATACAGGGTGTCTCAGACCACCCATACAATCTCTCGTGGGGCCGTAGAGCGGCTTAATATAAACACAAAAGTCCTGGACCATTATTCAATATTCGCAATATTTATCGAGTTATTAATTGTTAAAGATCAAAGGAAAGGGCGTCCGCCAAAATAGCAGCGGGAGAAGCGATGGAGTCTCTGCGAGCTATAGGACGGCCCAGTTTACCTACAAACAAACGCGGGACGCGGTAAGGGGAAGGCTGAGACACCGCTGCACGGCCGGCTTGTTTTGCGTTATTCTTCCCCTTACCGCGCCCCGCATTTGTTTGTTGGTAAACTGGGCCGTCCTACAGCTCGCAGAGGCTCCATCGCTTCTTCCGCTGCTATTTTGGCGGACGCCCTTTCCTTTGATCTTTAACAATTAATAACTGAATAAATATTGCGATTTTCGCAAAACGGTACAGGACTTTTATGTTCAGCGCAAGCCGCTCTATGTCCCCACGAGAGATTGTATGGGTGGTCTGGGACACCCTGTATAATCATTATATACTTTTTTTCATTGTCATATGATACCGTATCGCCATACTCTTAACCCTGTAAGGTAAACAATTATTTGGACAGTCGCTTCCTTAGACAAACATGAACTGTGAGCATGCACATTGTATGCACCCACATTCAGGGGTGTGTTCGAAAACCCCACCCGGATGCACTCGATCACCCAGTTGCCGTTCGAAAACACCTTTGGGTACACCCGGTAGAGAGACTTTTCCACCCATGTTTTTGGCAGGGTGGTCGGGTGCACCCACCCATTTCCCGTGCGAATTCAATTGCTCAACTACAAGAAGTATGTATAGGCGATATTGCTCACACATCAGTCACATCAAGAACAAGAGAGTAATGTAATAGAGTAAATTAAGTAAAATGAGTAATCTAATATAAAGGGCTAGGGTAGGATTAGGGTTAGGGTATATGCTGTGTACAGATTCAAATGGTTCTTTAATAATACAGAATAAAGAATTGGCAGTGTGGAACACCAAAAAGATTGTGAAAAAATAGATAAGTATTAAACTACAGTGAGTTCAAAAACAACGAATAACATTCTATCTAACAATTCGAGCATGATCCGTCATTTTTTGCATATATTGTGATTGTACTATGATATGTTGCACGGTACACTTTTCCAAAGTCGTTCGAAAACGTCGTCACCCGAGTGCTCCCCCGAAGAGTTTTCCCTATCACTCAACTACATAGATTCACCCGAGGTAGTTTTCGAATGCACCCCAGTCAGGCTGTCGATTAATAGACGGCAACGCTGTACAGTACATGTATCGATAATACAGTGACTACTCAGACGGAGCCTGCTTAATAGTCACTGAAGGTAATGCAGCGACAGAATATGGATAAAACAGCGCACTGCATTGGCCGGTAATGGGTCAGCTGACCCCAATTCGGGGTGTAGGCCAAATACAGCCAAATACACGGGGATGGGGAGTCTTATTGTATATAGTCACTGGTAAGAATAATCAGTGTATTCCATATAAATAACATCATATTATCAATGCTTAACAGTTATGTACGCAGAAGATCACAAAACTACAGTCAGCAAAATTCGTTACCATTCTGAAACTGCATTTTACGAGAAGATTATACACAAAGGCCAATAAAGTTGTGCGTGTGAAATTTAAACTTAAACATTTAGTACGGTACGGATAAAGGTTACAAAAATTATGAAATCTTATTTTTACAGTATAATATAATACGTCGTTTGCAACATGGATCATTTATTTTCAAAGTGGTGTAAGTCCATTTTTTAAAAAAAATAAGATTCCATAATAAGAATAATTTAGTGTAATAATTTAATGCTATGTCATATTTCGTTTTTTTCAAAAAAATCGACTTACGCCACTTTCAAAATAAACGGTAAAGTTTTTGCCCAAAACTGCGGGTTATGCAGTTTCTTTTTAAATGGTTTACTTATTCCAACTTGGTACAGATACTACATAGACCAAGTATTACCTTACAGTAGGCCAATTGTAAAACGACTGACTAAAAAACACTACCCCTATATTACACAATATGCAATTTAATTCTAATAATACAAATATAAGTACAAGTTACATTTGCCAAAACTCATTCCAAACATATAAAATATCTTCAAATTTATTTTTTATACCTTAACATGCATGTAGATATATGTTAATAATACCATGGGAAGAGGATCATAAATTTCAATTTTCCACAGTGGACTCTTCGCATTCCCTTGCCGATCATTTTGTAAAATGGACAATGATAATTCAATATGCGTAACAACTGATACAAAAACTGGTATTCGAAAAATAACATTGGACAAACCTAGCAGAAGGAATGCAATATCATTAATGGTAAGATCGTTTGTAATAATAAAAATAGATGTAATATATGTAAATTATATATACATGAGCTGTTTATTTTGAAAGTGGCCTAAGTCCATTTTTTTTAAAAAGTAAGATATCACATAATTCGTGAATAACTCAGTGCAATAATTTAATGTTATGTGATATCTCATTTTTTTAAATAAATGGACTTAGGCCGCTTTCAAAATAAACGGCTCATATATATGTATATATATATATATATATATATAATTCTCCATGACAATACAAAATTTCTAAAATTCTCGAAGATCAAATATACTATGTTAATGTAGTAACAAAACATCCAATTTAAGTGTTTATACAACTGTTATTATTATTGGTTAATAATTATGTTTTACAGATGTATAAACAAATCCCAGAAATTTTAAAGGAAGCGGCAAATGATGAAAGTGTACGTATGGTAGTTATAACTGGGAATGGACAATTCTTCACTAGTGGTAATGATATGGGAAGGCTCATAGAGTCTGGTCAGGACTTTTCATTTGAAAGTTTGGATAATGCAATGATTGTGATCAAGTAGGTACTATTTTGATATGACTGTAAAAAATATTCCACCATCACATGATGCTCTTATATACACCTTCTCTTTAATCATATTTATAAGAAGTCACTTGGAGATAATCACTTTTTCCTACTTATATTTCTATAGGATGTTTATAGATTCATTAATCACATTTCCAAAGCTTTTAATAGCCATTGTTAACGGTCCTGCAATAGGAATTGGTGTGACAATGTTAGGACTTTGTGACATGGTATATGCATCTGAAAAAGTAAGTTGCATAACAATGTTTCAAGGGAAACATTTATCGTTCACAAATTTATCAAAACATAATTGCATTATAGGCCACATTTCAAACACCATTTAGTGCCTTAGGTTTAAATGCTGAATGTTGTTCGGCATATACATTTCCTCGTATAATGGGAACATCTAAGGTATTTTTTATACAAAATTATCTACACACTTCATAATTATTATAGTATTACTAATATAAGAATTTGCATTATCGATATATGGGTTAGTGATTATTGAAACTTCTTGTATAACTTGTATATGCATGGAAGAATTTCAAATGCAAAATCATTTTTCAGGCAGGGGACATGTTATACTTTGGGTACAAAATGAATGCTATAGAAGCTAAAGAATATGGTTTAGTTAGCGCTGTATATCCGGATGATGCTATCAGTGATCTGTGGACTTACTTAGATAAAATATCATCTCTTTCAATGGAGGTATATATGTAGCATATATGTTTAAAGTACACACATTAATATATTGAAACTTAACTGTATTATAAATAATGGATATCTTTATGTATGTTCAGTCTATAATGGCAACAAAACGTTTACTCAGACAATGTAATGAAAAGATGTTATTGGAAATCAATGCTGCAGAAGTTGAAGAAGTTAAACAGCGATGGCGAAATCCGGACGTATTTGAAAGAGTAATGGCAGTTTTATCACGTAAGAGCAAATTGTAAAATGCATATATCTAAAACATATAAGATTTAACTGTGACGCAAGTCGATAATTGAAATACTAAGATAAAGTATCTTTTTGATATATATTTTTATGTATATGGGTTTTTATATATGCAGAAATAAAATTTATATTACCTTTTATTACTTGTAACATTGAAAAAGGCTGTTATTTCATCGAATTTTTAAAAATGAACGTAATATTCTCAGATACCTCTGATAACATCAATTCCTACAAAACATCATTTATATTAATATGTTATGCAAAACGCCCGTGATGTAATTTTGTATAATGTATAAAATGTTTACATCTAAAACGGTTTCTGGTATTGGTTGCTGGTAATGCTCCCACTGTAAGAGTTGATTTATGTTCAACGTCAGCTTTGAGCATGTATCATTTAATGTAAATTGATGCTTCCGTGTATTTGTATACTCTGATACCTCTGCAACATTTTCCATACTCCTATTGCAAGAACAGTTCATTGAATCGTGTGTTAAGGATGTAGTGTCTGTCGTCACATAAAATAAATCCTAGAAATATACAGTAAGTTACAGTATCTGTTATTTGTGGGTTTTATAATGCAGTAACATTTATAAACCTTCAGTTCGGCAGAAGAGAATTTCAACGAATCCAAAGTATTAGAATGTACAACAGCTTCACTTAAACCAGTCTTACTAATTTGTCGTTGATATATCTTTTCTTCAATTGTACCTGTGGTTAGTAATCTACCAAAATAATTACAGATATACATGAAAGTTTAATATTATGAAACACACATGGTTATAGGATACCTATAAATATAGCAGCTTTTCTTTTGTCCATCACGCCAAATTCTTGCCATTGCCTGCATATCAGATGCAGGATTCCAGTCAGAATCAAACAAGATAAGCCTGGATGCACCAAATAAATTCAATCCAACGCCACCTGCCTTTCCACTTAAGAGAAAAACTTCTAAAACATTTGTAAAATAAACATAGATCTTCATTCTTCCATAAATAGTTATAGCAGTACTTTACTTGCCATTATTATCATTCTTTAAGTTGAACTCCTCTACAATTTTAATTCTTACAGCATTTGGAGTGCTGCCGTCCAGTCGATAGTGTTTTATATTTTCTGTATTACAAAACATTTCAAAGAAATCAAGTGCTTGTGTGTAATAGGAAATTAAAACTAACTTCTCTTTAGATTTTTTGAATTTTCTTATCAAAGTATATACAACTGTAACCTTTCCACAATAATTTTGCGTAACACTCTTCTTACTGGTGATAGGAACATTCCATGGGCTGTTTTTTTCAGGAACAAAAAAATCTGGATGATTACAAATTTTTTTAAGAGCTGTTATGACAGTTAAAGGTGATGTCTTATCTGATAAAACTGTCCTATTAAACCAGCAATTAGTAACATAAGAATACAATTCTTCCTGTTCATTTGATAAGCGACATAATATGACCATTTCATGTTTGCGTGGTAAGAACTTATTAATAGTTTCTTGTGTGCGACGCAAAATAAATTTTCCTGTTATTTTCTGTAATTCTTCAGCTCTACTTTGTGCTAGTAGCAGAATATCGCTACTAGCGGAAGGACATTGTGATGCTACAATGGGCTCTTCATAATAATGTTTATATTCAGTATATGTCCCTAAAATTCCCTCATTTACTAAATTGACTAGTGTGTAAAACTCTTGTAGATCATTTTGCACAGGTGTGCCCGTTAAAAGAATTCTTCTCTTACAGTCTAGTTGTTTTAATAACTGTAACATATCACTGATTTAGTGTTTGTACATCGTCGAAAACTATAGTAATGAAATTGTGTTACCTTTGCAGCTTTTATATCACTATTTTTTAAACGATGCCCCTCATCACATATAACTAATTGAAATGTAATTTTATTAATGTCTCCAAAATATCTGACAAACATTTCATAGCTAATGATAAGTACTGAATCTGTTCTGTACGTGCCAAAGCTTTTTGGTTTATTTTTTGTGTCAACAATGTACGGATTTATTCTATGACACCCCAACCAATGGGTAAATTCTTTTTTCCAATTATTACATAAGCTACTAGGAGTTATTATCATTACTCGTTTCAAGGTTGGTTGTCCACTAGGACCCTTTCTCAACAATGTCCATATTAAAGTAACACACTGTAATGTCTTTCCAACTCCCATTTCATCAGCCAAAATAGCACCATAATAATTTGGTATTTTTATTCCCATGATACACTCATAAAGAAATATAACTCCGCAACGTTGATGTGGTCTAAGAATGGTTGCTAAACACGGATCTACTGAAACCTGACATTCTTTCTCTGTCAGTTCATCTTCCAACCATACTGACGCAGCATTAAAAGAGGGCATTATTAAAGGTTCATATTCTAATTGCAGCCCTTCAATATAAATTTATTATAATGCTTAAATAGAAATACATGTAGTGTACATATTTATGCAGAGATTTATTTTGACAACAAACCTTTTGCGGATGAACTCAAAGGAACAAATGGATGTGCTATTCGCTTCTTAACTTTTTTACTCCGTGGAGAAAGATGTGTTTCGTTTTGTAGCTTATTTTGAAGTCCTGGTTTTTGAATAACTTCATCGATTATCTAAGAATTGGTAAATATTGAGTAATAACTATTCATATTTAAAAATAAACAGCATTCTGTCTATGCCTCTTTTTTGCTTTATGCATGAAAAGTGATGTTACACTGCCACTTTGAGTTAAATACAGTAGAACCCAGGCATATGCCCACTGTTTTGGACCATATTTCCAAAGAAGCAAATTTGCGAGATTTGACATACAATTTCATAGCCATATGTCTGGACATTACTGTAGTAGGAACTTTATTAATTTTACCTCAATCTCTTTGCTACCAATAGTAAATCTATATCCTTCTGTTAAAATATCTGCATTTACAGTTGCCCGACCTAAGACACGACCTTCCATATTCTAATAAATAAAAGGAATTTTAGAAATATGATAAGCATTTATCACAACATAATATGAGAATATATAAATTGGACATTTACCTTTAATGTTGCATTCTTTCCACTGACGTCCAATGTACCATCGTCCTCCCATGTTTTATATTTCTTCGAAGAAACTTTGGTAAATACCACATTGTATACTCTGCAGATAGAAGCTTCTATATTTGTCTATGTATTTCATATTAATGTAAATATACAAGAGGAATTTGCTTACGTCTTCAATTTACTATTTGTGGTTGGGGCTTTGTCATTTTGAACATCGTACTCGAGCTGGGTCTGCTGATATGACAACTTTTGTTTCATTTGTTCTTCTTTACAATTAACCGATGGTTCTATTAGCATACCTAAAATTTGATCAGTGCTCCTAACATGATTTTGCGGCAAATTGTGCTCAGGGCCTTCATTATCTGATACTTTGAGTGTGCTTGGCTCAGTCTGGCATGCTTTTATTTGAAAAAGTGACTTAAAACCTTTCGTCGCCTTATTTTTATACATGACGATTATGAGGATATCAAATATCTAATAAAATGAATAGGTATATATGTTACTTGCTACCGTAGTTATAATACAAATATATGTATACATAAATAATTAACCGAAGTAAAAAATGATTTGAAAATGTTTTACTACAACTTCACGCAAAGCACAGTTAGGCTGAGTTTCCATGAGTTTCCACTGAGCGCGTCACGCGTCGCGTCGTCGCCGCGCGTCACGAGTTATGGCTCCGGCACACTGGACGCGGCAACGCGTCAACGCGTCAACGCGGTGGCCAATCACTGTCTTGCTTTTCTGGTAGTACTAATGGCTCCGGCACACTGGACGCGGCAACGCGTCAACGCGTCAACGCGGTGGCCAATCACTGTGTTGCTTTAATACATAACTAATTAGTACTACCAGAAAAGCAAGACAGTGATTGGCCACCGCGTTGACGCGTAGCCGCGTCCAGTGTGCCGGAGCCATTAACCAATCAAATCGCTTCATTTTGTTGCATTATTTTACGATTCAAGAAAATGAAGCGATTTGATTGGTTAACTCGTGACGCGCGGCGACGACGCGACTCGTGACGCGCTCAGTGGAAAGTCAGCCTTCCTGTATTTTGCGTGATCGCTCTAAAATGAGAATAATATTATATAGTCGATTTACTGTAATATTTCAAACAGCTATTTCTTCCTCTATTTCAAATAAAATGTTGGTAAGCTGCCCTATGGCCATCCGACGGTAACGATCTCATGTAAAAAGAACGCAGCTATTGCAGCTAGTTTTGCTTTTCTCGAGCGAAAGGAATCGAGCCTCTTGATTGGCTATTGTACACCCAAGAGCAAAGTCGGTGTCCCCTCTCAACAGCCAATAGCAGGCAGAGTAATCACCGGAGACCGCGGTTTGTCTATTTTCGCGATGGAGTCTCGTATTTCTGCCTAAAAATCCTTTTATTCGCAATAAAATACATCGAATGATCGTTTCTGATCAGAAAATGGCAAAAATCTATTGTATTACAACGCCCTGCTCAGGACGGTGGAAGGCCGGTTCACATTCCCCCAGAGGGACACCGACTTTGCACTTGGGTGTACTTTACACGACGTTATACTTACCGTTGCATGATTTTCAGTTCAATTTACTAAACGTGGTTACGAAAGCGTATACTTATTACTTAGTAGAAAATATTATAAAAGTCATATGTTTCCTTTACGAATTTTCTTTATATTACATGGTACTCTTCCGTGTCTTTTGCACTATATGCAGCCACCTTGTAAAAAGAATATTCTTGTCTAGACGCAAATGCATTACGTACATTGTGCCTATAACGTATTAGGTGGCGATATATATTTATGCGATCGGAAACTGCTACAAGCTGATCACTGATCATTGCGCACATATCTTTATCATACATGTCTGCGTGAATTGGATTTTAATGAATGTTTGCTCGTGTTGATATATTTTGCATATTTCGTAATATTAAGCATAATAAATGTGGCACTTCTGTGTACCTATCACCTATTTATTTTCAATTTTAGATGCGAAAAAAAACATACGCCGAAGCGTTAGGCAGAGCACGCCAGCACACGATGTAAGTATTTACCTTCATAATTACAAACTAAAATACGTCTTTTTATAATAATACGTAGGCAACTCTCTGATAACAGTGTAATCCTAGAACTCAATTTTGGTATAACGCATTTACAAACTTTGCATAATACATACGTCCCACACAGCACGCGACGTTTCAAAAACGTTTCATAGTGGTCGCACTGCAACATTCGAATGTTGCGGCAATGTCCCGAAAGGTAACTGCAAAGTTCCAGGAACGTTGCTAAAATATGCGAATGTCCGCCTACAGGAATGTTTCATCGCAACATTCCACAGACGTCTCGGTGTAACCCTTTAGAGACGTTTTAGCGTAACCTTCTAGAGACGTTTTAGCGTAACATTCCGTGTATTATGTTATATTTAATGTTCCACCAAGGTTTCATTATAATTTTCCGCAGATATTTTACATAATTGAAAATAAAAATACAACTCTTATGCAGATGTATATGATAAGTATATTCATTCTACAACAATAATTACTATACGTACATATTAAATGCTATGCAAACTAATAAATAGTTTACGCTGCGTCTCCCACCGCAATCACTCTTTGGAGGCAAAGATCTGTAATAACGTATAGGTTACATATACTTTTTATAGAGATTATTCACCTGTAAAGTTAACCTTAATGAAATTTTATTTTCAGTTATGTACTTTACGTATTTCTGTTACTGATACTTACAACACGCGCCGATATAATCCGAAACTTTTAATACAATTTTCAATAATATTTTTGAAACCGCCAACAGAAACGCAATAACCACTTTCGCTTTCCGCATACGCAGTAAGGACATAAATAAAATAGATGAATAAATGGACTGCGACATCTGTCGATGCAAATTCTTATTAATAATAAGATATTTGAACATTATTGGAACGTATATATGCGACGCGAGGAAAATATCTTTTGGTATGTATTTATAAGATCTACGTGTTTATTTAACGTCTCAAGAAGGTTAGTAAGTTATGTTATAGGAAGGTCATATTGCAACGTTGCTGGAACTTATCTGGAACTTTGGTGCTGTGTGGGCCTAGACAGAGACAGGCTCACTCCCAGTATTGCTCTCTCGTATCATGTTGTCTTCAACGCTTCTCACAGAATGCGCGGTCTATGAGTATAAGTCTATGAATTGTAGATGCGACGGGTGATATTTTAGTATAAACATTTCTATATGTTGCGATCGCATTTCATAAATGTGGTTTTATTTGCCATCTTCTGGTTTAAATTCTTTTTGCCATATATCACGTTAATTTTAACGTTTTTTTGTATTTTATTGTAACATGCTTTAAATTAACAATTTGATAAGAGAGTTGCTTATAGTATAAAGAAAAACTTGGTGGAAGAGGGTAGGTCTATTATTTTTAGTATAATGTTCCTCCTTTATAGTATGAGCGGAATGAACGAGGGCGCACAACAAGCGGCGGAGGTGGTCCCTGGGCCCGGAGAGGCGGGAGCGGCGGCGAGGTTGATCCCACCGCCTGCAGAGGTGGCAGCGGCGGGGTTGGTTCCACCGCCTGCAGAGGTGGCGGCGGCGGGGGAGGTTCCACCGCCTGCAGAGGTGGCGGCAGCGGGGGAGGCCCCACCGCCCGGAGAGGTGGTGGCGGCAGCTGCAAGAAATACTGTAAGTACTTATTCTAGTTAATAACATTTTATTTCATACATGAAAAAGCATTAGTGGGTAATAGAAATGATAGATCTTCACAAAAGATCCTTATACACTTAAAATATCGCGAGTGTTTAGGCAAAAATCATGTTTAAATTCATAATTTTTAAAATAATCATAATTTCATATTCAGACGATCAAGTAAAGTATATTTTTGACAATACGATTATAATATACACCTATTCAGACATAGTGTTTATAACAACAAAGAAAGTACCAATAATTTTGCGCAATACTTCAAAAACAATCTTTGATGGATTATTGTTACTGATTTTTGCTTAAACGCCCACAACCTCATTATATCACGACCGCATATATTAATCGTACGTTATTTACTTGCAGTCCGTAGACCAACTTTTGGAAGCCGGAGTGGCCGCCCTACTAACGGCAGCAGGGTCCGGCGATCTTGCCGTTTATGAAAGCGTAAGTGTTCAAGGTTTTCTTCTTTAGCAAATGTAATTTATTTCAATGTGTTTATACGAGTAGCTAACTGTTCAATAATCCAGTAAATAATGCTTAATTTCTTCTGCAAAGCGTCCGGGCCATTATGGGCCTGGTTCGGCTCGCCAGGAGCCGGGGAATCCACGGCCATGCCCGGCGAGGGAGAGGGAGAGGAGCAACCCGCGGACGAGGCAGTGGAGGACCCCGTGGCGGACGTGGTCGCGGGCAAAGAGGGCAGGGGAGAGCCCGTGGCCGCGGGCTGTATCGCCACAGCGCCGAACGGCGCCAACCCTTTCAGGGTACCATCATTTATAATAAAAAATAATTTTAATAATAATAACTAATAAATAAAAATAAAATTGTATTTTTCTGTAAAAATTTTTTCCTTATCCCATTCCTATACATACAGGTTTTTCAAATTAAATTCGCCCTTTTGCAAATCAAGTACATTTACATAAGAAAAGCATCAAATAATATTAATTACATAGAAATAAAAAATTGTATTATAATTGATACAATTACATAATTACATATGGAGATGAACTGTATGAAAACAGTGTACGGATAATTCAATATTTTAATAATAACAAGAATTAAACATACATATGTTCATAACCTAGTCTATACTTGCATGCTGTATAGATTCCCTGCGTAAGAAATCTATTATTAATGTATTAATGTATTATTATTATTATTGAACTAATGAATTATCTGCATACTGTTTTCATACATACTTTCATCTCGATATGTAATTATGTGATTGTACGAATTATAATAAAATTTTTGATTTCTTACTATGTAATTAGCATTATTTGCTGTTTCTTTTTTAAATATAATATATATGTAAATGTACTTGATTTGCAAAAGGATGAATTTAATTTGAAAAACCTGTAAAGAGTAATTTTTTTCTAAATTGATTGCGACCGCTTGGAACCTTGAATTTGTAACCTTACAAATTCAATTCTCATTTTTTCATGTCTGCATAACCTAAGTACATGTCATACATTTTTAATAAATTAATTTTCAGTTATAGCGTAATTATAACAATATGATTATGAATTTAATTTAAGTATAGTTTTCATAAAAACAAAACGTAAAATAAGTAATAGATAATTTGTTCTGCCTGCCTAACCTACATTTCATCCTATTTGAACAAACCCCTTTTCTTTTAATTATTCGATTAACGTAAAATAACAACTGATTTTGGTAAAACTTGAGAATACGGGCACCATCGCCAATTTGGCCGAAATTTTACACACTTGTTAATTTCGACGCGGGGAACACGAATCTGGCAATTAAAACTGTCGCAAATTAGCCGTTTAGGAGATAAAAATTGTTAAATATTGGAGATGTCAGGTTGGAGACTCCGGCATAGCCGCATACAGATGGCGGCGCTGAGAGCAACTTTCGCGTGCGCCGATTGGTCCTCTTGGCTGCGCATGCGGACTAGCGTAAGTAGAACGTCATACACGGCGGGCATTTCAATTCGAACAGCAGAGGTTATTGAGATTGATCTAAACAGAAAGGCTTACCACGCTCTCAAGTTAGATTATTTTTTTTATCTCGCGGGCGGGCGCGTAAGCGCCCGTGCCGCGACTAACCATCACACCCGCCTAAGTTTAATAAGGGTTAGGAAGGTGCAATGGTTAGTCGCGGCACGGGCGCTCACGCGCCCAGCCGCGAGATAGAAAAAATAATCTAACTTGAGAGCGTGGTAAACCTTTCTGTTTAGACCAATCAAGGACACACGTTATTATTCATATAGGGTAGGGAAATATCAAAGACAACTAATTTTTAAGTTTTACATTTCTTAACTTTTTATTTTTAAGCATAAGCGAAAGTGAAAACTAGATTGACTTGCACCTTCCTAACCCTTATTAAACTTAGGCGGGTGCGATGGTTAGTCTTTTGATATTTTCCTATCCTATATGAATAATAACGTGTGTCCTTGATTGGTCTAAACAGAAAGGTTTACCACGCTCTCAAGTTAGATTATTTTTTTTATCTCGCGGCTGGGCGCGTAAGCGCCCGTGCCGCGACTAACCATTGCACCTTCCTAACCCTTATTAAACTTAGGCGGGTGTGATGGTTAGTCGCGGCACGGGCGCTTACGCGCCCGCCCGCGAGATAAAAAAAATAATCTAACTTAAGAGCGTGGTAAGCCTTTCTGTTTAGATCAATCTCAATAACCTCTGCTGTTCGAATTGAAATGCCTGCCGTGTATGACGTTCTACTTACGCTAGTCCGCATGCGCAGCCAAGAGGACCAATCGGCGCACGCGAAAGTTGCTCTCAGCGCCGCCATCTGTATGCGGCTATGCCGGAGTCTCCAACCTGACATCTCCAATATTTAACAATTTTTATCTCCTAAACGGCTAATTTGCGACAGTTTTAATTGCCAGATTCGTGTTCCCCGCGTCGAAATTAACAAGTGTGTAAAGTTTTATGATAATTGGCGATGGTGCCCGTATTCTCAAGTTTTACCCTTTTATCAAATTTATTGTATTAATACAGAAAATGGAATTACAACGCTCTTGTATATTTGAGATGCTAGAAAATGTATTAGAATGTTTGCAAAATCTATTCTGTAATTAGATCGATATTATACCGCAATAACTACACGAAAATAACCGAACTCCGAAAAGACTTTATGGAAATGTTCACAGTGGCCGCAGTAATTTGGAGGAACCGTTTTGCCGTGTACCGGAAATCATTGCAGTGTCCTGTTCGATTAACGCAAGTATACCTATCGAGTTATAATATGTAAACGATGTAAATTATGTTTATTTGTTATTAAGGCGTGGACCTAGAATAAAACACAAGATATTACTTGGCATCAGATAGAATCCATGGGTGAGGAAAAATTAAGATTGAATTTAAGATTAAATCATCTCTAGAATAGAGCAGAAGATATTACTTGGCATCAGATAGATTCCAAAGAGAAGAAAATTTACCAGCAAAGTGGAAATTAAAATACGACAGTTACACACTGGCACATCATTAATTACAGTTGATCTTTGTCTTCAGTCCATCGGACACAAGTGGACCTAGAATAAAATACAAGATATTACTTGCTACATTAAATAAAATCCAAAGCGAAGAAAAATGAATTCTACCAATCTACGGAGTTATCCTTGACAATACCACCTGAGTCAATTGCATCGCTAGATCCAATCAGCTGAATTATTAATTATTCAAAGAACATGGACTTCTTGAACAATGAAGACAGACAGAAAATAGTCGATGAATAAAAGATGATTTCGTTCCTACAGTGTCTTTGATTGTACATTATCGTTTTTAGTACTGTAATTCATTAACAACGTTGATTAAGGTAATTAATAATATTCAATGAATTTAATCTACGATTATAGATACTTGTATGAAAGCTGGAATGAAACAGCATTAATTTACAGTTAGAAAATATATTGCGTAATGCTCACAGTACATGTTAAAACGCACGACAACATTAATCAGTCGTCTACTCACATTTGTCTACCTTACTTTATAGCGAACATGATGCTTCGTTTGCGATACCATCCACTGCGAATAGATTCTTCTTTTATATATAGATTACATTGCATTTAACAATTGTATATTAACGATCCGATACAGTTTTGTAGAACAGACAACAATCTTACAACAATGTGTTACAACCTTTAAGTGACTAAATCATTGTACATAGTGCATTATTGAAACACATCGCTTAAGTAATCCGATTAGTGAAACAAAAAATGCGCCAACATTCTATAACATTTAACAAGAGGAAGATTTCGCATTGCGTCACTATTATTTATCACATTCAAGCATTTTACTGCAGCTCTTCATGTACGTATGAACTTCCGAGAAATCCGTCAGAGTATTATAAATTAACTCGTATAAAATATCGGGCCACTTTTTATCAAGCATTTGTAATTTCTGTATAGCATCTACAGTTAGATTAATTAAATTCAACAGATGCATCTTTCCCTTGTGCCGCCAAATCAGATCTTCCTGAAACATAAGATTCGACATATATATACTCGTTGTCTACGTACAAGATATTTATAAAATATGCCAGTGAGATACAAATGTTAAGTGGACCGAAAAAATATGTCGCACAGATTCGTACTGCTGTAAATAAAGGAATTAATCTTATTGTATACGGAATGTAGTTGGACAAATTCGATATGAGTAACAAAAGAATGTTAAAGCCTGTAAAATACTTGGGTAATGTTGCCCTTCCGCCACTGCAACGCTTCTTTAGCCACAACATTTTTTAGAGCCGGATCACATTTAAAGAGAAATTGTTTAGCAGTGATTTGTTCTCCGTTTTGCTTTTGTACTTTCTCCAAGTGTAGCCTTTGTAACAAGGGTTGCAACAATGACTCTGGCAGTGAAGACATCACGATATCTATTAAACCACTGTACTCTTGATTCGCGAATTCAATTTCTTCGTCTGTAATCTTTGCGCATACATATCTTTATTTATGATTATAGTATCAATTTGTGCAACCGAGATATTCGCACTCATTGTACCTCTTTACCATTGATGACATGAAGTCCCCAATGCACTAATCGAAATACCGCGTAAACTCGCCAATCCTTCGACACAATTGGATTTCCTTCCGGTTCCAAATGAATGCTAGTTAATCCTTGGATTTCGGCTAGAGCGTTAATTTGTCCCAGGTAACTTATGTTGGTTTCCTTAAATACAAAATGCTCCGCGTTTGGAAATCTATGCTTTAATTTACTCAAAATTCCTACTACGTGGTTGAACTGTACGTAATTGAATTTAACGGTATTGACGTCATGGGATTTCGATGTGTCCCAGCAACGTTCGATAAAACGTAATGCACCCTGGCCGTAGACATTTAAGCATCGTCCAGCAATTTCAATTAAATAATCTCCGCCTATCGAAACATACACACGCATGTTAATAATATTGATTTTTAAATGCGTGTATTATCTGTAACATATTTATAGACAAGTCGTGCGCTAAATGTATACCTTGTTCTCTTTCTTTAGACAGACTTTCCTGGGGTGCTGGATTTGGTAACGTCAAAGTTCTATACTTAGTTCTGGCTGTAGCTGCTCTGTTACTTTTATAATATACAAGTTTTTTTGACTGCGCGCTCTTTGTTCTAAGTTTATCCTTGTTAACACTTTGATCCGCACTTTTACTCGTTGTATCATCGTCAGCTGAAAACGCTTTGGAAATTTCCAATTTGCTTTCCTTCGTATTTACAGAATATTCAAAAGAATTAGAAGTGGACTTCTTTTCAGAATTATCTAAACTATTAATTATACGAGCAAATTCTCTGTTAGTAAGCCCTTTTTCGTGTTTCTCTTCCTTACTTATTGTCGTGTGACTAGATTTAGTTGTTATACGAGTTTCGCTGTTTGATCTTCTTTTACAATCATTTTCATCCCTTTCTGTAGTCTCTAACATTAAAGAGGAATGCTTTATGCCGTACTTTTGAAAAATATGCTTATCAGACTGCATCGAAGTCTGATTGTTAGACCTAAATAAATGTGATCTAAAATCACTTTTTAAACCTTTGTAACTCTCGGAACTACTTGAACTGTCCGAATCGCTATTAATATTGTTAATAGCTAGTTCCTGCGTGCTATCAACTTTCGACAAGCTTTCGCTAATTTTGTTATTCCTCAAGTTATCCACTATCGAGCCTAGTATAGGTGGCAGCTTAAATTCCAGAGGATACATTTTGGACGCGTTGCTCGTTTGAAGTAAATTGTCGCTAGAGTTACTTCTGTTCTTTATAAGTATTTGTTTCGCTTCTACGTTTTCGTTTATAGACGTTAAGCTTCCAAAGTTTCCAGACTTTTTACTATTGAGGCCCTTAAATTCTACTCCATTAAAGGTATGCGAATTTGGTGCATGAGAATCGCCCATATTTCCAGGTTTCAAGGTACTCTGTTTATTCTCCTTGTTGGTGTGCGATTTATTTTGTTGGCGAAGATATTCCCAATTTGTTTTAGCATTGGATATTACTTCTTCTCGTCGAATATTTAGGCAAACTTGTGTGGTAAGATTGAGAAATGCAGAATTCGATTGTTCCTTAACAGTTCTCCAAGCCATAGCAGTTCTACGTATGTGTTCATTAATTTGCATAGTTGACAAAAGTTGCAGATTTGGTAAGTAAGACACGAGGAAGGAAACATAATCCGTATTTAGAGTAACTGGATTTCCGTCGATCGTTATTTCCTTCATCTGTAATGCTTTAGCCAGACTTCCCATATCTTCGATTCTACAAGATAATTACTTGAATACTCGTATAAACATGCTGTCCTTGAGCTCGTAAATATGAAATACTTACTTCTGTATGTCATTGTTACTTATATACAATTTTTGTAATTGCGGCGTCTCTCCAAATCCCAATAACTTCTTAATCTTGTTGCGCTTCAAATTCAATTCTCTCAAGGACGTTAAACCATGAAAGTCGTTACTACCTACAACTTTTATATTATTTCCAGCCAAATTGAGAACTTTAAGACAAGCTAAATTATCCAAACCCGATATTTGCAGAATTTGATTTCCGTGTAGATCTAAAACTTCTAGCTTCGAAAGGTGGTTTAATCCTTCGATCCTTTTTATTCTGTTTTTACCTATTAGAAGAACTCGTAAGTTTTCCAGAGAATCGATGCTGGATATTCTTTCGATTTGATTATCGTAAAGGTCAAGGAAAACAAGCTTCTTCAGTTGGGCAAAATTGCTGTCGTCGATTTTTGTAAGAAGATTATGTTGGACAGACATTAACCGTAATTTTGGCTCTCCAATGATTTCAGGAAATGTTGACAAACCTCGTCGGTCGAGGCACAATCTATCAGGATTCTTTTCGCGCTCCACAGGTGTTCTAGTGGCCACAATTGTGTTTTCCTCGCGCATCCACTGCAACGTGACGTCGCAGCTACTGTTTTGTGCATGATTGACGTCGAATGGATCTCCAGTAGAACTGTAAATTTCAATATATGGTCAACCGTTCTTTCCAATCAAATCACAGTAACAACGTAATGCGTTTCTAATATTAATTCCATGTTATTCGAAGCCATGTCAATTATGATCGATGTTGCACCTGAAGGAATTATAAGAACGTTTCGACAATTTAGGCGGTACTGGAACACCTGGAAGAACTGGCAAAGCTGGCGCAATCGTTAGAAAATTACCATTGTGAACGTTCGGTGGAGATATCGATGAGTTTCCATTTATACCAAGTGTTACGCTTTTCGCCTGAAACAAGCATTCCGTTAATACACGATTATTCTAAGAAATACGTCGGTTACTAGATAATTCCATGTGCATCGGAATTTCTTCACCGACGAAGTAAAGAAAAGGAAATTCCAAAAATGTACAACATACGGGACAGACTGTGGCACTTGTATTATTGCGTATAGGCATTACATAACCGAAACGTGAATGAACATTCCGTTGACTCCAACAACAGTTATTCTCAACTCATCTACTCCAAGTTGTATCAACATATTGTTCAGCACGTGCGTTGGACTTTTTATTATTGCGGTTTGCGGTGATACTTTTCTCTTTCTTCGCATGACTCCATTCTTTTTTAGTAACTAATGCTTTGCGTCTGAATTCATAATCCAGCTTTTTGTAAACATCGTCAAGACATTGAATACATTATTCTTTTATTAAATATTCCATATAGTTATTTAACATTCCGCAATAAAAGCTGTATGATCAATATTGTAGTTTTTGTAATATAGTTATACGAGCACCTGAGAATTAATATAAATATTTTTTTTTAACTCTCCATAGTATGTATAACATATTAGTACATCCGAATATAATATATATTGATATATATTGACTAAACTCTGTCATAACAACGGGATACATAACATCTGCCTAGAGATGATCGCTTTTAGAAAGTAGCGAATATTCTTGAATTTTATATTAGAATTAGGATAGTGAAAGCATACGTGATATTTTAGATTTAATTTTACAGTGTGTTTCGCATTATTTCTTGACAATTGCGATCAAAACTTCAAGTAATTCAATTCAAATTCGTGCATTCGTCACAGAATGTATTCACTTGCTCCATCTGGAAACAAGGTGGATACTTAAACCAGGGACACGATATTTTTAAATTTCGATTTTCCTCGTCGAAATTTAAAATCGATTATATTTGGAATTAAATTCGAAATAGACGCAAATGATGCAGGACTGAATTAAAATGAATAAACTACAGTTTCAGCAGTTTACTGTACTAAATAATTATATTGATTATTGAAAAACTATTATGCTGATATTATAAATATGTTTAGAGCACAAAACAATAAAATATTTTTAAAAAACTATTATGCTGATATTATAAACGGTTAGAACACAAAACATCAATATATTCTTCGTAGAAAGTGCGTGCGAAGTTTTCACCGTTGCTTTTGATTTAGCTGCAACCGTGCAATCATTTCGGATGTAGACAAAATCTGATTGGATTATCTAAAGTAGACGAGAATATGATTGGACAAATTTAACTGAACTGAACGGAATATTTCACTTCATTTGAGGTAAGCAGCTATGTTTTGCCGCTACCAATCAATATAAAGTGTGTTGCGGAACGATGGATCACGTTTCAAACACAAGATTTGAATCAATTTGAATGCAAAGCGGAAACGTTAAAATTGAGTAAAAGATTAGTGTATTTTTTAGCAATTACATGCTATATCCTTCAGTTACTATGGGCGAACTTGAAGTAATTAGGAATCTATTTATTGACTCACCATTCGTACAAGCTGATGTAGGACATGTTTCTTATGTAGAGGAATTAATACCAAACTTGCAAGGACAACCGTACATTATTCTTTACAAAAAGGTAATTGCTTCTTAATTCTGTTCTGAAGTAATCAATGATAGTGGATGCTTATTTCGATTATATTTTTTAGGATACCAAGGTAAAAGTTCCGACGTATGGTACTCCAACGTCTAATGAAACGTCTCCAACATCGGGTAAATTCTTTATCATTATTATTATAATCATGTATCGCGTAAATAAAAAGGCTTTATTAATCTCTCTTAGAGTTCGACCTTACTGGATCACCTTTAAAATGTTCCTTTAGTACATTCAATTTTGCGCTCGACGATACCCTTATTGTACCGAAAAGAAATTGGCAGAAGACTGATGAATCGTATTTTCCACTGAGTCGATCGGAAGCCTCGTAAGTTTCAAACTGAAGGATTAATGAGTTAATATTTATTATAAACTTGTAATTTTCTTACTATGTAATCATAATACGACCCAATGCTGTAGTTACGGAGAATATTCCTATCATTTGGCAAATAATGAGCTGCTGCATCAACGTGTTAATACTTTAATATAATTTTTGCAGTGCTTCCTTGACTTTGTGCCTGGAACATTTGAACGCAAATTGTTCTATGCCCATACTTGTACTTTGTGATGCTAAAGATGACAATAAAACTAGAATAATGGGCATTATAATGCAAGATAAATGGTTTACCACAATACAAGCATGTTCCACGGAAGCAAAAACTGGTTTTTCAACGAGTGAATATCATACACTTCTGAAACAGCATCAGAGTATGTCTTTCACACAGGAACATGAGGTACATTACTAAATATTAAACTTTACTTCTTCATTCTTAAGTAAAACTGTATGCGTTTCTACGAGCACATCTAATTATGTATATCTATTCACAATTTTGTATAATGCTTAAAATATGTTCCATTTTACTGTATCAATTGCTTTCTATGTATGTAGGTTGAAATATCAACTTTCAGTGTGTTTAATCTGTGTGGATCACCATACGAAATGTATGATTGGAATGAAAATACTAAATGCAATTTTAATGGGTATGTATGCATGGAAGTAAGCGGCAATGAGTTGGAGATGAATCTACCAACAAACAAATCAAAAAATAGACTGGTAATTTATAGCAGTAATTTATAGCGGCGGTAATTTTAAAATTGTGCTCTTACCGCATTATTTCAATATTATCTGCATCCTCAGGTTATGCAAATAGTAACAGGTGGAGAAATGAGTCTTTTGAAAAAGCTGTGGCAACAGTTATGTTTATTGCATGAATACTTACTTGTAATAGAAAACTTTAAAAAGGAACCTGCAGAGAATGCTGTAATTGTCTCAAGCTTTAGCAATGATGCTACAAAATTCTTTAAAAAGGTTTTATCACAATAACCAGTATTTTCCTCCAATATTTTTACTATTTTACAAAGCTGTTAATTAACATTGTCATCTTATAGTAGGATGCTCATGAAATTCAGCAAAACTTGGAATATCTATTGAATGGTGATTATACGTTTAGAAATTGTAATGCAACAAATTGTATTACAAATAAAGAAAATATGAACCATGAAGTGCCATTAGATCAGTATGTCCAGAATGTTTTCAACAGACATAATTTAGATTTTATGGATATTTTGTGGGAACTTCTGATAGGTAAATAATTTCAAATTTACCATTAAAAATGGTATGCGTTATAACATGCTATATGATCTTAAAGTGATATTGTGCAGGTACCTCAAACTACACAGAAATGACTGATTGTATTCATAAAGTACTGAAAGAATTTATCAAGGATGATGGACAACCGGTATGTGGAGAAACTTTGTTAGATGTTTCTGTAATAATTATAAACTAACCCGTGTATGGTTTTTTAGGTGATATTGAGAAATACAAGTAGATTTGGAAGTGTTCTCTCTGATCTATGTAAATCAAAGATGCCTTTGTATTGGCTTACAGGAATTTTGCCATTGGAATTAGTATTAGATATGGGATTTAGTAAATTAAGTAGAGATTACACTTATATCTTAATGAATGCAAGATTAATAGAATTGCATGATCTTCAGTGCATATTCACAGATGTATCATCAGGAGATTTTAGTATTGATCGCTATAGGTATCAATACCATCAATATTTTAAAAATCGTGAAGCGTACTTTTCAAATGTAAATATGTAAAATTCAAGATAAGGTTCATCGTTCATTATTTTATTTTTAGGAAAAGATTATTGGCCATGACTCAGATTCATATTTGTTTAGAGTTTATGTTGCTCATACAAATGCACTTGCATTGCCCACTGGAAAGTGTGCAATTATTATTTACACAAATCTCGAAAGAATTTATTTTGCAAAATCCAACAAAAGATTTAGTACACTTTCTGCATAATACTGTTTTAAATGTATCTATCCCAATCTCAAATGTGGTCACTGATAAATTAATTGTACGGTACGTAAATTTATGTAAATTTTAGCCATTATAACATACATATAAGAAATTTATGTATTGCTGTGCATGTATTGCAGAAATCCAACATCGCGGAGAATTGTCATGTCCTCAGAATCTACACTCACTAAAGTAAGGACCATCGCATATTCTAGCCAGATATCTATATTTCCAACTTATGTGCAAGACTCAGGTAAAAATAAAATATAACATTTTACATACAATGTCTGAAAGAGGTGTAACGGTACAAATTGTGCTATAACACAGTGGTCAATACATGATACCTTCTACATTATCATTTTGTCCTACAATTAGATATTGCAACTGAAGAAGAAGAAATTTATGATAATGTAAAAGTTGTGTTGGTATCTCGTCGTATAAAGGGAAATTGAAAGCAATAGACAGAAAAGTTTGTAAGAAATATTTGTACAATTATAAGGTAGTATAAAATGTCTCATAGAAAGCAAACTGTACAATGTAAAGTGATAAAATTATTTATTTTAATCAGGTATACATGTAGTGTCTACCAAATTTAGTGCGAGGTAATTAATGTATTTAATTCACAATTAATAAAATGAAAACAGTAAAATCGCATTTAAAATACATTAAATGTATCAAATGTATAAATATAACTAGATTTATGAGTGCTTTGTACTCTCAGTCATTGACAATATACACTCGAACTTCGTATGGATTGTTCATTTTCATCGATACAAACCATATTAAATATATCATAACTTATACTTTTGCTATGAATTTATTTCAATATACACATATATGCAAAAGTATGTAGTATTTAAAATTTATCATTTAGTTTCTGAGAAAATATACAAACAATATTAGAATAATACGGTGTCACGCATTGTACAATTTATATAATACACAGAAAATTCTAATTAGTATAAGATTTACTCCATACTATTTCAACCCAATTCACTTTGGCGACTGTTCTGAGTATTTATGTTATAATGATATAAATCATATCTATGTTATGAAAGCTGTTAAATAAAGCACGTTTTTGCATGCAATAAGTACACAATATTAACAACATATATAATCTGTAGTATGAGTTGGATCTATTCAAATTTTAATACTGTAACGTTTCTACGTCATCCACTCCAGAAAGACTGGCTTGTTCCAATACTTCAAGAAGCTTTTGCATTTCCATTGAATCAGTTGAATTATCGAGTGTCCTTTCAAGTGCTCGTACATACGACATACATGTTCGACCTTCATGGTCTAAGTTCTGTGGATTTGCTTTGTGCTATAATATATTATAATAATAAATTATAAGGTTATTAATATGCATAATATTCACACAAAATCATTACTATCATCTAAAGTCCAACATCATGAGATATTTGTACACTGAACGATGTAACATAGGAAGAGCATACCCATATTAAAAGTTGTGCCATTGCTAGATTACCGGTGGCACAGGCAAGATGAAGGGGTGTTCGTAAATCCTCTGTGCTAACAGAGATATTAACATCTTCGTAACTGCATTTGGCTAGACACAATGTAAACGCTCTCATATCTCCACTGTGTTATTATAGTCATGAAGAATGCAACATAAAAAGAAAAGTCATTTGGCATTATGTAACTCTAGCAAGGTGTAACTAACATAAAGTACTTTGATGTTCTATTTTCTCTTTTAATTATACTAAAGTTTTTATTAAGATTACTATTATTATCATTATTTTGTTGTAGATTACCGGCACACAGAATCGATAAGTAGCTTTCCCAAAGAAATGTTAGGATTGATAGGTGCTAAAAATGCTTTATCTTCATACTTCCATCTAATCCACTGTTCTTTTTCTTCTCTAGATGATTCAGAAGTTGGTTTTTGTTTTCCATTTAATCCATATTCCCAGATACTGTTTGCAATGTCATTGCCAAGAGCCAACATGACACTTAACTGTCCTGCACTGCAGTCAATACAAAATATTAATTATTTATTGTGTAGTGTCGTCTGCTTATAACCGTCTAAGTAAACTGATTAAAACTATGATTTGCTGTCATGAAATAAATTACAGCCATAAGTTAATGACGTATATGAAAATAAAGTATGTCTATAATAGGAAAGGTACGGGGAGACAAAATTACAATAATTTTACTTACGACCAATCATCCAAGTCCAATGATCTGACTTTCGATATGTGTGATCCTAAATTCCTATGTATACCTGAGCATTCGATACACATTAAAACACCTAAATTAAGACTGGCCCAGTCTGGGTCTACAAGGAGGAGGAATCATATCAGTAAACAAGATGTCTCAATGGAAATAAAAATTTTTGCTTAATGCCATATCGGTATCAAATCCTTACTAGGTGCACCACAGTCTACACAAGCATCGTTTCCAGAAACTTTATTTCTTATACAATGCATCTTAAAAGCATCTGTTTCATTTTTTTTATCACCATCACTATTTTGTAAACTTGATAATATTTGCTGTTCTATTGCAGATATCCAACTATCCCTGTCCTCAGCATTACTGGCTTCAAAGTGCCAAGTTTTGTTTTCCAAGGAGATGATTGAGAATTCAAAACTGTCTTCTGTAAATATGAATCACAAATATTATATCGTGTTTGGCAGCTTACATCAAGTCTGAACATTCATATATTGCATTTATTATACCCTGAGCGTTTGATGACTTTGAACCTTTTGGAGTTTTGCCAGGCACTTTCACAGTAACATATTGAAGCAGTATTTCTTTACCATTAGTATCATTCATATAATCCTAAATATATATTAATTTTTCATATCAGATCGAATAAAGTAAAAACTGCCAGTTTCAAATTACTCATTGTTCTTCAGTACTCACGTGTAAACTTGAATGATAAGTTAGACGCCCATCTTCTAGTAATGTTACATATTTCTTTTTCCATTCTTTCAACGATTTACTGCTTCTCTTAAAGAGATAGCCTTGTTTAACGGGTATTTCTCGGCCAACGCCCATTTCACCCATGTTATATTTTTCTTTTTTCGAGGGGGTAAATATATTTGATTTCCTCCTAAACTTTCTAATGTAAAAATGTATTGACAATTTTATATTTTATTTGTCTGTCTATAGTAAGTTTAAAATATAGGTAAATTGTACCTTAAAGTGGTAGGTGTTAAAATAGAAGAACGAAGTTCTCCATGTTGGTTCTGTACATTGTGAAAGCTATCATTGGCTACTGTAGAATCACTTTGCGTATTAATATTATGAATAGGTGGTGGAGAGTCTTCCTCTTTCTCAGAGATCTATTAAAATAACATATGACGTTCAAAAATTTTTAAAAATTCTATACCATTTGCAAAAACTATGTGTGATAGTACAGTAGGTCATATTTACTTTTAATGGATTTGTTGTCTCCACTTCTTTGGTTAGAAGCTGTGGTGCAGTTTTAGTAATCATAGGCACACAGTACTTTACTTCATTTTCTATGCATCCGCAGCATTTTCTATATACACGTTCAACAATTTTTTGACACACTGTAAATGTTTTTAATTATTGGCATAGTAAAGTAAAATACTGTGATTGGAAAAGCTAACAACCTGTTTGTGCATCTTTGTTCATGCATACATTTTATATATACATACCATCTTGAAATACCATTTCTACGTTTAAACCATAAATAGCACATGTTTCATAATACGGACACATCAGGTCATGTGCAAGCTTACGAGGTCTCACATCTTCAATTACTCTAGGATTACTGTCATTAATAAAATCTACAGAGTAACAAAATGAAAATTGATACATATACTGCATATACGTTACAGGTATTTGAACATTTGACTTTACTTTGCAGCATTAAACGATACTAACAAATGTATTAATTGCCAGATTGAAAATTACATTTTCCATTTACCAACCTTGTACTCCTACAAATATTTTTGGTACATATGACATTTGTCGAAACGAACACATTCTGGTGTAAAGACGAAGTAGTTTAGAGAAGCTTTCTTCGCTCTCTAAACTGAATACAAGTAATACAGCATCTATCCATGCACAAAACTGTAACAATTATTTCAATTCATTACCAAATTTATTATAACGTCAAACTGGTATCTTAGTTTAGTTTTCTTTTTACGTCGTATACTATTTCATCTGTAATAGTACTTTCTGCATACCTGGGATTCCGGTTGACCACCCTCGTCTCTGATAAGTAACAAATAACTCTGATCGTTCACAAAAACCTCTTTTTTGAAACGACCCCCTTCGGGAGATTCCTCATGCATAAACGATCCAGTCAGATATCTATGAACTAAGGCAGATTTTCCAGATTTAGAAGTTCCGATGATACCTAAGCGTAATTCTGGTACATCTCTGGCTAAGGTCCATTCGTGGCTATTAACGAATGAATCTACAACATGAGATGGAATAATTAAATGTTTACACTAGAACAACAAACGGGAAGAAATTACGCAGGGGTGTTTGGTAAATATAATTATACTTGCGTGTAATGAAAACCTTGTGGAAAATATTATGTACCTTCTATCGCTACTACATGTTGACGAATTTGTCTTGCAATATATGCATCTGGGATGAAGTCTATTAAATCATAAATAGCGTATATCGATGGGTGTACACTTTCAAAACGTTGTATTTCTTGTCTAATCGCTAAAGAATGTTCGTGTCCACTTTGATCAGTTGTCATCTTTCTCAAATTTCCATGTATTTATACAACTAATATCAACATATCACAATGTATTCATCATTTTAAGATAAGTCGTACGTGTAACCAGGAAGTATATTATCTTTACATAATTAAATAAACATAGGCTTATTGGCTATCACGTAACATATGTCAAATTGTAATATTTATAAACATTATTAATTGAGGTTGGAAGAGAAGGTTATCTGGCGCGACTGCACAGAGTAACCCCGCCTTTCCATGAGCAGCAGAAGAGCAAGCCAAAGCAGGCTAACAATTGCAGCACAGATTGCAGCACGCTGTAGATGCAACCTTGTTGATCGATGCGTTTACAACAGTTTACAATTTGGTAATAGTCAATGTTCGCCCCTAGATGGCATTGAAAAGTAAAGAAAAAATGATCTTACATTATTCTCTGTAAACCCTTTACTGATAATATTGAAAACTCTACGCTTAACAACGCTTAATGTTTAATTGTGCTTAATCTCGTGTCAAAGTTACTCGAATAATTTACGGAGCAGAACACGTGTTACGTTAGTTGAGATTGGTTGAGATTGTTA
The DNA here is from genome assembly GCA_944319695.1 of Tiphia femorata. Classification (NCBI taxonomy): domain Eukaryota; kingdom Metazoa; phylum Arthropoda; class Insecta; order Hymenoptera; family Tiphiidae; genus Tiphia; species Tiphia femorata. The sequence continues at coordinate 4,196,720 of OX090902.1, forward strand.
TTCATTGGCGACTGGAATTAGTGATTTGAAGATTTGTGCCCGATTATTGACACGTGTTTGCATTTAACAATGGAATATATGCCGAACGTAGCTGCAGTTCAGGATGGAAAAGCAATGATGTATGTATTTATTATTTGTAAACACGAAATGATTCTACTATTAAAATTTGATTTAATCCACAGCTTATGTTGCGAATGTGGTACGCAGATCGAACCTAATCCTGCCAACATGTGCGTAGCGTGTCTTCGTACTCAAATTGACATTACTGAGGGAATACCCAAACAGGCGACTCTACATTTTTGTAAAGGCTGCGAAAGGTATGCCTAGTGTTGTATATGTGCATTTAAAACAGAGATGAAGGGATGTAAAATTAGACCGATGCTTCTAGATATTTGCAACCACCTGCCGAATGGATCCACGCTGCTTTAGAGTCCAGGGAATTATTGTCTTTATGTCTGAAAAAATTGAAGAGTCTAAATCGCGTCAAATTAATAGACGCTGGATTCATATGGACGGAACCGCACTCAAAACGAATAAAAGTATTATTAATGCGCTTGATTTTGTTTATTCGCATCAGTAGAGAAGATATCTGAGTAATGTAATTGATAATTCAAAACATACAATTCTATTGTATAATTTTTTGCCGTAGGTGAAATTAACTGTACATGCAGAGGTAATCGGAGGTACGGTGCTGCAACAGATTTTCGTTGTAGAATACATAGTGAATCATCAAATGTGTGACGATTGTCATCGTGTGGAGGCAAAGGATTATTGGCGTGCCTCTGTAAGTGCTTATGTACAATTCTTATGTCATATAAGAATTCATACATTATATACACTAAATGCATCTTTATTATATCAGAATATGTTTCTGTTAAAAATTCGAACAATACTATTTTAGGTCCAAGTTAGACAAAAGGCGATAAACAAGAAAACTTTTTTTTACTTGGAACAACTCATTCTGAAGCACAAAGCTCATGAGCATACTTTAGGCATTAAGCCAGTTCACGGTTAGTAATTTCACTCTACTATTGGATAATTTTACTTTTTAATTATTTAACCCCAATTATTCCATTGTAGAAGGACTGGATTTTTTTTATGCAAATGAAGCAGCAGCGAGAAAGATGGTTGATTTTCTTGCAACTGTTATACCTTGTCGCTATCAACACTCAAAAAAATTAATATCGCACGACATTCATAGTAACATTTACAACTATAAATTCACATATAGGTAAGAAATAATATTTTTATGGAACACATTTTGTGGAAATTTTGTATATTATATTCTATCTGTTTCAGTGTTGAAATTATTCCTATCTCAAAAGATAGTGTAGTATGTTTACCAACGAAACTAACTCATTCACTTGGTGGAATTAATCCTATATGTTTGGTATATAGAATAACAAACAGCGTACATCTAATAGATGTGTCATCGGGCCAAAGTAATTCAAAGTTATTTACTTGACTTTAATGTCTCAAATGATGTTTTCTAAGAAACACGTTTCTCATCTTTCAACAATTCTAGTTGCAGAAGTAAATGCTACTATTTATTGGAGATACAGTTTCAATTCTATATGTAATCCTAAACAATTAACAGAATATATTGTAATGGATATTGAACCAATTAAAGATAAAGACAAGAAAGTGTTTCCAGGCCAAGGATCTATTTCCAATAAAGTACGTAGTTTCTGTTCTATTATTTCTTTTTTAAATCTGATATGACACTTATGCTCAAACTTGATTTGTTTCTAGCATGTAATATCGGATGTTTGGCTTGTAAAGTCTTCGGAGCTTGGAATAAATGAAAATCCAACTCACACGCGAACACATCTAGGTCATGTACTTAAACCAGGAGATTCTGCCTTAGGGTAAGTTTTTTGTTAATACACAAATATATCTGTTTTACTAAATATATTTGTTTATAAATTACAAATTGTTGCAGATATGCACTGAATATAAGTAATATTAACGATGTCAACTTTGACAAGTTAAATTCAGATGTAATACCTGATATTATTCTTGTAAAGAAATTTTATGGACAGGATAAAGCAGTACGTCGCAGAGCAAGACTTTGGAAATTGAAACATCTTGCCGATGAAGTAGTTAGCATGAGTACAGAAAATAAGTACGTACTAAATTTCATATGCATTAAGCTTCTGTGGTATTTACAAGATTCTTGTTAATTGCTTTATATACTTATTTAGTAATCATACATGAGATTATTCAAAATGATTTGTGTCAGAACGTAAATTCTATTTTCTTTTCTTTACAGCGAATACAATGATTTCTTAGATGAATTGGAAGAAGATCCTGATATGAGACAGAATATCAATATTTTTAGAGATTCGAAAAAGCAAATACCTGTTGATACTAACCAAATAGATCCTAGTATACCGCAAATTACTTTAGAAGAGATGCTTGATGATCTTGTTATTGAAGACGATGTCGAAATGTCGGAAATGTTTAATTAAGAATTAATAGAAAACATCTTAATACACGTTCATATTCTTCCTATGCATATTGTATGTACAAAACAGTGACCACACTTTTGTACACTTACAAGTATGCATGTTATAGGTGACGTCATAGAGATATATATATTTACATTGGAATCATTGCTTATCTCTAAAACACTGTATAAAGAATACTTGTTTACAATAGAAATGGTTTTGCTTTTTATGGACACTTTTTTATTATCGTCCCTAGTTGTAACAGTACCATTATATATAACTACGTTGAAACAATGCAATAATGGAATGCCCCATTTTGAGTCAAACTGTAAAGTAAGGTGTGCTTCCAAATATACTCTTATCTACTTATGAGACATATATTTTTGATGGTAAAGAATGTAGCAGTTCAATATATTGCCACATTCAATCATATCAGTAGGGGAAGGGAAAAATGATAACTTATAAGTGGGGATTAGCTTAAATAGACATGATTGATATGGTATCAATGTGATTTTCTTTCTGTTTCTTGAGCCTTCAACATGATGTTTAAGTATATAATATTAGCAGTATTGATAATAGCAAGTGCGGTTGCGAGTGAACCTGATGTGAAAGGTATGTCGAATTAAGCTTTATTATTTAAGATTATATTTTTAAGGAAATTTTAATGTTTTATTTAAATTTGTATATACCAAAGCTTTTTTAAAAAAGGAAAATTTTCCGTATATGAAGCAAAGTTATGGTTTATACCTATAATAAAAGCAATAGGTAGCTGTTGTATGTTATTAATAAAATTTGAATTGGCAATTTGCTAAAAATATTATTTTTATATTGCATATATAAATTTAATATAATTTAGACTGTTAAAATTTGACATAAAAAAACATTAGTTTCATTTTGTTTAAATAGGTACTTCTATATAAATCGTCTAATAAACAATAAAGCTCACCTACATTTTCAATTTGATTAATTTCAATTGTGATTAACAGATAAGATATACTTTAGTATCTACATAATTGAATAATAGCTTATAAAGAACGCACATTAGTGAAGTACTTCTTATTTAGATAAGAAGAATAGGTTGATTTACAGATTAGAAAGAATACATTATTCTTTAACTAAATAATTTGTAAGTTCTTTTTTCTACAAATGATGCTGAGGAGTAAAAAATCTTTGCAGAGAGTGCTGCATATTTTCTGACAGAAGTGGAATCAACAGTATTTGCAAAAGAAATTGATACATGGGTAAATTTGGGAGAAGAAACTGAAGTATTTAGAAGTTTAATTGCTACCTTAGCTTTGCCAACAGATTTACAAACTACAGATTGGAGAAATCTGTCTGGTGCGAAGAGTGTCGCTATTTGCACCATATGTAAAGCTACTCTTAAAGCATTTATAGCACAGAGAAGAAAGGGGGTATCTGCTGATATTATTAAACATTATGTAATTAAACTTTGCACTCTGTTAAATTTACAAAAGGAAGGAGTCTGCAAAGGTGTTGTTAACTTGCATGCGGTAAGTGAAAGTTGTGCTTCGTAAATATGTGCTTAAGGAATTATAAAAACACAATGCAAAATATATTTACAAAAGTGTCAAACATTATAACTACACGATTAATTGAATACTTCATTTACTGACAACAAATTGTTCTATATGTTTTCAGCCAGTAATTCTGCATATAATAGACAGTAAACTTAATTTAACATCATCTACAATCTGTGGGGTTCTATTAGAGTCACGGTCTTGTCCCTTGAATGACGATGAATATGAATGGAAAGTTAATGTTGATAATAACTCGCCAAAACTGATACCTCTTGAAAAATTAAATAAAACTATAGAAGTTGCGCAAATAACTGATATTCATTATGATCCTAAATACGAGCCTTATGGGAATCCACACTGTGGTGAACCAACCTGTTGTCGTAAGGGACAGAATAAGACAAATGTTAAAGGCGAGGTAGCTGGTTACTGGGGAGATTATAATTCTTGTGATACTCCATGGCATACAGTTACAAATACTTTAGATCACGTTAAAGCTACACATCAGGTATAGACCTTAAAAGTTAACTAGTTTTCAGATAAACTGTCCTATGAATTTTTATACAAAGTTTTCTTTTGTAGAATATTGCGTATGTTTACTTTACTGGAGATATAGTAGACCATGGTGTTTGGGAAACTTCACGAACAGGAAATACTGAAAGCATTAATAAATTCTACAGAAAACTTTATGAAACATTTAAAGGCACTCCAGTTTATCCTATTCTTGGAAACCACGAACCACACCCCATAAACCAGTATGTTAATAATACATCTTTAATAATGCTTATAATTTTAACACTGAGTATTTCACATACATATACCTCTTATCGACATAAAACAGTTTATAAGTACAATTGCATTTTCTAAATTTATGTACTAGCATAAAACTATGACAGAACACTTTTAGATATGCACCAAAGAATATTGAAAATGATGAGCTAAGCACGCAATGGCTGTTCAGTTTAATGGCCGATTTATGGATTAACTTTGGATGGTTACCAGAATCAACTCGTTCCTCTATTATGCAAGGTGGATTTTACACCGTTGTCCCAAGGAAAGGATTTAGAATTATAGCTTTAAACAGTAATGTCTGTTACTGTTATAATTGGCAAGTAAACAAAGGAAAAATTTATAGCACAATTTATATTAAATGTTGAATATAAATAATGTTTTTACGTGATAGGTGGTTATTATATCAACCTCGAGATCCTTATAATCAATTACAATGGTTAGCCAAAACTCTTTTGCAAGCAGAACAAAATAACGAGTTTGTCCATATTTTGGCACATATTCCCCCAGGGGATAAAGAGTGCCAATTTACATGGAGAAGGGAATATGCTAAAATTATTAATCGATTTGCTCATATTATTGGTGCGCAATTTAATGGTCATAGTCATAACGATGAATTGCATATATTTTTTGAGTCAAACGATGTTTCAAAGGCGAATAATATTGCTTGGAATGGTGGAAGTGCAACGACATATACGAATTTAAATTCGAATTATAAAATATATTCCGTTGAATCAGATACTTTTGTACGTATGGAGTTTTAATTATTACCAATTTAATAGTTATTACAGTGTTGAAACCTTTTTTACATTAAGCAATCGTGTTTTTCATTTAGAGAGTGCAAGATTTTGAAAACTGGATATATAATTTAACATTAGCCAATGAAGATTTTAATTCTGGTCCATACTGGTTTAAATCTTATTCATTTAAAGAGGAATATAATCTCCCTGATCTGTCTGCTAATTCTTTGCACAAATGGCTTAAAGCAATGGCAAATGACAAAAACATATTGAATCAATATTATAGGTAAAATTGTTACTTGCATAAATTACTAAAGTGCATTCCTTTTTTGTTTCTAAAGATCTTTTCTTACAGGAAATTCTTCAAAGATGCAGAACCTGCATTAAAAACTCCATGTAACGCGAAGTGCATGAAAGAGTATCTGTGTCGCATAATTATAGATGTAACCAAACAACGGACACTTTGCAACAGTATTTTTAATACATAAGCAATTGAATATTGTAACAATAAAGAAGTTATCATTAAACAATAATATTTTCATAAAGCAAATCTAATTTAACAACATGTGTTCTAATGGTATAAAGAATTTTAAGATATTGAAACTGGACTTTTTTCTGTGTTGTATTTTCATTACTAGATCATTTTCTTTTCATCATGAGTTAGTACATAGTGAAACGCATATTTACAAGAATTCTATAATTAACATACTTTAAGTCATTTATTGATATACTACATTAAATTTTACCTAATACTTTTTAAATCTATCCAGTCAACAATTGGGTTATACAGAATATCTTTTGCTGGTAGTTTATCGAGTAAATTGATCTGAAAAACAGTAATAATCTCGAGATTATTTTCATTGTTAGAAGCACCGAGCACCGATTGTTAAAGAGGGTCAGCGCCCGTATATTTGGAGGGGCAGTTTTACCGTGTCCTCGCGGGTCCTGGAGATAAATGCAGTGCTCTATTCGATCAGCCGTACTTACGGAGTTATAATGTAAACTATGTTGCTTTGTTATGTAGTTATACCAAAGTGACACACAAAGCAATGAAACTTTTGGGTCCCCCTACGCGCATAAGTGCTGATCCTCTTTAACAATCTCTCCTCGGCGTTACAAGTAAACAATTATACAGGATACATAATTCGTAACTGGTGATACAACCGCAAAGGGGGTGATTCTATATTCAAAAAATAAATCGAAAATAAAGAATTAAATTTCTTCGTTTGAGGCTTTGTCTAACCGACGAATCTTTAAAGTCGGTTTTTCGAAATCGAAAACGAAAAAATTTGATTCGTTATTCTCGACTTATTTTTTAATATAGAGTCACCTCCTTCTCGGTTGTACCGCCAGTTACGAATTACACTGTATATTGGGACCAGCTCTAGGACTGCACCCGAGCGTGTAAGGAAAGCACCCATAATACTTCATAGTAAGAGTCAAATAAGCACGGTATAGAAATATTATAATTAATATAATATTGATTAGCAAAAAACTACGATGTTGTGCATTATATGCAAATACTATACAAATCATATAAATATACATACCTGCTTTCGAACATATATAAGCAGTCTTTCTACATGTTCTGGATTATTACATTCTAATTTAAAGAATCTTCTCCATAATGCACCGGCTAATACCTTGTCTTCGGACATAATACCTTCGTCATACTCAATTAATGCAGCATTAAATTGATGAGATAATTGAATTATATGTTTGTCTTTTCTAGGAAATTGCTAATAATAGAAAAGTAATAATTACTATTATAATTTTATTGATTACACATATGGGTCACCAAAAAAAAGCATTTTTTTTGTTGCCCTGGAAACAAAACTTCTTCTTTACTAAATCGACGATGCTGATTCCAAAAACCGAAGTCGTTTATTTGAATTGACTCTAGTTTTCAAGATATTCTCCAGTAAAACACAAAATTGAGGATATCTCGAAAACTCAAGGCAATTTGAACAAACGGATTGATTTGTGAAATCAGCATCCTCGATTTATTAAAGAACAAGTCTTGTTGATCCAAGTTTCATTGACCACTGTTGATCAATGTTATTTATCAAGGAATATCTATGGCTTTGTTTCAAATATTCTTTAAAGTTAGTTTAACCCTTTCGCTACCAGGGTCTCATGAGAAAAATGTCCACTACAGCCCATGATTTTTTTCGAGATTATATGACACCAATTGGAATAGACTTTTCGTATTTATATTTAACACATTCTAAAAAAGTAAAATAAACATTCTTTTAAACTGGCATACATATATGTGACGCTGGACTACAGATAAAAACTATAAACAAACATATATGCGGTACATCAAATTAAGAAGGAAATGAATAGGATCGGAATGCAAAAACTAAATAAATACAATTTTTAAAAGTGAAGTACATTGATATATTATATACATACAGGGTGTCCCGCTTCAAGTGTAATCTCCGCGAAGGGGTTATAGCTGAAATGATTCTAAACATTTTCCCTTGCGAAAATGTTGGATGAGGCTTCATTTTTGAATTATTAAGAAAGAAACACTGGCGAATGAGCGCGCCTGTAAATCCCGCGCAGGGCCGCAGTCCTCACGTGACGAGTGGCGAGTGCCCGCTGGCCCTGGACGCGCTCATTTGCCAGTGGTTTTTTTTAATAATTCAAAAATTAAGCGTCATGCAACATTTTCACAAAACAAAATGTTTAGAATCACTTCCGCTATAACACCTTCGCGGGAATTACACTTGAAGCAAGACACTCTGTATATTATTTTGTATGATAAATTTTAAAACATTTGTCAACACATAGTCCAATTGGTTGTCCACCCTCTTGGCTCCATACGAGGAGCACTCCATTCTGAAAAACCCGGCTCCGTTCCTTATACACTTGCCCTGCTGAACCGATCTATTCAATTGCTGTACAAACTCTAAACAATCTAATATTATCGCAGACCAAGCAGATTCTGGATACATCTCATCCTTTTACAACTTAACAATTCTGTTCAACCCACAACGCATTTCAACACGTCTTCATAAATTGACCAAAAACGTCCGTCACACATGTGTGACGGCTGGTAGCGAAAGGGTTAACTGTATACGACTAATACAGCAGCATAATGTTTAAAGCATACTTACACCAAGTTTGTCAATTCTATTTCGCACATCTACCCACATTACTTCGACTATTGCATTTCTGACTATTTTTCCTTTCTCACCTTCTGCCATACAACGTGTCATTATCATCCATATATGTAATTCCGTCACAAGAAACCAAGAAAAAAGTGTGTCTGGCATGTTAAAATCTATAGAATTGAAAAAGGTATTCTTTGTAGTAAAATGGTTACCAATATGAATACGAATGGTATTCACTATGCAGTACTCGACGGTATTTTATTATGCTCAAAGATTTATCTTATTATGGGGATTCATCGAAAGTGTGTGATCAGCCATAATGGCAATTTCTGTAAATGCAAGTAAAATCTATTGTTTCTTTGTCTTTTTTCTCATTTACAGCGTACCTGTATAAAATAAGTTGTAATTAAGTCTATCTACTGTATGTTCATACATCATATTACCATTACCCATTAATACCTAAAAGCATAAGTGTAAGCATTAAATAGAACATTAAACATTATTAAATATACAATTAAGAAAGTTGACGTTCCCTTTCTGAACTTATATAAAGTGTACACGATGGACATAAAACTGAAGGCTTAATTGTAACGCAATGAAGGGCGCCATCTCTCTTAGCAATATTACTTACATATTTTGAGACATCGAAAATATTAATTTTGCTTTTCAACCTTTGAAACATTCCTATTTTATCAATTTTTTCTGTCGTTGACATAGATCTGACAGCGATCAATTGTGCATCCCCTGTCGTGGGCTGTTGTATGCTGAGAGCTTTGGACAATATCTCCTTAGTTTTAGCATTAGCATGCCAATTCCTCTTATGTGTGAACAGTGGTGATACATGCTGATTACAATATTTGATCATAATATATCTAATTTGGTTTTGTGATGTAACAAGCACAGGTCCATAAACAAGCGTTATGAATAAAATAATGCGAGTAGGTTAGGGATAAAATTTTCATGTCGATTGTCTCAATATACCTTTAGCATGGAAAGTATTCGTCCGCGTTGCATGTCATCAAAGTTTACTTTCTGTAACAACGTAAGTTTGTCCTCGCCGGCACATGTGAGAAAATCAAACTTCAAGATCGTGGTGAAATAACTATCGTGCTGCCCACGAAACTTTTGCCAAACGGTGAACATCAGAACTTACGTCGAAAATGGAGGTCACTCAACGACGATCGAGACCACATTTAGAGACTACATTTAGACGCAATTTCTTCGCTATTTCTGCATGGAGTCAATTGTTAGTTCTCGAAACTGTTAAACGCGCATATGCTTTTCTGGGATAGACTAAAATTTACCGATTCCAAATTGATTTTCACAGTGTAAAATGCAGGAGAGACAGCGCTCGCTAATCGTTCCTCTTTAGCCTGATATTGGATAAAGCTTTGCAATTTTCTTGATCTTCTCTGGTATTTGGTTGCGTTTAGGAGTATTTCATGGTAACTAAGAGATTTCTTACTTTATTGAATTATTTTGAAACGCAGAATACATTGTTTTCTACAGGTATATCACATTTACTCTCTTATAGCATGCTTCAACTTCTTGTGTCCTAGATGTGTGTGATTAAAAACTACATTACTGATTATCATGTCTTTTCTATAAAAACGATAAAGCTTTAAAATTATTGAAACGTTATGCCTTAATAGACACTTCAATTGAATTCTACTTCCTTCCTTATCACTCTATTTCATGTGACTTTTTGCGGTATTTTCTAATGAAATTTTTGTCAATATATATGTTTTTTTACAAATCAGTCGTTAAGTTTACAATAATTATTATGTGGTTATCCAGTAAAATTAGTATATATGGAAAGCTGAATGTTTGCGAATTGATAACAATGTTTTTTTTCTTCGCTAATGGTAACGGTAATGATTATATTTTGGCCCCATTTATCTCAAAATTAATATTTATATCATATTGTATTAACTATATAGAAACTCTTTGATTATATTTGCATATGTTTTCTTACAGACCATGAAAGCTATAAAAACAAAAGCGAAGGGTAAAAAAAATAGTACGAAGTTTGGAAGAGTAAAATTGAATGCTAAAAAGACCAGTAATGTACTTAATCCTGATTTTTCAAGCTTGCGTAAACCTGTTGACATAAGTGCTTCCAGTTTATGTCAAGTTATTAAACTTCTTGAAAGTGGCAGTGATGAGGTTAAAGCCATTCTTGCATACGAATGTGACATCGTATATGAGTGCAGAATCTGCCGCAGCTTGTTTAGAAGTCTTGTTAATTTTATTTCACATAAACGAGTTTATTGCAAAGACAAATATAATATTTCTTTAAACAAGAATATATTACAGGATTGTAATATAGTAAGTGAATACGTTCTTGAAAAATATTATGTAATACTATCTATCTTAAGGAATATGGTTGATTATTTTCATTCAGTTTACATACGCATAATATGTATATTTGTGTTTTCAAATTATAGTAATTGAACAAACTTTATACTTTGCAGCAATTTACCAAAGATTCTTTTGTATGGTCAAACGATTCGGACGACATTCTATGTAAGGACAATTACAAAAATGATAGAATACTTAGGAGCCAGGTACCAAGAGAAAAGAATAAAAAAGATCTAACTGCAATAATAGATATGTTGCATAGAAAACAAACAGATAATGTGGAGGACCAAATGTCTGAGTTGATAGAACGCATTGACAATGTAACACATAATTATGACAATGAACAAATGTCCATTGAAGTTATGGATTCAATTAATTCTATGACATATCAGAACAAAAATAAACTCTTAGACCCTTACATAGGGATAAATGAAGAAGTAAGATGCTGGTATTTTAATTTTAACGATAATCTTAAATGAGTCTTTGACTGCATTTTAAATGAACTATCCAAAGTGTTACAATAAATGTTTTATGTTCATTACGTAATGTCTTAGGAGATAGAGCTGGAGCAGATGCTACATCGAGAGTTGGTAATTTCAAACGTCAATGATGCATTAACAAATGTTCGAACAGAGAAAAGTGATAGTCCTGTACAAGTTTACGGAAGTGACGATGAAAATGACTTATCATTCGACGGCCTCTCAACAAAACCTTTAATTTGTTCGATATGTATGCAAGTGCATAATACTTATTAGTTTGTCCTTTAAACACATTCTTGTGCACAATGAATAAAGATACGGTTTTTTATATTCTAGGCAATGCAAAGTTTTCAACTAAAAAAACATTAACCGTTCATACACGAACACTGCATACTCCACATCGCATGTGTTATCCTTGTCCATGTTGTACAAGTACATTTGCAAGCACTTGGAGTGTTTATCGCCATTTATTTAAAGGTAAAGTACATGCTATGTAGAAAAACAATAATGCTGTAACAGAATATACAAACTAAGTTTACTTACAATCGTATGATAGTTCATAGAAAATCAAATGATCAAGTAAGGAAATTAAGAACGCAAATACAAGAAAAAGCATTTCGAAAAGAGATATCTGGATCGGACGAACTGCATAAGGATATTTGTAATACAGAAGAGTATGTCGATAACTCTCAAGCTAATGAAACACAGGTGTATATACTCTTCATTAAATATTTTCATAATAATTGACCACATATAAACATTTATTAGTAAATATGTTTTGTCGATAGTTAGGTTTAATAAGAAAACATACTATAAACATATGTTTTGTAGGAATGGATAAATCATTTAGAATCAGATGTCGAAATTCAAATGTGCGGTGGCTGCGGTAGGCGATTTGATAGAAAAGTAGCTTTGTCCGCCCACTTGCAACAATGTCAAAAGCGTATTGCACTTTACAATACGGTTACAAACAAGATCAAGAAACCTTCAAAAATGAACAAGGAATCTGTAACTGCGACACTTGTTACATTACCAAAAAAACCAACCGATGTAACATGTGACGAATCTGCTGAGTCTAGTTCTAAAGACAATTTTTTGCCTCAGAATCCTCCAGACTCATTAATTTTCTCAAATGAGACAGAGTCTTGTGATACACTTATCAGAGTTGAAGCTGTAGGGAGTCTTAGTAAAGATGACTGGGATAGAATTAATAATGAAAAATCAGCTGTTTTTAACGAGAATAGAGATATTGACGTTTTTACAATTTTATCGAAAACACAAGCTTCAAATAATGTGGAATTAAATGCCAGTGATACTAGGCTGGAACCATCTCCTACGAGTGATTTATCTGACGCACCAGAAATTATATATACAAGGATAGATAAGCCAGGTGCTATGAATCCAGGAAGCAAGAAAAGAAAAGTTGCACATGACAGTGAAAATGAGCAGACTGTAAATAATATAGGTAAGTATAATGCATATATGTTGGTCCATGCAGCTACTATACTGCGTTCAAAATACTTCAATATAATGGACATATACTTTGGAATAATGTTTTATACAACTGTAGGTGATAACAACAACACAAATGTAACAGCGAAAGATAACAGTAATTCCACAGACAATTTACCAAGTGGAGATTTATCAAACTCTGTGGATTACACAAGAATTATGGAAAATAAAATAGCAACTATTGCTAATCTTCGGAAACTGCAATGTCTTCCTTGTAAGAGAAAGTTTACTTCAATGACTAATCTACGTAGACATATGGCAATACATGTTGGTTGGAATAGATATCGCTGTAAATTATGCACTTTTAAATGTTTCGTCAAATGTGACTGTGTTGCACATTGCAATAAAGTGCATAATACTGATAACGATCGAATGCTTATAGCAAAAATGGTTTTGGAAATACCACAAGATCAGTATGCGTGTAATCAAGATATCGTCATGGACATCAGTACCATAGAAAAAAATATTAATGAATTAGAGTCAGTGAAGGCATTGGAAAGTAGTATAGATGCAAACAAAAACCTTTCAACTGTAGTAAGCACAAATGAACATATTAAAGTCAACAGGGAAGTTTCCGTTAAAGATGCATTTAACGCCAATGACACAAATTACATACATTCTACGGAAAATACAAATAAAATGAATGAAGATGGAGTTTCTGTTGAAACTAATGGAACAAATATTCATTCGCGAAGATTGGATGTTGACCCAGACCTTCGACGAATGGTTATGGAGGTTATTTTTGGGTCATCGGAATCAAATGGTAGCGAAGAAATGAATACAAAACAATCTGATTCTCTGAACAACATAGCTTCGGAAGAGAAATCTCATAATAATAACAAACGTAAAGCTAACGAAAATGGAGATCACAAAGGACGAAATTCTCCATCGTCCAAGGATGATATAAGACCTCAACGTCCTATTCGCAATCGAGTAAAACCAGTGAGGCAAGACTTTATTTATGACTTAAAAGATGTAGCTTTTCGCAAAGAACCTACTGCCAAGGGATCGATAGTGGAAAAAACAAAGACATTGACATCTAGAAAATCAGTCTCTCGTCGGCAATCACAAGGCAATCTAGAAATTCAACCTGAGGATTGTTCTAAAAGTCCTGTTAGGACATTGGACAACGATGATCCAATAAATAAACGTGAGGATTGTTCTAAAAGTCCTGTTAGGGCATTGGACAATGATCCAATAAGCAAAGGCGATGATTGATAAATAAACGGTCGACGGATATTAATTTAAAATGTACAGCTGGTCTTTCGTATAGGCCACAGTTGGGTATGTTGCAAAATACCGAAGTCCGTACATCTGGTAAGAGCTAAGGACTTTGAAATGTTTCTTTCACGCAAATTCTATTACATTTGTTACTTTATTGTTTTCTGATTAGTACTGGTTAGTACAATCAAAATGTCTTTTGGCTGTCTGTTGCTATTGAAAAATATTTTTTCTCTGATATAACCGAATATTCCGTAAAGTGCTTTTAAGTTTTTTAAAATTTGAAACAAATTATTTTGACAATATACTAACTTGCGGCTCATTGAAATCATTCTTTATAAAGACAATATATAAAGTTCTTTTTTTTGCATTCAATTAACGTTTATGTTTTTAATTATGTTAAAGAGCACGTAACATGTTGTCGTAGCAGGGATTTTGATAAATAATTTTGTTTCAAATACAAAATGGATAACGAAAATGATTAAATATAACCATTGATTCTCCGACGAGTGCAAATATAATATAGATAAAAACAATAAGAACATATTCGTTGCTCAAATCTTACATAAATTTGAAGTGTTACAATAAATACACTTACATGTATTTAATTTCTACATATTGTAAATAAAAATTATTGTAGTATACAATTATTCAATAATTGCAATTATTACATAATTATAATTGTGCATAATTTCAATTCATACAATTATGCATTAAATGTACATTCTGTAATATGTTTAAAACTGTACTTGTATATACAATTTGTAAGGAAAATTAAATTTACGTTTAAATAACGGACGTTCGATATTTCTTGTGTCTACGCATTATAATCGTCCGCTCTATTTTTATGTCACTAATGTTTTGAGGTTCTGATCTATACTATTGAACTATATGTACATACATATATACATATATAAGTTACACCCTTTAACTTATTAAACAAAATAAATTATAAAGTTTTATCGCTCGTTTCATTTCTAGCTTTATGATTGGTCCGCGATATTTCCCAGAACGCCTTCCGAAAACTACCTTTCGGTAAGTGGCTCCCTCTAACCTCAAGTTTATAAATTGGCAACTAACCAATCGCTACGAGTTCAGATTGTTTCAGATGCGCGGCAAACGGCGCCGAGTGTGGATGTTTATTGTGGTATTCGTCAAAACGAAGTAAATTACTGTCCAATGTGGCACGAATGACGCCGGTAAACGAAAGTGCAGCCGTAATCCTTTGATTAACACACCGTAGCGTGGTGCTTTTGTGGTGACAGTGTATACAAGGTGTGTTAAGTGTGAAATACGAGACGATCGCAGACGTGTATCTCAATTGATACCTGAGATCTCCTCATCGTCGAAATCGTAAGTATTAGAGAAACCACTTCCATACCATAGAGACCCCATAAGAGAAACTTGCCAATTCGGTGACCAACTGTGGTTATTTTCTACCTGGTCAATTACTTTGTCGTTACTTGAATTACACAAAAGGGACGTGCGAAGTAGTAGGATCTTAAATCTTGTTTATACTCATTGCATGGAGTATAGTAGCGCGAAGCGTCGCCTCTATTCTCTTCGCTCTCAAGAGAATACTCTTGGCAGCCATGAATCGAAGTTCGTTCGTTGACTCATGTATCTCTCTCTGCCAGTTAAACAGTAACAAATCGCCAAATCGCAATGAAGTATACGCGACGGTGCTCAACTTAAATTCCGCAAGAGCGTGTTGGGTAACGTTGTTTATTCATTCTTCCGCAATAAGTCTTACGGAAGGCAAGGAAAAATCTGTTCTGATTTAAAACGCATTCCGGTTAGTTTTTCGACAAATTATGTAGAGCCGGGTGAAATAATCGATACGACATAAACAAGAAAGCGTGTAATTAATGTATACGCCACTTGTTGCTGGCGCTACCTGTAGGCTTCTATGTATAAGTGTAAGAACGTAAATTTTACATTTCCTTCGAAAACTCGTGTCGGCAGATTTAAATTTACGTTGTCCTTGGTGGTTAAAACGTGTTTGGGCAACTCGTAGTATTCCTTAACGTTACGCTTTTACTCCACGAAATTCAACAAATTGTGCAACCATTATCACACGCAAAATTTATTTACGACTTCATCGTAACACAAGCATTACGCGACAAATAAAGTTACTCCGCCTAACTTCTCATCCGTGCATCCAACACGCCTCTTTCGGTCTAATATTTCAACGTGTCTGAAAATTATGAATACTAGTAATGAAATTCTCCAAACAATATTGTACCATCCGTAACGTACAGCACAGCAGTGTCGCTAATGTTAAAAAAAACTTTTCGTCGCACCGAAAACGTTTAATTCGAAGCAGAAAGAAAAATGGCAAATGCACGCGTGTATCTTTCTTAACTTCGTAACGGGCGGTTTTGCGCTCGTAACAGTGTGTACTTACGTGCCCGTTATGAGCAAACAAACCGCGCTCGAATTTCATTGCCCCAAACGATTTAAATAACGATCGTCTCGCGGTTGGCGGTCCATACAGATTACATGAAATTGTACGTTGAGCTTTTTTTTCGCGCAAAGCCGAGTGGGTGGGAGGAGAGGCTGAGGATATACATATGTCGAAGCCGAAGCATGTGCCGGTGAAGAACAAACGGTTCATATAATACGAAGGAGTGCAAGAGTACGGCTCCATTCTTCGGTACGTGGTCCGAATACGACCCTAATAATACGCCTCATTTACTCATTATACGGACTGTCCTTATGTAGGTTACACCGATATTATTATTGTAACTGCCGAATGAGACGAGACAAGTAACTGGCGTTACTTGCACTACGTCCCCTCCACTTCCCTCTTCGAAGATACGTTCCCCTTGTTCGACGGACTGCACACACCGGGGTCATTATCGTATTCTCGACTTACTCGCGCTCAACGAGACAACGAGAATTTCGATGTGATTTAGGCGCGCGCGCGCGCTCGGTGGGTGGAGTAGTACCGCAGTTTCGGCGCTGGCGAATGTGAGGTTAGATTGCGCGTATCGTAAGCAACAGAACAAGTCTAATTGTAAGAATAGGTCCGATTACTTTATTACGGTGGATTCTTGTTTGAGTCTTCTCTCGTGATCCCAGAGTAGTTTTTGGAAGCGTTCTTATAATTTTATTTGTTGCGCGAGCTGTACACCTTAAAATATTTGATTTTAGGCGAAGTTAAGGAAGATATCCATTTTCTTTTTTTTTTTAATTTTAAATCGTTAAGCGCCATTGGTTAATTTCGTGGAAATTGGACAAGAAGATATTAACGTCAGACAGATTATTCAAGCTTATGGAAAGTATCTTTCAAGTGTATTTATTATCCTTTCTTTATAAATTATTCCAAATATGGAATACGTTTGCATTGTGAATAGTATCGAAATAAAAAGTACGTACCGACGTAAAAGCACGTTTAAATTTTGGCGCATAATTTAAATCGTTTCGTGACAATACGCGCCCGTAAATTGAAAATCCGTTGGTTGATTCATATTTACGTCAAAAATTCTTGTCGATTTATACGTGAAAGGCAGTTGAATGCAAAGCAATCGAAAATATTCGATTGCATTGAAATTCCCCTACTCGTGGTACCTCCGTTGTTCAACCACGATAACTTATCCGTGTCGAATATTACAGTCGGTTCTCACCAACAATAAGGGACCTGAGCGTTTCGTGCAATCAACGTACGTGTCGGGCTGCTCTCTATCAGCATTTAGCTCTTGCGTGAAACGCTTACGTGCGATACGATCGCTGTAGGAAAAGTTTCTGTCGCCTTCCACCTACGACAAGGCGATCTTGACGCCTAAACAAGCAATAAATTTACGTCTCGTTCGGCGGGCAGCCTGCATATCGAGTTGCTCGCGCGTGCTTCAGAGTGAGAAAGAAAGAAGAAACAGAGAGAGAGAGAGAGAGAGAGAGAGAGAGAGAGAGCACTCTCGTGCCGCGACGCGTCTCCACCGATAAAAGGGCGGGACCAACGATTTATTCGCTTCGACAGTGGCGCGCTAAGTGGATTAACCTGGTACATGGATTGCGTTTGATAGATCGCGACGCGTTCACTATTTTTCTTCCCTCCGGATTTCCACTACGATTAATTCTATTCGATTTGTTAACTGTTTCGACGAGTATACTTGCGCTATTGTTTTTCCTTTTAATACCGATAAACTTTGAAATTAGAAAAATTATGAATGTTTCGACTTTATTTTAGACTTCCGTATCCGACCCTCGTCCGATCTTAATAAAATTTTACTGGTACGTAGCACTTACTAAATGCAGTCGAACGCCATACGTGCGAATATAAGAAAACGCCTGCTTTCCCAGATATTAAATTTTAAAGTTACATGATTAAATCAACAATTTTTGACAATTTTACGTAAGAGGAAGACTGAAATTCCGGAAAATGTCAGGTTAGGCAGGTGCAATGGTTAAGTACGGTACGCGTAATAAAAAAATAATTTAAACTTGAGAGTGTGGTAGGCCTTTCTGGTGAGATCAATCTCTATTTATCACATTTATATTTCAACTTTAACATCGAATATCTTTTTTTGGAGAGGAGACCACCAATTTTGTCAGAGGAAAAAGTTATTTCTGGAAAAACTTCTGTTATTTCTGTTAATAACTTTTTAATAAACGACGAGCGGAGCTTAAAACCTTCGCAACATTACTCAGGGTGATGACCTTGATAACATATGTGAAGAACATTGAAATCCGAGGTGGCTCCCCATAAGTGAATAATTACCAAAAAAACAAAATTATTTTCTATATTTCTTGTTTTTAATATGTATTCTAATGATATTTTGATAAATTAGTATTTATAATCTTGCAAGATATTAATAAAATAAACCGTTCCAGCAAAACAGTTTTGAATTTGAGTCTTTTTTTTACATAAAAATCCAAAAAAATTAAACGTAATTAAAAATTCAATACCTCGGAAACCAGGCGTTTCCTTAGATTCGCACTTATGGCGTTCGCCTAGGTTTAGTAAATGCTACTTACCGGTAATATTTTATTAAGATCGGACAAGGGTCGGATACGGAAGTTCAGCCGAAATCAATTAGAGTTTTGTTCTGATTGGATTAATTTCTACACTATTATTATATGTTGCGTGTTCGACGAGGATCTACTCTCGTTATCCCTGAGCTTCTACTACACAGCTACCAGGTTGAGCAAGTTTCTTCTGGACGAACGATATCTAGTAATCTTTGTGATGAATGAACTGTTTGCCTGTTGACAAGGCGTAGTTCAAAAGTGCGCGGTACAATAAATCACTATTGCTGCTGTTTGTTTCATGTTCGAAGCACGGTGTACTAGTTGCAAACTCATAGATGCCCCGTGGCTTACAATTAGACGTAATTCACCTCCCCCTCGGTGGAAAACGTCTTTCACTTTGAGCCTCGGACTTTAATCATTGTAAATCGACGTAGAGGGTTGCCGCGGTTTTCCGCAATTTTCCACTTTCGAAGTTCGAGGAGCCGAAGTCGATTTTGCCCGCGCAGGATTCCCCCGAAGGGACTTATTAAAAATTCCAAAGATGCCGATCGACTCATTACTAAAACTTACTGGCGCAATTCTATAGCCGAGAAGAATTCTTCTCGCAGAAATTTAATAAAGGACGAATCTCGTTCCTTCCACGTGGATTATTCCTCATCTCTACCTTCGCCAGAGACTCTAGTGTAATCCTTAGTTTTACAAGTTGGACTGTGATAGTTTTACTCTCATTAAAACAATACTTAACCCTCCAGTAGGCGCGTGCCCATTTCTAACACGAATGGGCACCTTGCACCACCGAGGTGTCATTTTCTTATCCTCACAATATTATTTAATAAGTTGCCCAAGTAAATTATTTCTTAACCCTTTGGGTACGGATTTGTTTGAAAATATTTTTTTTGCGCTTGGAACAGTTTCAATTTGCTCGAATTAAACTGGTGATTCGTAACTCGGGCAAAACAAGTACATGACGTCCCGATACGTGAAATGTGCCCAAAGGATTAATCACAGAACTTGTCAATAAGCACATATTGATAAAAATATCAGAATTTATTTATAAAAATTAAAAGAAATTAACGAAACTTTTTAGTTACGATCACAATATTGAATGTTAAAACCGACTTGTCACACGTTGTAAAGCGGAAATTCAGTTGAATTTTTAGATATTTATAATATTTATAATATAAAGATGAAATGGGAATAAAAATACGAAATTCGAAATACATACTCACTTGTTGGAAACCATAGGAAACGAACTTTACTGGAAGACGGCTCTGAGGTACGATCTAACTGTTAGTCGACGTGTGCCCATAGACTTATACTCATAGACCGCGCATTCTGTGAGAAGCGTTGAAGACAACATGATACGAGAGAGCAATACTGGGGGTGAACCTGTCTCTGTCTAACTGGAGCGTTGGTGGGGGGAATAAGGAAAACAGGAGAAGAGCATACGTTTACGCGTATAAACGTTTAAACGTATATGAACGTATACTCGCGTTTAAACGTTGCTCTTCTCCTTTTTTCCTTATTCCCCCCACCAACGCTCCAGTTAGACAGAGACAGGTTCACTCCCAGTATTGCTCTCTCGTATCATGTTGTCTTCAACGCTTCTCACAGAATGCGCGGTCTATGAGTATAAGTCTATGCGTGTGCCGGACACGTCGTTTTTGTTTCGGCGACAAATGCCTATCGACGTGGTACACACGTCGCCGGCGGCTTTGGAACAAAAGCATCTTGAGTGCGTGGCACGTCTTTATAGCGCAAGTGCTGAAAACTTACAATAAACTAGAATTTGGCCAATAAACTAGAAAACTAAATTTGAAAGGAATGCACTTGTATTCATCTCACAGAAAAGTAATTGTAATACTTCTATGTAGGTGATCGAAAAAATGGACAAACGCATATATGTGCCTTCAATCTATGCCGGCAACTTAGACTAAACTCATATCCATATGCGTCCTTAGTCCACACCGATAGCTTTCGCCAGACGCAAATATGCATCCATAGCGCTCGACGGGTTAAAAAAGGTATCACTCGCGCAGCTGATAATTGCACATGCAATATCACTCCAGCATTACGCTTTTTCGTTACTAAACATTACTGAACTAAAGTTCTTTGACAATTCGTGTCGTCGTAGACTTTTGCGTTTCGCAAAAATGCCGTGGAATAAAAACTCTGGCAACGAGTAATTGAACGCGCTCCCGATGAAGATGATGCGAAGTCACGAGAAGCACGCGACAAGATGTAAATTGCATTTTCGCGCCCATAGGACCAGATGAAATCGCATTCGTTTGGATGGCAGTGCGCGCGAGTTGCACTCACTCCGCAAAGAGGACGCGCGCGAGTATCACGAGTGCAAAGCAGTGGAAGTGGATCCGCTCGTACGTTCTACTCGACCCTTTTTTCTCCCTGCACGATCTTTGCTCCCCTTTTCTCGTCGCTCCTATACTCTCGTGCTATTGCGCTTTACTCGGAATATAAGTCGTGAACGGCCGTAGGTACATTTTATTACTCCAGTCGTTTTAAACAAAGGATGCATACTGTGCTTATTTCGAAGTGAAATATTATTTCAAGCATCCTTCGTGGACCGATGAGATTAAACTGGTGGGCAATGATATCGGTCCATCCCGTATTCTTTATTAAGTATATGTCTTATTTGTTTCGGTAAGTATTTAGTGGACGTGCAATCTCGTTTGCAATTTGGAGTTTGATTCGTCGGAAGAAATTCGATTTACGAATATCCACGTACCTTCTCAACGATACTAACAATAAGTCTCATTGGTAAAATGGTGATTTCTTGCTTCTGAGCTTCATTATTTTCTCGGGTAAGCAGAAACATTTTCTCATTGTTTTCGTGGGTTACATGAAGCTTACAAGTTGTTACTCGACCACTGTCTGAGAATTTCCCAGAAGGTACCACCGTGTTTCTCTTAAGCCGTATCTACACTGAGTGAAGGAAAAGTCTGAGGAAAAGCGAATGTAAACGTTGTTCGCGGGACGTTCGTCCGTATTTAACTCATTTGCATCATTACGCAAATGGGCTAGGCAGGTTAGAGCTAGGGTCGCGACCCAACCCTAACCAGGCCCTGATCCTAAGGCTAATCTACTTAACTCTAACCCTATTCTACCTAATCCTAGCCTAAGCGGACCTAATCCTAGGGTTTGAATTAGGTAAATTTTTATTTTGTGAGCAAACGAATGTATGTTTTCAAATATTTTTTTTCGATATTGAGGGGCCAACTTCACACGGGTTGTAAATGGGGCTTTACTGCGAAATCAGGCGCATTGATCTTAGAGCATATATATATGGAGGGGGAATGCTGGCTTGAAAGTGTGTCCAAGTTGTGTGCGAGAGAGAAAGGTATATGATCCTAATTGTTCTCTGCGCGCATGCGTTGAAAGTGGTCAAAAGTGACAGACGATCTGAATATACTTTAACTTACAAGTTAGTTCAGTAAAGTGGGGTTTGGAGACAGACTTCAGAGTACAGAAAGCGTGGAAATTGTTGCTCGCGAAGATCTCAACGCATGCGCATAGAGGACGAATAGGAACATATACCTTTCTCTCTCGCACGCAACTTGGACACACTTTGGTAAATATGCCGATCAGGGGACCAGGCTCCTACGACCTTGACCTTGATATATGTTATCAAGGACAGCCTCCCGAGTAACGTGCAAAAGGTTTTAGGCGTCGCTCGTTGTTGATTAAAAAGTTAATAACTGAAGAACTACTGAAATTGATCCCACTTTCACAACGCTCACACACTTTCCTAAATATGGCATGTGTCGGTAAATGTTACGTTTAGCGGAGCATGCTCTTTAACTTTTCCCTAAGGCAAATTGGCGGTCTCCTTTCCAAAAAAAGATATTCAATGTTCAAGTTGAAATATAAATGTGATAAATGAAGATTGATCTAACCAGAAACGATTACCACGCTCTGAAGTTTAGATTATTTTTTTATTGCGCGAACGGGCGCGTGAGCGCCCGTGCCGTGCCTAACCATCGCACCGGCCTAAGTTAACATAACCTAACCTAACTCTTTTAAAGCTTAGGCGGGTTAGGTTAAGTTAGGCCGGTGCGATGGTTAGGCACGGCACGGGCGCTCACGCGCCCGTCTGCGCAATGAAAAAATAATCTAAACTTGAGAGCGTGGTAGGCCTTTCTGGTTAGATCAATTTCCATTTATCACACTTACATTTCAACTTTAACATTGAATATCTCCGCCCCCCCCCTCCCCTCGGACCGAAATCTGTCTATTGTTACTCATGGTGGGTTCTTACAAATATCTATCAAGATCTACATAAGTGAGTGGCGTGGAATAAATTACCCTGAAATACTCACACTTTTTACTCTCATAACTTTTTAAGGAACAATGAGCGACGGCTAAAACTTCTTGCACGTTACTCGGGAGGTTGTCCTTGATAACATATGTCAAGGTCAAGGTCGTAGGAGCTTGGTCCCCTGATCGGCATATTTACCCACACTTTTAATCTATAAGAAACAAAGGCTATTCCCCCTCCATATATACAGGGTGTTTGACATAAGATGGATAACCCGAAAGTTGGTGATAGATGGGGTAAAACCGAGAAGAAAAGTCATGTACCATAATGCAAAATTCGCAATAGTTATCGAGATATTAATAAAAACGCGTGAGCCAATGAGCGGAGCCGGTGAATGGCGATGGACAAGAGGCGCGCGGTGAGAGGCAAGCGCGATAGACAAGAGGCGCGCGGCGACGGGCAAGAGCGATGGACAGGTGGGGCTAGCGCGATGAACAAGAGGCGCGCTTTCCCCTCGCCGCGCGCCTCTTGTCTATCGCGCTTGCCTCTTACCGCGCGCCTCTTGTCCATCGCCATTCACCGGCTCCGCTCATTGGCTCACGCGTTTTTATTAATATCTCGATAACTATTGCGAATTTTGCATTATGGTACATGACTTTTCTTCTCGGTTTTACCCCATCTATCACCAACTTTCGGGTTATCCATCTTATGTCAAACACCCTGTATACAGGGTATTTCACCTAACTTGACCACCTTAAATATATCGCTTATTTTGTATGATAGAAAAAATGTTAGGGGGAGAAAAATATTCTGTTCGAAGGCGCTAATATGGTGATGGGCCGAATTTTTTTCTCAAGGTCATTGTTTTCGAAATTTCAAGGTCATCGTATTTTTTTTAAATGGGACTACATATTTTCACTACAACGGTCTTATAGCCTATAAAAAAACAAATCCAACGAGGTGCAATATGTTGACCTTCACATGACATTTAGCGAAAAAATCATTAAATGTTTGTCAGTAATTTCAGTACGCGTTCAGGGACGGTAAATGAAGGAATTTCAATTTTATTGGAACAGTTTTAAGTTAAATCTTTATTTTAGGTTTTCAAAATATGCACCATGAATCTGGAGGCGGTAAATAAATTTTTGCTGTACATTTTTAAGTTGTTCTGCAGTAATTGGGGAGACCTAAAAAGTAAAGTTTACAACGATGTTCCCACAACAGCAGAAAACATGCAACAAAGGGTTCTACATGAATGTAAATCAGTTACTGCAGAGCAACTTAAAAATGTACAGCAAGAATTTATTTACCGCTTCCAAAAATGTATCCAGGTTCATGGTGCACATTTTGAAAACCTAAAATAAAGATTTAACTTAAAACTGTTCCAATAAAATTGAAATTCCATCATTTACCGTCCCCGAACGCGTACTGAGATTACTGACAAACATTTCTTGATGTTCTCGCTAAAGGTAATGTGAAGGTCAACATATTGCACCTCGTTGGATTTGTTTTTTTATAGGCTATAAGACCGTTGTAGTGAAAAAATGTAGTCCCATTTAAAAAAAATACGATGACCTTGAAATTTCGAAAACAATGACCTTGAGAAAAAAATTCGGCCCATCACCATATTAGCGCCTTCGAACAGAATATTTTTCTCCCCCTAACATTTTTTCTATCATACAAAATAAGCGATATATTTAAGGTGGTCAAGTTAGGTGAAATACCCTGTATATGCTCTAAGGCATTGATTCGAGGCGTCGCGCGACGAGTCATTCTCCTCTGAAATCTTCTCTGCTCGATCCTGAGAGTTTCTCGGAGTCTGAGGAAGAACGAGGAGAGGAAGCGAAGGGAGGATTCCTTCAGAATCACGGTATTCCATCTCGGAATTCTTTGGTCCCGGAGAAACGATCCCTTTCTTTGTGGTGGTCTCTAGAAGCCGCCGTCCCTTTTAGCGGCCGCGTTCTTTCCCTCGCTACTTCCCCTACCCTGTGACCCTGTAATTTTGCAGGCCACGATTAAGTCGCTAGGAATAGCGTAGTCACCGATGTTCTCGGTCCGATGAACCGATTCGAGACATTCCATCGTGTTAAATCGTGCGATCCAGGGTGCCTCGGATTTGTTGTCTTTGACCAGTTAACTGTGGCGACCTCCCTGAAAAATGTGTATCTGAAATGTGTCGCAAAATGTAAGTGATAACGAGTATACTCTTCAAACACAGAATACGTTGGGTTGTTGTAATATAGAATTAACTCGTAATGAAACGACAGTTTTATTTGTTCATTTCGTCACTAACATTTATTCATTTACTTAACTTAAACATGTATACCAGAAACTTGTAACTACTTTGTACGCATGACGAGTGTACACGTCAAGACACAAAGCCTTGCCAGTTCTTCATGACGTGTATACTCGTCAAACACAGCTAACTTGTTAAGTCTCGATTCTTCTACTTATTTTAACTCGTAACGTCACAAGAAAATTCTTTAAAGGAAAGTAGTGGTGCTTGCAGAAATTTTGCGAGTCACCGGAAAAAAAAATTGGAAAATTTTAGAGCCGCCCAATCTGGGGTTCTACTCTCTTAACCTTTAAGTATACGCGCTCTCGAATATAACATAAGTACACGCATGGTGGCATTCCATAGATCGCTATTGAAATATCAACGTTTAAAGTGATTTAGAAGAAAATGCTGAATTAAATTATTCAGTGATTTATTTTAGGAGAGAAATATCCAAATAATACAAAAAGAAACGAGCGCGTTGCAAATATTTATTCGCGTGTTTGCAGCGCGTGGGTGAAGCTTCAAAGGTTAATGCTCGTTCGATAAATTTTGCCGATTGACCAGTACAATTCCGAATTACAACAAGCGCCAGGTGTGATCACCGGTACAGCGCGCATTACTTTGGAGAAAGGCCCTGGGAAAGGCTAAAATGGAATTTTCAGAAAATTCTTTCGAAGGATATATTTTTTAGAAATTCCTCTCACGACTAAACGCAGAGTTTGAAATTGAGAGCGTGTCATGATTACCGCCAATAAATTGGTTAGCCAATAAATTTCTCTGTCAAGCCCGTGCGTGCACTCGACGAATCATCCTTCCTTTGTACGTCTTGCAATTGCAAGCGCGAGCAAGAGGCTCGAAGAAAATTTTATCGACTTCCTGCTGGAGTGTGGCGTGTAGAAAGAAAGAGCGGCTAGTTCTCGCGGGCTCACGCGAGCCGAACCGATAAGATGACGAGAAGAAGGAAGAAGGGGCCCGGTGAGAGAAGTAGGTGGGGCGACTAAAATGGCGAAATAAAAAAGGAAGATATCAGTACTCGTTCGGGCACAGGATGCTCACTGGTAGTGTCGAAATTGATTCTGTGGCCGGAAACGACGAAACTCGACGCAGTTGCGTGCCAAGTTGCACAATGTTACGGTTGTTGCCTCGGTTCCTCCTTCAGGGCGGTGCCAGATCTGCGAGTAATGCGAATACTTGGAAGGGTAACTTACGTTCCCTCTAAAGCTCCGCAAAGCATACTTCGAAATTCCAGTCGTTTAGGTGGCTCGAAGGAAGTGGAGCTAACTCGTAATGTACAAGAATCAAAATTCAGTTCCCCATCATGAACAGCAAATCCTCGTACGCTTTCAGGTAAACCCTATTGAGAAGCATCGTTCGATTGTATCATACGTTTCGAGCTCTTTCTCGAAAGTTTGCCATCCCCGAAAGTTTCTTGCTTTCTTCTTTTAGACGTGTTATACGAGGAAGAGTTATACTTCACCTTGCTATTCCTCCGATGCTACAGTTGGGCACCTGCAGTGTGAATATTAAGCTATCCACCTGTTTGTAAAGGTCGACGCCCCGAGTTCACTTCAGAAGGATTATTCCATCCAGCTTCCATTCCAGATCTGCTTCTGTTTATTGTTAATCGATCGCTCTCCGTTATTCGCTTCTAGCCTTCGCTCACGGATACTTCAAAGGCCGTGAGAGGGTCGGTCCGTATACAATTGTAAAGGGAGTCCTTTTGGATTTACTCGTAGGTCGTAATGATAGGGGTGAATCATTTTCCTAGCTAAGGGAGGCGCCAGGTCCCTGGATGGTAGATCGGTGTGCTGCCATTGTAGTCGGCTATTGTACAGGGCGGATGCTTGAAATTTTCATTAGCCTCCAAACGCACCTGGGATTTTACCCACTGTCTGCCCGAACTCCTTGCAGGAGGGTGAGGCAGCACGGTGATCGATTGGGTAACGATGTATTTAGGTAAAGATCGTTATATTTACTTCAATGTTACGCGTAACCGACGTTGTTTTCTGGAGGGTGTGCATCAGGGTGTAAAGATGCGACATTAATTTAAATACATATAACTACGAAAGGTTCGCTTATGTAACATTTCTGTGTGAACGATCATTTCCTTTTTTTCTCCTCTCTTTAATCCAAACGTTTCTTGGTAGAGGGGGGTGGCTCGTAATTATACGTAAGGAGGGTGGAGTATTAGTGAAAGGTAAAATGAAATATATCCATTACTTTACGGCCTCTGTTTGAACCTGGTACCCAAATTTAAGAAAATTGATTGTTTTTTGTCTCAATCGGAACAGCTTTGTTTGTACCCATTTGTACCTCCTTTCCAAGTGGTAACTTTTTGGTTTCTTGAGATATCTTAAATCTGCAAATGCCATTCGAAAGAGCGTTGTTTGTACCCATTTGAACCTCTTTCATTTTCGTTTCTACCTCAAGGGGTTAGTTTGGTTAATTTGGTTTATCGGAAGGAGAAATTTGCGATAGTGTAGGTATGGCCGGTCCTGTCGATGGAGATTGATCTATCCAAAAAGTCTTACTACGCCTTCAAGTTTAGATCATTGGTTTATTTGCTTTATTTGCTATAGTATAGGCTATCTAGATAGATCAATCTCTACACACAGACTGAGCCACTTATAAAGTATCTCTATCTCCGAATCCTTTGAGGTAAAAACGAAAACAAGAGAGGTACAAACTGGTACAAACGATGTTCTTCCGATTGCAAAAAGACAAATTTCGATATCTTAAAGATGGGTGGCAAGTTCACAGAGGTTACTTTACGAAGTGGCGTGGCTAATGATTTATTTATTTTTATTAAACGACGTTCCAACTGCGTGATTTCTTACGAGAGGGGGGTATCCTGCACTCGCAGATGGCTAATTATGCCAGACAAATTGAAAATATATGCGGCACGAGTGGCGATATTGCGTCACAGTGGCACGCGCGCGGGACGAGCTATGCGCAGGCTCCGTGGAATGAGATTAGTGAAAGGTGGATACGTGTTACAAATGAGAGCCGTGAGTTTGCGGCTGTCTTGAAATTTTATTTGTGTCTGGGATCAAACGACTAACGATAACATATCGTCGCAAAGGCGTTCGGGGCCGCGTTCGTTGCTCGTTACAATTATGGAAGTCATAGATGATTGGGTCCACCGTATAAATAAATAGGAGAAAATAAATCTTTGCAATCTCTAGCACAATAATTCCTAAAATTATGACCCAGTATTTCCCCATTTCGCCGGGCTAAAAAGAAACGGAGATCAGGCCAGGAATAGAAAGGAAAAGCCGAGCAAACGAAAGAAATAATATTCTTATTCTAACACATATCGTTCCTTCGCTCTTTATCTCCCTATATTCTTCTTCTAACGAAACAAGGATGCTCTCGCGTCCTGCTTTTCTTCTCCTCGTGCATTCTTACGTGCCGATTGAGACTGTTGGAGAAATTAACGAGGAAAACAAAATTATTTAACGAGAGGTGAGAGAAGGTAGAGAAAGAAGTGAAACGAGGAGAAAGAAGAGATGTAGCAGGATGAAGAGAAGAGTCCTCCTGCTCGAGAACAAGCGGGTCGGTTTACTGAGATCGATAGTTTATCTAGACGGTGGTGGTGCGGTGGTAACCCCATGGCCGCTCCGGCCGAAGCCAGTGCATCTCCTCCCCTCGAGTAAAGGCCAAGCCGCGCCTGGGTTTGTGGGAAAAAAAGGAAAAAATTCACTGAAAGGACGGACATAAAACTCTAGCGTGGATTTTACTCGGCGAACGTTCCGACGTATCTTTTCAGTTGGCCAACTTTTCTTCGCCTTCCTTCTTAGTTCCATGCTCGACCTTCTTCTTCGTCGTCGTCGTCACAGAACGAGTAAAGCCCAGAGGGCTTACGTCGTTTAAGAGTACGGCTTAAGGCTTTATATGGCGTATGGATAGTGAAGGAGATTGGTATAGGAAAAAGAGAGAAACATCCGCGCGTAAATCCGTCGATGCACCTTTCTCACTCGCACGTCGCTTCTTCCTTCCACAGTTGTACACAACTTGCATTCGAGCGGCGTAAACTCGACGATTAAATTCCTAGAGAATCCGTTCGTTGGGATTCTCGAGGAGTTTGCTGGGACTCTTTTCCTCTCGACTCCACTCTTCTCGGTTTCTCTTCTCTGTCTTCGACCAGATGTTCGTACGCTCGTGTCCCCGCGTTTATTGTTCGTGGATTTTACAGCGTCAAATAAATGCTCGTATGTATTATTGTCCGTCTTCTACTCCGAGATTCAACTCGACAATTTGTGGAGACGCCTCTTATTAACTCTTTGCACTGGAGGCTTTTTTCGGAAGTTCTTTTCTATTTCAAAATGTACTTGCAAGGGAAATATATTTTATTGTTGTTTTGAAAAGCTCTCGAGATAACCTACAAGAATATGTTATAAAAATAGGGAGCTGCGTTCAACACTGAGCATACCGAACATTTTTTCCATATGGGGATTTCCCTTGTTAATCGGTCATTTCACCTGCGTTTGGTAGCTTCAGTTTTAAAAAAAATTGATGGTGTCTTCGCGTGACCTTCTAATTTCTCTCCTAGGTTAAATCATTGCTACTAACTGATAGCCCCTGTCTAGCCATACAACTTTTGTTTAAAAGATTCTTTTATTTAATGCACCGTTTCGGCCATATTTGAGTGGATTATTTAAAATGGGCCTGGTTAGGCATCATGAAACGATCTCGTGTTTTGGAATTACGCGAAATTTTCAGGGCGCGAAACGGTAGGCCACAGTTCGACACACGTGCGTGAATGAAGTTATATTAGAGAATTTCTCCCTAAATTTAGGGATTTTTTAACATTTAGAGAAAAGGGGAATTTCATGTTACATTCAGGGATTATTTTTTAGCAATAATCAGTTTTTTTTTTAATTTTATTTCTTCACTCTTCAGTCCTGAAAATCGTGCAAAGTGACAGTTCGCTTTATAAACGTACACGCAAGTGCAAAGTGGGAGTCGCGTTGAAGGAATAGGTCACTGGGTGAAACGGCCTTCTATCGTTCTGAGCAAGGAGGATTTTGACGTTGTAACGTGAGGGATTTTACAATTTTTCTGACCAGTGATGATCATTCTTACGTATTTTGTTTCTAATAAAGGGAATAGCATAAGATTTCCCATTAGTACAAGACAATATTATGCGAAGGCGCTTTGCTGTCCGAGCATAGTCGGTGTCCCTTGTCGACAGCCAATACCAGACCGAGTCCAATACCAATGACCACGGTCCGTCTATTTTCCCAATGAAATATCTTATTTTTGTCCACTAATCCTTTTTTCCCGATAAAACACATTAAAGTGATCATTTCTGATTTAAAAATTGCAAAAATCTATAATAGTACAACGCAACGGTTCACTGATCGACGTATTCCCCCAGAGGGACAGGACTTTGCACTTGGAGGTACATATGTACGGTCATACCTATCTTTATTTGAATCGCAATAAAAAATTTAGGGAATTTTTCATCAATTTAGGAATTTTTCCACGCTCATGCAAGGAGTTTTAATTACAGCCTTTTAACATCACTACTCTGGGTCAGTCCTCTCCTAGCAAAGACAGACTACACTTCGCCCTCGTTACTGTAGTAGCCACGCATTTTCAATAAATCATAAGTTTTGTTGCTATGTGTTAATCGAGGAGAAGCTTATTCAACCCTCTCATCTTTCAGCGTGAGAAAATGTGTGCACATGGGCCAACGGGGAAAATCGGTTAGGATTAGATCGAACGAAGAATATTTTTCTGGAAATCTTCTGTTTACTACCTATCCTAGTTTCTCAACTATGGTTACTTTGTGCGTACGAAGAGCGTCGAATTCTTTCGCATTCACTTCACATTCCACTTCGTTCCAAGTGTATGCTTTAACCGCGATACTTACAGTCGCGACTTGTACGCGAGAGGCGTAGTTTGCGAACTTTTATTTCGCAAACGGGGCAATTTATTTCTCAATTGCTTGATAAAGCTGGGCGGTCCAAGTGAGACGTAATGCATGCCTCGTCAAGAGAGAAACGGACAGTTTGTTCGATCAGAAGTTGGAATGGAAAATTGTAAATAATGCCACCCGTAATGTCGGTTCAAGGCTCCTCTGTCCTTCTCTTTTCTCCCCTTTCTCGCCCACTTTCCTCGAGCCACTTCATCGGCACTCGTACACGTTCATTACTCGACTCATCGCTCTCAACGCGACGGCCAATTTGGCGGTGGAGTGCAATTTTAACGAAATATACCCGCGAGTTAGTAATCAGTAGTAGAGTGCGATGTTGCGGAGAACGAGTTGGTCCGTCTCTCGGCGCATAAAGGAGATTGATGATTACAAGATGCCCCAAATGAAAGCAGGAAGTCTTTCCTCTCGCGGTACGAGCGACACGCCGTAATTTCCACCCAAGCATCTTTTCAACGTCTCTCATTCCTTCTCCGGCATGCTTCGTCCCTTCTTTCTCCCCCTTTCCTTCTCCAGCTTGGACCCCACCGTGACTCGTCTCTTCAGTCTCATGCTCGTTGTAAGAGACACAACTCTTCACTGGACTGCGTCACACGCACGCACTCGTTCCCCAATGCCCCACGATACTCGTGGGGATCGAATCGAACGATTCGTGTCGCGCGCATTTTCAGGCCATAGGGGAAAATACGTAAATAATAGGAGCTCGTGGTCTCACCCCTTTGCGGCGCACCGGAAATCGCGTGGCCAAGGGTACAGTCAGTGATGGCGAACCTACTGGAAATTGACCCGCGCAGGCTTTTAAATGGCCCACGCATTGCTTTTTATAAACTTATTTTTTACTCGTAAATAATTCAACTTGTAAAAGTAGTTATTGACCATCCTCCTCTCCCTCTTTGCAAGTGGCGCCACTGACTTAGCGAGCCGCGAGCTATTACACAAAAAAATAATGAACAACCGACTTTAAGATGTGCACATTTTTCATTTTGCAATGGAAAGAGCATTGTTTGTACCCGTTTGTACTTCTTTTCTTATCGTTCGTACCTCAAAGGATTCGGGGATACAGAAACTTCAAAATTTTACAAGAGGTTCAGTCTGCCTATGGAGATTGATCCACCTAGAAAGCCTCACTACGCCCTCAAATTTCGATTATTGGTTGATTTGGTTTATGAAGCAAATAAAGCAAATAAAGAAAATAAATCGATAACAAAAAGTAGTCAAGGGTGTAGTGAGGCTTTCTAGATAGATCAATCTGCATAAGCAAACTGAGCCTCTTATAAAATTTTGAAGTATCTGTATCTTCGAACCTATTGACGTACAAACGAAAACAAGGGAGGTACAAAGGGGTACAAAAGATGCTCTTTCGACTGCAAAAAAAAATGTTGGTATCTTAAAGCCGGGTGCCAGATTCACACGGATTAAAAGGTCATACATACTAGGTACAGTAATGATAGTAGAGATAGTAGTAGGACTAGTACTGGTCTAGCAATGGTTGGCGATGGTAGTTAGGACTAATAGTGGTAGTAGCGATGGTCGGAGATAGTAATAGGGGTAGTAACGGTCGTACGGATAGTGATCAGATGGTTGGCCATGATAGTGACCAGTCTCGTTCCGCCTATGAACGTTTTGGGCACCGGATTGACAACTCGGAAATTACCGGATTTCAATAATCAATACCAAAATGTTTTAACATGTTTTTCATTAAAATACATAAACGTCGAAATATTCCGTAAACGTGAAGAAACAAATGAGAAATAACTTGCACATTTTTTTGATGCTAAATTATTGGAAATCCCTCGATCGAACAAAAATGTACATACAGTCCTCTCCAGCATCTCAATACGGAAAAAATATTTTGAACCCGTCCGTAAATGGGTACGATGAGAGAAAGGAATGGTTGGGTTTACTATAATCTCACTATATTTTATAGTTATATTTGGCGTCAAACATATTTTTATAGTTCACTTAACCATACAGAATATAGTAGAATGAACGATTTATACAAATGGTTATATTATTAACTATTACCTTTGTTCTTGTTACCATATGTATAGTGAAATGTGCTATTATATGTGTGAAATATTCTGGTAATATTAACTATATAAAATATTTCCTTTTCTTACCATTATATATTTTCAACCATACTGTATTTTTAGTTAAAACAAGCATTATTTTGGGTAAAAACATAATATAGTTGGTTATACTACGCCTCTATCGTAATCATTACCGACATTATGGTAAGATTTACCAGAAATATGACACTTCCAACTATAATTTCCTTACTGTACCATTATAGTTATATCATATACTTTTCTCTCAGTGTACTAGCTTGTTCAAAGGATTACCAACGTAGCAAAGAGGTTTAAAAGCTACTAGACATAGTACAAAAGTGCCAGCTCGAAGAACCCTGGTAGTAGTAGTGGTGACGATACAAAACAACAGCCCTGTCACCAAGCTTTCCACCGGCGTTCAGTTCACCCCAATAGATCCATTGCGCGAACTGTACAGCTACCTCATTCCACCTCTGCGTCGATGACCATCGGTTCTATCACCCCGCGCTTTTTCCACCCCCTCGCGAGAGCTTCGTGGACATGTGGGAGACACGTAATGCACGCGGGGGCAATGGCATCGTGGCGCACGAACTCCACACGAGCCGTGTGGGTTGCGTTTCGTCGTTATGGAAACGCTTGCCCACGACATATAAGTCATTTTTCTTCGGCGTCTGGACGAAACGAGGCAGGCAGCCAAGCTGACCGGTAGACGTAGCGTTTCTAACCCCCTTTAGTGCGCTTCTTTGTTTGTGCTCGGGGAATACGTACTTATGCATGTATAGCTCGGAGTTGGTGAGAGTTACCGAGAATTCCTTGGGGACGAGACGGCGGGCACAGTGGCGTTAGCTGGCCATTTGTTTGAAGACGCAGTCCCGTTCGTCGCGGAATTCTGAGATTAATGAAAAATCAATGTTAGGGTTACTTATCCGTCAGTAAACGAGTGAATTTATAGAGAAAATATTGGCGGCAAAGTCTGTCTTCGTTTAACACGTTCATCGCCCAGTCATCTTGAATTTTGGTGACTGTTTAGTTAGCTATCTGAAGCGTTAATTATACTTTCAAATATCTATTCCGATCATTTATAATCAGACACTGAAACGGTCACTCAAATATCAGTGACGTGGCGACGAATGTGTTAAAGAGCAAGGCCGAATCGGTTAATTATTAAATAGATAATTATTAGGTTTTATAGGGATCGTGGACATCGATCGTTTTCAGAACGCATTATTCCCTCCTATTATCCGGCACGAGTACCTGCAGCTACTCGCCGACTAATTCATTCTTCTCGTCTATAATAGCAAACTAAAATTACCATCGGCGGAAAGGCATGCTATACCAATTACGGCTGCAAACATAAGCGGTCCAAATAATGCACAGTGAATTTCCCTTACCGGGCAACCCACTCACCCGTGAGCATTTCAATTAAGTGGCATCACGTCGAACGGACCGTTCATTCGCACGTGAAATTTT
Organism: Tiphia femorata; assembly: GCA_944319695.1. Lineage (NCBI taxonomy): Eukaryota > Metazoa > Arthropoda > Insecta > Hymenoptera > Tiphiidae > Tiphia > Tiphia femorata. The sequence goes on from OX090902.1 coordinate 4,231,907, forward strand.
CTCGTACTCATTTCGGAAGATAAAGAAATTTAATCGACAGTTTCCCCAATCCCGTTATTGAGATCCACGCTCACCTCCTTTTATTTTCTTCTCGTCCGAGATGCACATTCTCTTTCTCTGCGCCTTTCTCTTCCTCTCCTCCCTCTTTTTCTTCTGTCGCTGCAAGCGAATCATTCATATGGCGTTTCGCTTCTGGACAGGACGTTTTTCGATTTAGATAACGACGTCGTTTCTCACCGAGGGGGTCGATGCGAATCCGACCAGTCGTCGTCGTCGCGTCGATCGATCTCCTTCGTCATCACGCGCAGTATACGGAGGACTTCCCATTCGTATTTTTATCACGATATCTCGCCTAGATTTCCTTTCCATCCATCCATCGCTTTAGCTTTCGCGGCAACGCAATTCTCGTTGCCACCCGGCTCGCGGTGATGCATTCGTCAATTGTTCCACCAAATGGAACGGTAGTGTTGCCAGTATTTTTTAACCAAAAGTCGCCGCCATTTACTGTCAGAAGTTGTCCAAAGTCGGCAAATTAAAAAAAAAAGGAATAAGCTGTTAGGCAGCGCCATCTTGTGATTAGGGTTAATATGAACTTTTGTAGTCACATTTCATTAGGTCGGCTTTATGTACTCTCAAATGGGCTTGACACACTTTGCAATAAGCTTGCGTCAAAATGTTCGAATTTTTTTTCTTTTACCAACCATCCTAAAAAAATAAAAAAACAATAATTTGAAATTAAACTGTTACTAACTGTTACTACCTTCGGTCACCGAGGAGAGATTGTTTCTTTCGTCGGCCCACGCTTTGGCTCACGCTTCACGTTCCCAATGTTTATTATATTTTCGGGAATAGTTGGCATATTTCCCCATTTTCTCGTTATTTCACATACTGTATTTTATTTATTCCGCTAATATTGACAGCGCCATCTAGTAATTATTACTGCAAGCTATAAACTTCAGAACTTCAAAACATTTTAAAGTCGCCCAATTCATCGCCAGTCGCCAATGTGAAAAAATAGTGTCGCCACCAAGCTCCTCCAAGTCGCTCATTTGGCGATAAATCGCCACACCTGGCAACACTGTCTTCCGGTATCCTTGAATTTAATTTTTATTTATTCATTTATTATTATTATTAATTATTATTCCGTTAGAGGTGTAGGGGAGGCACGGACTATCGCAAGAAAGCGCTGACTCGAAGTAGAGTACACGATTTAAGTTTCTTAGGAGGTATTAGAGACGGTGCACGATTAATGAAATTATTTAATAATCCTTATTCTCATAATTGCCGTGGAATTAGGCGACTCTCATTTCTCCAGCACAAGCAGATCCTTCTAATTAGACAATGTTCGTTATTAACAAGACATCGAATTAGAGACAATCATATAAATTCGAGTGGTTCAGGGGTCAAGGAATCGTGCATAATTTCCATTTATTATTATCCTCCCACCTACCTTATCCTTCCACCAACGACATTCTAATTACCCAATTAAGAATCCTTAGGACATCTTCCCGTGAATCACATTCGAAAGTATCTACCGTTCAATTTACACGTCGGACAACATTGGGTGTCCCTCGCGGGTCCAACAAAGAGGCCAATCTGAATGACAATAACGAGCTTTCTTCGGCCCGCTCGTTGGGGTTAGTCAATTCTACACACGGGTGGAGGAGGAGGCAATGAAGGAGGGAGGAGGTGGTAAAGCCTTTATGAATCCAAAGCGAGTGGCCGCACGTGCGCGGATGCATGTTCAACAGCCGAAGCACGTACAAATTGCGTACAAAGAAAACCTCCACGCATCTTCGTCCTCTTCTCCTTACCTCACCACCTCCCGTTAACACCACCCGCTCACTTTCTTTCTTCGCGTCTTCAACCTCACCAGCACCTTTCTAACACCATGTCGAGGAACACCGTTCCAAGACCCGTGTGAAGTTGGCCCCTCAATATTGAAAAAAAATATTTGAAAATATGCATTCGTTTGCTCCTCGTTTACCTCCTCTTACAAGGAAGGCTAGGGAAGTGTGAAATTGAGAAACTTCTGAAACTTTGTGAAAATGTAGAGTAACTGGTCCGGAATCTATACTATTTTTCGTTGAGGCTTAAAAACGGTTGAAGGGATTAAATGACCCCTTAAAGGAAGCTCGATTATTTATCTCGTGCTATTTATTTTCAAAAGGGTACATATTGCGTTAAATACTGCGTAACCTTCCGTTTGGTTAGGTTAACTAGATTAGGTAGACAAGGTCAGGGTCATAATGATTAACGCTAGGATTAGGTACGTTAGGGTTACGATCGTGGCATAATCCTCATGCCCTAACCCTAATCCGACCGAACTCTACCTAATCCTAGGGATTCAGTTAGGTAAATTTTTATTTCTTAATGTCGTATGGCAAGAGCAATTCGTGAGCAAACGATGAGCAAACGAATGCACCAAGAAAACTTTCGATTTTTCAATATTGGGAGGCTAGTGTGAAGTTGGTCCCCCAAGTTAAATTTCGTCTAACTTTTTAACTAAGAGGGGCAAACGAAAATTCCAACGGGGCTTTCATGAGGAAATGATGAGCAAACGAATGCATACTTTCAAATATATTATTTTCAATATAGGGGGGCCAACTTCACACGGGTCGTTCCAAGCCGGTCCTCCTTTCAGAATGTTTCGCAGCATTTGGCACACTTGAAACTTCTGCGTCCAACCCTTTGCCCAGGGCCAGCGAAACTTTCAATTGGATCGCCTCTAGTGTCCATACGGTTGGCAACACGATTGTTGCGCCAGTCAGAGGATAGTCCGAGGGACCGCGTGATGAAATGAAGTCAGCCAGTTAGGACCTGCAGAATAGGAAATGGGGGAACAGAAACAGAAGGGTTGGATTGGACCAAGGTGCGATGGCATTGCTGCTTTAAATTGTACGAGCGATGGGACACTTGTGGGTGTCAAATGATCAGGAGGATGGAGAAGGAGAGCGTGATAAAATCTTTCTGTACATTCTTTCGGACCGCGATTCTCTTTAAACGACGATTCAGCAGAAAGTGTTTTGGAAGAGGATAGCGAAATTTGTCCACGCTTCTTTCTAGACGTTGACTTCCATCGAAAGATGCACGCGGCAGTAAGTGCTTAAACAATTGAACGATCTACAGTAGAGAATATTAGACGGAGAATTGATCGAGGATGGAATATCTTCGCTAATAGAATAATAGGCAAACACATCGGAGCAAGGAAAACTTTCTTCGACTTTCCTCATCCTCCTCTTCTCACCCTCGTCGGCAAACCGTCTGGCACACTTTGGCACACGCGGCGTCGGTCCCGTTGTCGTACACTCACCATCTTGCCAGACTTTCGATTCAATCGTTCGGGCAGTCATTCCCGGAGAAAGGAAAGAAATTGATTCGTCTTTAACGATGTTCAATCTTCACCTCCTCTCCGTCGATTCTACGTTCGAGCTTACGTCGACCCACGAACGCGAGTCAGCAGTCGGCACGTCGACTTTCTTGCTCCATGGATTTCACCGAAATATGGTAGACCGAGAGTTTCGGAGAAAGAAGGATCTACGAGCCAAGGGTACGGCCAAGAGAAGAGAAACGAAAGGAGAATGTTGTTGCTTCCACGCTAAACTCTCTGGACGCAGGAGTGTCCATTACGGCGTCAGCCATCCGTGATTTTACGACGATCTTCTCTTCTTCTTCTGTTTCTCCTCCTTCGGCCCTGCCTTCTTCTAGGTACATACAATTCCTCGCCGGATACGGTCCCTCGCGTGCTCGAGCCTGGAACACTTATCGAGATCAGGTGGCGAACGACTCTGCTCCTCGCCTTGAGGAGGTGAGGAGCACGGGGAGGAGGTGGACGAATCCGATCTCTCCTCCTTCGACGAAACGTGCCCCGCGAACGGAACGATTGACTGGGCCAGGCAGGCGCAACGGGCGTTGGTCGCGTGAGACTTTTCATCGCTTGCCTTTCTTTCGGCCTGATACCGCTTATTGGAACGCGTCCAGCGGGCAACTGTCTATCGAAGATTCTCAGAACTGCTCGTCACTTGAAAAGATCACGATCCATTGGTACGAGGATAGGAAAATAGCTGAAAGAAACTATAGTAAATTTACGTCGATCACGACTGTTAATCGTTCTTGATTCGCATAGAGATTCTGAAATTATCACTGTCAATATTCCAATAATTCGTCGATCCTTCTTAGAAAAGCTAGCCTCGAGGATGCGTACAAATAGAAATTTTCATCTCGTTTCAAGCGCTCGCAATACCTTTCGACGAGGTTTAGAAATAACTTGAAGCAAAAAATCCAAACGCTTGTTAATAAAAAAACAACCCAGGTTTACTGCCAGGAAAAGCAAGAAGCTGTTGTATCGAGCCCCACGAATCCGGCTAGCGAATCGGTTAAATTATCCATTAGAATTACATAGTCAGGTTTGGAGCACCGAGGACTCGCTTACAGTGTTCCAGGATTCTAAAGTGCATCCTCCGCCAGGAGGACCTGCTATCAGGCACTCCGACCCAATCGACGATTCGGCTCTCGTTCTCAATCGAACCAATCGTCTCCGCGATTTCCAAAGTGTTATCGCGAGTGGTCGATCTCCGTGTTTCATTGAAGAGGGTTGTAAGGAAGGAGAACTGCCTCAGGAAATCCACTCGACATCTTTGGGAAGGAGCAGCTTCCTCGATCTCCTTCTCTTCTCGGTTTAGAAAGTCATCCGCTCGTAGGATGCGCCGAAAGAAGTAAACTGCACACGTATACGCAAGAAGCTTCGTGCTCTCCCGTCCTTTTAGCCGACACACGAGTGCGCCTCCGTCTCCTTCTTTCATCCCCTTTTTTTTCAGCTTTCCTCGCGGTCCAGGGACGTGGCATTACTGTGGCCCGTAAAGGAAGGATCGGAATGATGGGTAGGATTGTACGGTTGGCGAAGGCCGACGGGAAAGTCCCGTTAAATGGGGCGTAACAAAGGCGGTGCGCGCATCGAGGAGACGAGGTGGACCACGAGGAAGAGAAGGACGAAGGAGAAGGTTGAGGATAGGGGAGGGTGGAAAGGAGGGTGAGAATAAAGGACGAAGAGATGGAAGAGATGGAAGGGAGTTTCGAGATGGGACGAAGAGAAGCAGGACGAAGCCAAAAGGGCCTCCTTCTCTTATTCTCTTCTGCTTCTTCTCGCCGCCGTTGCCTCTCTTCGATTTAATGGAGAAGACGTTCCTGGGAAACATTCCTCTGGGCGACCTCCGGGAGGAGGTCCACGTGTTTACGAGGGCGCGACCTCAATCGGATCTGTCCGATCTCTCCTGGGACTCTCGGCTATGAAATCGTCGTACCACTTGTAGCCCGCCGCGCGCTGCGTTTGGAAAGCAAAAGGGAACCGATTTGTCTAGTGATTCTCGCTTTTCTTTCGTGCCATTCGATGACCTCGCGATTTCAGCTGGACTTCGCCTACGCTGACTCCGCGTCTGGTGTACTTTCACGCGCGAGTTAGAGAGCTGGCAAGAATTGTCGCGTTTGGCCCTACGAGCCGCCCTACGTATTGATTTTTCGGCGGACTCTCCCGTCAGTTGAGGTGCTTCCACTTTGTTAGCGCGACCGTGGTGTTTTTCTACGGTGAATGCGTGCAATTGGAACCTTAGGTGAGAAACTTTGTAGTGAATTGAAACTGGGGATGAAGTGCCGTTGCGTTTTCCTCTGCGCTTCATGGACCATTCTGGGGCCGGTAGAAGTACCGGAGATGTAACTCTAGGCAATTTTAAGTCTATCTAATGAAGAAGGGAGCACTTGCAGTTTTAAAATATCCATTAGTTCATCGCGAGAGTAAAAGTTTCTACGGTTGACTCGTGCTACCCTAACCTGTGAGAGATTTGATTTCAAATGTTCACGATGCTTGTAAATATCGTGGTCGCCCATTGAGAGAAACTGTAGAGGATCGAATGGGAGATTGGAATAAAGAAATTGTTGTTGCGGTAGGATAAATCATTTGGAGAAGTGGCGCGATGGTATCGTAGAACGGCGAACACTATTGTAGGAGCGCACAGGAGGTTCGGGGCATCCACTGATTCGATCGGACGATCCCGTCGCTGGGCTACGAGAGAAAAGTATTTCATTGAAATCCAGTTCACTCGAGTCTCTTCATCTCCATGTCTTTTCTCTTCCTGTTCTCTCTCTCTCTCTCTCTCTCCTCTTTCTCTCTCTCTCCCTCTCTCTTTCTCTCTGCATCGCAGACCATACTCGTTCTCTACTTTCCACCTCCTCTTTCTCGCATCTACCTCGCATCATCCCGCCGCTTTGGAGTCTATCGGAAAAAGAAGGAACGATCGAGGTGGTTCCTCTTTCTCTTCACCTTCCTTGCTCCTTTCACCGGCTTCTCCTTTTTCCTCGTACTCTTCCTCTTCCTCTCTCCCTCCTTCTCTCTCTCCTTCCTCTCTTCATGTCCGTCTCTCCGCATCTGCATCATGACCACATTCCGACCGCTGCACGCCGAGTTTGCCTCAGGCTGTGCTCCCCCCTCCCTCTCTCTCTCTTTCTCTCGCTCTCTTCTTATTTTTTATTCATTCCGCTCCCGTTGCACCTGCTTGCTTGCACGGGATGCTGCATCTGCTCACCGCGGGCCGCATCCTTATTTGATTCCTCAAAGAGTCTCTCGGTCACACGCGCCTTCCTTCCCGACTGGGCTGCACGAAAAGCCAATGCTCCTCCTCACCTCCTGCATAATTTCCGCAAGCCATGAGAAGGGGCGTCATTACTTTCCGCGAAAGTTCTTTTATATCCTTAGCGGCACCGCGCACGCGCACGCGCGCGCCTCGATGCCCAGAGAGAATTCCGGGATGGGCTCACGATCAGGGAGATCCCCCGAGTGGTTTTTGAATGTTAGAGTGGTTAGGATGCTCTTCGTGGATGCTGTGCTTCGTGAGATTCTGAGAGGTGTAAATGTAACTGTTTTTTTTTATTTTTAACGTATTTTTTTCTTTAACGTTAGTTCGTATTAGAAAATTATGTTACAATGTTGGAAATGTCTCCGTACCTAGAAGGTTGGGAGGATGCTTTACGTGGATGCTGAGGTTCGTAAGATCGTGGCAAGTGGAGATGAAACTGCTTTTCTATTTTTTTTTTTTTTTTTTAAATGTTCTTATTTCCATTTGGAAAGTTATGTTACAATGCAATGTTGGGAATATATTTGTATCTAGAAGGATGAGAGGATGCTTTACGTGGATGCTGTGGTTCGTGAGATCTTGGCAAGTGGAGATGAAACTGCTTTTCTATTTTTTTTTGTTTTTAAATGTTCTCATTTCCATTTAGAAAGTTATGTTACAATGCAATGTTGGGAGTATCTTTGTACCAAGAAGGCAAACGTGCTCACTCGTTTTCTTCGAGTTCGCCTTTTCACGGTTGATACTCCTCTTATTGCATTGAAATTAGATTTTAATTGGGATTGTTACAGTAATGGTGGGGTTAAGTGAAGTCGATCACCCTCGAAGATAAGCCCGATTCAGCTCTTTCGTATAGGCTGGCCTCGGTAGGTGAACGGTAGATAGTAGATACCCGTGTTTCTATTAAAGATAAGTGTTCGTGGATAATCGTAGTGAGACTATCGAGATAAGAAAGTTTGTATGCACTTGTGATAACGAAACAAACAATCGTGCAACGACTGTTGTGGATAAGGTGAAGCGAGGAGGATCTTCGAGGTGAAGTGCTGGGTACTCGATTCTCGGCGATCTTTAATCCTCATCGTAATCGCGGGTTAATGGACGAGGTATTCGTTAAGCTTATCGAACGACAACGGAAATTCTCTTTTCGCAAATAAGCAAATACCTCACTGCTTTGAAAACATTTTCTCATTCTCCTTCGTTTACTCATCTACCGATTCGATTTGCTCTGTTGATGCCAGAATATCTGCAAAAGATAAATTAATCGCGAGAGTACGTCGTACGACATTTCTTCCGCAATAATCTTCTTTCGACGACAGCAGAGAGCCGATCGCGTGCTGCCCGACTTCTTCGCACGCTCCCTGGCGACATAATAAATCCTGGGTTTCGCCACGCAGCATTCGATCCCCTGACCAACGAAGGTAGACGCCGCCACGTATCTCCTCATCCGAGAATTTCCCTGGGCTATTCGTTCCGGGCGCGCGTGCGACACTCGATATTTCGGTGTCGCTCTCTACGCGAGCGAGTATCGTGAGAGAAATGCTTTCACGTCGTTCATTTTTTCCTCTCTCTTAATCCCTTCCACATCCTCTCTTTCTCTCTCTCTCTCTCTCTACCCCGCCATTTTTCTCCGAGGTACGAGCGAGCAATTCGTACCACTTTGAAACCGGCGCATGACAGGAATCAGCTGATGCACCTCGCGAAATAATCAGGAAGCTATTATGCCCGGCTCGGCTCGACGATCCACTCGGCCGGCGTCTCGCTCGTTCCACGCGCACCCTTCTACAGGCCGCCTCAAAAGTCACCGCCCATCGGCTCTTCTCTTCCTACGGATTTAAAATGTCACGTCCTCCTCCCCGCTCGACTGCGCGTTGTTATAATTAACTTTTCCCTCACATCTCTCCTCTCCTTCATGACGGCTCGATAACGAGGCAAGGAGAGCGAACGACGTTCGTTAGACGAAGCAGAAAGGATTCGTTGAAATCTGATTTGAATATTTTATCCGTGAGGAAGACTAGAACCAAAGCTGTGAAATAAATCCTCGCAGGCTGAAAATTCGTTGAATTTCGTCGTTGCGCTCAAAGCGAATATCGGAGTTGAACGAGAGCCGCGCGGTTGTTACCGCGCTCGATAATGTTATGTAAAGTTCGAGAGACGAGGGAGAGAAAATTTCATGCGGTAAGTCTCATTAATTACGGATTACGACCTCCCACCTTCGGCATCCAGCTCCTCCTCATTGTGCCGCGTGGGAGCTCGGGACGCGATCCTCTCGACGTATACAGGACCGTACAAAGGCAACGATCCTTCTTCTCCGTAATTGCTCCTCGAATCGGCAACTATCCGATGCGAAGGTCCGCAATTATCCGATGGATCGCTCCGAATGTAAGCGTGAAATTATCTACCGCGAGATCGCGCTCGTGGAAAACGAAGCACCGAGAATGATGGCGCAGCCACCGCGCGTCCCCGATGAGTCAGCAGGTAAGAGCAGGGACACATTTTCATCCTTACAGGGTAATAATACGATCCACCAAGGGGTAGACCACACGCAACGTCGTTTCTCTGACCGGCGGTGATATCCTCGAGGGCCCGTACGATGTTGCGCTCTCACCTCTTCTCTCCACTCCTCTTCATTTTCCTCCTTCATCCTCCTCCTTTCCACGATATCTGCAAATTCACGATGTAACTCGAGTGTTACTCGCGGCCCTCAAGCTCTCGACGTTTGCATTCTCTCGTACTGTGTCCCCGTGTAACTCGAGTTGGTAAGGGCCAACGCGCGCGCGCGCGCGCGCTTGGAAAGTGGCTCGCCAGTAACGCGCTTGCACACGCGCGCACGCACCGAGGCTCCGTTCCTGGCACGCATGGCGGATTCCATTCGAGAGAACAGGTGGTGACTGTATCTTGTAGGAGAGCCCTGGCGAAGGGTCCGCGTTATTCCATCGTCCCGCCTCTTCGACCGACGAGCGTGAGAAATATCGGGGATTCTCCTCGGTGCGTTTACCGGTATATCGATTCTGTCTTGGAGATAATCACCCACACTGAGAGAAAAGTATATGATATATCTAACTATAATGGCATAGTAACAAAATTATAGTTGGAAATATCATACTTATGGTATACAGGGTGAGTTTTAATGCCTGTCCCAACCTTTTACCATCGGAGTGAAGAATACTAACAGACTGCAATCGGAAACTCACTACCGATGTGAACTTAGCGCCCAACTTCAAAAAAACTAAAAATTAAAAATACCCTTCGATTGTACTTCGTTTGTACCCGTTTGTACCACATTTCTTTTTGTTTGTACCTAAAGGGTTAAAAAGTTACGGGGGGGTGAAAAAATCGCCAGCGCCCCACATTATGATATTCGAAAACGGCCAACGCCATTCGAAAGAGCATCGTTTGTACCCGTTTGTACCACTTTACTTTTCGTTTGTACCTCAAAGGATTCGGAGATACAGCATTTTCAAAAATTCGCAAGAGGTAACTTTTTTGTTTTTTGAGATATCTGAAATCGGCCAACGCCATTCGAAAGAGCGTCGTTTGTACCCGTTTGTACCACTTTTCTTTTCGTTTGTACCTGAAAGGATTCGGAGATACAGCATTTTCAAAAATTCGCAAGAGGTAACTTTTTTGTTTTTTGAGATATCTGAAATCAGCCAACGCCATTCGAAAGAGCGTCGTTTGTACCCGTTTGTACCACTTTTCTTTTCGTTTGTACCTCGAGGGGTTCGGAGAGAGAGATACCTCAAAAATTCACAAGAGCTAACTTTTTTGTTTTTTGATATATCTGAAATCGGTCAACGCCATTCGAAAGAGCGTCGTTTGTACCCGTTTGTACCACTTTTCTTTTCGTTTGTACCTCGAGGGGTTCGGGGAGAGAGATACTTTAAAAATTCGCAAGTGCTAACTTTTTTGTTTTTTGAGATATCTGAAATCGGCCAACGCCATTCGAAAGAGCGTCGTTTGTACCCGTTTGTACCACTTTTCTTTTCGTTTGTACCTCGAGGGGTTCGGAGAGAGAGATACCTCAAAAATTCACAAGAGCTAACTTTTTTGTTTTTTGAGATATCTCAAATCGGCCAACGCCATTCGAAAGAGCGTCGTTTGTACCCGTTTGTACCACTTTTCTTTTCGTTTGTACCTCGAGGGGTTCGGGGAGAGAGATACTTTAAAAATTCGCAAGAGCTAACTTTTTTGTTTTTTGAGATATCTGAAATCGGCCAACGCCATTCGAAAGAGCGTCGTTTGTACCCGTTTGTACCACTTTTCTTTTCGTTTGTACCTCGAGGGGTTCGGGGAGAGAGATACTTGAAAAATTCGCAAGAGCTAACTTTTTTGTTTTTTGAGATATCTGAAATCAGCCAACGCCATTCGAAAGAGCGTCGTTTGTACCCGTTTGTACCACTTTTCTTTTCGTTTGTACCTCGAGGGGTTCGGAGAGAGAGATACCTCAAAAATTCACAAGAGCTAACTTTTTTGTTTTTTGATATATCTGAAATCGGTCAACGCCATTCGAAAGAGCGTCGTTTGTACCCGTTTGTACCACTTTTCTTTTCGTTTGTACCTCGAGGGGTTCGGGGAGAGAGATACTTTAAAAATTCGCAAGTGCTAACTTTTTTGTTTTTTGAGATATCTGAAATCGGCCAACGCCATTCGAAAGAGCGTCGTTTGTACCCGTTTGTACCACTTTTCTTTTCGTTTGTACCTCGAGGGGTTCGGAGAGAGAGATACCTCAAAAATTCACAAGAGCTAACTTTTTTGTTTTTTGAGATATCTCAAATCGGCCAACGCCATTCGAAAGAGCGTCGTTTGTACCCGTTTGTACCACTTTTCTTTTCGTTTGTACCTCGAGGGGTTCGGGGAGAGAGATACTTTAAAAATTCGCAAGAGCTAACTTTTTTGTTTTTTGAGATATCTGAAATCGGCCAACGCCATTCGAAAGAGCGTCGTTTGTACCCGTTTGTACCACTTTTCTTTTCGTTTGTACCTCGAGGGGTTCGGGGAGAGAGATACTTGAAAAATTCGCAAGAGCTAACTTTTTTGTTTTTTGAGATATCTGAAATCAGCCAACGCCATTCGAAAGAGCGTCGTTTGTACCCGTTTGTACCACTTTTCTTTTCGTTTGTACCTCGAGGGGTTCGGGGAGAGAGATACTTTAAAAATTCGCAAGAGCTAACTTTTTTGTTTTTTGAGATATCTGAAATCGGTCAACGCCATTCGAAAGAGCGTCGTTTGTACCCGTTTGTACCACTTTTCTTTTCGTTTGTACCTCGAGGGGTTCGGGGAGAGAGATACCTCAAAAATTCACAAGAGCTAACTTTTTTGTTTTTTGATATATCTGAAATCGGTCAACGCCATTCGAAAGAGCGTCGTTTGTACCCGTTTGTACCACTTTTCTTTTCGTTTGTACCTCGAGGGGTTCGGGGAGAGAGATACTTTAAAAATTCGCAAGAGCTAACTTTTTTGTTTTTTGAGATATCTGAAATCGGCCAACGCCATTCGAAAGAGCGTCGTTTGTACCCGTTTGTACCACTTTTCTTTTCGTTTGTACCTCGAGGGGTTCGGGGAGAGAGATACTTTAAAAATTCGCAAGAGCTAACTTTTTTGTTTTTTGAGATATCTGAAATCGGCCAACGCCATTCGAAAGAGCGTCGTTTGTACCCGTTTGTACCACTTTTCTTTTCGTTTGTACCTCGAGGGGTTCGGAGAGAGAGATACCTCAAAAATTCACAAGAGCTAACTTTTTTGTTTTTTGATATATCTGAAATCGGTCAACGCCATTCGAAAGAGCGTCGTTTGTACCCGTTTGTACCACTTTTCTTTTCGTTTGTACCTCGAGGGGTTCGGGGAGAGAGATACTTTAAAAATTCGCAAGTGCTAACTTTTTTGTTTTTTGAGATATCTGAAATCGGCCAACGCCATTCGAAAGAGCGTCGTTTGTACCCGTTTGTACCACTTTTCTTTTCGTTTGTACCTCGAGGGGTTCGGAGAGAGAGATACCTCAAAAATTCACAAGAGCTAACTTTTTTGTTTTTTGAGATATCTGAAATCGGCCAACGCCATTCGAAAGAGCGTCGTTTGTACCCGTTTGTACCACTTTTCTTTTCGTTTGTACCTCGAGGGGTTCGGGGAGAGAGATACTTTAAAAATTCGCAAGAGCTAACTTTTTTGTTTTTTGAGATATCTGAAATCGGCCAACGCCATTCGAAAGAGCGTCGTTTGTACCCGTTTGTACCACTTTTCTTTTCGTTTGTACCTCGAGGGGTTCGGGGAGAGAGATACTTTAAAAATTCGCAAGTGCTAACTTTTTTGTTTTTTGATATATCTGAAATCGGTCAACGCCATTCGAAAGAGCGTCGTTTGTACCCGTTTGTACCACTTTTCTTTTCGTTTGTACCTCGAGGGGTTCGGGGAGAGAGATACTTTAAAAATTCGCAAGAGCTAACTTTTTTGTTTTTTGAGATATCTGAAATCGGCCAACGCCATTCGAAAGAGCGTCGTTTGTACCCGTTTGTACCACTTTTCTTTTCGTTTGTACCTCGAGGGGTTCGGGGAGAGAGATACTTTAAAAATTCGCAAGTGCTAACTTTTTTGTTTTTTGAGATATCTGAAATCGGCCAACGCCATTCGAAAGAGCGTCGTTTGTACCCGTTTGTACCACTTTTCTTTTCGTTTGTACCTCGAGGGGTTCGGAGAGAGAGATACCTCAAAAATTCACAAGAGCTAACTTTTTTGTTTTTTGATATATCTGAAATCGGTCAACGCCATTCGAAAGAGCGTCGTTTGTACCCGTTTGTACCACTTTTCTTTTCGTTTGTACCTCGAGGGGTTCGGGGAGAGAGATACTTTAAAAATTCGCAAGTGCTAACTTTTTTGTTTTTTGAGATATCTGAAATCGGCCAACGCCATTCGAAAGAGCGTCGTTTGTATCCGTTTGCACCTTCCTTGTTTTCGTTTGTGTTTTAAAGGAATGGAAGTACGGGCTTTTCGAAATACAGTAAGGCCCGGGATACACATGCTAGTTAGTAGCACGATAGCATGCTATTTTCGAGGAAATGCTACCTACTAGCAAGTGTATACCAAAAGAGCATGCTAGTTAAGTAGCATGCTACTAGATCGCACGACGGTCTAATTTTGTGCTAGTAAGCATGCTACGTCTGAAGGATAGCATGCTCATGAGCAAGTCTGAACGTGCTTACCGAACACGAGCATGCTACTGCCAGTCTTGAGTGTATCCCTCAATTGATTGGAAACACATTAAATCGTAGCAATGGCTAGATGGGGCGACGAAAAAACATTAAATTTTATAATGTTATATCGCGATAACGAATGTTTGTGGAATGTACCATCACTTGCTCCAAGGACTTTTCGAGAAAGCCAATCTCGCACCCATGTCTTCCGTTTTCCCTTCTCTTGCTTTTTTAAAACCCTTTTTACCAAACGCGTTGCAAGAAATAATATAATACTGTTTAATTCATTTCGTAAACGACGTAAACTCACTGAACGAGAGCCACCCATGGTTTCAAATGAGCATGCTCATGCAAGTAAACTTCAAAGCATGCTCTTAACTAGCATGTGTGAACGCACGGAGAGCATGCTCTTAACTAGCATGCTGTTAACTAGCATGCTAGCTTAAAAAAGCATGCTTTTTTAGTAGCATGTGTATCCCTAGCCTAAATCCGCTATTTAAGTCCCGAAAGTGGAATCGAAAAGGGACATACCTGCGAGGGGAGGTTTCGAAACTCGATCCTCGCAGCCCAACTTTGTAGTTCGCCAAACGAAGAAAAGGACAGCGAATTCGAGATAAGGATGAAAGGAGACCCGAGGCAACGGTGGTATTTAAATGCCCCCGCGCCGAAGCTATAATAATAACGGTGTGTAAACTCTTTTATTTTCAATTGTTTTTGTTTAACAATGTTTATAACATATTAATGAGATTCTTCCGATCAAATCGAGACCACACATGATATATTTTGGACTATATTTATGTAGTAAATTGGGTCATTAAGTATTAACCATGTAAACATAAATATGGTCCGAATTATATCATGTTTGGTATCATTTTGCTCGGAAAAATGTCACCAATATGTTAAAAAATGTGTGGATGCCAAAAAGTGAATTTATAAAGTTTATATCAGTGCTTTATAAACTATGAAGTCGTAAACTTGCATCAAAAGGGCCGTGTCGGGATCGGGTTCTATATACATTGTATGCTTGACCGACTCCGCTGGAGATAACAGTGGCGCAAACATGCCGTATGCCGTGGCGTAGGACCGGCACTGGTCTCTTAAATCACAGGGCTCAAATGGGACTTAAATCGCGGATTTACTGTATGTCCAAGAGGTGCCAATTTTGGGATGTTTCAAATCGGCCAAACAAGCGTGTCTTGTGAGTCCTCTTGCCTCTTACGTGCTGTTCGTTAACATACAACAATAAAATAAGGTTTATTGAATGTTCGTAAATTCTAATGCTACAACACGACGCAGCAATCAACACGTTTCTCGATGTTACAAAGAACAATCGGATGGCGCAACTGGAGACGCCGATTCGGCGAAGTTCTATATCACACACGTGTGGTGTCCAACTATGAGCTAGCGTTTCGTTCCCTGAAATTCCACGTAATCCGCGGCGAGTAAAGAAGCGCGAGATCGTTTCGATTGTCGAAAGCAAAGGCGGCATGATCGTGTGTTGGCCGGTGCAACATTGTACACAGTAAAAAATAATACCCAAGGACGCGGCGTCGGCGACCAGGCATGGCCTGCGATGCCCCCACCATGGAAAAATCTTCCCCCTCGAATCTTATTTTAAAATTACTGGTAACTAACTTCTCCTCCAACGGCTATCCGCATGAGGAGAATCCGTGCCGCGGCAGCCAGTCACAACTCTAGCGGCGGTAGTGGGGGATAATGTGACGTCACGTAACGATGGAAGAGGGGGAAGCTGCAAGTCTTGGCAGACTATGGCCTAGTTTACATCGTGCATTTAATACGCGTATCAGGTACTATATTTGTACCAAATTCGTACTAAAAACTTAGTACGCACGATGTAAACACTGTCGAATCAATTTAGTACGAGCGTATTAAATAGGCGTATCGTACTAAACTGATACGCGTACCAAACGATACAAATGACGATGTAAACGCATGAAATTCGGTTTGGAGGATTAACCTGAAATAAGCTAACCTCAATGCTTGTTATATGTTGTTGCTTACTTCTTATGACTTGTAGCTGTGTGAAAAATGTCTTTTGGAAAAGGTTCAAACTGAGGAGAACAAGAAACTCGTATATTTTTAGAATTGTGCATTGATAAAGAAATAATTTTTTGAATGGATGGGAGAAAACATAAACATATAGATATTTTTAATTCACTGGTTGAAAATATATGGAGAAGAAAGGTTTCTGTAAAACGGCGCAACAAATGCAATTAAAGTTAAAAAATTTAAAATTAGGCTCTATTACAAACCGTTATTATTACAATTATTCATATTTTCTCGTTTTTATACAACTTAATTTGCAATTCTCCATTGTTCTCCATGCCGCCAGTAGCAGGCAATCAACATGAATTAAATTCGTATTATTTTATTCCCTTAGTACATGCTTAATACACTCGATGTAAACGCACCCGTACTAAAGCTTTGATGCGCACCAAATTTAATACACGTACCAACGTTTCTACGATGTAAACTAGGTCTGTATATCAGTCTGTAGCCAGCTTCTCGTTTGCAAAGAACGCACGCGTGTTCTATTCTTGATTTTGTGAATAAGGTACACAAAAATAAGGTACGTATATAAAAATGCCTCGTCAGCCAAAAAAAAGCGTTGATGAAATTTTCGAGTCATTAAAAGACTTGAATTTTTTTGATGATCGAGGTCAGATTCTTCGACTTACTGACTGCATTTGGAAAAATGCTGAGAGTCTCTTAAATGGAGAGCTTAGCATGAGGTATATATATTTATATCTGACGCAAAATAGAAACGGGATAAAGGATCGATTTCTCCAAAAATATAATATTATTGAAGATATACCTTCAAATTCGGTCAGTTTAAATAATGAGACTAATCAGTCAAATGATTCAAACTGGTCGTTTTCTTCACCGCGTCAACTTAAACCGTGGCGTACGGTTATACATTTGACTAAAGAGACATGGCATAAGATTTCAATATCCGAAAAACAATATAAAAACAATAGAAATTATTCGACATTAAATTCTGGGTGGACAAGTATTATTTATGACGAAATATGGAAACAACTAAAATTACCGTGCTGCTATGCGTTTAAATCTGCAAAAATCAATCGTATTCCCGGCGAAATATATTTAACAATAAAAGGAATCGTTGGTTCTGGGTCACGCCAAGAGTAAGAAATATCATAGATAACATGATTTCGCTAATAGTCTTTTAACTAGAGCTCATACTTTCGCGCGGATATCCGGATATCCGAGTCGTGAATATTCGGATACTCGAACCTACGTGAAACAAATATCTGAATATCCGGATATCCGAATATCCCGATACCCGAATCTAAATTAAACCAATATCCCAAGCCAAAAATTTTCGTACACCTTGTTAATGTTTACGCGGAGGTAAACGACTATCGCCGCCCTAGTAGCATTATACAATAGGACCTTTTGTTTATTGTCTCCAGTTTTGCATGTTATCTGCACCCATTGGTGCTACGCAAGCAGCTAACGCGTGGAGAGAGAAAAATCGGCGAATCCCCGAATTTTATTGTCGGCGCTTTCTTGCTATGTGACAGGAAGCCGTCAAAAGATCTAACAAAGCGGTGCCGATGTTGCGTCGATAGCCTCTTGCAGCTAGCCGATCGGCGAGCGAACAGTCTCCCCTCGTTGAGAAAGTATCGATCAACCGTAGTGATCTAGGAGTAGACAATTTGTTGATAATGATGTGGTATCCCAAGTAGCAGTCGTGGCTTTCTTCAAGTGAGATTTAAATCTAAAATAATCGAATAAAAAGACATTAGTCACGGGAAAAACAAAGAATAAAATTTTATATGATTCATATCATAGGTATTAATTCCTTGCCGTACTTTGACTTGTCAGACTGGCCATAACAATTTTGGGCCAAACATGAATATGACGAGTCACACTCGTGGAAACAAATCCGTGCCAAAGGTAAATATTACGAGTCACACTCGTGGAAGTATGAATGGGCCAAATGTAAACATCTCAACAACTTTGGCCTGTTTAGGGCACGTCGGGCTTGACGGTTAGGCCCGAATTTCGTTGAATTAAATGGTACGGTAAGGGGTCAATGATATTTCGTTATCTTACCGTACAGCGATGAATCGCAATGAGCCGATACGTGATGGTACCAGGAAATCCGCGAATATACGGCAGCTGCTGTGGATCCATCCTCCTCGCCTGCATAGGAGGATGATGACATCCTTGCTTGGGTGCTGATAAGTGGCCGTAAGTCTCTGTATGGCGTGATCGTAACACAAGGGTTGTGTCGAATGATGACAGCGCTTGGTAAAGATGTTGCACTGAATTCACGTAATTCTTTGTCACTGTCTGTACACTGTTCACACTCGCGGAAGATCCGACTTGAAGGACCAAGAATATTGTCGGGTCGAACGGTATACTCGACGTTCGATGGATATCAGGTCTTCCAATAAATTTACACAGTATTTTTTATAACAAAACGAAATTAATAAGAATTATTGAGCGATATATTGAACACGAGGTACGGTCTCGGCGAGTCGATGGATGTCATCTACGCGAAGTCTTAACGCGAAGTCTCGACGCGAAGTGATGTCGATTCTTGATCACGCTCTTCGGCGATTCGTTAACCGCCGAAAATCCTGTACACCCATTGGTGCTACGCACACTAATCTCGCGTGAACAGGGAACTAGGGGGCAGAGCCACCTACGCTTCCGTTTCACTCAAGCGCCAACCTTCTCGAGATCGCAGGGTGCTCGCGCTTCGCGCTCGCCCACGAAGTACAGCATTTCTGTGATAGGCGCAAGTGAAATTCAGAATTCGTATTCGCGCAAGGAGTTCCAAGATAAAAGTAATATTTCCGTACTTGAATTTCCCACAATTTTGAAACGGTTGAAGGTAGGAATACATAAAGTTTCGTGGCGCCAATATACTCGATGTACATGCCAAACTTCGATCGGATCCGTTCAGCTGTTTTGTCGGAGTATGGACTAAATAACTGAATTAGCCGCGATATTTGATTCGGCCAATCAAAAAATTTGAAAATTTTCAGTATTTATCACTGCATACGTGTACATGTGTATGACAAATTTTATCGGGATCCAATGAGTAGTACCAAAGATATGAATTTTTCGATATTTAAATTTGCCGACATTTTGTACCAGTTCAAGATGGGTTACCCTGTCACCAGTGCTGTTCTTACGCCACGGTATACGGCGTTTCTGCGCCTATGTTACCTCCAGCGGAGTCGGTCAAACGTACAATCTATACAGAACTCTATTCCTGACGTGGTCCGTTTGACGCAAGTTTACGATTTTATAGTTTATCGAACACTAATATAACCTTTCGATTCCGAGTTAGATGACATTTTGGGAGATATTACTGTATACAGAGTTTCAAACAGTTTATATCTAAGAAGACATGTATGCTTCAAGTACTAATAATTATTCATAGATTATTATTAATATTGCAAATTTCAGAGAGCTTTTTTCAAAAATCGGGCTCCACAGTTTTGCGAGGAATTAATCTACCATTATTTTAAGACCACGATGGCCTCAATCGGTTAATTACGGTCCATAGCGGTTTTAGAACAATAAATTCCGGATTTCTACCCACTATGTGGCGAGCGAACATGTAACAATATATTATTCCTTTAATTTTTTATGGGTAAAATACCTAAAATTCCAGAAACTTTGTCCGTTAGTCTCACGTATTCAGGTGTACCGGACACTCGGATACTCGGATCCAAGTACAGATATCTGGATATTCAAATCCAAATACAGTGAATCCTCGATTTAAGTCCCTTTCTGGCTTTCGATTTAAGACCCCAGTGCTGGTCCTACGCCACGGCATACGGCGTGTCTGCGCCAATATTATCTCCAGCGGAGTCGGTCAAGCGTACAATGTATATAGAACCCGATCCCGACGCAGTCCCTTTGATGCAAGTTTGCGACTTCATAGTTTATAACGCACTGATATAACCTTCATAATTTTACTTTTTGGTACCCACACATTTTTTAACATATTGATGACATTTTTCCGAGCAAAATGATACCAAACATGATATAATTCGGACCATATTTATGTTTACATGGTTAATACTTAGTGGCCCAATTTACTACATAAATATAGTCCAAAATATATCATGTTTGGTCTCGTTTTGATCGGAAGAATCTCATTAATATGTTATAAACATTTTTAAACAAAAAAAATTGAAAATAAAAGAGTTTACAGATTGTTATTATTATAGCTTCAGCGCGGTGGCATTTAAATGCCTCCGTAGCCTCGGCTCTCCTTTCATTCTTATCTCGTATTCGCTGTCCTTTTCTTCGTTCGGCGAACTACAAAGGTGGGCCCGAGGATCGAGTTTCGATTCCTAGCTTTCCATATATGTCCCTTTACGATTCTACATTCGGGACTTAAATCGAGGAATTACTGTACAAATATCCGGATACTTTGATCCGGATCTTGATCCGGATTTCGAATTATAATGAATAACACGGATAATCGGATATCCGGATAGTAAGAGCTCTAGTCTTAAAACTGCATAGAACTATTCGGAAAACATTATATTTCAACCTGAACTCTCTAATTTTGTGCAGCATCTCACCCTTTTCTCTCTGAATGCACGGCGCTCGGAGAGTGTTTGTTTATTTAAAGATAATTCGACATTGCTAGTGCCACGAACTCTTCGGAATATGATGTAGTATGCTTAGAACTATGCAGAAAACATTTTATTTCAATCTGAACTCCCTAATTTTGTGCAGTATCTCACTTTGCTGTGATAAACTATTTTTGTTATTGTTTTTTCGCCTGAACTCTTTACATTTCATTCCCAGGATGTTGAACTCTTTGAAATATTACTCCTGTACGTTGAAGGATTCGAAATTCGGTGAGATGCTGTCATGCCATACGCGAAGTGCGCATCTCATTTTTTCAAAACGTGTTTTTTTGTGAAAATCAGATGAACTATTGTTAAAACTTGTATGAACTCCTTGAACTATGCTGGATGCAAGTAAATTTGTAAACTTTTCATGAGATGCTGACAGTTGAGATGCTAGGTTCACACCGGTCAAACGGGTATCAACGACGCTCTTTCGAATGGCGTTGGCCGATTTCAGATATCTCAAGAAACAAAAAGTTACCTCTTGCGAATTCTTAAAGTATCTCTCTCTCCGAACCCCTCGAGGTACAAACGAAAAGAAAAGTGGTACAAACGGGTACAAACGACGCTCTTTCGAATGGCGTTGGCCGATTTCAGATATCTCAAAAAACAAAAAAGTTAGCTCTTGCGAATTTTTAAAGTATCTCTCTCCCCGAACCCCTCGAGGTACAAACGAAAAGAAAAGTGGTACAAACGGGTACAAACGACGCTCTTTCGAATGGCGTTGGCCGATTTCAGATATCTCAAAAAACAAAAAAGTTAGCTCTTGCGAATTTTTAAAGTATCTCTCTCCCCGAACCCCTCGAGGTACAAACGAAAAGAAAAGTGGTACAAACGGGTACAAACGACGCTCTTTCGAATGGCGTTGGCCGATTTCAGATATCTCAAAAAACAAAAAAGTTAGCTCTTGTGAATTTTTGAGGTATCTCTCTCTCCGAACCCCTCGAGGTACAAACGAAAAGAAAAGTGGTACAAACGGGTACAAACGACGCTCTTTCGAATGGCGTTGGCCGATTTCAGATATCTCAAAAAACAAAAAAGTTAGCTCTTGCGAATTTTTAAAGTATCTCTCTCCCCGAACCCCTCGAGGTACAAACGAAAAGAAAAGTGGTACAAACGGGTACAAACGACGCTCTTTCGAATGGCGTTGACCGATTTCAGATATATCAAAAAACAAAAAAGTTAGCTCTTGTGAATTTTTGAGGTATCTCTCTCTCCGAACCCCTCGAGGTACAAACGAAAAGAAAAGTGGTACAAACGGGTACAAACGACGCTCTTTCGAATGGCGTTGGCCGATTTCAGATATCTCAAAAAACAAAAAAGTTAGCTCTTGCGAATTTTTAAAGTATCTCTCTCCCCGAACCCCTCGAGGTACAAACGAAAAGAAAAGTGGTACAAACGGGTACAAACGACGCTCTTTCGAATGGCGTTGGCCGATTTCAGATATCTCAAAAAACAAAAAAGTTAGCTCTTGCGAATTTTTAAAGTATCTCTCTCCCCGAACCCCTCGAGGTACAAACGAAAAGAAAAGTGGTACAAACGGGTACAAACGACGCTCTTTCGAATGGCGTTGGCCGATTTCAGATATCTCAAAAAACAAAAAAGTTAGCTCTTGCGAATTTTTAAAGTATCTCTCTCCCCGAACCCCTCGAGGTACAAACGAAAAGAAAAGTGGTACAAACGGGTACAAACGACGCTCTTTCGAATGGCGTTGGCCGATTTCAGATATCTCAAAAAACAAAAAAGTTAGCTCTTGTGAATTTTTGAGGTATCTCTCTCTCCGAACCCCTCGAGGTACAAACGAAAAGAAAAGTGGTACAAACGGGTACAAACGACGCTCTTTCGAATGGCGTTGGCCGATTTCAGATATCTCAAAAAACAAAAAAGTTAGCTCTTGCGAATTTTTAAAGTATCTCTCTCCCCGAACCCCTCGAGGTACAAACGAAAAGAAAAGTGGTACAAACGGGTACAAACGACGCTCTTTCGAATGGCGTTGGCCGATTTCAGATATCTCAAAAAACAAAAAAGTTAGCTCTTGCGAATTTTTAAAGTATCTCTCTCCCCGAACCCCTCGGGGTACAAACGAAAAGAAAAGTGGTACAAACGGGTACAAACGACGCTCTTTCGAATAGCATTGGCCGATTTCAGATATCTCAAAAATCAAAAAAGTTAGCTCTTGTGAATTTTTGATAACGATGTATCTCTGAACCCCTCGAGGTACAAACGAAAAGAAAAGTGGTACAAACGGGTACAAACGACGCTCTTTCGAATGGCGTTGGCCGATTTCAGATATCTCAAAAAACAAAAAAGTTAGCTCTTGCGAATTTTTAAAGTATCTCTCTCCCCGAACCCCTCGAGGTACAAACGAAAAGAAAAGTGGTACAAACGGGTACAAACGACGCTCTTTCGAATGGCGTTGGCCGATTTCAGATATCTCAAAAAACAAAAAAGTTAGCTCTTGCGAATTTTTAAAGTATCTCTCTCCCCGAACCCCTCGAGGTACAAACGAAAAGAAAAGTGGTACAAACGGGTACAAACGACGCTCTTTCGAATGGCGTTGGCCGATTTCAGATATCTCAAAAAACAAAAAAGTTAGCTCTTGTGAATTTTTGAGGTATCTCTCTCTCCGAACCCCTCGAGGTACAAACGAAAAGAAAAGTGGTACAAACGGGTACAAACGACGCTCTTTCGAATGGCGTTGGCCGATTTCAGATATCTCAAAAAACAAAAAAGTTAGCTCTTGCGAATTTTTAAAGTATCTCTCTCCCCGAACCCCTCGAGGTACAAACGAAAAGAAAAGTGGTACAAACGGGTACAAACGACGCTCTTTCGAATGGCGTTGACCGATTTCAGATATATCAAAAAACAAAAAAGTTAGCTCTTGTGAATTTTTGAGGTATCTCTCTCTCCGAACCCCTCGAGGTACAAACGAAAAGAAAAGTGGTACAAACGGGTACAAACGACGCTCTTTCGAATGGCGTTGGCCGATTTCAGATATCTCAAAAAACAAAAAAGTTAGCTCTTGCGAATTTTTAAAGTATCTCTCTCCCCGAACCCCTCGAGGTACAAACGAAAAGAAAAGTGGTACAAACGGGTACAAACGACGCTCTTTCGAATGGCGTTGGCCGATTTCAGATATCTCAAAAAACAAAAAAGTTAGCTCTTGCGAATTTTTAAAGTATCTCTCTCCCCGAACCCCTCGAGGTACAAACGAAAAGAAAAGTGGTACAAACGGGTACAAACGACGCTCTTTCGAATGGCGTTGGCCGATTTCAGATATCTCAAAAAACAAAAAAGTTAGCTCTTGCGAATTTTTAAAGTATCTCTCTCCCCGAACCCCTCGAGGTACAAACGAAAAGAAAAGTGGTACAAACGGGTACAAACGACGCTCTTTCGAATGGCGTTGGCCGATTTCAGATATCTCAAAAAACAAAAAAGTTAGCTCTTGTGAATTTTTGAGGTATCTCTCTCTCCGAACCCCTCGAGGTACAAACGAAAAGAAAAGTGGTACAAACGGGTACAAACGACGCTCTTTCGAATGGCGTTGGCCGATTTCAGATATCTCAAAAAACAAAAAAGTTAGCTCTTGCGAATTTTTAAAGTATCTCTCTCCCCGAACCCCTCGAGGTACAAACGAAAAGAAAAGTGGTACAAACGGGTACAAACGACGCTCTTTCGAATGGCGTTGGCCGATTTCAGATATCTCAAAAAACAAAAAAGTTAGCTCTTGCGAATTTTTAAAGTATCTCTCTCCCCGAACCCCTCGAGGTACAAACGAAAAGAAAAGTGGTACAAACGGGTACAAACGACGCTCTTTCGAATGGCGTTGGCCGATTTCAGATATCTCAAAAAACAAAAAAGTTAGCTCTTGCGAATTTTTAAAGTATCTCTCTCCCCGAACCCCTCGAGGTACAAACGAAAAGAAAAGTGGTACAAACGGGTACAAACGACGCTCTTTCGAATGGCGTTGGCCGATTTCAGATATCTCAAAAAACAAAAAAGTTAGCTCTTGTGAATTTTTGAGGTATCTCTCTCTCCGAACCCCTCGAGGTACAAACGAAAAGAAAAGTGGTACAAACGGGTACAAACGACGCTCTTTCGAATGGCGTTGGCCGATTTCAGATATCTCAAAAAACAAAAAAGTTAGCTCTTGCGAATTTTTAAAGTATCTCTCTCCCCGAACCCCTCGAGGTACAAACGAAAAGAAAAGTGGTACAAACGGGTACAAACGACGCTCTTTCGAATGGCGTTGGCCGATTTCAGATATCTCAAAAAACAAAAAAGTTAGCTCTTGCGAATTTTTAAAGTATCTCTCTCCCCGAACCCCTCGGGGTACAAACGAAAAGAAAAGTGGTACAAACGGGTACAAACGACGCTCTTTCGAATAGCATTGGCCGATTTCAGATATCTCAAAAATCAAAAAAGTTAGCTCTTGTGAATTTTTGATAACGATGTATCTCTGAACCCCTCGAGGTACAAACGAAAAGAAAAGTGGTACAAACGGGTACAAACGACGCTCTTTCGAATGGCGTTGGCCGATTTCAGATATCTCAAAAAACAAAAAAGTTAGCTCTTGCGAATTTTTAAAGTATCTCTCTCCCCGAACCCCTCGAGGTACAAACGAAAAGAAAAGTGGTACAAACGGGTACAAACGACGCTCTTTCGAATGGCGTTGGCCGATTTCAGATATCTCAAAAAACAAAAAAGTTAGCTCTTGCGAATTTTTAAAGTATCTCTCTCCCCGAACCCCTCGAGGTACAAACGAAAAGAAAAGTGGTACAAACGGGTACAAACGACGCTCTTTCGAATGGCGTTGGCCGATTTCAGATATCTCAAAAAACAAAAAAGTTAGCTCTTGTGAATTTTTGAGGTATCTCTCTCTCCGAACCCCTCGAGGTACAAACGAAAAGAAAAGTGGTACAAACGGGTACAAACGACGCTCTTTCGAATGGCGTTGGCCGATTTCAGATATCTCAAAAAACAAAAAAGTTAGCTCTTGCGAATTTTTAAAGTATCTCTCTCCCCGAACCCCTCGAGGTACAAACGAAAAGAAAAGTGGTACAAACGGGTACAAACGACGCTCTTTCGAATGGCGTTGACCGATTTCAGATATATCAAAAAACAAAAAAGTTAGCTCTTGTGAATTTTTGAGGTATCTCTCTCTCCGAACCCCTCGAGGTACAAACGAAAAGAAAAGTGGTACAAACGGGTACAAACGACGCTCTTTCGAATGGCGTTGGCCGATTTCAGATATCTCAAAAAACAAAAAAGTTAGCTCTTGCGAATTTTTAAAGTATCTCTCTCCCCGAACCCCTCGAGGTACAAACGAAAAGAAAAGTGGTACAAACGGGTACAAACGACGCTCTTTCGAATGGCGTTGGCCGATTTCAGATATCTCAAAAAACAAAAAAGTTAGCTCTTGCGAATTTTTAAAGTATCTCTCTCCCCGAACCCCTCGAGGTACAAACGAAAAGAAAAGTGGTACAAACGGGTACAAACGACGCTCTTTCGAATGGCGTTGGCCGATTTCAGATATCTCAAAAAACAAAAAAGTTAGCTCTTGCGAATTTTTAAAGTATCTCTCTCCCCGAACCCCTCGAGGTACAAACGAAAAGAAAAGTGGTACAAACGGGTACAAACGACGCTCTTTCGAATGGCGTTGGCCGATTTCAGATATCTCAAAAAACAAAAAAGTTAGCTCTTGTGAATTTTTGAGGTATCTCTCTCTCCGAACCCCTCGAGGTACAAACGAAAAGAAAAGTGGTACAAACGGGTACAAACGACGCTCTTTCGAATGGCGTTGGCCGATTTCAGATATCTCAAAAAACAAAAAAGTTAGCTCTTGCGAATTTTTAAAGTATCTCTCTCCCCGAACCCCTCGAGGTACAAACGAAAAGAAAAGTGGTACAAACGGGTACAAACGACGCTCTTTCGAATGGCGTTGGCCGATTTCAGATATCTCAAAAAACAAAAAAGTTAGCTCTTGCGAATTTTTAAAGTATCTCTCTCCCCGAACCCCTCGAGGTACAAACGAAAAGAAAAGTGGTACAAACGGGTACAAACGACGCTCTTTCGAATGGCGTTGGCCGATTTCAGATATCTCAAAAAACAAAAAAGTTAGCTCTTGTGAATTTTTGAGGTATCTCTCTCTCCGAACCCCTCGAGGTACAAACGAAAAGAAAAGTGGTACAAACGGGTACAAACGACGCTCTTTCGAATGGCGTTGGCCGATTTCAGATATCTCAAAAAACAAAA
The DNA here is from genome assembly GCA_944319695.1 of Tiphia femorata. Lineage (NCBI taxonomy): Eukaryota > Metazoa > Arthropoda > Insecta > Hymenoptera > Tiphiidae > Tiphia > Tiphia femorata. Next base: position 4,258,619 of record OX090902.1, read on the forward strand.
AAGTTAGCTCTTGCGAATTTTTAAAGTATCTCTCTCCCCGAACCCCTCGAGGTACAAACGAAAAGAAAAGTGGTACAAACGGGTACAAACGACGCTCTTTCGAATGGCGTTGGCCGATTTCAGATATCTCAAAAAACAAAAAAGTTAGCTCTTGCGAATTTTTAAAGTATCTCTCTCCCCGAACCCCTCGAGGTACAAACGAAAAGAAAAGTGGTACAAACGGGTACAAACGACGCTCTTTCGAATGGCGTTGACCGATTTCAGATATTACAAAAAACAAAAAAGTTAGCTCTTGCGAATTTTTAAAGTATCTCTCTCCCCGAACCCCTCGAGGTACAAACGAAAAGAAAAGTGGTACAAACGGGTACAAACGACGCTCTTTCGATTGGCGTTGACCGATTTCAGATATCTCAAAAAACAAAAAAGTTACCTCTTGCGAATTTTTGAAAATGCTGTATCTCCGAATCCTTTCAGGTACAAACGAAAAGAAAAGTGGTACAAACGGGTACAAACGACGCTCTTTCGAATGGCGTTGGCCGATTTCAGATATCTCAAAGAACAAAAAAGTTACCTCTTGCGAATTTTTGAAAATGCTGTATCTCCGAATCCTTTGAGGTACAAACGAAAAGTAAAGTGGTACAAACGGGTACAAACGATGCTCTTTCGAATGGCGTTGGCCGTTTTCGAATATCATAATGTGGGGCGCTGGCGATTTTTTCACCCCCCCGTAACTTTTTAACCCTTTAGGTACAAACAAAAAGAAGTGTGGTACAAACGGGTACAAACGAAGTACAATCGAAGGGTATTTTTAATTTTTAGTTTTTTTGAAGTTGGGCGCTAAGTTCACATCGGTAAACTCACTCCGATGGTAAAAGGTTGGGACAGGCATTAAAACTCACCCTGTATGTTACGATAATGTCGGTAATAATTACAATAGAGGCATAGTGTAACTACCTATATTATGTTTTTACCCAAAATTATGGTTATTTCAACTAAAAATATAGTATGGTTGAAAGTATGTAATGGTAAGAAAAGTAACTATTTCATATGTATAGTTAATATTATCAGAATATTTCCTACATAGTGATAGAACTGACTATATTTCACATAGCAGATTTTACTACACGTGTGAAGTTGGCCCCCCAATATTGAAAAAAAAAGATTTGAAAATATGCATTCGTTTGCTCATCGTTTGCTCACAAATGCTTTTGCCGTACGACATTAAAAAATAAAAATTTACCTATTTCCCTAGGATTAGGTCTGACGAGAGCCAGGATCAGGTAGATTAGGGCTACGGTTAGGGTTAGTGTCGTGGCTTAATCCCCGTACCCTAACCTTAATCCAACCTAACCTGTTTTTTCTCAGTGCACAGCGATTTCTCGAAATTTTGTAGGAACATTCTGTGTGGAGGCAATAAGGAAGATTCAATAAACAGGAGAGGTCTCAAGGTTACGATGTTTTTATCATTTTTATCAATCCACTGTCTTCCGAGCGAGAAACTTGTTTCTCTTTCGCTTTTGGAATTTAAGATTCCGTCGATTAGCGCGCGCGATAATCAAGCTACTCGCGCTTACCTTTCCACTTTCTAAACGGTCAAGGAACCTGGCCCGCGTTGTCTCCGCGAATTTTCCCGGCGAATTCCTCGACGCGGTTTCGCGGACACGAGGCTACGCCCGAAGAAACGCGCAAGCGCAAAATCGGCTTCGTTGCCGCCTTCTCAAGTTAATGGGAATTTCTATGCGGAAACGATGCCAATCGCGGACTCACCCCGGGATTAGTTAACGTCTGTTCGGCTAATGGGGCTCGCGTTTGAATTAAACGAATCACCGGCGGAAAGTGAAATTAATTATTTCCCTCCGCGAGGACGAGAGAACCACCGGGCTCAGTCGATTGCTCGAGACCGCGCGGGCAAGTTCAGCGTTCCACTTTCTCATTGATTCGCAGATTTTCCCATAGTTTTCCCACGACGTCGCTTACGTCTCGCGAGGAAGATTGCACTGGAGAACTGGTCGAGGCTTTATTTACTCGCTTTAATGGCGCGATTTCTGCGAAGCTTCGACGCCCAGGGTACGCGCGATAAATCTGAGATTGTACGTAACGGTGTTTAGAATTTTCAGAGGCTAATTTTATTCAATCGTGGAATTTATCGTGCAGGCTTCCGCGTCGTGGCGCGTATTCTAAATAGGTTACGATCAACCGTGTAACGTGAATCATATCGTATAAGTCGCAATTTTGTTCAAGTGTCTGTAGGTAATTCTATTTGTCTGTCGCAGATGAGAATAAATTTCGTCTCGGGGTTTATAGCTCGGTATGAAATAACTTTCCGTGATATTTTATATGGAATCGGGGAAGCTCGACGCGACGATGGTAATATTGAAAAGTGCGTTTTTTGTTGTGGATTTACGGGTGTATTTAGTTGTGCATGTCCTGCATCGGGCAATGGTGGGTCGAAAATATTTTTCAACCCGCCGTCTCTTCCGGCATGCGCCTACATTTTTCCCTACATTCTCCTGCATCTTCCTATATTACTGTGGCGCCTCATGCTACGCGAGGCATCAGCAATATACTACCCGACTTGCTCGCGTGAGCATCCCGTTTTAATTATTCTCGGAAGCTGGCTTCGGCGGTCAAAAATGCACACGTGAGCGCGCGTGTCTTGCGAATTTCGTAACAGGATCGTATCGTTGGACGTATAAAGGTCCATCAGGGATTTGTGGCCGTTCATTTTTGAGAAAGTTTGGTGAAAATTCAGAATGGAATCTCCGGTGGCGCAATAGAAACTGTACACCGATTGAAAATCGTAGGCTTTGTTCATTTTAATGATAGTTTCAAAGTTTATTTTGACAAATTGTTTTATTTTCAATTGTTTTTAACGTTGGACGAGTTTAATCCTGCACGAGTTTCTTCGCGTTCCATGGAGTCGTCGAAGTTGTTGTTCGACTCGGATTTTGAACCACGTGTGGTTCGTGGGTTTTATCGCTCTATATTTATAGATACCGTCGTGTATGAATTTAAAGGTGAGACGCGACAGGGCTTGACTGCGAGTATCTACTTCACGCTTCTTGGAATACCCTTTGACACTTCCGATAATGACGTGGAGTGTCGATTATGCAATACGAGTCTCCACCGAGTCAGAGGATTGGACGTAAGCAATTTGCGGCCACCCAGATATTCACCACATTTTAACTCCACTTCTCCTGTTTCCATATTCTAATTCAAACTATTCGTCCCTACAAGTTCGAGAAGACTTGAAAATTTTTCAAGAGTTTCTTCAAGAAATTATCACCAGCACAATTCGTCGAGCGCACGGTGCGCGGCGTAATCCCACGTTTGAAATGATCCAGAAAATCTTTTTTCCCACGTCTTCTTCCACCTTCCAAGTTTTCGATACACCACCGAGCCACTCGACTCGTTATCTTCTTCGACAAGTTCGTCACGACCGGTTTATTCGAATTCCGAGTCACGAGATCCTCTCTTGGCGCCCAGCCAACCGTCGTCCTCCATACCATCACCGCGTACTCCTCTTCCTCCTCGTTGTCGGCGTCGTCGTCGTTACGGCCGAGTGGCAGCGTGGCTGAAGAGATTCCACCGTTTTTCCAAGCGTCGCGTTTCCCTCGATGCCACACGCTCCTCTCGTCCCTGCCGGCACTGACCTACTGAGCCACAGGCGATGATTAGAGACACGTAATGTCACGGCTGGCTAGCCCGTTTCCGTCTTCATCCATCCCGCTCGTGGAGAGGATCAGAGGGGGCGGATGAGGCGCGAGAGCCTAGGAGAAGATGAAAAACTCATCGATATGCAAATGCACAACACGAGTTACCCAGATCTCGAATGATACGAGAAAAACACGACGAACGAGGCGGAAGCCCGTGAATTTTTTATTCCAAACGGACCCTCCTCCGAAGCTAGTCCGTGTTTAACTTGACTCCGAATCCCGTTCGATGAGAAAGTGTAAATTGGTACAGGTGTTCGAGTGTACTCTTTCGTCAGGGAGTAGAGTCACGTGGACTTCAGAAGCCAGAGGATTCCTCTTGCTTCTTCTCAAAAGAGAAAGTAAATTCTGCTGAAGTCACAGGAGGAGGCTGGTGGTACTGGGACTGCTAGATGGTGAACGTGCTAGAAGGAAGAGGATCTCTGCAGCACCTCGCGCGTTTCGGATCGAGAGAAAGTAGAGAGATTGGGAGAAGGTGTCCACGAGCGGCGGAAGAAGAAGAGGCGGTGGAGGTCTGTGTGGCTTGCTCATGAGAACCTGGCCTGGCCGAATCTTTATTTAGACCTGAGAATGTAAGCAACATGCGTCGTGGTGCGCCGGTGGTCCCCCAGTTCCTCGTGTGTCTCATGCGCCGCGGAGAGTGAGGTGAACACGGCGGTGGTCGTGGACCGGGAAGTGTATTTTGAGAAGTTTTCTCGGCCGCGCGAATTCTTTTTCAGTAGGCACCATCTCGGCTTCGCCAGGCCGAATGGACCGTGTCACGCGCTGGAACAATGGGAGGAACGATGCCAAAGCGCCCATTTTCCTCGGAATCTGGCATCTCTTGCCAATGCAATCGGAGAGGATTGACGGAACGTTTTCGTTGACCCTTTTTTTAGAGAGCAAGTGGATGTAATGGAGTGCGATCGTCGAAGTCAGGGATGTAGGTTGAAACGCGCGAGCTCTTATTTTCCATTTCAATGCACCCCCTTATTTAAAGTCAACCGTTCAATTGGATTTGTATTTTTGGAAATTGTAATTACGTCGCTGATTGAATTATATGCCATTAGTCGGACAGGGACGAAATCGAAGACGTCTCGACGACCGAACGAACCTTCGTTCCATAAAACATTATTATACATCGAAGGAATCATTATCGAGCTATTAAATGTTCCAAAGATCGTTGAGAGTTACGCATATATAATCGTGGAAGGGGCAGTGAGGGAGGAGGTACCCTATAATTCAGCAACTCGACGACTTTCTCATTTAACTTTCCTCTCGAAGGAATTCCTCGATTGCTCCTTATCATTTATTAATATCAAGAGTAAGGAGTCTCTTCCCTCCCTGTTTTACTCGCGTAAATTTCAAAGGCACCGTGACTTTGGTGCGCTTCGAATTACTTTAATGCTTGCTTTCATTGTAAGTCACCTTGTCTTCTTCTTCTCGACGATTTCCTTGCGTCTCGCCACCAACGATTCGCATTGGCGGAGGCGCGCGTGAGCGCATGCTATACGCTTGCTATGCAAACGAGGCTCGCGCGTCGGCTTTATGCTCTCCTTGAAATCTTGCTACGCGATTGTCATTGGTGACGAGCCCATGGAGAAACCGCTCGAGCAGGAGAGGTATCAAGGCAGCGTATATTCGCTTGGTTTGCGCGCCTCCTGCGAATGCAGCGTGCAACGAGCGAGCAACCAGTGCCGGGCGGAATGATAATGTTGAAACTACTCTAATCACCTCGCATTCGTGACCGGATACCAGACCCGGTTGGCCTGGCGACAATAAATATTGGTTGAGCGCGAAGTCGGCGGTTATCCCCGAGCTGGGTTACTGCTGGGGTAGGCGTGGGTGGGGATATTTGTGTGTCACCGGGTGTCGAGGTATAGCCGAGCGTAGATAGAAGGAAAGCAGTGAGAGGCAATGTGAACTCTCTCTTGGTTGGGTGCAAGGTGTTGGAAAATGTAGGACGGGAGCATTAGAAGGCTTTGAGGAAATTCGACGATGATGGATAACACACGATTGATTTCGATCGCAAATATGTTTTCGCAGGCATCGCCCTATCGTTTGATTTTTCCGAAAAAGTCTCCGGATATCACCCGTGTGAACCTGGCACCCGACTTTAAGATATCCACATTTTTTTTTTGCAATCGAAAGGGCGTCGTTTGGACCCGTTTGTACCTCTTTTCTTTTCGTTCGTACGTTAAAGGGTTCGGAGATAGAGATACTTCAAAATTTGATAAGAGGCTCGGTCTGTCCATGGAGATTAATCTATCTAGAAAGCCTTACTACACCCTCACATTTAGATTATTGGTTTATTCGCTTTATTTGCTTCATAAACCAAATAAACCAATAATCGAAACTTGAAGACGTATTGAGGCTTTCTAGATAGATCAATCTCCACAGACAGACTGAGCCACTTTGTAAATTTTTCAAGTATCTCTATCTTCGAACACCTTGAGGTACAAACGAAAACAAGGGAGCTACAAACGATGCTCTTTCGATTGCAAAAAAAAAAAAGATTTGGATATCTTAACACATTAAGGACCGCTCACGAGTTTTCTCGTGTTTCGCGTTCCATCTGTTACGGACCGCTCACGAGTTTTCTCGTTTCGCGCCCAATCTGTTACAGACGGTTTGCCCAAAACGTGCGGTCCTAGACATACGTCTTAGAGATTTCTATGCGGTACGCAATGTGTTAAAATCGGGTGCCAGATTCACACAGATCAACCTGGATGTTGACTCTCGTAAGCGGTCGATCCATTTTGTCGGAAAATTCGCCGACAGCCGACGAGTACGTGCTGTTTACGTCGGGTTCGCATTACCTACAAAGCGGGCGATCAGCGAGGGAATAGGGAACGGAAAGAGCGGCTGAGAATTTCCGTGCAAATTCTCAAGCGTGTGCACCCGACGTCAACGTCGCGAGATCGACCTCCTGACACCGAACCGGCGTCTCTCCTCTATCCGGTGATCCAATTTTCCACGTGTCGTTGCCTTTTTCTCGCTCATTCGCGCCGGCTCGCTTGCCACGCTACCCACCTTAGGCAGATCTTACCCTATCAGTCATGGATTTCTACGAAGTTCTACGCGCTACCGAGAACTCCACCTCCCTCTCTCTCTCTCTTTCTCCTTCAGTCGCCATCGCCGATCCCATTCGGTCGGTGCTCCACGATTTCTCGGATCTTGGCCTGCTGCCACTATAAGTGGAACTAGGACTGGGAGAGTTAGGGGTGGAATTGGATTTCCTTCCTCAGAGGAGACTCGGAGACTTGCACTGGGAGAGCCAGATCGGACTTGGATTCTCCCTTTGGAGGGAGAGTGCAACTGTAAACTGGAAGTTGGACTGGAACTGAAGAGAGTTTAGTAAAGATCCGAGTCCCTTTTTCTTTATAAGAGAAGAATGGAATCTAAAACTGCGCGCGATTGAAGAATTCATTGTTTTAAGAACGGAGTGAAAGTATCGCTGACGAAACTAGATGTGTACTTTAATCGTGAGGCTAGTATTTTGAGGTAGTAGAGTCGTGCGACTGTCCTCTAAAGTTTCGATTCAGCAAGACCGCCTGATTGCGTTTGCGGAACGTTGCGCTTAAATGCACCGCCAATACTAGCGGTGCAAGCGTTCGCCGATCACGAGTTTCTCCTCGTCTGAAGGGAGAAGGATCGTGACTGGGGATTCAAGGATGCAGGGGTTGAGGTTATTGTGAGCGAAGGAACGTTCCAATTTATCCTAGGATAATAACAGCCAGCACCTGTAGCACACAGTGCGAGGTCTAATGCAAGCGCGGGAGAGAGAACGCCCTGGAAAACTAATTGAGAGGAAGGGAGATATCGATAGACGAATTCTCTCAGGTGGTACAAGATGGATCAGGGGAAGTACAGTAATGAGAGATATTGGAACTGAGTTACCCGATTCGAATTTCTTTTTTAGAGGTTCTGCTATAATCCTTACATTCACGTGGATTGGATCTTGAAGACGTTGATTTTTTCTGTTCCTTGTATCATTATTATTTACCTTCCCGTAAAGCTTGAAGAATCAAATACCGGATATTGAAATCTTGGTTGAATGTTTCTTCTTTTTTCCGTATAGTGGAAGTGGTGCGATTTTAAATTTGACATTTTTAATAGGATCGGTGACTTTCGAACAAGCTCCTGTCGAAGGAACCTCAGTTACGTGGCTCGTTGTCGCCGGCTGGTATAGTAAGTTGGTTACGCTATGACAAGTCTTGCGCAGCTTTCTCGTAGCGAGTGCGAGCCGGTTAGGTAATACATACTTCGGATTGGCTCTTTATAGCTTGGAATATCGTTAAGATTATTATAATTGGCGGCTGTTCTGAGTTGTATAAATCGCGAGGCCTCCGCGATAAATAAAACCCACATTTCCGTCCCCCGACTTCCTCCATTCGACTTTCATTTTCACACGAAACTTTACACCCTCGCCTTTCTCCGTCCTCGGCTTCATCCAGCCTTGAGTACTCCTCCTCCACGTCCTACTCTTTCTCACAATTCCTGCGGTGGCCATGCAAAACGTCTTATCTCACCTGCCGGTGAAATTAGATTTTCCACCAGCCCGAGTAATCAACCGATTAAACCTCTCGCGCTTAATTCCTTTTCCCAGGGAAGAATCCACTCGCCACTCTAATTTCCATCCTCCAATCTCTTCGCCGACTACACTACCCTTCTTCGCTCCCGACCTCCTCTCTCGCATCTTGCCGAAACTTTCCCACGGCTTGCAAAACATTTGCCAGTATCGCGGGGGAGCTTTTCGAATGCTGTGCCAAGAGCGGCAAGCCATCTTGCGAGCGAGAACAGTGATAACGGTGGAAAACGGCGAGAGAACGGCGGAGGATGAATTCCTAGAAGAGTAATGAGAACCGTGAGCTGGATAACCGATACTAGGTCGCTCGATCAAGGCTCTATCTCTCTTTCTCTTCGTCTCTCTGAATTTCTCTCCGTTTTTCTTTCCCTCCTCCTCATTTCCCTAGTCACCCTGATCACTCTTCGGGCCCGATTCATTAAGGCAGGCTATCGGAGCCTTTAATACCGCCGTGCTTTTAACACGGCTGGAACAGCGCCGGACGACGGCCACCGGCAACTCGTTTAATTGGCGATCGCCCTACGCAGCCACCTCCTACTGAGGGGTATCGGTTAAATTAACTTAGGAGAATGCAAAGGAGAGGGACGAGAGGTAAAGGCGAGAAGAGTTTCGTAGGAGGGAACTGCAGGCCCCGTAGCGCTTCAGCCTTTCCTCTCCATGTGCTCCTCGCTGATTAGGATTTAAAGGCAGCTTGCAACAGCAAAGCCGAGGAGAATGCCCAAGAGAAAGGGGAAGGGAGAATTTTGCGCGCGGCAATGCAAATTAGCGGTAATAGCCGCGTTAACGCGCCGCGCCAACCGTTCCTGGCGCAATTCATTAGATGCCGAAGGTATCCTCCGATCTCCTACCACGTCTGTAGTTTCCTTTAACGGTAGAGTCGAGGATTATGTAACGACTTGAGCTCTCGGACTGGTGCGTCCAGTTCTCCGGATCCGTGCACCGAGCTCGACGCGCATAAGTGCCTGCCGATGTTAGAAGTCTCGTGCAAACGTCCGAGATAATTCTTCGGCCGATAAGTTTCCTTCGGGCGTGATTGCGTCGCCATAGAGACAGGAAGAGCGAATTGGAGAACGTAATTGATATTTGGTAATGCGATAGACTCGCTGCGCGCATGTGAATTTTTCTATTTTTCTCGCTCCTTCGGTTTGGCCTTCGGTCAAAAGTGCGTTCGAAGGATCTTTGTCGGGGGAAAAAAAAGTTCATAGTTTTCCTTCTTTTTTTTTCTAAGGCGAATGGTGCGGCAAGAGGTCGTGGGCGCTGGAAGAGAATTATTCCGTAGGGCGCAAATGAGACTTCAGATTTGCTTTTCTTAGAGTGTATTTGGATGTAATTAGTAGGCTTCATCAATTGTCTTTACTTCTAGTTAATTGTCCGTGTTACTTCAGTGTCGACTTCCTTGAAATTTCAGCGTCGCATAAGCGCGCGTTATTAATTCTAATTAAAGCGGTGTTCTAACTTTGCCCGTAGGATATCTACCCTATTAAATCCTAGACAAGGTACACCTTTGTTTCTCACGGACACGCGCATACACGTGATACTTCCTCGGGAGCACGTCTCTTCGGCACGCCAACCGCATATTTACGAACCGCATAACAGGGAGTTTAAATTCAATAACGCGAGTCCACGCGCTCGCGCGCCACGGGACGATAAATTTTCCCTCGAGGAAAGGCGCGTCAAGACGCTGGGCGTCGTCGCTTCGTCCACTTTTATTGGAGGCCGCGCGACGTCTTCGAGCTCCGTGCTTTCGTTTTATTTAATTATCTCGCAATAATTGCGTATTCAACTGAATTACACACTTGTCTACCTTATCGGAATCGACGATTAAATTAGAGACAGGTGAGATATCGATTAATTGAAAAATTCAAGGCCACGAAGCTTAAAGACGACAGCGTATTCGAATTAAGTAAGAAGAGCTTGCACACAAGGCAGGATGGAAAAATTATCCGTGGAGTAAAGTGCGTTCGTTAGTTTTCTTCACTAGCAACTGTTCTGACAAGTCCGTCCTTGAATACGAGCTAAACAAAGCAGCCTCTCCAGTGTTGACATTTTTCTCTCACATTGCGCAACACGTCGTTTGAGATGCTGGACCGCTCAACTGTTCGCATCTTTGCACGGTTCCTAAGACAAAAGAAGCGTGCGAAGCTCGAATTGAATCTTAACACTCTCACTGCCGTGATGGTTATATGTGACCGGCCATGGTTTTTCCTGTGGTACCACGGTGCTTACCGGTGACCTCCAGAAAAATCATTAAAAAAATGACTATACTAAACGGATTTTACGGCACTTTAAAAGATCGTATGTTTAACCCTTTTGCATCATGACTCTACTTAACCGTTTGCGTACCATGGGCCGCTTTCGAGCTCTTCAGATTTCGTGTCGAAAGAACCCAGCGCATTTCGTCGATACAGAAAACTGACGCACAGTGGGACTTTTTCCAAATCTAGGGAATAATAAATGCAAAAATCGATGAGCATGAATTCCACGATACTAAATCAAAACGTGCACATAAATACGTATACAGTATCGGTAAAGCTTTGAAAAAAGCATTGGGGCTCATTCCCAGAGATGGCGTTAATACAAAGGAAGTAAACTTTCGGCCTAACAGTCCATTTGTTTTCATGCGCTTTATGTAAAATTACTCTGATTCATTCGTCCTGCATTTCCTGGTAATTTTTTGCAGACATTTCTTGCCAAGGTATGTACATTATTTTGTATATTTTCAATTTTTTTTCTGACATTAAAATTGGGTGAAATACGTAGCTGATATTAGAGATAGATTGAATATCTTGAATGACTTTAAACGTCCCGCAAAACCGAGATTCATGATGATTAATTACAATTCTTTTTTTTTTACAAGAGATAATACATTTAAGATTTAATTACATTGAAAATTAACTGCCAAGGAGTGCCAAGCATTAATGTATTCTACTATTTCAGTCGGCATGTCAATAAAAAGAAGAGTCCTTTTCGACGTTTAGCTCGAGGAGCCGAATAATAAGAATGATGCGGTACTTTCATACGCGTTAAAGGAACTCAGACTTGTCGAATGCGAATTGATTTGTTTACAATTATACTTTATACATGTCAACTATGTGCAGGGCATCGAAATAATTTTGTACAACTGAAATATAACCGTTATTTTAAATAATAGAGAAAAATGTTACGTATGAAAGTTGTAGGATATAAGGAAACACATCAAATAGTATTAACAGTTTTTGTTACGAATGGAAAGGTAGAGGATATCTGGAGGTAAAGTTAATTTGTTTAAATTCAATGCTCATTTTTCACAATGAATTTCGATAGAACGACGAATTCTGAATATGAAAGTATTCGGGTACATTTATCCTAAAACTTAACATTCCTTAGATATTTAATAATACGAATTTTTATCTCCCAGATCGGGCGCGTGGCCCACTGTGTGACGGTGCGCTCACAGATTGCCGAAACACGCTCACCTTTCAGACGCATTACATCGCATAGCGATGTAGTAGCGACTATTATCAGTAATCCAAGTAATACATTTCGTAGTTAGCTGTTTTAAATTAATAGGCGTTTTTCGACACATAGTCGACGGAGCGCGATCGCGCTCCTCGGCTTTTTTCGACAAATAATTGAAGGAGCGCGATCGCGCTGCTTGGCGTTTTTCAACCGTGTTTTGTGAAAATCCTCCGGTACGCAAATGGTTAACACTAGAACTACCAAGCCGGTCCAAATGACTGGTCAACAGAAGAAGTTTCCATATGAAAACAAAAGTATATGGCAGCTCAGTGATAAAATAAACGCTCTCTCTGTTAAAATGAGTAGTCAACAAAAGAAGTCTCCATACGAAAACCAAAATTGGTAGTTCTAATGTTACAGAGAAAATTTGGTGAAATATTGACGCACCCGGTCATTGTGACTGGGTCGGTACTTCGAGGGTTAAGGTGCCGTATTCAGGCATCAGCCACGTTCAACTGACGACTGGTCCATATCACCGCGTGATAGAAAACAGTCGCAGGATCGCGGAATATTCCGCGCTTGGATGCAAATGGGTTAAAAAAAAGGCGTCACGGGCCATCCATGGAAAACCAGCGAGACAGTGAAAGTGTGAATGATAATCCGATGCAGATCGTTTCTACCGTATGGTAATGGAATAGAGTGACGAAGCAGTTGGCGCGCAGACTTCAAATTGTTGGCGACACGCGCGAGGCGTCGATTTATCGATTCGCGTCGCGACGCCCGGCGTCGTCCCCTTTGTGCCGGCACGAGACAGCGAGATTACGACGCGCGCCATTCACTCGAGTCGACACGCGTTTACCCCGTCGATGACAAATTCCGCGCTCGTGACGCGATTGTTTATTAATGAATCCCAGCGTGCATGGACAATGTGGCGGTGAGTAGGCGCAGGTAGGCTGCCGAGAGAGAAACGACGTTTACCGGTGCTCGGAAACTTTACTTAACAGTGAGAGGAATAAGTAGGTGCGAGAACAAAAATAGAAATAACTACGAGCATAGAAACAATGATACTAGAAACGACGTAAATACGAGTACAAGGAAGGTGTAGAATTGAAAATCCGCGTACGCTCTTTCACGTTTGTTTCTCGTGTAAATGCAATTTGTCAGCATACCGGGATAATAAGGCAGTTTCGTTAAACGAAGCGTTTCCTTTGAGGCGATTAACGAGAACACCGAGTGACCATAGGAGTACTGAAATGGAGATCCATTTGCATCCTTCTCAAATCTCTTCGAGAATCTTCTAAGCAATCCCTCCGTACTTCCTTCTCAGTCTTACGCGCCCCCACAATCAAGAAGTCAAGCCTTCCATTGAGCAACGAGGAAATCGCGCGAGCATTCGTAACGAGTGAGAAAGCGGCCTGAGCTTTCAAGCAATCCTCGCTAAGACGGAAATATCCGATTTAATTATTTTCCTTCTTGCTTCTCCTCTTTCCGTTCTACGTTCATCTCGACGTTCGTCGCTCGGCAAGCACGCACTGATATCGTGTTTTAAATTCGCACTCGTATCGCGCAAGCGAGAGGATAAAAAATGTGCGCCCGAACCATAGACTTATACTCATGAGGACTACATTGAAGGACAGAGATTTAACAAAAGTGAGGCCTTCCCTCTCGCTCCGTGGTAAGAGAAGGAAGGATAACGCAAACGGCACCGTAAACGCTCTTCTCCTTTTCTCCTTATTCCCCCACCAACGCTTCTGTCGGACAGAGGTACACTCACTTTGACTAGAGAGCCTTAAATAACAGTGACGACAAGAGTGACGTTCCGCCATGTTGTATCGAAATCGTGCGAGAGAGAAAGAGATATATGCTCTTTCTGTTCTATGTGTGAAAAGTGTAATTGAAGCACACTTCTAACCTAAAAGCGACGGAAAGCTGCAAGTGATGTTATATGAAATTAACATTTGACATGTTTTTACAGTTGGAAAATATTTATAGACATTGCAGTCCTTATTTTAATAATACGAGTAATGTTAACTTAGATACGTTTTTAGTTAACAGGTTTCAATATTGTTTAAATTTGCTACAGTTCGTGTGAAATTTTAAAACAGACGAAGAATTGTGTTATTGAATCGTAAATATTAGGACAATAAATCGATGGCGATGCACCGTTCTTTTAGATAACAAAATCTGCAAATATGTATGTTGTACAATATAGGATTGCAATAAATAATACTTTGTGCATATTCTCTATTTATTTATACGCCGATTAACAATGAGTATTACTACTGTATGTATTGATTTGAGCATGGTTTTCAATGATATATCAACGAAACTGAAATGTATTTTATACAAAATCTGCAAATATGTATGTTGTACAATATAGGACTGCAAGAAATAATACTTTGTGCATATTCTCTATTTACTTATACGCCGATTAACAATGAGTATTACTACTGTATGTATTGATTTGAGCATTGTTTTCAATGATATATCAACGAAACTGAAATGTATTTTATACAAACTTGAAATTCGGCGGGAACCGATCGAAAATGGCGGACCAACGAGAAGTGGCAGCCCCTTGTCGTCACTCTGATTTAAGGCTCTCTAACTTTGACTATTGCTCTCTCGTTTTAATGTAGTCTTCAGCGCCTCTCGCAGGATGCTCGTTCTATGAGTATATAAGTATACGGTCCCAACGAATAATAATTAAGAAATACGAAACAGTCGACGAACGATATCGATCTAACCGCAGATTCTTTTTCTTCTTCCAGGCGGAGCGTAAAAGACCTCAGCGAAAATGGGCTGTGCCTCGCAATGTGCCAAGTATTTCCTATGCTTCTTCAATTTCGTTTTCTTCGTAAGTATGCCTGACAAAAAGAAAAGAAACGTGGATGCGATAGACGCGTACAGAGGTGCCAACGCGAGAAATCCGAGGACAAGGTATATGTTTACTTGATGGATGGTGAGCTCGCTGTTGTTTCCGCGAGATCGCGATGGATAGATCCGGCAAAAAGTCTCCAGGAGATCGTCTTTGTCTCACGGTATCCATTGATATTTATTTAACACGCGTACTCGTCGTATCGCTACGAGCGCGACTTTTTAATGATGCAAGGCGACACTGACTCACCGATTGCGGGAAGGAGAGTATCCCGTATTATCACTGTTTACACAAAGAGCTAAAACGAGGTCTATGTAAGTTGCGAGAATTCGCCGGTGCGGGAGTTAGCGATAGTTAGCACTATCTTAACGCCTCACGATTCATTTACGTTCCTAGATGGCTTCACGTTAGCACCTACGATAACGCTGGACGATTAAAATTATCATCAAAAAGAAAACGAAGAAACCTTCAAGGAGAATTGTGTCAAAGTACTGTAAACTTCGGTTTTCCTCAAGCTTGCCTCGTGCACGGGTTCTTCCTACATTGTCATGATTCCTTCAATCGGCAAGCTCACATCGTCACTTCCCAAACGTATAAATCAATAAGTCAGGCAATCGACGTGAACACTCGATCGTCAATCGACTCACGTTCCACTCATGATATCACTCGTACTGGCCATCCTCGTTGCCTTGTAACATCCGCATACGGAGCTGACCATCGAGTTCAATTTGTACTGTCGAGAATCTGCAAGTACAAGTCGCACAGCTCGCCCGGACTCGACTCGCGCTCGACCAGGATGCTTCCTTGTTAGGGTAGCTCGTTGTTCCTCTTCTTAAAAGGAAACGGCCGAGTTCCAACGTGATACACAGGGGCCTGTGAAATAGCGCGTCTAGTTGAGAGCCTGATCGCGAAACATGCGTGTGGAGACTCGGTGCCTGGAGATTCAAGAGGACAGAAGAGAAGTCCAGGAGGATTTCTGTCTAGGAGTTGAAAAATTCCAGGAAGACGAGAGACTCGTCGAGAGACTTAGGAAGTTGATAGATCGTAGAATTTCGAGAAAAATCTCTACCACCTTAGACAATCCCAAAAGTTCGGAGAATTTGAAATTTTCAAGATACTCGTTATTTGTATTGAGATAATCCGAATCTTCAAAATACTTTATCGAGGCTCTGATGCAAGATGGAAATTTTCAAAATTATTTAAATCAGAATAATACGAATAAGGTGTAAGTTCAGGCGCGAGGTATTTAGTGTCTAAAGTACGAGGCTCGTTGACGTCAGGACTATTTCGAGAATTCTTCGAAGTCGATATTTTTGTGAAAACAAAAGATTACCGTGGCTGGTGGGGTTTAATGTTACCCAAGCCCTACTCTAAGTACTGGTATCTTCTGTCCTCTCGAGAGTCGCTATCGAGAAGGCTCGTAGCAGGTTTGTAAAATTTCTCTAATTTATCTTGTTCATAGTGAACAATAATTTGTGACCAATTACACAGCGTGAACGATTAACGACTTATTCGTGTTTCTGGGGAAGCAGAAAAATCAAACACAATCGACAATTCGGAGAGAACGTTTTGGAACACCGTGAAATATGGGTGAATCATTCGCATTCACCTTTACATTCGCTGTCGTGAAACTTCGCGATGGTCGCGTCGACAACGCGCGAAACGACGGCGATTCGTCAACGTCCAACGCAGTCCCTTACGGATCGTCCTGCGTTCTCGCGAGGAGAGGAAGAGACGAGGATATCGCTAAAAAGAGTCACCAACTTTTCTGCCTACTCGCCTCTCTCGCATCAATTCGTCAACGTCACTCGAGTCTCCCCCGATTGCCCTTCAGTAGATGATGTTTGCGATCATCTCTCCCTTGCCTCCGAGGTACTTGACCTTGATTTTCGTCTTATTACTCCAAGCACCGCGTAAGAATTATGACCCTTTAAAAATTTACGAGAGACAAGAGAAAATTATCAAGATTTAGACCGCCCGTCACATCGGCCGTAGTTTCAACGCTCCTGTGGGCGAAGCCTAAGACCTTCCCAAGGGTTACAATTAAATTTGACCTTCTACATCAACGAACCTTCCGTCGAGTTCTGTAATAAGATACACAATAATCTCACCGTGATACAAGGACCATAAACCTTAACATAAAAATTGCTTTCCAACCCAAAATAGTACCGAAAAATGAAAATCTCGGTATCTTAAAGTCGGGTGCCAAGTTCACACAAGTGAAGCTCGCACGCGAGAAGAAACGTGCGTCGTTTTCAACGTCCGTTGATGTTCCATCGATTTGTTCGTTAATTTGCTTTGTGCGGTCACACGCGTACGTCGTCCGTATACGAATTGACTTCCGTTGCTTAAACCAGCTTAAATGCTCGTGCGCGGCGAGCTTTAAGGGTAAATTGTGAGGCAAGTTTACGAGCAGTGAAGGAAGCAAGAAGCGCGCAGTCGTAAAGAGCACGCGCGTTCTAGGGAGGTGGAAATTGCGAGGGTTTCTCTCGAGCGTGACCGCGTGTGACCATCTCTCGCGGGGGCACCTTTGCGTGGCCTTGAGGCGATCTTCGATGCATGACGAGGAGAGCAGCCTCGGTACAGATATCGGGATCGTGTTTTACAGGTCGCCGGAGGTGCAGCGCTGGCCGTCGGCATCTGGTTGTTCGCCGACAGGAACTCCTTCACTAGCATCATCAGCAAGCTCGATCAGTCCGACATATTGGTGAGTTAAGAAAAATCGTAACATTATCCCTACAATTAATTGTATTAATAGAAATTCGTGAGATTTATTTCTTTTCTTCGAAACGTCTGCTGTACTTTGACCCTTTGCAGTCCAACGTCGTATGCGACTCGACATAACATTTTCTTGCAACAGGTTCAATGTCGAGTGTGACTCGACGTGGTCATTAAGTTTAACAACTGTAAGAAAAAATAGAAAAATTCATTCGGACTGTGAAGGGTTAAACTTGTCGGTGAACGTGTTTGTCAAGGATTGTTGTTAACCTTTAACTGGTATCACACGATACAGTTGTTAAGGAAGAATACTACGTGTAAGGGGAGGCAGCGCGCTCTATTGCTTATTAGTAAAATCACATAAAAAAGATTAATAAGAAGGTTAAGTAAATTGGTAGCTCGTTAAGCAAATTGTTACTTTTGCGGAGCTTGACAATTGACTGAAGAGCGTGATGATACTTTCGAGATTCGCAAAGGAACCTACGGATGTAGGTAGGCACGTGCGTTTAGATAAAGCTGATAGAAATTTAGAGAAAGGGGAGAAAGCAACGTTTAGAAGTGCTGTACTGTCGTCGAAAGTTTCTGAATTGAAAATCGCGCGGTTGACACACTGGTCGCTTCGAGTCTCGGTGGAAGGAGCGTTTAGCTTGTTTGTCCTCTGAGAAATGGCGTGCGGCTCTCATTGAAAGGGAGAAACGAAGCCGAGTGGAAAGAAGTTTAAATGGTACAAGAGCATCCACGAGGGGATTATGCGAGCATGTAAAGGGAAATAATCGAGGTGGCTCGCAAGGTGGTTCTTTTGTATCGAGAAAGAATAAGCGTTTCGGGGTCCTCGGTCCATTCCATTTTAGAATAATTCTGCAGCTACGAAGCACCAGACGCAATCGATTACTCTTATTTCTTTATCAACCCAGTCACCGGTGTCGAGTTAACGAGAAAAGTTCACTTTTCAAAATTCAATTGCATAAAAACAAAACACAGAAATATTTTTGTACATTCTATATTATCGTTACCGTAGAATTACTCGTGCTTTCTTGAACTTGATATACGCATGCGATCCCGGACATATCGATGCAGGATTAAAAGAATTGTTATTCATTAGTTTCCGCGAGCATCGATGCCAAAGCTCTTCGATCGCTTTGAAAATTGCTTCGATCAAAAGACTTTTTACGAATACAAAGGGCTCGGCTCTTTTCACGAGTTTGTATTCCCACGCGAGGGAACAAGTTACGGGAGAAACCGCCTGAGGACATTCGGAGATTGAGTCCCTCATTCATTGATCTTGCAACGTGAATAGATCCTTGCATCCTCATTCACGGGCACTCCCCAACTGTGCGCTTGTCCAACCAAACGGCACATCCAACCTTTATCATTATTCTCGATCAAGATACTCATTATCTTCCACTCTCGCGGATTCAATGTGAAGCGTCAAGGGGTCCTCGCGAGAATCCCACAAGTAGTGGAATTCCACCGTGCAAATTCTCGTCGGAAGTTTAGCGTTACCTTTTCTACGACTCTCTTTCACACTCTCGCTCCTCGAGCTGCTCTCTTTCTCTTTCCGTCTGTCTGCTCGCCTCTTTTCGTTCTCACTGGCTCGTGAATGAAGCCACTCGAAAAGGTGCAGAAGTATGGTGACGAGAGAGAGGGTAGCGGAGGGTGAAAAGAAAAGGCAAGAGGACGCGAGCGTGCGAAGGTAGAGGAAGGAGAATTGGAGAAAAAACGAGATAACGAGGGAAAGGAATATCCACCTCCATGGAGCGCACCCCGCGCCGTTTGACTCACAAAAGCGACTTGGAAGGTGGCGGAGTTAGAGGCCCTCGTGATCCGGGCGCGGAGGTGTAAAGCTCGAGAGGAAAACTCGTTCGTGGACCGGTATTTTCGCCTGAAAGGTGTCCAGGTGCCCTTCCGCGAGCCACTTGAGAATGGGCGTAGCTAATAACGAAAGGCGACGAAATTTGTTCCATGAGCCTGTTAGGTTTGGAGAACGAGTGAGCGCGATTTTTTTTGTCTACTCTTTCGGAGAATTGCAGTCGCGTTGAATTTGAAATAGAATAAAGTGGAATGGCTGAACTTCCGTATCCGACCCTTGTCCGATCTTAATAAAATTTTACAGGTAAGTAGCATTTACCAAATCTAGTCGAACGCCATAAGTGTGAATTTAAGGAAACGCCTGGTTTCCGAGATATTAAATTTTTAATTACGTTTAATTTTTTAGATTTTCACGTAAAAGAAAGACTAAAATGCAAAAACGTTTTGTCGAAATGTTTTGTTCTCTTAATATCTTGCAAGATTATAAATACTAATTTATCAAAATATTATGAGAATACAAGAAATATAGAAAAGAATTTTATGTTTTTTCGCTAATTATTCGCTTATGGGGAGCCACTTCGAATTTCAATGTCCTTCACATATGTTATCAAGGTTATTACCCTGGGTAATGTTGCGAAGGTTTTAAGCTCCGCTCGTCGTTTACTAAAAAGTTATTAACAGAAAAAGTTTCTCCAGAAATAACTATTTCTTCTGACAAAATTGGTGGTCTCCTCTCCAAAAAAAGATATACAATGTTAAAGTTTAAATCAAAATGTGATAAATGGAGATTGATGTAACCAGAAAGGCCTACCACGCTCTCAAGTTTAAATAATTTTTTTATTACGTGCCGTGCCTAACCATTGCACCTGCCTATAACCTGACATTTTGTGGAATTTCAGTCTTCCTCTTACGTACAAATGTCCAAAATTGTTGATTTAATCATGCAATTTTAAAATTGAATATCTCGGAAAGCAGGCGTTTCCTTAAATTCGCACTTATATGGCGTTCGACTGCATTTAGTAAGTGCTACGTACCAGTAAAATTTTATTAAGATCGGACGAGGGCCGGATACGGAAGTCTTACCAGTAAAATAGATGATCTGCGTTCAAGATAGAAGGTGAAATTACAGTGGATAGAGGATAGAGCACAATGCGACTCACTCTCGGTTTCAAACGGTGGAGAACCCAAGCATTTTGGGGTCTCAATAAGAGCAATCCAACCTTCTCACGAGAATCTTCTTAATCCGAAATTCCCTGGAGCTCGTTCACTTTACCCCACCGAAATTTGATTCAGCCGTTGTCCCTGAGAAGTGCATTTTCCACGATGACTCAGAAATCTCGCTTTTACGTGTGCGTTAGTCGCGGACGAAGCGAGAGATACGCGAGGTCCGCCTACTTTAATCTCCAGGTGTCTAGCTCGTCTTCTCGGTTACCACGCTTAATTAAGATTCTTCCTCGGCTACATTCTTGCGTAAGATCCTTCGTGGCGCGCTACCTCTCGCGAGGCGATAAATTTTCAATCAGCGCGCGCTAGCTAGCCTGGCAGTCTCGCACGCGTGCGATCAAGATTTCCGTCTCTCCTCCGATGCATTCTTGCATAATTCAGGATGTTCGATTCTCGTGTCCTTGAGGAAGTGTAGAGCCGCGTGCCATCCGAGTGAATTGCACGCACGATCGTGCCGTGATACTCGGAGTGTGCGCGAAGGACGCTCTCGGAGGGTGGTTGTAAGAGTGGAACTAACGAAACCATAGGAATTTTGCCACTCGTCACTCCCACTTTGCCATTACTTGTCATTAGTTCGACCTGATGGGTGCGTGTCGATTATTCTCCGCCACGGGGTCACCGGGAAGAGTGGGTTATTTGATAGTGTATATTTTTTGAATTATTACAGAGCGAAGATCGCACTTTCTAGGAAGTCGATAATCGCCGGCAATTATCCTTCCTAGAGTCGTGCCATGCGTGCAACAATTGCCGACGGGGTGGTGCCTAGTGCACTTCCAGGGATCTTATCGCACGGCTTCGGTATTATCAGTATCTCGAAACATTTATGTTTTTCTCTCCTACCACTGCTCTTTTTCTCCTATCTTAATTTAACGTGCGCACGTCACCAGGCTTCTCTCGTGCTCTTGCTAAACGCGCTCGCTCTCACTTTCTCTCACCCTCTCGTTCCACTCTCTTTCTCTATTCCCGTGTCACCGACGGCTACGACGATATAAATCTCGAGGTTCGGGATTAATGGTCGCGTTGACACGTAGGGTGGCCCGGCGATTGTCCGGAGCGATCTCAAGATTTCCATTTTAGCTCGGGCCCGCCTTTCGTGCCCGCGCGTGCCTCGCACGACTTCCTTCCGGCACGTACGTCGCATTATTCGGGGCGTAGAGGAAATTCGAAGGAGTTCTTCGGGGTTCGGGCCGTTTGGTATCGTGCCAGATCATGTCCAATGCACATGGCAATGAGCAAACAGGTGGCTTGCCGTGTCCGTCGAGTGAATCGCGTTTGGTCGTAAGTCTTCCAAGGGGTGTGGAAAAGGTCGCGGGTCTTCTCGCGTGTAACGCGATATCTTTGTCGACAAGGTAGCGGAGTACGTCGATCGTATTTCGCGGAGAAGAGCTTAAGAATATTTGTACACAAGTGCCGAGCTCTCAACGTTATTTGCATGCCCCGAGCTTCTTTGGAGTTCCGCAAGAATTCGGAAGTTCAACGCTCTTGACCCTCCTTCGTACAATACGGACGTTTACGGAGGTGTTAAATTTCTCTCGTCTTTAGTCTCTTTGCTTTTTTGATTTATTACTTTCTACGTCGCGGGCCGTGGGAAGCAGGCTTCTCTATATGTACATGGAACGATAAAAGTCAGTAAGAATCGAAATTCCTATATTAAATTTAGACTGGCATTTCTTGAAACATTACAAAGTTGTTTTTTATAAAAAAGACTGTATTCCCGACAATGCCAACACCTTGTTATTAGGCGGAAAACTTTACAGTTATATATTTCATTTCTCACTACTGTCCTACCTCTGTGCATTTTTATTTCGCCTTTATTTCTATTTTTCTTAACTTTTTCTAAGTTATAAGAAACACTTATTTTACTAAAATAAGTAATATATTTGATTTATACAGTATTTGTTAACAAATCTCTTACTAGTTTACTACTGTATATCTTGAATATTGACGATATCATTTTGTATACACATTGTTTAATTTCATTAAGGTAAACTGAGCTTATTATACAGAATAATTATAAATACCATTATTCAACAAATTTGCCTGAGAAAGGGTTAAGCACAGAGAAGCGACGGGCGAGTAGCAGATTAAATTGTTCGAGTATATTACATCCACGTGTTAGAATAACTATATAAAAAAGTTACTTTTCTTATCATTATATATTTTCCAGCATACTATATTTTTAGTTGAAATAACCATAATTTTGCGTAAAAACATGGTAATAGGTGGTTATACTATGCCTCTATCGTAATTATTACCGACATTATGGTAATATCACATTTCCAACTATGATTTTGTTACTATGCCATTATAGTTGGATATATCATATATTTTTCTCTCAGTGTGGTTGAGAGCTTGGAGAAACTAGGGGGCAGAGCCCCCTGTGTTTTCGCTTCGCTAAAGCGCCAACCCCCTCAAGATCGCCATTGCTCGCGCTTCGCGCTCGCCCACGAATTTCAAAAGGTTTCGAAATTGTGGAAAATTCAAGTATTGAGATATTAAACTATGCTACAGAGTCCTCTGCGCTTTCGCTTCGCTCAAGCCCCATACTCCCCGAGGTCATCGGATGCTCGCGCTTCGCGCTCGCCCACGAAATGCAGCATTTCTGCAATAGGCCCAAGTGATCAAAACCGGACAATTAAATGCATCCGAACCAAAATTTGACATGCACATAGAGTATATACACCTTTGCTGCGGTGAAACTTTATGCATGGTTATCTTCAACCATTCAGAAATTGCGACAAATTGAAATCTTTAATCCAGTATTCCGGCGAGACGCTTGCGCGGATTCAAACACAATTTGGCATATAGTTTAAAAATATACCCATTTGGTGCCACAAAACTTTATGCATGGTCATCTTCAACCGTTTCGAAGTTACGGGATTTTCAAACTATAATTATAAAATAGTGAATTAAAGATTTGAATGTGCCGCCATTTTGTAACGGTTCGAGATGGCGATGCACAAAGTTTCGTGGCACCAAGCAGGTATATACTCGATGTACATGCCAAATTTTGTCCGAATCCGTTCAGTCATTTTGCCGGAATAATGGACTAAAGATTTGAATTAATCGCCATTTTTGATTCGGCCAATCAAAAAATTTGAAAATTTTCAGTAATTGCCATTGCATACGTGTACATGAACGTGTAAAATTTTATCGGGATCCAATGAATAGTACCAAAGATATGAATTTTTCGATATTTGAACTTCCCGCCATTTTGTACCGGTTCAAGATGGCGGCTCACAAACCTTATTGTCAACTCACAGTAGTGTACTTGATTTTTGTGCCAAATTTCGTCCCGATCGGTTCAGCCGTTTTCCCGAAATCGAAGATATACACACACACACACACGCGCGAACGGTTTTCAGGATGGTGATTGCATAAGTCACTCCCTTTACGGTCGTGCCTAAAAAAGGAGAGAACGAAAAAGCCCGTACTATCTCATCTCCTATTTACATGCTATCTGCATTGGGGCGCTGAGCACGCGAAAAACCAGGGTAACGCGCGCGCGTTACGCGATATCGGAAATCTTTTTCCGCTGGGAGAACCGGAAAGCTGTCGGGCAACCCGTTGGAGCTGCTCCAGACATCGCGAACCCACCAGCTACCACCACCACCTCCTTCACCACCCCCAGGACCGTCGACAGCACTACCAGCAGCAGCCTCACCTGACCTGGTTTCGTAGCCGGGAGAACCCCGCGCTCTCTGACTGCGGCCAATCCACCGAGAACGAGGGAACTTTCCGTCCGCTCCTTCCGATTTCATCCGTGCAGAGATCATCTCGAATTCATCGGGAGCTCCATCCGGACGCGCTCGACGTTATCGAACGATTATCGACGTCCGCGAGAGAGAAAGAATCCCTCGTCAAAAATGTTCGCCACTTCAATTTCCCGAGCTTGCCGTCATTGTAGTCAGGGACTTGGCCTCGTGGCCGCTTGATTTATGATTATTCCCGTCACGCTTGTCCTCTCAATTTCAATGCGATTAGATCCATCGTGGCGCGATGGTGCATCGGCTGTTTGACACGACGTAGTGGATAGAGTAGGGTCATGTTCCACGTAATTGCCGCTCAATCGCGCTTCGCGATGAGAATCCATTTTATTTGGGACGCCTTTTTCCGTTGTTCTTTTTTACGATTCCGCTCCTTTTTTTCTTGCTTGTTGTTTATTTGGTGGACGAATTAAAATTCTCGTAAGCGAGGAGCACACGTATTCGAGATGCATCATTATTATATGAAAGCTTCTTAAATTGGCGGTTACACCGTTTTAAATGATAAACGCTCATGTTACCTGCCCACGAAACACTCGAGGATGTATTTAAATTTACGAGAACGTCGAGGTAGATCTTTTTCTACGTGTTATCCGACACACTGATCTTACAATCCTTCCATCCGAATCGTCTCGACTAAATTCTTCACTCTCCAGCGCGAAAACTGGATTTTCTTTATCCAGGTGCACGCACGATTTGCTCGACCATCTTTACTCACGTTCGATCGATATCCCCTGGACGATACAATATTTCTCAGAAACTCGTTCATTCCCTTCCTCCTCCTCAGCTTTCCACCTATCTCCGTGAGCGCGAGTGCGTGTCGCATTTCCGCAACATGATCTTCGCCGATTTACGCGCAACACAAACAACCGACACGTCCAGGTTCGTAACATCGATACCTGCATACTGCTACTCGGTTCCTCTTCGTGGCTTCGTGGACCAAAGCTGACAGCAGCAAGCAATATTTATTCATACGGCAACGCGCGTACGCTCGCCCATAACAATTGGCTGGAGGGATGGTCTGTATGGGAGAAGGAGAAAGCGAGGGATGGAGAGATAGAAATTTGGGCAAGTGGGTCAAGAGTTCACCCCGACGACTATATTGTCCTTTTGCGCGCACCGCACCACCATGGCCTGCGTGGCTCGTAAAGCACCGAAAAAGAAGAAAATTTTATTTGCGCCGTTGAATGTAAAATTTGCAATCGAATTCTTATTCTCTTTCAACGTGAAAGCCTTTGTCGATGGGATTACGCGTGGAGAATTGGCGGAAATTTCGAATGCACCCTGGACAACCACCCTTGCGATCGGGCGCGCCTTGTGGCCACTGGGGTTGACCTCGATGAGCGCTCGAACGATTAGCTGGACCCAGAAAGGAGCTGCTGCTGGTGCTCGCGAACGGGTATCGCGGACGATCGCCAGCGAAACTGGGTCGCCCGTGCGTATTATCCTTCGACCTCTTGGATCAACTTAATTTCATTCGCCTGACTTCCAGGCTCTAATCCAATCTCCACCCGAGAAAGTTTTCGTTTTACATATTACGGAAGGATCTCTCGAATGCGTTGATAAACGAGGTTCTTTCCTCTCTCCTTCTTTCTTTTTCCCTCCTTTTTTTTTAAATGACGTTATAATAGATTAATATTCGACAGAATAATTTTACAGCTAAGCATCTCCATAGATCGGTGCTCCGCCAGATTTATAATTCAGTGAACTAATAGCTACGTGTATTAATCAATTCGGTTAAATTAGTCCCTCGATAAATTTGTTCCTAGACAATAATAACCTTTGGTAGTAATACACTGAGCGAAAAGTATATGATATATCTAACTATAATGGCATAGTAACAAAATTATAGTTGGAAATATCATATTTCTGGTAAATATTACCATAATGTCGGTAATAATTACGATAGAGGCATAGTATAACCAACTATATTATGTTTTTACCGAAAATTATGGTTATTTCCACTAAAAATATAGTATGATTGAAAATATATAATGGTAAGAAAAGTAACTGTTTTGTATAGTTAATATTACCAGAATATTTCATACATAGTGATAAAACTAACTATATTCACATAGCACATTTTACTATAAATATGGTAACAAGAATAAAGGTAGTAGTTAATAGTACAACCAGTTGTATACTACATTGTATACTACTACATTTTGTATGGTTAAGTGAACTATAAAAAAATGTTTCACGCCAGATCTAACTATAAAATATAGTGAGATTATAGTAAACCCAACCAGTTTTTTCTCTCGGTGTACTTATTCAAAAATAAAGATCTCGAGGATGTCGATTAGAGACTTAAATCTCTATCGGACTAATACGATCAGCTGATCGGCTCGCCTCGGGTCCAGTCAAGGGCCGGTCGTCGAGAACAACCCTGTAACCCAGACCTAGCCTAGGAAGGAGCTCCCGCTAGTGCAGCTGCACGTAGTAACTGCGTCAGCATCGTGCGCGCGCGCGACCCCCCCGGATTTACGCCCATCTCGAAACTGGGTCGACCCGTTGCATTTTATCATTTCGCCATTCCCCGAAAAGGGTCACGTATATTAGGAGTAGGCGTCGTCGCTGATGATTCGTTAACACCGTCCTGTTAGCACGAGACTTACGCGACGACCGACGCGGGCGAGAGCGAGTCACTGAGCGACCAGTTTATTAGCATGCTCTGAATTAAGTCGACGCATGGGTCGTGCCACGTTAAGAGAAAGAGAGAGAGGAAGAGAGGGTGAGAGGGCGAAAAAAAGGAAGGAAAAATAAAGAGACGGTGAAACGGGTACGTGCCTATTTGCCGAGTTTTCTTAATTGCTATTTGCGTCCGGGCTACCTAAGAGCGACACACTCACGTGCGCACGCGGGTGTTCTCTTCCAGCTGTTCATACGGGTACGCGTGCGCGCGTAACCTCACCCGGACACGAGCAAACGTAAAGGAGCGAGTGGTACGCATCGAAGGTGATTTTTCAGGATAGCGGAAGTCGGAGAACAGATTGGAGTATTCATGAATTTTTCTCTCCACGTCGGGAAGAAGAATCGTGAGGAGAAAAGCCGAGATCTTGCCAAATTCATGAATGATCGTGGGACGAGGGTGTGAATCGGAAATTCTCGGTGGATATATCATTTAGCGAAATTGGACGAGCATCTACACGCGTACGAAGGAATGAGTAAGTAATAGGTATGAAGGTGAGAGGACTCGAGGCAAGAAGCTTTCATAAAAAATTCGTCGCACGATCTGAGTCGGGAGGGAACGAGATCTGGACAAATCGGTGGTGGATTCTTTCAGCTTCGCGGGAGATCGCGGTGACCTTCTCTCTCTCTCTCCTCTCTCTCTCTCCTCTCTCTCTCTATCTATCTCTCTCTCTCTCTTCCTCCAATTCCACCTTCATTTGTCTGGAGACAGAAGAAAAAGTGGAAGAGAGTACACGTGGAGAGTTCTCGAGCTGCCCATTCGCAGCGGCAGCAACATTCGCCTTAATTATGATTCGTTGCTACGCGTGTAAGTAGACAACATGGCCTGTGCTCTCCAGAGCTACACGTGTGCGAGCATCGTGTCCCTCCCTCTCGTCAACCCTCCTTCCTCTTCTCGTCATCCCTCTCGCTCGTGAGCTCGCGCATTTAACGAGCCGCCCGCCTCGGCTTTGTAAACCTCCGGCCCCAACGTCGAATGAAAAGAACGTCCAGCCTTAAAGGTCGACCCAGTTAAGAGGAACAATGGCGAGTCCTGACTTCCTTTAAGCAATTACTCGCTTTACGCGCGGCGTACCTCTTTCCTTCTGGTGCTCGCGCGAGCACGCCTCCTTTCCCTCGTAATTGCGCCGTACCTATTCGATTTGCTGCTTCTCCCTCCTTTGCGGTCACCACGAATTCAACTTGCATCCTTCCTTCCTTCCTCGCCCACCTCCTTCCTCACCTCTCACACTCCTCATTTATTTCCTCCACCACTTTTGCGCGCGAACTCTCGCAGACTCTCGCGCAATTTAATCGCCGATGATATCGACGTAATTTATCGGCCCGCAATTTTTTCCAATAGACACGTGAACACGCGAGAGAAGTGGCGAGGGCCCGCCGATATTTAATATCACGCTCCCTTTCTCACGGGCCAACCTTCTTTTTGCATCACGCGTGCGTGACACGCGGCTATAATTTAGGGGATATTAATTCGGAGGAAGTTCGTTAACTCGAGTCGGCATCGTCATGGGAAGTCCGAGGATAATGGGAATTTATTTAGGTTTTACGTGATGATGTGACTTTCCAGGCAAACTCGTTTCCTAGTATTTGGTTTTTCAATGCTCTTGTACTCGGAACTTTTATTATTCGATATTATCTGTCTTCGATTCAATCTGAATATCAGAAGGTTCTTTAATTGCATTGAAACTCAAGGGTCGATAAATGTAATTGTTTCGGATTCTAATGAAAGAAACGATCGCGTTAAATGTCAAGCCTTTTTTTAACCGCGAATTCGCGCGATGGCCGACAAGCTTATTTATAATATTTTCCACGCGTCTCGGAAGGGACTGGTCGCTTCTCGTGGCGATGGAATTTTTTCTTTACGATGATTTTATGCACCGTTGCACGTGATACGAAAGCGTTGTTAATTAGTTAACCGCTAGGATGAGCACATTGGTGAAGACGTGCGCCACGTGCATGTGAGAGCGCACGAGCCCTGATTCCTGTGTACACATTGTAACGAGAACTTTCTATCTCGGATGCTTATTGCCTCCGGGCATCCTATCAGTTGGCTAATTAGCGTATGTACCCAGTTTCACCGTATTATTACGAAAATTGTATCGACACTTTAATATAGCCGCAGGTATTCGAAGGAGAGGGAAAAGAACGAAAATGTAGGTAGGTGGCTGTTGGTAAAAGCGCACGCCGGTGTATATGAAAAGTTTCATAGTTCCTTCCTCTTTCAATTCTACGAAACTTAACTCGTTACATCCGTTACTTTATGTTACATTATACGCGCGAACTTTGTTACAACGTTATCCGAGCTGGGCGGTAAGGAATTTATTATTGCGAGAAGTTAGAGCGGACTTTCAGAAAGCGTGGAATTTCTTGGATCTTCGCAAAATCGAAAACTGTTGAGAAATTTAAAGACTTCGCGTATCCAACAGAATATTTAATAGCTCGGGTCGATAATAATTTAAGTTGTTCGCATCGAATACTGCCAATCGATGAAAAAGCTTTCTCCCTTCCTCCGCGGCGAAATACCTAAACCATTGACATCGTGACACTGCCATTGAGTATGTTATCTCGCGTCTAAATTATTCCCGTGAAAAATACATTGTGCGCGACATTGCGTGTATTTCGTAAAATTGGGTCAAACTAGATAGACAACGTTGGGAGGATAATGTTAGGTACGCGTGGGTGGATAATTTATTGCCTTCCACTTTTATCGGGGTATCGCGAATGAGATTTTTATCACGGCATTATCCCACGTTTTGCCGCGCATCGTTACAATTTTGTGGTAAACAATGGACACGAAGTTCCCAACGTTAAATAAGGGCGCACTTGAGAAAATTTCACTGTGTATTTCTGATTGTTTTAAATACACAAGAAATGTATATCTACGAATTATCCGTACCTAAGATCTACTAAAGCGTGCATGGACTTTTGGATATTCTCGGGCCAGTAGTCGAAAAATTTCTTAGGATCAGATGTCGCGTCAATTCCTCTTAAGAGCAATTTAAGCGGTCGAGTCACTCGGAATTGGATTACGCGTACCCAGTGACTCTCTTTCTTTCTCTCTCTCTGTCTATAGCCAACGAACCATTTCCATTCTCAAAGAACCGTTCTTCCAGACTAATTACAATTTTTCACCGCCGTCCACGGGTGAAAGTCTAAATCGTCGGTTTGTGCCCTCGCGCGGTAATTGCCACCCGCGACACCCGCGTGGAATTCCGCAGGCGGCTTCGATTCACGGAAGAAAATGCACGAAGAGAAACTAGAAGCACCTTCTACGGAAGTGCATAATCCGTCTCCCAGAAGAATTCAGAAATGAGAAAATGGACGGTGTATCCGCACCGGAGAAAGATCCACAAAGAAAATGAACGAAGAGCGAATCCAAGAGGAAAGGGCGCGGTGCTTTCGCGCTCTTGGGAAAACTGTTGAGCATATTCACGGTGCTGGATTCACGGTGAAGAAAGATACGCGAAGGAGTGTATCGGCAAAGAAAATCCACGTGGAATTTCTTGCGGTGCGGTGTAACGGAATATTCCACGCCTAGGAGAGATAGTTTCTCTTTTTTTCGAAGGAGCAGAAACCGGAGGAGGAGGCGGCTCTTTAATAATTCGTAAGGGAGCACGGCGAACGCGTCGATTGCAAGCGACGCGGAGCGTCGTCGGTGAATAATGAGGTTTTCTCATCGCGTACCCCGTGGGCCCGCGAGGCCTCCGCGCTCGAGTCAGGAGGAAAGGGAGCGTGAGAGAAATGTTGCGGGAGAAAGGAGAGAAAAAAAAAGTACGCGGAGTGAGTAAAAAAGGGTCGTGGAACACGGAGGGTTGAAAGGCGAGGAGAGCGAGCGTAGGGCCATGAGAGGAAGGCTTAAAAGGTAGAGGAAAACAGAAGAACGCGGGGTGGAAATACTGAAGAGGGCCGGTCTAAATATGATATCTTATCATATTTACGAGAGTATGTCCAGACCGAGGGAAAAAGAGGGCTTCGCTGAATTTTATTCCACTGGTTTTACGCTCGATTCGCATCACAAGCAAATTTCAAACTTTCTTTCCATGTACGAGGAATTTATTAGCCTCTCGGTCAGTCGTATTTACAAACATTCGGGAGAAAAACACATCGTCGTCGCTGAAGTATGCAAGAAATCCTCGAAAGAAAAATGTAGGAAAAGCAGAAGAAAAGCCAAAATCATCGAACACTTCTTTTACCATCGAGCTAGAAATTTCCACGGACAACACTGGTTAATTGCAAAGATCATCCTAGTATTCGCGTCTACCCAGAACGACGAACCGAGGACAATTTTACCACCATTCCCTCCTACTTGATACAAAAATCTGATAGTGTCCGCGGAAAATTCTACTTCCGCTCGATCGATACCTGGCTTGGCTGCCTACTCGGAAACCATTACCAGCCATTATGCACGGGCACGCGAGAGAGAAGAAGGACAACAAGATCGAATTAACAGAGGACAATCACGGAGGGTGGGTGGAGTAAGTAGAAAGGACAGCAGAAGCAGGGTGCTCTCGGTACTCGTGGACTCTCCTACGAAGAAACGGAAAGCAGTTGACCGTAACTCTGGCATGAACCAAGAGTACGATCGGCGTCATAATTATTCCTGTGTGGTGAGAATGCGCGTCACAAAGGACACGCCGCGTAGTCCTGGAAAGAGAAGGGACAAGCGGAGCAAGGGTTAATAGACTCGTCGTCTAGGACGACACGCTAACCATGGCCAGTCTAGCTGTACCTGGAGTTCTTCACGCTCGAGTAGGACAGATCAGATGAGAGAAAGGTCCTTCGCGTGATCCTGAAGGCAAGGATTAATGTCGGTAATGAAGTGATAAAGAGCCGAAGCAGTGAATAATTGGGGTTAGGTATAAAAAGACGGTGGGACGAAGCGATGGTGAAGCAAGGTGGCAAGGAAGGTGGATCCACCATGGAGAGACATGTAAACGGGCCCGTGTTGCTTCATGCGCGCGTGTGTGCGCGTAATAAGCGCGAGCGTAATGAGTTCGGAGTTTTGCGCCGTAAGAAACGCTCGTTCATCCTCCATTTAGATCCCTATGGACGCGCCGAGACAATGGAGCCAGGCGCTCGCATGTAGATAATATCTGGCTAACTATAGAGTCGGACGGGCGATGGTAAACGTCGGGTGCGTGGAACGGAATCGCGAGCGATTACTCGCTGACGTTTGTATTATTTCAAACGGAATTGATGTATGGATATAATAGAAGAGATAGGCCTGACATTCGAGACATTTATATATGGGCCGTTTATTTTGAAAGTGGTGTAAGTTTATTTAAAAAAGAAAAATTAACTAGTCATAAATAAAAAGTTTACACTAAATTAATCGCAAATTATGTGATATCTCACTCTTTACATACCTTGCAAAATAAACGGTACATATATTGTAGACATTTTAGTGTCGCTGCTTTTTCTTCGATTATTATTTTTTAGTGATTTTCTAGGAGTGCAGGATCCGTTGACTTATCATTAATCAGTTTCCAAATTTCTTTATCTTTTTGTCATCTTTCATCCAATCTCGTGAAAATGTTCAATTACAGTACAGTCTTTCGAAAGCTCGTCTACTTCGTACCAAAAAGAATCTGCTTTCACAGAATTTTTGTTCCTCTTTTGAAAATCCGACGATCCGGAGCGAAGCACGGCTCATAAAAATTGAACGGGGCCACCTGTTAGGACGGCACATTTTACAGGCTCCGGCATGTTTTTTCCTCGCATCGAAATTCCCTCAACGTGTCGTCCTCACTCGACGTTTCGAACTCGTTCCCGATGGTCGGTTTTAATTACTCGTGGCTCGCGCGCACGTCACCTCGACGCCGCCGGCAGACGTCGCCGTCCACTCGGACGACGATTATTGAATTACGGACCCGTCGTGCGTGTAATACCCTCTCACGTAGCGTGTAAGGCGAGTTAAATTGTCGCAAAGGACGAAGGTCGTATCCCACTTGCGTTAAGCTCGCGGTAATGGGAGCCGCCCGTAATCTTGCGACAGAAATTTTCTCACGGGACGGTAGGACCGAAGCCAGTGTCTTCGCGTACGACGCTGAGAAGAGAGTGAGAGAATGTGAGGGTGAGAATGCCGCACGAGATCATTTTCCTGCCGCAAGCGTCGTAGGAAAATTTTTCTCACCGAAGAACAGTAGCGTTGCAGCCGACGACATTTTACATTTTAATTAGCAGGTGTTGCAATGTAATTATTTGAGCATTTAAAAAATTCCTAGATGTTTGGAGGTAGAATGAAAAATGCGTGGAGTGTTGTTTGAATCGTGTCGGTATTTTTAAAGAATCTTTCTGGGTTTTATAAAATGCCCGATGTTACAGTGTGCCTGTGGCACACGCGCACTGAGAGAAAAAAATGGTTGGGTTTACTGTAATCTCACTATATTTTATAGTTAAATTTAGCGTCAAATATATTTTTATAGTTCACTTGACCATAGAAAATATAGTAGAATGAACGATTTATGGAAATGGTTATATTATTAACTATTACTTTTGTTCTTGTTACCATGTGTATAGTAAAATATGCTATGTGAATATAGTTAGTTCTATCACTATGTATGAAATATTCTGGTAATATTAACTATACAAAACAGTTACTTTTCTTACCATTATATATTTTCAATCATACTATATTTTTAGCGGAAATAACCATAATTTTGGGTAAAAACATAATATAGTTAGTTATACTATACCTCTATCATAATTATTACCGACATTATGGTAACATTTATCATAAATACGATATTTCTAACTATAATTTTGTTACTATGCGATTCTAGTTAGATATATCATATAATTTTCTCTCAGTGCGATAACCGGTAAATTTGAACAATTTTGTGTATTCTAGTTACACATCGAAGATGGAAAAATCACGCATAGATTTGGAAGTATATTGATTTCATTTTTTGTCCACTGCTGGTTTGACCCATAGGTCAGAATTTCGTGTAATGTAATTCATCGACGTCATCGATCGCTTTTTACAAGTAACCTCGTCCTTTGACAGCAGTAGCTCATTTATTTTGTTCCTTTAAAGGAAGAGGAAAACGGTGAATGAAAGTTTCATGCGTACAATCGCGGACAGACGTCCGATAGAAATTCCATTCAATCGCTCGTCCACCCAGACCACGGCCTCGTCTCGTGCACTCGCTCTCGGGGGCAAAGATATTTCGCCTACGCGATATTCGCGTGCTATCGCACTTGGACCGTGCGCGATTTCATGCGAGTACACGTGGTCGTTGCACGCAGCAACGTATGCCGGGTTCAAGTCCTTGGATTACACCGTAACTATTTTTCTTACTACGGTAAACGAAAAGGGCGTTTTCTCTCGAGACCGATTTTAAAACTTACATTGGTCTGACAGATTCACAATTACACTTTATTTTCAACTCACTTAATATCGCTCTTAAGCTCCTTTCATTATCGATGGAAAATTGTAAATTATTACTCGCGGCAAAATTCAAGAATGGACAAATGTACATTCTCGACAGTGACGACTACATTGAGACAAAAATGTATGGTATATCTAACTATAATGGCATAGTAACAAAATTATAGTTGGAAATATCATATTTATGGTAAATGTTGCTGTAATGTTGGTAATAATTACGATAGAGGCATAGTATAACCAACTATATTATATTTTTACCCAAAATTATTATGGTTATTACAACTAAAAGATAGTATGGTTGAAAATATATAGTGGTAAGAAACGTAACTATTTTATATGTATAGTTAATATTACCAGAATATTTCATACATAGTGATCGAACTAACTATATTCATATAGCACATTTTACTATACGCAGGTAACAAGAACAAAAATAATAGTTAATAAAATATAACCATATAATTTGTACGTAGCCACTTGGGTGAAGGTCTACTCGCGCCCTTTAGGGAGGAACTGGAAACGACAATGGAAAAAAGCAATTCACCCACAGGATGTGTCTCTCGCAATCTGCTGTCGCGATACCGCGGCGGATTTACCCTGCGACGTTTACTCGAAGAGCGACTTCCAGGACAAGTCTGATATTCGCGTGTCCAGCTTCTCACGCGTGTTCGTCCGTCTGTTACAATTCAAAGAACACCCTAAAAGGGTTATAGTAAACCGAGCAACATTTTTAAAGAACAAAAAGAATCGCTTACCAGTATATTTCGGACTTGACGATCTACGGAGGTAAACAGCAGATATGGAAGAGTTTTTTTAAAAGGAACATGCGCAATTTTTCTGCTGGCTACTACGTATTTCGGTCAAGGTGCCTCTCGTCTCAAGGGCCATTACGCGGAAAAGAGTAAAAGAGTGAAAAAGAAAGGGCAAAAGAGATTGAAAAGAAGAAATTCGTATGTCCTAAGCTTTTTACGATCACGTTACCGTCTTGCCCTACAAGAATGAACTGCGCAACATATGCATATTTTTTGCCTTACAGCTTTGTATCAGACGGCATATCCTAAAAGCGAAGCTAGCTTCGTTTCGTTATTGGATAGATCCTTTTTATTACGGTCAGGGACGTTGCAGGATATGGAAAGAGGGAGAAAGGGAAGAAGTAAAAAAAAAAAAGAAAGGAAAGGACTAGCGGACGTTCTCCAACACGTTGTAATCCGTGGATCGTAGCCACTCGAGGAAGGTGAAGCGCGAAACGGTTGAGAACGTTCGGCGTCGATGGCACGCCAAGGCATAAAAACTCGTTTTGTTCTCCGTGGCGATTTATTTTCCGTTCTTTCCCCTCATCCAGCACCTCCCCAAGAAATTGCACTCTCGTGGCATTTCGCGTGGAGATGCGTGACACGAGGACTCCCAATCGCTTTTCTCTGCCTGGTCACCACCAACAGACATAAACGAGACCATTTCCACAAGCTAACTACATTCTGACGAATTAACACGAGCTTCCAAATTGTTCATCCTGATCGTACCAAAGCGACAAAGTACGCAACAGCAACCGTCACTTTTGAAGAGAAAGGCAAATGATCGAGATATATCGAGTTCGTTTCTCAAATTACGAGTAAGTTCGGTAACGCGCGCGACGTAGTGGTTGTGCAATTCTTCGCTCGTGCCCGGTGTTAATTTCTCGCACGGGTGTCGACTCGTTCCTTTCCTACACTTTGCCGTTTTTTCATATTCTGCTCGCTCCTTTAGCGGCGCGCATTAATTTCCACGTGAGTTTTGCGCGCGCGCGCGCTTCCTCCACCAGCTTCCTATTCCCTTTTCAGATCTCCTGCTTCCCTGAATCGGTGCGATTTGTTTTCACGCAAGCGCTTCGGGGAGGCTCTGCAAATATTCTTTTGTCTTTCATCGAAACGAGGAGAAAAGTCGCTTTTACATTAATCTCGCCGTTTCGCGATACACGTTCCCTTTCTTTCGTCCTCATCAGGACATCGTGAAACTTGACTTTCTCTCTTTCTGTCTTTCTTATGCGGCTGTTAATATTTAGATCCTTCATTATTAATCTCTTGGATAAGCAATTTAATTTTCCATCTGATTTCTTTGTCGCGTTTAACGGCAATTGGCGAGAAAAAAAATGTTCAACCGGTTTATTTTCTGCCTTTCGCGGAACGGATAATGTGATTTTTTATCTCGTGCCCCTCCCCCGCTTCGAACTCGTTTAATTTTTCACGGACTTTACGCA
Source organism: Tiphia femorata (assembly GCA_944319695.1). NCBI lineage: Eukaryota > Metazoa > Arthropoda > Insecta > Hymenoptera > Tiphiidae > Tiphia > Tiphia femorata. The sequence goes on from OX090902.1 coordinate 4,295,038, forward strand.
CGACCTGTCCGCTTCCTACAGTCTGGTTTCCCCGCTGTCGGCCGTGCTTTTTCTTTTACATTCGCGTTCGCGTTACTTTCGCCGCGGCGGCAGCGAGCGGAACATACATTCACGACGAGTACCATTTTCATATTACGCGGCCACCGTAATGTTAATCGTAACGCATAACCGCGATCCCGTTATTCTTCGAGTTCCGGGCATCTGTGCGTACCAGACGTTGTCGCATTTACAATTTAGCATTTCTAATTTCGCACTAGCCCAATATCACCTTCCCTCGCCCATAATCTCCATCCTCGGCGGCCAAACTGGTTCTCCTTATAATTTTATCCAACCTCCGCTCTCTTGGACGCATCGTGGAACGGTGGAAAGTGATAGACGGAAAGAATGCAGGATTGTCGTCGTGAAGGATTTGTCAACGATATTTTTACCATTGCAGCAACTGCAATTTGAATTTCTACAGAAGCACACACTGAGAGAAAAAACTGGTTGAGTTTACTATAATCTCACTATATTTTATAGTTAACACTTTACCGACCGGTAGCGATTCGATACTCTATGCGCACCTCACCAGCCACTCGGCGGCAGATACAGAAAAGTTCAAAGATTATTGATTCATTCGTCGACCATGTATCGTTTTCAATATTATATATCAATGTGGATCTTATAGTATAATCTAACAATTCTATCTCCCTAATTGATAACGAAGTATCGGTGCCCATGGCAAACAATTAGTAAACTACCGGTCAATGAGCATCGGCGACAGAAAGCCGATTAAAATCGGCTACCGATCGGTAAAGTGTTAAATTTGTCGTCAAACATATTTTTATAGTTCACTTAATCATAGAAACTATAGTAGAATGAACGATTTATACAAATGGTTATAGTATTAACTATTACCTTTGTTCTTCTTACCATATGTATAGTAGAATGTGCTAATGTGTGAATATAGTTAGTTCTATCACTATGTATGAAATATTCTGGTAATATTAACTATAAAATAGTTCCTTTTCTTTCCATTATATATTTTCAAGCATTCTATATTTTTAGTTGAAATAACCATAATTTTGGGTAAAAACATAATATAGTTAGTTATACTATGCCTCTATCGTAATTATTACCGACATTATCGTAACATTTACCATAAATATATTTCCAACTATAATTTTGTTACTATGCCGTTATAGTTAGATATATCATACACTTTTCCCTCATTGCATAATTCCACGGTAAATAGACGTATGATTAATATTTAATTCGTCGAATGCGTACGTAGCGATTGTATTACGCGCCAAAAGGCCATTGATTTCCTTCCTCTTTTCCTCGACTCTCGACATTCCATCGGACAATTCTACCCACCTCGCGTCCTTTCCTCGGTCGCCTCTGACTCCTCCGCATTTCTCGCGTGTTTGGGCGTGTGCCGCGGACAAGGCGATTTACAAGTTTAACACGCGAATCAGATGTTATCGAGCACAATGCGCGCGCCCAACTGCAATATGCTCGCGCATAATTGCATTTTCCTCGGAGAATCCATCTCTACCCTCGAGCGCATATACGCGAGATACCTCATGCAGGCGCTCGTTCGTCCGGGCCTGGTGCAGGCAGAAGAGAAAAGCAATAACAATTCGTCTTGGAAATACATGCGAGCGACGATTCCTGCGGGGACACCGTCAGGATATTCGAGAAGGAAGAAAGTAGCGAACGAATGGAAAAAAACAGGAGGAAGGAAGCTACTGGAAAACGTTTCCACTTCAATTTCTCGAGGGCTGCGTCCCTATTTTACCACTGTTGCGCATTTAATCGAATAATTCCGCGGTTCGATACGTACAGTCAGAGAAAAAAATGGTTGGGTTTACCATAATCTCACTATATTTTATAGTTGAATTTGGCGTCAAACATATTTTTGTAGTTCACTTAACCATAGAAACTATAGTAGAATGAACGATTTCTACGAATGGTTATATTATTAACTATTACCCGTGTTCTTCTTACCTTACGTATAGTAAAGTGTGTTATGTGAATGTAATTAATTCTATCATTATGTATGAAATATTCTGGTAATATTAACTATACAAAATAGTTACTTTCCTTACCATTATATATTTTCGATCATATTATACTTTTAGTTGAAGTAACCATAATTTTGCGTAAAAGCACACTATAGTTGGTTATACTATGCCAGTATCGTAATTATTACCGACATTATGGTAACATTTACCATAAATATGATATTTCCAACTATAATTTTGTTACTATGCCATTATAGTTTGATATATCATATGCTTTTCTCTCAGTGCACTGTGCGTCGTTGCGAGGCCGGGTCCAAGAGACTAGAAGGACGCACGTGGAAGTGCACGAGAAACTTACGAACTAATTGAAAGGTCGTTTCCTGAGACAAAGAGAGTCAATTGGACGTTTCGACGAAAGCAAAGCTGACGCGAAGCCGGGCCCGCGGGTTGGCACGATAAGAATGAAAGAAATTGCAAGCAAAGGAGATAAATGAGGAAACTGATGAGCGATGAGATATGAGGAAAGAGAGAAAAGGCGAGAAACACGACGCGGCCGAAATTAAATAGGAAAACGTAAATTGACGCAATAAAATAAATCGTCCGTTCCTTCGCAATGATGATGGTCTTTCGCCAATGATACTATGAGGTTGGCTTCCTCGATTTAACGCAGCAATTGAAAGTGTAACCGTTGTTAAAAATTGCAAACCTACTACGGCAAATGCTGCAAGAGGGGGAAAGGAGAGGAGAGAGATGTGCAGAGGGACGTAATTATTGGTGCTTCGTGGCTGATGAAATGATTGGTTGTCACATTAGCGCGACGCGTGGGAGGATCGCGGTGCTCGTGCACCACGAGACTCGTGACGCACGGAGGAGGGCAAAGCCCTCGTCGATATTTTCGTGTCCAGCCGAGAAGAGCTTTAATTTCCACCGATGAAACGCAACCGCGACCTCGCGGAGTGAGTGGCGCCGTCCGATTCCACGGAAAAATCCAATGCGACAAGTCCAACTAGAAAATTCAATCTATAAGCGTTTTTAACGTCGGAAGTGCTTTAGAGATTTTAGGACCTCTGTCGCGTCATTTGCCACTCTTCACACATTACGAATTATTCACGAACTTCTACATGGTTACTAAGAAAGTGTAGCTATTATATTCGCAGTACGAAAAAGCTCAAGGAGTTTGCTAAAAGGAATAAGTCACTCCCTTTACGGTCGTGCCGAAAAATAGCCTTGTTCTATTCGCTGCATTGGATTTTTTTTCGACGTTTCGACTCGAAAAATATCTCTTTCCTCTCAACATTTTATCAACCGGTAACAGAATCGGCTTTTTGCCCCCAACGCTTACATACTGGTAGCCGATTAATCGGCTTTTTGTCGCCGATGCTCATTGGCCGATAGTTTACTAATGGTTCGCCATGGAAACCGATACTTCGTTATCAATTATGGATGATAGAATTGGTAGATTGTACCGTAAGATCCACATTGACATATAATATTGAAAACGGTACATTGTCGACGAATGAATCAATAATCTTTGAACATTTCTGTATCTGCGGCCGAGTGGCCGGTTAGAAGCGCATAGAATGTTGAATCGCTACCGGTCGATTAAGTGTTAACACATTGCGTACGGGTCACGAGATATCTCGTTTTTAGGAAACCGAACGTTGCGTACGGGTCATGAGATATCTCGTTTGCATACATAATAAATAGATATATAAAAAATATATAGTAATATTTAAGAATACTTTATATGAATATAATACCAAATGTGAATGAAAAAAGTGCATATATGTAGGTATGCATCGTATAAAGCATTTTTGTAGCGTTCAAAAATGTGCGGACCCTGGGTGCGCATTGAGCGCGCAGAGCGCCGTACGCAATGTCTTAATTCTCGTCGAAGTGAAATTTACGTGTTTCATTAGGCTTATTCGAAGTCACCTCGATTTTTCTTCTGTCTCTTGGTTTATTGAAGAAATTTATGGAATGCTTCAAGGGTGCGACAAACATTTACGGCGCTGACTTAAGAACGGAATTTCATTGATTCAACCGAGGGCGATTTTACTATGGAGGAACGGAATCCAGGTTTCTCCTGTAATGTCGTAACAGGAAATCTCTCAGTACGTCTCGGAGAACTTTTGATCACATTCCCACAGAGGCATTCGCCGAGTAACCGTCGTCGCCCGGGTGACTTACCGTTTCCCGTGGATTAATCCACGAATGCACGATTGTTGCGTGAAATTCGTAGGATTTCTTGCGAGCTGTAGGTTGGCAAGTCGAAGATACGTGAGATTTCGTTCGACCAGGGAGAGTCTGGCATCCGATCGACTGTATAGAATCGTGGAAAAAGCAGAAAGTATTTATTCGAAGGGGTAACTTTCAATATAAATTGCACTGGGGTCGTTCTTTTGACGATAGATAGATTATCCAAGGTGTGCTAGTACATTAGGTACACTTACAATTTATAACCAATGCGAATTCTCGTCGTGGTGCACTCCAATTTTGCAATTCAGTTTTCGAATAGAATCAGAGCTTACTGAAACAAAAAATAAGGAAAAAGAAGTCTGCATTGGTTTCCAATTCTCCGGTTGTCTCGGAACGTTCACCGCAATGGGAACGCGCGATATCAAAAGCCGAATCGACATTGGGATGGCCAGCGGAAGGGAGGAGAACGAAGGCGAGCGCGGTTTCGTTAATTTCCAAGTTCTGCATCGAGTCGTTCAGATCGATAGGCTCCGGGCGTACGAATTCCCGGAGAAGCGTCGGTTTCGATGATTAAAGCCAATTAATGGTGACGAGCCGAAATTGCGCGCATGTCGTCTCTCGTCTATACCTTTCTCTTTCTCTCTCTCTCTCTCTCTCTCTCTCTCTTCACGAGACTCGCATTAGTTACGAATATATCTGTCTCTTTCTCTTCCAATTACCGCATTACCCTCTGAGACTCGACGTAAGAGATCTCCTCCTCTGACGATTATCGCCCACGATTATGTTGATTCGTGTCTGTGGTGTTTACGTAACGATGGTGAATGTTGCATAGCAAGAGAGAACGAGAGGAAGAGAGAGAGAGAGAGAGAAGTCATGAATAAATTAGGTATAGAAAATTCAAAGGAGAACTAGTGAAATGTGGCAAAGATGATAACGCGAATAATAAAGACGATTACTCCAGTTTCACTTGTGGAGTAATGCCGTTCGGCTTGTTCCCCATTCGAAGATTTTTGCAAGTGCTTGAACTTTTTACCGAGTGCCTGTTAGGTTTGACTCTCGAGGACGAGAGCGGCGAGCAGATCTATCAGAGCTACGAGTGCACGAGGAACGATATATCAGACGTTGGAGGGCGGGCACAAGTGGCCCTTTCGTCTTGGACGTTTTGCGAGGAAAAATGACGTCACGACAGATGTTTTCCTCTAATAAACTCCGGTGCCGCGCTTTTGCGAGCTGTCTCCTCCTCGAGTGGCATCGCCAACGTCGCCTACCGCCACATTCTTCCGCGCGTTCCTTCTGCCTAATGCGTCGCGAGGATTCCACGGTCCGTCTGCGAACGGCTACGCAGATCTTGAGAATAATATAATTCGTTAGGAAGGAGGCAATTTCTGAAAGTAGATGGGATCTGGCGCGAATACTAAGAAATAGTAATTTCACTTTTATTGGGTTGTACGGAAACTTCGTGCCGATTTTGAAGGTTACTAAAACACGGCATATTTAAATTTTGGTGCACATTTATGAAATGACATAGGTGTCATTCTGTTCCACAACCTTTCTCCATCTCCCCGGCAACTTAAAAATTCCGTCCTTCCAAAACCACTCGGGTTTTTCGGTGAAAAACTTCTCGAAATTATTTCAAAAAATTGGGACGAATTTTCCGGACAACCCAATAGAAGATTTCCTTGAGCGTGGAGTTGTGGCGCGCTATACTAGCACGAGGCGAATGAAAAGGATAAAGATACAGAGTAAGGGCCGTGTCAAGTAAATAAGAAATACGAGAAGGTTTTGGCGACAGTTGGTGCATCGTAAGACGAGAACGTGTCGTTGCGCGATTAAGTAAAATAACGACGTGACGTTCGACGACCGATGGAAATGGACAGAAAGCGATGAAAATTGAAACCTTCCTCGAAGATGCTTTATGAGGGCCGCCAGTGCGCTTTACATTCGCGAGAAGTGGGAAAAGAATCGGGGATGGCCCGTTAACGACACACTTTGAGGCTCGTTGCGCTTGTTTCTCTACTCGAAAGAAAGAGAGAGAGAGAGAAAGAGAGAGAGAGAGAGAGAGAGAGAGAGAGAGAGAGAGAGAGAGAGAGAATAAGGCGGAGGCTCTCTTTCGTTTGAGCGTAGACGTTAATTTTTAACGGTTCCTTTTCGTAGACACACAGCAGGCCGTAAAAGTAATTCGAAAGATCTCCTTTTCTGGTTGCTTCTTTAGAGAAACGCTGAAATGAATATCTCATGGCTTCGTGTCTTCCGGAGATAAAGGTTAATTTTAGTCTGCACGATGCCCCGTGCTTCCTTCGTATATCTCGTTTATCTTCCCTTGCTTCGAGATCAAAGATAAAGTTCTTAATTCGGAGGGTGCAAGAGGAGAGCGGATAACGACGATATCTCTCCTTTACTAGTTGCCCGTCGAGTCGCGTCTTACCTCACGTTTTTTTTTTCAATTTTAATAATTGGACAATATTTAATCTAGATATCCCTTTGGGATACGGCGAACCTTGCTAAATTTGTATTCCATAGATTTGTAGTCGTGCCTATCCACACTTATACACGTGCACTCAGGACCGCGTCCAAAGCTTTTCGGGCTCTATGCATGCAAATGAGCGATCTAGACCCTACATTTTTTTTTCTTTTTTCTTCATTGAAACTGGTATTATTATTCGGATAACTAACGTACAACGGAATACAATTTAGTCGACTAATTTACTCTTTGTTACGCTTAGGTACCTCCGCGCGAGCCTTCTCTCTTCAGCTGGTTCTAGGCACGTGCCTATTTCGCCTAGTGGTAGACGAGCCCCTCACAATTCCTTTCGCATCGATTGCTTTCCATTCTCGTGCCTCTTACAACAAAAAGAAAATCGTGACTCAGGCCTCGAACGAGCACCTGAAGTTAAAAAAAAGTATCAGTACTCCCTTGAAATGTTCCCCTCGAAATGACTCACGATCCCGACAATCGGTCTTCCACGCGTAAGTTCGATTCGAGCGTACTTCGCGTCCTGCTGCAGAAACGTTCACGCCTCGCGAGAAACGTAAGAAACTCGCTGTAAGAATACGTGAAATATCCACCGATTGCAATTACACAGTCTAGCGATATCGTACGTAATTATCGACCTGCGCCAGACCAGATTATTCACGAACGAGAGTGTCCGGGTAAAGCGAAACCGGCTCTCTTGTTGCACAATAAGCACCACCGATAAGTTGCCCCGTTCGACCTCCCTCGAAGAAAAATCTGTCCTTAAGGATTTTTCTCGCGCCAAATCTCCTTCCTGCTCGAGCGACTTAAAGCACGCTTTGCTGGCCGCGCACGCGCGGTGAGAGACAAGAGAAATAGGCGAAGCTCCTCGAAAAGCTTGAAACTTTCCACGATGGCAAAGCTCCGTGCAAAACTGCTACGCTCATCTTCTCCCTATCCCCTCTTCTACTTTTATTTCCATCGTTCCGTCGCCTTTTTCCTTCCTTCCCTCGTTTCTCACACGTCGCCCGCTCACGGTGCAACGAGAGAACGCACGGTGGAGGTGGTGAGAGGTTGCTCGTGCAAGAAGAAGAGAAGATAGAGGAGGGGGAGGAGGTACTCCGTTTAAGTGTTTTTCTTTGTATGCCGCCCATCGTATCTCCGCTATCGCGTTAACGAGCCACGATGACGGATGTGCACATGCATCCTGGTGCACGGGCCTCCTCGACAATGATGCACCTTCGTAGGTAGAGAGAATTGGGCGGTGGTTGTTGCAGCACGCGGTAGTCAACCGCGAGTTTCTTCATTATCGTCAGCCCCGATGCGTCGGCAGGTACTCCTCGCGCGTGTAATTAGAAAAGCTGCGAGTGCTCTTGCTTTTCCCCGCACGGGCATCCTCTATCCCGTTCTCTCTCGCTTCTCTTTGTCCTTCGCAGCTTCTCTTTCCCTTTTTATCTAGATACCACGGTTCTTTATCTACGATTTTTCACTTATCTTTGGGTAATGTCGCATTTCACTTTTACTACGTCCACTATTTCACTCCTCTCCGTTTTTCGTTTCGAGTTTTGTACGAGTTACGACCGCACAAGAGTGACTAAATCCATTTGCTTTTTTCTTTAATAAGTGTTTTCTGAATATTTGCATTGTGCGCTCTTGCACTTCGGTAGTATACATTTTGTCTCTTACTTCTCCATTCTCTCGTGTATATTTTCTTACACACACCTCACGCGTCGTGCCTCTTACGTACATCTTAGTTCTTGTCTTTCATCGTTCAAGCTTCTCCCGAGTCCTCTTAACGAGAGTGCCACGAGGCGAGTCTCTCGCAAGAATACCGAATGGTGTCGCAGGTTCGAACGAAGTGCAGCACCGCGACATGCTTCCCTTGGGTGCACTTCGAAGAGATCCACGGATGGAAATGGGTCGACGATGAGATTCGGCTCGTCCCCTCGAGCTCTATCCCCACGTGAAGATCATACCACGGACAACGTTGCACAATCGTCTCGTTGTCCTTCCCTCGTACAATCCCACTCGCCCTTACTTCCCTTCGCAGATTTATTAACACTGGATGTACCGACTTGTCAAAATAACCAGGTGCATCAATTTTTCACAAGAATTTCTCTTTAACGTTAGAACTACCAATTTTGTTTTTCATATGGAAACTTCTTTTGTCGACCACTCATTTTGACAGGCTTGGTAGTTCTAGTGTTAACCCTTTGAGTGCTAAATACTCGCGGCCTATGCGGTCCGTACGAACGGCGCGTGACGATCGCTGTGGACGGAATACTTTTTCGCTAGACTGAATTCCGTTGATTAACTATTCAAGGCGCAAATAGTAATAAGCTATAGTAATCCTTTTGCACGAGATTAAATAATTAAAGAGCGTTATTACCGTGCTGTTACTAAGGAATGCACTTGTATTCATCTCACACAAAAGTAACTGTAATACTTCTATGTAGGTGATCGAAAAGAACGATAGACGCATATATGCGCCTTCAGTTCATATCGATAACGTAGAGTAAACGCATGTATGCGTCCTTAGTCCACGCCGATGGCTTTCGCCATACGCATATATGCGTCCACAGCGTTCAAAGGGTTAAATCCAGAGTAGTGGATCGAACACTCCAATTTGCTTCTTAAACGCACCCGAAATATCAAGAATATCCTTGAATATTGCATTTCGTATGCAAGAGGGAGGGAGCAGTGGATTTACCAGAAATTCCCCACGAGCCTCTTTCGCTCACCCTCATAGTTGGAAAATTCGTAGCGGAATATTCTCGTAGGACGCATGAGCCCCAATCTCGTGGCAGATTCAGGTATACCGTGAGACGTATTACACATTGCGGAGGAACAGAGTGTTCTTGCACCCTGCAACGCTCGGAACGACCCTCCGGATTCAACCCACCACTTTCACAAAAAGCCTGCTCGTGCATGCACGTTTCACGATTCGCCTGCGTACACGTAGAAAGGTAAAACTCGACGTTGGACTCTCGCGGCATAAATTCACCTGTTCATACCGTAGCTTAAGTTTCGACATTCTCTACAACCTTCTTTTCCTCGTATCTGCCTCACGTATTTGCCTCTACCGTTCTGCTTCACGAGCATTCCGAAATTTCATCCTCGTTTCTATCGACGAAATTTCGAGAGGAAGGAAGTCGCGCTTCTCTCGTTAAGAGGAGGAAGAACAGGTGCTTAACGAGCTCTCTTAGGGCCTCTTGGACGACTCAATCTCTCCTACCGTGTACCATGATTCCACGTTCTCTTTTACTCAGACAAGTACGTATGCATTTCGTCATTTTACGTCTCTTCTCTCTCTCTCTCTCTCTCTCTCTCTCTCTCTCTCAGCCTCAGCTTTTAACGTGGTCGTCTGGACGGTCTTTAATTCTCAACTCCCGGAGGAGAGCGAAGACGTGCTGGAACGATTCGGGTGAAACCGAAGCCAAACTCTCTTGCCCGCCAGCCTCATTAATCCTTTCACCCGATGACCCGATTCAACGCTCTCGTTCTCGTCCAGCCTCCTTCTCCGTTCCAGTGCTTTTCCAAGCTCTTCTTTTCTTTCTTCTCGGAGAATTACCATGCCGCAGGACCGAAGATTGCATGAAATATTCACGCGAAACGGTACAGACATCGCGTTACATCTATCTGTTCCCACGATCGTATGGATCTTCCAATTGGTTGCCTTATACGTGTTCATTTTATCTGGACACGAAAATCCACTGAGTAACTTTTGCAAAGTGGCTTGGATGGGTTTTCTTTGAATTTGTCTATGCGGCTTAGTTCGCTTTCAAGCACTCATTCGATTATCCGATTATTCCATTTATCCATCGTGACCACGAGTGTTGTACCTAGAAGTGTCTATCAATCTAACCATTTATCCGCTCGATCTATCGTAGGGGCTGCCGCCTCAGGGGCCTATAGGTGGCCCGCGAAGGGCTAAAAATACTTGAGGTGGCTCTGCTCAACAGGTGCGCGAGATAGCTGCCGACAGATAAGAATGTCAATGTACTAACAAAGCTGTTGCGGGCGCGCGGACACGAGGGAAGCACCATCGACCGATCGGTCGAAGCCACTCGACGAGTCTGCCTACCTTGTGTTCGACGTGCCCCTTTTTGTCTCGAACGTGCTCGCGCTTTCGGGCGATTTGGAGTGGATTAGTCGCTGATTAGGGAGAATCGGTTGGACGGACTATGGAGCTGTGTTCTTTGCCAGTTTGGAGGGAAAGGTGAGGTCAGTGGCGCGGGCACTCACAATGGTGAAAGTGGTGCCAAGGCAATCGGGGTGCCTCGCGAAGTTTAAATCGAATTCAATGAAATCAGCTTCATCTAGTAGGACGAGAGGGAAGGATTGCTCGCAAGCTGATTTTTTAAATTTAACACTTACACACTGTGAGATGTTACGTTGAACAATTTTTATTGGCGTAAAATGTGCGATATAATTACGCTTGTAATCTTAATACCTACAAGGACTCGAAGTAATGGACCTTAGGATGCACAAATTTACTAGGCCCGATATATGTGAGCCCTATCTTGTGAAACAGGCCTGATGTTCCTAGTTTTTATTTTTATTTTGGCGTACATATGCATATTTTTGTTCGTAAATTTGAAGTTGCACAGCGATTTGTTTCTAATTTCACCTACTTTAAGTTTATATGGATTTATAAAGTCTGATTTGTTGTCGGATGTATTGCTGGAGTCTCAAAGTGTTTATTATTCACTTTTGTTGGGTGTCTGAATGTAACCGTGTCTCCGAGATATAATAAAATACGATTATTTATCTACCTATCTACCTACGTTAATAGAGCTTGCCTAAAAGCGAATTAAAATATTATAATGTTTGCATCGATTGTTAATAGTACCCTACGAGAGTACAATGTGCTTAAGTGCCACAGTGGCAGTCCAGCCAGGGCTACTCTCCTATCTTCCAATTCCAATTTCAATCTAATTGGCTTTTCCATTGGCGGGGACTTAAGACGGTAGAATCGAGAGGGAGAGCACTTTGCTCGTGGAAAGGGCCAAGGATGTATCTTGCGGCTGCCATTCCCAGGCGTCTGATCCTCCGATAGGTCCAAGATCGCTTGCATGTACTGTGCCGGACAACAGCTGCGCGTACCTACGATGAAATTGTAATAATTCCCGAGTCACTCGATTTCGCCGACTCGAACAATAAAGGCCGGCCGATTAATTAATCGATTTTATCCGGCCCATTGCGGCTCGTCTTACGGAGCGCACGCCCACACGTTTCTCCAAGCGGTCGAGCAGTACCGGGAGTTCGAAATTACGGCACGCGTTACCAATTAGTAAGGATTTAACGATCGAGCTTGCAAGTTAATCGTATGGAGAAATTCGTACGATCGAAATTACGTAAAGTATCGTGGAATTGAGTGGATTTCAATTCAGTCGGAATCACTCGTCTTCATTAATTGAAATGCTAAATTAAGTTAATCGATTGTTTAAAAGGAAGCGCGCGCAGACCCGAGCCTCATTCGTGAACGCTCTAATGCACAAAGAGAGCAAGAACTCAACACCAGGTCTAAAAGCATCATCACTCTTCTCTCTTTATTCTTTGCAAGAGAGAGATTCGTCGAAAGGCCTTCGACACGTTGGATCAGCATCGGATCAATGTGTGACGGACTCACGGCTGGTCCCACGACTCGGATGAAGGCACAAAGGGTTGACTATGTCCTACGATGGGTGGGACCATCGTGCTGCGAAACTCGATATGGATACTCCCATCTGCCGAATGGGCTATTCGCGCGAGAATTCGCAGGCGCTTACTCGCTCACTCGCACATACCGACCTTATGAGCCGTTCCAAGTGGCTTTCGCGAGGCCATTATGTCATCCTCTCTGGTATCAAGTGCGCTCCCTAATGACGGCACAATACGACACTGGGGGCGAGTGGGCGATGGGTGGGGCCGATAAACTGGACTTTGAGCTAACTTTATACACCGGACTTAATTAGACGTATTAGCGCACCGAGCGTCTACGTGTAAGCGCGCGCGTAATTGCGCGCACTCGCGAGCTACACCTCTCGTACCAGCACTTTATTAATATAGACGTGCAACGATTAGCAATTTCAAAACAGATTTCCCTCGTAGCCTTGCTTTGCAATGGACTAACAGAGGACTCTGGGACAGATCAGAATTTTAGAGAATCAAGATGGTAGATCTTGGTTTCTCAAGGGGACATTCTACTTTCTCATGGAAGAATCTGTTCGATTTTTAGGATTTTTTTTTTTTTAATTAGGAAATAATGCAGCAATTTGGAATTTTGTCATTTTATTCTAGGGTGTTTAAAGTATTGAACAAGTGTTATTAAATGTTTTTTCGAGAGTATCGACAGGGATTTCTCGCGATTGCCGGAACACTTCTACAAACTTCATGATCGCTGGCTCTTCAAACTCCAGTAATCAAAAGAAATTCTTATCAGTAAACACGAAAAAACATTTAATAAATTTTTCTTTACATACCTTAAGAGCACTGAAATATAACGTGAAAATTCCAAACTGCTGCATTATTATTTCCTAATGAAAAAAAATTCTTGAAAATCAGGCATATTTTTCCATGAGAAAGTAGAGCGATGTCCCCTTAAATAATTATGCGGAGACTAATGAATTGAGATTAATGAATCTTTCATTCTTCTGTTAAATGAAAATAGATTAAGTGATTTATGTAGAAGGTAAAGTAAGGTAATGGAACAATTGATAAGAGAAAGATTCTCTTTTTAACGATTGCAAGATTTATCTAAGTGTCAATTTTTAACAAATAAGGCGACCCTGTCGGTGTTGTTTGTCTCACCTCTCCTTCTCTTTTACAGACAAAGACGGACTCCGATGTGATCGGAATGATATCCTACATTCTGATCATAGCAGGCGCCCTGACCTTCATCGTAAGCTTCCTGGGCTACTGCGGTGCCATGTTCGAATCCAGATGTCTCCTTTGCGTCGTAAGTCTTCTTTCTGACGATGCCATCATTCCTCCTTTAGCATTTTCATTTGCATTTTTATTGTTGCCGGCACTACGATCCCAAGGCTCCGCAAGCCGTGATTATTGCGCTCCCATTTGCCAGCCGCGAAGCGGTCCGTTCTGTCCCGACGATACACTTCCACCGTAAATTTTATTAATGCGCAGAGCTGACTTAACGGACGACCATGAGAAGAGAATTTTTATGATTACAGTACGGCATTCTCATCCTGCTGGTTTTGGTCCTGGAGTGCGTGGTCGTTGGTCTTGCATTTGGACTCAAAGGAGACGTGCGTATAAGATTATTATCGGTAGGATGTTCAGAGGTAAAAGGAGGACGAGTAAGATGTTCTATTTGTTTAATTAACCCCTTGACATACAATGATGGCTGGGAGACGTCATCCGTTCCACGTGCCATTGTAGACTTCGACGTCTCCAAGACGTCCAGAACTGTATCCGGCGGATACAGATTAGATTATTCAATTATTTCGGCTACGGGCAAAACATTGGCCACATTTTTCTCACCCTAACCTAACCTTCGACTAATGAAAAGGAACATCCTGCAAAGAGATGTTCACGTGTGCGTAGAAAAAAGAAATAATACAAAAAGCGAAACAACTTGACAGGTTAAAAAATGTCTAGGTCCTCGACATATTCGATAATGTTTTGAATACTTTACAGAACTATGCATTATTTTATAATGTTACTTAATTATTGTCCATTAATATCAAATATCAAGCTGATTAAATGTTATATAGCAATGCAAAATTGAAAATAAATTCTTCCGTTTCTAAGCTCGCCATAACTGTTCGGTTGAGCCAAATTAAATAGTAGTTTTCGGTCGCGCCAGATTACGTTTTATTTGTATGTCAATGGGTTAATTTGAGAGCTCAACTTCAAGATCGATTGTTTATTTCCTTTTCGCATCGCGTGCGTCATCTACGTATAGTGAAATTCAGATTTAAAGTGCCGTCACGGATTAGCGAATTTGACGACGCGCAGGTATTTGCAAGCTTTCCAAAGAGAAGTAGAAACTTTACGAGGTTTTTTATCGAAGCGACTAACGACAGGTGACGATCAACGAACACATAATGCTCGAACACGCGATTCGAACACTACGCGTGTAAGTTCTAGCCTCGCGCGATTTCCATTCCGTAAAATTCATCACGCGGCTCGTCACCGTCGTCACGAACTCGCGGACGATTTCACCGTACAAATAATCAGGTCAAATAAACGGAAGGATTAACGTATACGCGTGCCAAGATGATAATGAGAAAATTTACGATAGGGGTGAACGCGAGGAAAAAGAGGTTAAAAATTAGTTCAGGGTCATTTGCTACTTCGCGCCTTCCATTTACAGTTGACGATTTTATTAAATTATATTACGAAATCAGAAATTAACCTATGACGGCTACCTAGACAACCCGTCGAGTCTTACCCTCGTCAATGAATTTTAACACTTTACCGACCGGTAAAAATTTAACATTCCATGCGCTTCATTCCATCGAGCCACAGTGATCTAGAACGCGATCGCACCGCGAATTAATTGTAAACGCTTGTGACACTTTTATGATCGACTATGATTCTTTTCTAAAGTATATTCGAGTAGTAATAAAATGAGTAAAAGATATTTTTTTATCTAATCTGCCCGCATTTTGCATGAAAATCATAACCGGAAAACTTCTATTGGAAAATATACTTTTCGGTCCGTCTCCCACAAAACTATTTTTGAGTCGAATCAATTCTTATTATTTCTCTCGAATCGCGATCTGTTCCCATTCGTCTTTCTCCATCGTAATTCGATGTTTTTAATAAACGCCAATGCTACTCTCTTTGTATTATGTTTCTGCATATTCTTATCACGCACGAGGAACTTTTACAACCCGTGGCAACAGTCGACTCTCTGTAAATTTTTCAATTTTAACCATTCCTTGAATAACTCCAAGCGGGTGATTGACGACAAGGGCACTAAAAGCAATATGTAAAACTGACAAGGGCACTTAATTTGTGGGTACTTAATTCTTGTCTTATATTAACCTTACAACAGTACGTTACAAAGCAAAAAAAAATCAAAACTTGCATATGTCTACATTTTTTTCAATCCTTCCAGATATATTAGGTAACTGAAAAAAATACAGTACACGAAAATCCAAGTGTTTAAGTCAAAACTATAACTTAAAACATTGTTCACTAAGGTAATCTTGCTTTTCTGGGCATTATCCACATCTCGAATTACAGGAAAATAACGTTATTTAACGAATCATGAGTAGTGACTGAGATGTTGCGAGAGCACTGCAAGCATAAATAGACTTTAGCTTTTGCCTTACATGCAATTTTATCACATATCCGTGAATCTTTAGTTGTATTATTACAGGTAAGACTAAACTTAAACGACAATTAATAATTGTTAATTTTCAATTTCTTCGCGCTACGATTGAGATCTAGACCACTGTGCGGTCGGGCTCTGTTTCTTTTTTATCTACGATGAACATTAAGTTTTTCAAAATGGTATAAGAATATAAGAGTTTACAGAACAGATCAACTAGCACCTCGATACCGAATAATAAATGCTTGGTTGCCATCGCAACCAATCAACTACCATAAGAAGCATTGGGGATAAAAAGTCGATGACTCGACAACCGGTTGGTGAGCGTAGGGGAGAAAACGTCGATTAATCGACGACCGATCGATAAAGTGTTAATTGAACCGATCGAAGTATGGAATCGCGATGTAAATCCAAAGGATTATCCTTGCAGGCGGAGAAGGGTACCCAAAGTTTCCTCAAGTCCACGATCAAGTACTATGCGGCAACGGTGGATAAAGCAGAGACCGTGACGGTTGCGTGGGACGGCATCATGAGTCAGGTAACTAAAGCGCCCCAACTCGACGATTAACAGCGTGATTATTCGCACGATAAAAACGAGTTGCATTAATATGCGAACCGTGGCGGTGCACGGCCTACGGCTCGTAAGGACGATCGCTTGCGCAAGAGGATCGTAAGTAATTGCGCAAGCCGATCGTTCCGCATGTATCAGCCCTGTCGAGTTTTCTCATTCCGCTTGTCGGTTCCTCGATGTCGCGCAATGACACGAAGCAAATCGATCGATGGAATCGTAGAACGTAAGTGGCCTGGCGCAGGCTTTATAAAAGCACAAGCCTAAAGAAGATTTGGCTGCACTTCAGTATCCGACCCTTGTCCGACCTTAATAAAGTTTTACAGGTAAGTAGCATTTACTAAATCTAGTCGAACGCCATAAGTGCGAATTTAAGGAAACGTCTGGTTTCCGAAATATTGAATTTTTAATTACGTTTCATTTTTTATATTTTTATGTAAAAAAACACAGTAAAATTCAAAAATATTTTGCTGAAATGCTTTATTTTATTATGTGAGATTACTTGCAAGATTATAAATACTAATTTATCAAAACATCATTCGAATACATATTAAAAACAAGAAATATAGAAAAGAATTTCATGTTTTTTTGGTAATTATTCATATATGGGGAGCCACCTCAGATTTCAATGTCCTTCATATATGTTATCAAGGTCATCATCACCCTGAGTAATGCTGTGCAGGTTTTAAGCTCCGCTCGTCATTTATTATTTAAGCGTGACAAATGGAGATGGATCTAACCAGAAAGGCCTACCACGCTCTCAAGTTTAAATTATTCTTTTATTACGCAGGCCTAACCATTGCACCTGCCTAACGTGACATTTTGTGCAATTTCCGTCTTCCTCTTACGTAAAAATCTCAGAAATTGTTGATTTAATCGTGCAATTTTAAAATTGAATATCTCGGAAGGCGTTTCTTTAAAATCGCACTTATGGCGTTCGACTGCATTTAGTAAGTACTATGTACCAATAAAATTTTATTAAGATCGGGCGAGGGTCGGATACGCAAGTCTTACCAAAGATTTTTTAATGCTCACTACAGTGAATCCTCGATTTAAGTCCCTTTCTGGCTTTCGATTTAAGTCCCCAGTGCTGGTCCTACGCCACGGCATACGGCGTGTCTGCGCCAATGTTATCTCCAGCGGAGTCGGTCAAGCGTACAATGTATATAGAACCCGATCCCGACGCGGTCCCTTTGATGCAAGTTTGCGACTTCATAGTTTATAAAGCACTGATATAACCTTTATAATTTTACTTTTTGGCACCCACACATTTTTTAACATATTGGTGAAATTTTTCCGAGCAAAATGATACCAAACATGATATAATTCGGACCATATTTATGTTTACATGGTTAATACTTAGTGGCCCAATTTACTACATAAATATAGTCCAAAATATATCATGTTTGGTCTCGTTTTGATCGGAAGAATCTCATTAATATGTTATAAACATTTTTAAACAAAAAAAATTGAAAATAAAAGAGTTTACAGATTGTTATTATTATAGCTTCAGCGCGGTGGCATTTAAATGCCTCCGTTGCCTCGGCTCTCCTTTCATTCTTATCTCGTATTCGCTGTCCTTTTCTTCGTTCGGCGAACTACAAAGGTGGGTCCGAGGATCGAGTTTCGATTCCTAGCTCTCCATATATGTCCCCTTACGATTCTACTTTCGGGACTTAAATCGAGGAATTACTGTACTCGTGCCCCCGAATCCGTAGTCAAATTGAAAATGTACGGTTAGTACTGAAACAAAAGGATATCAAGGTTGTTACGAGCTGTTGCAAGGTTTTTATTTCATCGTTTTCCCATCGTACTGGGTCCATATCCGCCCAATTGATATTTTTCAATAAACATGAAATTCAATCGTTCCTTCAGCTCCACTGTTGCGGAGTAGAGAACTACTTGGACTTCCGCGAGAGCACGAATTGGACCACTACTGGCAAGGTGGTGCCAGAGGCGTGCTGCATAAAGGAGAACGACGTTCTCAAGGATCCCTCATGCCCTATCAGCCCGACGTCGTCGAACTCCTACTACCAGACGGTAAGGAACATTTCTAGCCTACATATCTCGTTAAAAACTAGCATCCAATGCTATATCGAATTGTCGCTAATTAAAGTACCAACCAATCAATGGCTTATCCAACACGGAAGATTATTTCTTCTTAACACTAGATTTATCGAAACCAGTCAATTTGACTGGTTCAAAAGGGAAATTGTGTTTATAAAAAATGTTCGGTAAGTCTAGTGTTAAAAAAAGAAGCTTCCGATTATTCTCCAAGTACCCGAATAACTGTGAAATATCATTATTCCCAGAAAAATCTCGCTTTAGTCGCATAGTCATTACTCCCGACGTTTACTTGAAAACGAAGTCTAAAGATAATTGCAGGTGCGCATCGCTTGGACGTTCCGTCTGTTACGTATTCGCCTTTAATTGTGCGCCCTACACTCTCTTAACCGCTTACTTTCACCGTGGCGATTGTCTGACCGAGACGTGCAGACGTTAACACAGTGGGTTCGTTGTGGACGTACCAAGCCGTCTTGAGTCTACCAACCGGCAGGAAAGTTACGAAGGCGGACACCGACGCCCCTGCACACGCCAAACGACGTCGACGTCCTCCTCCACGATACTTCCTCGATACATGGAAATGATCGACAAACGTTTCCCTCCCCACGCACTCTCACACGCGCACAAGCATCATGAATCCGTATTCTCTGGAAGCACAGACAGGCACTTCTCATTGGTTGCGCAATCGCCATGCTCTTGTCTCGCATTCGATGCTTCACAGCGATCTTCCAAGGATTACGTGAAAAACGATCAGCGATCCCTGGGAAAATCCATCCGCCGCTGATCGTTAGAGCTCCCCTAAGTGCGCGCTGCTGCTCAAAAGGTTTACGATTCCTCGTGCCGGAATTCATTAACGCGAGTTTACGAGAGGAGGGATTTATCAATGTGAATTCAGATGAGTCTCAACCGCTGGAAATTCGCTTTCTTTCTTAACTCATTATATCATCGCTATTCTCTCGCGTTTTTTTTTTTTTTCTTCTTTCCTCTCTATCTTGTTTCGTAACGACGAATATTGGACCCGGTGTTTCGAGTACTTTCGAATACCTGCTCGAAAGGATGAAATCGAGACTTCTGCATTCTCCCTCGCAGCTGTTCGTTCACGTGGAATTTACAGAAAACACTTTTTGAAGTGTCTTTTTTGCTTTTTCATCTGCTTACATTTTTTCGCCATCTGGAAGGAACGTTAAATTGTTAACCCTTTGAGTGCTAAATACTCGCGACCTATGCGGTCCGTACGGATGGCGCGCGGTTAACGCTGACAATCGCTGTGGACGGAATACTTTATCACTAGACTGAACTCTGTTGATTAACTATTCAATGCGCAAATAGTAATAAGTTATAGTAATCCTTTTGCACGAGATTAAATAATTAATGATAATTTGGCCCATAAACTAGAAAACAATACACTAGAAAATTAAATTTAAAAGGAATGCACTTGTATTCATTTTACACAAAAGTAATTGTAATACTTTTATATAGGTGATCGAAAAAATCGACAGACGCATATATGCGCCTTCAATCCATGCCGATAACATAGAGTAAACGCATATATGCGTCCTTAGTCCACGCCGTTAGCTTTCGCCAGGCGCATATATGCGTTCATAGCGCTCAAAGGGTTAAAGAACCTCCCAGGTTAATCCTCGTGAAAGTTTGTGCTCGCTTAATTTCATAAATGGTATGGTAAGTACGTTGGATAATTGTAAGACAAATATCGACTGATGATTATCTCGGATTGATTTCAGGGTTGCTACAAGGCGATAGTGAGTGCCATCGAGGAGAATGCTGCAATAGTGATCGGCGTCGCGGCCGGCCTCGTATTCATCGAGGTCCTGGTCATCATTTTGGCCCTCTACTTGGCCTGCTGTTATTGGCGCCCGCAACATGGTAGGCTCGGTGTTAAAGTCAGTTTCTAAAAAACTCGCGGGGATCGATGGGATCCCCTCTCACACACGAGGGCACGCGAGATCGTCTCTCTACCATTATTATTATTATTATTATTATTATTATTAATAATATTATTATTATTATTATTAATATTATTATTATTATTATTATTATTGTTACTATTACTATTACTACTACTACTACTATTATTATTACTATTATTATTATTATTATTATGTTCTTCTTCAAACTCGCCGCGAATCGCGAATCATCGCGCGCCGTGGCGTCTGTCCTCTCTCTCTCTCTCTCTCTCTCTCTCTCT
The DNA here is from genome assembly GCA_944319695.1 of Tiphia femorata. Classification (NCBI taxonomy): domain Eukaryota; kingdom Metazoa; phylum Arthropoda; class Insecta; order Hymenoptera; family Tiphiidae; genus Tiphia; species Tiphia femorata. Next base: position 4,315,816 of record OX090902.1, read on the forward strand.
CTCTCACACTCTCTCACTCACTTTTTCACTTCTTTTTTGTTTTACCCTCACTCACCACATTTCTTCTTTCTCTCTCGCTCCGTCTTTACGTTTCAACTTTATTCACTACGATTATTTGTACTCTCCCCTTCATTTCTTCTTTTATTACTTCGCATTGTTTTCTCTTTCTTTCTTTGTATCTCTTTGTCTCTGTCTCTCACACTCTCTATCTCTCTCTCACTCTCTCTATACCAAGAACGACGGTAAAACGTTTGCCTCTTTTTTGACATCTTTGCAGTTTATCGATGCGTAGAGCCGTCTGGCAAGGAGTAAAACGGTCTCTCTCACCCCCTCACACATACCGACTGCAGAATCTTTGTTAAGAGCTAAGCTTTCTGTCGTCATATACGTCGATGTATATGTATACGTATTATTGATATTTGATATATATATATATATATTTATATATATATATTTATATATATTTTGCGAGATTACGCGGAGCATCACGTCACGCTCCTATATCCGTTATCCTCTTGCGAATAGTGTCCCGCCCATACGTCCCTATCCCTTTTTCGTGGACCACACTCGTACGATTACCTCGTGTAAATATTTATGTAATCGTCGCACGCGCGCACCCGTACACACACTTATTGTCCGAAATCGAAGAATGTGCTCGTCAAAAATCGCGCTCTCGGGAGGAATCGTGGCAAAATTCGCGCGCTCGAAAGAGTCGTGCCCAAATTCAATGGAAAATCGCGGGGTGCCTTTGCAAATTTTTTTTCTCCGCGTGTTGCTCGATCTTACGATGGAATTCTCTTCTTTTTTTCGCTTCCTTTCGATTCCTTTCCGTTACAAAAATATTCGCGCGTGCATACCCTACCGCACATAACACCGCCCTATCTTTATCTCTCTTCTGACTAAATATTTATTCGTTTGTAACGCACCGGTAGACTCGACCAGCAGCTTCGATCGTCTCGTTGAATGTGACACACATCCTCCACTTCCTCTCTCCACTTCTCCGTTTTTCTCGTTGCCTCCCATAGTCGGCTGAGGAAAACTGATTATTTATTGACGATGCACTCATCCCCATTCGCTCCAATGCGAACAGCAAGGCCCACCTAGCGATGCGAAAAAGGGAGATCAATGCTGGGCTATTTGGTGACAATGAATATTGTCCTACGATTCTTTGTGCAATTGTAAAGTCAAGATTACAAGAGTTACAATGTCAAGATTATAAAGATTGTAAGAATCGGGATCGACAACAATGTAACAACTGAACTATAGCTAGTCACGTCAGAGATTAAAATGTTTTCTTCTCGGTTTCGATATTGTCCGTCATAATCTGTCACGATCGATCGATTAATTCATTTCTTTTCCGATAAACGTAAAGAAATTCTGTTGGAGTGCCGCAGAATTCTCTCAATTGCAAGCTTAACCGAGAGAAGGGATGATTATAAGTTTTCTTTATAGGCTCGATCTAATGGCTAATTCTAAGAGTGGAACACGTCGAAGATTCTTCGATGCTCGCGATGGAGGTTTATGTCGCGAACGACTACCTTGATCCTACATCCATTAAAATAAATCTACGATTTTAAATGTAACCACGCGTGTCAAAGATATTCGCATCTCTTCATCCTCGGCATGCGGGTATGTTTAACCAGTTAGCTGTTTTTGACGAAAGCACGCGTTATGCGTAAAAAGCAATTAGAGTTTGCTGTATACGTTCAAGTTAAGCGAAAAAGTAAATGTCAATGATCAAATTAAAAACAAATTAAACGGTTCTCTTATTACAACAACCCGCCGTGCACTGTTGTATCCGACGAGTATTACTCTAGACTTTTCAGAAAGGTCGCAAGAGCTAACTGGTTAAAATGTTATGTTTGCTTTACGAGGAGTTTGTTCGAATAATGACAAGGTATCGATCGCGATGTAAACCTCGAGCACCGAGGCACCTTCGATTTGTTTCAAGCTCGATTCACGCTTTACGCCTCACATCGCACTGTAAATAACAGAAGAGATAGAAGCCATGCCTCGCGAACTAATAATCAACTTTTCGAAATCCCACAAAATGGAGTATCGCGCGACAATGCACTCAACTGCTGTAAATGTGCGCACAAATTTCCACACATATCAACTTCACCCATAACAAATGAATCGCAAGTGGGCCTTGTCGATCGTCGAAGAGCGTCACTTCGATCGTCAATAATTTCGCACGCCATTCATTCGCTCATTCACTCGTCCATACGTTCATCCCAACGACCACGATTCACTTTCTCGACTAACTCTCAACCAAAGTAATCACACAATCTTCTTCCTTATATTTCACGTGTGGCAAATTTAAAAGAAGGACCATTCTTTTAGCTTGCGTAGACGTCTCGTCGAGGCAGGCCTGGTGAACTCTTGCGACGTAAGGATAATAATAATGATGGTGATGATGATGATGATGATGATGATGATGATGATGACGTTGATGATGATGATAATGATGAGGATGACGTTGATGATGATGATAATGATGATGATAATGATGATGATGGTGATGATGATGATGATCATGATGATGATGATGATGACGATGATGATAATGGTTGGGTCGGGTTTGCTTTCAAGTGAGAAAGAGGAAGGAGGTGAAGGTGTCAATTGAGAGAGTTCCACTCTCCGAATTGCTTTTTATTTGGCAAGGCCAAATCTTTATGCCGTACTCTTCAACTACGCTCTATCATAGTTTCTCTATTCGGAATCTCTCTTTGCGGAGTCCCTCCTTCTTACGAGGCATGAGTAGCCCCTTCTACCCCCTGCTCTCTGTGCACCCTGCATGGCAATCTTACCTGCTACCGCTGCTGGTACACTACCTGTGTGTATAATCTAATCGCGCGACAAGGGCTCGATCGCATCCCACCGATCTTTTGGATAACAATACTCCTTTAACACGTTCATGCCGGCGCGTACCACCGATGGCTCACATAACCCGTGTCACTTTCAAGTTACATACGTCTTAATCGTATAATGTTTCGGAGATAATAACAATATCGATGACAATTGGCAGCACCATTAACTTGAAATATCAAAGTAAATCCCTCGCGAGTTTGGAAAATTTGTCTGATAAATTTTCTGTTAATCTGGATATGTAGGTATAAATCTATTGATTTTCGGTGGAATACATTTTTTTATGTTTATGAAAAAAAATTCGTCCCATAGAGGATTAAATGTTCCATCAGGCGGTACGTACCATCAAACATATGCGTTCTCAGAGTAGCTCATGAGAAAGAGACATGAATTGCAGTGCTGGAGTGAACGTGTTAAAGCTCGATAATTCTCTAAGTCATTATTCTCGGTAATGTATAACGACAACGCTTTTCACATCGCCTGGGGTAGTTCGAATAGAAAGACAATTTAACGTGACTGGGATGAAATTTCCATTGGAAGATTTCAGCTGAACTTTTTTTTTTCTTTAAACCAAGAACTTTGTCTAGAACGCGATTAGAGGCCTCCAAAGGCATACTCTCTTTTCGTGGACGCGTGAAGAAATCGGTTTATCAGTTTAACGAGAAAGAATCTTGCACCGAGTATGCTATGCTTCCGTCGTAAAAGTTCTCTTTAATGTGTCTATCTTGCGAGCGAACGATAACCCGGGGTGGGCCCAAAAGTTGAATTTCTACTTGAATATGTTGACAAACGATGTACATAACGGTCGAGAGAAAAGATGCAATCGGGCCCTGACTATTACAAGTGTTCATTCGAATGTAGCCCGAGCTCGTTGGATCGGGCGCATTCAAATGGAGTTCATGTCGTTGGCACAAATTATCAGACTGATATGCACAATCGGAGTAATCGAAGTGAGAGAAAAGATATACACATATAAATCAAAATCGTGATTTATGCTCAAGTATATCGGCGGAGAGGTGCGGCCAGGTGCGTTGACTAAAAATAAAGTGGAATTGATCGGGAAAGTAAAACGTGCGGCAAGAAGGACGAATTCGTAAGGAGGACGAATTTTCTCGGTGGGATGATTTTCACAATCGCGTGCACAAAAGGGCCAAGATCCGATCGGACGATCTTCCTGGTTGCACCGAACCCCGATGAACTCTCTCGTTGCCAAATTTTTTTCTCGTACACGTCTGTAGCTTCGTGCAAGAAATTTTTCCGATCGATCGACAAAGAGAACGATCGAATCGCGTACACGATTGAATCCGACAAAATCAAACTCAACGACTCCATCCCGTGCTTAGTATTAACGCTCGTTGTCGGATTAGATGCGAATTATTTCCATGGTGTTCGAAATCGAGCTGATAGCTTGTGCGACCATAATTTTAATCTTTTAACGATATAATAGGCCGCGTAAGTACGTATGCGCACCGTTCGATACGCGAGAATGATCGAATTAATGATTAAAGTGAAGATTGAGAATGATCAAAATTACTCGATCGACGCACAATCTTTCCACATGGTCACTTGTAATATACGTTCCGCCGGTATGATCCTTAGACTCGATTCATTCTTCCTATTCTGAAAATTAGAACAGAATATCTTTGCAATTTCATGATTTCTGTCGTGTCTCTTTTCAACAAAATTTATCATCCCTTTGCACACACGCCTTTTATAATCATTTTCGCGAAACACTTCATCATGAATTGACCGTTCGCGTAGACTTCAAAGGATCATTCCATTCTCACTTTGCAATTTAACCATCTCGTGTCAAATCACAAATGCGCCGTGACTAATTGCAATTAAAAGCTCGAGTGTCCGGCACTTTCGTACCACAATCGTGATTAACTCACGTGTAAATTAGCTTTATATTCACCGCGTTTCACGCCTACTTGAAAACTTGTGAATTAACCAGCGCACAAGTCATCGATTAATTGACAATTCGACCGCTCTCAACTGTTCATTTAATCTCCGATTAAAAGGGTGCGCCTACGTACACGCGAATAATCCACTTTCGTAACAAGATATGCACCTCCTCGTCTTCATAGAGTCTCGATCTCGTAATGCGAGTGACGGAAAGATTAAAAAGAGAAAGAAACCGAAAACGAAAAAAAAAAAGAAAAGAAAAAAAGAATAGAGAGAGAGTGATACGCGGCCAAGTATTTTGTACTACTAATTGTTCATGCCACACACACTAGACCATTTTCGTTTCCAGTGTTAACTTGTTGGTGCTGCTGTTGACGAGACATTAAGAGCATGGGAACTGTAGCGCCTACCTCCTAGTATTCGCACGTTGAGAACCCCTTTAAATAGAGGTCCTGTGCCTTGCTTGCTTGACAAAACAAAAAATATATTATATACATATACACACGCTAGCTAGCTAGTCGACGATCCTAGTGGGCTAGCCAAGGGAGAAGTCGGCCGACGGAAAAAAAAGTCCAATGAGAATATAAGAGGGTGACGGAAAGGATTCTCGCGCGTCGAAGTCAAGGAAAAGAGGAGGAAAAAGAGAAAAAGCGATAAGAGGAGAGAATGAAAGAGAGGAAAGATTGACAGTGGCGTAGGAGGTGACGCGCGATGAGGAAGGTAAAGAAAAACAAGAGTAATTTACGGCTCTCCCTTTAACGAGGCACGAGTAAAATTCCGTTAGTATTATCATTTCTCGATGATTCTCTTGGACGAGATGAGGACACTCTGCGCGCGTCTCTCTATCCTTCCGAGAGTCTATTTCGAGATGCGCCGAAGCGGGCCACTTGTATAGAGATTTACTAATATATTACTCTATCCCGCATTTTCCACCCCCTGCCGCCGGTGGAGCCGCAAACTGCATCCAGATAAAGTACTCGTGTGTTTCACAGTGCGCCGCGCGTATCGCGTTAGGTTTTTTCTATTTTTCGTTTCTTTTTTAAAGCGCGCCCTGCTGCTTCCGAGGGCACACTGGATGCTTCCTTGTAAAACACGCGTGCGTGGTGTCTTTATAAAAGACTTATAATTCTTGAAAGACGCGCGTAACACAAATCTTTAGAGTCGTCGGAGTAAGATTGAAAAGAAGAATAATCATCCACGCGCACTACGAGAGGATCCATCCATTATACGATTTGCATCATACGGAAAAGTGAAAACCTACCACCGTATCGCCAGAATTTCGCCTCGGTGATAATGGGCAGGAGAATTATATGAGCTTTAACTCTTTTGGGGGCACGGTGATATTAAAAGTGTCCTACCTTTTTCATGCACGACTATGCATGGTGGGTGATTTTTTGACCCACCTTGAAATATTACAACAGTTATGTGCACATAGGTTCATATTTAGTCTTACTTGCAGAAAACAAATGGTAATATCATCGACAAATATTATAAATGTGTTCGCTTGTGTTGGCAAGTTTCAACATACCAGTGCAGGTTCATCGAGTAGAAGTTTTTATTGCGACAATCTTTATTTATGTGAAAAATTTCTGTGCAACATTGGTCTATTTCATTTTCTAAAAAATACCTCACAAAGAGTTGAAGTTTAAGTAAGCAAAGGAAAAGGAAGGGAAAGCAGATCGAGTGTACCCTCGCTACGGTGCAGTGTTTATCCGCGCAATAGAATAATAGTAGTCGTGCGTGTACATAGAATGTGTAGAGATTGAGATGAGCTGATTTAGCGCAGGCGTCCGTTTGCTTCGCGGCTGTTGGTCGGCGCGCATTCAAAAGCATTGTAGATCTGCGCTGTTCGACGGTACGTTTGAGACGATTTCTTATCGTCTACGACGATTAGGGGACGGGCTACGAGAAATACGTTTACGTTTACGCAACGTGCCCAGTATCCATCCTACCCCGTGTCTGATTGTGGGAGAGGAATAAAGGAACGTTCCTACGTCACTGTAAATTTCTTCGGTTCCCTCCCGGTTGATCGATTAGTAGCGTGAGATGTTCTGCGAACGTCTAATTACGTCCGATGATTATTATTCGTTATATCGCATGCGTGCACATTCCCTCTGACGCACTAATTTCGAGCATACTAGAATCCAATGTAGGGTGACACTTTGGTTGTGTAATTCTTTTGGATTATTTGCGAGCTCCAGTAAAAAGGATCCTTTTCGATTTGCCTGGTTCACCGGCACTGTGAACTTCACGCGATTGACATTGTCAAAATTTCATTCGGAAAAGAAGTTCAATGGTCGTGTAGCGAAGTGGGCAGTTTCGTGATTTTGCATTGTTCGATTTAGAGTACGATCGTGGGTGCTGGTGCTCAAGATGGTAATTCGCGTGTAAGATTGTTCTTCTTCTTTCTCTTTTTACACGTACATTGTCGGGGGTAGGGGGGTCTTTTTTTATATGTAATTCTTGTATTTGATATTTGTACTGAGATAGCTATTGTTATGCCCACGGTATGATTCTACCTACGTACATGATGATCCGTACGGGAAATTTAGCTAGATTGAAAAAAATTCTATCGAATGTTTCTTGCGAGATATTATTATTGCTATTTATAATTGAAAGTTATAGCTAGTAATTCGTAATGTACGTGTTCCGATATTAGACACGCCTATGTGCGTAGCCTTTTTGTACAAATCGTGTAATTTGTATCGAAACGAAGGTAAAGTAAATCAAAAGATGTGTAATATCCATCGGGAGATGTGAACATGTTTTTGAGAACCTATGCTCGCAGATTTACTCGTTAATATTCGTTGAATAATAATCTTTGGGAAATAGAAGGTTATCGATCTCTCCGTACATTGAGTAGTCAGTTCATTTTATAAAATTGATATTTCGTATCAACAACCATTGGACTTCCAGTTTTGTTTGTTTAAAATGCAAGTTTTTGCTTCTCTCTGATACCTTTCTTGTGTTCTACCAAAGTTACCTAATTATTGTGTCAATCGGAACAGATACTAAGCTTTCTAAATGATAAGATCATATGTAAAGAAAAAAGATAAAACATTATGTTTTCGTGTAATTTGATAATTTCAATGTTCCGAGTGAAAAGCTTTTTTTTCATGATGTATATTTTAGCATATAAGCCTGAAACACATTTCTTGCATGTACCGCACTATAAATGTTCATATTTATTTCTACACATTACCATATTGTTCGTCTCATATGTTTAAGTGTCTGTGAAAGGTTTTTCTATTGCATTTCATTCCCTGTGTAATGTGAAAAAATTATAAAATTTTGTTACGATATTTCTGAATTCTATTACACATTTGTTTATATATTTTTCAGTCGTCAAGAAGAATAATGTTCTCTTGTTATCATCGAAAAGAGACTATTGCATTTTCATTCTAATACGATAAGATCAATGTAAAAATTTATTTACCTTATTGTTAGGGGAAGGCTATACGCGAAGAAATATTTTTTGTACGATTACATAAGGAAAAGTTGCAATACTGGAAAACCTACTACTTGCAGTGTTATTTAAGCAATGTTTATTGTTATTGCTGTACTCATTGGTAGTCAAGGAATAATTTCAAACAATATTAATCTCCACCATAGACAAAAACGTAAATTACAATTTATGTATGTATAAAAAGGGAGACCATTTTTATGTAAGTATATTATAAACATGATATGAATAGTTATGAATTAAACAATACTATACAAAAAAAAAGTCAAGCTCTTGATACATGATAGAATTATAATTTACCTTAAGAAATGTTACATGTAAAATGAATTGTCATTTATATTTTTAAAATGACCTACGATTTCTTTGAGAGGTAGATGGACGGGTACATACATGTGACAAAATATATTAAAATTTTTTATACTGAGACTGATACCTGACCTAAAATGTATATATGTGAGACGCGATAATTGATATATAATTGTATCACAATACATTATTCTTAATATCTAATTAGAACTACATAATTATTAGCATAACATAGCATGATTGATTTTGTTAAGATTATTAAATGTTTTCTGTAAAAAAAGAAGTGTATACACAGAATTAAAATAAAAATTTTATATCATTCTTAACAATGAGATATAATGTGTGAACAATTTGTTTTATATACTTCACAAAATAAATAGTAAATTGTTCCTTGCCAAATTTGCTGCATATTTCTTGTCACAGCTTTTCACTTTTCTTTTTTACTTTACTTTTCACTTTGCTCAACAATTTTTTTCTACAGTTTTAAGAATTTTAAGGATACAACAACTACATTCAGGCAATTTGCGTAACTAGCATATTTTTATTACAGTCATATTTACAGCGTTCACACATAGTGTGAATTTTATTATTATTACAAATGTTTACAAGACACAAGTAATAAAATTTTCGCTTTTTACATTCTTATAGTAACAAACACTTTTCATATTCAACAGGTGAATAACTTTTTGCCATAAATATTGATCATTATGAAATTACCTATAGGGTTGAATCCTTCCTATGATAGATTTGTACTTTATATATCTATATTCACATAGCTAGCCTATCAAAAGAAAATAAATTTATTTGTATTGCATCTATAAGAACAAGAAAAATTATTTGATCTAAAGTGTTTCAAAATGAGTACATAATACAGTATTTGATACAATATGTCTGCGTAATATCAGAATACCATTGGCTGTACGAGATTACAAATATTTATTTAACAGATTAAAATAAACGTGAATATATAAATTGTAATAAAATAGGTTTCTATTTTTTTGCGATCATATGCCTCTCCTTGAATACCCCAACAATTTAGATGTTTCAAAGACTAGAAGAATTTGTTCTTTTTTTTTTTTAAGGAGCCAGGTGTGCAGTATCTTGCACACAAAGCTAAAGTATCATCTTTAATTCATCCAGGTTAGATGACTGGGTATACAAAGGGGGTTAGGAGAGTAAAGCAAATCCTATTGAGGAGGTCCTCCCATCATTCCCATTTGTGGCATACCGTATGGTCCTTGAGGCGGACCTTGGCTAGCAGCCATCGGGGAATGCAACTGCATTGCTGGGCTTTGGATTTGCTGAGTTGGCGTTACTTGACCTCCTGCTGGAGATGCAACAACCTATCATAGAAAAATATTAAATAAGTTACATACTTCTAGCGAAATTTTAGACATGTCAATTTAAAAATTTATACTTTTTACAAGAAATTCAGTTTATATATATTTCCTTAACTTCTTAACTCTTTATAAATAAAATATATCTAGACGTGTACTTTTTCAGCTCATACAGCATTTTTGATAGTAACAGAATTACCTGTGATATAACCGGAGGCTCGGATGGCAATGTTAAATTAGCTAAAAGATCTCTTACAGCAGGGAACAATGAACACTCTGATTGATTTGCACCATATTCCGCAAACCGCTTTAGTTGCAAGGATGCTGCTGCGGTTGCAGAAGCTGGACTAGGATCCCGTTTTTCTGCTAATTGCGTTAAATTTGTAGTAACATCATATACAAGTGGCAAAATAAGGGATGGTGTTTCTCCCTGATATGGTATACCTATCCTTGTTATCTGCAACTAATACATAAAACACAGATATTAATTCTTTTTTGCATTGTTTATGCATTTTACTCATCCTTAATTACAACTAACATTTAGGGTTAGGGTTAGGGTTTGGGATGAAATTTAAAGCATAATACTTGTTAAGACTTAAGAACTCATTCACAGGCATATATACAATTTATGATGAATTTGTGAAATTCAAATGTATACTTACAAAAAATAAGATCTTGTTCCTGCAAAGAAGTACAGCAGACATGCCGGTAGGAACAATAGGTGTAGCAGAAGGTGGAATTCTTAAGCACCACTGGACAGACCACTTTAATTGTTGTTGTTGCACAAGCCCTGGTATAAGTTCTAATTTCATTATTTGTACAAAGTCCTTTAATACATTAAAGGGAACGTTGAGCATCTTTCCAAAGCCACATAATGCATTAGGTTTGTAAGGTGGTGCTGCTGCCCTTGTATCAAAAAATTTTTCAATAATCTGCAAACAAAACACAAAAATTAAATGTCCCATATCGATTGTTGAAAATGTGTTTATTAAACTGTATGTCTATAACCTGTAGTTCTTCAAGAGTCCATTGGTCCTTATGCTCGGGGAGTGGTTGTACTTTGATGTGTAAAGATTGTAAATGCTGTGGGTTTAACCCAACTCTGCATTGCAAACTCTCTACTTTAAAATGTACTACGCCAGGTTCTGTACTATTAATAGCAGTTAGCTGAAATCATATCACTGTTTAAGTACATGTTCTACACACATGTATATTTGACACAAGAAGTAATAGATAAACACGTAAGAAAATCTGCAATTCATTCTATGATCTTACACAATCGTCCGTCTGAATAAACCGTTGTAACTGTCGACGCATGTAGACACATCCTAAAAATCTTTCAAGCGGAGATAAATCCGGGCCTGGCAATCCAGATGGGTGAGGTGATGGACAACAAAGCAGTTCTAAGGATTCATGTGTAAGCAATGTTGGTACAGCACCTGCCCAGGATCTTTGGGGAAGTACTCTAGATATATGACTTCCCGTTTTGTGGTCAGCAGCTTGTGGGCTATGTAAAGCTGCATGCCCTGGACTTTGACCAGGCCTTGCTGGTGAAGGACGTGGTACACTTGGCGAGCCTGGCCAGTTTGAAGCAGCTGGAGAAGCCATACTTTGAGATGATGGAAATGGACTTCCATCAATATGACCTAATACAAGATCGAGTGTAAAGGTTAAGGTAATTTAGAAGAAATTCATTAAATTGGAATCTATGAAATGTTTGTTGTACCTGTTTGCATGAATGATCCAGCTGGTGAATGACCTACTTGCACGTTACTGCATGGTCCAGGCGACGATGTCGGCATAAGTCCAGCAGGACTAGGAACATGCATTGGATTCAATGGACTATTTGCAACTAACCCTGATCCTGGCGATGGATGTGGTAGCATATTAGGTGTATTTGGTGGCAATGAGGGAGGAGATGCTAAATTAAATGAAGTGGCAGGACTGCTTCCAAAACTCTGATGTTGGCTGGCCTGTAGAAGTGTGTAACATTGAATAATAAATTTTTAAGAGTAAAGGTTTAAAGAAATAAAAAGCGACAAGAAAGCTAATGAAAATTCTTACGGAATTTTAATTCTGTGATTCTTACTTGGGATATGTTTGCAGTGTGAGGACTAGCAGGCGTGTGTGGATTGCTACCAGATGGTGGTGTAAGTGGTGGATGAAATCTTAAACCATCTCTTTGTTGCGCAGGAGACTGAGGACCACCGCGATGGTGTCCTAAAAAACCCACATTACCACCACCACTACCATCACTATCCATGGTTACAGGGGATGGTGGATTATCATCCTCCGACTGAGATCGTCTTCTAAATACTGCACTTTCATCAACATATTTGGAAAGAAATGCCTAGAACGTGGAAAAGTGTAATCTTTGAAAATCGAACTATAATTAAACTTATCCCGACATCCTTGATATTAATAAGAACTGTGGTTCCTACTTTTAATCCTTGTGTAGGTGTAAACTCGTCAACAACATTGCTTCTATCAAAACGACTATAAGCACCATCACGTAAACTGATAAGACCACCTCCTCTCATCCGTAGCTCCAAACAGTACATACCTTGGTATGCTATTCTAACTAATGTTACACATTGTGGGATTATCGTGAAGGTTTGTACTGGTACTTGGGGTCGCTAAAACAAGAGACATATTCAAGTAACACCAGTAACAGTTAATAAAAATTTCTTTGAATAGGCTTTGTCTACTTACAACACTAAGTACACATAATTGCGGAATGGTTGGTAATTTACTGATGGATGTAAGCGGTTGTAAAGTCTCATGGAGTATGTGAATAATTTGTGCTAAGTTTCTGTGCCTGTTTAAATGTGCTTCTAGCTGTTCTTTCATAATAGAATGTGCATTTGTTATTGTATTAGTAGGACCTGTTACATGAAAAAGGATAAAAAATAATAAATTATTACGCATATATACTACTATTTACATAAATTCATGTATGTTTCATATATATTAAACGTACTCTTTCCAAATACGAGCTTGAAAGCTTTATCATTTGTGCTCCACAGAACAGTGACGGTTGCACCGCGATTAGGTCCATATGCAAGAACGAGTTTACTATAACTGTACGACTTGATACTAACCATATTTCGTAAATTGTACTTTTCTAAAACAAAGTGAGAAATTTTCTCTACTGAAACTTTGTAATAGCTATGATAGTAGTATCAGTATTTTACATTTTATATATACTGCAGCACTTAGTACAGTTTTAACATACCCATCTTAAAGTATTCAGCTAAATCCTGCACAATTGAATATAAATGCACAATTTGTGCCCAATCATTCAACAGTGTATCTACTGTACGTGACACGGTGTCAGCTGTACCCATTTCATATTGAAAATATACAGGTCTACGTAATCCTGCAATATATTGACTTTAAATGAGAACAGAGATTATCAAACATTAGTTTTAACAATGGCAAAATTTGATTTAATTTACCTTGTTCTTTTGAATGACTACTGGGAAGAGGGCTACTGTAGAACACAAATTCAGCCATCCAAGTTTTAGCCTTTCCTTGAACTCTGATCGATACACTAAGGAGCCTCTTAAGGAGAGCATGCCATGCTGTACTTGACGCAAAATTTGCAGAAGGGGCTGGTAATTGTACTAATTTTAATACAAGCGCAGTAGCATTTACTTCTACCTGAAGCCCTTGATGAGCTATCTCTCGTCTAGTGAGCTGTAATAATAGGTTACATTATTTTTTTCAATAACTACTGACAACTGATCATTAGTACAAAATAACATGTGAAAGAAGTAAACCCCGTCATTTTCATGCTTACTTCTTGAGCTAAAGTTGCAAATGGTATTCTCTCATCGCAAAATGCAACAACATGGGCCAATTCTGGTATAAAGTAAGCCGGATGTTTTGATCTTCTATTTTGTGCTGTTCCTGCTGCATCTGTTCTTCCTCCAGTTCCAGTACTCCTGCGTTTGTTGCTGACTGTCTCCACGACTTCTGTAATGCACCCCCCATCTTGATCATTATTCCCTAAAAAATCCACCCATTAATCCCCCTAAAAGTAGCAAGATAGTAGGCCAGTACCACATTGCCAGATGTTATTGGTCGTTCTTATAGAAAAAATAACATGTATTAAAAGCTATTAGTGTAGACATTATAAATGGACAAATAGTTAGTCAAAAGATTAAATGGCAAGAAGCATCTACAATTAGAGGTAAAACTCTTGCTTATTTAAAAATATATGTACACATAGAAAACCTGATATTTCTGTTGAAACTTATTGTACTTAGTATTTTTTTAATGTTTTTCTTGTATATTTGACAAATACCTGTACATAAAATAGCATGCAAGAGAAGTATTGTATTTCTATATACACGTTGCAGTAGCTTAGTATGAGCTTATAGAATCTCAATTTTACAGCTATATACGTAATCATAACCTGTCAAGATGCTACCGTTTGTAAAGTTGATATGAAACCGCCAATTTAATATCAATATTAATGATGCGTGTAATAATTTGATTAATTACATTATATAAAGTGCTAGAATATATTCTAGTAACACACGTAATAATTAATACAATATATAACATTGCCTAGGCAGTATAACACAGTATGTATATTATACTAGAACTATAAATCATATTAAACAGACAGAACATAAGACATAAAGTTGCAGAATGTACTAAATTCACTTTTTCGTTTCCCTACATCAAGTTAGGATTTAAGGTACACTTACCGATATCAACACTCGTAAATGGCCCATGTGTGATAACAAATGTGTCAAATTCAATGAGACTTTGAACCTTCAAGTACATTTTAGGAATCTCAGCCTCTATACTGTCATCATGTGGGTCATCTTCAATAGAACTATGTTTAACAACAGCAAGGTAAAAGGAACATTCAATTTCGCAGGGTGATGATTCCTTCTCCTTGAAAGCTACAATCTGAAGAAGATAATAGTACACGAAATAATGTACATATTATAAACACCATGCGATTCAATGCTGTATAATAAGGAAATACCAATATAACTGTAGGATGTCTATGCAATTGGACGAACATACGATGTCGACTTATTTTTGACATTGGATGATCAGGATGGTGTAAAACTGGTAATCGTTCGTGAGAAGTAGCTGGTAAATGCTGTAATGTTTTTTCGCAACGCCTTTGCGTTATCCAAAAACTAAAACATTTATCGAAAGATTTTAATCAAGCACTACGAAATTTATACAGTATTATAAAGTGACCAAGGGAGGAAACAAGTGGAGCTCACCGTAATTCGGATATAAGTGAAGGAAGACGCGAATGATCACCATTCAGAGCTGTCGTTAGCTCAGGTACAAGTGGTGCATCATACTGTGGCACATGGCATTGTAGCATACCCGTATGCGTATCAACAGTAACTAAAAGAAGCTCTGCTCTCAAACATGGTTGTAAAATTGGCACTGATAAAATAGCTGGTGAACCAGCAAGGCTACCTGCAAATAATATGAAATACCTTTCTTGTGTACATTCTCATTACAATTTAGTATAAAACTTATGTAAGCTTTTACACATTTATACATATGTATACTCTAATTAGCTTGTTTTCTTTAATGTGGAAAGGAAAACAGCGCAACTTACATTCGACATCTTTCATCATTGTTTGCAGTTCTTGTTTTAGTTCCGACAGACGACTTCTTGTTCTTATATAAATTGTGTGTACTAATAAGCACTCCATGGATAATTGATCCGATCTGATTGCTCTGTCTGCTATTTCGCTTTCCTGCATACAAAAATGTACTTTCACACCGATGTTTGCATAATGGTTTCAATCAAAAAATTATTGTACTAACCTTACTACCTAACGATGGAATATGTACAACAGCAAGTGGTCTTGCAGGATCATGCTGATCCACTTGAATAGTTAATCTATAGCCAAGTTCTGAACGAGGGTCTTTATTTGTTAATTCCCTGCAGTAATTTTACAAAAAATATTACTTGAATTGTGCTCAAATAATTACACTCACATACCAAATAATTATTATTAAGGTACTACTAGAAGTGACTATCCACAGTATACAGTAACTTACCTCCAATATGATATTGACAAACATTTGCCTGGCGTATATTCGTCTACATGAATATGATCATCTAACCGATCCCGTATCAACCTAAGTGTTTGTGAGTAAAGAACTTCAAGTTGTAGGGATTGGCAGAAGTAATGTAGTATATGATACACCTCGGATAAGGGATTTGAACTTTCTGCCAATCTAGATTGTACAACCTTTTTTCGCAGAAAAATATGTCAGTATTAATATATGGACATTTATAATATACATTATTTCATCATACCTGGTGTACGTATCGTGTTTGTAATGGATGGACTAATGCTTTTCCATCACCCGTTTCTCGGTCGGATACTAAAATTTCCAGTTCTAATAATCTCCACGGCACAGTTGGTCCATCTCCCATAACAGTAAGAGATACTGAAAACTCTTGTTCAACTAGAAATGTTACTCTTCCTGCTTCAATCTACACGGTAGCATAAAATTAGACTTTTTTTGTATATTCTTATACTAAGATAATTATTTGCCTGTTAAGAACGAAATGAAAAACAAAGTAAGAGATACCTTCAGATTACGCATTTGAGGAAGTAAATTGCCAGTAACTAGTCTATGTTGAATAACTTGATTTAATCTTTGTAATGTGCTTCTTTTTTCTGCTGAGGTAATCGGATCAGGTGGTACTATTCTTTCCTATTTAATAAATTTACAATGAATCAATGATGTTTTTGTAATGATTTCACTTAGTGCACTTACCCGAATACATGCGGGCAAACGGCTATAAGTGCCAGTTGTAAGGACCTCGACAGCCGCGGGAATGTGAAAATTGGGCAACCTAGCGTGAACTAGTGTTTCACGAGCCATTCTTGCTAACATATCTGCAGTATCGACGAAGAGCAAGGATTGTTTGTCTAAAAATGCCATGATGTGCTGCAATAGAGAAGTACACGTTGTTTTAAGTAATTCCTTTACACATTATCGTTTTCCATTAATGTAAAGTACACCTACTGCTGATTTGTCTACTTTAGATGCGCTGTTAGCCCATTTTACTAATGCTAGTAATCGAACATACAATTGCCTTGTTCTGGCAGAAAAATTATAAATCTCAATCTTTCTCTCCATATCTGTTTTACGAGGTAATCTGTGTTGCAAAGATTAACATAATTAGATAAAATGGAGAAATGAAGGAAATATATACGGTTAATTATATTTAAAGATATTTTACATACAGCTCAGCAAGGACAGTAAGTTCATGATAAGTACGTTGAATGATAAAATCAATGAGCATGCCCAAAGAAATTGAACCACCACGATTGCCCTCCTGTGGTATATTATTGGTCACAGGAGTTTGGTGTCCTTCTAACGGTACTGGAGCCATTTTGATTGTTCAGTTATTATTTTAGACCACACTAAAAGGCAAGATTACAGTCATAAATACGCGTGAGTCAGTTTTTTGGGTGAAATAGTATTAGCAAAAATTTGTGGATGTTCCAAAGGTTCGTACATTTACATATGGCGAAAAATGTTAAAATATAATGTACAGTCATGTTTGGAGCAAGCACAAAGCACTTGTTAAAGAATAGTTTAAGTTTTTCACATAAATATTGTAGATTACCTTCTTAAAGCAATATTTTGCATAGAAGGATGAAAGTGCATATGCTTATTTTCGTCGGTACTGATAAATCATTAATCGAATTATCAATATTTAGAAATAATTCGCATCTTCTTATCGTCTAACTGATGTAATAATTGGACAATCTGAAAATTACCGAAAATATTATAGCGAATAATGCCGTGCTCCATTAATAATACACCCTTATATAAAGTAACGAGTCTCTTTCGACGAAATCATTTTCCACACTATAGTTTATCCAAAAGGCTTGAAAACAACCTACTTTCCAAAATTAAGGACACGATCGTAACGCAGGGGAAAGAACTGCTTTCATTTCTATAAAATTAAAGGTTTGAATTCTGCGAAAAGACTCTTTCAGCGGCATGATAAAACGATAGAGCAGCAATAATTTTAAACAAACCTTTACCCTTAGCACATCGTGTGGCATTCTCATTAAGCTCAATTAGCTTTTTCTGCATTGTTAAACCTAAAAATATTACAACATATATTTCGTTCACAGCTGATCACGTAAAACTGACGCACATAAGCGAGGAACAACTGTTTGGTAAACACCTTTATGGAGTTACACGAATTTATAGTGAAAGTATCTGGTTTGAGATTATAATATTGTAATAGAAACGACAGAAACACCACCGCATCGCAATCGCAACCAATCGCAACCAGGGGCCCCAAACTGATCGCAACTGATCGCAACTAATACCGTCCATGAACCATGGCAAACCACCCAGCCAGCAACAACCAGCAACAACCGTTGGTGACTGGGTCACGGTATAAGAGTCAAAGAGGATTAGATAGAGTGGAAATGGAAGGTTCCGTTCCCACTCTTGCAGCGCTATCTACTGAATAGTAAACCGAGGTAAAATTCTCAGTCACCATTAGAGGGTGCGTTCCGATTTACGCATGAAACGCATAGACTGCAATATTGAGTCTATGCGCTAGGAAGGATACAAGAATTCAGTACGGTCATATACGTAATACTACTATATTGCTAGCCACGTATATTTCCTATAAGTGGGAGCGGCGCCGAGAAAGTGAGACAGAACATCATACTTTCGAATATATGCGCATCGTTAGCAGCTGCACGCATGCGCAGTTGCGCCAAAGTACGAAGTGAGAGGATAGACAACTGTGGTGAGAGTGAGAGGTTGATATATGCTGCACCGTGGTGTTTGCGTCGCCTCTTCAGTCCATTTGCAATATAGTAGTATTACATATATGACTGAGTTTCCACAGAGCGCGTCACGAGTTAATCAATCAAATCGCTTCATTTTGTTGCATTATTTTACGACGCAACAAAATGAAGCGATTTGATTGGTTAACTCGTGACGCGTGGCGACGACGCGTTCAGTGGAAACTCAGCCAGATGGCTTCTATCCACATATCTGTTTATTGATATAGTTCATGTTAGTTGAAGTAAAAATAATGCGTGTGTAATTTGCACATCATACAGTTTTGTAGTTCAAGGAAATGTTTATTGTTCCGTATGACCCATAATTTGTGGTGAAAATTCCAGTAGATTTAGATTAAATCTATGCACTACAGACTAGAATAAGCTAGTAATAGCTAAACGATAAGAAATGCGTAAAGATTATGGATCTTCCAAATGAGGTTTATAATATTGTATACAACATAATCAAATTTTTATGCAAGTCAGTCTGATTAAAACATCTTCAATCTCTTCTTGTAAAAGGTTCTGTCCTATATGTCATCTATTTGACGGTCACCACGTAAAAGCAGCTTTGGACAACAAGACAGAAATAATGTATTGTCTACAGTGGTTGATTCCAGTCTTACTTATACCGAAGCCTGTAAATCCTGCATTGCTTCCAACGCACGTTATGTTTATGGTGCTTTACATAACTGGATTCTTCCTGGAGAAAAGACCGTGTACCATTTGTAGTTTAGTTTTCCTCGCTGCAGTTTTTCTGATATGTTATAGTGGCATTGGCAATTGTCTTCTAAGCGTAAACTGTGACACTGTAGAAAATGATAATGGTTAAGACTGTTATATTGTCTATTGACTATATTGTCGCACGAACATTTAATATCTAGTTCTTCGATTATTCAGTTTTCCAATATAGTGAACATAAAAGGCTAAGTAAACTTACATGTATGTACGTAAACTGTGAATATTGTCAACCAGAATTTTATGGTAGGTTAGAAACAACTCCAAGCAGAAGACTTTCAGAGTAGCGGAGAATGAATGTATAGAATTGAAACATATTTTTGATGCTTATGAGAAGCAAGTATTTCATGTAATATTTACATATCGCATGTAGTTAATTAATAAATTGGTTGAGTTTTAAAAATAGTATGATACAATATACAATTATTACATCTAGTTCAGTAAAATGTACAGGGCTTATCGCAATAATTTATAATTTAAATATTATAAATTTCCTTTGAAGCATTTATTTACATCGTTCGCATGATTATAATTGCCTCTACATGTCAATGATTCATCTGATACATGTTACAGTTGTTTATTGGCCAAAAAAGCAATAATTTTTTATCGCAATACTTTAAACAAGTATTCCAATTTTAAATTGAAACTAATTACCAAATAAGAATTCAATTTTATACCTTTATTACTTTCTATGATTATCAAAACACAAGATGTTCGATGTACTTTTATATTTTCATTTGATATGTGAAGTTACACACCATTCATATAATATCCATAACTGACAAGTAGAACTTTTAACTCATCGGTCTAAAAGCATCATACATATATTATTATGCAAAGAGAGATGCGTTAATACTCCACATATTAATCTTTAAGCAATCTGTGATTATTAGAGATTACGTTTCTTTTTATAGAGTCATAAGGTACCCTATCAGGATGATCACCATTCTAGTTGAGCAATAAATTATGATCTAAAAGTAATCAACAAAAAGTAGATCTGTTGTATGATTGTAAAAGTATCCCACAAGTCTCTTGTCACATAAATGGAAGACCGTAACCTCTCAAGGGAAAAAAGACTGCTCTCCACAATGTGTTTTCATAATTACGAATGCTATCGATTCAATCAGAATTTAAATGCTAGAAAATTAATCTACACCTTTTTCTATGGATAATCGGTCTACAGAAAACCTGCTTTTAATATACGATTTGAAATTATATTAATCAAATGTGATAACATTAAAGAACAAAGTTGAAACACGATCTTTTTTTCAAATATTTTATTATGTATTTTACATTAAAAAATTGACTTATTGAGGAGCTTTTCCTCTGCCAAAACCTCCACGAAATTCTAGATCACCAGTACCAGCACCAACATCAGCTTTTTTGTCACCAGCTCCTGCAGGACCTCCTGGTCCTCTCCTGTACGCAGCACGATCTTCTGTTGGTCGTGAAGTTTCACTTCTGGCACCACCTGTTGGTCTTGGTCTTGCTGTCTCTAATCTTGTTTTCCTAGTAAGTGTGGAAGGTACAATTTCAGGTGGTAAATGCAAATATCCTCGAAGATACTCAATGCCGTCATTTGTAAGGTACCAGTAGAAGTGTCTCCATGCAAACTGTTCCTTTACATATCCTCTAGACTTCAAAGACTGAAAAAATGAAAGAAATAATGAACGGATATAAGTAAATGTGTAAAACTACATATAGCTATCAGAACTTATTTACGATAAACATGATACCGTATAATATATAACTATCACTTTATGAAGTATATTTCTACCTATAATATACTTATTTAAATATTTTTTTTACCTGCATCGCCTTGATAACCTGCAAGTTTGGAATTGCATCCAATTCTGGATGTTTTGGAGCATGATAATCCTTTTTGGCTACCATTACTCCTTCCTTAAAAAGGTATTCGTAGATTGCTACTCGATTCTTTTTTGGCATCAACATTCTGGAAAGATACAGATCCTTTGTCCAATAAAGTAATTATACACAATTTATAAGTAATGACAGGTTACTCAGATTTTTAGAAAATATTTGCTTTGTGTAATAGTATCTGCGTCCATGTTATTTACTAATGCTTCTACAAGTAGTATAACATAGTATGGAATACTTGTATCAAAAATGAATCAGGAGACGTATAGGTTAGTAAACACACTCACGTGCAGAATAGCATTTCAAATTGAAAACAAACTTGCACGGATAAATTGTCTTTGAATTGGAATTTTCATTATTTGATTTTAAACTTTGTTAAGTGTTCGACTATTTAAATTGTTAAATAAATCATTATGAACGAATTCGTGAGTGAATATGTAAACATCATGCCGTGCATCGTACTCTTAATATGAGATATTGCCATAAATATTGATTTCCCGTAACATATGGGAACCTCCTTAATTCCATACTATGTTATAAAATTTCCAATAAATAGGATTGACGAAGATAATTTTGGATATTGAACATACTTGACGTTTCTACGTAAACCTTTTCTTGAAAAGAATCGTACGTCCACGAACAATGTATCATTCGATAGTGAAACAACTAAGTAGACACATCACGTTACTGCAAAATTCCTAGATGATGTAGGACATTCGGCCGGTAGTTGGTGAGAAAACTAGCGAATGGAGCGCGCCAAGTAATTTTCTTTCTCCAATCATTGATGAATCGTTTGCGCGCGTTTGCAAATTAAATGTAGATGTCTCTATAAGAAAAATCTAGAATCAAAGCGATTGACTCATTCATAATTCAAACTTCGTTCATTATCGTGGATTATCTCTAAAACTATGTATAGCAATAATTGTAAAAATTAAGTATCACTTTAGCTGAAATTCCGTTTCATGAGTCGTCTCTTCCGTCGTAGGAGATAACTAATGGCTCCTGCCCACTGGACGCGGTAACGCTTGCCGCGCGGCAAAAGTTGGACCGAGTTCAACATTATCAGCGCGGCGGAAGACGTTGATTGGCTAAGCGTGCAGTTTTGTCCTAGTTTTGTCGATTTCAATATTGCCAATTGTACACCAGCACTACGGCTAATTTTCTTTCACATCTGGCAGCTGTCGGGATCCGTCCAAAGGGCGTGATAGCCCGCGTTCTTTTCAAATGGGACTTCGGGCCACGATACCGCCAGAATCTAATTTCCCTATTCTTTAATTTGATTCAGTGATGCCAAGCTCTGTGCGCTGCAATGTCCGGCACCGTACCGCCATTACTTTGGGGATGCCACTAGGCTTTCTCCTCGGGTGGGGACTACCCCGAGAGCGAATAGAAATCGCGAAAATAACCGAAGATTTGGATCAAACTTCACGTCTACATTTTACATTATTTCCTAATGACAACGGTATCCATCGAAAGCTTGAAGTTTATTTTATTGCACGTGACAGCAATATATGCGCGTAGTGCGCGTAAATCGGAGAAATTTGAGAAAATACAGCCCGGAGAGCAGCCATATTGGAATGTTCTTGACAGCTACCAATTGCTCATTTGATATTCTTCTATTTCTCGATGTAAGAGTCATGTGCAATAGAATAAACTTAATTCAAGCTTTCGTTATATACCCATACGGTTAGGAAATAATATAAAATGGAAACGAATAATCTCGGCGTAGAAGTCTGTCATTTCTGCGATTTCTATTGGCTCTCGGGGAAGTCCCTGGGTGAAAGCCTAGTGCCAACGGATCTCCTTATGTGAATGCCGCTTTACGACTTATTTTCTAAACGCGAACCCAGCGATGATCTTCGAGCGAATTCGTAATATACATGTTTGAATATACGTATAATACAAAATAATTAGAGATTCGTGTGATTAAAATTGAGGTATAGATAATCTTTTCCAGTTTACATAAAAATTCTCGAAGCACGCATGAAAATAAATAACTGTCCCTTACCATTTATGTAAGGAAGCAGAATAAACATTGTGAAAGTATCATTCAAAGATACTACTGACTACGTCGTGCTTACGCATTTCCATTTATAGAAATGTGTTACTGTGAGATCCAGTGCGTTTCTTTCCATCGCAGTATTGCAGAACAAATATATTTCTCGTTTTTGTGTATGTACTAACGATGCTTTGTAAAGCATCTAAGCATAAACGCGTGAGATTTTTTAATTCAAGGTATGGTATTTTCGCATAGTAAGAATAAATAAAATAAAAGCGACTAAACATAACACTAGACGTATATTAATCTGTCAGTATTTTTATAGACAATGTATCCTGTAATTCTAAGAATATCCTAAAGGAGATATACGTTGATTATAAAGATGCATTTCTCCATACCCGATACACAAGAATTTACCGATGGAAGTAGTAATACATACATTGTATGTTCTTATTGTATTTTCTGAAAAATTGTCAGTTGCAATATTGAACATTTGGTTTATTTTTAGGGCTACAATGTACATATCAATGGCTTCTTTCACTGTACCGTAAGGTATAAACAATTGCATAATCTACATGAACAGTTGATGCGACATTTTGAAACATCTCTGCCCCAATTTCCACCAAAGAAGCTGTTTCCCTTGACGGTAAATCAACAGGAAGAAAGACGACTGTCCTTAGAGAAGTATATTCAGAGCGTTGGACAAAATGTAATTGTTAATAGCTCTGAGCTTTTAAGTGGATTCTTCTTAAATGCTCAACAAGAAACGACAAATGTGCTTTTTGAAAACGAAGAACTCGATGTATTTTTACAAAATGGTTATAGGATTACAATTAATGTTTGTAGCGGAGAAAATTCTACGGAAGTCATGAAGGTACACATAGTTTCTGTAATACAGTTTCTTACTGTAGAGGGATGTTTATAAGTTTCTTTTAACAAATTTTTTTCATTTAACAGAAGGTGTGTAATCGTATACAGTTACCTGAAAAATATCATTCCTATTTTGCATTATTTATTGTTGCTCAAGAAGATGATATAATTATTAGTAGTAAGTGTTATTCAATTTTAATTTCTTTTTTTACATTACATTTACTTCATCACATTTGTAATGTTGCATGTTTTTTTTTTTTTTTTGGATCCATTAAATCTGTAGTTTTGCGGAAGTTACAAGATTTTGAATCTCCATACATTACATACCAAAATATGCATTCTGCGTGCACCCGAATAACGCTTGGAAGAAATTATTGGGATATAGGATATGATTTAGATTTATTGAATGACACAGTAGCTTTAAATTTACTGTACGTTCAAACAATCTCTGAGATTAGTAGAGGATGGATTTTTATTACAGACGAATTACAAGATCGTCTAATTACTCTGAGTCAACCTGGGCTAAAAAGAAAAGTATGCACTTTATTTATGTTTTTGTATTTAAATAAGGGTTGTTCCATTGTAAGATGTTTTAGTCACAAGGTTCAAATTGTATCAGAATTAATACTTTTTGTTTTGATGTAATGTATAATGTTTAATAATAGAAACTAAAACTGCATTAACATTCCAGTATTAATAACATTCATCATTACTTATTTCTGTATTTTTTCTTTATAGTACATGGACCTAGTACGTACTTTGAAATTTTATGGTTACATTCAATTTATACCGTGTTCTTGTGATTATCCAGAAGCCAATACAAAGATATTGGTTGCCATAGGTCGAAATGAATTAAACTTACGTATATTGTCAGCAAATAATGAACAGTATGAAGCTATATTTAAAGTTTCGCGTATGCGTTGTTGGCGAGTCACAACTTTGCAAAGTGTATGTTTCTGAACAAACAACTGTTCATACTGAAAGAAATAGAAGTAAAATACTTAAGGACTGTGTAAATTACTTATTTTTAGGAACCTGAAAAATGTGAAGGAAGTAATGATTATAGCCTTGAGTTATCTTTTGAGTACTTAATAGCTAGGAATGAATTGCGATGGATTACTATTTCCTCTGAACAAGCCATATTAATGTCTGTCTGTTTACAATCTATGATCGATGAATTGTTATCGAAAAATCAAACTACCGATAAATCACAGGTAGGGAATTGAACAGAGCCCAAATAGATGGTGTATATTTATTTTTTTTATTTCTCCTTAGTCTACGTCACAAAGACCTTGGACATACATAATGCGAGACGGACAAAGTCAGATTACTATGGGACCTTCTATGGATCAAAATGTGACTCAAGTACAAAAAGTATGACAGTTTTTAAGACTTATATACGGGTTATTATTTATACAATATAAATATGTGTGAGATGAGCAGTACATATAAATACAGTTTTTTTTATAGGATATTAATAATGATGCATCTACAAAATCAGAACCTATTTTGAGAAAAATTGTGAACAGATTATCAGCAGTTACATTAAAAAAGTCTAATAATGTTAACTATAGCAAACAGTCAATTAAGAAACAATGTACAACACCAGCTGATGTAATGGAGAATAAGGCATTTCATATGATTGGAGATGAAGATCTATAGAGTAAAAGATAAGAAAGTGCAAGATGATATTAGAAACAATAAAATATTAAAAACAATAAAACTAAATAAGAAATGGTAGCAGGGTATCTGTGTTATAATAAGTATTTATTAATAATATTGCTATAATTTTTTAAACCCTTTTTCTTACCAGGTTTTTAATATGCTTATAGCGTTATTTTTTAATTAAGTAATATTTGTAAATATATACATATAGATATTGTATGATATGGTATATTTATAATTTTATATATACATATAATATAATTCCAACATATACATATATTGACATACTATAGAATTGTCCGACAAGTGATCTATGTCATAAAACCGATAGATGTACTAATGTGCAAATACCTCATATGTTCCAGATGAATTCTCAAACAAATTTTTGCATTAAACAGGAGTGACAACATTCTACACAAGTGTCAAACAAAGACTTCTTACATACCTTGATATTAGATTTTTTAATGTATATATACATATATGTGTGCTAAGCTACTGCTGTGGAAACAAAGCTATTGTGATGTCCAACAAAGTATATACAATCAGAAAAATTGTGTATTTATTAATTATAAGTCACATTAAAGATTGTGTTATTAATATGAAGTCCAGATTCTTTACCTGTTTTTCCAGTTACTGCTCTTTCATTATGTTTCACATGTCTGAACTCCAGAGTTTGAATAGAATAAGTCATACTCTACAAATTGTAGATGACAGCATTCAATATTAGAATCCTGCCGAAGCAAGGATGCGTCTACCAATGGGCATAATAGGCACGTGCCTAGGACTCTTTGAAAAGGGGCATGCACGGAGATAACTAAGCACAACAAAAAGAAAATTAGTCAAATACATTTTATTCTGCTGTATATAAGTTATCCAAATAATAAAGCATTAATATCAGTTTCAATTTAAAATAATGTAGGGATCCGACATTCATTCATATGCCTACGCCCCGAAAAGCTCAAGCCGCTGCCCTGTACGGAAGTAGCAAAAATAATATGTTTGTGAAAATGTACGTATATACACAAATTAACAAGAAAAGCTTTTATTTTTACAGATACAATATATGGATTCTTAATAAATCTTGACACAGGAAAGTATAATAATGCAACAAATATGAACACAAATCGAAGTTCGGTATATTACTGTCAAAAATACATTCCAAGAACGCTATGGAAGTAAAAACTGTGATATAATAAGTTGTATATTAATCATTCAAACAATGATATATATATATATATACATATATACATGTATATATGTATACATATATCATGGTTTTCATGTAAGAAGAATAATTTAATCATCTAATAATTTATCTTTATGAACAATGTGTCCAAATTTTATATTTTGTATATTACACTTCGTAATAGGACCTTGGAAAGATTGGATTTAACTATGAGTACTTTAATTTCAGATCTTATTTGACTGACATTGTGCACACTTTCTATATCAAAAATATGTTGTTATTCTGTATTGTTATCTCCTAAATAAATGAAAAGTAAAGTCAGTTCTGGCTACAGCTTGTAGATATTATAAATCTATTTTTGCTCTCTGTAAAATAGCCCAACGTCAGCAAAGAATTACTCCACTATCCTTGTATCGTCATGTTTCAGCATTGCATGGAAAATCTGTTACATTGAGCTAACTTATTTATGTATACCACTTACAGAATTTAAGAGACAGTAATGTGCTTAAATGAGTCAGTAATTTATTTAAAATAAGTTCTCGTAAGTTCATCAAATCAAATTCATGTTTACAAATAAATGATTTGGATATTAAAAATTGTTTTGTTCCTTTAGATATTTGAAATGTAGTGGAATATTTCCTAATACGGAAGACTAACTATATCAAGATTGCTCATGATGTTACAGTGTGTTATTACAACTATCATATTGTATAATGAAGGGCACTATTTTTTATCTTGCATGGCGATGACTGGTTTAAAAAAAAGAGAACTTGTCACATGATTCAAATTATAAGCTACAGTTTATAATATTCTTAGAAAAAGATATATTCTATATATGGCAGTAAAGTAAGTTGTAAATTAAATCTTACAATATTTCTTGTTCACTC
Organism: Tiphia femorata; assembly: GCA_944319695.1. Lineage (NCBI taxonomy): Eukaryota > Metazoa > Arthropoda > Insecta > Hymenoptera > Tiphiidae > Tiphia > Tiphia femorata. Next base: position 4,343,746 of record OX090902.1, read on the forward strand.
GTATGAGATTGATGCATAATTAAATAATACATTCACACTTTAAATTACCTAAGCAGTTATAATAAATTCTGCATAGATTCTATATATAAGTAACTATTTTCATAAAATAGCATCATGGGAGAAGAAAATGGCATTACAGGTGACTAGCGCGTCGTGAAAAATGCAATACAAATTTGATTTGGATATCTCCAAACACTTCACCAATCGTTAACTTTACATTCTAGTTTTACACTCGCTTTTCCTCTTCTTTTCATTTTCTAATCTTTCCTATATGTTTTATGATATTTCTACAAGAATAGCATATTTAACAGTAACTACATAAACGCAATATAAAAATTAAGTATAGTTATTGTTTCTTCAACTAACTTGTGTAAAATAATTTACATTGGTGACGTGAGGCTATTGGCTAGTTTTATCTAAGTACCCTAGATTCACAAAGACAAGTAACACTGATTTAAAGAAATAGAGAAAATACTTCAAATTCCTACACTTTTACTGGTTATATAGTATACTAAATGATGTTCTTGTCTTTTATGAACCTAGGGTGGCGATGAATAAAGTCTATGTATTTATACAACTGTACACCCTTTATCTATCATCCCCATACTCTTTTGCGCAATGAAAGAAATCAAACTGTTAGAAGTTCTGTTGACGTTTTCGTTTAGTATCCATGGCATCGAGAATTGGTTGTCTCTTTGTCTGATACCTTCTTCTAAGCTCGTCAATTTCTCGCTCCATTTCTGCATCCAAACTTGCCATTCGTTGCTGCAGTTCCTCGTAGGAGAGAAACTTCAGCTGCAGGACATGGTTGTTTATCTATATTCAATTTATCTGTATTTTCTTGTGATGCCTGCGATGGCACTACTATTTTAAATATTTCTTATTGTTCAACATTATATTTTTTAGTACAACTTATATTAAAATATACTCTTGCATGAATAAAATATATTGCATTGATAGTTTCATATTGATCAAGAAGTGATAGTTTAACTATCACGAAACATTGAAGATATAATTACTTACAAAATCAAAATCACGTTCTGCGAAGACATTTTGAAACTTAGATATGTTATTATGTGGCTGTTCTTGTAAAGGATGAGAAATCTGATTAAGTTGTAACTGTAAATGACTCTGAAACCTTTGAGATTCATTTGGACTTTGCATCTCCAGTTTGTTCTCATGGTCTGGACTGTGTGCAGCTAATATCTGTCCATTACCCTACAAATCAGAAATAGTATCAGATTGTAAGTTTCTATTTAAATAGAATTAGGTATTTTTTACTATTGCATTACCTTTCCAATTTCCGGGGCTTCTTTTTTATCAAAGTGGTCCAAGAATAAAGGTCTGTACTTTTTTCCTGATTCCACCGAACCTGTATTATGCCCTAGAAACCATGCTATTTTTTATACGAGAATCACTGGTTTGTATTTCATTTCCATTTATATCAATTAAAAAGTCTGTCATTTCTAGGTTTAATAATAAATGAAATTATATATATGCTAACTTTTCATAGTTGCTTCAGTGTCGGTATCACTATTGATAACCATAGTACCCAGGTCTAGCATTGCAGATACAAGTGTTCCCGTGTCTGGAAGCTCATGACCAGGTACCAAAGTACCTGCATCCTCAGGTAGAGGTTTCATGGTGCCACTACAATCCTCTTCATCCTAATCATCATTTCAGTAAGATTATTATACAAATATCACTATTATACAAAAATTTATCATACCAAATTACATTATAACTTAATATTAATAAGTTTATTGATTGGGATAATTACAGAATCCTCCGTTTGATTCTGACTTTTAATTGCTACGTTGTTAATAACATGTGAACGATGAGCACTTTGTTTTTCTCGTATCTCATGAGCTTCGGCAATCATTTGACTCAAAATACTTGGTTGTTTGGCATTTCCTATAATTTTTGATACAATATAGTTAACAAAAGTTTCACTACTTGTTGCTATAAAATGTGTATATTACTTACCTATAAATTCGTGATCTAGAAGATCGGTTGCCGTAGCTCTTTCCTCTGGATTCTTAACAAGGCACCCGCTAACAAAATCTATAAATTCTGAACTCCATTGATCAGGCTCCCTAAAGCTAGGTGGTGGCTTAGTAGGGATCATAAATATTGCTCTCATTGGATGTATATCACCATAAGGTGGTTTGCCTTCTGCCATTTCTAAAGCAGTTATGCCAAGGGACCAAATGTCTGCAACACAGTCATATCCAATTTCTTGTATTACTTCCGGTGCCATCCAAAATGGTGTTCCAATAACAGTATTACGTTTAGCCATGGTATCCTATAAAAGTTTGGAAGATTTACTAATTCTTTCTATTTATTTTAGATTTGGTCTAATTTAATGCAAAATTTACAGTCAATTGCCCGGCAACACCAAAGTCGGCAAGTTTTGCATGTCCTTCATTATTGAGCAAGATATTGCCAGCCTTAATATCCCTATGTATTTTTCTTCTTAAATGTAGATATTCCAGACCCTTTAAGGTGTCACTTAAAATAGTTGCAATTTCATCTTCTTGGAGAGTTTTCTTTCTTAACCTCATTATATCACTGACGGAGCCAGCCCCACAATATTCCATGACAATCTGTGCAAGGAATACGATGATTATAAAAAGTAATGTATCTACGTGTGGAATGAGTACGTGTATTTATATGCATCACGATGTTACGGTTTAACATGTCTTACCCATAAATCAGTGTTTTTAAAGTAACTCCCATAATATTTAACAACATATGGAGAGTCGCACTGTTGCATAATTGAAATTTCTTTAATTATTTCCTGTAGATCCGTATCTACGGGAACTTGCTTAATTGCAAGAACCTGTCCACTTTCTTTATGCAACGCTTTGTATACAGATCCATATGACCTATGACGAACGATATCAGTAAGAAATGTTCTGTTATCATAATCTATAACAAAATTTGTCAAGTCGACAAGTCTTACCCTTCTCCCAATTTACATATAATGTCAAAAACTTCTTCAGGCTGTCTTGTCAAACTTTCTTCAGATAATTTTTTCAATTCGCTAGAAATATATACAATCGTCAATACTGTGTTTAATAAAAAAAAAAAAAATTGAACTGTCATTTGAGTAAATGTCATATGCTATTTACTGAAAAGTTTTATCTGAAAGTTATTATTTTTACATAAACGTATACATTATTGGCTAGAAAGTTATTTTCAACGTTCCATGGATATGTATTCAGTATATTCAGCAAAGGATGCAAGGTCTTATGTATCAAAATACAAATGGGTAATGAAAAATAACACGGTGTACCCGTCATTCCAGGTTAACAAAGAAACAAAGAATCGATTTTTAATATTGTATATTATGTACAAGGAGTCATGTTATACAGAGTAGGGTTGTTTTTTTTTTTAGGAGGTGGAACATAATGACCGTAATAATTTTTTTCGGAGTATGTGCAATTTTAGAAACACAGTAAAAACAATTAAATACCTCTTAGAAGACATCTTCGTTCTTATGTCGTGTTCTTACACGAATAAAAACGCGCTTAGTACATACACAATTAACTCAACTTGAATAAAACAGATACAATTTCCCTTTCGAAAACATATTCAACTCAAATCAGAGGTATTACATTTTTATTAATGGATTAAAGTAATCACAACTGAAATATTGAAACTTTCGATCATCGGCCATTGTAGATGGCGGAGTTGACAAAGTGTTCTGAAACATATTGAAATAATACCTTCAGCTATTATTGCACTGTAAACGACAGTTTTTTTTTTTATTATGCATCGCTAGCATAAGTTACAATTATTTTCCAATTTATGCACCGCGCGTACGAAAATTTACACATTATCACGGAGCAACATAGAGATCTCCAAAAAATGATGAATACAACAATATAGATATATCGTATTCATCGCTATTGAGAACGGCACTTTATCTCTAAATTACCCTACCTCGCGTCTAATCGGTTCATTATTTCGAGTCGACGCAGCAAATAAACGATTTTCAATAATGTTACAAAACCGTCGACCACGCGTGCCACAGCACCCTTAAGAATTCTTATTGGATTTCGTTGTAATCGCATGTGTATTCGCAGCTTGATCTTGCATTGCGCATCGGACCTATTGATCTTTAAACCTCCCCCTACCCTCCCACCCTCTCCCCCACCATTCACTCTATTTCCCACCTCTGACTGCGAAGAGCTCCGAAGCCAGTAGGTTGCCAAGAAGGAGCAACAGGCCAACACGCCTCGCCTCGCCTTGGCTCGGCTCGGCGCCTCGGCGCTTCGACCATCGGTGCTATCATAATAGACAGAGAAGATTCGCGGTGCTCCGGTGATAGTGGCATTAGCGAGGACCACGGCGTAAGAAGAAGAAGAGGAAGGAGCAAGCGCTGAAGGAGCAACGGCAGGGGTAACAGCGGCAATAGCAACATCGGCAACGGCTACGGTGGCGGTGGCGGCGGCGGTGGCTGTGGTGGCGGCGGCGGCATTGCCCTGCTTGTTTTGTTGTGTCGCGGTAGAGACTCGCAGGTAGAAGAGGGACGAGGTGCGAGGGAGAGGTTATCGCTTGAAACGGGAAAAAGAGTTGAATCGAGCTGGCGACTCATTACGGGGGTCTCGTTTGTACACAGTTGAGCATAGGTACGCTCTCCTTCGAAGACAACGAGCCAGGAAAAAGACACGATAGACAGTGGCAGAGAAAGAAAGAGAGAGAGAGAGAGAGAGAGAGAAAGATAGATAGATAGATAGATAGAGAAGAGGAGAGCGAGGAACGCACGAAGCGGAGAAGTAGCAAGAAAAGAGGGAGCCAGACCCTGAGGTCGGAAGTGAGGACGAAGTGGCGGAAGGGAGAACGGGGAAGGATAGAGAAGGAGGGAGCGAGGGACGCGAATAAGGAGGGAAGGAAAGGTATCCAACAGGACGCAACAGGCCAAAAGACCGTGAGAGGAGGGAGGAGGGACTCGCGCTCGGTGGAATAGAGACGGGTGAAGCAGGCTAGGGAGTGAGGAAAGGCAAGGAGAGGTGAGAGCAAAAGAGAGAGAGAGAAAGAGAGACACGGACAGTGAGGAGGGGGCGGTGGAAGGGCAGCGACACGACGAGCGAGTGAGAGACGCGCGTAGACTCGTGTGTTATCCAAAATGGCGCTCAATCAGGACGTGGACCAGTTATCGAAGAGCAACCTCGTGGTGAGGATCGATCAGAACTCCGAGTCCGACTTGCAGGCGCTCTTCGACAGCGTCCTCAAGCCGGACTCGAAGCGTCCGCTTCAGGTGCCGTTGCGCATGCGCAATCTACCGGATTCCTTCTTCAACCCGCCGTCCACGGGCAGCAAGAGTCCCTCGATCTCGCACTCCCGTGAAAATTCGGCGGATTCGGCGTTCGGCGCGGCCGGTGCCGCCGCCGTCGTGGCACCCCCCGGCGGAAGTGGGAGCGCAGGTACGGGCGCAGGTTCGGGCGCAGGTGCGCCCACGGGGGGAGCCGCGGGAGGAGGCGGCGGTAGTGGCGCGAGCGCAGGTGCAGCCGCCGCGGCCGCTGGTCTCACCGTTGCTCATCCCCGTGCCCACAGCAGTCCCGCCTCTCTACAGCAAACCTATGCGTCCGCGCAGCAGGCGACTCAGCACGCACCGCAGCCCCACACCCGTCACCATCACCACCAGAAGCAGCGGAGCTACGACGTCATCAGCACGGTCGACGACCTGGGACCCCTGCCACACGGATGGGAACAGGCGCGCACCCCCGAGGGCCAGATTTACTTCCTCAAGTGAGTACCAACCACCTCTCCTCTACACCAAACCCTCCCTCCTCTCTCTACCATTTTCTCTAAAGAGTTCGCGTGCCCGTTCGCGGCCCCCCCCCCCCCCTCTACTCAGGGATGTTTTTAAATCGCCTCGCGCATGCTCCCGTCTCGGCCACTGGATTCGCGCATGCGCCTACCCCGCCGCGAGTCTTTTAAAAATCCTTGGTCACGCACAGGTAGAATGTCCACGCGGATAAATCGTCGCGAAAATTCTACTCGTGATATCTACGATGATCGTTACGTTCGTCGGGGTATATCTTGTGATCTTTGTCGTCCGCGTTTCTTCACGCTCGCGTATGTCGTACCGTATCGTGGGCGTTATTGATCGAGACGTTTTTTCGCAACGAACTTCATCGAGTTACACCCGCTATCCCGCGATTAATATCGCGCATCATTGCGGACGAGTGTGCCGTTGTAGCGTCGAGCGTAAGAGATTAGAACGTTAGATGTTTCCGGATTGTATCGGACGGGGTGTTCTTTGGCGTTAAAGTTTAACGATACGTTAGGTAGATCGACGTGACGATCCGATTCCAGGTGAAGATAATGCGATAAAGCGATAAAGCGCGCCCGGGGGTAGGAGAGGGACCGTATCGGACTAGATCTCGCGCGCTCCACGCCCTCGCGCCCCGTCTCGTTTATCTCGTAGGTGAATGTTTTGCGCGACGGCGACGATAATGTTTTTCGTCGGCCCGAGGTACCCCGCGCACCTCAAGGCCATCGGACCGTCGTCGTCGTCTTTATCGTCTCTTTGGCTTACTCATCGTTTCTTCGGTCCCTCTTCGTTCTCTTGCCAGGCCTCCTTCTCTCCCCTCCCACGTTTCTACCACCACGCCCCTTCCCGCCGTGTCGTTCGCGTCCTTCGCCTCCTTCCTCACCCCCTTCCGCGCGTCTTGCACCCTCTTTCTCGCTCATTCACTTACCCCGTTCTCTCTTCGTTTCTTGTGCTTCTTCCTCCTCCTCTACCTCCTCTTTCTCACCCTCGATCACGCGTATACAAAGCATCCGAGCTCACGCGTGTGTTGCGTGCGTGCACACCCATATAAGATCCTCCACTTGCTTCTCCGTCTCTCTCTCTCTCTCTCTCTCTCTCTCGCGCGCGCGCGCCTTCTCTCCACCTCTTGCTTACTCTCCCATTCATTCCCTCGCTCGCACCCCCCCTCCTTCTTTTCTACACACGCTCTCAAGATTTCCACGCGTACGCGCCCACACATGTTCCACCACCTTAATCTCGCGCTTCTCCTCGCCTCCCTTCCTCAGCTCAAACTCGAGCTCCTCCACCTCCACCCCTGATCTTCCCCACCTGATCCACCTGCGCGCTCGTGACTGGGATTCCCACGTGTCACCTGTCGTGGGAAACTTTCCGCGTTCGCCTCGTCTCCCCTTGCCCCACCCCCGTTCTGCCTTCTTTTTCTTTCTTCCTCCTTCTTCTTCCTTCTTCTTCGTCGCTTCTTCCTCCTCCATGCGTTTGAGATTGGCGCGACGTTTGAATCTCGGTGTCGCCTTTCCGTCCCTCCCCTGACTTTCTTCTCTTCTCTCTCTCTCGTTCCTCCTTCGGTTCTCATCTCGCGTAATAATTGTGTCCCTCCGAGTTGCTCTCCGAGGGCGAACTCGATTCGATACCGGAGAACCGGGGAGATAATGTGACCGTCTAAGCCGCCTCGGTGCATCGTCCCCGGTGGCGACGGTGCATCGTACCCAACCGATGCACACGCACCACGTTCTCGTCCCACGGTTCGCATTTTGCGACCTCCACTGATTTTGCCAGCGGTTTCCATCGGTCGGTGGGGGGGAGACGGGGTGATCTTTTAAGGGATAAAGTGTCCCAGGATAGAATGGAGTTTTTTTTTTTTTTTTTCTTCTCCGGAGTAAGGAGGAGCGATCTTTTCTCAGGGTGAGGTTTCTTATTTTTTTTCTTTTTTCCTTCGTTCGTTCGCTCGTTCGTTCTTCGAAGCGTGCGACCCGGCCTGTTTTTGGAGTGGCAATTGATATTCGGTAAAGGAATACGGGAACGCATCGAAGATTTCCCTCTGCCCACACGGGGAGAGTAGAAGAATTGGTCGGTAGGAGGGACAGGGTAGTCTCGGTTGTTCCTTTGTTATCGTGCGACCGATCGCCTAGGGTCTGACTCACTGACAGACTCATGGAGTCTCTCTTCCTTCTTATTTCCTTCTCTCTCTCTCTCTCTCGCTCTATCTCTCTCTATCTTCGTCTCTAGGTCGACGATGATAAGACCCGGCTGATTGCGTCGGTAGCGCTTTAAAGAGTTACTCACTTTTTATTTTCTTCTTCGCGAAGATCGCGCGATGGTCCTTCATTCTCCAAGTATCGTTTCGTAGCTCTTCCTTCTCTCCATTCATTTCCGCTCGCATCACTTCCGGTCTTTATCTCGCGGATATTCCTTTGAAGAAATTCGACGATGTTCTTCTTAATTTGTTTAAATAATGGCAATTGCGTGCGGACGATTACGACGGGGCTGCGCGAGCCGCGTTACAAGCGTCGATTCCTACGTACCCACGTTTTACCTCGCGATGCAGGAAGTGGAACGAAAATCGCAAATGAAAGAAAGGAAGTAGCGGCGTGTATACACTGTACTCGGTCGGCCGCGGTTAATTATTAATTCCTCGCCACGTTGCATCACCCACGCTGCCATATAGTTCTCTCAGTTCCGTTCTCACCTTCGTCGTTGCAATTAACACTAGAACTACCATGCCTGTCGAGTCTCGATATGAAAAACGGTAGTTCTAGTGATAAAATAAATGCTCTCTCTGTCAAGACGAGTGGTCAACGAAGAAGTTTCCGTATGAAAACAAAAATGGATAGTTCCAGTGCGAAAGAGAAATTCTTGTGAAGAATTGATGCAACCGGTCATTTTGACCGGTCGGTACTTCTAGTGTGAAGCTTCTTTAAAAATTTCTTTCTTTTAAGACAGTGGTTCTCAACCCTATCAAAGCCGCGGAACACTTTTGATTAGAAGTATAATTTGGAGAACGCCAAAATGATTAAGATCATATTTTTAGACGGTGGTTCAACCGTCGCGGCGCCTCTGTACGATAAAAGTCCAAATTATGGCATTTTTGTGCGTGCTGCATATTTACCAACTAGGCATGATATACATTGAGGCTTTCATAATATCGTAGAACATTTGTAACAAGTTTGCGGAACACCCGTTAAGATCCACTGCTTTAAGAAATTACTAACTGGCCACACTGAGAGAAAAGTATATGATATATCTAACTATAATGGCATAGTAACAAAATTATAGTTGGAAATATCATATTTATGGTAAATGTTACCACGATGTGGGTAATAATTACGATAGAGGCATAGTATAACCAACTATATTATGTTTTTACCCAAAATTGTGGTTATTTCAACTAAAAATATAGTATGGTTGAAAATAAATAATGGTAAGAAAAGTAATTATTTTATATACCTAGCTAATATTACCAGAATATTTCATACATAGTGATAGAACTAACTATACCTACTTATATAGCACATTTTACTATACATATGGTAACAAGAACAAAGGTAATAGTTAATAATATAACCATTTGTATAAAGCGTTCATTCTACTATATTTTGTATGGTTAAGCGAACTATACAAATATGTTTGACGCCAAATCTAACTATAAAATATAGTGAGATTATAGTAAACCCAACCATTTTTTTCTCTCAGTGCAGACTCTCCTCGAGAATCGATCACTTTCTTTACCTTCGAAAGATCGCTGCTACGAATTTAAGGAAGAATCGAAAGGTTCGCGGTAATCGCGTAAGTCGGGTGCACAAAAAGAAAGGAACGGCGAAACTCTCTCTCTCTCTCTCTCTCTCTCTCTCTCTCTCTCTCCTCGCGCGCAAGCATATGTGTACGTATAAGCGCGCAGCGCAACTGCGCAGCGCGGGAATGGAGCGTATGTTCTTCCTCGTTAATGACCGAAGAAGCGCAGCCAACCGCGAGCACTCGGCGTGGATGCAATAACGATTGCTTCTACGAGACATCTAGTCTCTTTCCTCCCTTTCTCTTCTCTCTCTCTCTCTCTCTCTCTCGCTTTCTCTGTCTCTCTCCTCTGACATTTGGACCTAGTCCAGAAGCGGGGACTTATTAGAGCCCAATTTGCGTAATTGAACCGTGATTCGGGCGACGATGAAATTACCAGCTTTCGCCCACCACGAAATTGTCTCGATGAGAGAGGACAAGAGAATCGAGAGAGAGTGAGAGACGGAATGAAAAAAGAAATAAGATAACGAATGAGAGCCTTAAGAGAGGGAGACGGAATAAGAGAGGATCTTAGAAGTGACCGGAACCCCGACCCTTCTCCTTCTGCTGCTTCTCTTGGCGCTTTATCCGAGAGGGCCAGTCGTTCACCGTTCCACGGAACGGTGCCTGCAAAAGGAAAGAAACTGCATTCTACTCGCGACCATAGGGGTCCGCCTGCCGTGTCCATTCGCTCGTTCGCGCGTGCGGCTCGATAAAGCGAAGCGAGTGTTGTTGGTAAAATTAAAATATTAGAGAAGAGAAGAAGGACCGGCGCCCTTTAACCGAGAACATTCTATTGGGAGGGAGGTGCGAGCCCTCGCTCCTTGATTCATCGAAATAACAGCATCGCGACTGTTCGTCGAGGAGGCGTGCGCACCGACGACGTACTTCCGTCTTAAGACCGATCTCGCGCAGCTGCACGTTATCGTTGCATTATAAGTGCACGTGGATGACGTCATTTGGACGTCGTCGAGAGAGGACGATCCCTCGTATTTGGCCCCTACCACGCGCGCTCTTTTTATTTCTCTCCTCGATCGTCATCTCGGACAGGGACGTCCAGAGAATCGTTTCTCCGGATTACATTATACATCCACGATCCGATCGTCGTTATCCTCTCGACCAAGTGCGTCTCGTCGTGCCACAATCGTTGCTTTTTCACCGCTTATCGTCCACGCGGAAAAATCGATCCTGAATCGAATCTGGGAGAGGCCGTCGCGCACAGGTTGTTAGCGTCACCCAACGAAGCCCCCGTCGAGTATCTCGATGAACGCTCAAGGCTCCTCTCTCCGTCGGAACGTTTCCACTCGCCGCCAGGTTCTCCTGCTTGAGATTTTCTCGGTACGATTTCTAGACGCGAGCGAGGTGAGGGGAAGAGGGACGGAGGCGAAGGACGTAGAAAAGAGCGGAAACTGGTAAATCTGTGCCGCCAAGGACGAATGCGAGTGCGTGCACTTTTCGCGGGTGCACTCGCGCGCTCGCGCGCGTCGGGTGAAAGTCTCGTAGGCGCGACGCCGACTGTACCGTTGCATTCAGGGTCAGATGATTTGGAGAGGAGTGGGGAGTGATCGTGTTACGTAAACGAATTTTAATCTCTTCATTTATATTCTCGAATGGGAATTTTTGTTTTTCTCGCGCGCGCGCGCGGGAGAAATAATCGTGGAACGATTAGAAGGTGGGTGGTGGGTATCGAGCGTTTTTTAACACTAGGTTTACGGGACTTTTTTTATAAACGCAATTTCCCATTTAAATCCGTCAAATTGACGGGTTTCCGTAAACCTAGTGTTAAGAGAGATCGCGCTCTCCGCGAAAGTCGGCATCTCAATTTCCCTTCGGGTGTTTCGCGACTTCTTGTCCTTTTACGATTTTTATGCTCCGCCGCGCGATCCGCGGCCAACTGCGGCCGCGGTACTATTCATAGAACGCGATAAGACGGTGTTTGAATTACGCGAGACCCCGGTGTGCCTTTAACGTCCACGTGTGTCGTTACGCGCGTTAATGATTCCGCGTCATGCCGGGGGGGCTCTCGTTATTGCGCGCATTAAAACTCTCATTCGAGCAAAACAATATTCCGCTCGTGATATCGCGCTCGATTATCGTACCGAGAAAATATTTTTCCACCCGCGCGCCCACCTTGCAGAAATCGAACACGCGATACTACTTTGCAAAGAGGTGCTACTGGCAAAGTCGATGTCGTCGCTGATAACCGGCACTTGTTGCTCCGACGAGAAAGATCGTTGGAGTTTCTAGCAGAAACTACAATTGACGCGTGCTTAACACCAGGCTCACGGAAACCCCTCGATTCGACGGATTTAAACGGGAAATTGTGTTTACGAAAGAAGTTTCGTAAAGTGGTAATCGCGTTTAATGACAATTAAAGCTTCCTTTTTCTCCATTTCACTCGCACGCTCTGCCTTCGCGCTCTACCTACCGATTCTCGAGGCTAAAGACCTCGCGCGCGACACACCTGTGCGCGAGTTTCCTCTTATTCTCGGGGACGAGCGCGCACACCAGATAGGAGAGGACGAATATCCGGGAATATCAGCGGAGTTGAGTCGACTCGAACGAGTATCGAAAGTTCAAGGCGGGGTGTATCGACGTCTGACAACGCGACACGCTCGAAGTTTCGCGTAGTCCGCACACACCTGGGGCGGCGACTCGTCGAAGGCGGTTCTTTCGCCGTTGCGGATTCTCCTTTAAAGGATACACCTTGCTGACGACGAGGAATTATGTGTGCCGCGAAATTGGAACGGTGGGCGCAGCGCAAGCCCGGGAAGGGAAACTCGGGCGTCGTCGCAACATTGTACGATTTTATTCCTTCCTTTACGGAACGCGCAGAATTCTCTTCCTTCGAGAGCCACGTAGAAATGTTCGGCTTAACTCTTTTAGTGCCAGTGGGCCGTCCTTATGCGAAAACTGCCACAGGCCGATACGTTGTAACGGGCTTACGTGCTGAGGGACTTTTAGTTTAGTCCTTATCTCCAATGCCAATAGTACAGAAGACAATTCTTCAAGTTTCAGAAGAATAAATAGTAAAATTTTCCTCCAGAAAATCGGAATTTCTTCCGAAAAATCGGAAGAAAAGCTATTCGTATAAGCGGGCATATCAAATCGGCCGTGACATTCTTCGCATATGTACTCCGTAAAATGCCTGGCACTAAAAGGGTTAAGATACCCCTCCCCTCGATTTATTCAAAAATTCACGTGGAACGTTCCACCTTCTTCGCTCACTCGATTATTCTAATCTGGCCTTATCCGCTAATACAGTTCGGCCTTGGGTCGAAACTCGTTATTCCGAGTAGGTAGCGCGGAATCTCGCTTCTTTAATGGACACCGATGAGGGGAATAAGCAACGGATGAAGAGATACACTTGTCTTATGTGAAATTCCCTCTCCATACCTCACGCGTTTAACTTCAAATTTCGTTGTACCGTTAATGTGCCGCACCTGTGGGGAGGACGAGAAGGAGGAGGAGGAGGTGGAGACAGGCAGGGCAGTAAATACGCCGTAACGACGTCTCTCGATGATCGCGTCTCTCCTCTCACCGTCTCTCAACAGGAGATGAAGGAGGTGAGGGAGGCCGGGAGCAAAAGCGACGAAGCTTCTCACCGTGAAGCGACACGGGCGCGTAATAATGCGCGCACGAGCAAATGCCAAGCGTGCGTCCGTCCTGTGCTCTTCCTCGCTCTCGTCTTCGCCTCTTGCCTCTTGCCCACCTGGAGAGGATCGAACGGAGGATCCTCTTAGGAGGAGGCGAAAGGTCAGGCGATCGAGAAGTTTAAAGGGGCTCGGTGAATTTTAGGTGAACTTTAGCGACCGCTCGCATCAAGCCTTCTTACAATTAGTCGCGAGTAAGGATAATTGTTAAGTAAACATCCTGGAGAATTCCTCTGGGGAATATATTAATTAGAGGCGCGTGATTATGCTGATCTTTAAGATCGGTATTCCTCGCGGCGGCAGAGGAGGCCACGTGACATCTGGTAGAATCTCATTGGGAGGCAGTAAATTTTTCAGGTGTCAGGAGGAGACTCGTTCTGCCCACCGTTTCGCATCGCTAGCATTTCATAGGTGAAAGGTCGGAGGCGTGAGGTTCGTTCGATCTATCCTCGGGCACGCGCCTCGTGGAAGTAGAAAATTTCTGGCGTGTCGCGTGGAAGGACGTTGACGATCGACGAGGTTGTTGCGCTCCGCCGAGATGAGGAAAAGTCGGAGGAAGCGTGTAAGATCAATCGATTTCTTTGTCAGCGACTATATACGGTTACAAGGATTATATTTGTGAATCGCGTAGAGAAATGATCGGAGAAGTGTCACGTGCCGTCCGACTCCGTACACTTTCCTATTTCGTTTTTCGGAGCGTCCTTAAGTGGCCGCCGCGACTCTTACGGAGTACGCTCGCGCATCGTCCAGGAAGGAAGGCGGAATGGTGCGCGGGCGAATTCGTCTGGGAGCGCACAATGGCGCGTCGCTCCTTCGCGAGGCAGAAGGTGGAAGATCCGCCTTAAGGAAAGGAGAGAAACGTGCGAGAGATGGAGGAAGGGAGGTGGCACAGGGGGTTAGAAAATGGGAGGCGGACGAGAAGGCGGCGCGACGGAGAGAAGCAGAGAGGCGAAAGAGAGCGTCGGTGCGAGAGTGTCTATTTACGAGTTGTCCGGCGCCGTGATGTCCGGAGTAAAAATACATCGTAGTCCGTATGCCGTGCGCCACACAGAAACCCTCTTGTAATTCTCCGACGCTCTCGCACTCTCGGCCTGCGCGCCGCCTCGGCCACCTCCTTTCTCCTCTTTGCTTTTTCGTCTTTCTCCGTCCGCTTCCACTTCGCGCCTCTTCTTCTTGCGGAGTTTTCCTCCTCTTTCCACCTTCTGGATCTCCCGGCGTTCACCTCTTCCTCCGTGGCGTTCTTCTCTCCTTCCTTTTCTCGTGTTTACATCGCCACCTCCTTCTCCGTTTTTCTCCACTTCCACCACCTTCATCCGTCTCCTCTCCTCTTTTTCTCGTGGACTTCGACGAGTACCATCTCCGTCTCATCCGTGGCATTTCCCTCTTCTCTTCCACCATCGTACTCCTCCGAGCCGCGGTTTTCCACCGCCCTTCCCCTTTTCCACGCGACAGCCTTTCTCGTTCTTGGAGTTTCTCTATTCGTTCGTCTTCCACGCTTCCTCTTCGTCCTCGTCCATCCCCAACCTCGTGTCGCCTTCGTCTCTTGGAGTGCGGCCAATCGCCCGCCATGAAAGAGGAAGAGAGAGAGAGAGAGAGGAGTCGCTCTGTGACACGTAGCTTTCGCATCACCCCGACGTCCTGCCGAGAGTCGGGGTCATGATGTTTACCCGTTTACTTTATGCCCAAGCCGCTTCCTCGCGGCACGCTTCATCTTCGCCACGCTTCATCTTCGCCACCTCCACTTCTTCCACTTCCTCCTCCACCTCCTCAATCTGCAGTTCCTTTCATCACTTCCACCCCCTCCACAATCTTCTCCATTTCCTCCAATTTATCTACCACCCCTCCACTTCGCCCACCTTCACTTCCACCAACTCCTTCCCTTCTTTCGCAACCTTCGCGAGAAGAGATGCGTTCAACTCGCGCCTATAGCAGGCAGAAGCGGGATGCACTTCGAGATCTCTCGAACGGATTGGCTCGCGTTCACTCTCTCGGATGACTAAACGACGCGGAGGATGAGTAAACACGCGCGAGGGAGTACGTAGCGATTAATCCGTCGTGATGTGGTAAGATCGAGCCAGGGATCTACAGTCGGCAGGATGTATCCTCCGGGTAAAATTGTACGGGCGCCTTCCGCGAATCGGCGATCACAAGTGGAAATCGATTTTAGCGGAATCGATCTAAAAGTGAGAATGATCTCTTCTTGCTCGAGACCTCGCAACGGTTTCTCTCCCCTTCCAACTTTTCCTCCCCTCGTGGAATTGTTACGCGCAAATTGCGACAATCTCTGGAAAGAAGTTTTGGAAAACTTTCGCGCGATTTTCCGAGAATTTTCACGACGGTGGGTGCATCCACCGTCACATCGAAGGCGCGGTGTTATTTTCCATTTCCTTCCTCCTCCCCTCGCCTCGGCTCGTCTCGCCTGCGGAATGACACCACGGGGTAAGGTAAACAGCAGCGAGGAAGGCGCGAGATCGGCAATAACGGCCATTAGCCGCTATTTTTGTCGTTGCGCGGAGGAGCGCGTACGTAGTGTTTTCGTACGCCTTGGCGCCCGTGACGAACGGGAGGCCTCCTCGTCCTCCTGCGACACGCCCGCCTCTGCTGATCCTTCTACTGCCATTCTCGTCTCAACAGTCTCTCCCGAGCTTCGCATTAAGCTGACGAATTTATCGAAAAAGCTCGAGGAACCAGAATTGATTTCGGAGCACGCTGACTCCTCGCGCTCCGTTTCCACGAGACCTTTAACAGTCAACGAACGGGTTGTTTGTTCACCGACTTTGCTCGTCTTCCGGGCATTTTACCACTATTAATGGTAACACGAAAAAACCGAATGCGCATAAAAATGATGAAATAACACAGCTTGATATACGTTCGAGCAAAAAAGTGATTCTACGCGGGGCCCGTCTTAGGAAGTCAGAATGGAAAATGGTTAATTTACGCGAACCGTCCGTTGAGTCTTAATAGTCGTCTACCGCTCGGTTGTCGATCGTTTCTCGTAAATTTAGATAAATCATCTCCACCTTTCTCAAATCGTGCGCAATCCGCAATCACCCCGTACTCGTGCTGTTTTTCAGAAGCGGGGCACCATCGTTAAATGCGAATGTTCGTCATTGTACCGGCGCTACGTGCTAATCGCGGAGAGCTCGTTTCCACGTATCTTCACCTCAGGTGACGTAGAAAATGCGCGTGTAAGTGTGAGGCGTGCTCGTGCACGGCCAGCTCGAAGATATAATAGCATTATGACATCACATCCCCTCCGTAAGGCTGTTAGGTGCGTCTTCCACGGGTATCGCGAGTCGGCGACGCGTGTAGAACAAGTGGTGAGGGCCGTGTCTCTTCGGCTGCGTCCTCGCTCGAGCAACAACTCGAGACGAATTTCTCGTCGACGTTCTCCCTTCATTTCTGGGCTACTCCGCGATAGTAATAGTCGAATCGAGCCGCTTCGAAAAATCCGTGCAGAAGGTCTCGAGAACTCGTTCACCTTTACCACGATCTCGAACAAACGCTCATCGGCGCCACGAAGACTTTTGCGGTTTCCGCTACTACCGGTGTAGCATCCAAATATGAGAATCTACAACTTATTTTCAGGCCGTAAAACCTTATGTATTAACCTCTCCCTCATTCTCCTCCTCCTGCTCCACCACCACCTCCTGTTCCTCCTTCTCGTAGGTGGCGGCCGCGAGCGCTTCCCTCCCCGTTACACTCCTTCGCCTCGTCTCGTCTTTTGAATGGGACTATTTTTAGAGCGCGCCTACTATATGTGGATAACTGTACACGCAGCCGGCGTATTCAGTTTCTGCCGCGCGCGCGCTCCTGCACGAAAAGGGTACGCGCGGGGGAGGAGGGTAATGGAAAAGGAAGGAAAGAAATGTTGGTCCGTACGTCGAAAAGATGTAGGATTTATTTTCGAAGAGAGAGAGAGAGAGAGAGAGAGAGAGTCTCCGAGTTACGCCATTTCCATAATTACCAGTGAGAGGGAGGGAGGGAGGGGGTGGGTGGGTATAAATAATACACATATATAAATAAACGTGAGAAAACATTGACCTCATGACTTGATTTCTTTACAGTCATCTGACGCGTACCACGACATGGGAGGATCCGCGAAAGACGGCGGCGGCGGCAAGCGTCGCGGCGGTAGCCGCCGCGGTGGAGAGTGGAAAGTCCTCCAGCGGCGCCAGCAACTCCCTCGGCCCCCTGCCCGATGGCTGGGAACAAGCACGCACCCCAGAGGGAGAGATTTACTTCATCAATCATCAGACTCGCACCACCTCCTGGTTCGATCCCAGAATCCGTAAGTTTTTCTTGGATTTTCCGTCCGCGCGACACGAGCCACATTGGTATCGAAAGATCGTTCCATCTTCCAGCTACCCATCTTCAAAGAGCTCCCACCTCGGGCGCCATGCTCCCGCAGAATTGGCTCCAGCAACCTACCGGCGCCGGCCTCCAGAACAATCAGACCCTACAAGCGTGTCAGCAAAAGTTAAGACTCCAATCCCTGCAGATGGAACGTGAGCGTCTCAAGCAGAGACAGCAAGAGATTATGCGTCAGGTTGGTCCTGGGACAGTTACCTTTAGTTATTTTGCAATGTCGAATCGCGAGGGAGAATTGTTATTGACCGTGGTGACTCCTCTTGCAGCAAGAACTGATGCTTCGACAGAGCACCACGGACGCCGCTATGGATCCATTCTTGTCGGGAATAAGTGAGCAGCACGCGCGTCAAGAGAGTGCAGATAGTGGCCTGGGACTCGGTTCTGCTTATTCTCTTCCTCACACTCCAGAAGACTTCCTCGCGAATATCGACGATAACATGGACGGTACCAGTGGTAAGATTGTTTCTGGCAATTGATCCTACGTGCTTCTCGTTGCGATAAAGAAAATTTATGGTTCCCTCATCTCTTTGAAAGACGGTGGTGCCCCGATGGAGACCCCGGATCTCTCTACCTTGAGCGACAATATCGATTCCACCGATGATCTCGTTCCCTCGTTACAGGTATGCGGTAGATTAGAATGTTCTCTCTCCCCCCCCCCCCTCTTCCGGCGACATATATAAATTTGGTTTGCTATTAATTTGATTATCGTTCATTTTTCTCTTTACAGTTGAGCGAAGAATTCAGTAGCGACATCTTAGACGACGTACAATCACTTATAAATCCCAACACGACCAAACCTGAAAACGTGCTGACGTGGCTGTAGTCTGCTGGCAGGAGGAAGAGGAGAGCTCATGTAACCAGTACGATACAAACTGCAATATCAATATGACTAAACGAATCGAAGGATTCTAGAGGATCTTACCAACGAAGTACGAATATTCCATAGGAAAAAAAAAATCCAACGTGAACAAGAAAATTCTAAACTTTAAGTAGATGGTGGCCTTTAATTACAACGCGCTATGCTCAAGAACCTAGACACGTATATACATAAACATATAATATGTAAAAATTGATATATTCAGGTCTCTCTCGCTTTCGCTGTAAAGTCTGCCTGCGTTCTTGTATGTTTGTACGCGTGTATGAGTCCATTACCCCAGCCATTTTGTATATAGGTTTATATTCCTGCGCTTGAACATTGTGTGCGAGGGGAAAGACGGAGAGAACTGAGTATATTGAAAATAATATTTAATACGCGCGACGCTCGTTTGCTCGCCTAGAGAGCAAAGGCAAGAGTAACGTACTCGCCCACATATTGTGGAGTGAACGAATACGTAGTTGGTTAATTATGTTATCGAAATGTCGATTTGAGGGGAACTCTGGTATCATGACGTATCAGATTCTAAGTGCAGATCTCGCTCGTTATTATCACTTTAAAGAAAATGATCTTCATTGACCAGTTCACGATGTTTCAGTGCACGTTGAAGGGAGAAGCAAGAAATATAATTGTGATGAACTTGTCGAATGGCGAGATGGAAGAAGCATATCATCTTTGATGTTATATTTTTGAAGAGCGATGATCTATGTGGGAGACGTATAAGGGGAACAGTAAGGTTTGAATGATCAAATCGAAGCATTTTAATGTCTACTGAATCAGCGTCTTGAAGGAAAGTGGATAATGTAGAGAAATTCATGTTTATCTATATAGTTGAGATTCTAAAGTATACATCGCAATCGAATGTTGATCATGCTCAGATGGTATTTTACAAGCGATATTCTACAAATGAAGTGCCTTGTCTTAAACAATCAATTTATATTGGGCGACGGGTTTATCGTCGTCGAATCTTTCAAAGCAATAACCGTCCATACAAAACGTGAACACGTGGTAATTGTTAAAATAGGCAACATGTTTCTACGCCCTTTGAAATATTTCGCGAAGGGGGAACACAAAATGAATATATATTTTTCTTTTTTTTATATATAAAGTCTATACTTGTTACGAATTGCAGTTATTGGTATTTTTTGAAAAGCCTGTTAGATTATAAAATTGTCTTACATTTTATACTACATACAGTTATATAATCGAGATTATGGAAGGAGAGTATATGATATTTATAGATTACCTAAATATCTTTAGCCTTAAAGAACTTAGCGTTCTCCCTCTCCTCCAACGAGGGTCCGAGGGGAGAACGGGTGAATAAAAGGCCGCTGAAGAAGAGAGTAATATTTGTTTTATTGGAAACGAGATATCATTGTTGATGATCGGTGACTCATCCCACGTATAATTAGTTATGCGGCAGCTTCATGTACACATTCGTGCGAATAATTGTCGCAAATGAGTGTCATTACTCGGAAAGCGACACAGATGGTTAGCGATCGGCGATATGATTTTTACAGATGTGAATGTTGTGTCGTATCATTAGTATAGTGCAATACTAAATTACAAAGTGCGTTATTTACGTTATTAACGTGAAGGAGCATCGTGTGTGTCCTTTGCGTCGTTATAATTTTCGTAAATTTCTCTTTCTATAACAATTGATTGTAAACGTTAATAGTAATGCGGGGAGTTCTCCCACCTTTTTCAGTTTGTAGAAAAAGGTCGGGAGACGTGAGTGTGATTTTTGAACTTATTATTCGCACGCTTGGGTTGACATTAGTTTATTTCAATCTTGGTCGTGAGAATACCGAATGTTACACATCTTTCTTCTTTGTTTCTTTTTTTTTATCGAAGCAATTTTAAAGCGATCGTGTAATGTCCATTTGATATGTTGTGTTTCTTTCTGTATTATTGGACTGAAACTTGGCAAGTATGTCGCATGTATGGTGTGCGTCGCTCATGTAAAATTATTATTAAACAATGTGAAATGTTATATTCATAGCGGTGAGAATCGAAAGTGGAAGTGCTTACAATGTATTAATTTTTTTTGTATTCTTAACATTTCCTTTCATAGATCCTATAGAAATTAAGTGGATTGCATTTCTTCCATATCTCATTTCCTTTGCACTGTACAATTTTCTGATTAGTTTCAGGTGACAGTAGAATTCCTTTGGATCACTAATTACACTCCATAGTCGCTAATCACCGTTATCGTAAACTACTTTAGTGTAATTTGTACACTACTGGCTTTTACTACAAAAACCCCCGAGAGAGAAAGAAAACTGAGCCGGCGAATGCTCTATCCCTAAATGCGATTGTGCTTCCAGGAACGTCAGATCAGATTCGTCTAATGTATTATTTTTAATTGCAAGTTAACGATAATATTAATATTTAGAATTACCTTGTATCTTGCTTTTAGTCTAAACTCAATTTAGATTTTACGTCTAGAGAGGGGAACCGGGAGGATGAGAGCAAAAAAACGTTTACCACGAGTGCCTTCATTGTTGTGCGATGATCCTCCTACGAATGGTAAAATCACTATTTGTTAGTGTTAGACAATTCGCAATACCGAGAAGCATTAATTCAAACAGAATTACTCCCCTCAGGTGGCAGCGCGCGCCCGTTAATAATTTCTGAGATTATATTACAGGAAGCAATTAGTTGTTTAATATCAGTATTTAAATATGCTCATTGGCGAATGTATTTGTGACATATGTTTTTATATCGGTAACAAGTGCCTTAGTAATAACGATAACAATAAATATATTGTTTACTTACGTACTGACAACGGATATTAATTTAATTTCTTTTCTCATTACAAGGTCCTCCTCGCCTCTTTCTGATACTTCCCGCTGATTCCTTGCTACCATCCATAAGTTAAACATATACGTATGTTATTTCATTACAATTTTTGACACTGTTCTCAAAGCCCATTTTTAAAGTCTATTCGTGTAAATGATCATTTGCACATTTGCTCTGCGATCGATGCGAATTTTGTACCAATAATGCGCTCTAATGTATTTTCAGCAGGCTCGGCTGTGAATCAACACGGGCCAGCCATACTTGCTGGAGCGTGGCGGAGGCGGCAGATTTCTGATTTGGCCAAAGGTGGGGTCGTTTCACCCCGATCGAGTGAAAACGGCAGCAGTGAGCGAAGGGTGTGTGGTTCGTCCCACCCTCACATGGCGTCCTATAAGAATTTTTCACCAATCGACCTTCGCACAAATATTCTTCCGGGGAATCGAAATTTATTTCATCCCCAAAATTCGCTTACTTATAATTTAAAAAGCTCGTACGTCTCTTGTTACTTATTTATTTGTAAATATTAGTGAAATTGTATTCGTGATATCGAATTTCCAAAGGGGGAAAAATTCCTCGTGAAAGTACAGTTGCAACGTGTCTCTGCGAGTAATTAAGATTACAGACAAGAAACGTTTGGGCCGCACCCGGTCGCCTAAAGCGGTTTAACGGCAGGAAGCTAAAAAAAGCTTTGGAGGTAAAAGTGTCCGCAGGGATTAGAAAAGAGATTAGTGCCCGGGTACCTGGGCTTTTTCAACCCTTTCTTTCCGCACTTCTTTCATCCAAAAGAAAGTGTTCAGGGTCCGGGATTGTCCTCGCCCACAGTTTTTTAAAGGTAGTAAACGTCCGCCGATACACGCAAGCTAGTCGCGGCTATTCCTTTTGACCGTTTGAGGAAAGGAAGAGAGTGTAAAAGAAATGATTCCACTAGTCCAGACTCTCCCTTTCTACGCTCTCCTCGGTGCCGTTTCGTAAGAAAAAGTTTACGCGAGGATACAGGAAAGCCTATGACGGGTGCTCAAAAAACGTTGCAAGTTTTACTGTTGGATGTAGATTACGTTTTATGAGGGTGAAAAGCGGAGAAGGTGGTAGAATAAATAAATAAAAGTTGAAAGACTAAGAGTCTACCGTTAAATTGGTAGGGATAAGCTTTCTTCTTCTTCTAAAAACATATCGGAATTTTACCCCCTTCAATTTTACTGGAAATATTAAGTTACGAAGTTTGAATCCGTAAAAGATTAGTTTTTGCTCTCCGCTTTTGCAGGTAGATGCACTTGCACCTGCTGATACGCTACGAAGAGGAAGTTTTTCGATCGATTATAAAAAGTCGCTGAAAAAAAGGGGCCCCCTTCTCGATGCACCCTTCTCATACGCGCGTGGCGGCACCTAATAGAACAGGAGACGAAAAAAACTCCCCTTCGCAAACCAACAGGTTGATTCCCATTGTACGTGCGGCTGGTAATACGATCCCGATCCGGCGCGTTAAAAAAAAATTAAAACATCCAACCCCTCAACAGGTTGGCCCATTCAGGAAAAGGGCTTTAATAACCGCTGCTCCCCAGTTACCCTTCCAGTTGGTGGATAGGATACTTGACGTCAACGATCCACCGATGATATCAGAGTAGCTCGAAAATGATACTCTTATCTCTACTAAACTAAGGAAGAAAAAAGTGTACGACGCACAATTTTTTAGTCTTCGAAAAAGAATTTGTCCTTCATACTTTTAGCAGTGAAATGTGATTTTTCCTTTATTTGGTTTCCCCTCTGCAGCGAAGTTTGCTCGTCGAAATTATATTTTATCATGTTTTCAGGAGAGCGTGGGGGTTGAAGTCAACGAGGGCTCTCATTGTTGCGGATCCATCCATATGTCAAATTCGGGAAGGCATTTCCATCGTCAGCGGCGGTCGCAGAATGACGTTGCAGATCGATCGACTGCGATTCGATTTGCAACGGGAGATTCTCTTCTCCTTTTTTTCTTCCTCTACCGCGCCCACCTACTTTCCTCTCGTACGGACTTTTCACAAACTGCCAAGCGTGGCGGGCTCTCCGGATGCAGTGCATTAAAACGCGTTCTTAATAGGCACGGGGCCTTGGGGCCCCATTGTCGTGCATTTCCATTTAAATGCCCACTTTATTGACGAGCCGAGGTGACCGGCGAAAAAGTAAGAAAAGTATCGAATGCGGCCAAAAGAAAAATAGATGGTCCTATAAAAAGGTATGAATTATTGGGACTCTCGATTCTCCGGGGACCGGAGTAACGTGACGTGGATTTTGTTTTGTCGCGATTCTAAGTGATTCGATAGAGTCTGAGGATTTCATTTTAAAAGAGTCTAGAGCAACTCCAGCCTATCACTCTGGTTCGCAAAATTTCGGCACTATCTCCTACTCTCCAATTTCGGAAGCACTTCGCTAAACCCCCAGATATTTCAAGGACACACGACACCACTCGTGAACAAGGATCCTTGGCGTGTGCCGCTCGTCAACCTTAGGAAAATTTACTGGTGGCGTCGCGACGCTTCGCGCGAGTCGACGAGGAGGGTAGATGCAGAGGCAGGCACTCCATCGCGCACGACCACGAAAAATCTTCACGTAGGTAAAACGGAGAATCTCCTATAAATAGTGTGCGACCGGCAGCTGAGGCGGAAAGCGGAAATCACGCGGGAGCGCACGCGTTTGGGGTCGTATCGTGTGTCGACGGTGGGCAACAAAAAAAAAAGAAGAAGAAGAAAAAAAAAGGGAAAGAAGGAAGGAAAATGTGAAAAACGGAGAGAAACGGAGGAAAAAGGGAACTGCAGGAGGGTGACTAGGGAGAGAGAACGAGAAAGAGGGGACTGAAAAGCAGGAAAAAAAATCCGGTAGGGTCACGACGTTTGAAAAGTGGCCAGAATTAACGCGTGCGCTCCAGGCCGCTTCTGTGACCTTCCCCTCTTGCCCTTCGCATGGTGAAGGGACCCAGAAGGGCGCCCAGCACACGCTCCGCCCATGAGGAACCCACCCTGGACTCCGCTCACCCCACGGGAGCCGATGCACAAAAAAAGCGCTTATAAATGAAAATGATCGGTGGAGACCCCGGTGTTCCTCGCTCCTCTGCTTCTGGGCGCACCTTCGATCCGCCGAAGAGGCAAATCGGATTACGGTGCGAGCACGAAAATAATGCTCCTGGTTCTCGTAATGGGCACGAGAGAGATTACGCGTGTTAGCCGCAGTCGAGTGGCGAGAGTTTGTTTAGCATGGCGCAAATTGCACGCTTTCGAAGGATTTTCACTGGGTGGATTAGATGGTCTACCCTAAATACTCTCACCCGACGTTCACAAATTTTCATCTCCTTCGCTTCACCACTTGCAGATCTTGGACCGCGACTTTGACTCGCTAAAAACGTTGCGGTGCCACGTGCATCTACTACTTTTACGCCGTGGAGTCAGATTCTCGTCTATCGTCACCTTCACCTCCCTCACGCTCGTAAATATTCGCACCCACCCTTCCTCACGACAATTCACCCTCTCCCTCTTTCCATCTTCTGGCCACTGTCTCTCGTTATTAGCCGACCCCGCGTCGGTCATTAAGAGCACCACGCGCACGCGTGGATTTTTCCCGGATTTTCGAGGGACCGTCCAGCGTGGGGTTGGCGAGGCGAGGGCAGAAAGGAGAGAAGGAGGAGGGAGGGAGAGTACCGAAAATGCGCCCTCGAAAATCCACGACTGCGTTCGCTCGTTCCCGCGAAACCTTTTGCTCGAAAATCAAACGAGCCTAGTTGCGATTCGAGCCGGAGGAGCCTGCTGCAGCAGCCGTTCTCCAAATTTCTCTCTCGCCTCCTTTTCTCTTTCCGATCGGAGGGTTACTACCGCGCGTCAGTGAGAACGGACGGACGCGAGGACGGACAGAAGTCTGGACAATGGTCACGTATGCGCAGGAGCTATAAATCTTGTATTGTCCGGCGCCAATGTTTAGTCGCCCGCATATTAACCCGGGGGGTGAAAAGGCCGTGCACCCGGCATTGTTCGTCCGCTGACCCCTCTCGTGGTACCGTGACCCCTGGGCTTCTTATTTATCAGGTTACGAGTGGCCCGGGCCTCGTAACAGATCCGTAGAAACTATTCCCCGTTCGTTGCCTCGTTTCGGCTCTCTCGCACATTTTATCCCATTCTTTCTCTGTCTCGCGCGTGGATTTACGCGCGTGCGAATCGCCTTTTCGAAACGCGTGAGAATCGTCAAAGGGGGTGGAACGAAGCAGGGGGTTGCTACTCCGACTGGAACCAGAAACGCGGTTTAGTAGACGCGCAGAAGTTTGAAACATTTTAAGGGATGAAGCTGGTGTCGCTTGACGTTGCGAATACAATGTTTTAATAACGTCTTTTTTTTGTCCTAGCTCGGCCACGCGACGATCGACTGTAAGGTGGCCGACTCTGTGCATTTCCAAGTGATTAACAATTCCATTTGTCCGTATCTGTCGCCCTCGTTCCAGATTTCATTAGTCCTTCCTCCCTTGGACCTCATCGATCGTGATGCACACAGACGCACATTCTGCACATTTTACGACTTTGCGTGGTGTGTGTGAGAGAGAGAGCCTGCGCGTGTTCTTGGACACTGTGCGGTGGACACCGTCGTCGTGTCCGTTGCGCGTAAACGGTCGATTTCACCGATTTTCAAAAGGAGACCGGAGGAGAGAAGGAAACGGACGAGGCAGGCTAGAGAATCGGGGATTAGGATGTTGAAAAGGATCGTTGAACGGGCAGGAGCTTGCACCGGACACCATGGATGACAGAAAAAAGTTTGCAATTAAGATGCTAATATAAGAATAACGAAGTATTACGTAAAAAGATTTACTCGCCGGATAATTAATTCTCTAGGATTTATCAAGATACACGCGAGCGAATCCACGGGTACCTATCTGGTGCTTCTTTTTTCTCTCCCTCCTTTTTTTTGGGGTTGGCAAGATCCCTTCCATCGAAATGCCTCCATTCACATGTTTTTTTTTCCATCGGGGCGCCATCTCGAGCAGACGTTTTTTGTAAACCTGTTCTCGTGCCTCCCCTAATAATCTGTTCATTCGTTCTCACCCCGTGACTGCGAGATCACGAGGTCGTGGGGGCATCGCTTTTTTTTCTTCTTCACCTTTTTTTCCCTTTCTTCTTCCCTCCTGCTCGTCTCGCAGCAGTGGAAGGAGAACGAGACCACTCACGTTTCCACTTTGACAGCCCGACTAACGATCCCCGCGTGTGTTTATTGCGAGCGACGCGAGTCGTGCCACGCGCACGGAAAAAGATAGAGTAGGGATTTTCCATTTTTCTCTTTGTCCATTCTTCACCATCTCTTTTTCTCCCTCGCTAGAACCCACCGCAACTTGCGTACCAACGGACTCAACTTTCCTCCCTTTTTCCCTTATCTCTCTCTCGTTTTTTCCTCCCTTCTCCTCTCGGATCTCCCCGCATGCTCTCACACGAGAGCAGTTCCACCGTGCACACGCGCGATTTTTCTCCTCCCTTCTTTTTCGCTTCCTCATTTCTCCGCTCGGCCCTTCGCGTTTCATCCCTTCCATCTGGACGGCGACGACGACCAGGGGAAGGAAGCATAAAAAGCCAGGGAAAAATGGAAGAAAAGCCGAGGGCTGAGAAAGACGACGGGGGGATCGAAGGAAAGAGCGCGGAATTCTGAGGGATAGGGAGGGGGTGGCGGACTACCGTCCGGAGTGGTTTCGGCCACTGAATATCGAGAGCCCTTCAATCCAAAGGGAGCCTCCTGGAGAAGGGGGAGTTGCCAATAGGGAGAGAAAAAAATCCATTTCGAAAAGCACCACCGGTTCGACTGACCGCCAAATCGTCACTTAGGATGTCGCTCGTGGCCGATTCTTTGAGCAAAACGATTTTCACCCTCGTACTCGCGTGTTGCGTTTATTTTCCGGGACAAAGATGTTTTCGGAGAATATATTTCAATAACGAGGGTATAATTGTGGCTCGACTTAGTATTGAAGAAATTCATCGAAATTAGGAAAGAATCGTTTCGTCTTCTTGTCCCTCCTTTTCTCATTCAAATTTAGCATTGAAAAAGATGTATGACTCGAATATTAGGATCACGCATTTCTTTCCGTTTATAGCTGCGTTGTTGCAATTTTGCAGACGCGGTTTCTGGGACCTGCAAGAGTTACGGAGGGAGAACACGCTGTTAAAAACTCGAAGGGCATAAAAACTCATGGGGACGGCGCGGCGCGGTGTCAGCAGATGAACCATAAGTATGGGTCAACGCAGCACGAGCGTGGGTCAGCTGTCAGTTGTTTGTCCTCGTGGAAGGGCGCCATTTGTGCGTTGCAGCCTGCGTGCTCTAGACGAAGGGACCCGAGAGGAGGCCACCACCACCACCGTCAGTGGCTATCGTCCAGCGTTTCTATAGATTCCGCCGAATTTTCGGACCCTTGGACCGTTGGCTGGGAGTCGAGATCGAGAGTACGAGGGCCCTTTGCCTTTGGTCAGCGCGCGACGATCTCCAAGAGCTGTCGTGAAGCACGTATCGAAAGGGGGTGCGTTTATCGATACGATAAATATTTTATTTGACTCGATCGAGTCTTTTCTTTTTCAGAACAACGATAGAATAGAACGTTCGACGAAAGAACGGAGAAGGAGGAATATCAGGAAGAGGCCAACGATGATTTCGGGGGTCGATCTATGCGTTTGTCTCCGTTGAAAGACGACAAAGTAAATAGTGCCGTTTAAATACGATAGCGAGACTCTTGGCATTGTTTCGTGCGAATCCCCAGATTAGTCTCGCGGTTCGACGGCTCAGCCGAAAATTGGAAACAATGAGGATTGAGGCCCCGGGGACTGAACGGTGAGGTGGCCGGGATAAGGTGAGTAAATAGAAAAAATATATTTTCTCGTGAAAGATGTCGAAAGTGTGATTCAACGCTGGTAACTTTCCGTGCGCGTTATCGTGCACGGAAATATCTTCTTTAAAAATGTCACGTCTAATCACTGGAACGTAGAAAGATGTTTCATTTACGTGTTCTCTTCGGGCACAGAGAGTGTGAAGCTCGAATGTTTCCATTTGCGACGCAGAAGAAAGGGAAATGGGGGGGACAAGTATGCGCTATTGAGAGTTCTCTATATTGTTATTTATTCTAGATGATTGGCAGGGGCGGGGGTAGCAGGACACGTGCCCCACCTCTCCTTTCACTCCTTCTGCCGGGACACTCTTTGCAATGGTGTGAACCGGAAGCGGAACTTCGAATAGAAGAAAGATGACAGAACAGAACTTTACGTATCATTCGACGAAGAATTAGAAGATCTTATCGGTGAGACAGAAAATTCAATAAACGGTATGTCCACTGTCTAAGGATCAATAATTCAATCTAATAACGAATATATCCATAGAGCGGAGTACTATTCGAAAATACATCCCGTGTTTTGTACCTGAGGCGTGGGTGTGTCTGTGACACGTTTAAACAGCTGCGCCTAACCCCTTTCTCGCCCCTACCAGACGGTCCAGAATTTTTGGCAGAAAAATATTTTTCCAGTTCACCCTAACGCCTGAAAACGACAAACACGCTCTCGTTTATGCTTCCCTCAAAAACAGAGATGTATTTGCATTTTCACCCTGACAGCACGGTTTTTTCGAGAAATCGAGTTTTGCTGCGGGTAAGCTCGTTCATCGACGCCTATCTTCATCGACAGGAACGTCCGCGTCGTTCCAATTATCATCATCTCTACTGCTCTCACTGGTCCGACATTTTCCAGCGTACAGCAACGCCCAGTCGTAACGATAATTCGTGAGAGTAGGCCAGGCCATTGTCTCAAAGGGATAGGAAAAGGGTGCGCACCCCCTTTTTCTCCAGACTTTTCCTCATTATCCCCCCCCCCCCCGCTCTCGTTCTCTCCCTCTGCACTCCTGTCCTACCATCCGCCCTAACGTTTCTCCTTCTTTGCGCATAAAACTGTGCGTTTCCACGTCACCCCCGCAAGCAGTTCTCGGTATGAAATAATGACGTATTGTACAATTGCAAACTGGATTTACGACCGCGAGCAGGTACCCCTACCCGGCGGCAGGAGGGCCTCGCGAAGGAAAATTTTCCACGGAAAATATTGAGGAGCCGCTAGAATTAATCCTTTCGAAGAAAAGTCCCCTTGCCTATTTTGAATATCGCGCTGAAGATTTACAAGGGTGTTTTTCTCTCACTCGACGTCGAACGGTCACGTGTTTCCTTTTTGCGATCTTCCATAATCGTACCTATATCAAAGTAACGACGACGGTTGGGTGCATGCGGAAAGGAACAACAACGGGTTAATCCATATTCATTGAATCGGTGGTAAAATAAGAATCGGTTGCATTGAAATATAATTTTGAAGGTGGTGCGGATGAGAATTGGATAGAGGAATGGATTAGTCGATCATGCCGGTAGATGTAAGGGCTATGCTTAATTTACTGTTTCCACGAGAGGAGAAGAAACTGGCAAAATAAGAAATTGAAAAGTGAGAGAACGAACGAGGTAAAGGCAACGAGCGACTTTCGCCATGGTTAACCCCGTTAGCCCAGGAAGGAGTACGGGGAGACGGTGGTACCCTTCTGCCGTAAGACAGCAGTTGACAATAAAAACTGGAGTTAGGGTATCGTAAATTATCGGAAAACAGCGACCTCCAATCCTGCAAACGTACGGGAGAAATGGTGTGCCGATCGGCGCAATTCGGTTTTGGGCACCCCTCTTATAACGTTCCCCGAGGAGTTAACGGTTCACCAAAATATTCGTCAAGGGTTCAGTGGGACTCACGATGGAAAAACGGGATAATACTGGAACGGGACAGATGGAGAAAAGGAGGTGAAGAAGGAGAAAAAGGAAGAAAAGATAATGGGAAGGGGGGGGGGGCGGAGAAAGGGTCGTTCTGTAATTAGAAATAGACGAGTTGAAAACATCGGAATGCCGTGCAAATAGTAACGATAGGTCGTTACAATAGTTATCGCTTACATCGCAAACATTTATTTCTACTTAGTTTCGTTGCGAAAGATACGGTTGCGTTAATGTGTGGTCCGGCTTCAGGCTCGTTCCATTGTTCGGATCTCTAATGTCGATCCACTTTACCTCAACCGCAATTTTTGATCGCGGATTGAAGCGCAACGCGCGACCAATTAAGTTTTACGTGCATAATTGGATTTTCCTTTTCCCTCACGACGCTTTTAGCGCACAAGTGTATCTTAAATTGACTCTCAGTTAAATCTATTGGCGCCTCGTAAACAGTTGCGGTTTTTTTCATTGCTCCAATGGGCGAAATCCAATTATGCCCACCTTCGCTTTCCATGGAAGGTGGTACAATAAAAATAATCGCACCTTCCAGGAACGGTCATCGACCACTCTTCGACCAAACGCGCGCGCACCCTTTTAAACGGAAGACACTCCATCCTAGATTCGAGCATTAGTCACGGAGCGTTGTCATATTGTATTTTATTCCAGATTACTGTCGGAGCCAACGAGGAGTCCTTTTGTTTAAATATTCCCGAAAGATTCCCAATTTTGACTTTAAGTTTGGGAATTTGGACAATGGGGAGATAATCCAGTTCTGATACTTTCTTTAAAAATGTTCCTCGCTTCGCAAAAGTAATTCGATTTTGTCGGAATGACCGAAGAAACTTGCAGAAAAGATTAGAAAAATCTGCGAAACAATACGAGGTAATCTGTCTTTGATTCTTGTTCTGAAAAAACTTCTCTCGCGATTAACGAGAATAATCTCAATTTTGCAGGAAAACTTGGAAGAATATTGCAGACAAAATTCCTGAGACGGTTTAAAGGTAATCTTGATTTTTTTCGTTGAAGATCATTTCTCGTATCGTTTCGTGGGCGGAATAATTCCGATTTTACAGGAAAGCGAATGTGAAAGTTCTACGAAAAGTTGGAAAAATCTTGGGGCTTGGCACTCTTCTTACTGTTCTCTTCTAAACCTACAAGGTCACCGTGGCCTAACTGCTGCATTCGAGGGAAATTAGAACACGGTAGGCTAATCGCGTTATTTATTACCGAAACAATTGTTCTGCGCACGTTTATCCGTTTACGTTTACGCGAGGTAACTGGCCTCTCGTCATATTTACGACGACGAAGAAAACGGTAACTGGGCTCTGCTCGTACTTACAAGAGACAAATGGCGTAGAAAGGAGGTAGAGGTAGCGAGAGGGTAGGGAAGGAAGTGTGTGCATGTGGAGGGTGACGGGTTTAAATAGGAGGGAAAGAAAGATAGAAAGGTTCGAGATAGAGGAGGAATCGTAAAACGGGGTTATTTAACTCAAGCGAAAGAAGAAGAGAAGAAGGGGTTCACCATCGGTCTTAGGATTAGATTTTCGTGAAGCTTTAACGAAAGAAAGGGCGAAAGAAATGATCGGCGGGCGAGCATTACTCTCGTCCTTCCAAAACTTCAAGTGTCGCGAGTATCGTAAATGGGCCTGCACGTTTCTCTTCACCTCTCTTCCTTTCTCTCATTTTCTCTTCCTAATGCTTTCGTCCTCTCTTTCTCTCTTTCCTGCGCCAGGATAGTCCGTCTATTCGCAGGAAAAAGAGATTAGACTGGGGAAAGGGTTAAGGAGGATTTTTTGATGAAACCTCCTCCGGGCTCCGAGACTTTTTCCTCCCCTTTTCCGTCCTCCTTCTCGAAATGGTAAAGGGTTGAGTGACGATTTATAGTGTCCCTTGAGTACCTGTCGACTCGACGAGGCACCGTTGCTTTTCTGCTCGCCAGGACCTCGAGGGCCCGTTTCTGTCCTTCTCCCTTTCCTTGCGCTCTTTGCAAAATATACAATGCCACTACCGCCGGATACGTGCCGTTTTATGGAAATTTTCGATGAACTTAAACCCTTTCGTTACGGCGTACGTGGCGGCCAGAATTTTGCGACTGGGTCGGAAGAAATCGGATGGAGAGAAAACGTTGGCCGCTTAACGGTGCTTCTTCGGCAATTGTCTGCTAAGACGAAGGAAAGCACCAGGATCAAGGAAAAGGACGCGTGCAATAACGTCTCAGTATATGACGTATAATTTGATTTCTTTTCTGATGATACAAATTACCATACGAATTTTTCCTATGATGGGAACTTTTTAAAATAACTCACCCCCTTTACAGACGCGCCTAAAAGGATTCAACGAAGAAGAAACAGGCGAAAGTGATGGGCGTCCTGGTGAATCTATATTTATTTCTTTATAATATAAGTGTCAAATGCAATAGCCATATAGACACACGAACTTTTCATTTACAGGGCTGAATGGCATTGAGTCGCAGAAACTGCGAAGATCAGCGTATTCGCCACCACGATGCTTGGACGAATTCCTCTTTTTAAGAAAAGGAAAGAGAAGAAATACTCGAGGTCACTGGCAACCTCAAAAAACCCATTGCGCTACTGACCAATGTTGGGTGAACGGTGACCCGCGGTCACCCGCTACTTCCACCCTCTAACGGATTCTTTCAGTAGGATGAAACGTAGCGAAAGAAGAGAAAGAGAGAGACGCGTTCTACTACAGAAGAAAATAAGTAATCCGCGTTATAAACGGTATTATAAATAATGCATAATAAGGAATTAGATGCGTGTCTGTAAATTTACGTAAATACTATACGCGCCTCATCTCTGTAAGTGCTTTAACAGCCCTAAAACTCTCTGCATTCAACGTACTGATTTGATTTTACATCGACAACAGCACGATCTTGCGAATTGCATTACGAGGAGAGTCTCCATCGAGAGTACGTAGATTTTAGGGAAAGGATGGCGGGGGTGGTGGAGGAAGAGAAAGGACGAAAGGAAAAGCAGAAGAGGGGCGCACGCGTGAACGGAGGGGTTGGTGGCTGGTCAGAACGGTGTGCACGCGCGCCCCAATGGAGGGGGTGGAAAAAGGGTCTATGAATCGAGACGTAACGTCCCCGCCGCTGGCGATTGGACAGGGACGTGCCCAGAGTGATGGAGAGAGGGTAACTGCCCCCCAGGAATCCACAAATAAGCCGGTATTCCGCGTCCGGAGTCCAGGGCTGATGTTGTCAGTCGTTGTCGGGCATTCACGGCGCGCTCGAGTGTACCACGTGTGTGTAGGAGGAGCATGAAAGGGAGGAGTATGCGTTTAAGGAGAACTTCTCGTTGTGTTTAGTTATTATTGTGTGAGTGCGCGACAGTATTGTCGTTGACTTCCGTAAATGATCGACACGCACGCGCACAATAGCGCGCCAGGCACGTGCAAGTTGAAACTCGCACGTGATACCGAAGTTGAAAAAGCTTGAAGG
This sequence comes from Tiphia femorata, assembly GCA_944319695.1. Classification (NCBI taxonomy): domain Eukaryota; kingdom Metazoa; phylum Arthropoda; class Insecta; order Hymenoptera; family Tiphiidae; genus Tiphia; species Tiphia femorata. The sequence goes on from OX090902.1 coordinate 4,377,217, forward strand.
AAAGGACTTTGTAAATACGCGTGCAAGGCTTTAACAAGAAAGACCGAAGACAGGAGGGTAGATGAATTGCGGGACACATGCAAACTTGGAAATTATCGGTGATTGAAGTTTGACGGGGGCGTTGTTTGTATTGTACAATTTGATTATCGTATGACAACGTCGTCACATGGACGCGGGAGATTTTTAACGTTGAAGAGCAGGATTAAATGGATGGTGAATTTCGAGCAACGTGAAAGTTCGTGTAGCTTGAAAAAGACATTGCGTATATTATACGGTTTAATTTAAGATATTGTAGAATAACGCGGTTCCAAGGGTGTGGACAATTTTTAATGAGAACGACCGAGGAGGGAGAAGGTGAATTTTGTGGTGTCATTGTGATACCAATTGAAGATTCTGCAGAACTTGGTAGCACTTTGGATTTCCTATTGTTTGCCGTTTGGGGAGGTGGAGGAGGAAGCTGAGAGGAGGTGAAGGTCGCACGAATAAGAAGTGAGTATTTAAAGATTATTTTTCTGTTGCGCGTCGAGCGGTTTAACAATGTCGATTGGTGGTGTTCAGAGAACAGCGATAGAGCGGTTTGATTTAGTTTCTTCTTTGTCAGCTTCGACCCTTGGGATCTTAGCTGATACCATGGAGATAACATTATAATGTGAGCACATAAATCTCCTGATTTCCATCACGCAGGAGATTTTTGTTTAACATAGTATTTACTGTGTATAGAAAGTTTCTGAATTTTACTAGTGTAAAGGAGAAGCGTGTAAGCATTTGTTAACGAGGAAAAATTCACCAGTCTTCTCTTATACAGTTTTGACGATCGTGTGGGTCACTTCGACGTCACTTCGAATTTGTTTTCCCCAAGATTTGTTCCGAGAACGCCGCGAGAGTCGACCGGTAACCGTTCAACGCGCCGTAGGACGAATTATTATTTAGCTTCTCGATGACCCGCCAAGGTGTCGATTTGGAATAACATAGGCCGCGGGTAGAGGGGGAAAACATCGAGCGTCGAAGGGACAAAAAAAATTGAAATTGCGAAGCAGTACGGTCGTCTCGTAGAATTTAGTCTTACTTGCGCTGCTCTCGATCGAGGAATCTACGCATAAACGATTGACAGAGTTTATCTACAATAAGGAGAGAAAGCTGCTTTAGGACGGTTAAGGTGTACCCTCGTGGTGAGAGAGAAATTTTGTACGAGGCCACGTGCTTTTCGTCTCAAGGGAGTCTTCTGGGTGAGTCTCATCTGCTAAGCAATTCTTTTCGAAATTCCCGCTGCACTATTCTTCCTGTTTTCTCTTGGCAATTTTGCCCTTTGAAAATGTGTCCCTCGTTAAAAAAGTTACACGATTGTACCGCGTGTGTGCCACGTGGTTTTTCGAAATTTACATTACTCGGATTCAATTGTTCTTGCCGTTATTGTTGAGATTGTAGTCGCGCGGCACGTGCCGCGATTATTTGGCGAGGGACATTTTTCGCGATAAAAAAAGTTGAAAGTTGGCGTGCGTGGGGCGAGGGTCAAAGACCGAAATGGGAAATCGATCGGTCCATTATGGAAGGGCAATGAGCCGTTCTCATTATCCCGTTCGAGACGAATTCTATCGCCGTAAATTTTGGATAAAAGGTCCGAAAATGTTCGGATTGCCAGCGGGAGGAAGGTTAGCGCAGGGAGTAAGAGATCTTATAACGAGTTTTTCCCACTTTGTTTCTTTGTCCTGCGGAAATTACATTCGACATTGTCCAGCGGCGATGTTGGATTCGAATTTCTCGTGTTAATTTCCATTGCTTCATTGCCACGCGAATTTTGGAGATTTTAGCTCGGTAATTTCTGCTAGTTTTTGCAGCTAATGTTCGAGTGTTTTCACGGTTACTCAATACCATTGTATTTCAATTAGTTGGAAGTCTAGCAAGACCGTGTTATTAGTCCTCCGTCGGTTGGTATTTTTTTCGTTAACATTTCCAATTCTCGGTACGCGTTGTCCCTTCGTCCAAAGGTTTTCTATTTACTGTTGTCATCCTGCTTGCCATTTCCAAGATCGGTTCGCCCCGTCCTAAGAGTTCCTATCTCTTTTCCTCTTTCCATGAGAAAGAGTTTCCCTTGGCCGCTTGAATACACAACATTCTTCAAATCAAAGACTACTTTCCAATGATAATCATTACAATGATTTTAATTCGATGAAAATTCCTTAGGACGCGAGAATTAAAAACGAAGGAGAATGCTTTACTCGTAATATACGTGCTCAAGTTTTACTCAGTTATTGGATGCTGGGCGAATTTTGATTGAACACTCAATCGTTAAATAATTAAGAAGACAAAACCCGCTTTTCTCTCACCAAGGGTTGTATACTTTTGACGAACATTGGTTTCGAAACTGTTAACGGGAGGAAAGAAGAAGACGAAGGAAGCAGGGTAACGACGGAGATAGAGGGGAACAGTACTCAAATTTTATTTATGACCGACTGCTTACGGACTTGGAAGTACGAACAATGAGATTTAGTTAGAAGAGTCAAAAGCAGAATCTTTCGAGTAGGGTTGCTGTTGGGCTGGAAAAGGGATGGTGGGGGTTAAACGGGGCTCGGTCAAAATGCGCTCATTGCTCCACTTGAATAAATCAACCCAACCTTCGTCTTTCCTTTTTCTGTTTCTCTCTACCTTTCTCGTTTCTCTGCCTCGAGCTGGAAAAGAAGAGCGAGGAAGGAGGAAAGAAGCGGCGGAGGAAGACAGGGCAGCAGCGGGCAAACAACGTGAAACGATTTTACTCGGAATTTACCTTTTGGGGCCCAGCCGTGGTTCGGTTCGCCACAGTGAGTGGGCAGGCTCGTAGAATATTAGTTGTCTACTGCTGCGGCACCCTTTTTCGCGGAAATTCACACGATCGTCAGAAATGCGAATCCTTCTTTTATCCGATCTTTCTTTATCAAAACGATCCCTTTTTTCGTCGCTGCGCCTACATTTGGAATAGAAGACACATGATTCCCGCTAGGACGATCGCCGAAGATCGATTGATTAATTCATATTTACTTTATTAATTTACTTTCTTCTCCGTTGCAGAGTGACAAGATGAGAGGGAATTGGGATACGACGGAACCTCTGGTACACGCGCCAAATCAGCAACGGCAGCAACAGCAACAAACCATTGTCGAGGAGCAACGGCATCCCCTCCATTCGCCAACCACGCCCGCTTGGGGTATCGCCGATAGAATCGTGGTGAGTAATCGCCCCAGGACCCTCTCACTCCGATCAGGGGGAATAGTCCACTTCCCTTCCCCTTTCTTCTCCTTGTATTTCCAATAGGATCTTCTCTCTCTTTCTTTCTCTCGTTCGCTGGATTCATCCCCTTTATACCCCTCCTTTCGTAAAAGCAACAAAATGTCCGCTCGCTCTGGTTCGATGGACGTTCGATGCTCTGTACAGGAATCGACCGATGAACGAGAAGATAAGAGGAGAGGGAAAAATGGGAGAGAAGATGAAACTTTTATATCCCGAGTATCAGTAGAGTTCTTTCTTTTTATCGTTCTTCTAAATGAAACACTACGTAGATGTGATTTTGAAAGAAAGCCATGTCTCGATGCAAGATTCTTGGGTCTTTCCCCCTCTTTTTTCTTTCTAGCAATTTATACTGTTGTATATTAATTGCTGCTCTCTATTCACAGAAGCAAGAACCGGGAGAGGACAAAAACAACGATTCGGGTGTTTCACCGGATCACTACACAAGTAACTCATCGACAAGTCCGAGAAGCAGACGCTCATCTTCGACAGCAAATTGCAGTTTATCTCCCGGTAGCGCCACGTCCCAAGACTCGCACAATATGCAATGCGCCACGTTCGAGTACAGTCCGCAAAGGACTTTCAAAAGTTGTGGCTCACCAGTCGAGTTCGCGCGTCATCACTCTATAGTGGATCATCCGGGTGATCAGACGATGGACGTTGTTTCCAATTCGTTGAACCCGTCCACTGAAGATTCCGAAGTCGGTCAAGAGATCCTACAGTGCCCGATGTGTACCTTCGCGACTATAAACAGGTTCATAGAATGTTTAATCCGCGACAAAAGTCGTTTCGATCGTTGGCGCACGTCAGATTTGATCAATTCATCGATATCATTCACAGGTTAAAGTTCACGGAGCATCTTACCAGTCACTGCAATGCAAAATGCGAGTCACCCGATTTCGTCAAGGCCGTCCTGGGACAGCAGACCAATGGGCATCATCAGGACGACAGCAACAGGTCTTCACCGAACCAAGGTGATCGTTCAGAATCCGAGGAGGCAGACGAACCGGGCTTGCGAGTGCCACGCGTGAATTCGCAAGGAAAAGTAAAGACCTTCCGCTGCAAACAATGCAACTTCGTGGCGATCACCAAACTGGAATTCTGGGAGCACAGTCGCAGTCACATTAAGGCGGAGAAGCTCCTGACTTGTCCCAAATGTCCCTTTGTCACAGAATATAAGCACCACTTGGAATACCACCTGAGGAATCACTTCGGCTCGAAGCCCTTCAAGTGCGACAAATGCTCCTACTCCTGCGTAAACAAGTCCATGCTCAACAGTCACCTGAAGTCGCACTCGAACGTCTATCAGTACAGATGCGCCAATTGTTCATACGCCACCAAGTATTGTCACTCGCTGAAACTCCATCTGAGAAAGTATTCGCACAAGCCTGCCATGGTACTGAACGCTGATGGGTCACCCAATCCGTTGCCCATCATCGACGTTTATGGTACCAGACGAGGGCCTAAGCAAAAGCCCATGAAGGGCCAGGAGGAGACAAACAATCAGCCCAACTCGGTGGTGGTGACCAACAACAATATGCAACCCACGTTGGTACCATCGCCAGTTTTGGTAGCTTCTGCTCAAGTGTCGCCTGTCAGTCACCATTTAGGTATGACTCCTTTGAACGGCATAACTGGTATTAACGGCATAACTGGTATTAACGGCATAAACTGTCCCACCAATGGACTGTCCCAAACAGCAATGGTCGCATTTCCCTACAATCCCATCTTCCCCGTTTTCCCCCTGGCCAATCATTATACCAACCGTGAGGAATCCAACTCCGACAAGGCCATCCCCATGGAGCACGCAAAACCCAATTCTACGATGGACCATGCCAAGATGATCAGCAACGAGCTTCTACCCGAGGAGTTCCCACATGATTTGGCTATTAGGTACCTTGGCGCGAATGCTACTAATGAAATTCCCAGAAATGGATCCATCCTGGCAGCTATGATGGCAGGTGGAGGGGCAGCACGACCTTCAGGAGATTCTCAAGGACACGAGGAGATCGCGGAAGCCAAACTGACGGTACCGTTGGATCTGAGGAAGCCCGAGGTCACCGGGAGTCCTAGGCTCCTTCAGCAGCATCGACCGATCGTCAGTAATTCACCGAGGGCAACTGGGACTAGCAGACGCAAGGGTCGTGCCATCAAACTGGAACGTCGTGTCCTTGAGAACGATACCGATGAAGAGTCCAGCATCAAGGAAGACTCTGCGACGCCTGACGAACTGCCTCGTGTAATTGTGGACAGCTCTCAGTCAGAGGCTAAGGCAGACGAGTCTAAGGTGACGGAAGACGAAGAGGAAGCGGTCTTAGGCGGAACTAGTCTGGGTAACGAATTCACTTGCCAATATTGCGAGATTGCGTTTGGCAATGTGGTCATGTACACTGTGCACATGGGTTACCATGGTTATAATGACCCTTACACGTGTAACATGTGTGGCCATCGGTGCACAGATAAAGTGTCATTTTTCCTTCATATAGCAAGGTCGAAACATTCGTAGGTTTCACTCTCTGCAGTCTTTAGTTTTCAACTTTGGGGCCATATTAGAGTATTGTTTAGATCTCAGTCGCTCATAGATAAGCAGCTAAGAAAGGATGAGGAATGTGAGGAGAGAAGAGATAATTTATGTTCATTTGAGACGGATTGCGAGCCTTGACTCGACAATTGAGACGTTCAAGCGAGATTATTTTTTGATCGATTAGAGTTTAGGTGGGGATGCTGAAGGCTCAGGTACATTGACTGCGGACTTTAAAAGGGTCTTTGTTAAGCATAGGTCTTGGCAGATATACTTATTTTAGGTGATTTATTTATTTTACAAATGTATAAGTAAAAAGCAAATATATATTTATTTTAGGTGAAAAAAGAATTTATGAACATTGCGGATGAAAGTAGGTATATTTGCTTAAAATGCCTGTGTTTAATAAATTTCAAATTAATTACTCTTGTTGCATCATACATGAGTTTAAAATGAGGCCAAGTCGAAATCTTCTTTTTTTTCGTACTTTCACAGATGCAATTAATAATGATATATTTTTTTAAGTGCTAAGAATTATCTGCCTTTTCAGTTCGACGGGATTGCGACAAACTGACGGCGCAGTACAAAGACAGATCTCAAGTATTATTTGTATAGTCGTTAAGAATTCATTGCGTTGACGAATAGATTTATTTTTCAATAATGAGATTGTAAGAAGCTTCGTCGTTGAAGTATGTTTTATTTTCACTGTCCGGTAAATTCGCCTGCGCATAGAGGGTATCAGAGGTATCGCAGGGAAACTATTCTTCCAATTTGACTTTTATTTTCGTAGCGATACAGAATAGAGTACAAAGTGATCGCTGGGTAAAGGGTTCCTAATGTAGTATATAGTATAGATTTAAGTAGCGTAACGTTTGTTTGGACATTCCTTCTTTTGTATATGTAATCGCAAATACATAAATTATTTATCTAATTGGAATGATAATCCGTCGTACACACTCGTTCCTTTGTATACTCCGCCTTTCTTGCTTACCACGGAAATCGTTGCTCCGATTGTGCAGATAAATGGCAATGTGGGATAAATTCACGGTGACATACGCAGCGTGCACAAGTATTAAGTAATTAAATGTTAAACATCCTATATTTCAGATTCCTCGCAAATAAACATGGTAGGATGGAAAAAAATAGAATTCCTCGTAATCTAAGAGTATCTCAAGAAGATTGATATAGTAACTTAATTTACGAAGGGATGAATCTGATTTGCAGAAATCCGTATTTATTATTCGGTACATGGATTATTAACAAAAAATAGTGTCCACACATGTAGTAGTGAGGATTTCATAAAGCTCATTTGTGAGTTATAGACTACCTTATCTACATTTAAATGATTACGTACAAGTTGAAGCTTTGATATATTGAAAGCTCTGAAGTGCACAATGACCAACTGCGCGCAGTATTTGATTGCGCATGCAGTACTTGATTGCGCGCGCAGTAGGTGGTTGCGCGCGCAGCCATTGGCTCGAGCTGCGCGCCGACGCGACGCGCCGACAGTAGACAGTAATGGTGGGGATGGTCGACATGGAGGGGCACGGCGCAAGCCACGTGGCGCGTGACAGTTGACAGTTCGTTGTGGTTCGTGCGTGTGAACAAGTGAGGTGCATTTACACCTCGGTTACTCGAGGTCGGAGAGAACTGTCAATGTATCATGGGGACGATGGGGACACTACACGTGTGTGCTGGACTCCATTGATCAGCAAAGCGTGTTCGCTGCTACCGGTCAGTTATCCATTTCACAGTTATCGACCGTACGATTACCTACCGGGTAGTTACGCCAGATACTGAAATACAGTACAGCGTCATCTCGCGATCAAAAATTTTTAGCGTTAATGTAACAAGAGTAATGCACTTACACATTACGCTTAATGCTGCACGCTGCTTTAAGCAGTTTAGTGTTCAGTATTATTGAAATTTACGCGAAATGTAGCTATTGAATTGTTCTATTGACGGATAGTGTTCACGAGAGTAACTAACAAAAAATTGTAAATACAAATATCTAATTTAAATTGACTTGTTGCCCAGGAGTCGCTCGCTTTCCCACATTCATATTGGATATGTTGAATACAAATGGATAAATACAAACTTATGAGATTATGAATAATGTAGAATCTGTGAATTATAATTGAGATAAGTGCTGATATAAACACAGGATGCTGCATTTGATAATGATACATTGAACAATTACGCATAATGTTGCCTGGTATCGGAGTATTTGGTACAGGAAGTATTGTAAGGATCATTATACCATTTTTAAGAGAAAAGGGTTTTAAAATTGAGGCAATATGGGGTCGCACATTAGCCGAAGTATCGGAGGTTGCAGCTGACCTCGAAATACCATTTCACACAAGTCGGATAGACGATGTTCTCCTGAGAAAGGACGTTGATCTTATTTTCATAATGTGTTCACCCAGTTTGCATGCACAAATTGCTGTAAAAGCTTTGGGTATTGGAAAGCATGTCGTATGCGATAAACCTGCGGGTTTAAGTCAAGGCGAAGCTTTGAAGATGGTACGAGCAGCACAGTATTATCCATCGTTAATAAGCATAGTAAATCATAGCTTAAGATTTTTACCTGCATTTATTTATATGAAGAAAGCTTTAGAGGAAGGATATTTAAGAGGATCCGTAACGGTAATAGAAGTTAGAGTACACATGGGAAGTTTATTACACAATGGTTAGTATATATACTTATATAAGTGTTTAGTTAGTTTCTACACAAACTATAAGGTATCATTAAAATTGTATACGTAGGGTACGATTGGTTATGCGATGATACAATGGGCGGTGGAATTCTTGCGCTTGTCGGTAGTCATGTGATAGATTTAATTTTTCACTTGACTGGTCAGCGAGCATCAAGAGTACATGCTGTTGTCAGAACATTCACTCAGAATACAAAGCATATAAACGGAATTAGGCATGTTACATCTCCAGACTTCTGCACTTTTCAAATGGAGCTGAGCGCTGGAGCATTGGTAACAGCTACGTTGAGTAATCATCTACAAGGACAATTGTCTCAAGAAGTCTTAATATGCGGAGGTGGTAATCACATTGTTGTACGAGGTGGGGATTTATACGGATGCATTGGAGGCCAAGAAGAGCTTCTTTATCATGACACTGATAATTTACAACACACGTGTTCCTCAATTGCGGATTCCATCCCACATCCATATATCAAAGGACTCCAAAAAATGATAGCAGCTCTACGAGAGGCTTTTCAATCGGTCGAAGACAAACGAGGATGGATAAAAGAACCTGTATTCTCTGCGTCAACTTTTGAAGATGGTCTCTATGTGCAAGCTGTTATCGATGCATTAAGACAAAGTAACAAACGTCGTGAATGGGTCAAGGTTAATATTTTAACAGAAGAACCAGACCCGAATCCTTTATTAAGCGCAGCTGTTCGAGCCACTGCAATTTCTATATAACAGAAGCATCTTGAAAAATATGTTTGAGGACTCAGATTTATTCCATACTTGTCAGATATCATAAACTTCTCATTCACGTCTTATTTATGTACATTTTAAATATGATCTCTAATGATTCAGGCAGCTCTGATTAACGCGTTGTGTGCAAATGATATAGCTTTTATTTTTGCGAATCTAATAAAACTGTAATTAGCATCATTTTGAAAATTTCATAAACATTAAAGAACTGTTGTATATATTTATATTAACAAATATTCTATTTAAAAGGAAACATATATATTTAAATTAGACTAATGAATTGAATAAACATTTTATTAATGTTCTCCTGGTGGACAACGTATGTGGAACATTTATAATACATATTCCTTTGATCTTTACATTCAAACAGTAGACGGGGGTAGACACCAACTTTCATAAACATATGACTGTAACTGATACTCAGCAAAACTATATTATAGTAGACTGATTTAATAGCATACAAAAATTATTCCTTATTACAATAATAAGTGTTAGAGAAAAGAGCATTTAACTTTACAATTAAAACATTCTCATTTTATCAAGAAACAGTAATAAATTATGATTCTCCTATATACCTGCATGAACGGATCCACATGTATGCATATAATTACGCATGACATGTGACATAGGTGCACATTGTATATTTTGTATTTTGCGGTCTTTCATTATCTCGAAATGATATACTTCGTTGCATCAAGTCGTATCTCGCTGTGCACAGCTCCTCGCCACATAGTATCATAAAGTATTGTTCAAATTCTTATAGATTTCGAAGAATATTGTATTTCAGGTAACGTATGTTTTATAAATATTGTAAATATATATCATCTATTGATTTTTCATGATAAGAAATGTTTTCGGCCTGATTATATAGTTGCGGTCTAACCTGTTATGGGCTGTTCTTTAGACATCAGTAATCACATTTTAGTGATACGTGGCAAATCTGCTTTGCACATTGAAAAAACAATGTATACTGTTCAATATTTTGAATGAAACCGGATACTTAATTCATCGTCGAATAATATTTGTTTTACCTTCATATTTTACTCGTGTGGAGGTTATGTGAAACGATTAATCGTGAAACTTCAATATAAATTAAAATCATGGATATATCACATACAGGATCAGACAGCTGAACAAAAGTTTATTAAGATACTACTTTGATTTTGTGTTTTGAATATATATTGTTCGTATTTACTGTGTCAATAAATACTTTTGGTATTTACTAATTCAGTGAATGATACTAGAAAATGACAACTACAGATTGTTTGTAGGAAATAATATTCTGGACCAGCATCTGATCCTGTACATGGCACTGAGTGGACATATGGTTGCTGCAGTCACCCGTCGCATCTTAATATTTCAATATCGTTTTTACAAGACTGCAATGACTTCTTTGCTGGCTCCTCCCAGTTCTGTACGTGGAATGACTCATTTGGATCGTAATGCATTTCAAGCAATTGTGGATGTACCGTGTTTCAAGTTTAAAAAGACACCAATTTCGAGACTTACGCCTACGTTGAAGAAATACTTTCTCAGAATACCTAATTTAAAGCCAATTCAACATGAGAATGACGATACTGTTGTTTATTTAAATCCGCTAATAATAAGATCGTATGAAGATATTGCAGAAACTGATAGAAAATTGTTGGCGGATCTATACGAAAGTTTTACGTACACAAAAATAACTTTAAACTATGATAATTGGCGTTGCGAAGAGCTCCTTAGATCAATCTTACCAATGGAAGTGGATATCCCATCTTCTTACAGTCGTGTTGGACATTTAATACATTTGAATTTGAGGAATGCACAGTTACCATTCAAAACCATTATTGGTGAAGTCCTCCTTGACAAGATTCCTAACATTCGAACAGTTGTAAATAAATTAAATATCATTGACACAACTTTCCGTCATTTTTCTATGGAAATCCTTGCTGGTGAGGCAGACACTATTACAACTGTGAAAGAAAATGGTTTTACGTATCAGTTTGATTTTGCCCAAGTTTATTGGAATCCTCGATTATCTACTGAACATAATAATTTGGTATCATGTATGAATAAAAACGATGTATTATACGATGTCTTTGCAGGAGTAGGGCCATTTGCTATTCCTGCAGGACGTAAGGGTGTGAGAACATTTGCAAATGATTTAAACCCAGAAGCATACAAGTGGCTTAAGAAAAATGCTATACTTAACAAAGTAAAAGGAAATATAAATTTTTTTAACATGGACGGGAGAGATTTTTTAAGAAACATTGTTAAAACTGATATACTAAATAGACGCAATGAGAATGGCTCTGGTTCCGAACACATAGTGATGAATTTACCAGCATTAGCGGTAGAGTTTTTAGACATAATTCATGATTGGTACACAATCGAAGAAGTAAAGAAGGTCTGCTCCAAACCACCTAGAATACATGTCTACTGTTTTGTGAAAGTTCAGAAAGGAGAAGATCCGTGCACTTATGCAAAATTAGTACTAGAAGAAAAGCTTGCATGTACGCTGCCCCATGATTGTCTCATAAATATGCATAATGTTAGAAATGTCGCTCCTTCTAAGGACATGATTCGTGTATCATTTTTACTGACAGAGAATGTCTTATGTGGCAAGGAGCCAGCAATGAAGAAACCAAGAATAGAAGACAGTGTTTAAATAAATTTGACTAATGTAATTGTAGGTGATAATGGGAAAGAACAAGGGCATACATAAAAACAAAAATGTTTTTAAAGTGTCGACTGTCCGTAGCATTAAGTTGAAAGCACAAGCGCAGAAAGTGAAGTTTAAGTTAAAAAAAGTAAGTGTTCAAATGTATTGAGACCTATACTAAGATTGTGATTCAAAGTTATAACAATCTTATTGCACTTACACACAATGATATGTCAAACAGTTTCCTAGTATATTTCATTAAACTTCTTTGCCTAAATTAAAAAATTAAAACAAAATCTGTTTAGTTAACAGACCTTATCGTAATGAATACCATTTGATAAAATCGATTTCCATTCTTTCATATATATTTGTTTAATTAGTTGGACTTGAAATTACACGATCGATCAAACCAGGATGTGCGAACAACTATAGATAAACAGCTCACAAAATTGCGTAAAGAGGTACACCAGACAAGTTCAAAAAGTAAATGTCCACATCCTATAGTAAAACAAACTGCAAATACGCAGGGAGTCGTCTCAATGAATAAACCTACAACAGCACAAACTGAAGCAATAGCCTCTGAGGTTGAAGGAATGCAAATTTGAGGAACAAGCATTTCATATGCATTTGGAACCATTAGCATTCATAATCACAATTCTGTTATTATTAAGTAAAAGTTTCTCTCTATTATTAACACTTAACTACTGAATTATAAGGATGTTTGAATTCATGTATATATGTTAATAGGGAGCAGAAGTTCTCACTATTTTTGTTACAAATGCTAATAAATCTTACAAGAATCATCATTATGCATTATTCAATACTTTTATCTGTCAACCTGTCAAAATGATTATAGATGTTTGTGCTTTCTAAGTGACTGCAGAAATCGTACTGGAGAAATCCTGCACAAAAACTCACGTGCTTGCATTTTTAGAAATAGCTGAACAGTATTAATGTGATATACTTGTCTTCATTATTCTTACGTATTTAGCTCAATTTCTTGCAATAATGGAATGTACAGCAAGCTTAGTTGTGACTGGAAATGAAATTTTACGTGGACAAATCATTGATACAAATACATCGTATTTGGCAAGGAGTTTAAGAGCTATTGGAATACGACTATGTAAAGTGACAGTAGTGCCTGACATAGTATGTATGATTTACATCATTTAAGCATTATAATATACAGTATCTTGTGTGTGGTGAATATATTTGCATCAGAGGTGTCTGTAAAGAATGAATGGAACAAACATATTCGCACAGATACATTTAGTGCCACGTGGCAAAACAAGAATGTGTAATCGAAGGTAGATGTTATGCATAATACACTATTTTCTACTAGGTAGATGAAATAGCTCAAGAAATTTGCGAAGCTTCTGCACGTTCTTATATTGTATTCACAAGTGGCGGTGTTGGTCCTACGCACGATGATCTGACTTATGAGGGTGTAGCTAAGGGTTTAAAATTACAGCTTGAATTGCACGATGAATTAGTTAATTTTTATACAAAATGTATTCCTACAGGAGATCATGCAAAACGTTTAGCTATTGTACCAAGGCCTTGTGATATAGTATATATAAAAGCAGCAGGTATGTTGAATAATTAATTAATCTAAAAACTGTTACTTGAATGTGTTATAACTGTATTTTATGTTTAATAAAGTACTGCAAGGTGACTAGTTTGTAGAATCATTGTTACAAATAATCTTAACTTCACTGTTGGCAATTACAACTAAACTTTGTAACATTATGTTTTCTTATAGAGACCTTCCCCGTTGTAAAGGCAAAGAATGTTTACATATTGCCCGGCTCCCCAAAATATTTTACTGCTGCTGTAGATACTATTGTGGCGCAATTAGATCAACATGCTCCATTGGACATTGAACATATAGATGTAGAGTTAACTGAATTATCAATAGCGGATACTTTAAATGAACATGCCGAACAGTGGAAATATAAAGTGAACATCGGAAGTTACCCACAAACGAGCCCACATGCATTTACAAGAATTACTCTGGAGGGTCACAAGGACGATGTGGCGGCGGCCAAACTTCAATTGTTACAATCATTGCCAACAAATAAGGGAATTCAAAGCAGACCATCTTTAAAAAAAAAATTCACTCGAGAAGATGCATACGAAATAATAAACAGCAGGAAATCTGTGCAATACATACACGAGGCTCTAAAAGTTATAGAAGAGTGTTATGAAAGGTATATGTCATTTGCATAAATATTAGCAACTAAAACAATAATATACATTTGTTGATATGATTATAATATTGCTATTTTACAGATTCAAATCAAGTGATATTTTTATAACTTTTAATGGTGGTAAAGATTGTACTGTTGTGTTACACTTGGTCGCCACTATAGTTATGTTAAAGGGGTATTCACGCTTAACATGTTTGTACGTAAAAGAAGATCCATTTGAAGAGGTACCAAATTGTTACTAAATAAATACATAAACTGTGTCTTAAAACTATCGAGTAAGATTTATTAATGTCATATTAAAATACTTTCACAGATAGATGCATTTGTGCAACAAGCCAAATATTATTATGATATAGAGCTAATAGAACAACAGTGCTCAATGTCCAAGGCACTGAGATTTGTGTTGAATGATAGAAAAAATTTAAAGGCTGGTTTTATGGGCATGAGAAACGGTGATCCAGGAGCGGAAAATTTAACATTGTTTGCACAAACTGATGCAGGATGGCCATCTTTGATGAGAGTTAATCCTATACTTAATTGGACATATTCCCAAGTCTGGCAATTTTTGAGAAATTATAATGTACCGTACTGCTCACTGTATGACCAGGGTTATACAAGTTTGGGTTCAAGAAATTCCACATTACCAAATCCTTTATTAAAGGACCCTAACAATTCTTCGTCTTACTTTCCAGCATATACATTAGTAGATGGGTCAGCAGAGAGGCGTGGCAGAAAGTGATGCTTTATTAGTTTAATACAATAGATACAATTTTTCATTTTAGGAAATAAATTGAACATTAGTTGGGTATATGGGTTGATGGGACTATTTTTCTTACAGTTTTGTAAGAAGATTTAATGACGAATGACAAAAGTCATGCATACATAGCAAAAATTGATGATTAAATTATATACTTTTTAATATGAGCTTCCTGCATTTTTATTACGTACCATTTGTGCACATAAGCGTTTATTGTTGCAACTCGGTTTGTTCGTTAGCAACAGTCCGATTTTGTAACTACGTACAATTTTAAATTGCATTTAAAACATACTTAACTGAAAAACCTTTATAAAGCAATTACAACATGGACATTTAATGTAATCGTTGATGAAACGAAGAACTATATAGCGTACACTGTTTCTCACACATCAGAATTCCACAAGGAAAGCACACGATCTACAATCTGTGACTTGACACACCTTTTTAAGGTAAGCAAGGAAATTATTTTTTAAAGCATGCCTTGATGGATGTTTACTACATACTGAAGAATTCACAGGGACAATAGTACTACTCAATGTGAAAGCTACACGACTGATCGATTACAATGCACCGCCGCTGATTCCGAAGTCGAGATGAAGGCTAAATTATGGATCCGTTCGACTAACCGAATTGACTTTGTCCCGCGTCTCTGCTGACCCACGAGAACCGAGGGATCATCCATGGTTGATCCGGTAGTGAAGCCACTGAAGCGGCCGGTTTAGGGTTTCGCCTTTGGATTTGGATTGGATTTGATTGAATCGACAGGAAAGGTGAGTATAAAAGCGACCATCCGCAACTTATAAGACCAAGGTGAGGGGCTGGCGAGGTGTACGGCGGCATGGCCAACATGTCCAACGACAGCATCCATTGGGAGGCGAGAGTTCTACCAGCAGGACCACCACGTTTGCTGGGATGGAACGTCCCTGCCGAGGAACTGATCCACATACCGGAACACTGGCTGGTCTACCCTGAGCCGAACCCCTCCCTTCATTATTTGCTGGCCCTTCTATACATACTTTTCACTTTCGTAGCATTGCTCGGAAACGGTCTGGTCATATGGATATTTTGCTCGTGAGTTGAATTTTCTATTCGCGAAGATGTAAAGCATTCTGCATAACCGTAAGTAAGATATTAACTATAATACTGCCGATAGTGAAGTAGTCCTGCGACTGACCTTATCCTGCTTAAGTATTCTCGTCACTATCGATAAAGATGTACGCGTGAGAGGCAACATTATTACAAGTAAAGCTCATTAATGTTGACAGTGCAAAATCGTTGAGGACGCCTTCGAACATGTTCGTGGTGAATCTGGCACTCTGTGACTTTTTTATGATGATCAAGACTCCGATCTTTATATACAACTCTTTTAACACGGGGTTCGCCTTGGGACATCTGGGCTGCCAAATCTTCGCCTTCATCGGTTCACTGAGCGGAATCGGTGCTGCGATCACAAATGCAGCGATAGCGTACGACAGATACAGGTAAAATCCGAGATATCATTTTAAAGGAACTTTTGCATTTGGTTATCTACGTAAAAATAAGATGCATCTCGTCATTGCTTGCAGTACAATAGCGAGACCCTTAGACGGCAAGCTTTCCCGCGGGCAAGTAATGCTTTTCATCGGTCTGATCTGGCTGTACGTATTACCGTGGGCTTTGATGCCGCTTATGGGAGTTTGGGGCCGCTTCGTCCCAGAAGGTTTCCTAACGAGTTGCAGCTTCGACTATCTGACCGACACCGCGGAGATTCGATATTTCGTTGCTACCATATTTACTTTCTCGTATGCAATACCCATGTTGCTCATTATGTATTATTACAGTCAAATTGTAAGCCACGTTGTCAACCACGAAAAAGCACTTCGTGAACAAGCGAAGAAGATGAACGTTGATAGTCTACGGAGCAATGCCAATACGAATGCTCAAAGTGCCGAGATTCGTATAGCGAAGGTAGTAACTGAGAGTGAATTCAAATTCACGTACCGGTAGAATTAAATGAGATCAATCGACATATTTTTAGTATAGACCATGAATTCTATGATTTTACTTAATAGAATGTATATGTGATTGATATTATTGTCCGTAGGCTGCTATAACAATATGCTTCCTGTTCGTTTCCGCGTGGACTCCATACGGAGTATTAGCGATGATCGGAGCATTCGGTAACAAGGCATTATTAACACCTGCCGTCACGATGATACCGGCATGTGCATGTAAAGCAGTTGCCTGTTTGGATCCCTACGTCTATGCTATCAGCCACCCAAAATATAGGTACATTACACGCCGTTGAGAAATTAAATATTTAGTTCTTGGCCTTTTCATGTCACTGTACAACTATAATTCCAGATTATTCTTGTAATATTATTACATAATATGATGCAGGTTGGAGTTGCAGAAACGATTACCATGGCTCGAGCTACAGGAGAAGCCAGTCGCAGACAGTACCAGCACGACAACTGAGACTGTTAATGCGCCGCCAGCCTCGAGTTAGGCTGTTCTTCTCTGCTTCTATATGAAATGATAAATTGGATACCTCTTACCCATACCGTTTCCTCCGATGTAATTATAAAACGTGGTCTCATTCTTGTATATCGTAATCAATTGCAATAAACGAATCCTCAGCATTTACGCAATTATCGAAACTAGCAATTGAAAAATGAAAATCTTTTGTCAATTGACAAACAATTTCTTTCAAATTTACACGTGTATAGCATTTACACGACAATTTACAATGGCATCTATGCCAATTTTGCAAAAAGCTCTCCCTGTATATGTACACTCACCGTAAAAAAAAGTGGTACACTTAGAATTTGGTGAAAAATCACCGAATTTCAAATGACGATAACTTCGTACATAATGAAGATAAAAATTTGTTTCAACAAGGAGAAGAAAGCTTGAAGCCTCAATTGAATGATTCGTATTGTTTAAATGTTGCGAGGTGAATTGTTTTAAAATGGCGAATGGCAAAATCGGACCATGCGAAATTGAAAAATATTTTTCCAAGTTTGTCATAAAACGTGGCGTGAGTCAAGTATCGCAGCAAAATGGGATAAAACCCATGCGATAGTACTGAGTTAAAATGCTCTTTAAATTGCTTTTTCAAAACTTCCAATACGATGATTTGTCACCGAGTTATTCGCACTTGAAGAAAAAAACAGCCTATCGACTTCAATTACGAATAACTCAGCGAACAATTGTCATATTGGAAAATTGAGAAAACCACTGTAAAGAGGAAACTCAGCGCTATCACACGTGTTTTATCCCAATCGGTTGCGACACTTAACTTTTGCTTAATGCCGCCGCAAATTATGGCGATAATTGCCCGAATTTGCATATTTTCGCTTTATTAATTGTCATTTTAAATAAAAAGGTCGCACAGAATTGCGCCATGAGATTTTTAAAAGCAGAAGTCCGAACCTTTAAAATGCTTGTTGCAAGATCTCGCTAACTGTTTTAGGTGCTGAGATATTCAATCTTGAATTTTTAACAACGCCGAAAAGCAAGAATTGGCGGTATTCTAAGGTTCCGAGCTGTCTCGTGGTTACGCGCGTATGCCGTGTGCGTGCTGCGAAAAAGGACTGTATATAGGGGTGCCTCAGCGTGCGTACGTATGTTTGTACACAATAAGGATATGGACATGATAATTCGTTAGTTCCTAGTTTAGTTAATTCTAAGTGCACACAAGGAAAATTTAGAATTTTTATACTGTGGAAATAACGAATTATCATGTCCGTATCCTTATTGTGTAGAAACACACGACGCACGCACGCGCGCGCGCAAGCACACACACACACACACGCGCTGAGGCACCCCTATACAGTACTTTTTCGCAGCACGCACACGGCATACGCGCATAACCACGAGACAGCTCGGAACCTTAGAATACCGCCAATTCTTGCTTTTCGGCGTTGTTAAAAATTCAAGATTGAATATCTCAGCACCTAAAACAGTTAGCGAGATCTTGCAACAAGCATTTTAAAGGTTCGGACTTCTGCTTTTAAAAATCTCATGGCGCAATTCTGTGCGACCTTTTTATTTAAAATGACAATTAGTAAAGCGAAAATATGCAAATTCGGGCAATTATCGCCATAATTTGCGGCGGCACTAAGCAAAAGTTAAGTGTCGCAACCGATTGGGATAAAACACGTGTGATAGCGCTGAGTTTCCTCTTTACAGTGGTTTTCTCAATTTTCCAATATGACAATTGTTCGCTGAGTTATTCGTAATTGAAGTCGATAGGCTGTTTTTTTCTTCAAGTGCGAATAACTCGGTGACAAATCATCGTATTGGAAGTTTTGAAAAAGCATTTTAAAGAGCATTTTAACTCAGTACTATCGCATGGGTTTTATCCCATTCTGCTGCGATACTTGACTCACGCCACGTTTTATGACAAACTTGGAAAAATATTTTTCAATTTCGCATGGTCCGATTTTGCCATCCGCCATTTTAAAACAATTCACCTCGCAATATTTAAACAATACGAATCATTAAATTGAGGCTTCAAGCTTTCTTCTCCTTGTTGAAACAAATTTTTATCTTCATTATGTACGAAGTTATCGTCATTTGAAATTCGGTGATTTTTCACCAAATTCTAAGTGTACCACTTTTTTTTACGGTGAGTGTATATCAAACCTTGTGTGTGCTGGGCAATGGTAAGTAGATGACAATGTAATTTTACTAATTATTTTTACAGTAAGTGCATGATAAATAAACTAGTACTTGCAAAACAGTTTTTTTTCGTTCCTTCCAATGTCATTTTATCTTTCTGTACTTAATTATTCATTTTGGTCAACGGGGTCGCAGAGAGGTATATGGTCATTAACCTTCGCGTCCATTCAATATGGCCGCAGTCGGCTACACATATGATTTTTGACAGCTACGCTTACACAATACGGACTTGTTGTCCTGTATAACTTTGTGAATTAATATTGACACGCATGAATGTACAAATCAGAGTTTTACAGCGGTGATATTGCAAGTGTAAAGCCACTTATATGCGATATTTAATTATTTAATATGGCTCTTGTGAATTTAGGACCGCGACGAGGAGAACCAATTGATTTTTTATCCAAATATCATGCAATATCAAATAAATTAAAAAAGTAGTTATTAGTATTATAATCTGTCTACCACAACTTATTTACTATTAACTTATGGAATATAATATTTATTTTAGGCGATTTTTGAGAAAACCTAATGTTGCAGAGGCCAGCGATCAATTCAGTAAATCAACATTTTCATGTTTACTATGTATATAATGGTATTGCATGTACATAAGTATATGACAGCCTAATTAATATACACTTTTCTATTTTCAGGTGCATTGGCGACTGAATGCGAACAAAAGGAGTTGTGGCAATATGCAGGTTTATGTTGGTTAGCTGCTGCTAGATGCCAAGGTACATTGGAGAATGCAACCTCTGAAATTAACTTGTTAGTTAAAGCTGGGAGGCAATTTCTTATTGCTGATAAAAACGATAACAATATAGGGTGCCCATCCATTGGACAAGAGAATGTCCAAGTGAGTCTCTAACGATGCCATATTTTAATTTTTTTTATAACACGATAGAGTACATCATTCTTATTTTAGGCAGCTATAAGCTGTTTTGGTCATTCTTTAGCACGCTGTAACAATCAGCCAGGTTTTAATACAATGTCTGGTGGATTAGCAATAGAATTGGCATTGGCATTAGGACCAAATCCAGCTGGTATTCAGCAGTTGCGGAAAGCAATTGATATTTATCCAACACCAAAAGCAATCACTACATTAGTTTCATATTATATTAAACAAGGTGAGAAGAAGGTACTTTTATCGATACTCTTAAACTTTATATAAAAACTGTTGATTTAATTAAATAATTTACATATTTCATATTGTCTACCACAACAGGTGATTATGTAACTGCTTTACACATCCTCACTGACTTTGCGGAATTTATAGAAGCCTGTGTTGTTGCTGGTTCAAGAGGAAATTATAGTGCTATTTTGCATAGGTGATGCAAGCTTGTTTGTGTTTCTCTTATCATTGCACTGCAATATCGATAGACATATAACATAAGAGATAATGAACATAAAATAATTTTTGATTTAGATGCGAAGTAACAAGATTACTTTTGCTTTTGATTCTTCAACCATCGCCACAGAGACTTCCACCTTCTCTTGCTCAAGTTTTAGAGAAATATGCATGGGCGGAAGAAAATGTGAATAATGGTATAGACACGACATTTATTCTCTTATATTTTATTTTCCATATACCAACATCTTACAAATTGTAGATCTTATTATGAGCGAAGATGAGTTACTGTTATTGCAATCACTGGTATTAGCCTGTCAATCGCATGATTATAATGCACTATTGCAATTGGAAGGAGATCTTTGGACATATTTTGATGCGGAACAGAAAGATTTGCTGCATAAACTAATTCAAATATTAACCTCATAGCGTAGCATGTGCATAGCAGATTCTCGTATACTGCGATAAATGTTAAAATAATACGATTTCAAAGAATTGTTTCATAAAACAGAAATGTATGTATGTATGCTGTTAATAAAATGTATATATGTTAAGAATACTCTTACAGGATTTTCTGCTTTGCTTAGTTTTGTGCAGTTTTGTGCAGTTTTGTGAACTGATGTGAACTGATGTGAACGACAGTTACTCTATAGTTAAGGAATGGGCCGTTGGAGGCTCTGCTCCATATCTAAATTCAAATGAAAACATTCTTTTACTTGCTTCTAGTTGTTTGAAATTTGTTTTGCATCACTTCGTACAAAAATATACGGACATGTTCAATGGTAAGGAATATTCAGTACATGTACTTACATTTTCATTAACATATAAATTTCTTTAAAAACACGGATTGCAGATGTTATTCTTGTGTATGTCATGCTCATGCTGGTAAAGGCTACTATGCTATCTACCACATGAACGTGTGGACGTAGGTGGCCACACTTTACGTTTACGTCTATTTACCGAGTTACTTGGAGTTGGCTGAAATTGACAAAGTAGTGAATAAAAAAATTAAATACCAGAATGGGTGATCATTTTGAGGCGCAATGGGCATTGGATGTACTCGAACCAGATCCAGATTTCCAACACAGTTTTGGATCCAAATATTTTGCGGAAGTTTTTGGGATCCCCGCAGGATTTGCATATCCCTGCTTTCGTAATTTTATGATGAAAAGGCCCTTCTTAGCAGGTCAGATTTTTTTCAGCCATATCTATCTAGAATATTGAAATGGATTTACAATTTGCACGTTTTTTTTCCAATGATTTCTGCTTTCTTAAGATGATTAATCATTCTAACCTAACAAGTTGATGTAGTTATGCAACATATGAGAATTATTTAACAATCTGAAAATATTATCTACAATGTAAAACATTGTTTGCCATATGAGGTATTAAATACATATATTAAAACTTAATTAACCAAGAACGACATTGATATTGTTGTCCTCTGCTGTCATACGAGTACAGTATATGATATTCTGTAATTATAGGATTTCATTTGCACATCATATCTATGGTAGTAGCGTGTGCAATTGGCGAAGTTTACATGAGAGCACATGATAAAAATAATGCTACCAGAGATGCTATTCTGCGTGATTATGTAAGATTACATCCAGAGGATTTTCCTCCACCAGGTAACATAAACATACTAATATTTCTTTGTTCTGTGCTATGTAAAATATTTTCGTTCGTATTTTTAATTTAGATATTCATTATTCTGGTTTATTTGTCTAAATTACCCTAAATTTGGTTAAACCCTATTATTCATTTAAATGAAATAATTGTACAATGATAAAAATTATACAGATACAAGATATAAACAGCTTTGACACGTTTGAAAATTGTTTTCAGATCGTAAAAAATTGGCAGATGTTTTAGACGATTGGGTTCCTCTGCGTTAACATATATATGTATATATATGTGTATATTCAATTACGAAATACTTATATCAAGTTTACTAGTGTTGTATTGCTTCTACATTTAAAATATATCGTATAAGCTTATGACATCCAAATAATAGTTGTGAATATACTCACCTTTAATTTATAAATATGTCTAAATGTAATATAATGATAAAACTTTTGTTTAGTCTTAATTATGATTTATTTTTAAGTTATTACTTCAAACTTGAGCAATACATTTAGCACATCTAAAAATTTCATGTGCACGCAAATAACAGTCATGACCATATTATCAATTGATGTAAATAATAACACATATAGAGACGTAGCTGTCATTCTCACTGTGTATCACACAGAAAAGGAATGCAAAATTATATGTGAGTCTCCCCAACATTTTTGTTATACTTCTAATATTCCTGATTTTTACAGTAAAAACTAATGAGTACACGTCTTATGGTTTATAGGAGCTATTTGAAGAGATACATAAATATGTAATTTTGTAAAACTGAACCCAATTCTGAATAATGGCAAATGAAAATTTGATCACACAGGATGTCTATTTTGTTAACAGTAATAGAGACATAACTGAATTATGGTACTAACATTAATTCTAATAGATATAATAATATCTTATTTATGTTCCGGATTGTAATTATCATTGTACAGGCCAGTACCCTTGGAATCCCCTAACCAGGGATATTTATTTGGGCACTCTCTACATGTTTCTAGATACCTGCAAATTTTTAAAACCATTTAATACATCAGAATATTAATCTACTTAGTGCAGATTGCACAAATTTTGCCTCAAGCAAATTACACATCGAATCTACTTAGTTAATAAGTATTACGCTACCACTGACCTAGTTGTAGTGAAATTTGATTCTGCAGGCTTGAAATCCAAAGCGCATTTATTTGGATTGTTACATGGAGGTCCAGGAATATTATCTTTGGTTTTACACGACCAACCTTCAAAATTGTTTAATGCTTTAACTGGCTTTGGATCGGCTATCCAAGTTAATGCTTGCGTAGCGGTAACAAAATAAACATCAGGCCTGAAAGACATTTATAACATTAATTGAGTATGGTTCTTGGTCATTATTATATACGATACCAGTTGTGGTATAAGGTTATTAAAACTTGCACACTTACAATGTTACAGCCCAATCGAGAAACTTTGAAAGTCCTCTTTCTAGTTCTTTAATTTGAAACCAATTAGTATGGAAGGGCATCATATAAGGAGCTCTATTTTGTTCATAATATCTATAAAAATCCTCTTGCAACCAGTCAAATACTTCTTCGGGATCATGATTGTGCAAAACACATTGATCTAAGTAAGGACAGTGCCCACCTTCATAGCTCTCTACATAATGTGCATTTAGAGGTATCTCCCATACACCTGGTAAATAACAACGCACATAGATGTTTTCTTGTTGAACTTTCTTAATCATAAAATTCAAAACTTATTCTGTTCTACAAATTCTCATATACCTGGGAACGATTTCGTAGGGCACGTGCCTGCTTTACATTCATGTGGAATTTTATAATCAAGGGTATACGGCCAGATGGGAGTCTTCAACGGAGATATGCCAATACTACTATCGTAAATATAGCCAAAATCTTCTAAAACTTTATATTGAGTATTTCGTCCAGGTTTTAAATATGGTCCTCTCATACCAACGACTTCACTAGTAGAGATATTACTAAAATGTTTAAGAATTTCTCGCATTCCAATCATCTCACCAACCCATTCTTCATATCCCTTATCTTCTAATCCCTTTTGAAGCCTAGAATTTTATTAGTGACATTCGTTATTTTATATGTATATCAACTTATTACTGTAACTAGAGATATGACTAAAGTCATTCTTACGAAATTGTTTCTGTTGCAATTTCATGGCCATCGTGTGCTAAGCTTTGCACCATGTTGTAATTGCAATATTCATGTGAAATGAAGAAAGTACCCTTTAGAGGGCAATTGTTTGGATTTAAACGATCCTTTGCAAATATTTTTTGATAATGATCAAAATTATTGTGATTTATTGCCCCGTCAAATGTCATTATAATCATTTGTGGTGTCTGTAATTAAATAATTATCTAGAATAAAAAAATCATTCATAGATTGTATTAGGTACATGCATGAAGTATGTATGAGTACTTACTTCGTCTGGCTGAAGACCACCAGGGATAATTGTACCATCTCGAGAACAAAAGCAATATGGTAGTTGACAATTTGATGTGTCACATCTCTCCGCCAAATCCGTTGGAGGTTCAGTTATGGGAGCTGGCGCTTTAAGTTGAAAACTCTGATATTAATATAAACACAAATTTAACTGCAAATCATCCATCTTTTTACATTTTGACACATGATGTACATTTTATTTTATTAAACAAAAATATAGGGTTGATTGATAAAATACTTACTAGTTTCAATGGGTCCGCAACGAGCTTCGTTCTTGAATGTGCAAAACTTGCTAATATCATCAAAGTGTAATCCCGATGGGCACCTATTGAGGTATGGATACCCATCCACGCACTTTCAATAAAAAAAGGTCAAGCATATAGATAAGTGAAATATATAATATCGGGCAGGACTTGTACGTGCATGTGAGTATGTTGATAATTACTTGATAAAATCTTCTGCATGTTGCTGGGTCCGCAAAGTTACCGTTTCCTTGACCTTCAGGACATTTGAATTCTTCATCCTTCTTATCCTCTTCCTTTTTATTTTTTTGGCAATTTACTGAAACCGAAAGGATCGTCGTCACGGCATTTTCCAATTAGCATCTATATTTGTAGGTATAATATACAAATTTAGGGTAAACGTGGAAATGTTAATAACAATCCTTATCCATCAGGCGAATACTCTTTTATATCGGTCTCTCGGAAGCTCCGCCATTTTTACCAAAAGAAAGAAAGTTACCATTGAAGTACTTATAATAATTACTTGAAAGTTACTACTCCGTCGGCAAAATGTCAAGGTTGACAATCTTACTCGAAACTCATCCATACACACGTGCACATCCATTTCCATTCTGGTTTGCCGTGCAAGTGGGGTATAAGGTATTTCTTACGTTCCACTTTTACCGCATTCTTTCGATCGAGTTCTAAGTTGTCATTATTATACTTTGAACGCATAATAGCGATCGGGATAAAGAAACTAATGAATTTGAAACGAAATCTAAAGGACCTACTTCATCGGGTCTAGGTTCTAGGTACAGTTACGTTATGCATATTCAACAGATATATGTGCTGATAATTGCGAAAGTAATACAATTTTTCCCTCAATAAAATCGATTTCCATGTTTGTTGGATAATCCGAATATTGATACTATTCTTATCCAATTTTCGATCGGATATAGAATATAGACACAAGTGGAAGAGCAAATTGTTTTTCGATTCAATGAATTCAATAAAATCGACGAAATGTCACGTTACACGCAATGACATGTATTTTCTTCTTTTAACGCGAATCAATAGGAATTTCGCGTGCTCATTTTTTCGGCCTATTGTGAGTGGGCCGAAAAATGAGGTAGGCGATACGGCAGGCGGAAGCGCGCAAATACATATAGAAAATCGGTGAGAGAAATTCTGCGGAGGAACAGAAGGGATGCTTGAGAAAGCGAGAAATACGGCGGTAGGCATTCCAATATCGTCGGGCCGTAAGTGTGCACACGTGTGTATTTTAACTCGACACTGAGCGCCATTTATGCACATTTCTACGAAGAGAGTCAACGATCTTCGTGTTCGCGCGAAGATCAAATCCCATTCACCGTTAGAAGAGATAATTGTAAACCCGCGAAAGTTCATTAGTTTCATCGCAGCTCGAAAAACTGTGGCGAGTTAAAAACCAGAAATGTTTTAGTGCGCTTGAGAAACGTGTAAACGATATCCATGACCTTTCTTGCCTTTGAATACTCGTAGGTGACCTTCACGCCGACCACCCTATTGAAACCGGCATGAGGCGAGATGAACGTTTTAATGAAACTTTCGCTTTTGTCGATCGTTCTCGCAAATGAAACAGCTTTGGAGGATAATCAAGAGGATGGTAGATGGATAAAGAAGCAAAGGACCTAGTAGTAGAATAATGAAGGATGCGCGGTACGTCTAAAACTTGCTCGTTTCCGTAAGACATGTGAGTGGTACCAGCAGCGCATATTAATTAAGAGAGTGCGGTATGAGCACACTGTGTTGACGACCACGCAAGCATATCAATATGTAAAATTAAATATTGGAAGGGTAAGAATTTTAAATTGAAAGAAAAAATTTCCTGACGCGCAAGGTATAACTGCACCATGTACAGCAATATTGAATAATTGCATTGAAATTCCTGCGTTTGTTAAATTTAATCTAATTAGTTTTCAATTTTCTAGACTATTGAGACACGTACGTGTAATTACAGTAAATATATTAATAGGATGTGGGACAAGAAAAGAAAGGAGAACGTCGTGCACGTGGACGCTATGTTGTTTTACAGGCAAGATTCAATCGGAATATTATATCATGCGCAAATATACAAGCGAGTGAAAGTGGCTGTTAAGGAAGAGTCTTCTTGCTGACCTTATAATCGTTATGTACAAGACAAGCTCGACCACTTTTTCTCTCTACGCTTCGAAAATATCTCTCTTAAAATCCCTGTTCGACCACCATATTGATTATTGCCGATTTGATTTACGTATCCCGCACGTGGATGTGCCTGGTACTCAGTAGCCAGCTCTTCCAATTCTAATCGTTCCGTCGATTCTCACGAAAAAGGAGAGCATAGAAATTTAGGCTACAGTTTTCTGCAAAACGTTACGCATGCTACTTTCATATATGCGTAGACTGGTGAGTGAAAAAATTCCAAAGCCACCAATGGATGTGGCGTACCACGCGAGTCCCAGTTATATCGGCAGATACTCGTCTTTTTCAGGTAGTAACGGCGCGTGACGATGTCAAAAAGATCCGTTTAACGGCAAAGTGGAAAGTGAAGGTACTCCTGTGGCAATGACGTTGTACGTGCTGAGGTGTTCAGGTGCAACACTTCCATCATCACGGGTGCGCACCCATACACACGTGTTTTAGATAGACAGGATATACCATATGCGCCAGAAATAAATATTCGTCTCGTGGGCCAAAGGAAATCGCGGAATGGACCTTCGCAGCAATCTTCTTAATCAGTTACCCGCGTTTAACGTTTTAAAAAAGAACAATGCAATGCTCGGCACGTTACAAGCAATATTCTGACTGTAACATAAAAGAGCGCAATTCTTTTATGACGAGCATGCTCCTAACAGGCAGTTAATGAATTAAGAATTCGACATTGGGACTGTTTACATTCTTCTAAATCCTGTTTCACTGACGCTCCGCCGAATACAGAAGCACACGCACACTCGACGAAGTCTCTCGTTCTGGTAACTATTAACAAATTTGGCACGGACGAGTCTCGAGGTGGTCAAGATACTGGGGAGACATTTGAGTATGGACAACATGTTTTGGAAACACACTGTCCCATATCCGTTTGACGGTAACATTAGGCGACGGATAAAAATTGGTATTTTATATAAAAACGTTTGACGTCGACTGATTATCATAACAATAAGCAAATCGAAATAACGGCAGGAAAGTGAATGGAATAATCAAGTCGCGCGAAATGGAATCCACGGACACCGAGAATACGAGGGGACAATCGTGGGAGAGACAAAGTGTCGTAACTTCTACGAGGGAGTAGGTGAGATCTTAAAAAATTCTGGAGGTAAGGGCGACGCGCTCTGTTTTCCATCGTGTGAGAGGATGCGATTTCTCCACGGTTCTCCAGCGTTCACCACTCTCGTCAAATGCACTCGTGCACATTTTCTTGAGGCCGACTGACGGATTAAATGTCCGATCCTACCTGCAACGATTGCGAACGCGATGCAAAGCACCGTCCCCTTTTGGAATCTCATCTTTTCTTTCCTCTCTGGTCCGGACGGGTCCCAATCGTGCTAGTCACTCCCGAGGAACGAAGAAAAGGAAAAAAAAAATATATAAATCGCGGCACTTATGCCTGTCTTGCAGCTCGCCGATTACTGGAACGTATCATGGGCAACCACCGGACAGACCTGCTCTCACGATACTACTGGGACTAACCGACTGGGCCTGTATGCCCTCTGTCCCTGTGCCTCCGTAAAACCTCTTCCCAAGAACCGGACAGCGGTAACCGTTCTCAACGCATTGGCTGCCCACTTTCTAGCAGTGGGCCCCGATCGCTCAGAAAAGTTGTCTTTCAGATAGGAGCTAAAGCGCTACCGTCCACTTGGGCGTAAAGAAGAAATGAATTTTTAATTTTTGTCGTTCTTACTTTTATCTTCTTTTGTCTTTTTAAAAAGGTAGCGCGATGATAATAATTAATGATTAATAATCATTATTAGGGCTCTGATAGAGGGGGATTTGAAAGTTACAGAAATAAGCGTGCATATAACGATTTAATCACAAATCCATTTTTATCATTCGCGGTCCTTTCTTATACCGATTCTTTTTAACAGACTTCTCCTTTGTTACTGATTTGTCCGCTTTTGTCTGCCGGATGGTGGTTTTCATCCAACGTGCATATGCAGAATCGCGTTTGGCAGGTCTTAATTGTTGACCGGCCAGATTGATCACAGCGAGCGTCGCATTGTCCAAGAAACGATTTGCACGTTCGGCAAAATCTATTGACCACTGCATCGTTCGATTCCACTTCGGTTGGGTCTTCAGGATTCTCTCGGTGATGTTCGGTAAGTGGAAAACAATATCGCCGAATAATGCTGTGTTCTCCAATATCGTCGAGAAAGCTGTGGCCAAGGCCGAAATAGAAAATAATTTTATATACACCGGCCCGCATTAATATTCGGATCTCGATGCTTGTCACACATATATGTATTTAAATGGGATATTCACCTTCCCTCCTGCTAGCATTTTGTGGAAAGGAGCCGTTAGCGTCGGAAAAATCCGTTGCCTCCAGAATGACTTTATTCGACTCAATTACTTCAACCATCTTCTCTCCGAGCCTTACTATCATTTTATACACGCGTTCGTAATTATCCGTTTTGCGAAGGATTTGCACTGCGTGATAATGGTCCTTACGCCGCTCCCTGAACATTTTTTTGACTGTCGTGCTAATTAAGGAGTACTGTGTCTTACTGCACAGTAACGAGTGTACGCGAATTAAAAACCTTATACTTCTAAATGATGAACGACTAAGGAACTTTTTTTAAAAAAAAAACAATATTGATTCTTAAAATTAATGTTGACATCGTGAGTTCAGACATTAGAAACATTTTGTAAAGGATACAAAATTCTTCATTGAAATCTTTCTCAGATACGGCCGGTTCCTGGGAATCTTCACTGTTGGGCAATTCTATTTGAGAATTCGAATCCGCGCCATGCGCATGCGCGACATATGACAACATCGACACGATGGCAATTGAAATGAACACGCGTGGCATGCTGTACAGATTCGTACGTGTAATGATATTTACATACAGTAAATAAGCGGTAAAGTACTCATAAAGAATTGCGCATTGTTAAAGTACCAACGCGACGTGTAATCGTTGGCATCGGTAAACACTAATTTTCAAATTTGACAGTATAATTTAATTTGGTCACGGCTTTCAGAAGAGCCATGAAGGAACTTTAGAACCGATGACATTACACCAGCGCCATCTTTCTCAAGCTCTACTGATTTTGTGAGTTATCAGATATGTTCGTTTATAAACTATTGAAAATTGACGTGTTAAAAACAGAGATATTTGATTTGACACAGATGAATGCTCAAGCGTGATTAAAAATAATAGGTAAAATGAACTTCTCGTTAACACGAACACTATATGACTAAAGAATTTAATTAATCATGCAACAGGATATCTAAGAAAGTACTCAAAAAAACGATTCAACACAAATCACATAAATTTCTACAGGAGCATACGTGACAAGTGTTGAAATGTCACTAATATTATAAGGAGGCTATTTATGTTAAAATTGTGATAATACAATTCTACGGGTTAGAGACATACGGGATTGAATATTGAAAGTAAATATGGCAACAATAGACGAGGCAAAGCTTGATGTGAGTATTTGTCAAATAATGTGTTAGTCGCTTATGTGACAATTCAATAAATTCAATGAATAACTTCAAACCAATGATATTATATTTTTAATTTAAAAGTATTTCTGGAATGCACAATGAAAAGAATTACTTAAGTTTATTACAGAGTAATTATAATCTTATTTTCACAGATGTACGATGATGTGGCGTACACCGTAGACCCCCAAAATGTTGAAGGTGAAATGACAGTAGGGGCGAAACAGAGATCAAATTTGGGAGAACCAGAATTTAATACATTAGACGAACCAATTAAAGATACAATTGTGAGTTATATTGATATAACTTTTAATTTATAATACCATAAAAGATTCCTATTTCAATTTATTGACTTATAGCTGAGAGATGTCAGAGCAGTTGGAAAAAAATTCTTCCATGTTTTATATCCAAAAGAAAAGAAGAGTCTTTTAAAAGAATGTGAGTAGTTGGTCGTATAATGTTATATTATCTATGATATCATTATTGTTTGCATTCATGTTTATTTTGCATCACAATAGACTTTATATTTCAGGGGATCTCTGGGGTCCATTAGTATTATGTACGTTTATGGCAATGTAAGATATATTTTCCAAAATTAATTAATATACATATATATACTTAATGATAGTATGGTAATGCATCTGACCAGATTCATCTTGCTTCTAGGGTATTACAGGGATCATCTGATACTGCAGATAATTCAAATGATGGCGGGCCAGAATTTGCAGAAGTTTTTGTTATTGTATGGATTGGTTCAATGGTCGTGACCTTAAACTCAAAACTCTTAGGTGGAAATATGTAAGCAGTCATAGTTATTTTAGTGCTATTATTACTTTTTTAAATGTGCTATATTAGCTTACTTCCTCATGTTGCAGATCTTTTTTCCAAAGTGTTTGTGTATTTGGATATTGTTTATTACCAACTGCCATTGCTCTCATTCTATGTAGAATTATATTATTGGTGGAGCAAACTACATTTCTGTTTATTCTCCGATTTATCATTACTATGATTGGATGTGTCTGGGCAACATATGGTCAGTATTATTAGAATCTTTTTTGTATACTAATATCGATTTACATATTTTTGAAATTTCATACCATACAAATTGTAGAAATTATTAGTATGTGTATATAATAAATTATAACCATTATTTAGCATTAAAGTGAATAACATTTCAGCATCGATGGCCTTTCTTGGTGACAGTCAGCCAATAGGAAGAAAAGCATTGGCTGTTTATCCCATTTTTCTATTTTACTTTGTCATTTCATGGTTAGTAATATCTCATACAACATAATAGATATAATTACAATTATATTTTCTTACGTCATAAAGAACATGACGTGCATTATCCTTCTGCACAATTATAAGATCACAGGATTAAATAAGCAAGGCAGGAAGTAATCGATACACTCCATTTTGAAACTTCTATGTCATAACTTATATATTGGTTTATTATGCTTATTATTATGTAAACTAATATCATTGATTAGGTTGACAATGTGGTAATTTTCTGCTTACACGAATACCATTTCATGCGTCAATTATAATGATCGTACAATCATCCTCATTTAAAGTATTTGTTCTTAGTTTTAGTAAAGCTCTAGATTTAATAGAATTAATATAACTAGTCCATTATCACTTACATAAATTATTATCATAAGATTGTTATATATTTATATAAATCAAATTATTATGAAAATGTTATATAAAACATACAAGATGACACATTTTATTAACCAACTGTTCCTTTTTTGCTGTTAAATTCAAATTTGATGTAAAGTCTGAAGCCTGTGGATTACATTCCATACTAGGTTAAACTTTTGTACATACAAAAAATATCTGGAGCTAGATAAAAATAATAATAGTGGTACTTCTAACAGTGGGAAAACAATCATTAGAATTCTTATATCAAAAAGGAATATGATTAACCACATAAAATATCATAAATGAAGTGTACTCATGTGATTGATATTAAAATTTCTACAGGTTCATTACTCAGATATTGAAAGACACTTTCATTGATAGATAAATGATTTTCTATATCTTACGTATATTTAAAACAAATATTTGTAATACTATTATGTACAATTATAAAAACTATATAAATGTAAGTCTATCAAATAACATATAGTCATTACCTCCTTATTTATATATGACTGAAATATCTTCCCAATTTCTTCAACAGTTCTTTACTGTCGCGATGTGCTGGATAAGCATGTAAAGATTTTTTCACTGCAATATAACTCGTTTGTAAATCCCCAACCTAAAAATTCCAGGAGTACTACAATGACAAATTTTAAACGGATATCTGGCGAGTAGTGAAGACATGTATGTACCTTATCTGCTAAATGTGCGCTGTTAAAATGAGGTTCATATATATAATTAGCAATACTAGCTGCCGCATGAAAGTATGTTCGTGCTGCAGTCATATTCCCATTTCTAATTTCAATAACTCCGAGGTTATTATATGCTAAGGCATGTCTATTACCAATGGCAATAGCCAATTTCAGACATTCCTCTGCCATTGTTAAATCACCTAATGTCTTTAATGATAATAAAAAAATGTAGAATCATACTTGAAACGTGGTACTCATCTTAGATGTGAAGTTGAAAACTACTTACTATAGCAATATGGGAAATGTTATACCAAATATCAGCTATGTTTTCCTCAGTAGCAAGGCTGAGCGCTCTTTCAAAACATGATATTGTATGATCATATTGCTGTGCATAAAAACAACACAGTCCAAGATTATTGAATAGTTCGGCATTATGCACTCCCATTTGCAACAGTCTTCTACAACAATAAGAAAAGGGTATGCTTTGATTATCAAAAACGAAAATTTATGATTGTTGTAAAGTCTGATGTTACATTGGAACTAATTAATACTTTTGCATACCTGTAATAACGCAATGCAAGTTCTGGTTGATCATTATAAAAATGATGCATGCCAATACTAGCTATAGCTTCTGTATGAGATGCATCCTCTTGAGCAACTAATTTATAATATTTCATTGACATTGGCATGTTATTTAAAGCCTCAAATGTACGGCCCATTTCAGTAAAAATACTGACCTGTACAGACACTTTTCTTTACACAGTTGTATAGTTTATACTTCTTTCAATAAAACAAATTTCAAAATAATTACATCATTTGGAAAGTAATCGAGACCTCGTTTACACACGTCTAAAGCAGTTAATGGTTGGTCTAGTCTAATATAAACCCGAATTAGCCTTAAAATTGTTTCTATGTTCTTGCAGTCTTTTAAAGCAGACTTGAATTGTTGTTCAGCATCTCTTATTAATCCTAAAGTGTAGTAACACTTTCCCAATTGAACTTTCCACCACCAGTCCTTATATTGACATATTTGGGTTGCTTGTACTGCTAAATCTAAGGCCTGCAATTTGAATTATTTGGGATTAACGGAATATATATATTCAGTACATAGATACATAACTTATAATAATCTACATTACTGTACTCACATATCTTGCATCATTTTCATGGTAATATATATATTCAAATAATGGTTTTGCAACACACGACTGACTTGCATACTTTGATACATTAAGTCGTGATAATTGAATAAAAGGTCCTCCTGGTTCTGTTAACATCGATGCTGTACCAAGTCTACATATAATGCGTTATATATCTTCTATTAATCATTATGTAAACACATTTATGTACAACAGAATTTATGTATAACATAATTTCTTGGCCAAGCTTATTGCAATACTTGTAGGTATACATATGTAATACATACCTTACATTCCTTCCTGAGCTGGCTGTAATGGGTCTTATAGTGGTTGCTGTTCTTGGCGTTCTTAATGCTTGCTCTACTGTTTCACTTAATGCTGCTTGAGTTGCAGGACGTACTACGCCGGATACAGGTCTGCCTTTGATTCAAGATGTAATAAATTAGTAATGATGCACATATTTCAAAATATTAATTTTTATAGAGTATCAAACCTGATTGTGTCTTTGGACGAAATCCCTGTCCTGTCTGTTCGTTACCGGCATATCTTAATGAAGTTCCTGGTCTGGGCATAGAAGATATGGTATAACTGTCTAATAAACTTTCTGCAATTCCCTCCTCTTCACCTTCGATATCGTCAACATATATTTGTAGTGTTAAAGCACGCATTTTTAATACCCACACAGTCTAAACGAAAAATACATAGTGGAAATTTGTACAATAACATTATAGTTCTTTGTATTATATGATGCGTTTGATAATATATTAGGATATAAATGATATAAACAATATGAATATATACTTGGTCCAATGGGTTCCGCTTCAATAAATTAGTACATATAGCGGCACATTCTTCATATTTATGACGACTAAATAAACTAATAGCCTTGAATAATTCCATAGTGTGTATCATTGCTGTTTAAAGCAATTGTCACTGTAATTGCATTCAATAATTGCTTAACTAAAAATTCCAACCATGTTTCTACTCATGGATATTTTTAAGTAGTTTTCTTAACATATCCCTTACAATTTTTACTGCTGGACTTTTACTAAAGTTATACGCACTAGATGTGTTAAAAGTTGATTAACATACTCATTATTTAAAGTGATACCTAAACATTTTTATGTATTTAGTAATCACTGCATAATGACAGCCAAAGTTTTGTTTACGATTTGTATCCATGGATACAGATTCAAAGCCCCAATATGAATACTATTTAAATTTGCTTAATATTACCCTAATGAATTTATCGAGTGTCTGCACATAAAAATTATATATTGTACACAAAGTAGCAATTGTAAATGACACGTGCGAAATTCTAATAATCATTTACAAATATGGCATTTTTTGTTAAAGATGAGAAAAGGTTAACAAAGATACAAGGATATATACTGTAGAACAATAAAAATGTTTTTCTTCTTATACTAATTACTATAATTTTTATAATTTCAGAGTAGCGCAGGAGTTCAGAAAATTTTTTAATAAGAAAAGTATAGCAGAACAATGTTCTAAAGAATCATTAATGCGACTGCACGAAGCATTTTTGGTATGCTAATACTGAAAAATTTTAGCACACATAATGATGCAAACAGCTTGATAATTTCAGATTGCAGAAAATCGAGAAATGAAGATGCCAGAGTTATTCAATGCATTTGAGAATATACTCAAAATTAAAATGTTATATAAAGATTTTGAAATTCTCTTTGACCAAGTAAGCTAAGTTAACAAAGTAATTTTACCTTTAATGAATACATATTTTTACATGTAGATAAAATCAAGAGAAAATGAAAGTGTAACGTGGGATGAATTCATTTCTCATCTGCTGTTAGAATTTCAAGAGAAGGATCTTTCTTTGGAACAACAACAAATAGAACTACCTATAACAGGATTTCCTCAAATGTTAAAGTCTCATCATCGTTCTCCTGTTTGTAGGGTTATTTTCTGCCCTGAAGTATTACCTGTATGTCTAATTTCAATACTTGTAACTTACCTCGACTTACTATGTATTTAACCATTTTTAAAATTTTTATAGGACAGGAGAACTACCTACAGAAGTGGATATTATTTGACAATTAGTAGAGATGGCACAATTAACAACTGGTCATTAGACTTTCAATACGAACGTAGCTCACAGTCTACGAATCGTTAGTATAATAAAATAATTTCTTTAATACCTTCTTGTCGTGTATATATTAATATTAATTCATGTTAGCATATCTAAAGGTGCAGTCTACGATGATAACTGATATGATTGTAATGCCAGATATTCAAATAATATGTACAAGCTCTACTGAACGTGATTTGAGGTTTTATGACATTTTAGCAAGAAAATTTGATCTTCGAGTAATGGTTTGTCATTACTTCAATTGTGCTACGTGTTTCAATATATTTGTGTAGTTTCCACTTATATAGGTTTTCTAATTTATACTTAGATATTGAGTTTGGAAGATGCAGTTGTTTGTATGTTTTATTACTTTAGTGCAAACATCCAAGAGGAATCATATATAATACTAGGTGATCAGGGTGGATCAGTTAAAATCATGACATTTTCATCAGTGGATAGAGGACCCTTTAAACAACAACCGGAACAGGATTTGCTTGTTTTTAATTATGAGAATATTGTCAAAGTAATGTATTGTAAAGAATTATATTTTGAATGCACAAGTAACTGCAAGACTTTTATAATATACATTACTCGTATTTCTACAGGGTGCATTAAAAGGTCTCAAAGTTATAGATATGAAAAATGTGCACACAAATTGGGTGGGTCAAGTGAGTTACAGCGGTTCCTTAAAAGGTTTTATGTCTTGTAGTAGATGTTCCATGTGTTCTCTTTTATTGAGTGATACAACAGGAACAAGAATGAAATATAAATTCTGTGTTCCTCTGGGAATATCTTGTTTTGCTTTTCAGGAAGGTATACCTGATTATATTTTTTGTACATATTTCTTATATCTGCACTTTTTACAATGTATATTTTTAGAGAACCAAATCTTAGTCACTGGTGGGCCTGATTGTATCGTTCGCATTTGGAATCCGTTTGTACCAACAAAAGCTGTTAATATATTTCAAGGACATCATGCGTGTGTTTGCGGTATAGTTATACAACATCCTGGTAAATACATATATTCTCTATCAAAGGATCGATGTATCAAAGTTTGGGATATTTCTGCTCAACTGTGTATACAGGTCAGGATACAACTAATTGTATTTTTATATTTATGACACAACTGTGAATATGAATGACAAACCTGTTCCAGCGTAGAGCGTAAAATACTAATAAAATCATTTTCATCCTACATCGTTGATTGATATAATCTATTGTTTAACATGAACAGACGTATAATGGTCTTCCAAGTGAATTAAGTGAATATACACCGATGACAATAGTTTACAATCCAGTGACCCATAAATTAATAATTGCAAGTATAATGATTGCTGTGGTGGTATGTGGACGAGTGATTAACACAGAATCTTCGGATGGTTATACCCATGCAAAACCTATCAGTTGTGCTCTTTATAATAATTTATTCAATGTAGTATGTATGAAAAAACGTTACTAACTAAATCCCTTTTCTGTGTCAATTCCCTAAACCAACGCTTAATGAATTTATGGTGTAATATAGATTGTAACTACTGGATTAGATTCATGTATAATAGTTTGGGAGCCATGGCTTGGCCGACGTTTGTACTTAGTAACTACAGCACACTCCCATATGATGTATGGTCAGCTTGTTAGCGTTGAAATAACCGCAGCTTGTTTTGATGGTACTGAAAAAATGTTGTTAACCGGTGCTCGAGATGGATCATTGAAAATATGGAACTTTAATACTGGAACGTGTATACGCAATATGAGTTTGGAAACAAAGAGGTAATGTCTCTTTTAATTTGAATGTTAGCAGTTTACTACATTTATATTTAAATAAATTTTCTGTGTAATTATAGTGAAATAACTAGTGTTACTTGGTTTGAAAATCGTATGTTGTGCACAAGTTGGAACCGGCGTATTACAGAATTTGCTTTATCCGAGTCTGGTGTGTATAGGAAAAGCTGGGAAAATGTGCATACCGATGATATTCTTTGTTCAGCTATCCGATATCCTCAAGCCATAGCTTCAGCATCATATAATGGAGAATTAGTTTTATGGAGACTTGAAACGGGTCAACCTTACAGGAGATATCGAGTCTACGATTTTATTTCCAGGTACATAATGCCATTGTTTAAAATTGTTATATCGAAAGATACATTAGGATAATAAGCAAATGTTATATGTACTGGATCTTGGGACATATCATTGTGTATAGAAAAGTGAAACAAATATATTGTTTGCAGCAACCTTGATACATTACATTCATCGTCCAATTTTGTACGGGTAGTTGCTGTACGTGCAATGATATTCTTAGTTAAACGTTCAGTGCAACCTGATACAGGTACATTATTTGTGTCTCTTGATTCTGGGCTGGTTCAGGTATGGTCTCACCATACTGGTAAAGGATTCATAACAGCATTCTCAGTGATTCATAGTGTAGGAGACTGTGCTTTGGCATTAGCAACAGATTTGAATAACAATTACCTTGTAACAGGTATAATATGTTTACATTGGAAATTATTAGACCATTTACTGAATGAAAATATCTTATCATAGGACATAGATTTGGATATGTAAAAGTCTGGCTACTTGAAAACTATTTAATACCAAACCCACCAAAAATATGCATGCCATTTTTGAGAATAGAATTTCCATTTCTGTGGAAAGATAGAATCGATGGACGTGCAAAAAGAGCGGTGAAAGACCAACCTTTGCCACTTTTATTGACATCTGTCCGTGGTCATTTAAAAGCTATTACGACTATACAGATGTTGACAAATGAACGCATGATTTTGAGGTATCCGACAACTTGTATATAAAGTAATTATTTACATTTATGAAAATAAATTTCTGTTCTATTACTCTAGTGGTAGCACAGACAACACAGTACGTTTGTGGACCTTCGGTGGACAATATATAGCGACACTTGGAACATTTAGATCATGGAGTCCTATTTTACCAGACGTACCAATATTTCAATATTTAAACATATGCAAAGTGCCTGCAGATGTTAAGAGATTTGTTAGTTTTACAAGTTTGAAGGTAATTGGATAAAAGAAATTCAACTTTACCACTTTATCGGCTAGCAAAATGCTTTTTATTAAATGATATTAATACACAGGTATTACACGGAGGGTTAGCACCAGTACGACGTGACGAAGGAGCTAACACTTCAGATTTATTGAAAGAAACTCCTGAACACGAACGTCATCTACTGCATGGAAATCAGCTTGTCAATCCAATTCTTGGAAATTATATTAAATTTCCTCCAACAATTGTGCATTTTGAAAAACATGTGACTTTAGACAATACTTTACAATATGTAAGAATTTCGTTAATTCTTATTATAGCTTATGTGAATTATTGTTCACTATCCTTTTTTTTCTCTAGATACCAATATACGCACACTTAAAGACATATCCATTGAATCAAATTGATTTGACAGATATACAGTCAACTTTTTCTAAGGAAAGGTTTAGAACGCAGTATGTATTTTTTCTGAATGAAATTATGTGCTATGTTATTATGTGTGATTTTTAGTGACACAATGCTTTATCTTGATTTATAATGTACTATTCAGAATGTATGTATATGGACGCAATTCACTGTGATTAACGTTTTTAGGCAAAAATCACAACAGAAGGCACAATATTCTAAAGCAGCTCATTCCTTATCAAGGCAACAAAAGTGACAATGTGCAATTTTCAAAATACACTTTATATCCTAGAAATATAACCGCATAAAAATGAAAGGTGATGAAAAGTATCTTTTTACGAGTTTTAGATAAACTTATTGCAATTTGTTTTCATAATACAACATTTGTACGTAAATATACAATTTAAAGTAAGCACAAATTGTTGCTAATTTAAACTGCTAATAGAATGCGATGCAATTTATAATCACTCTTATAAATAACGAATAGATGAATAGCAACAAATAGCAATTAATAGATGCAAACAAGTTTATCACGGTATAAAAAATATTATAGATAAGGGGGACTAATTTTTCTCCGTGAGTAAACTGTATGCTCGATCTAGCGCCCAAATAGTCAACTAATAAATTGTAATAAATATCGATTATCGATAGGTCGAAAGGAATAGCGCCATTTTAGTTATATGGTTTCTCTTCTACTACATTTACCTCTACGTGTCACCGGCCGTACGCCGCACATCGACTTTGCTGTTCTTTCCGGTTTGTGTTCTGGTAATGATTGGTCGTTGTACCGTTGTCGAAGTTACTTGTTGATTCAGGGACCGTGCTGTTAAGATGACGTGAGTACTTTATCCACTAATATTTTAATAATCCGCAATATTAATCAACAATGGTTATTATAAATTTTTGATACTGTTGGTAATTATTGAACTTTTCATATTATTTTTACGTAGTACGATGCTGTGAATGATTTTTCGTATTTATCGTTAACACGTGTGTATTCGATATATTTCAATTGGTCGAGCTTATCCCTCTTTTTATAGCTCTAAAGTATCGCGCGATACTCTGTACGAGTGTGTGAATAGCGTTCTTCAAAATTCACAAGACAAGAAGCGTAAATTCCTGGAAACAGTGGAACTCCAGATTGGTTTGAAGAATTATGACCCACAAAAGGACAAACGTTTCTCAGGCACCGTCAAGTATGTGTTTACCTGTCGTTGAGGGTTCTTTTTGGTTTTTACAATTTTTTAGCTGTACGACTGAAATTGTTAAAATGTAAGTAAGGGCTTACCCAAAAAGATCGCCTCATTAGTCATCAGGGAGCTGGGCTTCACCTGGCGGACCTTTACCCAGGGTCTTAAAAAGAATGGGAAGGTTTTTACCGTTATTGAAATTTGGCTCTTTGGTTTTGTAGGTAAGTTAATTTTTATATCGCAAAACATCATAGTTTGGCATATTACCACATTCGTCGCCCAGCCACCTTGAATTTTGGTGACTGTTTAGTTAACTATCTAAAGCGTTAATTATACTTTTAAATACCTATTTTGATCATTTATAATCAGGCACTGAAATCGTCACTCAAATATAGATAACGTGGCGACGAACGTGTTAACCAATCGTTCGATGATGATTAGGTTAGGTATTAAGTTATAGGCATCTTTATTCCGACATTGGAACTGAACTGTCCAGAAAGTGCAGTTTATATGGATGTGTACATACATACATACATACATTTTCTGTACCTTCTGGAAAGTTCAATCCTGGTGTAGGGATAAGAAACAGACCTCAGCCATGATTAAAATATTGTTTTCTAAGAATGAAGATGTAAGATTTTCAAAAAAACTAAAGTGCAGGAAATAATTCTCCGTACAGTTATGCTTTAGCAATATGGATGATTAATTTGAATATATATTGGTAGGTTGAAAAATATACCCAGGCCAAAAATGCAAGTGTGCGTTTTGGGTGATCAACAGCATTGTGATGAAGCTAAGGCTAATAACATCCCATACATGGATGCAGAGGCTTTAAAAAAGCTAAACAAGAACAAGAAACTTGTGAAAAAGCTAGGTAAAATAATTTCAATTTGTCAAGCGATATCTTATCTTATAAATATCCTTCTAAAAGCACCATTGCTAATTATTATTTGTATTAACAATGGCCGTTGCATGAAGGAAGATTAAATTCTTCACTTGGTGAGGCCACTGTGCTCCTTTAACTTTGTTCCTCAATCCGTGATGAAACAGTCTTTTGTAATTTAGGAAGTAAAATTTTGAAAATGTCTATGGTAGAATTATTATTTAATTTATAATTAGTAAACATGCATTTTGTTTCTTCTAGCTAAAAAGTATGATGCATTCCTGGCGAGCGAATCTTTAATCAAGCAAATCCCAAGATTACTTGGTCCTGGCTTAAATAAGGCGGGTAAATTCCCTGGTCTTCTATCCCATCAAGAGTCTATGGTGGGAAAAATCGATGAAGTGAAAGCAACGATCAAGTTTCAAATGAAGAAGGTAAGCTTTGCTTATGCATCATTAAACTTATCTAAAGATACATTGTGGCAATTGCACATATTATAATTTAATCTGTGATTTAGGTGCTGTGTCTGTCCGTTGCAGTAGGTCACGTAGAAATGTCTCCGGATGAATTGGTACAAAATGTACATCTTTCAATCAATTTCTTAGTTTCCTTGCTGAAGAAACATTGGCAAAATGTTCGTTCGTTACACATTAAATCGTCAATGGGGCCACCTCAAAGGCTGTATTAATGCGCTGTTATTATATACATATGTTTCGAGGTACATCGGAACAAATAAAGCGAATTGTACAAATATAACAGCTGCGTTATTATTGCACGTTTTTACCTATAATATGCACGAAGTGATTATTTGATTCCTTATATCAGCGATGTATGACCTTGATGACTTTACGCAATACATTTGTACCTGCTTTAATTTTGTAATGTAATCTCAGTATTAATGATCTACTAAAGTGCGTGCTTAATTGCACGTAAATTATTTTACTTGTAAAATGAAGAATTCTGCTCAATGAATCCGTTCTTATTTCTGCATGTGGTAATCTAACGGTAGCTTGATAAAAGATTGAGTCACCCTGTTGATTTAATAAATGCTCGATTGATCAGTAAAGTTTAGTAAAGAGTGGACACTCGAGCAGAGAGTGGTCTCGAAACTTTTTATCAGCGCTATCAGTGACAACGAATAGCGGCTGTCAGTGCGTGATACGATCAGTCTAGACTGTATTGTGTTGTAAGTTGGTCCGATGAAAAGTATTTTAAATAATGGTCGCCTAAAAAACAATAAATACTTCATTCAGGAAATTATCAGTTTTTATCGGATGCGTGTGATTTAAAAAAATGTTCAATGAATGACCTGATATTTAATACTTATACTCGATTGAGATGTTATCTCACTTCAATCAAATAATTGTTACATTGTGTATTATGATGAATTGCGAAAAGCCACGAGTTTCAGAAAGTTAGGAGAGTCGGTTTGCAAGTACTAAACCTGATTCCTACGAAAAAGATGACCACGTGCTTACACGTAAGTAATTGTACGAAATACGATATTAATAAAGGTGTATACGCGATATACGAATAATCACTTAGGACGCACCTATCGCTCTCTTGAGATTGGTCTGCTGATGTCACTCGTCGTTTGATAATTCAAAGGAACTGCTTCATATATTAATTTATGCTGTAATTTGATGAAAGTTTTCCATGCAAGAGAACTCGTCGATATTATACTTCAGTTCTGAGTGCAGGTAACAGTTATCCAAAATTCATTATGAGGCACTTGGATTTGATCATTTATTTTCTTTGCATCCTGGATGCGTTTTGCAACAAAAATGACGACTTGGAAACTTCGCAAGATGCGGGCATTATTAAATTCAAAAGTACCTCATTGTTGCCGCACATTGAATCACTGACGCAAACAGGTCACTCTAGTTACAGTGAAACACAAAATATTCCGCTGCCTGTGCAAGAATCCATACCGAATGATCTCCCAATGGAACATTTATTATCAGAAGGTGGTTATGCAAAATTAAGTTTATCTATTGCTTTTTTGAATACTTTCAATGGTCTCGTATTAAAAACTAGATTATACGTCAGACTAAGGGTGCGTTCCGATTTACGCATGAAACGCATAGACTGCAATACCGATGCGCCACGCTTTGAAATCGTTCCGTTTTTGTAATGCACGCATAGGTCGCATGAGCGCTTGAGAATTTCGGAACGATTTCCTGAGCGATCTATGCGCTACGCTAGTCAGCTACAGTTAGGTGAGGAGAATACCAGAGAATTGCAGACAATTGCAGATAATTAGTGATGGGCTATACATGGGCTATACTGCAGTTATTTTTACTAAACGGTTATCATAGTTATTGTCACTTCAAAATGACGAGTTATTTAAACAGTTAATCGGTTAAACGCGGTTACTTTCAATTCTGCATAATACTGAGATTAAATAGAACCATGTAATTTATATGAATATCATCCCCTTTTAGAAACAGATATACAGTTAACATGTTTTTAAACATTTATTTTAAATGTATGAAACATTAATATATATGTATACGCGCATTTATCTATAGTATATGTGGGCGGCCCACCAACGCGCGTAGAAACCGAAGAGCAGAAGAAGGGTTAATTCGCTAAAAATGCGTTCCGAATTATGCATGAAACGCATAAGACGCATGAACGCATTAGACGCATCAACTGCTTCAGGTTCAAGAAGAAGCAGTCTATGCGTTGGGAGCGATACGAGAATTCAGTACGGTTAGTAC
The DNA here is from genome assembly GCA_944319695.1 of Tiphia femorata. NCBI lineage: Eukaryota > Metazoa > Arthropoda > Insecta > Hymenoptera > Tiphiidae > Tiphia > Tiphia femorata. Next base: position 4,421,844 of record OX090902.1, read on the forward strand.
AATCCAGGGAATTCTCAGCGCTACCGAAGCGCTACCAATGCGCGCATTGGTTAAATCGGAACGACTTTCCATGCGATCTACGCGTTTCATGCGTAAATCGGAACGCACCCATAAACAATTACACTTAAAAAATGCCGCGCATAGTTACATTATCAACATGTTGGTATTACCAGTAAACCGGGTGGTAATTGTCTGTAATTTTTAGGACATTATACAAGAGATTACAATGTTTTACTTTTTATGCGTTATTCAATTTGCATTATATTTTTTCGTATATAAATGTATCAAGTTGATATAACTATTTGAACGACAGTTCTACGCGCATGCGTAATAGAAAAATTAGCGCGTATGTTTAAAAAGCTCCGTATATCTTTATAACATTTTATACTATAAATTTCATTCTCTATATGTTTGTATGATATAGAAACAGCTGATATTACAAATCTGACAATTATTGGCGTTAGTACCGATTGGATCTACCTCTCTTGGACTGCATCACATTCAAATAACGTTAATCTAAATATTTCATATATCATTACATCTTGCGACGAGCAAGACTGTAAATCAATAGACGCAATTAATAACCAATTTAATGCAACAGATCTACATGCATGTACAAGGTATAATTTTACAGTCAAAGTAAAATCTGGAGAGTCAAATGGGATTAGCATAACAACACAAACAAGTACCGATAGTAAGTTTCTAATAGTTAAATATTACGACCATTGTTAACATATTAATGTAAATTTTTTTATTTATTAATATTTCAGTTAAAGAAATTGATGATATACAAAAACTAGAAGCAGCTACAGTTGATAACAATTATGTGAAACTAACGTGGGATTATGCTAAAAGATATATACAATGCATACGTAAATGTTTTGTAATACAGTGTTCTAAAGACCACTGTAATCAAGCATCCTTAGCTATTCCACCTTTATTAAAAACTTATACAGCAGAGAATCTCGATCCGTGTACAGAATATACGTTTTCCATTAAAGTTGCTACCGACTATGTGACATCAAATGGTGTAAATATTTCAGTAAAGACTAGTTCTCCCAGTAAGTATATTAAAAGCAATTTATGGTTAAAATAAACCAATATTTTATGCAGAAAAATGTAATATACGTAACCCATAGAACCTAGCAAGCCGCGATTTCCAGTGGCAGAATCGGGTAACTTTTCTTTAACAATTAATTGGCAGCCACCTAGTGAGGGCGCACTATGTATTCAACATTATCGTGTAACTATAAATCCGCAACCAACAACTATCAATACTATTAACACGACTGCAACAATACCCGGTCTGCATGCGTGCACATTATATACAGTATATATCGTTGCTGTAAATGAAGATAACCATGATGGAGAAATGGAAACACTCCCTGGTATATTTACAGCAGTAACTGGTGTGTTCAAATTAGTAGTCGTTTTTAAATCTGATTTATGAAACTTTACTAACATTAATTTTTATTTTAGTTACAGATCCACCAATATTGCAATCACAAAAATTGGGTATCTTTAAAACCAATTTAACGATAGCTTGGAGTTTTACAAAGGGAAATAATAATTGTTCTATAACATCTGTGGTAACAGTATGCAATTATGTAAAAACTGATGGCCATGGTTATACACTTGTTAATGGACAATCTGAAGAACCAGTACAATTGGTGGTTCCGAGTCCTGAAGTAGTTATATATACAACAGTAGAAGAACTTAGTCCATATACATTGTATTCATGCTCAGCATACACAGTTAACAAGGCTGGACAAAGTTCTATGAGTCTTTCAGTAAATGCTACAACATCGGAGGATAGTAAATATCATATTTTTAATCCTATTGCGATAACTAAAATTTATCGCTGTCTTACATTGTTTAATACATATTGTTATTATATCATCAGTACCCTCCGCACCTAATCTTCATGTTATTAACGTTACGGATACACAATTCATTCTTCATTGGGAAACACCAGATTACATGCCCGGGCAGTTGTACAATTTTCAAATTGCACTCAACTGGGAAATACTATTTCCAATACCAGATGGTTGTGTTGTTGATAAATTGAATACGGATAGTATAACGAACCTAAATGAAAGCGTATTTAGCTATGAATATTTACATGGTAAACCGTTCACAAGATATGAAGCTAAACTTAGAGCAAAAACTGGTGCTGGGTGGGGCAACTACAGTGCTCCCTTAATTTTTCGGAGCAAACCAGGAGGTACCCATTATTAACGTTGTTTCATATTATATTACATAACCTCATTTTTTAATGCTAGGACAGAGTTTACATAAATTTGTATGATAGTTCCAGGACCTGTAACGAATTTTTTATATAGTATTAAAGAGATCGCAGATGATCAGAATGTACTAGATACAATTCTCACATGGGGTTTACCATGTCCATTAAATGGGATTATTGATATGTTTAATGTATCTGTATATGGAACCAGAAACGGTTATAAACCACACGTCTTCACAATGGAAAAGCGTAGTACCAGTGATGCCAGCAAAAATAGCACATATACAGTTAATCTTACACAGCTGAGAAGAGAGTACACTTATATTTTTGGAGTAGCAGTAAAAGTTGTTGGACACGATAGTTTTGGGCCAACAGTTAATTGCAGTAGTATCCCTTACCCAGCAGGGAGTATGTGGCAATTAGTTCCATTATGACTAATATATTAATGTATATACTAAAATTAACTAAGACCTAATAAAGCACCAATGTTTATATAGCTGTCTCTTTTTACAGTTCCACTTTTACCCGATGAAGAATACATAAAAGCTATTACTATAGATCCATATAAAGTTCGTAGATCTACTTCATCGGCTACTATTCTATTGCCTTTATTTCCCAACACTAATGGTGAAATTCGGTATTATGCAATTATGATATCAGAGATAGGATATAATGTAGCATTACATGCTAGATTTGATCTCGAAAATAATCCATGGCCGGATGTTTCGTCATGGGAAGAAGCTATGTTAGAAGATTTTTGTATAACTTATCAGGCTACTAGACCACGCTGGGATCCATATCGTAGGGATTTTAACAAAACTTATGAATAAATTTGTAAATTATTCTGCATCGCGTATACAAAGAATTTTTCTTGCTTTCAGCAAATTATGTTGTCGATTATGGTCATATAAAAGCAGTAAAATATGTACTTGGAGAAGATACAACTTGCAAAGAAATATCATCTAATACAGATAAACGAGTGTATTGTAATGGGCCTCTCAAACCTGATACATGGTACCATATAAGAATGCGAGCATACACATATGGTGGTTATGCAGATTCTACAGTATTTGTAATAAAGACAAGTTAGGCCTGTTTGGTTTGCATAAACTATGCTTTATATTACCATTTTATATTACAGCATGTATATTGTTACTAAGTACCTTTTTTATTAGATGCAGAGCTCAACATTGCTATAGTTATAGGAACAGTATTTGGTATTTTATCATTAGGAATACTGACAACAATGATGTTACTTGTACGAAAATGTTCTCCTCGAGCGTAAGTTGTATTTTCTTGTTTTCTTCTATTAACTTGCGAGAAGAAAGGATTTTTGTGTCCACTGGGTTAAAACACTGCATATTGCATGTAATTTAAGACATTACTTATTATCTAAATTATATATTGTCTTAATATACCTTTAAAACATTGCACAAACTTTCATAGATTAATAATTTAATTTTCACTATATCTGTAGAACTAGTTACATGCTTCACATATATATGAAGCACGTACAGTGAGTAGACATATACTTACAGCAAATAATTAATGTATATCTTGTGACTCACAGGAATGCTATAGATAGAGTAACAAGGTGAACAAAGGACAGATTTGTTAGACACTTTAAAATATGTATTCTATTAAGTGTAAAGTGCTAGGAAAGTGTTAGGTAAACATCCTAGTAGTCACTCTTAGTTATGTATACGAAAACATTTTTGTCATGAATATTTTTAATGACACTACTCATAGATGAATAGTTTTAGGGAAGCAGTATATATATATATACATATTCTCTTTAGCATACTATGAAATTTGGATGATTAATATTAAAATATCAATATGAGATACACTAGAAAACTATTTAAACAAGGTCCTCAAAGAGATCACATAATGTTATATTTCGAGTTTTATATAAATTGATATAAACTGCGCATTACTTCTTTTTAGATTACTCCAGAGATGCTTACATTCTAATATGCCTGGATCTCCCGTACCAACGCCTTTTAATAGAAAAAAATTTATAGCCCATTGTCAACAACTTATTGACAACCCAGGAAAATTGAGTAATGAATTTCAGTTATTACAAACTCTTAGCGTTGATCTTCAGATGCCTGCAAACACAGCATGCTTACAAGCTAACAGGAAGAAAAACCGATATTCTGACATTCTGCCATGTATGAACTATATTTTTTTCTCAAAATTTGGAAATGATGTAGATTATATGTGCATAGATTAAAAGGTGAACCATATTTTCAGATGATTTTTCAAGGGTTAAACTTGAAGTGATAGATAACGATCCTAACACTGATTATATCAATGCTTCATTTATAAGGGTAAGCAATGAATTTATACAAAAGCTCTAAGAATATTATTTGAGTTAATTTATAGGGATATACAGGTGAAGATGAATATATAGCATGCCAGGGACCAAAAGAAGAAACAACGTATGATTTCTGGCGAATGGTGGACCAATATGACATAAACATTCTTGTTATGTTAACACAATTAATTGAAAGAGGAAAAGTATGATTCCAAGTAAATAGAACTGTAATTAAATTTAAAGATATTTGTTTAAAAACATTTTGCTTTGTAGGAAAAGTGCCATCAATATTTCCCCACGATTAGGGAAACTTTCAGATATGAGAATATGACAATTCGATGTAGCAGTGAATTAGATTTTAGGACTTACACACGAAGGACACTGGTGCTACAGAAGGTAGGTTGAGAATTATATCGTTTGTAAGAATCATATGACCTCTAACATAATTATTACCACAGGACAACAAAAAAAAGAGCATCGTACATTTACATTTTAAAGACTGGCCGGATCATGACGTTCCTGAAGATTTTGATCCAATGATAAATTTTTGCCAAATTCTACGTCGCAATATCACATCCAATAAAGGATTTGTAATTGTGCATTGCAGGTATCAGCAACCGGGTGAAAGCATATGAAGAAATTTGAAATAAAAATGTTTTCTTATATTTTTACAGGGAAAGCCTTAATAAACAGTAAAAATATTATTTTAGTGCAGGAATTGGCAGAACAGGCACATTGATAGTTATAGATATATTGTTGCAACATCTGAGAGATAATAGGAAGCTTGATGTCTTTGGAACAGTATACAGATTGCGACATCATAGAATAAATATGGTGCAGAGAGAGGTAAAGAATAAAATACTTTATTAATAGTAGAAGTTTATGAGAATAAATAATAATTGAAGAGTAGTAAGTAATAGAAACTAATACATGCCTTTTTTCAGAGCCAGTACGCATACATATACAATTGTATAAAGCAAGTGCTGAAGAACCCATATTTTCTAAAATCCTGTAAGTTTATGCTCATATCTGACAAGCCCCTTCATGACAATAGTAATGTTATATTAACAAGGTAATGTAATAGATGTAATATTTTAGATAAACCACCACCAGTCGATCCTGTGCATCAAAGCACCATAAATAAAGCAAGTGGCTCAAACACAAATCTAGTTAATCGACATGACGCATGTACGTGCAAAATGTACCCTACTCTAATCGAATGCATAAAAGTAGCAAACACATTTTACATACATTTCATTAAGAGTTATTATTTTACGCTACAGAATTGCGGTGATCACCCATTAAAAAATACCATGGTAGACCATCATAAGAGGTTTTTGGTATATCTCAAGAAGAAATTTTATCGTTAAATTGCATATACAAGAGCTCTCAATGGCCCATTTTTTTATGGCAATAATATATAACTATTTTCTGCAGGAAGCTATCGAATCGCACATGAATATACTAATAAATGGTAAGATTTCACTTTAATTCATTCAATGCATGTTAACTAAATATCTGATCTATATTTTACGATTATAATTAATATGTTCCTTTGTTAACAATGAATTAAATTTAAGATATACTTCAGTATGGAATACAATGAATATTTACATGAAACGTTAAGATTGATTTAACGAGGATTCTAAAAGACTATTTGTGATCTATTTATGACAATTAAAAATATTCACAATATTTATACGATGATTATGTATCTACTTATATAAATATTTTACTATGAAATAATTATATGATATTTTACAAAATCCATAAATTATTTAATACGGAATACATTTAATGATATTGAAACTTTCCATTCCAACAAGTGGCAAATGACAGTTTGAATAAAACAACAAAATCACAGGTATGATAGTAGAAACAAAAAACAACATATGCATGTCAATGTTATGTTTTTTTAATAAACTTTATATCTTCATAAAAGTACAATAGTACTGTTACACACGTTTTCTCTAGTTTGGCGTTTTAATATAAAACAATATTTTCATGTTTAATAACACTAGTGACTTAAATCAGTATCTATACTTAGTTGAATAATCTTTAGGTGATACAACCAAACCACGCCCTTTTCTTGCACCACGATATACAGTTTCGATAATATCAATCATTTCTTGTTTATCTTCTAGCGTCCAATTTATTTTGTTATTATTTCCAGTTCCCAGGTCAATCATTATGTGTTTGTTTCTAAAGAAGAACATAACTGTGCAAGGATCATATAACTCATACCTAAAATTAAAATTACAATTAGTGTATTGTGTTAATCATGCATAAAAATTAAAGTAATTGCAGTTGTTAATGATTTACAAAAGATTGTACATTTTATTAAAATCAGGTACTTCTGTAATGTCGACCAAGTAGATTACTGCAAAATTTTTAACTTTTTCTGCGATGTTATACAAGACCTCGTCCATTTTCATGCACATTGGATCCCAATCGTGTCCAAATCTAATAACCTTTGAAAACATATTTATATATACATAGATTTAGCATATGGGTAAATAAAAAAGACAATGGTTATTAGGTTATATTTTGTTATCTATATATCTTACAACTACTCTGTCCTCTTCTGATAATATTGCCTGATCCACTTGCCAGCCATTGTGAAGATGCGATAACATATAAGACATTTTGAAATTTTTTTAATGGTCCAGTTTTTGTTGAACAAATGGTTATCGAATTACGGTCAAAGTTACACACAACAGTTCCTCAGCATTACGTACCATTTGCATGTATACTGTATACCTCATGAGCTACTCACATGATGAAGCACTCTGAAGTTTCCTCTGGTTTCCTCCGCACATGCGCTTCAGGTTTTACTTCTTTAGAAAATGCATTTTGTGTGCTCTATAATAATGGGCAATCAAATTATATCGATTGCTTGTTGTAAATTGTGTTCGTTTTCATTGTATAATTCCAATGATATCCATTGCAAGTTCTTTGATCATATAAAAGATACATTGATGTGAGCAAAAGCGATCACTACTCACACGGGCACCTAATTATGAAAATTATGCATGTGTGTGTGTGTAGACTTGACTTGCCTACGTGCATGCAGTTTTTCGATATACCAACCAATGCCAACATACGATTGTATATGTATGTACTTCATATTTGCAATATAAATTTGTAAAAGACGACAGTTGATTATCCGCGGCATATTAATAAATCTTTATAACATGTCCGTAGTGGATCTAGAAGCATTTCACAAACGAGCCGACACAGCTGTAAGCATAATTTTATTGATACTTATTGAAAGTAAGCATGCTGAGCTATAGGAGTACACCTAAAATGTGAGGTTATAATCGTACAACCTGTCTTTTAGGAGGAAGATATTGCATTTTTGAAAAATAAATTAACCTTATTGGAAGAAAGTCTTGCAGGGAATGCCTGCAACAGTTTTCAAAAATGTGGAGTCTCTCGGGAGGAGTACTTAAAGTTACAAACCGAGAATACGCAATTAAAACATCGGATAGCCATTCTTTTAAGGGTAGGTTTGCTAGAAGTATGGAGGAACAGTGATTTATACATCGTATTTTAATATTATGTAAATTTGATTCTTATAGACGGTGCGAGACGAAAGAGCTAAACATAAATCTTTAACAACGATGTCAGAGCCAGATTCTACGATTAAGCGCAGCATGCCTAGTGTGTGCGGTATTTTGCGCAATATTTTCCAGACTGCAATTAATTGTGCATATCCTAATCTTATTAATCCACATGTTGACATAACATCTACCGATAATCCAATCTTTGGCGACTATCAATGTAATAGTGCCATGTCGCTTAGCAAACAAATAAGTTCGGGTAAGTAATTATATATAGTATATTATAATTTATGTAAAAAGATAGTGACATCTCAATCAAATTTTAGGAACTAAAGTGAACTGTCGTGATGTGGCCAAAAATATTGTAACGCACATTAAAAATTGTCTCCTCATTGAGAAGGTAGAAATTGCAGGCCCGGGGTTCATAAATGTATTTATATCACGTTCTTATGTAGCATCTATTTTAAGTGATGTCATACAAGCTGGCGAGATCACACCCCCACTGGTTAACAAATTAAAAGTTATTGTGGATTTCTCAAGTCCCAATATCGCCAAGGAAATGCACGTAGGACATTTGAGGTCCACTATTATAGGTGATAGTATTGCCAGATTGTTGGAATATTTAGGGCACGATGTATTGCGATTAAATCACGTAGGAGATTGGGGGACTCAATTTGGAATGTTAATTGCTCACTTGCAAGATAAATTTCCTGATTATTTGTCCATTTCACCACCTATATCGGATCTGCAGGTAAATTTGAAACTGATATTAGGTCTATTTCATACTATCACAATGACGTTCTTCACGATTTACATCAATACACTTGTTATTTTAGAGTTTTTATAAAGAATCGAAAGCTAGATTTGATGCAGAACCAGATTTCAAAAAACGAGCATACAATTGTGTAGTTAAACTCCAATCACATGATTCCAATATGATTAAAGCATGGCAATTAATATGCGATGTCTCAAGGAAAGGTGACTGTTTATATACTTGATTATCATATTTACTCGTTATTATTATTGTGTACGTAATTTATAAGAAATTCTGCTTAATCACCTAAATCTTGGAATATCTAATTTCTAGAGTTTGCAAAAGTGTACAATCGCCTGAACATTAAAATAATAGAAAGGGGTGAATCATTTTATCAGACAAAAATGGAGTCATTAGTTAAAGAATTATTAACAACAGGATTGTTAGAAGAGGATGAAGGTAGGAAAATAATGTGGGCTAGTATTCCACCAAGTGGAGTACCGTTAACAATTGTAAAATCCGATGGTGGTTTTACATATGATACCTCAGATTTAGCTGCAATTAAACAACGCATTGAAGAAGAAAATGCTCAATGGGTACGTTTAGCAAGCAGATTCTTATTATTTATTTTAGTCTAAAATCTTTTAGAATTTTATTCTATTTTATTGGATTTTATAATGTTTCAGATAATATATGTCACCGATGCAGGGCAATCTCTACACTTCCACACTATAGCAGAGTGCGCCAAGAGAGTAGGTATACTAACAAATCAAAGAATAGATCATGTTGGATTTGGAGTAGTTTTGGGAGAGGATAAGAAGAAGTTTAAGACACGGTCTGGAGACACAGTAAAATTAAGTGAACTATTAGATGAAGGTAAGCAAATGTCTACAGTAAATGTACGAGTATCATCTGAATGTCAATATATAAGCTTTAACCATTTTTATATTTGCAAGGTTTGAAAAGAGCTAATGCGACAATTGTAGAAAAGGGACGTGACAAGGTATTATCTACAGAAGAGTTGAAGTTAGCGCAAGAAGCTGTTGCTTATGGTTGTATTAAATATGCAGATTTGTCCCATAATAGAAATCATGAATATGTATTTTCATTTGATAAAATGCTCGAAGATAAAGGAAATACGGCTGTATATCTATTATATGCGCTTACTAGAATTAAATCAATAGCACGAATTGCTAATATTTCAAAATTGGAGCTACAAAAATTAGCATGTCAAAACCCAATATCGCTAGATCATGAAAAAGAATTTAAATTAGCTAAGATATTGGTGAAATTTCCTGATGTATTGCTGAAAATTGCAAATGATTTACACCTGAATCATTTATGCGATTATTGTTTTAATGTTGCATGCACTTTTGCAGAATTTTACGATTCGTGTTACTGTGTCGAGAAAAATAAAGAAGGAGAGATAACGAAAGTCAATGTAGGGCGAATTTTATTAGTTGAAGCAACTGAAATGATACTGGAGAAATGTTTTTTTATACTTGGCCTTACATCGGTCGCGCGCATGTAAAAAAAGGTGAAAACTTTTTTTATGTAATACACGTACGGCAAAATACAGACGTCTGATTTGTAAAAATAAATACAGTTTTGTAAATTAATATGTACCGAACCTTATTTCATTGTTTGTTCCCCTCGAAGGATGTTTTGAAAAAAATAAAATTACGTCATTTTCGGCATATGGGTCCATGTGTAACGATATGATGTAACATATGTCAGTTTTACTATACGTCAACGGGATTTAATGATTCCTGGATTACATTTATATAGTCACGGAACTTCTTCCACGTACATACTTTTGAGTTTTTTTATATGTGTTCTGTGTAAAATAAATGTATATATAAAGAAAAAAACAGTATGCATATCTACTGTAACGTTTAATCCTGGTAAAATTATATATCCCCGTAATCGATACTATATATCTATATATATATATAGTGGTGTGGTAAAATTGGGTAAAATCAGCTTTGACTGGCTTTGACCAGCTTGAATCATTGAATGGTTCTTGCTGTGAACATCAGTATTAATTGCATCGTGAGAATATCACAGTGTCAGCAAAAATGGTAATGTTTAATATATTATCTTACGGTTGATTTCTCTTTGCATAACAACGTTTACTATTGTAATTTTTAAAGTAGCAATTAAAGCTAACCTCAATACCGGTCAGATAAACCATGTGTACACCATATGCCGAATATATCGTCAAGCTATAAAATATTCTTAGGATTTAAAATACAAACATCTTTCTCAACGTCTTTGATGCCTTTATTTTTATTAAAATTATTGTTCACCGTGTTTTGTTCTTTTGCAGGGAACGGAAAGGAAAGGAACATTTAAAGTAGAATATCTTCAAGCGATAGAAAAAACTGTGCAAAAGAAATGGGAAACTGGAAAAGTATATGAGATAGATGCCCCGGTAAAGCCTAGAAGAAGTGCAGATGAAAAATTTCTTGGAACATTTCCATTTCCTTATATGAATGGGCGTCTTCATTTAGGACATACATTTTGTTTAACAAAATGTGAGGTAGGCAATTATCAGTTTTCTAAATAGAGCCTCAAGAAAGATTTGATTACAGTAATAGAACAGACAGGTAGTTCGTTGATCGTAATTTTATTACAGTTTGCAGTTCGATATAATCGTCTCTTAGGTAAAAAGGTGCTTTTCCCCTTTGGCCTTCATTGCACTGGTATGCCCATTAAAGCATGTGCTGATAAATTAAAAGGGGAAATGGGGCAATACGGTTATCCCCCTAATTTTCCTAAAGATATAGATGAAATTCCAGAAGAATTGCAAGATGCGACACCGAAAGATAAAAGCAAAGGCAAAAAAGTAATACCTATCATTTACACGCAGTTATAAAGTACGATACAAATATTATTAATTGTCGGTTATAATTTTAGAGTAAAGCAGTTGCAAAAGCAGGATGCGCAAAATACCAATGGCAAATTATGCAGAGTCTTGGTTTAAAGGATGATGAAATAAAAAAGTTTGCCAATGCTGATTATTGGTTGGATTACTTTCCACCTCTTGCCGTACAGGATTTAAAATCCATAGGATTACATGTCAGTAAGCCTACATATTTCATAACAATTACATTATGTAAATGATTGTTTTTAAAACATCTTTCAATGTTCAATATAATTTATTGATTTTAGGTGGATTGGCGTCGTACATTTATCACTACCGATGTGAATCCATTTTTTGATTCTTTTGTAAAATGGCAATACTTGCATTTAAAATCTAGAAATAAAGTAAAGTATGGTAAAAGACATACAATTTTTTGTCCTAAAGATGGTCAGCCATGTATGGACCATGATAGATCCTCTGGAGAAGGTGCTGGACCACAAGAATATACACTGATTAAAATGAAATTACAACAGCCATATCCAGATGCATTAAAGTAAGTAAATGTATACTTACTATATAAATTAGATTAGAAATTGGTTAAACATTATTTGTTATAGAACACTTATCGGGAAATCAGTATATTTAGTTGCTGCCACATTAAGACCAGAAACAATGTATGGCCAAACAAATTGTTGGGTACACCCAGATATTAATTATGTTGCTTATGTTTTGACAAATGGTGATGTATACATATCAACTCTGAGAGCAGCACGAAATATGTCTTACCAAGGCTTCTTTAAAAAGGAAGGAGAGATAGAAATTGTTTTAAAATTAACTGGGAAGGTAAACATTTTAGTAACATAACTATACACCAAAACTGTGACCCTTCGATACATGTGTTACTTCTTTGCAGGATATTCTAGGTGTAGCTTTGACAGCTCCGCTTACGTTTCATACAGTAATCTATGCGTTACCTATGTTGACAATTAAAGAAGATAAAGGGACAGGAATTGTAACATCTGTACCCAGCGATTCTCCAGATGATTATGCTGCCTTAGTTGATTTGAAAAAGAAACAAGCGTTAAGAGAAAAATATGGTATTTCTGATGAAATGATACTTCCTTATGATCCTGTAAGTTGGTAATGTAGAATTAGTAAAAATTTATTGACATAATTTGTGGCAACGGCACTTATTACAATCCAGGTTTTACATGTTAGATACCTATTCTGGAAATACCCGAGCTTGGTAACTTATCTGCAGTTACTTTGTATAATAAATTGAAAATTCAATCTCAAAATGACACGGCAAAATTACTGGAAGCAAAAGAAATGGTATATTTAAAAGGTTTTTATGATGGAGTGTTACTTGTTGGTGAACATAAAGGGAACAAAGTACAAAATGTTAAAAAGCAAATTCAAAAAACATTAATTGACAATGGTGAAGCAATCATTTACTATGAACCAGAGAGGACTATTATATCAAGATCAAATGATGAATGTGTAGTGGCTTTATGCGATCAGTGGTACCTCGATTATGGTGAAGAAAATTGGAAAGCAGATGCCTTAAAAGCTTTGGATAATTTAAATACCTTTCACGAAGAAGTCAGAAAAAATTTCTTAGCAAGCTTAGACTGGCTTCATGCACACGCTTGTTCGCGGACTTACGGTCTTGGTATTATTATACAATAACTTTTGTATGACACATATACTCATACAGTTGCTTTTAATATTCATAATTTTGTTCTTTAGGCACTACATTACCTTGGGATAAGAACTGGTTAATTGAATCTTTGTCTGATTCTACAATTTACATGGCTTATTACACAGTGGCTCATTTAATACAAGGTGATTCTTTTAAAGGAAACAAACCCAACAAACTTGGAATTAAGTATGTAGTAAATTATGTGTCGTTGCATATTCGGATTGCTCAAATTTATAATAATGCTAAAAATTATTTAGACCTGACCAAATGACACCAGAAGTATGGGATTACATATTTTTCAAGGATGCTAAGTTGCCAAAAACAAGCATAAAAAAAGAATCGTTAGACATTATGCGCCATGAATTTCATTATTGGTATCCAGTTGATTTAAGAGTTTCAGGAAAGGATCTAATACAAAATCATCTTACATATTATTTATATAATCACACAGCAATATGGCCTACTCAGCCAGACCTTTGGCCCAAAGGAATACGAGCAAATGGGCATTTAATGTTAAACTCAGCCAAGGTAAAAATTAGATAACACTATTTTGTATTATTGACAGTAGAAATATACAAAATTCTACTATGCCAATATTAATGTTACTCATGATAAATGTTAATCTTAGATGTCGAAATCAGATGGCAATTTTCTAACTCTTTCTGACGCAGTAAACAAATTTTCGGCCGATGGTATGCGTTTATGCCTAGCTGATTCAGGTGATTCTGTAGAAGATGCTAATTTTGTTGAAACTATGGCTGATGCGGGCATTCTTAGGTTATATAACTTTATTGAGTGGGTAAAGGAAGTTATAAATTCTAAAAATTGTTTTAAACACGAAGAAATAAACACATACCATGACAGAGTTTTTGAGAGGTACTGTATTTATTTTCTTGTATGTCTAATTCATAAAAGCACGATAGCAAATATTTTTAAAAATGTATTACTGAAGTATTGTTTTTATGTACTTAGTGAACTCAATTTGAAAATTCTTGAAACTGGTGAAAATTATTCAAAAATGCTTTATAAAGAAGCATTACGGACAGGATTCTTTGAGCTACAAGCAGCCAAGGATAAATATTTACAATTAAGTGCACTTGAAGGGACAAGTTGGAAACTTATAATTAAATATATAGAAATTCAAGTAATTTTATTGTCCCCTATATGCCCTCATGTAGCAGAACATATATGGGAATTAGTTGGAAAAGTAAGTTTGAATACACCATATTTTGTTTACAACTACGTGTTCAACATAATGACTATGTAATCTTCCCAATAGGATGGCAGCATATTATACGCTACATGGCCTACAGTAGGAAACATTGATAACATTTTAATAAAGTCATCGCAATATCTTATGAATGCAGCGCATTCTTTCAGAATTTTGTTGAAAAATTATGTTACTCCAAAAAAATCTTTAAAAGGAAAGAATGATATAAACGGAATAGAAAAACCAACACAGGCAATTATTTGGGTGGCCAAAACTTATCCAAAGTGGCAAAGTATTGTTCTCACAGTAATGAAAGAAATGTTTGCTGTACGTATACAATGGAAAACAGTTTAAAATATCAGTATTTATAATCAAATTTTGTAATAATCACATTTTTTCCAAATTATTTCACAGAAAAATGACAATCAATTGCCAGAAAATAAAGTTCTTGCATCAGAATTAGGGTGTATACCCGAATTGAAGAAGTATAGCAAACGAGTAATGCCGTTTGTGCAACTTCTAAGAGAGAAAGTGGAATCAGCAGGTATTAGCGCTCTGAGCCTTACACTTGATTTTGACGAAACAGAAGTACTTACAAATAATATGAATTATCTTCAAAATACGTTGGAGGTAAACAGTGAGTTAATTAAAAATGTGTAAAAGTATTTAAATTTGTGTCATCAAATTACATAACTTCAGGTAAATAAAATTATCATTAAATACACTGAGGAAGCACCAGAAAAAACAAAAGAAGAATGCTGTCCTGGATCACCATATATAAGTTTCTCTGCTGAACCTAGTTTTACAATATCTGCTATAAATCCTCAAATGTGCAGTGGGTTATTTAGACTGTCTGTGAAGGTGTACGATGGAGACACCACTTCCGACGTAATATGTCAAATTTCTTGTAAACAGAAAGGTATAACAGGTATGTATAAATAATGGTTATATGGAAAGAAATTTCAAAAGCCTTGGTGAGCATTTAATTATTAAATCAATTTTCAGATATTTCTAAAGTAGAGTTGTATTATTATAATGACCCTGCCTTGGGTCCACGTAATAAGCCTGTTGTGGATGATATTCTTAAAGGGAAAACGCAAATTCCTCTAAATTCTGTATTTAAAGTTGATTCGCAGGTAGATAGTATAAATGTAAGTATAGATGGTAATTTATATCCTATTGGTAATGAGTTAATATATGTGGTCAGATCATAGTCAAAATTCCGATCTTGATTACACTATCCTAAAGTTTATCTAAATGTAAGATTTTCTAAGACAATATTGGTTATCAAAATATTTCAAAATTGTGAATGTAATACATTCAACAGGATTAAAAAAAGATTTCTCAGAATAAATACATTTTTCAACAATTTTTATTTCTGCATCTTCTATTTATCTTTCTGTTACAAATGCATGTAAATGATGATAATTTGGTATTCAAATATTTAATCGAACTTATTAAATTATATAATTATTTTATAAATTTACACAACCCATTTTGCATGGTATATAATTACTATAATTTTTTTTTTAAACATAATCACAACACTCTAAATTCCAAGTAAACTATAAACTGTTTTTGTAATTACAAAAATACATACTTTATCAAAATAGTACAGACATATAAGAACATTACATGCATCACAATGCTATACTTAACAAGATCATGGTAAAATTATAATTTATACATATAGTATAAAATTAACCTCATATGGAAGAAAATTTAAATTAAAATTATCAAAGATGCTCTTTATACCGTTAGGTTACAAATAATTGTGATTATTAATATACAGCAGCAACACAATCAGTTATACGAGCAATTCGAAATTGTCATGCAAATCTTCGACTACAAATCAAAAACTATTGAAAAAGCTGAGGGAAACAAACATTAGAATCATATAAAACAAATGTCTGTTGTGATTAAAAAAGTCAATCCTATTTTTGTTTTGCATTCCATTGATCTACTTTAACGCGTATTCTCTGTACATCAGCTGCATACGTTCTACAGCACCCACCAATATATCGTACTCCAAGATCTAACCATTCGTCTATGAATTGATCTAAAGTGTAACATTTACCTTCTTTTTTCCAACCATCTTCGACAGTGTACTTTTCACCACTATTGGGATATAATATTAATGGCACAAATTCTTTCGAAAGATTCTTGTTAATGTTCTTCAATAGTGAAGTTGAACACTGTGGCGCGATGCAGTTTACACCAACTGCCAGTAGTTGACCATACTGAGCCTTCTTGAAACAACTGATGGCAACTTCTTGAAAACTGCTTCCATCTACTATACTCTTTCCATCTTCTCGACAAGAGAAGGACAGCCAGGCTTTAGTGTTTGGAAACTCTCTTAGTAAGTCAATCAGAGCTTCTGCCTCACTTTGACATGGTATGGTTTCTAAAGCTAACATGTCTACGCCGCTTTCTACTAAGGCATTGATTCGAGGTCTGTGCCAATCCATATATGTTTCACGAGAAATACTTGTTGCATATGCTCCTGTGTACTCTGATCCATCGTGCAGAGCAGCTCCATATGGACCACACGAACCAGCTATCAATGGTTTATGATCATTACTCTGATCCTCTTTAGTTTCCTTCAGATATATGTCTACAGCTTTCTTTGCACAGTTTACCGCATCATGAATTAGCCGAAAACTTTCTTCCTTTGTCATGCCTAAATATTTGGTAAAGCCATCTATAGAAGCTTGATAAGTATTTGTTTGTATTACGTCAGCTCCAGCTCTTAGGAAGTCCAAATGTGTGGCTAATACAGCGTCAGGATTCGTCGCTAAATATCGGGCTGTCCACAGTGGATCGCCGTCGATCTTATCCTTTATATGAGTAGACAACTGCGTCGAGAACCCACCGTCGATTACAGTCGTTTTAGACATCGTCTGACTACTGCAGCAACAGAAAAATCTTCCTGCCTTATATTTGTCTCGAAGTTCAGACAAATTCCCCTTCGAAATGATAACGCAAAGAGTGGACGTAAATTCATTGCGACGACAGATAATTTATAATTCTACGTCGTTAGATCTTGATACCACTAAACGTGTGTGCGTTCGACAAGCTTGTATTTTATTACAGCATATCAATCACGCATAGCAACGTGAATTACAGCTTCGATAGGGTACTAAATAACGTCATATAAATATGTGTGCCATTAATAGGTATTAATCTACGATAAACGAGCGCGGAAGTTCTATGTAATATATAGTTTTCTTTTTTCTGGCCTATTCATTTATACGTACCATTAACAGTTCATGATTTTATTGGAAAGGAAAATAGAATTTTACCGCTTCCTGTAAAATATTTTTGAAGTATAGGAAGAAAGGAACTTATAGTTTTAGCATGCATTTGGTATTGGGTCTCCCACGAAAATATTGGATACAGAACACTACTCTAAATTATAATATTCTTTTCTTGCCATTTATTTACTTCCAGGCGTATTTGCATTATATTTTTAGCAAACATTCGACAACAGCCTCCAATGTATCGTACCCCAAGATCTAACCAATCAGGTATAAATGACTCGAACGAAGGACAGTCATTATCTTTTACCCATCCTTCTGACGAAGTGTATCTCTCCCCACTGTTGGGATACACTATTAAAGGTATAATTTCTTTATTCGGGTCTTTATTGATGCCTTTCAATAATCTTGTCACATCCTTTGGCGCAAGGCAATTAACTCCAATTGCCAGAATTTGGCCAGGTAGTGCTGTTTTATAACATCGTAAAGCTACTTCTTGAAAATTAGTGCCATCTACTAAATTCTGGCTATCCCTACGACAGGAAAACGATAGCCAAGCCTTAGTATTTGGAAATTCCTTCAATAATTCTGTTACCGCTTCTGCTTCTTCAACACATGGCAATGTTTCGATTGCTAATAAATCAACGCCAGCATTTACTAAAGCTTTAATCCGAGGTCTATGCCAGCACATTATATCCTCTTTCTGTACTGTTTTGCCATAAGATCCAGTGTACTCCGAAGCATCGTGTAAGAAAGCACCGTATGGTCCACAAGATCCAGCAACTAAAGGATTTCGGTTAGTGGCATTACCTTGTACCAATTCGTGTTTGTAATCGGTAACAGCCTTTCTAGCAAGACGTACAGCATCCTCCAGTAATTGTACACTTTCGTCGTGTGAGATGTTTAAATGCTTCATTAACCCTGGAATCGAAGCTTGATAAGTGTTGGTCTCTATGATGTCTGCCCCAGCTCGCAAAAAATCCAAATGCGTATTGTAAATTGCTTCACGATTTGTAGATAAAAATCGTGCGGTCCACAACGGATCTCCATCAATTTTCGCTCCAACATGGGTAGACAATTGGGCTGAAAAACCACCGTCTAATATCTTTATATCAGCCATTTATACACTGTATACGCGAGCAGCGTCGCAAGCTTCAATGTTCGACTGAATTATTAGCCACGAAGTACAATATAGGTTACCGGTAGATCTGTAAGGTTAGACTAAGAGATGTCGATTGAAATATCACAGGACATTTTCGATATCTTTCCATTTCGGTGCCCTGTTTGTCATATTATCTTTTTTATTATATCTTTTACGGGTGGATAATCTCACTTAATGTTACATTGGACACTGTGAATTGCTGTGAATTTTATAAACACACACAGTATCCATACCAACGTGACGCACGCAGTGAGCACGAGTGAGAAAGCCTGAAGCGCCACCTCATTTTAACTTTCGCTAATTGTAAGTTTGTGTTCCATGAAAAGTCTTATGTTACCACAGACATGTTACACTACAGGTTCATGAACGGTAAGTTATCTACTGTACATTGGTCGTAGCTGATAACTACTTTCTGATAAACTTATGACCTTGATCATCTGTTTCCTGTCTGATCGCATAATATGAAAACGTTGCAAGAGCTATAAATAGAAGGGAGAGGGAATAAGCTTTGCCATTATTTGCATCATTTATTTTGTAATCGGTCAATTAGTTAAAACAGCAAAGAGAAAATGTTCACAGAAATGTACATCTTCTGTTAGAATTAATGCCAGAAATTTGACAGGCAGTACCTACGATATTAGATTATCAAAGCAAAATGTGCCTACGGTCCTTACGATGGGTAATTCATCAAATTCGCAACAGTACGTGTACCGCCATCTAATACAAATGCTGAGAAGTTTATGCGGTTACCTACTATTTGGATTTTTATTTCTCAGTTATGGGCTGTGCAGTTACACCAGGGGGGTGGTGCAAACTGGTGCAAACTCTCGTATATAATTTTCGGACCTAATTGTAGCAGTAGAGGGGAAAGGGGAGAGAACCCGGAGTCTACCCTACCTGCCCAAACTTTTATTAATATCTATAAATATGGAGTCTTAACAGACAACAAATTATACAATTTTAATATGATTTATTATAATGCTATAGAATTTTGTACACTGCATTCGGACAAGGAGGTATGAAAGTTGCAAAAATACCTACGCCAGTGTACTGTGTAGATATAAACAGAAATATAAATATGTATAAATATGTATAAAATGTAAATAGAACTATTACCACCGAGGACAGATTGTTAAAGAAGGTTAGCGCTTATGCGCTAGGGGGCCGGAAAATTTCACTGTTGAGCGCCACTTTGGCATAACTACATAGCAAAACGACATACTTTACATTAGAACTCCATAAGTATGGTTGATTGAATAGAGCACTGCAATTGTCTTCGGGAGCTGCCAGGATCTGACAAAACGGCTCTAGCAAATACACGAGCACTGACACTGACCCTCTTTATTCCTTTTAGTGCTGAGCAGGCCCTGAGCAGCACTCAGCACTGGTGCTGCTGAGCAACGACATATCGTCGTTAGCAACATTTGCAACATATATCATTGCACATATTACAATTTTTATAAACTTTAGGTTCAGGAACAGTTTTTGTTCGGGCAGTAAAAGGGTTAACAATCTCTCTTCGGTGCTATTACCAAATTTCTACATGGTTACACTTGGTTACACTTACTGGGTAGTTGTCAACTGTCAAGTCGATATTTCACACGTGCCTCTTTTTTGTCTTTTGTTTTTCATTCGCTAAAAATGTTAAAACATCTAGGTTTCAATGTCAAAATATGCATAAACGACTACTGGATTCTTACCAAATCTGACTAAAGTAGGACGTGCGTTGATTGAGTTAACCCCAGTTAACCCCGGCCATCTGTACCGACAGGTACCTGTTAAACTCTTTAAGGTTGGAAACTTCACGACGCGCAATCCTTTGTAACGAGATTCTTTTTGATATCGAAAATAAACAAACAAGTTACTCGATTGGAATCAAATCTATTTGATACACACTTTAATCAGAGTTCCTATTCTCTTATTCAGACGGATTTATATATCTCTTCTTTTTTAGGCCAAAAAATGTACTATAATAATACGCAACGTTTAACTTGATGTCGAAGGCTGGTTAAATAGTACATCTTTAATTCAAAATGAATATACTACCAAAGAAACGGTATGAATTTATTACTCGTACATTATTTTTATAGATAGAATTGTGCTTACGACTACTATATTTGCTTTTGTTTTAGATGGCACGTGCGTACAAAGGAGAATATAGCACGTGTCAGACGTGACGAAGCAAAGGCTGCTGAAGAAGAAAAACTTAAACAAGCTCGTGTCCAGAAGGCTGTAAATAATTCTTGCTTTCACGAGTATTCGTGTATTGTATTTATTGCGTATAATTTGTGTTCTTCGAACAAGTTATATACGAATATATTTTTCAGGAGACTGAGGCACGCATTAATTTCTTAAGGGATCAAGCTAGGTCGAATTACGATGGACGAGCGGAAACGTCCAAAGTTGAAGCAGCCTCGTCTTCTACAAAATTTGAGCATGTGAATTTTTTTGCCGACCTGGAGAAAGGTAAAATTGACTATAATAAACCAAACGTAGATCACGAAAAAGAAAAGAAGGAAGAAAAGGAAAAGTACGAGAAACAAATTGGGTATCTGCAGTATCTGGGTCAAGATACCAATGAAGTATTGGGTAAAAAAAGTTGGTATGAGGAAATTCCCGAAAGATTAACCTGTACAGATAAAACAGAAGAAGTGGAAATTGCAAAAAAAACATTGCACGATCCATTACTTGAAGTTAAGAGATACCTAAGTGTTATGTCCTCTGGTTCATTGGATACCAGTTCAAAGCTGAATCTTAAGAGCGATATGAAAAGAAAGCGTAGGTTGGATCATACATCTGACGATGATAGAAACGAAGCTGCAAAAAAACATAAAGTTTATAAAGAAGAGATTTCAAGGCATAAGCATAAGAGAAAATCAAGAAAGAGCAAGATTAAAGAAAAGTCACAAAGTAATGCGACAGGAATAGATATGAAAAGACTGAGAGCGGAGAGATTGCTACGGGAGCAAAGTGAAAAATTGCGGACAGAAGCATTGTTAGCTAAACTTAGAGGAGACCCACTCCCGGTAGTACAACCAGAAGCTCCTAAGCCTGTTATTAAACAGAAGTATCATTCTCAGTTTTGTCCTGAGATAGCACGGCAAAATGCAGAGAGAACACCTCGTGCATAGTGCACGCAATTCAAAATGTAAGTTCTTAATCCTACATTTGTATGTGCAGTGTCCTCTTCAAGCAAGTAATGTATAAATTTAAAGTACGATAATCAAGAATAAACATAATTCTGTAAATAAAATTTGGGTGTTACCTAGGTGATACCTAGATTATTTGAATTTTGAGCATGGATAAATATACAAAACTTAAAATGCTTTTTTCAATAGTATCTAATATATTTACTTTATTTCGTTTATTGTAAATACATGTCATACAAGGTGAGTTTTAATGCCTGTCCCAACCTTTTACCATCGGAGTGAGGAATACTAACAGACTGCAATCGGAAACTCACTCCGATGGTAAAAGGTTGGGACAGGCATTAAAACAAAACTCACCCTGTATATTGTTTAATTAACATGTAGTTGTAATTATTTGTATACTATAATATAAAACTTCAAAATAATGACTTATAGATAACATATGAAGTAAAATAAAATATAAATTGTTTAAACGTTGAAACACAATTCCATTGTAGCTTCGTTTATTAAAAAATTAATTACTGAATTTTTTTCCTTATGTAGGGTATTTTCTCGTGTGAAGTATATCGTTGAGTTTTATGTGGTCCATTGTGGTCACGTGATGCAAAATGGCGGCATATTACGGTTCGCAGGGTTAATGTGATTAAATTTGACGTTAACGTCGTTTTTTACATATTTCTATATACCATTTAAGTTACATTCTTTGACTTGGTAAGTAAAAAACAGTCTATGTTATTCTTTATTTGATACAATTTTTAAGCCTTAATATCTTCATTTTAACGTTCTTCGGAAAAGTTCGAACCAAACGTTTTCGTTACGCTACAGAAATCTTAGATAATGTTTAAATTAAAACGATTTTTATATATTTATTACACATATCAAATGATAGGTGGAATACTGTCATTTGATTTACATTTAAAATAGTATTATTTATAATTATACTTCATCGAAATTTGTGACTTCGTTAATGTGTTGTAAAGTATCAGAACATAACCTAATCTGTCCGCATATATATATTCGCGTGTGCACTGAGATATATAAAAAATAAACTTAGGAAGTGATCATTGAACTGCATAATTGTAATATATTTACAATCATGTGTTGTAATTTCTTTCAGCAGAGCTCAGATACATTTTGTTAATGTTGAATTGAATTGTGTTATTGTGTGTGTGCTGTAATTAACATTGTAAAACTCAAGACGTTTACCTAATAAGACAGCAAAATTCTCCACATACATCTTTATTGCAGGCATTATGAACTTGTCAACTTGAACCGACAAGTTTCTTTGAAACTCACTCATTGATGTGATATCTTCATCATGAGCAAGGAAGCCAGTGTAGAGAATTCATCATATTTGAGCTATGAAATAAACGGCACTAGATTTATTTTACAAACCTTGTCTGACTCGATGGAGGTTATAAAAGTTGCAGCATGCAATGAAGATCATGAAACAATCAATATAGTTGACGAATCGCACATTGAAAAAGCAGAAGAATCAATCTCTTTGTTATGTTTAGATGGTCAAGTTTATGCATTCCAAAACGGTGACATACAAGAATTTGACTTTAATCAAATTGTAAATCACACCGATTATCAAGATAAAATGGTTATACTGTCGAAGGATTTGGAAACTGAAAATAATGAAACGCAGTATGTAGATCATAATGATACAATAATTGGCACCATTGACGAACATCACGAGGCACGATACGAAATCGTTACAGGCCAAAGTCCAAAGAATTTTGTCATGGAAAAAGATAATGTAAATGCTAATGATTTTGTAGAAGTGGTGACTGCTTTTAAATGTAAGATATGTACTTATACAACGCAAGATAAGGCACAACTGTTACAGCACTTTCAAAAAACACACGTAAATCCCACAGTTGGTACAGAGGTAAAGAACATCAATAAGGAGTGTTGTTGTTATGCATTTATTATATTTATTATGTTTGTGACAGTTTCAGAGTTTTTCTTTGCACTATTTACTAAAAACTCCATTTTGGTTTTGTGTACAGGTAAAAGGACAATCTAGGAATATAGACGAGGTAAAATTAGTTTACATGTGCGGAGAATGTTCTAATTGTTTCTCTTCCATAGAAGACTGTAAGCAACATATGATCAATGTAATTGTCTTTAGTGTCGTAATTCTACATTTTGGCAAAGTTTATTCCACTATACACGTACATTTTTGATTGTTTACCCTGGTCGAATTTATTTATAGGATCATCAATTAACAGATACAGGATCTACTAAAACTCTTAAGGAAAGTGATATTAGCCTCAAAAATACTGAGCCCTCCACCGAAACTGTTAATTTAAGTGAACGTAGCGATGTTAAGGAACAAGTAAAGTCTGCAGAGCCCTTAAGCTCTGAGTATATAATGAATAATAAAGCAATTGAATTAACAGAAAGAAATATAAAGTATGTGACTTAGTGAATCTGACTGTTAGATCAATAGGTTTAGTTTAACTAAATGATGTATTTATTTTAATGTCTCCAATTTTGTTTTGCAAGGTGTTCATACCGAGGTTGTCCTTATAAATTTGCAACGGAGGACACGATGCAGCAACATGCAATGTGTCATACTGAATCACAGAGTGTTGCTGTGTTTAAATGCAATATTTGTCGTGACTTGAAATTCACCAAATGGCGACAGTGCAGTTTACATTTATGGAAAAAGCATCAAGTTGGTGAGTAGGTGTAATCTGTAAACTGTTATATATATTACTATTACATTTCTGGATTTGTCAACAGATGTAGGTCTATTTACTTGCAAAATTTGTAATTCGTACAAGAGTGCAACGATGGTAAAGCTCTTAACACATATGAGAGTACATAGTGAGACTCGAGAATATGAATGCTCCGAATGTGGTAAATGCTTTAAACAAGCCAGTCAATTGCGCAATCATCGGGTAATGCATTTAGATCGCAAAACATTAGAAGTAACACGCTGGTATACTTCAAAGAAATGTGATATGTGTGGTAAAACTTATGCCAATTCCAAATGTCTCAAAAATCATATACAAGCCGTTCATTCAAAATTAAGACCTTATGTATGTAATGTCTGTGGCCATTCTAGTGCTAGGAAAGCAATGTTACAAATGCATTTAAGACAACACACTGGGGATAAACCTTTCAGCTGTGAGATTTGCAAGTATAAAACTGGTGATCATAATACATTACGCCGTCACATTATGCAACATACAGGTATATGTGGTACAATATTATCGTATAATGAACAGTGTAAAATTTGTGACTTTGGGTTATTATAGAAATTGATATTTTTAGGGTTTCGACCATATAAATGCCCCCATTGCTCTTATACAGCTATACAGAGCAGTAGTTATAAAAATCATTTAAAATCAAGGCATCCTCTACTGTCAGGTCTATTTACATGTGATATATGTTCATTTAAAACTGTAAAGAATGAAAGTTACATTCAACATGTTCGAGATCACGAGAAGGGATTAATTAAGGCAAATACACAAAAACGAGGTATTATTCAATTCTAAATAAATAATTGTAGAGCAATTACATAATACTTAACTTAAATTGTACGTGTTTCAGACAGTGAGAATGTTGAGGTATTTCCTGGTAATATTGCTGCAGCACAATTAATTTATAGCTGCTTGGGTGCCTTTTCAAAGGTCGGGGATACGTTAGAAGCTAATTTAATGTCTTCCTCCACTTCTGCTGACGGCACGTCGCAAACTATTACGATACAAATACCATCTAAACATCTTGAAGGTTCATTACCAACGAGGGAAAATCCAAGTACTACCAATGTGGGAATAGAACAAGAAGATGATGAAACAATGCATTGCTTCCTAAAAATCCCTAGGGAAGAAGAAGAAAGTATAGACACAGGTGGTATAACAATACCTGCAGAACCAGAAGAATCCGGTACTATGTCTGTTAACGTAGAATCATGAAACTCAAAGGAGATGGTTAACATCTGAGAAAAATGTGTATATATGTTTGCCAATGACAGCTATAATCTCATGTTGCTGTGGTGTATATTAAAATGATGAATGAATGAAGAAGATATGCTAGTCACTGTGTTACTTAGTTACAGTTGCATTTGTGCTTTTTTAACAATATATGTATATACATAGGCGAGTTTGTGTATATACATGCAAGTACCATTAATATTTTTCCTGGAAACTAATGTTATACTATATCGGTAGTGTTGAAATTCGGTACAAATCACCGAGAAATAGTGAAAATATTAGTATTGCAATTGCACTTGTTAATACAGATTCAAGACGTTTTTTAGGTTTTGAATATAATACATGGAATTTTCATATAGTTTTATTCCAATGTCCTACTGTTTCTGTTCCAGTACTTTTTAGGAGAAATGGACAACAATATATTTTCTATGTATACCACTATTATAAAAAATTGGATTGCATAACAATTTATTTTTGTTATGCATTTTATCTACTCCAACGAGACATGTGTAAGTGTCCTCTACTAAACAGTATACGCATTTAATAGACATGGTAAGCATACATTGTAAATATACTATACATAACGGGGAAAATATTAATGTGTCGTAAGAGTGTTATGGCTCTTTGAAATGTATTTATTAATAATTAATAGAAATCAGTAAAAGTGTACATAAAAACCTAAAATAATAGTTTTAAAATCCTTGCAAAATGTGAATTATGATACCTCAGGTTTTGTATTTTACAGTGAAATTAAACTTAATATTTTACATCAGAAATTAAAAACAAATGCGTAATTATATTCGACTTAATTAGATTTGAAGTAAAAACAACACTTTAATACTATGGAAGAATTAATTAAGACATTTTTAAACATTGAAGAATCACACACCACCATTAAATTTGACAATGATATTTTGCATAGACATGTACATCAATTTGCTCAACCATATATCATAACCATAGAATTATATTAATAAACGTAAGTGATAAAAATTTAATAAGTTAAGTTTATTTACTGTGAATGTATAGCACTTTGAACTTTAAGGAATTATAGTAATGTAAAAGTCACCCAGGATGATTGAATGATATAGTTCAAATGGTATAAGCAAATTGATATGAATGTTTATGTACAACTAATGATTGAAGAAGTGTACAACCTTTTCATTTTTTGAAATAACTGATCATCTTTCTTACATAACATATTATATCACAACTAACAGTCCTTGGGCAGTTCCCCATAATATGCTGTTAAAGCTATCAACTTTCTATCCAGAAAGTTTTGTTCCACCTCTACACCAGAACCTGCACCAGCTAACATGGCAAGCTGGAATCAGAATATAATTTTTTATAAAAAATGAAGATATTTATTATATTAGATCTGGATTACTTTTATTTATTTCAAATGCTTACTTGCATAGTATCTACGTTTCTAGGTAGAAAGTAGGCCACATGATCTGAAATACTTCTTGCTGCTTTAAAAAGATTTATTCCTCCTATGGGTGGCATGATACTGTTGAGATCAAAAGTTTCATCTGTCAAGTAGCTAGGTCCGCCCCATGGTGGACTTAAAAATACGACATCTGCTACGAGCATTGGTGCAAGTTTTAGGAAATCTCCAACAATAAATTCTATTCTGTCATCCACACCGTAAACTTGAGCATTATTTCGAGCAAGTTCAATTTTAGTTGGATCAATATCTATTGCCAGCACTGTAAATGAACAGTAAGAGTATAAAATATATTCAACAAATATTAATTACAATGTATGTACCACCTCTTTCACATGTGAAAGCAAATTGTATAGCATTTCCTCCTGCACCACAAAATGCATCAATAATGGTGTCACACTTGCAACGTTCTGCTATATGTTCTGCAACTTTTTCCGGTGTAACCGAAAACCAGCTTTCTACAAATAAGACATTTTTCACAAATTATATTTTATGATATTAGTGGCTTCAAAAAATTTGCTTCCTTATAATAAATCATTCTTACATTTTGACTTATTTTTAATATTATCACAATTAATATACGTACCACGATCTAATTTTATGCCTTGATCAAATTTGCTAAAAAGACGATATCTTTTCAGCCAGTATTTCATCAAAGATTTATCATTATCTATTTCTGCTGGCAGACTTATGTTTCTTTTGTTTTGCTTCCTGCGCTTCTTCTTTTGAGTTTTCTTTATGCTGTCTTCATCTGACATTTTTATACTAATTATTTCGTTGGGTTCATGTTTTTCATCAATTTCCATGTCAGTGTTAGTCACGTCATTTACATGCTTGAATATTAATTGATCATTGGATCCACAATGTTCGGAGGTCTTTGTATTCGTAATATTAATTTGTTCTTGATTATCTTTTTCCATATCTTTACAAATAATATTCTGTTCATCGGAAATTTCAGAAACAGATGTATTTTGAAGTTCCGATTTTTCTAGCTTTGATTCCAGTGAGCCTGTGCTTGGTTTACCAAAGATAAGTCGTTTTGTTTGCTGTTTTGCCTTAAGACTAGAATCACACTCTTCATCGGAACTTGATGTAAATTGTGCTTTCATATAGGAACCTTTATCATTGGACTGTAAATCTATCTCTGTAGAGTATGATGTGGGACAATATGACAAATATTGCTTTACCTTAAACATTACATTAATAAAACATAAAATGTAAAACTTTTTAAAATGTTCATCTAATTTTAAAAAATTGGGGATCATACCTTATCTATAGTGTTAGTAATTTTAATACCATTGTCATCAAAATAGATGTGTTTGTTTACAGGCTTTGGTCGATTGAATTTCATTTTTAGTTGCCTGTTTTGTAATCTGATATTTCTTTTTCTGTATATCACTTCACCTTGTAACTTTATTTGCCTATCACTTTCATTGAATGTGTAACCCATAAGGGAAAACGCTTTTTTCACCGTTTCCAGTCCTTCTTTTGCATCGTCGCAGTCCGCCTCATGACTAAAACAAAAATAAAAGAATATAAATTCCCTTACAGTATTTGTAGAGAATAATTTTCAAAAAACTTTTTATACAATGCATTACTGCACCTTCGCTTTAGTGTAATAGGTTTATCTTCATTAGGTTTATCTCCATCACCTCCACAGGATAATTTCTTATGCAGATTGTCATTGTGACTAAGGTTGACAAGGTTGGCTTGATCTGTATTATGTGCACTTGTTGATTTTTCATTTTCAGTTTTATTTGCCTCAGGAGAGTTTGCTTCATCTGATTTTACATTATCAGCATCAGTGAGTTGTTCTTCTTCTGATTTCATGGTTAAATTTTGCATGAGGACCCCAACAGAATCTATAATCATTCTTTTTTTCCTTGTTGCTTCGCGTTTAGAAAATGTTATGTTTTTGGATGTATATTTGTTCTCTGAACGACTAGCTTTTTGCAATATATAAACTTCAGTTTGTACATGCTGCTGCTTCTTGACATCATTAAAATCTACATCTGTTAAATTTTCACCTTGTGCATGTAACTTAAAATTATTCTGATTCTTACTTTCAGCCCGTTCAATTTTATATTTTGCCACAAATATTTCATATTGCCTTTGGTATTGTTGTTGGAAATTTTCCTTCCATAAATGCTGCCAATATTTATCATTGTCTTCCGTGATAAATTCATTTTCTTGATCGGAACTACTGCTGGTTATATTACTTTCAATGGAACTTGTTACTGAACTGATGAGACTAGAAGAGTGAATAGAATTAGAATCACAACTAGAACTAGTTAAAGTCATCTTTGTAACATTTGTCATAGAGTCAGAGGTTGCATTAGTTTTTGCGATCGAGCCATTTATCGACTCGCATCTTGTTAGAAGTCGTTCGTCTTCTGTATTAGAATGTTGATTATAGCTTTCTTCCGCGCTGAATGGACTCAATGGATTCCAACCATCGCCAGCTTCAGGGGACAGTTCAAAACTGATCATCTTCTTTCGATTTTCTTCCGCTTCCTTCTCATTTATACCTTGTTTAGTTGCATTTTCAAACGAGAATGTGGCGCTGCATATTGGATCTTTTGTTTTAACAGTATTTTCAATCGGATTGTTTTTGTTACTAAAAATACCTTCAAAATTAGAACGTCCGATCTCACAGTTTTTGTGGGCTTGATTTGGAAAGCATGTATTTTGCTCTGGAAATTTTTCTCCAGACTTGTCCTTTTTTTCCAAAGAAAAATTTTCGTCTTGCAAATAATCTGGATTTATGTAATCGGCATACTTCTCAATCCATGATGTCCAAATCAATTGCTCACCATTTTGCGACCAATACTTTTCCCATGTTATATCCATTTCACTCTTCGAATTTCCATGGTATACAGAATAAGGATATACGTATGAAGTAGTATGGTTATAAACATGAGTGGAGTCAGTTTCACTACGTTTGTGTTTATCGTTTGATATTGTACTACCCAGCACCTCAACCTGTGCCTCTGAATCGCCTGCACCTAAGATAAATGATGAACACTCACTATGGCACTTATCTATTTTGATAGAATTAGAATGTTTACAGTTTGATTCTGCATTACTTTCAAGCAGATGATTGTCTAATAAATCATCGTCTACCAATTCAGATCTAACTTCAAAGTCTTTACTCTCATGGTGCGTAGTACATTGCTTTACATTTTCAAATCCATTTTCAATCTCAGATTCAGTGTTTTGGAAAGTCTTCCCATACGATGCTAACAAGTTTTGTATACTTTTGGCTTCGTGTTGATCATGATACTCGGATAAATCTGCACCAGAATCTGATTGATGTAAGCCTAATTTCTGTGTCAAAGAATGTGCACTGGGACGATAAGTAGTATCGCGAACAGAGTCATGTTCGTCGGTCGAATAATTGTTATCCGTATGAGATGCGCTGCAATAACAACTAACAGGTTCTTCCTAAAAATATACAATGTGCCATGCAATATGTGATTTTATATGTCGCAGGATTATCGCAAAATGTGTAAGATAAACGTTCAACATGTTAATACGAAAGCTTACATCGTGTTTTTCTATCAATTGTATTTCTATGGCAGCTCTTTTATGAAGATCCAACATCTCGCCCACACAATCTCCCTCAAAATCGTCACCTTCACTTTCATCCTCAGGGGGAATAATTGTGTACACTTCTGGGTTTCTATATTGGTCAGATAGGACAACATATTTGAACTTAGGAAAGTAAAAAAGGACGAATCGTTACTTTTCAAAATGTTACACAATTCGAGCAATCTGTGAGACATTCCTATTTCTACGTGTGTCACCACGTGGAATGGTACGTTCGCGGTGATACCGTAAAAATTTCTATCAATGATCTAAAATGAGATTACAAATACTTCAATATTTTATCAGTGTATCTAATCGCGCAAATAAATCGTGCGTTTGATATGGTTTTCTCATAAACATTTCGAAAGATTGAAAAATTTGTTAGCACCTAGCGCAATAAAGTGGGTGTCAAGGTTAGGTCATGTGTCACACCACTGATCGATAAGCACACGAAATTAGTTTTTCCAATAAGAAATACAAAAATGAGACTCGTCTGAATTTACCATACATAATTGAAGCATCGTGCTCGAGCAGGAGATTTTTAAATATATCAAATATTTACCGAATAAACACTCTGCTGCAGAGGCAATAAATATAACTATTGGGGTCAGGCGATTCCGCTTGTTCCGCGATATATACTTCTGCTAGCGGTTCCCAAAAGTGATCACACATTGTGAATGTAAACACTGATATCTTCACAATAGCCACATGACTAACGCCTTAAATCTTGGCAATTCCCTTCATCCAAAAACAATCCGCCATTTATTTCATGGCACACCGACGCGAAGTTGCAAGTGGTTGCCACTGTTACCAAACTGACACCAAGAACGGCGTTTATTAGGCACATGCGCGAGACCATTATCCTTTCGTATTTATTTCCCGCAATTTGACCACATTGACCGGCTGTCACTCAACTTCACTTTTTACCATGTAAGCGGCTCTCTCTCTTTCTCTCTCTTAGTTCTCAATTAGTCCGTCACGTGGCAGCACTGACCTATAATATGAGAATAATGGTTGCCTGGTCACGTGATTGCTTCATTCAATGATGATGTGACGTCACTGGCCGCCATCGCGCATGCCTATCGTGTGTACTACGTGCGTACGCATGCGTACTCGTTACGATAGGACATTGACCGCTTCCTAATGAATGGCACCATTAGAGAGCGCCCAAAGTCAGCGTTAAATTCAAATGTGCATTTCTCTGCGAAAAATGGTCGAAACGACTCCAAACAAGGACAGTATTGCTCCGTATCGCGGCCTCTATCGCCCCAGAAGTCAGATAACGAACTAGAAAGAATAATACGACGTTAAAATCAGTATGAAAAATTATTCGAAGAAATAAATGGAGAAGAGGGCAAAATATACTATGAACGATACCCATGCGAATTATTGGCGCACGTTGCGTTAAATTAAGGTCCAAAATTCTGGCTTTCTTTTCTATCGCTCGACGTATAAAAAATAGTTAACCAAACTAACAAAGTGGAATACACCGAATCAAGAGATAGGGGTGCCGCAGTTACCTTACCGACGAGCTTTCGAATATGTGGCCGTAAAGTGGTGCCCTCTAACACGACTAAATATTTACACGGATAAAGCAAGGTTGCAAGTTTACCGCGGATTGCAAACTTAATTTACCGAAGTAGGCAATGATATCGAAGAAACTGTGAGAATTTCGAATGCTCGTTTCACCGGTGCTGAAAAGTAATTTATTACGGTTTATCTTCCAGCACCAGGATGCAAGGACGGCCCGGTAGATAGGTCCACCTGGGGAGCTGCTGTGGAATCATGACTCGAACGAGCTCGTAAGTAGGAATGGCGTAGGTGGTGATTTCTGCGATAAATTAATTTTTATCACTTCTCGGGTACCGCCTGTCCTGATTGGCCGAGCATCAGTCAGATGCCTCCCATCTCCTTCCACGCACTTTCCATCCGTTTTTCCACAGGTCATTGACCACAGTATCATACACTTGTCTTTTTCATTCTGACGCACGCGTTCAATTTCTTACAGGTGCATCCGAATCAACCTACTAATCGAGTCACTGCTACATACCCTTCCGAAAGAAATAAGAGAGAAAATGAATTTATGCTCAAAGCATCGAGAAATCGGACACAGGATCGAGCCATTAAATCACCCGAAGATCCATCGGTAGTTTCTACGGCGAATTCACGGATAGTTCCGGTAATTCGAACAATTCTCCTTTCCCTTACGAGTATCGACACGATCGTCTCACCGCGTCGCACTCGTGAAGGCAAGGTGGGAGGAGAGTTTGTGCATACGTGCGTCACTGACTCCTTGCGCAGCGTGAGCGGGAGCAATTGTGTGGAGAGCAGCAGGTTCTCAGCCTGGCGAGAGAACAAGCCAGAAGAAGAAGAAGAAGAAGAAGGGGGGCGAGGCTCCTTTGCGAAGGTAGCAGACAGGGACTAGAGCGCAACGTCGAATCCGAAGGAGCAAGAAAGAATGAGAGGGATAGGCCACGCGAGAAGAAGGGTGGAGGCAAAGATCGCAGGTGAAGGTGGACGATGAAGAAGAGGAGGAGGAAGGGAGGGGACCAAGTGCATAGATTAAAGAGGAGAGAGAAAAAGGAAGAGGGACGAGGAGAGAGAGAGAGAGAGAGAGAGCTACGTTGGGGAAGATGGGTGCTGCTGGTGGTGCGTTTAGAGAAGGTGAGAGAGTATCTCGGCAGGGCTCTCTTCCCCCTTCTCCTCGTTTTCCTACTCCTACTCGCAGGAAGAGAAGAGAAGAAGGAAAGAAAGAGGAGAGGGGAGAAGATTGGGAGAGGGAGCGAAACAGAAGGGCGGAGGAGGAGCGGGAGTGTGGCGGGTAAGAGACAGTTGATCGGCAGTCCTTCTCCCACCCTCTACCCAGGTAAGATAAGGACGACGCGGACAAACGGACTGACGAAGGTAACCGAGGTAGGGGATATTCAGTCTCGCGGCCACGTGCTACACGAGCGCACGCCCCGAGCCGGTGCCGGTGGTCCACAGAGAGGGCCCACGATTCTTCTTCTTCGCCCCCGTTTGGTCCCGCCTCACTCTCTCTCTCCCTCCCTCTGTCTCTCTTTTTCCTCTTCTTCTTCTTCTTCTCTTCTTTTCTCTCTCTCTCTCTGTTCCTCCCTCCTCCACCCCTCCTTCACCACGACGTTCTCCACCTGCTCCTCTTTCGTCGTTCTCTTCCCGGTTCCTAAACTTCCTCCTTCGCCTCCTTCTCTTTATCCTCATCTTCCTCTTCATTGAGTCCACCGTCGCTTGGATCTGTGATTATCGTCTACGAGGACCATCTCGTCGTACGTCGTCGTTCATCGGCCATCGTCATCGACGCATCTACCCGGAGGAATATCAAGAAAAGCGCAGTGGGATTGTATCGGTACGGGGTCTTGTCGTCACCTTTTTCGTTTCTTCTTCTCTATCCCTCGGACGCGTGATAACCGTGCTTACGGGGGCGCGCAAGGTGTTCTTGTTTTGTGGGCGTTCGCGGGACCGTTGGAAGCCGTTGCAAACGGTTTTCGGAGGCGAGGAGGAAAGGATGCGGAAGTAGAGGCATGGGACCCTCGACCCATGCCAATCGTGGGTCGACGCAAGGATCGGCAAGAAGATTTCTTCGGGGATTTTGAGAGCTCGGATCGGAGGAAGGTGGAAGAGGAAGAGGAATCGAGGAAGCGTTGGAAGGAAGTGGGACCTCCGAGGAGGGAGAAGGAAGGGCCAAGAGAGTGGCGGTGGTGTGTCTCGATGCAACAGGTGGGTGTTCGCCATCGTGTTGTAAACACGAGCGTCATCTACCAACCCTTGTGAATTTCATTCCATCGGATAAGTGACGCGCACGTGTGCGCGCTATTTATTCGCCCGCCGTGATTCCTCCCTCGCGAGGATCTTGTGAATTTCCGTTCCTCAATTTTGCGCGCGTGATTCCGCAAAGCGCGAGTGTAAACGCGTCGCGAGCGAGGCGAGTTCTTAGTTTCCGTTGACGCACCTCGCGGAGTTCTTAATTTCACGTCACTCCGATTCTACGACAGGAATTATCCGTGCAAGCGACGATGAACCCGTGGAAAAATCTCGAGAGGGGAAAAGCATCCAGGAAGTGTGCCCAGTGATAGAGGAAAGTGACGCACGGCGGACTCTCTTGCGATTTTAAAGTGCGCGACTACAAAACGTAAGTGGGAATCTGTTATCTAAGTCCTATGTGTATAGTTTCAAATTTTCTCCGTCCCCGTGGAGATTTGCCTTCGAAGGTAACGTTTAATTGGCAGTTTTCCAAATCGAATCTCGCGATTGTTCCTTCGTGCTGTCCCGTAGAAACGAAAAATCGCTAACACCTGTAACGAAAGTTTCGCCCTATCATCGAAAATTGTCGTTTTGAGAGATCGCCTCCTCCTTTCTCTTTTTATCCTCTCCCCACTCCGGTATTCTCCGAAGGCAACTATTCCCCACGTCAACGGGCACACCGCATCGTCCGACCTTCTCGCGAATAACAATAAATTCGATTTGCTCTCTGGATCGCTTAACGAACTTGACGTTACCGCGCGCGCTCTCGCGTGAGGAAGGTGGAAGAGGGAAGAAGGACCTGCCGCCGTCGATTAATTTGTCACGGCGCGTTTACAAGCGCAACAATTTTAACTGTCAATCCCTCTGCTGCTCCCCCTCCTACCGCACCCCTATCATACACATACACGCGTTTTGATATCCGAGAAACGTACCGTTCACAACCGGTTCATTAAAGCTGCAACAGTCTGCTGCCGACACCGGTCTCTCTCCCGATCGGTCGTCACTCATTGGCGAATTGGCAGGGCGATCGAGAGATAATTCAGGACGGAGAGAGAGAGAGAGAGAGAGAGAAAAAAAAAGAGGAAAGAGAGGAGGGAGGACTCTGGATAAAAGAAGAAAGAGGTGAGGAGGGGGTGGAAGGAGGACGCGCATTTTATACGATACTTTTGACACGGACGTATTTCACCGTTCAATCATTTATCGATACACGCTCGGTGCGCGCCGCGTGACGTCCGAAGGATATGAGGTGGAATAAAGAAAAAAGACAGTGGAAAAAACAAACTCGGGAAGAACCTGCCGTACGATCGAAACGGTAATAAAGGACATCGGGTTTAGGAGAGAACGAGAATGGGGCGCGAAACTTTTCCGTCGCGAAACAGCGCAATGAGGAACGTTCTATCGACATTGTGGAACGAAGGACGACGACGACACCGAAGAGCGACAGCTGGGAATGACGTACCTCCATGAATCCTACGGAACCGGTCAGCGTCAGCGCGCGCGCGCGCGAGGCTTTTTAATTAGTTTGTCATTAGTCGCGAGTCGACGCGCCGGAATAAAATATTGTCCGAGGGTGTTCGCGCAACTGTCGTACCCATCCACTCGCAACAACCACCGCCTCCACGTCTCGCTTCAGCGCCGTTGTTCCATCCAATCCCTTCCCTTTCTCAGCTTCTCACCGCGCTCTTTCTTCTTTTCTCGTCCGGTCTTTCGCGGAGGATCGATCGCGACCCGATTTTCGAGTATGCGGAGGTGGATCGATTATTATTCATGAGGAGTGTCCTTTTCCCACACCGGTCCCATTAAATTCGCGCGAGCGCCGGTTTCTCTCGAATTTCTGCGAACGAAGTTCGAAGGAACCGTGCGAGAGAGACACGTATCGAAATGGGCAATAGCCGTAGGAACGGCACCGCGGGCCATGCAATATCTCATGTCCTCTTCACCTCCTCCACCACCTCCTTCACCTTCGCCGACGATCTCTTGCCAATGAAATATTCGTGTGCTCCGATCGGTGGACGGACGGACGGACGGACGAACGAACGAATGGACAGACGGACGAACGATACGCGCCGCGCAGGAGAGCAGACAGGAGAGTGGCGATAAATATATATTACCGGCAAATATTTATAGCAGATGGCTCTCGCGCGCGTTTAAACGCGGCGCAAGATATTACAAGGTGATTTACACGGGGCCGATAACTATATATTATGAGATTATCGAATCGCGCGCAGCTTCGATCGCCGGCCTTATTTGTCTCTCTACTTTCTCGCCTTACTCTCACCCTCTCCTTCGCTCCTTCTCACCGATCCTCCTTCCTCCGTAGATCCTCTCGTCCCGAACAGTCGTAGATCTACGTCCTCGTCTCTATTCGATTTCAAGTGAATCACCATTTGCCTTTCGCCACTCGACTACTATTTTTTGTCTAATGGATTAGGATCGAAGCTCGTTAAGCCGGAAGTGAACGAATTTCGCAAGGCTCGTATTTTACGAGAGAACTCGTCGAATCCGCGATACCGACGACTGTGACATATTATTTACGTATTCGTATTTATTTACAGTATTCAGTTGTGAATTCCGTGCTGTGAATGATCGTCCTAGACGTCGAGAGAATTTTTTATGCTAACCGCGTCTTGAGAACGGATTTTTCGGGAGACAGGAGGTGGGGTCCCCCCGTGTGCCGTGGTATTCCGATAAAGTTTACGCGAATTCGTTTTCATCGTGCGAAAGGTCGCTTAATTATTCACACTCGGAGCTCGCGGATTTTGATTTTACGACGCGATACGAGCGTTTACGCCGGCGAAGATGAACGACGTGAGTGCTTGCTGATTTTACCATGTAGTATCAAACTCGTCCGTTCGTTGCCGGGATCTTCCCACTTTTTGGGATCGTTTCACTCTCGATGTTTACACGCGCTTTGTTGAGATTGCAAAAATTCTCTGTCGCTCCATTTCATATTCTCACCTTCGCGAGCATTTCTAAAGCGTTGCTCGAGTCACTGAAATCCTCTAATGAAATAGTTCTTTGGTTTTTCAGGTCCAACTTGATCCATTGGCGGAATTTCTCTCGGAATCGGAGGAAAATGCGAGACGGCGCGGGCAGCGTCGCGACGCGGCGGGGTGCGAATGGAGCGGAGCGGATGATCTTGCAGCGAGTACGCTGACACCGAGTGATCATAATCGATCGTCGAATGGACGTGGGCGATCTGACGGGCTCGGCAGGATTGGCTGGGAGCGGATCCATCTCCGGGGTGGCGACTGGTGTTGGTATCACTTCCGGTACGACATCCGCCACCGCGGGGTGGTGGACGCCAACGTCGACGATAATCTCTGCACCGGCTAACACCGACGTGGTGAGTCCTTGAAAGCTGTCCTCGAGAGGACGAGAGATTTTCCGCACAAAAATTTCGAGGCACGAAAACTTCCATTATCCTACCGAGACCGATTCTCTTTCACGCCGAAGATCGATTCGAATCGAATCGAGAAGCGTAGATTAAAAGTCGAGAATAATCTCCGCATCTGTTAACATCGGACGCGGTGAGTCCACGAAGGTTGCCCTCGAGAGGACGAGAGAGGGTCGAGAGACTTTCTTGAAAGATTATCAACTCACGAAAATTATCCTAGCGATACGAGATCGATCCTCTTTTATGTCGAACGTCGAATTGAATCGAGAAGCGTAGATTAAAAGTCGAGAATAATCTCCGCATCTGTTAACATCGGACGCGGTGAGTCCACGAAGGTTGCCCTCGAGAGGACGAGAGAGGGTCGAAAGACTTTCTTGAAAGATTATCAACTCACGAAAATTATCCTAGCGATACGAGATCGATCCTCTTTTATGTCGAACGTCGAATTGAATCGAGAAGTGTAGATTAAAAGTCGAGAATAATCTCCGCATCTGTTAACATCGGACGCGGTGAGTCCACGAAGGTTGCCCTCGAGAGGACGAGAGAGGGTCGAGAGACTTTCTTGAAAGATTATCAACTCACGAAAATTATCCTAGCGATACGAGATCGATCCTCTTTTATGTCGAACGTCGAATTGAATCGAGAAGCGTAGATTAAAAGTCGAGAATAATCTCCGCATCTGTTAACATCGGACGCGGTGAGTCCACGAAGGTTGCCCTCGAGAGGACGAGAGAGGGTCGAGAAACTTTCCTGAAAGATTATCAACTCACGAAAGTTATCCTAGCGATACGAGATCGATCCTCTTTTATGTCGAACGTCGAATTGAATCGAGGAAGCGTAGATTAAAAGGTTCGCGAATTAATCCCAATGGTAACGAGGGACAGGTTCTACGAACCTTTGACGAGTCCTCGCGCGCGCGCGTGCTCCGCGAAGGCATGAGCGATCGGCGAGGATGAAATAGCAGGGAGGAAATTAATGGACGACGGGAGGAGTGCTCCTTTGAGTGCGATCACGGTCGCAAGAGGAACATTATTTAAAGTTCCGTTTGTAGCGTCAGGTTGTGGGGATTAGAACCGGGGTGACATAGGCGCGCCAGGTGTTGGACATCTCTCCTTCTCCTCCTTCCTCTTGTAGATCGCGCCTGCTCTTCTACGGTTTGATTCGCGTGTCGGTGCGTAGGGCTGGAAGTGGGACGGAATAGTTTATCGAACGGAAAATCTCCTTCCCTTCTGTCGCGCGCGCGATACTCTTCCTTCCTCCTTACCTCTTTATTTCTTTCCTAACTAGATTTTAATGGCACCGGGACTTGTGCGTGTTCTTCAAATAGAGAGGAGAGAGAGATAGATAGATAGATAGATAGATAAAGAGAGAGAGAGAGAGAGAGAGAGAGAACGAAGAGTGAGATTTGCGGTCGTGGGGTGGTCATCGTCCAACAACCGAAACACACCGTGTCTTTTTCTGTTTCAGATGAATCAGCTGTGCAGGGTCTGTGGAGAGCCGGCCGCAGGTTTTCACTTCGGTGCCTTCACGTGCGAAGGCTGCAAGGTTAGTTCACCGTGGGCACCCTCATTGTACGTGGAAACTTTTATCGAAAAATAGTCTATCGCACTTTAAACCGTCCTCTAACAAAGATTCTCGAGACCCTCGCGGCTCCACACGCGTGTCCTCCAATTTTCTGTTCTCCCGCAGTCCTTCTTCGGGCGGACCTACAACAACCTCGGCAGCATATCCGAGTGCAAGAACGGGGGCGTGTGCGTAATCAACAAGAAGAACCGCACCGCCTGCAAGGCCTGCCGATTACGAAAGTGCCTGATGGTGGGTATGTCGAAGTCCGGTTCCCGATACGGTCGGCGCTCGAATTGGTTCAAGATCCACTGCCTCCTCCAGGAGCAGTCCCATCAGGCGCAGGCGCGCCTCATCAAGGATCCCAAATCCGCGTATGAAAAGGCCTTCGGTTCTCTGGACGCCGCGAACAACAACAACAACAACAATAACAATAGTACGAACGAGAACGCGAGCACCACCAGCGCGACTGGCGTGGTCGGTATGATGACCACCGCGACCACCACGGTCAACAGTTACCATCAGCACTCGCATCATCAGCAACAACAGCATCATCACCTTCATCATCCACAACAGCAGCAACAGCAGCACAACCAAGACAGGCTCTCTTCCAAAAGGTCCGACGACACGTCGTCCTTGAGGTCGCAGGATCCAGCCACGAGGGGTCAAGAGGTCGCGCAACGAACCGGTCAGGATCAACTGCTCAGGGCCAACGAGTTGGTCTCAAGGACACCCCACGAGCTTCTGCGACCGGAAGTCTCGAGATTCCCCATATGGCGCGGCTCGCCCTTCTTCCACACCGCTCTAACTCACATGCAGCTATTCAATGCGCCCTTCTTTCCCTTCCAGCAGCGCTTTATCGTCCCTTATGTGAATCAGGTAGGTGGGCCTCAGATGGTCGCCAGCCTGTCCAGCTCGTCCAGCGAGAGTGTCAGTCCGCGATCGACTCCTTCGCCTAAAGCGGAGGAGGAGGATGAGGAGGAGAACGACGAGAATAGAGGGTCCAGAGAGGCGGCTGACGATACCGGTGAACGAGGTCAAAGAAGGGGTTCGTCGATGGGGGTGTCGTGGGCGGGGACCGCGAAGACTACGACGTCCAGCGTAACACCTGGAACCACCGCGACGGTACCGTCCGAAGCCAGTTACGACAAGAGCGTTGCTTTTCTCAGATCACTGGGACCGGAACAGGAGGCGCCTATAGACTTGAGCATGAAGGCAACGAGGGTGGAGGGTGCCGGTGACACGGAGGTGCTCAGTACGGAGGACGAGAGGTCGACGGACAGTGAGGAGAACGTCCTGCAAGACCCCGGTCCGCCCTTGGATCTGACCAGGAAGATATGACCTTGAGCCAAGGTGATCGTGGAAGCTAAAAATCGTAGAAAGGGGTGACGGAAGTGACGTTGGGTCAAAAGTGACGTTGGGTCAAAAGTGACGTTGGGTCAGAAGTGACGTTGGGTCAGAAGTGACGTTCGGTCAGAAATTTCCGGAGCGATGGAAGCCCCGACGAGAAGAGGATTCGGGCGGAGGTTGGATCCTTGCAATTTCCAGGATCGGAAAAGTAGGATGTATACGGTCGGACGACAATTGCTCAAGGTCATTGGTGCTCAAGCCGACCACGCGGTCACCCTCGTCCATTTGCGAGTGTCCACCGCCCAACCACACAGGTGTTCAGCGCGAGTCGGAGACGAAACGAGAGATCGATCTCACGATATCGACGATCCTTTCCGCATCCGTTTGGCGGGAGGGACGCGTTCTCGCGCGCGCGCCTTATGCAGTGCCTTTAAAGTTCCGCGCGTATCTCCGCGCGGGAACTCGCTCCACGAAGTGCCAGTAAACGAAATATCCACGTGATAGTTTAGCGTTAAATGAGAGAGAAGCGCCGTGCCCAGTGGCTCGCTCGAGCGCGAGGACGATCTTTTTCCGCGAAGGACGATCATCCTTGACGGGATCGTCAAGATCGTCGGAAAGAAGCGAGGAGATGAAGAACTCTCGCGCCTATTTGGCGAGGGAGGTAGGCCAGTTTGTATTATGTAATATTTACACACGGACCGAACCGTTTTATTTATATAGCGATCTAGCGCACTTGGAGTATTATTATTTAACGAGCGATGATGCGATCTGTCGTCACTTCGTCCTCGAGCCTCGGGGCGCGCGCATGCGCGAGGACACACACAGGGTCTCCTCGAGATTTCGCTTCGTATCGCGAATTGGAAGGGAGAGAGTGGAAGTGTAGAAAATATTTTTGCAAGATGACCAAATTTTGGACGAACGTCCGAGGGGACTGTTAACGCGCATGCGCGCATCGAGGGCTCGGCGAAGTGCGAAGTAAGTAAAATAAACGGTATTGCGTGGAACGCGAGGCGTCGTACTTGGTACCTTTTCACTTTTTATCGATTAGAGAATCCCAACTGACGACAGGACGCTCGCCTGGCCGACGACAGTGGACGGTCCTCGTGCGACCGAGATGGACTTTGACCGCGTCGCGCGGATAGTTCGTAAAATCGCGCGCACGCGATGTGTTTGTCCGCGCGGGACCGTGGTGGATGGCGTGAGCTCTCTGTCAATATTCTTGAAAACCAAGCGGCCATCTGGAACGCGAAGATCGTCAAACACGAGAGAGTTCGTACATATTGCGGGCAGCACGTTCCTGCGAGTCTACGTGTCATGGCCGGGAGCTACGGGGAGGAAAAGAGGAGAGAAGAGGAAGCTTCGGGTACGTAGCGTGCGAGTATCGCTCCGGGGTAGGAACGGAATGCTTGTAAGAACGAAATGACGAAGACGATTCTTAAGCGTCGAGGGTATCGAACGAGGGAGAAAACAGGCGGCCTAGGAGAAAGAAGGAGCGAAGGAAGCGAGCGTGAGAGAAGGTGCGAAACGATTTTTCTATTTCTTTCTTTCTTTTTTGTCATCTTTCTCTCCTTCGAGCGTCGCGACGCATTTCATTCGCGCATTCCACGAAGCGCGCGATAATCCTGCGAGGTTCGGACCGACGAAGGAGGCATATACGAGGTAATTCAAAGATACTCCTCATAGCGGACAATTCACAACGCCACCGAAGTTACGTAGAGTGAGAGAGAGAGACTGATTTACAATTATCCCATCGTCCCGGCGTCCACGGAACTCTTGGAACTTCCAATTAAAATTCTATCCTACCGCGGGGCTCGCCGATGGGTGTCAAATTAGTGGAATCGTCGACGCGCGGCTATCGCGCCCGGTGCCGATAGCAGAAGGTAATATCTGTCGGTCGTCAATAATGTCTAAATAGGCGTGGAGAAGAGCGAAGGCTTCCAGGGACCCCGGAGTAAAGGATCGAGGGGACGAGAATTCTTTTCCCTTGGAAAATTTTCGATCCGCGTTCGATCTCTTTTCTCCTTCCTTTTCTCCGATCGCGGTGCCGAGAAAACTCGCGCCTAGGAATCTCCTCGAATCTCTTGGCTCGCGCCTAGAGGATTGACGGAAGGAGAAGGGAAGAGGAGAGTCGTGCACCTGCGTGTATTCACGCGAGTACCAGTAACCCACGAGGAGGACGAGCACGAGAGATGAACAGCGAGTGAAATGCCTTTGCCTCCTTCTTGTTTACTTAGGTGGGACGAGAGAGTGGAGGAAGAGGTAGGAGCACACCCGTGGACCACTCGATGTCCATCCAGTCTGTGGAACTCCACCGATTTCCTTCTGTCCTCGTGAACGATTCGGGTCTCACGGGGTCGCGTAACTCCTACGTCTTCGAGACTCGTAAGAACTTTTCAGTGACAGGCACGCGGGCACCTGCCGACTCCAATTCTCTTCTCGAGCTCGTCCTCTCGGAACGAGGATCTCGAGAATTGGAGAGGATTGTGCAAAAGAGCTAAACAGGAGCGGCTTCGCTCTCGCGCGATCGACGCACGGGAGTCTCGAGATATTCAGGGATCTGGTAAAACCTGATGGAAGTTTCGGTCATTAATCACGCGGACGAGAGCGGACGAGAAAACGAGCGGAGGAGTCCGATCGGTTAATCATCTCGACGCCTTCTTAATTGCGATACCGCGCGCTCTGCACTTACTTCATTATGTAGTCCGAGCTGCCGGTACCCCTCCGACTTCTACATACATATATGATTTTTTTTTCGTCTATCTTACTTCACGGCATCGTTTCCATTTTATTCGATCGCCTTTTTTCCCCTTTCTCTTTCACCGTGTTCTCAAAGTTCCTCGATCTTCTTCGTTTGCACCTCGAGAGACGAAGGAGGAAGCAATAGGAAGGTTCGAGTCGTTTACGAGGTTGAGGTGTAAGAAGGAAGGGAGGAGGAGGAGGAGGAGGAAGAAGAGAGCCCGGAAGAAAAGAAGGACCGGTTGTTGTTCATTGACGGGACGAAGGCCCCCATCCTCCTCCTCTCTGAATGGTCGTCTTGGATCGCGTCCGTGGTGGAGAATAGAATGCGATGGCGTTATTCCATTCTTCTTTTCTCTCGTCCTTCGGTTTATTTTCATTCTTCCGGTACCTTTCTAATTTTGTCATCTAATTTGTTCGATTACGCGGGTGTAGATTAGTTTCAATCGGTTTACCCACCGACCGACAATTTTCAACGGTAAGTCGCACTTTCGTGGCGATGTCGTGCTTGAAAATAAGGAGAAGTGGGCCGTGGCTGGTAAGCCAACGCTGCCGTGCCCC
Organism: Tiphia femorata; assembly: GCA_944319695.1. Classification (NCBI taxonomy): domain Eukaryota; kingdom Metazoa; phylum Arthropoda; class Insecta; order Hymenoptera; family Tiphiidae; genus Tiphia; species Tiphia femorata. The sequence goes on from OX090902.1 coordinate 4,466,423, forward strand.
TGGAGGTGAGGTCGGCAGATGCGCCGAGGTATGGGTGTAAGATAGCGGGCCATTACGCGCGAATATGCGCGAGGTAAAGGGGTTTACTACACCTGTAGCCTGTGGGTTTGGCCAGGCACGCGCGATGGAAGCAGCGAGACGGAGAAAGAGATACGAGGATCGAGAGAGACAGAGAGAGACAGAGAGAGAGGGAGAGAGAGAGAAATGCACAAGAGACGGAGAATAGAATGGATATAGAGTCATATCTTATTATATTCTAGTAACGAAGGTTGAGGCGGAAAAAAAATTGACGGATGAACGCTCTCTGTCGACTTCTCGAATATAAAAGTGTGTCAAAAAAGAGAGAGGAAGAGAGGTTGGGATCACATATTGGTATTTGCGTAGGAGTCGAGAAATGAGATCTAATTAATCGTTGGACGTCGTATAAAACTCTCGTTCGTCTTCTACCCGGCGCACGTGAGAATACGCCCGGTGTGAAAATCATTTTGTCGATTGCGCGAGGGAGGCAGAGGACAAGGATTCAAGGAGAGTGAAAAGGAGAAACGAACAGTTTCACGAAGCGTCCGTGGAAGAAGGAGAGATGGTCCTATGAGAAACGACGCGGAACATTGCGAAATGGCAGAGCGGGGCTTAAATTTTAAACATTGATCGCCGGATTAGGTGCGATATCCTCAAAGATTATTCGATAATTTAAGACGAACGCGTCAGGAGAGCGCTCTTAAGGCGCTTAACATTTAAGATAAAATATCTACCGTCTCGCGCTCCCCATTTTTTTCACCGTTTCGTTCTTTTTTTTTCCCTCCCCCCTTCTTCCTCTGTTTTTTTTTTTTCTCTCGTGTCTCCTCGTCTCTTAGCAAGACCGTAACATATGTCAGACGATGTAATGTCCTTCCACGCCGCGACAGCGCGATCGGGGGAGTCCATTAATAAATATGGGCAGACGGAAGGAGAGAATCCACGGGCTATTAATAGGATTGCAATTTTTGTCGAAACTCGTCGGGACCGGTAGAAAAATGTGAAAGAGGGTTCGATGGAATCCCGATGTTTCGCCGGGTGTCAACGATAACCAGTTGTTTTATTCGGTTTATTGGAAGTTGAGTTCGAGGTGCGGAATTTGAATGGGAAATTGGATCGATTGGGTGGGGTGGTTGAGCGAGATCGCTCGAATCTTCTTTCGGTAAATAGTGAAACGCACATTGCGAACGGAACATAATGCGCGAGGAGAATAACGCGCCGGGAATGCGGCGAAGATGCTCGCGCGTCCCTTCGCCGCGGACTAAGGTAACTTATTCTCTGTCTTTGTGGACGCCCTTTTTGCGCACGCTCCGCTGGATGGGGTTAAGTGGGTGCGACCCCGGGACGCTAAATAATATCGAGCTGTGCCACCTTTCCGAGCACGTAGCGCGCCATCTTGAAATATTACGGCGCAGGCTTTATTATTCGTGTAAATGCGCGAGTTGCCGCGAAACTTTTCTCTCGCTTCCCCTTAGCCCAGCATCTTCTCCGCAATTTTTCATTCGATCGAGCGTCTTCGAGGCTCTCGCGATTCTCGCGGATTTCCAAAGAATTCGCGTTCGCGACTCGACCTTTACGATTGTCACTGCTCTCTTGTCCATCCTCAGGACGATTTTAGGAAACAATGATTATAGAGGAAGATTCATCGATATCGTTCGATTCGCGCTCGTCCGCCCTTCGACAGATTTCGGGCTGCCTCACCTCGTGCTTCACCTCGTCGTCGACGAGAAATTACAGGACATCGTGGAACTGGCTGGAGAGGGTCGCGTCCAAGAGTCATCTCGAATTCTCCTCTCGGGTTCTCCGCTTCTCTCAGGCGGAGGGAATACGAGAGCAAACATGGGTGCGATCTGGCCGGACAGTTTTCGACATCGGGACGCGAGGATGGGTGGCACTTCGCATTCATGGGCCACCACCACCACCTTCCTCCACCGCTCACCTTCCACGCTCCCTCTCTCACTCTCATTAGTATATATGCTCGGACACTCGAGATTGACATTTGAATTTCAATGAGTCCCCGTGGCGGTCCGGCGGACGACGCGGCGTGAAGCTCGACTTCTAGCCTTGTGGGTTCCGAGAGAGAACCAGTAACTGGACGAGGATGAGAAAAAGAAGGAGAAAGAGGAGAGGTGAAGGTGGAGGGCGAAGCTTCTTTTCTGGACGAGAGCGACCACGGAGAAGAAGAGGCTACCGTATCTGCCTATTTAGTCGGCCGCGCTCTGTCGTGAATTTCCGATGGGCTCGAGAATTGATGGTAATTTCGGGTACGATGCCTTAGCATCCTCGGAGTAGTATGTATTTGCCATCCGTGGATCCCACATCCTCCTGGTCCTCTCGTCATCGTAGGAATCGAGACGCGAACAATGGCGACAGGTGGGTCGGTGTTAATCGTGCTAAACGACGAGACTTACGCGGTACCGATCTCTCTCTCTCTCTCTCTCTCTCTCTCCCACCATCGTCCTTCTTTTCCCATTTTTTCGCCGTCTCGCAGTTGGGTCCACGAAATTTCGAGCGTCCCACACCTAGGTCTAGGCGTGGCGTCTGTCGATATTTCCTTGGCGAACTCCAAGGCAGGTTTCTCGCACCGATAAAATACCTACGCTCAGCTCCTCTTGTTCCTTGTATCTTGGAGGGTGGGATTTGTGAGGGACGAATGAGAGAAAGGAGACGATTCTCGCGGACGAGACGCGAGGGGTGGTTCGCCGACGGGAGGCGATACGCGGGCGGAGATGGCGAGTCCCACAGCATGCGGAGTGGAGAAGGGCAAGCCCCGGATTACGGGCTCCGTATATGCGGTATAAACGTTCGCCTAAATGGCGGGCAATTAGAAAGACGGTAATGAAAGTGCCAGTCGAATCGCGCGCCTCCGGCGCATCACCAATAAAGAGCGGGAGTTTACGGTGCGCGTGGGTCCCTCGGGACCTTCGGATGGGCCTCCTCACCTAAATTTCCGGTAACCGGCATTAAATTCGAGGCCGCGCTCTCTCCCTCTATCGAGCGCGCGCGCGCGCTCGCGGACGCGCAAACCCCCCCACCGGCTAACTGGATACTTATTAATTAAGGATAATTGCCGGAATTTACGATATCGCCGCCGTCGATCCGCGAGGGATCCCCGCGCGAGCTCACCACGGGGCGAGGACGTTCCAGTGAGAACAAGAGAACGAGAGAGGACAGAAGGGGGCGGTTGTGGGAAGAGGCGAGGAGAGAAGGAAGTCCCCAAAGAGAAGCGGTGCTTTACCTTAAAGTCGAGACACCACCGGGGTGGCATGCCGAGAGGCGGACTGGAATCTTGCTCCTTTTTCATCCTCGTCCTGTGAAAAATTCGTCCCCCTGAAATTAATTCTCTCGGGGTGAACGTTACGTGGGGGAAGTGGGGCCTTAAGGGACGCTGGGTTGGACACTCAGGTGTGGCGTGCACCTGGATCAAATATTCGGATGCTTGTAATTTCCACTGCTACTTCCTTCCATCAATTTCCCCCCTCCCACCAATTGGCCGAGGCCGCTCGCTCATCGCTCGTCGTGGGTCACCGTAAAACCTCGCGAGCATTCCCATGGTTTACCCCTGAAAAGCCGACGAAGGGAGAGAGAATCGTCCAATCGGGTTCGGCCAATCGCGTGATTTGTTTCGAGGTCGGAAATGCGGCTGAGTTAGCGCGCGCGGCTCGTAAGTCTCGTAGCCGATAAGATCGACTCTGAAAAGCTCCCGCGGGCCCCGATAGGGCCCCGTGAGCATCACCAGCGGGGCCCCAGTGCCGTAGCCGTTATCGTGAATTGAGGCGCGTCCCACGGGCACACCGGCAACACACGTTCCGCCCGACAGCAGCACCAACGGCAGCAGCACCAACGGCAGCCCCGAGTACACCTGTAACTCGTCTCCTTTATCTCCTTCCACCTTTCCTCTCGTTCTCCACCTTCTCTCTCTTCCTTCTCTATTTCTCTTCTCTCGCGACCGCGACTCTCCCTCTTCGATTCACCCGTGGGGTGCCCTCCTCGTGCCTTTTTCTCTCGTCGCTCGGTATCAGTTGCTGATCGATTCAACCCGTGGGTGGTCCCAAGCCATGGAGTACCCCGTGCCCGGTAACCTTACTCTCGTCCATGGCTACCCGGTGTCCCGAACGTTCCGGGGACACTTGGACGAGTCGACCGAGACGATCCAGAGGGTCCTGAGGGAGAGGAATGCGAGGAGGAAATTTTCAGAGAAGACTCGGACTCGTTGCCAGGATTCGTTCTTTGGCAACGCACCGCGGGAGCAGGGGTCCTTGCGATTTTTTTCCACTTCGGATCTATACTCCGCGCTAGCTCGGACGGAACGAAGTAAATTGGATGCGAGCGGACGATCCGACTAGTCGAGGATCAGATCGTGGATTGAACTCGTGGGAGAATTCGTTTCAAGGGGTGAATGTATCACCCGGTACGTCAGCGAACGCGTCGGAGCGACCGCGGGACGAGGGCGTAAAAGACACGGAGACAAATGATGTACAGGAGCGGTAACCGACGTAGGCCTTCCGGTGATATCGGATCTGCCCTGCCGTCCCTAAGGTATCAGCTGAGGATCTTCTTTGATCCTCGACGAGTATCTCGTGGAGAGTCAATTCGCGAAATTCGGAAATGAGATCGGGCCTGGTCCAACCAAGAGCTCGTATCTCGGCTCGTATCTCGGAAAATTTCCATCGCGAAGATCGAATATTCATTCTCTCCTCTCTCTCTCTCTCTCTCTTTCTCTTGATTTGACTGGAGAGCAGGAGCTAAAACTCCAGAGACTTATTAATTCGTGTGTTAGGTTTATCTTCGGGGTCAAGAGGGCATGAGCATATCTCTCCCTATCTCGAGAGGTTTCATTGGATGAGGACATGCACCAGGAGGAACTTTCTTCTGGGGGTGTTTGTCTTTAAGATCCTTGCCTATGGTGTTCCGGCTTACCTGTCGGATGAACTTGTTCGTAGGGACTGTGTTTTTGATCGTGACACTAGGACCAGGGGTGATGACTTGTTACTGTCTTACTGCAGAATCGAGGCCTTCAGGGGGTCCTTTCGGTTTTCTGCTGCGAAATTATGGAATTCCCTTCCGCCCAGGGTAAGGGTGGTGGAGACGTTTGGCGCTTTTAAGTGTAATTTGCGCGATTTTCTTTTAGAAGTGCAGGCTGTTCCTTTGGGACGCTTGTAATTGCTTATCTTTCCTTTTTATTCTTTCTTTTTGTTTTTTCTTTACCTATATTTTCTGTATCTTTATCTTTATTTTATTGGTATGTTGTTTGCTATAAAGTATTTCTTTGTTGTTTGCTGTATTTTGTTGGGACCCTAGGGGCACCATGCTCAGGGTTAATAAATTTATATCTATCTATCTATCTATCTATCTCTCTCTCATCTTTTTCTCATCCCCTCTTCCGTCGACGCAACTGTTCGATGTTGCTGCCGTTGGCGCTCGCGGTTCAGAGTGATACGCGAATGAGATACGGGCCATGTACGACACCGCGGCCGTAATGTAAGCTACGTTATGCGTCTTCGTCGTCGCGCAAATACGGCGACGATACGCGCGCTGGGTGTTGTACGCGCCGCTGTTACGTGCCGACACATACGAGGGTCCACGGGGGTGGTCCATCGCCTAGCACACCGAGCATCCACGTCGTGGAAACCAGCTGCTAATCACGTTCCCCGTTATAAGTAACGCCGGGCGCATCTCGTGGACCTCCTCCTCATCTTCCTCGTCCTTCTCCTCCCTTCGACGACGCCGTCACCCGCGAGCGGTGCCGATAGCTTTCGCATGAATTACGCTCGTGGCCGATGGCAAGTCCGTCGCCTCGAAGAAGAAGGAGCTGCGAATTTTCACGCAATCGAGTCCTCCTCGATTCTCCTGCGCTTTCGGTTGCTTCGTAAGCCTAACGACGATTAGCTCGTCTAACTTTGTCGAGAGATAGAGAGAGAGAAAGAAAGAAAGAAAGAAAGAAATATATTTGTTAATGGCTTGAGACCGTAGGTCCCATAAGGCATCACACACCAAAAAATACAAACATAAGCAACGCAACATACATAAATTGTGCACAAACGCTCAAACCAAGGTAATCTAACCTAAAACTAAAACTAAAATACACAAAATACACTAAAAACAATCAAACGCAGCACCCAAAAGAAAAACATATAATTTAGCAGAGAACTCCCCAGGCGACTGAGCACCACGCACACCATCCGGAAGCAAGTTCCACCGATTAGCCGCGGTAGCTAAAAAAGAATGTAGCATAGCATCCGTCCTACAAGAAGGCAGCACAATATCTCCAGCACGAGAACGAGAGAGGGAGAGAGAGAGAGAGAGTCCAGGTTGATTCGAGCATCGCGATTAACAGGAGGAGATTTGAGAATTCTCACGATTCGCCAGCTGACACCTCGAGGACGAAAGAAGCGCAGTTGTCTAAGTTGGCCCTTACGAACGTTCGCGCCTCGTTGGTCGCTCCTGCTTCCTCTCTTCTTTTATTCCTCCTTACCCTGAGAACGAAGGGGTCAGTGACCCCGGCTGCGTCGCGGCCTCAACAGTTTCATCGATTTTCGCGGCGAATGCGAAGAAGACGACTACGACTGAGAGAGGAGGACGTGGACTTTCGTGAGGGAATGGAATGCAGAAGGAGACGAGCGTCGTCGCGCCTCCTCCTCCTCCTCCTCCTCCCAAGAGAGACGTCGGTGCGCGCCTAATCACACAACCGTACGGTCGCGCGGAGTGTGTACCCGTGAGTTTCTCGTCGCTCCTGGCACGTACGACGGCTGGGCGCGCGCAGTGTGTGCACACAATGGCTACGACCTGTGCGCTCTAACGGTGAAACCCGGGAGGATTTCACGCCGCAGAAATCTTAATTCTTGGAAGACAGAGAGACGAGGAGGGAACGTGAGAAAGAGCGAGGCGAGAGGGACAGAGGGAGGATGAAAGAAAAGCAGAGAGGAAGAGGGAGCGAGAAAGAGAGAGAGAGAGAGAGAGAGAGAGAGAACGCGAACGTGGATAATGCAGACAAATCGTAATCCCAACGGCGCGGAACGAGTGTCGATTAATTTCGAGATGAGCCCTGTCAAAATACTACAGTCGCGGCCGGTCCCCAGGCCGCGGGTAGGAGGAGGGACTCGTTGCTCTATACGCGCTCGCAAGAGAAGCTAATCTTGACTAATAACTGTCGCAACTACGGTCGTTCCCCGCGGATGGGAAATGCGAGAGGGAACGGAGAAACGAGAGGAGAGCGTCATGGAGGAGGAGGGGGAGCGGACCAGAGGGCGTTTAGAATCTTTTCCACGTGAGAGGCCCCGGGTTAGGCCTCTTCCCTCGGTAGACCTACCTATCTGCCTTGGACACGATAGATATGTCTATAGATCAGAGATTAGCGTAATGAACCAATCGCCTTTTCAACTCGCATTCGAGGATTCACCGTGACCGGGATGTAGCTTTGATTTACCGTGAGAGGTATCGACCGGTTCCACTCTCAAAGATGAGCGTTCTACGAGCGTGGAAAAAGTTCTGGTCAACCGCGAGAGTTCTTCTCTTTTATGTAATCCCTGCTCGAGCGAACGTCTCACTCGTAAATATTCCATCCGCGATGGCACTTTGGAACGTCGAGCAGATCGTTCTTCTTCGCGCGCTAATTCCTTTCGAGCATTTGTTTCAGGTTTTTCGAAGAGAGAACGGAGGAAGGATGCACGCGATTCGCCGTGGCCAGGATCACCCACCGGTCCGTTCTAAATCCAAGATTGGGCACTTATCTCCCCTGCTACGTGTTCCATCCTTCCAATGACATTACGCCATTCTTCGCGTACAGTCGATCCACGAAGAGTATCGATGCGACTCCAATCGCTTCTCTTTTCCAATCGCCCTGCCGTCGTCCGTAATATTTAACTCGACCTGAGAATAGTGTCTTTATGACATCGTCGCGCCATGAGCGCTGCGAAGAATTAAATTGCGAAACGATCTCTCTCTCTCTCTCTCTCTTTCTGGAAGATGCACCGACGCGCATCGCACGCAGCGGTGACTAATCGGCGCGCATCTTTTGAACAATTCCATCTGGTGACGCGTCGGTAATTGGCTAGGATAATGAGGATGCGCCGGGTGGATCGAGATCCAGTTGCACCGTGATCTAACTTCATCGATGACTTAAACGAAGGCGCGCGGCGAGGGAGAGGAACGTAGGAGAAGAGGAAGAGAGGTCTCCTCGGGTATCTCTCCACCTGGGGTATCATCTTGAATGGAGTGTACGGGATGAGAGACGGAGTGTACGAGGTGTTCGGGCAGCAATCAGCGCTAACCGCCGTGATTCCACGTGAGAGGAGGCCATGACGCCATCTTGTTACGTGATCGTCGTTTGTCTCTGACGTATGATCCCCCCGGAATAGCATCTCGCCTCGTTCCTCTCGTGTCGGTTTCTTCTCGCGCGAATGCATACGCGCGCGCGAAAACCCGTTGGCCGCGCCGAGCGTAGGAACGAGCGAAGAGGAACTGCGTCCACGAGTGTGAAGGAAAAAAAGGAGAAAGGGTTCGTACGAGCCCAATACGAATCCATTCATAGCTCCGATCCCTTCTCGACAATTTTCTCGCCCTTCGATCGATAGATCGATCTATCGGGAAGCTATATGGAGCGGTGCCGATTCGCCGCTCGCGATAACCATCGATTACAGTGATCTCTCCGGCCCGTGGAATGAATAAGCTTATCGCTAGTATCGATCTGTATCGCCCTTGCATCTGGTCGGGACCGGTTGGAAGATGGTACAGCCTCCGGAGTGCCGGGGACACGTTTAGCCGGGATCGAGATCGAGATCGAGATCGAGGGCTCGCTTATGTTCCGCGCGGATAAGAAGGTGAGTGCTCGCGAGGCAAGATATACCGAAAGGAGGAGTACGAAGAGGAGAAACGGAAATGGACCGAGCGAGAGGAGCAGGACGAATTGTAATTTACGAAGAGGCAGTGGCGCGGCTCGTGGCACGCGATTGTAGGGGTGCCGGAACGATCCGTTCAACGGGTTCTCCTTGTTTTCTATACGAATTAGCAGAATTGAAATTAAATTCGAGTAAATCGACAGATGTTTGTTTACGCGTCGAGGTAAGAAGAAGGGGGTGCTGGAAATTCTGTGGTGCCGATGCGCGAGCCGCCCCTGTAAAGGTGAAAGAGGACGCGAGAGGAAGGAGGAGGAACGAGAAAGAGGAGAGAAGGTGAAGGAGAAGAGGAGAACGAAGGTGAGGGGTGGAGGACTTGGTGGAGAAGCAGGACAGCGACGAGCCGGAGAGTCTCATCGGCCACTTCCCATGTTAATATCCGGTTATGCGTAAGGTATGGAGGCGTACGGCCAGTTTGCATGGAAACTAAGGCATTACCGGCGCGGACCACCGGAGTCGAACCACTCGTCGAACGGTCCTGTTTGCCGACACCTTGGAGGACGACTCTCGGTAGAGATCCTTTGGTCCTCCTTCTGCCTTCCTCCTCTCTTCTTCTACCTTCCTCCGCTCTGCTTATATCTCCTTTCTCTCTCCTTCTCTCTCCTTCTCTCCTTACCTCCACTCTCCACGCCTCTCGCATCCTTTTACGATACGTCCCCCCTTTCTCATCCTTCCACCGCAGTCGCCTCTCTCTCTCTCTCTCTATTCCTTCCTATCACCCGAATCCCTGATTCCGATTCCAGACGCTCTCTCATCCGCGCCGCGAATATTCGGATTACGCCAAAGTATCGCGTTCTCCGGGATCAAGGAGATTTTATTGGCGCGACAGGGACGCTCGTCCTATCCCAAGGGTTTCTCGGGCGAAAGTCAAAGAGCGTACGCCGTCGTGTTATTTTACGACGGGAGCGCTTCGACTTTGTGCGCGGGCGACGCGCGAACGCCGGATCATTCTTCGACGATAGATCGACGCAAGTAAAGGTCTCTTTCTCGTCAACCGAAAGATTTTCTCAGTGGGTCAGTGCATCGATACGGCCCTGTTCGCCGGGCAACACCTATTGCCCTATGCTCGTCGGTTCTAAAACTCAACGCGCGACCGCGGGCGCCCACACGCTCACGAGACTCTCTCTCCTAGGCTTAAAGAGGTTCAAAGTTCCCTCCGTGGTCGTTTACGCCTTATTTATTCTCGTAATTTACTCCCACGCGGCCGCTTGCGCGCCGGTAATTTACTTTACGACGATCATATCTGGAAGTGGCCGGTGGAGTGCCGCGCTCGCTCTCTCGGGGTATCCGCTATAGGAGGCGGCGGCGGCGGTGGGGGTTGCGGTGGACTAACCCCATGGGACCAGCAGAGCCATGGGTTCACGCTCTTTTCCGGAACGCGCGCCATGGTAGAAGCGTGCGAGGAGATCGCGAAGGGATGAAAGGAGAGGCGACGAGGAAGGAAAAATGAGGATGACGGAAATGAGATTGACGGAGGAAGGACGAGAAGTTGGACGTGGATAAGTGAGAATGAAGGAAAGAGCGAGAGAGAAGATTGGTGGACGAGGCGAGTGACAGTCGTAGCGAACTCGTGTGAGACTCTCCCTTCTGTCCTTTCTACGATTCCAAAGGACGGAGGACCCTTTATGCTCGCGTCCCGTTCCGCCGGCAAGAATATAAAAAGTTGGCGGTGAGAGCTTCGAGAGCAGTTCACCCGGCTCGGGTCCGCTCCTTACGGATTCTTTACGATTCTTAAACGTCTCCGGGGCCCGTGGCTTTGCGAGAGCGCGACGTTTCGTGGACCTGCCGCGTGCACGCTTCGTTTTCGTGAGGCCCGGGTCTTCGTCGCCGCCACAGCCTCTTTTCGATGCGAACGACATGGAGTAGGAGAGGACTGGAGAAGTTTATGTATCTGCAGGTGAGCGCGAACAGCGGATCCCGGTAAAAAGAAATGCAAGTCCTCTCGCGCGACAGGACGAATGCGGCACGTCCTTCTCTCGATTCGATTTGGTCACGAGGATCGTGATGCATCGTACACTCTTACGTAAAGCGTGTTCGTTTTTAGGTAGGACGTGGAATTGGGGATGAGAAATCTTCTTCGAGAATACCTGTCCGCGGAACTGGAAAATTTTCGTGCGCGAGGACCAAAAGACCGGGAGGAAGTGGAGGCGGTGGAGGATACAAGCGTGCAAATTTGCACTGACTGCCGTGCCTTCGTCTCCTTCGCCGATCCTCTCCGATCCTTCGTGTCGCTTCCTCACCCGCGGCGAGCTCCACTTCGCACCTCCGTGCACGGTAAACGGTGTCCACTGTCGGTTTATACCGTTCATTTATTCCAATAGCGCGGGGGCCCCCGGTAGGCTTTATGGCGTAAAATTAGCGAGGAGTTTACACGCTCGTGAATACACGCGAGCGAGTCGCCACTTAGAGCGCGCGACCAACGCCCGGCCGCTCGCGGATGGTACGCGCGTATTCAGTAGCGCGATCTCTTTGAATGAGTCGCCAAAGCGGCTACCACACCCTCCTTAGCGCCCTTTAACACCTCACGACCTGCTTTAAAGAGCGTCTCTGCCGTGGGGCAGGAGAGCGATGCCCTCTTCGAGGGATGGCCGCGAAGAAAGAAGAGGAGGAGGATGTGAGGCGAGAGAGGTAAATTTATTTGTCCTAGTAGCCTGAAGTAGGAGAACTCGAAGTAGAAGAAGAAGAAGAAGAAGAAGAAGAGGTGGAGGATAGGGAGAAGCAGCGAGGCAAGCGACAGGAGAAATTTCGCTTCCAACTTTTTGCTTCTTCCGCTTCTCTCCTCTTCGATCAGCCTCTCCTCTCGCGAGCGTGCACTTTCTTGCTCGAGACAATAACGGGGAGCAGTAGTGGCCCGATCGTAATTAACACGTCTCTTCGCGAGTGGATGGTCCCTCGATAGTGCGGAGTACCGTGGGAATATGAGGCTCCTGGACCCGCGAGGCTTCCGGGTTGACACGCGGTCGTTAATACCGCTTTATAGGCTCCGTGGTATTTCTATAGGGGTGTTAATTGCCAATGGGTGCGCCAATTTTTGGCGTAGAATCCCTCACCTCGGTGAGGAAGAGAAGACGCGCGAGGTTCGCGCGTTTCAGGTACAACTCAATGGAAAAATTGTTTTTCCTACGAGTTAAGTATCGATTTTGCAAGCGAAACGTCTGGTACGTGCGCGGTCCTCGAGGACGCGAGGATCTTTCGAATTTTCTACAATCTTTATGCGTGGCGCGCCGCCTGAAAGGTAATCGTCGTCGGTCTACCGTTAAATCTCTCTCGCTTTAGAACTTCCGTAAGCGAGTCGCTCCCTTAACGGCAACGGTTATCAACGATTTCCGCGAACTGTCGCTCGCTCCGTGCGACGTCAAGAACGACGAACGCACGTGCGAAATGCCACCGTCCCGCCTCTTCTCGGTTAAGTTACAGCGACTGGCGCTTAACCCTTGACACGGCGTACAATGGAGGGTCGGCTCTTCGTAATTGTTATTTTAATAAGCTAATTTTCGCGGCCATTCTATCGTCGAGGGGGTGGCGAAGAATGCGGCACGGGAGAGACGGGCGAGCGCGTGTAGGGGTGAGAGAAAGCTTGCGATGGTAATAAAGAGTTTTCCTCTCAGCAGCGCGAAAGTACGAAGAATAGTATTGAGATTAGCGATCGTAGGAAAATTACGCGGGGTAGAAACGGAAGCGAGAGTGAAACGAGAAGGTGTTCTCTTGCGACAAAGAGAGAGGCGACAGGTTCATTCTCCTGGAACGTCGAACGTCGCGAGATTAACGACCATCCTTCTGATGGCTTTGACATTCGTAACGAATGCAACTCTGCCTTTCTCTCTCGTAGACGAGAGGCTCACCCTTCTTCTGTGAAACAGTTGTCGCGTACGCCGAGGTTGCGCGCACTTCGTTGCTTCCACTCGCGCGCATTTTTCACAATTCCGCGAGCCTCGAGGTGAGAAGCTTTCCCGGGTCTACGGTGAGTTTCTCGCGGGTTCTACGAGTGTTCGAAGCTCTTGGAAAGACTCGGACGAGGAAGAGCACCGAGAAACGGGGGAGGAACGATGGAGAACGAAGGCGCAAGACCATCCTACGAGCCGGCACGAGGTTCACGTTCACTCGCATTAACGGCTCATGAGATTCCTCGGTAACTTATTTACGATGACAAAAAAAATCCCGAGGAACCTCATCCCCTTCTTTCTCCCTCATCACGGCACCCTTCAACCCTTCCACTCCATCCCACCCCTCGTCCGCTCCGCCTGCTTTTATAATATACGCTCGAATCCGCTATTCTTCAATTACCCATCTCCTCTGCCTCCTCTATTTCTCCTCACCCTCTCCCTTAGCTCGGCTCGCCGATCTTTACGTGCTCGCGTGGTTCTCTCTCGCGCGCGCGCGCGCTCGTAACCCTGAGAGAAGAGGCACGGCGCGCGGTGCGTGCGGGTTACTACCGTGGGGGTCAGAGGTCGGCTATCTCGTAAGGAGAAAGAAAAAGGGTTAGAGGAGAGGGCGTGGCTCGTATTTGAAGTAGAATCGACCCTCCACCTCTTCCTATTCCAACTGGGGAGGTGGCGGAGGCTGGATCCCCTTCACCTACGCCGCGAGTCGGCGATACGTCACTCGCATTGGATCGTTTCGTCTCCCTTTCTCCTTCATCCCTCTCGTTCTCTACTTCGTCCTCGCTCCCTTCCGCGTGGTAGCCAATTGCAAAGAAATTCACATCCTATCCCGCCATTCTCGTGTTGGAGGGACTTACAAAGCCCCTCTGCGACCGGCCCACGAGTCTTTTTGTCCCCTTAGAGATTCGCTAAACGAGGGGACGAATTATTAATCTTCCAACTTAAATGAGCCCGCTGTGATTTCAGGGTATCGACCACGAGGCTCTTCTCCTCCACCTCCTCGGATATCAAGAGTGTGGACCCGCCGTGTTTAGACACTCGTAACTCCTTGCCTCGTCGTTGCGTGGACGCGCGACGCGATGGGATGAAAGCGGCGAGTCGGAAAGTGAGCGGCAATTTGTGAATTATTGTTTTCTCGTCGCGCGTAACGAGAGAATGATGGAGGAACGAGGGAGGAGAAAGAGCGAAGGTCAAGAGAAAGAGAGAACGGGAGACGTAACGTACAATTTCACAGGACGTCGAAGGATTTTTCCCATCTCGCGCTCTTCCAGTCTCCGCACTCTCGATTTGCGCGTGCTCGTGAGATCTCGAGTGAGATCGGACGCGCGCGCACGTGACTGTGAAATAAAATCAAAAGGGAGGAACGACTCTCTTTCGCGATCCTCCGCGGACGATCGATCGTGACGAATCGATCGCGCTTGGCCATCGAAGACAATTAAGACGAGACGCGAGGCGTGGCCTCTCACGAGAGCGAGGTCGAATTCCTTCGCGGGGATACAAAGTTCGAGGTGACGAGTCATCATCACCTTCTTCTATCCCCTTGCGAGCGCGCCACTCGCGATCTGACGGCCGGCTGACGGCCATCGCTAATTTAATAAAAGTGTTGCGAGAACGTGGAGAATGAAATAATGAGAGAGCGATCAGGACTCGTTTCTCGAAAGGCGGATCGTCATCCCACGACGAGTACGCGCGATGAGAAGGTGTCGTTGAAGAAGTTTCACCTTGCTTCGAGTACGGAGAAGGATCGAGCGAGCACTTTTATAACACAGTTCGCGAGCTATCGAGAATCCTGGAAGGCAGGCGTAGAGCGAGAAACGCACGCGGGCCATTAGATTCCCTTCGTCACGTCTTTGACAAGGTAATGCCACACGGCGATTAACCAACACCTGTTCGCGTTGGACACTCGGCGCGCTCGCAACGACAGATGAATTAGCGATGCTCGCATTGTCGATGGGGTAATAGACGTCGCTTCTTTGACATTTAAGCGGCGCGACGCTGTTGTAATCCGCCGCGTAAGACGATGCGTTTTCAAGCACGTAGAAAGAAACAATCGAAAGCCGTGGAATAAACGACTTCGCGCTCGACGATTCGCAGATTTGCCGCGGGACGGGGGATGCGCAAATGAAACACACGACGAAGCTACTACAAGGGACTTTATACAGGTCGATTGCTCTTTTACAGAATCGTCAACCTAGCCGCTCGTCTTTCTCTAGTAAAGAGGGTTGCGCACTCCTTCACCCTTGCTCGCAAATACCAAGAGCTTCGTGCGCGTTTGTATTCGCCGAGGCGATTTAGAGACAGGTAGATGGGTAACGGCGAAGACGTTTCTCCGTAAGTGTGAGGTACTGGCGAAACGCAAGGCAACACGTTCACGTATGTCTTTCGATCGGCGGACGCGGTCCGGCTGTGAAACGCATTGTGGGCGCGCGTGTGCGTCGACACGCATGTGTGCACGATCGCGCGCATGCGTTCACATCGTCGCGGGGCCGTCTTCTTCGTATTGCTGGCCGCATCGTGGAGGGGTAGGCGCTTGGATGACCTTCGACCCCCTCGCAGGCAGGTGAGGCGCAATTTTTAATGCATCGCCGTCGCCGCTGCCACCTCCACCACCACCAGTCCACCTCCACTAGAGTCGTCTACCACCACCACTCCTCTTCCTCTTCTTCTCCTTCTTCTTCTCCTTGTCCTCCGCCTTCGGTGTACCACCTCGGTGTGTACACCACGGTGGTACACGCCACGACGGCGGCGAGATATCCTCGCGGAGCTGGTGGACGAGAGAGGAGGTGAGGGCCGGAGGCAAAGTCCGCCGATTGGTCGGCGCCGTCCTCTTCTTAGCCAGTGACGAGAATGGAGGCCATCCGGACCCACTCCCACCGCGCCTAGTTTATTCTTACCTTACCTCACCTTTCCTTTCCACGTTACCTTACTTTCCATATTCCTCGTACGCGGATCGCCGGTGTGCCTCGAGCTTCGCGCGCCCGCTTCTTCCGTCTCCGTCGATCGTCCTTTTCCATTCCGTTGCTCCACCTTCCGTTCCTCGGTCACCACCTGTGATCCACGATTTTCCGATTGGGAAGCGCGTAATTGGTCTTTTTTCTTCTTCTTTCGGAGCGCGTCCCGTGGCACCGCCCAGACGCGGTTACGCTTGCCGATTGTAGGTTTACGGGTGAGCGTGATGCTCAATTTTCACGATATCTTTCTCTTCTAATATCCGGGACTCCGTTTCAGGTCCACCGGGATTAGGAGCTCCCGCACGACCCGTTTCCGGCTCACGTGTGGTCCAGAGGAGAAACAGATTAGCTCGATCAATCTGCGCGGCTACAATCCGACTTCTTTCGTTCTCCGGCACCGTCGCCATTGCGACCACCGGGACCTTCCTTCTCTTCCATCTTCTTCCTATCCACTTCTTGTTCTTCTTCGCGACGTCGCAACGAGAAAGCACCAACCGCATTGGTAAAGCACTTGCGCTATTCTTCTTTCAATTTCACGTCCGCGTCTCACCCCCTCCTTCGTCCTTCTCTCCTCGTTCCACTCCTCTTCTTCGTCCTTCTTCTACCTTCCTTCAACCCTGTCTTA
The DNA here is from genome assembly GCA_944319695.1 of Tiphia femorata. NCBI lineage: Eukaryota > Metazoa > Arthropoda > Insecta > Hymenoptera > Tiphiidae > Tiphia > Tiphia femorata. The sequence goes on from OX090902.1 coordinate 4,482,789, forward strand.
ATGCCTTCTCTTATTGCTAAACCGTTCGCTAAACTCGCCGGTTTCACGAGTGCACGCGCGCCTTCCCGTGGCACGACGTTACGATGTCGTAATGCCTGAACGTAGGGAGTAATATCTCTATTAATAATGTAATTGCCGGGCGCCCGCAGGATCGTGCGTGCTCGTACGTACCATTAGGTACGAGGAGGGTTTCGTGTGAGAGCGTACCAGCTTCTCTCCCTCATCCCTTTTCTCCCCCATCTTCGTTATCCTCTTCCTCCACCTTGTCTCTCGTTCTTCTTCCTACTCGTTCACGGCGCGATATGGGCTTCACCCAAGAGAACGCTTTACCGCGCCGACCAGTCCCGGCAAAACGTCCGAGAGCAGTCGTTCGACTTTTCACGGCTCTTATTCGCGAATTTCCCAGCGACAGAGCAACCTGTCTCCAAAGAAAAATTGTCTTTACGGAGCACGAGCTCAGGTACTCGGTCACGTCCCAATTCTTGCGGCCACTCCTTCCCGGAGCGGCACTTTTCGTTCTCAGCTAATTGAAACACTGTTTTTAGCGGCGAGAAAGAGAGAGAGAGAGAGAGAGAGAGAGTGTGTCCGCGTACCCAGGATAAATATTGCCGTAGTTCTTGCCATGGTGGCTGCTAAGTGCGCGCTCGCCCCGGGTAATAATAATTGCATTTGCACGGTAATGGACGAGGAGGATCCTCGTTCACGGAGCGGCGCGGAGACGCGCGCGGTGGGTGAACAACGCGGCGAGCTGTTTTTCAAGGCCGAGGTGGAAAAAAGGGCGCATCGGTGCCGCGCTCGGAGAAATTGTCGTGCTCCTTTCTGTGTCGGTGTTACAGCCGCCACGATTAACATTACAATCGTAAAGGATTCAATCGAGTGGAAGCGTTACGGCGCATTATCGATCGCAAGGAAGAAAACTCGGGACAATTTCTAACCTCGGCCAGATGTAATTACGGGTCGACGTGTCGAGTCTGACGATCGACTCGTGGGGAAGGCGACGAAGAATGGGAAGAACGTTCGGACTTCTTTCAGAGTGAAACAAGAAGACGAGAAGTGGAGGAAGAAGAAGCAGAGGAAGAAGAGGAGGAAGACGACGAAGGCGAAAAGGACGACTACGGTGGCCGCGGCCGTGTGCGTGAACGCATCCCGCTCGCCCATTAGGAGGGTATTTCACGGCGCGTCACATTTTATGCCGGCCACGTGACTCCGCGTGACACTGCTGAGTTGAGTCGATGGCGGGTCAAGAAGGTCACGCCGCGCGATTCGCATCGAGCCGAGCGCACCGGTGCTGCTTCTGCCGAGCGCGCTGATCGATTTTGCTTTCAAGCGTCGACCTCGACGTGCTGCTCTCGAGCGAGAGCTGCTTTCGCGTAAAAGGGAGTAACCATTTTCCATGGGGTTTTGGTGAGAAACATCGATTCCACCAGGTCGCGCGATTTTTATCGAGTAACTATGGAAAAGGAAAAAAGAAATGCGGAGGTCGAGTAGTATTGCACGAAGAAGGGGAGGTGAAGAGGGAAGGAGGAGGAGCGGGATCCCAGCGGGACTGCTCATTGGTCTTTTAACGACTCATTTGCGTCCCCCCGAGAACTTTACGAGTCAGCTGATCGATTATTTTATTTTACTTTATTTTCCGCTTCCATCGCCAGCTCGCCGTTACTTTCCGCGCCTTCTCCCGTCCTCGATTAATCCCTCTCGTATCCTTGGATAGTCGCGGTACGATAGAGGGCGAAGCGCGTCTTCGTTCATTATCATCGACGTATCGCGTCTCTCCTCTCGGAAAATCGAAGAACATTCTCCAGCGGAGTGCTCGACTTTTTCCTCTCCTTGATCCGGGCGAATTTAAAAATTTCCGTTTAATAATTGATCCTCATTAGTGCCCACGGAGAATTTTACAATCACGCGTGCTGCACACTTAGGCGTGGTACGGGTTTAGAATGCCTAGCATTTATAATAAGCTACAAACTCCGAGCGAGAAATACCCTCGAGGACTTCCCATCGTATTTGCACATTTCTCGTACGCGGCACGTCAAGATGGTAGACGGTCGGGTACCGATGTCTAGGTTCTGTTAATCGAACGACAAATTTTCAGAGTCTTAATTTAATTATCCTGCCGTCCCTCGCAGCGAGAGACGATTGACACCGGGGCCCGCGTGTAACGTAATGAAGAATCGATGCGTGGACGATCGATCATCGCGGCTCCGGTGACCGAGTGAGCGTTCGAATGCTAGGATGGAAAATTTTTTCTCTCCAATGCCTCGAGTCACATCGTCCAGGCGTCGTCTAGTCGTGGATTATCCACGGATGGCAAATGCGAATGAGCCGCGACGACGCCAACTTGGATGCTAAAGCTCGTACACTCGTTCAGAATCTGTCGAGCATTCGCGCGCTTCCCCATTGGCGTAACGAGCTTTCGATCTTCGAACGGATCTCGAGATATTCGCGTTGGCTCGCGCGCACCTGCGGCCTACAGCCACGAGGCTGCACCGCTGGACCGAGCGCGCCAGTTGTATGCAAATAAGACGGGATAAAAATTGATCAACGTCAGCCACCCGATGAATCTACGGAGCCAATCAGCGTGTCTCATTAACCCCCGCCCCCGTCGAACAGTGCCTGTCAGTTTGGCGGCACGTCGGCACCGGGAGGCGGCTCGCCGCGAGACCACGTGCGTGTCGCGAGCGTGAGAATCACTGCATCCCAATTGATCCTAGGGTCAATGAAGCTGTTGAATGATGACCACTGACAGGTGCATTCACAGGGCTGCGCATAATACGCATAAGCGCATGCGCTTTACCCCGAGACTTTTCAGGTACAGGTAACGCCATCCTCCAGCGAGCATTCTCTACTTTAATATTTCTTATCTATTCGCCATCCCGCTCGTACATTGATCTTCATCGTCAACTCGATCCTCATTCGCCCACGATATTGCAATTCGTCGATACACATAGTAAAGTATGTTGCAAAGTGGTTAATTTCATCGACGACGAAGGGACGAGCCTGCCTCTCGTTTACCGCTCTAAACGCGTCTTCCAAACGGCACTCCTAAAGGGTTGGGATAAATGGCGCACGTTGCCCGGGGGTTGATCGCTTCTGGCAACCGCGAGAGCTGATTAACGGTGCGTCGGGCACGCTAACGATCCCGTAATAGCGCCGATATAAATGATGACATTAACAATCTTATAAACCTAGGCGTCGTGGGAGTCGGTCGAAGGTGAGAAACGCTTCTGCCCGGATGGGAGTAATTAAGATCTTAATTAGGCATTCACAGCAGGGTGGTTAGACGGTTGCGATAGTGGTAGCAACACATGCTCGCTGCTTTTTACCTCCTAACGTCCTTCCTTCTCGTCTCGTGCCGAAGCAAGGCGCGAGGAAGCGAATGCCTCGTCGAGGTCGCACGACGCTCCCGCTTCCTCCATCAGCGCGATTGGTCGGCGTGAAAAATGCCATCGTAGAACTACGTGAACTCATTCGGCATTTTACAAATGGCCCGTCGATTTTCGCGATCCTCCTGAGCTGAAAATTGATCGCCTTCGATAAGTCGCGGCAGTTTCTATTCCCTCGATTCTGAAGGCTCGCCAATAAGGTGCGCCACCTGGCTCGTGCAGAAGAGCCACGAGGTTGCAGCAGCCCTTGCCAGAATAAAATGCAAGTGCGCATGCGATCCTTCTTTTATACTGGCGGTCGGCCGCCACCGTAAATTCTTACGTGCCGCCACTGGTATCTCGACAATTTAATTGTCCTTGCGATGGGACAAAGGCTCGCGTATCCACTGGCGCGCGTAATTCCTTCGGCGCGGCCCCTGGCGCCAGGGACGCCGAATTAATTAAAATATTTAGAAGTTCCTGCTGCAAAAGGTAGTCTCCTTGCGCGCTGGGGATTCATAGGCGACCGGACGATAAAGAACGGACTGGAATGCCGAGCGATCGTATCACCGGGACTTTTATGCTTCCTTACGTCGACCACACCGGACGAGGAACGAAGAGTGGGACGCTCTGCTTGAAAATTCGAGAGAGATAGAAGCGAAGCGGACAGCGAGGAGAGAGAAAGAGAGAGAGAGAGAGAGAAAACGAAGAGAGACAGGTACGTTCTCGATCCTCGTGCACAGCACATAAGTAAACCAATCCTCTCAGGGACTCCTCTGAGTAGTCGAGTTTATTCTTAAGGATAGAGACACTTTAAGGGTAATGCGATACTCGTCCCTGGGCTTGAAATCGAGATCAAACTTCGCGTTAATCTCGCCGGAACGGCGGGTGGTGGTCCCGAGTAGGGTAAGAATTATGTTCATGCGCTTGGAAGATCGTCGGTGGTGGGACGGGACGAGAAAGGCTGCTGGGGTACTCGAAGCTTTTGAGATTCGAGAGCGATCTCGATACAGATCGAACGAGAATTTTGTCGCACGAGAAGCTTAAGAGGATCGTGGTTCGCATCTTTCCCACAATTCTTCGGGGTATCCCTCACGAGGAGAAATCTCGAATGCATCGTGATAGACGAGCAAGACGCGCGCCTCCACGCACCGCACCTGTTGCGCTCGCAACAGACATGCCCCCGAGAGTTAATTTGACGTCGTTTCGTCGACGATCGTCGTGGCGCGTCTTGAAAATGCGATCCAATCGAATGTCCGCGCGCGATTCTTAGCGCGTCTCCGCGGCCTTTCAACTGGGAGATACTTACGCGTCTGTGAAATACCACGGATTCGCTTTGAGATGTAATTACGCGCGAGGGATGGGTGTTGGTCGTGCGTCTCCTTCTGGTAAAATTCTGTGAATCGGAAGGTCGTCTAAAGAACACCCTTCCTCCCTAGTAACGCTAGTTCCAAGTGAAGAAGGAGAGGAGAAACTCCCTAGCGCGAAGCAAGAAACACCTAATGGGATATAACTGTTTCGCCGTCGTGAAAACTGTTATTGTTTATTAAGAATCGTTTCTTGCGACGAGGGCGCGCGCGCGCGCACGCACGGAAAAGAAAAATCTTTTCCTACGTGCCTGCGCACGTACGTACGCCACTTAGGTACGTGGCCGGCTGGCCAGTGGGAAGAGAGCAAAAGGGAGGAAGTGAAAGAGGCACTGAGGAATCGTACGACGTTACGTACGGTACACGGACGGTCGTGCCGACCGTTTGTTCGACCGTTCGCGGTACTCCCGTCGATGCTCGGGACTCAACGTGCGACAAGGTGTAGTGGAGGAGGGTCATCGACCCCGACTAATAGTCCTAGAATGCATTGTTTCAACCGATTTTCTTATCGAGAAAGATCAACCGTTGGATAAATATTCGTATCCCTTAAAACGAGCAAGTTAAACCGATCGATCTCCGAGGACCGCGAGGAGAAGTGTAACACGAGAGTGGGCAATTTTCCAAAAACACGTCACAACGTTCCCTACCTTACCTACTAGCGAAGATCGATATCTCGCGCGGTGGAATCGATCATCGTCCGTGCGCGCCAGGACGTGGGTGCGCGCGATCTTTTGAGGTGAGCCGCGCAAGAAGATTATCTCACATTATCTCGCCCCTATCGTGCACGATCCTAAGATCTCACCCCGAGATACGATCGCGCGAAGAATCGGTGATCCCTCTCGCGGTGAGGGGGATCGAAGGAGGGCCACTCCATTATGAGATCCTAGAGACCACTCTCGTATTCTTAAGCACACGTGTGCTCGATCTCTTCTCGATCGAAGTCAGAATCGTCTTTGGCGCTTGGTAGGACCACGATCGGCGAATCGATTCTCTCGAAGCGTGCTCTCGAATCGCTTAAAGATTTCGCCGGGCCCTTCTCGCTCGTGCATCAGCGCCCGTCGTCGCCCTCCTCGTCCGGCGCGTATCGTCGCCGATATCGGCCCGCCGATCTCTCGACGATTTGTCAGCGCCCCTACGGTCGTGTACCACCTTATCAAATATATATCGAACACCGCTCCCACCGCGTGTTCGCGCAAGCGGCCCACTGAGCTTACCTGCACGTACGCGCTACACGCTCTCACCACCGGTCACCCACACTCGGGCGCGAGTCGAACGCCAGCTCGGCTTCTCTCTCGATCGGATCACCGGCGAGTCGCGGGACGATGGATCGGTAAATCCTTTCTAGGACCGATCCGAATCTTGAAGCGGTACTCGAGCGGAGAACGATGACTGAGGTCGGAGAGTTGCGCGTTGGATGGGCGCCGGGTATGCGAGAAAGGTGGCTTCGTTCTTCAGGTTTCTTCTACACGATGCCTCGTAATACCGATTTATTGTTGAATCGGTGCGAATCTCGTTCCATTCGTCCTTGGTCCTACTCGAGCGAGCCGCGACGGCCAGCCGAAAATCGTTTCTCACGCACACCTCTCGATTCGATAACGAGCTCGCGCCCGGCTAATCCCCCATTTATCGGCGCGCCTTGCCCACGGTCGCTCGACTCGGCCGCTCGATCTCGATAAGGCGTAAAACGCCTGCCACCAGGCAGCGCCGCCTTCTAAATACTGGTAATGGCGCTTAATATATCGCCCCGAGATAACAATCGTCGGAGAAACGCGGCGATACGCGCCTCGGGACTTTTACCGGGCTTTATCTCTGGCGCGAGCGCGCGAGGAGGCAGCGCATAAAGGATAGCGGGCCATGGTGGTGCGCATGCGCGTGCGCGAATGAGCGAACGAGCGAGTCCCTCGTCGACTTGTTCTTCTTCTTCTTCTTCTTCGCCCTAATCCTCCCTCGCTTCCACCCTCGTCGTCGTTCGCCTCCTTCCTCTTCTCCCTCGTCTGCTTCGTCCAACCTTCTCGGAGAAGCAGTTCGCAAACTCGCGTGCCAATTGCCGGATCATCGGTATTGGCCGGAGTACCTCGCGTATTAACGAAAAACAATTTTAATTGTCCGCGCTTTAATACCAGGCGTACCACATAGCGATGAAAAAGGAAATCGTAGGCTCGCTGAAAGTACGAACGAACGAAGAAGGCGGAAAAAGGGAGTGAGAGAAGCAGAGGAGACAGTCTTCTGCTCAGAGGGAGGTCATCGGCTGGGGTCAAGAGGCTGCCGCGTCTCGCGCAGGGTTGACGGATAAACATAATGATTTAATGACCATTTCGTAGGAGAACGACACGAAATTCTACGATCGCGCGCGGGTCCCCCTCTAATGACACGGCACTTGCCACGAGGCTGCAATTATTTCTGCGGCACGTTGGAGCCCCGAGTGACGTCACCATCTGGGTACCTTCTCACGCCCTATGACCGACCGCGACTGGCCTGCCGCTGGACGGGGAGAGAACGAGAGAGGTAGAGAAATAGAGGGAGAGAGAGAGAGAGTACACTCCGCCCTAGAAGCTCCGCTGGTTCTTCCAAGCTCGTCACCTTCGTTCTGCGCACGGTGGAACAATTATTAACAGGGTGTCCTCTCTTGTTTCAGGAAAATGGCCCGTGGCATTGGGTACCAATGGAAGGAGAACGTTCTAAGAAGCACTAGTGGTTCCTCTAAGCTCGTCGTATTCCTTCTACGCGCGATAGTATCGCTACTAACGTGCTGCAATTTTTTCGTTTTAGGAAAATGGTCCATGACCTTGGGTACCGGGGGAAGAACGTTCTACCTCTCGACTGGAATCTCCGTTTGCAAAGGGCATCTACGCGCAACTAGAATTATTCGAGCGGTACGACCCTCGGGGCTGATATCTCGCGATCTTTCGGTACATACGTTACAACCCAGGTAGTCTCGAAGGTGTGCCCTGCCCGCGGTAAGGTGCGAGGTTACGTTACTCTTCTCCATTTCTCTTCTCCTTTTCTCGTTTCCTTCCTCTCGGAGCTCCGACCGCTTCCTTCCTCCCCACCACATCCCTCGCTTCCTGAAACGAGCGCATCGCGAAACGATCGTGATTCTTCGAGAAGGAGGAGAATCTTAGCCGCGCGGGGAATCCCTCACGGACCTTCGGAAATAATGAAGAGGCTCCCGTCGTGTGTGTCGACGCGATGTGCGCCATGCCACGCCGAATGATAATGTTAAATAATGGAGAAATTACCTTCTGGCTGGGAGAACGCACGCTCACCGGAGAGTCCTCTCGCTTCTTCCTCTTCCTCTCTCCGCGCCCTTCCGAGGGAAATTCCTTCGCTTCCGAGTGAATCTTTCTCGCGCGAGAGAGACTGAAGCTCGAGACAGCGAGGATGCCTACACGCGAGGATAATTTTTTTTTTTTTACAGTGCCACTGATCCATCCTCCAAATCCAGGTTGATCCGAAATTATCGTAAATCGAGCACGAGTACCACCCCAGTCCGATTTCTAAATCTCCTTGGATCGGTCGTCCTAGAATCAGACGTCTTCGTAAATTCGTGATTTTACGCGCGCGCGCCTCTCTCATGAGTTTTTACGAGCCGCTCACGCGCGTGGAAACGGAATCGAGAATTCAAGCGCGTGGGCCACGTAGTCCGTGGGCCTATGGATTAACACGTGTCTCCGTTAAAGCGCTTCGATGATTTTCTCTCGTTGTTTGAGGATCGGCTTGGCCCCGAGAAAGCGGAGATGAGGATGCTCAAAGTGCTCGAACGTCAAAGAGGAGTGATCGACGCAGGTGCAGCAGAGAGTCACGCGTGGCAGGAAATCGCGCGCGCGCGCGCGGGTCACGCCACGCGCCGGACGCGCCGACGATTTCTCGCGCGTGTTTGTATCGTCCGCCTAATATTCTTTTCTCTCCTTTCTTTTTCTTTTCCCTTCCTTTCTATTACCTCGGCTTCCTCGCCCCTCTCGAACGGGTTTAATTGCGACACGGGCGCGCTGTTCTCCCTCGAGGTTATCTTAATGGCGCTATAATATTGTCTTATCTCGTGGAGCCTCTTAGCCGCGATCAAAGGGAAAGACGAATGAATCGCCCTACAATTACTTCTCACGCGAGTGCAATGAAATTCGCTGGCCGTCTACGCGTTAACGTTACCGTAATGACAAGGGCCGAGCGAGGCCCTTCGAACGCTCGAAGGGCGCACACGGCTTCTATCGAGCCTTTTTCCACCCGCTGTCGTCCATCCTCTTGAAAGCGTCCCGCTTGTAAAGGATGTAAACGCCGGCTCCAGCTTCGTTAATGCCTGACATCCTGAATGGCAGGAATTTCATGCCTTTCTCGCTACGACGCATTCTCTCTCTCTCTCTCTCTCTCTCTCTCTCTTTCTTCGTCTACACTCGGATTCTCCTTTTCTCCTGCACCTGTGTCCCCGCGCGACGCTTTTCTTTCGCTCACTTCCCATCATAATGAACGAGACATCTGTATCCTTACGCGCGCGCGCGCGCGCGAACGCGGTGAGCACATCTCGTGCAAGAAGATTCTCTCGCGCGTTCGTTAGCGCGTCCGTTCCGGGGTTCGGGCTTAACGCGATCGCAACTTTGACCCTTGCGAAGAACGAGCGGCGCCGCCTCGGCTTTTCATGCTTCGCTTCGAGTGGATGAAAGTCTAAGAGGGCTCGAACGATCGGGCCCCGTCGATCTTGCGATCGAAGTGAATGGATAGGCTGCGTGCACGCGATTTCAACGGCGAATTCACCGGGACGGTGGTAGTCGCGTGGATTCTTTTCGAGGCACATTTCTACATTCTCCTTCTTCATTCTTACTTTTGCCTCTCTTCCTTTCGTCGCGTTCTCGTAAACCGTCTCACCGTCGTTTCAGCCTCCACCTCTGCGCGTCCTTCTAGGCACGAGCGCATTCTCCTCTCTTCTTCGGCTCGCCCGTAAATACAGCCGTGGGGCTTTTCCGTTTAGCCGATGATTTACGGCGCGAACGTGTCTCGGAAGGTGTCGATCGCATAATGGCGAGTCCTGTCGCCGTCGATCGCTGCCTCGATACGGTAATCACGGGGTGGCATCTACCTGGCCGCGATCATAACGATAATGGCCGCTCTCGCGGGGAAGACTTCATCCTACTCGCGTCGACGCCGGTCGGGCCCGACGCGCTCCGATCCGCGCGCTAGTCCACGGGGTCGCCTCGGGACGAAAGCGCGGTGGTGGTGGCCCCGCACCTGAGGGCACTACTTCTCTTCTCGAAGTCTCTCGGACGAGGAGAAACACGCAGAGATACTTTCGGTACGCGACAATTTATCGGAGAGCGAATTACGAGAGGACACGAAGTTCGAGAGATAAAAACGCACTCTTTGGAATATTACAATCGAGTAGGCAGCGTCGTGACGCTTCTCCTCGCGCGAGCCTTCGCACGCCACGAGCGTAGAATCGCCTGAAACTCTAATTCTCGCGATGAGAGGGGCCGTGCCGCTACGTGCTTCGCCTCTCGCGAAGATCGAGAAATCGTGACATGAAACGTGAACCCGCCAACTCTGCCCCGGGTGACTACGGACGCCCCCGCGCGCTGCGTTCCTCTTCGAATAGAAAACTTCCGGATCTGCGAGCGTCACTCTTTGAAGATTCAAAGGACCCCTAAAGATAAGCAGTGATCCAGGATTCCACGGATAATTATTATTCGCGAGGAGACAGGACCGACGAGTGAGAGCAACCTTTGTGCCGCAGGTAGCCTCGAATTAGCGCTCGTGAAATTCACGTGGAAATAAGAAGAAGAGGAGCTTCTTCTCGGCAGTCCGATGGGAGCGGGAAAAGAAATCCGGAAAGGACCTGGACCTCTGGAGTGAGGCGTATCGAAGAGTCGAAGAGGATAGTCGTAGAGAGAAAGCGGGAGAGTGTGTGCGACGGAGGGAGGGCCTCGGGTACGAGCCGACGAAGCATTCGTCCGTGGTGGAGTAGATGAGAGAAGGGAACGAATGGAGGTGAGCGAGAGATGGAGAAATAGAGAATGAGAGAAGAGGAGAGACCGCACGGCGCAATACGGAGACGTCCCGCGGCGCCGCCCGGCACTCCTGATTAAAATTACTCTCTCCGAGATCCGGGGGAGATTTCCGCCGCGAAATTTATGAAATTGTCCCGGTTTATTGTTTTAAATGAGCTTGCGTTCCCGAAGAGATCACCGCCGGATAAGCCGGTTACCCGTAAATCCAGACCTCTGCGGGGGAGGAGGAGGTGGAGGCGTGCGGGCGCGCGCGCGCGCGCGCGTTGACCGAGCGAGGAGGTGGAGGAGGATAGAGGACGAAGGGACGAAGGAGACGAAGGAGGCGAAGGAGGAGAGGCCCGACCCCCTAGAGAGGCGACCGTCGCGTCGTGAAAATCAGCCGGACGGCACGCCGGGGCTAAATCAGTGGGTGTGTTTCCCTTTTTTCGAACTACCCGCCGGAGAAGAGAAGGACTCGCTCGTTTTCAGGGGCCCCCGCGATTATCTGTGACGCTTTTTATGGAGCTTTATGCGCCCTTCTCAATCTCGATACGCCTCTCTACTGTCGGACCGATGGGCCGAAAATTATGATAGCCACCCCTCTCCAGAAGGAATTATTCTCTCGGACGCGGACTACCGTCCGCGCGCTCGCGGGAAAAGAAGCTCGGCTCGTACGAGGATATAAATAAGGGAAATGGGCTTAATTCGAGGTTGAAGAATAAGGAACGGAGTCGAGGAGTGGAGAGAAAATCGATGATGCCGGGTGGGAACGAGCGTGAAATTTCTTTTTCTCCAGAAACTCTCGTAGCGGGGCCTGTGAACGAATGTCAGCGGGCCGACGCGTTTAATGTATGCAGAATCGAATTATACATCGGCATATTGCAGTGCTTGCGCACAATCGCGTCGTGTCTCGGAGTCACAAAAGGCTGTACGCGGAAAAAGAGGAGAACCGGGATGGAATCGGCGAACCGAGTGAAATCGTTTAGACCTTTACCCACCGAATCCCATTAAATCACGCGTCGAGGAAGAACACCTAAACCTCATCTTACATATACTATTTACCTTTACTCCCGTGACTCCGGGCGATCTTGTAATTGATCCCGCGTGCTTTCAATTAATCTCGGCGCGTATAACCTTTCGCGAATAACGTTATTGACGCACGCGGCCTGGGACAGGGCGGCTGACCGCACGGACGAACCGCACGCGATGAGGTTGTAAGAATGATCCTAACACGTGGAAGTTCCACTCTTGATAGACGGGATACACGTGACCGGCTCTGTTACATGCGTATCGTGAGAAAATTACGAATTGCCAACCAAATCGTGAGATTCCTTTGGTACTCGGGCAAGGTTCGAGGGTGCCAATCATGGACTGACCCCGATCAAACGGGCCCGTTCGATCGAAGAATCTCCACTTTGTTTTTCTCTTCTTCTTCTTCTTCTCCTCTCTCTCTCTCTATCTCTCTCTCTCTCTCTCCTTCTAATTTTTCGCGCCACGCCGTTTTCACGGGCACGAGAGTTCTCGCTCGACTTTACCTTCAATATCAATCTAATTTACCCCTGAGCAGGCATGGGTTCGCGCTCGCGTAACGGTACGACGTACCATGGGAACCGTGCCAGCATCTCCGCGGGCCGGACAACAGACGGAACCTCGGACAGACGTTAAGACCTCGCCTATGTGTACAGCTCGGTTTATGATTCGCAACGCTCCGCGCCGGCAGACCAATGCCAGCGGTTCTCAACGCGCCGTTCCTCTTAACCTTCGAACGTTGCCTGGGAAATTTGTCTACCTCGTTCAATGATTATCATTTCGAGAGAATTTCTTCTCTCGCGAAACAATAACACGAGAAGTGAAAAAGTGTCGAAAATGGGGCGAGCTTCCAGGATGGAGTAGAGAGAAGGATGGATCGGGTGGCAGAAACGATTAATAAATTTACCCACGTCCACTTCCGGTAACCGTAGCGCGTGTCTCATTAGTTTCTTAAGTCCGGCTTAAGGAGAAATTAAATACAGCGTCTCGGGGAATGGGTGTCGAGTTCGTGGGGACCCCATGCCGAGTTCCACGCTTATAATGAACGCTCGCAACATCGTACTTAAGCGTTATGCTCGCGCATATGACGCGAACTGGCATGCTAAAGCGACCGCGCGCGCAAGGCGAGAGAGTAGTTGGCTCCTTCTGCGAGCGGCCGAGTGCTTGTCCGAATAATTTGGGGAGTGGGAAAAGTTTGGCAGGTAGGAGGAGAGCTCGAACACAGCACGATTCTGCGATTTTACAATCGATAATTCACCTTCGGGGTCAGTCTCTGTTTTTTTTTTTTTTTCCATGGACCTGCGATCTCTCGAGAAGGAAATCCTTCGAAATGACATTCTCCACCGATCTTGGGAATTTTTGAAGATCTACGCGACTCTCGCGGCTCATTATCACCTCGTTCCTCAACATTGTGTCCTCGAGTCGCGTAGTCTCAAGGTGTTCGCACTCGCGAACTAATCTACTCGCGATAATGGACACCTTTCCTGGCACTGCACGGGCCTGGAACTCCCAATGGTCTTTTTCGCTCTCTCTCTCTCTCTCTCTCTCTCTCTCTCTCTCTCTCTCTCTGAAACGTTCCACTGTTATTATCTTCTTGTCATCTTTCGGAACCGGTCCGCGTCTGCGTTCGAGTAACCCGTGGAGTAAAATGTGATTTTCCCCGGGACGTAAGAAGGCGCGCAAGGGGGCAGAAACGGTTTGGTATGCCGACGTTCTCCTAACATATTTTCACGTCGCCATTTAATATATACTCCCAAAGCCTTTCTTCTTCCATTCGTCGCGATTAAGATCACCCGATCGTAAGTCAACGGGATCGAGGAAAAGCCATTTTCATCGGCGCCCGGGACGCTTCGGTCTTGGGAATGTCGTCGTCGAGGTGACTGTAGGGAGACGGAAGGAGAAAAGAGATGGTGAGAGAGAGAGAGAGGAGGGAGGCGCCATGCGTTACTCCTACGTAAATCACCATGAACCATCGCGATGGTTTTCCTCTGCCAGCAGGGCATCCTACGAGAGCCCTCTGAGAGACGCGGCTGAGCGGAGAAGGGAAGTAGAAAGAGAGAGAAAGTGTGAAAGAGAGAGAAGGAAAGGTGAGAAAGAGAGAGACAGTGAGAGAGAGAGAGAGAGAGAGAGAGGGGGAGAGAGAAGGAGCCCAGGGGCGACGGTGCAAATGTATAAATACCAGCCACAAATCTGCCAGCGCTGGCTAATTTATAAATTTCACGCCGATCTCGTAAATGCGTTCCTGATTTAGCGCGTTTAAATTATCGCTAAACCACTTCTAACTGGCTGTGGGCCCTGCATAATCCCTTGCCGTGGTTGGGCCCATGGGCGTGTGTGTACCACCGGATGGAGGCTGCTGGATCGCGATGGGCCAGGAGAGAGGAGGTGGATGGACCACGACCAGGACCCCCCTCGTGGCGTGTTGGTATATAGTATTCGATAAATGGTGTCTGCATAAACGCGCGAATGATACTCTCTCGCTCTCGCTCGCGCGAGTGAGCGCGTGCCCGTGAGGAAATGCGAGGATTCGCGAATAACCAGGTGGCTATCGTGATTTTCGCTATTTACACGTGGCCACTGTCGCGAGATAGTACGATCCGAAGAAGCGAAGAATCTCCACGTGAAAACCAAGTCGAAGTTTCCTCACGTGGAAGATCGATACGAATCTCGTTAGGCTTGATACGAGAACGTCTCGAAGTCATTGGCACGCTGCGCATCGACTCCCTACTTACGAAGGATAATTGAAAATTATTTGGTAACGCGCGGTGATCGATAGCGAGCCGTTAACTCGTTCATACATCACCAGGGCCCGAAAATTTCTCTCTCCTTCTTTCCTTCATTCTCCTTTCGCTTATCTCCCTTCCTTTCCGCTTGTCTCACCACCTCGTTTCGTTTCTTCTCCGTTTCGATCTTTCTCTTGCCCTCCTCCACCTCTCCTCCTCCTCCCAGCTTGCCTTTTCTCGCGGTGGGTGGAGGAGGAGGCCTTACCGAGGTCAGGTCGACCAATAAATCCAATACGCCACGGTTCGTCCCGCGCGAGAGCAGCAGTTTTACAATTCATGAATTTATTATAGGCACCACCGAAGGATACCGCGGGGCCTCCGCTATTGATTTATCGTTACGCTCGGCGGACCACGTACTACTCCGGGCACCGATATCTTTCCGAGCGCGGTACGCTCCTGGCGGAGGGCCCTGTCGTGTATTCTATCGCGAGGCTGCCAGGAAGAGGACCGGGCCCAAGGAGGCCCTGGAATGAAAGAGAGAGAGAGAGAGAGAGAGAGAGAGAGAGAAGCGAGGAAGCGACGCGTGAAAATTAAGCTCGACCAGGGGGGTATCGTCTCGCGCCATTAGACAGAACCGTTCGGCTGGATGCTTCTCGGGCTATTAGATGAGAAGCGGCGTGCCCCTTTCAAAATTGATTCCTTTTATTGCGTATTATGGCGGGGTGGATTCACGAAGACGTGGAGGAACTGAAACCTTCCTTTCCTAGGTTCCTCTCCGTCGTTTTCCTCTTCTCCGTAGATAAGCCAAACGTTCATTACACGCTCTCCCTACCGTCCGCTGCTTTTCTTCAGGGAAGGATCAACGCCGTTGTCGTGAGTGTCGCCGAATCCTCTCGCGGAGGAGGAGAAAGAGCTCGACGGAAAAAAGCGCACGCGCTTTCGATCGCTTGTAAGCGGAATGCCGCGCGGCGGCGCGGAGCGCACAGTATCTCGTAGAAATCCAGCGTAGTTCATTAATCAAGCAACGCCCGGAGTCGGAATGCTTCCTTCGAGTATTTCGAGAGTTGCAGTCCATTTATCACGCGCGAGAAGCCTGGAAACGTATTTTGTAGGCAGTGGCTTGCTGCTCGCTTCGCTAACAAGTGGATACGCTGTCCCCGAGGATGATGTAGCACCGGCTAGGCTCTCGGCCCCCTACGGCGTCCGACACCTCCAACCTTACAACCTTCGCCCGAGGTCCTCCGAGTCCACCTCGGGCACCGAGCAACCCTTCTCGAGCCGCCCGAGCAGAGCCCCTCGCGCCAGTGAGCGCGAGCCACCCCCCTGGCGCGCGGTTGTCGCTGTTCGCCATTGCGAATTTCGTTTGGCGAGAAGTTATCGGCGACGCCTCGTGTTTCCGCGGTTTCTACATCGAGTTGAGAGAGGAAGGGTGAAAGAGAGAAAGAGAGAGAGAGAGGGGGGGGGGTAGAAGCCGCATGAGGTGGCTTTTAATGAGACGCGTTTTTGCGGAAGAAGATCGCTGCGCCGGAAGATTTAGTGGGATAATGCTCGCGGGTGGTGGGAGACTTGATGTCACGGAAAGTTGAGTAATGAGGGGGTAGTTAACCCCTCGGAGCCCTTGGAGTACCAAAATTCTAAGTTTTACATGGTCTCTTAATTGTTCGCGGCCCGTGTGTCGAGGCGCGAGCAATTCGTTTGGTCTTTTCACTCTCGGCGATCCACCGCGGGAAGTGACGTCTCTCCGCTCCATTCGGCTCGCGGCAAAAACTAACTGTGGAATCTCAGACGCGCTGTCCGTGGAATCTCAACGATTCGCTCGTACGAGCGGCTCGCCGCGCTTCCATTGATTTACCGAACGCGATGAAAAGGAATATTCGTGCGAAAAGCGCGATAAGCCTCGCTCGAGATAAGCCGGTCCGCGCGGAAATACCGTCGATTCCTCATCCTTTACGAGGCTCCGGTCGCGCGCGTGCGTCTTGCTGACGCTGCTCGCGAATCTCGGCGATTTTCGTGTTAGGGGAGAAGGATCGAACGTACGAACGATCTTCTCGCAATAAATACACGAACGAGCGCGCGTTTATCTTCTCGCGAGAACGATCGTCTTATAGGAAACGAGTCGCATTCGCGGGTTATATTTATTTTCGCATCGTAAGATTTATTCCGCTCCGAGCAGATTTTTCCAACGTTCTAACACTCCGAGTGTTCCATTGACGCACAATGCCCCGTGAACGTGGAAAGAAAGGAAGGAGATTGAAGTTGATTTATCTTTCGCGGGTGCGTGGACGGCACCTCGGAGATCAAAGGCTAATAATTGCGATTCGCTTTACACAGAATCACACTTAACGTCCTCGGAGGGGAAAGGACGAGTCGGGGAGATAGTCCAACGACATTTTTCCCACTCGGTTCTCCTCTCCCTCTCGTGACGAGACTAGACGTGGCTTATTCTCCTCCGTGCGTGGATCTCGCGATTTACGGTGGCGATCTGGAGATGCGCGCTTTACGTAACCCCTTCGAGAAAGATCGCGCGTGCGTTTAGCAGCCGCACGTTCTCCAAGCTCGCGTCCTCGGAGAACGGGGCGAGGGGAGAAGGGAAGAATCGCTTTTAATAAATTATTTTCTCATCCTTCTCTCCGCTCCCTCGGAGAAGAAGATTTTCACGGGGTAGGTAGGACCGCGTTACGCGCCCACGCGATTCCGCATGCGTTTTTCCAAGCGTGGAGGTCCACGCGAAATCGACGCTGCCACGAACCCCGCAGGCGGAACTCCCGTGATTTATCGCGACCGATGCGAGAAAGAATGGCGAGCTTATTGCGCAAGCGCCTCGGTCGTAAGCGTGTCCTCGTAGCGCGAATTAAATATTAAAACAGCTAGAAGAAAGGCAGCCAGGCTATTAAGATACCGATCTTCAGGGATTCTCGCGGCCAGCGGGAGAAAGAGAAAACGCGAGAGGGAGAGTTGTCGACGCGCTTAAAGAACCGTCCTCGCTAACGGACAATGGCGCCGCGGAATTTATCGGTACACTCGAAACTATTAATCGCGACAATTTATCGGGATACGTCGAGTCGACTTTAATTAATCCTTAATCGACCGCGTTATTTTCCAGATAGCACAATTGGCCTCTCTCTCGCACGTCACTCGTTCTCTTATTCGCTCGTACTTTCTCTCTTCCCCTTACGCTCTTGCTCCGCTTCACGCTCCTCGGCACGTCTTCCACCCTGGCTCGGGCCGTGAGGGCCCGGCAGGAAGAATAAATAAAAGGCGATAGCGCGAGGGTGCTTATTGAAATCGGCCCTCGTCGCTGCCGCCTCCGTCACCGCCGCCGCCGCCGCCGCCGCCGCCGTCTCCGCTACCCTTCACCCTTCGCTCGTTGTGGCTTTGACGGGGCAGCACGCCGGTATAAAACGAGCCCGCGTGCGAACCTGACGTCTCGACCCCTCCCAGCCTGTGTTGTTCGAAGCTATCCGAGAATCGTTCGCGCGCTCGCTCGTGCACGTGCTCGTCGGTGCGCGCGACGTGCAGCTACGTCGTACCTCGTGCATGTCCTTTATTAGCGCGAGTGCGCGCACGCGTGTCGTAGCTCTTTCGGGAATTCTCGCTCGCGAGAGAGAGAGAGAGTAAAAGTTCGTCTCGTTGCACGCGGAGGGAACATTTTCCGGGAGACTTTGGTCGCGCTCGTGAAATTTCCGTTACTAATGGACCGCTTCCTGACGCGATCTCGGCCGCTCCAGCAGCGCGCCCGTGCGTGGAATCGAGCGATCGATCAATCGATCGTGACGACCGGCACCCTATGAATCATCGCCGGGACGCGGGTGCATTCTCCTTTATCTTTCTCCTTCTCTCATCTCGGCGAAGTAAAGCTCGACGTGGGAATAGGCCTAGCCGCGGATTACGCCACCTACCGTTCGTCCGGCGCATGCTTATTCATATAGATCCCTCGCCGCCCCTTCCCACACCTCGCGGAACCAGCGCTCACATCCTCCCGCGTCCACCCTTCAAGACGAGAGGCGCGTTTCCTCTCCGTAGGACGCGCATGCGCGAGCGCGAGCGACAGGAGGTGGAGACGAGGCGCAACACAGGTAAAGTATTCACTTTAGAGGCGCGCGGTTCGTGACCTCGTATCGCCGGGCATTACCAGACGCTTTTTATCGGGGCGCCACGTCACGGAGGCTGCAATTACTAATTTAGAGGCGAGACCGGGTCGTGCCAAATCCCTCGGCTACGGGGCCCGCTCGCCGCCCTCTTTCTCATGTTATTTGTATGAAGTGTACGGGGAGAGCGGGTAGACCAAGTGGAGGAGGATTCGCGCGCGGTTTTCTCCGCACGATGAGAGCGCCGACGGAGAAGAAAGACTGGAGGAGGAGGTGGAGTAGGAAGAAGAAAGAAGCGGATCGACGTGAGCCGCCAAGGCATCCCGGTAACGCTTGCAATAATCCATCCCTCCGCGCGTCGTCCCTTTTACTCTCGGCTCCGTTCGCCCTTTTGACGTCGACTTTTCTCCCTTCTTATTCTCCTCTCGTTTCATTCGACCGCCTCCTTCCTCGCTCTCACGTTCTCTAAGCTTCGCTTTTCTCTTCTACCTCCTTTTATCGCTCGAGTCGAGAGGACCAACGTTTCATTACCTCTCGCATCCTCCTTCCTTAGTTTCTCCTCTTCCTTCTCCTTTCTTTCCCGTTGATACTGCGAAATTCGCCTTACACCCACGCACCGGATCAATTTTAAATCGTAAAGGGAAGCTGTCGATGGCGATTAAAGATAACCGGTTTCCCTCGTCTCGTCCCACTTTGAGAATCGCGCGCGAGCGAGAGCGAAGATTTTTTTTTAGTAAACTGAGCCGGAGATGATGCGCGCGCTCAAAGTGTCCGAAGATCCCGGTGGAATATCGCTCGGCTCGCGTTCACACCCCCGCTCGCACAATTCGCCCTTCCCTCCTTAAGCGCTAATTACACGTCTGTCACCGAGGCGTGAGTGCGATTTCCTAATTGTAAGTACTCGCCGTGGAAGAATTCGAGATGGACACTCGCGCCTCGTTCCCCAAGGCGTTCTCCGGTATCGGGAAAAAGAAAGAACGAAGGAAGGAGAGGGCTTTTAATGAAAGCGCCGCGATAATTGATATGCGAGGGTAACAGAAAAATTATATTAATTAATCCCCTCGCCCTTTTTCTTACTCGCCGCGACTGGTGATTAAATAGTGACGCAGGTCCCTACGTAAGGTTACACCGATAATTCTCAAGGGCTCGAGAATGAATTCTTCTCAACGCGAACCAGGGTAACTTCGAATTCAATCTCTCTCGGTCCCGGAATCCCTTGGTCGCGTCCTCGTGCGATTTCTCCGGTCGACTCGCGCCCTTTCGATCTTCCCTTCTTATTTCTCCTCCACCTCCTCTTTCCATCAGCTCGTCTCGTACTCTCGGACCCGCTCGAGTCCGTATCGTAGAACAATGAAGGGGCCGCTATTAATATTGGCTCGCTATCTTGGACGCTATCGCGGGTCTTTCGAGCTCGCTCTCCCTACCCCACGCACCTCGAATAACACGAGAAGAGAAGGAGAGACGGGGGTCGCGGCGGCCGGCGGGCGCAGGGACATTTTCATTGCATATTAATGCCTCTCATTACTGCCACTCCGCACCGCATTACTCAATGTAAGGCTGGGGCTTGCTCGGTGCCGTCTAGTGTTTCAAACGGGATCCGTGGCGGAAGTGGTATTGACCGCGCGCGAGCGAGGCCCTCAAAGTCGTTCGGCTAGTAGGCGGAGAGATTGAACGTTAGAGCACGCGTTGCAGTTTAGTCCGTGCATTCGCGGTGTTTCTTTATATTGTTCTAATCAAGAGCACGAGTCTCTCCCGTGGGATCTAAGGATCCGCGTGGGATTCTGCAGAACGCTCGAGAGCGCATATCGATTAGGTAATATCAATCTCGCGAGGAACAGCTTAATTTCCTGAACGCGCTCTTTTTAAACGCCGCGCGCTTCTGCAGCAACCCATCCCTTTGGCAAGAGTCCATGCTCGCGTCGTTAAAGACATATGAAAAAGATACTGGGAATCTGATTAATAGTCGGCGTGACGAGGTCGTAGGTTAATTTTGCGTATCTCTCGGAGTTGCGCTTGGTTCGGAGCGAAGTTCAACGCAGGCAAGTAGGAGCCGGGACACGGGGTGATGAGCAAAGCGAGTGAGCATCCAGGATGAGGACCAGAAGGATTTTCTCTCTCTCTCTCTCTCTCTCGCGCGCGCGCGTTGCTTCGCTCCTCGTCCCTTTTCGCACCTCTTCCTTTTCCCTCCCCCTTTCCACGAGAGTGCGGAGGACTCGGCATAACACGCTTACGTCCGGGACATTAGCTATCGAATCGTTGCCCCGTGTAAGAAATACTTAAATGTCGTGGACTCGCCGGCCTCGCGGTAGAAACCGTTGGCCGGGTCGTGGTTTTATCAGAGCGATATGTCAGTGCGTGACAGCGCGGTGTGTAGACATCGGTCACGGGACGAGCAACATTTCTCACCTTTAGAGTGGGAGAGGAGGAGGCGAGGGAGATACTACGCAGGGCGACGGATCGCTGGTGTCGAATCCACTCGATTAAATTACACCATTTTTCAGGCCCTCCCCACCGGTGGAAGGATGCCGGAGGCTCGTGTGTGTTCTTCCACGCCACCCCCGAGAGCTCTTATCGTTCTCGCACTTTTCTCAGTCAGTGGAGAATATCGGAGAGTAATCGAGATTCCGTCTTGCAATGTTAACGACTTAAGGAGATTTCACTTGGCGGTAAGTTGATTTTCGCACGAATACTTTGTGCTCTCGTGCAGCTCCGTAAGCAAGGGAATTATGTTCTAGACCCTCGTCTTCGCGGCTGTTCTTCTCCTCGCAGGACCATAAGAGTTCGCCATTTATTCCCCGATTCGCGAAAGCATTTTAAACGCTTCCCCTTTGGCGATTCTCTTATCTCAAAGCGATACTCCGTTATCCTCGCTTGTCAGATGGATTTCTCTTTCCCGTTTGTCGTGCACCGCCGAACCGGCGGAAGAGGAGGCGAGGCAAAAGGGTCAAGCGAGAAGAGAACGAAAGAAGGAGAGACGGAGGAGGGAGAACGAAGGAGGGCCACGACAGAAGAGGCATCTCACCGAACGATCGAATATTCCGACTTAATTAGAAAAAAAGCATTTTCATATAAGGACACCGCGCCTCCGATCAACGAACCTTTCGCCAATAGGATAATCAATTCGACGCTTGTTCCTACGCGGCGGCACTGTCATATTTAAAATCCTCGATAGCGAATCCGCTTGGCTTCGGCACCGCTTTGGCTCTCGCGAGGAGAACCGTCGTGCTCCTTTATCCGGCTCGTCAACGAGCCTGTTTTTATTTTCCGCTCGTCGAATCCCGTGCTCGCGAGAAGGTGGAAGGAAAATGGCGAGAGAGAGAGAGAGAGAGAGAGAGAGAGAGAGAGAGAGAGAGAGAGAGAGAGAGTAGTTGAAACTTTTCTCGTTGTTACTTTATCACGTTCAATTTTCTCCATTCTACCGTTCCTCTCTCTTGCACCCTCCTTCCTCTTAACCACCCTCTTATACTCCCTCGATCTTCCTCCGGAGTCTCGCTTTCGCTCCGTCTCCACTCTCGGCGTACTGTTGCTTCTTCCTTCGTTTTCTCTCCTCTCTCTCTTTCTCCTCTCCGCTTGGTGAAACGACGCGGTGGCAGGAGCGTCGACGAGGACGGCGGCGGCAGCCGCGCGCTCGCCGTGTGCCGGCCGCTGCGAGAGATCGAGATGCAAAGGGGACCCGCGCCGCTTTTAAACTCGCCGCCACGAAGCGGATAAATTCGCCCGGGTCCCTCGATCTATTAATTCGAGCCGCCGTTGCATTCCTACGAGGTCTCGACCGGCGGCGGGTCTTCTCTCCTTCGATTCTCGACTCTTGCCTCTCGACCTTCCTGCTCTTGCCTCGCGATTGCGCGGCTCCGTCGTGAACTCACCTTTGCGCACGCGTCGCCTTCTTTCTCCATCCTGGCGCGCGCAATTTCCTCTTTGAGGTTGGACGCGGTGCCTTATTGTTCCACCCAACGGCATTCGCGAGGTTACTTAACGGTTGATAGAAAGGGCCGTAAAATCAAGCCCAAACCCTAACCAGCGGCCCGACGATTCGTTCGACGTGCTGACAAACTTCGTTAAAATTGATCTTAAATCGAGAAGGAAAGGGAAGAGGCTTCGATAATCTTGAGAACGAGGCGTCGACTTGTAGACGACGCTCGGGCGCTCGCGCGAGCTCCTCTTGCCGGCGCGTCTATCGCATAATTACCGCGCTTTACGGCGCTCTTTACACTTGTTCCCGCACCAGCCTATCTCGGACTCATCTCCGTGTAACCGGAGATCGTAGGAGCGGAGCATCGGGCACGCACGCACGCACCGCTTCCTCCTCCTCCTCCTCCTCCTCCGCACGCGCGTGCGAATCCGATCCCCGGACTCGCCCGCGCGAGCGACGGGCTCGCGCGTTTTCTTTCTCCACGGAGAGAAGCCCTACGGCCCTTCTCTCCCTCATTCGGACGCCGGCCACGGCCCGTAGATAAAGACCCATGGGCAATATAGTACGAGACGCGGCGTAAATACGGATAATGTGGCGTTTAGGCAACGATAGTTCTCGCACTGGGGTGGCGTGCCGCGTGTGGGTGGCGTGGCCAGATTAGATTGGCGTTCGCAGCTCGCACCACCGCGTCCGCGAAAGTTCGTCGGTTCGCTTTTGCCTCGCCTTCCGTTGCTCTAATATTAATCGCTCTAATTATCCCAGGCCTCGCCGTATCCTTGTCTCCTTGCGACACGCCGATCGCAGGAACTCTAAGCACTCTGCGCGATTCACGTAATCCGCCGGTGAGTGGGAGCGAAGGGATAAATAGGCAGGAGATGGGTACCCCTCGTGGGATTCTCGGAAGGGCAACGGTCTTCCGCGAAAAGACCCAGATTAACCCGACCATCGTAATGGTTCACGGGGAATGATAAGCCCTTGGAGCACACCGGCTCCACCACTACCATCATCACCAGCACCACCACCACCGTTCTCCTCACCGTGCTCGATGGAATCTACGGTGCCGCGAAACTTTCGCGTATGCGCACCACCGCGAATGGTAAACCGGAAGAGACGGCACGCGGACGCTTGATATACCCGCCTCCTTTCTCAGGCATTCCGGTAGATCACGCTTGGAGGTACAAAAGCAGGCATGGGGTACCACGAGAGAAGAGTTCCCCTCTCCACTTCCTCCTTCTTCTTCTTCTCAAGAGAGGAGGCACGCGAGGCGAATCTCCCGACGATCTCGTTGAAGATCCCGAAGTCGGTAGAGGAGGCTTTTAACCGTCAAAGTGCAAACGGCATGCGGAATGGTGGGCCCCGTCCGCGAGCGGAGAGATGGGACGGCGACACTGCCACCGTTCCACGTTGCTGCTCCTCGTTGCCGGTGCTGCTGTTCCTGCCTACCGACGGACCCTTCCGCGACGTTTGCCGAGAGCGCACGCTCGCGAAAGGAAACGAAGAAAGAGAAGCGGACGGTGCGGAGGACTGGAGAGGGTTGCGTATAAGAGAGAAGGAGAGAGAAGGAGAGAGAAGGGGAGAGAGAGAACTCTCTCGATGTATGAAGCTATAAATCTCGCGCGACAAATCGCCGACTCGCTCGTACGTTCTCGAGCTAATTGTTGGGACGCATTGGAATATCCACAGATACTTCCATCGCGCGTTTCGCGTTCTCCGCTTCTCTCTTTTTCGCATCGTGACAACCCCTCCTTCCTTCGATCGATCTCATCTCGCTCTCCACCTCCAGGTCCCACTTTAATCTTCTCCATCTGCCTCACCTGCCGCGGGATCGATTGATCGCATCGATTATGCGCTCTTCTTCCGGCAGTGCGAGGCAAGGAAGAGGTACCATTGCGGTGATGTAGGTAGAGCTTGAGACGAACGAGAAGTTTAAGAAGGATCATTGAGGAACGAGCGTATCTTTCGAACGCTCGCGTGTCTAGCGGTTTCACCTTAGATTTTCCGCGTCCAGCCTCTTACTCGACATCTCCGCGTTCGTTTCGTGGTCGAAGAAAAACGCGATACCTGGCACGGTTCCTTGTCCTCTCGCCGCAGAATCGTAAAAGAACGAGACCATCGCCTTGGTGGGTGCGGTCGCGCCGACAATCGACGATTATTCGAGCGGTCGCGATATCTGTGAAATTCAGATGAGCGCAAGAGTTTACGGGGCGACAACGGTAGTTGAGGCCAGGTAACATCCTATTCTAGGAGTGGAAGGAACGCGGTATTACTCTCGCGGCGACAATGCGCCGCGCCGCGAAGAGGAACGCGGTGGACTCGCGCGGATATTTACGAGCTTGAGGAGAGGAGGGGAGGAAGGAGGTGTCGTTCTGAACCTGCACCAGTACTGTATGGATATAAGCCCTAAATTTACGGACCCACTTACAGAGAACAATGGTAGTCGCGCGAGTACTGCGAGCGTAAGAGGAGCGCGAGGAGAGAACGGTGGGGCCGAGAAATTTGTCGTTTGCGAAACTTCGAGTCGCAATGACGCCTCTTATGGGATACTCGTTGCGGCTCGAAGACGTCGTGCAAAAAGAGTGAGAAGAAGGGAGGTGGACGGGCGGGGACAAACGTGCGAAGTAGCTACGAGTGAAATCACACGCTACCCATTTCCATTATAATGTGCGGGCTGTAAAGAAACTTTCTCGGGGGGAGCCATACGCTAGCTGGAAAGACTATCATCGGTATTATAAGATAAGTCGAATTGCGGGTCACGATCCGTGGGTGCCGCTCCTCCGCGCATGTGCAGGTGCGTTTACCATTTTTCGTGAAAGCTACGTGTCAGGTTCCAAGCTCGCGTGCGTGACACGTTCCTCGTACGTGTGTGCGCGGGTGTCGCTGGTGTGGGCTCGCGCCTGGATATCGTGCAGTCTTCGCGGCGAGATAGATCCTAGAAAGGAGAAGGAGACGAATCACAATGATTATTTTTGTATCTTCGGCAAAGTGGAGAAGTAACGGCGTTGGCGCACGAGGACGCGAATCCAAGTAGTTTCGCGAAACCGATCTCCAATGGATATGGGAGCAAATGACAGCGCGTGCTTTGCATGTCGAACGGTGGAGAGGAGCAGGAAGAAAGGGAGGACGAGGGAGGAAGCGAGAAGGAGGAAAGGAGGAACGGAATGGGGATCTTCTTTCGCCGCGGCCTCGTGCGGCGGGAGTAAATAAGGCGGAATCTGCACGTCGCATTGTTTGACTTTCCGGACGGACGTCGCGAGCGGGGCGACGACGTTAAAGGGACCGACTCGGGCCCCGCGGAACGACAAGACCCAAGCGAGGAGACAGAAGCGAAAGACAGTCTGTGGCTGATTTGCCAGAACCGTTCCTGGAAAGTACGGACCGCTCGGACGCATAAGAAAACGAACCTTCCGTTCCGAGTTCCTCGTCTCTTTCTCTAAGCAACAACGAGTCGTCCGCGCGTAGAGTATTCTTCCTGCTTTCTTCTTCCGCTCTCGTTCGTCCACCTTTTCATCCCCGTGTCCAGGGGAGACCAGATTCTCGATAAGGCCCGATCCCCCCAACCTCCCCAAACTTACACCCGTGAAAGGGTTCTCGCTCGGTGCGCGAAGGGTGCTATTAATTCTGACTTAAGGTCCCGTTAAGCGTTTTGTGTGGTCCCCCATATATCAAGCGACAGGCTCACGCGTATCGGACACTCGCGCGCGAGCCACCAACAAACGCCTTTAACGCGCTCCTTACCACTCGCCCTCCTCTCGCGCGTATCTTACGAGGCTGGTGGATGCCTACCGGATGAATAATTTGGTTACAATCTTAATCCAATGACACATGGGCTCGGCCCGTTGCCTCCAACTTTGCTTCACCTTCCACTCCTTCTCTCGTTCCTCCGGTTCTTCAATATCCGCGTATAAGCGCGCAATTCTAAATTTCTCGCTGTTGAAAATCGGAAGGAGTTCCCTTTCTCAAGGTCACCGAAATTCCTCGAGGTTTCCACGCACCGCGACAAGCTTCGGTACTCTGCGTCAACCCAGATGGGACTCTTGGCAAGGTGGTCGGCGGTGATGGTGGTGGTGGTTGTTGTCGTGGGTAGTCTCATGTCGGTGGGCCATGTAACGTTTCGCGGCTCCCTCGTTGCCGGTAGTATTTCGTGTGCGGCGAGGCCCGCGCGCTTCTCCGTCCCTTTCTCTCGCGTTCGCCAACGAAACGGACCCTGAAGACGTAACACCACGCGGAAGAGGAGGAGGATATGGGGGGAGCGCAGTGGACGAAACCGGAGTGGAATCGACGCGGGGACTACAGCTGGACTACAAATTGCATTGTTCGTCGTCGCATTGGTATCGTCGGTGGAGCTTTACCTAATGGCCGGATCCCTTCTGTCGGATACTCCGAGGTAACTGGGATCGCCAGAGTTTCTCGCATACTCCGAGAGGTCGAGTGGAGGAGGAGGTGAGGAGGTGGGAGGGAAAGGGAGTGCGATTGATGCGCGAAACTCGTTTGGTCCTCTTGCCTCCGCCACTTCCACCTCGCGTTCGCCACGTTACACGCGGTATCGTCAAATCGAACACCGCCATTTGACAGATGGGCCCGGAGGACGGAACATCGCGTTAATGTTTCAATCGATCTTCACCGTCCCTCTTCCTCCCTACCCTCTTCCTTACCCTTTCCAAGAGACATTTGACGACGCAGTTGTAGCGCGCTACTTACACTTTCACTCGGGTCTCTGGACGAAAGCGCGCCTCGATGCATGGTCTCCTCGATTCGTCATCTCGGAGATCGTATCGCTCGGCTGGGCTCGAAAGATTCAGGGAAAACGCGTATCGAGGGTACCCGAATCGAGTTCGTG
This sequence comes from Tiphia femorata, assembly GCA_944319695.1. Taxonomy (NCBI): domain Eukaryota; kingdom Metazoa; phylum Arthropoda; class Insecta; order Hymenoptera; family Tiphiidae; genus Tiphia; species Tiphia femorata. Next base: position 4,510,080 of record OX090902.1, read on the forward strand.
GCGGTGGGTCCTAAGTGCTTTGCGGTCCGCTTCTACTCGACGCAACTGTAGCGACACGAGCGCGCCCAGAGGAGGAGGAGGAGGAAGGGGAAACGGGCGGCTTCTGACAACGGTGAAGGTCGACGGCAATAAGGAACAGAACGGTTTTGCGGTCGCTGGGCTCCCTTCTCGCCCGTTGGACCGGCACCAGGACGAAGAGTACGTGCGAGCAGCCACGAAGAGAGCAAGACGTCTGCTATCGTCTCATTGTCGTCGCGCATGCGCGCGCGTGCGCGCACCTATGGGCAACACAGCACCGGTCTGGGGCCCCCGACCGGTCATCATCAAGAAATATGATGATTGCAGGCTGCTACCATTTACAGTAGTGCGGTTTTGTCTCGTATCCTCTCCAAGGCGGCCTTAAGGGCAGACAGGCGGTGTTCTCTCTTCGCGCCTATCTCATGCATTCTCCACTCCCTCCTCCGCTCATTTTCCACGCCACCCTGCGCGACGCACCCGGCGCGCCCCGGTCTCGCGTAATTCTTCAGGGGGAGTGGGTGAGCCTTTGACTTTCTTTTTTTTTCTCGCAGTACTAGCAACGAAATTTCATCCGTTCGCCGCGACTCGTACCCCTCTTGGCTCGTCCGATCTTTCGCGGTGGTTAAAAGCTCGGAACAGAGAGCGGAAGGGGATGAAAAACGGAAATGAATCGGAAGGAGGAGCGTGAGCGTGATACCGCGGAGAGCGAAGGAGAGTCACTCGACGCATTTTCGTAAGCGATAAATCATCGCGTGCCACGGCGGCGCTCGCACAATGCCGTACTAATCTTCCATCACGCACGCACGATATAACTACGCCCGCATGCCGTCCCGTGATTTACCATCCTGCGGCTAACCTCCATTATGTATGGCGCACGGTGGAAACTGTTGAGAATACCGTGCACCTTGCACTCGGGGATACTCACGTGCGCGTACAGTGCGCTCGGAAAGTAAGTTACTCTCGAGGTGAATTGATCTAGCCCTTCGCCAATTTTCGTCAGAACGATCCCTTCTTCCTCCTTTGCCAGGACTCCGAGAGTCCTTTCGATTCTCTGCCGAATCCGAGTGCTTCCTTCTTCGACGAGATTACTTATAATTGACTGGCGTACTTCTTAACACTTTATCGACCGGTAGCGATTCAACATTTTATGCGCTTCTCACCGGCCGCTCGGCCGCAGATACAGATATGTTCAAAGATTATTGATTTATTCGTCGACCATGTACCGTTTTCAATATTATACGTTAATGTGGAGCTTACGGTACAATCTAACAATTCTATCTCCATAATTGATAACGAAGTATCGGTCCCCATGGCGGACCATTAGTAAATTATCGGCCAATGAGCATCGGCGACAAAAAGCCGATTAATCGGCTGTCGGTCGATAAAGTGTTAATATAGGATTTCGAGAGTTTACGATTATAAGTGCCCTAGGAAACACAGACGGTAAAAAGAAGGTGATGGGGAGAGAGGTGAGTGGATAAGGACATTTACACCGGCATAATTCTCGCTAGGTCGCGATAGTGGTTCGGCGCGTGTTTCGCGCGTATTCTCTTCGTTTCCTCCTGCTCGCGGGCCACGTGCTCTCGTCTCGGTTGTCGTCGTTAGCGGGGCCACGAAGCCACGGGTCAGAAGAATGGAGCAATAAATGACCGCCGGTCGCGAATATCCTTGGCGGTGCGAGGAGCCGATCCCGAGGAGCGATTTTTCCCATCGAGACCTATACGGAGTACCTGCAAACTTCCCTCCTGGGACTGGGACATTAGCGGGAGATCTACTCCATTGGAGACGATAAAGTAGGTTCGATTTACCCGGAACGATTGGAAACTCACAGTGTCGGGATTTAAATCGACGGTGGTCCTCCTCGTAAGAATCAGAAATTCTTTTTTGAGCTTCCTCGATCTCGATTCCAATTCGATCGAAGGATCTCCGATAAATCTTCCTCGCGAAATCGGAAAGGGATTCTTAGCTGGTAATGTTGGCGTCTATCGGATATTTATGCGTACACAAGTTCGACGATAGGAATAAGTTTCGCGGTGTGTAAGCGTCGTTAGTAAGTTGGCACGGAGCCCTCCTCGGCCGAAGAATGGAGCAATAAACGAGGTCCTGGGGAGCTTACGCACGCGTGCGCAAGCGTGTACTCGCCCGGTACACGTCCCACGGTCCCAACTAAAACCTGGACTCTCTTTACGAGCGATTTTCACGAAGTAACGGCGCGGCATCCTCCTGAAATAGAGAGAACCGATTGGGATTCGCTCGCGTTCGCGCTAATAGCGTACAAATCGGGACTTGAATTATTCGATGTATCTTCGATCATTGGCTTATTGGTCCATGCCCTTCTCGTCTCGAATCAGGATCATAATTTATCGCTAACGAAACGAGGATTCTCCTTCAGCACGGAGCACGATTTATTATTCCCTTTCCGAAGAGAGTGTCGCCCGTGGCTGTCATTACGCGCATTAACGAGGGAGCGAGTGCGCGCAATTTCCTCGCCGTTTTGCGAATATTCGTAAGGAGCCGGTAGGAGGAAGGTGGTGGACTCTGACGAAACGCCAGGCTGGACAGGAACGCGTGTACCTTCGCGAAGAAGACGTAAGAGATGAAATAATGGCGTGGCATAACCAGTCGGCCGCCGCGGGTGGACGACTACTACTACTATTACTACGAGTACGATGATGATGATGATGATGACGATCCCACGGTCGAATCGGCCGGTAGTTGAAAGAGCGAGGACGACTCGCGAGGGATTACGTAATCGAGCGATCGGCCGAACGGATCGAGAGAGGAGCTCGCCACTCTTTTTTTTTACCGTTCGCTTTTTTCTCCTTCTCTCACCTTCTGGTTCCCTCGTTCCGTCTTCCTTCCACTTCTCCGTGCCGCTCACGGCGCGCTTCGTTTTGATTTCATTAATGGATCGGGTGCGCACTAATGCGACTCTGTTTACCGAGCACTCGGCTCGCATTAACACGAGCCCACTTCGTTCGTGGCGAACACACGCGTCGTTTCGCGCTCGGGCGCTTCACCTTCCTCCCGTTCTTTTTTCCTCTCTCTTCATTCCACGAGCCCTCGCGCACAGTTCCACGTTTTCTCGCGTCTCTTGGTAATCCACCCTCTTTGATTTGGAAAAATCACCGCAGCAGCCGAGGACCATCCCAGAAATTAACACTCCTCTGTTCTATCCGTTACTCGCCACAACATCCCTCCTGTTCTTTCGATTTTTCACTCTCGCCTTTTGCTGCGCGCGCGCGCGCAGCCTCGTCCTTTTTTTCGTGACGCGCGCGCCAGGCAGCTACACGGTCCAGGATAGCGCGCGCGCGCACGGAGAAGAACGACCTAGCCAAGAATTAACACTTCTGAGTCCAAGCGGACTCTCAGAGGACTCGCCTTCGTCCTCTCGCGTTTGCTTATGCTAATACGGAGCCGGCTGGTGTCTCATCCAGCCCGGTTCATGCGCGTGCTCGCCGACGCTTCAAATATATTAATTAACATCGTCATTAAGCCCGCTGCTCCTACTCTCTACGGCCCCTCGCTTTACTGGGTCTCCACCTCGTCTTTCTTCTTCTTCTTTTCTCATCTTTCCCTTCTCGTCTTCCGTATCTCTACCTCGAGCGTAGACGAGAACGCGGACAAGCTGAGGGCACGTCTCTCCGCGAGACGCGTATCTGCGTCGCATAAGGTTACACGCAAGCACTATTTGCGAAGGCATAATTTTATTCCCCGCAGACGTAATTGGCGAGCTGGACGAATAGAAAGAGAGAGAGAGAGATAGATAGATAGAGAGAGAGAGAGGGGGGGGGCAAAGGTGGTCGTAAGTCGAGACTAAATCTCGTATCTCGAATTGACGTCTCGAGACACGAGACATTTCGCGTGCACATGCCTGGAAACGCAGTGACTCGGCGTGCAAAACAGTGATCCAAGCAGAGTGCGGAATGGACGAAAATGAACAAATGGATTAGTGTTGGTAAAGTTTGTTTGCGTCGACGCTCCGCTCTTCGCTTTGATCACTGCCTTGCTGGCCGCACGAGGATATTTGTCGAGAGGTCGATTCGCTCGGTGGAATCCAGGAGAAGGGAGATTGCAGAAGATTCGACGAGACTGTTTACGCCTGATAACGTGCGAATATTATGCGTTAACGATTATTCGTAGAACGAGGTACCTTCTGCTTTTCGACCGTCTGGTATTCTTCTAACCGGAAATCCGTCTCGTCGAAACGTGCGTCACGAGGACAAGGAGCGAAGGAACGAGACGCACCACGTGAGACAGTAAGGACGACAGTACGAGCTGTTCGTGCAAAACGATCCTGAGACAGAAATGGGGAACGGTATCACCGTGGTTGTACGGGCAATTAACGGGGCTTGCGAGAGGACCGCGGTGGGGGCTGAGGACGAGAGAGATAGAGAGAGAGAGAGTAAGGAGCTAGTGGAGTGGCCCGCATTGTCGCTAATCATTTTCACCGTGTAGCGAAACTCGTTCGCGGAAAGGAAATATGGCCTATCCCGGCGCATCGTGCGCCCTCGCTTTAACTCGGTGTTCGATGCAATCGCTCGCCACGATACACGATCGTCCTAATTAGGCTGTAATTAGATTCTGTTCGGTGATTCGAGCTCGATGCGCGCGCTCTCGAGGAAGAGTCAGCGGACGGTACGAGAGGAGGACCCTCCACGAGAGTAGGGCGCTTGTGCAAGCTTCGATCGAAAATTCGTAAGCGTGCTGGATGGAAAAGCTCGACGATCTTTCTTGTTCTCGTAGTCTCCTTTCTCTATCTCTCTCGTACCGAACCACCGCCTATTCCAGCACCATATCCATCGCCAAGAATTGCTCTTCCTTCTCCGGGAGCTTTGTCCGGGATTATTTATCGCGGACGAGACTCCGGGCGCGTAAATTATAGCGAGGTCGCCTTTCATAAATTCCCAGACGAGATATGGAGCGACAAATTCAAGCATCCCTGCATCGTAACCCGGCGCCCTTCGCTCCATCGGAGCCCCACCGATTCACGCCGGCACTCGCTCGCTTTGCACGCGTGTGCGTGCCGCGCGCGAGATCTACCGCAGCACGCGCGCGCGCTCACGCTCGTCCTGCCAGGATGCACGGCTTCAGATTATCATTTGTATGGCGACTTCCTGCTGCGATAAACGCACTACCGGCGCCCTTGTGCCTCCTCCTCCTCCTCCTCCTCCTTCGACGATACCGATCCAACGGCTCTCATTCTCCGCCTCTTCTTCTCCTACGTCGCTAACCTCATCCACAATTTTTCGCCCTTTAAGGTCCACTCGCCTAAGAACGTCAGAATTCCTTTCTCGCTTTCGAAAAAATTCCCTTTCCCTCGCCACGATTTTTCTAACTACACGTAATAATAGAATATCGAGAACGTTACATAAGGTCCGCGGTTCGCCTGAGGTACAGAGCGAATGTAAGTACTTTCCCAAGGGAAGGCTGGAGCGCGATTTAATTAAGGATAATTAATATTCGTCCGACATACTTTAAGCGAAACAACCGGCGTGTAATGTTCCTTCTGGTACAACACTCCCATTACGCTATCTCGTGACCATCTCGTTACTCCAATTTCGCATGCCGCGCGAAAAATCTCTAAACACGGATAATTTCTAATGCCGTTCCCTCTCTGCGCGCGGAGAGATCAAGACCCATCTCCCACTATCCGTTCATCTCCCTAGCTCTCCTCCATTAAACTCGGTAACACGCAACGGCGGAATGGGATTGGATCGAGAGTTTGGAACGAGCTGTTAACCGCGCTCGGGAGGACTCTTGCTCCTGCGAGGCTGCCAATTATACATAATTATTGCCTGACCCCAGAACCGGGCCCAGTTCAACACGTGCAACATTGTTGTATCAAATGTAGCGGACTCGCCGTGATCGTCTGACAAGGAGAGGACGCGAATCCCCCCCTCCTCGGATTCGAAAGCCCAAGAGATATATCGTTAAAAGGTCTCCCAGTAATACACCAGTGGAATATGTCGATGCACACTCACGGAATATTTGAGAAAATTGAAGTGGGCTTATATTCATTGTAATATCGCATCGACACTTTCTTCCATAGATTTAACACGGGGAAACCGTCACCCGGGCAACTAAATAGAGACCTTGTTACCGTGGTGGTGGCCGATCGACTGTTCGGAAAGTAAATCCGAACGGAAAGAGGCAGTCCGGTGATCGGTCTGGTGAAATCCGACTAGCCAGGTCCTGGTAAACGGGCCCTGGAGAAGTCGAGAGAGGAGCGTGAGTCGTGGGCTGCGCTGCTTACGAGCCGTATGGATTTCAGGCTCTCGTAAAAATCGGCGAACATCGGCGCGAGTGAGGAGGATCGTTGCGAGGTACATCGGACGATAGGGAAGCAGGAGAGAGAGAGAGAGAAAGAAAGAGAGAGAGAGGGTTCCGGGAAGAGGGACTGGGAGGGAGCACGAGGTGGGTCCAAGCCGAACGACGATGCCGAGAGAGGAGAGAGAACAGCCTGGAGATCCCAATCTTGCGTGGAGGCCTCTCGAGCAGTGAGTAAAAGGTGGCTAACATCTCGAACATCGTCCCTGTAATCTAATGAGCACCTGCTAGGAGCGCCGCCTACGCTGCATACGTAGACGGAATCCGCTTCTGTCCGTTCGCGCGGCCCACACGGAACGTAGAACGAGCCAGCCCTTTTATTCTCTCTTCCGTTGCCGAATGGCGGAGCATGAACTCGTCATTCGAAATTTCGACAGGCTCCGCCACCAGAGCCCGCATCGACTTATCCTTGTAATAACAAATTTACGACGAACAATTCCAGCATCGGGTCTCTCTTGACTCTAGGATCGTGCGAAATGTCTCTTAGCCCCTACGGGCAGGCCGCAATAAATTTCACAACGATACTACCGACGTCGCGCGTCGTCCGTGCGCGTCCCTGGAAAGTCCGAGAGTCTTCGTCGGGGACGGTTGACGCATCGTCGCGGAACCGAGCTCGAATTCCTCTTTTGTCGCGCGCCCGCTCGTCGAGCTATACGAGGTACGAGAGTGGACGAGGACGTGGCGCAGATCGCAAGCGCGTTGGGAGATCTCGTATCCTTGACAGATGGTTCCCCAGTGGCGTGGGGCCGTCGAAAGGCAATGAACGTCGGAGAGAATCGAGTTGGAAGACGAGGAGGAAGACGAGAAGGCGAGCCCTCGGACATCGCGAGTCCTTCTTCCTTTTGGCAAGCGGGTCGAACGCGTGTTAGGGGATTGCCGAGGATATGCCGATACGTTGGTCCAAGGAAATGTAAGGGACCCACGAAGATCGTTCTCCCGGCGGAGCGGAAAAGCAGAGAGGACACCGTGAGTTGGAAGAGGATGGAGTCTGCACGTTATGGGAGCTACAGGTGCCGGTTTATTCTCCTCTCGCTCGATTTACTCCCACCATCTTTCCTTCTACGAGTTGTCTATGGGCATGGCATCTCTCCTTCTCTTCCTCATACTCCTTCGGATCACTCCCTTTCTCCTTTTTCTCCTTCTCTCGATTCTTGCTTCGCTTCTCTCCCGTTTTTTTTTGTTTCGTCCCGGTGGAGCCTGTCGTCGTTGCGTTCGAGGCTTCACCGGGGCAACGTAAGAGCATCGCGCGTATGCGTGAGGTCGCGCCAAGCGAGTTGCGCGGGTGAAAGTCTACCGTGGGTCATTCTCCCTAGTTTCGAGCTCTTCTCTCTTCCCTTCTTTCTCTATCCACCCACCTGTGCGTCGCAAGCGACGACGCGCTCGATCGTACTCAGGCATCGAATCCGAATGACGTTTCATTCTTTTATGTTCCTCGGTCCGCGGAAAATGTTGGTCGACGATCGTCCAGGCGACCACGGTAGCTAACAGAGTATTTTGTTCTCATTTGCCGCTCATTTGGGACGTTTGCCGATCGAAACTCTTTCGAAACTTCTCTTACAGTCGACTCCTTATTTCCTCGCGTGTTTTATGATCACGAGCGAGAGCCTCGCGTCCCGCTTGGGATTCTAACGCGTGGTACGCGCGATTTCGAATAATTGGTCGAACGACGAGTGTTTTCATATATTTTCCGCGGTGGTGCGCGTTGCCAATTGACGAGTAAATCGAGACGGGTGAATGGATTGCGTAAGCGGGCAATAAAGGCGGCAATGCAAACAGCCATAAAATCTAGCTTTATTCCCCGCGCGCATCTCCGAGACGTCGATCATTTCGTTCCACGTTTACATCGCGACTCCTCGGTGAATCGATCGACCTTCCACGTGAGGTCCGCGATTTTGAAATCGCTCCGGGACACGCAGGCGGTACCACGAGGTGGAATTTAAAAGTCGACGAAATTCAAGAGTCCCTTGCGCAATTCTCACGAATCATCTGGGCGTCTCTTTAAAATTCTCTAATCTCTCGTAAAATTCAGCTTGCACGCGACCGTCTTGTGGACGATTCGCCCGCTCTCGAGTATCGCCCAACGCGTGCGACTCCGCCGATCTCCCGAATTGTGGTTTTAGATCTGGGCCTGCGAGGAGTCGCGCGAGGCAGGCGCATCGTTAGCCCAGCGCGACGGTATCGCGCGGGCATCCAAGCTGAATGGGTGAAAGCGTCGGGTGCAACTTTGTCGCGAGAGGCGTGGGTCGGTGAGGTCAGGCGATACGCGAGGCGATTTCGCTTCGTGCCGCTTCCATCGACGACGTGAAATCGTGGACGAGAGGATGCGACGGAAAAAAGCGAGAGGAGGAGGAAACGGATTACGCTTCTAAAACAACAAATCTCGCCACGTCTGACTCTTGCAGGAACGTACCACTTCACCTCGGTCAATTTTCACGCCCTCGAAGACCAATTTGGATTTAACCGAGCATCGAACGAAGTATTAACGTCGAGGACGAAAGTAATGTCTCTCCTCTCGGGATCGAGAGAATGTTCAGGATGCCCGGAACGCTTTTGGTCGCGCGTAACGCGCTTCATTCATCGTCAGTCACGCGTCTGTTGCTCCGCGGACCCTCTCGGGCGGTCAGGTCTCACTGTTAACTTCAATCTCCAGACGGTAGAAACGCACAAACGCACGCACTCGCGCGTCCTCTCGTCCCTTTCCGCACAAGCTAATTACACATCTCGTTCGAGCTCCTCGTCTCCCTCCTCTCTATTCCTTTCTTCTTCGTCTTCGTCTTCCTCATATTCTTCTTCTTCCTCCTCTTCATCTTCTCAAGCGTCTCTCGTAATAACGACGATTTATGTATCGGGAGGTTCGGTGCAGCTATTAATCGCTTCGACAGGTTCGTGACTATGTTAAGCGAATTTGTATGCCACGCGGGAGAAGGCGCGTGGAATTGTGATTGGATAGACAAAGGTCACGAGCTTGCGCGCGAGCGCAAGCGCAATCAGTCGTTGTAATTGTTTTGCGATATAGGGAACGGCGCGAAGTGAATTCGGTAATTAAGGGAACAGGTGTGAAGGGGCGATGGGGAATAACGAGGGACACGTGCGTTTAAATTTATTCATTTGCAAAGGCCCGCGTATGAAACGCGCGAGTACGTTTAAGGCGAAGAAAGAGAGGGAGTGAAATGGGGCGAGGAAGTCGTGGAGGTTTTGGAAGGAGGTCGAGGAGGATAGAAGTCGGTCTGTGAGACGGACGAGAGATTTCCTCCTGATTTATGTTACGCGCTTTACGAGCGGCGAGGCTCTCTCGTCCGCTTCACGCTTAAGTTTTGTCCCGTCTCGAATCACGGGAATCGAGCGCGGCGACCGAGACTTATTACTAATATTTCTTCCACGAGTTCGTTACCCTGGATTACTATCGACGGAGAAGATTCTCCTCTCAATAGATTCACGGACTTCCTCTTTAACCGAGCACCGACGGAATCTTCTTCGAATCGCAAAATAAATCCTATTACTTCGTTCGCCGCCCGCTCTCGCATGGCACAGGTATGTTGATTGCGAGCGGCGATGTTCTCTTCGAATAAGAGGAGGAGGAGGAGGAGGAGGAGGAGGTCTGGAACGAAAGAGGGTACGACGCTTCGCCAACATGCGGAGCAGCGGTGAGATCGAAAGAGTCTGCCTCACGGAAGATTACCTCGATTATCGGTCTGCCTCATTGAATTATTTCAGAACGATCGCTAATAGAATCTCGTTTTTCTTGTTTCCGAAAGACTGCTCCTTGCAGTTCTTTATTCAAACGACAAAGGGCGATGACGAAGAAGAAGACGAAGAAGAAGAAGCAGAATCGGGAGACCGAAGACGGCGCCGAGAGAAGCGGAGAACAAAATCGCAATGGAGCTGGATGAAAAGGAAAAAAAGGAAGGCGAGAAGGAGGAATTTACAGGAAAGAGGGAAAAGAGGAGTACGGAGGAGGTGGTGGTGAATAAAAGGGCAGATATCGCGCGGGACGCACGAAAACGAATGTACGGCAAAAGCGAGCCAGCAGAAAACTGGTCGTGCCACCTACACGAGCGATACGGGACCGGACGGGGTCAGGGGTCAAACCCCCGTGGGCAGTAAACGTAATTTTTTCTCGTGGCGACCGAATGCCAATGAAAACCGGGTTATTAATAAATCGGCGACAATCGCCACCCTCGTGCCTCGGCGGAAGCGAGGCGGGCGCGCGCGGAATGGGTAGGTGGAGAGCTTTCGCGGGGATTACACGAACACGATTTGTGCGCTTTTATTACCGCGACCCGCTGCTGGCCGGGAGGAACGAATTAAAAATACTAACGATAAAGCGGAGAGAAGGAGACAGGCGTGTCGCCTTAATACATTTTTGTGGCTATTCGAGTCGCCAGAGTGGGTGGACCGAACGAAAAGGTTTTAAGGTCAACGCGCGCTACGCACGTTCAAGAGGCTTTATTGATCTTACGATCTTTTTGCAAGATTCGTCTATCTTCCTACGAATTGTCGCTTAGTCGCAATTCTCACGAAAGCTCTGGATCAGCTTTCAAGGACTCGTCTCTCGATCGGTAATGGAAAAAAAAGGAAATCGCTTCTGCTCGGTGCTCTCGAAAGATAGGAAACGGCGTGCAACCTATGACGCCGCCGTCTGCGATTTTTGCGAATCGCTCGCGAACGAGGTAGGAGGAGGTGGCGCGGCGGAGTCACGCCGCGAGAAGCGGACTCGAGCCGAGAGCGTCGTATCTTCTTTGGGAACGTGCTTCGGGGACTGCGTCGTCGTACGCGAAGGTACAGTATCCTGGATACACCGGCATCTAGATACTTCCTTGGCGAGCTTGAGGCCAGTATCTGAGCGTAGATCGGAATTCAGGTACACGGTAGCACTACCTCGGGGCGCGCAGCCTCGTGAACACACCACCTCCACGACTATTCCGCAGAAGGAAGCGAGGGAGGAGGGTGGCGGGGGTGAAAGCGGGAGAGAGTGAGAGAGAGAGAGAGAGAGGGAGAAGGATGTAGACGTTTGTTCACCACGACGAGGAAGAAGAGAGACGAGAGAAGAGGAGAGAGAATGAATGAGAGAGAGAAGGAAGGTGGAGGAGATGGCAAGTGGAGAAAGGCAGAAGCCCGGGGGATAAATAAGTGCGGGACACGCGGAAGAGAGAAAGGAGGAGAGAAAAAATGGGAGGTGACGGTGGAGGTGAGAGAGGGTTGGATAAAGGAAGTGGAGAGGAGAGAACAGCCGGAGGAGAGAATGAGGAAAGTTTCGGAGGGAGAGAAGGACGCGATTGAAATGAGGAGGGTGAGAAGAGGACGGAGAGCGAGAGAGGGAAAGAGAGAGGAAGAGAGAGAGAGAGAGGGTGAGAGAAGTCGAGTGGAGAAGTTCAGCCCCGGCGGCACTCTCGGGCCCGCGTGGTGATCTACCGTCCCGAGCCAAGCCCCTCATTAACGCCTTTGCTAAGAAATTACACGCAGTCGGTGGCAAACAAGAGCAAGAAGGTGTCGGCCGCGCTCGTCCGCTTACACGAGACCCGCCACCTCCACCCTCCTCCACCTTCTCCTCCTCTCGCAGGTTTTCCTTCTCCTCCTTCCTTCTCTCCTCGTGCTCCATTCTCTTCCGCTCGCGCACGCTACGCGAAGCGTGCGAACCACCCGAGGCAATTCGATAGAGATTCCGGTCCTGATAGCGCGTCTGAGTATCCTTCCGTTCGCGGGTCGCCAGCAGTCGTTGCCGAAATTGCGTTCGATAGGAGATCGGTAGGCCTGATTTAAGTTCTCGTGCTACCGAGGAGGGTCGATCCTATTTTCGGGGCCACGGGATATTCTCTTTTTACAGTCGCGCGAGATATTGCGGAGATTGGAGAATTCGCTAGAGCGAGCGGATGATTGCGATCACGGGGTAATATCTCAATCCGCGTTATCTCCCAAGCGAAAACAATTTCACGCTGTCATCGGCCGTGGCGGTACGTTATAGTCGAGCGTGATTTTTAAAGGACTCTCACTTTTCCACTCACGCCCATCTAGATTCCCGATTACGGGCGCTGGTTGCGCCTCGACGTTTCTACGGGGATCTCCGGCGGCGCCGAACGAGCCGCGTGATAAATTTATTAGGGAGAGAACGAGAAGCGGGAACGTGCGAAGATCGCTAAACGTGCTACGTCACGTTTCCTCGGGCTCGAATAACAAGGCGGCACGGAGCGTGAGGCGGGAGCGGAGTAGCTCGCGGACCCGAGGAAAGGCGAGAGGAAAAGAACAAGCCGTCGTCCGTGAATCCACCGGCGGCCTCCTCCGGCCCGGGGTAATCGGTTAAATCACGAATATCGTGAGTTTGCGCACTTCATCGGCCACCGTCTTGAGCCCACTACCGTTCGAGCTCCCTCGCGCGCGCGCGGCTGATAGTCGGATAAGCGCGACGAAACGCACGATTCCGTCGTTGCTCTATCACGAGGCCTCGCCACGGTCTCACCTTCCAGACCGACGTTCTCGCTGGCTTCTCCACGGCCAGATTTACCTCTCGTAGAAGAAGAGAACAGCCAGTTGATACCGTATCCCGATATGCCGATGCACCTTTCTCCCGCTCTCGCTAACGGTTCCTTCCCTTTGGGGCTTCGATTTTTTTTCCTCCTCCTTTTTTCACCCTGTCCCGCTCTCGTCCCTTGCCCACCTCCGAATCTTGCTTCCGCCCTAAAAGAAAAAGGAGAAGAAGAACGAAAACGTCCGCCTGGCCAGGAAGATTCACCCACATCGGTCACTCGGACCGATCCGCTCGACGACATTCGACAGCGGGGGGTCGCGATGTTTCCCGTCAGTACGTCAGTCATTTCGATCGTAACACCGACTGCGTCCGAGCACAAAGTGGGATGGAGCTTGGGGGCAAGAGAAGGCGGGATCGTAGAAGCGAGAGAGAGAAAGAGAGAGAGGGAGAGAAAAAGGAGAGAGGAATTCGGTCGAGGGTGTTCTCTCTCTCTCTCTCTCTCCCTCTTTCTCTTCTTTCCCTCCTCCAATTTCCTCTCCCTCTCCCTTTCACGTGCTTCGCGCACGAATAAACCACTTTTCATTCTCACGCTGCGCAGTGTGCATTCTTGGACTCTAGCCCGTTGAAAAATGTAACATGCCGATTGACGTTTGACATAGCGATCGTTTCGTCGATAACCAAGAGTACTACTTCGAAGTCTCTTCGGGATAGAAGGGGCGTCCGGTACTATCCTCTGCTTTCAAGAGAGGAGAGGATCGAGGGAGAGTTTCGGTAAGACAAGCTCTATGAGCGAGTTTCGCATTTTACGCCAGAGAATATCGGAAGCTCCCTTAAACGGTGCGTCGGTCGGGATCGGTATCCGTTAAAAAATCAATTCTTCTTTCGTTTCTTCTCCACCTTCTCCCTCGTCGGGCTCTCCAAAGGAGGGCGACGCACGCCTCGCGTACTTGCAATCGTGTGGGCGCGTAGAGAAGTAAGAGAATGTGTTCCCGTGTCTGCCAGATGTCTAAATGTTGACAAGCCTCGGCGAGCAGCTAATGGCCGTTTAATAAGATTACGTCTCCAGGCGCGCGCGCGGACGGGACCGCTCTCCTCGGGCAGCGCGAGCGACCAACAGACGGACGGATGGACGGACCAACGGACCAACGGACCAACGGACCCACCGACGGACAGAGAAACGGACGTGCCCGGAACACGCTCGCCCCGTGACCGTTCCTCACCTCTTACGGCCCCGATTTTACGAGCCGAACTCTTACACGCGTGAGTCCGCGCGTCGAAGCGGGACGAGTCGAATGACCAGCGTAATGTGAAACTCTCCCTTCGATCTTCGCGGCCTGTTAGGAAAAGCTTCTCGCGAATTATGCTACGTTCCAATAACTGTGGCAACCACGGATACTCTTATCCCACTCGTGAGAGAAGATTCCCCGGCAAGTCTCCTAACCGCGAGAGCACGCACGGTCATTTGCATTCTTATTTCCACTGGCGCGAGCGGTTTCACGGGCAATATCGCGAAATTTATCGGGGTGCGGTTTGTGATGATATTTTACGCCGTGGAGGATCGGCGCGCGCATATATGCGGGGCCCACGGGCCCACCCATGGCGGGGTCCCTCCCGTCACCCCATACGTTTCGTACCCGCGATGCTAAGGGGTCCACGCGGGGGGAGGATGGAAAGGGCGATGGCTCGAGAGGGAGGCGAAGAACGAAGGGAGGATGAGAGAAAGAGAGAGAGAGAGAGAGATAGAAGGAGAAACGCGCCATAACCTCGCTATTATTCTGGTATTTATACCAGTGCGCCCGCTGCTCTCAACCACCTAAATCTTCTTAATACGCCGCGCGGTTAGTGCACTTTATTAAACTCCACGTAAGCGATCCAGCCTCTCCCGCCATTCGCAATTCCTTCGGAGCAGGAACAGGAAGGAGGAGACGGGGGTGGTGCAGCACGGTAGACGCCGCAGGATGCCTCGCATTCCATCTCCAATGCAATAAGGGACAAACTTGCCCCTTCTAACCCAAATGTTTGCTTCGCGAGTTCCGACTCTTTTTAGGCAGACCGTAAAGGGAATGACTTATTTTTTTCACTTCTCGAACCTTCCAGACTTATTCGAATTAATCGTTCTATTTTCTTGTTTCGAGGGATCAACGGAGGGAGTATGTTTATAAGCGTTTTCGAAATGCTCCTTTCTCCACTTCCATCGCGCGCGCGCGTAAATCTTCTTAATACGCGTTGGACGCTCTTTGTTCCGGCACCCTCGTGGTCTCTACCTCTACCCTTGCCTTGATTCAAGCCTAAGGAGTAGGGGGTTTGCTTATAAGGTCAGGTACCGTGTACGTTAATCTAGTTTCGAATTCAGTTTCATTGCGCTCAGGTCCTAGCGAATGTCGTGATTGTGATAACGAAAGTGTACCGTTGAATATCCGTGTCCTATCGATCGTGCGTCGAGTATCATTGCAAGTGCTGCGATAGTCTTCTTTATTAAGCTCGCGGCGAACAAGGGGTAAGCACGATTCTTCCTTCCTTCCACCACACTGCTTTTCCTATACCCTCGCGTCTTCTCTTCCATCGCGAGAGGGAAGAGAAACGCAGCAGGGGCTCCTTACGACGATACACCGACGACAACGACTTTTAATCGATCGAGCCAATCCCACGGGAGGTTGCAGGGATATCGGAAGAATTTTATCCGTTTAGCCAAGCGAGCGAGCTCGAGGGGCGTTTGACGTAGCCTCTTGCCCTATAAACGTTTTTACTCCTTCCTTGCCTTTACCTCGTTTCTCCTCTCGGTTGGCGAAGATCGTTACGCTCGAGTGGATTTATAGATTTACTTTGCCCCCGGTGTCCGAGAGCTGTGACGGTGACGGTGACCGTGACGGGGGCGAGCCGACCGACGAACATTTTTAGGACCCGGCCCGCTAACGATCCCTTAAAATCCATCGTTTAACGACCGTTTTAAATTCGGGCGCGCTCGCTCGCTGGCACAAAGTTGCGCTTGGAAATTAAGTCGACGAAGATACGGCGCTTCCTTCTCCCGCCATCCACGCTGAGGACGTGTTTCGCGTAAAATAAATTCTCGGAACCCCGTGATTCTCCTGCTCCGTGCTTTTTTCGCCACTTTCATCGTCCCTTGGAATATATTCTCTCATCGATCTTTCATCTTTGCAGTTTTCCGACAGCTTCGAGTACCTTCTCAACGAGGAAGGAGGACGCGGTGGACATCAAATGATGAGGAATCGAGAATGGTGAGGCCCGGTCGCGTCGAACAGGAAGAGGAACTCCTCCTTCTCCACCTTCTTATCCACGTCTTGCCGAGTAGGAGGAATAGGTAAGGGCCACGTACGTGGAAGTCGAGTCAAGGCGGGTCGAGTAAGCACGAACGAGCGAAAGACAGCATCGTAATCACATTACGGGGATTTTTACGCGCCGGTCGACTATTAATTCCACGGGGTGTACGTATATGCGCCATCTCGTGGTGGGGTAAGGGTACCGAAGACGGGGAAGGACGGAAGGGAGATGGATACTCTGGATGAAAAAAGAACGAAGAACGAAGGGAAGCAGGAGAAGAAGAAGAAGAAGAAGAAGAAGAAGAAGAGGAGGAGGAGACGGGAGAAGGTGGAGCGGTCGAAGAAGCGAAGGAGGAAGGAAGAAGAGAAGGCTGAGGGACCTGCCAGGCTATAGGCCTGAGACCCCACCTAAGCATCTCTCAGCACCGGCCCTAAGCATCGGTGTGCGGGTGTGGCGAATACGTGCCGGGGTCGGCGGGTCGAACCCGATAGACCCTTGGACCTCTGGAACCTCCTGGATCTTCGTGCTCGTGAACGCGCACGCAGCACACACACATGCACACACACGTGCAACACGCACACCCAGGCAGCCGCGAGAGCGCTGGACGGGCGAGCACACGCACGTGGAACGGGCGGATGAGTGCGAATAGGCATAAGCGTGGGAGAGTTCATTCAGCGAAGATCCTATCGCCGATTTTATTTCTTAGGCGGATATATCTATACCCGTTAAGCTCGTCGAGAAGGAGAGATAGGAGAGGGAGAGAGGATAGGGAAGGATACGTGGATGAGACTGAGAGAACGATAGGAGGAGGAGGAGGAGAAGAGCGAGAGAAGATGAGAATGGGACGTCTCTATGGGATGTGAGAGATGCTGGATGCGCGAGAGAAGTTTTCCATAGGGGATTCAAATTAGAGAGATAATATTCTATTAGTCAAGCGTTCGGTAGGGCTTGGGTTATTGTAACCCCCTTCCCTGTTTCCCCGGAAAGCAGAAAATTCACTTGTTCGTTTTAATTGTCACGATTTTTCCGTGACACCCCCTCGGCTCGTATAATCGGAAATGTTTCCGCTCCGCGAGACCGTGACGCTTATTTGCGCGCGAACAAGGGCGAGCGGAATCGAACAACGCGGAAACGAAGAGGAACACGAGTGGTCGCTACCACCATGAGCCGTGTGCGATTCTCTCCAATCACCGGGAGCCACCCACGTACACGGGAGCGCAAGAGGGGTAGGTGGTAAGAAGGTAGAAAAGGAAGAGAAAGAAGAAGGGGGCCACGTCGAGCACGTATTGTCTATGCAAATCGCACGCTCGCTACACGCTTTTTACTCGCGGACAGAAACATTCGCGTTTGCTACCGCGCGGACCACTCCTTCCTCTTCTTGCCCCCTCCGGGACTCTTAATAGTATTGAAATTGCCGGTTAGGCGCATAATCGAGTTATAACTTTTATCCGGAATGGCGAAGCCCTCGAATTCCATTCCGTGCGCCGGGGAGAATTCTCTTCCGAGGATGAGCGAACGCCAGGAACCAAGTCACATCGTTCTCTCAAGGATTACGCGAGATTTTTCTAGAGCCTCGTTTCGCTAATTCTTTTCGTCGAGTCCGAGAACGTAAATAATTCTTAATTTCTCGTACTCCCTCCTCCACTTTCCTCGTTTATTATTCCAGTCCCGTGCGAAGCGGTGAACTCGCCGGAAAATAAATTGTACGACGATTCGTACGATCGATTCGTTAGAATACCGCGAAAGCGTGACCTTCGACCCCGTGTGAGTAGGGATCACGGCGTGTACTTCTTCTAACCGCACGGTGGAATGCTTATGTTAAGACATCGCGCATCTGTGCCCTTCACCAACCCCTTCTCACCTTCCCTTTACCAACCTCCTACACCGATCTCTCTTTTACGCGACGTTTTGGAATTCTCCTCCTCTCTTTTTCTCCTTGTTACTCCTTCGTCGGAGAACCGCGTGCAATCGTAGGAAATGAAAGATCCTTGAGCGTTCGTTAAAATTTTATTTCAACCAGCGAAAGCTAATTTTTCTCCTCGTGTACACAGTTCGCGGATGAGAAGATCGCATAAATAAATAGGGGATGAATGCGGGGGGGAAAAAAAAAATGAGACGTGGACTCGTGGCCGGGCGACACCTCATTCGCTTAGTTCCATGGTAGGGTATAACCATCATGGACAATGGTTCATTAGAGCATTGTCGGTGCACAATATCGCACAATTAGCCTGCTCGCCGGTTCACGTGCTTTTAAAAGGGCCTCTCTTCTTCTTCTTCTTCCTCTTCTTCGCGCCACGGTCTACCAGCACCACGACGCACGGTGCCACTCTACCATTACCATCGCCAGAGCACGATGCTCGCGTCAGTCAGTCGTGTAGGTTGGCATCACCAACACCAACGATCTTGCATGCCACGATCCGACCGATCACCATCGATCGGCGATCCCTTCGATCCCCGTGGCCGTTACGTGGCTGCATTATATCCCGGACATAATGCTCTTCTTTATGCCTCGGCTCTTACCGCTAAAACGACGTTTGTCCGTGCCATCTACTCTTTCCTCCTTTCTTCTCTCCTCTTACCTTCTTCTTCTTCTTCTTCTTCTTGGGCGCGCGAGACGAGACGAGGCGAGAACGCGAGGGCACGTAAAGCCCCGCGGGGTGGGTACCTGTCGCCAGCGAAATCCACGTGAACTCGTAATCGTTCGATTTTCCAGGCGGAAAAAATTCAACCCGGAACCGGAAGAGTAACGTTACTCCTTCGGCGTGGGTGTATCGACCTAAGGATCACTCGTGTCCTATGCGCCCCACGGGCATGTACGTCATCGAGTGCCCCACGACAAAATCCCGCGCTAATGAAAATTCCGGTAAAGCTTACGCGCCGAGTAAGGGAGTCCGAGTATTGGAAGAAGAAGGAAGAGGGAAAGAGGAGACTCACGTGGAATGCGGTCCAATTAGAGGACGGTTGCTTGGCACGGATTTCTCTCCGAGGGACCTGGGATAGGAGAATTGGTTTATTACATCGAAGGTGGAGATACGGTTCTTCTACTAATGGTGATTTCGTTTTTCCTACCTACTCTCCTTCTCTCCTTTCCTTCCACTTTTCCACGGATCCCTTATCCACGCTGGAAAGTTCCTGGAAGCTGTTAATGCGCGCGGTGATTCGCAGGAACGAGGGGGTTAGCCCGCGAATCGAACCTTACGTCCTCGAGGAGGTGGGAGTTGAAGGATGTGATGGAGTAGGAGGGCTTGGAAAAGAAGCGTTCCACGAAAGCTTTTAAACGATCACGGAGGAGGAAGGAAGACGCCGTCGTGAACCTGTCCGTCACGTTGTGCCAGGAGGAGGTGAAGGAGAACGTGGAGGACGAGCAGCACCCACTTCTTTCTTCTTCGGATCTCTTCGGGGGCCCTCCTATGCCTCGGCTGGCATACACGCGGGCCCCGGTGGGAGGTGAGAGGTTAGGCAAACACGGGGCCTTATCTGATGGCCCGTCAGCGGCTCCCTGGCCCTTCTGGCTCGAGTCGGCCACGGTACCCTTCGCTATCCTACAACGAACCGTTTCAACGCGCCGGGAAAGGGACGAGGAGGACCAGCGATGGGAGGGGGTGAAGAGAGTGAAGAGAGTGAAGAGAGTGAAGGAAAGTGTGCGCGACAGGAAGAGAGAGAGAGAGAGAGAGAGAGAGGAGACTCGGGGTGAGTTCCAGTTCGAGATTACACGCGAAGGTGAAGGATGGGCGGAATACATCCACCTTCTGGCTCCGTCGTTCCGATAGACTCAATTTCGTGGCGTGTCTCACGAGGCACGAGGAAAAAGAACGACTCTTCGAAGATCTGGATCGGCCGGAGAATAGTGGGCGGGACCGATCGAGGGCGTGAGAGCAGTGTCTCGCAATTGTCTTCCTTTCCGAGAGTGTGAGCTGGGGTTATTGATTTTTTAAAAGAATTTCCTTCGACGCCTTGAAAAAGAGAAAAGACTCTCCCGACTCCGAGAGCATCTCCCTTCGCCCTTCCGTAGAGTCTCTCAAGACCCTTAAATCGTTCTCGTGGCGTAATTGAGACGACTCTATCGCTCGAGCCGCTAAACCAGAAGTATATTCCATCTCCACCTTAGAGCCGCTAACGTCCCGCTGCTACGTGCGTCGGGTGACTTACTAACGCGGTAAGGACGTTCCCTCTCCTGGTACACGGCCCCTGCCCGGGCGAATGTATTAACAAATTAATTTCGCTCCTATCTCGCTTCTTCTCTCGCCACTGACTCACTCACCCCTCTCTCGCGTCATACATCTTCACCTCCTCTCCTCGGCGCGGCGCGCATACAAGCCGGACACAGGCGGAGACGAAATTCCGGGAAGCGGCTGCTCGCGACGAAATTTACACGCGGCGGCGGGCACGAACGCGCGATGCGATCATCGCGGGGGTGATTCAGGCGCGCGAGAGAGAGAGAGAGAGAGGTGAGCCTGCCGCGTGTGTGCGACTCGCGCGCGTGCGCGCATTCCCCGCGCGCTGAGACAAGCGAGCGCGTACCGATTTAGGATCCAATCGAGCGAGTTTATGCGAGCTTCGCAGCTGGGTGCACCGTTGGTCTTATTTCACGGTGAACGTTATTACGCGCGTGAACTCCGGGAGAATGAGAATGGAAAGGAGGGAAGAGGAGGGTGTAGGGAGGAGGAACGATAGGATTCGTGTTTTGCGCGCACGCGTGTACGTCGGCCTCGCGTACAACATGACGTGCCTTGCGTCTCACCTTCCACGGGGTGTCCAGCGAGACGCGCCCATGTCACAGGACCGGTCATGGGCATCACCTTTCGGTCGTCCCTTACTTTCACCGTTGCGCATCTTAAGTACCCTTGCTCACGTGGACGAGAGCTGATTAAAGAATTGTTTGCAGGATGAAGTTAAATTTGTCGAATGACTCGAAAAATCGTCCAGTTGGAAATTTGTTTCGGCAACACCCCGTAGATTCTTTCCGCTCGCGTATCGGCTCGTTCGGTAATTAGGCCCTCGGAAAGAGGCCGCGGGGGGTCCACGCTCCTTTCTCCCTGGAGGCGCGCACCGCGTGGGCGCCGCCAGGATCGCGCGCGGGCTCTTTAATATGTTGCGCCCGAAATTCACGGCGTTCTCTCTAATTAGGGGTGCGCGAAAGAATCGTCCTACCGATTTCTCGATACCTAGGACGATCGAGCCTCGATGGGGTGAGTCGTTTCAAGTTTAGAATTGTTTCGTGAGGAAAATCAATAGGAGAGGGAAATTTGGTGTGACGATTGCGACGTGAGGTGGTGTACCGCGAGGATTGGGAAAAAAGATGGGAGGAAGGAAGAGAAAAGAAGAGGAAGGAAAGAAAGCGCGGAGGAGATGGTCGGGGGCGTCCGCGAGGCGGCCCACGCTCCCTTCGCGAGGCATCTCCTGTATGAAGACATAAATCAAACGCTTTCGTGGACGATGCTCGCAATTACATACGCGTAAGCGTAACGTAATATATAATGACGTACGCAGGCGCGCACGCACGCACGGGCCCTCTTACGCATCGGTGGAGGACGAGCGCCGGCGAGAGGAACCGCACACACAAGCCCGCGCCTCGTTATAATATGCGCTCTCGCTCGGCTCGCTTCGTTTTCTTCGGTGCCGTGAGCTCGGGCCTTGAGCACGCTCCGCACGGGCACAGAGCACGCGAGACAAGCAACGATATGGTGTGGGAGTCGTGCCAATTTGCTCGGTATTTGGACCGCCCTTTTACATAACGAGATGCCCTTTCACCTCAACTCGCGCGCTACGTGCGATCGAGTTCTCTCTCTCTCTCTCCGCTCTTGCGCGCGTGTATGCATCTTTCGTGAAGCTCCGGGGAAGAATCGAGCGTTCCACGCCGCTGGATGATTCTCCAGGTTGTCGAGGGCTCTCGAGAAATGCGACTACTCGTGGATATTATTTCGATAGGATCGGAAATGCGAAGGAGGAACGAGGTTGGAGGGCTCGTGGGACGAGAGGAGGAGGAGGATCCAGCGCGTCGGTGTGTTTGCCCTTCTTTAACGTCGTCCGTGACGCGGCCGTGGAAGACAGTCAACGTTTGCTCGGCAATTATGTAACCCCGTCAAACTGTTTCACCAAACACAAGAGTCGGTCCCGCGGACACGGGATTCACACGGGCGGTGTGCGCCGTGCCGGTACGACAAAAGACGTTGCCCCGTTACAGATCACCTTACGCTTGTTTGACTATCTCACGATCCCGTACCGATGCGCGGACCCTCACCTGTCGCTCTCGATCGCGATGCTCTGGAGAAAGAAGAGCTGACTTCTCGAATTGCATCGAATCCAGGGCGAAAAAGAAATTCCACGGAGATTTGATTTGGAAACGGGGTACCCACCGTGTGTCTAAGATTCCACCCACCCACGCTCGTCTCCTTCAGCTTTCAATTATCGGTCGACCAATTACCACTTTGTGGCAATTTCTCTGCTCCCACACCCCATCGTGGGCCCTACCGCGTCTAGTACGATGACGCTCGGAACATCGTTGGGGCACATTTGAAACGGACGTTCACCGTTTCACACATTTCCAAGAAGTTCCCATAGTTGAAACTCTCTGTGGCTCCTTTTTCGGCGTTCACACGAATCTTAGCGGCTTCTGACGCCCGGAGCGCACACGATCGCGGTCCCGGGGCCCGTTAACGAACAAATTATATCAATTTGTTAGTGGCGGAAGAGAGCGAGCGGTCCGTTGCGGGGGTGGTGCACCGTGTGCGTGTTCCACGGCCATAGATCAGCCGGTGCTCGCGGGACGGCCGTGAGGCGTGGAGGAAAAGAGTTGGCTAGTTGGCCGATAAGAGCGGGAGAAATCTCGAAGTAGGTGAGTGACCTCGTGAAACCAAATGACCAATTACGAATCGACCCCGTTACGTTGCAGCGCGACGACCCCGGATTATTTATCCATTCGATTTTCACGCTTTTCAGGAGAGGTGAACAAAAATTCGCTGAGAGAAGAGTATCGAAAGCAGGCGCAACTGGACGAGTTGAAGGGGTTAAGGAGAAGGGTTGCGAAGGTGAGAAGGTGAGGGACGCGAGGCGTTAAGCTCGAGAAATACGACGGTGAAATAGATCGCAGGTGCGTGGGTGCCGCTCGAGCTTGTCGGCCGCGTGGAGGTGGAGCGCGAAGCGGGGAGATGTTACAAAATATGAAATTGAGCCCATTTGTTCCAGTTGCCCCTGTGAGAGAGTCCGGCCGCGCTGTGCCGCAGGGGATCGGCTCGTATCCGGGGCCTTACACCTCCTCCTCATCCTCCTTCTCCTACGTTCCACGTCCTCTTCCTTTGACCTTCTCCTCCAACCCTCGTCCTTCTCGCAACCTCCCCCGCTGTCTCTGCTCCGCGTCCAATATCATAAATCCTTCGAAGTGTTAATACGTTCGCACACTCGTCGGCATTCTCCTTCCTTCTACCTTACTCCGTTTCTTTTGCTTTCCTTTCTTTCATCTTCGTCTTCCTCCTCTTATTCACCGTCTTCGCCATAGTCAGCATACCTGGTAGACTTCGTCCTCGCGTTTCGACTACCCGACAATTGTTTTACTTTTCCTGTTTCAATCGTACCCTATGAGTTCTGCGTTCCGTTCGAAAGTAGCTCGTTGCTTCTTCCGCGCCCTATCTTCCGCGCATCGCGCATTCTCCGAGCAGCGTACTAGCAGCCTGTAATTTTCGACATATTCCACCGCCGATCTTACTCTTATCCGGGCGATCGCGAATTGATCGTTCAGGGTTCGTTCCATTTCGAGCGAAACTTTTTGCTCGACCCCATGGAAAAAGATCACGAGACAAGCGTGTTCGGACGAAGGGCATTGCAAGATCATTTTTCTCGAGGCTCGTCTTCGAGCCCGGTGATTCTCGCAAGCCGATTTTCCTCACTTTTCCACACTCGGAGGTTCGCATAAATTTTCCAAGCGACCGGTAAGTGCCGTGGCCGCGCGCGCGCGCGCAGTATCTTTTGACGGTATCCGATAATCGAATGCTCGCTCCCTCGCGGTATCTACTCTCGATTAAAAAACCCTTATAATTCATTACAGGAGACTCTGTATCAATTTTCGCCGGGGCTGGCTAAACCCCATAGCTCATTCGTCTTGGCTCGGCTTTATCGGTCGTCTAACGAATCGTCGAGGAGGATGCGCGCGCGCGCGCGCGTGCGCGTGGAATGGGACGAAGGAGAAGGCGGAGGGCGAGAGCTCTCGAGCGGTCCCGTAATTTATGCGCGTTAACGCGGGACATAATTTAATACCCCACGAGGGTTCGTCGTCGTATCGTCGTCGTCAGGGAAGAGAAGATTCGCTCCTTCTTTCTCGCGGTCCGCTTCGCGAGGAGAGGTGGACGACGAGGAGGAGGAGGAGAAGATCGGTGAGCGATCCGATCGAAAGATTTTCTCCTCTCGCGCCACGAGGATCGTCAACTCGCACCGAAGCGATATCCATCCGCGCGAGGCGCACGCGCTCGCGGATTTCGTGCTAAAGACCCATCTCAACTTCGGCGTATTCTCGAAGATTAATTATTGTCCGCTCGAGGAGGGCGCGTTCTTTCTGAGGTTCTTGCGATCGACTCTGACGCGCGATCGAGATCTCGTTCTCGCGCGTTTAAGCTCGCGCCAATGCCTCAGTACGGAAAGATCGACGGATGATTTTCCAACTAAGGAAACAGAAGTCCAGGGACTTCCGGCGAGGACAATAGGTCTTCCTCTCGCGCGAGAGACATGCGATTCGCCGCCAATAGGCGACGAAGAGGGGTCAAGGGGTCGTACCCGATCAGCAGATAAGAGGATCGGGCCCGCGATTTTACCGCGAGCGGCAGACATGAAAGTATTCGCGCGGCCAGACCTCGTGGAGTCTTCGCTTCTTCTTCTTCTTCTTCTTCTTTCCCTTCTCGAACCGCTGGCAGTTGGAGTAGTAAGTATTCCTTCCCCTCTTAGGCTGAATTTCCGATCCGGATTATATTAAGATAAACCGTATGGGCGTGCCTTCGATCGCGTTACCATTTCGGAAAGACGGAAAGGAAGGGGGAGAGATAAGGGAAGAGATTCTTAGGAGAGAGGCGTATCGTGCGATTCGAAGCAATGGAATTAGTTTCGAACGGGTTGCCGCCACTTCCACTCCGGGAATCGATTCGAGAGAGCTCGTCGTGGAGGGAAGGAAGATAAGCGGAAGGGCGCTTTTAAAAGAATGCTCTCTTTTCGGGATTGGGCCTTCGATCGGCCACGATCTACTTTACAAGAGTCTCGTCTTCGTTCGTCCTTCTTCGTCCCGCTCCTCTCGGTCTCCCTTGAGATAAAAGGCCGATTTTACGGGGCTGTACGGTTCCCGTGCGGGGCCGTTCCGAGCCATCCTACGGGCTGATCGAGGAAGGCATAAAGGGTGCCGACGGGCATTGTCTGGCGTTTAGTGCTGGCCCGACCTTTGCTACGTGTATCGGGGGCCCCCTCGGCATCCCGATGGGCCCTGGGGGCTTCTTAAACGTTCCTTAGCGTCGCGCTCGCTCACCCATTCCCTCTCATTCACTCCTTCTTCGTCTCCTCTTTCTCGTCCTCTTTCTCGTCCTCTTCCGCCGCACCCTTTCGATCCTCCGCTCCCGAGACCATCTTACGTTTCGCGGCGGCGGAGTCGTAAGCGCGAGTGTTACGACTACGCGCGTCCGTTCTACGCGCACTTACTCTTCCACCCTTCTCTCCACTCGCGCCGAATGCCAATCCTCTGGGACCTGTAAAGGATATAAAGCGGGCCGGTCCACTTCGCTGTTCTCTAGGTGTCGCGATTGGTCGATCGAGACTTTAGGATCGACGATTCTCGACTGAGAGAACGCGCAACCTCTGCCTTTGTCTCGTTAGCGATCCTTGATAAACTCTCCTCTCCGCGAGGAGGAGTCTTCGCGAGGAAAAGTGGCAAGGAGCCGCGGAGATACTTACGCCCATTCGGTTGGCTCGCGCGCGTGCGCGCTTATTCGCTCGCTCGCTCGCTGCGCGATCGTCTCGCGGCATATCCAAGAATTCCTTCCTGGGAAATTAAGCGGACTTTCAGAAATCGACGTTGCACCTGGGGGGTCGTGGCAGGACACTCTTTAACAGGAGAACGTTACGTGCACCGTGCAAATGTAAAGGGCCGTTACTCCCTGACCCCGTCGAATCTCCTGTTTCTTCTTCTTCTTCTTCGTTCTCCACCCCCTCCCAGCTCCACCTTCCCTCCTCCTTCTTCTTCGTACGCGGGGTTGACGTCGCCGTATGTGCGTCGAGCATTAACTGAGAATAGGATAAACCTGACTTTCTGTATACCGTTTTATGGATTTGCACGTCGGAGTCGTAAAGGATACCGTCGCGTTGCTCGGCCGACCGGGCGAGGGTTAGCGCGCATGCGCAGGAGGAACGTATTACTTTTATGTATGCGTATATCACGCATCTAATTGTAGGTAAACGGTAGGATATTATGCCGATTATTAACGTCATCGTAATATCCACCTAGGGGCTGCCAGAATTTCGCTTAGGGTGGATCCTAGCGCCGTGAGACGTTCCCCGATCCACGTGGACATCACGTTGCTTCACTTTTCCACGAACTTCTTTCCGGGAAATCGTGAGATCCCGTCGACAGGCTTCTCGCGTCTTCGCCGATCAAGACGTATCGAGAGGGCTCCGCTACGAACGACCCTGTTAATTATTTGAGAGTTATTAACCACAAGAAAACGCGAGGAGAATTTATGGCGCGCGATTAGGAGAAATTATCAGAAAACTCGTGGCCAACGCCATAATTCATACGCGGGACATCAATTTACCGGGCTCTTGCGCTCGCGCGCCGTTACAACTAAAGACACAAGATGTATCATTCTCTCCGTCTCACTCACGCAGACTCTCTCTCTCTCGTTTCTTTTTCTTTGTTTTAAAAATCTTCGCGCGCGTCCCTCGTGACATTCCAAAGAAAATTGAAAACTCCCGCGTTTTTCCCCTCACCCCGGGCCATAAATGATTCTCGGCTCGCGTGGGACAACAGTCGTGGCTCGCCGCAATATTTCATTGTAACGGATAAACATTCTACTGTAAAACTTATCCCGCGAGCCGCCTAACGTGCCTCCCAACGGCTACACCGGCTCGACTATCCACCTGCGGGCCATTCCATCGGCTAGGAATCACGGCGGGAGAAGGTAATCGTGGGTTATTCCACGAGTAAATAAACAATTATGGAATATCGAAATTAAAATCGGGGCTAGGCAAATACGTCGATTACTCGTAAAATCGTCGATAGGACTGGCTCCTCGCCACCCACCTTTTACCTCCCACCCTTTCTCTCTCTCTCTCCATACGAGGATATCACCCGCGCCCTCTTACACAAGCTATCCTACAGAGTTCTCGCGTTTCTCGCGCACGCGCAGAGCCCGCGACGCGCTCATATCCCGCGCGCGTCCGCTTATATTTACGTTGACACAGGCGAATACCTCGGGTTACACCGAGGTGTAATAACTCGTTTATGGTGAGTCCTCGTGGATCGCGTTGCGCCTTGCCTGGTATACATCTGAGATTTTCTCTCCTCCTCCGTCTCCTCCTCCTCCTTCCTTGCACGCGCTCTTACTTTGTCAGCCGATAGGCGCGAGCGGAGTACACGACGCGGTCGCGTTCGGTATGCTTGAAATTACAACGAGGAGGAGAAGAAGGTGGAGGAGAGCGACGGTGACGCGGCGTACGCGGGCGCACCGCACATCCACAGATTATGATTATTTTATAGCACTATAACGCGCGAGTCGTAAAATTCACGTGCCATTTTAACAACTGGCTTCCTGCTGATGCCCGCCGATCTTCTCTCTCGGGCAAGGGCCCGCGCGACCACGACAGGACGACGACGAGGAACCAGGATGGTTCGCTAGCCCAGCATGGGTCGGATGATGGGGGCGCGGCGCGTAGACCGGCCACGAAAGCGCGCGCGTGCGCGCGCTCGTACCGCGGACTCCTCTCGCGAGTGGTTGATAGTTTTTAATTGATAAATAAATCACTGCCTACCACGACGGTGATTGAGACCCTCGTTTGACATTCTGAATTATCGTCGAGCGCCCTCCCCGTGGCAACACGTGGGGCGAGGAGGCTCGGGGGTGGGGTGATTGGGCGAAGAGTAGGGAAGACCGAACGAGTAAAGGAGACGCGAGAGTGGCGAGAGACAATGAAAATTTGTTAAAGAGAGATAAGGAGAAGGCCTGGTGAGGGTAAAGATAGTGGAGATGAAAAGAATCGCCCACGAGAACGCGGTAGTTGGAGAAAATTGAAAGGAGGTGCCCGGGGCAAGATGAAAACTCGGCCGTAATGCGTATGCGCGACATTATCTCGGGCTCGTAGAATTTCTCACCGGCCCGTACCGTTGCTCCGGACGATACAATTGCGTCCGGTAGCCCGCGCTTTATTTCCAGCGCCGCCGGGAGACGCACGGTACACCCGGGAGGAGTGTAGCAACGGAGCGGCGTATGCGCTGTCGGGACATAATGCCCGAGACATATGAGGGCTCACGACCCCCGGCCACGCGGATTCCCCTGATGAGAACGAAATGAGGCGAATGAGGTAGCCGGCGCATCTGGTAGGAGTAGCGGGATGATTCATCTGGTAGACACCGCGCGATCGCAAAAATCTGTTTGCCCTTGCTTGCGCGCCAGCTGCGAACGTGGGTGGCCCATATCTTCGTGATCGAGTTGTATCGGCGAAAATGTTCGCGCGAAGCGGACGTTCGCGCGCGGCCGTGTGAACGCTAAGGTGGATGAGAGCGGACCAGGAGGAGAGGACACGGTGAGAATAACAGGTTGGGTAGACTACTTAAAATGCATTGGCAATAAGCCACGTTGCGTTACGCGTCCAACCGCCACGCTTCTATGGCTTAAGAGCCCCGCGTGCTTTTCCTCGGTGAAGCCATTAGACAAAAGTCGTCGTCTAAGGTTTAATAATTCGCGCTTTATTCCAGCGCTCGCTCTACCGTGAAATCTTTAGAAAAATTCCGCATAGGTGTTCGAGGTGGTTCTCATCCACAGGCTTGGGGGCGAGGTGGTGAGAAAGCAGGGGGGTAAGGTGAGGGAGAAAGACTCGAGAGAAGAGAGAGAGAGAGAGAGAGAGAGAGAAAGCGGAACGACCCGGTGCTCCGCAACAGCCTGCGGAGCCGCGTTTAATTGCGAGACTGGCTCGGGCGAATAAGGAAGAGCGAGCGAGCGATTCTCGTCGCTACTTTAATTTATACCTGAGCCTCTCGAACTTCGATGGAAGATTCATAGCGACGCCAAGGTCGGAGAGCACGTGATAGTCGGGGTCGCGTCCTTATTTGCGTAGGAAGCCGCCATTTTTCCGCGATGCCAATCGCTTCTCCCTTCGCTCGCGCTCGTTCGCGCGCTTTATCGCAAGCACGCGAGAACGGAGGAGAATATCCCTCGTTGTCCATCGTTAACGAAACGCCTCCCGCCTTTGTAAATTTCGAAAGCCGAACGCCGATATCTCGACTTCCTCGGCTTCCTCCTTCTACCTTCTCTACCTTCGTGAAGTAGATCCGAGGCCGACTTCGCTCGTGGTAACCGTCAGCTGTAATTAATTAGAAACGGTATTAAAATCATCGGACCATCGTTCTTCTCCGGGCTCGCGCGTCATTCCCACGAGATCTTTCGCGCGAGAGCATTGAGAAAGATCTCGTTGGAGATGTAGAAAGACTTCGACGCGTGGAGGTCTTCGATAAACTTTTCTTCCGATTCTTCCACGATTCTTCACAAACGACAGGTAGAGTTTTCACCTTGGAGTTTCAGCCCCGCGTGAATCCTCGGCTCTTCTACCCTCCGCCAAAAGCGATTGCCCTTCCTCGCTTATCATCGGCCCACCTCCTTCAGGGGCTCGGTCACCAACGAGGTGGTTGAAACGTAATACCGGTAACGAGTACTTAATTCAAGCGGAGCCGCGTCATAAGTCCGGCTAAAGTGCGCTGTAAGTTGCCCCCTCTAGCCGTAATGGTGTTTATGGGCAATTGCCGCCCATGCCCGTGGCGCGACCAAGCGGCTACCACCGTCTCGCTGGGCGTAGAATACGGACAAACTGCGACTGCTGGGTAAACTGCAAACGGGCAAACATCACCGGAAAAGCATCGCACGGCGGTGGTGTTGCCGGTGTTGCTGCTTACCGGGGTCCGTGCTACGATCGGCTTGGAATTCCACGATAAATGGAATAGGCTTACGCTCTTCTCTCCCTCTCTCTCACTCTCTTTTTCTTTCTCTCTCGTTTACGTGCCATAGCCAGTGCGAAACAGCGTGTTTCCGCCGTTCCGTTGTTGCGCTCGCAAAATCGCGAATTTTCTTCGCACGCCGAGAAGATGGAGGAAGCTGAGGGATGAAGGCACGGGAGAAAAGAGGAAGAGGAGAATACGGGGTATTGTCTCGAGGTGCCCCACGTGGAGGGGTCAAGAGTAGTTCGAAGTAACCAGAGAAGACTTTAACATTCGCTGGTCGGATAAGTATCCGCGAGTGGCCGTTATCGTCGATATCGATGAATATCGATGGCTCGATCCCACTCGAGCGATCTAGCGTTATTACCTCGTGGCGCTTTAAGGAATAAGTAAGTCACGAGGGATCGTGGAGGAAGGTAAGGATGACACCACGTGGGAGTAACGTTCAAAGTAGTTCTCCCAGCAACGATCCTTCCCACGATCGGTAAATTTCCACTTGCCGTCGCGCGTCTCGCTTTTTCCCTCAATACGATTCTATATTTAAGCACCACCGTACACCGAGAAGAAGAAACAAGTGGAAGAAGATCCGCGAGATCGCAAAAGATCCGCGGAGAGTTGTACCGTGCGCTCGTTGTTCCCGGTTCGCGCGAGATCGTAAACGCGCGCGCATTTGAATATGAATAAATCGTTCGCAGTCCTGGTTTCTTTTCTCCCGCCCCATCCGTCCGCTTGTCCGCTCGCCCGCTCGCCCTCACTCCTACGTCGTCCCGCATCGAGAGTGTTTTACGCATGCGCATTTATGGATTGTTTAATGGCGACCGCCTACAAATTAGACGAGCAGTAAATCAGGCATCGAGCGGAGGACCACACCACGAGCAGCTCGCGCGCGCACGCGCGAGAAGGAGAGGACAAGCGCATGGGGGCAAGGTATTCGCACAATGCGTCGGTGCCTGTCGTCCGGTTGGGCCCATTGTTGT
Organism: Tiphia femorata; assembly: GCA_944319695.1. Classification (NCBI taxonomy): domain Eukaryota; kingdom Metazoa; phylum Arthropoda; class Insecta; order Hymenoptera; family Tiphiidae; genus Tiphia; species Tiphia femorata. The sequence continues at coordinate 4,541,317 of OX090902.1, forward strand.
GGGCCGGCGTTATGCGCCTGCGGCCAATAAAATATAGGGTACACGCGTTCGCGCGTTTTCTGCTCGTTCGCGCGGCCACCAAGTCCGAGCAGTCCTCGACGTGCCGTTGTCGTTGTCGGTCGCCAACGACGAGGACAATAACGCACGGCAATGGGAACATTCCTCGAACGGTTAAAGAGAAGGAAGAAGGGGAAGAAAAAAGAAGTGTGACCGGGGAACGTCCGAGTGGAAAGGGCGGAACAGCGTTTTTCTCTTTTTTCTTCTCCCTTTTTTTTTTTTGCTTTTGGAACGCCGAGATGGGGGTAGAAAATGGCGAGACCGGCTCGTATATCACGGGGATGAAATACTATTCGGAAGATATAACGATACGTGGTTAAAAGCACGCGCGTGAAAAGCATCAAGAGGATCTTCCTATTGTCCGCGCGAGTTCATAGGCGTGATGAGAGGAGGCGAAGAAATGTTTTCTTCGCACCTCGCGTAGCCGCGCGAGCGCGTACTCGCTCTGACCTCTGCGATTTATTTTTTTATCTCGCAGGAGCGATGAAACGACGCGCCTGAAATAAGAGAGAGGAAGAGAGAGAGCGAGAGCGAGAGAAAGCCGAGGCGAGCGTATCCTCGCCTCGTTATTAATCGAATTTACGGCTCGAGATATCCTTAGTCGATCGAGACAACGAGCGGGTTGATCGTAAATCGGGGGAACGTTAATGGGCCGAGAGAGAAACGGTAGAGAGAAGAGAAACGAAACGAAACGGAAAGGTGAAAGACGAAACCCCTTGAGAAGGAGAAAGAAGGAGAGAGGTCCACTGGGCGCGAGGTGCGGATAGGGATGAGGAATCGAGCGAGAAGAAGAGAAAAGAAATTGGACGGTGGTGGGCAAAATAACGCGTCGTAATTCCTTCATGGATTTGGGCCGTTCGTTACTGCCAACTGTCGAAAAGTCCGTACGATACATTTGTACGATACGACGCGCGTCTTCTCGACTGACGCGAATCGGTGCAGGAGGCTCTCCTTGCCAAGGAAAACCGCAGCTATCGGTAGTTCGAAGGTTAGCGCGGTGCGGTGTGGCGGTCAGGCCGCGTTCGCCAGAAGCCGAGGGGAACCGCGACGTTTTCTCTCCGCGTGCCGCGCACGGTCGCAGAGGCATTAAAAGACGTGCGTCTTGAACGCGCATAGTGATTACTAAGCGTGCGTGCGCGCGCGCGTGAAAGAGAAAAAGCGGAGTGAAGGAGGGAAGGGAGGAGATGGAGCAACGAGGAGAGAGAAGAGAGGATGCACGAGGTTGATTATCTCACCTGTCCTGACTCTTTTACTCGCGCCCCTGCTATAATAGGTTCTTCGTCCTGGTGCCAGTGGTCTACCACGCTCGCCCTGCGATTACGTTTCTTGCTCCCCTTTACAGCTCCACCATTCCTTTACTTCTCCGTCTTTGTCGCGCGATTTCTCTTATCTAAGGAATTTATTTCACCGGGTAGAGTTCGAACTGTTACTACCAGACGCTGATTACGGGACACCGTCGATTCGGCGGGATTTGAAAATTCCAATTAAACTTTAGGACGCGTTTCTTCGGAGAGACGCGCGAAGAGAGAGGAGGCCAGGATGGCGACGCGACGTCCTCACGGTGCCGGGGAGCAGAAGAACGGCGAGTTTTTTGTCCAAGTCAATATATCAGCGCGGGGGCCATGTCCAACGGGTAATGCACTTTGCGATCCCGCCTGCGCGAAGGAAGGAAGGGAAGCATCACCGCCGGCAGTTGGTGCTCCTGCTGGCGCGTCAGTTCCGACGTTGGAGCTTCCGATGACGTCCCGGTGAGGAAAGCCGCGGACTTTCCGCAGTCACGTGAGAATTTTCAGTTTTATTTGCTTTTTCAACAGGTTTCGTTGTTTTAATAGCTTTTGGTCCACGCTCGCGACGAACGAGAGTGCCTGCATTCGATGAAATCCTCTCGGGACAATAGCGGGGGGAACGGCAGCAGGCGCTTCCTCGGCCGCAGGGCATGTTCGAAATTACCGGCACGAAGCTATGAAAATGATAATTTACTGCGACAGGCCTCACGGGCACGTATCTGGCTCACGCGCGATGCGCACTGACCTTTACTTTCTGACGTAGCTGCCTCGCGCGCTTGCCTCTTCGTCAACTCTCTCCTCTCTCCGTCTATCTATCTCTTGCGCGCAAAGGAAAGAGAGAAGGAGAAAGAGAGAAAAGTGGAAGAGTGAGACGGGGAGATACGCAGTACAAATTTATTCTCCACGCACTTGGCCGGTATGCAATTAGATTCGAAGAATTCGATGCGTTCACCCTGGAAAGGGAGGTAGATCGATCGTTTGCTTAAACGAACAGAAACAGGTTTTATATTCTTCGCGGTTGTCCATGATTAAGTGAAGGCATGCGCTTCGCGCGTACAAGCGAATCTCGCAGCTACGCGAGATGCGCTACGAGATTGCGAAGGATCCTCGCGCGAGCTCATCTCGCTCTCCAGATTTTATGGGAGCGCGTGTTTCGCTCGGGAGGTTTTTCGAGAACAATCGTCCTGTCCCCGGCTCCCACCCCTGCCACCTACGGACGAGAGAAAAAAAAACATTCTCGAGTATACATTTATTACGCGTCAGGCACGGTGAGGCACGGTGACGAGATAGTTCGGACGATTGCGGATAATTTAACCTCATCTGCTAAATTATGATAGACGAGCTAGCACAGTCGCTTACGATACGAACGCGGTAAGCCTCGCTTCGGGGCTCTCCACCGATCGTGCGACTTACTACGGCCGATGTTTCGGGGTCGATTGGCCAGAGGAAAGAAGTATCGCCAAGTTCGAATCTCGTTGCCGTCATCGTGGCGCGTTATTAAATATTGAACGAACGAAGCACGGCTAAGTTGACGAAGTCATTCTTGCCGTCTCTTGTTCCGTAAGTATCCGGAAGAGTGGAGACTGCGAGACGAAAGGACTGAGCCGAGCGAGGACGAAGCTGAGAGATCGTCAAAGGCTTTCTTCGAAGACCTTCTTTCGGTCTCACCCAGACTCCATCTTCGCGCCATCTTTTCCTCTTCTCATTCCTCACCCTCTCTCTCTCTCACTCTCTCTCTCTCTGTCTCTATCTCGTTCTCTTACTCTGCTCTTTTCTTCTCTTTACGTCGCCTTTATACACCGCCGCGCACCCAGCACCGCGGCCGGGTATTCGCCAATTAAGCCCTATTGAACGGGCTCAGGCACCGCAAGGTGGCCTCACGTCTGAGACCTCGCCGTTAAATCCAGATTAAGAGCGGCACATGACACGCTGAATCCGTGGCTCGTCGATCCAGAAACATTTAATTTAGACGTTACCACCTGTTGCCGGGGGATATCTCTCTATTCATGAGTTATGACGTTCTCCTTGCTCTGCCTCCTACCGGCCGGGCCTGCCAAGGATATGCCCGATCGATTGGAGAAATCGCGAGGGCGTTAGATCGATCGGGTCTCTCTTGAGAGAGAGAGAGAGAATAAGAGACGGAAAGAAAGTTCGTGGATTTATCGTACATAAGGAATGATCCTTGCGGATGAGTGTACCGCTAAAGAATAAAATCCAGATGAATTTACATTCTCGAGATTACCGTAATAGAAAAAGGAATCGTTCGTTATGCTTGGATGATAATTTCACACGATTGGAACTGCCCGTCAATATTCGTTTGTTTTTCTTTTCCATCGCAGCGCAGCATCGTCCTATCCATTTCCCGAGCAGAATCTCTCATCCGTGACCGTGGTCGCCAATGCAACTCGTGTCAGTCCGTTCGCCAGCACCAAGCCTTTTTCCGATTTGATCTCGTGCCTAGCGCGCGCGCCCTCGTCGCCACCCTGTCCCTATCCGATGTGTATTCAATGATAACAAATTACCGAACGAATCTTGTGCAGTCATACTTTATAATTGCGACTACCGCGCACGTGGGGACGTGGATAGTGCTCGCGCGAGCGTGGTAGCACGTCGTAGCGCGCCATCGTTTCAATCGTTCCTCGCTCGAGAAAGCCGAGGCCGAGAAGAAGATCTGTGCTTACAACGAAAGAAGCACGAGGTGAGCGTGTAAGGGCCATGGAAGAATGCGTCACCGTTGCAGCACGCCGGACGAAATGATTTCCACGAGCAAGCACAAGCACGAGGATGAAGAGGATCGGAGTGGTGACCCACACTCGACACCGGTGAATGGATCTTCTTTTTTTTCACCATTCTTATAAGCGTAACGAAGACGCAAGGAAGCCCGCGAGATGCTCCAGACCGAAGTAGGGCCCGTGCTCGGAGGCAGAAGCTGACGCAAACTCTCACGGCCTCTGAACTCGCACTCGTCATAACTGCAAATGGAATGAATATCTGCCTACCTGAGCTGCCTGCGAGTGGTAGCCGCGAGTGGTTCCTACTCGGTGGATGCTTACTGGCATTTACGGCACTAACTCACCGAATACGGCTCAGAGATTGGCTGGAGATATCGAGGGTGTCCTGGGCGTGCGTGGGCCGAGGAGAACGATCTAGGATACAAGCACGAGGGCTCGCGTCCTAAAAGTGGGTGGTACTGACACGAGCAGTTTTGGGCGCACAAGCCGAATAAACCTCTTTCCTGGATGGGGTGCGCACGGAACTGCTCGCGCACAGTCTACAAAAGATAATCGTGCACGCTTTGGCACTCACGTTTATTTCTCACTCGTCGGTAATCGGGGCTTGCTCGAAACAACAAAGATTCATATCCTTTGACGAAGCCGCAAATAGATGGATCGGGCCGTTCGTGCCACCGTGGATGCGATGAAAGTTCCGTAGACTCTGTCAGGGTATTCGAGCGGTGTTTGTGAGCGTAAAAATGTTCGAGTCCGTAGCCGCCAAATGGTTAACCCCTTGCCGCACTTCGACGAGTCTCACTCGTGATGACAATTTTTTAGGGTAAGCGTGAATATCACGGGTCCAACTCGTGGAACCAAATGCGGGCCGAACACGAGCATCAGATTCGTGGTTTTAAAATGTGAGCCAAACACGAACGTCACGAGGGTGAACTTGTGAGAATAAAGATCGGGTGAAATATGAACATCACGGTTTGGCCCGGATTTCGTTGAGGTAAATAGTACGGCAAGGGCTTGACGCGTTGACTACGATGGAGGTCACCGATGACCGGCACTCGATTCAGCTGTAGCGCTGTGGGGGTCATCCGTAACTCCCAGTAAAAAGGTTAAAAAAACGATTTTACTCATTGTAATTCACCTGTGTAGATTCTATGCCAAAAAAAAAGAAAATTCAAGCTGCTGCGCCACGGACAATCCGTGGAAAATCAGCGCGGAATGTATCGCGTTAATATGCCCGTGTTTCGCGGCAGGAGGAGTTGCCGAAGTGAAAAGAGGAATCAGTTCAGGAATAAGCGATCGACGCGCGTCCTGCGAATTACGAGGGACTACGAAGGCACCTAGGAAGATTTCCACGCGATCCGGTAGGTGCGAAGGTGGCACCGACTCGAGCACCTGCCACTGCAGTCATTATCATCAGTGGCCTCCGCGCATGCGCACTCCAGAAACCGCGGTGAGCAAAGAGGGATTCGAGTCTAATTTCTCCCCGGGGCTGTAATCCGTCCTCGTTGTCCTCCTCCTCTTCCTCCTCTTGTTGCTCCTTCTCCTCCTCCTCCTATTTACGATCTACTCGCGCGCGGTAGATCCTGCGCGGCGGCGAACAGCTCCGATTTACTTTGCTCCTTACGCCGGAGCATTTCTCCACCACCTTCTCCCTTCTCGTTCCTCGTTCGAGAGTATTCTCCCCGCCGCTGGTGCCCATTACCCGCGAGTGCCGACACGACAAAACCACCGGGCGCGATTACTACGAGCGCAGAGGATCGTCCGGTGTTCTCCATCAAAGCTCACCCGTATCGAATTCACTCTCTCGCACCTTCCTTCCTTTTCCTTTTCTCACCTGTCGCCGTGCTGCTCTCTTCGAGCTTTATTTTTCAAGCTCGAAAGGACCCGAACTTTAATATCATTCTCTGTGCGTCGTTTTTTTTTGAGAATACATGCTGAGCGATTTTAATTCGAACGTCTCTTTCCGCGGATACGATCACGCTTACGGTAGTAGAGAAGTTCGAGGTTTGGTGAAGAGATGGCACTGGGTGCACGTTTCTCGTGTCGAATTCACGGTAGGAGGACGGATCACACGCAGGATTCACCAATCGGCACCGAGTGGAATTTCGTGGACTGATATTAAACTGCGGACGTAACGAAAAATTGCAGCAGTGACACGACGTCGTTAACAACAACGGTAAACGGAAGTTAATACCCTTATGTTTCCGTCATGTTCGTAAAACTTCGTTGGCACGCCAGCTCGATGAGAATATCAGGACATGTGGATTACGAATTACTTATCTTAAATTAACGTGACTGTAAAGGTCGGTTAAATACACGCGAAGAAAATAAAAGGTATTAGACTACAGTTATAGACTTTTACTTATATTACTTCATCGTTTATGCTAATTATGAAAATATATATATCAGTCGATTTAAGAGAAAGTTATACAAATTTTGAAAAACTATTCAAGGAATTTAATTCAACGTCGAGTCATAAATTCTTTCGCTGTCCACGGAGTCGAGTTAAACTAGTCATCCGTACTCTTTCGAGCTTTCTCAATTCCGTCGGTTTTGCCGGAAATAAATGACGGAGGGAGTTTTGTGTATGATCAGACATTAGTTGCACGTTTCAAAACCTTTTCCCATAAATCGAGCAAAGTATCAGGAGAACATGAGAACAGAGAAAGTATTCGTGCCACCCCTTATGGGTATTTCGAAACTCTTTCCCATAAATCGAGTAACGTATCAGGAGAACGTGAGATCGTAGGAAGTGTTTGCTTAAATGGTGTAACAGGTGTACCTTCTTTTCTACTATTCAACGATTTTTTAGGCACCACCGTAAAGGGAGTTATGCAATCGCCATCGCGAAAACCGTTTGTGTGTCCGTGTGTGTCCGTGTATATCCACGATTTCGGATAAACGGCTAAACCGAGCAGGATCAATTCTTGCACAAAAATCAATTGTACTACTGTGGGTTGACATTAACATTTGTGTATCGCTATCTTGAACTGTTACAAAATGGCGGCAAATTCATGTTTTTTTTTACCCTATCGTAAAGAGTGTGACTGATTAGTCCACTATACCAGCAAAACGGCTTTATAGATTCGGACAAAATTTGACATGTACTTCGAGTATACATATACCTATTTGATGCCACGAAACTATATATTCCTATGTTCAATCGTTTCGAAATTGTGGGAAACTCTAGTATGGAATAATTTTGTCTTAGAACCTCTTACACGAGCACGAATTCTGAACCTCACTTGCGTCTATCACAGAAATGTCGCACATCGTGGGCGAGCGCGAAGCGCGAGCACCAGGCGGTCCTAGGGGATATGGCACTTGAGCGAAGCGAAAGCGCAGAGGACTCTGTCCCATAGTTTAATATTTCAATACTTGAATTTTCCACAATTTCGAAACGGTTTGAAATTCGTGGGCGAGCGCGAAGCGCGAGTTACGCGGTCGTACCTACTGCAGAAAGCGAAGATCTTCTACACCCGGCCATCTGGAGGGGGTTGGCGCTTGAGCGAAGCGAAAGCGCAGGGGGCTCTGCCCTCTAGTTAACTTGTGAAATTGTTTCCACGTTACTACAGCTTCTAATTCGGAAGACTTATGAACTAAAGAATACAAGGGCTCGACGTGAAACGTAGGATGCACATAGGTATGTTCTTCTTTTGTCTTTATTGAACCAATCTATGGGATAACACTTTACATATTACTTAAACACTTGATATTAGTTTACAACTGCTTTATTAGTAATACAATGTATTCTGTTCATCGGCTCATGACGATGCTGAGTTGGAAGAGAGGGTTCCTCCGAGCAGAATAAACTCCAGAGTAGAATAGTAAGACGCAGGCGATGAAGCCGCATCGACTTTGTTACATTATAAGTATAAGTATACATTCGTTGCGACACCTATGCAAAAGGGAAAAAGTTGGATAGAATGTAATAAGGATATGGCTCGGTTGCAAATTTTGCGATGAAGTATGACGAAAGTATGATTGAGCCGTGAATGAATTACGGCCCAAAATGTGATTTTGTCATATGTGAATTAAGCCATGAAATGTGACGAGAGGGGGTGGCGGGATGTGTGTGTGTGTGGGGAGGGGGGGGTGAAATCATGAAATCAAATTTAGTACGAACCCGAATTCTTTCATGGGGTTCTTATACACCCTTGGTACGGTGTTTGCGCAAAAGATCTTTAGCCGTTGAATCTAATTGACAATAGAAAACACTGCTAGCTCGATTAATTAACTTCCCAAGCCACACTCACGCACATCCACGATTCGCCTTTGAATTCTCAACACTGCACTCGTATGCTACCCAAACGCTTATTTAAAATCAACACGGAAGAGTGACGAGACGATTATCCTTCCGAGGCCACGATCGGAGGACACCCGGTACAAGGATATCAAGGATGCTCGAGAAAGGTCGGGCGAAGACTAAGGAGGAGGAAGACGAAGAAAGGAAAGAATGGGACGTTGGAAGGAGAGGGGAGGGCGCCACGGAACGTACCACCCAACGAAAAATTAATAAATCCCGCTCTTAAACAAACAAACTCCACCCACCAGTGGATCGGATAAGGCTCCGGCCCCGTTGATTTATTAATTTAGAGCTGCCCATTCTAAGACACACGAGCGCGCGCGCGCGCGCGAGCACGAAGCCAAGAAGGAAATGAACAGGGCCCCCCTCGCTCACGCATATTGCCGGTGAGTCTCTCGTACCTTAGAGAGTCCCCCCTCCCTTAGTAACGCTTCGGGTCCCTTCGAACTTAAGGGATTCGCTATCCGACGTGGCATCGGTAATTATAGCCCTCAAAGCGGACTCGCGTCGGTTACGTTCATTACTGAATTATCGGCTCTGCGCTCGGCAAACAATGTGCCTCTTTCGCCTTTTCTGCCCTTCCGCCCTTCAGCTCTTCCCTTCCTGCCTCGCAGACCCAGCCCTCGAGTCCAGTTCTCTCTTGCATCCCCTTCTCCTTTCTCCTCGACTTCTTCCCTCTCGAGGATCTATCTCCTCTTCCCCCTCTTGCCATACGATCTTTCTCTCGCTCCTCCCAAGCAGTATTCACTCCACCCTCTCATTCTTCTTCTCTCTTCCACGGAATCGACCACCGTTCGCCCCGATCGACGAATCCTTCTCACCCCACTTTATTCTTTCCCTCCTGCTGGTATTGAAGAAACGCTCGGCGAGGGAACCGACTGCTATCCGATGTGCCACGGGCTAAACTACGAGGCGCAGCCTTTTTCCTTCCTCTCCGAGTACCTGCAACCAAGAGTACACGCTTTTATTCCATCCACTTGGAAGGGAGCAGTCGACGTCGTAGATTTTTCGTTTCGAAACGATCGTCGAGGGTGCTCGCGTCCTTGGAACGAGAAATTGGAATGGAAGAAGAGTGTGGAGGAGGGAGATGGGATGCGTGGCGAATATGGTTCGCGTAGAGGAGCACTAGCCGAGGGTGGTGGAAGGGTGCAGCCGCCGTGCTCTCCGTTCTCTCTAGTCGCGTCGGCGGGTAATTTATGCCACCGAGTCGTTCCGCGCCGCCCAGCGCGCCCTAAAAATTATTTATTTCATTGGCCACCGCTTCGGGGAAGGCTATTTTCGGACTGACTCGCACAACCGTTCGTCCGCGTTCACCTTCGCGCGGTGGTCCAGATTGAACAATGATCGCGAAGCGTACCTCTTCGCTCGTCCCAGAATCCTCGCGAATTTTCCACCGCGCAAACGCTTCGCGGCATTAATCGACGCGCGCGCGCGCGCGGCCTGTGTTTATCGATTTATCGCCGATCAATCGATCCGCGCTTCTCTAGGAAAGTTATTCTCAGAGTTCCATCGATAATGCCTCGCGTTCTCTCGTTCTCTCCTTCCTGCTCGAACGAAGATCGATTCCGCCGCTCGGCCCGCTCGACGGATAATTTTTCACCGCGAGCGTGGAATCAGCGGCGATATTATTTATTAGTTTAATATTCGCCCGACGTTAACCGGCCGCGCGGAGAAAACGCTAATCAGGCGCGCTCGTGGCGGCGTCCTATCGTGCGAGAGAATCTTCTCGGTTGCATTTTAATTGGAGAACATTATGTCGGGGGATCGAGAGATTCGAAGATTACGCCTAGAGAGAGTGGGACGGGAGTGACGAATGTACTCGATGCGAACGGTACGCCTTTTTAATGCTAAGCGCCGATATTATACTAAATAATTCGCGGGAGGCACCGTGTAATTGGGTACACCTGCTTCTCCGCGTTTACCGCGCGCACGCGCGCTAGACGAGGGCCGTCGAGGCGCTCGATTGTTTATTAAGCGCCTCGATGCCACGATGACGTAATAGATTAGATTAGATTGTACTAAGTTTACTGTCGTTCAGGGAAAATACCCCATACGAACCTCTAGTTAAAGTACACTTACGATGAGTATGTTTCGTAGACACGTATACTGTATGTTAACAAAAATCAAACGGAGACGTAATAAGAAATAAATAAAAGGAGAGGGAGAGAGAGAGAGAGCGAGAGCAAAAGAAAAGAGAAGAATAAAGAAATGAGAAGAATTGTGCGGCCTCTCGTGCGGGGAGGTGCGAAAATGCGCAGCATAGATCCAAGTCTAAAACTAAAACTAATTTAATTAATGCTAAAGTAGTGGTAGCTGACTTCTGCCAGTGTCTTCGCACTTCGGCAGACGCTGGTAAAGTCCACGTTTAAAAGTGAGGATCCTTCTATCGAGAGAAAATTATCACCTGGGTGGAACCGCTTTTTTGTTCATCGCCACGCGAAACTCGTAGAATTTTGCCTTCTCCTTTACTCGAACGTGTAAGGTGCTCGGATGCTTTCTACCCTACCCATTGGACCTTGCTCCATCCGCGCAGGCCCCCGTGCATCTCAGTACCAGCGACAATGCCGGGCATTGTTCCGTCCCGAGCACAATTCCTAATTGGTTTTCCGATTAATTATCGATTTATCGGCCAATCATTATAATTATCCCGAGGCCCGTGGAACTCGTGCACTCGACCATACTCCACGGCTTATCCGATAGCCCGAAAGGTCTCTCCTTCTTTCTCCTCCTCCTCGTCCTCCTCCACCTCCTCTTCCTCCACCTCCGCGTACTCTCGGCCAAGTTAATTCGCAGGAATCTCCAACTCTTTACTCTCGGACGAGCCCTTCGACCCTTGGCGGAGAACAAACGAGGAAGGCTTTCTCTTTCTCCGCTCATAATTCTGCTCATTAATCGCGGAGGATAACCGTGGACGAAGTCTCTCCCAGAATATCGCGCGAGTCCTCTTCGGCCGAGTTCTCGACACGCGAGAGCCTCGACACTATCGACAGTAACATAGACGAAAGTAATTCAGTGGTTCGATGAATTTCAAGTTGCGCCGAAGAACGGATCGGGATCTTCCAGGGTAAGCTAGGCTCGGGTACTCTCTACTCTCCCGAGACGGGCAATGGGAGGAGTGGCCGATGCCAGATACCAAGGGGTCGACCTAACTTTATTGTATTTAATTAATTACTCCGTCCGATAGCCGATCCTGCAATTTGTCCCTCCCCCTAACCTTCTCATCCCCAGGACCTCCAGCCCTTCCTCGTTCTCTTCCCATCGCGTATTCTCTTTACAACGCTCTCGCCCATTTCTCGAGAAAAGTCGATTATCATCCGAGAAATTGTGTCGCGAGAATTCACGCGAGCGTGGGCTCGAACAAAGACTGGGATTCCCCTCGTTTCTTTCCTCTCCCTCTCGGTGATATCATAAATAAAGTGTAACTCGGTTTTCGCTCTTTCCTACGTACGGCACGCTTATAAGGAGAGTATGGAAGCGACTCGAGGCATAAATCAGAGTTAGAGAGAGCTGATCCTCGTTCGTGCAAACGGCAGGGCCCCGCGCTCACGAAGGGGAAGGTAAGGCTCCGTGTAAGGCCGCGTCACAACATCGGTAATGCGACCATAATGCTAATTTACCGTTTATACCGAGTGCGTGCCCCCTTCTCCTCAACCTCGTCCACCTCCTCGATTTCTCAGTCGTCTCCACCTCCTCCTCCTCCTCCTCGTCGCGCATTTTACCTTCCCGTCGATCGTCCGCGCTGATGTACCACGGGAGTCCGGCATTAGCGAGGATGTTTCTTGTAAAGGGGCTTGACCTTGACCCCAGCCACGACACGGTTCGAGAGCGAGACTCGTCGTGGCATGCCACGGCACCGCGAGAATGGCCGCTGAGTGACGCCAGGTGACACTCCTCCGATGATTTTCCTCTTCTCCGCTTCCTCCCTTCTCCTCGCCACCTCCGCTTCCACCCGCTCGAGAGCGGAATCGAGCGATTCCTTCTCTCGATACTTCTCCGACGTAGTACAGTCTCACCTTGGTGCCACGGTGCTCGGAGGAGTCTCGAGGTGAACCACTTGACCGTTAGGCAGACACGTTTCATTTTACTTATCCCTAATACACGGTGTGGATTGAATTAGTACGACGGTCGTTAATTATTATTTCGTTGATTCGGACGAGACTTGCGTATCGGCGTGCTTCACGCATGTCCCTCTTTTTCTTTTACCTGGACTATCATTAGCTCGCGTTTTCTTCTCTCGTTCTCTCTATCGAGAACGTTCGAACCGGCCTGCCTACCACCTTTCGTCCCTCGCTCGCTCCCGCTTCCAGGCTAGAAGATTCCTACAGGTTGAAGTGCTCGAGGGAGAGTGCTGCGAGCCGGTCTCGTCGACGCGCGGATAAACACGCGTCACTCGGGTGAGCCTTACCGGGCACGAGGACCGGGTACAAAGAGCGTTACACTATCGAGAAGTCTTCGAGGCGGTAGGAACAGCCGCCACGGCGAGTGCACTTCGTGGCGTGACGTCTGCAAGTCACTGCCTTTGACCGAATCGTGAGAAATACAAATATGGAAGTGAGACAGGCGCGCGCCGATGGCGTTCTCGTTTCCTCCTCGCTTTCGTGCGCACATCTTTTCACGAACGAAATTTTCTCGAAGAAATTATCCTCGCCCCTTTCTCTCTCTCTCTCTCTCTCTTTCGCTTTCTCTTGTTTGCTCTCGTCGTTCGATTTTCCGCTTCGCGGGGCCTAGGTCGGAGGGCTGAAACGTAAAAAGGGTGAAGGGAGGAGATTCGACGAGGAGTAGGGAGCGCTCGAGAGGGGCAAAAAGGACGAAAGGACACGGAGAGGGGAGCAGCCGAGGGAAAGGAGACGAAGAAAGAGCGAGAGGAAAGGAGAAGGGAGGAGAGCGCACGGGGTGCCGGCTTCGCTGGGGGATATTAACATTATAAATCGTCCAGGCCGGCGACACGCCCGGGGCGGAGTCGATCGTATCGAAGCTCTACCCACCTCTTCGAGGCCTCGATATCGATTACATTCAGGTGATTGGCAGGATTCGTAACACGCCACGGGGATCCCCTGGCGCGAGCGATCGATCCTCTCGCATCCTCCTCAGCTCGAGAATCCTCTTCTTCCACTTCTTCTTCTTCTTCTTCGTGGGCTCCCTTTTGATTCCTCTCGAAGATTCTACGGTATGCAGCCTCGATTAACGTCAGCTTAATTTATTAAGAAATGGAAAAAGGTGACTGGGCTATTTCGTCGCCCGCCTCGTTGCGACGCAACCACCGACGGAACACTTGACATCGTCGACGTCCGATTCTTCGGCGTCGCGCGCGTGCATCGCCTTTCACCATTTTTATTGATACTAAAGGTGAAAACTCGTATCCACAGCGTGGCGTCTCGCCGCGGATCCTGTTGCGACAGCGAGAAGGAAAGAGGCGACGCTGCCGAGCGAGTGAAATCGCGCGAGGAGGAGTTCGGAGATCCTCTTCGCGATCCTCTTGTTTCCTGCCGTGCGAGTGAAATCGCGTAAGGAAGAGTTCGTTCGTCGATCCTCTTCGAGGACCTTTTTCCTTCCTGTCGATACTTCCTCGCGTCGCGCAGTGGTTAAAGCGACTGAAAATGCGGCCAAAACTCGATTTCTCGATATTTTTTTTAAATCGCGATTCCATTGTTTTTCGTTAGATCTATGTCTATATTAGATATACCTAACATTGAAGTCCCAAAAATACTCATTTATGGGAACTACGAATGGCCAAAGTTCACGAATGTTGCAAGTCTCCGATACGTTTTATGAGTCATAATTAGTACTGCAACTACAGGTCGATTAACAGGATTGTCATTGCGCCAGGCTTTTGGATTTTTTGATCAGTGTTTAATTGCATCTTTGGTGCTTTTAATGGCAGTTTTGTTTGTTTAATTATCATTAAAATTAATAGAAATAAGTGTCTGTGAAGTAAAGCAAAATTGCGATATTGTGCGATATGTAGCCGTAAGAAATAATACTGATAGATAGGTCCCGTCGCGAGTCGGTGCGATGAAACAAGCAGCATTTAAAAGTTAAATGTGTATCGAAAAGTAAGCCGGACTACTTCAATCACTTCATGAAGTTGAAAGTTTGCCAAAACTCTCAAGAAAACTACTTGATCTGTCTCCAAATTTCCTTGTGAGAATCAGTAATCTGGATATTACTTTCCTGCCCACATTATTACATTTCTATATTTTCCTACTTTCATTTCGCTTGAGCTATCATTTCTTCCAGCTTGCACGATGCTCTTGCTGCACAATCCTTGACACCACCTAGATGTTATGATTTCTTCGCCATTTCGCTTTTGAAAGTTTTACGTTTAGATTCGTAATTAGGGACCTCAAAGACAGCACATTGTCAATTTTTAAGCAGAACCGACCATTTTTTAACATACGTGTCCGCCATTTTTGATCCGCCATTTTGTCTTTAAAACTTTAAGGTTCAGATTTGAAATCAGCGACCACAAAAATGTCATAATACCAATTTTTAACTTAATTGAAATACAGCTTCATATTTTGGCCACACTTTGGCAGTTTTTCACCACTGTGCATCCTCCGCTTCTCTTAATTACGTGCAATCCAAGTTTCGTCCTCTCTCGGCCGTTCCTTCATCCATCGATCTTTTTCTCGTTCCACGCGTTCTCCACCCGCTCGATCCTCTTCTCTTCTTCTTGCCATCGGCATCGGCGTCTCTCGTCCGGCGCGCTTACCCGCGGAATCGGGATTCACGTCGATAATCCTGACGTTAACTGTCGAAACGTCATCGAGTCGCGCGGAATTCGCGTCGCTCCTCGTTTCCAGGGTGATTTTACAACCGCCGTGCTACCCTGCGCGTTTCGTCGGACGTCGTCGAAACGCGCGTAACCTCGTCGCAGCCTCCCTCCGTTTAATCCTGCTACGAGAAAGAGCGCAGGAATTTAGAATGCGATTCGACAATCTTCTCGCCTCCTGTCGCCCTCACCCGGGTGCCCTCCACGAGATAACATTCCACGTTTTTACATTGCAAGAGCTTCCTTCAAAGTGCAGAAGCGCTCACGATTTCACCGTCTTCGTTCCTTCCTTCCGTTGCTCGTCGACATTAGGAAATTGAATGCCGCGACAAGCGCCGAGAAGGAAAACTCCTCGACGAATCGAAGAAGCGGTAGGAGAGGGGAGGACGACCCTGTGTCAAAGTGCCCTTTTATTAGGCCGTATTTCACTAGGACAGTTTCGAAAGCGCGACGCCGAGCGAATAACGATGCGCGAACGATTCACGACACGGCCAGCGAGAGGGAGAAGGAAGGTTGCCCATCACCGGAGGATGGATGGCGCGCGCTTTGAGATCCTCACGATCCGTCGAACCGTCCCAGCCGGCGTCGCGACGTCGCGCAAGCCACGACTCGACGTCTTCTCGATGATCGTGCGAGCCATTCTCGCGTGTCGTTCCGACGCGCACAACCGTCAATTATTTCCGCGCGACCACCACGCTCTCGCTCCCTTCGGCGAGGGGAACGATTACCCTGATTTTGTCGGAGACGCTGGCGCTGGCGCGCACCTGAGAGAACCGAGTGCCGACGGGTTAAGGACGCTGTCGCGAGTGGCGTAACGAGAGTGCCAGGCGAAACTTACCGTTGGAGTGTAGCTCGGAGAGGTGAGGATTAGTCGGTGCACTTCTATCCAGTTGCGCGAAGAACAGCGGCTCTTTCCGTTCCCGGTCTCGCAAAAACAAATCGATCAATCTCGCGGAAGGCACGTCTCGTGTGCCATCGCGGCCGTTTCTCCACTTCGACGAATGTAAGAAGGGAGGTGGGAGCATCGAAAAGCCACGAACAATAAAAACGCAAGGAGGAATTAAGCTCGCGAGAGAGGAGTAAGAAGAATAACGGCGGGATGATACGAGAGCGAGTTGGCGGCCCGTGAGGCTGGGGCATGCCGCGTCATAACTCCCTGAGCACTGTAAATCACGGTGGACGCCCGGTGCACCCATAGAAATGGTTATGTCCGTCCGTAACGGCGTGTACCCACCGCGACGACGACGGGGCTATATTTTAATAGTAACGATAAATTACTTACGGGAAGGGAATCGCGTCCTAGAGCCGCCGGCGATGAAATCCTCAGCCGGGGTAGCCGTGATTCGCTCGTTCGCGTTTCACCGTCGTCCTTTCGATTTCAGCGGCGCCAAGGACGAGGTCCTGGGACCAAGACGGGCGACACTTCGCAGGACGACGGGAGAATCCGTAAATCGGAGGAAGAAATTGTTTCTCGACCTTCTTATCGCGATATTAATTCGACCCCACGGAAATTGCATCCCACGAAGGCGAATGCGGAGTAAATTCTCGTGACGCCCACCGCGGGACCTCGGCCACGAGCGGATAACGCGCGCGAGTGAGAGAAAGGGGAGAATCGAGAGGACGAATAAAAGGATGGAAGTCTCGCGGTTCCCACCGGCTTCGCTCGTTCACTCGCCCTCAGAAAATCTCTCCCGGTCTCGCGAGCGTTAAACGGCGCGATCTCGCGATCGCTAATCTCCGCGCTTATCTGCCCGGCCACTTTGCGGGATTTTCCCTTTTAGATAGCGCCTGGGTGGGCAAGGCGCGACGCGTCCCCGCGTGTGGCAGCATTGTGGACGCGAGCTCTTCTCTTTCCTCTCCACCACTCTCTCTCACCCTTCGCGAGAGAACTCGGAGCACCAAGATTAATGCTTGTCTCGCGTCGTAGCTGATTAATATACGCGAGGGGGAAGGAGTCATACGCTCGTCGCCGGGCGGTACGCCGCCACGGTCGCTCTCGTACCATCTAGGATTACGTACCGATAACAGAACGGATTTCAATGTAACACTATGTGTACGTCCGCCGCGAACGTTTTGCCCGGAGGTTTCGCCGCGGCGACAAGGACGAAGAAGAAGACGAGAACGAGAAGTCGTCGTTGGCGACGACCGAGAGTTTGCGCGCGCGCGCGGCTCGATGTAATGAGCGAGGTGAACGAGCCCGCGCGAGCGCGCACAAGAGCGCCCAGGCGATTTATTAGATCCGCGAAGATAGGGGCACCCCATTACCGCTATCGTCGTCTTTAAGATCAAGCTGGAAGCGCGTAGAAGGCGAGAGATCAAGGCTGAGTCCGACAAGGGACGCGGGGTAGACGCGGTTCTGCTTCTTCGAGAGTTCTCCCGAGAGCTCGTGCCTTTTTTCCTCTTCGACGTCCCCTCCTCGTCGCGTTCGCGTTTCGAGGTTTCTCGATAAGCTGGATTTTCCACGTCCGAGTTCCGACCTCGTAAAAACTCCTCGCGACCTCGAGAGAATCAGCTCGGACTCTGGCGCATGGGCCGATCGCCCACGCGGCGCGCAAGGTGGTCCGCGCGCTTGAGATCTTCGGGTCTCGCTCTCCGGACACTTTTATGCCCCCGACGACGAGCGACGACGACATCACCGAGCACCTTCTTCGTCGCGTGGGCGAGCCATGGGAAATCTGCGGTCCTCCGGACCGCGTCCTTCCACGTTCCGCTCGATATTCCTTTGATCTTTCTCGCTCGACGTAGGCGATCGTCCCCGATGACCACGATGGTTCGGATTGGCTCGAGCGTCGACAACCTGCGAGGAGGAAGCGATACGAGCGTTTCTACGCGCGAATGAAAGGCAAGGACGAGAGAACGGTGGATCGCGAGGATATTGAGAAAAGTGAAAAATCAGGAGCACGCGCTCGTGCCGAATGCGTGGGTGAGTCATGGGAACCCGATGATCCTCCGCTTACCCGCTCGTTCGCTCGCCGAGAATCTCCTCTCTGCTCTGGCGTCCGACCGTTTATAGATATGGAACGACCCTACTTGGCGTGCTCCGTGGGCCTCCACGAGCACGGTCGAGCTCTCTCGGAAGAAGTAGAGAAAGTGCAGGAAAGACGGGGGTCGCCACTTTGAGACTAATTCTAAGGCTCTTCGAGTGCGCGTGTGTGAAAGATTTCGAGAGAGCGTAGATACCGTAGGGGAGGAGAGGAGAGAGGAAATAGAGCGAGAAGATGCGAGAAGAGGACGAAGGAACGGGAGAGGGAGAGAAGGAGCAGACCGTGCCACGGCCCACTCGACACATTTTACTGCCCGTATATCACTCCTAGGGCCACCAGACGCAGCGGAGAATTGCTCGTGATTGTGTGATCGTTACCTGTATACGTAGCTTTTGCTGCGTCCGCGTAAAGCCCGCGCACACAGAAACTCACCGTACATTCCAATTTGTTTCTCCGATCGAGATTAGCCCTCTTTCGGAATACATTAAGCGCCCTGGCCAACGAAAAGAAAGAAAGAAACTCCGCGCCGGTTCCTCGTGTCACGAATATTCCAGGGTTCGAAGCGTCAGGTGTATCTCTCCACCCTCGTTCGGCTCTCGGTGCTTTCGGCGGGATCGATTTATCGAACGGAAATTCGGTGATCGTGCCCTCGCGCTCCGTAGCGCGCCTTCCTTCGTTCCTCTTCGCATCTTCCTCCTCCTTCTTCTTCCGCTCTCCTTCCCTCTCCTTCCTCTCGCGCGGCCGAGGAGCGCGTAACATAGATTCTCGATCGTGGGACACGTGGCCGTTGCATCGTAGGGTTTACCATCGTGGAATGCGGCGCAAGGTGGTACGCGAGAGAGAAGGAAGAGAAGGTGGCGGCGATGTTATGCGCCGGAGAAAAGAGAAGCCCTCTCTTCTCTCCTCCTTCTTCGGTCCTCTTCTCCATCCTTCCTCTCCTCTCACAGTCAACGTACCTGCATACACCCACCACCGAGTCCTCTCATCTCTGCACCGGTGCCCGGTGATGAGGTTTTCTCCCTTTCGCTCTCTTCTCTCTCTCTCTCTCTTTCTTTCTTCCGCACCACTCCCGCGTCCTCTTCCTCCTCTCTTCTACTCTTCTCATCCTCCTTCTCTCGCACCTTCCCTCACCGGGCAGCACCGAGAGTCTTTCGATCCTGGCGTCTCACGCGCGTATGCGATACCGGCCCGAGGAGAGGAGGCCCCGGCCGTATAAAACGCGTCTTTGTGCGCTCTCGGTCGGGGCCAGCTGTTTGTCTAACACCTCGTACCTGCCCGGGGTCAGTGGCGATTCTGTTACGAGCCTCGGGAACGCGCCGCTGCTTCGATTCATGGGCTGCCGGGGTCAACGCCACGATCCTAGAAGATCGACGCCTCCTCTCCTCGACCCACCACCCGACAATCGAGCAACCCTCTCTTCCTGGAGTCTCGGTGTTGGTCGAGCTTTCTCGGAGAGCAAGGTTAGTCCCGATGCCGCGTGGGTCCTTCGTAATTTTCGACGATCCTTCGGATAAGTCAACGTAACGTTCCCGACGATCGCGAGCGGTGGAACGGCCGCTGTAAGAACAAAGTAAAGAATACCTCGACGAACCACTTCTCTCCTCCGTGAATGTCGACTAATTTCTTAGGGAGGAGAGTCCTACCTCGCGAGCGTAGGGGCACGATCGTCACGAGGATTTCTTTCGCGAGCGAGTTTCCTCGGGAGTAGGATCGATACGTTGGTCACTAAATCTCTCGAGATCCACGAAAACGTACGACGGTTCGGTCGAATTTGAAGGTAGGAGAAAGAAGGGGTGGAACGCCCTTGAGAATCAAGCGGCGCCAGGAACCTCAATAATTCGTAGCGATCGATGATCGGTTGGTTGGAGGTGGAGGGAAGGGCGAGATGGAAAAAGTCGATCGAGGGTAATAAATATATCGCGGAAAGGGGGTGGAGTAGCGAAACGAGAGGGAGAAGATGAGAAGCCGAGGATGAACGAAAGAGAGGGGTGGACGGGGGCCCGCGGCTATTGATATTCGCCTTGCTTCTTTCGCGTGGGGCCCCCGCTAATAACTTATCCGGTAGGGCCCAGGGCGAAGCGCGCGAGCGCTTCTTGCTCGTCTATCGAGGAATCGGTTCGGCGCCGTCGCGCACGAATCATCATCCCGAGGGCCTCGAGAGAAACCGGAGCGCAGTGGGCCCCGCCGGCAATTGTCCCACGCGGGTAAACCGCGCGCGGCAGAAGGCAGCGAGGAGAAGAAGGTGGAGGCGAGAGAGAACTAAGCGAAGGAGGAGAAGGCGAGATCTTGTTTTCTGCCGGCGAAAGAAGCGGCTCTCTGTGTGGTCCTCGTGTCAAAATGTGTCAAAACTCAAGTTCGCGGTCTCGCCGTGGACGAGAAAAAGCGGCTCTGCCCGGCTCTACAAATTAACGGGCTGCTGCTCGTTGGCGAAGCGGCGAAGGAGAGAGAGAGAGAAGAGAAGAGGGTGCGACGAAGAAAGAACGAGACGGGGTAGGAGAATCGCGCGAGGTAAGGACTCAGAGGACAGAAACGAGACGAGCGAGCGATCTTACCGATCTCCTTTCGCGATACGCGCCACGGGTAGAAACGTAAACGCATCCTTTTACGCGATCCACCCTGAAAGCTGTTCTCTCGTGCTTGCGAGCTTTTTCCACGAGATATCGAATCACGAGTAAGAACGGAGCGAGGACCTCGAAGCGAGGTATCGGTAGTCGCGCGACACGTACTTATTATTGCGATCACGATGGTCCTCGGGATCGTGTCGGGACTCGGGAACGATTCGACCTCGTATCTACCTCGTGTTCCATCTTCGCTTTTTCGTAGCTCCCGTTGTTGTTCCGAAAAGCGAGGCGCTCGACGAAGTTGCGGTTAAGGTGCGGGAACATCGATCGAGCGTCACGCGGCTCGTTACTTTAGGCGGTGCTGGTAAAACCGGTACGATTGATCCCTCGAAATCCATTTAGATCGATCTGAAACGAGCACGCGATTAGACCCGAGTGCACGGGAGCGTTGGAGGATTAGACGAGTGCCGGATCCACGTGGAAAAATGATAAACCGATCTTGAAGGAGCGAGCGTGCGAGCTTCGTGCCGCCTCGTATCTCGCGTTAGCATTCGGATTAGACACAATATTGCGCGAATGAGATCTCTATCGTTTCAATTAGATCAGTCCAACGGAATGGTATCTCATGAATAATACATCGCGCGTAACGTGCGATTTGTATTGGCGCGAGCGCGTCGCGGCGCTTAGTTCGCGCATAGGCGAGGAATGCTTTTCTTTGCTCCGTTTTTTTTTTTCTATCCTCGCCTCTTTTTCTTCTCCTTCTACTTTTTTAAGGAACGTGGGCAGACGCGCGGTACAAAGTCGAACGGACGGCGCCCCGATTGAACCAGTTTAATCGAATTCCGGTGAATAATTCATCGGCTTCTTACGCGCCGAACCGATGGTATTACTATTGTGATCCCAGTCGACGTCACGGCACTGATCCACGGTCCAAGTTCCCTCTAGCTACGCTCTAACCAACGAGGAAGCGTACGAGTGCGCAGTTTTCGAAAGCATTGAACGAGTCCTTCGTGATTCATGATTTTTCGATCGAAACCTTCCGAGTGTGGTAAGAGGCCGCTAAAATCCGGGGCTTCCGTTTCTTCTCGTGGGCCGCGAGTGCCGGCCCACGAGCGACAGCCGAACCATTCTTGCTCGTTGTTACGAGCGCAATCGGACGACCGCACGCACGCGTGACCGGTCCACGTGGAGATAAAAAGTCGCTTTCGCGTAAAACGATCGGCGAGAAGCGGCGCGCACGCGTCCGCTCCCTCGCCCGAGATCCTTTTCTTCCTCTCTTCTTCTCGTCGTCGTAAAGTAGCGCCCACACGCGCCACCATTCGCGCGGCCGAAGGAGTCAATGGGAACAACGTGAGAATCTCAGCGCGGAAGATAAAAGGTCTCCTGAACTTTCGTCGTCCACCACCGGTGCGCCTCCGAACGAATTACGATTGATGCATCCGCCTCGCGTCTGGTAATTCGAGAGATTTAATTGGAGGCTGCGGAAAGGCGGGAGGAGAATGGAAGAGAGGACTCGATTACAACGAAATCTTTAAAGGGGCGATTAATCGTGCGACCGTTCGATTGCGCCCTTTCCCATTTAAGCGCTCCCATTGAGCTACATAAGGACGACGAGCGTGGGCAGAGGAGGGTCGATGTAACAATCTGGCTCTAACAACTACCCGCGTTCTCGTGGAACTCTCCGACTGCGAATCGCGCGCGATTATTGTTCCGCTCCGCGGTCATTAGAGCCGGCGGAATTCGTTAAACAGTTGGTCAATTGTTTTGCGCGACTCTGGAGGGAGAAGGTGGAAGGGACTGGAAGGTGGTCGGGAGATTATAAATGGAAAGAAAGAGAGGAGAGACAAATGTTAATAAGAATTATCAATTGTGATAATATTAATAATAATAATAATAATGATGCTACTTCTAGAGTGTGCAATACAACTAATAACTGGGTGGTTGGCACAGAGATTAATTTGTCCATTCGTTCGTATGGGTTAAGGCTTTATCTTCTGCAAGGATGTGTACTTAATTTTACGTCCATACCCGGTAATTACATCAATTTTTTCCACTTTTTTGTGTAATTCTCTTGTTGGTACTGTTATCGATATTTGTCATCCTACGCGGCTTGTCCCGTTAAAAAATAAATAAAGAAAGAAATAATAATAATGATAAAGGCACTTGGAAACGGAGGACGGAGAATTTAAATGAAATAAAGAAAGAAAGCTCAGAAGCGCTTCCTCCTCGGAGGCGGCGAATTGTTTATATCGTGCGGAATTCCAGCTCGATAAATTCGATTTTTTATACCC
The DNA here is from genome assembly GCA_944319695.1 of Tiphia femorata. NCBI lineage: Eukaryota > Metazoa > Arthropoda > Insecta > Hymenoptera > Tiphiidae > Tiphia > Tiphia femorata. The sequence continues at coordinate 4,564,303 of OX090902.1, forward strand.
CTACGAATATAGTACCGCCCCATTCAGTCGAATCGAGTCCGAGGGAAGTCGTGCCGCCCGTTGTTGTCGCGGTGGTCGTCTTCGTCCTCCTTCCTCTCGTCCCCGCTCTTCCCTTGTAAGCTCCTTACAAGAAGGCCGGCGCATTCAAGAGTCAACCCACCTGAATTATACCCCACTATGAATTCGCACGGACTAAGAATTCTCCGTTCGCCGGGCGATTGCGAATTCGCACGCGCGCGACCATTTTCCTCCTCCTCCTCCTCCTCCTCCCGCGCGCTCGCACGCGCGCCCGCACGGAAGAAGAGGGTTCGTGGCTAACGTAGCGCGCGTCGTGGGCGTTTCCCGATTAATAAACGAGAGAAGGAGAGGAGAAAAAGTTTCGAGACGTCTGCCGAGAGGCACAGGTGCGCCTCTCGGACGGCGCGCGGCGTTGCCGATCGAGAAGGCGAGATGGAATCGGCGTCGGGCAAAAGACGCCGTAATTCATAGTCGCGGAAAAGCGTGGAAAAACAAGGTAGACAGTAATAGCTCCTACTTGGTAACAAGCATGGACGTCTGGAATGCGTCGAGTTCGCGAGGTGACGATGCGCTCACACACACGCGACAAGCCTCTCTCGAGTTGCGCGGCGAAAACGATGGCGCGTTCGAGAGGTGATCGTTGGAATCGCCGTGTGGCTCGTGCTCGCGCGCGATATGCCAAGCGGATCTCGCGTATTCAACGCGCAATTAGACGTTTTCTTAGTGGAGCTCACCTACCGTTGGAAACGCGCTACACTCGTCTCGGACGAATCTCAAATTTGGACGATCGAGTAGCACCTTCGCGAGGATAGGTGAGAGATGAGATTACGGAGAGTAACGAGGTGCGCGAGGACGTAATCGATCTTCCAAAAAATCGCGTCGATTACAGACTAGGTGCCTCCTTCCAGAGATTTTTCCCATTCCGCGCGCGCTCGCCCACGAATAGCGCACGTTCGCGCGCGATAAACTCATTCCAATAATTTATGGTCGCTTAAAGCATAATGGGCACGAGAGTAGCGTGGAATGCGACGACGACTAGTATCGGCAATATTACCGGCATCTTCCTACCCCGTTTTTGCCTCGTACTCCCTCGACTGCCTCCCAATGCTCGCACACACGCATCATTCGTCCCCGATTCTTCCCTCCTTCTTTTTCCTATCGATCGTCTCCGCTCGCGGACTTTAGTGCGCGAGAACTCTCGTAAGTCTCCTCGGCGCTGCGGTACAGAAGAAGCGCACGACGATTGCCGCGGAACTAACGACGAAGTGGAAGAAAGAAGAGTGGTGAGGAAAGAAAAAAATTAAAAAGGAAAGACAGAAAGAGATAGATAGAGGGAGAGAGAAACGACGCGGTTGCCACTCGCGTGCGATTACCACGAGGGACTTACGTATGCAGGCAATCTCGCGTTTGCGCAATTATTGGAACACCTCGTGTCCGTAATAAATGGCGGAATATGCCCTGAAAGGTGTTAGTTCAAGATCATCCGGTGATACAAGACTTCGCCGTCGTTGACTGCGATATTTCGTCACTGGCGAGCGCTTCTCCGCACGCCAGCAAAGCGGCGACGGCGGGCTGCTTGCATACGAGCTCGTCCTACCGTGGCTACCAACGCGAGGCGTCCGAAGTTTATGTAACCACTCGCGGGACATTAAGGTTACCCTCGATCGAGGAAAGTCGCTGCCACCCCGCGCGCCAATCGAAGAAGAAGAAGAAGGCGAGCTGAGCTGAGCTGAGAGAGCGAGCGAGCGAGCGCGTTGCCTCATCGTCCGCTCGACGCGGCCACGACGGAGCACGATGCGTGTTTCGCGCGAGGAGCGTAATTATTGTTATTCTTATTATTATCATTTCGTGCGATCCTTCGAGCGCACCGCGAAGAAGGTGACCGCGGCAGGTGCGGTAGGAGAAGACGGCGCGCGCTGAGACCGCCCGCTTACTTTTTGCCCTCGAGATTCCTGGTTCGCCGCTCGAAAGGTCGTGGGTAGCTGCGATCGCGATCGCGATCGCGAAGCGTTTCCTAGGATAGATATCGTCTAACGTACGATCGTGTAGCCGACGCTCGTGCACGAGCAGCAGAAGGGAGGAGGAAAATTGTCCAGCCCACCCTGGCGCCTGTCGATTTCTCTCTCAAGGAAAATCTCCTCTCGAGCGCGATCCTCGTGGAATTGAAATGAGGAACGCTTCGGCACGCGGATCAAAGAAAAACCCGTGCGTTCTCGTTTCCTCCTCCTACGGCGCTCATCTTCTTCTTCTCTCTCCATCATTTCCCTCCTCCCCGTTCTCGCGCTCTTCCACTCTAACCGATATCTCTTCCTCGTCGTTCGCAGGAGGATCCTCGCGGCTCGACGCCGTGGGAGTAATTGCGACACTCACACATGGAAATGCTCGCGACGACCTTGCGTCGATCTTGCTCGCGCGCGCTCGAAGGAGGTACGATCGTTACCTGACTTCTCTCAGCAACGATCAATTACGAGATAACCTTACTTTTGTCGCTCCTACCTTGCCCAATCGGCGTGGCCCAATTAAGGACGCTCGCGTTACAAGCTCGAACGAGTATTCGTTCTCATCTTCGTCGTCCTCCACCGCCTCTACTTGGCCGACGTCACGCGGAAAAAATTCTTCCACGAGATCGAGCGCGATCCCAGCTCATCCTTCCAACCTATGTAGGAGGCGGCGTGCAAATTGCGGAATTCCACGGACGACGTAACGAAGGCGAGGGTGATGACGGAATTATTATCGTTCGACTTTTCCGCGCCTCGTACTCCAGTCAAGAGGCGAGATCCGGTTCCCGTGATTCCATCTAATGGTAAGTTGTTTTGTAACGCACGCGGTGGAAGCGTCGTCCAATTATCGAGGACGATTTTCGCGATCTTCTCCGCGGAGCGAGTGATTATTTTCGAAGGCTTCGAAAAGAACGGCGGGAGGATGATCTTTCGAGTGAGAGGATCCGTCGAGAGGACGATCGTTCGTCCTTGGCTGGATCGCTAGATGGCGTGGCATCGCGCGTACATCACGCTCAGGATCGACAAGCGCTCCTCTCCTCAGCCAAGATCGGGCACGCGCGTGTGATCGCACACGTGTAATTCCAATTAACGCGGGACGCACGCGCCTTCACGCGCCGCTTTTGAAAAGATCACGATCGCAGAGAGATTACGCGACCGACGACGATTCGGTTGTGGTTTAGAATCTGCCGCTGACTATCATGCTTGCTTAAATATTCAGCGCGTTCGTCGAAAGCAGCGTTGCTAATTAACATTTACGCAAACATTGAAAAGCGGAAAAAAATCATTTCCGTCTACCGCGAACGATTCTTTTCCGCGTGAGCCGTGGCGCTTCTCGAAACTCGCATTCCACCGACGCGCGAATCGCGCGTGGATAAAGCGACCCGACGAATCGCGACACCCTCACGTACCTATGACCCGACGGACTTCCCCGAGGCATCCGCGGAATCTCTATAGGTCCAATAAATAAGACCGCATGCGACTTCTTCGAATTGTTCCTACGATGCGCCCGCATCGCGTCCACCGACATCCTCGGATTTCTTCCTCTTTGCACCGTGACGTCGTAATTCGCGTAACTCATTCCTCCCGACCTGGCACCGAAACGATTTTCCTAGACGCGAGATTTACGAAACGATCTCTCTCCGCGGATAGATCACTCGCGCGAGGGAGAAACCGTGCGCGGTGGTCGAGAAAATGATGAGAGAAGGGAAATAAAAAGGGTGAGAGGAAGAAAAAAAAGAAGGAGAAGAGAGAGAAGAATCTTCATCCGACTGGATGACCTTTGTCGACTTCTCTCGGTGCGGGATTGCATCGCCATTCGAGCTCCCCGATTCCTCCTACCGGCAACTGCCGATCCGTGATCTCCTAAGTATCTTTCTGTACCCTTGCCATCTCCTCCTCCGCTTCTATCCTTCTCCCTTCTACCGTTTCCATCCCGACGAGAAGATCGTCCCGGAGAGGACACCCGAGGAGGGACCACACACGACGGCGACGATGTGCACCGGGAGTTGGACTCCGCTACGAGAGGGAGAAGCGAGTGCATCGGTAAGTAGCCTCTATTTCGAGAGAAAATATTATCGTAACACCGGCGCGTCTGCACCCGTGGACACGAGCGCGTTCGTGCGCGAGATCGACAAGCGCGTGAGCGTGTGCACGCGTGTTCGGACCGAGGGAGCGCGCGGCGCGAAGGATGTGCATTCGCCACTCTAATGTTTTTCTGTGTGCGCACGTGTGTCCGTGTTTCTTGGTAGAGCACGAAATAATATTTTCCTCGCGATCGCGCCGCGGCTCGTAAAGAGCACCGCGGTACGAGCGCTCAGGTGCATAAACGGATCGTTGCACCACTTAACTAGCGAAGTCCCTCGTCCTCTCGAGTGCTCCGCCTCGTGTCCAGGAGGTACTCGTTTAGCGGCGAAGGTGCCGAGGATTCGTCCTCACCTCCGCGTACTGTCCTCTTCGCAAGCGATACGGTGATTAGCGAGTCTTACGATCTCGTTTTTATCCGTGCCAGGCGTCTTAAGCTTCACCCTCTTCTCCCGCTGTCCATTTTTTCCGTAGACGAGAGAGGTCCCTATTTCACAAGCGAGAGTTCATCCTCGCCTCTCCTCCATTCGTTCGTCATTTATCCACCGGCACATCGCGCATCGTCCAGCTTTCACGGACAATTACGAGGATAAAGGGAAGCGCGTTTCGCGCACAATTGCATTCCTCGTTCTCCTTAGGAGAGCTCGCTCCGCCTCTCGTTCGTCGTTCAGCACACTTTTCGCTCCCCATCTCGAGAAGTATCGATCTCTTACAAATGCGAAATTTATCTAGTCGATCTGGGCCCCAGGGCCTACGGCTCAGGGCCGGGGTCAGTTGGCCGCTCGTCGGCGGGTGTTACGGTGGCGGCTCCCGACCCCATTGTCGCCCATGGATGGTCAACCGGCCGACCATTGTCCGCCCGCCACGAAAATGGATGTTTTGGTTTTCGTGAATGCCACGAACGACACCATCGGAGCGCGTCCGTCGTGCTCCCTTCTCATTTATCTCTCACTCTCCTCTTCACTCTTCATCTTCTTCTCTTCTTTCCATCTCTCTCACTCTCCCTCGTTACATTTGCTCTCCTCTTCCAACCGCGCTTCCTCATCCTCGCTTCTGTACAATCTTGAAACCTCCTCCCCGCTTTGTCCTCCTCGCGCGGTGGCGAGCAAACGAACGAAACGATCGTCGGGCTCCTCGCACGAAGACGAATCGAACCAGTCACCTAGCTCGAGTCGATAAATTACCACCCCCGAGCGTTCTCGTTTCTTTTCTCGTCCCTCGAGGCGGTCTTGACCGCTCGATCCCACGCATCATTCGAGACGTTTCGACCTCGTCCTTTGCCGCACTTCGGTGAATCCGTCTCACTGCTCGTCCACCTAAGACTTCAAGATACTTATTTAAATATTGCGTCGAGCTCCCGAGCATCTTCCAGAATTCAACGATCTCTAAGCTTCCATTATTGTCCAGTGAATCTAGGATGGTTCTGAGACGCGCGTCGAATTTGTGACGCGAATGGAATTCAACGATCCTCAAGATTGCGTTATCACTTGTCCCATCGTGAATCCGGCACGTGGGGTAATTGATCGAGCTGGACTTCTCGCGTGCGTTTCGCGCGCATGCGCGCCACGGCCAGTGTCAAGATCAGGAACGTCCATCCTCTTCCGCGCGTCCGCGCACGCGGGGTCGGGCCCCGACACGGGCCATTCATCACGACCTTGTTAATTTCTTGTTATGAATCGACGTCAGGTCGACTACCGGTACCGACCTGAATGTCTTTAATAAGGGGAGAGGCCAAGCGGTTTAAGGAGCTGCCGCTCGAGGGCCGCCACGGCGAGCGCCAGTGGTGGTGGTGCATCTTGTGTGCAAGCGCGAGATACAGATTACGAACGATTGTGCACAGGCGGCCATGATTAATCGCGACGATCATCCCTTCGGAAGGAGGAGAAGGAGGAGGGAGCCGGTGCCCTTCGTGGTCTTTCAATGCCCGCAATCAACCGATGTTCTCTCTCTCTCTCTCTCTCTCTTTCTTTCTCTCTCTTCTTTCTTCTCCGTCTTCTTCTTCCTGGGCCTATTCCCTTCTCCAGGGTTGAAAAGGGCCCACTGCGAAATTCGGACACGTCCAGAGGAGGTGAGGTAGACCGAAAGGAATTAAAAGTGCGAAGCATTCGTCGTTTCATTGACGAGTGAAAATACAAAAATAGTGTAATAACGCACCTTTGGAACCCCTAAGGCAGACGTCAGTCACGCTCTGGTTACGTCAATAGAATCTCGGATGAATAGAGCACAACGATAATTGCTCCACCTCCTTCTTTTTCTTCTTCTTCTTCGCTCCTCGTTTCTCGGTCGGGGCGAGCACGTGAAAACAAATGCTCTCCTCAGGCAATGATTGTGCAAAAACGAAAAAAATTACGTAAAATTAGTTCGAGCAAAATTATTTCCATATTTTCGGCTCATGGCCCCGTTTCCGAGTCGGACGAACGAATCGGACTGAAGTGAACGATTCACATGGAACATCTGTCACGCGAGATTTTTCTCCCGGTGAGAGAGTCATTAATGAGAAAAACTCTTAGCTCCCGTGAAATCCTGAGGATCTCGTTATGCGTAACCGAGTAGACGGAAGTGGGACAATGGTGCGCGTCGCGCCCTCGAGGAAGGAAGAATGGGCCAGGAAGGAAGGAAGGAAGGAAGGAAGGAAGGAAGGAAGGAAGGGGCCTTAATCTGACGGGTGCACATAAATTCGCGGGAACGAGTCAGTTTCGTGCGGCATTAAATCCCGTTTGCCGTTGCTAAAAGGGTTTCGCCAGATGTTCGATCGGACCGTAACCAAAGGAGCCAGGTCCTTCTCGGGATGCACGGTTGGGATCGAAGACTTCGATCTTTCCTCTCGCGTCGAATCTGCCTTCTAATCGCGTTTCTCGCCCGCCGTCGAATTTCCTAGACAGAGGAGCCCAGAGATTATCAAGTGCGCAACGATGAAAATGCAACGGGGCAAGAGTGACTGGAACGAGCGAGCTAATAGCCCAAACGAGCCGTCGAAGTGCATTATCGCTCGCGTAATAATTACAACGACAACTCCGCGCGAGGTTGTAGAAAGAAAAGCTTCGACGAGAGAAAAGCTTCGTGTGCTACCTGGAATTTCTTCCGGGAGTCTCGGCCCTCTCGAAGAGATCGACGAAACGTTCCCGTTTCGTTGATTACCCGGACGGTAAACCGATGCATGCAAATCTCGCTCGAGTACTGCACCGCTTATCTCTTTTTCTAACCCTCGCCCTCTTCTCTCTTCCTCTCTTTCTCTCTTTCTCTCTCCCTCTTGCGGAGGCAATGCGCGCGACCGAGTGCCCTTGAATTAAAATGGTAATAGAAATGTACTATTTGAATTGCGAATGTCATAGCGTGCGCGAGTCGAGCCCGAGTCCCGCGGCACGGGATATGTATATGCTAAGCAGCGCCTTGTTTTGAATTTAGAACAGGCGCCATCTTGCCGGCGAGCGGTTTGCACTTTGGCCCCTTCCGACGGGCAATTCGTGCCGAAGATCGGCGCGACCAATGGGGGACGCATTCGGAAAAGTTGCGCGTCTCGGTTTAAGCCCGTGGCATAACCCCGAGATGGTTCAGGCCGTATATACCGGTGCCCATTTCCAGGCTGCCGCGCTCCGACGAGGCAGAAGTGCGCGCGTAACGAGAGAGAGAGGAAGAAGGAGAACGGGAGAATGGGAGAAAGCGAGATGCACTCACTGGCCGTGTGTACCTTTATTCGTGACAGGCAGTAGCAAACTCATTAACCTCCAGCTCGTCTACGACCCTCTTCCGTGCTCCTGACCCTTTCCTCCCTTACGTCCACCGCGGATGGGCATACCGCGGGTTCAAGGATACACTTTTATGCGTTATATTATGTGCACTTCGAATTCCTAATCGTAGAAATTCCTTAACGTCGCCTCCTCGACGCTGGATATCCTCCCCGCGAGGTTCTTCCTCGTCCCGAGGATTCGGTTTTTATGGGTTGTAGGTGCATAGTCGCTGGGATTCCTGCTACTCCTTCTCCTCGTTCCGTGAGAAATTCCTCGGTGCGTTGACCGAAGGATCGAAGGATCGAGGCTTCGATGCCTCGTCTACGATTTTCGCCGATCCTCCAACTCCACCCGGCCCCAGGCTGCTTCTCCTAGATTCTTCCGTTCCACCCGGTCACCGTTCACCGACTTTTTACCGTTTCATCCTGGGTCTCGGGTCCCATTGGAAATGGGCGGCAATTAGAGGGAGAACCGCGCGAGTCTTTCCTTCGGTGGGCGTCCTTCCTCGCTCACCCTCTGTTTATTCGGAGCAAATAGGGGCGCGCATTTTCGAGCGCCGATGAGGATCGCGGGACGAGGAAAGAGGAAGCGAGAAGGACTACCGGGCCGAAATTCCACGGGGGCACACGGAATCACCGCCACCTTCGCCACCGTCGTCCTACCATTGTCAGGACCTTTTCTCGTGCTGCATTATCCGCTCACCTAAGTCAACAGGTCCCGCGTTAAGCGGCCAAGCCGTCCTTTTCCTTCACCTCCTCGTCCTCTCGATGCCGTTCCATTTTACCACTCGTCACCTTCGCTCCTCGTACTTCTCGATTCTCGGTCACTCGTGCACGACGATTACGCAGGACCTCCGACGAGCTGAGGCATAATTGAAAATTGTTTACCACGCGTTTCTCTTCCCACAGGATCGGTGGGCGAATGCGCAATCGGCCGCGACTTCAATTAGGACGCGATTCGCAATTATAATTCTCCTCACGAGAATTCGTCCGACTAATCGGAGACTCACCCGGTGAGAATCGTGATATCTCACGATTTCGTAATCGACGCGCCACTCCCCGTGACTCGCCGCTCGGATGTCCAATTTTAATTACGGCCTCGCGGATCCTCACGGGTATTACGTAAAGGAGTAATGAGGCGGGCATCGATTTCGTCTAGATCGCGCGCGCAGATTGACTCGGGCCGATTCCACCTAATGGCAGAAAATTGCCCACTGTTTTTCGCTCGCGCGCCCGCGAGGGCAAACGCGCTCCTTACCGCGTCGCGGCGTCTCGTTCGCTCCTCGCGCAGGGTCTTCCCTGTAAATTCTAAAATTTTGCTCGTACGCGACCAACGATCCACCCAATGAAATCTAGCGCTCGCGAAAGCGAATCTGCTTACGATTTATCTCGCGATTCTCTCTCGACCTATCGACGATTCCTTCGGTCGAGAAGAAGACGCGTCCTTACGGCGCCGCGCGGCGTTCGCACGTGCTCGTCGTGGCCCGCGGGCGAATGCAGCGGGCGGATCTCGCGCTCGCCCGCTTCACCTCTCTTCGTCTTCGTCTTCCTCTTCTATCGTCTCGCGCGAGAGAACGCGGATAATTACAGGAACGAGAATCGAGACTCGAGTGTGCGTGTGTGTGTGTGTGTGTGAGAGAGAGAGAGAGAGAGACAGAGAGAGAGAGAGGGAGAGAGAACGAGAGAGGAGCCTCTGCCTACGGACACGGGAGAATGCCGATTGCATTTTCATCTCGGGCTTTCGCGTTTTTCGTCGCTCGTCACTTCCGCATCGATGGAAACGTAGCCTTTGCGCGCGCGCCCCCCCCCCCCCCCCCCTCGATCAGACGCTCAGATATCGAGAGGGAGTGCGAGAGCGTGTGTGCGAAGCGTTGTTCGCGATCAATAGATCGCTGTACCGCGCGGATCGGCGATCTGGCGATCTGGCGATCTAGCAGCGGGAGATCGTGTAGCGATCGTTCGTTCCGCGATCGCGCACAATGCGAATCGTACGTTCCGGGGTCGCACCGGGGGCGACTGTCTCTACGTTAACACAGACGCGCGCGCGCGCGCGCGCGCTCGCGCACATAAACATCGAAACACACGCATGGGGAGGTTACCTGGCACACTGAGGATCGTCGTCGTGAGAAGCGGCGTTGCCTCTGCCGCTCCTACCCCCGCTGCCTCCACGGTCCTCTCCTCTTCGTCGTCCTCATCCTCCTAGCGGAGCGTTACACGGGCTCGCGCGCTCGTGCTGCGAGCGTAAAGGATATCCCGACGATTCGATCGAGCCGTTATCGAATGTTGTTATCGTGTGCTCGCGACGGCTGATAGACATCGACCGGGGACCGTGCTCGATATTCGCAATTAAGGGCACGGAGTGGGACGACGGATTGTTTGGTACGCGACATTAAATTATCCGTTGATGCGCACGCCTGTGAGCCGAGGTGTACGCGTTATTGTATGTTCACGTACGTGCATTACACGCGTGTGAAATACCTCGGGCCCGCACCCGCTTGCTGCATTTCTCCGCGAGCGCGGTGCATTCACATTGACGTTGCACCTCTCGAGCAGAAAATAATGTAACGATCGAGCGCTCACGGCAGCTGCCGCCAGTGTGTACAATGATATCAAAGGATTTCGCTGATTCAGAGACACGGAACGAAAGGAACGAAAGTTTCCCGGCCTTAAGGATCGGCGCGTCGATCGATCATCGAGGGCGTAACTTCTTCCTCCTCCTCCTCTCTTTCTTCCACCGTCTCGGAGCTCCCACCTCGTCTTTTTAACGCGCCACGCGAAAAGCTCCTTTAAACGGCGCCCTCGACAGACAAGATTATCCCGAAGATTTATATCGCGCCGCGAAGAATAATACCGAGGGCAAACCTTTCTCGCGGCGAGGGATCCATGGAAAAGCTTCGTATTTCCTTCTCAAGCGCGATCGTCTTCCGCTCGGCCGCAAAACTTCCGTTCGGTTCTCTTCGTCGGTAAGTTTATCGGCGAAACTATTGGAGATCTCTCGTAACGATCTCGTCGAACTGCGCGATGAAAATTTCTCATCTTTCTCGATTTTTCAACGCTTTGTCCCCGCTCACGATTATTCCTCTCGATTCTTTCCACCTTCCTGCCACCACTTGGTTTCGCAATAACCCGCGATTTATCGGACCTTCGTTCATGTTGCTCCCCAGCCGTCATTCGAGACCCCCGATGGTGTCGATCGCTATCTTAATTTCGTATTGTGATCTCCTCTTGACGCTCGCCTCCTTCTTCCATCTCAATGCGCATGCGCGCGCGCGCGCGCGCGTCTACACGATGACGACGATCGTGACGAGGAGCGTGTATACACGGGATCAACAACGTATCCTGCCTGCAAACTGTTTTCTACATCTCCGTGAATCGACAATGGGCAGTCCTTCTAACGACGCGACGTAATCTGACGAGAGGTGAGAGAGCGTTGTTAGGAGGGCAAGAGAATAATCGTGTAGCCCCGTGTTACCGCGACGTTGGTGCCGCAGCTCCGATTTACGATCGGTGACAGCAACGTTGAATCACGTGTGGCCGTAAACCTCTTTCTCCCGAAACTCGCGAGAAAGTAAAAGGAGAGCAAGGTTGGGTGGACCGCGCGCGCGCTCTCGCAGGAGGCGCGGTCGTAAAGACGATAATTTACGCATTCGCGGCTATCTGCGCCCGAAATCTGGCCGCGTTGAGAATTCCACGAAAGATGACGATGGGGACAGGTAGAGGAAGCGAAGCGTAAAGGGGAGGAGAAGAAGGAGGAGAAATTTCGGGGTAGCACGTCCACCTATTTCCACATGCGTCACGATTAAGACCGTGGGCGGTGTCGGTGATCAGATTAATGACGTCATAAACCCAATAAAATATCGTCCCGGAGCGCAACAATGCGGGCGAATCCCTTAAGGGGAGCGAAATCGGGAGCGAAGAGATTGGAAGAAGAAGAGGATGATGAAGTGGGAGCGAGAAGCGTTCATGTTTCTCGTTTTCTACCCCCGCGACGAGTATACCTCGGGCTTTGTCGCCCTTTTTCCTTTCTCTACCGACTTTCTTTCTCCGGCCCTCCGCCACTACCTCGCTGCCCTTCTTTCCCTTTTTTCCCTTTTCGCCTGATGGATGATGCAAATAACTGTGCCTCGTCCTGACGCAACAACCGTCGAACGGTCACGGAGCAGTTTTCTCAGCAGGTGGCTGGTGCTCCGGTGGCAGGTTCTGAGAGCAGAAAGAGAGAGAGAAGAAGGTTAGATAAATAGAGAAGGGCGGAGAGAGAGAGAGAGAGAGAGAGAGAAAGAGAGAGAGACTCACGCTACGCCCACGTGGAAAACACGCTCGGCCACGGGGACGTTCTTCGTGCCGATTTCGATCCCTCGCCCCTTCCGCTTCTTTTTCTCCCCGTCACCTAAAAACGCCATCGAGAATTCACCGTGCGACCACGAGCGTGAATACGTTGCACCGAAATTTCGGTCCCTAGCTCGAATCCTGCACGAAGAAAATTCTCCTTTCGATTCGTAAATCTGCCCAGACCTCTCCATCGCGTTTTCTTCTCCTTTTTTTTCTCATTCTACGACGATATCATACGCGCGCAAGATATATCGACAAATTCGTGCCCCGCAGCGAGGAGGGCAGATCTGTCACATCGGTGGAGAGCAATCAGAACCTACAGCTTGTACACAGTGTGTTCGGGTTCGTGTAGAGCGCCTCGACGTCCACGGAATACGAGGGTCGTGTGGGGTCGGGGGTATCGATATCTCGAATCGACAGACGACGTCTCTCGTCGTGCTTCATCAAGAAGCGACAGGACGTGCCGCTGGCCGATGCTGCGTCATTCCTGTCTGAGAGACAAGATGCGTTTGGTCGCCCTCGTTTGCCTTTTGCCAACCTTTTCGTCTCACCCCCCGTCTCCCTTCCATTTTGTTTTCAGCGCCAGATGTTGCCAGAATTTTCAATGTAAAATTCCACTCGACGCTACCTCGACCCTGGTTTATTTCTAGTCGAGGATTTAAAAAAGAAAAGTTATTTTCGAAATGAGTTTATGCTCAGGTATCAGGGCGTTAATATAATGCAGGTCGACAAGGGGACCTGTTATTCCAAGAGGGAGAGCGACCACTTCCTTCTTCGTGCCGCACATTTTTTCCCACTCCGGGGTGCTCGTAAAAAAATAAAAAGGACCCGAGGAAAAAATCCGTAACACTTTACGAGTCGTCGGACGGGGCCCCGATACTTAGTCTCTCGGGCTGAACATATAAATTAATAAGGTTCATTCACGTAGCGCGGATAAGCCGCTCGTTCTTTTTCGATCCTTCCACTTAAATGGCACCAAAAAGTATCTCGGGGACCTCCTGGCCGCTCCTCATTTGGGCAGCTAGCGCTTCCAGGTAATTATCCTCGAAGGGTCACCCAAAACGAGGTTGGGCTCTGACGACAATCGAATCGATTATGACCCATTCACCGTAACCATTGTGCGCCTTTGTTCGAGGACATTGTTAATAACTTTACGGCAAGGAGCACGAGGATGGTTAAGAGCCCGCGGCAAAGAAGGGTGAGGAGAAATGGCGCATCGAGAGAATCGACGATGATTCCCATTTCGTGTTCTAGTGGACGAAGGAAGGAAGTTTCTGTAATTTTTCAGTTTCTCTCTTGGCCGTTCCTGCACGCGACAAAGTTCGCTTTTCTACCCTTTCTTCCTTTTCCCTCCTTCTCGAATTTTTCCCTCGCGAGGTCCTACTTTTACGGTCATCCGTTCAATATCCATCGTCCCCCCGTTGGCAGACAGGATCGTAAAACGGTCGAATTTTCGGTGGATGCACGCGCACCAGTGACCTCGGTCGACATAAAAATACTTCTGGGACCGTGAGCCACTATTTTTCGCTCCTCGGGCTTCTAACGGTGCTTGCCACTTTTTCCAAAACGGTACCCCACGTGGGACAGCTTTCTTTTTCCCGGCCTTTCTTCACGCTTTCTTTCACCTCCCTCCCTCACCCCCGCGAGACCCGAAATCGTACGGTTTTTGAATTTTTATGGAGCACCCTCGTAGACCATGCCAAAAATGTGGGTCACGTCGTAAAAACGCTAAGACAGAAGGATTCCCCGTCGGGGGTGCGCCCTTTACCGTTACCTACGGCCCGTTAAAATTTTCCTCGCGCGCCTCACCGAAATTTCCGACCGCCACTCTCGGGATCGCGTTTCGCCTGCTTCTTCTGCTTCTTCTTCTTCGAAAAAAAAGGAGAAGAACCGTCGAAGAGGAAGTGAGAGGATCCTTAAGGGCGTATCGGTGCGTGAAACCGACTCATCGTGGCACAACGAGGCCCTAACGACTGGCATTCAGCGCGCGCCCGTTTGTCCACGTGACATGCAAAAATCACCCCGTGGCTCTTCGAGCCCTTGAAGGAGGAGGGAAGAGGAGGTAGAGCAGCATCGCCGTGGAATGTAACTCGTTCGTGATTGGCTGCTGTCTGCCAACGAAGCGGACGAAGGACGAGGGACGAAGAAAGTCACCCCACGCCCTTCCACCCTTCTTGCCACCCTCCCAAGAGGGACCAGCCTCGGGCTAATTCGACCAACAAAACGAACGTTTACGCGCGTTTTGCATAAGCGCACAGTCACGGTTTTCTTTCCACTCCCTCCTTCCAACGTTCCTCTCCGACCCGCGTGGGTACCCACTTACGAAGAGAAACGAGACTGCGGGATGAAAGGGACAGGTGGGGTCCGAACGAATTGGGTTAGTCCGGGAAAAGATACCTCGGACGAGGAATGTCCCTTTGGGATGCTGAGCGGACGAGAGTCCGCTCGGGGAGTTGAAGATCTCGCGAAGGCCTGTGGTAGGAGAAAGAGCGCGGAGAAGAAGCCAGCAGGTTCTATCGCGCGAGGAGAGAAGACGATTGGCGAGCGCGTGGAAAAGAGCGCGGAGTAGCGCACGATCGCATCCTTCTTTTCTTCCTTCTCCATCTCTTCCACCCTCTCTCTCTCTCTCTCTCTCTCTCTCTCTCTTCGCGTCTCGCGTCGGTCGGTTGGCAATCGCTCATTCGGGATCACGGTATATCACGCTTCATATAGAATGGTCGGCGCCCGATGAATTATTGACCGGCGAAGCCCGTAGGTAGGCCGGGAGCGAGAGTCCACAGCAGTCCGGTTCGCGGCAATGATGAATCCAATCATAATTTAGTTACATCTTATTAGACTCCTACCGCGCCGGCTCACCGTGAGACCGCCGGCTATACCGTGGTTCTTAATCCACGAAATGCATCTCCACTCGCTACTACCCCTTCGCATCGACCCATCGCGTCCATCCGACCATCCGCCTCCTCTCCCCGCCCCTTGTCGCTACCTGCCCACCACCACCGCGCGGGGCCAGCCTTTCTTTCCCTTCCTTTCTTTCTCTCCTCTGTTCTTCCATCAGCCGATGGCGTAGAGAGCCCACGCTAACGACTGCATCCCTCTCGCGTTCTTTGGAGCGCGTCACGGGAGGGGACGTCGAGTGAGCCGGAGCTTTCGATTCTCCACGTTGTTGCATCCTCTTTCTCGCTTCGTCCTCTCTCCTTCATTCTCGCGAGACCGGAGAAGACGCGAGACGTCCACCGTCCGACGTTTGATCCGAATTTAATTAAGGTCACCGACTCTGGGGCCCATCTCTCCAGTAAGCCGCAGGATGCTGCGCGGACCACCCGTCCGTGGCACGCGAGACATTGTAAGAAGACCGAGAACGATTCAATTTTCTTTATTTGCAAACCGCCTGCCCTTTCGTTCCCGCGCGCCGTCCGGATTCGCTCGGCGTGGAATTTTGCGGAGTGGAAACCAGTCCGGGGAGAATGCGCGAAATTTCGCGAATTTGTACCTCGGGTCCCTCTTTCGGTCGACGTATCGCGAGTCACAGCGAAGACTTCCGCTGGTAGATAAGAAAGAAATCCGAAGGATGCACCCACGCGGATCTTCCAAGTTCCCGAGGAAGCTGGAAGTCGTCTAATGTTCAATTCGAATAATCTTCCTCCTCCACGAGCGACAGGTCTCCACGATTTCAATCGGATTCTCGATCGCGCTCGGGCGGAACGAGAAGTTTCCTTCTGGTGCTCGTTATGCACGGTGGCTCGCATTCGCGCGCATGCGCAAAACTATGTGCGCGTTCAGCAACAATTCCTGACCCGCGAGAGCTTCCTCCCCTCGGAGCTTTACCTGACTCATGGATTTTATGGCCCACGACCCCACATTTCGCGGGTTCTCACGCTATTCGCGCGCGCAATTGTGATATAGCAAGCCTGCCCACGGAGGAATGTTAAAAAGTCGTTCCTCATTAAACGAACTGGAACGGAATTCCGGAACGGTACTGGGAATACCGAACACGCGAGTTCGCTAACTAGAAGGCAAATACAGATTGTACGCATCGCGTGCTAATACTCACTCTCCGCTATTCGCTTCGATCTCTCGGTGTGAGTGCGCGGTACGTGTGACGTTTGATACCGGACGCTCCACGAAAATTCACCTGTCTTTCGAAACACGGGACAGAGACCTTCGACGATCGTTGCCGCGTCTCGCGAGAGTTAGGTAGCGCGAAAAGAGAATTTCCAACGAAAGAAAGGAGGAACATTTTAACAGCCGTCATCGTGGAAGCGAGATAGAATCGACGAGGCGAAGAGAAAATCGCGTTTAGCAGAAAGCCGAACAATACCGTTTAAAGGACAAAGCGTATGCTTGAGCACGTTCGAGTGATCAGGCGTGGCTAACCGTGTAACTAGTGTCCCGCGGCTCCTGGAAAGATTTTGTCCTCGGGCGTATGTGCGCCGCTTTCCATTTTCCATCGCGACGAACCAGTGGCGCTTAAATTAATACGCATCGGAAAATTCCTCGAGTGCTTTCACGTGCTTCCGAAAATTCCAAGCATCCACTCTCGACACGTAAGAAGAGCGAAGAATCGATTTCTCTCTCCTCTCTCGTCCATTCGACCATCGATACGCGTCGCGATGCTCCGTCAGGTGGTCAATGCTTTTCCGTCCCGCGCCCGGAGAACTAGGAAGCACTCGGCGCGTTCGAGGTTACGCGCCGGGGCGAGCACTTATCGCGTCTGAAAGTCGTTAAGCAAGCCACGAGAGAAGGAGAATACATTCGTGTTAACACGCGTCGTCCGCTGGTTCGTTCGTTAGATTCCCTTGCGAAAGAATCGAGCGGTTGAACGATTTCGCGGGACCACAAGGGCGCTTCTGGTTGCGTTTGCGAAAATGAATTCTCGCAACAGCGATAAAAACACGCGGTACTCGAACGTCATCGGCAGGCGCCGCTCCAATTCCTCGACCTTTGACCCGGCCTTGTCGTTGATTTACGCTCTCAGAAATTCCGCGCCGATAGTACCGGTACGATGGAAGGGCCGTTCGCATAGGTAGGTACCTGTTCTCGAGGAGAGAGAAAGAGAGGAGAGCAAGACGGAAAGACAGTAAAAAGAAAAGAAACAGACGGAGAGAGAGAGAGAAGAGAGAGAGAGAAAGCCCATGTCGAAAGGGGAGCCACTCCAGAATCGTGGTAGTCGTGCATCCGATAATGAGACTCGCACGGCATTTTCGATTCCGTGCCGCAAATAATCTCCCTTCTACATGGGAGGCGCTCATTATCGTGCCAGGGGATAGCGACGAGGGAGTCAGGATAAAACCTGAGGACTGCGAAATAAACGAAGTGCCGAAAGAGGTGGAAATTATCGAGGGCAGGGCGCGTACGAGAGAAGCTGTAACCAATCGTAAGCTCGTTCTCGAATCCAAAGGAAATTGAAAACCGCCAACCGAGAAAAAAGATCGAAACGAACGACCGACAAAATCGCCGCAAAGGGCCGAGAAAAAGAAGCATCGCAGGAACGAGGAAGAGCAAATGAGAGGGGACGACGCGCCGTTTGATTTTTTTCAGAAGCTGATTGAGTACGCTCGAGATCATTTACCGGTCGACCCGCGGGCTCTGGACTAATCAGATCAATCAGAGGGAACGATCGCGAAATGAGTTCGACGATCATTATCCTTGGCAGACCGCTCACAGCGGATCTCTTGGAATCGTTTCAAGAAAAGGACAGAGCGAGAGAGAGAGAGAGAGAGAAGCAGAAAAGGTCCTCGTGACCGCAAATCGAATCGCGGAATCGATTTTCAACTCCTCCGATCCTCGTTCGTCCCCTTGGCCACCCCTAAATACCCCCGGCTCATAATGCAGTGACCGATATATCGCAGTATTTACGCATGACGGACGCGTGCGTGAACGAAGAGCAAGAATCCAAACTTCTCAAGGTCATCGTTCGTCGAAGTGCAAAGGAACCTCGGAGATTCTCCGGAACACGGAGACCCGGCGAACTTGGCCGAGGCACGAACACAGGTTCATTTCGCATCCTAGCAAGAAACAATGCCCGTCGTGCTCCCACGTAATTAGGAGATCGTACCATTAGATTAGAGAGACACAATTGGCCGCCCCTCGTGATCTCCACGGTGAAATGGACAATGCAGATTAGCATGTCGGATTTTCACGATTCGCTCTCGTTCGCGAGACGTATTGAGACGTCTCCGTGCTTCGGGAGAAATTAATTAGTCGAAAGTACGGAGGAAACTGATCGTGAGATAGTAACAGCTGGCGAGTTGCCGATAGAGAAGCCCGCACAGCCTACCTCTACTCCAGTCTCGGAGTCGAAATTAGAGAGAAGTATTCGGGCCTGGATTCCTAGGCTACCTCGAAGCGTAGCATAGCCTGCAATTACTCAAAGCCACGTGGCTCGGTTTCGAGAGGGTCCACGGTTGCGGTTACGTTCACGGAGGAAGGAGCGGAAGGGAAGAGGAAATTTAAGGGTGGTGGGGGAGGAGAAAGGAAATCGAGACAATTTGTCTTCTCCTCCTCCTCCCCTTCTTCTTGCTCTTCCATAGATCCCTCTAGCGATCCGAACTGCTACTAGGCCTACTACTATTACTGTTACATCGCGTGCCACCTCGACGCTCGTTGCCTCAGGGTCGAAAAACTTTTTTCGCTCTCCTTCGGCCTAATATATTTCCGCTAGAAAGTCCATGCGACTCTCCCTTCGTTACGGAGCGGTGCCCTGAATGATTCGAGGAGCGAGGAGCAGGGAAAAGGGAAAATTACGCTCGAGGTGGAAACGGAAAAAAGCATGAAATCGTTTTGGAGTCGATGTGTCGCAAGACGGCAAGATCTCCGGTATTTAACTAGTGGATCCTTTTTTCGAATTTCCGGTGACAAGTTGCTCGTGGCCTTTTCTACGAAATTATCGGGGGACTCCGCGAGTCCTTGATCCGCCAAGGTCACAGAAGGATTTTCAGAGCGCTGGGAAAAGCGAACGGCTTTCGGGGGCCCGTCCTTCTCGTGAGGCTCCGTCGGTTACGAAGCCTCACCGGGCTCATTTTGATTGATCGGGCAATATAGCCTGCTCGCCCCCCGCGGTTCTTGCATTACCTCGGCGCGACGTGGAAAAATTGCCGGATTGAGATGCACTCATTAATAATGGCCCGCGTGCGAGGAATATGCGCGGAGATGGCGTTTCGTAGCTGGACCAAACCGCCCTCTCCTATCGCTCGATATTTTTCTGTCGCTCGCGATAGTAAAGAGACACTTAAATAATTGTCCGCACAACTTCTTTACGTCCTCTCCTTCCTTTCAATGAAATCTTGAATGGGCTCCGCGGATGCCCACACTTCCTCTGTGCGCGTTTCTCGCGCTGTTCCGTCCGAGGACGTTGCCACAGCGTAAATCGAGAGACCCCCGTTCGCCACCCCGAATAAAATACGCTCCTACCCGATGCGCGTAGGGATTAGAGGAGAAGGTACGACGCGCGTTGTCGCAACGAGAAGGGAGGATGGAAGATCGGCGCGCAACGAAACTCGATATCCGTTTATCAAGGATCCACTTTGCTCCTCCGTGGATCCTCGCGCTCGGTGAATTGCTCCTGGTTTCTTGTCGCCGATCGGGACGTAAAGTAGAGAGGTACACGCGCGCGCACACGGGAGAGAAGAGAAGAAGCTCTGGTACGCTCGCGTAAGGTGTGCGGTGCACGTGCGTGGTGGTCGAGAGCGATAGTTTTATGGCGTACCTTATTCGTCTCGTTGCTTCGAGTTGAATATCGAGGATAAAATTGTCGGAGGTGGGGCGAGGTGGCGGGTTACCAAAACCGCAAGAGGTATAAAGAGAAAAAGATGTCGCAATTTTGCGAAATAGAAGATTATTGTTAAGAAGTGAGGGTAAAGGGTGAAGAGACGGGCTTCGACGCGGTAATACGTAGGTGTAGAGAAGAGAGAGAGAGAGAGTAAAGAGAAGAAAAGAAGAGGAAGAAGGAGAAAGAGAGGAGAGACATCCCGATGGGAAAAGGGGCAGGAAAGGGGTAAGGGCGGTCTTAATATCCTTTGATTTATCTCGGCGCGGGTCACGGCTTCCCCGCTCTCTCGTTCATTGCAAAGCGCAGCGCATGGGCGGGCCAATAAGTTTTTAAATAACCATAACTCCTGATTTTATGGTCGGGGGAACGCACGGCGCGCTGGTGCCCGGTACGGTCCGCGCGCGAGCTCCGGCTACAAGAGTAAACGCCCGATCGGGAGCGAAGTGTGCCGGTCAACCTGTTTGCTTTGTATTCCGCGACAGGCGTTCGTTCGTTCCTTTCGATCGTCCGACAAAAGCAAGAGAAGGAGGAAGAGGAGGAGGAGGAGGAGGAGGAGCGGCCCGATCGACTCTCGCGTAATGGCGGCTGTCACGAGCTAATGAATAACGTAATTGCTACGTGCGTTTTCCCCGCGCGTCCGTTCCGCATCGCGGACAAACAGCGCCGACACCTCAGGGTCTCGTAAGCAAGAACGCGTCGCGCCGTGACGATGGTGAACGGAGCAGGCGGAATAAACGAGTCCGTTTCTTTTGATCGAGAGGAACGCCGATCGAGGGAGTCCCTGATAATTTGTTTGTTCGACATCTCGTGATGGATCTCGAGAGGCCGGGATTGACAGGATCGTAGGCGCCTTCTAATTGGCGCCGGATGATTTAGAGATATGTTGCGCAGTTGTAACACCTCGTCAGATTCCTTCGCAAAAAGTCCACCGAGTCTTGGTGGAGTTACAGTCGTTACTCGAGATGCAAAGGAAAAATTGTTGTGTGGCGCAGGAGGGGGTCCATGGAAGTCGAAGAGTTATGGACATAAGAAGGCACGACTTCTCGTAAGTAATTACGAAATGGAAGCTAGAACAGCGAGGTGCCCGTTTGTTCTTTCGTTCGTAGGGACCCGCGACGTGAAGCTCCGCGTGCCAGTTGGGCCCTTACCGTCGTACGGATGGTCGACGATGGACGCCTGAGGCGCTTCCATCTCAGCTGGGCATGGGGGCATTGTTCCACTGGGCGATCCGCGTTCCGTTACGCAATCGTTCCAGAGCACCCGTCTCGAGCACAACCACCGAGACAAACAAATATCGTCTCCACTCGATACCCTCGCTCGATCGTCGACTCGCGAACTACCGTTAAATCGCAAGAATTCGAAGACACGACATTTTTTAATCTTCGTGCGAAGCCTTCACCAGGATGCGCTCCGTGCCTCGAAAGCGACTGTCGCACTAGTCACTTCCGGTGTACACTCTTCTCTCGCCTAGAAAGAGAGAACGATCTCCCGGTTAATCCTAATAAATCGAATTCAACGGTCGTCCGTGGAGGGAGGAGAGGAGGAGTGTCATTCGAAAAGCTAGCCGGAGAGAGAGAGAGTCGTAGAAAACAAAGTGGTGGGGCGCGAAGAGGAGCGAGCGAGAGAGGGTAAGGGTAAAAAAAAAAAGCGGAGCGAGGAGATCGGCTGAGAAGGAGGATAGATAATAATAATAATAAAGCGGAGTCGGTGCCAGGTGCCCTGCCAGCCCGGGCACAAGAAGAAGGCGTCCAAAAGCAGTGCGTCGCGCGTCGTGTCATTAGAGAGCGTGAAAGACGTGACAAATGACAGTCTGTCTGGACTTGAATGCACATTGGCGCCCCCTATCGCTGCTCGCTCGTTTGTTTGCGGTCGCGCATTGTCGCGCTACTCGCTCCGCTAAGGCCAAGGAAGGGCGAAGGAAGGCCTCGTGACGTTTTCACGAAGGAACCGTCCACGTTGGTCTAGCGCGACGCCCATGCCGCTGCTGGTTGCCCTCGAGTTACCACCACCCTCCACCCCTCTCTCTCGCTCCCTCTCTCTCTCTCTTTCTTTCTTTCTTTCTTTTCACGTTTCCTTCTACCGACGCTTCTGACGCCGTTACCGTGTGAGAATCACATTCGCCACGGATCCTTGGGGTTGTTTTGACGGGCGCTTGACGAGCGATTGTCCTTTCGACTTTTGCGGGCCTTTCGAGTACCACCGCGCTTTTTTCACCCTCCACGATCACCTTCCCTCTTCTTCCATTTCCTTTCCCCCTCTCCTCTTGTATTTCGCGCGCAGCTCGTCCCTGAGATTTTTTACGACGATCTGGAAATCTGGAATTCGCCAGTATTATTGAAAATGTGCGACAGCTACTTCGCTCACCGCTAACGAGGAACATCCTTAACGAACAATTAACGCCCGCCGATCGTCCTTCTCTCTCGCATCGAGTGGACCCTACCCTAAATTAGAGATCCGATCCGATCTTTCTCCTCGTCTTCTCGATCCCGGTGGCCGGTAGCCGCGCGGAGTTCATCAGCTTCTCTCCTCTCTCCGTCTCTCCTGGAAGAAGAGAAAAATCCCTCGAGCCACCCCGACGTTCGTGAAAGCTCGAGAGCGGGCAAACGATTTATTCTATTGCAGGGGGCAATCGAGTACGAGGCAATTTTGCAATTACCCGCAACCCGAGGAAGAAGTGAGGATAACCCAAGCTTGCTTCTCGTCTTCGGGAAACCTTGCCTCAAGTGGAGTTCTTCTCAAGGGATGTGTCGCCCTTATCCATGTTAACACAGATCGGCGCTAATCGTTCACGTTTTCGCCATAATGCCTGATTCACCGAGAGCGAGGTGCTCGCTTCTTTACGGCATTGTTGCGGCCGCTTTCGCCGATCGGATCGCTATCTTAACTAGCCTCGTGTGCTGTCGGTCGGGCGGGGGGAGAGCTTAGAGAAGTAAAAGAAGAAGGTGGAGGAGGTGGAGAGGCAGTGCGATAGCAGCAGGAGATCCAAAGGGGAACGAGGCTATAGCTCCTGGCAAGCTCCCGTGTTCTCTCTTTCTCTCTCTCTCTGTCTCTCTCCCTGGGAGTAGACACGATCGTTTCCTCGATCGTTCCTTCATCGTGTTCCGCGCGCAGCCTGCCCACCCCGCCGATCGCGAACCGTACGTGACGACAGTAAAGTAAACGTAGCACCGTCGAGTTCCTTTCCGTGCCGATCGCCTCCCGTGCCGGTGCCTGGCTCCCTGAGAAGCGAAGGAAGCTAGAGAGGGGGGAGGGGCCCGAGAAGCCCGGGAGCAACGACGAACGGCAGCTCGGAAAACGTTTAAGATCGAGAGACGATAGGAAGCCTCTCCCCGCGTCCTTCTTCGTTTCTCTTGAGAGGATTGAAAGGAAAGAGAGAGAATTAGAGAGAGCGAGCGAGCGAGCGAGCGAGAGAGAGAGAGAGAGAGAGACAGGGCAAGCTCCTCTTCTTCTCCTTCTCGTGGACCACGAAGGTGCTAAAAGATGAGATTGGCCGACGGAACGGGCCCCCGTGACCGTAGATACGAGAGATGCCCACGGAGGATCAAGTTACGTCGGGCTTTAACCACCCCTCGCGTTCTTCTCTCCTTCTCTTATTCCCTCTTACCCAGAGTACCCTGGACGATTTTTAAAGTATCCGTCACGAGGTACGACAGGAACGTCGATAATACGACGAACGTGTGCGCGGATCGATCTTAATCGAAAGTCGATCGGTTCGGACCATCGATCTTCGAGTTTCATTCAAGCGTGATCTGAAGAGTCAACGAGTTTCCCTCCGTCCCTTTTTTCATGCTCGTTCTCGGAATTTTTTTTCAGTAGGCAAGAACGTATCGACGTTAGACCGAAAAAAAAAACAACATTCCTTCGACACACGCTTCCTCCGGGTGTGCGCTCTTTCGAAAGAGAGCAGAGACGATCAGGGCCGTCCAATTCCGCTTTACTCGCTCCAAGCCAGCGTCATTAGCAACCTGATTCACTTAAGGAAGTCAAATCAATTTGACCGAGGTGAGATCACGTATCCTAATGGAAGCGGCGGCCACTTCGTCTCTAACCGCGGATCGATTATTATTCATTAGAGTGAAATTCTCCGCGCTCAATCTAATTGTTCCACGCTTCGCTCCGCTCCGGCACCCGTACTCGGTCGGGGAAAGTCGACGAGTTAAGAACAAAAACGCTAATGTCGATCGCACGCTGCCGGATCGACCAATGGCCCCGAGACAACACGCTCGCCTTCATCCTGCTCGCTTTAGGCTCATTTCAGGCCCCTCGTTTGAACGATCACCGCCCAGAGAATGTATTCTTACTCCTCTTACGCGCCGAGGACCACTCGAAGTCCATACCAATGTCGAAGATACGCGTGCATTCTAAAACTTCTACGGTCGTGCTACGTTAAATGAGAATCTACCAGAAAGACATTTAAATTAAACGAAGGCCTTCCTCGCGCGCGTCGCGCGATGGTTCGATGGGCCGAACCATTCTACCGCTACCTACGTCGAAGTTTACGATTTTCGGAAGCACGCCCGCCCCGGAGGGCAAGAGTAGTAGCGAGAACTCGCTCGAGGTTAGCGAGAGCGACGGGGCGGGCGGAGAACGCGGGCGGAGAAGATGACACGCGGTTTCCAACTGTCGTAAATAAATTTCCGACGGAGATTAGCGGGCAGAAACCGCGAAAGTTACGGGCCCTCCATTGAAACGGGGCCTTACCTCGTTGCCTCCTTCCTTCGCCGTCCGAGCTCAAAGGGTTGCTCCTTCGTCAGCGGGCCACGAAAGAGACGCGCCGATGCCCTCGGCCTTCCCGTCCGATCCTCCTCCCGTTTCTTGTTTCTAAAAGAAAGACAGAGAAAGGGAGAACGAACGAGAGTTCTAAATATAATTTGGCCGGGCGTGCAACCGGCATAATGAACTCCCTTGCACAGTCCACCGCGGGCAGATTTACGATTCGCTTTGCTCGCGACGAGACCGTTTTCAGTTTAAGTCTACTCGAAAGGCGGAGAGGGGTGAGCGGTTTGGCGTGATCACTCGACGAAGAAGAGGGCGAGAAATTCTCGCTTCTCACGAGTATCGACCTCAATTCTGTCGTTATTTCTAATTCTACTCACGAATGTTCTACGATAATGAATTTCTCTCCGATCGACCACTGACACAATCATCAGAACCTACCACACACGGTGGGATCCTTCGAGACAATGGCGAGTGCGAGGCACTGCCACTCTCGAGCAGGTTCATTGTTTCCGAAGGTGGGGCCGGTCCGGGACAATTTCTCGGCGTATTTACCAGTATTAGGATAATCCCATTTGTCGAAATGCGCCCGCTTATGTTCCTGCCACCCTGGCGGGCACGCCCCGTTCTTTCGGGGGATAAGGAGTGGCGAAGGTGGAGAAGGAAGGGTGGAGGGAAGAGAGAGAAGAGAAAACGGGTCCAGCCGGTACAACTGTGTTTCCCTAGGGACCGAGAGTGGGCTACTTAAAGGCGCGTTTGTTCTTTCGACAAGAGGCAAGGCGACACGACGACGAATGCGAGCGCGCGTTCCTATGGCCGCCAAAAGGCAAACCGTGTAATACTTAAACCGCGTACCGTTACAGATGCTACCTAAAAGTAAGAAAGAGAGAGAAAGAAAGAACGAGAGACGGAGGGAGTGACGGAGAGAGAAAGGAAGGAGAAAGGGTTGATCTTAATGCTCGGAAATTTACGATGCCCACGGTCCATCGACTTCCTGCCGGAGAGACAAATAGTCCAGGTAGCCTGCTACAAAGGAAATAGTTTCGTTTACCCGCGTAATTTGTCCGTATCCAATTTGTCGTTGCACTCTTCTCAGGACTGGTGAACGTTCGAGTACTCTTGAATGTACAGTCGATTCAGCCCGTCCTCGTGTCGCACGGTCTTTACTCTTGCAGCTCGCGGATATTAGTATTTTTGCCCTCGAACTCTTCAATTCCCTTTCACGAGGAAGCGAACTTCGGGAAGATCGTCCCACCGACAAGATTTAAACGTGCGCGCCACTTAATCCGTCGGCAAGCGATGTTATCCTTTTGCGGGGCTCTACCGACCGGTCCGGCAGCGAGTATCGTCCAGCGGAATCTTATCTGTTGGACTTTAACCAGCAATCTGGTTAGCCGCGACGCTCGAAAGTCGTTAATCCGTGGATTGACCGTAGCGAAAGCGGTTAAGTCCTCTTGGTCCTTCCTCCAGCTCGAGCCCCAGGAGACACAAGGACCTCTTGGTGCCCACCCTCCCTTCGTCCTGTCCGGTCTTCCTAATCTTAGACCAAATATCGCAAATTGGTGGGCCACCCCGTAACCTGCTCCTTCTTCTCTTTCTCTGTTTGCTTTTATCTGTTGGCACCGTAGTGAGAGAGAGGGAAGGAGAGAGAGATAGATAGAGAGAGAGAGAGAGAGAGAGAGAGGAAAGGAAAAGAGTAGTACTGTAGAAGGAACAAGAGGGAGCGACGAAGGAGACTAATCCCAATTTAAATGGGATCCATCCTGCTCACGGACAAAGCGCTCGCGAGGGCAGAAAGTGGGCGGTGCACCGTGAAAGTTGCGGATTAGAAACGAAAATCCTCTCCCTTAAGGAGAGATCCACTTCTAAGTCCACCCTCATCCCCGCGTGAAATCGTCAACACGAATGTTACAGCGTGAACCGGGCGTCCAGGCCGAATGACAAGTTGGAAAATTTCACTCGACACTCGTGCGCCGCTCGCGTGGGAGAGGAAAGAAGAGGCGCGGAAGGATTGGAAGGCTCGTGCTTGTGCGCGCGGGACGAGGAAGAGGAATAAGAGGAAAGTGGCGCTTTACCACGAGAAAAGATACCACGCGAAGAGAGGCCGTCGAGGATATCGTAATTGCGCGATTGTGAGACTAGACGAACGCGCGAGTAGAGAATCGTGTTATTCTCGATATCGCAATCGCCTTGGAAAAGCTCGCACGACCGGTGCGTGCGGACTCACTCGCAGATACTAAAACGCAAGCAAGACCGTTCCAATTCTTCGTGCCTCTATACGCGACTGCTTGGAGAAAGGCTGGAAAAAGAT
The DNA here is from genome assembly GCA_944319695.1 of Tiphia femorata. NCBI lineage: Eukaryota > Metazoa > Arthropoda > Insecta > Hymenoptera > Tiphiidae > Tiphia > Tiphia femorata. Next base: position 4,591,254 of record OX090902.1, read on the forward strand.
ATTTTTACAGATCCGCTTCCTCCAGACGTACTTCTCGCCTCGATGTGAAAAGCACCCTCGAGCTTAAGATTTCGAGGAGAATACGCGATAGTTACTGGCCCACGAGCGTAAAATGGAGCGGCCCCACCCACCATAGGTTCCAGCGACGAATAGAAAAATATTCCGCGTCACCTAGGGCTTCACCCTTTCGCCCTTGTGGTCCTTCAACCCTTTTTGGCAGGGCCTTTTAGAGAATGGGCGCCCGGGGAAAGGGCAAGAGTATTTCTAATTTACGGCACCCCTGTGGCCACTTGACTCGCATTGTGGGTGACCGCATCCTACTGAGAACCGCCGCAAAATCTACTCGGAATCGATCGTAAATCTTTATATACGTGCCACGAGCAGCGGTTGCTAAGCGCGGTGTCACCGCGACGAATCGGGAGCGGCCTCGATTTCGATTGGGACCACGAGAAATTCAAGATCCTGCCTCGGTGCTTCTTCGGGCTATCTAAGGTCATTGCGTAATCAGTGCCTCGTAGAAGTCGAGTTCGATATAATTGAGATTTATTAGATAGCGACGCTTCTAGATAACTAGATTTGGCGCGAATCTAGTGGCGATTAGATCAACAGGCTCGATTAACGAGAAATCGCGCGACAGGTTCGCGGGATGCAAATGAATCTCGATTCGCAGACGCGCGCGTGCTTTCGTGGAAAGGAGCGCGCGCGTGGATTAGCTCGGGTCTCTCCCCGAGGAAACTCGCAAATAACTGGATTTTCCGATTCAACGACGCTCTAATCCGCTTACACGACTCGCAAGCGAGCGCTCCCTCACGCGAAGCGTCTCCTTTCGGGCTTTTAGCCGTCCTGACGTTTCGACGGCCAACTGGATCGATTAGATCGCAGGAGCGAGTGGGCCCAGCACCGCACCGGTTTTTCAAATACGAAACGGTTAATCCGATTAACCGATCTCGCTCGGGTTAAACTAGCATGTTTGCTAACAGTTTTGACGTTCCGCGTACATCGAGCCATCCGGGGACGCGTCGAACGTCGACTCCTGCGTAACGAAAAGTCGGAGAATTTCGCTCGGCCTTGGAATTCGTCGGTAGGAAAACGGGAGCATTGAATCTTTCACCTGCGCATTCAAGTAGGCGGCGACCTCTAAGGGACGAGCCGTTCCTCTTGATCCTTCGCACAATTTCTATGGACGCGGGCTTATAGATTTTAATAGAAAATTGAAGCACCTCGTACCACGGTGGGTCGAATTAATCTGCAAAAATCTCGTGTCCTCGTCGTCTCTCCTCTTTTATCTTCTCGCGGTCGTTACAGCTGGCCCAGTTTCTATGGGGACTCGCCTTATAAATTGCCACGGTTCTTTTTACGAGCTTGGCATAAAGCGCCAAGTCGACACAGGTCCGCTCTTACTCGTGGAGTAACGAGGCCCCTTCTTCGTTCTCACCTTCTCTCTTTGTTCTCACCTCACGATCCCCGCGACGCGTTCAATTCCGTCGAGTTTCGGCGCGCTCGTCGTTAAAAGCACGCGCGTCGAACGTCCCGACGTCCTCGGGTCCCACTTTTATCGCGCGCAACCGCCTCGTCACTTTAAAGCATCCAATTTCATCGGGGACGTCGCCGACGAGCCGCTCGCCACGTCATCTTGAAACAGTCACGCGGAGGACCGTTTGTCAGCGCGGGCCTCGCGAAGCGCCGACGCGGCTCAGGCGGCGCGTTTAATTACCGCCGGTATTTCCACCTAAAGCGCGAATTAAACGGCACCTCTAAGACCGTTTCGTCGTGAGTTTAGAACGTAAGCGGACCTTCACCGGCGCCGAAAGATCCTCGCCGAGGGTCGTTAAAACGGCGATATATCGCAAGGAGTCGATAGTAAGTCTCGTCGCGCGCTCGATGGATGACGATTCGAGGGTTACGAGGTTCTACCTAGTCTCGAGAATTCTTCTCCTCCATTGTCGCGCCATTGTCGACGAGGAAAAGAGATAGTTCCTAGTCGATAGGGCACGCTTCTGCTACTTCGACCGCTTCTGAGAAACGCCATTCTCGCAAGTACGCGGAAAATCGGGATGCTGAGTTTAGGAGGAAGGCGAGAGACGAGGAGGAAGATTTAAGGGGAGAAGGAGGGGTAGGGAAAATTCATGGCGTAGACTCCCCCAATATTTTGACTACCGTGTCAACGAGAACTCGCGGTGGCGTCCTCATTCAGGATGCTCATCGGCCCGTGACGCCATTCATTGCTTCGCACTACGCTCCGTCCCCGTGGCTTTTTCGCTGCAGATTTATCGGACGACGACGTGCGAGCCGATTCGAGACGAGCGAATGAAACGAGCGAGCAGCAGCAGCCGCTCGCGCGCGGTTAGATTTGTGGCTTCTGTGGTTTTGTCCCCGCGCGGATAAAGGTGCGATCTCTCTCCCTCTCTCCCTTTCCTCTTCTCGAGTTGAGAGGGCAACAGCCAATTACGCCAACAGTCAGCTCCGACACCCGCGGTGCTTAAGCATTTCTTTTTCCACACCTTCGATTCAGCCTGGGGAATTATACCGTATGGAGAAAATGCTTTGAGAAATTATAACGTGCTCCGATCTCCTTCGTTCGTCCATCGGACTCGTGAAACGAAACTTTTTTTCATCACTCCAGAACCAAACGAGAGAGTTCACACGAACATTCGTCCTTATGAATTCAAAATCGTCGTCCTTTACGCGATGGTGCCTCCGGAAAATATTCATGACGCGGTCGAGGGTCGATCCTGGCCCTTGGACGAACCCTAAAGGGAAAGCAGTGCTGCCGCTATAGGGCGCGCATTTTATATCGAGCGAGAAACAATGACGTCCCGTAATGACAGTCGAGAGGATCTCTCTCGGGACGGGCTCCAGGGTTTCGAGACTCACGACGGAGAGAGGAAAAAGGGAGAAGGACGGAGAGAGAGAGAGGAGGAAGAGAATGAGCGAGAGCAAGAGCGGGGCACGAATGGAACGAGGGGGGCGTTCAATCGTGCGGAACGATATTCACCGTGTGGTTCCGTGTTATGCACTCGCGGGGTAGTTTATAGTTGTCATCCATTAAGTGCACTTATAGCTAGGGTACTGGAGGGGAGAGATGGATCCTTGGTCGAACACGAGTCGTTCGATCGTTCGTTGATCTTAAGCCACGGAATCACGGAACGCACCCTCCAAACTCTCAACTTCCAGAACGATTATGAATCCATGCACTAGGCAACTAGGTAGAATCCTTCGAAGTATCACGAAAATTTCGCGCGCGACTGTCCCAGATCCTGTGAAATCCTGCAAGATTGTGCGAGGCACGTCCTGACAATGGCGGCGCGGTTGCGTGGGGCAAATAAAAAGTACAAATTCGCCGATTTATTCGAACCACTCGATCGTCCCTCGAGGAATTCATTAAGGCCGCTCTTTGTTCGCGGAAGATTCATGAGTCGAAGGATCGTACGGTGCCTCTCTTTCCCTCGTTGCATAAAGTCGCCGGGCGGAGAGTAGAGGAGAAGGGGTGGCGAGGGGATCGAGCGAGCGAAGGTCGGACGATTTTCTGTAATTAAATATGCTCGTACCGTGAGTGGGCGGTAGGCGGTGGGCAGTCGATTTATCGCGAAAACCGCGAGGGACGGCGGATATTAAATTTCAGATAGGGCCGGGTAGTAGTCCCTTACCGTGGACACCAGGCCGGTATTGCGTTTCAGGACTCGTGCCGTTTCCACGCGAGTACTGCTTCACTTTCGTCATTTGCCGGTTCTCTCTCACGCTCCTCCTTCTCCTCTTCCACCTCAAACCGAAATAAACAACCGTTTTCAATATACAATTTTCCTCTCTCCCAATCACGTATAATTCTCTTTACTGGCCGTGCTCGCGAGGGCTTCCTCTTCCTGTCGAAATCCACGGGGCCAATTCGTCGCGGCGTTATCGCGCTCGCGCGGATCGAATCCAACCACTAGACTCTCATTAGCAGTATTCAGCAATTGTTCACAGAGTGCGATTTCGAAGCGAGGCACCCGAGGTATCGAGCGGAAAGAGCATCCCGTGACAAATCGAACAGATGTCGGGGCCTAGTTAGGTCAAGTAGCATCGGTTCCGGGCCACTTTGTCACCTCGGCGAGGCCAACGACGACGTCACGATCGATGTTAATCGGATCTGCAAGAGAGAAGGAGATGGAACGAGAGAAATCGTTGCCTCGATCAATGTCGATTCGTCATCCCGGTCGTTAAGCGGGCCACAACGGAGTGGCGAGAAAAATTCTCTCCCTTCGCGCGCCTTCGCGCGACCGATGACGGCGGAGAATTTTGAACAGTCCGGAGAAGAGGGCCTCCTCCTTGTCTCGCCTCGCGCGCAAACGAGCAAATTGTACTCTTCGAATTTTCACGAGGGGGAAACACGTCGACGTTACTAGCAATGTCATCCACATTGGCACGGGTATTGGAATTATTCCAAACAAAAATTTCGAAGCTTACTCCCGAGCGTGGGACACGCATCGGAGAGATTTCACGGGTCCGCGGAATCCTCGTGCGCGGATTCAAGCAAGATCTTCATGGACACCGTGGTAGGGTTCGAGCCGAGCCGTAGATCATTGAAACGTATATCCTCTCCTCCTCCTCTTCCTCTCGTCCTCTTCGACATCCTTCCTCTCCTCCTCCCTCGCCAGCCGTGTAGCCAAGCGTACCTGTACCCCTGGACCGTCGTCGTCGAGGAGGACACAAAGTAGATTCGAGATATCTCGAATCGCGCTCCCAGTTCCCGTGGGGTCGCGCCGGTCCACGGTTACGAGCCGACGAGAGGTCGACTTCCAGCGGCTCTCGGAGATCGAAGATTCGCCCACGCCCTCGCGCTCCTCGCGGAAAGAAGGAGTCTCTCTCCCCGTTCCTTTCTTCTTCCGTTCGTCGAAGGACGCGCGCCCCTCTCGAGATCCTGTTTCCCTTCGATCGATTCGAATTAATAATTCCTCCCATCGCGCGAGCACGCCGAAAGGGAGAAAGGAGTGGAAGAGAGTGGAAAGAAGCGAGGAAGAAGAGCGCCGAATGAATTATTTTCCAGCTTGGATACCCTGCCAGGACTGACCGATAACTTGGCCGATCCAGGCTGTCGGCCGTTGATAGCGTGGATCGTGCTGCTAGGAAACAACCATAGATCCCCCGCTATCAGGAGCCCACCGTCTTCAGCTTGAAGAACGATCGTCCATTTGAAGCCCACGAGTCTCCTGGTGGACCTCGGCTTCTCCACGCGGGGATCCAACTATCCTAAGCACAATCCGAGAATCCTCCCGTCGTTTAGTCGGTAAGCCATGTTTTACTTCTCGCAACGGGCCTTGAGCGAAGAGGAGACGCGAGTTTTCCCGTAGTGGCGAAAAGATGGTTTAACGAGGTCTAATAGGATTTCGGTTTATCGTATGCCGGTGGAAGCGTTAGAATTCGAAGTACCGAAGGGACCCGATGGGCGACGGAAGTCCTCCTGGCCAGGAGGATCCGTTCGGTCCAGGACCCCTGCTTGGATCGGGGATGCCCAGTGGATTGGCTCTCGAACCGTGCCACGCTCGGTGACTAAAGCGAGTTTGCCCACAACGATGGCCGTTCAACGCTCGAACCACCGATCGTTAATGGACCGATGCTCGGTCCACCTCAAACGTTCATTACTTTTCCCTAAAAAAGAAATCGTAGTTTTTAATTCAACCGAAAGGATCGATCTCGACGCTTCGCGTAACAAACGCGCGCCGGCTCTTCGACATTCCTCGCGCTTCGCGGTCGTCGCACGGCTAAAACCTAAGAACCTCGTGGACGAGACTCAGTCCCATCATCCCCCTACCCCATTTCCACTCATTATCGCCCGCTGGTCTCACATTCCCGTCGCAATCGCGTCGCTTTTACGAGCATGCGAGGGGCCCGGCCGTGGCGGCTCCGACACAACTACCGGTGGATTCTCGCGAGTTTCCACAGTCAGAAGTCAGGCCCCTCGGCCGCGTGTCCCTTTGACCTCCCGGTATCCTTAGGGTAGGAGGACGAGGAGTGGGAAGGGATGAAGGAGAGAGAATCTTCGACGAAAAAAAGAGACGCACACGTGGAAACAGAGAGAATCGTACGAGCGCGCGAATTCAACGCCGTTTAATAATCCTCACTTGGGCAATCGATTACGACGACGACAGGGACGACTGCGTCGGGACGCTCGCATGCTCGTTACCGCGCGTTCCACGCGCTTATTCCGCGCGACATTCCCCGGTGGTGCATTCGATTAATGGGATTGAGCGTCCCGACGACGACGACGCTTTTCAGCGTGCGCGCGAGAGCCAACGCGGAATTCGATTAATCGTCACCGCGTGCCTGAGATTTCACGAATACCGAGGCGATTCTTCTTCTTTTCCGCGCATCCAAGCGCCTACCTGCGCTTTCGGACGTCATAATTTCGCGCGTTCCTCTCCGCGCGTCGCGTTGAAAAGCAGGTGTTTAATTTTACGTTCGTCAACTCCGATGAGAGTCCCACGCTCTCTCGAGGGTGAGGCGGGGGACTTGATTTTTGCGATCTGCGATCATTATTGGCTAGCGCGCGCGCGCGGACACACGGAGGATTCGTTTAACGAGAATTTCGCCGGGTGACACAACGAGGGATGTAAATAGCTAGGTACATTATTAATAGCCGTCATATAATGCTAAATGCGGGACGCGCTTGATCTACGATTATTGCCGGCCTCGCTCCAACGCGCTAGGACGACGAAGAATTTTCGCCGGGCGCGTTTTGAAGCGTCTTCTTCCACGTCGGGACGTGAGGCGTCGTCGCTGGAAAGAAACAAAAACTGTGAAGGAGGAAGAGACAGAGAGAGAGAGAGAGAGAGAGAGTGAGAGAGAGAGAGGAGGAAAGAAAGTTGGAAAATATAAATGTCAATAAGAATTCAAAAGTCGCGCGACACGCGTGCGGTTAGCACGCGCACGAATCGGATTGCAGCGAGAGAGAGATGGAGAGAGAGAGAGAGAGAAAAAAACGGGAAAACGTGTAACACATCCTTCTGGAATTTAATAACGAGCGAGCCGTAACGACTTTTGCCATAATTAAAGACGCCAGCGATTATCGTCGCAATTATCCTCGCTATAAAGATCAACTATTTACGGGCCACCCGGTGCTCGAGTACCGCTTGGACCGGGGGAGAAACTTCGGAATTCTCTATATTTGGCAACATAGTGTTGAAAAAATGTGTTACGCGTTTACGCGCATCGAAGAGGAGGAGGAGGATCGAGGTGCGGGAAAGTGTTCGTGCGCGCCTGGCGATCTTTGCTTCGCGAAAGATCGTGGCCAAGGGAGAAAACAGTCGTAAACCAGTCGCGGGGACAACTGGTCCTCAAGGATTTAGGACTCATAAAATCCGAAATCGGACCTCCACGTCGTTGTGCAAGCAGCACGCATTCCTACAGGCGCATGCAAGTCCTTCCACTCTCGCTCGTCCGATTTTTATATCGCTACAGCCCTTAAGACGTTAACCGGGAGTACCTCTGCCTTCTTTCTTCTTTCAGAGGAAATCAGATTTACTGCGAGAACGACGCCAGGAAGACGCGAGCGTCGCGATGCCTCGCGTGGCGAGGATCAACCGTGGATCCCTTTTTCAAGAGGATTCATAAATCTCGTTTCATTCCGCGCGAATGATCAGCAGTAGGAACGCACGGACGAACGAATGAGTTCATATCTTCGGGGGCAGAATCGAGTCCATATTAGCCCCATCTGCTTCTAGCTCACCTCACCCGATCGTGCGAAGAGGCGCCTTTCGCATGAGCGCCCAGACACACTGGGACGCGTCTCGGGGACCAGAGAACGCGGACACGATACAAAACCAGCCTCGACATTGGTCGACGGCATTTCGGATTATGCACGGCCAATTGATCGCGAATCCTACGGTGTGCCCCGTACAACTACGAACGCCTCTCGTGTTGTCATACATCGACGGATTTAGGCGGCCTCTTTCTCCCTTTCTCTCGGGTTTCCCTTTTCCTACTCCTCGTCCCTCTCGAATCGCGACAGTTCTCATAAATTCTCAGATCCGTCGGCCGACGCGAGCTCTCACGAATTCACGGGGGCTCTCTTACTTTTTCTCTCCCCCTGTCCAAAACAGCCCCCGAGAACGATTCTTCGAAGAAGCGAACGCGATCTCGGTATCGTGGGGCGCCGCCAGGGTGGACTGGTATCGTCCGTGGACGGCGCCGTAAAGAGAAGAATCGAAAATACGTTCGCGCATTATCTCGGTGAAATGAAATCGGTCGTTAAACGCGAGAACGAGACGCGCGGGACGCGGGAGGCCGAAAGGAGGGAAGATAAACGGCCGCAAAAACGTAGCTAGCCCGGAGGAGGACAGGTGCCCTCCCGCAAGACGAATAAAGAAGGAAAAAAAGAAACGGGGGAGTGAGAGAGAAGGGAGATGGTGATCGCGAGCGCGTGTGCGTGCGTGCGAGGTGGAGCAAAGGCATTTTACGTCCGAAACCAGTTTCTATCGTTTAATTTCTACGGGTGGACATCTTCTTTAATTTATGGCGCCGTTCTTCCCCCCACCCTACGATCCTGGCGAGAACACGTATAGTCCCATGCCCCTTTGGCCCCTTTCTCCTTCTTGGCGGACCGCGATCTGCCTTCCATCGTCTTTCGAGCGCCTTTCGACATTTTATTGGGTCCACCGGTTCTCCGCGCTTCTGCGTAGATTCCTTTCGAAAGGCCCCCACACCGCACCGGAAAGGAGGATATTTATACGTTACTCACACACGCATTCCCCTCGCCACGCCGCGCCGCGCCGCCGCTGCTCGCCCTAATGCCGTAGGTGATCATCATCGTGGAATGGAATATATGATCTCGATCCTCCGTTCTCGTACCGCAGTATATCGGTCTAATTGCCTTCGAGATTTCGCAAGTCCTCGGACCCATCCTCACCGTTAGAGGCCGTTAGAGGTGGGAATGGGGAGAGAGCGAGGTCGAACCGATCGTCGAACGAGAGTGCGAGGACGGAGAGAAGGGGAGAACTGGAAGAAAGAGATTAGCGAATGAACCGTACCACTGACTCTAACTACTAATGCTTCTGCTGGTAGGTATATGTCACGGTTGTGCGTTAATTGAAGCGACCCGCCAGGGATAACACCTATCATTATGCGCGTTTATTCCGGACGAATTAGGGGGACCACCGAAATTATACCGGGCGTGTTTCGAGAGTATTGTAGGTAGGTCGTGGCCATGAGCTCCGCGCGGTAACCTACTGTACGCATCCAGATTCTCGATAGGCGCTAATATCAATCCTCGACTTCCGCTAGGACGTCTGAATTGTTGTGTAAAAACGATTGTCCCAATAAGACAACGGGCAGATCTGAAATTTGACACGGATATACGTATAGAAAGGGAATATTAGAAGTTGTTAAAGTTTGGGGAGGATCGAAAAATTGGGGAGTGTCTTAGCCACTCGGTGACCACGTGGAAATTAGAAATCTCTAAGATTAAAAGTTTCAAGATCCCAGGCGAAGGTAGGAGTGAAAAATCGTCGAGTCTAATTTCTCAATACTATCGCCGTTAACTTCCAGTCGTGGCCACGCTCAAGATTATTAACTGAGAGTTTCACACGGTACCGTCGTACCTACCGAGAGAAGAAACTGGGGCGTTCCCCGAAAGTGTTCCCCTGATGATTCTCCGATTCCACGATGAAAAGGCGCAAATGAGATTAACGGGTTGCTCGTTGGTAACGTGCTCGCCGTTGACTTCACCACAGGCACGCCACCGCAGCGCTTCGTGATATCTGTCGCGAGGGAAAAATATGACGGTACGAGTGACAAAGGCGAACCCGTTCGGCGGTCGCGCCACCGGGAGGGCAGGGAGGTAAGAGGACGATCAGTTGGGTGTACAGTTATTTCAGGTTACGATTAGCACCTCGAGCAGACGCGAGCGGTCGGTCAGCGGGCCTTGCGCTCGTCCGTTTAACATTCGCGAATAGCGGAACGCGCACCGTGGTGGGCCCTAAGAGCGTCATCGGTGTCGTTTGCGCAAGAGGACTTTGTCCGGGCGAATCTTCCTCCGCTGGACGATGTACCTGCGAGTGGAGAGAAAGAAAGAAAGAAAGAAAGAGAGAGAATGAAAAAAAAGTGAAAGCAAAAGAGGTTGCGCAAACGTTTCCCGTATCGCGCTCGAACATCGATCCTTATTTTCTCGATCGTTCTCCGCCTATCTTGTGGTCTAGGATCACGTCTAGGATCACAACGAGTCAATCATTCGGACGAACGCGATAGTCTGCCTGGCAAAGAGTTCGACACGTCTCCAAACACTAGTACAGTATTCACGGCACGTCTTTCCCAACGAAATCTAGACCCTCGGGCCCCAAAGTTGGACGGGTGTAGGTACTCGAGGCAAGATCGTAGGTCGAGGAAGATCATACCACGGGCAAGCCAGACGGCGGGTGACACGCTTGACCGAACAGGCCTCCACCACCACCACCACCACCACCACCACCACCACCACCACGAGGTCCTCCACCACCACCATCTCCAGTTCGAGGGCCCAAGGAACGGGACCACGAGAGAGTGGAGGATTCCGCCTGGTGGGGGCCGTGGAGGCGGAGCTGGAGCACCTGGTCCCGGGGCCTCCGGGCGTATTCGATTGGTCGAGTGATCGGTCCCAAAACGGGCCCATTGGTCGAGCGGCGGGCAGGCGTGACGCGATGGGCAGGCACACCTGGCGCGGCCAGGTACAGCGTAGAGGGGAACAGATCGGTTTCCCCGCCGCGAACGGTTCTCCTTGGCGCCTCCGATGCAGTCGAACAGGTCGCAGCGATCGCGAAGCGCCAGTCCTCTCCCGTCCATCGACGTGGCCGTACCGTGACTCGTGGAGGTTCGAGAGAGACAGAGAGAGGAAGAGAAAGAGGGAAAAAAAGGATTGTGAGGGAGAGAGAGAGAGCGAGAGAGAGAGAGAGAGAGAGAGAGAGAGAGAGAGAGAGAGAGAGAGAGAGAAGTGCACGCGGTCGCGGGGACGACGCGAGAGAAAGAGTGCAGAGAGGTGGTGGCGATAGAGGTGGAGGTGGAGGTGGTGGAGGTGGAGGAGGTAGGCGGCCGGTGGCCGCTGCTGCTCTCAGCTGTAAGAGGAAGTGGTGGTAACCAGGAAAAGGAAGAGAAGAACCGATCCGGCGGAGAGGAAGAAGAGGAAGGATCGAGCGCAAACGCTATCGGCTTGCTACGGGTGACAGTCGATTGGCTCCCGTTGCAACGACCGGTGTCGTCACTCGTGGTGCTACGTTCGTTTGCCCCTGCGCACGCGCGTCTTCGAGAAAAAAAGATCAGCTGGGGGTGGTGGCCAGGGTGCCAGTCAAGGTCACCGATTGCCGGCCACGCAGAGGGAGAGAGTGGGAGGACCAGGGCCCGGTAGAAGCAACGAGGAATCCTGGACCGTCGTCCCACGTGGAGCCTGTTAACAGAAAGGAGGATTAGTGATAAGCGAGGGTTATGGTGTGTAACGTGTTCCAACGATAAGGACTGTCGGGGGGACGATCTCGTTCGGAAGATCGCGGAGAGTTCTCGCGCTTGTCTGCGCTCGCTTTGATTCGAGGGGGGAAAACAAAAGGAGAATCATTCTTGTTCTGTGTTACGGGGAAGACCGAAGACTCGTCGGAGACGCGCCGTTTTTGTGTGGATATCGAGAAGCAAAGGTAAATGAATTTTATTTTACTTGGATGCGGCGAACGAAGGAATCCGAAGGATCCGGTCTCTTCTCACGACGCATCGATGTCCCTCGGAGAGATCCGACGCGAGTTCGCCGTGAGTCGTGTCTTCGTTTGGCTCGCGCGCGTTGAAATCTTCGGCTCTTCCTTCACCCGTGAAGAAAAAATTCCCGGTGGGTCCCAAGAATCCGCTCGATCTCTTCGCGCGAATACTTTCGTCGGACCGCTTCTCGATTTATACCTCGTAAATTAATATCCGCGTGTGCGGCAAAACCATTCGCTCGCGATTATCCGCCGGCGTGAAATCGATAATTCCGCATAATAATGCCGCCACTCCGGCCTCTGCCGTCGTGCAACCCCTCCGCGAGAGTGCTCGTGTGCCACGTAAAGATTGGCAATCGTAATTAAAGTTCGATAGGCGTGGAAGAGGTCATTGAACCCACCGAACGTTCCCTTATTCGCTAACGAGAGACGCACGGTTTCGCGGTGATCGAAGCAGTGGTCGAAACGTCTCAGGAAAATTCTAACACGAGACTCCTATCCTACATTCATACTTCCTCTCCCTTTCTCTCTTTCTTTCCTCTTCTCATTGTTCTCTCGCGAAACGTTTCCCAACAGCCACGAGCGGGACTGACCCCTCGCGCGTGTATCGTTTCACGATCTCTCACGTGTGCGGTTTTGCTAGGTGGGGTGGTGGAGTTCTTAAATGAAAACATTATCGTCACCCCTCGCGGGGCCGTCTGTTGTTATAATATTTGCCTACTGGTTAGACAGTACCGTAATTCGAGCGTCGCAAAAGGGGCAGGGAAGAGAAGCAGGGGCGAGGCTGTGATTTCGCTTGCTCGCGAGAGTGCGCGCGCGCGCGAACAAACGAATGTAAGAAGATAAAGAGAGAAGAGCGTAGTCGTATAAGCGTTACAATTACTATGCATGGGTCCTCGTCGCGGGGCTCTCCCATGTCAAAATATATTTATTGCCATTCCTCCCTTCTCCTTACTCTTTCCTCACCCCCTTCCGCTCTTCCGGTGTCTCGTCCTCCTTACCCTCTCCTTTTTTACGCCGGCTGCGGTGTGTCAGCCACCATTGTCGGCCTTTCATACGGTTATTACCCCACTTGTACCCCACCGGTCGAACTTTGCACGCCACTCGCGCAACAGAAGAAGAGAGCGAAGAAGAGCGGCTTCTTCTTCTTCGTTCTCCTTTATCCCGCGTTCGCTTTCCTACGAGCGTGCGAGAGCTCACGCAGGATCGGATCCCGTCTTCTTAATGCTCGTCGAAAAAATACCCAACTCGTTCCTCCGAGAGGATCCTTTGCTGAATTTCGTCGGTGCGCCTCCTTTCTCTTTCTCTTACGCGTGACGATTTTATTTCGCGAGAGAAAAAACGTCAGTGCCTTGCGCGCACGATAAATGAAACGAAAAGGGAATCTCGACGGTGGAATCCTTCGAATTCGAAGTCTGGAAGCTCGCGCGCCGATTCAACAGGTAGGCGGCCCCGAGACACTTCTCGAAGGGTTCTTCTTCCGTGCTGCAACGGTCCGACTGTTGAGAAGTGCACGGTAGGCACGGCCCTGGCCGCGCCAGCTCGCGCATTTGCATATTAACCCCTCGAGCGACGGGGCCCCGACATCGCCCTTCTCTAGGGTCGTGATCTGACTTAACGCCTTTTCGCCGGCCGATCGTCGCCGTTGCCGCTAACAGTGCAACTCCTCTTCCTTTCATTCTGCTTCTCCTTTATTTCCCTTCACCCTTTCATTCTCTTCCCAACCCTCGCCCATTCTCGAGATCCCGGAGCGAATTGGATAGCTCGTGACAAATACGCAAACGCGATTCGTGGATGCCTCTTATTCTTCGGGACCCTTTTCTTTTGGAAAGGAGATTGTGACAATTTCGTAGGAGTAGCATCGAGTTTCCGCGTCAACGACATCTTCGCGGCGAAAAGTAATTCTACAGACAGGCGCAATGTGTTTTGAGATATCGTAGAAAGGTGAAAGGTCGAAGGCGGTGAATTAATATCCGCTTCCACCTTGATTGGAATGTACGTTTCTAAATCATATAGGTCAACTGGCGGGGGTCACGCGCGTATTACATTGCTCTTAACGGTACGCAAGTACCGGGAGGCGCATTCTTTCTTCCCGCTGCTACCCGTTACTTCTCTAATCTAATCCGGTTCACTTCTCCTCCCCTCTCCAGGTTGGTAGGACTGCAGATAATTCGCGAATTACAACGAACGACACTCCGCGCGACACTGCTTCCGGCACACTGCCGCGCTCTCTAAATTGCGGAAATGCACGCGGAAATTCATTGGGAGTTTTATCGGAGCCAGGACACGAAGTACCGGTGCTACTAGAGGCCAATACTCTCCGTATCTCCTCTTTTTTTCTGGGTTACGCGATCGCGAGCGAAGTTCAAGTGAGCAATGCGAATAAATAATCCTGTACAAGATGTGTACCGCTCAATGGAATTCCTGCGAGTTCCTTTACGATCGAGTGAACGAAACTGAAACACGAGACATAAAAGTCGAGATGGAAACTCGCCGAGCCGACTCTCGTGCTTGGAAACTCTTGGAAACGATTTCGCGAAACTTTCGGGAGTTATTTTCACTCGTTACATCGGATCGTCTTATCATTTTAGCGGCGCCGCCGTTCCGGGGTCCGCGAGATCGTTGGCGCTTTTTTTACGGGATCGTAAATCAATGTTGGCGCGTTTAATCGTCGAATAAAACAACTGTTAAACGAGGGAAGAGAAGGAGGAACGGTGCGAAAGGGAACGTGTCGTGGCCCATGGCTGGACACTTGGTACCGACCATTGGAGAAAATTCTGAAAAGAAGGTGGTCGCGTTAAATCTCCCGCGCTCGAGCGATCGTTAAAACACGACGCGCAGATAAGAAGGCAGAAAGCTGAATTTAATCGACCGTACGAAATCCCGGCGATGAAGTCCTTGAAGTTCTAAAAGCGCGAGATAAGAGAAGGATACGTCAGGCAGCAACGACGAGAGGAAAAAATCTTCAGCGAAGTAGAACACCCCGTCGTGTGACTCGCGTAAGCGATGCTTATAAATACTTTCAACCTATATCTCATTCGTCCGTGAACAAGCGCGTTCCGCGAACGGCTTCCGGTTTTTATCCCACAAGCAGAACATTATCGCGAGCGGTAAAATCGCGAGAATCCAATCGAGATTAATTTTCTCCGGATTTCTCGTTCGGTGAGAACATTTAATTCTGATCTTTAAAAGCAATTCCTTCCAATCGACGCCCCAGGAAGGACTTTACGTCACGTTCGAGTAAGAGTGCGCGTCGAATCGTCCTGGAGGATCTGTCCGCAAGGACAATTCCCACAAGTGAAAAGGTACGTGAAAGGGTTACGCGCGAGAAGTTCCTTCGTTCCCGATTAACTCGAGTGGCGAGCGAAGATCACTCGAAAGGTCCTGTTAAAAATCGAATCGGTCACGGGACGAGGAGACGAACAATACGAGCGCGGAGAATGGAGAGTGGTGCGCCCGCTTCCGAACTGACGCGCGCATGCGCATAACCCCGAGGGAGATGGAACGTGGGGCTAAACTGTCGCGATAAATGATCCTACCGGAAGGTTATTAATTGTCTTTGGCTGCCGACCGAGCGCTTTGTGGATCACAAAAACGTATTAGGCGAGAAGCGAATGGTTGTTAGGAGTCCGCCGAACGTTTACCTACCTACCCTTCGCGAGTCAAACGTTCCTAGAGAACTCTCGAATCTACGTGCATCTGTCCGCGTGGACGTGCACAAGATACACTCGAGAGAATATTAACAAATTTTGTCCGCACAGTTTTCTTGGTCCCCCTATCGCGCAAGGTTCATTTTAAGCCTGGAATTAACGAATAAAACGATCTCCATCTCTCTTCGACGATCATCTCTTTTTCTCTCCTTCTCCTCTTTGCCCTCGATCCTCCACGGATCAACAATGTAAGAGAGGCACCGCACCTCTATCTACCTGAACGCGGGAAGGATCATTTTTCAAGGACTCGATCGACGCGCCCGTGAGCGGACCGGCACCATCCATCAAAGCGATCGTTAAAAACGCATCTCCGCCGATACAAATTGCGCCATCCACCGCGAGCGTCTCTCCTCTTGCGCGTCTCCCACCGTGATATTCACATCGCCCATTTTTTTTCTCCCGCTCCACCTTTCTCCGTTTTTCACGAAGAAGAAATCGTCCCGGCGACGCGGCGGGGTCATCGATGGTCACGACCCATGGCGAGTGCTCCAATGGTCCTGGACCGCCCATCGTTCCATGGTATCTTCTCCCCCCTCTCTTCTCAGTCTCCTTTCTTCCTCGAAGATTCTACAAAATCACAAAGAATCCCCGAGAGAGAAGAATCACCTGCGACTGTTTCGCACGAGGGGCCCAGAAAGCAGGGACCATGTTTGTCCTGCGGACGAGTCAACGAACTTCTTTGTGCCTACCACTCTTCGCTTCCTTCTCATCTTCCCGACTTTTCGTTTCGCACGCACTTGGAGATTCGGCGCGTTACGTAACACCGCTTGCTATTCGTCACAATTAAAACCCGAGAACTCTCGAGTTCTCTCGGTTTCGCGCTAATGAACTCCGTTTGGGCGTGACAGATCGAAATATCGCCTCCATTTAATTATTCAGCGTGGCCTCGTGATACACGGTACCGCGGTTGTGCATCATTTATAAATGAGAGTGAACGAGTCCGGCGAGTCTGTGTCGTCGTCCCGCGCTCGCGATTTTTCACTTTTTACGAGTCGATTATGCCACTTCCTCCTTTACGATCTCATTCATCAGCGGGAGAATTCGGGCGTGCGTTTGTAAGCTGACTTGAGCACCGACCTTACGCGGCACTCGTGCCTCAAAGGGATTCTTTCTCGCTCTTTCTTCGTCGCGATAAATTCACGTGACCCGCGCGCCGACTCGTAAATATTAATTGCGAGGAAATTAACGAGGAACGATACATATACACGAACACTAGCGAAAGTGAGACCGGCGGGGTTAAATTCGTTTTCGCCTTTCCCCCGAGAAATTTCTTTCGCCGCGGAGAGACAATTTAACAACATTGTGATCGCGATGCGACGAACAGCTCCGCGCCCAGTAGACCACGAACACTCGACGTATTAATTCGATATTTCGAGCGGGCAATTGATATGCGCGAGGCGCGCATCAATTTTGGAGATAACGCGCGTGCGTGCCAGAAACGTACTCCTTCCTCTCGGCACCGTCGCGTACCTGTTTGGCGGAGAAATTTGGGGCGCATGCTCGAAGAGAGTAAGAGGAATACGAGGAAGGAGAGATGTAAGAAGAAACCGGAGAGAGAGACACGCATAAAGAGATCATTGTTACGTGGCGCATAAACTCGCGTGACGTCGTACGTCGAGATATTAATTCGATTTAATTACTCGTCCGAGAAGAAGACGGGCTCGGGAGAAGGGAGAGAAGAGAAGGAAGGAAGAGGAGGAGGAGGAGAAGCTGTGTAATGAGAAAGCGTGGCAAACGAGTGCACGATTTTTAGGCGCGGAGTGGCGCGGCCCCCGAGCACTCGCACGATAATATCGCGAGAGGAGTGCGTTAACGTGGTGGTGAGGAATTCCCATGGAGTTGCCGAGAGGAGAGCAACTCCACGCAACTCTTCTCGTTCAACCACCACAGCCCGTGCGAGTTGATATATCGACTCCTTCTTTCGAGTAGATTCATTAACTCATTAACTTTAGCCGAGAGAAAAATGGCTGGCCGTATATCACGCGGTGGGCAGTAATCAAGTGCTCATTCTTAATGCGGTAATAAATTTGTGAATTAATATACCGCCAATTAATAATATCGCGGTCTAGTATTCGAGCGTCACTTCCGTTCGCGCGCTCGCAAACGGATTAGAGATTCTGCAAAATTCGAGTGAGCGAAAAATGTGGAAGGGTTTCGCGGAAAAGTGTAATGGACGAGAAGAAATTTTCGCTCGAAAAATCGTCGAACCGAATACAACGAGAACCGAGTACACTCCGTTATTGTTATTATTATTCCGTGCGTCTAGATGGATAACTGTGGGGGCACTCGAGGATCGTGGCCCCCATCGCTAGTACCTCGCTTCTCCGCGCCTCCGCTCCTTCTCCTTTTCTTCTGACTGTCTTTTTCTCACTTCTTCGTGGCCAACATAAATCACAATCCTAGGGCCGCGCACCATGACCCCTACGCCATCATCGACGAGATGAGCCTCGACTATCCGTGGACTTGGAACCGATTAGAATTAGTTCTCGAGAATAGGAGAAGGGAGGGCCCGAGGCACCTCGCGCGAATACAGTGCGGATGAGGGTTGCATAATCGATTACCTCGGAGTGGCCTTGAATTCTCGCGACAGATAAGCGCGTTGCTTCTTCTTCTTCCCTTTTTTTATCGCTTCCTCGTGCTCACGGTTGTAGGCGTGCTCCAGCGGAAAAATAAAAACGGAGCAAGCGGACGGGATACTTCAAAGGTCCGTGCTATACGCAGTAGCAATCGTTTTCAATAATTGTGATTATTAGTAATCCTCTTATATTTCAAAAACCTCGCTCACCTCTTCACTTCCTCGGCAAAGCACAGTCGTAGGAAGGCAGAAGTCAACGAAAGGGAAAAGGGTGGCTTGTAAAAGGGTGAAAGGGGTGAGTAATGCGGAGGGTAAAAATCCTTCGTCCACGAAGGGTGTTGCTCGCGGAAGAGAGACGTAAGGGACAAAGGGCGACAAGGGAACCCCAGTTTAATGGCGCGTAAACTTCTCCGTCCTCCTGTTGCACCGGGGCGTCCCGACGCGCGTGTTGCGTGCCACCGCACACACGCACGCACACTTACGAACGCAAACACAAACACTAACAGGCAAGGAGGATGTCTCGCAAGCGCGTGACGTCGGGCGCGGCAAAAGTCGTCGACAAGGACGCCGCGCGATGCCAGAAACCTTCCTGCCCCTCGTCTACGTCAACACTGACGAGTCCTCATCTCTGTTTCTTCCTTCTCCTCCTCCTTCGGAGAGTGGTGGTAGCACTCAATCGATATTTGGAGCAGGTACCCGCGTCGAGTGGTCGATCGACTTCATTAACGTCCCCGGAACAAATATTTACCCTGGCCCCGTGGAAACTGGGGTACCCCGATATGCTTCTCGTGTTTGTACGAGGCCTCTGCCCCTTGTCCTCTCTTTCTCTTATATTTCTTCTTCTCTCTCTCTCTCTCTCATTCTGTTTCCTTCTTTATCTTAATCTGTCTTTCTCGAAACTGTTCTCTCGTTCGGAGAACGTCGTCTCTGCACCTAAGCCGCGGCCGTTCGCCAACTTAGACGCGACGATCTCGCGACCCTGAAAATCCTGATGCCTTGGCCAACATAAATCTCTGGGTCACTTCCCGCGACAACCGTTTCGAGCGATCTTTCGTAAAATCCGTGAGGTTTTCGCGCACTTAAATGGCCAGCGCGAGGCTTCTGCGAAGCCTTCGATCCACGAGTGAATATGGGGAGGCGCGAAGGACAAGCAATTTATTTAACTCGCGCTCAAGATCGAAAATCGTTTTCCGAGACGCCACGCGTTCCTTCGCGAAATTTATAACGCGAAATCGAGATCTGTGAAATTAACCGCGCGCCAGTCAACGTTGCAGCTCGCACGTTGGTGATATTGATAAATTGCGCGATGTCGATCATTCCAGCCTCGCTCGGTTTCCTTTCCTTTGGCTTTTTTACGGCACGCGCGGCAAGCCGAGAGAGCGCGCGCACACACGAGGTTGCTACAGTTTTGTAACACGTGGCTTTTCTCACGCCATCGCACGCGAATCCCTTTTAGGCACGCCCTCGCATTGCATGCGAGAGGAGTGGGCCGGTACGTTGATTTATTTTTACTTGGTACTGGCTTACCTACGCGAGAGTTCACTCTTTTCCTTTTCGTGGAAAAATTCCGAAGAACAATTTCAATCGATTGGAAACGATTCGAGAATGCGAGGAAGAGGAGAAGGAAGAGCGTCGAGGAAAATAAGCAATCGGTCGCTAAAAGATGGAGAGAGATGAAGCAAAAGGGAGAGGATGAGGGAGACACAAGACGATGAAGCGTTCCGCTTCATCAGCGAGCGGAATGAACGTGGATACGGGCGTCAAACAACTGCGACGTGAAAAAACTCGAAAACCTTAACGAACCTGCGCGCACGGCACGACTTCGTTTCTCTTCTTCCCTCTTTCACTTCGCTCTCTCTTCTTCTTGTACGCCTCTCTCCGAACGTCTGTCTCGTTTCACGCGCCAACACATCGGACACGAGAAACAGTCGGCTCGAAATTTGTTACCGGAAGTGAATTACGTCGTCCGCGGAAGATCCTTGGATCTAGGAGGGTGACAAACAGATGCCGCGCACTTTTGGGAGAACGTCTCTCTAGTCTCTTATCGGATGGCCGGTGATCTAATTTTATTCGAGTTTACTCGAAAAATGGTACCCGCCGCCGGCGGCGGCGGCGGCGGCGGCAGATGGTACCGTTCGACCAGATAGCGCTGATTTATGGTGCGCCTAGCCTCGAAACTCGTTTCGGCTTCGATCGTTAAGAAACGGGAGAAGGACTTAGATTCGACTTAGGAAAAAGGAGATATGTAATGGCCCTTTTTCGTCCCCTTGCCTTCCACTCCTTCAGATTACACGGGGAAAAGTCTAATGACTACGAGTCGGCGACGCCCGGGAACCGGAACCTCGAAACGATTCGAGAACTCGAAACTAGTCGAGAGAAAGGAAGCGTAGAAACGTTCTCGCGCATCTGCTCGTGTTTCGTGAGAACCCCGTGGCACCTTTCCTAGAACGAAATTCGTGTCGATCGTCTATTTACGAGATTTCAGTAATCGAGATCTCCTCGTTCTTCGCTCGATCGACTTCTTCTCTCGTTCTCTCTCACTTTCGATTAACCCCATCGCAAGCGGCTTTTTCGACGAGTTACTTAACTCTCCTCTTCGTAAATCCACCTTGGACAAAAAGTGCACATTAGTTTCGCACATCGAGTTTATTCTCTACGGCTGCCCAATCAAATTCGAGCGCTCGTAAAACATTCGCGGTGGCCGTGCCTAAAAAGTTGTCAAAGAAACCGGTTGTTCGATACCTACAACCTCGATCCGGTTCTTCGCTCTTTTCGCGATAAAAGCGTATCGCTCGAAATGTCTTTTCCAATTTTTCCCTTTGCTGACCTCTTCTTCCAATTGCAGATGAACCAACAGTGCAAGGTCTGCGGCGAGCCGGCGGCAGGTTTCCACTTCGGGGCGTTCACGTGCGAGGGCTGCAAGGTAAGAAAAGAATATCAGTCGAGGATTCACAGTCCATTGGATCCTTCCTTGGGAATATAAGCGAGGGTGGGCTCCACTTATAATCACTACCGGGCATCGAGCGTTCTTTCGGCCCGATACAGTTACTCCAAAGTGAATTTGTTAAATCCAGAAAGAAAAACGTCGAGGAAGGGGAAAAAAGTGGGAGGCGGAATTTATCGTCCGTGGTGAGATACGTCAGCGAGGGAAGAAACACGCTACGCGCGAATCGTTAATGGCGCGTTCGCCGAGGTTTTATCGCCACCATAAACGTCAATTAATTTTTACGACGCGCGACACTCGAAATCCCGCGCTCCTTCTAAAAAGGGAGGAACGGTCTAGATCGAGGTTAAAAATCGAATCGAGAAATGAGATCCGAGCTCCTCGAATCGCAGGCGTTTACGAGATCTTCCACGACTCGAGACAACGGGAGAGCGTAGGTCGACGGGATATCGACTAGGAATTCGTGAGATGAAACGTAAGATTGGGCAATCTCCGTTGGAATAAGTTAAGCATAGGATCGAACCACTCGAGGATCTGTACGACGAGCGCGTAGGCAAGGCTCCAAGGTGGTTGCACGCTCATTAATGCAACGGGGCTTTCCATTTATTTCCGAGAATCTTCTGCCAAAGGCGAACCGATTTTTTTTCACGCTGCGTGACTTTCATCGATTCTCAAGAATTTTCCTGTCGCGCAAAACATCGAGGATAATAGATCTCCCTTCTCGCGAATCCTTCTCGAAATAGAATCCTCCACTCATCTCGAATCGCGCGGACCAAACGATAAGAGATCGCAATTCGGTAGATCGTTAAGAGCGCGATGATTCTCTCTTAATGGTTCGCGTTCGTCAATTAATTTTTACGATGAGCGATACTCGGTATTTTTCCTCTCCTTCCTTCTCTCCCCCGGGTGGGAAGAAAAAAGAACAGGGAAAAGGATCGAGGTCGAAAATCGAACGCACTGTTCGAAGGCGGGACTGCGATTCGAGGCGATCGTTTCTACGCGATTTCGAGACCGGATCATTCTCTCTCTTCCTTTCTCTCTTTCTCTTGTTCTCGACGCGATCGTAAAACACGACGGGTGGCCAGACCGTTTCCTCGCCACGGTGGTTAATTCGCGAGAGGGTGAAGGGGTGGCGGGAGTGGTAAGTAAGAGCTTAATAAGACGGGACGAATCTTTAAGATGAGCGGTGAAGTGTGGGATGGAAAACGAGGAGAAGTGAATGAGTGCGCGATGAGAAACAAAGTCGAGAGGCGAAGATAGGCGGTCCTGACCCCGCACCGGTGCGCGAGAAAAGAGGTGAGAATGTGCCGATCCGTGGAAAAGGCGCGAGAAAGGAGGGTCGCGCGCTCGCGGCCGATTGGAAAAGAAATTCCGTGGCCGGCTCGAATCCGTAAGTGGACGGGAGAGTCGGGCGAGACGAATCGATTGTCTCGGATCGTCTTGCCTCGGGGACACCTGCGCGTTCGATCGACCAAGATAGCTCTCGGCCCGCGTAGAGAGAATCGCGCGCTCGATAAAGCTCTCCACCACCATCGAGATATCGAAGGACCTTCAGATATTTTTCTCTCGGTGCAATTAAGATCGAGCGTTTGCGAAAACTTTAAACCCTCTCGTCGCTCTACCCCTCGTTCCGTCGACTCCAGGATCTGCATTACATCATCGAGATTCCACCTAAGCAAAACTGGTGCGCGGCTTGGGTCAGCACACTTCTCGAGATCCTTACGGTAATCCACGGAGACATTGGTTGGAAGCACGAGGCAGGTGGACCGACGCATGCGCACGTGCGCATCGAAGTCCATAGGGGCGAGGAGAAGATCGCGCGCTAGCAGCGGGCCGAAGGTTGTGGCAGAGCGGAAAGGAGACCAAAAGCGCGACAGGGAAGAGGAATGGGAGAGAGACGGGTAGAGCTATGAATAGGGAAAAAGGAGCATCGCGAGGCTCGTTAGAGGCGCTCTTATAACCTTCTCTCCTTCTCTCTCTCCTTCTCTCTCTCTCTTTCTTTCTTTCTCTCCCTCTCTTCTCCTTTAACCGCGAAGGGTGTTGACCCTTGCTCTCGTCTTCTCGTCCCGGCTAATGTGGTACACCGGTGGAATATCGGTACCGCATACTAAGTGACCCATCCGATAGTAATTGGACCTCATTAAGGCAACAACGGCTGCAATGCCTGCGTGTGTGTCCAAGTCAGTCCTCTATATTCCGCGTTCGATTTACCCGCGCGAGAGGACAAACAGATAGGAGATAACGCGTTTTAGGTAAATTAGATTCACTCGCTCCTGACTGTCTCTCTTCTTCTCTCTCCATCCGAGGGAGAAGGATGTTGGAGGAATGGAAAGGTCGAAGGGAGCGATGGGTGAATCCAAGAGCTGGTGGGGGGGAATGGAAGGGAGGAAGAAAATACGGCCCCGCGTATCTACGGAACGCCGAAACCATAAATACTCGGGAGATTCTCACTCCGGTCAACTCTTCCTTCTCTCTCTCTCTCTCTCTCTCTCTCTCTCTCTCTTTCTCTTGCCTCCCTCTTCTCTCGTGTCCCTGTAGCCTTTACTCCCAATCCCACCTTCTTTTTGGACCCGTGCTCTCTCGCGCGTCGCGACTCGAGGATGCCACGCGGATCGCGATGACCCCCCGGCCAAGGTGCACATTGGACATCTGGAGAGCGCAAGATTTACGAACGATGCGCCCTCGAAACAAGTCCTTATAGAGGAGAACTCGGGGACTCCCCCTTCCGAAGGCCGACAAACGGCGAGCTTCTCTAATCTCTGACGCGCGCGTGCAAAGCCTGTGCCTCTTCCGAGTACCGATTTTACCGTCACCCTGGAAAATTGTCAATGTGAAATTAATTTACGCGCTTGTCGCGACTTTCCACTCCGAGCGTGCTGAAAAAGCGGGAGAATTAATTGCATTTTCGTAACGAGTACGTAGGCAATTAATGAGAGGAGAGAAGGAGAGGATACCCTTGGCCAATTGAATATTATTATCGGATAGCGTACATCACCGGCATGAACGCAGGTGGATCGCTCCTGTATGCTCTACTCTCTCTGCGTGTGTGTGTGCGTGTGTGTGTGCCGGTGGAATCTTGAACGACGCCGGTCTCACGGGGTCCCGATGTTATCGGGAGATATATAACGGCGCCATCGGAGGCTCTGATATCGAGAAACGGATGAAAATCGTGCCGCGAGAATTAAAGGCACTCGCTCCAACGACCTATCTCTCATGCTCGCCGCGGGTGCGCACGCGCATGCGCTTGCATTAACACACACACACACACATACGCGTCCGCATGCATACACACATGCGAATACCAAACGATAAAGTCTAAAGGAGAGAGAGAGAGAGAGAGAGAGAGAGAACAGAGAGAGAAACGGGGGTCTAGGTCTTCTCTAGGCCGAATCGAAAAGTCGTGAGACATTGGGGAATATTTGAGATAATTTACCGGTCGCGCCTCTTACCCACCGGGGACGCGTAACACGAAGAAACGAGGGACGCTCATTAGCATACTAACGACTGCCTCGAATTCTCCGCGTAACATCGAGAGGAGCGCCTTCTGTCCGACGCCCTCCTTTCCTCTCTCCTCCATCTTCACTGATCTTTCCTCATCCCGCCTCTTCACCTCCTTCTCCCTGCACCCTTCGGAATCTTCCCCCACCGCGGGCCCGAATCGGGCCTTCTTCCATTTTTGGTAGGCCAAGAGGATCTCGCTACTCTCGAAATCGCTCGGAAAGACAGAAATTATGATCCGACTCGCGCGCGAGAGGAGCAGGGGCGGATCCGATGATCGAGCGAGATAATCCTCGGGATAAATGACTCTCCGCTCGAGGGGCCTTTCTTTCTCTCGTTTATGGGACTGCTCGAGTTTTATTTCAGGATTTCTCGAAAGGCACCCGGAGATTTGTGGATCGTTCTTCGCCCAATCGATCGGCGCTCGAGGCTTATTTTCGAGACGGTGAAATCTTGTGGGAAAATTCGAGCCGCTCGATACATTTCTATTCTCCCACCGTCGACGGCGTACAATGCGTGCGTCCCTGTCCTCGAGGATTCGGGTGGCGTCCGAATTCCACGTCCGTTGAGGACGAGTAGATGCGTTAAAATAAACGAAAGCGGGCGAGCACGGCCGTCCGAAGGCCGCGCGAAGATTCAAAGGCACCAGGAGGAGGCTCGGTATGAATATTTACGCGAGCGACTCATTCTCTCTTTCTCTTTCTCTCCTTCTTATTCTCGGTAAGCCGCCTCCTTTTCGGTGCGCGGCTGCACCAATTTGCAAAGCCTTCGTGGCTCGTTAAAGCTTCGCGGGAGAAAAAGGATCGGCTTGGAGGGAGGAGTAAAATTCGGGAAGGGTACCAGAAGCGGAGCGAAGAGGAGGAGGTGGAAGTGGCGAGGATTCGGGTCGCGCCTCGCGTACTTTTTACACTTGTGATGCAAATATTCTTCCACGAGGGCCATTGTTTTCCGTCGACTCCGCGGCTCAATGGCCCGCAGATTATGCGCGCCCGACATCGTGAAAATTTTTTGGGACCGTAACGTCGACCCTTCTCCTCCTCTCCGTTTCTCTTCCCCTTTCCACACGTCCTCCACCTCCTCCTCCTCCTCCTTCTCTGTTTCGAGTTGCCAAACGGGCCGACAGAAGAGGTCCGCGAAAGAAAGAGTCTCTCCCGATTCAGCGCGGTTATTCATCGGGCCAATGAGGGGCACAATATGGGCCCGACTTTGGCTCCGTAACCGACTATCGAGGACACTCCGGCTGACAAAAGAGTACGTCTCTCCTTCTCTCTTTTGCAACACGCCGAGTACTCGCGATTCTTTCGAATTCGCGCACTCCGTACGACTCGCCCATTCGTTAACGTCCTCAACCCGTTATTCATCGGCGCTTCCTTCGGATAGGAGGCCGATCTGGAAAAGCACTTAGCCGAGAGAGCGCGACACTTCCGGTAGACGAGAAACGCCGGCGACACGGACGAGGTGATCGCGAGGACGTTACGTTTTCCTCGGCGAAACGAGAATAAACGAGAGGCGTTTGAATTCGCCACGCAGTCCTAACGATCATCCACTTGGGATTTATCATCGTTCTGGTGTAAAGAAAAGCTTCTCTACCCTGAAAAGTCATTTCTACATCCGCGAGATTCGCTAGGGAGAAAAATCGGGACGGATGTGCGAGCGTTGAACGAGGCGGCGCTCGAAAGCGGAAAGGAGAGGAACCGTTTGAGAATGAGGGCTGGGAGGTGCGAGGGCCTGGAGAGGGTAAAATACGATACAGATTTCGCTTGTACCCGAGAAGGCACTTAACAGGGAGGACGCGCCTGTTCCGGGCCGGCGCGACCACGACACGCACCGCGAGGCGGAATGAAACTGGTAGCGCGAGTCGCGCGATAAACTCCGAGCTCGCGAGTTGTCGAAAAACTTACGAGAGGTTCCTCGATCTCGCGCACGGTGATCGCCGATCATGTCCCGGAATGCTCGATCAGCCGTTCTCGTCACGATCCACGAATTAGTCTTGGCCCGATCGGCGATTTTCACTCTTTTCGTCTTCGCCCGACTCGTTTTTTCTCGCACCGGTTTCGCGCGCGCGCGTCGCTCTCGCCACCGGGCGCCAGCCACCCTGTAAGGCGCCAGTCGAGTGACTCGCGAAGCGTCCGCGAGAACTCGCTCTCGTTGGAGTAAAGGATTGGCTTCGGGCGGAAAACGGACGGCGGTGAACGACAAGAAACGATCGTTTCGGTTTTCCTACCACGGCTACGGAGGAGCAGTCGAGATAAAACGTATCAGCCACCCAAGTCGACCGTGCGAGTGCTCGAGTGACGAGGTGGGTCGCGGGTACGCGAATCCAGGCGAATTAGAGGCTAATAAAATGAAACGGGGGCAAAAAGTGTCGCGCCGATAAATATCCCACGAGAGAAGAAACTGCGATCTCGAGACGATCGCGGAACTGGAAGAGGATACTCTTCCGTTATTAAGAGCGGCATAAACTGGATTATCCAGCCAATCGTTTCGCGATATCTATCCGCAACCCTCTCGGCGCCTGGTACAATTAGCTCCCTCATAAAGTGACATTAGCCCCGCTATAAGGTGGCGCGTGTTAACACGCGCTAAGAATCCGCGAGCGGTACTTCTCCGCTTCCTTTGCTTCTTCTTACCTTCGAGGATCTTCTCTCTCCGCCTCCTACTCCATTCTCCTCGTCCCTTCGCGAGCTCCTTACGCGCAATTTCTGTCTCCTTACGAGTCCTTCCACCGCTCTACCTCCTCCCATTTATTCTCTCTCTTCTCTTGCTTCTCTACCTCTACCTCCTCCTTCTCTCGGTCCATCCGGAATCACTCGCTCGAGTTTCTCTCCCTCTCGATGGGAGAGCGAGAAAGGGAGTGAGAACGGTGCCGGTTCAGTTACCAAGTTGGCGGCGCGTCGCACCGCGCTTCTTAACTGCCGCTATTACGTCGCCTAATTGCCGGCCATTTAAATACCGCCGCCGCGAATAGATTCCGCGATAGGGGAACTCTCTGCGTAACGGCGTGCATCGTGCGCGCTTTTACCCAGTCGAGTGGAGCCTGCTGGAAGGGGTGGTGAAGCGGAAAGGAAATGCGAGAGAAAATTTTGCTCGCGGAATACCATGGGTATACCAAAGTATTCCTGGTGCTCCTTCTTCTGGTACTCCTTCGATGAGAATCTTTTTCTCTCGCGTCTGACGCGTGGGCGAAGCTGCACGAGAGGAGAGAAATTAATTCAAGAAGCGTTCGCCCGGTAGAGAGCGGCCCAGTTCACGCCCGAGCGATCGCATCGCGCGTTCCTTACCGCGGACGGTGACGTGCCCTTGAGGACCGGCATTTAACATTCAGAGGACGCGTTCTTACCGCGTGATACTCGACTATCGATGGACTCCTTACTCTCGCGAAGGGGCCGCTCTGCCTACTCTTTCGTCCGCTCCCACGTAGATTCCTCGAAACCGTTGCGCAACTTGGCCCCGGGGAGGGTGCGGAAGATTTCTCCGAAAAGAATAAAATTCAGAGGTGAGTAAGAGAATCGACGATTGACACCGGTTCTCGGGAAATATTCCGCGCTCGTAATTCGTGCGTCTCGCAAAACTGTCGTCACGCTCGATTATTCTCGAGCCCGTGTCTCGCGAGGACAATAAACAAATTCCGCGGAGTCATCGTCGGTGATTCCGCGTGTTCGCGTATGAATTGCCCCTCTCGTAAAAGCGAGGATTTCCAGAATCACGATCGGCACCCTACGATCGCCTCGATAAAGGAGATTGCTTGAAAAAAAGGGTGAAAAAAGAGATAAAGGGAACACTTCCCGCTTAATATCTCTTCCGTGACATTTGAGAAGAAACATCCGTCTAGCGGGATCGGCACGGGTAGATCGGAATCTGCGAGTGCACGTCGAGATAAAGGGGTAAGACGGCGTAATGTCACAAATGGAAAAACGTAACAATGAATCTCCGATCCTTGAGGATCGCCGAGATAGGCATCGCGGCTTTCACCGGCAAGACAACGTGGCTTTTCTCCTTCTCGTTCTAGCATTCCCTCCCGTGCTCTACACCTTTTCCACGATCAGCCTTCCTCTCTCCTTCTCACTCTTTCTCTCTTCCACCCCGGTGTTCCTATTCAAGCGAACGCGAACGCCACATAGTCACGCCAATCGTCCTAGTCGGCGACTACACGTCTGGCGAATCCATCGCCCCTGCGGACAATCGTCGGTTCCGCGAGCCGCGAACCACGCGCTCGGCAGGCTCTCCTCTTTGGTCACGCGAGCCTCGTCTCCCCCCTCGATAAAATTGCGAAGCGAGGCCAGGCATCGCTCGAGGAAAGCAGGACACGCTCGGGGTAGGACTCGCCTCGAACAATTTCTTATCGCGAGGAGCGTCCCAAAGCGAACGAGCGCCGCGCCGTACGAGCGTGCCTACAATTTTAATAAGATGATTCTTCATTCGGCATCTTTATCCATTTATCATCTTCTCTACCTTCCTACCGTCCTCGACCCCTTGGCGAGTTCGCGCAGCGATCGCGGAATCTCTCGAAAGCGACAGGCCCGATGCATTTTCCATTAACAGGGGGGGTCCCTCACTTCGTACTCTTTTCACTCGTGCCGATAATATCTGCCGTTCTGCTGCATATATACCCACGTGGGCCGAACGGCGCGATCGTAGATTACGCTACCGGCATTGCGCAAGCTCGAACCCAAGCGGGTCCACCATAGGAGCGATTCAATGGTGACAATCGTTTGTCGCACTGCAGCATGCCAGTTGCCTACGGTCTACGGGGTTGAGGAGAGGATAGAAGAGGGTAAGTGAGGGAAGCAGGGAGAGCGGAGGGCACGGCCGGTTGCCTATATAAAAGGGCCGCCTCGAGACTCCCGGCCACCGACGATTTATCGAGGCCCGACGATTGCGAAATTGCTCTCGCGTCTCTCGCTCCTTACCATCGATCGTCCGCAACGCGCGCGACTGTACTCCCCTTTGGTCTCTCTACTTGCTTCTACCACCAGTCCTATTTGTCCTCCTCGGATCGCTGCTTGAAAGATGCGTTTTGGTGCCGCGAGTGCTCGCCCGAAGACCGGCCGTTCCACCTGTACGCGAACTTCGAGACGGATCTGCACCGATCTTTAAGATTCTCTTCCCCCGTAGAGATCTCAACGCGAATCTTGCAGGTGTCTTTAGTTGTTATTTTGTCGCGCAAAAAGATCTTACGTTAAGATTCGAAGAATTTTGCAGGGAATCTGGAGGTGAGCTTATTGGAAAATTCTTTTCGCCACGACCCAAGGTTGTAATCTGTTTTTACGAGAGGGCGGACACGGGAGGGCAATCGAATGCGGATCGCGGCAGGTTGGGGAGTATCGTCGTAACTCCTTTGCCAGTCGGTGCGGTGCACCTTGCGCTTCTAAACGCGCGACTAGAGATAGCACGAGAGGATAGACGCGGATGGATGTGCGCATAGAGAGCGACCCCGGGGCTGCCATGGGACGCGAATCGAAGCGAATAAATATTTCCACGCGATGGAACCGTGCCCCGCGCGCACACGCGCGCGTAAGAAATAATTCTTCGGTTACGCAGTGCCTCTCCGATAGAGCGAGTCAGGCATTTCTTCGACGATCCTTCCTTGCGTGTATGCGCGCGCGCGCGCGTGCGCCCGTGTGTGGCAAAGCGCAGCGCGCCGTCCGTAGCTTTTCTCACGCACTCCTCAGCTCGTCGTCGGCCTTACCCTTTGCGCGGACGAGAGGAAAGATGTCCTCGTCCGGCTGGATGGTTTCAATGGCTCGTACATATGGTGCTACGACGCGTCGTATTTTCCCTCTCTCTCCTCCCCTCGCCACCTCTTCCCTCTCACGCTCACCCACCGCCGCGAGAGATTCTCTCCGAGCGTACAAAGTAGCGGTAGTTCGCTCTTGCGCTCCTCCACTTCTTTTTTTTCCCTCCTTTATTTCATCGCACTCGCTCGTACCACGCTCCACGCGTGTATGTATCTACGAATGACAAATAATATATTTTTCCCTATTTTCAACTAGGGCTCGAGTCTCGCGAGACAAATCCTGCATCGGCGAGGAGATAAAACTCGAGTGACGTACGATCCGGACTCTGGCCCATCCGTCGCAACTGGCCATAAACCGCCTCTCGTCCTCTTCCCTTTATGCCCTCGAGTACTCGATAGCTTCCTAGCTGAGTGTCGAGGAAAAGGAGGAGGAAGAGGATCACCCGCCTCCGCCGAGGCCTTCCGTCTCCGGCGAAGGCAATAAAGTTAGTCGCGACTGTTTGTCCGAGGACGACTCGAGGGAAGATCGAATCTTAGGCGGTCCATGCCGCTTGCGAGAGGAAGCTAAGATCCTCCTGGAGCCACGATTCTCTCGGGTCCTTGTCGCTCGCGAGCGAGTGCTCCTCGCAGATCGATCGTCGAGAAGTGCGCGACTAAAAGCGGAAAAGCAAGAAAGGATTGCGCGAGGGATCCGAGTTCTCGACACGGGGAAATTTATTCGCGTAACCAAAACCGACTTTGGCGACCGGAAGAGGCCCCTAGCCCGTTAAAAATTTTCCTCGCGACTTCGTCGAGGGCGACTTTCGAGAGCGCGAAAGATCAGCATACAATAACCGACAGTCATTGTTTCTGCGGATAGAGACAGGTGGGTTCGCCCGCCATGCCGTGAGGGATCTGCAATTCAATCGTATCGATACGTCGCTCTGCTCGAGGACGTGGAAGCATTCGATGTCGCGCGGGAAATTGATCGACGCGCGGCGCCGAGACGTCGTGCGGGCTAATTCGCGTGAAATCGCTGACCAATGGAACGATGACGATTTGCATGGACGAAGTGGACCCACGAGAAAACGATTTCGAAAGCTTCGTCGTGGCTCTTGTGCGCGCGCGTTGGTTAACATTCGACGAATAAGCGCCGTATCTAAGCGACGAAGGTATTGGGTGCTGCAGCGCGAGGAGCCACGAGGAAAGTACTCTTCGGCGAATTACCGCGGCGCTCGAGTGTTTTAGAGTCCGCTCGCGTCAAGGATACCGTCGCGAGCGAGCGAGCGAGGCGAGTTCGCGCGATCGATTGAAAATCAAGCGAAACGAAAACGAGAGTGCTCTCGGCTCGCGATCCTTCATTCGACATGCAGAGCGCGCGCCGCCCCCAAGGTCCTCCTCGTCGTCTTCGCAGTCGTCTGTGTCTGACGTCAGACGAACGTCCGTACGCTTGTCCGTTCGCTCCTTTCATCGCTCCCGTTTCAGCGTATCCTTTGGCACCGCGCCAAAGGCACCCCGAGTGCGTTCTCCTCCACCGATTAATCTTTTTTTCTCCTAAATCTTGCGACTACGTACCGGAACGAGGAGTCGCAATACTGCGTTCACCTTCTAAGATTCTTTCCTTCTTGAATTCACCGCGTCGACGACGCTATTTCTTCAACAAACTAGCAAACAAAGTCCACCGCTGTAGCCGTGCGCCGTAATCTCACGATGGAATTCCCGTGAAGTCGCTCGGGCGAGTAAAACGGGCGATAATTAATTTTGGATTAATCCACTACCCAGCACCGCGTCCTTACGATTTTCACATCGAGGTAGAGGAGTGGTTCTCGACGAGGATCGCGCGATGATCGAGTTTCATCGTGATCTCTCGGCATCGCGATCGAATTCTCGGCGAGGCCGGAGCGTTAAACGGGCGGCGTACACCTCGTAAATAACTCGCGGTACGCGAATTCCGGAGCGCGCTGCGGCTTCGAGACGAGAGCGAAAGAGAGAGAGAGAGAGAGAGAGAGAGAGGAAGAGAAAAAAAAATGAAATGAAGCGGAGAATGCTTAATCCGCTCGAGAGACGGGAAAAAAAAGTGTTAGCGGAGCGGCGCGCGCGCCGATTTGCTCGAGCGGGTCTGGAGAGCGCTTGATTTTACCGGCCCGTAAGTCATCGTTCGAATTACGCTAATGCGAGCGAGCGGGCGAGCGAGTTCACGAGCTTTCTCGGCTTCTGCGAGAGAGCGTGCAAGCGGAATCGGGAGCGGAATCGGGAGACCGAGGCGATAACGAGACAAATCGCAGCCAGCTATTCGCGCAGTAGGATTACGAATCGACCGGGCGAGCGAGGAATTCGCTGTACTTTATGAATAGGTAACGGTGCTCGAGCAAGGACGAAACATGCGCGCGTGAAATTTTGAGTATCGTAGCGTCCGAATTCCTCGTTCCTTCTCTGACGCTCGTCCTATATTCACTCGAAGCGTCGGCGCGAACGTCAATTCGTCGGAAAGAAAAAAGACGAAGTGGAGAAAAGAAGGGAATCGATCGTCTCATCCGGATCTCAAGTCGGGAAACACACTTGTAAACGAGGAAAACCGTGAATGACGATTGCGCAATGACTCGCGGCCGGCGCGGTACGTCGAGTGGACTGGTAATTGATTACCATTAAGCCATTATTCGATTAACGAGCGTAGGATGTGCCACGCAGTGACAGGATGCAAGCCGCGAGAGCAACTATTTTAATGGACGATGCATGCTCCACGCGCGACCCGGATTTAACCCGAGCCCAATTCTCGCACGCGAACTCCTTATTATTACCACTAATCGGTCGCGGAATTCCTAAGCTGACGCTAATAACGCCGCTAGCGTCACCGCGAACGCGTAACATTGGTCGGGCCAATAATAGATTCTCCTGTTGCGGCGAAGCCAGTTCCGGATAAGCGGCGCAACGCATCGCATAATTCGATCTAAATCACGGCGCGTTGGCTCTTTATTAATAGAGCGAGACCTCACCGCCAGTTTTTTCCTGGGAAAAATCGAGCGAAGGAGGAAAAAAAATATAACTCGCGGTGGGAGAGGGGGAGGGGGGTCACGCTCGATTTTTCGCGAGAATCGACTTCGAGTGCGAGCCGTGAGCACATCCGTATTCGATTAATTTACGACTTTGGTTTCGGAGCGAAGACTATGTGCCACGCGGTGCCAGGATGGGAAAATGAGAGCGCGAGGAGTCCGCCATCGCGTCGAGTCATCTCGTCATTCTCTGAGAAAACGTCGAGAGAGATAGAGATATATAGAGAGAAGGAGGAGGAAGAGGAGGAAGGAAACGCGGGCGAGCGAGGATTCGCTCGAACGAGGATGTCAAGCTTAGTGCGTGACGATTCCACGAATGTGTGAGCATGCGAGTGCACGCGTGTTCCCCGTTCGTCACGGGCCTCTTCCTTTTTTCCCCGCTAGAGAATTCGTATCAGGGTCGAGAGTCGCGCGCGAATCGAACGGATTCATAAGCTATCTTAAATAAACAGGCAAAGTGGTGGGGCACCGAGAGGCTAGAATTATTTCAACCTCGAGGACGACTTCCTTTTACCGGACGGCTTGCAAGTCGAAGCACGCCTCTCCACTAAAATCGGCATTTGCCCGATCACTTAGCTCGCCCCGGCGAAGTGCTCGGCGTCGTGGCGCATGAATAAAGAATACGCTCGCGGGATTACGCGAGCTTCGCGGAAACGGCGCGGAGCGCGCTCGGCTGCGAAAGACGAGAAAGTCCGGTCCTAGTCCCGATCGGCGCGGTGTCCATCGCGGTGACTCGAGGAATTCGAATTCCTCGAAATAAGTGCTCGCCTACGTCGCATCGTCCCCGCTCCTATTTTCCGAAGAGAACCAGCGCCGTACCCGAGCTCCTATTTTCAGGAGACACCGCGGTTAGAAAAGTAGGAACACAGTATGGAGTAGTGGCGCGAGAGGCGAATCGCTCGCGACTCTCCCTCGATTCACCTCACGCCCGGGGAAAACTGTCGTACTCGGCGCGTTTTTTCTTTCCGTGGAAATTGTCGCAGCGCGAGTGATCGACTCGCCGAACGTCATGCCAATCGCATTCTCGGCGTCGGACGATGGCAAAACTTTTGTCCCACCTTCTTCTCCGCGACGGAGCTCGCTACCTCCCTCCGTAGAGGGCCACCTCGTTCGATCCATCGATATGTTCCAGCAACGAAGGATCATCTCGTCGCAGGGCAACCATTTTTCCATCCACCCTCTCTCCTCTCTCCGTCGCGAAATAAGTCGGACTAATACTCGGACGCGTCCGCAGTACCAAGATGTATTTCACGATCACGGACAACGGTTTCTCCGCTTCGCTTTATGGCGTTACAAATCGGTCCGGGATTCCGGGCGTGCCGCCTGATTTGAGATAATCCCAGGCGGCCTCTCGAGACGGATTTGTCGCACGCGCCCCTAAATGGCTCGTACCAGTCGCGTCCCTCTCCCGTGCGTTCCTCTCGTTCCTACAACGAAGCTAGCTACCGTTGTTGTCGTCGTCTATGGCTTTTACGCGCGTGGAAGCCGCGGCTCTCCTACTGGTCCACACACGGTGAGACACGACTAGCCCACTGGTGCTTGTCGCTTGCGCACGCGCACTCCGCGGCGCGTTCATGACCGGACGACGAGGAACTGCAAAAAGTTGCAAAGCCCCGGAGCGCGCGCGAGCGTACCGGCCTGCTGCTGCTGCTGTTGCTGCTGCTGCTGCTCTTACGCAATCCCACGCGAATCCCGTTGTGCACCACCATCGGGTACGTTGTTCGGTCCCCCCTGGTGTCTCTTCTACGGACATGCTCTACGCACGAGATCGCTTGTGACCGAGTGCACCGATAGGAGCGCGAGCGAGCGAGCGAGCGGGTCTCGTGTGCCGCGACGCAATCGGCCGATCCTACGAAAGACAAAGTCATCCGGCGCGCTCGTTAAGGATACGGCTCGCTCGGGCTTTTTCCTCGCCGGGGATAATTTAGGGCCCGCTAAGGACAGTGGTCGCGATGAACTTACGGTCCACCGAATGTCGAATAAGGACTCGCCGCGCGGGCTTAAGACCGTTTAAGAGCCTCGTGAGAGGACGAGAGGGGGAGAGTGCGTTTAGGCTGTCGCTCGTTTCGGACGTTGTCGTGGAAACTGACGCGATGGAAAGAGGGAAGAGAAAGAGAGGTGAACGAGGTGGATCGATGGAGCGACTCGTGGGCGTAGGAGGATACGCTTGGAAAGTTTATGGGCTGAGGGTTTAATTGGGCTCTTCGCTTGACGGACGGATTGGGCATTGTTTTAGCGCTTATGGATCGAAATCGTGAAAGCGACTCTCGAACTTTTTATCCAGTTCCGAGATCGTGGAGAAAAATCATCCAACCGAAATAAACGGCCAATCGGAATGGTCAATAAGGACGTACTAAGACGCGGAAGACACGCTGGATTTTCGCCAGTCCCGAGGATTTACGATCCGCGTCGGGTCTCTCTCATCGCGAGTACTCATCGCGGCAACTTACGAGAGAACTCGGTGGATGCCACCTCGTAGATTCACATCCTCCTCCTCGCGCTCTCACTTAAAACGCCGATTTCGAGACTCGCCGCGGAGAAACAGTCCCTATCTCGTCCCTCACTGGCGATGGACGTATCGTAGGCGGAAGCTTCGAGCCTTCTTCGTAGTCGTCATGGTCCCCGTGGCACCGTCGTGCGCAACGGCGTCGTTCAAACTCGCGAACTCTCTCAAAGTAAACTCCTACGATCGCTCCCTCGCACGTACCGAATGGCACCATAACCCCTTTCGCACAGTTCCACGAGCGGTGACAGGTAAGGATCATCTGGCGTACGGGAGGCATGCATTTCCAAGCCCATTCGTCGCCACGATCTAAGATTGCTACCGGAAGATTGCTGCTTCCCGAGCGGCCACCGCCGCGTTAAGCCTCGTCACACCGCGAGCGTGTTGCGCGATCATTACGAGCTTGTCGCCGACTCGTCTCTTCTTCTTCTTCTTCTTCTTCTCTTCCTCCTCTTCTTCTTCGTTGTAAGAGCATTCGTCCAACTCGCTAAAATTCAACAGACCCTCTCTCTTTCAAGGTTTCCACTAGAGTCTTGGAAGTTTCGTCATTCTTCTCGAACATGCTCAATATCTTTTTCCTCGAACCCGGAGAGGAAGCCGAGAAAAGGGGGGAAAGTTTCTCACGATCGTCCGTGTCACTCAACCCCCTCGGTGATTCATAGACGCGCCAAGCGATCTCTCCGCTCGAGAGTGGTCATGTCCGAGAACTGATCGCGCGTGCGCGTGTCATCGAGGAGGAATCATCGAGGAAATGTGGGTCGTCGGAATGTTAGTCGCGCGAAACGCGGGAGGAGGGATTCGTTAGGGGTCCCCCACCGCGTGTGGATCGTTTACCGCTACGCGACGG
This sequence comes from Tiphia femorata, assembly GCA_944319695.1. Lineage (NCBI taxonomy): Eukaryota > Metazoa > Arthropoda > Insecta > Hymenoptera > Tiphiidae > Tiphia > Tiphia femorata. The sequence goes on from OX090902.1 coordinate 4,627,778, forward strand.
AGCTTTTCGGTTTTCGTGACCGTTACTGGACCGCCCACGGTGAGCGTCAGGTGGAGGATGGAATTCGCGTCCTCGCGTGACTCACGCACGCGCGTGGATCGAGAGGAATCGGAGCGTCCTTCCGATTTGCGATCGCACGGGAGGACCGTTGACGAATATCTCGCGAGATCTGCCTCGATGATCTTCGTCGATCTCGAGCGTGGCGAAGGATCGAAAGCTCGCGTCGTAAATTAGTACTCGATGAGCCCGAGAGATCCGCGATGCAGCGGGCCTCTTCCAGGGGGTTTTATCGTCGGCCGACAGGCGTTTAACTTTACGAGCGAGCGGCTATACTCGCTCTATTCGCTCCTCTCCTCGTTTAGCTCTTTTTCTTATTCTTCGTCCCGCCTTCTCCTCCCTTTCCCAGTTTCCTGTTTCTACTCTATCTCTCGGCCCTACATGCATACATACGTTAAATCGGCAATTGAATCTTGTAATTCCCACGATACGAACCAAAGGAACCCAATTCGAGCAATAAAATTTCTCGTACCCATTCAACGGATCGCCATCTGTCTAAGAGCAAACCTTTCCCTTTCTGTTTGCAGTCCTTCTTCGGGCGTACCTACAACAACCTGGGCAGCATCTCCGAGTGCAAGAACGGGGGCGTGTGCGTCATCAACAAGAAGAACCGCACCGCCTGTAAGGCATGCCGCTTACGGAAGTGCCTGATGGTGGGCATGTCGAAGTCGGGCTCGCGTTACGGCAGACGATCCAACTGGTTCAAGATCCACTGTCTCCTTCAAGAGCAGACCTCGGGGAATCAGAGCGTCGGGGTGACGCCGGGCGCCGGCTCGCCATTTGGTCCCGGCTTCCTTCCGGCTTTTCTGCCACCCTCTCAAGGTCAACAGGGTGGAGGTGTCGTCTACAAGGACGGCAAGGGTCGAGCCTCGCCCAGCCAGGAGGATCTCGCTCTCCAATCCCATCTCCTTCACGTGGCCATGCTGAAGCAGGAACGCGATCGAGGAAACAAGTCACCGCACCCGGACGACGTGGCCCTTCAGAATCAGCTTCGTATTCTGGCCTGGCAGAAGGAGCGCGAGCGAGTGAGCAACGCGAGTCATCAACAACCACCTGGTACTCCACCCCGGGACTCTTCTCCACCACCGTTTTACAAGCAAGCGCCGCATCAGCACCAGCATCACCAGCAGCACTCGGTCTCCCCGATGTTTCCAATGAACTTCGCCCAGAAGGAGGTCGTGGTGGTGCCGTCGAGTCCTCCAGACGTCTTCAGACCCTTCCTTCCGACCTACAAGAGAACGGGGGCCGACACCCCGAGCGACAGCGGGGCCTCGTCCGTGGACGGAGGTGACGGACTTCACGACGCCGAGTCGAGAAGCAACTCGGCCTTGAGCTACTTCAAGACCAGCGCCGCCTCCCCAACCCTTTCCGAACGCGAGTTTCCGCCCAGGAAGATCAATGCGACGGTAACATTGACAACGGGCTACCACCCCCATCAGAGTTTGGGTTTGGTCTATCCGCCAACCGGTCTGATCACCCCCGCCGCCTCTCAACTGTCTCCTAGAGGCGGAGACCTGTTGCTGGTGAGTCCATGTCCAGGTGGACTCGCGGTGGAACAGGACGAGCCAATCGACCTGAGCGTAAGGTCTAGCAGAAGTTCGCCCAGACCGAGTGGTTCACCCGAGGAGGACGAGAGGTCAAAGGACAACGACAGCGAGCACGAGAACCCACCTAAGGAGGAGACCACCACCAAGAGCAAACCTTTGGATCTGACCTTGGGAGTGAAGAGGCCCGCGGAGCTGCCACTCTCGCTCTAAGGGCCCACTCGGAGTCCGTCCAGGCCCTTGGCGGGCTGGTCCCGGATTTTCTAGCACACCCACGAAAGTCGGTGCACCAGATCTGAGATTCTCTCGGATGAGGATTCCTTCGGTGCCTCGGGGGTAACGAGCCCTCTTGGCGAAAGAGCGCAGATCGTTTCTGGGTTCTGTGAATCTGAAAGGAGAATCGAGGTGAAAAGATGGCGGCGAGGAAGATTTGCGAAAAGGCTTTTCTTCCGCTCGTCGCATAAATTGTGTTCAACCCCTCTTTGTACATACGCATTCGCGCGATCGCACGGACTTCGCGAAGCCGTTATTAATTTATTCCAACTGTTGTTGTGAGAACGAGAACGAGAGAGAGAGAGAGAGAGAGAGAGAGAGAGAGCAAGAGCGAGAGAGAGAAAAAGAGAAATAGAGGAAACTCGATGTTGTCGAGGCGTCCACGATATTTATAGCACTTCCCTTTTCAGGGCGCGCGAACCGTGCGCGTTCGTTTCCGTGCTCTGCGACTCGAGCATCATTGAGAGTTAAAGAATTTGCGACTAACAGATTTCTGATGGTACAGTCGTGTTTGGTAGTCGCGGGCACACCGGCCAGTAAGCGAAGTGCTCTAATAATAAGTAACGATAGCGACAGATGATCATATTAATAATCTATTTATAAAGAAGTATGTGCATGTACGTATTACCTTGGATCGAGCGAGTATACGATCCCGTCCCTTCCCATTATCATTATTTTATCATTATGTAGAAAAAAAAGAAACCTCGAAATTCGCGAGCCTGACGTAACGGGGAGGCCAGTATCTAGAGCTGTTGGAACTGACGTTATAATAGTATCGATGTAATATATATCGAGACATGTCGAAAGATGCACACACACACTCACTCACGCACACGCGCACACACTAACGCGCGCGCGCGCATACACGCACACACACACACACACCTGTAAATAATTCAGAGGACAGAGAGACGTTCGAAATGATTGTTTCATTATCCAAATCAATTATCTCCTTCCTCTAACACATCCTGTAACCCTTCGACCCCTCCCACTCATCGTACCTCCACCAGAGATTGTAAATACCGTAGCAATTAAGTGAGGTGAAAAAATGAAGCGGCCAGTACCTAAACGTATCGAAGGAAAATAAATATTTTTGTTTAATCGAGGCGTGATTCTTCATTGACTTATCCACCTATGTCCCTCTAAACTCTCGTGTCTCGCGCCGGAAGTGGCCGAGAAGACAGCTCGATTGGCTCGCAGGAGCGACAGGACGAGCGCGGTGCGGGAGAATCTCTTGGATGAAGCCGCTCGTAGGATTCTCCCTGCCGGATCCCTCTCTTTGCAGCCATCTTATTTACATACCGCTCGGCGCCGGCTCAGGGAGAGACATCGAACGCGATTTCACCTTACCCGCATTTAGTACGAATCAACGAGCTGGCTCGCAAATCACCCGCGTGAGAGGGATCTCGTGGAAACGCCAGGTTCTCGAGGAGCCACTCGCTTCTCTAAGCTTCTTCTTCTGTTCGCCGATCCAAGCCTAACCTTGAGGGGAGCAGCGCGGAATTTTATTACACCGATCCTGCCCCGATGGAACTGTTCATCCACCGATGGAATTCCACTATTACGCGAATCAAACAATCCTGGCGTCGCGACGTCCAGCGTCGGGTGTAAACAACTTCGTTCGCCGGTATTTGTCCCATCGATGCCCGCGCAGCATTCGAATGCCTCGTAACCTGCACGTGGTCTCGCGCACCAGGCACCATTAATCAATTGCATCAGGAAGCGCGGGGCAATTGCAAAATCAGCGAGTTACGGATACTTACACGAGCGGGACGAGAGCGAGCGAGTAAGCGCGCGACCTTGACAGCCGGATCGCTTCTCCTCACGCGTCCGGATCCTTAGCTAGCTTCTTCTGACCTCACCGTCTTTTCTCTTCTCTTTCTTCTTCCGGTCGTGCTCTTACTTCGAACGATCGACGATCTACGGACGGAAGCAAAATTTTTAGAGAAATTTCTGCAAAGTCTGCGACGAAGAATCCTGAAACAACGTGAAATCCTCAACATCGATTTCAATCCACCTTTTCCGTTCAGCGAGGTCAATTTGGCATTGCGCGCGCGCTCGCGTTAGTAGCAGAGGATCAGCGCGGCGAGTGACGTCGGCCACGGGAGCTGGACTTTGTTATTATCGTCGCGGCAACTGCGTCTCTAGAATTATTTTCCAATTCAATAGCGATGAAGATGTTATCGCATGGAGGGCCCCCCACCCAAGCACGGATGGCAATTGAGACGAGCGGTGGCTCTCAGGCGTCGGCCGGTGTAATCAGCGAAACGACCGTGATGGCGATGGTAATTGGAAAACTGGTATATCTTGGGAAATCGTCTGGAATGGACGAGTGCCCGATTGGGTGGAACGAAGTGTTCGCGGGAGCGCGCGCATGCGCTCACGAGCTTAGTGGTGTAAGAAGCGCCGGTTCGGGTGGAGTCGGCCGTGCGAGTCTGAGAACGTCGAGTATATCGGCCGAGAAGATTACGCACCTTGCAATTTACAAGTATAGCAGTCGATAATTAAGAGCGCGTAATGTCCCGTGAGATACTTAGTTACCGCGTAATAGTCCCGACGATTTGATTCACGGTGTTGCCAATGGTGGAAGGATGTTTGCTCGCGATGGAAGTCTTCGAGAAGACTAAATAGGAAATTGTCTTCCGCCGACGGACGCGAGGGGAAGCTTTTATCGGACATGATTCGCGAACGAGAGCACGAAGACGTCCCACGTCGCCGTAGTAAACCACCGTCAAAAAGATCGCAACGGATATTCCATAATTTATGACACGACTTGCCGCAAGAAGAGGAAGAAGGAGCGAGCCTTCCCTTTGGATTTTTCGTCGAATTGCCATATTTAATTCAAGCACGCTCATTATTTCATTGCTCGCACACAAAGAACAGTCTCACTCGAGGGAGAAATAAATCATCGATCGCCAATGTATTCCATAATTTAACCGAATCCGAGAAAGGGCACGAAACGGATCTCGAAATTGCGAGCACTCGATGGCGAACGGAGTGGCTGGAATTTCTCATCCCTGAAACGTAATGCTTCCACGCGGCGAGTGAATTTTTCAACGACCCGCCAATTCTCCGCGGCCCTTCCCGACGACGCGAGTGCCCCGTCGAAGCTTCTCACGAAGACAAAGGAACTCACCGGTGAACGTAAAATACTGTCAAAAGACACATCGAAGTACGATATTCCATAATTTATAAGAGCGCGAGTCAACGCGGGACGATTTACCGAAGGCTTTACTCGAGCAAATCCGGAGGGGCAAAAGCAGGGAGAATCGCAAGGCTAAAGGGATTCGTCTCTTTTCTCCGGGCACGTGTGTGTGAAACGAAACGCAAGCGGGCCCGTAGGAATGATAATACGAAGGCACCGAGACGAATGTACACAGCTCCATCCTGCGCAGAAGTGAGAGACCAACAAGCGGATAACAAACGGGCGAGGCATCGGTGGAGGCAGAGTGCGTTAGAGGGACCACTGGGCAACTGGTTACACCACCACCCAGGCAATAAGCAATCGCTTAAACCCGTCATGACTCTATGCATGAGTTGGGCAACCCTCGTGTGCCACCGACGCGCGTGGCACGCGGGACGATTTTAACCCGGCCGCAACTTCTGCTACTACAGAGAGAACCCGTCGTCGTAACCGCGGCTCGTCTCGGTCGTGGTCGTTGTCGTTGTTGTTGTCGTTGTCGTGGCTTCTCCTCCGGTGAAATATCGACGAGGATATCGGTTGCTCGTTACCCGATAGGGTAGGGATCGGTTCTCCAGTCTGGTAGCGAGGAGAGTCGATCATTCAGGGACCTTCCTCCTTCTCCTCCACTTCTTCTTCTTCCTGCTTCTGCCAATCAAGGTCGTCCGTTAGCACCTGTCCTCGGGCGCTAGCAAATTTCCACTGTGAGAATATCCGCCTCTTCTTCGCCTCTCGTTTACCGATGGAGCGTGAATTTCCTGTTTGACGAAAGAAGCTACGATCAGTCGGGGCATTTTGCTCGTTGGCTCTTCATCGTGGACTTCCCTCCTCGACGAGACCCGGCGGCCGTTTCTTGTTGCGCTCGATTACTCGATATCGACGAAGACGAAGTCACGGATAGAGCTTCTGTGTTTAATTTCTGAAGTGGAAAAACAAGGAGTGAGAGAAGATCCTGCGAGGAACGTCTCGCGACGTCGGGAGGTGTTATCGTAAAGGTATCGATGTAATCGGGAGGAGGAACTGTTCGAGCAACCCGCTCGGCAACTTCTCCAGCGGAGTAACGATACTTTTCTTGATTTCTGTTCGACGCCCTCCTGATAAATCGATCGACCGACGTGCCGAATCGAGAGATGGGATAATATACGTCACGTCCGTTAATAGCAAAGCATACAAAAGAAAAGAAGAGGACGACAGGACAATCGGAATGCGAATTAGCCGTGGATCCTGTTACGAGGTTAGACGCGGGTTAGGCACAGGGGTTAGACTCGAATGGATTCTAAGCTTCTAAGTTTCCCTCAGCCTCTCCGCATTAGCGCGAGGACATTTAGCGAGCCGACGCGGACGATCGTTAAACGCAAACGAGGCAATCTCACGCACGCGAAAAACTCACTTTACATCCATCCGAGTAGTTGCATCACCGAACGCTTACCTGCGTGCAGTTTTGATCTTTGACTCGGCCGACCAAACGTCGTCGACGTCTTCGCTGTTTCTGTTGGCACCTTTACATTCGCATCTTTCGAGCCATCCTTCATCGTTCGCCCTTCGAAATGTTCCCTCGTTCCTTCCTACTTCGCACCCTTTAAGATCGTGTGGACGCTACAAATAAAAAGCGAGCACGATTCCGTCTCGTCGAACTAGAAGTGTCAACTGCCCTCCTGGGATCTCTAGTCCGAAGTCCTACTCTCGTCTAAGCTGATACAGAAACCAACGCTTGGCCCAATCGTGCGCGCGGCCGTTATAAGAAACTGTTGTCGCTCGAGAGCGTGGTTGTTCTACAATTCGTTACCGATCGTGCGAGTCGCTTTTCGTGTTCGACGTTGAGAAAAGAAGTTGGGCAGAGTCAAGAACGATGTAATCAAAATCTGTATAAACACCGTGTAAGCGGGGGACAAAAAATTCTCTTACCGGGTTACGATGCTCGTGGATAAAGCGTAAGTAAGGTTTGACCGTGCAACTTTCGCCGAACTCGATGGAACTTCCGAAACAGTAAATAAACGCACAACGAGGGACAGAGGACTACTACCTGTGTCGCGGTTCGTTTCGCGGCTCCGCCTTGAGAATTGGAGTGGGGGCTTCTCATATTTGATCTACATGGTTTAGAGTAATCCTTAATCCCAACCCTTCAACCGACGACAAACTCCACGAACGGTTTTCTCTCGTTGATCGTTCGCCTCTTGTTTTTCTGTTTTTAAAATTCGCCTCTCCACGATGACCAGCTTTCGTCGCCGACGACGACTGAACGCGAGAGAAGATTAATAAAGAACATCACGATTTACGCGATGAGGCCTAATTGATTGCGCCGATACGCTCCTCGCGCGAGGACGCGGGTGAATAATGAGCCGTGTCTCCGCGATCATGATTATTAATCCGCGCCACGTCCTCTTTACGATTTCGCGATCGCTCGTAAGAGAAGGAAGCAAAGATAAGGGGAATGGAAACGATCGGCGGGATCAAGAAGAAAACGAGCAAAGGAGGAATAATAATCGACGGGGTGTGTGCGCGCGCGCGCGCACTTTGGGATTTCATCGATCTCGTAAATCGCACTTTTACGAGATAACGCGAGACAGGGTGAGCATGTCGTTGCGAGTTAACTGGCGGAACGAGTTTCGATTTACACCTCTTGCACGAAGCAGAAAGAGAAAAACTGAGAGAAAGAGAGAGAGAGGGGGAGACAGCAAGAAAATCTCATTTTATTTGTCCTGTACCGAATGACCATGGGACGCGGACAAATACCGAATAATCGACGAGACTTGACGAGGAGTGAAATAACGGAAAATCAAGCGAATGTGGGAGAGAGAGGCGGGCCATTAAATTTAGCCAGAAAATTAAGGAGAAATTGGCGGAACGCTCTTTCCTCTCGTCCGCGGCGCGAGCGAAGCTCATCCGTCCTCCTATCCCGATAGCTAGCTCGATGCGCGCGTCGTATGACTAATCGTCTACCGATCCTTCGGTGAACCTTGAAACTTTTATCGCTCGACACGAGCGCAGCCTTTCGCCCCCTCGGGCGTCGTCGTCGATCCTCGTGGAGGAAGCGATTCGATTTCTGGCCAAACGACGCCGCACGCGACTTAATGAATCGCGCGAAGCGACGAGAGGAGCGCTCGAGGAGAAACGTCGAGGGCATCCACGAGCGAGGGGGACCCCGTTCGCGATGTCGTGGGCGAAGGAGGTGGAGGAGGCCGTGGTGGAGGATGTGGTGAGAGTGGAGAAGGAGGACGGGGTTACAAACGGATCCCTGGCGTGCACGGAGAGCGTTAAGGGGTTAACGAGGGCCGATCGTGCGATCGAGCGATCTTTCCCAAGAGCCGACGCGGCCCAATTAGAAGGCACGTAAAAGCCGGGCGCATAATCAGCAATTTGTATTGTCGAAGGATAAGGGCGCAGGAGGTTCGAGCGAGCTCCTCCTCCTCCTCCTCTTCTCGTCTCTATTATTCTTATTCCTTTTGTCGATTGGCTTTTATGGGAATCAGCTGTTCTCTCCTCTCGGCTCGTCTCCTTTCAACTGTCTTCTTCGAATTTCCTTCCCGACTTTGCCTTCGCCAAGTAACTCTTCGTACCCTATGCAAACGAGTCCGCGAGCCAGAGGGATCGAGAGTACCCGCAGGGAACGAAGAAGAGGCAACGAAAGAGGAAGAAGAAGAAGAAGAAGAGGAGGAGGAGGAGGAGGTGGAGGAAGATCGAGTACGAGAGAAGAGACGAGTTAGCTCGTGCAAGGGAGAGGGTTGGCTTGTCTGCCGATTAAGCTATGCAATCGCCAATTATCGGCAATTTGATCCGGTTATAACTCAATTTAAAGTAATTGGGCCGCGCTGACTCGCTTCTCCTCTCCTCTCCTCTCCTCCTCGGCGTCGTGCTCGAGGAACTCGTCCGATACGCTCCTATCTGCGAGCGAGCGACACGAAGCTCAACGAGGGAAAAAAGAGAATGAGAACGGTTAAGAGAGCCATGCACACTTTTAGCGCCCTTCTCCACCGCCGCACAGTGCGACAAAAAGCACTTTTTAGGGACAAAATTCTGCCTACACCCTATAATTCTACATGGATCGCAATGAATTTTATTTTTAAATACTCGCGAAGGGTTTAACTTTGAGGTCTTACTGCTAAAAATTCGATCAAGGTGGATTAAGAGAGCCTGGATTATTAGTTGATTGTCATAGAAGAATTTCTATGAACAATACTGATGCCTCTCTACCGCGACAAGATCACACCCTTAAGAGAGATTTTTTGAGTTTTTTATTCCATTTTCTTCTCAGCCGCGGTGGAAAGCTCATTACAGTGATCATATTCGTATGATCCAATTCATACAGTTTTGTAATATTCAAGAAATAATTTTCAGAAGCTTAGGATAATGGATGCCACGATCACAGGACAGTATTTGGAAAAATTGGGAAGACGGAAAAAAAATACAAAGGTGAAAATAACAAAGAAAATAAAGAAAATGCAATAAAAAACTCAACAAATCTCTCTTAAGGCTGTGATGTTGTCGTCGTAGAGAGGCCTCAGTATTGTTCATAGAAATTCTTCTATGACAATCAACTAATAACAGCCCACAATTCAGGATTTGGGTTATGGGGTTTTGGAATTTTATCGGAGCGCTCTTAATCCACCTTGATCGAATTTTTAGCAGTAAGACCTCAAAGTTAACCCTTCGCGAGTATTTAAAAATAAAATTCATTGCGATCCATGCAGAATAGGGCGTGGGCAGAATTTTGTTCCTAAAAAGTGCTTTTTGTCACACTGCGCGCCGTAAATCGTCGATGCCCTTTGCTTGCGCGAGCGCACCTTAAGGGATGGGAGGGGGCTGAGGAGAGAACGTGACTTCCGGGGATGCGCATCCGGTGCTGCGCCCGACGCGTCGCAGGATGAGAACGCCAAAGTCTTTCACGAATCGACAATCGACTCCTGATAAAATCTCATTCGCGCGTATTTCTTCTCCCCCTTCACTGGAAACAATGCGACCGAATTATTTCGCAAGGTCTCCTCGATCCACGAGCGCGCTCGTGATCGTTCTCTCTAAGGTGGTTTCGCACCCGTTGACAAATTTGACAAGACACGCAATCGATCGGTCTTAACGGGCGCTAATCGATACAGCGATCGGTTCATTAGGCCAGTCGCGGTCCTGGCTGGCCGGCTCGCTCGCGTTTCTCCCTACGACCGACCGGCCAAGAGAGTCGGCGGATTATTGGCTTTTCGATCACGTAGTCTCTCACGGAAATCCCGTGGCCGAGACGCGCGACGCCGGTGGCGTTGCCGCGTCCCGTCCCACGTCGCTCGTTCGCGAGAATGGAATGCGCAAAAGTGAACCACGTGGAATATTAAAGGAAAAAAGCATCTTTCCACGATGCTCGCGAGCTCCGAAACGACGGACGGAGCGAGAGAAAATATTCGTGCTCGATAAGCGCGATTAAATTATTACAGATAATGCATCGCGCGTAATTGTAAATACGCGAGTTTGAAATGGCGATTTATCTCACGTGGCTACGCGAAATCGTAAGATGGAATCTATCCTATCTTATCGCGAATCTACTCTCGTGGAGTAAGCGATCTACCCGGAAATTCATTAAGCCCCGTGAATCTCACGTGCGCGAAAAGTACCCTCCTCGACCTCCAGGACGTCTTTATCCCTCGCTTCGTTATGAACGTTTTGCAGTTGTCGTCGAAAAAGAAGGAAAAGAAGAAATGAAAGAGCGCGGTGACGTACTCCCGCGCCGACCCACGCGCGAAATATCGAAAAAGGAAATAGGAAGGGAAACGTTGACCGAACTTTTCCGTCGTGGCTCGTGGTAGGGTAACACGATCCACGAGAAGGAGAGTAATTATTAATGGGGATTCGAAGAGTTACTCGTTCCAACCGAGGCATTCCTCATTCTACACCTTCTCCGGATCTCTTCCCGCTTTCCTCGTCCTTCCACCTTGTCGTAATCTATGCGGAAAGCGTACGCGAGATGGAATGAGCGAAAATGTGTTTGGACGAGCACGTGACTCTCGTCGGTGGTCACGCGTGCCGTTTCACGTCTCACGTACGCGGGCGTGTGGGAAAGAGAGACGGCAAGGTAAAGAGAAAATGCGAGAAAAGGAGAGAGAGCGTGGGCGCGTGTGAGTTCGCTCGGATATCTCGTGGAAATCGAAGACGAAGCTTTATCACGAGAAGGAAACGCGGTACTCGTGCGACTCGTCGCCAACTGACGCGCTATATTAACAAGCGGCTCGCTCTCCCGTATAAAACCAGACGGCGGACGAGGCGCAGCTTCAAATTGGACGTAACTCGAGAGATTAATCCGATGGTAACGATTGTTCGCGCTATCTACGGTACCAGTGCGCTGCCGTTCGCTCGTGCGCATGCCAGCCCGGAAGTCGCCGGTCCTGCCCCAAATTCAAAGATTTAATCGCCCCCGCCTGGCATCAATTCCACGTAGTTTCCACGAGCTACGGACAATTCCTTCTCCATCCTTCCTTCCACGAGCTCCTCGTAGCCGAGTGCGGTTTCTGTCCGGGCGCGAAGCAATTTTCCTGAAACCCCATTAACCCTACGGAGATGGACGACGAGAAGGAGGTAGGAAAAGGTACGGAGCCAAGGTGGAGAGAGGCGACGCATGCCACGAGGAGGTTTTGGAGCAGAGAATGTAAGAGAAGAGGGAATAGGAGATGGAGGAGACGAGAAGCGGAGAGCAAGAGGAAAACTTGGTAGATCGCACTTGTCGCTTGCCAGTCCCCATGCTCCGTTGCACGCTGTATCGTGCCGTCTCCTTCCTCCTCGCCGACGCTACACCACCGGCCCGCATCGCGGCGCGATGTTTCATCCCGTGGAAAGAGAATGAAGGAGGTAGGAGCGGGGCCGAAGATGTAAGAGAAGAAGAGGAGGTGGACCCTGCGAGGCGAGGGGTCACAGCCGCTTATGTAAACCATATAGAAGCACACACTATCTAGCGGCGTGCCGTTTATCTAATAATATTATGGTGCAACACCGGCGCACCATCCCATAAGGGACGCTCGAGATGCGCCGTGCCCGTGTCCCGCATGCGCACGCGTTCCTCCAAGTGTTTCTAAGCGCGGGCGCGAGTGCGTCCGAAGGTAAAGGAAAGTCCTAATGCGCTGTGTAAGGTGCAAGGTGCAAGACTCGTCTGACCGGAGCAGCGGAAATGCATTTGCATTTTCTCTTTTGTTCCTTCCTTCCAAGGAATATGAAATGAGATTGATTTTCGGGGCGCGTTTTCTTAGAGTGCCGCGGAACCGCTTCTGGTTCTCGATCTTTATAGAGAGGCACGGGTGACTAAAAGAAGAGAGAGAAGAGGAGGAAGTTACAAGACGTTGCGTTCGGTGACCCTAGGCCATCCAGTCGGGGTCGTCCGCGAATAGCGGGCGCAGGAGGTTCGAGGCTGACACCAGAGTCCACAGGTCGTACAACTTGATTAAAGGCGACTCATTAATATGCAAGAATGTTACATACCAGAAATAAGAAGCGCCATTTTTCCGCGAGCTATTAATAGACGCCAATTCGCGGGAGAGAAGTGCCGAGAGATATAACCGTCAGTAGACCCTTGCTTCCACGATGGCTCCTCTCATCGAGAATTACTTTTGATAGCTTCAACGAAACCTTTTCGCTGTCACGCTGGAGAAATGCCGAGTCCTTTGATTCTCACGAGAATTTTTTCCACCGAGACGATGTTCGAATTTAATCGAGCTGCGATGGTTCCTCCTCACCCCGTGTGCCTTCTCCTAAAATTCGAAGAATCAAATTAGCACCGTTGAAGCTCGGTGCTCCAATCATCCGCGGTGACGTAACTAACGTAATCGAAATAACTTAAGAGCACAAGCACCCTCTCTCCTTCTCTCTCTCTCTCTCTCTCTCTCTCTCTCTCTCTCTCTCGATCATTCTCCTAAGACGGGCAACGGCGAGCACTTAACAGTCGCGTAAATTACACGTCCTGTAAGTCATCGAGCGCGAAATTACGAGCGTCAAAGTTCGGTGCCGCGTTTATTCGCACATGCGCGCGCGCGCGCGGAAAAGATGATTCGCGAACGTCCGCCGTGCTTACCACCACTGGCACCACCAACGTCCTGCGCACGCTCATTACATCTTACGAGTTTGCGAATCCTCTTCTCGCGCGGGATTAAATCCATCGAGGGCTGATGTACAAGCGTATGCATATAGACTTTGTCCGTAAGCGTCTATGAGGATTTGTAAGCTACGCTCGGGAGGTATTAACGTTGTGATATACAGTCGGGGTTAAAGAGAGTCTCGCTCTTAAGGAGAGAGACGGACGAGTGCCGGCGTGCGAATAATTCGCCCGCACCAAGATCCTAATGAATTTTCACGAATCCTCGTTCGCGCACTACTTGGGCTACGTTCCAAAACGTCTTTTCCGAGGAAAATTTTCCTCAATGGCTGTTCCAAAACTTTACGAGTGTTTCCGATTGGTCGCTCGAAGGCGTTCCAAAACTGCGGAGGAAACCTTCGTGTTTCCTCTTTCGTGTAAAATTCTCATGTATATTTTATCAAGGTGAACTGCGGGGAATTAAATGGCGGGAAGATGGGAACAAAATTATTCGTTACAGGTACATTCCTTGGTTTACGAAGTTTACGTAACCCCAGTCTTATACCGTCAAAACCCTACGATTCCTTTCCCGAAAAATTATTACAGTACGTTCGTGAGCAGTAGCGAGAGATTTTGGTTTGAAATAGTAATTCTAGGTATAACTTGAGTCAGAAAGCCCGTTAACCTAGGTGGAACATTTGAACACTCGCGTGTATGATGTTTTCTTTTAGTCAATAGTAGAAGCATTATTCGTTCCTCATCATCTGCATCTTCTTCTACAATAAAAGGGGTATTATGAATAAGAGAGAGTAGTACTAGACCGAGTGAAATATTTCGTGCCATTTATCTTATCAATTTTTGTTAACTGACAAGGGGAGGATCACAATGTGTTGTTTCCAATTTCGCTGAATTTGAAATATGTCATAGTTCAGCACCCCTAGATGCTCATGGTACCCGGTTTTATATGAAGATGGCCCGTAGTTTTCGAGAAAATTGCAGTTAAATATTGCGATTTTTCGGCCTAAATTGAGGATGTGGCAGCGCAGCGCCCGAGAACGAGAGACAGGAAAAAACAACAGAGAATCAAATGTCTTTGTCTCGTCGATACGCGTGTCTCGCTGCGCTGCCACATCCTCAATTTAGGCCGAAAAATCGCAATATTTAACTGCAATTTTCTCGAAAACTACGGGCCATCTTCATATAAAACCGGGTACCATGAGCATCTAGGGGTGCTGAACTATGACATATTTCAAATTCAGCAAAATTGGAAACAACACATTGTGAGCCTCCCCTTGTAAGAGCACTGTAGTATTGAACTCAACGGAATTGAACGAAATGCATTATTGCGCCATTACGTATTATCGCGATCTTTTATTTTCCTCTGGTATGTGTTCCAAAACATAGATCACTTTCGTTTCCCCATGCACTTCGGGTCTTTCCTCTTACATTACCTCCTGTTTCCTCTAGCGACGGTTTTGGAATGTACCCCTGGGAAGGATCGCGTCGGGCGTCGCGCCACTTTTCTCCATAGAATTTTGAATCTCGCGCGGACTTTCCCGAAAGAAACTCGTCCGCGCGGAAGAGCGCAAAAAGCCTTCGCGCGTCTGAGCTCTCCAATCCGCGTCGAATTTCTCTAGACGCGCGCGCGTGTTTACGTCCGTCTCTCATCGGCTCTCTCTTTTCCTCTCTCTCTCTCCTCCTTTCCTCTTTCTTTCACTCCTTCGGAGCGGTACACGATCCTTGCGATCCACGCGATCCCCGCCGGTGCCTTTTTTCTCCCCGGAGACCGCGAATGGTCATCGGGCACGCAACCAGTAGCACACGCGACGCATTAATTCCAGTATTTTTCTGACATCTCGGCATTAACCTTTAAAGTAAGCGCGTGATTGCGTCCGATCACGCGTAAGCCCGACAGTCCTACATAATATTTCGCGAACGGAGTCGTGCTCTTTCGCGTCGCAATTTTCGGCTGGATTTCTAGCAAAAGGAAAAAAGTGATAGGACGTGGTCGAGCGCCAGGCACGATAGAGGTTAGAGGAACGTTGGTCCAACTTTTGGCTCGAGCGATCATTCTGAAATATTATTCGAGATGGAATCGTCGTCTTCGCGGTATTCGATTCGCGAATCATCCCGCTCCTCGTAACTCAATCTAAATTTCGTCGCGACTAATTGCACCTTTAACACTATTTCTACCAAAGGTGGCAAAAGACACGTTCTCAAATTGCATTTGAAATTTATTTTCCAAGTTGAATCAGTTTTCCTCAAGCGCTTCTTTCATTATTCGTACATTAGTCGTGGAATTAATTTAGTAGTACGACTTTCATGAAGCTCATCCTGGAACCCAAAAAGACACCTTTCGATCGAAACAGGTATATACAAAATCCCGGTAGAAATAGTGTTAAGATCGATTTAAACAAGCGACCTTGCGTAATGTCGAGGTTGCTTTTAATCGTATCGCATATTCGCCCGTTCTTCCGCCATTCCGACAATCATCTATCTTCCCAATTTATTTTTCTCTCTCCGCGTTTCTTCGTAGGATCCTTCTCACCGCGAAATCAAGAAGCACACGACACTCGAGCTCACATCTCCCATTAAAGCTTCTCGCTCGATCTCTCATTGATAAATAAGATCACTCCTCGAGCGAGGATGAATCGCAAAGCAGTCTCGGTCGGAGCTCCCACAAGAGAACTCAATTGTCCCGCGGGACTGAGATAATTGCCTCGCGGGCCGCTTGCTACGCATCGACGTGGCGGTCGTAAAGATCGATGGTTTCTCCCAATGAAGTCGCTTGGAATTTTCACGCATTAACCGTCGACGTGCTGCTCCGTCCATCGTCCTGCTCGTCTTAGCGAGGGGGCACGAGCGAGAGGAAGATTAACGCGCCGGTGGGCGCGCTCGAAAGAGGAAAAACGAGAGGGCACGGAGAAGAGATCGAAGGGTGAGAGAAGAGGAAGAGGAAGGAGAGAAGCTTCCACTTCGCACCGACGCCGACGTCGTGCCATGCCATTCCGCCGGCGTAATTCAAACCGGCAAACTTAATTACGCCTCTCTCGGCGGACTCTCCTTCTCTTTCCTTCCTCCGCTCCGTCTTCCGCGAAGCGCGCGCGCGCTTTTGCCATTTCACTCGTAACGAGTCGAGTCGGTTAATTAATTAACGGCCAGCGTAGAGGTACCACAGTCGAAATCGAGAACGATCTATCGATCGTCCCCGCCGATTATCGAGGATCGTAGAAACTCTCGCGACAAGGGACGTCGAGCATTGGTGGGGGCCACCCCCAGCAGATAGTATCGACTCGTCGCGATCTTATCTCGATTATCGATGCTAACGCGCGACTAAACTCTCGACGTATGATCGATCGCGGATAAAGAGATGAAGATGCCGCGTTACGTCTCGGCTGTAGCATTCTCCAGAGACGTTCAGGCGAATTTGCCGGGGATGGAAATGTCTCAGAAAGAATTTTATCCTGGGGAGACGTGGCCGACGATTAAGTTAGAATTAAATTTAAGTGACAATTGCTCTCGGTCCTGACGCCAGGGTGAGAGAATGCGCGAAGAAGAGACGAGGATCGAAGAAGAGAAAGGAAAGAAAGTGTTGCCGTGAAACTAGAAGGGGAAGGGAGGTAGCCGTAGGAGAAGAATTCTAGTACCGATCGAGCGCGGGAATAGCAAAGGAGACGGAAAGGGATCTAAGCACGGCTTTGAGAGCCTGCCCCATGAATATTTAGGGCCCCGTACTCCCTCAATGGAGTATTTATTCGCGAATGCCGCTTCTATATCACTCAACCTAAGAGTCCGCGGATCGAGGAAAAGGTGGAGGTAAGGCTGCAAAAGCAGGAGTATCGTGCCGGCTTCTCAAAGAGACTTTTCCCAGCGGGGGTTCTCTTCCAAGCAAGAATCTTTCCTTATCTTCGGAAAATCCACCCTCGATTTTTTCTTTTTTTTTCTTCACTCTCTCCATTATCGTCCTGGAAAATTCGACAAGATACTTGGCATTTTGTACCTTGGAGGAAGGGCGCCGATTTTTGTCCGGAAGAAGAAGAGGAGCGATAAAAGAAGAAAATGAAAGTCTCGGTCCTCCTCCTTCTCTCCTTTCTCGCGAGGCAAAGACCCCGGTGGTAATAACACCTTACCACCGGAGCCCGGCCAATATATTAATTACCGCTCAATATATTAATTACTGACCCTGTAATCTTGTGCGGACGCGCCGTGGGATCTCGACACGGCGCGTTTGCACGTGGTCATGCCGCGTTCTACGGCCATTCGCGTCCCCTCACCTTCTCGGACCTTCCAGCCCTTCGCCCTTCCATCCTTGTCCACGTTCCATCTTCGACCATCTTCCTTCCTTCTCGTTTCTCCTTTCCTCCCACCTCTTACTTCATCGTCGTCTTCTCCATCCCTCATTTCTCCCGTCTCCTTCGAATTGTCCTTGTTTCCGTTTTCATCCCATCTTCGTCTCTTCCTCTTTGCCCTTGTCTCTCTTATCTTTCTATCTACTTCCACGTGGATGCGGCGCGAATGAGCAATTTCGCGGTACCACGTGACGAAGTAGGATACCTACACTCCAGGCGCAAAACCGATCGAGCGATCACGAAGATCGTTAGTGAACGGGCGATCGCGCTCCACGCTCTCGGCCCGGAAGGTCCGTCCAACCGAGGAAACGATCAGGATAATCGCTTCCTTTTCGACTATCGATCGACTCTCGTGGTCTCTTCGCGAGATACGTACGTACGGGCGATTAGCTTTTAATACATCGACTGCCATGTTACCCGTATCCGAATGTCAGTTTCGCTGCCTGATTACAAACGATCTAAATAGGTATTTGAAAGTATAATTAACGCTTCAGATAGTTAACTGAACAGTCATCAAGAGTAAAGACAACGCGGCAGTGAACGCGTTGAAAGTTTTCAACGTGCTTTACCCCTGCCCACGGGCTACGTTATTGTCAACAGAAAAAGGACAGATGAAAAGTTCGTGATTCATCTGGTATAACAGGACGAAGTAAGGATCTTCGCCACGATGCTTTTTCTCTCGTTAGTCAGTCTCCGGGGTCAGCGACAGGAGGATAATGCATGCTCTCGACACCCACGTGGCCAGAAACGTGTACGAGGATCCGTAAGATAATGATTTTACGAATACAAATACAGCTTTCGAGTCACCCACACGAGCCTTGTCTTCGAGGACAGGACGGTCACGAGCTCTTCAATAATTCTCCAACAGGAGCATCATCTTCGGAGCTGTTGAGAATTTTCCGATTCACATTGCAGCAACGGGGTAGCCTGGAACATCCATTAAAGGAGCATTAGTGTCTGCTTGCAGAATCGATCGAAGGCTCTCCCTCTCGCTCTCTTCTCCGGGTGCAACCTGTCGATACCGTTGCAACATTTTCATTCGACGCTAAAGTACGCGACTTAAACCCGACGCGATCTTAAAAGCGATCGTGCCCTCCCGCGGCAGGATAACGCGACGAGGCACACGCGCTCGTAAAGCTCAAGGCGATCTCCAATGGGTGTACAATAGGAGGACCGTTCCACCTTCTCCTCCCGTCGGCTGCATCGATGGTACGAAACGATACTCGAGCGGAATTCAAATGAGACACAGCGCGCCGGCCGCGGCGAATCCTTGCGCGGCACCGACGACGTCCGTCGCGGCGCATTCCGCGCCGAGCCGTCCAGTCACGAGCGCGACTGAAAAACGAGCGAGCCGATCCTCGTGTCACCTCGTGGAAAGAAGAAGCTCCCGGGAGAGCGGAGAGAGCAAGATACTTCTCTCGAGTTCCCAGGGAAATTCTTGAGGAATATCATTCTCGCCTCGAAGAAGATCTCGCGCGAGCCAAGCGAGGGAAGAGGAAAAGACGACGAATGGGACGAACGTGAAAAAAAGTGCGAGGCACAATTTGTAACACATCACGCTACCCATTAAATCCTAATTATAGTACTCCGCGCGAGTTTCGCTTGCAACAGGGCGCGCTCGCCGAGAAAAAAGAGGCAAATTTCGAGGCGTGTAAATCGGGTTTTGCCAGGCGTGTAAACGCAACCCGCTCCTTTGAGAGCCGAGGGATCGCGTCATCGCTCGGGGGTCTCGTTAAATCAATGAAGCCGATTAGGAGACGCGATAAGAAGGATGTACCTGTCGACAGGTGGACGACTCGTCCCGTCCTGCTCGCGCACGCGCACTCATCCGAGCTGGTGGCGAGAGCGTGCGATCGACCAGTCGATAAGACCGGACTCGAATATCATCGAGAGCGCCTTTGCGTGTCACGCGTGACGCTCTCGTCGCTACTCTCGTAGCGTTTAGGTATGAGCGATCGACGCGCAAGATCGGCCACGATCAGGATTAATAAGCGGAGAAGGAAATTACTGTCCGATCGATGTTCCAGATATTGTTAGGCGCGCCGACGATGGCGCTACGAAACACGTGCTGAGATTCGTCGGACGAATTCCGTCGAGGGACCTGGTTCTCGAACCTACCGAGAGAAGCATCGCGTAGGAGCCGAACCTCATGAAAAAAGATTCTCAGGCAACGGCAATGGTTGAAGAGCGAATAGCAAATATTCTCACCGCGTCTCCAGGCGAAAATCCATGCGTCTCCGATGGGACCACGTGGGAGAAAACTCGGGCGTGCTGTACCGTTTTCCGCCATTCCACCATCCGCGGTTCCCACGCGAGCGACCTTCGGTAGTAGCGCATCGAAAATCGTAGGCGCGATCGTGGAACTCGCGATCGTGCGAGCGAGAACTTGGGCTCGCCCCGTGCTTCGACGGGTAGTCTTTAGAATTCGAGCGGACCCCGGCGTGAACCGTCAATTATACCGAATGATTCTCGCGTCTGGGCGAGTAATTCTCGGCGCGAGTGGTAGCGCGAGATCGTTGCGAGAACACGATCGAGAAGGGAGGCGGCGGAGAAAGGGAAGGGAACGATGTTAGAGGGAGAGGCGCGGTGGAGGCGCTGCACCTGCGGAACGCGCTCTCGATCTTCGATTGCTCGATACTCACGAGATCCCGAGAACACGTACCTGCGCCGAGTCAACGGCAGGTAGACACGGCCACCGTAGGTATGCGCGCCACCAGATCTCGCTCGGAGAACAGAGAGAAGGACACGAGTCGCGATCCGGGGCGTAAATCGAAGACGACAGGGAGATCTTTGCTTTCTAATCATCCTCAAGGTTGCGCCGCCACCACCGTCTAATCCGAGCGGGTGGAGGGAGAGCACGATTGGAAGAGGCTCGAAGAACGCTACTGATCGTTCAATTTTACGATCCTACCGGCGCCGGATAACAATCTTTCGCATCTTCCTCCTCTTTGAAAGAAAAATCCACGAGGTTCCTGCCACCCACGCGACGAATGCATCACGAGACACAAGTGGTTCGCGTAAAAGCCTCTGGCACCCGAGAAGAGGGAGGAGGAGGTGGTGATTGGTGGTGGTGGTGGTGGTGGCGGTGGAGGTGCAGGAGCGAGGACGAGTCGTGATCCAGCGCGAGTGCGAGGGCCGACGTGGGATCTTTTGCTTTCTAATCATCCTCAAGGTTAAACCCTCGTGAACCTGCCGGCGGCTCCCGGCACGACGCTTGGGTTAGAACCTCCAGTCCACCTCCCTTCGCCCTCCTCCTGTGTATTATATACGTAACGTCGTATAAGGGTACGACCTTAGCCGCGGGAATAAGACGTCGTCGACCTGCTCTCCTCCTCCGCCACCTCCACCACAACCTCCTCTCACTCTTTCTTTCCCTCCTCCTTCCGTACTCGCGATTGTCTCCGTACCGCGGCCACGAGGATCCCTCTATACCGTTAAGCGATCGAAACGCCTCGTTCCATTGTCTCGTGTAAACGTGAGTATGTGCGCGCGAGTAAGAGTTCTTCGTGCATCCACTTCGAGCATTGGGAGAAGCAATTGGCCCGTGTGTGCGCCTGTAAGAGAATTCACACACGTGCTCACCCGCACACACGTGCACGCGCGCGCGCGCGTGCGGTATCAGTGGACGACGAGACTCTCCTCCTTCTCTCTTTATGGGTTAATTACCATCGACCGATGGAGTCCTCGCCGCGCGGCGTACACGTCGCTCGCTCGCAACGAGGATCGATCTATGAGAGAATCTTGAACCCTGTGACTCGTGGTGAGGCAATGCCTCGCTCAGCCACCGCCAGCGGAAGGAACGCAAGCTGCTTGGACGCGACGATGCGTTTCGGTGTTGCTAACCAAGAGTGACAAGTTCGCACGAAGATTTGCAGAAGGCTCCTCGAGAACGGATATTTTTTCAGGGGATTTTAGGTGAGCCGAGAGCACTGCCCGGAAGCTCCCTTGTGATTTGTGAAAATCACCGGAGAAGACGAGCGTCGCGAGAGAGCGGCGAATTACGCGGACTGCCCATCGATAAATTTATCAAGCCACCTACGTTCACCTGGAAACTTCTTCACGACAGTTTATATTCCGCATGTGCGAGGGAGGAAGAAACTGGATGAGAGATAAAGGAAGGAGAGAGAGAGAGAGAGAGAGAGAGAGAGAGGAGGGACGGAACGAAGCGTAAAATTTCCATCCGACGCTCGATAAATTCGCCAATATGACAAAGACCGGTCGTTTCCGTGTCCCACGCGCAAATTTCACCCCTCGCTCTACGGCGTCGTAACTTCGACCACGAGCTCACCGGAAACCACCCAAGTAGCCGGGTGTAACCAATCCGATGACACAACCACGCCAGGTGAATAGTAGAGGCACCACCACGAAGTGTAGGAAGGCCTGGTCCGGTCCCCGCGGCAGATAAGTAAGTGCTTTAATTTATTCGAGGCACCCCGCGTTATTAATCGTCCTGCAGCAGGGCGTCCCGCGCGACCGGCCCGTGGAGAATCGGCGAGAGGAGGAAAGTAGAGTGAGGGAGAATCGCGAAGGAGAAGCGAAGAGGGTGAGAATGTTGCGCGAGGGGGTTAGGTGGTTGGTCCTCCTCGTCCACCACTTGGCGACGTTCCTCGTGAGTTCACGCGCACACCGACGCTCCAGCCTGAAGAGAGCGCATTACTCCGAAAAATTCTCGCGCTCACAATTATTCCTACGCACACGTTGCGCCGAGCAATGTGGGATACGGATAACCGAATGCGCTCACGCACGAGCTCCCTCTCCCGTGTGTTTGACCGTGCGTGTGCCTCTCTGGGTGCTTCCACCACACGCGGAATACGTGGGTACAAATAACGAACACGGGGTCGTGTCTCGGAGCGGCTCGTTGGAGGCGCTGGCAAGAGGAGGTGAACCAGAGAAATGTTTTAAGCGAGCCACTCAGCTCGCCCACGCTCGTCCCGGCCAACAGACGCGCCGACACGCGCGCGCACACGACCGGGCCCTTATTTCAACCATAAATTAATGTTCTGTCTTCCGAGGATGCATAATTGTGCGACGACCGAGCTTGGTGGGACCTCGCCCTTGCTTTTCGTGCGCCGGGTGTCCGAGTGTCTGTGCGCGCTCGCCCAAGGACGAAGCGGGCCACCGCGCCACCACGAAGACGCGGAGAAGGAAAGAGAAGAGAGAAAGGGTAGAGAAAGAGTAGTGAGGAAGGAGAAGAGCACCGGTGACAACTAAGGAGGATTCTAATGGACTCTGGAAACAAGCCGCGTAACCCGCGCGCATCCAGTGGGATCGAGAATATTAGCGACGAACTGGGAACTACTTCTTAAAGAGTCCCCGTAGTAGCGCATGCGCCGAAGCTTCGCCAACGAATAAAGTCGTGGCGCGAGCGAACGTCACCATCCGCTCGTTTCTTACGGCGAACGGCCGCGAGACGATCTTCGATGGCACTCACGTTCTCACATTTACATTCGACCTATTGTCTCCCCCCCCCTCCCTCCCTCACCATCCGTCCCTCATCCTCTCGCTCCTTTTCTCCTCGCCACGTCCCGTCGCTCAATAAACGACTGAGGCCTTCGCTCTTGAACTCTCCCCGATTCGCTTTCAATGCTATTTTTACACGCATCGCAAGACGCGCCGTCGATTCGCCCGGGTTTGCAACAACAGCACCGCGCCAACCTGTTCCATCGGGGTCTTCGTAGTCCACCTGAAAATGCACAACGAAGCAGCCTATGAAATCTCTGGCGAACTTTATAAGCGTCCCTTGTTGTCGCGAGTCACCCTCGACGGGAGCACGTCGTCTAACACGTTGGACGCTCGTAGAACAAATGTGATCCACATATCCGTTTATCGGTGATGTTAATCAAGAAGCAAAAGCCCCGGCGCTCTTTCTCATGCGGGCTTATACATTGTCGCGAGAATGCTCACACGACGAGAGCACTGGGAAGGAGAGAATACCGCGAGAGAATTGTACCTGGCATTGTAGACTGTTCCCCAGTGAGTACCGTCCAAGGTATCGTGCCCCAATCGTAGCAACGCACACGTGCCTCCTACGTGATGCACCCTACACGCGGTGCAACGTTTCCTCCTCCCTCGCCGCCTCCTTCTCGCGTGGTGCAACGAGAGAGACGACGCCGACGACGACGTCGACGTCGGCGGTGCACGGCAGTTTCGCCAGGCACCTTGTTATGCGCCCCGGCTTTTATCTCTCGCGCGTCCCGCGGTGACGAAGCCTGCCTGTCAGTCACGTGCCAAGAGGACACGAAAGAGGGATTTTGATTTTATCGCCGCGGAGAGGAGAGGGCCCACTCTTCTCTCCTCCTTTGCATACGTACGGTGAGAGGAGAATTGCTCGCCGGTGCACGGCAGTTGGTACACATGTGTCGCCTTGGGCTCGCATCCAACAGTGGACCATTCATTGTCCTCACTTGCGAAAGATTCCTGAAATCCATCGTACCTGAGAAAAGAAACATTTTCTTTCCTATCGGGATCCCTCGATACTCCGTAATACGATCCGGAGAATATTAAATTGCCTACCGGGGCGAATAGAGTTCGATTTACCTTGAGATTTTTAGCATGCCGAGCACGCGCGCGTCGTTGATCGCCTCTACCAAAGTCATACTCACGAATCGCGTTCAAAGTATCGAATTAGTTCGGTGGCCGCTCGTTTAACATCCACCGGCCGCTCGATCGATCGATCGTTTCGTCCATTCGTGGCTGGTCACCGTCCACAAGGACGGCCATACAAAATTGCGCCGCATTCTCCGCTCGGCCTCCTGTCCAACGATCGCTCGATCGATCGTGCGCCGACTTCTTTATCGAAGCATCGGGTCTAAGAAAAAACTGCGATGTAAAAAATGCGTAGACGAATAAACCAGACGAGATGACGAATGGGACGATTCGAGAACGTTTACGCGTGGAGTGCAACTGGCGGAGAGGAATCGAAAGAGGAAAGAAGACGCGCGAGGGCAACGTGCGAGCTTGGTACAGCTTCCGGTCTGCTCCTTACCCACGAGGATCTCGTGTCGGAGGCTGCCTTCAGCAGCGCCCCGATCTGGCAGGGCGCTCTCTCAGAGGTCCTCGGAGAGTGCGAGAACCTTCGTGGTACCCTTCTTCCTGCTTGTCTGCCTCATACCACGATGAGCGCGAGTAGAGTAGGCAACAGCATCGCGGTCTGAACCCAGGCGAAAGGTCCTTGTCGGTTACGGTCTTTGAGTTAATCCTATCGCTGGTGTTGGCCATCAAGCGCCACTCCGCCGTGTTCTTTGCGGTCTCCCTCGCGAATGCTTCCTTTGAAATTTCGCCTCCACCTCGAACCTGTTCGCGTCGCGAGAAAAGGCGCTCTTCGACGCGTTAAATCTCAAGCGGATTTCGAAGGAGAACGAAATGAAGCGAATCGCGCGAAATTATTTATTTCAACGGTCTCCCGTCCACGTCGGTCGCGGCGAATGCCACTTTTGTCGATAATTTTCCACCGCGTTAATGGATTTATTCTCACGAGTGTTTGAAATGCACGAGCGTTGTCCTGAGCGAGAAAAACCTCCCACGATCCTCCAAAGCGAGAAACTCCTGCGTGGAAACGCCTCTCTCTTTCTCTCCTGCCCGGTAAATTTCTCAATTCATCTCAATAGTCGTATCCCTCCCGGAGCTTTTCCCGTATCATTATCGATTTTACAGTAGGTTACGACGCGCCGCTAGTTTCGAAAGGTTTCACGCGTTTTCCAGCGTCTGTTTGCACACCACGCGCGAGGCAGCGCAAATGGAAATCCGCGCAGTATTTCTAATAACGTCCTGCCGCGGGCACTGGCAAACTCTCTTCACGTAGGAGAGTCTAAGAACCATCGGTGTCTATCTCCTTAGTCCTGCCACGTTCTCCAAAAGCGCTCTTCACCGTTCACCCATTGTTGCGCGCGCATCTCGATAGTTTTCAAGTGGAGGAAGAAGTCGATGGTGGAGAAGGGCAAGAAAAAGCGATATTTCGCCGAATTCTCTTCAAAAGTACACAATTCTACGCGACTCGACGATTGCGTTAATTTTTATTAAACCTCGTATGTCATTAAGGTCCCAAGAGTATCTCGATATTTATCATTCGATAAGTCTGACCGCCTCCGCTGCGAGCCAAAAGGAACAAGGAGAGGAGGAGAAGCGAAAGAAAAGGATCGTCGATTCGCAAGGATAATTACGCCTCGGCAGGATAATTTGCAACTAGCTGCGGGTACCTGCCTTTCCGTACGCTCTCACTGGTCCTCCTCCTTCGTCCTCCCTCCTCCACCTCCTTCGCCAAGCTCGCGGCGCATTGTTTTCCAACTCGGTCAATCGAGATGTCCTTCGATCGAGGATCGAGCGAGATAGGATCGAAATCTCAGGGTCGCACCTCGGTCGTGAGGCTCTCCGGGGACTATCCAGGAGAGAGATCGAGGCGTCGCGAGAGAAGCGCCGTTATTGGTCGAGATGCCGGCGTGCTTATCCGATAAATATCCTCGTGATCCCAAGTGGTGCCAGCTAAAAGAGGTAATTAAGGGCGACGGCGATGCAGAAGGAGAGATCGTTTACGCAGGATATCGGAAAAAAAGGATGTCCGTACCTTGGGCCTCTTCTTCTTCTCCCTCTTCTTTCTCTCGTCGTTCCTCTCCTCCACTGGGATACTCGAATCTCACGTCGACCCTTTAAACCCCGTTAGGTCCCGACGCCCCGTTAGAACTTAAGACGTGACGTCGATTCCTCTCGCGTGCGCGAGAGGGCTTCTCACGCGCTTGCCCGCGTGCGAGTATTTTGCACGCGTCTCCGCGACGCCTCCTCCTCTCCTTACGACGCCTCTTGTCTACGACGTCCAACGTCGTCCAACGTCGACGACGCCGATCGTGCCGCCGTCAACTCGTCATTATCCGTCGCAGGATGATTACAATTATTATTCCGATCGGCCAATAATCATGTCCCGTACGGCGTAATCATTCTCGCGCACGATTGCGATCGAACGATCACGTAGCAAGCACGTTCGAGCACGTATGCCGTGGTTCGCGCGAACCAAGGGATTCGCGCGAACAAGGATCTCACTCCCTAATCGCTTCGTCACCTCTGAGCTGATCTTCGTGGATCCATCTTGGCACGATGGAATGTAAAGTATCGGTTCTGCGCCGTCTGCAAATAACAGATTTCGTATTATCTCCGCGTCACATTATCCTTCCAGATCTTTCTCTCGAGGGTGACATGTTAATATCGAGCGTGAGAAAGGAGAGGTGAGAAATAATGAAGTATAAAAAGAAAACGCTCCTTCGATCGGACCTTCATCCTCGAGATTCAGGAATAAGGTGCGCTTTCAGTGACGAGGTGGATACTATCCGCGTGAGCGTCATGAGTCAGATATCCTCCAGGTTTCAGCGTTCAGCGTGCCGGGTCAGAGGTCGCTTGCATTTGCTTCCACCTTCTTCACCCCCTCCTCCACCTTGTTCTCCTTAGCCATCACCCACTACCACAGCCATCTCCTTCTCTTCCTCTTCCATTCTCGCGCATCCATCCATCGTCCGTGTATCTGCGAGTCCTTGATATTAGAATGGTCCAGAGGTAAATACGCGCATCCAGTTGCGAGCGTTACCACCGTGTTGCAGATCGGCGGGTGTCTCGCGATGACGACATCGCTTCATTATCGTCCTGCGAGTTCCATTCGTTCCAGTAGGGAACATGGTGAAGATGATCACCAGGGATTCCTGAAACATAATCTAAATTCTTATTGTTAGAGAAAGAGAGATAGAGAGGGGGGGGAGGGGAGGTACATATCTTCGTTCTACCACGTGCTGATATTCTCGTGCTGCTTTGAATATCAGCGATCCACGAACGAGAACTCGCACATCCGTTTCGGATACGATCGACTACAAGGTACAGCTGACCCAAAATTATGCAAATGCCGGTTGGTAGCAAGGGTCCACCCGGTCTGGGATCTCGACTAGCCAATGCTTCCAAATCCTCGTGGTTCCTTAATTGCGAAAACTCGCGAAGCCACGTCAAAGTTTATCTCCTTCTCTCTCTCTCTCTCTTTTGGTTGGGACCCCAGGGGCGCTTCTGCCCAGGGTCAAGAAATGGTTATTCTATTCTATTCTATTCTATTCTATTCTCTCTCTCGCTACTATTATAATTCTCATTGCTAGGAAAAATTTCTTATCGTTCCTATCGACGATCGAGGAAGACCTCTTTCACTCGTATGAATTTTTCAAGATCCACGAAGATCCCACGGAGTCCCATCCTTGAATGCTCCTCTCTTGCCATTAGATCACCTCGCGGATAGCAAGCGGGAAGAACAAATGGAAGAACGATCTTTCGCGCGGCGATTCTTAGTCGATTAGTTCACTGTAGGGAAAGTGTTTATTAGTCGTTAGTCATGCGAGGGTGCCCTCGAGCATCGGCTATGACCGTTCCAACGAGAACGTAACGATGGAATTGCACTCGTCCGTTGTTTTTCGATGATCAATTATCATTTCGAAGCGTCTGTGTTGCATGCACGCGAGTAATAATGTTTGTATATGGGCTACGAACATAGTGCCGACAATGTCGCGGCGTCAAAGTCGCGAACACTTCTAATGTTTATCATGGGCTGTGATTAGTTTCGTGACCTTGTCGCCACGACATTGGTGGAATTACGTTCGTAGCCGTATTATAGAGATACTGGGATACATTACACTTACTCTAAAAAGAAATATTGCTCCACTATGCGTCGTCACTGACGGTCACCGCACAATTGGCCTCGCGCCCCACTCCATACCGTTTACCTGTCGTCCGCGCTCCGGATAAGGGTCGGGATGGAACGAATGGCTTAGTTTTGCCGACGCATCGATCCCATTCGTCCAATTCCTCCGTTAAGTTCGCGGAATTTCGCAGCGAAATAAAGATCGTTTTTAAACTAAGTGCAGCATCGATGTACCAATAGAGGAAAGAACTAAGTGTAAAATATGTAAGGAAATAAATATACAATAAGAAACCAAACATGTGTGTTGTATCGCACATCTGTGATATATTAATTTATACTGCAGTGACGCGAAATTGTCTGTCCGCATCGTTCGACGGGACGAAAAAGCCTCGTAGATTTCGCTGCACAAAGTGTAATAAAATCAAATTTGTCTTCCTTCTTTCACTCTCTTCCTCGCTTTCACGCGGGGGTCGAGATGGCATTGAAAGTTTTGATCCCGATGATCGTGCGAGCGGCTCCTCCTCCACGGTGCTCTCGTTGCTGGCCCGAGCGATCAACGTAATCGCGCGAGCAAGCAAAAGGAGTTAATGATGGCCCTGGGAACGTCAGTTATCCTCTCGTGGCCGAATCACTTAATTATAGGAAATGTTGCGGTTTTAATTTGAGCCGCGCATCCGCCTGAGATCGACCGCGTGATGAACGATATGTTGCCTTAACCCGCCAGAGGAAGATCGGACGGACTCCCGTTGCCTCGAAGGCGTTACCATCTCTTGCCCCAACACCCAAAACGGATTCACTTTTTAATGAGAGCGCGCCTCGCGGCAGTGGGTAAGGTTACTTTCTCGGTTGGAATAAGAACTGTTCGTTTTCGATCGCGTCCTGTACGAAAGGAAATCAATGAAACGGGATAGGCCTCGACTGGATAGTATCCGCTACTTTACGTACACGGAATCGCATCGAGAGAGAACACCGAGTGGAGCCCCGCCGATATTTCGACCGACCGGCCACGACCGGTTGCGATTACGCAAGGTGAAGGCAGGTTGGTGGAAGGCCCCGGAGACGTTGCTCGTAGGCCCCGCAGCTCCTCCAGCGAGGAGACCCAGTTCTCATCTATTAATGCGCAATTACCCGGCAAACAATGTGATTACGGGGGCCCGCGTCGTTTAAAGTTGTTACGCGACGCGGCCTCCTCCTCCTTCGCTCCGCCGATTTACCAGGTGAGCTTCCTCCCGTTCCTACTTTCGCCATCGCTCGCTCTCGCCGGGTCCGAAGAAACGGACGCTTTGGCACACCAGCGAGCCACCTGCTCGCACTTCTTACTGGCAAATTACAAGATTCCGGAATCGAAGAGACTCTCAAACGGAAGAGACATTAGGTGGATCCAGCATCGAGCATCGTTCGTTCATCGAGTTGCTCGACACGCGAATTTGGCGCACGTTCCTTGGACCAAGGCCACCGCGATCAATAACGTCGTGATTTACGAGGATCGTGCCGCGATAAACGATCGATTCGCCTATTCAATAAGGAGCAGCGTCATTTCTTTCGCTCGCTCGCGATCCCACGAGCAGATGAAGATCGATCGTGGCAAGCTGGTTGGCGGGCTCGGCACGGGAGGATGACTCGATCGGTGCATCGTCGTGTATATACCAACGTGGAGTGGAAGGAGGTTCAAGGACGCGAGGATGGCGAGCCTAGCGCGTCTACGTTTCGCCAAGTTCCGGTATCAATCAGTTGGTGAGTCATTAATTACGACTAAAAGAGAAGAGCACGCGGCGGCGCGAGGGACTGCGACCTTGAACGCCTAAGAGGATGCTATTCGCGGGTGAAAGTAGCAGAGAGGAGGATGGAAAAACAGACCGGAGAATCGTTCCAATTCTCGTCGGGCGAATGTCGATTTTTCGCGATACGTCGTTGTTTTTTATCCCAGGAAGTTCCACGGAATCGGTTTCGCGCGTGAAATAAGGAGAGATCGAGTCGAGGAAACTGTGCGTTTCTCAAAGAATCCGACGATCTTCCAGGAAAGGAGCGCGCGCGTCTGCCAGGACGAAAAGAAATCAGACGTAAAAGGTTGAACGCTCCGAGATACGATTAATCGCTGAATTAACGTTACATCGTGGGATCGTGAGAATTTGCGTTTTTTTTCCCCTCTCGTCCGACAGAACCTCCGAGGCAACCTCGATAAATCATCGTCGACGGTACGCCACGAATATTTCAGCCGGGTTGATCGCGGAGCAGGAGAAAAGTGGGAGAAAAATTGTACGAGGAAAAACGTGGATGTAGCGGTATGGGCGAGTGCCAGCCAGAAATTGAATTTCTTCGGAGGGACGCCGCGTTCGATTAATTAGGAACGATGACTCACGTGACCGAAAGAAGAATGATGCCACCTGTCTACCGCACGTCAGCGATCGTTTAATAATCGACGGTAACTTCGATAGAGAGATCGGTGCTTGCCGCGAAGCCTAAGAATATTACGTAATAGTCAATCACGAGGCCCTGTAAGTCACGAGTTACAATGGGCACACGTAGGAGCTTGATTTTCGATGACCGGGGCGCAGCAGAATTTGACCGGCAGAAAAATCAGACGGTTCTCGAGCACGCCTCCTCATCCACCGCCGCCTCCCTTTCTTATTCGTGCGTAGAAACAAATCGTGCCCGACGACTGTGAGAAAGGCCGCGTTCGCATTCGCGCCTACTGCTACGACGAAACGAATGAGCGGTGCCCGTCGAGGATGAGAGCGAGAATGAGAGACTAGGGCCCGATGTTGGTGTCGATTTACCACTCTAGGCAACCGCGGCACACACGGTGAGAAGGCGGTGGGGCCCGATAGCGGCAGGATAGTCGCGCATTATTTCGCATCGTATTATTTCGCCGATACCCAGCAACTTCAAACGGAATCCGACGTGGCACGACGCGACGGATGACGGAAACGTGTCGGTTCTCACTCGGCGATTTCTCCCGTCTTCGGACGTGAAAGAATATTATTCGCGGAGTTGCTCGAACGCGAGGTGGAGAAGAAAATTGTTTGGGCGCCGTGAGAAAGAGAGACGGAGTGGCGGGGCGACACGCGGCGACGAATTAATTAAAGCCCATAAAAGCAGGCCGATAAGAGCAGCGCCTCTAAGCGGTTAAGCATGCGATCGTTTCGACGATAAAATAATCACGGGCAACGACGCGCGACGAGAGTGGACGCGCGCTGGTGCGCATCGAGCGCGTAAATCATGAGGCCCCTGGAACTCGCTCCGTCGCGCTTAACCGCGCGAATCAGGCCCACCCGTTCCGATCGATTGCGAGTGGGCCCTGTAACAGAGATGGGCGAGGGGCGTGTGATTAAATTAATTTCATAGGCGATTAAAAGGAGAAGGAGGAAGGAGAATGAAAAAAGGAGGAAACTGGATTAGTGACTGCATTAGCGGCGGCGCTATCACCAGACCGCCGAGACTGAAAACAAACTTAATTGATTATAATCGACTCTCCGTTCGTTAAATAAAAAAGAACCGATAAGCGAGAAGTGTTTTTCTGTCTTCAACGATCGCACCACCGCATTATCCTTCGCTCTTCCGGTTAGCTTCTTCTATCCGTTTCTTTCTCCCTCGATCCCTCCACCTTTTTCCCAGAGTGCGAGTAGCTCGGCGAGTGCGGATAAATTAATTAGCGTTAATTAGTACATAAATCTGTAGGGAATGCCGAGCCGTCACGATTAATTGTTGGTAATCGGCGAGACCGAGAACTCACGAATGTCGTTCTACGTGCGCACGGTATTCGCGTGAACGCCCTTGGTAGAGACGTGAGCGCGTGCGTCTAGCGCAGCGTGCAATTTAATGGAGCAGACGAAAGTCGCCACCTACTCCTATCGAAATAATCATCGGCAAGAAAAAACATCTCGACTGCGCCAGCAAGTAAATCAAACGACTCGCCGCGAATCGAGGAGAGTTCTCTCAAACAAGGTGAACCGATTCCCTGGATCGATTCGATCCGTACCTTTTCCCGAGCGATCCTATCGATCACTGTCGATACAATGTCGCTGATAAATCGAGCGCTCGGTCGGCGCGGCGGGGTATTGGCGCGCTAAACGGAGCGGAAGGGACGACAGTTAAACGGCCCGTCGAGAAAAATCGCTCTCGATCTCGATGACGAGCGTGCGACGACGAAGGCGAGCCTATCGCGAGACGACGAAGCGGATCGGCGGTTAAGGTAAAAGGCCTTGGTGGACTTTCCTTGCCGCTGCTAGCACGGAGTATTTTCCATTAGTAGCGTTGAAATTCAATTTTCCGTCTTACGGACAACGTTGGACGTGACATAAATATCATCCTAGGGGCTCTAGGTCCTCGAAATTCCGTTTCCAAAATTTCTATCGTCTATCGTATACCTCGTCTGTGGCTATCGCCTTTGTGCAAAAAATTGCTCTAATTTAGCAAACGATCCGCGGCGATTGACGCAGTGCTGGACCGCGAACGCAGAAGGTAAAGAGGATGAAAAAGGATCGGACGAAGGAGGACGAAGAAACGTCATCGCGGTAGGTACGAATCCTAGATGGAAAAAGGACTCTTGTCTCGCCGCACGCTCCGTCGACCGGTTGAAATAAATCAGTGTGCTGTGCGAATACTTTCGAGCGCGTAAAAGCGCGGAGGTGGCGTAGACAAGACGGCGGTGGCTTCAGAGAGGGCGGAGGTGGTGGAAGTGGAGAACGAAACGAGTCGGGAGGACTCGCGCCAAACAAGGTTTAATTGCCGGTGCATCGACACGCGGCCGCGCCTTTTGTCTCCGTGTTCGTCCAACTCTTCTCTCCTTTCTTATCTCTCTGTCTCGTAACTTCCGAGAGAGATCTCGTTGGCGAAGCGAGACGATAACTCGCACAAAGTGTACTAGTTCGAGAAGACGGTTTCTTCGTCGTCGCGGCGCTCGCTAAATAAATTCAATCAGCGCGTACTACCCGCAGAATCGAGAGGGCCCATCGATCCGTGGAACCGCAAAGTATTTAACCCCGTGCGGTCTGGATGCCTCCGTTTTAGCGCGCACGCTTTTAAATCCCGCGCGCGGTTTGTTAGCGCCCGAGGAAGATCGCCGCGCGAAGATCCGAGGGATAAGGTGGGGAGGAAGAGGAGCCTTTGCGCCTCCACCGCCTCCTCCGCCCCCGACGCGGTGGTGCGGCCGGTGCTCTTTCGACGCTCGAAGATGCCGCGGATTACGGGATTCTCGGCCCCCTCCTACCTCTTCTACATCCTCTCGACTTTCCGCGTCTCGGTGCGATTTTGCCTGCGCCCACCTCCTGCCTCTGTGCACCAAGGTCGATCGTGTCCCTCGCAATCGCGCGGCAAGATCGTGAGATCGATCGGATATGATCGTTCGCTCGAAAGGTCCGCTCCTCGCTAGATCGTGAAACGGCCAGTTACATTTTTCGCGTGCGCGTTCTCGCTCTTTCCGTCCGCGCCACCTACTTGAGAAAATGTTCTCCGAGGTGCGCGCCGAGGTTGAGTCCTTGCCACGATGAATCCGGCCAACTTGTAAATTGCGATTTTGGTCATTAATAATACCAACGCGTGGAAGACTCGGCTCAAACGACGGACGACCGAACATCTGTAAGCGTCGTGCTACACCTTCGCTTCTCCATACGTTACCGCGCCGTCTTCATTACCGAGCGTGTCGGACGCGAAGCGTGAAATCGATCGCGATTATTGAGCGAATTCGATCGATGTAGGGTGGAATTGGAGGCTTGAAAGAGAGAGAGAGAGAGAGGGAGAGAGGGAGAGAGAGAGAAGGGGAGGAAGGTGAAGAGGAACGGAGCGGACGGTAAATTGTTCGGTAAGTACCCGAGAGGGATCGGGTCCCTAGATCTCTATTATCGTCGCGGGCTCTTCCCTCCTTCCTCGCCACGCTCGCGCCACGAGGAACGACCGGTAGTGGCCTCGGGCCCGATAAAATCGTATCGAGACGGGGGCGACGATCGACGGTAGCCAAGCAACGAGTCGAGCACTCGTTCTCGATACTCTCGGGAGACCGGTAAAGAGAGCATTCGAGAGTTTCTCATGATGCACGGCCTCCTCTCTGAATCTTCTCTCTCTCTCTCTCTCTTTCTCTCTCTCTTACCCTCTCTCTTTCTTCCTCCTTCTTGCTCTCGCCCAGGAAACTTTCACGGCCCTGAGAGACCGCGGGGTCCTTGACCGTTCGAGCGCGCGGCGATCCCTTTAATAAATTATCGTAACGATCTCACCGTCTGTTACTCTCTAACGGGAGCACCCGACTCTTCTCGGTTTCGATTCTTTCCGAGTTATCCGCTTGAAAAATTGAACGCAAGAGCGACGAAGTAGGAGGAGAAACAAAATGAGCGGACCGAATCGCGTGACCTCGGAAAATATAGCGAGCACCGTGGGTCACGGGGCAAGCTTCGAGTTTACGATTGGGTAAGTTTCGCGGTACCGAGAAGAGCGTGGCCTTGCGCGTGCGCGCGTGCTCTCTCCCCCCCGAGTTAATGAAACTCTTAACACGTTCTCCACGGTCGGCACTTTGTAACAAATTACGGTATCGCGTGATGCCGCAGCGATATATCTCGCGGTACCCCCCGTGCCCGGGTGGAAATCGGATCGCTATTACCACGTTGTCGATCCCTACCTGCGATAAGGGCTAGTAAGTTAAATGTGTATCAAAAGCTTGTCCAACGCGAGCACAATTTCACTCACTCCATTCTCGTCGTAATTACGACGTTCCTACCGCGAATCGTGCATTCTGCCGAGTTTCTTGCCGAACCTCGAGAAAATCGCATCTACTATCGATCTTACTTTTTACCGAGGATCCGGCGCCCGTCCCTGACCGGTTCCTGCACCCGCTGCCGGGCGTCAAACGAGCCCGCCGCCGGGGATCGCGTGACGATAATGATTTCGTAGACCAGGTAGTCGGCAAGGAACGAGAGAATCGTGGGGATGAGTCGTGTGAACCGATCCTCCCGATTAGCCCAGTCCGATCGCGGTGACATTTAAGCGAGTACCGACCTCTCGATAAGGTTCGATTCCAGAGCTGGATGGCGAGGTATAGAAATTTAAAGGGGGGGGGGGGGGGGGACAGAAGAAAATGTTAGGCTCGCCGAGGGTAGCATGGGATCGAATTCGCGGCTTCGTTAATTATCACACGAGCCTCGTCACGATACGCGGCCAACCGGTAGGGCACGATAGATAAACACGCGGTGCGATTAATCGAACGACTCTCGCACACTTTCCCGCTGGCCGATCCCACGCGGCCAGTAATTAAGCCTTCGGTCACCTCCGAACTCCCACCGGCCAAGTTTCCAACCGAGGGTGACGTTAACGTGACGTAACGTATGTACGCCAGACGCGTTAACGCCCGAGGTTGGTGCGCGGTCAAAGAGAATTTATCGCGATAGCCGGCGGCCCGCGATATCTCGAAATGATACTTACGATTACAGTTTGAAATGTCCAGATTTATCGGTGGGGTCGCGGCGCGAGAGCAGGGCTTGCTCGACTAACGTATGAACTCATTAGAGATTCGTTCGATCGATATTTCATCGGGTCTACGAGTCTGGCCGATGTCCGACGAAATGAAGGAGAACGAGAGATAGAAGGAGAAAAGAGAATGGAGAAAGGAAGTGGAGGTGGACTCTAAAACAAGGATAGAAAATGAATACTGCACACGTGGGTGCACTCTCCCAGCGGTGAATAATCGTCGATCCTATTGGCACAATATTATCCGGGTGGTTAAGTAATTAATTTACAATTCTCCACCGTTCACCTAAGATACCCGGAGATCCACGGTCCCACCACTTCCGAACCTTTCACATTTATTCCGACGGGCCAAGCTTACAATTCGAGCCTATCTCTCGCCCTCTCTACATCGTTTAGGAACTGCTCGGGCACCGGTTCCTGTACCGTTTAACCATGGACCATCGATACACGAGCGCTTACCTCCTGGGACCACGAAGATCCGATATCGATCGCGCGTTGGGTACCGTACGGGAGCACCGAGCTTGGGAACGTCCGCTGGTACGAAGCGGCAGCGACGGCGGCGTGGCGCAATTGCGTATCCCGCGGGTGTGAACCGGTAGTGGGCGAGAGCGCGGGTCCTTGAACAGGCGTTCAAACGCTCGCGATTAGTTCTCCTCGATACGGCTATCTTCGTTACAAGAGGATAGTACAAGAGAGGAGGCCGCATGCGACGCCTGCTTTGGTATAGGCACGTCAACGCGGCTATACTTATTAGAAGTCAACCCCGTTCTTCGTTCCTCCGCGCCCTCCTTTAGGTTATCTTAAGGGCCCCTCGCTCGATCTCTTTTTCTCCTCGCGGTGGATGGAACTCGCCAATTTGTAGCAACACGGGCCCCCCCGTACAAGGGATCGGAATGTTTCCTTAACTGCGTGTCCGATGCGGCACAAGCGTACTCATCGGCTTGTCTCAGGTGACTCGTTGTTCCACTCCTTCTCCTTTCTTCTATCCTTCCTTCGTTACGGTCACCCGCGGAACAACGACGTACTATTAGACAATTTGCTTCTCCCTCGCTTTCCTCACTCCCTTCCGGGGACTGTGGCGAGAATACGATTATCGTATTTCGTCACTCTATCTCCTCCCACGCTCTCATCCCTCCCCTTTTCGTATCTTGCCGTGGCATCTTCTCTCCTTTTCCTCTCTCCCTCTCACTCTCTCTCTTCTCCACCTACGGAGCACCCAGCCTCAACACCTCTCCCCCTTTTTCCGTCCTACCCTTTAAAAGAGCACTTCCGATTCCAGACGGCAGATAGGCCGGCGCGGCGGCGAGCGTTCTCGAAAAAGTCCCCCCAAGGAGCTCGCGGCAAAAATCGTTCGGTACGCCTTACACGCCCTCTGTACCGTGCCGCGTCCTCCGAGAGGGACCGCTGCTCCCCCGAAGGCGGTATCGCGCATGCGCCCCCTCTAGCGGTGGCGTCGCTTAATTAACGCTCGGTAGCGGCGGCGCATGCGCGTCTAGCGCCTCGCCATAAGAGCGCGGCACGAGAGATCGCGAGATTCGATAAAGGTTGCACCAGAGCCGCGAGATCGTCCCTCTTCCCTCTTCTCCTTTATTCTCCACCTCCTCCTCCTCCTCCTTCCTCACCCTTTTCGGCGTCATCGGTGCCAAAGTGCTCCTCTTCTTTTTTTCACCCTCTCCTCTCGGCCTCTTCCCTCGATCCGCAGAATCGCTGCCGCGCCCGTAGTCCCCGTCGCTTCTGCCTCGGTGCATCGATAAATTTCGGAATTGGCGCCTCCGCGCCGACCCTGGTCCACCTAATTAAGCGGTTCGCCCCGTAATTACAGCCAATTAACGTCAAACTCGGCCGGCAGGCCAAGGGGCCTCGGGGAGGCAGCCTATCGGCCAGGAGATTGCGCGTTGCGCTTCACGAGTGTGTACGGTAAAGCGTGTGCTGTCGAACGTGGCAAGTCTGTTGAAGAATATTCATGCGCGTGAGGTGTACGCGAAGAGGAGGTGGGGAGGAGAAGGTTTCGCCCGAGAAAGTCAATCATCTTTTTCGGGTGACCGTCTACCAAGATGAAAGCGATCGATGGATAAGATCGGATCGAAGAGCGAGAGAAAGACAGCACCCGTGGAAGCAAGCGATTTTAACGCATGTGCGATTAAACGCTGGGTAACGGCAAGTAAGCGACAACCTTACGAGAGGATCGCGCGCGGGTGGCCAGCGGAGGACTGGTCTCCGACACGCATGTCCGTGATCTTTTGCGCGTAGGATCTTGCAGTAATGAGAATAGTCGTAAACGAGCAAAACCATCCGCGTGCTGGCTTGTAAAACACGTGTTGGAAAATTCTATCGGCTAATATACGCCTTTTTTTCTCCGACTCGCGATACCCCCCTTTCGTACGCGAGATGCTCTCGCCTTTTCAGGACACCGATCCGTCACGAAGAGATAGATCATCCTACGAGTGGAAAAACTCGAGTTCTCGCTGTTTCTTTCTTCCTACGATTCTTTTCGTTCTCCTCAGCTTTGCGACTTCCCTCGTCTTTCATCGTCGGACACACTACCGCGAAAATAAAAGATATTCGTTCGGTTTTTCAATGAAAATCCCTTTACCGCTATTTTCACTTGATCCTTCAATCGTACCTTTTTACCGATCCTTCTAGGCAACGCATTACGTAACGCATGCAACGCAGTTTTCCTCCTCCACCTTCTCTTCCTCCTTGTCGTCTCTGGGATCGAGGGGTCCCATCGGGATCGCCTCTTCCACACGCACGCGGCACATGCGCAATAAAGAAATGCATACATACATACAAGATCGTTCGGAGAGGCACGAGACGTGACCAACGTTGCACGGAGCAGGGACCAAGCTCGTGAGGAGGCTCGTGGCTCCGTGCGCTGGCTGGCAGAAAAAAAGTCCCATTAATTGCTTCTATGGTGATAAATTTCCCCCTGGCGATGCACGATTTCTCTCTTTCTCTCTCCCTCTCTCTCGCTTCCTCTTTCTCCGACCTAGAGAGCTCTTGCAACGTTGGCCTGGCTCAGGAGCTCAAGGAGAAGGAGGAGAGTGAAGACGAGGAGGAGAAGGTGGAGAGCAGCGGCCCCCGAGGACCTCTTTAGACCATATCGCACGCTATGTTAATTTTCAGTTTAATAAGGTGTACCAGGAAGTGATACCGCGTGCCTGGAAGAGCGGAGGAGGAGGAAAGGAGGGAAGAGAGGAGGAACGTGCTCGCCTCGCGGTACCTCTGTCTCGAGAGAATGCCTCGGTGAAAATGTCGCCGATCCAAGAGTGACATTTCAATTAATGTTTATACGCCTCTTGCGTGGGAGAGGACACGCCGTTTCGGTTGCTCTCCTCGGCTGCTCCTCCTCTTCCTTCTCCTCGTCCTCTTCCTTTGGTAGGTGCGCAAGGTGCGAAACGTTGGGCACGCATCCGCGAGCGTGAAGAACCGACGATTAACCCGCGGGGAGATTCGCCGATTAGGAAGATCGTCGAGGAGATTGAAAGGATCGGTGGGCGGGCCTCGAGCGTCGGCGACGAACCGCGGAGGCCATAATTATTATTGCAAATCGATTATTAGCCCCGCGCTTCTACTCGTTGATGGTGGAACGTGTCGATAGTAAGTACTCCGTCGAGTTCGACGGTGGTTTGCATATTTGATTTTAGATCTTATCGCTTGGCGCACAGACTACGCAATCTTTATTCTTCCTTTTCTCGCAGTAGGCACGTGGGGTTTTCGATGCGCTGCAGCAGTCATGAGCGCGGGCCTATTCGAAACGCTGGGCACACGCAGGTAACGCACGGTCTAAATAAACTACCGAAGACGGTTGCACCACTGGTCGCGTCGCGATTCGTCCTGCTTTCGTTCGCCTGCGGTGGATGACATCATTGCGGCCTGCGCGGTGTCGCATCGTGATCTTTAAACCGCCTGTTTTGCCTTTGCGCCGAACGGCACGGTGCGACGCGACGCAACGGACGCGCGCGCGAGAGACCGGGGCCATTATCTTTCTCAACAGTCGGGCAGGCGTCTGCCGTCGGGCCAATGGGAGCGAGAAAGCGAATGTTTAAACTATTTCACGCGCGGGCAAAACGAGAGACAGGACGAGAGAGACAGAGAGGGAGAGGGAGAGAGAGAGAGAGAGGGACTCTGGCAAACTGTTGCTAAAATTCCAGGCCACTGAAACACAATCTCATTGTTTTCCCTGGCTAATGTCAGTGCCGTGGAGTAGATCGGGAAAGGATCGCAAGTCGATCGTGCGAAAGCCGATCGGCCGCGATCTGCGAAGGTGAAGCTACGGTGGAGGTGGGTTTTGTAATTTCAATGAATACCTTTGAAACCGATTGTGTCGTTGGCCTCGACGAGATCGTCCGCGAGTGTTTCACCTGGCTGGAATCGTCGATCGTGAAAGATCGGTTTCCTCGTTTTCTAC
The DNA here is from genome assembly GCA_944319695.1 of Tiphia femorata. Classification (NCBI taxonomy): domain Eukaryota; kingdom Metazoa; phylum Arthropoda; class Insecta; order Hymenoptera; family Tiphiidae; genus Tiphia; species Tiphia femorata. Next base: position 4,667,734 of record OX090902.1, read on the forward strand.
GATTCTCCTAGATGCCTTCGGGCTATTGATTTTTTCGGCGGGCCTATCCGATATTCGTCGCTAGAGTGTGGCGACCGTCCTAAAGGAGGCATAAAAAATTTCAATGAGATTGCGCGCGCATCCGGTGACATCATCGGTGGCATCCGATTTTCAGGTTGCGACAGCGTGCTGCGATTAAAAGCAAGTTCTCTTCTTTTCTCTCTCTCGTTCGCCTTCTCTCCCTACCCCAAGAGGCCCCCTTTGCATTCGGTGAAAGTGGCCGCTAATTTCTCAACGACGATCGTTACGAGCGAGGAAGAGCAGAGAATCGAACTCGAACGAAGCGATCCACTTCGCTTCTGCCGTTCCTCTCTCGCGCCTTTCCTCTTTTTATTCAAATATACTTTGCTTCGAGCTCCGATCCGCTCCAAGACCGAGGACACGCCAAGGATACACGCCAAAGCTCAGGAAAATCCTCAACGAGATCGGTAGGATGGTTACGCGGGAAACACGCGTATACGTCTTCGCACGCCTTCGGGCCAACTTCTGTTTCCGCTCGTATTAATTTAATAATCTTGTTAGGAGTTACGAGCGCACCCTCCACCTCCCTTCTCTAGCCGAAGCTTACGATTCTCTTGTTCGCCGCTCCGAGCGGGAGTTACTGCCCGGCACCCGTTAAACTCTCGTCTAAACGCGCCGGTAAAAGCCCTCGCCTCCTACGAGGCTATCCTACCAAGTGGTACTTGGCGCCGCACGATCGTAATATATGCCAGCCAGACGTCGTTGCTCCTTCCCGCCTCCACGAGAGGGAGGAAACGAGGGAAAAAGAGAGACGAAGCTCGCCCTTGAGGCGCGCCGCCTCTAATAAGAGAGCCGACGAAAATTTACGCCGAATTCGAATTTGCAAGCGCGGGAGTAACCGCGTAGACATTCTACGATGAAAAGACCAGCGAGTGATCGTTGGTAGGATTCGATCTCGGTAAGATTTCATCTTCAATTTCCCCCGATTTCCGGTTCCACTTTGCCGCTCGTAAATCACTTTTACGGGAGAGACAGAGAGAAAGAGAAAGAGAGAAGATGATACTCGCTGTCCGACAAAATTGCTGCTTCCGTCGATCCCTCGAGCGACCATCAATTATACTCGCGTACTCGTAACGTATTAACGTCTCCTCTTGAAGTTCTCTTCTTGCTCGCTCGAGGAGTGGATCGAGTTCAATTCTGTGGGTCGATAGACTTTGTATGGTGTGCGATTCACGAATGTGCATAGACAATGTCGTCGCATTACCTTCTTATCCAACGTTTGACTTTATGCCTTAATTGCATAAGCTACTTTGATACCAATTATAGTAAAGGCCATTGCGACCAATTTTATCTTTCTTTTCGCTTTGACTTTATGGTTTTTCTATTTTCAAATAAGAATTCGCGCACTTAAGGGTTAATCGTCGCTCGACGGTTCGAAGATGAAAGAAACGATAGTTAATTACCGACACGGTGCCGTTCTCCTTAATAACCTCAATGTGGAAAGGTCCATGCACAATTGGCCTGGTTACACCGAGCGTACCTAAAACCAATCCGTCAGGTAGAATAGTGAGGTAAATAATGCTTCGTGGGGACGGTAGCGCGTACCTGAATGGCAGAAAGAAAACAAAGGCTTTCCGTACAATGACGGTTAATATTTTTCAACGCACAGTGGGGATGAGTGTCAAAAATTGCGAGAGGCGGTTCCTCACTTTCCTCAAACTTCCTCGTCCCGACCGATCCGCTCCCTGCATCCTTTCTGAAAAAAATCAATTAATCTCAATCGCCACGGACGCACTCTCCGAAGAGGGTAATTTTCAATTTGTCGCGGCACCGAAAGTCGAGAGAGGACCCGGAAGAAGCGTGCTCGTAGCGGAAGGGAGGAGGGGGAGGCGTTTCGTCTCTCCGCGAAAACTTTCATCGCGTCCGCGCGTAGCCGAAGGAAGAGAATCGAGGCGAGGAATGTATACGCGCGTTCTCGCGCACTCGCTAAATGCAAGGGTAACCGTGCGGATGGCAAAGCTGCGAAAAATCGAGAGCGCGAGCCGAATCGACCTGCGAAAGAGAAATGCTCGACGAAAGGATCCTCGGCCACGTGAGTGCGCACGCTCTGGTGTGCCACCGTGGCGAAAAAAAAAATTTGCATAATCGTCCGATGTCGCCGTGGCGAATTTGCATGAGGAATTCCTCCCGCTGGTCGTGCTCGTCTTGCTGTGGATGCAAACGCGCGGGCGAGGAACTGCGCGCGAGCCTTTCGAAAGCGTCAAAACGGATGCGCGGGCGACGGACGCCGATGGAATTTCGCCCCCGTGACGAGAAGATCCTGTCCTCCTTCTTTTCTCGTGCACATTTTGCGACGGGAGCCGGTCCTCGCGAAAATTCTCCTGCTTCTTCAGTAACCCGATGAAAAGTGGCGGGTCACGCGAACAAGGAGTGTTACGATAATAATTGAAAGGAAGTTTCCAACGGATGAGAAATAAAAGGCAATAGCACGTTGAATTGTCTTATCGAATTGCAGGGCGTTCTTCGATTGGCAAACAATTCGATTCCCTGCTGGAGCATCGGAATGCGATTGAACGTTACGACGCAACGGTAGCTCGCGTTCCTTTTACCTTCCGACCATATACGGATGCAGAGCGGGTGAGAGACTCATCTGGAGTGCGCGAGGATGAAAAATGCATATGCAAATTAATAAGTCCCCACGCTGCGACCGACGGCGCATCGGTAACAGCCCGTAACGGTCTGCCTGCGACACCCCCGGAGGGCCTGCACCACTCTCCTTCCTTCGCAAGCGTGCGCGTCACGCTAACGGGCAGCCACCTTCGATAATGGACCGTGTCGTTTTCTTCGGTTGGAGCTTTTAAGACGGTCATTATCATCGTGAGATGCTCCTAATTTGCTCTAATTGCTTGGAACTCGCCGAAGAACTCTGTCGATGGCACGCACAGGGCCTTGCATCCTTCGAATAATTTTTAACTCGCTTAGCGAAGGCTCGAACGAAGGTAAATCGAATACCGAACGTTATTCGAACTTCTTCTCGTTCGAATCTCTCGATGCACTCGTGGACCGCGAGATAGCATCGATTTAAATACATTTGAATAATGCCGTAGATGCGCACCGCAGGCCAAGGGAACAATGCTAAATCAATTGTAATTGTTAATAATCGTAATACGAGCGTCCCTGTAGCGATAGCGGGTTCCTTCTCTCGCCTACTTCTGTCTCTCTCTTTATTTCTCTCTCTCTCTCCCTTTCTTTCGCAAACGCACGCGCGTGCCCGAGAGAAGAAGCTCGTCGTGATCTGGTTACATTGCTACCCGTTATGTCGAGAGTTCGGAGAACACTCTTGCTTGTTCTCTTTCCTCCTGCCCTTGCGTTTCCTCTTTTCGTCTCTCTCGCGCATCCTTCTTCCTCTCCGCTTTCATTTCGATTCGCCCCCTTTCTAATTTCCTTTCATCTAAAATCCCTCCACTTCTCGATATTCCTTCTTCCTCTTCGACTCTTCCCTCCGACACCCTCCCGCGACCGATCGTTTACTTTCTCCTCGTCTGTCCCTCTCGCTCCACCGGCGCGTCCTCCGCAGGCCCTCCGCGAGTGCCTGCCGCGTGTACCTTACTCGCGGTCCCATATATACCAGCAGGTACTTACCGTACCTACGTACATCAGCCGGTCCCGGCTTCCTGTTCGCCTTCCTCCTACTATTCGCCTCGAACGGCCAATGCGGATCGGTGAGGTCCCGACTCCTTTGCATGAAATTACATCTCTACCTTCGGACTTTACGTCCGAGGAAAAGTACTCTTCTCTTCTCTCTTTCCCTCTCTTTCTCTAGTTTGCCTGCGATCCACCCGTGGAATGTTCCTCCTCCTCCCCCTTCTTCCGCTTCGGCTTTTCGTTTGTCCGCTTTTACGATCGCCTCCAACCAAGGACACGCTCGAGACGAGAGGATCGGCAGGATCGAACGATCGCGCGACGTCCATCGCGGGAATGAGGTTTGCGTGCCTAGGAGTAGTGAAGACGATTGTTACAATTTATTGCGGAGCGGGGTATAATGAGAACTGGCGATCGAGTGTACGGCGAAATGTCAAGGACGCAAGGAGGCTTACGGTATTTATTGGCAGGAGCGGGAGCGAGATCGGCAACAGCATCGGCGACGGAGGTGGTTCCCGCACTGGTAAGCGTAATTTTGCCAATAATGTATTCGTCGAATAATTCCGACGATTCCGAGGAGCCCAGACGATATTCCCAATTTATCATTGCCAGGTGAGTTATGAAGAGTCGCGCGTACCCTGGAGATTCGTACTGGGAAGGACTATCTTTTGCAATATACTTTCTTTTTTATTATGATCAGTACCTCCACACTGTCTGGCCCGAGCGAGAGATCTTGCCACCGAGCCTCGACGAATTTCGCGAAGGTTTATTTATGGCGCGCAGAGAACACCCCGGGTACGGGCGAGACGGCGGCGAATTTAAATTCTGGGCTATCCAATCGAACTGATCTTCTCCCTAATTGGCGAGGGATTAGAAGGAGATGGGCCATTGAATTATCGTCGCTCGAACGGCGACCTCGAGTACCGAAATTATTTAAAGAGTTACTCGCTTTATCACGAATCGCCTTCCACGGGACCATGACGCCGAGATTCGATCAAGGGTTCGGGGCAGACTGAATTATTATCGATCCTAGCCACGGTGGGCGTTGCCATCGCATCTACAGTTTCCTCGACCATGGCGAGAGACAACTGGCTCGAGCGCGTTAACTCTCGAAGTTAAACCGATGATCGTCCGTGGAGCTCACCGTGGTATAATATATTTGAAATATGGAAGACTCGGGAGATAATCTTTATAAATCGTAAGCCAATCGAGGCCACGGAATCGAAACGCGCAGCTCATCCACGTGAAATATCGCAATATTTATTATCTTATTTACGAAAACGGTCAAATAATTCCTCGACTACGAAATCTCTCTGGGTAAACTCGAATTTCGAGATCGTCCAAACAAAATTTTGCCGACGCTGTTCCTTTTTTCTCTCTCCCCTTCTTTACTTCGCGACCTCCGGAGCTGCCAAGTGACGTTTTACCGCGAAAGGTCGTCGTCGGGGCTTCTTTTGCGTGCGGACGGGAGCGTACACGCGCGCGAGGAAACAAAAAGATCGGAAGGACGCGGGAGCAAAGAGCGCAACGAGACAGGGTAGCAAACGAGGCTGCGATTCCGAGTAAATCTCGAGTCTCCCCTATTAGAAGCAGGCGGAAGTCCTACGGAATTTTTTGTCCGCGCCCCGGTTCTGCTTCTCTTCGCGAGAGCTGTTGTTGCCGGCGGTGGATCAAAGAGCTTGCGGGCGAGCGATCGCTACTACTCGCGCGCGGCCAGGACACCGATCTTCTCTATGCCCTTTTCCAGACGCTTTATTATACGGGAGGGAGATTGTCCGCCTTGGGAGGACGCCGACGCGGGCTGGTCTGCCTCGAATCATAATCAGCCCTCTCGTCCTGAAAACGGAAGGTATCGAGTTCAGGAATATCGATTGATCTCGAGAGAGAGAGGGAGAGAGACAGAGAGAGATAGAGAGAGAGAGACAGAGAGAGGGAGAGGAAATAAAATCGACTTTATTAGCCCAATCGTTTTCCATACGTAACGCGTCTTCCTTTCTATCTTCTTCTTCATTCTCTTCGAGAACAATTCATTCTCCACGGGGGCGTTAAACGGTGACCGGAAACGAGCACGCCCGTGAAGGGAGCACGAGAAGAAGAAGGGGACTGGTGAACGCTAAGAGTGGCGTAATGACAGCGGGAGTACAAAAGGTGCCGTAACTATTACGCGCTGGTAAAGAGCACCGCGCGCAAGGATCCTTTTTAATAAACGATCGTGGCGTCTCGAGACGAGAGCGGCACCTTCCTCTCTCGATTCTTCTCTCCCTCCCTCCTTTTCTTTCTTTCTCCTTCTCCTCTCGCACGCTCGTTCTTGGCCCGCGCTGCGGTCGTTCCCGCCGTGAGCAGTGCCGCGCGTAATTTGTCCGCGGTGATGAAGCAATTAAATAGCAATCTGTTATAATTATACTCGCGCGCGCGCGATCTCGTTCGCGATGAATCCTCAGACCCTTTCTCCGTCTCTTTCAACCCCTAACTTCGAAATTAATTTCGGAGGAACTCGCGGGGCGTTAGATCCACTATTAACAGCGTTCGTGTAATCACAAGCTGGTTAAAAAAAAAAAAAGGAAAAAGAGGAGACTAACTTCTTCCTGATATCCAATAAATTATAAACCGTTCAAAAGCGAGATCCCACAAATATCTCTCGACCCACTTCCTGCTCTTCCCTCGAGCCAGGCGAAACGAACCGAAAGAGGGAGATTCCTGCGTGCCGAGGCCCCACACAAATCCACTCCGCTGGATTAATTGGAATATGATAATTTTAGGACGGAGCGATCGCCTCCTTCGAGTAGGTGCAATAAACGAGCGTGCGGGAGATAGCGATCGGCACGGGTGTCTCAACCTGACATTCCCGCGGCTTCCCCGAATTTACGAGGACTTGCAAATCGATATTAAGAAACGGGTAGATAAATAATCTTTTTTAATAGCCCGCGACCGACGAGCACACGCGGAGGAGCAACGACCCGCGGGCGCGGGCGCGAAACGCAACGTCGCGCCCGCTCGGGTGGTGACAATATTTTGGCGTCGCGCATGCGCGCCACCGTGACGCAAGTGTAATCGGAACCGGTATTCCAAATGTTCTTCGGGTATAAGTTTGCGATCCGTTCCGAGCGAGAAGCTCTACGGATGAAGAAGGCGGAGGTGAAGGAGGACGAGGAGAAGGAGGAGACGAAACGTGAGAGGGAGGGGAAGAAAAATTAAGAGGGACCGGAGATTCCGCCGATCCGGCGCGATTACGCAACGCGCCTTAATTCGAGGCCGCGATCGACTATAAATTTCCTCGGGAATGTAATCGTGGCGTAGGTCGAGCGGACCGGAGGTGGAGAACGAAGGAGACGTACAGGCTGCGAAAATAGAGAGATAGAGAGAGAGAGAGAGAGAGAAGGGAGGGGGGTGTAGGGTGGAGAGATCGGAGCGCGGGCAAGAAGTTTAACGAACAGACGACGTATCTATTTGTCGTTGATTTATAGAGACCGGAATAGTGGAATTTCAGATTCCGACCAGAGTCTCCCTACGTGTCCTTCGCCATTCTCCTCTCGACGATCGCGTCTCGTCCGATCTAGAGAAGAAAGACGAAGCGCGCGAGAATTCAACTGGAGTGAAAAATAAAATGCACTCGTAAGCCGCGGAAGGAACGAAGACGCGAAAATGGTAGGGGAGAGAGAAAGCGGATGTTCTTCTGCGAATAAAAAAAAGAGGGGGGAGAAAGAAGAATTCACGACCAAGAATGATGCACGGCCTGACGGCGCGTAACGCGACGTTGGCTCGTAACTCGGGCTAATTAAAAAAATACACATTCGGCTCCCCAAACCGATGCTTTCTTCTCCCGCGTTACGATCACCGCGAAGCGGAGAATATCGCGGGACCACCGAGACTTTCTACGCGCGTGGGTGGACGAAATTTCGCCCGGCTTTTGCGGCCATCCCCGCGGAGAATCCTGTCGTCGAAAGCGGAGCGAAGCGAATTCCGCAGCGGGACCTGAGAAATATCGATAGTCGCGACGCGACGCGATGAAAATATCCTCGAGTTCCTCCTTTGGCTGACACGACCAGTGGGAAGCCCACGCAATGACTTACACTCCGACGTCCGAGAGCGCTTTCTCGAATCCTCTTCGGTAGTGGCGTGCCCCGAGACGCCTCGAGCACCCGCGCGCGGCCTCTTTGATTGATGCAACGTGGCTTGGGCGTATTGTATTGATTATTCGCGCGTCACTGCGTGGCCGCGTGGGACGGGAGGCGGCGGAGCACGCGAGAGGATCGTCCCGTAATCAATTTTAACGACCGCTCTAAATAATGCGAGGGCGGAGGAGAGCGCGAACGGGGTCGCGAGAGGGCTGTGGAAATCGGAGCGCGGGAAAAGCAATTTTCTCCGGTGGAAAGAATTCGTTCACGGTGTCCCGAGCCGATGACGCTATTAATGGACTAATCGATTTTGCGCGAGGTAACCGGAAGTACTTCCAGGCCACTCCTATATATCATTTCGAACGATCGCGAGACCATTCGTGGAAATTTTAATACAGATCGACTGCTCCTTGTATCTTACCATCTCACGCGGTGGTGTCGCCTAATTAACCGACGCGTAATTCGTTTCAAAGGCTCCATCAAAGCGAGCACGTGCTCTCACGCCCGCTCCTCCTCCTCCTCCTCCTCTCTTCTGACGTGCCCGGTCTGCTACGCTTGGCCGACCAAGAGAATCTCCTCGCCTCCTCCCTTCGATCCTTCTCCCTTACTCGTCCACGAAGCACCGTCCACGAACACGTCGTCGAAAATGCCTCCTCCTGCCTTCGGAGTCCATAATAATATCGATATTATCGGTTCCGTCATTATCTCTCCTCGCCTCGCATTATACGTCCCGTTAGATTCGAATCTCTCTCCAACGGGGCCACCCCTACCTTCCTCTTCTCCCCGCCTCGTCCTCGTCCACCTCGTCTTCCTTCTTCTCTTGCAGATTTCCTTCGCGCGCGTTTCACGCACCACGTGCTCTCTCGCGCGCGCCTGAATAATCGCGTTCCGCCCGGCTAATATGTAATTACGTCGTCGATTAATAATTATCGGCTCGATTGCCACGGGCCCGCTCTCGCGTAATTACGTGCTAATTAATAATCGCGAACGATTATGTTACCCCGAGAGCGAGTGATAGGTGGAGAGATCTGAACGTCGACGGCTTTTGTTACTTTGTAAGGGGATCGAGCGATACCCGCAAATTATTCTGCTCCGAGAGGGAAGAGGCGAGGAATTTTTTCTTTCTCTCTTTCCAATGCAAATCTTCGCGCGAGAGCAATTTCACCGATACGTCGTATGCGCATCGTACTCGCGTACAATTAGCAGATTCTTCATCCCTTAATTAACGAGCGAGGTCGCTCTAACGACGCGTCTCTCCACGACAGTGAAATCGACGTTACGAAAGATCGCACGAGGATCACCGATTCGAGTTCTCGAGCTTGGACGGGACCAGGTAGTACCGCTGTTGAAAATCGTATCTGGGATTTAATCGCCATGCAATAAAACTTCTCTGTCCGACAACCTTTATGTCCGAAATCGACAAAATCCGATCGCGCGGAATACATATTTCTACATTTACGAGGGGACAATGTACCATCGGCCGATCAACGCGATCTTTCTCGACGTAAAACGAGTTCGACGGATTTTAATCGACGCCGAACTGGTCGCTCATTAATGCAAATCAGATGTGCGTAACCGCGAGCGTGGCCGAATCCAAAGCGACGAATCTGGACTCTTTTAATTTCTACTTGTCAACCACGTACCACTCCGTTCTCATGCATCTCCAGATCGGATTCCTACTCGTTCTCTTAGCTCGCGCGCGCGATACTCTCGCGGCACGGATGGTTTCTCGATCTCGATGCTGTATTTCCCCGTCGACCTAACCTTTCGATCTACCGGAACTGCTGCTCTCGCGGTGCCTGACTTTCTCCGATCTGAGAGAACAGTGCGAGGATGCTTCTCCTCGGCCGGTGCCTGCGTGTAGAATCGTAACTCCAGGGATCCACTGGGGACCCGAGAGGAGGCACCAAGGAGAGAACGAAAACACCTTCGGTGACGGACGTTTATTGCTGCGCCCGGATATGCGAACACCAGCGATGTACGATTCCGCGTATACGTGCCGGGAGAAATCATTTATTATTCCGCACCTTTATTCACCTACCTACCGAGAAGAACGACGAGGAGGAGGAGGAGGAGAAGGACGCGACGATCGCTTTTGCGGGAGGGTTTAACGATCCTTTGTCCGATCGCGAGAAAACTGCTCCTCCTCCTCCTCCTCCACGGGGATTCGAGATGTCCTCGAGACGGTTAATTCGACCGAGAATGAAAGTTCTCTAGGCTGTTGTTCCTATCGAAATTCACCAACGAGAGTACCACTTCGACGTGGCCTGGAATACGAAAGAGGAGGTGAGGGATCGAGGAGAGGCCGCGATAGAAAACCAGTCTCTAGCGAGTCTGGGTGAACTACTGACCCTGAAGATGGACTCGTCGAGGGGAACGAGAAAAGTCGATTCGCCTGGAATCGACATCCCAGAAAGTTGCCGATCCGAGAGCTCGAAATACGACTCGCCAGTGGAACGATCGATCTTCGGCGAAGGAGGCGAAGCATCATCCTTCGCCTCTTCCTCCTCCACACGCTTCCCTCTCGCGTACTCTCTTTCTCTTCGTGTTTCGCGGGTCACGAGTATCACGAGGTGTACCTACCAAGCGCGGTAGCTTACGTAGTAGTCGGCCCGGTTGAATCATGCCTCCTCCGCGGTATATACGGGAGTCAATTGGACGGTTACGCCGGCGTCCGCGAGCGGAGAGAGCAACGGCAACGCGCAGCAACCAAGGAGGCAGCGGAGGCGCCTTCATCTTTACGACGAGACGTCCTCGTAACTCCCGTCTGGCCACCCCCCCCCCCTCTTCCTCGATCTTCACCTCCTTCCGCTTCGTCGTCCACCACCTTCTCTCCTCCCGCTCTTCCTCCTTGTCCAGCAAGTTTGGTCCCCTCTCTCTCTCTCTCTCTCTCTCTCTTTCTCCCTTACATCTTCCATTTCTCCTCTTCGAGATCTATGTACGTACAAATGTACAATATCGTCGTTAGACCTCTCTATCCCCGGCAGATCCATTGAACGACCGGTTGCCTCGTGATCGGCAGCGCGGAGGAGCTGCGGAAGAGTTAGGCACGACGTTAGCTTGACGGAGGATCGAGTAAGACGCGAGAGAGAAGACGGAGGTGAGTGGAGGAAGAGCGGAAGAGATGCCGGATACCGAGAGTCGGCCGACGAATCGAGTAAAGAAGAATCTACGACGACCACCGTCGTGATCTGGATCGGCTTCTGCTTCGGATTCCGATTGGATATTGGATTAAAAGCGCGTAAAGAAGAATCTTTTTCGCACGAATACCCGGATATCTGGTGACCGCGGTGGTTCGGTACCGTTAACGGCAGTGGTACGCGAACTAATCGATATGCAAGATATCGAGAGCTCGCCACGAGACACGAGGCCGTGCCTCGATATTCTTCCCATATGCGCGAGAGAGTTCCTCACCTCAGGGTACCCTCTTACACGGCCAATACTTCCTCCCTTCGCCCCTCGTGGCTCGTCTCCCACCGATCGTTTAACATTCTTCGACCGTAAATAGACGTGAACTCACTATGGCGGGATGCCTGATAATTACGCTATCGCGCAACGCGCTCGCCCGGCACCCTCCTGCCGCCTTCGTGGTGCTTGCGCGCGCGCGGCGTAATGAGCGCCGCGCCAAGCCGAGCCGCTTCGCTCGAGGTATCGCGAGGTCGAATCACCGTGACAAGGATCGCGATCGTGCCGTGTGAAAACAAGTGCCGATCGCTCCAATTACACCCCCGTCGATATGCCCGCGCCTCGCGCGCAGCAGGCTCCTCACCGGAGGGCAGCACGTTGACTGGGAAGGTCGTCGTAATGCGGGCTAGTGACCTTACGAGGTACCGCGATCACGAGCGAGCTGGCGAGGACGAGGAAAGGATCCTCCGGTCGTCCTAGCTTCCTAGGAGAGAGGAGGGCAATTATTAAACGAATTTCCGAAGTATCGATAGGGCGATACCTGTTGCAAATGGACAGCACGACGATCACACGAGATTCCAAGGACCTTCCTACTCTTTCTTCCGTCAACGATATCGATCTTCCGATAATTAATCGGATTACGCGTCTTGGGCCAAACGCGCCGCGTCTACGGAATAATTCGGAAGAATAGTCGGACGTGGTAGAGCCTAACTCGAAGGCGCTTGAATGATACTCATCCCTTCTTATCACCTTCTCCCTGCCGCTAATCTCGTTAGGGGCGGCGGATCGGTATTCTCGCTCGGTAGCCATTGGATCCGTCCTACCGTCCTCGTCCTCGTCCTCGAGGTCGAAGCGGCGGCAGTGGCCGGCAACCTGCTTCTGCGCACGCAACGAAATTCCCTGGAGCAACAGCGAGAGCGGATTCTCCGGCTGGCGTTGGCGAGGGTGGTGGCCCTCGTGGGTGACGTCTCATTTGACTCTCCGGAGTAGGCTATTTTATTTAATCCGTGATTTACAGATGCGAACGGGCCCGAGAGACGCGCGAGGCATTCCCTTCTTGGTCAGGCCCGTGCGGAGCTAGGCCCTGGAGCGGTTACCACGAGGACCCCGGAGGCTGCGGATACATAAGAGGGAAGATGCCCCGAAGATAAGTCCTTCCTACCGAGGAGAGAAGGAGAAGGGAGCGAGAAAGAGAGAGAGAGAGAGAGAGAGAGAGAGAGGATGTGGAGGTAAGGGAGGGACCGACCGAGATGCATAACTTAACCCCGCGGTCACAGTATGTAGGGAGAATTTAATCTCCGCTCCTGCTATCCGCTCCTCCTCTCTTCTCTCGCCTTTTCTATACCTTCTTCTCCCTCACTCACCCTCTCCATCTCCTTCTCCCAACGGAATCTCTCCCCCGACCCATCGTCCATCTTCCACCTTCTCCTCTCCTTTCTCGAGTTTACGTCTCCTATTCCCACCGCATTATCCTTCTTCTCTCTTACTCTCGTCTCCTATCGCGGGAGAAAATAAATAGGACGCGTTCGAAATATGTCCCCCGTCCAGCTGATATATATATAGAGCGGTGACTACCATCTCGAAGGAATTCTCATGGGAGACCATACGGATCCTCCTCCTAACCTTCAAAGCTATCTCTCTCTCTCTCTTTCTCTCTCTCTCTCTCTCTCTCGTTCTTTCGCCGATTCTCATTCCGCCTCGCGTTCTCTTGGAAATCGGGGTTGCCTGTGTGCCTAGGCTCTCGGCTCGCCTCCTCCTCGAGATCTCGCGCGAGCACGTAGGTACCATTGAGTTCGTGCGTGTGTGCGGATTCGTCCGAGTGTTAGGCGTGCCGAGGAAGCGGAGTGGAGAAGTGCGCGCGCGCAGCGGGCGAACGAATGTCGCGACGAGGCGACACGCGGCGATCGCGACGCGCGCGAAATTCTGGGGATGCTTCGTGAAACGATCCACCTTCCTTCCCAGATCCGTGAAATGGAGTTCCCCGCCTCGTTCGCGATTCACCCGCTGGGAAAGAAATAGGGGACGAGGCGGGACGAGAGAGAAGGGGAAGGAGGAAGAGAGAAACCGCGAGGATTCCGAAGATCGAGGAGAAGGGCCGCGGAAAAAGAATCCACGGTGCTTCCTTTTAGCAGAAATCGAGAAATCGGGCCCCCGCGGAAAGAATGGTTCGCCTGGGACTTAATGGGCCACGCAGTGGGACATCGTCGAGAGCAAATTACCCGTCGCCGAGGGACCTCCCCCCTCGCAGAATTTCTATTTAAATGCCGATGTCCAGGTCGAAGTGCCATGCCGCGATGATCTTACTCTCAGTCTACTCCGCGTCCCTGAGAACGAAAGTTCGTCGATCAAAGTCCAAAGTAAAAATTGCAGGGAGTAAGACACGCGAGCGCGTAAGATTCCACCTCGTCCCGTAGCTCGTGATCTGGAACCCTGTCGAGTCTGGTCACCTCCCATTCTCCTCGTGGATCGACGTACGGTATCTCTTCGACTTATCGAGCGATAGCTCGATATCGTAACGACAGTGCCCGCTTCAGGTGAACGTGAACGGTACGGATTCACAATGTTCACACGAACTCCACCCACGTATAGGAGTGTGCGTTGGAGCTATTGCGCGAGCGATTGGGATGCGGCTGATGACCTAGCCACGATCGGGCTATCACGTCCACGGCGTGCTCTCGGCCTTATCCCTGGACTCGCTCCATATAATTTGGAGCGCTCACGTGACCCTGAAACGACCGGGGTCAACGCCACATTTGTAATCATCGGCGTGCCGGCGCGACCTGTTCGCACGTTGTTCTCCGCTCGGTTACCGCGGCAGGTCTGTACCTCCGTCCAAGACGACGAAGAGGAGAATGACGAGGAAGAGGGCAGGACGATGAGAAGGAAGAGGACGATTTTTTCCATATACCTTTATCCTCGTACGCTCGTCGTTGTCGTAGGAAACGTCGAAGTGTCGCCGACGTGACGGCCCTGCTGACAAATTTATTACGTGCTCGAGAATCCTCCGGCTTGCGAGGAAAAGGTGACCACGCGGAGAGATCCTTTTCCGAGAGGAGCAGAGGGAGGAGGATGGAAGCGCGCCTGGAGGACGATTCTTACGATTCTGCCACCGTGGAGGGATTGTAAATTAATCCGCGCATCGAACGTAATCGCCTTGGCTAAGCGATCGGCTAGGAAGATATCGAGGGGCCCTGAGGAAGATAAATCAAGAAGGTGCGCCGAGAGATATCCCTGATATCTGGCGAGGATGACCTATCGTCTCGAGTGGCAGTAGAAGATTTCGCATGCGACCCGATTCGCAAGACTTCTCGAGCGAGAAGAAGAGTTTAAAAGTGCATCGGCCAAGTTGAACCGTGTTCCACGATGGAAAAAGCACTTAACGTAAAATGCACCGAGTATCGTTGAAGTAAGCGGCAGAGCAGCAAGCCGCAGTTGCGAAGCTTCGAATTCCTGTAGCACCTCGGGTCCACCTTCCTCTCGCGCTCGCCTCGCGAATTCAATCGAGCGATTCCAATTAGCGAGCAATAACCGTGGAAGACTCTTAACGCCGCGCGTAGACAGGCAAGTGGGGGAACCGAGATCGAATACTCGGGGACTCACGCACATAATGCGACAGGCGGGCAGGTCGCTATTAGAGGTAAACATCTGGTGGCACGAAATGTTCGGTCATTTGCGTAAATCAACGACGATAAATAATAATCTACGCTCCTTAAGTGAGCTCCAGGCAATAATTTAGATCCGCGGTGCCCCAAGCCCGAAGAAAGAACCGTCCACAATGGATGAACCGTTGTAAGGGAGATCAAAGGTTATATAATCCCTCTACGTGTCTTGTGGGAACACGATTCATCTACGTTGCAATCGCATTGCGCGCACGAACCGAGAGGACGCTCTACCGGCGCGCGGACGCGGTGGCGGTGGCCGTGGCCTCTGCTTAAAATTCAAAATAAATCGTTGCCTCGCCGATTCGATAGATCGCTGAGAAAGACCTCCCACCACCTCTTCTTCTTTCTCTTCTTCATTTCGTCCCCGCGAGTGAAACGCATCGCCAGCTGTTGCCGTTATCAAGCCGGCCTTTATCTTGGGAACGGGGTAAATCGCGCGCTGAAGCTCACGCGTGGATATTAAGTACCAGGATGACGAGCGGTGCGAGTCAAGTATCAAGCCTGGACCAGGATGAATGGCGTTACCTATCGTTTTCACGCCTGTGCGGTGCGAACCGAGAGCGATGGAGCATCGATTGTTCCGGCACTAGACCGAAAGGATTCTGAAGTCAACGATAATTGACCTTCGGCAATCGTGGTGGTGGTCGCGCTCTCAAATGATGTTTTACACCATTTAAGGTCAGTCTCGGATATTTCATCCAAACAATTTGCTACTCACCTCGAGCAAGTTACCGCACAACCTGGCCCTTATCAGATCGCGAGAAGGGGTTGGTTCGAGGAGAAGGAGGGGGTAGGAAAGTCGAAAATTCCGAAACTCATTTCGAAATAAAAGTTGTCGAAAGTCACGGTGAAGGATCGATAAAAGCCGATCGCGGACACCACCTGGAACAACGCAACAATATGTAATCAGGAACTCGAAGCGGTTGCGGTTACGAAGATGTCAAATGAAAGAGAGACCGCGCTCGTGTGTGCTTTTACAATGATGGGTAAAAGCGCGCGCGCATGCCGTAGGCCGAGAGGGCAACACAAGGAAGAGCACGCGCGTGCGCCACGCTCGCGCACAAACCTTCACGTAGACGCGCGCGCACACAAACGTACACACAAAAGGTTTCCATGGAGCACGGTGTCGTAACTTATCTGGCAGATGGCGATCCGGCGAGTGCCGAGGAAGGCACCCAACGGAGATTAGATCGATTTTTCATGCCTCCGAGAAAATCGCTCTCGGAGAGCGGCTAACAAGCGCCAGATGCAAATCGGGATACGTCTTCTCCTCTCACTCTCTCTCCATCTCTCTCTCGCTCTCTCTCTCTCTCTCTGTCTCTCTCAGACCGCGTAGACTCTTAACGGGTGGGCCGAGATAATGCGTGCACCAAGGGAGGAGAATCCAGACGACGACGAGGACCAACGAGGGGCGTAAGGCCTGACCTTTCCTAAGATTTTACCGAGGACTTGCACGTGAATCGTGAAAATCGTAGGGAAGTGGTGAGAATATTGGAAGAAACTCTCGGGCAACCGGACGATACGAATCTGGTTGGATGTAATATTTAGCTAAACGAGCGCTCCCCATATGTTGCCACCGGTGAGCCACGAGAGTCCGCTCGAGGTGGCGAAGCGGACTATATAGGGATTCGCGAGAAGATGAAGAGGAAGTGGAAGGATCGACGATGAAGAGGAGAAAGTGCGAGAGGTAGAAAGGATGGGCCGAGAGTGCGAGAGGTGCCCCGTCCGTCGACCGACGAGGCTCGCGCGCCCCTACCTCTCGTACCACGAGACCATTCGTCTTTGGTGGAACGGAAGAGAGTGAAAAGAGAAACGCGAGAGGGAGGAGAGGAGCAGCGCGCGATTCCGCTCGTAAATTCATACCTCGATTGCCGGCAGCGCGAGGAGGACGAGGAGGAGATCGATGATCGAGAGTGCATGCGCGCGCGCACGCGACCGCGCGATGGTGCCTACACCCACCTCCACGTTGTTCCATCTTCTAGAGTCCACGAGATATCGAGATTATCCGTAACAAATTAATAATCAAGCATTCGTAAAGAAAAGAAACCGAAGAAACCGAAGTCAAGCGTTGCGAAACTTTTGGGTAACGAGTGAAATCGGTCTCGTAATTCTCGATGGAACTAATTAAATTCCGGCAGTGTTACGGGTCCACGAGAAGTTACGTGTACACGGACCAATGGGTCTAAGCGTCCCATCCATTCGCCCATCCTCAGATATTCTCCTCTTCACCCGACGTGCGTCATCGATCTCGCCGATCGCCTCCGCCGAGCGTTCCTCGGGCGACACCTGACGTTATGAGCGATAAATTATTACATCTCATTCCTGGATCTCGATATCTTAAGCTAGGAGCTAGCAAACTGGTGAGCTTCGTGATCCGGCGACGCGCCGCGGGTAGTCGGACCGTCGCGAGTCGGACTACGCCGAAGTGTCCCTTTTTTTTATCCTCCACTCTGGCGCGGCGTCCACTCGCGAGGAATTCGGTGCGATTGAATAAAGGAGCGATAAATTACGAGATTCGTGTTAATCGTGGCCGAGAGCTTCCGAAACTTCGACGACGTTTTGTTTCTCTTTGATTAATCAGGAATATCGACTAGCCCAGGGTCTCGAGGCCCTCCACCGATCTCAACCTCCGCTCTCCGGGCATCGGCTTCTCCCCGATCGCACCTGACGCGCATCATCGATCTCGAGGATCGTTCCTCGGGCGACACCTGACGTTATGCGCAGCGGCGGCGGCGGCGGCGTCGGCGGAGGCGCAAGGAACGCGCGCGCTCGCGCACGTGCGCGCCGAACGGGGCGCGCGCAATTTATTACGCGATAAACAAGGCCCGCTCTCCGCTCGGCGCGCAGGTATGCGTTAAGCCGGAGTGGTGGAGAGGAGATCCATCGGCGTTGACCGCGGCACTCTACTCTCCCGAGGTCGTCCTCGTCGGCGTCGTCGGAGACGTTTGCAACGCGCGCTCGTGTCCGCGCCGCGTGCGTTTCGAAGGAGACGAGTAGGACCGGAGAGGGACGAAGAAGGAGGAGGAGAATTAAGGATTGGAAGAGGAGGAGAGGTGAAGTAAAGAATCGAGAGGAGAAAGGAAGCGGAGAGTAAACGAGCGGAAAGTAGAGGATCCAAGAGGACGCTCCAAGACGCCGACCGCCTTACGATCGCGTCAGATCGGGGCCGCCGCACCGAGAAAAACTAGTAGCGGTCCCATAGATCTGTCGATGTGGCTCGGCTCGCGCGCGGTGTGCTCCACGACTTCCCCTTTTTTCCCCGCTCAAGGTCCATCCGCGTCGTGTCCTCCCCACTTCTTCCTCTTTACTCGCCTTCGCGTCCACGCGCTTCGTTTTCTTTGCCCGGATAGTAGTGCTAATACTATTTCGTCCCCTTCTTTCGCTTCGCGTCGCGGCACTTTTCCGCTCGCGAAGCCTTCGGCTTTTCTTGCTTGCCGGCTAGCGCGTCGCGTCCGTTTTTCGCGCGATTCTCTCTCTCTCTCTCTCTGTCTCTGTCTCTCTCTGTTTCTCTCTCGACTGAGCGTAATTTCCGTTCGTCGCAATGATCGCCAGCAGGATTTCCCCCGTGAAGAAAAATCGATCGTGTTTTCCCTCGAGCCGGGTATCGCATCCTCGAGCGCCAACGGTGAAAGAGGGAGAGAAGCGTGCGGCTTCTCTGCCCTCTTAGCCTGCTAATAAGCCGCTGCCCCTGGACACTAAAGCTCGTGTTACAGGCCGCCATCGTCGGTAATTGGACGCGCGTTTGGTACCACCGCGCCGCCGCAGCCGCGCTCGGAGAACGAAGGATTCTCCGCTTCCCTCGACGCCGACGTCGCTCGAGCTACCGTGGACGTCGAACGATTACAAATGGACGCGGTGCCGAGAGGAAGGGCTGCGGACGGTGAGAGATCGCGAAAGGTGAAGAGGATAAACGCGAGCAGGAGCACCGGAGGACGAGCATACGGGAAGAGCTTGGAGAACGAGCGAATAGAAGCATCGGTAGAGAGACCTCGGTCGAATTTCACCACCGAGCGAAAACACTCCCCTCTTGCGACATCTCGAGCGCGTCCTCCTCGACCTCCGGAGGTACGACGCTCTCGCGCTCTCTTATTCCCTCGCTTTAGACCGAGACCACTGCCGAAAACCGAGCGCGTCTTACTCGGCGCTCGAGAGAGGAGAGACCGAGATTTTTTAACGGCGGCATATAAATCGGCCGATAATCCGCCCGACAGATTCCCACGTGGCATGCAAATGAACGCGATGCCCCGGGTTCTTATTCTGCCGGATACGTATAAAATCTACTTAATGGTATAATTTCGCTATTAATCTCTACTGGATCTCTTTCTCTGCCTCTCCCTCTCCGTCTCTCCCTCGATCTTTCTCCCTTCGTGTGTGCAAGGTCTGTGTACTCCGTGCGAGAGCGTGTCTCTTCATCCGCGGGGGCGCGGGTGTCTCCTTCTCCTCCTCCTCTACCTTCCAGCCACGAAGAACTCGCTTCGCTCGCACACGTTCGCGCGATAGAAGCGAGAGGGCGAGAAAGAGAGAAGAAGTCGCGAGATTGTGGTGACGTATGCGTCGTCCCGTAGTACGAGCTTGGCGGTAACGCAGCCTAATTATACGCGATTCGGTCGCGATTTAGCGCCGTTATTTCGCCATCAATTTCGGCCTTATCCGAAGCAGTCCACGCACTCGCGCCGAGTGCCCGGGTAGAACGAAAGCGAGAGAGCGAGAGGGTGAAGCGAAGAGGAGAAGAGGACTTTAGGATCCATCAGACCAACCTCGAGTTTTACGATCGTCCCGTCCCAATATCGCACCGCGACGAGAATAAATAATTCGATTTCGAAACGGTGCCGAGGATGAGGAGTAGGAGGGCGCCGCGACGACGACGACGACGACGACGACGACGAACACGACCACGAAGAAAAAGGAGGTGGTGGCGTTTCGTTCTCCGCTCCTTCGCGGCCGCCTTCGAGAAATCGCGGAATTGTTCGAAGAGCTTGTGCCGGTCGCGCGGAGCAAGCGCAAGTGCCGTTTTACGACGTGCCTGGAAAATAAACGCGCGTGATTTCGCGCGCCCTACGCTACGTTTCCGCGTCATTTGTACAAGCGCGTGCACTTTTAGCTGGCACCGCGGCAATTCGAAGAGAGAGAAGAAGAAGAAGCTGGCGGAGGAGAGGAAGAAGAAGATTACGACGGCAGGCTGGAATTTCCCGTCCCCGAAATTCTTCGTTTATGCTGCTGGCTTGAGGTCGCCCAATATCTCGATCGAGATCGTAGGACTGTAAATCGAGCCTCCAGGCCGGTCGTTAAGCGGCTAATCGTAAAGATCCACGATGTTATAACCCGTTTCTCGATTCCGTAGAATTCACGGAGGATGAGGACGAGGAGGCGGAGAGGAGGAGGAGACGCGAAGAGGAAGACGAGGAGGAGAAACGGGCAGAGGGAGGGCTAGAAAAATATTTCTCGATCGTATCGTCCTTCGACGCGCGCGGCCATAGAAATTTTCTTTCTCTCTCTCTTCCTCCTCCCGCGAGAGGGAATCCTCCGCGCGGTCGAGGATTCGCACGTAGCTTGTGATTTAATCGGGCGGGCACACCGCTGGAAAGGGGATGATCGAGAGAGAGAATACCGTGGAGAACGTGGATCGCACGAATCGAGAAGATCGATCTTGGTGATTAAATGCGAGAGGGTGGGAGGAGAAGGAGGAGGAGATGGAGGGGGATCGTCGCGCGAAGGACGAAGCATTTCGGCGAGAGAACGCGCGCGAGTGAGAGCCACTGCTCTCCGAGGAGACGATGCAATCGGCCTCCAAAAACGTTACAGAATTATTCAAATAGAGATTTCGGAGGTGCCATTAGTTAGCCGTGGGTCGGGCCCTCCATCGAGGAACGGATGAACCGTGAGCCGAGTCCATTTACAACTCTGTTAATTTCGTAGAAACTCGGAGAGAGAAAGAGAGAGAGAGAGAGAGGGTCTGACGAGAGGAGAAGTCGTCGAGTTGAACCAGAAAAGAGGATGATCATTGCGCAAGAACGAAATGCCGGGAGGAAAGTGGAATGAAAGGGAAGGGAGAAGTTTAAGAGCGAACGAGAACGAATGTGAAATTTCTAAAGCTCTCCGGAGCCTTAATGAGAGTTCGATAGGATGATCTAGAATAAATTGAAATTCTCTCGTCCCACGGATAATTAATTTTCCGACTCGTTCACGATCCACCGGACCGAACCACCTCTCCTCCTCTCTCTCCTCCTTCTTCTCACCCTTCCGAAGGAAGCTCCCGCGCCTCCTCGCCCTCTAATAAGACGGCCATTACCTGCGGACGAGTCGCGATTCTCACGAGGGCCACTAACGAAATTAAAGGGGAACTCCAGTTTTAAGTGGCAGTTGGCCGGGCGGCCACCCTCGACCTCCTCCTTCTCCCTCCTCCGCGAGCCCGCCAAGGTGTCCCGAACGACTCCAATCGAATCGGTAACGAACGATTCGAGATACGGTCGAGGACGTTATGTAGGACCACACACGAGGCGTCCGCGCGCTATCCACGGCCAGGTCCAAGCAGGTAATGTTTCTTTTAAGTGCGAACACAAATTGTAACTGAGACGATGGCCTCTCTCCTCCTCTCCTCCCATTTCTCTCTCACTCCCTTTCTTTCCTCCCCTTACCCTCTCGAGACTCGTCCTTCTCCTGCCTCCGATTCTCTCTCGCTCACTCCTTCTCATCCTCCGATTCTTCTCTTCCCACCACCTATAGGCCCGGGGTCCCAGGTCGAGAAATATCTGGCGGATCCGATTTCAAAAGCCGTACGTTTGGATTCACGATTATACGAGGGCCCCGAAGTCAGAGCATCTCGCGAGTCCGCGCGCCCTCGTCTCCTTCCTCTCCACGCTGCCGCCACGTTCTCCTCTCGAATCGTTCCCTCCTCTTATTATTCTTCCACACCTTGGTATCCTTGTACATCACACGCGCACGCTCGGTTAATGTACAATATCGAGGGCTCGAGCAAAAGCGAGAGGACCGTCGGACGTGCTGCACCCACACGTATCGAATGAGAATCACTGAGACGAGCGTCAGTCTATACGAGTTTTTCTCTTACCCGACCTCTCGGCGGCCAGTGAAAGTTCCGTGTATTTATGCCGAAAGAATAATTATTTATTGATCCTTGGGGAACGAGAGCGAGAGAGAGAGAGAGAGAGAGAAACTCGGAAGCGAGACGAGCGAGTAAAGTTTTTGGTACGGGCCTAAATATCCTCTTGCTCGGGGGTCCCTCGCGATCCTTTTTCCTTCTTTTCACCAACGAGCGCGGATTCCGCGAGGAACATAAACCGTGCTTGGTGACGAACGCGGTCGTATTTCATTTCGAGTAAGCATGCTCGAGAGGAAAAAAAAAGAAACGCGGGGAAAGGGGGTTGGTGAATCGCGCGGTGAAAACGCGTGTGCGCGAGATCGTCCGCTGACTCTTCTTCTTCTTACATCGTCCTCGCGAGAAGTTGTCGTCGTCGTCGTCGGGACGCCAGACGTCGGCCCCGATACGGTTCCGAATAATCTCGGCAATTGATCGCCGCGAACGCGACGATTAAATCGCGCGTTTTAATGCCCCGTGCGTCGGTACGTAGGCAGCGTGCGCGTGCGCACATGCGCTTTCGCAAGTTAAAGCCCCCAGGGCGGGCGCGTACGCGCGAAAGAACGCGAGAAACGAGCGCGGGAGGAAGAGGCTTCCCACATTTTACGATAATGGCGTCGGTTAAATTATCGCCGAGCGCGAGGAAATGGATTCTCCTTGCCAATTGATTTTAAAGCTCGTCCCGAGCGGACTTATCTGCTCGCGCCAATTTTCGCCAATCTTTTCGCGGCGCTCGTGGCGAGGGACTAAAGCGAATAAGAGGCGCCGACATAATTCACCTCGATCCCGAATAACTCTTAGAACTCGTCGAGTCCGTGGAACTTTTTGGAAAATCGTGGGACGAGCGCGAAACGAGGAGGTGTAAACGAGTCGAAGCAGGCCTCGATAACTCAAGCAGATTTTAAATCGCACTCACCCGCAAAAGGAGTCCTTCGGACGACTCTCCTCTACTTACCCGCGATTTCGCAATTTCACATTCACAGTAGCTCGGCAACCTGTCGACAACGTTCAAGAGACGAGAACTCTTTCTCGATCGGCCACCGTTTCCAAAGAGATCATTTCCCTTGGCATCCCCGACGAAGGAGATCGCGATCACGATCGGCATCATCCCCGGCGAAACGATCGTCGAAGCGCGCGCGAGATGTATCGATCGATCGAAAGAATGTGCCCGAGTAAATCCTCGAGATTACGCGATACGGCAGTGATACAAAGACGCCTTAATTCAAGCCTACAACAAACTCGTTCGCTCACTCGCTCGCTCGCTCGCGATACCATCGGACGTCACGGAGCGTCGACGTATCTCAACCTCCTCCAGCTACTCCTCGACGACGAGATAACGAGGACACGTAGGGCGCGGAGGGGATTTACGACGGGCGCCCGTTAATTCCACGCGCGAAACGTTAATCCACTTCGTTTACACGGGCACCGCGCTACCACCTGTATACTTACGGGAGCTCACCGAGATGGAGGAGGAGGTGGTGGCTGAGCAAACGGGGCGTAGGACTCGGAACGATTCCCAAGCACCTTCGCACGCTTCCACGTATACCGGGCCAATAGTGAGCACGCACACGCGTAAACGTGTAGCGCAGGAAACGCGTGCGTGTCACTGCACGCGCACGCATCGCGAGGAGCGTACGTGGGCATTTAATCGCGCGTCTTACGCGGACCACACCGAAGGCGATACGCCTCGAAGGATATCATCGGCGCGGCGTTATCGCGACCTATTAGACACGCTTGTCGTCTTACGACCTGTCGTAACTAAGCCCACTATGTCGCATTACCAGTTCTCGTCTTACACGTGAGAGAGCCCCCTCGCGAGAGACCGGCCGGGTCGAGGGTCAGTTTCCTCGCCTCCTTCTCCTCCTCGTTCACTTCTCGTTCTCCTATTCATCCTCCTCCTTCGCGTGGTCCTTGCGCGACGGACGATCCTCGGTACCGAAGATCCTCGAGGAGTCAGGTGTCCTTGACCGCTGCCGACGACGAAGAGAACGACGATCGGGTGCCGATATCCCGCACGAAGCGGCAGAAGGAGAAGGAGGAGACGGTGGTACCGTCTGCCATTTCGCTCGGTCTGAAAAAGGAACGCGGATAATTATTAAGCCGACGATAACCGCAGCGGCGGGGCTGTAAACTTCTCGGCGCGTCTATGCCTCGCGCGGATCAAGGGAACGATCCAATCGCGAGGAAGCGAATTCTTAACCCGTTCCACGGGAGATTCCGCTTGGCGACCGTGCGTCGTCGATTTTTCAGGTGTTTCCAATCGGTTTGTTCCTTTTCTTCATTCGTCATCTCCGAGGAGTGACGCGTCACGAGCGTTCCAAATGATCTTCGGTGGTTAAAGTTTCGCGGGCGTGCTCTCCGTGCGAGAGTCGCGCAGGCGTCAGAGCTACGAGGCTTCGTACGTGTGAATCGATCCGGTCTCGCACACCGAAGGCGACTTTCGTTATATCGCGATACGCGCGGATGGCATCGACACAGACGCGCGCATGGTGAAAGAGAGAGAAGGATGCAGACGCGCGTGTGTTGCGCGGGTAAGGAAAAAAAGAGGAGACAACCGGTTGTGCTATGCGCGCGGGATCATAGAGCCCCACTCTCGAAAGCGACCTCTTCGTGGCTTCGAACTGCCACGAGAAGAGGATGACATCGCGGTTCTCAACCTCAAACGTAGCGTGACGAATCGCGAGACGGAGCGCGCGCGCGCGCGCGCGGTGAGGACTAGTGGAGAGTGGAGGGAAGAAGTGCAAGAGAGAAATCCACTGGCGCGTTTCGTCGCGCTTCACCTTTCTCGAAGCTTATCTCACAGGACCCAAGAATTTTTTTCTCCTCAGCTCGCCTTTAACATCGCGCGTCTTCCACCACTTGTCGCCAACAATCACCTCCCACCGGTCAATCGATCTCCTCGAGCGACTCGCGCACCCCGTTAACCAATCGAATCGCGGCAAATTACGCTTCTTCGGCGCATCCCTTAACTTCTTCATCGATCATCTCGTTCTACTTCAAGGAGCGCTCGCGCGCGTGCCTTTAAACGCTCTCTGTGACAAAAAGGAGGTATATATCCGTGGGTTGCCGTGCGCGAGCATCGTGGATGAGGAAGGGGGTGGATGAAATGGGAGGGAGAGGAACGCGAGGAGGACGACAGAGATGGAGAGAAGAGGAGGAGAAGAGAAGGATCGAGGAAGGAGAGGAGAATCGAGAGACGCAAACAGAAAGACTCCGCCGTCGAGCAGAATCGTCGACAGGGTCCCCTCTGACCCGACGGCGATGGCAAACGATCGGCGGGCAAGAAGCGGGCCCTGATTTATGGGCCGGTCGTCGGAGGGCCGCGTCGTCTACTCGCGCGGAGGCCAAGCGTTCTGTTATACGCTCTGTTATACGTACCGACGGCTACATAAGCCCATATAACCTATACGCCTATGTATACATACGTTATACACCTACAGTCGGCGGCCGGATGATAATGTGGTTTTCACGTGATTCCAAACTTTTTCAGCTTCCTTAAATTTTACCTCACCGTCTCGGTCGATCGCGCACACCCCTCGACCGAAAGCTCCTGAACGATTGCCGAGAGGAAGAGGTAGACGGAGTTGGGTAGAGCTTCCGAAAGGGGTGGTTGGATAAATGGAGAGATAATTTCATTCGTGCCTCGGGATGTGTAAGTCGGGTGGGAAGCATCGTTCCACCGTCGCGTCGTCGTATGTAAAACGCGGCCGAGGGACGGCCGTGTAAACGATGATTTTTACAAACCCACCGTAGACTGGTGGAACTCCGAAAGTTTTTCAGGATACATTCTCAAGAGCGAATTAATTAACGCAATTAATTAACTCAACTTCGATTATTACGATCGATCGTTCGGTTACTCCTTCGCTCCTTAAGCCTCTTCCTTCTCCACGAGAACATTTCTCCCTCTCTTTCTCTTCCTTTTCCCGATCCCCCGGTGGCCGCCGGCAGGCGCAGCGCTTACATTAATGTATGAGGGCAATCGTAAAGCCCGATGTGTACATACGTCTCGATCGGCCTCTTAGGAGCAAAGATTTTCTCGTAGCGAAGGGAACAAAAAACCGGCGACATGCGGCGGTAGCAGCAGCAGCACCACCGACAGCCAGCGACGTATAGAGGACGCTCGATCCAATGTGCTCGCCTATCCGTCCACCTTCGGCAAGGTACCTCTTTACCTTCGGACCTCCAGCGGGCGACAAACGCACGCGATGGGACACACACGGAGAAGAAGAAGCCTGCATATTATAATACGAGATCGTGACCCGCGGGGCGCTCATTCCTCCTTTCGTTATGCAGATCGATTTCTCTCGATTCTCCATAATTAACATAGAAGTAAACCAGAAGAGGAGAACGCGCACTCGTCTCATCTTTTCGCGCGTAGTGGAATTCGGCTGGAATCTCTTTCCCGCTCTTGCACCTCCCGCTTTAGCACGGTCTCCTGGTACGAGGGTCTCTCTCTCTCTCTCTCTCTCTCTCTCGACATCGGTGTCGCTCGCTTGCGAAGAGAAGCGTCTGGAAGCAACGCACGTGAGTGTATGAGTACGCGAGCGTGGACACGCGTGCCCCGAGGTGGTAGATCCCCAACGGATATATACATTTGCACGGGTACGTGTATTACCCTGTCGCGGTGAGTAAGGCCCGGCGCGGTGGAGGAGGTCGACCGAGAGGTCGCCCGGTAAATTGGTCGCCCGGTAACGGCGTTACCGTTGATCTACGGCAACAGACGCGATAGTTATGGAAAGGTTACGCCGCGGAGCGTTTCGATAAAGCGTCGCTCGCGCGCTCGCGCGTGCCCGCGCTCGCTGCCTCCCCCCGTCGTTTTCGTCGTCGCTGAGAATAACGACGGGGGAGGAATGAATCGTAAATCGCGAAAACGCAATGCTTCTTCGCGTGCTCTACGATCGACGAAAGAGAGCGGTGAGCCTCTTGTTGCCCAAGAGAAAACGGAAGCGCGAAGAGGGTGAGAAAGTGTACGAAGGGCACTCCACTTGCTTTCGTCCGCGGTTCGACGATAGATGATACAGAAACTTAAAAGCTGCAAACGAAGAAAGAGGTAACGCTTCTTTCTACCCCTCTTCTCTTCGTTTTTCTCGAGCGAGCGCGAGCCGCGCTTAACCGCCTCGGGCGAAATCCTCGCACTTCTTCGATCTCTTCTTCTCTCTCTCTCCATCTCTCTCTTTCTCTCTCGCGCCTGCGCATCTCGAGAGCGCCGAGGCCGTTTTAATCTCCTTCGAGGTCGACTTTCTGGTACACCCACGCTCGCGTCATCGATATATCACGCGGGGCGCATACCCGGGCGCCAATACGCTTGCATACACACTCTCCTGCCGCGAAATCGGCCGATTCGGCCTCGGGCCCGAAGATTCCGCGATGTTCTCGTTTCGAATGGCGGAGAGAGGAGATGGAGGGCCAAGTGCCACGTGGTCCTTTTTTGGAGCGAGCGATCTCGCGACGAAGGAGGTGACAAGGCAGAGAGGTGAAATTGGGTGACGGATCGCGAAACCAGATAAGAAGAAACGATCTAAGAACGTCCGCGAAATTTCCAGTTCCAAAGCACGAAGGACTCTGTGTCCCGAGATACTTCACGCCGTCGTCGGTAAGCAGAAGATTCAAGAATTTGGAGAATTTCGTAAGATATCGTGAAAAGAATTATTGCGCGTGCTAAGCTGCTCCAGCGAGTTCGACTTCTCCGTTTAAGAGACGCGCACGAAATTTGCATCGCGGATACAAGACTGCGTAATCCTTCTCGCGTACAACGGATCAGGAACGAGTGGGCGTCGACACGGTTTCTCGATGTTAAAGTCGGGCAACCGTTTTTCCAGAATGAGTCCCGGCGCGGTGGTCGCGGCGTACTCTCGTGGGCACGATACAGTATGCGCGCTCCTCATTCTCCGTTTCTCTCGCTTACTATCCGACTCTCTTGCACGCTTCGTTCCCCTCCTTTCCACCACGCTCCGCAACCAGCTTCGACATTTGCATCCACGCGCCCCCAGTTATCTCGATCTGTGGCACGAAACGACCGGAAACGTGCTCTCGTCGAGCGTGCCTGTGGGGCCATTTCCCGTCGCGGTAATTCCACCG
Source organism: Tiphia femorata (assembly GCA_944319695.1). NCBI lineage: Eukaryota > Metazoa > Arthropoda > Insecta > Hymenoptera > Tiphiidae > Tiphia > Tiphia femorata. The sequence continues at coordinate 4,695,729 of OX090902.1, forward strand.
AAACAATTTCGGTAACGGAGAAACGAATGAGCGTACTGGCGAATAAACGAACGACGTCGATACTTGCGAAGCAAGTGAGAGAAAAAGAAGTAAATCAACTGGTGACGAGAGAAGAGAAAAGAGAAGAGGAACGGCGGCATCTCATTGGAGACGCGAGACCTACGCCTATTCCGGATGCGATCGCGTCGGGACGCCATTAATAACGACGCACTTACCGATCCCATGGCAGGTGGTAGACCGCATGAAAGTCACGACCTGACATTTGCTTGGGTTGCCCGCGCCCGATCGCGTCTCTACGAGAGCCGATCGCGATGAGATTTTTATATACGCCGCGGCCGCTCGACTGGAGCGAGAGTATCGAGGAGTATCAGCAAAGCGGAGAAGAACAAGGAGAATGAGAATGAAAATGGAGAACGAGAGAGATATATGTATATATATATATAAAAGAGAAGAAATGGAAGAGAGCATCCAGGATTAATTTTATTCCTACGTTTGATCGTTAAGCACGAGATTCGCGATTTTAAGCGCGAGAGGAAAAAGAATGGAGAATGAGGAGAAAGGACGAGATCGTGGAAAGGGAGGGAGAGAAATCAGCGAACAAATTCAACTGTAACGGACATCGCCAATAAACCCGAAGCGCCGAAGCCGCGTGCGGTACTCCTGCGGCTTTCTCCCTCTCGATTCTAATCGACTTTTCACTTTCAGCGCGATGTCGACCTCTCGAACCTAATCTCCCTAATGCCGCGCAACGTCGTGAAACTGCGTTTATCTTTTGCAAAGAGAGAGAACGGGAGAGAGTGAGAGAGAGAGAGAGAGTGAGTGAGAAGGAGGGAGTGAGGGGAAAATAGAAAAAGATAGAAATATATAAAGAGAGAGAAAGAGACGCTTACGAGTGGCGCGCCCGCGTGTACATAAATTCACGTGGGTATAGCGTGAGTGCAACGGTGAAATAAAGATCGCCGCTGGAGAGAATAATCGATTATAAATCCAAAGCGGGTCGGTCGCGCTTGTGGATCGGAGCGAATTAGAAAAAATTCTCGCTCGCGAGCCGCTCCGTTGATCTTTATGGTTCTCGATCGAGAGACGCCTTGCATTCCATCCGTCTCGCCTTCTCTCCACCTGCTTGAAATTTCCTTCGTTCCCCTCGACATTCTACTTTCTTCGATTCACTTAAATTCGCGAGCGAAAGAGCAGGCCGTTTGACGAGCACAGTTGATCTCTCCAATTGTGCCTTTAGTCCCTACTTATCCTGCTTCCTTGTCATTCGCGTTTCTCGCGCCCTCCTCCAGTCCAGTCTCCGATCCAGGAAGGTAAACTTGCGAACCAGCCGATCATCAGCCACGGACAACGAGGGACGATGAGAAGAAGCGAGAGGACGCGAGAGGAGGAGAGAGGAGATGGAAGCAGCGAGTCATTCATTTCTCTCCTCGCGCGAGCGGTGGTGCCTCTCCGCTCAAGAACAATCGCTTCGTTTCACCAAGCTGATCGTACTCGGGGCGTGTACGAGAACGATCGCACTCGTTTGTTATCTGCATCGATACGGGCCAATGATATTTTCCGCTCGAGCGATCGCTCCATTCGTTGCATCGTCCGTGATTAGCGTGGAAAATAGATTCCAGAGTCCCGGGGGCTTTGAATTCGCGCACGAAATTACGTGAAAAAGAAATACGACGAGCTGAGGGCGAAGGAGAGCGAGGAGCAGGAGGAAGGAGGCCTCTATTTGCCAGAAATGGCAACGTTCACGATAATATGGAACGTCTTCTTGAGGAGGCCTTTACATCTCGTCTGACCTTTTACGCGTCTCTTGGTCTCGCCAAAGGAGAGAGGGATGGACCCGCATATCGCCGCTACAGATTATCGCGACGATCGCGATTCCGAAGGCGGCAGGGATGTGAAATCCTTCTGAGATACAAGAAGAATAGCCAGAGCCAGGCGCTGGAGTAAAGCCTGTCCGCAAAAAGTGTTAAGGTTCCGAAGAAGAAAGTCCGTCGAAGTAAGAAACGAAAAAGAAGGAACAATGAAGGTACATCCAGGCGGAAATTCGCCTCTAATCCAGCGATCTTCGAGTGCACCCCATTAAGCCACCATAACGGAAGCTGCCGACGCGTCGACACGCAAGCGGTCGCACGCTCTTTCGATCTCCGAGCTCTCCACTGTCCAGAAGGATACCAGGAGTACCTCGAGAGTCGAAGCCTCGCGACGTCTTCGATCGTGCCAGATTCGATCGTGCGGCTCGACGAAGCCCTCGGGCACCACTTCCTATGCGGATTGTCCACGCTACCGAGGCGCTCGCCTCGCGACCTTTTAAATCGCACGACGAGTGGAGAGTGCCGGAAGACTCGCCGGGGGTCTCATCATCGGGACTTGAGAAATAGACACATTACGGGGCATAACGCACCGCGTGCAGACCGGGTGCGGAGCGGCCATTAGCCGCGTCGAATCGTGAGAGAAGAACGGGGGCCCTGGCGTGCCGGAGAAGGGAAGAGGATGATCGTGGAGAAGAAGATCGTTTCGCATGCGATATCGTCATCTCTCGTGTCCGAGGAGGGCGAGCAGAGCGGGAGGAGAAGGAAAGGAGGCTGCAACGCTCAAGATCGAAGCCCGAGCACGCGTGTGTTCACGCTCACGTGTAAAGCGTGCATAAATGCGTTCCACGGGATCATCTCGGACAATCTAGTAGAGAGGTGCGTACGCGAGCGAGCGAGCGAGCGGGCGTACGTGTAAGTGCGCAAAACCGAGGGAGCATGTGTGGCCTTGAGAGGAGAAGAGGAGCGCCGCTCGGCACCTCGCTTGACCCCTGCCTTAATATCGCGCTGATTGCCTCGCGGAGGTGAGTCGGTCCAGTGCATAGTGGTGGAGAAGGGTGGAGAGAAGGTGGAGAGAAGGTGGAGAGAAGGTGGAGAGAAGGTGGTGTGGATCACGCGATATTCTACCTCCACCACCTCCTCCTCCTCCTTCGCCTCTTCTTCATTCTCCTTTTTTCCGCTCGCTTCCTCGAGAGGAGGGAACCGATATCGAGATCGAGATTGTTTACGCGCGCGATCTGAAGCAGAAAGGAAGGCTCGGCGGAACGCAAGGGTTCTGATCTCTGAACGTCGAGGAAGCGTTGATCCACGAGGATGCGCGGAACGCCTCGGAACGCGCGGAACGCAGCGCTTAGAATCGCGTAAAAGAATTTTTCTCGCTGAATAAATGATGGTCGCGTTCCCGCTAACATCCTCGCGGCATTCCATTCCTTCGACACTTCTCAACCAGCACCCCTCTCCTACCGACATACCTGTACTCAAACGTCGATAATAAAGTTGTAAAGACGACAGTTGTGTTGGCCCCGCGTCGAATTAGGAATTCTGGAGATTCTGCTTGGAAAATAGACGAATTTTTATTGGTTCCGGAGAAGAAGCTTTTGCGAGCGTATCTACTCGCTCTGCTTCTCTACGAACGAAGATAAAGGTCTTCGATTGGACGTATCCGCGTGAAAGTGAGCAAGATCGCGAAACGCGTTCGAATAAGGATCGAGGAGATTTTTTTGATTCTAAAATCCGTACGCGCCCGGCTTGGTATGCCCGGCGTATCGCTCCCGGGAGAACGATCGAATCGCTAATTAACGGTGAGAAGGTGGAAAAATGTCGGTGACAATCGGAAAAGTGAAATCCATCGAGGTCCCTGCTCGCGCACTTGGGTCAGGTCGCACAGTGAAAGTGCGCCAGCCTCATTTTAACAAGTTAACCGCGTCCGATAAAACGTCGCTGGATTTCTAAGTAAATAAAACAAAGTGACGGTACCTCCGTGTCGCGCGAGCGACGTGCGTTCCCCCCGAGGTGCAACTTTTAATTGCACGAATCTTGCCTTTCTCGTGCAGCGAATCCACTTTTAATCGTCGTGCCTACGTCGACTAGACGTATCCACCTGACGCAATTGAAAATTGCCGACATACTGGACGAGGAGGAGTACGCCATGGCGTGGAATTCATTCTGTAGCGAATTTTCTTCCCCTCCCGATTCCAAGAGCTCGGTCCCGAACAACAGCGGGAGGGCACCTGAAAAATTTCTCTCTGTTAGTATAGATCGTCTACGGGATTGCGTTAGCGGTGAAATAAAAAATTGAAAAAACCTCCTCAACGATCTACGCGTTAAATCGCTTAGAGCCCATTAGACCCGGGGCGTTCTCGCTAAAGAGTTAAAAGAGAATGAAAGATCACGTGAGAGAGCGTGACACGCGGACGTATCTTGTAATCGTCGCGCGACGTAGCAGTCCCGATAATTGTCAGATATAATGGACACGCTCGATAACCCCGAGGGGGAATTAATATCGAGCCGTTGTTGTTGTCGGCTCGATAGCGAAGCTTGTCGATACGCGCCACCACCGAGGAAGTCAACGCCTACGCCTGCAACGTATACGAGGTTTACGAGGCGGACCATTTCACGATCAGGTTGTGGGATAATTCTTTCTTCCTTTACAATGTTGGAGATCGATATCGTGGCCGGAGGTATATCGAACGGTGTATCGCGTTTCACGGTTGCACGAGCCTGCATCTTTTTCTTCTTTCTTTCCTCACTCGGTCAGCAGTCGTGGCCCTTAGCAGTTAGCACGGCTCGCTTTAAGGACCCGCCGCGAGTCAACCAGAAATATTCAATTTACACCTACGGGACAAACGACGCGGGTCCCGCGCTCGTGAGTCGGGTATCCATTGCGTCTGGGTGCCCCTCGCTTCGATTTGTCATTAACAGAGGGGGGAGCTCGAAGGTGGTGCGCTAGAGTCGGAACACGTCGAGAGATAAAGCGCGCGCCACTTATGTAACACCCGTACATTACGAGCTCTCGTGTCGCTCACGAGAGAGGTGGGTCGCGTTTTCCCTTCTTTTACAATTTTTTTTTTCTCGCGCTTATCCAGGTGTCGGACCAGATCGGAGAAGTGTCTCGGTGTCTGCGAGAGAACGAGGGAGTGATTCATGCGAGTCGAACGGGCCTTTACCGTGCTAGCCCAAAGCCGAACTCCGTCATCGATGCTCCCAAAGATCCTCGCCACTGGCAATTTCACTCACACTCCCGGCACCGATGATGCGCCGAGTAGAAAATGGTCCGCGATCGTTCGCGCGTGTCGTGAGAAGGTTCACGGACGAGGAGGAATCTATGAAAACGGGGCCCGACGTCTCCTCCCGAACCTCCAGGCACTTTCAATTTACACCCACGACTGATCTACGATCATTCAATACGCGCCGTGGCTCGTCCCAATTCGTCTATCTCGCAATCTCGCGGATAGCCCTGGCGAAACATAAATATGAGTAGCGCACAATCTTCGCGGGGATAGATAACGAGATGGCCCTGTGTCGTGAGAAGGTTCACGACACGGTGACACCGTACGCCGCTTGTGCGAAAGCTCACGAGACGAGAGAGCCTCGAAGGCCTAAGGCGCGATTGCCGAGCGGGCCCACGAACGAACCCCGAAGCTACTAAAAATACATTTAGTTCGTAGTGGCGGAAAGCAGTTTCCTTGACGTGGACCTACTCGTCGTTACGATCAGCCTGGTCCGTAGCTCCTCCTGATTTATCGCCACGGCTTCTACCAGGCGAAATTCGTGGCTCCACGAAGGAAGCAACACTGTGGACGATGCGAAGATGCGTCGTGAGAAGATCCGTGCCACCAGTCTCTTCTGCAGGACCTGTCAGCAATTGCAAGGTTACGGGGGCGCAGCTTGAAGAGAGACGAGTGGGCCCACGTCCTGGGCCAGAGGTAAACAGGGTTCACCGGTACGAACCCGCACGGTGCCCGCGGCGCGTACGTAATGCCAACTTCACGAGTCCCGTGGCCGTAAAATCGTGAATTATTAACACTAATATGTAACACCGTGCGCGCGCACATCGGGCCCCTCGTACAATCCGCTTGGAAAGTAAGGAACGGATAGTTCAGCTTCAACGGGGGACGGAAACGTATCTTGGAGGAGATCAGTGGCGTTGACGATAAAAATTGAGAAGGACGAAAGGAGCATTGTTAGGGATATCCTTACGTCAATAATAGGTACCAGATAATACTTGACGATTCAGTGATTTGTCCTGCTCGAGCTGACTGTACCAGCGCACCTTCGTTGGTGGCTCGTATACATAGATCCTGTGTTTACGCCTTCTCCGAGGTCCTTACAGAATGCAACGGTCGGTTCCCAACTTCTAAAAGAACCCCGTGCCCTGGGGATCTCCACCTCCTACGGAATTCTCCTGTGAATTAAAAGAAATTCTCGTGAGTAACGAGAGCGCCGTAAAGTTTCCAAAAGAAGAGAAAGAGGAAAGAGAGCTTAAGAAAAGAGAACGAGTCACTTTTTCCACCTGGAGGATTCGCTTCGATGACGTCACCTTCCAGGGAGGAGGTTGAGATTTAATTTAATTTCGCGACGACAACGACGACGACGCCTTCGTGGCTGGACGCCGAGATGCGTTTAGTGATGCCACGCTGCATAAATGATATAAGTGGAACGCCATGAAAGCGCCGCATTGTGCGGCGCTCGCGAGAGAGCGCGGCCGGCCGTGGATCGAAAAGGGGCGCGTCACGCTAGAAAATGTCTTCCCGGGGGACGCATAGGAAAGGGAGTAAGGGGAAGGGCAGAGGTGGGCAATAAAATCGAGTTATTATCCTTATTATCGTCGCGGCGGCCGGCGTTGCGAAAGCCAAGCGGGGAGCGAGGCGCGTAGGTAGGCCGCCCCGGTAGACTCATTGTCGTACCATGTGCACCCGCGTCTCCTCGCGGGGCTAGCGCAGTTGCCTTCGTCGAAAGAGAATCACACGGTGAGCTGAATGCCGAGGATCCCTGAAACCCGAGAGAGAGAGAGAGAAAAAAAAGAGAGAGAAAAGGAAGAGAGAAAGGAGAAGAATAATGCGTGAGAAAAGGTCCAAGAAGATTTCAGGGAGCGCGCACGATCGGCATGCGTCAGCTCCAAATGCATTAATCAGATTCCTGCTTATGCAAATCCGCTGGCCGATTCAGGGACACGCGGGCCGCACGATGTTTCGACGTCTTACCTGAGAACGCGTGGGTGAGACACGGGCCGCACGGTCTCGTTCGAGCTTCCGTATCCGCTTCCACGGGTGAGAGGGCAGAGAAGGCGAACGGCGGGGACTCGGCGAAAAGACAATTTTCGGCTGAGAATCCTAAACTCGGGACCGCATCGAGAATCTGCGAAGTATCGGGCAATACGAACGCGCATTATTCCTCGTTGAAGCGTAACGAGCAACGATCGAGTAATCACCGCGCTTGCGCCTGGCCGATCGGCGTGAATCATTGGAAACTGGCCGGCACTCGAGTGATTTTCTCAAGCGAGCCGAGAATCATAAACCATACCGCGATATCCTGGGAAAACGGAAAACGGTCGCGCCACGAGGGACGACGAGATGGACGCGGAAACGCGGAGGAAAATAGGAGAGCGAGACGAAGGAGCGCGTTGAGAGCGCGCGAGTTGAAAGGCGAGGGATAATTCGTCTCGCATAATAGCGCGTCCTCACCGATGACGTCAGGCGACCGCGCGCATGCGCAAAGTGCCCGCGTAATCATCGTCATGGCCGGATTAACATTGTATAATGCGCGTTTCCTCGTAAACGCGTGTGCCTATCCGACGGATTAATTTACCGGCGTCTCTTAACGAAGTTTCAGAACGAGTTTCCCCTCTCCCTCTACCCCTCTCTCCTCAACGAGGATCGATTCCTCGACGCGCATATCGAATCGGCTTCGTTTTCCATCGTGGAATGCGAGGCCGTAAGAAATCCGCAATCACGAACGCCCTGACGTAGCGCCGACGTTTTAATTGGACTCGGGCTCCGATTTGCATCGCGCTTTGCATTTACACCGATAGAATTTTCCGACCTGTAATTCGTAGCGCGCGTATCATCCGCGCGTCACTTTCTCCGCGTAAAATCGTGGAGAAAAAGAGAGAGAGAGAAAGACAAAGAGAAAGAGAGGAGCCTCGCGAGTAGGCAACCCGACCGACGCTGCTCGCTGCACGTGATACACCTGCACGGGTTCGGCTAATTAAAATCAACAAGCGTGGGCGACGCGAAGACAATGCCCGAGAGGGTGGAGACTCTTAATGGGAATAATTGGTGGGTGATTTAAACGAGAGATCCTGCGTGCAGAGAAGGAGGAGGAGACAGAGGACACGGTGAATTTTTATCTCAATGCAAAAATAAATCAACTTTTTCGCGATCTCGTAGTAGATTCGGACCACGCTTACGTCTCGCGCATCCTCTTCTCAAAGTGCCTCGCGGAAAATCGACTTCGTGGGATCCTCAGGATGATGCGAGAGATCGCTTACAAGACGACAATCGATCTCCGCATGCGGCGGCGAGCAGGGAGCACGACCATTCCGACTAATCGCCGATTAGAGGAGTTTCACCTGTCGTCGAACCTGACAATCTGTCTACCTCCATTATGCCTCTCTCGCATTCTCCCCTCGGGGAAAAGAATTCGTTGCCCCTCGTGTAGAACATCGCTGACGAGGGAAAGTCTCGTCGACGTTGGTCGTCCCAGTCGTCACAATGGATCGCGGCCCATGGACATGCGACGCGCGAAAGGAACGATACTTACGAGATCGCTACCAGACTCGCGATTAGAGTAAATTCCTCGAGGACAAATCGCTCGTCGCGAAATAACCGCGAGAGAGAAACTCTCGAGGACGAGGACGTGAGACTTACGGGGATCCGCTAAACATGCGCCATCCTCTCGAACATCCTCTTCGACTCTTCTCGCCAGTTTCACCGAGCTGCTCTCGTCCTCGTGGGAACGAGCGGCTGCCGCGCGGAGCGCGGAAGCGTACGCGCAACCGCAGCGCGGAGGAGAGAAAGGACGTAGAGAAGGACGAAAGGTTCTTCCCGAGACGAGGTTGAAAAGCGAGAGAAGAGGGGACGGTGGAGAGGGGGCGCGTGGAGCGTCCTCTCGAATCTTCACATTTTCGTACGATGATAAATGATCGTCATCACCGTCGTTTAAAGAGCGCTAAAGTGTCCGAGGAGACGTCGCGGCGGGAATTCGAGGAGGATGAGGGGAAGGAGGTGGGCCGAGAAAACGTTCCCGAAGAAAGCGAGCCGAGCCGCGGGACGAGAAGGACCAGGTGAGAAAAGAAGCTTGAAAGGTGAGGACTCGAAGAGGAGAGAAAGATATAAGAAGGAGAGAGAGAGAGAGAGAGAGAAAGATGAGAGCAAGCCGTTACCGAAAACGAAGAAGGGGGCTGAAAGGGCAAGACGTCACGAGGCTCTCGGAGCCAGCAGTGGCCCGAGGGGTTAAAACGGAATCTAACGAAAGGCCGGGCCGCTCATTAACGCGTTTCTAATTATCTAGGTAACGCCGAAAGCGTTCGGGCGTTGGCGCGGGAAGCACGTGTCCAATCGGGGCACGAGTCAATCACCCGTCGAAGATGACGCGACGCCTGGGTCGTTAGCGTCGCCTCGACGTCAACGTTGACGTCGCGTTCCCTCCTCTACCACTTCGAATTCCGAAACCCTCTATCCGTCCTATAATACCTGGCTATCTCGCGACGGAAGAAACGTAATCCCGAATAACCGTAATAACGTAACCGTAATAACCGGTTAAACGATTCGCGAGCGGGGTGGCGGAGCGGACGAAAGGAGAGCGACGAGAGAGTGGAATAAGAGGACAGAGGACGCAGGGCTGGTCGAGGGTGATGCGGAGGAGGAGGAGGGGGAAAAGAGGCGCAACGGGAGGGATCTCGAAAACTAATATCGAACGCGGGAGGGACTCGCAATTGCGGTCGCGCTGCTACAACATCCCTGCTGCTACCGTGGGGCCCGTCCACGCCCGGGTAACTTTCGTCCTGCGCGGGTCCGCACGAATCATTGCTACCGTTCGAGAATCAAATCCAATAATTTCACGGCCCGTAGGACTAATTTTGAATGCCATTAGTTAGCACACGCCGCCGCCGCGCTGGCGGGATGATCCGAGGGAGGCCCCACTCTCGGATTGTTATTTCGTTCGTTCTTTCCTTCCCCGTAACAACTTCTCTCTCTCTCTCTCTCTTTCTCTCGTTCTCCTCCGCCATTCTTTCGCCCACCCTCTTCTTCTCTACGCTTCTCCACCTCTCCCTCTTCTTTGTTCGTGATTGTTGAGCTTGCACGTCGCACTCGATGCCGACCGACGGTGCTACCGTATTATGAGACCGGACGCCAACGCATTATGTGCACCGGTCCCGCTCCTCTCTCTCTCCCTCTTCGTCTTCCCCCGCTCATCTCCCTTACCCTTTCGATCTCTTATTTTACTCTCCTTCTTCCTTTCTCCATGCTCCCCTCCTTCATCTCCTTCTCCAAGAGGAACGTCGGCCTCCCTCATCCCCCTGACTCTTTGCATGGCGCCACCTCTGATTGAATCGGCTGCGATACGCATGGGATTCCGCCTCGTGACTACGGCTTCCCTCTTCCACCCCGCAACGTCCACGCGCTGGAGCCGCGCGCGGCGAATTCCGCGGGCCCGTTTCCCATCGGCGCACTTCCCAAGCGCGCACACGATCGGTACGCACGGTATTGGGTCACTGGGCGCGCGAATCGACGATCGGGCCTTTGTTCTCCTATCTCTCCAGACTCCTTCCTCTCCTCTCCACCCCTCGCCCCTATCCTTAACCCCGCGACGATTGGAGAAGCGCGATTCCGATAGCGAGGCCTGTGCCGCGAGGTCGTGGGTTAGACCGGCACGGCGACGGCTTGGGGTGTTTGAAAATTCGTTTCTTAGCGACGACGGCAGTGGGCAGATTGCGAGGAGAGTAAGAGGGGGAGAGAGAGAGAGAGAGAGAGAGAGAGAGAGAGAGAGAGAGAGAGAGAGAGTCGTGCGAAGAGGAATCGTTCTCGCAATCGATGGAATTTTCAATGGGACGATCAGCGCGTCGCATTGTCTTCTCGTTAAAGAGGACATCGAAGCTGATCGTCTGGGGGAGCAACATTAGACGGCTCCGGTTCGATTGGTCGAATCTGTAAGCAGACGGCGAGAGGTGAAGGCGATTCTTTCACGAGGGTATTGCCCGAACGGACGGTAGAACGTAGAGAGGGTGGGACGGGGGTTTTAACGTAGAGTCGCTCACGTAGCCGTGGCTTTGATGTGCACCGCTGCGGTGCATTGTAGATGCATTATAATGCATACCCACCTAAGAGAGGGGCCCCGCTGGTGCGTATGTTGGTATTATGCCCGTACGCTCTCCTACCTTCTTAGTCGGGGCGCACCGACGTTCGATAATCGAAACTGCCTTTGCCCAGCCAAGAGAAGGAAGGAGAAGGAGCTGGCCACGATTATACGAATAGAAAGGCGTCGCGGCGCTACGCGATGGGCGTGTGCAATTGAAAATCATATTACGTAAAGGGGAACGACGACGGTGCGACATAGAAATCGCGTTCATTAGCGTAAATTAAGAGAAGCAAGGCTCTTCCCTCGCTTCCACCACTCTCACCCTGATTTTTCAAGATTCCTGAAAAGTGGAGCTCGGCGCGGCTGGCCGACCGGATGATATCCTAGCTGAGGGTGCAAGGATCGATCCTGCGAGTACACAAGAGGTCGATGGATAGGACGAAGGTTGCGGTAGCTTCCGCGCTACGCTTGCTGGCAGGGCAGGAGCGCATCTCGCGTCTGCCTTCGCTTCCGAGGAGCGTGGTGCTCTGTAATTTGTGCGGTCGTGCCTGAGGGATCTGCCCCCGTCCGCGGTTCGCCACCCCACCGCCTCCTTCTACTCCTTTCAAAACCGGCATGGTCGTCCTTCCGCCCCACCTTGATCCCGTATAGTCCTGGAATGATATTCCTCTTCGTCCTTTCGTCCAAAGGATGGAAGGAGGAGGGGGACGAAGAAACGGAAGCCAGCTCGAACTGCCTTGGCGAAAACGTTGCCCGGTAGCGAGCGCATCGGCTGCCGCAATTAGGACTCGAGGATTTTTAATCTCGGGCGAGCAAAAAATGTAATAACTTTTTTGCCGCCATCGAGAAGCCACCGGCCTACCCTCGAGGTAGGGATGTAGGCGCCTGGCGTAGAGAGCTTGCGGTGGCTAAAAGCCCCTTCGGTCCACTCCGGCTTCTCACAAAATTAGGAACTCCGCCCACGCGTCCGCCTCCTCCTCCTTCCACGCGCGAAGGGATAACGACGCAAGGTCCGCGCGCATGCGTATGCAAATACTCGTCCGGAGAACAGCGACGTGATGAGAACGATCCTCGTTGCCCCGTGGCGAGGGAGACGCGCAACTTTTGAGGAATTACCATGGGAGTCTTCTTCTCATCAAGCGAGACCCTTAAATTAAACGCGGTGCATATCTCGAGTGACATTAGGCGAGTTCGAGATACCTGAGAAGCTTTTAATGAGCCCGATAGGTAATTCGCGGAATCTCCACTCGCCTCCCGACGCTCCAGCGGAATTCGTCGCGAGCGACTACGGTAGCAAAGTATACGCTGGGAATGGGCTTGCAAATGAGGATCGCGAGAGAGACTCTTACCCGCAGGCTTGAATGGGAAAAGTCACAGAAGGCCAAGGAGTACCAGAAGAACGGCAGCGTTCCTCCCTTGAAGAGTTCGAGGAAGCTGTAAATTAAAGTTAAATTTAGTAGCTGCTACACGAGTAATTCCCTTTCGCGGCCTGTAATTGATACGGATAGTAAATTACAATACGTCTGAGCAATTACATTGAATCTCTATCTAGGAGTATCGAACGAGGAAGGAGACGGACCGGAAGTCTCGGAGGGCCGTCTAAGCGCACGAGCAAAAAATTTCATTGTGAATTAGCGGGGAAAAAATGTGCCTGGTACACGATGCTTTTAATCGCCAGCAAGACGTCCGTCGACACCATTCACCTCCACGCAAGTTTACCAGACAATTTCTATTGATCTCGCCCGCCACCTCTCAGTCTATCGTCGACGATTGAATCACAATTGGTCGGTGGTTGGTTATCGGTTTCCGCGGTGGAGGCGTCATTGTCGTTTACTTCATTTCGTTAGCTCCCCGACTGGACGAATCCTCTACGTTACGTCATGATTTCTATTATCCTGAAAGCATACGAGTAGAATTAGCCGCGGTGATTCGTCAATCTGTGCGAGCTCGAATTATCACTCGAAAAGACGAAGAAGACGATGATAACGCGCGAAGAGAAGTTGTAGGAGGAAAGGACGTGAGGCCAAAACGGTTTCCAACGGGCTTCACGTTCTCCGTAGAGTGATATTTCTATCGTCAGCGTGCCGAGGCCCAAGGAACGTGTTAACAATCCGCTGTGCGCTCGCGCCGGCGATTGATGGCCGTGGAAAACGGGATTTATTAATCCCGACTATTATCACCAGCCGCCTCCATCGTCTCGACGACTCTATCGACGTTTCGTGCGATCCTATTGGCTGGTTCTTCGGCGAGCTTCGTACTCCTATCCCGTACTTTCTCCGTCTCTCATTGTCCCCACGCGGATCAACGAAATGACAAAACAATATTGGAGAAAGATAAGTAATTTCGAAGTGGCAATTCTTCCAGACAATTTTCAATTTTTTTCTCTCCTTCGTATAAACAACCGCAATGAAGTCGAGTGATCTACCGAGTTGCGAAAAAAAGCCAAAGTGCATAGAATTACAGAGTCGAACCGGTCGAGATTCACCTGTATTAAAATTATCGCCAAAATTGAGCGTCGTCCGGTAAAAGGTCGACACGCTCGCCGCTCTTGGGTGTAATTTGCAACAATACTCGACACAGGATTGTATCTCTCGAGAGGGTAATCTCCTTGTCCGTTGGAGGTAGAGGAAAGGCGAGGGAAAAGCGAGGAGGTTTCGTGCGTGTCCGAACGATGAGCACCGGGTTGCGCAATTATCGAGTACGAGGGGGCCCTGTGTGTTCCTTTCATCGATCCTCGCAGGAGGCGGCACTGTATAGATACATAGTGAGCGAGAGAGAGAGAGAGAGAGAGAGAGAGAGAGATGGAGGGAGAGAGAGAAATTACGGGAGAATCGAGATGTCGATGCGTGGATTGCTTTATTAAATTTTGCGCAATGCAAACGATTTTCCAGCCGCGGCCGCGCATCCAGCGCATCGAGCAATAAATCAAGCTCTACAATGACATCGGCATGACGGGTTCGAGTGGTACCCTCTCTTTGATCGGGCCCTCTCTCTTATTCTTTTCTCTCTCTCTCTCTCTCTCTCTCTCTCTCAGGGTCTCTTTCTCGCCGGCGATCGTTGATTATCTTTATCCGTTTCTCTCCCTACCTTTCCCTACCCCTTTCTCGTTCATTCGCTCCTTTCCTCTAGTACGACAGCGGGCAGACAGCGAATATGATTGTCCTTTACTTACGTAAACGTGCGCTGCTGAGATGGCCTCCCAATGTGAACACTAGGAAGGAATAACTTGTACGAGAAAACGATACCGGGAATAATTCTCGCGCGGATCGCGGATGGTCACGCGTGCCAATGAAAAACCGGATTTCTAGCCTATGCGGATTGGAAAATCTGCGGGAACGTGTAAATTAGGAGACAAGAGAGAAAAGCAGAGCGCAGCGGCAGATCGGAGCGTGGCGATAAACGCGCGGTGTCGCGAGTCGAAACGCGCAGCGGCGGAGAAAATGCGAAATCCAATGAATAATTCCAATGCATTACTACCGGAGCTTAGAGTGCATGGAACATTGTGGCCTGTCCCTCGTGAAAATAGCTACAAGTGCGAAAGGTCAAAGGATCCTCCCCTCTCGTCATCCGCCCACGCGCGTCTCGCAAACGCGCAACCCAAGAATCCCGTCAAGGTGCAATTAACCTTCTAACTCCTAAACAATCCCGATCGATACGTTCTCCGTGCGCGGATCGATCGGGCGCGCGCGAGGGCTCCGAAATTTCCTCGAGGGCGAGGGAGAACGGAGAACAAGCATCGACTGATATCGAGAGAATCGATACGCAAGATTGAGGGGACTTACGATCGACTGAGAAAAATCCCTCGATCACTAGGGTGGAAGAATACGGCCGTGGGGCATCAACGGGGTCCACGAATGTACACAGACTGTCTTGACGTCGTGGTCCTTTTGCTGGAACGCGCAACGAAGGCGGACGGATCCCGCTCGGGACCCTCACGGTCGAATGATTGATAATCGATCGTGCCGAACTGGCCGGAGTCTCGCGCAAGCAACGAAGATGAATTCGTTCTGCGCCGGGGCCTAATTGTGCGCAGTCAGTGGTCCCCGTTCTGGCGCGGACTGCGGGGTTAAGGCGCATCCACACCTACGCCTCAACGAGAATCCTTGGTGAGGAGTTAAGGAGGTCGAGAAAGAGATGGTGGACGAGAACGTGGATGAGGATGAGGACGTGACAGATCCTCGCGTAGTCGCGAAAGAATCGGTGGAGAGGGCGGTAATGAAGAGAAGGTTGGAAATTAACCGGGAGAGGAAAGAAGGAGGAGTGCAAGAAGTGGGAGAAGAGGAAGTGGGCTCGTCCGTGGCTAACTAACCTCGAGGTGACCCCCTATCGATATTTCCACCCGTAGAGTTCGACCCCTGGGAATTCCATTTTTCCAAGCTCCGCCAATATTCCCGCTCGGCCTCTAGCGGCTCGGATATTCTTTTTCCCTTCCCCTCGGCTTCTCTTCCGCGTCTGGCTCGAACGCCTGCCGGCTCCTCGCCTCGCAAGACTCACCGCGCTGGACCACCACCTCCTTCTCCAGCCTCGCCTCATGTTCACGGCCAGAGGCTCTGCCGCGTTGGCGCTACATAAAACACCTTGGGTTAATGCACCTCTATAAATATAACGCCGTTATGCCGCTCCTTTGCGCGAAATTAATTACGCACAACGTATTGCGCGCCGATGCGACCCGTCGCACTTTGCCGTTACGCGTAATAGAGAAGTTCGAAACGGGCAAAATAAGACGGAAAGTGTCATGCTGGATATACGACGGGGATGAAGAAGAAAAACAGAATTATCCTTGGATAGGTTATTGGTCAGTGGGTCGATCATCGTCATTTGATACCTATTTTACAAGATGCGCCCCAATGAGATATTAACACTACGAGCGATGTGAAAAGGGGATCCTCAGCTCTCGCACGTCTGTCTCGAGCGGGTGCGAACCAATTAACGAAACTAATTAAAAATAATGAACCGGTCTATGCGTTCGATCGAACAATAATTCCGGTCCCTGATTAACCCCGAAATTACATTAACACCGGTGTAGCTTTCAAAACAAATTCCAAGGCACCGACGGCGACGACGGGGGTCCTCCTCCCTCCCTCTAATTACTAATTCCCCCTAATGACCCTAGCTCGCCGACACGGGGAAACAATACGCGCGTCAATTTTTTTCTCTCCTCCTAGCCGTAAGAGTAGTGGTACCCGCAGCAGTACCTGCGTAACCGTTACCCGTCACACTGGACACAGAGAGCCACCAGGAGGACACACTCGGCGGCCTCACAAGCGAATAATCAGGGGTCCATTGTGCCGCCGCCGGGATACCGCGCGGCTGGACTTTCTAACAATTATTCCGCGCTCGGACACTTAATTAAGCGCAAGAGGAGCGCGCGCGGGCGCGCGCCGCACCGACCGGCCGTCCTTCGAAATTTCTCCTCAACGGCCGACGACGAGACGACCCCGCGGGGTCAGGGCCGAAACCCGCGCGCTGAAGGTGGTGGCGTTGAAGAAGAGAGGAAGAGCGAGAGAGAGAGAGAGAGAGAGAGAGAGAGAAACGTGTCCGCCCTCGAACGCGGGAGTATAAAGCGGGGAAGCTGAAGAAAGGGGCAGGGTCTCGTCGCGTTAATCGGATGATAAATTAGAAACGAGGATGACGAGTAACTCGGTGAACGCGCTAATGGCCGTCGAGGACATTCCGCGCGAGGTTTGCGCGCGCGCGCGCGCGAGAGAGCCTTCGGGCGATGACGCGAAAGGAAGAGAGGAGAGAATAAAATGATCGATAGATCGAGGATCGCGTCGGCTGCCGATCGCTAAGGATTGATCGATCGACTCGCCGATTGTTTCTAACTATTCGCTCGTTGCGCCATTGTCCGTTGTCGTCTCGCACTGCCTTCGCCACTTTTTCTTTCACTCGTCGATTTCGAACTCTTACCCCGGGCTTTGGAAAAAAAATTCTCTCCGTCTTCTGGCGTACGAGCTACGCGGGACCATTAACGTCGCGCGTCCTCGAGACCCGTAAACGGAAGCTACTGAGGATAGTCGATTGGAACAAACCTCATCGTGGTTTTCTCAAATGTTTCGTTTACCTGTCTGTGCCTCACCTGCGAGTCATGCGCCACGCGAGCACCACCACGGCGCGGGAAGGTGCGCCACAAAGAAACCCAATCAAAGGGGACACCAGAAAGATTCGAAGCGATAGGCCCCGACACCGAATCCTCGCACTCTCGATGAGACTTTGTTTCCTCGTTTACTCCAGCGAAGCCCAGCACGAACTTTAAGCGCGCGTCATTATACCGGAGCTGGTCTCTTTGATGAGTCGTGCGTTTCTTTCGTTCGCTTGCTGCCCGCTAACATCGCTGCTTCACGACAATTAGGATAGAAAAGACGGTCAATTAGAAGTATACGCGGAGGATCCCTTCCGAGAGCGGAGGCTATTTATTAAAGATTATTATTCCGCTCGTCTTACCAGCCACAGTACCCTCATCCTCTTCCTCCTCTCCCTCGCGACTCGAAACCTTCCGACCTGCAAGTCACCGCCATCCAGGAAGCATCTCGGGCGAAGAAGCCCAGGAAACTATGCGCCGACGTTCTCAGGCGTAGATCTCGCCTTTGCGCGTTATGACAACGCCACCCGTCCCATGCCTATGGACAGCTGATTAGTTTATGGTGATAAGATTTCACCTACCGTGCCCGTTACGGAGACTCCTATGGCCCAACGCACAACGGGATTTCGCCAGGAGGATAGAACGGTTTGAAAAGAGCGCACGCGCGCGCGTTCTTAAACATTATCCGAAGAAGACGGTACGCCGAATAAAACGGAGGGAGGACGCGCGGGAAATTAGAACGATAATGAGAAATCGTACATCGTGAGTGATTGATTTTGGCTTGTTCGCAAGATTCGGCATCTTGATCGCCTTAAAAGTTCACCGGTTACTCCGCAAGGGACTTCGTTGGTCCTGATTGCGTCTCCTTGTACGTACGGTGGCCGTCACCCGGATCATCTGAAATTAAAAGATCCTTGAAAACGTCAGGCACGACAATGGTAATGAACTCTGTTTGAGTAAGCTGCTAATCGCTGATCGGCGGGGTCTAGATTTTCGAAGGCAGGAGAGACACCATCTTGGCGGAAGTATCCACCTTCTCAATCAGACCTTTTCACCGATCTCGCGCCATCGGTTCCTCCTTCTGCTTCCCCTATCGTTCTGCCTGTCTCTCTGCCCACGATGACGTACGAACCCGACCAACGTCAGGGCGTTAAAAGGCGGATTCTTCGCACGATTACCCCGAGGCGCGTCGGCGAGGGAACGCGCGAACGGCGCTTCGCGGCAAGATAAATCAAGTCGGGCGATCGGTATTTGAAAAATGGCAGAGCGGACCGCTGCCGTCCACGGCGTATATATTCGGGTCGCCCGGCGATCCTAACAAATTGGTCCCGTGCCAAATGGGTGCCCCGCGATGCCGATTTATTATTATCTATTTACGATGCGTCTTAAATCAACGGGCGGAGAAGGGAGAAGGACGCCGCTGGAGGCTTCTCCAGGGAAGATACGTAACGAAATCGAGACGAATGTTCTCCGCTTCTCCCGCGAGAAGCATTAATGACGACGAGAGGATTATCGACTAGCGTAACTTCGCTACCATTCGTTTGGGATGGCTAAAGAGGTCCTAAAAGTGGGACACTTGGATGTGGGTAAGCGAGTGCAATCCGAAAATGCAGGATTGCTTTGGAGAGCGGTGCAGTAGGAAAGGCGAGAGATCCCTTCTGCGATCGTAGCTCGGAGAACTCGTTGTGGTCGGTGTACTTATCGGTGACGTATTGACAGACGTGAACAAATGACAGCGCGCAGGTGGGGGTGCCCGTGGCTCGGGCGAGGATGCCTCGCGCTAACAAAGCAAAAACGAAGACTCGGACGAATCGGGGGCGAAGGGGTGGGACTCCTCCAGCGAGGCGCATTATCATATTAGGCTCGTTTGTAACTACAAATTGAGTTACCCCCGCGTGAACCCTCCCCGCGTGGCCACTCCTCGGTAACGCTCGTCCCTCCTCTCCTTTGTCTTCCTCGTACCGGTACGAATCCCGTAGCGGGCAGAGTCGCGTTCGAAAATAAATCGACGTGCAGCAGAGGTCCGAAACAATGAGAAAAATCATTTCTATCCCAGCCGCAAACGATGAATCATTAAATCCGCTCTCGATGTCCTACCTCGCGCTTCCTCCTGGCTAATTCTCAGCCTGCCGACCAGGTAAACATTCACGGGTGGTCCGACCAGTGGAAGTCTCCGCATCCTCGCGCCATTCACTCGCCGGTGAAAGAGAACCCTGGAGTGGCGTGGCTTCGCAGTTGGCGTAGACACATCCGAAAGAAAGGTGTCCCTTTATGAAAGGAGATCGGTGGGTCCCTTACTTCGTCCATCGTACTTACAACAAGTCACCCACCAGGCGCGGTAAAGTACGTGCGCTGAATCCCCCGTGCCTAGGAGATGACTAATCCCTGATTTGACGAGACAACCGTGAAGAAACTGTTACACATTGTCCCTTGTTCGGTAACTTACGTGACCGCGTGGGTGTCGCTGTGCCATTATTATGCGCGCGCCACGCCACACTCCCAGGGGCGTCTCGTTATGCAGGGGCCCAAAACAATGACGAGAAATCAAGCGAACGGACGGATGTGGGGAGGGAAGTAGAGGAAGAAGGAGGAGAAGCTCGGAGGCGGCCACGACCGAAATTCACCTCGGACCGCACACACGACGCGCGTCGTGGAGCAACGAGTTGCGCGGGAATTATTATTCCTCGACAAGAAACGGGAAGAAGTTCGGCGTGGCTGCGACACCACCACCGCCACGCCATTTGCACGTATGTTTTACGGTTCAAGAACTACGGCCGTAAACGTCCCATTTTTCGTCCCGCTCCGCGCCCAGGGTTTCCAGGGTTTCGGCGCCTATCGCGGCCCGCGTAATTTATCGTCAATACACTCTTCTCTCTCCCTCGTTCTCCCTTACCTCCTCTTCTTGTTCTTCTTTATATTTCTTCCTTTTTCTCTCTCCTTTTTTACTCGCTGCTGGACCAGCCGCAGCTGCAACTTCGCACGCTCGCCTCTTCCTTCTTCCTTAGCCTCGCACGCACGGCAGACCGCGCTCTCGCCAACCAACGCGAGACAAGACCGGGAGGCGAGGGATAATCGTTAAGAGCTGATGTAATGCGACGTTTTACTGCCAATATTTTTGGCCGTATGAATTGGACTCTTTAATTGGTTATCCATTCACGCGGTGGCTTTCCTTTTTACAGCCTCGTATATATTTATCGCTCGCCGAGCGGCGAACATTTCGTCTGGGTATAAAGGATTAAAATGCGAAGTCGACGACGCGACGCCGTGGACGACGACGATGTAGCGCGGTACGGAGAACGAAGGATCCCTACGGGTCTTCAACGACGCCGACGACCTCCTTGTTCGCGTCGGAAATGTCGAACGTCGGTAGACAGGCGAGACAGCGTGCGGTGGTTTACGAACCAGGAAACTCGCAGGCCAGAGACGCGCGAGATGCTCGAGAGTTTGAAAAAGAAAATCGATGGAAGGATTGAAAAGGTATTACGCGGCGAATTTCTAAAGAGGAGCACGCGAGACAAAGTCGAGCATAGGTCGGATATGCGTTGCTTCGCTCATTCTCGCCCGCGCGGGATTTAAATTGTGACGAAAGTGGACGAGGAAGAAACGGAAGAAGAGGAAAAGGAAGAGCAGAAACGTCGAATGGAGCAGGGGGCAGGGGACGGACAAATTATTCGCAATATCCTGCGACACTCCTTCCCTATTTCCGACATCGTCCCTTGCGCGCGGTGCGCGGACTCGGATTAGCATAAATCTTCGTGGGAGGACAATAAAGCGCGAGGAACGGAGGTGACCGTAGCGTCCCCGTGCAAATGCGGTGGCCAACCGCTACCAGGGGCTTCCCTCGCCCGGCGAATGCATCTGCAACTGCAACCGCTGGCGCATCTGCATCTGCATCAGCATCAACTAGCACGAGCGGAGGTTGGCCAAGCGTCGCGCGGAGCTTCCTCCCTCGTCCACCGTTGACCATTTAGGGTCAGCGGGGGTTGACAGAGGTCGTGTTCCAATTACTCAAGACGCCGAGGAGAGCTCACCCACCACCAACTCCACCTCCATTTTCTCCTCCCATTCCTCTTCCCTTCTCCTAATGAACCGAAAGCAAAACCGCCAAGACGCCCACTCCTCCATTCTGGAGTTCCCATAGATACATCCGTGAAATACGTAGGGAGGATGAGCGTAATGTTCGTCTTTATTGACTTCGCCTGATGTAATACCGAGACCTCTTGGCGATTCTCTATTTATCTCTTCCTGATTTATCTACGGGATTCCGCGAAAGCGGCACCTCCGCGCTGAAAATCCCTCGGCGAGTGAGCGCGCCGTTGCGGAGGGCATTTTTCCATTTCGCGCTTTTTACCAAGGGGTCATTCAAGCCTTCTAACGAGACGCTCTCGAGGAACTGCGAATAAATTTTCTGCACCATTTGCCCCCGAGTTTCTTGCTCGTTCCTGCTCCTCGGCCACCTCCGCGCAATTTTCAGCCCGTTCAATCGTCTCGTCCCTCGTTCTCTCTCTCTCCTTTCTTTCTCACCCGCCCGCGAGAGATGAAACGTTCGACGACAATCGAGAGGTGGGAGGACAAACGATCGTTTACCTCACGTGCACCGCCGCGTCGCGTCGCACCGACACGAGACGATCGGCTTCATATTATGTTATATTCGACGAGGTAGTTTCGCCACCGCTTCAAAGCGAGCGCCTCCACTACGTCGCGCAAGAGACTTCCCCCGCGCCCATAAACGACCAAGCGTTTCGCCGACGGACGAACTTCCATTTCAATTCGAGACTTATTCCCTCGGCTAATCGCGAACAGTGGTGGGAAATTCAAAGACGCCATCTACGCAAAGTCCTCGTCGATTTCGCACTGCGGGTGGATGGCCCACCACGGACCCGCGCGCGGAAAATTATTAACCGGCGCGACGGTGAGATCTCTCGCGCGTAATTCACCCCCCACGTGAAACTTGCGCGTGCTCCCTCTCCATCCGGCGTGTGTCGGGGACTTACAAGAGGCTCCCCCGCGTTGTCTATCAATTAAGCGATCGAGTCGGTACGAGCGCGTAGACAGTGGGTGCGAGAAGAAGGAGGACGAGGAGGGGCGAGAAGGAGGAAGAAAGAGTGGCGGGGCAGATCGTAGGAGATTACTTACACATCCGAGGAGGCGGTTAAATCGCTTTGGCTTTAGCCGCGCCGAGAGGAAACTTACGAGCGAGTTCTCGCCTTATCGCCGCTTAAACTCGACGCCCGCGCGCGAATCGATACGATCGGCTGAGCCGGCGCACCGATACCGATCGCTCGCTTCTCGCTCGCTCGCGCGCGCGCGCGTGTGTCGAATAATTATCCCGGCGCGGATTCGAGCAGGCTCACTACCGCGAGCGCGTGCTTAAGTGTCTACGTGTCCGCTCGTACTTTCGTTGAGAAGGTCTCCACCTACACGAGGCTCTCACGAGTAAGCAGGTAGGTGAACGAAGCGGGAGATACCGGCTCTCGTTTTCGTTCGAGGAACGCGAGCGACTAATAACGAGCGAGGTAACGAAGTCGCGTCCACGCGATGTCTCCTCCGATGGGACGGTCTTCCGTTCACGTAAGACGGTGGCAATACGAACGATTACACCGTGCCAACACCCCTCCGAGCGACGATCGATTCCACGGAGCCACGGAAGGTCCCCGCCTACGCGCGGCGGATGTGCCAAGCAGACACCAGCGTCGGGTCACCATCCTTCGCGCGGTGTCTGCGCGCGCGCGCGCGAGACAGCAACCGAGCCAGCGACGAGCAGCCGTCCGACCAGCCAGACAAGCTCGCGTTAGCTCGAGCGAGTGTGTGCGAGAGCGTCTCGGTAGGCAAACGGCGCTCGCCGTTAAAGCGGAGAATAAAAGCCTGCCACCTTCTTCTCTCTTCTCTCTCTCTCCCTCCCTCTCTCACCTTCTCTTCGTCGTCTATCGCCGTTGGTTGCGCCACGCTATCGGCCCCCGAGACGCACGCCATAATGCCCGCGCCGCGGTTGAGTTAGTCATGGGAGAGCCCGTGAGACGAGGACTCGCGACGCGACCCGACCCAGCCGATTCGCGCGCGAGCGCGCGTATGATTCATCGGAGGGAACTCGCGCGAACGCGGAGAACTTCCGGTATGCCTTGCAAGAGCAGTGCCACCGAAGGTTCTATCCTACGTCGAATGACATAATCTTGCTTCGAATCTTTCTCCTTCCACCTCGAGCATACGAGGATGAGGAAAATATTCGAGGGATTCCGAAGGACGTAGGATTCCACGGGGCGAGGGCAAAGTATGATGGACGGCGAGGAAAAGGGAATGGTAGGGTATCGGCGTGAAGAGTGCGCACACGCTTGGTGCATGCATATATAGAGGATTACGTGTAGATACACGTGGTGGCCGGTGTGGTACCGCACGGCAGAAGCAGTTACACTGATTGCTGTGTTTTCAAACTCGAAAGAACTCCTCCCGATCCCGTCCGTGGGAACCGAGCGTGGCCGGTACACACCGGACCACGTACGGTACGTATACTCGGCTACGTATAGGCTACGTACGCAAGTGGGGACGAGCCGTGTGGTCAGCCAGAGGTAAGAACGAGACGAGTGGAAGAGGCGGAAGAGGAGAGGGACTGCGAGAAGGAGATAGAGCGAGCGAAGAAGAGGAAGCGAAACTGGTGGAGGCTGGGCGAGAACGAGAACGAGAGAGACGAGGAAATGATAAGGAGGGAGGGCCAAGGGAACGAATGAGAGGGAGAATGAGAGAGTCACTCCGGGCAGCTCATCACTCGCGAATTAACCCGCCGCACCGCTCGCCGAGTACCGCGTCTCCTGCGCCCCACCAACGATTCCGATCTCTGATGAGAGTTTACGAGCACCTAGCGCCTCTAAACGGTAACGAATAGATCAAGGGGCATCGCCACCTGTCCGCTCTTCTCCTTTCCTCCTCTTCCACCTTCTTATTCTCCTCGTCGTTCTCCTTCCTCCCGAAGGAAATTGGAACGAGGCGCCGTCATCGCTGCAAGACTCCGCCGCGTTGCCACCGTGAGCTCTAATGGGAAATTGCCAGTTGGTCTGGATTTTTTTAGTAGCGTGGAATATCGAATTCGATGGAGAGTAGAGAGCGACGGGTAAAGAAAGTTCGAGATCGAAGATAGTCGATGGAACAACGTTGACGCATTTATGCATGAGGAGGAGGTCGTCAAGCCTGCGCGCGCTACTATCGCGCGCGCGCACGACTTTCCGTAGATCGGCGCAGATAGCGCATGCTGCGCGCTCCTACCGCGATGGCGTTACCCTTCTTCCGAAAACGGTCCTCCTCACCTTTTTATCTCGGCCTCCCATTGTCTGGCATCTTCGCGAAAAAAAGCGCGTCGGTATAATTTTTCAATTTGCTCGGGGGCCCGCCCCAAGATTCTATCAGGTCACCTTCCTCTTCTTCCTCCTCCTCTTCGTGGACCAAAAACGTTCTCCAGGATGGAGAGGCAGCAGGTAGTAGGGGAAAAAGGAAATGTGGAGATCGAAGCGCGAGATGAGAGGCGGGGTAGGAGGAAGCGTGCGTTACGAAAGTGAAAAGGGAGGATGAGAGGGAGGTCAGTTCTTGCGCGCGTGACCTTTCGCACGGGAGAGGAGGACAGGAGCCCTTTCTCGAGGCAACGGTCTTTCGAACCATAACTTTTCGAGGACCCGTATCCGCGCTGCCCTCGGAATTCTAAAATTCCCTCGAGGCGATCTTCCTTCTCACGTTCGCTCTCGCCTTTGCCATCACCACCACCACCACCACCACCATCACGAGCTTCTTCAACCACGGACCATCCTCGGCACGTTCCGAAGGTCGCGAGGACAAGGTTCTTCGTGCAACAGTTGACGAGGAGAAAGCATACGAGGAAGTAAAATGCACAGAGTCTGTAGACTAGAAGGGCGTAGTGTAACTGAGGATGTAAGAGGTGCAAACAATTTTAGAAATTATTTACGATCCCTCTATGACAAGGATAAAGATTGCAAGCTGAAAATAAATCAACGATTGCTTACCCCATGAGCATTTATCGCGTAATGGCTCGCGATAAGAATCGATTCTGTCCCTATGGTCCGAGGGACGCGACCTCCGCGAGAGGTCGAGCAGCATCGAGTGCATCTCCAACTATAAACTTTTCGTAGCCCGAACCATATCGGTTTCCACTCGGGCTCGTAAGATTCCCCGGAGGGAGAAAGGATCGCAGAGGAGGGAGGGAAGGGTCCCTCTTCTCACGCTCTCCCGTCCGGCAACATTTTACCCAACGCGCGTGCGATGCCCTTCTCCACCAGCTTGGGACAAATTGTCCGCACAATTGTCGCCCAACCGGTACCATCTCGTGTGCGCGCGCGCGCACGCGAGCACCTCGTCCTTCTCCTGGCGAAGGTGGTGGCGGTGGATCGCTTGACTGTGATTTTCGTCGCTTCGCCGATCTTCTTCCTCTTCTTCCTCCTCCTGCTTCTTCCCTCTCCCTCCACTTCTCGTCGCGCGTGGACCGAAGAGAAACGAGGGTGCTCACGTGGAGCGATCCAGTTCATAAAAAATTTTCTCTCGCATCGCAACACGATGGAAAATCAAATTAACGCGCTTAGATGTAATTGCCGATAAAATCCAGGTGAAATTCGACCATTGGAAAACAAACATTTTTACAGAGGATTAATCTAGAATCGGCTTCTCACCCTTTCGAGCAGGGATGATTTCTTTGACGTTTTCGAAAAGGAGGTACGAGGCCGTTTTCCACGAAGTTGGAGTTGTCGCGTTCAAGCTCGAACGAAGGTACGTTGGGGTGCATTGAGAACCCCTACGATGTGTCTGCGACCCATGACCTCTCGCCCACACGAGGACGCCGTGCACTGCAACGCGATGCAACGCGATGCAACGCAGGGCTAGGGGGGGGCAATGGGAGGGCGATTCTCGCTCGGATGGTGCCCGAAGGGGACTCGAGAGGGGATTCTCTTCTTCCTCCCCGATCACCGAGCCCGCGCCGATCGGGCGCGCAACCTGCAAACTCGTACCAACGGCAAAAATGCCTCCCTCCTTCTAGTCCCTTCCGCGGGACACTCCTCGACCTCGTCCGCTCGAAGTGGCGCTGCTCGGGACGAGTGCAGAGGAGCGAGCGAATTTCCTGGGGAAGAAAAAGGGAATAAGAAAGAAAGAACTAAATTTGCAATACCCCAGGATCATTTCTCCATCGCCACCATATCTCTTCCCGTGCAATTGACCGAGGCACGCGGATCGACTAAGCGCCCGTAAACCAGAATAGAGGGCCCCTCGAAAGCGCGCGCTCTACGCGAGATTGGCGTGCGAGTGCGAAATTATTTCCCCGTCGCGGTGGTTTCGCAGATTACGCGAGCCTCGCGAGCAAGAGCGAGTGGCGCGCGCCGTATATCAGTCGCAGTTGTTACGCGGTAGATAATAATGGGCGTTAAATATGAAACGTCCGAGAGAGCCGTATCGGCGTGCTTTTCCCTCCTCCTCGTCCTTCCACATCGCGGAAAGTCTCAGCCTCTCGCCGATTTCGCACGCGGCAGTAAACTCCAATCCTGTTTGGCTAATAAGAAGCGCGCGAAGGGTACCGTAAACAAGGGCCTAAACGCGATACCGTAAAGATCCCGCGGACGCATCCTCCTCTCGTTTTACTCCCTTCGCGAGACAGCAAGAAGAAGGTGGTGAGCGCTCCATTGTTGCTCCCACACGACGACCGACCGACCGACTTGGCCACGACTCGCACTTTCTAGTCCCGCGCACCTTCCGTCTCATGCCTCCTCTTCCTCTTTCACCCTCTTCCAGAGACAGACGGCGATTCGAGAATATAGCGGAAGTGCTTCGCGAATCCTTCCATCTCCTTCACCGATCGCGGTTCTCCGAGTTCTCGCTCAGAGAACTCGAGAGCTCTCCTACCGACGATAAATTCTCCACCTCGTTTCAATCGAATCCCATTGAGCTCGCGCGGACTGACCGAGCGCGCGCGCGCGCGGTCACGTAAAGGGTTACGGGGTGCCGAGTTATGGAATAACGCGAATTGCGGGCTCAGGGGCGGACGCGAGCGCGCACATTCCCTCGTAGGGGAGAAGGACGAGTGGTACCGGGTTTTGAGAGAGAGAGAAAGAGGGAGAGAGAGAGAGAGGAACGGCGTTTGTGGATGGAAGAAGAAGGAGAAGGAGTCTCTCTGGAGGGACCCCGGCGTGAGTTACGACTGACCCCATAAATCCCGGCCGGGTCACCCGGTAATTGGCGGGGCCCCAATTCTCGCACCCAATCAAGCGTGCGCTCTCGCCTGGCGCACGGGGTCTGATGTACGATGACGTCACGCATTATCGGCGATTTACGCGGGAAAATTAGGGCCCGCGCCCTACCCCCTGCCACGGACCGAGACGATCGCTCGCATTAACACTTTCCTTCTCGCTCTTTGTGGCTTCGCAATCACGATCGGCGAATCGCTTCTAAGTGGCCCGAGCGATCGGCGGAGAAGAGAAGGGTGGAGGCGCAATCTTATTGAGGGTTTGACGCTTCGAATTTCGACGCGGGGACCCGACCGACGAGGTCGAGAAAACGATTTCAAGAGAAAGAGACGAGAGAGAGAAAGGGAGAAAGGGGGGAGGGAAAAAGGAGCGCGTTGATGAAGAGCCGATGATTACTTTAAGATACGCGACCTTCTTGGAGGCCATCGTAAACACTTTTAAGGCCACTAGGAACTAATGATAAATAACAGGTACGGCGAAGAGCACAACGGTTCGACGTGCGGTCGCCTCTAACGCGCGCTAGAAGGGAGATTCTCCTATCTTCCCGGTTTCTTTTTCTTACTTTTTTTTTGCTTCGTCCATTCCCTTCTTATTCGAAGCGCGGCTTCGTTCCTGATCCGAACACACGTGGTGCCGGCCCACACCCATAAGACGCGTATCTTCTCCGACGTGTGCTTGAAGAACCGAGAGAAATTGCACGCGACACCGATCGGTCGTGAGGTTAGGAGGGTTTCATTAGCGGGGCAAACGAGCATCATCGATATCCGTGGGCCACAACGCCGAAATGACGGGTTTCGGTAATCCTCATGGTGGACTCATCGCGCGCCGGTTAGAAAGTTGAAGATTCATCGTCGTTAGAGACGCTCTCCTCTCCTTCGTGGGACGCACGGGCTGCTTCAAGAGACAAAAAGATCCCTTCCCCTTCTCTCCACCTCAAGATCCCAAGGAAGTAACGAACACGCTTAATTACGACGATGATCCGCTTCGAAACGCGGCGCCGTGGTATTTCGAGGCCGATTGGCCGCGAGAAAACCGTAAAATCTCGAGCGGAGGAGCCTGGGCGAGAATCGCGGAGAATGACCACGAAGAGAACTATTCGCCTCAACGACTTCCTGGTTTCGTTATGCCTGCACCGTTAATCGGTACAGTTCCGAGGGAGAACTCGTGTTTCAAGATAATCATCGAAAGATTCCTTAACGATTTTTAATCGATGTAGATACGTTCCACGATTTTCAACTGAATTTTTGCAAGACGCCGGCGTTAATAGTGCCGAGGGAAAGGAAACCCAGAAGAAGATGAGAGGGGGGAAAAAAGGATCCCGCTACTTCCGGACGCTACAGTAGATTGCGCTCGCCTCGCGGAGACCGCGTCTCGTCTCCTCTCCTCGATGATGTCGAGCCCTAAGTATACCGCGATGCAATTTGCGGGGCTCAATTTGTAGTTTGTACGCTTCTAATTTAAACTGCGGGTTTCGGCAATCTCCGCGTTTCTCATGACGACAATTCAGCGCGGAGCAGCAGCGAGAGAGGACGACAGGAGGATTCCTTCCTCCTCCTCTCTTCTGATCCCAGAGCTTGAACCGAGTCTCGCGCGCGGGCACATCCGCAAACCTGCTGGATCCTCGCAGCGACCGCAAAACTAGCCTATTATTCCTCAACGACATCGTTTCCCTCCTTTCTCGTAGTCGTAGAAGAGGATTCCTCGAGTGGCCATCGGTCCTCGGCGTCACCGGACTGCGGCTGCCGTTGAGATAATTTCAAACCGACTGCGAGAATTGTCCAGGGATGGAAACTGAGAGTAAGGGGTAGATACAAAGACTTCCGCGAGTCCACCTGCACGTGCTAAAAAAAAAAGAAACCGATTGACAGCCCAATAACTCTGGACGAAGCAAAGATACCGCCCTGATCTTACTCCAAGGCTTCGACTCTGCGAATCCGACACCCTGGTCCACCTGGATGTTTCGAGATCCTGGTCGAGAGGCAGCACCCTCGTCCCTCGCCTCCTGGTGGCCGGCGGCGCGAGGGCACACGTAACAGCAATAATCCTTTAGCGCGCGAGTAGCGCGCTCGCTAGGAATGCATATTTCGCCGGTGGCTCGCCCACGCCGTCGGTCGGTAGGTCCGATTGTTCTCAGGATATACCTTGGGCTGGTTCGTTCGGTTGGTTAGCTTAGCTGGTTAGTTCTCTGCTGCCCAACCTTCAGCCTGGATACCCGGCATAGTTCGCCTACAGGTCCTGCACGCTCACCTCCCCCTTTCCCTCTTTCTTTCTTTCTCCTCTCTCTGGCAGAAATGAGAAAGGGGAGGAGGGCGAGAGAAGAGCGATCGAAGAGCGGAAAGAGATAGGAGAGGGAGGAAGGGAGGAAAAGAGGGCTCGCTCGTACATCACCACCTTCTCACCGAGTAGTCTCCTCTTCTTCTTCTTCTTCTTCTACTTCTGCTTCTCTTCCTTCTTCCCATCTCATCTCATCGCATCTCATCTCATCTCGTCTCATCTCGTCTCGTCTCCACCTCTCCGTCCCTCCACCCATTCGTCCCTCTTTCCCTCGCTCTCCTTCCTCTCTCGCACGCGCGCGCGCGAGATTCGCGTGTGACGCATCGCAGCCACCCTGAGAAACGCGCCCACGCAAAGCGGCTCTCGGGCCGCGATTCCTCGCCTGCAGGCTACACCTGCCATGTATCCCAACCTGTACCGGGTGATCCCGAAATCCCCGCTGCGGGTCCTTCCTCCTTTTCTCCCCTCTTTTTTTTCTCCACCTTCTCTCCATCTCTATCTACTCTCCCTCTAGCGATGTTCACGAGAAGCCGAACGTGACCGCGACCGCGCCTGGATTCACCTGTAAGGCTCTCATCGCGCTCGCGCGCGCTTTCACCCGGCCGCTTAGCCTCCTCCTCGTAGATCCATCCTCTTGTCCTCGCCACCTCATCCGGCCCTCCCATCGAGGAGTGCTTCGTTAGAGCAAAAGCGGAAGACGTTGCTGAAAGGAGAATGGAAAAGGGATCGAAATGGAATTTTCCAGATAAAAGGGAAACCTTCTTTCCGGCGCGTCTCGATCGACTTCTTCTCGCGTCGATACGAACGCGCCACGAGCAACAATGCCACGAACTGCTGTTGCTTCCACCGCGGCGGGGTACGAGACGAGAAGACAGGAACGATACTGAGATATCGAGCGGGCCGCGTGTGTACACAATGCCGAAAAAGAAATCTCCGCGGGGTTCGGTGGATCGTAAATCTGGCCGGGTGAGACATATTTTATTACACGGTCGTAACGTATGGATGCGCGGCGGCACACAGTCTCTACGCACAGAACGCGGCCCGTGTGTACGGCTCCTACGGAAATATTAATGCAACTTCATCAATCACCGGGCATAAACAGTGGTGCAAGAAGACGATTTACTATTTGCGGCTGGAGGACGACGGCCGTGCCTACCGACGGATGTATAGCACGACCCGGGACCGCTTTGCTCTCGCGGCCGAAGAGAAACTCGCCGCGGTTGCCTTCAGGAAGTAAGAAGGTGCTGCCTTTACCCTACTTGCTCCTTTTGCCTAACAGCGACCTCGCAGTCCTCGTCACCGCGAGCGTTGTCCTCGCCGAAGACGTGGACGTGAACCGATGATTTATTCCACCTGTTCTATCTATCTCTTCGTACGACGTTATCGCCAGCTTACCCTGAAACGAAGAGGAATCTTTGAATTAATTTTAATCGAGGAAATTAGTCGCGCCGGGATCTTATCGGGCATGATAAAGATAATTGCGAGCTTCGATCGAGAGGGAGTGAGGGAGGCAGACGAGGTGAAGTGACGAACCATTCGGTTCGTCCTTATTTAACTACTCCGCGTCCGGGTAGATGAGTCTCGTGAGAGGGCTAAGCTCGTGCGTGAGTTTCACCGAGCTCGTATTCCCATGGGGTCATGCGGGGGGAGATTTCTGGATTACGATCCGGGCCTTTGATAGAAACTTATATGGCAGAGAAACGGATGGCGCATTCGGCATTAAGGAAGTACGTGAGTCTAGAGCGGTACTTATGGGTGCGTCTCGGGCTCCCGCCGGCGGTGCGTCGACTCGTACATTTTTCTTCTTTTTCAGCAGACTCCTAAACCGACCGTTAAAACAGTGGAACTCCTTTTCGCCAGTTCGTAGGTTTGCTTGAGATGATCCTCGGATAAAAATCGAGCCTGCATTCAGCCACGCTGACGTTGAAGATTCTTCTGTATTGCATTCCTTCTTTATTTCGAATCATCCAAAATGGTGGGGTCGTCAACACAAGTAGACAGTGTAATACGGAACACTATGTTTAATAAATAATAATTCCCTGATTATTTGTTCTCTGCTCATGCATTTTTCGAATCTTCGTAACATACTAAAATAAAATACCAACGAGCAAGTTAGTAGTCTCTTTAGTTCTCCGACAGTTCAAGTCCAAGGAACATTACTTTTTGCGGCTTGTTACCCTGCTGCTTCGACCCCTTAAAACCCTTTTGAAGAACGGTTTCCAATTGTCGGATCAATTCCAGCTTACACACAATGCATTGTAATTCTAAGAGGAAAAAAACTACGGGGTAGCACCTATGAAACTAAAAACAAATAGAATCATACTTACAACTAACAACGAATTAGTAACGAAGACAAGGCACCGATAAGGACGGCGACAATTTTCTTTGCAGCTTCTAATGCTCCTCCTCTCATTATCCTATTCACAGATGAAAGTCCAGCATACACTCAGCAACGTCGAACATCCTTCAACCTCTGACGAAAACACCCTGCAGACACCCACGAAGGCCCTGAAACGGAAACGCGAGAGGCGAGTTAGTATCGAGCGTCGACTCGTGAAAATTAAATCGTCGAACATCTCGATGTCTCCTTGCTGAAAATTCACACAGGACGCCAAAGTGCAAACCAAGCGGGATTCGAGCAAGGTGTAAATCAGGTACGAGACACGCACCACTGTAGCAAGGGAAGCTGCTGCTCCTCCCGATCCCTCGCTCGCTCTCTCCTCTTCCGCCTCCCGTTCCCAGCACCTTCTCCCTTTTTCCTCGGCTCAACAGCGAGGAGCAGCTCCTCGGCCCAACGGCTCGGCCGTAGCCATCCCTGGTCGCTAGAACGGGCATCAGCTGCCTGACAAGGCGTATAATTAATCCCTAATGACGCTGGCATAAATCCATCTCGGTAGGCCGTTTGCCCGCCGCCTCCCGACGCTCTCCTCGGCTTTACTAGCGAAATCAGCGCCGGGGTTTGTCGCTGTCGTCCATTTTCCGCGTTATTTATGCGCCCATCATTGGATCCCCGTGCCCCTTTCCCTAGGAGCGCGCGCGCTAGCCATGGGCATAACCCACCGTGGTCAACGGTTGGTAGGATCCACCTGTGGGCTAGGCCCGACCCCGTCGGGGCCAGACAGTCCTGTGCGCCTCAGACGCGTGACGAGGGGGCGGGAAAGGCGAAGAGGGAGGCGAAACGATGGTGAGAGAGAAGCTTTGATCTTCCTCGTTCCTGACGAGCGAGGCGAGAGGTTGCCTAGTCGGCCTGAAACGGTAAATTCCTCGCTCGCGATCCGCGCCTTCCGAAGGCGGTAAAAGCGAAGATATTATAGTTTCGATTGTGCTCGTATCCTTATTCTACTCGTCCTGGAAGTCGACGAATCGCGGAGGGAAGGATTTGGCACGATAACAGAACCACGATGGAGAACTTACGTCGGCATAACGTATCACCGGTGACAACAGCTGATCGTTGAAGGAACTCGTGACAGAGACCTAACCCAGTTTACCCTCCCCTTTGCGTGCATCACGTGGCGAGCTCGTGGCGAGTCCAAGATCTAGTCCTCGCCGTGCAGAATTTGTCCCTTCGCTCGTGAATTTCAATTACAAATCGCCACATCGAGCAGGCCCAATGGAACTGACACTTTTAAATTACCCGGGGCAGGGTGAAACGCGACGGAACAATGGGGCGATAAAGCCGTTAGGCAGAAACCAACGTCAACCATAAATCCCAGCCGTGATCTAGTTCACCGTGTAACACGCTCCGCTTCTACACGGCCCGCGCGCGTGTAGTAGCATGCTACAAATCCTGACGTCATCTCATTGTAATCCCGTCCCACGTCGGTCAACGCCATTGGTCATTGGATTGGTAAAAATTCAAACGGAACAATCCGGCGAACCCACTGACTCGCAACCAGAACAGTCTTGAGGAGAGCAAGTTCAAGGTGGATCCGAGAGAACGAAACGCTTAAGCGATTCGTGAATACAAAGTCCTTCCTGGAAAGGATCTTTCTCCTTCGTTTTCCTCTTCCTTTATCGAGCCTTCTCTCTCTCGATCACGAGGAGAAGAGAGCGTGATCCAGGTCCGTCTGCGCGCTGAAACTTCGCGTTCGCTCCAAACGATCCTCTTCTTCTCGCGAGGGGGAGGAGGGAGGACGTAGAGTGCGAAAGAGGAGGGCGAGAGGAGGAGGGCGCAAGAGGAAGAGGATCCCGCGCACGCGGCCCGGCGTTGCTGTGAACTCCGCAAAGAGGGAACTGGCGTACCGAATTGATGCACACGAAACGGCATGCCCGGAATGTTATAATCGCGAACCTTTGAACCCAAACCCCGAGACTCCCACACCACCCGGGACCGCGACGGCGGCGGCGGTTTCCATCGTCTGAAATTACTCGTGTTACTCTCCCCTTTCGTGCCGCTTCGCGTCGCTGATACGCTTCCACGAAAGAGCAGCTCCGGTAAACGAGCACCTTCCTCGCCTTATAATAATTCCACGCGCTCGCTTTAGACCTCTACCAAGGAGAAGGAGACGATCGTGTGGAGTAGTAGAAGCGAAGGAGACGACCCCGAGCGATCGCTGGACCACGATCCAATATTCGCGAGTAAACTGAAATGCACGGGGTGGAAGAATTTTTCCCAAGGTGGAAGATTATGATAATTTATCGTAAGAATAAATTTAAGCTCGGCCAACGAACTAGAAACGCAAGAATAATTCCTACGAATATGTGTTGGACGTTAATGCGAGGTACGAAGTACCGAGCGCTCTCGATACCGAAACCTCCACTGGTACCAGAATCACCATGGGACCGTGGTTTCCTCGCTCGGCGCGCAAAGCTCTCGCTCTACTCCCACGAGGGCCCTACGGGGGTCCACCTTCGTGCGGCCCCGTTATGCAGCCGAGGTGGGCGTTACGGTAATTAATTTTTGCTCAATAATTAAGATATCCCGGGTGTATACCGAGATGCAGCCCGGGGTGTCGTAATTTTTCAACCGGAGGAGAGTCCCCGTGAAGCGTCACAACCCACCACCCCTTCTTCTCTCAATCCCGAGCTTCGCATCTTCGAAATTTATCATTGGCAGCTTCGAGAACTTCCGACAGTTTCCAGGGTGCTCTCGCTTTTGTCCGCGAGTAAAATCGTCGGTAGACGAGACGGCGTTGAGAGCGGTTCACTCCGAGCGAGAAGATGAAGGAGGATGAAGAGGAGAGAGGGTGGAGAAAAGAAGCGCATCACGGAGCATGAACATCTGGCCCACGGTGGTTGGTGTTTCGTGGCCTCGTGGGGATTATTAATTGTTTCATCTCTGCCCTTATCCGCGCCTCCTCCAGTTTGCACGACTAAGCAAATACGGGAGGCGTAACCCACACGGTGATGTACGAGCTTAAAAGCCCTCACGATCGGCCAACTTCTTCCCTCTCTCTTTCTCGGGCCACGAGGCTAAAGGGGGAGGCGGCGAGAATCGGAGAAAAATATAGAGAAAGAGAGAGAGAGCCGTGGGGTTATCGTCTGATTTATAATTTGAGGCTCTGGATGCACCACCGTGGAATACGTCCCGACCCGACGTTTTCCGGTTCAGGAAACGTAATTGGTTGCCGGCACGATCGTAGATAGCCGCCGGTTCGAATCGGGCTTCGAGAGCAGGGCTCTCGAAAGCGACTCTCGAACGGCGATCCAATCGGATTCCCTCCTCCCACCGGAGTCGGAGGAACGCACCGAGCAGTAGGAGAGAAAAAAGAACGCGTTCTCTTTTTCAAAACAATCTCAGAAAGAAATTTATCGACATTGTAAAAGGAACGATCGAATTTAAACCGGCGCGATCGTCGCTGGAATGCTTTTCCAGGCGATTAGAAAATTCACAGTTTCAATTTTCCCATCAGCCACGATTTTCCTCGACCGCGCATATTGCACCGGCCGAGAAACAAAGTTGCAGCGCGAGGGTAACGCGCTCGTAAAATCCATCCTATCCTATAAACGGGTACTTTTCGCTTGCGATGTGCACCGCGGTGGCTCGAGATAAACTATAAACGAGTGGACGCGCGTCCTGGCCCCGGCACGTACGCGCTCGTGTACACACGCGGTGCCATAAGGGAACGCGCGAATCGCAAGCCGGTCATTAATCGCTAGCTAGTAGCTTTAACAGTAAATCTTCGAAGCTGTATAATGAAATCCGATCTATTAAGTGGACGCGGGAAACGAGATTGAGTATCGACTTGCGATGGCACACTCGCAAGCAGCGGTGCTTCGAATTCACTTGATTAATTATTAATGAATTATATCCAGAAGAGAATAAACTTTAGGGTATTCGTGGAAAATAAATAAAGCGTCTTCTCTACGCACTTCTGCCACGCGCGCGATAATCCTACTTGCGAGTTTATCCCGACGAACGCTCGAATGATTTGTTGCGGCCGCGGGCACTCGCGAGTGCTCGCGGCATCGCATTTGTAACTCTACGTCGGTGAGGGTTGTCGGAACGTTAGCGCCGACGTCTCCATTGGGAATAGACCGCGAATCAGTCCATCCGCTCTCAACGATCCTTTAATACTCCTTAAGTGCACCCCAGTGATCCTCGGATGATGGGACGATTACGAGCGTATCGTTGAAACGCAGTTTCGTCCCGCTTGTAACGCACAGAGTAAGAAGAAAGAGAGGAAAATATTAGAGATTTTAAACATTTTCGTCACGACTAATCCAAATTATCAGCGGTAAATACAAATTGCAGACAGGTGGCGAAACTTTACCTCGGCCTTCCGCGCGCCGATCCCACCCTGTTGAGAGGATCGTTGCGTCAAACAAGGGTTCGCGCTTCTTCTTTCTTATCCTATCATTACGGCGAAGTGATTCGTTAATCAATCACCCTTCGCCTAATTGCGCGAACCGAGGCATATCGCGCGTTCCATGCCGCACCGTCGTCCCGTCTCATGCGGGTGAGCCATTACGGTTTATACGGCCGGCATTAAACCATCCGTGCGATACGTTTCCTCGCAACGACGAAAACAAAGCGAGACAGGAATAATCATTACGAATAATTCCTTCACCCCGCGTGTAATTCCTCGTGTCGAACGACCACCTGCGATTTTTTGTATCGCCGGAACAACGAATGCGGGTGCAACAAAGGTGCGCTTTATATTGTGAATTATCGTTAGCATGGGACAAGAGTGTACAACAATAACCGTGCTCTTCGATAATAAAAGAATATCGCGCGATAAGGTCAAATTCGAGAGTACACCGACAAAGGCCACATTTCATTCTCACCACTCGCCGCACAGTGGGCCGTTTGACGATTCTAGCTGGACAAAAATAGGAAAATCACTTTCTCACGGAAGCGAATGACAATTATTTATTTCGATAGTCAAGACCTCAAAGTATCCTGGTATATGCAATATTTCCTCTGAATAAGTCGTTAAATAAATTATAATTAACATTGAAGTCAGAGTAAGACTAGCTAACCAAAGTAGTCGTTTCAAGTCACCTGCATTCAATCTTACACCACACAAGTGTTTGTGGGACGATATGTTTCGTTGATGGCTCGATATATAAGTACAGATCTCTAGTTTACAAAACCTGTTGGTTTTTTGCTGTAACTCCAATGGTTTTCGTGTAGCACCATTTTCAATTGTTATGTGCAACTTTTCGTAATTCTCATATATAATTAGACTTACAATTTGAGTGCTGCGGAGTTCCGCGATGGGCTTTGGTGCGTTTGAAAGCTTATTCCTTACCCTATGGAATGCCACAAAATTTGGGTGCGGTCGCCTGCGGCTCCGGTTGTTATTTCAATTGTTATAAGTAACCGCGCGGTACATCCCATAGTATATCTCCAGAATTAATAAAATTCTGAAGAAACGGCTCATTGGATTGGAATAAAATTTGACAGATTAATCGAAGATGTACTTTCTGTAGATAAATCTTATTTACAGCAGAGTGATTCTGAAGATTATTCTGAGGACAGCGAGTAAGGTGAAAATCTCACATACATAAAGTGACGATATTGGAAAATGTTATTCTAATTCACATCCATGTTTAAAGTTTCGGCGGGATGGGATAACAGTTACCGAAAATGTACATGAAATATACAGTTGGCCGCCATTTTGGATTTGTTCAGACAAAAGTTTAAAAATTTGACAATATACTTTTTGACATAATTTGCACGTATCTTTCAACTTTTGTTTAGTTCCGACGAGAGTTCAAGAGAATACAACTTTGCTATGAATATCAATAACCGACATTTTGAAACGGCTACAAATGGCGGGCTGGAAAGTTTAATATAAGGACAATAGTACATCTTCGATTAATTTGTCAAATTTTATTCCAATCCAATGAGCCGTTTCTTCAGAATTTTATTAATTCTGGAGATATACTATGGGATGTACCGCGCGGTTACTTATAACAATTGAAATAACAACCGGAGCCGCAGGCGACCGCACACAAATTTTGTGACATTCCATAGGGTAAGGAATAAGCTTTCAGACGCACCAAAGCCCATCGCGGAACTCTGCAGCACTCAAATTGTAAGTCTAATTATATATGAGAATTACGAAAAGTTGCACATAACAATTGAAAATGGTGCTACACGAAAACCATTGGAGTTACAGCAAAAAACCAACAGGTTTTGTAAACTAGAGATCTGTACTTATACAGGGTGTCCCGCAATAGGTGTAATCCCCGCGAAAGGGTTGTAGCTGAAATAATTCTAAACAACATTTTCCTTTGCGAAAAAGTTGGACGAGGCTTAATTTTTGAATAATTAAGGAAAAACATAGGCGAATGAGCGCGCCCGTAAAGCCCGCGCTCAGGGCCGTCATGTTCGCCACTCACCGCGGTTGTGGACGGGCGCATCGCAGTGGAACGGCACGAAGCGTTGGACAGAAATTATGTCGAATAACAAATTAAAATTCCAGAATAACTTTAGATGGCGAACCCCAGAATGCGAGGGGATGCCTAATGCATTTCCCGAAGCAAAAAAAATTAGGATTAGGATTAGGATTAGGTCAGGGTTAGGATTAGGGTTAGGATTAGGTTGGATTAGGTTAGGATTAGGTTAGGATTAGGGTTAGGATTAGGTTGATTAGGTTAGGATTAGGGTTCCTAATCTACCTAATATAACCTAACCTAATCTAACCTAATCTACCTAATCTAACCTAATCTAACCTAATCTAACCTTATCCTAACCTAATCCTAACCTAATCTACCTAATCTAACCTAATCTAACCTAATCCTAATCCTAATTTTTTTTGCATCGGGAAATGCATTAGGCATCCCGTCGCCTTCTGGGGTTCGCCATCTGAAGTTATTCTGGAATTTTAATTTGTTATTCGAAAAAGTTGAACGAGGCTTAATTTTTGAATTATTAAGGAAAAACATAGGCGAATGAGCGCGCCCGTAAAGCCCGCGCTCAGGGCCGTCATGTTCGCCACTCACCGCGGTTGTGGACGGGCGCATCGCAGTGGAACGGCACGAAGCGTTGGACAGAAATTATGTCGAATAACAAATTAAAATTCCAGAATAACTTTAGATGGCGAACCCCAGAATGCGAGGGGATGCCTAATGCATTTCCCGATGCAAAAAAAATTAGGATTAGGATTAGGTCAGGGTTTGGATTAGGGTTAGGATTAGGTTAGGATTAGGTTAGGATTAGGTTAGATTAGGTTAGGATTAGGTTAGGTTAGGGTTAGGATTAGGTTGATTAGGTTAGGATTAGGGTTCCTAATCTACCTAATCTAACCTAATCTAACCTAATCTACCTAATCTAACCTAATCTAACCTAATCTAACCTAATCTACCTAATCTACCTAATCTACCTAATCTACCTAATATACCTAATCTAACCTAATCTACCTAATCCTAACCTAATCTACCTAATCTACCTAATCTAACCTAATCTAACCTAATCCTAATCCTAATTTTTTTTGCATCGGGAAATGCATTAGGCATCCCGTCGCCTTCTGGGGTTCGCCATCTGAAGTTATTCTGGAATTTTAATTTGTTATTCGACATAATTTCTGTCCAACGCTTCGTGCCTTACCACTGCGATGCGCCCGTCTACAACCGCGGTGAGTGGCGAGCATGACGGCCCTGAGCGCGGGCTTTACGGGCGCGCTCATTCGCTTATGTTTTTTCTTAGTAATTCAAAAATTAAGCCTCGTCCAACTTTTTCGCAAAGGAAAATGTTGTTTAGAATTATTTCAGCTACAACCCTTTCGCGGGGATTACACCTATTGCGGGACACCCTGTATATCGAGCCATCAACGAAACTTATCGTCCCACAAACACTTGTGTGGTGTAAGATTGAATGCAGGTGACTTGAAACGACTACTTTGGTTAGCTAGTCTTACTCTGACTTCAATGTTAATTATAATTTATTTAACGACTTATTCAGAGGAAATATTGCATATACCAGGATACTTTGAGGTCTTGACTATCGAAATAAATAATTGTCATTCGCTTCCGTGAGAAAGTGATTTTCCTATTTTTGTCCAGCTAGAATCGTCAAACGGCCCACTGTGCGCCGTGCGCTTGCAATGAAAAATTCTTCGACGGTTCGACGAATCGTTTCCACGTGGAATCGAAATCGAGAGAGTGGCCCCTCGTCCCTCTTACCATCCTTCGCGTCCTTTCGCGCAGGATTATCAAGAGGAAATGGGGAGCCTGCCGGACGCCAAGAAGGCGCCGAGAGTACGAAATGTGAAGACGAGGGAGAACGAGAGGGAGAGACGGTACACACGGGCATGAGGAGTGAATTCTGAGATGGGGCATAAATTGATATGCATCCAGCATTCGACATGTCGGTCGGATAAAAGAGGGAACTCGGGAGACAATGCTAGTCGTCGTCGCCCACGAACCCCCTCGCGCATCCGGTGCGGTTTCAAGGAAGCTTTCGGCGCGCCGTGACACATATCAATTGGTTTTCACGGGCACGGGGCCGCGAAGCGACACCCGAGTTCGATATAAATCGCCCTGAGTCGCGCGAGTATTTCGTCGGTGCGTCCAGAGCGAAGAAGAAGTATCAAAGAGAACGAGAGAAGTAGAATGTCCCGAAGAATCGGGAAAAGCGTAAAACATGGCGGTTGGCAAGAGGCTACCAGCCACGTGAGCGATGTCCTCCGATCAGGAAGAAGATGGCGCCTGGTCTTCTCTGGGTGAGCGTTGAAGGATGGAGCACGAGGCGCTGGCGCTTTCCATAAATTCCAAACGTGTCCCTTGGAAACTATATTGTTTTACTGCCATGACACCCACGCCTCGTCGCGTATGCTCGCGCGCGTACGAATCGTGCACTCGCGATAGCGTCTATTTCCATCCCTTTCCCCGACACCTCCGGCGCGTCCTCTCGAACACACACACACACACCCACACAGCACGCGCTCCGCTCAATGTAAAGCGTTAAAGCTCTACGTGATCGAATTCGATAATCGACCGGACACGCACGCCACTAGCCGAGCCACCATTTCGCATACGTCGGCCGAATATCAAGGAGAGATATCGTTAGAAACGTCTTAGAATTAAACGAGTATGGGCACGCACTCGCGCACTGTTCGAAGTCCTGACGACAAATGGGGCAAAAGGATGGCTGCGTCACCCTCCAGTCGACGCGTGATTAGGCGAATTCGTCGATGCAGACAAAGGTACCGCGGTAATCCTCTTACGTCCACTTCTGTGTACTGGATCACGAGCAACGGCGAGTAACTGTTCCGAGTAAGCGTCGCAACTGTATCGTAAACAAATATATATCGTGAGTGTGGTAAAGGCATCTTTTTCTCGAATTAACCGACACCATCCCTTTCTCACGACATTTCCCGCCTAATCTT
Organism: Tiphia femorata; assembly: GCA_944319695.1. Classification (NCBI taxonomy): domain Eukaryota; kingdom Metazoa; phylum Arthropoda; class Insecta; order Hymenoptera; family Tiphiidae; genus Tiphia; species Tiphia femorata. The sequence continues at coordinate 4,737,193 of OX090902.1, forward strand.
ACGACGCTTCAAAATAGATGCGTATCGACTTCGCGATCTTGCGATCGGTAAGCGCATGCGCATTAGACATTTCTTACACAGGATCCCGCGATCTTTCGGAACGATCCGCGGCAGTCTCACTACCGGGCAACGATTTCGGTATTATCTTACCGCGAGCAGCCTAGATCGCGATCTGAAATCTAAAATCCTGCCGCGTCTGAGTAGCACGTAGGCACGACCTTCGTCATAGAGAAGGAGCCAGCATGGCTTTACCGCTTTCCGCGCCTCTTTCTCTCTCCTTTTCTTTCTCTCTCTCTCTCTCTCTCTCTCTCTCTCTCTCTCTCTCCCTCTCTCGGTGATTTTCTTCACGATCACTCGGCCGAAGGGAGCGCTCAAATCCTCTCCTCTCCTCTCGCGAGGAAGGCGAGAGAGGAGCGGGCCTCGCGAGATCGTGAGAAGTACTCCAGATCACCGAGCAGGATCTACGAGCGGGTACGATATCGCGAAGGCCGTTAGACTCGGATGGTTAACAAAGTGAGGATCAAATAATAACACGTTACGATCGCGCTGCCCGAAGATAGATGGCGCTCGGTGTGAGTGAATAATTTGATAATAGCGGCGGTAGTGGCTTGGTGGCGAAGACGGTGGTAGTGGTGGTGGTGGTCGTGGCAGAAGCGACGTTGGGCGCTTCGGTACACCGTACTTTCCGTCCCTTTGCAGCCTCCATCGCGCAGAAAACGAAAGGGGAGGGTACGCCGAGGAGAAAAGTTAATCTTGAACGTCTGCTCGAGATCTAGCACTCGACGATCATCCTTTCTTGGCCAGTTCCCATCTTTTTATTTCATTTCTCAGCGGAGATAAAACTTTGCTTTGTTAATAAAAACAAAACAAAAGTAGAATCCGCTCCGTACACTTATCGAGCAGTCTACATTTACAATTTACTATTTTCTCCTCCTCCTCCTCCTGCTTCGCCATCGATTTCGAAGATCACGCCGTCGCAAGATCGCAAAGGGGCTGCTCGTGATATACTCGATGCGAAAGATCGCCTCCTCCTGCTTCTCCCATGTAAAGGGATATTCCGGCACTTTTCACATTTTTACAGACGGCTTTAATGGCGGATGATTGTGCGCCGAAGGTAACTCCAGGTGAAAATGAGCCATCCACGGCATCGTCCTGTCTGCCTCGTCCTCCCACCCCCGACACGATCACCGTCCAAAGATCGCGCACGCGCGTTTCACTCGTCCCGCTTCTCTCTCTTTCTTTCTCTCTGTTTCTCCCTCTCCTTCTTTCTTTCTCTCTCTCTCTCTAGATCCCTTCCTACGCTCGGATCCCTCGTAAGGTCGGTGATCCACGAAAGTGTTTCTTTCTCAAGTAGTTTAATACTACCTAACAATTATTCACGTCGCCTATAATCTTTGCATTAATTTTAAACAATTCCACGGGCTCGGAATGTTCCCAATACCAACGAGAAATAATTCTTTCCCGTCACGTACAGTTACCTCTTCATTTCCCATCTTCTCTCGTCCGTTCTCCCACCCGACAACGGTGCCCTCGCGTTGCGCGAATTCTCGCGTGCGTACACCACGTCTATTTTACGGAAGACGATCCTTCTTCACGTCGCACCCAAGGGCACTGACTCTCGTACCGTTCACCCTCCTCGTTGTATTGCCTCTTTCTCGCTAGCTACTATTCCGCGAGACGGAGAGGGATTGAGAATGGTAGATACGCGAACAACGCGAACCAGCAACAAAAGCAGGTAAGAGGAATTAGTAAGATCGAAAGACTGAAGAACGAAGGTGAGGAGGCTGTGGGAGGAGAGGAGGAGAAAATCGAAGAAGGAAGACGAAGGAGAAGAAGAGGAACAGGAGATGCTCGCGGCGCGTGAGGATAAAGCATAGGTAAGTGGCACTTATGTTTAATACGTGAGTGTAGATGAGTAGTCGGGTCCCGCACGCGATCCTCTTCTCTTTCTCTCTTTCTCCCTCTCACACTCTTTCTCTTTCTCCCGTTGACCTCGCGTTCGCTAGAACCAATTTCCGCGGATAATACGAGCGCCTACCAGCGCAGGATCTTTGCGCCTGGGATATTCCCCTAAATGGAGCAGCCCGCCTTAGGCCATACGTGTACGTAGCGCATGCCTCCTAACGTATGAGGTAACGTAGAGGCGCGTAGACGCGCCGGTGTCAGCGAACCAATCCTTCCACTTTGGCCCCTGCTCTACCCTCCGGCGCTAACCTCCACGAGTGGTCGTGTACCACGTCGATCGTGAGACTAGGAGCTAGGTCGATAGCCAGAGTAAGGTATTTCCTAAGGAGAATTAGCAAGCGATCGGAAAGCTGGAGAATTTAGGTGCGACCCAGTTTTACTCTCTCGAATTCGACGAATCGTTGATCGACGCGATTCACTCCACACTTTCAATCACGGTAGACCGTTCGAACTAACGTGCACGCCTTGACGAATCTCGTCTTCGAGCCCCCTCACAGCGGACGCGGGCCCCGGTGAGCTCATTTGAATTTTCCCGGGACAGGATGTGCACAGCGTGCATTTCAATTTGCCAGCGGTCGGCGCATCCCCCGACGAAATATGGCCCAGGAGAAGGGAGAAATGAGAAGGTCGCGGGGAGCGAGGGGTGAGAAGGAGACGAGCGGAAAAGCATCCTGGCGGAGAAGAAGGAAGGAAGCAACGGCGGTGCCACCGGAGGACTACTAAAAAAAAAAAAAAGGAAGGGGAGGAAAGGAAGGAGGATAAAAAGAATGGAACGAGACGATCGCGTGGAGACTGCGTATGCGGATGGTAGTTTAAGAGCGAACGCACGGTATCCAGAGCACGTCCCGGAGAGCGAACCAAGTTATTGTCATGTGCACTGCCCACCAGGGCATTTTAATATTTCCGCTGAATGCGCCGGGAATGGAAAAGGAGAAGTCCCGGGAGGAGATGGTAAAAAGGGAAGAAGAAAACGGGCAGAAGAAAGAGAAGAAGAAGAAGATAGGAAGATGTCGACGGACGCGGGAAGGAGTCGTTGAACGATCGCCACTGGTCTTACCCTGAGCCGGGAGCAGACAGGTGGTTATCTACCTTCGCCACCTTCCTCCTCCTTTTACCTTTTGCACCTTCCACCGGCCGTCCTTAGAATTAGAATTTCGCGTACGCGTCCTAGGACACCTGCTTGTCCACGGTTCTCAATTCTCAATTCTCAATACCGTCGAGCGTCCTTCGCGAATTTAAAATTGTCGAAGGGGCTTACACGTGAGATTACAAATATCCGCGATTTCTTCGAATCGAGGGTCCTCTTTAGGCATCGATCATCCGGATCGTCGCGTCGCCACACGCCTCGATCCCAGAGGCACACCCGCGCTACTCGCTCGCGACGGTGATTCACGAGCCTGCCCGCCACTTATTTCTCTCCCTCGCGTCGCGCAAGAAGAATAAGATACCTCCGTCTCCTCGACGGCGTCGAGGAGTTTCGTCGTGTGTCAGCGTGTCACCGTGTCGCCCGGGACCGCTTATTCCCGCAATCCACGCACGCGACTCCCTCTCGAGCTTCTCGATGCATTATGCGCGCACGGTAGTCGCGCGCGACTTATTCTCCTCTTATTCGTAAAAGCGGAGAAATGCTCGTGAGGCATCTTCAAAATTGCCACTAGATTCGGCTTCTAGGGCATCGCGCCGAAAAGAAGAGTGTGGTAGGGAAGGAAGAAGTCCGCGCGAGAGGAACAAAGCTGGAGAAGCGAAGGCGCGTGAGGATGATTGCATCACGCGTTGGCCGGACGGATGCACTGGGGTCCGCTCGGATGCAACTTTGTGTACCGACGAGAGTTACACAGTGCGGTTCGGCACGCGATCGAGATAGCAGCGGCGCCGTCCGATTGGCCACCCCAGTTGCGACAGGCCTACTATTTGCCCCGATCTCTTACGTAACGAGATCGCCGATCGCCCGGGATGCGAATACCCCGCGCGGCCACTTCCAAGAGGGGACGAGGAAGTTGGCCCGGCAAAGGAGAGATTGATAGACGGCTGTCGGTCTCTCCACCGTTTTCGCGCAACCAAATCTTCCCGTCTTTCGTCCGAGGCTGCTTCAATTACCCGAGTAGAAATGAATCTAGTACGTCCGATGTGAAACCTCGTAGGTAGATAGTATTGACTAGATTACATTTTCTTGCTAGCAGCTAGGTCAGTACTAGATAAGAATTTATAGACAGTTTTACTGACGTAGCGGTTGTGTAGTAATACATAGAAAATATGATACTAGATGGTGCTGTCTTTCCCAGAAAATATAATCCAATTACTAGTCGCCACTAGCACTTTTAAATTAGTCAGCGAATCTCTCACGAGCTTGACGACACCGGTGTGAACCTAACATCTCAACTGTCAGCATCTCATGAAAAAATTTCAAATTTACTTGCATCCAGCAAAGTTCAAGGAATTCTTACAAGTTTTAACAATAGTTCAAATGATTTACACCAAAAATCTCGTTTTAAAAAACGAGATGCGAACTTCGCGTATGGCTTGATTGCATCTCACCGAATTTCGATCTTTCAACGTACAGGAGTGATATTTCGAAGAGTTCAACGTCCTGGGCATGAAATGTTAAGAGTTCAGGCGAAAAAACTATAACAAAAATAGTTTATCATCGCAAAGTAAGATGCTGCGCAAAATTAGGGAGTTCATGTCGAAATAAAATGTTTTCTGGATAGCTGTAGACATACTACAACATATTCCAAAGAGTTCGAGGCACTAGCAATGTCGAATTGTTTTTAAATAAATAAATACTCTTCGAGTGCCGTACATTTATAAAGAAACTCCGTAGTTTTGTGCATCATCTCACTCTTTTCTCTCTCACACAACAATCCGAGTTGTGGTCTATGTGTAAGGGAACAGGCTCCGTGAGCTAGAGGTCTCAGGTTCGAATCTCCTCACCCAAGAAGGTATATAAAAGTGGATTTTTCAATTCAATAAAAATACAAGTAATCGTTAAGCAAATTGAACACCTACTTACCGGCGTTTCAGGAACAACGATACGTTGGCAAAAAATAAGAATTATCCAGAAGTTTATTTTATTTTGCTATTTCCTGTCCAGCCCGGGCTAGGTTACTACTACATTTACATATCTTAAATTTTCTATCTAAATAGTAGCCAGTTTTTTTGATGCAGCCACTGGTAGAAGTGATCGTTACATTTCAAGCCCACTACTACACACAAAAAATAGACAATTCCGATGTATATCTCGTTTTTTCTATATCTGAACTAGACAGCAACGATGTTCAAATTCTACTCGGGTATGCGCTGGCTCGACAAGGGAGGAATTGAGGAGAAAGGGAGAAAGGGAATGGAGCGCCGGAGGTTCGTCGACACGCGATACGCGCGACTCCCAGGTGATTGAAATCGCTTACGATGAAAAAGAGGGGAAGAAAAGTCGCTGCGATTTGTTAGGAAAGTCTCTTCCTGCCGCTGGAGCACCAAGATGCCCTCGTAATCGAGTTCGACCCACATGGAAGTGGATCGAAGCTTGTGTGTACGAGGAAAAAGAAAATCAAATTTCCTGTCACCGCCCACCGCGCCTAAGCTCCGCGCGAAGAGCGATCGCGAAAGCTGCAAGCATAAGATAATGTCTCGTAACGGAATAACACTTTCGCCGGTGGCGCGCAACTCTGGTGGGTGTTGGAAAATTGAGATATTCCCGAGCGGAGAAACGCTCGTATTTATTGTGATTATTACCACCGTCAATATTGTTATTATCGTCATCGCCTGTTCGCCACAATGTCGTCGTGCGGTTGCGTGCAGGATAAAGCCGTTTTGCCGGCACCTTCGCACGATCGAGACGCTCGTTATAATAATCCATCACGCGCGAGAATCGAACGAATTTTTTTATCCCTTCCCAACAATTCGTGGATCGAGAATACATTCGGTCACGCTCTCCAACGATTTTTGCTGTAGACCGACGTGTGCGCGCGCGCGCTTACGGTAGAGCGGAACGAGTGCGCAATCGTTTCCCTTCCACTTGCCCTTCCGCTTCCATTCCACGGGGTAATGAAAACGCGTAATCGCGACGCAAGCTAGACGAAGTAGTAACAAGAGAACCGAAAAAGAGGTAAGAAAGTAAGTGGAAGGATGTGAAACGATGATTTCGCGAGAACGGACAATCCGCTCGAGGAAAGTTGGTCGCGCGAGTATCGCAACTCCTCCTGAAAGAAGGAAAAAGAAAACGGAAAGAGAGGAAACACCGTACGCGCGAGACTCGCGACGAATGAAGAGGCTCTCGGCGCGGTGGGAGGACGCGCGTCGGAAGTAGGCGTCGCGACGCCGCGTGCGCGCGCACGCTTGGAGAGCAGCAACAGGTGGCTCTTTGGGTTGTGCGAATTGTGACGATCGCCTCGATTCCTCGACGCACGCGGGAGAGTCGTCGAGCGTCACGGAAGGAGGGCGTTACGCACACGCACGCACGATTGTGTCACGGATGTCATAATGTTACGTAATTGGAAGCGACGCCGTCCGACCAGGCATTTGTAGGCGGCGGGCGCGCGCGTGCAACGATCCGACTCGGTGGTGCTCCCCGTACGCACAGCAATTTGCTTTGCCTGATATTGTAAATGAGCGCGCGGATAAAGTATTGTCCGCGCGCGATTTGTCGAGGATCGACGACTGCGCCCTTCCTCCCCTGAGAGAAGTGAAGCAGACGAAAAGCCTAATTTTTCGTCGCATCCATCATCCCTCACCCATCCACGTAATATAAACGACTCTAACGGATTGCGACAAAACATTCTCAGCTGAGCGGCACTAGGTCGAGCGAATTCTTTCGTAACTCGCCCCGATCGTATGCGAGCAACGTACCCACCACCCGCGTTCATTATGAAATAACGATATGTATGTAGTTTTATATTTCAAAGGGGACGACACGCGAGCGTATGCTCCGCACGATGTGCCACTTGATTTGAATCGCGGCTAACGCTCCCATATAATTCTCCGTGCCCGCGCGCGCGCGCGCTCTAACGAATTCGTTTTTATTCGCTTGCCGGTGGTCGAGCGATCCTTCATAAAAATAAACTTCGTTTAGTTCCAGTGTCAACTGAAAGGAAATCAATTCTACGTTTAATCGCATTCGACGCCGTACCCTACAATCGTTAACTCGATCGTCGGGGCTGTATCGAGCGCGGACGTTAATTTAATTGCAGGAGACGGTCTCCGATCGGAGACCCCACGAGCTTAGGAGCAGGGTGGTCGCGCGTAAAAAGGGCATCGGTAGGCGTGCCGACGCTAAGCGGACGCAATCAATCGGTTAATCGATAGCTCCAAGAGGGAACCGATCGGGAGTGCGCAAAAAAGAGGACGATGAGGCCGGGCAGGGGCTTTTGCTAAACGCCCACGACGACGAAAACGAGGAACTCGAAACTCCTCGTGTGCGCGTCGACGAGTAAGAACGAGGTGGCGCGAGTTACCTCCCTACCCTTTAGACAGGAAGGGCCCGCTCCCTTCGTTGCTTAAAGCAGCAGGCCCAGTGAGGAAAAAGTGGTTCCGGCACCGTCCTCCCTCGCCCTCTCATTCCCGACGCGGCGAATTAGCAAATCTAACGTAATAATTAAATTATCGCTCTCGGGGCCCCGAGAGAGCAGGCGGCAGTTAAACAGCGAGACTGGCCCCCGGGGCCTTACTATGGCGAAGCGTGCTAATGAAGCGTCGCGCGCAAACTACGCCGGGAATAAATTTGAATTTTCATTACGTACGACGGCGCTGGGAGCCGGTGGGTGGTGGCGGTGGGTGGGAGGATGGCACTTAGGAGAAAGAGAAAAGTGAGACCTCATGGGAAAGTACGTAAACCGTTGAAAAAGCGAAATGCAGTTTTTTCGTTTATTTCCTTCGAAAAATACGCCCGCTTCTCGCTGTCTCACCGATCTAACCCACACGAGAGTTCACCGTGGCCGCTCACTTCTCCAATCTCATGCTTATCCATGATTCCCCGTTAGAAATTATTTATCGCAGTTGGGGGTAAAATAGCAACGGCCAAGGTAAAGAGACGATCACCCCGACTGGCGCGTCGACTGGCGCTGACGCGGAATGGTCATTCGTTTAACTCGGAAAGTATAACGAATGTCCGAAGTCATTAACGTCGGGGCACGGAGTCGTAGCCGACGAGTAAACGAGGAACAAATATTTGACATTTACGCCGTAGCATATTTATCGTCCCCGCTTTGCATAAACGGTCCTGAATATGCACGAGGGAGTTTATATCGGGGATGTCGTGCGGTGATATCGTGCCTCAACCGATTCACTACGGTCCTAGACGGGACGAGGATCCCGGGACATTGACTGCGGGAGGATCTAACGCGAATGGAAAAGTCCCGTTGATTTTACAGGAGTGAAACAAAGGGAGAGTCTAAATGGAAAGGTACTCGAGACAATTGAAATAATCGACAATTGTGAAAAGCCGACTTAGACTCGCGCCGACGCGACACAATCGGCGGAACGCGAGCCGAGTGAGGAAGTTGGCACGGTTTTATCTCGTGCGCGCGATTTATCATCGCGAGCGGCTCCATTAAAAGGGGAACGTTATTGGCGATTGGCCAGCAGAGCGTACCGGGGAAAAGCGAAAACGATCTTATCTCCTTCTCATTGCCTCGCTAGTGTACGCACTATTATAATTATTGCTCCCCGATGCCAAGAGAGAATTTTTACGCTACCGTTCTTTCGGCATCGTCGCGAGGCGAGCGCACGAGCGAAGCTTACGCAACCGCGCTCAGCCCCTCCTCGATTTAAAATCCCCGCCGATCGAGAAAGTAACCCAACCGTGGGACGAAGCCATTTAAAATCCTGATTCACCTGCTAATCCGATCGCCACTGGACGACGAAGGTGGAAACGAGAGAGGAAGAGAGCCAAGTGGAAAGAGAGAACCTTCTCTCTAATTGAGTGCCACCGCGTCGGGCGACAAGCACCACCGCGAGACGACAGGCAGCGTCTCGTGATACAGGTGAAACCTATCGACGTTAACGATCTCTTAATTCGATTAGTCCGACCCGACTCGCTTACAAATCGATCGATCGATCGCGTGCGCGAGGAAAAAAGTCGAGCACGCCTCGTCTCGATTTACACGGGCCGGTGATGGTGTCCTTTTCCCGAACGTGCTCCGAGACTAACGCGAGGAGGATTAAAGGTCGATGCACACCGGGGCGAGAGAACGTGCCAAGTTGAATTCGCGATCGATAAATATTCATATATGAAAAACACGTGTCACAGATGCGAATATATTCGTTCGCCTATTACCCCCTCGCCGCTTGCGCAATAGGTCCCGTACCTTTCTTTATCTTTCTTCGCTCGCTTCACGTGTACCACGCGCCAGCCGCGTAGGGAATATCGTGTCGAATCTCGTTCCCGGGCCTCCGTGAGTCTCGAAGATGATCAACCGCAAAGATGGATCGAGGCAATCTTAATTCACTTTTATATTCCGCGATGGTGTAAGAGAGAACGGCCCACGCTTGCCGCGAGACCTCTCGGTACCCCGAGACGCGAGTGAGAGAACCGAGCTGACACGAATTACGGGGCACCCTGGTCTTTACGCGTACCGATTGGCACATTTTGGTAAACACCGAGTCATCAAGGTGCACGCGCTACTTTTGCCCAGCTTCGAAAGGTACACTTCTACCTTCGGCGTACCCTTCTTCGTAGCGTGGCGCAATCGTGGCTGAACGAGGAGAACGTTCTCCCAGTGAAATTATTCCGTACAATATACTCGCGCCGGTACTCTCGATTTTTTTTTTCTTCCGCTTACCAATCGCGCGGGAGACAAGAGAATTGTAATTTTGTCGTTGATGCGCGAACACGCTTCACTTGTCTCCCTATTGTCTTCGTCGCGCTGCATTTCCGGAACGCCGCGCGCGCGCGCGCGAGCCTCCGAATGTAATTACGAGTGAGGTACTAGAGAGTATTTCAAATCGAGAGAAAACAATAGCAACCCTCGCGTTCCAACTATTTCAGGATACATACTTGCGAGTGCTATTTTGAGTTTGAAAAAAGAAAGAAATAAGAATTACCAGGGGAAGTTCGGGTCACCGGCACTCACGAGACTTACGATCTTTCCGCTCCGCGCGCACGATCGCGGGCTCTCGCTGCTTCTTTCGTATTCCTGGTACCGTCGACGGCCACCACGCCATCGTCCATTCTAAGAGACCTTTGAGTCATCCTCTCTCGTCCGCTTCTTCTTCGCGGACGCTCTGGGCACCCCGCGCGCGTCTGGTCACGTTCGACGCGCGCGCGCGAGCGCGCGGGGCGAGCCTTACGCACCCTTCGTACGCGCCTCTATGCGTCAAACTTCCCTCACCCAGGTGCGTACTGACGTTGGAAAATAGCACGAATTGCTGGGGCGACTCGTCCTGGAAGGAAAAGGCCGACGATGAATACGTCCCTGTCGCATTCTCCAACTCGAACTCGTTGAGCGCATACAATGTATTTACTGCTTCCTGTATCGCTCGGCGGACGGTCGTTGCTCGGGGCGTGCGACGATTACGACTATGACACGCGCCGTCGTCGGCGACGTCGATGACACCGTCGACGCGACGAATAAGTAAATTGACGCGGTAGGCTACCAGAATTTTTTCCAAACCTCGGCACATTTTAATTGACGGCGCCGAGGGAGATTTAACAGATTGCGTACGGCGCTCTGCGCGTTCAACGCATTCCCAGAGCCCGCACATTTTTGAACGCTCCAGAAACGCTTTGTAAGATGCATACACTGAAAAAATTGTATTCTTAAAATACAAACTTAATAATTCATCTTAATAGATATTCTGAATAGATGAGAATATTTTCTTATCGATATGACGATTTTTGGAATATATTCTTAATAATCCATCTAAAGGTCGCGACACAGTGCGTGTCAGTATTCGATTAAGTTAGGTTACACATCGCGTGCGGCACATGTCGATGCCTGTATCTTGTTCCTCTTGCAATTCTGCGTAATTTTGAGTACTATATTATTTTGTGTGCTGTGTTGCGCAAAAAGTATGGATAAGGAAATGATGAAGTGGCTAGAAGAAGAGGATTTGGGCGATTTATGGAGATATTTACAACTGATAGAAATACACGTATATATGAATTGTAACCTTCTCTCGTGACTACATTTCTCAACCAATTCTGATTTCAAGATATGGATAATGTAATTTTCGACAATATAAAGAGTGAAGCATTTCGTTAAGAGTTTTGTATCCAATAATTATATACGAAATATATCCATACACATTTTTTACCAGGCTATGTTGAGAATATCTGATAAAAATATCGGTTAAGAATATTTGATTAGAGAAATCTGTTTAGAACATTCTACTCTTAAATTAAGAAGATCCTCTTGTTGCTTATTTTAGTGGGAAATATTCTAAACTTAAGTGGTAAATTCCTATGATAAGAATACAATTTTTTCAGTGTACCAATATGCACTTTTTTAATTCACATTGGGTATTATGTTCGTATAAAGTATTCTTAAATATTACTATAGATTTTTTATGTGTCTATTTATTATGTATGCAAACGAGATATCTTATGATCCGTACGCAACGTTCGGTTTGCTAAAAATGAGATATCTCGTCACCCGTACGCAATCTGTTAACAGGGATCGGTTCTGCTTCTTCGATGTTTCCTGGTAGTTTCTTTCAGGTAAACGCGAACCCTTCCTCGTATTCCCTTTGCCCCGTGTCCCTGTCAAATTAAGTGCCGCGCGCTTGTATTTGTTTATCGTCGGGTCGTCACGCGAGAGTGTGAACCTCGACGAAATCTACGTGGAGAAGCTCGCGATCGAACGAGAAACGTCACTCACGCGAGGCGGTAACACGCGCGACGCCTGTAATCGTGCTATCCACGTGCCAGACGGTTGCGTGCGACACGCCTAGCGGCGTGCTACTCCCCTGTGGCTACTCACACGCACATGCGTGCCACGCGACGCGAGATTTATGCCACTGGCGGCGAAGCGTAACCCGCCGTTTGTCGATGGTTTCGAATGTTCCTATCGATGGAAAGTAGATCCTCCTAGAATTTCTACAATTTTCACAAAAGAGTTCGGTAAGAACGTGAGTCGAAGTAAGTGATCCTTAGGAGTCCTCCGAGTAGCTGAGAAAATCTGCATAATCCGCTCATGTACCTACGCATTCGAGAATCGACTCTTCCCTATCGAGGAGGAAAATCAGAAAACGAAGTGGATGCGGGACGACAGGCGGCAGGTGCGCCACGAGGGAATATCCTCTGGATGCAAAGCGTGACGTGGTGCACGGCAGCGCTCTTCTTCTTCGCTACTTGGCAATTCACTTCAGCTGTAGATCGGCAGTCCGACAAGCGGAGTTAAAGTTTAACCTTCGGTTAAGTTAAACGCGTGGTCCTCTCGAAACCTTTACGCCTTCGAACTTCAATCGAACTCATTGGTAATGCTCTATCGTGACTTCGAGTTGTAAGCTCGTGCGGGAGAATCGAGTTTCCGAGAGTTTGGCCCTCCTCGTTCGTCCTCCTCCTTCCCTCTCGCGCGTCATCGTCTCGTCCTACAACGAGGGACTGCCGGATACGCGCTCCCTGCATCTGTAACGAGGCGAATGCGCGTTCGTCAGCGGTGCGCACGATGCATAAAAGAGCGTTCTTGCCCTCCTTCTTCCCTTCATCCCTTTCCTACTCCCCTCTTCTCTTCCTTCTTCTTTTATTACACTCCACATTATTACCTTACAATTTCAACGACACCAGACGACCTGGTCCACGACCAGTGCAACTTTGATCCTTTCCTTTCAACTAGAAGACAACAACTCGCTCGCTCCCTCCCTGAACAACGTCGCGACTCCCGCGCGATAGGAGCGGAGCATTGAAATGCGATCCCTCGCGTGGATGATTTATACCTCGCCAATGCCCGCCCGCAGGGCAGCAGGATGTCGCACGTCTCTTCTTTATGTCTCTATACCCACACGTCTCGAAAATATCCCGCAGCGTCGAAGTGCGAGGAGCGAATCGCTCGCTCGCTCGTTCGCCCGGCACGTATGTATTCGCGCGCTCGGCGCCACCACTGCCCGCTCGATCGTACGCGGCCCGTGAAAGGAAGCGAAGCTTACGTGCGCGCGAACGTTGAAATTCGACGTGACGGAGTGCGCGCGCTTCGATTAACCCCTTCCCTCGAACGCGTTCTTCGACGAGGAAGTTTAGTCTCGCGATCAATTGATATATAAGTGTAATAGATCGACGGACGCGAAATGTTCCATTTCATTTTAATGGGTTATGAACATAGGCGGCGCCAGAACTATTCGTGCGGGTGGGCCACAGGTGGGCCAGCGTTTTTACGGGCGGGCCACATTTACCTCTACGGTTGAACTTGTACCTCTTTTTTTGGCTTTTTTCTTTTAATATCAATTTTAATATTTCTTTTTCGTTCAATATTAACCCTTTGAATGCTGAATACTAGTGGCCTGTGCAATCCGTACGGACGGTGACGATCGCTCTGGACGGAATACTTTTTTGCTAGACTGAACTCTGTTGATTCACTATTCAAGGCGCAAATAGTAATAAGTTATGGCAATCCTTTTGCACGAGATTAAATAATTAAAGAGCGTTATTACCATGCTGTTACTAAGGAATGCACCTGTATTCATCTCACACAAAAGTAACTGTAATACTTCTATGCAGGTAATCCAAAAAAAATTAACAGACGCATATATGCGTCCTTGGTCCACACCGATGGCTTTCGCCAGACGCATATATGCGCGTCCATAGCACTCAAAGGGTTAATTGTAGAATTTCAATTGTAACAATAACTTCATATAAAAAAAGCTGAAAACTCAGACAGAATAGGACAGCATAATTATGCTAAAATTTTCTAAGATTTTAGGGTGTGCCACAGAATGGGCCAGCGTATTTTTAAGTCCAGGGTCCACCCAGACCCACCCTTGGCGCCGCCTCTGGTTATGAATCGAATCGCGCGAAATGGATAACAAATTCGAGTAAGAAGTGCTATTATTCGGAATGCGATCCGGGAAGAAACATTATCGAGCGCGCTTGCAATCCCGACGATAATCTCGCGAATTCACTTTCGTAACGATCCGAAGTTGACGGCCGTTCTGGAGAGATCTCGACGTATCTGCGACGACCTCGAGAGAAAGTTGGATCGGGAACGCGTTGTCGGTAACGAACGATTCCTTTGTCTCTACGAGGAGGCGCAGAATCCCGGGCTCGGATAATTACGCGGTAGTGGGGTAAGGCGGGGTCGGTATCAATTGAACGATCCTGAATCACCGTGCGGCGAGTTACACGCGATGCTAATAGAAAAGGTGAACGCAAGAATATCGGACGGGGAGAGGACGCAGGCGTTGGCGAAAATCGAGCGCCCTTCCTCCTCGCAAGCAAGCAGTTCCTCTCGCGAAAAACGCTAGCGCGAGAGATTTTCCCTTGCCCGCTCCACATCCAGACGCATTAGAAACGCTCGAGCGTGTAATAAGCGGGGAGCGAAAAATTAGCATCTGCCAGCGTCGGGTGAGACAATGGCTGATTTGAATAACAATGTTCGCTACCGTGTGGGCTTCTAACTCTTAAGTACGGGGTACTAGACGCGCGATGTGCCTCTCGCGCGCATGCGCATTGGGTCCCGTCGGTTCCCGATGACAATGCGCCGACTGCCCCCACGATTTCCTCCTTCTCCTCCCGTTTTTGCTTCCAAGATCGCGCGGCAAGCCGCACAGGGTAGCACCATAGGCCAGTGGTTCTTAAGCTTTTCCAAGTCGCGGAATATTTTTAATCGAAGAGAAAATCGTGGTGAATGTGGAAGCTCGTAAAAGCGAAAAGAAAAAGGTTTTCCGAGCAATCACACATATTCTAGACACCACGCCGTACTTTTAGCACCTTCGCGGAATGTTATTGTTTCGAGAAGCAGGACTTAAGAACCACTGATCTGGACATTGTAACGTAACGTAACTTAAATGCACGCGCAGCCACCTCCGAGAAATGAATTTTTTCTCCTCCTTCCTTCCTTCCTTCCCGCGCATCTGACGAAAGGATTCCCCGTGGGCCACGGTCGCGTCTAAAAGTTGCGACACGATCGTGAGTGAGTCACGAGGATAGATCGCCGATCGCATCGATCGTGCCCATATTCCACGAGATATTCCTGGAACCATGCCTGCATTAACTATTGGGCAAAATATGAGCGCGGCAAGAGAAGAGGACGTCGCGAAAATTGTTCGATAATTGTCTCGTACGCTTCGTCGACCTCAGGGCACGCACGCACACGCGCGTGCTCTACGTTTCATTGAATTTGAGGCGGAAGTGTCGGCTGTTAAAGAAATCACGAACGTGTCGTTAGCACCGGTCCCGAGTGTGCTATCAAAACAAATGCGTACGGTTAATCGTAACATAAGTATGAGAAGTCGCGAGCGGAAGACTGGCCGCTCATATAGATGCGCAGATGCCTGACCCTGAGGTGCCTTCGCCCTGCGACTGTACGAACGGAATCTCATCGTTGTGCGCCGTACGGTTTCATCGTTGCCAAGACGTAACCGCGAGCATATCTGAAAACGCGTGCCTGGTCGTGCGACCCTCACGACCAGTCTCTCTTAGAAAACAAAAAATACTACGATCCACAACGGTAAATATCACCGCGTCTCCCGAACGGACGCGCGATAATTGTTTACGTGAAAATGATCACGCACGCCGAACATGGAGTGCGCACATGCTTAATAGATAATAACGCAGCCTCCGGCGTGTTTACACTCGCGGAATTGACATTAATTCTGAATCGTGATAACTGCTTCTAACGGGCGGTAGCTCGTTACAGTTTATGACAAACCTTTCGAGACAGTTATGGCGAGCGTCGACGGCGCGTCGTCCTGTCGAAGTGGCGCGTGGGTGCCTGGTGTGTGACCAGCCATTGTCTAAAGGTGTCGCGTTCGTAATTTCTCCATTGGACTTGCCTACACCCCCGTCGATTCCTCCTTCCATTTGTCGGTCTCGCTCAATTTCGTCACTGCTTCGACGTGGACTCGGCCAACTGAGAGAAGAAAATTCATTAGAAATCGTAAACGAACTCCAGGCCTTTGTAATAAAGTGAGAATATCGATAGAGCGGAAACGGGGTCCAATCCAGTTGGCGCAAATAAAGCGCCACGGGTGTCATTAGCGGTCCGGAGCGTGTAGCCGCACTTAATGGCGTAACGCGCCGCGGAGGATTCATGCGGGCTCCTCCAATCGGAGTGGTAGTAAGTATCGCGCATAAATACCGTTTCGTAGCGGTCGGTCCCTGTGATCGTTGCGAGTGCCGATCCTAAACACACTATCCGACAATGGCCGATGATCACCGTGTGCCTCTATGGGTTTGCCGCTCCGTGGCCTCTCACGCCGTGTCGGCGGCAGGTGCCCCTTCTTTCTTCTCTCGCTTCCTCCCGCGGGCTCTTAAAATCGGGATTTCACTGAAACAGGTAGAGATGGGACGAAATGCGGACACTGTGTTTACAGCCACGACCAATCACTTTGAGCTTTCGTTTTAAGGTTTTATTGCGATCGATGGTTGCTCCGGGCGAACCAGTAAAGTGCTCTAAAGCTATACACACTGTTCGACGATCCTCCTCCTGGTCACGTTCGAGGATGAATTTTTTTTTTAGCGCCCTCGTAATCTTCTAACGAATATTTTTCCAGGGGTGATGGAAGGTGAAATAAAATCTGAGGAAACAGACGCGCCTCGCCGTTATCCGTGCATTTCACGTCCCAAAATTTCGTTGGTCCGGAACGGTCTTCCTTTTCCATTGCTGGAAGCAGCACCGGCAGCGGGGATCGCTCGTTACACTCGATCGGATTTACATGTACTACGATACATCTTGCCCAGGAAGGGTCACGTCGTGTTTCGAGAGCCCGTTGGATAAAACGAGAGCGTATCAGCTTACTTACTCGTAGATCGTGCCCGCCGGCTCTTGTCCGAAGTATTTCTCTTCTTATTGGCAATGTACTGTCGATTTCTGGACTACCTAATCGTAAATCACGATCGTCCAACGGCGACGGCGGGTCAGCTCGTACTGTATACCTGCATTTTAAGGTTACACGAGTGTAAACATCGAACGATGGTTAAGCGATGAGGAAATATGCACGAATTAAAAGGTCGCATTTGATATTTACCACTGATGGACCCAAGGACACTTTCCTCGAATAAGCGGAGCCAATCGAGTAATACGTAGACGATTACAGTGCTGGAGAAAATGCGTTTCTGGACTCACGTGGGAAGTGAAATTAAATTTTCATCTCACTCCCATCTCAATGGTTTTTTTTTTAAATTAACAGCTGTTCAATTCTGCGCCGGTATATGGACTTGGGTGGACTCGGGGAACGCTCCGGGGATTTTCGCCTCGCTCTGACGAGCAACGAGAGAGCGGCGCCGGTCTCGATCTCGATCGTTGGAAAATGGTTTCAAGGTCCTTGGCCGAGCTTTCCGCCGAGCGCGAAGTTAAACGAGGGCGCGATGCCTCGCGCGTCTCCATCGTCGTCCGGCGCTCGTTCGTTCGCCACGGCATATTGCAGGTAGGTCAAAAGTACTTGCACAAGAGAGTATCCTCGATGCGGCTCGCTCGCACGACACGGCACGGCACCCGCCGAACGAAAGGAAAAGTGTGGAGGATCTACGACTTCGCCTAAGAGCGCGTTACAGAAGAAGAGGAGGGAAGCGTGCCGTTCTCGAGCGGACCGAGCAAAATGAGAGAAAAAAGAAAAGGAAAGAAAATGCACTTTTACCGTAACTCAAAGATCTGTGAAGAAATCTCCGCGCACGATTCTTCGAAAGAAAAGTAAAGACCCGTGTAAGAGTAGCTACTACTCGATCGTGCAACTACCAGAAGTGGTGGATAAGAGAGAAACGACAAAGAAAAAAAGAAAAAAGGTTACTAGAGATTCGCCCGGTTGGTCGAGCGCGACTTGTGCTCGATGCCAGGACCCACGCCCGCATTGTGTTTTGCGTCCAACTTGTCGTTCTCGCCCGCTCATTGTGCGAGAGGCTCTTCCTTCTCTTACGACCTCTCCCTCGACCCCTTTCCCTTTTCCACCTCCTCCGACCTCTTCGCCCTCCTTGGTCCCTCCGCTCTCGTGCGGGCGAGAGAACCGCGCACCGGATTAGGTGGGCAGGCGCGTATGAGTCACGGGTCTGTCTCTCTCGCGTGCGAGCTCACGCTCGCCGAAGCAGCAAGTGAGAGATTTTGTTGGCACGAGGAGAGGAGAGTCGACGCCCTAACCCACATAAATCCGTGCCATTAGTGCGCCAGGAAAGGCCTTTTCTCGCGGGGCTCGGTGGTGCTATCACTCGCGATCGCAAGATCATCGGACGATGGCGGTGGTGGTGACGGTGATGGATCTTGGACCACCGTCATCGTCATCGCCACCGCCACCGTCACCGTCGGCGTTGGCTGTACCACGACTAAAAGAAAGAGAGAGAGAGAGAGAGATAGAAAGAAAGAGAAAGAGAGGACAGAGAACAAGAGCCGGTGGGAGGCGTGTACTCCTCGCCCCCTTTGTTCGCCAGGACGGATGGAATCTCGGCCTGGCGTAATCGGGATTCTTTTATTAAGTCATTCACTGACGATGATGCACGCGGCTGAGGAGGCGGCGGCGGAGACTCGAGGGAACGGGTGGTTCGTGTTGGAGGCGTTGCTTTCGATTTCTGTAACGGATAGCGGACTCCGAGCACTCGGCCGCTTACAAGAGACGAGACGAGAGGTAACGCGTTACCTTTGTAGTTCCCGCGTGGAGAATAATTAATTAATCGATCGATCGAATTTCTCTCGATACCTTCCTCGCATCGAACGAAACTTTCGCGCGCGCTAGAAACGATCGCTCGAGGAGACGGCGAACGGGTGGGGATAATTTGTCGATGTTGAGATATGTTAATGAGGTCGAGCGTTGGATTCGCGCGGGGGAGGTACGAAGAAGAGTGACGATGGGAACGAGAGAATCGATCGTAGCAACGTGTGTGTCTCTCGATTGCGAGGAAATGACTCGGGCTCTCTTGGGAGGAGATCGAGACACTCAAAGGTGCCCGCGAGTAGTCGGAATCTTCCAGATGGACACAATCGGTGGTCGGGGTGGTGAGAGGGATGGGCGAGGATGAGGAGAGGGACGGTGGAACAATGGGAACCACTGTCAAAGCTCTACAACTCCACGAAGCAGATCCGATGCGATAGGTGGATAGAATCCTTTCTCTCTCTTTCTCTCTCTTTCTCTCACCTCGTTCCATCTATTCCTCTCCATTCCTTCGGGTCCCCTACTTCCAGGCGTTCACAGTTCCTCTGTTTCGCGGCAGGCTCTACCATTCATTGGCGCTGTCATTGAGCGCCCGGGCAGCTCTTTACCCTTTTCACGGCGCGGCGTATTAGAGCCATTGTGTTATCTGTCACGGTCGAGATATCCGAAGGGCCAACACACTCGCCACGGCGGGGCCCCGCGGGCAGCTCCTTTCGGCGCGAGAAGGGACCACGTCGGATCGTCGGGAGGCGTGAAAAGCCCTACGCCAAACGCGTGGGTGGCACGAGGCACGCGAGACGCGGGATATTCGGCCGTTGGACCGGACCTCCGAGCGGATTCCTTCGTTGGACTCCGAAAAGCCCGTGTATCGAATGACCGTCCAGTTAATGTTACCGTAGAAAGTAATTCGAGCGAGTCGATCGAACGAGATCGGAAGATAATGAATGATTGCGATTCTAAATGCAACGCAATTCTAAAAGAAAAAAGAGCCTGAAAAGGGATCGCGAGAAAAAAGGTTCACGGCAGTCTTAAGGGGAGCCCGCCAACTGCACGAAGGCCTCTCCTAATAGAAGCGTCGGAACGCTCAATGGATATCGACGTGGACGTAATCGAGCGGCGTAACCTTACCGACGGTTGCCCAACGACGCCGTAATAGAAGCAATACACTGCTCCCATGTCCATGTCGCCTACTGTCGTCGGCGCGTTATGCCCCGTCAATGCTCGCCCAGAAGGGGCGGCGGGCGGCAGGAGACACTGTAATTTTCGCACCCGGAGAGCGAGCGGGATGGAAAGGCGGAGAGAAAGAGAGACAATATCGGCGCAGCGACAACTTGATTCTCGGAACAAAAGGTAATTGAACGGTGGAAAGTCGTGGCAAATCGTTTTCCTCGTGCCGCTCCAGTGAGAATTGATTTCAGACTTGGCGAACCTCCTCCTTCTCCTCCTCGGTCTCTCGAAGCTCGCTTCTCATTTGCATAAGGTGGCAGAGAGGAGGTGGAGAAGGTGGTGGAGAGCCACGACGACACGTAGGGAGGAGTACCTTAACAGCCTACGTGTCGCACACCTATCCATCCGTCCGTCCGCTTGTCCGTCTACCTACCTACCTACCTACTCGCCTACCCAGGGCCGCCTGTGACTCTGTCGATTTTTCGAGACTCTCGTCACAGCTGGAGGACTCTCCGGCTTTTGAATCTCCAAGGAATTTTTATCGTGGAAGATTCGCCGATCGAAAGGTCCTTCGACGAAACGGAAGACTTTCTTTGGTGGATACTTCGAAGTTCACCTAAATAAATTATTCTCGAGGCTTTTCAAAAACTCCCGGCCCTGCACCTACCCACCCAATATATCCTTCGTTCTCTCTCTCTCTCTCTCTCTCTCTCTCTCTCTCTCTCTCTCTCTCTCTCTCTCTTCCTCTTTTTCTCTTTCGGAGCAACGCTCTCACTTTCGCAGCACCGAATTGTAAAAGGCCGTGTACCACTTGCGAACGAGAGCCTCTTGCTCTCCTCCTTCCCTTTCTCCTTCTTTCTATCAACGGCAGGCTGCAACAATGGCACCGGTGCACGAACTGACGTTTCTCATGACGATTAATCCGCGGACAATGCGTGCCGCTCCGGTCGTCGTTGCGCCACGCCAATTAGCGACAACACTTTTGCCGGCCACCGGACGACGCGCGTTGTCGTCACTGCAGGAACGAGGCGAGAGTGTCGCGTGAGCGCCGCACGCGCGAGCACGCACGTCCCGACGCTCGACGAGCGCGCACGCACGCGATCTTGGAGCGCGTGGCGTGCGCTTACCTACGCGCGAGGTTCGCGCGTGCCTCCCGTGCCTCGCGTATGTGGAGCATGGGACCGCGCGCCATTGTCTATTGTTGCTCGCCGTGATTATTATTGCCGGGTCATGGTCGCCACGCGCATGCCGACACATCGCCAAATTGAGGTGGCCCGGGTGGACGAGCGTGAGATTTCGGCGGCAACGCACGCCTCCTTCGTCGACTGCGAAATAGAATTTAATTCGCAACGCCAACGTCCGATCGCAATATTCATCCACCGGCACTCCGCCTCGACTCGATAAAGAATGCAAAACTCCCATGGGAATTCCTTCTCTATCCTCTCATCGAGAGGGAATCTCGGATGAGAGTAATCTGCACCCGTTATGATACTCGTTAAGAGGCGACACCGGGAGAGGGAGGGTTCGGAGGAGTCTGGTCCCATCATAAGATGCGATGCCCGACGCCCGTAGTCTTTCTTTTCCTTGTTTCTCCTTCTCTCATCCTGTGAGCTCAGGGCCCCGGGGACCACCCACCTACGTTTTTCTCCCCAGGGCCCGATCGCCGCGAGATGGAAGCGGAAACCTTACACCCCGTGTCGTTGCCCGTTCCCACTGACGAATGCACCAGGACGTAAGCGACACGGACGCACGGGGGCATGCGCGGAGAAGGCAGCCCCCGGGAGACCTCTTGTGGACTCGTTCGTCGTGGCCCACGTTTTTCGTATTCATGTATGCGGCCACGCCCCGGTACTGCCGCGGCCCGAAGACTTCTTGTCCCAGCGTCTGGTCTACTTCATTAGCGCGAACCGGAGGCGAGCGGAGTGCCGATGGAGCGCGTAACGCTCGGAGCCGCGAGTTTACGCGCCGAGGTGAGCGAGCGATGCCAATATCACGTGGTTGTGCGTGCGCACAAAGAGTTAATCGCCTCTCGCAGCGAAATCGTCCCGGCAATAAGCAAAGAAGAATTTTCAGCAGTTCCCACGTTCTTAACCCGCGATGCGAAAAACTTTCGGACTTTCCGCCAGCATCGCGGCGAGTGAAAAATCTTTTACGGGACACAGCCCGTTTAACTTGGGAGCTTGCGAAACGGGGGTCTTGCGCGGCGACCTTCGCGGCACCGCTTCTAATTTGCCGGCTAACAAGGGCTCTACACCGGCATATTTAATTGCGATCCATGCTGTAAACCACTCGCTGCTTTGATTTACGCGCCGTTCCGCGACGCGACTGCACAAAGATCGTATCCGATGTCGCGGATACTTTTCTTAAGCGTTTGCGCATGCGCGCGGATCGCTTAGGTATCCCTTACGTAACGAGCGGAGGACGATTATCGATCGTTCAACACTATTAAGCGCCATAAATTACTATTACTATTAACTATCCACTACTCCCCGTCCTAGCGGGGGCCATTATGAAGGCAGCGATATCGTATCATCGGTTAATGCCGGAGTAATCGTTAATGTCTCCCGCCTGTCATCCGCGAGGGCCCTTTTACGCTCGACGTGAGTGTCTCGGGCGCGTATTTAACCGCGCATGCGCATTCGCGCGTGTTAACGAATGTGCTGGAAAGCGCGATAAATTATGAGTCGGGTTCGACGTGCGATTCGTTCGCGCAGGTGAATCCGCGGAAGAATTCCGATCATTTTCAACATTCGAGAAGATTCTGCGCCGTTAATTGTGACACGATGGACCCGAGGGGTTCGAATCCTAGGTCGATAATCGGCGCGATCGAGAACGATCGGGCCCAGATGTCGATTCGAGGGATGGACTGGAAGGGGAGGATCCGAGATCTCGAAGGGAAACCGGATCGAAGGAAAAAGTTCACGTGGAAGGGCACCGATTGTGGACCGAGAGATAGAAGGGAAGGAAGGGTCGAGCGAAGAGCGAAGGCGTCGGAACGGTCGCCCGCAGTGCCGCTGACTATTTATCATAAGATCGATCGGTATCTCGAAACGATACCGGTCGGATCGGCGCCGTATCGATTCTTCTAAGGGCTTCAATTAACGTTATTAAAGCACCATTAATCTCCGGCACGACACGCCGGCATGCTCGGCATCCCGTGTCCCGATCGAAGCCTCCCTTCTCTTCTTCCATTCTCTCTCGCGCCCTTCTCACTCCCCTTTTCTTCCTTTTATTCTC
This sequence comes from Tiphia femorata, assembly GCA_944319695.1. Classification (NCBI taxonomy): domain Eukaryota; kingdom Metazoa; phylum Arthropoda; class Insecta; order Hymenoptera; family Tiphiidae; genus Tiphia; species Tiphia femorata. The sequence continues at coordinate 4,760,281 of OX090902.1, forward strand.
GCCCTTCCCGATACACTCTACGCTACACAATGACGTACTTGCTCGAACGACTACCGAGCCCGCGGATCTACGCGAGAAGTCTCAAAGAAAATCACGACCTTACCAATTGTGAAGGAATCATTGTCGCGCGAGAGAGCGCGCGTAAGTAAATTCTAAGGCGAACGAGCGCACGATCGAGCGATGCCAGATGAAAGCAGGAGAAGGAAGGAGAAGTCGTCGAACCCGCGCGTCGTTGCTCCTGCGACGCTGGGCGTCGCAAGGCGATTCATCTGCATTGTCCCCCTTTCCTACGGTGCCTATTGCGAAAAACTCGCAATCGGCCATATTGTTAAGTGCTCAGGCATGGTCACGACAGCTCGCACGATGTACGTACTCGCTCGCTCGCCCGTGTGCACGGGCCCGCGAAGTTCCGTTTTCCAGCGGGCGGACACGGCGCACGTAAAAGAAACCGCTAGCCTGCGCAGCGAAGGATGCATCTGGCGCGAGGTCCCTGCTCGTCCTTGTCGATTCCGCGCGCCGGAAACGCAGCCTCTTGCCCCCCGACCTTATCCCCCTTTCTACCCCACGCCCCCACCCCCGGACCCACCGCGTGACTTCCGGCAACGAGCAGAGCCGGGCGCACGGATTCGTCTCCGAGTAAGAGGAACGACCACCAGTGGCGTAGCTCGAGGCCCGTAGGACTCGAGAAAGTTCGACCTTCGGATAATCCTTGCTCTTGATCCACCGCGCCCCGAGATCCAAATCACTCTTCTAATTTTATTCTTCTTATTCTAGAGAATGCTTCCTGCTCCGAATTCTCACTTCGAGAACGTCGAGGATTCCACCTATCCTAAAGATTATTCGTGGTACCTACGTACTTCTCAGAAGTAAATTTCGATTTCTCGAAATGAATTCGACAAGCAGAATTGATGGACGTAAGATATAATGTTTGCCATCGCGATTCAGGAGTCCTCTTGACTACGCTATTGTCTGTAGTAGAGTCACTTGTCTGGCGACGTAGGAAAAAGAAGATACGTCTCTAGGCCAGCGCACCTGGAAGGAGAGGAGGCGAGGAACCAAGAGAGGATGTCCAAATGGAATCAGGATCGGCATGGGCAGAGAACCGTGCACCATGCAGCCTCGTCGACATCCTGCCTTAGCCAGGATTGCGACACTCCTCCGTGGCTCATGCACGAGGAGAACACACCGTGCCTCGGGAGCGGAAGCAGATCTTGCGCAACCGGCCACCCATTGTCTCGGGATCCTCCGCTAGCTCGGGGGTCGGCATCGACGTCGGCGGCGTCGGCGTCGCCGTCACCTCCAGGTGAGACTCCACCAGGCCAATTCGTCGAGAATCGAACTTGCATCGATTCGTCTTTCGCGAGACTCTCGAGGAGAGAGGAGAAAAAAAACTTCCGGTTACGCAAGGGTCGCGACAGAGATTGCTAAAAGATTTTTTTTGTACTCTTATTTCTTCGTCATACAGGCTTCCCTCCCGTTTTCTTTTCATTTAAGGATCCTCCTTCCTCGAGAGATAAAAATATGCGAGCGTCGCCTGTAACAATGGGAGTTTCTTCTCGCGGCGCACAGCTGGCGCGGTGCGCCACGTTCGAAGACATAATTACGCGAAGGAGGTATTTAAGGCAATCCTCGCCAAGGTGCACGAAACGATTGCCACACTCTTTCCTCCGCGCGCAATTTTACATCCGCACGTGGTGCCGTGAGCACGCGCGCATTGCGAGGCTCCAAGCCCGCGTAGTACGTGGGACGAGCGTGCAGCCAGAAAAGCCGAGTATACATGAGAAATCTATGAATCATCGGCGCGACCGGCTGATAGGAGCGATGAGAAACCAACCGATTCTCATCCACACGTCACCCACCCGCCCCGAGAATCTGAACGCGGAATTCTCTTCGCGCCCTGCAAAGACGCTCTCGAGATAAACTTCAATGTTGCATTTGTCATTCGATTATTGCTTTCCACTTTTCTTGCGCTACGAATAAATAAATTGCTATCGTTCGTGGAAATCGCCGCGGTTGAACTAAAGACACTCTTGCAAATTCCACTTCGATCTACGTGCTCGAAATGAAAAGATCCTTTAACGAGGGAGATTCGAAAGCTCGCGTACGGCTAACGAGCGATTACTATTTTCGTCACGATTCGCTACACTTGCCTTTCCCAATGAATAATCATTCTCAAGGTTTTTCCACGATCGCTGAAAGCGACCGGACGACTAAGTATATCGGCACGAGGTGGATGCGTCGCGGAACTTCCTCCTTCTTCGTACGCGTGGGGCGTCGATTCAGTTTCATGGAAATTCTCTCGCCCTTTCTCGCATTTTTACGCGGCACGCGCGCGCCGCGCTTTCCCTCGTTCTCGCTCTCTCCGCTGTTTAATTTCTTCCCAATGATCGGCCTGAATCAACGTTAATCAACCCTCGACGATAAATTGACATTGACTTCGAGAAGAAATCGCGCGAAGTATCGTATTCGTCGAGCGCTCCTAGTGACATCGGTCGATTCGCTAACCCCGTAACGAATAACCTTTGACTTTTGGGTGGACCACACCGCACGCAAAGGATGAACGCACACAGAGATTTGCGTGGCATCGGAGGTGGAATCGCGCAAGGTATCAGTCTAGCGGTGCCAAGTTGACCCCTTCTCTCTCGCACACGCATTTGTATTAACCCCCTTCGCCCGGGATCGCGTTCGCCGGGGCAAAGACGATTCTATTTATGCGCAGAACCGACGGACCCGGGGTTAATGTGATGATATTACTCACGGGATATACTTACCTACCTAAGTCGATTAGCAAAGGAGAAGACTCCGAGACGAGTTTTGCGGTCGAAACGTACAGTCGTGGACCCGTGCTATCTCCTTTTCTCTCGTTCACCTTCTCCTCCTCTTCTTCTTCTCGTTCTCTTTCTCTCGCTCGTTGCTTCGCGGCATCTCCTCTTTTCGTTCTCCTTTCTCGACCCTCTCGCTCGACGCGACGCGAGGAGGGTGGCCGTGAAACGAAAGGGACAAAGAGGACGAAACTAGTTTCTCTGGTCCTTTGCAGGATCTGGACCTTTAACCAGCCATCTAGCAGTGCCACGGGATTCCACTATGCCGGTCCGCGAAGCCAAAAGAGAGAGAGAAGGAGAGAAGGGGAATCTTGTCGTATCGCGGATCTATCCTATGCACCGCCGTACCACCCGCGCGCGCTGTCTTTCTCACGGGATCTAGCGTAAGTTGATCTGAAATTATTCCACCGCTTCTTTCTTTATTATTATCGTCGGAGTGTGCGCGGGCCTAACGACGCGACGCGTTCGCCAAGTCCTAAGGACATGTTTCCTCAGCCCCGCGGCCTTGGACCGATGCATCACGCGACGCGAAAGTGTACTTCGATAGGCACAAAGTATGATTCCGGTGTGCTAAGTCGGTCGCGAGATTCATCGTGTGTGCCCATTGCAATTATCTGCATGCCAAGCTTCGAACTCTTCGACGGTGTGCCAACCTTACCCAGAGAGGATTGCACTTTCCTAAACGTCCATTTCCCATGCCGAGCATCTGCACCATTATTACTTCGTTACCCCGTTTAAGAGTATTAAGCAACTCTGTTTACAATGGGTAGGGCCCCAGACTCTTCTGTCGACACTTCTGTCGGGCCCTTCTTCTCTACTTTCTCGTCACTGCGCTCACTTTCGTGAAACTCGTTTCGGGAGGAGCGGGATGCAAAATAAACGCAGCCCTCCTCTCTCCTTCTAGAACTCTCCCTAAAAAACGCCCTCTCCTTCTCTCCTATCCTCATTCTTCCATCGCTCATCCGAACACGTTCGCGCGTTAACGAATTTCAAGGAGCGAGACGGCCCTCTACCCTTCTTCTAATCCTGAGTAACGTTCGCCGCTCGCGGTGGCAGACACTCTCTCGAGTCGAGAGCGAGAAGTGAGGAAGAACGACGAGGGCTTAAACTCTGGCGCGTTGAGCGGCTCCGGTCCCGACCCTCCGGGCGATCCCTAAAGAGGAACCTCGCCGATACCTTTACGGTACCTTCTAAGGCCCATAGCAACGTCTTTATCGGGATCTTCATCTACCTCCTCCGTGTGGAGCCCCTCCGTCTCCCTCCTGGCCGGTGCCCCTCATCCATCGTGAACCCATCCCGCTCCATCCGAGCGTCTTAATAGCGCCCATAAAGTTTCATCGTGCGACTACTATGTCGCTTAAACGCGTATCGAGGGACCCCGGGGCCTGAAACTCTCCTCTCCTTCTCCTCCGTGCCTGCGCCTAGTTCCACTTTCGTATTATAAACGCATCGTGAAAACAAACGCGCACGCGAGTTGCACAAATTGTCTCGCGCCAACTGGTTTCGAGAGTCCAAAGAGTGCGACTCGTTCTCGGCCGAGTGTAAAAAGAAGGCTCTTGAACTTTACGGATCTTCGAATCCACTTTGTGCTCTCCGCGCACTCGCGACGAAGGACTTGGAAGGGGGAACTTTCTTTGTAGAGCGGTAAGGCCCTTGAACTTGGCAGATTTTCGAAGCACACTTTCCTGTCCCCCTGCAGGCGCCCGATAAAGAAACACTCTAGGTTGCATTCTCCTCTTCTCCTCTCTCTAGCTGCATGCAACCAGACGATTGTGTACGCTTCACACGGTAGCAAACAAGCGAACCCTTTTGTCGAGGGAACTGAGAGAGTCTCTCGACGCTCGATACACGAGGAAACGTAAGAAGAAGGAGCTCGAGGAGGAGAGCGAAGAGGAGAGAAAGCGCAACAATGGCTCATTTCGACGACCGGATTTCGGTGTTTCTTCGCCAGCGCTGAATGGGCCATTGGCGAGCATGAGGCAGACGAGTCGCTGGCACTCGTTCCCCAATGAGATACATCATGGTAATAACGTGCATGGGTGTCAAACGTATTAGGAACGATTTCCGTTACATTGTTGTCGGGCTCGCTCTTTTCCGCCTCGCGATCCTCTTTTGTAGTCTTGAAAAATGGACGCTGAAATCGCCTCCGGATGACCGCGCGACGCGACGCGACGTCGCGTTGCCGGCGCATCAGCACCGCGAGGAGAAGCGAGCGAAAAAAAATTGAGAATCATTTCCGCTATCGTTCTCGCGCAGATATGTGCTCGAACGGGGGAATACGTAACTCGTGATCGCGCATATCTGGAACGATTTCCTATGTGATTAGACTTGACACCGCCTGTTCCAATCTGCTTTCATTCGCGGAACGGAGGTCTCCCACGCTCGAAATGAGTCCGCGAAATTCCGTCCGGACGCTCGATAAGATTTAATTTGCGAGTGGAGAACGTGAATTTATATTTTCCATCGCCCAAAAGATGCGCCCGCGAATCCTCGCCAATTTCCTACGTGTCCTTCGTGTCAGGTTAATTGCACGAATTTCGTGAACTAGTCGAGTCATGAATTAGCGAGCTCGGGTAACCTTAAGCCTCGTCATCGGTCAGAAATAGCGCTCCTTCGGAATTGGGATCCAGGAGGATTACGTCGAGCTGACTTCTTCCTCGTGAATCCACCCACCCTGTCTACCCGCTCCCGCGTTTCTATATTATTGCAATTGTATAGCTTGACCTTGAGCCTATCCGCGAGGCGAACGAAGGTGTTTTAATCATTTAAAGGCGCAGAAGCGTTCGTCAATAAAAAAAAGGAAACAAAAAAAAAAGGAACCAGCAACTGCGTGGTACCATGTGTTAAGAGCATCTGAGATGAGACGAGGGAGCAAAGGAGAGGAAGAGAACGAGAGAATACGTCGGGAGGAAGGAGGAGCAAAAGGAAAGATCGGTTGGCGAGAAGCAGTCGCGGTAGCGATCGACAGAAACCCGTCATTAAAAATCAGTTAACCTCGGAATTACCGCGCGAGGAAAAGCAGTGGTATTAAGTGCGCGTAATCGGAAGACTTCTTTTTTCTCCTCGGGGCTAATGGTCAGTGGGGATAGCGGTGTACCGCGAGAAACTGGCCCTCGAAAAATTCTCCCGCGATTTCTCTGGCGAGAAGCAGAGGAGCACGAAGCAACCTTGTCGGGTTGGCACTGTCCTTCCACCCGGCAGGGAGACCAGCAGAGAAAAAAAAACTGTTTCATTAGAGCTTTAACGAGCGATTTAACTCAACCGGCTACGAGATCCTTCTCCGATCTCATTGTTTCGTTAAAGTCGGGACCATTGGCCATTTCTCTCGTGGCCGAGGGGAAATTATTCCCGACTGGCCGAGTGTACCTGTACTTACTTCGTCCCATATAAGCCTTCCGGAAGAGCGGTTTGCTCTCGATACGCGCGGTAGAGCCACCTTCTCCTTCTACTCTCGACTCGTGGAAGTTAAAGGGAGCGCCGATCGGGAAGAGGGTGCACGAGACTCTGAGAGGGCTGAGAGGGAGGGCTGAAAGGAAAGGCCGAGGGAGGAGGAGTAGTTACGGATGAGCTTGTCGGCGCTTAAGTGGCGCCGAATACGGACCCGTAACTACAACCTGCCCGTCCTGGCGTCGTCCCGTGAGTGCGTGCGCGCTTCCACCGACCAGCACGAGAGAGGAGAGTATCACTTTTGGTCGCGCGAGGGCAGAGAGGGAAGGAGTGGCACGAAAAGGAGCGTTTAAAATCCACTTAGGAGACCTGCGTTCCGCTTACGCGCAGGCCCTCCGGAATAATTCGGACAAATTTATGGTCGTGGCTCTGCCGCACCGCGGAGGCACGACGCTTCGAGTGCAGCGCGCGAGTAAAGTGGGAAATTTGTAAAATTAAATTTCGATTCGTCTTACCCTGCCGAACTTGACCATTAATCCAGATAAATTCGCAGCAGGGGCAAACCGGTTGAGACAAAAATCCCCTTGTGATAATCTTCGCGCGACGGAGAGTCGGGATGAAACTGCATGAATGAGAGAGGAGCAGGTAGAGAGAAAAGGAGAGCGAAAAGCGAGCGATTTGACTCGCCCGGTGAGACCCCGCGGTGATTAATGCGACCCACTATGCGCACCCGCTGTATGCCATCAAGCGGTTCATTTGCATTTGCATCGGGACCACACCGTGGCCAAAACTTCTCTTTTGGGCCTGGGCCTCGTTCGCCGGACTCTCGTTCAGGCGCGCTACCATTTTCAACGGGCCTTTCTTTTACTTCGAATGGGAGTGGAGCATCGGAGGGAAGAATAAAAACGAGGTCGCTCGAAAATAGCCAGCACGACGCGTTTGATCCCACGTAAAAGGCTAATTTGCAATTGCTGGCTAAAACTTCTGTAGAGATTTGCGCATTGTTCGTGTGTTCGGTTGTTCGCCTGCTACCATTGGAATCGATTGGACGAATTCTTTCTTCGATACTTTCCCAAGGTCGCCGAGCTCGCGGTCGAAGTGGGTCACGCGATATTCTTCTACCGTGTTGACTTTGCATTGAGCAAGAACGTTCAAAGACCACATGGGGACACCGAACGAGAGAGAAGGAGATATTTGGAATATGTCAGGGAGCTGCGGGAGAAGCAGCCGCGCGGGATTCGCAATCGCGTGGGCGTTTATCAGCGACCTGCTTAACACAGGCGACGGTTAGCGGATTCAATGATCGTGTAATTGCAGGCAGGAAACCGGACGGTCGCTTCTTTACCTTGCCAGCGGCTTATTCTGCGTTTCTCACAATTGCGTCAACAGTTGGTAATAGCCCGTGGAACCTCGAGCAAGCATCCCCCATATTTCCTTCTCATCCTTCACGCGATTTCGTTCGATTTAGAAAATCCAGGCGAACCGAGATGCCCGTTTCGTTCTCGCGTATAAGCAGTTTCACGCGCGGGCCTAAAGGCGAGCTAACGATTCTTCATCTTCGTCGACGGCGTGCGCGCGGAAAGCTCGACAACGGCGACCTATGACCCGGCGATCATTAACCAACTTTGTCGCTATTAAATATTATCTGAATCTTTGCGACCTTTAACGCCTTCTCGACTCCTCCGAATGCCAGGGACCTTTCCACCCTCCCCGCTCGCCGGAGAGAATCTTTTTCGTGGGACAACCCCGACGACCCGCGGCTTAACGGCATCGAACGCCAGTGGAGGAGTTCGCGAAAGGACGGAAGAGGGAAGGCGGAAAAGGGGAGAGGGAATTCTTTTATCGCGCCTTATCTCCGCGAGAAGATCTAAACGGTGGAGGAGGCGAGCGGAAGAAACGAGAGAAAAAGAAGGAAAATAAGAGAATGAGCGAGACGATCCTTGCGGTGGATAAGAAGCGCGCGCGCCCACGCAGACGTGCAGCACGCGCGGTTAGAACGCGCGTGCAGGTGCGTGCCCACGGGATCGCGGGGGTTAATGCGCTGGGTAATAATTAAAATGCCGTTTCTAAGAAAGAGAAAAGCAAGAGGGAATTATAAAGGTTCCGCCGCGCCTATCTCGTAACGGTCCAGTAAATGGACCTTTTTCGCGAACGAGTTGGAGACGAGTGCGCCTCGGGAATCTACACGCTTCGTATAACGAATAAAATTTAAGATACTATTCTTTGCGCTCGCGCATTAATCGTGCCACGCGTATCGCACGTATGACCCGTACGTGCACTCTCATTTTTATTCACTCCAAGGGTTCTTAGCTAGTGATTATCTTTACGACACGTAAGAAAATTCCGCGCGCGGTAAATTCGTTCGCGGCATGCTTACGTGTCCCAGGAAACGACTGGCAAGTTTCGAGGGACTGTTAATCGAGGCATTAAGGCCACGATAGCGGAGCACGGTAGCTCCGTGGCCCCTCCGGACGCTCTAACCGTTTCCTCGCACGCGATCCTATCCCGCCGTGATTTACTCCCCCATCCCGGAGGACATCACGAAAGAGAAGCGTACCAATCGGCCGTACAAGAAGACATCCCGGTCACGGGAACGCAGTAACGATAAATTTCAGTTCGCTAATCGTATCGCGTTGCGGCGATGCCACCCGTACATCTTCGACGAATAGAGCGAATGGCGCATTAAACAGGAAAAAAAGATCAATCGCAAATAAATCATCGAAAGGAGCCATTTGTACCTCGACATAATAAATCTACCAATCTTCCTTTATTCAATATTTCGCATCTATTTCTCTGAAATCGATAAATCATTAACGGCGAATGAAAGTGTTCTTTGTGTGTTTACACACGCGCGAACATAGCTGGCGGCTGTGATATTACTCGCGAGCACTATCCATCGTGTGGTAGCATAAATATCACGCGAACATTAACCGCGAAATGGTGGAAAAAAAAAACAAAAAAAAAAAAAACAAGCGCGTCCTTCGCTTACACGTCGCGCTACGAAGGCGGGTAATATACGGTTTTATCGAGTGACATTTAACTAATGACCGAAAGCCGACGAGTGGTAGAGGGTAGATGCACGAAGGAGAAGAAAAAGAGGATGAGGGAGCCGCATGCGCATGCGCATCGAGCGTGGCGGCAATTACAAGACACACATTGTAACGAATTATCGCGGAGCGGCGCATGCGCCGCAATTAAGAGTTGCGCAACAAGTAATTGAGAAAGCACGCGTATCGCGCGAAGCCACGTTGTCGACGAGTTGCATCTTCCTATCAAGGAGTTCGTGTAATAATACGGTGCACGAGATGATCGAACCCGACTCGGCGCCAGGATTAATGTCCCCGCGATTCCTACAAGCGCAACGAATAAATTCAACGCGCGTGTCGATCGTCCGAAAATTGTGGGAAAGTTTTCCCTAGTTTTCGACGAGATTCCCTCGATCTTGCAAGACTCCCACACTCCGCTTGTTGAAAAAATGCAAAAATTCAACGACCGGAGCGGATCCTTTGTAAAGACCATACCTGCCCTTTCGATAATTACAAGCCTGCCACCGAACGATCATGCAATACGTCCGCACGGCGAGCCACACAAGCTGTGATGTAGTGCGTGGAACGTCAGAGCGATCTCATCCTGAGTGATGAAGCCATGGCAATTCCACGGTCTAATTACCAGTAATTCCCGGTGCACGCACCGGCCCGGCGCGCCGCACGAGATGCGTATGATAAAGAGGAGACCATCGATTCTTAACCCCCGTGCGCGCAATTATTAATCACGCTTGACCGCTAACGGCCGCGGAGGGATGAATGCGCGTATGCTAATGAGAAGCGGCCAAGAGCCAGCCCCAACCGTCCGTTTGACTATTTTTATTTTCTTGCCACAATGCGATTTTGCGCGCTAGCACCTAGACCAGCTCGCCAGAGTGAGAAAGAGAAAGATAGAGATAGAGAGAAAGAGAGAGAGAGAGAGGGAGAACTTGGAGAATGAAGTGCCCTGGGAACGCACTAATTACAACGAACGGCAAGTGGATAATTAATTATCGGGGAATATGCGAGATGCTTCTCGTAGCGAGCTGAGCAAGGATGATCATTGGATGCGAGATATCGAAAGTGCAATATCGATTAACGGCTGTCGTCAAGCGTAAATTTTATTCCCTCGCGAATATGCGAGAGGCAAAAAGAAGTGGACTTTTCTAAATTCTAAAAGGGGCGAATACCCTAGCGAGGCAGGAACTCCATTACGCAATATGTTTAGGCGCGATTAACAAACGGTATAATTATCCTCTCACGCGTAACTCTCTCGTTCGGGTATGGAGCTCCGAGGATGCGAGCGATTAGCTCGCAGCCCGATGAGGGATCCCTGCCGGATAGTAAACGAATAAGGTGCAGAGGGGAATATCCCTCAATGTCGTGCTCGGCGAATGAAGACCTCACCGGGGGTAGACGCGGGGAACTTAACCTCTCCGCTTACCGCTTCGGAATATATTTCTATCCTTAGTGGAGAGAGTGTTCGAAGAGGTGGCCGTAGGAGCGGTCAAAGTGCAAAGTTTCCTTAATGCGATCGGGATGATGGAACTGCTCGGGGTCGGCGGAAGCTCACGAGGATCGGTAGCCCCATATGATTTTTTCCGGAGCCGGAGAACGCTCCTAAATTACGCGCGCAAGCGAGCGGATAAAGCGTAATTCAATTAAGGATTTTAATTAGTTGCGACGGCCTCTCTCCGGCAAGGGGGGGCTCCATAATTTAATATAAAGCACACGGTGTGCAGGCAACCGGGATCTCTCTCTCTCTCTCTCTCTTTCTCTCTTGAAGAAAGAGAGAAAGGAGGAGAATCCTCGCAAAGGCTTTCGCCTTCGCGGCATGCAAATAACAACGGGCGTTACGGTGAAATATGAGCGTAATTAATGGTGCCCGCGACACTCGCGCGCGAGAACGGCGTGGGGCTAATGCGAGATTAATACACCGAGCGCGGTGAATGCGTATAATAGCGCCAGATACGGAAAATCACCTTGCACGTCGTCGGCAGCCGAGGCAAAATTATTGCGAGACGCGCCGTTGCGGAAAGTGTAGAAAAATCGTGAAAAAATCATCTTCTATTCCCCCCCTCGCGTTCGATCGGCGAAACGAAAATGGCGTTGCCAATCACGTTGGATCTAAACTCTCCAACCTTTTCGTGTCCTCGCGCGGAGCAGCAGTAAAATCGGCATCGCGACGGACGAGCGGATAATACATGCGCGGGATGCTCATTAAGCGCCGCGCCGCACGGCGAGAAGATGCGGCGTGAACTGCGGCGTAAAACTAACGAGAGGGTAATTTTCAAGAAAGGGAATGCGTCGGAGAAGTGGAGAGAAAGAGAGAATTAAGAGACGGGCCGGTGTATACACATTTATGCCGATAAATCGCGTGGAAGGATGCCTTGGGAGCCGAATCGAGCGAAATATAAAACGAACGGACGAAATGTAATCGTCTACGATGAAACGTCCATTATAAATATCCGCGATCGTCCCGCTGGGGTGACTCGCTGGGCGTGCAACTGACGGGCGCGCACAGTTAAAAATAAGTCACTCTCTGTGCGATCGTGCCTAAAACAGGAACGAGCGAGTAACTCGAAGCTCGAAGCGCGCAACGATATTCGCGCTAGCGCGCGTGAATTACGAGGCGCCCGTGCGGAGGGTAAAACGCGGACAAGGAGTGGAGTTACAGCTGCCGAAGGTGTTATTAACGTTATTCAATCATCGCTCGAGTTTCTACCTCCGCCGCCGCCGCCACCACCAAGGATTCTAGGCCCTCTCATTCCGCTTCGCTCTCAGACCACCCATCTCGCGATACCTCCCACCTCTCCGTGACTTAGGCGTATCTTACACCCGCGAAATATCTCGTTAGATTCACTGTTACCAAATATACGGAGAGTCCACGAACAGTAGAGAAGATCGATTAAACTTATTAATAACTGTCTGTAAAAGCACTCGGGGAAAGGTACAGGACAAACTTACGTTACAACCTAATAAAATCCTATCCCGACGTTCGCACCTTTTACAACCCGGGCTGTAATCCCCGCGAAGACACGACTATCGCGCGGAACCGCCACTTTTTTTTTTCTCTCCGTCTGTCTACGACGACGCTCGGCATCCGTCCGCATCTGCAACGCGCACGTCTCGTGCGCAACATCGTCTTCTTCTTCTTCTTCTTCCTCGGCGTTCGACTCGGAGCGGAGAGGACGCGTGACGTTAACGAGCGGCGCGACCCGTAATGGGATTACTTTGCGTAAATCACAAAACTGCGCTCCAACGTTCTCTCCACTCGCGCGAGGAGACTCCTCGCTAGTGTGTACACTTATTACGCTCGCGACTTCCCTCTCGCTCACTCACGCGCCACACACGATCTATACACGAGCGCACATCTGAGAGGACTCTTGAGATACGTTCGACGTTTAACCCCGGGGTCCCCGCTCGGAGCGGCCAAGAAGGCCCCCCCGGATCGATCGTCGGGGCCCTTACCGATACCACGCGCATTCGCGACACACGCAAGAAAAGGGATATGAACGCGAACGTCCGCAGTATTCGTGGACCCGAGACGTTCCAGAGGCGGAGACCATTCGCGGCGTATTACCTGGAACTCGGGGAATCCCACCCTTTCTCCCTTCCTCCATACTTTTCTCTCTCTCTCTCTTTCTCTCTCTATCTCTATCTCTCTCTTTCTCTCTCTCTCTTTCTCTCTCTATCTCTATCTCTCTCCCTTGCACGCGGAAAAGGGAGAGAGTTCCATTCTAGCTGAGAAGAAACTGCGACGCTTCGCGGACGAAAGCCAGAGGAAAGAGGGTAGAGACTCTTCTCTCTCTCCTCTAATCGAGACTTTACGAGCACCCTGTATTCCGGCATGCGTGCCTCGTGCGCGACCTCAGCCGACCTACGTCGACCTCTCCCACATTACCTCGTCCACGCACCTCGTTCGCCGGGAAGGTGGAGAAACTCCGGGCCTCCCAGGTAAAACTGCATTACCCCGCGCGAACCACGCATATCGCGATTGCCGGACGAATTAAAGGATATAGAAGAAGCATCCGTGATGAGAGTCGGCGAGGTCAATAATTAATGAGGGCAATTCGTATTTCGCTTTCGTCCGCGGTTTCTCAGTTTACTCATTTTCGTGGAATCGGGGCAAAGCGCCACGAATAGGCTCCGACATCACCCCGGCGCGTCGCATTTGAAGAAGGAAGAGATCCTCGCGAATTCCTCTCTCGTCCGCCTCTTTGCATAATGTGATCAAAAGAGATCTGACAAGTGGAGACGGCTGAGCACTGCCGGTGAAAGTATCGTAAACTCCGACGGAAACGTAAGAAACGTCGGTAGATGAAAGGAGAGAGGGGACGAATCATCGTTCGCTACCTTACGCCGTCGACCCTGCTTGAGAATAATTTATCGGTGAAATCATTACTTCCCAAATTGACGAAAAAGATGGTGCGACACGATCGATTCGCTTCGCGGAACAGTTCTCGCGTCATCGCGGTCATTCCACGAGAGGATTCTCCAGTCTCGTGGCGGAAAGGTTTGCTCGGTTTCGTACCAAGAAGTGCAGCGAATAAGCGGCATCGACCTCAGGGGCTGACCTGAGTAATTGAAAGAGTTGGCCGCGAAGCGACTGACTGACCACAAGCGGCTCACTCGTGCGTCGTATAGAGGTGCAGGTGCGCCCGTGCCTGCCTCTCGCATATGTAATCACGAACGTGCGGTCGTGCGTGGATTTTTACAGCCTCACCGGTGGGTGCATCGCGTCGGCTAGGTGAAATTCACCTACGCTCCTTTCGTTCCTGCCTCGACACGACGAATAAAGAAAAGTCCCACTGGCATTTACCAGCCAATGAGAAACGTTGCGAACGAGTTTGTGAAATTCAACGTCACTTTGGCTAATCCGTCCTTGCCACTTTTGAGACTTTATTCCCTTTGAGGGAGAGATCGATATAATCGGAGCGCGAACTCGTGATTTCCACTCGGGCGCACTTACACACGCCGCGCGCCGAGAGAATAATTCCGACGGGGCGCCGAAAGTACAGGCCGCGCGCTTAGAGAAAAATGAATTAACGACTTGGCCCTAATTGCACGTTCGAAATTTTACGAGCCGACCCCGTGTCGTATCCGTGATGCGTAAAATTACAAATACTGAGAAGACGAACGAGAGGATGACGCGAGGAGACCGAAGGATCGGGGAGGAAGAGAGAGGGATGAAGGAAGGAGAGAAGAGAAGAGGGAAGGAGACAGCGGGAAGATATATCGGGCTATAATTACCCCGAGCGTGCCCTCGCGCTCGCGCGATAAAAAATCAGAATAAAATGGTGCCTTTATTAATTACCTATTACTTAATCCCTCCGCGCGCCGAGGAGGAAGAAAAGGGAGCGGTGGTGGGGCAGGACCGCGAAGAATAGAAGCGCATCACGAGCACGACGACGACTCCTTTCAGGACTCTCCCGCGTGCGCGCGCGCGTGCGTTTATTCGACGCCACCACGGACACGACACGACGGACGGCTCGTGATGAAAGACGCCGCGAGCGTCCGAAGGATACACGAGGAAGTTCGTGATCCTTCGCGATCGTAATGCCCCCGACACATTTTTGGCCAAACATTCACTTTTGCAAAGAGGATGGCTCTCCTTTTTGGCCAAAGCGCTCGTTGCGCAACTCGTTCCCGTCTCCTTCTTCTTTTTTCTCTTGTGCGTCTTTTAAAGCCGCCCGGTCGCGTCAAATGTCGAAACTTTTGCCCCGAATTAGCCGCGATTGTGCGAGGATCCCCCCGTGCATAATAGCGATGGCTTTGAGAGAGAGGAAAAGAGAGAGAGAGAGAGAGAGAGAGAGAGAGAGAGAAGCGTTCGCAGTACGAATATGTTGTGAAACTTTTTTGCCGTTACTGGGGCAAGGGATAAAAATAATCGATTGATCGATTCTTAACAATTGAGCGACTATTATGATATTCTATTTTTGGAGATCGTTAAAATCGAGATCTCTAAATGCTCCGTTTTAATTTAAAGGTTCCTTCTTCCCCTGTCACCTGCCGCCACCTGGTCATCCGAACCACTCGTTTATTATCGTTACCGTTTCGATTGACATTTAAATTCGTCCGATCTTTTGCGACGTTAACGACGCCTGTCGCCACACGAGCAATAAAACGAGTTTCGGTAACGGTTCGTACGTTCGTTTCTATCACTACGTCGCACGCCGGAGAGAGGATTGTCACCGCGCGACACGCACCTATGCCTCGAACGTTGATTATCTCGTGGCACATCTGACACGCGATTGCGAGGAACGTGAGAGCAACAGAATTCAAAGATTTTAGAACGCGCCGCGTCATCGTTAATGAGCCCACAATGGAACCACCAAGAAGACATTTGCATCGTACGATTCTTTCAGGGTAATACCGTGAGTCTATCGATTTTACTTTGAAACGTTGATAATCGTTCATTCTATCTAACAAGAATTGTAAGATGCTATCGTTCATTTATCAAAGATGTAATCACTGCCGAATTTCACCATGGGACCTATGTAAAAATTCCTTCGGGCAATCGCGTGCCTCCTTGTAATTTCCGCCGACCCAAACTCTCGCTCGTGAACTTTTTAGATAGTCCCTGTGACGCACAGATTTTATCGTAATAACGAAAAAAGAAGAAGCACCACTTTCGAGGTAGTTTAAAAGTGACACGCGACGATCGTGTGGAAATCGGCGCGCGCCCGTGCGCGTACGAATGCATTAGAACATCAAAAGGAGCCGAGGTACGAATTAGAGAGCGTGTTCTACCGGTAGATCCACGAAGAAACGAAGGTTGAGCTGCGCTCGAGGCACGACAAGGGCCCCGGAGCATTAATGGGATATAATTCATGGATTACACGATCTTCTTGCCCAGAAATGGGCGTAGCCGTCCCAGCAACGAGGCATTATTCTCACATTAATTATCCACGCGGAGTTGGAACAACCGTAGCAACCGTTTGCGCAACCGATCGTTTTAGATTTATCATCGAAGCCTATCGAGCAACCCAATCAAATGAGACGGAATCGACGAGAGGAAAGAACTCGAAAGGACACCGTGATGTTGCAATAAAAAAGGAAATTTCTAACAACCGTTGGAACGCGCATCGACCCGTATGCAACCCTCGCGAAAAGTAAAAGTAAGGATTTCCTCAACGGGCTCGTCCGGGATTTGAACCCGGGACCTCTCGCACCCGAAGCGAGAATCATACCCCTAGACCAACGAGCCAACTTGACCAATGTTTTTCCACGGAAACACTAATGTCCATTTAAAAAAAAAACAAAAGGCCCCGTACCACTTTCCTGCACGCGCCGAATTGATAATCGCGCCACTAACAAGGAAGACGATTCATTTCTGCCCAGGCACAATTCATCAACGAGTTATCCTACATCGACGACTTTTAATTAAAAATTGCTCTTATCGCTAAACCGACAACTGGTTTCCAAAGATACCGGGAAAATCATTGAATTATTCACGCTCGCAGATAAGTGGGTGCACCTACGGCGAGAAAAACACGCGCGTAAAGCTTGTCCGCGGTAAGCTTCACGGCCTCGCGTTAAATACGGCGCCGTGTTTATCAACAATTTTTTTCCTCGTCCGAGCGGCAAATCGTCGTCGCGAGGAAATGGTCGAGAGAAAACCCGGCAATTATCGCGTTAGAAGCGTCACGTGCCGCCTGAATGCATGCGCGGCACGGAACACATGGCGCCATCTACGAACGAGTCTGGACAATTGAAGAGATGCAGGGAAGGTTGCGTGTCGCTCCTGGGGCCAGAACCGCACTCTCGTGCTACCCTAAAAATGCAAAGATTCGTGGGTATATCGAGTGGTAGGTGCACCGGAGGTCCACGCGAGCCAACAAAATTGAGGAGAGGTCACGTAGGGGGTGCGCGGGTTGCAAAATTACTTTTCATCGCGCCAACGTAATTGCGGATAGCGATGCCTTTTAAAACTCGCTTTGCCTTCGAAACGTTTGTACTACGCCTAGCTCCTCGACCCCTGCTTCTCGAAGACAAACAAGGGTTTTGCGAGGCAAATCCTTTCCCCAGGCCTGGAAGTCTAACGCGTGCATGCTAGTTGTAACAATAAGTGGTGGTGCGAACGTCGGTCAGTGCGTTCGTGGGTTTCTTTTTAGCAAAGTCGAAGGAAGAATGTCAATTTGCGGAAGAGTAAGAGAACCCTGGAGAACTTTAAAAAAACAATTTTCCAATTTTTAACTTCCTTTGTCCGAAAATGTCCTTCGATGGAAAGTACCCATTGATTTTTCGGGCTTTCGAGAAAAACTCGGCTGTAAACGTACGAGCGGGAGCAGGGAATCGTCGAGCGGTGAAAATCGAAATAATTTTTGAAACAGTTTTTATAACGGTGCGTTTTTACAGCGCCGGTCTACTGCCCCGCAAGCGACGGCGGTGGAGCGGCGTAGCGTACTTTTTAATTAGAGCTAAGCTACGATCGTAAAAGTTCGTCGGGTACAGGACCGATTAAGCGATTCGATGACCACCATCATCGCTTTACGACATTCTCGTCCTTTTCGACACAAAAGATAATAACGCCCTTCTATTGTTCTCTCTTGGGGCCGTTTACCCTCGCCGAAAGCGAGCGGGGCAATCGGCAGGAAAACGCGCCAGAAGATCTCTATTCGTCGGTAGGAAGGCACGTTTTCGCGGAAACCTTTCCAATTTTTGTAGGGAGATAAAGGTGGCGAAGGGACCTCGAGGATTTCCGTGGTATGCGACAAAGGAGGCGGAGAAACCTTTCCGTGGTCTCTTAATCACCGGCGAATTGCAGTCGTACCTGCTCGTACATTGATTAAAATATTTTCCTTCTCTCTCTCTCTCTTTCCTTCTTTCTCTCCTTCCCTCTCCTCCCCTCGTTTACGATCGATTTCAACCTCGAGCCTGCCGTACACATCGAACACGAAGCGCGAATGCAAATTATGTCGTTAACCGGACATAAGGAGTTCTCCAGTTTTAATTAAGATTTAACTCGCTGCTGTTACCGGGGCAAGAAACGTTCCGCTTGAAAAAACATTTTAGCGGGGCGCCAATAAAAGTTCTCATCGGTGTGCCCCGCTTGCGTGAGATCGTTTAACGAATTAATATTTTCGAGTGTCCTTACTGGGCACCCGTTTCATGACGAATGCCTCGTGAGCCGCCCGGAGTTAAGTCACATTTCCGGGATCCTTTTTGATTTCTATATTTAGCTAATTGCAATATCTCGCTCGCGGGCATGACGAAGCGTCGAAGAAATCGAGCGGGGAGAGAAAGTGTAAGAATTTTCATAGAGCGCCCCGGGCGATGCCATCTAATGTCCAAATTTCGAAAGGCGATCGCAATGCCTCGGGAAAGTCGATCGGTCCCGGTGATTTGACTCATTTAATGTATTTTGTGAAGTTCGTTAAGCAATCGCGCTGGAAACGAAACGACACGTGGTTCCACCTTGAAGAGTGCTTCCTCATTGGCGGAGAACGAAATTTAACATTTTTATCAGAGAGCAAGATCGTCGCAATCTCCTCGGTGCTCGTCACGCTCGGAACCACCAAGGACGAGCATCATGAGGCATATTATTAGAAATGTATGCAGCACTTGAGTGGAAGCACGGTTCCCAAGCGACTGGGCAATCCAAGAACTACTTCGCCTTAATGCGTGTTACAGTTTGAATAATACCCCGTTACGCAACACCCACGCCACTATAAATTAGTCCCGCCAACTATGGAGGTCAAGCGCGATGTAATAGCGGGCCCGAAGATTCTCCGCTGTTTCGTCTGCCGAAACGAATGGAATTCTTAAAAGCACCACGTGTGCGCGGAACTTTTCTTCGCACGCTAAACCTCGTACCATTCTTATACGAATCACTTGCACGTGCATATTTGTTGCATAGGTTACCAAATACACCACCATTTGTATAAATATCTTCGATGGAAATTATCCATTGGCGAGAAAATCGAAGAAAAATTATGGTTGGCGTGAAACGTAGCGGAAGAAATAAATACGGAGAAAAGCGATGAACGACGCGAATGGCTCTTCTCCTTCTCTCGCTCGCTCCGCGCGCTCTGCTCGTGCGGATAAATTACAAAGTGTCCACGCAAGATTCTCCGTGAGATCAGCGGGATTCGAGTCCCCGCGCGTCGTATAGGTCCCCGGGTGAGCTTAGATCTCGAGAGAATTGGAGAGTGGCACTGGCTAGGCGGGAGAGACGCGAGGAGGAGGGGAGGAGTGGAGGTGGAAGGCGAAGGTGGTGGAGGAGGAAAAGGTAGGGAGGGGAGGTGAGGGCATCGCGTTGAGGCCCCTCCCTTCGTGGCTCCCTCCCCGGGGCCCGAGAGAATCCCTCCGGCCGTCGGTTGGGACCCCCCACCAAAGCCCCTACGACAAGACCCGCGGCCCACCTGTGCCGCCGCGGATGGACCCTGCACGCTTCTCCGCTGATCCGACGCACAGTGTGCCCATAAGGCCCATTCGAAGTATACTTACGAGAGCGCGCGCGCGGGCCCCGAGTGAGGCGAGCGAGCGAGGGAAAAGAAGCGAGCGAGCGAGCGTGTAAGAGGGGACGAGAGGAGGAGCGGGGCGATCGAGCGGACCTCGCAGGTACCCACGACACCAGTGGGCCCCAGAAGTGGGACCGCCGCGGAAAATAATCGGAGGTGGGGGCCGATTCAAGAATCGACGTGGACACCCTCGCCTTCGAAAGTCATTCACCTAACGGTCATCGCCGCGTCGAGCATCTTCTTCGGGCTTCCGTTATCCGGTCGCACCCGCCTCGAGGAATTCTTCGAGAAAGATAGAAGGAGGAATAGAATTCGGGAGGATCAAGAATCCGGAGGTTACCGAAGAAGTGTCGGGATTAACCGCGAGTCCTTCCTGTTTTGTACGGAGACGTAGAAATGAACAGAATTGAACATTGGTGCTTGAGTTTTCTCTCCTGTGAAGTTTCCAAACTTTGTGGACCCTCGCGCGAGGGTGTGTGACGTGTTGAGGCCTGTGTGGGACCTTTTGGGATTTTATACTCACCCCGGGTGTGTAGATTGTAGCAAGAGACAGTGAGAAGACAGGCAAGCGTCGCGACGCCCGACGCTCGGCTCTTCAAGTGGACACACTCGCGTAAAGTGATACGGACAAAGATTACTGACATCGGGAAATTGGCATCATTCGTGGAATATCTGGATTGAAGTGATCAAGCGCGATTATGCATCTAATCTAAGACCGCGAGCTGAATGTTGTTTTTGTAATTGTGCAAGATTAATCATCGACCAGTTTAAGGTATGAGGACTAAACGTGAATTACATTAAATGTTATCTTTGGCGTAACGAGTACGAGTGCCGAATCAAAATCGGGAGGAGAAGGAAAAAAATAATCGAAGAAAAAAATATCGAAACCAGCTGCGTGTAACTTGACGACACATTTACATTTCTAGAGAAACGCGCTCCGTGTTTAATTACGTTCGTTCTCTCCTCCCGTTTTCCCTCCACACTTTTACTCTCCGTGTCGCCATTCTCGTTATTGTCATTGCGCACACTAATTTTCACGAAATAACGTAGAACGCATGCAACGCGCTGACAACAGTGTCGAACGACGGAGCGAGTTTCGTAAGAGCGTTCAAAGCGATTTCTTTGTCTACGATCGTGACACTAGGCGAGAATCGTCATGGTTCGACGGTGAACCAAGGAGAGAATTTTGTGTCTGAAATTGACTAGATCCTGGCGATTTTATCTCGAACGATTTTAATTTTCCGTCACGTTCATGGATTTTCCTCTGCCGTCGGATCGAACGAGAGTATCGTTCGGGACGAATGAATATCGGAGAGATTTATAATTGTCGAGGAACGAGTAAGACGACTACGATTGCGGTTTAGCAGGGGCTTAAGCCCTTGGTCGAGAAACGATACAAGAGTACAATTGGCAATAAACAGTTGGAGTTGCATCGAGCAAAGGCCAATCGTCCTGGAGCAGCACGCGTTGCGGAACGCCGTTTCATTTCGAAAGAACGGAAGTTACTCTCCACGAACTGGACCGTGCCGGTGGAGATGATGTTGCGATATCGATTATCAAGGGATTCTCCGGGGATGGAAATTCACGCGAAAACCCGTAAAAATATTCTGCTCCATTTAAAAAACGTGTCGACGTTGACAACGGTCAAGTTTCGTGGGCCTCTCGTTAAGACGTGAACCTTTGAGAGCGAAGAGGCGAAGACTGTCGCACAATTGACCGCTACTTTTTATTACAATAGTCCCTGATAATTGCAGCAAGGAGCGTGGCAGTAAAAAAATGACCTGCCACCGACGCCGACCCAGAGCGACTGGGTCGCTCTAAGCTTTAGTGCTCGAGAAAAGAGAAGGCATTTTTCGCCAATAAAAAGGTGAATGCCTGCCGTAACAGGCAAAAAGTGTCTTTCTCTTGCTCTCTCTCTCTCTCCTTTTCTTTCTCCTTTCCATTCCTGCTTCATGTCCTCCTCTCCTTCTCTCGTCGAGCCTTTTGTCGGAGAATCTTTTTTTACAATCTCGCCGGTCGCAGAGATGCCGAGGCATAAAAACGTGAAAACATCGAGCTAGAATACCGAGAAAATGATGCATCACCGCGAAGGTGCGCCCCCGAACAAGCACCCTGTCGTAAAACGTAAAACCCTAATTCCGAACGAGGAGAGGGCCGAGTTCTACGAGTATACGCCGAGTTCGGTAAATAAATGGAAAACGCGTCTCAACTCTCATTATATTTTGAAAGTCGGAAATAGGAACGGTCGGAAAAAATCAATCTGATATATTACACGAGCGAGAAGAGACCAAGCTAAACTCATAGAGAAAAATAGTGCCTACTCAGGATCAGGAGGAAAAGTCTCCCGGGATTTATTTACACTACGCGGCAGATACCAGAATAAGAGTGAAGCCAGTCTACAAAGGACATTAATTTTCTCGATTCCATGCGCGATTACTCACGGCGCTCTTAACGGATATTTAATTTGCCTCGCTCGCGTAGCCCCGAGATCGTCGATCGGCACTATTCTTTCCTTTGCAATGGTAGGGGAAGGAGGAGGAGACGGAGGAGGAAGGAGGAGGAAGGCGAGGGTGGCTAGAGGTGTCTTTATCGAGAAGGTCAGCTTAAGAAAGGAGGACAGCCACGGAGCCGTGGCGGTGTGGGTGCCTGGATCTGATCCCTTTGAGTGCACCACGCTCCTGCTGCCGCTAACTTGCACCTTCCTTCGAGATCGCAGGCCGATCGTGTGTCTCTTGTTAAAGTCATCCGTGATGGCCTCTTATTGACGGGCGAGAAAGGAGAACGACGGGAGGATGAGGTGAGAGGAGACTCTTTTGCGAGAAACGGGAGAGAGAGAGGAAGAAAGAGAGAGGATTGGAAGTTTGCGAACCGCCAGGAGTCGTTACGATTCTCACGGCTCCAAGAGTCCCTCGGTTTACCTATCGTAACAATTGCGCGCGGACCTCGGCAAGCCAAGGTCTGCTCTCCTCATGCCGATCCGTCGATGATCTTGACGATGATCGTTACCGTTGGGAGAGAACAGAGAAGGAGAGAAGGAGAGAGAGAGAGAGAAATCTGTTCCCAACGATAATCGTCTTGGAAATGAGCGGCTAGAGTCGCCAATAAACCGATCGATCGAAGGCCAAACATAATTGCAGGGATGAGGAAAAAAATCAAGAAGATGCCACCGAACGCAGAGGAAAAGTTTTCTGCATGTCGGAACACACATGGTTCTTATCGGTTGAAATGTGGAACGCACGAATTACTGTGAAGAAGGAGCTCAAAACACGAGACTCTCTTTTCGCCCTACTCCAAACTGATAATCGCTAAAACAGCCGAAGGCGATTAGCGCACTGATATATCGGGCGCTCGAATTTCTGCGCGCGCTAGAAACGAGACCAATAAAGCAAACCCGCTAACAACACTAGTAACATTCGTGGAGAGGACAATTAGACGGTCGACGCGAATTTTCAAAAGCGCGCGTATCCAAATGGGATCATAAATGTGAGATTAATAAATTACGATTTCTTTCCTTCTCACAATCGGTTCGCGAGCTTCCCCGTGCCAACGAACTTTCGCAGGCGATCAATCAAAACGCGCATGCAGGCCGTCACCGATAATTAAACAAGATTTACTTGGGAAAGATTAATCATTCCTACTCACCCTTTATTCGCGTCCTGCACAGCTCCGCGCGCCTCATCCTGTTGCACTCGTGTTTTGCCGTATGGTTACGACACCCCGCGAACACAAACGATATCGGTTCTAAAACGTCGCGTCGTCGCAACGAAACGCCTGGAAACGCTCGAGCATGCGGACGACCCCCCCTGAAAGGAGAACCGGATGCACACCTGCAATCAGTGCAGGTTGCAGCGAGGCAGGCGCGTTCGCTCGTACTGTTTCGCATCGTACAATCGGATCCTCCTGCATTTCCGCATTAATAATTAAAAGCACGAACGGGCGCGATGCCCTGGCGAAGGCAACGCTCGAGCCCGGTGCGCGCGTTCCAGCGCAGATTGGAAAAGGATCGAAAATCTCTAAAGGATCGTTTCTCTAAACGACGCGGCGATCGGTAAAATTGATCGACCGCCAAAAAGCAGGGAGTTTTTCCGGGTACGTGGAAAATATTCTGCGGGCCGCCGCCGTCACCACGGTGGAGAGTTAACCGCGAATTGCGACAATGGCTAGGTGAAATCTCTCCGAATGTTATGACAAATGAGAGGAGGAAACGAGTGGTCGACGACCGCGGCCGCCGCGGAGGTCTCGAACGAGCGATTATCCGCGTTACGCAATTGTATCGCTCTAAGGAAAATTATTATCCCGCGATCGACCGCGTGAAACCAAGGAAGGGAAGAAGAAGCGCGGAAGATGGAACATACAAGGAGGGATGGTAGAGCGTGTCGAGGAGAGGAATAGACAAAAAAAAAAAGATGAAGGAAAAGAGGGAGGAAGAAACGAACGCGGAATTAAAAGTACGCGTAGGCACTCGACGCAGGCGTCGAGCGCGTCCGCGAATGACTAGTGTCAACGACTGTAGGGTATAGGTCAGGAGAGAGAGACTCCGTTGATCAAACATTCGATGTCTCTTCCATTAGCTGAGATTTACTTTCCCATTTAGCGATAGTCCGTCATGTATGAAAGTCGGCGGAGAGGTCGGATGACACCTTCGGGGCAACGTATGTAGGCCATCGCTATTGTCCTATATCGAACGACACACCGTAGTCACAGATATACCAGTAAGAAAAACTGTACCAAGGCAATTATTTTCGGATTGTTTCGCGGACTGTTTCAGCGATCTGATCAGACTTCGTAAAATTCAACGTTCCACGCGAACGCACGGAGACGCGAGGGAGAAATAATCGAAATCGTGACTAGACATTGTGACAAGCCGGTGATTCACAGCGAGCACCTCGCGATAGAAAGGAGGATTGAGAAAAACGGGAGAGGTGCAAGAAATTTGTATCGTGCCCCGTTATCCGCTTCGTGAAATATCAACTGCATTCTAGATTAAGATTATACTCGAATACGGGGAATGAATATTGGCCATTGGTGTTCTCGGTATTTCTACTAAGATTCTTAGATCGGCGAATGAAGCGTCGGGTGCGTCCAACTGTGAAAACGAAATCGCGAGTGCGGTGCGTTTTCCGGACGAGCGGTCAAAGAAGGCAAGAGGTGGCGCGTCGATGAAAGAAAAAGAATGAGACGAGGGAAAGAAGACCGACTGTGAGAAGAGAACGGAAGAAGCTCGTGGAAGGGGTGGAGAAGGCGGCGGGAAGGTGCACGGCGTGTTTTCCGCTCGTTGAACGTAACACGCATCGCTTTGCCACGATCCAGCGATTCGCGCGCTAAGCGCAAAGCGACGGGATTGCGCAATGCGCGTGCGCGAACGTCTTCTCTTTCCCAACCGATCGGTGCGCCTGCCGCGCGATAAGAGTGGCGCGAGAAATTTTCAAATCATTCATCAGCTTCTTAATATCTCGTACGTCTGCCGATTCGATTCTCCACTTCCATCCTCTTACTCCCCACCGAAATAACTTGGGTCGCGCAAATCGCACGCGATCGAAGAAGCTCCCGCTGAAACAAAGCCCTTCTTTCTGTTGCAGATGAATCAGCAGTGCAAGGTGTGCGGCGAGCCCGCGGCCGGCTTCCACTTCGGCGCGTTCACCTGCGAGGGCTGCAAGGTGAGTCTTGACCCGGACTTCGTAAAAACCCGCACCGTCTTTGACCTCGCGCCTTGCTTCGTACTTCGCGATGCCGAAGAAAGAAGGAGAAGAAGATGAGAGTCCTGTCCTCCCTCGGTACCTTCAGCGAAGCACAGGGATAATGCGTTCGCGGCACACATCTTCGTGCTTCACGCGATATTTCAATGCTGCGGGTGCACCTTCCTCTTCTTCCTGTCTGATTCAATTTGCAATCCTGATCGAGAGAGCCATCCCTTTCCTCTTAAGCTCGTGTCCCGTATGGTTATTCGAGTCGTTCCTGTAAAATATCCCATCGAGGAAAATTTCTATAAAATGTTCCCGCCTCTTCGACGAGGCCCACCACCACCGTCGGTCGACCGGTGTCGCTATTCTTTTAGTTCCCGGACTGGCGACGATTTCGCAAAGGCATCACCGCTTAGATCGCTTTCACGACCCGCTCCGTGGCCGAGGTTAAGCGTTTAACCAGGCATGCGTGTCAACTGGGGCCACAAAGGAACAACGGTGGTGGCCACCGCGCGCGCCGTCCGATTAAACCATCGAACGGTTTCTGCATACGGACCGACCTGAGAGGGCCCCGCGCGCGCGCTCTGTGAGTCTCTCGCGGGCCCCGCGACTCGAGCGTAGAACCGCGCTCGACGGTGCGAGTGGGACCGCGAGAGAGAAAAGAGAGATGTATAGAGGACGCGCGCCGAGAAAGAGAGGGGTGGGGCTCGGAGGGAGGCTGACATGCTACGATGGGCCTGAAAACGAAAATAACGAAACGAAACAATGTCGAGGTGACGTAATCGTGAACTAGGGCGGAAACAATTGTGGCGGACAAGTGCGAAGCGCCGGAAGCACCGCCTTGGAACGACCCGTGCCGGTGAACGAGATAGCGAAATGGGCGCACGTGCCCCGTGCTTCGAGTTCATTCCTCTGATCGAATTAAAACGTTGATTTATCGTATGCCCGTGATATTAAAATATTCGCGACGCGCAGTCCCTTCTTTCTACTCGCCTGCGAAGAAATTATTAAACATTTCGATTACTACTTCGGAACACTTCTGATCCATAGTACGCGCTCTCGTTTTCGCGGACGGAGAATTTCGACGATGAAAAGCACTCGAGCACCGGCGAGACTTCGAAGTAGGGCCCCGTTTGCATAACCACCCGCGGGAGGAGGACGAGGAGAAGGTGGGAGGGTGGCACGTAATAACGGTAGCATTTTCTCGATTGTGTCATCGCTCCCAAAGCGTCGCGCGTATCGTCCGTCTCCTCCTCACCTCCTCCGTCTTTCTCGAGCGAGCATTATAGCAGCGGTGCGCGACGACGTGGACGGGACGCGACGACCGACAGACGACGCCGCCGACGCCGCTGACGACCGATGACGATGACGACAAGTGGAACGCGAAGCCGGCCCGCAACGAGCAGCGCGCGCGTCTCGGCGATACGCGCATCGGGACCAGTGGGCCGCAGGAAGAGCTCGTTTTCAGGCCAAACGAACCAGAAACAATTAATAATATGGCGTGCGTACGAGTGGAAAAAGCGAAAGTGGACGACCGCGGCCTGGAGGCATTGATTTGTCCATCGCGAATATCCGAGCGCCAGATTTTTCGCTTCGCATTTTTATTCGTACCTTGGAAACAATCGCGTCGATTGTCCAACGGATCTCTCCGGCAAATTTTCCATAGGCGCGTGTTTCCTGAAGTAGAATTCAAGTTCGTTCGCTCGCAAGAGCGACACACTATCCCGTTGCGGAAAAGCGACAAGGGTGGAGAAAAAGTGAGAGAGAGTGAGAGAGGAGTGGGGCCGTTGCTCTCTGACACGAAAGTCACGCGGTGTCGGAATCGCGTGGAATTGCACCATTTGGACAATTAGCACGAGCGCAACGTAGACCGCACGCGCCTCGACGTCGCGCGCCTCTCTTCGCTCCTGTGCCCTCCCTCGCTTCACTCGCCATGAATGAGACAACGAGAGCGTCGGGCGTGCGGTTACACGCGAACGGCTCGCCCGTACAACGTTACAAATGTTACAATGCCGTTGCGCGACGCCGTAACGTTCAGTTACCAAACCGAGCGAGCGAGCAGCGCCCTCGCCGATTCTCCCCGTTTACAACGCGAGCGTGATTCGCATTACGAGCTCTCTCGCAGAGTCCCAGCCAGAGCTCGTACCCTCAAACAAGAATTCCATTAGATACGCCGCGAGGAGAGCGAAAAAGATCGTCTGATGTAATAATGCCTGGGCGTTAAGGACGGTCCGCTCCAGTTTTTATTCCCACTCCCCCATTTTTTTGCTAGCAAAATTAATAGAGCGTTCTGTGAGATTTGCGGAGGAAACTGGAGTGTCGAGGAAGGTTAGCCTTCTTTTTTCTACTCGACCGTTTCTTCTGTAATTTCGAAAATTGTCCTATTCCCAGCAAAAAAGCAGATTTCATTATCACTGTTGCTTTTCTGTTACAGTCCTTCTTCGGAAGATCCTACAACAATCTAGGAAGCATATCGGAATGCAAGAACGGTGGTGAATGCGTGATAAACAAGAAGAATCGTACCGCCTGCAAGGCCTGTCGTTTAAGAAAGTGCCTCCTAGTTGGAATGTCCAAATCTGGCTCTCGATATGGACGACGGTCGAACTGGTTCAAGATTCACTGCCTCCTCCAGGAGCAGCAGCAACAACAACAACAGCAGCAACACCACTATCAGCAATCCATGCCGAGCCAACAACACCAACTGTCGCAGCAGCAACGAAAACCCATGAGTCCACCCATCGGCATTCACGGTGCTCAAAGAAAGGACGACGTGCTCCTTCTGGGCTTGGACGATTACAAAAATTCCACGTCGCCCAGCATCAGCTCCCCCGAGTCCCACAACAGCGACAGTTCCGTCGAAATATCGGAGAGAAGAGCAGCTTTCGCTGGACATCCAGGCTTCCGTCCGTTACACTCTCACCTTCAGCACTCGGTAGCTGACCTCTCAGCCCTCAGCAAAGAGATGATGAGCCTTCCTTTGGGTTTCCATCTGGGTGGAATGTCCTTGATCCCTCCAGCTTTCCTACCACCTCCAAGTCTGAGCATGTTCTCACCCTACCATCTTTACGGTGCTCCCCATAGTACTGCCCATCCTCTCGTGCCCACCAGTCATCCTTCGAACGTCCTTCGACGTTCTCCCGTGATAGAGGACAATTCGGCAGTGGCAGCGGTGAGCACAACCTCCACGACTACTGGCATTTCTTCGACTATCGTCGACGTCGATAATAAAGAATCTTGCACGAACAACGACAATAACAATCACAATAACAATAACAACGATCGATACACCCACAATCATAACGTGGAGGCCGAGAGGCGGAACTTTTCACCTTCTGCGGAACCCAGGGAGAATTTCACTAAACGATTTTACCTCGACGCGGTGCTAAAGAGCCAGAGGACACCTGGTGAAGGTTCACCTGGGTCCACTAAGGCGAAATCGGAAAGAGGTTCGCCGCCGTGTAGTCCACGGGAGGAGGCGGATGATGAAGATGATGAAGACGAGGAGGAGGAGGAGGAAGTGGTAGTAGCGGTGGACTGTCCACCGCCACAGGATGATCCCATGGATTTGTCCATGAAGCCAGTGGCAAACGGTGGAAGTGAGGACGCCGAGGATGGGGATGACGAGGTTGATATGGAGAGCGGTAGTGAACGGGACAGTCCGCCGTTGAAAAGGAGACCAACGCCGATGGACTTGACAACGAGGTCTTAGAATATGGAAACGTAAAAATTTTGGAGGAAACGACATTTTCATCGGCGCCGTGAGAAAGGCCAGGGCTCTAACAACGGTTCACCGAGGGAGCTACATCGGCTTCGGGCGTTCGAGCGTGAAATAGTGAAATCGAAAACGTAGTCGGCACTCTTGTAGACATTGACAAGAATCTTAGAGCCATACGTTATCCCTAATTGCATTCCTGCCCCGATGGTGGAATACCAACCGGATTCTTCCATGCGCCTCGTCGACTCACCGGTTAGGAAAAGAGCGAGAGAGAACAAGAGACCGAGTGAAATAAAAGAAGGAAGAGAAATCCGAGAAGCGTCGCCGAATCGTTAAGCAGAATTCGCACCCTCGCCTCGAGCCTCTTCCTCTCGTAGAAAAGCATCGAGTGGCCTGTAAATACGAGCTCTCGGAAGAATCGAACGATTGACGTCTCAATTCCGGGTAATCACGGCCGCTGAATCGAGTCGCGGTTGCGCAAAAGCCAATCGGCTTTAACGAGAGAGCCCTCCGCTTTAATTAACGAGCGCGCGCGCGGGTAGAAGCGGCGGGAGAGAAAAGTGGCGCCAAAAGAAGGGACGACGAGTAGAGGCGCGCGCGCGGTGGACACGAGGCAAGAAGAGTAGTAGAAAGAAGGGAGATAAACGAAGACACGGAAAAAGAGAGGAAATCGATCGTGGCTTTAGCCGCAGGGCTAAAAAGCGGAGAGGAAGAGCAGCCGAAGGTGCACACACGCGTTGATAAACACGTCAACCTTACGGAGTGCACGTGTTCGGAATGCGCGTTTACAAAGCGGCGTACACGCGTCGAACGTCGGTAAGCGCTTTATCTTACACGCGTTCGACGGCTGCCAATGTAAACGCCAGCCCGTCCCCTTACCCTCCACTTGCGCGAGCGTTTTCATTCGAACGGGAGGAGAATCAAGAGAGGAAAAGAATCGAGGGGGTGCCTAAAATCGAGAGAGAAGGTCGAAGGATATTTTGGGGGAGGATCAATCGGGCGCTACAATTTCGCGGGATTTTTTGCCACGCAAGCCGAGTCGAGATTCTGACGGAGCGAGGTGTATCGCGAGAGGGTCGATACTTTTCCCGCCGCATTATCCATGCCGCTCGTAGCCTCGTCTCGTCGAACACAGGATCGCTTTTAGCGGCGTAATAGCGACGCGCGTGCTCGAGCCGCGCTTTTAGGAATTCGAGAAACGCGCGAGGTGGGCCTGTCGGCTCGCGTTTGGTAAGGAAACCGATCACGGGGTCGTGCCAAGCGGTGAGGCGCGTGAGTCCGCGCTGGAAAAAACAATCCTCGCAAACTAATGTTCACGAAAATTCGTGTCGCCGAGCGAGTGTCCGGAGTAAAACTCTCGATTTTTCTTATTAGCGCGAAGATTGAGAAGCTAAAGCCGGAAATCGTCCATTGTCGAACGCAAACGTAATGAAATTAAACATAAATTGAAAATGCGTTCAACGGTAAATTATTGCGATTCTTTAGTGAAGATTAATTGCGAACGTCTTGCGGCGACTAAGAGAAATAATTCCAATCGTGTCGACCAATGTTCGCAATCCCTGATCCATCCATGACAAATCCGTAATCGTGGCTAAACTGTACTTTAGATGCATTTTGTACATAAACATTGTAAATACAATAATATACGTAGTAGGTAGTCTCACTAAGTCACATCTAATCGTCTTTTATCTTAAAACGTTTTCCGTCCTTGGACTTATCACTTTCGAGACGAATTAAAAAAATAGTTTTTTCTTTGTCTATTGTTATTAATTGTCACGTTATCAATAGACGAGTCTGCATAGTCAACAAAAAGGCCAGTATTTTTTATACATATAACCATCCTTGTTGTAGTGGTCGAATTATCGGCAAAATTGTGCAATCGTCAGGTATGCTCCATTTAATTGTGTTAGAAAGAATCTTGTCCTCGTCAACGTCTCTCGTAGTTTTAACTAAAATAATTCCGAGCGTGCGCAGGAATTTCAGGTAGAGGCGACTAGGGGAGAGAAGCGTAAATAAAGGATGGGCAAGGTTTACGAAAACGGGACCTGGGCCAGTAAGTACTTGTACATAACTACTATACGATAATCAAAGGATCATTATAACACGCAACTTGAGGCAAACGTTAGCACTGAGAACGTAAGAGCTGAGGCCCCACTTATGTGTAATTCGTACGTAAAAAAGAAAAGTATAAATGTGAGTGAGACGATATAAGTATTTAATGCCTGGATGGAAAAAAGTACCAGAGATATTTAACAAAGTACACGAGATTCGTTAACCAGAGTTATTTATGTGATATACCGTAAAATTAATTTTGTAGCTGTTTTCGAATAAATTAAATTCATAACAAAACGCGATGTACGATCGCAGTGAGTAATTGTTAATTTATATTTCAGTTTAGGACAGTCGTCAAAAATATACATATATGTTGCAGAAATAGTCTGTCAGGAACTGTCAGAAAATAATTTTACAAATAATTATTTTTGCGAAAATCAAGGACACCAATAGTATCCCTCGCAAATATTTCAACGACGAAATATATTTCAACGTAATTTCGTCGTATTCCCAACGTGGTTATTTAGGATCAAAAAATGTAAAGCAAAATGTAAAGCAGGATTTGCACTTCTACTTCGAGGGTCGCGTCTGTCTTATTGGAAGAACGTACGAGGTTGCGTGCGAAGTTAAGAAAAGGTTATGAGCATAAATAGGCAATATAATAAAACCCGTGGGCAAAGATGACCACGCTAACTCATAATGCCCCGGCATGAATATTCAACATACACGAAGTATAAATTTTCTCTTGGGGGTTTCACGAGCGAGCGTACACGCCCGAGCGAGGTCGTCATGTAGAATATTAACGATTCGCACTCAAATATCAATTAGTTTGGGTAGCATTCGTCGTTTTTGTCGCCTGGCGTGCGGTACAGGCACGATAAAAGAAATATGCGCCGGTTCTCGACCTCACTTGGACTACGTGTGCTGCGTGTATACGTACACGTGAATTTTCGCACCCCCATCGTGCACCGATCGTAAATATTGTATGATACTCACCCCCCCCCCCCCATGTTGCATAGTAGATCGCCAGAACCTTCGTATATCTCGTAGAATCCAAGCATCTTTCCAGAAATGTAGCAATAACTTCGACAGACGACACTTTGCAAAATGACCATTTGTACAAAACATCAAGAACTGTGCACTAAGGACCTCTGTCGAAACGGCAAATCTGATTGGAAGACGCCGAAACGTATGTGACGCGCATGCGCATTGGTTCTAATTTTTGAAGATGCCATTTCTAAAGGTTAGGGTGTACATTGTTTATTCGGACCTTCGTAAAGTAACGCGCTTCCTATTTAATGCTGTGCTCGACGCTTTTGAACGGATTTACAGGGCACGTATTCAAGCGTCGTAGTTTACGAGTCCCGGGCAAAGGGTTAGCCACAGGTCCTGAGTTGCGATTTACCTCGCATTATTACACACGAGCGCGTTCGTTACTCTCTTACTACTGCATAATCGGGCGTTCGTAGTATACGCGACGGTTTACGGGCTACATGTTTATCCTCGCGTGCTCGACCTTCGGTGAAAAAAATATAATGTGTACACGACCGCGTTGCCTGAAATGGTTCTGCAACTTCCCAGAATCATCTTCCTGCGAACTGTAAATTTGACGATAAGCGCATCACTATAGTATTCGTGCGAGAACCAAGGAACGAGTTCGAGGTAAGTCAGCTTTTCAATAGACATACACGAATATAAAAAATATCTTTAATATTTGATTTTTAAATGTACCGATTGTTAGATGTTATTTCCAAAACAGTTATTATCACTTATTTTCATCTGTCGGAAAAATGAGGTTATAAAGGACACTCACGGTAAAGCACATTTATAAATATTTTTTTAATTGAGAACATTTTTAAAAGGCGATTTTGTAAGATTTATTTAGGCAGGACATTGGCCCTTATAATCTCGAACACGTGCTTCAAATAACTGTATAGTACTGCCATCTAGCAGTGGTAATTGTAGAAAAGACAAATGCTTCTGATCAGTTGATAGGTATGGAGGGTATGGAGGTATGGAGTAATCTTTTTAAATTTAAATACACAAACTTTTAATCAAACGTATTATAAATTAGAAATATTCTTATCGTTAAACAAGTAGTCGATCACAATTTACTATGCCTCGAGTCTAATTAGGCGAATTTGGAGTTACGCAGGATTATAGCCAAATCGATAAAACTCCCAAGCACCAGACCCCACGTTTGTTATGTTTGTATAACCATGTCTTTGTTTATTAGAAATTGGACTTTTTACATTTAAATATACAAGCTTTTGATCGAAAGTGTTGTAGATTGGAAACATTGTAATTGTTATACAAATAGAAACATAAATTTACAAAACCTTGAGTGTAATGAGGCGAATTTGGAGTTACACAGGATTATAGGTAAATCGATAAAGTTTCAAGCACCAGCCGCCAGGCTTGTTATGTTTTTATAATTCTGGTTTCATCTATTAGAAATAGGACTTGGTGCATGATATTTAAAAAATGAAATTTGTTTTATTGTAATGATTTTGTGTTAATGAGTAATGTACGTACTAGTGACGAAACGTAAGATTCAAAATATAAAACGCTATATACAATGAAATTATGCATTATATATTGCTAGTAACTGTACGATTATATATATTCAATGTTTCAATTTGCCTTTTCTTCAACTAACTGCCGATATAATTAATGAAAGCATATGCAATGTAGTTCTGCATAGCTGTATTTGATATTCAAAGATCCAAATATGTACAGTTAGATAAGATAGTGTTTTACTTATTACATCAATGATTACTTTTGGGTACAGAATGGCTTGGTGTAAAGACTTCATAATCTACTACTGAGAAATAATAATCTCCCATAAGCACAGTATTTGAAGCATGATCTCCATCATAACTATGTGGAAGGTTACTATAACTTTCCATATTTATGTTACAATTACTTGAGATAAGTAGATCTGCTCCAGCACCAAAGATTGGACCAATGCTGAAACATAAAAATGCTTGATATAGTCTTAGAGACAAAAGTATTATCAGTGTAAAATAGTCGCTCTTCCTAAAACTTACTCTGGATGATAGCATATAGCAAAAGGTTTCTTTACAATGTCATATTTGGTTGGAGGTACATCTTGGTTATTTGTAAGAGTGAAGAGGAAAGCTTTTTCAGAAGTAATGTAGTGTCCTTTAGCATTTGTTTTTCCCCATGGAGCATCGCTGAAACCTCCACATATTTCACCGCGCGTTCCCTGTGAAGATGGAAAGTTATGTATCGTACGAAATTAGAAACAGATAAACGTTTTGATTATATACAATACAATTACCAGTGCTACCACATAAGTGGGACAAACACCATCGCAATGTCGATGAAAAGATGCAGCTGAATATCCATGACTAGAGGCTCTAAAAGAAATTCCTAAATATGAAAATATCATCCTAAAATTAGTATAAATTTATTTGCTAAGCGTACCTATAAACCAAACGCCAACTTTGCTTCGGTGATCCATACCACTGATTTAGCAAGCGTTGAAAACCCATTTTGTCTCTTGCAAGAATCTGAGATCCCGGAAAAAGAAAGGGGCTTACTCTAGGTTGTAACCTTTTGTCCGCGCAGATTTCCGCATACTTGTTTGGCAATGCTGCATACCTATACCTAAAGCAAAACGTCCAAATCGAAGGCCTCCAAGAAAAACAGGGGTTCCTGTCAAACCGTACCTTACGCATTTTGAGCCGCTTGATCGATCGGGATTGAAAAATTCGTACCTCTCCAAGGACAATTCTATCGGCACTGCTCCTGTTGGCTCTACCTCCTCAGCAAACACCTGGCTGTCAATGAGCAGCAAACGAACATGATTTATCACCCCTGATAAATGTTGGCAGACCCGCACTCGCTCTTCTTCCGTCCAGTGTTGCGTAGGCTGCGTCACCCCTGCCTAGGAGCGTGGTCCGTACGGTTAAGCGTTCCTTAACTCGTAATTCTAAATTCCGATCCAAGAACCTAAGGACCCAAGGACCCGATAATAATCGTATGCGAGATAAGGTCTAAGACCTCACACAACATACGTATGGTCAGAACTTTAATTCTTCGTGGACTTCAAGGGATTCAAAGTACTCGGAAACGGAATAGTAATGTTAAATTAAAGAACCTGATACTTGGCCCAATTTAGTACAGCTCTCCACACATCTTCCTCTTCAAGTCCAAGATAATCAGATGATATGAGCTTGACTAATGCATCTTTAGGAAGATTACAAAATGCTGTAGTTTTTACAGTATCAACAGCATTTTCTCCAATAAAAGCAAAACATCTTTCAATGAACGACGAGCAAGCGCCTTTACCACCTAAAATATAAATAATTTAATTATTGAATCTTCAAATTTACAAACAATTAGCACAGAGTTTTAGTTACTTAGTATAAATATAAATTTAATACTGCAACTTAATTAGAAAAGCTAACCGGCATCGCATAGAAAGCATGCATTAGAATTACTCATTACAATTAATCATTACAATAATAAATTTCTTTATATTCTTTTAAACAACATAGGACTTATTCTGTTTGATGAAGGACGTAAAAATAACACACGTTTTAAGTAAAAAGATATTTTTAATAACTTTATGCCAAGTTTACATTGACTACAAAGTTTTTGATGAAACTGTAATATCTTGAATTTTAACACTCAAAAAGTGAAGCAGTCGGTACATTTGATTTCTTAACGTTATATACAATTGTATCATGCGTACAATATATAAAGTGGTCCAAGTAGAATACAGAACTTTCAGTTAGCCGAGCTTGAATAACAATAACTTGAACACAAAGTTTTAGTCAGTATGTAGATTACAAGTGTGATTTTTTCTAGATAGTGAAACATTTTCATGTTTCTTTTATGAGCAGAATGTGTAGTTAAACATTCAGTAATCTTAAATAACGTTCATCTTTCTTTGCATTCATTCAACATTCCTCGCACACAAGGGATTCTCAAATTTGTCCTTAGATGTGTCCCTGAGTCACTGCTGGCGCGTATTCTCTTCTTCTAGGTCATTTTTGTAGGGCAGATAAATAATACATCACTTGTCAACACTTGAGCGCGCTTTTTCTCTTTGAGGTTATGTGTTCCATTTGCCTAGTTAGCTGTAGGATTAGTGTTCTGTATCAACGTTATATTGTCTCCCTTGAGCATGATACGTCCAATGGGTTTTCTGTTCTTCGTTTTTAGATGGAATTCCTCAGCATCGTCCAGTACAAGGTTCATGTACTCGTCAAATCCGACAATGTGTCCTTCTATGCGTAGATTAATATTTTCAAATAACCACACTTGCACGCGTGAGCGGTTTTGTAGGTATCTAAATATAAGGTTGATGGGTTGTACCATCACCTTCTGAACTTTTTGCGGTCCCTTGTACGACATTTTTGCAGTCGTTTTCAAAAAATAACGTATTACGTTTCCAACACGCGTACTCAGTTTGTAATCGTTGGACGCCGGAAAACATGGCGTTCCTGTTCTACCAACTGCTACACGTTAATGTAGATAATATTTAAATTCACATAGTCGTTTTTAACGAAATATATTTTCCTCCGAAAAATTCCACAGGATATACAATTAGATAAATTTCAAATAACATTGAACCCGTGTTTTTTGTTCAAGGTAAAACACGACAAGAAGATTGCAAGTTTGTATGTATGATTTGGCTACACTGACAACGCAAGAATGCGTCAAGAAAGTGCTGCCACAGTGGTAAGAATGCGAACATTTTAACAATGATATAATCTACAATTGTACAATAATCGCGGATTACATCAATTTTCAAAAAATATAGACAACTTGAAATATTTCAAGAACATTCAAAAATGAATTGGGGATATTTACAAATTCTTTAAACATTCTTTCAAATCAAATGTTTGAGTAACATTTTCCCATGTTGTAGCACATCTTTAGAAAAGCCTGAGGTTTTATCAAGAGCTTTCTACTCAAGCGCATTTTATGGCTCTTCAAGCTTTTGAGGAGCATGCTACAAGATATATCAATATCGTATAGTAAGTATTAACACAACTTTCTTTTTCTCCACGCGAGTTTAAAACTCGAGAAACGCCAATATAAAGGCACAAATTAATTATAAATCCCGAAGGATAATTAATTGCGTTACGAAGGTACATAGAAAAGAAATTTTAATTTTCTCCGAAATAACTTACCAGGTACTCTTTCCTGTGCGTCGAGAGCTGCGGTTAAAAGAGCACAAGCATTTCCAGGACTGAGAGTGGCCGATACGTGTTCCTCGCAACTCCTCCAAAGTTCTTCGACGCCCAGCTCTTGAGCAAGCCCCAACATCTCGAAGATACCACTGTCTTGCAGCATGATCTGTCGACGGAAAGGTGGAAATCAAAAGTTCATATTGTCCTGTTCTTCAACGCCGGATAAATTCCTACAGCTTGACTTTGTTTCGCTTGTCAGTTACTAGAAACGTAACACCGTGCCTCACCTTGCCCGTGTAGATGTAATGAATGAATTGTCGAAACGTTTCAGGATGTGCATGCGGCATTCGCACCGGCGCGGGATTTCCTGGAGTGCCGATTCTCTTTGCGGCCGAGAAATTCTTGCATCTGTGAAGAAAGGAATCAAGAAAATGCGTGTTGGACGCGCGTTCGTACGCGACGGAACGAAACTTGGTCGACGGAGAATGAAGTGACGACGTCGGAGGGGTGTTAGGTGTGCGGTGAGTCGATATTTTGAATTTTGCACGAGCACAAATGTGTTCCAGCACCGGTGGATCTTGTAACGAACACCCACCACTCCGCCTGTCGGCGCCTCCACCACTTCTGGCAGTACTTCTCGTCACAAAAGAGCTTAATTGACTTCGTCAGGAAGCTCCGTTACTGCGGGAGAATACGTAACTAACATACGGCGGTTGGAGCTTTAGTTTCCGTTCCCCCTAGAAGTTAATGGCAACCATCGAACGCTCCCTGTCGGTTCTCTCTGCGTTCTTCTGCCGTTACCGGGAGAGAGAAACAAGGGAAAAGAAGGGAGGAAGAAGGAAATGGGAAATGGATGGAGGGGGCGAGTGCGAGGATGAAACGCGAAAGCAGATAGTCTCGCGATGTAGCCAACGGAGATGGTCCCTCATGACCCATTGAGAAGAAACTTCGATCTTTGCCTCTTCGCCTTCCTCGCGCTGGAAGGGTCCACGGGCACATAAAGAGAAGAGCTTTTCTCTGTCAGAAACTCCCGTATCGCGTGGACATGCAAATTCAATACCCAAGAACAATGAGTAGAAAAGAATAAGCAGATAGAACGAAATCATTTGATATTTCATTTGGTTAGGAGTTAACTGAAAAATTAGGGAAACTTTTGCTCGTGGAAAGCATACTTGGAATGTACTCCTGCCTCTTGCCGTGTCACGCGAGCTTTGTGAGTTTCGTAGAAGCAAGTCAATGAACGGGGAATATCGGTGACGAGCTCGTAGAGAACGGTAAAATCATCGGAAAGACATTTGAGCTGTGTACTTCGAGGCGAAACGAAGTGCGGCCCGCATCGCTCGTCGTATGTAGGCATTGAGAGCGCACGACGTAAAGGCCACCCCCCCCCCCCCCCCAAGCGGGTGGCGTATCGAATCAAAAGAAAATGTGTCAAAGACCGAGCGAACGCAAATGGAAGTGGTATGCGCCGCAAGTACCTCGGGCTTTGATATCACACTGGCACGCGCACACCCTTGCAAGCCCCCGCGAAACTCCGTCGTTTCCACCGAACCCGGAAAAGCTTGTCGGGACGGGAAAAAGCAACGCGTAGGAACCTTACTGGAAAAAAAAGAGAGAAGAGGGGATCGTCTAAAAGCATTTATACCGAATTCGCGGGATCGCATTAAAGCGTAATCTTTTTCGCAGGTGCCAAATATGTTTAAGGAATTTGATCTATTAATTCCAAGTCGTAGATACTCTTAGTAGATTTTCTTCGGAACCATTAATTTCTACAATTGCATGTACACATTGTGACGTGGTATTTATATATAAAAAGGGAGCTGTAAGAAAGCAACAGGGAAGCATGGGGAAAAACGCTTTAAGCCGGAGAGAGCAAGCGAACGACGAAAACTGCCGGAGAGGAGAACGCGAGCTTTTCTTTAATAACGGGCACGGTGGAAATCAAAGGAGACGAAAAAGAAATCGGCGTGGGTGAACGCCAAGGACGAGAATAGGCCACGGTGGTGCGGGGTTGGTGTGACGACAAGGTGTCGAGGGGGAGGGGGGCTGAGTTTCACGAGTTGTTCGGAGCGAGGGAGGCAGAACGAAGTGTAAGAACGAAGGAGAAAGAAGAGGAAAAGAGGGAGAAGGCGAGAGCGAGTTGCAGAGGACACGTTGGTGGCTGGGAAACGAGGGTCGCGGCTGATGCTTGGTTTCACGGCGGCAAGGGTTGAATGTCGCCGCGGGCTCCGCTACTAACGACCAAGCTTGCGATTACACGCCGGCCTCCGTAGTCGATCTCCCTGCAAAAACCGCCCTGGCTTCCGGTGCGCGCCCACCGTCGATTTTCCAGAGGCCCTCTCGCCCTTTGTGGCCTCACGCATTCCTTCCATCGCGACGAAACGCCTTGTTGTCCTGTCGCTTCTAATTGTCCCTTCTCGCTTCCTTCTTGCGCATCGCTCGTGTCGAAGTCGACTCTATCGAGAGACGCGTCCCGAACGACGAGAGCGATGTAATACCCCACTGTTCGCCGTTCAATTTGCATTACATCTCAACTTTGGCTCATCCCCGAAAAATACTCCTTCCCTCCCTTCGTGGGTGAGGGAAATTTTCGAGCGCGTCAAAAAACTCGAAGGGCGAGGACAAAGGGCACGAACGAGGGCACTCGAGTGCCACGCAGGACGAAACAATCCTTCGATTTTCGTCAACTTTCCCGGGCGAGTGGCCGCGAGATCCTGGCGAGGTGGGGAGGATCGACTCTTTGGCGGAATTTGCAGTGTAGGAAAGAACGTGGCGGGAATACCATTGGAGAGGTTCAAGTGCGTCGAACGTGGTGGGTCCGAGCATTGTCCATTCGTTTCACCCACGGACGCCTGTCATTGGCATGCGTAACTTAATTTTCCGAGGTTCGCTTCTGGTACGGAATGACGAACAGAGAGAGAGAGAGAGAGAGGGGGAGATAGAGGAAGGAAGAAAGATGAGAAAGGTAGTGACAAAGGCCCCGACGCA
Source organism: Tiphia femorata (assembly GCA_944319695.1). NCBI lineage: Eukaryota > Metazoa > Arthropoda > Insecta > Hymenoptera > Tiphiidae > Tiphia > Tiphia femorata. Next base: position 4,800,585 of record OX090902.1, read on the forward strand.
GTCCCTTCGGCGCTAATATCTAAAGGACTCGTCCCGGAAATATCGTAATTGACTTTACAATTAGCGCACGCTCCTAACGGCTCGTCCATAGTTCTCTTCCTCTTCCAGTGCCTCTAAATATCAACCGATTCCTTCTTACAATAATTAGAATTCCCTCGGATGAGAGTGCGTCGAGACGGCAGAGGAAGCTGTCGAGGGTCGGCGGGCACTCCTCTCATTGTCCAACTAATTAGAACGACCGATCGATTGGTTTCGCCGTAACAATCAGAACCACCCCTTAATTAAAATTCATCATCGCCACGAACTCCCTTCCGTCTCTCTCTCTCGTCTTTCTCTTCTCGCCAATGCTTTCTCCATTTTTACATCGCGTTTACGCAATTAACGCCGTGATTTTCAACAGACTGGATACAGATCCACGAACAATTTCACGAATATCACCGACCACCTATAATTCGAATTAACTTTCCCCTTTTCTGTTTTTCAGCGTAGGGACCCGTCACTCTCCCGGTTCCTTCTATTCTCGTATTTTGGACATTCAACCGAATTATTAAGTCCGCGGCTTTACCCTCCTTTGCAATTCCGTGCACCAGTGAACGTCTGCGTCAGATTTCTTTCTTCTTCTTTTTTCCCCTCTTCTCTCACTCTCCGTAGTCCGCGCATAGACTCGCGAACAAAGAAGAAACTTCCTAACGAAGTTACCGCAAAGTGAGTTAACCGTTAAGTAACCCTGAATCATGCTTCTCGAGCTTTTTCGCGGACGTAAAGTGGTCCTGAATATTCCCTCAACCGACAATTTCGCGATCGTTATATTATGCCGGTCCATTATTCGATTCTCCATTTTCGAGAAAATTTAGCGTGCCACGGGGATTTTGAAAGATCGCAATAATCGATCGCAATTTCACGTATACTCGAGAATCAGTGGTGGATCGCGTAACGTCACGTCATTTCCTTTTGCTGGCAGTTTTTTTTTTTCTTAGTTTCTCTTTCCCGCGCGTTGTCTCACCACTCTACTATCCCCGAGGAAATCTCTCGCGCGGGTTTCTACGATCGACGTCGTATTCGCATTTTAATAATAATTACGATTAACAATTAATTCGCTCCCCGAGCGCACGGCACCGTCTCACCATATGGATTTCAGTTTCCGACACCGTGATATTCTCGCGGTCACAGCTCCGCCGTTTATTCCCAGCGGTGTCGAGGTGCGAGAGATCGAGAGGAAGGAAATGTGGAAGTGAAATTATCTCGTTACCGTGAGCAGAACTGTCAATGTCTCGTCACTCGATTCAGCATCGATCCGCAAACCTACCACTTAGTGTTATTAATGTTATACAGGAAGAAACGCTCCCTGCGAATGAAATCAGGATTGAAATTTCTCGATTTGATTTCTCACGCTTGGAAACTCCATCGTGCATAAGAGAAACTCATGGAAGCTTCGAATTTCATTATCCATTAACGGTGAGGAATTTTCTAACCTGGCTTGAAGGATGATTCTGTGCGCGAATACCGGAGTCTCGTCTCTTCCCAGGAGGAACACGATGTCCGCGGTCTCCTTGTCCTCGGAGAGTCTGGCCAAATCTTCGAGAAGTCTCGGTACTCCTGCCAGACCGGCTTCCCCGGAAACTCCTGCGGCCCCCGTGACCGCCCCCACTGCGACAGCCCTCGTTCCCATTATCTGTACATCGAATATTTTTTATGTTAATGAAATGCAGAGTCTCATCTTCTTCCGCGGCAGCACCATCGTCCTTTAACGACGTCGTCCGGGCTAACAGTGGCCATCGACGCTTGGCTATAAGCAATTTGCGATAAGCCGAAATTAATGAGCGAAGGTGGGAGTGCGACCAGCAGATGGAAACAAATCCGTGACCGATGACAGTAGGGCGCCTCGTGTCATCGCACGTCGTGTAGCTCCTATCGCTTTCCCGACAACGCGGATGCTGGCTGGATGCACAAGCAAAATTTCGACATGGACCCGGAGGTCCGAGAGGTGCACGCGACGGATAGAGAAAAACGCGAGCAAGACCGATTAAAGTACAATTGGCGCTAATTGCGCGATTAATATTTGATTAGGGAGGCCGCGCATGCTCGATCGGCTCGCGGCACCAGGGGTGGCCGGGAGGTTTTGTATTTTCAGGAGATCCGTTGTTGCGCCCGCCTCCTCTCTTCCACGCGTTCTTCGTCCCCGCTGATTCCCTTTTAATTAGTTCGGGTTTTGTAGTTTTCGAACGCGTCACGTGTCAAGTGCATCGCGTGTCGTTTCGGAAGGGGAGTGGGAGCGTGGGATGTGCACGAGTGGATGTAGGGATAGAAAATAGGGGAGAGGACGGAGAGAGGAGAGAGAGGGAGAAGAGAGCGTAAACAAGAGAATTGCAATCGACGGTCATTTGTCGAGAATTTTCTCGCGCTCCATTCTCCCCCTTGGGACTCGATTAAAAAAACGATTCGTACGGGAAGTTGTGTGTATCATCGCGGGGACGCGGCGAATCGAAATAATTTCCATTGCATAGGAAATTTCTAAAGCGAAAATTCGAAGTAGCCCGTCGATGATATTAGAGATATCGATATGCGTGATGTTTATTTTGAATTCAGTGCTCATTGTATTCGTCCTCCTGGCACGTAGATAAACACGCGAAACTGATTTCGAACTTTTCACATGATTAATTTAACTCGAAGCAAGACAACGTATAAATCGTAAGAAGGCTATTAAATTGTTATTGCTTTTAAATTTGGTTATATTTTCCAGTTTAAGTACATTTTTTTCGAGAGGCGTCTCTTTTTCAACAATTTATACGTTATCCTACTTTGGCCTTATCACAGAACACGGGTTGAATTGTTGAACACCGAAGCACTCTCGAGCAATTTCCGAGCACATTACTCACCTTAGAATCGAGCTCGCAGGAATATTAAAAGTAGACCTGTCCACTTTGGCTGACAATGAGAAAATCTAGCGAGCACGGAAAAGCCACGGATAGTCACTGAGATGGAAGCAGTGGTACCCTTCGAGAAACACACGTGGGCGCGTAATATTATTGTTGCAGGCTACCCGCCGCATCGGACTCGTTCCACGGCATCCTCTTCTCCTCTCTCTGGCCAATGCGATTCCACCGTAGCGTGTGCTGTTTTCCCAAAGTTCTCTCGTGTCGTTATCCTCCCGCGTATATCCGTAGCACACGCTGGCTCGTATGCTTGCCCGAGCAAAACCAGACTATCCACGCTTACGTGCTAACGTATTAACGTATTAACGTACGTTAAGGGGAACACGGGCTCGTAACACACCACGAAGCTTTTTCGTTACCGGAACTTTCGAACTTCGGCACGAGGTGTATCCTCGAGCGCGAGGCGAGTTTTACGAGCGCTGGACCAAGCTTGCCTCGTTCCCTCTTTTTCACTCTTCCTTTTTCTCTCTCTCTCCCCTTCGCTCCACCTTTACCTTCCTTCTTCTCTCTCCCTCTTTCACCCGTTTGATCCTCTCCTTCCACTCAGGTGCTTAGAGAGAACCAGAGGGAATTCCTTCTTACTTCGACTCGTTTCTCTCCTTTCTATCTGGCCAGTGCTCCCGCAAGATCACTCCCGCGCCACCGTGTCTTCTTCCTCCTTCGTCTCCTCCTCCTCCTCCTCCTCCTTCTCCTTCGGCCGTTGTTGCCAGATCCTCTCTGTGGAGCACAGATCGCACGATCGAAAAGGATCTGTGGCGCTCCCTTCTTCCTACAATCAAGAACGTTCCTCGGACATTGCCTCGATCGGCACGTTCGTGTCTTTAACGTTTTCTCTTTTCTTCTGGATTTATCTCTTCTTCTTGTCCTTAGGGTGCGATAGAATTGTTCCTTCCTGGAAAGTTCTCTTCCTCGATTTCCACTTTGTCTCTCGTAACGATCACTCTTTACTAGAGTGCCAAACGCATTGCTGGGATTTTTCTTTTGGAATGGATTATCTTAAAACATATCTTCTTACGTGTAATAATTCAATCTTCCTTTGTATCTTTGTCGTGTAAAGCACGGAGTAAAGGATCGTTCAGAAATGGATAAAAAGTATGGCAGAGTAATCACTGTCACCGAAAAGTAGAAACACTTTTTTGCTGCTTCGCAGTTACTGCGATCTCAGTTACTCGAGGCATACTTTTCTGCCCGATGTTGACCGAAACACAATTATCTTGGAATCTGGTTTGACCCTGCGTGGAATTTGTAATAGAGGTCCCCACTACCTGTTCACTGCTCACGTTGTCTTTTTTAAGATTCTCCATTTCTCTTTCGATGCTTTTGACGCTTAGGAGCGTGGAGCACGCGTGAAATACTCTTTGCAAATTACTTTAACTTTCCGACAAACTTACATCGAACTTTAATCATTACTTAATTGTTTCTCGACATTATCCGAAAAATCTACGAATATCTCTACGATGCAGTCATCCCAATTCAAAGTAGCGTTCGACAAAATGTGTATATCGACATACGGTAAGAAAGATCACATCGTTCAAGATCACTCGTTTATCGATCATTGGTAAAACCGCGGCATTCATCGTCGATCGATCAGGATCACGTACGTAATCTTACTGGTCGAGATGGAAAATGTACTTGTTTAATTTATGAATAACAAACAGTAACAAACAGATTAAGTGCCGGCAATACCATCGCGGAGAAAGTAAAAATCTGAATCAACACGCGTGGAGCCAAAAAAAAACAAAAAAAAAACGGGAACTCGCGAATATCGACGGGCAGACGTGTTTCCGAATTGAGAGAATTCGGAAAGTGTGGACAACCGGGAAATCCGAGGCTGCATAATAGATGATGCCGCCTGCTGGCGCGCTGTGCCAAATAGAAACGAATTCCTCGGCGCCACTCGTTGCAACAATTGAATCGGTAATCAAGCCGGAGCTCGATAATCGAATCAAGCCTGGGCACACGCGTAATTGAAATTTTGCAGCCGACCAGCGCAAATAACGCAGTCGATGTCGCCCACCGATGCTGCCGTGTGCCAGCCGTGTTCTCCGCCAGCGTTAGTCTTTCTCTTTCTCTCTTGTCTCTATTCGCGTCCACTCTCTGCATCGACAGTCAAAATTACATCGTTACGAGATCTTTCTCCGTTCGCCCAAAAGAAATAGAAAAACGACGAGCCGATCGTAAAACGCGCGGTTCGTCGAAAGCCACCGGTGAGACTGTCCCTACAAATTAATAACTCTAGCATCGCTGATAGTGGCCACGTGGGTAGCAATTTGCGAAGCGGGCAATCGCTTAGAAACAAGCACGTATCCCAGAAAATTGCGGCAACGTGCTTCTTTCCTCGAGGCGCCCTGCTCGCCAAAGGTTTTTCCTTTCAGCGTGCGGTTAGACGTTCCACCTATGAAATACACGAGGGAAGAGGAGAGCGAGAAGGTAGGAGGGACTCAGAAAGGATCTCTCTGCCATCCCCCGCAAGCATGCATCTCTTCTCTCGCGCACGTTGCACGCTTCTATTCACCTTGTGCGGCGGAAGGCAGCCACGTCGAGATGTCGGCAACGACTCTCCCCCGACGATCCTCGTTGGTTTTTGCGTGGTGTAAACACAAAACTCGCATCACGCCGAGGTACCACGAGGCGTGCGAGGGAGAGACGAAGAGGAGAGAAATATTTAGAGCGAGGAGGGCACAACGAGCTTTGCTCTCGCCGTGCGGACCTTCCGCCATGTACACAAACTATCCGCCTTGCGGAGAGACTCTGTTCCGCTTGTGTGGGGTGTCGTGTTGCGCGGGGGATGGGCTTTTTTTCTAAAGACGCGCGACACAGGGAATGTGTAATACCGCGGGACAATGCGCGACACGCTTTCCGGCAACTATACTTACATTCACGCAGTAACCGTCACTGCCATTATCTTTTCACGAACGTCCACTTTGTACCCGTTTTGCACGGCACGTGCTCTCCTTCTCACAAGGGGACCACGCCGGGCTTGAGTACAGTTGCATTTCACCCCCCACCCCCTCCCCTTCGGGCGATTTGCCCACGTTGCGATGTCAATTGCGAGTTTTTCTCCGAGAAGAAATTTTGCGAATCAATTACGGTAGCGGCCGTGTACCTCGCAGTACGGCGCGATGGCTTTTCCACGAGTCGTGGAAGAGACGAGAGATTTATAATATCGATGCGACGAGAGATACTCGTTTTATTTACGCACGAATCGTCGGAGTGAAGCGAGCAGGACGATTTATCATAAACAATATGGGCAATCGGAGTTGGGTATGAGAGCTCGTACAGGCTCAACGATGCGCATCAATCTGCCGTTCGTCGATCGTGAAGGTGCACCGGTGCGCAATTTTCCTTTTTTATCGATAATCGACAAGAATAGCCTCCCGTTGGAATTAATTTCGCCTGGACTTTGCGTTGATTTATAAAAGCAAATTTTTGGGAAGCGACGATTAACATCTATCACTCGAATGCGCGCGGAAGCGAAGCGTCGTAAATATTACGTGTGCTACCGGTGAACGTTACGTTCCTATCCGGTTATTTATGACAGTCGGTGGTTGCATAAATAACTAGACGCAACGAATTGGCACACGCCCGTAGCCAACGATAGGGGCTCATCGATCAAGGCGAACATATACCGTTGATGCGCTTCCTTCGTCAGTCTCATTTCGCGAATTACCTTGGCGTATCCACGATTTTTCGGGTGCATCCAGAATTTTACCACCCGCCCTGGAATATCGTACGCGCGAGCGTGATGCCCACTTGTATCGTTCTGGGGAGTCGCGACGCGCCTGACGCTCGTGCAGACAGAAGCACCCACGGACAGTAGCGTCGGTACCGGCGAGCTGTCCCACAGTGACATAGAGTACGAGAAGCCTCTCTCCCTTCGTCCTTTTCACTCGACTCTCATCCTCTCCCTCCCTCCTCGTCACCCGCGACACTCTGTCACGTCGTGCGTGCGTTCGTGTGCGACGCGGGGCCCTCCATTCTCCTTCGTCCCCCATTATGCTACTATGAATGGACTCCCCGTTCGAGTACGAGATTCGAATCGACGCCCGACCGCCGTCGACACTTCGCCTCTGTTCGAACTGTCGATGGAGAGTGAGAGGAGCAAGCCGAGAGACGAACGTTTTTCCGACAATGGAAACTCGTAGAGACGGACCCAGCCCGCGCGAGGTCTCCTCCTCTGTTTTTTCCCTCGTTCTCCATTCCCTTCGCTCCTCCACCCTTTGGTCCTCTCTTCTTCCTCTTTCTTCGCCCGCCGCCGCCTCATCACCGGTCGTCACTCCGCGGCCCTGACACGTACTCCAGGAAAAAGAGATATTGATGGGCGGCAACGAAATAACGGCTCCCTTGCCCACCACCGTCAGACTTTCGGTGCAACGCGAAAAACATTTGTTCCCCGGCGCGCGGTGGCGGCGGTGAGAGGCGTCGGGCGTAATGACCCGTGACGCGCGCTGCACGTGGAACGTCCGTAGAAGAAGGTTCCTGGATAAAACTGGAGATGGATGGAGAGAGGAAAAAATAGATTCGTGACTATTAGACCTCGCGAAAGTGCGTCGGGTCGTACGTATTGCCTCGTAACGCAATTTCGGAGCGTAGATTAAATCGTTAGGGGACCTGCCCTGCTCTTTCTTCCCCTGCAATCGTTTTGACTCACCCTCCTCGCTCGACTGGTAGAATTTGGCGCACGGTTCGATTCAAAAGTCACCGGTACATCATGGGGGCCGGGCTAGGAGGGGCACTCGGAAGTTTTTGACAATTGTCGTTGCGTGCCGCCTGATCGAGAATCGTCGAGCCGTTGGCTCCGATCTCGACGTGGCAATCGTTCTTCTCGTTCGTTTCGTGATTGTAACGAGTGAAACGAAGTGGACCACCCGCCGCGACCAATTTACGGTTCGCACAGGGAGTGAAAGGTGATGGGGTAGGAGGTTATGGGGAGTCCTTCGCCAATATTGTTATTTCCTCTGTGTCCTCCGACGTGACCGCACGACTTCCACTACGGCCATATTCTTATTTCTGCATTTCTTCCATTGACTCGTATTAAAGTCCGCTCAGGGTGCTCGTTAAATTCGCAACCCTCGCGGAACGATCCTGCTCGAAGCTTAGGACTTTCAAGCAGGCGACATTTTCTCAAGGAATTCTCGTCTACTCGTACCTATAATACGAAGGCCGGTAAAACCGCCACTAATGCCGCTTCCATTATAACGTCACATTCGATTTACCGTATCCGCGTTGGGATTCGGTGCTGCACAGCCAGGTCCACCCTCTCTCAGGGGAAGCGTGGCTGCTGGCCGAAGGGTGGGACCCACCCTCTTCTCCGCGCGCGGGCTTCAAATTTCCGCGCCGCAATTCCAAGACCTCGCCCTAACGAAGGTGGCGCGCGCTCATTCATATTCATCGTGTCCAAGTTAGCCTCGCGCAGGGTGCGTTCTCGTGGTCGCTGCCGTTCGTTTACGATGCCGCCACGATGATACCGATAAAAATGACAGACGGAAAATAGGCGGACGAGGAATCGATGAATACGAAACTACGACACCGATTCGCCCTCACCCTTCGGTTTGATACGCCATTTCGTGGGAATTGCGACGATCGCATCTACAGATTGTAGAGGATGGAGAGCAAATCACCGTGGTATTTGTACGGACGAAACCAGTTGAATTTTTATTTTACCCTTGGATTATCGTACGTTAGTTTTACGAAAATAGCGATTGAAAAAAATGATGGAAGTGCGAACATCCGTAATATTCTGCTAGCCGAGCTTCAGTCGACCAAAACAATCTCCGCCCTATAAACTTAATTTCACCCTCGATTATTCCACGAGCAACACACGTTGAACAGATTCAGGATACTCTCTCTTTCTCTCTCTCTCTCTTTCCCTTGCTGTGCGTGCGGCGCCCTAGGAACCAATGAAATGGTTCACGGCTGACGCCTCCTCAGTCGGGGGTTCCCCGTTTCTGCCCCAAGGCGTCGCGGCGCACCGACTCGATCCAACACGTATGCACAATCGCTCCAGACCGCAGAGAGTGGCACACGTGCATGACGCACACACGATCTCTGTGTGTGACTATGCGGGAGCGACAATGTCGGTATTTAACCGGCCGGACGTCGGTCAGCATCGATGAATGAGTCAATTCGGCAATTACCTCCTCGTTAACTTTCTCACCTACTCACCATCGGTCCGCTGGTGTCGGGGCAAGCGTCCTCGTGAGAGGAGGAGGGATTCATAGGGGCAATATTCCTAATGCGCCTGCAGTTCCTACACTTACCTCTTTTTCCTCTCCGTACTTTCGTCCGCTGTCCTCTTTTCCTCCGTCATTACAATCGAAGTTCCAGAAGTGTCTCTTGCAGCGTGGTGCAGTTAGAAAATTTCAATTGTCTCGAACGTGCCTCGCTAACAGAGAAAGAGAGAGAGAAAGAGAGAGCGGAATTTTCACCTCCCTTCCTCTCCTTTTTCCTTTTTATAGAGAAACCGATTCCGATTGAACTATCCGCTGGAGGTTAATCAAGAGGCGTAATTATCGGCGTGGATAGCCCGATAGGGTTGTTAATTGAAGGGTTTTCGTAAGAACCGTGACGATAAAAACACTTCGCTGTCAAAGGGATTTTTACGATCAAAGCTACTCATCCGCGAATTGATTGGTTTCGTTAGACTCAAACGAGAGGCCTCCAGGGCCGTGCCGGTGAGACTAGGAGCCGTAGGCGCAAAAGAGAGAGAGAAAGAGAGGTGAAGAGGGAGGGCAATACCTCGTGGACAGAGTAACACTCCGCTCTATTTGTCAGGTACGTTTTAAGAGGGTACCGAGAAGGAATCGCGAAAGAATTTGCAGGCATGCAAATCTCACTCCTTACTTCCCGAGATGAAGAACTCGCTGAGCAGAATAACGAAGCACTTTAATTCCAAACCAAAATACTTTCTTTTACTTCGAAGCTTCTTGATTCCTACTTTTGTTTTTTGGTTTCAGTAGAAACAGGTCTTCTGGATTCGATGGAGAGGAGCAAAGAACCTGAGAGGTCGTGCTTTGAAAGAGAAACGGAGATGGAGACGTATGCGAAGAAGAATTGAAAAAGGTATGTGGAAAGAGAGCGAGGCTGCGGGTGTCGCGAAAGGTCGGCGGAAAAGGGTAGCGAAGTGCGAGTGGAAAAGGAACGTGCGAGCGGAGAAAGATGCAGGGAGAGAAAGCACGCGAAGAGAGAGCCAGAAATAGAGAGGGAGAGAGAGAGGAGGGAGGATGAGAAACGTCAAAGCCAGCCTCCATGCATCCTTTAATCCCTTAATCCACTGTTGCCTTGCGAGAATTCTCTCTCTCGGTACCGGAACTGTGAATTTTCAAGGCTCGCCTCTGTAGCGGGAATGAAAAAAAGTGAAAAGGAAAAAGAGATGGAGACCGAGGGAAGGAACGAGAAGGAGAAGCGAACAGGAGGGCTCGATAAAGGGCGGAGGACTCAAGAAAAGGCTGAGAGGGAGAGAGAAAGAAACGTTTCACGGTTCAGACTTTTCAGGCTTGCCACGCGAGAATTACCGGTACGATGCTTGAAATTAAAGCAGGAACGTCGGGGCAAAGGGGCTGACTTGCGCACACACTCGTTCAAACACACCCCCACACCCGTGTGTACACCTGCTTCGGCGCATAAGAAGGTAGAGATGCATCTGAAGCTCGAGGTAAAAAAAAATAGAAAAGAGAATCCTTCTTAAAGACGTCGTGCTTTTTCAACTATTTTTTTGCATTTCTCAACATTTTCGGACCTAAAGCTTTCTTGCCCTTTCACTGCGTCGCGCGTCGCGCGTCGCAAGGCACGCAAGGGATCTTCCTTCTCGTTGATCTTCAGCCGTGCTATCCACTTCGTAATTCGTCTATCCTCGGAGATGCAACCGAGGTTGATACGCGCCTCGTCCAAGAAGAAGGTTACACCGAGAAACATCTTTCAGGCCGTCATTAAACACGTCACTTTGGAGTTGCCCAGGTAAAACGCTTCAAAGTGGATTGTGCGCGACTTTGATCGGGATTGCGGCTTCGAGCAACGCCCACAGCAACGTCTCAAGCTCGGTTATTAATTTTCTCCTTTTTTCTGTCCTTTCCGAGAACGATCTCGTTACACGCCGAACGTTCCTCTTGCCCTGCACTTTTGTCTGCCCCAATGTCTGTGGATATTAGGCGGAAACCGAAATCTCGAAGGGACCTTTTGACGCACACTGTAAACAGGAGCGAGCAATATTACGTTACCCTCGCCATATGATTCGGCCCGAGGACAGCGAGCACGCCAAATGGGACATTGACAGTCTGTTTGCTTTGCCCCGAAAGTAACGATTTTTGATACTACCCTAGGATCAGCTCGATAGCCCTTCGGTCCACCCGCATCCGAGTGTGAGTCGTTTCAGGATCGCGGAGATATAGAATAGTTGGGGGTGTCGAGCGAGAAATAAAGCCAGTCCACAAATGTATTATCTCGCGAAACCACCTTTTCTAGTCTAGAAGCAAATTTTTATACCACCTTCTAAGATTCTCTTTGCGAAGAAAAAGCAACTCCAAAGTGTACTTTGCGAAAATGTGAAAAACAATTTAATGATTTTTCTCAAACTTTCAGAGCGGAATAACCCCTTAATAGAAGCGTACCGTGGATTCTACATTTCGAACTTGCATTAACTTCTTCCTAAGAAGAAGGGAGAAGCGGATCGTCCCTCGTTCCGCCTTATTTTCATAATCGATTTTACTTGGACGTTCCCGAGAACGGAGAACGATGGGAGGAGGAGAAGGAAAGGAAGATGGCGTAGGAGGAAGGAGCAGCAGCAGGGGATTCGGTGCGGAAGGAGAAGAGGAAGAGAGAAAAAAAGAGGTAAAGGGAGATGCAGTTTCGGATCGATGCAACGTCTTACTCCTTTGTACTCCGTTCCAGACGGGCCAGGAGCCGTAGAACTTTTCCATGTCGGCGAACATTTATAGACACAAAGGCAATGAATTTCCCGGAGTTTCCCGCGAGAACCGTGACACACGAGGTACGTTCCTTTTTAAATGGGCCCTACCCTTCGAGAGAATAAATTGTTCCTCGCGCTTGAAAATGATAGCGAGTAGACAAGAGCGCGGGAGAACATGAAATCGTATAGCTATTGACGTAGGAGAATAATACGTAACGTGGATACTCGTGAATCGCGTTCTCTGTGTACCCAGGTTGTAAAACCATCGCCCATCGTGCGAATCCAGCCACGTGTTTCGTGGTTTTCGATTACAATGATCCCCACTCGTCCACCCCCCCTTCGAAGTTCTTGGTTAATCGTTTTTTCTTCCACTCTCGCGCGTGCGCATGCGCTTCGAGTTGGTCCCTTTTTTTGTTTCTATTTAATACGATGGATTCGACGTTAACGCCCACTGCGGAAGGCCGCCCGAGTTCCAACGCACGATCTATTTCTCACTCTTAAACCCTATCACGAACGCGCGTCGAGCATCCTTTATTCCCAGGACTGTCACGGTAGCGCGGCTGGAATAACAAACAGTCGGGAGGGCACGCGGTCCCGCACAGTTAACGCTGATTATTTTCCAAGCCTCACCATAAAACTGTCGAATGTGTAGTTCAACGATCATCGCCTGCCAGGGTCTGCCGGCTCTGTCTATGCCACCGTCACGACGTGGAATAGATACGTCACCTCGGCCGTGTAAACTTTACAGGAAGAGAAAATTACGAGGGTAAATTCTTCTGTGCTTTCTGGCTGATCCATTCGGTGAGTTTTTACTTAGGTCGTCTGGCGATGTGTGCCCGAGAGCTTTTCAAATTTATCTTAGCAACGGCGAGATTTATCTTATTTAAAAGCAACGTGAACTATAAAATAAGTCGGCGAATTCTTGCGGAGTCTCGAGACTATCGAATCACACAGCTGAAGGTTACAATTAAAATGCCATCGACTCTTACGAGCTTTCCAGATCCCTCTGCGCTGTGCGGTATTAGCCAGCTCCGCCGTCATATTGTATCGCGTCGTTTTAAAACCGACGGACAGGCATACGAACCGCGATACTTGTGGCCCCCTTTTTGAATGGGCATGTGCATCCGACAATGCGCGACCATATGCTGCATCGAGCTGGAATGGGCACGCATTTTTCCCATCGCAATGATTCCCTCTCGTCGCGTCGTTTTCCAACCCTCTTCCGACCACTGTCTCCTCCACCTCCTCCTCCTCTCTGCGAGCCACGCAGTACGTTCGTTCAGACCTGTATTTTGGGAATCATTCGCGATATATCGAATGGACGCGTAGAGACGACGCGCCCATCGATTCGCCGACTCTCGTCGGATGGTACCGCGCGTCTACACCACGCTGTTTTGCGAATGACGGATATATCGTAGGGGGTGGGAAAAGTCGGAAGCGGAAAAAATCGCCGGCGAAGAAAAATGGGTGGCGAATTTTGGTGAAATGCTCGCTTTCATTGATATAAATAACGGGTGCTCGCGACAAAGCCCAACAGTCGGGAACACAGGCACGGGCGTCAGATAACATAGTCCGCAAACCACATTTTTGCACGATAGAAATGTTTTTCCCCGTTTTTTATGGGCGTTTGCAGATTCGAACCAAAAAGGATTACCGTATCGCGAGTTTGCGTGTCTTTGATGCGCAGTTGGTGATCGTCGATTTTTTTTATTTTGTAAATTTTCATCATTTATCTATTTCTCACACATGCTTTCCTTATTCGCGATATTTTCCAACACCGCGTATACTTTCGAGAGGCTACACCCAGCCAGACGTTTTTGTCCTTGGCCAATATTCCGCTGCGTGTATATAATAACAGCAGCGCAAAGGCTCGTTTCGCGTGCCCTATCGTTCGCCGATAGACCGTGCACTCTCGTGTAATTAGTGCACGTCGAATCAATAACACAGAAATCACGGTAATTAGTTCTGTCGTCGAGCCGCTCGCATTTAACGTGACTTTCTTTTCGTCGGCCCGTTATAGAAGTAGTATTAAGTGAGAGAGAAAAACATTGAAAATATTAAAATTGGCAATTTTGCTTATCGTCGATAATTCACCTTGTGTCAAATAAACTGGCAAGTCACGATTGTTCATGCTTCTTCTATAATATTGAAAGAAGGATTGGTGAAAGGGCGTGAAATCGGAGACCGGCTGAGAAAAGCAGGAAAGAAGAGAGAAAATGAGACGGAGCAAGTTGAAATCCCGGTCGAATTGTTCCGACTGCAAAGTTTGGCCCGCGGAAGTACGGTGCGGTATGCGGAACCGGATTTTCCTTAATTACTCGGTCCACTCTGCTGGCTCGTGCAGACTTCTAATCGATTTTAATTGGCTGCCTAGTGCGGATTTACTCCTCGATCGCTTCGAAATAATTACGAGCGTTCGTTAAAATCGAGATCGCATTGTATCGGTATCGTGTCTCTATCGAGAAGAAATTCCCTGGCTTATTATTACAGGAGTGGCCGTAAACAAATTTTCAATCTCATGGATCTCGGTATTACAAGCTTCAATTACAAACCAATATGAATTCCCACGATTACACGATATCCTATTAATCTTGAAGTTTCTCAAAAAAATTCGAAGGAAATTTGCATGCTTCCTGGGTACACGTTATTCAGTTGAAACACGATAAACGCGAGTAAAGATTGAAAGTCGGACGAGTAAGGACGTTGAAAAGAGCTCCCTTGACGATGCGTCCCGCGACAGGTACGACAAAAAGCCCACTGACAGATCCGCGATCCCTCGTCGGTGGAAGCGCCAGGAACTTGTAATTACCGTTCACCATAATTGTTATCGACTATAAAACGAGCACCAGCATTTCCGGCGTGCCCGGCGTGCGCCGGCTTACGGTTTACGACACACAAATTGCCGGCCAACGAAATGATTACACCAGTGGAGCCTGAGCGGAGAGGCTGCGATGAGATTAACCTGTTAACCGTGCAACCGGTAATTTCGCGACCACCCTCTTTTTCTTTCCATTCCTCTCCCTTTTCCCCTTACTTTCCGATCGTGAAACGGAAGCCGCTATCGACGTCTCGTTTAGTCTCGGCAGCGTGTTCTATCCCGCGAGGAACGAGATCGTACAAATCAACGTTAATATTCTACTCTTGTAACATTAGCAAAACGAGCGTGTTCCAATGTAATCCTGGCGTCGCGACGTGCATCGTCGGGATTATCGATTAAACCATCGCCCGTTCTAATTTCGTGCAAAGTGAAAATCAACGGAAGAGATAACCTACATTAACATCCATCTGCGCTTAGGCATCTCTCACGGTCTAATGAGATCATCCGCCTCGATTGGCGACATCACAAGGATCTCGTATTTATAGTGATTTAAATTTAAACGTTCGTCACCTACAAAGGACACCCTGGGAAAGCGAGAGCTCTCTTAACGTCGAAATTACCCGCGGATTTAGCCGAGAGGATGAAATTGGAAACCATGCTCGGACGCGAGGGAACATTCCTTATTCTCTCAGGGTGCACCGAATGTAACTCCTCTCTTCTTTGATTTTTTTTTAACATCGACTTCCTCGTATTTTCTTCTCACGATTCGCGAACGGGAATTCGCGTGTGCGTCTGTACCAGGTGCACGCGAAAAAACACGAAGTTTAAACGACGTAACACGCGATCCGCTGCTCGGTCAACGTCCCAGTAGCAGAAATCAATACGCCGTGCGAAAACCGACTGATTAAATCGTACACGATCGTGCATGCGACAATGTCTGGCGCCGTTAGGTAGAACAATATTTCACGTTTGAGATTCCACGGTAGGAAGAAAGCTCGCCCTTCTTCCATTCAAGCTTTATCGATACGATCGTGCGCCTTTCATAAATTACGCCTACAAGTTCCTCGCGATCTTCATTGCCCTGGCCAAGCGTGGAAATGATTAATTGACCGTGTCACGATTTTTGGAACGCGCGCTAATTTCCGGTAGCATAAGGGCCATCGGAATTCGAAGCAACCCTCGTGTTCTCTTCACCACCCTTCCCGTTCCGACTGGTCCATCGATCGTTATATAATGTTTCGCCTTAATTGCAGATTCGACCCCCGTCCATCTCTCATCCCCTTCTTCTTTCTCATTCTCCTCCTCTACTCTCCGCGCTCGCGCCATTCCGCAATCCGCCCGGGCGATACACTTTTAATTGCGTCCAGATTTGCAATTCAGATGCGGCCGCGTGGCCCACCACTATCGCCATATATCGGAGCCAACGAAATTCGCTCGAGTGTTGGCGAAGGACAAAGTAAGCGCGTCGGAGGGGGTGGAGGGTAACGATCGATGATCGAGACGGAAATGACGGCGCGAGCCGGGAAAACATTTCGACGGGGACGATTTTACTATTCGGATTTTACGGGAGATGTACTAAATGAAATTGTTGGCGGGATTGTCCGGATATTTTTCCGTTCGACGCTTAAAAAATACGAGACACGACACGCTTGTTATTCGGCGCGGGAGGGTAGTAAAATCCAACTTAGCTGGGCCAGCTCCGAAATGCTTATAGAAGCCACCGCGTTTTCCTATTCTGCGTGGCGCGACAGATAAGAGAAAACGACTAGAGCCCGTCGCCTTGTCTCCGAGCGAGGAGGAGAAGGATGAAAATTGCGGGAAACGCGGAGTAGTCTCGGTAGTCATTTCCCAAGCAGTCCCCTCGTCCTCTTGACGAAATGCTCCGCGCGGAGAAATCGAGTTGAGGAAGTTTAGTGTCCGAAAGTTTCTTCGGTGGAAAAATAGGAGAGTGAAAGCGAGAGATGGAGAGAGAAGGAAGAAAGGGGCTCTCCGAGAACTAGATGTCTCAGTTTGCATGACCGACGATAAGCCCGTCACTCTTCACTTTTATTTCACTTTTTTCCCTCTCTCTTCCGTTCTCCATGTAGTTCTCCACTACTTCTCGATACTTTTCTCATTGTTTCGTCGAGCGAAACGATCGCGAAGCTCGAGACGAAGGATTTATCTTGCCGGCAGAATACGGGACACTCCATTCGGAACTGCTCATTAATGACTTTTGAACCCCGTAGTTTGAATCGCCTAGGAGCCGTAACCAGCGTCGCGACTAACTGGCGACAATGAGCGTCCTCGTGTTTCCCACCGTCAGTTTTATTACTCGAGGAGAACGGGAGAGGAGATTCTTTCATTGACAGTCCACTCGGCGACGTCGTTATTAGCGAGGGATTACTGCGAGTGGCGTCACCGTGGTGTCGTAGGGAAAATAAAAAGGCGATGGTGAGACATCGGTTCTTTATTGGCTCGCGACTCCAGCTTATGTTTAACATCTGGCGTCGTAGCGAAGAGTTCGTCGAGGAATTCATTTCTTTTGCTGAATTTCGTGCAACTTCACAACTGAAGAGAAAAACATCTTTCTCCTCGATTAATTTCCGTCGACCTCTCCGGCGAGCTGGCACTTGTCCTGCCTCTTTACGCGCTTCTTCTCGCGCGTTTCCAATATGTCCGCTTCTTTTGATAAGGTAACCGAGCACGAGTGGTGGGTTGGCTCGCTCACTCTCTCAAGGGTGAATCGATCGAATGGCCGATTCTCCTTTTGAAGGAGCCGCTGTTAACCTCGAGCGGGCTCCTCTCTAACGCGCCGCGCGGAACGTCCTCCATCCCTCACGGGCAGTGTGTTGCCAGTGCAAAAGGGGCCAAAGGCGTTCTCTATCGCGACGGGTGTTGCCATGACACCATGAAACCTGCACCCTCTCTTCTAACCCACCCCTCCCATCCTCGTCCCTTTCTTCACCCTCTCTTTCTTCCGCCCTTCGTCTCCTCGCATTCTCTCCACTGTTCTTGTCGCGCCCCCGCGCCAACGAAATCCTCTCTTCTTATCCAAATGCGTCGTCTCCTTCGCGCTTTCATTCAATTCTCATGCGCGTTCAGCGCGGAACAATGACAATCTCTCCGTGCAGGGCTCTCGTCGAACGTCACTGGACGCACAAGAACGATTACTTCCACTAACGAGCGACTTCCGGAAGAAGAGGCGAATTTTAAAAATTATTTGTCCCCCGAATTTCCGAGTGGAAGGAAAAAGGTGTCTGCTTCTTATCCGGAACCTTTTATCCCCATTTAGCTGTGGACCTGAAATTTTCTCGAGGAACAGGGAGGGTGAGAAATTTTGATTGTCGTTAGTTCTCCTCGCTTCGGGATAGCGAACTTTATCATCGTGCATCACCGCGAAGATTCCGACCCATTACCTAGGCTCGCGGGGGTTTAAAGGGACGATGTAAAAATTTCCGGGTCCCCTGTGCTCGCTTCCATCGCCCTTCTCTCTTATCCAGGCATCCCCTGGCAAGTAGCGAAGCGTTCTCTTCCTTCTTCTCTCGAAACATTCCAAGGACGGGACCTGGCGTCGCTCCAAACCTTCGTACTCTCTTCGCTCGCACGAAATTCCTCCTCGCGGTACGCCGAGGCGAGAGTTTCGAGAAAATGTTGGAAAACTGTGGCTGTTGTTATGCATCTTTTATAAACCGCACGGTCTCTGATTCATCGATGTTAACTTTATTTATATTGCGAGCCCCGACCGAATCGATCGCGGTTCATCCCGCGAGAGTCTCCTTTAAGGTCGATGCACACTATTTTTTATTGCAGAATTTTTGTTTCTTCCAGATTTATATGCGTCCCGGCACTTGGCCAATCACGTGCATCCTCTAACGAATAATTTAACGAGGTATGAAAAATTAATAATGCCGCGATGTCCAACGTTGCAGATTTTCACGGAAGCAGAGCGTAAAGTGTGCATCGGCCTTTACAGGCTTTTCCAGCCGGCAAATAAGGGTGGCTTCCAACATCATCCCCTCTTTTCAGGGGGCACATTTATTCGTGGGTTTTCCTGAATTTTTATGAACCTCATTTCCGAGCAGCGAGGACCAAAAAAATATCCCTTCCGACGTCTCTTGACTATTCGTACTTTTTCATACTCTGTCTCTCCTGGCTCTCTTCTTTCCTCGAAAAATTTCACCTCCCGAAATTGCTCTCCCTCTTGGAAGCCTTCGTACGATCTCTTCCGCGGACACATTGGCCCACGAGGATTCGTCACTCTTTCTCTCACGGCGTTATATAAAGAACTGAATTTATTTTTACTCCACGACAGTAGCTGATGGGGCCAAGATCGATCGAGTTCCATGACCTATCGGAGAAACGAGCCGGTGACCCAACGACGTCCGCTCCACCTCGAGTCTCTTAGCCCGTGAAATTGATCGCTGTGCTTCGCCCAATTCACTAGAAGCGGAAAATCATACGCGTCGTAAAGTGGTTGTGAATTTTAGAAGAACGTTCTGGCGCGTTTCGCACGGAGGAAAAGTAGACGGGGGAACCTTAATCGTGAGAAAGCGGCGGAGGATCTTTCTCGCGCGTTTACCTCCTCCTCGTCTCCGCCAACATCTTCTCTACGCTCGCAATTTTTCCTCACCCGAGTTAAACGCGTGAAAATTCCCGGCGGCCCGTCTACGGGGTACTCGTGAAAAAGGTGAGCCACCGCCGACGCTTTCGTCTCTCAGAAGAAAACCCTTGTGCGCCTGCGGGGGTGTTGATGGTTCGCGTTTCCTTCGCGTCGGTGTGCGAAAGGCGAATTTTTCGAAGAGAGAAACGATTTGGAAAGGATATCGTGTCATTGCGTCTGGACGATCGCGTAGTTTCCCCGCAACCCTACGCGTGCAATTTTCTTCGCGTGATTCTCTCTTGCATTTCGCCCTTTCTTTCTTCTTTCTCTCTCTCTCTCTCTCTCTCTCTTTCTCTCTGTCTCCCGCTCTCTCTATCTCTACCCCCTCTCTCTCTGTCTGTCTAGTGACGTCCCGCGCGTGCGGAGAAGCACATAGATACAAACCCCTGTCGGAGGGATCCTACAGAGGGTGGGATGTTCCGCGCGAGAAGCAAGGAGGATGGGGGTGGAGCGATGAAGGCCCTGTTATGTAATCGGCACTGTATATTACGTAATTCTAGCTGTTTAATGAACTACGAAACATTGCGACACGTGACTGTCCCCGACAGCGTTGACCTTTTCGATTTCTGATACTTCGGTATACGCCGTAGAAAGATTTTTCTTTCGCGTCAATCGGGGAGCGGGATTAAAGGAAGGCAAAGTACCGCTTGGTTAAAATCGTGCAAAAATAAAAGATTGGTTTAGGTTCGATCGAAGAGGGCAAGAGTGGAAAAGAAATTCCCATTACTTGGGGAAGGCCGGTGTTAGAGAATTCTCTTCTTCTTCTCTTCTTCTCCTTCGTTCCTCGCCCCTCCTGCGGTTCTGGAGCTCCTGCCGCCTCCACCGCCGCCGTGAAGGGGGATAACGCTCGGGGCAGAGCGCATGTGCGGTGCCCATTCTATCGATTTCCACGTTTTCCGCATCAGTCGCGTGGTGGCGTTCGCTACAGGTCGCGCTCCTCGCAAACGGAGGCCAGCGCACGCCACCCAAAACAGCCTCGCGTATCGTCGCAACCGGGTTGCCTTTTCAAGGTTAACCCCGCGCCACCACCGCTTAGAACGAGCAAGGCTGGATGTCAAGGTGCCGGTAGCCCGGCTCGCGATTCACCAGTGTCGCACATCTTATTTTCCTCCTGCCTTCTCCTTCCCTCTCGTTCTCTTTAGCAAGCGCATCCTCTACCGATTCTCCCTCCACGTGCAGCAGCTGTTTGACTTTTCTTCCACGCGCGCTCCCTTCCCTCCTACTCTCTCGCCATTCTTATTTTCTTTATCGGAAAATCGGTTCTCGCGGTGAACGACGGGGAAGGAAGCCGGGGTGAGAACGTGCCGCGTGTAGATTCGCGCGCCTCGCCGCGAAGGGGAAACGAAAGTGAGAAGGTGTCTCGAGGAGAATTGGCGAAGAGTCGAAGAGAGGATTCGTCGGTGGAGGGAATAGAGAGCTTATCTTTTGCAACCAAGGGTTACGCATCGGTTCCACGTTTCTGGTGAGTGAAGAATGAAAGAATATCTTTACCGGCGAATGTTTAGCGTTAGCGCCTCGAGGAGAAGACGAGTGGAGGAGCTCGAGGGTACCTCGCGACGAGATCAAAGACGTTCTCTCTCCTGTACCTCCACCTCCTTCACATCCTCCTGCTCCCATCCGCGTCCTCCTCATCCCTTGAGATGTGCGCTTCTTCAAGTTTACCCGACGCGCTTCGCAGAAGGGTTGTCGTCTCGCTTTTCCTCTTTCCCTTAACCTTTCCGAGTTTCTTCCGGGATAAGAAGCTCTCGTAGACGAAGACGCCCTGATGGATCGGCGGAGGAAAATCACGGATTAATTTTGATTAGGCTAATTAGAAGGAGGACGTGGATAATTAAGAGAACTGCGAGTTCGTCGATGCTCCGTAACCCTAAGATCGGTATCAGGGGAAAATGAGAGAGTGGTAGGGAGAAAATTGAGGAAGATTCGTGACGAATTGTTAGGGTGGCCAGTAATTTCGAGTTAATCGACAATCGATGATCGTATCGCACAGCGACTGTGTCCCGACGCTCTCGGTCGCTCCGTTGGAACGTGTATTAAGGGGAAAACTATAATGACTATCAGCACGCCTTCTTTATTCATAAAGCATGTCGCAAGAATCGTGAGCACGATAAGAGCCGAAGTCCTGGTTCGCGGTCGACGAACTATCGGCACGTGGTGCTAGGAATCGAATCCTCGATCGAATCTACTATTATTCAGGAACATCGTTGTACTTTCATGGTCGTAGAAAAAAATTCTTCATATCCGGAGAAGATCCTTCTTTCATCCTGTCGCCTCTTTCAGCCTCGTCGAGCGCCGCGAGTGGCAATGAGAGATGTGCAGCAGCACCCGAGCAATGAGCGTTCCTTTTCAAGCGGCATCGAAAGCATTCGAATGTCGTCGAAATTTTATTATTCTCCCGAAGCTTGCTGGTGGTGATGGTGGTGGTGGTGGTGGTAAGAGAAGAGCAGTAGTAGATGGATCCTCGAGTCTCGGAAGCGACGCTCTCTTCGTTGAAGCGCCCCGCTAACAAACGTGTCGCGCGCAGAAAAGGAAAATGCTCGAGCAGCATACCTAAAGGGCGAATCGCGACAGTGGCTGCCCTTTTCTCTCCTCCACCTCCCTTAACGCGAACCACCTCTCTCCTCCTCCTGTCACCTACCATCGTGAATCGGCCATGAATACACACAGCCGTCAGGCACACTCGCTCGCGCGACAATGCGCCAGTAGCGCGCGCACTTTTTTCAGGAAATCTCCTTCACGCTCACCTTCGCCTCCTCCTCTCTCCCGCCTCCCTCTTTCCACAAGCCCCTGCAGGGACGAAGCGATAAGCACCCGTTATCTTTTGTCGGGGAACGATAATCCAAAGAACGTCGTTTCGCTAGGTAGAGAACGACCGGGGCCACACACGAACCTCCTCCTTCTCTCCTCTCTCTTCTGCCTCTCGGATAAGTTCTCTCCTACACAGGCGCGTGCATTACGCGGGCGCACGCGTGTAGTCTGCGACGCGGCGGCGATGAACGCACGCGCCTACGGCTATGCAACCCGGAACATGCTCCTGACTACCGAGTAATTCTCGAGCTTGTTACGCGACGCGTCTCGAAAGGGGCCCACTCTTTCCATTTCTCTCTTAACCTTCCCCCCCCTCTCTCTCTCTCTCTCTCTTCCACCTCTTCCCCTTTTTCGCCCTCAGCTTTCTTCCATCCTTGCTTCCTTATCCGTTTCACAGGAACCTTCGCACTCACCGTCGTTCTTGCCCTCACCCGAGGTTTTTCACAGGTCTCGCTCTCTTTTAGCGTCACGCGCCTACTCTCATCCGCTCCGCCGCCTTATCCTCTCCCTTCTCCCACCCTTCGTCTCCCTTTTCCTCGGCGCAGCGTTAGGTAATTCGAAAGCAATTTGAATTAACGTGCACCGCCAGAGGAAAGTAATTACGGGGCGGTGACCGCGAGGCGCCTCCTCCTCGCTCCCGTTGCCCTCTCCGGATTATACGCTCTCGGTCTCCTCTCGCGCGCGTACCACACGCGTGTAACTTCCTTACGCACACAGGATACCAACGGCGGATATGTGCGTACGTATTACGGTTTGAGGTTGGGTTGATTAAAATTTACTATGCAAATTAGATGACGCCGAGCACTCTGCGCGCGCGTGCGAGCGATAGGAGGAAGAAGGGGTGTGAGAAGAGGAGGAAAGGACGAGAGGCCTGCTCGAGGGTTGGGGTTAGGGGCTGGAGAAGGGAAGGCGCTCTTTCCACCGCACGAGCCAAGAGCGGAAGACGAATCGCGGCTATAAAGGTTTTCAACATTGATAGATACTCGTCGCCGTTATCGCAAAAAGCCCGAGCGCGACGCCCTCCCAGTTAAATGGATAGAAGCGTCGAGACGCTTAAGCCCGGCGACAATTTTTGTTTCGACGCTCCTTTCGTTCGGCTTTCCCTTCCGCCGGGTGCACCGGGTAAGCTTCGATTACGCTCCGCTTACGTTTCGCCTGAACAAGTTAAACGCGCGTCGAGAGTCATTTTCTAAAGAGGATAATTTTTATTGAAATTATCCCTCATTGCGCAAGCAACTTTTCCACCGTGTCAATGCAGTCGCGCCTTAATTGTTTTCACAATCGTTTCTCCTCCGCTGCCAATCGGAACACTCTCTCCACGAAAAAAACCTGTCTCGCGCTGCCCGCGCAGGGATTTTCCACGTTCTGCTCCGCCTCAATTTCTCTTTCTCATTGGTCGTCGGTGTACTCGAGCAGACCGTAGAACCGTCTGGAGACTTCGGATTTCCACCTCGTCACGTAGGTTACCTCGCGAAGGAACTGGACGCGCAAGTAGATCGAGGAAAAGCACTGGATGGCGCGGTAGGCGAAGCGAGCCCAAGGGTGAAGCTCACCCCCAAGGGCATGTACACGCGCGCGCGCGCGGGGGTAGGCGAATTGATCGCGTTGGGGTAGAATCATCCATCACCGAGTGACAGTCCCTGCGTTTCTCTCTCTTTCTCTCTTACCCTCTTCCTTCGACTCTCCCTCTTCCTTCCACCTCCGCCCAGTCTCGATATGGACAGGGGTGGTGTGCCACGAAGACGAGGGGTGGAGAGATTGAAGAGACGTGCGTGCAAGTGTGCGGGTGCGTGGGTGTGTGCGAGGGAAAACGCTGGCGCCCTCCAACATCGGGCGACGAACCAAGCAACCCCCTCAACAATGCCCAACAAATCCCACGGGACGACGCGTTCTGCTCTCTCTCCTCTCCTTCGCCTTATTCTTTCTCTCTCTTTCTCTCTTTCTCCCTGGCTCTTCCTTCTTTCCTCCTACTTCACCCAGTCCCCGTTTTCATACCCGCTCTCCTTGTGCACTTTTTTCCTTCACTTTCGGCTCGTTTTCTCGTTCGCTGTCAACCACCGCACACCATCACCGCGCCATCCCACTCGTCCGCCACCCGTGTGTATACGAGCCACACGAGATAGTTACACGAGTCGCGGTATTTCTCTCCCCATTCATCCCCATCCCAGCATTCGCGCGGCCAGAATGGAGGAAAGCGCGTAATAAACAAGAATTCTCCGAGTTAATTCTCCTGCTCCTTGGATTACCCCGGGACTCTCGCGATATTTCCCTGGAAAGGAGATGGTATTGGACGGAGAATTCATCGAGATTCGTCGAAACAAAAGTTCGTCCCTAGACGAGGTACAAACCCCTTTCTTGTTTCGCGCCGCGAGAGATCCAGGTGCTCGGGGGGCGGTGTTCGGCCTACGCGAATTTATCGCTATCGAAAGGATTAAGGACCAATGCGGAGACATTTCTCTTCCGGTGGCGCGCGAGCGTTCGCGTAAAAATACAGGCGCCCGGTAATATCGCGATACTGGCGACTACCGGCGGTGAGGGGAATGGCTGAGCCACCAGTGAGCGCGCTCACCCTCCTTCCCCTCTTTGAATTTATTTCCCTCCCTGTGCCGGTATAACGACCGCGTCCGCGAAACTGTGGGAGGAAGCTAGACCCCGAACGGCAGAGGAGAGTGACTTATCGATCGGGAAGCGGGTAATGAAAACGGGAGCACCGCATAGCCGAATAACCCGGGTAAGAACGGTTATAAATACCGTAACGATATCCTCCTGGCAGGACGACGAGGTGCATTACCCTGTCGCGAGGGGGATAATCGCCCCTCCCCGCTCGGCGTCGCGACGCTTTTTTACCCCTTCCCTTTCGCGTCCCTTCCATCCATCCGTCCGTCCGTTTGTTCGTCGATGGCGGGGAGGGCCGTGCTGGTCGCGACGACGGCAATTTTCTTGATCACGCGACACAAAGAGCGGAAATCAATACGAAAGGGTTAATACGTTCTCTCGGAGAGACAGAATGGAATTGAGGAGGTAAGGGCATTCAATAGAGATTATACATCGGCCGTGAAGCAGATTTTTGAAAATCCTCGATTGTAATGATCCGTTCTAATCGAGGTATGAATTTCTAGGGAAGGAAATTCTGTTCGTTGGTCGTGCAATTGTAGAAGGGAATTTTTCGGCTTGGATTTGTCGTGAAATCACGGGAGAATATGGCGATAAAAAAGTAATTTTCACGAGAGCGTAAATCGAAATATAATCCGGAAAGTGTGTACACGCGGCTCTCTCACCTTATCCGAGCCTGGAGGCGGCGCGGCGGGTCTCTAGAGGATTTTGGGGTAGGTGAGGGAGGGTACGAAGGGCGGAAGGGGGCAACATTGTGATACCGTAATGGACCAATATTTGCAGTACCTACGGGAGCGAGGCTCGCCACAGATTACGCCCCCGCGCGCTAGTGCACCCCTTGTGCTTTCGCGGCTTAAAAACCCGTCAAATTTTAATGCAATTATTAAGACCCAATTTGCACGAGTCGTTCTAAGTGTCGTGAACGAGGCGAAAAAAAAATCTTTCGAAGTGCGAGCGCGCGCTCTCAATTCGTTTTGTTCGGTATCGATTTACCTGCAGCCTGACGGAAGTTCGATGTCCGGGGTGAGGGGGCATTGTCATCTCATAATGGGCCAATATTTGCATTGCCAGAGGGAGAAGTGTTCTGGCAGGTGACACGTGGATCCTTCTGGGCCAACACCCCACAAGTTGATTTTAACGTCGCGAGTGCCTACTCCGAGATAAGTTCTATATTTTTGGCGTAGCAATGATATTCGTGAATGAATCGATATTTCTTCGCATCGATTACACGAGCGTAACTCCCGTGGGTTAATAGTGCTTGCAGGTTAACGCATTATCGAAGTCGCTTGGTCACGATCCTCGAGCACGAAATAGAAGGCGCCATCGAAGAGATCCTGAAGAGGGTAGCACGTGTGGCATTGGGGTTGAAAAAAGTTTGTTTAGGCTCCCGGAGATGCGAGGTTTACCTTAAGATTGGCGCCGATGCAATAACGACCGGCAAACGGGACGTCTATCTCTTGGTCCTGTCAAAACAGCACAATTTTCCTAAGAGTAGATAAGTGTTCTCGACTGCTGGCAGTCCTCGGGGGCCAGACGGTCCCCGAAAAACACGAGTAACGATCGACGATCGTTCGAAGTGGACCAGAGAAAAAGAACGTCACTGAATTTCACTTTAATTCTCGCATCATCGTCGGTGATGATTTGACGAGGAAAAGCTGTTTCACTATCTGGGAAAGGGCCCTTGGAAACGGCAAATTCTCAGAGAGGGTCGCAAGAATCGGGCGCACAGTGGAGAAAGGATAATCTCGAAAGGAATATTTCCTCGGCGACGGATCTTCACGATTTTTCCCTCTTAAGAAATAACCTGTACAAATATATGCGCTACCGGGTTACCTTCTTCCTCTGTTAGGAACTCGTCTCGCGACGAGAGCCAGGGAGAAACGCCTTTCCTCCTTTTTCTCCTCCTGCTTTCTCCATCCTCCCCACCGCTTCGTCGTTGTCGTCGACCTCTTTGCATTCCCCGAGCTTCTCGCGCGCAGCATCCGCAGCATGAGAGGAATCCACGGGAGGGTTGCCGTGTTTACTCGATTGCACCCACACTTTCTTCAGCCCTTACCTTCTCTGCCATCCTATTTCTTTCTCACTCCGTTTCTCTCTTTCTCCTTGCTCCTGCGCCTCTTCCTTTCTTCCTTTTCATCTCAGGGCTGACTGCACCGACGCGGCAGCGGCAGCGCCAGGACCATCCACTCAGAATCAGAAACACATATAATTGCGCTCCGTTAGCGCGCATCGCAAGGCAAAAGAGAATAAGGAGGAACTCGCGAAGATGCACATCTGCCCCTAAAGATTTTCCCGTTTGGCGAATTTCTTCTGCATTCTATGCCCACGAGTGCTTCTTTGAAAACGAACGGATGCGAAAGAATGCTTAATAACGATAATAGTAAAAAGGAGATCAATTGAATTGATCTGTCGCCTTTACGCGCGACACGCTTAAACGAGTTCGACGGTTTTTCCAAGCAAGCGGAAGGAGAGAACGAACGTCACTTGATACAGTTCCAATTCTCGTTGCGCCCAATTGAATGGCCCGCCTGGCGGCTGACGTTGAACGTTCATAAAATAACTTCATTGAGGCGTGTTCTCTTTCTTTTCTGTCCCTCTTCTCTCACGGTTGTTGGCATTTTCCTGGTCCCTCGTGAACACTGAAAGGCGCGCGCGGCCGGGTCGGTGCCCCTCGAATGCACCCCGGGTGGCGTCGTTAATTTACCATATCGCAACCGCACCACGCTGGAATCCGAAAGATGAACCGTCCTCGCTCGCGACACCGAGCCCCCGTACCCGCCGGCAAAACCACCCCCGTGCCACCCTTCCATTCCGCACCCCCGTGTTCCACTTCCTGATTCTCTCTCCTTCAGTCATCCGCTTCTGCTTTCTCTCCTACCCCTCGGGTCTGCGCGCCGAGCGTTTAGACGACGAGTGGCTTTGGGGTGCAGGTTTTACGAGCGTTTAACGGCCGATTTATCGCTCGTCGAAACGAGCCGTCGACGAGGAAACAGAACGCGCGACCTGCCGCACCGTTACATCCTCTTCGTCCCCGTTGTCGGATTCTTTCGTTGTCGCCGTCTCGTCGCACTTACGCCACATTGTGGCGAATAATTAGGAAAATTCGCCTTCCACGGTGAAGCTCGCATTTGTCACGTTAATCGATAACAGCGTGCTTACCCTCCGCTGTCACGCGCAGCCCGACACGTCCGTTGACGCAATTCGAAGTAACACCGTGACGTAACATAATCCGTCACCGCGAACCTTCATCCGCCTCCTCTTTCTCCTCCCTCCGAGCGTATTTTCGACAGATTGCCACAACACGAAGCGATCGGATAATTTCGTCCTACGAACCTGTCAACTTGTTGAGCAACGCGCTACGGATCGCGCGCGTGGGACACGCACGGTGTGGGTCGGTGGGTCGGCCATTGGTATGAAGACGTAATTGGCGGCGGCTGACAGTTTCCGAGCAGGCGCGCTCATTTGACGTGTGACATGATTCAGGAGCGTCCAGCCGTTGTCACATCTTCAATTGCCTTCGCACTCCGTCGCCGTCGTCGGTCCGTCCATCCGTCCGAGCAACAATCATCGTCATCATCGTCCTGCGGGGTCCCAAGCGCACGGAGCGAATCGTTAACGGAACACGTCGTCGCCTTCGCACGGCCCAACTTCCCTTGCCCCTCCTCCATCCACGTCTTTCTCCGCTTCTTTATCGTAGCTCGGGACGCGGACGCACTCGAGTACTCGCCGGACGATTCAAAGGGTCAACTGCGGTTCGAGACCTACCGGTAGACATCGAATCATCGTCTCTCAATCTCGTCGCTCGCAAAAGTCTCGCCAATTCAGTCGTTTGACGTCTACTCTCGAGTGGGAATATCGAAATCGGCGAGCCGCGCTTTGGAGGTCCACGAAACGTCGGAGTGGCCCGACGAAGCGGGCTCTCTTCCTCTTTTTCGTTTTCTTTTTTGTTTCGACCGCTAGTGAAAACGCGAATATCTCGTAAAGAGGAGAGAAGCGAGCTGGCTCGTGTGGCTCGCGTGGTCCTGCGAGCGGAAGACACGCCGTTACGAAATTTCCATCCGAACGTCGATTATGTTAATCGACCGCTTTCTTCCTGGAACCGATAACGGTACGTTGGTGGTGCACCTTGCAGTAGATTATACCTGGCTAACTCGATGGCAAATAGAAAACCTTAAGCGATAACGACCGCGGAGTGTCTAGGCGGAGAATGCCTCGAGATTCCTCCCGCGGCGATGGCGGCGGGTGAATTATCGGAAGGAAGGCGCTCGCTTACCCGCTCGTACACGCCTCGCTCCTCCTTGGCTCCTCTTCGAGGAAGATGTACGCGCCGAAGGTCGAGGAGTAGTCACCGTGTTTATCGAGACGTTTAGTTGGAAGCGGTAATGCGCGCCGAGTATTAATTGTAATTATCGAGTGGATGCTAATTGAGCGTTATTGGGTGCCGGAGTGGATGGCAAACGAAACTTCTTCCTTCATCTCCTCCCTTGCTCGCCATGCTCACCGCGAGTCTCTCAAGGTGGTGGAATGCTAAAAGATGTTTTCGAACGAGCGCTTCTCGTTTCGTCCTGCACGCGAGTTCGGAGATTTTTTTCGTTAGCGCTTGAGACATTCTCATTGCTCCGATAGCACGGAGAAGAGCTGGAACACGAGCTGAAGCATCGACAGAAACGGTAATACGAAGCATCGTAAAGCGGGACGTAAAACGGTCGCGTGTAATTGGAGAAGCGGTCGAACGGAAACGTAAACTTACGACCGCGTAACTCGATCGCGTGCTATCGAGCAGACTTTAGCACTTTTTATCCTCTCACGCGCGCTTCTCCCTCTTCTCGTTTCTTTTTATCCGAGCCTCGTCGCGTCCCCGTGGCGCGTCAATTGCACGATCGATTCGTCGATATTTATTTCAGCCACGGCGAAATTTATGTATCCGTTCTGCTTTTTCCCCGCCTAGACCTTCTTCTCGCGCGCCAGCCTGGTCATCGTCTGCTTCGACTCAACCACGCGATCCTCGTCCTTGCGTCGCCTCGCGTTTGCTTTTTTCCGTTACTTCTTTTTTTCTTTTCAACTTCAATCCGGAGTAGGAGAAAAATGCACGCGTGACGTCGCGCCACGCCGGACGTAAACAAGAGACGCCCCGGAGACGCTCGTGGCAATTGACGAGAGCTGATTTACTCGCAAGGGAGTCGGGAGAAACGCTCGCTATCGCTCGAAGCGGGAACGCTGGTCGCGCCTTTGCTATTTTTACGTCTACCGTGAGCGCGCAAGAGGAGAGATGGAATTAATATGCGATTCGCTGCTTTCCGACCGAAGATGCCCCCTGTGACATCGACCGTAACTTCACCGATAACTGGCGAACGCCTCTTCTTCAAATAAAACGAGAGACGTTTGGAGCGCGCCCGTACGAGAGGGTCGAGGAAAGGGAATGCTTACTTCTTTCATCTCCTCCATCGTGCGGGAGAACGGGAACCGTACCGTCGATTGCACGATAAATTTTTTTTCCACGGAATTCACACCGAGCTCAAATCGGCCGACGGCCGCAATATCGGGCCGAAAAATAGAGAAAGAAGCAGAATCTGCGAACGAATAGCAGCGGTAGCAATAGTAGTAGTAGTAGTACGTGAGCACCGCTGCGGGCTCGGCAACAAATCAGCATGACAAAGAGAGCACGGGGGTGGGCGTGGGGGGTGGAGCCCGAGGGGGTTGGAAGAAGAAGGGGTGGCGGAGAAGGGGTTGTCTCGGTGTACGTTGCAGTTCACGGCTAAAAGGGGTGGTGTGGCCAGTGAAATCTGTCACCCGGATGTCAATCAATATTTCGAGGGGTTCGAGTTCCCTTCCACCCTCCCTTCTTCGAGCCCTCGGTCCGGCCCACCCTTATTCGAAGGTCCCCTTGGAGTGTCCTCGTCTCTCGACGTCCATGGACATGGATGGTCCATGGGTCCTGGTCGACGGGCGAGAGCGAAACTGCAGGCCATGCGAGACCATGTGGACGTTACCTACCCCACCCCGTTGTCACGCTGCACCCCATCCACCCCCTTTTCCAAAACCCCATCGTCCTCTCCCTTCTCCTTCCCCAGCGACGCACGGTGATTAATTTTGCAGCGGGAAATTAATCAAGAGGAAAGAATCCTCCGTTGGTAAGCGTGAGCCACAATGCAATGATCCACTGGGCAGATGGGAAAATAACAGTGGGGCGAAATTGCGGAAGGCGCGTGTCGACCTGACCGCCGTCGCATGCGCCACCGTGTGCGTGATAAATTTTTGCAGGGTGTAGAAGGGGAGGGTGACGAGCACGCTGGCTTAATAAATCACAGCAGGTGCGTGGCTGTCCGGAGTTGATGCGATTTTTAAAAATTGCCTCGTCACCGGAGTATCTCCTCGTTTAAGGGGATAGTCCGGATGTTGGAACCAATCGATTCATTAGTTTCTCTCCTCTACGAATAAACAGTCCGCGCGCACTTGTCGAAAATCGATCTCGTTCGCGAAGGATCCGACGAATCTTTCGTACTAAGAACAGTGCTGAAAGTTGCTTTCGAGCGATCTACGTCTACTCTGGAACAGCCTCCCTTGAAGCTCTCACCCCCTTCGCCTTTCACTCGAGATCGTCCCTTGGATCGATCATTAGGCAGTTACCGATCGTGACACGATGGGCGGGGATCTTGCAGTTTTGAAGCACGTATTCACGGTAATTGCGACACAGATGTTTCGGGCGTGGAGGGTTGGGGACGGTTGGTCGTACGCTAGCCACGCGGAGCGAGAGCGAGATAAGGAGAGGGAGAGAGACTAAAGTTACACGTAGCAAAACGCGACGCACCCCACAATCGACTCGACGACGTCGGCGTCGCGGTGCCACTAGTAATCGTCCTAGCCGTGTCCTCCCACCACCAGCCAGCCAGTCGGCGTCGACAGTGTCATAGACGTCGGCGTCCTCGACGTCGTCGTTATCTGGCCTGCAGAATATTGCGGATGGTGGCGATAAGGAGAGAGAACTAGGAGAGAGAAACGAAACGGTGAATGAGAGGGGTGCAAAACGTGAGTTGGGGGGTGAGGTGGTGCGCACAGGGAGGAAGTTGCAAGGCAATAAGCGAGTGCTCTGCCTACCGAGGCGCAGGGAGAGAAACGAGGAGGCGGCACATCACTCGTCTACATCCCCCATCCGAAATAGAGTTACAAACTGTAACTACGTTTCGGTGCATTAATGCCTCACAGGGGTGAGGGAGGAAGGGAGGGTTAGGGAGTTCGGGCTGGGTCCTCGCTCGTTGGAATTCACGCGACGCGCCCAAACGAATCGATCGGAGATAGGTGGTGCGTTGCTGGTTCACGCGGACACGCCATTTAGGCTGTACGATAAGGTAGAAATAAAATGTGAGTAAAGTATCGTCGCAAGGAAAACACAAATCTCTCGGTGCATACGCGCCCGTCTCCGAAAGTAACGGGAGAATTTTTGCATCTTCCATCGGATCTTCTTGATCCTGGCGCGGAACTTCTGAAAACTTAGCTTGGAAATCCTGAATCCCCCTTTTCCAATTTCGATTCACCCTCTTCGATTTCTTCCACGGCCCTTCCCCAGGGACAAATCTCAGGGCGATACCCTTCCATTCGAACGGGGCAAAATTTTCACCTCTCGCGGGACGCTTCGCACAAGAATAACTTGGTCTTCGTGGACGAAGCGAACGGGAGAGGAGAAGTTCGTGGAAGTAAGCTCGGAGAAATTAAAGGCAAACACAACCGAAGGAAGCACCGGACACGGGAGAGCCTCCAACGGCGGCCTGTTAGTTTGCAAACAGCTTCCGCTCGCGTGCTACCGTCGATCTTTTTCAGCCTGTCCTCTCTCGCCTCTCTTTCTCGCGCACTCACCCACGGGAGAGTCCACTGCACCCACCCGCCTTTCATCCTTCTCCATTTCACCCAACCCATTCCCTTCTTCGTCTTTCTCCTCCTCACCTTCATTACCCTTCTTCTCCTCTCCTTCGCAGCCAACACCTCCACCCCTTCCTCCCACCTCGGCTTCGAGCGTTCGGAGTTTAGGTTTGCGCTCTTGCGCATAAGAGGATTAAGATATTACTTCGCTCGTCGGAAACGACGAGCCTAGCCGAGCCGAAACCCAAGCTTTAACGCGTTTTATTCGCGTAGAAGGAGAGAGGTCCCGAGCGAGAGTCCCTTGGTCCCAGACTCTCGTTCCCCTTGTAACGTACGTGGAATCGAGCGTGACATTTGTTCACCACTCGATTTAAAATAGCGACAATTTCTATCCAGCACGTCGTACGTTCGCTTCCGCGAATGCAATTTTACTCCGTGGCGTCGTGTCCCGCATGCTTTTCAGCCGGCACATTACACCCCGGAATTCCATGCTGGATCGTGTAACGATGTAATGTACACAGTAGTTGTGCCCATGGAATCGCGGTTGCGAGTACCATCGATGCCCACAGCTCGATGGCCTGGACCGCGGGGTATGCACTCGAAACCGAAATCGAGCGTGGCGGCTCGCAGAATTCCCTCTGCGACTGCGATCGTCGCTCGGATGCGTTAAATTCCGTCACGATTCCGCGTCCTCGGCGTCGCGGGATTCCGCGCGTCGCGACGGCCACGACGAAGGAGGAGGATCGAGAAGAAGGAAGGGAGGGATGAAGAAGTAAAAGGAGGAGGAGGAGGACGACGCCACCACCGACGCCGACAACGGTGGACGCAACGACGCCGGCGTCGGCGTCGTCGGCAGTGCTTTGAGGGCCCGAAGTGGCGTACTCGACGTGTCACGCGGCGCCCGCTGACACTGGCGTAGTGTTACACGAAGTTAGCCCCAAATTACCCTGAAATTAGCCTCCCCCTTTGGATTATCCGCAGACTGATGAACGCGATGCGGCTCCGCTTTCCACGGGGCTCGTTAGCGAAGTCTGAGCCGGTGCGAGGCGCTGGAGTAAGATCATGAGAAACGAGTACTAGTTTTTCCTTTGCGCGGGCACAAAACTACGGGGGTCTTTGGTGAAATTAATCGCGAGGATGGAAGGAGTTTTCTACGTAGAGAATTCATTGTACCGCACGGTATCGAAGTATGTGTGAGTGAATTGTTGCGGCGAGGAGAAAATGAATCTTTACGGTGGTGAGAATTAAAGTTGCCGTCGCTACGCCAATGCGTTTGCCCTTGGTGACGGTAAGGCGACGCGGCGGCGTCGTCGGTGACGTCGGAAGAGCCGTCCCTTTCTCTCTTTCCCATTCGCTCACTCTTTCTCGCTCTCTCTCTCTCTCTCTCTCTCTCTCTCTCTCTCTCTCTCTCTCTCTCTCTCTCTCTCTGTTCCTCTTGGAGCTTCTCTCCCCGCAGCGTCGCCGCTTCCGTAGAACGAAGGAGCCGCGCGCCACTGTGATCGCCACTCAAACATTTTTACTACCCCCGCGCGCAGTTTCTAGAGGGTTGAAGGGGTGACGAGGGGAAGCGAGAACGAGCGGCCTCCGCCACCAACTAATTACAGTGCGGATCAAAGAATTCATCGACGCGACCGCCCCGCGCGCGCGCTACGACATCACGAGCGTGTGTGCACGCCTGTGCGCATCTAGCGCACGTACGCGTCGATACGTGCGCGCGCTTGCGCTGCGTGCGTGCCGAGGCGAGAGGAGAATGACGCGAGCTCGGAGACCGAAGGGAAAGAAGAAGAGGGGTTAAGGGATGTCGGAGATAGAGAGCCAGAGACGTTGCACCCTCTGGACCAGTGGTTCTTAACGCATTAACCGCGTTTCGCGAGTTTAACATAAAAAAGGAAGAATCACGTTTCACTGTACACCGAGTTTAGCTTTCGGTGAAATCTGACGTATACTCGTGATTCGAAGAGAACGTAGAAATAGTTCCGGGATGAGTTGAATTTTGGATTGATCAGCCTTCTCTCCGATTTGCCCGGCTTTTACGAGATTCGAATTATTTAAGAGAGTGGAGTTTTTAACGCGAGTGCACATCTTTCTTATCTGCTTTACGAAGTGTTCCATGCAGTTCGAGAAGATTAAGAACCACTGCTTTGGAATCACGCCTGTGCACGAGCGCGGCCGTGTGTGCACCCTCTCGGCGTGTAAGCGCAAACGAGAGGACTACGCCGAAGACTTCCTGATGTGAAGACGGCGACAGACGCGAGTAAACATCGCTCGGCTTGTAATTTCGTCTGTAGGAGCGTAACAGTCGGTTAGTTAACCAAAATCGCGAGACGACTGCTAACTGGTGTCGATTGAATTTCTAAAATCAAATTTTCGTGCAACACGAGCTCACTGCGGACCGCTTTAAAAACTTCTCCCACAGTAATTCCTTCTCACGATCGTCGTCTCGATCGAAAAACCAACCGACGTATCGAATGTCATCATCTTGCACCCTCGCAAAAAAGAGAACGTGAAGAAAGAAAATCGAATGGGAGAATGTGACACGAACTCTCCTACGAAGGAAGCTCAGAATTTTTTCCAAAACGTCGCCTTCGGAAGGCACCCTCAAATCCCGTGGACTTCAATCACGATTCGTTTCGATCCTCGACTTTTTTCTCGCGCGTCGAGTGCGCCTTCAAGACGAGCAGCAGGAAAATCGAGGAGGGTGGAGAAGGAAGAAGGAGGACGAAATGAAGAAAAGAAGGGAAGGGGGAAAGAGTATCGCCCCTGGGAAATTTCAGACTCCCTGGGAGGCCTCGCCGCGTGCTCCCTCTCTTGGAAAATTATACGCCGCTCGCGCCTTTGAAATCGTTCCATTACGCGTTCCTTCCGATTTTATTCCCCGCGTGTTCCGCCTAACAAGAATGTTCCGCGTCGATGGAAAATTTTCTGGCGTTAATCGCCAGGCACGCCGAGACTGGCGCCCAGGATAATGGGTCGATTCCTTTTTGTCAGGGAAATTGGGAAGGAGGTAAGACAAGAGAGAAGACTCGTCGAAGTGCTCGGACGAATTTTTCCTTCCCCGTTCACTCGGCAAGCGATCCACGAGAGTAACGCGAGCGGCACGATTGGGCCGATTTGACGTTAACGAGACAATTCCGAGCTCGGCGGAGTGGAGAATCGAAGGACCGAAGGGCCAGAAGGTGTGCATGTAATTGAAAAAGATCTATGAAAGGATATTCGTGCGACGGGTACGGAGGAATTCGAAAGTCGAAAATCTTCAGCGGACAGAGACCAATCTGGGATATTCGACATTTAAACTCCAACAGCTGCAGCAAGATGAAAATGTTTATTTTCCATTTGGAGGATAAAAAATCGCGAGAGGAGTGTCCCAAAGTAAAATCAAAGCAGCACACGAGATGAGATCGGAGTGCCAATTCTTACGAGTACCACAGGTACTCAACGGTTCTGCTGCCAATTGAAGAATCAAGAATGGAAAATCCTCATTATCCGGATATCGTCATCCCTTTGTACCTGGGGTACGTGCACGCACTTTCGCCGACAAAGAAACTTTCGTTCGTGAAAACTGCTCATCGATTGACGCGAAGAAAGCACACATCTTCCTCCCCGTCCTTTGCCAGGACAATTAGAGGATGATTTTCGCTGCGAATAATGCGTACCTGCGTCGCGATTCGACGAGTGCGGAGAAATCTCGAATTAAAAATCGTAATTGGATACGCGAGAGGAAAGGAGGAGGGAAAGATGGAACGGGTGCTTCATGATTCGACTGGACGACCCCGATGGATGATGTCACAAAGTATAATACGAACTAATTACCGCGTCGTCGTCAAAGCCCCCACTCGAGCACCACTCCGCGACAATGAGTGGCCACTTCCGAGTTGCTTTCTGCATACGCGAGATCGGAAGCAAAGGCCTCCACCAGCGGCGGCACGATCGTATAAAAAGGAGTGGAGAAGAGGGTGAGGGAGGGAGGGAAATTACAGGTGGCTCGAAAGAAGTGAAGGAAACGAATTTGCGAGGTGGGTGCCCGAAGACGAAGAAGAACAAGAAGAAGATGCGAAGAAGAAAGAAATCCTGAAAATCGCGCAGGAAGGAGAAAGGAAATGAGAGCGCAGCAGCAACGAAACATAAGATACAAGATTTTATAATGGAAACTTACGGATCGATTAGCTTTGCGATTGGACGTGAGAACGCGAGGAGGACGAGTATCGAACGTAGAAGCTTTCCCTCTGCCTTTGGAGGAAGAAGAAGGGAGGAGAGAAAAAGCACGCATGAAGCACGACAAAGCCTCTCGTGAGGAGGAACGGCAGGATGGGTAAATCAAAGCAGGTACCATCCAGCCGACTGATGACCATCGTGCGAATCTCGTGAGGGAGGAAGACTACTGTAATTAGCCACTTAGGCCCTTTGCCGCTAACCATACCGCTAACAGCGTAGCAGCGGCGGCGACGGTGGCCTCGCGCTTTTCCTCCCTCTGGCACGTTCGACGACATTATCTTCCTGGCTCTCGTATAACTCGAGTGAGACTCCTGCGCCCATCGCCCATCCCGTTCTCACGATCCTTCTCCTTTCTCTTCTTCCGCTTTCTCCTCCTCTGCCAATCTCGTCGCGTTTAGTCCCTCGCACGTATGAGAGCTTACCGATGGGAAGGAGAGGGTGGTTGGTCGTGGATGGAAAAAAGGGGGTCGACGGGGGCGTGCAAGCGAGGAAACTTCAAAGCTCCCGAAACGATTGTTCGGCAACGCTCCCACGTGTTCCTCCTCCTCCGTGTACCTCGAGAGTTTCGTGCTCTCGGGTGGGGTAAAGTACCCACGAATATACACCTACCCCTTTGATTACCTCGGCGCGCTACTCTTCCTCTTTTACCTCCCTCGCCCTTTTTTCCTCTTCTCCTCGAGATTCGACAGAGAGAATGCGCGAGTGACGTGAGGCAGGCGTGGGGAAGGGGAAAAGGAATATTTGAGTCGAGAGATAGAAAGAGTGAGGAGAGAGAGAGAGAGAGAGAGAGATCAGAAAGGGCTCTGGTTCCGGAGAAAGAGCGCGGTGCCTCGAAGAAAGAGAAAAAAGGGTGGAGAGGGCCCTACCCGAGAGCGCCGTCACCGAAATGAGGTACAAGATCTCTGCCCTTCGCGCACACGATGCATGCTACCGGGATGAGGAGGAACGCGGCGCCACGAGTGGCCGTACGCGCGTGCGGGACGTGAAAGATAGAGGGAAGAAGGTGGAGGAGGCGAATGGAGGACGGAGGGATGCAGAAGGGTGCGTTGGCGGCGAAAAAGGTTCGTTGATTTTACGAGCATTCGTTTGACCCGCCACAAAGGAAGAGGGACCCCGGCCTGCCCTCTCTAATGATAATTAATGCGCGATTGGTTGCCGAGAGGACACGTGAGATCATGCTGAATGACAATTGACGATTCTCTTGTTTCCCGAGGCTACTTACTACCCCGCGACTCATCCTTGGAATATATTTTCAGCTTGCTCGGAAGCCTCTTGTCCCGTCTAGAGGCCTCGTCGTACATAAATCGAAAGAATGATTTGTACCGTTTTTCCTTCGCTGCTTCTCTAGTTTTGCGCGCTAAATCTCCTAAAGCGACGAGACCACATCCAGGAGATGACGTCCACATGACACAATGCTCAGTCGCGATGGAAACGGGGCGCCGTTGGACAATGACGCGAGATAAGCGTCGCGACGCGTCACTCTGAATGCAACCGGCGATTGGCATTGAAGCAGCGCGAGACGAGGAGGGTGGCCTCGGCGAAATCGGAAATGGACCTATCGATCCTATTTCGTGGACCCCCGATTCTTATACAAATTCGATTCTCGCGCAATCATTATCCCCTGATTTATTATAATGTAACGAAATTCCAGCACGTCCGCTTTTTTCTCCGCCGAGTGATTCAACTCGCCCGGAGTTCCAAGTGCCCACTACGTCAAAGATATAACTCATTTGGTATCGGCCCTCCCGGACGACCCCGTGCGCGCCACTATCGCCGAGAATTACGAGCGTCATTACCATTAGTCGTGGTAATATAGTAGACTGCCCTCTAACACCCCCGGTAAAGAGCGCATCCAAATAGATACGAAGGCGAAGCGACTCCGCGATTTCGTCGTCGACGATCATTGTTGCTCATCATCGACGCGAGAATTCGATCCTTTTTACGCGCGCGTTGTAATGCTCGACGATAATCCTGACTCTTCGGGCTGTATGGATAATTTCCAGGGGGTTTGCATTGTCACGCGCCGATACGGAGACGGAAAGCGGGCGCTTTAATTAATCACGCGACGAGAGGAACAAGAGGAGGAGGCCCGTCGTAAATCCTCGCGGACTCTTGCTGT
This sequence comes from Tiphia femorata, assembly GCA_944319695.1. NCBI lineage: Eukaryota > Metazoa > Arthropoda > Insecta > Hymenoptera > Tiphiidae > Tiphia > Tiphia femorata. The sequence continues at coordinate 4,839,489 of OX090902.1, forward strand.
GGGTTACACAAAGTCAACACGGAGTTTCGCCGGCGCGAGATAACGCGCGGCGGCTTTTGTGGGTCGTGCCGTTGTGGAAGCGCACGTACCCGCGCTAGCGGCGAGAAGCAGGAGGAGGAAGAAAGAGGAGAGAATTTATTATGGAGGTCGGCTTCTTTTGGGGCCACTAAGTCATCGATAAAGCGGCGGATAATCTGAAAAACGGGAGGAGGTGGAGGAGAGCGAAAGGTAGAGAAGGGAAGATAAGAGGCTTGTTTTGCGATGACACTTGGTCCCGCGCGCGTGAAGCAGAGCGCGTAATCAATTCAGGGGTCGATTATTCGGGGCGAGTGAATGATTCGGGGCTTGGAGAAGGAACGAATTGATTCGGAGGAACGACGGGAACTAGAAAAAGCGGATCGGTGCCGCGCACGAGGCGAATTTTCCTAGGGCCGTGAATCCACCTGGTTCGTTAATTACCGTTCGTGATAAGGCGACCGGCACCTCTTTGTCGGCGCGATAAAACGCACAGACCCTGTCGCTTCCTCGTTCCTCTACTCTTCTTTTTTTCATACTTCCTCTTCGCGGTATCTAATTCGAGCGGCGTTAAACATTTGCGCAACGCTTCTGCTTTTTTGTACCACCGCGTTTTTTGTAGATCAGGGATAGTACCGCGTGGTCGTCGCTCCTCGATCTCTCGTAACTTTTAAAGCGCTCGATTCTTGCGATTCGCAAAATCTGTCGCGCTCTTAAAATCACAGGGTTAAGGGTGCGTGCCAAACGGCCGTTCCCTTTTACCCACGGGGCAATAGTAGGAAGTGACGCACGGCTTGTAACGAAGAGGAAGAAGGGAGAAAGCTCGTCGACTTAGCAGGTGGTGTACGCTTGGGGAAGGTCGGAAGTCGCAGCAGATCGATGATGGAGGAAGCGAGTAAAAAAAGCATCCGCGCGCGAGCACGAAGAAGGGCCAGAGCAAGAAGAAGAAGGGATGAACGCGAAAGAGAAAAGGGAATGGAAGACGATGCCGAGAGCGTTGGGGCGCGTCTTTATCGGCGCCTCCAGGGTCGTCAAACGTTTGTGCGTGGAAGTGACGTAACGATCCGAGAAACGCGCGTTTAAAAAAGAATCCAGGTGTATACCTAGCCCTGAATCAAACGGTGTTGAGGCTGATAAAGAATTACGAAAAGGTATGAAAAATAAATTGCCATTGGTTCCTCGATAGATACTCCTGATACGGCAGAAGCTCCGGCTCTGTGGAATAGTAAAAGGGGTGGAAAAGAAAAGGAAGCGAGAGGGAGAAGAAAGGGAAGAGATTGAAAAGGGGGTGAGTAGGAGAGTCTGATAAAAAGAGTGCGACCGAGAGGGAGAAGCGGATGAAGCGTGGTTGAGTGCAGGAAGGAGAACGTGCGTGGTGTGTGAGTGAGAAAACGAACTTGCGACAGAGGGAAGGGGAGAGAGAGAGAGAGATAACGAGGCGCGCGCGCGCAGCTGTGCGGAGCGTCGATAAAAGCGAGCGCTCACGAGCGGAGTGTGCATTTCTTGCGCGCCTTCGAGACCGGCAACCCGCTCGACAGAAGGTGCCAACACGTTTGCCGTATCGCGAAAAAAATTGTCTCCGATCAATCCTCATAGGACAAACGTTCCATTATCGAAAGTGAGAATGTGCTCATTAGTAATTCGCAGCAACGACGATAATGGTGATTAGTGGTATCGTTGTGGATAACGATCGTTCAGCGTTAGAACCAGAAGGTGGAGTAGAAGAAGTCGAAATTAAAAATCGGATTCAGTTTATTCGAGGAAGAATCGAGAAACGTGCGCGACAGTGAGAAAAATTAACGAGTGAATTCAAAGACGATTTACATCATTACACTGAATCATCGGCGAAGATTCTGCAGGCGGATAGAACGAATGAGTGCGAAGAACGAGTCAAGAGTGATCTTCGTAATTTAATTGCACCTGAGAATTGGGTAAGAGCGATTCGTTAATTATTCAGGCTTCGTCTTAAGAAGAGCCTACGTTGAATTTTTCACGCTCATCCTTTGACTTTGAAACTTCAAGGTACAACATAATGCTAACATTGGAAACCCACCCCCTTCGATTCACCACGCTCTAGACCTCTCACCGCATTTCTCTTTTTCTCATAGGCTCCCTCTTTTGCATTCTCGCTAGTAAACAAGGCGTTTCCAATCGAACACAGCGTGCTCCATCGAGACACGCGACGTCTCGCGGGTGACGAGGACTCGGCTTCATTAAATTCTCTTATTCGTCCACGACGCATTGTCCCTGTTTATATTTGGAGAGCAAGGGCGGAACACCTGGTGGTACGAGCCTTTCCATAATGGGGTCGTACGCCTCCATCGAAACCACCATCCGCACGCGCGCGCATTATTCACTGATTATCCCTCATTTTCCGCTGTCCGATCACGTGCCCCCTTTCATCCGTAAAAGGTAGGTCGCATGGACCTAGCACGATGGAAGAACATCGAATTTGTCTACCGTCGATTCGCAGGCGTGCCAGATATATTCTTTACATCCTCGTAGTCCTTTACGAATTTTGTGCTCGTTTAATTTCAGCGTTAAACCGAACGTGTCCCCTTTCCCATATCACGCTTCCCATGTCCCTGACTTCCCTAGATCCTCATTACAGGTCTCTTCCGTCTCTGGGCCGTTCCATCAATCTCCATTTCCAACTTCACCGCGAGATCACGCCCCACGAGTCTCCAAAAGTGGGACCACCATCATAACTACCGCCACCACTGGTCTCTAAATATCGCCACGATCCTACTCGATAGCCCCGAGCATCCCTGAACGGAATCTCTTCGCGAAAGGGAACGTGAGGGGTGGATCGATGAACGTCGGGAGAGCGTTAGTAAGGCGAGACCATAAACGTCGGATGCTCGGTAGATTCGTGGCTGTATTCGACGTGTGAGCAATTGGCCATAGAAGATTGGACGTTTGTGGGGTGGGTGGTTGAGAAGACGATGGGCAAAGGCACGAGGAGGGCTAAGAGCGAAGAGAAGGTGAGACGAAGGGGATGAGGGATGAAGATTACCAGGGGGATGAGAATTAACCTACTGCTGGAATTACCTGGCGCAGATCTTGCATGACGATTAATTCGTAATTAAATCCTTTGGTCGAGGGAGGCGTGGCCCTTCGTCCGGAGAGGAACGTGGTCCGTCTCGTTGCTTTGGGTGGGGGCGGTTGAATTTGCCCCTTCTCTCTCTCTCTCTCTCTTATTCTCTCTCATTCTCTTCTCTCCATCTCCTCTGTAGACGAAACGCGCGCGTTCAGGAACGAATACGACGTCGGGCGGCATATCGCTGGGGCCGGGGTGACAGCCGGAAATAAAGGGCCGCCCGTGCATTAGCGTCGACGGTCAAAGGGTCGACTCGAATATCGACCGAGACGGTCGACAGCGTTAAATTGCCATTTGTCGGCCGGGGAATGCTTCTGGTTAACGCACGGAGAATACTCCGCCCGATACGTGTCCTCTGTTCTATTCTCTCCTCTCCGCCGCTCTTCCCCTCTCCACTCTCGTCTCCTCATCTTCGAACGTGGAAGCTTACGATGCGCGTACATAAACACCGTAAATCGCGAATTATTGTCGCGACGATGAACTTGTCGTTCGACATGTGTAGATTGCAAAAAATGTGAGAGCCACGAGAGAACGAAGCCTCTGGTTTTCTTTTTACGTCCGGGAAGGAAATCGTTGGTACTCGGATATGAGACGAAGGAGGATCGCACAATGAAGCCCTAATTCAAAATGGGTTCACGCTCGATTCGCCCTTCATATTCCTTATCGGCGGGATCTCGCCCTCTGCGGTATAAACCGGAGCTCTGGGATCGTCCGAAAATTACTTTCGCCGTCCTGATCGCGTTTCCGATCGAGTTGCCGGGGCAGAACGGAAAACTCGATACGAATTACCGCCCGGGGGTGCAATATCGGCCATTCGTGCGGTCCGCGGAGAAGAGGGCGGCCCACCCCTTTTCCCTCGATCCACCCCCTTTTTCTATCCCCGGTGCTCTTTGGCGCCGCTTTCTTCCTCTTCGATTTTCGATTTCTCTCTCCCCTCTCTGCCTTTCTCTCTCCCTCTGCAAATATGGAAACGAGAAAAGGATACTTCCGGTGGATGACGGTAATATACGTACCCACCCATCCGAGTTACTTATTTTAGTTTTTCCATCGGATCGTTAAATAAAGGCCAATCGATTGTAATACTATTTCGCAAAGCGTTGCTCCCTCACTCGCGCCACGATTCTCTTCAGTGCGGTTAATTTTTTCAAAGAAGCCGCGACAGTCGATACACGAGGAAAGTCACTTCAAAAAGAAGGAAAGAAACTCGCGCGGTTTACGATCGGAAATTCTCGCGGCGCGATATTTCCACCGCTACGGCATTAAAAAAACTTTCCCGCTCGGGCACGGAAAACGCAAGCGTTTGTGGGACGGGGGTGCGCGCACGTTTGGCAAGTCGAAGGGCGACCCGGAGGACGGAAAGGATTGAGGAGGGGGTGGGTTTCTCGCGCTCGTTAAAAAAAACCTCGCGCATTGGCATGCAGCGGAATATGTACCGCACCCGCGAGTTCAGAGGAAGGTGGCGGCCTTTGTGGCTCCGTCGTATCGCAGGCTGCGTTTTTCTCATGAGTGTGTGCGAACGCGCGTAAGCGCGGAAGGGAGTAGAGTAAGGCGGGCGGAGTGGAGAAGAGGTGGCAGAGGTGCCAACGGGAGTAGTGGCAGGTGAGCCTGCCGGGGGTTCCTCGAAAGTTTCTGTATTTTCATGCAAATTTTCTCTCTCTCTCGCTCTCTCTTCCTCTCTAGCGTAGTCCTCGTCATTTCCACTTTTGAATTTCTCTCCTCATTCGCTTTCGAACTCTCTCTCTCTCTCTCTCTCTCTCTCTCTCTCTCTCTCTCTCTCTCTCTCTCTCTCTCTCTCTCTCTCTCTTTTCCTCTCCGTCTCTCCTTTTTCTTTTTTTTCCTCCCTTACCCTTTCCCTCGCCATTTCTCAACGCCTCTCTGGCTTCTCTGACTTTGAATCCCTCTGATTGCACCCTTTCTCTTGATTTCCTTCTGCTTCTCTGATTTCCTGACTTTGACTACTCCCTCTCTCTTTCTCTCATTTTCTCCTCCCTTTGCTCGCGGAGTCTCCTTCCTGGATTTTTTTCTTCCTTTTTTTCTTGCTCTTTCTTTTTTTTTTTTTTTTACTTCAGCATAGACACGCACGCGCACATGCTCACGCTCGAGCCTTTCTCCTTCTCGCGTTTCCCCTGCCTTTCCGATGTTCCAAACGTGCCCTCTACTTTTCCTTCTTTCTCTACCTCGCACAGGATTCTCGTTACCATTCCCCGTCGCCGCTTCTCTCTTACCACCTGAAATTCTTTCTACCGCCGTCGCGTCGTTCTCCCAGTGGAATTAGTATTCGAGGCTGCACGCGGGCCAGCCTTTTTTCGTATGCCGGGTGGAAGGTCCTTCACCGAAATACCACGACAAGGTCCGAACTTTTCTACGATTTTCACCGATCTCCCGTTGGTGGCGAGCCACCGCGACGATTCTACGTGCGTCCGAGTGCGGTCGAGCGTCGTTCAATCTCGGCGACTGGCGACGATCATCGAATGCGAATCGTCCACCCGGACGGACGAGAATCACTTCTGGAAATTGTACCTTTAAGAACTGCTTCCCGTTCGCGACTCGATACCCACTAGGTCATCGACCTCTCGCCGCTCGAGAACACTCCGAGGCTCCGTCGGCATTTATAGTTTCTTACATTGATTCGATCCTTAGTAAAATTGGATTATTCCGATCGAAGCGACGAACGCTTTCTACATTTTTCATTCGAATCGTTAAAGGCGCGTGGCACTTTCGAGACGTTTGTCGATACGACGTTTTGTTACAATTCAAGGAGGATTAAAGCTTCTTCCCCGTCGCGCGCAAGGAGATTCGTGGGCCCTTAGGCTCACGGGCGCGCGTATCCCCTTCTCTCCATTCTCCGAGAGAAAATAGGAGGTATGCTTATCTACGGCGACGAGCCACGTGGGACCCTCTTACGAAACTGACGACGAGTGCAACGCTCCCTTCGAGATTCACGCTGGCGAGCGCTTTGTGTGAAAGGGAGCGAGAAAAAGGTAGACAGCCCGGGAGACGGATGATGATCGAAGGACAGGGGGAGAAGAAAGAAAAAAGAAGAACGCGTGAGAAGAGAAGGAAACGGATTCGAAGAAAGCCCGAGGAGCGTGGAATCGTTTGAAGAAGATAAATTTCAAAGCGAAATGCACCTGCCAAATAATTCGCGCTCTCGAAATCCTAAGAGGAGCATTCGTTAGGGAAGTGTCGAAAGTTCGAAGGGCCGAGAGAAAAAAACTGAGGAACCAAAATTCCTGACGAAGAGGAAACGAAGAGGCGGGGATTGAGAAGGACAAAACACGAATTCCACGGTGGGTGGCCCCGTGCTCCGTGGAGAACAGGTGCTGGAAATGGACGTGGGATTAAGACGCGGGGTGGGCACGTAAATCCCTGTCAAAACACGATTGGACGTGGAAAGAAGAGCCCTACCGTCCACGCTCCTCCTCGTCGCTCGACAATTTTTACGCGAGCGTCGATTTTCTCGCGGAAAGGCGCATTCACGCGCCGCGACCGCGGGAATCTTGGCGTGAAAGTCGAAGGGGCACGCTTTTAAGTGATTGGACACGCGCGTATCGAGACGCGTGTCGATAACCGTGGCCCGACAACGCTCTATGCCCATGCCCCCGGCCTGTCATTCATCAGCCGAAGTGCATCGTCCCGACGACGACGGATGGTTCTCTTCTCGCGGCGACGACGCCGCGGCGGGGGCCATCTCGTAAAGTGAAATCCTCGGGATGACACTTTTTGATCCCCGAGAATGAGGAAATCGACTGACTTCGCCCAGGGAAAGAGATTTCACCGAGGAGAGATGTCCGGAGGAGGTTCTCTCGTTTATACGACCGCCATGGACGGTTTACGCGCGAGATTCTAGATGCGAACTGCCACGCCAAGGTACGAGGAGAGGACTCTTCCAGAAGAATTTATCTTACAGCGAGTGTCTTTGAATATTCTCTAGTCTCTACGTTTTTTTTTCGTTGATCTCTTTTCTTTCTCATCTTTCTCAAAGGTTTTAGATAGCAGCGTAATCCCGTGTAAACGGAATCGAATTCGTTGCGCGCGCTTCCAACCCAGCCAGAACTCTCCATTCGGAAAGACCGTAAAGGATCGGAACTGCGCGGAAACGAGCAACGGCGTGAGTTTTACGACGCGGACTACCTCCTTCTTAATTTATCGTTCGCGTTATCTCTTTCATCTTCGACGGCGCGATACGCACGACGGGTGGCGCACGAAGATCGTTACCGAGGAGGAAGCTTTCGTGCTGCAGCTTCGCGTCGAATGAAAATTTTAAGACTACAGGAGGTACCACCGGGTAGCCCGCATCATCGTTCCTTCTCGGGTTGTATATTTCCGCAAGCGCTTAAGTCATCCGGGAGGTGGTGCGCGAAAGTAATCGTGGGATTGCATTTTGGAGGTAGTCGTAGATGGAATGTTATTAAGCGAAGATCGGCGGTCAAGGAGAAAAGGTAGTCGCAGAAAGGTGGAGAAGGTCCACGAAGAAAGGTTAGAACGAGGGTGTTGCGTAGGAAGGATGAGGATTGGAAGGTAGCGAGAGGGGAGGGCCCGTAACTAACGCACCGTGAAATCCACTGGGCACGCGCCATTTCACTTAGCCCACGGCGGCGGCTTCTTTTCCATAAGAGCCACCACTTCCATTTCTTCTTCCTCCTTCTCTTTTCCTACCTTCTGTCACTCTTTCTCTCTCTTTCTCTTTCTCTCGTCATCGTATGCGCACATGCTTCCTCTCCCCGTTCTCCGCTCACTTTTCACCCTTCTAGTGCAGTGGAAAAGCAAGAGAAGCGAAGAGAGAAGGACGGTCGAAGGAGTGGATAAAATTGTTCCAACGACAATCTGTGAGATCGAGGTCCGCCACCTCGAGCGTCACTTCCTACGCCAGTGAACGCGATAAATTCTTACTCCTCTCTCCCTCTCTCTCTTTCTTTCTCTCCAGTTTCATTCTCCGACACCTTCTTCTCACCCCCTTCTCACTCTTTTTATTCTCTCATCGCGTCTTCGAGAGTTACCCCGTGCTCGCTCTGGCGAGGGTCGTGGTGTGAACGAAGAACCACAAGTGCCCCGTAAAGAGCGACCTCCTGCTTGTCAGCTTCTCTCTCGCACTTCCTTCGCTCTCCTCCCACCAGGCAAATCCCTCACACCGACGAGTTTTACGGGCTTACGCGTTTTCCCTTACATGGCTCGATCGAGAGAGAGAAAGAGAAAGAGACAGAGAGAAGAGAGATGGAGGTGTAGGTGTGCGCCTGGCGTGGACACGACCGCGGCTTAATCAGCCACGGTCGATCGGTGCGACGCCCTTCCATTACGAAGAAATGGTTTCAAGGGTTTCGAGCTGCTCGCTGGCGAATCGCCAGTGCGTGTGCTCCGCGGGAAGGAGAACGAGAGTGGGAGAGAAGTGTGTTCGTCAAGGGTGGGTACTCGAGTGCCGCGCGAATGGATATGGATGATCGAACGTGCCGATAAAATGTGATGCACGCTCGGTGAGGTAATGGAAGTTTTTATAATGACCAGTATAAGCGAGGTCAGTCGATTGAGAGAGCGAGAGTTTAATAATTCGGAATTTTTCTAATGGTCAGACAATTCCAGGAGAGCCTGTTTTTTGTTAGCTGGCAAAGAGAAAGTATGCAAGCGGTGATTCAGGAGGAAAGATCGGGAGGCACTTCGATATTGTTTAATCGATCGTTTAATTGATCGATCTACGAGCGCCGAAGATCTCGAAGGTCGAGACTAATTGCTCTGCCAACCGTAATTCTGAGAGTTGGGCATATTTAATGTGCGTAATTGCGTGTAATTGGGTTCACCCCAAGATATACAATTTTACGATATAATTATCGTCGCACGACCAGAAAGATAAATCGTAAGATAATCGTGATTACACTGTACTAGATAATCTCAATTTACAAGGCTCCGGTAATAACTACGACTGTATACTTTGCCAGGAGAGTTCCTATTTTTAGATCTGTCGGATGAATAGTAGACGTCTGGGAATCGTGTGGTCGATTAATCGATTACTATCTGCTCCCAGTATTCACGATAATTTGTTCAAGCACGAACATTTATCCCCTAATTATCTCTATTTGATTGGTCGATTCATTAATAATTTTCTTTCATCCATCGCTCGTCCGCGCACACAAGGTACTCGTTAATTACGTCAACAGTGTTTCCAGAAACGTGAGATCAAACATTTCCCAATTTCGCGAAAATTATGGAAGGACGAAAAAGCAGGGTGGGCAAAAATCGGTTTGAAAGCGAGAGGGACACGAGAGCTCTCGAACGCTTATTGTTTCGCGTTTAAAATATCGCGAGTCTCTTGTCTTTCCCAGTTTGTCGCGTATACTCGAGTTTCCATCCGATCCGTGGAATTAACGAGACTGCTGGCCCTCGTACGTTTCGTACCTAAGGACCCTGGCGAACCTCCTCGCCGCGCGATGACCCCACGCGATATTCGAGACTCGATTTAACGTACCTACGAAACCCGAGACACACCCTACGAAGCCGAAGGGCCCACGTTAGTCGTCCCTTACCAGCCGTCGCGGAATCTGTGCGCGACTCAGGCACCAGAAACGAGACCCGAGAACAATAAAAAACAAAAATCTCTCGGTCACGAGGCGTGGGTGCACGCCTTTGTAGAAAATATTATAAAGATTTCCAACGAGTGACTTGACCGAGCAGATTTACTATTTTAAAATAGCTCCCTCAGGAGGACCCTTAAACCCGATGAACCGATCTTATCGATCGGCTCCTGAGAATGCTCGGAATAAACGATAAGGTCCCTTTTGGACGAGAAACATCTGTTTCCTAGGAATCGTACAAGAAGAAAGTGGTCGTGGTGGAAGCATGCACTACCGTTTTCGGTGAACCCGGCAACTTTATCCGAAAGTTCTCTTCGGTATTTCGAAACATCTTCATCCGACGGAACGCGATTCTCCTTAGTGAACATTTCTCGAGGAGACTGGGCGCGTCGGAATGAAGGAATTTTTATACGCTCTTTAGATATTTATTTTCAATGTCTTTTTGTTTCTACAATTTTTATCGGTGTAACGGTCGACGTGCCAGGAGTCGCTCTCCTCGAGAATGACACGGTAACGGAGCCAGCCGTGAATCAGTCCCCGACGGTCAGGTGGTGCCGTTAGCTTCTTTTTTGTCCCCGGAGTGAGAGACTCGCGTCGAGCGGTTGTCCTCCGCGGAATTAAACAAGTGCCCTCTCCTTCCATCGGGGAGGAACGAGAAGCGCCGGGACTTCTCCCTCGGGATCGCACAGGAACGCGTAGGCGGGTGAGATAAACATCGTCCTCCAAACTCGCCTGTCTCCCACGATGTTTTCAACCAGGTAGAGAACTCTTGAGATTTCTTGCGATACTCGACACGGTAGTTTCCACCTACCGAATAAATTGGCGAGCGAAAACAGCGCGAATAAATTGTCCAGAATTGAACCGCTTCGCGACGAATATATGTATATCGCACGAAGGCTCGAAAGATTTCGGTATGTATCGAGAAACATTTAGAGTGCCGCGAGAGCCTCGTTCCACTTGCCCATGAAAAACGATTGGATGCTGAGTGCGAGCATTAGAAACGGTTGGAGCTTCTGGAGCCAGACCCAGTTAAGCATGAGAACCACTGCGGTATCGGTCGTCATAAGTCACTCAGCGTGTGGCGTGGAAGGAACATGGGCCTGCGCGTAGGACCCACGGGCCCACTCTTTTCTTCTTCTCTTTCCTTCACCTCCACCTCCTCCACCTCCTCCTCGTCAGCCGCCTCCTCCCCTTTTCCTCTACTCTCAACTTCTTTTTTTCTCTCTTCACTTGGACCAACCTCACGAGATCCTTCTCGGACACTCCCAGGCCTCGCAGGACGCGACGCGTCGTATCCCGCTGGGTCCTCGTGTCAGATCTAAGTGGTTCCTCTCCGTGGTACTACGCTCGCCTCCCGATCTTCTCTCTCCGTGCATTTAATCCGTCCGGAGTATCAGATTCGGATTCCGAGGAGGAACGAACCGGGGGTGGGAGGGTCGATAATTGATTCTACGACCTGCGTCGAGACGGAGGCAGAAGGAGGTTGGGAAAGGCGACGGCTAACGAATTACTTCGTTAATCCTACAAATAGGATTCGATGCGCCACGGGGTCGAGCGCGCTTAATTCAGCCGCTCCACGATACCAACGCGTGCCCCGCAGTTCGTTAGAACGTGAAATTTATTTCTACGCTTCTCTGCCTCGTATCGTTTTCCTATCGTCCACGGAACGTTTCATTTGCCATGAAAAAATTTACCGTGCGAGTGTTAAAAGGCAATTTCAATAAAGTCTTTCCCGGATCCTCGTACGGACTGCTCACCTTTCTCGCGACGTTCTCTCGCCCTACGCGAGACGAACCTTCGCGGCTCTGACTTTTTTTCGGTCCATCCAAACGACGGGGACGTCGAAGAGTTTCACGTTACCCTCGAGCACGTATGTCCCACGTGGCATCGATTTTACGCGTCGCATCACCGTCGACGATCGCGCCAACAGTCTCCACCCAGACGGTGTGCTCCTACTGATGGTAATAGCGGTGGTGGCGGCGCGAGAAATGGAAAAGATTTAGGGTCCTCGTAAAACTCGCGCGCCAAGGAAGAAGGACCCCTCCTCGCGGTGGAACGCACGGATCTCAGATTTCCGCTTACGCGTGGACATTTTTCTTCGCTTGTCCGGATGAATTGAACGAGAGGAAGGAATAAAGAAGTGTGAGAGAAAAGCCTTTTCCTCGCCGACGACGAGAACCGACTAGACGGTGTCGCGTAACGGTTTATTTGGCCTCCCGCGTTTCGCGGTAATATTTAATCGATCCCACCGCTCCACCCTCGAATGTCCTGCGCGAAACGGCAGGCGGAGAAGATCCCTGGAGGGTGCTCGAGCGCAAGGAGAAATTAATAGAAACGTTTTGCTCCCGCGAGTCTTGCTCGGCTACGCGAGCGCGCGCGTTTGGGGACCCAAAGGAACCTAAATGTGCAATTCCATTGAGGCGTGCCTCGCGTGTTACTCGTACTCGCGTGAAGGCACCTCCGATTATTTCTTGCCCCCGTTTAAGTATCGTACCTCGAATTATCTCTACGATTGGAAAATTATCTCAGTGGAATTGCACCTTAATAACGAGGGCCCCAGTGGTGGAGGGCATACACGTCTCGCATACTTTCACGCGTGTTGTGACGTCGCGTCGTCCACTGGAACTCCGTTCGTGCCTACGAACAACGACTACGGTTTCTCGCCGAGAATAGAATTCACAAGGATCGCTCGAGACGTCTATTTCCACGTGCGAGTAATTCGCACGAGGGGAAAGGTGATTTCCCATTGTAAATTCGCTTTACGTTCTTCTCGCGCACGTATGCGGCCGCGTACGCCTCCGGGAGCTTTTACTTTACTCGTAAGCGAAGGCGCGTGGAGTAAAACTTCCTCTTTTCCTGCTCCATCCTCTTCGTCCTCTTCCGCGAAGAGGAGCTCGTTTCCGCTCGCGCGAGCCTCGATCGTCCGTCGTGTTTGAGACGGGAAAGGAAATGTACGATGAGGAGGAGGAGAGCTGAGAGAGACGGTTAGAATATAACGGAGTGCACGCACAATGTCTATTCATCGGCGATCGAAAAATGGACGTTTCGTGAGAAAGGCCCGGAGGACGAGGAGGAGAGCGCTTTTGCTTCCATTTGAATATGAAAATATGCCGGGAATTAAAATAACACTGGCCCCGCCGACGCCGCGACCTTAAATAATTCATGGGGTTTTTCTCTTCCCTCGTGGAACAGCCACTCCGAGTAGTGAGTGGTAGCTCCGCGAACCGTAACGGGCCGAACGAAAGTCTTTGGACGATGCACCTTCGCGCTGGGGTGACCTATCGATCCTCCCGGTCCGCCTCTCCTACGATTCTCTTAAGCATTCACGATGAACCGTCGAAACTGAAGCAAAACAAGACAAGCAGTCAACGAGACAGACGCGATTCACGCTGGGCGATGTTATTTTTGAAAAAAGAAAAATTCGAAATCTGAATTGTTTTCCACGATACCGCGGGCAGCTCTAATTTTTTGATAACGCGCAGTACCGTATCGCGCATGCGTGGCGCACATTACGGTCACCGGAGAATGCAAATTCCTTTATTAGCAAATTCCTTTGTCGTAATGGCTCTCCTGTTGACTTTGTATTCCACGCGGGATACCACGGTGAAGAGCTTAACGCAGTTATTATGCATTTATGCATAGTGTCGCAACGCGCTAATGTTTATGGTTGGCAACGGTGCATCGGGTAGAACGTGAATATTTAAGGAAGCGAGTAACCGGGCCCGAATCGTTTCGGGAAGAGAGGGACTCGAGTGTCTCCATTAGAATTGCGAGTGGATCATGTCCGTTGAAATTGCGCAATGGATAATTAATGTCGACGTTTAATATTACCGCGCTTGCGTAATTCGATCGTAATCCCAACAGTAATCTTTCCTTTCGACTTGTTACAGATCCACATCGCGCGTAAATCTTCGCGGGCTCTACGGAAAGGTGAGTTTAATTCTGCCAGGCGGTAATTATCTAATCATTTATCGTTGAATGTAAATTTCGCCCAACATCGATCCACTAAGTAACCTCCCCTTTTCCGACGTATCTTTCTCCCCTTCGAATTTAATTAGAACTTACTTCGCGCCTACCCTACGATAACGCGTATCAAGATTCTCTAATACCGCGAGCTCTCGCGCCTCTCCCAACTTCTTCCTCTCCGAGTTTATCAGCATCAGGAGGACCCACTCTCTCTCCTCTCGCGCGCACGCGAGGCGCCCATTTGTCGGGGCGCGAAGTAACGTCGTCATTAATTATTGCAACTTTATCGCCGCGACGCGTAGTGGCTCTTAAAGCACGAAGCGCGCCCGGCGCAACATAATAAGTACCGTGACGGTGACGAGGGAGAAGGAGAAGGAGAAGGAGAAGAAGAAGGAGGCGGAGAAGGATGAGTAGGAGGTGGTGATGCAAAAGCTCGCGAAAGAGGAAGCGTAATGTTACGTCGTAAATTAGGTTACGCATAACCGATTGGCGTTTCTCTTTCTCCGCTTCTCGTGTAGATCGAATCGCATCCGCGGGACTAAGAATCTTATACAATCCTCGTCTTATTAAAAAGCCGAATGACGGAGGGAGTTTCACGCGCGATCGGAATCTTAATGCTCGTCCCCGAAATTCAAAGCTTCCAGCGTAGAGGTAATCTGAGGATTTATAGACGTCGCGCAATCACGGCGATCCATTCGCTTTATCGCGAGCATCCAATCTCGTGTAAATCATCGAGGAGAACGCACGACGTCGCGACGCCTCGACAACGACGCTCTCACCAATGATATAATGCCTTCGTCATTCGCCCTCGTGATCTCTCAAACCACCATCCGCCTCGTAAATTATTCGTCGGGTAAGATTTATAAGTGCGTGAGGTCAGTCGGATGATTATTGCAGGCTCTGAAGTTTAAATAAACACCGCCTCGCGTTCCGCTCGACCAGGTGGAATTGCCACGGGGACAACGTTGGGCGTCACGACGCATACCGACGCCCGGCATCTGCTCCACGATTCCAATCGACTGCTACCCGTGTTACGATTCGATAAGAACGATATCTCGACAGTTCCGCCCCGTGGGGCAGGCTCACGTGACACGTTCACTTTTCCATCGTTCTGACGTTCCGGTAAAGAAGCCCCGGGCAATTTTCGGATGATAATTTTCACGCGGGACGAGCCGTCGAGCTCTCGCGGAATCGACATACGATTTTATTCGTTCTCAGCCAAGAATTCAGGATTCCTCGTAGGAACGGAGCAGGGTCGTTGGAAACGGTGGTCAACGATGTGAATCGAAAGCGGGAGCGTACAATAGACCAGTATGCTCTACGATAATACGCTTCACGGAGCACTCCATAAAGAGTGCCTTATCGCTCGGAACACATTTTGCGACGAAAGTCGTCCCCGATAACACTGACTATTTCTCAAACATCGTGTCGATACAGTTACCCGGCACACGCGCGCCTCACCTCTCTTCGACAAATCACTACCGCCATTGATCGCGATTTTTCGCATTCTTCTTGCCTCTTTTTTTTAGCGCGTGCCCACGCGCGATGGGACAAAAGGGGTGAAGGGTGGGAGCGAGCGTTACGCGGAGAATCCGACACGTCGGTAAATTTACGTGCGATCACCGCGGGCGCTGGGCTTTACGACAAACGGAGGAGGTTGCTCGGTTGTGTACCCTAATATTCTGTCGAATTTACGGACCGGAGTGTTACGACTTTATTATGGACGCGACACCGGTAACACACCGAAGGACAACGAGACACGTTGCGTTGCGGCGCCCGCGACTCCCTCGATTTCCTCGCGAATTTTCTCCTTTCTTTTTATCCTTCTTCATTCTTCTCCTTCGCCAGCTCTTGGGCCCGATCCCAGCGAAGCATTTACGACGCCTCCTTTGTAAATTCACCGTTTTTACGAGCCTGCGCCTTCGATCTCCTGAGAGTCACGCGCATCGCGTCGTTACGCTGATCGGCGCGGTGCCACGAAAAAGTATACGATCTTTTTTCTTTTAAACTCTTATTATCTCGCTTTTCGCGCTCTCGAAGCAAGCTCGCGAGGCAAAGGAGCACGGCCACTCCCCTGCTCATGAATTGAAAAAAGGAGATCGTCGCGCACCGTGACTAGCGTGTCGCATTAAACCGGCTTCGCGCGCATTTAAATGCGCTCTGCTCGCTCAACGATATCAAATCGCTCCTTATCAGATATCATAGGCCGGGACTAGTTTTGCGAATCGTTGCGCTCACAGATGTGCGTGATTGTCCCCGCGCGATAGCGAGCCTAAGGACAAGCATTGCAAACGCGAGAGCATTACTTCGAACTCGCTTCTCCACTCGGCCATTTACATGCGGTGTTAAGAAGAATCTCTCTTTTTTTTTTCTCTCCTCGTTACCCCTCCTCTTCCTTTCTCTCAGGCAGCCTGGCCTGTTATCTCCTTTACGATTCCCACCTTCGATTTCACGAGCGCGTGAAACCAACGACGAGCCGCCGATCGAGTCGAGAGCGAATCGCTTAACAGCGATAAGACGGCACACTTGTCTAATGCCGTCGCTACGACGCTTTATCAGCCCGGGCGTCCTTCGGCACTCTGTTGGAATCCGGTATCGGCACAATGCCGATAATGAAGGTAGAGCGAGCGATGCTTCTCAATCGCGAGAGGAGGAGTAATATCAGTCGAGCTTCCTCGACTAGTAAATTAACGAAGCTTCGATAAGTTTGGAAACTTCGTTGGAACACTTTGCAAGCTCAGTCTTGAGAATGTGCATTTTAAAAGAAGTCGTTCGAAGCTCTTGAACGAGCTCTTGCAAAAGGTTACGTTAAAATCTGTTCTTAAACTTCGATCGAACGCGATCTGGAAATCGTTTCGTTCTTGCCTCTCACGAGTCAAGCACCACTCGCGCGTTCGCTGGCACTCGACAATTTCGCTGAAGAGTTCCGCGCGCATCGGCCGATGAGAACGACCTGGCAGCGTTAACATTATTCAAGAAAAGAAGCTGAACTGGACTGCTCCGAGCGTGGACCGGTATAACGAGTGTCCGACGACAACGACAACGACGTGTCGTCCTCGGCTTGGCGTGGCGGGAAAATAGAATGGCTCTCCTTTACATGAAAATGGGGATGAATTAAGGGGGCCCGCCGGCCCGATGCTCGCGCCAAAGTGGAAAGTTTTACGGCCTGGTTGTTGCTAGCATCAGAAGTAGGAGGAAGAAGCAAAGACACGATGCTGTAGATGAAAGCGGTGGGAGGGGAATTAAAGGGAGAGAAAAGAGCGAGGAGAAGGTGACAGAGAAGAAGCGCGATAGGAAAAGAAACAAGAGGGACATTAATTGGAAGAAGCCCTGAGAATTTAACATATTCATGTTGACCGCGCGTAAGCCTCCTTCTTACGCTCAGTTTTCTTCGAAATTTCTTTAAAATTCCCTTTCACGCAGGGGTTCGCGAATTTTTCGATTGCCTAAGCTTTTCTCTCGCTTCTCGTCTCGACGAGATCACTTTGCCCCAGGACAGTCTCCTTTTAAAAAATTGGAGGGCTGCTCTCGATCGTCCACACGTTCCTCCCTGGAGACTCGTTAGGAGAGAACAACGCACGGACCTTCTGTCCTCGCGCTTCTTCCTCTTCCTCTTGGCCTCTCTGCGTCACTCAAGCTCGTCGGACTACAGCAGGGACCTATCGAGGACTCCGAGAAATCCGAGTCCCCGTAGGCGGCTTTGTGGTGGCAAGGCGTCGCCTACCTGTGCCTTCCTCTTCCACCCAAGGCATTTATTAAATCTCATTCTGGCATCTTTTCTACCTCCCGTGTGCCTCGAGACACTTTCTCGGGTTACCCGCTCCTCCTGTCGTGTCCAACGTTCTTTGCCCTCTCCTGCCAAGCCACCCTTCCTCTTCCTCTTCTCCAAGAATGCATCCCAGACTCAATGTAAGATTTTCCAAGAGGCTTTTGTCGCGAGATTTGCACCCAAGGAGAATCGTGAATCGTCGCAGCAGCGACAGCTGCGCCAGCTCGAAAAGATTATTTCAAGGATGGAGTGGGTTAAACGAATTTTCCAGAGGAGATTAATATTTTAACGCGCTTTTGTTAATTTACGACGCGTATAATGACAATTCGATTTCTATTTCCGTCGAAGCGATCAGAGACGTCGCTTTAAAATTCTTCTCTCGATAAGCCCGAGGAGATAAGGAGCCCTTCACGATCGACGTGTTCCATCTCGGCGAGACAGATTTATTTTCATAATTCATTTCCCAGGCGCGTTGTAGCTGTCGATGCGAAGGAGTCTCTCTTTAGATGAGAAGCCGGATAAGTACGAGGGCCTTACTTCGGTCCCAGAAATAATCTGGGGGAATGGTGGGCCCGGAACGATCCTCGTCCATCATCGACTCGACTCGACTCGCACGAAGTAAGAAGGAGGATGGCAGGCCACGTGAATGTTTGCAAACTTCTGTGAAACATTCGTGAACGTCTCCTCTCCGTATGTTTGGTCTCGTCTAGGCTGCCTCTGACAATGGGAAAGGAAGTCGCTTTCTCGATATATACGAGAGTGGCATGGAACGAGTCCATTTCGAGGTGAAATGTGCGCGTAACTGTCCCATGAGCGAGACGAGAGTCGGTGTGGTCCTAAAGTGTGGGCAGGAGACAACGTCGGACCCCTACCGAGCCCTGCCAAGCTTCGTCCTCCTTCCTCGCTCACAATAAGGCCCCCTTCGGAGCCCACTGTGACTCCAGGCACGGTCTCGATGGTCATTCAAAGTTCAAGCCTCGAAGGGCAGCGACAGACCATCTGGAAAATATTTCCGTCGTTCGCAGTTTCACGGAGAATTTTTTGCCTTTTACTCACCACCCAACGACCGATTCTCCCCTCCTATCTGGGGACTCTAAGCTTCGAGAGAACTTTCGGGAGCCAGTGTTACGATTATCAGAAGTATTTGGAGCGTGAACTTTCCCGCTTGTCGCTCACCATAAACAGATAAGGAATGATGCATTGAAATGGCGATCGCGAGCCGTTACAATGGGCAGCTAAAAATCGAAGAGCTCTCTGTCTCTCCCTCTCTCTCTCCTGGCTTTCCATTCTCCTGCCTCTCACTCGATGGGGGAGCTCGCATGCACCTGGATCGTAGCTCCTAGCTACAACACAGTTATCTAGGCCTCACTTATCTGTCTCAGGCGACCACCCCGTGGTCCGCCCGCTTGCCTACCACCGGTTCCGTCCGCTAACTTCGAGTGGGTACTGCTGCATACCGGGCGCGATAGACCGGGCAAGAAGCCTCGCCTTAATCTACCTGAGGACAATCTGGATGCTCTCTCTCTTGAGAGAGAGAGAGAGAGAGAGAAAGAAAAAGAGGTAGAGCAAGAGAGAGAGAGAGAGAGAGAGAGAGAGAGAGTGAAGAGCAAAGAGCGGACAGCAGCGTGCTCTCAACGTCAGACCTCTCGCCTCCTACGTTTGTGTATGCACGCACGAGAACGATGATGAATAACTCCCGCGGCAGAGCCACCTCGTTATCGTCGCTTTACAACGAGCGACGATTCACGCGGGACGAGCAGTGAAAATAAGAGAAACAAAAATGGCGGGGGTGAGAAAGAGGGAGGCGGGAGCGAAGGCAGGACGTTGACTTCCGTCTGCGCGTGAAAGATTTATTGTATTTTTAGCCCCGGTTAAAATATCCAGATAATTGCCGATATTTCACTTAATATCACTCGATGGTAGCTGAATTAATCCGTCCGCAGGTAGAAGGATGCACGATACCTCATTTCACGTAAAATTCTTCATAACGCTCACCCCAATTTCATTCACTTCGACTCCTCGACATCCTCCGGGACTATCGATCCTGACGAGTGCGAGCGCTTTGGCCCCATAAGCTAATTTCACGTCGAATAAAGGCGCCTAATGCCGACGCGTAAGGGAAAATCCGTTTAGCGTCGCGCGCTCGCTCGCTCGCCTTCTTCTCAAGATAAATTGGTTTCGGATGGTGGTGGCGGCGGTCTTGTCGACGGAGCTGGGATGGAAGGAGAGGAACGGAGGGAGGATTGTTAGGGGGATGAAGAGAAGAAGAAGGAGGGAGGATGATTTCTAAAGCAGGTCCTAGCAGCCGAAGTAGGAAGCTTTGGAGGGTACGGAGAACCGAGAGATCCTTTTGTGACCGAGAGGGCCACCCCTCTTTCTCTTCCTCCTTCATCCCTTCTCTTCACTCTCTAGAGAGAACAACCCCCGTTGACTACTTGCCGCGCTGCCCGTAGGTACCTTTACGCCTGTCCCGGAGCTTGTGCCGGTGGACTGCAACGTGAATGTCAACCGTGACCCAACAATAGCACCCAGGAAGACAGTGCCGTAGGATCCCCAGCAAGTGGGGTGCGCGAATCCTGGAACCAAGCCGGGATTCTGCTGCGCTTGCCCTTACCCGCAGCACCCTTACACGAAGCGAGAATGACAAAAAGCTGCGTTAGTCTGCTCGTCTCGTTGTGTCCCAACGACGGTGGGTCCCGTTGATGACTTCATCTGCGGTTCAGTTTTGGGACTCTTTAAAATCGCACCGGGCCGAAGCTTCGAGTGGAAGATCCAAGCGACGAGTAAGATTGGATCCAGCGAGGAGAATAGAATAGTTCTTTATTAATTGTCTAGACTTAATAGCGTATAAAAGAAAAGGGAAGAAAACGAAGAACAGAAAAGGCAACGTAAAGAACCATAGTATCTAGTAACTTGAAACAAAAGAAAAAGACACCTAAATTTTGAAAAGTCTACGAAGAATGCAATTTTTATACATTGCGCTCAGAGTCTTGCTCTGTAACTCCATCGGGTAATCATAGAGCCTAGTTTTAAAAACGTGAAGAGGGGAGGCCTCGCTTACAGATAGCGGCAACAGATTCCATTCTCCGGCTGCTGTGATTTGGAAAGATCTAAACGTAGCGTCAGTTCTGCAGCTTGACGCTGACGAAACCAAGCTGTTTTGTGTAGATCGCAGGGAGCGAGGTGCCAATTTAGATTTCGGAGTGAAGCAACGCGCAAGATACCGCGGCCGTCTATTAGTAATCACGGTAAACAGAAACGACGACATTAAATATTGACGTATATTTCGAACGGGGAGCTAACCCAATCCTAATCTGCATTTCGTAACATGTACCATCCATCGGAATGTCTAGAACAAACCGGACGGCTGTGTTTAACACTCTTCGAAGTAAGGAGTCAAGTTCCTTATTTAATGAGAATGAGAGAGAAAGAGGGAGAACGAAAGAAAGAGAACCGCGAAGAAAGGGATGACTTTGTTCCAACGATTTCATGGAGCACAATAAGGGTCGAACGACAAAGGCGAAGCAATACGCTCGGGAGTCTCTCGCGAAATCGACGAGGAAGTGCGCAATGGCGATCCATAGAAAAAGTTGGTAGCGTGTGTGATATAGAGGCCCCTTGAAACTTTTCAGAATCGATCTCTTCTTACTCCGTTTCCTTCCTCCTACTTCGTTTCTCTCTTCCGGCTGAATTATTCGTCGTGCGGAAAGCAAAAGCTCCTTTGCCGCGGACGCGGTCCGCTCGAGCTGACTGTGAACAAGGTAGAAGAAGAGGGAGAGAGAGCTTTTCGCGCACCGTTTTACTCGCTCGCGAATCAACGAGCATTTTTCCTCGGGGAGTTGAAATTTCCACGGGCATTGTTGGTTGCGAACGATATTGAGAAAATTGTTCGAGGGTGCGCCGAAGCACAGCTCGCACTTTTCAATGGAATCGGAAAGACGATGCGCCTCGGGACGTCGCTCGCCCGCACCCTGTTGGAGAATTCGTTAAAGCGTAAATTTTCCTTATCGCCTTACGATAAACTGCAAGCGCGGGCGCGATGAGAGGCGGAAGTTCCGTTAACTACGCTACACGACGCGTAGACTCTCCTCCGACAATGACTCACATTGTTCGTCGCTCGCGAACGCGTAGGACGAGGAGGATGGCCCGTTCTCACGGCTCAACGCTTTCCCAGACCATTAGAAAACTCTCGTAAGACGACAGTCTCGGTAATCACCGGCGCGCGCGCGACTTATCGCATCGCGAATGGAAGATGGAAAAAGTTTAATTACAGGCGCACATCGTTAACGCGAAATTAAATCCCACCGCTGAGGGGCCTCGCACTTCATCTTCCGCTCGAGATAGGACGAGAGGAGGGAGATCGTAAAGATATCGTGTTTTCCAGGCCCGTGGTCCACGCTGGTTAAAACCGATTTCGAGGAACTAATTTAATTACCAGGCCGCGGAGAGCACCGTGATTTCGAAGTCGCGCGCGCACTATGCCCCCACTACGCCCACTTCAAAATTAATCTCGGCCGTCGTTTAAAGGTCTCGCTCGAGTTCGATTAATAACGATCGCGAGCGAAGCAAAATTACCCAGGTACTATCGATTTTCCGATAGATACCCTCCACCCCTGTGAATCTTTCCGGGACGCGAGGACGAGCTTCGTTAAATAAATTTCGCTTCGTTCCAAGTAGAGATCGGTAGATGCCAGAAGATGCATCCACTGTCTCACCCCACGAGAATCCTCACGACCGTCTTACTTCATCGTGTCACGGATCGTCGTCGAGGCGAAAGGTGTTAACTACCAGATAAGGCTGCGCGCGTACCTTCCTGAGAGAGAGTCTATCGCTCGGTGGAATCGGCCCGATAAGGCGCGCGCGTTCGTCGCGCGACCGATTAACATTTCACTGAAATGTTAAGCGAAACGTCGACGGTGGTGGGTCCCTCTCGCGACGCTTCACGAACGAAAGGTACAGAGAAACGTAGAGACAGACAGATAGACAGACAGCCGTCGTGGTTCATCGACCGTTCGACACGCCTTCTCGCTGCAGGTGTGGTGCCCTCGTACCTTGGAACATCATTTATCGTCCTCGCTTTATCCCTCCTCTTCCGTGACCCGCGATTATTTATTTCCACTGTAAAACGACGAATTTTTCAACCGACGCGATCGAAAGTAACCGGCCGAGCTCGAGAGACCACCCGGTGATCGTCGTCAGTGCGAGGGAGGGCATCGAAAAAGGAGAAAAGATCCTAAGGACGACGAGGATCGTGAGCTGGATCACGATCACGGATAAAGGGACGAAGGAGGATGTGTTTGTACAGGAGTTTCTATCAAGATAGGAATTGTCGACTGGAGTTTCGATGCCACCCTCTCCCTCCACGCTGGGTGTCTCCCTAAAGGTCGTCCGGTAGATCTTTCGATCTCCTGGTGGCACGGCAGGAACCGGTCGTACCTACTCGGGACATCGTTAACGCCACCGTGAGTGGAGCCGAGAGAATTTTTCTCGCGTAGACGATAACAAGACTCGAGAGAAAGAACGCGAGGATTTTCAATCGACGACGCTTTGAAAAAAAATATTCCGGCGTTGGAAATTCTACGCGGAATGCCCTCGAGAGTAAAGTCCAAATCCCTTCGCCGAAGAAAGAAAGAAAAAAGGGGGCAAGACTCAAAGCCTCTCTCCCTCAAAAAAAAAAAAAAAGAACGGAGAACCGTCGAAGCTAAGGACGCGAGTGGAGAGAAGCGAAGGAGGATCTAGGAGGATAATTAGCGATCGGTAGAGTTCCCCTGGAAGAAGAACCCCGGGCCGGCTCGTTACCGTGGCACGGCGCCCAGCGTGACGTCACCACCGTGTACGGTCGAGGGGGTGCCGGTCGTCGAAGATATACGACGCATGCGAATGTGGGGTGCGGTGGCGTCGATACACGCGCGCGCACCGCACGGGGAAGAACAGGTGTGCACGTGTACGAAACGCACGCAGACGTTCGCTCGCTCACCATCGCGTGCCCATATGGGAGGAGTACAAATACGCGACACAAATACAAGCGCTTCTCGCTGGACCAGTCGCGGTAGATGCTGCTCACTCCCTCTCGCGAGACCAAACGCACTGTCCCCCTTCGCATGAGTTCCTGCGCGCACGAGAGACGCGCGCGAACTGCGCGGTGGCGGTGGTGGGGGAAAGGGCGCACGAGGGGAACGAACGACGAAAGTGGCCGAGCTCTGCCGAAGGTTCCCACCACGACCTCCTCCCGACCATCTTCGGCTCCCCACGCTCACGGTATCGTCGCTCGCTCCGACGACGCGTCAGTGCGTTCCGATCCGTCGTTGGGGAAGGAACGTCTTTTGATCGTGTCTCTCGCACGTGCGTCTCTCCTCCGAATCTTCGCGCACTCTTCACTTCACATATCCAACGTGTGGTTAGTTGGGTGTATACGTGGGTATAGAGAGCGCCGTTTGCCGACGGTAGCACGAGCGCGATCGACGCGTGTGCGAAAGGAAAATATTTGGAGAAACCTCGGGGTTGTGCGTGTGTAGCTATGTGCCTCTTTCACTGGTTGTTCCGCGTCGCGTACCGCAGAGGAAGTCAAGAGAGAAGAAGAGAGATGAGAGAGCGAGAAGAAAAGGAAGAGTGAATCGTGTGCGCCGCGAACGAGTTTGTACGCTGTGTGTTACTCACCCGTTGCGTAGGTACGGTTATAGATTGGACATTAGAGTGCATTCACGAGTGAGTTGAAAGCGCGAGACTGTAAACCTTCTCGCGTTCGAAACCGATTCTCGTTGGTTGGATTGGCCAGTGGGTAGTTTATCCAGTGCGACCGTTCCCACGAGGAACGCGACCAGAAGTATTCGCCGACGAATCTCGAGCACTGGCATTCGCCTGGGATCGACGACGAGAGAGGCCACGACGAAAAAGTGACTCCGGAAGCAGCGCGCCC
Organism: Tiphia femorata; assembly: GCA_944319695.1. Lineage (NCBI taxonomy): Eukaryota > Metazoa > Arthropoda > Insecta > Hymenoptera > Tiphiidae > Tiphia > Tiphia femorata. Next base: position 4,863,818 of record OX090902.1, read on the forward strand.
CGGGAGAGTATCGCTGAACCGCTCGACGCTTGCTTCCCCTTGCTCACTCGTGTCATCCTGCGCTCGCACACGGCACAATTGTTATTATTCCGTTATTACCGTGGCGCGGTGCGATAATGGATTAATTTTCGCCGGGGTAAACTCCCCGGCGGGCGCCCCACTCTCTCGTGCTTCTCTCTCTCTCTGGCCCTCGATCTCCGCAACGAGAGCCGCTGCCTGCTGCTAGAGAAGAAACGGTAGGGCGACCGGCAGCAGCCCACAGCGGCAAGAGCAACGGAGGAGAGACCAGCCGCGCACTCCGCGATAAATCAAGGTGAGATCCGGCTTTGTTTTCGAGGAGAGTGCGCTCCGATAGCCGCCCTACCATCGACCGGTCGCTCCGCTCTCCTCCTTCGGTGTTGCCAGTGGAAGTATTTTACTTACGGCTAGCAGCCTTCCGAAGGTTCTTGCCGCGTTAGCAGGTTTTATTTAACGAGAGGGAAAATTCGTTTCGGTTTCACGAAGAAGCGAGGGATTCTTGGAAGTAGCGGGAAATTATGATTTCGTCCAATCGAATAATTGATTTCACTGATTTATTGGAGACCGTTCAGCGACTCTGGAAGAGAAATTTTTCTTTTTTTTTTAGTGGGTCTAGGATGAAGTTAGCATCCTGGCAAACCTGCTTCTACTGGCTAAACCATTCCACCTTCTCCCTTTTCTCTCTTTCTCCTTCTCCTCCTTCTCCTTCCACCTTTTGTTGCCTTCTGACTTTACCTTCCTCTCATTCTTCTTCTCTTCTTTTCTCCTCTTTACTTCCCTCCTTCTCTCGTGCTTCACCCGCTTCCTCTTCTCCCTTTCTCGGTAGTAACCTTCCCTTTCGACCGCGCCTGTACCTCCTCCACCTCTTTCTCCCATGTTGCAAACGAGCATCCAGGACAAACGCGCGGCATATATTTCGTGGCTCTGCTTCCTCCTCCTCTTCCTTCTTCTCGTGTGCGTGCTCGCCTCGCAGTTCTCGTTCCGGCTGGCGAATGTCGACGGGGCATGCACGAGAGGAGAGGAACACATGCACGCGAGGGCCAGAGGCACCTCAAACCACGCACTCCTCTCTCTCCTTCTCGTCCTCGAAGAGCACGAAAAAAAAAATTCTTTCTCTTCACCGTCTCGTCCTTTCACTTGGCAGTCGCTTTTTCGTTATCTCGGGTTTTCAATGTAAATTCAAAATTACCCCGGCGATTATGTCGCTTTAAGAATTTCTGTGTCCCAAAGTAAATATGGAATAGCACGCGAATATCGATATCGGCGTAAGTGCAACGGAATGGAAAAAGGGGACACACTGTAATGGAGAAGATAAATCTAAAGCCACGGTCGCGCGCAGGGTCAAAGAGTAAATAACGTCCTCGCGGAGTCGCTGCGCCGAGGAGAATAATCTGCTGATCGCAACTTACTTCTCCCGGGCACGCTGTTGCTCCTGACATTGTCTCTCGTTGACTACCGTCGCGTGATACAAAGTATCGAGCGAGCGGTTGGCGGAGGGCCGTATGGCTGTAAATATACATGAGTAACGAGAAACGCGCTCGCCCGGCCTACGAAGCCCGTTCTTCGTTTATTCGAGAGGAGGATGCGGTGCCCTGCCCCCGTAATTTCGAACTTCTCTCCGCGCCCGTACGATTCGCAGATGTTTTAAGTGACGCATGAAATCGACGAGTCTCCTTTTCTCGCTCGCCTCGATTCTCCAGTTCTACGTTCTGTTCATCGTCAGCTGCGATGGAACGTTAACAGGTTGATTGACAAGCGACGTGATCGCGTTTCTTCTGTCCCGTGTCCAAAAGTACCAACGTATTATGGGTATTAACACTTTGACTGCCGTCATATGTGACCGCAACTCCTTTTTCCTGCGGCGGGGCATGGTAGTCACCGCTGACGTCCAGATAAATCATTAACAAAATGATTATACTAACCGTAATTTACAGCACTTGAAACATATATAAATAAAAAAACACAAAAAATGCAAAGTGTGGCGCTACTGGCAATCCATGGAAAATCAACCTAGCAGTCAAACTGTTAATATGACGAGATTCGTTTGATTTGGTATCGATAATTTACACACCCTAATGTTACTATTCGCGCTCGAAGACATATCGGAATAACACTGAATTGAAAAAGGTTAAGACTTAGCGCGTACATGTAAACCTGAAACAGCACGATCCTTGGCATTTTTAGACCCGAAATGAAAAACGTCGCCATTGGTCCGCTTGGCAATTTTGGATTTGGGAAACGACAAAGATCCATGGTACTCGAACGATTGACGCAGGTGAAGTAAAGGAAGATCGTAGGAAAATTCACGAGTGTTCTTAAAACACAGATAAGCGCGTCGATCAATTTAGTTTCTGAACTCTTCGTTTAATCTCCACGCGAATAAAACAAAAGATCCTTCGTGGCGTGTCGCGCCACGTGGGGAAAAAAGGACGAATTCGGAAACTACCCTTGGCGGTTTCACCATCCTGCTCTTTACGAGCGTTTCAGCCTCGGGCGGACGCCGGCGGTTTCCTTCCTGCGCGGGAGCGTGCAGCATCAGAAGCCTCGTGAATTTCGCGCCACGATCTCCACGGGCCACCGTGATATTTTACGATCGTATATTTTTTCACGCGTTTCCTTCCGAGCAGCACGCGGTTACTCGCTCGCGGGGGTAAAAATAAAAGCGGAGCGCAATCGTGGTCGTTGCATTTCCTCCGCTCCTTCCTCTTTCCGCTCGCGAAAAATGTACAGGCAGTCTCGATGAGAAGTACAGAAAGTAATCTCTCTGATTTATTTATTTATTCATTTATTCGAGAATTCGTCCCACTCTTGTTACAATCGGTGCACGAGCAGACGCTTCTCTTACTTCGTCTCCTCTCACGATCTTGCACCGCGAGCACGCGACATTCGAAAAGGAAAATCACGGGCGCGGTAAGCGACGACATTGGCGAAGGCACGCGGGGGGATGACGACGACGGTGAGAAATTGCACGCGTGCGGATCCGTCGCGACGCGCGAGACGCACGAGCGCGCGTTGTGCTGCTGCCAGCGGGCACGCATGCGCGCACTTGAAAATCTAACGAGACAGACTCGCCGGCGAAGGTGATACTGTAGATAGTCACGGGCGGAGAAGGGGTGGGCACGGTAATAATTAGTCACGTTGCTGCGCGGCCCAGTGAGACGGGCGCGGATGTTGCTGCCAAGCCAATAAAAGGACAGAGGGTTCTCTCATTTGCCGTGATGCATCGTTCTCCAGGTGGGAGGGGTTGTACGCGCGCGAGTGCACGCGCATTTCACATCCTCCAAACGTTTCTCCTTTCGTTCGCGCACGCTGCCTTTCGGATATTTCAGGACACTCGCAATTCACCCGCCAACGATGATGCAGTCGAGTGTCCTTCTTATCTCGAGACACCCTCGAGAACTCGACGTAATCGAGATCCCATTTAGTTTCCGTCGCGTCGAACTGATAAGGCAAAAACCAGTCCGACTGGGCACGACCTAATAAGCAACGTTCTAGCGATTAATCGTAGGTTAGGACGCTCGTCTCTCTCGTGGATTTTTTTTTTCTCGCTTTTTCTCTTTTATTCTCAAGCAACGGGAGGCATCTTCGTCCTCTCGCGTGGTCTTCTTTCCGCCGTTATTTTGCCCGCAGTTATACAGACGAGATTTCTTTCTATCGTTGTTCTACGGGCTAGAAGGAATTAATTTTCACGCGTCCCGTGCTGGGGTAGTGGGATCGTCGAATGCATTAGCGAGCCACCGCGTAACGAGTCGGCTACTCGCTCGTCTCCGCCAGTTATCCTTCGTGCCTACGAGAGAAATTCCATCGCTCGATGAGAATGAGAGTGAGAGAGTGAGAGAGATATAAGAGAAGGAAAAGTGGAGGCGAGTACGTAAATAAAGGGAACGCCTTCGCCCACGATCTTCTTCGAGCGAGCACCACCTTGTAACTTTTCCGCCTCCGTTCGAAATCGTCAGGATGCCTATTTATCGCGTTAATTACAATGAGACTCCGTTCTCGTTACGGCGCGCGCCCACTCGCCAATATTCTCGCCTCGTGAAACGAAGAGAAGAAGAGGAAGAGGCGAGAAGGGGGTGAAAGTGAGCGTCGGCAGAAACTCGCAATGGAGAGTAGGAGGGGCGGGAGGAATAAAGGGGATGGAGGTTGACGAGAAAATGGGTTCGAGGATTTACGTTGCGTTGACGCTCGACGTTGCGCGCCTGCGCGGAAGCGTGAACGCCAGTGTATGCGTGTCGCGCTCGCGCTATTGTTGTTAAATGAATTATTTTTTAACGAGGCGACATTATGCCGCAACGGGTACAATGTTTCTCCACTTGCCTCTCTCCTTCCCTTTCTCTTCGCATTTCTTTTCTCACCCTCTCCACTTCTCTATCTTTCTCTCTCTCTCTCTTTCTCCCTCCCTTCTCTCCGTCTCTCTCTTTGCACTCTCCTCCGCAAAACGTCCTTTTCATGTCGCGCCGGTGTCTCGACCCTTTCTCTCCCTCTGTTTCTCGCTATCTCTCGTTTTCTCCAGATGGCATTTTTTCTCTATCTCCTCCCCTCTCTCTCTCTCTCTCACTCTCTCTTTCGAGGGAAAACAAGACAGAAGGAGAAAATCACTCTCCATCCGCCGCCTCCTCCGCAGGCACCGGCTCCGGCGCGCACAGTCAGTCGTTTGCCGGTAAACAGAGAAGCGAGAAGAAGCGTACGCGACACCGGCCCTTTGTCTTTGACCCTTCTCTCTGTCGAGGCAGGTGAAACCGTAACCGGCTGCATTCGATGTGTAGGTGAGCGACGCATCTTCCTCCACTCTCTTCCTTCGTCCTCCCACGAATACTCTCTCGCCTCCTTCGCGTCGCTTTTCGTTAACGCGTCACGCCACCCGCGAAGAAGCAAACGAGTAAAATAGAAGCAACAATCGTAGAACGAGTAGACTTGCTCTCGGAAGGTGCTCCCGACCTTCGCAAACGCTCGGAGCATTTTCCAGTCACGCGGTTTACTCGCTCAAAAGCGGAACACGAGCGATTCGAGATCGACGCTGGGCGTCACCCACGCCGAGACTTTCCTACGTAAGCGCGGCGAGCCCCACTTTTCATTCCACTTACGCAATTCCGCATAATCTCGGTGCGACGCGTTGTCGCGACGTGGGACGCAGTGCGTCTTTCGCAGAATCCTCCCTTTCAGATCTGCTTTTATTAGTGAAGAGTAAAAGAAAATTTCTACGTCCTACGTCTTCCGTGCTCCTTTAACAGCGCGCTGCCCGAGAGTCGCTGGAAGTCGTGCTCCTTCTCCCGAGAATTTCTTTTTCCGTTATTTTTTCCTTCTCCGTGCCGCTTCTTCTCCCTTCGTGCCCTCGTCCTTGTTCCTCCTCCTCTTACTCGCTGTTCGTGTCCTCCGTGGCCTTCCTCACCTTCACGGTCCCTCGAAGGAGGAATCTGCATCGAAAAGCATCGTGGAGAGAGAGAGGTCCCTTCGAGAGGTCAGGAGAAGGGACCACCACCGTGACTCGCTCGCCTTCCGATCCCTCGATCGGTCCTCCTCCTCGCTTCTCGATTGGGCCGAAGGCCCCTCGGTGCTTTATAACGACGCGGCAGACGGTAGATAAGGCCCGCTACTCTCCTCTTCGAAGGGAAAAAGGAACGAGCCGATTCGCTTGCTCCTTTCGCCATTATTGATCGGACCCATGGTTGCTGGGAGAGATGTGTTTGCGAAAGGATTTTTTGGGGAGGAAGGACGAGAAGTTTGCGTCCTTTTCTCAAGGATAATCTCGCACTGGGCATTTAGTCCCGTGACCGAGTACGGCAGCTTCCGCTCGCAAGAGGAACCTTTGCCTATGGTGAATTCTCCTGGGGCGAGAAGGCAGGGAGTCGGGTCGATAACGACGCGCCAATGCCCCTGTCTCTCTTTCTCTTTCGTTCTCTCGTTCTCTCAAAGGGGAGAACGATTTAGTCGCCACGGTGTGCCGTCGATGACGTTGCGCCTCGCGCGTCGGTGTATCGGTGTCAGTCCGCTCACGGTCCCGTCCACGATGATGGGGTCGGAGAGGCGGAGGATGGTAGTCCACGATGCTCGCGTGGAGGGAGAGGAGAATGGTAGCCCGAGGAAAGCAGCAGGCCTGTCGTGGTCTCGCGCGGCAACGAGAAACGTCGTCACCAGGCCATAAGATTTCCCCTATTTACGGTCTTTTCCTTATTTTCCTTCTTCCCCGACGAGAGTAGACACGTCGTATTTTCTCTCAACGGAATCCAGCGTGTAATCTCAGCGGCACCCTCACTCCTCTCTCTCTCTCTCTCTCTCTCTCTCTCTTTCTCATATATATTGTATATACATTTCTTTCTTTCTTTCTCTCTCTCCATCGTCCTGTTTTGAAGAAGCGTCGAATTTTATTTCCAAGAGATTCGGGGACAGGGTGAAAGAGTAAACTCCGTAGTTAGCCGGGGCGTCGAACATTCGAGGGAGAAAAGAAGGAAAGTTTCTCGAGATAAGTCGGTGGAACCGAACTTTGTTCTTTCGCTAGCTTCTTCTCTTCACCCGCCTCGAAACATCGTCGACCTTATTTACGAAGCGTAATTGAAACCGCACCTTCTTTCGCGAACGCTAGAAGGCACTCGCAATCGACGAGAGAGAAAGAAGAGATTGGAGTAACTCGGTCTTAATTAGTTTTCCGTCTGTCGAGCGTGCGTTTACGGTAGGAGACCGTGGCATAGTGGGCGAAGAAGGTAAAAAAGTAGGAAGAGACCGCACCCAAGCGAAGAGGTCAAACCGAATGAGATTTTTCCACCGTGCCATGGGAATTCCTTCGATTCCTTTTCATTCTTTTCCTCCATCTTTTCTCGTTCGATTTATTCCTTCTCTCCGATCTCCATCTTCGTCCTCTGCATCCTGCACTCACGCGGGAAGAGTGCGCGAGAGCGGGCGGACAGGTTCCTTTTTTGTTCCTCTGAGAGAGGCGCGCGCGCTTCGAAAAACCAACCGCTTCCTTAAGCGACACGCAAAATAATGACGTACTTGCTCGCCTCGTCCGCCGAGGTGTTTTTAGCTCCCCGCGTGAGCGCACGCACGCGTGTACTCCACGCGCGCAGGTGCACGAGAGTGCGCGCGCGCGCGCTTCCAGTTTCCTCTTCTGTCCGTTGCGCGAGACGAGTGTCCTCGTCGTGTCGAAATCAAGGGATATTATTCAGTAGGCGAGAATTAAGCAATGTACTACGATGCTTTAATTCTCGGTGAACCAATTCCGGCCGACTAGACCAATTGATTCGCTTAATATCGAAAAGGAGAAATCTGTAAGTTTGTTCGGTGGAACGCGACGAAGGCGGCCCGCTGCACTTCACTTCGTGGAATATCAAATGAATGCTTGTTTGTGCCGCAGTTTCGTGCGCTATCGCGTTTAATGAAATTGCACCCGCGCGTCCGTCCGTCCGTTCGGTCTGCCCCGAAATTACAATGAGCCCTGTACCGCGCTCCCACCGTGGACATTAATATTTTAGCGGTGATCATAAATGCGCGATGCCGCGACGAGTGAACGCAGGATTACGCAAACAAAAAGGAAATTTGTGGGGAACCGTCGTTTATCGCCCACGCGCGCGCGCGCGTGCTCCACGGCCCTGTAAACGTATTGTTCCAGCGTTAATGTGCATTATGGGATCCAGGTGATTTAGTCGTTTTCTCAATATTTGCCAAAATTCAGCACCACCTCCATTACCCTGTCCAATTATAATCGAACCCCTCCTTTGTAGGAGCGATAATGTTAATTAATTAATTGTTTACCGTTCGACCGAGACTCGTCGATTTTAACCGAACGATGTATCGTGTCGTCGTATATACACGCCCACAAAAGTCGGTCCACGTACACGACAGGCGAAAAACATACCCCTCCTGCAGTTGTTTACTATACACCTTTAGTGTTTTACCAATTGATTCAATTTATTTGGAAATATTTTTTTAAACCCTAAGAATGGCATCGATTCTCTGGGTTCTGTTTTGGCCAGTCAGTGGACAACCAATCGCAGCTACTAACGTGCGAATGTCGCGCCGTGTGTATTGATAGTTCACTCCGAAAGTGCGCCGCGGTGAAAAGGTTAAAAAGTCGAGGATATTCGAGAAGCCATCGAATCTTCCGACGACGACGTTCGTCCTAACCTCGTTACCGATACCCTTGGGGCCGACGATAAAAGCTCGCCGACGAGATTCTTTTCGCGGAACGCCGAACAAACGGGATCGTTGTGCGTTCTAAGCTTCTCTCTCTTTCTCTCTCACGCATACACACCCGGCGCACGCATACATCACCCACTTTTAATAAAGTTGACGATCCAGACCGGCGCGCATACGAGCGCTGACCTCTTCACTCCTCTTCTCTCCTCTCCTCTCCTTCTTTTTTTTTTTCTCTCCATCGGCTTTTCATCGTCTCGTTCAAAGCGCTCGATATTTTTCAATCGGCCTGAATGGCCAATACCGAATGGCGAAACGGCGAGCACCCACAATGCGCCACGTCGTCCGGAAGTAACTATAAAGTCTCTCCCGTCTCTGAGGCGTCGATGCGGAACTGCTCTGCTCTGCCTATCGCGAAACTTTCTACGAGACCAGACACGAGACGTTACTGTTACCGTTGCTGTGCACCGTGAATCGCGTTGCTGGTGGTCGCGTTACAGGGAGGAGGAAGCGTGTGCTCTATCGATTTTCGAGACTGCTGCGCGTTGCTTTCCCACAGAATTTGTGCTCGCTCGTGTGGATGGAGAAAAGAGAAGAGCGGGTGATGGGTGGCTGATAGGTCGTCTCTTTTTTTTAGATTTTTTTTATTTTTATTAATCCTTTTTTCCATGCAGCGATTGCAGATTTTATTGGGCAATGGTGGTCAAAGGAGTGGAAACAAATGGGACATTTTTTAAATAATTAAAATGCATAAGGCATACCGTAACGATCAGCGATCGATTCTGTTCTATCGATTTTCCGAGACCTTCCCACTTTGCCAGGGAAATTTTACAGCCTCGCGTTTTTTCTAGATTTTTTTTTTGTTCAATTCAGTGGTTACGGTTTTATCGAGCAGCTCGAAGCTGCGAACAGTCGGGGCCGCGGTGAGGTTTATTCATCGCAGATCGATTTTCTTTTTTAGACATCCGAGAAGGCCCTTAAGCGGAAGCGATAGATTTTCCGCGCCAACGAACTCTGCGGGCAATCGAGAGAGAAAAATACCGAGACGAACGATTATCACTCTGTACCAATCGTGACGCATTTATCTTCGCTCTTCTCTAGTTTTCGGTGAGTCCTGAGAAAAGGACGAGGAGGACTTAAATTTAGCAAGCACGCGGAAATAAATCTATCTCGGTTGGCGCAACATCGGGCGGCTCGAAAAAAAATCTTCGAGAACGATTGGTTAACGAAGCGCACGATTTCTCTACTTTCCACCCTTGTGAATTTTTCCCTCAATTATTTCACCGTCATTTGCTACGCGCTCTACCGTTCGAGGCATGCATCCAACGGAATTTTACGAGCGGAGGTTTCTGCGCATTCCTCAGCTCCGCGGGCCGATAACTTGGACGATTTGTCTCCGCCGTGGTGACTCTTCCCACGCGCTTTCGAAGTCACTTACTCACTCGCCTCGCGACTCCACCGGAGTAGTAGAAGCCGAAGGATAGGGAGGTGGGGGACAAACAGCAGCTTTCTAAAGGCACAGTAATTTATCGAGCGCGGTAGGCGAAGATAAACATCGAATATCTTCGCGCATTGTCTCTTCGTCGCGTTTACTAGCTGAGAGGAGCGAAGGAGAAGAGTCGCAAGAAGCATAAGAAAGCGGATGAACACGTCGACCGACGGTGGCTGGAGACGCGCGTGAATCATTCGCGTCGCGCGTCGAGGCGAGTGTCATTCATCATTCGATAGCAATTCACTCTCACCGAACGATTTTACTCAATATCATTTCTGCGACGTCGTGTTTCAATGACGGATTCGATCCCGAATGCCATTCGATTTTTCATCGAGGTTTCTCCGTGACATTAATTTCCGCGCCATGTAAGCCACGTGTAATTCTTCTTTTTTACGTCCGAAGCGACAAGGAGCACGAGGATTCTTCCAAAACGATAATTACGCGACAACAAGCCATATAAAGAGCTTGTAAACGGGCGGAACGAGGAGCCAGCGGTTTTATCTGCGCCTCCTCCTCTTCGTTCTCCACCTCCACCTCCCCCCCTCGTTAAACGCCGCTCATATCCGCGCCCGTAAATCGAGCCACCAGCCGAGATCTTAATTAAGGACACATATGCCCGACACCTTTGCGCCACACTCTGCCCCGCTCCACCTGCCTTTCCTCATTCTCTTCTTTTCATCCTCCGCTCTTTATCCTCCTGTCTTCATTCTCTTCTCGCGGTAAATCTCGCGATTTTTTACATATATCTTTTCCGCGCTTGTTCTCCGCATCTCCCCTTCGTTCTCGTTTATTTACCGATCTTTTTTTTTAATCGGACTAGGAGCCAAAGGTAGACGCGCGGTGGTCACCAAAGGTATCGAGTGCCTCCTCTGGTCGAAGCGGCAGGTTCAAGGCCAGTCGCAGGCGACAGATCGTTGCGCGATAAAAGGCCGAGGGTGGCAAGGAATACATATAATGGGCGAGCGTGTAAGTCTCTCGGCTTCTGGCGATCCTTCCTCCTTTGTTTATCCTTTCTTCATTTATTCGTTGAACATATCGCGTCCCTACCTTGTAAAATTCGTGGTTCCAGAGTGATGTAAATTTATGTCTACTCATCTATTTATCTATCCCATTCTCCATCCTCCTCTCTCTCCCATTCCAGCGATCCCAGAGCCCTCTTTGGGATGCGTCATCTTCTAAGCGAGAGTAGAAAAGAAAAGGAAGATACCACTAGATGATTTACAGTCAAGAGGCGGCTCCTGCCGAGTCTCTTTTCTATCCGCGGGAGGATCCCTTCGGCCTTCCTTCCACCTTTACCTGCCTCGTCTCTTCACCCCAGACGTCCTCGTCACGGCGCGCGCATGCTCGCGCGCAGCGCGAGAAGGACAGTCTCCGGTTATCCGTGAAAAGTAAACAGCGGTAACGAGTCCTCGGACTTCACCAGCAGCGTGCCCCATCCTTGCAGTCGCTTGCACCGGTTCTTTGCCCTTCTCTTTCCTTCCTCCGTGCCTTTTCTCCTTCCTCCGCCACTTTCTCTTCTTCCTTCGTTCTGCTGCCAAGTGAAAGAACGAGGACAGCATACAGTCGCCCGGTGCGCTCGAGAACGAGGAGTAGGTAGTTGTGTAGAACTCTTGTGCGGTGAAACGTATCAGAGAAAATTGTCGTGCCGGTTGTATTCTCTATTGCTCTCTAGATTCTTCTTCAGCAGTTCGTTAACTTCCTGCAGCGATTCGATTACAGTTCGTGAAACGTGCGCGGATGAAATTTCACTTTGCTCGTTATTCAATTAGTAGAATCATCGTGGCACTGTGTTCTCCGGTATCGTTGCCGACGGAGCAGACGCTTCCGTTTTTATCGTTCTGTTCCTCGTTTCATTGTCACGTTCCACCAGAAGGGAGACTGAATTGTCACAGGGTTGCGATGCCTCGGGGAGGCAGAGAGAAAAAGCATCTGTCGTCCTGGCCTGCTTTTGTCCAGGATGATCTTCGTTGATCTTCACCCCCATTGCGACAGGTTGCATAACATAAATGTGGGTCGGTTCGGGCCCCGAAGGGAGCACGCGTTGTTCGAGCAACCCGTCGAGTTTTTCTAACGGATGTACAATGTGGGCGGTGCAATATTGTGGACGATAGTTCGCGGAAAATATCAGTGACACGAAACCGGACGTGTTCCGTTAAAAGCTCAGATAAGCACGCGGCCCCTGCTCAGTCGACAAGTGCACGGTGAAATTGAGCAGCTCGTTGCCCGAATGATTTAAGTAATTTGCAAAAGCACGGAATGCATGTTCCTCGTGGATATCTCGCGAATTACAAGCAGCTGACGCGCGAAACGTGTCGGAAAAGCCCTCGTTTTCTTCTCCTTCTCCTTACTGGTAGAAGGAAGGAGCTTTTGCGGGGAACTCCCTGAATGGAAGGAAGCGGGTGCCCATCGTGGAAACGCATCGTGGCAGGTTCCGCGACGAATCCAATTAACCGAGCGCGCGAATCCATAATTCATTCCTAATTAATTAGCGCGTACGGGAAAGGGTTGGTAGAAGGGGAGGAGGAAGGTGAAGCGCGAGAGAGGTGGGCGGAAGGAGAAGGAGAAAAGAACGAACGGATGGAAAAAGAGCGAATGAAAGAATGAGTGAGCGAGAGAGAGAGAGAGAGAGAGAGAGAGAGAGAGAGAGAGGCGTGACAACAACACGCGGACTGATCCTCGCGTTTACGCGCCCACCCTCGACGCCGGCGTCGCGACGCCCTCCCTCCGCGCTGTAAATTTCTCTAGGATAAAAGCAAGTACGAGCCACTTCTTCGCGCGCGTTCTCCTCCTCGCACAATGCGGATGCACTGTGGGCGCGTGTAAGTGCGCGTAAGCGTCGCGCACGTGTGCGCTCAATTATGCCGATTCGCGTGAGCACGCGCAGCAGATGGATTTGCGCGCGCACGGGGGGCGGGAGGAGGGTACGACTCGGCGAGAAATGAATTTTAACGGAGCTCGTTGCCTAGCTAACAGTACAGTCGCGAAAGAAACAAAGGGCGATGATTCTCGTCTCCGGTATGCCAATCTTGGTGATTTTTGGTTTTAACGTAAGATTCGATCTTTTGCTTCTGTGCCTTCTCCCGCTCCTTCTTCTTCTTCTTCTTCTTCGCCTCCTTCTCCGAGGGAAACTCGAGTCTCTTCACGAAAGAGAAGAAAAAGAAGGAGGAAGTGGCTTGTATCGGGATCCACTTTAAAACCGACACCTCCCCTTCCGTGTAGGGGAGGACTTTGCGCGGGCTTCACCGTCATTTTTTTTCTATCTTAACCATCGTATTCTCTCGCCATCGAAGGAGGCGTAGGTGTGAGTATGGAAGAAGCGAGGAGAGAACTCCTAACCTCTCGGCGAAATGATCGGTGATATGCGCGACTTCTGGTGTACTCTTACCACGGTGGTTGTGCTCGTAGCTCGAGAAACCGATACCCTTTACCTCCACTTGTTTTTCATCTTCCCCTTTATCATTCACCGTCCGTCACCAGTCGGTTGACCGCTAAATTCCAAGTGGAGGAATTTTTTATCCTGTCCCGGATCGCGTGTCACCCCGCGCTCGATATACACCTCAAAGTCGAACCGCGAAATTAGAGCGCCGGAAGGAGTTTCTATAATAAGAGATTCCCCTGGGAATACGCAGCTTAAAGAAACTTAAGACGAGACACTTAAAATGTAATGCAACAAATATCAAATGTGCGCTTTTTTTCCATTATTTTTTTTTTCTTTTTTTTTTTTTCAAGGACACAGTCTCGGCCGCATACTTTGCGTCGCAACAACGAGACACGCCGATCCTCTTGACTTTCCACTAGCACTAGGGGGAACTACTCGAACGACTCTCGGTGCAACTCGAAAGCAGTTTCGAGAGCAAGTTTCTCGCGTAACTACCACGGGGCCAACTCCACAATTCCAGTAGCTGCCATCGCGTCTGCCGCGTCGTAACGAGTTCTAGTACTTCGCTGGAGATCGCCACGGGAGAAGCGCGAGGGGCGGGAATTTTAAATTTTCAAATTTGCCCGCGCAACCGGAAATGCTTGTGGAATTGCTCGTGAATCGCTCTCGCAAATGCAGCTTCGCAGTTGTCATCGGGTCTCGGATGTTGGGAAATAAGACGTATCGAGTTATTATTTGAACGAGGAAGGGGGGGGGGGGGGAAGACAGGACGACGATAGAAAGCGTACATTATAATCGCACAAAGGCTCTCGGAGTTGCGCGTTCTCGTAGGACGCGAATCGCTCCGCGCCCCGGGGGCTTTAATAAATAGTTCCGGTTATCGTGCCTTTCGCGTCCTCTCTCTCTCTCTCTCTCTCTCTCTCTCTCTCTCTCTCTCACTGTCATTCTCACTCACTCACTCTCACTCTCCAGCTTTCGTTCTCGCTATCCCACACCTTTGGCCATTTCGACGATTATATTTCTTCCTCCCGCGAATCTTCATCGGTAATCATCCTCGTTCTCTCGTCTCTCCTCTCTTCCCTAAACAATTTCACGACGCTTCACGGATGAAAACTAGCGTCGTTCTTTTACCACGAGGGGTACTCTTACCGCGAGATTTATGTCCCACCAACCGTCATAATTTCGTGGGCCGCGCGAGAGAGAATCCCGGCGAATTAATTTAAGGAGAAACTTTACGAGACCACCTTCGCGATTCTGAGGAAGAGAGAGAGAGAGAGAGAGAGAGAAGGGAGAGGATCATCTCGAAGGAGATTGGAGCCCACCGATGGTTCCCGCCTCTCCTTACGATAAATTACATCGTCGTTAATCCCATCATACGGCGCCGACTCCTTCGCGGTATCCTTCCGAGGGTCCTCCTCCCCGTCCTTCAAATACCCCGCGCCTTTTGTCGCGCGTTCTCGAAATCGTCGAATAAATCCCCCATTGCGCGCGCAGCTACATTACCTTGGCATTTTTCTTTCTTTATTTCTTATTTTTCGCCAGTTCCGATCTCTCGATCAAGTATTACCTACACGAGGTGCACTATCCTCGCGTTAGATCTTAGAGCGCTAGTCTAAATTATAAGCCGCGCGCACTCTCTCCACGCTCCATTAATCGCGTTCTCGTTTTATCATGGGAATAAGGCGAGTTGTTCTATCGACGAGATTTCTCCTGCTCATTGTCTCGATCGTTCTACCGTGCGCAATACGAGGGACAAAAATCTCTCGGCTCCTTCGAAATTCGAAGACAAGCTCGTTCGCCACGGTAATCGACAGCGGATTGACTTACGAGCCGCTGCCTCTCGAAGGAGCAAGAGGCACATCTTGCACGCGCGAGAGAAACTTTTTCTTTCGCGCTCGCTGGAATCCCTCTCGACGAGCGCGTCGACGTATATCTTCCTCTCCTCTTGGCCGCGTGTAAAATGTTAAACCGACGGGACATACGTTTTATCCTGTCGTTTCTACCGTGGCTCCCTCAGTGCTTCTCAATTCGCTCGTTTATTTCGTGAGAACGCTCCGGGTTTGGTTTCCACCATCGAGTAAGGCTGAAACTCCTCGTTACCGGCTCGCGAACGAGGAGACTATTACGGTAGTCGAGATATTACGGCGCGATGAGAAAAGATCGCTTGCCGATAAAAGATCGCGCTCGACAACGAGCAGGCCCCACCAATGAGAGACGCGAGAGGGCTCGTGTAAGAGTCCGATTTCCAGACGATCTGTCAATCGAGATTTTTATCGTAATTGCCTGCCTAACGAACCTTCCGCTACTTCCGGCGCCCGAGGGTGGAGTCGCCGTAGATGAGAGGATAATGGATATGTTGTAAAAACAGTAGCGAAGGGAGAAGGTACGGTGACTTTTTTGAAAACAGGTTTTCCACGACGTTCCGTAGTCATTTTTCAAACACTCCTGTCATAGACGGTGTCGAAGAAATTTGCAAACGACACGTAGTATTTATTACCGTCGCTTCTACGGAACGCGAGCGAGCGGGTACGAAAATAATTTATATTTCGAGGCAAGCCAGTAAGAAGAGCCGTTAAATTCTAGTCTGACCAGCTCGTCGAACGAAAAAGGCGAGATTTCAGGGAACGCGCGAATTGAAATTTGCAAAGGACTCGGACGAATTCGTTGGTAGCAAAGAGGAAAACAAGAGCCGTAAGAAGCGCCAATGTTGTTTATTAATCGCGAAATTCAAGGTGCCCACTGTCGATTCTTCGAATCTCCTGCTGCTTCTCTCTCTTCTCTCTTCCTCTTTTTCTCGCGTGGAAGCCAAACGAGAAATGTCGAATGCCTCGTTCGTCATTCTCTTGCCTCCTCGGGGCAAGATGCTGCCTCCACCTTCGCTCCCGCCCCTCGCGCAAATATTTTCCCTATCGAAAAAGGAGATGGAGAGGAGGGGAAGCTGGGGGACCTCCCGCGGCACGCGGATAATTTATGCAGAAACGCGCCGCAAAGGCCGGTTCCGAGCGAGGAACCGGCGAGCGCCAGAATTCGCGGCGCGAATAGAATTTATTCCTCGCTCTCTACAATTTATTCCCCAACTTCCCCGAAATCCAGACGCGCGTCGTCGCACGACGGAATTATTGACCGGCGTGCGTGTGTA
Source organism: Tiphia femorata (assembly GCA_944319695.1). Classification (NCBI taxonomy): domain Eukaryota; kingdom Metazoa; phylum Arthropoda; class Insecta; order Hymenoptera; family Tiphiidae; genus Tiphia; species Tiphia femorata. The sequence continues at coordinate 4,879,973 of OX090902.1, forward strand.
CACGCGTGTATAGAGAAATCTTGATGATTTCAGTGGCCCCGACGTTTTATCTCTATGCCCCCCTTTTTAATGTCATCGCGATCTCCTAACGAAAGGAAAAGATAAATAAATAAAAGTATAGACGCGAGTTTTTCGCGTAACGAGTAATTACGAAGAGAAGCGACGCGCGTCGGTCGTCGTGCGCCGGAGCTTTTCTATCTTCGAATGGCAATGTGTTCCTTGCCTGGGCAACGTGTAATTAACGCGCCAAAGCTTTGATCCAATTGAACCAATCGCGCCGAGGCCGCCACCGACGTCATCAACCGGAGGAGAGGAGGTGGTTGAAACGCGCGAGGATTGAGTTTCTCAAAAGCGATCTTTCAATCGCGAGATTCCTTCGTTTCCGTTCTAATTGACACGTTCGAACGAATATTCTCTTTGGCCTAGGTGGAGGGAAGATTCGGTTACTCAAAGACGGTCTTTCAACAGTCGGCTTTTCGTCCATTGTCTTTTTAATTAATTTTCACCTTTTGATTGGCCCAGAGTGGACTTCGCGCGCAGGGCAAATTGTACGCGTGCGGAAAGGGCACGATGACGATGACGACACTTTACCTTCCGGTTCCTCTCTCTCTCTCTCTCTCTCTCTCTCTCTCTCTCTCTCTCTCTCCTTTACCTCGAGGGGGTGAGTTCTCTGCCAGTGAATTCATGATTAATGCGCGGCGACGCGCTATTTGATATAAAACCCGACGCCGCGCGCACCGCGTCGGTTTCGCCAACTAACGAGCTAGCATAACGCCGTACCTTATCCATACCTCGTCATAAATCTACCCGGCCGCTTTGATTTATACACCTTTAGCGTCCCGACGCCCCGCGTCTCCCGTCGTGCGGGCAGGAGCATCACCGGAGCCCTCCACCTTTTTTCCTCCTCACGTTCAACCTCCTCCTCTTTCTTACTTCCTTCCCCGTACTTCTTCTCGTTCCACCAGGCACGTTCTCTTTCTCACTTCCTCTTCGGCTTTTTTTTTCTCCTTCTTCGAAGGATAATACCCTCCTCGGAGGATATCCTTGGCCGCGCTGGCGCTGTGAGAGAAAATTAAAAATCCTTCGACGGGCACCAGATGCTAACGCAAGAAGGAGGGATCTCGGCATTTGGTTCTTTGGAGTGGGATCTTCGCAGATTGTAGATTTAAAATCTTCGTCGAGCGGAAGAGGAGAAGAAAAGCGACAGGAAAAGGCCGAGTGAAAAGAGGGAAAGTAAAGAGCGTAGGATTTACATGCGAGAAGAGTATATCATAACCCAAACAACGCTGGCAGAGAACCGTGTATTCCTGGCAGGGGCGAGGCCTTAAAACTGATTCATTGCCAAGAGTGGGTCCCTCTACCATTTCTCCTCTCCATTTCTCCTTCTCGTTTAAAATCCTCCCCGGGTCCTCGCGCTCTTCATCCAGCGTCCCAACAACCTGCACAGTCGTCCGAAACATCCGCGAAAATGTTCCCTCTTTAATGTGAAATTATTGCACAGACGTTTTAAGACATTTTAAGGTGAGAATAAAAAGGACCTGCAAGGTGACACACACAATTGCGTTATTACCCTCGCGTGCACGCGCGATAATTCTTCCAGCGACTACGAAGATAGATCGAACGACTAGAATCTTGAAGAATCGATTGTCTCGTTTCGCAAGCCAAGGGCTTTGATTAAAAAGCACATTTTTTCGAGCACCGATCCTCGCTCGACACCGTGGAAATTTAATTTTTAATCATTTCGGACTGATCGCGATCAATCCTCCTTTACGAGGGTGTTATAAAAATAAAATGAGAACGAAATTAATCGACTGGGGTTGCGTGACGCGTGGTCGTTGCACAGGTTCGCCTTGCCGGTGGTGGTTGGATGGGCAAAATTGACCTCCAGCTCTCTTCCTTCTGCACCCACCCGTCTCACGTGACTCATGTTTTTCGAGTGGCGATGGTGGAGAAGAGCGCAAAGGAAAGGGCGAAACGGAAAGAAGGACTGTCAACCCTCGTTAATGGTGCACGACTCCTCCACCGGCGCACTGAGATCGATCGGACTTCGAATTCTGATGTCACGTGCCACGTGGACTGTGAATAATGGAATTCTCCTTTTCGCTGACTCGTTGTTTCCACCGGCGACGACGGGGGCCTGCACCCCCAATTGGACGCCAAGAATGAATTGTGGCAGAAGAGAATTCTTTTTTACTCGGACTCTTTTCCTTTCCACCACTTTCTTCCTCCTCTTAATTGAGGGCTTCGGCGCGGCGAGAGAGGGAGCGAGCGATGTCAGGAAATCTTTTGAAAAATGAGATCCTTTATTAATTCTCCATTTCTCGTGAAGCTCTTAATATCCTCGATGCGTTGTGCGTTGCCGGCGATTGTCGAAGGCACATCGGAAATGTCCGTGTTCTTCCTTCGAAGGGACGAAGAAAAACGGGAGGAATTCCTTCCGGTGCTTCCGACCAGCAGGATACGTCCGTCTTCCTGATCCTTTCCTTACGGAGGCGAACAATCCGCTTGCATTCATCCAGTTTCATGCCACACACGTAGCGGCCCGTGCCACTCTCGCTCCCTCGCGTTCTTCTCTTTCTCTCCTCTTCTTCTTCCTCCTCGTCACGGAGGGATGCAACCGCTACGTCTTATAAATAGCGAGTGGGGCGCGTGCGCGAGCGTGTGTCGGGACGTTAGCAGTTAACAAACGGTAAAACTAACACTGCCTCCTACAATAACATTTCGCTCCGGTCACGTGTTTTCCGCGGCACGACTATTATAAGATCCCTGCCTATCTCTCCGTCTCTCTTTCTCTCTCTCTCTCTCTCTCTCTCTCTCTCTCTCTCTCTCTGTCTCTCGCAAACCTCTCTCTCTCTCTCTTCTTCCTTCCTCAAAACTCTCCTTCTCTTTCTCGCATACCCTTTACCCTCTGCGCTCTCACCCCTTCTTTTTCTTCCCCTGCCCACCCCTCAGGAACCGCGCCCATCAAACGGCACGGACTCCGTTGCGTGCCAATCGCGTTTCGTTGCTCGTACGTGCTGTGCTCCGGGGACCAGGGCCCGTTCAATTTCTTCCGCTCCATCCATACGATCTTTCCCGTCTGACTGACGTTGATTTATGCACGGGCCACCCGGGGCCCGCTGCCCTCGTTCGTTAAGGTCACGAGTCCCGTCCTTAACTTTAACGATCGTTCGCGGGTGGTAAAGGATCCTCTCCAGGAGAGATTTCCAGTCGAGAGAAAAGATTCGCAAAGTGATCTTTAGGATTTTTTATGGAACGAACTCGACGGTGGTTTTGCTCACCCCAAAAAACTGATGGCAAACGATTAATCCATTCGCTTATGTATTTCTGTTACAGGCCGGAGTGATGCGCGTGGCGCGAACATGAAGAGTAGCACGATGGGACCAATCAGGCGGACGAAGAAGCTCCTACCAAGTCGAACCATCATGACCACCGCAGGCACTTTGGTGCCACTGATCCTGTTAGCGGCCACCTTGCCAATAGTACGACCGGAGTCAGCGATTAATCCTGTGAACAGCGTTGGTTCACCCTCGAGCGGTTCCTCGTCGTCGTCGTCCTCTTCGTCCTCCTCGTCCTCCTCGTCTTCTGGGATCGGCGTGGTGTCGAACGGTGGAGCATCCGGGGGTCTGACAGGAAGCGGCGTGGGCAGTGGCAGCTCCGGGAACAGCGTGATCGGGAACGGAAACGGCGGAGGCGGTGGTGGCGGTCACTCCTCCACCCTGGGGGGCAGTGGAGGTGGCGCCAGTGCCGGGAGCAGCGGCGGTACGGGCGGCGGTGGAGGGAGCGGAGGAAGCGCAGGAAATGGAAACGGAAACGGGCGCTGCGAGGAGATCACCATACCCATGTGCCGTGGGATTGGCTACAATCTGACTGCCATGCCGAACGAGCTCAACCACGACACGCAGGACGAAGCTGGTCTAGAAGTGCATCAGTTCTGGCCACTGGTCGAGATCAAGTGTTCGCCGGATCTCAAGTTCTTCCTTTGCTCCATGTACACTCCGATATGCCTGCCGGAGTACTCGAAGCCTTTGCCCGCTTGCAGAAGCGTCTGCGAGAGAGCACGTGCAGGATGCGCTCCGCTGATGCAGCAGTACGGATTCTCCTGGCCGGAGAGGATGGCTTGTGAGAGACTGCCGAATCACGGGGACCCTGAGAACCTGTGCATGGAGCAGGACAATCGCACCAGCAGCACCGGCTCCGGTGGCCAGGGTAACGGTGGAGCGGCTAGTAGCGCGCCCATTCCAGCTGGAGGTGCTGGCGCACCACCGAGGCCTACGAGACCGTCTAAGACGACGCAACCGCCTAGGTGCAAACCGGGCAAGAATCAAAAAAACTGCCAGCACCCCCCGGGGGAAAGGACGAGGGACTGCGCGTGCAGATGCAGGGCGCCCCTCGTGCCCCTGGGGGCAGCGGGCGCAGTCATGCCTGGTCCGATAAGCAGCAGCAGCACCACCACAGGCATCACCGGCGGGGGCCCTGGGGGTCTGGCAGGCATGGCCGTAAGTGGGGTAATACCGGCGCCACCGGTGGCTGGAATCGGCAGGAGCATCATTCCGGACATTGCCGGGGTGCCGGACTGCGCCCTTCCATGCCACGGAGCGTTACTCACCACAGAAGAGCGAAACTTCGCGGGCGTCTGGGTGGCACTGTGGAGCGGCCTGTGCGCCGCAAGCACCCTATTGACCGGCATCACGTTCCTGATAGACACCCAGCGCTTCAAGTATCCTGAGAGGCCCATCATCTTCCTCTCGGTCTGCTACTTCGTGGTCTCCCTGGGTTACCTGTCGCGGAGCGTGTTGGGCCACGAGGAGATCGCCTGCGACGGTCCCGCCCTGAAATCCGGGGCTCAGGGGCCAGGGGTTTGCGTCACGGTCTTCCTCATGATCTACTTCTTCGGGATGGCGTCCTCCGTCTGGTGGGTGATTCTCGCGTTCACCTGGTTCCTCGCGGCGGGTCTGAAGTGGGGCAACGAGGCCATAGCCTCGTACTCTCAGTACTTCCACTTAGCGGCCTGGCTGGCGCCAACGGTTCAGACGGTCTGGGCGTACGTGGCCGGCGGAGTGGCAGGGGATCCGGTCGCCGGAGTCTGCACAGTGGCGCCGGAAGGAGTACGCACTTTCATCCTGGTGCCCCTCTTCGTCTACCTCCTGTTGGGCACGAGCTTCCTCCTGGCGGGCTTCGTCAGCCTCTTCAGAATACGCTCGGTGATCAAGCGCCAACCAGGAGCCAAGGCGGACAAGCTCGAGAAGTTGATGATCCGCATAGGCGTCTTCAGCGTTCTGTACACCCTGCCGGCCGGGGCAGTTCTCGCGTGCCATATCTACGAGTCTACCCTGAGGGACGAGTGGCTGAGCTCTCTGGCGTGCCCTTGCCTACCACGGGCGCGTCCCCTTTACTCCGTCCTCATGGTCAAGTACTTCATGGCCCTGGCGGTGGGCATCACCTCCGGCGTTTGGATCTGGAGCGGCAAGACCCTCGACTCCTGGCGCAGGCTCTGGAGGCGCCTCTTTGGCGGTGGAAGCGGAGCCGGGGCACACGGGGCCGCAGGCGGAGGTATGGTCGCAGGCGTGACAGGCGTCAGCGGTGGCATCGGCAGCGCAAGCATCAAGGGCGTCGTTGGACGTGTCGCCGTACCCTATCCACCAGCACCGGGACCCGGTAGCGCCCTGCTACCGCCTGGCAGCGTGGCCAGCGCGTCCCAGCATCACCTTCACCATCACGTACTCAAGCAACCGCCTCTCTCGCACGTATGACGTCACCAATCGGCGGGGGGCGACATGAGCACAGCTGGCTGTGATCAGCAGCAGCAGTCGATTCAGCAACAGGAGAGGCCTTCCGCCCTCAGCAACTACGGGCCCATTTAGCCCTTCGCCTCGGCCTCGCGCAGGCACACGCCCCACACGGCACCCCACACGCCACACTCCGCGGCCACCATCTACTCCAGGAGATCCTTAGCCTCGACCACGGGGCCGCTCACGCCGGCGCATGGACTCGCGCCATCCTACACGCAAGCCACCGAGGTCTGAGCATCGGCCAGTTTCAGGAGGATGGTGCTCGCTGGGGCGCGCCAGTGTCGTCGTAGACGTCGTTCTCGTTGGCGTCGTGTGCGTCGCTCGCGTCCTCTCTGTCGTTCTCTAGTCGTCGCGACGGCCCACGCGCAGCGCGTAGAATGACGCCTGTGACGTCAGTAAGCGCGATCGAGATGGAGGAAAGTGTGTCGAGCACCTTCGAAGCGCTTTTGGACGTCGTAAGGTCCCCAGCCTGTCGACCAGTCGCGCGAAAGGTGCTTCTCTCTCTGTCTCTCAATTACCCGATATACGTATTAGCCTGTACGTGTCTTCTTCTCCGGTGAGTCCCGAGGTGCCTTCCTCTCTTCTATCCCTTCCTCATTCTCGTTTAGAGAGTCTCGTCCTACCGACGAATACGTCCTAGCCCACCCATCCTCAGACTGACCATTTTCTTGTTTTATTTTTGTTTCGTTTTATTAATAATAAGCGTAAAATCCTCACGCCAGAAGTTTCCTGGGGACTCTCCGGATCACGAGATTGTGATTACGAGTGATTGGACATTCTTTATCGAATCGTGTGTATGAGTGCGTGCGTGGGTGTTAAGTGAGCGTGCGTGAGTGAGAAACAGCGTGGATGAATGTGGAAGGATGATGAGCGCGATAGAGATCTTCGCTGGTAACCCTTAATCGATATCTTTCTAACCTTTCGTACTTTCTTATACGCTATAGCGCGGAGCCCATTAAACCTCCGCCATGTCCGTCTAACGTGTGTATCGTCTCGTATATTTATCTAACGTAGTCGTTAAAGGAAGAATTCAAATATTGAGAATAAGTGTACGTGGATTTAGAGCGTGCCAGCGAAAAGCGCGACGATCCTTCTTTCGAGCGAATAATAATTATATCCTCTACGAATCGCGCATGCTCGTGGACGAGAGGATGAAGTGAGAAATAATTCGATCTCCGGAACAGCGCGCGTACTCGATTCTGAATGTGCATTGTGTAATGCGATGAAAGAGGACCGTCGCGCACTTCCGTTGGCACGAAATAACAACGGAAATCAATTGTATAGGTGGTCAAAGACGTTTGGGTTGGGAAGGGAAAAGGAAGAAAGCCGGGAGACTAATGTAAATATTTCATGCCCTAGCTCTTAGAGAATGCGCTGTAAATAGTGGGAGAAAAACAAACAAACGGACAAGTATATCAATCGGCACACAAGTCGTAGCTCGTAGTAAGTGTACAGTCGGAGTGTCGAGGTCGTGGCACGAACCACAACGTGAATTCGTCCTTTCTCCTTTTTTTCAACATTTTTTTTTTTTCTTATCGCACCGTGGTCCCAACCGGCTGCCAATCAAGTGCCAGTAAAAGATCATCTCTCAGTTGGAACCCGTAAGACGGAATGCCGAAAATGGTAAGTCCTCGTTGGATCGAGTCCTTTGATTTCTACTTCAGAAACGATCTTTAATGCGGACGCTGACTCGGCAGAACTGTCATTTTTTTTCGTCAATATTTTTTTTTTTTTTTACTTTCTTTTTTCTTTAAATGTCTGACCAGGGTTGGACCACACTCTCCACACCTCCCCACTTTTATACGATACCAAGATTTCTACTTAGAATTCTCCTCCGTAGCTTTAGGGAGCGAAAGCGCGAGGTCACCGCGCCGTTGGTTCCGTCGCTTAGAGTCTCTCTCTTCGTCCGCTTTTTCGTTTCTCTCCTCTGGCAAGAGTTGTAACGCCGACGTTCAGCGAGAAGGAGAAAAGCTGGCGTGGAACATCAGACCCCTCCTCGCGCAAAAGTAGCTCAAAAGGAATTAACAAATTTTGCAGGGACGCAAAGCGTCGCGGAGGAGGTGGACGCGCGTTCGTGAGGAAACTTTAAAAATTTTCCTGCACCTAGTCTTTTCTCTCTCTCTCTTCTCTCTCTTTCGAGAAAGATTTCAAAGAGGTGGGCGTGTTTGTGAGAAGCGTTAAAAGTTAGAGAGGGGAGAAAGGAAAAGCGCGCGAAGGAGAGGAGGTAGAGGAGCGGCAAAGATAAGTAAAGGACTGAAAACGTAAACTGCCTCAAGGAACATTAAAGGAAAAGATAAAAAAAAAAGGTCCCGTCGTGCCGACGCCGCGGCCGTGGGTCAAGCTCTGCCAAAACGAAACGTACACGTGTAATAAAATAATGTCGCAAAGTAGTGAAGAATTAAAGAATCTTTAGTGTCACATATCACAGGCTAAGCTGTAACGAGAGGAAAGGTGGACAAGTGTGTCGCGTTCGCGAGTGAAGGAGAAATAGCAAAGGGAAGAGAAGAATGTGGAAGAACTTTGATTGCGGGGGTGAGAAGGAGAAAAAGGAATGAATTTTCCAACGCCCTAGTCTCGAAGAATCTCGAGTGTAAGCGATTCTTTTAAAGGGAAATGAAAGGAAGAAGGTGGCCGGGATGATGAACGCGACGTGTCGAGAAACGTGAGGGAGATGTTTATAAATGAGTAATTTGTAAGTCACTTTTTGTCACGATGATTGTCAATAAAAGCGAAAAATACTGTGTGTAGCCAGTGTACCTCGAAGTCTCACCGTCGTCGTAATTAGTAATAATCGTTATCGTCGTTGTCTTCGTCTTCGTAGTCGTTAAAATAGTCGGGATGAATGTTTCGAGTAACTGGGGTTGTTCTTTTCTTTCTCTCCCCTTTTCTTCGAACGATATTCTGGGTTCGCGAGTAACTGTTTTAATTTCTCCACCTCCCTCTTTTTCGTTTTGGACGCTTCTTCGAAATCCTTGCTTTTTTTTTTTTTTTTTTTTCTATCGGTACGTTTCTTTCTCGCGAGCACGAGCTGGTACGCGTTCCCGTTCGGTCAATTTTCCGCGAACAGGCGATAAAGAAATGATTGATTGATTTCTCTCGTACAATCTTTACGTTGCCATAGTAAGTACGAGTAACCGACTGCCCGTCGATCGTATGGGGGTATATGCACATATATAGATAGATAGATATATATATATAGGTATATATATCGAAATCAAAATTGTATACGATTTTTAATACACTTTATTATTATTATTATTATTTAATTCTCTCGCATTATCTATTGGCGATCCCGTGTAACCTTTCCGCCCGTCCTTCAATGCTTCTCAGCTTTTCTCTTCGTTCCTTTTCAGTTTACTTTAATCATGCAGAGTGTTATCCTGTGCTCCAGGAGAATGGACTGTGGAGGTAAGTTTCACAACTGTCACGAGCAAATAATTATTCGTTAAATGATAAAAGTCTACTGTCCTTGGAGAAGCTGCCGCGTCACGAACGAAGCTGTAGGTGACTCCACTATCTACCATCCTAATTAAACGATCATGAGTCACGTAAGTCGCGTCAGACGAACACCGGGGGTTGCAACTGCAACTCACCCTTTCAAGGTCCCACTGCAACGCGCTGTGCACCGTCGAATTTATGGCCCAGCAGATCCTCCTTGTTACTGCTGATGGTGGTGGTGGTGGTGGTGGCGGTGGTGGTGGAGGAGTGGCGAGGTATCCTCGCCATAAACAAGTCGCATTAAGCGGGAGGACATTTACCGCCACGTAGTTGGCTAAGTACGATAAGGATCTCGACGTTAGTCATTCCCTCGTTGAGGTAACGGGACAAGAGAGAGGGAGAGAAATTGTGCGGGTCCGATGCCGTTGATTTCTCTAATTGCATCGTACAATCCAGTGGTGGCCAAAGGGACAAGCTCCTGGGACTTCGGAGCTTGCAGCAGCTTTGGCGAGTGTCCTTGCGCGGTTAAATTACGGTTGGTAGGAGTGGCTGAATGGGAGATCGAAGGCGTCCAGAGAAGGCAGTAATATTTCGCGGGATGCGTGCTCGCACTTACAAGCACCGCGACTCCCCATCTAACGGACTCTCGGAAAAACGCGAATCGCAAATAGACGCGCGATTCAATTTACCCACTCTCCGTATCTCGCCGCGACTATTTTCACCGCGTCTTTCTCGTCATACGGTGGACGTATTGTTGCGAACGATTGATTTCGTGAGAGGCGAGTAAAAACAGCGCGGCTTATCGTGACCGGACGAACGACCCTTGACACGCGTCGTGGCCCACGGGGTGGTCGGGCAATCGCGAAACCGTCACCCCAACTGTGTGTTCTTTTCGCGTGTGCGCGCCGCACGGTGCCTGCGTGTGTGCGACTTCTGACAGAAATACGGCGCGTCCCTGCTCTGATATTGGATATCGACGGTGGTATTGCAATTTTACGGGCAACGTCTTCTCGCCGATAGGACGGAAGAGTGAACGGCGCCTTTCTTTCGCGCATGGCAATAATAATGTCGCGATCAATCGAGACGGCCGTCATGGGCCCGTCGATACCACGACGCGACGACTGGTATCGATATCGTGGGCCATAAGTTCCGTACGAGTGACGAGCTGCGGAGAGGCACGTGGGGGAGCGAGAATCTTCAATGAGTTTCTCCAAACATAGAAGCATTTTTGCTCGGGGAATTTCTTTACGTGTCGACACGATAGTCGCGGCGGGTAACGATCGGACGGCGGGAGTACAGAACTCGTTGGAATGAAATTTATAATAAGATGTTTACGACGTTACTCGCCGTTGCGGTCGTTCGGTACTTCTACATTGTGGCGGAAACGAGAGCTACGGAGGGGACGAATTTCATCGGAGGAAAATTAATCCGCCTATTTATATTCGTTTCCATAGCGTCACGATGACGTCGCGCTATCGAGGGCGGCCAGTTTATTCGACTCGGCGCCTTTCCGGTCGTGGAATAATACGAGCCCGCGATTGGAGGGGGTGGCGCTGGCCAACGGGGGCCGGTAAAGCCATGCCGCGTTGAAACAATATTTTCTTAAGGGCGCCTGTGTCCGCCAACGTTGTAACCCAAGGGCCCCTGAGGCTCGTATCGCTGTTATTCGACGCACGGTCCCGGATTTTCTTCTCTCTCTCTCTCTCTCTCTCTCTCTCTCTCTCTCTCTCTCTCTCTCTCTCCCTCGTTTTATATTTTCCTCACTTTGTCTCTCTCTCTCTCTCTCTCTCTCTCTCTCTCTCTCTCACTTTCGCCCCTCCGTTATCCTCTTGCCTCGGCATCGTCGTCATCGTCGGTCGTTGACGTCCACCCACGATCGATCTCGCAGAAATTACGAGACGCGCGCGAACGAATCGATGTATCATTCCGCGAGAGGGCAAGAGAAAGGGAGAGAAAAGATAAGGAATCGAGCACCGAGAATAACCACGCGCCTCCTCCTCCTGTCTTTTACGACACGCTGTAACCCCGTAAGGAAGAGGATTAAGCTCGAAGCGGGTGCCAGCTGACACGGGATCGGATTCTGCACGAGTACGTCTCTCGGTGTGTTCTAGTAGCGCACGCGGTATGTTTCTTTTTTGTCGCGGATCCTTCGCACACTTGTCCTTTCTTTTATTTCCGTCTCGTCTGCCGCAGCCTCCTGGCTCTTTTCACGTTCGTGTATTTCAAGGAACCTTCTCGGAGGTCGCGCACGGTAATCGTGGACCACATGGGTTTTGGAAATGGTCGGTGGGTCGCTACGGATTCGGAGATCGTTTTGCTGTCATCGAGGAACGACATGCGTGTCGCATCTCGTCGACGAGCGACCGGAGGGCGAATTAGAAAAATGGAGGAAGCAGGGTGAGAAGCGGAAGTGGCGGGTTGTCGTGAAGCTTGAAACGAAAAGGAGGACGAAGCTGGAGCATCGAGTTAAGACATTTCTCTCCTTCTTCTCCGCACCTATGCGCCACTTTAATTAACCCGTCGATTACGAATTAAAGTCAGAAATCTTCCACCATTTGTATCCATATCATCTATACCGATAATTTCGCGCCCCCGTGCCCCTGCGATTAGAACGAACGTGACTCTAGCGAAGCCGAGAGTCGAACTATACACGCGATACCTTGGGCAATGCATAAATATTTATACTTTAAAGCCCGCGCGGTGCAACGAGGCTTAACCACCCAGGTGAGACCGGTAGTTGGTGTCCCTTTCAATTAAATCAACAAGAACGACGAGCGCCTTTCACGTGCGCTCATTCGCTCGCGAGCATGCGCGGGTTTCGAATTTCGCGCGCCGCGGGCGTCGTAAAACAGTCCCACGAGATCCCAGAGACATAACATCGTCCGGTTAGGTGGTGTTTAAGGCAATCGCGCACTGGAGGACCATTCGTAGTAAGGTTTCAGGGGAGCCAACTTGCCTTTTTATTTCCCTCTCGGAATTCTCGCACGGTTCAGAATCGAACTTGATCTTTATCAATAAACTCAAATAACAACGGATCCGACGAAACAATCGAACGGAAATTTCCTTCCGTCTGTTGGTTTGCGATATTTCAATTAAATTCGCACCGGAGTCAATAGAGCTCTCCTTCCGGCGAACCGCGGTCGAAAGCAGAGAAGGAGGAGAAGTAAATAGGATTAACCATATAAAACGAGGGAACGCGTTCTCGCTTCTCTTAAAATGGAGATTTTCGTTTGCCAGTGTTCCGTCCAAAAGCTACCGCTCGATCGCATCGCGTCGAATTATTTCGTGGTGAGCGAGCAACAAGCGGAAGAGGGTCACGTGGCGCATTCTTTTCCCGCGGCGATAAGGCTACTCGTCCGGCTCGTCCGCGCCCGGATTATCCGCTCGTCCGGTGTGCACGCCGCTTTATCGGCTTAACGGCCCTCTTGGCAAGGGGTGTCGACTGGTCAGTGGAAGAGGGAGAATTTGAACGGTGTCGTCCATCGTCAACAGGATCCTCGGAGTCTTCGAACTGATAAAGCGCACGGTCAAGGAACCCGGTGTGGCGACGTGATTCACGTGTGCCGTGTCTAATTCCGATCTGCTTTGACATCTCAAGCGTTGGCTTCGTTGAAAACACCAAGAAAGAGGGAGGAAGCGAAACTTGCAGAGAAAGAGAGACCGAAGAATGCAATAGGACGCAGGGTTCCTGCGACATTCAATTCTAGGGTGCCGAATAACAACGGCGTTCGCTGGTCCGGTTTCACCTCCATCCCCTTCCTCCTAGTATCGAGAATTAATGCCACTAGGAGAGGTGGTGGTTGTGGAGGTGGCGAAGCGGTGAGCGAACACAAAACAGCCATAAATTTTAATAAACGCTCGATGCCACGCCAAATTGCCAATTCTCCGGGTAAATCCTCCACGCTGGAAATTTACCACCCTACGTTCACGTGACACGAGCCCTGCGGGCGAGAAGGGAAGGAAGAGCAGACCGAGAGGTGGAGAGATGAGGAAAAATCGACAGTACAGATTTATAGCTTCCATATCCTGGAACTAGCAGTCTTCTGGATATTGCCAGGTGCCGATGAAGTCCTCGGGATTTTACTTGGACGTTGGTGGAGCGTGAGGAGGAAAGAGGAGAGAAGAGGGAGATCACTGGTGGATTTGCACGCTCCATAAACGATTAAATACGGTGGCTCGTCACGTTCGCCGTGTCGGGTAACGCCCGCGCGTCTAGCCTGTTTCACTTTACACGCACGCCTGAGTGAAACCCCCGTGCAACACGCGTGCACCGTTCGAACGCGACCGACTCGCCCCACCTTTTCCTCCCGAGGAAACGAGAAATCCCGATGACCTGCAGTCTTTGTTTCTGACGCGATGACGTCGTCTGTTGGGATAGGAGTTGATGACGGCGTGCCTACGGGCTTGGTGAACGACCACGGCAACGATGGAAGGAACGTCTCAGGAGGAAGCGAGAGAGGTACAAGGGTGGAACGTATTATTGGCCGAGGTGCGAGTACGGTGGTTGTAATTGCGCGTTCTCGCGATCGATCACGCGCGCTCGAGCAGGGGGTTGATGCGAACGGTAGTGGTGGGTGACACGTGTAAGGACAGAGATTGTGATCCTTGCAGGCACGACGATGGAAGACATAAGAAAGCTTTGGAATTCTTTCATTGACTCGATTGCAAGACAGTAAAAGGTTTTCATCGACGAGCGATGGTCAATGGCAGATGCCGGAACGGTGCTCGCTGCAGCATTGTTGAATTTTTAAGCGGCACGAGGTAAACGGGAAATGGCGCGATGAATCTTTGGGGTATGGGCAAAAGATGATGGACGAGGTTGCGGGGTAGAAAGGATGGACGATTCACCGAGCGCCGTTGACGCGTACACGCATCCGCGAAGCGATTCTCTATAAATAAATCGTCTATAAATAATGATAGTTGTCCAACGTCCATTCTCCACCACTGTCCTTCTCGACGAGCTCGCTTGAACGATAAATCGAGACGAGTGAATTCTCCGCGTTCGATTCGACGCAAGAGCTTTGTCAGAATTACGTCGAACACTTGTGCTGGTAATTAAAGTAGAATCGAACGATGAGGGATATTAATTAATCGAAATAATCGGGGAGGAATAATCGCGAATCTCGGAACGAAAATGCGAAACCGGAAACGAGGTGAATCGAATTTTTTCCGGGAGCTTTCGCGAGAGTGGCGGAGAGTGGGAAATTGGAAGTGAGAGGATGTGAAGCGAGAAATGAAAGAAAGGCTTTTGTAGGAAGGACAAGGGTAGGGGGTGGGTGGCTCCATATTCGAGCAATTATATCAATGCGCGTACAACCGAGTTCCTGGGAGAATGTGCTCGATACCGTACCACAGAGAACACCCCCGCGCGCGCGCAGGAGGGGTGGCACGATATCGCATAAAATACGACTCCTCGCTAATTACTAAATGCTAATGCATCACCTATTCCATTATTCGCCACAATGTTAATCACCGGGCGCGACGGCGCGGCGTGGCATCAAAAGAGTCGACACGTTTCGCTTCTACGATTAAATTATAGAATAATGCGACAAGGCGAGATTATCTTATTCCCTGTGCGCCGCTCGATTAACAGCACCCTGCTGAAAGCACGTAGAAAGCGTGCCGATGATTATTCGAAAATTATTTCATTATTATAATGCACACGCGTGTTCCCAGTTCCTTTTCCCTTCCGTGTAATCGTAGCTTTCCTCCTCTCTTGTCATTTCGAGAATCGAGCGACCACGCAACACGATTCCGTTTAACGTGGCCAGAAAACGAGAGAGAACTTGGGTAGAAATTCTCACGTGCGTCGCGTTCGAAGCGAATCACGTCAACGACTACGACGAGAGGAGGTCTCGACTCGAAACGCGAGTCAGACACGCGAACGGTGACCAAAAAAAAAAAAAAAGAGAAGAGGACGAGGAGAACGAGGAGCCGAGAGATCGATGAGAAGAGAAGGGACCAGGAGAGAAGGAGCAATCGTAGAATAATTTCTCCTAGCATAAGTGGCTCTCGTGTTCTTTCTCGAAAGATATTCTTCAATTTTCTCCTTCGGACACACGTGAAACTAGCGAAGGGTGAACGAGGATACTTCGCACTCGTCCGCGCCATTACGCTCGTCTCCGGCTCGATGGTGACATCCCACGCGCACCGCACCCACGTACACAGGGTGGCGAGTGGGTGGGTGCGCCACGGGGAGGAAAGAAGGGAGAGAAACGTGGCTGGTAAGAAGGAAGGACGGAAGGGAACACGAGTCCGTACTAATTGCTAAATGCTAATGTCCGCATACGTTTTAGCATCCTTCTACTTTCGAGAAGCACCCAAAGTCCATTATTCGCGGAGCGAGTGCTGCACGATATCTGCATGAGAAGCGCGTCCCTTCTCCGAGCACACGCACACGCTCTTGGATTTTCTTCGTCCCATTATGCACTCGTGCCGTTTCGCATTTGCAAGCTGAATTTGCACGGGGGAATTCGAATTTTCTCCAGGGTGGAGGCTTCGCGATGATCTCCGAATTCTCTCTCCTAATGTAACTTCGCGCGATGATGCGCGAATTTCTGTATTTTTCTCGGGATTTTTTAGATTTCCCTTGTAGCGTCTAGTCATTCGGTATACATATTCGTTGGGAAAAGCAGAGGGTGGGAAGCTGCTCGCGATAACGCAGTGGCGAGAGTATTCGATGATGGAAAATTATTCCGGCGAACAATGTTGCCTCATGCTGAAAGCACGGAACGTCTTATCGGCGTAATGAGTTTCATTCTCTCTTTCTTTTTCTCTCTCTCTCTCTCTCTCTCTCTCCTTTCAATTTTCTTTCTCTCTCTTCGCAATTTTCCCTCTGCCCCTGCCTCTGTCCACTCCCGCTTCCCTTTCACGTGGAAAGCATCCGGAATAATAATGCAGCGAACAATTCCGGGAACAATGTTGCTGGCGGGTGCAGCGGCAAAGATTTATCGTCGAAACAATTTTTAGTCCATCCCCTTCTCCCATTGTCCCCGTAGCTGTCGCGTTCTCTGGCCTCGTGTTCCCTCGTAACTGGTTGTTTGCGCTTCTCCTTATTTTACCTCCGTCCACCATTTCCAGCGAGAAAAATAATTCCCTCGACAACAACGTTGCAATATATGTACATATACGTATATATCCCGTATCAAGATTTATCACCGTAATGGTTCTCCTCCGTCTTCCTTTCTCTTTCTCCCCGCTCCTCGTCACTCTACTCCGTACAATCTTCTCCCGTCTGATCTTTTTGTCTCTCGTTTTCTTTCTCGCGTCTCTCACTCACGAGCCCCACATCTCATTCTCCCATCGGTCACAAACCAAGCGTCACTCGCGTCCAACCCAACAAACAATCCCACCTGTCGTGGCGTATAATCGTCGCTGAGATTAATTATCAATTCGTATTCCAATTAAGCGGAGGCAAGTGTCGCATGGATATAACGTCCGCTTAGAAACTCGCTCGCAATTTCTCTCTCTCCTCTTTTCTTTTGAAGAATTATCCTTCCATCTCTCTTCCTCTCTCTCTCTTTCTCTCTTTCTCTCCTTCCGAGTGCACGTCCCAGGCCGAGCGTAGGACGTCCGTTCCCGTTGCGTTCATTTACACGCTCGGTTAATTGCACGTGTCCACGACACGGTGCTGGGTTAGTTTCGCGAGAGGAAGATTTTATCGTCGGGGGACTGTAGTCGCACAAAGCGACGTTAAAATTCTAAAGGTGGACGATGCGCGTGCGCGGGTGGCGGGGGGGAGTGAGAGGAGAGAAGAATTAATCCGAACGTGGACCGCGAAGAAAGATTCAGAACGTATCGCGAGATACGTGTTAATTATTCCACCCTCTTTGTTGAATTTAGATTCTCCTCGTTACGCGAATATCGGAGCGGGGTCCCACGCGCCGAGATTCTTCTCGTTTCCTCGTCTTGCCCTCTTCGCCTCGCGATTGCCCGCACGGTCGCGTCAGTTAGCGGCGCGAAAGTGCGGATGAAAATTAATGAAAGCACAATTGGCGCTAATGGCGTGCCGCCACGACTTCCCCTCTTCACATGGCCCGTCCTTTTGCATCCTCGTTACGATGCGTAATGCACGACGATTTCGGCGCTGCTGCTTTTCGGCGGAAGAGGACACGTGGAGCCGGTGGAGGAAAGGATATGTTTGAAACCACGGAGGGTCTAGGAACGATCGCGCGACACGATCCAGATCACCGATGGGCGAACGAAATTCCCAGCTGGTAACACCGCAGTGTTGTAACGTTCTATTTATAATTCTCGCGAAGCGAACACTGCTAGGGCTCGAGACTTTTGCTCGGTTCGATCGAAGAGGTGCCAGCTACTCTATCAACGAATATCGAAAAGTCTCCGACGATAAGGTCGATTCTTTTACGGTGGCATGCTCGAAATTAGGAGTCCGATGATTAGTCGCGAATTTTATCAGCGCGGTTGATAAGCGCGCGCGCGAGGGTATCTCACGAGGAAAGTTTTAAGTGGGACGAGATAATCTCCGTCCTACGAGCTGGCGAGAAGTTTGGTAGTTAGCTGAGACTGGTGGCTGCTAGTTACTTGTCGTAGAAATCGGAACGTTCAGGCACCGGTGTAACGGCCTTTCCCTTCTTCGTTATTCCGCGGAATATATTGACGCGTGCAAACGTCCCCCTTCACGATGTCAAGCTTGACAATGACGATGATATCTTCTCCTCGTGTGGACACGATGGAACAACTATCTCAAGCGTGCGATCCCAACCGAGCGTAGAAGCGGAAGTGACGAGGAACTTCCGGCACGCGAGGTTTCTAGAGGGAATTTTCACCAGAAGAAAAATTTCTTTTCCTTCCACTCGATACTTCGGGACTTCGTCGTCCCGGGCTTAAGCGCAGGACATTCGAGCGAAAAAAATAAAAAACGAAAGAAATTGCTTTTGCTAGTTCGAGAAGTTTCCAGTCGAGTTCTTCCGAAGTTGCGACCTGAACTTCCGCTCCCGTGCGACTATCACGTGGATTACCGACCGTAATCGAGGAGGGACGTTGTTTGATTTCTAAGCAAGTTCGGCTCTTCTACGTGGTCCCGAAGAGGCGAGAGAAAAGCGAATCGCGCGCTAGTATTAGCGAAGAAACGAACGTGCATGCCATCTGTGAACGGACGATTCAACTTCCGAGCTGACGAGACGGTCACGTACGAAATATGGACGCTGCGCTTGTTAATTTTTTAACGACGAAGTTTTCTTTTTTTGTGGAAAATAAGTAATAGGAAATTTGCACCAATTCAATTGTACCATTCGAATATCTAACGTTTATTGTCTTGCATCACAATTATCAAAGCGATTTCTTAAACGTCATTAATCAGACTCACGGTGCGACTTTAAACGTCGGCAATTAACATTGGCTACAGTATACAATAAAGTATAAATAGTAGAACGTGCTCTCTAGTAAGAATTTTTCTAGTATCACAAGTAACGTCATTCACGATCACATTCCACAGTTCACACGACAAATATATACACATATCGTATTAATATATACTTAAGGAAAATACGTGCGCGCATGCCACGTAGAAGTGTTCATCGCGCTGAAACATTTTTCTTTTCTTCCAGGCAGCACTCACTGGCTCCGAAATATTACAACGTTTCGCACGTTTTCAACGTTTTGCAACGTCTTGACATTCTGGTCCACTTCCCTGGCAACTCGTGCCAAGTTAGTCTCCCTTCCATCATTGGCCAATAGACCAACGGGTTACGTAAACTGCTCGTCTGGAATAGCACGGTGAGTACCAATCAATTCTAGCCACGAAATCGATTTCGTCGAATAATACATATTAATTGGAAAAATTACCTTTTGCGTGTCAAACACGGCCCAAATGACGATTAGGCAGCCTCGGGGACCAACGGCCGAAGAAACGAGGAACGAGAGAACCGTGAGAAAATCTTTTCAAGTCGGAAGGGACCGTCGGTGAAGTATCCTCGTAGGATCGTTAAACAAGGTTTCCTCCCCTCGACAATATATTTACAATCCAACGAAAAATTAATCTCCTCCTGTTTTCAGTTGCTGACCGATCTGCTTCCGCTCGTGGAGTCACGCCTGGTGGGTTCAAGTCTGAGAACTACACCTTGAGCGATTCCATAGTGTTCGAAGGGATCCTTTCTATAGGCAAGCATGGCAATTTCTTCTGGTCTTTGAATTCCCTTGGTCGAGGGTGGAGAAGACGAAGTTCTAGTGGAATTTGACGGCGACTTTGGCGTGGAACTGATCGTCGAACTCGAGGTGGACGGTTGTTGCGCCGCGCTGATTCCTTGAAGAGCATTGAAGCTCTGCATTACCAGGTGAGAAGCCACCGACATAGTCAAAGGATTCGTCACTGCACTCGGTGGTGACTTCTCTCTCCTTCCTGGGATCGGCCCAGTGGGAGGTTGTGGTTCCACCCGAGCAACTGGCAGGGCACCTGCTCTCTCCGATCGAATTAAAGATGTCTGATTACTGTCAGCTGGCGTCACGAGAGGTTTCTCGGTTCCCGAATTGGAGAAGCTTTCCGTTCGCTGCGTAGAGAGACTGGATGCAGACTGCGTCCTCTTGGAGAATTCTTTTCGAGTGTCCTCCAAGTTGGGCGACGTTGGACTGGGAAATGGTGCAGTCTGGGAGCGATGCTTTCTACTAGGAACCTGAGGACTGGCCGGAGGGATCCTGCCATTTCTGGTTTCTTTCAGACTTTTTTCAGACGTCGCTAAATCCTCGGCAACATTCCTGGTAAGCATTCCATTGTTAGCCAATAAATTAGTAGATGTACTACTGGTAGTCTGCATAGAATCTTCTTGAGACGTGCTCATACTATTTCCAGAAGAATTGTCGCCGACTTGGCCGTTGTTTCCCCCCAAGATCAAGGGTTCTCCTTCGACATTGGCAACCTCGACCTTAGTACCAGTCGACTGTTCCGCGATAGTAGCTGGATTAGCTAAAGTACCATTGGTACCATTCTTCGCGATAGCCAAACTTGGGTCGCCATTGGGAAAGCTGGCGAATCTCGCGATAGTTTCTCGTTCCTCCGCTACCTGTGGAGCGAACGGAATCTTTCTTTCAAGCTTTTTCGTCACTTGGGTCCTCTTCCTTCCGGCCGACGAGTCCTTTCGTTTTTTCCTGTCTCCACGATTACCACCGCTCTTGACACTGGGCCGTCTTTCCGGAAAGTGTCTACCCTTCATCGTCACCGGCTCCTCGTCCTCGTCCTCCAGGTACTCGGGCTCGACCTCCTCGTTGAGGTCAGACTCCTCGTCCTCCTCGTTCTCCTCGACGATCGCGCCACTCGACTGGATCCACTCCCTGATGCGGTCCTTTTTCTTGGCGCGATTCACCGTCGTCTCGATTCCGTAAGTGGTCAGGGTGTAGAGCAACTGATTCTTCTCTTCCAGAGAACTGTGGAAGCTGTACATGGACGGGCAGAGCTCGTCCCTCTCGTCGGCGCCACCTGAGGGATCGTAACACGCGCGTGTGATAAGAAATCGTTCGGCTTCTGCTTTAGTGAACCAGTATAGTCACTCGTTAGCACGCGCTCGAGCACTCGACCCGAGCACGAGCCAGCCTCCCGATCTTAAGGCACGAAATCATTAGGATTCTGGTCGAACTCGTGCTCGTCGCGAATTTAAAGCGAGTTGCACCGGTCTTTGAACATTGTAGGATTCGTCGAATGTAAAAAACTGACCACTCGTTCCACGCTGGAGTTCTCCTTTAACCGCGATAATTTTAATTAGGTCTGGGGATCGGTCGCAGGCCTTTCTCGAGCATCACCACCTTCGATCGAGAACAAGAAATCGATCTCTCGAAGGGGGTGGCGGCTCCTTTGCAGAATTTCCACCGGAGATAGAATTATGCCAGAGTTTGCATCTTATTCCGTCGGATCTCCGATTACAATAATTTCCATATTTACCGGATCTCGTCCGATTCGATTCTATTCATTTCCGTCTAATCAAAATCTTATCTCGAGTTCGTACTTAGAGCAGTGGCTAACAGTCTCGATGGGAAGCTTACCGTTGAGCGCCTTCTCGGCACCAAGCTTCGCCAGCCATCTGTCTTCCAGGTATTTGTTCACCTCCAAGACACTAACCGGCCTCTTCTCAGCCCTCGGGTCCAGCAGTCTCTTGAACATCCTAAAATATCGCGCAGCTCGGTAAGTTTTACGGTCGTAGCTTTCGGCTTTACGAGCCGAAACGGCCCGCGAAACGTCAAACCACCATTGGCCCGACCTCCAAGTTGAACGAGGACTCGAGCGAGCCCGGTAAATCGTTGTTAGAAGCAGATCGCGGTGGAAGGTTCTCGCGAGACCGGACGTGTACAACGATTAATGAGAATCATTTTCAGTAGCCTTTCGCACGATTTTCTCCCTTTCCATTTTCCTCCACCCTTTTTCCGCGGAAGTTACAGTCACGCGTCTCGCAGTTACTATTTTCTCGCGGCAGGCGCAGAAGAATACGAGACGCGATCGTAAATTCGGGGAGAACGAAGTCGGGAATAAAGCGCGCGTTACCAAGGATTCATGAGAATCGTTTCCCGCCGTAAAACTTTTACGTCCTCCCGCGTGTGCATCTTATACACGGTTGTGGGGTTCGTGATGGAGAGTAATTCTCTCGGGCGAATGTGTCCGCAGGGTGGTGAGTTTGAAAGTTTTTCGTAGCGCGATGCGTTTCAAGGGACAAAAAAGATTTGTCGCTCTCTCGCCCGCAAGGACTCACCTCTGCGCCCGCGAACTGATCAGCTGAAATAATTTCGGCTTCTTGGCGATGTTGAGCGTAGCATTGTGCCAGTTTTGATATCTCGTGTAGCGGGGGTCGTCTAACGCCGCCTTCTGCCACGGCAGGCATCCGGTCAGGCAGACAAATAGAACAATGCCGAATTGCCAGACGTCGTGCGACATCAGGGCTCTGAAACAATTTTCACGTAGCGGTTAGGCATCGCTTTACCTGCTCGATCGTTCGCAAGTATCGTCGAAAGGATATTCCACTTTGGAGAGAGAGAGAGAGAGAGAGAGCGAGAGAGAGAAAGAGAATATGCGAATGGTCGCGATTCCTTTACGAGGCTACCACGAGGTGACTATTTCATCGTGAAATTCGACAACTACGTTTGCTTTTGTAATTGGACAATCGTAATAATTACTTGTACGTCTCATCAGTGTCGATCTGCAATACCTCGGGCGGCGAGTAAGGTAGCCATTCGTTGTGTCGTCGCACCACGGTGTTCACCCGTCTGGTCTCACCGAAGTCGCAGAGCTTTATGCGCGAGAAGTCACTGCGAAATATCAGAATGTTGTCGAGCTTGATGTCGCGATGAACAAGCTCGCGGCTGTGAATGTGGTGAATCGCGGCGGCCAATTGCCGTGCGACTCTCTTCGCGTGCAATTCGCCCAGCCCGGTCTCCGTCACGTTCGACGTGAGGTCACCTGCGAAAGGAGAATTTCAAATCAGATGCTTATCGCATGCGATATCGTCGAGCGAAAGTCGCGCGAAGGGACGCATCCGTCGAGCGTGTCCGCTTGCACGCGTGCTAAAATTAAGCCGCGTCCCGAATAAGCGTATTTTTAGCTTGGAAAAATTAATGTGGAATCGGAGACGCGAAACGGGATTAGGAGAAGATAGGCTCGAGCACGGAGTATTCGTTCGCTTTTTCATCTCGTTCTCCATTCGATCCGCATTCGATCCTCTTTTCTTCTTCTTTATCCGATAGAATTAATCGTTGCATTGAGACACGGAGAACGATCGAGGAGGAATTTACGTGCTCCTCCACCTTCTTCGTCTCATCGAAGGCGGAGGTGGAGAAGTTGGCTGGCACTAACGTGCTAATCGATAAACGTCGTGTACGCGCTGGCACGCGAAAGAAGGAGCAGAGAGTTTCTCCGTTGATTTTTCTCACTCTTTATCCATTTCAACAGCCATTAAATTTACGGCACGCGGGCCACCTCGAGAAAACGATATCTTACAGTCGCGTTTAAAGAAACCTTGAATTTTCTTGCTCGTGAAAGATCGCCGAAAGAAAAGCAATCGCAAAATTCATCGCATCCGCTTATCTCACCTAAGGGCGCGTACTCCTGGCTGAACACGTAGAATCCAGCTGTTTCGAACGCCACGTCGTAAGTGGTGATGATGTTCCTGTGCGCTGCCAGGTGGAGACCGTAGTGGAACTCCCGAAAGAAGTCGGTGATCCCGGTGTAAGCCTTTGGCAATGCCTTGAGAACCATCTCGGTTTGGGTGCTGCGGTGCTCCGTGAGTAGGATCTTACCGAACCATCCTTCCCCGACGATCTGCAGGATGTCGAACTCGTCGATCAGATTTACCTGGTGCAAGAGAAACGATCCGCTTTCAATTCTTTTCTTTCGACTGGCGCTTCCGCTTCGACTCGCCGAGGAGGATCGACGACCCACGCCGTCGCGCGCGTCTCTCCTTCGACTCGAGTGGGTCATGACTACTTCGCGCGAGAAGAATTTCGTTGAGAGACCGCGAGCGAAGACGAAGAAGAGGAGGGAGATGTAGAAGAGGAGCGCGCGACTCGAGAGGAACACCATGAAGCGAAGCTGGACGTCTGTCTGGCTTCTTCTTCTATCGTTCCTTCCTCGCTCTCTCCCTGGTTTCACCCTCTGGGTCTATGCTCTTCTATTTTTAATTTCACGCGTGCTACTGGTGGTGTTGGCGAGAGAGCGTCTCGGCGGCGGCACGTTTCGGTCGCGAGACGTGCGGATAATCACGCGATGCGCTCGAAATTCTCCAAAAGCAAAGATAATCGTTTAATTTTCTATCGCTCGAAAATTCTACTCAATGGCCGCTCGACCGTCGAAGCTTACAAATCCCAGAATATTGCCGAGCCCTCTGTTCTCGCGAATCCCACGAAATGCATGGCATTTCGCGCCAATTATCGAGACACCTGCTGCATCTTCTCCGCAAGGGAAAAAACACGTGCGCGCCGAAACGATTTACCTTCTCGAGCTCGAACTCTCTTATCCTGTGAATGGAGCCGCCTATCGCTTTCTTCACGAGGCTCATCTTCGCGCCTGAGGGTGGCTCGGGGGCCGATGGGGCTAAGAGTTGAGTGACGTAAGCCTGGTCCGATGACGATGAGGTGCACGATGCCAGAATTACATACTGTCATGTCGAGAAGAGACCGCGAGACGTGTCACGACGTCCAATCGGCCCGTTGTCATTAAGGCGAGGATCCTACGCGCGTCTCGAGCGATGCCATGGAATTCGTCACCTGTTGCAAGCGCGAAGAACAATTAGTCAGTGCCTCGGACGACCGTGATCGAGTGCGGACGAAGCCCAAAAATAAAAAGAGAAAAATACAAAATTGGACCCTGAGAACACCGAAGGTTCTTTCGAAGCGCGGTTAACGACGAGACATTGCGAATCGCCGAACGATGAGAGAATTTATTATCGATAAACACTGGCCTCTAGCTGGCAATCGACTTGTATTCTCGAACATCCGACGATCGCTTTTAGCGTTGCACAATTCGTTCGAGCGTCAGGACGCCGCCCGTCGTCGTTCGTCATTCGCCGAATTGCGACGTCGAGAAATAAACAAGAGGAGCGAGAAGGTAGTCGATCTTCATAGCGAAGAGTAACAATTCACCGCAGAAATGTTAGAGCGGAATGTTTCGAGAGGAGCATCCGGTACCATTTACCTAATTCTAGCACGTGCGCGAGAAGCATCGAATGCTATTCTCCGTAAATATCAGTCCGAGCAGACGAGTATCTAGGCTCCTAGTATTTCTATAGACACGTCGCAATATAATTCTAACGGAATAAAATTAGATCTAGAGGTGGATTTTGCATTTCCACTAATTCTATCGAGAACTTCGCGGCAGTAGAATCTGTCCCCTCTTTTGAATGCGTACTCGCTGTGACGTCACCGGTACCAATTTACTCTCTTTGTGTGTGTCTCTCTCTCTCTCTCCCTCTGTCTCTCTCTTTTTCCCCTCTTTTTTATTCTCCTTCGCTACTTGCCCACCAGAAGAAGGTTCACTGCACGTTGTCCTTTGCTCGCGCACGGCTGCCCGCAATCGACACCCGCGCACTCCTCGCACCACTCCACCTTGCGACTAAAACGAGCTCGTCTATCGAGACACAATTAAATCACGCGAATCATCCCGAGAACGAACTTCCTTCACGCAAGAACGAAATCTCCACGATGATCTTCCTCGATGGTCATCCAGTCGCGGTCAATTCGAAAAATTATCCACTACGAGAAAAATTCTCTCGGGCGCGCCTATTGGTCACCAGAAATCCGTCGACTCTCGCGTATTCGCGGCGACTCGGGCGAGTGCTCGCTGCACTCCGCGTTCGTCTGCAGTATTTATAAAACACCGACCGGAAAGCGACTGGCTGGCTGATTTTGGCGGCGAGCCGGCTTGGCCGAGTACCGACGGGGTGGTCTACGAAGACGACGACGACGGACAGCGTCGCGACGTTGGTATCGCTTCGCGGTGGATTCTCGAGCGAGAAGAAATTCAAGCGCGACATGCTGGAACATCGTAGGAAAAGCTCTGGGGTTGTACCTTTCATCGAATCGAACGTAAGTCGATATGAAGTGAGTGGTGATGTTGAGAAGAGATCTTTTTTAAGGTTCGACTATCGTGGACGAGAAAGAAGAGAGAAAAAAAGGAAGCGGCAGGAAGAAGAGGATGAGGGCTTTGATCGGAGGAATGGAAAATGTTTTCTCTGCATCGAGTGAAACGGAAGAGAGTCTTATTAAAAGTCGAAGACGCGAAGTCGTATCGTTTCAACGTCGCGGGTTCTTCCAAGATTGGGGTCGAGTTTTATTTCGCATTCGGTTTAACGAGGTTATCGGTCATTCTTCCTCGAATAGTTCGTCGGCAGATTGTACTTCTCGTGGCAATCGACGGACTGGCTAAAAGTGCGCGCCAGAGAAAACTAAATTATGCATCGCGCGATAATTGTCGTAGACGATATGAATACTTTCTCACGATACAGAAATTTACAGACGGCCCCCGCTCCTGCTGGCGCGTACCGAGTTCGCGTCGAATTTTCGAAAATTCTGTCTAGCCTCGATTCGGGGAATAACAGCGACTGAGATTCAAGCTGAAATTGTGATACGCGTCCCACATCTAAAGATTAGTCACGCTCTGAAGTATATTAACATTTGTCAAAGGCGAGAAAGATTTTTTTAAAAGAAATCTTATTCATTGGATTATTTTCAACGCGAGCGTTAGTAACGTTGGAATATCGCGTAGGGTATTGCCTTCAACTTACAATTAGTCACGGGCTTTCGTTCTATATTGATTTTTCTATTTTGCAATACTTCTTGCTTCGTTATTCTTGCTTCGCGTTTTGCCGCGCTATATATGTTCAAATTGAATGTAGCGCAAATCGTCCGCAGCGCCATCAAGCCTAGAACGTCCGAACTATCTCGTAGCTTCCATCGTTCCAGCCGACAGAAGTTTCGCGAGATTCCGACAAATGGCGCCACCAGTACCTTCGAGCGTCCAAACATCTCGGTTATTCGCCCGCACGAGAATATCTTTCGATTAATCACTCTTCCTCCTTGCGACAAAATTCGTAGATCCGACGTCCCACGCGCTTTCTCCGTGGAATGCCACGAGGTGGATCGATCTTTGGCACAGCCGCAATATTCCGCCCACAATGTCTTTCAATTCCGAGCGTCACGCGTAACGCGATTCTACGCGGAACCACAGTGGAGTAAGCGACGATGAATGGAGCGACGTAAGACGAAAATCCCAAAATACCAAAGGTCTACGTCTTCCAGTATTTATAAACGAACAACCAAGAGTCAACATTAGTCACGCTTCTATTTCACGGAGACCCGCCGAAGACGGGGATATAAAAACACATATCCTGGAACGCCTTTCCATTAAAGGAACACCATCGAGGAACGAATCCGAGAAATATTCTCCGCGAGACAATTGAATTTTCGCGCCGTCGGATGATCGTTTAGTTCGAACTTTCGACGCGAGGTGGCGCCAGTTACGAGTCGACAAAAATCGCGCCGCGAGTGCTCGCCTCTTCCAGTCCGGCGTAACGCGTTCCCCATCAGCTTTCTCGTGTCACCCATCGCCGTGGCCTCTCGCGAGTGCGTTGATTCTCCGCTATTGTCCGTGTCTCCTTTATCTAATCGCCCGAGGAAGGCTAAATTCCCGAGGAGAGGGTGCCACCGATCGGTCGAGGGTGCGTGGCGTGCGTAAAGGCCGGAAGAGTCGCCTCGGGGTCGCGTAGCGAAGGAGAACGGTCGAGAGACAGAGAGAGAGAGAGAGAGGAAAGAGGAGCGCGTCGCGAGGGAGAGAGCACGAGAGAGGGAAGCACACACGGTATTAAAGAAAGAGGGAGCGAGATAGGATTGTGGTGAACGGAGCGAGGAGAAGAGAAGAGTGTCGCGGAGGAAGTGGTCAAAAAGGAAGTGTCTTCCTTTTCCTCTTGGTCGAGTCTTCGGATCGAAAGGGCTAGCTGCGGGTGGGTTGGGGCGGGGTGCCAAGGAAGAAGCGAGAAAGGAAGGAAGAAGAGGCCTCGTTGCACGAAGAAGGATAGTAGAAGAAGAAGAAGAGAGAGAGAGAAAGAGAGAGAGACGGATCGAAAGGGAAGCGGCTATTCACTGGGAGAGGGTGTACGTACGAGCCCCTTGTCTATTGGCGAGCTAAGGAGGGGATTACTCGCGGCTCGACGAACGAGGGATAGAAGGAGAGGGAACGGTTATCGTGTAAACAGTCGCCCTAGAGCCGCGAGTGAGTGCGCAAGTGGCGGAACCGTTGCCCGCAAGAAGTATAAAGTTTAACCGTTTTACGTGCCCCCGCTGTTGGCCACTTCCGGAAAACACTCTTGCCCACACCGCCTGTCCGCTTTCTCTCGCGCTCGCGAGAGCTTCGAACGTTATTCGTGGATAATACGAGATAAAGTGCCGGGCCAGAGAGCGGTGGGTAATAATCGTCGTTAAAGTGCCACAGGCGGATGAAAGTGCATCACAAATGACAGTGCGTCGGAGCGGTGGGCGAGTCAGGTGTTGCTGGCCGCTGGCATTGCCGTTGCTTCCGTTGCTCCTGGACTCGTCCGTTTAGCGCGCAAGGCGGTGAGTGTTCTTGCAATTCTCTCCCTTCTTCTTCTTCTACTTCTCTTTATTACATTACATTATTGGCCCGGAAGACACGGGTCCACCCGTCAGTGGACTCTTCTGGAAAAATGGCCACTGGCTCTCCTACTACCTCTTTTCTCCCTCTCTTCCTTTTTCCTCCGTTCTTTTCACTCGCGTAGTGACCTCGCGAAACGATTCGAGTTGTTCGACGACGAAGAAGAGAAGAGAAGAAGCGACGGAGAGATCGCGAGAGCGACGAAAGAAATGTAAAAGCTTCAGCTTTTCCTCACGGGGTTGAAAAACGTCGTTGATGGTTTGTTTCCGTGGCACGTTGCGCGCACTGATTCCGAGAATTCGGTTACCCTCGTTTCTTCTTTTTTTTTTTTTTTTTTCTTTCAAGACACCCGTTGAATGCCAACAACAAGCATCCTTCGAGTTGCCGCAGCGTGCGGCCCCTATCCGCCATATTAGATCCTCGCGGGTACACATAACCTCCTGGAATGTGAAAAATTTGACAACGCGAGCGAGTGTTATTGGTCGTCGTTCGAATCGTAACGAAAGATAGGTCGTATTTCAAATTCATTCGGAACGGCGGGAAATTTGACGTCATCGTGGATACGCAACGAGGGCCGGGTGATCTTCGACGATCGATTTTATTTCGCGTAAATTGGAAGATCAGCAGGAACGATTTAGCGGCGTTTATTTGTTTATATTTAATCGCATTGCGAATACTCCCGCTAAGGGCGGCAAATTTAAAATTTCCTGGTTGTCGAATGACTCTTATAAATTCAAGTCTCTCTCTTGCGTATTGGAAAAATGAAAAGTAACGATCCTGGAGCCTTCGTCCTATCACCAACACGATCCGGTCCCGTGCTTCCTTTGTCCTCGAGCACGGGACGTGCTAAAAATTCACATTTTCGTTCGTCGCCGATGTCGGCCGTCCCACTTTCGCACACGTACAGAGAGAAGACCTCGGCTCGGGGTGTGCTCGCGGTTCGAGCCATACACACGAGTGGCACACTCAGCGCAAAGTGCTTACTCGTTTGTTCTATCGGCGTACTTCGCTAAAATTAACGGTACGGGTGTTGGGCGCGCGAGAATACGGGAATTCGTTATTCTCTTAAGACGAGGAAATTACTCGACCGTCTCTCTATCTCTCTCTTCCTTCTTTATTACCTCATTAGTCCACTTATCGACGTTCCTAGGACCCCGTAGGCCACGTTAACGTTATTCCATTTATTTATCGATCCTTCTACGACTATTCGAAACCGGGGCTCGTGGCCAGCAACGGTAAGCGAAGACGACGGAGGGGGGAGTTCCTTCTCGCAGTTTCCTCGAGTGTCGCGGCCCAACCCATCGATTTTGGACGCGAGGTGGAGACCGAACGTGGGCCAACTTCCAACAAGAATTTTCGCAAATTGCGCATCGTCCGCCCTTCCGGAAAAATTCCACGCGAATGGGGTTAACGAACCGATGCGCGGGTCTCCTAAAATGTTAATGTCCTGTTACGTCACGGTTTACCGTGGGGGCTTTACCGAGGTGAGAAAGGGAGAAGAGCGGAGAGAAAGGGAGGTAGAGAATGAGCGTGCCGGAATTCAGCAACTGCGCGTGGCACCAATATATCAATTTCTAATCGTGGATCGTGCCAATTCGTTCTAGGCCCTTCTTTCCAAGCGACGACGGACGTCGTTTTCCTTTCTCTCCACTCGTCTCTTTCTTCTGGGGACTGGCGTTAAACGGCCCAGTGCCGGGATTCTGTAACTCCGTAACGACAAACATCGCTATCGTTATCCATTGATATCGATGATTATTGTTAAATTCCGAAAAGCGTTGAAGCCAGCAAATTTTTGATAATTCTGTACCGATGGAACGATGTTTAGTTACATGATATAATTATAACCTAACCCTAACCTTTTGCGATAATCATCGATATCGATGGATAACGATAGCGACATTTGTCGTTACGGAGTTACAGAATCCCGGCACAGGGCGTTCTCCATCCCTATTTTCCCATTGTGCAACGCTCGCGCGACGCACCCATCTCGTTCGTAGCGATGAGAGTGGAAAACGGCGACGCTCTAATCGCTCCTAATTATCCTCGAGACGCGAGACGTGCCCTTGTCCATCCGCTCGGAGGAATTCCGCAGGCGCGCGTGTCTCTCTCCATCGCTCTCGATCTCGCGTAAGCTTAGGACCGGGACGAATTGTTCTCGGTGCGAATAAGCAATTAGGATCTTTCGGGGACAGAGTTTCTGGCCGATCGTTTTCACGAGCAACTTTAATTCAGTGCCTCGTAACAATCGGTCGCTTCCAATTGTATTCTCGTGGAAGGCTCGGAGCCTTCTCCTCCTCGTCATTTCCCGTTGCGTAGAATAATTCCTCGTGCGCGAGTGCGTAGGAAAATACTCGCGGAATCTCTCGAGTAACGGTACACGGGCACCTGCCCTCGCCTGCCCGCGCGCGCGCGCGCGCGCGTTTCTCCTGCCTCTTACGGACGTGGAAGAAGTTCGCGTTTCGCGAATTAGCATTCGTTATCGAGAAGTGGAATCGCGCTTTTCTTCGAAGTACCAGAGGATGGTAGCACGCGACGCGGAATTGGAGCGACCACGTAATCTCAAATTAAAGCTCAGGCTATCGACCTAAAGATTCTCCTACTTAACACTTTCTATGGATACTTTCGAGGAGACTTACCGTGGCATCGATGATTTTTCCGAGCCTGGGAATACCGAGGTCGTGATAAGGAGGAGAAAAGAATTGAGAACGTCGAAGCGCGTGATTTCTACTGCGCGTCTATTAGAATTGGTGAAAGTACGGCTCCTCGACTCGCAGCCGGTGTCGTCGTTCGAGGAGCACGCTCGAGGATCGTCCTTCTAAAGTAAATTGAAGAGCAGGGACTCGCGAATGCGCGTGCGTAGTCGTTCGCAAAATTTTCCCGGAGAAAAGCGATGAGCGATACGTGTGCGGAGATATGTGTGCACGGAGAAGGATGAAAAAGTAAAAGAGGAGAGAGGGAGAGTCGGGCGTTAGTCGTGCTGGAAGAAGATAAAGAAGAGACGAGGCAGCGGAGTGGTGAGAAAGACCCGCGAGGCGCGCGTGCGTGCCCGCCGATCCGCATCCGGTTTTGTTTATTTACCGCGCGGGCGCATGCGCGATCACGCGATACTTTATCCCTGGGTTGGAGAGCGGTGAAAAAAAACCTCTGGAATTTCCAACGTTCCACATGTTGTCTCTAGACCGTTGGGTGGGGCGGTCCTCCTCTTCTCCTCGCCTCGCTCGCTTCTTCCACTGAAACCTAACGAATACATTATTTAGAGAAGTTCACCGGACGGACGGACGACGCATTTGGAATTCTCCTAGGAGCTTGCCAACCGGTGGAAACAAAATTCGTCAAGTTTCTCGAACTTCACGTTCTCTCGGCGATTCGCGCCCTCTTTCCGTCGCGATTCTTAATCGTCCCGATCACTTTCCATTTGAATGTCGAATCAAAGCGACAAGCCGTTCCGATCCGAGGAAATTCGCTTCTCTCGTAAAGGCCTCGTCCTCGAGCCAATCGAAAATTGTCTCCTTCGTCGCTCTACCCTCCTCCGGCAAATTACGACGATCCTTCGTAGTCCGCTCGCTCGCTCGTCCGTCTGTCCGTGCGCCGCGACCCGGTTAATCCGGGATGCCGGAAATCAATTTAGTGGACCGCTGCGAACGGCTGTTCCTCGCCGCTTCTCGACTGCACGCGCGAGCGAGCGAGGGAGCAAGCAAGCGGATGGTTCCAAGAAGGATGAGAAGCCAGAGGTGGCAGTGGAAGAGAAGGACCGAAGGTGGAGGATGTGTTTTATTGAGGAAACTGCTCGTAATAAACGTCCGATGAGAATTGAAGATTCAACGTGCAGATGCGCTTCTAAGATTTGGGCTTTGATGAAAATTCACGACTGCTCGGCTTTCTTCTAAAGAGAGAAAAATTGTCTAGAGCGTTTCTCTACGCCAGTGATTCTTAACCGGACTTGTTAGAAATGTTCCGCGGAATTATGAAAGCGCCAATGTATATTGTACGTAGGTAGTAAATATGCAGCGTGTATAGAAATGCCATAATTGGAACATTTGCGCGTATAGCCGCGCCCCGTAGCGAGTTGACCTATCATCTAAAAATATGATCACAATCAGTTGACAATTTTGATGTTCCGCAAATGATGCTTTCTAATCGAAAGTGCATCGCAACTTTGAAAAGGTTAAAAACCACCGATCTACGCTTTGTACTCCTCTTTATCGCCGCAGAAGAGGATTGACGTATGTTGCGCGACGGGACGCGTCCTTGTCGCGGAATTTTGTCTCTAATCCTAATCACGTTACTCTGGATTATCCCGTGGCTTTTACGTCGCGGCCACAGGATTAAAGTAGCTTTTGCTTTTCTCACTCTCACTCGTCTCTCGCATATTTTTCTCTCTCTCTCTCTCTTGCTTTCGCGAAACACTCGCTGTTGCGACGACCTCACACTATCTGTCGCCTTGCGTTCGGCATCGTGAAACGATCGCGCATTTCTAAAGCAGTCGAGAAGTGCGCGGAATTTTCAGGGCACGAAACACTAGACGAGTGCTACATGTGCGCGATTGTTTCACGATGTCGAGTGCAAGGCATGCCGATCGTGTGAAGTCGTCGTAACACTCGGATCCCATTTACTCGTGCTCACAATTTAGCAGAGTTAAGCCGTCGGTCGGCGCACATCCGAGAAAATCTCCGAGACGCGACGTATTGACACTAGGCACTTTTTTTACAAGCACAATTTTCCATTTAAATGCGTCAAATTGACGCGTTTCCGTAAACGGAGTGTGAAGCTGTGGTAAGACTGAGCGAACAGTTCGCCAACAATTGTTCGGTTAATTTATCACCACCTCGACCTTTTCGCTACTAAGAGTGACTATAGTCACTCGCCACAAGATGCTACTTATACACGACGGCTGACTATAGTCATCGGCCACAAAAATGAAACCAAGAATGAAGAGAAGTCCTATCGCTTTGCTTACCTCTTTTCGCAAACAATCGCAAGCGCTATTCCGATGTTCAATTTTTTCGACATTGTTTTTTCATTGACCTCTGCGACTCAAATGTATAATCATCCTCGGTCAGTCGTGAGTCGGATGTGTCAGAGGATGAGGACGAACGCGCGCTTACTGTTTCCACTTTTGGCACGGCGCACAATGGTCGACATGCCCAATCTAGCCGTGAAAAACTCCAATTTCAAGTAATAATAACCATCTTCTACAAATTTTGATATTTTCGGACACAGACATAGCCAGAATAGTTAGTACTTACTGTAATAACAATATCAACACTCTGTGAATCTCAGATAATGATTGGTACATGAGTGATAGGGGAGTAAAGAGAAATACAGCAATAGACGGTATTTGACAAGAGGCCGTATATTTTATTCTACCGTCTGTTCCCGCACTATTCCGCAGATAAATTTGTAACAACTGTGTACTAGAAAGTGTCCTATTTCTATTAAAAAAAGAAATGAGAGTGAACACGCGTGAATATACATATAGTTTTAGTCCAGTACAACATGAAAGTATAAAGAATGATCGGCGTAGAAAAAACTATCCGGCAAACTTTTGGAGGAAATAGTGGAAAAACACGAATAGTAGTAGGAACATTTGAGAAAAGCAGCCTGACTTTCATAGATTATAATAAAATGAACGCATTTCCAAAATATTGTT
Organism: Tiphia femorata; assembly: GCA_944319695.1. Lineage (NCBI taxonomy): Eukaryota > Metazoa > Arthropoda > Insecta > Hymenoptera > Tiphiidae > Tiphia > Tiphia femorata. The sequence goes on from OX090902.1 coordinate 4,913,949, forward strand.
GGTATAGAATTTCGTATTTGCTGCCGTGTCGACTCTTATCTAAGGTACTTTTATTGCTGTTGCTATAATCCGTGACTATATCTGTAATAGAAAAAATCAAAATTTGTCCGAGATCTTACTACTTGAAGTTGGACTTTTGTACACCTAGATCGGACAGTTCGACCAGTATGCAGCATTCCGTTCTACACGAGGGACTCCGCGGTAAGGGTCACCGTAGCGAAAGGGTTGAGGATCGCCTTGGGAGCGAACAACGTGCAACATTTCGCGAATAGCTCGCCAACGCATAACTTCGCCCAGGGTGGTCGTGTTCGCAAACTGTCCCCGAAAAGTTCGCCAACAATGTTCGCTCAGTCTGTCCCCAGGTTTGTAAAAGCTTTCATAACACGTGTAAAATCGCGTGTCCTCGATTCGCTCCGGATGTTTGCCGATTCGGAGAATAATTGGCTTTGTCTCTGTAACGTGTCAATCTTCGAAATAATATGAGATGGGCTTGGGCGATACTTTCTGCGGCGGATTTTCCACAACGTTTTTTATTCTCTGCGTTACAACACTTGATTACAATAGCTCACGAGACAGAGGACTGCGTACAAGAAGGACATTCGTAGCGCGAACCCTTCCGTGCGCGTCGGTAATATCGACGGTGATTTTTTATATCGATAATCGAATCGATGGAGGGCGCTCGCCGCAGGTTGGGGTAGCAATAGCGCGCTAGAGAAAACCTCGATTTTTAACAGTGTCTTTCGGAAAATCTAAACACGGAAAATGCGACGAGAAGTGCACCGGTGAGATTTAATATTTTCGCGAATCCTACCAATTTGCTTGCTAATTTATCTTTTATTTTTCTTTTTCCGCTTTCCATGAGAATGGCAATGCAATTTCTACTATCCGCTCTCGACCGTCCTCCTCCTCTTTCTACGCGTCGAGAGCCTCCGCTCGAAACGTCACGTCCAGCGGTTCGTTCGGAGAGCGTGAAAAGTGATGGTAAAATGGAAAAGAGGAAAATTGCATCGCGATTGTGAACCGGAGCGTGTTAGGGGTGCGGAGAGGAGGAGACCGTCGAATTGTGCTCGAGGGTGAAGATTCGTTGAATTATAAATGCGATTATCGTCCCGATTCGTTATCGGAGCACTCGCGCGAATCGACGAACCGAATTGGCTGGGTGATTTTGCCGGTGAAAAATCGTGTCGCGTGTAAAAGAGCGAAAGAAAATTCCGCGGACACGCGAAATTGTTCTCGTCGCGTTCGAGTAGATTTACGACCGATCGAAGACCTCGCGCGAGTGAAAAAGTCGTCGCGACTAATAACAGCGTAATCGGGCGCAAAGATCGGGCTCGTGGCCAGCGTTTTTCGCGATTATCTCACTGATACGCATCTGGCTGGCGCCACGTTGCTTTGCCAGAGCTTTTCGTCTTGGTAGGTTGCCCTAGAGAAGAAATAAATCTACTTTTTCCTCTCGCTAATTACCTTTTACTGACTCCACTCGGTCAAAGCGCGAGACATGGGTACACCCTTTCCCTTTGATCGTTCTCGGTCAGATGGATTCTATCGCTTCTCTCCGGTGGAAGTCGTGGGCGTCACACGAGCAGGTAGTCACGACGGGTGCCATTGGCTGATTTCCTGACGCAACTCGCGCTTGTCTCTTCGTTATCGGAGCCGCGGAGTATCGTGGGGGTAGGCCGAACGGAAATGCGCCCGATGGTCTTGGATACGCTATTGACGTTCTCGATGGCCTCCGTCGTTTCCGGAGGAATCGAATTCAGGACTCGTTCAGATGAATATTAATGGAGGTCACGGTAATTCGCGAATCAGCTCTGGACCCTTGACGAATAATAATCATCGACTCGGAATGGTTATTTGCTGGACCATCGAATAACAATCATCGACTCGCGATGGTTACTCGCTGGACCAGCGAATAATAATCATCGACTCGCCATGGTTACTTGCTGGACCACCGAATAACAGCAGACGCGTGACGTCGGCCAGGCTACAAAGGGGCCGCGCACTATCGTCGCTTCCTTATCGCTCCAGGCTAAGTTGCTTCTACCGTAAGCTTTCGTTTTGTCGAGCGACCGCGCCTCCTCTCGTTCAACCGGCCGACGAGGAAGATAGATTGTGACGGACGCGTCGCGACGCCTGGCGTCGCACGAGCAGGGTCGACCGAAAATAATGGCGCGACCAACTTTGTAACCTAGCTACTCTCCGCGAGGAGGGACCACTTCTTCCTCCTTCCTTTTCCCTTCCTTCTTCTCCTGCTTTTCTTAGACGCCACACTTATTGTTCGCCTCGAATCACTCTCCTTCCTCCTCCTCTACCTCATCTCCTTCTTCTTCGTGGTTCCCTCTCCCTTTCTTGCTTGGCACACATTCCTCCGCAACGTTTGAATATTATCGTGAGCGTGGTTTCTCGATAAATTCGATGCTTATAATTTTTCTCAAGAAGCCTCTCGCGAACGACTATCTCACTTAAGTTCGCCGTTGAATGGTTCGTTCGCATCGGAGGGTTATCCATCTCGGTTGACGAGATGCGTCGCGTTCGTCGTTTCGCGCGTCAGGCCCATTCAATTTTCAACCACGGGGCAACTACGCGCTTCGAAAGTTCCTCCGTTCTATTACGATCGATTTGCCCCGTTGTTGCAGACGATTGGCTTCCTCGAGTATTTATTGTCGAAGAGAGGCATGCGCGATTTACGTAAGCGAGAGAGAGGAGCGATCGCGGGTTTGAAAGAGGTTTTATGGCGCCATTTACGTAAAACCGGAACCGTGAGTGCAGGATGACGCAGGTGAGCGCGCGTAAGCTGTAATATCGTGGTCATTTGCGCGCGAAAAAGAAGGAAAACATGTCAAAATTAAAATCTCGCCGAGTTGCGTCTCGTTCCGAAGATTGATTCGCGAGACGAAACGCGAAATTCGCTTTACGTAACGCACCTCGTGCGGAAGAGCATGATTATTCTTGCGCAAAATAAAGAATTTCGTACGCAGGTAGTCTCGGTACCGCTGTGGGAACTGAAAGCGGACAGAATGCGAATTCTTCGTTTATGTAACTCCGCGGAATTAGGATGGGCCAGCCTCCGCAATTTTCTACCGCTCCTCCGCGTCGATGTAATATCCTTGATTATTTAAACGGGGAAGTTGATACTATTTTTAACCCTCTTGGATAATTTTACTCGTGTAACGTCCTTTCTGCAATATGCCCTCCCCTTGTAGTACCGTTTTTTTTATAAGAATCTAATATTTATAAGGGGTTGCGTTCTTACGGCGTCCCTTTCGCGGCACGTTACACTCCAATTTCACCCTTGCTTCAAATGCTCGTCTTCCTGTTAGTTCGACATTCCACTTTTCTTTATACACACGCATATTTTTTTTTAAATAACGTACCGACCGATGCCCTTTTAGGTCTTCTAGCATTTCTCGTATTTATTCTCTATCGTGCACCCGCAATCTCAAGATCGGATTTATCCCACGACATCCACGGTTTATCCTATCACGCGAGGAAATTTAATAATACAAATTCCATTTCGAGTGCCGCGTCGAGAGAACTCCGAACGATTTTCGATCCAGCTGCCCCGCTCCATTCGGGACGATAACGAGGCTGAGAGCTCCTCTCCCCGATTTCTTGGAATATTTTTACATTTCCCGAATGGCCTTTGGCGCATCGTCGAGGGCGTATAATCGATAGTTACTTTTACATTCGTCTAAAAATAATCGTCGCCAGGCTCTCCTCGGGACCGCGTGCGGATGACGGCGGCGGACGTACGTACCATATCGAAACGATCGTTCTCCGTGAGTCGATCGCGTTCGCGGTCATTACGTCCCTAATTAATATTCTTTTTCGCTTGCCGTCACGTCATGCCGCGGAAAATTCAATTTTCAGGAACTGACGAGACCGCGAGTGAATGAAAATTCGTTTACATCCCCTCCACCTTCGATCCTCGCCCTGGCCCGCTCGCCACGAGAATCGAATTAATTATTACCTGGGATCGAGCTAAAAATACTTCTCCTCGGAGTTCGCGTTGGGAGTCTGGGGCGAGAGTTTTGGTTAAAACTGGTCGATCGATATCCTTCTTCGTACGAGACCCTCGTCGATCGATTTTTCCGTCTGAAAACGGGACACTTAGGAAGCTGAGACTGAGAGACCACGAATAGCGATGTAATATGATTCTTTACCCTGTTACTTACCCATCGGCGAGAAAGAATATGTGATTTAACACTAAAACTACCAAACCTGTAAAAATCTGTGATGTTATATTAGGGAATGTTCCCCTAGATTTGTTCTTTATTTCTTCACTTCTCAGACCGGAAAGTCGTCAAAAGTGACAGTTCGGTTTATATCGTTACGTGTACGTTGTATACGTACTTTGCACGATTTTTCAGACTAAGGAGTGATGAGACAAAGTCTAGGGGGAAAATCCCCCATATAACATCACTGGTGAAAATGAGTGGTCAACGAAACAAGTTTCCACATGAAAAAAAAAAAGAGAAAATTGCTAGTTCTAGCGTTAAAGAGAAATTGTTGTGAAAATTGATGCAGCCGATCTTTTTGACCGGTCGGTATTTCTAGTGTTGATAAAGAACGTACCGACGCGGAATTTTGGAGAAAAAAATAATTAATCGCACTGTTTCTCGTAGGGGCGAAATGCATCGGAGGGTTGGATACAGCAGCTACGATGGGAAGATCGCAGGCCTTTACGACCTGGAGGAGACCCTGGGACGAGGTCACTTCGCCGTGGTGAAATTGGCCCGTCACGTTTTCACTGGCGAGAAGGTCGCAGTGAAGGTCATCGACAAGAGCAAGCTCGATGAGGTCTCGAGGGCGCATCTCTTCCAGGAGGTAAGATCAATGGAGAAGAGGAGCATATGGTCTCACGCTTGTAGTGAAAGACAAATAAAGAGAAAGAGAGAGAGAGACAGACAGAATAGCAAGCGAAACGAGCAAAGCAAAACGCCTACGGATTAGAAACGGCCCCGTAGACAAAAGGCATCGCCTTTCCTCTCTTCCTTTTGTCTTCGAGCGAACCGATAGATAGAGAAGGCGTCTAGTATATGAATAAATTACCGGAGCGTGGTTGGCATTGGTGTCGAAGAGGGAAGGAGTGAGAGGGAGCGAGAAACGCGTGGCTCGCAGAGACGAGTGCCACGCGAAGGAAATTGAAACGCGCTTCTCTGTCCTTAATTCCTTCCTTCCTGTTCCCGATACGACGACCCGCGCTTTCCTCTCGTTCCACCCTGGCTCGCTTTACCAGAAACAGCAGCAGCAGCAGCAACAACACTGGGGTCCTTCGCCTTGAAACGCACGCACGCAAGTTCAATTCCAGGCTGGAGGTCGGCGACGTCTTTCGCGAATTTTCTTTACATCGCCGTAGCTCAAGTGAAAAGAATTTCCTCGAATCATCGGAGAAGTTGAAGGAACTGTCCTTCGTCTCAAACCCTAAAACGCAGATTCACTTCGTCGTACAATTTTCCTCGGACTTCCTTCCTTTAGCCTCTTCAAAGATTCCTCCGTAAAGCAAAATTTCTCTAGGAATTCTGTTGCCGCGGATTATTGCGCAAGCAGTTTACTATCAACGGCACGCGATCCTGCGGTAAAGATTCTACGATATGCGTTGAACTTGTAGATCTCCTTAAGGTCAACGAGATAATGGGACGCGAAATGGAGGTAGAAACGGAAGGCTGGAGGAAAGGTCACTGACCTTTTCTTCGGAGAAGTCGAAGATACCGTTGGACCGTGACGAATCTCATAGATTAAAATTTCATCCAGGTGAGGTGCATGAAGCTGGTGCAACATCCAAACGTGGTCAGGCTCTACGAGGTGATAGACACGCAGACGAAGCTTTACCTAATTCTAGAACTGGGCGATGGCGGCGACCTCTACGATTACATCATGCGCCACGACAGCGGCCTGAGCGAGGAGGTGAGACTCGAAGATTATTTTCTAAACGACACGTGTTTCCAATACAGAATCGAGACGCGACGAAAGATGCATAAACATTTTCTTTTCTCTTCGCTGCATCGCAGGTGGCTAGGACCTACTTCCGGCAGATAGTCCGCGCTATATCCTATTGTCATCGTCTGCACGTGGTGCACAGGGACCTCAAGCCGGAGAACGTGGTCTTCTTTGAAAAGCTCGGCACTGTGAAGCTGACCGACTTCGGATTTAGCAACAGATTCTGCCCAGGACAAAAGCTCGAGACTTCCTGCGGCTCGCTGGCCTACTCCGCGCCCGAGATTCTCCTCGGCGATAGTTACGATGCTCCTGCGGTCGGTGAGTGTTCTCGAACTTTAACATTGCATCGAGAAGTTTGAAGCATCGAACGTTTCGTGAGAGGAACTGCAGGCTGATGCTATACGGAAGGGGAGACTTTGTAATTCGAATTTTCACAGACGTTTGGTCCCTGGGTGTCATATTGTACATGCTGGTGTGCGGTCAAGCGCCCTTCCAAGAGGCAAACGACAGTGAAACTCTCACCATGATAATGGACTGCAAGTACTCGATACCGGCACACGTCTCGGACGAATGCAAGAGGCTAATCGCGCGAATGTTGGTGAGAGAACCGGAAGGTAGAGCAACCCTGGAGGAGATCGCAGCTGATCCGTGGTTGGCCCTTGGTTCGGACACGGATCCTGTCGAAGCTTTGCCTCTAGTGTCCCGTCAACAGGTATCCGACGACCATCACAATCTCATTATTACCAAGATGGTGAACGGGAACATCGCGACCAAAGAGGAGATCCTGGAGTAAGGGGGATTTAAGGCGCTCTTTTTATTTTGTTTTAGGTCTTTATTTCTATTTGATATGTTTTTAATGTTACAATAGCGCTCTCGACAAGAACGAATACAATCACATTACGGCCACGTATTTCCTACTGGCGGAGAGGAAGTTGAGAGCGCATAGGCAGGAGCAGGTGCAAAAGTCTCGACCGGAAATTCTCGAAGTAACTTCTAGGTACGAACGGATTGTATTTGACGTTTATGTATACTGTGCAATACTGACACGATGTAATCGTTCCTATTGATCTCCAGCAGACAGGACGATCTCCCGTCGAGTCTCCGTGTCGATCAGAATTCTTTGGGTACCGTAAATCAGTCATTATTGAGTGTGCCAAGGACCCCCGGGGATGTTCCGCAGGTTTGTAGAATTTCTAGGGTAGGCTCTACTGTAAAAGAGAAATGGTTTCCATACCGAAACTCATTGACTTTCCTCGTTACAGAATGCTCGAACGCGGAAGTGCAGTATCGTTCAAGAAGAAGAGGACGAGGACGACGTGTCCTCGTGTTCGGGACGTGACGATCGCGGTAGCAATTCCGCTCTGAGCTCCTTCAATCGTCGTGGCTCTCGTTCGGAGGGCAAGCTCTCTCACATACTTCAAGAAAGGTTATCACAATTACCCGAGAAACATACCGCTCACAAGCCAGTACCCGCGCATCGTCACACTCATCAACAAGAAAGCGGAGCTCTCATAACGGAGCGAGAGGACAGATTAAGAGCGGCTCCTAAGGAAACTAGGAGTTCCGTAACGACCGCGCCAAATCATCCAAAGATCGATGATAGACCTCAAGGGGACAACGTGATATTCGAGAAGGTACTTAGGTTAGCAAAGGTGGGCACGACGAACGAAGAGAATGCGAGGAATCGATTGGGCGGCGTGAGCGCTCAAGGTGGTTGGGCAAAGAAGGCTACCACGACTGAAAGTAGACCTAAATCCGTGACAGAGTGTTTAAGACCTACTGGGCCGGTACCAGTGAATAAATGGAGAATGGGAGCCCAGCACCGATCGTCGGTACCCACGCTGAAAGAACCATCTTCGGGAAATCCTTGCACCACCGCGACCACGACGATCCTCACCGAAGCGTCCACGGTCTCGATTCCTATTCATCCTGCGGGTGGTCTGTCCGACAACCAGTTAACCTTGCTACCCAAATACAAAACCATGCCCTCGCCAGGCAGCGGTGGGCCAACGTCGCCACCCCAGGTCACGCTCAATGAGATCCTCGAGGACGGTGATTCGCTTCAAGTGCAAATTAATTCCACGGAGAACGGTGGCACCGGGCCGAAGTGTCGTGTGGTGCGGAGAACTGGTTACGAGCAGAGGAGAAGCAAATTCCACAAGACCAGAACCACCTCGTGCTCGAGTTCGGACGCGAGCGACGACGACAGCGAGAGCAGAAAGAAGAGGGCTCATAAAATAGGCGCTTCGACGGGCAAGCCCTTGCCCCCTCGCAGGGACAGTCACGATGATTCCAGTGACTCACAGGATCCTGGAGGGAGCAAGGGCGGTGGTAGAGGTGGCATGGGTAACGGTGAGCACACAGCCGAGGCACCATCCACCGACACCAACCGTGGCGACAACAACAGCGGCACCAATACCACCACGACAACTTCCACGTCGACACCCGGAGGCAGGCATCGAAGTGCCGAGAACCAAGTTGTTTTTGGCAGGAGGCATCGCATAGGGCGAAGAAGAGCCGGCGAGACGAGACTACGCGAGAGCCAGTCCTTGAACAGAATCACCGAGGTGCAAGAGGCCGAAGCACCCTCGACGTGTCACAATCACTGTCACGTGTCCCGCAATTCTGCGATCCTGGGCGTGCAAAGTATCTCTTCATCCTCGTCATCCATGTCCCAAAGTAGCACTGGCTCCCATGGACTTGCTCAGCCACTTTCTCAAGCAGCTGCCACAGTCCAGAAGGCCAAGGGCTTCGGGGCTCGACTCCTTCAGAGCTGGTCCCTGGGTGGAGGAAAGTCCTCGGTCTCGCAGACGACTAACAGACAGAGCAACAGCAGTCAGAATGCGAGAGACGTCGGCAAGCAACAGCAGGATCATCAGCAACCCTGTCAGAGAATCGACGGATGCGCTCGAGGGGATGAGAAGCGCAAGGATCAGAACGGTGGCCTGGTGAATCAGCAGCAACAACAGGAGAACGACAAGGAGAATCGCAATGGCTCGATGAACAGGAACGAGTGTAAGAGCAGAAAGATGCGTTTCTTAAATCGTTATTTCGCAGTACACAAGAAGCTCTGCGTTCCTCTACCGGGTCTCTTTGGCAAGGGTCGCCTATACAAGGCTAGGTCCTGTGGTAACATAACGAGAGACAAGGTGAGCCCCCCATCTCCTAAGTCGATGCTTTTGTGCGCAACGGCGGACGACAAGTGGCGGGAGCGTCGTCAATGGTGCGACGCCAAGCATCAGCATCGCGGGAGCGACGGCGATATCAATCAAAATCTTGGCCTTGCCCATCTCGTGCAGGAGAATGCGATGGGCAAGGGCTGCACCGGCCTGCCCACCGTCTGTCACATCCACCTGGGCGACGCCTCGAAGTGCTGCAGCCTCTGTTGATAAATCCTTTGCTGCCGCTCGCGAGGTTGTCGGGCTGCTCAGAGCTTAAACGAAGGAAGCGCGAACCGTGAATCCCGCGTCACGGTTCATGCACAAAAACACTGTTCGTTCTCTCCGTTGTGGATAACGATTACCAGGCCGTTCTAGATGCCGACACGCAGCCGGGCAATTATAGGCTGCCATCCTCGCTAGGAGAATAATTAAGAGGCGAAGTGCAATCCGGCGCTCGCGCCCGGGAATATGCGACGCAAATTTATCCCTGCAAAAAGATTATTGTCCCGCGTCTCCCGGGGCGCCAGACTGCTGGCACGTGGTGTACATTTAGTGCAAGCTGAGTAGAGGGGCGTAAGAGAGGCGCAATAATAATGTCCACACACGACATGGTAATCGTTAACCGTGGCCTTAATGACTGCATAGCGTCGCGTGAGTGGTCAATGTATTCAGCCGTTCCGATCGTGGTCCCAACCTGGGGACGCTTCGTTTTCGACGCGTATCGATGAGCACAGAGGTCGTCTCAAGAGGGGAGAGAGAGTATCGATCGCTTCGCTGAAGGTGTATCTAGTCCGTGTGAACAAGCCTGTATTAAATATTGCAGAGTTTATTACTATTAATATTAATACTATCTTTATTATTATTATTATTATTATTATTATTATTATCTATTATTATTATTATTGATATTATTATTATTATTGTAATTATTATCATCCATAGTCATCCTGATGCTCGATGTCATACTTCCCGATCACGAACCATCGTCATTCTCATTCTCATAGATTATTATTAATATTATTATTATTACGAGCGCAGGAGCTACGCAATGTCGAGAAGTCGACGCCTGGTAGAAGCGAAACTTACACTCAGGTCCGGACTTCAACAACCCCTTCTCCCCCGAAACTCGCCCACCTAATTGCTTCCGGTCAATATTCGGCCGCTCCAAGGGTCTTCCCTTTCTACCCCACTTTATTTATATTTTCCTCCGAACTTACTGTTTGCGTCGGATAATTTAACGACACTGCTCTCTCACGACAAGTCATTTTTATTGGCTGCGTCGATATGATTCGCGAAGGAACGAGGCTTACTCGTTAAGTAGTACGCGTTTAAAAGTGAAAAGAAAAGGGAAAGGGAGATAGTAGAGAGAGAGAGAGAGAGAGAGAGAGAGAAAGCAAGGAAAAGGAGCACATCCTGTAAAGCAAATGAATCGCATGCCTCTCGTTCAACATTCTCCTCTCCCTTTTCCCACATTTTGTCCTTCGCCACTTTCTCCTCGAATATTTTCAGGTTCTATTATCTATAACTTTTCGCTTGGACGATCGGATGCTGGTCATTCGACATCGTGCCACGGGGCGTACAGATTATTTACTTTTAGTCGCAGAAATATCTTTTTCACTTGCCGCTCGCGAACGTATACCTGAAGACCACACACACACAGAAGGTGTCCCAGTATCTCTGTTACAAGACATAATCTCGGATATCGTTAATGATACACGGGAATATCGAAGAAATAAAATTGTTTGCTTCGGAGGGGCACATATTACAGATGTTATCATTTGTACTCCGTGGTCATATTTTTTAAGGTACAAGGTAACCGAGTTTTTTTTTTTTTTTTTGATGGAAACAATATATTTCTATCGTTATATCGTAATAACTAAGATCGAGACGAATCCAATGACCCTCATATGACCTTGAGAACGAAAAAATTGGAAATTCTGGAGACTGATTGTGAATAATGAAATAAGAACAATAGAAAGATTAGTAAAAGAAAATTTATTGTAATAAGCGTTGGAAATTATTTCGATTCACTTCTAAACATTTGTTAATTCGATTATCAAAGGAGGTATCTCTAAAAACACGACCTTGAAGAAAAAAAAAAATCATCCTCCTTAGTACGGGTCCCTTCGAACCAAACAATTTATTCGTTAGGTATTTCCGCGTATTAACGATAACGGAGATTTTGTCTCGTAACAGTTACCGGTGTACACCATTATTCATGCACGCATATACACGCGATCGTATATATACTCAACGATGAGAGCACGGCATGCGCATGTAACGATGTGCACGTCGGAATCAGAAGATACTCCACGTGATCCTCCTCCTCCCCTTTCATCAATCAGTCCCGAGTATGTTTATATGTATATATTCTACCTAATGTCAGATGTACGAAGCCTTCCCATAATGTATGTACCGAGCCAGACGTTTACAGAGTAATACAAGATTTATTTATTATAATGTGGAGAGACGGATACTTTTCAATCGTCCACTGGAAACGATCACTCTTCGACCCTTATTAATTATTTTCTTTTGCTACTTTTACGGGAGTTTTATTTCTTTTCTTTTTCCCCCCTTTGCTGCTCGTCAAGCCCTCGAGACGAAGATCCCTCGATCTAGAACTTCCTTTTGGTGCGGTTAAACGAATCGCCGCTGTAACGAGTAGTATGGATAAATTACAGGAAAAGAAAAGAGGCGTCGTTCGCTTGAGTAGAATAACGCGTGAATTCAAATTTCGCGCCTGTCTCTCGAGCGAGTCGACATAGGGAATGGCGCGAAATTTGAATGGGCAAGCTGTTTCGCGAATTAATCGAACGGTCCCCTTCTCTAGTCTGATTGACTTAGAAAACTATCTAATGGCGCGAGCGAATTTCGAGAGATATCAAGGTCAAGGGGCATTGTCGCAAATTACTTTCTCTCTCTCGCACGCGAATCTCTCGTTATCAGTCTCGAGAATCCTTCGAGAGGCTCGCTTCGTTGCTCGTGACCCTCGCCCGTGTCTCGTTTAGGCGTGAGTATAAAGCGAAAAGAAGCACGCAACCAAAAAATAAAAAAAAAAATAACAAAAAACAAAAGTATAAAGTAATACCGCAAATTCTTAAATATCGATGTATATTCCGCCGCGGCAGTTCTCGCATAAGAGAGAAGGGAGAAAGAGAGAAATCTTCCTGAATAAACGAAGCACGCTTTTCTGGGAGACACGTTATCGATAAAGGAGAGAGGGAGGAAAAAGAATAAAGGGATATTTTCTTGTCGTAGGTGGATTCGTGTTCGCCTAGGGCGAAGAGCGAGCGCTCTAGTAGAGGCGAGGGAGAAAAAAAAGTGTACCTTAGAATGTGTCGCGGAGATTGAAAGGGGATCGAGAGCGTCGCTGAAAGCGGACCATTGGACGCTTTCTCGAGAAGCTTCGTGGATGAAAGATTGCGCGAGGAAGAGAGAGAGGGAGGTAAAGTGCACCGCGGTTTGTAACTGTGGTGTCTTTCTAGATACGTAACGTAATTTTTTTTTTATTATTCTTATTATTGTTATTATTATTTCTCGTTCGTATTGCGCTCCTCAGCGAGGAGTCACGAACGATCGAATGTCCCCCGCGCTCAAAAGAGGAGCTGAAGGGAATAAAAGAATAAAGAGAGAAAGAATGGGATGCAGGTGCATAATAGGCGAGAGACAGTGAGGAATGAAGAAAAAATCCTAATAACTCCCTGTTCCTCCGCATCTCTTCACCGACGTCAACCCCCGACTTACTGCCACGCTGATTGTAAAAGATTCGTTTTACTACTGCGTATGCCGACGAGAGATCCTCTTGTAATCTGCCGGCAATACGCTTAAAAGAGAACTCATTCGTGCAATAACTGTGTGCCCAAAAAGAATAAACTGGAAACCCAACGAATCCACTTGGCCTTTAATACTGCCGGTGATGCGATCCAATGACGTATCCTTTACACGCACTTTCTATTTCATTTATATTCACAGGGAGTCGAAGGAGTTGGACGATGGGGGTAGATTGCAATAAAGTTTAGCAACGAGTGAACAATAAAATTTTCACCGTCATATATATTTTATCCTATCTTAGATCTAACGTTAACAATTTACTCAGCGAGAATCTCAAAAAGTATACCTCGTAATACTTGTCGTTGTTCGTGGTGCACTCGGATCGCAGATTCTTTCTTTTTCTCTTTTTTTTTTTTCTTTATCTAACCTTCGCGCAGAGTGTACGTGAAATAAGTCGCGCTTTCTCCAACGGCGCTTACAGCTTACATTATTTACACGGTATGTAACAGTGGGCATGCCCGTAGGTACATGCGACGCATGAGAAAAAGTTTCAAACACAGCTAAACACTTACGCGTTATAACTTATTTCGAATCGCTAACTTAAGTATTCTAATCTTCTTTTAGGCACGCTATGCCGAGGCGACGTTCGTACGCGTATGCGACTTACGTAAATTAAATTCTTACGCTGTTTCGTACGAAATTGCTCGACATGGTACTGTGCGTCTTTTGCGGAAGAAGAAACGGCGGAATAGAAAAATATTATTATGCTCTTTCCATTCTTCGTACTCGAATCCTCGGGGAGTAAAAAGAGGAAGCGGCAGTTTAAATCTGTGCGTGTGCGCGCGCAAAAGTCCACGCGTTAGACGGCGCGTGCTTGTTTTTTCTTTTCTTTTCCTTTTCTTGCGACGTTCGCTTGAAATCAGGCACCTTGTAAAAACACCTAAGTTACCAACTGGCAGGAAGAGTTCGACCAGTTAAGCTGCAATGTTTCGGAACTTCCGGGACTTTCCGCGTGGCTCTGTCAGTCTGTTTCGAAAATCCCGGGGACGGCGCTACCTAGCCCCTATTGGCTGACTTTAGTCCCGCGTAATTTGAACGAGCGAGGTTTGAAGCTCTTACGTCTCTCCCTCTGCCTGGCGATGATTTAATTCGCGCAAAGCTTTCTTGCTGTTCTCCACGAATTCCTGAAGTGACGAGATAGGGTAGGTTTATCTTTTTTGGTCATTGAGAAAGAACGCGTGAAGGAAATAAAAATATAATGTAAGAAACGAACCATCAATCCTCGGCTCATGTAGTACGGCCGACTGATACCATCATTTTTCGCGCAGTCCTCGCAAAAGCAGATGAATATAGTGTCGATAACCATCTGAAAAAAAATCAGAATTCGAATTCTAATTCTTCGTACTTTCAGTGGGGGAATATTTTATTTACCTCGTAAACGGAGATGAAGCAGTGCGACACCAGAAAGGCGAACAAGCCGGCGAGAACAATTGGCAGCCAAGGATGTTGAATTCCTTCTTTCTTCTGGAAAATATCAATTAATGTTAGAAGCTTCATTTGACAATTATTATTGATTCTAATAATAGTTGTATACCTGAATTAAATAAATTCCAGCAATGACAGTCAGCGCGACGACCAGAAGCTTGCCCAAAAATAAGACAAAGTCCCCAACGCTGTTGATGGCTGCAACTCTCAATATGTTGTTGGATAAGGCTTGGAATGCCCTTTTCCCACCGGTACAAAAATTACATCCGTATATGGCTGCAAATGAACACATCTTTTTTCCATTTTCAGGAATCTCGTTTTTCCTTTCTCGGAAAAAATCTTAGACAATGCCAACCTGTCTCGATATAAGCGTTCCGGGTGAGAAACCTGAGCATAACTTCGAAACACCAAATACAGCATTGGCAGCACCAGAGAATTCCCTTCACGACGGGATTGTCAAATTTGCTCAGCCGTTTCTGGACGAATGCGATCGCCGCCCTGATGATGCGAACAATTCCGATCAGTAGTGCACCAAAGGCCACCGTGCCCAAATGATATCTTATAAGATAACCGAATCCACGTGCAACCGGACAGTAAAGTTGGTTCTTATCTCTGTTGGCAGAATCACAATTTTAAATTTCTAACAGAGAACATTTTTTCAGCAACGTACCTTGTGAAAAACCACCGTGCCACGGCGGTAGCAACAACCATATGCTGACAACCAAGTAAGAACTCACAAGTAACGAAGAAGACAAATAGGTTGTACCATCTTGTGCCCTAGAGTGGAATCGTGAGAAAGAGTTTGCGTTATTATTGTTCACAGAATTCATACTTGATAGTAAAGTAATTAAACGGCGTATACTATTAGAAGGGAATCCTTCCTGTAATGAAAATGACTCTTTCTATT
The DNA here is from genome assembly GCA_944319695.1 of Tiphia femorata. Taxonomy (NCBI): domain Eukaryota; kingdom Metazoa; phylum Arthropoda; class Insecta; order Hymenoptera; family Tiphiidae; genus Tiphia; species Tiphia femorata. The sequence continues at coordinate 4,929,213 of OX090902.1, forward strand.
CTTGTAGAGATCACCGGCACTCTCTATCAGAATCATAAAATAGATCCAGCCCACTACCACCAATCCCATCAAAATGTAAGTCTGGAAAATGGATTAATATTTTACATTGATTAAGATACAAACTAAACGAGAATGACATTATATCACAATAGATTTTACTCACGTATAGAGGCTGAAGGAGAAGTGCTGGCATGAAGTAAACTGCTTTGCCAGCTTCCTTGAACAATTGCACGACCAAAGCAATTCGTTTTCTCATCACCAATACTATGAGAACTGTAATCACCTGCGAGGAAAAGGAAGAGGATATTGTGAGTCATAATAAATTATCAGAGTATGGATGAGATATAATGATTATCGAGGACTCACGGTAATCGTTGTTGCGACAATGGCATAAACAAAGTAGGCCTGCTTACTGGAATCATCTTCGTGTATCTGCTTACTGTCAACAGCTTTTTTCTCTTGGCGCCAAGCTAGCCTATGGTAAGCATTGTACCAGAATTAATTTAAAAATATCTCAACGTTTGTAAAGTGTAATTGATCTATGTTCCTTTGAAATAAGAGAATAATTCAACACACAGGTTGGCAGCCTACCATAAATATGTCGTTCCACCGATGCAAGTAACTATGACACCTACCAGGATAATGTAAATGATCCACCGCACCAGATATCTGAACGCAATCAGTATGCAGAGGGAGATTGCTAGGAAAAGCGTGAGACGTGAGTTTACTTGAAGGATTAGTTTAAATTTTCTCAAGTTTACTCTGCTGAATAAACTTACTCAGTGCGATAAGCAGTAGATAGACTAGTTCACGCCAAGCCATGCTTAGGTCTCGTGATGCTTCCTAAAAACCAATGACAATTTGTCCACGAGTCAAATCAACGAACGATGATTCACTTACCCTATAAAAGCTGTCCAATCCAAGTTTCGTGATTACAGAATGAACTGTGTCGGCTGCATTCTTATTTACGCATCGATTCAAAAACACCACTCTGCAGAATAGAAGGTATAAGTATTCTTTTACATTCTCTTTTATATTTCGAGTGAGTATTAAATGGAGCTTTTTACTGATACTAACAGGCCCTCCGAAGCGCTGCAGTTGGCTACGCAAGTCCGTGAGTTCACGCCGGTTGCACCCGCGTCCACCCGGAGATAGCTAATGGAGGTGAGGAGTAATCGGATGAGCGTCCAAATCGATAGATAGGTATGATTTTTACTAACAACTTAAACCACTTACCGTCGATTGCTCATGTCTTCTCGTTTGCAGTCGAACAATGGATCGGACGGACCAACGGGACGACCACACACGTTGGCACAGTCATCGTAACCGTATATTACACGAAAGATATCACCCTTCTTCACGGCAACACTTATCAGAAAGCCCTGGAAAATACGAGAAGCTCGCAATGTTTAACCTAAAGTCGGAATAACAATTTTTCGACTTATATTTTTTTAATATACTCACGAAGCCTCCTAATAAGGCGATGTAGAGGACCAGGGCGAAAAAATCAGTGCACGATCTTCGTGTAACAAAGATCTCGTCAGAGTCCCTTGACACATCTTCATTTTCTGGCGTCTAAAACACGTAAAACGAGAACTAATTGTCACATTTTAAACCTGACATATCTCCCCAACCCCCCAGCCCACATGTTGTCTACGCATCTCCATTGTTCCGGTTCAGGGAAATTGTTCTCTGTCTAAAAGCTCCTCTAACACCCTCTTCAATCTCAAACTGATCCTATGAAATTTTCAGGTTAATCCAACGCGGAGATAATAACGTGATTCTAAGCAATCAACAGTTTAGAAACAATGACGCTCGACCATTGTGATTCCTTTGGATAAACGACAAACGCAAGCCGAGTTGTTGCAGACATTCTCATTTGGTAGCGCGCAATTCAAACACCACTATCCCAAGGACGTCCACAAGCTTCTGAGACATGAGGTTACTCAAAATCTTGGGAACCTCATAACTTCGCCTCACATTCCCGAATGGACCAGCAGATGGGTGCCGGTTGGTTGACACAAAATCTTTGCGCGTGAGTTCTCACAGTTAAATCTTTACCCAAACTCATCCTTACTTTGGGCTCTACCTTAGAGGCGACCTCGTCCGAGCAGCCGCAGCAGCCCATCCCTGGGAATTGGAAGGAAGATAATCCTCCGGGGCAGACCAGTACCTTTTCCTTTTCTTGTTGCGACCCTTCCGGGGTCCTCGCCACCGCCCCTGCCGGCTGCTGCTGCTCGAGTACACCACCTTCCCAAAATAAATCGCAAGAATTTAAGTAACGTGTGTGCGACAAAGACAAAAGTAGAGGAGAACATGGAAGAGACTAGCTCTATAAATGTCGCAGCGTGCCACGGTGCTCTTGCGTGGAAAGTCGAGAGTTAAAAGGTGACTATATCGCAGTACTAGCAGCATGTCCTACTCGTAACAATTTCCTCTATCGGTCTACTTCCTACGTTTCAGAGTGACAGATCTGATCCGCTCGGCTCAATTAGCTCATTCTCCTCGTAGAGGCAAAGTAGCTGCTTGAAACTCTTTGTACGATGCTCGTTGAGCACCGTGGAAGGAACACCAGGGCTTGCTGACAAAATGTAGCAGAATACCCTGCAATTTGATTACTTCGGTTGATCGGAATGCAAAGCTCGACTGCTCTGTGCACTGTATGTCTCGATAAGCGGTGAGTGGTTGTTCTACGTGTATATCGAAAGCCGATACGATTGTTGGACTGCTCATCGATAATATTTGTCCCTTAGGTGATGACGAGGCGCGTGCAAGAAAGTGGTGGCGGCGCATTCGTGGAATAATGAATCTGTCGAGTAAGCGAATTCTAAGCGAGCGACGAAGCTTCTAAACTTTAATTCTAAACCACCGAGAAAGTGTCACGTGATAATTTTTGCTTTTATTTTAATCTCCCCTCTTCAATATCTCGTTATTACTCCAAACGGGCCATAAATATCAGTTCGCTTTTAATTATGCAACCATTCGAACTACCCTCTCTTCTCGTGCGTGGTTTATCGCGAGGGAGACGGACTAGAGGGTTGGTACAAAAAGAAAAAAAAATAAGGACAGAAATTCCAGCATTACGGTCGAATCGTCGAAGTCGGTCGCGCGTTGCGTGCATGCGACCACTCGATAACATTCGCTGCGGACACCAGGGACGCGTGTAACTGACGCGTTCAACGAATCTGCCGAATTTTATCGGCAAAATTCTAGCAGTTTTCAAAGGACAAAAGACAATGAACGTTCGAGCTTTTTTCGAGCGACGCTTTTTCCGGCAACCTCGATTATTGCCCGTCTCCTCGTGAAAACGATCGGAGGTCGCGGGCCATTTCCAGCGTAGGGAAAGGATGAAGAGAGAAAGGGCGAAAAAGGGAAAGAAAAGGAAGCAGGCTTATCGAGCGACACACATACCGCGTTATTGGTACCGCCGAGATAAGGGAGCGTGGAAGGACAAAAGGCGGAGAGTAGAAAGGAAACTGTGTTCGAAGTGAAATATAAAATTCGAATGAAAAATTGGCGGAAGAAAAATTTCGGCGGCTGTTCTAAGAAATACATTGGATTTGGAAAGTATGCACACATGTGGATTTTAAATGCAGAGAGTGTATTTGCGAGGAGAGGACGTGGAAAGGAATCGCATAACAGTCTGGCTTGTCGCGCTTCTTTGTTCTCCCTCGTGGCTAGGCGTGCCTGCTTGTCTCAGCTCCGACCTCCTTTTCAACGGAGAATAAATGTAGGAGGAAAAGGAAGACGCGGAAACCTCCCGCTCCACGTTTTGATCCCACACGCGCCAGTGTGTACGCGAGGTGAATTAACGCGAACTGCATGACTCACCGTTCGACGTCGTCGTCATGACGATTTTGATCCCTCGTTTATTAGCGGTCTGGTGTTAAGAAGCGAGCGAGAATGCACCTCGATTTCTCACTTCTCCGAGTAACACAATTTTTAATTTCTTTATGATTCTTTTCTGTCGGTTTTTTTTTTACGTGGCGCCTAATCCGCGTGATTTTTGGTACGAAAATGTATTGTCGGTCTTCGTTAATGTCATCGTTAACGTCGTATCCGGGCCGCACGTAAATTCGTAAAAAGATCCATTCACTCAATCTCTCGACATTTCGGCGCCCACGAAATCATCAGGTAGATGAGCTTTTTTAACGAGCCCTCCTCGATATTCAACGCGAATAACGGAATTGCTTTGGTCTCGCGCGCGCGTAACGAGAGTGAAATTCTCGTGAACTGTTCTCTCGCGTGAGGCCGGCACGCACGTGAAACGAGGGAGTGCCCTGGCGAAGCACGCAGGTAAAACTACAGGGTGGATGCGGGTTGAACGCACCTGCTTGTCGCAGGTCAAACCTATCCCTTCCCTTTTTCACTCGACAAAGCCGAAGCGAAGGATCCAGGTAGCTCGCAGGTAACGCCCTTCGTGTCGTGATTCACTCGAGTATATGATTTCACAGCATTTTTGTAGATCCTCGAGAAAAGCAAGATTGCGCCTACGAGGATCAATTGAGAGCTGACAATTTTTCAATTACAGATTTGTTACACGCGAATTAGCAACAGTTGACACGGATCAGTGACACGCTCCCGTAACGATAAGATTTCTTTGAGTTCGCGCGTATCAGAGTCGGCAAGCAAATGATACCAGGAATTATCAACAGTACAATTCTCTACGCTCGATAAGGTTTTTCTCCCGAAACTAGGAGAGTGCGAAATCGCTGATAAGTAATTTTACCGTCGCAACGCTCGTTTGTTTATTCGCGGCACGGATAGTAATCGGAAAATTGATTATACCACGTAGGCAGTCGCATTAATGATCCTATTATTGCTCCGATCACTATGGTTATTATAATTCCACGATTGCGCTCCGCGGTCGGTACAAGGTCGTCGCTTAAATTAACACTAATTAACGCTCACATTTAATTAACGTTCTTCTCCCTCGCTCGTTATCTTTGGACGAGGCAATAAAACGACTCGCGTGAAACTTTATAATTTGATTTTCACGACGCGCGAAAACCGATGGAATTTTCTCGGCCAGTTGGTGCAAAGTAAATTTATATCGAAATATCGTGCATTAAGTTTATCGGTCGTGAAATTTTTGCAGTACGATATCGCGTGTTCGATGGAAATCCACGGGGTCAATGCACCGTGGAGAATCGATGCACGGGACCGATCTAGCATGCAGGACAATTGCAGGTGACACATTTTCACGGTTTCAGATACTCTCGCTTAATCGATACACCGCAGGGTGGACAATTAATTTAATGTAAAACGCGCGTCCTTCCTACGAGCCTCTTCGCATGAAAATGAAGAAGATACGAGGACACGGTGACACGAAGGAGTTTTTCACGATGAAAAAGATTAGCGGCTGATACAGACTCGTCCAAGGTCCCGGCGACGATGGAAGAGACAATCGGGTCTCGCGTGAGATACCATCCAGACGATTGAGAGAGCAAGAGAGAATGTTACGTAATTTCGGGGCAAAGAAAATGTGGGTCAGGTATACGCAAGTCGCGTAGATTCGCGTTAGTAAGTTCTCAAGGATCTCATCCACTTACAGGTTCATGCACGCATAATTACGAGATTCGTTCTGCTCGCACAATATCGAGAGATTAATGCACTCTTGTAACCTCCTGGACGTAGTGAAATTGATATGGTTTCACGATTCTGTCGCTCTAACGAGAAATGTCTCTCCGTAGGAAACACGTGGCGCGAGCACTAGAAAGCGGAAGACGACGGAGGATCGGCGGCGGTGGTCCAAGGGAGCAATGACCTCGGGTGCTTATATATAATTCGCGACGCACGGGTTGTGTAATTTCGAGGAAAGTCAATGTAGGTCAGGTAAGAGCCACCGTCCACGTCAATTGAAACTCTTATCTGTTAACGAAACTCGAAACTTTCCCGCCTAACGTGTTATCGAATTGGCGAGACAATTTTCTTCTTTTTCTTCTCACAAGCGGGTCACACGACACGCGAATCTACGAATAGGTAGTGGCGACATTTCATTCGCGTTTGAATTGTCCGCGCGCAAACATCAGCAGAGGCACTTGTATAGTTGGCTCGAAGAAGGACGAGAAGGGGGATTAAGCGACGGCGATCCAGGCGGAAAACGAGTGAGGTAGAGGCAAGAAGAGAAAAAGAGCGAGAGTCTCGTGTGCATTTCGTTTCTCTCGGTCCCTTTGTTCTTCGCGGGGGCACATTGGCGGTCGGAGTTTCGTTGACCCCCGCCGAGCCAGTTGCTCGTCCTACTGCGCGATTCGCAAAGCCTTTTGTACGCTCAATTGCTCGATAGGAACTGCGCACTTCGTCCGAGGATCCTTTTTTCGCGCTCGGTTTGCAAGAAAGCGTATCCTGGACTGCGCCGGGCGGAGACCCGGCAAATGGAAGGCTATAAATATAACGAGGACGATTCATTTTCCGGTGACCATTGACGTATCGATGTGTCACGCGAGAACGAGGCTTTTGTCGAGAGCTCGGTACGCGCCTTTGAAAAGGATCCGCGCGGAAATCGGAACGTTAACCGCGTAACGGTACATTGTGCGCTTTTTTTTTTTTTTATTCTTTCGTTACTGTCATCACTCGCATTCTTCGTTTTTTCGCTCTCGTTGCAAAGCGTTCGCGACGCATGCGATGACCCGCTTTCCACGATCCGCTTAGATCGATTTCCGGACAATAACGCGCGTCATCGACAACGGTTTTGCGGAAAATGAGATTATCGACGGCTCGGATCGCTGGTAAACCGAGCACTGCTCGTCGCAGCGCGTGCGCGTGTCCTCGCGTGAGTCATTAGGGAAAGCGGTGCGATCCCGATTAGATAAGAAGAACGTCACCGAGGCGCGAACTGTGGAACAAGGCGCGTTCTCTGATCTCGCGAAGATCGCGATAGTTATCGATATCGAATCAACGGTGGATCGATCGACTAGTAATTTCGGCAGGCGACATACATTTTCTACGAGTAAACTCGGCGCTTCGATCGCTTCGATTTCGATCGTCACATTCGGCATCTTTTTAAAGGTGTAAGTTTGCAAAATGTTCTCAGTTGAAATTCACGCTTAGAACTCGTTGCTTCGACTAATAGGGCACCTCGAGGGCGCGTGCTGCGGTACTTTTGCGATAAAGGGGCCGCCCTGGGGGCCGCTTTATTATCGACTTGTTATCGCGAGAAAAATTGATACGCGAAAACGCGCGGACGCGGGTCCGGTAAACATTTGTTAAATTTGCATGAAAAGAGAGAGAGTGAGAGCGAGTGAGAGTAAGAAAGGCGCGAAGTACGATACACTTGAACTTGAGTACGATTATCGTAAGCGAATTGGAGCAGTTTCGGAAGCGTGAATAAGATAACGCTCGTGTTTACAGCATGCTTAATTTCTGGACTGAGAACTCTTAAAGAGTAATTAAAGTTCTCGACCTTGACCACTTTGTTTTTCCTTCTACCTGGCCAAGGAGCGCTTGGAATTTCCTCGTCAAGAATATTTATTCCTGCCATTTGTATTTCGAGAACCTCGGCCGATTCGAATCTTTCACGTTTCGACGCACGAGCTTCGCCCTTCCTAAATTCTCTCCTCGACCTTCCTCGCGAGGTCACCGGACCATCCTGCGCACATTAAGGTCAATCCGTAGAATCTTATCCACTCGGCGTACCTTTCCAACCGTATCACCTGTTACACCTTCTTCCTCCCACCTTCTGCTTGCCTTCCTCAACGATCCTTTCCTTATCCTCCTTCGACCTTTTCCTAGCGCCACAAACGGTAAACACTCGCGCGAGTGGAACGAGCCCACGATCGATTCCCCAACGAATCGGCACTTCGATCGACTCTCTGTTTAATTCTCACTCTCCCCGATTGTACTCCCTTGAGCAGTCATTTCAATCGATCAAGCATCGTTCTCCAAACTTTGGAGAACGCATCTTGGTACCAAACGCTACTGACGCGACGCGATAAATGTTTCTTGCTCGCGATCGCGGCGACTATTTGCAGAGGCGAGCGGCGCGTGTGTTGTCGGGCTCACTCGCGATACTAACCTGTGGCTCGAGCGGAGAGCACACGAGCCGCTGGAGAACGCGCGCGGCTTGGTGTCTGTCGGTTTACGTTCACGATAGTCCCTGCAGTCCATCCCTCCTCCTTCTCCGCCACGTCTACCGGCTCGTTTTCGCTCCGTCTCCTTTATTCTCTCTCGTCTTCTCATTCTCTCTTTCGCTCTCGCTCTTTATCTCTCTCTCTCTCTCTCTCACTATCCCCTTCTCTCTCTCTCCTCTCTATCTATCTATCTATCTCTCGTTCACCGAGCGTTTCTCTCAATCGCTCGCGCGAGTCACGCCGCGCGATTCCTTCTGGCCACCCCGCCCCCTTCCCTTTCCTCCTATCTCCGTCGGCTTTAGCTTTCAGGCGGATTCCCTCTCATATTTTCTCTCTCTTCTTCTTTCCACTTTTCTCTCCTTTTCTCTTACTCCCTCGTCCTACACACACGCAGGTCGCGACCAGCGCGGAGCCCGCTAGCGAGTCGACGACGGAACGCAGTCAAGGTTCTCATGCGTAACGCGGAATGAAAGTAAAGCGTCGACGCCTCCTTTGGCAATCCGGAGATTCGTGAGGAATTTTCGTCGGTTTAATTATGATTATTCGATTTTTGCCGTTTCTTCGGTGTTCTCGCGCGAGACCAGCGAATTTACGGGGGTAAATAATTAAATTTCTCGATGAAGTATTTTTCAGTGATTTATTTATCGAGTCGAGAATCAGGTTCTTCGAACGATTCGATCGCAGATTGCGATCGATTGTATCGAATTTATTTATATCGCATTGAAGCCTTCGGAGAACCGCTTCCGCTCTACGAGAAAATATTCTTAGGAAATTCCCCAGACGGAGGATAAACATTTCACTAATTCAGCTCGCTTATCGATTTCGTTAATTACGACACGAGACACTCTCGAGCTTTCTCAAAGATACCACAAATCGAGGACAAACCACACCCTGCTCCCTTGAAGTGTGCTTCTCTTGATTCCTTTATCGTTCCGCACAAGTCTCGCGGAAAAATCGCCAAACGTAACGTTTAATCTTGTCCCCCGTATCGATGACTTTTTCGAGATATCGAACGATCGAGAATTTCTGCTCTGACGTTTCTCGTGACCTTGGCCTTGGATCATCGAATAAAATCAAATTCCCAGATGCGAGCACGGCTCGTGGCAAAACTAATTCAATGTAAAGTGTTAATAGAAGTAGAACATTCGTTATAACAATTGCCGCCCGAGGAAATTAAGTGACGCTCCAAAATAGGGCACGATAAAAAAAATGTTCGTGTAAGTGCGTCTTCTTTTACTCTCTCGTCTTTAACGTCTCCCGTTTACTCAGCTGGCAAACAGACACAAGTTCGTTGTCCCTCTAGTTTCTTCGAGCCCTTCGCGATTAAAGCACAAGAGCATCTTTCATCGCTCACTCTCAAGACTGCCAAGGCAAAAAAAATTTCTTAGTTTTCTCTGCCTTGCCGACGATACTACAGAATGCCTCCCTTCTTCCAATCGATTTAATTCATCCGGATTATTCACCCGCGAACCGGTGGGCTCCCATTTGACCAAAATCTCAGACAGACGAATTAAATGATTGAAGCGAAAGGTCGTTGTCCTCTGGGCAAACACGTTCGTTCCTTTACCAATGATCGAGGGTATCCACGGCGAGGAGGGAAGCGGTTGGAAGGAGTGTCACGCGTGACACGGTGCAGCGATATCCGATTATTATGAATCTTTCATGCGAGTGCATATTCACGTGCTGCGCGCGCACCGGATCGCGCCGATAAACCGACGCGGTCATGTTAAGATGAATCGTACCGGAAGTGAAGGAATTAAAAATACATACGTAACGAGAATTTAGTGTCGTCCGCGTGATCGTGGAATTATCTGCTTCGCAGTTTCAGGAAAGAAGCCGTACACATTATTGGTTTCGCGGTACGTACTTGTTAACGCGTCACTAATCTTTAAGATCATTCCAGGCTGTTTTACGTAAATCATCGAGAACTCGGTTCTTTTATTCGATTTTAGTTTTCGGTTTAAAATTCTACAAGGATTTTCGATTCTTTTTTCTCTTTTTTTTCTCTTAAATAGAAATATGGACAAGGGTGACACAGGATACGAAAAATTATTACGCAAAAGTTGAGTGCACGTTTTGCGACAGCCTTTCTATTTTCATTCGTACATTCCACGTTAGTTTTACAAATGTCTTTCATGATTTTGGAGTTGAAGGGAAGTTAGATGTGATCCGTGAAAAATTACTTATGTTAAACGTGAGTTTCAAATGAACTAGTGGTGGTTAGTGGTCGGCACGATCGTCGGGTGTTCGCGCTTCGCGCTCGTCTTACCGGGTGCAAAAAAGCTTCGCTTCCTGTCATAGGCACGACCGCGTAACTCACGTTTCCATACTTAAATTTCCCATAATTTTGAAACGGTTGAAGATGGCGGTACATAAAATTTCGTGGCACTAAATGGGTATATACTCGATGTACATGCCAAATTTTGTTCGGATCCGTTCAGTCGTTTTGCCGGAATATTGGACTAAAGATTTGAATTAGCCGCCATTTTTGATTCGGCCAATCAAAAAATTTGAAAATTTCCAGAAATTGTCATTGTATACGTGTACATGTATGTGTAAAATTTTATCGGGATCCAATGAATAGTACCAAAGATATGAATTTTTCGATATTTGAATTTGCCGCCATTTTGTACCGGTTCAAGATGGCGGCTCACAAACCTTATTGTGAACTCACAGTAATGTACTTGATTTTTGTGCCAAATTTCGTCTCGATCGGTTCAGCCGTTTTTCCGAAATCGAGGATATACACGAACACACACACATACATACGAACGGTTTTCAGGATGGCGATTGCAAAAGACCCTTAACGGTCGTGCCTAATAAATTAAACAAAAATCGAATGTTAATATCTGCGATGAGAATATCCGAAAAAAAATCGATTTACTTGTTTATTATGCAAATGGTCGTCACGGTGGTGCCATCCATTGAGAGCGCGGAGAAACTCTACCTACGTCTTCCTACATCAGAGAAATTCAAGAAAATCGTTTTATCCGTTGTGCACATAACGCATTTCGTTCGTTGCTTATTTATCGCGTATAACGATTCGCAATCGTTTTAATGATATTTCGCGAATTCGCTCGCGTCCAAACTCGGGACAGCTTGTATATTCATGTTAAATTACGAGACACTAAAGTTTGTCGCTGCTTTGTACACATTGACAGGTCTTACGCGTGAAGCGAGCCAGCGAATTAGATAAACAACTGTTACCGCGATAAATAATTCAGAGAAGCGTCGCCGATTCGAAAGTCGAAGGAAATTTCAGAATTGGTAAGAAATTTCCAATAAATCATTTCTCCAAAAAAGACACGAAGCGACAAAAGTAGAAGGAACTTTCTATACTTGGAAGAACTTTCCAGCGGAAACTTACATTCCTCCGGTATCGTCTCCATGATATTTTCCGGCAGCCTTCCAATAATTTTCTTCCAACGGCCTCTCTCGCCGTTACATTCATACGAGCGAATTGCAAGAACGCAAGTTCGCCTGGACCAACGCCAGGTCCTGTTGACCTTTTGCGCGTCCCTCACGTGTCCGTCAGGAGAATCGAGCGCACAATATTGCTCATCCCTCTTCACGACGATGCACTCGTGGCAAAGGATTATGGGAATTAGAACGGGGAGCGAAAGAATGGATGAACCTTGTGGATATCTACACCGTTGGGGCACGCGTAAAATTGCCGGCCGGCTGATTTTCTCTTCTCACCTCTCTCTTACCCTCCCTTACTTATCCTCGTCGCGAATAAGACATCCGCAATGAGGCACACGCTTGCCAATTGGACGAAGCTCGCGAAGAATCTCCCGTGTAACTCGACACTGAAGCTTTTCGAAATTTTCAGGGCCGCCGCAGTGGATTACGTAAGACCGGAGAGCTGCACCAGTTACGACACGACGGTGAGAAGAGTTTCGTCAACAACGGCCAGTGAAGAATTCCCACGATATCCTGTGGCTCACCACCTCGCGAGATAGAGAGGCGCGAGAGTGATAAGGCGCCCTTATCGCTCTTTGGAACGAGCTTCCTCGAAAGTGGATATGGCAGTGGGTGCACGAGGTTCGCACAAGGTGGTAAGAATAAATTCGTCGGAGGGTAGGGTGGATGTTTTTCGAGGGGGTGGAATTTTTTGGCCAAGGGTGGAGAGACCGTGTGGAAGCCCCGCCAAACCGAGACTGCGAATCCACCACCGGGATGAATCCTTCTCCGTCGCTCCGCCACGCTTTTTCGTCTCCCACGGCAACGCAAAGCGCGTTCGTGGCTGTTTGGGGGAGTGGGGTAGGACGGTGCGCGACCCACTGGCGCCTGTCGTTACGCTACCCGTCCTACACCGCCATCATCGATTGCCTTTCGCGCGGGGCGCATCCGTGGACCATCCCCAAGAAGATAAACAAGATAAAAGAATTTCTATTTGCTAAATCTCTCCGTCTGGAGCAATTTAAAAATCACGTAACGATTCTACATGTAACATGTAAATTGTTCACGTCGGTAAATTGATTAATTAATTTGCAATACCCCTGTGGAATATAATAGTACCGGACGCGGTAATCAAATGGATTCGGTTTCCGATACGAGTTGCATTACATTTGAAACGGTTAATTGAATTATTTCATTGGTAGAATTAGCACCCTTGAAAGTCAATCGGCTGAAGTTCCAATTCCCAATCATCGCTGGCCAAGCATGAATTAGTCCAGGATTTATTGCTGGTTCGGTTTAATATCGAGACTTTTTCATCGTATCTTTAAATTTTGCCGCTCGTCTCGTTGCAAAATCAATTGGTCTACATTGGAGAAGAGAAATTGGTCACGCGAATCGCGGTGGAAAATGACTGAATGTAGGGTATCGAATTTTTAATATTGCTTGGGCAGTAACGCTTTGTTATATCGACGGACAACCAATATAAATATTTTCAACGAAGGAAAGGAGAAAAGAAAGATTGGGAAAATTCTGGCAAACGTAATGGGTCGTGAAATCAGCACAATTGACAAGCGTTCGTGGTCATACTGGTATTATTATCATAAATATTCTTTCATAATGTGACAAGCCGAGGAACACAATGAGCGTCGATTTTACCGAATTGGCGAAAGTTTCGCTAACGAAAGGGACCGAGAAACCATACCACGAGCTTCCTATTGGCTCGCGCTCCAAACTCTCTACGACGAAATTCTTTTTCGGACATTTTGCACATCACGGTCGATGCTCCAAATTCTCTCCACCACCTTCCACCTCCCCGCTCCAATTCTAATCCCGTTCCGCAGGCTACGTAGAAACAATGAGGATCTTTAAAAATACTTAGACGATTAGAGACTCGTACTCGGAGTATTCTTTCAGTCGTTGCGAATCTTAATTGTACTTAATACCTAAACGCTAGCACACAACGGCTCGCGATACGTGCGCAGACTTTTAGCGCGCCCCCCCATCGAATTTTCCTCTCGCCGTTCGTGAATTTTATACCGTCGCTACTTTCACAAGTTCCTCTAACGCCGACGTTAGACGCAGCGGGGCGCGTAATGAGAATTCGAAGATCTCGAGGAAGAGACGCCGTCTCTCGCGTTCTCGATAAGAAAATAGGCCGCACGCAAGAACTGAAAACGCAAATTGCAATCTCCTCGAAACTGTGCCCCACGAGTTTATCCCGAAGCCGGGGCAAACAGTTGACGCCCTCGGATGCGACCCTCGATCGATTCTTTTCGCGAAGCGAAGGATCGCGCGACAATTAATTAGCCAATCAATTACGAATTAATCGAATACGTCGCCCGACGCTTCAATTATCCCGGAAGAGTGATTGATTCATTAATCGACGAGCTAATGGGGCGTCTGCACCTTGAAAAGGACCGCTCGACAGGCCACTCGAAAGGGAGAATTTTGAAATCTTCCACGAAGGGACATTCGATTGTAAAATGTCACTGGCCAATTAGAAGCGCGTATCGCGATTCGCGCATTACTTACGCACACATACGCGGGATAAGCGTGTCGACGACGCGCGGGATTGGCTTGGGCTGGGCCAAGCGGAAACACGTGCCTGACGAGATCACGCAGGTTTTTATCGTGGGGTCCGAAATCGTGCGGGCCCGGTGCGTTAAGTCGGGTCACGCGCCCGTTTCTCTCCCGCGCGAATCGTACCGCTCACGTTCCTCACACTCTCGGAAATATTCAGCTGCGCCGGAGCGACAATATTTAAATGGCAACAGAAATTCCCGCGAATATCCCGATTCAGGTACATCTTATCGCACACATCTGTCAAGTTAAACGTTAGGCAGACCGCAATTTCATTCTCTACTCTTCTTTTCTTCTCTCTCTTCGCCTCCGAATCATCAACCCTCTCGCAATAAAGTTTTTAAACCTCGTACAGAGAAAAGATTATACTTATATGTATATTTATATATATATATATTTATATTTATATATAAATGTATATCCACGCTACGCTCACACAGCACGTCGTCCCTCCCAGTCGATTTATAAAAGTACGAAAAAAAATTATCAGCTTCCCATTCGCGAAATTATTTCGCATCCGCCAGATGCCGTTACCCAAGGACACCCGAAAAAGGAAGCAATAACGGAGTGTCAGGTTGGAACGAAAGGTTCAGCTTTCGTCTCGTCGAATCCAGTCCTAACTCGTTCTCTTCGAAAAACCACATGGGGGATGGACGCCTTTTTCTAGATTCTCTTCTCGGTGTCGCATCTCTTACCGGTTCACAATCATTCTCCCCTTTCCGCTCGCTTCCTCTTCAATCGGTCGTTCTCTTCGCCCTTTCCCTCCTCTCTCGTTAATCTTCGACTCGTTTGTCCTCTCCTCTTCCATCAATCTCCACCTCTCTTCTCCTATATTATTCCGCTTCTGTCCTCTCGCGCTTAATACCCGCCGTCATGCTGTCGTTTCGAGATGATCGAGAGGATCCCTTGAGAGGGAAGTGAGAGAGAAAGGGACACTCGCGGCACCACCAGCATCGAGAGGACTCTCTTCTCGCAAGCCGACCTTCTTTTATATTATAAAGAGTACCAAAGCGCGCGATACAGTAGTACAGGGCGTTTAACGAATGGCTAGCAGGAGAAGAGCAAACGATCCCAAGACGAGTGGTGCCAGGGACGATCGGCTCGCGGTGGATCCGAACACTGAAAGTGAAAAGTCATTTTTTATTTTACCCTCGTAACATTTTTCATCGGGAGAATGAGGAAAGGGTAATATCACAGCCCCAGTAAAATCTTTTTCCTTGCTCACGCTTGCCACACTTCACGATAAGATCCTTTTACGCGGCACGCTGATTTCTATCGCGACGTATCGGTCACGCAGAGCTTGTTTAACAATTCACGAAGCTGTGTTCTTGTAGAACGAGCGCGCGAGATTGTTGCAAGCTAAATTGACGAGGGAAAAATCCGGAGCTCGAGCGGAACCGTGATTCAACTTTACATTCGTCTTTTTCAGGTGGACGTTAGAGGGGAGTTGGAAGAGTGGGAGGAAAATTGAGGCTCACCTTTCACCCCCACCTGACCATCGGGCTTCCGCTGTCCAGTTTGAAGATTGGGTGGTGGCTGAAGGTAATTTATGCCCACAATGGTCGCCGCAGGCTCGTAGTGTATCACCCTCGGCCGATCCTCCTCGGTGCTGACCTCCGTACTCTGCCAGTAAATGTCGTAGATCGAGGCGCTGCACCGGATCTTCAGCTTCCCACTGGCGAAGTGTTCGTGGGTCACGATAAATTGCAGACCGATCTGGGAGATTTGCCACTCGGACTCGTTCGTGTCCAGTGGACTGTAGCTGCGAACGTGCACCTGAAGGGGCTGGTCGACGAAGAGGAAAGAAAGAAAGTCTCGTGTTAGCAAAAGTTACGTATCAAAGTATCTAACATTACTATATCCATGTTGATTCCATTCACACGGTCCAATCGTCATTAGCTAAATTTCATTTTGGCTCTTTGTCTCACAGAAGACAAGCAGCCAAGGGACGGATATTAAGTGGGGGGCTCGTAACGCCGCAGGTGTAGTTTCCATTCGGTTAATAATAAATTGCTCCGCGGGGATGAGTAACGAAGATTACTCATTCGTTTCATCGAACTCCCGTAATCACTATTTTTATTTCTCCCCAGAATAATCAGCGAGCCAACTTTCTTCTCGAGGGCGTGCCTACCCCCTGACGAAATATCTTTGACATGTTGCTAGAGAGTCTCAGGATGCAAGGGAACCGCCAAATGTGAGTCATACTCTCGAAGAGATCTATTTTGACGACGAGTTTCTCGCCAAAGCGACGCCGGAGCAGATCAATCGGAGCTCGGGCAAAGAGAGGGGAGAGAGGCGCCTCGAGAGCGCGTCCCGACGACGTCGAGCGCCGCGACGCCACTCTACCCTTCTCCTTTCACCCCCTTTCCACCACTCCAGCCACCATGCAGCATCCCCAACCCCAGTGGTTCTTAACCTCCTTAAAATCGCGCAATACCTTTGTGTCGTAGAGAAATTGCAACAACGTCGTGCGAATCTGTTTTCCTCTTTGCAATTTGAGTTTGGGAAATTGGCAAATGCATTTAGAAAATTTGTAAAACTTTCGGAAAATCTGTTTTCTATAAGAATGATATTCGCGGGGGTAAGAACCACTGAGCCGCACACACGCACAGGCACACTCTGCGTGTCGTACCGGTCGGTCGTTGATGAACCAAGTGAGATTGGCCGCCGGCTTGCTGCGTCCCGACGTGCAGTTCAAGCGCAGCACATCCTCGATACGGTATTTCCTCCTTAATCCGTGTATCGACGGCCTCTGGCTCGGTAATTCTGGAAAGTGACGGTCTGGTTGGCTCGTCTAGTGCACGCGAGTAATCCGTGCCATTCGAAGATGGCAGGCGGAAGTTGGGGACGACGTGGAAGGGGGATGGGAGTCCTCGTGTGCGAGGGGATGAGTTGGAAGCAGAAGGGGTGGATCGTCAATACTCTCGCACCGATGCGCGCGTGTCCGGCGTGTTGCAGGACTTCTTCCTTGACCAAAGAACGCTCCGTTTCGTTTCCGAGACTCGAGACCATTTTTGACATTTTACCAGAGGCGTGTTGGAACGCTCGCGAAACTTTCGAGATTCCACCGTGTGGATTCAAGTTTCGTGGGAATCCTCGTGCACGAGAGGGATGAAATATTCCACCCTCTTCCCCGCCCCTCCTCTCCATGACTCGCACGATTTGCGCTTGTCCCGTGGAGCTTTCGCGTATCGATGGCGGGGATAATGCGAGGGGCGATGGACGATAGCACGCGTCCGCCGTTTCAACCCCCCGTCGCTTCCACCCCCGATGCTAAGGGCGCGCCGAAGATCCTGTCGCGGTGCACGACACGAAATGCCTCCCTAACGTCCGTCGCGACGCCGGCACCCTTCGTTTGCCCTTCTGCCTCGTCTCTCACCCCCTCTTTTGGCTTCGACCACTTTTCACCCCCTTTTAGCGTTCCACCCCCATCGTGAATTCCCTCGTGCGATTTACGAGAAATTCCTCGCTTATAAAGACCAATACCCTGCCAAGTTCGGACAGTCTCGTTTCCTCGGTAGGATTGCGTGACCGCGTCCAATAAACCGCGTCCTCCCTCACCGAGCGTGCGATTCTCGTGCGAGCGGGAAGAAGAGGAGAGGATGTGCCGGCGCGGTCGATAAGAAAAATATTTCTGGTCGACGTCTTTGTTACGCGCGCTCGCGCTTCCTCACGTTCGAGAAAGATCATTCTTCGATAGACGATTATTATTATAGGTAGGATACTCGCGGATTCCTCACGCTCGTTCTCATCGTCCTTTCACCGAACAGGTAGAAATCGAACGCGGATTGGAGTGAGAACAATAGGAGCGTGGAAAAATAAGCGGGGCACAATAAAAGCATAAGGCCGGCCGTATTCGGAACTGCATTTGAATTTGGATCGTGACTGGGGTTTCTTAATATTCATGGGACGCCTGAAGTTTATGCCGAAGACGCGAGGATGAGGGAGGGAGAGGTGTCGAGAAGCTCGAGGAGGGTTGGAGGTGGATTGGGGGTGGCAAGATGGCTTAACGAAGTTGGCTCTTGCCTTACCTACGACGTTCATGGCGGCGGAGACTATCGCCGTGTGGAATGACGGCGCGTCGGCCGACACTTCGCAGCTGTACGTGCCCGCGTCCTCCAATTCCAGTTTCGTGAGGACAACCTGCGTCGCATTGCTCTCAGTTTTCTGAAAAGAAAAGCGAGAGGGAATTCATGATCGACAGACACGGTAGTGCGAGAAACAATTCTTTATATTCGCGTACAGCAAACAGAATCGGTGGTTCCAAAATCAGTAGGTATACTACCTACGACGAATTTTAGTTCGGAAATTCACCCCCACCCCCTTTTCTCTCTCTCTCTCTCTGTTTCTCTCACGCTTCGTAAACCGCGCGGTATCGGTCTAATAACGCCGGCGTTAACGAGGATAGTAGTTATTGCGCCCGAGCCATGCGCGAGGTGTAACAGGGATGTGCAACGGACGAGAATTCGCTGTAGTATCATCCTCTGTAATTTACCCTTTGGTATTGCCAGTTTACCAAGCCCTAGGAGTAGGGGGCTGCGTCCCTTCATATGCAAATTCGAGGGGTTGTTTGTAATTATAATTGCGCTTTCGTTGACTGTTCGAGCTCAGGAGTTTGCGGCCCTTTCAGGATTCCCTTCAACGCCCAGCGACCTTTTTCTTTGGGCAGGTACTCAAATGGAATAATGGAACGCCTCTCTACTCCCCACTGCAGCTCACTTCGTGTACCGTCGCTCGACCAAGAAAATATTATCTCGCGTGAAATTTAATCTCGCATCTCGCGGTTCCAAGTGAAGGCACTGGTTCGCTTGCATTGGCCGAGGATCGTTTAATTACTGTAAATTTCTAATATATTTTCACTCGTAGAACTCTCTGGTATTTATTTTTATCGCAGAACGATGCGAAGTGAAGACCAGCTACGGTTCACATCCCTTGCAACATTGACTTAGCGGTGACGATGGCGTCACTTGTTGACGTCTACCCTTTTCCACGACTTACGTTTACATTTACATTTACGTATCTCTCTTAAAAGCGCATGTAAATTCCGTTACCTCTCGTTCCAGATGCACGTGAAATGAATCCACCGTGGAATGAAATTTTTACCACGAGCTCTCTTTCTTTTCCTCTTCAAAGAAGAAGTGCGAGAAAAGTGCGAAAAATAACGCCTCCGAAGTCCAATAGTAAGACTGATTCGCGACGATTTGATATCATCCCAGGTCCCATAAATTTACCACGCTCGTCCATCGTTCCGAGAAATTTTTACGATCCTCAAGCACTGCTGGCGAGGTGGAAATCGCGGAATTTTTTTCAAGGAGCGTGGCCGTAATCAATCATCTTAATGGCTCGACGATCGGAGGAGCGAGCGTGAATAGTGTTTAATTCGAGCCACTTTAAACGCGCGATTACGCGAATTCGGTGGAAGTGCGCGCCGTTACTTTACAATGATTAACACCAGGCAATTGCGACATTAAAATTGGATTTTCCGTCCCGAGTTGGCCGTGTTGCTCGTCGATTTGGAATCGTTTTGAATCGAGTGAGGCGAATGGAACCGCGAAACGAATGGGAGAGTACGTCAGCGGGGAAATATCTCGAAGTCGTATTTCAAGGGACCGGGTTCGGTTATTGTTCCATCCAACTTCTCGTTCGCAATAAATCCCCGACGTTGCTCGCCGCGCTCTTCCGTTCGACTTGCCCTTTTTTCACCGTTCCTTTCTCCTTCTCACCTCCCTACTTTCTCTACCCTTTTCTCTCTTTCTCTTTCTTTTACTCTTGTCTCTCAGGCGTACTCGAGGGAGAAAGGTTTTCAGGATTTCGCGGAAAGCGTGCACGACGAGGGGTGGACGAGGGTAAGTCGGTCGGTCGGACACTGGTGGTGGGAAGGGAAAGATCAGGGGTTGCTGTTGATAGAAGTGGAAGAGGAGAGAGCGACTGGCGACTGTAGAGTCTAAACCTAAGGAGTGGGTGCAGAAAGAGGAAGAGAACGAGTGGGATGAGAATCCTCGCGCTAAGAACTCACCTTCACCGTCAAGTTCCCAATGGGGAAAGTCTTGATGGCCGGGTTCTCGTTCGGGGCGTAGCGATAAAACTCCCGTCTCCCTTTGTACCACTTGACGGCGTATAACGGATCGTCCTCGATGTCATACCAACAATTCAGTATCGCCGAGTCGCCCTTCCTCACGGCCGCTGGTATCTGGATGCGGACCTCTCGCAGGCCCGAGCAAATTCCTGTCGAACAGAGCAGCAAGTCGATTGGTCGTCCATGCTTTGGAATTTCGCGAATGATATCGAGGGTATGGGGGCTTGAGGAGATCACGATTGCGTTCGCCGAGAACTCATTTTGCAAGATCAATCGAGGATTTGACAACGCGAAAAGGGTTGACAAATTTTGTGGAAGCCCGACGAGCTTGGTACCCGAGAAATGTCATTTCTCCAAGAATTTCTTCTTCTTCCGCGTTATTTCTCCCGTAGAGGCGAAGTGCACGATCGGAGGATTTTACGATGGAATAATGAGCGATGGTACTACCGTATGGAACTCGAGGGAAGCAGCGCGTAGTCGCGAATTTACGTTCACCCCTGAAATTTCGCTTGAATTATCCACGCGGACTGGAGATAGCACGAGCATAATATTCATATACGTCGATGAATTATTAATGTAAGTTCGGCAACCGGTAGTGGTATTAGTACTGGATTCGGTGCTTCCGATAGAACGATTGCGTCACGTGGAGGATCGTGCCGGTGAAAAGTGTCGATGTTGTCCTGCCGAATATTATTTATAAGCATGAATTTTTTAAAAGTATCAATCGCACGTCGAATCGCGACGCCCTCACCCAAAGCTTAGGCCAAAGTGTGTTGACAAATTTTCCCGTTGAAAGTTATAATCGCCTTTCCACGATTATTGGTATAGCCGATCGCGCACTTTCGACACGTACGAAAATTCTGTTAAGACTATAATTATTTAATGCGCGTGGGATATTAGCCGCGCTACATTTCGTTCTCAATAGATTTACGATTCACCGAAATTTCCACGGAATTAGCCGCGCTTGCGGACCGCGTGTAATATTCATATGTAACGATGAATTATTAATATAAGTTCGACGACCGTTTCCCCGACGTTAATATCGATTTAGGAATTATGATGTAACCCGTGCACATCGGCGTGAATTGTGTTACTCGTTGCACAGGATTGCGCATACTTCTCCTCTCGTAATTTTCTGTTCTTATAATTTTGCATGGGAATATTTTCGTGTGGAACGAACAAATTCGACTCACGCGCGCGTAAATCTCTCGCATTACTCGAAACATTCGCGGATTTAATCAACATCGAAAAACCAGTTTTAATTCTGGCTGAATCTCCTGCCAGCTTGTGTTCCAGGAATAAGCGTGGAACAATGTTCGTCCTTTTGCAAAGCAGAGGTATATTTCTCGAGAATATCGTTTTAGCAGAGAATTGTCAAAAGGGTCAACGAGAAAATCGTGTAACGTTCTATCGAATCAAAACGCCAAGAAGTTTCGTGCATGAGATGAAATTCTTGTTTGTTCTTCGCGACATGTTGAACGTTCCGAACGATGAGAGACACGACGTGCTCGACACGATGAAAATTATTCCGGCCAATTCACCCAATTTTCTTAACTTTATTTAACTCCTGCCAGAATTCTTACTATAAATTTCTTCCATATCTTCTCCCCTATTACGGAAACTTTGTAGGGCAACGAACGAGGAAACGAGAAGCCTCGCCTGACGAGAAATTTTTTTGCTGGAGACGCGACACGTTCTATCTTCCAAAAATTTGACACCCTAATAACGAGTAGCTTATTCTCGCGAAACTCGCGCAGACCTCGTGTCCTTAATCAGAATCTTTGCGGACGATGGCATGTACATCGAAGAATAACACTTTATTCGAAGAATGTTCAACGATGTGTAAGAAAACAGGCAAGAAGTGAAATCCATTGATACCCTCCCAAGCCAGCACACGGCACCCCAAAATCTATATTCCCCGCGATAAATTCTTTCACCCAGCAGACCCTATTTCCAACAACCCTTCGTAGGGCAAGGAACGCGGAAACGAAAATATCTCTCCGTTATCGCCACTGTGGTTTCGTTTCTGCTGTCTCATTCACTGTTCAACCACCCTCTGCCGATATTCCAATATGGAAGGAGCGTTATTTACGTCGCTGGTTTCTTTAATAGTTTCTTCCACACTACCAGATTTGTCACCACCGGGTGGACAGAACAAAATTACGAAGCCACGAGCCACTCCACTGTCCCTTCGCTCGGCAACTTCGATCCTTGCGAGGCAAATCGAGAAGTGCCGGAGGAACATTTGCGAGTTTCTGTGCGAACGTGAGGGCCGAGACAGTCGAAGGGAAAGTTCCTTCGGGAACGAACTGGCGGCAAACGGCCGGTAGGAACATCGATACCTCGATTATCGTCGCACGGGGCACGATACTGGCTCGATATCCGGTCGTTATTAATTCTAGGGTGAAACACAGTGGAACATCCATGGTACCTCGGACGTGACGATGGCTCGCCCGCGCGCGATTCCGGAAAGTGGGTTATCGGGATACTCACTTCTCTCACTCTCTCTCTCTCACACACACACACACACACACACTCTCTCTCTCTCTCTCTCTCTCTCTCTTGCTTCTCTTCTCTCGCCGATCGCGTACTGCTCCGGCTACAGTTCCGTGCCACGTTGCCCTCGTTGGATTAGAGTGGCGGCATTATTGTAGGCATTATCGTAATCCCCCCAGGATACGCAGGCCTAAGGCCCTACGAACTTTTGATTCACCTGAGTAGAGTCTACTCCAATCCTCTCTAACTTCTGCGCTTCCTGATTTTCACGTGGAAATTTCTTCCTCCTTACGAAGGAGAGCTTAATTAAATCCCTAATAAATTAACCGATGTCGCGTCGTGAATCTAAACGAAATTGAAACGTAGGAATTCGACAAAGAACGGGACAAAAAACGAGAATGGAACAAGGACAGAGACAAAGACATGACGCGAAGGGGGGGGGGGGTCGGAAATAATTAGACGAGAAGGTCGTCCTCGGATACCATTGGTTGATTATGAATAGAATTCCTTCGATATTCTCTCCCTGTCGACAGAATTATCTCGTCCGTGGTGCTCGCGAGGAGAATTCTTCTCTCGCGCGGAACAGAGGGGTGGTGGGCGTGAAACGCGAAACGAAGAGCGTGGAGAACACAACAGGAATTGAAAGGGGGTCGACTACGAGAACGACGACGACGACGACGGCGGTGGCGACAAGCGGAAGTGGAGGGAGGAGGATGGGAGGAAAACGAGGTTTTCAAATAAATCGGGTCGCTTGCTTCGTAGAATTACTTCGTGCCCCCTGCGGAAGCAGCAGGGTGGTGTGTGCGATTCGTATTTAAGAGTGGCGTGCCTATTTGGTGGAAAGGACTGAAAAACGCCACGCGGGATTGCCAGCCGCGGAGAAACGACAATGAGGCGCGAGATTAAGGAAGAACATAAAGGGAAGGAAATGCGCGAGGGGCTTATGACAGTGGTGGTAGTAGAGAATCGGTAAGAAGGTGTGAGATGAGAAAACGCGCATGTCGTTGTAAAGGAAAGTGTCGAAGTATTTTGCCTTATATCGCGTTGCAAGCCTTACTAAACACACCTGCGCTCGCAGCGAGGGTACATTTTTCATTGGACGAAATAAGGGCCCTGGGTCTGACACGTGAAGAATAAGCAGGGGGTTGTACGCGTACGCCGTGGAATCTAGTAGACCGATAGAAATAGAAATAGATCGTAAGTAATTGATTAAAACCTAGTGTTCTAGATTATATTCGAACTTTGGAATTTTTTAGATTGAAATTATTTTAAAATGCTCTTTCCGATATTGCGGCTGGCTTGTTTTCTCAGTCGTAGAAGTTCCAAGGTTTCCAGGATTACACGAAGGTAATCGTGCTGTCTTCTACTTTGTTTTACTTAGTGACTACTAAGTTTTCGTGAGTGTGGCTCGCGAGGATGGCTTCTACATTAGTCTACTGTATGGTGGATACAAGGTTGCCTAAGTTTTAATTCACACCACTTAGTTGCATCTCTTGGTTCACATTGAAACCACATTCGAAGCTAACATCGATCCAGCATTTACATTACTTAAATGTTTCCGAATTTGTCTCTCGCTGTAGTTAGCCAATTGAATCCTTGAGCGTTATCGGTATTGGCGCGTGCTAAGTGGACATCGCTAAGAAAGAATTTTCTTTTAACACATGCCATCGATTTTACTTTGCGAACATGTCCGAGACACGAAAGACATTTAAGCCTATTCATTATTTAGGCCGCTCGGAGACTATTCTTCGTAGCATCTTCTAATCATGATCTTGACATGCGGATCTGTTGTTAAGTAGTAAAAGAATATGCGTTACGTTAGGTTAGTGAGACGTGCGAAATAAGAAATTTAACCTCGGATCGAATCAAATTCTATCGCGAAAGTAAACACGATAGCGCAATCGCAATTCGCACAATTTTTTTCATCTCGTGACCTCGGCATCTGTAGTTGCGATATCAATTGACGCGTAGGCGTAATCTCGGGAGCCAGGCCGATCGCAAAAACGCTGCATTTTGCATGTATCGCGAATATTTATCACGCATATCCATTTTCCATGCACGCGCAAACTTAGAGAAGTATCGTGACGCGCCAGCAAGAACGCAAATAGGAAACCGAATTTTTTCCGCTCTCTATCTTCCTCCTATCTCACGACGGTCGTTACGCACAGAAAACATGTTGGAAAATGTTTCTCTGAAAAATTATCTAGCGCCCGAAGAGACGCGGATAAAACAGAAACCGTGTTAATGGAGTAGGATATTAATCCATTTCCAAGAGTATTCTTTCGGCGCGAGAATATCCTTTTAGTTTGGGAAAACCTCTTTCATGAATGCAGTGCAACGACACTTACTCTCATTACGTTTGGTCTGAATTATCAAACCAAGCGTGTGCACGAGTTTATCACTTCGACGTATTTCGATAGAGCGCAGGGTAACGAGTGTAAAGAACCGGAGTAATCCATAAAAGATGCGATATATTAGGGCAATGGCCCATGGGCACAACACGGACGAACAACCATTAGCGTGACGGAGAGAACGTCGCACGAGATCGACGAGGAGGAAAATGGGAAAAGCGGGCAAACGGACCGAATGGAAGATCAGAAAGTGAAAAATTCAGGACGGGCAACCACTCCGAGAAGAAACAAGGGTAAGAAGAACATGCATCCTCGACGAAATCTCAAAAGGAAAGTGGGGAAAGTCCAGTTGGAGAAGAGCAGAAAACCCCGGATTCGTCACACGAGGGCAACACAATACGAACACAGAGTCCGACACAAAACGACCAATGAGGAATCATGATGGCACGGCAGAACGAAAATCCACTGAGAAGCATCCCGATAGGATGAACCCATTAGAATTCAAGCTCGTAGAAGATCCACGACACATCGTATCCCTTCCTACCACTCTCAGCAAAATCTTCCCTACTCACCGAGTAGGTGCGCGAGGATGAGGATTTTCAGTTCCATCTGTCCCCTTCTTCCGGTAATCGGTGCAGGTTCCTTACTTCCGTTCTCTCCTGCGATCTTCGTAGCACGTCTGTCGCGTACGGCGCGTCACTTCGCATGTCGAAGGGGCGCCTCTCCCGATTTCAGCACTGTGGGTACGCGTCGAGCGCGCACGACGATGAGGATGCTGAGGAGGATGCGAAGGAGGAGACCGACGCCGTGGATGACGCCGTTGGCGAGCACGCTGACGACGACACCGAGGACGCTGCTAGCGACGGCAACATCCCCTTACATAATAGCGAAGTCGGAGAGGCCCGCGGACCTTGGATACGGTCGGTTCGATGAATATCCGTCCGGTAGTGTGCGCCGTGTGTGGCTCCCGGCGGTGGTGTCGAGAAGGTGGAGGAGGCGGTGGAGGTGGTGGAGGTGGTGGAGGCAGCGGTGGTGGTGGACGGCGCCAGAGGCGGGGTGGGCTCCACGGTGGTGCCCCTCTTTCGCGCAGAATCAATTTCATCGCAAAACGACGTCGATGTGACGGCGCGAGTGCGCGAGCGCACTCGACGCGAGGGGGCGCGCGCATGCGCGCGCCCCTCGTCCTCCTGGATCTTCCACGGTTCGCGAGGCTGCTCGTGGGGCGCGAAGGTGGTCGAGAAGGGAGGCAAGAGTGTGCGTAACTCGTGTGTATTCATGGTGGACGGGGTGAGAGAGAACGAACCTTTTGTCACTGTGTGTGCGTTCGTGTGAGGGGGTGGAAACAGGGACGAGAGTGCATGCTGCGTCGAGGATTGGCAAAGTGTGCGGACGAGTCGGTGTGCGGAAGTAAAATCTGGCCCAACGATAGATTCCGAACTACCCCTAGCCGATAGACCAATCCTCTCTCTCCCGTCTCGACCTCTCTCCTCTTGTCTTCGTCCTCGTTGTGTTACCTCCGAGTTCTCTCGCCACCTCACCGACAGTCTAGCCGCGCATTACTCCCACCCCCTGCGTGTACCCGCAAGAGGAACGCACCCTCGTTCTCCGCACCCCCTCTTGTGCAGGCTTCCGTTGCACTCGACGCAATGTCCCGCTTACTACCCCCTTCCTTCTTTTCAATCTCCGATCCACTCGTCCGTGTCTCTTCTGTCGTCCCCGAACGCTTCCACCCCCTTGCGTGCTTTTCTTTCCCTCACGAGCGAATCTCCCCCTGCCCTCTGCCATCGCCGCCGTCGCGTCCCGTCGCGCGTGTCTTTCGCCCTCGTATTTCCATCCCCCTCGTGTCATTTAGGCACTACGCATCGAGTCGGAGACATGGCGAGGAGGAGACGAAGGGGTGGGAAATGACAGGGGAGGAGGTGGAATGGAGACGTAAATATCGGCGTCTGGAGTTCGACTAGAGATCCGGAAAGTACGAGGGCGCTAAGGGATGGGCTCGTTCGTATGGGCCTGAGTGGAGAAGGGTTGGGGTAGTGGTTTTGCACTTGTTTATCGCGATGCCCGAAATTAGGGGGGTTGAATTCGATCGAAGACCCGTGGCAGCGCAGCTGCGCTCGCACTAATATCGCCACTGGAATTTAAGCTGGCCAAGAGGTTTGCAAATAATTGCGCATCCCAGTGGCGAGAAGGGAAATAAAGATTCTGCTATTTCTTTCCGCCCCGTATTTCAATTTTCCATGCGTCGATTGGAGAACGCGAGTGGTGAAAATCTCGACTTCCCTTAATTTCGGCACTCATAAGAGAAATATCAGCTTCGACGAGGAGCGAGGTTCAAGGATATCATTTTTCCGCCATCGAGATATTGCGCTAGAAGCGCGTGCGTCATGGAGATCGTGGCAATTCTGTTTCTGGAAGAATTTGAGAGCCGGAGAATAATTATCGGCGCGCTCGTTAACAATCGCCGTTAAATAAAGTGGAAAAAAAGTATCGGTAATACGATAGAAGGGACAGGATATTCTCAGGAAGGGAAAACGAACGAAGCGGCGAACGTGCGGAGCGAAGCAGCTGCGATTGTTCCGCAGCATTCGCTCCAGTTTCGGAACTACGTGTGCATCTGTATCTGGAGCTGCACGCGAGAGAAGGAGAACAGGTGTGTGTGTGTGTGTGTGAGAGAGAGAGAGAGAGAGAGAGAGGGAGAGAGAGGAAGAGTCTCTCTCGCGATGCGCTTGGCTACCAAGAGTTCCGTTCTGCCGTAGGAATGGGAGGATATCTCATATAATCCGAAAATTAATAGCGGCACTATCGCTACCTTTCTTAGCAGTGTTTGTTCTAACGTAGAACGGGACTGGTCTGGCCCGAGATGAAATTGGCGATCACGCATTGTTGAAAGAGATCAAGTAGGTTCGTTTGAAGTGGCCGTCCTTTCATGGTTCTTTTTCATGGAACCACCGCTCATGCAAATTAAAAATTCCATGGGCTACCACCCTTCTCCTTCTTTGCTCGAGAATTTCTCAACAACGCGCCCTTCCGCGTCACCTCGATTCTTTTCGACTAAACCGAATGAATAAGCACGAGAGATAACGAGCACGGGGAGAGGGTCGTTTTGCCCGCGGCCTCGAAAACGCGATTGTTTAAGAGGAAAACGCTGCTAATCTGGAGACTGGCGCGTGGAGGTGATATTGCGGACTTTAGTCACTACTCTGTTTGTGTCCCCGTTTCTCCTTGTTTTCTTCTCACCCTCTCTGTTCCATGCCGTTTCATTGCCCACGTTTCGTTGGAATTTCCTTCTCCCTTTCTCTACCACCTCTCGCGACATCGGCTCCGTTTCCCTTTCTACCTTTCCTACGTTCTCCAACAAAAACACAGGTTTCAATTAGATAGTCTCTCGTGGGGAGCGCAGGGCCAGCGAAACTTCTCTGTGGGGTGTAGTCCACTTGGCTTTCTCAAGCTCGCATCTAGGTCTGTACACTCGCCATTTAATCATTCTCGCGAACGGTCTTTAAATCTCAACAAAGATTCGAGACTCTTTCGTAGTTTTCTTTTCTCTGGCATTCGTGACCTTCGATTCTTCCAATATCGATTAGAACCGAAGTTCTGGGATAAGTGTACGGGTTGTTTTGTACGCTCGACGTTATTGATTTTGTTCGTGAAGCCACGTTGGCTGGAATTGATCTGTCTTTTGATGAAATATAATCCGATTCCGTTGGATAAATTACAGTAAATTATCCATTATATTAAAGAACCTTTTAGGCATTCTTTCTGTCGTAAGGGGATGGGATCCCTTGCTTTGCATTTGGCCACTTTTTTCT
This sequence comes from Tiphia femorata, assembly GCA_944319695.1. Classification (NCBI taxonomy): domain Eukaryota; kingdom Metazoa; phylum Arthropoda; class Insecta; order Hymenoptera; family Tiphiidae; genus Tiphia; species Tiphia femorata. The sequence continues at coordinate 4,957,996 of OX090902.1, forward strand.
TTCTTTCTTTTTTATCACTCGTTAGTAGCAGTCGAACGAAAAATAATGAATCAAAGGGAAGACCACTCGTACGAAACGGGCCGAGGAGGGAAATAAGAGGTGATAACTTATAAAGTTCACGTAGAAAAGAGGTCGAATCTTTTCCGAAATGCGTTTCTTTTTCATTTTCAGTGAATAAGCACACGTGCACGAGGAAAAATGGACAACTGGATAAACCAGACGTGTAAAACGTTATTTTCGTTCTTCGGAAAGACCAGCCTTGCTCACACGCGAAGGATTTTTAAATATCTAAGAGAGCGGTGCGCCAGGACCAAATTAAATCTCGCCTCGTTGTTTATTCATGAGGCATAATTCAATCATTGTCAATGACCCGGGCTGATTTCGCCGATCCTAGAATACTCAAGAACCATTCATGCTGGAAATGCGAATCGAACTTCCCGGAATCCGTGAGCGCGATGGTTCAACTCCCTCTGATACGCTATTTCTAAATTAGTGTTAATTAGAATCAGCGAGATAGATCTGCGATGGAAATTTTATTCGAGTTGGATGCCAAATTTTACCCTGTTCCACACACAATGTCCCATCTTCAGGGAGAAGATGCATAACGAATTAAAATTTGATCTTCGATCCTTTGTGCGGCTTCCGCGACGGGGTAACGATATTTCGCCATTCTCCTTGGCGCTTTGACTGGTGCTCCTCCTTAATGAGCAAATGCTGATGCGCCTCTATTCAAACATTGTTACGTCGGGTAAAGAGTCTCGGAGACATCGGGGACGTGTTCTTAATGAACATCGGTAAATCCGAGCCCTCTACTTCTTTTCTTCTTACCTTCGTAGCCACGGTACGACATCCAAGAGGGTGGACAATTTTGAAAATTCGAGGGAGTCGGAAAACTACGGGTGCAAGTCGAGAGGAGAAGAAATCACGGCGAGTCTAGCGTGCCTAGGGTGTAATCCTAGGGATTTCTGGAAACGTCGCGCTCATCCATGGCCAATGGGCCGAGGTTGAATGGCACTCGCGGTCATTAAAGTGCCATTAGCGAGCACTTGTCCATCATGGAAATTAATGAGGCTTTCGGTGTACTACGTGGACCACTCCCCCCCTACTCATCCTCCTCCGTGAAACGGGGCCACGCTCTAGGAAACTTCCTTGGAGTCTTGCTTGGGCGTTGATTGTACGGGAGCGGGATAATCTCGATTAATCGTTACGCCGCATTGCCTTCGATGTCTGTCCTGCGTGTTGGCTTCTCCAGTTTCGAAAATTAGCTTGGTGGGCGCAATCGCAAAATCGATTTCTAATTATACGAAAAATTGTACGATTATTAATGATGCGCAGAAGTGATTTTCATTATGCGAGTGGAGTTGGGAGAACGAGAGGAGATCTGTCTTCGACGTTTCCGATGAGTCACCCAGCCTGCTCATCCCAGAATGAGGAGGAGAGAGAAAGAATGAAAGAAAGATATAAGAGAGAGGGAGAGGGGGAGAGAGAGAGAGAAACAGATAGAGGTGGGGGAAGTGATGAAAACTATTGTTTGTCGGCTACAGAATGCTCCGTTCACGGAGTCGCTGTAATGGCATGACGGACTCGTGTAAATTGAATTGATCTCGAACTGATGGTTCTAGGACTCTGCGTTTGATATCGCGCTTCAATGTACCAGCAACCAGCAGCTGATTTCGATGGGAGCAATAATCTGCGAACAGCAGAAATGAGAAAGGGATTGAATATTTGGTGCTGATCAAAAATTTTAAACAAATTTACCGTGGCTGTATTAAGAACAACAACTATGGAAGTCGGTTAAAATAAAATATAAATGCTTACCCCTCGATGTGGAAGGTTAAACAACGGGGCGAATTATGTATTCATTACCGGAAATTATTCAACGTATCTGCCGATTAAAATACAAAATGATCAAGATAATCGGATTTATAATCGAAATACGTTATTATTATTTCCACCATAAGTATGGAATAATTGTTACCGACACTTTAATCAATTTTCAATCATTTCCATGCTCCGAGCCATTACCGGTAATTAAGTCTACGAGTTAGTCACATGTTTGCCGTTGTTTACGATGCACGCGAATTTATTTTCTACCCTTCGCTAATTCGGAAAGTGAATGAAAAGGGGCAACGGAATCGTTGCAAATAAATTTAACAGGATGTGGAACATCCGTGAATATGACGTTCGAATCGCATCTCATTATCATCGAATCGCTTTAAGCGAAACACTCGGGATGAAAAAGGCGGAAAGAGGATATGGTTCGGACATTCTCATTCATTCTGTACATTCTATGAACTATTTTGCGAGGCGATTCTAATTTTTCATCGGCATTACCCGCCCCGATCTTGATTAATCGTCGGGACGTGTATCGTGCGTATTCTCAACTAGGTCATCGTTGATTCCGCGAATGATCGCGCGCCCGAGAAACGCGAGGGAAGCAATTTAAATTCATAAAAGAAGGTCGCCCCCTTACGCTCACACTCTCCAGTGAAGATGGCCCAAGGAATTTGTTTATTTCTGCAAAACGCATCGTGGAAATTGTGTCGCGTCTACTTGACGGAGCTGCCTGGTCCGTGGGAAGTGAGAAGTTTCAAACGTAAAGAAACGCACAGAGATAAATCGTGTATCGTCGAGATGAAAAAATCTAATCTAGAAGTCTCGGCGAATTCTCAGCGAACGAATTCTTTCGTGATTTCCGGCAAAATCTGAGAGGACACTTGCTTTTAACGGGGCTACCGGTTATCGCGAGTCTCGAAAGCATTCGATTTCAATGATTATCCCGATTTCACGGGAGAATGTCGGGCGTGTAGGACGAATCGCAATTAAGCGTCTCCTCTATGCGATATTCATCCGAACGATACGAGGATCTTTGAATATTCACGTTGTTCCGATTGTGCCATCTGCCCTAGGAATTCGAATTTTCTGAAAGAACGTACAAGGAACGCTCGCCTCGTCTCGAGGCCGAACGTTATCGAGATTCTCGAGAATATTCTGGCGAATCCTATCGTTGGAATATGCCAGGGTCCGCGAAGTACAGGCGTCCATTAATCGAAACGCAGAATGAATTTCTCCAAGCTCGCTTAACACGAAAACGAAAATCGTTGACGTAACGATCGGACGATCTTCGAGCACGATCACTGAGAAAGGGGTCGCTTGTGTAGCGCAACTAACCACGTCTAATCATTGGAGTGAATATCTCGTGACCGCATATATCCGCTAGCTACAGCTCTCGTGCGACGATTACGATAATGCAGTTACAATGCCAAGACACCGTTCTCCAAGGCTAATCCTTCTAATCTCGATTAATCGCGTGTGAGGCGCCAGCCACCATCGACGCTATCGACGACGAGGACCACGACGATCTAACCTCGTCCGAAACGAAATTCGTATTCGTGAGAGAGAACGTCTCTCCCCTTTGGATCACGAGATTGCCAGGAGCTGATCTCGACTAATCACTCGTAAGAGTTTCTCGTGCGTTTGAATATTCGGATGATTCAGATTGTCTCGTTACTCGTCACCGTTTTTCAATCACTTCCAGCCGAGATCTCTATTCGATCTTCGGTGAGCTCACAATTTTCCAATCACACGGAGAATAAAGGTCCGGGTGCTATGTAAATAGATATTCTGAATTTTTCCTTACGAGGTCAATGACCTCTCCGCGCGAACACAATTTCCACTCAACGACGGCGAAGTGCAATAAACAAGCTTCTCTGATAAATGCGAGTGCACGACGAAAGGCTAATGGACGAATTTATTCCCTTCGCCACGCGTCTCCTCAAGGTTGCACGTGCTTTCCGAAGTAAAATCGATACTCGCAGCCCCTCGTGCCTCTTTCATCCCATCCCTGCGGTCTGCACCGATTCCTCGCTGACTTCAGTTCGTCGAAACTACGCGCCACTATTCTGCCGATGAATCCAGGTGCGGAATGGCGAAGATAATGAGATAGTCGTAAATCGGCTGACAGACTCCGTCCTTTACACGCGACGATTCTCAAGGCCGCGTGGCACCCTGTGTTTATCGAGAGTTTTCTCTCATTTTTTCTCGTCTCGTCTCGTCTCGTCTCTCTCTCTCTCTCTCTCTCTCTCTCTCTCTCTCTCTCTCTCTCTCTCTCTCTCTCTCTCTCTCTCTCTCTCTCTCTCTCTCAAGGCATTAGCAAATATATTTCTTTCTTTCTTTCTTTCTTTCTCTCTCTCTTTTCTTTCTTCTGCTTGGACCCCGACATTTTTTCTCGGATAAAAGAAGCCCTATCGCAACTCACCTTATCACCCGAGGCGACAACAGAGCAACTCGTGAACCCCCGCGCCTCGTTTGTAGCGATGGGGCGGGACCGAAAAATTTTCCAGTTTCTTAATTCTCCCAAGCGACGCGCTCTCGTTGGGCGCCGTGCGCGGGTGAAATTTACGAGCACGGCGCCTACTCTCCCGCTTCTCCACCTTCGCGCCATTGTTTACACACGCTGGATGGCGACGTGTCGACAACGACAAATTCTAAATCTTAACGAGACGACGTGTTCCTCTCCGTATACACAGGTCTTAATTCATACGCACGCGAGCGGCCCCGTAGAGCGAGGCGGAATTATTTATACCACGCCGGCACCACCTGTGTAACCATTCCTACTAACGATAGACGCCTACCAACACGAGCCTCCACACTCGTGTGAGATTCGTCATGATATTTAGAAGGAGAGCAAAGACGCTAAGTGTCTTGTAAGAGTATTTGTCGAAGTAGAGGAGTTTACGAGAGAGTTCCCTAGCTTAGTAGATGTCTACGGTAATTGTCAGGATTCTTCTTTCGCAAGGAAGTGTTTTTTTTTTCGCTCTTTTGTTTGCCTTGAATTTAGTTTTTTTAAGGTGCCGATGACGTGATTATTAAGCGTGACGGACCACGGGACGTTTAAATCTTCATGGAGAAGCACCACCTTGTGTAAACTTTTGTAAACCACCGCGACCGTGGCTGCCAGATGTGCTTCGCTCGATTAACATCCGACAACGTTTTCATTACGCTCCAGATTCCGGTGCGAGATTGAATTTACGTGAGTGCACGAGGCGCGGTGTCGTAAAGGTTTCGAAACTCTTATTTTGCCCCGCGAAAGTGTTCCGCTTCCGAAAAATTGAAATATTTTTGTCAGGGGAATTTTGAGCCGGTGACATCCGCGTACACACTGGAAATATTGAAATTACGCTTTCCACGAATTCATCCGCACTGTTAAGCTCAATTTGCTGGAAAGTAGGAAAGCATATTTTATAACTAGTTAAAGTTGATTTTGGCAGAAAGGGAGAGAGAGAGAATTTCTGCGCACTAAGCTCCCAATTTTCTCATTCCAAGAACCATGAATCCTTGGATTAATTACAAATCGAAAAACATTTTCACCTACATTCTTTAGAAACTCTTGAAAATTTTGACTCACACTCCTCTCTCACTCTCGTTTTCCTCGAAGGGCCAATCTCCAGTCGCCCTTCTTCTGCAGTGGCGAGGGAAAAATAAAGGTGCGGTCGCGAGAGGAAAATGCGGAAGGCCTGGCGCGTCCCACCACGGGACAAGGTCAAGGGTGAAGGTGTCTCAGAGAGATCCGGCGACGTGACACGTCTGGTTTAAGGTCGCAACTCGGCCAGACTCTCCGTGACCCGATATAGGCGCATGAGGCGCCCGTGTGCTCGACATTCATGTGTCGAACCCTTCCACGCGTAGTCAAGCGCACGAACCGGCGTTGGCGCAGGGTGGAATTTCGCAAACGAAGAGAAGAGTTCGAGAAATGTTGGCCCTGCCGAACGAAGCTCGTGTAATCGAACCAGTCTCGTTCTCATTTGCCGTTCCACGTGCTTCTTGAGGGTAGGCTTTCGTTCGTGCATAATTTACGAATCTGTGCATTTCCAATCCGTTTATCATTACGATTGTTGTTGCTTTCGAGAGACGATTCTTCGCGGTACGCGACGCCTCAAACATAAATATCCTGAAACAATATAACTACGATAATATGAGCGACAGAACGGAGCGAGGTCGATTACGTCAGCGAGAGAAGGAGGATGAGATCGAGTTAAGGATTCATTTATTGAGGGTGGCAAAATATTTGCAAGCGATAAAGCGCCGAGTGACACCGCGACAATGTTTAAAGTTACACAATGATGGTAGGGATAATGACATTGTTACGATTGCAGGGAGATCCCGACGAACACGTGCGTGCTTTTTAAACACTGGCAAACAGCCCAGTCATTATACTGAAACGCGTGGATCGTACTGACAGTGGGTAAGCGGGTGGCATTTACACGAGTTACTGCTCCAATTCGATTTCTATTTACGTTCTGTAGTCGCGCAGGAGAGAAATTCGAAACGCATCTATAAATCGAGATGTACGCTAACTATTAGCATTCTTAAGAAATAAGAAAAACAGTTCACCTCTGCGAGCCGGTAATGTCGACATTCAGGGATACCACATTATTATCCCATAACAATTTTACCAATAGTTTCTCTCGGATCGAGAAAGCCTATACATTTCCTCGAACGTTTTTACTTTAAGTTTCGATCTTTCTCGAAGAACTTTCCTCTTCGGACGAAATTTCGTAAAAGCGGTGACAGCAACGGCAACGTCCACGGGAGCACCAGCAACGAGCGCGACGACACGGGGAAACGAAGGCGGCGTCGGCGTCGTAGCGTCGGTGGCGACGACGACGGTGGCGTGCGCGACTATATCGGGGCGTCGCGACGCCTGCGCGAGATTCGGCAACGATCAGCTGGCTGGAGGGTTCTACGTAGAGCAGTGATTCTTAATCGTCTCAATGTCGCGGAACAGTTTTAGTTTGCGCAGAGAAATTTCACAATGTTGAAGAAACATTCGCGCTGAATTTCCCTTCGATCGAGGAACTTCATCCGTAAAAATGCCACGCGCTCCCAGTTCGGCGAAACACATCTAACATATACTCCTGGGACATTTGTGTTCCCAGGTCAAGAACCACTGGCGTGTGGAGGCTAGAACGCGCGACGAGGACATAAGCCTTTGTCTATATCCGTCTTCTTTTCTCGTGGAAAGCTCGGAGGAGAAGAAGAGCGGGCGAAGAAAAGGAGAGGAGTCTAAAATAAGAAAGAGAGATACTTGCGCGCGCGTGAATCGTCGGCTGCATACCGCGCTACCCTTACGAGCTTTGAGAAGGGGAAGAAGGGAGCAATGTAGAGAGCACGCGCGTCCAGCCACGAGCTATCAGTACCGACGACGAGGGCAGCCTCGTCGGCACCTACGCACGTTTACGGAGTCGCGGCGCGTTCATGTTGGCGTCGTTCTCGCGTAGCCTTGCTGGAAACGCCGCTGCTTCTCTTCGTGGTCCTCTCGGTTGTCCACCACACGTCACCGCCTCCTTCGTCATCAGACTCCGAGTTGCGTGCCAGGAACTCTACTGGTGTGGTGCAGTGCTGCCGTGACGACCGATCGAAACGCATTCGCCTGGTGGCGAGCAGAAAAAGAGACAGAGAGAGAGAGAGAGAGAGAGAGAGAGAGAGAGAGAACCGGAAGAAAGGAGAGTCTCGATTTTTTCCCTCCGAGCCAGTCGTGAGCCAGCGAGGCCTCCGGTGTGTCCACGATGCCGTACCTTATTTCGCGCCGAGGCTCTTCTCACAGAAGAGAAGAGAATATTCCGCTTCGCGAGTTGTCCTCGTCGTCGTCGTTGTCGTCGTCCTCCACGCCTCGTTCGTCGGGGACGCTCGTCGCGGCTGCTCGTCCGCGCGGTATGGCCGCGTGAAGATTCGAGGCCGCCCGGGAAGCAGCAGCCTGCGGAACCTCAGGAGGACGCAGGAGGAGCAGCACGTCAGCAACAGCTTCCACTTGCGTTCTCGGACGCGGCCGAGAAAGTGTAAGGAGATAAGGAGAAAGGTGCTTGAGGACGAGGGAGTCGAAGAGGAGAGGATATCGCTGAGAAGGCGGTTCGACGTGGTCCAGGAGAATAGGCCTCGAGGTTGTTCCTAATTTTGTTGCGGCTTGACGGACAGGAGCTTTCGTGGCCTGGAAAGAGGACGAGCGGATTTGGAAAGCGGCTGCTCGGAGGACCGTTTTTAGTGAGAAGAAAACGAGAGGAGAAATCGAAGCGGAAGAAGAAAGAAGAAATTTTCTTTTGATTTGGGAAAGCAGAAGGGCGGACGAATCTTCGAGGACATACCCGAGTGAAGATCGGTGAAATTTATTCGCGAGATTAAATATCTCTTATTTTGCAGTAGAGCGCGAATCAGGACGCGGTCAAAAAAAAAACGAGAGAAACGGCGCGTGACGAAGAGCCACGAAGAGGGGGAAGAGACAGTTTCCTCCACATCAATTCCAGGAATTCGTCGAATGCCACCACGCATTATAACAACTACGTGACCGCGAGGAGCGCAGTCGAGTTAAACGATCCGCAGAAGGAATCACTTGCTAGTGAAGTGTCGTCCTTATCCTGTCTGCGGCCAAACGAAGGAAGTTTCGCGGTCGAGAGAAAGAGAGAGAAAGAGAGGCGAGAGAGTGTGACCAACACAAGGTGGTGAACGTCTCGTTATCAACGACGTGCGTTTGGCACTCGAGCGAAACGCGGGAGGGCAGTTGGTGCGCCCGTGACAGTGGCAGTAGTCAGTGCTCGTGTTGTCATCGTCCTGATGGTGGGTGCCTTCTACCGAAGTGTTTCTTTTTGAAAATCAAAATAAACTCGCGGAAAATCAATCGAGTGCCTGTCGCGATAGTGGGTGCTTCAACGAATATATCAAAAGCCGTCTCTGAGAAGAAAGAAGGAAACAGCAGGTGAGCGAGTGAGCGAAAAAAAAAACCGAAGCTGGCCGCCAGAGGGAAACCAATAATTTCGTAGGGTGTTCGGTAGGGATCATTTAGGGGGAGAGTACCAGCTGCGCACTATTCCCTCTTCGTCTTTTTTTTCTCTCTCTCCCTCTCTCTTTTTCTCCTTCCCTCACTCTCGCTCTTTCTTCTCTCTCCTTTCAAGCCGAAACGAACACGCGTCTCCCAAAGGCGAAGGTCGCACTGAGATTTTGCGTATCTGAGATCAGCAGGGCAGAGATTTGAGAGAGAAGACCGCAAACGATACGGCACGTCCGACGGTGGCGTCGAGGGGCGTCGCAAGAGCACGAGTTGCACGCAGCACTGCGCACGAAGGTGGCGGTTTAAAAAAAGCCACACACGAGTCAGGACGACCCTTTCGCTCCCGGTGTAACGCGACTCGTTCCTTCCTCTCTCTTCCTCTTCCCTCCACATGAAAGAGAAGAAAGACGAGAGACCGGAGACAAAAGAGCGGTAGAAGATCCCATCGGATACCGTACGATATTATTTACGTCTCACCAATATTTGATTACCCCAGATAGCAACATCGAGGAGGAATAGCTTGTGCAATTAAACCGGAGAAGCTTCCTCTCTCACTCTCTCATTCTCTCTCTTTCATCCAGAAATAAACGGAGCCCTCTTCTCCACCGAAGCACCTGCTCGACCACCGAATTCATCCCCACGGCCTCTCTCGCGTAACTGGAAAGAAGCGGATTCGCGAGCCCAGGCCGGGTATTCGCGAGCGGAGCCTAGCGCAACTGGCAGTCCATGCACGAGGTGCTCGCCGGCACGCGCGCGTCCAACAATCGTCCGATAACGAGACACGAAGCGTCGTCTAATTTGTGCTCGAGGTTCCACGAGGTAGCGGAGTAGGAGAGAAGCGAGAAGAACAGGTGGTGGAGCGGGTGGAGCCCTGAGCCCTGCGGCACGCGCTGCACGAGACCAGTACCCTTCTGATGGTACAGCGAGTGCCGCGACGGACGAGTGCGGACGACGATCGTCCTCGTCAACAGAAGCGGTGCCGACGACATCAGTCAGGTGGTGAAGAAGAACCAGGATGCCACCGTCGCGAGCCAGCTTGCTCGCGCACAGGACGATGATCCTGATGCTGTTGATGGTCGCGCTAGTATGCGGCCCACGTGGCGTCCACGCCGGCCTCGTTCACCAATCGTCTTACGAGCCTGCGCCCGAGCGCCTTCAGCCTGCCAGAAGAGCCCCGATGGACGATTACTCCGTGCACGGGCCCATCGTTGACGATCAAGAGTTACCCAGGGACCTCAGAGAGCCCTACCCTGGAAAAAGTTTCGGCCCAATGGGACCCGTAGACCGTGCCCTGCCCAGCGACTCCGCGGCAGATTCCTTGATGAGTCTGTCCAACACAGGAGAACAATCCGCTTCCGACCCGCTTCCGCCTCCTCGGTTGAGCGAGGTGGCGGAAAGCGACGATCAGTTGTTGCTCAAGCCCAAACCGGAATATCATATCGTGTCCGTGGAGTTCCATAGAGTCGAGACCCCGTTTGTTATAGGGATTTGGATATTTTTCGCCAGCATCGCTAAAATCGGTGAGTCGCTGTTAACATCGAGGACTTAATCTTTATTTCGTGACAACCTTTAAGGGCAAAGCGCCTTGGAGAAACCCCTTTATGGTTTTCCGTGAAAAATGCTCGCGTGTCAACGCCAAGTTCGTGAGGTATTTTAAAATAAGAAGGAGCATTATTTCGGAGGATAACGATCTCTTTCTCGTTTCCACCCAATTAGGCTTCCACATGACGGCCAAGCTGAGCAAGATCTTCCCCGAGTCCTGCCTGCTGATCGTCGTGGGGGTCGTGGTCGGCCTCCTACTCTTTCAGACCAGTAGCGTTCACGTGTCACCTTTGACGCCGGACACATTCTTCCTCTACATGCTGCCGCCCATTATCTTGGACGCCGGTTACTTCATGCCGAATCGACTATTCTTCGACCATCTCGGCACGATACTCCTGTTCGCCGTCCTTGGGACTATATTTAATACCCTGTCGATAGGTCGGTAATGCACAGACGATACTTTACCTTTTCTCTCTCTCCATCTCCTTCTCTCTCTCTCTCTCTCTCTCTCTCTCACACACACTCTCGTTCCCTGTCCTTTCTCAGCATCTACGCTTCGATTCGTTCCTACGCTCTTTCGCCCGTGGAAATGTCTCGCTTGTCCAGCTCGACATTTCCCAACTGTGTTTGTGTATGCGAGTGTATTGTGTGTGCCTATCGATGTTTCCTTTCCCACGCTCTCTAATTTTTAACTTTCAGCGTTCCTCGATCGATTTCCCTTCTATTTCGTGTCCCCAAGTTTGATTCACGCGTCTACCTTCGGTCTACTTTCTTTCTAACGCATTAATTTCTCTCTCTCTCTCTTTCTCTTTCTCTTCGTTCGCCCCGTTGCCAAGTCGACTCAACAGTCACCCTCGTATTCCCATTCCGTCAACCCTCTTTTCTAATCTCTCGGACTATCTGCCATTCTCCCACCACAACCTCTCTCACACCCACTCGTTCTCGCGTACATGTGAGAACGCGCGCAGAACATGCGGAAATACGCGCGCGAGTAAAAATAAAGTTGGTGCCGCGTGGGCGAACTCGGCAGCGAGGGGCGCCTGCGCGCGTAAGAGCGCGCTTCTTACGCAGAGGGCGAACGGCGCCAAACTGGAGACAGTCAAAAGTTTCGCCCACGCGTCCCCTGTCTTTCCATTCGAATTAACCCGAGGAGAATCGCAATCGACTGAGCGGAAAAGTGACGCGGGTGGTTGCGGAACGATCAGAGGCGTTTTATTCGTTTGACGTCACCGTAAGTCTCATTAGCTGCGTTCTTTTTACATGAGATCTCAGATAATCTCAGCTCACTTCAGTTGGCGGTTGTTCTTTTTGATTGACTCACTTGACAACTGAAGTGAAACTAATTGTAAGTGAGATTTTATCCTCACCCCTTACCGCAACTGCCTTACCCCTCAAATTGTCTCAAATTGAGATCTCAGCTCTTTCTACGGTTGTGTAGCGTAAGTGTGATTCGGTGGAGATGCGCTGCAATAATCTGAAGTAAATGCCGAGTAACACCTACTCGCTATTGACCGTTCTTTTAGAAAAGTTCTTTGATCACATAATCTCACCAAATCTCAGCTCAGTTCGGCTCAGTTAATCTCAAGCTGAGATGTAAAAAGAATGCACCTATTGTTTACACAATTAGCACGAATAACATGGACGGCGCCAACTTCTTCTCATCTTTTTCAATTGTCTCGGGAGAAATCGTTGTCCGCACGAGATGGACAATAATTAATTAACAATCCAGATACGAAGATTGCGCGAACTAGACGCGATGAGAATTTACGACGAGGACCGCAACGTAAAACGTCGCATCGTAATAATAATTGTTGAGTCGCGAAAGGATCGCGCGCCACGCGAGCGAGTAAATGTTTGCGAAGGAGAATGATTGCTGTGCGCTCGTCGGACGAATGAGGCGCCTCGAGAAAGCAAAATCGACTCAAATAACGATGACGTTAAATGTTTCGTCTGGACGGTGCACGCGCCCATGCTCGTTTATCGGTGTGCTTGAGAATCGACGCGCATCCCTTGCTGGGACACTTCGTTCGATAGAGCGTTATTTAATAAAGATTTACAAAGGACAAACGTATGGAACGAAAGAGATAATATTCTCGATAAATTTCTCTATAAATAATTCTTATTTTTCAGGTGCTTCGCTATGGGTTCTGGGCAAGATGGGCCTCTACGGGTGCACTACGCCTCTCCTAGACATGTTCCTCTTTTCCGCCCTGATCAGCGCGGTCGATCCGGTCGCGGTGCTTGCCGTCTTCGAGGAGATCCATGTCAACGAGATCCTCTACATCGTCGTTTTCGGCGAGAGCCTTCTCAACGATGCCGTCACTGTCGTGAGTAAAAGCTCTCTCTCTCTCTCTCTCTCTCTCTCTCTCTCTCTCTCTCTCTCTCTCTCTCTCTCGCTCTCTCTCTCTTTTTCTTTCTCTCCATCTCTTTCTCTTTCTCTCGATCCTCGAGGAGGCAATCAAAAAACAAGGGCACGTGAGAGTACCTTAGCTAGCCAGCGAACGACCTTGTCCCGTCCGAATGAATCTTCATCGAAAAACGACTTTGACATATCCCCGTCGCCAAAGTCGTCCTACCTAATCGATTCGAAGCTTTATATGTGCTCACCCTTCTCTCTCTCTCTCTTTCTCTTCGTCTCTTACTCTCGAATCGTCCAATTTGCTCGATGGATAGAGTCGAATTGCCTTGAACGCCTATTCGTTTGCTCCTGAATGCGTAAAGGAAGGACGAGGAGAAGGTGGAGGTGAACAGGTGATCCTCGTGGTTCTTGCGAAATCAAAAGTTACGAGGGCCTTGATTCGCTCGGCGAGGGAGCGATGAAGAAAACGGGAGAAGGAAAATGAAGGTGTGTGTTTAGGAAAGGATGAACGAGGGGATGGAAATAAATAAAAATGAGAGAAGACACGAAGGAGCTATTTCAAGCACTGAAATCATCCCCCAATCGAGAAAGAACCATACGGTTGCGCTCGTCCGCGCGCCGTAAAGTCTGATCAATGTCAAGATCGCAGATTACCCGCGCCCTCCTTCGCTTATGACCATGCTGGCCAAAGGTCAGTAGGTTGTAGGTCCGTAGAAAGACAATCCTTAGGCGAATTTCTTCCAGGACGGAGGGAAAACATTTCAGAAGAAAATTTTCGCAAGAGGATGGAAGAAATTTTTGAGCACTCTTACAGCCGCTTTGCCTCCCTTCTCTTTCAAAAGAAAAACGTAAGGTAGAAGAATTTCCAAGAGAAAATCAGCGTAGGAGAAAATCCAATTGTTCATCGCATTTTCGTGTACCCTCCCATTCCAGCTTCCTCCCTGCTATTCGACCTCGACCCGACCTTACCGCTAACGATCCTTTATCGACGTCCGGACTGTACTTCCTTAAATGCGCGAGACGCGGAATCTCCCTCCAATGGAGACAAAAGAGTGGACGGGGCGTGGCGGTGAATAAACAGGTAGACAAAGAACTTCGGTTCGGTTGAGAGAAGAAAAGCTGTCCGACTTAAAAATCATCCATACCTCGTCGCCGCAAAAAAAAGATCAAGTTTTCGTAATCGGAAATGATCCTTTGGCAAAGCACTCTGCCAATGTCACGATCGCGAATCGGTTTCGCTCCACTTTCGCGGTAACCATCAAAGGTCAGTGGGTCCAAGGTTTCTTTCGGGGTATTAGCAAAAGGCAACGTGGATAAAAGAGTCGGAGAAACCGGGGCAAGGAAAGCACACGTTGAAAGAAAGGGGCCGGGATTGGATCGAAGGGAGAATGGGTGGAGGGGGTGTCATTTGAGTATCGATTATAATGGAAAGGATTGTACCGGAAAACGATGAGAGCTTTTCCATCCTCTCCTTGTGTCACTCACCCGTTATTGAAACGTTGTCCTTGACGTTTCTCGGCGAAGGAAATAAATTGGAAAGGGGGCGAAAATCGTGCGAAGAGTTTTCTTCTTGTTTTTTTAAATAAAAGGAGAGAAGGGTAAAACGAGAATAAGCGCGAGACGAAGATCGAAGGGCGAAATTGGTGGGACGCAGGAGTAAAGCTGTCGTTTCGTTGCTCTCGATACTCAGGTACTCTACCATATGTTCGAGACGTACAGCGAGATGGGCCCTTCCAGAATCATCTACACCGACATACTATCGGGCCTGGGGTCCTTCTTCGTCGTGGCGATCGGCGGCACGATCATAGGCGTGATTTGGGGATTCGCAACTGGCTTCGTCACCAGATTCACTCATCAGGTGCGAGTGATCGAGCCGATCTTCATATTCGTCATGGCGTACCTGGCCTACCTCAACGCCGAGATCTTTCACATGTCCGGCATAATGGCGTGAGTATGGGCAATTAACGTACTTCCTATGATTTCCACAGTGATTCGAATTAACACAGACGCGTTCCAGCACGTGCCACGTCGAAAGTGACGAACTAATTAATACACTAGGAGTTCCCAAATGTTGGGCAAACAATAGACCGAATAGAATGTTCGGTGTCGCTAAAGCAAATTAACCTTGACGATTGTGTTAGCCGCTGCTACCGGCTGCTCGAGCGCGTGTCTTCTTCGCTTGGCTCGCATCGGAACGTAAATAATTTCGTCTCGAAATTGTTAAGGGGAAAACGGAGGAACGGCGACGTGTCCGCGCCTATAGACGCGCACCAAGACGACGGCGGTCGGGCCAATCTGAACGCTACGCAAAGTTCAAGGTGTCGCGACGCCAACCCCCGGAGAAATCGACGAGGGTTCGAGGGAGCGGTTTTATCGAAATTCCACTCCCTCGTCGTTTTCTTCTATTCTCTGGGGCGTCCGTAGACGATATAAAGAAGGAGAGAAAATAAGCAGGGGTGTGCGATTCGGCATTCTCGAAGGCGCAACTCGAAGCTAATCTCATTCTACTCGTCCCGAACTGTAGCGCGTTGCAATTCGATCGATCGTCGCGACGCTGTTAGAGCCCGCAGCGCGGCGTCGTTTTCTCCCTCCCTCCCTCTACTTTCTCTCTGACACACACAGAAACACAGAAACATACACAGGGCCCCGCGTCGTTGTCTCGCCGTCCTGCCACCGTCGCGACGCTCCGCCCCGCCCTCACCACCCCTTTCCATTTTTTTTTATTTCAGAATCACCTTCTGCGGTATCACCATGAAGAACTACGTGGAGGCCAATATATCGCACAAGAGCCACACCACTGTTAAGTACACCATGAAAATGTTGTCGAGCAGTTCCGAGACGATCATCTTCATGTTTCTCGGTGTGGCTACCGTGAACAATGCGCACAATTGGAACACCTGGTTCGTCGTGATGACCATTGTCTTCTGCTCGCTATATCGAATCGTGGGTGAGTTGAGGAAATTAATCGACGACGACGCGAACGTTCTTTACAAGCACGAGAGAACATTGGCCAAAAGGATCGGAAACTTGGCGCGAATATTACGCTCGTTATTAGACGGACGTGAAAAAAAGTTGTTCGACTCGGTGCGAGTTTGCGTTTTCGAGCTGCATGCCAAAACTCCCACCTCCGAATCGGTTTCTAACCCTGGATGATTGCCTCATTAGTGGAGGCCGCTTGGCAGGCGGGACAACCGTCTTACTTTTATTTTTGAAAATTTCTCATCCCACTTCTCAGCAGCTTTGTTCGTTCCAACGATCTGTGAAATGCGACGCGTAAGAAATCGCGAGGCTAAGAGGACGAGCTAATGGTATCAAGAAATAAGAGCCTTAGAGTAAACCGATCGGCGGTTATCGACTATCATCGATACAATCGGACCGCAAATCAATTTTCTTTCTCGCATACCCACTCGTTGCAATCGTAGAAGCCACGCGGAGCGGGAAATTAGTCGAGTATATTGTCGATGTATCGTCCGGAGTAAAGTAAGGTGTTTTCTGTTTTTATTTTTTTTTTGGGAGAGGACGGTAATCTAAACTTACTTCGAGAGTTGGATTAGTTCTGGATCTGTTTAAGGGCGGTTCACTGCGTTTATTTCGAGCGATTCTCGTTGGAATTACGAAATCACAACGGAACTTAATTACGTCTCTGATCTTCCCATTCGAGGGCCTTGCGTCACGGCTTAACGTCAAGCGCTTACGGCTTCGCGTTTTAAAGGCAGCTTACCACTCGATTGGCCAGAAAACCTGGACGCTAAATTGACGCTTATGAAACTTGGCGTATGTCGAATTTAGTGCGAAACAATCGGTTGCGTGTCCTCGAATTCGAGACGGAAGGAAATCTTTTTTCTTAAAGATCCCCTGCACTCGTGTTACCCTTCCTTAAGTGCCTCTCGAGTGGCTCCAATTTAGCCTGGAGCCCGAAGGTAATACGATTAAGCCCTGACCCGACGAAAATTATACGATCGAACGACCTGCCCTTAGGTGTGATCGTGCTGACTGCCCTGGCCAATCAATTCCGCCTTCACAAGCTCGACAAGGTGGAGAAGTTCGTCATGTCGTACGGTGGTTTGCGTGGCGCCGTTGCCTTCGCCCTGGTCCTTCTCATAGACCCAAAAAACGTTCCCCTACAACCGATGTTCGTCACAACGACCATCGCGGTGATCTATTTCACCGTCTTCATACAGGTGAGACCATCGAAATTATGTCGTTTAAAAAAAAAACGGTCCTTTGAAACGCAAGAGCGACGAACAGATAAGATATCGAACGGCAAGTTAAACATCGCGATTGAAAAGCTTTCGTGTTTGCTTCTTGACGTCGAGTACAAATTCACATTGTTCGGCACCCCTATTGTTTTCGATGTTTAGCGGGACACCTCGTGACGAATTGACAACTCGAAATAGTCGTTGTGATAAGAGGGTGGCAACTCGTGACGGAGACTCGTCTGTCTGCTTGCTTCTCTCGTAATATTGGAGAATTAACGGAGAATTGGCTTTGCGATGTAATTAGACGAGTACGGGGTGACTTCTTTGTGGGATCGTTTGCGGAGAGTCCTCATTGTTCGTTTCACCTGAGTACACTGCACCTCGGCCAATCATCGACCTTCCTCTACTCCCCGAGTTTCTTCTGCCTCTCCCACGCCCGAGAGCATTTATTTCCGTTCGCTCGAATTCTTTTTCTACTCTTCCACATTTGTTACTTTTCATTGAAAACCTGCATAGGGATTGAGAATAATCGCGTCATCGTCAATATTTGCCGAGGATTGAAATAGAAGGCCCGCATGTGTGTCTACCTGTTTTATTTCGGTTGTATTTCTCTTTCTCTCTCTCTCTCTCTCTCTCTCTCTCTCTCTCTCTCTCTCTCTCTCTCTCTCTCTCTCTCTCTCTCTCTATCCCCCCTCTCTCTCTCTCTCTCTCTCTCTCGCTGTCGATACTTTCTCTTTTTTTTTAATTTCACCTTGCAGGCTTTTTTTATTTTTGCATTCCACGGAACGACCATCGATTATTATTTTTTCTTCTTTTGCTCGATTTTTGTTCCCGACTTCTTTTTACGCTCTTTATTCTGGCACAATTTCTCCACGGTTCCTTCGCCCGAGCGCTTTTTTCCTATTTTTCGCCAGCATCCTCGATTCTTCTTCGATTCTGCGTACCCCGTGTTTTCCCCATCTTTATTCCTTTTACTTTCCACCATCGTATCCATTTACAGGATCATCGTGGCCCAGATTGTCGTTTTGAACTATTTTCGTTTAACGGCACTTATGCATCGTCTACGTCATCGCAGACGCGGAACATTTTCCGTAGAATAATGATACGCGATAAAATTGTTCCTTCGACAAGATTCAAAGAACGCGGATGGAGTCGTAACCGTTCGTTCTCGACTGATCTCGAGTGTTTACCGACGGTGAATTTCCACTGTGAATTTCTCTCTTCTTTCAGGGCATCACCATCAAGCCCCTGGTGAAGATATTGAACGTAAAGAGGGCCGAGAGGAGGAAGCCAACGATGAACGAGAGAATTCACGAGAGGGTAAGCAGCTACCTTGGAGAACGATCTGGCGCAATGATTCTCTCCCCTTGGCCGCGCGCACGTGAAACAATCGATCTATCTCGTGTCGGTAGAGCGAAAAAAACTGTTATTCCCTAGATGTGTTTACTCCACTCTAGCGGATATTTCGCCGTACACTTCGGATGGCTTGGCTTTAGGAGCGGCCAGGGAAATCGTAAGAATGAAACTGTGGAAGGGAAGGCGCGCGAGTGCGGTAATTGATTGTTCGCATTGCGAGGCTAACCGTTTTATTTCACTCTCGTGCACAAGGGCGAAAAAAGAAATGGCGCGTTGAATCGAGAGCTCGACGAACGATAAAAAAACCGTAAGAATTTAACACGGATAAGGTGAGAGGTAGGGAGAAATTTACCCCGAGTCTTCCGCACCTTCGGCGATCGATCGACCGTGAGAGTTTCGGCATGTTTCATTTCCGGGCTGTAAGATAGAGAGTGACTAATCAAGAGCGTCGTAGAAAGTTTGGTCGGGTCAAGGGTCACTTATCCTTGATTTACCACTCATCGGAACATTAACTCGTTAGTAGGGAGCGCGACAAAGGGGGTAGTGGAAAGGTGGAAAAGTGCGGTTTACCTGGTATCGATCGTCCACTCGATCTGAGGCGCACGCGTTTGATTTTTTATTTTATTTTTCTTGCAGATAATGGATCACGTGATGGCCGGCGTCGAGGACATCCTTGGGAAACACGGCAACTATCACGTTCGAGACAAGTAAATAGTGAATTTTGTTTGCCGATAGATAAGTGACCTTGTCGGGCCCTTTAGAATACAATTGATTCGATGCTGTGTTACGAGAATTTAAACGAACGATTCTCTCGTTCCTAGGATAATTCGTGAAATGAATTGTCTAGATTCAAGCGGTTCGACAACAAGTTCATTAGACCGTACCTCGTGAGAAATCACTGTGGAGCGGAACCGAAGATTCTCGAAACGTACTCCAAACTCGCGATGAAGGACGCTTTGGACTACATAAGAAGAAATGCATCGACGATCGGTAACATCAGCGGCACCGAGAGCATGTCGGCGATCTTTCGGAATTACAGTAACACGGGACACTTCAACGGAAGGTGAGGAATTTTTAATATCCCATTCATTATTTAATGCCTCGGCTCTACGGCCGACTCAAGAATAACGAGTAAAAATGTGCGCCTTATCCGAATGTGCGAGATTAATATTGAAATCGACGAAAGTTTCGTTTGTTCCGTAACTGGTGAGAGAATCCTCTCGGCGCAAGAAACCTTTTATCAATACCCCAACCTCCCGGCCTTCTCATCGCCTCGCACGCTCTCGCTCGCACACAATTCTGTCGTCGAGGGTATATTCCTTTTCGAAGCGCTCTTACTTCCCCGGGATTGGCGGTAACTAAAAATAGTTTCGGCTGGAGGACCGAGGGAGATGACAGAGGGCAAACGTATGATGAAATCGTCGGAGGGGCCAGATATCTCGAGCCCACCCCCTTACACTCCACGTTCGTTCGCTCGCTCACCGTGTCCTGGCGCACTTTCACGAGGGCAGAGAGACTATCGATCTCGGAGTGGCAGAACGTCGTATAATGCAGTCTCATTCCGTTCTCTCCTTTCAGCCCCAGCTGCAGCCAGCTCGAGACCGGTTGGAATATCGATCTTCAGGAATTGGAATACAATCCTTCGAAGAAGGACCTCACCGATGCCAGGATTCATCACCTGCTGGCCGAAGAATTGTGCAAGCCTTACAAGAGGGTAATAAATCCATGGAGATCACTTTTGCTTCGATTGAGAGAGAAAGTGTTCGAACGCTTCGAACGGTTTCGCGAGTAAATCCAAACGTGAAGAACCAACGCCGTGGCTGCTGACCGTGGATTTTTATTTTCAGCATCGTAGACTGAGCTACAGTCGGCACGCGGTGAACGATCGCGATCTCTCGACCCAGGTCAATTACAAAATGCACATGAACATCAGGAGGATGGTGGGCGAGCACAAACATCGGCACAAGCGCAGCAAGAAGTTCCTCAAGGTTAGCGAATTCTTTGTTTTAAACTGCGCGATTCCTTCGCAAGTGGAAACTAATTTGGTAAATGATCTTTCTAGGACGGCAAGCAGAATCACGTGAGTTTCCCGGAGTTCCAGCAGCAAAACGGATCGACCAAATTGTTCACCCAAGGTTGCTACGAGCGTTTCATTTAATTGTCTCTTCGACATTTCGTTAGATACGTCCATGCCAAGGATTCTCTTTTTTCTTTTATTTAAGATTACATGAACGGCGTGTTGTACGAGCTGGAGAACGGCGACACGTCGAAGCCTTCGAGCAAGGAAGATTGGGACTCGGCGATTACGTTCACAGCTCGAACTTCCGGTAGGAATTGCAATTTATGCTTAACGATTTTCTATGATTTTTTCCTCTTTCCGAGCAAAGCCATACTTGTATGGAAAAGTGATTGGTCGATATTCGCCAGAATTCTTTCAGATTGTCACGATCTGCTAAATTGTCCCGCTGAATTTTAGATTCGTCGAATACCAATGCGGATGGGCACCCCGCGGCGATCGCGACAACCTCGACGGACACGATAAACACCGACGATGCGGACATAAAGTTGTCGCGGGACGGTAAAAGATTTTTTGCGATTTTTTTTACGACTGCTTTTTTTTTGCGGTCCCATGCATGACACGAGATTGAGTTCATTTCATTCCCCAATTGTTTCAGTTTGCAATTATCTTTCATTTGGAGTAGGGTCACTCCAAAGTGAGGACTTTTTCACTCGGTTAGTGGCGATGGTATTGTCTCAATTAAAGGATTCTTTTTTCCACAGCAGAAAGCTACAGGGTGACAACCCCTACAGCTACGGAAACGATGTTGCCGTGGAAACGCGAGGACGACTATGATTCCGGACATCCGGTTAAGCAAAACGAATTTCCCGCTTGGTGCTCCAACAAGGAGTACCTCGCTTACAGTTCTCCATCCGCGACCTTCTTAGGTGAGTTGGTTTCACTAATCAGTCTCGACAGCGAGCTTTTGAAGAGTGTTGTAAATTAAAAAGTTTAACGGCGATGATCACGTCCCCTATTCCCACCGTTTTCATGTGGTTTAATAAAATCGTGAAAATAATACAGTTCTTGCGGAGAGAGTCATTAGGATAGATACAGCATTCGTCGCCCGTTTTCGTAATACGATTTGATGCATGCGTGTCGATAGAATTAAACCCAACATTAACACAGCACCAAGAATAATCGTGAGTGCAGAGAAGAGATGCGTAACATGATATTTGCAGTAGTAACAATAATCTTTTAGTTGCAAACCGATCAATCATCGATGTTCGCGAATAAGCCGTCGTCGAACTTTCTCATTTACAACGGGCCACGCGCCCGCTCCTAAAACGAACGATAACAAAATTAACAAACGATCTTCGCCTCATCTATCATCGCCACCCGTTTCTCTTCTTTCCCTCTCCCGCCCAGGTGGCATCGAACAACCGAAAGTACAATCAGTGATTGGCCTCTTTCGGCGGGACAGCGTCTGCACGCCGGACAGTATCGATTCCCGACAGCAGACCGTCCACGAGTACGAGGAGTTCGGAATAACCGTGTCCGACGAGGGTATCTCGCCCTCGAAAACATCCGGTTCGTAGCACGAGCATTACCTTTTTGTAGGAGGCGAGAGATACAGTAGTGTGAATGAGTATACGTAGGTAAAGACACGAATTCTTCACATTGTAAATGACATGTTCCAATAATAATAAGCGATAAGCGAATCGCTTCGCGCGCGATTATTGACGAACTGACGAAGGAAAATTTCATTTTAGATACGACCAAGGGCCCGACGCGAAGGGTGTCCATGATGGAGCTGGGCTTGATCGAGAGGACACCCACGGACAAGTCGACGAACGACGGCTCTCACTCGCTCCCAGAATGTTGGAATCCTCAGAAAGTGAGGAAGAGCTCGTTCGCCGGATACTCGGCCCAGGTGCCCAGCCTGTCCACCGCTCTCATCACCTCCTCCTCCGAGTCCTCGGAGGACATCGACGAAGAGGAGGAGAAGGCTTGACCCTTGGGGATCGTCGAGGAACAGGCGTCCTCCTACGGAGACGCCGAGCACCGCCTGCGCCGGCCTTGGCGACGCCGGCAGCCTCGACGATCTTTGCTCTCGTCCCTTCTCAGACGTCCAAGTGCTCCCGTCTGAGAGGACGAGGATTAACAAGCGGCTTCTCTCGTTCTGTTGAGGAGATAGAGTCGAGCCTTTATTTCCTCTTCGGATTTTGCGCAAGGGGCGAGAGAGGAGTGTCCGAGTCTGAGAGAACGAGGACGATGTCTCAGACTCTTGGACTGAGGAAGCGCCGATGGTTCCTCGACTTGCCGAGTGAGTGGAGTTTTTTTCGCGGCGAGGGCATAAGATGTATGAGAGAGTGGGAGAGAAAGGAAGCCAGAGCAAGAAAGAGAGCGAGAGAGAGAGAGAGAGAGAGAGAGAGAGAGTGCGTGAGAAAGAGAAATATTTTTTTAACGCAATCGTTCTGATCGCACACGTGCGCGCGATATCGACCGTGAGCTTGCGCTTAAAGGGATAGACAACAAAAAATCCGAGGGAGTTCACTCTTAAAGCCGATGTCGCGCGGACGATGGCGGGCACGATCGATGGGTTTTTAGATAAATTGCGTGTTGCATCCCGTTATGAGGACAGGTTAGATCGCGCAGTTAACTCGTGGGAATAATTGCCCACGCGAACGAACGATCTTCTTCCGTTGTCTCTGGGGACGTTTAATTAAGGGATTCAGGGCGGAACGAAACGGTGGCACAATTGTAACGTCGAGTGGTGCCAGAATTAAAGGAAATCTCATCTGGCGATACTTTGCGGCACCGCACCCTCTTGCACTGAATCTCTAGATTGTAAGCTCAGCGGGAACGCGATCAATCGAATCTCTCGGTTGCTCGCTTGCGAGTTCGTTAGAAATGGATCTAAACATTGTAATTATTCTCAAACAGCCTGGTAACTCATAAGTGTTCGATCGTTCGTCACGCCGTGATGATGATTCGCGAAATTCCGCTACGAAACGATGGATGATAAATCTTTATCGCGAGACACGCGGGCTGAGAATCGACTTCGAGCACACTTGAGATAGAGCGAATTGTATTTTATAGCGTGTAAAAAGAAGAAAACAGAATTAATCAGGCGTTCGATATTGTTGAGAATTGATTTGCCCAATCAATTTTTTGGTCTACTTTGGTGCGTGGTGTGCTCAGAATGATACGATTGAAAATGGAGAACGGGGTTGCCACAATAATGGGGTATTATTTCATAGATGGTGAAATGTTTCCTATGTGCGTTTCCTAGAAGCGAACATTTGATATCACATATATTTAATAATTTTCAATAGGATTTTTTATTGCGAATAGTAGCGCGCAATAAATTGGATTTGAAGTTAGTACTTAATTTGGCATTTTATCCGGGTGAATTTGCTTAATAGCACGATTCCTCGCGCAATCGAGAAATTACTTTGTCGCGAAAGGAAGCTAATGACAATGAGCTGAAGGCGGCAATCGTGAATCAAATAAATTTCAAAGTTTCGCCTTGCTTATTCGCTCTAATTTTTACAACATACAACTCAACTTAACTCAAGTATTCTCATACTCAATTCGATAACGGGATTTCCACAGGACCCGCACACGCCCACTTTTTTTTAATAAAAAAAAAAAAAAAAAAGAAACACGTACTTAAGCGCGCCTGCACGGACGTGACTCCACAAAACGAGAACTATTAGAATTCTCTAGCAAAAACTCGAATCAGAAGTTGGCAAAACAGATGGAACGAGCGTCTCTGCACAATACTGTATAGAGTAATAAGAAAAACAAAAACGTTAAAAAAAAATTGCATATACTCTGAACGCGCGGTGCCGAGGTGCATGTAAAATGTGCAAAAAGATTACTACACTGTTCTCCTTAAGTATGGCCTTAAAAGAAAACAAAAGTCTTAGTACCAAGTACAACCGTGAAGACCTCTCGTACGTTGCTTGGCCGCAATGTCAATATAAGTATATACATATAATTATATATCTACGAATACTATGTATACCGCATATGTACATAAAAACAAAAAGGAAACTTTTCTTAGCACCCAAAACGTAGGGAGGCACGATTGTAATTAATATTATTAAATTTGCGGAGTCGAACAGGATGAGGGAAGGAGAGAGAGGAAGAGAGGAAGAGATTGCAAATGGAATATTATAGAGTGAGACTAAAAACGGCGGGGGGAACGTCGCGAAGAAGAATTTAAAATTTAAGGAGCGTCAGAGATATTTTTTTCGCGCTCGCACTAATTAATTACAACATACAATTGGTTGTCCCAATAATTAATTACACATTTAAGGCCGTTCGCGCCACTTTAGAAATACATTTTATTCAGGTCTGATTGGACGTGTAAGTGAATAGAAGAAAAGTCACCAATTTTAGCAGCTTTCACGCGGACGACTCTTGCGCGAACTACTCGCGCAAGCTACTAAAAAACACACACACACAAACACACATACACGCAGCTCAATCGTGTGAAAATTTATCAAGCAAAAGCTCTCTCCAGACTTCCCCTCGCAAATGAGGATTCCTCGCGGCCTCTAGTTCACTAGATCAGGCAAAAAGGTAACATCCGACTAGACCGTAGGTGCTAGTCTCTGCGCTGTTAATTTGTTAAAAAGGAAAATGAAAAATAAATGTTTATTTCCTAAAAAGTGTGTTTCATATAATCTTTGCCTTATACACATGTTACACATTTGCTCGTTTTTGAGACTTTTGCCTTCGTTCCTCTATTCAAATACCACGGTCACGTGATTCCTGCGCATGCGCGTATAGAGCTCAGGAACGTGTTTGTCAGAAACTGTGCCCGTTGCAGAATTTACCGGTTTTTAACTACATTTTGGATTGCAATGCAGCCCCTTGAATAAGGTGTAAACGTGTGAACCGCGCACAATAGGTACTTTCTTTTTACCATATCGCTTTTTATCATATCGCATCACTTCAGAGATAGACATGAATCTGATCGGATTATCTAATAAAGTAGACGGAAATTTGATCATCTAAACTGAAATAAATTGATGTAAATACTTCATTTCCGCTGTAAAAGGAAAGCAATTAATAATACGTTTTACGCGAGAGAGAGCTTTTAATTGATATAACCGGCACCTCCCGAGTCACCACCAGTATTCGGCTTACTTCGTAACTGTTCGTACAGTTACTTTCCGCCATGATGTTTGCCATCGAGAAGAATCGGTGTTGCTAATCGAGGTGCAGTATTTTGACGTTACTAACGTGAGTGGATTTGTACGCAGCAGATCGCAGAGTGATCTACTTGTGTTTTCGTAATTCAAATTTACGATAGAGTGAGCAGTGTCGCATCGGGACTATCGGCGAACGTGTAAAAAGAGGTAAATAAGTGTAAACGACATTCGGCGCACGAATGTGTTTATCGATTGTAACTATTTCCAGAAACTACGGATGACGCATCAAATTGACGTGTATCCGTTAGCGGTATGTGTACAGTAGGATCGACATTAACGTACGTCTAATTAGAATTTATTGAATCGTCATTTTGTCCAAGGTTATGGACACTTTTCTAACGATCCTTTTCTACTTTGGGACATTAGTATAAGCGAATTAGGTATACGGGCCTTAAATGTCGATCCACGTTGCACTTGATTACATACCGTAATTCCGTCCTCCACGACCGGGTAGAATTTAGTGAAAATCAATACGGTGTAATCTCGGATAAAGATAATTTGGATAAATGGAAAGGATTACATCATGTTGAAACATTTCGTAACTTCTTTACGCTCTATCTTTGCCATGCTTGTTTCGTACATTTATCTTGCGCGTTAAATATTTTTTTTCTTTAAGTGAATACTTTCCCTATTTTTTTTTTTTTTTTTGTTACATTTCTTCGAATTCAGATAAAAGGATGTTCTTTTTAACGAAGATTATTCTTGGTATACCTTACGTATACGTATATCTTTTACGTGCAAGATAATACTTATCTCTGAAAAACTGCGTCATGTACAAATGTAAGTATCTATACACAGATATACAACAGGATCTCAGGGATTTGATGCGCTATTTCTAATTTCACAATTATGGCTAATCGTTAATCAATTCAAATGCATACGAAACCAGTTATTCGACACCTAACATGTTATAGGATAGCCGAGGCATTACTCCATACCTGGTTTAAGAAACTCCGTATACTGAATATTGTTTTAAAAAAATACAGATTTAATTAAAAAGTGTCTGCGAAACTATCGTTTAACGTTCTACATCGTTGCATTAAATTATAATTGTTATTAAGTCTATTATTCCGCATACGTCAACCATTTTTTGCTATTGCTGTGTGGCAAGTGTGCGGCAAAATATGTTATAAATTGTGATGAAAATATGATTATCCACGCTGTAAATTCTTTTTCAGTACGTTATATAACTATGTTCTTAAGGTTGCCGGTACATTCGTGCGCTGCTGTTCCTTCGTCATTATTCTTAAACCAGATGCCTATGATAATGTTAGGTTCTTTTTCAGCTAGAACAAACCCAAAAGATGACTACTTGGCAAAACACCCCGGGTACAGGATTCTATCCAGGGCAACAAGGTTTTAATCTTTTCCTTATGTTTCGACTGTCTTTCATTGCTCCATATTTTTTTAATTTATGTTCTCGACATATACCAGAGCATTTAGTGAGCAGTGCACACCACAATAGTTGCTTAAATTATAATTATGTATTATATAAACTTTGTATTTAAAGTCAATGCTTAATATGTACATACATGCCACATAAAAAAAATATTACGTCAACAAGAAGAATAGTTTGGAGTTACCCAAGTGATGCAATATGAGAAAATTATAAATTTTTATTGTTTATGGCACTTATGCATTAAACTGAAGCTTAGAACTGAAATTTACTAAATTCTTTTCATAACACATTACTTGTTGCATACGCATCTTGAAAATGTAAATTTTTCTGCAGTCACAGAAATATGTACAACATAATGCCCCGCATTAGCACAGAACAATTTGAAAACATTAATATTTAAGATTATCGATAACCAGTGTTGATAATATAAAATTCATGACTAAAATTTGAATGTGCAGGTTACCCATATCCACCTCAACAGAATCCTGGTTATCCACCACAAGAAGGATATAATCCTTACCCACCTCCACCTTACGCGGCTCAAAATCCACCAGGTTAGCTTAGCGTTTAAAATTGTGTAAGTTGTGTATTATTTAACTAGTTAATATTTCAAATTATGACGGCGTAACATTCTGTTGTTATGTTTATTATGTAGGCCCTGGTTTCGTTCCACCGCCTGGTGCTCCACCCTACGGTCAAGTACCACCTCCACAAGGAGCGCCATTTGGTGCACAACCACAGTCAGGAATGTATGGGTCTAATTATGCAGAAGATCCTTTACAGGATGAGGTTAAAGGATTTGACTTCAGTGACAGAACGATAAGAAATGGCTTCATTAGGTTAGCACATATCATACCGGACGATGATCTTATAAATTTTACTACTTATTACTTTAATTTTCCAGGAAGGTATACACGATCCTAATGTGTCAACTTCTTATCACACTATCAATGATAGCAGTGTTTTTGTATCATAAACCGACGCAACAGTGGGTGATGCGCCACACTGAAGTCTTTTGGATTTGTTTCGCTGCAACGATCATTTTAATTATATGCATGGCTTGTTGTACTAGTGTTCGACGTAAAGCCCCCATGAACTTCATATTTCTATTCCTGTTTACTGCTGCTGAAGGGTTCTTATTAGCTACAGCTGCATCTACATATAAATCCGAAGAAGTAAGATTCCAAAATTAAAAACAATGAAGAATATGAATTTATATAAATTTATAATCATATAACGAGCTGTACTTGTTAGTCTATCATAATAAGCTTGCCCTTACACAAATTAAAACTACATTTTTGTTACAGGTATTAATGGCTATTGGAATTACTGCAGTTGTTTGTTTAGGGTTAACTTTATTCGCATTCCAAACAAAGTATGACTTCACTGGTTTACATACTATTTTATTTGTTGCTGTATTAATTCTGATCATCCTTGGAATCTTTGCAATGATCTGGCCCTCAAAGCTTATGCGTATAATTTATGCATCTTTGGGTGCTCTTATTTTTTCATTCTATTTAATCTATGATACACAGATAATGATTGGAGGTCAACATAAATATTCCATTTCCCCTGAGGAATATATATTTGCTGCATTGAATTTATACATAGATGTAGTCAACATCTTCCTGTATATTTTAACAATTATTGGCAGTTCTCGGAATTAATTCACGTCAATTAACATTCTTTTGCTGTATTAAGATTTCACTGTAAAGTGTGCAACAAGCTTTGAGTTGTGATAATTGTGCTTTAACTCTCTTAACATCTAACTTAGAGAGTTCATTATAGACGAAAGAAAAAACTGTAAAGAAGCGTATTGGGAAATAAAGCTTTAATTTTAACTATCCAATAGCTTTTACACAGTTTTCAGAGTGCATCCAAAGCGCAGAACACCGAGATATTCACATAAAAGGTTTAGAGTTCCAAGGCTTGATTTCTAGTCTTGAAGGGAGGCATAATATGTTTTGTTATTTTACCAAGATGATCACCAAATTATTGTATTTTTTCTAATATCATTCAAATCAATGTTATTATTAGCATAATTTATTTGTGCTTTCATATCACAGTAGGATTATCTTAAGTTTAGCACACTGTTAGTTAGCATAGCATGATATCTTTCAGATTTTAAATTTATTACCTTTGTATTTGTAAATTAGACCACTGTTATGGTTTACAACTAGCAATTTACACGTCCCATTACATTATGCATATATAAATATTGTTATATGTATTCTAGATATGCGAATGTCAGCATTAGAATAGTATTATATACCTGGTAATAATTGTAACTCCAGGCAGTCCTAAAGGAACATTTAATTACTCTCTATATATATATATAATTAGGAGATTATTGTTATGTTCATATTTAAATAATAAAACAAATTAACATGCTGAAGTATTTCCGATACTTTATTTTCGGTATATGTCTCTTATACATGTATTACATATGGTAGATTACCAGGAATTTTTCTGAAGGATATCAGGATTATATAAATGTAAAAAGAATACAAATATTAATCCACTGATGATCCACTGTTCATTGATTTTTCTATGAAATTACTTTATTGCATAATGATTTATGTGTTCGAAGGAAACGAGATGTAATGGAATAAACACTTGTTATTTCGAAATTGCGAATGTTTATATTTATAGTAAATTAGTCTTACAGAAATAGGATAAAGCTTTTGCTCATAAGCTTTTCATTTTCAACTTAGGATGTAAATAAGCATGCGTGGTGCAATGTCTGGATAAAAAAGCATTTAACGTTCACATTGATTTTAAAAATTAAAAACGCACATTCATACTCTCTTCTCACATTATGGTAACAAATTGCAGCCTCATAACAAATATTTCCTACTACTTGACTTTGTTCGTGCAACAACACTTGGAGTTTCATATGGAGAACGAAGCACCACCAGTGTAGTATTTAATTGTTTAATTGAAATTGTAGCATGTTCACACTTTAGACTACTTTTCCATACTGATGGAGCTTCATGGTTCGTGTCTATACTATAGATACATTTATAAATACAGTTATATATCTTTCAGACAGCACTTGCAGTCCATGTTTCAAAACCTGTGTATAATTAAAAAACCTCACTTCTGTGGATAGTTTCCCTTTTTTAAAGTATTAATTGGGTTGTACTCAATTGCTTAAATTCCTTTGAATTGACATCACATAAACCGCAGTAAATTTAATCGGGCAGTGTTGCGAAGAGTTTAATTATATCATTATAGTTTAAATTATGCTCTAAATCTAACCACAAATCTATTTGACGTGGCACGAGTCGATACATAATACACGATACATATTATGCGCCATAAAATAAATAACATAAAATTAGCAGCACCGATTAGAACTTCTCTCTACTCTTCGATCAACTGTAACTCTATCAGGAGCATCCTGTGGTTCTTTCCCATGTGTTTTTTCCAATATTGCTTCGGCCAATTCGCTAAAAGCTCGGTCGATGTTAATGTTAGCTTTTGCAGATGTCTCCATAAATCTAATACTATGCTCTCTCGCTATCTGAAAGTTATAAATTTTTTTGTTCAAGTCAGAGTAAGTCTTCATAAAAGAAAACCACCATATTTTAAATGTACAATACCTAAACGTTAAAATAATATGTAAGTATCTTACCGCTTCTCCCTTTTCAGTACTGACAACACGCTTATCTTCCATATCACTCTTATTTCCCAATATCATTTTCTCTACATCTTCGTTTGCATGCTAAAATGAAGGAAACACGCTATACACGAGATACACATATTTCTTTGAATAATGACTACTATAGGACGATCCTGTTTCCGTTTTGTTTTTATTTGTACAATTGCCATTGCACCGGAGTGCATTATAGAAAAATTTTCCGTGATATATCCCACGCTTACCTCATCGATATTTCTTAACCATTTCACAATATTCTCAAACGTTTTTTCATTTGTGATGTCATATACAAGCATGATGCCCATAGCACCTCTGTAATAGGATGTTGTAATGGTGTGAAATCTTTCTTGCCCAGCTGTATCCCTAAAAGTACAGACATTAAGAATCGTTCGGGATAATTTAACACTGCGCAACTTACCATATTTGCAACTTGATTTTTTTTCCCCTTAATTCCACCGTCTTGATTTTAAAATCGATACCTGACGCAAAGAGAAATCTTACATTCATCGTCATAACACTTAGCAGATATAAAATTACTTTAAAGAGAAACAGTATGAAGATAAACCACGCGGCAGTTTTCATATGTACATCAAATATGTCAATTATAAACAGCAAAATGTACAATGTGATTATTGCATACGTAGGGTAAAACGATCCTTATAAAAAGTCTACTTCAAAACGAGAGATGACAAAGATGATTTTTAAATAGCAGGCTAACCTAGGTGAACCAGACAAACAGTAAGATGAAGTTAAAAGTCCGTTAAGACATAAACGTAATTATCCAACGCGTTTGTGGAATTGTGTTTTTACCTATAGTAGAAATAAACGTTGTGGAGAAGGCGTCGTCGGAGAATCTGAACAGTATACAAGTTTTGCCGACCCCGGAGTCCCCGATGAGAAGTAACTTGAAGAGCAAGTCGTACGTCTTTTTCGCCATTTCACGGTTTAGCTTTGCTGGCCTTTAGGCGGCACGCCGAGGAAAAGAAAAAGGAACGGACCTACGGAGGACGATTGAAAAATTTCCAGACGATGTTTCGAACATCGAATGCTACGCACGATTATAGTTTCAAGGTCGTACGAGGGCGCGTCTGGACGTAAGAACGATGGCTCGTTAACGACGGGAAAACCGGTCACAGGAACTGACTATTAAAAGACGGCACGACGTCACTCGGCGCGATACGCGCAAAATCATCGGGGTAACTTCGCACTTTGCGCCTGAACAATACTAAAGAGGTTACAAGACGGGAAGAAAACTTTATTCCCCGTTTATAGTGATGCCGTGGGGTGGTTAGCGGCGCTCACTGGTAATGCTGGTAACTTAGGAACGGGTGGAAATCACGAGCGGAGCTCTTCACGACTACCACGGGAGGTCACCACCGATGAGAATAATTTAAATTTACCGCTATCATTCACGCTTTTACGTGATATGCAATTTATTACGGTTCACTGGCGCGCCGATGCAATTGCGCCTTACTTTGAACAGCCCGCAGCAGTGGACAAAGTCTAAAAGGAGCGTGATTCGACGGGAATTTTTTTTTTCTTTCTTTCGCTTTCCCTATATTCACCGCGTACCGTTTCTTGGTTTACTCGATCGATTCGCCGTTTACCAGTATATTACACGGCTCGTTGGCTGAACGCATTTAATTCGCTAAACAGGGTGCGCCGTCGTGTTCTTATCTACTCGCTCCAAGCGCTCGTGGTTTAGACGTCAGATGTGCAATTCTATATCGCGACGACGCTTATATATATATGTATATGTATAAATCGACCCGGTATACATATATAAATTGCCTGTAGCGCCCAGGATTTTATCCACGCACTCTCGCGCATTTCACAGCTCATGTCTCATGCACGAGCCAACACACTTACACCCGTTTTCCTCTGGAAATCGTTATCTACCCTGGCGTGGGTAACCACAGTGGTCTCGGTAGTGTTCGAATTTCCCGGCTGATGGAGGTACCCTTCGCGGCCACTGATGCTGTCACCTGTCTGCGCATCGTCAAATTCCTCATTCGTTGCTCGTGCTCGTTGGTGCCCGTATGTCGCTTGATGGTGCTCGAGGCAGCTCGAGGCGTATTGGCCACGGCAAGAATATTTGAAAGCTGAAGGTATCGCGTTCAGCCTTATCCTCTCCAGCATCAAGGCGCGACAGAATTCGCGATTGAAACCGATATGGCAGCTAAAGTGCAACATCTGGAACCACCAAGCTCAGCCAGCTCTGAGAGGTAAGTGCGAATCTTTTTTCTTACGTGTCCTCTCACTATATAGAACGATCTTGTGGATTATTGTGACGGTGTGTCTTATTGGCAACTTTCCTTTCGTAGCGACGAAGGAGACGTTTGCCTGGACGAGCGTGAAGTCTTCTTCGCCGACGAATTGTGCGAGGATGTCGATCACTACAGGCGTTCCGACGTCGGTACGCCCACGCCGCAGTCTCCAAGGCCTCCTTCTACCGGTGAGTCCGTTTTCGTTCGATGACATTTCAGGATCCACGTGTGTCCAATGAATTTATTAAGCACGTCGAAGATTTTTTAGAGAGCTCCTCTAGCCACGTTTTAGGATGCCATTGTATTTTTTAAGTTCTTTTTGCTGAGTTGTTCCTATAGAGGTGATTAGATTTTTATTTTATCATTTCAAGCATTATGTAGACACTTGGTTTTAAGTCGACACGAATTGCAGAGTCATTGGTTTGGAGCACGTGTATCTGGCACAGAAGAAATACTATGTTGACCGAACTGAATCCCTTTTCCATGTTAAAGAAGACCACTACCTTAAAGAAAAGTATAAATCTCCTGTCCTTTTTCAATCGTAGCTGGGATAATTAAGATCGTTGGGACGTTACCTATTAATTACAATGTCGGTGTCTATTATTTGTAGCCTAAATTTTTCCTTATATTCTGGAGAGAGGTATTTTAAGTTTGAAATGTCCATGTTTTCTTTGCTGCAAATTACCTGTCCCTTTCACCTATCCTTTATGCATCAGGATGTATCTTATGAAATGCCGCAGTTCTGGGATTTTGAAAAGTAATCGCAACGATGTTTACCCAATTTTTGTATAATAACAGGATCACAAAAATCACCGAGATCGCGTAGGCAACGCACTACGAGTATGTCACAATCTAGTAAGAAAACATCCGCGGAATCAATATTGAGGAGTAAGACAAGAACGATATACACAGCCGGGAGGCCTCCATGGTATAATTCTGCTGGACAGCAAGTAGAACCTTTTGTAATAGGTGTGTTGGATCTAAAAATAAATACCAATTAGTTTGTATCAAATTTTCCATCTAACATAGTACCATTCTTTTCTCTAATCTTTTATTAACAGCTGCTTAAGAAAAGAAATAACATGAGAATCAGAAATAAAAAAAGAGAAAAGATAGTATTAGATAATCGTGTAAATAACTGATCAACAAAGTAAATATGATTTAGGTATTTGTGGAGGTAGTGCTTCAGGAAAGACTACAGTTGCGACAAAAATTATAGAATCCTTGGATGTACCATGGGTAACTCTTCTTAGCATGGACTCATTTTATAAGGTAGGATATACTTACTGGATGCAGCAGACTTAAATTATATGACTTTTGTAAAAGAATGTATTACAGAAATTCCCATAAATTTAATACCGCTGTGATCCTAATATGTAAAATTGTAGGTTCTGAATGAAAAGCAACATGAAATGGCTGCAGAAAATGAATATAATTTTGATCATCCCGACGCCTTCGACTTTGAATTGCTTAAATCAACATTGCAACGGTTGAAGGAGGGAAGAATGGTAGAGGTTCCTATTTACAATTTTGTGACGCATCGTAGAGAAAGTAGAACAGTATGTATTTGCGCAAAATCAATATCAAACGTATACATACGTAACCACAGGTATCTCTTATTTTTATCTTATTAATTTTCTTAAAGAAAACTATGTATGGTGCCAATGTCATTATATTTGAGGGAATACTCACTTTCTACAATGTCGACGTGTTGAAGGTAAGCGGATATATTGGGAAAAAAGGATAAGTGAAGAATACAAATTCAATAAGAGGCAAATCAAAAAAAAGATTATTGTGCACTGACCCACTTTCTTCGGTCGGTTAAGATGTGCGACATGAAGGTGTTCGTCGATACTGATGCAGATGTCCGACTTGCAAGGCGATTACGAAGGGATATATCGCAACGTGGAAGAGATCTTGAAGGGGTATTAAAACAATATAGCACAATGGTGCAACCAGCATTTTACTATTACATTGCTCCGCTCATGGTCCATGCAGATATTATCGTGCCACGAGGCGGGGAAAATGAGGTAGCAATAGAACTAATTGTTCAACATGTTCACACTCAACTGCAATTGGTAAAGCAAATATTGTATTGCACTTATATTTTTTTACAAAAGTAATACATATTAGTTGGAATATTAAATAGTTATTGCATTTCAGAGAGGGTTCAAACTCAGGGAAAAATTGGCACATTCGTCTATTGGTCAACCACTGCCTTCTTCTCTTTATTTACTTCCTGATACGCCACAAATCAAGGGTCTCCATACATTTATCCGTAATAAAGATACATACAGGGATGAGTTTATATTTTACTCTAAGAGGTTAATACGTCTTGTCATTGAATATGCACTTTCTCTTTTACCATTTGAGGTAAATAAAATGAAAATTACTATAACTAATGTTGCAGCGAAAAATGTCTTATGCTGTACAATTGGTATGCTAGGATGTTACAGTAGAAACACCACAGGCAGTGCTATACCAAGGAAAGCGAGGTGCAACGGACAAGATATGCGGAGTATCAATTCTCCGTGCTGGTGAAACAATGGAACAAGCTGTCCGGGATGTATGCAAAGACATACGTATAGGAAAGATACTTATACAAACGAATCAACAAACAGGGGAACCCGAGGTAAGAACAATGCAGCACATTAATAGTCACAATTGTACTTGTCAAGCTTTAAGTCTTACATAATCCGTCCTAGCTTTACTACTTAAGACTTCCAAAGGATATAAAAGACTATAGGGTCATATTGATGGATGCGACGGTGGCGACGGGTGCAGCTGCAATAATGGCAATTAGAGTTCTCCTGGATCACGACGTGGCGGAAGAGAATGTATTATTGGTGTCCTTATTAATGGCAGAGTCTGGTGTACATTCAATTGCGTACGCATTTCCACGAGTAAAAATTGTGACGTCCGCCGTGGATCCCGAGATAAACGAGAAATTCTACGTACTACCGGGGATTGGAAATTTTGGCGACAGGTATTTCGGTACGGAGCCGTCCTCTTTCGATGATTAGCAAAGCTTACATCAATATCTGTTGATTACTATGTATTTAAAACTTTACCTATTCTGTTGTAACAACATAGATACAGTAATATCATTTATCTTTAATAAAGTTAACAATCTCAGGAGAGCTAGTGTCGTCTTAGTTTCTTTCCTTAAGTGGGAGATGGAAGAGTGGTTGAAGTGAAACGTTTCCAAGATAACCCTCGGTTACTCCTTAATTTTACTATTATTTTATAATGGCGTGGTACCCATGTTGCTTCCCACTCCACCTGTTTCAGCGATAGCACCGTTTCCACGCAATTGTCTGTATCCTCGAGCACTCGCACGCCGGGAACGTCTCCAAGAGTCTAAATTATTTCCACTACTTCTACTTTGTTGACCTAAGAGATACGTGATCAGGCGATCGAGAGCAGCCAGATCCTCACTCGTGTTTGCCGAATTTACCAATCCATCGGGAGGACGAATCATGCTGGATACAGTCTCACCCATCCTAGTACCATCTGTAATACCACTTCCTATACCAGAGCTGTGCACGTGGAAACCCAATCTCGATGCAATCTGCGAGGCAAACATTTCAATTGTAATTAACACGCGTCGATCAAAATTCTTATGTATTAACGATGCACTCGATTGCCGTGCGTGTTTAATAGATAAAAAATCGTATCACCTCGTCCGGTCCATGCTGTCCATAACTCAATCTTTGCACTTTGCGGAAAGTCTCGTCGTCTATTGCTTCTTGTACAGCCTTGTTTAACGTTCGCTCCAATGCTCGTTGTTTCGTCTTACTCAAGGCGTCATAATAACTGAACAAAAATTATTGTCAATACAAAATGCAATTTGGGGAAATTTCGCCAATATCTCCTGATCTACCGTAGTTCTCACATTTACCTCGAATCGAGGGAACTGTTGTCTCGCGATATATTTTTATCACGCACCAAACGAATATCGTGCTCCCAGAACCGTCGCAATTCCGGCGTAGATGTGTATGGTGCGGCCACTTCCTTAATCTA
Organism: Tiphia femorata; assembly: GCA_944319695.1. Taxonomy (NCBI): domain Eukaryota; kingdom Metazoa; phylum Arthropoda; class Insecta; order Hymenoptera; family Tiphiidae; genus Tiphia; species Tiphia femorata. The sequence continues at coordinate 4,994,850 of OX090902.1, forward strand.
TCTCCGCGGAAGATAGAAGTGTGAATGAGTGGATAGAAGTAACGAGAAAGAGAAATTTTACAGAATAATGAATGATCACCTTGAGAACAATTATTGCAGTGATGAAAATGCACATAACGTTAATGAATGTTAGGCATGCGCTGATGATACCATTGCAGAAGAATTCTACCGGTAAATAATCGGTGTAAACGTACACATAGGAAGTGTTTAAATCGGTGTAAGTCTCTCCTTTTATATGGGGCATCTTGATTGGTCGATAGATCAACCATATACATCCAAGAGCCCAAAATAATCCCTGGTGATGTACAATAAGAAAGGTTTGTCGTTGCTGATGATACATAATTTATTTCTAATTTATTTGCGGCTTACTAAAGCTGCTTGCTTTAATTTTAGTCCACTCACGCAATTGACAACTGGTGGTAGGAGCGAGGCTGATATAGCAACACCAATCAGGGGTCCATTGCTTCCTTGCAATAGAGCAACAGCAACGCCCGTGCCAGATGGCAAAGCCCATAGCACACCCATCCACAACGACCTGTAATTGCCTCTGCATACAGAAAATGCATGGTTCTACGTTTCTTTCTCACGAACAGAAATTTGTGAGTGTCTTCCCATGTTGCATGCACCTTACCTGCCTTTCATCTCATCTGTGGGCCAATCGTTGTAACCCCAAGGCATCTCTGTGGTTCCAAGTATCAAGCCAAATATGAAACCAAAAAGGATGGAGACGAATATTCCAAGAAGAAGACTCTTCAGTCCAATGCATTGCAAGTCTCTGTCGGCTATGATGGTGCCAAAGGTCAATGACATTACGGGGCCCTTGAAAGTAACATTTTATATCATCATAAGCCTTTTACATTGTCACTGGCAGTTTACCATCAGAGGTGACACCAGCATGGCAGCCACCACATTCGTTGCACTATTTTCAACCAGACCCAGTGCGGCGAGACAACTGTAACGGAAGTGGTTTGTAAGAAGATAATCATATTTATTCTGTGTTTTTCTACAATGGAAACATTACTCGGCAGTTAACACAAGCAAGACGTAATCAAATGTGAGATCTCCTCCACTTCGTACGCCATCGACCACTTGTTTCACCGTTAATTTGGAACGTATAGACTCGACGAAACCTTTCCAAGCATTTTTGCGATCTTCAGATTCCTTTCGTCTGGTCAATAAATTGTATAATAAATCGACAAATAAATTATACAGTTGAAAGAAAACATGCAATTATTCTCTTTTTTTTTAGTCAAAACAACCTGCGTGCGATGTCACTCCTTATAGCAGCAGCCTCAGTGGTTACTCCACTGTACGTACATTGTGTTGGTATCACGCTAAAATGTATACGGATTAAACTATCACGTATTTGGACGTACAAAAACATGTCTTTTATGCAAAAACAACAAATCACCTTACTATCGAATTCATTTTTACGCCGATACCCATCTCTGTAAGACAATGTAAACAATTTTCGCATGGCTCGCCGGCCGGAACGGGAAATATGACCTAAAATTATTTTCATAATATTTATTTCGTTAATTTTAATAACGCGTCGAATGATTCGTTATTAATTTATTCTTTTCACTCTTTACCTCGTAGTACATGTTCTCTTTATCTTTACACCATACGACATGTTCCACTTTCAATTTTTTCAGCAGTTCTCCTAAAACCTACTTTAGTTTGATTACAATAACACATCAATTTGTGCATTAAAATTTACTAAAGTTTATTGTAAAGTTTTTTTTTTTTTTTTTTTTTCTTTTATAGAGATTAGCATCCTAACAGGTATCTACCGTTTCCATCGACACGAAGACAGGATTTTTTGATCGAGGACCAGTCGTCGGGAGTCCACGGGTGCGTGGATACTTTCTGGGTGACACTCCTAGCTTAGTAATTTCCTCCTCCGCAGTCTCCTCGTCGTTCACATTATTGTCGTCGTCGAGAGTGAGTAGTTCAGTGCGGGTCTTTACCTCTTTCAAACGTAAATCAACTTTTGGCGCATCATTTACTTTTTGCGCAGGTTCGATAACCTTGGATCGCTTCAAGGGAACGCCAAATACAATTTCGTGCTCGTAACTTAAAGTGGGAATGCACACAAGGAACACGACACCACCTGGCATTTTTGGAAAAGTTCTAAGACTGCAGAAATTACACAATAATTAAGCGACTCGATTTCCAGCACGTCAGTCTTCTTATGAAGTTCTTTTGAGCAACACGCAACGTACAGTAGTCATGGGCAGGTACAAATATAATTAGTCACTGTTAATTCTCTTGTTATCTGCTTCATAATTGAATTGATACCGCCAGTATACATTATAGTGCATAGTATAATATAGCTTGCACAACTACAGATCTCTGTTCAATAAACATAAATTTGATCCTGCCATTCGTGTCTTGAAATTTCTTATAAAATTCACATAAATTTTCCATTATTTGTGGCATGCAAATTGGTCCTAAATTATCGGAAAAAATCATGAAAAGTTTGCAGGAATATATTAATTTTTGTGTCTAGTGTACTTGTGCGTCGTTTGTCCGGAAAAGTAGGTTTTTTGTCAGGGAAAATTGCTGTTTTCTGAATTTATTCCTCAGAATTTTGACATAAAAGCGCCAGAGTTCCATTATACTCTACGGTTTCCCCAGAAATTGCATTTCTTCGATTTTGTCGAGTTTCTTGAAGATCCTCAACTTTATGACCTGATGTCTTCCCACACATTTCCAATTAGTTTCTGTATGAATTTTTATCAAAAAACACATTAGAGATGTCATAAAAGCATTGGTTTTGCGTTCTTCCGATTTTTGAAATTTGGTAAAAATATCTGTACTATATTCGAATTCAGGCGGCTAAGTGCCCGCTTAATTAATTACGGCCTGCGAGTTTACCGACCACCGGTAAGTATCCTCCGAGCAATGAAAAGTTGCCAACTGCCGCACGATAGACGCTTAAGCACAGACGAGACATACGATAGACCTACATGCAATGTAAATTTCGAGGGCTCTACACGGCCGTACCATCTTAGTGTCGCGTCCAATGTTACCGATATAATACAGAAATCATCTCCAAAGCTACTAATGGCAAAAAATCACAGTATATTTGCCTTTAGTTTCTTTTTTTGGCGGGTCAACAAGGACGGAAAAATCGTAACTGTGTTTTTCATCTTTTTCTTGTAGACTTATTGTATTCTTGGGAATGTTTCGGCACGATTGCAGCTTGTCGCTGGAATTTCGTACAACTATAGCCTTATGCAAAAATGTATTAATTTCTGTGCGTTGTGTGCTTAGAAAAATACGGAGCAGCATCACCAACACTGTCAGCAATTGGCAGATGGTATCTTTACGCCTGCGTTACCTCGCGGGAAACATCAAATACGAGGGTCAATCACTTGTGTTCGAGATAATCGACATAACAGAAGATGGTACGGTGAGTTCTAGAGCCCCCGAATTCCGGGCCAAAAATTTACATTTTGCACGTTAGATCTATTCTATATCTCGTCTGTGGTATAACCATCGAGGAGAGATTGTAAGGAGGGTTGGCGTCCGTGTATTTGGCGGGCCGCTTTACCGAGTTCCAGCGGGTCCCAGTGATGATCGCTGTATCCTGTTCGATTTATAAGGTGCATATGGAGTTCTAATGTGAACTATTTTGATTTGCTATGCAATTATGCCAAAGTGTCTTTAACAATCTGTTCTCGGTGTTTCTATGTTTCTTGCCATTTTCATTTTGTGAGATTTCAAATAGTGCACGTACGTGTTTAAATGAATCCATCACATCTTTGGCTCCTCTAAAGTTAATTCCGTCCAACCAATCAACACTTTTACCGGTCTCCGATGATGTAAAATATTAGTTTTATTAGGGTATTGTCACTAACGAGTATAATATTAAAATTTAAATTATAGTATTGGATAGAAAATCTGAACCTATGTGCCATCGGTACTGGATACAGAAGTTTTTCCATTTCTATTTTTCCTTCTCCTTTTCGATATCACATGCAGATTGATAAAAGGAAAACGGTCAGAACTGATTGGCCCACCGGAAGTTCCGGTGTTTTCCGTCAATAGTGAACACAAATCCACTTCCTGCGGATTCAGGTCGGCCAGAAATTCGGGATCAAAAGAAATCTCAATTGAATCGACATTCTGATATTTTATATCGATTCTTTTTTAGTGTCGCCTTTCTCTTATTATTACACTTTGCAGATCTGTGACCGTGTTTTTACTAACTATGTTTTTGTTAATAATTCTGAAGCTAATCTGCCGTACAGGTTTGGACCAAATAAGATTCTCACATCAGAATTGTTTTTTGTGAAGATAAAATTGTGATGCACCATGATACATACTTCTCAATCTTATACGAGAATAATGACAGTATACAGTACGAAGATGCTAGGGTAGAAAACTTAATATTAATTTCGTATCGTTAGTCGATCAGGTCCGTATTTCTCCTCTATTCGATTTATTAGTCTATTGACTTGATATAAAGTCTATTGACTTTCATTTTACAAGAACATCCCACCTTGCACCTTCCATTGATCCTTACTTCTCATCTTCGTGACTTACGAATTTAGATCAACAAACTTCCATTCCATTCGTTTAACGTATTATCATTTGGCAAAAGAAATTCCCATCTTCAATCTTCCATACGCGTTCTAAGAAGAAGTAAGGAGAAGAATGTAGCAGACACTTTGTGATTTTAATATCGGGAAGCGTGGATCGCGCACCTACGAATCGCATCTCGAAATTTCTTCTGACATTCAAATGTTGCTTGCAAGAGAATACGAAGGCGGTGAGTGAAGAGAGGGGTGCGGAAAGGAAACTCGAGACCGAGAGCGTTCTATTCATCGCTCAAAGGGATCATTTATCAACATATTTGATATGCTACGTACCAGGAGGAAGAAAAGGAAAAAGAAGAACGTTTTGTGAGAAGGAAGAGGCAGCCAAAGGGCCCGACGCATGTGTGAGAGTGGCGCGTCTAGCGCGCCTTGCACCAACCCTCTTCTCGGATCGCGGTTCCTCTCCTCTCCATAGAAATAATATGCTAATAGCGCGAAGGAGGAGTTTAAAAAGTGCTCCAATAAATTCTCAAGACTTTTGACGTAATTTCGCCCCTTCTCGTCGCCGCCGGCGCGGCTTCCGAAAGATTCTTTTTCCGCGCTTTCCCGACCGTCTTAAGGAGAACTTTACGCTTTACTACGGCGGCCAGTATATCATTGGTGGAGGGATCTTCCTTGCTTTTTTCCTTTTTTTTCTTCTTTCTTTCTTTCATTCGTCCCTTTTTCCGTTTTTATATCCCTCTGGTTCGAGAAGGTTCCGTCAACGGTTGACTGAGATCGTTCCAATGAGAAATTCTTGCGATTTGTCTCGATATGAAAATATTTCGTTTCGCTTTGAGAAAATTTTCGGTGTTAGCGTTCGGCTTCTATAATAAATGGCGTTCTGTTTTTTTTTTCTGCCACTTGAATTATTTTTCGCACACGAAGGGTGCGCGTGCTTTGAATGATTCGCGTTGAGAGGTGATTTAAGGAATAATCATTTCGCTTTGTTATATTTTGTTGCTATAGTTTTGACGATTGATGTGAAGACAGGATATCGACCGACTAGTGTGTGATTTTGGCTATTCTTTTCTAGCCAAGAAAATAGGTTGTCTTGTGACAGTATTTAGTAAGATTGAGTATCTCGGGAGAAAGAGGGTGGAGAATTAGTAACCGGTAAAGGCAAACTAATTATCTTTAATTATCGTTGAAATTTTGTTAGGAGTGAGAAAAATTGTTGGATAGAAAGGGAAATATTAAAGAATGGATATTTAGATAACGATCATAATATTGAAATGGGCGAGATGATTGTTTATAATCGAAAAGTGTATTCTTGATTATTCCTACTTGTCGCATTTGAGATTTGTTTATAGATGATTAACATTAATGAATACTATTGAGGCGTGGATGATGCACGGTGTATTATGCGATGAGAAACTTGGCAACAAATAATTAAAAATTAAATTGAAGCTTACTTAAAAGTAAACTACTGAGTTTATCTAAATTTAACAGCTCTTCACAAGGTATACGAATATGTGGACCATATCTGGGAACTCTACATCTATGTCAAATATCCTTTTTACATGTATAAACTTTATACTTGCTCCTGACAATGATATAGATAGCCGAAATGAGAATTGGCGGGATTAATTTGATTAGAAATTTTCATATAAAAATTTCGTAGAAATGGAATACTCGTGCGCGCTAGGGTAAGTAAGTGATTGACGTTCGAGGATCATTTACAAATCCCCTCATCGGCACTTGTGCGCGCGGTGACGCATACGCACATATTTATGCACCCTTGCCATATCGAAGGCGCCCTCGTGCCTCCATACATACATCGCCCATATTAGCCGCAAAGCGGAACAATCCCTCTCCCGCACCTCCCGTGTTCCACTAACGCGTTTATTTAGCACCCGTTCCATCATTCGCGCTGTCTCTCACACTTTCTCGCTTTCTCTTCACTCCTGTGTACCTTCTGTGCCTTCCTACTTACGCGAAATTAGCCAAGGGCTGCTCTTGTAATCGTCAATACAAAGCTTTTTATTTAAGCAAAGGATCTGACGAATGATGAAAGGTGAGCTTCTCTCGTTGGATTACTGAATTGCATAAAAAGTAGGTATATGGTGGATTTTAATCAAGCGATTCAATAGAAGGATAGATTAAATTCGAAAGTCGAGATACTGCCGGTGGCGAGAATGAGGATATCTAATTATCTCAGATTTTTGAGCTTTACTTTTAATACGTCACTCACATCTAATAATTTTCTTATCTAATATCGTTGTGCATTGATGTACCACGAAGGGACAGATTTGCATTTTGCATCGAACGATGTAAAATTCTGGGCTTTACATCTCTTTAGATTTTACCTAAATTGTCTAAAAAAATATTCAGACAATATTTCATTGACAAACTATTCTGTAATTTAAAATAATTTACTTTTCTAACACATGGATTAACCCTTTCTGTAGATGAGATTTCCGAGGTGATCAGGGAATTTCGTTATTTTTTCTACGAGCGCAAAATAAAACGACGTTTACTATCGTATCTCGCAACGGTGGCAGCATCGAACTAATCCTCGGGACATTCAATTCCGAAGTGCGACGTCAGCGGGACACTTTGGAGCATATTGAGGTTGGATCCTCCTCGTGGTCTCTTGGTCGCCATTTACTTTAAGCCTCTCCTTTCCATATTTATCTCGAAGCCTTCTTCATTACGGCCACTTCGAGAACTCTTTTCTTTTCTTCGCTCTTCCTCTCTCTTCTTCGCTCTTCTTGCTCTCCCCCTCTCTCTCTCTCTCTCTCTCCTTCCCTCCCTCTCTTCCTCCCTCACCCTCTTTCCCTGCTCGTCTTCCTCCTTTTTCCCAGAGACCATCTCCAGTTAGGATTACGACTTTCCTCGGCAACGAAACGCCCTGGCTTCGGGGTTATTAGGATCGGAGGCGCAGATTGCTTTTGCGCGAGCTGCAATTTATGGGAACAGAATGATATATACGTTTCTCCTGGTGAACGTAATCAACCTTCGTACCGATCTGCATATCGAGATAGAAAAAGAGAAGGCAAGGTTGCGAGTGATCGCGATGATCGTGATTTTTATGGTAATTTTGGCGAATTAACAAGCTTCGAATGGTCGGCAGAGAACGACAATTCTTTCGTTCTAATAAGATTTCTCTTTCTCGGCATTTCCTGTTCCTTTTCTTTCGTTATTCGTTAGATCGATTTTGATTTATAAGTTTTGCAGAAATCTCCCGTGGGTGAAGTAAATTTATTAACAGACTTTTGCATGCGCGTTTCAAAAGCATCTCAAGTTATTCTCCTTCTATTTTGCCCAATACTAAAGACCTTGTCGTATTCGTGCCGCATGCTTGACAATTGAACAGATAAGTGGATGAAAGAACGGATAAGTGATGAAGGAATTATGTAACATATTGTGGAAAATTTTACTTCTGCCATGGACGAAGAAGTTACGTCCATATGAAACTCATTTTATTTGGCTGTGGAAAACCAGTTTTGGTAATAACTCCTTCATCCGTATGTCCCTTCAATTATCACTACATAGTTTGCACAAATTTCGCGCAATTTCGCTGATTCTCGCTTTAGACGAATCAAACGCGAAGAAACATTTTATTACGTTTCAAGGGCATCGCAAAAATGAATTTCCTTATTTTCATTTTCACCAATCTTTTATTCCTTCGTAGTTCACTCGAATGTTAATCGGGCACTTCCTTAAAATTTTCACGCAATCTCACGAAGTGCTCGTATAGACCATAATCAAAATTCAACAAGCCTTCGAATTCGGGAGAAAAAAGATTCTTATACACTCCCGAAATTTCCGCATTTATTTTTCTTTTCTCTCGCCAATGTCCTTGGGCCCGTAAATGTTCCGCGGTGATGGTCGCGCCGGGTGTTTCGCGTTTCCGCACGATGGGCGGATGAAAGCGTCGGCGGTGGCGGTTTGGGGCGCGCGCGGGCATACGCCCCGCGATTTAAGTCGTCAACTTTTATGGGGGTAGTTTTCGCGGAGACGCTTCGCTCTCGGCACGACGACGACGAGAGCCAGCATAAAGGAGGGAGTGAAAGTTTCCGGTGGTAGTATGGCGGCGGCGCTTGTGGCGGCGGGCCTCCCGCCGAATATGGCGGCAACTGTATACAAGAGATAGCGACAATATTGAGGGCGGCGAGCAAGCAGAAGCAAAACCTTCGACTTTCGAGAGCCTTCTGATATGCGCTCGTGCGTTCGGATTCTTTTCGACGATGAGCGAAAGCGAGCGACGCGGTCTTTACTTTTCATCATTGTTCTCCCGTTTCATTGTTTGTTTTTTTTCGACAATGAATAGCAAAGTTTGCTCGACGCAGTTTTTCTGTCATTGTATTTCGGTTAACGGGAATTTTATGGTAGTAATGAAAAAGGTAGGTGAAAGACAGTGAAACGCGTCATAGCAGTTTCATTCTAGAAGAGGACGTTCTTGAAATTTGCGCAACGTTTTGTTTTTTTGGTATATTTGTAGAGTTTTAACGTTCTTTTATTGTATCAATCGACTTTCCGTCGGAAGAATTTTGAATCACAGTTCATTTTGCCATGGAAGACATACAATTAATTTTTTTCAATCATTTTTCGAAGGACAATGCCATTTGTGGTTATGCATATAATCCTTTTTTATTTTTGAAAGTGGTTTATTTTTAATTTTTATTATTTAAGACGTAGAATACATCATTTGAATTTCTTAGTCATTTAATTTCGTCAGGAGAAATTGTCCTCCGTAGAGCTTCCATTAATAAAACACAATGGATGTGTACCTAATCATTGTTTGGATAATCAACTTTTCTGAATTAATTCATTGGTAGAGGACGTTTTTCACGATTACTTTCATCGCAATTTCTTTTTTCACGAGATACTGAATTTTCTGCAACACACTTTCGATCATTTACTTCGCAGAGAAGAAACTTTATAGAAGGAACTTTCTCTCCAATTTTCCTCTTACATTGATCTTATTATTACCTTTACAATTAATTCATCATCATCAATTTTTCCACGGGCTAGAACACTTCTATCCTTGATATGCATTCAGATTAGAAACCTATGTTTCTGAATACTAATCCAGTTCTCGCAATTCCTTAAGCGCGAACTCGCGGATTAAGATGGTGGAATTGCAGGGTCCATTCTCTCTCTCTCTTTCTCTCTCTCATTCTCTTGTCAGGTAGACAGAGTAGGTGGCCGAACGTCTTCGTACGTTCCGCTGATTGCATCTGGCATTTGTGTCACGCCCTTGAGTGCCCAGTCGATATGCCTGGACAAATTGGAAATTGGTATTCCGCGCGTGCGGTCCCCACGAGGTGGCCAGACGGATTTGCGAAGGACCTCCGTTTCCTCTCGCAGTTTCCATCACCTCGTGGGAGAAGAAGAAGAGAGAACGACAACCCCGAACTTTTCCTTCTCCTTTCTCTCTCTCTCTCTCTCTCTCTCTCTCTCTCTCTCTCTCGTTCGCTCGTGGAGCTGCACGTGTGCGAGCGCGAGCCTGAAAAGAGCTTTACGTGCGGTACGTTAAAGTTGGTCAAATCGCTTCGCGACGATCATTCCGCACCGGAATACTAAGGAGGGTGAGAGGAAAACGCCTGGTTGCCAAGAAATTCGTTTTGACCGATCGTGGGAATGATTGACGGTGATTCTTTATGATTTGTGGCCCAGACTGTTTAATTGAGAAATTGGAATTTGAGTGTGGGGCTGTTTGAAGCGATTAGGAGTTACTTTTCAGCGGAAGTGCAACGATGCAATAAAAAGGTCTATTTTAATTTCGGGAGAAAATTATCGACAGTTATTCGACAGTTTTATGATTTGCTGGGCAGATGATAGCCGGCTTTATTATAATTGGAAAATTTGACTCTGAACGTAAGACTGGTTTAGGGGATTAATTAATTAGGAGGTTGCATTGTAATTGTTCGTGAAAAGTGTAACTGGTCGGATAAGAAGGCCTATTCTAACTTAAGTAGAATGCAACCAATAGATTAATCATCTGCACGTTTCTTGTTTTCACTAGGTTTTTAAGAAAAGTCGATCTCTTGATTTTTTTCTAATGGTAAGTAATACCAATAATTACATTTTTGTAGTGTTTCGCGGTTACCGCTAAATAATTGGTATATTATTCTTGCAATGTATAGTATTATGCACTTACGATCACATAACGAAGAAAAAAGATCCCTCATTGTCAGCTCACTGGTTGTGCACAATGTCAAACGATTCTCGTTACATCTCTAGACTCGTTAAATGAACTTTTTTTACAATTAACTCAATTACGGTATCTTTTAATTAAACTGTTACTAGATGCGTATATTAATTAAACGAGTGCGTCATAAATTATTGCTTATTAGTCTTGTAAATAAGCGTCTAAGAATAATTTTGTATAAATTTTCATTCCAATCAGTTGCATATTAAACTGGACGGTCGTTTAACTTTCACCAGAGTCTCTTACTGCCAAAACGTAATGCTTTTCCTTAACGTGGCGACCGATCGAACGAGTGCTGGCACCCGTCGAGTGACACGCGAGAAAATTTTTATCCCCGCGTAATAATAAAAATATTCCATCCGGACGAGTCGTACGAAGGATTCCTTACCACGGATCGACCTATTCGCTCGACCTTTTTGTTATCAGCTGGTCGCAGCCTGGTAGAGAAAGCTCATCTCTCTCTTTCTTTCTCTCTGTCTCTCTAACCGCCAGCCGTCTTTTTCCGTCCACTTCGTTCGATACACGCCTCTCCTGGTCTTCTCCACTCTCTGCTGGAATATGGGCCGCGAACCACTATGGGCGCGAGAGGGTACATTCTCGAAGAGTGGGCATAAAAACTTACGAGCCCCGTATTTCGGGCTGTCGCGCCGAAGGTTTCGCGCGTCCCTCTTGGCCGACATTCCGCGAGCACATGCGCCGGCCACCACCTCCACGTCCAACCGGAAATCGGATTTCGAGGGTGCACCTCAAAAATGTAATCCTCGAAGATACTACAATGTGTCGGATCGCACCACTACGCCCTTCCTCTTGAGAGTTTTCTTCTTCTCTCGCGAATTCTTCGCCAAGAGGTCGTTTGATTTTTGTAAGAGTAGTCCAGGTTGTGCGCACCAGACGATGATTGTACTAGATTTTGCGAAATTCGAGTTTCATTTTATTGGATTCTTTTTCTTTTTGGGTGATATGTGCTTCAATGTAAATCTTGTCTTCTTTTTAATGTTCCCTTGACAGTTGAGAACGTGCACAGATACTACACTCTTGTGAATTAGACTGTTATAATGTTACGGATAGTGTTTTCTTTTGGGGATGCGTGCTTCGATATATTTGCAGTACCGGAAAGGAATCCATTACTTTCTATTGGGACCTCATAGTGAATAAGGCATTTCTTTTTAGTATCCTTAATTAATGACTTATTGAGATGATTAGGGGAAAGTGTTGTGAGATTTCATTCGTTATTCGTATATTCCTGAGCTTTGATAAATATTTGGGTATTTATAAATGTTTGAATAATTTTTCTTATGAGTTTCGACAAATAAGTTGACGATTCGAAGACGCTCCCACTGGATGTACGCAGATTTAAATTTCCGGGAGTTGTTGTATCTGTTCAGTAAACTTACGTAAATTCTGGTCAAGTTTTAAATGTTTGATAGCTATTGGCAAAAGCAGATATTAGAATAATGTTGGAATGTTCATCTGATATTTTTTAATTAAATTCCTGTCCACATTTATGAAAATGTTCGATTTCTCGGTATGAATCAGTGAAAATGATCTCTGGAGTGTCTTCACTTGAATTCCCTTCATCTCCTCGTATACTTGTAGCCAAGACTGTACCCTGATTTACTTCCGACCGATTCGCCAGGAAATCGAATTACCCTCGCGTCGAGCGCACCGGGAAACCTCGAATTAAGAAACACTGAGACCTGCGGAAAATATCGACGCGATATAAATCAAGGCCTTCTAGAAACCTTCTTTTTCTCGTCCTTATTCGCCGTTCGTTATCGTCCGAGATCGATATCGTCGTCCCTTCTTTCTTCGCAGCTGCATTTTAGAATGCACTCCTTCAAGGGGTTGTTTTTTTCTCGAATTCTCGTCACGCACTGAAATCATTTCTGTTTCGGATAGTTTAATAGTCGCGAACGTCGATATTCTCACGATCGATTAAGCGCTTTTCTCTCTTCCAACACGTAGCTAAGGGAAAAACGAAACTACGACGTTTCACTGAAATTTTCAGCGCGTTCTTGGGCCAACGTACGCACGTAAATAACCGGCGAAATTTTATGCCCCGGAAAGAAGGAACATCTAGACAGTTAAAAACTTGGTTCGATTACCCATAAACCCTCCACGCTCGGCATTCTGTTTCTGGGGTACTTAGATTTTATTTCCCGTGCTTTACGATCGCCGTGTCGGCTCTGTCGCGTAACCCGCGAGCGGAATATCTTGTTCCGTTACGCGTGCGTAAATCGCAGGCTGATTAGAAACGATAAGCTTCTTGAAAAATCTTCGTGGGTTCTTTACGATTGTCGTGTAGCCGTTATTACTCTTTCTGGAGAAGGGCCACGTGGTATGACGATTTCGAATATTGGCGATTCACGATTGCGAATATTTCGTCCACTTCGAAATTTATTAGCGCCACGAAAGGAAACTTCTTGTTCCAATTTTTATAGGGATTCTGTAACTTCCTTTAACTGAATGATCCTTTTTCAAAGGCACAATTTACAGAGAAACTTTGGAACAGAACAAATTCAATGCAATCGTGAAATTTAAGGATACAAGGATTTTTTTACGCTCATCATCAAGCATTCTCTAATTATCCCGGTTGTTTCTATGGAGTGGATTCATAAGGGCTGGCGCACTACTCGGCCATTTCGGCGGAGAGTTTGTCCGACGCTGTGGGTGTGCCAAGTCAATAAGAAAATATACGAGTACAAATGACAATTCTCCATCTGTGATCGTTACCGGTGGCGACCACAACGTGGCCGAGCGCGTGCTTACCCGTAAACAGGTTTGTTCTATTTAACGAATCAAAATACTCATAATGAAACTTAATCACAGTGAAACGAATCAACGCTTATAATTACACGGTAAAGCTCGTGGCGCGTCGAAACTGCAAAGAACTACTTTCTTTGACAATAATTCACAGAAAAAGTTACGAAAAGGCGAAATTACTTCGAAGAAAATTCATCAACGAGATATGCAGGAAGATCGTTCTTATCTCAATCTGTCGCGTGGGACAAAAGACCTGCCTCCCTCTGCGAAGTACGCAAGCTACTGTGTCGCGAAGACAATTCGTCTTATTCTTCTTACGACTACTAATAGGGCTTGTACCCTTTCCTCGCAGTGCTAACTGACCCTTTACCTCTTACTTTAAAGAGCAGCCCTTGAGCACTCGCGGATGTGCCAAGTTAGGCGAAAGTACGAGCCTGCCGGTGGTAGTGGTGTAGGTGGGAGTGGAGGTGGGAACGGGGTGCATCCTTTAGAGGATCCTGTGTTTAATGGCGCTGAATCACAGATTGCGCGCCACCCCTAAATTTGAATTTATTATCAACCCTTGCTCGACGTGCCGCTGCGCGCAGGGGTGGGTGATCGGTGAGAGAGGACAGGAAACGGGAAAAGAATAATTCGGCAAGAATCGTTTGCTCGTAATAACGATATAATCGAAGGTGCACGTCCCTGCGTTCTTTCATCCTTCGATAAGAAGGATCTTTTTAGAATTTCCATTAAATCAGGCGCACTGGTTATTTTCAAAATCGGCAATTCGCAATAACGATAATCAGAGATGTGCGCTCCAGAATTTCTCCCTCCCCCGAATTATCTCAATCAACATGTGTTACGCAATTTACCTATTCTCTAAAAGACAGTTATCACGCCGCGAATTAAATCCCGGTAAAATTGATTTTTCATTCACTCCACTACCATCGGCCATAATTATTAATAAACGTTATCCATGGTATTTCACAACAAGTCTTCTTAGTAAGAAACATCGAAAGGGTTATCCGACACGTCGTCAAAAACCGATAATCGACTGTTTCTCGACGTTATTTATCCCAAGCCTTTTTCCCTTTCTCTGCTTTTCTCTCATTCTCGTTCGTACGAGAAAACCGGAAAACGCGAATGCGCGCGAAGAACACAGAGGCAGGTGTGTGGGGGGCTCGACTGCATCTCACCGAGGATTTATGCTCGCGCTTTGTGACGCGAGCATAACGATCGCCCGATGCCGAGGGCCGCGGGGTGGAAAAATCGGCAAATCCAATAAAGGGTGAATAATGCCGGGCGTTACGACGTGTCGCCATTCGAGTGAGAATCGTCTCTGGATCAGACGAGCGAGGGCGATAAAGACGCGAGAGAATCGTCGAGAGGAGGCTTCGATAGATCGAACGAGAGAAATAAAGAGACGGAGAAAGATAGCAAGAACAGATAAATTGAGAAATTGAGGAGAGCGAGTGAAAGAGAAAGGGAACGAGAAAGGGCTACGTTGCACCCCCTTGGTTTGCTTTTCATTCGTCGACCCACGAGTTATGGTGAAACCACACAGTGCACTACGTTGCCCATTTGCATTGTTTACGTTACTATTTATTTATACTGCTTATATTATTTGCTATATTCGTGCTTTTTACGTTCCTTACATCGGCTCGTTGAAACAAGTTTCAATAAACTAAATGAATAGACTGGAGGATGCATTTGGAATTATTCTTATTAATATTTTTTCCAAATAAGTATACTCGTTTGCTTTGTTATGAGTGATGTTGAGATTTTCGAGAAAATCTCAAGTTTCGATTTATAAAAATCTTTGCCTCTTTCTACTTTGGGATTTTCCACTTTCAAGAGAAATTCTCAAAGAACTCCGAAATGTGAAAAGAGTTCTGCCAATTCGTAGTATTATTCCTATTTATTCTTATTTCAAGGTTAAAGGTAAGGAAATGGACTGCTGAGTTTTTAATTAAATTTTGAGAATTCAGGTAAAGCTATTACCCTGTTGATATAACGATTAAATAACAAAGATGTACAAAGTTTGTTTATTTTGAGAACAGGTACCATCCTTTATACAAACTCCTTTAAAATTCCGAGATTTTCGAGAATCTTGAAAAACGTGACCGACATCAATCACCAACCAAGTAGATTACTCCGAATCTCAAGAGAATGAAATATTGCAAAAAACAGATTGCGCAACAGATTTGCAAAACGGACTTTGAATATATGCATATTGATTGTTGACAACAATTTAAAAAAAATGAATGGATAAGTGGACGAAGAAGATATGTAACATTTTTTGAAAAATTTTACGTTTGCCATGGATGAAGTAGTTATGTCCATATGTATCTTATCTTATTAGGATTTGGAAAGCCTGTTTTCGCAAGGTACCACTTTCATCCACTTGCCTCTTCAAATACATCACATTCAGCTATAACACCAAACACGCGTGATCATACACATTATCTAATCTAATCCTAACGCACCTGTTCTTCGTACACATGTCAAACGCACCTGCATGCCATTCCGTGTGGCACGAGCTTTATTCAGCGATAGAAGCACGCTGGGAAAACGCGAAATTTGTAATAGAGAGAAACACCACGTGGATATATGGCCGTCTTCCGTAGCGGCGACGGGTTTTACTAATAACCGATACCCGAAGCCAACCGTGGAATATTATAATTGATTTATTGCGGTAACAACGGTAGCCGCTCGGTATTTATCGGAGGGTGCCTTCTCCCTCGCGCGGCTCGTGATATCGTCTAGGGTTCGTTCGCGGTCTCTTCTCTTTCTGTCTCTCTCTCTCTCTCTCTTGTTTCTCTTCTCTCGCGATGCGTTTCTGCCTGTCGCGGGACGAAACGTGGGCGCGATGAACGGGATCGATCGAACGGAACGCCAATGCTCGATCGGACGTGTTTCCGGTTCTGTTTGAGGGTGGGGGTGGCAGCGTCCGAAACTCGACGCCTCATTTAATTTTCCAACGTGCCATCCACACCCCGTTATTACGTCCGTCCTTTTGTCACATTGGTGCTCCTGCGTCTGCCGAACGATTCCACCTCGCCGAGAATACGTTCTGTGTTTTATTTCTGTTTTATTTTTTTCTTGTTTTTGGTTTTCCGCATTTTTTTAAAATTGCTAGGTAGTTGTACGAATGTCGAAGCTGGAGTACAAATGAGCTTCGCCTAAAAGTTCATCATTATCGTTCCTTTTTTATTTTGCTAGTTTCCCCGCACTTGCGGACGGATGATTGACGTTTATAATGAATTTTTATATGAGTACCTTTCGATTGAGCGCGGATAATTACAATCCATCGATGGACTTAGTTCTGGTAAATTGTCTTATGCAGGAGATTGTCTCCTATGAAATAAAACATCGGACATTAGGCGAGGCGCATCGACAAATAATGTGACGGAAATGGTTTGTATTAATAAATGCTTTTAAGCAATGATACAGACAAGCGGGAAATGCTTGAATTTGACATTGGACCAACCTAAATCACTTTCAGAATGACGCAATTTCTACTTAAGAAATTCCACATACATCTCTTCTTTCTTTATTTGAGTTCTTTCATCGTGTCGCTCGCAATACATCCTTCTGATTTATTAATAAGTTTCCTCGTGCTTTTTCACTTACTCTCCTTTCCGCGTCTCTCGCCACCCGCGCGTTCCGAATCGAGCGTGGATAATTATAATTGATTTATCGTCGCGATAGATTGAATTTCGTCGGCAGCTTCGTCGGCAGCGGGGCTTTGCGAGATCGTCCGAACGGAACGTCGCGTGCCGCTTCCGGTCGGCTCGGCGAACGCATCGATTGACGTCTCATTTGAATTCATCGCGCAATTCTCCGCACGATATTATTCCATCGTTGGGAGGCGATCCTTCCTACGTGTTACCGTATCATTAACTTTCGTCTTTATCGCGCACGCGCGCGTATCGTTTATTGGTACAACAGCGAGTCGACGCATTTCAGGGAAATCTGTAAATCGGGGACGTTTAGGAATTCTGGAGCATCGGTCGTGAAAGAAATTTTTTAGAAATTATTTCTAGGGTGAGTCAACGTGTTTCAATTGAATCTGTATTTACAGATTATGTATCTGATTTCAGAGGCATTTAAGAATTCTAAAATGTTAAATCCCAAATACAATTTTTTGAAGATACATTTTTACGTTTTTGTTAATATGTCGTCAATCGTCTTTTGTCATTTTTTTACTTCTTTGATTTACGGACTGACAATAATTATCTTTTGATGAATAATGTGCTGATTGGTAGATAACTGAAATTAATACTACGATTAAGTAGAAATAGTAAAGATAATCATTGAGGATAGGAAATACGAGAATAAGGAAAATATTAACGTGCATACTTAAATTTTCAAGTGAACACATCTACACCTTTTGCGTCATTATTCGTGATACCGTCGAAAGTTGCTGTTGCTTACTTACTATCTATGAATAAGTAAACGCATCAACTAATTTAAAATTCAGAAATGCCCAATAATCTTATTAAGTTACAGTTGAAGTAATGTATCTTCTAAACACTTAAATGTTTCTCTATGCCTGTTTCCACAAACTTTTCCAAGATCAAGGATGCTGGAGAGCACGTAGATGACGACCTCTAAAACGAATCTCAACCATCACAGTAGTTGGCCACGAATCACGCAATAACCTTATTTGGCACATCCAAATTAACACTTCCTTCCAATATTCGAATGTTTCCTGACTCGTGGTTCCGCTAACTTTTTCAAAATCAAGAATCCTCGTCCCGTGTTCTCTACGAGACGATCGGTGGAGGATCTATAAAATGATCCGCAACGATCGCAGGCAGTTGGCACGAACGCATTGTCGCATAGAGCCGAACTGTCGTAACCGAAGAATCTTACCGCGCTGTTATTCGGTCACGTGTCGATAACACGTCGTTCGGAACATCCGCGAGAGTACGATTTTGGACGAGCTCTTGAATATTCTTGGTGCTGTTGCACGGTAATGGGAGGAGAGGAGAACGGAAGAGAGAAGGAAAGAATGGAAAGAGGAACTTCCGTGCTATTCGTCCAGATCCTAAGATTTGGACCGCACTGCGAGCTCCGGACCGATTTGCATACTCTGCCGATTTCGATGCCTCCCTCTCTTTGCGTCCCACCCCTGCCGAATTCACCCCGCCGAGTTTCGTTCCTTCGATTCTTTCCGCCGTCTACGATGCAAATTACAATATTCGCGGGGCGTTTCATCGAATACGAAAGTGTATGCGCCCGTCGATAAAAATAGAATCGCTCGTTTTTATTCCGAATATTCTTCCGTGAGGGTAAGTAGTGGAGAGAACAATGCCGTACAGGCTGATTTTGTTTATTTATTTCTTTCTTTTTGTACAAACGGGGTTGATTTCGGACCAACAAGACACGAGTGTAATGCTTCTAGAGAGAAAGAAGAAGAAACATTCATGGAGATCAAAATTCATTTTTTATGAAGTCATTCTGTATGTTCAAGTTTCTGGTCTTTTAGCAATGAGCGTGATGCAAGCGTAAAGTCTCCCGGTGTGCTTGGAAAATTGTTATCAAAAATTTGTGGAAAAAACCAGTTTTTGTTTCGACCAATGAAAGGTCTCTTCGCGATGCCGCGTGTGTTCCCTCCCAACAGAGTAATGTTTCCCACGCGGCCCCGATAGGGGGATGCACTCACCCCTTTTAGTGTCTTTAATTTTTTCTTCTACAGCAATATTTAGATAAAGCATGTACGTGTGTCGACTGCAAAGGCGGAGATACGCTTCGAAATATTTTGGTTTCTTTTTTACTCGTTTCAGAGAGAAGGACTTTATATGCGTGGCAGAATTAACCTTGGTCGCCGTTTAGTTAACGAACGATTCTACAATTCTTCTATTTTATTGCATAAAGATTTAAACGGTTTTTAATGTGATCTCCACAATTGACCCCTTCGAAGGCCAAATCGATTACTTCAATTGTTTTTATAATTTTTAAAATTTTAGTTTCTTAGCATTTGACTGAAAATTAACTTTTCAGATTGAAAGTACATTGCTTTAGTAATTAGATTTAACCCCACTAAATAACGAAAATTTCTAAAGCCGTTGAATAACAAATTAGGCGTAATAATAATAACAATTATTCCGAGAATATCTATTTTACGCACTTTGCATCGATGCTTAGATATAAATTACGTCCACAATAATATATTTTCCAATATTTATTCACATGTAGATTATAAATTTAAGAAAAGATAACATATATGTACGTCTACCTGCATCAATGTTCTCCATTTTTTAATTTGTGGAGCTAATTATTTTAGCAAATAAGCCACTTAATTGATCGGTTATTGAATTCCTTGGTTCGAGGTAAGCAATTTAAAAGAGAATAGCTCCTTAAAAAAGAAAAGAAAGCTGTTGGAAAGGTAGCGTAGCAAAATAATTAATTTCGCCTCGCGTGTCATACTTTCTTTTCTACCCCCCTGTTAAAGCTCACTGGGAGCCGTACCGCGTCTGGAAAATACGTGTAAATGAATATACGTATACTAATGGTATAGCGCTGCATCGTGTCGCGCTCATATGTTAGGGCCACCTATGAAGATTCCGCGCCTCGTCGGGCTATAATGGACGGTCAGCTTAAAACGATGTCACCATGCTATACCAAACACAACCTCACTGTGATCATCATCCTCCTTAATAAGCGAACAATCAATTATGCATTACATCTCTACCTCATATCTCAGTACAAAATGTCTACACAAATCCAAATCCTTCTCACCGAGTCCTCCTCAAAATCTGTGCCTGGAGAACGGAGAGGGTTGATGAACGATCCAATTACCATCCTTGTTCCTTCCATACTAACTACCAACGTTAAACCCACCCGCTAATCACCCTCTCCGCAAATCTTTCCCATTGTGTACCGACAAGCGCGCGCAACGCCGGTTATCTAAATCGCGGTGAATATTTTCACGACGACGACAACGTCATCCGCTACAACCCCCTCTCGCGGAAAATCGTCGGGCGCGTGTTCCCGTTAAAAAGCAACTCGCGTATCAATTTCACGGGACAACGGGGGTGTGCATCACCACGGGTAATCCCACACCGTGGGTCGCTAGTGGATCGTCTTTTTGTTCCCGTCCGCTTAATATTGCTCGTCCTCCACCCGTAATCTCTCGGCAGACTCCCGTTTTCACAACTCCACCTTCTCATCCCCTTCTATCTCTCTCTCTCTCTCACTCACTCTCTCTCTCTCTTTCTCTCTCGCCTTCTTCCTCGTTCTTCTTCCGACCGCGAAGTCCACGAAGCTCCGGCGGGTACTTAACGTAAGTACGCGTCGAGTTCGGGCGACGAAAAATGAAGAGGCGAGCGAAGTTGGTCGCGCCACCCCTCACCGCCTCGGACCACCCCTAGCTCGTCCTTGTCGCTTCGTAGTAGTCCTCGGTTTACGTGGGACAATGTTATTTTACGGCGCGGTGAGCTTGAGCCTCTTTTATCCGGGAACACCGTGCTTGCGCTCGCTCGTCGCCGGGCTTGCGGAAGTGCGGCCTCGTTCGGAGGTAGGGGTAGGGGTAGGGGTGGGGGTGGGGGTGGTCCTGGACACCGACAAGGGGTGGATCTCTCGGGCCACCACTGCCGACACTTCCATCTCTACCGAGCTCGCACGAGTGGAGTACCTTCCTACGCGCGGTTCACCCTCCGCAACCGCAACCGCATCCCTTGCTCTCTCCGCGTCGCGCGTTTAATCTGATCAGGCGCGGGGATTATATCGGACAGCACGTCGACGATGCGGCGAGAGGAGAGTGAGAAAAAACGTGCTGGAGCGGGCTTGCGAGAGCGACGACATGGCGGGAGTTCGTTGTCGATTGGGGGTGGGCGAAGGACGTTCGCGTGAAGCAGCGTGAAAAGGTTTTCGATGAAGGAACTGTTGAGAGCGAGTTGTCTTTCATTTTTATTAATTTCGTGAGGTGGTAGAGCGGACTTGCGAGAGCAACGAAATTGACAGAGTTCGTCACTGATCCGGGTGGGAAAAGGAGTTTTGCAAGAGGCAGCGTGAGAAAGTTTTCGATAAAGGAATCGATGAAGCGGGCTGTTAAGAATTTTGTGCTGTGTTCCAGCGGGCTTGCGAGAGCGGCGATATTGCGGGATGTTCTCGATGACTAGGGGATGGGAAAAGAGGATTTGCCAAAAGCAGCGTGATAATGTTTTTGACGAAGGAATTTGTTGAGAGTGGGTTGTTTTTGAGTTTTAGCAACTTTATTACATGTGCGGGTTTTTAAATAATCTTATTTAAGTCGTTTTTTTTTTAAATAAGGAAATCCTAAAGTAGGGAGTAACACTAAAGATTTCAAATTTTTATTTACTACCTCAAAATAATCTGAGTTGTTGTAACCTTGCAAACATATCGCAATTTTCTTCACTGAACTTTAAATTTAAGTAGCGCCAAGGATCGTTTTTAACGTGTAGCTTGCCTCTGATTTTTGTGCGAGTATTGAGGTAAACATATTTGTATTATTAATCCTCTATTTATGTATAAAAGTTTGTTCTTTGGAAAAAATCTTTGGTTGCAATTTTCATCAAGACAGAGAAGAATAAATAATCCTCGTTGTATGGTACTATGTAACAATCTCGATAAGAATTCTTCGTGAATTGTTCGTGAATTCTGTTTTTGCAACGTGACATTTTTCAATGGCGAATCAGTGAGCTCGCAGACGTTTATTATTATTAGTCCAGCGACCCTGCCATTCTCTTGGTTTGGGTGTTGAAATTGAGATACGAGAGGAGAGTCTTGCCCTTTTTATTAGATCAAACGGACTGTGACCAAGCTGTACGTTCAACTTGACTCGGTCACTCGGCTCCTGTCGTAGCGAATAAACGTCCCAGCGCCTTATTTCCAACCACCCCCGGCTTTTTTCCGCCACCCCGTGATCCTCGGGGCACTTTTTTTTACGTCGCTCTTCGAGAACGATAGAGCCAGAGTGGAGCAGCGCGTGAGTGTCTCGACAGCATTTTATCGGCCAGCCTGGAATCGTCTTGGTGGTTCTCAATTTCGCTCTCACGGACAGTTTCAAATGCGAACGAAATTGTTCACTTCGTGAATTTCGAATGCCAGAAAAGAGAATCATCGTTATACTCAAAATTTCACGATTGATTTTGAAATTTTCAATTCGATTTCACGGCTGAATCTAAGATAGTATTGGGTTTAGTTTCATTTTGGTGTAACTAATTTTTTGTGACGTACACGGACGACATGTTGTGTTGATAATGGTTACAACTGTCGAACGATAGTTGTAATTAGAGCCAGAACTTATTTGTTACGATCAAACATAGTATCGCATTATTTATAACATATTATATCCAATGAATTGTCTAATTTATAGTTAAGCTTTTCGTTGGGATAAGATTATCGTGTCGCAATTTATCTGTGAGTGTATAGTCAAGCATGTACAAAAGAAAATTAAAAAACTCACGAAAGCAAATTTCAGCAGTAGATTTCGATGAGAAGTTGAAGATGAACCTTTACCCTATGGGTCACGAAACCGGTAATAGCAGGGTTCTCTTAGGAGCACCGACACTTCTCCTATGTCGCCTATTGCGCCTTCGATGGCGTATCTCCTAACTCGATTTTGCGTTCCATCTGAGACGCTCAAAGTCCCTCAGGTCGTCCCGCTTGACCGTCAATAAGGCAATTCTCTGCCCTGAATTGGTCCCATTTTCACGAGAGGAATGACTTTTCCGCGCGATCGATTCCCAGCCCTTCTCCTTTCCCTCGTAAATATCGAAGATTGAAAAACGCGAGCGTGCCATTTCGAAGTACAGGAGTTTCGTAAGTCATCGATACGATTGTGTTTGATATTAAAGGCAAACAGTTAGCACGCGTCAGTTTCTAGAATAATGAGAATTCTAGGGACATAATGGTTTTAGATAAATGTTTGTCTTTTCCGCGTACTTTCATACCTGCTAATGTTTTAACATGTATTCGATATACTCTATTTATGCGTTTGAAAAACTTCGTAGGATAGTTTAGACATTTTACAAGACGAATGTTGTTAGACGAAAATTAATTGTTTATGGGTACGCGTACGTACAGTACTTTAAAATTAAAGAATATGTTATCATTATATTATTACAAAATTTATATCACTATGTTGGAGTGTCATTATAATATAGGTACAAATCGAAGCCAAGGGGTTAACATATCTTATTCCAGAAGAGAAATTTCTTCGTGGAACTCGATAAATCATGTGTGCGTGATTCCTTCTATTTATATCGCATGGCCAGCATGGTAGGAGATCGTCGACAAGAGAAAGAGAGAGGGAACACATCGAACAGAATCCGAATCCAGGATCCTTATCTGTCCATAAAGCTTAATCCCCCGCAAGCGGAGGCGCTCGTGCGCTAAAAAGTATTTTACGAGCTGCTTATACGTTTCACCGGTCACCCCGACACCGAATCCAATTTTCTCGATACGATCTTTAGTAGGGATCAGGTGTTCGTGGTCCGAAGGCATCGACTCCCATGCCACGCTGTCGTCTGTACACGAGTTACTCTTGAAATTCTCTCTGCAACTCCTCACCTCGTATTTTTTTCTTCTCCCAATTCTGTCTTCACACGCCTCTTTCATTCGCACGATCCTTTACCCATCTTTGATCCGCCAGAATTTATAGAAGACGAGCCAGTGCAAAATTCTCTTCGCGATTCTTTGTATCGTGTTTTCATCTTACGATTGCTCTTAACCTCGCCACCTTCGCAAATTTCTTCTTTTGCGTATTTTCCTTCTTTTCGCAGTTTCTTCTTTACTTTTGAGCTGGCAGGATTTATTTTTCTAACGAATTATCAATTCGCATTTGTCGTCATTGAGATACTGGTACGAATTATGCGAGAGCTTCTTCTCAATTCGTCGTCTCATATGTTTTTCCTTCCTCTAACAATTCCTTTTTCGTTCACTCTCACCTTTCTCACATTTCTTCGCGTTCTGCTCCATCTTGGAAGCTGCAGCGAGCGTTCGAAATTATTTTCCAGATGAATTCTCGACTCGTACCGGTCGTTATTAGAACGAGGAAGACGTTCGACACGACGAGACCTCGTCTGTACCGCGAATAGCATCACTATCTGTTTCACGTTCTGCCATTAGCATATTTAAAGATCTCTCGCGGCACCCTGTACCAAGCCCAGATAAAATGCTTTACGATGCCGAGGAATTAACCCTTGCTTCCCAAGCATTACTCTCCTCGCGAGGAGGAGTCTACGCAGATAAAGGGGTGCCTCTTTTCGTTCTCTCTGTCTCTCTTCCTTCCATTCTCTCGGCTTCCTTACTATCTTCCACGGCATAATGGCCGACGAAGAAGGGTACCGTTCATCGCGAGATATAATGGAGCGACGCCTGTACAACTCACGATTTATGGCTTCTTTTATTTAAGAAAATAATGGACGAAGGTTAACGTAGAGCAACGAGTTTCGAAGCGTCAACCTTCCGCGTCGACGAGTTGCGCCCAGATACGCTTCCGGTTTATTAAACTGTTGAGCTATGGGTTGTTTCGAGGTATAAGCACACTTAAGCTTTGGAACGTTTTTTTCCTCACTAGGCATTTTACAGATTGATTTTGTTTTTTGAGCCTAAAATGCAAATTTCTTCACGTTCAGTTTTTAATTCGTTCCTTAGCTTTTTTCATCTTTCTCTAAATTCGTAGACATACTTCCGGTTTATCGATTAATCAAAATTAGTCGAGCTGCGGACTAACCCTTTGAACCCCTTAGCCAACTATGATCACCCATCAATTATATTCACAATTTTACGAATATCACGTATCAACCATATAATCGTTACTTTATAAAAATCATCAATCTTGTAAAAAGAAACCGGTTCAAATTCGAGGAATGATTCAATTGTGAAATTCATTTTTCTCTATCTTCCATTTCAAAGCTCGATTTGAAAATCGAACTTCTTCGTATACGTTCTCTCGCTTTTGATTTTCCTCTCATCCCGTCCATGCATCTCTCCCAGCTGACAGCCGAGAGTGCGATCCCAACACCTTGCATTTCTCACCCCAGACGCAAACGTAGACGGAAGAGCCGGAGGGGTAGGGGGTAGTTCGACGGTGGTAGGGGTGAGTTTGGTGCGAGGTCCGCCGACTCGGTATCAATATTCATCAGCGTCCTATGTTTGGTTGGCTCAAATTCGAAGGATTAGCCGGAAACTTCGTCTCGCCGCTCTCCCTACCGTTCTCGATCCCCGTGCATCGCAACCTCCACCACCTCCGCCACCTCCGACGTTGCGACGTTAACACACAGTCGCATAGAGAGCGGAGCAGAGCCAGCCCTGGCACTCGCCGTGACGCTCCGCTCTCTCCACCCGCGCCGGATTCTAATCCGGGTACGGTGCCGTGTGTGACGTCATATTGCATAACAATTAATCAACGGGCGATAACAGCTAGCCCGCTCCGACGGAGTGGGAAGCCCTGATAATCATTTCACCGGGCAGCTTAAAGTGCCACTAGTTAACGCTAAGCCGATTTAAAAGCGATTTAATATCCAGAATATTATACCTAGGTATTCCGTGTTCTCTCTCTCTCTCTCTCCCTCCGTCTCTCTCTCTTTCTCTCTTGATATCGTGTTCGCTCTCCGTTTCTCTCTACCGATGCCTCTCGTCGAGATCACATTCGGGCCTGCGGTGGACACGACAAAACGGATTCTCATCGAGGAATTAGATTCATTAAGGATTTAGAGGTTCTCGAATACGCGTTAAGTATTTAGGGGCTGTCGATAATGTACTGGGCTGCTTTGAATGACGGGGTGTAAGCATATTTGGCATTTGATTGTAAATTGGCGTTTCGACAGTGGAGACATTCATGTCGCAGGTACCGAGTGAAGAAGATAATGTGAATTTGAAAAAACTAGAACTGACGTTTAAACGATTTCATTCGAATGAATGGAAAGTATAATAATTTCTGTCAATTTCGATTTCTTGTTACGAAGGGAGAAAAGAAAAGAGGAATAACAAGTAATTCACGATTAGGAGTAAAAATTTAACTGCATAGAAGAAGCAGGTGCATTTACGTGTGCGTCATTAGGTCATTTTCGTTAATGCAGATAACGATCGAACCACGATAAATTGATTTTTGTTCTTTAGTTTAATTTTTTTTAAAGTCGCTCAACCTCTTATTGTTCGTTTGAATAGGAAACGTCTCACGCTGTCTGCTAGCATCGCTACCTTGCAACGTGGGTCCTCTAATAAGTGGTGGCACCAGCCACATGCTAATGCATAATGCCGATCAAACAACTGTTTAAGCAGCCCCGAGTTAAGTGCGTCCCATTCTTTGGCGACCTCCGCGTCACCCTGTGCCCTCCTTCCCATCCCCCTTTTTACCCCATCTCGTCACAGCTGACTGAAATTGTTTTGTCCAGCTTCGAGATGACGAAAATAGTGTCCCAGAAAATTCATTTGGTTCAATTCTCTTATGTCCTATCACAAATTTCTCTCATTTCTTCCTTTCTAGAATCCTTTCGAATCGTTACACTCTGAATTTCGTTCAAATCTAAAACTCATCAAAACGGGAAAGTAAAAATCATTTTAGATCACTACCAAAATCATCAAAATTACGTAGCGCACATTATTCTACTGTTTTTCATTAATAACGTCGGCACGATATTCTTTTATGAAAGGTACGACGTAGCATCGAATATGAGTGCCTCGTCATTGGTACGGCCAATAATTTTTCCACCGTCGAAGACGCATATATCCCATTTTCGTAGGCCGCTGATTGAGGACAGATGCACGAGCAGGGGAAGTGCACCGCGTGGAGCAGTATGGGCCGAAGGGTAGGTTCTCGTAGTCAGACAATGACCCCCATCGCGCCAGCTACAATGGCGCACTGGCTCTCTTCTTTTGCGGGAGTAGAGAGCGCCGACCCCGAGAATCACTCGGCTATGACAAAGAGGTATGTTCGCGCTCCCGCAAATATGTTGTAAATACGCGGACTCTCGAGAGGGAAGCCGCGCCGAGAATATTCGCAGAGTGGACACTTGCTGACTCGAGTGATTTCAGAGTGCTAACGATGGATTCTTTTATCACAGTTTAGCCTCTATAGTTCGATCTTTTTTTATGCAAAACTAAACCTTACTTAAAATTGTTCGGGACGAGGAGAAAGCAAGATTTTGGTGTACTGATGGCAATGTTCCAATACTTGACCTCAAAGATGCGAGAATTGAATAATAATCCTGTGAGTATTGATTCTACTTGATAAAATTGTTTGTATAAATCCTGGGAAAAAAATTCCATTCGATTTTTAGTGATAAAATTACGTCCTAAAGTTTCTCTTCGAAGACTCTTTAAATTTAAACCCCGAGTGAATAGTAACTGATAATCACTGACAAGTAACTACGAGAACTCCGATCCTAGGGTCTCTTCTCTACGATAACGACATTCTGTGTGTATCAATCATGCATGATAAAATTGTTCGGGTAATGTCTTTTCTCTCTAACAATTTATATTCCATTCATCTGCATTTCGTATACAAAATGAAAATTCGTCGATGATGAAGGAAAATCGAAATGAAAAATGGAAGACGTCGAATTTAATTTTCATAGAGTGAAGGAAGAGCTCGTGGAACGATAATCCTGACGAAGTCTCGCACGATTCGTGGGCAGGACCTGGGCGTTCGTTTCCATAAAATCTGTTGCTCGCGCACCGGTCCGAAATCCTAATTAAACGGCAGATTCGAATCCGGCGTCGTTCCCTGTACAAGCATAATCCCGGGAAAGCGCCGATAAATATCGATCGAAGCGGCCGGAGTTAATTAAATTAAAATACTCGTATAATAGCGCGCCAGATGGCACGGCCAGGGCAGCATACAACCCAGTAGCGAAGGGGTGGTGGTGGTGAAGCGCAAGGGGTGCGAAGGGCAGCCGAGGACGAGCACCCCTGCGCACCACCACCCCCTTGTTCGGATAATACGTAACTCGTTTAGTCTTGCAGGTTGACAAAAAAGTAGGGGGTTGAACCGTCCCGAGATTTCGACTGGCCAAAGTATTTAAGGGACCCCGGGTTCGCTCCTTTTCGACACTTTACGGGCAAGCTTCTGCTTGCAAGATCACATCAAGATTTTGTTGTAGTATTTGATGTTAAGGTCGGTCTTCCGGCCTCCTCCCTGCTTTGAGTTCTCTTTATGGACATAAGGATAATAATTAAACTTAATAAAACCAGAACAAATGTAAGCGACAAACATGCACAAGAAGCAGAAATAATCAATTATTATTGTAAGTCGAAGTTCCTTGGAAACATTTTGAAACCTGCAGCATCACACGACGACAAAAAATTTCTCCTAGGTGCCTCGGTCAATTTATTGCCATTGTGACAAATCAAGAAATGCAATATCCTTTCTTCTCGAAAAGCATGCACGGATCATCGTGAACTATGAGAAAGATTCTGGAGAAAATGCTCTTGCGATTACCTATTTATCAATGACAATCGAATGGTTATTTAGTTTCGTGGGGTGAGAATTGAACCACAGTTTAGCATTACGTCCGACCGAGGCAGGTCGTTAGCGGCGTTGTCGCAACATATGCGCAGGGCAGGCTCCATATGGGCCACCATGGACCCAAATCCAGAAGCCTCTATGGCCAAAGGAGCCGAAACGAGGGATCGATACCATTTCGGTCCTTAATCGGCCCGCTTTGCGGCTTTGCCTCCCGGCATTCTGTTTTTCTTTCTCTTTCATTCGTTCATTCGGTCTCTCCTTTTCTCATTCCCATTTCCCCTTGATGAGCTTGCAAGTACGATTCCAATGAAAATAATTTTCCTCAGGGACACCGTATCTCGACTTCATTTAACTCCATGTTCTTTTGCACATAGTTTCGAGTATGTATTTCGAAAGTGTGCTAGAAAGAGATGTACGAAAGTGTATGAAAGAGATCGTTTCTTAAATAAATTCAGAAATTTCTATGGGAAATAAGGCTCGTGCCTTTTTAGCTTATTACTTGGAAAATCGAAGGTTTTCAATAGTGTTCCGTATATTTTTTGAGATGTAGGGTGGTATTTCTTGTTTAGATAGATGTATAGACTCGATTGGATATCTTTGAACTGGTACTGGGAAATTTGTAAGCTTTTGACACCCTCAACCAATTCCTTGACAAATTTGTTCTAACACTACTCTACAGCATTCTTCCTTTTTCACGCGTAACTAATTAAAAGTCTTCTTTTATAGTAACCTTATTTTCCTTTTGCGTTATGTGCGACGCCTACGTGCGAGTGCTGTTTCTAAAATAATCACAATGACAATTGTCTCATAGCTTCACATTGTTACTCGATAAATTGTAACCTGCAAACACAGCCAACCGATACTTTCCCACATTTTTAAACTTCGCTCTCGTATTGTCTCTTGCCTACTCGTAATTACTTCGAAATCATCCACACGTGAAAAGTATTATTTGTTAAATAACTGCAGAAAGGATTAACTCGCCTGTTCACATTGTTATGCGCAACATTGAAAATCGTAAATACACCCAACCAACCAGTACTTTGTCGTAAGTATTGCGGTCGGTGGCGACTTTAAGGGCGACCATATGATGAAGGGTGCATCCGAAAAAGGTAGTATTTTCTCTAACCACGTCGTACGCCACGTACACTTGCCCACACACAACTCAGCCACACACACTTAGACATTAGCTCTCACTGACACATTTGCACGCTTACATTTGTTCACACAGAGTGGCACACGCCATTGCGTATTCTCGTGGCAAGTGCAATGCGTGCGCTGCAATACGTCGACGTGCGAGGGTAGGCGAAGGCCATGGGGGGTGAGAGCGGTGGCAGAGGATGGATACGTGTGGAGAGCGTGCGGGGTGGTGAGCAGGTTGACTAGCTTTGTCCATGGTCGATGATGATGACGATGGGGTCGGCCTCCGCACAGATGGGCCGCTAATCTCATTGAAAACTCATGAGGACTCTTGGGGGTGGAAGAGAAGGGTAGTAGGGGGTTGGCGGCGGCTGGAGGGGTGGATGGTTTGCGAGGCCTTCCATGGGGGCCAAGTACCGTGCCAACCACCATATGTCATGTGTATACGCGCACGAACGTATGTGAGCGTGACGAGACGAGGTGGTCCAGGTTGGTAAGATTGATAGGAAGAACGCGAGTTTCAAGGCCATCGTGATTTACGTCAAAATTCATACTTTAAGCTAATTTTAAGATATCGAATGCCGAGTCTCTTCTGAACGTAAATAGGTTTTGGTTCGTTAATTTGAAGAATGGGAAATTGTGCTTATTAAAAAAGTTCCATAAGCCTAGTATGAAAGTCGTTGCTGAAAACTGAATACAGGTAAAAACTGGACATAGATAAAGTTAACGAACAAATACATTTCACATGATTTTTCAACAATAACTATTTATCATTATTACAATGTAACCTCGTAGATTAGAAAATATTTGGCAAGTGATATTCCGCAACATTTCACATTTAATAACGCAAACGGGCAATAGTCATGCGCGCCAAATAAGTAATTGCGTTGTTTCTTAACTTTTACCTAGAAATTTATTTATTAAATTCACAGTTAAAAGAGAGTCATTTAGGAGTATCATATACGTTATTTCGACTCGCCGTGTGAAAGCAGGCTTAGTAACGAAAAATGTTCCCTTTGTTCCTTGGCGCTCTCTAAGCCCATGGTCCCTCTCAGAAAATAGGAAAAGGGAGCAGCGGAATGTCCAAGCGGAAGGCTCGTTCCGCTCGCGGTCCTGGCCGAATCCGATCCAGCAGGAGCGCGTATCCGTTCGCGTTCCCGCTCGTATCCGCTGATTACCGCTTCCACGATATACATATACATATACATATTTAAGGTTTTCCCGTGGCACCGTTAAGATCACCGTAGCATAACTCTCACGAGTACGGCGGCTGGCGGTGGCCGCTGCTTCTCTCATGCATATTCCTCTCGTTTAACAAACACTCCGCGGAGACGTCTACGATGGGAGAAAGAGAAAGGGTTGGAGAAGGAGGAAAAAGAGGAAATGGGAGAAGGAGGGAGAGAGAAGGAAAAGCTCCGGCACGCACTCTGGGGCATACGGGGTTGCTTTACGAGCGGACAACTAAGGTATGCTCTGGGTTTCGTCCTCTCGTACTCGTCCTCCCCCTCCTCCTCCACCTCCTCTTCCTCCTCCTGCTGCCTCGTCGACTCTTCCTCCGAGGTTACCTACCGCTGCCTTTGCGTAACGTTGCGCCCGCTGCAACGGCCCAGAGATTTTATAACCGGAGCGGGAGGGATCCTCCCGATGTATCCACCGTGACCGAGCCCCGTCGCACTCCCTGCTCTCGAGTCTCATGGAACGAGCTTTGGTTGGAAGAGTAGGGTGCAGGTTCTTCAGAAGTTGGGCAGCTACTAACTGCCTACTGTCTTGTTTGATATTCCAGCTTCCCTTTCCTTTTACGTGAAATTTATTTTCTCTCTTTGGTCGTTCATTCTTTTCCGTTTTAATTTTTGCTAATAGTTTTGCTGGTAGTTGGGCTCGATAAGTGGACTCTTGTTCGTGGTATGTATTTTCTTTAAGCTTGTGTATTCGTTTGATTTGAAATGGAAACAGGGTGCAAGTTGTTCAGAAGTGG
Source organism: Tiphia femorata (assembly GCA_944319695.1). Lineage (NCBI taxonomy): Eukaryota > Metazoa > Arthropoda > Insecta > Hymenoptera > Tiphiidae > Tiphia > Tiphia femorata. The sequence goes on from OX090902.1 coordinate 5,026,895, forward strand.
GGCAGGTACTGACTGTTTAGGGTATTGTTGATGTTCCATTTTCTTTTCTTTTCCATGTAGGATTTACTCTCCTTTACAATCTGTCTGTTCAAGGGCTCGATAAAAGTTGAGTTACTCGTCGTTTATACTTGATTTGTATCTATTGCAAAGGATGCTGTTATTAATTCTACCGATCTTTAGAAGTCCCTTCTTTTTCTACACTTTTGGAAGCACAAATTATCGTTCGTTCATCCTTCAAATTTGATTTATAGTTGTCGCAAGTGACGCCGATAGTGTATCTAACCACCTTGACGTTTGCCCTTTGTCTTGCGAGACGTATAGTAACACGGTCAGGGAATGGGAAGCATCGGTTCCACTATCGATGGGGGTGAGCGTCGAAGATTGAGCGTGATCACGAGCGACAGCACAGTTAGGGGTGGCGAACAGTGCCCGGATGGAGAGATAGTGAAACTGGATACCTTGTACATATGTCGGGGGTAAATGCGTTCACGAAATATGCTCGCTATTCTTTGATCTCGCTAGCTACGTCACGGCATTAGCATATTTGCTGTAACACCTTCTTGAATTCCCATCTTCACACCTACCCTGTATTATTATGATCCGTGAAAGTGTTCAAAAAATGCTATCGGATTAGCACTAACTTTTTCGAGAATTAAATTATTTATACCGACGTGCGTCGGTTAGTTGTCCCATTGTCGGGACATTTATTCTTCATGAATTTGCGATTGTCATCCGCCAAGGAAAGGAAATCAAGAAATTTCAGAAATGCGACGTATTTATAGATATTTGAAGATAAACGAGTCAATCTCTCTTGTTTCTTTTTACACCGATGATTTCATCGACAACGTTTACAATGATTCAAGAGCAAAGCAAGAAGAAAATAATAAATCGTACATGTGTGTTAAAATTCTTGAAGAGGTTGAGGTTAATTGAATATAGAGAAGGTTAACGATTTCTTCGTGAAGTTTAACCGAATTACTAATATTCAGGACCATATCAGTATTGAGATCGGTTGGCATTACACGCTAAGCGAAACCACCGGGCGATCCGTCGGTGACAGAAGGGTTCGAGTGCTCGATCCGTTTTCAATCATGGAATATGTATGACCGTACTCGTCGCAGCAGGAGGAGCGGTTGACGTATGCGAGGTCCTTTGCGCACCAGGTCGGCAAGCTCGTATATATCACGAAGCATATGCACCAGTTGCAGATTGCTCATGCGTTTTGCCGAACGCCGTTCTGGCCGCCTCCTCGTTTCTTTCTCTTCCTTCTTTTTGCAAAAGTCGGAACACGAGCCCGCTCGCTTTTCCAGCGACAAATTTTAATTTCAGATTTACAATCTGTTTTCCACTGAGGGCCACTTCTGAGCGCCGAGGAAAATGTCGCTTTCTCAGGAAAATAGGAGAAATCATTTTTTTTTTCGTCCTTCTTGGTGTTAGAATTTATTTCTTGTCTTGGTGCGGTCGATTGGATTCTACTGAGGAATTATTCGAAGTGGCAGTCCTCGACTATCTTGAATTTTGGTTTCGTCATAGAGAAGTTTAATGTAAGAAAAGCGTGTTTTATGTAAATGGTACTTTTCAAGTGGAGAAGATCTTTCGTCAAGAATGTGTTGTTAATGTATTATAAAAAAATATATGGTGAACGAGTTAGTGAATTAATTGAAGAATGAATTAAGAGATTATTGTTTAAGGCCCAACACCTTCTATTTATTTTTCGTATGTTTGTTAACAGTTTTACCGATTACTAATAAGCTTAATAGAGACCAGACTATGTGCAAATACATAATAATTAACCAAAACGGTCGCTTTTTTTTGGCGACTGACATGCATAACTTGGATTTAGAGTACGCATAATATCCGGTCTTTAATAATAACCATCAATTCTTTATAACACAAAATAAAACTCACTGGATTATATTTCACATTATACTTTCACAATATATTTCAAATAATACTCTCACAAATCTTTTCCGTGGTACTCGCAGATCGATCATTACCCGCGGGACCCTATGCTTCACCTAATACCTTCGCGAACTCTCCAACGTTCTCGTAGATCGATCATTCCGCGCAAGACTGCTTCGAATCTTTTTTCCTTCTTCCTTCGAAAATCAAGCATCGGTACCCAGGTGCCACCGCTTGCACTGCTGCTCCACGATCTCCAGACTGTCCTCGGATCGGGATTCAGACAAATTACAGGACGCTGGCAGACTTAATCTAGCCTCGTTTCTCCAGGGAATGCCGGAAGAAAATCAAAGTCACATCTGTGAGATCCGGGACGAGGCCACGATCGTCGTCTCTGCCTCCCTCTCTCTCTCTCTCTCTCTCTTTCTCTCTCTCTTCTCTTTCCTCTTCCTCGCGACAAGATTGATGACGCTGCTGTTCGCGTCTTTCCGAGTTTCCATTCTCCACCGTTCACATTCTCTCTTCGCCGGATGGAAGGAACGAATGAGGGGGTTGAAAGCGACGCGTGGGTGGTGGGGTGGCGTGAGCGAGGAGAAAAGGAGACAGGATATGATTCTTGGGTGTAAATGAGACGTCCCCTGCCCCGTACGGTAACTGGAAAACTCCTAGTCGATCCTCAGAAGCGAGTCGAGTGGCGTGACAAATGTCCCATGACGTCGCTCCACCAGAACTCTCGGGACACTCGCGCGCTGATCCTTCTTTTCCGCTTAACGCGTGGGGAATGTATTTTTTTCGATAATTAGGAAGCGTTTGGGGACTATTTTCGCAAAAGGTGATGGGAAGATGTGATGTTTCTTGTAAAGTACATTTCTTTTGGAGTGATGGAAGGAAGATCCTGGAATTGTTATCACTAGCTTTTTAAATTTTCTTTTAATCATTCTTCTTGTTATTTCTGCATACTTACACTCCTCGGTGTATTTTCCATATTGTTATTAAACGGTCCGCATTATCTGCCAGTAAACTAATTACACATAAATAAATAGTAAATGTTAAGAGAAATACGAGAAAAACAATCATCAAACGTTCTTCCTTAGCTATTCGCAAGATCTACGCATTATTTTCTCTTAAAACTACCCATATCTCTTAAATAAAGAAAAATTCCAAATGCACCAGATCCATTAAAATAAATCTCCAAAACTTATATTTTCCTACGATGTATCATTTTGCTCGTTGTGTATGGAATCGTATCGTTACGAAACGGTCACATCGTGTTCCGGTAAAGGAGGTTCGAAGAAATCCAAGTGTGCACGCATCGCTCTCAAGTGTAGCGAGCAGAAGAAACTAGTCGGGGGTGCGGGTGGTTTTGGGGGTGGTTCTAGAGACCAAGAGGGTCCAGGGCCCTCCGCAGGGTCTGGGCGCGTCGTCCATCATTCGTCGGAATGGCGAAACGCTCGGTAGGTTCGGGCACCACTCGTGGTGGTCGAGAGGAGAAGGAAGAGGAGGGAAGGAGAGACAGGGATCTGCATAGCGAGCCGGCATCTCGGGACGAGCGAGCTAAGTGCGGGATTATGCAAAGCAGCGGCCATACAGTATAAAAATACGGAGCGACTCCGCGCCATCTTTTCCGGACCATTCTAATAACTCCCTCACCCTCCTCCCTTCGGCTCCTTTCACCGACTCTCTTCGTTCTCCTCCGCTCTCATCTGGTCTCCTCCGCTGTCCTCGCATCCCCCTTTGCCATTAGAATCTTCAACCGCACTACCTTACTCTCGTACCTTCTTCGGCTCGTTGAGAGAAGTCTGCGCTCGAAGCGACTCTTCTGTTCGCTTCCATTCTCTTTCGTTCCCTTTCGCTCTTCTCCGCTCTGTTCCATTCTCCTACGTTCTGTTTCGTTGTTCTCGCACCTCCTGGGCCATTAGAATTTTCAACTGCGCTCCCTTGCTCTCGTACATACGTTGGCCTGTCTTACCGATCCTGCGCTCCAAGCGAATATCTTCTGTTCGCCTCCACTCTCTTTCGGTCTCTGCCGCTCTTCTCCATTCTCTTCCATTCTTCTTCGCTCTCATCTCATTCCCTTCTTCATCGTGTGGATCTTCTTCGTCTCCTTCACCCACCGAGCAACTCCCTTTGGCTTCGTCCATCTTACTCGAGCCAACGATATCCTTTTCTCTCTCTTTCTCCTTAAGCGTACATCTTTTCTCGTTTTCTTTTGCTTTCGTTCGGCCTCAATGCGCGCGATCCTCTCGCTTGGCTAACATTTTGGCAAATATAGCTGTAAAGCTGTCGTCGTGCGTCTGGCAGTTACGCGTCCATGCTCCAGAAGGTATGCCATCACAGGCTCGATTCTGGCTCAATCGAGGTATCGAAATATTCTTTAAACTTTATTAACAGACTTTCCATATTTATTCTGCAAAAGCATTATTCACCATAGGGTAAAGTGGATAGTGCGGTGGAAAGACGAAGTTCTGTATAATCGTACTTACAATTCTTGTTCGATAATTGACATTTTTAGTAAGTAACGCGTGTAATGTTGATCATCAATATTTGGTGCCTTAATTGTTTATTTTACGCATTAGAAAGATAAGTTAGCCAGCTAGATAGGAAGTTCGCTGACCAGGCGTTTCTTCTTCTAGAATTTTTTTATCTCCCTCTTCTCCTTCTTGATATTCTTCCAGAATATTTTTCCGCGGCAGGCTGATCGAAGACAGCATTCTCTGTCACCGTGCTTGTGTGTGTGACGGCACGTTACACGGCGTAGTCATCTCGAGGGGTCATCGATACGAATTAAATCAGCGTTAACGGAATGCTCTTAGGAGCGTTCGAGCGAAATACTCTTCGCGCCTGGTCCAGTCATCCTCGTGATTAACGACGTATGAATATTTAGACGTACCGTTAATTTTGCGCGGGCCCCGATGATTCATGTCATTCCGCTTGATGCGTTCGAGCGGACAGCTTGCGCGCGTGCTTCACAAGGGTAACACGGGACGGGCTGATTATTTTTTTGAGAGGCTAGTTCCTTTAATGAATGAAAGATGAATTTTTTCGAATGAATCTCATTGTTCGTGGCAAGTGTATGGCTCGGCAATTTAATGAATTGTTGTACAATCCTCGTTCAATGTACTAGATAACTGAAGTTTCTTAAAATCTTGGGGAAAATATAAGAAATAAATTGACAATCAAAGAACAGGAAGCTTTGTTAATTAAAGTGGCACTAATCGTAAAACAATAATACAAGAGGCGATAAAATCTTTTTTGTATTGAGGGACTCGGATTCTCGACACAACAAAGTTCTTTGACGAACATATTACAAACGAAGAAAAATTTCTTTTTAACACTCATTGACGGTCGTTTATTTAAATTGCAAAAAATTCCGACGATCATTCGGCAGAGAATCTTTACAAAAAAATACGCCGCCTTCACGAAGCACAATGGTAATAACCAATTGCTCTCTGACAAAAACACAAGATACTCGTCCAACATTCCTTTTCACCCTCCGTTCCACACTCGCAAGAGAATCTTCGTCGAATGCGAACTCCTTGCATATTTCCGCTAACGATGCTTCCCGATATCGTAATCGATTTTCACGGCTGCAGGCCGCGCCGTGGAATGGACGCGGCTCGGGAGTTTTCCGCTTAAATTTCGGCAACTTCTCGCCTAGGCGACTCACGTTTTCCGCGAGGAAGGGAGGCGCGAGATAGCGCCAGCCGATAACGCCGCTTGGAAGTCGCATTAATTTTCCTCGCCGTTCTCCACCACGCTCTCGACCCTCTCCAACGCTTCTACCACCACCTCTACCACTCTCTTCTACCCTCTCCACTTCGGTGGTGGACCGCCGATGTCTGACGCTCTGCGCGGTGGAGATGGTGGATTCCCAGGGGTGGCGGCAGAAGGAAGGGTGGGGGTGGCTGGCAGGACGGCAAGTGGTGGCGGCGGTGGTGGTGGTGCGCTCGCGCCACGCAGAAACAGTTTCTCTCCCTCGCGGGCGTTTAAGTAAGGTATTCACGTAACACATAAGCAACGCCACGCGCGCAGCCCACCGTGTGCACAGAGATAAGGGCGCTCACTCGCTCACTCGCTCACTCGAGAGGAGAGACGGTGGAGGAGAGAGCGAAGGTGGCATCTTAGGCGACACGGCGCACTCCGAATTTAATTCCCGCGACGGAGCACAGCCAAGCCTGCTCCCCGATATCGCGCTACCAACAAGAGGAGTCCTCCTCGGTGGAATGGGAGTAGTTTCTCCCAACGGAAGAACGCGACAGTCATGCGAGAGAAGAGAGGAGTGTCGTGGTGGCGCGTCGCACGCTTAACGTCCTGAATTCAAATTCCGCGGGGGATTACGAGATGGACGAGCGCGCGCATGCGGTCGCGATATGCGGTGGTAGTATTCGCCGGTGGAAGATCGTTGGATAAGGTCTTATCCGGTATCGAGACTCGTTTAGGTGGAAGTGAGATGGATCTTGGTAGGATTATTACGTTTTCGTAAAATATACTTGCGCTTTTTTCGCGTTGTTCTTTAGTAGGTTGCAAAATTTAAGAATGAATAGTTTTATTGGGACATGGGATGGACAGGAAGTAACATCGGAATTTTTTGTAATTTTTTAGTCGGTTATTACAGGTTGTTGTTCTTCGTATTTTGTTAAATCGAGGATGTATAATAACTTTCAGAGTAATTGAGGGCGCTGTGAAGCATGAGAAGGCCGTCTATTGCAGACATGTCTAAATTTGTTTCTGATCAAGCCAATAGTTAAGATGTATATATAGTGTTAATTGAGACAGGGAGTTGTAAAGATATTAATTATACTTTGTTCATTGAGCATTCTTCGTAAGTATAGTATTAGCGAGAAAATGTAACAAATTGAACTGTTCATTATATATAAATTGCTACTATATCACAACAATTTTATAAGGACAATTATGTGAAAGTGCGGCTACCAAATCTTGTCTAAAAGAAAAGAAAGAAAATTCCATTGCTAGATCTGAAACCTTTAGCACCAATCGTATGCTTGACGCTAAACAAAAGCATTCGAAAATTTGAATCAGCCATTGTAGCCCCCATAAAGTTATATATTCTGAGTTTCGCATCAATGTTTAATAAATAAAGCTTTATTGTTTCAATGCGAAAAGTCGACCACAGCTTTTTGTGTGTTCTTTATACTCTGTCCCCGCCACCCTGTAAGTCAAGAGAATTGTTCAAGCGCCCGTAAAATCTAAATCTCCGGCACTTGTTCGTAGGGTTCATGCGACACCAAATTTCGCGCTTCTTCCCTCTCGCGAAGGGCACACCACCGCTCAGTTATTCCGACGATCCTCTGAACTCATCACACATTCAATTTGTCAGCGGATCCGGAGGCAACCCTGTTTCGAGAGTACCTTAAGAGCTACCAATCTTTTTGCGTCGTCTCTGGTCCCCGCTCTAAAGTCACTGAAATATTTACCAGGGCTCGAAAAAGGAAAATAGAAAGAAGGAAAAGAAAATGTATTTTATTGTACCCTTGGGGGCTTCGAAATATTTAATAGATTAAAGCAGTCGCTAATTAATTAAACTTCTCTTTATGTAAAGGGATGCACATACATCCTGGATTAATCAAAACAAGAAACTTTTCTAATTAATAATATCTGCAAATCTATTTTACGCGCATTTTGAAAGAGGGTTCATTAAAATCGTAAATTGAACTATCACGGTGAGGCTTCAAAAGGCTCCAAAAGTGCTATCGTTGATTAAAATACATATTAAATTTTATAAACCGATAAACTACTACCTTAAATCGCAATATGTAAGCTTCATCGAGAAACGTTTACAATCATATTTACCTACTGTGTCACTGTAATTATCTCCAAGCGTTATAGCCAAAATCCACACGATTAAAACACCTCAATTGCCAAAAGCCCGTGCATCATTTTCAACGAAAGGCTCAAACGCATATGAAGAAATCTTTTACGCATCTGCTCTCCCTTCACCTCACACCCCTTAACTCTTTCACTAGCCGCTAGATGTGCCTTCGTAGAATTTATTTCCCGCGTTGAGGGCTTATCGCGAATTTGTTTTCGCACCTATGCCACACCGTTTTAATGGAAACCCCTGCTGCCACCCTCTCCTCGTTCCTCGCGAGTGCACGTTGGAAGAGAATCACGATGATTCCGTGAAATATGGCCTCGAAGCGAGAGCAGGTTTTCGATGGAGCGCGCAAAGCTGCGAAGCTGCAGGGTTGCTGTTGCTGGCGGTGCTGATGGTGGTGGTTGTGCGGACGCGTTACGAGCGCGAGTTGCTGATTGATAAACGACCCACTTCTCGTCAACTGCTCCATCGCCCGTGCATATTTATCGTCGGCTGCGAACTCAGCTTAATTTTCCTCGATTCGATGCTCTTGCAGAAAAATCCGAATTACGTGTTCTCCCACATCCCCTCCTCGCAAAAATTCATCATCGCTCGTCGTTTCTGCCTAATCGCGCGGAACGACTCTGTCTCTCATTTATACGAGAGCGCATTTAATTTGCGCTCGATACCACCGCGAGGGAACGATGCAAGGTGGTGGTCTACTTCACCCCACAATTTTCGTAGCGATGCGTTTTGCCTCTGCGATTGTTCCGTGCTCGATGTTAAAGACTCGCGCGTGTCCGACACGTGCCACCCTCGCGTTTAACTCCGACGAATTATATCCCACGAGAAACTGTTCCTCTGCCTTTTAAACGATTCGTTCTGTGACACGAGAATCGATGATGAACGAGGAAGCGTCGACGCAATTTTCGTTTGTTTATTTACGTATTTTGTTTGACTTTTTTGGTTTTGAGGATGCAACATGGAGGACGAGATGAGATTCTGTGTTCTTACATTACGAGCGGGAAAGGTTATTGAAAGATTTTAAGTTTTGATTGGAAAACTTGAAAGCTTTCAAACGAAGCGTGATCTCAATCGGGAGACTTTCTCTCGAGAGTAAAGAGAGACGTGTACAAACTAAGGAAGTGCATCGGTGTAAGAGCTGTGTCTCTGCCAAAACGATAAAATTCGCGAAACGAAGAGGAGTTATCGAAGATTCGTCTTGCGTTTACACAACAATGAAATATTTACTGGTACTTTTGTCGCAAGTGTCTTTTAACCTGATTCGATCAGATGATTCAATATAATTAGCAGATAGGTATAGCTTCTACATTTATTTTACTCAGTGCAAAATGTTCTTAATGAAAATGGATTTAACAATTTGGACGATTTTAAGAACATCGCCGGTCAGAGTTTTCTTAGAAATGCTAAAAGAATTTTGGGAAACACATTATTCTAGTTATCAAAGCATAAAGAATGATCGTGAGACAAAATAGTACAAAATATAATGTTTAAAACTTTCAAGATTTACTGTTTCGTCAAAAATGCCTATAAGTAAATGTGAAATGATCAGTACCGATTGAGTGCACTCAAAATTTAAAAAAATTTCAAAACTAGGGTTAGCTTGCGCAGACATCCGCGTGTCTTGGAGAAGACAATTTTAGGGGTGGTGGTCTACGATCGGCAATAAATATGGTCCATAATCCAGGAATGGTCGAGCAAAGATACAGAGACGTCACGCAACCTCCCGTCGTGCGACGCGTGTCACACATAACATCCCGGCAAACGACCTTCCCAACTTTACGACTACCAATTAGGATTAGATTCGGTCATATCTTCTTGATATCGTCTGCCACTCCTCTGGTCCTGGGAGGATTTAATTTATTCCGAAGACAAATTGAAATTTTTCTACCTTGGGGATTTCCTTGCTACTGCGAATATTTCAACAAAGAAAATAAAGTTTTACCGTGGATAGATAAAGAATATACTTAGAATTAGGGGATTCTAAGAATTGACATTCTTCCATTCGACTGTGTCATATAGTTGTAAGATGATATCGTAAATGTGAAAAACACGACGAATCTAATTTTATTTTACGGCACACGAACTATAAAATATTATTATGTCTAATGATATGTCATTTTTTCAGATGACACTTAGAAAAAGATTATTTTTAGGTTATCAGTAGAATGACTGAACCCACGAATGCAATAGGTTACTGTTTGCTTTAGATGAACACTTCTAGTTGCGAACAAGTATTTTTAAGAATTGTGTATAATTGCAAAAGAGATTGCTAATCGAATAGCTTTCTAGCAAAGCTTCGTCTTCTGCGAGATACTCCCCTGTGGCTGGGGCAGACCAATCGAAAAGTCATTACAACTTTTTGTCGACTCAATCAAGAAGTTAATGTCCTTTAACCTCGGAGCGGTCCCAGTAGGATTCACAGAATCTCCGGAATCGGTGTAAGAACGCGACGGCTCTCACATGTCCGGTAAATAGATCACCGGCTTATGATTGATCGCCCATTCGTTCCGCAGGGTGCTTCAAACCTTTTGTTTTCCCATTCTTGAGATCGTCAGAAATTACTAAATTGAACGAAACTATTTTATTCGCGTCCGTGTCAATTACATTGTGCAAGAGTATTCAATTTTATTAATCAAAAAATTAATGATTGGGCACAGAGTTGATTTGTTTTTGAAAAGTTGTCAAATGCTAATCGAAAGTGGAATGGTAAGTAATAAATAGGATCGATAGATTACTTCTCTATTTTCTATTTGTAGTTGTGGAAATGTCTTCAGAAATTTTTCGTGCAATGTTTTTAAGTGAAAATTGAATATTCTGTATAGACTTTAATATTTTTTTCAAGGCATTAGAAGTTAGTCGTGCGTTGGGAGTCAAATGGTAAGAATTCGTCACGAGGATAATCCATAAATTGATGATCCAAGGTGGGACGTCTCGCCAGTACCTTCTGTCCAATGCGGTCGATTTAACGCGCCTCATTTCTCTCGGCTGACCAGATACCCATTTCGTAAGATGACTCTGCTAACCTGCGAAGAAGCTAAAGCCGATGATCTTGGAAGGATTGATTCGAAATTTGACTTAATTAATAAGCACCGCGAGCTTTGCATTTTTGAGATGAAAATAATATTTCAATCACTAGTTTTCGGGATACACAGACTAATTGAGTATGGCATTGAAAAAAATATCTATAAAGAATTTTTAGTACTTTTCAAGTCGAATAACATAAAATGAGAAGATAAAATATTAATCGCAAAATTTTGAGATAACAGAGTCGATTTTTCAGAGAAACGAATTAAAACTGTTTACGATTTAAGAAAGTACATACCAAGACGCCATATAAAATAAACAATAGCACAAAACTGACTTAGACCCCTGTAAAAAACCGACCATATCAAATAATTGTCAGCCATCAAAATTCTCACACTCCTCACAAGTTCTCGCTCTTAAATTCTTCCCGAAAGCAATTCTATTCCGAAAATCAAGAATTCCTTCGACCACCCTACCTTTCGTAGTGTCTCCTCGCCAAACGGTAGTCCATCGAGCACAACTCTTCAGGTTTCTGCCGAACGTCCAATATCGAGGGTGTCGCCCATAAAAAAGAAGTCGCGAGGGTGGTGGGCGTTAAAAATATTCAAGATCGTTTGTCAGGCTGAATTACACCACCCCTACCGCTACCCTCGTCGGCTCTCGTCTCCGTCACACCTCCCACGAGTTCGACTGGCCTTGGTGGTTGGACCAGGAGGTTGCGTTGGAGTTCCTGGCGTTGCGCAACGTCAGGACGACGACTATGACGAGAAGGACGAGAGGGTGGTGGTGACGGTGGCGGTGGTGGTGGTGGTGGTGGTGGAAGGGCCGAGAGTGAGGAAGAGAATTGCAATGGGGATGGTGGTGGAGAAACTCGGGAGGGAGAAGGAACCGTCGACGAGGACGATCCCAGGCACATGTGTCGAACCTGAAATATGTAGGCGTGGTCTGGATGGGACTAGCAGACGCGTCCCGACGAGCGAATATGTTCACCCCGTTTGGTATGCTCCACCCTCGGATCACCCTTGGAAGTACGCGATTGGCTGAGGCCACCCTCGGCCGCCTCCACCTGCCGGCGCGAGCTACCCTCCGCAAGAGTCTCTCTCTCACCCCCTTTTAGACTACCCCTAAATACGGAGGATGCGCGCGAGCTCGCCTCATTTGAACGTGGACCGCCGATAAGACGAGACATAGAATTGGCGAGAAGGGAGAGCATAGGATCTCTCCCGGATGGTTGGTGGTAGCTCTAGTCGCTCAGCCACGTTGCACGCGAAAGGGAGGTGTACTTTTTTGCGCAATAGAGCAGAGTTTTCGTTTAAAGGGATTTTTTTCTGGTGACGTGACATTTTGAGTATCGGTGGTGAAAGAAGAAACAGCCCGATGATGTCAAGGACGTAAGCCTGGAGTGTGGATCTTCCTGTTGGATCGAACGTTTCTGTGCTCGTGAACTTCGTCATCCGGTAAGATTTATTCTTCTCAACATAGACTGCCTCGATTATTATTGTTTGTGTTAAGTTTTCTGAATGTAGAAGTTTTTAAATCTGTGTATTTTTAGTTTGATCGATGAAGAATTTTATAAAGCTGTCTACTCGTTGAAGAGATAATTAGGATTCTTTTTAATTGCTTCTTGGTGTTACACGTGCTAAATCATTTACAAAAAACACAAATTTGTAAGAATGTTATCCGTACGTTTCATTTCGGCCGCAAGGCTGATTTTGTGTGTAGGCTGGAGAAACAGTTTCCGCGAGTTTTCAATTTTAGTTTGACCTGTACTGCCCTGAATGAAATTGGAGCAAACTATGACATTTGAGCCGCTCAATTGTCAAATCGATTAACTCCAAAAAAACAGTAAATAGAGAGAATATGCTTACATCAATTTCAAATCAAATAAACATTGTTCGACATATTATTATACGTGTAATTTTTATCCAACGCATAAAATGGATTAACAAATGTATTTGGAATAATTGTTAGCTTCTGCTATTGAAGAAATGTATTTTAAATTTAAAACCCAAGCAGTGATTGAGTGCTTTGGCACTGAAGATTAAAGAATTCTAAAATAGGGGTTGATCTTTGCTTGTCACGCTCATTTGTTGCTAGCAATAGAAATACGAAGAAACCCAAAAAAATTTCAACAGATACTGTCACTCCCGAAACTATACATATACACCTATTCAAAATTTTATAAAATCGCATCGAGTCCTAATGTTAATAATTCATAGTTACATAACCACATGCTCCAATATCCATACGATATTAACGTACCCTCAAACATTGACATTACTCAAAAATTTCAAACTATCTTCCTCAAACATTCGTGAGCGGCAGTATACATAGAACACGAACAAAAGAATCACCTTTTCGTTCCTTCAACGAAAACACAACTTAAGACTTCCAGTACCTTCTTCTTCGACACAAATGATGAATGTCCCAGGTCGATAGCCCGGCGTTAGCAGGATGACAATGGAAGATCGCACGGGTGGCATAGACCGAGCCGCACCCGCGACGTCGACCAACGTCACCACGACAACTGGACTCTCCTCCTCGAGTCCCAGAATGAGTGACGTCACATCCGACGCCTCCTATCCTCTGCAACGCGCCAACAAGCGTTCCTTCGACGTGGCGTTCCTCGTAGCGCCTGACGAGAACCTGGCGCGACGACAAAACGAAAAGCTCAGGTTGAGTTCAGCCAGAAAGGAGCGCCAGCGCGCGGAACTGAACGTTGATGGGATCTTGGACACCGGTGACAACAGGCTGCCTCAGAACCTAACGATCAAACACTACGACAACGATTCGTCCGGTGGTAACGAGAGAAGAAGACTTCTTCATTGCACGGAGAATTCTCTGAGTCCACCGTACGTGTCACCGAGGACCTTGACGCCGACCTTGCCAGGCTTGTCACCAGACGCCGACGGACGCAATAGGTACTTAAGTGGCTCGCGCCTTCGGAAGACACCCAGTCCTCCGATTTACCCTCCGCATCGATCGATACTCGCCGCGTGTCCGGATTCGATGGACCCCACCGGAATGAACTGTGGCAAGATTTACGATGGAGGAATAGCTTGCCCGGGCGATAGGCACGCGGAATCCCGCAGTGCCTTCACCAAGGTCAACCTAACTGCGCCGAGGAACGGGTTCAATGATGATGGTCAAGCGTCTCCAAGATCGTCTATCTCACCGGACGATCGTGCTAGTTACCAAAGTAGCGTAAGTCCTCCAGTGGTGCCCTTGGTCAGCGCCAGCAGTTACAAGTATGCACCTTTTCCAACCAAGATGTCCTACCCCTTTCTGGTTGGCGGACCTGAACCTGGACAGACCGGTGGTATACTGGAGAACCTGAAGATTCCTCAGATCGTTCAGCCGCCGAAGGTACCAAGTCCAAAGGTTCAAAGCTTTCGTCCCGAACTACCCGGGGTCTACCCTAATCTTCCATACAATCCAATCTCTGTGTTTCCGCCTATGGCCGATGCTCTGGCTAGGCCTAGGTTTTTGGCAACTGCTGCTGGAGTAGCGGGGGTGGCAGGAGTTGCTGGACTTTTGCCTCCGTCCTTTGCCGCCTTTACCTTACCAGCGCAGAACGTCTGCGCTAAGTGCAATCTGTCCTTCCGGATGACCTCAGACTTGGTGTACCACATGAGGTCTCATCATAAGAACGAGCATGCTGGAGAGGCCGCAAGAAGACGGAGGGAGGAGAAGCTGAGGTGTCCCGTGTGTGATGAGAGCTTCAGGGAGAGGCACCATCTGACGCGCCACATGACTGCTCATCAGGACAAAGAGAGTGACGCGATTGTTGATCAGGTGGAGGTCAAGAGGCGGGCCACCACGATTCACAGCAAGTGACGCCGGAAATCACCCTCCGAGGATGACGGCTTGACCTCTGGGTATCATTTCGAGAATTAGGATGGTGAACTTTGAACTCGAGGGACCCTGTTCGTCACAGGGTTATTCTTTCGAGAATTAGGGATTTGAACTTTGAACTCGAAGGGTCCGTCAGAAGAACCGGAAATAGGTGGATGAAGGACGTTGTTGATTGTTTTTAATTTTGATTTTTCGTTCCTAATTGGAACTGTCTGGTTTGGGTCCAGGATTTATTTAATAGTTGTAAATTGTTATTCCTAAATTTGTTGAGATCGAAATAGTTGAAGGTTTATTTTGTTTCTCTTTATTTTTTGTTTTGAGATTGCGTGTATTCTAATGACGACGGTCGTGATTTCATTTACTTATTTAATTCAGAGTTCGAGTTTTATTCGCTGATGTTTCTTTTGCAAATTTTTACGAATCCCTCGCAATAAACTAAGAAGCAAATCTTTTATGGTATACAAATAGAGTCGGTAATTAACTTTCCTAGGCATTATCAATGAATGTTTGCTATCGAGATTCGTCTCGGTAGGTGCGTTCAAAAGGCATTCCCTGTCTGGTCAATATTAGATAGAAACAATTTGTAAATAACTTTGGTGCCGGGTGCGACTCAAGCGTGCATTCAATTATTGTGGCGAAGTCAGTATCAGAATAATCATCTTCATCGAAGAATATTTTTAAGATAACATATCAGTGAGTCAACGATGAATGCAAACTTTTACATACTGTAGTAGAGATTTATCGAAGATCGCTCTGAATGAACGTTCATCAGTAAATGCGGCATCTATTAACATCTAGTTCTAAATATTAAATCGATCAAAAACACGTAATTCAGAAAAGAAGCAGACTTTTAATCGCGGCTTATCCTTGCGACAAGTAAAACTTCATTGTAGCTTAAGATCAATCTTTCTCGTAGATCCTTGCCCAGGGTTGCGAACACTGATAAACTCTAAACTTTTCACAAGATTGCATTAACAAACAGTTTCCCAAAATATTCATTATCGAGTTGACAAAGCACTAGTTAATCGAATCTTTTTGTTACGAGAATTCACGATCGACAAAACATCGAGTCTTTCAAACGTACCAGGATAAACAGGTCGCATCACAGGGGCAGGCGCGTAAAGCAGGTTGGTCTGTGACGGCTTGGAGGCGGAGGCGACGGCGGGGTGCAATAAATAGATCGTAAACCGTAACCGGCGTCACCCACGAACCGTCGAAGCGGGCATAATGGTAGGAAACAATGAATGCCGTAATCGGAAACAGTGCCGGTTTGTTATCTGCCATTTACACTCCATTTAACTTCAAACAGTGAATCGCGGCCGGCCGCGCATTCGCGTTTTAAATACACGCGACCTACGAGTCAACCCCCAGTGCCCCCACCCTGAGCCCCTGCGCCGCCTCCGTGCCACCACCCGGAGGCCGCTTCCCACCCCTTGGCCGGCCGTACGGCTTAGCATAGGGTTAAACGATGTGCCTCCAAATGGCTTGATATTGTCCGGAATTACACGAATTATCGCCACCTCCGTGCTCGGCCAACCACGGGCCCAGGCCACGATTTGGAGGATCGTTTTGGGAAACCTTTGACGACATGTTTCCTTTGGACTAGAGAATCGCGTGCATTTATCAGGTGTGTTATTGCTATCGAATAAGGACCATTGTCTAAATTTACTTTATTTGTGGTTTGACATTGCCCTGGAATTGTACAAATTATATTCCCCGGCCAATCGCACACCAGCTCCCGATTTTGAGGATCGTTTCTAGAAATGTTTGATGACAGGATTCTTTCGGATTTGGGACTCGTATGTAGTTATCAGGTGTGTTATTGTTGTCGAGTTAGGACCGTTGTCTAAATTTAATTTACTCTATTTCTGGCTTAATACTGCTTCGGATTTTCAAGAGTTATATGAGAAACATTATCCCGGAGAAAATAATCTTGCTCGTTTCCTAAATATGTTCTCTGAGCATATGTACTTGTTTACGTTCATTTTATGTGTTTAGTTTCAAGCTTGTTTTCATCGATTCCTTATACTCATTTCAAAAGTGGTCCTAATTCGATGGCCGGGTGATGTATTCCCTTATGTGAGTGATTGTTATGGGTTTCTATGGCAATGAACTGACTTGTAATTAATATTAACTTTTGGCCCGCACAAGTAACACGTTTTCAATATTATTTTGATTATTTTTTCGGTACATTCTATACAAATGAGAATTAAACTATCTCGTAATTATCTGGAATACTAATATCAAGCGTTTCGTAAATCGATGGACAGTGAATTCCGTTTAGCTATTTATGATACAAAATCAATGGCGTGTGTTTCAAATTCGGTCCGATGGTAGTCTAGGACGTAACACAAATCAAAATATCGGAGATCAAAATCTGCCACACACAGTAAGCAAAACTGATAATTACACGTGTCTTGCTAGCTTTAATCGTGCCCATCGGATTAGAAAGAAGTTCTGACTTTTGGTGTAACCCCGTTTTACGATTAGTGGGGATCGCATTAGTCATATACTAGATGCGAGCATGCCAATAAAGTCGCCCCAGGCCAAGTATCGATTAGAATTAACCGTCTACAGTATTCTGTACAGCAATAATCACAGTAGCTTGTAAATATTAGTATCAAGAATTATCGATAAGGAGGCGTTCGCGTTGGTGGGATCGTTCGAAGAATGCGCACTAAGGCTGATCCGCCACTTCTAATGTGATTTAATCGAATTAATCGGTAGATTAGAAATCGTTTAGGGATCGTTTTAGATCGTTAATGGTAATAAAAGATTCTCACGTAGTGAACCACTCCGCGACACCGTAAGCCCCTGTAAATTATTCTCAGGCGTCTGTCTCTTAAGGATAATTAATTAAGTTTTGTTTGGTTCTATGAAAGCGTTTTATCTCTCGATATTCCATGTTGTATCACTTCGATGTAAATATCACACTGTACATAAGCACTGCATATGTATTCGAAATCGTTGTTAATGAATAAAAGAATATTCGTGTCATTGAAAGAAGGATAAACATCGATGATTGGACTTTTATTAAAAATAGTGTGTAGTGTAATATGAAGCGCTCGATCATTCAAAGAAAAAGAAAAATGTATTCCACATTTCCCATTGCACGATCTTATACTACGTTTTCTATTCGTTTGATTTGGAATTAAAATTTTGTTATTTTACAGCAAGTATGTACTATAGGTATGATTTGGATTGGAATATAACATCATGTTCTGCTTTATAAGTGGAAACAGTGTTCTCCTTTTTTTTTAATTAACATGTTGAATACCGTTCTAATTCAGATACCCTTTATCGGACCCATTATTTGTTTTGCTGGATGCGAATGGAACGCTTATAAGCAACCTGCAAGGAGGTCACCTGCGGATTTGTTAGCTGATGTGTATAAGTGACAACGGCATTCAACGTATTAAACTTGAGATGATGCATAGTAAGTTCGACAATTTGAAAAAAATCGTGCCAACTTTTAATGTGAATAATGGCTTCGTGGTTATATTAACAGTTTTCTCTAACTGTATCAACACTATCAATAATTTGTCACTCAATGATCAATTTAAACATACGGCGATCTTTCGGTCACCCATAATGTAATTGTAATATACAGAAACATATGGCGAAAAAATTGGAGCAATGAGATAATACCGTTTGATAATGTTCTTTCTTTCCGAAACTGATAAAAAACTTAAGTATGAAGAAGGTTTGAAATCTGTGGCGACAAGCATGCAACAAGGTACACGCAAAGAAAATTCATCTTATTAATATAATATAATAACAGTGCGTTTTGTAATATAAATTAATGCTGTCTGTGCATAACATTCAAACTTTCCAATCATACCCAGCTTTTCTGATCTGTGGCGTGCCGTCGCAAGCTGTCCCCAAATATATTCCACAATCCACTTGAATGATTTCGATTCGACTAGGCCGCATGGCGGAGCTGCGATAGCGCTTTTTCAAGAACCAAATCGATTCCTCGCACTTCCTCCGGACGTTTCCCGTCCTTCTCTCGTCTGATCGGCGCTAAATCACTGGGAAGCCGATTACACGGCAATAGATTAATTTCTGGCCGCTTGGAGAATCCCCGCCTTCCAATTTCCTCACTCCCTCTTCGCGAGCCATATCGATTGTTTCGAAACCTGCGGTTTGTCGTCGTTCGAGAAACGCTCGATCGAAAAATTCTCGGGAGCGAGAATCGACTTGTTGAATCGACAAAATCCCTGGAGGAGTCTTTCGTCTTGCTTCTGCGTCGAGAGGAGAAACCCGTTTCAGCAGCAAACGGAATCCCCTAAACGGTTAACGTTAAGTCCGTCGAAACCGCAGCCAATACGACAAACAATCTCTTACCGGCCCTTGAAGCCGGCTTAAGCCTCTGGCCACCCTTGGCACCCACCCTCGGACCTCCACCGCCCCCGAGAGTAAGTGTACTTACCCTCTGCCCGGGGTCCATAAAGATAAATAACGTGAAGCACCCACTGGGGCCATGGTGGGGTCCCTGGTAGAGGAACCAAGGACCCCCCCACGAACCAACGTCATTCTCCTTTGTCTCTCTTTAGTCTCGCTGCTTTCTCTTCGTTTTCTTTTTCTCTCTTACTCTCTCTTTTGATCCTTTCTTTGCCTAGTTTCTAGCCGTTCTCTCTTGACTCTCTTCACTCTTGTCTCATATTCTCTCTGATTTTCAATTTTGGTCCTTTCTGCGCATAGCTTTTCGTTCTTCTCTCTTGGCTCTCTTTAGTCTCGCTTCTTTTTCCACTTCGTTTTTTAATGGCTCCCCCACTTTGTCTCTCCCCCTTTTCTTTGCCTACTTTCTCATCTTTCTCTTACCCCTTCGGCCAGAATATTTTCCTTCGGAGCATTTATCGATTTAATTTTTATCATTCATCCATTCCATGCCATCGTTCTACTTCATCCCTGCTCTTCTTACGTTCGTCTCCTTCACACACAATTCTTGCTTTCGAAGCTTTAACCCATCTCAGCTTTATTCACCCTTCTTCCTTCCCCATCTTCTCTTCGCTGGGCTATGTCGGCCCTTCTCTGCCGCCCTTTTTCTCGCCCTCGATACTTCCCACCCTTGTTAGCGACACTGCCCATGGAGAATCGCGCGCATGCTTGTTCTGTCACTGAAATAATGACAATGTCATAGCCGCGAGCCCAATTCGGCACGGCGTGCCTCGCCACGTGGGCGACGATTGGACACGGGCATGCTAATATAGCGTCCGTTCCAAGACATTAAGTTTACGATTTGCCGAATCTCGACAGACGAGCCGTGTCTTGGCCGTCGGAGTAGCGATCAGTTTCCCTTTCCCTTTGTCTTGTCGCATCCGATCACCGGATGTCAGTTTTTCTTGGGAGCCCTACGAATTCTTCTCAGGATGCGAGAGGGAGAATAATAATTTGTCGTTTCAACACAAATGAGGATTTCATTATGGTTGAATATTTCGCTATTAAGTTTAATAGGTTGTTGAGAATTAGTAGAAGGATTTCTTGTAGTAGAAAAAATTGTTATTGAAGAATGGCAGGTTTAGGTGTTACTTAAGTTTTGTTTGTTTTTGAATTGTATCATCGGTGAAATGAAGTTAAACATTTTTTTCTATTTGCTCAATTGTCTGATTCGGTGTCAATTTTCTGGCCATTATTTCTAAGGGAGTGTCTTATTTAGACTTGGTGCAAATTAATTGTTATCATTTTTTGGCTCGAATTTTTTGATTTTATGTAAATTGTTTGTTACTATATTTTGGGATATTTTCAAATTAAATTCTTTGCTACGAGCTATACCACAGGATTTTAGTCGAGATTGCAGTTACTACGCGCTCGGAGTATTTGCCACCCTGTTTTCGCGATTCGCTCCGGTATTTCGTCTCGATTATGTAACTTTCTGCGAACACGCAGTGCCCAACGGTCTCACGAACGAGCCCTTCGTCATTCGTCCTCAGAAATCATTTTCAACGAGGCATCCCTAAACGATTTTGCGAGGCTAACTCGTGCTTTCTAGAACATATGCTGTCTTCTTTTGCGTGCGAATTGTACGCGAGTTTCACACGTGTCTTTCCAACAGATTGTCGCCTCACGAACCACCTGAAGGTAGAAGACTCTAATATGATGCGATAGAAAATCATTTCAAAATTCTACATTATAACATTTTGCAATATGCCGAATTATTTTTATCCATGAAATATAGATACATAGATTGCAAATTTTCATACTTCGGCATGTTATTTAAAAAATAATCATTACATTTTATTAAAGATTCCTGTATTTACTGGTTTTGAGAATGAGCGACTACTGTCGTTTATTGAAAATCCTGACATTACTTTTGGTCCAGATCAGTAATATTCTATTAATGGTACTCTAAAATATCACACCGAAGAAATATGTCTGACAAAACATCAACAACTTAAGTAGGGTTCGCCATAAAATTCCTTTCTTCGCCATTCATCGGCAGAGTAGTAGAGATAACCTTGAACAGTGGTTCTTAACGTTTTCTGAATCATAGAATACTTTCCACAATAACGAAAATTTGTGTAACACTAAAATAACATAGCCGCCAACGAAAGATATGCACAAACATTCCTCTAATTAAGAAATAAATACGAATATAAATTCGGTCATCGAAAGAAATCAATAACTCAACAAACTCCACACAAATCAGAAATATTATAACAAAAACAATTAAATTAAAATAAACAATAACAAACATACGCCCTCAGATTAGAAAGTATTCTGTAACATTCTTTAACAATGCAAATGGCTTTTCTTCATGCTGACTCACTAGTACCCTTCTTTGTTCCTTAACTTTTATGTCTACAATTGTAGTCAACATTTTTCCTTTTCAAAATTTTCCAACACTTGCAACAAATCTAGGAAGGACTATTGTATCTCGGAACATCGGTTAAGAACCACTGACCTTGAACGTGGAAATACAGAAGCAAGGACGCTTATTTACGACGTTCCTACGATGAAAAACGGAAGCTGCGTCGATGCGCGATCCTGCAGCCGGAATGTCCGAGCTGACGGTGAGTGGAAGGGTGGAAGAGGGTGATGGGTCGGACGAAGGAAGGGCTCGGTGAAGGGAGTGTGGCAAGAGAGTGAGGGAAATTCTCTCTCTCTCTCTCTCTCTCTCTCTCTCTCTTATACCGGAGAGCACCTTGATTTACTGTCGGCGATATTTTCTCGTCGGCGCTAGTTGGCGCCTACCGCACCACCGCGCCCGACAATGGTGCCGCTTGACATTTTGTTTCGAATTATTGCCCGCGTGGCCGAGGTACCCCGGCCCTTCCTATTTCACCTACCTACCCATCCGCTTGTCTCCGCAGCCCGCCTGCCTGCTTTTATTTTTTCGTTCACCCGCTCCTGCTCTTTGTTGAGCCGCGGACGCTGGCTCGCGCTAGGTCCACGCGGAACATCGACGAGCACGACCGAACGTGTCGTGACTCCAGGTGATGGAGGTGGAGGTGGAAAGGTTCGAAGGGTTTCGACAAAGGGTGGAGAAAGGCGAAGCAGGAGGATGAGCATGTGGACAAACTATCGAAAGAATACAGAGAGAATAGGAGAACAAAGTGTGCGATATTTGACATTTTTAGGAAAAGTTCAAATTATTGGACCTCCGACACCACGATTTATTTATTTTTGCGGTTCGATGCTTATTGTGCATTATCTTGAATCATAATATTTCCATAGTTAACGTAAGGGAATTTTTCTGATGTTCTAATAAGTTGAAATACTATGTCAAGAAGTAGAGAACTGATAAGCAGATGAGTTTATAAATATTAAACAAACAGAACGAACTTGTGTTGTGATCCAATAGGATCATTGTGGAACAGAAAGATTGATAATGGCATAGCTGAACCCTAACCATAACCCTAACCTCGTGTAATTGATTTTTCTTTAATAAAAAAGCAATGAGTATAAAGCCATTTGGAAAACTAATCAAGGTATAATTAAACACAACTGGATTATATTGTTCTTTTTGGTAAACTGGACTTACCCTATTCTAAAAATAAAAGGCACGCGCTATTGTTAACTATAAGCTCGGGATTCGCTTGGAGAACACGTACAAAATGATATTTTAAGGAAGACAAATTTTTGGTGGGGCGGAGTTATCGACAAGCCGGTGGATTCTTTTTTAAAGTGGCAAGATGGAGAGGTGTGGTAGAACGAGGGTGAGGACGTAGCATGTCAGATCAGGAGGCCAATGGAAAAAGGCCTCTTTCCACCCTACTTAAATATGTCCAACCGCAACGCAATAAAATATCTTTATCTCAGTCGTGCCATTACCCCCTTGATTCGGAGGGTTCCAATTTACATTTCTATCGGGGCTTCGGAAAGATAACTCCGTTTAAATAAATTAGTGACGCTATCTCCGCCCTCGCGGTAAGGGTGGATTAAATGATATTTTATCAATTTTCAGTTACGCGATTCGTTACGCGGTGCGCCAGAGTTTCGATCGTTCCTCTCAGTTTCTTCGAATTCGACTGATGAATCATCGCTGTTCAGTTTAGATGCGTACAGAACTTGGAAAACTTTAAAAATTTGATCCCTTTTAAATTGGCTGCTGTAGTGGCATGTTTTATGAGTATTTTAAAACATAGTTTGCAGCAAAAGTACATATGTCTACTGACGTCCAATGTTGAGTGAGCGCCAAAGTTTAAATCAACATTTTTCGAAGCAGCTTATTAAAATTTGCTGAAAATGTTTAAAAACTTCCTTATGGGGCTAAGCGCAGCGTTTGTAAAGAAAATTCTCTAATAAAAGTTATAAACGAGTGAAGGCATATTTTCTGGGTAACTTTTCAGAATTTCATCATTTCATGTTTGCAAATTATACTATTCGCTGTTCTACGTTAATTTCTTAAGTCTGTACTAACAAATTTATCTAGAAGGTATATTAACAATGATTTTCCGTTTAGACATCTGAGCACTAAAAATCAAAGATTAAATCCCACAATCTCGTCGCATGTTAAAATTCCCAGGAGTCGTTCTCGCATAATATTCCCCGTAACACGTAACATTTTGTGCACAAGTAGGAATTACGAATTTCCACGACATTTCTAATTCTTGCAACTCGACTTCGAACGAGGATACATTATCACCATCCATAATAGAATTGTCGACTTCCGCACCTTCTCCGCACAAAAAAGGAAACATCTTTTTATCGAATTTTCTTCACATGTGACACCACATCGAGGGAGAAAAAGGAAACAGAATAGTGAAGCAACGCAAGTGAGAAAGGTGAAGAAGAACAGGAGAAAGTACACGTAGGCGTGTCGCACGGGACCAAAAGAGAAGAGAGGGGGGAGTGAAAAAGACGCGTTTAATTTTTCAAAGCAGACCACACGGTAAACCTTTTCGCGCAACACTCTCTTGTCCGGGGGCTCTCTCCCACACCGCCAATTGCCCTTTTTCCCACGTATTCGTCCACATTGGTGCGTCGTTTGTGGTTAAGCTGGTATGCGTGTAGGTAGGACAATATAATGGGGCATAACAACGGCGTTAACACGCACTGGCCGACCCCGGACGCGACCCGCGACCCTCTCCACCGGGGGTGAATTACACCTCTGATAATTACTAGAAATTAATGCCCGAGCCTTACACCGCCCATTGTGCTGCCGTTGCTGTTGCTGCCTCTCGTTGCTGCCTGTGAGCTCCAGCGGGGCACGTTTAACTCCGACCATCTCTTCCCTCTCCTCCGCTTCACCCTTCTCTTCGCGTTGCTACTGCCTGTTTTCGGAACGTTTGGGAGGGGGTTGATCCGCGCGCGGAAATCTAACGGCGGATTAGAGAGCGATAGTGTATTCGCGCGAGGGACCGGTAATTGAAGGGAAGAGATTTGAAAAATTTACGGTTTCTTTCGATGAAAGGGATTATTGGCCATAAGTGACGATGACTTTGGAAGGATTCTTTAATTTGTGGATCCTTCGATCGTCAGATTTTGCGAAATCAAAAGTTACTTTTTTTAATTTAGTTGTTTGGGATGACAAAAGTTGGGATGACATAATTATTTGAGAAAACGATTTTTCGATGGTAATCAACTGATTATAGAAAAGGATGAGCGAACAATAATGGGCTGAATTACATCTCTGCTTTCGAAGGAACATTTTATTTGACCTAACGAAATTGATTTATTGGCTATCGACATTTATTGGTTTAAGATATAATTCTTTTCATTTAAAATAAATGCAAATAAACTTGCGCCAATAAAATGAATGCACAATCATTTACTCTTAATTACTAATCGTTTCAGCCAACCATAAGCATTTCGAAGATTCCCGTCAAGGTGTTGCCTAAATGACAGCAAAATATTCCTTTACGCTGATTCGAGTAAATTTCAATCGATTAAGTACCTACACGTAGTTCATGTTACCGCGAATGCTTCGCATTAATTATAAATATCCTCACGCTTTTTTCTAAACATACAATACCCTACAATCCGTAAAACGAATCCCTGGAAATGAATTCAACTCCTTATAATTCTCCCTGTTGCATTCCGTCTGCCACAATACCTCTGCCGAAAAATTTGCATATATTTGCGAGAATGTATTCGCGATACGATTGAAACGACGCGCGAAAGAATCATCGAAGGAGAATTGGTAGAAAGAAAAGGAGCGTAAAGACAGATCGTAAAATTGGAAAATTAAAATCGACTTCGACAACGAGGATCCATTCTTGAAAAAGGAGAGAGACTGTTGAGGGGTGCGGAGAGTTCGGGGCACGGGGGCAAAGGCGGAGGCAATGAAGAGCTGAAGGCGGGGGTGGAGGCGGATATATTAAAGCTGCGGTTGGTGCCATACCAGCAGATAGTTTAATGTGAATTTATTGCGATCGAGATATCGCGCTGTGGCCAGAGAGCCGAGTCGCGTGCTACGCGCACCGTCAGGCCGATAGCCCAGAGAGTGAACCACCCATTGTGCCACGTTTGAGAACGATCCAGTACGATCTCTCGGATCTCCTCGGAAGAGAGTACGAAACGTAGGGACAAAGCGTAGAGGGTGGAAAGGAGGGGCAGGGAAAGAACGAAGGGTGCGTGTGTCACTGTTTTAAATCGGCCAGCCGTTTTTCAGAGATAAGAATCTTCTTGGTTGGAAGATCTTGGGGATCGATAACTAACCGATCGACACGATTAGAATCACCCTCCGTAAATTTCTAATGCGACAAATTTGTTACCGAGGTTTAGAATAAGACCCCTATTTTAGGTTGCGGTGGGGATATGGCTCACAAGGGGTGCAATCATTTTACGTTTTTGGCAAAGAGGAAAAGTGCCTTTGGGATTTTGTGGTTTTTCGTTCTTGAAGATGAGAATTTTATTGGTGTGCTTTGACAGAAAGTTTATGGGAACTCATCACTTTAACTTAACTCTTAATGGGAGGTTAATCTTCTTTTTTATGCCATTTTACAGCAGTTTTACAGTTTCATTAGATTTGGGTCACATGTTATCTAAAGTGAAAACGTGCCCATTGTTTCTCATTCTTACTGCGTGTCGATAGTCATCTATTTTGCACTTGAAAAATAATATTCTGCGATACAGATTAACCGGTTCACTGGTGGATCGAATCCTATTTTGTGCTAAAACTTGCGAGAGCGCATACTTTTGTAGTTTACTTGAAAGCTACAGATGACGGATTGATAAAAGGCATTCAAGTTTTGTTATTTTATTCAAAAATATAAAATAAAAAACGAGAAACAAAACTAAAAAAAAGGTAGCGTAAAATCCTACCGCAGCCTCCACACGGCACACCCCGGAGTCGTGATAATACTTCACCAGCCAATAACGGAACTAGGAGTATCCATAATGGATACCGTTAGTAATTAGAAGTCGCCAAATTGCATTTGTTATTTTATTGTAGATTTTGCAATTTCTACTCTGGATTCATAATGAGCGACCCGTAAAACACGGGTTTTATGCAAATCCGTTGAAAATTGGCAGAGTTATTCGAGATGCCCACATATGAGGCATTATCGGTTGTGGCACTTTTTTTTCACGCATATACGATCCATTACCAGTGAACCGGTTAACGATCGAATCATAAATTATGAAGCTTTCTATTACTCCAAACCGGTCATTGAATATCTCTGTAAAATGTTTTATAAAGAATCTTTATTCTCTACCGCGATTTCGTTTTCAAGTAAAGTCGCACCTGCTTTTTATCCTCGCCATTGCGAGCGTTCACCAAAGAACTCACGATCCAGGAAATATTCTTACACCTATTCTCCCCACTACGAGCGCGTTCACGAAAGACCTTCTAATCCAGGAAGCGTCTTTACCCTCTTTACCGTTCTCCTCTTCGGCCCTGTCTTCGCGTGGATGCGCATCTTCTTCAAACCGACGACGTCGCCAGTGGGGCCCGGTGCCGTATATCACATTACTTTAATTCATATGGTAATCATGCGGCGCAGCCACTACGCGGGTTCGCCGAAAACTTTCGGGACAATGCGCGGGACAATAGCGTAGGGGTGGGGTGCTACCGAGGGGGTGGCTTCGGGCACGGGAGAGAGAAAGATTCGAAGAGAATGAGGGAAATAGAGAAAGAGAGATTCGAAGGGAATGAGAGAGAATGAGAGAGAGTGTGTGGATGGGGTAGGTGTGCAAGGCCGGAGGTAACGGAGAGAGAACAGCGACGAGGGGGTGCGCATCGAGGGTGGGGGTTGGTTGGCGAAGGGGTGGGGGTTGCGGAGGACAGCGGTGCGAATGCGATATTGAATTCGCCCCTGGCGACGTGGCTGTTATCGACAATGTCCGACCGCTGGACCGGAAGCCATTTGCTCTCTCTCTCTCTCTCTCTCTCTCTCTCTCTCTCTCTCTCTCTCTCTCTTTCTCTGACGAAATTTATGAAAGTTTCGAGAGAGAGCTCGCAGTATAATTGGGTGCCGCCATTCCACCGAGTGCCAGTCCACGAATAGCAGAACGAAGATGTTCAGGCGTAGAACTCTCTGGCACCTTCTTCAGGACCGTTCTTCCACGACGAAAAAAAATGTTCTTCGATGTTTAATATTTGAGGTGGCTGGGGTAAAAATTCGTGGGGTTGTAGAAATGGAAATAAACGCAAAAATCTTATCCAGCCGCGCGGATAAATCTACAAATTCTTGTGAACGTTTATTTTATAGTAGGGGGATGCGGTCCTGTGAATCATTGTCAATGTTGAACTTAAGAAATAATGTAGCTTGTTTATTCCTAACAGCATGCCAGCACGGTTTCGAAACAGTGTGGAACAAATTGTCCCGGTAAAATCGGCGGCACCGATGATTATCATAATTTTAGCGTCAGCATAATATCCGATACGCCGAACGCCTGTTTATTAAAAACATGTATGCTTGACGTTCTCGCCAATTTCGCTTTATCGCGCGCCGTAAATCATCGGGCGCGTCGGTTGTTTTCGAAACGCCATTAAAGGCCACCCACTCCCACGCGGTGCCATTAATATAATTATTATAATCCAAATAGTGTTCATTTCAGCATTTAAGCTTTTCGTTAATAGAATACCTTCGTCGATGTGTGCTCGCGCGCCGAGTACCACGAGGCGAACTGGCCTGTTGAAAATTGTGTAGCATCGTCGATCGCTTTCGCATGTCCTGATGTTACGTCGTCAGTTGTAATTCTTTTGGCAGCCACGAAAGGGAGTCGTGGGCACTATAGTAGTGGACGGCGTGTCGGTAGGAATGAAATTCCCATTTCACGATGAAAACCGCGGGGCTCAATCCGCGCGAGGAATCCATATGTCGAAAAGCACGCCATCCAATCTGAAAGTGACCGGTTAACGCGAATAGCTTATGCGCCATACGGTGCGTGTGTTTAGTGTTCGGGTGTGCGTGCGTGTTCACGCGGGTTGACCGAAGTACGCAGAACCCGCCAATTTGAACATACGATTTTCCGCATTTCTCTACGTTTTGTTTTAGTGTTTTGTTTGATGCATGCAGAGAATTCATTTGCTTTCCTCTTTCTTACGAAAAGAATTAACTGGATTTAACCTTTGTCAGGGTTAGGGTTATCAGGATTCAAAACTTTGATGATTTACTTTCACCGTACATTGTGTTGTTCAACAAATGTTTAACACTTCTTAGCACCCTAGACGATACTGAAGTACCTCAGTTTTTCTTCTCGTGACGATTACAAATCTAAAGTTTCAGTAAAATTCAAAATTCCAAAAGTGCACACGTTTACTATATACCTACATAGTTCTTACATTCAAACTTTACCTAACATTTCTCGAAGCTAGTAATAAAGTCCTCAAACACGTTTCCACAAGGCCTTTATACCTCAACATTCCGCCATCTTGCATTAACATTCGCACGCCGATTACTTAATTCATCAGTCTAATTCCATTCTCTCGTAGAAATCTACAATTTCGCGTGCAGTTCTAGAACACCGCTCATGCCACGGCGGTGCTCTCATCTGCCATAGAGCGAGTAGCGCGAGCCAGCGTGGCCGTATTTTCGGTGCGCGAGGAAATTGGCCGGTCCGCCATATGCGTCAACTCTCATGTGCGCAGAAAGGTGGCGACGGGGGTGGAGGCGGAGCAGGGGTGCGGACCGCACGAAGGGGACAAGGGGGTTGGTGTTGGCCGTAGACGAGAGGGGTGGAGGTGACGCGGGTCCGCATTACAAATTTAATCTTACAAATGGATCCGAAAACTTGGAAACAATGGAATATATGAAATGCGGCCGCGTATATCATGACGGCAGACGGGGGGTGGCTTCCAACGGCAATATTGTCAGGGCCGATCCATATTCTCGGAGAGCGCGCGGTGCTCTAGGATGAGAGAAGAGAGAAAGAGAGAGACAGAGAGAGAGAAGGATCGGAAGAGAAGCTACAAAACACGCTCTTGGCACGACAAGAAGTCGCGAGACAGGCGCACGGTTCCTGTCGCATTCGGACCGCGAGTCGCCCTCGCGTTTCCGGGATAAACAGATTCAACCTGTGACCGCTCGTTCGTGGATAAAACAGCTTCGAGCGATATTACGATCGACGCGCGATTCGACTTCGGGAGTGACGAATGAAAGTCGCAAGTTAGCCGGTCGTCGTTCTTTACGAGCCGGATTTGTTCCGGGAAGAGATTTCGTCACGCGAGTGTTGCTTGATTCTTGGTGGTTGTGTACACGCATTGTGTTTTCTAAGGCAGAAATTTGTTTGAAATGTAAGTCTACCTTCTCATTTGTTTGCGAATTTCTAGACTCTCGTTTAAATTGAAAATGAAGGATCGTGATTGATTTATTAATTACGTTCTTACCGGAGTTAATGTGAGATTTTATATTTTGTTACGAAGGGATGGCATTTTTGTGATTTGAAGTTGGCGAATTTTGTGGCTTTTTAAATGTATACATTATTATGAACATGGTTTGAGTGAAACAATTAAATAAGTTCATTTTTTCATTTAGGTACGTTCTGTTATGTCAACTTGTACAATCAAAATACAAATTCATCTTTGAAGGGAAATTTCAGATTTGCACCCCTTTCATAGTATCTTCACAAATACTTGACAGATTCCAACATTTAATAGGGATACATATCTGAGTATCTGTATAAACATTCTGTATAAACTACAGATTCAACCTGTGTTTATCTGCATAAAGATATTTTCTGTATAAAGTCCACAGTATTACTTAATTGGTAAACTAATCAACTGTCAACACTGTTTTCAAAGAAAATTCAAACGGAGATCTGAAAAGCTTTAGTCATAGTTCTAAACCCAAAGTAAATTATGCACATTTAATACGAAACACAACTCATGCTTACTCTTCTCTCATCTTCCTTCATTTTTTCCCCTAAACCTATATCCAGAAAATAACCAAATACATAGGTGGAAGGAAAATAAGGTCTATCTTAAAGAAGGATAGAAAAGGGACTTGTGGAAGCACATGTGAGGGTATGTGTCTGTATGCGAGAGTAAGACAGGTTTGCTCGTAGGTTCTCGAGGCGGTCTACTGGTACCCGGCTAGATTAGCATAAATATGGCGTCTTAGAGCGGAGCCGTTTGTCATCGTTAGCAAAGCACACGCTTCCTGGGACTCGTCGCGCAGTCACACTCCTCTGAATCGTCGAGCTGCTTCTATTCCACCGCCTCCTGGGGGCCGCAGCCACCCCCGTCCTGCTCTCTCGTGCAGGAAGGAAACCGCCGATGTAGCCTCGCTAGATACACGAGCCACCGTGTGAGTAGCCTGGACCCCTTCACTTCTCTCCTCTCTTCTACGCGTGGCACACTCGTGTATACGGAGAGAAAGCAACCCCCTTCTGGAACAACCCCCTTTCATCCTTTTGCCTACATTGTGACTCGCAGACAGGTACTTCGGTGCCCCTCCGAACTTCCGAACGCAGATTTCCACAATTGCTGTGGTAGTTAACGTGAAAGAGGGTACTCGCATCCCCCGCGCGATTCCACCCTTGATTTAGGTTTCGTTTCCAGGCACCCAATCTCGCCATCTAATCGGTTTATCTCGATGCGGAATTCGGAGCCGGTGCGCTGGGGTTAGAATCACCGTGGGTTTATTATTCGATGCCTGTGCTCGTTATTAATTATCTACGTAGGTTGCCGTTGATTAATGTAGGATTGAGGATCATTTTTTACGAGGTAAAATGACGTTGGGTTTTTAACTTTCGTCTATTTTTTTGTTAACAATGTAACGCTTGTTGTA
The DNA here is from genome assembly GCA_944319695.1 of Tiphia femorata. Classification (NCBI taxonomy): domain Eukaryota; kingdom Metazoa; phylum Arthropoda; class Insecta; order Hymenoptera; family Tiphiidae; genus Tiphia; species Tiphia femorata. Next base: position 5,058,134 of record OX090902.1, read on the forward strand.
TTTCTTTCAAGTTTCTATTTTAGGCAATTGGCTTTGTTAATTAGTAAAGTCAACATTATTCATCGACGATTTTCAAGAAGCCAAGCGCAATTTTCTTACAATTTAATGTTATATCAGTTGCACGTTCTTTGTGTTTCACGAGTGTACTCGGCATTCTTTGATTTTTATTATACAGTAAATATTCAGTTGATATACAAAAATAATTCCGGCACAAATAGAATGACCTTCTCTAAAATGTATCGTTGCGCAATAAGGTGGGCATTTTTCAGCTTCTTCTCAACTGGTTCTTTGTATCTATTAATAAGCACCTTCTCACCTTAAGAGAACGAATCGAGTCACTTTCTCACTTTCCAGATTCTCCATTCAATCCGGGTTTATTACGATCGTGCGTTGGTATCGTCACCAATCTGCTAAAACGCATCGCCATACTTCATAAACGCCCCTCGCGCGTCGTCGCGAGGGCACATCAGCGTCGAGAAGTTTCCACGCGTGGTAGAGGGTGGACATTACTTTTCTATTAGAGCGATTGAACGAAACAGTAGATCGATACTGGTCCAAGAAACTGTGGTGGCCTCATTGTAAGATTAGAATTTCCAAACACTCGTGTTAGAGAATTGCTCTACGTAACATTGTATTTCTCTATAAAAATTCAGGTTACGGTGATATGCGAATTTTATGAAAAAGTTTTCAAGATTCGCTTTTGATGAATATTTTTTGACTAAAGAATATGCGACGACCATTTCGATTATAAAATTGATTTTGTATAGGGTGATTTCGTAATACAATTAAAGTCTTTGAAGTTTCTGAACTTGATAGACATCTGAAGATTATTTGCTTATAACCCGAATGAGTAATTTCAAAGGCCTACAATTAGCCACATTATGTATGTACCTTGTATTCAGCCGTTTGACCTCCTCACTCGAGAGAGTGACATCGATCATTTATCAAATAAATCTGTTTTCTATACATATCTGTGAATTTAATAAAATGTTCTTCTTTCTTGTAAAAAAATCTGAAAATTCGAAAAGTACGAAATTACAAAAAATTCCGAAAGCTGTTTGTAATCCAATCGGTAAAAGGAAAAATCGCTTAAAATTAGCAGTAACCAAAGAACCGTCTTTCGAAGTACGTTTCAAGAAACAGGATAAGAAAAATGATCTGCAACAATATAGCAGAAAAATGGGAATGCAGAGGATTAAGCGACATTTTTCTTTAAAAATCGGGATTACAGATTGACGCGTTCTTTATGTAAAAAAATATTCATCATACTTATTACGCATGAACTTTCTACAAAAATCTTAGTGAAACTAACGAAATCGGTCTCGAACCACGAGGTTGTTCCGACGCCCGCCGTCTTCTTCGCCCCGAGGGAGCGTTTACCGCGGATAATTCATATTTATGACCGAATGCTCTATCAACCCCACTTGGCTCGTATACATTTAATTGAGACGTTCGTGTCGGAGGCAATAGGGTGCGAAGCCCAGTGTCTCTCGTGGGGGTTGACGCGACGTCGGGCGTCGTCGGCGTCGCTTGTTGGCACGCACGGACAATGCCAACCCCCTTTTCGTTGCTTTTCGTTCGTCGGGCATACCGATTCGCTCTCTTGCTAACCGATTCTCAGGACTGTCGTTAACGATCACGCGGTCACGAGCCTAACGTGTCCAGTTCGATGGCCATCGCCCATCGTCCATTGTGGTCGCGTTACACCGTGAACGAATCTTCTCCGGACCCCCTGCCGTAGTTGATTTCTGCATTTCCGTGGTGAATTTTGAGTAAGGAAAATTGTCCGAAATGAATTTATTTAACACTCGAGTGAGCAGTTGGAAAAGAAAACAAATGCACGAAGGATTTATTCCAGTATTTCATTAGTCCTAGTAGCATCGACAGTTTTTCATTCTAACGTTTTATTATTTATCGGTCTCCAGATCATTTTTTTTCGCTGATAATCGAAACTTAATTCGACTAGGGGTGGGATCTGAGCTTTTCCGCAGAAGCGGACGGATTTGTTTTTTCTCCGTAATGGAATTGCGAAATGCTTTCCCTTCGTTCGACGCGCGTTTCTTTCTTTCCTTTTGCGCCTTTTCTGTTTTTAACCCTCTCTTTCCTCTTTTTGCCTCGTAATTCGAAGGCCCGCAACGAGTAGTAAATTCTCGGCCGTGTAAACGGTACACGTCGTGCGCGCGAACGGCACGGGACAGATCCACTTAGTTTTTAGAGTGCAACCCCTTTTCGTTATGGGGGTGCGAGGCCGTCCCCGCGAAATCGCAGTCGGGTATTAAATACTAATTCCATTAAAGCGAGGAAGGGTTGCGCCCATATCTCTGACCCATATTTCATGCCGAAAGCTTTTCAATCTGAGAAAATACTTATGGATCCCACTCACCCCTGTGTATCACGCGAGGGTAGAAAATATGGAGGCCACTTCGAGAGCTAAGCGAGAACCGATTGCGAAATTATAGTCGAAAGTTTTTGCCTTCGTCTCTACTTCGTCTCGATGATTCTCGTCCATTGGGATACCCCAAGGATGTTGTTTGTGTTCGCACGAGTTGTTCTCGATATGCAGCTATTTTTCTGAAAAGGGCTTGAATTTCGATTTTCACTTTAGGAGGGTGTAGGACTTCGAAATCTTTATGAATTCCCTTCTTTATCGCATATTACAATGGCATTCTAACGCGTATTTTCAGACGTGTTTTATTTCCGAAGATTGACAAAAGTAAAGGACGTATCTGAAAATGTATTTTCTTATATCAAGCGATTAACAAACGTTACATCGTTTTTCTTCGTGATTGCATTTGACCAAACTGCTGCTACGTGAATTCAACAATAAACTATGTGAAAGTTAATTAATCCGAAATAGATTAAACGACACTGAAGTATAGCAGTGACTGCAACTAAATAAAATTAATCAACAATGATAATTAGTATACCGCAATAAAATCGACGCTCGTATTATTATTATTATTGAACACAGACGATCCTCCGTTTCAGAGAAGAAGGCAACTTAATCAAATTTCTTCATTCAAATGAGATTCTACCAAGGACCTTTCGTATCAAGAATCAAATTCAACATTTGAACATCTGAAAGTCTAATCTGAAAAAACGTATTATCATTTTACGAATTCCATTTCTTCAGTTCCCACGAAATCAAGCTTCTGAGAGAAAACAGGTGGAGGGTCACCACAACTGTACCTATATTAAAAAAAAAAAAAAGAAAAAAAAAGAAAAGGATCCTCTTCACCCAAGAAACGAATCTTATCGACTTATGCTCGTCATCGTTAGACCCTCCTCATTGGCTTCCAGTCCCCTTCTTCTCTTATCAGCCAAGGCCTCGCTGCTCCAGGTAAATGGCGATCGTTCGGATATTCGTAACTGAAATTCGATTAAGTCTTCTCACTCTCCTCTCGCGCTCTCGAAGGGTAGCGCATAAAAAGTCAGTGTTTTCGATGGCGATTTCATCGTGCGTTCGCGAAGTTCTTGCCGATAGATAAATGTGGGACGATTCGGGGCTTGGTGGCGCGCGATGCAATCACGTAGAAGCTCGTGATAACGGAGTTTCAATTACGGGGCGATTCGGGCGTTCCCGGGCTAATAGGACCACGATCGCCACGATCCACGATCGAAGATTAAAACTCGATCGACGCTCGGTTAGATCGAGCTGGAAACTGGCGATATAATGAGAGCGCCCTGGGCGCGAGTGTCGCCAACTTTCATCCGACACTCTTCCTTCTCCTTCTCTTTCCTTTTATTTTCTTTTTTAACTTCGTCTCCTTCTTTTCACTCTGTCGATTCGTTTCCACTTTCAGTTTGCTTCGGACCACCACCCCTCTTCTTTCTTCTCTTTCGTTCTCTCTCTCTCTCTCTCTCTCTCTCTCTCTTTCTCTTTTATACGCATTTCTCGCCGGAGAAGTTTTTTACGGAAAGGCCCCGACCCCACGCTCGAGAAACTTTTGTTTCAATTACTTCGCGGGACCTATTGAACTATCGCGCGATAACTCAATCCCACGGCAGATACATGGCTTCAATCGCTAAAAGCTCCTTTCGGTAAGATGACGCAAAAGTGTCCTTGGGAGAGCGAACGAACGAATGAATGACAGTTTATTGTAGGAGCGGGTCTCTTTTGGGTATACGTCTAAATAATGCAATGACGAAAGTGGCGAGTGAGAATTTTGAGGGGAATAAAATGTTCTTGCGTTTAATAAATGTCCACTAACAATTACGGTTATTTCGAGAGTGTACGTGCACGTCGAATTATTTAAGTGTGATGTAAAAGAAGAAGTAGTAATGCAGAAATATTCAGAAGCCAAAATAACACAAATTTAAATCGTAGAAGTGATTCGTGGATAATATGCAATACGCGCTAAAATGTGCACGCAAGTGCGCAGAAAAGTCCAGTATGCGCAAAGCATGATAGTATTATAAAATAAAATTACTGAAAAAAGCGATACTTTGATTTAATTGTTTCCTAATGTCAATAATAGTATAATACAATAAGCAATTCATTGTGATACGGGAAATAGAGAGATAGAAAGATAGAAGACGTCGATAGAAATTGAAAGCACCTTGAATTTTGGAAATTTGAGAATCTTCGAGGTGAAGGGGTAGTTTCCTTTAGGGGTAGTTTCCATATTGGGGCCGGCTGATAACCGGCGACCATCGTGGGATCGTCCAACGACCAACGATGGTTTTCTACGCTTATACCTCTGGTTCACATTCCTCTTCTCTCTCGTGGGGGCCAATAAGCGCAATAAACTCATTCGACGGTTTACTGCGAATCGGTTTACAGCCACGGTTTACAACCCGTCCCTCTCTCCTTCCATTTCTCTCTTTTTCTAACCACATTGTCGTTCAACCCTCCTCCATTGGCAACTGCAAGAGATCGTCCGAAGGGTGTATACAGGAGAGAAAAAGCGAGAGAGATGAAGAAAAGGGTTGGGGGTGGTAGTAGCCAGGAGAAACTAGTTACCGAAACTGTGCTAGTTTAAATTACGAGCCGCGGCGCCTCCGCGATTTATTTTTGAAGGGGGTGCCACTGCTCTCCACTCTTCTCCACTCTTTTCATCTTATTCATTCTCATTCTCTCTTCTCGCCTCTTTCACTGGCCTGACGTACAAGCGCGTAAAATCGCGCGCGCGCGAGAAATAAAATCCTCTTCTTTCTCGTTGTCGTTCTCTCGATCTTCGCGCGCCCATTCGCCTTCTCCTTTTGCCGTGGATAAGCGTGGACTTTCTTTATGGTTCGAGTTCTCGACGTTACGGTGACGCTAACGGGGTGAAAAGTTCCGAAGCGAGCGAAGATTTTCCGACGCGGCGCGGTGGCGATTCATTGGTCGAGGGGTAGTAAAATGTGGAACGGTCTGGGAAGTTCGTAGACGGTGTCACGACGTTTCCCATTTGATGATGCCTTACCAACCCGCTCTCTCGATCCTTTCCTTTCTTCGAAAATCCTTTCTCGCGAGCGCGAGCCCTATTTTTCTTGCCAGTTGTCGGAAAGGATCTTTTCGTTTTCTCCAGGCACTTTATACGATGTAACGCAAGACTCGTACCGTGCCAAGTTTTTTTTTTTTGTGAGAAAGTCGGATGCATTGTCGCAAAGACTGATCGGGTAGAAGCTAAATTGCGTAAAGCTGTCTCAGTTTCTGAGAATTTTGTAATAATCGTGGGAAGCTCAATTTAACTAACCCTACTCTTGAATCTGATACTTACCCTCTTTGACACTTATGCACAAAAGCGTTCACTCGTACATTTTTTTTTTTACTTAACATTGTAACTGTGCTTAATTTGATTTCATTTCCATAGAATTGCCCCCCGTATTTAAACAGAATCCTCTTTGCCCTGCACCTCGTCTCCTTTCGCAATATCACGTTTCTTCGGAAGTCATCTCTAGAAATTTGGTGCTACAGTCTGGGTGTCACTTATCCATGAAATATTTCAATCGCGCAATTCTTCTTTCGCATAAAATTCCAATCCCACTTGAATTAAATTTTGGATTGTACTTTTTTTTACTTAACTGCTTTACGGCATCACTACTTATCCTGAATTATTTTATTCACGTGAAAGTATCCTGTTTCTTCTTTCTAACAAATTTTTTCTTATGAAGTCGCATTCTCTCCAAGAACGTCATCTCTCTCATAGAGAATCTTCTCCTCGGAAATCTGCTATCCCCGCGCAACCCTCTGTCTCGGTGAATTTCGAAAAGTCACGGAAGCCGTGCGCTACTCGAGGAAGAACCTTCAGCATCATCCAACGATCCTTTCCCTCCTATCAATCTCGTACACTCGTCCCTTTCGCATGGACATTTACATGGCAATAGGTGGGTTGTACCTACACCAACGGGACCGGGGTGCCCCGAGGCCAGAATTGAAACCACCTCATTACCACGGCTGCCGCGGGGGTGTGAGCGAATCGAAGGGGTGGCAGAGGAGTGGAGAGTGAAGGGAGAGAAAGGGCCGGAGGGTGAGCGGCGGCGCGGGCGCCCGGAGAATCCGTTTTGCGAATATTGGAGGTAATGTCGCGAGCGGTTTTATACAACGCCACCCCCTGCCGACCCTCGCGATCTCTCGCGACCACTCGTTCTCTCCTCGATGTTACGAGCTGCCCGATGAAAAATGGAAATAGCGATTCGTTGCGTGGGTTCGAAGGATTCTGCTCGAATCTGCCCTGGTTTCGTCAATGGGATCTATGGTAGGCGAAAGGTTTTTCAGCATGTTGGAAAATGAGAGAGAGGGAGGTTCTAGAGATAACTAGGGTATTTTGGTGTCGATCGATTATGAGAATATGAAGAATAAGATCGAAATATTCTGAAATGTGTAATGTCGCGAGTCGTTTTACAAAAGGCTTCCACCCGAGGAACCTCGCGACGATTCGCGCCATTCGTTGTCTCTTGGATGTTACGAGCTACCTGATGAAGAATGAAAATCGCGATTCGTTGCGTGGGTTCGAAGGATTCTGCTCGAATCTGCCCTGGGTTCGTCAATGGGATCTATGGTAGGCGAAAGGTTTTTCAGCATGTTGGAAAATGAGAGAGAGGGAGGTTCTAGAGATAACTAAGGTATTTTAGTGTCGATTGATTATGAGAATACGAAGAATCAGATTGAAGTATTCGGAAATGTGTAATGTCGCGACCGGTTTTATATAACGTCTCCCTCTGCTGAACCTCGCGATTACTCGCGACCCATTTGTTGCCTCTTGGATGTTACGAGCTACTCGATGAAAGATGGAAATAGCGATTCGTCGCGTGAGCTTACGAAGATTCCGTTCGAATCTGCCCTGGGTTCGTCAAATAGCAGTCATGGTGGGCAAAAGATTTTTGTCAATGTCGGAGAACGAGAGCGAGGAAGGTTCCAGAGATTACCAGGGATTTTTTGTGAAGTATTTTAGTAACAATTTTCAGAAATTTAATAGTGTGCCATCAACTATAAGGACTGGCGTGTTTCCGGTAGCATTTTATTGCCCAGAGAATGTCTTTCACCAAACCGCCTGAAAAAGCTTTACTTTACGTATTCATTTTAACTTTCACAAGCATGATCCTATCAGTGAGTTAAACCACCAAATGAGTTACACTTCGAGCTAACCCCTTATGCCAATTACTTTTACAATCGCCAATATAACGTACAAATATAGGCGTGTTCTTAATACTCCCGTTTTGTCTTGACTTAAATTCAATAATTCTTCTTTCAACCATACTAAACCCTCTCCAAAAAAAAAATCATTACTTTATCACGAATTTCAACATTCATAAGTATGATCACGCGAAGTTACTTCAGGCTAACCTCCTACATCATTCTCTCTCACAATCAAACCCCAAGAAGACATACAAATTTACGCTTGTGCCTAGTATTCTTTTCCTCTCTTGAGTTAAATTCAAGAACACTTCTTTCAAGCAAGCCCAATCATCGAAAAAGAATATCACCTCACCCACACATTTCAGCTTCCGCAAGCACGCTTCTACAAATGAGTTAAACGCTTCAAGCTAATATCCGCTACCAGTTTCTCTCATAACCCAACCTCGACGAGAACTCATTCGATCGTCTCACATTCGTCTAAAAAAAACGAACATGTCTACCTAGTACATCCTGTACTAAGTTGAGGTTACGCCAAGAGAGCGTCCTCACCGGAAGGTCGGAGTCAGGCCAGGCCAGATCGGGGAGCGAAGAAAGAGCCGGGGAGCAGATGACACGTTCGTCCCGGGCGAGATAAGAAAACGGCGGAGTCGTAACACGAACACGAAGATGCCCGAGATGTTTCGCATTACGAAACACGCTCGAGCGGGACCGGCAATCGCCTTTACGACGCCGTGATACCAAGCCGGAGAGGTTTCGCTACTCCGCTTTCCTTCTATGCCACGCTACGCCCCGCGCATAACAACAGCAACATCCCCAGCAGAATTCTCGCAACCCCTTTGCTACTTCGTCGAGCTAACGGAGGCGGAGGTGGATACCTCCTTCGGGGGTGGAAAGTCGTCAGGAGGCGGAGGCGACGTTACAACTTTAATTAAATGTTTGCCGTAACGCTTCTACCTCTCTCTCTCTCTTTCTCTCTCTTGTCTTGCCTTCTCCTCCTCCGCTTTCGCTCAAGTCCCTCCCACTGGAGGATGCCGAAGAAAGGATGCTGCCTAGGATCTCAGCTTGTTTTAGGACCGATGCTTCCGATAACTTCAATTGCCGCGAGCGGCGAAGTCTCTCAATGCCGTCATGCGTACGCTTAAATTTCTAATTGCCCTGTGCGTACGATCTCGCTCGCGGTTCACGCTTGGAACGAGAAATGGGGCCGATCGTTTGTTTGATTACTCGGATTGCAGAACGTTTCGATGGAATTGTGGAAATGGTGGTGAATGAATTAATGATTTTCTATTTTAGTCAGATAATGAATAGCCAGTCGTGCTCTTTCGAATGATAAGGTCAAACTCGGAGAATAAGAAACCTTGGTTTTGGTATGATTTTGAAACATGTTGAACGTGGACTCGGCTGATAAACTTGCTTTTCACGAAGGCGTATTATAGAGAGTATCACAAAACATATATTCTTTTAAGCGATAATGTCAAATTTTAGAGATAAGAAAATTTTGTTCTAGGATGATTTTAGGGGCACCGAATAAATATCCAGCTGTTAAAGTTAGTTGGGGTGCCCTGGTCGTTCGATCAAACAATTATGCCTTTCAAAGATAAGACCAAATTGGTAGCAGAACATTTATTTCTGGTATAACTTTCAAGGAATTAAAAAGAGATTGAAAGGTAATAAAAAAATCTCGTTTCAAATTGCAGATTGAAAGGAATCGTTCCCTAGGAAACCCTAGGAAACACGGACGAGAGAGAGTAAACGAAGGAAAGTTGTGTATGCTCGTGTACACTCGTCTCGCGCGTCGAAGTTTCGAAGCCTCGATCCGAACGGAAACTCCATTCGCCGTTACCGTTCGCTGGAGAAAGAATGGACTCTCGTGTCGAGGGCATATTGGTAATCTCGAGCGTGGAGAATATTTTAGCTATCCTTCTCTCTCTCCTTCTTCTTCTTCTCTCTTCCACAACGAAGGGACTCGAGGCGCTATCGCGGTCAAGATGGCCTCCATAGAGCGTACTCTATTCTTGTATTTGTATATAAACGCCTGGTAGCAGGCGAAACGAGGTACACGCTGGCCTCCTTGAATTGCGCGCGTAACGAGACATTCGCATGACTACAAGATTGGAGAAGTGAAATATTAGTCAAGTGACGCGCGTGAGATTGTTAGTTTTACAATTGGCTGCGTGAAAATTGATTCGTATTTGGCTTTGGAATGGTAACTGAAATGAATGCGGAAGCCATTTGTTAATAAAGAGATCTATAACGTATTTCGGTATTTCAGGTATAGCTCCGTAGAATAGTGTGTTATCAAATTTTAAACGTGTCGAAATTTTACGAGAATGAAATTTAGGGTCAATTAAAGCGTGCCGTTAACGTTAAAACGATGTTGAAAACTCTTTACAAGTAATTGGCTTAAAATTGCGTATTAAATTACGCGTGAGATTAATGATTAGGAACCTAAAACAGCTCTGATGCAATCAAACAATTTCGTAGTTGATAAGTGCATTCGTGTCTTTAATCCTCTGCACTTGGAATTTCTCTTCAATTTTAGGTACGAACTCGATCAATTTGATAAGTTAATGTATTTACAAAAGTGTGAATACAGTCAATGTTTAGTTACATTTGTCCGAAGGAGATCTAAGAGTCAATATGAAAAGTTGTTGTCATTTCTTCTCTTGAAAGTTTGATCCGCGAAAAAAATTCAAGATCAGGAACGCCGATGTCCGAAGATGTTTTGGCTCTCGAGATTCCGAAAGAGAAATTTTGGAGACCTTCCATCGCTGCCAAGATGGCGTTGCATGCGCAGTGTGCTCCACCTAATATTAGCATATAAACTCCTTGCCCCGAGCAAGGGCCACTCGCGCTTTGATTTATGTACTAAATATGCCTCTTACGCGAACCAACCGCCGTAGAATCTGTGGTTGGCGTATCTCTATTTCTGGTGGTCTAGAATTCTCGAACCTGGACTCTTCTCCTTTGCCGCAGCTCTTTCCTCCACCTTATATAATACTTTTCTTCAAAATTTCCTGTACTCGCCCGTCGGACGGATAAGTACGCGAAAGGCAAAAGACCCGTGAAGAGGAACGCCTCGTGGAATCTACGAACCTACGCACCTCGAGAGAAATATTGTCCGATAACCATGCGAAATGACAAACCGTGTCGTACTTCTAACGGACTCACCCCAGCAACGTTACTCACGGAAAAAGTTGAAAAACCAAGCGCCGTGATTTTTCGCCCTGCTTCGCGAGCACGGGGTGAATAAAAGGAAGGACGAGAGGCTGAAGGAGGGATGGTGGAGGCTGGCGGAAAAAGAGACGAGAAAATGAAACGGTCACACTAGCTGCGCCGTGTGCGGTGGGCAAAAAGCACGTCATAGAGAAACGGTCGGCTGGCTTGGCGGAGACGCGGCGAATCGCTCTCGTACGCTACGATAACTATGGTAATACGTTAGAATTAAAAGTCCGGTTAAGCCGGTAATAATTCAAGATCCGCGGTGTATCAAGGCGAATAAGCATAAATGAATAATTGCGCGATAGATAATTTAATGTGCCCCGGTGCACCGCACGGGTGCGTGCTCCTGTTACACGGGACGGTGCCCGATTCATTCCGCACCTCGGGACAGTCCGCGGATCGTTCCTGTACTTCATCGGGAACAATTCACTGTTCCATTCTCATCGATGCGTTCAATGGGAAGAACGTCTGTAATGCGAACGGAGCGAAGAATAATTCGTACTAAGTTTAGTAAAAGATTTTTAGAAATATAGATCCGGAACTGGAAGTTTTGACTTTAGCGAGAAGGATCCTCGTAATGCGGGTACTGATTCCCTTCAAACCTCTATTCGCTTCAATTCGTGTACCTTATTGGAAATAATTCCACTCTTATCGATGCATTCGGTAATAAGAATGTACGTACAACAAAGGGAATAAAGAATAAAGCACGTAAAGTTCAATTAAATGCAAGGTTCTATAAATCAGCAGAAGAATGTTCCCATGATATTATAAAAGTGCGAGAAACAGTGAAACAGTGCTGTGGAGAATCAGTTCGTGTTTGCCATTCAGAATAATTTCTTATTTACACTTCCGTCGATGTACTTGAATGCAAGGGTGCCTGTGACATAAAAGAATCATAGGCGAACCCTCGCACAATTATTATCTCGAAACAAAAAATTGATTCTCCCAAAATTCTCATGCACTAATTCCCAGAAAAATATTAGGAACATTGGTTCACCATGCATTTTCTCACGAACCTAAATTTTTATTCGAACAAGGAAGTTTCTATTTCATTTTGTCATTTGTTGTATAGAAAACTTCTGTGTACCAATAAGGGAAAACCTATAATGACATTTGAAGTCAGCACTCTGAAAAATCATTACATCTTAAGTAACTTTCAAGTATCTTAATTTGGCAAACCTCCACAATTAGAGCTCAAGTTCAAAAGAAATATCGTTATTGCATTTGAATATAAAAAGATCGGGAAAAGCGGAGAGTTCGAGCACTGTTATGCGAAAAGGGTCATCGGATTTGGTAGGGCGAGGAGAATACCCGGTTGCAAACCACCAACCGGTAACCTCGTTCGCGCGGTGGTGGTTTATGCATATCAGGCAATTTTCTTACGGTTTCGTCGGTGTTAAAATATGTATGGAATCGAGTTAAGCCACGCCATGCACTCTGGGTAGCCCTCTCTCCCTCTCGCTTTCATTCTCTCTCGTCTTGCATCTACCAACGCTGCCGCAGCACGAAGTACAGGCGCGGAAGCTGTTACCGAGCCATTTGCATCGCATCACGACGATTTCGTTAAAATCCCTCCATTCTCTCTTTCTCCCTTTTACCGTCTACCTCGACGTTCAACTCGATTTACCGGCTGCAATCTAAATACATCGTGCTTCATCATCGTGGTCACGAGGGCGGTGTTGTCGTTCACGATATCGACAGTTTTGGATTTTCGTTAAATCGAGGAACGACGCACGGTGAATGTATCATTTGTAAACAATCGGGGATAGATTAGGAGAGAAAAATGTTGGCTCGTAAATTGACGCGACAACGAAGTTTGATTGATATTGTAATATGTTATTTAAGTCGCGATGTTTTAAAACAATCCTTAAACCATTTGAATGCCATTTTATATCAAAACGTGCTATTGCATCGATAATTTTCGATAGAAAGGAAAACAAGTATGATCGTGTTTGATATTCGCTGCTTGATATTTTTACGAATCTATGGCAATCAAAAGTTTAATTAATTGCAAATGCCTTTTAATTTGTAATAATAAATTAATCATTATCATTTTGTAACACATTCAAATTTCATGATTTGTATGGCAACATGAGTGTTACATCTTTCAAAACAGTATTGCTCTTACTTAAATACACATTTCTATACTTGACAAGAATGCATTATAAACAACAGTTATAGCCTTAAGTTAAGCATTGGCATTGAATCGTCGATGTGTAAAACAAAATTGACGTGAAACGGTTAACACGTTCAGTTTGTATTTATCCAATTTAAGAATAATGTGTCACATTTTTTATTTATTATTTTTGAGCCTGATGGTCTGGATCCAGGCCTTAAAAAACGTCTAAATTCAAATCGTCGCCGACTACAAAATTGTTTTTCTTTTGAACGCACTACGAATCTTCTTGACTGACAGGCACAAGAAAAAGGGCTTTAATGCGAAAACGAATATGGTGCGTAGTCACGAGTGGCGTCACGAGAATAACGACGGACCAGTAGCGTCGCGGAACATTCCTCGCGCGAGGCGTCGCGACGCCCAGCAGTATTTCCCGCTTCCCGAAGACATATGCAGGATGCGTCGAAGAGTGGTTCTCTTCTCCCTCTCTGTTGTCTCTTCTACTCTTTTCTCATGCGTTCTCCGGATCATATCGCCAGAAGTTACGATGTCTATGAGTCAAGAGAAGCAAGGACGAAAGAACAGTCACGAGCGAGGTAGAGAGAAGAACGGCGCCACTAGACTTTTCTTTCCGAAGAAGAAGCATAAAATCCTTCCCTTTTCCCGCGAGTGTAACGCTGCATTACCACTGATCTGGAGTAGTTATGAGTTTTTTGTAGCCTCTTCTTGCCGCATGTTCCAAAATATTTCTAGCAAACGCCGCAAACGTGCAAGCAACATGGTCAAAGGAACATTTCTTGTTGATAATGGAAACAAAAGAGACTTGAAGAAATTAGTAACTTCCGATGACTGTTTCTCTTCAATGGGATTATTGTTCCATGTTTCGATAATCACCAATTTGTATCAACAGTTTAGCTGATATGCAAGCAACGTGATCAGGAATACACACTTCCTGTTTTCGGTAACAGGAAAAAACGGTTGATAACGCGCGATGTTCTTTTCAAAAAACATGCAACAGCAACAAAAAAATTCTCTGCTGCTTCAGTGGTAATGCAGCTTAACGTTTCTCTTCCTCTTCACTGCAACCCACTCTCTTTCTTTTTGTTCTTCGTTCTCCATCCTTTTCTTCACCTTCACCGCTCCCTGCCATCGAGGAGACAGTTTTATGTGTCTCACATTAATTTGCATAATCGAATATAAAATCTGAATAACGCGTTTCCGTGCCACTCGAAGTCGTGTGTCACACAGTCGAAGTTCACCCTCTTGGTTCCTCTCCAGTGCTCCTCTTCTTTCCGATCCCCTCAAATTCTTGACGTTCGAACTGATTATCCAATCAAGATTTCTGCTTTTACCTTTTCCCGTAAACAACGTGGAAATTTCCGATGAAGGTTTTCTTGGAGGAAGGTGAAAAGCGAACGAGGGATGAAAAATAAACGGAGGGTGGTGTTAAGATGATTTTAGAAAATAATCGTCGGATGACGGAATGATTTACTGAACGAGTGAGAATAATCGACAGCCGGTAGGAATGAAACTTTCACAAATATTAGCACACGAGCGTGGTAGAGTGAAGGTAAAGGGAAAAGGGTTTAGTTGTGATTATTGGTAAAGGGAAAAGAAGAGAGCGCACGAGCTGACGTTGACCTTGGCAAGCACCGTTGGTCGGTAACTTAGGGGGTTGTCCTTCCAAGGGATGATACAACTTCCTCGCGCCAATTCAATCGATACAATGCAGGGTAAGTCATCTTTCGAAATCTGCAGTCAGTGTAAGGAAATATCTCTTCCTGCCAACTGCAGATGGCAGCACAATGTCTTTTTCCTTTAAAACTCACCTGGCATTTATTATCACTAACGTTCTTAAAAAATTCACAAACCTCTGTAGGACACAGACTGAACTTAGGAATATTTCCATTTAATTCCTAAAATCATCTCACTTGCGGTTAACGTTAATCCTTAGCCGTCTTCGCTTCAAATATTTTAGTAGGCGAACATTCATTTTAAAGCATGATCCGCTAGAGCTTCTTCCAGCCCGGGCTGATCGAACGCTTCGAAATTCTCGGCCGATTTTAATCCACGCGATAAATTTGGCGGCTCTATCGCAATACCGCGATATCTGAAGTAACGTAATCCTGGAGCCGCTTTTCTCCCAATAACACACCCCTCCATAACATATTCCATTTGGCGCGCAACGACATATCGCGAAAATAAAGAAAGTCCAGTAAAAGCTACCCCCGTCTGTCGTTTCTCCTTTTTTCATACTTTCTTTTATTACTCGATAACCGGCGCTGCGGCACTCGGTTTTTTAATAAAACGCACCACGCCGACACTTATGACGAAAATCCGAGCACTTTTCATACGCGCATCGGACGGAGTGAATTAAACCGGAAGCTTTACGACCCCGTTTCCAATTCTGATCTCGCGTGGGGGTGGTCAGGGTGGTGGTACTCCGTTTGGCAGCAGCCACCGCTCTGTGAAACTTTTATCGAAATTACTCTGCCCGTCTGTATGGATTAATACGGGAATTGGGGCTGCAAGCTGTATAAATCGATCATTAAGTGAATTAATCAATCGGCCTGAACTAATTCGATAATTAGGGATTAGCGACTTTAATGGACAAATTACGTTCACGTGGAAATTATGCGCGTTCGTGCGTTAGAAACGCCAAGGGTTGACTACGCAAGTGTTAGAGATACCGTAGATGATGTTTTTATTTTGAGCTTAGGATTTACTTGTAAAGCTTCAATTCTATGTATGTTGCATTATGCTTTCTTTTGGTAATTGTAACTTCTAATATTCTACAATGTACATTAGGCTAGATTAAAAGTTGGACATTACAAATTAAATTTTTTAACAAATATCTGATGTAATACTCTACAGTGTGAGTGGAATGCACAGTTTATGCAATATTGCAAATTCGTGTTTGTTAAACTTTACTAGTAAAACCGTGTCTTCATCTTGGAGCAATGGATATAAACAGATTTACGAGTTTACAGTTATTCATTTATTATTTTCTATTAATTTAGTATCTTCTGTTTATAGAAATTTCATTATTGGTATATGTCTTAAGTTTCAAGATTTTGTTCATGATCCATATAGGTTCTTCCTTGTTATTAATGTTTGCCTCGCACTTTTTAGGCACGACCGTAAAGGGAGTGACTTATTATATTTTTCAATTGTTCTCCAATCTGTTTTCAATTATACGAGTATTATGGAAATATCAAACGCTTGCACCTCAAACCACAGTGTGCTTATAGAAATTTCGTGCACCGCATACGAGCAAGCAAAATTCGAAACCTCCGAATGGCGCACAATTCACGTATCATCACGGGGTGAGTGGAAATGATTTTCAACGAAAATCAGAATTCTTTTTCTCCCTCGTTATTACCCGTCCGTCGTTCGTGTCGCGTGATAAACAACCTTTTTAAACGAGGCTCGCCAAACTCGAAGAGCAATTAAATGAAATCCATAACGTGTGTGAACGCTCGGGACATATCGATTAATCGAATGATGCGCTGCACGCTTGCATCGATGAGTATCAATGAGCGAGCGAGTGTGAGCGAAATTTCGGGCCAAGGTACGATCTCACCGTTCGCTACCACGAGCGAGAAATGAACGATAAGTTTGGCGAGAGTTTCGCTGGTGTGTGAATAAAACGTGGCCGGGATTATCAAAATTAGTCTTTACTCCGGTATCGACAATGAGGCGGAAATTGCGCATGGTTCATATCTGCCGGCTCGCAGGCGAGAAATTAACGAAATCTACCGTACGCTCCAATTTTAATTTTCGCGAGTCAATTTTGCTTCCGCGTCGGGAATTATTCGCGAAGCGTATCTTTTCCGCCTGCCCTTCAGCGGTAAACATCAAACGGACGTGTTTGTATTGTTCGTAATTGCATTGGTATCGGGGCGATTCTTAATGCTAATTTGTAAATGCAACTTAGGAACATCCGTTTTCGGTTGTGACTTGATCACATTAAAAAGACGGGCATATACATATTTTCAATATGCGGAAGTTGTAGGAAAAGAAAGTTGACATTGTTGTTAATAAAAAGAAAATTTACACGTATAAAGCAGGTATTGTTCAAATTTTGTTTTTCTGCGTAAAATAATTTTAACGAATAACACATACTGTGTACTTATTATCGAGCTAAGATATTGGATTTATTTCAGCTTTAATGTATAATACATGCACTTGAAAATATTATTTACTACCCTCTAAGAGTAAATATATTTTTTTTATAGAATGTATTGAGATAATCTTTTATTTACACTATCGGCAGAAATTTTAAAACAAAATACATAATATGTCAAATACGCGTGAAAGATCCATTTCAGCACAAACCGTTAAAATGATTCAGAATTTAATCCACCTCAAGGCAGCGCCTTATCACTTATTTCCTTTTCTCTTTCTGGCCATTACATGCCGTTGTAACAAATCGGATTATTTCTCTTAAAATACACATCTCTATGGTACCGCATCGAAACCGCAGAGTAGCAGGACCACTACGCGATAAAAGAGAAAAAGTGCTCGAGTGCGCGATACGCGGAACGAGAGGAAAGAACGACGAAGAAGACGGTTGGTCGAAGAGAAGCAGAAGGAAGACGGGCCCGACGATGTGAAAATTGGCAAATTGCCTATCAACGCGAATCACCGGCTCATTCAATAACCGCGCGAAATATTGTGGCGCGAGGATAGTCGGCGGCGCGAAGAGGACTGCTTCGAAAGGAGGGAATAAAAGAAGCAGCGGAAGAAAAGAGAAGGAAAAGTAGCCGGAGGAGAAAGAGGAAATGGGAAAAAAGGAAAAGCTGCTTGCACGTACGAAGAAATCGCTTTGTTCGAAAGATTCCGTTCCAGCGCACGGACCCTTTGGCTCGTACCTTCTTGTCCCGCGTCCTTCGTTCGTCCTTTCATGGATAGGACACATAGAGCATGCTACGTACTTACTACCACGTGTAGAGCAGAACGCCATGTGCCACTGATTGCGGTACCCGAGGGATAAGACGGCAGTTCTGGTCCTCTCTTACCACCCACTCATCCTCTTCAGCCATCTCGATCGCGAATTCACTCGCACGGAGTGACGTGGATCTGAAAAATCAATGGATCGTTAAGCACCACCGTGGGTAATCGTTACGCGTGTTACGTCCCGAGAGGGTGGGTTCGCGGGACCATCCGTGGGGTGGATTTTGCGAATTTTAATCCAACCCATTTTTCACGCTAGATAGGATAGAAACGAGGGTAAAACGACAGTCGATAACGTGCATGACTAGGCGATTAGCCACGATGTCATGGGACAAGAACGAGGACGGAATTCTCCCGACGTGAGAGTTCGGGCGAACGAAGATTTACGGGGCTGTAGAATTTTCTGGGATTCTCGTCGGGTTTTATGGATATTCTTTTTTTCTGGTGTGTGAATCGGGGTAACTAGGGTGGAAATATTGAAGCTGGTTCAGACTGGAAATCATTTTTCTTGAGTAGAATCCCGTTAGCCACGATCGCCGTGGAGATTAATAATAATTAGGAGACTGTTTGTAAAAAAACACTGTAAGTGCAATGATAAACGTTTATCTTTTCTGTCGCTGAAGAATGCTTTATCTGTCAACTGGAAAATTGCGGGGTAAAGTTTAGGGCGATTTTTCTTCAATCCGGCTTCTGCCATAAGAGATTTTCAGCACGACTTTTCAAATACGCACGATAATGCATGTTTGCTTATATTTAGAACCTACTTCCGGTACGGGAGGGTCGCGTAAGTGGACGACACTGGAATGGGTCAGACGAGATGCGAAGGATGAGAAGAGCAGGGTGGCGCCTTTAGATATTCAAATCGAGCGCCCTTTGCAAGCCACTCGAACGAGATTTACCGAACGATCTCATGGAAGACGCTCTGTCCCGTAAAGTGCGGAGAGGTATGCAGCATCCTGTCAGGTACAAAGGTGCTTTTCACGGGCTCACTTCGGCACGTAGCCACCCTTCCTCTGGACGTGTCCAACTTGATTACATCCTCTTCAAAGGAGTAGGACCCCTTGAATGAGGCATCTTTGTGCGCGTTCTAATTTTACCGGTTTCAGTGATGTCACTGACGTCCTGCGCAGGACATGGACGAACACTCGAAGGAAAGGATTATGAACCCAGAAGTAGGTACATGCTGTTGGTAGGAAAGATGATCGGAGTTTTTGAGGTGCTGATTCGAAGTTTCACTTTTCTAAGCCTAGTGATGTTGCCAATGTACCAAAGAATTTCTTGGCAGGTAATCTGATGATTGTCGGATGGCAAATTGGTAAGAGTGAAAGATCGTTATCTTTTTTGCTTAATCAGTAACTATGACGATTGATTGAAAATAACAATCGTGACTCATATCGGGGCTTATGAACGCATTCTAGATGCCGCAATCTTTCCAACTAACATCATCGACATCGTCAGATTCACGTGGATGCTGGGAATCCGAGGGAAATTTCTTCAGGAACATCTTCATCCTACGTAGTGGGTAAAGATTACACAAAACTGTAATAATGATCAATTTCTCTTTTTCAACGACAACTCATATCGAGACACTTTCTCCTTCTCTCACCAAGCCCATTGACCATCTGCGCGCTTTAACAGACGGTCCCTCGTATCTTCACTTAGCACGGGCTCAAACATAAAAAGGACGATTCATCGAAAAGATAGCCACGACTTACGTCAGGACTTATGAGCACGAGCGTACACGTGGCAGCGTGTGGGCCCCGTACACAACCATTTAGAGAGCAGCCTTGTCTTCGGCCGTTTACGGATCGCTTGAAAAACCGCTTCTCTTTCTCTGCCTCCTCCTCCATCTCTTGGTAACTCTTTGTCTCTCGTTGCACCCCCCCCCCTCTCTCTCTCTCATTCTTCTTTTCTGCTCCGCTCCTGTCGTCTTCTTCGCCGTCGTCGCGTTCCTCGTTCGCGAAAGTCTCTCTCCAGTGTCGCGGCCTCCAGGCCGGTCTCCAGGTGCTCCCTGCCTCCGTTTTTGGCACGCACGCCGCGGAGACCTTAGAAGGCGTCAGGTCGTGCGCCTTTGTCTGTGGCGATCCTTCGAGAGTGGCTCTCCTACCTTCTACGAAATTTCCGGGAAACCCGTCGATCCGTCCACGCCAGTGCTCGACGTCGTGTGCGATCGACCACGATTTTCGCCTCCTACTTCTCATCCTTCTCATCGTCCTCCTCGTCGTCGACGACGGCCCATACGTTTTAATCGGAATCGTAGAATTCTCGTACGTAGTCACGTTCGTCGTTTTACGAGCTGGCCAGGATGGCCCGCGTAAAGTGTTCACTTGAAATTCATCTATTCCTGCCTGACACTCCTCGGAGGATGATTGACATTCCTTCGTGTCTTCTCTACGTAGTTTTTTTCTGAAGGATTTGATGTCGTAGGTTCGTCATTTGGTTAATGTTGCTTTCGAACATATTTATCTGAGGTATTTCGTTTCGAAGTAGGTATATGTGACCGTTGCACGGTTAAAGTGAATGTTGGACACGAGATTTCTTTTCGAAAGAGGACGGACGTCCTCTTATATAACGGACGTTATTTTTATTTGTTAATTTCATCAAGTATCGTTTGAATTTCATCTAGTTTCGCCAAACTCTCTATCGTATTCTCTCTTTCTTATTCCTTTACTTCGAATATTATTCTTTTATGATTCTATTAATATTAATTTCGAATACAGTCTTGTTAGTTTCCTGTCTCAGAATAACTGTTACGTTAGCACATTTATATCGATCATTCCGTTAAAGAGAGATTCACCCTTACTTTCCACTTTAGTAATTAGATTCACTAAAAAGTTCGTGAATTGTTTCTTTTCTATTCTTATATTCTATTGGGTGCTCGAAAGCGACAGGCCGTTCCGTATAATAAAATACAGCTATTCCACTATTACCTTCTCTTCTCTCTCTCTCTCCCTCCCTCTCTCTCTCTCTCTCTCTCTCTCTTTCTCTCTCCACATGGTGCCGCGCATTTTGCGCGCGTGCGCGCGTATATTGTTATTATACTTGCGATACGCTCCACAGCGAGCTCTCGCACGAGACAGAGAAGGACGGGGGCCTCGTGCCCGTAGGAATATAAAGAACGAAATGTCCCCTCGTAAAGCGTAATGTCTTCTTCTTCCCGATCGTACTCGAGCACGGAGAGAACGAGGAGAGCGTTTCTGTATGTCGAACGGCGGTGCGGTGCACCTACGGTGCTTTTAAGGTAGAAAACCTGCTCCCACTGGTTTTAGAGCTTTTTCTTGCTCGCTACAAACGAGCACGAAAAGTACACAGACGAGCCGGGCGGGCGTGCAACGTCGCGACACCAAGGACAGTGCATTCGTTCCCGGAAGATTGATGCTCTCGAAAGGCTCTGGAAGATGCGGCAGGTCGACCTGGGCGAGTGAGGTCGCGCGATCGGATAAGGTCGAACATTAGGCATAATATGGCCGAGAGGGAGCTTTACGTTCGAGCGGTGTCGCGCCACCCGCGCGTGATTCCATTTTTATTTTTCCTTCGTTTAACGTCAACCTGCGACAGGGATCACGCGAGGCTGTCATTTTGTCGCGGAGATGAAGCAGATTTTTTTAAAAATTGACAGCTTGGATGAATGGGTCTTTTGAGGTGAAGATTAATGGTGATTCGCGTTAACGCTTTAATGGGGGGAAATACGTATGTTTTTCATTTGAAAATTGTATATGCATGTGGTTTATTAGAAATTGTTCTCTTTTTTCTTAGTGTTGATAAGGCTTTGACACCCCTTTATTATTGGATTGGTCTTTCGTTCAAGTAGATTGGAAAATAATGTCGGTTCTTTGTGATAGATTGCAATTTCATTTGACAGCTTGAATTACCCTTAAGGTGTTGTCAGTTAAATTTAGACGAGGTTCAACACATTTACGAAGAGACACTAGATGTAAGTGAATTTAATATTTATTCTTCTCTTCTTCGATAGGATAAACCAAATTTACCAGATGAATCAAGTTTTTTAATACGACAATAAACATTGCAAATAAGTAAATATTGCAAATTGGTAATTTCCACAGATTTCCCAATTCTAGCGTTACCACAAGCTTTTTCATCGATAAAACAAGATGACTCCTCCCGAAACACAAATTCTCATTGTCGGAAAAATAAAAGTATGGGGTTACTAATACCCATATTTTTCATTCGTCACAACTG
Source organism: Tiphia femorata (assembly GCA_944319695.1). Lineage (NCBI taxonomy): Eukaryota > Metazoa > Arthropoda > Insecta > Hymenoptera > Tiphiidae > Tiphia > Tiphia femorata. The sequence goes on from OX090902.1 coordinate 5,080,189, forward strand.
AACTTTGCAAAAAAAATATCAAGACAGAAGAATAAACATTGTATCGAATCCCTAACATATAACATGGTCGTATGAAATTGTTCATCGTCCAAACGCTATGAACATGGATTACCAATAAATTCTTTTGCCTCGCAAAAAAGTATAACGAAGAAGAAAAATACGAAATTTGATTGAATCAAATTCAGCTCGTGAAATCCTCGCATCGAAATTCTCATTGTCAAAGCGATAAGAGCAGTCAGGTCGGAATCGGTTAGCAGAGACACAAATGGCGCTAGGGACGTAGGGCTAGAGAAAATGGAGTGGGGGTAACCGTTTGGTCGGAATCATCTAACGGCGGCATTCGTAACTTAGGTTTGTTCAAACATCACTCCGCTAATTCGGGAATTATTTGGACAAACACACGGTCCGAATGCCGTCGGCTTCATCCTTGTGTCCTGAGCGCTACTCGTGGGAACTGGAAGACTCTCCTATGCTAGGACATACCCATCCATTCTCTCCGTCCATAGTTGACTGGTTTCAAAGTTCCCAAATTCTCTGGGAGAGTAACACAGTGGACGCCGCCAACCTGCGACTTCTAAAGGCTGGAGGCGTCGTCGCCAGTGGTGCGACGGCCAACGACGCCGACGTCGTTTGTGTTTCGCGTTTGAGCAATCGGTCTTTTCGACAGATTTATTTTAATTTGACAGACTATAGTACTTTTCGCGTTTTTCCTTTTCCCATTGGGATTCAAGGTTGAGTAAAATTGTCGAGCGTTTACATTTCTTTTTTAAATTAGTTATAACGAAGTATTTCAATAGAAAAGCGAAAATTGTTTTCATGTAACAATTATTTTTAGTGACGCAAATATAATCTCCGCCAGGGAGGTTACGTTAATTACCTAACTACAGATATCGAGAAGCTGGCCATATGAAAAATAACCTTATCATAATTTTAATTCCCGAAGTAAAATTATGCGGCTCGCGTCGAACAGTACCATGAAAAAAACAATTACTCTTACCGATCTGCAGAATCAACACCTTGTACACTTTTCGAACTAGAAAGAAACGTAGAATGCCAAACAATTCATTTGCATACTCTTTCGAGTACCCGCAATTTCCCCAATTAAAAAAATCTCATTCCACCGTCCATCAAATTTCTCAAATCACTGACCTAACGCCAAAATCCTCGATTTCCGACGAATGCCGCGTATTATCGTTATATTTATCGCAAGAATTCTGCGTGAAGAGAGATGCACATAGGAGAGAGGATTTATTCAGTGGATATCGCTTTAACGCGCGCAATGCTCGCCACGAGTGGGAAGACGGAAAGAAGAGAGGTTCATATGTATTTCGTTAACGAGTACGTTGATAAGTTTTGGCCTCGAGGCCCGTGGAAAATAGTAGGAGAGGTGTTCGGGGGTGGAATCTTTCTAAATGCGCGCTACACTAGCTGGAATGTATGTTCAGAAAGAATAATGCATATAAAGTAACCCTGCTGTCGTGTTCGGGTGCGGAGCATGGGGTAGGGACGTTCGTAGATGGTGAGTAATACAGAGACGTGCCGTAATGGGAAAAGTGGAAGGAGCAAAAAATAATGTCTCGGGGTATAACATACCAAAGCGTACCACCAGACGCCGCGTACGTGCGCGCGCAGTTTTACTTTATGCTTGAATTCGCCGGTCCCGCAATCAAAAAGCCGCTGCACTCTTCCTAGCAAGAACTCCACACCGTTCGCTGCGCGTGTCTGCGTATATGCATGCGTGGGTGGGATGCGTTCCACACAATTGGCATAGCGCATTTGTAAACGAGAGACGATACGCCGCAGTTACGATGGCGTGAATGTAAATGGAAGGAAAGAAAATGTCTCGAGACATTCGAGAAAGAGATCGTTAGTTTTCTGGGCTAACTTCGTGGATCTTCATTTTCGACGATTGCGTTTTAAATTTGTCGTCGATGCGATATACACTTGTATTGGATTGCTTATTTTTTCAGATATGAAGAATTCTCCCGAGAGGAAAATTCCTCTATCAGGTAGAACGATAATTGTAATTCGGACTTCCTCTCGCGTAAGATCGTTCTTTTTCTAGTTAGTCAAAGTCACTCTTGTTATTTATCGTGCTGAATCAAACGTCCAAACGTCCTAAAGATGACTTTGCGTAAGAAAAATTCATGTTCAGTTGTTCACTTAACGTTAAACGTGGAATGTGGAAAATAACGTGGTATGAACCACAGGAATTTTCCTCGATAGTTCATTTTCCTAGCGGGAATGAAATATTGCGAATAAAATGCCCGAAGGCTCAAAGGAGACGGCAAATTAATTACGTCGCGATAATCGACCGCGCCCGATTAATCGGCGCGCGATCGTGAGACCGTTTCACTGTAAATAAATGCAATGTCGATTTTTCATCGATGCCTGCAACCTTACAGGGCGGGTTGGCGCGGGCGCGTATAAATCGGCAGCGCGAGGCAACAATTTGGGAAAAATAGCGGGGATAGATATCGCGTTCGTCGATAATTAAAAAGCGATGCCGTGCTCCGGACGAGGTTATCGAGACCGGGGCGCGAATCGGCCAGCCAAACATTGACATTGTAAAATTCCATCGTGGTGAGACTCCCTTCCACATTCACGTGCACACGCTCGTGGGCGCACAGACACACGAAAGTCGGCGGCGCGGCGCGTATCGATTTATTATTCAAACTGCAATCAGGCCGCATACTACGAACGATTGCGGCGTCTCTCCCCGAAACACTCGCGCCCGCTAACAATCGGCCCGGGAATCGAAGTGTCTGAATCGATAAGCATATCCGATGGAACTTTCATAATTGGTAGCGCTCTCCGTTTTTGGGAGTTTGTTAGCGAGAGACTCTCAGAGAAGATTACCTTCAAGTTGAATGCCACATCAATTTCCCTTTTTTCGGTACACCCTACAAAACCAGGTTTCTCCGAATCTCATTTCTTCTCTGCGACTACGAAGATGGGAAGAAAAAACTGAAGAAAAAGCACAAGAGGAAGAGGTAGACAGAGTAAGGCAACGTAATCTTATGACAAATGCGGCATCATGAATCTCTCCTCTGGCGCTCGTCGTCCTAGCGCGAGATTACTCTGGTCAACAGTGGTTTTGTTGTCATGGAAACAAGACTTTTTCTTACTAAATCGAGTATACTGATTTCATAAATCGAATCCGTTTATTCGAATTGGCTGGAGTTTTCAAGATATCCTTAATTTTGTATTTTGCTGGTAAGTAACGTGTAACAACGTCATTTTCCATTTAATATCTACTCATTACTATGCTGTATTGCTAAAAGGCTAGTTATCTAGTTGTCGTCAACAGTTCTTACATAGGACTTTAAACGTGCTCGTTAAACATCTGTAAACCTGAGCATGCTTAACCATGCATATGTATAGAGCGCGTCTTAAGTTGCGAGCGGGTTTAAAGTCACTGGAAAAGTACCGAGTCTAGACATTAGCTGAACCATTGTGCAAGTATGAATTATTTTTCAGGGTTGATCTTCTTCGCCGTACTGCGTGTTTTTCCGCTTGTGTTTGGCAAATTTTCTACTAGATACAACATGAAGTCGGTGGGTTTTATTTGCGTTATCTTACCACTTGTTGCCTTTCAGGTGAATCATCGAACGGAAGTGGAAACTACTACCTCTAGAAATCAAAATAATTCTCATATCAGAAATAAAATCGAAAATGGACAAATTTGTTTTCTTACGCAGTCCTTTGCACGTTGACATCAACGTTAAAAGTCATTTGTTATTAACACTTCATTCATTGGCTATGTTTTCCATGTCTATATTCGCGGAATCATTCTTGTTTGCAACATGCCGAGTGTAGAACTTTTAGTAAAACCAATAAAAGGTCATTATAAAAAAATACGTGAGATGTACGTAACTAAACGGTAAAAGATAACTATTAAACACTTATGTCTATAACCAAACATTTGTCTGGACATCTATAACCGTGAAACGGAACCTACATATGTACAGCGTTAAGGAGAACACCATAGTGAAAATCATTCGTTTCAAACATTTTTTTCTTGTACCTTAACATTTTTAAAACATTTAAAAAGAAATGTGACGTTCGGTGCATACTAGTGTCACTTACTTACTTAGGGGAACGATTGTTTTGATACATAAATCAGATCGTCCAATTTGTGATAAACACACTGTATAAAAAAGTGTAATAAGTCCAAATAGGGTGTTTTAAAACTATTTCTATTTTATTTAAGATTTGATAGAATGCATCGTACACGATGTAAGTACCAGGGTACCACGATTGTAGAACAGCGTCTAAAAAGTTTCGACGGGATAAAATAATGTCAACAAAACATCAGAAACGTAAGTATATGCATTAATCACAGTATCTTAATGAGACTTTGGATGTTAAAAACGTCCATCTCCAAAAGAAGAACTTTACATTATAAAATCAACTGCAACCGTAAAGTACTTATGCGTACTTCACGATATCGCGTCTATATCCTACAGTATAAAAAGATCTAGTTTTTTTCCTACGATTGATAACAACACGGATGGATATTCGAGGTATTAATGTGAGTAGTAGTCGTTCACCCGCCAGACAGCAAACAAAATGGAGGTTACGTTCAATAATATTTTCATACATGTGTCTCCGTACTAGACTGTCTACGCCGCCGGGCAGCATTGTCAGTGACATTCTAGTATTGACATATTACGTAAGTAGATTCCAGCAAACAAACGAAGATTGCTTAAAATAGTATTATCGTATATGTGTTCCGTACTAGACTGTTTGCACAGGTAGGCAGCTCATCTTTCAGGAAATAATTGACAACTGACAACTCGTCAAATTCTGCCGACACGCGTCAAATAGTAGTATTTAACTATTAGGTAAATTTCCATATATTTTTCTGACTTTAGTTTGAGAGCTAGTCAGTTAATCAGGAATACCATCGTTTCTATTGCTGTCAAGATCACTTCCAAGGCAAAACATGATCACGTCAGTTCTACTTTGTATTACTATTGCATTCTCCGCCGCACAGGTAAGTGGTCTAGTAACAGATATTGTTTCAAATGGAATGTCGACAATGGGAAATTGTGTATACACTCCCATTTAGTTTTTAGTTTAAGATTAAATTCACTTTATAAGATTTTCTTGGCTTTACTTTATTTTTCATTTTCTCAAAAATCACATGTTAATACATTTGAATAAAATGCATAAACATAAGCAATTGCATCGGGACAAAATATCTTTAAATGAAAATGGAAATTCTTCTTACGGAAAACTTTCATACATAAACTCATTTGAAAATACAATGCAATACTAACGACTTTCCTTTTTCTTCAGGCAGAGTGTGATGAGGCAGGGAGGAGTACAGAAAAACCTCCATAAAATTATGTATAAGCAATGCCATGCATCCAAGAGGCTAGATTGGACGCAGAAACTCCGACGAAATGAAAACCGTAATTCAATAATGATTCACAGTGATTCTGTTAACTCGTCAAACAATTCAAAGTGATAAGGTTACTTATCTACAATATATTATATGTATATTATCACAATAAAAAGAAATAAGAAAAATAATTGTATAAAACACCCTTCCATTGAAAATGCATAAAATAATATGTGAATTAAAAAAGCGGAATATCGTACCGCTTTAATGTTGAATGGAAACAAAACATTAAATAAAGAATTCTTTTTGCAAAGTTCGTTCGCAATTTTATATTGCGAATAATAAAAGGATGGACCTGCTTGGAATTATTGGCATATTATTATATCGATCAGTGAAAGACAAAACTAAGGATATCTTGAAATGTAGAGTGAATTCGATCAAGTGGATTCGGTATTTGGAATCAGCATTCTTTATTTCGAACAAGTCTTGTTTCCAGGATAACGAAAAAATGTTTTTTTGCTAACGTGTGTTATTATTGACTCGAACGGCACTTAAGTTTAAAAGGGCGAGTCGGCCGTCGGGTCCGGGGTGGCGGGGCCAGCGGTAGCTTTACACGACGGTGGTCCTCCTCCGGCGTTGCGGTGGCACGGCCCGCGTGGATGAACATATATAATAACGTAAACTAGGTGGCAGGCAGGACCTGTCCAGAGTAAACAACGCGATGCTCCAAGACTAATCGCCGTTCGAGCCGGGTTATGTGTTCCCACATCGGCCCCGGTGGCATTATGGGAGCCATCGCGCTTCTCACGCCTCTCTCTCTCTCTCTCTCTCTCTCTCCACCTCTCTTCCTACCCATCGCCAGACCCCTAGACCAGTTTGCCGCGTAGCGACCTACCAATAACTATTTACGTGCCGCTTCCACTACTCCCTTAATATTTCCCGCCACGAGTGGCTAAACGAGGACGCGGGCCGAATTTTCGATTTTTCGCAAATTTCGAACGTCTTAGATGTTTGAGGTGTTGAAAGTTTAATTGTGGTTCGCCGTGGGATACGCTGAGAGTTATGCAGATTTTTCGAAGTTTTGGGGGAAATCTTGTAATATTTGGAGGAACGTGTGAGGAAGGTCCGCGAATTGAGTTCATTATTGTTTTAGATTCTTTTTCGACTCCTGCGTGTTTAATTCTCTGACGTATTATCCTAATCAACTTTCAAGGAATGTCCAGACATGCTAAGAAAATTGTAGAAATATTGTATACATATAAAATGAACATTTACTTACAACGCAGAAATTAAATCAACCAGTTATGCACATTGAGACCCTTTCCTTTCTGATAACTGTAACCCAATTATCGAGAACACTAACAGTAATTCACAAAAATCACAGCAAGACCTAACATTGCCCAAAACAACTTGTTCATCGCCCCGGATTAAATCAGCGAGTCTTTTTGCGAACCCCCAAATCCCCGACAAACTTTTTCCTATAATCACTTCGTCGTTGGGGGCGCAACCGTTAAAATGTGAAACGAGAAATTTCAAAGTTAATATCAAAGCGCTTTACCCAGTAACAATACGAGCTCACGTATCGGGTAGGAACAACGTGGTCGGTGAGAGCTATATTGTAAGCGAAATTGGCCGCTAATGTCATAATTATATATCGCGGAGGGATACGCCAGGGGTGAAGGAGCAGGAGCGAGAGAGAAGCCAAGTGAGGGAGAAGGAAGCGGAAACAAAGACGGATGGATGGGAGCTGTGATGGAAACGAGAGAGCGACAGAGAGAGAGAGAGAGAGAGAGAGAGAGAGAGAGAGAGAGAAGGATGAGGAAAGGCGATGAACACGGGAGGATGGGCGGGAGCATCAAGACGAGGAACGGCAGCCAGGCTGGAGGATCCCCGTTGGCATTGTAGGGGCACCCCTTTGAAGGACCGACTAATTTATTCGCAAGTGGTGCGCGCAGCAGCCGTGGTAAACGGGTCTCTGGAAATGTTGGCGGTTGGTTCCATACCTCTATGAGCGGGTAAACTAATGGTAACCTCGTTCACGAGGGTGGAGGGTGAAGGAAAGGGGTGGCTGAGGGACGTGGTGGTGGTGGCGAATGTACATATATATTGGCTCGTCAGGATCGAAGGAGCCAGTAAGCGAAGCGAGATACCAAGAGGGTACCCAGCGACCAAGAGAATTCTCTCGAATGAGGAGGAGGTGGTGGTGATGGTGAACGTGGACGTTGGAGGATCCTCTCGAATGAGGAGGAGGTGGTGGTGGAGGTGGACGCTAGAGGATCCTCAGGCTCCTCCTGGTGGTGCCTTCCTGGTCTTCAATTTGCACCTACGCGATCAGGTAACCCTTTTGCCCTTCTACCTGCCTCACTACCTTCCCGCTAACTTCGATCTTGGAAACTCTCTAACTTCTCCGCTCGACACCACTGCCTGCGCCTTCCCTTCCTCTTCCTTCATCGCTTACGGAAATATCCTTACCACCTCCACTAATACCACTAGGGCGAGACGACCACGAGGAGGATCGCACGCGACAGGGAAGGGAAATCTCGACGTAATGAGATAGGTGAAATGGATCGTCGGGCACGCGGGGAAGGGTGTAGCCCATCGGACATTCGAGGTTGATTAATCATCCTCCGTAAGCTTTTGAGACCCCCCCCCCCCCTCTCTCTCGTTCTCTGTGTCGAATTCTCTCTCGTTCTCTTCGCGCTACCCTGATTCTCCAAATCCGAGAAATTAGCAAGCCTGTCTCCGTCAAAGCAAGAGGGGATAGGTTCCATGAGGTGCCGACGCGGTTTGCGTGATACGCGGCTTAGTCAACGATTGCAAACACGTCGAATTTGACGATGATATGTTGTGAGACGATTCACTCTTGTTTTGCTTTTCACCACGCATCGCCCTTATTGATGTTTTCAGTTTCTTATGCAGAGTGAAGAATGTGGGTATGTACGTGTGAATTTGTAGCTTATCCTTTTAATGCCTAGGTAATACGGCGATATCCTGTTTTTATTTGGAAACGTGAAATTTTTACGTATAGTGAATTTTCAGTTTAGATAACTTTTAACCCTTTGCACTCCGAGTGTATTAGTGCACTGATAGCAGATGGCGCAATAGCAGCGCCTACAGAGTGCAAAGGGTTAAGCGTCGGCATACAGTCTGTTGCGAAAGTTTGTGCTTACTCCATTCAATGATTTCAGTTTTTATTATTATTAGTTGCACATCGTTAGCATTTGTTTTCGTAAATATGAGCCACGTGTCTATCAAGATCTCTCTGACGCATTGTATTTACAGTAGAACAAAACACGAAGCATTATAAAACTACTCACTTAACGCCAACAAGAATTCAGGAATCAATATTGTTAGGAAAAATATCGAGCTTGCGGTAAATTCATTCTGCCCACATATTAAGTGTTCAATTTGCACGGTCATTGGTGGGACCACTCATGGTGACTCCACACTCCCAGTATTCGCCATTCGAGTCGTTCACCTCGTGGAATCGATGAAATTGCGAGATCAACGATTGGGAGATTTATGGGGCGCTTTCGTGGCGTGGCACGCGACAAAGAGGAACTGGGTGAAAAAAAGTTGCAAGCTTTTTCACGCGACGCGAGTTACCACCCTTTCTTAATTAGCACAGTTTCTCGCGCGCGCGATCATTCTCGCGCATCGCACAATTTTTTAAATACCTCGCCAGTCCTCGTTTATGACGCCCCTCGTGGAGGTTCCGCATCAGGCAGATAAGTATCTTAACGAAAAGGAACAAAAAAAAGTAGAACTAATGTGCGAGAACAAAGGAGAGAAAACGTAGGTACACGAGGGACCAGATGAATGAACTTGTTCACGCGTAGGCATAAAACGATTAATAAGTTTCCATAATTAAATTTCTTAGTAATGGTGAGAGGGAGAGAGAGATTAGAAAAGGTAAGAAAAAATATTGGTGAAAAGCTTACTTAAAGAATATACTTTACGATCACCCTCGTTATATAATTCGTTATCGTTTATTTAATTAAGCGTAAGAGATCTACTAGAGAAAAATATTAAAACGACAACTAGTATCAATAAAATTCTCAAATCCGTCATTCTAAGGTTTCGTTATTTTTTCAAAAGTTTATTTATTTACTTAGTTTCAAGGGAGAAACGTGCCCTTTATCACGCTTTGCTTTGAAAGTGACCTTGATTATTCATCGATGTCGAATGAACTTCCACTTCCGATTCTCATGAATTTTTCATGTAACTGTCGTGGAAAAGGTGACATTATGAAAACATTTTTTTGTTGTCTTGGAAACAAGACTTGTTCTTTACTAAATCGATAATGATGGTTTAAAAAATCGAATTCGTTTGTTCGAATTGGCTCTACTTTTCAAGATATACTCATTGTCAAATTTGTTTTTCACTGGTAAGTAACGTGTAATAATAAGTTGCTAATAACACCAAGCAGGCTAATACTTTTATTATTCGCTATATAAAATTATGGACGAACTTTGTAAAAAGAATTATTCTTTTAATTCGCGAATTATTTTATGCATTTTCAATAGAAGGGTGTTTCGTACAATCATTTTTTTTATTTCATTTTTTTATGACAATATACATAAAATATATTGTAGATAAGTAAGATTGTCATTTTCAATTGCTTGATGAGTTAATAGGATTACTGTGAATCATTATTGAATTACGTTTTTCATTTCGTCGGAGTTTCTGCATCCGATCTAGCGTCTTGGACGCACGGTATTGCTTATACATGATTTTATGGTGCTTTCCCCGAGGTTCCTTATTATTCTTATTTTCTTAGCGGCCTCAGCGAAACATTCCCCATATTTTGTGGTCGCCGCATCTACAGCAACGTCATCCACTTGGCTGTAAGAAGACTCCTTCTGTTTGTTGATCAGCTCGAGCCTTTTCCCTAGCCATTTTAATTGTGACTGATCGGTATTACTAAGCGAAGCACCCGCACTGCAAATAGGTTCCAGACGCACGAGCTCGGATGTTATGTCATTGGTTTCCTAATTTGGCGAAAGAAGCATTTATGGTTAAGAGAATAAAGTAATTGTTGTTACCGCTGAGCTTACAGATAAAGAAATAAACAAATATGCGTGTGGTTCTCAGCGAGCCACCAACGCTGTTAAATATATACCTTTAAACTTGGATCTCATTTTCAATCAAGACTTCAAAAGTATGGACTTTTGCGATTCCGCGTTAGCATCTGTAATACTCACCTCTAAGGTTCTTATTATGGCAGCCAGCTTCTTATCTCCTATTTCTAAAGCTTCTGTCCTGCACTTTGTAATTCCTCGGGCGATCAACTTGATATCAGTTTGCTCTAAATTCTTTTGGAAAGTAATGCAGGTGTCTATGTTGAATCCCTTCGCAGAGTTCTTGAAACACGAGGTCAAATTTTCAGATATCACCAGGAAAAGTATCCTCCCACAAACTTATTTAGCAATTAATTCATACTTACACGTGCAGATTCCACGTCGTAAGGAATAATTAGTGTTTTCCGATCATCCTCCGACACTTTCTCAAACCTTTTAATAAGAGTTGTATTATACTTTTGCAGAAAATTCGAGATCTCCGCCGCTTGTGTTTTTAATTCTTTTATCCGCCCTGCCTTATCACACTCCGCCTGAAGAAAAAGGAAAGTCGTTAGTAGCGCATCCTAATTTTAAATGAGTTTATGTACGAAAGTTTTCCGTAAGAAGAATTTTCATTTTCATTTAAAGATATTTTGTCCCGATCCAATTACTTATGTTTGTGTATTTTATTCAAACGTAGTTCGTTATCCAAATAAATGGAAAATGAAAAATCGATATGTGCTTTTTTAAAAAAATGAAGAATAGAGTAAAGCCAAGAAAATGTAAAGCGAATTTAATCTTAAACTAAAAACGAAATGGGAGTGTACACAAAATTTCCCATTGTCGACATTCCATCTAAAACCAATATCTATTACTAGACCACTTACCTGTGCGGCGGAGAATGCAATAGCCAGACAAAGTACAACTGACACGATCATGTTTTGTCCTGGAAGTGAGCTTGGCAGCAATACAAACTATGGTATTCCTGTTTAACTGACTAGCACTCGCACTAAAGTCGGAAAAAAATGCTTCCTTATATATGAAAATTTATCTAATAGTTAAATCCTGTTATTCGACACGTGGCGATAGAATTTGACAAATGATGACAGTTTCCTTAAAGATAAACTGCTTAACTCTCTAAAAAGTCTAGTACGGAACACGTATACGATAATATTGTTCTACTGTAATCTTCGTTCTGTTTGCAGTCTACCTACCTAATAAGATATACTGTGCATTTTTAAAGATGTACTGCCCGGCGGTGCTAGCAGTTTACTACGGAAACACGTGTACGTTTTGTTTGCTGTCTGACGGGGTGGACGACTACTACTCACATTAATACCTTAAACATTCTCCTTTATTTTAATTTTAGGAAAAAAATATCACATTCAAGCATTATTTTATTTGGAAGTGCCTACAGGTATGTGTAATGATAAAAAGGAAATTCTTCTTAATGTCATGTTATTCGAGATTTCAAGGTCACGACCAGTTATTTAAATGCGACTACATCTTTTTATACTGAAGGATATAGACGCAATATGGTGAAGTATGTATAAGCATTTACTTATAGATATATTTTTCCATAAGGAGAATTTTCATTTTCGTTTAAAGATATTTTGCCCCGGTGCAATTACTTATCTTCGTGTATTTTATTCAAATGTAGTACGTTTGCCAAATAAATGGGAAATGGGAAATCAATATATGATTTTCGAAAAAGTGAAAAATAAAGTAAAGCGAAGAAAGTCTTGTAAAGCAAATGTAATCTTGAAGTAAATCCGAAATGGGAGTGTATATAAAACTTCCCATTGTCAACATTCCATCTGAAACAATATCTATCACTAGACTAGTTATTTAAAATTTAATATCTTACCGTGTACCATGGGTATATAATAATTGTCCATGTATACAATAAGCATTAATTTACTTAATTAAAATTACATACTATTATCAAGCGCATCCGTCGTACATGGTATTATTAATGCCATTTAATGCCATTACATTAACCCTTTCGCTACGGGCGACTCCTCCGCCACGGCGCTCCCGCTGTACGCCCGTAGTATCTGAGTGGCATCTTATGCAGGGCGACTATAGTCGCCCGTAGTACGTCGGTGGCATTCTATGCAGGGCGACTATAGTCGCCCGTAGTAGCGAAAGGGTTAATATCGAAGAAATGAATCTCTAATTTATAATAATTCGTAAGAATTTATTACGACCCTATAGTTTAAAAAAGAAATAAAAGTAACTTCAACGTCAGTTCCTGCTATACAACCTAACCACCTCTTATCGGGAGAATATTGAATAATGTAACGGGAAACGAACAATTTAAAATCGGTGGCACCACCGCGACTTAAATCCTTAGAGAATTTACGTGCTACAGACGTGGCGAGGGGAAAGAGAACAAGAGACAGAGAAACTAAGAGAGAGGGAGGGGGGGGGGAGTGAGAGAGCAATTAATGCTCTTCACGAAAACGGTTCATGCTCACGACTTCTTCCCAAGCAGTGGCGTCGGCGGGGCCCGTCTTAGACCACTGGAATTAGTTAATTGCATTTTCTCCGAAGGCACGTCTAGGCAGAATGCAATTTCGATCTGCCGGTGCTCCGGTAACGTCGACTGACTGGGGTATTCCATAGGTTGGGTTAGACACGGGGATGGAGAACCGAAGCGTGGAACGGAACCAAGAGAGAGAGAGAGAGAGAGAGAGAGAGAGAGAGAGAGAAAGTGCTGCTGCATTGCAGCACGGCGTGGCTGCTGTTGCGTTTTCGTAGAAAACGAGGTGAGGCGCCCCAGCCACCACCCCCACGTTTACGAGAGAAAGGCCAGAGATATATAAAACATGGAAGTGTATTACCATTATCGCCATTACCGGCGTCGTTTCCCGTTGTTACTGCCGGCTTTGATGTGCAAATATCTTCACCCAACGTAAACGCCTGCTCGTGCGTCGGGGATGTTCAGCGCGGGACCTCAGGGTGGCGCTGAGGGTGGCGAAGGTGGCGAAGGTGGAACACGCGCGGAAGAGAGTGTCGGTAAAGGTTAAAGGGTCATATCCATCCAGCGTAAGAATGTATTTAATGTGTCCACCCGAGCGCCGCTTCTCTTTTTCGCTCTCACCCTCGACTGTTTCTTTTCCTTTCGCTTCCCTCTCGTTCTCCGCTGCTTTCTTCACTCAGCGCTCTTCTCTCATCCTCCGGCCCCGTTCTTCTCTCCTTTTTTGTTCGCCGTGAGGCAGCCAGGCGATGCGATGGTGTAACGTGTCGAGCAAACGGCAGAATCGAAATAAAGGCCGTACCCGCGTCGACCCGCGGCGGAGAATGATTTCGAGGGTAATTCTGACGGTAATGCGTTTCTCGTGTCGAGCCCGGGAGTTAATTACCCCTTTGATCCTACGCTTCTCTCGTTTAAGTGTACACGATATACAATGTCGTAATACGACGGTACCGTGTATCATGCACGCGCGTATACCTACGAGGAGTAAGATTAATCGAGAGGGTTGGTAAGGAGCGAAGAGGAGGGTTGTGAGTCGACAAGTAAAAAGATTCTCTTTCGCGAGGACTCGCGAAATTCTGATTTCTTCGTGTTTCTTTCTTTTTTATTTATTTCTCGTTTTCCTTAGAGGTTGTTCTCCGGCGGTTCCCACATCTCTCGAGTGCGCAGCGAGTTAGGAGGGTTAGACGTGAAATTGTATTGCACAGGTAGGGATATGGGAATTTTTCGTTACAGTAAGAGAAATCATTTTGCTCAATTTAGTGGAAACGTCGGATTTTTCTTTCCTTTTGTTCAGGTTTCTATTATCAAACGGTCTACGGATACAATTTTATTTCTATAAATTGACATTTTTAGAAGTAGCTGCCATGTCACGGTAACAGAACGGTAGCCGATAAAGTAATTTCTCTTTGATTTTATGCCATGCACAATAAAATTTCGTTACCGATTACATTATCTAATTTTAAGTATCTTCTATTCAAATATTTCAATTTCTTGCTACTGTATACACGAGGCTTCGAAGCGTCAATTGGCCACCCATCGTCGTCCTATTTCTTCTACACTCCGGCAAAAAGTTTCCACTGTCTTTGTACATTAAGTCAGTTGCGCGAGAAGAACGTTACCGGATGTTTACGAGGGAATTCACTTACTAATTATAAGGCCAACTGACACAAAGGAGCTGATCTTCTTACAATTAGTTTTTGATCTCAAGCCTGTTTATATGAAGCTTCGCATCAATTCTCTCAACGAGTATACAATTTCTTACTCACGTCTACGAATCTTCATACAACCAACTACTAATAACCAAAACAAACTGCTCGTCTCAAAAATGCTTAAAATCGAGCAGAGGTTCCCGTTTCTGGTTCATGGCAACGAGCAGGAGAGAAAAGGCCCTTCGGTGATTCTCGCGGTGTGTGGGCAAAGGTGGTGGACCTCCATCGTCGGCCCTTAAAGGGTCTCTGCGAGGGCCGTGGAAGGAAGAGAAGAGAGTCGAAGTGGGAGAGAGAGAAGGGCCGTGGGGCCCGGCGTGAGGCCCCGACGCTAAGGAACGAGGAGGTCTCAATCTCGCGTGGTACGCCGTAAGGTTTACACATGCGTGCACGCATGCACGCGTGTGTGCGTCGAAATGCGTAAAACTCCCGTGTAGAACGAAAAACGGAGAGGACGAGAGTCAAAAGACGAGAGACCAGGCTGCGACTTTACCGCCGTGATTAATCGGCACCGCCCACTTATCGTGTTAGATTTAGACAGGGAAGAGGGGTGGGCCTTGGGCCCTTGTACTTTTTGGACGTTACGAGGTTGGGCCCCACCGCAGCTGGAATTAAAATGCGCTCGTACTGGAATGAGCTCAAGAGTTCTCCACGGTGGATGGCGTTGGACGTGGAGAAGAGTGGAAACGATTCGGGAGATGGAATTGAACGAAAAGTGGGAGATGGTGAAAAAGAAAGAAAGAAATAGGTGGTAGTTAGATCTTTTTCTATTATGAATTTTGAGAGATACGGATATCTTTGTGTACAGGTCTTATATGGGCCATTCTAATGTTCGATGATGTAAAAGCTGTGGTATCAGAGGTTGATAATAATTTGCGAACTGAAATGATGAAATAATATTTAAAATATAATCCACGTATCTATAACGGGCTTAAATTGTGTAATATTGTTCTAATAACATGTATAAAGAATTTAATCAATATTCTGTTAAATGTGAAAAAGTAGAAAATCAGAATCGTACATTGTGTCTCAATTGTTATAAGAATGAACAAATACTTTTATCGCCTGCGTATACGATAAAAACTATTCAATTCACTTTATTAATTCGCATGCTGTAAACATTTGTTCTCGTCTCGTTCGCTGACTACGAGAACGTGGAATATTTATGGCCCATCGATGCCTTGCTCCTATAGAAATACGTGGAAAGAAAGTTTATTCACACACAGATTCGCAGTAGAAATGCCACATCACGGCTCGAAGATCAACGATCTTGCGGAAGATCAACGATCTTGTGCTTGTGTTGTGTTCGTGGCTTCACGGAGCGATGACATTGAGAAAGATGGTCCAAGAAAAAGAAGCGCGCATAAGCGAATGCGTTTTCAGCTTCCTCGCAATTGAATTGGCGGGATTGAATTAAAAAGAGAAAGAGTGAAAAAAAGGAGAGCGGAAGTCGAAGAGGAGGGAGAAAGCGAGCTTGGAGATAAATATCGGGATCGACGGGAAGCCAAAATCTAGGGACCCTAGGAATCATTAATCACCGCCTCTTCTTACTCTTCGCCAATTCTCTCCCTCTCTTCCTGTCACACACATACACACACACACACACACCCGCGCGCGCGCGCGCGTACTCTGGTTTTCCTTTATCCTTTAAGTTTCCCCGAGCTAGCCCTCCTTTTCTCGCGGCATCGCAGGAAGCGACTTACAGGCGATAGCATGGTGAATGATGTAGCCGTAGGATCGTGCCCGGCATTCGTCCTTTCCCTACCGGTTCCGCAAAATCCACGCGAGCCACTCTAAGGACCTCTCCCTGAGATTCGCTCGTACGCTCCGGAGATGATCCTCCCGGAAGACCGAGAATCCTCCGAGGAAAACTTTTCCGCCCGGCACGTCCACTCCCGACGAGCGAAAACTCATTAGAAAAACTTCTCCAGTTACCCCTTTCGTACATTAAGGATTGCCTGTGATCAGACGCGTGGCGCCACCGAGAAGTGGCGGACGAGAGGAAAAGGTGAGAGAAATTTTCTTTTTGCTCTTCGGACCGGTTTATTTTTTCATGGGTCCGGGAATATTTTTTTCTCTATTTTTATGGATTAGGTGTAAATTTAAAATTTGTACTGTAATTAGGGATAATTTAATTTGTATGTGCTCACTTGCTATTGTAACTGTAATTTATTTTGTCGGTAAATCCATATTTTAATGTTTAATTACTTGTATCTTTGGGATCATGCGGGTGCTTACATACTCTCGAGTTAAATAAGTTTTTTTTTGTAATAGAAAGATAGTGTTTATTTAAAATAATGTTTCCTTAAGGTAAGTGAGATCTTTATTTAAAACGAAGAGTTGGTAATAACATAAATGAATTGGGTGCACAAGAATTTTCTTTTTTTATAAAATAAATGGAAAACTGATTTATGCGTGGGAGAATATTTTTCAATCGCACTGACGCCATGCAATGAATTAAAAGTTAAGGAGCGAACACGTATCTTTAGGGTTCTTAGAAATTACTGATTGTTAAGAATTAAGTTTTAATGTTGACGGTTTAATATTTTGATGGCGCATTCTGTGATAGACATTTGTTATTAGTAGTCGAGAAAGTTCATCCGGTTTCTATGATTAGAGGGAAATAATGAAAGTACGCAAACGTGTTTAGCTGGCAAATGATGCAAATGTACATAAACGTTTAATCAAAGTTCGTGCGCGACATTTTATTCTCGGCATAATCTTACATTTTCTTGGATCATAGTGTTCAATTCCAACGTTACTTAAATGTTACATTACACGATGTTGTGTCCTCGTTGATAACCTATACCAGGAAGAGGTCTAATCGTTCAAGGAAATAAAATTTATATCTAATGCCCATAGGCTCAGGTATCAAAGGAACAATAAATTTCTATTATAAAATTGGACCTAGTCGATTGAACTTTCGAAATTATCGATTTCCGGCCAAGGGAGGTGTCTTTCATTTCGTCAATAATTGCAAATAACTGCGGGGCATTGAGTCGGAGACTAAGGCGCCTAGCCTGTCATTGCGTCTTGGGAGAAAAGTAGCACGAGTAGTCGACTAGCGTAAGACACGTAAGACGTGTTACAGTGTGTTCTTTCCGTAAGCTCCCATCTCGTGAATAATTCATCTTCCTTTGACCGACGTTAAGAATTCAAGAACTGCAAATCACGACGTCTTTCAGGTCGCGGGACGAATCACGGGCGTGGATCAAAAATCAGCGGATACGCGAGATGCCACGTAATCCGTGCCAACACTCTTCCAACCCCCTTTTCAACCCCTTTTTATATGCCGCGAAGAGTAATTTCTCACTACCCGAGACGCGTGTTTCCTACTCCTCGCGAGGAAAGAATAATTCGTTCATCTTCCATTTCTGATCTCGCGAATGCTCCTCCTACCCGAGGACGTATTTGTTAGTTTGAAATTGGCTTTGTCTCTGAAAGCCTATATTGTAAGGTTCTGTTCCGAGTAGCGATAGGAGAATTTTAATGACAATACTCGATGATTAAGAAAAGGTATAAAGAAGGTAAACTTGAAAAATGTGACTGACTGCGTGGGAATGTGAATTATTTGAAATAATATTATTCTAACTTTTTTGTACCTTAAAGAAGCAATTCGAACTGATAGGGTCGAAGCCTTCTCAGATTTTTAAACCTAGATTTGGTACAGTTCATTGAGACCTCTACTAGAATATTTATGTTCACCTTCTTTTTTCACATTACTCCAAATACATTCTCACAGATAGAAACGATTATTTATAATAATGAACTAAAATTTGCAGAGAAACAAGTTTAACATCTGTACTTTTTATTTTGTACTTTAGATCCGACCGTGAATTCCTAACAAAACATCATTTACATCGCTGATCACAAAACCGCATGAAAAATTCTCAGGATCATCAAAAACACCATCCTCTTCGCATCCCTTATATCTATCTCGAGTCACATGACTATTCGCCTTTTTCATTCCCTTCGTCAAGTACATTCAATCCGCTTTGTTCCTCCGAATCCTCAAATTCGATGATCTTCCTTCGAATCTCATAATTGCGCTCGGAGTTCCCAGAAATAAGCTCATCTCTCGAGAGAGGAAAATGGGGGTGGGAAAACGAAAGTGAGAGAGAGAGAGAGAGAACATTGCTCCATCCCTGCGGTAGGATAAATAACTCATTCCACCCTT
The DNA here is from genome assembly GCA_944319695.1 of Tiphia femorata. Taxonomy (NCBI): domain Eukaryota; kingdom Metazoa; phylum Arthropoda; class Insecta; order Hymenoptera; family Tiphiidae; genus Tiphia; species Tiphia femorata. The sequence goes on from OX090902.1 coordinate 5,098,964, forward strand.
AACTGATTCCGTACTGGCGCCAGCCTCCTTTACGACGGCTGCCACCAACGCCGCCGCCAGCCCCGCGCCACACCACCCCCTCACCCGAGCCTGGACGTCGAGCGTCGCTGACGGTACTTTGTCGTTGGGATGTCTCCATTCGTCGGTACCTACGTCGGGTCCGGTAGTTGCCCGTGACGTGGAATGAGGTATAAAACTGCCTCAGAACGTGCGGGCATAACTTCGTCCTCCGTTCCCGTCACCACCCCCGTTGTCGCCGCGTCCTTCCCGCCTCCGATCCCTGCACCCCCCCTCGACGTTATCCTTATCTCATTTTGAGGCAGACCGAGAAGTAATAGAAGTTGTTTGCGACTGGCGCGCCTCATAGACGCGAGGGTAGAGGTCCACCCTAGAAAGGGTGGGGGTGCAATGAGTGAGGCGGGGGTTGGATTCAGACGCCGATCGTAAGGAGGTTATGGATGGATGTAAAAGGTTCGCGCGACTCGCCCGAAGGGGGTTGCTGCCCTCGTTAGAAGCCTTCCGGCAGGCCTTGGTGATGACGTTCTTCCGGGCTGCATGTGCCTCTAGAGGGTGGATTTTTAGAACTTTAAGGAGACTTCGTTTCTTTCGATTCTTCTCTTCGAGATTTGATTTCTTTTGATTTCGGGAGGAGACCTTTTCTCGTTGCTTACGCTTCCAGGGGGCGAGTTTTTAAAGATGTAGATCGAAGTCATTTATTTTTTCAGAAAGTTACATTTAGTTCAATGGATAGAGATTTTTTTGTGTTCTTTTGTCTTCAGTGTTTTAGATATTAAATTGATTAAAAAAATTCTGACGATACTGTAGTGGTTCCGTACAGTGCGTCAGTTTGTTCTGAACCTAGCTGGAACATTAATGGCTGTACTATACCGCTTACGAATATATTTAACGATAGAATAATCGCATTCGCCGAACCGATAATACGCGAGGATAATCGACATTAGGCGAGGAGTAGAGTTGCCTGGATAAATTGATGAAATTACCGAGCTCGGCCAGATGGTCGAATGACGTTAATTAAATAGACTCTAAATCGCTGTACCGACAACTATCGATTACGCGTTACATGATCGTTAATTTACATACGTCATTATTATATCCAATGACCTTCGTTTATATTCGATAAATTGACGGGGAACGACACTAGTCGCCGGGCAGCAAAAATTCTGACAATATTGGCATTAATTTGTTAATGATTTGTCATTAACGCGATTAGGAAAATCGTCCTGTGTTACGTAATATTTATTAATTTACCTATTTGTGTGGCCTAGTGACGCATCCATTAGTACGATTATTCGCCGTATTTCTTTAGTATTTAATTTATTTTATTATCAGCTTCCGCAGAAAATCTTTTCGTTTCTTACAAAGAAATTTAAAGGTTCTACTATTTTCTGCCTTATTTTAGGTAACTTTATAATACCTTAAACATGTTTACGCTTAAAGTGACGTTAACGTTCACTGAAAGACGCAAGGAACTTTTTGACGGATCTCGCACACATTGCATTATATGTACGTATGCAGAATGTACTTGTACGTCCTACAGAACAAGTGTTCTGACCTTTTACCACATTAAATTCAACTCGTTCATTCATTTTAATTATTTTAATAAATATTAGTGGACTAGCCTTAAACTATTAAGATTAGGTTATAGTTTTTATCCTATATTTACGGTTACTATCCACCACGATTGTTGGGGAACTAATTGACCACAAGACTGGACAATAATTTCCAATGTTCGGAGGACGCCACTCGGATTCACGCGACTTCACTGTCAGATTAAAGAATTATCGCGACAGCGATACCTACTCCTACTATGAATTACATCTCTCTCTTCCTCGCCCTCTCTCCCTCTCTCTCTCTCTCTCTCTCTCATTTTCTAATGCGACTGGCGTCCGTTTTTCCTTCTATCGATCGAGCCCGAGCCAATCAGTGACGGATGCGATTTACGATGACCCAAGGTGTGTCGCTACACTCTGATTGCCGCGATAACGATTTCTTCGACTGCCACGATAATTGACGCCCCAATTTGCCATCAATCGAAACTCTCGTCTGGCGGTTTATACTGCGGCCTGTGAAAAGGCAGAGAGGGAGGCGCAGAGAGAGAGAGAGAGAGAGAGAGAGAGAGAGAGAGAGAGAGAGAGAGGGCGAAAGAGAGGGAAAGAAAGAATGAGATTCGTCGAAGGTTAACGAAATGGAGGCCACTTTCCGAAAGGTTTCGTTCAAGGTTTTTCCTTGAGATCGAGCGACTCGTCCATCCCCCGAATTCACCGCCCTCCAACCCTTACGTAGATGGCGGAAAAAAAGGCAAAAGGCATTGTTCGGTTATCCCCGGCTAATTGAGGAAGCTTCCGATCGATCGTAAATCGAAGACGAGAATTAAGGCGGAGGGACAAATCCTTCGGGAATTGTCGTAGGGTCCTGCGAAGATCGTCCTGTGGAATTATTAGGATTATTATCGAAGAACGGGATCGATTTTACGATCGGCCTCTCCAGGATCCCCGGAGGATTCTCCTCGGGCGACCCGAGGAAGCATCCGATTTGAAAACTTTCTTTTCCGCGCAGAGGCAACTTTTCGGCGGCCATAAGTTCTCGTGTCATTGAGTAAATAGTGCAGTCGTTTCGGGGACTATAACTTATAAGTATTACGATGTTCTTTATTTGCCCGCCAGAGAAATGAGTTTGGCCGAAGTTTCGCAACGACCGGAAGCCGTGGAGTACGGAAAGGAAGAAGAAACAGAGGGAAGAGGGAGAGTCGAGAAGATTGCTGCGATGGTTTGCCGTGAGCCATGCGAGCTCGATCAATCGAACGATAATTCGATTGACTCGAAGTAATGAGGTTTTTTGAGAGGTAGCTTTTGTCTATGGTTCTCCTGCTTAGGCGAGATTGAACGCAAGTGAATTCTTCTTCTGGAATTCTGGAAAAAGCTGTGAGTCGATCTAGACGAAACTTGGTACAGAAATCAAATTCTCAATTCTAATTGGATATATTAAATGTTTTACGAATTTTTCATAATTCTTATTGGAACCCACTAAATTTCTTGATGCAGTCGAATGAATAAAAAATGGTAGATACGTGAAAATTTTAGAACGCCGCAGTTTTGGTACAGCCATGATTGAGACTCGATGAAACGAAAGATGCCACGCGTATTGTAGATAAAATAGCGGGTGGCGGTGAAAAATTAAACGACCTGATATCGAAAAACGTAAACCCATATTTATAAAAATGACTAGATAAAACCACTACAATCTCGATTATAAAATTAAAGCCGAACATTTTGGAAGAAGGCGCAAATAAGAACCCATGTACTTACGTCTGCATATTGCAAGATGCCAGTGCTTCGGTACGAGTACCAGAACAATGTAATTACACTTTTACTGCCATCCTTACGATACCATTCCACGCCAAACATCCAAAATCCTGGAAGAACATCTGATGCGCCATGACTACATCAACATAAATCGACGGAGGATCAGACGAATAACAAGATCAAGGAACATTCTCTCATTCGTCTTTTTAGTCCTGGTCCTTCTCGTCTGCTGTTCGCGAATCCACCAGACCTACGAGGGACCCGCCCCCTCCTTCTAACGGGGTTTCGAACTCGCAACAAGTCGGCGACGAAGAAGAAGCTAAACTCTTCTCCGACGGAGTTAGCTGGGGGATGGTGCCTCTCGTGGGAAACAAGATGGAAGAGGTAAGGAAGAAGAAGAAAAGAGGGTACGAGAGCGTCTTAAGAGAGGTAGGTTGGCGACGTAGGTAAAGGTGGAAGGAGAAGTGAAACTAAGGAGAAAGAGAAAGAGAGAGAGAGAGAGAGGTGTGACGTCAGACAACCGGAAGTGCAAGTGCATGTGAAGGAAGAAGAGGAGGGTGGAATGAAGGAGGACATCGTCGTCGACGGCCTGTGGACGCCTTCGCATCTTCCTCGTTTTTCTTTTCTTTTTTCTTTCTCTCTCTCTCTCTCTCTCTCTCTCTTTTTCTTCTCTCGCAACGCGACTGACGTTAAATAAGTAATGCGTGACGGCCAGGAGAGGCACGTTTCGACGTGGCGCAGTTCTCTCTCGTCCTCTTTCGTCTGCTTTCGTCCTCTCTCATCCTCTCGCGTGTTCGGGCTATTCCATTTTTCAGTTCGGGAAAGTAGCTACGCCGACTGCATTATGCAGCTACCACGCTGACAAGTAACTGCTCGCTCGCTCGCCCGCGTCGTAAGCCGCGCCGTGTCCCTTCTCCCGCCATCCTGTTTTTCCGCGTCCACTCGAATTTTTTTACGAGTCTGGATTCGAAAAGGAAAATTCCTGCAGTCGCTTCGAAGCCGGCTGGCTCCTACCACGGTTAATCTATATTTGATTTTCCCGCAGTTATTTCGAAATTCTCCTGGGAACGATCGAATTTCGCGACGTGGTTCGCGCAGGAAACTCTAGAGAAGTTTGGGGGACTTTTTTCGCTGAGTTGAATTTAATAATCGTTCTCGTTCGTCCATGGCATTTGATTTTATACGATTTCTGGTTAAGTATCAAGAAATATTTTCGTGTATCGAGTAAGCTTTAGTTGAGTGCGCGATCGGTTCTTGGACATAAATATTTTAACCGAAACAAAGCTCGAAGTTCCTAATTTCCCACTGACATCGTATTCTGTTTCAACACTCTATTGGACGAGTCTTTTATTTCATTCGCGGCGCAGAATATTAGAAATCGTGATTCCGAACAGAGAATATAAAGCAACGCCAGTTTAAAGAAAGCCTCGTTTCCGTCATTCCACTGTGCCGTTTGGCGAATCTCATCAGCCGACTCAGACTCTCTAAAACTTCGAGAAACAAATATTCACCAATCGAGTCGACTTTCTTCAACATAGTTGTGATTCAATAGCGCGAATTTTCGATCGTGCACCCGCTTGCGCCAAGGTTTTAATCGCGCCGGGAGCTGCGCGCGGAATGCAAAAAGAAGTGGCGTGCGTGCGCACCGCGAAAAGTGTTTCCGAGAGCTTTTTAATGGGTCGTTCGGTGGGTCTAATTATTTGTGAGCCCCGCGGGCTATTCCGGGCGTTAAACCCGGACGTGATCGGCCTGCAAGATGTCCCGCAGGGGGTCACCGAGCGATGCATGCGAATTTGCAAAATCGTTTCCCTCCGACAAGCGCTAGCCTCTCTGCTTTAATTATTAACGATGCTCGACGTGCCACTCGCTAAAGCTTCTACTTCGGCCAAACTAATTCTGCCCCGCGTCTAATCACGATTAGTTCGTTCTAAATGAAACGTGCGCTTCCCTCTGTCTCTCACGGCTCGAGATAAACTCGCGAGCACAGGAAAGCGTCTGGTGTGTTCTGCGGTCCCATCGAACTGCGCCTCATGTCCCGTGGCCGAGAGGATATAAAAATTCTTCGTGGATACTTCGGTTCGGGAACGCCCATGCCCAGATCCGGTGGTCCACGCGGTACGAGAGAGAGAAAAAGGAACGCGGAAGAGCTGCGGTATGCATATTCGATTAATAATGTTGCGCGTGGCCGTTTCGATTCATCAGGGATCACGTGGTACCTGCGCGGAGTCGAAGTAGTAAGCGACTGTTTTGTAATTTCTTTTCTTACCCGATTGCTCGATGCAGTCGTAGAAATTCTAATTTATTAATCGACTAATCATCGTTAAGATAAAGCAATGATGTGATATTTACTCCACTATTCTTAGTAGACTACCAGCAGCATGTATTTTTATGTTTTAATCTTTTTTTAGTATCCTGGGGATTATTAGAACTGAATACCATAATTAATATCCATTTACAACAATACTCGCCCCTCGTCATGAGTGTAATCCTTTTAAATGTTACATCGACGACCATTAACATTACCGATTGCTTCTTGTATTCATTAATCAATAATCACCGAATGCACAATAATCGCGATGAAAATCCCATTTCTACATTAATTACAATGATCAATTATTTTCCTAATCCGATTACCGTTTGCCCAACCCCTGCGCGCGTAATAAGAAAAAAATACTGCTTTCCATCTATCATCCGCTTACGTTAGCCCCGACAATTTCCTCTTCGTCTTCTTTTCCCCTTCCATTTCGTTTCTCTCCCACCGACTTCTTCGATTCTTTTTTCCTCCCTTCCCTCTACACGGTGAACCAGGTGGACCGTGTTATTTTTCAGTGTATGTATAAGGCGCTCGAGTATAAATCGATGGGAAATTACTGCAAATAACGTACGCAGCCTCGGCAGCGCGGGTACTGGCCTCGCCGTTAACTGGTTCCCAGCACGAGGCACTTTGCATAATATTTGGATCACGTAACGAGCCTGAATAACTTCGTCGGGTCAACCCCTCCCGCGATATTTCGTATATACATTATATTTTTTGATATTTCGTCGATCGCCCGTGAGCAGCGCGAGTCACGTTCAACGGTAGGGCAAGTAAACTTGTAGTTTGATCGATGGCCAGTTGAAGCGTGGAATTCGTCGTTGGTTCTGCACTCGATCCCTCGTCTTCGTTGAACATTGTAAAATTCTATATTTTCGTGTCAGTTGGGAACTCGGTGCTACAGAACTTTTCTAATTCTGGCCACTTCAGTTAAACTAGCTTTATAAGAATTGCTCGAAATACTTCAATATTGCGCACTGGAGGTTGTAATTATTTTATTTAGTATTTTTTTATTATATCCCATTTTTTAGCAACTTAAATCGTCCCAACTATTATTTTCTTTCCGTTAGTTTTCTTTAATTCCAAAATGATCCGACGGAACTTACAAAATCAAGATTTCAAGCAGTTCACACACCACTTCGATGTTTTATTTTTAAGAACTTTCTGTTTTATTTATTGAGAATGCATACGTGTGCATCTGTATTCTTAGTATGCAAATGGAAACAACAGAAATAGAAAAATTCCTATTACTTGATTTTTATAATAATGCCACCTTCATAATAATGGCTGCGTGGACTAACCCGACTGCCAAGATTGGCTGTAAATAGAAAAAAGATAATCAACGACCAATCGGTCCAAGAAAAATATTTGGTTATTTTTGGAAAATCCCTAGAATCCCTAGCTCTCCTTCTCTCCTGCATAATCCGCATTGGGCATTTAAATTTCTCCCTCGGTGAGGTACTGGCAAAAGTGTCGTGCCTGCTTATGCAAAATAGTCCGCGAAACTGATCTCATATTTCGCATGTACAATCGTAGCCGAGGCGTACTAAGTCTTCCGTGAAAGGAAAGAATTTAAGTCCCCCTTCGCGAGAGGCAATGAATTTAAACTCCATATAGTTGCGTAATGGTGCGCACATGCGCGTGCGCGTGCGCGTGGCATAAAGAGACCGGTCTCCGCAATTGTGCGAAGCCGATGAATATTACGCGTTCGCATTCATCAGGCGCAGTTGACATATTGACCCACTAACAAGAGCGAGTGGCCTTCGCCAAGCAACGCGTGCCTTATCTATCCTGATCTTTTCGCGATCGTGGGACAGATCGATCACTTGTAATCTTCTCGCGATCCATCCTTTTCACTTTCCTCACGTGGAAATATTTCGTCGATCGAGCAATTTGCCGCCTTTTAACGAGAAGCGGTAAAACGCAAAGTTTCTCTTCGCGAATGAAATTAAAATCTGTAAGTGTGCGCGCCACGGCGCCGTTTACCACCTCGCGATTCGTTACTTCCGATCGCTATAATCGTTCGTCGTTAGCGTTCTAAAATAACCGCTGGAGTAACGAGGCGGCCGCATGTTTGCGTAGCACACATCGCTGTTTGACGAGGAAATAGTGGCGATCGTGTTTAGCGCGCGCGCATGGTGTTCGAAGGGGTTCGAGGTGGAGGGGGTGGTATGACGAAAATTACGGCGCACGCGAGTCTCGCGTTACCGGTCAAATTGGTGAAAAAGTATTTCGCGAAGCGTTTCTGTTGCCTTAGAGCAGTGGTTGTTAACCAATTCTAGGGACCCTGGGGTTTCGTGGATTTGGGCCAATTTTTCAAGACTGAATTAAGACATTAAGTGGTTCTTGACACTTTGAACGCTCAAATCATATAATGTACGTATAATTTGAAATATAAAGGATAATAACATACAGAGGAAACTTAATTCTTCGAAATGAAACTGGATTTACGACAACGTGGACTATACTGTTAATTTTCGTGTTACTCGGTACACTTTGGCTCTGTGATCCAGATATTTGAAAACTTTCTGCACCTCTTAACAACGAAACGTTCCTTAACGCCTTAAACATGCGCTTATTTTAACGATTAATCCAGTCATACACGTGTCTAGTCAATTACGAAAACACGCCGTTCACCTGAGTGAAGCCAAAATTTTATATAAACATGCATATATTTGTTGTTGATTTTACGAGCTCGGTAATCTTTTCATTCCACAAATCTTTCTCCTAATCAAAAGAGTTTTGTAACTTCGTGATGGTTAAGAACCACTGTCATAGAGTCTTCCTTTGGCTGAGTTCTACCTCGTGGATTAACGATTTATGATAATCAGGAGTGTATCCGGGGCGAGCAATTTGTACCACAGTTGGTAAATTATTTCTAGAGATCACGAGATCGGGAAAGATCGTTTTTAGGCACGACCGTAAAGGGAGTGACTTATGCAATCGCCATCGCGAAAACCGTTCGTATGTATGTGTGTATGTGTGTGTGTATGTGTGTGTGTATGTGTGTGTGTATGTGTGTATGTGTGTGTGTGTGTCCGTGTAGATCCTCGATTTCGGAAAAACGGCTGAACCGATCGGGACGAAATTTGGCACAAAAATCAAGTACACTACTGTGAGTTGACAATAAGGTTTGTGAGCCGCCATCTTGAACCGGTACAAGATGGCGGGAGATTCAAAATTTGAAAAAAATGTAATTTAAATTTAATATTGCTGCCATTTCTAAACGGGTGAAGATAGCGATACATAAAGTTTGCTGGCACCAAATGGATATATACTCAAAGTACATGCCAAATTTTGTTGCGATCCGTTCAGCCGTTTGGCCGGAATACTGGACTAATGGAAATAGTGCAAAATTCATTAATCCATTAGTCCAGTTTTCCGGCCAAACGGCTGAACGGATCCGAACAAAATTTGGCATGTACATCGAGTATATATCCATTTGGTGCCATGAAACTTTATGTATGGCCATCTTCAACCGTTTCGAAATGGCGGCAAATTCAAATTTTTTATCCACTATTCCAGGAAAACTATTGATTAGTCCACTATTCCGGCAAAACGGCTGAACGGATTCGGACAAAATTTGGCATGCACATCAAGTATATACCCATTTGGTGCCAGGAAACTTTATGTATAGCCATCTTCAACCGTTTCGAAATAGCGACAAATTCAAATTTTTAATCCACTATTCCAGCAAAACGATTGATTAGTCCACTATTCCGACGAAACGGCTGAACGGATTCGGACGAAATTTGGCATGCATATCAAGTATATACCCATTTGGTGCCACGAAACATTGTGTATGGGCATCTTCAACCATTTCGAAATGGTGCCAGTTTCAAATCTTTAATTCACTATTTTATTATAATTATAGTTTGAAAATCCCGTAATTTCGAAACGGTTGAAGATGACCATAAAGTTTCGTGGCACCAAATGGGTATATTTTTAAACTACATTGCAAATTTTTTTTGAATCCGCGCAAGCATTTCGCCGGAATACTGCATTAAAGATTTCAATTTGTCGCAATGTCTGAATGGTTGAAGATAACCATGCATAAAGTTTCACCTCAAATTTTGATTCGGATGCATTTAATTGTCCGGTTTTGATCACTTGGGCCTATTGCAGAAATGCTGCATTTCGTGGGCGAACGCGAAGCGCGAGCACCCGACGACCTGGGGGGGTATGACGCTTGAGCGAAGCGAAAGCGCAGAGAACTATGTAGCATAGTTTAATATCTCAATACTTGAATTTTCTACAATTTCGAAACCTTTGAAATTCGTGGGCGAGCGCGAAGCGCGAGTGCCGCGGTCGTGCCTATTGCAGAAAAGCGAAGCTTTTTTGCACCCGTTAAGGCGAGCGCGAAGCGCGAGCAAAGGCGATCTTGAGGGGGTTGGCGCTTGAGCGAAGCGAAAGCGCAGGGGGCTCTGCCCCCTAGTTACATAGTTAAGACGCGTGGCTCATCATTCTCGTTGGTTCGCAAAATTGGCCACTTTTTAGTGGCATAAAGAATGGAACGTTTGTATGAAGTAATTGATTGTCTAAAATAAAATGTTACTTTCTTTAAGGAGTATTATTGGGCTGGCCAAATATCGTACATTTGTTTTTGTTTTTCTTGCTGTTCGAAGGAAATTCTTTTAATTTTTAGAAAAATCTTATTATATTTCTTCCCTTTCTGTAAGATTAATGGATGCTTTATTGTATATAAAATGAGAGTAAATGTTTATATCTAAAACGTTTACAATTAATGTCTTGCACTGACAAAAGCGAAAAAATATTTTAGCTGACTCGATAGTTTCCATAAAATATAAGAATATATAAACAAATGTGTATTACCAGAATTAATATTTGTTTACTTCACATAGATTCCAAATCATAATGTTACAAATAATAATATTAATTAGACTATTCATTTAGTATCTTAAAGAAAAAGGTACATCTTTATTACATCCATCAACTTGAATAAGTTCTTTCGGAACTTTATTATTAAAATATTCCCTTCCACTTCGCACTCTCTACAACCCGAATATTTTCTCACGGAAACTGAAAGAGAAAATACCATTTTCATGCACGTCGAAATGTGACGTTCAAGAAAGTATCCATTCCAAGAAAAAGTACATTTGCATTTCTCATACCGTCGCGAGGCTTTGAACTTTTAACCATCCGTCCACGCAAATATCTTTCTTCACTTGCACGAACATTTTTAAGGGAATGACGCACGGTCCTGCCTTTGAGAAAATAATTTTGACGGACCATTTCCACAGCCCAGGAAAGGTCGTCGGGTGACATAGGCTGGTGACGGTAATTCGAATTATTTATGACACTCTGGTTATTTATTATACATCCTCAGGACGCGTGCGTGAGAACATAGAGCACTGTTATAAAATGGGGAATGATTTCGGAAGCGGGACGATATATCATGCGTCCAGTGCGAGGAGAAGCGCGAGCAAGTCTCTCGGAGTGTTCCTGAGAGATCATTTATTTTTTTCCAATTTCAAAAGCGATTAATCATGCCCCGAAGCTTCCTCGGAATGGATGACGCCGCCACCTTGTAACGCGCGATTCGCGTGGAACCAAATTTTCTGCCCCTCGTGTACGCGCTCTTAAAGAAATACGTTGGAGAAAGTAGATTTTTGATAAACACATTTTTTTGAAAAATTTAGTTTTTTTTTTATCACGTTGACTGCCGCAGGTATCGAAAATGATACACGCTAGTACCTGAACGACCATTTTCAAGAATACCCGCGACAGACAACGTGTTAACATTCAAACCATATTAGAAACTCCTACATTTTTTTGGCAAAGATATTGTCCAGATGTACTCAATTTATCGACCAAATGAAAGAACCAACCATTTGATAAAAATGTAAATAGTAACAGTACGTTACTGCAAAAATAAGTACGAGCTGGGAAGGGAAAAAAGCGCGGAAAGTTTACAACTCGGGCATCAAGTTTAATTGTTTACAGGGTCTCTACATAATTTATTCGTAAAACTGTTTTTAAATATTTTTCTTTCTGCGATACGCACATTTGCACTTGGCAGTTTCGAGACCGTTGCAACGTATACACCCCAAAAACTACTATTCAAATTCTTGATTCAAATATAAGCATTACGTCGTTCATTTACAAATGTAAAATACATCTAAAATCGAACCGAGGAAAAAAATCGTCTTGAAGAGATGGAAGGCACTCGTATCGAGAATCGATAATCTTTGGATTAGTTCACTTTAAGAATATACAGCTCGTTTTTCATTCCTCGGAAAACTTGACGATTCTCCATCGCACTGGAACGGATTCGAGGTTCGCGAGTAGAAATCAAGTTCCGTAGAATTCACGCCTCGTCCTTCTTCGCGCCCGTTCCCGAAGGAGACACGGCATACCGCCGATCCAATCAACGACAGATTCCCCGCACTCCACTCATACCAATTAGTGCCGACACAGGATCGCGTCTCGCCGCATCTATAAATTCCCAAGTGGCGATGTTACCCGCGCGAGCGACCCTTATCACTCACTGCTTCCTGCCGTGCAGGTAGGATCGATACCGCGCGAGCGTACCAGCGAATCTATCCTTAACCAGTTCGCATCTATGGACGAGACCTCTCGCGACTTAATATTGTTCGTGACACGCTCCGGACGAGATATTTCGCGATGCGATGTTGTTTACCATACGCTTTGCACGAGATATCTCGTCGATGGTTTTCATTATAATGCGAGATCCGTCGTCGATAGTTTCGGATAAAACTTACTTTGTAAGTTATTGCATTCGCGTATACGAAGAAGGTTAGCGATGTCAAATGAAGAATACGTTATGGTTTTTTTTAACGAATAATTTTATGTTTCCAGTGAATGGTATAATTCTAAACTCGGGGTTATACATAATGTTACGTTACAATTTTGACAGAAATAGCTACTTTCCTTATCGAAAACTATCGACGAGATATCTCGTCCGGAGTGTGTCACGAACAATATTAAGTCGCGAGATATCTCGTCCTCAGTTGCGAAGTGGTTAACAAGGCAATTTGCGAATAGTTCCTAGAGATTTTTCTTGTTATGTGCGTGGCCTTCCAGAATCTCGATCTCATCTTAAACTGAGTTAAACTCATGTTAAACTGAGAATTTGTCAGATAAGAGTTCTAAGATAGTTGGTAAATCTTTAAACACTTAACGATTTTACGTGACCTCGTAGGTAAGGTGAGTTTCGCGAATAGTTTCTACAGGTCTTCCGTTTTTGGGTGTTATTCTCGAATCTTGTTCTCGTTTAACAGGGAACTGATGAATCTTCCAGAAAAGAATTCTGTTGTGAGAGAACACAAAGTTTTTGAGGAAGAAGGCGGATGTATTAGGGCACAGGCAACGGACACGAGAATTCCTTGGTTGTACGTTTATTGCACGAGCATGTAGCCTACAGAATGGTAAAATAACCGCTGTAGAGTATGGATTGAGGCGATCATTAGAGTAGACCACACGAGACGAGGCGTTCTTCTTTATGCGACAATTACAATATTTCACGAAACTTTTGTGTTTACTCAAACGTGAGTGTACCGAGCGGAACGAGATACCGAATCCAATCAGGTTCGAGAAGACGATTGCGTTCAGAGAAAGAACTCACTAATACAGAAGGCTATAAGCATTCACTTAAGTCGTGAATGGCGAAATTGAATGATAACGCCATGAGCCGTCGATAGCCGTGACGAGATGTCACCTGCCGCTTATTGCGTAATCTAAATATTGAGAGTAATCGATATCAATCTATGCGAGATCTCATTTATCGACGCGTAGTTATTCTTAGAGCGAACATTAGTCTGAACAGATTCTAAAATTCGTTCGTGAATCTCTAAAGTCGATTAATGATTTCACGTGGCATCTCAAGTGAGGTGAATTCCGCGAATAGTTTGCAGAAACCTTTCTATTATACATATTGTGAGCCGTGATCACATGAAATTTTCCAAAAGCTCGAAGTATTTCTGCCCAAGAAGATGGTCCGTAAATTCTGAAAATCATTAACGAATCCCTTATTTCATTCAATAATTTCACGAGCACTCGTTTCACGAAAATGATCTTGGTGATTATTTCTTCTTACTCGCTTTCAATAGAGTACCCTTTTTCAATTTTTCATTCGTTCGCCAACAGACCGGAGAATTTTTCTTAATCAAAAATGAGGAAATGGCCAATTTCGAAAATCGTTCCACGATATCGTGCGATCTTGTCGTGCCGAAAGGAGATTTGCGCAGGAGCAAATTCACTCGCTCGCCGCGAATCAATATTTATCGTGAGCGACTAAGCAGCAATGCGGTTTACGGCTCGCCAACGCGCGGGTACCGCCTACCGCTTTATCCTCCCTTACGTCGAATACTTGGCGAGCTGATCGCTTGTTCTGCTCTTAGCCGGGACTGTTTTACATGCCGGTTACGTCCCGATCTCTCAAAGAAGGAGACGGCCTTAAGAAACCCGCCGACTGTCTTCGGGGTGGGAGTAAGGGTGGTGGAAAGGAAGGTCAAGTCGCGCACGCGTCACTATTGCTACTAACACCGCAAACGACACCGAGAAGTTCATAAATAAATTAATGAATGCTGATCGATAATTGACAGTGATGATGTTTCACATCACTTTTTTTTGTGCGTACAGCGCAATACTGTTGTGTTTGCCGTGTTTTCGTAGAAGAATGCATAATCTGTTAATTACTTTGTCGTTGAATTAGTTCACGTTGCTATCAACGATATTTGATAGCAATCTAATTTTTTAATTATAAAATTGCGATTTTGTTGGTAAAATAGAATAGAATAAGCCTACGTAGTTGTAATTTGCCTTTTTCATTAGTGCACCCGGTAGGATATAAAATTGCACCCGAACGTAACGTGGTAAACAATGATTCTAGCTTCTCGTTGAAATAAAGGTGTAACAAACATAAAAACGTGAAGAGAATAAAATTAGTTACTTAAAATGACAAAAATACCTTAGGTATGCGTGTGATCTAATTAAAAATAAGTCACTCCCTTTACGGTCGTGCCTAATAAACGTACTGATTAATATTAATACCAGGATCTTTTCTTCTATAAAAATAACATTCGAACCTCTAACAAAATAACTATAAATTCCCAATTTAATCGAATCAACAATCACGCTAATTTCCACGTTTTAATTATCCCACTGAAACTTTCTAGTTTCCACTTATAACGGAACACACTTCTATTTTCCGTTTACTTTCTTAACGCGCTGTCTCCCGCACACCACGTGTAATAAACACCATGGTTGCCGAATGTAGATGGCGTTTTCATTAGGCGCGCCTTAATGAAAATTTCTCACCGTTTCCAGTCAAGGCACGAAAGGAAAGCTCGAGTTTGAGGTCCATTGTCGGAGACAACATGCGCGTGCTTTCCTCTCGGTAAATTACTGGCGCGTGCGCGGAAGATTGTGAAGCCACAAGCCAACTAGACTATCAGTCAGGCCAAAATGGCATTGGATTCTCCAGGAGCACGGTGCATTACCGATTTCCAATATTACGAAGTTACGCTCTCACAGCTGTCACGACTGATACGTCCACGTTATCCGGACGGTCCTCTATGCGCGAACCGCTTTTCACCGAGGAAAATCATTTTTCACCCCGTGCATTATACACGGCACATTCGCCAGCGAGCTTTTCGAAAAATTTCCAAATCGAATACGCTCTCTCTCTCTCTCTCTCTCTCTCTCTCTCTCTCTCTCTTTCTCTCTTTATCTCTCTTGTCGGACGTCTTTAATGCTTCGAGCAACATTTTCTCGCAGACAGGAGAGCGCGCGTCTACGCCACCCTCTCTCTCCCTCTTTTCCGCGCATTATACACGATACGCGTCTCCCTTTGAAAGTGGAAATCTTCAGGGTGAGGTGACGGAAGTAGGAAAGAGCTTGCACGAAGAGAAGCAGAATTCGAATTTCTCGAATTTCACCGTCCGGATATCCTTTTTCACGTCGCGTCGTTGACGTGGACCGAATGCCGTGTTGAAATTGCCTCCTTTCGAGGCGCGCGCGCGCCCCTCTCGGGAAGACTTTCGGAAACAATGAAGCGTCTGGGTGAATGGAGCGCCCGGCTGGAGGCGCCTCGGAGCGTTTCGAAGAGCGATTTCGATTAACCGTAAAAGCACTCCGCGTACACACCTGTTATACTGTATACACGAGGGAAGAGGCGCGAGTGTCGATGCGCCTGAGTTTATGCAAGTGAATGCTAGTAGAAGAAGGAGAAAGCGGGTGCGATGTATAGAGAAAGAGAGAGATACGGAGCGAGAAACAGAGAAGAGTAGATGTATGCGTGCGGGCCACGAGGAAATCTTCCTCGAAGCTAGGGCGAACTATATTATTTCCGGTGGAAAGCACCTTTTGAAGGCGGGAGGGAGGGCAAGCAGCTTCAAACATAGCGCCGGTAATTGGTTCACTTAAAAGCGGATCGATACACAATTACAGAGTAATTAGAGTACCAATTAAGACGACGGGCTTTTGGAACGACTCTTCTCCTTTTTTTTTCTCTTTCCTCTTTCTACACCCGCGTGTTTACAGACGCGCGCACCTGTCTGTGTTGGAGGATTACTGTAGAGATAGGGACGAGCGTGTTACAGACGCGCACAGATAGAGAGGTAGTTTGACGGCGAAGTTCAATGAGAGAGCGCGCTACGTTCCGCAACTCGGATGCGGAAATTACGTTCGACCTGCTTTCATCCGATAGCCTCGACCATCGAGAGTAGGCGAGACTTATTCGGGATCGATGGATTTTTAGAGCCACGGAAGAGGGGAGGATCGAGGAAGAGAGAGAGAGAGAGAGAGAGAGAGAGAGAGAGAGAGAGAGAAGGTGAGAGAGTAAGAGAGAGAGATGGGGGGCACCGAGGTGGGGAGAGAGAGAGATTTGCCATTCAGGAACAATGGCCTACGTGAAACTCACAGTAATTTAATACAGAGAAAACAGCATTAGTTTTAACTTAATTGCTAACTATTAACTAAGAAGTCAAAGCAAGATTGTTAGATCAAGGGTCCACGCTTTCCATTAAATTTATTCACGTTAGTGTAAACAAACACTTAAAGAGACTCTATTTCTAGCAAGAGGTAAGAATGATTTTAATTATAATCTCAAATTTAATTCCGAATCTAAGCTAAACCTCAATCTAAACTTTACTCAGCATTAACGGTAACATTCTCTGAAGAAAGTAGATACAAATGCAACTTATTTTTAAAAGCCGACGAAGACGAAGTATCGCGAACAGACCCTGGCAAGCCCTCTTAATACTTTACATGACTTCAAATATCTCTTATTCGATCCCGTAGACGTTGTCGTCACAACCATATAGAGATATCCTTTTCTTTCATTTTCACGTAATTGTGGTTACATTTCACCACTCTAAATAACTTGAAAATGAATGACCAGAGTGTCGCATAATATCAAATGATTTTGCTTGTCTCTAGAATTATATATACAAATGAGGCTTTCCTTCATCTGCGCGCTCGTTCTGCTAATAATAATAACACAAAAATGGGTGGTCAATATGCAAACACTTGTTAATCTTACTGTCTTGTATCGTTTTCCTCAACATTAGATTTACAATAGTCTCCTTCGATCCAGTTCACAAAGTTTTTTCCCGCGTCACCAGAACGAGAAAAAATTCAGAACCTCGTTTCCTTGGATGATCGAAAGTTCCGCGCATACTAGAGTCTGCATATAGACCTGTGCCGAGTATATAAGTACATCCCAGTCTGGCAGTATTATCGTGGCCCACGCCCGACGTATAGCGTTGCAGTTCTCCGGCCGTTAAGCCGTAAGCGGATTGCACTGGCTATTCATTAAATTAAGTAATTAATATTGGAAATGGCCTCCGCGATATCACGCGGGTACCGCACACGTGCCTCACGTGGAAACCGATTCCACGCTGAGGATCTATTCGTGTTACGCGGGCGAATGGAAAGATGATTTTTACGAGGTGGTAGAATAAATATGCCTCTTGCGAAAATTCCCTTTCTATTCTTTTTTTTTTGTACGTAGTGCGTTCGGAATGATGAAATTAGAACCTCCAGCATTTCATGTCACTAGACGCTATCGCGTTAATAACTTTTTTTTTGCAAAATAAACAGTTTTGTGCAATTAAAAGTAACCGCACACTCTTTTTTTGGAGAACCTTTGGAACCCATAATTTTCCATGGAATGAGTAGCATGATTTGTTTGTTTTTTACGAAATAAACAATTCTGTGGAATTAAAAGTAGCCGCAGACTCTTGTTTCTTTGGAAAATCTTCCGAACCTATGAATTTCCAAGGAATGACTACCTGGCAATCGCAGAGGGTGGTTTGTTAATTCCTCTTCTCCCTTTCTCTCGACCAATCGAACCTATCGACCTGACTCCGCAATTATCTCTCACAGCTCGCACGCGAGATTCCTGTTTGCTATTTATTTATCGCCCACTCCCTTCGCATATTCCACGCACCTCGGATAAACAGACGCGCGTGCACCACTTTGCGTAAACAAACGCGGATGGCCAGGAATTTGTGTCTCCTATTCGTGTAGTTACCACGGAATGTCAGGCCCAAAATCTCTCAGGAATTTTAAGAATTCTTCCTCCTCTTTGTTCATTCTGTTCAGAATGACAGAGTGATCGAACGTAAGTGATAGAATTAAAATTGATGATATATAAACCTATTCAACTGATATATAAATAAAATTGTGTAAACAATAAGCAAATGAATTTTAAATTTTACGCTAGCAATGTTTTAATGTGTTCACAGATTTTTTTTAATTTTCTTTCATCCTGTTGGAATGATGCTCAGATAATGTATTTAAATTTTAAGATGTAATTTGTGGAATTTTTTTTTTATTAATATAATAACGAAATATTAAATTACTATGGACTAACCGAATGTATCCGATATTGTTTAGTTGTTATTGAAAAGTGTTACGTTCCACATGTATGTTTAATGGAAAATAAGTTTATTTAATAATAAATAAGTGATTACAAATAAGAATCGATAGAACTTACACAATTAAGCGAGTACGACGACGTGTGCATTATACTACGAGGAAAATAAAATATATGGTTTAGATTTACAAAGCAGTAATAATTTAAGAAGTACGCAGGTTTTTGTTAATTTAAATTTGTATTATTCAACGATATAAACACTAAACCTACAAAAACCGGTTACAGTGATCGGCTAACAGTAGAAATTTCCATAAGAAAAAATCTTCGATAGGTTTAGTGTAAAATACGTTGAGTTATTGTACTCGAGTCTAAAGACACAATTCAATACAGCTGATGTGTGTGCATAACATTGTGAAACAAGCAGAGAAATAAATATAATTTGTAATTTTTCAGGCTTTTTACATTCGAAGTCTTTAATTTTTAATTTAATGTGTAGAAAGGTTTTCTTCTTCAATTTTTATTAACATCAAGTTGTAAGTGTGCTTAAATTTTAGGATACAATCGAGTGAATCTACTTCTCTTACGAAGACGATGAAAATCGACGGTGGCTGCTGGGTAAATGCGCTTAATGCGTTACGGCACTGCGATAAATAGGTGGAAGGGGATTGCAGCAATGAACTTTACGCTTATCCCCTTCACACGCCTCTACGTATTCGGTCTGCATCCAGCTTGTATTCGAAATCGTTCTCACAACATCGATACTTCCGACCTGGTCGATAATTTCGTTCCACTTGGAAGCGGTGCGCGGTGGGAGCTAAAATAGAAGCGACGATTACCACAATTTGCGTATGCGCATCTTGTATAAATTCGCGAGTTTGCGAAATGAGCCGAGCATGTTGCGCAAGCATTCCTGTATACATATTTTCCCAGTGGGTCGCGAAAAGTTCTCCGGAACCGTGTGAATTTTCGCTAAAATTCAGCAGCGTTGTGGTCGCTAGAAACGTATCTTACGAAGGTATCGTTGTAAACCTTTCTTGCAATTCAGGTGTAAATTCGACGAGCTTACGTAATCTTAAAATTGAAAATGTTGGTAATTGAATTGGTACGAGAAATGATACGAGAAGAATGTTCTATTAAAATCAAATGTTGAGGTAGAGGAGTTTTGAAAAGAACGATAATACGATATTAAGATTATGTAAACCAGCAAGACTTTACCGATGTATTGTTTAAATTATGGAGATAACAACCTCGCCGTATCAATTAAGAACTAAAAATCATAATCCTCTTCATTTATAGTAATTGTAAAACGCAAAGTTAACGATTAATTTGTCTAATCCATCGGAACAGAAATTAAACATGGAACGCATTTTAAAGTAAAAATGCCGTTTCTAAACTGCCATAGTGTCATCATTCCAGATATAAGAACTCAACTTTCTTAATTAAATTTGAATCAAAATTAAGCACTTCGCGTAAATCCAGGCGTAGCACGAATATATCGTATGTATCTTTGGTCATAAGAATACCGTGCTTTTAAAATGTGTCTCGTGACTAATAGCCAGAATTTCTGTTTGTCCTCGAGAATCTAAAATCACTTCTCGCTCCTGTATCACAAAAAAAGCGCAAAATTAACGATCAATTCGTCCGAACAGTAAACTACCCTTGGAACGCTTGCTACGAGTAAAACGAGGAAGTGGGGATGCGGAAGGGTCGCTGTTAATTCAGTCAAATCGTCCTCATAACATCGACGTTCCGGAGGCACCGCCAGTAATCTGATTCCTCGTGGAATTACACGGTACTATGGCGTAATACGAGACTCGGAATCACCTTACCGCAGTTTGTGGGCATGTACGGCAGGTCCCGCTCGCCCGCACGCGCGCATGCGCCCTGCGTTAGCGAGATGAAACTGCTGGCGCGCTGCACCTATGCGCCCATTCTCCCGGGGATAATCGTAGGGAGTCCCTGTAAGCTTCGACGACTACTACGACGTCGACGTCGGCAACGCGACGCTTCGCAGAAGGCTCGTAAATTTCCCTTGGAAATTTCGGCGCCCGATAAAAGCGTTGGTAAGAATTTTTCTGCTCAATCGAGATCTCACAAGGCGAGAAAATTTGCAGTCTAACTCGGAAATAATTTCGAATCCGCGATTAATCGAATCGTAAAACTCGATCGGCAGCCACTCTGTCACCTCGGTGTGAATAAGAAAGGGGTGTTATTTGTCGACACAATGGTGGGCTGGAACGACGAGTTACCCTTGCAATTGGGGGGGTGACGGTCGAGAGGGTGGGCTGGATGTATTTGCATAATAGAATTTGACCGAAGAGAGCGAATACACTGGAGGGTTCGTTTGACGCGGCTTTATCGTAAAACGAGGAGAAACGGGCGCCTGCTGGCCGTTAAACGATTCTCAAGGAGATAAACGCAGTGCCCTAGCAGGTAGGAGAAGGTTATAACTGCTCTGTTTGTTCGGACAAATTGTCCTCTGTAACGTTGCTCGCTTTCTCTCGAGTTATCCGAGCCACCCTTTCCATCGGTATCATCCGACAGTAATTCGATTTTCCCGCGGAATTACGAGGATACCTGGAACACACACAGGCACACAATTCGTAGACTGGAATCGCCTTACCGCAGGAGCCGCGTGGGGTGGCCTGCTTCGCGCTCCGCAAATTCTGGCACCTACCAAACGAAATTGTTCTCGCGCATATGCGCCACCCTTCTCGTCCCTCCTCCTAGAGAATCTCGCGGGTAATACCGCGGAGAAGTGTACGCAGGGCTAGAAGGGGTGGATCAAGAGCAGACGTAAATCTTGCGACGAGAAGTTGAGGGAAGTTGGATGGAAAGGATCACCTTACCTTAGGGTGGGGAATCTTTTAAGGGTGAGAGGAAGAAAAGGAGAATAAAGACAATTCGGAGAAATGTGTGGAGATATTTGAAGCGGTATTTTGTGTATACAGGATTTGTATTTGTCTGCGGGTAAGTTTCTTTGTAATATATGTAATTTTCATCTAAGCGGAAGCAGATTTTGTTTAGTTACATTTTGTAAAAGAGGGTTAAGTTGCTTTAATTGCCGAAATTTTACTTGTGGATAATATGATTGTGTTCATAGCGAAGGTATATGTATATTTCTACTTTCTGTGTAGTATAAGTTATTTCTTTTTCAATGCGAAAAATATTCTTTTACTTGTATTCTTTTCTTTGTATTTGAATAGAAACATAATCTTGATCTAAAATTTATATTTCGTAAGCAATGCTACTATCTGAAACATAGAGGATGTTTGATATACCTACTTTATCGAACTAGGTTAAACTTTTGTCATTAGTTTCAAAAAGTCACCGTCAGTGTAACGTCACATTTCGTCGAAGTAAAAATGTATATAGTAAACACAGCAGTTTTGATATTTTTTACATATTCCACTATTAATATGAAATTTAAAATCCGCTGTTCGGTTATCTCGTCATCATTCACGGGGAAATATACTCCACAAATTACTGATATTTACAAAAATAGATATAATACTAACAATACTCAACTAACTAAAGGTAATAACAAGATGCGGGGTACACGAAGACTTTCGTGACTGACTGCTGTATACTTATATTTCTTTTGAATTTCTTTTTACAGCAGGCTGACCTACAGTGAAGCTATGACATTCTACGAGACAACACAGGCTGGGATAAGCTCCTCAAAACGTATACGTTCGCTACGTCATTTTCCTTGTGAAATTAATCGTAAAACCTGAGACGACGCGACCACGGTAGAGCAAAAATCCTTAGCATCTTCGTAGAAGAGCTCGTCTGATGCAATATTCTTCCTTTCGAAAGAGGTAAGTGAACGCTAACAACTATTCTAATGAAAAAATTCCCAAAGAAAACTGAACCCATTATTCTCTCATTAATTTATATTACGATTCCACGCAATAGTGTACATGGCCCATGAACGACAAAACCTGGCGTTAAAATTGAATTGCCGTACAATCCTTCCCATCGATTAATTTCTGACAATATATATTCTGAAATTTAATGATGATCAGGTAAAATCGATTAATTTCTTCGTGTAGCTATACCTATGCTGCTATCACCATGACGGAGTGGAATGTTTAGACTAATCCGTAAACTCTGCGAATAATTAAAGCACTACGACTAGCATTCGATAAATGTAATAGTGTGGCGAGTAAAAGTAGAAATTTTATAACACAAACAAAGTGTTGCAAACTCTTCCGAAACCCCGACGCTTGGGCACGCTCGATCGCAATTAAAGCCGAGAAGTTTCGATAGGAAAATATTAATGGTTCTCCCGTGGGTGAGGAGTGGCGTGTTCCGATGAAATGTTTCTCCGGACCCGAGAGGCGTGTGCTTGGAATTAACGACTGTCGTCGAACGAGCTTCCCCATTTAAGCGAGACGAGAATCGCAACAACGGTATTTCAATTTTTTCCATTTTGCGAATTTTCGAGTCGAGTTTAAAGCGGTGTTGATTTAATGAATGGCTGTAATCGTGGGAATTCATAATTTCTTACAGAATTCTGCATATTGCAGGAATTAGTTTTTGGTGAGCCATTCTTGATAATCTTAAAAAGGCGTTCCAGAAAACGTTTCGGAATTATAATTTTCCCAGTAGACACTTTCTTTATAAAATTGTCCTATTAACAAATGATATCTACATGAAATTCTTGTTTCGTATATAATTTTAAGTGTAATAGGAAATATTTTGGAATAAACAATTATGGAGAATCTTAGAAAATTGAGATGTTATCATATGCTTTGAAGCTCGAAAATGATGTCGAATTGCAATTGACCAAATTAGCAGATATAAATTACAGAAATTTCTAAAATAACTGACAACATCGATTGTCATTTCTTGATGACCTTCTTCGCAGAATCTTTTGTGCGATATCCGAGTTTAGCACATTCAACGAACGGCAAAACGGATTCGTGAATTATAGTATCTGCCACTTTGAAAAATTAATTCTTTATACAAAACCAATTTAAATTTAATTTAATTTTAACGCACCACCAAAGTCCACGTAAGTAATTAGCTTAGATACTCAATAATTTTCCTAATTATTCTATAAAACTCGTTTTGAACCTTCTGCTTCTTTACGTGCCATTCGAGAACCACACCATAGATTCGAATGACGTGGATATTAACTTTCGACCAAGAATTCCTTTCAACTTCGCGACTCAATCGCACCCTTTACCTTCACCATCCTACGCAAGCCTTCACATCTATCGTGATTTTCCGAACAACATTCCTAGAAAGCTCGACGTTCATTCGTCTCAATCATCGCTTCACCCTTTCGATCGCTCTTGTCAATAGACAGCGTACGCCCTACCACAAATGTTCTCGAAAACATTTTAACCTTCGAACTTTCCTGGAAACCCCCCTGCCTCTCGCCCTTCAAAACCACAGTTGCGAGACGTAAACCGAGCGTTCATTTCCTTCATTTCCTTCTTTGTATAGAGCCAGTTCCTGACACACCTTGTGGCGCATTCAACCCCAGCACCCTACGAGTCATTATCTCGGCGTGCTTGCAAGCTTCAGCGGCAGCAGCAGCAGCCTCGTCGTGGCTTAACACCGCTTTAATCATGGTTCTCTAGGGAGTTTGGGTAAGAAGAGGGACAGGGAGGGAGAGTGTGCGAAGGAACTAAGGAAATGCATGTGGTAAATGAGGGGAGAGCAGTCGCGCAGGTGCAGAGATGAGTGAAGAAAAAGGAGAGATACATTTTATTGGGAATAAATTGAAAGATAATAACTTGAAAAAGCGACATATTTTAGCTGATTTATTGTTTCTAAAATAGGGATAAGATTATGAAAGTACATCTATTTTCAGTAACATTCTTCGACAAATCTGTTTGACGTAAAAGAATCAGAAAGTACCCGAGAAACTATTTAAACAACAATTTACTCAAATGCGAAGTGGTTTACAATAAAACACACAATATATCCTTTCATAGACAAATAATGAGAAAATGTATTTTCAAGTTCAAGCGAACTAACACACGCTCATTTATTCAAACGGACCATTCGTTATTGAAAAACTCACTTTTAAATACATTCTTTCATTGATGCCTAAGTGTGGAAATTGAATGGTCCCAGAAATCATTTTTCAAAAACCTCAAGAACAAAACAAATGGAAACATTCAAGCACGAGAGTGTTTGGATGCGGCTTCCAATATACAATAGTGTGAGTAAATGTGGCGAGTGTGGTTGAACAGTGTACTGTCGTGCACACGAGCTCTCTGCATCTCTTCGAATAGCGGCTTTATTAACGGGGACAATGAATGCGCAACTACTTAGACTAGCAACAGCTAGTAGCAAGCACGTATGGTGAAAGGCGGGAAGGACGCGAGAGGAGGAGAGGATTGGCCAAGCGGAGGGTTTGGAGCGAGAATAAGGGTGTAGGGTAGAATAAGGGAACATAGTGGGTTGAGTTATCCACCAGCGAGGATGGTAAGGTCGAGTCGGAGGCTTTGTAGTCGTAAGTAGTCACGGAGAAGGTCGTACGTCAGTGCAGTAAACCCACCGGCAACGTGTCTTCCTCCCTGCGTGTTCCAGTTTATCGTCCTGGGGTGGTGGAACCCCCAACCCACCTTTTAGAACACCTAAACACGTCAACGCGTGTCGTAAACTCCCGCGCACTTCATCCCCTTCGTGTTTCGGTATTCTTGATATTGGTGACTGTGAGAAATGATTTTTGTGCTTAACCTCATCGAGCCGGGGTTATCACACGTGGCAATTCAAACATGGAGTCCGCGATACTTTTTCCGCGATTTGTGAATGTCATTCGACGAAAATACATTGCGATGTATTGACAAGTTGTTTGAGTGGATATTTAATGTTGTTTTAACATTATACTACATATAGCAGAGCATCGGATAGTTTACATACTAATACGGTAGAAAGTATAGAGTCCTTAAGGCAGATATCATTAATTTGCCAATCAGTTAAACAATAGCGAAACGTACAATGTATCTTGCTATGAAAATATGCTCGAGATACTTTGCGAAAGCTTGCCAAATTCTTTTTGTAAGATCAAAAAGGTCAATGCGATCTCTTGTTCGACTTAAATAAAATCTTATCACGAAACATATTTGAGTTAAAGTGACACAAAAAGAGCTCTACGAACAATGCAAAATCCTCGAAGCACGAGAACACGAAATTTCACATTTTCGAATGTTTACAATTTCACGCATCCTGCATTACACCGGTTACGCTCACGCGGTCCGCTAACTTAAATAAACACGGGTAGTTAGTAACAGTCGACGTGATTATCGATGCTGGTCGCGATTATTATTGTTATCATCTGCGTGGCCAATCGTGATGGCAATCATCATCGTGGTCATCCGGAAGTTAATTATATTATTGAAACTGGAGGACGGGATGCTCGTATAGTCAGCGGGGAAATAAGCGGCGGCAGTTAATTATCGCGCTCGTCAATTATGTACCGAAAATGTAATACAAGCAGTGATATGGTAACAGTTAACGATGATTTCGGAATTCCTCGGTGGCTCGCTTTTACGACTTGGTCCTGAGCTAAATGTGCCCTTCGGCATCCTTCTCCTGTCCTCTACTCTTCTTATTCTTCTTCTCCTTCTCTTTTCATTCCTTTTTTTTCTCCTGCTTTTTTTCATTCCTCGCGATTGCAGTATTTGCCCGTAAGCGCTCATCTTCGTGCGACCAGTCGGTGCTTTGGTAAGAACGAGATGGGAGGAGATGGAGGACTTTCTTTGCCGCATGCCACGGATTTTCAGTAGGAGTCTTACCCGAGGCCCGAGTCGAGAACGATGTGGTTCCTTGAGCAGTAAACCCTGA
Organism: Tiphia femorata; assembly: GCA_944319695.1. Taxonomy (NCBI): domain Eukaryota; kingdom Metazoa; phylum Arthropoda; class Insecta; order Hymenoptera; family Tiphiidae; genus Tiphia; species Tiphia femorata. Next base: position 5,125,272 of record OX090902.1, read on the forward strand.
TTAGTTTAGCGAAGTGGTTTAGCCGATCTGGGGGTGGCGCCGAGGGAGGCGGTGGGGGCCGCGTGCCCCAGGAGGAGCCATAAAGTCGTGCCTGGCCGTTTAGTTACGTGGCGCTCTACGTGTACACGCGAGCGACGCTGAACGAGACGTGTGTACGAGTGAACGAGGAAAGAGGGGAGAGTGAGTGGAGGACGAAGCGTGCGCGAGCGAAAGAACGGGACAGTGCATGACTTTAAATATTCGCTTAAGAATGTTCTCGGAATGTAGGACAATTTTAAAAACACGATGTATGAGATACAACAAAGGGAATTTTGAAATTTCTAGTGACTTCACGAGGATCATAGTTGTTCTAAAGGAACTAGACCATTTTGAATATATGATTTATGGAGAATATGTTCACCTAAAATTATGTTTAGATGCATTCGAATATTTCCATAAATGTGTTTTGTAGATATTTCGTCGCGGATAACAAAATGCTAATTTCAGATCGTTCTAGATAATGGTACAAAAATTTTGAAATGCGATCTGTGGCAATATTTGGAATTGGAAATCGGGAAAAAAGAGACAAGCGAAGGACACGAGTGAGAACAAGCGGAAGGACGAAAAAAAAGCAACAAACGGAAGAGGGATGAGAGGTAGTGCGGCAGACGAACGAGATGAACGGGGAGAAGAAAAAAAAGGAGAGGAAACAAGTGGAGGTGGAGAAGGAGGTGGACGAGAAGAGGAGGTGTGTGAAAGGAGCTTCACGTGTTGTCAGCAACTTTCGGCGCTCGGACTTTCTTGGCTTCCACTCCGCGAAGCAACGAAAACGCTCGAAGGGTCAGTTGCTGAAGATGATACAGCAATTTTTGTTAACTGCAATTAAGACCACCTCACTATTCCTTGCCATCCTTTCCATTTACTTTTTACTTCGTTTTTTATTACAGACTCCATTTGTCCTTCGACACTTTCCTTGTTCTCATGGTTTTCACATTCTCCATGTTTATTTTGTTTGCGATAGACAAAGTTTCTATAAGAACAGCACAGTTTCGATTATAAATATCAATGTGTTTTAATGATATGCGTATAATCGGAGGAAGGTTGAAAATTATTCAAGGATTTAGAGAGGCTACGGAAGTAAACGAAGTTTATGTACGTATATCATAATTCTGCAAAATATTCATTTCATGACACTAACATAACTTCGTAGAATGAATTAAATTTTTATTAGTAAATCGTAGTGTCCCTATTCAAACTTTGTAACACTTCGTATAATCTTGTGTGGTACACATTGTAATATTTTCCAAGAAGTGCATATTATCGTCGTAGATTGCCCTTCCTACTCCTAACCACCCCTCTTTTCTCCTGACCTTTCTATTTTTTTTAACCTATGCTGCGATATCGCTTGCACAACATCATCTTTATGTCTGCTTCGCAATCGCTCGTGCACACCGGTGCGCAATGTTCTCGAATTCTCCACCCTCTTCGTTCCATCTCCTCCCCTTCATCCTCCTCGAACGATTTCCCATGGGATCAGCAGGCGAAAGGAGTGCTCCATTGGTCCGTGCCAGCAGTCGTACGCATCGCGAATCGTATGTTAAATTATCGACGACTCCTCTGGGGCTAATTACTACTGTCCAAGCCGACGAAACTTGGGGACATTGTTTCCTCGAAGCTCCGCTCCGATGGGACTATCTCGGCATTAATTCTCCCTATTTCTCGTCCCATACTCGATTCTCTCTTTCTTTTCTAGTTTCTTTGGGGTGGAGGGTGGTGTCGTTGCACTTGGCGCGTTTCTTCATTTCTCTCGAGAGCTCCTCGATATTTTTGATTTTCGTTGAGAGTGGTAAGATCTTGGAGAAAAATTGTCGAACCGTGAGTCCACGATCGGACACCTTTGATTATTGCGAAAGATTTGTTCGATGAAATCATTGGGACGAGCTTTTGAACGTAGAGGAATATGGCTTCTTAATGCTATTAAGATGGAATTGAATAGCTGTGAAAGTCATTGCGATTGTTTTGTTTTAATTGTAAATTTTTCTCGTGGGCGACCACTACAGCAGGATTAGATTCTCCTGATATTTCGAGCAATTTGGTTCCTTTGCAAGAAAACAAATGCAGCATCTTTTGTTTAATATGTGATAACATTTCATGACTAATACTTGATCTACATATGAACATTTCTCTATATTCTTCGACAAACCATCGTTCGCCTTTTAGTTAAATCCAAAAGTAAAAAACCCGCAGGCTCGTTAATGACATTCCAATCGAAACTAACGGAAGCACTTGTTAATTAATGGGAGGCATTTCTCACAATTGCCTTCGATTTCCTGTCGTCTGGTTCCCTCTACAAAAACTTAAACGCTAAGAAGAAAGCTTCGTTTGTGAGAAATGTAACAGATGCCGCAGCATATTTATCGAGTTTCTGGCGGACGTAGAGCATTCGCTAAAGATATTCCCAGTCATTTGAATATTCATAAACAGTGGAAACGAAGAGGTAGGAGGTCGATAGATGAATCGGACTCATCGGAACATTACGAGATTATTCAAATCGCTTCTCAGCAAAGTTCGAGAACGCGAGATTCGAATTCCATCAATTACGCATTACAAACAGAAAATATTTAACAACGTCAATGGCATTTTATCAACGCGTTACGCCGAAGCTACATATTAACAACCCACTGGTGTACGACAGAATTAACGTAGGAGCAGCAAATTCGCGGAATTTGACAGTACGAGAGAATTTAACGGAGTCTAGCGTCTCGTAAAACTTTCGTCCGAGTGTCGGCAAGACCCCGAGAGGATTTCCTTATCGACAGAAATAATAATTTAAACGCTCGTTACACTACGACGAGATGAAACGCGCGCCCCGTTTTTACCTCCGCTCGAGCTCGTCGCCGCGATTAAATTAATTCGACGCTTAAATCCTGAAATGTAATAAACAGCGTTATTGCCCCGTTCCACAGCCGAAGTTACGTTGCGCCGCGGAACTGTTACGCGCGCGGCAGAGGACCACGAGAAATTGCTGTGGGCTTCCGCTTCCGTAACGGAGCAGGCGCACTTCTATCAATCTTCTCCACTTTCATTTTCGCGCCTGCCTGCGAGCGCGGGGGAAAGAAAGGCGTGAAATGGGAAAGGCGAAGAAAGTACAGAAAAGAAGATTGGAAATGAGCGATCAACGCGTTTCAATAATACTTCGAGTTTAGCTAACGTCGTTATTAACACTAGGAAACTTGTCAAATTTTGATATCAACCACATTAAAGGCCATTACAAACAACCTATCTTTCTTTTTGCTTCCGCTCTATGATTTTTTTTATTTTCAATTAAAAATTCGTGTATTTAAGGGTTAACGGTAAAAGCTTCACTTTATTACGTTAATTTAATTTTATTTGGATATGCCACAATCAACGATATTTACTAAAGAAAAGTTAAGCAATAAAAAGAACACCTAGGTGAGTATTTTAGAATTATTAAGTACTACAAATTGCATCAGAAGAAACACAGTACATAATAAATGGTACACTAGCTACCATTAAAAATCTAATTACACCTACCGAAAGTAGCAAATGTTTCAATATTAATACTTAATTTTTCCATATTTCAATACGCCAAGCAAGTGTGTATATCAACTGTTTTCAGCGCGGTAATATATGCACAGAAATCACAATGAAAACGAGCCTCCCGCAGGAAAAACAAATACGGACACAAACTAAGGACTTGATGATAAGTGTAACAAGATTTCTGTAATAATCATGGGTAACCGTTCTCGAGGGCCAGGAAGATTTCCGTCATGCGAAAAATTCTCATTAATCGTCGCTATCCCTGCCCACCTCCATTGATCGTCAACCACCCTCACTACCCCTAATATACCATCCCCAGTCCCACCCCTGTTCTCACCACCTCCTCAACGAAGCTCGGTAACGTGCGCGCTCCAAGGGATCCTCTCGCTCGACTCGATGGTGTTTGTAGTTTACATCTACATATATGATTGCAATTCCAGATGAAGCCACGGATCAATAATTCATGGAGGTAAGAGCGTGGCTTCTGCTAAGAGAGAGTGAGAGAGAGACATAGACAGAGAGAGAGAGAGAGAGAGAGAGAGAGAGAGAGAGATGCACGGTGGAATATTACGTGCCGGAGAACATTGCCTCTCAAGACCCTCTCTCGTGTTGTTGTCGTTCCATTTGAGATTTCGTACGGAACCGTATTGTCTTCCTCATAGACAATTCAAGGTCGTTAGCGAGCTCCTTACTCGACGAGAACCGCGCAACAATTACGCGGACTTCGATGGATCGAACGAGCTCCCCACCCCTAAGGTCCTTTCAGCTTTGACCACGCCAACGTGTAGTTTGTACTGGCACACGACATTGGTAACGTTCTGTTGGAAATGTGATTGTTCGCTATTAATTTACGAGTCCTCCGCCGTGAGTGCCGCCAGGCAGGGACTATCGGCTACGGTGTTTGCCTTAACTTTGCGAGGAACTGGAAGAGCAGGGTTGTAGGAGTGGATTTTTGTCAGCAGGGATAATCCAAGAGCGTTGAGGAAGATTGGAGAGGAATTGTTCTGGACGTTTCGGATAATTTTGAAAATGCGATTTCTGGTGACTTTTCGAGGATTGATAAAAACACTCTACTAACAATAAGATCGTCTTTTGGATTTTGAAGCCCTGGATACTTTGGAATGATTTAGAACAGCGTTCGTTGTAAAGAGTGAGTGCAAATGTTGCGCCTACCAATAGGCAACGAATTCCGTCATATCGTCTTACTATCGTTTTTTTTTTCTTTTATATATATTGGCTAGATTCTACGAGTATGATTCTTCCCCGCCAACGCTGAAATTTGTGAACATACTAATTTAAGCTTGTTTTGTAGGTATCAGAATGCTTTGAAAATACCGTGTATAGTGCCTTTATGAGCATTCATAAAAACGCTAATTTTAGATCGTTTTGGAATTATTTCACAATTTTAACAGTATAATCTGCGATTACTTTATGAACATTAATGAAACTGTTCATTTAAGGTAGCACACTTTTCGAAGCTAGGGTCGAAGTTTCTTAAATTGATCCTTTCCCAAGCACAAGTTGATCTTTCGTTCATTTTCACTCGGCAATTCCAAACTTCTTCAACGCGGTGTAACATTTGGGCGTCAATTACATTGTTTGCTTTAATTTACGAACTCGCCAGTAACAAGGGAGAGTTTCTCTTTCTGCCTATTTTCTCATAAGAAAGATATCTTTCGTGAACAAGAGAATCAAATAATTCCTTCCGTCTTAGTTAATTTAACGTGTGGCCAGGGGTTTTTATATTATAAACAAGCTTCAAATTCGTTAGCAATAAATAAAAATCGCCCACGTGTCATATTGCTTCACTCAACGAGACATGTGACAATAGTGAATTTTAACCTTGCGACGTTATCTCCTAAATGTAAGTGCCTAAAATATTTATAAACAACACCATTGTTAAAACCTTCATATCATCAATATGTTATCAACAAACATAAATACTATAAATGTCGTATAAATACTATATCTAAGCAGACGTTCTAATAATTCGTACAATAAAATCATATCAAATCACGCGTTCCATCATTCATGACAACTCGAGATGCTTTTCAAAATACAGAAAAAGTCGTTCAACGTAGATAACAAACGAAAACTCGGGATCTTGGAAATCTTCATATTGTCAGCCACGTTCTCCATGCCCTCGAAAAATAAAATCATTTGCCTCACCCCCGGCCCCACAGGCTGCCGCCTTCTGACGCCAGTGGGGGCGGGCTCACCTGCTCGCCAGCACGTGCCAACCTTCGTTCGAAGTTTTAACAGACATCCTTTGTTCGCGATAAGGCGCGTCGGTTTTCGAAAGCACCTTTCTATGCGCGAACTTTCGCGTTCTCGCGGTCCTTCGTCCCTTCCTGCCGCCGTCGGCGCCTCGAGGCGCGCCTGCGCCGCTCTTAAAGTAAACTCTCGTTATATTATCGTGGCGGGAGACGTCGGTGGGGGCAGGCGGCGGCAGGAGACGACGACGGAGGCGGCAAGGAGGAACTTCGTACTTTCCTTCTGGCCGGATGTTACGCCCCCGCGATTACGGGCTTCTCCTCCTCGCGGCACTTTACAGAAGAAGGTAGGAGGGGTAGGATGTGCTTACGTAAGAAATATCGATGCCCGGGACCGTTTCGCCCAGAAATGGAAGTAACGAAAGTAAATATGTCGAAGTATCCGTCGGTACTTATCGGGGTAATTTTATCGCCACCTTCTCAGGGTGCGTTGGCGAGGCCTGGGGTGGGAAAGGCAGGCCCTCGGGGGTCGAACCACCCCCTCGTTTACTTTCCTTCCCCTGTAGATGATCGCGAACTTCTCCAGTCGAGATGGAGTGACGATAAGTGGCGAGGTAGGGAATATCAAGAAGGAAGAGGGAGGGAGGACATAATCGTCACGTTCCACGATTACTTCCGCCTTCACTCGGACGTTTAATTTGTTTAATTGGAGAGCCTTTTACACACTGACTGCCGTGACATTCACACTCAAGTGATACGTAAATTTCTCGAGTTTTCTGTTATTCGTATTTGCGTGACACGTTACGTTCAACTGAAAGTCCGTGTTGCGCATTGTAAATAATGCACTACTTAAACCTGAATTTTGTAAAATATTATGGAAAGTATAGTGGTATACATAGGTGCTATGTCTGTACTGCTCTGCATGATTTATTGCAAATAGTGTTCTCTTTTTATAAGTACAGCTCTAGGCTCGTCGGCTCAACAGCCAACTTCGGGCAGTTTTGAATGGCTGCGTCTTCACTTATTTTTGAGTAATCGAGACGCAGTTGTCCGCTATTCGCCAAAGTTGGCCATTTGAGTCGACGAGCCGAGATATGTAAAAACGGAACACCGCTATTTGCAAAACATTGACGTTGTAATCAATCCGCATCTTTAGGCAATTGTCAAGATATACTTGACATTGTTAATTATTTTCCGTAAGAAGTAGAGCATAGGAGCAAATTTTTGATTCAAAACAGCAGAAGATATGTGTTCCTATGAATGTTTGTAAAACAAATCGTTTTAATGTATGCTGGATTTTAGTTTTCTTAATTCGCAGGAACATCACATGCACCAATATGCAATATGCATGAAAATTGTACAATTTGCGAATGAAAACTTACAACTGCTGCACTTGATACAAATTAACCTCATACCTTAAAACGTTCATTATCTAACTACTTTGACATCTCACTCTTCTAAAGTAGACTTATTTTGTGTGACATGGACCCGCAAGAGTGCCTAGTGGGCACCTAAAAACAATGTTTACGTGTTCCCTCTTAATTTCCATTAGAACGATTAATAGAAACTGCACGAACCCACATAAAAAATACGCGAAACACATTGCACGATTCTTTCCACTTTTATCTCGCACGCTAAACCCGTGTACCCACGTTCTCCCTACGGAATGTTCAGCGTTAGGGGTTGCAGACACCGAAATTATTTTTATCGCGACTAAGCGCGTGACTTTCCCCAACGACGATATCGCATTTTCCACCCCCACCATCCCCGTTCCCCACATTTCACCCCCTTGCTGCCACGCGCCGCGCAACTTCAGAACGAATGAATTTTAATAACGTTCACCCTACTCCATCCCCCTTCATCGTGTAAATACGAGGACCGCATGACCGTTATTTCGTTAAATTAATCGCACGTACTCGAGGTACTCGTCGACGAGTTGGCACGACGACGTCGTCGCATGTTCTCGCTTGCGCATGCGCGTGTGCAAAGCGTAGCGGCGCACCCCACCGCTAAACCCTAACACTTCTTGGCCCGCGCCAATTTTATCGCTGCTCAGCCGCCGTGGAAAGAAAACTTCTCCACCTTCTTTTTCTTCGTCTCCTTCGTCGCCCTTCTGCGACTTTCCTCACGCGCCTTCGCGCATACGCGTGTGCGTGTGCCTCTTAACGCGAGCGCTCATTATAGGAAAGCACGAAGAACTTTGTACTTTACTCCTCGGCACGGTTCCACGATTCGAATACGTTTTCCTTGGGGCTCCATTGGGGGAGGATGAGCGAGAAACTTTCTCGAGAAATCGATGGGAAGGTGGCAGGGGGGTGGAGTTGGGTGAGGAGTAGGTGCTGGGGAGGGGGTATAAAGTACGCGAGAACGAGAGAGCGAAGTATCTAAAAGCAAGTAATAACCAAATTTACTTTATCGCTGCGAAATCGCTCGCTAATGGGTAAAGGATAAAACTAAATTCGCTTTAGGGGTTGTTGGAAGGAGGGAGGTGGTAGTTGGACGTGCCACTGGAGAGTTTTACAAAAGGTTGGCAGAGTACGGGTTGGCCTTTCACGAATCTTTTAGAACGTTATGTCCTTAGTTCTCCGATTCATTCTTGTCGCGTAACAGCGGGGAGAGGGTGCGTCCAGTTTGGCTTCCATTTTTCTTCTTTCTCTTCTCTCTTTCCATCAAGAAGAAGCCCGGAGGAAAGAGGAACAAAGGGAAAGGAAACGGATCGAAACACCAAAGGATCCTTTGGCTGCCATTAACATTGACACATTTGCTTGTGAGCCACATGGGCGTCATCGTAATTACCCCGTCGAATGTGACCTTCAATACTTAACAACACCTGTCTCTCGCCATTTATGAGGTCCGCACAAACAACTAAACCACTATCTATGCCAGAAATTAAGATAACGAATCTAGACACGCTCCACATTTATGTATATATGTATATTCCTTGTAACAGATGTGTGTGTATGCCCGTCATTTTTAGGCACGACCGTAAAGGGAGTGACTTATTGTTTATAGTAACGTATTAGTCATCGTGATTTTATTCAATAATTTCTTATATCGTATCCATTATTTTTATTATTGTATGTGTTTTTATGCGATGGTTACCATAACGAGCATTTGATTTTATTACTGACTAGCTGATGCAAGTTTAGAATAAAGTGACGACGTTCCCTTTTAATTTATCGTAGTTACTAAACACCAAATGTAACATCAGTTCGATACACATAGTAACAAGTTTGATTTAACATTTAATTGGTATCGACAGGGTGAAATTGGATCCTTAGGGTGTTATGTTATGTAATTTTGCTGATAAGCAATAGAGCGCGCTGCCTCTCCTTACGTGTATTCTTCTTTAACAACTGAATCACGTGATACCAGTTCAAGGTTAATATTTAACTTAATATTTCGACTTTCTCAAAAACATTTCCACACCCTGTTTCCACAAAAGTGCCCAATGCACAACATGCGAACGAACAGAACACAAAAAGTCACTATTTCTAATATCAAACAAATGGACGAGCCCATACTAAAATTTCAAGACTATTGTTTATTGCAAAAATCACATTCTCCCGTGACCAGTAGGCCGCCTCCTGGCGCGACAAGCGCCGAGGCGTTGACAATATAAAATAAAGATCCCTCCGCGCTCACCGAATTAATGGAGGAGCCTTTATTCGCGCCAGTGGGTAAATTAATATACGGCCAATGTAATTGTGTCATTTGTTTGCTGCAATATGAGGTATGCTAATTTCCTACCGACGGACGATGAATATTCAACCGGCAAACTCGATCGCGAGCGCGTGGACTAATAGCGGGAGCGTAGTTTGCGCAGTATCCTATTGATTGGTCCATCGACGCTATTGGCAATAATTAATATAAACCTTAATTCGTTGCCAGGATTCCAGCTAAGCCTTCTTTCCTTCTTCGAAGGACAATGGCAAAGTCTACGCCAGTTCTCCACCTCCAGTTTCTCTTTCTCCTACGGAAAAAGTATTCACCAATGTATTTTCGAGAGAAAATTCGTCGGCCGCCCTTCGGCGTAAAGGAAAGGTACCTGCTGAAGGAGTTTCGGGGAAAAGCTCGAGACTCTGAGGCGGACTCCTTAGCGCATCGCGACTTTACACGCTCCGCGAATCTGTAGGAGGCGGCGACGAAATATGCGGCGCTTCGCGGAAGCGAGAAATTGAATTTGTCGAACCGCTTTCTCCCGTTTTCCAACGAGTACTGGCTGCGGGGGCTTGCTAAGGGGGTGGCGTCGCGGCGAGGGATGAAATCCACTCGAAAGTCGTCGAATCAGGAGCCGATATTCTGACGTGAGCAAAGGAAAATTGTGGAAGAGATTTTTAATTCGATAGGGGAGTGACTGTTAAGTTTTAAGCATGACCCCAACGGGGGTGATTTATGCCGGGGTGCTCTAACTCTGTTCTCACGTGCGCTCGACGTGCGAAGGCGAGCTGGCGAAACGAGAGAGCCACCTACACTGACGGCCACTATCTGTCATACGTATGCCCACGGCAACGTTCAACATGTATACATAGTGTAATAAGCATGTGGGGGCGGTGCTGTAAGAGAAATTGACGTCATAGACCGCAGCGGGGGCGTACTCTGTTACGACAATATTACACTGTAAAAGATCTTTGTCCAAAATCTTTTGTAAAATGTCATTGTCGTCGGTCATTTTTTATTAAATATTGCCCTTACATTGCGAAATATTTGATAAAAGGACATTTCATACAAGATCTAAGACAAAGATCTTTTACACTGTATTATCGGCCTTAGACCAGCCGGGTGTACAGGATGCCGTTATAGGATCCTGAAATGTAGAAGATTTACGATATCTTCATAGTGTTTTGCGACAGCGTTTAAGATAATCGAGTTTATTGAAGAAGAACTTACGAATTCAACAAACCACAACTTGAAACCCATATGCCGTGAATTACAATATCATATCGGTACCCCTGAATTGGTCTGTACTCCTGAATCTCGACGGAGATTTTCCACGCCCGGGTGAACGGCAAAGACATTCCTTTAGACATAAATCCTCAGCCGCGGTGTCTCCGTGTAGACTCAGCTTTTAAAGCCGACTTACGACACCAACGGAAGACTAGGGTCGTATTGCAACTTTACATTCACACATAATTTCATAAATTTTGGAAATTTCGGATTGCCTAATCGTCCTTGTCAGCCGCATGTTATGCAATTTCCTGGTATGTGTTAACCGTCGCACGTGAACCGTTTTAGGTCTATTTGGATTTATACAGGTGAGAATCGATTAGTGCTAATCTATGAGTTTCGGACTTACACGTTGTATTACAGTAAAGTCAAAAAATAGTGTCGCACAGTGATAAGTGTTTCATATAAATACCTAGATTCTACGTATTAGACTTAACCATTTCGTAGTGTTGAATTATTCTTCCGTGTCACAACAATTGCAGTGCTTCCTCGTTCCACGTGTTTTTACGCTCCAGTGGTTCGTAAATTATCAGATACATCACGAAGGTTATGGCGTTGATTTGCGTTATTTGCGCATTTCTTGGTGTTCAGGTAAACCATCGAACACAAAGAGCAAATAATGACCGTAGAGAATAATATAATCATCATGTCAGACACAAAAGTGAACTGCCTTGACAAATGGGTTGTATTAACATGCACTTGCTACTTAAGTGTGCCTGCACTATTTTTCTACCCGTATGCCGTTATTCAACTTATGTTCCTGACACATAGAACCATACGAGTTTGCGCAAAAGATGCGTGTTACGTAGGTACTGGAACTATGTACGTCGACTATTTTCATACGTCTATTTCGACAGGAGTGATTCGGTAACTATTTCCTTATCAGTTTTTCCTATTCCTTTATCGGAAATTTTCAAAGAATCGTACCAAAGGGTATGGTAAACGTTCTGTATAATTAGACCCATACTTTGATTGATTGTGAGACTTAACACTAAAATTGTATAGTGTGAAACTTTTTATTTTATTCGGTCTTCCCATGTATTTAGTTCATCGTACCCTCATTTCCCTAATAAAAAAAAAAAGAATTTATGCGCTTTGTTATATGTAAGAAACAGACAATGTTTTTCCCAAAAGCAATTGCACTTTTATTTTACACAGTCGGATGTATTTTTTACTTTCTGAAGAGAAACAACTCAAAGTTACAAAATTTTATCTTACTTTTAGAGCACCGAAACTTTCGGTGTGATCGTCAAAAATGCAGCCGACAAGTGTGTTCAAGATGCAAATTTCAGGCAGTGCATGAATGAAACTGGTATAGAGAAGACTGCGATAAAAGTGATGGTTGAAGCAATTACCTACCTCTGATTAGCTGTGAACGCGGAAACGGCTGTTAGTGATCAGACCCATAGTTGCTTCGAAGATTTACTTGAGAAACTTGATAATGCAAGTCCATTTAGTCCGACAAAAATAGCGCATCTATGCGTGCAAAATGCAATTGCGTATTCCAGGTTACCTTCGAATGACAACAAATCGGAATCCGCAATTTGAAATCAGTAGGCATTTTCTTAAATCAATGAAAAAGCATACAAAGTATTTTTAAAACGCTAGAAAGACGATATGTTTATTCCATCCCAGACGATTTTCCTTCTTTTTCCTCATTCAACGATATTTCGCCGAAGAATTCTTCTCGTCAAAGATCGGATCGCAGGCACCTACCGGCTGGGCGAATCCTTCCTCATTCGTCAACATTCCTCGTTCGTTCGCGTGATCGATCGACGTAATTTTGAGTCAAACTCCGCGCGCACGCGGGCGAACGGAACGTTTGGCGTAGGACCGTACTGAAGGGGCACCTGACAAGCCAGCAGACAAACTGTCCTATCCACGTTAAGCTGCCCTGTCGGAAGCATGCCGGTACCTGGTGACGCAAAACACTCGAGGAATAAGCTTCCCCCGTGGAGCTATCTCTCCTTCGAGAGAAGCCCTTGTTCTCCGCTTTCTTCTCGTCCCTTCGTCTATCCTTCGTTTCAACCGACCTTTGCCGGTTCACTAGTTTTTTCTGTAATTAAGGTGAATGGTCCGTGTAACCCTGCTGGTAGCGAATAGTTCCGGTTCCTAAGACTTTTTCCGGTAGCAGCGACTCGAAGATTTTTCCGGTAGCAAAGTAATCGCGACAGAATAATAGATCATCGTAAATAAGATTGTTTTCGAGGAAAAATGCAATAGATTTTTAAACAGTTTTTCTTTATAGTAGAAGGTGTAAATTTTTTGTGATAATTGTAATTTTATTTCCACCGTGGTTGTAATTCTCCGATCATTGATTTTATTTTAATTTTACTCCGGTAGTCTTTCCTTCGCTATATATGTTACTTTCTATTTGAGCTAATTTAAATTAAAAATCACGGTTAGCAAGCTTGTTCAATTTTACATGCTTAAATTTCAATTAATGTTATTTTATACCTCGACAGCAACATTTGATAGCATTGTGAGATTATCGTCGCCTAACGTGGTATAACGTCAAAAGCGAATCTTTAGACAATTTTCTCTCACGATAGTTTCGTAGCATGATGAAATCGTCACTGCAATCGGGATATTAATTTTAACAGAAAACTCTGTGAAATTTTCGTGACACGACCTCTCCCGTTTGTCCATCTGGATTCGTGATTGCAGCCACTACTACAGAACACCACTAGACGCCCCTGCGGTAACTCCTCTCACAGAATCTTGGAATATAACAAATCGGTTTCTTCCATCCATCCTCTTCCTTCTCCCTCGACAACGCCGCTTCCTCGGTGCGCCCAGCGAAATTCTGTTTGTCGAATTTCCATCCACGAAGACTACTCGAGGTGGCTCCGTTCTTTCCACCGCGAATGGAAATTCACTGGCGGTGAATTTGCTCGCTTTCCGCGGGAAATCGGTGTCGAATGGAACCGGCCCGAGGACTGTACTCTCGTGCGGTGCGCAAGAAAAATCCACGGAGGAGGAAATCCGTGCGGGAATTTTATCCGCTCGCGTCTGGTAACCACCACACTGCAGCACGCTCGTAGCGACGGCCCCGAAACGACACCTCTTTCCGAATCCACCCCCTCTTCACACCTTTGACGTAACCGCGGATGCGTCTTTAAGGGATTGGAGCAGCACGCGTGGCGAATTGGTAAAAGCCACTCTATCGTTCTCCAGCACGAGAGCTTGGAGAAAAGAGTAAGGAGAAAGATCACGTCGTGGCTCTTACTCCCTTCATCGCCACGAAATGTCCGCGGAATCGGATGTCCGTTCGGTGAATCGCGCCCTCGTGACCGAGAAGAAAAGAAGGTGATAGCAGAAATGCAGCTGTGAAACTTGATTCCACGAGAGGAGAAATTTTGTGGGGATCGGGTTCCCTGTTTTGAGTGAATTTTGCGGTACCGTATTGTTTCCCATTTGTTTCCATGGTACGTAAGAAGTGATTATTAATGGTTAAGTGTGCCACGTATATGCTTACACGCTAGTGGTGCCAATTTAAATACCGATATAAGAAAACGTATACAGGTAGGGTGGTTTACTTAACATATGTTGTAATTTGAAATATATCATTTTTCTAAGTCGAAATTTACGAAAAAAAAAACTGTTCCATAATTTCCAACTTTAAACACTAATACCAGCGAGCTGTCAGTGTAGAAATTAAGAGTAATGAAACTTTGTGGACTACATTAGTTTATAAAGGTAATGGATTGACATTTACGCGCCTGCTTGCGAAGTTTCGTAACGGAACGCAAAAATCGGTTCCACAGTAGAGAAAATGTACGTTGTGCGTTGAAATTAGAATTCGACGCTAATATTTTTGCCGCAATTTCCCAGTCTTCGTTTATGTCAATCGTAAAGAATTCATAACAATGCGAACGTGTGTGTCGCATGAGATCCGTACACAACATTTTCGTGTTATTCAACGCACGCGATCCGTTCGTTGTCAGGTTTTTTTACAAGCATCATAGAAATTTGCGCTACGTCGTAATTCTAGTCTGGACACGTTTGTAAACACATGTGTGTTACAGCGAAAGCTGCGAAATATTTGCGTCGAATTCTACATAGATTGTACACGTAAAGTTTTATTACTCTAGTCCGAATTCGGTTTTATAAATTCATTACACTTCACGTAAATTTTTACCGAATGTAGGGTACAACGTACATTTGTACTGGGTTGGTTTTAAGTAGAAGCGAGAAGATATTTTGGGAGGAACACCTTTGAAATATCAAGTTAAATACACGCTTCGGTAAACGAAATTCATGAGAGAAATTTTCGAGCATGCCCAAGATTTTATTTACTGGAGTGGGATTAAATAAATACACGATGAAGAGGCAAAAAGAAAGAAACGGGAGAAAAAGAAAACACATATTTTAAACGTAAATGGATTTGCAATAGCTTTCACGGATCGGTCGATTGCTTCCGACTGATGTGGTCTTGTTGAGCGTCGCTGGATCAGGCCCACATTTCCACTGGGCCAGCGTAGAAATAAAAGAAAATCGCAAGCAGAACAATTATGGATATAAATCCTTAACCCTGGCTTCATTCGAAAATAACTTTCATTTTCTCAAAGAATCGAATTACTTATAGTGGAACTTATGTGTTAGTAAAAGCGGGTTGCATCGATAACTTTATAAATCGTGTTAATAAACGGGAGAACATTTTTGGAAGCCTCTTGTATGTAATCATTTAATTTTCGACGATCACGACAGGAGAACTCCGCGTCTGAAGGAGCCCAGAGGCTGCGAAGTTATAAACTGGCCGCATGCGTCGCGATGCATCGCGGAGAACGACATTATTTTGAGCCGTCCCGGTGGCGGCGGCCTGAGCCTCGCGGCACTCGGGGGCAGGCTTTTGTTTTTCTAACAGGCCGGTCTCGCGGATGCATTTGGTAGCCGATTCGTCCATATAAAGCGACAAATGTCCTTTTAAGGGACGCATCGCCATCCGCGGACCGCGTGCCGGGAGTGCTCCGAGTTCGGAGCCTTATTCCAGAACTTTCCTAGTAGCGGTCGTCTGCACGCACACACAATCGTCCTGTGTCCGCTTCATTAAAATCCTTCTTAATGATCCCAGGCCCGAAACTCCACGTCGTTTTTTCATCTCTCGTGAATCTTTTCTTCTACTCGTCGTACAGGTGAATTTAGACTCAGTCTTCTTTTCATGCAAAATGATCTTTTAAACTGATCAGTGACCAGCCATCGAGTCAGCAAGGCAGAGCCAATCTATATTGTTTCGATGGAACGAATGGAACCTGGTATTGTCCCTTTTCACTTTGATCATTGGGAGAACAGTCTCATCCAAATCTTCGCCCGAAGTGACCGGCAAACAAAGTAAAGTCGACATTTTGTTCTGAATCTTTATTTTCAGCTAAAGTAATCGCGTACAGTAATTACGGAACATTAACAATTCCGGGAAAAAGATCTTCCTTTCGTCCAAAGGAACCAAAGAATATTCGGCTTTCGTCTTTCGTAATCACTGTAAATGAATCATCCAGGATAATTATCCAGATTAAAAAATCTAAATTTAGTCTAAGAAGGTCACCTCTGAGTACAAAGGACCACAAGAGGGATTTTCATCATGGCCGTGAATTTTCTCCCGCTTCCTGATATTCTTACCCTCGTATTTCACGTTCCACAGCTCCTTCTCTTCTCTCACGCTCCTGCAGACGTGCCCTACGTACGCCGCGGATTCTCTTTATTAAGTGAGCGGCACGCGCTGATGGAATTATAAATGAGGAGAGTCTCCCATTCCACCTTTGGCTCCTTCGCTCAGGAACGTATATGGAAATGGACCGACGTGCAAATATTTTTGGTTCTCGTCCATCTTGAATATATATTTTACCCTTCCTCCTTCTAGCTCTTCCACCTTTCGTCTTAGTTCCTCCACAAATGGTCTCGCGATCGATATTTTCATTAAACGCTTGGTGATTCCATTAATTCGACATTTAGCGTGAATTGTAATGCGATTTTCAGATTTTTAAATTTGTCTTTTCTTATTCGTACAATGTGCTAATTCGATCATTCGTGATAAAATGTTTACAGTATATACCGTGCGAGAAAGCATTAAGTTAAGATAGGAAATCTTCTGTTTTAACGTAGGCACTTTACCGATATTATTTATCTCCTACGTACATATACCGTTGACTTAAGATGCGTAGAAATGCTTGTTTGATTTCAACCTAAATGCTTTACTTAATATTTTGCACTTCGCATTTTTGTACAGTTTTGTGTCCGACAGCCTCCTATTATTTTAACCTTTTCCCCGAAAAGTAAGTTTTCCCTTTTAACTGAAAAATAATAGAATGTCAATAAGTATGTCACTAGGAAACATTTTTATTCAACAACTGATTGGCGTTAATTCGCAGTCAAAGTTCAAAAAGTTAAAGAAAGTAACTCGGGTACAACATACAAGCGTTTCTATGATAATCTTTTCAGTGAGTCTAGGACTGAAGAGATTTATTTATATCGGCCATTTGTCGGTGGGAAATTTTAAATCATGCTACCTGCACGGTGCGTCCCTGCTGTTGCAACCGCGACAACGAAAGGAGATCACGCCAAGGAGGTAAGCCCTTGTAAAGACAGCCAGTCTGTTCTTCTCTTTTCTCTTCCACCCTTTCCTCTTTCACGGATCCCACTCTTCTCTCTCTCCCTCTCCCTCTCCCTCTCTCTCTCTCTCTCTCTCTCTCTCTCTCTGCCTTTCTCACTTCTGTCTCGGTGGTCTTCATTCCTCCACCTCCTTATGCACCTCCTCTTCTGAGGATCGCGCGAGAAACGCACTCGACACGCACATAGCCGCAGAACGTTACAACGGCGCAGCTGCCGGTGGCGTAGCACGCAGAACGATGCTTTAACCGTACTCCTGCTGCGCCCGATACGTCTATCAACGATGCTCCTTTCCCACCGATTTTCCGCGAATCGACAGTCCTTTACGCGGGAATAAACGTGGTAAGGCTGCCGGAGAGCGGAGAGTATATCTTGTGACGAGAAAATCGATCGTGCAGTTTCTAAAATCGTTTTTTCGGTGTACCGAAATTTAATCCTGCTTTTTGTATTCCGTACCAAACTCACTGCAATTTTTCGAACATTTTTTATTCAGTCACGCAAATGTGTAACAAAGAATAAAGAATTTATTTGCGACAAAAAAATCGTTTTTGTCATTTGCGAAGTTTAATCTTGACTTTTGTATTTCATAAATCAACTCCATCACATATTTCCCAAGAATAGTTGGCCCCTTTACACGAGACCATACCACACAACCTGGAAGAATGCCGACGGACAAATTACATTCTAAATAAGAATAATAAAAAAGAATTAATACGTATCTAGCATCCTGATAAATTCCTTCGAACAACTGTCCAAAACGTTCTCCTTCCCTTGCGCTTCGTTTCACGAAACAGCCTCCTCTCGACACAAACGAGGAGGATACAAACGAAACGTATTCGAGTTTCAGGAAGCGTAACAAGGAGCCGGTAGAAAGTCGAGGGCATTCCTCGAAGAGAACCAGGGAGAAAGAGAGAGAGAGAGAGGGAGAGAGCGGTGCCTCTCCTAATCTCGCACGCGACGCGAGGACAATCGAAACGCAAGATCGACACGCTGCTGCTGCTGCGCTCCGCGGGTTAAACGGGCGTAATCATCGTGCATTCATGAAGCACAATCGGACGTTTCGCGTGCACGCCGTCTGAGAGATCGAATCTGAGAGAGAGAGGGGGGAGAGAGGGGAGGGGGAGAAGGCAGGTGAGAGGAGGAGAAGGAGGATTCGGAAGGAGGAGAAGAGGAAGAGGATGCGCGCACACTCAAAGGGTGATAACCGGTCATCGAGGCGATATTGCGGTATTGATCGATAATACGCGTGGCCACCCTCGTCGTCGGTCTATAGCCTCAAAGCGCTATAATTGTCGTTCGGGCGATCGGCTCGAGGAGATGGAGAAAGAGAAGAAGAAGGAGACGGAGAAGGAGAACGAAGAGAAAAGCAGAAAGGATGAGTGCATGCAAGAGTAGGAGGATCAAATGGAAACGAAGAAGAAACGGGGAGGAGGAGGTGTATTTATATATATGAAAATCAAAAAGAACTAACGTGAAATTCTCTAAACTTCACAGTATGAAACAAATGCGGAACAACGAAGACGAATGAAGAAAGAGAGAAAAGGGATTCCATAAGAAGAAAGTAAAAATAAAAATGAAAAGACCAAAAAGGTGGTCGAGGCCGCGAACGGCTCTGACGCATAGCGGAAGTCGCTCTCTAGGCTAGCTCGCGTAAACACGCGCGGAAAAGTCTCCACTTGTGTAAGGGACGTTGGTATTTGGCGCAAGAATGCTATTTGTCGATTATGTCGAATGGCTCCGCTTTAACGATCCGTAAAAAGATCGCGAGATTGACTAGCGGATGAAACGATCGGTACGACGTAGGAGACGATAGGCTTATACGATGACGTAAATCCACCTTATTCCACGCCGCGCATTTGTTGCGCATTCGGTTCCGTTTGTCTCGCGCCGTTACGGTTTCTTGAGGAACATTTAATTATTCGAGAAGATGAAATAAATAAATTATATAATTAAATGGTTGTTAATACAGAAACAATCCACCTTGAAGGGCATTACGTCAATTTAAAACTAAAGCTACCAAAAGCAGGTCTAATGATCGATTAAGAAGGGAAATTCCTATATGAAAAAGGTCTTTGGAACTATTAGTGTTAATTAATTTTTTATGTCTGTATCGCGGAAAGTGGCAAAAGACGAGGCACAGTTGCTTTGCATTTATCCAGTATTCCATAAAATGTAAGAACGAATCCAGGCCGGACAGAAATATCAAATATATTAATACCCATTTGACATTTCGAAACATTATCGATCGTCATCTTCAACTGTCCCGCAATGGTGACCGAAAAAATGTTTAGGATTTGTTATCTTCGATAATATTTATTGAAATCCCATACAATTTGAGATATGAGCGTAAATATGCATTTGAAAAGTAACTGTAATATTTCAAAACTTTTCATTGAGTCTATTGAGTTAGCGCTAAGTACGAGCTTCACTTACGCCTATTGGAAAAATCTTTTGAAAAGCGAAGCTTTTCTGGATACTGCTAGATGTGAGGGCGGAGCACGAATTTATTTACATGCGTATACACACTAAACATGGCAAGCTCGTTAGACGTGAATTAATACAAACCTGCAATTTTCGAGCAATTTACAAATCGCACACATTTTCTCGATACAAATCAATTTCTACAAGTAATTTGTTAATCACATTGTGCTGTCAAGTGCGAACTATGCACGCTGGTGTTCAAATTAAACTAAACAGTAACGAGATTATAGCATTATTTTCAATCGTTGCCTAAAATTTACAAATATAGACAAAACTTGAGTTCATGATTTATTAATTAAAAAGAAGAGCAAGAAGATGGAAGGTAATTTCTTTCGCATTTGAAGCATGTTTGTCACATCGAAGATTACTTCAACATTGCGGAATGTTTAAAGTAGAGTCGAGGTATTCATTTCCTCGAGACAACTCCCCCAATAGGAAAAACTCATAAGGAAATACTTTTCGATTCGCCTCTATCTATATAGAAATATAAACCCATGAAAATGGTCCACGTACGCAGTTCAGTACTTGTATAATACGCAATTTCCAACTGATATAACAGCGCTCCTTATCACCCTGTTTATTGTCCAGTGCAATGATAATTTTGAAAACTTGGCGTACAGTCGTATGGTTTTATGTGTCAGTAACATAAGTTGAATACCGGCATTCGAACAAAGAAATACTGCAAGGACAGTAATTTTAGATAGCAAAGCGCGTGTTAATACGGCAATAGCCACGCATATGTCAAGGCTACAGTTAAACTGCATCTATTAATGATAAGTCAAAAAAATTCATCGATCACACTGTATCGGTACACATGGAAAGGTGTTCGAAAAAAATTTACCATGTAACAGTGTTGTAAGATACTAAAAGAAACTAAACCGTACGCGTAAATTGACACGAACATACAAAAGACTTGTCAACGTGCATTAAATCAAATCCGACGAAACATTTTATCCAACGTCATTTAAGAAACCGACTGAATTTTTACCTAGCATACCAATATTTCTCGTCATTCAAACATAAATAAATATCATCCAAACACGAACAAAAGCCATTAATAAAATTCACAAAATCAATCCAGATTTCCATCGAGTGTCCGAATTTTTCTTTGGGAACATTTTCCGCTTTACCCTTCTCAATATTCTCCATGACTTGCCAAACGGAAAAGAAAAAGAAGAAGGTAAAAAGAAGAGGAAGAGCGGAACCGGACGAGGTCGAGGTGACGGTAACCGGAAGCTAGATTGGGTGCGCGTGTACCTTCGTAGGAGGCAGTCGAAGAATCTGCGCGCGCGCACGCGTACGCGCAGGTACTCGTGCCCTCGTATACTTGCGCGCGTGCGCAATCGCTCTCCCAGACCGCTGGTAGTATTTAGCGCGGGAATGCGGTCCGCGGTTTGCCGGTTACCGGTTACCGGTTGCCCTGCGGCTCTACACGCTCTCTCTCTCTCTCTCTCTCTCGCCCTCTATCTCTGTATGTGTGTGTAACGTGGTGGAAGCGCACGGCGTGCACCATGCGGCTATCTTATCAAGGACGAATGCTCAGACACGCTCCACAGCGCTGATCTGTCCTCATCCGCGTTTTTCTCTCTCTTCTCTCTCTCCCTCTCTCACTCTCTATCTCTCTGTCTATCTATCTATCTATCTATGTATCTCTTTCTTTCTCTTTCCCTCGAGATTGCACGGGAAGGACGAGAGCGAGCCGCTCGCCTGGAATTAAAGGCGAGCGAATGAGCGAGCGAGTAGGCAAGCAGTCTCGATGATCGGCCTCGGTTATCGGGCGCAAAGGACGGACGTTGACTGCCCGGAATGCTTTCCGCTTATGAGAATTTCTGCTCGATTTGTTCTCTTTCTTCGTGACGCAGTTTGCAGAGCGTAGGATTGCTTATTGGTTGCGCTGTTTGATTTGTTGGCTTTGGGGCTTGAAGGTTTCAAGATTGTTTGACCATCCCGACTGAGATTGATGTAGGTACTTCTTGGATTCTTTTGAAGATTCTGTGATTTCGGAAACTGTGCGGAGTGTTTTTTCAGCACGTAGGATTCGTTGGTTTTAATTTCTTCGGTCGGCAGCACGTATCTTGAAATTAGTTCTGTCATGAAGCCTTGAGAGTTTCTTTTTATGTTAGGAATAAAACGCAGTGTTTTCCACCTAATCATACACGATTTGATTTCTTTCGTTAATTGCGAGCTTTGGGTACTTTGCCTGACTGGCAATGAGTTTGAAACAATGACTTTTCGAGTTTTGGACCTTCCAGGATTACTGAAAGATTTTAGATGCTCTCTAGGTACCCGGAAAATCAATGAGAGATTCTGAAATCCTATCAAGATTCTGAAATTTCTCACAAAATTATCGGAGACTTTCCAAATGTCTCCAAAGTTATCGGGTATTCTACAAATTTTCTTACAATCATCTAAAATTCCCAAAGTTAACGTGGACGAAATACAAAAAATTCTCTCAACCTTCAACACGCTCCCATCCAGTCTCCAAAAATCCTCGAACCTTCTCTACCGCCGGATGATTACTCGTGCCACCGAGTTTCGATTATTCTGCGGTTTCTTTAGGGTACGCGGCATACGATATTATTCGGGGATGCTGCGAGCGACGAAATAGGGGAACAGAGCCTTAAAGAAAAACAGAAGAAGAAGGGAGGAGAGTGGAAAAGAGAAACGAAGAAGGGTGGCTGCCAATTCGGGCGGTACACTTTGATCGCGGGGATTCCCCGATCGGGTGACTCGCTCGGATAAAACGGGGGTTGACGTTGTGTTTCTCCTTCCACCACTCTTGTCTTCTCCACTCCATTCTCTTCTTCTGCCTGAGCCTCTTCTCCTTCCTTCCACGGATCTCACGTAGAATTCTCTCGTCGACGATTCTCCCGACTTCTTTCTCTGTTTCCCACGTGACCTGGTCCATCTCTCTCCCTCTCCCTCCTTCTCACTCCCTTTTCTATCTCACTTGTTTCTTCTCTACGTACGTCCCTCCTTTCGCCCGATGTAGAACCTCGCGGACGTGGCAGTGACTAATTATTTAGGGTGCGCTCGCTACCACCCCTTCTCCTCTTCTCTATCTCTCTTTTGCTTTTTCCTTCGATTCGTTTCTCTCTCCAACTAAAACTTCCCCTCCCCTTTCCATCTCGCGAGGCAACCTTCCCTTCTTGCTCATTTATTTTTCCCCTGCATTTCTCCGGAGCCAAACGGAACACTTATATGGACTTCGTCACCGGCGTTCGTTTCGCCGGTGGGTATACCGCTATACGCGGGCCATTGTTTTGCACCGGTAGGCCGAACCAACGAACGAAGGAACGAAGCAACCGGAGAGAGAGAGAGAGAGAGAGAGAGAGAGAAAGAGAGAGAGAGCAAAGGAACGAGCGAATGGACGCGCGCACCGCCAGCACCTTATTAGCAATTCAAATTGGCGGCAATTTTTTGAGCGCATTTTTGACCTCCTGTATCGGGCCGTCGTCTTTGTCCCGGGCCCGTATACACCGCGCCGAAACTCCCGCCCTTATTAAGGCCGCCCTCGCCATATTAAGCCCCCACGTTAAGGCCCTGGCGTAATAATTGGTCTTTACTACTCTCCTTCGCCTCGTGCCTCCTCCTCGTCTCCCCAGCCTCTTCTTTTGCCCTCGTGCCGCGCTCTCGTGCATTCTCTCTTTTACCGGTGGTGTCCATCGTACTTCTCAAGTCGTACTTTTGTTGGTTTAGGAATTGCAATCGGATAGGATCCATCGTGGATGATGTTGATTAGGGGAAGGGATTTGTTTGTTACGACGATTAAAAAAGAATAAATTTGATCTTTATGAGAATTGATATACAGGGTGTCCCAGACCACCCGTACACCCCTTTTAAAATCAAGGGGAATGGATTTTATGAAAAATCCAAAAAATTTTGATGACTAAATCGGGTATGCTCTATCCGATGATGGTATTTTCAACTTCCGGTTCGAACCGGAAATGGGTTATTCAGACCGGAAGTTAATTTTTTTAAATGGAACATGATAATTTTTATTATCGATTCGGATTCTACGTAAAAAAACAGGAAACTTTTGTACCAAACATTTCTTCAAAAAACGTCAACTGTGACCTTGAAATGGCTTTACTTATGACCAAACTCATGATAATGTATGATGAATCATCTCATTAGTTATTCAATATCTGAAGATGAATTTAAGACGGTCTTGATAACATCTGACTATGAATGTCGTCCTAAGACTCTAAACCCTTTCTACGGTGCGTAGATGTACGGATCGATGTATGGCTAGATACGATTAGGTCTGGTGTTCGAAATGTGCACCGTTTTCTTCAATGCAAGCCAGTGTTCTTTTCGCAAAATTATTTGAAAGGGTTTAGAGGAAGATATAGGGGAATATGTTATTCGCTAACTTAGAATTTAAATTGACTCGGGATTAAAATTATATGGGGAATAATGTTAAAGGTTAGAGAGACATATTAGGCGTATTCTTTCGCTGTTTTAACGAACCTGTTGTCTGAAATAGTTTCAATGACAAACAATGCGAAGTGCATCCTACCTGCGATCTTAGGATGTTCCACTGTTGCCATTTTTATAATTATTTTAAATCAATGTCTTTAACCCTATTTGCTTAACATAGCGATTTACAGATTGCTCGCTTTATGCGCTCAAAGTTGCCGCTCGCGAGATTACTCACATGGAGCAGTTTTGTGCTTACGAATATATTCGCTTAGAATAGCGAAAGGGCCAATTATTACTGTTCCAGTTATTCCAACAAGCAACTAACATTCGTTTTATTTATATTTTTAAGTTACTTTTACCTCGTACGAGCACTTGCCCCTTTCAAGAAACGTTATTATCACTCAAAAAGTCTCCTTTTCGTTCCTTTTCTTTTTCTTCTTTTGTTGCATCTCCTCGAAAATTTTTCCGAGAACGTCCCTAAGTTTCGCATTTACGCGGAAAATTCATGTCCAAAGACCTTGGATAAATTTCTCTTCTTCGAATTTCTTCTCTTCGAATTTATTTCTCTTCTTTCGCACCTTTCCCCTTCTCTGACGAGCTTTCGACCAGATAGCGCTTTCCTTCCTCTCCATGGACAACGACGAGAGAAAAAGCAAAAGAAGAAACATTCTCACTCGAAATCCACGAAGCTCTTCTTCTCGAGCCGTCTGTCCGCACGTCGTTCACCGTCTCATGGGCAAGCTCCTCTCCCTGGACGGGTCTCAGGTGCATCGTGGCCAAGTCAAGGCGTAAAATTTGTCAGCACGATTCGCCGCTTAAATTTTATGGACGGTGCGAACTACCTCCATAAACAAATCGAATTGCCGCTGTCCTGAGCGCCTTCTTTTCTTCTTACCGATACCTTTGCTACGGTTAACAATGTTGAAAGAAAGTCCAAGAAAAAGGAGAAAAATATTAAACGGCGTTAAGGGTGGTCGAGAATTATTTTTGTGAAATGTTTGAATTGAAACATTATGTGTCAATTAAGGAAGGTATGAATATGAAACTTTTGGCACGTTGCACTTCATTTCTTAGATTTTGTTCATATGTTTGATTAATTTTCTGAATTTATTTTGTGAATGGAATTAAATATCGAGTCAGACTTGAAAAGGGAGTTCAAAGGATTATAAAGATTCCCTGTATGCAGAATTATCTGGGCGAATCAGATATTTTGTCGGCTTTTAAAATTCACGTTAGAACATTTCCATAGGATTATAACATTCCATAAAATTATACTCTGGATATATATACTCTGGAAATATAATCGGAATACACGAGTTTACAAGCCAGTGCTGTAACGAGTAACTCCGAAAACGAGGAATGTGCTTCTACACGCACAAAGAAGCAAAAAGAAAAGGAAAGAGAAAATGAGAAACGAACAAAACATGAACGGAATCTAATTAACTAAAATACCATGTTACAAACTTAACCTGAGTTTCATACTTTTAAATATACTAGGTATACGTGTTCATTTGCGGAACAGATATAACACATGGAGCCCCAAAATATTTTCCATCGGAGTTCCTTTACAGAGATATTATGTGATGTTATGCGAATTTCCTCCTCACGGAAGGAACCTGGTGGTGGCGAGGGAGCACTCACGCACGCGCGCGCGCGCAGCTTGTAGAGAACATTGGTCCCGAACCACTCGACGTTCGAATCCACCGTAAAAATAAATAATGTCGCCGGAGGCATGCGTCGAACGATTGCCCACTCTTGGCGCGTGTCTCTTCTCAGATCGTTTGTACGTCGTGCATACACGCGTGCTGCGCTCGCCCCTGTTTGTTTGTACTTCTCCAATTCTCCTGCTCCTCTTCCAACTCGCTGCATCTCCAAGGTTGGAAAGTTTGAAGACGCTGGCGGGAAAAGGTTTGAGATCGTGAGGAGCAGAGGTGAAATTTTAATTCAAGATTCAATCGAATGTGGAGGTTGGATTTTGATTTTCTATCGTTATTATTTGGAAGTTGCTGCTTATCGCAGTTGTATTTACTGTTTCAACTTTTGTAAGCGGAATATGACGAAATATGTTCTCCCCAACAGAAGACAATTTCAATGGGATTTCTTTTTTATTCGAGGAAAGCTTAGCTCCTTTATCAAAATGTAAAATATTCTAACAAGCACTCCACGCTTCTATAATTTTGCGGAACACTTGTAAAATGTTCCCGGAATCAATTGATTGAGAATCAACAGTTTTAAAAGAACCTATTCTTTTCAAATTTCTCATTCCAGTCCTGAGATAAATCCTTAACTTCTCTCTCTTCCTTACCCCACGAAGTATCAAGACAGATTTTAAAACCCGTGCCACAAATGCGCGCCCTCTTTTCGGTTCTCCCTTGTTCGAAATATCAACAGGTGTTCACGCGTAAGCATTGCCAGTCAAGATTTGTATCTGGAAAATGTTTACCGCCTGCGAATATTGTATCTACCTTGTTTGAAACTATCTTTGTCACCTTGATATCGAAACTGCGGAGGGAGGAAATAAAAAAAAAAAAGGGTAAACGGAGTACGTTAACATCAAATCGCGAATCAAGTTTAAACCGTTTCGCACGATTCTCCCGAATGCTTGGGTGTTTCCTATTGGATATTTCCTGCAAAATTCGCATGCTCGAACGATCGTTCGCCAAAAAGTAAAACATTAATTTCCGACGTGAAAGTACCTCTAGAGGCGGTTCATTTGCGACAAATGTGATGTTTCATTCAAATTCTCCTGTTGATTCGTGTGATAGCTCGGTTTGATTCTAGCGTGCGAAACATTCGGTAACTTACCACAATTATACGAGGTGCGCACGCTCCTTCGCGGAAAACTGCATAAGCACGCATTTGGAGGAGAGAAGGATGGAAAATCTCCCGACGTAAATTATCCGTTCCTTATTGCGCGCAACCGAAAACGCAGCATGTGGCTTTTATCGGCGACGCGCGTATCTTTCCCCCTCTCGAGCTCGTCTTTCTTCTTTCTCCTTCTCCTCCTCCCTCTTCATTCTTCTCCACCTTCTTCATTATTCAAGTTCCTGCTCCTTCTCCTTTGGAGAAGCGAGTCGTACGGTAATATTCAACGACAAGGAGCCTCGGTGGATGCGTGGCCATGCGAGCGGATTATTATTCCTGTCACAACGGGAGAAATGTCAAACAATCCCGATCTCGAGCTTTCGTAAGAAGGCGCGGCGTTCGTTAAACGCCCGTGTAAATTGACGTCGCGTCGACGCCCTCTCTCGTGTATTCGCCAGCGAAGACGGCCGAGGGTAATAATAGGTAGTCGATTTTGCGAAAATCCTCGACTCTGGAATAATTCTAAAATATCCCGCGAAACTTGCTTCACAGTCGCGCTTTCTTTTTTCTTCTTATTCCCTACTTCTTCACGAGCTTTTGTTGGAATTACAAGTATCGTTATTATTTTTTCTTACGTTAATATTTATGGCAATAATTGCAGGATTATTTTTTCTTATTTATGCGATGTAAGATCGATAATGACTAAATTAAGAATTTATCACAACTTGGTGCTCCCAAATTATTCATAAGCAATCTGCAAGATTAATATTCTTTAGCCCTTCGTATTGTTTATAATTTTAAGAATAATTAAATATAAACGTAAATTAACATAATCACACGAGCATATGAATTATTAAATATAAAATATGATCCGTACTCGAGCAGCGTACTTTCCACTTGTGGAAATTAAGCTAGCGCGCGATCTTCGCGAGTGAACTGTACTCAATCGGAAGATTTAGCGAGGTTATCGGTGCCCACCTTCCGAACAAAGCTCCAACTACTGCAAAACGCGATATCGGTGAGTACTTGGTGGTTGCTGCATTGCACGTCAATTGCTTAATCACGAATAGCCCGTACAACTAATTACGGTGCCCAGTACTAATTACCTCCGCGCTCCCTCGCGCCAGTATCAAAGCGACGTCGACGGTGAGATATCTCGGGCGCGTGAGCGTACACGTTCCTGAAAAGTACAGAAGAGACAGAAAGAGAGAGAGAGAGAGAGAGAGAGAAACGTTTCGCTCGTTGCTTTCCCCCTCCCTCTTTACCTTTATCCAGTCAAATTACTAATAACGCATCGGGCGTCAGGTCGGAAGATAACGAGTGTGGCAAACGTTATCGAGTTCTCGTAGGCGGACTACGATTGGTGAGATTTGAGGAAGAGGAAAATTAACGTTCCATTTGACTTTAAAGATGCCTCATGCATCGATAGGTACATCCTACGATACGACATTAAATCGCGAGTCGGGGATAGAATATTTTCAAAATATATATAAATTTCCATGGAGATAGAAAATAGTTTATGTGAGATTATTTGATACTTCTTAAACGTTGAATCCCAACATTTTTAGACTAAAGTGATTTTATTTAATTTTCAGTTACATTCTCCGAGGTTCTTCCGTCGTGATTCTTGAATGATTAAATTGAAGAGTAGGTTCAATTACAATAAAACATTCTTTTTGCTCCGTTTTGTTTAATTTTAAACTTCGAGTAAGAATGGTGTTATGTGGCAACCCAAATTCTAGATCATTCTTTAAAAAATCTTAGGATAGAAAACAAACCTACAAACGAGGAAGGACAGTCCTATTTAACTATCGTCGAATGCTCGCGTTTCGCGTTCGCATTTGATTTTACCTAAAGGTAACGTACAATAGGTTTCTGCAGAGTTATAATTCACAGATTGCGGAGAAAACAGTTAGTACAAGTAATTAGTTTTAAGAATAG
Source organism: Tiphia femorata (assembly GCA_944319695.1). Classification (NCBI taxonomy): domain Eukaryota; kingdom Metazoa; phylum Arthropoda; class Insecta; order Hymenoptera; family Tiphiidae; genus Tiphia; species Tiphia femorata. The sequence goes on from OX090902.1 coordinate 5,154,227, forward strand.
TTTATATGAGAATTTGCAATGTACAGATACTTATTCATTACGTTTGTCTTTAACAAATGTAATATAATTTGCCAATAATCTCAAGCGAAGGCCCATGCCTTTATTATTCGCGATATAAAATTATAGACGAACTTTGTAAAGAGAATTATTAATGTCTTGTTTCCATTAAACTATCAATATGATATTTCGCTTTTTTTTTATTTCACGAATTATTCTATGCATTTTCAATAGAAGTGTGTTTCGTACAATCATTTTTTTTATTTCATTATTTTATGATGATATACATATGTGCCGGTGATTGTGATAGTGGTCTAAGTCAATAATTTCGAAAAATTGATTTTTCTAGTTACGTAGCATTATTGTCATCTATACGATTGAAATACGGAACGATTTGTGAACCAAACTTTTCTGACTTAGACCACTTTCACAATCACCGGCACATATAACATATTGTAGATAAGTAACGTTGTCACTATCAATTGTTTGATGAGTTGATAGACGATTGAATTGCGTTTTTCATTTCGTCGGAGTTTCTGCGTCCGATCTAGCGTTTTGGATTTGTTACATTGCTTATGCATCCCTTTATCGAATCTTCATAGAACTTCTTTGTTAGTTTCATTCTCCTGGCGAACTCACTGTAGCATGCCCCATATTTTGAGGTCGCGCTATTTACAGCGCCATTCACCTGGTCGTTGATCTGCTGGAGCCTTTTCCCTAGCAATTCTAACCGTGACTGATCGGTATTACTAAGCGAAGCACCCGCACTGCAAACAGGTTTCAGACGCACGAGCTCGGATATTATGCCATTGGTTTCCTAATTTGGCGAAAGAAGCATTTATGGTTAAGAGAATAAAGTAATTGTTGTTACCGCTGAGCTTACAGATAAAGAAATAAACAAATATGCGTGTGGTTCTCAGCGAGCCACCACGCTGTTAAATATATACCTTTAAACTTGGATCTCATTTTCAATCAAGACTTCAAAAGTATGGACTTTTGCGATACCGCGTTAGCATCTGTAATACTCACCTCTAAGGCAGCCAGCTCCTTATCTCCTATTTCTAAAGCTTCTGTTGTGCACTTTACAGTTCCTCGGGCGAGCGACTTGATGAACGCTTGCTCTAAATTCTTTTGGACAGTAATGCAGGTCTCTATGTTGAATCCCTTCGCAGAGTTCTTGAAACACGAGGTCAAATTTTCAGATATCACCAGGAAAAGTATCCTCCCACAAACTTATTTAGCAATTAATTCATACTTACACGTGCAGATTCCACATCGAACGGAATGTTCAGTGTTTTCCGATCATCCTCCGACACTTTCTCAAACCTTTTAATAAGTGTTGTATTATGCTTTTGCAGAAAATTCGAGATCTCCGCCGCTTGTGTTTTCAAATTTTGTATTCTCCCTGCTTCATCACACTCCGCCTGAAGGAATAGGAGAGAATCATTAGTATCGCATTCTAAAAGGAAGCTGCAAAAGATTATAACCTCTGATACATTTCAAATGAATTTATTTACGAAAGTTTTCCGCACGAAGAATTTTTATGTTCATTTAAAGATATTTTGTCCCGACGCAATTACTTATGTTTGTGTATTTTATTCAAATGTAGTTGATTCTCCAAATAAATGGGAAATGAAGAATCAATATATGAAAAAATGAAAAATAAAGTAAAATTTCCATCTGAAACAATATCTATTACTAAACCACTTACCTGTGCGGCGGAGAATGCAATAGTAATACAAAGTAGAACTGACGTGATCATGTTTTGCCTTGGAAGCGATCTTGACACCAATAGAAACGATGGTGTTACTGATGAAAGGACTGGCTCTCGAACTAAAGTCAGAAAAAAATGCTTCCTTATATATAGAAATTTACGTAATAATTAAATACTACTATTCGACACGTGTCAACAGAATTTGATGATTCAAAAGGTTGAATATTTAAGTTTCCTTAAAGATGAACTGCCTAGCTCTGTAAACAGTCTAGTACGGAACACATATACCATAATACTGTATTAGGTATTAAGAATCTAATAAGCAAATATTAGACTGACACTGACAAAGATATACTGTACATTTTTAAAGATATATCGTCCGATAGTGTAACCAGTCTAGTACGGAAACACGTGTGCGAAAATATTATAGATAACGCTCGTTTTGTTTGCTGTCTGGTGCGAGAATTACTACTACTCACATTAGTACGTTGGTGAACTACGCACATTAATACCTTGAATATTCTCCTTGTTTTTAATCTTAGGAAAAAAATATCACAGGCAAGTATTACTTTATTTGGAAGGGCCTACATGAATGTGAGATATATATATTAATAAGTTATATATACACACATATATACATATATTGTTAGATCGAGTGAATCTAAAATGGCAACTATTTAAAACTTTTAATCCAGCTTTTTTGATAAGAAGGCAGCATGGATCCGAAGAAAATTTGGCAAAAACATCGATTAAATAACCATTTGGTGCCACGAAATTTTGTGTATCGTCATCTTCATCGAAATGTTCTTCATTTAAATTATTCATGAATTTATACCCACAATAAGTCTTACCGGAATAGAGCAAAATTTGAAATATGGAAGTAAATGTGCGTTAGACAAGTAATTGCAATATCACAAAGATGTTTATTGTACGCAGTATGTTTGAGTACTCGGGAAGTGCGAGCTTCGTTTTGCGCCTGTCCCAGAAATTGTTCGCAAAGCAAAGCACGAACATCGAAAAATCCTTGAACGAAGCGCGTGCACAAGGGACGCCTAATTTTGAAAATGCCCAAGCTTTCTAAGAATTTTCGTCGAAAATAAAAATCCCAAAATATACGGAACAAGAAGTTGTGAGAATCGTGACGTTTTCGTAAATCGTTAGATCTTTCGCAACAAGCGTACCTTTCTGAATCATAATACAAGAGCAGCTATTTGTAAGCAACTTTTCTGAAGAGGTTATTGAAAAGAATCGTCTATCAAGGTCTGCTTTATAACGCGGGACTACTTCATCGATGCCGGAGCCTCGTCCCGTTTTCGCGTGTTTTCACGGGGGTGGCCCCTCCCGCGTCGTTTTAGGGGTGGCAACGGTGCCAGTCGGTGCGTAGCGTGCCACGGGAACGTTGAGGATGCCCTCCAATGGGGAATCTTCATTCCCGTCTCTTAATAAGAAGATTCCATCGGTGAGTTGGAGCGTGGAAATTTTTTCCGCTTACAATTCGAAGGAAATCGGCGATATTAAGTGGAAATATTCTCCGCTCGCTATTCGAACGATTTCATTCAATGATATCAAGTAATTTATTAAGCCATATTATGTCGAAATCATCCACACATACAATTAAAAAGACTGCCATTCGATAATATTACGTGAACATTTACTTATATGTTTAAAATTCAATTGAATATATTTCGGAAATTATGGATTACCTTCGCGAACTATTTCAAGGGTTAGTTTCATTATTAAAAAAAAACATGTACTTCTTTTAAGACTAGTATTGAAAAGGTGTATACAACATGTCACGATAACTTTTCTCAAGTTCCTCAATCGGTTACCGCGTCGAGAATTGGAGGTAGCGTCCAGTGTTCGAGACGAGAGAAGGGGGTGAGAATTTCTACAAATTTTCAACACCTGGAAAGTTCCTCGAACCTCGAGATGGACGGTAGACAGGAGTGGTTTGTAAAGTTACGTAATAACTTTATTTAACTGGATAATTCGCGCAATTCGGTGGAAGACGACAAGTCTGAAGAAGTCTCGGGCAACGTCCTGTTATACACCGAAAATGTAAATCACGAAAGGGTGGATGAGTTTCATTGCCAGGCACGACGAATGGAAAGGGCTAACTACTGTAAAGTACCGTTGAAACGTTCGTTTCGTTACATCTCCATGCTCCCGTAAGGCAAGAGCTTTAATTTATTACATTCTACTGCGGGTCCTTCGTCTCTCAGGCCTTCTACTGCACTTTGCGTCAGAGAAACTAGAGCTTCCGTATTTCCTCGGTTTTCGTGCTTGCTTATCGAATCTGCAGATGTCAGAACAATTTAACTACTGAATTAAACAAATCAACATATACTATTAAGTGTGGTTCGATCTTCGACTGCGTTTCATGAAAAACGTGATGGATATGATTTCGCCGACAACAAATTTAAACAATAACTATATCAGTCTCCGGATCATGATAAAATATAAAATTGAAAATTGTCAATATAATCCCTTTTTTACTGGAATGTGAAATATTCTTTTGACGGAATGAGTAGGACAGTTATAATGTGTCTAGTGCTTAGACCATTCGATTCAAAACCCTGTTCTTTCTGCCTCTTCACATCACATAAAAATTATCGAATAAACCCTAACTTCAAGTTTGATTCGTATGTACGTAGACTAAACAAGGCTTGACTCTTGCAGAAAATTTCTTCAAGCTAACAATAATGCCTTACAGTGTAACTACTTTCATTACTAATTCATCAAACCGACTAATTTTCTCGGATCGTCTTCATCGAAATTTTGTTCCTTCTGACTTTTTCGCTCACGTACAAATCGTCGAATAAAAAAAGAAAATAAGCTACGGTGGCCCGCGTGACTCTACGATTAATTCGTTCGAGCGTTGGCTAAACGAGGCTCGACACTGGCAGGAAATTTTCCTCTTCGCATTCGTCCACGAACGATCGACGTCCCGTTCGAACGCGAGAAGTGGGTTCGCCGTAATGGCGACTGCCCGGAGGGTTACAAATGTCGAGGTCCGATGGACAGAGAGTCACGAAACCTTCCACCCCTTCGATCCTTCCCACCCTTCGACCGCTTAATGATTGAGACGCGTCTTTACCAGATCGAGCGGCCTTCCACCGAAAACGATTTGCGAAACGGCAGGCCGATCGCATCTCGTAAAGTCCCCCATCTTCTCTCGCCCTTCGTCCCTTCGCACCCTCAAAAGAAGGACGAGCCCTCATGGTAGTGAGAGGAGGACGAAGGGGTCGAAGGGTGGCGGGCCTTCGACCACCCCTAGATTGAGAGGGAGAAGCACTGAAAAATGTTCTCGTTCGACGATACAAATGGAAACGTTTGGCGGCCACCGATCTCTCCGAAGGTGGAGGAAAACAAAGGTTTTCTCTTTTTTTTTTCTCCGTTTCTTTTTAGTCGTTCCCGCCGATAGCGCGAGGTTGGAGAAGAGGATGCTGAGGGTGAGCAGGACGTGCGGATGGAAGGTTGAATACTGGCCAATTGCAAGCTGCCACCGAATTTTCTCGGACGCAGAAGAGGACGTTTTGAAACAATGAGTTTTGTGAGAATTTTAAAATCTCTTCAACATTTTTTTTATCGATTGTTTTATTATGTGTTAACATTCCCCTTTGTTGATTATCGATATTGTTCATTGTTTTTTAAGCGTCCTGCTTCTATTAAAAAATCAATCAGAGTGAATACGCGTGAGTTTATATAGTTTGAGTCAAGTAGAAAATGAAAGTACAGTAAGACCACGCTTAACGCAGGGAATACGTTCCAATAAGTTCCAACGCTAAACGAAAGAGACGTCACACCGCTTATGGTTGGTGCATGTTCGAACAATACCAATACTACCGCGTAATACTGAAACAGCGTTAAGCGGGTTCTTACTGTATAAAAATTGATCGATAGGGAAGCCATAGAAAAAATTGTCCTGCAAACTTTTGGAAGAAATAGTGGCAAAACACGAATAGTAGTAGGAACATTTGAGAAAATCAGTCTGATTTTCATAGATAATAATAAAGACAAACGCATTTTCGAAATATTGCCGGTATAGAATTTTGTATTTGTTGGCGTGCCGACTCTTATCAAACCTCATGGGTTGCTGTAATCAGTGACTATATCTCTATTAGAAAAAATTAAAATTTGTCCGGGATCTTATCACTTGAAGTTAGACTTTTGCACAGCTACATCGGGCTTTTTAACCACTGTGTGTCGCGGTGTAACTGCGCGTGCGCGTATCCCCGCGTAACGCACGGGGGACGGTGCCCAGCTGGAAGGCTTAATTGCCTAGTAGGCCTTTCTTATAATTAAATAGCACAGTCGTAGAGATCAGGGATGTGATCTTCTAATAAATGCTCACAAAATATTAAATAAAACCGCATTTCATTTCTTTATTTATTTTTTATTATATTATACATATAACATAATATAGATAAGTAACATTGTCAGTGTAAATTGTCTGTCGAATTAACAGAATGATTAGATTACTTTCTTTTTTGAATTCATGGTACTTGTTATACATTCTTTTATGACTTGTATGTTGTTCTCCCTTAGAGTCTTGAGTTTCTTGTCGATACGACTGAAACATGCCTTGCATTCGTCGGTGGCAACAGTTATAGCAGTATCAGCCACATCGAAAGAGGATTCCTTCTCCTTGTTAATATGCGAGAGGCGTTTATTTAAGAACTCTAATTCTGAGTGCTCGCCTTCACCAAGCGAATGATTGTTGGCGCAATGAGACTCCAGGCTGTCAAGGCGGTCTAACAAGTAGTCGATACTCTAGATTCGAGGAAGAAGTACTTCAGATTAAGGGAATAAAATAATTGCCGTTATTGGTGATGTTACTGATAAGCAAATAAACGCGCGCGAGTGTGGCTGTTATCTAAGTGCTCCGGCATTAAATATAATCCTATAAGCTGAGATAGTAATTTCAATAAAGAATTTTAAAAAAAGGATGTTCCCGATCTCGCATGAGCATCTCACCACTCACCGCGTCGTTTTTCAGTGTGGCAGGTAACCCTTTAACTGCTGTGTCTACAGCCGTTCTCGCGCAATTTTCCTCCACCCAGGAGTAGAATATGTCATACGATGGCTTTAGGTACTTTGGATAGAGTTCAATGCAGATGTCTACGTTCACTCCCTTCGCAGTGGACTTGAAACGTGATGTTAAATTCTCAGATATCGTTAGGAATCGTTTTCTTCTGGCAACTTATTTAGCAATTAATTTACACTTACGCGCAGAGAATTCACGTCGGACGTAATGTTCTGCCTACTCGCATAATTTGCCAACACATCCTCTAAACTATTAAGAAGAGTTTCTCTGTATTCACGCAGATAATCCATGATCTCTTCCTTAAGGGTGTTCATTTTTGGTTTCAAATCTTTAATCTTTCTTACTTCGCTACTCTTACATCTTGCCTGAAGAAAAAGAAGAGAATCATTAGTATCGTATTCTAAATGGAAGATGGAGAAGATAATAAGCCCTGAGATATTTCAAATGAATTTATGTATAAAAGTTTTCTATAAGGAGAAGAAGAGTTTTTCATTTTTCACTTGAAGATATTTTGTCGTGACCCAATTATTTATTCTTGTATGATTTAAACATTCTAAAAAGAAACTAATGCAAAGATTTCACTTCAAAGTAGAAACGAAATGATAAGAGATATACACTTTTCCATTATCAATATTTTATCTGAAACAATATCAACTTTTGGGTTAACTACCTGTGCAGTGGAGAATGCAAGAATAAAACAAAGTACTACTGGTGTGACCATGTTTTGCGCTGAAAGTGATGCGAACAGCAAAGAAAACGGTAATATTCCCAAATAAAAAAAAACTTTCGTACTAAAGTCAGGGGGAGGAAATGCTTCTTTATATAAGAAAACTTGTCTAATAATATGTACTACAATAACACGTATGGCACGGAAGTTTGCGCCAAGAGCTCGTAAACATGGACACATAGGTTTCTTTTTACGCTATCTTTTGTCTTTTCTTCCGGGTTTGATTTCCGGGTTTTACGCAGTTTCTTCATTTTACCGATTATCTTGCACGATTTCTTCATTTTACGCGGGATTTTATTGGTGCGGCACGCATCCTGCACGTAAAATGCGCCTCTGTACGTAAATGGAAACTTGCCTAATAATTCAATATCAGAATGACGTGTCGAAGAAATTGACGAATTATCATTGGCTATTGTTTCAGTTTCCTTAAAGATTACTGCCCAACTCTGTCAAATGTCTAATACGGAAACGAGTCTACGAAAATATTATTTTACGTGATTTGCGTTTTGTTTGCGATGTACCGAGTCGACAAGTACCTTTAATATTACGAAAAAACATTAGAGGGACAGGAATTATTATTTTGTTTGGAAGGGCCTAGAATGATGATGAGAAAAAACTTCTTCTGAAGGCCACATTTTTCGAGACTTCAAGGTCACCAAAAGTTTGAAATGAAATTACAATTCTTTATAAACATGACCTTAGGGTGTCCTTGATTACGAGAAATCCAGAAGGGTCTCGTCAGACTTAGCTAACAATGAGTAAGGCAACAGCTACGTTTCCGAGGCTAATATAAAAGGGGAATGTCAATAAATATTTAAGATAATGTACATCCTCCATGTATTCTTATAAGCAATAAATAAACTGTCTATCCCCTCCTTTCAAATAGCTATTTACACTCTCAGAAGTCGTTATCCCCCGTATGTCATCTATTCTTTGTTGATAATTATTTTCTATCGATGATTAATCGAGTTTAGCAAATGATTGAACAACGACGCGCGAATTGACGTGACGTAAAGGACGGCGAACATCGCGCCGTAAAACCAAATGTCGAATAAGACGATCATCGAGTGAACTGACGCCGAGCGTCACAAAACGCCCCGTCGAATGACACGATCGGCGATCGTCGCAAGAAGACGCGAGGCGACACGATCCGCTCGCGATCGCGCAGCGCTCCTGAAGCCGGCAACGCACGCCAGGCCGCGTAGGGACGTCGGCCTCATAAATATGCAGAACCAATTACGCTCGGGCCCTCCGCCGCGTTCGTCTCGCCGCTCGTCGCCACCGAAAACTCCTCTCTCCTTCTCTCTTTCCCTCACCATTCTCCTCCTCCTCCTCCTCGCGCTCGAGACCCCCCTGGAGCAAACGGAACTTTAATTCGGCCGCATTTCTTTCCTCGGTAGGAAATCACCAAGCGCGTCCAACCACGTCAGCCAGCCCGCCCGGCACTGATCTCTCTCTTTCTCTCTCTCTCTCTCTCTCTCTCTCTCTCGCTCTCATTCTTTCTTCTTCTTCTTCTTCTCTCTCCCTTTTTCGAGAGCTCGCACTCTCTCGGTCCTTTCGTTCCCGAAGTAAAGCCGTCGGCGGTGGTGGTCCACACGACTGGGCCCCCAGGCCTTACCTTACGACGAATCTTCACCACCGAAGGGAAATTTCGCTTCGGCCTCTCTGTGCACGACTTCCTTCCAACCAAATAACAATTCCTCGATAACAATCCACCGTCTAATATTATCTCTCACGCGCACCTTCGCCGGCGCACTCCTTTAATTCCACCGCGAAGCGGAATTGCACGCGACAATGCGAGAAGGGACCGCACGGAAGGGGTGGGAGATTACGCGAAAGAATTTCGTAATATTCGACGCTTAAAATTCTCCCATAATATACAAGCCGAGCGAGTAGGCGGCCGGAGCAAAAGGACGAAGAAGAGAGAAGTCTGGAAAGAGAAAGAGATGGAGAGAGAGAGAGAGAGAGGCGGTCACGGCATACATCGCCTGGAGCGTCTTGGGATAGGACCTCGTTTCTTGTTTGTTTTAGGGCGCGGACCAGCTCTGGCCACGAGGAGAAGGAACGCACGCGTGTGTCCTGCACGCGTGAGAGTGCGTGAGGAGTCTCTCCGGAGCACGCCACCCTACGATTCCTTCTCTCTATTCGCTTCGAGGACGGCGAACGTCGACTCCTCGTTCCTCGATCCGCTTATCGCGAGCCATCGAGTAGGCAAGCTTCCGGATTAAGCCCAAGGGCCAAGGCAAATATCCCAGTTTGCGGAAGTGTGCAAATAAATAGGAGGGTAGAGTGCGTAGTAGGCGAGGGAGAATGGAATCAATTTATTTGCGTCCTCGGACGTGAGTATCATAAGGGCTTTCACTGAAATGTATAAAATGATTTATTGTAAGTTTCGTACGAGCGTTGATCTAATAGTGATAGAAATGAAGTGCAAATATAAGCTGTGCGCAATAAAAGCTTATGACATGTCAGAGAAGGAACAAATATATGACATTGTGCTTTTGCTGTTCAAAATACGATACTTTTTTGACAATATTCTAGTTGACTGGAATTGAGACTCCGTTGCATGCATTTTTATTAGGCACGACCGTAAAGGGAGTGACTTATGCAATCGCCATCGCGAAAACCGTTCGTGTGTGTGTGTGTGTGTGTGTGTGTGTGTGTGTGTGTGTGTGTGTGTGTGTGTCCGTGTAGATCCTCGATTTCGGAAAAACGGCTGAACCGATCGGGACGAAATTTGGCACAAAAATCAAGTACACTACTGTGAGTTGACAATAAGGTTTGTGAGCCGCCATCTTGAACCGGTACAAGATGGCGGGAGATTCAAAATTTGAAAAAAATGTAATTTAAATTTAATATTGCTGCCATATCTAAACGGTTGCAGATATCGATACATAAAGTTTCCTGGCACCAAATGGATATATACTCAAAGTACATGCCAAATTTCGTTACGATCCGTTCAGCCGTTTGGCCGGAATAGTGGACGAATGGAAATAGTGAAAAATTCATTAATCCATTAGTCCACTATTCCGGCCAAACGGCTGAACGGATCCGAACAAAATTTGGCATGTACATCGAGTATATATCCATTTGGTGCCATGAAACTTTATGTATGGCCGTCTTCAACCGTTTCGAAATGGCGGCAAATTCAAATTTTTTATCCACTATTCCAGCAAAACGATTGATTAGTCCACTATTCCGGCAAAACGGCTGAACGGATTCGGACAAAATTTGGCATGCACATCAAGTATATACCCATTTGGTGCCAGGAAACTTTATGTATAGCCATCTTCAACCGTTTCGAAATAGCGACAAATTCAAATTTTTAATTCACTATTCCAGCAAAACGATTGTTTAGTCCACTATTCCGACGAAAGGGCTGAACGGATTCGGACAAAATTTGACATGTACATCAAGTATATACACATTTGATGCCAGGAAACTTCGTGTATAGCCATCTTGAGCCGTTTCGAAATAGCGGCAAATTCATCCATCAATCCATTACTTTATAATTATAGTTTGAAAATCCCGTAATTTCGAAACGGTTCAAGATGACCATGCATAAAGTTTCGTGGTACCAAGTGGGTATATTTTTTTAAATTACATGCCAAATTTTGTTTGACTCCGCGCAAGCATTTCGCCGGAATACTGGATTAAATATTTCAATTTGCTGCATTTTCTGAATGGTTGAAGATAAAAATGCATAAAGTCTCACCGCAGCAAAGGTGTATATATTCGATGTACATGTCAAATGTTGATTCGGATTCATTTAATTGTCCTGTTTTGATCACTTCGGCCTATTGCAGAAATGCTGCATTTCGCGGGCGAGCGCGAAGCGCGAGCATCCGACGACCTCGGGGGGTATGGCGCTTGAGCGAAGCGAAAGCGCAGAGGACTCTGTAACATAGTTTAATATCTCAATACTTGTTAACAATTTCGAAACGGTTTGAAATTCGTGGGCGAGCGCGAAGCGCGAGTGCCGCGGTCGTGCCTATTGCAGAAAAGCGAGCGCGAAGCGCGAGCAAAGGCGATCTGGGGGGTTGGCGCTTGAGCGAAGCGAAAGCGCAGGGGGTTTACCCCCTAGTTTGAGTTACATCGAATATTAGGAATTATGGTCTCCAATAAGGAGCACAATGCCATACAGGGTTAGGAGTTTACCCGTACTTTAGCGGCGCTGGAGGGTTTAGATGCGCTTGATAAAGATGTGCTGACATGCGCATGCATACCTATGCATTTGTGTAGAGCGCATCTAAAGTCTGAGCATTGCTAAAGTACGGATGAGACTAAGGCCCGTAGTCTTTTTGCTTATACAAACGAATAACGTATAACACGTGTAGTAAAATGTGCATTTGTCGAAAAATCCTTGTCAGTTTTAAATGATCTATTAAATTGAAAAGTAGAGCCAGAGGTTTTGGATTGTTAAGGAAACGAACAACTAAGAAATTTAAAAACACCCTCGATCCTGTAAAGCATGAAAAATTAAAGTACAATTTATCCCTGAATTTCTTTCTTGTCCATGAAAACATTGTTCGAAAGCTTATTAATAGCATCCCATATAAAAAGCACCCCTTTTCTATTCTTGAACACCCCAAATAATAGTTGTTGCTAGTATGTGACGAGTTCGTTTCTTCAAAATTTAAGTCGGTAATTCGGGGGATGGAAGTTCTCTGAGATTTGATCGAGATCGTGATGAGTTTCGGTGAGGAGTATAAAAATTCTCTCTCTCCCTCCTCGTCCTCTTATCATGTCCAAGACGGAAGATTCCAATTAGCGATAAATGCTTTCTACGGAATATTCGGCGACTTTTCAACCCCCTGGTACACGTGACGCGCGAGCGGTTACGAAAACGTGGCGCGAGTTTTATCTCCTCCGCAAATTCGCCATCGCCAGATGGGAGGTAGAAGGTTCGTAGGTGGAGGTGGAAGACTCTTGGAGGTTGGGAGGTAGGTGCCTAGCCTAACGACGACGGGAGGTGAACACGTTCGTTGAATACAAATAGGAAGCAGTTGACGACTCCTGGCGAGCAAGAGGGTTAATAAAACCGGAAGTATGGATCCCCTCTTTCAATCAATCGACCATATTATTTGCATAGAGATCACCGCCCTTCCGTTCGCAGGGTTCTTCGCCACCCTATTGGTTCACCCATTGAAAATTGTCGGGCCGTTCGTAGCAACCTATCAACGTCACGGTGAATTTCGATCAATTTTTTTTATAAATTGAAAAGCACAGAGAATTACAGTGCTTGATTCTTTTAAGGAGATTAGCAAGGTATATTATTATATTATGTAATGCCTGAATTAAAACACGTGTTTTATTTTGTTCCTGCTTATGTTAGTAAATAAATGTGCTCTGTGCATAATTTGCAGAAGAAATTCGGAATGCGCACAACAAATATTTACAAGGGACACATTTGACATAAGAAATGTGACTTTATTAGTAATAATAAACTAATACTACTGTTTTCTTATTTTTTACTGTGGCATATTTTATTCGCATTCCTTACGTTCTTTATTTTTGTTCGTCACACCACGCTTGCTAAATTTGAATGTAAGTATACACATAATACTTGATCGATCAATTATTCAGTTATATTTGCCACCAAACAAAATACCGATTCTTGTTGATATTATTAACCTCTCGACTCTCGATTATTTATGATATGGAAACCCTGTTAATATAAGGAATTTTATTATTAGAAACCAGTTTATTGGTTCTCTATTTTCACGTTCACTTTCCATTCTTTGAGTAAATGAACTTCTATTTGCAATCACGTTTCTCTCTCTCTCTCTCTCTCTCTCTCTCTCTCTCTTCCCGTATGCGAGAGATATCAAGAGTATTCCGGATTTCATTAGGCGACAGGATAATTAGGACTATTCTCTTTTGTACTACCTCGCAATTCGATCGTCGATGTATTATCGTACTTACTTCCATCGGTGCTAATGATCCATTCCATTTCTGAATAGTAATCGGATAAAGTATCAAGTTTCAATTAGCATTTGAAAATGGATTCGCATTAAAATATCGCAGATTCGCTTCGATATCCACGTCTTGCAGTACCATGTGACGTGCAAGCTGGCAGACCAGCTTGTAGCGGGTTCTAAAAATATTAAATTGATGAATATTTCTTCGAAGAGTAAATTGAATTAGACAATTAAATCATGGATTTGACATTGCCGAAAAATTGTTTGGATACATTTTGAAAGAGTATTTTTGACAAAAAAAATTCTTGTCAATACGGAAAAGAGAATCTATTGTATAAACTATAAGATTCTAGAGAACAGATTAAACAGTCAGAAGAATACTATAATAAAAGAGGTAGTTGAATAATTTAGGGGTTAAGTTTCGTCTATTACCAGACTCTTTGCGAGGATTTTAACCATTTATAAAAATTAGAAAATTTCCTTATTTGCAAAATCGTAAAGACACGATAACTTAGATGATGTGTCGTGACTCATTCAGTGGTTACGCCCCGTGTATGATCAGACAATCTTTTCGTCTTACAAAACTTATAATATTCATGAACGGTGTATTTATTTTTAGATTGACAGTCATCGGTGCGCTAGCTAAGGCAACAAAATGCTGTTAAAGTGAATTAAGACCCTGCTTGCACACTATTATCGTCATTAACAAATTATACGCACTTTTTATACATTTTAAAGGATACGCAAATTATTATTTCGAAATATCTTTTTTTACTAACAACCTCTTGGGCACGCTTCCTTGTCGCTTTATCCTTCAGAATTATTCAAACAATTCCTCTCATCCCTTTCTCCTGAACACGCTTCTCGCAACCCCGTCTTCTTTCTTCAAGCACCCCATATCTTTTCCAACGTCGCCAAGGTCTCTCGGACCTCGCAGTTTTTACGCAGAAACCAGCCATTCGATACGAGTGATCGAATTCGATCGGCAACTAAAGGCAGAAGGAAGGGGTCGAGGCACAAGAAAGGGAAGGAACGATAGAAAAGAAGAAAAAAAATTGTCGGCCATTCGTCCGGCAAATCGGTGGATCGGCCTGGGTCCTGGACGATGGTTCTGACCCCTCCTGCGGGAGTTTCTCCTTTTCCGTTCTTCTTGCCCTCCTGTCAAGGTTTCTTTTCTTCCTTTCCCCTTGCCCCCCTGCGGGATTTTCTCCTTTTTCTTTCCTCTTGGCCTCCTGCGAACATTTTTTCTCTTCATTCCCTCTTACGGGTTTTCTCCATTTCTTTCCCTCTGGTTCTTCCGCAAAAGATTCTCTTCTTCCTTCCCTCTGATTCTTCTGCAGAAAATTCTCGTCTTTCTTCCCCCAGTGTTCTTCTACGTGAGATTCACCTCTTCGTTTTCCCTTGTTCTACTGCACAAGATTCTTCTCGTCCTCCTCTCTTGTCATCCTGCGAGGGTTATTGGTCTTCCATTCGTCTTGCCCTCCCGTAGGACTTTCTCCTGTTCCTGCTCACCTACAAGAGTTTCTCCCCTTCCTTCCAACTTGCCCAGGAGAAGCGTATCCATGCGATAAGGTTTTCCATTTTGCCCAGACCTCTTGGTCCCCGGAGGGCGCGAACCAACCACCCCCTCCAAGCTCTTCCACCCTTCGATCCCCCATAGGAGAGCTTCTCTTCGTCTTTCCTCTTTCCACCCTTGAATTATGGCCCGCAGATATTCCGCGGCGCTCGTACCCGCTCCGGGATGGTCATTTGTATCGATATCCAAGTGTAGTTTACGCAAGTGTACAAGTGCACGCGGATAAGCGATTGGGGATGTTCAAGGAAGCGCGTGAAAGTGGTACGTGCGTGTCTTTGATGTTCTTACAGAAGCAATGGCCTTGGAAAATGTGCATTATCTTATGGAAAGTTCTTCTGGAAACTTGATTGTTTATTAAACTGTGCGAATATCGGCGTAACCAGAATTCCAGAAGAAAGTTGTGCGTCAAATAAACTACTTGTATATTTATAAAATATAGTAGCACAGCATACGTGTAATTTCGACACAAGGAAACAAATAACAGGAGCTATTTATTGTCGACACATAAGAGAACTACAAATGATAAACAAAAAAATCTCTTAACGTCATTTTTTTTTACTAAAACCAGCCTACACCTATTTCAACATATAAACACAAATCCTAAAGTCTACCCACTCCAGGGACTACCTGCGACGTGACTCTACAATCACAATTACCGTGTAAAATCTACTAACACAATCTCTTCACACAAAAAAGCACGTCTTCCCCAATCCTTTAAATCTTTTCACAACGAACATCTGCACATTACAATTGTTTTGTCCAAAACCAGTCTATACCTATTTCAATAGAGAAAAGCAAATCTTAAAGTTCAACTACCCTAGTGACTACTTGTGGCGTGGCTGTAATCGCAACTCCGCCCCAACAGTGTCAACCCTTAGAGAACACCGACTACAATTTCGACTATACGATTACATTCTAACGTGAAAGGGCACTACCTTACGAGCCATATCACGAGCCGAGTAGCTCCGGTATTTTTCCACCAACACTTCAGTGGAACGTTAGAACTACTACCGACGGGTACGACGTCACTATCGTTTTCCCGGCACTGCCATGACTACCATCACTATTACCATGAACCATCCACGTCACGGTAGTGGGCCAGGGTAGAAGCGGCGCGTACTTTCCGAAGGAGAGAACCTCCAGTTTCCACCGGGTGGTTGGGATTGGCCGCGTTTTATCATATTTTATTATACATGAGGGAACGTCCCTACCCTACGACGTAGTACCGTGCGCTCCTTAGTATCTCGCCACGGTTGGTATCTTGAAGAGGAAGGGGTGAGAGAAGGGCGAGGGTGGTTGTAGGAGGGCAAATTTTCCCTTCGACCTCGATATTTTTGCGCGCCTTCATCGAGATTTTCCCTCTCTCTTTCTCTCTCTCTCTCTCTCTCTCTCTCTCCCTCTGTCCCTCTTTCTCTTTTACCACACGTCGAGAAACCTCGCAGAGTTATTTATATTCTAACGTGTAACGTCGCCACAGTTTCCGCCAAGACTTCGCTTCCTCTCGCGCTCCAAATATTTCCACCCGTCACGATTTGTCGTGGTGGGCGTGTCACTCCTGCAAGCGCGAAGAAAATAACGATTGCGTAATTGTGGTAGCGAACGGGTGCGTTATCGCGGCCACAATTAAATCGTTTCCTTACTATCGGTTGTCGGTTTGAAGGAGTAAAGAGGTTTTCGCAAAGAAGTACCTCCGAGCGATGAAAATTTCAATAATTTCGAGACGTAGATGTTTGGTAGTTATCGATAGAATTGGGATAACGGATATGGGATAGTTGTAAAGGCGATTAAGATGCAAATACGAAATATTCATGTACAAAATGAATCCGATTTTACTTACGAAAATAAGTAAAATACACCTTAAATAATTTTTTAAAAAATGTTGGGTGCTACCTTCAAAAGAAATCGTTTATTTAACGATAGAAATATCCGTTTAGGTACAAAATCAAGTTTAGAATCGGGATAAGGAATTCAAAATAAGAGGAAAAAAATATTAAGGGGAAAGAACAAATTATACTTTTACAAAAGACATTGTCCTGCACAATAAATTTTTTCTAAGGTTTCTTAAATTTATAAGGCTAAGACATCATGAAAATAAAGTGCACTACTTTCTAACAATCTCATGCTCCTTCCTGAGGATGAACGAAGAATATCGTGCACATAACGAATCATTGATAAACCCATTCTTGTCAGCGAAACAAATGCAACGGAGTCAACGACTAATTAATCTCAGTAAAGGATGGAAGGCTCGAATCTCTTTCAGTGGTTTATTTTTTCACGCGCAACAGTTAGTCGCTACCACCCTTGTCGGTAACTTGGTTGCCTGTGAAACGGTTCTCTCTCTCTCTCTCTTTCGCTTTGCGAAGCAAACAAAGCAGGTCACAACAGAATCACATACAAATGGCACGCCCGCTGCACTCGGGTAAATAACTCTTTCATTTGTTTTTCTTCGATGGGAGTACAAAGCAATTATTCTCGAAGGTTTCGCATCGGCCGCAGGCTTCGAATAGCGCAGGAAGAGTGACCACGTAATTACATCTGGGGAGAAGTCTCTTGGCCCTGCCACTCGTTACGCCTTGACAATGATATTTTTCTCACGAGTCCACGTTTTTCCTGACACCCGAATACTCTCTAGAGTTTTGCGACTCTAAGTACCAAGTAGCACAATTAAATTCAGCTATGCCATAATTTGGAAGAATCTATGAACTTCTAAATTTCATTAGGTACACTTTTCGTTGGTAACATAAGGTTTAATTGTATCGATCGAAAAATTATTGCCAATCGCTTTTGTCACACAAAAGCAGCTTCTATTTAAACAAATTATACGATGTCAATAAAATCATAAGCTTCTCTTAATAAATTACGAATTTTAATCGGCCACCCCGTGATCGGTATTCCAACTCAACCAGAAATTACTTGTATCTAGAACATTTGGTGTACACAAATAGTAGGAGCACTTAAGTAAATTCTCGTAAAAAATTCCTTTGGCTCTCAGCACTTAAACAAATTCTCACACAAAATCTCTCACTCCATCCACCTCAAGCAACTACGTAGAACCGCTCGATAAATCACTCCGCGCGAGTTTTCATAGTCCTGTCGACTAGCGGGATATTCTCCCGCGTGGATTCAAAGCCCAAGGAGTCAAGTGTCCTCTCTGTTTCTCTCCTTCTTCCCTTCCTCCTGATCCTCTCTCATATGCAGCGGCGCGTCTCCTCCTCTTGCCCTCCTGCCCTTTTTCTCTTCAACCCTTTAGAGCAAGGAGCCCACCTGCCCCTACCTGGGCCTCATCTCTCTGTATTTGGCATCGGTTTGCTGAAGCTACAAGGAGCTGTAGGAGAAAGACAGAAGGGAGAGCCCGGCAAGGAGTTGTCGACACTGAAGAAATAATGGTACCCGTCCCAGGCCGCTCGCTCGTGCGCACGCGCACCATCGTCCCCCATCGTTCCATGGCGCGTAGTCCTCGCCAAAATAAGACTGCCCCGGACTCCGTTTATTCTACCAGCCGCTCTGTCCAAGCCTCTCTACCCCGAAAGGATAAATGCTTTCAGCTCGCTCGCTTTATGAACAGACCGATACGTCGTCGTCCTCCTCCTCTTCGTTCTGTTCCGCCTCGAGGCTTGGAACGCAGCGAGCTCGAGGAGGTAAGAAGCCAGAGGAAGGAGATAACAGAGAGGGAGGAGTGGTCGACTGTGTTTGTATTCATCGATGGAGAGAGGTTCGAGAGTTTCGGCGTTTTCAGTGGAGATGGAATGAGTGAAAGTGACAGTGGAGTCCCGATGTGTTGTTCATTGAGCGTTTGGTAATTGCGCTAATTGATACTTTTGATATGAGAGTATAGTCGATTTGTTTCGGAAGGCGAACCATGTTTGCGTTTTGAACAGAATCTGAGAAGTAGATCAGCAAGTTTTCATGCGTGATAAATCGGATTATTAAATGTTTACTCCTGCCTCCGAGTAAATTCATTTCTCCCAGGTCTTAATTTAATTTTCCGTTCATCGAGTACTCAAAATTCTCACCGTGCCCTTAAACGAATAATTTGAAATTTCGTCTGATCCAACCACCTTTCAACCATTTCTACTTATCAGCAAGGCACTGTATCTTTCAGTTACCTCGTCTCGGATTTGCAATTTTATTTTTCATGACTCTCGTTTTCCAACTTCTCGTCGAGAGTGTTCTCGCGCCTAATCCTTTTTCGTTCAAGATGGACTACAGTTAGTGGAAAAGGCAATAAAATCATTGTTAACCATTCCCTTTCTCTTTCTCACTCTCTTCTCCGAATCGTTCCATCTTCTTTCACCCAGCGTCATCCAACGGCACGTCTCTCACTCGTTCTCCATAAGGTGAGGTACTAAATCGCGCTGCGTCTCCTCTCGTAATTTGTTATCTCCCGAAGACGACCGTTAGGTACTCACCATCGTTCTTCTCGCAAAATTTTCCGAGTAAAACGAACAGTCGGAAGAAGCTTCTTCTTCGTTTCCGCGAATCATCCTTCGTCTTCGAAAATACAAGGAGTCTGCGCCTTTTGAGCCCATCGGTCTCGCGGACTCTCATTTGGCGGAATTTTCGTCGACGGAGAGAACGAACGTAAGGAATGAAATAAGAATGAGAAATAATTCCGAAATGAGATTATACCGATGAAAAACTGAATTAGTCAATTTGGAATTATCACTCCCGATTATACTCCAAGTTAGTTTTAGATTTTTTTTAAAGAAAAATAATGGGTACAGATTTTTTAAAAATACTCACTGTCTTACGTTCATTGATTTATGTTAATTTTTCTTTTTAATTATTGATACCCTTAATCATTCATTCACGATACGCCCACTTGTACTAAGTATCGCGCATAAGGAAATTATTCTCACGTTGCCTAATGAATTAATAAATAAGTGACGCATATTTCTAAAAAGTTGTCCATCCCATCTTACCTACAACCATGTACATATATGCATCTCAATCGTGTCCATTAAAACAAAAGAAAAATGCAAAAAAGAAAATTCGATTCTTCCGAACCGTCCGAAGTAGGGAAACCCCTTTAAAATCGTGCCCAAGATTCTACGGGGAAGTTCGACTTTGCAAACTTTATAACCAGCTTTCGCGTCTCATTTTTATCGATAGCCTAGGAAAAACATGCTGCCAACTCGATTCCCTCCCGTCAAGGCATTTGAGTTTCCAACTTTTCCTTTTAAATCGACGTTTTTCCATCGCCTGAAGGAATGGTACGAGGCGAAGATAAATAACGGCACAGAGAAGCTGATCAAAACATTGCTCTCTGACTCGGTTCGCATTACGAATGTGTCCTCCACCTCTACTAGTACGTCGAGGTGGAACAGGAAACGGAGGAATCAGGGGGGGGCGGGGGGGGGGGGGGAAGGAAAAACTCCAGAGAGTCCTGCTCATTTATCCACGCCTCGCGAACGTTTTTTGAATTCACGCTCGTTTCGCGACTCGTCACTCTTCATCGTACAATGAACTGCTCCCTTTTGTACAACAACCCCTGCTAACTATTTATTTCATCCTCCTCCACCCCTCGATCCTCGAAGTTTTACTCCCTTAAATCCTTTACCCTTTCATACCACCGTCATCCTGTCTTCCGCCTACCGGTTTGCAATTGAGGAAGCCGAAATGAGAGGACGAGAAGGGGGAGAAAAGAGGAAGGAGGCAAGCAGTGGAGAAGTCACCCCTTAAGACCGGGTTTCTAATTGAATTACGACTTATTACGTTTCCGGCTTTGTCACCGGCGCGCTCGTTGATGCGATCTCTTCCTGTTACCGGATTTTGAGCAGGTGAGTCGGGGATGGCGGCACTAGAGAGGTGGAAGAAACGGTGGCACATAGAGCGAGAGGATTGGGGGATGGTGGAGCAAGGGGTGGAAGTACATCGTCGCGACATACGAGCGACGTGGCATGTCGAGAATTTCCGAGCGTCCTATAAAAGACGGAAAGCGGAGGCTCTTAGGATGCCTCGCGTCGCTAAACACGAAGTAATGTACCCATTTCTGAAATACCTATCCGTTTGAGAGCGGCCTGGGAGCGTATCGCTTGACGCGGAGTGGTGCGTCGTTCTCGATGTTACGTTTTATCCGTTTCCTTCTACGCGACTGTCGAAGGAGGAGGAGAAGGAGGGTAAAGAGAGAGACTCGCGAGAATACAGTGCGAGGAAAACGAAACAATATATGCGCAACGGTATTGCTGAAAAGGAAACGCTCGAGAGTCAGAGGAAGGAAGTGGTTCCTTTCGCGTAGAGAAGGTGTCCGTGGAAAGTAGCATATTGGGAGTAATTTATTTTTATTTTTTGTCTTGTTCTTAGTCGTTCCATTCAGGCGTGGTTTAATTAATGATCTTTTTAATCATAATAGTAGGGACACGGAGCATTATTTAGTATTTGCTATTTTTCTATTTTAGTCTATTACTGTTTATTAACAGTTTCAATTGAGATGCGTTTTCACTTTTCATTCGTGTAATTAAAATTGCTTCTTATAGTTGTTGATCAACTTTTTTTATAGTTGTTTGATTGAGATGTGTTTTGATTATTCGCGTTTCTAATTCTAATCGTAAGAGAAAACGTGTTAGCGATCCTTCCTTTTTGTTTATATGTTTTTAACCTCTTATACTCCGAATGATAATATATATGTATAATATTAATATATGAGAAGTTAAATTGTCATTTTCCTACGCAAATAGCTGAGAGGAAGGATATGGTGTGGATCAATTACTGACTGCTCCGAAAGTTATCGATTCTTCTTTACTTCAGCTGTTCGATCGAGATGTGTTTTAAATATTTATCCTTCTAACTTAAAATCTAATATCTAATCCTTACCCTAGGAGGAAGAAACTTATCGATTCCTTCTTCTTTCTCTCTTTGGACGGAAAATAATTTTAAAACCTCATCTTTGTAATCCTGATTATACAAAATAACGAGTAACTTGTTTCTAGCAAATAATCTTAGTCATGTGAACATCACACAGATTGAACTCTTCTTCGCTCGATTTTTCCCGCCTTTTTACTCGTAATCTGTTCTAATACCCCGGTAAAAGCACCAATCCAAATCCAATATCAAAGGAAGATCCCCAGGAGACATCGAAAACGCGACTGCGTCAAAATACTTGCCAAGAAAAGGATGAAATGGCACGAGACGAGCTGAGGGCGAATTCGAATTGCTTTGGCAGGAAGTTAGAAGTGCGCGAAACGGAAAATACAAAATGTAGAGGTAAAGGAGATAGATGGTTTCGGATGGTGCCAGTAGAAGAAGGAGAGATGGAGAGAAGGGAGGGTGGTTACTCCAGGGGCGAGAAGGGGTGGTGGCGGGGTTGGCAATTTGCTTTGAAATCCACGGCTTCTCTCCTGAGTCCACACGCGCATAGCCTCTCTCTCTCTCTCTCTCTCTCCTTCTCTCTCACTCACTCACTCAGTCACACATAAACGTTCGCTCCCTGGCTCTCTCGCTCTCCACGATGCAACCCGTTACACGCCACATTCGCTTTCTTCTTCTTTTTCTTCCACCCCTCTGGGCAACGCGGCCCCTATACACTTGCACCCCGTGACCCCGTAGTGTCGTCTACCCACCTACTGGCTTTCTCAACTTGCGCATTGGAAGTAGATGCTCAGAGTAAAATTGTGGTTTAAGCGGCGATTTTTACTGCGCTCTCTCGCACGCGCTCCTGCATAGAGAATTCTTGGGACCGGCGGGAACCTGATAATTTTGCGCGCTTCCGTTTTACCAGTGGTCGTGCGAATGTCACGCAGGATTTTCGACTGCCAAACCTTTGTACCTTTTATACTAATGAATTTTCTACCAAGAAAGTATTTATACTTTCTTTCTACCTTTCTCTCGACCTTTCATGACAATCTAGAACCTCCTATGAATGATTATTCTGCAGATTTTATTGCAGTTTGAGAAAAATATGAAGACACTTGACATCGGTGATTAAAACTTCGGTCTAGATTTGGATGATACGGCAACGTGATTGTACAAGATGCTCGATTAAAATGAAAGTGTATTTATAAAGTCATCCATTAGATCACTGCTAATCGTGGTTTGTTCATGTATTAACAACTGTTTCTTGACGTATTACATTCTAATGTGCGTTACAAGGCACGCTTCATTTTCAACACCATGATCTTCAATAGACATTGAATAAAAAGTTTTACTGACAGTTTCACGCAACCTGCTTAATTGATTCTAAAGATTATCTACAAAATATGTCCTCGCCCGATGAACATTAAAAATTCTTATTTTTCCTGTTACCTTGTTTCCACTGATCCGCCGTTTTTAAGCGCCCAGTGAAATGCCGGATTTGGCACGTTCACATAACTTATAAATTCAAGGATAAGTTTAAAGAGTCATTGCCAATTACCTGGAAATTTCGACAGAGGCCGAGGGTATCTACACTTAATTCCATTCCTCGTAAAACTCCCCCGTAAATCGAACGAATTAACGCCGCTCTCGTAACGAACGTTTAGCTTCGTTCGTAAAACCAACGAGCTTTGTTCAGAGGCAACCAAGAAGACGAGGAAAAAAAATTTACGATTAATTAACAGGATTCTTCCAAACGATAGAAATCGAACGGTCGTATTCCAGTCTATTCTGTCCGCGGGGATGTCCCCACACCCTTCAGACTGGGCGTCGGAGCGCCTCTCGAGTAAACGTGTTTCAGATATAAAAATCGAAATTTGGAATCTGTTAAAAATTGATCATTTAATTTATCCCAGGAATTAATTTCACGTTGTGTACTACTAAAAAATAAGGAAAAGAGTGACATTTTATTCTTAACATACACACATTACCTACGGACTTGTCTAGCACTCGTATTTGAAAATGAATCCAGACATATTAAGCCAATGCTATAGTTACAACATTACAAACTCGATATTAACATTCTAAGACAAAAGATCCTCGTAAGTCTTGCAGTTTGATTCCGTAATTTTTATCCATTGATCAATACACCAGATACCTTCGCAATAAAACCCATACCGCGAAGCAGGATATTGGCACGCGAGAGGGTAATTTGAATCTCTCGCAATTCGCATTGTTTATGGCGATTGTATTGACGCACACTGGCGAGCGCAGGGCTGCCCTTTCGACCTTCGATCCCTGCAGCTCCAGCCCCACCTCCAAGCTCTCGGATGCAGAGTATGGAGGCCTTTCGCGATCGGTGCAATTATTAGGGAGCGTTATATCACCGATAACCCCGCACAGGGGATAATAATATTATTCCTGCCGCTGGTATTTTAAGCCGATTAGGAGCAAATTAGCGTGACGTTATGGTACCGGCCATGGAACGAATATTCCGCCACTTTCCGCACGCGCGCGCGAGCTTCCTTCCGTATTCACCTCTACCCCTCCCCTGTTATCATTTGTGCCGTTCCATTGTGTGTGCGTGTGTGTGTTAATGTGGGTGCTGCTTCCAGCGCGGTTCACCGCACACGCGTGCGCCTAGGAGTATCGTCGAAGATAGACGGTGAGTTAGTGTATACGAAAGTATCATCAATTTCCATATAAACGGAATGTCCTACTAGAGAAGTAGGGTGAGGAATCGAGGAAGAGGGGTGAGGAGGGAGAAACAAGGAGAGTGACTCGTGTGTCTCTAGTAATGCCTTCTTGGATGTCTCAATGGATGCTGCTTCCACGAACTGTGATAGTGGGTGTCTGATATAGTAACGTTTACTCTCCCTCTGTTATGCGATCCTCAGTTTTGAATACTTGAATGACCGTATGGAACGTGCTAGAGTGTAATGAAAATTGGACGAAACTTAATTGACGATTCTTTACGCTCCTTAATTTTGCAGAGGTGCCTGTTCGGTTTAAGCACTCGCGTGTGTGTCTGACGTTGTAACGTTTTCACTTTCTGCCTGTATCAATCACTACTAATTGGTTCTACTAGAAAAATCGTCAGGACTCTTAATGCATGACTTTATTCTTTTACTTTCAATTATTCAAGGATATACCAAACGTACGCATTCCATTAACTAAATAAAGTGGTATGCAGAAAGGGAAGCATTTATTTCCTTAGCACGTCAGGCAACTTTGGCATTCCGGTGTCCCACGTATAACATACTAAAATACCTACAAGGAAAACGGACGATCTTGAGAAAAAATTCCTTTCTCGTACATTCTGCGAATGTGCTGAAAGACGCGAGTGAATTTGTCCATCGAATTTAAGCGGACATTTGGCTGCCACATTCTTCCATCCTCATAATCTCTCTCTCTCTCTCTCTCTCTTTTTCTCTGTCTCTTCCTCTCCCCTTCTCTCCACCTTTCCCTCTCTCTCCTCTGTCCTTTCGGTAACTCGAATCCGTCTTCACCTTCACCCGAAGGGAAAATTAGCGAACCGTTTAAAAAAGTTAGTCACAGTCTTCTAAGCCCCTAGCCCACGACAATGGGATATCTCACTGTCCGACCACGGGACCCTCATCGGGGCTCTTCCTTCTTTTCCCCCTTTTCTCAAGCGAGAGCTACCAGAGTGGAGGTGGAGTGAGGTTGGTGGTGGCGAGCGGTCGAGTTAAGAGTGATTCTAATTATGTTAATTAGACCTCTTCTCCCTTACGCCTTCTCCCTCCTCTTCTTCTCTCAAGTTTGCTCGTTCGCGCCGTCTCTTCTCCTCCAACTTGGCGGTTTTAGCCCGTTTCCTCTTCCTTCCCCCTCGTCGGGACGTTCCACGCTCGGGATCCACGCTATTTACCTAAGAAAATCGTAATCGCGCGGACGGGAGCGGAACTCACCGCGATCTTAAATGAAATCGGACTCCACGACCAAAATGTTTCCCATGTTTAGGGACGTTAACCGGGATTTTCCACTCGCGAGGGCACTTGGTTCTACTTGGCTTATCGACGAGTCGAAATAGTTTGGATTTGGAAATTGAAATGGAATTTGTTAAACTTCCGTTGATAATAATTGAAGATCCTTCTTTCTGATTTTCCTGGAAAGGAGTAGTATCTTCCTCTTAGGGCTGTTAAAAGTCCATAATGATTGGTGAAATGAATAAGATGGAATTTGTTAAAGGTTTTCAGCAGCATTATCAAAGATTATATGCAAGAGTTTAATTTAAGATTTTCTATTCCTGACGTAATTCTTTCCTTGTGCTACTGAAGATATAAATTACTATGCGCGAAGACTAATGAACAAGTTGCTTACGATTACTGTGAATGGCCATTAAAAATTTGTAACAAGCTTTCAGTGTGGAATCCTCGACACCTTTCTCAAACGATTATCTCAAGATTACGATGCAATCGAGCCTTCTTTCGGATCGATTCCTCTCCTTTCGCATTCGATTCGTCCCTCGAACGATCGAACGATCGACCCCGAAATTCTTTTCCTAATACGTACCTAAGGACTGGGAGGACCCACTGTCTAGAATTCGTTCGCGCCAAAGATTCATGTTAAAATCCTTCCTCTCGTTCTCTTTAGGTCCACGACGACGACGACCACTCGAAGCCAAGCGGTTCGCGGAGAATCACGAAGCAAAGAAATTATCCCGAGGACACGTAAGAAAGAGGAATGTCTGAATAATAGAGTCTCCGGAGTGGGAGAGAAGAGCGAGAGGAAAGAAGAAAGAAGAGATTCCACGATGACAGCGAGAAGTGACCATTAAAGACGTCAATTCGTCGTAGAAAATGTGTGATTTCTTTTTACAATTGCATTTTAATGTCCTCTTGATTGTACGCCGCGATTTAAATTTTCACGAAGCGTCACCAATTTCCCTGATCCGCATTTTTTAAGAGAAAATTCAGAAAGTCTTTATTTGTGCTTATTCCATTTTCCTCTATTTATCTCTGTATTCTTTGTCTCCTCTACTTTTATATTTTAGTTATATTTGACATACGATAAGATACTAGGGTTAGTCAAAGAATTTTTTGCTGCTATGAGTAGGTGACGTTAAAGTCATTTTAAGTCTGCAGACTAACTTCCAGCTCCACAAATGCATACGCAATCCGAAGGCATACATACCAACGCCTCTTGTAGAAAGAAAACACAATCTTAGTCATTAATATCAAATTTCTGTTTGACCTTCCTTCAAAAGAAGGTGAAAGCATTTTGGCCAACCTAATATTATCAATCACTCCATCAACCTCCTTCGTCATCCACTCCTTGGGGAACAAATTCCATGTGTGGTGAGAAAATCGTTAATATGAATTCTGCCAACACCTGAACATTTTTTAAGCTTGGTTTGAAAACTGCCTCCACCTCAAGGAAATTCAAAAGAACGTCGTGGCTAATATCGGCAAAGAAGTGGATTCGTAGGAAACTGAGAGAAGGGGCGTCGAAGCACAGGACGATGTAAAAGGACGAAGGACCGAGGATGAGGACGACAACAACGAGTGTAACGACGACGTTAAATGAGGGGAGCGTGAAAGGAGCGTTGGGAATGTTCGCTCATTACGGCAATTCGCCATGCAAATTTATGATGATTTAATATAAGGTGCAGGAAGATAAAGAGGGAGAAAGAGAGTGGGTGACACAAAAGAGAAAGAAGTAGGAGAAACCGCGTGCCACCAAGCATGCCTCACTTTTACAACCCCCGTCGTAATTTCTTCCGGGGGATGACGACGGAAAGGTGGAGAGAAAGAAACCATGAAAAAAAATGTCTTTTCTCGCACCTCCATTCGGTCGTTTCTCCCGCCGCTTTCTTCTTGTCCTGGTCCATTTGACAAATAATTAGGCTTATAAACATGTTTCATACGTACAATGTACATTTATGCGAATTTAAATATAGGGACAAAATATTATATTTTTCACAAAATAATGATGTACATACCTGTAGGCGGATGTAGACAGCCAACATTGCTCACCAATAACACACGAAAAAAAATTATAGCAAATAATCTAAAGAGCGTGCTAACAAATTATTGTAATGAAGAATTAATATGTAGGGTGTTTTACTTAACTGGACTGTTTAAACTAATTGCGCTGTTGTTGATATTGAATAAGCACAACTAATTGTAAAAGCAGGGTTTGCAATTGATAAAACATCCACCTTGAATGTGATTTCAAGGTCACATTCACTCTAGAGTATTAACGTTCGGTCATTATGGTGCCACATTGTGGTCGATGAAAAGTGAAATGCAACGACCTCCTAAATTGGAATTAAATAAAAGTAGAAAACCATGCTGAAATAAACTAAAGCTCGAAAGTCACGCTAAAAGGACGATAAAAAATTTTAATGAATGCAACAAGAGTCAACTATAACGCTCAACACTCTCTTTCTCTTTTTACCTCTCCGAATCTCACCGCCTGTAACCCTTAACGTGTCGAAAAGTACGTTAAAATAAGCTAAGCTCGAAAATCTCACCAAAACCTCGATGAGAAACAATAATAATCTTCCAAAGTTTCAAAGAAGCCTCTACCTATTAAACGATGCAACAGAAGTCAACAACCAATTTCAACACTCCTTCCCTTTACCTCTACGGTTCTCACCCCCGGCATTTCTCAGCGTGCCAACTTGCACCCACCCCAAAACTCACACCCCTCGCTCGCCACGGTGCAGTCGGGGGCGGCTTAACGGATCTCGGTGGATTTTTGTCGCGCACCGGGATAAACGGCAGAATCGCGCGCGCTCCATTCGTGGCTGGGCCGACGCCCCGTGAGCGTCGCGGCGCTCACGTGACGCAGCCCCGTCGGCTAAATCCCTCCCTTAATCCGACGCTATTAATTGCGACTGGCAGGTAGCCGAGTTTGGTGAAACGAAAAAAACTGCGGAGTGGAAGGGTGCGGATGGGGGTGAGAATGCGAAAGAGAGTGAAATTAAAAAAAAAAAAAAAAAAAAATTCGGAAGGACCACCAACCCTCTACTACTCCGGCGCGAACGAGGAACTGACGCGACGTGGCAGCCTGCTGATGCGTTGACGACGACGCCGACGCCGAATAACGTCGTCCTCGATCGTCGATTTCGTTATTGCACGTCATAGGTGCCTCACGGATAATCCTCTCGACCTAGACGTGGCCACGGCGTTCGGGAAAAATGCTCCGGATTCCAGGGCCAGAGAGAGAGGGAGAGGTCCCTAATCCACTTTGATCGATTCTTTCGCGGTCTCGTTGACGTGCAGGCGTCGCCGTCGTCAATGTCGTTCGTTGAAAGAAGCTTAGAGGAAAGGAGTAAAGGAAAAATTTCTTCACTCCTTTGTTAAACGGTGAAATCTTTCTCCACTAGAATCTTCTATCTCTGTTTGTCTCTGTTTGTGCGTACATGGAGAATGTGTTTTCTTTGTTTATTTCAAAGAATTAGCCTAAGTTAAGAGAAGTATTATAATATTACAGCGAAAAAATAGAGAAATGGTAGAAAGTCGCGTGTGCAATCGTGGCAACTGATAAAATTACCCTTTCCACAAATAACCTTGTTACAGTAGTTGCGTTTCCTAAACGGACAATTCTGCGTTTGTTTACCGCGCTTTTAGTCATATCGTCTCTGGGCTCTTCACTATTTATATCGATGGAACGTCTTAAAGTCACCTTCGGGTGAGTCATATTACTAGTTGTAAAGATACTGTTAGTGAGGTGTTCGGGGCGCTATGGAAACATTTCGAATTCGCAAAATTGGCACGTGTCGGTAGCCTATTGGGCGAATGTTTTATTATTTAGGACTAAGAGACAAAAGAAAATATGTCGCATGAAATTTCGTCGAAGTTAGCATGCGTATCTCGATATTATTGTGCTCATATTAAGTGGAGTTATCAAGGACGTTCCAAGGTCACCGATCTTTTTCAAAACGTAATATTATCAATCTTCATCTACTTTGCAATAAATTCATCCGTCGACTGATACAACTAGACGTGGCGACTAAGCTGAACACCCCAATTATTCTGATCGCATCGAATCGTAAAATAGGTTAACGAAGATACACTCTCGAATAGGTACCGATCATTTCCTACGACCTTGAGCGATCGATTCATCAATTCCTCCACCTGACCAGGTTTGAAGAGGAGAAGGATATGCGGAAGCGAATAGGTAGCCAGGACTCGAAAAGGTCCGCGTGCCGAGATTAATGGCAGGAATTAGTATTCGTCGGCGTACGCTTGAATTACAGAAAGTTATCTCGCCGGTTACGAGCGAACGCTTCGCGCCCACCCCCGCTCACCGATACGATTTTCTGTCTCCTACTCGCGCACACTCTCTTTTTTCTCTCTCCTTTTTGCTTCCGGCCATTCGCGACGACGAGATGAGGACTTCCTGAACTTCTGGCCGCGCCTTAGCCTTTGACCTCTTTTCTCCTTTTCTCTTCTTCTCTCCCTCTCATCCTTCTCCTCTTTTTTTCTTCCTCGGCCAACGATCCATATTACCCACCTCTTGAATAATGCGACGATTTATTCCTCCCAGGCGGCGATCTCTGATTAAGAAAAGCCTTCGGGCTTCTCCAGCCGCGACAAAAAGCTGAGGATCGTCCCGAGGGTAAGGCGCGAGATCGTACCAAAAAATTTTGACATTTCGTTTGACGTTGCTCTGTCTCTCTCTCTCTCTCTCTCTCTCTCTCTCTCGTGAAGGGTAGCGAATTTTATTTAGGGCGAGGGGATGCAAAATTAACGATGCACCTCCGTTAAGCAAACGACGTGTGCGGTAGGCGCGTGCCTGAAACGTTAATATCCGATCTCGATCTTTCGCTCGCGATTCGAACACTCGCTTCTATTTCTGCGAGGCGGGCCGCTTTACTCTCCTTCTCTGTTTCTCTCCCTCGTATCTTCTCGCTTACGCTCTTTACCTCCCTGGTCTCCTCGCGATGCGAGCGAGGCTAATTTATTTTTACCCGGTCGGCGATCGTTGATTAAGAGGTGCCTCGGGCCTCGATTCGTGGAAGAAAAAGAGGTGGAGGATGAAGAAGAGCGATCAAAGACGAGGAGGAGGCGGAGGAGAGATGAGATGAAGTAAAGGCAAGAGACTCGGAAGATGAAGAAGAAGAGGAAGAAGCGAGAAACAGGTAAGATGATGGGGAAGAAGAGTGAAAGGGGTAAGAGATGGGGCAAGAAGAAAATAAAATAGAAGCAAGAAGAAGTTGTCGAAGTCTACGGTGGTCCCGCCATAGATGCGGGTGGCATTTCGACGAGCATGAAGAAAGTCATGAATTTTTGTTGGTGAGGAAATTCTTACGATATTTTTGGAACGGTTAGAGCTTGAATTAAATTAGAATTTTCATTAGGGTTGGCATTTCGATGGACATGAGGGGTGTTTCATAATTTTTGTTTAATGAAGAAATTGTTGCGATTTTTAAAACGATTAGGATTAAAATTAAATTAGAATTTGCATTAGGATTAGCATTCTGATGGGCATAAACGATGATTTTTCATTGTTGCTTGGTGAAGAAATTTGGACCAATTTTAAACCATTTTTTCGATATCATCTAATTTTAACACTAACACTTCGGGTTATGTCACAAATAATTTTTGAAATGTTTGCATAATATATATTTTTAAGCAACCAACTCTTTATAAATTTTTGCCATTCAAATGCACACCTCCCTCATACCTGTTCTCATAATCAATAAATACGAAATTCAAACCCAGTGATTTGCCTGCAAGTTATACTGTTTTTTATTAATCCACATAAAATCATTTCTACGTGCACTCTGTGTTCTAACATCACGTACAAGCTACTTAATTTACAGAAACATTAACTATCAAAGGATATAAAATTCAAAATTATTATCATGATCTCTGTTATATAGGGAAAACGCCAAAGAAACCATTCAAAATTCCATAGAACCTTTAGCCAAAGCGTTTGATAAGATCATAACAAAAAATGACAGCTAACTATTATAGTTCGCTCATTAGAGTTCTAATCGTTCAGCGCGATTGAGTTATCACATCGCCTACAAGAATGCACACGAGTACAAGTACCTACATTTCAACAAGCATTACTTATTCGTCACGCCTGGCGCACCATTTAATAATTTTCGATCGCCTAGTCCGCGTCCTTCGCTACCTCGAATCGAATTCTCGAACGTTGGCTACGTCTCCTCTCGCATTATGTATTCTTATCGCGATCCACCTGGTAATAATTGCTTGTCGCAATAAATGAAGGCCGTGAGCGCGCGCTTATTGGTGCACGTTGTTGCGCGGCGGCGGAATCCGGTGGATTTACTGGAAGCAGTTTCTGGTCCGGGCCAGCTCTACCTCTCTCTACCTACCAAACCTACCTGGGCAGTCCACGATAATTCACGGATCTCGATATTTTTTGACCCGCGCCCGTCCGATCGAACTTAATTAGCCACGGCCACCGTTTGGTATGCGCTCTCGACCACTAAATTCCGAATCGGTCGCCTACCGCACGCGATGCATTTGGACCTCGTTAATTATTCTTCTCGCTGTTTTGCCGCCTTACCTCCCTTCCACCTTACTCACGATTACGTAATTATCGTTTATCATAACGAATGCACGCGAGCGAGCGAGCGAGCGAGCGTCTTTGTAGGAGCCGGCGACGAGACCTCTTCAGTTTGCTCTCGTTCACCTCACGTCTCTCCTTTACCCGCTGCCGTTCCTCATCCTCTTCTCGATCGTGTTCACTCGTCGTGCTTCTTCTCGCGATTCCAGCCGATAACTCAAGGGGCCACGATATTTTTGACCCTCTCGCGTCGATTCGCCTCTCTTTAATTGGTGATTCCTACGGAATGCATCGCGCGCGCCCGCGCGGCCCGCGAAATTCCTGAGGGGGCCTCGAGGACGGCGCTTTGGGAGCTCGTTAATTCGCGCCGAACCCTTCTTCTCTCCTTCACCTTCTCCATCGCCTTCTTTCGTTCTCCTCGGCTTCTCGTCTTATCGAGAAGCCCTCGTTCTTCGAGAAATCGAAATCGATCGCGACGAATTCCTCGGTAACGCGGATATCTTGTTTCGGCGGCTCCGAGGGACTCCGTGGATGGAATGGACACGAAGGAGATGAGGGATTGGAATGAGAGGATGCTTCGGGGAATGAGGAGGAAAACGAGAAACGGTCCGACGCTCGAGGTTGAAATTTACGTTCATGAGAATTTAAACAAGCGCTGTTACCGGATTACCGTCGCACCCTTCTCTGCTCCCGCGCGATAGTTTTAGGGGTGTGAATTACCGGCAGGTTTCTCATAAACGCGAGTCTCCGCCACGAAACAGCCCCGCTTACGACTTTCGAAATTAACTGGCCACGACGCGAGTAAAGGTCTGTAAAAAGGGCGTCGCTAGGCAGTTTTAGTGGGAGGTAAGCGTCGAGAGGTCTGCCCTCTTCTGTTTCTACCGTTAGTGAATTTAATGAAAGAAATAGATTTGTTTGCGTTTTGAGATAGGAGTTTTTATGAGAGCACTTGAGATAGTGGGATAAGTGCGAGTTTTCTTGTTTATTCAATATTTATGTAGAAGGAGAAGCGTGTAAAGTATTTAGAAAAATTGACTTACCTCGCGTTTCGGATTAGCATTTGATTATAAAATTTAATCGAATGTTTTTGCAAAAGTAACCGACAAAGAAGAGCGTCTAGTACATTATTGTTACTGTAAGTGTACATGCATATATACGTGCGAGTACGTACATATCTGTAATAAAAATGTTGTCGAAAGCAGAAATCTTAATAAGATTAAAATAAAATGGCAAGGGAGTCTCTAGGAGTTCGAAGTAATAAACGTCCATAACTAATTCGTAAATTGAAGTTAATTCACAATTCGTGTAATTAAGTTTATTCCTGAAATCCGGTTACTGTCAGTAATTCCTCCCCGCTCCAATTACTAGGACCTAACTCGACGTTCTGTGCATCACGCAGAACCATCGATGTTACGAGATGGTTGGCCAGGCACGACTCATGCAAGGTCGAATCAAATTTACTCGGCTCGAATCAAATTGACCGAAGCACGGGCAACCTCCCAAGTATCTTCTTCGATGCGATTCCGAAAGATAAAGTGATTTTATCGCGATATAAACAAGGTGCTTTGCGCATTTCGTTCCGGTAGTCTTGCACGCGCTGAATCGTACTCCTCTTGACCGCATAATGCGTCGAACACGATTTTCCAGGGCAGACGTAATAGCCCACACAGGAATTAACACTTTAATCTGATGCTCGTTATTACCGCGTCGAGCTGATATTTAATTTTCAAGTGCGCAATACCCCAAGCGAGCGTGAATTTTCAAACTTCCCATCCAATTTGTTTTTTGAGGAGGTTATGGAGTAATCGACCTTGTAAAATTTCACTAGTCACGCGTAAAATGTCGAGTATGCCAATTATTGCTCCCATTTGATAAATAAAATCGTATCAATGAAGTTTCATTATGTCCTCGACTACTGCAGACATGCACGACTTTCGAATTTCCCGCGTTGTGTTCTTCCTCAAGGACCGTACAACACAATCGGTTTTGTAAAATCTCACCGATTTAATCAGACGCTGGCTCTGTACGGACCAATGTGCATATCCATTTGATAAACAAAAGCCAAACAACGAAGTTTTGTCCCGTTTTCACCCAATGCATGCGTATAAAACTTTCAAATTTCCAGCGCAAATTCTACCTCGACAATCCTTTGAGATAGATGGCTATGTAAAAGATTGCAAATTAAGCCAGCCGCTAACCACGCTAATGGTCGTACCCTTTCTATAAATGAAATCGGACCACCGAACTTTTCTTCCTCTTTCAAGCAATGCGCGCATGCGCAGGTTTGGAATTTCCCGCGGAATTTCTCTCTTGATAATTCTATGCAATAGACGGTTGCGTAAATTCTCCCTAATTAATCCAGATGCTAACCACGCCAATTATCGTACTCTTTCGATAGATAAAATCGAACCAATGAAAACTCCTTTGCAGGCATTGCACGCGTGCGCGTGACTATCGAAATTTGCCGCAAAGCGCAGTTTTACTTCGAACGGGAAATGATATTTACCCCGACTGCCGACTAAACACGCGCCACCCCCACGGTCGACTCCGTCGCGCAAATTAATGTCCCTCCCGTTGTTCCGCGGCGCCGTATTGACCGTGCGTAAATTGAGTGACGTCGAGCAAATACGTCGCCCACGCGTCTATGGGGATCTCCAATTTTCGCCACTTCCTTCCCTGGCCAACGTCCATCGATCGGTGCTCACTTCTTTCCACCGCACGATTTTTGTTTCTCATTCTCCCTTGCGTTCGACTTTTACCGCCCTGCGGAGCAGAAGTCGAATGAAATCGTCATCTCCTATAGCATCCGTCAATTTTTCTTTATGATTGTTCTACGAACATCTAGCATGTATCCTTTTCACACGACTCTCTCTTACTTTTATTTTGTCACGAATTTGTATACCTTTGCCGGACGTTAAGAAAGTAAAATAACAAGAATACGCGATTTTTTCTAGAAAGAATATTTTTCGTTTACTCTGCCGTTGACTTCGACCTTTTCGTAGAGACGTCAAGTGAAAATTGAAGAAACTTCTAAAAACGATGAGTTAACTGTTTTACTGCTGCATCGATCAATTCCGGCACGAAGGGATAACCTTTGCTCACTGCCCAGCGCGCGGTACATTGTAAGAGGGTGGTTTCTCCCACGAATTTTCCCTGAAAGTATAGTTTAACGTCGCGCGTCGATCCTACTCTCCTCCACGTCACGTGGGAATACAACCTCGTGGGGTCGGGCCCACCGATGACGGTGCTACGAATTTCATTTTATTTCTCGAATTTGTAGGATATCGATAGTGGTGGCGAGTGGCGTTGAAGCTGTGCTCGATGGCGGAGGGTTAGGGGTGGTGGTTGAGGGGCAGTAAGCTTTTCAGCCGAATGATATGAATTATTGAACAGTACCCGCTCGTAGTATCTACGATCGGGCTTTACCATCGATATTGATAGGTATATTTTGAAACGAGAGACTCCCGAATCCGATTATTTATACACCACGTGATCCAAGCTAGTCCTCTCCGTCCTCCAACTCCCTTCGGCCCTTGTAACAAAAACTTCTGCGGAAGGTTTCTTGACAGAGGGTTGAGAAAAGTAGAGAGAGAGGGTTAAAGGTGACCAATGGCAAAAGCGATACGCAAAGTGTGGCGCAGTGTAAGGGTAGATTCTGGAAGGGGTGAAAGAGGGAGGTGAGAAGAAATTATGAGAAGAAGAGGAGGCTTTAGTGAATATTTTGTTAGGTGCTGCTATTGATAGAAAATCGTTCGATGCTTAGGTTGTTAGTTTTTATACAACCAGCTCATTGTTCATAAATGCAAATAAAACTTGAGGACAGGTAGCACTGGAGCGTTAAATTCCTTAAAGTGTTGGAAGTAATTTTTAAAAGTTTACCTTCTAAGTAAATTCGTTAAATATTAATCTTAATATGTTATATTAAATGATACCAAACATACACCTATGCCAAATTTAAAGATTTGACATTATTTGAAAGTGGTCCGGATTTTCAAACAACCGTACATCCACATATTCAGTTTTATACAATATTATGAAAGTGTAAATATAAACAACGGTGCCCATTCTAATAAAAGTGACATAAATAAGAAAATCAAATAGTTTCCTTTTTCACTTATGTCGTGTTATGTTCACCTACGCAAATAAAAATACAAACTCATTTTTGAAGAGAACATTTTCTATTTACACCAACTTCATAATTAGCAGTACAATTAGCTCGCTCTATTCTATTCTACCGCTTTACCTAATTTTACTCGACAGTATTCCAGTGTACTTCACCTGAACAAAATTTTCTCCACGCACGCACTTTTTTTCTCAAGACTACACCAAACATCGATCCTCTCTTACAAGGCTTACACACTTCCATAATCTACTCATCCGCGCATAATTCGGTGAAGAAAAATCGCGAAGATAACAGGTTTGTATGATCTCACAGTTATCGCATTGGCAAAGTTGCAATCCTGCGTGTAAGCGGAGGTGGAGAAAAAATTAATAATCCACCGTTATCGAGCACGAGGCATCTCGCGCCACGCGATTAACGCGGCGCGCGTCGAACCGGAAGTCACCCCTTAATTTTCCACTCCCTCTCCTCGTTAACAACGTCGTCCGGCTGATCTTTAAAGCTCGACGCGGGCTCGAGCACTCAAGAGGGAGGAATTGGATCGATGAGGTGGCGGCCGACGCGCCGTAAAAGAGTCTCCGGCGAAAAGATGACGAAAGGATAAGCGGATTACCCCACCCTACCCCGGATGCTGTAATTTAAAGGGCTTACTTTACGATTTGATTCGCGATTACGCAAGCGCGAGCGTTCGTTCGTTCGTTCGTTCGTTCCGTCGTCTCTGAACGCGCCTCTAAGCGTGATGCCACCTCTAAGCGGCAGAGGCCAGTGGCGTGCGAAAGAACGATCAAAGATTCCAAATCTCGAGATCTTTATTAAGACGTAATTTTGATGGTGAGCGGTCCGCGCTCGCGAAGTTCTTGTATTTCGGTTTCTTTCTTACTTTTGTTCTGCTTTCGAGGTTTTCAACGAGTCTGCGTTTGAAGGAAAGAATTGTATCGTTCCTTCGTTCGCACAAATTGGTGGTAACGAATTGTTCGATAACAACTGTAGCTTAGAGACTCTAACACGTGGTTGACAGGATTTCTCAGCATTAATGCCAAATGAAACACCTTCGCACCTTTAACGAGGATGAAAATCTCCGCTTCCAGGTGATGAGGATTTACTTTACTTGTTTTAAGTCTCGTGAATCCTTAGAAGATTTTGGGAATTCGTATTTTGATATGCCTTTTTTTTGTTTTCTATCAAGATTGCTTAAGGCAGAATTGGGTGGCTTGGAAATTTTCTCTTCATTCGAATTTTCAAACTTAATAGTACCTGCTATATAAGAAGTAACAGTTTTTATACAATATTTTTAAGGAGCGTATTAAAGTGTAAACTATTTTTCAAGTATAATTAAGAAATAAAATCAAAAGAAAACGTAAATTGGAATGTGTGTTTTCATTTCGCATAATTTGCGAAATTCTATCTTTATGCCTCATTGTATCTGTCGCAAGCCAATTACGAACGAAAATAAAGGATTAATATAGCATTTCCCAAATCTCGAGAACTTAAAACGGCAGGACGGCGCAATCATTATTGACAAGAGCCATTGATCATTCACGTTCTAAATTGGAATGTCCAATAAATTACCGTGAATCCAATTACATAGATTTGAATAACACCTGGAAATAAACCATATATACATTCAGCGGTAAACGATCGGTAATGTAATAATTCATCCACAACTCATTTTATTTTCACATCCAAATTTTACGCATGGAAATTCGACACGTGTAAAGACGTTGTGTTTGCCAACGGCCTCTCCCAAGACATTTCGAAGCGTCGCGACGTCGTAACGACGACTATGCGGTGGTGACGCGTCGGTGATAACATCCTTATCGCTCTTCGCATAAATTTTTACGATCCTACGACGCTTTAACCGAAATACAGCCGTAACCGGGACTTCGAATTATAAGGATCGTTTCACAGATTAAGGGGACAGTCGACAGCAATAATAAAACTGTTATTTCTTCGGAGAGAGGTTGAAAGAAGGGAGAAGGAAAAGGAACAGCTATTAGAAGAAAAATCGAGAAATAAAAAAATAATATAGACTCTTCGCGGATTCTTCTTAGAATTCTTTAGAATTTTAGTGACGCGCTAGTTTATATTTCGTTTCCTGTTAATCTATACGTTATTCATTGAAAAGCATCTGGGTATTATTCTTCTCAAAAATTACCCATTTTAGCTCTGTTCTTTAACGTTAGAATTACCAAGCCTGTCAAAATGAGTGATCTACAAGAGGTATTTCTACACAAAATAAACATTAGGTAGCTCCAATGTTACTCATTGTAATAATACTATTGACGCGTCGTTGTTGTAAAAAAATATCAAAATCATAAATTGAATAATGCAGCTTCAAACAAATTCGTTCCTGAAGAATTTAACGATTGATAACTCTCATTTTAATTGCCCTCGCGTGGCTGCTTCCGATCGGGGTTGGGAAATTTTTCGGAAATTCCCGTTGATTTCGAAAATTAATGTTGGTCGAGCGTAAACCTTCCTCGTTACAGGGAATAGAAAGAATCGCGAGACCCGCGTACCACCGGGCCAGGACTGGCCGGTGTTTCCCTTCAATATTTCAGAATCTCTTGGCACGACAGGAATTTCAAGCCCCCGAGGACCAACCCCTTGTGTGTGGCGGAGCTTTCGAAGAGAGCGGGCCACTGTTCGAGCCTAAGAAATTCCGATAATGTGTATGAAGCGTAGAGGACTTCGTCGTCGGAAGATGACAGCTCTTAAAGTCGCGTGTTTTTTCAATGTTGTGAAACTCGCGAAAAAATTATTCCGTAATGGCCGAAAAGAAAAAAATAATTTGCAAGCGTATTACTAATATCACGCAGTTCGGTTTTGAGAGTATTAAAAAAATGATTGTCTAATGTGGAAAAACGAATGAAAAATGTATTCGTGACTTTGTCTCAAATTTTCCTTATGGCTACTAACAAAATTAGTTCATCTTGCTAAATGATCAATAATCATTTATTTTCAGCATTCAGGACGTCCCCTTATTGTTAGTTGGGGTCATAGAGAGCAGTGGAAAAATTGAACAATCTCGATAAAGATCGATATCCGCAGAAGAATGAGTAACTAAAAATTGTATTAGTCATTTCCGTTGGATTCGACCATAAAAAAAAAGTCTTTCGATGTTTCAAGCAGAAGCAATTTCAATGTTTCAAAAAGCTCCCATTTCCTTAACACATCCTTAATGCTCGTAATAAAACAATTAAAACTTCCAGTATACAAGAAGGAAATATAGTTCATAACTGCATTGATAATATCCTTCGCACTCTTAAAAAACTAACATCTCGATACCCGTTAAATCAACAATTAATTAACAATCGCGGTCGCCATTTCCGCTCGATTTCTCCTCGCAGGCTGCCCCAAAAACAGACACTCGAAGTGTTTCCGTGTGCGAGTGAAACATAATCGATTAAAGACGGCCCGATGGTGTCTGGTAACGCTCATTTAAAGAGGCCGCAGTCAATCGTATTTATGCAGATTCATGTAAATGCACTCGAGAAGAAACTAAGCAGCCGTGCACGGAAGTAAGAGCGGTCTTCGCCAAGTGC
Organism: Tiphia femorata; assembly: GCA_944319695.1. Lineage (NCBI taxonomy): Eukaryota > Metazoa > Arthropoda > Insecta > Hymenoptera > Tiphiidae > Tiphia > Tiphia femorata. The sequence continues at coordinate 5,194,172 of OX090902.1, forward strand.
GATGGAATTGGGAAGGGAGAGAGTGAAATCAAGAGAAACGATGACAGAGAGGGAGAGAGAGAGAGAGAGAGAGAGACAGACAGACAGACAGACAGAGGCAGGGTGGAAGAGGGAAGGCCTTAGGGGTTGTAATGGAATTAAGCGCCATACACACGAGGCAGTAGCGAAGGACTGTCGAGGAGCGTCCCTGTGCACAATGAAATATTCATGCCGTTCCGTACTCGTTTAAGGCAGTCTGGATGAAATCATCGGGAAATCGTGAATTACGATTGACGCGTTCCTGGGAGAATCATACGTGTCCTCTGTAGTCATAGGATTGATGCAGTTACGATACACTTCGGGGTATTTTTACATGACGAATGCGTACTGTGAAAACAATCAGTTGTATTATATAATTCTATTGTACTTTAATTCTAACCCTAACTCGTAACGAAAAACATCCTATTTATACTGTAGGGCTTTTCAAGTCGGAAACTGCCTAACAATTGCGCGCCCAATTTTTGTGGGCTAACGCTCCTGACGAGCGCGAAGAGAGACACTCGGTTGGTGACGACGACCAATCGTGAAAAGGTCCTTGTGCAATAAACACGTTTATCACCTTTGACTTGTAAATAATTATTATAGACCTGCGACGTAGGGGGTTCCCCCAGAATTACCCAACAAAGCCTCCTGAAAGTCCCTCCACAATATAAAGTTTTGTAGTTAACAACTTCGCTGCTGTCATAAAAGAATAGTAATATTTCCCACGAACTACGAGTAAACATCACCGGCAGCAGGTGCCACGTGCGACTACTCGTGCGATAGCCATAAGCAAGAGCAGTCTGTTGGGCTAATGAACAAATATATCAATCTAGATCATGCGACGTACGATTAATGCGTGACACGTTGACTCGCAGTAAAGATTGATAACCGACGCTGTTTTTCAGGTGGCACCTTGTGCGGCATGCGGCTCTTTCGCGAACTCACTTCGCATTTGACATTGTCTGAAGTACCGCGCATCACATCGTGCTCTCAGTTACGGTGACGCGTGTTCTCTTGTACTATCTTGCACTCTCGGTCAGATTATTCTCATATTACTGTCGACTCATTCGTATAATGTAGTGTTTTAGTGCCACGCTCAGTCTTGTCCGCACAAAGTACATCATAACGTCTACTCAAGCTCTCCGCGCATGTTGTGTGCTACGACCGCGCGCATTAAGAACCTTTAGGGCAGCAGCATAGTGGTAACCAAATGGTATAATCGAGCCTGGCTGCTCAATACTTTTCTATTCTTACTTTTGTACGCTCACTGACGTTTTCTCATAGGAAATGAAGAGCATAGCCTTATCAGACTCAACATGCACTGCGCGTCGGTGTCCGCGTTTATTTCACGACCACTAGAGAATTCTCAAATGTGTAGAATGGAACTTTGCCAATATACGTTAGCTAGTATTTTATTCATTGTATAGTTACAAAACTTTATAATCGTAACATTTAATTTACTAGTAACATTTTATAGTTAAAAAATTTGGCATGAACAGTCGTTAAAAAAGAATTCTGTCTTACCTTAAAGATCTAAAGTATACTTGGCAGACTAAAAGTAACGGAGCCGACTACCGAAGGTAAACTTAATTTCGAGGATTATTAATTAGAATGGTAAGTGTTTGAGTTGGAATAAAATGCATGTGCGACAGGTTAAACAGAGAATCTGATCACGATCGGTATGCACGAACCAAAAGAAGAATTTACATCAGGAAACAACGATCAAATAGAAAAGAGTTTCTTATCTCTCAATCTCTCCAATTTCCTCGTGATTTCTCCCTCGTCACTAGAGCATCGCAAGAAATCTTCTGGCTTTGCGCGAGAACGTCCAACGTCGAATTCTCCAACGACGAGATCTTTTTACCGCGTGGCGGCCAATTAGAAGGAACTTCTCCGCGGCTTGGCCACAAACCTCCGCGCGGAATAGAATCTCTAGCATTAGGACGGAGGAAGTTACTAACAGTCGGTGGAAATGGTTTCATCGTCCAAGTTCCAGATCCTACTATTACGTGCATAGAAATATATATTGAATGATGTATGCGTAGGAAGAGAATTTAGAAATAGTATACCCTGCAGAGATTTACAAAAGATCATCTGTGTAATGCTTGCAAATCACAATTAATTAATAAACAGGCTATTAAATATGATTTCCGATTTTAATACTGATTTCAAGCTGATGTAGAATTTTATTAATTCTATAATCCTAATTATGACCGAACTATTAGATTAATCATGGAATGATTGTCTCCTTGATTATGATTGTCTCCTTGATTGTGATTGTCGGGAGTAGATAGCGGTAATAATGCTCACTCGCATTGCATCGTGGAGTATCGGGTAGGGTTAACAATTAAATAAAAATTATTTATCTCACTTAAATGCTTCTTTCAATTACAAATATGCGTTTCGCTGTAGGTAGATACCATATTTTTGATAATGCCTAAGATTATTCCGTTCTTTCAATGCAGCTATGTATACATATAACCAAATGCACCTATGTAATATAACCAAATGCGTTAGACAAACATGATTTCTTCTCCGCATTCAAAAACATGAAAAACTCTCAACAAACGCTAGCAGCTATTTGGATTATGCTGTGTCTTAGGTGCCCCTATGCGCCGTAACGAAAATGCATTTCGTCAAACTAATAATTGTTTCTTCCCCTAGTATAAAGATATGAGAAAGGAATTACAAAGAGAATAGAGAGAAAAAAGGAAGAAGAAGGGTCAATACTTGCCCGCTGATTTTTTCGTCTCTCTCTCTCTCTCTCTCTCTCTCTCAAGTTCGATTGCCCTGGCTACCGCCACCATCACCGCCCCCGAGGACCAGGCTCGACTTATTTTAGAGCGGCGCGATCGAGCGAGCGAAGGAATCGGCGCGGTGCGCGGTGGTCCGACGATCAGCTCCCTCGAGAGAAACGGAGAGGAGAGGAGCGGAGAGGAGAGTGGAGGAGAAGAGAACGGAGCGGAGCCCCCGAAACTGCCGAGGTCTCTATCGTGTAGAGAGGCAATCGCGACATCGTCGTCTCCGTGGGGGTCCCCTTTTGGGTCCTTCTCCGGTCTTACGGAGTGCCGCCGCCGACCAAGAGGAGGCGGAGGACGCGGCCGCCGTCGTATCTGGTTACCTGCAGAGTCGAGGAGAACGCGAAAAAAGGGACGACTAAGAAGTGACGGGCCAGAGTAAACACACCCACGGTGGCCCCGATTTCACGCGACGAAATTCTGCCGCCGCCAGTCGGGGGTGGAGAGGCGGAGGTAGCGGCTACCTCTTGACTCCGGGCGAGCAGCAAATTTTCGAGAGCGAATGAGAAGGGATGAGAGGGAGAGCGAAATTATTTCTAGATCGATCGAGATAATTTAAGTTCGTTTAAGCAAGCAGCGATTTCGAAGGGATGTAACCTGGAAGGTTACAGGTCGAAGGTTTTCGTACTTTCTCTTCATACTTTATTTCCTGTTTTCCTCGTGGAACCGCTTGACTTTTATCTTATTTAGTAATAATCTCAAGGGGATTGCTTTTCGGTGCGATTCTAAATGTATTTCATCTTTTTATTAAATCGGCAACTTTAATTTGAGTGTTATTGCTTGAGTATGTAATTTAAATGGCAGTTGCTGCAACGTATACTATGCGCTGATAATTACACGTACAATTAGCAGTGCAAAACTATTTGGTAATTGTCTTTGTTTTGTATCCTTGAGAGCGGGCTTAGGTAGGTCGATGAATTACACGCCGCTGTGCAGTCGTCAGGCGAATCTTGTTCATTAATTCGGCAATGATTTTGCAAATGTCTATTAGTCGTGCTTTTAGGAGTAAGCCTAAGTTAATCGGCAAATGATCTGATTATTTCATTCCTTATGCCTTTTCTTCGCTTACCCTATCTCTCAAGAATACAGCTCGTTCACATATTATCCAGTTTTCTCTTATTTTCTCTTATTTTCCATTTTTCCGCCGTGCCTTTAAGCGAAGCTGTACAGTCTTCAACGAACCTTGTTCATTAATTCGACAATCATTTTGCAAATGTCTTTGCATTGTGTCCTTGAAAGTGCCTTACGTGAATTGATAAATCATTCATTGGTTCACTCCCTTATGCTCTTTCCTCACCGGTCTTGCTCGCGAGGGATAAAAAGGATAAGGGGGGCCGAAACCTGGAGGAGAATCCGCCGGGGTCTTTTCTCTTCTCCGGAAGATGAAAAGCACGGGCGGTTATGCTCGAGGAGTTCGAAACAGGATGGAGGAAACTCTTTCTTCTTCCTTCACCTTCATTCTCTTTCCTCTTCACAGATATCGTTCTAACGTATGTACGCGCGCCCCATCGTTCCACGGGGCTGAAGTGCCTGAAGTCGAGATATACGATTTTTATTCGCACGGCAAGGCACCGCTGAATTTCTCCTGGGGTGGTGTCGAGTAATTTCAACGTATGTATACCCTCCGACGTTTTCCTACGATTTATCTCGATGACGAGGACATCTCCGTAGGTCGACGTTCTTCTCCTCGGAAACACGTGGCCTCTGTGTCCTCTTCGAAACTTTGAAAGGATCCCGCTAGCATCTGGAAGAAGGGTAAGGGCAGAAATTATTCATCTTGTCATAGGTCCTCTTTTTCGGTACGATGTGAAGTGTGTGGATCGTTATTCACATACAACGTGTAACTACGGATGAATTGTTTCTCATAAACCTAGATCACCAACAGGACGATGCATGCAGATATCAGGTAATTTTCTCCGAGTGTCCATGAAATAAGTATTTCTTACGGAAGAGTTCAACCTAACCCGATAACTTCTCGTAAATATCACCATAGGACTTACCTAGAAGCTCAGGAAAATTGTACCAAGACGGTTTTTTTTCTGATCTTCGAGTTTCCACCTTACTGAATCTTTCATTGTCGTAAGTAGCGTAATACATTCCTATAAAAGCAGTCCCTTCAAACGTGCGGATAATTAAAATCTTCCAGGCTAGTGCACGCTGATACCAGAACATTCCTCTTCAGGTCGTACAGATTTCACTTTATAACTGATTCGTGCTTATTAATGACACGATTCAGCTCATTACATTCTTACAGGTGTTACCAAAAGAGAAAAAGATAAGTGGTCAGAAACTCCGGACGATCCTTTTGCTTCTGCATACTGCTACCAGCACATTCCTCTTCGCCTCCGCAAACTTCTCAGCTCGGAAGCGACGAGGACACACTCTCTTATCGAAGATTTTAATCCAGCGTGGAAGTGGCCCGTTTTCTCGCCTCCGATGAGACAAAGAGACGGGCCGACATCGGAGGGTGCAGAAGAGGCAGAAGAAGAAGAGGAGGGATGCGGAGAAAGAAGAAGTAGTTGGCCAGCATCAAGGAGAACGGATGGACCAGGAACGCGGGGCTGATCGGCATGCGGCCTCCACCCCCGTGTGGCGGCACCGGCCTTCTATTTTTAAATCCTCCGCCGCCTCCACCTCCACCTCCACCGCCCCACTCTCTTTCTCTCTCCCTCGCGAGACACGCGGGTGGCCGCCGTGTTTTCCTAAGCCGGCGCAAAATTACACACTGCCCGCTTTCGGAGGCCCCACCCTCTCCTTCGTTCTCCAGCTTCGTTTCTCTGCATCTCTTCGGTCCTCCAGGTCAGCTTTTCTCTCTCTCTCTCTCTCTCTCTCTCTCTCTCTCTCTCTCTCTTGCGAACTATCGAAAATGAGAGTGAAGGAGTTAGCGCGCGTGAAAGGCAAGAGGAGAAAAGAAGAGAGCAAGAGAGAGAGAGAGAGAGAAAGAGGGGAGCAAAGGAGACGATGAGCCGCGGGAGGAGGGATGGATAGGGTCGGTCTTATTTTTCGGCGGCCCTTTATAGGCCTCACCCCACACCCCGCCGCCAATCAAAAGCAAGTAAAACGTAAAAAATCACCGAGAGCCCGGGACCCGCGGAGGGTCTTCCGAGGTGGATCGAGCAGGTTGGAAAAGTGTTGGCCTCTTCTCCTCCTCCTCTCCTCTTCGTGGCGGGCCGACCACCTTCAGTTTTTGGCGAACTTCGTCAGGCATTCCGCCGCTTTCTCTTTTCTCTCTGATCTTTGAAAAAGTCTATTTATCCAGCGTACACAGAGAGGAGAGCGTAAATACGGAAGAAAAATTCAACGTAGCCATAAACCAACCCCCATCCTCCCAAGGGAAAAATTCGAGGGTTGGATATGTTGTCGAAATTACGCACGGACCAGCGAGCCTCATGCATTTCTCAACTCCGAGCCTTTCCATAAATTTGCCATTCCACCGTTCCTTCGAATATAAACGTGCCGATCGTTTTCCGCTCGGGTAAGAGAGAAAAAAGAAAAAAAATGGATATCTAGATCTAATTTTGCGGGGTGGCCCAATTTCCTCTTCTCCTCTAGTTCCACTGTCGTCGAGGATGCTAGGTAACTTTTTCTACTACCAGTTAGTTTCCACCTGCAGATCCTCCGGCTTGAAGAAGGAAAGAAAGGGACAGGGAGATAAATGAAAATCTCGCGTCTCGTTACCGCCTCGGTCGATTATGTGAGCTGAGAAGCAAGAGGATGAGAGAGAGACCGCGAGAGAGAGAGGGAGAGACAGAGAGAGAGAGAAAAGCTGTTAGGGGAGGCTCAACGAGCGAGTAAGAAATGAAGAATGGGACGCGGTAAGGGAGGTGGGCAGAAAAGGAAGGAGAGAAGGAGAGAGGACCCGGAGGGAGAACATAGTCGTTCTCTCTACGGGACGTTAACGAGCCGGTAAATATGTTGACTACCACATCGGCACGGTTTTGAAGCCAGCCGGTATATACCAAGGGACTTATGTAGGCTCGGTCCTGTCGTGGCCCACCTCCTCCACCTCTCCACCTCCTTTTTGGCCCTCTTCGTCCTCCACCTCCTACCCCGAGTTCCGACGAAATGATTATTATAGTTCGTAACCGAAGAGCTGCCCATTTTAGAGCCTGTGGAAGCCGCCGTATAATTTTCCACCCACTAAAATAGCCATCACCCTATCTTACCCAAGACCAATCCGGGCCCGTGATTATCGGTAAATAAGGTACAGTACGGGGAGAAATCTTTCGGGTGCACGCGCGATCAGCCTAACGCGTGACAAATGGCGCGCACTCTGTCGTCTCGGATCACCGAATGTTCTTAGTTTCTTTTTTTTTGGGAACGACCGCAGAGCGAGCGTCTTATTGTAAAATGGTGCCGAATGTCGTTAGGTAAAGTTGTGTTCGGTCGAATGCATGACAAATAGCCCGTTTTACCGTCGTCTGCCGATCTTTGAACTATTGTTTGTTCTTTTGTTTTACAAAATTATTACTAAAATCTTTCACCGCGCTCGCAATTTAATTGACGCAAGGAGTGTTTTCTTTCGTTTAAAACCGCTCGTTATTTACCTTTTCCTTTTAAAACGTGCTAGCTTTTTAATTCAAAAAGATCGCTCGTTAGTTTATTATTTATTGTTTTACCAAATTACAGCGAACTGCCTTCGGCCATGTGGCAATTAGCCAGAATAGTGCGCCTTCAACAATGCGCAGCATCTTCTATATTTTATTCTTTAACGCAATTATGAAAAACATTCTTTAGTGATAAATTATGTATGTAATGGTGAAAATTGGTTAAATAAACCCTGTTAAAGATCTATAACAAATGAAGTAAGAATGACTCGATGAATGATTAAGCGTGCACTAAAGTTCACCTTTTTGTTCTAGGACACGTGGTTTAATATATGTCCTAAAAAACCCCGGATGATTTTCAGGGCCCTATAACCAACTAATTCCTTCCTCCGTTTAGAAAATCACGACAAACGCGCACCGCCACCTAAATAAAAATTAACTCAGCTCCGAAGAATCCTTTACTTTTACAAAGCTCAAAAAGCATCAAATGAAATCTGTCTGGCGTTGATCCTAGCGGAAGGTGCACGAGGTTCGCCCATGTTTACGCGCTCAGCATGCGATTGCTCGCGCGGGAGAAAGGAGAAGAGGAACAGGAAGAAGAAGAAGGAGAAGCAGAAGCTCGAAGGTCGGAGGGCGCATCTAGACGGAAACCAAAGAGACCGATTGCTTGGGTACTCGAGCGCGAATTCTTCTACGTGCGTCAACGAGTGGGAGGCGGCCCGCCCACGGAGCCACCAGGATTTCCTTCCTTTGCGTGCGACGAAAGCAAAGAGGCCGAGACGCACGACGCACGATAGAGCGGGAAGAAGCGCGAGGTTCGTATGCGGAAAATCAAAAGAGAGGAAGAGCGAACCATCGTCAGGCGCCAGCCACGCGCAAACGATCGGCTGGCTTCCCGATTCGTCGGATTCTATTATATTTTTTGGGACCATGATAAAAAAAAGTTTCTTCGACGATCCCCGATAAATGGGACTTTTTTATGTTAGACGTAAAGATAATTCAAACAGAAAAATGAGGAATCGTTGGATTCAATTAAATTGCTTTGGGTCAGTGGTTAAAAGAATGGATAGTGCATCCAAGACCAAAGAGAATTCTGTGGATACTTTGCGTTAAATGTTTGTTGGTATTTTATGAAAATGAAATTCAAAAGACAAGAAGAACGTGGAAAAGTGATGATCGATCGAACAGTTCTAGAATGTTGATAAAAACAATTTTTATCAACGATGCAATCCCATGAGAGATTTTGAGAATTATTTATTACAATCATCCCTCTCAGGTTACATGCATGCGGTACATCAAATTAATTCGAATATGATTTTTCTCGGGAACTTGGAAACCCTAGAAAATTGAAATAAGGAAAGTAACCCACGAGTAGGAGCCAACCGAGTGCCTCTGAATTTCTACTTAAGTCTAACCCTACGGAAGATGTTTTCCATATGGAAATTCCGCCTGTTCATCGGTCATTGAACAGCTTTTAACAGTGTTAGTGTTATACGAAACGAATCTTCCCTGAAAAAAAGGGAAGAATTCTCTTTCGCCATTAAGCAGGACAGCAGATATCGGAGCATCTCGCTTTAGTCTCTTCCGCGAGAACAGCCCTGGCGAAGCGTCGGAAGCACTACCGGGATAGGACGGCTAAATAGCATTCGCTACTAAATAATGAAATGAGCGCGCCCGTACGCACAGAGAGATGAGATTTGGAACGGTGCTTCGTTAAATAGGGGATGTAACGATTTCCATCCGATATTACCTCGAAGTGGAAGCGAGGACCACAGGCGAGATTAATGGCGAACAGGAACGTGGAATAGTTTGGCGAAGCGCACGTTTCGCGCGCAATCGGAAACTTTCTCACAGGATCGTCCAAGGACGTTTCTCTCCCCCCTCTCCTTCCTTCCCACGAGCATAGATCCTTTTACTCTTCCGAGTGTCGGGAGAACCCACGAGCATAGAAATGCGGAGACTCTTTTTCTCTTTTCTCATACGTCGAGAGAAAAAGAGAGAGAGAGAGAGAGAGAGAATCGGTGGATCGTTGGTACCGGGCCTTTGTCCCTAGCGATGTTAGCGCCTCGGTCAACATGGTGCTAAGAGGAGGGCCTCCCTCCGAAATAGTGCCCGGGTAAATCCCTTATAAGCCTATAGAGGTAACATGATTCAGCGTGGTATAGGTCAGATTTAAGCCGCCTTTGATATTTAAATCGGGGCTCGAGACGAGTCGGAGGAGGGGGTTCAGAAGCGGGGAGAGAAGGAGAAGGTGGGAAGAAGAGAACGAACGAATGTAGTAGGAAAGAGGAAGGAAGGAAGAGCGAATGAGAGGGAGAGAGAAGTGGCTACACAGGAATTTACACGCTCTGCACCTTCCACGGGCGCCTCCTTCTTTGCCGTTTTGTTCTCTCCACCTCCACCTCCCACCTCCACCCTCCCTTTCCGCCACCCACTTATATACCTGGCCAACCGAAGATAAAAGTATTCCGCACCGCGCGGCGAATTTATGCGCGAATTCAGTCCTCCTCCCTTCTCCTTCGTCCACCACCACCTCCACCTCTTTTAGGCGCCGACTGCGACGACGACGACGACGACGACGACGACGACGCTGCTGAGGACGAGAAGCGACGCGCGCGCCATAATTCGTAAATCCCGTGAATTTGTTATCTGAATTGTCAGGCGCCCTTCCCTCGGGTGGGCCCACTGGGCCCGTCCTGGAATCCACGGGAGTCCCTCCTTTCTGAGGGCGGCCGACTCGAGGACTCATTATGCGGACGTACTTTGTATCCTTCGGCCGTCGATAGGCTCCTTTCATGGACGGGCCCCATTGGGCCCCGTGCGAATTTTTCCACGCTGGACTTTGTATCCTTCGCGCGCCCGCGCGCGTGCGCGCGCGAGATTCTCTTGACCTGGCGTGGAAGGGTGCAAGGATTTTTGTTTCGTTTTGTTTTCCCGTTCTATCATTATTTCCCTTTCACCGCACCGATAGACGTGTTATCTGAAATAATCGTACAAATTGAAATATCGTTCGTAAATGAACTATACGAAGGGATGCAACGAATTACTGTTATTAGTTTTCAAAATTTAGCCAGATGCAATACTCAAAATACGTCTGCCAATAAAAAGACTTGTTCCAAGCTTTACAAGAAATTAAGTGTATGCGTACCCGCGATTATCGTTTCTTTTCACCTTCCGACACAGTACGTGACCCAAAGTAACACTCGTAATAAAAATTTCGTTACAGTAGCCGTATTTAGCCCAACACTCTTCTTTATCACAACGAAGCCCGACACGTCAACAGAAATAATTATTCCAATCAAAAATTAACTTCGAAGTTTGTAAAAAAAGAACATACACACATGCCGTCATTTCGCATCTTTTTATCTTGAACGCAGACCTAAGGCAAAATAATATTGCTGATCAAAAATTTATTCAATAATGTACGCAAAAAAGCGGCATATACAGTTCTGTTTCATAGCGATCGGAAATCGCCAGAAATTATAAAAAAAGAAAATGCATGTGTACTATCATTCCTCTTCCCTCTGTATCGTGACAAGCCATCCGAAGTAACGTCCCTAATCAAATTTCATTCCGTATAATTTACGAAAAAAAGACTTACACGCATACTATCACTGCTTCTTTTCACAGCGGAGGACGTCGCGTCCTTTTCAAGGTGGCTCCTTCTTTCGCTCATTCCCGGATGCGATAAGAGCGCGCTCGTTGACCGTTTAAGACCGTGAAACTCAGACTGCCGTTTAAGACGCGCTGCCGTGACTCCGTGCCGCGGTACTTCCGTCCGATAAGTCGCAGGTGCGACGATTCCGCGTGCGCTCGCCACGACCCGACACGTGAGGTGCCGAGTCCACGACGGTTTATCGTCGACGCACGCGATCCACACAAGACGACGTGCCACGATGCTCGTGAACCCACGAGCGATTGTCCTTATGGTTTCTGAGCGGCTTCTAGAAGCACGGATCCTTCACGAGCAGCTTATCGTCGGACGAGGAAATTAATGAAAGAACGGGATTCTGGATACCGAGACGAGGCCGGCGAGCCGATAATGGTTAAGAAATAATTTGTAGAATTGTTGTTACGAGAGTACGTCGTAAGCTAGTATAGAAAGTAAAGGAGGCAAGTACATGAAAACAGTTTGGATAATTATAGGTAGGGTAGTTAAAAATGTATTTAAGCTAATGCTTCATTCTTGCGTTATATCAAAGTATTTCCGTAATGTTTGGTTTTGGGGCTGAAGTACGGATTTTGCTCAATTTTGCTAATTTAACTAATTTGTGTATAATATTGAGTCTTTTTACTTTTTAGGTTGCAAGAGTACTGTAAATACATGCGAAAAAATGTCACTCGACAGGACTTGAGCTTCTTATAATTATACGAATCTTTATAGTAATAAGAATCAAAAATCAAATCGTGACAAATTTCCGAACAATAGGGAACACATTTTTGTCAAAGCGTTTTAAGAATGCGGCATTTACGAAATTAATTGAGCAGTAAGAAAATGTATATATATAGAAAGCAATTCAATAATAATTGAAAGACAATTTGTACAAATGTGTATCATAAAACTCCTTTGCAAGCATTAAAAAAAAAGTGTACGAATCATAAGAATATATCATTTATGAAAATCAGTTAAACGAGACAATTTGTACGATCATGAGATCTTAAAAACCACATAGTCCTCCGGTACCCAAGAATAGAGCGTCGACTAGAAAAGAATTTCCCAACTATCAAGAAATAATTTCCACACTGTTTCAGAATAACTAAAACGTTTATTACGCCGAAACTCTCATTCTCAAACTCAAGAGGAGAAACGAATTTCTGAACGATCAAGAAATAATTGTTACGCGTTTTCAAAACAACTAAAACGCTCATTACTCGGAAACTCTCATTCTCGAAATCAGCCAGCTGACAAGGCCATCCTAATACAATCGCGCGCCACTCCTTTTGCAAAACCAGCATGGACTATAGTTGCAATGCTCGCACTTCCAGCGTACACACATCCCTTCCCTTTAAATTTCTAGCCAGGCCGGTAGTGCGATTCCTGTGGTATCGTGAAAATAAATCGAGCGCGTCGCGCCTCGCTGAAATTCACTTTAGATTAGAGCACGCTGGCCCGCTTGGAAAGCGAGAGAAAGAGAAAGGAAAGGGCTTCTGGACCAATTTCTCTTTCTCTCCCTTTCTTTCATCGTGTACCGCCTGGTGCTTGCAATTTTCTGTCACGGATCGTTAGAGACCGCCGCGCGTGCATCGCCTGGCCTAATAGAATCGTAGAATAGCTCGGAACGAGGGCGTGGGTGAATGTTAGGCCACGATACAGGCGTGATCGTGGAAACGGAAGGGTGAGAAGAGAGAGAGAACCACGAGGACCAAGGGCGTTTGCCCGGAACGCAAAGCGGGTCGGAATGGAACGGCGCGTGGAGCGGAACGCGCACAGGCTCCGCTCGTTACGCGATGATCGTGCAATTAGGGTGAAAGTTGCGGTTCTTCTTGTACACCTTCCGCTCCGAGGGTGTTCTAAGGTTTTAAGTAGTCAGCTACAGCGTAGTCCCTAAGTGTTGAATTGTGCCTCTATAAATTTTCGCGTTAGAGCCAATAAAGTCCGCTGTAAATTATGCTCACGGTTATTCTAGCGATTCCTCGTAATTCTCTCTAATTTTAGAATTATGAAGAAAGTTTTTCCTCTTGGTCAGTTTTGGGTGTGGATAATAATTGTTCTGATTACCAATCAATGGGTTTCGAGTAAGTTGTTGATTACTTTACCGCGGCTAATGTAATATGTGATATTTGAAGAAGTGAGAAGAAAGTAACAGAAGTGCTTCTTTTTGCGTGGCGGTTTCCCACGTGGGTAGTTTTTGTGATTGCTAATTAGCAACCTCCGGCTAAATCGATTATTTCAAAAGGAAGAAAATAATAAAATGGCGTTCTTTCTTGACGAGAAAGAATTTCCTTGGTTATCATTAGAAATTATTTAATTCATGATACCTGAAAAAAGGAAGCGCAAATGTGTTCCGTACTTCTCATGTTAATTAGCCATGAGCGATGCCTGGAATTATCAAATTACCGGGCTGCAAGAACATCAATAGTTCCGTTCTCTTTAACCATTCGAAGACAATTTATCGGCTTAGAAAATCAAGGTTATTATTAATGAATAGTATCGCACATAAATAATAATTTATCCAGTAATACAGACTCAGTATAGCCCAATAATCCTCAATTCATTCACGGTACCCAAAAAAGAACAAGCCTCGCAAGAGTACTCGCTATTTCTTATGAGAATTAGCTACGATGATTTCTCGCGATCTACCGAAAATCAGGCACCTGAAAAATCATCGCCAACTTCCCTTCGCTTAAAGAAATCAATGGACCGAACCCTAAGAATGATCAAGAAAGCAATAAGGCTGCTTTCTCCATCGTCAACTCTCGACGAAGAAAATTCGGCCAATTGCATTCTACCCTCTCCTCATCGCCAACTGAATCTTCGAGCGCGTTGGTGCGCGTGCAGAGCGGACGCGTCGTCGGCGCCTCGGATCACCTGATTAACACATCAAGCGGCGTAAGACCCGACTACCTTTTCGCCTCGACTGTATCGCTAATAAGACACAGGTAGTTAGTGCCCGAGAGCTGCGCGGCGGTGAAGTGGACGCTGGTGGTGGATGAGAAGAAGGAGGTGGAGGCAAGAGGAGGTGGAAGCAGAAGGGAGAAAGAGAGTAGAAGGCAAAAGAAGTCCGAGCGAGCTTGTGAGACGGAAAGAGAAAGAAGGAGAAGAAGGAGAAGGGAATGCACAACGCGGAGAGAGAAGATGAGGAGGTGGAGGCGCGCACTTGGACCCCTTCTCCTTCTTCACCTTCACCTCCTCTTTTCTCCTCTACGCGCGCCCGGCACCGCGTCCCGTAGGTAGTACGGAGGAGAGAGGACCACCAGAGTTTCCGAGGTGAGTGCCGGGTACCCTGTAATCAGGGTGCCGAGCCGCGAGCCGACAAACCAAACCAAAAGAGATAAAGATAAACAGAGATTCGACCCTACGAGCGTTCCTGAGAGCACCGTGGTGGGGTGGGTTGAAGAGGAGGTGGAATCGAAGGGTGAAAAGAGAAAGAGGTAGAGAGGGATGAAGAGAACAGCGACAATGATAAAGCGAATAAGCGGGTAACTTCGAGGAGGAGAGTATATGCGTGGAAGGAGACAGTGAGAGAGAGAGAGAGAAGAGAGGGGGGAGGGGAGACAAAGACAGAGAAGAGAAGAGAGAAAGAGAAACTGGCCCTCGTTAAGTATGACGTGCGATCGCTTCCTTTTGTGTGCCTCGTTGTTGCAGCCGCCACTCACCACCATACAAGCACACACCTTACCATACTATCATTCCCGCCATGAACCGATATCAACCTCCCTTTTCTCTTTCCTTTTCCACCAGTCTTACCGCTATCCATTTCGCAGAGTGCCCAACACCATACGGCTCCGTCTCTCTTTCGTTGATTTTCCATCATGACGCGATTCCATCTCGACCGACGACCGTTACGATCGATACAATGTATCGAGACGCACCGATGTATCGATCGATCGACGCGTAAGAAGATCGTTCCGACCGAATTGTCCGAGACGGTGTGAGCCGGTGCGAGATGAGTTCCGTTGGTCGGTCGGGACGGCCAAAGAGGAATCGAGTGAAAGAAAAAATGTGAGGGTGAGGAAGAGGATCACGATCGACTGGCCCTCGTTAAGTATGACGTGCGATCGCGTCCATTTGTGAACGTCCCGCGCCACTCGATGCTTCCCGGCTTATCGAGCCTTTACCGTTACGAAACGAACACAATGTAACAGTGGAGGCTTGTAGTTGCGGTTGCCGATGAAACGCGTAATTGTGATCGTGGGACACCGGCATGATCGTCTACCACTACGATCGCCAAACGTGTCACGCACACTTTCGATATTTGCCATTCGACTTTTACGTGTACGCGAAGGTTGCGTGCGATCTTCAAACTATAAGTTTTGTCCTAAGAAAATTGTCCTTATTTTCAACATAATCTAGTTATAATATAATGTAGATTACAATTCTCCCGACAGAAAAAGCCTTCTTTTTGAAATACCGAAATTATTGAATGATCCTTTACCAAAGTGAAAACTACCCTAATTCGAATGGAAGAATCCTATCGACCTCGTGGAAAAATTCGCAATTTCTATTCGAATGAAGGTGTAAGTTTCTTCTTCGAAGAGCAAGAAAGGGAAGAGGATGAGAAGAGAAGACGCCGATTTCGGTGCCGGCTCGTTCGTGGGGGCGTCTCTTCTTCGGTTGGTCGAGACCACCGTGATCGCGACAGGTGCGACCAGCCACCGTGCTCGATGCAGAGGCCAACACCATTACATCGTCGCTCCCTTCTTATCTGCTTCTTCTTCTCCTCCCATTCCTTTGCCTTCTTCTTTTCTTCTTCTCCTCTTCTTCATCTTGTCCTCTTCCACCCTTTCGTCCTTTGCCAACCCCTTATCCCATCGTGCCAATGATCCTCCTTTATCTCTTGAATTTCGTTACTGCTCTGCCTTCTCCTTCCACTCGTTCGTTCGATGTCTCTATCGAGAAATTCTTCGATCTCCGAAACCGTGATCAAAAGCGTCTGGAGAGAATTATCGATAAGCACGGATAGATAGCAATATATAAATGGTTACCGGACAATAAGGTAGCTTTGATACTTTGATTGGCTGAGAATATTTTGCATTTTCGGAAGTTTATTTATAGAAAAGATTTGTTCGCTTTACTCGTCCTTTGGATGTTTCTATTAAGAAATTCTATGATATCCAAAATTGGGATCGACGGATAGATGTATACTCCATTAGACTAATAAACTGGTCGCATTTGCTTTTGGAGTTCTATTACTGCACGAGATTTTTTCTTGTTTTATTTGGCCTTTCGATGTCCTGAAAAAACTTTCGGCCCCCGAAATTGCCATATGGACTGTCACTTGGCAATTATTGATAACATTAATAATTACATAATAACTGTTTATCGACCTTATTGCGACAACACAGCTATAATTTTCGTGCGTACTTTCAAGTTTATATCTACATAAACATTAAATTTGCCGAAATCGAAAAATGTGAAAAATTACTTTGGATTCCAAATGCTTCGTGGGGATATAAGTAATCGTATTAAACTTATCGAACACATTAGTTAACAGTTTTTTCGTTCTGTTGAAACTTCACTATTCCAGTAGGTATTCTTAAAACTTTGCAGAACATGGTGCCCGCTGCAAAAATTTCTTCGCGAATCTCGTGGTCGCCCTTTTCTCGTTCGTGAGTGAAGTGTGCCGCTCGTTCTACGTGCCTCCAGGGGTAATGCTTTTCGTCCCGTGATCGAGAGACCATGGGTGGGCTCGCAAAGCGGTCCGAAGATGCCCGAGCCTTGAAGTATGACGTAACGAAGCAGCAGACGTTTACCGATATTTATACGAGTCCTGCATGCCTGTCCTTAAGGGATCCATTCTTAATTAATTCATCTTAATTTATACATCATAATTAACTAGTGGTGAGAAAATCTGAGAAACTTTAACCACGTGTTTTGAAATGCCGCGGATACGAACTAAAGAAAATAGGAAGAATGATGTAATGATGTGTATTGCAGTTCTAAATGCCTGTTCCTAAGCAATTCATGAGTAATTGAATGCAGAATTGAAGAAATTGAAGAAGTCAGTTATTCGCATTAGAAGAAAAGGCTCTTTTTTTTCAAATGCGAATAACACGGCAAACAATCATCATATTGGAACTTTTAAAAAATTATTTTAAAGAGGAAACTCTATATTATCAAACGCTTTTTATCCCATTCAGGTACGACACTTGACTCTCGTTATGTGCGATGCCAACAAACTCAGCCAACATTTTTCAATTTTGCATGCTCTCCTTTTGTCATCTGCCATTCTTTAAGCTGGGGTTTCAAGCTTTCTCAGCATTTTTAAACACATTTTTAGCTTCATTATTTACGAAGTTATTGTCATTTGAAATTCAGTAATTTTTTTCCATATTTTAAGTGTATGGCTTTCTTTACCTGAGTGAATAAAAAAATCTGCAAATGTTTGTTAAGATTTTTAAATGTTAATGAATATAATATACAAGCCAACGTGAAAGAAGTGTTACTCTGCAGAATTTTTTCTAAGACTACTGTGCATTTATTCTTCATTACTATTTATAATTCGGCTGTTTCAAGATAACATTCTTCATTAACATTAATTCTATGACTATTACGCTCGTAACTCCAGTAGATAAGATCTCCGTAAAAAGTAACTACTTTAAAACTGTTTTACCAGCAGCTCGAAACCCACAGTACTTCTCAACACTACTACAGGTCCGCAATAAGGGATGATAGCTGAACAACATGAAAGAAGAATCGGCAGGACAACGACATTCGCGCGCGATTCGTGCGAGCGGCAGCTGAACTGCATCGCGTGTTTCTGCAGCCGGGACGAGCACGCGCCATATGCCGCATTGTTACGAACACTCGCCCTTCTCTCTCCACTCTCTCTCTCTCTCTCTCTCTCTCTCTCTCTCTCTCTCATTCTCCTTCTCTCCCTCTCTCCTTATCATCTTCTCTCTTAAATTTCTCTCGGGTCTGCCAATCGATCCTCATCCTCCTCCATTTCCTCTGCCAGTCTTCCACACGCCTTCGAATATACGAAACAGATACACCAACGTTCCACAGGCAATTTGGCTAATAGTCTCTCGTTAATCACGGACACGGAGGGACGAGGAGGAAGAAGAAAATATCCCGATTACGTGAGACGATCGGCTTTTGTCCGCACGGGTCTGTCATCGATTTCTCTTATCGTATTTAAGCTGCGCGAAAACACGGCACATAAAGAAAGAAGATCGAATAAAATTGCGCTGGAAAAACTATCCCTGTTCCATGCGCAATGTCCCGCCATCCTTCCGCACAAAATCGATACACGCGTGCTTTAACCCAATTCCCAATTTGCCAATTTGTAACGGCACAAATTCGTAACGCCAACGGAGGACGCATCTAATGATAATAATAATAACAAGCGGAAAGCGTAACGAGGGCATTATCTCCCGGTAATTCCAGACGTGCCGAACGCACTGGGGTTCCTGCGAAAATGTTGGTAAAGCTCATAGCGATGGCAGCTTCTACGAGCTTTTGAGCTTGCAACGAGAATCGAATGAACGAATGGACAAACGCGCTTTTGGCGTCTGTTTGTAAGTTTCTCAATTAAGCTCCGTACACACGATATTCCGTTTAAGTTCCATCGTGATGTGTTTTTCAAGGTGCGAGAATGTTTTTTCTACTGGTAATATGAGCTGTACCTACTTATTTTTTAAATTATGTTAATGTATGTCGACAGTGTGAATGAATCCATACTTGTTAGATGCTAAGGTTCATTTATAATAAGCTCTTAATAATATAAAAACAGGTACGCATAATGTGTGGCTTGTCTAAAATAAGTTACAGCTTAAAATATATGTTCTTACATGGTGAATTTTAAAAGGAGTAAAGAAAGAACCTGTAACTAATTATTATAAACACTGGCGTGAAATCTACACCGACTCCACTAGCACAGATACGAATTGAGCGCATCAGAAAATCAGTATGAGAAATTGCAGCAATATCGAAATAATTAAGTTGAATTTCCAGATATCACAATGTTACAACCTCAAGATCTTATCAATGACTTTCCAGAACACAAGGTATTCCGACAAAACACTAGTTCCGCCTACAAAAAAGTACACTGTTCTCGTATAATTATGCTAACAGTGTAAGTCATACATACTTTGCATTGCCAGATTGCACTACAATTACGGAAAACAGTCTGCGATTTTAATCAATTATCTGCGTCCAAATATAACCAAATTGTGTGGTGTGCATTGACCTTTATGGATTCTCGGTGGCACGTTTCGGATTTTTAGGGGCATCAACCGTTCATCGCTAACCCCTTCCAGCTACAAAACGGTCCCTCTTGGCGATTAATGCAAAATATCTCGCGAATGAACACGCGTCAGGACGCGTGCTCGTGCGTTATTATGCCAATACTCGCGTTGCGTCATAATGGTGGGAGAGATTGCGGACCAGCCGTTGATTTCTAATTTTTCAGTAGGGTGGAGGACGAATTATCGACGCGTGCTGATTTGTCGCGCTGACACCACGTCGCGTCCGAATGGTTCGGCGCGTTTTCGCATTTGTCGTTGATCAAGGACGATGATGATGGCGGTGGTGATGACGATGATGACAATTGCCTTGTTCTTTTTTCACCATTTCCCCTCTTATCTCTCCTCTTCATTTAAGCATTAATGTATCTGGCGAATTTTATGTTCTTTGGATATGTTTCAGTCTAACAGAAAGGACCGACAATTATTTTTACCAATGTTCCTCGCGTGACGATCGTTGACCTGCAAATCTCTAAATAACAGACTTGGGTAGACGTAGGGGTTGCGACGACAGAAAAGGGACGATGGATGATGAATCGAGATAAAAATTAGTCCACGTTCAAATAGCTCGGCAGGATCAAGTCCGCGCGTCGCATTGATGGCACAGGAAGGGATAAAAATCTTAATTGCACGTAATTTGAAAGTCCGGTGAGGAGTGAGGTAGAGGAGAGCTCATGGATTGTTGCGTTCCGTGAGCGATCACGATCTACGGTCGAGATACAATCTTTGTGGATTCGTGATCCAGGTAGTGTCGTGTCCGGTATTCAAACGGCGAGGATATTTTTCATGCGACACAATGCTGAAACGAATGGCAGGAATATTCTTTTTCTCAAACGTGTCCCCGTAAAATGTTTGTATTACCCTAAATTATAATTCTTGGGAATCTTAATTGATTTTTTGGGGCGTGCTGTTAACGCTCGTATTTACATTTTTAAAAATAACAGATTTATAAATTAAGAATGTTTATAGAGAAATTTGTTAACATAAGCATTCTTGCTACTAATGATATCAGTAGTAATGTCACCAATATCGGTAATAATATCGCAGTAATAGTGGTCTATTCCACAGCAGTATTCCTGGTCTCTTGTATAATATCGGATAGGTAATATCGAACTTTTTAGTAGATACATTAATAGTAGCTATTTTATACACATTCGCCTACCCATTTTCAAAGCCATTGAATTCAAGGGTAATTCCATGTTACTCCCTGATCATCCCAATGTTACAGAATGTAATAAAATGATATTCACATGTTAATGGAGAAAGGTCATTGCACGATATTGAAAAGTACTTCGAATACCGGACACTTATTATCAAGCCTGTCCTTTTCTCGCGTTAACTTATCACCTCTTATACAATTTCTAAGAAAAGATTGTTTTTCCCCACCTAGAGTTGACGTAATTTACTATCCTCTGCTTAAGACATACTTTGCCAGCAAACTGATTACTCTTAGGAATATGAAATATGAAATACATTATCACTTGTACTTTCCACGAGGAAAATGATTAGTCACGACCATGAAAAATCACCAAACATTCCTTCAACACAAGGCAAAGGATTAAAACAAATTTCAGGATAAAATTCACGGGTCCCAACAAGAATGGGTGCGTGTGTTGTCGGCATATTCCGGCATGCCTCCGGCATATCTTCACCCGTACTAATGGCCTATCATTCCCTTACGCAGGTGTCGGCAATTATCACTCTCCTCTAGTAAACGGGCGCCTCGCCGTCCCTCAGGGAATCGTCCTCCTCCACCCTTCTTCCTCTTCATCCTCGCGTCGACGGCGTCCAACTGCGAGCTGCAAGGCAGCGGCAACAGCAACGAGGAGGAAGACGACAACGACAACGGTGGTAGCAGCAGCAGCAGTAGCAGCAGCAGGACGGTGCTGGTGGAGGGCAGAGGCCCCCTCGTCTCGTCGTGCAGTCACGCACGTGCCACGTGGAAGGTCATAATCGAGGCACAAGCATAAACGCCTCATTCCTGGAGCGTACAGCAGAGATAGAGAGAGAGAGAGAGAGAGAGAGAGAGAGAGAGAGAGAAGAGTGGAGAGGAGAGGAGAGGTGGTAGATCGTCGGATCGAGAAATTGTGGAATGCGGATTAGTCCGTTCGGCCTATCTGGTCACCGCAGGTGCCTCGTTCCAAGTGAGAATGACCGGGAGAGGTGGCAACGATTATTACTTTCCCCGTGGCATGGCACGTGCTGCTGCCTGGCCTGCCTGTAGGGCCCGGTAGGGAGAATCGTGGAGTGAGAGACTATCGTGGAATCTCATTGGGACGTACCATTGAATGCGAAGATTCGACGGCGATTAAAGGGCCAAGGGGATGCTATGAGAGAATCCCGTGAAAGTTTGGTCCTCCGTTTTTTAATTTTTCAAGTCATTTCTGTGCCGCACGATAGATTGTGATGAAGTATTACAGGAAATTTTCAAGTTGAACCGATTATCGGTTTCCAAGATGGGTGAGTTTGATTATTATCAGAGTGTCGTAACCGAAAATCTAGAAAAGTTTGCATGTTTATGTGTATTGTGGCATGGCACGTATGGCTGCCTGGCTTGGCTATAGGCACGAGTAATCGTGGAGTGATAGACCATCCTGGAATCTCATTGGGACGTACCGTTGAATGTGAAGATTCCACGAGGATTAAAGGGCCAAGAGGGGGCGATGAAAGCATCTCATAAAAATTTGCAGCTTGACCATGCGAATTATTATTATCTAAAGCTTAGATGAAGCTTATATCGAAGTACAGACTATAGGAAATATGCACTCAAGCCCGTATTTGATATGTGAGATACACGAGTATTATGGACAGCTCCGAAGCTACAAGTTTTGGTCATTTGTTTAAATCCGTAAAGGTAAAAGGAAATCTGTCGATGACGAAGGTGACGAAAATGTTTGCTGAAAAAGTAGTCCCGGAGGGTTGTGGTAGCGATAACTATTACCAAATAGTGTGAGCCACGATGAAACCACTCTCTCGTATCACATCGGTGGATGCGTTCAATGCGCCTGAAAGAGATAAGATGCGGTGAAACACCCGATGGCTTCCGCGGATGCACACCGCCGATGTTCAATCCCCCGTGCCATTTTCTCGTTGGTCCTAAATTCACATTGCACATGATTCGAAAGAGCGAACCCTAGAAAATTGGCGAATTCGAAAGCGGGAAAATTGTAGAA
The DNA here is from genome assembly GCA_944319695.1 of Tiphia femorata. Classification (NCBI taxonomy): domain Eukaryota; kingdom Metazoa; phylum Arthropoda; class Insecta; order Hymenoptera; family Tiphiidae; genus Tiphia; species Tiphia femorata. The sequence goes on from OX090902.1 coordinate 5,216,618, forward strand.
TAACGGTTTGGTCAATTCCCTATGAATGAGCACACTGACTCCCAACAACAACTTGATCTCTTTGAGTGCCAAATTTCCACGCTCCTTTTCTGGCCCGAACATTTCATTTTCTGGAAGGCTCTAAATTCGCAATGCTCTTGACTGACAAGGACAAACCTTACACAATTCGGATGTTTGAAAACATGAGATTAAAAGCAAAATGAATTTTTGAAGTACAAAGACAGCAATTCTATCATAAACATTTGATTTTTTTTGCATGTCAAGTTCCACGAGTCTAAAAAAATAAATATGGTTATAAAATGATGATTTCTGTTGGATAATCTTGCAGCCTCATTCTTCCGATTCTCTTCACCCCGAAAGCACACGCTTACAACAAAAATTACACAATCACGATAGAACCTCCTCACAACCCATACGAAATAATCGGCTTCTTGACAGACTCACCAAACACCAAGCTTCGCTCACGTTCATCTTCATCTTCAAACCCGTGCTTAGGATCACACATTTCTGTGCACATTGTCGCACTCGTGGTCTCTGCATCTGGTTCAGCTAACGCAAACCTGACGTGGCAGACAAAGAGCGGGCGAGAACGAGAGACTGCACGAAGGGAATGAGGAAGAGAAAGAATCGAGACGAGGAGAATGAGGATGAGAAGACGAGAATGAGAGAAGAGGCGAAAAGGGAGGGTGTTGGATTGAAACAGAGACAATCATCTGAGCAGCGAGTAATTTGGCCACCGTCACGACCTCGGCAGCAGCTACTGTAGACGAGGGCGAGGACAAGGATAAGGTTGAGAATGAGAACAGCGTCTTCTTGTGAACGTTCCTGTAGGTAGTGGAAGAGAATTAAAAGAAAATTCGATATGCTCGGGTTGGAAGAAGTTAAGAAGTTTCACGACAAAAAGGAAGAAGACGAAGATGATGAAGAAGAAAATGAGAGTGGTGGAAGAAAAATCGAAGAGTTAGATAAAGATAGAGAGACAAGAAGAAAGAGGAAGAGACAGAGAGAGAATGATGGTGAAGTTTGGCGAGGCCGGAGGCGGCGTGGGAGGGCTTACCGGAGGCAGCGCAACGGCCCCTGGAGTCGGTGGAGAGAAGGGAGATGGGACACGCGTGAAATTGCAAATGCAACGTAATCGTCCGCCACCCACCACGTGACAAATCACGCCGTCAGTTGCGAAAAAACGTGAAACCGTTGGACGAACGGCGAGCGGACGGGAGCAGCACCGAAACTGAGCGGGCCAAGGGGGTGGGGGTGAGAAGGAGGGTACGGTTAGGGAGAAGGTTGAAAAGCGAGAGGACGAGGGAAGAGAGAAATGGGATTCGTGGGCCAAGGTTCTCTCGCACCTGACAGCAATTACGTGAAGTCGAAAAATCGTGGAGAGAATCCGTGGATGGGATTCTCAGATTCGTTGAACGTAAAAACGTTTTCGGAAGATATTTAGGGATCTGTTTTTTACTTAGGGTGGTTCGATAAATACGATGAGGTCCTGGTTAGAGAAAGCTTTTCTATTGGTAGCTTTATAGTCGTTTTTAGAGTAGGTATCTCCTCCTCTTTCTCTTGATAACATAATTTTTACGAAATTTGTTTTCCAGGCGAGCAGACAATCCCTGTATATTTAATGTAATAATTAAATCTTAATTAATTGGATCGTTAACTTTCAATTATTAGCGTTGTACATACAGCTGTGTTTATCCGACCGTTCTCACCGTGAATGAGTGATTTATCTTTCACGATATTGACGCAAGCACGAGCACACTTTTCATACTGGAGATAGTTCCAATCAGGCTGAACGCGCAAAATACTAGAAGGCACTTAGCGATGAAGGTCAAACAAGTTCGGTCAACTGATTTACCTGATTGGCTGATGTTTATTTAAGAGCGTTCTACCAAACAGCGAACCATGCTATCCCACTCTTGCGGGATCCTATGACCGAAACTTCCGAAGTCGAAGAGGTGGGGTGAGGGCCTCGAGGGAAAATCCATTGAATCCGCCGACTCCTCGTATTTTCCTCTTTGCTCGTACTCGCTCGGATCCGCGCGCGATAAGACGGCATGCGACGAGTAATCGTCTCGATCGACGATCACAGAGCCAACAAATGGCGGACAAATTTTGCGGCTGCGATCCTGGTGGGACGATAAACTCAACGCCAACTGCCCCGAGGTCGTGTAAAAGGGTAGCAGTCCAATCGGGCGATCGGGACGTGCTCACTTTGTTGCTCAATTCCAAGTTCTCGTTTGCCTTTTCCTTCCTTCCTTCCTTCGCTCCATTTCTGCTTTGTCGACTTTGTTTTAAATAAATCTTTCACCATAGCTTCCGAACGCCATTCTGTAAATAAATTCAAGCTATTATGATGTCCAATTACAATATTTGTATGTATAACATAACTGAATTCGGAGGTGTGCATTTAACAAAGAAATTAATTTTGCGCGGAGCCATTTACTTACCAAGGCCGTAACCTTCGAAAAATAAACGTAGAAATGAATAAAATGTATTTGAAGCAGATTGAACTGAGTCAGTGATTTACTGAAAAATTAGACTCTCAAAAAGCGAATAGTAGAAAAAATTGTTAAGTATTAGAAACACCAATAAAATCCCTTTACATTGAACTCCAAGAGCATTCAATGACGCATACTTACAACCAGTACTTTGGCTTGCGAATTTGTCAATTATCATCTACATAGTCAAAATCCGAACATCGCAATCTTGCTTTACATGCCGAAATTTATCCAATAGTAATGATCGATCGTGTTCTATACAGTGTAAGATAACAATATAAGAACCTTTAAAATATTTCAACCATTCACATCCGTACATTCTCCTTGTCCGCGAATCGGCTAAGCACTGTATCGAGACACGAGAATCGAAATAAATGACCGATTAAATGCAAATTTCTTCGCTTCAATTCCGTCGTATCGACGAATAATCATGATCTTTTCAATAATAATTTCTTTCCTATTGGCGAATTTGCCTTGAGATAATATCCTGCTTCCTGATCGTAGATGCGTGCGATAACGATAACTCCGCGTTATCCTTCTCCGATTATCGCGGCCACGAAACGGCTGGCGCGGTGAAAGCACGCGAAATCGAAAAGATCGTTCGCGTTATCCTGCGAGAAGGCAATTCGACTCACCGAATTTTTCTCTCGCACTCCTGAGAGCGCCAATCTTTCCGCGGCTCTTTTTTATCCCTTTTTTTTATATCCCACCGCGATCCTTCCTCAACTTTCTCTCTCTTGTCGCCACTTTCACCGCTCAATTTCCGCACGGACAGTCCACCTCGCCATTGGGAAAAATTCCGTTATCAGGTATCCTCCGTCGTTCTCGACGTTCGAGGAGTCGATTCTCTAACAAGAAGCGCACGTGCGCAAGAACGTGGACTTCTGTGTTCCTGCGGGCACCTTCTCCACCGGAAGGAAGTGTGCTCATAACGATCTTTATCTCGAGTCGTACAGCTCTCCTTGTGCAGGCACGCGTGAATCACGCGGCGCCTACGCGTGCCGACCGGATTCGATGCGTAGGTTCGATAAAAGGCAGAAGAGCGACCACCGTGCGAGTGCTTTATTGGCTTTTTCCTCGATAAGACGAAAAACTCGATTAACTTGTGGACAGGGTGGATAAGGTGAAGGTGTGTTCGCTCATTGTCGGTACGAGGAATGCAGTGGATGCGCGTAGCACCTGGAAAGGAATGAAATAATTGAAAGTTTGTGTATAAGAAAGCAGAACGGAGAATAAAGCGCGGATAATTTGTAATAGTTGGGTTACACTTTTTATTGAAAATGGCATCTCCTTCTCTTTGATACCAAAGAAAAAAGGCACTTCTCAAGAGACATTTAAAATCGCCTATTAAAAATCATATACACGCAAACAAATAATATAATCAATCTTGATTCCAGTTCCAAATAAAATCGTCCGCTAAAATAAAGAGCATGAACCCAACCAAAGAGAACAGGCACTTCTCAAAAGACATTTGCAATATTCGTTTTCCAGTCCTCTCCCTCTCAAACGAATCGTCCCGAAAAACGGATCAGCTGCTCTCGTTTCCTTCGAGAAGAGCAAGAGGGGGAGGCGGAATTTTCCTCCAGAGTGCACCACTCTCTTCAACCAGGAGGAGGATGAGAGAATTTTTTCTCTTCTCCGCGCTTGAGAATCAAAGCTCGGCTGACGCTCCTCAGCGAGTCAAAGGGCAGGAAAGGGACTAGAACGGGCGTCGACCGAGATGAACTTGAAGAAACGACACACACACACACACACACACACACAAACGAGGTAGAAGGAGTCACGAAGAGTTCACCAGAAAGAAAAGTGCTCGTTCGTCGGGATGTATCGATAGACACGTCGAGGAGTCCGTCGCGAAGGGTCGACTGCCAGAAATACGTGCCTTCTGCTCGCGGAAAAGTATCGAGGAGAGTAGGTCCCCTTTCTCTCTCGTGGAGGAATCGGGACAAGAAGTTGGGGTCCCCTTTCTCTCTCATGGAGGAAAAGAGACGAGGATAGAGGGTGAAAGAGGGACCACCGAAGGATCCCGAGGCTCGCTCGTGTGTTTTGACAGGGACGCGTGCCGGCGGCGGCGTGGAAGGATCGTGTGTCATCCCGTTTCAGGGATTACTTCGAAGAGAGAAACCCTCAAAATTACGAGGGGTGGTTGGGGCCCGTGCCGTGAGCTTTAACGGCAAATGACACACTACGTGGAAGCGTGTGTTTGTCTGGTGGGCACACACGGTCTTGTTTAAGAGAGAGAGAGAGAGAGAGAGAGAGAGAGAGAGAGAGAGAGAGAGAGAGAGCCCAGTTAGCGTGCGACAGGGGTGGATGAAGGGTCGGAGAGAAGGAGCGAGGGGAAAGGGCAGAAAATCCAGGGCGTCCGGGGGTGTAATTGACTCCTCGTTGTCGGTAATCGCGTTCACCCTCAGAGCCCTGCCGGAAGATTTGCGGCACGCTTTTAGAACATTTGCGTGGGCGTACCTCTTTGTGAAAATTGTGTTGTCGTTAGTCGCTAGTCGTTGTCGTTAGTCGCTATTGTTAAACGTTGTCGCTAGTGGTCGTTAGTCGTTGTAGTTTAGTTATTAGTCACTTGCTATTTGTCGTTTGTCGTTTGTCGTTGGCCTTGTCGCGTAGGTACTTGGAGTAACAACTGTAATTCAGAGAACGTGTACTCGAGTACTTGAAGTTGAATGGGACTATTTGAATATTCGAACTTGAACCTGAATGGGTAAGTACACGTATTTGAACGTGCACATTCATGGTATCTGCGTACTTTGCTCTTCCGATTCGTTTTTCTTCTCGGTGATTATTGAAATGTAAAACTTCCTCGTTCGTTTAAATTCAGATTAAGGGTGCAACTTTATTTTATAGATATATTTTATAGATCATATTTTGATAAGAGCATAATTAGTGAATGTATTAATAAACGAAGCTAATGACCGTACGGGTGATTAACGAAGAAAAATACAAATAAAGATACTTAGTAATCAAAGTCATAATCGAAATAAGTAAAACAACGAAGAAAATTATTCCAACTGCAGTACGTAATATTGCTTGTATCTTTACTTATATTTTGTTTTACCATTGCACTCGCATACTGGAAGCTTTCGAGTATTCGCATCCGAATCATATGTGTATTCTAATACTAAAATTCCCGTAACGCTACATCCAGGCAATAGAAAGAACCCTGTCTCAAATGGCGTGTAAATTCGAAGTAAACGAAACGAATGCCCTTTTGCAACTCGTATCTTAATTGCAGAAAGATATTTTCCACAATTCTCTCCCGTAAAGAGGAGGGTAATAATCGAACTCCCCCCTCTCTATCTCTTAATCAGTTTTCAAACTACTTCGTGTCCTCCGATGAAAATTTCCTTTCAGTCCTGACCCGTTTGAGAACGACCTCGGATTTTAGTTAAGAAAGGGATCCACTAACAAAATCCACCGCGAAATCATCCGCCCTTTCCGCCTAACGGAGAACTAAGGCAGTCGTAGCTACCGACTATTATTGCTAATACTCTGCGTCTGGTCGAGCGACTCGCTGATATCCGAGGTGGAAATCTTGGTAAGACTCGAACGTGGAAGGACATTTGCGGGATAACGACTTTTTGGTGGGTGTGGGTAAGATGGGAGATAGAAAGGGCTGGAAGGAGAATGGTGAAAGAGGAGAAGCAGGATAACAAAGATGAGTGCAGTAGTGAAGCACGGAAGGAGAAGAGACAGAGAGAGAGAGAGAGAGAGAGAGAGAGAGAGAGAGATGAAATGAAAATTGGACGTGTGTAGAATGGATGGAATAGGAGAAGAGAGAAATTCTGTGTGTGTTTTGTGTGTGTGTATAGTAGAGAAAGGGACAGAGAGAGAGAGAGAGAGAGACAGAGAGAGAGAGAATGGGCGGCACGCAAAGACAGGAGCCCTGGCGCGTGCCAGGTGCTTCGTTGAGCACAATGCATCTCTGTTGGGCACCCCCGGTCAACCGGAAGTCGAAATGCAGCCGAGGGTGCACAGACGGCGCTTATTAAAGGGAAGCGAAGGGCACGCGTCTGCGCTTCCTCGAGAAATGGTCGTCCACCTCGTTGGGATTCGCTAAACGATCGAAGAATGTGCAGAAAGCCCTAATCTTGACTCGTTTCAAGCAGTGATACGAATTATACAGAGAATTTTAATTGTCACTAGAGTAAGTGGGTATTTGAAGTAACGAGGGCAGATTCAACAATGTCATCACAATGTTTAGAGTAAAATGTGTTTCAAAGGTTTTTCATACCGAATTCAGCAAAACCCATATGATACATTGGAAATAATTTTATCCTTTTTATTATAGTACTAGAAAATAAGATACTTATAGGAATCTGTATTGGCTGTTGTTAAATAATTTAATAAAATGAAGAAGTTTAGGAAAGCTTCGAGTGTTTTCTCTGATTATTCTACACGCATCAATTGTTCATACAATGCCATTTACAAAAGAGACAAACTAATAACTGCACGGGTGTTCTTACCGTTACAACTCATTCCAATCGGAACCTCAAATTCCCTAACTCCCATCTCTCGCCGAAGCTCAAGGAAAGAAGATGGACAAACGAGGTCGTAGGTGAACATCGAGGGCATAGGGCGCGAGCAGGATTAGCGACGAAATTGAGACGTTTAGGTGGCCTATTAGAGAAAGATTCCCTAAGCCGTCCGCAGCGTGCCGAGCCCATAAATCACCGTCCTATTTTTCACGAGTCGCCAGCCGCTGCCACCACTGCTGCTGCTGCTGCCTGAAAAGAGGATCCACCACCCCCGAAAGGTGTTCCAGCTCGTGGCCCAGGCTCGTTGGCGCGTGGGTAGAAGAAACGGCAGAAGGAGAGGAGGGAGCAACGAGTCGCGTGCCGTCTGACGAGCCCTCTGAATAGAATCCTCTGTACGTCTGGTCCTCCTCCTTCTTCTCTTCGTCCCTTGCCGTCTCACACTCTTGCCTCCATTTTTACCAGAGGCTCACACCCCTCGCAGAAGCACGCTGGAGACCAATCCATAAATACCCTAATGGGCCCGAACCTACGCATCTTGCCGTACCAGTCTATGAATGGAGCAACCACCCCCTAGGGATCCTGCCACTCCCACCTCTCCTATTTTCCTTTGGCTACTTCGGTTGGATTCTTCGCTTCTCTCTTGCTCTTTCAGTTTTCTCTATCCAGGGCTAATTCAGAATTTGGGACCTACGTCCACATTTCTCTCCGCGACGGAAGAAGACTTTGTACCTCTCGCAAATTGCTACGACTTAGTGACAGCAAAAGAGGCCACTACTTGGTATTACTGCTTTCCGTGTATTTTGAAACTAGTCGTGTAGCTTAGCGATGATTTCTTTCAAAGTCTCTTTTTGTGCAATGGTTTAAAGGTGGCTTGAATTTTTTGCTTCCTCTGCGCGTATTCGGAACTTGAGATCTGTGCTCACTTTTCTCTTTTACAGAGAAGGGCTTTGTATCTTTGGGAAAGTGTTTTGTTCTAGAACAACACGCAAAGGCGTTCTGTTATTACTCTGTGCAATTTGAGGTTCTTCAGGAGCCTTCGTTCGCGCGATGCTTTTTTCATAAGTCCTGTATCAGCAAGGATTATAGTTCAGCGGTGGTTACGAACGATGCTTCCTTCTCCTGGCTTGTGAGGAGCTGGAGGACGAGAGTACTAGTGGTGGAGGTGGACGCGATTCTTGCCTTGGATAATTAAGTGGCGCTTACGCGAGAAGACGCTGCGAAAATTGGATCCTGCCTTTGTACGGTGGCCTGCTGGCAAAGTAATTAAGGCGTTTCCGTATTTTCCTTTCGCCGATCAGCCGAATTCTTTCTCCGCGTCCTGCATCTTAAATGAACCCCCTCTCTATTCTCCTGCAAGGTTATTGCGAATCTCTCGAGAATCTTCTTATCATTCTCGGATTTCAGTTTGGATGCTTAAAAAAAGAAAATATGATAATGTAGAAAAAAAGTACAGGGCGAAGAATTATTTTTAGTGATTATTTTTAATGAACATTTTTAACGCACCTGCAATGGATGCTTTTAGAAGAAGGGATATAAGTGATGATCACAAATCTTTCAAGAAGAACTTTTTAAGAATTATCAATACCCTATGCTGGAATGATTTTTAATTTTAGACATTTATCTGACAAACACAGGTTTTAATCTATTGACTACTTTACGCATTTAGTCCTGCATCGACATGGTGAATAAACACGAGACCAGTGAATTCCAATTTTATACTGTCTTGGGCCACTTATCAAGATTCGATAGTGACGATTTTTAAATTTAAATACTATTTAAATATCGAATTACTATAATATAGAATATCACAAGATTACATGGTCTCAGGTATGCGATCCCCTTGTATGTCAACACACGGTTAGTAAAATCACGAGATGCCAATTCTAAACTGATCTTCTTACGTCTACCTATTTTATTTAGTTATTTATAAACTTATTCGATCAAAAAAAGAAAACCGTTATATACTCTCAACGCACAATTTCTAAGAAGAATGCTAGTTTCTCTGTTTTCATAAGAAACTTCTATCCGACTTTTGAAAAGTCAACCCCTTTCTTCTCTTGCGTAAAGCAGAAACTCTTACAACGAAAACTGTTCAAGGACGAACTCTTTCTCTGTAAGGAAACAAAAATATAATCGGAGGACGCATCGAAAGCTTTACATCACCTTAAATTAAAATAGACGAGAGAAAAATGTAAACCTCTCGTAATCATTTCCATGCTCGCGTGCCACCTCCGCCACTGGCAGTGCCTTCGTGTCTCACTAATGAATTTTCGGAAGGCGAGCGACGCACGAGCGTGTCGCGGACGTTATCGGCGGAAAATAATTAACCGCCGCGGCTCGTAGGACGATGGAAGGGGCCCGAAGGGGAGTGAGAGGGTGGCAGTGTTAAATCCACCCCTCGCGAAACTTGAGCGGGCGCGTGAGGCCACAAGTACCGATCGACGTCGTGGGCACAGAGAGAATGAGAGAGAGCGAGAAAGAGAGAGAGAGAGAGAGAGAGAGAGAATGAGAGGGAGAAAGTGCACCGAGGCGGGAGTAATTTAACGCCGCCCCGACGAATGGCCATTGATTTGCGAAGCATCAAACTTCAAGAAAGTTGGGCTGCGTATCGAGACCGGTGGCCCTTTCCCATTGCCTCGGACCCTTTCCCTTTACCGCTCCGCGAACCTTCCCCTTCCTCCTTACTCTTCTTCGCCCTCGTGCTTCCCTCCCGTGCCTCGCACCTGCCCCTAGCCCGGTTTGTTCTTGGACTGCAGTTACCGGATTCGATTTAACTTCTCCTCCGGCGGTACGACGTAGCACGAAACTTGGGAAGAGAGAGAGAGAGAGAGAGAGAGAGAGAGAGAGAGAGAGAGAGAAAGACAGACAGACAGACGGAGAAGGAGAGGAAAGCTGGTGGACAAGGGAGAAGGAAGGACGAACCAAAGGAGGATACCCACCAGCAACAGCAATTTGCCAATATCGAAAGTGTTTGTCGATAATCTGTTGGTCGGCAGTTGTCGCTAGTTACCGGTCACTTGGACTCTTCCTTCGTTCACTCTGATCTCTCTCTCTCTCTCTCTCTCTCTCTCTCTCTCTCTCTCCCTCTCTGCTTCTCTTTCCATTCAATTATCGTACTACCTCTCAGGTAAAGGATATAAGAAGGCACAGAGTAAAGGATTAAAATGACGAGCATCGAAATTCCTAAAAATAATAGGAATTGATATCTTCGCTGGAATCGTCATTAAGTGTGTGCTAATAAGAGTGGATTATTTATTTACTTTGTTCTGTTTCCAGCTTCGTTCTCAGACAAAGAATGTACAACTGAAAAATGGAGTAGAGGAACCTTGTGAGTGTAGCAGTGATAATTACAGCATCTTCAATCCTTCCTCCGTCGTCTGCTTCACAATATTCCTAAGCTGTTGACACATAAAAGAAATAGGCAAATTCTTTAGACATACATGGCGATTGCAACAAGAACAAATTACTTTAGAAACATCCTCTTTCAAACACCTTCTTAGCTTAGCTTACTTTATCTCTCTCCTGTCTTCTCTATCTCACCATGTGCATCACTCTCCGTCTGTGTTGTGGTTCTCACGGGCCAAGATTATTTACCGTGCCTAAAGCGTTCACTTCCTCCTCCTGCAGGTCCAAGTATTCTCCACGGATTCTCCTCCTCTCCTTCGTCCTTGGTCCAGGACGACAATGATCGCCCGCCCGCGATCTCTCACCGGGTAGAGAATTGATTCCCGAACGATGCCAGCAATTATCCCGTAGGATTAATCGCTCTGCGGCTTTACCCTCGCACACGGCGCTACGCCATACGTCCACGGGTACTTGCGCACGGAGAGAGATGGGTGAGGAGAACTGAAGGACTCGAAGCCGAAGAGGATTTCTCCAATTGTTGAATGCGCATGCCAGCAACACGCTTCCTGATTATATACGTGAAATAAGGTTTTGATTTTGAGATTTGATTTGTTTCAGTTGCATAACTGAAAAATTAAAAGAGGTCATAATTGAGGCCTCGATCAAAAAGAGTCGTGGAAAGAAAAGTCTGTGGATATGAATTTAGAATGGAATGATCAGAAGTACTAATGATTTGTTCTTGCAAAGTTCAAATGACGATTGAATGTTTTAAAAAATAATCATATGCTTTGTCACGTTTCTTTGAATCCACAATGTGAAAGAAAAGTTTGTAAACGGGGTTAATGGAGTATCCATTCAACAGGAAGAAGACAGTAAACGAAACTTGTCAGCTAAAAATGAAAACTTAATAATTAAGAATACCAATCAATTTTTCGCGCACATAAATCTCGATCGGCGTCCGAGTACTTAAAAGAGGCAAACACTATGGTGCTCTGCGTCGTTGGACCTTTGTGCAGCCAGAGGTTTAAAAGGGCCGAAGGACTCCAAACACAATACGCCCATCGAGCTATCTTCTGATTATCCAGTCCTTGCCTCCGTGCGTCTGCAAATGGGATAATCGTAAAGCATATTCATTCATATTCTCTCCCGCAAAGTTTGAATATCACTTGAATATCTTAAACATAAAGAGGGGGTGCCATGTTGTTCGTGCAGCATTCAACCATTACATAAGGACACATACTGCCCAAAAGAACAGTTGCACTATCTTTAAACTGTTCAGTCTAAATTGGTAATTTTGCAAGCAATCATAAATGATAGTCGCAAAATTTCGTCAAACCTTCGTACAATTCGTTCTAGCAATTCAACGTCTAATTGTAAAAGAAGTCAGCATGCGAAAGTGCTCACTTGCGCGACTACAGACGGGACAGCACGAGATTCGTGTGCGCACACGATGCGTGCCAAACTGCGTGTACACGCGTGCGTGTACCCACGGGGCCAAGATACGGGAGCTCGTACGCTACGGAATTCGATATGCGATAAAGTGTCCCATTCGCGGCGTGTTCCTCTCTTTCTCTTCCTCCTCTCTCTCTCCCTCTCTCTCACTCACTGTTTCATTCTCTCCCTTTTGCAGTACCGGCCGAATGCGTCTGGGACCCTTCCATTCCTCTCCGCCCTGCTTCCGTTGGCCGCGCGCGCGGAGGGACTCGCGCGAGCTCGCGATCGATACGATAGCGATCGCGAGCGAATGCCATGCGTTCCAGGGCGCGAGCGGAACTGAAATTTGTGCTGTTGCTCCTCTAGGCCTTCTGTACCGCCGCGACCGACGTCCGGCGCATTTCAATTTCTCTTGGTCCCCTGGTTCCACCTCTGGTTCCGCGGAATTCGTGTCAACCCCCGAAAAACAAAAGGAAAAACTGTTAACGAGAATCGATGAGAAGGGTGAGGGAGACGAAGCAGCCCTCCTAGTGTTTCGACGAAGGTAAATAAATTGTCATCGACCAGGGATCTTCTCATCTTTGCAAACTTTTGCGCGTTAGTTTGTAAGAATGATTTTGCAAAGTTCCTGTTCGTCTCACAAGTGAAATTCTTCTTGGACGAATAGGCTCGTTCATCGTGTATGAAATAAAAGTAGCGAGTGATGTTGGAGTATCAGGTTAAGGACACTCGCATAATTATGAGGAAGGTAGTACTATCGGTACCAATAACTAATTCATTGCCCGTGTTGTCCTATTTCCATTAACTAACTTTGAAGCCCATTTTGTCAATTGATCAGCTCATACATAAACATCGCGATACACTTTTTAAATGAATGTGGATAGAAGTCTCACTTAGGCTAAGGGCACACGTACACTATGGGATCCTTTGACAGTGATGTCACGTATAGTTAATGTGCAGTATTCCAATCAATCGCTTCTCAACCTTATTTCGACATACTTGGTAAACGTAACCGAACGAAGATCAACCTGTTTTACGACCAGTCGCATGATTAATAATCACACGTTGCTTTTTGCCGTTACGATCGATCTATATCGTGTATCATGAGCGAAGTGGAAGAAGCGATTCACAATGACAGCGAATTCACATGCAACTGATATGCAACGCCAACCACCTCTCGACATTGTCTCAACACAATTGATAAACCCGGCCAGACAAAGATCAAGCTATTCAACAAGAAATCGCAAAACCAATAGTCACACATTCCCTGCTGCCCTCACGATCGATCACTTGTATCCATCGTCCACGTGTACCGCGCGTGGTACGGAAAAAGCGAATCTCGTGACGTTAATTACGTCCATGCCGCGTTTAAGTGTTGCCCATTTATGCTGGGATTAATCTGTCATGCCTCGAGTGTGAAAAACTATCCGCTTAAAGAGGCCGCCGACTGCTCGTATGCCGGGTACCATTTGATTGGCAGCTCTCTCGACGAGGAGCAGGAGAGCTCGCTGCCGCCGCCACCCCCAACACCCCCGACGCCATGGTCCCTCTCTAGGCACACCACTCTCTTACGCTCGTGCGCGCGCGCGCTTACGTTACGCGCCCGCAGTCGAAAGTGGACGCGAAGAGGTTAGAAGAGGAGAGAGTGAGAGAAGAGACGAGAGGGAAGAGAGAGGGCCAGGGAAACGACGACGACGGCAGACTTTATTTTCGGTATGCTCGGTGGCCTGACGAACGCGAGCGAGCGGCGTCCACCAGCTTCTTCTTCTTCTTCTTGGGTGACGTGAAGAAGTGACGGGAGGGTAGAAGGACGGAAGGAAGGGAAGAAAGAGGCGAAAGAAGAAGGTGGAGAGGGAGTACGCGAGAAGATGACGAGAAGAAGAGGCACGACGACGCACGACGTGGAGGCAAGCCCGAAAAAAGAAAGACGACTTGTCTGGTGGGTAGGAGACGGATAGAGAGAGGAAGTTGAGATGGAGTGAGAGGAACGATGGAGAGGTGCAGTAAGAGAAGTGAAAAGAGAGAAAAGGAGTGCAAGGGAGGTATGAGGAGAAGAAGAGAGAGAAGGAAGAGAAACATCGACGGAAGCGAAAGGAGAGAGCGAAAATATGAAACGACGAGGACGACAGACGAAAGAAGGGAATGAAGAAAGACGGGGAAAAATGAGAATGTCGAAGAGAATTAGAGACTGAGAGAAAGGCAGAACGAAATTAAATGTAAATTTCTGCTTAAATTCCTTAACTAATTATGGCGAGATTACACCGAGTTAAAGCAACAGGGCAATCGCAATTGCAGCAAGGATTACCAATGAAACTGAAACTTAATATTAAATGTACCCATGAAAGATTAATCGACTCTTTAAGAAAGAGGAGGAGAGCGGGTTATGGGGAGGAAGAGAACGACGAGGATAAGGAGGGGGAGACGGGAAAGGATAAAAAGAAAGAAAGAGAATGCGAAGGGAAAGGAACAAAGAAAGGCGATGAGATCGATAGGTCGATAGATATATTCATTAGAGTCTGGACCGAAGGTTTCGTCGGCTACCCAAGACAGAAAAGAAAAGTAAAAAGTAAGTCATAAAGCAATAATAATGACGGTGATAATAAAGTATAAGACTTTCGAGAAATATCCACGTATACACCCACGGCACCAATTTAGATTATTCTTCAAACCCAATTATCAATTATTCTTCCAATAAATACCAATAAACCAATTATTCTTCAAACCCAAATGACAATTATAACAACAACAGCCTCAATAACAAACCCGAAAAGAGAGCAACGTCACTGCGAATCGGCAAAGGTTTGAGAAACCAAGAAGATACATACACGAATAGGAGGAGCAAGAGAAAGATCGAGAAGAAACGGCAGAGAGAAAAGAAAAAAAGAAGATGTAGGAGAGAGCGAGAATTCACACGCACCGCGGTTGGTTGGGTCGCGGTTACACGGCTTTTTAAAGGTCCCATTCGACGTCGTCATCGTCATCCCCGGTGCTCATCGTCATCGCTCGTCACGATCCTCGGGGACCACCCTTTTCCTCCTCCACCACCAGCGCCACCTCCACCTCTTTCCGCGGTGTCTCCTCACTCTCTCTCTCGCGCTCTCCGCGCCGCCTCAGGACGGAACGTGCGCGCGCAGAGCCTCCGCCGGCGTCCGCCAGGAGTCTCTGCCTCTGTGGCCGGCCTCGAGCACCTCGAGCGGGCCGCTCAGTCTAATTTGAACCGTCGCGCGCGCCCGACGCGGGGCCACCGACGATCCCTTCTCCGGCTCCGACGTGACACGAGGGCCTCGTGTGCACGCCACTCGTGCCTCGTGCACCACACGCGCCGCCTCCGCCGCCGTCTTTTTCTTTTCTTTCGGTCGAGCACCGCGCCGCGCCAAGGCATCGTCCTTCTCCTCCTCCTCGTCGCGCGGTACACGAGAAGGTGGTGTAGGTAAACTCGCGTGCGCGGTTTGCCAGAGGTAGGAAGGAAGAGAGAGAGAGAGGGAGATAGAGATAGAGAGAGAACGAGGGAGAGAAGAGAATCGAGAGAAACGCGCGAAAGTGGCAAGAGGAAGAATCCTATCCGTCCGCATCGTCCTTCTCCGATTGGTTCAAGGTTACAGTAATTATCCTCGCCGTGTCCCAGAGTGACACTCCCGGAGAAGAGGGAAGTCGATTTTGGGTAGTTACCGGTCCCTGGTCATCGTTCCGTTCTTCTTCTCGTTCCTCTCGTCGTCGTCGTCGGCGTGAAGTTCGTTGTCGACTTGTGTTCCACGTTGTTGTTGGTCGCAGACGAGAATTGGGTTCGGGGTAGAGAGTGTCGATGCGAGAAGGAGAAGCGCGCGCGGGAGTGCCGTCGTCGACGTTGTGGTGGTGTGCGCGAGTAAACGACACCACGAGCGTGGTGGGTATATTTAAATAGTGTCTCCTCTCGCTCGCCCGGAGGAAAAGCCACTTTCCTCCTCGCCCGTTTCCTTTTCCACGCGTGCAACGCGACACCAGCCTTTACGGGGGTGCCGCGAGAGCAGACCAACTCGTTCCGTCGCAAGCTTAGTAAGTTCATCGTTCATCCCTTAAAAGTGTTTCCTCTGGCGCGCGGTAATCGTCCTGGAAGAAAAGAAAGCCTTGGGTGATTCGGTTGTAAAACTTGCCAGGTGAAAGATTTCGTCAAGTGTATCTCTCTGACCGAAGGGGCAGAAGGGCTAACAAGGTCGCGGAAGCATGATCGTTGCCCGCCGCCGGCGTCGTCGCAGCCTAAACTCTCAGGATGATGAACTCGAGCACTGAGCTCGTCGGCCCAATGCTCCAAGCCGCACCTAAGAATCCCGCGGCCGCCGGTCGGGACCACCTCCGATAATCGTCGCCAAGTGGAGATAGGAAGGTCGAAGCTAAGGTCGCGAGCGAAGAGCAGTCGACGAACCCACCAAAACGCTCAAGGATGAGGAAGGCAATACTGCGTGGGATGAAGACGAGATACTCGCGAAATTGTCCGCTGGTACTACAAATGTCGTACCGATGGTACAACGACACTTCGTGAATTCGATTGGGGATTGGTTCTTCGGGACTAAGGTCACCTGAAGGTGGAAGAGGACGTGGGGTGGCCTCGAAGTAGGCCAGAAGGATAGAGGGACAGAGATTAGGAGGGTGTGGAGAAGAAGAGTCGAGAGAGCGAGGACCGAGGTGGATAACTTGAAGAGGCACCCTGAAGAGAAGAAGAGAAGACGAGGAGAAGGTGTCGCATGACACTAAGACCCTGAAGAGTCCAAGGACGAGGCTCTCGCCCTGGTCACTGACCTCAGCAACGAGGAATCGAGGGTGGGCCTTAGATTCGGGGTGAGCGGGGCCCTGAGGAGCTCAGCCCCGGGAGAGAGAGCGAGAATCGTCAAGGCAGGATCGGATGATGTGGGCGCCTCTGCTTTTGGCCGGGTTCTTAAGCGGCTGGTGGGGCGCGCTCGCGCTCGCTGCGGCACCCCCCGCCAATCGGGACTTCCTCGAGGGTACCCTAGCCTCATCAGCAACGAGGATTTTCGTCGCGAGCGTCACCGACGCAACCGAAGCTCGCGATCAGGCGCCGCCCCCACCACCGCCACCGCGTTCATCGATGATCCTCAGGAACGATGGAAGACCGCCATCATCGCCGGATCCCGTGATCTTTCGCTACCACGTGGACGGGCCCTCAAGGTCGCGAGGTATCACCACCACCGTCGATATAGCCAGAATCATCAGGGTGGAGGGAAAGAATGGAAACTCGTGGAGCTACCTGAATCCAGGAGGTGCCTTGGCACCCTTCGAGGACTCGGCCAACTATCGCGTCACTCCGACTAGTCTAGGACTTCGTGACGTGGGCTCATCGGCTTCCTTAGACGAGGAAGAAGAGGACGAAGAGGCGGAAGAGGAAGAGTCGGAAGAAGATGATGCGGTCGGTCCCAAGGATGTTCACCAAGAAGCTGCATCCAACGAGACTCCTGATAAGGGTACTCGCGGGCACAAGAGGATTTACGATGAAGGGAGGAAGAGAAACGAAGAGTCCCAGGAGGTTCCTCGGCACCCAAAGATGGAGGAGTTCGGGCTGGCCCATCCACCACGTCACTCGTCCACTCAGCTGGCCACGTTGTACCGTGGCGAGGTCGCGGAATCCTCGATGGAGAGCCCTAGGGTTAGGCGATCGGCGAAGCAACGACCAAAGAATCGAACTAGGGCGGAGTCGCCCAGGGAACAGAGGCGCAGATGCAGAAACAAGGGCGGCTGTCGTGGCCAGAATTGGTGCCCCGACGTGGACGTGGGTAACAGGGCCTACCTGGCGCCCACGGTGTTCGAGGGCAAGGCCAGGAGCATGTCATTGAGGAAGCCCGGCCTGAACTACGCGGTCACCTTCGAGGTGAAGCA
This sequence comes from Tiphia femorata, assembly GCA_944319695.1. NCBI lineage: Eukaryota > Metazoa > Arthropoda > Insecta > Hymenoptera > Tiphiidae > Tiphia > Tiphia femorata. Next base: position 5,234,244 of record OX090902.1, read on the forward strand.
AGTGTACAAGAGCCAGTCGGGCTTCCAACCCCTCCAAAAGAACGACAGCGTGAGGCTACACTTCCGCGACAAATCGGCTCCAGGCAAGTCCACCGTTTGCGGATACGACGGTAACCCAGCGGGATCCAAGCAGCAGCAACAGCAGCAGCAACGCGATCAGAGTGGTGTGGTGCGGGCCAATATTAAGCGAGGTAAAGTGTATCTAGTGTTTGTGAATCGCGTGGGACCCAGAAACTTCACGATCCTCGGTGAGCCGGTGATACGAAGCAAGAAGAACGAGCAGGCGGTGCAGGCTGTCGTACGGCCGGATTACGGTGAGTAGGTTTGTTCTTGTGATGCGGTGACCTTCCAGTGACCTTGGATATTTACTGACCCACCTTCGGTGACTTCCCTCGCAGTCTGATAGGGAACCTCGGGTCTGCGCATCTTTAGGGGCTTGATTAGCAGGAGTCTTCTTTTTCTTTTTGGAAGAGGCTCATCTTCTCGAGTGGGATTACTTCAGGATTATCGCGGTGGCTCTTAAGCATTTTTGAGAAACTCTCGCCACTATCGATCCAGTCCATCGTTGAAATCGCACTGTAACAGGAAGAAAGATGTTCTTATCGGGACGGCATATGCGCCTGTCTAACGCGATCTTGGTGGTATACTGTGAAATGCAGCCCGTAGTTTTGATTCGCGTACGTTATGAAGGAATGCCTTAAATATTCATGCACCCCTTCCAGACAAGGTAGTACTTGCCATTTACTTATTTGTGTCTGATCGATTTAACTTGCTAGAATTTTCTGTTAGAAGAATGTACCGTTAGAAAGGAAGGTCTTAAAAATCGCGATGTGGGATGATAATCCTCAAATCGATGTATCAATTCACGTCTTATTACTCATAAAGTTTGCAAAGAAAAATTATTCGATTCGCGTTAAGAATGTGTCTAAAATTCGCCTCGCGTATAAACTAGGCTCATCCACGAGTTCGCTCAATTTTCCTCTCTCGACTCTTTCTCCTCGCCCCTCGTGTCCCTCCTCCTCCCCAATTACAACGCGCGCCCCAGGCTTTTCCCTCTCGTCATTCGAGGGCACAATCGCCGATTAGCAGACCACGCGGGCCGTTCCCGCCGGTGTAAGCGTCCCCGGAACGTAACGAGCCCGAAGTTTGGCCAAGGTGGTCCAATTCGCAGGCAGTTCAATGCGCTCGACTAATTCGACCACTCCCCCCCCCCCCCCAACTACTCGTGGACCGTGAGACCGGTTTCCCGGTTTTCCTGGCATTTTCTCCATGCTAACTTTTCGACCTCATTTTTATGATCACGCTGCGGATCACATAACACCAATCGGATTAATTTTCTTTTTTAATTATCCAGGTCGTCCTGTAGGACTACCTTTGTGCTTCCTCTTACTCGCGTAATTTACTTCAATGCTAACTTTCTAGTACTCTTCTTGATCATCACCTACGACAAACTTCGCAACGCAATGAGAATACACGCTGCGATCGACTCAGCGTCATCATCACTGCCACAGTCTTCGAGCCCGTCCTTGAGAACGACCTTCGCGCGTATCTCACGTCCTCTCCTCGCTGGATATTGAAGTTTTCTCGACTTATCCCATTATCGTTTCATCCCTCTTGTAGATTCTATCCACTCCGGAGGTGGCTGACGGCTGACGCCACGTCTTAAGAGACTCTCACAGTTAAACGGATTTATCGAACGCGGGCCCGCGCTCTCGCTTCTTGGCTCTCGTCTTTGACTTCGTTGGAAGCTCGAAACGATGTCACCCAGATCCAAGAAATCTCTTTCCTATTCCACGTACGAATGGGTCCTATCGGCAGGGGCACGTGGAGCGATAGAACCCCCAAAATTGCACTTTCCCTTCGATCTTACCGAGCAGATGAAGCTAAGAGAAAAGAAAAAAGTGAGTCCCGGGAGCGGTGACCCGAGAAATGATCCTCGAACGGAGAAAAGAATTTCTCCCCTTGTGCTCCAAGAATATCCACCGATGATCTCACGCCTGGCGAACGATATTCCAGTACACCTACGTTCCTCGACTCGGTGACGAAATTCTACGGAGGATCACCTCGTTGACGCGGTGCATCGTTAAAGTAGGCGCTTACTTGTTTATCCTACCCCTAAGACATGACGTCCTCGGCGCGTCATCGCAACGTGTAAGAGGCTAATGAGAGCAGCATGACGGAAGCAAGAGAAAGAAGAGAAAAAGAAGAAACGACGATCGCACGATATTGTCTCTGGTGCGGCCAAAGCACGCGATTAAGCCTCGCTAACCAGACGTGGCTTTAAAGGGGGATCTCCCGTTTGTTACGAGCACCTCGTAAAGGCTTCCCCGTCTTCTGTCTCTGTTTTTCTCTATATTCATCGGCACGGAACACTCCCTTAGGGGGTGTCTAAATGAGCACCTTCGAGAAGGGTTAGAGGCCGGAGAAGAGAAGCGAGAGTTCTCTAGGGGTTAATTGTAGAGATGGCATCCGATTCTAGTGCGTACCTATTTGTAAATTCGAATCGAATGTAGTACTCGAAGTTTATTGCCATCGAATGTTGATCTCATATACCAGGTATTAATAGTAATTGACGAGTTGAATTTATGAAGGTCCGTTGTTAAGGATACGCATGTCTAACTGGTTTTCATTTAACATTGTTGTAATAATATGTGTGGAGAATTTAATCAAAATTGTTAACTATTGCTGTAATGTAGTTAACGTGTGATGAAACGCAATGTGATTCCATTGCGTCTCATTGCGTAAAAAGTTCGAATTTGTCGGATTTATGGTCGAGGGTACGTTAAAGCAGTAGTACTTTTTGGAATCCTCTTCTTCAAGTTGTACCGATGATTAAGTCAAATGAAATGTGTGATCCAAATGATGCCTTTGAAACAGGGCAGAAGGCCTAGTTTCTCCAAGTTGGATGCTCCAATTTTAGGTGAATCTGTAGAAATGTTTTCCTCTTCTTTTTTTTGGAAATCATGTTGATGATCAAGTCTAACGAAATGCATTTTTCGAATTATTGTTTTTAAACAGAGAAAGAAGAAGGACGATTTACTCCGCGTCTGACGTTCCTCTTGCGGAATGGTTGCCGGCGACTTATCTCAGTTTTTGGAAATGTCCTTTTCTTCAAGATGTGTCGATGCTTATGTCAAACGAAATTTATTGCTTTAATCGGCATTTTTAAACAGAAAAGCAGGGCGAGTTACCCCACATTTGACATTTCGCTTGCAGAATGATTCCCGCAATGACAGAACCGAGTTTCGCGCGCGACAAAAGCAAGCCTGTGGCTTCTCCTCTTCCTTTCGTTCAGGTTTCGTTAGTGAATAAGTCGAAATGAGTATTTTTAAACCAGGAAGAAGGAAGAGTTTCTCGCGTTCGATGCTGCGGTTGCGGTATAACCGCTACAGTATCAGATCTGCATTTCGTGTAACGCACAAAGGTGTTCGCGGCTTTCTTCTTCGCGTTGCGTTAACCAATAAGCCAGAACAAGCGTTCTCAAACAAGGAATAAGCACGAGCTTCTCTGCCTTCCCTGCTCCGCTTGCGGAATAATAATAGCACCGGTGGATCCGCAAGTCTGCGACTTTTATTCGTCCTTTTCTTCAAATTGCGTTGACGAATAAATCCAAAGAGCATTTTCAAACAAGGAAGAAGAGCTAGCTTGCCCGTCTCCGCTGCTCCGCTTGCGGAATGGTCGCCGTAGCGTTGGGTCCGCGTTTCGCGTATCGCAAAAGCGAGTCCGCCGGCCCTTCTTCTTCTTCGAGTCGCGCCGGTGACTAAGCCAGACGTAGGGGGACCCGAGACGTCAATTATAAGGCCTTAATCGGAAACTCGTCCTTACTTCTGTTGGCTCGCGAGCACGCACACGAGCTCGTATATGCATCACGCGCTTGGTAGCAGAGGAGAACGAGTTGAAGAGAGACCGAGGAGGGAAGAAAGGAGAGAAAAGATGAAACGAAGCGGACAATGTATGCGTGTCTTTTTCCGCTCGAGTGGAGAAAAAGAGAAGCATACGAGAGAAACGTCCAACGCGCACTTTCTTTCTCCTCCGAGCTCGCGCAACCAACACCGAACGATTCTACGGCAGAGCCTCCGCAAAGTCTCTCCTACCTACCGCAACTCTTCTATTCGCTCGCGTTTTCTTCCTCTTCTACCTCCGAGCCTGGGTGCGCATCGACGATTTTCCAATCAGCGGATTGTCACGATCGTCGGAATGATATATATAATCCGTCCATTTTCATGCCGCGAAGAGCATATCTAGTAGATTCGTGAAAAAGGGGTGGCTTGGCTTAACATCGTTGAGAGCCATTTCAGAATGTCCACGTATTTAAAAGAGTAATAAACAGAGAATGTTACGTTCGTTTGAAAGAGATTTGAAGCACTGCACTTTTCCGATAATTTCGATTAATAATAGAAGATTCTCTAACCGTAAGATTAATTTGTTTGCCATAGAACATGTTTTTTTGAAAGATTACTAAAGAGTACTCGCAAACAGAGTCAGCCTTATCCATGAAGGATTCAAGAAACATTTTTGGGCTGTAAACAATTTTTCCGTTCCGCAAACAATTTTTATATCTCTAACGTGAAACTCAGGGTAAGCTTGTAAAATTGTACTCGAACGACCTAAAAATTTTCCCTTCACGTCCTTCTCTTTCTGTTAATTTCTCCTTGCTTTTATATTCTTGCACAGTCTCTCGTAATCTTTTAGGATAACTTTCTTCCCTTCTTGATTATTCCTCTCTCCAACGTGTATTCCTTCTTATCCTTCTGGATCTCTTCGTGAAAAATGATCGTGCGTCATTGGATGACCATTGTCTCCATAGCCCGACTCGCGTCACGCCGAGTCATTTTCCGCGATGTCCTCGCGCGTACGAGGGGGGCAAACTTTGATTTCATCTCGGCTGAGTTACACCAACGATGTGGAGACTGTAACGTCTATCCATTACAACGTTATAACGTGTCACTCCGTCGGGGATATTACGGACACGTCGCAAGACTTCTACGCGAATAAACTGGGCGAAAAGAAAACGTAAGAGAAAGATGAAGCAGAAGTAGGGAGAAAGAAAGAGAGGAAGGAAGGCCGAGAGAGAGAGAGAGAGAGGGAAAGAGAGAGAAATCGATCGTATTACAAATTCAATTAAAGATTACCTCGAGCCGTTGCTCCTCCCGTTGTAACGGTGTTATAACTTCGTCTCACTCTGTAATTGCTTCTTTCGCTCTGTTTTATATGTTCCTTCGTTGTTTTCGTAACGGCGTACGCTCCGCAGAAATAAATGAAAAATAAACCTGCGAAACACACAGTGTTACTCCTTGTTAATGTACTGTTGCAATGTGTAGTTAAGTAGGAGGAGTTCGCCTAGAGTCGGACACTTTTTCTTAAATAAATGAAAGGTCTGTAAGTTACACGATGCAGTGACTTTCCGTCCTGCTTTCCGTTAAACCCAATAATCTATCGATCCTTTTAGTTGTGCACACGGAGCTGGAATGTGTCGAAGCCAGATCATCGTTTCCTTTATCTCCTCTATTACACGCAAAACAACAGCTTGATAACGTTTTTAATGTTACAGATATCGTCAATTTTCAGTATTAGGGGTAGGTGTTTTTATTCTGTTTCGGGTAACTTGTGTCAATGATAAGAAGATTGTAACGTTTAGTCGTGTCGTAAAGTCATCCTGGCGCAAAATTATCACAGACGAACGAGCTCGGCGAACGAAGATTAAGGAGCGTGGAAATAGAAAAATGTATAGGGTTACAAATTCAATTAGAAATCACCCTACTTCGTTATGGCGCGACGTTGTAACTTCCATAACTGCCCTGTTCCTTTGTAAATTATTTTCTCGCTCTGCTATTACATTTGCCTCCGTTGTTTTCGACCAGCGTATGCTCCGGGGAAATAAGTGGAAAATGAACTTGTAAAACACATACGACGTCCTATTAGTGCGTCGCTATGACATCTTAGTATAACTCACATATTTTAATTTCCTTTCGAGCCTGCTTTCGAGTGACTTATATCAATGATAAGAAGCGTGGAACGTCCAGTCATGCCAACGTCGTAACTCAACCTGACTTGGATATTGGAAGCGAATGGGCACTCGGTGAAAGAACAGTAGGGGCGTGCAAAGAGAAAAATTGATTGCATTAGAAATTCAATTAAAAATTACACCACTTCTTTACGACGTACGTTGTGACTTCGGGAAGTGCTCTCTCGCTCCGCAAATTCTTTTCTTCCTCTTCTTTGGTTTGGCAACGGCACTGGCGCATGCGCCCTACGAATAAGTGCGGCTCCCCGCAAAACACACCGCATCGTATTCACCGTATCGTGGCGATGCTCGCGTGCGCGATAACGTGGGAATAGTTACGAGAAGATAAAAGGCACGTCGATTCTTAGTTTCCGCGTCGTCGAAAGTCGTCGTAAACGCGTTTTACGTCGAGTGCTATTTTCTTGGACGTCCCCTACCGCCTGGGACGGAAATGTCTTTGAATGAGTCGATCGATCGAAGGAGTATCCATAAATTCGAGCCGATGTAAATAAGTAACGAGCTCTTGTTATTGGAGCGCGCCTGGGCTGAAATAAAGGCGGACCGTACGGCGAAGGCAAGATTTGCCGACTCTACGTTTTAAGGAAGAATTGTACGATTGAAGAGGTTTTGCGATTTTCTCATCTTTATTAAAAAGTTTGTGGTGTGCCCCTGGATTAGAAAACAATTATTCTTTAGGATGCACTGTATAAGGTGATCGTGAATAAAGGTAGAAGCACGATAGGTAAAAATTATACTTATCTTTATTTCTACCTTCGTTGAAATTCGGAAAGTGTCAGATTAAATTAAATATTGCAAATTCCACTTTATTAGGAAAAAGGTTTTGGATAAAATCACCAACGAGTTGAGCACACGTTTTCGAACCAAATACGAGTTATTCTCTTTGCAAAAGCAAACAGTATATACCTTCGACAAAAGTATAGTGGTCAATGGCTCAGAATTCATAAACTGGCAGAATCCAAAACATTCAATGCACCGTATAGTTTAATTTCAAATGAAGACCAAAAATGGAAAAAAACTTCAATATTTTTCCAATTTCGCAACTTGCCCAACGAAAGATGGAAAGGCTTGGGGATATTGAAAAAATCACTAACCTGCTTTGGTATACGTTTTTCAAACGAACTGGGAATCAATCTCTTTATAAAAGCGACAAGAATGTTCGAAAATCCATAAACCGATAGAGTCCAATCCATCAAATCGATCTGATGTAGTCCACACGTTGGTACTGGTCACCAATAAATCGCGTAGCTTAATCTGAAATGAAAATCAAAAATTAAACAAAAATCCTAGTATTTTTTCATTTCACATTTGCCTTACGACAACTCAAATAGCTCGGGGACGTCGAAAAAATTACCGGTCAGAAGCGGTCAGTGTTTGATCGATGGACCAAAATCCATAAATTCAATGTAAACCATCCATCTGCTGTAACCCAGCGAACGCCAATTATTCACCAACATTCCCATATGTCTGCATATGACGTAAAGATAAAAAAAAAACACCATGACTGAAGCTTCCACTAATCTTCTATTTCGCTTTCGTCGAAACTTTGTCCGCGAGAAACCAAAAGATCGTCGTGCTTCGGAAAAAAGTTACCACCGACATTGGCGTGCCTTTTCAAACGAGCCACGAATCATTCTGCTATTCGTACATACACGCGCGCGCGGTCACGCGTGTGCGCGCATTCCCGCGCGATGCCATCTTTAGCGAGGAACAAGACCTGGCGGGATCGTCGCGAAGCGCGACGAAACGGAAAGGAGCAAAACGCTCCCCGCGGGGTCACTGGATCCTCCAGTCCCCCGGCTGAGCTTGTGCAAGCTCGTGCTTTCGCGTGTCGCCTCGTAACGTGTAAAATTAAACGCGCGTGCCGGCGTCGGAGTCGCACGGCGTCGGCCTCGGCGGCTGCCACGTTGCGGCAATCAAACCAATATTCCAGGTTTCCGTAAACAAATTGCTCCCACCATGCGCTTCGTCCACCCTCTTCCACCCCTTTCAACCTCCTTCCATCCCCCTCCTGTAGAATCATTTCGCGCGCCCGTTACGCCGCATTTCTCCCGTCGTTGTTACGCCCACTTTATCCAGATATGATCTCATGTAAAGAAAAAACACAATGAAGAAAAAGTTACACGCGTTCCACAAGAGCTGTTATTAGTCACGAGAACGATTTTCAATTTTACCACGTAGTCGTTCGTGTGTTTGTACGAAGAGAATTTTTCGGAGGTGCTGCTTAGAATATTTGATGAATTTTATTTTCTAGTTCTTTGGCCCAGTAAATCCATTTGCGCGAAATCTTGCACGAAATAAACAGAGGGCTTTTGTTATTTTCGAAAATTATTCGCGATGGTATTATTCGTCCTTCGAAGAAGTTAATGGTATTTCTAGAACGTTCTTGCAATTTGTCGCGAATATCATTAGCACGACAGCTCAAGCGAAAAGAAAGAAACCTACACACACCTCGAAAGCTATTATTACCCGAGATTCGTAATTTTTCTCTTGCATTCTAAAAGCCTCTCTCGACTCTCTGTGATTTTTATTTTACGCCCTACTCGTCTGACGAACACGCTCGTCCATTGTCTTGACCGTTGACTGTTTCTATCGAAATTAATTGACGCCAATTATCGTCACGTTCGACGAGTTTATGTAGAACGCGATCTGTCGACGAGTTTCTCCGAGGGAACAAAAGGACCAACCCAGTGAGCAATAGGCTCGAATGTAGTACTGCGCCCTCACTGAAGTAACAACGTTGTCGTATGATTCTCGAAACCCCTTCGTACTGAGAAAAGCAAATTCGCATTTTGCCGGCTAAAAGATTGACGCCACTTTTAAAATTTGCACAAATTTTAGTACCAATCCACTTGATTATTCCATAATTTTTTATAGAGGTAATCAATTTTCGTAATAATAATATGATTTTATCAGGGATTTTATATTAAAGGATATAGATTCTTATGATCCATGAATAATACATATCTCCGTTAAAAACTAACTCGACGGATATGCTACTTCATGCATTTTATCTGTCGTTGGATGAATGCTACGTATGCATTATATAATACTTAATTCTACAATGTTTATTTGAGCTTACATTTTAAAACAAAATTAGAGAAACCCAATGTATAACATTACGAAGCTTTCTACTTTTTGCTTGGCAGAGTTCACCCATTTTGGAAATGCACGTTTTTATGTCGTCACTTCTTACCAATTTGCATCCTAAAATCACATAGATCTAAGAAATAATGATAGTGATATAGATCTAATAGTAAACACATAAGTAAAGAAACAGACACTCAAACAGACACTCGAAACAATACCCAAAATACTTATTGTTAAATTACGTTATAAGTAAATGAAACGGTTCTAATAAACTTGCCGTTCAAAAATAAACAACAACGAAATTTTCGCATTATTACCACTTTGTGGAAACCTATCTTAAAGCTCGTACAAATCAGCAACTCAACAATTACTCGCGCGAGCGCCTTGCAATTTTCTCGTTCATCATGTCGTCGAAACTTTCGAACAATCTTCCCAAAATTTTTTCGAAGCAACCACAGATGAAAAAGGAACGACAGAATTTCCGCGTGCGGCTCCCGTTTCTCATTCGCCTCTCTTTATTTGGAAAGAGAATGACGAGGCGGTGACACGGTGGTGCGGATCGATCGACCGATGGATCGATCGGATTCGGTCGCCCTGTAACGGTCGATCTCCCGTACTTGGATCGACAAAGAGAATCGGGAGATATCTGAACGAAAGGAATTCGCCCATTGGCCAACGGTATTGGTCCCGGACTGAAGGAATGCAAATTTCCACGAGCTTTATGCACCGCCCCTCTTTTCTCCGTTACGTTGTCTCCAGCGGAGGCTATCGAGAATATTCTTCTTCTTCCTCTTTTACCTCCTCTTCCACCACGAGATCCCAGAAAATCTTACGGCAGAGCTATGCGAAATAACTCGCATATTTTAAACACTCTACCGAATTCTTAATCGACCAAGCTCTTCCCATCCAGTCCCACGATGGAGTTTTGTGACTTTTGTTTGCCAGCAAGCTCGATACGTCGAGCCCGCGTGTAGCTGAAAAGAATCGTAGGATATGAAGGAAGAAGCCGAAGAAGAAAGGAAATCGACATTCCATGCAAAGAAGATATACCGTTTTGATAAATCGTCAGAAATCCATCCTCGATATCGAGTTCCTCCGCTTGCATACGAAAAACTTTCGTGTACCAATGTCCGTTCTTCCGTCCATCGATAGATAAGCCCTGGAAGGGGGGGGGGGGAAAAAAGAAAAGAGGAAGAATGAAACGAAGGATTTCTCTCTCATCCCTTGGACCGTCTGCATTTTTCAACCTTCGCGTATTCTAGGTTCGCATTTTCTGGATCGAAATCAATGTTCAGAAACGCACAATGTATTCAAGGGTTGGCCTAGGAGGTGCATTATTGACAACTTACTGGAAGGGTATGAGGTAGAGGTTGGTGAAGAGGTGGAGGGACACGCAGGGTGGCCGAGATGGCTCGTCATCGTGGCGTGGCGTTGCGTGCCACGCTGGGTACAAGCCTGAGAGAGCAAGAGAGAGATAGAAGAGAGAGAGAGAGAGAGAGAGGGTTGGAAATCGGCGCGTACGTATCCCAAGCACGTATGGCCCTGTGCCCATACTCAGAGGAGCCCGCAGGTACGCTCTATATACTCTCTCTCTCCGGAGAATCGTGAGTCCAGATAGGAGAGAGAGAGAGAGAGAGAGAGAGAGAGAGAGAGAGAGAAAGAAATAGAGAAACATCAAGGGACCACAGTCCCCTGAGGACATCCAGACAAAATGAACAAGAATTAAAGTAACATGAAATAAAAACACGTTAATCGGATACAGTGGAAACCTATTGTTGTAATTGCAGATATTGTTATCAGTCGGCTATTGTCATCACAATCAGACGTTTCTAGAAGTGTATATATAATATTAAAATGTTTAGCCGCTATTTGATATTATCAATCGGTCACTCTTATCAACAGTTGCAAGCTTCTAGGTGTTCATAATAAGTGGACTCTACAGTATATTTGGTGTCACCCAGGAAGGAGAGAAAGCAATGAAAAATACAATGTATAGATTTATAATGACTCACGCTATATAAAAACCTATTTACACTAAACGTATTGTTACGGAAACCAATAAACGGGGGTCGACCCGTAACAGTATGTACAACAATAAATGAAAATCGCAATATTACTTGCTTTCCTTTACCACCACGATCAGACACTATCGTTTGAATACAGAAGTACATTGTAAATATGATTGAATTATCTAAAGCAGACATGAGTATAATTAGTTGTACCGAACGGACCTGATCTGAATATGCGACTTCAGTTTTGAAATTAAAGCAGCTATTAAAATAACAAGAACTTTGTATAGGAAGATAACAATCATACGACTTACGATTTTTAACTGAAATAAACCAAAAATAGTAAAATTTCAGATCCATACGCCTAGCTTAATTAAAACACACAATGACAAGAATAAAAAATGGGACAAATCGGAGAACAGTAAGCAACTCAATGACATGAAATTAAAATCCTCGTGCTCACGCGTATCTTATCTACGCACACACTAAAATGGAGTATCTGCTAAACTAATGGAAGAGAAGAAGATTCTAAACTGAACGAAAGGAGACTGCAAGTGGTAACGCAGATAGGAACGAAGACGGACGAGGCTCATGTAGTTCGGCGAGAGTGTACGCGTGCGGTGCGTCAGCCTCTATTGGCCCCATCCTACGTCACGATTACACGAAACTAAAATTATCGCGCACATGCGTGTCCTGTCCATGCACGCAGGTGGAGTAGCCGGTACATCGATGCGTTGGAAGAGAAGAAACTAAACTGGACGAAAGGAGGCGGCCGGTGGCAGTGGGAGCAGATGATGTAGAGTTGGTGGGGGTGTACGCGTGTGGTGCGTCTGCCTCCACTGCCCCCACTGCTTCTGCCGACGTTGACCAGGTAGACTGCTGGGCGGCCGCCGACGGCGGCGGAGCACGCGAGGCCTCTCTCGATCTCGTTAATCCAATACGTACTACTTACCGAGTGGTAGTATCCGTGGCAGCAGAAGTAGTAAAGTGTTGGTGGGAGGGGGAGGGGGGAGGGGCAGCGAATAAAACCAGATCGCAGTATCCAAGAGCGGTAAGCTCACGAGTGCGCTTATTTTCGTCTTATTTATGCGCGCTTTTCTCACCGAACTGTTTTCATAGATTCCAAAGTCGGTTGATTTTTGAAGCGAGAGAAGGAGTCGCGCGAAATTCATTTACCCTACGCACGCTGGTCCACGCCGCGCCCACCATGCATTTATCAGAGGCGGCGCGTGCACCAGTTGAGAAATTTCGGCCGGCCCGTAGATCAGGATCGGTGGATTTATTTTCGTACGGCACGCTTTGGTGGAGCGGAATTTGCGTTTCTGCTTTTTCTTCTTTTCGTCGTCTCTTTTTTCTGGTCAACGAAAACCGTCCGCGCGATGCAGCGCAAGTCGTAGATCAGATATCGAGGGAGACCGAACTCTGACGCAAATTGCGCGTGCGGCAAGTCTCCTGCGTCGAATTCGATATCCAGTCCAATTAATTTTCTGGAATATTCTCGCGTGTCGTTCACTACCTCCTCCTACTTCTCCCGTCGTCGGCCTCCTCCTACTCGTACAGGGGTAGAAGAGATGTATGGATATCTGTAGAAAAATTCCAATTCATCCGATAACAGTACCTCGCAAACCACGGATAAATTAATTCCCCGTAAGTCTTTCTCTCACTCGCGAATTTTCGCGAATCGCTTTTGTGGCGAGAACGCGGGGAAATACATTTAGATTTTTTTTTTTTTAGAAAGGAAATTGTTCGTTGCACTGCCACGATCACCATCGATAGGGTCCGTGTCTCACCCTCGCCCCTTTCTTCTTGAATTTTGCGAAGTAAGATCTAATGTGACTTAGATTATCGATTGTGATCTTTGGCTTCTATAAAGCTTGAGAATTTCGGGGAATTTTCCTTGGATTACGAGAGGGATTTGGACTTTTCCTTCGTGTTCCATCATTTCCGAAATACTAGCGAGCACTGTCGGATATACATAGAACTGAACACGTCTTATTCGCACGATCACGACGTTCGCGCCTGCAGAAGAGCAAAAGCGAGAAATCTTTCGAATTTCCAGAGTGAGAGAGTAAGATGATGTCGTGGCTCGCAAGTTGCGATTAAATGAATTCTCATCCACAATTAATTAAATTAATTGATAGAGCTGCCTCTCGAAAACGCGCCCCATTCTCACGATCAGGTCGTTCGTGTCCTCGGAAGAGCGACAGAGAGAAACCTTTCGAATTTCCAAAGTGGGAGAATAAGACGGTGGTTGTGGGCGCACGATCGTGTCTCAAGTCTCTCCGATGTTAGTGACTGCTATCTGCGCGCAGGTAGACTGCGAGGCGGCCGCGAGTCCGTTCGAACGTGTCCGGTCACTCGACTGCGATTATTTTTAGTGATCTGACCGCCGCGAAGTGATCGGTGAACGGTGAGCCGACGCTTGGCTAAATTCGCCGAGCGATCTACCGATATAACCAGTCCTCGACCGAGGGAAATGCTTTCAGGCGATAATCGATCGCTTCGAATTTATTCGTGTTGTTTCGTAAAGATTTAACCGACTAGCAAGTGAGTGACGGAAAAGACTCGACAAGGTGCTAATTCTGCCTCGCGAGACCAATTTTATTGGTGGAAAAGATCTGAAGATTCCATTATTGCACTACAACGGGCACACCAGTTCTATTCTCCAAAGCTTCGAGAGACGGACGAACGAGTGACAGGTGCCAATTCTGCCTAGCGAGTCGAATTTCGTTGGTAGGCGTGATTTGAATATTTAATTCTTGTCTTTTTTATTTTCCTCTTTGTATTGCTTTGCGACATACAAATGCTTCTAAGCGATAATCGATCGCTTCGGATTTATTCACTTAAATCTGTGAAAAATACAGGAATACACGCACGATTGGTGGAAACGAATCGGTGAGGTGTTAATTTTGCGTCGTCCGTTTTCATTCGCCGTTGAAATTCGAAGATTGAATTCTTGCGATTTCTTCTCGTCACATATTTCTTTTTTGTCGCGGCGCAGTCAATTTTCCCTTCCATATTATTTCGCGAGAAGAAAGAGCAGACTCTTCGTAGTAACCGAAGGTGGAAACACTGTACTCGTGATTAATGCCCGCGAATCTCCGAACTCCTTTGGCCCTGGGACCTAGCCGAGCGATAAGCACCGACGTATATCACTTCCTAAAGGAGAAGAAATTTTAATATCATCCCCCTCCGGGAATTTATGATCCTCCACCCTTACCCTGGGATTGGCCAGTATCCGCAAGTAGGTGGTATCCCTCGAACACGTTGTCTTTTCTCAGGATGTCCTTACGGTGACCTTCGGTCGACCATCTTGAAATCCAGAAAATTTAAATGAGTATTCGCATATGTCATTATTTATTTAATATAAATTGACGGTATTATTTACATACCGCTGTAATAATAAACTTTTTACATTCACTCGCAAATTCAGAAAATCTACCTTTGCATTCGCATATCCCAATTATTTGTTTAATGTTGATCGGCTGAATTACTTATATCTTGACATTGCGACGACCTCGAGTCCTCCACACTGAAATCTACAAAATTTTATTTAGAATTTGCGAAGCCCAATTATTTGTTTAATTATTTATCTAATGCAACCATTTACACGTAATAGCTGTTAAAAGAACCCTTTGTCCTTCACCTTGAAATCCTGAAAATCTACGGTCAGATTTGCACTTTCTAATTATTTATTTAATATCGACGGATGGAATACTACCCAACCCCTGACCTTGCATTGCCCACTTTTATATTTTCGATATGCACGTTCGTATATTCCAGTTATTTGTCTAACATGCACTCTTGTGACAATTGATATGTTTCTTCTTTTCGTACTGTATTAGTCAAAGTCATCCATTACGAAGTAGACAAAATGGACGTCAACATTCGAATAACTCGATTATTTAATTAGTATTAGCATTTGAATCAGTTATTAACAAGTAGCATACGAATAACTTAGATATTTCATTAATACGAAAGGATTTCTGCAGTGGAACGTTGAGAATCTTAACGAGAACGGCCGTGTAATTTCTTCGAGGTAGGAGCATTTAATAATCGATTCCTGTAATCGACTCCTTTAAACCGAAGCACGAGATCGCCAGAAAAGAGCATTATCCCCGAAATACCATGTTAATCTCGCGCAATGAATCAACCCTGGCACGAATCCTACGGCGCACACTTGGTCGGCGCCGAACTACTAGCCAAATTCAAGGTTGCGAACTTGAAGTGTCGCCCGATTGTTCTCGCTCGATCACGACGCTCGGCGCCGCGGCGCCAGGTCGTCGTTCACGAGGTACCATCGATTATCGACACGACGGTGGAAAGTGAAATTCATCGTACAAAATTTCGCTCACCCTTCCTTGCACCTTCACGGTGAGTGCGCGGACATTAAAGGGAAGCGTCTACCTGCAGAATAAAATTCGAGAGGTGACCATCTTAAACTCGAGGAGAAAACGAGATTCTCGAAATTCACGCTTCGACGTTTTCTTACTAACTTTTAAACATTTTCGTTGTAGGACCAAGAGATTTTTGTATTCTCCTATAGTAGAGTGAATGTGTCGAGAGAAAGGCTTTCTTCGTCATTTCCCAACGTTGAGCGATTTGAATAAATGTCTGTCACATGGTCATTAGTCTGGGTTTGAATTGTAAGTCCATCATGGGCAATGGTTTACTGTTCATATTTGCTTTAGGAAGCAATTAGCTAAAATAAGTGAATAGGTAACAGACTTCTTGCGAAATTGACTTGAAACGTGCTCCAATATAATCTACGTACGATATGGAAATAAAGAAGCTAATTAAACGTTACTAGAAACTATACGGCAAAATGACTTATACATTTATAAAAAACTGACTTTAAAATATAGAAAGAGTAGAATACAAAACCCACATTAGTATTTCACTAACCTTTGCACATGACATGCAAATCGCGCCAATAATATTCTCTACCGCTTAGCGTTCATTCTAAAATGTTGTTAAACGAGTTTTTATCGTATGCGAACCACCTCAGTGCCAAATAACCTAAATCCGACTGATGCTAGACAAAACAATAACAGCAACAATAGTAATAATTCCAAGATATCATATAAATTCTTCCAAAATGGCGGCTGGTATCGTAACACCGGTCTCATCTACGCTCGCGATTCTTCTTTTTCCTCTCTTTTATTTTCCCACCCCCATTTTTCATCCAACCTTGGCCCGACTGCGAAAAGTCGACCATCGCTCAGAAATCAGCAAGAAAAAGAGGGTGAGTTCGTGTAACATGTGTTCTCCGCGCCGGAAACTCACCCCATTTGTTCCATCCCTTCTGACCATTCTCTGCCACCCCTATAGGTAACATTTCGTCTCAGGATAAGGAATGAGAGGGGTTAAACACCGGTAGATTGAATATCACGACCGCGATCATGCTTATCCCTCTCCCGCCACTCAGACGATTTGTATGCTATGCGCAGGTGACAATTCCACCCTCTCGTGTTCTTCTCATCCCCCAACTTGTTCTTCCTCGAAGCCACCACCCCCTGCTCTCCGCTTCACGGTGTCGTTTTCCAATTTTCCAACTTTCCACTTTCTCTCTCCCTTACTGTCTTCCACAGAACAGGAGCTTTCCTTTTCTTCCTCGTCTTCTTGGATCGGAGAGGAGAAGAGGAGGACGAAGGCGCCTTTATCCCTTCTTTCCACACACTTCTTCCATTTATCCGACGACACTTGCACGTAGGCACCCGTATACGCTGTTTCGCGCGTGTCCTTCTTCTCTCGACCGTAGCTTTTCTTCAACTCATCTTTTTTCTCGATCCCCTTCTACGTGACTACCGGTCCCGAGGAATCCTTCGAGGATGCAACTACTCCAATGATGAAAGGTGTTTAACGTATTCTTGAGCGAAGCAATGTAACTTCACGCTGGTGGCATACTTGTGAGAATGAAGATTATAATTGGATTTATTTATAAAGATGTTATTGTTCTTGGTAAATATTATTTCATCTTGCTAATTTAAGATCTTGTTCTAGACACAGTGGTATTCTGTGGTTCGTTGAAGTTATACATAATTGTCGTATTATTAATTATGAAATGTTAATTTACAAATGCTGCGAATTTCATACGCTTTGTGTTTTGATCTGTATTGGGTTATAAATAAGGTCCACGAGAAACATTTTGATTTAATCATTTTGTTCAAAACTGAACAAATCATCAAATGCAAAATATTAACATTGTAACATTTAGCACCCTTATATAAATGGATTTCATCGAAACGATACCCACATCTCAGAGTACGCCTGCTCCGTCCACCTGAAAATCACGTATTAAGTCTTAAACTCTCGCAATATTATCTTAAATCGTTCGCGAGAAACGATTTCCTATCCGCGGAATCGGTCCGTCAGGTTTTCGCGCATGGTCAGTTTCCTCTTAGAGTTGCGCGTCGCCATGCTCAAGGTCGATCGAGAAGTTTTCGCGCTGAAAAAATATACTGAGCAGCTAGCGCAGGCGGAGTCTGGCGCAACTTGCCTAGGAAGACTCGTTAGATCAGACGGGGCCAGCCCGTCGTTGTCGCGGCTATAAATATCCCTCTACTCAGCGAGGATATTATTTCCGAACGGTCTAGAATACTGTTCGTATCCGCGAAAGGGGTCATGCGAGAGGTGCGAGGAAAAAAGAGATACCGGGAGAGTGAGAGAAAGAGGGAGAGAGAAGAAGAAAAAAAGAGGACCGAAACGAACGACGACGAGGAAGGAGCAGAATTAAGCGAGCATCTCACGACAGCCTGAAGACTTTCTCGCCTGACGGGAGGTTTCCTCCTCGAGAGTGGTGGGATCGATACAAGAGAAAATCGAATGGAGTAGAATTTGAAATCATTCCGATGAACTTCTGCACCATGCCTGCGAGAGTCGGAGAATTCGGCGTTCGTAGAAAATCGGTATTACTCCGAGGGCTTCTAGTTAACTCGTTGAAAAATAATCCCGCCAAATTTACCGCGAAGGACTGTTAAATGTTTGTTGGTAACGCGAGGTTGACGCAATCGTGGAGTTTCCGAAATTTTCTGCGTCGCATGTTCGCGAGGCTTCTAAAGTGAGCAGGACTGCTTGAAAATTGTGAAATTTTGGAAATTCCTGGTTGTATGTATTTTAAAGCTTGACTTCCGAAGAACGTTTTACACAGTTTATGTTAATTTGGCGTTAATTTCAGTAAAATTAATGTGAATATAGGTCTCTGAAATAATAGTCTTTGGTATGGATGAAATGTAAATGTGAAATTTTCAGCTACGTCTCCACGAAATCATGTTCTGTTTATCGAACGAGCGACTAAAATATTGCGAAACCCACTCGATCAAGCTAGTTCCAATTTACCAAGCTTAGTCGGCACGAATGTGATTTTTATCACAATACATTCTTTCGTTACTTACTTTCTATTTGAGAGACGAAATACGAGATAAAATTCATTATGAAATTATTATTGCAACTTCCATTTAATACAATTTTGTTAAAAATAAATTTCTTCCAAAATCGTCTATGTGGTACCCTACCTCACTTAAAGGAAATGAACACCTTGCCTTTAATACTGTTAGTTACTCGAATGCTGATATAAAGTACACCGTGACAGTGTATTCACTGCCGAACAGTAAATCCCTGTTTCTTGATCGAGAGCCTGATATGGACTGCTCGTTCACTACGGCCAACGATTTCGTCCTACCCCATGACTCCT
The DNA here is from genome assembly GCA_944319695.1 of Tiphia femorata. Taxonomy (NCBI): domain Eukaryota; kingdom Metazoa; phylum Arthropoda; class Insecta; order Hymenoptera; family Tiphiidae; genus Tiphia; species Tiphia femorata. Next base: position 5,253,058 of record OX090902.1, read on the forward strand.
CGACGTTTATGTGTTCATTGGTCGTCACAGCCTACAACGAAGACTAGATATATTTAAAACTCAGTTTATGGAACATTTTTATAAACACAATTTCCCATTTGAAGCAATCAAATTATCGAGTTACCGTAAACCTAGTATTAAACATTTTTTCTAAACCAAACTCTTTTCAAAAATGACATCCTTCATTATCCAAAACACTCCAACCATTTCCACAACACAGCCTGCATCATCCAAATGAAAAACAATTATTAAATTACAGTTAAAATCGTTCTCACAAAAAGAAATCTAACAGTCGCATTTTCTATTGTCCACCCCTAACAGACACGGTCTCTTGAAATTGCAAGAGAGCGCATATTTCACGCTTGCGTGGCAGATTTTTTAATTTCGCGCATTATTCCCCTCCTATTTATTAGTCCCGCGAAAAGGCGCCGCCGTGAAGTCGCACGTTGTGCTCCACTAAATCTCCTGTGCACCGAAAATCCTCCGTCTCCTCAGCCACCATTCGAGGCGAGTCCTGGCTCTTTAAACACCGAATTATTAAAACCACTTTACCTCGCAGCGACGCGCCTCCGTCTTTGGGACGTCTATTACGACGTAATTCATATTGTACCTCAACCAGCCTCTCTCTCATTCTCGCTCCCTCATTTTCTTCTTCTTCTTATTCCTCACCGAGTCCGCCACTCGTCGGCGGCGGCGGGCGTGAAAAGCCCAGAGAGCGAAATATTTACGGCACCTGGAGTAGTTCCCTCGAAGAACACACTTTTAGACATTAGAAAGGTTGCGCAGAAGAGAGCTAGTGGGGTGGCGTAGCAGTTACCTTCGTTTCGAGGATCGAAGGTCGGACCTTCTACGGTGTAGGACCACTGCAGGGAGGTGGAGAATGTTCCAAAGTGGAAAATCCTTGATGGAGATTGGGGTGGAAGGAAGAAACGGGAGATCAAGGGCTGCCAAGTAAGAGCGAGAAAGAGAGACGGAGAGAGAGCTTTCGCAAGCTGGACATTTCGATAATTAACGAGGAGGCGTTGCATTCGGCCGCTGAATAATTCGTCAACCGGGCCCCTTTGACAAGCCCTGGGGTCGGCCCCTATTTGCGGACCGCGAGTCGACGATTTGTCGCTTTCTGTCTCTCTTATTCTCCTTTACCTTACATTTTTTCTCTCTTTCTTTCTCTTCGTTCTCTGAAGAACTAGTAGTAGTCCGTCCAGGAGCTTCCGGTTCACCAGGACGAGGGTTTGGAAGATCCTTGCCCAGAAGCTCTTTCCTTAGATCAGTGTTTCTCAAATTGCGGCGCAAGAGTACTCGAAGGGTCTTTAAGAGGTGTCTGGAAAATTTGACATGTGTTATTGTAAATATATGTTCTTACGCAGGTTAGGGTTGTTACTTTTTCAACAAGAGTGAAGTTTCTTGATACGGATCACTTTGGAATGGATTTTTGTAAATGGCAATCGTGTACATAATTTTATACAGAAAACGCTGAAAGTAATTTGGGCCTCATGATTAATGCATAAATGTTTTCAGGCAGACTTAAGTGTTATGTGACTAGTTATAATAGACGATATTCAGAACAGCCTGTCTCTGAAACTAGTTCCTTACTTTCCGCGTCCGAACCTGAACCCTTCTTACTTTTCCATAGTTATAGTTAGAACTTTTATTTAAACGCATACGTAGAAAAACTGAAAATACAGTTGGAAAAATAATAATCAGTCGCTGTTAGATGCCTGGAAAACAAGATTTTCTTCCTTTAGATATATACTTTGCACAGGCTTTAATGATTCTATAGTTTGAATCAAACTAATTTAAAAGTCATGCTTGAAATTAAGAAACTAAATTTTAGATGCAAGAAACTAAAACCACTGTAAATATGATTTAAACGCTGTAATAACACAAAAGATACGGCTCTCCTCACAATCTCTGCCTATAAACACTGAAAATTCACTTACAAGTCAAAAGTTACAGCTCACGTAAATTGAAGACATTAATTCCACAATTATCTTTTCAACATTACTACCAAACAACGCGTGAGCCCATGCTAAGACATCCTACCTAACTCAATTTACATGTAAATAAGATTCTGCTTTAATTTGGAACACAATTCTCTTGCTTCACAACAATAAAACTTTATCGTGGACTACGCACATACCTAAGAATTGAGAAACCCTGCCTTAGACGTTAGGCTACGCGCGTAATCCGTTCAGCTAATCTTCGTCGACTCTTCTTGCAGGAGCCTCTTCCTCATCCTCCACCTTTACCTCCTTCAGCACTTCCACCTTTCCAGGTTTCCTTTGCCCTCGTCCACTTTCGAATCCTGCACGCTCTTCTCCACGTTTTTCTTCCATTTCCTTCACCTTCACCCTCTTCTTCTCCTCTGGAAGAAGTCGATGCTGGTCACGATCCCTTACGTTCGTTCCGAAGCGAATGTCTCGTGCTCTCCAGCAGCGATTCCCTGCACGGAGAAAAGAGGTTACCGCTCATTGCCGAGAGATACCATGAGATTCGCGGAAATATTCCAAGCAGCCATTACACCCTCTCGCACCCGCCTTTCAACCCTCTTACCGTCTCGTATTTACCCCTACTTGCCACCTCTTCTCTTACCACCTTGTAGTAAGCACGTACTCTCTATGGTAATCGGCCCTTTTCGGAGTCTCTCGAGTGTCTGCTGCTTCGCGCCCACCCGCCCGCCTTCTGACAGCTTCGATGAGTCTTCTCCATTCTCTCCTTCTTCCCTCCCTCTTCTTTTTCTTCGTCTTCTTCTTCTCCTGCTTTAGCTTCTTCTGCTACTATTCAGAAGCGAGCCTCCTGCACCTGCAACGCGAGAATAGTATTCGGCAATATCCCTGCTATCCAGGCTCGCGATCGCGCAAAATTTCCCTATGGAAAGAACGGCGAAACACCCCACCCTTCTTTTAACTTTCTCTTTTTGGGGGTGGAAAGGTAGATACCCACTGGGTTAAGAAAAAATATGTGGGATAATAGAGTGCCGGGAAATGTTCTTCTTTTTATTGATTTATCCTCGTGGATTTTTATTATTTTGTGGGTTTGTAACGTGGCGAAATGTGTAGAATTCGGTTAAGCTGAATGTGAATGTGAATACATCTGTGGATAGGTTTTATTTCGTTGCGAGTTTTTCAAGAAAATGATAACACTCTTTAGAAATAGTAGCGGGGTATTCGATGTTCTGACAGCTGTAAGGACATGCTTAATGGCAGATGGTAAATACCATAGGATTAATATGCAATAATAGGTAATGTTGAACGAAATCTATGACAAGTAACTTACATAATAAACGATGAAGTAACGAATAACAAATAATACATCCAGTGTCCCTAGTTTACTAGAAGCACGTTGTTTTAAGTTAAATCTTTTTCTACACACATCTCCGAAAGTACACATAAACAATAATGCACTGTTATGCGTGGCACACAAGATATCAATTTTCGTCCTCCACCGCGTTATCCATTCGCATCAGGGAAACTAATTAATCGGAAACGTTAACAATTTCGAAGTAGCTCCTATTCAACGCTCCCACAATTTGAACATTCTTTGTCCAACCAAAGATAAGCACGCGTGCGACTTTTGGAGATCGTCCACGGAAAAGTTCGAGGTATCGAGAGAAAAAGAGAAACGAGGGGCAAAGCGGTCGTAAAGCGGTGGAGATACGCGACAAGATGCTTCGCCGGAGAAGAGAAAGAAGGAGAAAGAGAGTGAAAAAGAGTGAGAAAGAGAGAGGAGGGGTTGAGCAGCGACCAGCGGTCTGGCCGTCGTCGCGTAGTCACAACACGCGGCGAGTTATTGCCCCCGGGTGCTTCGCTGTCTCTGCCGCCACTCCGACCCCCGGCCAGGCTACCCCCACCCCCGCGCAAAATCTCTCTCTCTTTTCCTTTGCCTTAATTCCTCCAATTCGAGGCCAAAAAACTGATGAGCCTCCTGGCTGTGTCGAGGAAAAAGAGAAGGAGGAAGAAGAAGAAGTAGAGGAAGAGGATGCAAGGAGAGAAAATCACGAGAGGCATGGCGAAGAGGAAGGAAGGAGGACGGAAGACAGCAGGCAGCAGGCGGTTTGAAACGGTAGTGGGGGTGGCGGTGGCTGCCTGCCAGTCCACCGTGCAAAAGGAGATGACGAGGAGAGAAGTGTGGAGAGAGATAGAAAGAGCGAGTGAGAGGGGGGGGGGGGGTGAGAAGATACAGAAGAGAAGACGAGGCTGAGAAATTATAAGAGAGCTCGGAAGATACGTGAGAAGAGGGAGCGAGGAATTTAAAGAAATAATTGGAAATAAATAAGGAAGAGAGACTGAGCGGGTAAGAAATCAAGAGCCAAAGACAAGGAAAGAATGAATTGAAAGTAAGAAGAAAAGGAACAGTGGGAGAAAGGAAATTAAACGATAGGAGAGTTCGAAGGGCAGGAATGAAGAAAGAGAGTGCGTAAATGAAATCGACGCAAGAAGATAAAAAGACAGGGCAGGGAAGAAATAAATAGAGTAAAATGAGAAAAATCCAAAGAATCTGATATTAAATGAGCAGGAAAGCGTACGGAGATCCAAGATGAAAAGATGAGACGCATCGAACATACAAACAAAAAACAAATCGAGTAAGAAAAAGACACCAGGAACCAATCGGTGCGTACCGAATGGCTGTCAATGTAGAACGGCACAAGCGTCGACATAGGCGAGGGCGGAAGAGAGAACAGAGCAAGGAAGGAGAAGACACCCCGCCGCGCTCCCGGACAATCGGGTTACTCAAAGGCGCGAGAGATAGTCACAACACTGACTATATTACACACACTGCTCGCACCGAAGGCCTCTTCATCCTCTTTTTCACTCTCTTCTTCTTTCTCATCTTCGCTCGCGCCGAAGCTGCTTCCTCTTTTTTTTTTCACGCTTCCCCTGACGCGACGCGGTGACCGCGTTCAATTGGAGCTAATGTGGCGGAAGGGCGTCGCGTGAGATAAAAGGAGGTGAAGAGGAGAATGTGAAGCAAGAGGAAGATGACGATGAAGGAACGAAGAAGCTTAACGCTTAAATTGTACCGACTGCTAATCCGCGGCGGACGTGCGTGGAATCTGCAGGCCTCTGCTTTACGTGCTGGTTATGTCGAGATGTAACGAGAGTCATTTTTGTTTATTCCTTAGTGCGGCTAATATGTGAGCTTTTTACACGGAGTGTGATGTATAACAGCCGGTCGATGATGCTGATGCAGAAGGTCAAAGGTGGTCGGAACTGAAGCAAACTCAGCAGCAGAAATCAGAGAATTGAGTGCAACACATACTTGACGATACTATCGTGCGCTTGTGTACCTTATATGTTCCATTGTTGCAAAGACAGTTTTCCTTGAAGGAAGAAAGAAAAATTGCAAGAGTTCTCTACGCTAAAGTAACGTAAACGTCGATGCTAATACTAAAACTAGTTATAATAACAGTGTTAAATTTTAATTGAACAGAGAGGCTGATAATACAGACACAACGGCGAGAGAAGTCAGAATGCAACAGTCACACGTTTTGTTATGTAATATCACAGTATTTAGCAAGCGCATTTTCGCTTACATGGCTACAATAATAAGTAATTTCGAAATTAGGGTAAAAGGAATAACGATAAAAGTACACTTGAAACCAATAACAATATCAGAAAACAATAACAAAATCAAAACATCGAAAACAAACAACAAACAAAAATAAGAGATAAAGTAGGACTTTTAATAACGACTTATTTGATAACAGAGGGTCGTATTCCACCAAAATGAAAAGGGCTCCTTCACCCTCTATTGACGAATAACGTTCGATAAGTTTTAACCTAGACTTTTTGCACCTTAAGTCCAAGAAAGCTTTAATTTGAATTCCAAATTCTCTACGTGTTTAAGGAAAAAGCCTGGGAAAAAGGAAAGCTGCGTTCGCCTGTTCCCTTTTTTCCTACCTTCCTCTTCATCGCCACCACACATCTGTCCAGCGTCAATGCTCCGCGGTCCCGCGCGAGTACCGTTTTCGGTTAAGGCCTTACCGCGAAAACTGGACGGGATTTTCCCGCGCGCCGCCATCGATCCGCGCCGGTCACGGCCGCGCGGTAACTCCGGTTCGCGCGCGGCTGGACAAATCGCGTCGGTTTCTGCGCTCGACGGCTCGTCCTTTGTTCTTGTCCGCTTTCGAGGAACAGGGCGCTTTCGGTAGTGTCCACGAGGAGAGATCGCACAGAGAGAAAGAGAGATAGAGAGAGCGAGGGGGGGAGGTGGAGAAGAGAAGGGGATCAGACACACCGGTGCGCGGCTTTATGCTATTTCGGGAAATGCTTCGGTTTTTGCTTGAGCGAGTCTTGAATGGCCTGCGCCGTAGAATCTCCCGCTCTCCTCTCTCTCTCTCTCTCTCTTTTCTTCGTGTTCATGCTGCTGGCGTCCGTCGGTACTCCCTTTTTTATTCCAGAGGATTCAACCCACCGAGTTAGTTGTGGGACCCCTGCAACCCCATACAGAGAAACCAGAAGATTATGAACAAATTTGATGTAGACGACAAGGAAGCGTACCTACCGGAATTTTCTTAACTCTTTAGATAATAATATATTGATTTATAATAATTATGTTTTTGAGCGAGTCTTGGTTGGTGATTTGGGTCATAATCTAAATTTCTAAATGTTCCTTTGGTAACTAATGTAAGATTTTGTATTTTGTATTCAATGATTATTAATCTTTTATCGCCGTTTTATACTCTACGTGAGGAAAGCGTTTGGGTTACTGGAGAATATAACATGTTATATTGGATGCCAGCTAACGTCTTCGACAAGCTGCTCAGGTATGCGTTAATCCAGTCACTGTCCAATTTGCAGAAAATTCTCAATATTTCATGTTCTTTATCGACGGGTAACTTCTCAGAAAAATTAACATCAATGATCATTAGCTGGTCTGAAACCACGTAAATTTCCATAATCAGCTTGACCGTTCAATTGACTAACGACCATTAAATTTTATAATCCACATCAGAGAATATTGACCATAATAGTAGCCTTCGTACACATTCTACTGTATTACCATTTAAACAAATATTAATTTTACTACATCGAACATTACAAATCGCATGGCTGTTCTCTTTCAATCGAGAATGGACATACTTATTCTCACGATCCCTCTGCAAACTTTCTTACAACGCTTAACTCATCAATCATTGAACTCTCGTTCGAATCCCAAACAATCTAAAAATTACGAATATTGAGTCTATATCTCTACTATTCGAGTAGATAGGCGAGGTACGTTGTTTTATCGCCGGTAATAACATGTAACGGCAAACGAGTGACGTGTAAGCGTCGGGGCTTGCGTGACGCGTGGAACGATAAAGTTCCACGACGAGGAGAGGACGAGAGAAGGAGAGAGAAGTAGAGAGAAAGAGAGGGCGAATAATTATGTTCTCGTTTTCGCATATTCCTCGTGGGCCCATGACGCTGAGCCACGGCACGAAAGCTCGCCCATACGTCATTCTCCACTGGCATAAGAACAATTGCGATTGCATTAAATTCGTTATCGTTATGCATATTTTAATACTACGCCAATGCGAGCCGTTCGATGAAACGTTTGTCTGCCGGCGGAAATGGAGTAGGAGGATGAGAAAGAAAGGAGGTGGAGGGAAAAGCGAGCTTTGCCCAGAGGCGAAATTATGATTCGATTGTCTATCCTCCAACCACCCCTTCCTGGCCAACCCACAGCAGGCATTCGGTTAACCAAGTAATTATCGAAATAATCATTTGTTTTCGGACAAGGCTGATAATCTCGTGGTTTAAAGCGCGCTTAAACGATCGTAAAAATGGTGGTAATGAGAGGTGAAAGAGAGAGAAAGAGAAAGAGAGGGAGGGGGAGGAGAAGAAGAGAGAAAGGAAGAGAATAAAGTGTGCTCCTTATCGGATGGCAAATATTGGGTATCCCGAGACAAATGATACCTTCCGTTATTTCATTCTCACCTGTCAAGTGTCATATCCTACTTAACTGAATTGTATCCTTATTAAATTTTGCCGCGCTGCTATCGATAAACACAATGCATTCTTTTCCAATTGTGGACAGGATATAACAATGAGGAAGTATTATCTCTTATCGTGTTGTACTCAACATTCAGCCGTGAATTTTCCTCGTTTTCCAAAACACCAGTGTTATTCTCGACCAGTGCGCTGGTTGGCCCCGTTGACTATTAGCCAACCACCGTGTCCGACCGTAGACTAAAACTCAGCGTATTTCCGAAGACAATTCTACATCCGACACGAATGCCTAAGCTTCTCTTTGCGCGCGAGGAATTATCTGGCAAACTGGAAATGTAATAGGAGATTAAACACATATTCGGGGATGAATATTTTAGGCATGGTGAGAAGATATCCTATTGTGTGAATCGGAGAAGCTAATCGATTGTTGGAATACGTTAACAGTAAGCAAGGGAGTTTCATGTCAAAGACAGATTTTCTTGATTGATATTCTAATTAAGATGTAGGAGTTTCTACTTTGGAATGATTGGATTACTTGTTTTTCATTACGAGGTACAGCGGCACCTTTCTAAAATTCTTCTTTTGCAAGAATTCCAAAAACTATGATAGATATAGCAGAAGTATGTAGAGTATTTTTCCAAATTATCGCCACAATAATTTAAGAACCAAGATTCGCAGATAGGTGAAAATCTTACACGAACACTTCTAATGTTCCAAGCTCGATTACGACCATGAAAATACTATACCACATATTGCACAAATAAAAGCAGATACTCTTAACAATTTTCAGTATCTCCTAATTAATATCTGCTACTCTGGTGTCCGAATTTTCCGCAAATGCCAATGTGCCACGAAATAAATCAAAGTCCTCCCAAACGCGTGTCATTATAAAATCACAAAATTCATGGGTGATAAATTTCACATAATAAACATACAAATGCGCAGGATCAACTTAATCTCTATCTCGAGTCCGTAAAATGCGGTCGAAAGGGACACGACTGAAGGAAATAATCGAAGAGGACGTAACGGGCGAGCTAAGTCGTCGGACTTGGAGCTCCGGTTAAAGGCACCGACGAGTAGCGCGCCACGGACTCCTCCGCAGGGAGGTAAGGAGGGAAAGAGGAGCCACCGAGTGTAGCATAGTGATGGTGGAGGGCGCAGAAGAGACATCAAGTAGCGAGGCAGCCTAGTCGAGACGGACAGACGTTGGCGCGGGGACATTTGCTTTTAAATCGGCGAGGAGGATTCCCTCTTTGCCCTCACCTCCTCATCCTCCAACCTCCTTTACTTTCTTAGCATCAAATGCAGTGGTCAACTGGCACCAGCTCCCATGGCGGAGCGATCATCTCTCTATAAGGCCGGCTCGCTTCCAGCCGGATCGATCATGACGACCAGGACTCACGAGGACACTCGAGGACGAAGAGGATGAAGAGGACCGAAGAGGACCGCACCACTCTGTCTCCACTCGCCTTACGCGGCGCGCACTCCTCGCAGCACACTTGGTCACTCCCGTACGAGAAACTGTACCCGCTGTTCTTAGTGTTTATATGGTAACCGTTTTAGCGCGTGAGACCTTGTCGCGAGGACGCGCGAACCAGGACTGCCAGTGAGACTGTCGAGGTCAATTGATTAGAAGATTTGAATTGATTTGAACATTTTTGTCATTGGCTGTAAAGCTATAGATAACTGCTATAAAAGGATCTTTTTACATGTATGGTAGTAGAAATATTCGCTTTTTTACACATTTGCAACTACGCTGTTACGTTGCATTTTTATTTGCTTATTTATTTGATTTGTAGATTATTATGGTCATTAAGTAATGCTTAGTTTCATAGTTAATTAAATACTTTGTTTTTCTTAACCGCGACTGTTGGGAATTTAACAGCTTTGGGGGAGTGGATTTTCTTTAAGTTGACATAAATTATATATTTGATAAGTTGGAGCTTTTAAAATAACAAGAAACTAATGACAATTTATGTAATGACGACGGACAGAAAGGACGGAAGTTAAATTAAAATGCGTAAACGAAGCTAGCAATTTTTTTAAAAACGCTCTTTAAACAAGAAATCCTTTTAAATCAACAAACAAAGGTTTCTTAAACAAGAAATCTTTTTACATAAACAAAAACTCCACGGACACCAACTTTTCTTTATTCTTTCCAAGGAACACTCAAACCTACCACGAGCGAAGAAAAGCTGAACCTTCTATTCACACAAAATATCGTGGAAAATTTTATTTGCCCGGGTCAGAGAGAAGGGGGTACGACTTCTCGAGCAATTGAATCTTGACGAATTGACGAAAGATGTTCTTTGCTTCAGCTCTCTCTATTTCTCTCTCTCTCTCTCTCTCTCTCTCTCTTTCTCAGAAAAACCTGAGAATACAGACACACAGGCCTCTACGGGGTGCATTGCATATTTCCGTGCAAGCTTCCCGGGCACGCGACTTTCTTTTATGATTTATGAGCAATTACGTTATCGGCATAATGACGATGACTAATAATTCTCACGCGCTAATGGGAGGTTCTCACTAGCCCTCTGCTACTGTAATGGTCGCTGTAAAAGTACCCAGCTAAGGCGCCTCATTTATTATTTATTTACCGAAGTATTAATAAGCAGGAAGGTATTTGTAAGATTTATATGCATATGTATCGAAGTACTCGAGGTGGATCATCAGGTAGAGTAAAAAAGAGAACGAGAGAGAGAGAGGAAGAGAGAGAGAGAGAGAGAGAGAGATTGAAAAATGAAAATGTATATTTAAAGTGAGAGCGAGAGGAGAAGAGATTCTATCGAGGGTGCATTAATTGGTGCTTTCACGGTTACACGGGAAGTGGCGTTTTCCTTTTTTTCTTCCTTCTTCGTTCTTTCATTTTTCTTTTTATTTTACACCACCTCGGAAGATCGTCTCTCACGATCCCCAGCGTGTTGATGAATTCCTGCCCTTCGCCATTCATTGACCTTATAATTTTTTCTCTTCAAGCTCCCCTCCTCGTTCATTTTGCACACTCCTATCTCGCATGCAACATCTGTATTACGCCGTCTCATTCCTCCTGAGTGCGAGTTTTATCGTTACTCGAGCTCCAACACACCGTATACATTTCCCTCGATAATGAGCACCTTTTTCCTACAATTGTTCGTGCTGAAAAAAAGTTCTCACACCGTTGTCGTCTCGTGCGATGATGAGAGAGGTGGCTAAATAGCGAACGATTGGATAAACTTTGGATACTAAGCAGCAGAATTCACTTAACAATTCCAATGAAATATCCTTAGCAATATCATATTATTCAGTTCGTAGCAGAACAAATGTTCATCTTGGGCGAGAAACTTCTCCGTTGATAGTTTCCAAAGGACATTTATCATCTTTTAAAATTGCAAATCTATCCTGGTTTTCCTTCGTTATGTTTCCTACTTATTTCGATATTCTCTCGGCATAATTCCGGTTAAATGAAATAGCAAGAAAAAAGTTACTCGGACGTGCCACCATCACATTGTGTCTATTTGCCGAAAATTCACTAATACCGAATTTCCGCTCAACGCTCGACGAATTGACGATTCTCAAGGAGCGAGAACGAATTTATTCACTCCTTTCCTGTTCACTCTCTCACCATGCTCCCACTCGGTCTCTCTAATCCCTTAAAATCTGCAACGCATCAAAGCGCGCCGCGCTCGAGCTAACACGACGCGAGACTCGCGAATGGCTCGCGCCACTAATCGCTCGGGAGGCTTAATTCGTAATGGAAGGTGAGGAAAGTCTGCACGCGCGCGCATACGCTCCCTCGTTTCTCCAGAGGAGTCTGGGAATCGGAGAAGAGGCTCTCCCAACGGCGCGGCGGCGTCGGGACGCCGCCGCGACGTCGACGACCACGACGACTGAGACGATGGCAGGCAAGAGAGGTGGCGCAAATGCGAGACGACGAAAATATTGGGTCTATTTCGAAATTCTATTTCTGTAAAGTCGCTCGGCCGCCGCCGAGCGTCGAGCGTGCGCCGCTTCTACACGGCACGATGCTGCCTGACGCACCGCCGCGCACCGCCCTACCACACACGCACGCGCACGCGTCGATTTTAGTGAGAGCGAGTTGCGCGAGTGAGTGTGCACGTGAGAACAAACGCACACGCGAATGTGTACCCTCTGCGCTCTGGCTTTGCGCGAATGGAGCGTCGTGTTACATGCGCACGCGTGCGCGTGGACATTTACTCACACGTGGCTCTTGGTGTGTGTGTGTGTGTGTGTGTGTGTGCGTGAGTATGTGTGCGTGCGCACGTGAAAGTTTTCCTTCAGGAACCTACATTCGCGAGGATGGATTCAGGAACACGCAAAGATTCACGCACACGTATGCACGCACGCATCTTTCACACGTGCCACTCGATTGTAAGCGTGCGTGCGTGCTTAAACACGCGATAAGAAGCGCACAGCGTGGGTGAATTTTCTACGCGCACCCATTTCCAAGAGGATTGCGCGCGGAAATCCACGAGAGATTCACGCGCACGTGTGCGTGTGAACTTCTTCACGAGTGGCTCTTGCTCATATAAGCACGAGTTTTTTTACGTATACGAGTAAAATGTAGATTTTTGTGCATTTCTAAGAAATTTGAAAACAAATCTTCAAAATGCGATGCTTCTTATAATACTTAGAGTGTATGAAATTTCTTTAAAATCATATTCTTAAAAAGAAGTTTGCATAGAAATTCGTATGACATCCGTGTGCCTATTTTCGTGATTATCGACTCATGCGGATGTAAAAGCTTCACGCACACGCAAAGAGAAATGTTCGCACGAACAAATCTTTTCTACTCGCTGATCTTTACAATAATTAATTCACGCATCAGCACGCTCAAACTTTACACACGAGATTTAACACACAGTCTAAACTCGGCGCACAGACGTGCACGTGAGTCGCAAAGGAAAAAAGCGCTGCAGCATGCAAAGTCACGAGCCGTATATTAATCTGCTTTGCCGCCTGTTAAATTTTATATTCGAATATTCGAATATTCCTATCCTTTCGTAAACGCACCGAACGAATTTTCCAGTAAAATTTTTTAATCAAAGACCTACAATTGTTTCCTGGCGATTTTCCACTTTGAAAAGCGAATGCGCGGAAGCGGAAATAAAGCCACAGTTCTCTCGTATATTTGTTACACGCTTCCGCGACGACAGTGATCAATAAACTGGTCCATGCCCGTCTGCGTATCTAACTGAAATTTGATACAGTGGGATTAAATTAGCCTTGGGAAAAATTGGAAATTTCCGAATTAATATTTGAAAAAAAAACCAGGGCCCAGGTTCGAAAAACAATCTCTGCATTCTACGATGGATCGATAAATACCTGAAAATAGTCAGCGTATTTCACGGAGCCAGTGACACGCGTCGGACATTCTCGTCAGTTTTTTGTCTCTTGATTTATTGGCTTATTCGCATTTTTGCAAATTACCTCGTGCATTTTTCGCTTCATCTCGAGCGTCGTGCGAAAGCTAACTCGTACGAGAAGAGTGGAGAGGAGAACGCCCTTGGCGTCTGTGCGATTCCTGTGAGTTATGCTCGCGGGGATAATAAAAGGTTCCGGAGGCCTGGTGTGTGCGAGAGCGGACTGTGCAATTAAGCTCTTTTTCGTCGTGCATCCGTCGCGTGGGTCAACCGACCCCTTGACCGGAGAGAGAGTTGGCACGCGCTACGGGAGTCAGTTGGCACGTGTGTTAATAAAACATGCGCTAGGTAGGTTTACTAAATACTATGTTCCAGCGAATCGCCGCTCGTCCACATGCGTGTGAGCACGCGCGCACCCTACCAGCGAAGGAGACGCGTGTCCCTTCCGGGTAATAACAAAATTGGATTCGCGAAAGTTCGAGACCGGTGTCGTGTACTCGGTTCATTTTTAGAGTGTAAGAAGATCGATCGACCATTGTCCTAAATTGAAGAAACAAGTGACGATTATAAAGATACGTAAACGATTGGTACACATTTTATTCATTAATTTGTTTGGTTTAGTTTTCTTGGGGTGAGATGGTCTTTGGAATTGTTACAATTTGAAAGGGATATTAATACTTGTAGTCGTGGTTAATTATAGGTATTAGACGGCCGAAATTTTGCGGATTGTGAGAAGAATGTAGAAACTTACTAAAGACTTAAAATTTTATGATATTCCGAGGAAAGCATGGGAATAATTATATTGGAACTATTCATGTAAAAATGTCTTTCCGATGGTGCCCAATACAAGTACTTATTAACAATAGTTAAGAAACGAAGAAATTGATTGGTGAGCATGAATTGGTTTGCCTATAAGGTCATATCATCGAGAGAATGTATACAATCGAGGAATTAACCAATTACAATTGGAGACATTTGTTAAAGGTTTAAAATGCCTGTACTAATGAAGCGCCTTTCGTTCATTCTTCTCCTCGTGAAAGAAGTGCTTCTTGAACTTTTTTCCTCTCTTATGGCAACGGGGAAAAATATTTATTCGCCGACAACCCAGCCATCGTGTTTTGCCTTCACGCGCACGTATCAAGATATCATTTTCCAAGGCACCTACGACGACATCCGACTTCTGCCTATTTCCTTTCTCTTCCTGGTATCGCTTTACTCGCTCGCGTTTCTTCGCCTCTCTTCACTTTTCGCGAGCCCCGACAAGTACGCGGAAAATTTCTTCATGCGTCCTGGTGGAAGCTCTCTGTTTTCATCATCTCGTCTGGATAAGGCGTCATGGGTTGTCGGGGAGTAAAGTTTCCTCGACTACTCGTCGATTCGCGATGTAAAATACATCGTGCGCAATGAACCGTTCCGTTGTAACATTTTATACGAGCGGTGCAGTTGCAGTGGAATATTCAGAATTGAATGCACTGTTCTTCTTTCGTAGTAAGAACGAAAGTTCATTCTACTGTGAAATAGAGGAAGATAACTCACCGATGGAAACCGGGTTCTTTTTCCAAGTTTATACCAGTGTAATGTACGAGTTTACCAGCAGTATTGGGTGTTTATTATGGAACCATGGATGTTAATAAATTCACGAGAGACTATTCTATTGTTTTTTCTATTAATATAATACATTGTTCTTATTGAATCTTCGATGTCCCAATATGTGACACTGCACAATAAGAGTGTTATTAATGATATTTTCGTACATTTTAATATTCCGTATTAATTTTTCAACTTTCCTTTAATTATTCGAGTATCTCAAATCACTTGAGGCTTGTATTTAAATTAACGGTGTTTTAATTATGTTTATAATAGAAGCTTACTATAAATGTATACCCCATGAGCTATTCAAAATTACAGTTTGCTATATAGTACACAACAGAAGCTCGTTCAACAATTTAAACATTGAAATATCCTACGTGTACCCTGTAAAAGAAACGAAACATTTAATTCCTTTGCACGAATCTGCTTGAAAATCCGTAAAATTTCAAACACAAAATTCCTAACTCAGCCGATTTTGTTTTCTTCACTTATACCTGTTACTGAAAATAAACAAGCTGTAACTACACGGTTAACAGTGACATAATTGTACTCCGCGAGAAGCTCGAAATCAGTCAAGACTGATGAAGCGTTAGCGAGGAACTCGCGACGCTCAACTCGATCGCGCTCTTTCACTCCTATCAGAAAATTCTCCCACATTGTTTCCACGGAGTCACGTGCGTGACTACCATGCAACACACAGAGCCTTTAATGCAACGACGGCCAAGCAGCAGATTAAAGCGAGACACGCCGTCACGCTCCTTCATCCTTCGCTTTATCCTTCTCTTCTCCACCCCTTCTCCTTCCACCCGAAGCTGTGCCAGGGGTGGAAGTGGGGGTGGTGGTTCGGAAACATTTACCAGGAATCCGCGAGATAACCTCCGCGCTTACGAGGTAAACTTTTTATCTGCCGGGCATGATATACGAGCCGAACTCCTACTTTTCTATGTTCCGGAGGCCCCGGATGGTGAACGCTCAAACGTTTACCCACAGTGATAGCGATCTAAAGTGCAACGCCTATTTGCCGGGCGTCGCTGCTCTCCGCGGGAAACCTTCTCTCTCCTTTTTACTTTCGTTCTCTCTTTCTCTTTCTCTTTCTTCTCCCTCTCTCTATCTGGGCTCTCTCGTGTGTTCACTCTCCCTTTTCTGTCCCCTCTCTCTTTCTCCTTCGCTACGCCTTAACGCCTCTCGTTTAAAGGGAGACACGAGGCGATCGGCTCGCAGGCTGCTGCGGGCCTACGATCTTTCGTAGTACCCGTCGCGTCGGGAAAATGGATTGACGTTCGCTCCTTGCTTCGTTCGTTTCGTTCGTTCTCAGTCGATCTCACTCCCACTCACGTGCTTTCCCCTGTCTTTAATTTGGCTTTCGTTTTTTTCTTTTATTCTATGCACCGTGCTGCTCTTGGGAGAGCCTTCAAGGTACGTTGTGTACTCACTGCTTTTGTATTATTTTGTTCGTAGAGGTTGTCAAAGGGTTCTGCCGCACTTATAATTTGGACAAATAAAGTATGTTTATTTATTTTCTTTTTCCTCATTTCTATCTAGATCCTGCAATTGTGGTTTCTATTGTATTATTCATTGTAATTATTAGTCCTAGTTGTTTTATTGTTAGCGTTCATTCTGACAGTAGTAATAAGGTTAGTTAATATCACCTTCTATTTTCACGTTGTACATTTGAAACACCGAGCAGAGTACTTTACGTGTATGTTAAAATCTACATGTAACTTTGTCATATTATGTTATTGTTTAATTTTCACGTGAAATCCCGCACTAACTTTGTTTCTCCATAGTAGAGTGCAAAGTTATCACAGTATTATCTCAAATCTGCTTTATTACCTTCATCCTGATTTTCTATATTGTCATCCCTCATTCTTGTTTCTAATCACTATTTACCTTTTATTTCTTTCCCTTATTGTATCGTTACTCCTATAATTTATATTTAGTTACTATAGTTCTGTTGTAGTATTATGAAAGTAATGCTGACAAAATGTATCATACTATCTACCTACTTATCCATCTACATTTCTTTTTCAGCCTCTCCTACTTGATGGCTTCTTCTCTCAATATCTTTAGCCTTAGCCTGTTAGCGGACTTTCCCTCTCACTTCCTTTTCCTGTCCCTCTCTTTCTCCATGCATCTACGCGCGCTTATCTCAACCTATCTGTCTCTTGGACTCGCCGCTGTCTCTCGCGCGCGATTCGCGCCCGAGCAATATCACAATATCGAGCGACGGTCTCACGTATCTTGGCTTATCCCTTCGCTCTTTAAGATCGAGTCGTCGATCGTAACAGTCGATGTCGGCCACTCCACGTTTTCCGCACGCCACCGCGTGGGATACACACTTTCGCCATGAGAATTTTACTCCAGACCTCCGTCCAGTCTCGTAATACGGTGATCCAAAAATTCGCACGAGGTGCAAAATTTTCTCGAAGGAAAGTCTGAAACGCAATCCAGCCAGTAGAAGATTGCGAACTCTCCAAGTTCCTGAAGCGGGGGCGGCTGTGGCCACGGTTACGTCGTGGTCCAAGTTCTTTCCTAATAGGCTCAAGGACGTAGAAGTTGCGCCAATTAAGCGACTAATCGCTAACCGCGTGCTCTTTCGACCTGTTGCCAGTTCGATCGCGCGACGATAGTCCCACGCTGTTACCTCGCAATTTCTTACGCTAATAAAAAAAGAAAGAATTGTTGGTAAGGAAACCTCTTCCGTCATTTTTTCAAGAGACTTCCGTTGCGGGCGATGAAAGCGATCGATTATTCTTTTTATCTGCTTTTTTAAAGTGGCCACTACGGAGAGCATGTCTACTAAATGTTTGGCTGGAAGTTATGGAGGTTTAAAGGACACGGTGTTTCGTTGGGTTAATATTCAGGGAGAATTTTCGAACGTGAATTGTTTCGAGCATGAAGATATCAAAATGAGCTTATGATGAAACCTGCTTTCTTTTAGATAAGTATTAATTGTCTATTTAATGTAGAAAATGAAGAGTTTTGCTGTGGATCAGAACAGCAAGTGACCTACCGAAAACTCCGTCTTTACGTTCCAAATACTCCGTACTGGTTGGGGTAGGATTATAGGTACTTATAATGTCTAATCAAAATACATCTTGAAACAACGAAGAACAGCGTAAACTATTCGAATCCATTGATCCACAACAAATTATTATAAATTCTTTACGAAACAATGGGCCAATGGTTGGAGAGCTTTTTTAATCGTTTTCTATGAGATTTTTATTCTACTCTACAAAAACGATGCTATCCCATTGTACGATCTTGCGCCCGGCGTCGTATCTCGGATTATATATATTAGCATATAGACGCGCACGATTGCGCAATCCTCTCGACAAATGTAGGTCCGCGCTTAATGGCGCGGGTATGTTCATACATCATGCTCGGGCGCATACGATTAATCGACATTCGTCGCACTTACATGCTCACGTGTCCACTGGCCGGCATAGGGCCCGTCCATGGTGCCCTTTATCCACGATCCATGGGATTATCTCAGTTGAATACAAACCCGCCGTTACAAACGCTACTGTCTAACTCTCCTACCTCTCACTATCCTCGTCTCACTTTCGTTTGCGCATCAGAGGGAGAGAACAAATATCTGCCCGACTATCGCTTAACCGGACACTATCGAAATAACGGTCGTTTCGATTGGATCGTCGATACGTTAAATTGAGATTATTAAATGAGAGTTAAGCTATCGTAGCATTTTTAACTGTGTTTGATTGTGTACGAGTGATTCTATAATATTGATTTTACTTAATAGCGTGGTGAGATAGTGATATTTTAATCGCTAATATTGGAAGTGGTGTAAATTACTTATTTAAAGAAGACATGTTAAGTTACAAGTAAAATCGGTTTTAATTAATTTATCTTTTTTTTTTAAACTGAACCTACCCCAGAGAAATTAAACTGCTCGCTTCCTAAAATATTTACTCTTCTCAAACATACACGTTTCATCTATTTAAAATTCTTCCGCATATTATAAGTTCCATGCATACGACATCATAAAAACAATATTGACGTAACAGTCTTAATTCCTAAAACATTACACGACATGCTAACAAACGTAAAAACAAATTTCTTAAGCGGTTCCGATATTAAGTAGTAAGAAACGCCCATCAATATATCGATCGAGTTTATCATTGATAATTTCCAATTGCCATTAGACTCTAAACCAGCTCAAGATGTAATTTACAATGACACCGGGCTTACATCGAGCATTGCATTCCGCCGGAGTTCTCCTTCCTCGGAATGTAAAACTATCGCTCTGCTCATTCTTCAGGCTCGCCACACACGTCAAGATCGATCGCCCTCGGTGTCGAGATCTCGATGAGATTATTAGCGAAGACCGTTTGAACCATTGACACCGATGTCGACGGCATTGACCTCGGTATCGATCCATCGGGCCTGCCTCCCTTCAGATAAGCGACTAGCAATGGGATCCTAGGGATACGGAGAATCAGGAGAATTGCAGTCCCTTTAAAATTCGCACCAATTCCATTTCGAGGATTCGCATCCCTTTGTGAAAGCTTCGAAGATCCTCTTTCGCGCTTCGACTTCCTTTTTACGAAGCTCCGTGTGCTTCGTGAGTGGTTGGCTATGAGAGTTGGCATCATACGGGAAAGGTTTTTCTTTTTTTTCTCTCTGTTTTTTGTCGGTGAGAACGATTCACGTAGGGACCAGAGGACAGTCGTTGGAGACCACACGCGTGGATCCGACACGAAAGGATATACGAGAGTTTGTGGGAAGCAGAATTCGAAGGGCTCTGCTTAGGACTAGCTTAATTAACGGAATTATTCTGTGTGTTGTCGCTTTTAATGGGGATAACGAGTGGATTTATCTGAAAACTCGAACTGTTCGAAGAAAGTATTTATTATTCGCGAATCAGCGTTACGAATTATTTCGATTGACATGTCGCGCTTACGGAGAGTGTAATTTCATTAAAAAAAGTGATTCTCCCGTTCTACGATGAAACTATTTTCCACGTTTTCGTTCTCAAAGTGTCCGATAAAAAATAAATCAATTATTACATCTAATCTTGAACGTGCCCGAAGGGCTATTTCAATAATATCCTTGTCGCACTCTATCCTGAGTCGTTTAATAAAAATTCGATAATTCGCAACCCCGGAAAATGGGGAGTGAAAATTGTTCAAATTTTCCCACGGAAAATTCGTTCACCTTTCCATTACAGGGACGAACATACGTTCCTACCACAACCCTTCACCGGTATAAATATTTGTAGCAATTAAATCGATCTTCGTACGGCGTGTCAGAGACGCGGACTTCATCGTTTGATGTCGCGATCTACCTCGATATTAGCGATGGATCGATGCCGGGGGCTTTTTGCATCGAATATCGTCGCGAGCTCCCGTGAGGGCTCTAAATGCACGTAACTAGCGCACACAGAACAGACACGCGTGCACGCGCAGAGTCACACGCATATGCCAAGGGACCGTAGAATCCATCCACACAGGATTTTGACGGCAAGAGTGCGTGTGCGCGTTGCATTCCCACAGCTTCTGTGTATGTATGTTGTGTGCGTTCGTGCGTATAGTAGAACCACTCGGCAAACAGACTAGAACTGGGCCAACGTCGAAACGCGCGTGCGTGTCGCACGTGCGGAGGATCTCGATCGACGAGTGTAGAATCCAACGTCGAAATTTGGGACCCTATCGTCGCGGACGAGATTTCTTCGTTAGGCATTTGTCTACAGGGCATGACAGAATTTCCTCGCTCACAAAATTTCGAGAGGAGCCCCTCAGTGGGAGCTTTGGGTAATTATCGTCCTACTGTGATCGGGTGGGAGTGCTACGCCGCTTGTAAGTTGTACCCGAAAGGGTAGTTATGATGTTCATTCTGGAATAATTAATACTAATATTAGTATACTTGAGAGTTAATGTGCAACAAACGTAGGTACTAAATATTAATTGCCGTGATATTTTCGACGTATTGGTATTTTAGGATCGTGGAATTAATCGGTAATAACGAAATTTAGGGAATAACTACTCTTCAAGCGAATGGTTCTTGGATGATTGTCGTTCTACTTTGATTACATGAAAATGTATCCTTAAGGCACTTCGTGGTAATCGCGAAAGTAATTAATAATAACGAAGTTTGAGGAGAAAGCACCCTCAAATTATAATTAGATCGGTAGACTAAATATAAATTGTTTGGTGTTTCGACTCGCTTACATCAGAATGTGAGGTTTACATTTGCATATAAATTAAATGGCAATAGTTGTTCACGCTCTCAAACAATTCGACAAAAATGAAATTACTTTGGTTCTGGCAATACTTAGTTACTTTTCGGATTTCTTTTTAAACTTTAACAAGAAAAACAGTAACCTTCAATTAAATTTTTCATAAAACAAGTGGTTCTTCATCTTCTTGGATTTTATTTAAAAATATAACCTGATATTTCAATATCTACATACACGCATAAGAAAACAAATAAGTAGCTGCAAAATCAAATCTCACCTTCATTACCTTCATATGTAGGAAGCTGTACTATGCTTCTGCTTTGATTATACGAAAATCTCAGCTACTCTGCTCGCTCCGGGTGTAATATGATTCCCATAATTAACATTTAATTATGTTTGCCTTAGAACACGGAGGACTCACGCTCCAATAGGAAATTGTAGAGGTGATTTTACCGATCCCTGCCAGCTACACACGAGTCCCCTGTGAAATTCTCGTAGCTTACAGAAATTAGGGTGGGACCGAAGCAAAGGACGCTCGAAGGGCCAAAGGGGCCGGTCGATAAGCATCGACGAGCACTTCGTGCACAAGGCCGTTCCACCGATGCAAACTCGATGTAACTTTTACACAAATCATCCTTCCGTTCTTCCCGATAATTGCGAGACGTCGAGGGAAACAACGGCGCAGGCGCAAATTATGCGCAGCCAATTACGGGCGCTCACGCCTAAGGGCACAAAAGGGACCGATAGCGCGAGCCAGTCGAAATTACAATTAATTACGTAACGTCGCATAATTCATACGACAAGACTTCGTTTCACTAGGATTCCTGGCACGCGAGGGTTTCATTCCATTATATTCACATCCTCCTTCTCCTCCTCTTCACCTCTCCTAGTTTTACTCTATCCGTCCAAACGACCGACTATTCAATTAAACCTGGGAACGTGCCGATATACAAATTATTAATGCGTCGCGAGCCATCGCGCGCATATGTAAATCCTCGGTGGACGTTCTAATGCCGATCCATCGTTCGCTGACTCATCCGGGATGAAAATTTGTCGCCGGTGAAATATTCGGAACACACGTCGTCAGCGACGAGCTCTCCGATTGGGAAATACGTAGTCTGATCGACTAGAAAAAATTGGCTATCGGACAGGCGGATAGAAAGTCGATGTTTTACTTATGCAATAATGTTTATGGATAGTTTAATTTTTTTCGTTAACGTGGAAAGAAGATTGACATTTTAATATAAATACTCGCCGATCTTGTAACGCCGATACATCGTTCTCTAACGTGCCTAGGATAAAATAACAAAATATAAAAGCTTCCCTCGTTACACCTCGAAAAAAGAATAATTGTTTGAAATGCTACAGTAAAATTAACGCTGTAATACAAATATGCACAGTCATTCTACCAACAGATCCATTATTCTCTGACTACTTGACAGAGATATTCTAATATCCAGTGCATGCACGTAAATTCAACTTTCTTTAGATTGTCGAGAATATTTCAGAAACCTGAAACAGAATTGACACCTGACGAATTAACTCTCTCTCTCTCTCTCTCTCTCTCTCTCTCTCTCTCTCTCTCTCTCTCCAAATTGACCCTATTCGTTTTGTATCCGTGTTTAAGAAAACAGGGAAAGGAGTTTCGTTCGTTCCATACCCTTTACAATTCGCCTCGTGAAGGCTACAGGGATCATCGTACGCATATTATCGATATACTTCACGTAACGAAACTAGCTTTAGTCTCTCGCAACAGCATGTCACCCCACTCTCTATTTCTCTGTACCTTTATCTCAAGCGAGGTCCGCTTTAAAAGCCCGGAAGGTGAAAGGGCCGTAAAACCAGATTCATGGAGAGGTACGAGCGCGTTTGACGTAGGCAAGTAGAAACGTCCCGTGTTCCTTTTCAGATTCGATCGCGGAAGCTCTCTTTCAGGGAAGCTCATAAAAGATTGAAGCCACAATGAAACGTGTTTCCTCTTCCGTCTCTTTTGGTACAACTTCAACCCCAGCCTGCTGCTTTTTAGTCTTTACCTCTTTTTTTCTCATCGCTTCGTCCACCTTCGTCGTTAACTTTGGAAAGATGGAAAGCTCAGCGCGCATACGCACAGGGACACGCCGCTTGTCCTAATCCTGCAGATCTGCTAGACTTCCCTTTCATCCGAGTTACACAGTGCCCTTTGTTGTTCTCCGTCTGGAATAGCAGGTTAGGCGATGTACTCGTAATCTCATGGACGAAGTTGTGTTTTAATTTGTTTTTTTTTGGCTTTCTCTTCGACTCCAACGTTCTTTCAATTATTCACGCTTTAGTATCTCTCGCGCCTGTTTTACTCTTTCTTCGAAGGGGCATTGCGCGAAGTGAAAATTATTTAAACACTTAATAAGTAAAAAGGTTTTTTTTATCTTATTCATATTTAAAGTATTTTGAATGATTTGTTCTATATGCCTGATTGATCAGTTTTATTTGAAAGAATTGATAATCTTGATTGAGATAATCTTAAATGTGTTAAATTTACGAATATGTTTCGCCGGCCATTGCTTACATCTGGACCTCCCTTCGTCTTATACATATACCTTCAAACTTAATTACTTAATGTCTACCACCCCTTCGACTGCCGCCAGTAATGAGAGCTGCTAATCACCGCCCTCCACCGACACTAGAAAAGAAAGTCTTACGTCGTGAAGTCTCTCGGACTGCACTTGCCACAAGATTAAAGATTTCTCACATACAGTGGATTAAGAACAATTGGCAGCAGGATTCTCTGAATCCTGAAACATATCAGGAATCAGGCAGGAATCTCTGAAAAGTATTCATCCACGAAATGCTCTCCAGTCTCTCACTCGTCAGAAAATCCTTCCGTAACGGTCTTCGAAGCAGCTATCTTGTTGAGAGATTTAAAAAAAGAATTCTAATTACGATTAATTCATATTACCGTCCTTCATCTGTCAGCACTCCATCCGGGAAGTTTTAACGGGTTATTTATGAATTCTAATCAATTAGAATTCGCTTGCCTGCGGCGGCCGAATCTGAGAAACTGTCATCTTGAAGGAAGCGGAAAATAGTCTCGAGCTCGATTGACATTTTTCGAAAGTTCATCTATTCTCGTTGCACGATCGACGTAATTAATCTCCCGGATCATCCTCGAACGTTGTCCTCCTCCTCTCTCTCCGATTATCTGATCGCGCGTCGCCGTGGGCGACGTGCGTCCCAACGCCAGGCGTCGAATCCACCCCCTTGCACCACCTCCACCCCTTCATTCCCCGTCCCCTGCCTCCATCACTTCATCCCTCTTGCACTACCTCTAACATTTCATCCCTTTTGCAATTTTTATATCCCATCTTCTCTCTTCCATCACCTCTACCACTTCATCGCTTTTGCATCTCCTCCACCCCTTTGTTCTTTTTGCAACTGCTATATCCCTTCATCCCTCTCGTATCTCCTCCACTCGTACTCCCTTTTGCACTTCCTCCACTTCATCCTTCCTGTACCCTCTCGACTCCTTCATCTCTCTTGCACGTCCTCCACTTCTTCGTGTTTCTCCCCTCCCCCCTTCTCCCTGCCCTTTTGTCCCTCATATAATTCTCAACAGTAAAATTAGCACGCGAGTATACTTTTTCCAAACCGATTACAATTATTTGGAGTGTCCACTTTGGCGCGTGGAAATATAGACGAACTTCCCTAGGAGGTGGAAGGAGGAGAAGGAGGAGGAGGAGCAAAAGGAGATGGACCGAAACGGTCAGCAACCACCGCGCACAAATAGAGCGAACGCACGCGCTCGCGAGGGTGGTGTGCATCCCGGCGTTTAACATTATTCATGGATGCCCCAAGCCCTTCTGCCGAAATTAGCACGACAACCACTCGCGAGCGTGCGCGGACGCGCACTAGAGCACCGGAGGAGCCGATACGCCGAGAGTACTCTCAATGCAAATTTATTCCGGCGACCTTCTTTCGCGCGTCGCGGAAAGTTCTTAATCATCCACCGTGTGCGCCACATCCCTTGTAGTAGTACTAGCTTCTCTAACCACCTACACCTCCTCCTACTTCACCTTCCATCGTCCCGTGACAGGCAAGAGGGAGTTTCCTTCCTACGCTGGGAAAAATCGTCCTTGCGATATCTCGACTACTCGATCGTGCTGAGTTGTCCTCTCGTTTCGCAACGAAAGCGAGAGAGAAAGAAGGAATTGAAACGACGATGTAACCCATCCGGAGTGAGTCGTGTATGCGTTCACTTCTGATTTGCTGACTGTTTGTTAATAGTAGTAAAACGTGTCTTTTGCATTGGGTGATTGCAAGGGTTTCGTTGTTTTTATGTGGGAATTTTAAGGTGGCGCTGAGGTGTCGATATTACAGTTGTGAATTGAATTTAATTTAATTAGTAGATGTTACTAAAGATGATGTAATTAAATGCCAGTAGTTTACTTGTTATGTAAAGCGAAATTTATCAGTTAAAAGGAGAGTCGACAGCAAACGAATTCTAAGCTTTTGGTCTAATAATACTTATCCACTTATAGTGGGAATTAAAAGAAAGGAAACTTTGAATAAAGTTATGAACAATTCAATATAAAATAAGCAATAACTAGAAATCTTACGAAATAACATTTCCATAATAAGTACGTAACCATGTCTGAAGGGTTGCAAAATTCCTATGATTCTTAATTTATTAGAATGCCTCTGGTTTTTAATATAACTCGGTAAGCATACTCCATATATAATTAATTGAATCGCAAAGGATTATCATTCATGTCATGTATCAATCGTTATCGTGAGTCAGCTTCAAGCAGCTATACAGATAGCACGAAATCGATATACGGTAACGTAATAAGGAGGTCTAGTTGATAAAATTCTTCAATAGATATTGATCCTCGGAAGAAGATGGATGCGTCGAAGAATGAGAATTAAAATCAAAACGAATCTCTAGAGTGAATGACATCATCATCACGGATTAGGCACTTGCGTGTTTAGACCGTGCCTAGTGAGGATAATTCCACGTGGCACCCTGCCCGTTTCTCCGAGAATAAAATCATTCGCGGGACGTTCTCTGGTGACTCGTCGACAGTGAGACTCTTCTCAACAATTTTAACGCTAAAGAGAAAATTGCGAAGAACATAAAGCATGTCGTATTCGGCACATGAGAACAGCTACGTTGGAAAATTTAGGAAAATTGTGCCACAGGCCATTTTTCCTTGACCCGTTAATATTCTAAAGCTTTCTTAATTTTTCTTCGCCATTCTAATACTCGCAAGAGAGTCATACAAATCATCCCGAGTGGCATAAGTAACGATTCCATCGATGCGAATTAAAAGCAAGATATTCCCTTATTTTTAAACAAAAAATGTGATTCTCATAATTGTATGCGACAATTGGGGAATCGTGCGAACTATCTGGAAACCTTTCGTCTCGACTCCAACCAACGAGAACATTCCACTGCAAAATTGAGGTGAATCGTGTATCGTGCGACGAACCGCACATGGAATACCGGCTGCTAATCGAACGCGCCGCGACGAGGTCTGTAAATTTGTCAACAGAGAACTATTGATTCGCTCGTAATGAGGTGTGTCACTTTGCTCACCAAGAGCTTCGACAACGGCACTCACGCACGCACACACGTGGCCAACGTGGCTAGTTGCGGGAGAAGGTGTGTAACGATGCACGCACGGGGAGTCGAGGAGGAAAGCGTGTCGAGAGCGAGAGGAGGTGCACCAGGCTTGACGATCATCGGCGTGTGACGAGCGCTGCGCTCGCTAAATCGAAGCGCCGACCGGAAGCTGTCGTTCGATCGATACGCTTAAAGTGACGCCGACGACGCGCTTTTCTCTCAAGTTGATTGTCAGAGGAGCGGAGAAGAAGTTGGAGGAAAGAAGGCGAGAGTGGAACTGGGATTTGATCAGAGATGTTTTACGGCGGCTGAGCCATGTGTGGTTGGAGTGCTCGGAGGTAGAAGAAAAGTGCGTGTATTCTTGTAACATATAATAGAATAGGATAAGGATTATTGTACTGTGGCACCTAGAGTCCCAGCAGACTATCGCCGTTATTCAGTTCGTTTATGTGCAATATCGTAAATTGAATTTCATTTAATACAGAATGCTCCTGTTTCTCCATGGCAGTTATTAAGATTACATATATTTATCATGAATTGAATTTCATTTATTACGGTAAATAAAGTGTAACAATTTAATTTACCGCGGATAAACATGTAGAAATCTTTTACTAAATTTCATTCATTTGCCGCAAATAAATATACATATAAAGCTTGAACAAGGATGCTAGTAAATTATGAATTTGCACTTTATAATGGAGAATGAAAATTTTGCAATCCCTGCGGACGAGCTGTCGCTGTAGTTCAGGAAATGGGCATCGAGTTGCTAATGGTTAGTTTCTATTTCCGGTGTAGACCAAATCTGGATTCGAACAAATTTGGGAGCGAGCGCGTGTAACTCTTGTCCGCTGGATTCGCGCGGATAATCGTTTCGGCCCCGTCACGCGGCCATACGAGAATAGTAGCTTGTAAGATGTAACGTGCCGGAGGGTGGGATTGTATTTTCGTCGCGAGGCGTCGCGATGCTCGCGTAAAGCGTCCGCGAATGTAAGCGAACGGACAATTTTCACTCATACTTAAGCGCCCTATGAGCGAGTGCTTCGTTCGAGAAAATAAAAACTTCTTTAAGTGATTTATATGATTTAGTGTGCCCCTTTCGGTACATATATTGTATCGTTCAGATCGAATTATTTACTATGGTATTGATACTTCGTATTCAAGTCAATGTTATATGTAAGTTAACAGCAACTCTAAAATATTTTGACCGCAATGATGGCGAAAATACACAAATGTTATTGCATTTTCAGGAAGATCTATGAATCATTATAATTTCAAATTCAGGAAGATTTTTCCTCTTTTCCAACTTTTGTTGCGAAGTATAATTTTTATCTACGGTGCCGCGGTAAAACGTTACCCTGTCGCTGTAACGATGCTCAAACACTTCACTTGAAAAAACACGCTTCACATTCGGAGTAGGTTGATGAGTATAAATGAATGGAGCAAATTTCTCGACGCATAAGTAACATAATCTTTAACTCTTTGATTGCTATGGGCGCATATGTGCGTTCGGTAAACGTTTACCAGTTTAATAAAATAACATTAATGCTAAAGAAAGACTTTTTTGCATCGTTCAATTTAACGCGAGGAAATACAATTGTATCTCAATTGCGTCTTGCATACTTAATCAACGGAATTCGGATTGGCCGAAAGGTACTTCGTTTCGTACGATTTCCAATCGCTAAGATCGTCGTCCAAGCGAACTGCTTCGGCCGAGAATCAAAATGTTAAAGATAACTCACGTAGTGCAAGAACCTCTACGTTGTTAAAACCTTCGGGTTATTGAGTTATCTCATTCTGCATCTTTCTCAACTTTTACCATTCTTATAAACACGCAAATAAAATCATATCAGAAAACAAATCAGTAGACGACCGTGTCACGTAAGAAGAAAATAGCTTCGGACAGGATCCTAGTGTTCGTAACACATTTTTCAGTGTAAACAAGGAAACAATCGTTCGAAATCTAGGAGAATCAATGAACGCTTTCTCTCACTCTGCCAATAATCTCGTATCATCGCTCTTCCTCGCTGGCAATTCCCGTGCGATTCAACGAGCGTGCGTGGAGTCCACTGCTTTCAATCGCAGCCGTCAAATACGTTGGCGACGACAACGGGAACGGCAACGGGCTACGAGCACGAGGAAGAGGATGAGGCGAGTACAAGCAGAACGGTGACGACAATAAGCGACGCGCGCGGACTGTGGGCATTATGGCGCGAGGTAACAAAGTAGCAACTGGAACGTGAACGCGCTCGCATACGGCGATGCATCCGTGCGTGGCGGTTTGGGGAGAGAAACGGCGACACGGAGAGAGGGATAGAGAGAGAAAGAGGGAGAGAAAAATTCTGCACGTCGATGCGCCCGTCCGGCGTGGCGGCCAGACGCCGATGAAGACTCGATAACGCGTTAAGAGAATTCAACAGTACTAGTTACTTAAGGTGAATTAACTCACAAACCAATCTGCGTAAATTATACAATTTTTTTTTGTGAGAAATCACTTTTTCACACGGCATTACTTGTGAATAGAATTGGAGTTTATGGACGGTATGAGCTAATTGCAAGTTGTAGGGCTTGGAATTCGTTGTGAAAGATAGAGCAATAGTAAATAAACAGTTGCAGTTGAAAGAAGTTTGTAGAGTCATTGTAATTTCAAGTTTACTGCGAATGTTGCAAGGATTGTTTTTGCCGATAATAACGAGAAGTTAATAACAATAACACTGATTTACACGAATGTGCTTGAAAGCAAATAAAAAGGTTCTATATTGTGTTACTTCGCTTCTCGAAACCCCTAAACTAATTTAATTAAAGAAATTTCATTTAACTTCTTCTAAGGAGGTTCATTGAGTTCTCGAGCAGAACACCGATGATATATTCTTTATTATTACCGTGTGTATTAAGAATCCCAAGATTGTTTTCTATTGCAGCGTCACATAATATCCACGACGAATATCAACGTCAGAAATCTTAAAAACCAGACAAGACAAATTTTATCGTGGCGAGTAAAAAAAAATGAAGATTTCCAAATAACCTTAACATAAAACTCACAATTAAGACATTAGCGCATAATTAAGATATTACGAAAATCAAAATCCCATGCTTATTCCCAAGTGAGACTTTAATCCGCGCACTGCAATTTAAGAATCTCTTCCTTATCGAATGACGCCAGGCAAACGCGAAAAAGGAGAACGAAACTGAAACTGCAGCTTCCTTCTCCGCAGGTTGTCTCAGTCAGTGGCGAGTGGTACCTTCTCCTCACCGCGGGACACGCCGTTCGTTAACGTCGTAATTTCGCGGTAAGACAAATCATGGCCTCGGATATTCGAGAGTGTGTGCGCATGCGCGTGTGCTAGTCAGCGACCGAAGTCTCATCCTGAATGTGCGCCACGTTGCGTTTACATCTGCGTCTCCCGTCGCGTCAGGTGTGCGCACGCGGTAGCTGTCAGATTGTTGGCACGCTTCGGGGATGGCGCTTGTAATACGAGAGGGGATGATGTTTCCAGGGGTGTAGGCTGATTTAAGCGAGAGCTTATGTATCTCTGGTAAATGCACCGAGGTAGAAGGGATACGTGGAAGGACTAAGGGTGTATCTGGATAGCAACTGCAATTCGAAATTTTGGCTGACCTATGTGAGATGGAATGTGAGAAAGGTTAGTGGAAGAATGGTGTATTGTCGAAATATAGTATTTATGTTCCTTGTGGATAACGGTGAATAAATTTGTTTCGTTGAAGTAAGAGACACTGTGGATTTTTCTCGAGACATCGTGAATCTCTACAGTTAATTATATTGTCGATTTTTCAATTGGGACACACATTGTCTAAATTGATAAGAAATGAGAAAGAAATTGTTTTGAAAATAACAATCTATTTCTAAGATGTCTCATTCGTCGGTTACTTTGGAGCAGTCGTAATTTTATACAGGGTGTCCCAGACCAACAACCGCGGAATTCGTGGAGACATAGAGCGGCTTGCGCTGAACAAAAAGTTTTGTACTGTTTTGCGATAATCGCAATAGTTTTCTAGCTCCTAAGCGGGAGGAGCGCTGGAGTTAGTCAGGCCATAGCACGGTCCAGTTTAACAACAAATAAATGCGGGGCGCGGTGAGGGGAAGGATAACGCAAAAGAAGCCGGCCGTGCAGCGGCGTCTTTTCCTTCCCCTTACCACGCCCCGCATTTGTTTATAGATAAATTGAGCCGTCCTATGTCTAGCAATGGCTCCAGCGTTCCTCCCGCTACTTTTAGGCAGACGCCCTATTCTTTAATCTTCCACAATTAAATATTCGAAAATTATTGGGATTATCGCAAAACGGTACAAAAATTTTATGTTCAGCGCAAGCCGCTCTGTGTCACCACTTATTTCGCGGTTGTTGGTCTGGGACACCCTGTATACAGTAGAATAAGGGACAAATTTCTTAAGTCAAATACAATAAACATCTTTGTAGTTGATTGTCTAATCGATTATAGGAATGTAGGATATTTACCGTGTATATTAATGAAGATTAACGTATACGATTAATAAATAATTGTCTATGAATTAATAAATTCATTCAGCCAGATAATTCGTTCTATGATAAATTGAAATCTTCTGTTTCTTAGCACCCTTAATTTTTCGCTTGGAAAATGATACATCCCAAAGTTAAACCAAAACCTAATTGTACACCTAATGCATAATTCTAAAACATAATCATTTCAACAAAATAACAACTTTCATAAAACTTCCTCAAAGCCCCTCTGGCTTCGTAAATCAGTCACTAAATACCAATTAACGATTGTTGTTATAAATTCTGACACAACTGTGCAATATACAAATATTATTTACACAAGACAAATTTTCATTCGCGATATTCGCATTAAAGTTCATCGCGCTCTTTCAGCATCGTGGAAATTTATCAGCCAAATTGATAACGATTAATGAATACAATGTCTCCTCATGCTTAACAGCTCTACGCCATTATGAAGGAGTAGTAATTGGATCTTAATCTCCCGGATGTTATCACAGGACGGCGCCATTTTGATGCCGGCGGAAACTTCGGAGTTAAGAGGCGCACTCGTAGGCGCTCACGGCCCAACTACGCGGATAGTTAGATGAAGCGGGGGAGTGGTGGGAGTCTACGTTTGGGTAGAGGATATCCGCGATTTCAAGAGGATACGGATGCTAATGAATTCGTACACATTGCCCTGGGTATTTGGACACGGAGCTCGCAACGTCGACTGGAAATGGAGCGGTACGATCCTCGAAGATCGATGAGCGTGCGTGTGAGAATGCGTGTTCGTGTGTGCGTGCAAATAGTGCACCAAGCGTAAGACACATGGCTAGAATATACGCCCGTTTTGATTCGCAAGCAGGTGAACTTGGTGGTCTAATTGTGCGATACTTTCTGCGTAATTCTGACAATGCACCTGTTAACGATGGGTTAATTAATCAATGTCGGTCTACGTCTCGTTCTTCCTTAAGAATTTTCCCCATTGGAAGTTTCTGTGAAATACCTGCCGAAGGTAAACTGTAACGGCCGGAGAAGGAAAGCATGCAAATGTAGGAAAATAAAGTAAATGAAGTGGGAGAGAAGTGGAGTACCAAAATGAGATTCTCGAAAGTACGACATAAAATAAGTTATAAACCATAATATAGGAGAATAAAAGAAATGAGAAAGCGAACGGAGAGAAATATAATAAGCGACGATGCAGATAAACGGATATAAAGTATGTGGCAATCGAGATACAGAGAAATGAAACAAAGTGAGTTATAAACCATACAGAGGAAAATAAAAGAAGTGGGAACGCAGACGGAGAGAAATATAATAAGTGACGACGCAGACAAATAGAAGTAAAAAATAGAAATACGTGCCAATCAAGATTCAGAGAAATGAAGTAAATTACGATCAAGACGGAAGTAACGAAGTAACTAATATAATGATAAACTCTAGGATCGATTGAAAAATCACCAAATATCTATCTTAAAGTCACCATCGCGATACGCCAGAAACCAAAACGATCCGTTCACCTATTCAATTCCAGTTATTTAAACATTTCCTCGACTCGCTCACCGGAAAATCAGCGCACGATTGCCAACGATTTGCGAAACTGGCCAAGGGTACACGGTCCAGATTTTACGCTTCACTAAAATCTGTTCGCACTATCCCGGGGTGTTCCGAATCGAATAAATTTTATCGAAACTATCGAACTCCTCTTAAACGGTTCTCCGGAGCACTTCTCCTCCACCTCCTCGTTCCCGATGCTCGTGCGCTCGAGCGGAGCGTGTAACAGGATTCTCCGCTACTTTACGACGCCGCGCGCTTCGTAAGATCCTCCTTACGCCGACGAGCGAGGCGTTAGTTGGCGAGTACGCGAGTTGCACTTATGTCCTCGTAGTCGTCGTCCTCGTCGATCGCGGGCCAGTCGACGCTCCAACGCTTCGGCGCCACCTCCGTGACGCAATTTCCTCCGATCCTAATTGAGCTCGACTCATTAGCTCATAGTTTACCGTTAAGCTGCGCGCGTCGTTGCGTTCTTCTGTCGTTTCTCTTCCTAGTAGGATGTTTTCAATTTTTTGTTTCGCACGTGGGCGTTTTCGTGCTCTTCGTTTTCAAGCTCTTTCCGCTTGGTTTGACGAGTCGAGAGAGTCGGTGGGTTTTGTGCTGTTGACAAGGATCTGAGATGATTTTCAATTTGTTTATTTTGTTTTCGAAACGTGGATATCGCTATGTGTCCTTATCTTTGATGGGTTCTTGCTGCTTCGACGACTGGAAGCAGAAGCTGCATTCTTTTGTCCTCTTCTTTCTAGGATATTTTTACAATTGTTCATTCGATAGGAGACCGCTTTATGGTGAAGCCCGAATATCACATGATTCGATAAGTGTTGAAATGATAAAAAATGGTACTCAATCCGTGATAAGGAGATTGCAGGATTGCATTGATCTCAATGGTAATCACTTTGAACACCTTCTGTAAATGTGAGTTCATTTCACCTTTTTTGTCTAAATGATCTTCATTGACGTTCAAAGACCTTAATGTTGTACATCATTGGATTCGTCTCGATAGCCTCTACCAGAAAATAAATACCAAAACATAGCATTCTATTTAAAAACACAAACTTGACCTTCAAATCACTGAAGCGACTCCACCTAGCAATAAAATGCTAATGTCAAATAACAGCCCCCTTTGTCCCATGCAACTACTGTATCAAAAGATCTTCGACTACTATCATAGTTTTGGAGTTCTAGATTGGAGTTTTGGATTCTAGGTGGCAATTATTCGGGCCTCACTCTGTATATTATATTATATTAGTATCAGGGCTGGCGATTACGAAATAAAAAGATCGTTCACCTTTCTTTTTCTACCGATACGATCACTCCACGATTTTATTTTTTTCACGCACAGGCGAAACTCGTAGGCGTACCGACGCCCTCCACCTTCGACGCCTTTCCGCTACTACGCTCTCTCACCGGTAAAAAGTCACGTTTCGCATAGAGATTCAATTATAAACTCGTAATCCGATATAATCCGCGTTTGACGGCCGCGTGCTCAACAGGTCAGAGGTACCGGTGGGCGGCATTGTTTTTTGTAATCCTGATGAATATTAATGCCTGTTACGTGAAAAAAGAAGCCTCTCTCTCTCTCTCTCTCATTCGAATTTTTTTCTCTCTCCTCTTTCTCTCTTTTTGTCTTTCGGATCCTCACCCTCCGTATTCTTTTCGCGTGTGGCTTAGTCACCGAGAAAAAAGGGCCGGGGACCGGCGGTGAATCCACTTTACGTGGGTATTCAAATTTCGAGTGTGTGTGCCCGGAATGAAAGATCCCGCCGCCTCGCCTCCATCATTCTCTCTCTTCTCTCTTTCACTCTCATTCTCTGTTACTCCCGTTCTCACTTAGCCAGGGTCGCCGCAAACGGCGTGGAGAGTTGTGCAGTACGCGCAGGTTCAATCGCCATCGCTTCAATGACGTTCCCTCATTTCGATAGTAATTTGTTTAGGCCTTCTTTGAAAAGTTTTTGTAAGCTTTCAATTAAAATGTTCAATCGATGTTCACTGATTTGTAGGCATTTTTTTTAGAAGGAGTGAAAAGATGATATAGACGGTTTGTTTCTTAAAGGATTTTCTTGTTGGAAACATTCTTGTTAATAATACAATGTTGGTACTCTTTTTTTTACTAAGAAATGTCAGAATTTTTAGAAACAGATGTACATACAAGAATTGAATTCCAGGTAAGAGAACGTTACAGGAACGACGGTGATTACTCTGTTCATTTTTTTCAAACAACACGAACGTACGTATTAACACCACAAGCAATAATACTTATACGCGCCCTTTAATAATAATTTGAATCCTTCGTCAAACGACCACCGAAATATCAGTTAAAAAAGTCAGTGTTCACGTGGTAATGTCGGCAGGGCACTTTGACAATCGATAATAATCGATAATTTCTCCCTAATGCTGAACTATCAGTATAATCGTCAGCGCATTAGATCCCCGATTCTTACTCACTCCCCTTATTTTTCGCTTCCCCTTTACCTCCTCCACCTCCTTACTCTCAATAGGCGCTAACCTAAGTAGGCGCTACTCGAGCGAGGAGAAGACTGCACGGCGCAACCCTCTCGCACACTGAATAATACCACGACCTTATTAATCGCGTGCCACGTAGAGCGCTTAATAGGCAAATCGAGGTGGAGGAGAGTACAAAAGATGACGCGCGATCGAGAAACTGAAAGAAGCCGGTGGGAGGAAGATTATACGACAAACAATCTCGTTTCACCAGCCAACTAGAAGGTGCCTGGTACTCTAAGAAAAGTGGTGTCTTTAGTCAAGCACCCTGCTCCGCTACAGCCACTTTCTTCTTTCCTCTTCGCGCTTTTCTTCCTCTTCGCCTCTTTACGAGACTCAAGAGGAGAAAATAAATCGGCGCTTCGGATGACATAGAAGATGAGGAGAATGAGGAGAAGAGGAAGAGAAGAGGATCGCGCGGGATCCTTCTTCCTAGTTTTCCTCGCCTGATCGCGCAACTTTATGCCCCTTCCTTCTCTTTGCTCCTTTTTCCTTCCGGAGTCTCGTATATCACCGTTCACGTTTTCTAGCGGTCGCTCGGCTCTTACGGTACCACGGATTATTATTGACTTGTCCGAAGACTCGATCCTGTCACCGCTATCGGTTCACATTTGGCGCTGGTTTTGCGTGAATTTTGAGAAAGGTGATCCTCTCGGGGAAAATATATTGTCACTCAATATTACAACGACTGTTGATTCTCTTACCGATGCTCAGTTTGGCGGTTTAAAAGTAACTAAGGCTTGTTGATAGCGTTTTATTAGAGAAAGTTTTGAGAAAGGCGATCATCTTGGGAGAAGAATCGATGTACTATGATTTTTTCATTGAATCGGGTGATCCCTGTTACTTATGATGGCTGTTGATTTCTCTTAATGCTGCTCGCTTCGAAGGTTTCCAAGACACTGATCCTATTTCATAGGATCGCCATTATCGATTCTCATAGGTACTTTGATAGGTCTTAGAGAAACGACGTTCGTCGAGAGAGATCAGTAAATTATAATCTCGAGTTTGTGAAAATGAAGAATTGAGACACGCGGAAGAAGCCGCTTAAATTTTATAGCAGACGGATTTTGCGCGAGTCGCGTGGTGCATCAGAACAGGAACTACTCGATTGGGAGCGGTAGCAAGGCGTTTTAGATAAATTCGCGGCGGAGAGCGGTCGAGCAGGGTGATAATCTGAGGGACACGCTCGACGCGCGCGCCGGAGGACGAATCAGCGGCGAGGAAGAGTTTGCAAGAAGAAGAAGAAGAAGATGAAAGGGAATGTGCGAAGGTAGCCACGTGAAGCATAAACGAAGTACGAGCGAGAGATTGAGAGCAAGAATCTTACAGAAAGACGCTTGGACTGGGCGTGGAAAGAAAATATACTGGATAAGAAACGTGAAGAAGAAAATTGTAGTCTTTGTACGCGTAGACAAAATCTTATAAGAGGAAAGGATAATTAGACTGTACCGAAAGGCAAAATAAAGATAGGACGAGATTATAGAGCATTAGATACGACGACTTCAAAAATGGCGAGAATTTTTAATCGTCACCGAAAAACGATCAGACAACGAAAAAAGAAAACGAAGTGTGAAACTCGCGCCGAAAGAGAACGAAGACGGAGAGAAAGAAAAGAGGAAGAAGGAGGAGGAGGGGGAGTTGGAAAACTGCGGCATTCGGTATTATTAGACGGCGCTAGGTCGCACTTCTTGGGCTTCCACCGGAGGAGACGTGATAGGCGCCTTATTGGGTTGCACGAAAGTGAGTAAGGTAATATACACGTAGAATGCGAGATATCCGAAGTAAAAGGTGCAGGGCAGAACCGCGAGACCGACCGCTCCTCTCGAGCGTGTGGTGCACACGCCTGCTCCACCACTCTTAAACTCGCTCTTACACACACATCCACACACGTGCGCCGTGGCCGCGCTCCCGCGTCTCCGACTGTGTGTGCGGCCTGTCAAGTCCCCCACGGTTGATAAAAGGTTATGCGAGGAATGCCGTTTCATGAGAGCGCCATGCCGCTATATTAATTATTGGCTGCGAAATTAGCGTACACGAGCATTCGCGGAGAAGAAGGAGAAAGAGGAGCAGGGGAGGGATGGGGTCTCGAGATGGACGATAGCGAAGG
The DNA here is from genome assembly GCA_944319695.1 of Tiphia femorata. Classification (NCBI taxonomy): domain Eukaryota; kingdom Metazoa; phylum Arthropoda; class Insecta; order Hymenoptera; family Tiphiidae; genus Tiphia; species Tiphia femorata. The sequence goes on from OX090902.1 coordinate 5,290,372, forward strand.
ATCATGATGACGACGAGGATGACGATGAGGACGTATAAGATTGTGTGCTCTCCTTTTTTTCTCTCTCTCGCCTTCTCTCTCTCTCTTTCTCTTCCTTCCTCTTCTCGTTATCCTTCTTCTTCTTCGCTTTTATAAATCTTCGTATAACGAGGTAATGCTTGAATAATCAGCATTCTACGTTTCCACTCTGTAATATTATACACTTACTTTCTGGGTATCTGGTTCGAATGAGTATGTCATAAATTATCTCTTATTAGCTTGTGTAAATGTATGTCCACGCATAATACTGCGCAAATTGTTACATTACTTTCGTTGATGTGCAGCTACAAATTCAATAGTCGGTTGGTTAAGCGTTACCATGTGCGGGGTGATTGAAGGAGGGTCGAGTTTGGTGGAACATCTTTCGTTGTTTTCTCATTAACAGGAAAACAAAAAAAAAAGCAAGGAAACCAGAGAAACTCGACGCAGAGCGCAATTTAATAAATGTGAGATTTAATTTGTCTTTTCGAAGTAAGCTTACGTGTGCGACTACGTTTGCACTTTTACCAGAATTTAACTGCAAATTAATCTTGTACCTTCGAGAAAAAACGACTCAACGACGAAAGAGAAAGTTTGCGAAAAACCACTTCCTCTCGGAAAAACACCGTCGCACAATTCGAAATTCTCGTCCCTTTGCGACGCGCGAGTTTCATTTTCCTCTTTACCCGAAGCGCGCTCGTCCCGTGGCCCGCCCTTCGATTCTATTCTCGCACGACAAATACTACGGTACAGGAATAGTATCAAGAGTCTTTGCTTTTCTAGCCACTTTGCTGTCGACCTCTCTCTCATTGTTTTCTCTTCTCTGACTCCTCCTCTTCTTTTCATCCTCATCCACGTCCTTCTCTTACTTTCGTTTCGAGGGACCAGATGTTCCTCGTTGGTCCGTTATCCGTGCATTACCGGGCGCAGTACTACTCTCCGTTAACGTTGCGACGATTAACAATTTGTCGTTTGGATTTACTTCGCACAGCGTGGGACCGCTTGCACCGGCTCGTTCGCGGGAGAGAACGAACGAACCGGCGGCGGGAGCAGCCCGAGCCGATCGGATAACGAAAGCGCGCGCGCTGTTCGCAGGAATCGTTCCCGATAACTTTCTAATCGGTGACGCACTGCGATTTTACTCCGGGTCTCGTGGATCCCTCCGAAATCTCGGAATTTGTCGTTTCCTCTCTCTTCTTCTCTTGTTTTTTTTCTGCGTCACGAGTGGAACGTTCGTAAGTTCATTTCAGCAAGTTGATTGGTATATTTGCTAAAGGTGTTCTTTTTTACGGATGCAAATGTGTACATATTTAATTATTTCAGGAGAACTAATTGTCCGATGGAAGGTAGAGGACAATTGAAGGAAATGTCTTATCTGGATGAGACGAAGATAGTGAGATTATAGAAATGTTATAAATATACAACAGCGCTTGCAAATTTACTCGAAGCAAGCATTTGCACTTCTGCTGACGTAATTATTTATATTGCGTATGTGAAGATTTCTTCTTAGGGTATATTATTACTTTTAAGGCCAAAATGTTCCGGTACAAAAGCCATCCTGACATAACTACGAAAATAATGAAAAAGACGCACAGAGATGCAAAAGATCGTTTTTATTACTTTTATTTACGTGTTTATTCGTTTACCGTCGTGTCGGTCTATTGTTTGTATTATTTACGAAAGGGTTCTTATTTTAATCCCTAGGTTAAGTAAATATGTGCATAAATCACTAAACTTGCAGCATTTACTTACTATTATTTAATGTATACCTATATCTTACGCTATTTATCAAAGAGTTCTTAGCCTGACACGAAACTAACTAAACAAGCAAACTAAGTAGCTTATCTCGTTTATTTAAACAAGCCAAATTCGTCCTTTAATCAGTGTACCGCTGCGATCCAATGCAGAAAGCGTGCGTCTCGCATTTCTCATTCTGCATTGCAACGCACTCCGTGGAAAAAGGATAGATCTGGAGTGGAAAAAGTCTGCACGCGCACGAGAGAGAACGAAAAAGAAGAAGAAGAAACAGCATAAGAACGACAGAACGAGAAAAACGAAAGAGAAGAGGGAAGGGAGAAAACGAGGGACACGCGTGTGGACTCTGCTGGAGAGGGAAGGATACTAATGCTAGAAGCAAGAGGATGGAAAAGATGGAAAAAAGAACGAGAGAGAGAGAGAGAGAGAGAGAGAAGGAGAGAAAGATGAAAATAAGAGAGAGAAAGAGAGAGCAGAAGTGTCCCTCCCTCTCTTACGCTCTCATGATCGTGGCCGCTTGCTCGCGCACACGGTGGTGGGTAACCTGACCATCGAAAGGAGTATTCTAGGGCAGTGTACTCCGGGGCTTAGAATAAACTCGGTTTACTTAAGCATGACGGGCATGCATATGAGTCCGGGGCAAAGGAGAGCCGCCAAGCGCCATCTACCCAGTGGCCAGGAATAATTGTCATTCTACTTGTGGCAGGGCCCTCGTTCACCAAGGCCTCAGAGATCTCCACCTCCACCGCAACGTTCACCTCCTCCACCTCCTCTCAAACCTTCTTCGTCACCCACCTTTTCTCTTTTCTACTTCTCTCTTAATCCTTCCACAATGGGACCTTAGCCCTCTCCTCCTTTTTCTCCTGCTGTCCGAAGCTTTTTTCTATTTTCTTTCCGATTTTTCATGTACCCTTCTTCGTTTCAATTTCATTTTTTTATACACCGCGATGACGATTCTATCTGACGTGTTTAAAACAATATGGATGATATTCGATGGCTTATTCTTTGATTTCATGGATTATTAATATGTCGTGCGCGAAATTAAAATAGAACAAGAGCACATTTAAAGGCTGCTTGCTCTTTATCCGTCATTTTTTTTTTAATCCGTCAACCCTCGATAAAATATCCAAAATTCATTGATGAATCATTATAAACGAAGGGATCGTCCGTTCGTACGCTTGGCGTGCCTAATGCGTTCGAGCGTTTTTTCGTTCGGCTACCGCGCGCACCTTTGTCCTCTCATCAAATTCTCGATCTCTCGAATCGTGGAGAATGCCGGTACGTGCCGGGTCCCGCGAAACTTTTGGAAATGCTCGGCGGTCGATGACGCGAGGCGATACGCGGGCTCGTTACAAAGTGCGCGTCGCGACGAGCATTCCGCATTACGATCGTCTCGTAAAGTCTCGTAAACTCTCGTAATTCCCGACGAAACGGGCGCTCCCAGTAGCAGCGGCAGGAAACGTCGAAATATGCCGGACGATAAAACGTCTGCCGCGGCTTCTTCTCTCCCACCCCCACCGCCGCTTCTCTTCTGCCTCTTCCACCACATTTCGTTGCTCGTCATTGCGTTCACGTAGCTTTCGGTTCCATCGTGAGAATAAGAAGTAATAATAAGAGTAAGTGGAGTTCCATTATTTTCTACCGACGATACCCGTGTTATGACACTTTCTGTTTCTTTTGTATTTTGGGAGTAAAGGTCAGAGCGGAGGAATCTTTTAATTGGAGTCGATTTTAAACGTAATTGGAACGCGTGAATTTTCTCGGTAGTCGCACGAGGGTGTGTGGACAATTTGAAAAATCTTAACCAATGAAAGGTAAAATACAATGGAAGGATACACGTTTAAGGAGTTGAACGATGAGACGTTCTGAAGAGTGTCCAAGGGAATGAACAGTTTTTTTTAGGCACGGTTGTGAAAGAAGCGATTTGTTAATTAGGCGTCTTCGAGATTAGCAATGCGCATGAAAAATTGTAATATCTCAAAAAAGACGAAAATTGAACAAGCATGCGTATTATAACCAGGCGTCCTGTATGTGTGAGATAAAAAAGTATAAAATAAAAATAAGGCTATGCCCTGTGACATTCTACTGAGATGCGACGCGTCTAAGGGAAGACGTCTTACAACTAGGAAGTTACCTCCCTAAGGGGAATGTATCGTAAAAAGAAGCCGGAAAGCGGCGTCGGCGTCGTAAAAGAAAAAAAAGAGAGAAAACGTAACGATCATATCCGTAGCGCGTGTCGAAAAATATATGAGACAAAACCCGATGAGGACTCGATGTCGCAATTAAAAAATACTGTGATCGTCGAATACGCTCTTCGATACATTCGCTTCATTCGCGAGGGGGTGAGTTAATCGACTATTGGAAATTAGTAACTCGGTTAACTCCTCTCAATGCGCAGGAAATGAAATATGACATCCACGCGAGCCGATCGGAATGGAACGTCGAAATAAAATATTAATTTGCCGTGTTTGCCTAAAAGGTGACACGTATGTTGCTAATCAACGGATTCGACTGATTAGAATCGACAGTGAACAAGCGCGAGAATTTCGCTTCAGCAGACTCGTTTCTTCTATGAGCATTCTCGTCGGTTATGAGAAGTAAATAAGAAACTGCGTAAGAGCGCGACAAATCTTTCCTCTCGAGTGTATAGCGTACTAAAAGCGGAACTTATTATTGAGGATTTGAGCTGAACTAAGAGTATGTGTATTAAAAACAAACAGATCTTTAGATCATAGAAAATCTTCGATTGGCTTTTATTCGATGAGATGGTTCTAATATTCGTGTGGCAGAATGAGCCCGTTAAGTTCTAGGAAGTATGATGCAGAAGTCTTTATATTACCGAAACTACTTTATTTCATTTATATTGTTGAACAAATTTCTAGAAAAGAGCCTTGTAAAGAGGAAGAAAAAGTTATAAGTTTCAGAATTTGCTACTTAACTCGATTAAATTTCGTAACAAGGTGTGTAAAAATAAATCCTACAGTCCTCTCACTCGTCCTTGTCGCCTCACCTCAACTAGAAAGAATATTCCGTTCTCACTTACGGGGCTCACTGAAATCACAGAAATCCACGGGACGACCAAAAATAGAAATAATCGAAAGCGCGTCCCATCCATGGACGGGCGCGTCCACTCTCGCCACTACCGCGCCAGGGTTTATATCCTATTCCCTTACTAGGAATAGTAACTAGATTATGCGATCCCGCTTTCGCGTTGCACAAATTGCCAGGCCGCACTCTCCTTCTTCGTGGTTCTCATAGCTCACACCTGTAAGCACTCGCGCGCATTCGCGCGAGCTGAGAGAGTCCGCTCGAGGTAGCCAAGTCCTGAGAGCGTCTAGACCAGATTCGATCCATTTCCACCTAATCTGAGAGCCGGGAGCATTAGAAACGGCACGATATCAATTAAATTAATCTCTCAACGCGATATTTTCCGTGGCCGATCTACTGCTCTACACGCGCATTCTCTCTCTCTTTCTCTCTCGATCTTGATCTTTCTCGATCTTTCTCTCGCCACTGTCTGTCTCTCCCACTTTTTGCTCGTGCTTTCTCGCGAATTCCACCGGTTCTCACCGTCCGCCAGGGTCACCGTTACGACTCCATCGTGGAGCAATGCCAACCCGATCGAGTTCGCCAGTCATTTCGTTCTGAACCACGCGACGCGCGCGCTTAGAGAGAGCGCGTGAAGATTTTTTAGTTTCGTTTCTTTTTTTTTTGGAAGCCTTTGTTGTTGGAGATACAGTTTAAATTGGAGATCGCAGTCTTGATTTGGTCTGACGATTTTTCTTCAGTTGAAATGGTTCGGTTCGTCACCTTGACTCTGACACGTTGCCGTTGTTTGTACTAACAATAAGTAAACTTGAGTACTTCCATGGGTTTCTGCAATGCTATGATTTTGATACTGAAGAGAAAAATTGAAAATTGGAGAGTGTCTAAGCTCCCTAAAAATAAGATGGAATTTTGTTATATTAGCGCTCTATTGTATCGATTGTATTCTTATTAGACTTTATACTATTAGGAGTAATTACAGTTACAAGGATTCCACACCGTGAAAAGTAAACGAACGATAAAAGGTACCTGACGACAATTTGTCATGCCAGAAATTCAAGTGGAAGCATAGAGAAACGAAACATCGACAGAATAGGAATCCTTGAAATGCCTTAAAAGGTCTTAGTGTCTTAATTTCAATTTACGAGCGTGCCGCTCGAACCCTGCTCAGGTCCTGCTTGCGGAGCCGACTTCTAATCGACGAAATAAAAAGAGCTAGTTCTCGTAAACGCTCGATAAGATATCGCTGATAATTCACTCATCGCACCAATCGACGCCCATTCCGCGCGAGTCTCTCACGGCGCCTTTCTCAGGCTACTTCGCTCGGCGCCTCTCCACCTCCACCACCTCCACCTCCTTCACCTCCTCCTGAAGGCGCCCTAACCACTCACCACCTCCTCCTCCACCGTTCTGCTTCCGCCTCCGTCTCGGTTTCGTTCGCAGCCTCCTCTCGCTCGCTCGATCCCTCCGCTCGAAACCTTTCGCCGGCGGCGGCGCGTGTTGTGACTTCGATACGTTTCTCATCCGGTGTTAGATTACGTCGCGCTTATCTGTCGCGATTATTTATATAACACGCTCCATTGTCTATTGGACGCACGACCGCCGACGTTGCGCGGTGATTCACTATGGGCTCTCCCGTTTGGCCCTGACAAAGACCGTTTCTCTCTCCTCTCACCGTGGGAGGATCGTTGGATTTTGGTGTCGGGTACTTTTTTCGCTGGTTTATTCGAGCGTGGGAAAAGATTCTTTTCTCGTAACGATGGTGGTGGGCCACTGGATTTCAACTTTACGGATTTTTCCCTGAGAGCTGATCACAGTTGTTTTTCTTAACGTTTGCGAAGGATGTTATGGTTTCTGCAATTAGTCGATTTTTTGAGAATACATTAAACCACCGTTTCTGTGATAGTACGTTCTGCTGTTAAATTATTTTCTAAATGCGAGTGAATATCATTTCTCCTCGTGCAAGGAGCAGCTCGAATTCTCATGCTTAGATTTTTTTCTCCATAGTTAACCCAAGTTTCTTTTTTTTTTAAATTTTTGATAGACAGTTACATCATTGTAAATAACGAGTGAAAACACATCACGATTATTCATTGTAATAGACTTCTCTACGAATGTGTAATCACGAAGTAAATTGATTTTTCTGTTTTCCTTTTCTAGGTAAGTGGCGGCTCAGGCTTTGGTTGATCCATCGAAGATTTCCAGGAGACGCTGATACAACACTTCCTGCCTCAGTTGGTCGACGATCGACAATAGCTTTTAGAACACGTCATCGCGAAGTGTTTTCGATTTCTACTAAAGATTCGTAAGTAATAAACAATTCTTAGGAAATCGGCGGCATCTAGAAAGATCCAACGATTGAAAGCTGCTTATCATCACCAAATTCGAAATCTAAAAATTGCGGTGTGTTTCACAACACGATGTTTCTTAGAACACAAACGATTTTACTCGTATATTGCAGATGCATTATATTCCTAGGGATACTGTCTAGCTTTAAATATATCATTGAAGCATTGTAACGAGTAAACTAACGACGTTGATAAATACGAGAATACGAAAAACACGGGAGCACCGAAAAAAAATCTTCTTCGAACAAAACTTCAATCTTTGTTAACGACTTTCGTTCACTCTGTTTGCAATTCCAAATTAGAAACAAAACGTCATAATGTAAATGACCCAGAACATGAAATTAGTAACTAAACTCGTAAAATTATTCAAAACTTAAATAATTCCGTACAATCCGCGTTTCCCCGTGTACGAGTTAGGTACGCGCTTTCACACGCTCGTACAAAATAGAGCTCGTGTTCACACACCCATGTCCACATAGGTGGGCATATAATTCTACGCGAAACCACATGGACGCATAAGCTGGCGCGCATAGAATTCCACGCTCACGTGGATGCATCTCGACAGTCCCCCGAGGATATTCGCCATGACCAGGGAATGGATAAATAATGGGGACCGCCCGCGCTACGAAACAGCGTGCTTTCGATTCGAAAGCTCGCGCTGAGCTTCCACCGTTTCGTCCTATCGCTTAACAATAACCGGCTCCGCTTTCGCGCGCAAGGCAAAATTTGGGAAAAGCCGGAGGGGAATTTTCCTCGCGGATAAAGGCTCACGCGCGCGTTATAATTAAAGCGAATTCTCTCGGTGTCGCTCATGGTAGCGATTACGCGTGCTTCAATTTCGTGTGAATTTTTAGAATGTCAACTGGAAATTTGTCTAGGACATCTTTAATCATCCGACAATATTAACGAAGGTGATTAATATGTCGTAAATTCGTTCCGATTTTCTGTACAGAAAATTTCGGAATACTTTTAAATTATCTGTATACTCTCTGACAATGGTCATGCGCGTGCTGATGGTGATGTCCGATGAATTTTGACAATGCCAGTGGAAAAATGTTCCTTGCTGTCTTAACGAGTCAGCGTTATCATCAAATTGGATCGTCCTGTTGAAAATTCGGCAAACTTCGAAAGTCTCTCCGTACTCCTAAACAATGATCGCGCGCGTGTTAATGTTGCCATGGCGGGTGAGCGTACGAATTTTGAGAATACGAGTGGAAAAGTGTCTAGCGCAGTCTCAACGAGGCAGCGTTATCGTGAAAGTTGAATAATCCGTTGAAAATCTGTTCCGATTTTCCGCACCAAGGGTAAATTCAAGAAATTTCTAAATTCTCTTCACGTTTCTTAATAGCAGTCTGTTAAATGTGTTTGCATGTGCATATGAATTTCCACAAAAAGTGTGAGTGCGTCATTTTATCGGGAAGTCCTAACGAACCAACAGCATTATCAGTAAACTCGATTATCAATTAAAAACCTTTCGCTATTTTCACACGTTGGAGAATTCGAGGAAAGCCTAAATAGTTCCTCTCTCAAGTAAAGTTCTGTCGACACAACGCACCCTTGTACCGCAATTAAACCTACTTTGTTTGCTCTTCAATAAAAATCGCACTGCGGCGTTAATGTTTCCGTATCCCCTAAAAAAATTTCACGAGGAAAAATCGCAAGTAGAATAATATTTCGCAAGATCCCTAACGAGCGCCGCCTCTGCGTTATTGTCGAACTCGATCGACGACGACGATTTCCGACGCGGGTGGAAAAATCATCGTTAGCCGTGGTCCGATGGGAGGGACCGCAAATCCGCACGCGGCTGAACGTACGAGCGAATCGTTCGTCCCGCGTTTCAATCAGCGATCGTTCCCGACGGTAATGTGCGTTAAAGGGCAGTCGTCCCGTGGATAAGCGTGTGCGTCGGGAACGATCGCGCGCATATGTTTCACGGTCGTTGGGGAAGGGAAGGAACGGTTGGCGGACAAAGAAAGAGAGAGAGAGAGAGAGAGAGAGAGAACGAAATAAAGAGAGCAAGAGAGACATAGAGGACAGTTTAGAGCCGTCGATTTAGTCGCCATCAAGCGGCGAATGTCACTGATGACCGGAAGCGGGACCAACATACAATTTAATCGGGAAATCGCGATACGACAAACTTTTACCAATGCTGGCATTAAACCTCCGACAATCAGCGGCGAACCACGAGGTACAGTCTCGTCGAAGGATGGTAGGTAGGATGTGGAAAACGAGAGCTTTTAATTGAATTCACTGACGAATAATAATGCTCGATTCAACGCGCTTGAGCTCTGAGCTTCGACGGGAAATTTGAATTTGTTTGTGTGAGTTTGCGCCGTGATTTGGATCGAAGCGATAGGGTTGACAGATTGGAAAAAAGAGTACTGAGGAGGTTTTAGCGATTGACGTGCGAATGGTTCTAATTGAAAGAACGGAAAATATTCTTATTGTTTATGGTGTCTTATAATGATTAATGTTATTTTTCCCGATATTAAACTCTTCCACTTGGAAGAACTATGGGGATCTTTGAAATTTCCAAACTTTCTTTTCATCCCAATATTTGGTTTTGGTACATTGGTATGACGTTATCTGCTACATTCTCATTTCCTAAACAGCTTTACTGTAGACATATGAATAAAAGTCTGGCCAATTGTGTACAGTTTTTAGCAAATTAGGATAGAATTGTATTTTTCTCGTTTAAAAAAGCTCGTAAATGTAGCACACATCTCGAATTTACCTGACAAACAACTAACCGAAACAAACCTGCAAAAGTGTAACAACTAAGATTTCTGCCTGAACAAAAAATAAAATAATTTCGCCAAAACAAGCTTCCCAATCCAATCTCTTCGACAGATATAACAAATGCAAAATCCTGCATCATCTTCGACAACGACCGGATCACCGTTACGAATTTGCGTTGGGCACCAAGTGGGCCTTGCAACGAGGAGGCTGAGGAAAAGGAGGTTCGTGGAGGTGGAAGGAGGTGGTGGAAGACCGTGTCCGACGTGGTACGACGATCGCAATAATGCCAGGACACGCTCGATCGAGCCTCCGCTCTCGCATCGGGTGGGGTCCATCGCGCTTTATGCTCTTGGCCCATGGGGCTCGTGCACTCTAGTCGCACGCACGTACACACGCGCGTGCGTTCGTGTGCTGTCCACACGCTCCTCCTTTCTCTCTTTCTCTACCCTTCTGTCTTTCATGTCGGCTTGTATTTACTAAATTACGTCCGGTGCAGCCGTGCGGCTACCGAGAGGGTCCCCGCAAGATGCGTCGAATATGTGTGTTTGTGTGCGCGTTTGTGAGGAGACGAGCGGCACGTCCTCCTCTTGGATCTCTCCTTCCACCTCGACCTCCTCCTTCCGATTCTGTCAGAGACAAAAGGAGGTGACGTAGAGTGCGCGACGAAATTCCAGACTTCGCGGTAGCCAGCGGCCTGTTGAAAATGGTGAACGCATCGCGCGCACCGCTTGTGGGTGGCACCCGTGTGGGTGCGTTCGCCAATTCCAACGTCATTGCTCACGCGCGATGATCTCAGGGCCGGCCGGGCAACCTTCGGTGGTCGAGCACCCATGGGTTCTGTCCATTGGTCTGGGTGGAGAACGATTTGGCTGTGAAGGAATCAGCTTTTTTGCGCGATTGAATTTTACGGTGAATTCGAGTGACGGACTTAAGGTTTTACCACGAATTGGGCAGATTCAAATTGATTGAGTAAATCGGGCTACAACGTCACAGTTAACTGGTTAATTTTCGATGAACTATAAATATGACACCGAGAAATCATTTTCTTACTGACAGTACTACTGATGCTTTTAATGACAGTCTTGTCAGAAAAGAAATACAGAATTCGAGATTTTTAAAAAATGATATTTAGTAGGTTGATGAATGGCGTTGAAAAGAGCAAATGTCAGTTTGAAGAGAAGCACATTGTTTATAGTGCTTTCGACTTTATCTTAGAGACAGCGCGATGGACTTTTCCTGTTAATAAACTTTCGTGATCAACTTTCTCGGAACATGGTATCTGTTCGGCAAGTGCGAATAAGACAAGAAAAAATAAGACAATGTTATTAAAAAAGGTCAGTAATGTGTCGTTGAGTAAAATATCAATGAATCAGTTGCCAAATCGTCGAAAGAAATGAGTAGCATTATAAAATGTTTCAGAATTAAATGTCTTTTGCTACTTTCCACCTAGGTGACCGCATCTTACCCTCGAAAAAGAATTACACATCTAGAAATTCTATGTCTACGCTCCGATACATCGGACTCTGAAAAATGTTTATCATCATCAGGATTTCTCGCGACGTCGGAAGGCCACCGGCCAAGGGATGATCGATCACTCGATGAGGAAAGCGACGACGATACACGGACAGGGCCGATAAGTGGGTTGCATTTTGCAGGCGTAACTTTCTGCTCCAGTTGGCGGCGCTGCAGAGCGCGCGCGCGCCTTACGTGTAATTCGAAAGTGGTACCTTCCACGAGCGTGTGCTTTACTCTCCTCGTCTCTTGTACGCGTATCGTTATGGCTACTGGGATTCGTATGATTAGTACGCTAGAAGGCGGAGGTGATACTTGCGCGGCCTTCTTCTCTTTCCTTTTTTCTTCTTTTTTATCGCCCTGCATCGCCGTCGATAGTTTCACCGTGGCGCAAGAAAATTCAGCCGACGATCGCGCGGTTCAGCCTCGGCCGTGAATCATGCGAGTTAGTCATCGATTATCGATCGCTCGCGGTCACGAGGAACCTTCGAGAGCGTGGAATCGCGTGTCTCGTTTCGATCGCGAGTATCGATGGGGCGTGAAACGGCGAGCAATTGTGAAGGATCCGATGAAAGATCGTATTTGTTTATTGTTCTCTGATTTTCAGTATTTTGGCGTTGTTACGACGTACGTTGTTTACACGCGCGAGTGATCTGCCACGCAGCCACGGCGCGCAAATGGAGTCGTGAAAATGGCAAGCGGAAAAAGCTTTCTCGTGTTTCCGAACATTCTATTCTGATTTCTTTCGCGGTAAATGTAAATTCGCGCAAATGGATGGATTTTACCGTATTCCTTGTAACGTGAATTAAACGTGCTTGCCCTTTTGCTTCCGTAAATTGCACGAATGATTACCCGTAAGTTAGGACAGGTCAATTAAAATATTTAATTGGAAGCACAGAGTTAAAGCGATTTTCAGCCTCTCGCCGGATTAACGAAAAGAAGGGGGAGACGTTTTACTCGTACCCGAGTTCTTATAGGGAAGCCATTAAATAAATAAATGAACGAAGTTTGAAATTTGAAAAATTCAATTAAAACATTATCGACGTCGTGTCGATCGTGTTTCTTGCAATATTTCACAGAAGCCCGCCGCTTCTCTGTCACGTCACTTTATCGTGCAATCAACGACAAGAAGAAACCAAGCGAACACGAAGAGAGAGACGATTTTCTCATCCACCGTGGAAAACCTAGAGAAACCATTCGTCGTCCGAGTAGTTAAATCTTAGTTCGCGGGACGAAGATGGAACGATTGTTAAAAATTTCCACGGGGCATGCTCCGGACATTTAATGCGCGGTAAGGATCTACACTCGAGAATTTAATCCGCCAAAGTTTCTTCTCCATCACTTTCTCCTCAAAATCCAGGCTCCGTCGGTGTAAATCTCTGGCGGTCCAAATCGACAGCAATTGTCTCTTAATCCGTTTTTAAATTTATGGAATTCTTCATTTGTCCGTCCTAATCGAAATCGAATCAACGTACTTCGTTCCAGCAACCTTCTCCACCTCTATTCTCAGTTCTCTTCTCAATTTCATCTCGTGGCAGAAGTCGATCGCAAACTTTTCCTTCGACTTCTCGAAGCACCGCGAATTGATCCTGAACGTAGACGCCAGGGCGCGCGCGCGTGGTGAGTTCGCTTATTTTCCGTTGCTCTCGACGAGAAGAGAGAGAGAGAGAGAGAGAGAGAGAGAGAGAGAGAATAAAAAAAGGAAAAATCGTTTTTCCTTCGCTGCGTCAAAGGCCATTATAGAATTCCTTCCTTTACGGCGCGAAGTAACGCGACGAGAGCGAAGGACGCGTGACAATGAGGAGGTGGTGGGGATCTCAGGTCTCATTCTCGTAAATATGCGTAAAGTACGACGACGTAATGCTTATTTATCGCCGATATTAAGTACAAACGAAGCGTGGCGCGGAGCTATTGGAGTAAGTGGGTCGACCCCGTCATTCCTATTATCGTTGCCCGAGGTTTCTTTTTTTTCTTCTTCGCTGTGCGCCAAGCGAACAAGATCGATCCTCGAGTACCTGGACGAGTAGTTAGGCGGTTGAAAGGTGAATTTATTTTTAATTTGACTTTTCGGTCTAGACAAGTATTTTTAAGGGTCGCTATGGTGAACGCATTTGCTCGTGAAATTGCGGAGAAAGGAAAAAGAGGAAAATACATTGTGCAGGATAAGCGGAGGGTTGAACTTTGAATGAGAATCGCAGTAATTGTAGAAATAAAAGTAAGTTGTATAAGTAGAATATTAGCGTTGGAAAAGCTGTAAGATCGTAGAGAAGTTGAATTGAAAATTTAAATTGGATATTGAAGATTGTCAGCGTTGTTTACTTACACGCACAGAGGCTAAGGAAGATATTTGTAATGAAGAAATAAATGAATGATTTATTAATTGTTCTACCTTAAGCCTTGTTCCTCTGGCAAAAGTAATTTTTTAATCGATGATCTAGAAAATGATTGGAAAATAATAAGCAAGCTTCACTGAAAATGAAAAGTCCTTGAAAGAAAAGTGAAGACCGTCCCCAAAAAAATGTAAATATACATAAATAAGATATTACGCACTGCGAAAACAAACAAGGGAGTCCTGATACGAGTGATAATACGACGTTCAAAAACGAATCCACTCTCAAACAATATTCCTTCGCGCATTATAACCTCGTGGCATATAATGACGCGAGCTCGGCCAAAAGAGAATTATTGGCACGTGTTACACGAGCAGACAATGTCGACATATCCGTCAAAGAAGCGAAAGGGCCTGAATAGGCTTCGCGGTGTGAAAAGAACAACGAGAAATCCAATCGACAATTAGACCGTGCAACAAAGTCGACACTCAAAATGAATTGATATCTCGACGGACAATGGGGGTGGCCTCTAATTATGGAACGGAAATGATTAAACGTATCTCTTTATTTGACCTGGTCTTCAATCTCTCTCTCTCTCTCCCTCTCCCCTCTCTCTCTTTCTCTCTTTGTCTCTCTCTCTCTCTCTCTCTTATCCGTTACCTCACACTTTCTCTCTCGCATAAGAGAATTCGCATCCACAACCCACCCTTACGAATTCAATCGCATAATTCGACCTCGCCAGCCCCTTTCACGATCGCCCGTCGATTATTCCACAGCGGTTGCTGGTGCGTTACGACAAGCTGCTCGTGTAAGCCAATTAACCTATCGAGAACGGGAGAGCGGGTAGTGGAGGAGCGAGCTTTGTCAGAATTAACTTTGCCACCTACGACCGAAAACTGAAGCATCCGTCGTGGCTAACGACGACGAGCGTTTCACGGGCTTGGCACCTTCCTCGGATATTACCACGGGAGGATGCGTCCTACTGCTGCAACTTCCTGATTCACTTTCCGCAAAAGTCCACTTTCGGTCTTGCCTGCGACTGCCTTTGACGTGAAGGGAGTATTAAATTCGCGAGAAATTTTTGTCGGAAAATTGTTGAGCGTTGGGGACGTTTAAAATAATCTGAGAAGGTTTAGTGCAGTTCCGGTCTAAAAAGCGAGTTTTTTTAATGCGAAGGTAGCTTTAAGTTCGCACGAAATGTGTTGGAAAATTATTAACTGTCGCGTCTGTTTGAACAAAATTATTCGAGATGTCATTTGCAGGGTTTCGTAAAAACAGTATTATGCATAAGTGGATTTTTTTCATAATTTATAACTGGCAAATATGTATAAGATAATTAAAAATGTCTCGGTTACTTATTGCTTCGATGCAAGTATCGATGATACGAAGATATTAACGAAAATTCTTATACGCAAACTTTTTTCGAAAATCTTTGATCGAAAAATACCTATAACTATAAAGTATAATATTTCAAAAAAATACTAACAAGAAGAGGAGGGTCAAATTTAAGGAGACAGCTTTTCGAGAAATTCACGAGAGACACATTATCTACATATTTATATCGCGGCTGAATTTATTTCCGCCACGACGCAAAAATTCGAAAAGCCTAACATCTTTGTCGTTAAAGTAACGTCAAATTCGTTAGATTTAAAAAAATTTAAGTTTCGCAAACAAAACACGATACAATATTTCACTTTTTCCTACCTTTTCTTTCCGCACATCGTCTTCATCTCCTTTTATCTGCTACTTTCGTCCTCGACCTACTCCTTTTCCTTTTCTTCGCTCTCCTCCAAATCCATCGTCGCAAGCTCATCGATCTCTCGAAAGTGATCCTCTGGTGATCCTGGAATGGAAAGCCAAGGAGTCAGACGACAACGCAGGGTCGCGCTTATTGGGCCGTTGCGAAGGTGAAAGAGAGGAAAAAGAGAGGTAAAGGAAAAAAAAACGTGCCACCGTCGATATTGTCGTAAAATATGACGAAGCAGTTCGTAGCCCGGGGCCGGAAATTGGAAGGACCCACTCCTCGCGTAAATATACAGTTCCACCACTCCCCAGCCGAACTTCCGAAACCCCGAAGCCCTGCTCTTTCTTCGGATTGTATATGAAGGTCCAGCAGGGTTGACATTCCTCGCGTAACGCATGAGCGAACTTTCACAGCCCTGTCTTATTTTTATTTATCGACTAAAGGATTCTTTCATTTATCGCACCCTCTTTTCTAAGAAATTTCGCAGCCCTCTCGTTATCTCCCAATAAAAATAACAGCATTTCTCAGTTAGTTTGTCATAGAATCAAGGACTTTTATGCAACCACCGTTGCAAAAAGCGTGCGCGCGCGTGTCTGTGTCTGTGTATTCTAAATGTGTATTCTATACCACTGTGCGTGTGGTAGATTGTGTATATACTCATTTGGTACCATGAAACGTTGTGTATCGTAACCTTCGACCGTTTCGAAATGGCAGTTGTAACGCTTGTTCTTTAAAAGCCATTTAAAACCATTTGAATTGTTCGTTAGTTTATATAACTTTTATTTTATAGTAAGTATACATTAAAAAACTAACTGCAATATTTCAAAACTTTTCCTTGATTTACGCGCGCACGAAGCGCGAGCTTACGATCGTGCTTATTGTTAGCGCATCACTTTCCTGCATCCTGCAACAACCTGGAGGTAACTGGTGCTTCAGAGGACAGAAATCGTAGGAGGCTTTGCTACCCAGTATTCCATATAAAATGATTTATCTTGTACGAGTATAATTTTAACTTGTGTAATCTGATTTCAGCATACTATTTATTCACGTATTGCTGTTATATGTTGTAGCTGATTAATTTGCATTTTCTTACCATTGTATAATTATAAAACGTTAATTCATTTCTGAAGTATCAATATTATCCTGTACTTTGTATGAATTAGACATGCATAGTCCGAAAATATTATCACTGTAATCGGCTGCGCCCAACTGCAATAGTTTCTTCTCAAGGTAAACTCTCAATATTTCTTTCATTTCTATCTCCCATGACGAGGAAATTTCATTCCATACGTTTGATAGCACAGAATCAATAGGTCCATAGGTACTAAACTTATATTGTAATCCGTCTATTTTCGTAACGTTCACCGATACAGAGTCATTGCAAACACCAAAGTGCTGAAGTCCTAAATGCGTGATTTGAATTTGCAAATCCTTTATAAATACGGATAGCTCATTACGAAATTGTATTTTCTCGTACTTAAACTGCAAAAAGAAACAAAATAATGCTTTAGAACGATATTCGTACGACCCAACCGTAGATATTCGACGCTGAAAATATTGCAATAGAAAATTACATCATGGTATTCGAAACGAACGTGTGCTTCACGAAAAGTACACGTACTCGTAATATTATATCCATTTCCTTCAAAGTTTGCGGTTGCTTCGCCGAGTCTTTCAATCGTCGAAATGTTTCTACACAAGCATTATAGAGATATATATTAATGCGCAATTATCATAGATGATAGATTAAAGCATTATAAGAATATCTTCATGTTGGTGAAGATTATACTACTTATTACTCCAAAGTGCCATCAGAAGAGACGATCGCATTACTGAAGTTACCAGTCGCATTGTTCGTCGAAAAAAGAGCACTTATTGACCCTAATTTTATTGTCTCGGCACGATGCCTTATAACATCTTCTCGAAAACGGCGAAGAGATCTGTCTACAGCGTTGTTTATTCTCACCTAAAGAGGAAACAATTACGGTACATAGCTTCCTGCTGGCAAAGTTGTAAATAATCATACGTACTGATAACACCAAACTCTTATGCAATGAATTTGGGGTCGCATTGCGAAGAACATTATTCACAAGGGCGCAGATGTGTTCCTTCAAACAAGGCATTATTAAATTACGAATTCCTGTTTTAAGGTCCGCCGGAATGTTGTGCGGATCGAGAGGACACCGGTCCGACACTAGAATGTTGACTTGGTTCTTGTATGACCTAGAGTAACATGCAATTCCAATTTCTGATCAAATAATATGACCTCAGAAATTATAATGCATCTTCCAGTTGTTCATACCAGTGTTCTTCTGTTGTAAATGTGTACACTTGGCAACGTTCATCATCCACTTTATAAAATCCGGTTTCACCCTGTGGCTGCATAAAAGACATTTGTACGGTGTAGATAAAATGATATATTGCAATATTATTTCTATGACGTTAAAGTATCAGATTAATATTTTCTTTTGTATGCCATGTACCTATATATGCGCGGCATACCAAAGTAAAATTCACTTACCACGATATTAGCTATTCCTGCTACGAGGAATGCGTACGACCAAGAGAGGGACGAATTATGACTATTACCATTCCCTCCGTTCGTATGACGTGTCCCAAACTGTACCTGCGTCACATTCGCTAAAGACGCGGTTTGTCATTATACGAGATGCTTAAAGATCTTTACGGGAAAAAGTTTACGTTTACAAGGTTATGTATTTACACGTATAATCGATGGCAGCATTGTCAGAATAGATATAAACAGCATCCCCGTTTATATACCCTTTAACATTGAAGACAGGCACGTTGATGATAGTTTGCACAGGGTAAATCTCATACCGACTTCGTAGGCGTTTGTGAAGAAATTCGTAATAGACGTTTGGGCACTCTGAAATACAATGATTTGGAATGACATCGTTTTAATATTATCTGCCATTATACCTACAGTCAAGTAAAGTTAAAAGCTTAAAAATGGGGATTGTCCTATTAATCGTTGTACTCACTGTATAAGTCTGGTCCTGAGCTAAGCACCTTTGAAACCACCGATGCTAAAACAGTTAGAATTTGTAATGCGTGGAACATTTCTTCGAATTGTTACTTCCTCGACAACTACAGGTTTGGCTTATCGTTTGGGATGATTCAGCCAAAAAACTGTTTTCTTCGTTGCAAAACTCCCGTAGGTGTAGGTGCATTTACAGTTGAATCGTGCCGTTTCCTAGCACAAGAACACATTAGTGCGTAAATTTACTGGCATCGAAAACTTGTTTATCTCATTTGACGTCCTCTCCGTGTTAAAACATGAGTCACACTTTGCACTTCGCAACAGCACCCTCGTCAAATGAAAAATAAACCTTGAAATGTATTACCAATGGTTACTATAAAGTTTTACTATGCTGTTATTGCAAAAAATAAAATTTCGTCGTGTTCAACAATCGACAAACGTGGGGCATTTAGAAGGATTTGTCAAAAGACTCGTAAAAGTGGAATAAATCTGTAAATTGCTAAAATTCTGTAAGAGCACTATCGCTTATGTGAAAGTTTTATGACAATAGCCATGGCGCGGTATACACTTGAAGTCCACACAAAACCTTTGAAATGTAAGAACAGGAAGCGCTAAGTATGGTATATGGTCCCTCGAAAAAACCTCTATGAAGCTAGCAGGACCAAATCGGCAGAATCAAACCGGACCGACCTCATTATTTAGTACCCATTTTGTACTAATTTGTACCACCAAAATGAATTTTGTACCCCGTGCCATTTTCACAAAAACAGTGGCGCTGCTAGCTTAGTGCCTAGCTGGCAGGACCACAAGAAAAAAAAAGAAAAAAAGAGAAACAAAGGCAGCGATAGAAAGGTCTGAATTTGTACTAATTTGTACAACCAAAAAGAATTTTGTACTTCGTACCATTTTCACAAAAACAGTGGCACTGCTAGCTTATAGGGACTAGCTGGCAGGACCACAGGAAAAAAAAAGAAAAAAAGAAAAACAAAGGCAGCAATAGAAAGGTCTGAATTTGTAATAATTTGTATCACCAAAAAGAATTTTGTACTTCGTACCATTTTCACAAAAATAGTGGCACCACGTGTATTCTTGCTGAAATAATTCCCGACTGATTTTAACATCATTGATCGCTAAAACAAAGTACCCCTTGTTATCAGCAGAATCAATCGGGGTTCCTACACGGAACATCTGACAATTTGTACTAATCACATACGAAATTACAGATTTTGTACCCATGTCGTTCTTTTGAAAATCACCGCTTATCCCCATTGGACTCAAGAGTAAAGTACTCTTTGACGTCAGCAAAATCAATCGGTATTCATAGGCAGGTTTCGTAGTAATTTGTACCGCTTGAATATGAAGTTTCAGATTTTGTACCCATGCCGTTCTTCTGAAAAAAGAGTAAAAAGGGTACTTTACTCTTGAGTCCAATGGGAATACCTGGTGATTTTCAAAAGAACGGCATGGGTACAAAATCTGAAACTTCATATTTAAGCGGTACAAATTACTACTAATCCTGTGTACGAATACCGATTGATTCTGCTGACGTCAAAGAGTACTTTACTCTTGAGTCCAATGGGGATACACGGTGATTCTCAAAAGAACGGCATGGGTACAAAATCTGAAACTTCATATTCAAGCGGTACAAATTACTACGAAACCTGTCTATGAATACCGATTGATTCTACTGACGTCAAATAGTACTTTACTCTTGAGTCCAATGGGAATACCCGGTGATTTTCAAAAGAACGGCATGGGTACAAAATCTGAAACTTCATATTCAAGCGGTACAAATTACTACGAAACCTGTCTATGAATACCGATTGATTCTGCTGACGTCAAAGAGTACTTTACTCTTAAGTCCAATGGGGATACCCGGTGATTTTCAAAAGAACGGCATGGGTACAAAATCTGAAACTTCATATTTAAGCGGTACAAATTACTACTAATCCTGTGTACGAATACCGATTGATTCTGCTGACGTCAAAGAGTACTTTACTCTTGAGTCCAATGGTGATACCCGGTGATTTTCAAAAGAACGGCATGGGTACAAAATCTGAAACTTCATATTCAAGCGGTACAAATTACTACGAAACCTGTCTATGAATACCGATTGATTCTGCTGACGTCAAATAGTACTTTACTCTTGAGTCCAATGGGGATACCGGGTGATTTTCAAAAGAACGGCATGGGTACAAAATCTGAAACTTCATATTTAAGCGGTACAAATTACTACTAATCCTGTGTACGAATACCGATTGATTCTGCTGACGTCAAAGAGTACTTTACTCTTGTGTCCAATGGGGATACCCGGTGATTTTCAAAAGAACGGCATGGGTATAAAATCTGAAACTTCATATTCAAGCGGTACAAATTACTACGAAACCTGTCTATGAATACCGATTGATTCTGCTGACGTCAAATAGTACTTTACTCTTGAGTCCAATGGGGATACCGGGTGATTTTCAAAAGAACGGCATGGGTACAAAATCTGAAACTTCATATTTAAGCGGTACAAATTACTACTAATCCTGTGTACGAATACCGATTGATTCTGCTGACGTCAAAGAGTACTTTACTCTTGAGTCCAATGGGGATACCCGGTGATTTTCAAAAGAACGGCATGGGTACAAAATCTGAAACTTCATATTTAAGCGGTACAAATTACTACTAATCCTGTGTACGAATACCGATTGATTCTGCTGACGTCAAAGAGTACTTTACTCTTGAGTCCAATGTTGATACCCGGTGATTTTCAAAAGAACGGCATGGGTACAAAATCTGAAACTTCATATTCAAGCGGTACAAATTACTACGAAACCTGTCTATGAATACCGATTGATTCTGCTGACGTCAAATAGTACTTTACTCTTGAGTCCAATGGGGATACCGGGTGATTTTCAAAAGAACGGCATGGGTACAAAATCTGAAACTTCATATTTAAGCGGTACAAATTACTACTAATCCTGTGTACGAATACCGATTGATTCTGCTGACGTCAAAGAGTACTTTACTCTTGAGTCCAATGGGAATACCCGGTGATTTTCAAAAGAACGGCATGGGTACAAAATCTGAAACTTCATATTCAAGCGGTACAAATTACTACGAAACCTGTCTATGAATACCGATTGATTCTGCTGACGTCAAATAGTACTTTACTCTTGAGTCCAATGGGGATACCGGGTGATTTTCAAAAGAACGGCATGGGTACAAAATCTGAAACTTCATATTTAAGCGGTACAAATTACTACTAATCCTGTGTACGAATACCGATTGATTCTGCTGACGTCAAAGAGTACTTTACTCTTGTGTTCAATGGGGATACCCGGTGATTTTCAAAAGAACGGCATGGGTATAAAATCTGAAACTTCATATTCAAGCGGTACAAATTACTACGAAACCTGTCTATGAATACCGATTGATTCTGCTGACGTCAAAGAGTACTTTACTCTTAAGTCCAATGGGGATACCCGGTGATTTTCAAAAGAACGGCATGGGTACAAAATCTGAAACTTCATATTTAAGCGGTACAAATTACTACTAATCCTGTGTACGAATACCGATTGATTCTGCTGACGTCAAAGAGTACTTTACTCTTGTGTCCAATGGGGATACCCGGTGATTTTCAAAAGAACGGCATGGGTATAAAATCTGAAACTTCATATTCAAGCGGTACAAATTACTACGAAACCTGTCTATGAATACCGATTGATTCTGCTGACGTCAAAGAGTACTTTACTCTTGAGTCTAATGGGGATACCCGGTGATTTTCAAAAGAACGGCATGGGTACAAAATCTGAAACTTTATATTTAAGCGGTACAAATTACTACTAATCCTGTGTACGAATACCGATTGATTTTGCTGACGGCAAAGAGTACTTTACTCTTGACTCCAATAGTGATAAGCGGTGTTTTTCAAAAGAACGACATGGGTACAAAATCTGTAATTTCGTATGTGATTAGTACAAATTGTCAGATGTTCCGTGTAGGAACCCCGATTGATTCTGCTGATAACAAGGGGTACTCTGTTTTAGCGATCAATGATGTGAAAATCAGTCGGGAATTATTTCAGCAAGAATACACGTGGTGCCACTATTTTTGTGAAAATGGTACGAAGTACAAAATTCTTTTTGGTGGTACAAATTAGTACAAATTCAGACCTTTCTATTGCTGCCTTTGTTTTTCTTTTTTTTTCCTGTGGTCCTGCCAGCTAGTCACTATAAGCTAGCAGTGCCACTGTTTTTGTGAAAATGCTACGAAGTACAAAATTCTTTTTGGTGGTACAAATTAGTACAAATTTAGACCTTTCTATCGCTGCCTTTGTTTTTCTTTTTTTCTTTTTTTTTCTTGTGGTCCTGCCAGCTAGGCACTAAGCTAGCAGCGCCACTGTTTTTGTGAAAATGGCACGGGGTACAAAATTCTTTTTGGTGGTACAAATTAGTACAAAATGGGTACTAAATAATGAGGTCAGTCCGGTTTGATTCTGCCGATTTGGTCCTGCTAGCTTCATAGAGGTCTCGAAAAAGCTTCCGGGTTCCTAAATACGTATAATCACCTCACGGGGTCAAGTATAACTATCAATAGAAATTATTCCTCCGCGGTTGTGCCTAATAAGGAAGATTGAAAAAGATTTGGTGTCTATTTCTTAGAAAACGAACAGAGAACCCGGTAGAGGTTTTTTATATTGAAAATATTTTACACATTGAAAGAACTTCCTGGGTTGATAACAAATAGACCATTTCATTTTATAACGCGGATGTCTTGTGTCGTAGCAGCATTTCATATCAAGTATGGTATATGGTCCCTCGAAAAAGCTTCCGGGTTCCTAAATACGTATAATCACCTCACGGGGTCAAGTATAACTATCAATAGAAATTATTCCTCTCGCGGTTGTGCCTAATAAGGAAGATTGAAAAATATTTGGTGAGTCTATTTCTTAGAAAACGAACAGAGAACCCGGTAGAGGTTTTTTATATTGAAAATATTTTACACATTGAAAGAACTTCCTGGGTTGATAACAAATAGACCATTTCATTTTATAACGCGGATGTCTTGTGTCGTAGCAGCATTTCATATCAAGTATGGTATATGGTCCCTCGAAAAAGCTTCCGGGTTCCTAAATACGTATAATCACCTCACGGGGTCAAGTATAACTATCAATAGAAATTATTCCTCTCGCGGTTGTGCCTAATAAGGAAGATTGAAAAAGATTTGGTGAGTCTATTTCTTAGAAAACGAACAGAGAACCCGGTAGAGGTTTTTTATATTGAAAATATTTTACACATTGAAAGAACTTCCTGGGTTGATAACAAATAGACCATTTCATTTTATAACGCGGATGTCGTGTGTCGTAGCAGCATTTCATATCAAGTAACAAATAATTATTAAGAATTCAATGCACCTAATCTTTGTGATTTTTCGTGAAACGCTATAAGAGAATTTCGCTTGAGATAAAGCCGAGGACACAGGACTGCAGTAAAATGTACAGTCACAATGCGGAAAGAAGCGAACGTTTTTATTGTTATATTATCTTCTTATGCTTGGAGACGACACGATTCAACTGTAACTTCACCTATATCTATGACAGTTTTGCGACGAAGAAGACAGTTTTTTTAGTTGAAGCATCCCCAACGTTACAGCAAAACCGTGGTTGTCGTAGAAGTCGTAATGTTTCACGTGTTACAATTTGTAGCTGTCTTAGCAACAGTGATCTGCACGGTACTTAGCACAGACTTACACAGTGAGTATGACAATCATTAAGACAATCTCCAATTATAATGTTCACAAAAGATTCTAATTTTGTTTGAGTGTGGACATAATTGCGCATAGTATAATATCTAACGACGTAATTGCACTTCACCAACGACATCACTGTGTTGTATTTCAGACTGCCCAGAGGTATATTACGATTATTTCGAGGGAGGGTTCAAAAGTCGGTATGAGATACACCCTATACGAACAGTCATAAGCATATCTGACTTCAATATTGAGGGGAGTTTTCCGGACCAGGCTGTTTATGCCTATTCTTCCAATGCTGCCGTAGACTACATGTGTAAGCATGCACTCTTGCAGATGTAAACTTTTTTTCGTAATGGTCGTGAATTAGCTCATATAATGGTAATCGACGTCTTCAGCGAATGTGAAGGAGGTACAGTTCGGTGCTCGTCTTAAGGACAGAAAGGATTACAATGGTCATAATTCTTCACTGTCATGGTCGTACATATTCCTCGTCGCAGCAACAGCTAATATCGTAGTAAGTGAATATTTTTTTGGTATGTCGTACATAAAGGAACTTTGTTTCGCTCAAGCGCCAATCCGCCTCCAAATCGTCAAGTGCACGCGCTTCGTGGTTGAGCGAGACAGGGAAAAATGTTGAAATATTGCAGTTAACTTTGTAATGTATGTTTACATAAATATCTTAGATTTTGTTCGGATCCGATAAGTGTAAACGAAAATATGTATTTATCAAAATTAAAACTTGCTACCATTTTGAAACGGTTCGAGATAGCCGTTCAGCTTTTTTTCCGCAATTTAAGATACACACGACACACGCGCGCGCGCGCGTACCTTCACGCTTCGAGATCGAGGCTGCATATGTCACTCCCTTAGCGATCGTGCCTAAACACGAATTTGGTGCTTAAATGTCGTACAAACAATATTGCAATGTATCATTTTATCCACACCGTGCAAATGTCTTTCGTGCAGCCAGAGGTTGGGACCGGATTTTACAAAGTGGATGATAGAGGATGCCAAATGTACACATTTACCATAGAAGAACACTGGTATGAGCAATAGAAAATGCATTCTAATTTCTGAGGTAATATTACTTGATCAGAAATTACCATTGTATGTTGCTCTAGGCAATACAAGAACCAAGACAGCATTGAGGCGTCAGTCAAGTTTCCTCTCGATCGGTACAACATTCCGGCGACCTTAAAGATGGCAGTTCGTAATGTAACTATGTCTTGCTTAAATGCATATATCTGTGCCCGCGTGAGTCAGGTTCTGCGCACTGCCCGCCCAAATCCGCAAGAGAAGAATTTCCCTTTTCGACTATCAGTACGTATGATTATTTGTAGCTTTGTCATCAACAAGGTATGTACCGTAATTTCTTTCTTGCTAGGTGGGAATAAAGAATGCAGTAGACAGATCGCTCCGTCGTTTTCGAGAAGACATTAGAAAACATCATGCCGAGAAAATAGATATAGGGAATGTAACTGTACCTTTTTCGGCCAATGTTGTGGCTGGTAACTTCCATGGCGTAATCGTGGCGACTGGTGGCACTTTCGAGTAATAGAACGTATAATTTTCACCAACGTGAAGATATTCTTATAACCTATCATCTATGATATTTGTGTATTAATGCTCATCTCTACAATTTCTTTTATAGAAACCTTTCGATGATTGAAAGAGTCGGTAATGCAACCGCAAAGATTGATGCAAATGGATATTATATTACGAGTACATATACTTTTCCTGAAGCACGTGTTCATTTCGACAACTATAAAGTAATTTCCATTGTAATATTGTCAGCGGCAACTCTTTACGGTTGGGTCGTTCGTACATCGTTCCAAAGCATTACTTTGCTTCTTTCTTGCAGTTTCAATTTGAAAAGGTACCATTTAGTGGTGAAATGTCTATAACAATACAGGATTTGGAAATTCAAGTCATGCGTTCAGCAGTTCGGCATTTTAGCGTTTGCAATAAATCTTTATCGCTGAACGTTACGAAAATAGACAAATTACAATATGAATTTAGTGGATACGACTTGCTCGATTCTACGCTATCCAGTGTATGGAGATGGATTTCCTCACCGTGGGAGGTGGAAATGAAAAAAGTATTGAGAGTTTATCTTGCGGAGAATCTATTGTTGTACGGTGCAGCCAATTACAGTGATAATATTTTCGGGCCATGCATGTCTAATTCAAGCAAAGCATAGCATAATATGCATACTTTGCAAACGAATTAACGTTTTATATTTATACAATAGTAAGAAAATGCAAACTAATATATTATAACATGTAGCAGCAAAATGTGCGTGAATAAATTGTATGCTGAAAACAGATTATACAAGTTAAAGTTATACTCGTACAAGATGAAATATTTTATACAGAATACTAGCGAGTGGAGCACCCTGCGCTTTCGCTTCGCTCCGCCAGGTATAAAAAAGCTACGCTTTTTTGCAATAGTCACGACCACGAACTGGTACTTCGTGTTCGCGGAAGTGAAGGAAAAATTTTCAAATATTGCAGTTAGCTTTTTAATGTATACTTACATATACATCTCGGATTTATTGGAACTAAACAAAAATTAAGATATACACGTAAGTATATATTAGAAAAGTAACTGCAATACTCTCAAATTTTTTCATGAACCGCGAGTTCTATGTACGCGTATCGCAGAAATGCTTTAATTCGCGGGCGAGTACGAAGCACGAGCCTATGTATTCGGAAAGGCGAGCGCAAAGCACGAGATCTGGTGATCTGGAGGTGGTTAGCACTTGGACGAAACGAAAGCGCAGGGAACTCTGCCCCCTCGTTTATTTTTAAGTCCAATGGTTTTATAACATATTCACATTAGTCCTTCCTGAACTTAATTAAATTACTCGGAAGCTAATTAAGTGATTATTACAAAAGACGATCTTTTATTAGTGATGTTTTCCTGTTTCGTTTATTTTATTGATTCAATAATTTCTTATTCATTAATGTAATGCTTCTCAAGCATATTCACACGCGTCTTATTGAATTCGAATACAACATTGTCCATGCGTACAATCAGGCTGTTAAACTAAAAAAACCTTTGACTACCATTTCATCATTCCATTAACGAAGAAAATTCTCTGATCCTCGTTCCTTTCCAAGCACAATACTTATACCGTAAAGAAAAATCCACCGCCAAGTGGAGAGAAGCCCTGAACGAAATAATTCTCTCCGCATAATGAATCTCCGAGGTGGCCGCCTTCTCCTCCACCTCCTGCGATCCATGTAATTTCTCATAAAAGATTCGTGACGTTCTAATCGATTATTCCAACTCCGTTCCTTATTTGGATTTTCCGGTGGCGGCACGAGCGCGGCCTCAGGACGAGAATCGAAGGTAGGAGGTGAGGGTGGAGACGAACGAGAGATTCCGTCGTGGGGGCCCAGGTATATGAAAGAAGGATGAAGAAATCGTTGGCTCTGCCTCCACCTCTCCACGCCCCCAGGATTCCGTTCATCGTTCGGCTGGCAACGTTCCAAGAAAGTAAATCGCACCGGGATTGATTTATGACTGACTGGAGTTTTTACCACCCCCTCGTCCCAACGCAAGGTGGGAGAGAGAGAGAGATGAGGGTGAGGAGGGCGCTTATCGGTACCTCGTTGATTTATTCCAGTGAAACACGGGAATGGCTGAAGGAGTGGGAGCTTGGGGTGGAACGTAGAGTCCAGATGAGGAAGGGGTTGAGGGTGGAGGTATTAATTGCAGTGCGTATCACGCGTGTGTTGGAAATAATAATTCGGTTAATGCGCGCTTATGTCATAATAATTGTTATTTCCATAAGAGGGCGGGGGGTGACTTTAATTGAAGCGCTTGTCCACGATTACGCGGATACCTCCTTGATTTATTTTACTGAAACGCGAGAATGGTCAGTAGTGGGAGTTGATGTGAAACGCGGAGCCTAAACGTGGATGGTGTTGAGGGTGCGAGTATTAATTGCAGTGCGTATCACGTATTTATTGAAAATAACAATTTGGCGAATGCGCGCTTTCGCCATAATGATTATTGTTATTTCGATAAGAGGGATGGAGCTGCGACTTTAATCGAAGTATTCGTTGACGATTATGCGGATGTTATTAAAATGGATTACAGTTGAGAGTAGGGGGTGGTAGTATAAGTACATTTCCAACCGCATCACCGGGATTTCAATTTTGAAATTTGAATTTCAAAAATTATACAGGAGCCTGATTCGTTGGCTGCGCGCTATCAATTTCCTGAACGCATTAGTAATTTATTGCGAAACGTGTACCCATGTCGAATTAACGTTAACACTTTAAATCGGAGTAATGTAAAGTGATATTTGGGTAAAGAGGAGATATTACTGTGGATTCTGGTCGTTTTATACACTCCATATCGATTAAATTATTAATTAAAGTAATTTGCGCTGTGATAAAGAATTAGTGTTTCAGAAGACCTTATTTTAGATCACGTAAAAAATAATGAATCATATTAATTCACGTGGCACCTTTGGAATTTACAATTTTCGATAAGAGCAATCAATAATTTATTACCTGTAATTTTTTACGGGAGCAACCGATATTTTATGGTGGATATCACTATAAGGGTGGATAAGAATATTTATTTATATATAAATTAAATTCACGCAAAACATTTTGGGATGCTCCGATTGCGATAACAATAACATATTGACAATAGTACCCGTGATTGTAATAACCGATTTTTACTTCAATGAAAATATGTTCGTATGCCAACTAACTTTACTACAGGTGCGAGACTTCTTCCACAATTACCTAAAAGGACTGATTAATATGTCACATTTCAATAAAAGTTTTTATCTGACAAAATATTCACACGATCTTCATAAATGTTAAATCGAAGAACTATCATTTCATTATCTCATGTGCTCTTTTCAATTCTTTAATCTTACAAACTGCTACGGTGTTTTATTTGAAACGACACAATTTTCTACACGACCTCTAATCATTCAAATGAACCACAAATCGAAAGCAGTAAACCAGCTAACGAGCTTTCGATCTCTAAAAAGAAAAAGAACTCATCATCAAAATAAGCAGTTATTTTTATCCATCCGTAACCCAAATCCCTTTAAAACACGGTTTCCGCGTGTAAAACGGGATTCCATCTAAAACATTCGTCGCCAGAGTTCCCTCCCTCTCTCTGAGGCAACGAACGCACATGTTTTTCATCGCATGCACAATGCACCAGGCTGAATGACACTCTCCGCGTCTCGCTATCAACCTACTCCAGCCGACTTAAGTGTCTCTCAAGGATCAGGCCCGTCGTCACGGTTCATTTGGCAGATGAGCCGAGCATCTGCGCGCGGGATCGAGGAGCCGCTCGTTCTTCTCCCCCTTCTCCTCTTATCCGTTGGCCTGTAGATTTGGGTCAGATTGCGGAATGCGCGATTCACGTACCCGACCAACAAAGTGTCGCTCGTGAAACCTCGGGAGGATCGTCGATCTCTAATGTCCGTGAAACAGGAGAAACCCTTTCTGGAGGAACGTGAGTAGGAAGGTGGAGGGAAGACGAGCCAGACGCAAAGAGCCCAAGCGAGAGAAGGCGAAAGAGAAAGAGAGAGTCTGGACCAAACTGGAAACGAGCACCAGTCGGTCGACATTTCCTTCTCGATACTCGACGATCGATCGGTCGAAGCCAGAGAGACCGGTAGGAATTTTCTCGACGATGGCTCGGAAATTGGTCGATCTTCTCCTTTCTCTCTCGCTCTTCCTCACCCTGATCCTCTTCTTCTCTCCTTCGCTCGACCAGGCCATTGAGATTGCCGCGCGCTTTTTCTCTTTGGCTTAACGGTCCATGTACCACGATTGTCTCTTGCCACGAGCTTTTTGGGGATGGTAAGAGGGGAAGAAAAAGAGGAATGGAGAGGGAGATCGGTTTTGGGAGAACCTCTCACGAGTGCGCGACCGCTTCTCGGTGGTATTGAGGAAACCCCAAATGGCAACTGGTGAATCGATTAGTGCCCTCTCTAGTCGACCATTCGACGTAATACCACGAAATTTCTGTCCCCATCCCGTGCGCCCTCTAACGAATCCGAGTGTTTCCACGAATCGCGTTAGGTAGACATTAGATCGCTTCCGATTGCACGAGCGGGATCGTTAGATCGTCTGACCGATAACTTTTTAAGTCTTCCGACAGAAGGGAGACTTTTTTTCTAGGCGAATCAAGATCCCTCCCTTACGTACACCAGAGTTCGTTTTGAGATTGTTTTGCTGCAAGGAGTCGCGTATCTTGATTGTATTTTGTTTTCTTTTTCCTTAGGGCGAGGCTTAATACAGGCCTTAACGTAGATTTAACGTGGGTAATAGAGGTTCGTCAATGACCAGGTTAAATTAATGCTGGAGATTAAGACATTTGTTTGCGTTCGATAGAATCTGCTGATTTTCTTTATTCTATTATTTAGTATTTATTACAGACCTTTGTGGAATTCATACTTGGTTTTTTTAAATTAGGAGACTGGTGAGCACACAATTGACTCATATTTGTGAAAGTATCTAAGAATTCAGATAAAGCTAATGAAAAGTTTCGTGAGAAATATATCGTAGGGCCCAGAAATTGTCGATTAAGGTTGGGGCAGCAATCATTTATATTAATTAGGAAAGTGAACAAGAATATTCACATTCGCTTTTTATGGCTACTGCATTTTTCATGCTTCAAGGTAAAAATTATAATAATATAATTATTACATTAGTTTTCTACACTCATTAATTAACGTTTTGAGCTAAAGGTAAATTATATTTACGATAGGCACTCTTACCGAGAAACGAATCTGTTATTACACAAAATTCTGTTTATAAATTAATCTAATTTTTCTTTTACCCGTCAATAGCGGGTAAAATTTAATTTTTAATTTTTAGAATTTAGAATTTAATTCTCTATTTAATCATTATTAGCTGCTAAAATTATTAATATATAACACTTTGTCTCTCGCTCTCTCTGTCCTTTAATAAACAACTGTACCAACCTTCACAATCCTTTCATTATCTCATCTTGCCTGGCACAATTGTTTTTCAACCGGCATGTAACAAATTTCTAATTCGACAACAAACGCGCCCACTAATGGAATTCGTTAGAATTGATAAACGGCGCTTCTTCCTCCCACGGCGAGATATTTATCTTTCATAACGTTTCTATAACGAATCGTCGCGTGAAAAGGGAGACGGAGAGCTCGTGACTTATGGCGTGCGGTAAGCAAGCCGATCGAAAATAGCTTTTGACAGGCGCGTGTAACAATCGCAATAAATCTATCTCTCACCCTCCACCTCATGTGTCGTCACGTGCTCCGCGACGCCGCCGCCACAATTCGCGGCGTCGATGGCGTCCCGTTTTTTTTGTCTGTTTCCCTTTCCTTTATTCAGCATGCCACTCGCCGCGTTCAACGAAGGACAAAAAACAATCGGTTAATAGTTAAGCGAGGAGAGGAGTGTCACGTGAAGAGAGATATGAAAAAGTAAATGTCACGTGACGCAACCGGTACGCAGTAAATTTTTCAACGAATGGAGTACGGTGGAAGATACGTCGAACGATAAATCAACGGGTTCTAATTCTTTATAATTCAAGTGAAAGTTCACATTGGGAACAGAAAATGAGAGTATGCAGTTTTTTTCCACGTTTAACGATTTAGATTTATCGAAACTGTACTGCAACGTAATTTCGCATTCGTTTCTTAACCAGTGTATTCTTGCTTTCTACCAACGTACAAAGGGTCAATAGAGAAAATGAAATAGTCATTATGTTAATTAGTCATAGGATGAATATTTTAAGGAAAAAGTGCGATTGGAAATTAGTTGAATGTTAAATCGTCACTTTTTGTAATATACTATACATTCTTATTATAAACTTGAATATATGTAACGTTTGTCCGAAAGTCCTGGCTATTCCTAAATGACATACAAACTGGAAATCTGGCAAGGTTGCAGGTTGTACGAACCAGTGAAGGTAAATTGGAAAATATTTAAGAACGAGGTAGTATCTTAATCACTTTGAAATTACGTAAAAATATAAAATGTGACACAGTTGTAGATATCAGGATCCTAATAACGATAATAATAAACAAACAACCTAAATGTCCCCTTAAAAATGAGAAAGATCGCAGAAAAGTCGCAGACATTTAAAATTCTATACCAAAGACATCAAATATTTTCATTGTTGGACCACTTCAAATTAAAAAAAGCCTATTTCCTCTTTCCACCAAAATCAGCCAATAAAAAGTGCCTCCGGGCGACAGTGTCGGAAGACAGTTGGCAAGCTCGTTTCCGCTACTCGGGTGCCGCGAACAAAACTTTTCAATAATTGCCGCGATCGTAATAAAGCCGAGTAAGCGGAGAAATTAGCACGCGCGCAGCGGTGAAGATGAGTAGGGGGTGAGGGTTAAATTCGCAAGGGTGTGGAACACGACGAAGGTGGAAAGGTTCGTGGACGAGAAAACGAGCACGCGTCGCCCTTGCACGGAGATACCACGAGCCCCATTATTCGAAAAGTTCGGCCTGCAAGCTTTTAATGGCTTTCAGAGAGGCAAGAGCGTGCCGCCCAAAAGTCGTTACCATTGCCCCACCTCCACTCCCACCTCCAACTCTTCTCATGCCTCCAGCCCCTCACATTTTTCCTTCTTTTACAATCTTCGGTTTCCTTTACCCATCTGGTGACTCTTCCACGGAGCGCTTAACAAATTCGTTCTACTCATCGCGTTAATTTTCACCATTCAAATCGACTTCTAACTCTCATTCGCAAACCAAGTTTTAATCCGTTGCTGTCCCCGATTGGTGGTGAATTTGTTTCGATTTTTCATCGAATTATGACGGGTGCTTTTAATACGAAATTTAGCTCACTTTGAAAAAGGTAAGAACGTGCACCTACGCTGTTGCTTGTTTTCTTCGATCTACCATCATCCCCGACGACGATTGCGCGCTTTAACAAATTCGCTCGATTCATCGCACTAACTTTCGTCATTCCAATCGACTCCACACTCTCATTCGTGAACGAAATTTCCATCTGTTGCTGCCCCTAGTGGGCCGTGAGTTTGTTCGGATTTTGCGTCGAATTATCGCGACGTCGTTACGTTTCAATTTATTGTCGCGCGCACGACGGGGTTGGATGTGGGAGTTAAATTTTCCAACCGCAGCGAAGCCGTCGATATATTTTTACGTTCCTCGTCTCTTTTCCTCCTGCTCCTCATCCACGACATACGCCATTTCGTTCGTTGGACGCTTCGTTGGCGCCAAACGAGAATCCGATCGATCCACGCATCGCCACGTTGATTTCCCAGCATAACCTAAACCCTTAACCCTAACCCAACCCAACCCAAGTTCGTCTTTTTTTTAGTGGACTTCGGTTTTCCATCTTTCTCGCTCTTAAATAATGCATACATACGTATGTATGCATACATGTACTCTTTATTTATTGATCCATTTTCCTTTGTCGGTTTTATTTTTTCCTAGGGACCTGCGTAATTGGAAAGTGAGAGAGGAACGTGTGGAGGAGGCGTTGAAGGGGGTGTATTTTCGTGAGAGTTTTCATTTGGTGTCGCCAACTTTTTAATTGGCAACCGACGCTTCACTTGTACGGCTCTATAGGGCATGGAATTTCTACCATTAAAAATGCGCGTGTTGATAGCATAAAGAATTTAGAATATATTTGGCGATGTAATCTAAATGTCATAACGTTAACTGTGTGTTTAAAGTGTTTTGAAGAATTTCGAACTTCCTCGTATAATATAATTGTAGGAAAAATAATATTATCATCTACTCAATTTTAATTTATGACTAACGTTTTACTTATACGGTGGTCTTTCCGCAAGAAAAGTTTTGGCATTGGCTCGTGGGTTAATAACACGAAGAATTTGGAATACTGTAGTGCGATATACAATGTAAGTTTCCTCTGATTCGTCAAACCATCTACGATTTAAGCACGAGCCACGTGCCTGGCGCTAGATGACACTGGTGTCAGCTTACACGCGTGTCTCGTTTCACGAATGAGAATGCGGTGGTATTTTAAATGACTCACTTTACAGATTGGACGTAACTTGGCATCGGTTCTCAGTTACCTCATACTCTGACGTAAATGAATCAAATAGACAATATAGAGTCTCGTAACGTACGACGTGTGCCTGCCGAATGTTTCGCAATTGTTTACGTACGTTCTAAGGTCACGTTTGCGATTTACTCTCGTGTATACGCATACACGTGCAACACCCGTAATTCAGTTGTTCGCTATTCTATTATTGCATGACCCTGTAAAATAATTCAAATCATTAATTCGCACGAAACATCGCGCGGTGCTTTAACTAATTTATTATAGGTTACGCGAGATAATGTTGCAAATAATCGATACATACGCTTTTTCAATTATTCCGAGAATTGTAGCCCAGCTTCGTTGTTTCTCTCGTCGATCAGAAGCCACGAACGCTGCTGCGAACGCGAGCATTTTAAAGTTGCAACTTTAAGTGATAATCAGAGCTCTCCTTGAATTTGTCTTGAACAACCGCGCATTCGACTGCACACGGGCCTGCAGTGGGGTGCCATAATCCATTCCACTCGCGACCTGTAACGTCCCAAACTCACAAATAATTTAGTGGTTGGTACGATTTTGAAATTCGTTAACCGAATTATTACCGGCGGAAGTTTGAGATGAATCAAATCGTGAAATATGGCATTCGACTGTGAAGAGTTTCGAATAACCAATCAGATTGCAAATCCTGTAGTGCCATTTTAAACTTAACTATACTTAAATGCGACCTTTCAGGTTTACTGGCTAAACTTGAAATCAATAACGACCACTTAAATTAAAATATTAATCTTTAAATACCATACTATCTCTATATTTATTGTTGTGTACAATGTGGAATTGTTTATTATTGATTACATTTGCAATGGAGAGAACACACGTAAAGCAATTCTTCCAAGTGACAATATCCAATTGAACAATAGATTTTAACCAAAGAACGGTAACACTAATATTAAAATACATTCTGGAAAAAATACTATCCATGAAGCTTCTTTGAAATATTAAAACCTTCGAAGCAAGACACTTCATTATGAAGTTTAAATGTTCGTTAGATTCTCCGTACCAATGATACCCTGACTATTCGTATTCGTCAAAAACAAGCCCGTCCAAATATCGCACAACCATAATCGCAAACACGGCTCGAAAATCGAAAGAGCCCATCACTGTGACTACTTTCGACGAATCACTCGTTCGAGGCGCTAATTAGATTCCGCCGAGAAGTGACGAACGATCGCGTGTTACCTGCTAACCGACATTGCGCGTTTGCATGATCCTAATACGGAGTTTTAGTGGGGGCGGGTTCCGTTCGACGGTATAATAAGCTAATGGAATTAGCCCCTAATACTGGATCGATAGCGAATGGACGGTCAATAAATTCGGGGTACAAACGAAATCGTTCTGGGCGAGTGGCGAGATGCGAGGCCAAGATCGATCGCGCCGTTAATTGCGTTTCGTCGTTACGTTGGGAGCGGTGGCGTGTCCGCCAATGGGAGAGTACGTTGATCTCCTCGGTCTCGTGTGTACGTTTTCTCTTCTTCTCTCCTTCGTCCCCCTGCTCCGTCTCTTTCCACACCGCTCTCTGAGTTCTCGTTCACCCTCGGCGTTGGTTGGTCACCCAGCGGAGACGAAAGAGACAGATGGCGGGCCCGACGCTTTTGCCAAGTATCATTTGCTCGGGCCATAAATCTCCCGCGCGCGAAGAAACAACGATGAGTAATGAAAATCGGAGATGCACAAATAATTGTGTGCCGGGTGAAGCTCGAAATAAGGATTATAAGTAGAAAGCTCGCGTTACGTAATCGTATCAGGGAAAGGGTTAATCGTGAAGGGAAGTTTACGCGTAGTAGGATTTCCATGGAAGTTAATTGGAATTTTTCTATTTAATGGGTTTCGAAAAATTAGCAAATATTTGTAAAATGTGGGTAGTTATCGGAAAAAGCGGTTCAATAATAATTTTGTTCATTTCCGATTAGAATGGTATGGTAACCACTGTGCACCTATGAGAGCTCGATGAAGTATAAGATGTTGTCTTATTGGTTGGCGAACGTTCAATCACTGTCTCGGTAGTGTCCCACGACTTTGTAACGAATTTGGGATATTTGTGTCGTAAATCGTTGCTGTTGCTAATCTTTACATTACTAAGTTCGTTTAAGGGATACCTACTTATTGAAATATAGTTAAATGTAAAGTCATCGTAAGGAATTCATAACTTGAGTGGTCACGCAAAACTCCTACAAATCCACCGCCAATTTCAGTAATTTCATTCCTTTGAAATTCTGAACGGGAATAAGCTGATTGGCGACCCATCTATTTAATTGAACTATTTTAGTCTATTGAAAAGTCCGATAAATTAAACGCCAATTCCGATGGTTTTGTCTATTTCGAATTGCAATAAATCGATCGACAATTTTCGAAATTTGTACCAATTATCACCGAGGAGAGATTGTTGCCTGTTGGTGTAACCACTAAACCACTTTCGTGTCGGAGACATTAGAGGGTACGAGTGGGATGGGTTATGGCAACGCGCTATAGACGAACAAGGAATCAAGCGCGCTTGAACGCTTGGTATGGGTGTAAATCGAAATCCAGTAAAAGTGCGAAGAAGAAGCGCGCTTGCCCTGCAGTAGAACTTTAAAGAGAACATTTATTCTCGCTGAAAGTTTAATGTTCAAAGTACGTGTGTGCATGACGGTATTCTTGAATACTGAACGAAATCACTAAATTAAAAAGGAGTTTCCTTTTACTCGCATTGCCACCTTTGGCATCGAGCATAGTGTCATGTTTTGCGCAGGATGCTTAGTACGTTTTTGCATGGTAAAAAAAACGAGAACTGGAAATGAGAACGTGGTGGGTGAAGATGAGGAATCGGTCGGACTTGTCAGACGGAAAGAGAAATAAAGAGAGTCGAGAAGGAGAGAGTGAAAACGAAATCGGACGAGAGAGAGAAAGAGAGAGGGCGCTTCTGCCAAGCGTCGTTTGATCGTCCCATAAATCTCTCGATACCAGACAGAGTGTTAGGGAGGGAGAGGAAAAGGGTTGGACCGTTCGGCCTTTTCCTCTGAACTTTGAATAACAAATAAATAGCGTCCTCCTTTTCCGCCTGGTCTTCTAGTTTCTTCGTTCCGAAACGCGGCTGCGGATTCGCGGAACCGGTTAAGAGTGATTTAAAGTCGTCTTGTGCCTCTGGTGTCTTCCTCCCTGTCCAATCGGCAACCCTCCAGGCCTCGCGGCACGCTGGAAATGTTAATCTATCGGCAGGCGCCTCTGGAGCCAATGAGAGGACAGTTTTTACAATAATTAGCAATTAGATCGTATTGACTTTTTTTTTTAAATAAAGAAGAATTTATGGATTACTCATAGGATGAATCAATTCGTTAGGAGTGACTAAATAGTGAGTCTAGCAAATGAATGAAGGATTCATTGATTTGTTAAATATTTTAATTAATTTGAATTCCCTTTTGGATTTTGCATGCTGGGAAGCAATGTTATATAAATAGGTGCTTCCAGACCTGTATTAAAGTATGTAGAGATCCTAACAGCTTACTCAAATTGGATAAATAATTAAAAACACAACTATTAACAAAATGAAATAAAATCTTATTTCTCAAAATGGAACACAACTTATAGTAAGATGAAAAATAATATTTTGTCTTGTATACTTCGATTATGTTGCATTTAAAAAATCTACTTTATCTCCAGTCCATCGACCACGTTCTCCATTCTGCTTAATTAATCCAGCCATAATACTCTTTAAAGAAAGTACTTAAATTACAATATTAGCTTCTAATTACCTCTAAGCCATTTAAAATTCCTCCACGTTGGACAACAGAAACTTGCAGCAACGAGACTGAAATATATTGGCCTTGCATAAAGAGGACGATGATGGAGAAGATAAAGGTCCCGCGTTCTAGCTGGCTGTCGTGGGCTGTAGATTGAGTCCCATCGTTGTCTCTAATTTGCGTGAACCTCGAGAGAACGAGCGGAATGAATGAGAGTGCAAGAAAGGGAGAGTGAGAGGGTGTGTGTGTGTGTGTGTGTGTGTGTGTGTGTGTGTGTGTTTGTGTGTATGTGTGTGTGAGAGAGAGGGTGCAAGAGTAGCGGAGGAAACGCGAGAGAATTTCGTCGCGGAATTCCAACCGGCTCGTTGCATGGACGCGATAAAACCCGCAGATGAAACCGCGCTGACGATTCTGAGAGAGGAGTGCGGAAACGCGATGCGGTTCGCGGTTATGAGGCTGGAAATTAATGATTTATAAATGCGAGGTGTAATTAAAGGTTCGCCGTAGCGGAGAGGTGGCACGCCGCACGGGACACAACGGGGCGGATACAGAGAGGAAGGGTGGCTGAGAGTAAAGGGGTGGCGGAAGAGAGTAGGGGTGGCAAAGGATCGCGGCAGAAGCGAGTGGTAGGGGCGAAGGGTGCGCGGAAGGTAATTAAATCAAACTTGCTAATGAAATCCGGCATCGACAAATCGCGAGCGAACCACATGCACTGTCCCCAATCCTCTTGCTACCCCTTCTCTTCCTGCGAATATGTGACCGTACAATGCGCGTCATCCGTGGATAAAAACGCTGTCGCTTCTGTCTCCGTGTTTAAATACCTGACCTTACCTTCCTTTGTTGGTGCTAATGTTTGTGACACTAATTTTTATAAATGCCAGGCTTCATATTAAATTTTAAGGCTTAGGTGAAAATCATAATCATGGTTGTTTGATATGGAGTTCTGAGGTGACGAGTAAACTCTGTAAACATTATAGGGTTGAAATCTTACTTTTGGAATGGACAGATGGGAGGATGTTAAAAAGGGATGTGGTCGCGTTGGTTTGAAGTATCTAGATGAAGTTTAAGTTGGGGAAAATTTGACTTTTTCAAAGAAACTTTAAATGTGAAGATTTGTGAAAATACGAATAAAAGTATTCGGGTGGGTTATTTTAAGCACAACCGTTAATTGCTCAGTGATTTGTATAAACAGCACATGTTCTACTAATTATGTACGCAAAATCAATTATATTAAGAAGATACGTGAATTCCTTTGAACAATGATAAATATATGTCTTTATATTCGAAACCTGGAAAATTAGAAAATCTAATAAAGGAATTTGTAAAATTTCCATACTGCCAATCAAAGCAATGCTTTGTTTACTTGATAAAGGCACAGAAATTCGAAATATGAACGAAAAAAACCATTTGTATGCTGAAACTAGTAATAAGATAAGAAACGTAACTGTAATGGTCAGAAAACGGTACTATACATTTACTTTAGATTCACGATTGTTCTGGAAGTCGCCCCATACCATAATAAATAAGTTGTCTATCTACTTAACTATTCATGTTAACTGAAATTTGTAGGGCCAGCAATAATCCACGGTCTTGCCTTCTCTTCACCCTGTTGAACATGTTGCAAATATCTCTCGGCCGATAATTTCTCACAAACCCCACCCTCTCCTATCTACCTTAAGGTTAACGCGGAGCAATTCAAGCCGAGGTTTAAAATCCCTCCGGTCTTTACTACCATCCCTTACAAGCGCGGATCCACCCTCTTTCAGACACCGACGCGATTTCTCTCGCGCAGTTTCATCTCAAGAGATGCGCCACGTTTACTCGTGCCCTTTTATTTCTCTCGCTCTCTCTCTCTCTCTCTCTCTCTCGTCACACACACATACACTCTCTCAACGAGAGACTCGGGCCTCCGTCTCATTTTTCGCAGCCAGGCGAATTAGAGAGGTTTTAACGTGCCGAATGAGAAAGCGGAAGAGAAAGGAAGCACAAGAGAGGGAGAAAAAACAGGATACTTTTCCGTCGGCATTTCCGTTGCGTCACCACTTCTCGGCCACTTTTATCGCTCCCATCGGCGACCTTTGCAGACGCGCGCGTCCCCGTGCCGCCTCTTTTTCGCTTCCTTCATAGTCCGCGGGGTTAATTAACCCCCGGAGAAAGGAGCGACCTGGTATTCGCGAATGCATCGGCCAAAGGGTGGTGCACAGGGAAGCCGCTGCTGGTCTATCTCTTTGTCGCCTCTGAGGAGCTACCGCGAACGACTACCAGCTCGTTTCCGTGATTTCTTCTCATTTCTCCAGCCCTTTCCTTGCCACAGTAACGACCTTAAGCCGTACTTACGACTCGATCACCTTCGAGAATGTTGGCTGATATTTTTCTTTTCTTTCCAAATATGAAGCCATTTGGGGAAGCAACGAGGGATTTTTGTGGAATCGTTGCATGTTTCTCGAAAGTTGCTTCTTATTCGTTTCTCCGGTATGGAGAACTTTCTTAGCGATGAAAGGCAACAAGAAGCTACAAAATGTTAAGGTTGTGTGTTGAGTTTTGTCCGAGAGCTCGCGATTGCAATGCCGAATCTGAGTATTTCAGTTTAATTTTAAATCCAGGTCGTTCGCGCATCGTGTAGGTTTCGGGCGCGAAAGCTTTGAATGTTTTCAAATCTTGTCAGAAAATTCTGTGATTTTAAGTTGTTCTTATTACTTCGTGACTCTTGGATAATGGGGGCTTATATTCTCAGGAATATGCTTTTGTAATCATTTTTAATGCTATTCGAAAGAGGAAGCTTCCAATATCGTCAACCCTTGTCCGACGATTGCACAATGTTAACTCGCTCTTACGTCC
Source organism: Tiphia femorata (assembly GCA_944319695.1). NCBI lineage: Eukaryota > Metazoa > Arthropoda > Insecta > Hymenoptera > Tiphiidae > Tiphia > Tiphia femorata. Next base: position 5,331,231 of record OX090902.1, read on the forward strand.
TCACGACTCTTACGAAATCGAGCCCTACCTGAGATATGAATATTGCAAAGTGTACATAAGATTCCACCCTTATTTTAAATGACATCCGAATGAAGAACGATGAGACTCTAAAATCGAACTCCAGTAATAATCGCATTTAGTTTTCCATCCATTCGCCGAAGGCACAGTATTGAGCTTCGAATGTTTTCAACTCCTGTCGGATGCAAATTCGCGCGATTCCTTCCGCAGTGAAGGATAATTAATTAACGAGATTGTCGCCTAGCCCGACAATTCCCAGAACGGTCGTGTCCCGATTTATTAATCGGTCCATCTTCCCGAAAGATATATCGTTCCTGGCGCGCTCACTCGCCTCTCGTTGGCGCGTTCAATTAATAACATTCGTCGAAACAACGGTCGCGGTTCCGTTCGCGTACACGCCAGCGGAGAGCAGAAGCTGAAAGCGACACGCTCGTTTCCGCCTTGGCCACTCGCTCGTCCTTAATTCGCAATTAATGGCGCGCGAGGTGAGCCCACGTGATTTTTCGAGAAGGCAGGTACTATTCGCAAGGCTCGTGACGTGCTCACAAGACAAAATAGATTTTCTTTTATTCCGTGGAGCCCGCGTTGGCTTCCGGGCTGACGCGAAACGCCATTGTCAGATGTTTGACAGCATTTTCGGATAATTTTATTTTTTTTTCTCCTCTTTTACCGGTCCGCTTCGATTTGAATAGCCGCAATGCGCCGACAAGAGCTGCTGGCTTCGTTTTCCATTGTACGTCGCTCCAATTTTTCCGATTCAGTTTGCGTCTCGCTATAATACGCACCCCACTGTCTACCATTCTTCGATCACTCTTTTGTCCAACGTGTTTTTCTCGTCACGAGATTCGCGCGCTCTTCGAATCAACATTTGGATGGTATTCTACTTGGAATGGATTACTTGTAATAATTGCCGCGAAGAGACAGCTCGAAAGAGGATTCTCGAAAATTCTCCCGTGCGATTTGATTTTAGAACTTTTGGGAATGATGAAACTTTCGAGAGGGCCTGTTCGTGACCAGAGCACTTATTCTCCTTGAATGAAAAGGCAAGAATGAGGTTGACTCGGAATGAGATTCTATTGCTCCCGTTCTGGTGGAATCGTTGAGTCTTGGTAAAGGTGCGGTCGTGACTATTGAATGCTCTCAAAATAACACTATTAGATATGTATATAGAAAAATCGAACCTGAACGTTTAATTTGTTTTAATAAAAAGTTAAAAGTTTCTGTCATACAATGATCGTCTTTAAATCGTTCGGTTTCGGTAAAGACGCGCTTCGTACACTTTTAAACGTTCTCAAAATATGACATCCATAACACAAAGAAAAATCTAAGGGTGAGGAGATTTGTCTTCGCATGGAGTGATTATTGGAAATTGTCCGTGCTCGATAAAGCTGCGCACGAAATTTTCGAAGAATTCTTAAGGTCGATTCCTGCAATATAAAAAATATTATCGCTCTCCTTTTAAAAGTTTGAGAAGTGAAAAGTCCAGAATGAAGTCGACGCAGACTGAAATCTTCCTGCACCGTAAACTCATTGAATCACTTCGTCTTCGATAAAAGCGCGCTCGTGCGTCTCGAACAATCACGAACTTCGATTTCTGAAATATCGAAAGAAACCATCGAAAATCTCCTTAATTGTATCGCAAGCCGCTTACGCTTTCTTTCGCGACTCCTTTCTCCGTCACAAGAAAATTCAAAACAAGAGAATCACCAAGAAAAGATTATTAAAGTTCCGCAGCTATGCAATTAGAATGGCGGGGATTGTCTAGCCTGATTAAATTCCATCTTAGTTATTTTTCCTCTTCTTTCTGCTCCTTGGAAGGCATCCTCTAGTTTCCTTCGGCACCTTTCGCTCGCACAAAAGGAAAACGTGGCTCGCGCGCGCTCTCTCCTTCGGTATCGGGACTTAAGCCGAAATAAGGAGGAATACGAGCGGTTATTTACGATCGGCCACCGCATTATTATTCCATGAATTTAAATGCAAAAAGGTGCACCGTGGAGACTATGGTGAGCCGACTGGTGGGATCAAGGGGGGACGAGCAGATGGAAATGCGGATGAAGCGAGAGGAAAACACGAGTGGAAGCGAGAAAGAGGAAGAGGGCGCGGAGAAAAGACGCACGACTAGAAAAAAGCAGGAAAGAGAGGCCGTGGAGAGATGAAAAGGATGCCAAGTTGGTTCCTCACTTGGAAACCTCTGCATAATCCTCAATTTTGCTCGGTCCGCTACGCTAAGATTTTCTCTTTCGCGAGGATGAGGTGGTGGGGAGAGGCTTCCGGCCGCGGCTTAATTTTAACACTCCTGGGAATGACACCACGTGGCCAGTGTAGGCGTCCGCGGGAGAGTTACTCGTTGCATAATCATGTGCTCGTTATTATAGATGCCTGACAGATCTCCATAACGGGCCAGGTGCCTATCGACGTCGCGAGGTCGATCAATCGACTCTGTTTCAACCCCCTGGCGTTAATCCCGAGGCGGAAAAAATCCGCTTGAGAAGAGATCGCAAGACTGCTGAGGAAGTGGAAGGAAAATCTGTCGTGCTTAACCATTTTGTATATGAGAGTATCTTTGCATTTTGTATCTTTTGTGTAGCTTGGTAGAATTTATAAGATAGAGGGAAGGCTTACAATTGCTCCACATTAATAATTATGATGCGTGTGAAGTGGTTAAAGGTCGTGTCCATCATTTATAGGCGATCTAATTATTAACAAGGTCATGAATAAATGTACTTGAGTAAACATTTTTTCTGACCGTATACAATACATATGACCGAGACCTTATTACTTCACGTATTACTTCAGTAAGAGCATTTTCACAAATATTCCAATGTAATGTTTGATTTGTAAACAATTCTCAACTTTCTCTTTGTTACTTGACAATAAGAACTTTTAAAAGAATTCATGCAAAGAAATATTGTACTGAACAGTCTGAGTCTGCTGCGTGCATTCTTATCATTAACTATGCGTAACAATCATCACCCAACATAATTTACTCAAAATCGCCCACGTCACTTAATAATTTTAAAGTGCTCGCAAGCAAAAGGAGAAATTCCATGCACTTCGAGGAAAATGAATTTGCAAAAAAGAAAGAGTTAAGGGGTTTAAGTGCACCGATTGTCTCGCTTAAAACATTAGATATTGTAGTCCCTGCTGCCTCCAGGGGGCTGGGGGCGCGGAAGAAACGGCTGGGTGGACGCGCACGGGTTTTTATTGGCAAATTCAAATATCGACGAGGTTCGGTTCCGCGAGTTTCGGGGTTGAAGCGTGCGGAGACTTTAAACTGCGACAAACGCAGCTGCCGCTATCTACGTATCTCGCGTCCAATCGGGTAAAGTACCGTACAATAAAAGTATACGATACTGGTCCCCAAGGGGTGTGGGGATGGGGGTGAGGGTGGAGAACGAAATCCCTTTAACTTTGCTTTCGGAACAGGAGAGAGAGCTCAATAATCCGCGATTGCTAGCGTTTTTCCATGAAACCTTTCGCCGGCCCGATGGGGAGAAACACTCTGGGACCCTCTTTAGAATTCGCAAAATTCCTGTAACTCACTCTCGATCGACACGAGGCCGTATCAGTTGTACGATATTTGAATGTAAAGAGAGAGGACACTGTTGAGCAATTAATTAGTTTGCGGGTAAAACGAAAAAAATGAAAGAGAAAGAAAGCTCAATCATCCGCAATCGCGAGCAGTTTTCCATGAAACCTTTCGCTAGCCCGATTTGCAGTAACACTTTGGGACCATCTATGAGATTTGTAGAATTTCTGTACTTCAGTCTCGATTGACACGAGCCGGTATCAATTGTTCGATGAAAAGAGCGAGGGGACTGTAACGGGATTGAGAAATTAGTTCTTTCGCGAGAAATGTGACGGAAGGAAGCCTCTGGAAAAAGAAAGGGAAAGAAGAGCGTTTCCTCTAACGAAATTCAATTTCGCCCTGGAAATTTTCGACAGAGTGGTTGGCAATTTTTTAAAATTACATTAGAGACGCTACGAAGAACTTCCTTTCTCTTGAGTTTCCTAAAATTCTACTCAACGTCGATTCACTCGAGTACGCTCGTATCACTCGTCTTTGTCGCACGGCTGAGACCCGAGAATCCTCAAAGACGTGATCCTCCAAAGCTTCGTGGAACAGAAGGGGGTTGCTTTGCCCAGGACTGGGGATAGTTTACCCCCTTGTCTCGGAGTTTCACGAGCGCACCAAGACGCGCACTAAACAGAAGGGGGTAAGGTAAGGTAAGAGCATCCGCACGTAAGGGATAACCACACGCGTCATTGGGGGGTGAGAAAAAAAAGATATGCACTTCTCATTCTGTTCCAGATCCTCTCCTTATCTCTTTTTTTCACTCTTCGTCGGCAGCGGAGAATACAATAGCCTTCCTGAGCATTTTCTTGCCTTCTTATTTTCTTTTTCTACTTTTCTCGAAGTATCGTTCCATTTTCATCGACTTCCTTATTACTGTTATTTTCCTCACCATTGCTTATCATTTTTTGGTACTTTTACTTTTACGCCATCCAAATCTTGGTAATAAGCTTATACCTAATACGAATTTCGACGAGTTAACAACCTAACAAATTAAAATCCAAATTTCCTCTCTCTCTTCTCTACTGTTCTCTTTACAAAGGACTCTCAGGTGCAGCTTGCCTCCAATTCACAGTCCTCCTCTCTTCACCACCCTCTCCCTCTTACTCTTTCTCCAAGAGTCAGAATACGTCAGAAACAACCCCTTTCGCGTGCTCGCCCCCTCCCTTCTTGGAATATATTCCACAGAAAGGAGAAAGAAGGGGGTGAGTTTCCCGAAGCGGGTACGTGCCGTGGACCCGACGTCGGGATGACCATCCATTATTTATTTATTTACTCGCGCGACCGGAAAGCCACCCTCGGAAATGGACATTTCCTCGGGCACGCCGCCTCCACCCCCACCATCGCTACCGCGAGCGTTTCTCGTTTCTGTTTACGTGCTTCGACTTTCGTAATGCCGTATTTACCTCCTCTCGTGCTTCGCTAGCCGGTGGTGGCTTTGGACCGGCTCGCGACTCTTCCTTCCTCGGACGCGAGGCACGTCTCTCGATAGAAGAGGAGCCGCTCTATCGAGTATTCAAATCGAGAGAGAAGAGACTCCGGGACTAGCGTCCATTAATATTTATGTCCCACCCTGGTCGTGGCGCGATCGGCGTCACGCCACGTGATCAATCCGATAATACCGTTATTCCATTCTTTCCGGAAATGGCCGACGCGTCCTTCGTTTCAACTGCGAGTCCTCGTGGAATATTGAAATTTCTTTCTGCCCTGGATGTTTCGAGCGCGAGAATATCGACGGAGTCTTTAGAGATGTAGGTATGTGCATTACGAAACCTTGGTAAATTTCCAAGTTTAGAATTTTTCTACTTTCACATGTGGACAGGTATCTTGTGGCCTCTGAATTTTGTTTCACTTTTATTTTTACTATTGAAGTGTACTAATGAAATTTATGTGTGAAAATGTACCGAGTGACATTCGACAGAGGGGTTCAACGGGTTGAAACTATATTTAAATATACAGATAAATTGTGTAATAGTACTTGAATATTTTTAATAATATTATATAATTTACTTTTGCAGTTCTTACTTTGGGGTTTCGAATACACGTGGCCGAATATGTAGGTAGGGGATATAGAAAAAAAGAGAGAAGGCGCGCGTGTGTGCACCGTAACGAAAAAACTTTTTGGGCGAGAAGTTCCGGGGATGGTTTGGTTTCCGCGGTTAAGTGGTTAGTGTCGTTCGTGGGCCGACAGATGGGCACCTTCCCATAATAGGGCGCTAGGCACGCGAGTCTTTTCGGAGGCATGTGCTTGTGTATGGAAACCAAGTGAAATTTCCCATTCTTGTAAAAAACAAAGTCACGTGTAAAAAATGCCAATTAGCCGCTGGGCAAAAATAGTTTGCTAGAGGAATTCTATCGTTGCAAATTTTTGAAAGTTTATCTGCGCGTGTAAATTTCGAGGGATGAGAATTTGTCGCGAAGAGATGATTTGTTGTAAGATTGTCGTGGAGTCGTGTGACCTTTCTTGCTGCGCAAAAAAAGGAAAAGTGAGTTTGAAAAAATCCACGCATCTATATTTTATCGAAAGATAGCAAAGTTGTCAATGAATGAAAATTGATCTCACCCTTAATATCGTTATGAAAATGGCCATTGACTTTTTTCAGGAAATACTTTCCAATCAAGTCCTCAACTACTGAAAAATGTTGAAGATTCTGGACCCACGGTAAATTTTCCAGGAATTCCATAGCGTTTGAAAATCTTCATGAAAAATTCCAGGGCACGTTTAGCGAGACCTTACGCACAGTGACAAGTACCAAGGATTGATGTATCGAAGGGCCGCGTTAGAAGACTATAAAAGCAGAGGACGAAAGTTCGCTTGGAAGGGAACTTCGAAAATTTCTCAACGAAGTGGCGTTCATCCCCTTCGGAGAACTCAAAGTGACTCGCGCGCTTAATCCCGAGCGCACCCTCGTAACTTCGGTGACAACGCGTACTCACCCTACCCCTTCCAGATTCGTTCCTGCATCTTTATTACTGCTTTTACTACCCTCGAAGCGAGTCGCGCGAGTCACTCGCTACCGTTATTGCTTCGTTGTAATTAAATTTTCCAAGCGTGTTTCGCCAAGAGGCTGCGCGAGTAGAGACTTGGAAGTTCTCGTTGAAGCGATCGACGTAGAGAAACAAGGGAATATTAAAATTGATTTGCCTCGATGGACAAGCTGTAAAGGATAGGGAGGAAAATTGTGGGAGTCGTTTAAACTTCGCGTCTGTTTGCTACCTTGTGAGCAAACTTGTTTTAATGTGGCGATAAACAGACGTAGAGCGGGTGTAAGTCAATAAAGGACGGTATGGCTTTTTAATAGAATTCGCAACGAGATCCTTTCTAAACACAATTTTATTGTATACGGAAGAATTGCTTCCTTCTACACTCTATCACTGGCATCCACGCAATGAGTGACAGAAGTATTTGTATCCTCGCAATTCAAAAATTAACTTACAATTAGTACCTTTCCAAAAAACACCACGGTACGTTTAAGATAGCAAACGGGTAATACATACAGAGGTTATATTTTAACTCAACATAATGGTCGGATAACATAAGGCGGAAACACATTATATGTAGAAAGATCGTGTAGAAATATTCGTGCTCAAATATGTTATGGCTCACAAGGTGTGCATCAACTGTTTTAATATTCTAGTCCCTTCGAAGAAATTGGGACCATATTCCTTTTCTGATATTCAAACAAGCAATCGATTACATTTCTATTTACAACCAAATGTTGCACGTTTTCAAGGGACGCGTAACGGCTGATGCACACGTAAAACTATTATCAAAGGCGGGCAAGCTGGTGAAACTGTGCAACAATCTAGCGCGTCTGCTGCCAGCCAACGGGTTTTCACAAAAATTCTGAAATAATTCAAGTACCATTTTTAAAAACGCTCCGATTAATGATACCGTTAGGTTCTTAATATTACATTTATGGAACATTTTTTATATAATAAACACGATTTCTCATTTAAACGATTCAAGTTGACTCGTTTACGTGAATTTACTGTAAACTTTACAGACTTACGTATACAATGGAAATGAAAAACAAATGATCACTGGTGTGCTGTTTTAACATCGGTAGACGTACATCCTGAAAATTTGTTGTGCGTTTTTTATGATCCGACCAAGCCCTCCACACCGTGGAGATAACTGCCAAGTCGAGTACAAAACGTTTAAAGGTTACGTCATCTGTCTGCAGAATGTTAATAAACGTTTATTGGTCAATTTATAGTAAATTGCCGCAAAGAAAACATCGATTAAAGCTAATTCAACTATATTTACATAAGAAAAAACGCATCTTACCACATTGAATCCTTGCCGCGCTGTCCTATCAATATATAGCTTATAATAATCTGTGACGCAGTTTAACCTCGTTGTGTTCAAATGTTGGTTTGCAGGGAGGGAAGTTGTTTTGATGTGATTATAGATCAAATCATCTGTACAAAATGGCAATTGATTAAAAGCGATACCGTGCGAAGAAATTTTATCGCGTGAAAGTTTGCGGATGTGCAGATAATTTTCTCACATAAGGAACCATATCCAGTGATTATGTCGTATCCCAGTAGATAGCCTATTGCGCCATAGTTCATGGCTCTATTAAAAAAAAATGAAACATCGTCAGGTCGTTATTAATTCACGTTGAATATCGTCTATCTATATTAGATACTTTACTTCTTCTATTACCAAGGTCACTCATTTTTTTTAAATTTTAGTTCGACTAATAGTTCATATGTGCTCACTCTGGTTTATCTGGATGATACAGTACATCGTGGAACATACCAGCAGGCACACCTGTAGATAGCAATCATAAACTGCAGTTAAAAATATAAGCACACATTTCTTATTTATCCCGTTGTAAAATTACAATTATATGAAGTCTAACGTACGTAGGGATCCGCTAGAAACAGTTTCGAATGTGTAAGCAGCGCTTAATTCATCTCGATAACTCGTTAATTGCCACCTAAAAATTGTTCGCAATGTATTCTTCAATTGTTTACTATAAACGAATTCAAATCGCATAATACTGCTTGGTGTGTAGTTCGTACTGATCTCCTTTAGCAATTTGTTTAGAAAATGGTCTAAAGGAGTATAAAATACACTCACTGCCATGGTCTGACGCGTTGTCCTATTTTTGCTTTATCCCGTCGGCCATCAAACTGTAAAACGTCTAGCACATTGTCCAAGAAAGTTGAATTGCCGGTGGATTTATCTATCTGTAAAGTATTCGTCAAATAATTATGGTAGTATTCGCGACAAAGAAACATTTAGGTGGAAAAAGTTCTGGAAGTTAAAGTACAAATTTGAATACTATGACATAATTCACGTACCTTCTCATAATAGTGTTCGATGGCTAGTTGGCTATAGTCGTCTGGATAACCGACGTGTAGCACCCTTGAATTCACTTGTTTGTTAAATCTTCTTTTCGTCGCAGTGTCCAACCATGTCGCCTCTTCAATGTTTTCCCGTGTAGCTGTAGTAACATCACGCAAAATTTGTAGAACCTGCAAGGTAAGAGAACCTCTTACAAATAGTGCCAGTTGTTATTAAATCTGTCATTCAAGTATTGGGCACCATTCATGGAATTGACACGCAACTAGGGAAACAATTTTCACGTGTGATGCTTTACCTTCCCTTTCTTATCCTCGTTAAAGTAACGCTTAACGTATTCGTAGTCCACAGCGTACTTTAAGTTGGGCAATTCTAAGCAAGTCTGCATCCTGAGGTACAGAAGACAACGCTTGCATTTAAAATTGTTGTGTTAACTGTTAGTTGGAACAATTACGCGCTTACCTTTGTTCCTGAGTCATCATTCCTTTTCCCTCTGCGTTTCCTAGGAATGTTTGCATTTTCTTCGTGGTATAGGGTAATAAGCTTCTGATGAAATGCCATACGATGTAATTCACTGTAACGGTGCAAGGTGTTATTCCATTCGTATCAGAGGGCCAGAGAAATTATTCGGTTATGTGGTACAAAAGTGTACGTAATTTTTTTCGATACTTCCATAAAGATATTACCTATGGTAAGCGTCGCTGTTTCTTCCAGAATCGTACTTAACCTTTTAAAGTAGTGCCGTTCGAAGACAATGATTTTCGAGTCCGATTTAACACCAAATTTATTTTCTATCATCTCCAACCAGTTTATCTGTAGTTTTATAAATTTTCTAAAGGTTCGTGTTTTATAAGATAGTGTGTTTATATTGATAAATGAAAGATGCATACATTGCCGTTACCCACTGCACCCACATCAAACATTTTTTGACACTCGTCGATAGTAAAAGTTGTGCGACGGTCAGGCGAAATTAAGGATGTTTGCGGCGGGTTGCGAGCCTAAGAGAAAGAGAAATGTTAACTGATAATGTTCATTTATTATCAGGTTGAATGTTTTTACGCTCTTGAAGTGCCAACGTAAACGTACACGTGTGGTTGCATGTTTGAAACATTGGAATAAGCCATTCATAGTTGTAAGACAAAAAATTCTCGTATACTGATATTTTTCCATATTACCTGTACTATTTTCTTTTCAAAGTTAATTATATCGTCAATTTCTGTCCACAATTTTTCCGTGTCAATACTCAGTTTCATGTCTCTCGCTAACTCACAGCATACGTTGAAAATAAACTTTCTATACGAAGTGAGCATGACGTCCATGGGCTCTATTCTTCCCGCAGACCCTCTTACATATGGCAGATAAATGTTGGGTGGCGTTAACTTAAATAGTTTTGAGATTGCGTTACTTCAGTGGAAACTGTACGCATGTGCAATTAATATCTACTTACAAGTAATGCGTACGTAGTGTTAGTCTTAGAAATTTTCATATTGTAAAGACTCGCAGATGAAAAGTAGCGGCCGATTTTTTTGTAGATATATTGCCATTTAATGTTATCGGGTAGTTTTTTACTAAGGGTGAGTAGTGGCCATCCGCCAATCTGCTTTATACGCTGCTTCAGCGAGGTCAGGCCATCTTTCTCACGTTGATCTGTGAATTGATTTTTGTTTTCAAATGCGCCAATTACCTTGACAAACATCTTTTTATTATGTAAATGGTTCTTACTGGTGTCCAAGCACTTCTGATGGAGTTTTCTGGCGAATTCCATTTCCTTAGTGTGGCTAAGTTTCGATTTTTCATTCAAGATAGCTGCGAAATGAAGCATTTATTAAAGTATAACTAGAACTTACAATGATTTCCCTGTGTAAGACTTGAAATTACCAAGAACCCTTTCTCTTCGAATGCTTTCCATATTAGGTTTGGTTCGTTCTACTGTCTGCCGATTCCGAGGGATGTGATTTTTTATCCATTTTCCACAAACGTACTGGTAAATATCGTCGCATGGTCCCACGGACTTGTCTATGCTATTTAACAGCAGAGTCCCTGAAATGCAGGTGCTTTTTTATTTGGTAGAGTATTGTTATTATTGAGAATTAGAATATGAAAGCAACATGTAAGAACACTTGTGGAGTAGGATTTCGAAAACACATACCGGCATTCGTGCAGGCCTTAGTTCCACAAAGGGTGTAATTAGCGGCGCAGCTCGCAAAATGGACACACCCGACCGTAAGCTTCAAAAGGAGAATTCTGTGAAAGGAAAAATTAAACTTCACCGCCTTGTACAAACAAGATGTATTCCTATTGTACAGGACGTTAAAATATGTTGCTTAGAAAATATTGAAGGTATAAAACTTTATACGTTTGAAGAATCTGCATTACTGATGTTTCTTGCTTTAGTCGCTGTTCGAATTTTTTCTAAAAACCGTAACGTGTAAATTGGAATACACTCTAGAATTAGAACAAGTTAAGTCTACAACTGTGAAACTCCTTGGAATTTGCCTACTGTTGCAGTATTCGATAAGATAACGCGGCTCAAGTAATAGAAAGATCGTGCTAAAAACTCGTGTCGAAACTGTTTTTCAGCGACAAACAAAATACCCTGGAGTGTAAATGGGGTATATAAGCCCTCGTTGCGCTTATATGTTCTGTTTGTTTTATTTCTCTGATTCACCGTTTATTTACTGCATTCGAGCAATAAAATAACCGTTGATAGGTCAATGAAGCTAATTGCGCTTTTTGAATGTTTTTAAATTTAACCATAGGAGCACTCGACTTGATCCGGACTTTTCATGTTCAGATATTTCGTGCATCTTTTTTCTGTTAAGTTAATCGATTTGGTCAACGAACGTTTTTGCTGTTCGAGACTCTCGACTCTCCGTATGGTTTTCACTAATAAGTCATTTTCAAGAAACAGTACGAGATGTTTATCAGCTGAAATATGTTTCATACTCTACGTCTTCCAACGCAATGCGCCGAGCTTCGATCTTATTTCTTGTCATCCCGTGCGCGGTTTTACCGAAAATTAAATCCTTACTCTTGAAGATTTTATTACTTCGGAGACTTAGAGAATATTAATAAATATCTCCGTCGACTAACAAGGAAACGGCACGAGGTGTCCCCCTCGGATTTGAATGCCGCTGAAATATGTTGTAATCTAGATCAAAATAAGGGACACGTTTTTTTTTATACGTGCCCAATCTCACTTTTAGGGGGTGAAACACCCCTTTGAAAAAAATCGGTTTTCTTCTTTCGGACTAAATACTGTGAAATCTGTACGAGATAGAAAAAAATGTTTTAGACGATAGTTGAACAGTTTCAAAAGTGCTTAATAATAGTTGTTTCGGTTGTTTAAAAAATATTAAAATTTTCGATATACCCCTCCCCCCCTCATAATTATTTTGCAATTTCAGAATTTCGTTTTGACCAAGCGAAAGGATATTTTATTCCGAATTCAACCATATATAATAATGTTACTTTACGAGATACGGACTTTTCGAAAAATATCCGATTAGCGTTAGGTTAGGTAGGTTAGGTTAGGTTAGGTTAGGATTAGGTTAGGATTAGGGTTAGGTGGTTAGGGTTAGGGTTAGGGTTAGGGTTAGGGTTACCTAACCTAATCCTAATCCTAACCCTAACCCTAACCTACCTAATCCTAACCTAATCCTAACCCTAATCCTAATTGGGAACAGTGTTTTTACATACATACCAGCACTACGTACTCAATACACAAACGGGAATTAATAATACGATAATGAAAGCGTGCTAGTATATTCCGCAGATTTTCAGTATTAGTGGAATATTGGCATAGAGTCAATAAGTCAAATGGAAACTAAACATTAATAAATATCACCGACTTGCATTGCAAAAATCTAGATGCTTTCCAACACTCGAAATATCGCACGCAACAACTGTGACACAAGCCAAGCTTGTTATTAATCTGTTATTAGATCACGATAAAATCGAAAGAAGAAAAGACGAAAGTACCGATGGCACATTCTCGGCTTTCACGATTGAAGACTCATATATGCATCTCGAGTGAGATAAGCGCTGCGCATAGCGCGTTACCGGTATACGCGGGCATTTGTGTCTAATTTTCGAAAAGTCCGTATCTCGGAAAGTAACATTATTATATATGGTTGAATTCAGAATAAAATATCCTTTCGCTTGGTCAAAACAAAATTCTGCAATTGCAAAATAATTATGAGGGGGGAGGGGTATATCGAAAATTTTAATATTTTTTAAACAACCGATCAAACTATTATTGAGCACTTTTGAAACTGTTCAACTTTCGTTTAAAACATTTTTTTCTATCTCGTATAGATTTCACAGTATTTGGTCCGAAAGAAGAAAACCGATTTTTTCAAAGGGGTGTTTCACCCCCTAAAAGTGCGATTGGGCACGTATAAAAAAAAACGTGTCCCTTATTTTGATCTAGATTACAACATATTTCAACGGCATTGAAATCCGAGGGGGACACCTCGTGCCGTTTCCTTGTAAGTTCCTTTTCGAGAAGAGCTGGCCTAATAAAATCTTCCTATGAAAGAACCAATCATGATTATGCGATGTAGAATAGTTCGTGACTACTTTAGAAGACTTTCGCCGGTTCGATTTCTACAAAGAACACTCGATTCAGAGAGAGAAGGGACGCAGGGGTTCGCAGTAACACTATATAAATCACCCACAAAAAATGAAATGCGCTGAAAAAAAGTTCTGTATTTGAAAGACTTGCAAATCCCTTTTTCCAATTGGATTCCTGGAAAAATAATATCGCGTTTTGGAGTTGCCCACGGCTCGTCGTTATTACTCGGCAGTTAAGGGCAACATTCGTTTCTATTAGTCGCAGTGGCGCAGGCAGGCGTGCATTTATTTAACTGTGCCACCTTTAAGCCGGCCCACGTCGCTTAGTACGAGAAACTTTCTCAATTCCGCGGTCTCTCGATCGCCTCTTCGCTGCTCCACCGCCATCCTTTTTCTCCATCATGCTTCCTTTTCGGACCATCCCCCTTCTTTCTCGGCCTTTTCCTTCTTAAAGCTCTCGTCCTCCTTCGGACCGAGCTGCGCGTGAAATCGAGACGGCGCTGTGCTGAGAAAAGAAAATCCTAGGCAGGAAAAGTTTGACCAATCAGACGCCGGAGCCAATTAACCGAAGAAATTAGCCGCAATTAACGATCGGCTTAATTCGCCGTCGGTTACGCCTAATTGGACGCAGACGAACCAAGAGCGTCATTTTCGAGGAACCAGCTAGACCTCCGTCGATTTTCGAAGCAAAGGTAGCCTTGTCGAATCTCGAACCTCGAAATGGAACTTCGGGCTTTAATCGTTCTTGACGTAACGACCGCAACGCGACGTCCAATCAAATCTGTCCGACGATGGCTTTGGAGGCAAAGATATTATCTTGGAGAATGGCGCGACACGTTTCGATTGGCCTGGACGCCAAAATCGTTGACGTTCTCGAGGTTTGTAAAAGAGTCTGTTGCACTTTTGTGAAACATTTTTGTTGCAGGAATATTTGCCTGTCGTTCTCGTTGGCGGTAGTATTAATGACGGAAATTGATTGGTAGTAGCTTTGAACATACTTGTAATGACAATCGTGTGTCATAATGACGGGTGGTTTTCAAATAATAGCATCTACTGCTGCTTATTGTTGGATTAATTAATTTTAGTATTCCTCGTCGAAACCTTAGGAATGATTTGTTATTTTGATTGATGTTTAATAAAGATGGCATAGGTTGTTTAGATACGGCTACAGATTTACAGTTTGGCAAATAGAATTTTGATTTTTGCAGATTTTTTTCTTCGGTTATTTTAATGGCATAATATTTTTATTTGTAGTAGTCAGGCCATTTTGTTACTAACAGCACTACGCTATGCATTTTCTGCCTTTATGAATTATTTTTATTTCATTGATCTGTCCGGACTGTTTATCAAAAATTATTATTACAATAACTGTCTGTATAAAAATTCATATTTAAATCTCTTGGGCAGTTGCTCCTAGCGATCGACATATTATTTAATTATATCAATGCAAAATATCTTAACAGAAATTATATTGAAAATAGTTTTTGGACTTTCCCGTAATCTGATGTCCGTGCAACTTCGAAATCTTATAATTGAAGAATAAGAAAATTTCAGTGAACATAGGAACAAGTGCATGTAGAAAACAGTTTAAGGATCAATAAGTTTTGCCTGCAGAAACATACATTGCTCGACTATCTTTCACACAAAATTATCTTGTATTCGCCTTGGAATCGACACGTTGCACGCTCGGCAGTTGGTGAGAATCGTGACGTTGACCGTCCGTATAAACGGAAACCTCGCGACACCTATTTCGCGATGCAAAGCGTCCAGCAGCAGGTCCTTTGTACCCGGAAACGGACGTGCCGTTCGAGTGATTCGATCAACGTGCGCGACCGGACGCTCCAGTGGAATCTAACTCGTTGCTTCCTTTGCGACGATCACACTTCGATTTCAAGAGTCTCGTAGAGAACGAGAGGATTCGAAGCGCATGGAAATTTGTTTACACGTCAACTGGGCATAAAAGAGGGAGAGAGGGAGAGAGGGAGTTCACGGTGGAAGTGTTTGCACATCGGCACTATCGACTTACTTCTCGTCTTCCGCGTGACTCGAATTTCTAGAGAGAGTGCCCAAGATAAATACCAAAGGTATTTTAACGTATCGTAGCGATGAAAAGTGATTATAAATGGGTGGTAAAATTGTGGAGACGGTGCAACGCGAATGGAAGTTGGAGTCTCCGAGATGTCGAATGTTTTCATTTTCCGAAAGAGTGGTATTGACAGACATCACCCAAACATTTGCAACGAGAAAATCACACGTCGTCCTTGAAACTATTAAGCTTGACTGACAGAGAGACTCTATTTAAAGTCTCAATGATTTCGAGTACCAGTGATGAGAGAAAATGATAGAGTGAACTTGAAAATTAAAATTTCCATCGCCCACAAAATACCCCTAGTAAAAAATATCACATTGTCCTTGAAATTGTTAATCCAAAAGAAGCATCGAGGTATTAACTCGCGGTCGAGTCACCAAGAGTGCAAAGAGAAATTCCTTTAACGGCTCGCGCGGATCCGCCGCGCAAGATCTAGAATATTACCGGTAGAAACACTTGTGCGGATTCTCATGGCTCAGACGAGAGAATCATGAATATTCGAGGACTCGAGAGACGTTTAAGAGGGTACTCGTCGTCGACCTCGTACTCTCCTCTTCAGTTGCTCGCCAACGTCCTTCTCCTTCGTCGTCGTTGACGGCTCATACGTACCTGCGAATCCACGCGCTCGTTCCCCCGGGAACAGTCGAACGGTTTACTTCAAACGTAAACTCGAGATTCGACCCTAAAGCTTCGCACATCGTCGATCGTTGATCTTTCGGGGTAACGAGAATCGCAAAGCATTTAACCACATTTGTCACAAATTTAATTCCTTTTTAAAAGTTCAACGAAAGCTCCATTTAAACGCAAACTCGACATTCGATTCTGAAACTCCGCCACAAAATTCGTAAGATATTTAACGAACAATCTCAACAATTTAATTCAACCCTGAAACATTGTCGAAGAATTTTCTCCGACATAAACATCGAGGAAAAATTCTCAATAACTTGTACAAATCTAATTTTTCTCTTCCAAAACTATCACAAAAATCGATCCCAATACTTTACTCCGAAGTTCAACGACCACTTACGTCCCCACGGATACCGAGCACCACAGAATTTTCAACAGAAAAATCTTCAGCCGAGTATTTCGAAGCAGTCGATGAAATCGTTGTTACAAGCAGTCCCGACTCAAAGTCTACCACCGGATTCGAATTCCAATCTGCGAAATCTGAGTCTTCTGGGAGATGAAATGGTGGCGATGACATCACCAGCCACCTCTGGGGTAAGAAGGAGACGAGGTACAGTCCCGAGGGGTGGCATCGACGGTCGCTTCCGGGCGACACACTTCCGGTTGGACATACGCGTAGAAATGGTGGTCAAACTCCATCTCCACCGCCTCCACCTCCTTCATCTCCATCGTGAAAGTTTCGAGCCGAACTGAAGGTTGGCCGCGCGGATAGGCAGCCGTCGATTCAATTACCGACGATTCGTCGGGTTACCGCATTTAAATGAAGCACGGTTTGTTAGTTCGCCGAGCCTCCTCCTTCTGGTTCTCCTGCCGTTAAGCCGCGCGCTCGTTCACCCCTGCTTGAATTCTCGAGACGCCGGTCACCCCTTCTTCTCTTGCCTCACCTCCACCCTGTCTGTCTCCAACCGACCGGTGCTCGAGAAATCGACGAGGAGACGGAGAAGTTCGAGACGTCGGCGTCGGGGCCGCCAACGACGAATTCGCGGATACGTTCCGCGCGAGTTATTTCATGACGAGGCAGTTCGTCGTCCAGTGCGGGGGTGGTAGCAAGCGAATTTTCATGTGGTCACTGTGCGGTTTCCTTCCGAATAAACGTTCACTGCTCGAAAGGGGTGGGAAGGATAGAGTTTGATGGCGATTGAATTCGGGGGTGGACTTGTAAATTGGTCTTCGGTCTGCAGGGGTGGTTACGTTCACTGAGGCTTGCAAAATATCTGGGGTTGCATTGTGCCGAATACGTTGTTGTTTTTGTCAATTTGTTACGTGAAGTTGTTTATTAACTCGAATAACTTAATTTATCTTATCCGGAAGCTTTGCGCGTGAATTTCTAGGACTCAAGGTGATGATGGCGTTGATCGATTTTGATGAATTTATTTATTGTCTCTAAAGTGCTGATAATTATTTGATTTTTTTCGGTTAATGATGTTTGTTGCAACTTTCGCTTTAATCCACTATCCCCGGTAGTTCGTCTTTCATTAACCGATTCTCTGGAATCATTTATTATTATCGTTATTACTTATTGTTATCATTTTCTTATTATATCAAGATCGTTTCCAAGGAAAAAGAATCGTCAAGTTTCCACAAATTTTCATACAAATTCCTCGACAAACAACGAAACCTCGGAGAGATAAATCATCCTCCGGAGTCCCCATTAATTTTTCCCCCCCTCAATCTTCTAATTCTCAAGGTCGTTAGTCGGTCACGGTTTTCACGTCAGCTTGGGTCGCATCAAGCGAGCGGCGGGGCGCCTTTTCAGCGTCGGTAACAACTGATGAATTATGCATACTAAAGACACCGTGTGCGAGCAATAACCGCGCGCAGCACGCCCCACTCTGCCACTTCTATAACCAAAGAAACGATCGAGGATATCACAACACTCGGCAAAAGCTTTTTCGATCCGCGGATAGGCACTCATGCATATTCAGCCTCACGAAGCGATATTAAAGGGTAGTAGCGATCGCTCGGAAACACTTTGCGGCTTTATTAATTAAAATACGTCGCTCGGAGCGAGCGTCGCGACGGCCACTTGGCTCGTGATGAAAAAATTCCCCACCCCGGAAGCATTAATTAACGCACTTCCGCAACCATCATCCACGGGACCATGGGCGCCTTCACCATAGGAAAGCCATCCTCGCGAAACCCACCCCCATCGTTAGCTCGCTCGCCAGCTTTTTCTTCGAGGCCACCACGGGGTCGTCGGCGAAATTCTACCCTTGTTTCGCCATTTTGCCGTAGGAACTTTTAACCCAGGGGGTAGAAGAGCGTTGGGTGCAGACACATACGCTCGGGCAAATTGCACGCCCGCTAAACGGCAATGCAAACATTGTTGCAAACCGGAGACCGTGTACCAGTCGAGTGGTGGAGAGTGTACAGCCGGAAATGCGCCCGAGGGGCGTTACCGCGCGTCCGGAATAAACATTAATTAAACATTGATTCGCAAAAGTTAATTCGGCCTGGATGGCCTGCCCGTTTCTACCGTGGAGAACAGTCGAAACGAATAAGCCCACATGTTCTCGCGTTATCCAACCGAATACCGCACGACGTTGCATGTCTGCCTAGAGAACAATGGCCCTACTACTTTGCGGAATATTAGGAAACAAAATGTTCCACGAGTATTTTTTTTTATACGAGGGTCTCGATTCTTCATTTGGTTTTCAGGAATGGAAACTCCTCTTAATCAGTAATTTCCATTTCCAGTAGCCTAGACCTATTTTTCTCTTGTGGTTTGTTAAACTTCATTATTGAATATTTCCGAATTGGTTTTTTTCCCCAATCAATAAGTATCGTTTGTAAGGTATAATAAATACAATTTTCTATTAAATATACTACCGACCAGGTAATACATATCGACGATACATTCCAACTCAATATAATGATTGGACACGTTAAGGCGGAAATAGATAACAGAAAAACTGCGCAGAAACGTTTTTCCTCAAACGCGTGTAAGATATAATAAACGAAATGTTCCATTAAAAATACTATCGAACGGGTAATACATTTCGACAATATATTTCAACCCAATATAATGGTTCAATAACATAAGGTGAAAAAACAGATAATAGAAATATCGCGCAGAAACAAACATTTGTGCTGAAACATCCTATGACTCACGAAGAGTGAATCATCTGTTTTAATATTCTAGTCCCTTCTAAGAGAATCGGAACACATTCCTTTTCTAATATTTAAACAAATAATCGAGTACATTTTCTTTCACGACCAAACGTTACACTTTCTCACGGGATTCATACGGGATGGTTTACACGCGAAAGTTTTGCCAAATGCAGGCAAGCTGGCGAAGCTGCTTGACAATCTCACGTGCTTGCTGCCTACCAGTGTGTTATCGCACAAATTCTGTAATAATTCAAGCAACATTTTTATGAACGCTTCGATTCATTACGCCGTATGTTTCTTTGCTTAACAGACTTACATATACGATGGAAATGAAAAACAATTGATCACTGGTGTGGCGAGTTAACTTCCATAGGCGAACATCCTCGAAGTTTGGTGTTAGATTTTTATGTTGCATCCAAGCTCTCCATACCGAGGAGATAACTGCTGAGTCGAGGATGAAACGTTCAAAGGGAACAACATTATCTATCTATAAAATTTTAAAACACATACAATAAAAATGATTTAGTTAACTTTCGGTAAATGGCATTGAATAAATAATACATCAAATGAAATTGATATATTTACATAAGGAAATATCATCTTACTTTACTGAATCTTGCAGGCGCTGTTTTTTTAACGTATACGCTATAATAAGTTTTGAAGCATTGCATCATACTTCTGTACATATGTTGTTGTGCTGGAGAGAAAGCCATCGTCGCGTTATTACGTTCATCGATCAAATTATCTGTAAAAAATGACAATTAACCCCTTGCCCTACGATTTAAATACCGATGGCGCGGGCCATAAGTGAGTGGAAGGTCGGTCACACGTCGAGTCGTTCGTATTGATTCGTATCCGTTTTGCATATCGATTTGTCTCTTTTCCATGTTTTCCCAAAATATATTATTAACCCTTCGCTTTACGATTTATGATATAGGCCGCATTCAACCATAAGACCTGGTAATAACACGTTTGATCGGGTGGACGTACCACATCCCTCACAAGTGTTGTTTACGTTTGGCCCTATCAACGTACTACTTTTTTCACACGATGTGATAAGTTAAGGGGTTAATAGAAAAAGGAGGTGATACTGCGCCAAGATTTTCAAACTGTGTAAAGATTCTCGAGCATGTGAAAATAATCCTCTTACATAAGGCACCATACCCGACGATTCGGTCATATCCCACTCCATAACCTACTGCACCATAGTTCATGGCCCTAATACACAAAGTGAAACATCGTCAAATCGCTATTAATTCACGTTGAATATCGTCTATATTAGGTCCTCTACTTTTTTTTATTACGGGAGTCACTCATTTCTTTAAACATTGGTACAATTAATAATTCATATATACTCACTCTGGTTTATCTTGATGATAAAGTACTTCGTGGATCGTACCAGCAGGCAGACCTGTAGAAAGTAATCATTACTTAGCGTTGCAGATATGAGAACACGTTTCTTGTTTATCCCTTTTTAAAATCAGGATTATATGAAGTCCAACGTACGTAGGAATCCCTTAGAACCTGATGTGGGTGTATAGTCGGCGGTATATTCATGTTCATAACCCGTAAACTGCCACCTAAAAATGGTTTCCAATACATTTTTCAATTGTTCATTGTGAACGAATTCAATTTACATAATATTGTATGGTTCGTAATGATTTTCTCTTGCAAGATAAAAAATTTATAAATCATAAATTGGACCAGTGGATAATAAACTAGACTCACTCATACGGATTGATGCGTCGTCCTAATTTTTTTCCATCGTGTAGGCCGTCGAACTTTAAAACACTTAGCACACTGTCTAAGAAAGTCAAATTGAAGGCGGATTTGTCAAACTGTAAAGTATTCGTCAAATAATCATGTCAATAATTGCAACAAAGAAGAATTTAGGTGCAAAAGTTCTGTAAGTTAAAATGCAAATTTGAATACTGTAAAATATTTCGCATACATCCGCATAGTAGTGTTTTATGTCTACGTGGCTATATAAGTCTGGATAACCGACGTGCAGTAGCTTTGAATCCACTTTTTCGTTAAAACTTATTTTCGTCGCAGTATTCATCCATGTCGTCTCGTTAACGTTTTTCTGTGTTGCTATAGTAACGTCACGCACAATTTGTAGAACCTACAAAGTAAGAGAACCCTTTACAAATATTGTTAACTGTGTTATCAAATCTATTATTGAAATATTGGACCCCATTCTTGGATCGACACACAACGGGAGAAAGTTTTAAACTTGCGACGCTTTACCTTTTCCTTTGTGTCCTTCTTAAAGTAACGCTTAACGTATTCGTAATCCACCGCGTATATTAAGTTAGGCACTTCTAAACAAGCCTGCTTCCTGATGTATGGAAAATAATGTTTGCATTAAAAATCATTCTGTTAGGGTCAGTGTGGAGACGGTCAGGGTTGTTGTTCTAATTGTTCGTTGGAATAATTACGAGCCTACCTATGTTCCCGATTCATCTTTCCTTTTCTCTCTGCGTCTTCTAGGACTGTTTGCATTTTCTGCGTGGTATAGGGTAGTAAACTTCTGATGAAATGCCATACGATGTAATTCACTGTAACGTTGCAAGGTGTTATTCCACTCGTATCAGAGGGCCAGAGAAATTATTCGGTTATGTGGTACAAAAGTGTACGTAATTTTTTTCGATACTTCCATAAAGATATTACCTATGGTAAGCGTCGCTGTTTCTTCCAGAATCGTACTTAACCTTTCTTTTAAAGTAGTGCCGTTCGAAGACAATGATTTTCGAGTCCGATTTAACACCAAATTTATTTTCTATCATCTCCAACCAGTTTATCTGTAGTTTTATAAATTTTCTAAAGGTTCGTGTTTTATAAGATAGTGTGTTTATAATGATAAATGAAAGATGCATACATTGCCGTTACCCACTGCACCCACATCGAACATTTTTTGACACTCGTCGATAGTAAATGTTGTGCGACGGTCAGGCGAAATTAAGGATGTTTGCGGCGGGTTGCGAGCCTAAAGCCCGTTACACACTCGCGCGGATGATCCGCGCGCGGTTTTCCAAACAAAGCTCATCCGCGTGCGGACCGTCCGCGCAACTGTGAAATGTCCCATAACGATAAGCGACTCCTACCTTGCTCGTAACCGCGCGCGTAGCGCAGAGCGCGGATCATCCGCGCGAGTGTGAAACGGGCCTAAGAGAAAGAGAAATGTTAACTGATAATGTTCATTTATTATCAGGTTGAATGTTTTTACGCTCTTGAAGTGACAACGTATACGTACACAGGTGTGGTTGCATGTTTGAAACATTGGAATAAGCCATTCATAGTTGTAAAACAAAAAATTCTCGTATACTGATATTTTTCCATATTACCTGTAGTATTTTCTTTTCAAAGTTGATTATATCGTCAATTTCTGTCCACAATTTTTCCGTGTCAATAGTCAGTTTCATGTCTCTTGCTAATTCATGAGATACGTTGTAAATAAACTTTCTGTACAAAGTGAGTATGACGTCCCTGGAGTCTATTCTTCCCGCAGACCCTCTTACATATGGCAGAAAAGTGTTGGGTGGCGTTAACTTAAATAGTTTTGAGATTACGTTACTTTAGTGGAAACTGTACGCATATGCAATTAATATCTACTTACAAGTAATGCGTACGTAGTGTTAGTCTTAGAAATTTTCATATTGTAAAGACTGGCAGAAGAAAAGTAGCGGCCGATCTTTTTGTAGATATATTGCCATTTAGTGCTATCGGGTAGTTCCTTAGCAGGGGTGAGTAATGGCCATCCGTCAATTTGGTTTATATGCTGCTTCAGCGAGGTCAAGCCATCTTTCTCTCGTTTATCTGTGAATTGATTTTTGTTTTCATATGCGCCAATTACCTTGACAAACATGTTTTTATTATGTAAATGGTTCTTACCGGTGTTCATACATTTCTGGTAGAGTTTTCTGGCTAACTCTATTTCGTTAGTATCAGTATATTTCGATTTTGCGTTCAAAATAGCTGTGGAATGAAGCATTTATTGAGTATGACTAGAAAGTAGATTGATTTCCGTCTGTAAGCATGGAATTACCATGAATCCTTTCTCTTCGAATGTTTCCCGTATCAGGTTTGGTTGTTTGACGTTCTGGCATCTGCCCATCCTGAATGATGTGATCTTTCATCCATTTTCCACAAACGTACTGGTAAATATCGTCGCATGGTTCCGCGGACTCGTCTATGCTACTCAACAGCAGGTTCGCTAAAATGCAGGTGCTTATTCAATTGGCAAAATATTATTGTTATTGACAACTAGAATATGAATGGAATATGTAAAAGTATTTGTTGAATAGGATTTTGCAAACACGTACCTGCATGCTTGCAGGCTGGAGTGTCACAAAGGGTGTAATTATCTTTGCAATACGAAGCATGGATGCACGCAAGCGCAAGCATTAAGAAGAGAACTCTGTGAAAGGAAATGGGAAACTTGATCCTCAATGTACAAACAATGTGTATACCCATTGTACCGAACGTTAAAATATTTCAGGAAATATTGAAAATATTGAAATAAATTTCGTACGTTTGAAGAATACACATTTCGGATTATCTTCCGTCAGTCGCTCTTCCAATTTTTGTGAAAACCGCACCGTATAAATTAGAAAACACTCCAGAATTTGAAGAAGTTAAGCCTGTGACTGTGGGCCCTCTTTACACTTTGTCGCCTGTTGCAAGTAATATATTATTCGATAAGATAACGCGGCTCAAATAATAAAAAGGTCGTGCCAAAACATGCGGAAACAGTTTTCCTCAAACGTAAAAAGTGCCCTGAAGGATAAACGGAATAGTTATGCGTTTACGACCTGTTAATGTACGATCAATGTGTACTCCCATTGCACAGTGCATTAAAATGTAACGTAGCGAAGAAATTGAAAGTAATGTCATACATTTGAAGAATCCGCATTTTGAATGTTTCTTCCTTCAATCGAAACTGGGCACGTCTATCAATACGACAAGTTTAAACACCTTACGAAAGAACTGTTAAAGAAATAAAAAAGAAATGATCGAAAGCTCAAGAATACTTAATGAAGATCTTGGCACCGATGTCAAAAATTCTTTACGCAAATAGCGCCACAGTAATAATAATAAGAATAACACAACTAGAATTCCACAATGATGGAAACAAGTGAAATCAGAAAACGAAATAATCAACCTACGGATAAATAAGCCGACGGACAGGTCGAGGGTACTCACAAAAGCAGCAGGAATGATTTTGTTAAAGTCACTTAGGCTTACCTTTGTATATCCCACGTTCTCATTATTCAAATGGGAGATTAAACGTACTCCTCGACTTCGGCTCTAATCTTGCCGGCTAACCTCTGCCCTCTTTTCCTCTCTCTCTCTCTCTCTCTCTCTCTTTCTCTCTCTCACCCTTCGTCCTATCCATTCGCTCACCCCTGCCGTACCACCCCCATTCGTCTACTCGGCGTTTTACGGCGCTCCGTCTTCCTCAACCTGTTTCAACCCTTTCTCTATCCGTCTCTGTCCCGGCTCGTTCCCTTTCTTCTTGTTTCGGGCCAGCTCCGCTCTCCTCTCCCATCGTCGCACGATCCCACGTAGGCTGTCAGTCCGTCGCTACCCTTTCGCGAATTTCCCCGATGGGGACACGCTGGAACCCCGAGCACCCCTCGGCCACTCCTCGGTAGTTTACGGTCTCCGGGGCAAGTTTAACGACTCTCTCCTTCTCCTTCTCTCCTCCACTCTGTCCAGAGTCCACGACCTCTGGACTTACGTCATTACTCCCTCTCGTGTCTGGAAATTTGACTGGCAAGAAGGCATGAGGGTGGTCCACGGTATCGCTCGAGATTCTGGAACTGGAATCGTGGAAGCGTCGAATGTGGAATTTAATCATCGCTTTTCTTCGGAATCATTTGGCAGCTCTCGGTCTCTCGCGGCATTCGCGACGAAGCGAGGCTCTGGGACGGGATTGTTCAACCTAGCCTCATCAGGAATTTCATTATGCACGGTTTGTTTCGATGCACTTAAGTGGGCACTCGGCCCGCATTAACTCGACCTCTCGTTAACCCCTCCGATATAATCCAATTTCTGGTGCGCGGAGCGCCCTCTTGTCGAAATGCCGTGCAGGGACAGAAAAAGAATTGAGCGTCCTCTCCCCTCATTTTTTCAACTTTTCTCGCTTCTACCGTCCGTTCGTTCCACTCGTCGAACGTCCAATGGGAAATTTTGTTTGCGTCAGAAAGTACGACGAGTAAATCGAGGTAACGGTTTCATTAAGATAACATGATATTTATTGCCGATGACAAACAGACGAAAGAAAGGATTTTCTTCTTTCTTCAAGCGTGTTCTTCGCTTTGCGTTCTCTTCGATTTCTTTTCTTTGGTCCGTTACATTTAGTGCATGTCCAATTAACTATTTTGTCACATTGCTTCAGACACTCGTTTTGTCAAATTTACGCTAATATGACACAACGTGAATAACGTAAATACGCTTAAGACGAAGAGGTGAAATTTTCTATTCGATAAATACCAGTTTTCGAATGTTGCAGAAAATATAAGATCTCCACGGTCTTACTACTTTTTTCCGTCATTCTTCTTTCACTAAATATATCATTGAATAGCCAATGAAAAACTCAGACACGTTAAGTAATTCGGGAAACGATTCTACCAATTTTGCAATGATTTCATTACCAAGCACCGATAACATTATCTCAGTACACGTCATTCGCATGTCTGCAAGATATTAAAGCCAAACTTCTCCTCAGAGTAAATATGATTTCTGTAAAATTTGTTTCTTTCGAAGTCAAAACAACTCTTGAACAGTCAGCACGTGGACATTCTGAAAACATCACGATGTTATTAAGACAACATTCGTGAGACGAAGTGTCTGCTATGCGACTTAAACAATCGCACATTCACACAAGATACAAAAGAGAATGACAAATTTCTCTGTAAATACGAATCGTCTCACTTGGTGAGATCGGAGCGTCGCGAGTACGAAACGTATGAAATTTATCGCAGACGCCGTTATTGAGAGAGGCCCTCCTCGCCCGATAAATTTGCACATTACATAGACACGCGTACGTGCCTAGACTTTTGTGGATCATGCGCATGCGCGCCGAAGTGAAGCTGATGCGAAAAATCGGAAAGTCGTGGCTCGAACCTTGCGACACCCCTGGGCCAACCTGGAGTACTCCTGCACGCAACCTCCATGCGCCACCTCCCTGGAGAAATCTTATCGGATATCTATGCCAAGGTACCGACGTCTGCTCCCAGATGGATCTTCGCGAAGCGAAAGTGGAAGAAAAAAAAGAACGACAACGCTGAAGAGGGTGGCGAGATGCTGATGCCTCGGTAGAAAGGTGACAGACCGATGTAGAAGGCGAAGCAAGAGGAAAAGAAGCACAGCGGAAAGAGAAGAAGAAAATAACGATGAAGAGAGTGAGGATTGGAGCAGATATCTCGGCCGAGAGATGCTAGACGAACAAGAGAATAAAGAGGTAGCTGAAGTAGAAGGAGGTAAAAGGCGTGAAGAAGAAAATAATAGAAGATGACGAACAGCGAGGAATGAGAAATTTTAGATAGAAAGGTCATAGACGAAAGAGACGAAGGAGAAAGAAGAGGTGACAATGGAAAGAAGTCGCTGGAGGAGTGATTTCTTCCTTCCATTTCGGTGAATTCCTTGGAATTTACATCCCACTACCTCCACCTTCTTTCTTCCTGAGAAAACTCCTGAAGATTAGACGACACGCAACCTTTTCTCCGACTCGCTCGAGACGCAATCTCCGATTAATGTTTCTCTCCTTACGTGCTCCATCCCCTGAAGAGGAGGCAGGCCTCGATAAAAGAAGTCGCATAAAATGGAACACAATAAATGATGGAAACTGTGCAATCTGTAATTAACGAAGCAATCGCGAAATATGCAATACCCAAAGTTTCGATAGATAGGTGACAGGCGAAGTAGAAAAAAATAAAGAATAAGATGTTCCTTCTGGCGACGATAGAAAAAAACAGCAGTTGGAACTACTTCCTTCCGGTTCGGTGGGTTCCTTGGAATTTACCCTGCACCATCTCCACCTTTTTTCTTCCTGAGAAAACCCTTGAAGACGAGACGTCGCGCACCCTTTCCTGCGACTCGCTCGAGACGCAATCTCGGATTAAGGTCTCTCTCCCTACGTGCTCATCCCCTAAGGAGGAGGAGGAGGTGGAGTGACAAGTGCACATGCGCGCGCGCGGAATATGGCGGGACTCGCTTGCACGCACGTCGCATATAAATCATATGCATACGCGACCGGATGCCACGCCGGATGAGAAAGAGGAATCCGCGAGGCTTAGACAGGCTCGTTGCGCCACCGAGTTACCGCGGTGCGACGAGCGCTGACGGATGACTCGCGCGAGGAGGTTGGTAGGACGCTCGCTTGGAAGATTTCAGGATGGGTAGTTTACCCTCGACGAGCTAGGACGAGGACGTGGTTGTAAAAGGAAGGAATACGTTTGCATGACTGAAAGGAGGATTCGACTGTCTTACGTTTACCTGGACGATTCTCTTCCTTTTTGTATTTCTTCGTTTGTACTTTGTACTTATGTTTGTCCGAAGAGAAAATGATGATTAGTTTTGGGAAGTTTGTTTAGCCAAATGCGTTAAAGGTATAGGACAATTCAGGGAAACACTTGGTTATATTCGGATGTTTTATTTCAGGTAATGGAATGATACATGGATTTAAGAAAGAATTGTTTCTCCGATGGAATAAACGTGTTTTGAAAAATTGACGTAACCAGTATTACCACTAATATATGCTTTGTTATATTTAGCATGTGTCTCTATCAATGGAAGGCTAAACACGATTATTAAAGGAGAAAGATAAAGTCGGAGTGTACCTTGAAAACGATAGACTGGAATGGTAAAAAGATAAGTTTAGAAAGTAGAGAAAGTTTAATTTACGCCGCCCTCTAGGCACATCTCCCATTGGCCAGTGTCCCAATTAAACTTCTGAATTATGCGTATCGATTATGCGCATTCGTAATGGCCACTTCGCTAAGCCTCCTACCGCATTTAAAGTAAGACATCCGCCCGTCAGCGATGGATTATATCGCCGGTTATTCAAATCGCCTCGCGCGATTGATCGATTGATATCGAGAATGCAAGCGGACGCCCTGTCCGGGGGATTAAATATGACTGCGCGTACATAACAAAGTAATGAGTAATTTCATACCCCAAATTAATTTTCCATTATCTACGATCATTGTTCTCGGCTCGTTTGCCCGTTCCATTGTTCAACAAACATCATTGAAAAAAACAAAGTTACCGGAAAAGTATCTCAGAGTCTATTTTAATTAATGAAGTTGTAAGCAATTGTCTTCCGTCGACAGTAATCGCCAACATCAAATTCATTTCTTCAGACTAAATAGTCCTTACATTCTCCAATACAAGTTAAGAATCATTCCTACGAAAATTCGTGGCGCCAGAACGAAGATCACTTAATACTTCTAATACTACCATTATTCACTACCTTCCTAACTTTATACAAACTCCTAGGCTATTTCTCATCAACCGCAACAAATACTATGTCACACAAAGCTCAACAAAGCTCCATTCTAAAAAAGATCCCTGTGTTGAAATCACCTGTATACACAATTCTCCTACCGCATTGCAAACTCCGAAAATGACGAGAAATCTTTGGACGTTACGACTCCCGTTCCGTACGCCGCGAAGCACAAATTAGAGCGGCAAAATCGTCGCGAAGCTCCCGGAGGGGTGGCCTCCGGTAATAGAGAGTAATCGATGCCGTCAACGACAATGAGAGAAGAACGTCGGAGAGACGTATGGGACGTGGGCTGCGCCAGTCGTACTCTCAGTCCCTCGTAGTTAACTATGTTAACGGGGAAGGTGGAGACGGGACGAGTTAACTCGGCCGGGTACAGCGCGGCGGATCCGGTAACGTATTCGGCCATCGGCCCGCTTCCTGGGCAATGCATTATCGCTTCTTACTGTTCTCGCGAAGCGTATATCAATGCCCCGACTCACCCTGTTCAACCCCCAGTGCTCACCAACGAGGACGTCTTTCGAGCCACCCCCACCACCGGATCGTCCTCCATCCACTCACCCCATTGGAGACCTTAACGAGTCTATCCGTAGTTGAGGGTGGTTTGAGGGTTGATGTTTCTACGGGATTCACCCCACAGTGTAATGTCCCTGTCTTCGCGTTCCATTCTTGGTAGTAGACAGGTTTACGTGGTTGGAAATTCCTATGGGTTAATTTGTTCGAACAATTGGGATTTTCATTTTTGTGGGTTAAATAGGAATGCTACATCCGCTCACCATATTAGACACGTTAATGAGTTTATTTTTGGTAGCGATGGTTTGAGGGTTGACGCTACTACGGTATTCGCCACACGAGGTAACGTCGTTGTTTTCGCGTTCCATTCTTGGTGAACAGGTGTGCGCGGTTGGAAATTCCTATGGGTTAATTTATTTGAAGAATTGGGATTCTAAGTTTTGTTCTTTGAATATGAGTGTGATTGGTGGAAGGCAGGGGCCAATTCTGTGGTTGGTAAATAAAGCACAATACGAGTCAATGGTGGGATGAGCGTTAATTAAATTGTGCTTTTCAATACTTTCTCCGAATGTTTTGAGATTGTGTAATGTTGTAATAAAATGAATACCGAATGCCATTTTATTAGAAGCAGTTAAACGTACACTTCAAAATCTTTGAAAAGTAAAAGTACTCTACAGAGAATCTACATTTACTGTTCAATGTTATTTCTGTCAATACAAATTCAGTGAAATTTCTTAGTTTTTTTGACATGATTTTATGGCAACGCAATAATAGACATTGCACATAATTTACAACTGGCAAAGTATTATCACGCTGCACATTCGACAGTAAATATAACCACATACTACCTTACACAAATATTTACAGGAATAACATAAAAATTCAGTTGCGCGATATTCGCTCTCGGATATGTTTCACGAACTGGCCACTCCGTTATAGCACGTTACATCGTGCTGTTTGGAAACAAGAAAAGAAAAACAGAGGTGAAAAACGTTTGCGGTCCCACAAAATAACCGCGCGAATACGAATTCGGCAACACGGGATGATGGAAAACAGGTAACTCTAAGCGCACGCTCGCGACTTCTTGTTAATCGAGAATACATTAGATTTTGGCGTGTAAGTCCAGGCAGGCGGAAGTAATAAGGCCGGGCGTAGAGGAAGTACGTGAAACGTGAATTTCCTGGCGCGTTATTATCGAACCGCGCACCGCGTGCACAGGAGATTTTCAGGATTTCCACGACTTTCTACCTCCCTAGCTACGGAAAATTTTCTTCTCACCCCTTTCTCCAGAGTAGCGCGAGGTTAGCCAACCGATTTTAAATTATGTCGGTGGAATTGTACGCGTCGGGTGTCGGATATGGACGAACGACGACGGGAAACCGTAAAGCGGCGTGTAAGGAGAACGGAAGAAAAAGAGAGGAGCCGAGAACAGTTGAGAAACTACTGAGAGAGCAGTGGAGAAGCGAATCCGTTTTCCCATTTCTGTCTCCTCCATCCACCACCTTCTACACCACCTTCCTCGGCAAACTGTCTTTAAATATTACACAGATCGCTTAACTCTCGAAGGCAGAAATTCTGGGGCACATCTCTCTCTCTCTCTCTCTCTCTTCTCGCATGCTCATCGGAGAATCCTGAGACTATCCTCTCGAGAAGGTGACGGAGGTGGAGGAGGTGAAAAGGAGGCGGAGCTCGAGAACGTCCCAAGACGACTTCCCCGGAGTGTGAAATTGTCACCGGATAAAATTCTCAGATTTCCTTCGACGACCCGTGAAATATTTCCAATCCTACGCGCGAGAGAAAGAACAGGTAGGTGAGATGGAGGTGGGTGGAGGTGGAGAATGCAGACTGGCGGAAAGCGCGAGTTTAAAGTTTCGTGCAAATCAAGTGCCTGCGCCTTCGGCGGTCCTCGGATTTCGAAGGCGGCTGCGACGTCGACGGAAAGAGGAGGGAGAAAGAGAGAAGGTAGAAAGAAGAGAAAGAATCTGGAGGCAGCGAACAGAGGCGAAAGCAAGGAAGAAGAGAGAAACGGTTAGGCTGCATGAATTTTCTCCTCACCCCTTTTCCTTCCTATTCATCTACTTGCCAATTTCTCTCTCCACCTCATTCCTTTCTTCTCCTTCCTTTGGAATTTCCTTCCACCAACGTTTCTTTTTTCACCCCTTCACGTTCCACCCTCTCGTCGTCGGCCACTCTTTTTTCATATTCCCGTTTTACCTCGTTCCCTTCCTGCACATCTTGCTTCACGTTTTCATCCCTCCCTGCGTCCCCGCTTGCCCTCTCTATCTCCCTCTCTCTCTCTCTCTCCGTTCCTCCCGCACGTGACGCCGTTGTTTGGCGAACTCATGCATTCGCATTTTCACGGGTCAGCGGGCATTCGATAGAGCCCGCTCGAATCCACCCGTACCCGCCTGTCGTCCGAACTTGCTTCCCACTCTCTCCCCTAACCACCCCCGAGCTACCCCTTTACCCCACGCCAACCAACCCCCATTCTCCAATCCTTTTCTCCCTCTCTCTCTCTCTCTCTCTCTCTTTCGCCGTTCCCTCTAACCCTTCTCTTCCTCCGCTGCTCTCCGACTCACCCTCTAACCTCGACCAACCCCTTACGACCACCCCCGAACCGCGTACCCACGAGAATTGGAAATCAATTTAGGAAAACGGTAATAAACGGACGCGACCCAGCACGCTACGTCCGCATACGGTCCACCACGAGCCGACTGCGGCAGACTCCCGAGCTGCCTGGAATCCCATCGTGGTAACCCGCCCTTGCCATCTTTTTCTCTCTCCTACCCTTGCCTCTCACTTTTAGTTCGCCACCCCTCTCGTTCGGCCGATAATCTTTTTCTCATAGCAGGGAGATTCCAGAGCGAAGCGTAGGCTTCCAAATCGCCTCGAACGTTTCTTTTTCGAAAGAGGTGGTTTAAAGCCGAACGGCGGATCAACAGAAAGACCGTCTCTCTTATCGATGCTCGGGGGGATGATCGTTTCGACTTTTGACTTCTCTCGTGGATTTTCTTTGGGTTGGATTATAGTGGAAAGGCCTGCTGATTTTTTTCTTTTTTTATTGAATTTTTGAAGAATGCGATTAGGGAGGTGAGACTGTTATTTGAAGAAATTTGAAAAATTATTTTTTGGATTTAGACGTTTGCTTCGTAGGTTTTTTTGTGGAGATATTCGCGCTGGAATTCATGAAAGTCATCAATGCATTGTCATGTGTCGTTGTTACATTTCCTTTGTTAATTTTCTTAAACGGTTCTCAAAAAAATAGCCTCTTTGATTTATGAATTTTTACCGATAACGAGCCAAGGAACGTGTATGTATAATTTTTCATTTTCAAAAATTCGTTATTCCGCGAAAGAAACATGCCGTTTTCGTTCTCTCACGTTTGTATTACGGCATCGCATGCGAAAGGATTTCTCGAGCGGATCCTCATTGTCCCATTTTCCACCTTCTGCCGCACGCAGGACCACCTTTCGTGTAATCTTCGTCCGCTACCGCTCCGATAAGTAACCCGAAAACGTCCTCTTTACTACGTACGCGTATGCTAGGTAATCCCTTCTTTACCTTCCGGGCAAGCAGAAGGAGAAAGTTGGAGAACGAAGGACGACGAGGGCAGGATGGCAAGTAAACGAAACGATGCGTTCGTTTCTGGATGTAGTAGGAGGAGTGGAAACGGGGGGGGGGGGGGGTGTAAGACTACCGTGTAAAGACGAAGATGAGATTATTACGTTCGATTGGTTTTAGTCAATGGAAGGCGTCATGTAAGGGAGCATTTGCAATAAGACAAGAGATATTTTGACAAGGGTTGAATTTTCGAAATAGTAGTTTCTGATTTCAAATACGTTATACTACGAATTTCTTAAATGTCACCATATCGTTTGATTCTTCATTTCGTAATTAACCAATGAAAAATTTGCACGACTAATTACTTACAATATTTAACAGAAATATATGAAAATAATAAAACTCACAGCTTAGTGAAGTTTTCTAGAAAAACATGTAAAGATGGATCACATTGAATAGCATAGAGTATCAACTGAACCATTATTAACAAAGAACTTTGGTGGAACTTGAAAGAACAGGTCTACAAAGTAAAGCATCTCAGCATAGACGTCTCAAGATTTTATTAAGACCTCTTTCCCTTCAACTCGCAATTAATTTTCATCCTAAATTAATAACCACGACGTCAACCCTCATACAAACCGGTGTCTTACTCGTATCACGCTCCTACAAAATTCTCACTCATTCTTAATTCACTTCAGCTGTACCTTTATGGCTTTCGCGTATCTTACCTTCATAGCTCATTTCTTCCTACGAGTCAGACAACAACGCCAACCGGTAATCCGGAGGCGTTTGTCTCGCGGCGCGCGGAGATCCCGCGGCGGAATGAAGCGATCCATTCAGGTCGTGTTCTCTCTCCCGCCTGCTTTCCTCCCACTCTCTCTCTCTCTCTCTTTCTCTCTCTCACTTGATTTCTCTCTCTCTCTCTCTTTCTCTCTCTCACTTGATTTCTCTCTCTCTCTCTCTCTCTTTCTCTCTCTATCTCTCTCTCTCTCTCTCTCTCTCTAGCGACTTTAACCCGAGGGATGCAGTTCTAGAAACTCGCGACGAAGTTCGCGACTCCCACGACGGCGGATCCATACCAGCGTCCTCTCCTGAGAGTGCCTGGAAAGACGAGAAACGCGAACTAGGCTGATGCTGAAGGAGAAAGGGGTTCGGAGAGAAATGAAGGAAGTAAACAGAACTCGAGAGCGTGAGAAGCCCAAAGTGAGAGAGAGAAAGTAGAACGAAGAGATAAAAGGAATTGTACCGAAAGGGACGAAGAAGATGCAGAGGAAGAAAATGTAGCGGAAAACTGCAAGAAAGAAATAGTTTCGAAGTACACCGGTGGACCGTTGGTAGGAGAAAGAAAAGTGACATGGAGAGTTAAATAATAGAAAGATAAGGAGATCGAGCTGTGCAAACGAGATGTAGAAAGATATACGAAAATATAAAGTACAGGATATCTTGCAGAAGGAAAAGGTGAAGCGAAAAATGATGTAATGAGGATGATAAGATTACTATGACGTAGTGTATCGTTCCTTCGAATAAACGACAATTTGAATTCAATGGAAAGAGAGTAATGAAATGTGGATAATGTGAATGAGGGGTGTGAAGAAGATGTTAAGGAAGGAAATGTTTAGGAAACAATTTCAAAGTACCCTGGTGCATAGTGGGAAGCATCTAAACGGATATTGAAAGAAGATCATAGAAGATGGAAAGGGAAAGACCTCTGAAAATTGTGATAAAAGGAAAACTAGGGTATAAATAAATACAATGGAAAGACGTGTGTGGCGAAATATTATAGGACAAGAATAGTTTTCACTTATTTTGGTAGATAATGAACATAGAAACGAAATATAAATTTAAAACCAAAAACGTGAATTTCGTGTAGAAGAAAATGCTAAAATAAACGGTATCGCGGAGCAATTATCGTAGACTTCCAAAATAAACCTAGTTTTCGAACAAAGTACAACAAATTCAGACTTCAAGAAACAAACCTAAGCAAAGATAAAAAGTCCAACGACTCAAAAGGCAGAAAGGCTCAACTGGAAAAGTCTGGAACCTGCGCAGGAAAGACACTATTCGTTTCCCGACTAAGAGCAGAGTGTCTAGGTTTCTTGAGAAGGAATAAGTCACTCCCTTTAGGTCGTGCCTAAAAAGAAGAGTATCCAAAGAAAAGACCTTAGCCAGAGTAGGCCTTAGTGTATATAGATCCCAGAACTAACCTAGTGGGTATCTACTCCGTGGAACAAAGTGCCGACGGCACCTCCGAGACGAGGTGGTTACGAGTACGTAACCCTCCACCTCCCTTCGCCACCTTCCTCTCCTCCTCCTCCTCATCCTCCTCCACTTCCACGCGCTGCTCTCGACAGATCGAGCACGGAGCATTACGTTTATTCGCCTTATGCAAATTCGCCGTAAATTGTCGGGGTCGCGCGTCGCGACAGACCCTTCTGTACCCACGGGTTTTCGAGGGATGATTCGACCTTCCGGAGAGAATGTGTATTTGTATGTGTGCGGGTGCCTGGGTGACTGTGTACGAAAGAGAGAGAGAGAGAGAGAGAGAGAGAGAGAGAGAGAGAGAGAGAGAGAGAGAGAGAGAGAGAGAGCGTGGTTCTCTCTATGGACGAAGGATCTCGTCGTCTAGGGGCTAACGCGATTATTTCGACGATGAGTCTTCGTGCGACGAAATAATCGCCCTGGCGAGCTTTCGGGGTTAAGGATACGCGTTTATGGAAATTTCTACGCTCTCGCGAATGAGAGTCGTTTTCTCCTAACGTGTTTTCAAATGACGACTTCTCCTTCCATCGCTCGTGACAAGTTTCCAAATGACGAGTTCTTACTGCTTGACTTGTCACGCGTTTCGAAATGACGACTTGTTATTCGTTAACTTATGACGCGCCATTTTATGATGAGATCATTTCACGTTGATTCTCAGAATCGCGGAGTGAAATCGTTTAGAGAATTTTCACGGGGGATTTTGTTTAATCGTCTTTGTGTGTCGTGGGCCGATGGCAAGTTTTGGCTATTAAATA
The DNA here is from genome assembly GCA_944319695.1 of Tiphia femorata. NCBI lineage: Eukaryota > Metazoa > Arthropoda > Insecta > Hymenoptera > Tiphiidae > Tiphia > Tiphia femorata. Next base: position 5,367,201 of record OX090902.1, read on the forward strand.
CCTTATGCATTTTTGTTTGTAATTCGTGTAAATTTGAAAGCCACAGAATTCCACTAGCCCGCAAAATTAAAAATTTTATAATTAAGAATCATTGTCAATCAAACTAACGAAGGATTTTTTACGAAGTGGATGCGAAGATTAAATAATTATTTATTAAATATTCTCCCTATGAACGGAATATAAAAATCTATACATAAATCAGTTATTTAATTTCAAAGAATTATTTTATTATTGACCTGTGTTATTAATTTAGACCCTAATAACAACGGTTTTAATTCTACATTTCACTCTAATTCTAATTCTCTCTTTATGGAGCGAATGCTTATACTCCTTACTTCTAACGCCACCCCGTAATTCTCGCATAATCTGTAAGCTTCAGGACCGTCGCAATAATCTCGCTTAAAAAGCGGAGGCCACAAAGTACGGTTTACGACGACCATGATGGGTCATAGTGGTGGGCAGGGACCATAGTTTTCAACGAATTACGTCCATTCACGCGTGAGTAGGGGGTTATGCAAATTTTCGTCGATTTGTTAGTTCTTTCACTGTGCGTAAATTTTCACTTCCATCCATTTCGGGTTAGAGGAGTTTCATGGTTTTTTTTGTTACGCCATAATTCCTTGATATTCTTTTTTTATTTTTATTAGATCATAAACGTGTATTCGCAAAATTATTACGCGCAGGATCCTTCTCAACGTTCTTCCACCTTTCTCTTTCATCGCTTTCCAACCCCCTTTGCTCTTTTTGTCCCTTTTCAATAAATTAATTCGCGCACTTACCAGCTCTTAACGCGACAATCACCCTTTTGCCTACAATATCTTGTCAGACTTGTGGTGACGGATTCGGGCCAACTATAAAACTCACAGGTGAGATCTCGTGATACGCCTATCGGACGAAAAGGTGCTGTTATTATTAGCTCTTATTGTCAATTGTGGCCCACATCGTCGTGACATAAACTGCGGGGCAAGGGGTTAATTAGTCCACTAGCCTATTTTGCAGCACCGCCTATCACGATATCGGTGAATTTCGCCGGACGTTGGCTCAACGGTCCGCGTAAATAAATGATAAAATCGGCACTTCCACGGTTCTGATATAACTCCGGAAATGCGCCCGTTAGTAATTTTATTCGACGTTACTTTTTGCATATGTGCGGTGCGCGATGGTAAGAGATCGAGAGAATGCACACCAGCGAGGGAAAATAATTTTATCGTCGACATTTGTATTTGCCAGCGATCGATCGCGCAAATTATCAAGCAAATTAACCGAGCGATTATCGGAAACAAACGAAAATCGTGAGCGCTTTTCAGTCTCGGTAAGTTTCATACTCATCGCCCGGTGCGGAAATGAATTTATATTTATTCATCCATCTAAACCTTTCAGCCCCATACTGTTAGAATAACATATATTTTCAGAATTGCATATTACACGTATCTATAGATAATCTCGGTATATGGATCCCTAAACAATTTCTTGCTAAATATATTTTTCAACGTATTTTTCAAAGTGATATAGAAAGGACTTTTAATTCATATTTGGGAATGTGTTGACAAGTAGATTGCTTTCAGAGAATAGATCGACAAGCTTGTTCCAAAAATTTCAAATCCAGTTAGCGTTTCTCAAAACTTTTGCTCAGATTCATATATATATATATATATATATATATATGTATATACAAATCTCTTGTATATCAATATATACAAATGTTGAACAAATCTTAAACGTTCATAACTTTTTTATTTCACATTTATTTATCACAGAAAGTAAACCAGAAATTAAATTTGTCACTAAAACATAAACTCAAATAGCAAGACTTACTTTTTTCTTCGCACGACTAGTACATTTCGCAAACACAATTAACAGTTCAAATAAAGAATTCTATAAAAACCTTACCAAAGATACCACGTTTATGGATACGAGGCTCAAACGTGAGAGGGATGGAAAGTGACAACGAGGTAGCGGAAATTCTGTTTGATTATTTGGCGGGAGCGAAGCGCTGGGAGATGGTTCATAACTCGTAGCAGTGACAAGATACGGTGGACAGAAGAGATTTCTATGTCGTGGACGTGGCACGACCAGGTCGTAGAGACGACGACGTGGCGTCCTTCGGTAATCCTGACGCAACTCGACGCCTGTGGTTTCCTCACGACGTCGACTAACTTACATTTCCGTGCGCGGACTGCCCCTAGCATCCATTCAACCCTCTCTCTCTCTCCTTTCGACCAACTCCTCGTGTTACACAAGCTATACATTTGATTCTCTCGTTTTTCTTTTTTTCTCTCTTCTTATGGATTTTATAACTTTCGCTAACCTAATTTTCTATTTTGTCACAATTTTTAACGAGAGGTCTATCATATTTCTATTTTATTTGCCATTAATTTGTTTTTACTCAATTACGTAAAACTGGTTTATTTGTGCAATGGTTTATAATTGTTTCGTAGGACCTATGAAATTTTTAGTTTCTATGCATGTCTCAAGCCTGATCCCCAATTCGAGGCTACAATAAACAGCAGCTACATTTTTTTAAATATGTAACAATAACCAATTATTATTCTGGAATTATAGTGACTAATGGGGTCCTCTCGTCGCGGGGTATTTTAAATAAATATCCTTTCCTTATTTTCTCGTCTGTTTAGTACCATTTTCACACCTCTTTTGCACCTTTCTTCATCCTTTTAACCATCCACATTCTTCTGTCTTTCTGCCGCACGTTTTCGCTCCCCCTCATCCCTTTGATCGCACAGTTCTCCCTTTTGCTCTTTCCCTCCCTCTTTCAGTCACCCCTTTTCAACCTGTCCATCACACACTCTCTCCCTCTTACCCTCTTTCACAATCTCTCTCTTCTCGTTTTCACTTCCTCTCACCCCTCTGATCAGCCAAGATTTACCTCTCTCTTTCTACATCGCGTTTTCACTCTCACCTACCTCCCCTCCCTCACCCCGCCAGACATACCATTTGCTCTCGCTCTCTTCGAAATCCTCTCTCTTCTCGTTTTCACCCCTTCTCACCATTCTGGTCAGCTAAGTCTTACCTCTGCCTTTCTCCTTCACATGTTCACCCTCGCCCTCTTGGCCACGTATCCCTCTCACTCTCACCCTCTTCAACACCCTTCCACTTCTCGTTTTCACTCAAGCTCACCCTTCTGGCCAGCCAAGAGAGTCCTCTCTTTTTATCTTGGCCTCATGCCCTCTCTCTTCCCGTTTTCCACCCCTCTCATTCTTCTAGATTTACCTCTCTCTTTTTACTTCACGATCACCCTTTCACCCTTCTCACTCCCTTATCCATACCCTCCCTCCCCCCCTATTTCACCGTTACTCACCCTCTCAACCACACCCTCCTCACCGGCACATCCCGCGAACCTTCTCCTATACGTGGGAGCTTTTTTCGGGGCCAGCTGAACTTTTTGCCGAGAGTTCGTTGCGCGCGAGAGCGTCGAGCACGAACTCTGTTATCTTCGAACGTGTCGAGTTACCTCGTTAACCAACAATGGGGGCCTCGGCCCTACGACGGAGGCGTTGTCCCCGCGTCGTCTCCCGCAAACGTGCGACAACTTTTCACTTTACGACGCGGTCGCGCTACGTGCCGTCGGTCATCCGAACGCCCGGTGAAGAAAGAACAAGAGAAAGAAGAAAGAAAAGTAAGTGAAGGAGGGAGAGAGCTGCTCCCAACGCGAAAATTTTCCTCGCCTGCTTCGAATAACGCGCGCGCCACCCTTGTTTGTTTCCGTTCTCCGGCCGCGCGCGGAACGACCGTCTTTCAGCGAAGAGGGTAAGAGGAGATGCAGGGAGAAAGAGTTCCGGAAAGTTCGCGGAATGCTGCGCACACTGCCCGCTGGACGAATAATAATTTTCTGCCCCTGCAATCCGACGCGAAGGTATGCGTGCGCGTGCTCTCCGTTCTCCTCGCTTTATTTTCTTCACGGTTCGCACTCCTTTTCCTTCGAATCTTTTGCGAACGTTCGTCAAAACGTCTTGCAACTTTCCACGTGTTCCTTCCGTCACGAGAGTCCATCGCATTTTTCTCATTCTTATTCCTAGGCAGAACGGTCAAGGGAGTGCCTTGTTAATTTTTAATTAATTAATAAATCATATTTTCTTTCCTCTGCTGTACGACACGAAGGTATGCGCCCATGTGCACGCCGTTTTTTTGCGTTGTCTTCATCGCGCTTCAACTCTTTCCCATTCTCATTTTTTTTAACAAATGTTTCTTTTTTTTCAAATTGTTTCAGGAGTTGCCTTGATTCCTGACGCACAGACATCCTCCCCGTTTCATCTTCTTCGCACTCCAGTTTCTGACTCGTTTTTTCTTTTTCGAAAATGTCCTTTTTCTACGTCTGCTGTTCGATACGTAAACGTGCGCGAACGTACTCCATGTCCTCTTCACTTTATTTTCTCAATAGTCCTCCTCGCTTCTATTAATACTGTAGCTTGGGTACCACTCTTCTAACATGCCCATGACCATCACCAAATACGACCACTTTAAGGTAGAAACATCCAAACTCTCCCGTCTCGTCGATAAACAAGTTCTTCTTCGCGCTCTATCAATTATGCCCGAATTTTCAATTCCATCCCTCTGACGAACATTAGAGCAGTGCTGGCAGTAATCTCTTGAAAAAGAGACAAAATTTACTGAAGCTTTCGCGACGGAAGAAATCCAATTGCCATCGACTCTTTTCCACAAGCTTCGGAACAACAGATTCGACGAAGACAAAGAAGAGTTTATCTAAAAGTCACGAAATTTTACGATCACTGCGAATTTGTAGTCCCTTTTCTTAACGCCCGACTGAATTCATAATGAATGATTTACGTCTGCGACGTGCTCTTCTGCTCGACGTTAATCACGCGGCGGAATAATGTTACCGCGAGTGACGGTGTTAGTGGTAACAGGCACACTCGCTCACGCTTGCGGTATTAGTCGACTGGGAGTATTATTCGATATTCTATTCTCTCACTCGGTACCCGGCGGCGCTCGTGTCTCATTCGTCGTTATTGCAGCGGTACGATCGATCGACGTAGAATTAAGTATGTATGCGACGGATTGCTCATTACAATTACATTATGCCGTTGGCGTGCCCCGTATCAACTATTGCGATCGTTAATCGGATAACCCGGGGTGCCAGCCATTAGGCGAGAGTGCTAGGTGTATCGAATTAATCGACAGAACCGCCTGTGCATATTCAGTCCACGATTCATCGTAGTTTCCCTTCTTGTTGCGTTCGAAGAAGCGAAATGAAATGGGTATCGCATTTGAGCGGTTTGCGAGGGGAGGAAAATTGGGAAGTAGTTTGGTTTGGGTGGGATGATTCGATTGTTTATTGTTTTAAGTTTATTTCTTCGTGAATTATAGGAGCAATAAAAAGCTGTATAGTATAGCTAAAGAATCGTTGCTTCCACGTTTACTATAAAAAATTATGTTTCTACGAAATTAATGTTATTACCAGCACAATAGGTAAATCAAAATTTTCAAATGCATTTCTCTAGCTACTGTGTCATCCTCCTTTGAAATTGTTCGCTACGATGACGTTAAGACTAATTGACTAGTTAAATTGAGTTAAAATTTCTCAAATCACGAAGTCTCATTGAATTAACATTGATACAGTTTTCATTCTCTTGCGTACCTGTCGTCTATTAAAGTTTCCTTATTATACAAACACAGAGAAATTCGTTTTTGAAAAGTACCGTTTTCACCTCAACTGGCCACGCTTAATATTAACTATTCATCACTTAATAACTATTCATCGCTTAATAAAAAATGAATTAAATGTTTGAAGAATGCGACTCGAGTAACACCACGAATTGCTTCCTAGAATTGAAACGAGCGCACACGGCAATACAATAAAAGTAACAAAAATATTGCGAGGAGCAATGTCAGCGAAATATTCTTCTCGAGAATTCGGCAATTTGTTTCCGACGTTCTCCATTATTTATTCGCGACAAACTTGTTCTGAAATTTTGCGAATCCGACGAACGGAATATACTTACATTGGCACACGATGGTTGGAAGGATGAAATGACACCGAATATCCAGACGCGTCAAATTGATTGGCGTCGCTTCGCAAATTCCGCGCAAACTGGCCAAGTACCAAACGCGAGTGTCAACATTCCGCGAATACTCTCTGCGGGAATTAGAAGAAGAGCGAGAGGGACGAATCAATAAACCACCTCTCACCCCAAAGCGTCCGCACGCGAAAATGGATAATTGGGAAACAATCGACGCATAATTTTATTCACCCCCGAATTACTCATTCATCCCTCTTCTCCTCCCAATTCTCGTTTATTATCGTTCATCGTCCAATCGAATGATTGTTATAACCTACACCAATGTTCCCGGCGATATCGGGCCGAAGCGCGTGCAAATTGAGAATGAACGTGAATAGAGGAGAGGAAATTTTCTGTGCTATCTATTTGGTTCAAAGATTTTAATTGCGTCAAAATATATATTGAAGATGAAAAAAGTGAGATGATTTCTTATATTTTGTAGCTTTCAGTAAAACTTCTGTTTATACGCTAGCGACAAATATAGATCTTTATGTGAAGTCAGTTATAATGCACATTTTTTGGAATAATTATGTACTGATTGATCATTGTATATTAGTTTAAAGGGTGTCAGTTGTGTGTTATTTAATCAGTTTAGAAGTAAAGAAGAATAATACCATTCAACACGACGGTTGGTTATTTCAATACAACCAGATGCGATCTAGATGGAAAATAACAATAATAAATTTCAACACTAACCGAGAGAAATGATTTCAATAGAATGAAGAATTTTTGGAAATATGCTGACATAAAGTTTCAAATTTATTCTACCAGATGTTGGATTCTTCTTTATGGTACATTTTTCATCTTCCAAAGTACTCGTGGAGACATTTCGCACATGTCGCTTTTAAATTCCAGTCTACTTGAAGGTATTGCTCCTTTTTATTTCACACTGTCTTACAGTTAATGTTCGAACACACTTGCGACGAATTTAAATCCATTACTAATCTCCTCACTACAACGAACAAGTTCACCATGAAACTCGACCATCTAGAGCGCATCAAAGATTTCCTTGGCGCATCCAAAATTTCCCAAAGAACTTTACCGAGTCTCTCGACGGCACATTTCCTCTTCCACGAGTTCTACCCGCCGCAACGTGTGTCGTTGGCCTCGCACGAGAGTTTTACTCACTCGCAGCTGCGAGCATAGGAGTAGAAGGAAGCTGGGCCCAACGAATAAAACTCAAGTTCGGGCGAAGGGTGTGTTGCGAGGGCGCGAGAAAATGTTTCCTTTGCATTCCGAAGGCATCGAATTGCGGCAACAGTTTGGACGATAGCTACGACAAATTTTTCATCGCCTTCGGTTGTGATGGAATGAGAGAAAACGAGAAGAGATAAGGGAGGAAGAGAGAGGGGGATTGGAGAAGAAAGTGGGGAGAGAAAAGGGCGAGGGTCTCCTCAGACGTGAAGAGTAGCGAAGGGCTTCTGCTTAATACTCATTTGAGGGCCGTTAAAAAGCAGTATATTTCCAGACCCTTCAGACTCAGTACCTCTCTCCAAGCTCACCGAAATAGCATCGACTTCCTCTCCTCGCGTGGCTTCTGCTCCTCTTGGCCATCCCTTTCCTTACTTTGGTTCTTTCTCTCTGTTCTCTCTGTTCTCTCTCCCTCTTCTTTCGCTATTCTCTCTTCTATCGCTTCTCCGGCTTCTCTCTCTCTTTTCTCTCTTCACCCCGCCCTTCGGGAGCTTCCCCCTTTTGTGCTCGGGATACGATTTTCCGCTCGCCCGTCTATCATTTTTAATCTCGAATTCTCGACATTTTACGATTCTATTTCAGCCGCTCTTCGAAGGGACTCCTCTTTCTCGCTTCCCGTCCTTCTTCAACAGTGAAATGAATTTATTCCCGCCATTCGCGCCCGTTCGCAGAATCCAAGCGGAGTCGATTTTTTATTCGTCCAGACTTTATCGGTTCATTTCATTCATTTCGCCGGTAATGTCTCGGATTGAAAATTTTATTCGAAAGACGGCCTGGAAAGGTCTGTTTTCCGTGGAATTGTGCGTATGGTGCAGGTCGTGATATTTTGAAGTGATGTTGGATAAGGTATGAGACAAAGTAGTCGATAGGGATTTGCTTAACCAACGAATTCATAATTATAGATTTTTTAAACCTCAGTGACATACTAATTAGGTTGCTCAATAAGCCCATGTGATGTTTTTTTTTTAAGTATAATCACTTGCTATAAGCTAACCTCGGTAAAGCCGCACACAGACTTATTGACGAACCGAATATAATCAGGTAATTTTTCTGGAAGAGAAATTGTAAAAATAGCCTTAAGTAATTAATTGTCGCGACATACAATAGCTTCACGATCGCTGAACTTTTTTCCAAGTGCTTAGAATGGACTTTCAGTGTCCAATCATCTTTTATTATTTACTTATACTCCGCTCAGTCAATATATCTTTAACAAACCTTTTAATCAATATCTCTCGTAATTTTTTCATTTCATAATGGATCATGTTTCTAAATGGATATCATCGGTCGAATGAAAATTTGGAGGCACGCTTTTTCCAATTCTTTTTTATCCTTGCCCCTTGCTCCACTACTTTCTGTATCGCTTTACTCTCGAGGGTGAGACGATCTCGCGGACGGTAATTAAACGCTCGTCACACAGAGACTCTACCACACTATACTGCGCGCGCAATGTATTCATATCGGCTTTGGCGAGTGGCCAAATCGAGAGGCTCTTGTACGCTCGATTTAAACAATTGTTCGAGATTGACAACATTTTCTCGCGTCACGCTCTCGAGTGCGACCCCGCTGTATAAATTGTGTTCCGAAACTACCCTCTATTCTCTTGTCTCTCGTATCGACGCTATTTATCTTCACCTCAGAGCAAATTCCACGTGCTTCGTTGTCCCGTTGGATTTCTCTTACAATTAGTAAAAAGAATTTCTTCGTGAACTTGTTACGATTCATCGATCATTTTTTTTCATTATTATATATAAACAATGTCTCACTAATTTTATTCTTGTTATTCTGCTGTTTTTTCCTCCCCTCCGCACGTAATAGGGAACATTATATTAATTTCCACGTTATGGTACTATTTACCTTTAGGAAAAAAACTAAAACTGTATTACGAAGGCACAGAATTTATACCATTTCTATCAATGATACCAATATTCTATCTTTCTCTGTTACCACAATATATTAAAATACAATTTACCTTCACCTAAGAACAAATTCCAAATGCAAGAAAACGAGAGCTCTACACAATTTCTCACCGAAATAGAATGTCTTGTCAAGTCATTACGATCTACCAATAATTTTGTCCTACTTCCACCCACTGTAACAAGATTGTGCCAAAGAAGAAATTTCCAAGAAACATTTTCGCGCATGACTCCACGAGGAGTTTCGTAACTCGTCCTTGCAACAGTTACATACGCAATAAAGCTGTATTTTCTACGCTCTCGCGTGTGGCCACTTCGTTCCAGTGTTCGGAAGAAGCTTTCTCTCTCTCTCTCTCTCTCTCTCTCGCTCTTTTCCGCTCGCATTCCAGAGTCAGCTGTGTTCACTTTTTTTTTCTCACCCGACCGTTCCGTCGTCGTCGACGTCGTTGGCATCTCGTTGTGGCGGTCGACGACATCCCCGTCGACGGAGTTAAAGGAGTCGTTGCGGTTCCCTCGACACATGTGAGACAAGAGAAAAGAGGAAAGGCGAGCGAAAGGTTGAAGAGACTATGGGGTGGTCGGTTGACCGAGAGTTAGTTGGAACAAGACTCTTGGGTTGGTGGAAGAAAGCCCACCGTTCTTTTCGAGAGAGGAAAAGAGTGAGTGTTGAGAGAGAAAGAGAGAGAGAGAGAGAGAGAGAGAGGAGAAGGGAAGTTACGTTAAGGACGTTACGAAATCTCGAGCGATAAAAAGGAATGAAAGTGAGGGCGCGGGAGGATGGTCAGTGGATTAATCGGTTCGTAAACGCCCGGTCGTAGTAGGTGATTATTGATTTATTGCTCTTAATAAACGCCTCGCTCTTTCATATCCACGATCCTTTTGGCCAATGCATCTTTAACTGTGGTTCCTTTCTTAGATCGATGGTTTACTACCAAAATGCGTGGTTAGTAGAGAGCGTAGAAAGTAGATTTTTTTCATACGAGATCACGCGACGTAATATTTGATTCTTTCGATGGTAGAGTTTGTTTTATTAAGAATTATAATATTTAGGACGTTAATAAATAATGAAATTAATTATGACCTCTGAACTTGTTAAGTATCATTCTATAGAAACATTTAATGTTTCTATCTTATTCTCTTTGTGCTATACTGACAAAATTCGCTATGTAAAGGCCGACACCCTAGCGGCTGGTAGTTAATTAGCTCTGGGAAATATTATTTTTCTTTATTCAATATTATTTGAGTGTTATACAAGACGTTATTAAATATTTCTATGCATTGAAATTCATCAGTCGACCACTGCAATGCCAATTAGTCAACGGAAACGAACTTGATTAGTACAATACGCATGTATAAAGAGAATGAAAGGATATTAGTCAGTATAAACTATAAATTTGATTTTAACAATATTTTACCGAAAGCTGGCAAATAATAATTATCACCAGCTCGCTTATACGCCTTTGTTGATTTTCTCCTCTATCCTCTACCTTCTCGATATTAATTTATGATCTGTCGAATGAACATTGCTCGAGAGTGTACTCGTAGAAATTCACGTAACAGTTGACCGCGACACAGCGCACAACTAGATAAATCTGGAATTAGATAGAGGCAAATTGACGCGAATAATTAATTAATTCGGATAATTTAATTTCGTCGATAATATGTAGCTTCCTTGTCGCCTAATAATTCTCATAATAATAATAACTCCACGCGATAATAATAAATCTATATTACATTGTGCGCCAGTTAGGTGGACATTTCGTGGCACCCTGCAATTGGCAGGCTATTGCAAAACAGAAGTGTTTTGGAAACATGTACCGAAAAGTAAATGGGTAGGTGACCATGGCAAATAATATTACCTTGGTGCGTTTGAAATGTCTCTTAAGAGGTGTTTTATTTTAAAAATTTCATCGAATGTAAAACTTCTGATTCTTGAATTTATATGTTTGTTTCGACAAAAAGCGTAAAAATCGGTAAACGCATAGAATTCTTGCTACAATTTTATTCAATAAAATATTATTCGATAAAATTCGTAATACATAAAATGTAGATGAAATGAAAGAACACGAATGTTCGTTTAAGCTCAACGTAATATTTCCATCAATGTTTTACTATATCCACGAACTATTAATTAAGAATTATTATCGTCAAAAGGATCAGTTAGGTCAGCAGACTTGAAACACAAATAGGTATAGCTTTACCATTCTTACCGTTTTGTTTAATAATTCTAATCTAAAATTTTGATAACCCTATCGAAGCGATCGATAGATCGTTAGCGTACCGATTGATCGGCACCTCGATAATAAACATCAATACATTTCCTCTCTATACTATCAATGCACGTGGGCCGGACTTTCATTGAAATAAGACACCGAAATAAAAGAAAAACAAAAACATTTCGAAACTTCTCGAACTTACCTCCCTTCATAAAATCAGACACTTCACACTCCATGGACCTAATAATTCGCAAGAGTCCAGACACGCTCGGAGGGGTGAAAAATTCTGGACCACGCGCGTGTCACGTCCGTGTTCAATCGCAGGAAGATGACAAGCAAAATGCAGTTCGGTTATCCTAGTTTTGAATTCATCCCGCGCCTTCTCACCTCCACGCCTTCCCCTTTTCCTCTCCGTCTCGTATACACTTCGAATCGGTTTCAACCCCTCGTAGCTCGTGTCGGGATCAGGGGTTGGTCAGGACTAGGGGACGTCTTATTTCCGCATCCTCTGAAAAATGACCCGCAGCTTCCTCGCGTGGGGCATCGTTTTTGGTAGCTTGGCCGAGGGGGAAAAAAAGTGGACGATGAGAGAGAGAGGAAGAGAGGGAGAGGGAGAGAGCGAGAGAGAAAGGATGTGACGTAACGCGGACGCTGCATCACCTACGACAAGCACCATGAAAATACCGGTAGCGGCCATTTTTCTGGCCCATCCCTCTTCGCGGATTACGGAGGTTACTTCGCGAGAACGGATACGAGGGTGTTGGCCCTTTTTCTGCTTCTTTCCCCAACTTCCTCTTCGTCACCTTCTCCTTTTTTTTTTATCGCCATCGTGAGACCTGTAACAGTTATCGTTGATCTGTCTTCGAAAGCTCGTTCGGGGGCTCAAGATAGGGCGGTAGTTTAATTTTATGAAGAATATTACATCCATTTTGTGGTAGGTAGTACTATTCTGCGCATGCAGTAGAAAGTTTTACAAAATTAGATTTAGAAAATCTAGCAAATAGGTTTATTTGTATTTAAGTAAAGAAGTAGCATCTGGTAGATACGTCTAATAATAGCTTTTAAACTCAGGTCGTTCTAAAATTATAAAATGCTTGTAACTGGGATTGATATATTACGAATCTTTAAATGATCACTGTTTATGCCACTTTCCAAAGTATTTATTTACTTAATTTAGTTACTTACTTTGTGGGACCAGAGAATGATTTTTGTTTTCAATCATAAATTCTTTGCAACTTCGTAAACAATACATTTTGAAAACGTTGCTCAAAAACACTAGAAAAATATGAATTCTTCGTTACATAAACTATAATACATTATTACGTCATTTATTGATTTCATTCTTCATCCTGCCGTTCTTCTTCTTTCTTACACACAATGAAGACAAGTTTTAATTAACATTATCCTCACTCATTAATCGTCCCAAATTCGCAATCAATGCACTCTCAAACCTTCATCGGAGAACAGCAGAGAAAAAAAAATTCCTTTAATTTCTCATTACGTAAACTATGCCTTATTAATATGCCGTCACTTTTCATTCCACGCTCCTTCCTTCTCCCTCTGCTCGCTAAACAGAGAGTACATATTAATTATTCTCGTCTTCGTTCATTAATCGTCTCAAATTCGTCCGGTCCCATCGATCGGGTCCAAGCGAGGCCATCGTGGAACGAAGAATGGGTAGGAGGGGCTAATTAAAATGCAGAATGAAACGAAATCGATAAGCACTTCAACGCCACTGTATCGAACATGCACGGGGATGTGGACGCGACATCAATATCGACTTCTACCTGAAAGCTCACGGTGATTCAATAAAGTCTTAGGCCTTCGTTTTCGCCTCAAACAAGAGAGACCAAACGATCGTTACGCTCGGTGCAGGCTTAAAGGTCGCTCCATAATGGATCCTAGTTTTCCGTCGCTAATTTAAGCATTAATAAATAGGTTATTGGTCGCCCTTATAAACTCTGCTGAGGCCTAACGGTGCCTTTATAGAGGATGCGTCATCGAGCGATCATAACGAGAATATTTCATTATCATTGGAGGCTCGAATTAAAATTTTACTATGGTCGAGCAACGTTGGCGATTTATGAAGTGAGCGAGCAAATTTTAAAGGTGAGCTAGAAATGAGGTGTAATGTGTTAGATGATTAGGAAATATTGTAATGTAGCATGCTGACGTCGAGTAGTTTAAACTAGATGAGAAAGTACAGAAGATTAATTCATGAGAACTGGGTTAGGAAACATGCCTTGAATAATCAGTCTGAATTTAATCACATACGTGAAGATTCTAATCGACAAATTTCGATGAAAATTGTAGTTAAAAGGACGTGTCCTTGACATCCTTCTTTAACCATTTCTCTCGGTAACTTTCCTCTAGGGTGTAATTAAGTCTTCGTGCGACCGAGAAACGCTCGTGACTAAAACTAATTAATGGATCAATGTGTGACTAGGGTGCCTAAAAGTTAATGTCCTTTGGGTGGGCGACAAAAGCAATCGAGTGATTGGATTGAATATGCTATATTATAATAACGTCTGCTTGCGATGCATCCTCGATCATTCTTCTTCATGATTTTTCTTTACTTTGTAATGCATATCGCGTGCTACGGTCACACGATCATAACAGAAATTAAATAACGCATAATTCTATGATTAGCGCATCTACAGAAATCGCCATTTAAAAACCTATCACTCATATAAACCACAAAACAAAGTAATAAAAAATCATAACATCCACTTCTCACGAACGCGTCCTTGGAATTCCTATTCCGCTCCACATTCCTCTGGATAACTCTCCTCTACTCTGTAATCAATATTCCTTGCTACCGACGAACGATTCGAAAACCATTCGAGCAACTCTCTTGCACACAAACTCACGGCGCATGCGTGTCGACCAGGACGAATGGCAAGGACGAGGAGGGTCCGACGAGTGGAAGGACGGTGAAGCGAATTTCTCGATCGGCACGCTGCTGCTGCTGGCTGCTGTGGCTCCCTTGGTGCCTTAGCACGTGTGTGCGCAGGGATCCACTCTCTCTCTCTCTCTCTCTCTCTCTCTCTCTCTCTCTCTCTCTCTCTCTCTCTCCTCTCTCTCTCCCTTTCTCTCTCCGGCTCGGACGTAGGTAGGCAATCATCTTAATGATAATTTACGATCGGCCACATAAACGTGTCCCGGTCGGGGAATTGATTTGTTTACTCTCGAAAGGATCCTCACGCGATTCCACGGTGGGTCTCGGCATTTCGCACGGGTGGCCGGGACGAGTTGATCGCCTCGTTGACTTCTCCTTTTTTCTCCGCTTCCTCCACCTCCTGTCTCTCCCTTTTTGTCCTTCTCCTTCTTTTTCTAACCGTGTCGGACCTCTTCGACATTTTCAGCCTTAAAGTCTCCATCAGCGTTGGGATTGTGCACCTGTGCGCGCCCTTCCAAAGGTACCCCGCTTGTGGTATTTTACTCATAATACTGAGAGCGCCCTCCTGCGCTCGTTTCGCAAGTGCAATTAAATTTCGCGTAATTTTGATATTCTCTTTTTTTTCTCCGCCTGGTGTAATAACGGAGAGAGAAAAGTTTATTCTTCTCTGATGTAGTTTTTTGTTTGAAGATCTGAAGCGCGTAATGAGCGACACACGCTCATACACTCGGACCTGATCGCACTCAATGTTGGAAGCGCGTTTCGGTATAATTTTCCAATTTAATCGATGGTCAAGCGCCATTCTCGGATTATGTTCTTTACAAGTGACATCGTAACGAGGGCTCATGGCCAATATTTGAAATATACAGCGCCGGGGCAATTCGGTCCGATGCCCATGCGTGTTTCAAAAGCGTACACAGGCATTTGGAATCATTCGGTGGTCGTGGGATCGGAAGGACAATTGATTTCAACGTCCTCGAAATTACTTCTAACGAGCTCGGCGATGGAATGTTTGGAATGTGGGCGAGAATTGCGTTTTGTCGATCTTTTTGGTCGACGGAATTAAAAGAAGTAGCAAGTGAAGAGGACTATGAGATGATATAATTTTTCTGTCTAATTTTAAATCTAAATAAGGTCTTAAACTCTTAAATATAAATAATTAAAAGTAAAACTGGCATCATAGACTTATTTCGCGAAAAGGGATCTATGAATTATGCCTTATCGTATGCTAAAAATACAATTTTTAAATATCGAATTGGACAGATGTTCGTTCGCGTTGTAAGATAGTTTCAATAGCATAGCACATTTTTTGGCTAACCTTTGATTCTTTGTCGAGCATGACTAGAGATCACTGTACTCACAATTTCACGAATCTCGTACATTAATTTCGCACATCTACCAATTTATAAAATTTACCAACCTCGCAATCAAAATTGAAGAAACATTCAACCTACAAAAGTACAAATACCCACATTCTCTCTACGCCGAAAACCATCTCTTCCCTTCTCATTCCAAACCCGTACAACCTACCGCACAAAGCGAACCCAAGTCTCTCAAATCAAAGGAATCAGCCAAATTTCCGGAGTTCCTCAAAACTCCCTCCTGTCTCTCATCCCTTCTTCTCGCACGCGCGTTCATCTCGAGGGCTTGGCAGGGCCAGGACGGTGCGACGTTCTCGTCGAACGGACGGGAGAGTGGGTTAATGAGAAATCCGTTGGTGTGTCCCGAGGTGGGCATCGATCGCTTTAACGGACATAAAGCAATTATTCCGACGAGGTGGTGGGACCGGTGGAGTCCGGAACGTTGGCAAACCTCGTCGGGCACTGTTGACGACGCCTAGAAGCAATGAACGAGGAGAACCCCGTACACAAACGATCTTCCTCTCTTCTCCTCTCTTCTCTCCCTCAGTGCGAGCCTCTAATTCCTCTCGCTGTCCTTCCTCGACTACTCGGGTTCTACAGACCAGGAGAGACCGGAGCCTCTCGGGCCCTCGTTAATTCGTTCGCTCGTTTCTCTCTCTTTCTACCCTCCTCTCTCTCTCTCTCTCTCTCTCTCTCTCTCTGTCTTTGCTTCCTCGTCGCCGAAAGGTCGTCCCTCCTGAATCACCGGGCTCGATTTAATTAACGGTGACGTGGCCGCGATCGGCCCAATTGCTATACTTAGGGTATCGATTCGACTACCCACGGGCTCCTCTTCCACGGGCCACCTTCTCTCAAGCTCACTCGTCTCGTCGGCGGTTTTGCACGACGCGCCGGAGATAACTCCATTAGGATAACTCGCTCGCGCGAACGTTCCGTTTTCGGTTCTGTTTCGTTTCCGTTTCGTGCGGCGTTGGCGGGCGATGGTGAGCGCGGTGCGATCGAACGAGGAGAAATTTCGTAAACGATCCAGGGGATTGCCGTTATTGCTTCGATATCAATTTCTGCGGTTGGTGCCAATTTCGAGAGTTAACGTGATTTTCGAGCGGATCGAGGGAGGTCTTCGACTTTGGAATGGATGTTTAAGTATCGGAGAATTCTTTTGCTATGATTCCGGAATGATGCGCGACAATTTAACGGACGAAGAGAAATATTGAGTGTGTTTTTAATGAATCGATGCATTGCTTGATTCCAACTTACTCAACATCGAATCAACCAATTGCCGAAACCGAATTAGGCAGATCATTCAAAACGATAAGTGGATTTGGAATTTTCATCCGAAATCAGTTCCTATAACTCACATGACTTTCAATGAAACACGTAACTGCACGCGATTGCAAGGTTGTAAACCAGACGAATTCTCGATGCAATCTATAATTTCGAAATTACCCACGATAAATAAGAAACTCACTTCGTCGCGTTAGCAAGTGATTAAACGTTTCTCCAAATTGTATATTCATTTTAAAACGGCGCCAATCGAACCGTCTCGATTCTATTCATCCATCCTCCCCCTATTTCCGTGTCTACGGCGGGGAATTTTCCGCAAAATTTCATAACCTGCCGCGCGCGTGAATAAAGGAGAACTTTCCGTCCAATAAGCAAAGTTTTTACGCGATTAGATCCTCTCTCTTGCCCCGGCGAGGATTCTCTCTTAGGCACCCGGGTAGATCGACGTCGATATTCGAGGGATCTTCCGGTAAAGCTTTCGGAGTGAGGAAAGAAGGGGGGTATAGGGAGAGGCGCCGCGACGCCTGGCGTCGCCGTCGTCGACCCCGTGCCGACGAGGCGAAAACCTCAGCAAAGGAGAGAGCCAATATACGGAGGACGTGTATACGACTTTGTAACTCTGACGTCGCGCGCAGATTGGTTTGTGGCTCGTCGCTCTCTCAGTGACCGACGCGCATCGACTGTAATGAAAGCTTTCTGAAAGGGACAAGCTACGAATCTTCCGGAAGGAATTTGGATGAGAAGGGAGGAAACTATTAAATTTTTGACAGCGCGAATTATAAGTTATAACTGATATTTCACAATTAGTCGATAGATTTTTTTTTCAATTTATTTATTTGCAAACGAGAGAGTTAATATACGGTGAACGTGTATACGGCAGTGTCACATTAAAATAAACGTATCAACATGATTAGCCAATAGATTTATCCTTTTTTACTTGTTTGCAAAGGAAAGAATCAATATACGGCGGATGTGTATACGACTTTGTAACCCCGATGTCGCGCGCAGATTGGTTCGTGGCTCGTAGCTCTCTCAGTGACCGACGCGCATCGACTGTAATGAAAGCTTTCTGAAAGGGACAAGCTACGAATCTTCCGAAAGGAATTTGGATGAGAAAGGAGGAAACCATTAAATTTTTGACAGCGCGAATTATAAGTTATAACTGATATTTCACAATTAGTCGATAGATTTTTTTTTCAATTTATTTATTTGCAAACGAGAGAGTTAATATACGGTGAACGTGTATACGGCAGTGTCACATTAAAATAAACGTATCAACATGATTAGTTGATAAATTTATCCTTTTTTACTTGTTTGCAAAGGAAAGAATCAATATACGGCGGATGTGTATACGACTTTGTAACCCCGACGTCGCGCGCAGATTGGTTCGTGGTTTGTAGCTTTCGCAGTGACCGGAGCCAGAACTGAAAGCCTACTAAAGGGACGAGCTACGAATTTTCCGGGAGGAAGTTGGCGTAGAAAAATGGAAACAATTAAATTTTTAGAAGCGATCGTTTGACAGCGTGAAACGCATACGTTACAATGAGTATTTTTCATGATTAGTTGATGCATTTAATTTAATTTTATTTTATTTGTAAAAGAGAGAATTAATATGCAGTGAACGTGTCAAGGAATTTCTCGTATACATATTCGTTTCGAGTAATTCAGTAAATATTTATCATTGTATGTTAGGAATAATCTAATATTACTTAACCACGAGAACGATGCGACTTCATAAATGATAAAATATTGTGTAATATTTTGCATGTAATAATATAAACTGGCTTTGTCTCTTAACTTTTTCCGATAAGCGTAGAAAAATGATGCAGCATCCCTTCGTTCGCAGCACGAGTTCATTAAAGTTTCGTCGTTACGACGCGTCGCACAGTGGGCGAAACGACGATTCTAGCGTCGCGAAAGTCAGAACATCGATTATCTTCAGTTTTATGATATTCATTCGGGAACAAAAGCTACATAACTAATGTAAATATATTAAAAAACATATTAGTACACATACAAAAATGTTTAGTACTCTTATTGTTAGTATGATCTCGCCAAACGTGATGCACCTTATCGCATTGATATTCATAATAGCTATTCTACCGAAATACTTAGCAAAAATAATTCATAACTGTGTTTGCATGTTTACAATTTCTTTTTAAATGATTATCTATGTTTAATGATATTTTATTGCAACGAATTAATAAGTAATGTAGTTGTCGTTTAACACATTGATGTTAGTTTTCACATTTTCATTTCTTTACGTTTCTTTAGATCTTTAAGTCGTTCATCCGCGAACTACCGCCTTCTTTTTTGTTCGGTTATCAAGAGTGACTCTTTAAATGTAAGTTGAATGCAAAAATAATTGCCAAAAGTTGCCCGTATTGCATCTATACTATTTTTTCCATCGCTTGGTACTGCGTTCTCCGTTTCTATACGTTTCTTTAGATCTTTAAGTCGTTCATCCGTGAACTACCGCCTTCTTTTTTGTTCGGTTATCAAGAGTGACTCTTTAAATGTAAGTTGAATGCAAAAATAATTGCCAAAAGTTGCCCGTATTGCATCTATACTATTTTTTCCATCGCTTGGTACTGCGTTCTCCGTTTCTATACGTTTCTTTAGATCTTTAAGTCGTTCATCCGCGAACTACCGCCTTCTTTTTTGTTCGGTTATCAAGAGTGACTCTTTAAATGTAAGTTGAGTGCAAAAATAATTGCCAAATTTCGTCCCGATCAGTTCAGCCGTTTTTCCGAAATCGACGATATACACGGGCACAGACACACACACATACATACGAACGGATTTCAGGATGGCGATTGCATAAGTCACTCCCTTTACGGTCGTGCCTAAAAATTAGTTGTTTTAAGAGAAGTCGAACAAAAAGGGACAGTCTGTTACTTATAATTAATTCATTTTATATACTTAGATAATTTTGTAAAGGAAATTTTTAATCGCTATTGGAATCCATCTCGGATTCAATATTCGCACAGAGCATTTCTGGTGTAGCAACTGGCTCGGAGAGTAAATTGCAGACATCTTTACATAATGGTTTCGAATCGCGGTGATATAGGGAAGTGGATCTCGATATTGACGAAATTATGGGGTCAATTATGTTCTCAGCGCAGCGCGCTAACCGGTAGAAAAAATGATGTAGACGCAATACGGGCAATTGTCGGTAATTATTTTTGCACTCAAGTTACATTTAAAGAGTCACTCTTGATAACCGAACAAAAAAGAAGGCGGTAGTTCGCGGATGAACGACTTAAAGATCTAAAGAAACGTATAGAAACGGAGAACGCAGTACCAAGTGATGGAAAAAATGATGTAGATGCAATACGGGCAACTTTCGGCAATTATTTTTGCATTCAACTTACATTTAAAGAGTCACTCTTGATAACAGAACAAAAAAGAAGGCGGTAGTTCGCGGATGAACGACTTAAAGATCTAAAGAAACGTATAGAAACGGAGAACGCAGTACCAAGCGATGGAAAAAATAGTATAGATCCAATACGGGCAACTTTTGGCAATTATTTTTGCATTCAACTTACATTTAAAGAGTCACTCTTGATAACCGAACAAAAAAGAAGGCGGTAGTTCGCGGATGAACGACTTAAAGATCTAAAGAAACGTATAGAAACAGAGAACGCACTACCAAGCGATGGAAAAAATAGTATAGATGCAATACGGGCAACTTTTGGCAATTATTTTTGCATTCAACTTACATTTAAAGAGTCACTCTTGATAACCGAACAAAAAAGAAGGCGGTAGTTCGCGGATGAACGACTTAAAGATCTAAAGAAACGTAAAGAAATGAAAATGTGAAAACTAACATCAATGTGTTAAACGACAACTACATTACTTATTAATTCGTTGCAATAAAATATCATTAAACATAGATAATCATTTAAAAAGAAATTGTAAACATGCAAACACAGTTATGAATTATTTTTGCTAAGTATTTTGGTAGAATAGCTATTATGAATATCAATGCGATAAAGTGCATCACGTTTGGCGAGATCATACTAACAATAAGAGTACTAAACATTTTTGTATGTGTACTAATATGTTTTTTAATATATTTACATTAGTTATGTAGCTTTTGTTCCCGAATGAATATCATAAAACTGAAGATAATCGATGTTCTGACTTTCGCGACGCTAGAATCGCCGTTTCGCCCACTGTGCGTCGCCTCGTTACGGCATTACGGTGATATTGGCTATCGAATAATTTTATATTCGATTTTGGACTGGGCTGATTAAATTCTTCATAGCGACGTCCATCATTATCTCGCGGTTAGCGAACGTCCAAAAAATACTATTTGTTCCTGTTTCGCCGCTGATTCAATTTTTAATCGTAATATTCGACGTTGGTTGCTCGACGAGCATCCAGAAAGAAATAATTTCGCGTTCGCCACGCGCTTGTAGCATTAATCAAATTTTCAATGATGATAATAGCCATCGTCGTTCCTCAGTTATTGCCTCTGTTCGATAGTATCATATCTATTGCATGGCTGATTTTACCTTTAATAACAATATCCATCGAATATTCGCGGATATCGGACTGGATAGTGATCTGAATATACAATTAACTTTAACTTTTTAACTTTCTCGAGATTTGTTAATTCCAGACTCATTGACCTTTCGGAGACAGAAATATCCTCTCAGAGATGCTCGACGATGTCAAAATTCTTAAAACGATACCCATTTGAATGGAGATAACAGTAGAATGAATTTTAATTTAAAGAAAGCAAAATTCGAATAAAACAAACTGTAACGACCTGACCCATTTTTCAATTCATTCATTAATAAGACTAAGAAAAAAGGTTGAACTGAAAATACGAACTCACAAACTTTCTTCATAAACTCACGACTTCTGTAAGCATGTTTCTCAAGAATCGGGAATGGCAATGTATAAAGCACAAAAATATCGGAGAAATGGGGGATTTCTGGCAAATTTTAAAATCTTCGTCGGCAAACTGGTAACTCTAGGAAAAAAGAGAAAAAATCAATCGGCGATCTCCGTAGGGACAATCCATTTAAGCTGAACCGAGGAAAAAAGCGAAGTAATGGGACTTTAAATGTAACTCCTACGAACTTACAAGAGCGTCGCGCGCTTAAAGCAGGCTTTCGCAGTTGTTCCAAAGTAGTTTACCAAGAGAACGCGCGCGAGCGCGTCGTGAGTTCGTAAATCTGGAAAAGTTCGAATGCTCCGCTTCGAAAGCATTTCCGAATCGTTGCGCGACGTGCGGATTATTGCCATAATTTTAACCGCTAACTTGCACATTTAAAGAAACCATCAAAAGAAAAGAGTAAAAAGGATCAGAAGAAAAATCTTTCCTCAAAGATTAATTCGTGGTATAAAATTTTCTTGGAACATCTTTCGTGCTTTTAGTCGTTACCACCGGAGAGCCTCGTTACCGGATGAGGAAGGGCGGTAAGCACTAAGATCGTCCCTTGGCTTACGTCTAAGAGAGAACAGCATGAGATAGATAAGAGAAAAAAAGAACCGAGAAAAGTTATCTCTCTTGAAGCAAGCTGTAATGTGTAACACGATGTAAGCGTGTGCTGTGCGTGATACACATCGTTACCACGACACGACCTTGTAATTCTGACGTAGTCCAAGGGGTGGTTCGTAGAGAAGAGGGTAGGAGGGTGACGATGCACCCCCTGGAGAACGACGAGCGTTCGAGCTCGTAATTAGTTTAAGGGATAGAC
This sequence comes from Tiphia femorata, assembly GCA_944319695.1. Lineage (NCBI taxonomy): Eukaryota > Metazoa > Arthropoda > Insecta > Hymenoptera > Tiphiidae > Tiphia > Tiphia femorata. The sequence continues at coordinate 5,389,814 of OX090902.1, forward strand.
ACGGTCCGAACGTGACGGCCAATTTGAAGGCAATATTCCACAGCCTGGTCGAGCCGTACGTCACGCTCGGCAACGACCTTGTAGTCGAGATATCTCGATTCGATACGAAATTATAGATTTTCGAACGACCTTTAAGGGCTGCGGGTTTGTCTCATCGCAAGGGGTGGTAATATCGACCTTGGAAGAAAAATAGTATCTTTAAGAGGGGTACTTTTCTTGAGTAATGAGGGTAGTTTCGTTTACAAGATGCTGTTTGAACAGTAGTTGCCTATGTTAAAATTCTAAAATATGTAAACCGGAAACGATTTCATTTGAACGGAAATGGGTAGAAATATAATCGATTGTTGTAATGGTTAGTTGATTTTTCGTGGATGAAATAATCCTTAAATGGTTTTGTGTAATTCATAGTTTATTTGTGTAATACTTTATTAAATAAGGAAATCATTTTTTTGCTAATTTTAGTAGTTATTCTGTTATTAATAATTCTCATTCTTTATACGCTGAACAATGTTTGTGTTATTGCAGAAACTTCATATTACCTCATACGATGCAAAATCAGATGTATAGAAATTTTCAATTATTCGTTTATTGATTGTGTTGATAACTATTATGTTTTTATCAAAGTAGTAATCGGTAATGTAATGTTAGTAATAATAATTACGTAGTCTATTAACGGTGAACATGTAGCTATTAATAAAGCGCCGGCGCCGTGTTAGTTGATATATGTAATACCAGCTTAACTGCGCACAGTGTCACTACATTCAGTGTGACATATTTGAATACATTTCGACTAATGAGTACAAAGGTAAATTTCGATGTAATATCAAACCACCAATTACGAAATTATGAGATTACATCAATGCAATTAAAACGCACCCCTCACCACGGCACACATTCTCACTAACAACCTTCTTGTTAACTACAGCAAAATTATTCAATGGGAAAGAAGGTTACCAGAAAGCACCAGAATTGCAAAAATCCCAAATCGAGTAACACAATCTCCTAATGATTGATAAGCACACTAGAAATGAGGAAAAACTTAATTAATTTAAATTAAGACTCTTGCAAAAGAACGCAAAAGTATATTATAATAATACATACCCAATATTTTCTGCCATTTACTTGCGCAAACGAAGTAACCGATTATTTCTTAATAATTATCCACCCTTAACACTAGGTTATGGCAACCCGCGAATTTGACGGGTTCGAATGAGAACTCGTGTCTATAAACAAACTTCCGTAAACTTAGTGTTAATTCGCACCTTCGGTTATTTACCCCTTCCAAAAAAACTTTCTATAAAACCTAATTAAACTCCGTCGTTTCACCCGATTAAATCTGTTTACCGTGCGTTTCACCATCTCCCGAACGCGCCACGAATCGCTTCATTCGACCTTTAAGCAACTGCACCTTCGTCGTTGGGGTGCACCATTCGCTTCAACCCTTTTCTGCTCACGATTTCCACACCACCAGAGCACCATCGTCTCTTCTACTTTCTCTATCACGAGGCACGACGGGATGTGTGCTCTCGCGTCGACGCCTCGACCGCAAATTAAATTCTCACCCTCCCTGCGTGTACGCCACCTCTGCAGCAGAACGCGAAGTTGAATTTTCGTCGAAGCTGCACGAAAGCTTCGTTCTGAAAGCGAAGAGGGTGAGGGACACCGTTGCCAACAAGCAGCCAGACGAAGAAGTTTGACGGTTTCCTCGACGTCGTGGATAGGCCTCTCGCGAGCCAGACGATGAAAAGTTATCGAGTCTCGACGACGGGAGGAGGAGAAGGCCGTCGGCTCTGTAAGAGCGACGGAAAGAGTGAGGCGGATACTACCGGCAAGTTTAAACGGTTCAAAGGCCGACGAGACTTTCCGCCGGATCGTTAGTAGTGAAGGAATCATCCAGGGCCATCGTAAAGTTTGGCGTTTCGTACCCTCGATGTATATACAGGGTGTGCTCTGGCAGGGTTGAAACGAGAATGAAAGTATTCTTCCGGATCCGCTTCGGTGAATATCGGAAAATTTTATCGTTCTTGCTTGGACAGGGTCGTTGGAGCGTGAAACGCATGGCGAACGAACAATGAGAAGCAGTAAGTTGTGATATACCGAAGTGGCGGGATGGATGCAAATAGGATAAGGACATGATGCAACTTTTGCTATAGGGAGGTGAGAAATTATTTACTGTGTTAGTGATGGTGTAATGGTATATTTTAACGGTAAATACCGTTCACTTAATTTTCAGCATCTTAAATTACTTTTGTATATACATGATACCTGCGTATCTTTTCTGATAACACGTACTTCAGCGCGTAGTTTCATAAATAATCTTGCACTTACTCGGATTGATAATGAGTGACGCGAAATTTGCTAACTATTATAAGTTGAAAATTCTGACAGGTATTTTTAGACCAATCTAGCTTAAAACAAAAGATTCGCCTCTTTGACTTATAAATCAAACATATAATAAAATACGAACAAAATTATAGACACTGGACTGTATCTCAAAAACGTTTGTCTCTTGTGTTCACAGGTAAGCCACGATGAATAAACAATTATCAACATTAAACGACCACTCTCCTGTTAAAAACCGACAATGAAAAAACCTGCACTGACCCGGTCATCAATGTAAGTATCCAATTTCTCTCATCTTCTTCGGTTCTTTATTATCTCCTTATCATCCCAAATATTCTTCGCGTCGCGCATGATTACCTTCTTGAAATGGCGTACAGAAATCCTCGTGGAAACGGAATCATCGTCACCAAGGAAATCTACCAAGGAACTTTTCCTCGCCGATTACCGATCACCCAGTAGATTCGAGGCACGACTGGACACCAGTTTCGTGTCGTCGGCTAACAACTTCATTATCGTACGCGGATCGAGCCCGGCGAACTCGAAGACGGCGTCGTAATTCTCCCTACGTACGCGCCAGTTTCTCTCTTTCTCCTTTTCTCTTTCACTTTCTCCTTCTTCCTCTTCTTCTACGCGACGATCCTCACTCCTCCACTCAACCCCAGGCCTCTTCTGCTCTCTTCGTCGCTTAATTAGTACCGGCGTACAATTAAGGGAGCGGCGCTTAAGTTTCGGCCACGCCCCGCGTCTGTGAAGATAAATTGACGCCAATGAATGCCAATTGGACCCAACGTGTAGCCACGCTGCTGCTGCTGTGCCACCGACTGCTGTATGCTCCGATCGGTGTGGAAGGGAGCGAGAGAGATTATTCTCCCTCCCGCGAGGGTATCTTGAGGCTAGGGTTCGTGGTGAGGGACGAAATCGAGGAAAGTAAGGGAGTGGAGGGATAGAATCGCGCGGCAGATTTATCCCGGGTGAGATAACTCCTGATAAAGGCCCACTACTAGAGCGGAAGCGGAAGTCTAGAAAGGGGATGCGGAATGAAAGAGGCTTCTTCTTTCTCCTACCGAATATTAAATCTCCTTTAGCCAAGCCCCGTGTCAGAGGGAACCGAGAAAATCTCGATTCGCGAGATCATCCCCCTCGCACTTTTGACGCTCGCGTGATAGTAAACGTAGGCTGACTTCTGAGAGGGTGAAAAGGGGTGGAAGGAAAGAAAGAATGGGTTAGAATCGTCCGAGGATTTTTCCGCGAGGAAAGAATTGCGCGGCGGGTCGTCCTATCCCTTCGAGCAACCCTTTTGGACTTTTGATGTTCTCGCGATAGTAAACGTAGGTTGAATTCTGAGGCGCTGAAAAGGAGTGGAAGGGAAGAAAGAATTGGTTTGAACCGTCCGAGGATTTTCAGGCTATAAGAGAATATCGCGGCATGTCTTTCTTCCGCTTGTTCTATCAATCCTATCAGACTTTTGACGTTCGCGTGTACTAAACGTAGGCCGAATTTTGAGGGGGTGAATGGAAACGGAGATTTGTTTGAATCGTCAGAAGATTTTCGCGCGACGTGGCCTCCAACCAACCCACTGGAACTTTCGTCCATCTCGTGATGGTTGAATTCTCAAGGAGCGATGAGGGGTGGCTGGTGTGGAAAAAGTGGTTTGAACCGTCCGAGGATTTTCGCGCTATAAGAAAATCCCGCGACATGTCTTTCCTCTGCCTATTCGACCAAGCCTCTCGGATTTTTGACGTTCTCGTGTTTAGTAAGTGTAGGCTTATTTCTGGAGTTATGAAAAGGGGTTGAAAAAGTTGGAGAATTGTATAGAATCGTTTAAGAATTTTTATAGGACGACAGAATCTTGTGGCGCGTCCTTCCATCCCTTTTCTGCCACCCCTCAGCTCCCACCCTCACGTTCCACCCCCTGTCAACCCCCGATTGATTGGCGGTTTTCGCTATCGGCGCTTTTGGCTATCAACCTTCAAACCGCGCCAAAGTACATTCCGCGTACAAATGTAACTGACGGCACTTCACTCAAGAGGGCAAACAGTAAACCAATTTCCGTTGTGTACACTAAGAGATCTATTTATCGCTCCCTCTGCCTCTTTCTCCTACGCTCGAGCGCGTCCCCCTTTGCTCTCTGCCCCCAGCCACACCCTCTCATTCTTCCGCGATCGATATTTCACTCGAAACTCATTCTGAATACATGAAGTGGCCATCCGCTGTTAGAGAGGCAACTAACCGTGTACACATTTGACGAATCGAGCGATGGAATTCCAAGGTTGGTTTAATTAGTTCAGGGTGTTAAAAGGAGTAACTGTGCCATTGTGTGGAGTTTGGGGAACGATGCATTGTAAGATTGTTCATGTTTAAGGAAGATTGAGACGGAATAAGGTAATCTTGCAAAAGGATCGAACGATAAAATTCCAAGGATGATTCAATTGACCGAGGGAGGTTTAAGAAACTATTTATAAGGTTTAGACTATTTATGTTTAAAGAAGGCTGAAAAGTAATAAACCAATCTTGCAAAAGAATTGTGATCCGCCAGTAATGAAACTACTACTCTTACATTTTTCTCTTTTTTACGGCCCTTCCTTGGTTTACGCGAAATTAGTTGGAAGAATCGATCGTCGGAAGATTCAAGTGTATCTTGTTTAAGGAACACTGAAAAAGGAGTAAAACGACCTTGCGAACGAATCGCAGAGGTGATCTGCCACCCCTCGATCTGTCTTCGCACTTGGAAACCAATTCCACCTCGGATTCGAGTCTCGTAAACCCCCGAAAAAATCGATATTCACCGTCTTGCATTCGATAGCGAGTCGTAGAATCGAGGCTTGGGGACGCGCGTTTATCCTCTGGGGAGCTTCGAACGTCGGAAGCGAAAAAGGGTGGGTGGGACTCCGAGCGCGTCGCGTTGTGGCGAAAGTCGAAATAGCGACGGGGGTGCGAGAGATGCGACGCGATGTGCCGAACATCGAAATAGTCAGAAGGGGTAAGGGGGACGCAAGGCATGTTGGCGAACATCGAAATGGCGAAAGAGGGCAGAGGGACGCCGTGCGTCACGTCGTAGCGAATATCAAAATAGTTAGAAGGGGTAAGACGGACGCCGTGGTATCTTGGTGAACATCGAAATAGCAATAAGAAGTAAAAGCGCAGCGTCGCGCATCATGGCGAACGTCGAAATGGCAAAAGAGGGTGCGAGGGACGCAAGGCGTCATACGTGTATTCGCGGAAAAAAGTCAATATCTGTTGATTGGGTTGGAATTTTAAGACGATTCTTTTTTCGGTTCATTGAAGAAGGTTCCCCATACATAGAAAATAGGCGAGGCATTTAAAATAATTAATATCTATTACGAGAATTAACAAAAATATTATACAAACCATTTTTTTCTCGTTGAAATATAAAAGCAAGACAGCAGAAGTTATTTTCTAAACTAATAAGTCACTCCCTTTACGGTCGTGCCTAAAAATAGATATTTATCTCGCCTAAAACAATGTGGGTAGGTTAGTTTAGGGTAGGGGCAACAAAACCTACACATAAATACTGGGTTATTAGCTACGATGTTATTTCTATTATATTTGACAATTTAGTTAGAACATTCAATAGATTTTTTTACCATAACCGATACAATTGCAACAACTTATAACACTTCCTCTTGTGAGTTGTTTAAATGTAACCAGAAAGTCAGAGATTGTAAATCTCTTTTCAGTAGAAAGCACACATCTTAAAAACCAAACTAAAAACGTAAAAAGAAATATTAGAACAAATTGGTAATTAAAAGTTGAATATATTAGAAACCACGTAAAGAAATGGATTAAATAAAAACGAAAACCGAATTAAAACTTGTGGCAAATAAGGAAGGGTGATAAGTGATGAAAAGAGAGATAATATTTATATTTTACGACCGCCAGCATAACCACACCAATACCAATATAAATATAATGAACCATCTCACGATTAATAAACGAAAGAGTAGCCTCTTTTGTGTGATAAATAAATAACGAGAGCATTCCAACAGCTCTGATATCTACCGCGTATCTGTGTAAACGCGATACGCTTGCATCCACAACTAACCAAAAATGTGATTTCGTAGTACATTTCTTATCATTATTCGAGTTCGCGCAAATATGCACAAGAAAATTCTGTACGAACTTATTCTTTAAGGTGTGAAAAATACAATGGAAGTGAAATTAAGACGGAGGAAGGCTTAGATCACATTAAAAACTTTAAGTGAATATTGACATCTAGGTCTGGTCGCACTGTTTCTGGTAAAATGTAACTGGCTTTAATATCATTAAATCCCATTAACTCCGGTAGATACAATAAGTTAAATGATGTATCTTTAGTGTAAACACATTCATTTTTTCAAAAGCGAAACGGTTGTTTTCCTGGGGACACGTAAAGTGGAGCAATATTTTGCGACCATTTTTGCCGAATAACATTATCGAATTTCAAAGTACTGCTATACTGAAACCATTTAACTTTAAGGGATTTTTCTGTTAAATAAGCATCTTCAATGTTTCTTCATTTAAATAAACTGCAAATGAAATTTGTACGACATATTTAAAAAAAATACTTTTTTCCGCCCATTTCCCACTGTGCGTCGTGGCGAATATCGAAATAGCAAGAAGTAGTTAGAGGGACGCAGAACGTCGTGAAGAACATCAAAATAGCAATAAGAGGTAAAAGGGGACACAGAGCGTCGTGTCGAACATTGAAATGTCTAGAGTGGATAAGAGAGACGGTAGACATCCTAGCGAACAAATGGCGCGTAAAAAAGTATCAAGGTATAACATTTAGAAACCTTAAAAACCAAATAATTCGTAAGATATCACCATGCGTCGCGTCGAGGCGAACATCCAAATAGCGATAAGGGTGGTAAGGCCGACGCAGGACGTCGTCTCGTGGCAAACGTCGAAAAACTGCTGGGGGGATGCGGGGGACGCCAGACGTCACGAATAAAAATGTGCCGGCGAGGCTTTTTAGAACCAGCAGTTTTCCGTCGTCACGTCGTACTCTGCTGGTCCCACGAGCACACCACCGTACTACACCGCAGTGTGCCACTAGTAAGCCTCGAGGGCAGGAAGAGGTGGGAGGGGGTGGAAAGCAGCTGAGGGTGGGAAACAGGAAAAGGGCGGTCGGAGGAGTCATCGGAAAGCCACGAAAGCCACGAAGGGAGCGGCAGCTCGCCGCCACCGAATGGCGCGCATCCACGCGACGAAGGAGAGAAAAGTAGAAGAGAAAGAGGGAAAGAAAGAAAAAACAGAGAGAAAAAGGGCGTCGCGACGCCAAACGGCGTCTGTTGCCTCGCGCCGTAGAAGGCGCTGTTTATGGGAAGATCCGTTGCTTAGAATCCACCCTGTAGTGCACGAAACGACGAGGGGGGGGGGGGGGGGGTGAGTTTAAAGGGGTGAGAGGAGAAACCCACCCCCGTCGCAACTGCGAAATTTCTCGTGCTACCGTCCTCGTGAAACTTGCGCCTTATTTTTACGCGCGTCTCGAGGAAACCCTCCTGGCCCGCCAGTTCTCGAACGATTCCTCGAATGCTTCTCGATCCTCCACTCGAGCGAGTTCCAGGAGTTTCGAGAAGAGAAGACGCCTCGAGGAATGGGCGGACCGTGGACGGGAGAAGCCGAGGATACTGTGTTGGGTATCAATGGGAAAGGTTGACGGTGAAAGGTGGAAGAGGTTACGATCCAATATTTTTCGACATTGATGGAGCGCGATCGTTGGCCTCGCCTCGTTACCTTAGATAGATGGCGCTACGACGATTCGTAGGATGATAAAAAAAAAATTGGATCATAGAATTAAATGTGGAGAAAAAACGTGGTGGAATAAAATGAACATTTTATTTGTGTAGGGTGTTTTCGGTTAAATTCGGTTAGGAGGGTTGGAGAAGTGATTATTACGAATGGGTAAATCGATAAGTGTCATCTTAAAAGTGAATTTCTTATTAGAATTACATTCTTTGTATTGACTTGACCATGCTATTTTTAAACGGAGACAAAGGTAAATAATGGCCAGGACAATCAGGACTTAACGTAATCGTGATATAAATTAAATATTAGTCGTTGAGTCGTGGAAAAGTATTATTTTTTCAAATCAACAAGTGATTGCATTACTCGAAACGAAATATCTGCAAAATCAACAAAATTAAAAAATTAAAAATTACCGACACTCATAGTTTCTCTTCATTCTGTTGTCCTTGCGATAGATTCGTATGACGATTAAACGTATTTTATCAAACTAACCTTCTATTTCTTCATGCCACCAAATAACTTTTCACATTTTTAGCCTCGTGAATTTACGAGATAATCAATCGTGGAGTTTTCTTTGGAAACGATCGAATTGGACGAGACGAATCGGGCAAGCCCACACGAGATTAGATCTTAATTCGTCCGGATGATAATTATAACCGAGGCATCGAGAGTTCACCGGGTGACGTAACATGACGGTGTGACGAAGTGAAGTTCGTGTCACTGGTGCATTAACCCCTCGAGCGTGGCACACGCGTCGCCAGCCAGTTACAGAGTGCGTGGGTGCTATGGGACGATTTTATTTGGAAAACTTCGAATTTCGATTAAATTCTGATATGACCGCTAAATTTTGTACCATTAGAATTAATTTCGTCTTTGCATATTTTATACGCCATCCTCATGTGAATTGCTTGAAAAGTGTCTGAATGGAATTCAAAAATGCATTTGCATATTTCTGTTTTTTCTTTTATAATCTTTCATAGAGCGAAATGTGATATAATTGTAATATGCATTATAAATTTTCCTCTGGTTTTTAATTCTTTTTTTCGTAATAGTGGTTTCTTTGTTATACTATTTTTGTTATGACTTTAATATGGACGAATTAGTTTCTCTACAAAAATCGTTTAAACCCTCGTTTTATTATTTGAAAACTTTATACGCATGCTGCTTTACTTTTGAGTCGTTGGTTATTAGTTTTAAACGTACCGTGAACTTCGCGTAATACTATTAAAACGCAAAAGAACTCAATAACGATATTAATAACAATAAGAAAAACATTAAAGAACAAATGGTTGCATAATCATGTTAGTGTTGTGTCCGAAATTATTTTGACTTTCATAAAATACCAAAAGTAAACACAGTACATTCCGTTGCCCTTTTACTAACTTCTTTTTTTTATAACCAATATAATATTCTTAAAGGTTAATATTTTTAGGCACGACCGTAAAGGGAGTGACTTATGCAATCGCCATCGCGAAAACCGTTCGTATGTATGTGTGTATGTGTGTGTGTGTGTGTATGTGTGTATGTGTGTATGTGTGTGTGTGTGTGTGTCCGTGTAGATCCTCGATTTCGGAAAAACGGCTGAACCGATCGGGACGAAATTTGGCACAAAAATCAAGTACACTACTGTGAGTTGACAATAAGGTTTGTGAGCCGCCATCTTGAACCGGTACAAGATGGCGGGAGATTCAAAATTTGAAAAAAATGTAATTTAAATTTAATATTGCTGCCATTTCTAAACGGCTGAAGATAGCGATACATAAAGTTTGCTGGCACCAAATGGATATATACTCAAAGTACATGCCAAATTTCGTTGCGATCCGTTCAGCCGTTTGGCCGGAATACTGGACTAATGGAAATAGTGAAAAATTAATTAATCCATTAGTCCAGTTTTCCGGCCAAACGGCTGAACGGATCCGAACAAAATTTGGCATGTACATCGAGTATATATCCATTTGGTGCCATGAAACTTTATGTATGGCCATCTTCAACTGTTTCGAAATGGCGGCAAATTCAAATTTTTTATCCACTATTCCAGGAAAACTATTGATTAGTCCACTATTCCGGCAAAACGGCTGAACGGATTCGGACAAAATTTGGCATGCACATCAAGTATATACCCATTTGGTGCCAGGAAACTTTATGTATAGCCATCTTCAACCGTTTCGAAATAGCGACAAATTCAATTTTTTAATCCACTATTCCAGCAAAACGATTGATTAGTCCACTATTCCGACGAAACGGCTGAACGGATTCGGACAAAATTTGGCATGCATATCAAGTATATACCCATTTGGTGCCACGAAACATTGTGTATGGGCATCTTCAACCATTTCGAAATGGTGCCAGTTTCAAATCTTTAATTCACTATTTTATTATAATTATAGTTTGAAAATCCCGTAATTTCGAAACGGTTGAAGATGACCATAAAGTTTCGTGGCACTAAATGGGTATATTTTTAAACTACATTGCAAATTTTTTTTGAATCCGCGCAAGCGTTTCGCCGGAATACTGCATTAAAGATTTCAATTTGTCGCAATGTCTGAATGGTTGAAGATAACCATGCATGAAGTTTCACCTCAAATTTTGATTCGGATGCATTTAATTGTCCGGTTTTGATCACTTGGGCCTATTGCAGAAATGCTGCATTTCGTGGGCGAGCGCGAAGCGCGAGCACCCGACGTTCTCTGGGGGTATGGCGCTTGAGCGAAGCGAAAGCGCAGAGGACTCTCTAGCATAGTTTAATATCTCAATACTTGAATTTTCAACAATTTCGAAACGGTTTGAAATTCGTGGGCGAGCGCGAAGCGCGAGTGCCGCGGTCGTGCCTATTGCAGAAAAGCGAAGCTTTTCTGCACCCGTTAAGGCGAGCGCGAAGCGCGAGCAAAGGCGATCTTGAGGGGGTTGGCGCTTGAGCGAAGCGAAAGCGCAGGGGGCTCTGCCCCCTAGTTATAATTCACACTTTCATTTCTTGACAAGTTTCATGGCTCGCTTTCATATCTAACATGAACTACTTATTTATACTCCTTGCACTCTGTAGTAATCATAGTTTCTAATTATAGTTTGCAATTGCATTATTTTTGCATCATATTCTCCCACTTTTTAATTCGAAGTCGAACATTGCAGTATGGTGTACATATACCAATTCCTCTACATTTACAAACATGCTCACCTCTTCACAACAAGCATGTGTACTTTTAAAAAAACGATCGAGTTCCACATCGAAATTCCAACTATCTACCTCTCTCCCCTTTCATTCCTTCGTCGTCCAATTAATTACACAACAGGCAGCACTTTCTGACATAATCCGATATTTTAATTCCTCTTTAATCTCCTATTATAATCTAAATTAACATCTCTAATTTGTTGACTCTTATTCTTACACCCCCTCGCTTTTTAGTACACTCGACGTACGAACAGTTTCCTCGCAGTTACAAATATTCTTACATCTGCATACCGATGATACGTGCCCTAAGGAAACGATCAAGTTCCAAGCTACGTCCATGCTGAAATTCCAACTATCTCTCTTCCTCTCTTTCGTCGTCCAATTAATTACGCCTGGAGCGTAGGGTGCGCGAATTTCGCGGCGTGTGCCGCCCGGTCCGGCCATATTAACGAGGAAACAAACGCACGGGGAACGAGACAGCGGCGCTTCCGCCAAACCACGATTCACCGCGGATCTATTCCTGGTGCCGAGGAGGACGAAAGACCGATGCGCTCTACGACGCGAGCACCACGACCACGACGACGCTCGGCGTCTCCGTCGTATTTTCCGCCAATTAGACACGCGCTAGGGTCCGACAGGTATAACCTCTTGGTAAAGCCGGTCGTTAGTAACGAGCCGCGTCGTCGATCGAGTGACGTCAGCGTCCACGCACCCCACCCATTCATTCCATTCGTCCATGTCTATGCTCATGCCCATGGCCCTTCTCCTTCTCCTGCCACGCACCACGACGAAACGTTTATGCCTCCGGCATCCATAATACTGGCGTAACACGCGTCACGCCACGGATACGCGTGATATGGAATACGCGTCCAACACTCTCGCGATCTTCGGAACACGAACAGTCGCTTGCTTCGCTCGTGGTTGAGGTTGTGTACCCTCGCCCGTTAGGAGGTATTGACTTTGCCCTGTGCGGTTCGCCGAACGCGCGAGGAAGCTGAACCCTCGCACGATGGTGGTTGAAGGTGTGGGCGTGGAGCGTAAGAGGGTGGAATTGTGGGTGTGTGGGTGTTAGAGGAGGCAGTTGTAACTACTTGAGTGCGTTTGATGGTGTTTGTGAGATAGTTCACAATTGTATGCGTGCAAACGGTGAGATTGTTTACGTGCAGACGTGTGAGAATTTTTGTGAGTGGTAGAATGTCCATGCTGAAGGCTTTTATTGTGTGAGGTAAGACATAGGTTTGTAACGGTGGCTAGATTAAAGTGATTGCGATGTAAGAAATTGTAAGAATCTCTTAGGATGAAGTATAGTGTGCGTGCATGTTATGCGAGTAAAATTATTTGGCAAAATTGAACATTGAATGTAATTTAATATCTGGATAAAAATTACCTTTCTCTGAATTCGTTCAAAAATCACGGCCGCGCAAATTAACCGTGACGATCGCAAATTTACATAGAGATTCGTAGAAATAAATCCATAGATCTCTTTTATTTCTCAATTCTACGCGATTCCAGTTACAAGCACGTCTCGGTAAATTGCCTCGAAGCAAGCTATCCCTAATCTAATAATTATCAGATATTTATAACCGGTTATTTGGGTCAACTGTCAATAAAAACAGAAAGCTCAACGATCAATTACTTTCCAAGAAAGCCAAACAAACTGTCACAATAACCCTTCATCCTCGCCCACGTTTATCACAACCTTCTCGCGCTCTTTTACACGTGCTCTCTCTCTCCCTCTCCCTCTTCCACTTAAAAGCTCAAGATGTCCCTTAAGCGCGTGTTGCTTTCGAAATTCTCCGTGAACGTCGAGGGGACCTCGTGGCCTGCGCGGCTCGCCCACATGCTAAGATGTTGAGCAAACTGAATTCGAGAGGCCTCTCCTCCCTCCTCTCTTGGAAGCGTAACAGACGTTTCGAAATTCGCGCAACGTGTCGCGTCTAACGTACCGTTAATGGAGACCCTTGTTGCGACGCCGCGGCCCCTTTCCGCCCGGCATAAACCGATGCCGCTCGAGCGGACCAAGCGCGCAGGTACTCCGATTCTCTGGTCCCGATGTAACGCCTTGTAGTGGGCGTATCCGGTGACGATGCTCGTGCTTCTGCCGCCTCTTCAGTTTAGTACCCTTCCCTCTCGCACCGTCTCTCTGGCGAATTCAAACGTCAGCGGAAGGGCGCTGCGATTGTCTCCGCACGAGGCCACGGATTACTCCATGGTGCGTCGAGTATTACTGCGTCGTTGTGTACGTTGGTGGAGATGGTGGAGGAGGTGGAAACGTAACCTCCTCCACCACCCACGCAACCTTCGCGAGAGGGTTTCTGTCGTAGCCGTTGGCCCGCGCCTTCTCTCGTGCACGCCCGATTTGGTAGCGCGTGTCGAGTCTGTCTCGACTTGGGATGGATCGTTGTAGGATTAATCGTGACGCGCCGTTGGATCCGTTAGAGACGCCCCACGACGTAAATCGAGCGCGCGTCCCCGACGTTTATCCGTTTGCTCGAGACGTGGGAGGGTTTGGATTGTCCGGGATAGTGGGATGAAAGAGGAAGGGGGTGAGATGGGTCGAAGAGAAAAATTGCGTTTGCGAGGGTGGAATGAAAAGTTGGTTGGAAAGGTTTAGTTTGAATGATTCACCTGTGCTAAGATAATTCGTTGTTGAAGGTCGTGGGGGTGCGAGAAGTATATCAGTTCGTTGAAAATTGATCAATTTCTTGATGCTGGAACTACCGAATTTTTCTATCCGTGCGGAATCTCCCCCATTTTGACACATTTGGTTGTTCTAGTGTTAATCAAAGCAAGCAGGAAAATGAAAACAAGAGTAAGAGGGGGTGCAACAGTAGAACTGTGTTAACAGAAGTGGAAGTCTAAGTTCGCCAGAAGATTAAGTTGGAACGGTTCACTTGTGCTAGGATGAGTCGTAGTTGAACAGGAGAAATCGATAAGCTCGTTAAAACATTCTTGAATTGAGGCGGAAGAAGTGGATACAAGACAAAGTTCGATAAAAGACTCGCCTGGCATTTAAACAATTCAACGGCACAGCGATACTTCGCTATGTGGCATGAGAAATAAATAACCTTATTAAAAAAGTTTAATCGATTGAGAAAAACGAAAAAAAGGAAAGATCGTATTGAGGTTAGGAAAGGCCAGAAGAGGAAAATTTAAATGCGATACGGAACTTAATGTGCATACGAACAATTTTCCCGCACCAGAATGATTTGCTATTAAGTACAAATCAATGAATAAATTCATAAAAAAGATTCTCCCACTCCTGCATAAATTGAGAATATGCACGAGAAAACTGATGTAGGAAGGCTCGAATAAAAAATTCGATGGAAAACTTAGCTTATATTCAAGCAATCGACTCATACCAAGATAATTCTTACCCACACTTGAGGGACAAACAAGCCCCAGCGAAAATTGGATCGTCTTCTGGGGAAGCGATAAATAAATTTTAATCGGCTTACGCTTGCTCGACGATGCATTTAGCGAGCTTAATGAAATTACTCTTAGGTACACGTGGATGGTAACCGCCCTTAAGGGCCTGTCACGCGCCCGCGTCGATCTTCATTCGGGAGTGAGAGCGGCGCCGCCTACTCCCTTCTGCTACGTCCTGTTCGATCGCGTGTACCTTCCTTCGTGTAAGCTCGGTTTGGTAATGCGTTTAACCACCCAACCCCAATGGATTGTGGGATTGACCGTGTTGTATTTGGCTGGGAATCGGAGGAAGGGCTTGGAACCCTCTGCTCATCCCCCGCGTCAGCGATTAATACTAGTTCATTGCGTTTACCTTGCATAATGCGCACTTGATACACAGCTGCGACAAATCTGCTGTTTTTGTTTAAAATCAAGCGCGATGATCTTCCGTGTCCGTCGATTTGGAATTTTCTTTGTTTCAATAGAGACATTTATGCATTCATTTCATTGTTGATTTTACAATCGATATCAATGGAAGTTTTGCTGAGAAAGTGGTGCTAGTTATGCTAGCTATGTATTGCAAGTTTTTTAGGAAAATTATTTAAAGCCCCGGATAAATAACACGCCTTAGTTATTGTTTTGGCTGTTCCTCTATTGTTTAATGTTAAGCATTTATTTACTACCACCACAAAACACAACAAACCGCTTACAAAGAAATTACAATTCCCAAATTAACCCTTTCTTAATTCTCCGATAATAAACATACACAAGTTCTCTACAAAAACCAAAATAACCACACACACACAATATCCATTAAAACCACAGTCTCTAAACTTTAAAACGAATCGCCATCACCATCGTCCACCGTTCTTAACATTTAGTCGCAAGCTCCGTGACCTTTGTCCCCGAGAAGGGGTGGCGGTTTAAAAGAACCGTGGCATTCATAAGGATCGGCAGCGCCAAAAAGCTCCTTTCGCGCTGTCACGGTGACGCGGGGCGGCGCTCGATCGAGAGAAAAGCTCAAAAGCTCCAGAAGGGCTTGTTGCCTCCACCTCCACTCCTCTTCCGCCTCGCAGTAGCGCCGTACGTATCCGACGTCACTTGCAATCCGTTCAGGGACGAAGCTCGTGGCCCCCACGGATAAACAATGACACGATAAATCTCTTCCTTCTCTGCCTTGGTCTTTCCTCCCCTCTGGTCCTCGTTTCTAGCTGAGGTCCTCTCGCGCGCTCCTGCGAGCGAGATAGTGCGGAAAAGGGTTGGCGCGCGAGCCCACGGTGTGCCGCGAAGCAATTAAAAACTGGGGCTCGCCTCGAGAGGGCTTGTTACGACCGCGCCCCCACATTTATCATTTTTCTGCTCACCCTCGAAGTCCACTCCCAACCCTTGGCCACCCCTGGGGCCACCACTTCGAGTAAGAGAAGCCGCGAGCTATCCGGTGAACCAACCGGCGTAAACTATCGAGCAGCCTATCTCAGCCTTTCTTTCTTCCTTTTCGTTCGTTTTTGTTGTTGTTGTTTTTGCTGCTTTCTTTCCCTTCTTTCTTCTTTATCCAGTTTTGCAGGCCGCGTCTTTTTCTACAGCATCCCCGCTCCGCCATCGTGCACTCTCGATACGGTTAGTTGAATTTCATTGTTTCTATTAGGGCCGCTTTGCTGGCGCGCGAGCAATAAATCAATGTTGAGGGGGCTGGATCGACCCGGTGAACCACTCCTGGAATTATCGCATATTGGTAGGGATTTCGAGTTCTTCGAAGTTTTTTTATTGAGTTTGGAAGTAGCCGGTATCGGGGATTATGGACTGGTGTAAGGAGTAAATGAAGGTACGATGTGTATTTGTGGTATACATTGTGTATGTCATTTTTGGGTTAGGTTAGAAAACAGTCTAATTAAATTGTAATAATTTTTTTAATATGGCGGTTTGTAACATACGAATTATCTTATGATAATAAATAAGGGGGTTCTTGATGCGGCGAGTAATGTTTAGAAGGAGATAGACGGATATTTAAAATTTCAGAAATTATGCTTAGATGTGTATCGCATATAAAATGATAATGACAACGACAAAGACAGTTTATTGTTGTCATGCGTTAATGGGATCTGTTTACGGCACTCCACCTCAACGGTGCAATAATGAAATTATATACATATAAGTAAAAGTGCCGAAATCTGTAGATAATGTAAAATAAAAAGTAACGATACTAAACATTCATGTATGAAGGGAACAACTTACAATTACACGAAACAAAAGCTAATAAAATTAAATACTTAATATAGGATTACGAAATTCACTCAAAACATTTTCACAGAGCAATTGGTTACTCGATTAATTAATTATTCGTTTATCATTACAAAATTTATTAGCTTTTTATTTCAAAGTAACTAGAAAAATGGAACGAATTAATAAGAGAAGGGATGATTTTTTTAAATTCGTTGAATCTGCTTTTCAACGCGTCACGATGAAAACTTTTCCCGTGGTAACGCGTGCGACGTTGATTATATCCGTTGTAACTCGATAGTCGAGTTTGCTCTCCCCGCGGGACGACAAATTACAAAATTATACTCAACAACTTCCGCTCCTCTCCTGGAATTAAATGCAGCTGCTGTTGTTTACATTATTAATGAATTACAGCGAAGCGCAGAATGTACAATGGCCTGTTTGTTTAGATATAGTCTATTTACTTTGAGGTCGTGTGGTATCCAGCATGCAGAGAATACCACGGCCAATAATTTGTTAATCGAAAAGCTAACGTTCACGCTGTGTACCTTGTTCGCATATTACGGTTCCACAAATTAACCACGACGAAAAAGCGGAGAAAGGATTCGGAAATCAGTGTGTTTGGTAAAAT
This sequence comes from Tiphia femorata, assembly GCA_944319695.1. Classification (NCBI taxonomy): domain Eukaryota; kingdom Metazoa; phylum Arthropoda; class Insecta; order Hymenoptera; family Tiphiidae; genus Tiphia; species Tiphia femorata. Next base: position 5,407,327 of record OX090902.1, read on the forward strand.
CAAATACTATATTTCACTAGGTTTAATTCCGAGTGCCAAGCATTTGAATTCTATAAAGTGAAGCTTGAGCATTGTGTTGATTCGAAGAAACTTCATTCACATCTTGCTAAATTGTATTATTAAATATCGTGGAGACCGTCGACGATTGCCAGTCGGTGAAGGATTAGTCAACAACCACGGTTAGAGTAGAAATGTGAGGTGAGTAAAATGGTGTACTATTGCGCATCGTGTTACGGCGTCTTGTACACCGTTCTGTTTTCTCATTGGTAAAGTTCTGTACTTCTGTTGTTATGTATTAACTAAACGATTTTAGAGCCTAGATGGAGCACACCTTTAAATAAAGTAAACATGCGATTTCATAAGTGAGACGCGCATGTAATCGATACTCTACCCAAATAGTAAGCACCGCAAATATTGAATAATATTAATAGACGAAAAGAACGTATTTCACACAAAAGAGGGCGTAAAAAAAGAATTCGACACCTTCCTCAACCTCCTTCTTCCTCTCGCATAAATTCCTCCTCGCGAGTGGTGGTAAACGGGTCTTCTGATTCACGGGCTAAGGGAAACGATAAAGCGTATTCCTCCTGACAATCTTCTTACCCCCGAGGGTTCGATCTTTTCCCATTTGGATCGTGGTAGCCCTTAACGGCGCGTCGGGCTCCAGCTTCGAGAGCGACGAGAGGAAATAAACCGGCGGAAGTGGATGAAATAGATAAGGGCCGAGAAAATGGCGGAAATATCGTCTTTAACCGCGCGCCACAGAAGGGATTGGAGAAGAAGAAAAAAAGGAAGCGGACTGTAATCGCGAAACGCGAGTATCGATTTTATGCATGGTACTAGCAAAATTGCGGGATCTCTCTCGCGGAATAAGCAAAAGACTGATGGATTTTTTTCATTTAGCCGTTCTTTAAATATTTGTACTGTTATGCGCGCGGCCCAATATTCTTCACGTTAAACATTTGTAAATTGCTGGCGCACGGATGCGCCTGCATTTTTCCCAATGACATTATCGGGATGCGTGTATGGACGGTGAAAATGTTTGTTCGGCGATCGATCGACGAAAAGGAAGAATTGGAAGAGAATAGGAAATTCCTGTCTGCGTTCTCGCATTCGTTTACGTTGGTGAAAGACTAATGGAAATGAAATAACTTTCTTTGTTTTTTAAGCAACTGCTCGTGTATTTTTCCAGGGATGTTGTTGAAGGAGGCAGGGACGATGAAAATAGGTTGTCGAATTTGATGAAAAGGGAAAAAGCAGGTTTGCAATATTCGGCAGAAATACAACCCTAACCTAGTTTTGCTTGTATGCGTTAAAAAACTCGTGATCATTTGACCGCCTTTGGAAGCTTTACTATTAAAACAATAATACTATTGGCTAAATTACCACCACAATGCCCGATCAAGTATCTACGTATTGTTTTAATCGCCGTACATTGGAACGGTCCACACGGATCTAATATTACGCAATCGCCAGAGGTATCTGAGCCACACAAGTACGGCTGCATTAGCATTTTCATTTTCACTAATACAATCGTCGATATGCAAAATAACAATTAAAAGTAATGAATGACAATCACCTCGTGGTAAAGATTTTTATTTGAAATGACTAAAAAAACACTTCTTGTGACTGCGCGAAAACAATAATTAAATCTACGATAAATTACAAACTAAAAGAATAATTCGAACTGATAATAAGAGTCGCTCCGTTTACGGTCGTGCCTAAAAACCCAAACAAAAAAACAAAACAGTCTGCGTCCTCCTGACTTTGAGCTCGACCAAAGTCGAAAAGGAAAAAAGGAAAATTCTACGAGACGTCGTTGTGGACTGCTACGGAATGAAATAACTGCTTTTCTTTCGCAGCGGGCGAAGCGAGGAGGGTAAGAAGAAGGTATCCGCGAATAAAAAGCGTAGAATGAGAAGAAGAAGAAGAAGACGTCGACGAGAAACGTTTGCGAGCCGTGCCTGTGTGTCCGCGATAAGTCTGTCTCTCGGAGTATATCCCCTTAGACGATTCCCTTTCTAACGAGATCAGGAGGAGACGGCGGCCTGGCACAAGAGTGGTATATATATCGCGAAAAGGGAGGGCAAATCATGTTACTCCTGATAATGTTTTATCTCCAACGTGGACCGAACCAAACCTTTCTCAGTTGAATTATACGATTCCACGGGGCCGAGCGGTCGCCATCAAAGACTGGTAAAGAGATTTTCTCTCGAGCAGGTTCCCCTCCCACCCTTACTTCCATTCTTTTCCTCCTCATTGTTCGCGTTCCCAGAGGAGATCGGGCTCCAGGAAGAGCCTAAATGGATCGAAAGGGAATTAGCCTCTTCTTAATGCGATAGGTCCGGCACGTTAGTGGAACGAAATTTTCTCACTGCTCTGGGCTACTCTCGCTCAATCGTTCCTTGTTAAAAGCGAGGAGTCCGTCGTGAAAGAGGAGACTCAGTAAGGGCAGGACAGTTTGCTCGTGAAGGTGCAATTTGTCGTGTAAATTTGGGTTGGATGTAGTGGAAGAAGTTTACGAATAGCGTGATACGTATTGTGGATGTTGGGTGTAAACAGATTTGAGGATTCTAGAGGGTTTGGGTTTTTTAAGGTACTTGGATTTATTTAACGCTTTATACTGTTTTTGCGGAAGGTTACTTCTTTTAGAAGGTTTTCTCGCGGAAGGTTTGTTTTAAATATTTTTCTCAAGAACCGATTGCAATTTCGTTGTAATGTAGTTTACAATTTGGCACTTTCTGCGCATACTCCGCGCTTGACGAATTTATTTTATCATAGAGATTAATCATTTCTGAACTTTCGTTTAATCATACGAATACTAGCCAATTGAACATTCGTGTACAGAACTACCTAAAATACTTTCACGGAAATTTCATTCATACACACGAATACGAACGCGCGATACATCTGCTGTCTATTGAAAAAATTTTCTCGTTCGCTTCGCGACTATTCACGTTTCACAGAGATCCGACGAATGAAACGGAGCTATGGAATACGAAACGTCGCCGCTTTCGACTTGTAAAACTAATACCCACCCCTACTGGGGGTGTTGAGGGTGGAAGCACGATTTAACGCTTTACACCACCCGCGGTCGCGTGTAAGAGGATTATGTGCTGAACAAAAGGAAAAAAATCGCATTGCACCCCCTTCACCAACCCCTTCCGCTTTTATTACGCTTTCATTCCGCTTGCGGATTTTCTAGCGACTTCATCGCCCACCTCCACCTCCGTCATTTCTCTCGATTTCCAAAAAACTGTCCTTTAAATCAAATTCTCTATTCGACGCCCGTAGTTCACAAACGAAGTAAAACGAGGTGACGGCCTTCGAAGGGTGAAGGGTGGGAACAAAAGAACGTGGAAAATCGGCGCACGCTTCGCGCTTCCGGTGGGATGGCACGGTGGGTAACAAAATTATTAAAACATTTTAATCGCATTCCAGCGTACTCGAAGCATGTTAGCAGTCGCTAACAAAGCAAAAACTGACTCGCCTTAATTCCATTAATTGTTACGTACTTCGTTGTGTTTCCCGTTTTCTCACTCCCTTCAAACCCCTTTTCTCTCTTCCTTCCTTTTTTCTCTTTCACTCTTGCGCACGCGTTGCATCGCGGGCCGATGCGCACCCCGCGATATTTCACCCGAGTTCTTCCGCTTTTTTTCTCTCCAACCCCAGTTTTTCCACCCCCTCCGCGCCAGGTCGCAACCCCCCCACGGTAACACACATTCCTTTCGTGCCGGATCGTGTAATCTCCGGACGTGAGTTACATGCATGATTTAGCACGGCACGTCGTAATAAGTCTCCGTCAATTTAGAACCAGGCGGCTACTTTCTCCGCGGGGCGTGCGCGCGCGCGCGCGTCGAAAATCCGATTGCAAAGCCCACCGCCACCCCGTGGGTCTCGAAGTTGAGGCCGCGAAGGAAAAGTTCGAATTTCGTTACCTCCTGGAATACGGAATATTTATTATCACGATGGGAGACGGATATTTCGAGCTGAGAAATTTTCCAGGGGGCGCCCGAGGGTGAATTGCGAATCGAGTAGTGAATTATGAAACGGTCCGTAAAATGAAATGTATCCGCTCGTTCTGGATATTTTGTCTCATGCGAGCGGCTCGTGTTAGCGTGGATATATTTAAAAAATAATTACACCCCCCTTCAATGAGGTTTAATTAAATTCCGCGGGCTCTCGTTATGATTACAGGCGAGCACGCCGCGATTTTCCACCCGACGCTTTTTAAACCCACCATTTTTATTGACACATTAAAACTCTAGGCTGATTTCCGACGCGCTCTTCCACGTCGAAAATATTTCGCAGGTCGCGCGTGGAAATGTTATTTCGACGGTGAAAATTTTACAATTCAGCGTTCGGTAATATATTTCTGGATCGCTTTGAGAATAGTGAGTGAAAATTTGTATTGGCCTGTTGCGACTATGGCAGACGAGTGCAAAGGATTATGTTGTTTATATGATTTAATTCGAGCTATTATAATTAACTGATTTAAAAATGTGGAGTTTCCAAATTATCCTGACTAGGGTAATCTAGAGTAATCTTTGATAGTACTACACTGGCACTGTGACAGAAAACAAACATTTTATTTTATCTCAAGCTACGCTGTTTCTCATCAAACAATCCGTCACCTAGCTTAACAATAAATTCAAAATGATGAATGGTTAATGATCTATGGAAAAATCTATAGAAAAAAATGTATGAAAAATCCATGAGGAATAACTATACATTACAACAACCATTTTCTCTGTCCGTCCCTAACGGACAATATCAAGGGGAGAGTAAATGAAATGGGTTAGAAGAAATATTTTGTAAAAAAATACAAAAATAATAAATAAAATTGCAATAACTTTTTAATCTCTACTCATCTCCAACCAACAATAATACCAAGGAAACAATAATCCGACGTTTCCGTCTCGTCGACTTTGATCCCTCGGCTCGTCAAAGAAGCTGGAAAGTACACAGAATGACTCGACTGGCGTGAACCAAAGAGAAAAGAAGAAAGTAGAGGAAAGAAGAAGCAAGAGAGTTGTCTTAAACGCACGCGTCGTCCTTTCCGGGGTCGTTTCGCTTTCGTCGCGTCTTTCAGGCGCCAGGATTCGATCGATCTTGTCTACGAGAATATCTCGTAAACAGTCGTAGAAGAGAGACAGGGAAAGGGAGAGTGTCTTCTTCCTCATCCTTCTCTCTTCTCTTTCTTCATCCTTTCTCGTCATCCTGACGCCGAAGGGACGACGCCGGCGACGGCGTCGTCGCGATTGTAAGCTCGAGATCAAGAAAGACCACGAGCGGTGCTCAAACGCACACGTGCACCCACACAGTGTGGAATCTTCGCTGGAGTGATTTCGCTTTTTTTTTTGCGGGTAAAGGTACCGTTCGTTTTGCCGGATAGACGGGATCGATGTTGTGGCGCCCACTGTCGAAAAATGACGAATGGCTTTTACGCTGGCCGCGGTGGAATGCTCTTTTATATCGTGCCTGCCTCTTTCTCCCTTCTCTCTCTCTCGTTCTTTCTTCTTCTTCTCACACCTTTTCGTCACTCTGTCGCGCGACAGCTGAAACAACAGATTCTTCACGCGGACGGCCTCTTGTCAGCGTTATTGATGCATTACTATCCGGAACGGATACCCAGCAGTCGCTGATGGATCCTTTTCCATGACACGATTATCGTCAGTCGTCAGTGGTATCGATTAATCAGGAGGATTTTTCTGGTAACACAACCGATTTTTGATACTGTTGCATTAGAGATAATTAACGACTCACAAAACTTGTGTATATATTTACATGTTTTGCGAATTTTTCTCATTTTTTCTTTTGCAAAATTCCCTCTCTCGATTTGATTATCGTTTGTCCACGTAGTCGATTAGTCGGAACGATATTTCTGATAATACGATTGAGTTTCGATCGTGTCCCATTACAAATAATTAAGAGGTCACAGCACGCGTAAAGAGATTGGATTCCTTCCAAAATTTATCTGGTTTGTTCTTTTTCTAAATTCTCTAGATACCTTTAATCATTTTCACATTTCGTCACAGTCTAATCTTTAGAGGGAACATTGTTCTCCAATTTTTAATTAATAACATGTTTATTAATACGTTTTATGTATTTTCAAAATCTCGGAGAATTATTTTGGTTGGTGAACATTTAACGCTCCAATAATTTCACAAAAATAAGGTGAATGTCGGTAACCATTCTGATAAATTCAACTACTCACTGCTTCCGTGCTCGTAATTTTGCTCTCATGAAGAAAAAACGATTTGTACGTTTGCGACGCAAGAAAAGAACAGGGGACATAAACCATGAACGGCTCCGAACGAGAGAAGGAAAGAGAAAGTGAGAGGAAAAGAAAGTCGCAAAAGAGAGGGTGGGCAACTGGCCGAGAGAACGGGAAAAACGTGAAGAGACTAAATTAACACGAGAGGATGTGGTGCTCTAGTTACGACGATGCCACCTATTTTAATCCGTAGAAACGTGCGTCGTCGAGTCCCTGTGATACAGCATTCGCTGGCCAACGAATCGTCGTAAAAAAAACAAATGAGGCGTTTAAAGAAATGGAAGAACGAATTTTACCAGCGAAATTGATCAAAGCTCAATTCGAATTTTTCGACCAAATTGGGGGATTGCTAATCTTTCAAATGAATTTCATTTAACTGGGTGCCGTAAAATTGCAGTGGAAATGGTTCGTTTGGTAAAGATTCAATCATGCACACTTGAGGCGAGTAAGAGCACTCGGGGCACACGTTTTACCATTCAACTTTTCAGCATTAATCGCGATTAATTTTTAATCGTACATTCGCCGTTCCATTCACAGGAATTAATAAGAATTTTGACTATGGTAAATCGGAAGCTAAGTGCAAGCCGCTTAATTAATTGTGGGGAAATCAGGAAAGAGGGTCACGGTTTCATTTCGTCGAAATTCAATCCCGAGCGTTTATTCGTTGGAGAAAATTAATAGTTAATTACTGCGATAGAGAGGTCGCGTATTTCGGCTTCGAATACTTGATAGAACAAAAGTCACGGAGCGAAACCTAAATAATCTTTCAAATTTACGTTTCTGGGAGTATAAACGATACTTAGAAAACATTCGTATATTCCGTGCATATAATTAACAGTATAATTACCACATACAATTCAAATTGCTACAAACTATCTTCCCGGAGTATCTTCATTAATCGAGAAACTCAAAAATCAAGATGCAAAACTTCATTTGTACAGCGAACCGATACAAATTCAAAAATCATACAATGTAAAAATGAGAGGCCGTTTCAATTTACACGGGGAATAATACAACGATATTCTAATTCGTTCGCATGGTTCTGTGCCGCAGAAGGGTTGAAACAATGGCAGCTGCAAGATGCATGGACCAGCCCTGGTAATTAAAATTAATAACTGGAGGAGGCAGAATACGATCTCACGGTAATTAAACCTGGTTTTAAACTCCGCGAGAGATAGACACTTATTCGGATCGGAAGAGGACGGTGGGTGGTTCGTGGGGATAAAGGGAGAGACAGAAAGAAAGAGATAGAAAGAGAGATGAAGCGCATAGGTGCGGCATGAAAAAAAGAACGTCCAGTGGGTGATAGCTTAATTATGGAAATGCAGTTGGACCTCGTAGAAGCTCGCAAACTGTGCGATCTGTCGTTGGCCGGGTACTCGCGCGATAAAATATTAATTTTTTTCATTACCCTCCTCCATTTATTCGCTCGGACAAAGAGCTCCACCCGAACTAGAACCGGACAGATTCTATTTAAAATTTTGAAAACTGCCCAAGGCGCAATGCACACACCCAGTTACATTTCCAGTTTAGTAATAAGGGGATGAATAATGTTGCAATATTCCACGCGCGAGTTAAACATCCGCGCCCGGTAGAATTTCAAAGTTGGATTAATAACTACGCATCCCCAGGTGCGTGCTTAAGGAGCATTCCACCCACTCGTACGTAGTGGAGAATTCTGCTCGTTTCGCGTTCTGCAAATGCTTATTGGAGAGGCTAAAAGGAAAAACGATCGCCGGTACTTATTGTCGCCGGATAATGTCTCCTTTATTTACAGGGGCGCAAGTAATTATATCATTTCATATTTCCACCCGAAGAGAGTCCGCTAGCGTCTTCCTTTCTTTGAGGGACAATAGAGAGTGGAACGATTCTCGTGGATCGTGCTTTATTACGAACGAGCTCACTCTCGCGTCCCAGCCCATTTTCACCCCCTTCAACGCCGGACACGAACCGTTTAAGTCGCGGTAATTTTCTTAGAAAGAAATTCGAGAGAAAAGGAATCCGTCGTCCCTTGCCATTTCTACAGAAGCATTCGTCCAATAATCGTCCGTTAATTCTGTGAAATAAAAGTACTACCTTCTCTTACTTCTGCTGCTGCTGCCTTTTCGCCTTTCCTTAGCTCTCGCGTTCATGTAGAGAGTGGCTGCTCTCGAATCTCGAACGATCCTACCCTTTCTCCTTCTACTCTTTAGGCTTCGAGAGAAACTTCGCGATTGTACCTCCCTTCGCGCATGAAAGAAACAAGAACGCGGGCAGCGTGGAACTTTCAAAATTCCCACGCAGTTGGAAGAGGCCTGCTTCTGTTCTTCGGCCGATAGAAAGTTTTCTCCCTTCTTACCGCCCGACGATTTCCACAGAGGGATAAAGGATTCCTTCATCTCTTTTCTTCCTTGTATCCTTCTTTGTTACGTTCTCTTTACCGCCCCCCCTTCTCTCTCTCTTTCGTTTACTCCTAAGCGTCGCAACCTTCGAAACAAATACTTCGCGATACCTCAACGAAAAACTTCGTAAACCCCAACTTCGTAGATGCAGGAATGAGAGCACGGACGAATTTGATCCCTCGTACCATTTCATTAAGCGGAAAGTCCAACGTAACGAGTTAAAGAAAAAGCAAAATTCACAAGGGTCTCTTGCTTTCACGGCCATTCGAGAATTCTTCTTAAAGTCGTGAAAACATATTTCTTCCACGTCGCGTGGCTTAAATAAATAAAAACATCAATAACGAGGTAACGGAGAATTTCAAGAAGGGGGTTAAAAGACTGGGCCGAAGGGGGTGGTCGAATGAGATGAGCGAAGAAGCAGGAAGAAGGCCCAGGATGCGCGGAAAAGTTGGCGCCGGAAGTGGCTGTTCGAGCCGGTCCCCGGGGCGATCCCCTTAAGAATCCGAAAGTTCCTCGAATACGTAGGAGCTTTACCAGTCGAAACGATCCGCGCTGAGATTGAAATCCCGTGGGTGCGGAAACTCGTCCACCTTAACGTTCCGGCCCCGGGGCACGGAAGCGAATCCCCATCCTTTTACCTGCTTCTCAATACGTGGAGAGAAATACACGTGGAGAGCGGCATGCGCCAATGGCAGGGGGTTGCTGGAGTAGGGTGGATGGTCCAAGGGGTGGTTTATATTATGACTATCTCAAGAACGCGCGCGTAGGGGCCCGTCGCCGTCTTCTTCCTCCTTCTCGCCGAGAGAAGCGCAGCAGAAGCGATTCGGCAGCGCCGAAATATATTCAGACGACATTTACAAGCCAAATTGAAGGAAATAGAGACGAAGCGGTGCTGCCGCGCGACGAGAGGCGGCGCGCGAGAGGAGAACGCCAAAGACAAATTGATTTTGAAATGCCAACAGAAACACGACGTTGGCGTCGCGACGAGGAGCTTGTGGAAGGTAGAGGTGAAGGAGAAGGAGGTGGAGAAGGTGAAGGAGAAAAGGGAAGCTGCTGGAAACGCGTGTAAGAGTGTTCGTAGGTGGCAACCTACAAGCGACGTTTCTCCTACCGATTCATCCGCGGCGTTACCCAACGCGGCATTTGACAATTATTCAAATTACACGGGAATTCGTTTGAATGGTTTCGAATCACGGCCTCGATTCCGTAGAGAAGACTTGCCGTTACGCGTCGAATTTCGCGGAACGGCGCCGCAAGAAATTGGGAGAGCGCGTTCGATCGTACGACGAAGTAATTTGGGGTTCGTTAAGTTTTCATTGAGGCGATGAGATGCACCGATAAAAATATGAAACATTTTGCGATTAAATTGTGCGATATTTCCGTAATTGGTTTTACTAAAGTACATTTAGAAACTTAAGTTTGTTTGCGTTCGTCGAATCTTAATGAGAGATCCCGATTTACTTGCTTAACCCTGCATCGTCGATGCCGTGCAATATTTCGAATGCAGAGTGTGTTAATTTTATACGTGACATCATGGCATACGGACATTTGACAATTATTCAAATTACGCAGCAATTCATTCGAACGGTTTCGAATCATGGCATTGATTCCGCGGCGAAGACTTGCCGTTGTTACGCGTGGAATTTCGCGAGACGGCACCGCGGGAATTGAGCGAACGCGTTCGAGCGTGTTACGAAACAATTTGACGTTCATTAGTTTTCCATTGGCTTCATGGGCGTCCTCGTGAAAACATCACACATTTTCTGCTTAGATCTTGTAACATTTGCGTAATTAGTTTCACTAAAGTACATTCAAAAAGTTAAGTTTGTTTGCCTTCGTCGAATTTTAATGAGAGACCCCGATTTACTTGTTCAAGCCCGTATCGTCGGTGTCATGCAATATTTAAATTGTAGGGTGTGCTAATTTTATACGTGACGTCACGACATATGATAATTATTCAAATTACGCAGGAATCCGTTCGAATGGTTTCGAATCACGATTTCAAATTTGCGTCCGAGAGGATTTAATCGTGCGTGTAAAATAATTACTACTGTTGAGCGGCAGTGAAATTAAATTCCAATCGAGGGCAAAGTTCCTTAGTTAACTTTACATGCCACGTGGAGTCGTGTAGACTTTGTGCCTAATAAACAGTGCAATGCGGAAAAGCTGCTTTTTACTTTTTTGAACGCAGTTATATACGCACAAAGCATTAGCTTTTGTATATAAGTTCGGCAACTTTGGGATTTTATTAGAGCAACATACATATAAAGCTCACCTTACAGCCAATTTCTATACTCGGAAAAGCATATCTACTGATAAGTTTGCACAAACTTACATAATTTTATTGATTTCTACAGGGTGTCCCGTAACTAGTGTAAGAGCCGGGAATGGGGGCTTTCTGGGCTGATCCTGAACAACTTTTTCCTTTGCCAAAATATCGGACGAGGCAGCGTTTTTGAGTTATTAAGGAAAATGTCTGGCCAATGAGTGCGTGCAAATTTCCCGCGCTCAGGGCCGTGGACGTTGGCTGACCATCGCGCTCGGCCATGGTCGTGTCAAACGCGCCCCGGTTCAGGTCAAAGGAGTAATGCGAAATGAATAAAAATCAGGATTAGTCATGAATAATGAATAAACATATTAATAATTATTCACGTAAAGTAAACAAACGTACGTCGCGACGCTCCACGAGCTGATTAAGGCACGTGTCTGCCTTACAAAATGATTTGCCCATATCAAATAAGTTTACGAAAAAGTGATTTTGCAATAAGTTTAGGAAAAAGGATTGGTGGATTATGAAATAGGAGTGGAATATCAATAACAAGTCCATTACTCACAGCTTTCCATGAAAAAATGGGTCGCGTCATTGGATCTCTCCATCGCTTGTGATCATCCAGAGAATATCGACGAACAGCTGATCGCAGCCGGGTCATTGAACTGGCATGGCTGCACGGTCACTAACACTTTCAATGTCCATGCGTGAAGATTTTGTTTCCAACCTCCGACGTTTCGTTAATTTTTAATCCATTATTCTTAACTCCCGACGGTGCTTCGAGAAAGGAGGGCCCCGATAAGAGTAACACCTTTAAGGCCAAACACGTCCTTGCACGTTTTACAACAATCCTTTGCACTTTCCGAAAATTATTTACGATAAACTCCTCGTTATTAACCTACATCGTCGCGTTGTCCGTATCGAGATCGACCATATCGACTGCCTTCTCGATCGGCATTTGTCAACTAAGGCTGTGCTACACAATGCGACGACCACCTCACACGTCGGTCGGCCGCTTGACGGTTTCTCGCGCATCAACTGGCCGACGTTGTACGGTGGTCGTCGCATTGTGTAGCACAGCCTTAGTTGACAAATGATTGAGAAGGCAGTCGATATGGTCGATCTCGATGCGGCAACACGACGATGTAGGTCAATAAAGAGGAGTTTATCGCGAATAATTTTCGGAAAGTGCAAAGGATTATTGTAAAACGTGCAAGGACGTGTTTGGCCTTACAGGTGTTACTCGTATCGGGGCCCTCCTTTCTCGAAGCACCGTCGGGAGTTAAGAATAATGGATTAAAAATTAACGAAACGTCGGAGGTTGGAAACGAAATCTTGACGCATGGACATTGAAAGTGTTAGTGACCGTGCAGCCATGCCAATTCAATGACCCGGCTGCGATCAGCTGTTCGTCGATATTCTCTGGATGATCAGGAGCGATGGAGAGATCCAATGACGCGACCCATTTTTTCATGGAAAGCTGTGAGTAATGGACTTGTTATTGATATTCCACTCCTATTTCATAATCTACCAATCCTTTTTCCTAAACTTATTGCAAAATCACTTTTTCGTAAACTTATTTGATATCGGCAAACCATTTTATAAGGCAGACATGTGCATTAATCAACTCGTGAAGCGTCGCGACGTACGTTTGTTTACTTTACGTGAATAATTATTAATATGTTTATTCATTATTCATGACTAATCCTGATTTTTATTAATTTCGCATTACTCCTTTGACCTGAACCGCGGCGCGTTTGACACGACCACGGCCGAGCGCGATGGTCAGCCAACGTCCACGGCCCTGAGCGCGGGAAATTTGCGCGCACTCATTGGCCAGACATTTTCCTTAATAACTCAAAAACGCGGCCTCGTTCGATATTTTGGCAAAGGAAAAAGTTGTTCAGGATCAGCCCAGGAAGCCCCTATTCCCGGCTCTTACACTAGTTACGGGACACCCTGTATAATACACCTGTACGTGAGTCTACTAAATTTTTAAAATTCTGATGGTCCAAACAAGTGATTGGCAGTACCATCGCAAACATAATGAAACACCAGCAAAATAAAAAATACTTTCGCAGAACTAGAGATACTAAAATACAAAAACTTTTTATTTGAACACACGGCACAACTCTACGGATTTCCGCGCGTATAATGCCACACTGGAAGATTAAAGCACCAGCTACCCCCTTTTTTCAGATTCTCCATTCAACGCTCTCACCCGAGGGGATCAATCAACGAGCTTTCCGAATTCTCGCGTCCATTTTCATCGGCGCTTCGACGGGGCCGATCGTTAGCGAGCAATCTCGAAGCGGGCGAGAACTAACCAGCGCGGGAACAGTTTAGTCAATCGAGCCTGATTAGCGGATTGTTGTCTATATTTATTCGCGCGCTTGCGCTGCTCGTAATTCCCTTCTCTTCTCTCCGTCGTTGCTCTTCTCTCGTCCTCCACCACTTCCTTCACCTCCTCCCATTAGCACCGTCAATTCTAGATACGATATTGGAAACTTCTCCTAATCAGGACGACCACTTAACCCGACAGGTCAATAAACCGGAGCGCGACGGAGTGAACGTGTGAGCCGATTCGAACGCATCACAGCGCGCGCGCGTGTGTTACTCTCTCGATGTTAACTCGTCGTGAGCAAACTCGCGCTCCGCTCGCAACTACTCTCTCTCCACTGCCGTTGAATAATCGCGGATCGAAGCCCGTTGGTTACTTCGTACACTGGCCTAATTCACGAGCTTCGTACCCTAGGCGAAGCACGCGTAACACTGTTCTATCGGCTCCGATGGGATTATGTGAGATTTAAATTTTCGAGGTTTTTTCTATTTCGAATTTTTTCCAAAATCTACAACGAGATGACGTCAATCGATAGAAATGCTTCTAACAAAAAGTTGAGAGGATCTGCTGGAAGTTTGTGAAATTGTTGAAAAGTCAGGAACCTGTATCCTTTTAACTTCTTTAGTTTTACTTATTAATTTTCGTTTTTTATGTTTCCGTATTGAACTTCATACGGTATTCCAGTGAGACGTTGTATTTCGCAAGTAATTCGTTAGGTTTTGAATAATATTAGCACTTTTCGAATCACTTATATTGTAATGAAACGTCTCGGACCTATTATCCTCTAAACGGCAAGACTATAATAAATTTCTTTGCACTCTATGCAAACAGATACTACAACATTTGAATGTATTAGACATCCGTGAAAAGTATCACCGCAAAAATTATCCACACAATACCTATTTAAGTATCCTTTCAATCTCCATGTACAAACAAATTCGATCGTTTTAAAAATTTCGCATTTACTAGAATTTACTCTTCGATGATCGATCGCTCGACAAAGATGCGACCGAGGATGCGACGTAATTTCTAATCTAAAGGCGATTAAAGTACACGAGCGGTGACAAGACCGTATTAACCGGAACTATATCCCAGGCAAAGGAGACTCGTGGCAATTGCCAGTCAGTCGATGAATCCAAAGCATCGTTAGAACGTCCGAAGGAGAGAGTGAGGCTTTAGGTCGGACAGTCACGAAGAACAATTTACATGCTGTAGGTTGCGCGCGGGCATACCAAAGCTAACAGGAGGCCCATAAAGGGAAAGGTAACGTGAAAGGCTAAAGGGTAGGAAGCGAGTGTGGCAAAAGCAGTGGCGTCTCTACTTGCCCACCTCCAACCCCCAAACTCACCCCCGACCACGTGCGTCACGTTAGCACGTCAATCAAGTGAGCTTCTCGTGTTTGGTTTCGCGTATCTTTGTGCGCGTGTACTGCGTTGAGGAGTGTGTGCATGCGTTGTGCAACGCAAGCATGCGTTAAGCCAGTGGTTCTTAATCCTCGATTGGAATGGTAGTGGCATTGCTCTCCATAACGTAACTGGTATACTTGAGCCATTCGTGAATTTACAGAAAAGATAACAATTTTAGAATCTGGCTCAGGGTGTATCTAAAACAGTAGATCTTTCCACAATGTTTTATTATGTATGTTAGTAGTAGAAAGAATTAGGAAAGTTTACGGAAAACAGAAAGAAATTTGTATTAGTATTATCAAAGTCAGCATGTGTCATGTGTGACTGAAGGGTACCCAGTTGACAAGAAAATTACTGACGTAGAACTAATCGAGAAGGGCATGCAGATTTACGTTAACGTTTGTTCAAGCTTACTAAAAGTTCTCTAGCTAGTGAGCCCTATTTGCATGAGTTGACAGAGCAGTTTTAACGAGTTCGTTGAACAGTAGTGTTCACTAATGTCCAACGCCGGTTAAGAACCACTGCATTAATGTCACGTATGTATGCACACATATGTGGCCCCATCTTGTTCCGTTCACCTCGCGCTCTCTCTCTCTCTCTCTCATTTTCATCTAACCCTTCTCTCCTTACTCTTCCTTGTTCCGTTCCCTCCTCTCTCTCACACACTTTCAGCCATGCACACACACTCTCGTGTTCGTCTCACTCTCTCTTCTTTTCTCTTCCCTGTTCCGTTCGGTTCTCACTCATGCACTCGCTCACTCACACCCACGCGCACACATGTTCATCTCACTCTTCTCTCCTTTCTTGTCCTTGTTCCTCACCCATCCCCACCAGCACACGCACCCTCACCTCGCCGCCGCATTACATCCCCACGCTTCCTTCAAATAATTAATGTGCGCCACATGCTGCGGTCATTAATTCGCCGATTCTACACGCCCTGGGTATATCCACGTCTTTGATGACACGCGATAGCCACGAGCCACCACCACCTCCCATGCGCCTAGACACAGTGCCCATCATCCACCCCTCTCGTCGATCCCCTAAGTTCGTCTCTTCAACCCCGTGACTTCAGTTTCTCACCCTCGACTCTGCAGGTGCTTTGGCAATAATCGAACGGGTCATAATCGAGAATGGGAAATCTCCATCGTAGAACTGACTTTAGGTTTGAGTTAGCGTCACGTGGTCCAGACATTTACGATTCCGACTCTTATATGTCAAATGATTAATGTCCGGATAAAGGAGGAAGGATCAGCGCTGATTGAGATGCACTAGTTTAGCATTAAAAATTCAAAGTATTCTGAACGTGGAGTTAATTGCTTTGGTATGATGCAGGCTCGTTTCGTATTAAAAACAAAATCTTGATAATGTTCAATATAAAGTAATCCAAGCACTTGCACAATTTGTAATTCTTCAAATGAAAAAGCTTGACATTCAAATCGTGTTAATAATATTCTTTATAAATTATTTACCATTCAATGTTTCTTAAAGACTTCTACGATACTCCAACAATGAACAAGGTTAAAAAATAATATTTTTCAAGAGTAACCATTGCGTGTAGAATAAAAGGTAAAATCCAAGGGTAACTACGAAAGCGTTGAAAGCTTTTTCGAGGGGTCTTTTATTTAGTCGAGATTGAAAAGTGCATGAATAATGGCACGACGACGGTAACGACGGAGATGGTGGTGAACGAAAAGAAAGATAAATCCAGACTTTCATCCGGGATGTGTACAAAGATTCGTACAAAAAGCATTATAAACACGTTCACGTACATACACGTGCGATGGGCTGATGTGTGTGTGTGTGAAAGAGAGACAGAGAGAGAGAGAGAGAGAGAGAGAGAGAGAGAGAGGAAGAGAGAGAGAGAGAGAGGAGGTTTTATTTTGTCTTTGACCGGAAGTAATCAGATAATCGTGTAGAATTGTTCCTTTGGCGCGTCGCTTCTATCAGTGCTGTAGTATCTCTCGGAAGAGAGCTCTGTCCAAGCTTTTTAAATACATTGCAAAAAGCATTTAAAGCAGAATTCATAAAACCATTCACTCTCCTACTTTTATACGTTAATGAATCCACGTGTATGTTCCAAAACCACATCAAAACTCAGCAAATCTTCTGTTTTTTTCTCACGTTGTTTTTTTTCTTATATCATGAAAAGAAACTGTATCAGTGATACTGTGACGTATGATATAAAAAATTCAACATAATAAAACTGACTGCTGCGAATACATAATGTGCATATGTTTTGCTCTTTGTTAGTCATGCGACTTTAATATATCTTTTTGTTGTTATTCTTTTATTATAAATCGTGAAATCCTGTGATCGTTACTTTATTTATTGTTAGTGTGAAATGAATTCCGGTGAGTATCGTTATGATCATTTCGCAGAACGTTTCGTGAACAAGGGCGGCCAGTAATCATTATACTGCAAAATGGTCTTGAGAACCTTCAAAATCTACTTCCACTTTTAATTAAAATTTTGCATGAATTAATTTTGTCTTAATTTATTCCCAATTGAAAAGGCGACAATGTTTATGTAGTATTTGTAATTATTTTATTACACGTATATAATGTGTCGCGTGGCACTAAACAATGTTTAAAACATGAAACTTCTCACTTTATCCGTAAGACAAATCTCGACATCTTTCACGTCTCCTTTTTTTTAATAAAAGTTTCGTCTACGCCTGTTGACTTAAGACCAGTCACAACTTTCCTTTGGACGTTGCCAATTTCGGCCGAAAATATACGGCTGCGTTTCGCTATAAACGATTCGCTCGGCGAAAAAGGGTGGATTATCCTTCAGACGAAGAAATTTAGCAAGGGTGACTTAAGAGGGCTCGAAGCACCGGTAATATCGTTTCTTTTTTCTTCCTCCCTCCGTTTCCTTTTGGCAGGCAGGATCCCCGAAATCGCGCTTAACTCTAGCGAAATCAGAGCGACTTATCGTGTTCGAAAGGCCGAGATTGCGTAGGACGCGGCTTGAATGATGAAAAAAATTTTTGGGGAAGATCTGTCTCGGTCTTCTTTCAAGAGGGAAGAAAACTGTCTTTTTTCTTGCGAGACAGTGAGTAAACAGACGCGTGTCGTATTGCAGGGTGAAGTGACAGCCTTTTTAAGATTGCCTCAGACACAAAGAATTGAACGAAGAAAGCATGCTGGAAAATCAAGAACCTTCGTATTCCGTCGATTAAAAAGATTATTTTTAATTAAGTAAATAATAACACAAAGTAGCCAGATTTGAAGTGGATAGTTCAAAATATCTTTAAGATTCTCTTAACGTAAAATAAC
This sequence comes from Tiphia femorata, assembly GCA_944319695.1. Taxonomy (NCBI): domain Eukaryota; kingdom Metazoa; phylum Arthropoda; class Insecta; order Hymenoptera; family Tiphiidae; genus Tiphia; species Tiphia femorata. The sequence continues at coordinate 5,425,279 of OX090902.1, forward strand.
GAAAAATGGAAACATATTGATAAGTCAAGGAATATTCTGTCATACTGATTAAATAATTCGTTTCACACGCAAAATCGTTATGATAAAATGTATCATTCAGTAAACACAAACTAAATCTACTATTAAGAACCATTGTTCTATTATTCAAATATTAAAAACCAAAACGACTGTTTCAAGTACTGTTTGCTTTACTTAGCTCTAAAACTTTCAAAATAATTCTCTAGCATAAAAAACACTGTTCGTTCAAACGAACCAGAAAAAGAACGATGAATTCGCGAGACGAAAATAGGAACATCGTCGAGGAAGGATCCAGGACTATTCTTAAATCAGACGTCGACCCCTGACACGAGACTAATATTCGGCCCAAGTCCCCTAAACGTCACGAGATCCCGATCGTCTGTGCACTTTCAACGATTCGCACCAGGCTCTTCTCACATCGAGCCCGAGAAGAATTTCAGGATAAGAGAATCGCGACGGAGTCAAGAGGCATGTCCGCGTCGCTGGAAGGTCGATAACGACGCCAGTGCCTCGTTAGCGAAAATTTGAGTTCACAGATAGGTAAGGCAGAGACGCCGAAGGGGTGGCGGTAAGAAGAGAAGAAATGAACGAAAGGAAGGAAGGAAGGAAGGAACAAGAAATTCGAAGATTGCTCCACCATCGACGTCGTCGTCGTCGTCGTGGTTTTCTGGTAAGAGAGAAAAACGAGAAGAAGTCGATGAACGAATGAGAAAGAGGAAAAATGGGATGACGTCGCTTCCCTTCCACCTCGAAAGAGTTTCTGGAGATCTATTTCAACGAATCCTCGTAAATTAATCCACCCGATTTGAATCTCCAGTTTGGGCCCTTGATTCTAATCTGGTCCGTGGCTCGTTCTATGGATTCGCTTTTAGAATCTTGCTTCCTTCGCGTTCGAGAGACTTTCGATACCTTTCAGTTGCAGTCCGTCTGCCGGATGGAAGATAACCTCTTCATTTCTAATGAATGGTCGTTCCTTCAAACGGGGAATCCATCGCGGAGAAACTCTAGGGAAGATCCTGTGAATTTTATATATCGGTAATTGGACAGCCTTTATTTTATTTAATCCCTACCTATTGGTGTATAAATTTTGTTTTAGTATTTAAAGTGACATGGAGTGTGGGGGCGTGTCTAGAATTCAAATGTTATTTTATTTTAGAACAAAACAATTTCCAATTGGATAAGCAATGATTAGATAGCACAGTACACGTGAAAAATGTGTTATATTAGAAAGAGTAAGATTTCATTTAATATTGAGTCACATACGCGCAATTAATTAACGGCAGAAGTTATGCCTTCGAATACATATGCGCGAAATTGCAACGATCGAATGTTAATAGTTAGGGGTTAAGAGAAATCTAATTTTACAGCGGTTAGTGGCCTTCGTAGTTTAAATTGAATTCAAATTAATATATGTAATGGAATATAATTCAGTATAATGTAACGTTCTGTCTAATCGCGCTAATTCGTTGGGCATAAATCGTAAATATCTGTGTGATGATTATCATTACTTCAATATCTCTCAACACATATTCTAGGTGAACGGGTACCAATTCGATGATTTATTTAGCAGAAGTCAATGCAGAACTGCCGGTTCAAACACTCAAATCAATCTCGTTATTGTGTTTTCAAATCTCACGATTAAAATATCATACGTTATTTCTCACGAAAATCTTAGCACGTGTCATTTACCTAAGCAATTTCATTTTAATTGTGCTTTTAATTTGGTCCAACAAAAGGCATCCTGTGTTATTTATCGGGGGATAAAATTTAGTTCGAGTAAAAGTTAATAAAAGTCAAACATTACCTACGTAATAACAGTTTTCTACCATATTCTACTTTTTGCTTTCTCCATGCTTGAATACTCGTTGTATCTCCAAACGATCTTCATTCTCGCTAAAGGAGTGCATCCCATTGAGCATTACGAAGAAAATTGATCGTCTTGTAACTGTAATTTAATTCTCCTCACTTGAGAAAACGAAATAGACGCTCCAGAAAATGAGTTCGAATTAGCTGCTAATGAGTGCGCATGCGTGCATCGGTATGCGATTATTTTGTGGAAGCACACGATGTGCCAATGCGTTTCGAGTAAAAAGACTCTCGTCTTTTGTTCGAGGTCGAACGCTTTTACCCTTTGAGTACTAAATACTCGCGGCGTATGCGGTCCATACGGACGCATATATGCCCCTTCAGTCGATGCCGATAACATAGAGTAAACACATATATGCGTCCTTAGTCCACACCGATGGCTGTTGCCAGACGCGTATATGCGTCCATAGCGCTCAAAGGGTTAAGGACCGTCGCCTACGGCTGGTAAACCTCCCTTTTTGTCTTTTAACAACATTAATAATACATACCGAGGAGGCGGAGAGACAACAGGAGTGAGAGAAGGAGATGGTAGTAGTGTGGAACAGATAGATGGATTGGGACATAGGTATGTAGTTATACATATATTGATGGACGAAAGAAAGGTAGATTGACACAGCAATATAAATCTATTGAATCTATTGGAAATATCAGAAAGTACAAATAATAATATTCATACGAGGGCTGATATTAAACTGGTAATAACGGTCTGACTGGAATCCAAACAACACTACAAGTACAACTTAAAAAAGGACACCTATGAAAAAGAGAATTTTCAAGCTCGACGCATTTACAACCCGAAAGAGAACTTTCAGGGTAGAGAATATTAGAGTGAAAAGTGGAAGGGGTTAAAACAGCAGTAAATAGAACATTGCAGTTGCACATGCTCTCTCGTATGCTCGTCACATGCACAAGAATAATTGTAATTTCAATTTAGATATCCAATAACTAAAACCCAAAATACGTAACACAGCTTTGAAAAGGAAAACTCACAAGTTCAACGTATTTACAACCTGAAAGAGAACTTTCAGCATAGAGAAAATGAGAGAGAAAAGTGGAAGGGGTTAAGATAGCAGTATGTAGTAGAGGCCGTTGCGGATGCACATACTCTCACGTATATGCACACGCGCGGGCCTACATATGCACGCCGTTGAGCATTTATATACACATACGTATATATAATATACATATGTATATCGGTGTGAAAGCAATATCTTGCTCCATTAATATCCGCGGAAGGATAGGGCACCCCCATGCCGGCGTTCTCGAATGCATTCTATTATACTCCGTGGCAGGCAGGTAGCGCATACGGGTGGTATATACATATATTGAGTATATCGGCTATATCGGTATACATATCCGAACGTGGGCGTCTCTCTAGCCTTTCGATCCGACGCGAGGCGTCGGCGTCGCGGTGGCTACGACCGACACCTCCTTCTCCCCCTCTTGCCTTGGTGCCACTCACCATTCACCATTTTGGTAACGTCCATTTGAAGGGTTCGATGTTGCGTGATTTCAAACATTAATGTGCCACTGAATTTTTAATCTTGTCGCCGGTCGGTGAAACCGCCTACTTCAACATTCTGTCCGTGGTGTTACAAGAATTCTTGATTATAATTTACTAAGAATATTGAAAAATGGTTTGCGCGTGCTTGAATTTGACAGTGTTTGCAGCTAGTTTTAAAGGTATTACTGTCCACATTACCTCCATAATAGCTATTCGAGGATGATTATATTTGTCTCTAACAATAAGTTTCAATGCTCATGCTTAAGAATTCTGTCGTTAACCCAAAATCTGGGTATTTATCACGGGTGCCTGGTACATATGACTACGGCTGAAGTTGTTTCGTTAGTTTTACTTTAACAACTGTTTAGATTGATTATTCTGCAACATCCGATGATCGATCCTTCCGTCAAATTTTGTGTGAACCTGTTCACCACATTCCATAAAAAACGCGACAACTTTCCTCTCGATGCGTTCTTGAAACTTTTGAAATTTTGTTGGAAATATTCCATCAAATGGGACTACTCTGACGAACGTGTGAGAATCGATGAACCGAGTGTTCGAGAGAATCGCAGGGGAAGCTATTCAAGAGAATCCAGATCGCGCTTCCTCTCGAGAAATCGCAAAAGGAGGATCCTATTTCACGCGTCGCGAGGACTCTCGATGACTTGGAGTTCCAGACGCGTTCCGCGCATTCCGCGATGCGGAGAATTTCTCGTGCAAGGTCAACGCGTCTCGTATCCACCGGAGGTACCGACACGCGTGCGGAAGGTACCTTACCTTGTGATTGCCTTCACGGAGGAATTTCCGTTCGATGGAAGTGGCGCGAACGAACGCTGCACGACTGGAACGATCGTGAACAAGACAATTATCACGTAATTTGCGGAGTAGAGAGTGTGTATGAAGTCATGGAAAGTTTCGGGAGAGAGTTACGAAGAAATTCGAATGGATGGCAATTCACCAGTCATCACTGTCAAGAATTGCTCTGCAAGAGATCTCGAAATTTATAAGAAAGAAATATCGATTGTCGAGTATCGAGAAAATTTTTTGAAAACTCGGGTATTTAGAAAAAATTCTACGAACTTATAATTGTAAAATATAGGAAATTCCTTCCGTAAGGAGATTTTATAAATTCCGAAGTCAACCACTAATTCAAGAATTCCTAAATTTTTTATAATCATTACCACGTTTCTGCACTTTTACAGAACGACCGTTAATAACCATTCTGTCTTTAAACACCCTTAAAAGCTTAATAAGGATACACTTTTTTTGTCTGACAATGAGAGCAAAGCAATAAGTTTTGTTTCATTTATTATTATTGTTTTCTTTTCAAGCAACATGTGCGGCGAGGTGAACGCAATTAAACGGATATCTACTGCGAGTAACACTTACGTACAGTCAGATGTGTAAGATTAAGTATTTACTTAGGATTAGAAATGAATTTAGAGACAAGAGCCGATTGTTTGGTTTTGTGGCGAATGGATTCGTAAGTCTAGAAATCGTCAGCGCGTGCGAATTCTGAGGGCTCGTGGATCGACATCCACGTACTTGCATGTGTGGAGAGTAGAACTTTTATTTTTGCGTGGACATCCAGATATCCTAGTCGTGAATATCCGGGTAGTCGATATTTCTAAAATTTCTATTCGGATATTCGGATACTTCTCCAACATATTGTTAAGGCGGTTACAGATCAAGCGCGCCGATCTGCGCCGCGCCGTGCAAAACGTTCGCGAACGTTGCAGGCGCTTTCAATTTGGACGGGTTGTTCATGCGCGTTGTTGCGCGTTTGTGATCGGTAACCCGTCCAAATTGAAGGCGCCTGCAACGTTCGCGAACGTTTTGCACGGCGCCAGATCGGCGCGCTTGATCTGTACCCGCCTTTAGATTCGAGTACCCGAGTATCCATATACGTGCTTAATGTAGATTAGGATATTTGGATACCTTCTTAATTTCTACTTAGGATTTTAAGCCACTCTATGGATCTCTTAAGTTTTGTGAAACTTATTCCGGCCCACCCTGTATACGAGCGCCATTTTTATGGCCACGGAATAACCTGTACTCTTCGCACCGGACATTCACCGGCAGAAATCATTTCGTGCTTTAAACATACGAAATGGATGGTTTACGAACATTAAAAAATTGAAACCAAATGAAACAAAAACTGTATTTTTTATTTTGCTTTTCTTATTTTAGGGTACATTTCTATTAAAATGCATGGTAATTATATACATGAATATAAATATTAAATAAGAGATTTTAGGAATGAGTCAATAGACTTATGTTGATGTATGCGTAAAGGTTGAGTCTCGGAATTGTATTTAACGCGCGAATTCTGCTAACAGTAAGTCCACATGGCAATGAAGTTTCGTAGATTATCATTGATGCTGTCGCTAGGAATCGTCTCAGTTAAAGGTGTTCGATGTTTTCAGGTAACGTGACAGCGTAACTGGTTTAGCCGCATCGGGCATGAATTTAGTTCCGTATTTTTTACAATCATCCGCGCACAGTCGACCGCGGAACATTGCGCCGTACATTAACTTTGCTTGTCCACAGTTCTTGATGCAAATTGCTATACGTAAACGAGAAACATTTTAATAAAGTTATCAAATGGTAAATGCGCACAGTATTAATGATACTTTTTAATGTTAATCGGCAGTGTTATAGTATTGCTGCTCCACATGAACCATTCTATTATAAATTAGTGCGTGTATTTTTAAAGGAATTAAGATTAAATAAGATTAAATGTCCAGATCGATCATAATATGTATAAATTATGTGTATTCAATAGCACACTCAAATTCTCTAAAGACATATGGACTACGGAGGTTTAATATAAAAATGTGAATCACTCATAAAGTATACGAATAGCGTGTGCAAGCATAAAAACTCGTTTGCTTCGTTTATTTAATATAAAAGCATGTTTTTGGAAGTAGACGATATTTACGGTTTGGGTAGATCTTTGAGGCTGTTAAGGACACTATGGCGAAAGACACCAGCACCATTAGGACGAATCGTTCTTTCGACGTATTCATAGCTGAAAAAAGAATCCAAATAGGAGATCATATGAAATTGGTGGTACCAGGATGGCGTATGTAATGTGTTTGACGGCAATTAAGACTGTGACGGGTCTCATCCGTGACGACAATTTTGAGACAAACATAAATATCATAAATCTGATACGTGGAGTCAAATTTGAGAAAACATCGATATAACGAGTCTGACTCGTGGAAGTCATGTGACCAGATATGGATATACCAAGCTTGATTCGTGGGATAAGACGAATTCCCCGAAGTTGTTTGTCCTCAGGGGGAGTTAGCAGATATTTTTATCTTTATGACTTACCTTATTCGGCCGGCAAGAGATCAATCGGAGCTTCTGTACAAAGGTTTTTGGAGATGATGCAGGGGGAGACAGATTCAAGGCTTGGACCATGCGGTGTAGTAGGTGACCTGGAAGATTTTTATAAATTTCTCGTGATGACATTTGCCTTATGGCGAAAACGGCACGTGAATATTTACGTTGCGCCTACGCGGTAGATACATCGCACAGTAGTTTACGAGTGGAAAGAAAACGTTTTGGAAAAGTGTCGAACTTACAATTTTTAGGCACGACCGTAAAGAGAGTGACTTATGCAATCGCCATCGCGAAAACCGTTCGTGTGTGTGTGTGTGTGTGTGTGTGTGTGTGTGTGTGTGTGTGTGTGTGTGTGTGTGTGTGTGTGTGTGTGTGTGTGTGCACGTGTGTCCGTGTAGATCCTCGATTTCGGAAAAACGGCTGAACCGATCGGGACGAAATTTCGCACAAAAATCAAGTACACTACTGTAAGTTGACAATAAGGTTTGTGAGCCGCCATCTTGAACCGGTACAAGATGGCGGGAGATTCAAAATTTGAAAAAAATGTAATTTAAATTTAATATTGCTGCCATTTCTAAACGGTTGAAGATATCGATACATGAAGTTTCCTGGCACCAAATGGATATATACTCAAAGTACATGCCAAATTTCGTTGCGATCCGTTCAGCCGTTTGGCCGGAATAGTGGACGAATGGAAATAGTGAAAAATTCATTAATCCATTAGTCCACTATTCCGGCCAAACGGCTGAACGGATCCGAACAAAATTTGGCATGTACATCGAGTATATACCCATTTGGTGCCAGGAAACTTTATGTATAGCCATCTTCAACCGTTTCGAAATAGCGACAAATTCAAATTTTTAATTCACTATTCCAGCAAAACGATTGTTTAGTCCACTATTCCGACGAAAGGGCTGAACGGATTCGGACAAAATTTGACATGTACATCAAGTATATACACATTTGATGCCAGGAAACTTTGTGTATAGCCATCTTGAGCCGTTTCGAAATAGCGGCAAATTCATCCATCAATCCATTACTTTATAATTATAGTTTGAAAATCCCGTAATTTCGAAACGGTTCAAGATGACCATGCATAAAGTTTCGTGGTACCAAGTGGGCATATTTTTAAATTACATGCCAAATTTTGTTTGAATCCGCGCAAGCATTTCGCCGGAATACTGGATTAAATATTTCAATTTGCCGCATTTTCTGAATGGTTGAAGATAAAAATGCATAAAGTCTCACCGCAGCAAAGGTGTATTCGATGTACATGTCAAATGTTGGTTCGGATTCATTTAATTCGGATTCATTTAATTGTCCTGTTTTGATCACTTCGGCCTATTGCAGAAATGCTGCATTTCGCAGGCGAGCGCGAAGCGCGAGCATCCGACGACCTCGGGGGGTATGGCGCTTGAGCGAAGCGAAAGCGCAGAGGACTCTGTAGCATAGTTTAATATCTCAATACTTGAATTTTCAACAATTTCGAAACGGTTTGAAATTCGTGGGCGAGCGCGAAGCGCGAAGCGCGAGCAAAGGCGATCTGGGGGGTTGGCGCTTGAGCGAAGCGAAAGCGCAGGGGGTTTACCCCCTAGTTAATTATTTAGAAAGTTACTGGTCCTAATTCTTATGTCATAATTGCAATGTAAACTGATCAATTTATAGGAGTGTATTTGTTAGTTTCTGCTACAGTTACTAATTATTAATGTTTTACTTGTAATTTTTATAAGCAGCAAACATTGTACTACAAACCAAAGAAAAATGATGTCAAATATCGGTTCCAGTGAAAAGATATTGAATTTTTTTCGCAAACACTTATATATTGATTACTGCGTGTTGCGCCAATAGATACTTTGCGGCCTGCAGACGTGAAAGGCGTGTAACGGTATCTATGCGAAGATCGTAAGTCGACTAGCATCTGTAACTGAAGGGCAGAGGCTTTAAGGCAGGCCTGAACAAACCCTTCTCCCGCTGCTCTCCAGGACCACCGCCGAACGGTGGAGAAACGTCTCCCTCCATTCAGCGGTGGCCAACGGTGGCCTTGGAGAGCATCGAGAGCATGTATGTACGTGCCCAGGCCTTGCTTTAAGGGGACCGGAAATCAGCTCCACCGTATCCATTCCGCCTCGCCGATTGACGGAAATTTCATTGACTTACAAGGAACCTACACGAGGTGTCCCCCTCGAATTTCAATGCCGTTGAAATATGTTGTAATGTAGATCAAAATAAGGAACACATTTTTTTTTATACGTACATTCTCCGCTTTCACGATTGAAGACGCATATGTGCATCTCGAATGAGATAAGCGCTGCGCACAGCGCGTTATGGGTATACGCGGGCATTTGCATATATTTTTCGAAAAGTTCGTATCTCGAAAAGGAACATTATTATATATGGTTGAATTCGGAATAAAACATCCTTTTGCTCTGTCGAAACGAAATTCTGAAATTGCAAAATAATTATGTGGGGGGGGGGGGGAGGGGTGTGTCGAAAAGTTGAACATTTTTTAAACAATGGATAAAACTATTATTAAGCGCTTTTAAAACTGTTCAACTTTCGTCTGAAACATTTTTTTCTATCTCGTATAGATTTCACAGTATTTGGTCCGAAAGGAGAAAACCAATTTTTTTCAAAGGGGTGTTTCACCCCCTAAAAGTGCGATTGGGCACGTATAAAAAAAAACGTGCCCCTTATTTTGATCTAGATTACAACATAGGTATTTCAACGGCATTGGAATCCGCGCGGGACACCTCGCGTAGGTTCCTTGTTAGTTGATCAAATAAGCGGATATCATACGACTAATTTGATTACTGTGTATACATTACGCACGGTAGAAGCCACGCGCAACTCCTTATCTCTCGTCTTACCGTTCGACCACTCTTAGTTTGCAAAAGGAAAAATGACGAGCGTGACACGCCGACGGTTAATGAGATTCTTTACCGAGATACAGTTTCTGCTGTTTTAAAAAATATCATACTCTGCAAGATTATTAATAAATAAATTTAGTATTCATACATGTGTAATTTTATCACCAGTTGATGCGTCTTTATATTCTTCTCTGGGACACGTCTAACTCTGCGTGAACTCGCCTTGCAGCGAGTTGCACTCGACTGTTTAGGCACGCGTAACCGTGAATTTCTTTCCATCGCAAGTGGTTAAATCTGTAATCTAGCTGGCAATGGATTATTATGGATGCATATATGAAACTTTCAAACCGGTAATAATAATGACGGGAACTCGACCCAACCCATAAATTAAATTCTGCTAATTAACCTTCTACAGTATTTACCTTTACGTTCATTACAACCCATGTGACGCACTAAAATATCAATTTTCTGTGACTAAAAGAGAAAGCTGGACTGGAGTAAAAAGAATTCGTTTCTCACAATTTAGACTCTTGCAGGATATAGTAAACATTCGCAGAACTCAAAGAGTTACGTGAACTCTCATTCGCATATTAACATTCTATTATTAACAATTCAGTATCTATTGTTGGTATCGCATCTCGCATGATCTTTCGCGTCATCGATTCTGCAACACAGTAATCCTTTTGCGATCGGCGAACCGTAGATTCTCTATCTCTGTCTTTAAAACACGCACAAGCGCACGAAGGAAGCAATTATCTCACTATATTACGCGCTTCCGACACGGCCTGCAATCGATACATTCTCCGACCGCATTCTCTACCCGGCACAGGCCTTTTCTCTTCTTTTTCGTTACAGCGCGGCCTTCGCACCCAAGCCCCTTTTCCAAATCTCCAACGATCGTTGAAGGTCGTTGAAGGTCATCGAAGCGTAGCCCTATTTAAATAAACGATAGTCGACTTAAACCGGAGCAATTGCTGTCGCGCGCGAGCGGTTTCCGCCAAGTGAGATCCACAGAACGATCGGCCGATCTTCGTCCTTCGAAGGTACCAGGCCATCGAGAATATTTTTTTTGTCTCCTTTTCCCTTCGTTCCGTGAATCCTTATGACCAGAATCGTTCTCCTTTTATGAGACGATAGTGGAGGAAGGGGACGAGCGGGGAGTCTGTAATTTTATTTCCTTCTTCGGCACCGTTACTCTCCATCGTCGACTTCCTCTTTTCTTTTTCTTTTTTCTTCTCCTTTTTCACCTCCTTCCTCGCCAGCGGCCACCCTCGGATCCTTATCGGAAATTCGTACCGTACGACTCGTTTTTTTTCCCTTCCATCCGCACCGTAATGTCCTCTTCCTTCTTGGTCGATCGTTCCAGTCCCACTTCAAATGCTTTGCCAGAGGACCGCGGCAACGACTCATCTCTCCTGATCCAACCAGAAAGTTTTCGTGGGTGTCCTTCGAATATGGAAATGGATGAGGGAGAAAATGAACGAATGAATAATATTTTATTGTACTCCAAAGACTAGGGTTTCTTCAGGGGTATGAGAGCTATCCACGTGGTTATGTAATTTATCTACACCCTACAGATGTACGCATACGTATTTGCACATTGTTATATAAATATTAATGCGGTATTGTCTCTCGTATTTTTCCCTTTCCCTTTTCAAAATTTCAACTTACTGCTTCATCTACCACCTACTTCGTGCAACTTCTTCTTTTCCTTTTCAAAATGATAACTCACTCCTTCATCTTCCAAGTATCACGCCCATTCTGCTCCCTCTAGACCGTGCCACGGGAGTGATTGCGATTGTCTCCACGGTCCCTCGTTTCGGTATCCTCCGAGTGGATTAAAGGCGTTTCTAATGTACGGTGCCGACACCGACGCCACCGACGCTCACGATACGCCACGATCCTCTCGGTGGCTCACGAACCTCGTAAAGATTTATGGGATGGCGCGTGGTGGTCCCGTGCTACATGCGAGTGCGTCGGACGCGCGTGGAATTCCCCATTTCTTCTTCTCTTTTTTTTTCTCCCTACTTCCCAGCTCTGCCTCCCTTTTTACGACGCTGATCCATAAGGGATGTAAGACAAGGAGAGAATTGTCTCGGGATCTTGGATTGAGCGATGGAGAAGGATAAATTTGCTTTGGTAGAGGGTGCTTTAGGGTAGTTGAAAAATTGATTATCAGTCGGTTAATGAGAGCGCAGAGAGAGAGAGAGAGAGGAGAGAAAGAACGTGGCGAGGTCGCGTGGTCAATGAATTAGCTTAAAAACGATGCGGCCACGCGCCACGATTTACAGGGTAACTATCTCTTTATCTCTCTCTCTCTCTCTTCCTCTCCCTCTGCCTCACTCCCTCTCTTTCTCTCTCTTGTTTGAGCGATAATTTTATTCCACCGTAAATTTGCGCGGCCCGGGCGTATCCACGCTTGAAATTTATTCGTACGCAAATACCAAAATCATACGATTCGCGGATCACTCCTGAGGGAAATAAAAAAAAAATATAAAAAAAAACGAGAAGAGAGGGTGCAGATTTTTGCCAGTTTACACGGTGTAATTTTGGGTGGATGTGGACTGGTATCTGATCCTGGCATGGGTAGTGATAGCTGCAAGTACAGCGCAAATATTGGTTCAAGCGTTGACTGTGTAATGAGTATCTCGGCGATGATAAATTGTTCCTTTGAGTAATGTGGAAGCTGAAAACGACCAATTGAAACTTTCTACGAGTCGTATGATAAAGAAAGACAGTATTGTCGAAAAGACTTGAATGTAGTCCAAAGGGTCCGAAATTTCTTGGGGATTTTTCCGAAAATTGTAGGTACATTCTCTTCAAATCATTTTTTTTGGTTATTAACGAAGCCCAATATTATCGATACTGAATCAGTAGCTGATTATTGGAAACATTTGCGTTATAATTTGACTTATAAGTGAATGACTTTTTCTAATTAAACCTCTGGAGATCCCGTTACCAGCAACTTTGTTCAAAATAATTATTTTTTTCTGTCAATATTGCAAAACTTTTTCGATGACTTTATTTTTACTCGATTTTCACGTAAGGCTGCAAAAGGAAAAAATAATAGCTCTATCTAGTTTAGAGACACCCTGTATTATTTCTAACATCGTGGGACTAGTAAGTAGATCTTTGAATTTACTCATTCTAAACATCTGCAAATACCACAAAGAAATATGATATCTTACGAGTAGTATTCAAATCTTGCAAAGTAAACCAAGTGTATTCGATTTGATAGCATTCATATTTAAACTGGCAAAAAAGTTCTGATGAAGTCTAAACAAAGAGCCAACAAACAACAGTACACAACGTTCTGTTTAGAAGTAATAATCCTTTTCCGAAAACTTTCTCAAACCTAACCACAACTATCTAACTACAAACTGCACTCGATCCCATCGCTAAGTTTGTATGGTAGCAACAGCATCACTACCATCAGCAGAAACGTGCATTTTCTCCTATCACATTGAAATATACTTCCGCGTGACCGCGAGTTCGGGGAAACGCTGATAATGGCGCCGATGCGAATTTTCATTGGCACAGGTGGCACACCAGTGCACTTATCGCATGTGAAGCATCCCCCATCGACGTGCTGCAAAATTGGCGTCGCGCCAGAGACGTCGATTTCGCATACGGTTCACACAATTGAATGGCGCGGGCACGTATACGTATACGTAGAGAGTGCTTCGGGAGATTCTCTCAACCTTCTCGGTCTCTACTCTCGTCTCTCGTTTTCTCTCCTTCGAAAACCCTCGTGTGTCACACTCGGTCTTGTTCCCATATTCACTTGCTCTATTTCGCTAACCCTTCTCTGTAAGACACGGGCGCGCTGAGTCATTCAAGTTCTCTCAGGTGGGAGCGTTGAAACTTATTTAGAATTAATCTTCTTTTTAGGCTCTTGGTATTTCGGTCTTTGTTTTTTCCTTTTCTTGGGTCCTAAGTGTCTTGTGTTTTTAAGTTCATTTTTTTATTCGTGTATTGTATGTTGGAGAGGGTTTGTTAGAGAACCGGAAGGTGGAAAAATCTTCTTATCGGTAGATGTTGTTTAATTAATTCACAAAGGGTGGAGGGTTGCATATGCATAAATTGTTAAAATTATTTTAGAAGAGAATCTACAAAGTTTGTGTAACCTCATTTCATTATTCAAAAGAACGTCTAATTAAGAGGGAATTCAAACTAAGTAAATACCATAGGTTGTACCAACTGTAACAATTAGCACGAAGTAATATATTAATCTGTAAATAAGTCACCATTAAATGTCGACTTCTTCCACACAAGCTTCCGTTTAACAAAACAGAAAATTTTCCATTATTCTCTAAACAACGCAGACTTTCAAATAAACCTGGACAAAATGAAAGTGTCTATATCTATGACCGAATTACACAATTGAAACCACGCGTCGAAAAACTCTTGCCACAATTGTTATCACTTGTCCCATATTTATTTCGAAATAAAAGAAAAATACCTTTGCATTCAAACCCAAAAGAAAGCCTCATTGATAACCACCCAAAACGCGGTAAATTCAAAAGGACTTTAATATCCAAACTTCTTCTAAGTTTTCGCGGAACCTCTTGAAATACGAGAGCAGGCCAAGCGGATACCTGGAGAAGACCGGAAGTGGAGGAAGGCTAGAGGAGACACTAGCATTGTTCCACCTGGGAATTAATTTACTTGGCTGTCGTAATTTCTTGGTGAGCAAATGGAATTTCAATCGAATCATGCTCTTGCCTGGAAGAAAGAGGGGACTCGCCATTCTTCGCGAAGCTTCTCATTAAATCTCACGCGAAAAAGGACATCCGCTCGACGAGGACGATGCGACGCCCAGAAGCGGCAGGAGCGACAGGAGCAGTGGTGGAGAGTGGAGGCAGTAGGGATGACGCGCGTTCTGTATGCGAAAAAAAAGGAAGCTCGCCGTGGGCGAGCGGCGCGGGTGTTTACAATTCATTAACTACGAGGGGTTTGATCAGCGGACAAACATTTACTCCGTTCTTCTTCTTTTTTTTCCTTTTTATCCTTTCTCGAGACATTATTTGAATAGAGGGATCTACAGCGTGCGCGTCGTTGTCCTCCTCCTTCTTTTCTCATCCCCTTCCTTTTCTCACCCTCCTCTTCCTTTTCCTCGCCATCTTCCTGTTCACGTTCGTCGTTGACGTCCACCACCGGCACGAAGTTACTGGAAAAATATTTTCCTTTCTGTAGCACGTCGCGTTCTCCCGGGGTACTCTAATTGGCATTGAGGAGTCAGTTCGATAATAACTACTGCGTTCCACCGACGCCTTATCTTCTCAACGCGAAAGCCTCCCTCGTAGTAGCCGCCAGTTATACAGTTCGTAGTAGGGGGAGATATTCTCGGCTACGTGTTGGTGTAACGGATGCTTCCACGTACCTTGGAATTGTGGAATTGTGGAGTTGAGGGTCTCGCTAATGACGGAAATATCGTTACGGCGCGAATTGGATAAGAGAACGATGCATGGGGATGAATATGGTGGCGGAGAGTGAAAGGTGAGGAAGGATGAATGAATGAATGAATGAACGAAGGGGATGCGAGTTGACGAAAGCGTCAAGGTAATGATTTGAAAGTATTGGTAGACGAGTGAAAGGGCTAGGCGAGGAGAGAAAAGAGATCAGATGGATCAGTGAATAATTAGAAGAAGTAGGGAAGAAAGGAAAGTAAAGTTAGAATTCATTTTCGTTCGAGCTGAATCCGAGAGCTCTTACATCTATGAATAAAGGATAATTGATACTTGGGTTTATCAAGGGATCAGAAGCCGATCGATTTGAATTGAGAAATATTTAAAGCCCGATAACGTCAGATGAAGTCAACTCAAAGTTTCGAGAATGAAGAATTATATTTGGAGAAGTCTTTGGCTTCGGAATTCTTTATGGTATGACGGAGATAGTAAAGAAAAGAAAACCATACACGATGTTTGACAATCAAGGAATTAATAGAATAATTCCATTCCCACTAACAATACTGGCACTAGCAATAAAATAATAACAATCCGAATATCAATATCAACAATCATAATCCGCCGACGCAACAACGCAAAACTGTAAGGATGCCGATTAATAAAAATGAAACCTAAATAAACCGAATCCACCTCCATACGAAGCTACTTCAAACAAATACAAAGAGAAGAAGAATAAAAAGAAAAGGGACTAAAACAAAGAAAGAGACAGCAGAAGGGAATGAATCTCGGTGACCTCGAACCTCGTGGGACGAAGAGGGTCCAACCTCGGTCGACCTCCGGCAAATTGAACTACCCTCTGAATATTTACCCACGGAGTAAGGAAATTGTATATCGTCGCGGGTGGTGGAAGGGCTCGAGGTGGAGAAAGGAAGAGGACTTATTAGCTTCTATCGGCTTCGGGTTTAACTATCCGAGAGAGTTCGGGTGAGATCGTTTCGCCGGGCCAAATTTCCAGGGCGGGGTGGAAGAGGCTGATTGAGGCCGATTTCGAAGTTACGAGGATCCTTACGGTTCCTTGCACATCATTGTCGTTACTCTCGGAACTTCGAGGCTGCTCCTTTGTCTCCGCGAGACGCGCCGTTCCCTTCTCCTCGTCCTCGCCCTCCTTCTCGATTGGTCTCCAGTCTTTCTCCTTCGCCTTGCCGATTCGTCTCGAGTCCTCCTCCTCTCCTTCAACGAGATTCGATTTGGCAGTAAACGGTTCGATGGATTCCTTGCCAAGTGTACGCGGCTTCGATGCCTATTTCATTCTTGGTTCTTTTTGCCTCTTCCCCTTCTCTTCTGTCTGTTCCTTCTCCTCCTGCTTTTCGTTTCTGACGTCGCATACAACGAACACACGATTGTAAATCGACAATTTCCCTTCACCTGAATCATTGCACGAGCATTGAGTAACGCTATGGAATAGTTGCTCGGGGTCCCTTGATCGCAGCGGAAATGCAGGGGAACCCATTGTTTTATCGAAGTTTCTTTTTAAAGGGAACAAAGGTTGTCTTGTTGGAAGACTTTTCTACGTTCTGTTTGACCAGAAGGGTGTGAGAGTTTTGAAACTTTCGAATTAATGATTTTTGGATTTTAGTTATTTCTTAGGTTGCATCATTGGAGAAAGAGAGTTGTTAAATAGGCGAATGAATAAGGGATTAAAAATAATAAGTTTGTGAATCATGGTTAAAAAGCTTTCTTAAGTCCTTCACGTAGGATAATAGAAAGTACAAATAAACTTACTATCGAAGAACGAACCCACGGGTGGTTTTCTCTATTGTTAGTAAGACGCAGTCAAATTTCAAAAATCAAGTTATCCTTATTTAAGACTCATTTATGGCGAATGGTTCTTATATATTCTCACCCAGCGTCTACCGATCGTTACATCTTTTTATAGATTTCTGTTAGTCAAGCGTATAAACAACGTAATAAAAAATTGATCAACCATTGTAATGAAAAATTGCTTGGATTTGACAAAGGAAGCCCTTAACAATCTCAGCGTCCATTCACCCCGTCATTTCCAAATCAGTCCCCAACAAAAATAGAAGCCCCGCGAGAATAAGCAATTGTGATATGCTTGGAAAGGCTCCGTTTCCATAGCTCACAAAAGGAAACTCTGCTTTCGTGGACTTTCCGGGCGCGAGGTGCTTCGCCGAGGAAAACCAGGAGGGAGAGGGTGGGGGCAGTGAAGGCGGGAGAATGCTGGAAAATTCACGATGAAGCGAGCGAGACGGGGCCGAATTGCGGTTGAGAGTGCAAATTGCATTATTCGTTCGACCCTGCTCTAACGATTGATCGAGCGGAATCGGCGAGCGTTTCCGGATCAGTGGAAAACGCGAAGGAGTGGAATACGATGCGGAAGGACGAAGAGGTTGAAGAAGAGGAAGAAGAGAAAGGGAATGAAAAGGAGATGGATGAAATTCTCGTGATACTGTGGAAGGAAGGAGAAGGTTCGAATCGTCCTTCTTTTCACTTCTACCTCTACCTATCACCTATCCCCACTCATGCGAGCGCCTTTCCGTGCTGGAAACCTGGACGACCTTCCGAGGTCGAACCAGGTCGGACTTTACGTTCATACATAATGCGAAGTTTGAGCCTCGTAGTCGGCGGCGGGTGCTACCTCCGCGCTCTTCCCTTCCGCCATCCCCATCCGCTTGAAATATTAGAGCGGTAAGAAGCGTGCATTATTTAACGCGTCGGCTTCTGCTCTTGCTTTTGCTCCTCCTCAGGAGCAGACTTGAGCTGCGGCGCATCTTCTCTCAGTCCAGTCTCCATGGGACTGCTAAGTCGCAAGCATCACCCCTTCTCCTTTCCCTTCTTCGCCGGATAGGTTGTAGACCCGCGCGAGCGCAACCACCGACCGTCCTAATTTCACCCGATTCCGGGTGCCGTCTTACTCACGAGTGAGGTTGCAGCCACAGTGGGAGAGAGGTCATTAAGGATTTAGAATGCCGGGCTTTGGGAGAATCTTTTATCGCGAGACCAGCCATCTCGGGTCTGAGGTAGGATGCCTGGTTGAGGATTCTTTTCGGCGAGGTTCGGCGAGGAAGCGCAGTGCGGTTTTAAAGGTTGTTGTTCTGCCGTTCTTTCTTTTTATTTTTGTGTCTGCGCGTGTCATTTGGGAGGGCTTCTTTTTTTGCTTAAAGGCCGTTTTGAGGAATTTATGGCCGAAGAAGAGCTTTCTGGAATATCGGTGCAAAGACAAGATGACAATTTCTCAGAATTTTTCCAGGTGAGACTTGATAAAGACCGATTGATGTTAAATTTTAGTCTTCTTTGCTGTCGGTTTTTCAATTGATTTTGATAAATTTTTAAATCAACGGAGTTCCTACAAGTTTGAAAATTAAAACAGGGAGCATCTCTTTGTGCTTCTCGACTTCGTTTTACAAAATCGCTTCTTACCTCAGTGCATTCCTAACTACCGAATGCCTCGTCAAAAACAGAAAAATCATTTGTCGGAAAAATTCTCAGAAGCATAGATTCGCGTTAAAGCTCCTTTTCCTAGAGCTTGGCCGTGCCATTGGACACGACAGTCACACCGAGTCGATCCTCCGAGAAATTACTTTTTACGCGTCCAGACGCCGCAGTCGCGGTTTACGACGGACTCTAGACGAACTTTCGGGTCAACATCGCGACGACAGCGTACGGCGCCGTTTTCATGGTGAGTCTCGAGCCTCTTAAGATGGTGGAGGAGGAGCACGAGCAGCGGATCGTACAGTCGCGCGAGATGAGAAAGGAGGAGGACGCGTTTTGCGAAAAGGGGCGAGAATCTTAGCGTGTGAGAAAGAGAGAAGGATGAAGGTGGAGGATGGAAAAGGGAGAAGAGATAGAAGTTGGAGGAGCAAAGGCTCGTCCGATTACAGGGAAAATGATAAAATGGTTACGAGGTAACGGAATGCCGGTTAGGCGAGTGCCTTATAACCACATCTTTTTTACGACGATAAGAATCGCCCTGGGATCGTTTGTAGGAGAAGAAGAAGAAGTCCGTGGAAGGAGGTGGTGATGGCAGTGGAGGTGGAGACGTCGGCGAAGCAGCTCTCGCTTATTATGGCCCCGTAGATGGCACGTGGCCACGCCGGCTTCTTTTTCACATTCCCTTAACGGGTGGAAAAGTGGAACGTGCGAGACTGGATTATACGCTTTTGCGTCCTCGCGTGTTTGCTCACGGATCCAGAAGAGTCGTGGGCTCGTTCGTAAGATTTGTCCTGGCGAAATATTCCGTTTCTGTTGAAACGCGAATTTATGTCGATCTATTTTCGTTCTTCCGTGTCCTTCTGCCACTTGATCTTCTACTTGAAAGTTTTTACTGTGCGCGTGAGTGCCGAAGATTTTATTGGGTTTGTTCATACTTGCTCAAACGAAATATTTGTTGATATTGTGTACATTAGGAATTGCAAACTTCCTATAAGTCGATCTTCGGTAATTTCGATCCTTCTGCTTTTAGATCTCTGCTTTACTGTGTTGGTACGCTTGATTATGCGAATTCGAATGTTCGAGTTTGTTTGTAAAATTTACCTAAACGAAGTGTCGCCGATCTTTTTCGTTCATTCTTCTACAGCTTTATATTATAGCTACTTGAGTCTTTATTTTGTACTCTTTGTACTCTATTGTACGCAATTAATAATACGTGGGTTCCTTATGAGTGCTGAATCAGACTTGCCGAATCAAAATATTGGCCTTCACTTTCCAAGAAGATGATTCTCACACGTTTTTATCTTTCTCTATCCTTTCATTACGCGAGCGTTTATCTTAATGATGTTGTTTATCCTGCATTATACGATCTCAAAAGTATTCGCTTTGCCGATGTCATTTGCCTAAGCAAATCCCTCAACGCTCACCCCCATCAGTTCTCGAAAGCGTAAACTCCTATCTGTAATATCTATCGATAAACTTTCATCTACCCAACCCCGTGGCATCATTACCCGGTTACCTCTCCTTCCTCTACTTAACTCAACTCACAGTCAGATAAGAAGCCAAGACCGCGGCGCATCTCATATGCACACACTCGCAGACCAATGCACAAGGGTAATCAGATAGTGTTCGCAACTAGAAGATGAGGGAAGAACTCGGAGTAGAAGAAGATGAGGAGTGCGAAGGAAGAGGTGAGGAAGGCGAGAGCAGAAGGGGAATAGGGCGCGCGATAAAGAAGAAAATCACGAGATGCGAGACAGAAAAAGAAGGTGAGAAATTCTAAGTAGACGAGAAGAGGAAGGGCACTCAGTGAGTGGATATAAAATGAGAAAAGTGGAGATAGTGGACGAGGAGATTAAATATATATGAGAAAGAGGAATAGTACGAAGAGAGAGTAAAGTGAGTGAATGAGAGGAAGAGAGAGGA
Source organism: Tiphia femorata (assembly GCA_944319695.1). Classification (NCBI taxonomy): domain Eukaryota; kingdom Metazoa; phylum Arthropoda; class Insecta; order Hymenoptera; family Tiphiidae; genus Tiphia; species Tiphia femorata. The sequence continues at coordinate 5,445,669 of OX090902.1, forward strand.
CCCAGCACGATTCGGCACTTTCCCTCGTTCCTCGATTCCATCGAGGGTGTTGCACACCGGGGTGAAAGAGATAGTGGGGGTTGCTGGCGGGTATTATTCGGCTGCGACGTTCCACCATCACCTCCCAGCATTCAGACCTCAGCACGGCAGGGCTGTGTGTATGTGCGTGTCTAGGTGACTCTCTCGCGCTCAAGTGTATGTGCGTATGCGCGCGGATGCGCCTGCCACACACCAATAGGCATACATCTATGGGCGGGAGAGGAGAGGCAACGCGTCAAGGCTTTAATGGGATTCTATTTACGGGGTTCGTGCCCCGGCTAGGCAAACACTTCCGTCACCCACCCCCAATCCGGTGCAACCCCTCCTGTCTTCCACCCCTTTATCCAACGGTCGCATCCTTCTGCCTCTTCGCTTCGCGTCACACCTTGTGCACCTTCGCGGTGTTAGGCCTGACGTATCGTGATACATTTTCCTATCTCTTTAAGACATTCAGGATTAGCTTCTTATCTCTCTTCGTTGTGTGTTTACGATGAGAATGTTACGTGCAATGGATCCTTTCTTTCTGTTTTTGTTGTTGTTCTTGTTGGTATGCTAGTGCTTGTTTATTTTTTAGAATTAGGGCCTGCCAATTTACTCCGGCGAGAGGTAGTAATAGGAGGTCTAGGGTGTAAAGGAGTAATAGGTAGCATAGTAAAACTAGGGGGCAGACCCCCTGCGCTTTAGCTTCGCTCAAGCGCCAACCCCCCCAGATCGCCTTTGCTCGCGCTCCGCGCTCGCTTTTCTGCAATAGACACGACCGCCACACTCGCGCTTCGCGCTCGCCCACGAATTTCAAAACGTTTCGAAATTGTGGAAAATTCAAGTATTGAGGTATTAAACTATGCTACGGAGTCCTCTGCGCTTTCGCTTTACTCAAGCGCCACACCTCCTGAGAATGTCGGGTGCTCGCGCTTCGCGCTCGCCCGCGATATGCAGCATTTCTTCAATGCGCGCAAGTGATCGAAACCGGACAATTAAATGCATCCGATCCAAAATTTTACATGTACATCAAGTATATACCCCTTTGCTGCAATAAAACTTTATTCGGACCGAATCCGTTTAGCTGTTTTGCCGGAATACTGGATTAAAGACTTAAATTTGCTTAAAGAAATTTAAATTTGCCGCCATTTCGAAACGGTTGAAGATGGCTATACATAAAGTTTCGTGGTACCAAATGAGTATATACTTCATGTACATGCCAAATTTCGTCCGAATCCGTTCAGCCGTTTTGCCGGAATACTGGATTAAAGACTTAAATTTGCTTAATAAAAATCTTTAATCCAGTATTCCGGCCAAACGGCTGAACGGATTTGGATGAAATTTGGCATGCACGTGGAGTATATACCCATTTGGTGCCAAGAAACTTTATGTATTGCCATCTTCAACCGTTTCGAAATACCGGCAAAATTAAATTTTATTCGAAATTTGAATTTCCCGCCATCTTGTACCAGTTCAAGATGGCGGCTCACAAACCTTATTGTCAACTCACAGTAGTGTACTTGATTTTTGTGCCAAATTTTGTCTCGATCGGTTCAGCCGTTTTTCCGAAATCGAGGATATACGCGGAGTCACACACATACAATAACACACACACACACACACACACGAACGGTTTTTGCGATGGCGATAGCATAAGTCACTCCCTTTACGGTCGTGCCTAACAGGGAGAGAACGATATGGCACACGAGAGAGAAGTAGGATACGGCCGAAGAGAAAAAGAGAGGCGATTACATGTGTATATTTAGACTAGATTTCTGTCAGAAGTATTTCTATGTGTCGCACGGAGAATATCACTTATTCGGATATCACTTTTTCGTACCGATTTTTAACATTCGGAGAGAGAAGCGTCTAAAAGCGAATGATAATTTATGGTTTACCTTGTCTGTGGATAAGACGTGTACTCTTCGAGCTTCGTAGATATATCTGTAGATGTATATTTACTTTGCGCTATCTAGTAGAACGTCCAGAGCTCGAATGACTTGCTTTCTGCCTTAACTCGTTCGGCTCTCGCTCTCTCCCTCTTTCCCCTCGGCCGTATCGTACTATCTTTCTCGTGTGCCGCATCGTTCTCTCTCCCTCTCTCTCTCTCTCTGTCTGTCTTGTGACGTATTTCTCTCCTGTTCTATGCCACGTATAATCTTTCACAATGGTGTATAGAGAGCATAGATCTTTGACAGTCTGTTGATGCTACTGTGCTCTAAATCATCTTCATCTTTTTCCTGCCTGTAGCTTACATTTTTAGGCACGACCGTAATTAGGCACGACTGTAAAGGGAGTGACTTATGCTATCGCCATCGCGAAAACCGTTCGTGTGTGTGTGTGTGTGTGCGTGCGTGCGTGCGTGCGTGTATATTTCGAAACGGTTGAAGATACCCATACAGCACAACTAGATTGCAACAACATTGTGATAACATTACGCCGCAAGATTGCAACATTGCACGAATGTTGCGAAATGTTGCCGCAAGATTACTACAAAACTGCAGCAATGGTAAAATGTCCGCCCCGAGAAATATTGCAACGCAACAATACAGCAACAATGCAATAAAATATATGTGCAATGATTGTATCGTAATATTTATAAATATTGTTACTGATAACGTATATTATGCATATTCTAAGAACGGAATTCATAGACATGTCTTGAGTTTCAATACGGCCTTGAATTTATCTGCAGATGTTGCGTAACGAAGAAAACGATTCGTACAGCATCTGAAGATGAACTGAAGATCGTCTTGAAACTCGAAACACATCTATAAATTCCGTCCTAACAAGGAAACGGCACGAGGTGTCCCCCTCGGATTTGAATGCCGCGGAAATATGTTGTAATCTAGATCAAAATAAGGGACACGTTTTTTTTTATATGTGCCCAATCGCACTTTTAGGGGGTGAAACACCCCTTTGAAAAAAATCGGTTTTCTTCTTTCGGACTAAATACTGTGAAATCTGTACGAGATAGAAAAAAATGTTTTAGACGATAGTTGAACAGTTTCAAAAGTGCTTAATAATAGTTGTTTCGGTTGTTTAAAAAATATTAAAATTTTCGATATACCCCTCCCCCCTCATAATTATTTTGCAATTTCAGAATTTCGTTTTGACCAAGCGAAAGGATATTTTATTCCGAATTCAACCATATATAATAATGTTACTTTACGAGATACGGACTTTTCGAAAAATATCCGATTAGCGTTAGGTTAGGTAGGTTAGGTTAGGTTAGGGTTAGGGTTAGGGTTAGGTGGTTAGGGCTAGGTTAGGGTTAGGTTAGGACCCTAATCCAAACCTAACCTAACCTAATCCTAATCCTAACCCGAACCCTAACCTACCTAATCCTAACCTAATCCTAACCGTAATCCTAACCCTAATCCTAATTGGGAACAGTGTTTTTACATACATACCAGCACTACGTACTCAATACACAAACGGGAATTAATAATACGATAATGAAAGCGTGCTAGTATATTCCGCAGATTTTCAGTATTAGTGGAATATTGGCATAGAGTCAATAAGTCAAATGGAAACTAAACATTAATAAATATCACCGACTTGCATTGCAAAAATCTAGATGCTTTCCAACACTCGAAATATCGCACGCAACAACTGTGACACAAGCCAAGCTTGTTATTAATCTGTTATTAGATCACGATAAAATCGAAAGAAGAAAAGACGAAAGTACCGATGGCACATTCTCGGCTTTCACGATTGAAGACTCATATATGCATCTCGAGTGAGATAAGCGCTGCGCATAGCGCGTTACCGGTATACGCGGGCATTTGTGTCTAATTTTCGAAAAGTCCGTATCTCGGAAAGTAACATTATTATATATGGTTGAATTCAGAATAAAATATCCTTTCGCTTGGTCAAAACAAAATTCTGCAATTGCAAAATAATTATGAGGGGGGGAGGGGTATATCGAAAATTTTAATATTTTTTAAACAACCGATCAAACTATTATTGACCACTTTTGAAACTGTTCAACTTTTGTCTAAAACATTTTTTTCTATCTGGTATAGATTTCACAGTATTTGGTCCGAAAGAAGAAAACCGATTTTTTTCAAAGGGGTGTTTCACCCCCTAAAAGTGCGATTGGGCACGTATAAAAAAAAACGTGTCCCTTATTTTGATCTAGATTATAACATATTTCAACGGCATTGAAATCCGAGGGGGACACCTCGTGCCGTTTCCTTGTAAGTATAAAATGTAAATGAAAAACAACAAAAGCATTATAATTATGTTTATTTATCACATATGTACATAATATATATAATAATTAAGAATATTTAATAAAATATATACAGATAAATAAAAAAAATTAATTTGTTTAAGTTTTTATTCGGTCTATTCGTACTTTTGCCTGAGCAAACCATTTGGAACTGTACTCCGCAATGTCGCTGTCGGATATATCTTTGTACATCATACGAACGGCTTCTGTAATATATATAAAAATTATATATATATATATATACACGTTATTTAATAGAAGCAATACTTACGTATGATGACTTTGGAAAGTTTTAAATTGCTAAAGCTTTTTTTATTTTTTCGCCCACACCAACTGAACTGTACGGCTACATTATCCGCTAGCGATTTTTTTAGTACATTTCTTATCATTATATACGCAGTGGTACCACCGACAAGCTTCAAACAATGCAGCTGAAAGAAATAGTTTAATTTTCAAATATCATATTATCAAACATACACAAAACGTACAGAATGTCCAATAATTTACATTCACAATTTACATAGCACTTTTTAGGCACGACCGTAAAGGGAGTGACTTATGCTATCGCCATCGCGAAAACCGTTCGTATGTGTGTGTGTATGTGTGTGTGTCCGTGTATATCCTCGATTTCGGAAAAACGGCTGAACCGATCGGGACGAAATTTGGCACAAAAATCAAGTACACTACTGTGAGTTGACAATAAGGTTTGTGAGCCGCCATCTTGCACCGGTACAAGATGGCGGGAAATTCAAATTTCGAATAAAATTTAATTTTGCCGGCATTTCGAAACGGTTGAAGATGGCTATACATAAAGTTTCCTGGCACCAAATGGGTATATACTCCACGTGCATGCCAAATTTCATCCAAATCCGTTCAGCCGTTTGGCCGGAATACTGGATTAAAGATTTTTATTAAGCAAATTTAAGTCTTTAATCCAGTATTCCGACAAAACGGCTGAACCGATCGGGACGAAATTTGGCACAAAAATCAAGTACAGTACTGTGAGTTGACAATAAGGTTTGTGAGCCGCCATCTTGAACCGGTAGAAGATGGCGGGAAATTCAAATTTCGAATAAAATTTAATTTTGCCGGTATTTCGAAACGGTTGAAGATGGCAATACATAAAGTTTCCTGGCACCAAATGGGTATATACTCCACGTGCATGCCAAATTTCATCCAAATCCGTTCAGCCGTTTGGCCGGAATACTGGATTAAAATTTTTTTTAAGCAAATTTAAGTCTTTAATCTAGTATTCCGGTAAAACGGCTAAACGGATTCGGACGAAATTTGGCATGTACATGGAGTATATACTGATTTGGTGCCACGAAACATTGTGTATGGTCATCTTCAACCATTTCGAAATGGTGCCAATTTCAAGTCTTTAATCCACTATTTTATTTTATAATTATAGTTTGAAAATCCCGTAATTTCGAAACGGTTGAAGATGACCATGCGTAAGTTTCGTGGTACCAAATGGGTATATTTTTGAACTACATGCCAAATTTTTTCTGAATCCGTGCCGGCGTTTCGGCGGAATACTGGATTAAAGATTTCAATTTCCGCAATTTCTGAATTGTTAAAGATAACCCTAACCATGCATAAAGTTTTACTGCAGCAAAGGGGTATATACTTGATGTACATGTAAAATTTTAGTTTGAATGCATTTAATTGTCCGGTTTCGATCACTTGCGCGCATTGCAGAAATGCTGCATTTCGCGGGCGAGCGCGAAGCGCGAGCACCCGACGTTCTCAGGGGGTATGGCGCTTGAGCGAAGCGAAAGCGCAGAGGACTCTCTAGCATAGTTTAATATCTCAATACTTGAATTTTCAACAATTTCGAAACGGATTGAAATTCGTGGGCGAGCGCGAAGCGCGAGTGCCGCGGTCGTGCCTATTGCAGAAAAGCGAGCGCGAAGCGCGAGCAAAGGCGATCTGGGGGGTTGGCGCTTGAGCGAAGCGAAAGCGCAGGGGGTTTACCCCCTAGTTCACTTTAAGGAGAAGTTAATTTCAAAGTTTAGTTTCATTATTTCTTATATTGTTGAACAGAACAATAATTGGATAAAAAAACATCTATCAGCTTATATCTTATTACACAATGCAGGATATAACAGTATATAGAACTTTTCGATTTGACATCTCAGAAATAACGAAGTATTCACATAAGAATGAGCTGAAGATTACATTTTGTTAGGTTAAATAAAATACATATCGTTCCACGATACAAATTAATTTAGTTAAAAGAATATAGCCATTACTTACCTTATTTATGTTTCTCTACGTTTCTTTTCCCTTTAACCCTTTCGCGGCGAACAGCGCCTATAGGCGCTCAGCTATAGACGCTACTCTGAGCGGACAGCGCCTTTAGGCGCTCGGTTATAGACGCTCACTCCGACCGAACAGTACCTATAGGCGCTCATCCAGAACCGCTCTCTTCGAGCGAACAGCGCCTTTTGACGACGTTCATTTGTTATCTACTATTTATTATTTGATAACTGTCCAATAATGTCCATTAAGTCGTCCGCGCGGTCGACCTTCCACCGTCACGCCGGCTGCCTAGAGTGCAATTCACTTCTGAGCGCTCCGCCGCGAAAGGGTTAAATATTTGTATATAATAATTTTATATACTTTAGTATTATATGTATAGCACAATATTACCACAGCGTATCACAATTCCGTTATCTCTGGTTCTTTCTGGTTGCCTTTGATTGCTCTTGCTTTTGTTCACGCGCATTACTTCTGTTTCTTCTCTTACCGCGGTGTCATTCTGTCTTTATTACTCATTGGATGATAAATAAAGATAGAATATGATACCACGAATATTACGAGCGTCGCATGAAACGCACATGCATTCATAAATGCTTATGCAATTTCGACTTTATGTGTAAATTATAAACGTAATTTTTTCTACATTTATCCCTATCATTTATGTTGTATATTTTTGCTGTGTATATACACATATATACAATTATATGTATAATTATAATATATTATTTTTACGATACGTGTGAAATGTTGCTATAACATTGTTCACACAATATTACAATTCAATGTTTCTACAATGTCTCTGCAACATTGTACTGCAATGTGTAATATTGCAACGTCGCAGCAATGTTCCTACAAGCTTCTGTGTTGTATGGGTAGCTATACTTTTCATCCAAATCCGTTCAGCCGTTTGACCGGAATACTGGATTAAAGATTTTTTTTAAGCAAATTTAAGTCTTTAATCCAGTATTCCGGCAAAACGGCTAAACGGATTCGGACGAAATTTGGCATGTACATGGAGTATATACCCATTTGGTGCCACGAAACATTGTGTGTGGTCATCTTCAACCATTTCGAAATGGTGCTAATTTCAATTCTTTTAATCCACTATTTTATAATTATAGTTTGAAAATCCCGTAATTTCGAAACGGTTGAATATGACCATGCATAAAGTTTTACTGTAGCAAAGGGGTATATACTCGATGTACATGTCAAATTTTGGTTCAGATGCATTTAATTGTCCGGTTTCGATCACTTGCGCGCATTGCAGAAATGCTGCATTTCGCGGGCGAGCGCGAAGCGCGAGCACCCGACGACCTCGGGGGGTATGGCGCTTGAGCGAAGAGAAAGCGCAGAGGACTCTGTAGCATAGTTTAATATCTCAATACTAGAATTTTCCACAATTTCGAAACGCTTTGAAATTTGTGGGCGTTCGCGAAGCGCGAGCAAAGGCGATCTGGAGGGCGTTGGCGCTTAAGCGGAGCGAAAGCGCAGGGGGATCTGCCCCCTAGTTTCATTCAGAGGTGATTAGGAACAACGAACTTAGTGCTGATGTTTTCTAGACCCTGGGTAAGTTGTTGCTGAATGTTACGCCAGATTTCTTCATGTTTCCGTTGCTGTGGTCGCGTATTTGCTGCTTCCATTCAGATTTGTGCTACATCGAAAATATCCAAATGGAAAATGGGAGAACGGAAAAAAAATCAAATTTCCTTTAATATGTACATAGATATAGCCTTGAAATCGAAAGAAGAATCAATTCTTTATATTTGGCATGAGCAACATATTTCTATAAGTTCGTGAAAAATTCCTCATATCTGTTGGAGCGCGGGTTCGGCTTAACCTCACGTTTCACCCGTTCTCTCGTATAGTTTCTGCAACAGCATACGATACCTCCTTCAAATCCGTCCACCACTCTTGCTTTCCTACGTCGTTTAAAGCGTTACTTTCGAACGAACGAGCTTCCATCCTTCAGAAGCCACTTACCCGCCGCAGCCTGTTACCGTTGCTGCTGTTGCTGTTGCACGTGGGCGAGCCTCACGTTAACATCTCGCAACCACCCCTTCTTTGAACCTCTTTCATCCACCCCTTGTTTCTAGGAACAATGCCATTTTCGAGGTAACGTATTACGGGCCTAAGTGGATGCTACGATTTTTGGGCCATTCGATTTATGACCTCGTGAGACGATGCATCCAAGTTTAAGTACTTCTAAGGCCTTAATGACGAATTCTAGAAAACAACGATTTTCGCGAAGAGAAGAAGTAGAGGCATGAAAATCGTATTGTTGCATTGAACATTTACGTCAGTTCCATATGAGCATTTTACAGATCCTACATAAAGTTTCTGTCCTGGAATAATACAACTGGATTTTCTTCTGTATAATGTTACAAACAATTGAGAAAAGGAATGCATTGGAATGAAAATTATACAGAGAACACGCAGTATTTTATATATGTTTTCTGTACCACGAGTATAAGCCATATGAATATGTACATACATGTGAATCAAATCCTATGACGAGTCAAGGTCGTCACTTTACGTCAAAGTATTCAAAACAATCTGTACAAAAAGTATCAAACCGTTCAAATTTTCCTGGAGAGTCTCACCTCACAATATTTATCCACCTTTTCAAGTACCCCAACAATGAAATAAAGAGAAGCTTCCACCATGGTTCACCACCCATCCATTTCCATCGTCACCCACGAATTCTCCTTTAAAGAGGAGCAATAGCAACAAGAGCAATAGGACCGGCAGCAGCTCTCGATGAAAAGAGGCGAAGAAGAGCACGTAAACCGTCTCTCTAGCGTCTTTTAATCACGACCTTAAACCCAGCTCGCAAACCTTTACCACCCTCTTTCACCCCTCGCATTCTCTTGCCACCCTCTCAGGGCATATTAGAAGAGGAAGAGGAGGAGTAGGGAGGGTCGCAATTAAGTAAATGGACGCCCAACTAAACGGCCGACCCCGTAAAATCTATATTGCTACGTGCACTTTGAACTTTAAGACGTGTCAGGTTGCATTAACAAAACGCAGTCGGGGGTTGAAAGGGGTGCAGGGTGGGTAGGAAATTTTCCGCGCAAAGCGTGGCATATTCAGGAAACAAGAAGCGGGAGGGAAGTCTCGGCTTCGTCCCTTTCTCCCGGTTCTTCTTCGTGTTTTCGTTCAGACGTTTCTTCGTGGCCAACAGCGCAGGCCGCTTCCTTTTAAAGCGTTCCTTCCGACCGAACGAGCTTCCAAGCTACAGACGCCACTTATCGAATATGCCCACCTCCTTTAGCCTTTGGTGCCCTGAGCGTCGTAACTCTCGAATTCTTTACTCACAACCTTGTCGTTGTGATTTTTGCCTGGGTTACGATGCTAGAATAGGCAGGTCTTTGTCCTGCCGAGTTTTTAGTATTTAGAAAAGGAGAAGAATGGTAAGGAAGATTCGAAAAGAATTTCAAGTGCTGTTTGATTTTGGTAGCTTTTGCACTTTTTGTAAGGAAGTAAAGGCGTGTAATGTGATGCTGCGCTTTCTGAAAACAATATTTCATTATTCTCCCGTTATTCTTCTTGTCGATTTGCTGAATATTTCTGAGAATTACCAGGTTATAAAAACATTTTGTCACTGAGCCAATATGATCTGGAAAAGATTTGACGTTTGCACCAGTTTTGATGCTACTTTTGCGTGCAGGCATAATGAATGTTTGATTTCGTTTTTACTTATTGGCACGTCTTTCCGTTCCTCTTTGAATTTTTCCGCTTCAAAGAGAAATTCAGAAAAACATTCGTTGACAAAGAGCGTCTTTTTGAAAATTTTACACTCAATCGTAACTAAATGTCGCTGGAAAGTATGTATTTTGGTTTCTTGAGTAAAACGAAGCTTATTAAAATAATCGGGTACATGTAATATATACAATAAGTTCTTTGTTGCTTCTATAATAACCTCATTTACGATCTACTAGAACTCTACGTCATTTCATTTTACCTTTTACCAAAATAAATAATTCTCATGTTACAATTTTTCGCTCTTCTCTTAGCCTTTTTCCCATCAATAAGGCTCGGAGAAATTTATTTTCTGCGAACCGATCCTTCTCCGTGCAGATTTACTCCCCATTTAATTTTCCTTTCTATACGCAATATGCTCAATTACCAGAGTATCCCGTGAGTGATTTTTTTCAGAAATTCTTAAGAAGAGACCAACAAAGAAACGTTCTTCTCTCTACACGGTCGATTCGCGGTAAACGTATTGCATGAAGGGGGTGGAGGATGGCTGAGAGTGAACATGGACCATTCGACTGGAGAATGTCGATTGAATTATCGGGACAAATGTTTACTGATATTCTGACGAAGCAAGAGGTATTGGAGGAGACGGCTGGGGCTTGTGAGTGTCGCTTTCGATACCGAAGACGAGAAGGTATCGATATTGGAACGTTACTGAGAGAAGATAAACAAAAGCTTGGCCGAAAGCTGCTAAAGTTTGAGGGAGAAATGGATTGCCCAAGGAAAAGGAGAGAGAGAAAGGGAGAGAGGGATAGAGAGAGAGAGAGAGAGAGAGAGAGAAAGAGGTGAAAGAAAGAGGCTCGTGCTTTTCGAACTGGATTCGGAGCGGTCTCCTTTAACGTTAAGGGGTTGAAGGAGGTTGAAAGGGGTTGAAGACGTTTCTGTACACAAAAGAAATAAAGTGCGCAGCAACACGGTAACACAGCAACGCGAGAGAGAAATCGCAGAGGAGAAACCGGGTCGAGAAAATCGCATCGAGTGCCTTCCTCGTCCTTTGCGACGGTTTCATCGCTCGCGGAAGTTTTTCCGCGCTTATACGACGACGAAACTTCCCTTTTCCTCGCGGTCGTCTACGCGTTGAGTTTTCTTTGCTAGCTGCCCATTCGCTTTTCTCAATTTGTCCGTCGTGTTTGCCGAATGCGCCACTCTCTTTACCTCTCCCTTCCTCTATCTCTCTCTGTTGTGAGAAATAAGTTAAACAATTATTGGAGTTGGCGGAATGAAAGTCGAATAAATTTTCGCGAAGGTTCTGTTGGTGCGACTAACGAATGATTTAGAGGATTCTTGTTTGTTTTTCTTGAATGTTGCATACCTTCGTTTTTAGCGATATTTAGGCTTTCGTGACTTTTTGGAGGTGTGTGCCCGAACAAGTATTATTTAATGTGTTTATTCATCATTGACTTATGCTACAGTAAAATTCATTTCAAACTACATTAAAACAATTGAAATTATTATTATGGAGATGCAATTTCTATAATTAGTAATTGAATGTAATTGTTATATGTTATTTAATCAGTTAATCATGTTTAACATACATCGGTAATAATAAACAAAATTTTCTAATTTGTAATCTTAAGTAAATGTCTGTTGAATCATGAAATTACTAATTCATATTTTACTAGAATCACTAACGTTTGTTTGCATTTTGAAAATTATCAATATAGCTAGTGAGTACGTTCTTTATTATCAACATTCATTATAGCATGTAGACATAATCAGAAATATGAATATTCACTGATTAACAATTATTAAGTTAATCATGACCTTAAATTGCACCTTTCCAAAATTTTTCATAAACTTTAATTAATCAAACTAAATAATCATTAATTACGACTGATACTCTGATTCCACATTAGTCATAGGTATCCATATTTAACCGGATTACACTTGACCCTCGGTTACAGTTTACAACTTCACCACAAAAAACTAGGGGGCAGTGCCCCCTGCGCTTTCGCTTCGCTCAAGCGCCATACCCTCTAAGATCGTCGGGTGCTCGCGCTTCGCGCTCGCCCGCGAAATGCAGCACTTCTGTAATAGGTGCAAGTGATCAAAACCGGACAATTAAATGCATCCGAACCAAAATTTGACATGTACATCGAGTATATACACCTTTGCTGCGGCGAAACTTTATACATGGTTATCTTCAGCCATTCAGAAATTGCGGCAAATTGAAATCTTTAATCCAGTATTCCGGCGAATTGCTTGCGCGGATTCAAACAAAAATTGGCATGTAGTTTAAAAATATACCTATTTGGTGCCACGAAGCTTTATGCATGGTCATCTTGAACCGTTTCGAAATTACGGGATTTTCAAACTATAATTATAAAATAGTGGATTATAGATTTGAAACTGGCACCATTTCGAAATGGTTGTAGATGACCATACACAATGTTTCGTAGTACCAAATGGGTATATACTCGACGTGCATGCCAAATTTTGTTCGAATCCGTTAAACCGTTTTGCCGGAGTAGTGGACTAATGGATTAATAATTTTTCACTATTTCCATTAGTCAAGTATTCCGGCCAAACCGCTGAACGGATCGCAACAAAATTTGACATGTACTTTGAGTACATATCCATTTGGTGCCAGTAAACTTTATGTATCGCTATCTTCAGCCGTTTAGAAATGGCGGAAAAATTAAATTTAAATTGGATTTTATTCGAAATTTGAATTTCCCGCCATTTTGTGCCGATTCAAGATGGCGGCTCACAAACCTTATTGTCAACTCACAGTAGTGATTTTTACTTGATTTATGGTACTTGATTTTTGTGCCAAACTTCGTCCCGATCGGTTCCGCCGTTCTTCCGAAATCGAGGATATACACGGACACACACACACACGAACGGTTTTTGCGATGGCGATTGCATAAGTCACTCCCTTTACGGTCGTGCCTAAAAATAAAGCTCATGGAACCTCCAGCTGGAGGACAGTTGAGTCTGTAAAAAACGCGTTCAAATCCGAAATTGCCGGGAGGACGGGTACGTACAATTTTTTTTCGCGTTTGTAGGTCGAGCATGAAAGATCGTCGCGAGGCGAGTATCATACACCCTGTTGAATGTCAGAAAGTAAGCATTCTTGGGCCTGCGTTGAAGGAGAAACACGAGAGGGAAAGACACGGTTGCAGATGACAAATGTCTAGCGCGTGCAACTTGCAAGATTGTCGGGGTGCGCAAAGTAACACGCGAGTTTATATATATTCTAGACCGCTGTCTCACTCACTTTGAGTGTGTGCACCTGTGTGTGTGTGTGTGGCATGAGTCAGTTTCGCGGTAGATCGCGAGGACGCCAAGCGTCGCGACACTGGCCGCCGTCGCCGCCGCGTTGAATGCAGCAAAAATCGAGGTGAAACAAGAGAAAGCTTTGCACACGAAGAATTTCAAGTTCTTAAATTATCGCCTATGATGGATGTAAACGTCGGGCACGATGGCCTCTGCAATTCGTAATAACTTAGGGAAAAAAGACGAGGAAAGACAAATTTGTCGAACATTCGTGAAGCGTCGGAGCGACGAATGAAATTTTTTGAGAGGCGAACGGAGCGGGAGACGTTTATTTTACTTTAAACTGTTGACGCCGTCGTTCGGGTGGAGTATCGAGTGGTAAAAAGGGCCATAACGGAGAACGTCACGGAAACTGGTTTCTCCTCGAGGAGCTGGTCTGATTATTGCGCGGACGCTTTCACTTGCCGCTGATGGCGCATTGACGACCGGCGCGACGCAATAATAATAACAATAATAATAGCTGCCGGTAATTGAACGACAGTCGATTCCTCTTCGTGTGGCACGAACGAGACTTCGTGACACCAGTTCAGGAATTTTCGGATGTTTCTTAAGGATTAGTTTCCGAACTAATCACGCTGTCTATACGACTTTGATTCTTTGATTATTCGAAAGATGCAAAATGTATTTTTCTTTCCTTTATTTTTATTGTAGAATGCATGGTTTTACATTGTGTTCCTTCGTCGACGAGTGCTAACGGTGTTTTGTATACGGGCTACAAATAACATAATGAAAATGATTTGCATAATTTCTGTTTTATGGAAAAATTTATATTTCGTAGAAGAAAATTTTCTGAGGCTCTTGCAGGCTATACACTGTAATCGGTTCCACATATGTAGAAACTCCGTTAAAATGGCGAATTCCCTTGCTTTTCGCATAACAAAAACAAAATCGAAATTATTAAGAACAATCTTTAAATTCATTACTGGATATTTTCACGAACTCAAGGTGCAATGTTTCAAATTTTCTCACTTATCAAACCGCATTTGTCATCGCGGCGATAATGCTTCCGAAATGCAGTGCAGAAGAAGAGAGATTCGAAAATATTACTCTATTGATTCTCATAAACGATGAAAGTACGGCAATATCCAGTTTCACGGGAAGACGTCAGCCACGATTGAAGCTCGCTAGAGAGAGTTTCATTCGCGCGTAATTAGTCGGCTTGATTGACGAACGAAAAGCGAACGAATGAAATGGCTAGAATGAGAAAGAGGTGGAGCGAAAGTGCTTTGACGAATGCGAACGGTAGGAAGAATTTGTCGCCGGTGAAATCGTTAGAGCGTTCCTATTACTCTCGTGACAAGAATAATATCGAACGACGATCCTTTTGTGATCATTTCGATTGTTCCGGATGAATGCGAGGAATCGGACAGGCGAATTCTTGCTCGTCACTTCGAGAATGGAGAATGAGAGGAGGACCATTCCGAGAAATTATTCGCGCTAAAAAATCAACATTGAGGGTCCTTGGCTTCTTCGTCCCTCGAAAGAACAACACCGCGTCTCAAGGAGATTTTGGTTTATCCAAAGGCGAAGGTCGAGTTTGGCACCGAAGGGCACAAGGTATGTGTGAACGAAGGACACTATTACCAATGGGCAAATTTTTGTTGTCTCCTTTGAGTCCTTCAATCTAATTATCATGGGTATTCTTATTTTTTATGGGTTCCAATCCAAATGGTAAAAAATTCTTAAAATAATACAGAAGTAAGTGTCAAAGAACATACTTGTGTTAAAAAAAGATATATACTTCACAGTTTTGTACAGAAACGGTTTTAGTATTAATATTTATTAAAAAAAGGAGTTACGTGGATCGAAAATTGGATGTACTGTAATTCTCATTTGTGACTGTTCTTTATTACCCCTTTTATATTCATGTTTACTTTTCTGTACGTCTCTTCTGTTTTCACGAAATTGTATGTAGTCGGTATTCGACATATTTAAGTCAGATGCTGTTACGAGAGAACTTCCAAGGTAGAATAAAGTAAAATTTCCTCTTTCCCTTTCTTCTTTCTTTCGCTACATTTCTCGTATTTTCGCAAGAACGCAACTTGTTATTTCGAGTCCCTTTCGTCTTCCTGCTGTCCCCAAACATTCCTCACCATCAACACACCATTAACAAATTCTCTTCCGACCGTTTACTCCCTCGAATTCTCCTCGCACAGCGAGAGAACAACGCCGATGACGATAGTTCACCACGACAATGTTATTAATTATTTTAACGTGGATCGTAACGCCTCGGGATTTAATTTGCCATTTGCATAACCCGTCGCGTTAGTCACGTGGATAACGCTAATTAAAGAGTTCACATTCCGGTTCGTCGTCCGCCCTTAATTCGATGCTTCCGACGTAATCCATGGAAACTGCTTGAAGGCTCCTGGATGCTGGAAAAGATGAAGAGAGAAGGGGTGGAAGGGGTGAGAAGCAGAAGTGGAACCTTCGCAGAAACGTCCCGAGCATCTTTCGTGAAATCCATTGGAAGATTCTCGAGGCCCACGGAAGAGCACGATAATGACGAAAAGTGTGCGCGGGAAAACGGAGGCGATAACGATCGGACACGAGCGTCAGTGCGCAGGAGGTTTATTCCTGGAAAACATTTTTATAGAAAATCCTTTAACTTTCGGAGAATCCTCGGAAAAGAATTCTCGGATACGAGGAACGAGAATAACTATTTATTTTATAATCGGTAATTCCTGTAAAATTTCTGTAGACTAGATATTTTGTGACCTGGAACATGTATTTCAAAAACATTTTCCGGTTAAAATGAGTTTTGATTTAGAGACACTGATGTTTCGACATATCAAGAGGACGTTCATAGCATTTTTGTAATGGAAGGAAATTTTAAAATTCTGGGGAGCGCGCAATACCTATCGAAAACGTGGTTTTAACAAAGAATACTTTAACTGTCAAAACCCTCTGGAATTATCCGCTCCAGATGACGTAAAAACGATGTATTCCTCGTGGAATGTTTCTCGGTTTAAATTCTTACCCTCAGATATTTCCAGCCTCTGTAAAGTTCAAATATTTTCAAAACAGTATATTCGATTACACCTAACTCCAATTTCTACGTTTTATTCGAAAGAAAACTTTGATCTTTTGCAATCATTCGCTCTCGAAACTTCGAAATAATTAAATGTTTACAATTCTACACGAATTCGTATCATTGACATTTGTCGCTCTCCAGAAATCACTGTGTTTTCGTTGTCGCCACATCGAAAATAAGTCGCAGTTGTCCTAACGCAAACGTAATCCGAGTGTGGGGGCTAAACGCGAATTGTTCGTTACGTTCTCCGAGTTTCGCGGTCCGTTTCGATGGTCGGTGCGCTTCTCCTGCCAAAAACAGGTCCGCAGGTAATGAATTAGGACGCCGGCGAGGCGGAAAATAGAAAAAGCAAAGCGCCGGTAATCGATTCTCGATTCGGCCCGTGTACACTCCTTTTACTCGAACATCGATCTAAGCGTGGACTCGCTTATCTCGGGAGAGTTCGGCTCCGAAAAGCAAATTGAAATAATTAAACGACGATTCGGTACTACTTGTCCCGAGTGAGGACAATTACCGTGCAGTCGAATAAATAAAAAGTAACGCCTATCGACGTTTAATTGCTTCTCGAATGTCCTAGAGGAAATTAGCTCATCTGTACTCTAGATGAGAAAAAAGTGGAAAAGTAATGAAAAGGAATGGAAGGAAAAAACGTCCCTGGGATCATTCTCTCTCTCACTTTTTCTCTCGCTCACAGTCTCTCTCTTCCTCTCTCTCTCTCCCCTCTCTTTCTCTTTCTGTATCTCCGTCTCTGTCTCCCTCCCTCTTACTCGAGTTTAATTAATTTATACCGATTTCCACTGGACTTATTCTCCTCTTTCAGGGCACGGTCTCATGGAAAAATTCCAACTGGCAGCCAGTGCGAGCTGCTGAGAAAAATTCCAGTCGCGATCGCCTCGCAATCGGCCGGTCGATCCTTCGTTACGAAATATCGACCTTTTAATTTCTTCGAAAACTGATACCTACTACCGGAGAATTCTTGGCGCGTTAAATTCCCGACAGTTCAACCTCTCCACCCCTCTCTCCTTTGCAACGAGATAAAGAGAACTTGACGCAGAGGGTTGGCGAAAAAGAAGACCAGGTAGTGGTCAAAACTAAGGGAACGAGAAGATGAAAGTTAACGAGGAATCGGTGCCCTTCAGGGGTGCGAGAGAAGCATGGAAATGAAAGGAGACGATGAGAGAGTGTACATGAAGTGTAAAAAAAGTTCCTAATTAGTCGTGAATCACCGGAAAATTGCAGATATATGTACGTACAATCTGTGCAGGTTAAAGAAGAATGCGAAGAAGAAAAAAAAGTGAAAGATAGAATCAACGCAATGCAAGGAGAAAAAGAGAAGAGTCTGTCATTTGGAGATTGCTAAGTAGAGTGAGCAAGGTGAAAAGGGCGTAGTGTTCCGAAGAGCATAGAAATAGTTAAAAGTAATGAGTAGGTGCCGAAATGTAGGTAGGTGGTAACTGTAAGAGAACGCTAAAACACAAGAAGGGATGGAGTCGGTAACAGGGTCGAGCATAATATTTTTAAGTGGAAACGGAAAACAGGAACCAGTGTTACCAGAGGTAACACAGGGCTGAAGAAATCGTCAGAAATCTACAAACACCCTAGAAACATCAAATCCCAGACTAGCTCTTTCCAAAAAACATTAATAGAAAAGAGCAATCGTATTGTACTCGCAATCGCAGACACGGGGGACACAAATCCAGCATCGATGCCGAATGTACAAAGAAGGAAAAAAACAAAAGAAGGAAGGAGTAGCGCCTGCTACTTTCTGCCTAGAAGGGGTGGCCAACGGAAAACCTTACGGGCCTGTTTTATTTTCAGGGAGGGTAGGGTGCTGGCAAGAAGAGGAAACGTGGCGAAAAGGAGGTGGCAGTAGTAGGATGAGAGCAAGAGGAAGAGTTGGAGAGTGAGAAAGACAGAAAGAGAGAGTAGGAGAGAGAGGGTTGGATCGGGCGGCTGGCGTTAGTGCTGGTCTCAGGACCTTTATGGATCCGGTGGCCGTTAATTTTGTCCCGGGCCAACCCATCCACGTCCACTTTAGCCGAGTGCACTTTGCGTCGTTGTCGATAACACGGTCCCCTGCACAAAGGACCCGCGGCACTATAAAACGATAGTGGATCGTAAACGCGCGCTTTGATTATCGTTTCGCCGTGAGCCCTTAACGCGGGCCGCGTTACCGGCACCACGCAACCCCTCGTGTGGTCGTCCGACGACGCACCTCGATCGGTTTGCGATCAACCCCCTTTCGTCCTTTTCATCCTCTTCCTTCTGGCCATACGATTTGGAAAACGATTGGCGCCGATTCGCGAGCTCGTCTCGATTTCAGTTGGACGAGCACCGTCGATTACGAGATTGCTCGTCGACGTGCGAAGAGAGCGCACGTTAGTACGCGTTGTCGCGCGAAGGGGTGAGCTTCCGAGGGTGAGAGCTATAGGAGGTGGTCGACATTGGAATTTGAAACGGGATTTAGAAATTGGCCCGGCCTCTCTCGCGCTCTCGCGAATTCTCGCGTGGCTTTTGCACCAACGAGTGGTATTACGTTTCCGTCGCTTTTCGTTTTTCGGTTCGTTGCAATTTTGAGAGTATGTAGGCTGATTTAGACGGCGGATTAAACGAGGTAACGAAATAATGTAAGACTATAGTTGAGGAATGGGGAATTTATTTATTTATTTATTCGTGTAGATCGCTCCCTGGTTTCCCCCCGGGGCTGTTGTTGTTTTGAATGATGTAATCGTAAATTAAAGAAAAGCTTAAGAACAACTTACAAACATGCTTTTCCCTTTTATGTATGATCTGAAAGTTTAAATCCTACCGATATTTGCGAATTTATTTCAGGAATTCCTGATTCATGTTTTTCTCCCCCATTCTGCGATTGAACGCAGAATAAGATTTACTTGCTCCATCTTATTGGTACCCTAAGATCTACAATCTAAATATAAATACCAATTAAAATCCACACAGGTTGAAATCCAATCAGCCAAAATCAGCGCACACCTGACCAGGCACGCTTTTCCAATTAGCTTCGTCATCGGATCAAGTTAAAGTTTCTCGATACCGCTCGCTTTTAATAGGAAAATCGAACGTACCGGAAGGGGAAGAAATCGAACACCAACTACCCAAATGAATTTTCCCTTCGCCTCTCCTTTTCTTCACATCTCGTCCGAGCAAAAAAAAAAAAATTACCCCACTGGTCTGTCTCGAGTTTCTCGAATGGAGAATGCTCGTCGAGAGAGCAAACGGAATTGCTCAAAGCGCACGTATAATTGGCGTGCGTCGTGGTGCGTTTGGTCTGGCACATACCACGCCAAACTCTGTGCGCGTGTGTGTTGTGTAGAGGGGTCGACACGCTCGAGCGAGCGTATTGGCGTAGCGAAGGACAATTGAAATCTGAAATAAAATCCGTGCCATCGTCGGTGATACCCCCAGAGGGATAATGAGTACTGTATTGAGCCTGTAAAGTGCTTCTCTCCCTTTCTCTTTCCTTCCCCCTTCTCTCTTTCGACCCTCTTCTCGTCTCGCAAACTTCTGGCATCTCTCGCGTGCCTTTACCCTGTGCGCGATCGATCAGGGAGTGGAAGATGCTCGCGCGGCGCCCTCAGGATTGTTTCTATCTATCCGCCGGCTTTCCACCCACTCGCGCTGGATCGACAGGATATTCTCCGTGCAAGATATTTCCACGGAATAGTTCGACGGTGGAAAGTATCTTCGTTCAACGGGATGAAATTCGAAGCGTTGCGTTTGCTCTTGAAACGCGCACTTACCACCCTCCCGTTAACCCTTTACATTTCCGCTCTAGCGTGCGTTATTTGAAACCCACCTTCATCCGTTTCTGTCGCTCTCGCGTGAACGAACTATCATGGGTAAGGATCCATTCTCGTACCGTTGTTTCGTTTTATTGGATTTCACTTATTGGCTTTCGTTATTAGTCGTTGATTTAATGAAAAGAGGAACTGTTTCGTTAAGAGAATGAAAATCTGGCGAAACGCATGTACAGCGTACATATGGTTTCTGTGACGATAAAACTTCGATATTTGTTAACAGGATAATAATTATCTGTACGAGATTTGAATAAGATTCTTTGCGAGGGCTGTGACAAATATAGACACGATCGGCCAATTATTTTTGCACTATCGTGGAACCATTTTGAAGGCAGACATTCTTATTTATAAACGCTTTTCCACAGTGGATTCTCATTAATGAATTATTCTTAGTTTCTTTTACAATGTATAACAAGGGCTCACCGAGCACATTTGATCGTAAGTTCACTGCTTTCTTCGAAAGTCTCAAGTATCAGGCTGAAACAAACTTCCTAATTGCAGCTCCATTACAAACTAAATTCCAAAATGTCCTGGTATTCCAGCATGGACCTAACCTGGCTCATGGTGTCTTAAAAAAATATATCGACGCGAAATACGAGCGAGTCGGGTCGAGTCGGCTTTGCTCGGTGTACGAATTCGGCCATGCGGGAGATATTAAAGCAAACGTTCGGGGGTTGGTCGAGGGGGTGGGTGGGCGTAAAATCGACCAAAGGGATGTACACGCGACGTGCACGCCACGCGCAAGGGACCGGAGCGTAGCAGTTTCGCGATTCCGTGCGATTCCGTGAGGTGCATGCGCGCTCGGCCTCTCGACGACGCCGTGGGGGTGGAGGCGAGCCCTGAAATTTTTTATCGGCATCGACCGCGAGTCCTACCTACTTCGATCGATACAGCAGCAGCAGCAGCAGCAGCGGTGGTGATGGTGGTGGTGGTGGCGGTATAGCAGTGGGCCAACAATTTATCGTCAAACATCGGCCTCCAGGGGTAGTTTGAAAATTTATGCGGAATTTCGACTTGGCCCTCCACCGTAAATTCTCGCGATTTTCCTTTACTTCGAACGCTCTGCACCAGGGCAGTTTTTAATTTGAACTAGATCCTGCTCTATCACTTTCCGAAATCGTCTTAAGGGCAGTTACATAACAACTCTCACCCTTGCGGTGTCGTCCGTGCGTCGTGAGAGAGTTGAGTTTTTACCAACACGCGAGATATCACGATCTCGATGCAAATGGGCTTTGCACGCAGCTGCGATAATAGCACGGTCTCAGAGAGTGGAACACGATTTTCATTAACCGCGAGCCATCTCGGTCGACGCGTAAGGACGCACGTATAAGCGGTGTTAATATTGGCTTCTCGAAACGTGACGCATAATTGTATATGCCCGTTCTGGTGGAGGATTTGAGAATAAGAGAGTGCGGTACAAGATCGTGGAAAAGTGCTCGAAGAAGAAGAAACAAGAATGTTCTTATGTGCCGATGCATTACAAATTTATTGTGTGGGTGTGCGAAATAATATAATGTTCAGTGAATAATTGAGCAGGCATCGAGAAGGATGATGTTTCGATAATAGTTGCATAATCAAAACTGCTGTTTTCTTTTTAATTAAAAATTAACCATGTGAAGTTACATGTGGAAAAAAAAATTATCTTTAATTTTACCTTCGGTAAGAACACTTCTCCGAAATTGCAGCACATGCAGAAAACTATTCTAATGTATGAGAAATGCCAGAGTTAACAAAACAAACTTCGTTTTCCTCTGCGCATCCCGATTATTCTAAAGAAACTTTAAATTAACAGAATGACTTCAAATTTTCGCGCTTACTTCGTACTTTTATTACCTCTGCTCTTAACTAAACTAATTACAAATCTTGTCGTACGAATCTGGCCGACGATTTTCCAAAAAAGAGGGAACAAAAGAAAAGCAGCTACTATATCATTAAAACAATCGAACTTCACTTCACCCACGCATACCCTACAATGCACAACAACCCACCCTCACTGTCCCTTAATTCTCGTTACACAGTTAACAGGTTAATTCTCATTCCGGCGCGCTTCAAAGCTTCAAAGAAAAGCTTCCCTCCTTTCCCTCGTGCTCCTCCCTTATTCCGTGCCCGGATTCGAATGTAACGAGATACAAATCGAGGGTTGGTCGGGGGCAGGAAGTATCTCACGATCCCGGAAACGGCAGGCTCCTCTAATCGCCGGCCATCCGGAGCACGTCCGGGCATAAGAATTTCTTAGCACGTTTCCGCGCTCGGTGCTATGGCTGCTCGCGCAAGCTGCGGGGTCACGATGGAGCCGAGCGTGTACTAGGGAAATTAGTTCGTGCACGTGATTTTCCGTGGAAGCACGCACCGTCTCGGTCTCGTGGTGGAACCGGCCACCCTCGCCACCCTACCACCCCCTGGAACAACCACCTCCTATGAGTCTCGAATAACCCCTGGAGCGTAAGGCGGACCACGAGGTCTCCTCGGTAATACCGGACAGTCAGGAGCGTATCTCACCGAGAGCGGTTATTTCGCTGGAAGCCAAGTTACCGCTGCTAGGGGCTCGGAGTTAACATTTTGTTTACCCGCGCACGAAACTTCAGACTTCCGGAATAAACGTCCGCTGCTACTTCCGCAGAAACTTTTGGATGCGCGGTTTACGTCCTGGTGCAGCCTCTGGAAATTGTTCGATGCATGGATATTTAGGGTTGAATTAGGGATGCTTGGATTAGGTGGTGCTTCTCAGGGAAGGTCGGTCTTTGGGCGGTGGAGAGGTCGAACGACTTTTGTGGCGATTTACTGGGTAAAATGATAGGTGTGTCAGAAGTAAATTTAATTTGTTGCGTATAGAAAGAGAATGTGTAGTATGTAGGTATCTGATTGAGCTGTTCATTTGCAAAAGTAATTAGATGTGTAATGGATAAGCAATCGATAATGTACGTAAAAGGATAAAGTGTTGTGGTGTGAATATTTAATATACAAGCATGTTGAAATTATGGTGGGAGTTAGATGAAGAAGAAATAGTCGTGCCACGTTAAAAACAATTTAAGTGGCAATATTTATTATGCATTTTCAGCCTTGAGCTTCCCAACATTCTCCTCAGTTCTAGCACTAATTAATTACTTTGCGATATTGCTTGTTGCGACAGTAAAAAGAAACGTTACTATCGAATAGAATGGAACGAATTGAATATATGTTACAACCCGATGTAATATTTCTACTGGCTGAAATTTGAATTATTTTGAAGCGATCCGCGAGAAGACTCACCGCAACATAGGGGGTGGTCTTTGAAAAATGCAGAGGACGTCGGTCGGGTACCCGCGCGGTATAAGCGTGCGTGAGTGCCCTCGAAGTGGAATGGAATGGGGTAGCCTTTGCGGGAGAATGAGAACGGTACTCGAGCGGTACTCGATTTTCCGCGATGCACTCGAAGCGCGTCCATTGGATGCGGTCTGCGGTTTTCTTCCCGCGGAAGAGTGGAGTAGCATTATTTCACAGGGAAAGAAAAGAATCTCAGGCGAGTGACGAACAAAATTAGAACTTATGCAGATTAACGATGAAAGATCCTTTGAGAATTAATAAACGATTCTCATAGATTTTTGCGTCCTAATTCCACGACGGATTGTAACAAAATTCGTCACGCAGTATTTCTCTACAAAGTTAAATTATTGTACGTATATATAAATATGTTTCTCTTTATTTTTCACATTTAATAAATAACGTTATTGTGGGCACAGCATTTCTTGTCGGTGCAGATTAAGTTAACGTGTCACGTAATACACGCATATTTGGTTTCTTATTGTACCTATATATTGTTGTATATTTACATTCACTTTGAGATATGTTGTGTTAGTATATTAATTCTGGATTTAGTTCACGTTTGCTTTGCAAAAGCAATGTTTAATTCGTTGGCAAATTCCGCGAATATAACCCTTGAATTAGATGTAAGCGCGTATGCATTTCTATGCAGTCCCATCCCTACCCTGAACCGCAGCAAGCAGCAGGTAAACGGTATAGCGTAGAGCGCGAGTTCAGTTGTGAAGTGAGCACCAGAGAAGCCACATGGCCGACCATTATTATTACTGTAAGTCAGTGGTTCCTAACCTTTCATTACTCAAGGACCACTAGGTAAAGTTTGTTTTCGTCAGAGACCTTCTCGTATTTAGTACTTTAAACTATCAGTCATATATTTGGGCATTTGTTTTACTAGCTGTGAAATTCCGGGCTTAATATTATTATTTACAGCAACGCACATATCGTCACTTACATTTAAACGATTCCTTTGTTTATTTTTAATAGTGAGCGGAGCAGAAAATTCTTGTTCACATAAATGGGACGTTGAATAGAGCGTAAGATATCTCAAGGCAATATTTCGAAGGGGAAAACAGAAAATAGCTTTTTTACATCAGAACTCTTCCAAGATTGACGGCCCTTTCAAAGCGCGGACCATTTCTAGTATTCTGACGGACCATAGGTTAGGAATCGCTGCTATAACTAAATACTGTATCTTATCATTTATACTGTTATTTATCCAGTTACTTCGATCGAGGAAAACATGTTTGTTCCACTCTCGTGTTTGGTCCCTAGTATCTGTTTCCATGTTTATTGATCGTATTTGGGGCCGCATATTATCAATGAATATAATAACACGTGTAATCCCGAAATGTCAATACAGTCTGTTTAATGCGATGTTCATTCGACCAAAGAGGATCCATGCTAATAATAAACACGCGCAGTTACTAATTATCGTACGGTGGTCCTGATGATCATCCGACTAAAGAGGATCCATATCAACGACGAACTTTAATTGCCACTGATCGTGATTTTATTCTTTAGAGAATATCGTGCCTGAAGATAAAGAGTACTAAAAATAAAAACTTTAAGCTACTCCTAAATTGATATTGAAGTAAATGAGGCTCGCGTACCCACCCAATAAACATAAAAATCTGTCATTAATTTGCTCCCACATTTTCTTTACTTACACGTACACTCACCTTACCTTGTAACCCCCAAGGCAATAAAATTGTTCTCCGTCCGATTTATAATCATTTATAAAGAAACGGTTCGGCGAACGCGATGATATTGGCTGGAAACGAAAACGGCGCCACGAAGAAGGAAGGACAGTAATCGACGATGAACAACGACGCGTAGCTTCGCTGAAATTTCGCGAGACATAAAATATAACGAGATCCTCGAGACGTCCTCACGCCGTCCGTACGAACTTCGTCATCCACCCCCGAAGGTGGGTGGGGGTGGCAGTCTATGCTTCGACGATCTTCGTGCCAGTAGCACGTTGCTGGCGCGTTATGAATACTGAAATTTCCAACCACCAGCGTCGCTCCACCTAATGCCGCAATTTTTTACACCCTACTACCCATTTTTTCCCAAGCCCATCCCCACCCCTCAAGACACGAGCTTAACGCCAAGGACATAAACTTCACTCCCTCGACGACGTCGAGCTTAATGCGTAAGGAGCAAGTTTATTAAGGTGGACGCGCAAGCCAATTCCTCCGCGCTCTTACTCCCGTGTTTTTGAACTGTAACTCAATGCGCGGTTTTAAATTCGAAGTCTATGTTCTCTTTTAGTGCCGGACGAGAAGTGGACAGTTTTGAAATTTGGATTGCGATCTGTAAGTATTTCGAATTGCACAGGATATCTATTTTTTGCTTTTCTCAATTATATGTATCTTATTGTTTATTCTTTATTTCGTCACTTTTTTGTTTTACCATGTCACTGAAATTGGAGTTTCAATCGTTATCAAATGAAACTCCAGGAACGTGACGCGATAATAAACAATTTATCTGTTAAATCATGGATTAGATAATAAGAGGTTTATTGATTTTCGAAACTATCATGTTTAGGAGCACATTCGTATTTTAGTCGTAATCAAATAATCCGCCACTTTGCAATCGGTGCTTAAATGTTACTTTAAAATTTCCTTAAAAACAGCAACAGAACCTTTAATAATGTATAACCTAACGCCCAGCTGAGGTCCCCTTATTTCGTGCACTCAATCTCCACCACCATCAAAATTCAACTTTCATAATGACCTCATATCCATCAAACTTTCCTTTATTTCATCCACTTGACTACCACATCCGAAAAGCTCGTGCGCAAAGTACTCGATTGTGGTTGTGTATCTTGGTAAATTTTCGCGAGGTGAAAATTATTGGATGAGGAGGAAGAGGAGAAGGAAGAAGAGGCGTGAAGAAAGGAGAAGTGAAGTACTCTCTTTCTTCCACCCGCAATCTTTCTGCCTCCCTCTCTCCCTCTCCCTCCCTCTCTCTTTTTCTCGCCATCCACCCTCCACATGCTCTCGTTACCATTGTAAACGCGCCACCACCCACCCTTCGCAAGGAGCCCGAGTGTTTATTTAGCTTAACACTTGCTAATGCTTCCCCCATGGCACTCCACGAGCTGTTTATACTATGGTAGGTCTTGCATTCAGGAACGAGAGGGTGGCTCGAAGGGGTAGGAGGGCCTCGATACGAAGCCGAGGGAGGAGATTAGGAAGGGAAGAAGGACACCCAAACGAGAGAACGTGGATGCTCCCTTCATCCTACGCGACTTTACCAACGACGTCGTCCTCGTGCTGTTGCTGCTGCCTCTCGTGCCAACGTCGTTTCGGTGGGTGGAAGGAGAATGCCTTGTATGGAGGATGCTCTCGTGTCGTGTCGAAGGTTAACAACACGAGAACAGGAGAAGGAGAAGGTTGGAATTAGGCTACTCGGCTGGAAAACGAAGGCTGGGTATAGCTGGTGGAGGATAAAGATGGTTTCGTTCAGTCAATTTTCACGGTGAATCTCAGAATTGTCATTTTGGTGTTCATTGCTAGAGATTGCTAGGAACTTGGCCCAAGATCTTGGTGTTTGTGTTGCAGATTTGGGAGGAAGATAAAGTGCGTGGTTTCGGATTATGACGAATCAACATGCAGATTTTGACGAAGCATGGTTCGCGATCCTTGGAGAATTATTATTAGTGTTGAGATTTAGAACGGTAATTAAAAAGAAAAATGGTTCACTTCGGTTCCTAGAGCTTTCCTTGAATCTAGCAAATTTGATTAACTTATTCAATTTTAGAACGATATTTGTCACTGACCTAAATAAAAAATGTATGAAAATTGATTTTTCCACATTCACCTGGATATTTTCACCTGGGGGATAAAAACCAATTACTCTTAAAAATTCATTTTTCGGCTTGACATATTTTCCTGGAATTCTCGCAATTCCACTTATGAGTTACAAGTTCCGCAAAAAATCAATTAGTACACTTTTAAGCAGATTTACTTACACATGCTGTTATGAAAGTGTAAATTAGGAAACTCTAAGAAACTTAGTTTTAGTAGACATACATCGTGTTACGTATAAAATTCGCGTAACAAAAATCCACACTATATTTGAATATAATAATATTAACATTTACATAAATACACACGCGCGCGCGCGTATGTGCATTAAATAAATAATCTATACATTTTGAAAGCCACACACAAACTCTTTGTCGAATTCTATAAAATCCACAAGCGTCTTTCTCAGTTCTTTCTCTACAAATCAAAAATTCTACCACTTGCCGACAAAGTAAATTCTCCTACACCTAAATATTTACGTTTCTTTTCATCGTGCGCATTATTCATTCGAAATTGTCTCGAGCACGTAAATGCACGCAACACAGAAACTCGACATGGCTTGTTGCGACGTCGCTAATAGCGGCGTGTGAACACGCGCCTCGTCTTTCAGCAAGGCGTGTAGGCAAACACCAGGGTGGTACGCACCCGAGTGACAACTGCACGCGTTGTCATTGATTTTCGGATTGGAGGAGCGTGTGCCGTTGTCTAGGCATGGTCGAGAGAAAATCGAATAAATCAATTAATCTCGAATCCTCCTCACCCGCAGCTCTGATAATTAATTATCTTCATTCACAAAAACTGTTGTTAATGGTTTTTTCTCCTCCTTCATACTCTTATGACACATAGCATTAGATTTCGTAGTTCGTAGGTAGGTAGAGAGAGAGAGAGAGAGAGAGAGAGAGAGAGAGAGAGAGAGAGAGAGAGAGAGAGAGAGAGAGAGTACAGAAGTAAGCGAGGTTAAACAAATAATACGATCTAGCAGGGAGGGAGTGGACTCGCCTAATAATAGGACGGGTTCATGCTCTACCAGTTGTAATCTACGAGAAACCGAAATAGAAAGGTTGAAATGGGGAAAGAGACGTGGGGACGAGCTCGAGAGTCGTTTAGACGGGGCTTGGCGACTTAGAACGTTTGTTGAGAAGAGCATTGGGCCAAGCAATGAGAATTATATATGCCAAACTTAATTGTCATCGGATTACCCGTGTCTGCTCTTTAAATAATTTATCGTAAGTGGAAGACACGTTGCGGTAGAAAGGATGTTTCTTTGGTAAAGGAAAACGATTTACTGCTTCGCGGTCTTTTTTATATTTTGATTTTATTTTTACCAGATCTAGTGAAAGTTTTTAAGGAAGCAGGATCTAATAGGAAAATCTTTATAAATAGGGCAGCCTTAAAACCCGCAAGATTAATGGTTTGTATTTGATAATTGCACGGTCTGTGAAGGTTTGTTAAAAAATATGAAGATTTCAATAAGAATAATGAAACCTTCATAAAAATTATCTGTGGACAATTGGACATTCATGATAATGGAAACACTTGCTAGATTAAAGCAATTTTCTGATAACGCTCGCTTCATGGTTCATTATTTAAAACACGTAAATAATCAATCAAATCACTTCTAATTTATTCCATAAAACATAAAGAGAGAAAAAAATGACATTTTAAAACAAAATGAAAAACATGAATGTCCCGTTAAATCAAAGCAAAATCCTCGATCACAATTCCTTAATTTCATCTTGGAAATTAAGTCTCTCAACCTAGGTACACAACTAGGTAAATATGTACGTCATTTCCAAGCACACCTCACATTCACTCGGAACCGTAAATTTATAGGCTCGTAAATGAGAAAATTGGGCCACAGAATCACGCCAATAAGAACCGCGCGTTCGTTCGCTTACAAGCTTAACGTTTCTCATTCTTTTATTTCGAATTTTCTTCGTTTCTTTCATTACACTAAGCCAGCGCCTAGTCTTTATACCGGCAAAGGAGCACACGGGTGAAAACTTTTCGCGCGGTGAACTTTTGCATTAACCAGTCAGGTTGCATCCGTTAAAATCGAGGAAAGGGCAACAACGTACGAACGAATTTCCTTGGCTTATTTCCTACCACCCCTATTCCACTGCCTCTTGCCTTCGGCAGTGGCAGCAGACTGCTTGGCCAAACGCATCGGCAGCAAGTTGCTTTCGTTTCGTTCTCTTCGCTCCGGAAACGTTTTCGCGTCGACACAGCGGACGCACGCGTCCGTGTAACAACACGCATGTGGAGTACGTTTCCCTTGCTTCGACACGCGCGAAAGCAAAGTTTCGTTGGAGTTTTACAGACGCCTGCAATTGTGGTGGGATTGGAAGGCCCCTTCACACACACACATACACACACACACATACCAGAAAGATACAAGCGCACCCGCGAGGGTATGTAATGAAATTTTCTCGCAGTTTCGCCACGCTCGGCACGCGAGCACGAAAAGCTCAGAAAAGTGTTTGTGCTTGGGTGCCTAGTCCTGTGCAAAGGGTGAAACGAGAGGAGACAATGCGGAAGGGGTTGGTGGAGGGTGGAATTTTGCCACGTGCGCGATTCACGATCCTGATGCGATTTATCCGCGAGAATCGAATTCTCTTTGTGCCTCTTCTTGTTCAATCGATTACTCTTTCATCCCCTACACTATCAACCCCTCAGTGCGCGACATCCTTCCCTTCCTCGCACGCAAGTGATTGAAAACACGAGTGAATTATCGTTTTTGTTCGTGTATCAGTCGTCCGAATATTCGTGGACTGCCGATTAATATATCAACACGCGTCATAGTTTTTCGAGAATTTAATTTAATCAATTACTGTAATTAGTAAGTGAATGTTCCGGTGGAAGGGGAATTTTTAGGCATGACCGTAAAGGGAGTGACTTATTATTTTTGCGTTTTGTCGAGGCAAAATCTGTATGTTGGTTGTGTAACTTGTTTATAACGGATTATATGTGGAGTTTTGCTGATAGGCGACGATTTTATTTATGAAAAGCTCAAATTAAGCAACGTACTGCGCAAACTAACTTCAAAACTTCGTGCGTACTCATGCTACTAGAATATAAAATTATTCAATGTTATAGATTCATTTTCTGTACAGTTAACTATTTCTAAAATATAATATTCCTCCTAAAAAATATCATAAATATAAATTCATTATATAAAATGTTGCACGTATTTTTTCAGGCCTCTGTACGTATGTAAGCTTTAAAAAAACATTCTCAATATTATTAAAGTTCATCATCTTGAAACTACTAACAATTTTCATTTTAAATTAAACTGACGAACCTGCCAATACTTCTAAACTATTTGTAAATATTCATTCGTTTACATATAACAAAAAAATTACACGATTTCCACCTGAAGAAAGTAGAAACCGAAAAAATTGACTCAACTACGATTCGTAACAGCCGGACCGTCGAAAAAAGAATAAAACTTTCCATCTTGCTCGCGTTCCGCATTCGTGAGTGAACGAAGGGACTTGGCCATTTCAGTTTTCGCAGGACGATTGAAAATCGTCACGTCCCGACGATGTATCGGCACGAAAACGGGACGCGTGCTGATCGAATTTCTCTCTAGTCGATGATGGTAAAGAGATATAGGCGCGCCGACAAATCATTCGACGAATCCACGGGCGGCCGCTCATACGTCACCAGAAAGGAGGAAGCGTCCGATGCACCCTTTTCCTCGCGGAGAACCCTTTTTGCAATTCGATAATCTCTTTTTCGTTCTTTCGCCAGGCGGGCGAGGAAATAAAAAGTGAAAAAAGGGAAAAGATTCAAAGAGGAGAATTGATGTCGATGGAAAATTTCGAGCCTTTCAGCGGCTCGCATTCGTCACCGGTCTGTGGAACGATCGACGGTGGTGGTTTGGAGGGGTGGATTTTTTATTTTATTTTGTAGCAAGCGCATAGGCCCAGAGGTGAGAATTTGCGCCGCACTGGGCCGCTGCGATTTCCGCATGCGGGCGGTGTGCTTCGTGCTGGAACACCGATGGAAACGTGATGAAGAGATGTTACACTCTTTAGATTTAACTCTTTACTATCGACGAATCACGAATTTATGGCATCTTGACCCTTCAGTTTGCAGAAGTTACGAATTCGGGGCGTTAGGATCCCACGCCGTTATCGAGGCACGAATTCAAAAAAACGCCCTCAAGAAATCGCCATTTTAAGGGGCCGCAATGCCGCACTTTGAGTAAAGTACAGTTTCAAGGCGTCGTTAGATTTTGGATCGGATATGTTAAGTATTCAGGGCGTTGCAGTGTCTGAAATTGGAGAAGTCGCGGACGTCGAACGTCCTGACGTCTTTAATATGAATAAGACACAGATTCACACGAATCTTGCTTTATGCGAGATGCGCTGCATAACGACGCTTTGCACTTAACGAATTATAAAATCACGACGTGGCGATGTCCCATCTTAGACGATTCGCAAAATCACGCCATCACGATGACGCTTCTCGTTAGCCAAGTCACAAAATCAGAACGTCGCGACGCCTCCATTCCTTACCCCGAGACGCTTCGATCCTCAGCAGCGTGCGCGTTTTATCTCTACTTTTAGCTTCTTCCTTTCCCCTCTTTAATTCCCATCCTCCTGTTTGAATGCGCCGTGAGCGCACCCTTCGCGCGTTTAAGCAGATTGATGCACTTTGGGATCCTAAGTGTAAAAGTCTGAGGTTGTTTATCCTTTCACCGAAGCATGAAAAATACTTTCGTGTAGCTGCCGTCGGAGCGCAGAAGTAAAAGCCGTGAGGTGCATCGGCGTCCTCATGCAGAGCAAGGTTTCCAAACAAAAGTGAAATTTCCGAGATAAGAGATCAAAGGGCCCGCGGAGGAGACTTGAGGAGCGCAAAGGAAAAGAGGAAGGAGGAATAGACGGAAACTTCGCAACTTATATTATCGTGCAATATTCCTTTCGTTCCTCCGGTTTCTCTCCCTGTGATTTTCCGCGTTTACGAGCGCGTTCGAATAAAAGGAGGGAGAAGAAAAAAAAATATAGGCGATTCTCTAGCGAGCAGAATCCCTGGAGGAAAAGTTGCGAAAAATCCCGGCACGCGACTGCGACAAATTTTTCGCGTGTTCTGCTTCGACGACTTTTTCATCAACGAGTAGAAACCTGTTTTTTTTTTTTTCTTTCTCTTCGCCTCAGAAGAATGCGAATTTAAAGTGGAGTCTATTATAAATTATTTCGACTAGCATTAAATATTTATTTTTTGACTGTTGTTCGATATACTTACAATATTTTTTTATTGTTTCTCTTATTGTACATTGTTCTGTGGATTTGCTATTTTTCTGATATTATATTATGACAGAGATTTTTTGGAATATTATTGGTGGGGAATATTCGCTGTTTTATTCGAAGTATTATCTGGAATTCTGCTACTTTGAATACTTCGCATTTCAGTTAATTTTTATTCTGTGAAAACACGATTTTTTTTCTTTCTAAACAAAGCTGTAATTATTCATTAATCGGTAGTTTCTTTGCGTCTTCTCATTTAGTTGAGCGTTTTGATCTACGGCTGTTTTGCTTACATTTGGCTATCCAAATGGAACTCTAATTCCAGGGCGCAGTAAAGTACAATCTATCCATCCATCTATCCTAAAAACGCGAGAGAGGTAGGTGGTCGCCAAGAGTACTGCTTTCGTCTCTCGTGACGCGGAAGAGTATTCTCGATAAATTATCCGAAACACAGAAGAGCCCAACGCTCGTCGTCGCGTGCAAACGACCGAGTTCATTAGCAAGCGGTCTCGCGACCGAAGGTGGCGTCAAACAGGTAGGCTCAAGGGTGAAGAAGGGGTGGTGGAGAGTGAAGGAATTCTCTTCCTCGAACCGTCTCAACCCCCAGCAATCATCTGAAAGAGGGTGGCCTTCGTTTCACAAAGGAGAAATTCGCCTGTCTCCTTGTTGACGTGTCTATCGTCTTTACGCGTCGCGACACTTTCCACCCCTTCTTTCTACCAACCCTTCCATTCTCTCACTCTGAATTCTCGTTTCGTGAATGAGCCCCTTGATTGTTTCGACGAAGAGGTATGCCTATTAAGGGTTGTTTAGAGTGGAAGTGGATTTTGTAGGTTCTTCAAGACTCTTTCCCAATCAGGTGATTACTTGATTTATCATACCATTTGACATAATGGATTTATTTTAGTATTTGAAGGATCTTAGTGACTTTATTTTAATAAATCATGTTTTTTCATATGTAAGGCCATTGTACATATCTCATGGCGTGTTGAGGTATTAAACTAAGTGGTGTTCTAGTGTAGAAAATTTGTTTATTTCGTTGATCAGCAAGTAGTTTTTTTTTTTAAATGAATCAATATCATTCTTGTAGTCTGCAATATTATAAAGATTCGAGATAAAATAATTTTAACTTCTCAGCTATGTATTGATGTAACTGCGCATTCAGTTTTCTAAATGTAAATTACTTTAATTGAAACTTAATTAAAGCAACTCCCTAATCTTTTCAAACTATCGATCAAAACACCCTACCGTTAAATTGTCGATTTATTCCACAATTGCGTCGCAAAAAGTTCAAACCTTCCGAGGGGCGGACATTTATCCATTGACGACACCTCTATTAAATAATCATCAAAGGTGACTTATAAATTAGTCCGATAGCGGAAATCGAAACGAGAGGAAAAAAAAGAATCTCCGCCAATCCCCGCCAATCCCCGCCAATTCCCGCCAATCCCCGTGTGCTTTTGTCGTGTGCGTCGAAACGTTTGGCGGGTTGCTGCACGCCACGGGGCTAAATAAAATATCGCGCAGGAGCAAAAAGGAGCCACGGGCAGTTTATCGAACGCGAGTCTATAGATGCGCCACCATCATCCCTCGCGTGTTTCCCGTCTCGGTCCGTCAATCCACCCCTTTCCACCCCTATTCAACCCCTCCAACAGAGACACACCCCGCCTGTTCTTTTATTTTTTCAAATTTTCTACCTCTCTTGCGGACGCGCGCGCTTTGTTTTTTTTTTTTAACGAGCACCCACGCGCCTGTAAATTCGCGGATGAAAGAGCACCGTTCGTCAAATTATTACGAAATCACCGGTAACAGGTAGACGTAGCAGCACCATCCCTCAGGTATCGGAACAGACGCAGCTCCAACGAGAGAGGCCTCCTCGTTGGTCGGAGCTGCGTGAAACCTCGTTGTTCTTTTTCTCTCCCGCACTTTTCACCTTTCATCGAGCAACGAGTCCCGTTTCATCCCCTTGGTTGCTCTCCCGACATTCGACGGAATTGCCAAACTTTCCTCGTGAACCGGTGACGCAGCGGGCTATTGTTTCCACCCAATTTCCACTGCGACAGTGGACCCTGGATTTTCCATGATTTCAAAAACGAAGCACACGCGCGCTTCCTCGTTCAGTTTCGACTTTTCTTGACTTCGCATTTTGACCTCGTCGAAGTTTTTCCACCGGGGGATGATATTTTGAAAATTTAGGTTTCTGTCTCGATCTTGCCACAGTTGTAGATTTTAGCATTCCAATGAAGAGCAAACGTGTAAATTGTTATATCGTTACTGTTTGCAAAGAAAGAAATGGTAAGAAAGCTCCAAAAACTCCTTAGATTTTGAGCCGAAGGCGCAAGTACTTAGAACTTAGTAAAATTAAAAGTAGAAAAATTTTAATGCACTATGAAAACTTTGAATGTGTGCCAGAGAAAATTAAAAACCCGGCAAAAATTATACAAACAAGTACCCACCCTGACACCCTACCAAACCCAATTCATGCCGCTCGTTAACTAATCTCTGTTACACGATCTTTTATCCTTCCGCAACTCGACATGCTTAAGGATCGTTTTCACGTCGCCGGCGTCGTAAAGATCGAGCCACGAATGGGGAGACCTTTTCATTCGGCGATGTCTACCGGGCTCGCTTGAGATGGTGCACCGCACGAGGAAGAGGGTGGTCGTGGAACATGAGCAAAAAGGACCACTAGGAAGGAGCGAGAACAATTAGAGCACCCAGTCGCGTTTTATTGACGCGACAAAGAGAGGGAAGAAACTCAGGTAGAAGTTGCTGAGGAAGAGCGAGAATAAGTAAAGAAAAAGAAGGAAAGGAATAAAGGAAAGGACGAAAGGATGTGAAGGAAGATGTAGAACTGAGAGAGCACGGATACGAAGAATGCGAAAGGAACAAAAATAGAATTAACGAAAGGTGGGATTAAAAAAACAACACACACATGAAACCTGAAGAAGTGAAGGAATTAAGAAAGAAGGAGAAAGCGTGACCGAAGGTATTGGGAAATAAAAAAGGAAGGAGCAAGGAAGCTGGGGAGGGCCCGAAAACTATAAAATAGTAGGAGAGGAGAGGGAGGGGGCTACTGAGAAGGGCCCGAAAACAACTAAAGAACGAAAAAGAAAGAGACAGAGAAAGAGAACGAGAGAGTATCGCGGCGGGCGGGCGACAACGCGGAAGAGGAAGCCGCCGGTTGTGGCGGCTGCTCGTAAAAACGATGTTTACTGGCCGCTGCATTCAGACACCCTCTTCGCATTCGTGCGGTATCGGTGGAACGATGGGCGGGTAGGAGGAACATGGTGGGGTAGGCGGTGTGGCCTGATTTTGCCACACGAGCGTCCGTCCGTCCGTCTGTCCTTTGGTTCGTGTCCGGTTGTCGGCCGAGCGAACGTGACATTACGTGGCAGGCCAGCTTTGTTTCCTTTTGTTTCGCGTGCGGGCCCGTCCCGTTAAATCTGCCGCGATTTTTCCGAATATTTATGCAAACCCCGAGACGAATTGCGATTCATTTTTATTCCGGCCGTAGCACCGCTTCTGGTTACGATGACCTTAAGGCCATTGGTAGATCGAATTTTTCATCCGGTTTCGCTTGGTTCGTTGCTCGTTTCGAGACAGGATTATCAATCAGCGAGACAACGCTCTTTGGGCTGCGCGATAATTCGCGAAATTGGATTTGTGGCTGTGGAAAGTGCGGATGGTTAGAATTTTGCTTCTCGCTATTCTTCAAGCTGTACGGCGAAAGTGAACGTAATTAGAGATGTCAAAGTTTACTTGCAGCTTTTCAACGCGTCCAATTCTCAGTGCAGTGTTTGGATTGGAAGATTCTATGAAAACTTTTCATTTTTGGAATGTTCAATTTATCGTGGAACCAATAACATGGAAATGTGTGATTAGTGGCCACGCGAAAAGTACAAGTCTTAAAAATTGTACACTCGATTCCAATATGAACGTGTGCGTTATGACAAGCATGTACAAAGAAAATAGTTTTTACATGCGAATAAAAGCAGACAGTGCAAATTCCTAAATATCGTTAGCCCTGTCGCAGCATGTTAAGGCACACCAAAATTGAAAAACGTATCTACGGTAATTCGTTCGAAGACAAGTCTTTAACAAATATATTCAATTCTACGACACAACGTAGAACTCTTGCTAGGCCGAGTTTCACAACAGTAACGATAACAAAGTGACGAGCAAAGCAAATAAATGTCGACGAAGCGTATGAAATTTCCTGAACGAGCTTCCACTTACTCACACCTTAAACTCGGTCCCGTTCCCATGCGACTGTAGTCAGTGTCGCATTATGAATAGCGCTCGCTTCATTTCTCCTGCTTATCGCGAACCGCTCTCTCCTCCTATCCAGACCTGTCGATACACATTTGAGTACCGCACCGGCACCGTTCACCCAGCAATACACCTTACTAACGCGATTATAGCTGTCGCTTCCACCGGTCCCACTATTATTTACCGCGCTCAAGCTGGACGTCGAAAGCAGCCGCCCTGGTGGCGCCTAGTCGTTCAACTTCTAATTCCATTCCTCCGCGAGTCGACCCGTATGTTCGCCCACCATCCTTTATCATTTCCACACTCTCGCCTACGAAGGTAAATTTCCGATAATTTCCCAACGCGTTAGGAGTGTACCACGTTCATCGAGGGGTTGGTTCGATGTGCGATCCTACCCGGAAAGAAATCTGAGAATTTTCCTTGCTTCTTTCTTCTTTTTTTCGAGAATGATGTGATTTGGGACGATGGAAGCTGGTAGAATATGTTATCGATGGAAACTTCGAGGCAGGTAATCTCAGAATTCTCGTTACTTTTTCCTTTTTTCGAGAATAATGTCATTTGGGACGATGGAAGTACATAGGTGGAGTACGTTACCGATGGAAGTTTCGACGCAGGTAATGTAATATTTCGAGAAATATGCTTCTGAATGTGTAGAATGTTCCAAAATTCAACAGTGAAACTAAAAAGAAGAGTGTTACGACAGAAACATATTTTCCAAGGGAAAATATCATTGTTTTTACTGCACCCTACTAGTTCACTAAAACCAGAGTTCGTTTTATCCGTTTTAAAAATTGAGTGCGTGGAACTTTCTATCCCCAGTGTATATGCGGCTAATCGGAGCCTAGTGTTTTGGTGACTCGTTTTAAACTGTCGTGTAGCTGACCAATTTTTCCAGGGGCACTTCGTCGTTCCCTTTCCCAATTTTTTGCCCCCGTTTCATTTTTTTTGTTTGCCAAAATCACACAGAAATCAACAAACAACAGTAGTAGTAGTGGCGGTGGTGAATCGGTGGCAGGACTCCTCTCTCGACATTTTTTTTTATTCATTCTACCCTTTTTGGGCGAAGAGCAGTTTTTGCGTACGAGTTTTGTGGGATAGTTTGCCTCGAAATTCAGGAGAAACCAAAACGATCGATCGGGTCCGCCAGTCTTCGTAAAAAAAGGAGAAAACAAATATGAAAAATGGAGGAAACATGTAAAGTGTTATACGCTGTGTGTACCCTTCCAGTTTCAATATCCGACGGAAGCCGAACGTATCGACGATTATTCTTTGATTAAAATGCCGCGCCGATAGAATATTACCGTTCGTACGATTACACGTTCATTTCTTTTTACTATTTCTTCTATTGTTTTGTTTGTCACTTGCAATCGTTGCCACGAGGAAACGCCTCGACAAACGACTACAATCGATACTTCATCCGCGCGTCTATACTCTCTCCTTCCCTAAAATTCATCGAGGATCCGAAAAAAACCCCGTTCAACGCTTGCAATTATCTATTATTTCGTTATTCTTCTTCTTCCTCTATTTGCTTTCATCGATACCACGATGAAACGGTTCGTCAATCAATATTTTCTTATCTGGCCACTTTCATGCTGCTCACCGACAAACATTGAGTATAACTAATCACTTGTGAATTTGCATCGTTTTGCCAATTACACTTCAGTTGAAACGGCACTAGAAAGAAAATCACTGGCGCACGTTCATTCCTTTCCTCCGTATTTCGTCTCTAATCATCGTCTCTAATCATTACGATAAAACACCTTAATCCATCCGACACGCCAAAGAGCCCAATGTTTTTTATACGAAAAATGCTTGCAATTTTTATTTCTCACCTCCTAAATATTTCTCCTGATAAAACTCTGTGACAGAAAAAAAAGATTGTTGCCTCGAGTGGGTTGACAAACAAATACTCCATCCATCCTCTCACCATCAAATTTTGTACACATCCTAGTATTACCTCTACCAACAATTTAGTAAATTCCAATTCATCCCCATTTGGCGTTTTTCTGCCAACGCCCCATTCTCAATTTTCGCCTTTCAAAGGCTTTGTGACGGTGGGTGGATAAATATCGCTGTAACCAATTGCCGAACAGTTCGAAGCGTCCGGAAGAGCGGAGAGGAGGAGAAAAGCAGCACGCGCGGAAACCGCGATATAATGCGCGTATCCGCGACTCTAATCCGTTTGTACGATTGAATATCCGTTAACGTCGATTAGTAATCAGCTGCGCCCAGCTGATCATAGCCTCTGCCTTGCCTCGGATGAGAGAGTGAAAGAGTAGAGAGAGATCAGGAGAGAGAGAGAGAGAGAGAGAGGAGCAAGGGCAAGAGTACTCGCTCGCTCACAGACTCGATTACCGAGCGGATAATCGGAGCCTCTACGTCCTCGCCGTCGAGCACTCGGCCAACCGGAAATGATTATCCGCGTACGTACCCTACCATAAAGGTGCAAACTCACAGAGTCATTCTGACGATGTGTAAACCCGCATTAATTGCTTCAAACGGCTGCCCTCTCTCTCTTCTCTTCGCGTCCTCTACTCGCGAGCAAATAAGCGTCGCAACTGGGGTGCGGTTGGCGCGTGCCTCTAAGAGAGAGAAGAGAAAGAGAGAGGGAGAGAGATAGCGAGAGAGAGGGAGGGAGCTGTCCACGTGGGTTTCTCGACTATGCCGAGAATTCGGGACAAGCGGTCTTGCGGTCGCGGTGAGAAATTCTAAGATCGGTCTACGTGGCTGGGTTAGTTAGTTTGTTCCTCGAGGACTCCAAGGTGGGCAGATACTCGCGCGATTGTCGCGGTCTGCTGATTAGGAAGGAATTGGGATCATTGGGACGTGGACGCAGGCGCAGCAGGTAGACTGTAAGATGTTTAAGAAGGAATGAGGGGTGGAGTGGAAAATCAGAGTAATCGGTAGTTCGTGATGGTGGAAGTTTCATGCGACGTGGAATTAAAGACGAGCATTAAGTGCAGAAGTACTTGAAAGGTCTTGTCCGTTATCTCAGGTTACTGATTAGAAACGAAATGTGATAATTGGAAATGGGCATAGAAACTAGAAGCAAATTGTAAGACGTTTAAGGAAGTAGTGAAAAATGAAAGTGAATTGTGGGTTCTGATTTCCATACTCTTTGTATCGTATCGCGTTAAATTCGAAATAAACGCAGGAATGGCAGGGCAAAAAGTAAGTCAGGAATTGTACAAATAACGTACTTTCGACATCAGCGAAAGATCGAGCATGGTATGAAGATTCTAGTAATACGTATCTAGCATAATCGTAACGTTTATAAGAATAATCTTTGGTCACTCGAGTTCCGAAGAATCTCGAATAAAGCTACAATTCTCCCCGCACAGCTCAAAATTTCCACACAGTTTAATATCATTCCACATTAAATTCCAACCTTCTCACGATGCAACAAAATTCCACGGTGCAAGAAATTCTACGAATTTTACGCGTCAGGCGAAACCGGGGCAAAAAAAATTAGACGAGAAATCGAATAAACAAGCATACGCAAGGAAGAAGGGAAGCATTTCGTAAAATATTCACTAGCGACGACTCCTGACGCAGAGAGACACGGAAGGCATGAAAAATGAAAGCGGACTGCAGCCCGTTAGCGGAATCTGAGTCGAGAATCGAACGCGAGGATGAAGCGGACGCAGAAGGGCGGAAAAGAAAGCGAGAGCAAAATGCGCGCGGTAAAAAGAGAAGAGGTATGCAGGAAGGAACATAGTGTATAGGATGAAACGCGGAAGCGGACTGTAGGGATGGTTAGAGGCGGAAGAGAGAGGAGAACCGCGACGTCGGTTTGACGTTCGGGTTTGACGTGATGCTTGACGTCGCGTGTACCGGTACGATCGACACACAAAGAGAAAAGGAGAGAGAAAGCGAGAGAGGGAGAGAGAGAGAGAGAGAGAGAGAGAGATTGAGAGAGAAGAGCGACGAGAGAGAGAGAGACGACTATGCCACGATACCGATGAAAACACCACCCCCTTTCGAAGCGACGGGCACACGGTATCTATGAATCAAGCAATCGCAAGGGTGGTGGGGATGGAAGTTATGCGGGGTGGCTGTTCGCTGCCGCAACCAGCCCTCGATGCATGTTGCACCCCCGAGGGTGGTGGTGGCCACCACCTAGTCCGCCGCTGCATACCAGCGTGGCCCCCGGAGCAACGTGGCAACGCGCTATTTGTTATTTTACTCTTTCGGCGACGCGTTCATTAATCAACCTCGCCGCTCTCTTTAGCCGTCGCTCTGCATTTTTCACTTTCCACCGCTCCCGCCACCGCCGCCGTTACGTGCCGTGCGAGTGGCAGCCAGACTGGGCGCCTACCATGCCGCACTTTTTCCGCGCCTTCTCCACGTTTCTGCTTTCCTTTCTTTCTTCGCTCTCTTCTTCAGTTTGTTTCTCCCGCACGCGTGCGCGCGCGCGTGCAATTTCGGTGACTCGCGATTGAAGTAGTTGATTCGAGGGATTTCAAAGAACTTTGTGATTTTTGTTGATAGGAGAATTTTTGGCAACTTTTTGTACTTTGTTTATTCTGTATAGATAAGTTGTTGAAGGTTTCATATTCTTGGGTTTGTTTGTTTATCTTCTAGGGGAGATGTTTTTTTTGTTTTAGATATTTATGAGATTAAGTTGTGAAAGTAACTTATTTGCATACACGTGGTTTTCCTCCTCGTGCATTCTTTATTTCCTTGCGTATCGTAAATTTTAAGGGCTCGTTATATTTCGTGGATACTGTTTTTGTACAATAAGTACTTCTAATAATTTCGTAGCTATCTCGTATTTTCCAATTTCTTTCAAGCACAACATTCGATCGGTTTTTCTGTAACACTATCGTTATCGATTGTACCATACCAATGCCAATAACAACAATCTCACTAACTCTCTATTCTCACGAAACAAAAATATTTCTCTCCAGCAATCGTAAAAATTTCTGAGAAACCGAACAAATGCCTACACGTCATGTATATAATCGATTGTCACAAAAAGTGAAACGACCTGTTCTCTTTTTCTCCGCGTCGCGCGCACGGAGAGGACTAAGCGAGGAAAGTTTTCATTTTCAAATTTCCTCTCCTCCTCTTCCTCCTTCTCCTCTTCTGCTGCGACATTGAGGGCGTCTCTCACGTCTCTGAACCTCAATGAAAATTTGATCGAGTCGTAAAACCAGCCCAGAGTACTCGGCGGTCGTGCTCTCGACGTCGGATTAGCTCGACGAAGTGGTAGTAGTAGTCCACGCTAGGGGTAGAGGAGAACGATGAAGAACGTGGGAGGTGAACGACGAAGCGGATGACGTCAGTGTCGAGGAGTGAGGCGACAAGCTGATCTTTCACGTCGCCGCTAAGGCGTGATTAAAAGTCCCGTAGAAACCTTGCGGAAGGTAAAGGCGAAGGGTGAACTGGTCTGGAACTAAATCGGGATTGTCCATGGAGATCATTATGGTTACGTGTCTCCCGATCTTGCTTCGCTTGTCTCTTCATTCTTCCCACTTCCGAGCATCCCTCGCTCTTGCTTCGCTCGTCTCTTCATTCTTCTAACTTCCGAGCTCTCCTTTTGAATTCGCTGTATGCAAGAGAGATCGATTGGATTAGATTAAGTTGAATTATGATTCATTCAATCGTAAGGATAAAGGATGAAGAGCCAATTAAGGATCTTAAAGCAACAAGGAGATATTGATCTTCTTTTTGTTCCGAGTATCTATATGTTATCGTTGAATTTATGTTTTTCTACTAAACATAGTAAGTTATTTTAGAAGATTTCTTTTAAATGTGGATTAGAGAAATAGCAGAACGTGTGAAATAATCTCTGCAGTTATACAATTGTATTTCATACTCCGCGTTTCTTTTTCTGTCCCTTTCTCCCTCTTTCTTTCATTAGTACTCTTTCACTTAATGAATATTTTTCCAACGATCGTTTTAACTAAAATGTAAAAATTTCCAGTACTAATTTTAATCGCCTTAAGATTTGAATTCTCCATTCGTTATCTAATCGTGAAACCACGGTTCTGACAACCCGATAACAAAATCAAAAGTGTCCGCGAGGATCATAACCTTCTCTCGCCTGTTTTTGATCCGCAACTACTTCATTCCCTCTTCCTTCAGCGGTCACACGAAGCGAACATTTTTTCAACGGTACTCGCTAGTCGAGAAGAGAAATTCCAGAATAAATTCTCATCCACGGGAATTCTCCTACACCGCCTAGCTCGGCCGGGCCGCTCCCGCGAGTGCCATTCGAATTTGAATTTGGGCTCGGGGACGGCTAATCGTTAAATGACGTTTCGTAGAGGCCAAGACCGCACGCGGCCTCGTGCGCTTTGGGAATACGGCGAATATCTGCTTTTCTGCGGACCCACTGCCACTCCACTTTTCTCTGCTTCCGCTTCGCTTGTGACACACGCTCAGACGCGCAAGCACACACACGCGCGCGCGCGCGCACACGTACACACACGGAGAGAGAGGAGGAAGAGGAGAGAGACGCTCAAGTACACACACACACACACACGCGCGCGCGCGCGCGCGGAAGCACACGAGGATTCGTGCCGAATGGATTGCGTCGGGAATCAGCAGGCACCGCGAGGATACTTCCCTTCATTCTAGTCATCCCTTCGAGCCCTTCTTGCTACGGGGAAATTTCCGCACGACGCGTCAAACGAGCTAATCGTCCTTTCGACCACTTTCGTCGAGAGTTACGCGCAAAAGCACTTATCCAGGTAAAATGAAAATATGCTCGGGTGGCTTGTCCTAAGATTAAAGCAGCCCGAAGGATTTCAGTGGGAAACAATTATAATTTCTTCGCGAATCCTCTTGGAATTTCTCTCTGCTGCGCTCTTGTGATATTTCGAATCGTTTCTTAGGATTAGCCTTCTCTCCTACTGCGTTCTCCAAATATCAGAGAGCTTTAATTCAAAGGTTAGAAACAAAGACTTATTTTTCTTTCAAAAAGTTTCCTCTTATTTCTTATTCATGGTAAATGAAATGTAAAGTAACGATCGATGTTTGTTAGAATTAGCCCTCTATCTTGCCACGTTCCCCAAGCATCAGAGAATTTAAATTCAGAGGTTAGAAGTAAAAACTTATTTTTCTTTCAAAAAGTTTCCTCTTATTTCTCTTCGAAGGAAAAAGAAAAATAAATGTTCGTATACCACTGTGAAACTTATAATGCATGTTTGTCTTTAATTTCCGTTATAAAGTTTCCTTAGTAACAATTGAACTTGTCATTTATGGATTTTTTTTTAAACGGAATGTTTTTTTACGTTACCTGCAAATCGTTGTTCAATTTGAAAGAATGTAGATTCGGTTTTTTGTTGACTTGTTGAATTTATGGGTTAGAGAAACAATTATTGGATCGACATTATGCTCCTGAGAAACAACAATAACATCTTAAGTCAAAGAAAAAGCGAAACTAATAATTGAAGCTCCAATTTCATTTATTCACTACCCTCCAATCTTGCTTATTCTATACAGTGCACTGCCTGAAATATAAATT
This sequence comes from Tiphia femorata, assembly GCA_944319695.1. NCBI lineage: Eukaryota > Metazoa > Arthropoda > Insecta > Hymenoptera > Tiphiidae > Tiphia > Tiphia femorata. Next base: position 5,490,180 of record OX090902.1, read on the forward strand.
GTTTCTGTCTTCTATAACTTTTAAGAATTCTAATTACATCCGTAAAGCGTCTCATAACCGTTACACTTATCTTAAATAATATACGAGATAAATTTTGATTGCCACATATTTTATAATTTAAAATTAAACTCCTGGACTTTGTTAGATTTACTAAGGGATTAAAAAAACGGAAAGTGGCCTTTTTAAATGCTTTCAGCTTCCGTACCGGCCTGAACGAGCTGTTTAACGTTAAGGCTCCTCGAATAGGAGAATTCATTAGACGAATGAAATTCATCCTGACGACTGTTAATGCGAATATCCCTACGTCCACTGGTAACTGCTACCCTCGTGGACACACACGTGTCTGCCACTGCTTTGCAGCTTTGAGCGGCGTGGACTTAAATTAATAATCCGCGAGTAAAAAGAGCGAGTGGACGGGCAGCAGGTAGAAGCGTAGAAGAGAGTCGGTCTGGCTCCAGGACTGTCTGACCATTCACCGACCACAACCACTGCGGATCTTGCGAGCTCCCAGAAAAGCAACGCATTTTACTTCTACATCGTTCCAGCATCGAGTTCGCCCCTTTTGCCCTCCAAAGGAAAATTTGCGGATGCAACCGCAGGCCCATGGGTGGTCGACGATAACGTCGAGATTTTATGATGGAAATACGAAAGTAGGAAGGATATCCGCTATGCGCTCGCGAGGGTTTTACACTCCGCAGACGTGAGTGCCAGGAGGAGGTAGACTTCCAGGTGGAAGGTTAAAGGATATTTTCGTGGACTCCGTGGTAGTGGAATATCCACTGTGGAATGCACCTGCATTGTTGGAGAACGCACGTGGGAGTTGCAAAGAAGAATTTTTGGAAGAAATAGGAGAAAGGGTGCTTCCGAAGGTTCCTCGCGCACCTGCACTTTTAAATTTCTCCGAAGGTATGCGAGGGTTAAAGGTGGTGAGCAAAGAAAATTGTCTTTTTCTTGTTATGGGGAGATGTTGATGGTTTTGTTGGGTTAAAATGATTTTATGCAGTAGGCGAATCGTCGACGTTTTGAAATAGTAGTATCGAGAATCAAATTGCTTTGAACGAGAGTGTTGACGAAATAAGAAAGAACGTTTAGAAATTTCACAGAAAGTTGCAGCTTGAATTTTTTTGAACAAGGTACGTGTACCCACGAGACAAGAGGAGAAATAATTTGTATGCTTTAGAGATGCATCGATATTTTTGCAACTTAAAACAAGTTTTAGTCACTCTCATCTATAAGACACACGTGCAGGCATCGAATCTCGTAATTACCACTAGCGAAAAATTTTAAACGGAATATTAGATAATCAAGAAAGTTGACGCAGTTTATTTGTTTATATGTGTATGAATAAAAAACGATTGAAACTCTTCTTGGATACCTAATAGAAGTATATTTTTATTAATTTTCGTTTTAATTAAATGTGGTTCACCATGCGTCCTGTGAAAGTAAATGAATTTTCGTACTATAAATTTACACTTACCCTTTAAGAAAAATTTTAACTGATCGTAAATTAATTCCTCATTAAGGAGGCAAACAACACCAGACAAGGGAGCATCTCATAGGGAGCATCAAATGTTGAAATAGCCCTTAGCTTCGTTCAGGAATGAACGATACGAGCGAATTGGTACCCGATATGCCAGACAAGAGCAGTCTCGTGTGCGCGTAATGGAAGCCTTACCCAACAATAAGTGCCTGGAGCACATTCAAGCATATTGTTGCGCCCCTCAGAGATAAACCAGCGGTCACAATGCTCACAACGTAAACTCACCTTTATCTCGAGATAATGTATCTTGCGTAAGAATAATTCTCATAGCAGCATCAGCAATGTTTTGGATCTTTTTGTTGTATTGGAATCGTCGAATCAGCAATTCGTTCATCAAGATTCCAAATTCATTTTCAAAAATTCGCTTCTTTCGGACACAATTTATTACGTTCAGATTTCATCTACATCTACTTGAAGCTGTTTCCTTCTTTTTGAAATAATCGAAGAATTTTCAACCTACGTACTATGAGCGGAAAGAAGTATCCGAAAGGGTTAGGGAGTTTTTTCATTTTTAGATGAGAAAAATTTCCTATGTCATCGCTATAGGACTCTTCGACCAGCAAGGTCAGGCCTCTTTTTTCGAACGTTATTCCTCACCTCGCAGAATCGTAGAAAGACGCCTGCTGCTCGTCCTTCCTTCGTATGAACTCTCGTACAAGCTTTATATTCCCCTTTTTACATAATGTAACGGCCGCATAAAGAACTCCAAGGCCACGCCACGTATCTGCAAAGAATTTCTTCCTTCGTTCTCCGATTCTCGTCCTTCGCAGGCAATATTAAATTCTTGAATTTTAGCTCCTGTCTTGCGTAAATGTGTCCCTTCGTGTTCCGATGGAAAGTGTTGTGTTCTTAAATTCCCGTTCTTATAGCGCATTTACACGCCACGTGTTCTGAAAACGCGCCTTAAGTGACAACGGTACTCAAATCAAGCTAGCTCGCCAACCAATAGGAATTACGGAAATTAACAGGAATTTTGGTGTAAATTTAGTCTCTTATATTACGTCGTTTCTCAACGAGTCGCGTACATATTGAAAGCTTGAAAAGCTCGAAATGCACAAATGCTCGTAAATGAACAATTCCAGTCAAAAGAAGCGGCGGCCACTCTACCTGTCAATGTTAATCCAGTATGGCCGCTCTTACGGCTACATTACGCTTCTTTCGAAGCTTCTCGCAAGTATTTCTTTTATACATATAATCAACCAAGTTTACGATAAAGGTACGTTCAGAGCAGAAAGGCGTTAAATAATTCGAGCACGAGTTTTATTTTATGAGGTATAAGAGGACAAGTGATATTTAGTTCTTCCTAAATCCTGGTAAGGTTGATCGTGACTAACAGCACTAACACTTTCAAGACACTTTCTTCTATAGTAAGATTTAAAAGCACGTCGTTGGAAATTAAAATTGATGTTAATGTTTAAACTAGATCTTTAAATGATCGATGGCGCGAAGATTACTCTGCACGCTGTTCCGTTTTTCGAGTAGGCCATAAATGGTAATGGTTGAAAAATGATCCATCGTAAAACAAAATATAAAATATAAATGTTACAAAGAAAAATCGAAATGGAACTGCTTTATTCACATTTAATGGACTTTTTCTTGTTTATCAAGCAATATTGTGCAATTGATTCCTTTTCGTACGACAAGAACCTGCTCGTTGTCTTCTGCTTCTCGACGCGAGGCAATTTAAAACGGGGGAACACACCACCTGCGTGTCTCGACGTGCACTCTACTCCCTTCGGGACGGCTTGGTGGAAAATTCCATGAAACTCTAAATAGCCATAAGTCATAGAGAAGAACGTACGCAAGTGCTTACACATTCGGTGGTAAGGCACGTAGGCACGCGTGCGAGCGACGGTTTCACGTGGTTCTCGTGAAAGTCGACAACCTACTTATATTTATCGGATATCACACAACACATTTTCACGTCGCGTTTCCTTCGCTTTGTTTTTCTCCTTCTCTACTTCTTGCTCCACTTCCTTTTTCTTCTCTCTTTCACACATTTCCATATTTCTTCTTCCTTTGTTTTTCGCTTCTTTCTCCGTAGCCTCCCTTACATTCTCTATGTGAATTTATTTGTCCTTTTTTTATTTCAATTCTGTTCACAAACCTACTTATATTTATCGGATATTACACAGCATTTTCACGTCGCGTTTTCGCCATTTTCTTTTTCATTCTTCTCTACTTCCTGGTCGTTTTCTTTCATTGTATCACCTTTCTTGTTCTCTTTTATGCATTATTTTCGTTGCCACTTGTGATTGTGTAAAGTCAATAGATGCATTTTCCTGTTGCATTTCCTTTGCTCCGCTGTTTCCATTCTTATTCGTTTTCCAACTTTTCCTTTACCACCTCCCCTTTTTGTTTTTCTTCTTCTCCTTTTCCTCCACTCGTGACTGCGTACAGCCAAAATACGCGGTTCTTTCACCTCTGGTAAAGGGACATATACAATTACAGCGATCAGAAAATTGATTTTTTTTTATGTTCTTAAACGATAGAACTGTATGTGAAGAATATATTCTGAATGTTTGAAAGCGAAATTCGAAAAACTCCGGAAGTTACAGCCCGTAAACTCTGTGCATGTCCGTTCGTGTTCGGAGCGCACGCCGCAGATAGAAACAAGAGAGCACAGCAAGAGAGAAAAGCAAGGAGAGACCAATTAGTGGAACGGAATGAACTTTATGAGAAAACTGAAGGCTTATTATATGGACCTGGCATCTCTGATTAACCCGTAAGTGGTCTTAACATTGGTTTTTCACGTGTCGAAACTTTAAACGCGTTTTTCTCGAAACTACATTTCTGAAACTGGTGTACACGATTACGCAAAAACTATAGAACCGATTGAGTTCCCCCTTGGTAAAAATGCTGATAACAATATTACCTTCTATATGACGGAAATTGTTATTGGAAAATTTTGAAGAAAACTATTTTTTTCATACAAATTCTGAAGAAATTTCGCAGGAAAATTCGATTTTTGTCTCTAAATGCGTGCCATTTTCTCAAATTCGCATTTTCTTCATTTTTCTCAACGTCACAGAGAAACTACACATGTTTTAAATAAGAAAAATTTTGTATTTTGTCGCAAATCGAATTTCACGGGGAGCTAAGCTGTACACCGTTTTACAAGTCGCGCCGCAACCTTGCTGTTACTCACTACCACAGCTCCACCATTTTGACGATGAATGAATTCAAAAAATTTCTTTTTTATACTTCAATATCCTATTAAAGAACGCCACCAGTTCGATGAATGTAGAATGAATATTTTTTAGTTTAGAAAATTCCTCAAAATTGACTCATTTTCCTCCGTCTAATTGTATATGTCCCCTTAAGCTAGCACCCCCACCATCGCCAACGGAATTTTCATTAGTATAGGAATTTTTTACTATTTCATTACTATTTTATTACCGCAATCCCGATTTTATTACCCAAACGGTTTAGCAGGAAAAGTGATTTTTCTGTGGAGGTGCTAGCTTAATCGTAAGCACTTATGAAAGACAGGGTTCCTGTGAAAATGTTTTAAATCCGTTTGCGCCTGATTTTTTTATTATTTTATTACTCAGAAAATCCAACTCTCAATTTCATAGCTCGAAAATGTGTGTTCGAAAATCGAAAAAAACGAGTGACCGTTGGGCGCGACAAGAGTAAAGTACCAGATATAATTAAGTCACCGAACACGTTTTGGTCTTAAATTACTTCTCGAATTTATCACTCTTAGAATACCAAATTTCGATTTCATCACCCCGCGATTTATGTTAGAAAATCGAGATTGAAAGCTAGCACTCCCACTTTTGACAAACAGGGTTCCCGCGAAAATTTTGACACACGTTTGCACAACTTGAGTTTTGACGCACGTTGGACGTCCGGTCGTAGCGTTACATTTTATGTAGATATTAGTCAAACGTCATTCATCCTGTGTTCTCAGGCCGGAAATGTGGAAACTCACAGTAGGCACGATCAAATTTATGCATACTTTTGTACGAGCCTAGTACGCGACAGTTAACTTCTCAAATAAAGGAGGCAGTGGGCTATTCGCAATTCTTCTCTTTTATACGGATGTTTTTTATTTGCGCTGCTTTTCGCGACGTAGCATTCAAAGTGTGAAAACGGCTCATCCCTCCTCCACTTACACCAAAAGTCATGTTGTTCTAACACAAACAGTAAGTTTACAATCGACGTCAAGGTGCGTCGGGTTCCCTGACGTTGCGCGCGTGATCAGCTGTATCTACATAAAATGTAACGCTACGACCGGACGTCCAACGTGCGTCAAAACTGACTTCGTGCAAACGTGTGTCAAAATTTTCACGTGAACCTTATTTGTCAAAAGTGGGGGTGCTAGCTTTCATCTCGATTTTCTAACATAAATCGCGCGGTGATAAAATCAAGACTTGGTATTCTAAGAGTGATAAATTTGAGAAGCAATTTAAGACCAGAACGTGTTCGGTGACTTAATTATTTCTGGTACTTTATTCTTGTGCGCCCAACGGTCATTCTCGTTTTTTTCGATTTTCCAACATAAATCGCGGGGCAATAATATCGAGAGTTGGTATTCTGAGAGTGATAAATTCGAGAAGTAATTTAAGACCAAAACGAGCTCGGTGACTTAATTATTTCTGGTACTTTATTCTTATCGCACCCAACGGTCACTCGTTTTTTTCGATTTTCGAACATACATTTTCGAGCTATGAAATTGAGAGTTGGATTTTCTGAGTAATAAAATAATAAAAAAATCAGGCGCAAACGGATTTAAAAAAATTTCACAGGAACCCTGTTTTTCATAAGTGCTTAACATTAAGCTAGCACCCCCACAGAAAAATCGCTTTTCCTGCTAAACCGTTTGGGTAATAAAGTCCGGATTGCGGTAATAAAATAGTAATAAAATAGTAAAAAATTCCTATACTAATGAAAATTCCGTTGGCGATAGTGGGGGTGCTAGCTTAACTGTTTTGGTTTTCTCGCCACGTTTTCTTCTCCCCCGTTCACCTTTCGCACTGAGAAGCAGCGCACCAACATTTATTTCTCCACTCGCCTAGAGAATTCTACCATCAACATTTATTCCGTACTCTTCATACACACTCTATACGCGCTTGTTTCTTCTTCTCCCGTCCTACTCATTCACCCGCCTCTCTTCCTCGTGGAGAAGCGAAAGGAAAACCGTCTGCCATTTTGCACGCTCACGCACGCTCGACACGTTCGCCCTCGTGAAGAACAGCTGCATGCAAGTTCGAATACGGCGAAGACGAGGGTGCAGGGTGAAAAGAAAGGGTGGAAAACGCGCGAGCCGATTGTTTTTATATCGTTCACCCGGCATTCTCGGGATCACGAGAGTATAAATCAACTCTCGATATTGGAGTCGGCGATAGACGAGCTCAGCTCTCTCTCTCTCTCTCTCTCTTTATTTGTTTATCCCCACTTCATGCTACCCGCTCGCCGACCTCGATTCTGTTTACTCCGTGCTCGCGTGCCCGCCCGCACGCTCGCGGCTCTCCTTCCCTTTATATCGAAAGTGGCAGCGAAGCTGATAACGTCCCAGGATCACGGAAAGCGGAAAGAGACAGAGAGAGAGAGAGAGAGAGAGAGAGAGAGAGAGAGAGAGCGAGAGAGAGAGCGAGAGGCGATGGAAACGCTGCGGAGGATTTCTGTTTTTCTTCCTTTTTCTCCAGCCCCTGCCCCCTTCTCGGTTTTTCGTTTTTTTCTTTTTGCCTCTGCTTTGTTTTATACCCATTGCCATTCGATGAATACGAAAGCGGACACTCGGTAAGACGACACGCGAATGTGATATGCGAGAGCGATACGCGGAGAAATGAAACTCGAAGGAGAGGATTTTTTGCTCGCTTTTAAACAGTAAATATCATAACGTTCGGTGTCCCCTTCTCTAGGTTTGCTCGCTTTTGGATTCTATGTATATTTGGGGATAGATATATTGAAGCTTCTATAAAGAAAGTTTATGAGATTTTGATGAATGTTTGTGAGTTTTTCGTGTGTCGTGATGGTGCTTGGTACGCGAGAGAAATTTTAAAGGAATAAATGTCTGTAACAATTGGATAACCAAACACCGTGTATCGCATTATAAAAATAGCATAGCAATTGAATTTGTAGACCTATGCATGTAGAAACTACGAAATATTATTTATGCGCATAATAAAATGGTTAACCGTACGGAATGAACATTAATAAAATTCGAACGCAATATCTAGTCACATTAAGCTGATTTAAAAGAAACTAGGAGGAACGTGCAGAACGAACTATAAACAAAGTATACCTTACTTCGTTCGATCTGCCACACCTTACCTTCGCGAAGAACAAGAAAGCTTGAAACGTTTTTCAAGAACTTTCACGACACATCCATCTCTACAAAATCCTCCACCATCTCCTCAATCCCGTGCCAAGTCCGATTATCAAACATCCTCTGTGAATTTACATTCACCAGCCGGTTACCATCCAATGCAACTAGTCCCGCTATTATCCAGGCCATCTAGTCGCGTCCCTTGTCGTCAAAGCGCTATGCTCGTCGTCGTCAGGCGCAACAGTTCCAAATCCTCCGGCAATCAGGCGGAGCAAAACGGCTGAGCGTAGCCGTAATTCTATACATAATTGATAAACCCGCCTCCTCTTCGCGTCCCTCGTAATAAACGGAGGACACGTTTGCCTCGACTGCACCCTTTCTCCACCCCTTCAACCCCTTTCCCTCAAAGCCACCCCCTTAACAACCATTGCCCGATATCTCGAGGCAGCTCCAGTGGCGCGTCGCTAACGAGGCCGTAAATCTTCTGATTTCAGTGAGGGAAGTTACGTTGTCCGAACTTAGGGACTCGATAGCGAGGTTACGGGACAGAGTGAAGCTAGTATGCAGGACGAGGGGTTCACCGCCCCCGAGAGTGCATTGGCTCAAGGATGGCGCGCCCCTTCACCCCCGCAGAGGCCTCAGGATTCAACACAAACGGTGAGTCACTCAATCGGACAATTAGTCGATTTGTCGGTCTGTCGGTTTGTCAATTGATTAAATTGTCAATTGGCGAATCGGTTAACGTGTCTGTTGGTTAATAAGCTCGGTCGATAAGTTAGGTAATCGGTCGATCGGTAGATATACCGATTTTCCTGTTAGTAAATCTATCGGTCAGTCGGATAACTTGTCGATTCCTTAATCGGTCGATTAGTGACTCAATTAAGGAATCAATGTATTATGAAAACATCCACCATTGACACAATTACTATGTTCGTTAAAAGAATCAGCTTCACTCGTCGAGCTCACCATACTTTATAAACAATAATGAAATTTTGCGAAACGAACCGTAGATACTTAAATTCCACTCATATTATAAAATCGCCTTGAAGCAGACCCCATTGCTAGTGTCTTACAATTCTGCGAGGGTGGTGGTGAGAAACACACGGATCCTCGGAAGTGTTTCACGTGCCACTGCGTCGCGATGCGTCGATCGCAAGGGATGGTGAGAGGAGGTGGGTGGAGATGAGCCAATGACGCGGACTCTGGAGTACGATTCAGCGCGCCTGGACTCTCCATGGATTTCGACGGTCTCCATCCTCACCACCCCCTACCACCCTCCGGAACTCGAATTTCGAGGATCGCATCCCGTAGCAGAACCGTCCACCGTTTAACCGTGGTGAAAACAGCGCAAATTCAATTCCCAGCCGGGCCGACCTGCTGGTGCTCCCGGGGCACGAAATAAAACGTAAAAATACGCGCCGATGTATACCGCGTATGATGCGCTCCGTATGGCAGGCTTGTCTGAGGGTGAGTGGGGCTGCAAGCGGGTGAGTGCTGGGAATTACCGGTTATATAGGAGATTCGGCTATTTTCAGGTGAGAGTACAGGTGATACGATCGCGGCCCCGTCGATTGGTAGTGATACTTTGAGGCATTTCGTATACCTACGGGGCTTCGATATGAGAACGTTTACGATCCACTTTTGCGAATCGTGTTCGTCTACTCGGTGTAGAGAAAAATCTGAAAGCTCACGTTGCGAGGTGATAGGGAACGGTAGATGAATTTTCGAAATTGTCCGCTATTGAGTTTTTGAATTCTTGGCTGAACTTCCGTATCCGACCCCTGTCCGATCTTAATCAAATTTTACAGGTAAGTAGCATTTACTAAATCGAGTCGAACGCCATAAGTGCGAATTGAAGGAAACGTTTGGTTTCCGAGATATTTAATTTTTAATTGCGTTTAAGTTTTTAGATTTTTACGTAAAAAGAAGACTAAAATTCAATAATCTTTTGCCGAAATGTTTTATTTTATTAATATCCTGCAAACTTATAAATACTAATTTATGAAAATATCATTAGGACACATATTAAAAACAAGAAATATAGAAAACAATTTTATGTTTTTTTGGTAATTATTCACTTATGGGGTGCCACCTCGGATTTCAATGTCCTTCGCATATGTTATCAAAGTCATCATCCTGAGTAATGTTGTGAAGGTTTTAAGCTCCGCTCGTCATTTATTAGAAAGTTATTAACAGAAAGAGTTTTTCCAGAAATAACTTTTTCCTCTGACAAAATTGGAGACCTCTCCAAAAAAAGATATTCAATGTTAAAGTTGAAATATAAATATGATAAATGGAGATTGATTTAACCAGAAAGGCCTACCACGCTCTCAAGTTCAAATATTTTTTTTATTACGCGGGTGGGCGCGTAGCCGCCCGTACCGTGCCTAACCATTGCACCTGCCTAACCTGACATTTTGTGGAATTTCAGTCTTCCTCTTACGTAAAAATTTCAAAAATTGTTGATTTAATCATGTAATTTTCAAATTTAATATCTCGGAAACCAGGCGTTTCCTTAAATTCGCACTTATGATGTTCGACTGCATTTAGTAAGTGCTGCGTACCAGTAAAATTTTATTAATATCGGTCTAGGGTCGGATACGGAAATCTTACCGAATTCTGTTCTGATACTTAAATAATAATGGGAAGAACGAATATTTTTTACTTTGTTAAGTCGGTTTCTGTAAGTGAAATTTTAACATGAAGGTATGCTAAATTGTACAATTGTTGTCCGTAGTAGTGAAGGAATTAGTAACAAGTTTATTTTATTTAAATAATTAACGAAACGATAAAGTAGTGTATTAATTCCATACGTAATTTCCTTCTGTAACCAGGCACTCTTTATGATAAATAAATAAAACAAAAGTTACGACAATTAGGTCTCCAAAGAATCGAGAAAACTATGTTTAAAATATGTAGGATTCTGGTACAATTGGACACTTGTGCTTCGTATAACGATTTTTGGACGCATGCACATTGTCGTCTTTACATGCCACCGCATGATCCTTTCATTTCCATTAAAATTTTCTACATTGTTGTCGACGGGAATGGATGAGCGAGCACAAGCAGCTTTAAGACCGTATTGTCGGTAGTGACGGTACGTTACAAAGAAGAAACGTTAAAAGAGGAGACAAAACAGAATTTTTCCTAACTTTTTCGTTCGAAAAGCCCCTTTTGCAGATTACCTTCTCTCTGCAACCGCAATCTTTTTCATCCGCGTGCACGAGATGAAATGCGAGTGCTCGCGTGAGTAGAAGCTTATAGAAATGGTTTTACATATCTCCTCTTGCGTAACGTAACAAAAACGGAAGTAAAGTGTGTCCCCTCATTCAGCCTAATTCCAGCGATCTACGGAAAGACCAAGCAGTCTGCAAATTCCATTTTCATTTTTAACTGTATAAGCGAGTGTACTTCTTCCTTGTTTGGACGATGCTTTTGCTCGTACGGGTGTTTGTTTACGTAATTTATGGGTCGGAAAGGGAAGGTTTATAATTTACATTCTCAAATATAGATTAGAGTTTTAGTTGGTGAATGTCTAGAATTAAGCAACGAATCTCATTAATGAAATCAGAAATTTCTAATAGGTTTTCATATATTTTCTTTAGAAACTAATAATACTTTCTGACGAAGAATCTAATTCCAAATAATCTGAAAATTTTAATAGATTTATTATTCTTATATGTATAAAAATAGAAAAAGTAAGCGTAAGTACTTTGTGTTCAATCCTGTCACACGAAATTCCATCTAAAACAAATGTCAGAAAATCTGACATACAAGTTCATCCTGAGCGACCAAAAACTTATTCGAATACAAAATAAAACTAAAAAATCAATAATAATATGCATACACAAGTAAAAGGAACAAACTAATTCATCATTGTTTCAAATAACATCTAACCAAACGATGTAATACATTATTCAAACAATTAGCTCTTCCCATATGAACTCTCTAACTAACCTAATATCTCGCAGCTAATCCACAAGATTGTTTTAAGTACGGAACAAAAACATTTGACCCTGAAAACAATATCTTCATCCCTTAATCCCTCGCAATAGGGGTTAGGGTACTCACCCCCTGGAATCATCCGGCATGTTTCGCGGTCCGTTTTAACTCGAAGAACGATATATCCACGAACCTTACGCGCTGGGCCACTACCGCTACGAGATCCTACTGGACGATCAATCATAATTATGAAGTTCGTGGGCGCGACGTGTTTTTCCATCAATTACAGTAACATCCGTGTGGCGGCTTACAATCGTTATTCAACGTTGCGTGTCGGTCTTTATAATCCATCGACGGAAGTTGGCGCAGGCGATCGGTGCTGTGGTTGTGGTAGAGATGGAACCGGAGGATGTTGGGCAGAAGGGGTGAGGCTTTCGAGCTAAAAAGAGTTTTGTCGTTTATCGTCTGCCTCCATCTACAGCCGATAAATAATCCTTGAGGGGACGTAGGACGTCGACGACTACTTCTTGCTCGAAACTTTTAGCAGGAGTAACTTTTCGTATAATTACGAGGTCCTAGTATAAATTTTAACCCGAGCCGTCAATAAACCTTTTCGATTTGAATTTCACGAGGAGTTTATCTCTGGCGCTTTTGATCATCGTGAACATCTTGTAAGGAGTACAATAAGCACGTAGGCGAAATTGTAAGGAACAGGAGAGAGAGAGACGTGAGGAAAGGTACAGAAAGAGAGAGAGAGAGAAAGGACGAAGTGAGAGAGAGAGAGAGAGAGAGAGAGAGGGAGAGAGGTAACACGGCCCTAACGGGTTAAGGCGAATGGCAAAGGCAGTCGAGCTCGAACCACAAGATAATACACCCGCCGACTAGGGCGATGACATAAGGGGATCGCAAATCAAATTAACAGCCACTAAAAATCTAAACGATGCCCAAAAAGGAGGAAGGAATCAGAAAGCGACCGCCAAAACCATAAGGTCCGTAGTATCTGAAATAAACGGTTCTCACCTACTCTCTCTCTGCACGCGCTTCTAATCTGGTTACATTGTACCTCCGTTATATTTCTCATTGTAAAATATTATTATGTTCGTGTGTGAGTCTGTCTGATTTTATTGTGTTCGGATGTGAATCTATTTATATTATTATATTTATTGCTTTTCTTTTATACTATATCTGTATGTTTTCGTCGTATCACAGGCACTGACTTTGTTATCTTTTTATATATTGACACCCAATTTATCGTTTTGTTTTTAAAATACATTGACAACGTGCCTGCATATTCTATCTGTACCTTTACTTTTATTTATTATCGTTTATCACATCTCCCGGGTATAATAAAATAAGAACACGCCCGTTACAATCTCTAGTCTTTACATCTCTCTCTAATTATATCTGGATTAAAGTAAGCGCCATATTCCTCTGGAAGATTATTGCCGCATCTCTGAGTGAAAGCTCATTTTGCCGTCAAGTCACTCAATCCATGCGGAACCGTACGTTAAGGCGATTTGCACTTAGCAAATCTCCTAGTAGCGGCCCACGCTGGAAATTTACCATTCTACGGCACTGCGAGATATCGCGAGTATACAGGGTGGTCCGTTATAAGTTGGCACTAGCAAACATGCTTATAGAGCGGCTTAAAACAAACACAAAAGTCCTGGACCATTATTCAAAATTCGCAATATTAATCGAGTTATTAACTGTTAAAGATCAAAGGAAAGGGCGTCCGCCAAAATAGCAGCGGGGGGAGCGCTGGTGCCTCTGCGAGCTGTAGGACGGCCCAGTTTACCTACAAACAAACGCGGGACGCGGTAAGGGGAAGGCTGAGACACCGCTGCACGGCCGGCTTCTTTTTCGTTATTCTTCCCCTTACCGCACCCCGCATTTGTTTGTAGGCAAACTGGGCCGTCCTACAGCTCGCAGAGGCTCTTGCTCTCCTCCCGCTGCCGTTTTGGCGGACGCCCTTTCCTTTGATCTTTAACAGTTAATAACTCGATTAATATTGCGAATTTTGAATAATGGTCCAGGACTTTTGTGTTTGTTTTAAGCCGCTCTATAAGCATGTTTGCTAGTGCCAACTTATAACGGACCACCCTGTATGTACTGTTGTTCGTCGTTGGAGCAGAAGATACTGTACATGGTCTCGAACGTTGTGATTATAGTTCGTCATGTATGGTGTGTGGGAGTCTCACGCAGGTATTCAGATTTTAAGATTATACGGTTGTCTAGATGCTCCTTATCCTTTTCTTTTTATAAGAGCTTGATGATGCACGTAATAGAAACTGTAAAAAAGAAACTGATTTAAGTAATTGTGTATTGGTGTTTTATTTGGTATCGTCGATCGATGAGAAAAGCCCCCTGATTTACATAATTAAAACGACGATAAATTTTAATAGAACAAAGAAAAAACAATAGTACTTAAGACCTGCGCTTAAATGTATAAGCTCTGGATAATATATTAGGCTGGCGAATTTCCACAATACACATACAAACTCCTTGTCTCCTTCAATACCTTCAATTACTATTTACATATAAAAATTCACACTTAAAAGTTTCATCTGTAAATAAAGAAAAGACACTAATTAACTGATGTCAATGAATAATAACACTGAAACTTTCAATACTCTCCTTAATTACATGTTACATTTACAATCAATTATTAATATGGGCTAGAAAAAAAAACAAATTTTTGTCGAATAAGATCATTCTCTTTGCTCAAAGAGTTGTTGCTACCTCGTCAAAAGTAGCATAACCTGTTAGTAGCGCTACCTGGTATTACACCCTTCTGGTATTCTGTCCTTTATGTCACTACGCATTCTCAATGTCTCGCAGCAGATAGCGAAACTGTCCCGTTTGCGGTAGATTCTCACGTAAAGCGAACTACTTGCGAGTGTTAGAGATTGTCGCAGCGTTGTAAACACTGCGCTGTCGAATTCGAAGAGAAACGGCCCTCTTTCCAGGACCTTACGACGTCGTAGGGCTCCTATCTCACGTCCGAGATTGTCCGTCGTCGTAATTTCCAATTACCGACACCCTGGCAAAATGGCCGAAACGGTAACAACGTTGTTCCTGTCACCCCCTTTCAACCCTCAACCTTCTCCACAACCCCCTGTGCCGATTACGTCGCTGTCGTAATCGTTACGCGAATACAGCCATATCGTAAAATCGAAGATGCTCCTGCTAGCAATTCACAGGTTTCGACGCGCGATCAAATGCGGGCTGTAAAGCTTGGAGTAAAGGTGTAAAATCCGTCAGCGTAAGGGATTCAAGGTTGGAAAGTGGAAGGGAGTCATGAGAAAACAGTTGTTCGAATTAATTATTTATTGGATCACTAGGAAGTTGGTTAGAGATTTTGCAGGTTGTCAAGATTTTGCTTGGTTATATTTACGCTGGGGTTTAGAATTTCGATGCAGATTTACACGCACTTCAAGTACTATCTTAACACATTGCGGACGGATAACGGAATACCTCGCAATTTATGTAATGTCGTTAAGAGCAGTATCTCAGATTTTCTCAAGGGTGTGATGTTACAGTTTTCAGTTCTTACAAGGGAATTATCAGAGGTGTCCCCCTCCGATTTCAATACCGGCGAAATATGTTGTAATCTAAATCAAAATAAGGGACACATTTTTTCTTATACATACGTGCCCTAACGCACATTTAGGGGGTGCATCACCTCTTTGAAAAAAATCGGTTTTCTTCTTTAGTTTTTTTTTTTTTAAATGCAATCTTTACTTTCTCATATATCTTAATATTATTACTTCACAGGCATTCTGTTATTGTATTCCATTATATTCTTATGCCTGCATTCATTGAGCAGAGCGAATAAGCAATGAATATTTACGGTGGACAGTTCCGTTTCCTTTTGTATCATACAGTTAGTTTGTAAATCAACGAATACACCAATCAACAAATACTACTATCACAATTTTCAATATCCCAATTAATTTCTTACATCTATCATATCCATCAAATTTCAATAACTACATTGACTCCGCAGTTTCTTACTTTATCATTCTTTCTTTCCTACGGAAGAATGTTTTCCTCATAATTTCTCTTGACCCATTTAGGATCGATTCCTGTCCTCTCCTCGTTATATCGTCGTTGAATGTAAAGAGTCCTTCGTACAAGGACACGAAATCGTTTTCCGGTCTGTCAGGAGAAAGGCTGGCGGACTTGGCGGCAGGAGGGTAGTGGGCTGAAGGGTTGGAGAATTGAAGGTTAGAGAAAGAGACGAAGGGGTAGATGTAACGCGGGAAACGTCGCCAGGGAGTTTCTCGAGCGATGTCTTCGATGCAGTTCCGCGTCCCCTTAGACACGATAATGACTTTCAAGGACCTTTGAAGTTAGTAGTCGCAAACACATTCGAAGCAGGGTCCTCGAACCAAGGGTAGGTCCTTCTCTTACCCTCTGTCTCTGTCTCCGCCTCTACTTCTGCCTCTGCTTCTGCCTCTCTCTCTCTCTCTCTCTCTCTCTTCACCTTTCTCAGTCACGCGAGTCCTGCGGTAGAAACTTAACGGACACATTCGAGCTACCCCCGACGTTTGAGAAACATTTCGCTTTTACCATGTGGAGAAACGGTTTGGATGGACGTCGTCTATCCGTCTGTGGGTCACTTTCCTCCTTTCGTCCCTGACCCTCAACCCCTCCTCTGAATTCCGCCAAAACTCGTTAGACGGAACGCCCGAGATTATCATTCTCAAAGATATGAGAAAAAGAATTTTTATTTGTTTGGTGTGCTTAGTTTATGGGGCTAAGTCGCTTGGTTTATGCTGTAAAATATTTGAGGACGTAGTAGTTTTTTGCGCTGTGTGGTGTAGTTTTTAAACGAGGCAGTAATAAATACGATTAAAGCACCAGGACGGATTGTAATTGGATTTCTTATTTTCCAGATGGTCAAGGCTGATTTGACAGTTTTGTCGGTTTTTTCTTTTACGAAAATCCTAGAACATTTAATTGCATTCAATTTTAAATGTGTTAATCCTCCTTCTATTTTTTATTCGCGAGCAGTTGAGAAGATTGTGTTTATTTCCATTTGTTAATTTTTTTCGTTAGCTAAAACCTCTAATTGTGCTAAAATTTCCAATTACACATCACGTGGATGTGACCAGGATTTCTAAATAACAACGCATGCCACATTATGCGATAACTACACATAACTAAAACATTAAATACGTGATTTATACTGTTCATTAAAATATTCACTCACTATTACTCTACCGGATTTCTTATAATCAATACTCGTAACAGAGCGTATTTACACAAAGAAAGAAGGTCCACGTTTTAATATGTAAATTATACAAATGAATATACAATTTTCAAAGAAGAAAATGTCCCCACCATAGAGTTCCGCCTTGTCTCGATCTTGACGTCACGAACGCACCAAGCGAAAGCGAAACGACGTGGCGGCGAAGCCAAACTTTTTTTTCCTTTTGCGTCGTGAAAGTGCGACTATAATAATTTCGAGCATAACGTGGTAATCGTGTTGGAGTGGAAATGCCCGCGTGAACATGGGCGCGGGCATGTGCGAGGGATTTAAAGGTCGCCGCGGAATTAACGCAAGGGTCATTTTCGCCAAGGTTCACTGGTCACGGTGGTACCTGGACTAAAAATAAAAGAAGGGAGAGAAAGAAAAAGAAAATAAGGAAGACTAGGGTGTGCTTTGCGTGTGGCGAACACCAGCCGACGCTCTCGTTTTACGAGCCGGCCGCTCCCCCGCAAGGAAACGAGCGATGGCGACTACTGCCCAGGGTTTAAGAAAATCCACTTTACATCGCGGCGCTTGTGTAAACATATTACGACATTATTTCCGTCTCGCCTTTTTTTTCTCCGATTACTTTTTCACCCCAGGACCCGAGGAAATAAATGCAGAAACGAATGGAAATTATTACGGGGGTTTACGAATTTTTTGTGTGGAAAACATTTCTTGGTGGATATTTAGAAAATTTGTTTTTATTATCACTTTTAATGCTACTATTCAAATATATTCGGCTTAGTGTCCTCTGTTGGGTTCACTAAAAACTTTAGCAGTTAGCACACTTTCTCATTAAGTCGTTTTAAAACAATTTAAAAACGCGTAATATTAATTTATTAAAACGACGAATTCCAGTACAAACAGTGAGTAGACAATATACTTTTCTGTCTTGTATTATCTTACAGAATGTTAGATAAACACTGCCCGTATCAAAATGGTTTTCTAAATCTGTTTATTTTATAAATAAGTAATCATTTTTGATATTGAAAAACATTAAAATCTTATTTATTAGCCAGATCCAATATCACTTTCTAGAGAATTTCACTATGTCAACTTACGTTTGCATATCGTTGTAAGATAAAAAAGTTCACAAAATGCTCTTTCACACCCTGTGTCATCACCTGAACCAATATGCATTGAATCATCAAACAAACCAGGCAATGCAATATCTCCAAGTATGTTTCTCTTCAGCACAGAATTTTTTATCGGTCCTGATCGAAGATTTCCTCGAAAAATCCGTACTGCTGTTTTGTTCTTTCTACTTCACTTCCCAACGAACTTTCGCGCGCTCTCGTTTCAAATCACTCACCGCGCATCCCCAGAAATCCGAGATGTAAGTTCGGGAGCCGCTCAATGACACGCAGTTTGTTTTGGCCATAGAGAAAACGGCTTTGATGTCGCATGTAATGGAGTTTCTCTGCCATTGGGCGGTGGATGGGCGAGTGGTACGAGGAAACTTCGTGCTCCGTCCTGAAATCACGAGGGATTGGAGGAGGGTGGAAAGGGGATGAATGCGAAGAGGTGAACAAGGAAATGGAAAGAGGATGAGAAGGGCGAGAAGGAGGCGGAAGATGGAAGGAGAAAGAAGGAAAGACCACCACTAAAACTTCCGACGTCCCTTTGAGCTCTTAAACTGTGGGTGGTGGTTCTCGCGGATGCGAGCCCCGCGCAATTAGTTAAAAAGCTTCCCCGACGAAGATTCCATATCGTCGGTGGAATGTTAAGGAAAAGGTAGACGAAAGTATTAAAGCGAGAGAGAGAGAGAGAGAGAGAGAGAGAGGATCATAATGGAGCTTCTGAAATCCGCTGTTTTTGAGAAGTGAAATAATAATTTACTAATTTATTTTCCGGAACGTTCTCACTTTTCCACGTAAAATTAATTTTAATGTATAGATTAATCGTTTGACCAAATACACTCAGGATGCTTTTTATACAGCTTTCAATATTAATAGGTACGAGTAGCGAACGTGTAACTCGTAAACTTTCGAAATTCAAGATTTCCTTGTTTTAGACAATGAATAGCGTGCTTTGTCAATCCAAATCGCTTTTGTGCAATTTCTTTATACACGATTCCTTGTGGAACGTGTAAGGAGTACGATAACCACGTAGGCGAAATTGTAAGGAACAGGAGAGAGAGACGTGAGGAAAGGTATAGAAGGAGAGAGAGAAAGAGATAGAGGACGAAGTAAGAGAGCGAGAGAAGTGACACGGTCCTAACGGGTTAAGGCTAATGGCAAAGTCAGTCGAGCTGGAGACACAGATCTGTTAACACAAAGGCCAGAGGCATATTGGAAAGGAGCTCCTATTGAGATTATTATTAATAACAAAATATCTGGCCAAAGACAGGACCAAACGCACCCAATCTTGCGAATCATCAGGTCCGTATTCGTCTCACGCTTGCATTTAAGTCTCGCTCTCTCTCCGCCGCAAACTATGATTCTAGTCTATACTCCGCCGTGTTTTATCGTTTATATTATTGCTGAATTTATTATGTTCGTGTGTGAGTCTGTCTGAGTATTATTCTGTTCGTATGTGAGTCTATTTATATTATTACATTTATTGCTTTTGTTTTATATATCTGTCGTGTTTCGTCATATCGCAGTCACTGATTTTGTCACCTTTTTATATATATGGACGCGCGATTTATCGCTTTATTTTTAAATACATTGACAACGTGGCTGCATAATATATTTGTACATTTTCTTTTTATTTATTATCGTCATCACACCTCCTGTGTATGATAAAATAAGAACACACCCGTTACAAACGTACCTATCACATATAGGCATACTCGCCTGTAATAGAGATTGTCATGCATTGGTGCACAACAAAATCCTAAGAGCTTCTCAGGTTGACAAGAAACGTTGATTGGCAATTTCGCAAACGTCAGCTACGGGGTATACTTTACCCTGAAATGAAAACAAGTAAAACAGAAATGATCTTTCTAAATCCATGTCTTTCCTCGCAGAACGAATATCGCTCGAATATTTCCCCATTTCACATTGCTCCGCATAAATTTACTCGTTGACCCGTTATATATCCCGGTACAGCTTCGCAAAAAGCAGCAAGGGAAAATAAAAAAGAAAACCGTTAATATCGCTGATACGTCTGGCAGGGAAATATTTTCAAAATTCTGCCGCACGTTTTTCACAGCTTTTGCCACGAGTGGCTGCGCGAAAAGTGCGCGCGTTAAAACGTTACCGATGACGCATTAACGCAACCCCATCGACGCATCGACGATGTAACCGGTTAATTAACCGACTGGGAACGACGAATCCTCCCTCGTTAATTTACCCTCGATTTACCGTAGCGAGTACGAGCTTGCGTGGAGGGTAGTAAACGATGACGTTAATAAATCGAGTCTCCTGTAATCGGCGTGAAGGTAATATTCCGAACGAATCAACGAAAATTCGCAGAAAGAATGAAGCTGAGTACCCGTAGCTTTCGTCTCTCTCTCTCTCTCTTTCTCTCTCTCTCTCTCTCGCTCGCTCATCGAAATATTCCCTCCGGTAACTGCGTTTATGCACCCGTAGTAGCTACGTAGTTATCTCGCTAATTTGTCATCCCTAAGTGCCAGCTGGGAGAAAAGCGCGAGTTTGCTGCGACGACAAAAGTGTAGCTTTTCACTGTAGGTTGGTGGAAAGTGGAAGGAGGGGGAAGGAGGGGGGGGGGGGTAACTTTATGCGACAAGCGTCTACATCCGTAATGTTCCGCGCTTTATTTCGAACGAGCGACGGATTGAGAGAAAGGGGATGAAAGTGGTGAAGGGATGAAGAAGAAACAAGAAGCGTAAGGGGCGGTGGAATGAGGGTAGGTCCCGAACGATTCGAGATATCTAATTATGAGTAATCTCGCTACTACCTGCCGCTGACGGCTTTTAAAAACGGCCTTGCCATTTCTTTTGCAGCATATTTTTCGCCTGTCTCGTCCTCGCGACGACTGCTTGGAAGGAGGAAAAAATGAAAGACGAAATGAAGAGACGGGTGATGCGCGATCGAGGGAAAGCGGCAGCGCTCGTAATTGCGATGCTCGATATATTTCATTCTCTATTGTGCGAGCAGAGTGAGAGCAGGAATATTTACTGGGTGTGGTACGATTCGTCTTTTTCGTGCAGCTTGCAAGCTACATTCTTTTTGAGTGCTTATTGTTTGTTTTTTTGTTTTTTTTCGCTAAGGGTAGTTCTGCGTGTGGTAATGTTGTACACGAACATACGTGCTTCTTAATATCGTGTTTTTAATGCATGTTTCACTGTTGAGTGTACATTATGTGCAGTTTATGCTGATAAATAATTTGGCTGTCTACTTTACCGCTAAGTACGCCAAGGTTGGTTTCCTTTTGCTTTTAACAGGATATCGGTTCTTTGTTTCGTAGTTCAATTCTATGAGCAAAACCTTTTGAACGAAAAGTACATATAAAAGTATAATATTCATAAATGTACATAAGAAGTACCCGTCCGAAGATATCTTAACTTTTTTTTAATAGTATCACAATTCTCTATTTTCTATTACAATCGTCCGCCGAATTCTGCAAAAAACGGGCGATGAACAAAATAATTACTCCATCCTACGAACATCAATAAATGGAATACAGGGTGTAAAAAGAAAAGGCTCCAATCTTGCAGCACTCAATCTTTCAGACTGAACGAGACATCTCGTTCGTTCACCTCACGGGCTGATATAGAAAGTGGAGCTTGATAAAAAAAAAATGATGGTGGTAGCAGTGACGACCACGGAAGCATCCGTTCGTCCGTCCATCTGTCCACAGGCTCATCCCATCGTCCGTTCGTCCATCCTTCCGTGGAAGGCACTCTAGTAAGGAAGAGAACTCGTTTCTATCGAAGGACCCTCCACTGTCTTCATCAAGATAGTAAAGTACCGTTACGGTAATGGCGCGAACAAAAAGGAGATTTTTTTTTTAACACAGCACAGTGGAGTCGGTCGAGTGTAACACAATGGAATGAAAATAGATAAATCAGACGGCTGTCCTAAAAACGCAAATGATGGTTCAAGTTAAGCGAATATCGCGGGATTTGGAATATCGGTCTGCTATGAATTTTAACGAAAAAAAATTGTTTTCGGGATCCTCGTAATCCGAGAGTAAGAGAGAGATAGAAAGAGGGAGACCGAGAGAGAAAGGGAAAGAGAGCATTGCATTATCGCGGGCCATTGCTGAAACGCGAAACTCGAAAGTGCAAAATTTGGTGGGAAAAAGAGTGGAATAAAAAAAATAGAAAAAAATGAGTGTAATGAACGAGGCCGACGGTAGTGCTTCGAAGTAGGTGGGCAGGGATAGCAATTCAAATTGAGAGAAATGGCGCATGGACCCGACGAGGCGGATGTGAAAATATTTCACTGGCCCACGCGTTCGTCCGAGGCACGAAACGAGAGGCGATAAAAATTTCACGGTCCCCGTGGTAGATGAGAAATTCGATCACGATCGAACCCTTCTCCTCTTACTGCTTGTCGTCCTTTTCTTCTTCTTCCTCGTAATATTTGAGAAAATTCAAAATTGTACACGAATAAAAACATCGTGATGGACGTGGGCGCAAAGGTGAAACGAATTGGGCGCTCGCCTGGGAGACAAATGTGACGCGAATCTCGCGAAAGAGATGCGAAAAAATTTTTCACCGGTCTCTCGTACTTTTTATTCTCTTCTTTTTTTCACTGTCCCCTCCTCAGCTCTGGTTGACCCGCGCGGAATTTCGGGAGGGTTGCGAATGAGTCCCGATAAAAATTCCATAGGTCCCCTGCCACCCTCCCTTTTTCTTGTTCCCTTTTCTCCGCGCTGAAATCTATTGTTTCTTGAATTAACAGTATCACTGAAGATCATTATTCAATTACTTTCTGCTAAGTCACATAGTAAATGTAATACCATTTGCATTCCCGCTCCAATTTAGCACTGCGGGATAATTCCCGTATAATTGGGTGGCCCCTCAGAATTGTTGAAAGGTAAACATCACATACAAATATTCATCGAGTATTTAAACCAAAATTTTATTCATTTCTATTCAATAAGCAATACAGCAAATCAAACCTACGATCTTCGTTATTAAACTAACAAAATAAAGATTGCAAAACTTTCGTTTCGTCATAAACCAGCGTTTCTATGTTCGATCTAGCGTTCACGATTTCAGCTACTTGATATACATGATTTAAGGATTAGTTCGTAGGTTAACATTACACTATAGAATTTCCCGGCGACTGCACTAAAACATATCCCGTATTGTTCGGTGACAAATTTTGTACCGTCAACGGCCTAGCTGTAAGAGGACTCCTTCTGTTTGCTGATCTGCTCGAAGCTATTCTCCAGTAATGCTAATTCTGAGTGCTCGTCTGTACCAAACGAGGAATCTTTAGTGCAGAGCGATTCCAGCTGCGCGAGGCGAGTTCTTATGTCGTTATTCTCCTAAATTCAAGGAAGAAGCACGTTCTGGTTAAGAGAATAGAATTATTACCGGCATTGGTAAGGCTACAGGTAAGCAAATAAATAAGTGTGAGCGTGGCTCTCATCTAAGCACTTCGATTGGAAATATATTCCCGCCAATTTTGATCGCCTTTCAGTAAAAAATTAAAAGGTAGGACTTCTCCGATCTCGCATTAACACTACTCACCTGGTCGTTTTTCTAATAGATAATAATCTAGCGGCATTAAATTTGGCGAACGAGACGGCCACGGATATTCTCCACCACGATCAATCCATCGATTGGGAAATAATCTGTCTAGTGTTGATAAGCATTGTCACGTAAACGCCGCTATCCTACAGAAATTATATATTGTATATAGGAAACTTGTCTAATAATTAAATATGTACTACAATAACACGTATCACAGAAGTTCGGCGTTAACTGTTCCAAAACATGGACCGATAGGTTTCTTCTTACGCCCCTCTTCTTCCGGGTGTTATTTAATTTTGCGCGGTCTTTCCGAATTGTTTTACGAATTTTTTTTTCACGATTTCTTCAGTTTACGTGTTCTTTTTTGCCCAGTTTCCTCGCTTTACGCGTTTTTACGCGTCTTTAGACACGACCAACAAGGGAGTGACTCATGTGCCCGCCATCACGACAAGTGTTGGAGTGTGTGTCTATGTTCCAATATTTAATCCAGTATTCCGGAAAAACGGCAGAACGGACCTGGGCAAAATTTTGCATGTACATCGAGTATACATATATTTCAATTTTTATCCGGCTCCAATAAGTATTACTAAAGATATTCAATTTTTCGATATTTAAATGTCCCGACATTCTGAAATGGGTCAAGATGACGATTCAGAAATTGAAATATCACGACGCAATGTCATACTTGCTTTATGTGCAAAAATCGGTCCGGATCGGTTCAGCCGTTTTTCCGAAAGCGCGGATGCACACAGGACACATGCACGCATACGAACACGAACACTTTTCGCGATTTCGCAATGACGGGCGCATAAGTCACTCCCTTTACGGCCGTACCTAAAAAGGATCGCAAAAGACCGTTTTTGAGAGAACAGATAGCCAGAATTTTTTTTCCACGTTTCAACGGTGAAAAAACGCCTGTGACATTAACGTTAACGTCGACGTCGACGTCGAGCGTGCATCGCGATGCAGGCGACTCCGTGAAAAACGGGCGTTTTTATCGGATTATCGATAATTAGACGCCATCCTGGTTAATTGGCCCGCATTCTCGTATTTCGCGAACTTCACTGGCGAGAGAAATTAAAGAGGCGCGATTAACTCAACATGGTCTATAAAGATGAATTTTTGGAATTTTTTTCATGGAAGTAATTGCAAAAGTAATTGAATGTGTTTCTTTGTACCGAATAGGGTACAGTGTAGAGATGTTATGAATTTTTTTATAAAACACGAAAGATAGGGTCGTAATGTTTCGCCATTACTACATTTACTGCTTGAACGGAAAAAAGGAGGCGAATTTAAAAAGTACACACATTAAATACTGCACCTAGTCCTCGTCGTTTTTGATACATGAATTTTTCAATAACGATCTCTATGGGAAATTTCGTTAGAAATTCTTTCTAAAAAAAAAAAATAAAAGATAACGTGATATTAGAAGAGAGAAGAAAGCGAGCGTGGAAACGAGAAGGGCAAAGAAATCGCGAAGAAAAATGAAAATGGAAGTACGCGAGAGAAAGAAAACAGAGACCAGAAAGTCTTTTGAAGGAGCAACAGCCTTGAAACGCGACGCCTTGCACCCCCTTGGCATTTTCAACCCCTTTCAACCCCCTCGGCTCACTCTTCGGTCGTTATCGACGAGCGCCTCCCACCCTGCTATCGAATTTCGTCCCGGACACTAACCCCGCGCCACTCTATCCGAACTTCTCCACGCCATTACGTGATTGCGAGTTTGCAAAACGTGTTTACTTCTCCATCTCTCTTTCTCCTCCCAAGCGTCCTCCAACGAGGGTGCTTCCTTTGATGCTCGCTAACGCTGAGATACTCAGCCCGCTTTGGAAACTCGCCGATTGCCTCCCGCCTTATTATTTTTATCTTCATTATAGTCGGACTTTTAGATAACTAATGGTAGGCGGATCTCGCAAATCTTTTTACGTTAAGACATTGCGTACGGGTCATGAGATATCTCGTTTTCATACATAATAAATAGACATATAAAAAATATATAGTATTATTTAAGAATACTTTATATGAATATAATACCAAATGTGAATTGAAAAAGTGCATATAGGTATGCATCGTACAAAACGTTTCTGGAGCGTTCAAAAATGTGCGGGCCCTGGGAGCGCGTTAAGTGCGCAGAGGGACGCACAGTGGGCGAAACGGTGATTCTAGCGTCGCGAAATTTAGAATATCGATTATCTTAAGCTCTATGAGATTCATTTGGAAACAGAAGCTACATAGCTAATGTGAATGTATTAAAAAATATATTAGTACACGTATAAAAATGTTTGGTACTCTTATTGTTAGTATGAACTCGCCAAACGTGATGCACCTTGTCGCATTAATATTCATAATAGCTATTCTACCGAAAAACTTAGCAAAAATAATTCATAACTCTGTTTGCATATTTACGATTTCTTGGTAAATGATTATCTATATTTAATGATATCTTATTGTAACGAATTAATAAGTAATTTAGTTGTCTTTTAACACGTTGATGTCAGTTTCCACCATTTCCGTTTCTTTACGTTTCTTTAGATTTTTAAGTCTTTCATTCACGAACTACCGCCTTCCTTTTTGTTCGGTTATCAAGAGTGACTCTTTAAATATAAGTTGAGTGCAAAAATAATTGCCGATACTTGCCCGTATTGCGTCTACATCATTTCTTCATTAGTAAATAAATACGTTTTAAATAGTATTCTCGTTTATTTTGACGTACAAATCATGATTATACTCACAATCAGAGGTAAGTGTCTTTTTCAATGTTGACTTTATTCACACTCACAGTTACTACTAATAATAATCAATATTCTTATTAACGATATATCTCTTGTCGTCACGTTACTATCATTGTCAGGTTGAACCATCTTCGGTTCGACAATTACATCGTGCCGTTAATCCAGCAACTTATCAGTGACACACTTGAACATTGTTCGACGAACGTGAAATCTGGTAAATGCCAATAGTAATTAACATTCTTACTAATAATGCTTCCTGTCCTCGCGTTACCATCATCATTAAGATCCATCATCTGCGTTTCAACGATTACAGGATACTTTCAGTTCGAAAACTTATTAATGTTACCTATGAACATTTGTCGATGAGAATGAGATTCCGTGAATGCTCGGGCTGCAATTCGAAAATTGGGTCGGTGCACCGAACGGAATCAAGAACGGACCTTTATCTGCGGGAGCGCGCAAGCTCTCGCCGATAAGGCGAACGCGGAGATCGTAATTTTCGGGAGATTACGTCGTAAGGGACTACTCGGGCTGACTTTATGCTTCCTGGAGGATCGTCAGGCCCGAATCTACGGCCTGCTTCGCCGATTGCCTTGGCCCCTGTAATTTCGATGCTAAGGCTTCTGTTTTCGAAGCGTACGCCGGGAGTGCATGTAAGAAGGATAAATTATCGTGTTACTTTTACGAACCCTAGACATACTACCATTAAAACAGTCAGCTATGCAGAGTGATTTACATTTTACAGTTTGAACACAATGTTTTCTGTCTCTATCTTAAAAACTCAAGATTATGATTAACGATTATTGTATATGAATAATAATACATTGATTACATTCCTATGAATATCTCCTTGTATGGCAACGACACAGAAGAAAAGTTTTAATCTCACATTTAAGTGGTAACAAGGAACTAATTTGTAATCTTTTGTTTCAATTCAGTTCTATCCTAATGAATATACACACACCACTATACAGTCAAGTTTTCTTAGTGTTTCATTACTTCAGAGAACAAAAGAATCTTCACGGCACAAGAAGAACGTGTACGAAAAAAAGATTAGCGAAAAATAAAAGCAAAGATTTTTATTAATAAAAGTCACAATTAACACGGATGCCCCACTATACAGTCAAGTTTCCTCAGAGTCCCATTACTTCGCAGAATAACCATACTTTTGTTGTACAAGAAAAATGTGTAGGAAAAAAAATCTAATAAATCGAAAAATACGAAAATTACCAACTCATCGCCCCAAGCATTTCTATTACTCTTTTTTAAATGCAATCGTTACTCTCGGGCTACAAGCTTTAATCCTTTTATTACGCGCCCATACGACTTTAATCGCAGAAAATAAGGGAACCAAACGACATTCGCGAAACAGCCACTCACCGTCCTCTTCTGGCCGGCTACTCCGCAGCTTGTCTCCTTCTCACAAATGCACGTCCACAAATTTCCTGCATTTTCACCGAGGCAAATCTCTCTTCTTCTCTTCACCCGCCAGCCCTCGGTGAAACCTAACAAACGGAAATGGCACGAGAGAGACCGTAACCCCTACACGCCACCCCCTCGTCACCCTTAGGTTCTTACGGGATACCGTGAGCCACTACTACCTCTACTTGCAGGGGTTGTTGCTGCTGCAGAGTCGAGGAAGGCCCTCCGAGGAAAGATTGCCGGTAATAAAATGTTAATAGGTTAACGAGCAGGAAGCCGACCGGGCGCCGCTAGACAATCGGGAAACGAGGCACGTTACCGCTCTAAAGTTTTCTGCTTTAAGTTCAACGAGGCCAACCCCACCTCTTTTCTTCCATCCTTGCGTTCTCTTCTTTTTTCATCCTCTCTTCGCATTTTCATTGTTCCACGTCGTCGAGTCTTCTCTCTTTCGGTCTCTCTCTCTCTCTCTCTCTCTCTCTTTCTTCTTACGAGATGCGTCTCTAACGTTGACGAGAAAAATCCCAATTTTCTATCCTCCAGCAGCAGACCCTGTATTTACCTGCGAGAACGGCGACGGCGGTAAAAACGTAACAAACGGAAAGCACGCGAGATTGGCCGATCGATCGATGGAAGGAGGAGGCAGGGCTGGGAGCTTTTCGACTGAAGGAAACACGCGTGTGTTTGTGGGATAGAAAGACAGAGAGGGAGGGAGAGAGAGAGAGAGAGAGAGAGAGAGAGAGAGAGAGAGAGAGACGGGTGGAGGAGTAGGGCGTGTAGCGAAAGATGTGGAAAGCCAGGAGGTGGAGAAGGTGGTTCGATAAAGTTTAATTAACGATTATTTAACGCGTACCAGAGGGAAACGAGGCTGGTATGTGTTCTACCCGTTCGCACTCGATCCCGACTCGTCTCCTCGTAAATGTTGACTACGTGCGACGACGTTAAACGGAGCTGGATCTGAGAGAGCTTGGAACGAATTAATTTATTGCTTCTTCGATGGTGGCGAGAAAGGTACCTGTGAAAGTTGACGTTTTATTCGACGTTTACTCGACAATTAGAGAGGAAGTGAGCAAATGAGTGTGCCTTTATTCGTCTGCTTCGGATTAAATGTGCTGCAAGTGTAAATAATTAACGAAGGTAGATGCACAGTGGAATAGAAGTTTGGACATTGAATTTGGGCTGTTGGGTGAGATATTGAATGAATAAAATTACAGGCTGTTTCGTAGGGACAATTGAGAAACTCGCGTTACATTTAATGTTTTTGAAATTCTCCATCCTAAAAACAGAACAAGAGAGTAGAATATAATAGAATATGGATATGTTCTTTGTACCTTGGAATAATTTATTTAAGGCATCCGGCAATTTATAAAAAATATGTTCGATGAAACCCTACTAAAACTACAAACATATAAACTGTAAACCCATCGTCAAAGTACATAATCTGAAAACGTGAACTGCGAAAAAAGACTAGAACATAAATAAAAGGAAAGACAAAAGTGAACGCAGAAATTACAAGACCTTGGTCAAATAAGTTTTGTAAGCCTTTATCTTAAAAATATCAAATGTCGTACAATTTTTTTCACTAGTAAGAAGAATATCATCGCATTTCCATACACCATCTACAGTATGCGCAAGCGAGTTTAGAAAAGAAAAAATAAATCTTTAAAAACGAACGTACAATGTTCTCGCGTAGCAATGACTTGCGAATTTACTAAAATAATACGGGGAACTAGCGCGTGCACGAGGATCGTATAATGTGTACTTATACATGTGTAGAAATTTGTACGTACACGCGTGCGTTGATCGTGCGAACATGCAGCGCGTATGGGCGACCGCCCAGCGTGGGCGGATCCGGAACAAAAGAATAATTGATGGCAACGCAATTAATTAATAGAGGACACGGTGGAGAGGAGGCATGGGGCTGCCACGTCGCGTATCTATTATTAATTGAAATGTAAATTGACCTACCACGAATTCAGGATATAAAGCAATCCTCGTCTCGATGCCGTAAAGCATTCTCTTGTAACGGTACTGTAACATTTTGTTAAGTTACTGGAGTGTACCTGTCTTCGTGGATATGCACGTACATTGAGATATTAGAGTGCCAATATCGATCTATCGTATTTTATGATTAATTGTGATGTCCTTGATCCCTGACGATTTTATGAGCATGCTCTTTTCTCGAAGTCCATATCTAGTAGGTACTTTCACGTGTGTAACTGAGAGGAATTCTTCTTATTTTCTTTTGTTCTCTCGAGAGTGTGCTTCCTTATTTCTATTTTGTTGTAAATCATATTCTGGTCATACTTCGTTACGCATTTCAAAAGTATTTCGCTTTTCCTTCAGCCGTAGTTTCGCATTTTAATTGGAAAGTCCTTTTACTTTTTTTGGTTCCCTATTTTTTTTTTTCTCGCGAGGTGTGCTTCTTTCTGTAGATGGATTTTATCGTGAATTATATTATTTTTACTTGGTGTGGATTCTTCAAACATAATTATATTCTCCATTCTAACGTAACAGTGCCAATTATTTTTTTCGCGAGCTATTTATGTAATATCTATACCGAATCTCATAATTAAAAAGATACGCCATTTCGAAACTGTACGGTCAGAACCTTTTCGATTTTAATTTATATTATATTATATTATATTATATTATATTATATTATAATTGATATTATAATTAATATTAAATCGTTCTTGGAATTTCGAAGTTCCGCCGTTTTTATCGCGACTCTAGTAAATGAGGTGCGCGCCTTTTCCATGCTTTCTCGCGCGCTTGCGAGCGACCCTTACATTGCCGTCGCGTCTTAGCCGACAGCTGTCGCGGCCAAAACAAATGCCCGTTTCCGTCTCGCTCGCAAAGTGTTCCGGTGCCAATATTTACGCGCGCCAAACATCTACGAGCATCGACGACGCGACGCCTGCCTCACGAAAGAAAATGGAAATACCGCGAGACCGGAGTTACGCGGAGAGTAGAGAGGGCAGAGGAAAGACCAGGGGAGCTAGAGGGTGGAAATCGAAAGAGAGAAGCAGGAGAGAGAAAATTGGAGAAGGAAAACTGTGGAAGCTGGTGGCGGTCCACGCGGAAGAAGCCGGACCATCTTTTCCCTATTTTAGCATAATATGTGGGTCGTATGAAAATTAGAGGGAAAGAGAAAAAGACGATCTCGCGAATGTTCGTTTAATTATGCGCGTGACTTATGGAAAGAGTCTTTGCGCGAACGGCCGGTGGAAAAATTTTCCAGAGAAAAAGGCGGTGGAAAAGCAGGAAAAAGAATTTTCCAATTCGAAGTTTCTACGAAATTCTGCGTTCCCGTGATAATGATTACCCGACAGAGACCAATTAAATTTCTGTGTTTAAATTAAATATCACATTTTTGGTGAAATGAAAAATGATTTCCTTTCGATGCTCGTAGGAAAATATCAATAATGGAACGTAACTGGCACAATGAATTATTTTGTATGATAATTATGGTGACCGTTGACTCCTGCCAGCGCGAGCGTTCCAAGAAGTGGGGAAGGTTTTTATGGTTAGTCAACCGCGGTTAGGCTGAAAGTACGGAGGAGAAGGTAGTGGATCAGCGACCACCAAGGGGTACACATGTTTCGAGGAGAAAAGTTTAATAGACGTTTTAAGTGAAAACCAATGAGAATTATGATGTGACTCAAATTTCAAAACAGTTATAACTTTGCAATTATAACTTGTCAAATTTCTTTTGAAGGTTATCTATTTGTGTGAATCCAAATTTTAACACGTCTATAAGTACTCTTTTTACGAATTTTCCTGTGTACAATTATGTTTTACAAAATTCGTGACTTTCTATTGAATGATACTTTCTATTGTACTATCAGCCGCACTTAACATCATCACATGATATTAATCCTCTAAGATTCTGCATTAACCAAAATGCTATTAATCATCGTCACCTACTGACAAATAATCGAGAATAGAAACTTTCTAATTCAATTCCACCACACAATTTTTCTTGTAACGAGATCAATTTCTTCTCGACAATCGGAGAAGAATAATAAGAACGAAAATGCGATAGCAGCCCAGCCAACGAAAGACACATCGGAGCAGACGACTCGTTTAAGATATGCCACATTAACCATTGATACATTCGCCCATCTTCCCTGTCTATGATGAGGTTTCTCGAACGTAACGACCGAACTGGAAGGAAATCCCTAAATGATGGATTACATCTACCTCTCCGCGGCGGAAGCGCGTCTGAATTCATAATAAAACGCCAGAAGGACCGAATGGTTGCAAAGGAAAAAACTTGAGGACTCGAAGGAAGACATCTAATCTCTCGAGCCTTCGAGCTACTCTCCGGTCATTCCTCCTTCTCTTCTTTTTCTTTTCCCTTCCCAACTGCGCCTCGCTACCAAGCTAGACGTATTGTTATTGGCACATCCGCAAAATCGTAATACCTCGATATCCTCTATCGAGAACAATTTTTCCAGATAGGATCGTCAGTGAATAAAAATAATGAACAAATATTGAAGCGTCTCGGAATAAATTAATATAGGGCACAAAGGTCTAATGAACATTTTATTTTTACTATCGAACAATCTATGTTGTCATTAGTACATTTGTAAAATTTTAATTATTCGATATTGTCCGTTAGGTCCTTTTTTCAGATCTTCTATTTCCAACGTTTTTTCTCTCGCGCATTTCTTGATTAGGATTTTCATTTTTGAGGATCCCTTTTCCTCATTACCTCGACACACATCCTTCAAAAAGATTGTTTCTGGGTTTGAGTTAGCTTTGGGTACGGGCAATTAATACACGTTACTCACTTGACGCCCAATCGAACACTAAAATGATGGACCGCTTTCAATCACAGTGACAGTTTTGAGCGAAGAGTTGAAGGATACATCGCAATCGCGTGCCATGACCAGTGGTGGACAGGTCTAGTGACAACTATCACATAAGTTCCTTTCTGTAAATCAAAACCTTCGAATTTTGCTAGCTTTATATTTCAACTCCTTTATTGGTATTTTCCACACTACCAATATTATTTTCGTGTATTATACCGGATGAATTACGTGTGAAGAAACATAATAAACAAGCCTCGAAGCATACTCCAAAAACTTAATGCTTCCGATATGTAGAGAAAATTTATATTATCTGCACATCCGTGAATAGGTGATTTCTTGACCGGATCTCTTTCCAAGCGAATCGCGAGAAAAGAGAAGTAACGAATAAACAAATATCAAAGCATTTCGAAGAAACACTAACGCAACCTCCTGCGGCGCCAGCGCCTCGTCAAAATTTGATTTCTCTCGGAATGCAGTTCACGAGAATAATAATCGTAAAGCGGCGAATAAAGTTTTCGTATCGCGGGTTATCTAGGGTCTCTTCTCGCAATAATTACTCCTCGTGAATTCTAGCTTCGTTGTCTCCACGTGTTTTGTGCACGGCAGTTGTGCGTGTTTAAGAACCCACCCACCAGATCTGGTCGGATCGAGCGATGGAATATTGACGTCGAGAGAAAGAACGTAGACGAAGAGAAGAAGAACGAATAGGAAGAGAATGAGAAAGGAGAGAAAAGCAGAGGCCGCGGGTGAAATAAAAAGCGCAGGCTCCGCAAAGATTTGCATACGGCCGCAAACTATCTCACATTTCTGCCGATAAATATATTTCTAGCCCGGCTCGGAATGCATCTCCGAACCCCGCTGGGGTGGGTGGCGTCGAATGCAGATTTACGTAAAATAGGATTCCGCTGAAAAGAGGAAGTGGTGGTGGTGGTGGAAGTGAGAGTGCTCGAACGGTTGCGGCTGCAGCTTCGAGGCTATCAGGGGGTTGAAAGGGGTTAAAGCAAGGGGTTGAAGGTGTTGGCTCGTAACCGTGGTCAGACGCTTCCGATACAGAAGATTTTCCGTCTTTTCCGAAAACCGGAGACTAACGCAGGGATCAGCGGGGGGCTTCCTTTAAAGAAAAAAAATCTTATAAAGTATATTTTCAGAGAAGATGCGTGGATCCGTGAATCTCCACATTTTTTTTTTTTACAATTCTCGTGAGTCTTTTTCCCTCGGGGATTTCGTATCGTAAATTTGAGGCACACGTGTTATACGTGGCTAGAAGAATCTAATGGGTTCTCGGAATATATTTTCGTCTATCCTCTACGGGGAATGAGAAAGTGGCGGTGGTAGGTTAAAATATAAAATTTTGCTGCAAATCTGTGGCAGAATTCGTTGGATAGGAAATAACGAGGCGGGACTCGAGTGTGTTGTTAAGAATTTTATGGCGCAGGATAGTTTTTATCAAAACTCAAATTAAATGCTTGAAAGGTGCTTTGGTGTTATACGGTTATGCTGTATTAAAAAAGGGCATACCGACAGTAGTAATAAGAAGAATCATTGTAATTCTACAATAAAGCCGAAGTAACATGATTTCTGTCAGAAGAGTCTATTAAATTAGTAGAAAGGAATGAATAATTGTTGCAGAAGAAAACATTCTACTGTTCATAAATTCTCCTCCTACATTAGTACAAGTCTGTAGAATACATTAAGCTTTTATTAAGCACTCTGTAACTACTTTATTTCCTAAGAAGACATATCATGCACCCGAGAAACTCGTGGACAAACAGTTTCTCAATGAAATCCCATAAATCAATTCCTCCATTAGCCAGGGAATTTCGAAGGAATCGATGCGCGACTGAAATAATTATGAAGCGTATTCGGTGCCACGCGCGCCCAGGCAACATTCGAATTTGGCAGAAGGGTGAGACCGTGAGGCGTGAAACAAAGGGGTGGGTGAAACGTAAAAAAATAAAATGGAGGTGGTGGCAACCGGGAATATATATGTATATATATATCTATATATTTCTGCCAATTCAGGGAGCGAGGCTGAGGGTAAATATGAATCGGTGGAAAAAAGCTGCAGCTGCCAACGACAACGAATAAAGAACGAGACTCGCTCAACCACGAGACACTGATGGCACCGATTATTTTAAAAATCCCGCTTCGTGAGTCGCGCGGAAAAATTGTCGCGCTCTATTAAAAAAAAATCAACCCCTTTCGCC
Source organism: Tiphia femorata (assembly GCA_944319695.1). Lineage (NCBI taxonomy): Eukaryota > Metazoa > Arthropoda > Insecta > Hymenoptera > Tiphiidae > Tiphia > Tiphia femorata. The sequence continues at coordinate 5,524,993 of OX090902.1, forward strand.
GGTGGACGTTTTCGCGTGATGTGCATCAATGTAACTCACGCACCATCCGAGACTACTCTTTTTATTCACATAGAAATGGATTGCTTCGTAGTACTAGCAACCCCGTATTCTGTTTAGAATTAGTCTCGGAGAACGGAACGATTCTGATTGACACCAAGCCCGCGTGAGAGCTTAGCGAGATAGGGTGAAAAATGATGTCTTGAAGAGGAACCAACCCCTACGTGGACGCACCCCTTCTTTTTTTAACGAGAAACGACACGCGATGGAGTCGTTAAAAGTTCGGTGCCTTTATCGAAATGAGGAGCTATAGGACGGGAAGGGAAGGATAAGCGAAAAGGGATAATCTTCCAGGGGGTGAGAATTTTGAAAACGATGGAAATAGTGTCTTCCTTATCGTTGTCCTTCTCTTCTATCCATTTTCCTTCTTTTTTTTAATCAATGACGACGAGAGAGTTGTTGTCTTGTAGCGAAAAAAATGTTTCTTATCATTCGATGCATTATTTTATTCTTCGTGAGCGAAGAAGGATGATACCAACGAGGCCGGAATTTTCTAATGACGAAAAAAATTGTCCGCTTTCTGCCACGTTCTTCTTCACGCGTCTCTGCCTCTTCATTTCTTCTAGAAAAAACGTCGGAGGATGTCTTCCCGCGGTAAGACATTTTTTTCTGTCTACACGAATAACGAACAAGATTCCGATAATGAGGTGAGACGTCAGTGCGTCGGGAAAATTCGAATGTCGTGCCATCAAAAATACCAGATTGCACTAGAAGGAATTGAAGTACGATGAAAACGAGAAGGATAGACGAACGAAAAGTAATAGTGCAGTGATTGCGAACTTAGTTTTAACTACCGGAGAAATACACAGTGCTGGTGAGTGCGTGTAGTGGAAAGTGGTACCTTGTCGTTGCGATAGTATGAATTGTGGTAGTGGAAGATAACACAAACATAGACTAGTGGAAGCGTGTGACTCAAACGTTTACCGAAAACGTGCGCGAAAAATCCTCTTCCGCATCCCATTAGAAGCTCTCTTTCTCTGTTTTTAGGCACGACCGTAAAGGGAGTGACTTATTTTTTCTCTCACTCCCTCTCTCTTTTTCCTTTTCTCTTGAAAATGTTCTTCTTTTATTCATCCATCCCTGTCCTCCCTCCGACCTTCATCCGTCACCCTCTTCGTGCACGTGTTTCATTCCACTCAAACGCCCGAAAACTCGTGCATGTCGACACTACGATAACCGAAATTTTCATGGTTGAACTTTTTTTTTTGTTTTATAAAAAATATGATTACAGATACACACACACACACACACACACGGAATATTAGTTTGAGTATAAGGATGAGAAAAGTTATTAAGAGAAATGAAGTTTTAATAACAAAATTAAATACGAAATGTAGTTACACATACAGCAGTGTTTTGTTTTTTAGTTTACAAAGAGATAACAATTACAAGTCTCAAATTGGAGGACCACTAACGTTTGCCATCATTCCAATTTGTGTCAATTAAAAAGCGTCTAATTCAGTCACTTTACAGAGAGGTTTTGTAATGAAATTCTAAAATTTCCATAACTATATGCAATGCTCACAGGATCATTTCATTCTGACAATGAGATGAATTCGTTCAGGATCGGGAACAATAAAAATGGTCTGTGAGACATCAATAAAATGTTATCACTACGGAGGCATTACGGTTCAGTTGGCGAAGGATAACGTGCGCGCGTTGCCAGTTAGGAAGAGGTTGTGCAGGCTGTGGAGGTGGCATACGTCAGCTGTCGCTCTTGAATTGATTTCGACTGAATTTATTTCTGGTCTCCCACCCTCTGCGATGAATCACGATGAAAATGTAGAGTGGACGTTGGAGGCGCCACCCCTTCGTAAACGTCGAATCGAGTGCGGAGGGGTTGCGGGTCTTTATTGGATTTTCTTCCTTTTTCCTTTTTGGCAAACACGAAAAATTTCCATCGCAACGTGTCGAGGCTGATCAAGTCCTGGAGCCTTGGCATGACAAATGATTGTGTGTCGAATAAAATATCAAGATTAAAAATTCTCGTTTCCTTCGTTGTAAGCGTACTCTGCCGATGATGTTAAAAACAGAACTTATAACGGAAAGGGGGCAACGCTAGTGATTATTGAAATTTGGTTGTTTTCATCTTTTGACAAGCATGAGTAATTTGCAGTGCAGTGCTATACCTGAAACCTCACATGTTGTATTATTGTGGTCCGAAGAAAGTGTCAAGAACGTCCAATATTGAGTATGTAGGTGATATAAGCATGAGTAATTTGCAGTGCAGTGCTATACCTGAAACCTCACATGTTGTATTATTGTGGTCCGAAGAAAGTGTCAAGAACGTCCAATATTGAGTATGTAGGTGATATAAGCATGAGTAATTTGCAGTGCAGTGCTATACCTGAAACCTCACATGTTGTATTATTGTGGTCCGAAGAAAGTGTCAAGAACGTCCAATATTGAGTATGTAGGTGATATAAAATTGTAACTAGGGGACAGAACCCTCTGTGCTTTCGCTTCCCTCAAGCGCATACCCCACAAGAATGCCCTCCACTATATTATTTTTTCAAAAAATTTTCTCAATTCACAAAACATTCTTTACGGAGAAATCTCATCGGACAGCACAATGAAATCTCCTTCTTCATTTCTCACAAACCCAAAATATTCCTTTCCCTTATCCAACCGCATGAACCGTCAAACTAAATTGCACCCTCCATTACTCCAATTCAAATCCTTCTTTACCACTAAACACTTGTCTGACGTAACCCAGCATGTTACATTCTCCGATAGCATATCTAAAAAAGAAGAAATAAGAAAAAGGCCACTAAAGAAACGACCACGGGCATGTCGACAGGCGGATGAAACGAAGAAAAAGGGAAACGAGTGAAATAAAATTCGAAAAGTTGACGAGTTAATTTAATACGTCGAATGCAGCGGCAGAGGAACGTTTGAAACGAGCGAAGCGAAATGAAAAACGTTACCTACAGGAGACTATATGTCTCACCATTAAGTATTAACAACGCTAGAACCGGACGCGGCGAGTACTTGGCGGATTATGCGCTCCGGATAAATTCGCGAACGAGGCGACGTCCGTCGAGACGCCCGTCCGGCGCGCACTTTTAAAGGAAGGAAAAAGGAAAGGAGGAAGGGGTTGGACGAGAACTCGTTACATTACTTTCTCGAATTAATCGAGCGTCCGTAAGAGGGAGAGCAACGCGGAAGAAAGTTCGTTCCACGAGAGCAGGACATGGCGGGAAGGCCAGAGAATATTTTAGGTACTCTTAATATTTCATGATTCAAAATGGGAGGCACTTGCAAAAAATTGTGCGCGCTCTCAAAATTCTTCCCGTTTCGTTTCTCATTACCTCTTGGTTTTACTTTGGCTTTTCTTTCTTTTTTTTTTGCTTTGCGCATATAGGCACAAGGGATTTGTTAACGTTTAATTTTGAGCTTTCGGAGTAGTACGGCTTTTATAATGTTAATTATGCCCAATTGTCTCGTCCGGATGGAGAAACTATGTAGTCGCGCTCCGCGCACTCCTAGACAACAGATTTAAAAGCCCCGCCACAGCGGGAAAAACAAAAAAAAAGGAAAAAAGACGCGCACTACCGAGCACTGCCTCCGCGCCCGAGCGCCACGCGCACCTCCGCTTCATTGTGTTTTGTTCGCTAACCTAGACACACGCGTCGGTTTTTCGCCTCCGCTTCTTTTCCCTTTTTTTCCGTGTGCCTCTTCCCTTTTCTCCCTCTGCAGGATGCCGAAGCACAAGAGTAAGAGGAAGGGCCTCTCATCAACGGATAGGAAGTCCCGTCGTAGGCGTCACTCGCGGAATTCGTCGCTGGACTCCTCCTCACGAGACCGTTCGCCAGGGACGAAAAGATCTCGACGCTCTCGTTCTCCTCGTCGCAGACGGTCGTCGAGGGACTCACCACCCTCTCGGGACGCGCTGCTGTGGATCCTCGAGGAAGTGCGTAGATTGGCTGCCGGCCGGCACAGCGACCGTGGTTCCCGGTCACAGCCAGCATCCGATCGCTTTCCAGAGGCCAGGTCGGTAACGCCCGACCCTCTGATACCGGGCCAGGGCCCAGCGCCGCCCGCCCAGGTAACCTTGCAGAGTGTGGAAGAGCAGACGGTCAGTCTATCTGACCGGGGCGTCGTACCAGGTTTGTCCTCTTGTCGACCCAGTCTTCCCTTCTGACCATACTGGCATAGAGAGGACATATCCGACTGTTTTCTTCCCCTCTCCTTTTTTCTCCTCAGGGGTTGTAACGCCCTTACCCGATCAGGGGGGCAGCTCTGCTCCATGCGAGCAGGTGCGTTTTGCCGATCCTCCTATCAGGGTTATTTCGGACGCCCTGGACCCAGAACCCCCTTCGGAGTCGGACCGCCTGGCCAGGGAACTATTTGGAGCAAGGTCGGAATCCTCTGCAACGTCCTCCTGGAACCCTTTTGTCCTCGAATCTATCCAGACCAACTCCAGATGTGGGCTGAGTGAGGACGTACGCTCTGTCCTTCTCACTAAATACGAGGCAAAGGAGGATTTGGCGGTCTTGGCTCCACCGAAGCTCAATAAAGAGCTCACGCTCGCTCTATCCCAGTCAGTCCTCAAGCGTGACGAGCATCAGTCGCTCTTACAAGCTCAGGCGGGTGCTTGTCTCAACGCCTTCGGCTCAGCGATGTCAACTCTCCTGCAGCCCGAATCTCTACAGGGGTTGTCCGATGCAGCTCGATCAGCCCTACCGTTCCTGTCCGACGGAATTCACCTGCTGGCCGATCATCATTTCCGGCTGTCCTTGAATAGGAGAGCCTTCGCCAAACCTTGCCTCAACATTGTCGGCCGGAACGCTGCCGAGGCGGCTCCTGTTGACGAATTCTTGTTCGGAAAGAATTTCGCTGACTCTCTTAAAGCGGCACAGGCTTGCGAGAGAACGAGTCGCGAGGTGTCAAAATCCTTGCCCCTGGTCGGCAAGAAGACCCTGCAGCCGGTTCGCCAGCCAGTTTATCCCGATCGAGCCCAACCATCGACATCCAAAGCGCAACCTTCGGGAAACTGGAGGACTCCTGTTCGCTCTCAGCCGGCTCGACGATCAGGACCTCCCCCGTCCAAGAGCCGCCCCCGGCGTTTTCAATCTCGCTCCCGGCCTCGCCAGCAACGCTAAATAGCGTAAGTACGGCAGGTCGCCTTAGCAAATTCCTTACGCAGTGGTCAGACATCACCACTGATTCGACAGTGTTGGGCGCGGTACAGGGGTATCGTATCCCTTTCAGGTCTCTGCCTCCACCGAGGGCTGTTCTTAGTGAGGTCGTCATTTCTCAGTCGGCGGCTCGCTTTTGCCTTGCAGAAGTAGAACGCCTTTTGCTTAAGGGGGCGATTGAGCAGATAGAACCCTCTTTGGATCAATTCTTGTCACCCTTCTTCCTTATAGATAAGCCGTCTGGTGGCAAACGCCTCATCTTGAATCTGAAGGAGCTAAATAAATACATCGACCCCCCACATTTCAAATTGGAGGACTGGAGAACTGTTATTCGACTCATGCTCCCCGGTTCACATATGGCCACACTTGACTTAGAAGACGCATACCTGCTGGTCCCTATTTGCAATCAGCACAGGAAGTATCTCCGTTTTCAGTGGGGTAATAAGACGTACCAGTTCGCCGCCTTACCGTTCGGCCTTGCTACGGCTCCATATATTTTTACCAAAATTCTTCGCCCGGTCGTCTGCTATCTACGTAAGAAAGGTTTTCAGTCCGTTATTTACCTAGACGATTTTCTCCTTCTCGGTTCTTCCATTGAGGAATGCCGCTCTAACGTTAACGCTTCCCTTAAGCTTCTTCTCTCGTTGGGTTTTCGAATAAATTTCTCAAAATCTCAGTTAGAACCGTCAGTTTCTTGTAAGTATCTTGGGTTCATTTTTGACGCTAATCGTCAATCAGTCTCAATTCCTCCTCAACGTCGTGAGAAATTGCTGCATCTAGTTACCAAGGTAGCTCGTAAATCACATTGTTCCATTAGAGAGTTTGCTAGCCTGATCGGTTCTCTCGTCTCGGTGTCTCCAGCAGTTCAGTACGGACTTCTCTACACTAAGAGTTTTGAGAGAGAAAAGTTCCTCGCTCTTACGGAATGTAACGGAGACTTTTCCGCAACTATGGAAATCCCCTCGTCCCTTACTTCAGATTTCGATTGGTGGGTCAATGTCTTTTCGAACCCTCGTCAATCTAACCAAATTCGTTCAGGGCGTTTTATTTGTGAAATCTTCTCAGATGCCTCCTTAAGTGGCTGGGGCGCTTCGTGCGGCGAGTCCCGTACGCGTGGTTGGTGGTCTTCAGAAGATAGAGCGCTCCATATCAATGCGTTAGAGCTCAAGGCATCCTTTAATGCTTTACGCTGTTTTGCAACGAGCCATCGCAACTGCAATATCCTACTGCGCATCGACAACACCACCGCCTTAGCCTACATCAACAAATTTGGCTCCGTTCGCTTCCCACATCTCTCCGATATTTCAAGGCAGATTTGGCGTTGGTGCGAGGAACGAAATATCTTCATTTTCGCCTCCTACATATCCTCTGTCCAGAATTCTATTGCCGACGCCGAATCTCGAATCGCGGACCCCGATACTGAATGGTCCCTTTCCAGCGAAGCTTTCGACCGGCTAACCAGGACTTTTGGCCCTTTCGACATCGACCTCTTCGCTTCTCTCCTTAATAACAAATGCGAGACTTACGTTTCTTGGTTTCCAGATCCGGGGTCGATGGCAGTAGACGCATTCACTCTCTCGTGGAAAGATCTTAGTTTTTATGCCTTCCCACCGTTTATTTTATTACCGCGAGTGTTGAGGAAGATGGTTGACGAGGAGTCATCCGGAACCGTGGTGGTGCCCTGGTGGCCCTCGCAGGCATGGTTTCCGCTTTTTCGGCGTCTTTTGATATCAGAACCATTGATCCTGTCTCCTAGCTATCACTTGCTTTCCTCACCTTTCAGAGATCGCCACCCAGCGTGGAGGACCCTTTCCCTGGGGGTCGGGATTTTATCAGGGACGCGTTCAAGGACCGCCTAATACCTTCGGCAGCAATACCAGCAATGCTGGCTTCCCTATCGGACTCAACCCTCAAGCAATACACCCGACCTCTCCGTCTTTGGTGGGATTCTTGTCGACGTCTTCAGCTCCCCCTCTACTCCCCGTCTGTCTCTCAAGTGCTGGAGTTCCTAGCTCAGGAATTGCGTTCTATCTCTTCGTATTCGACCCTCAACACTATGAGATCCGCAATTTCTTTAATTTCTCACAATGAAATCGGGAACCATCCAGCCATTAAACGCTTCTGCAGGGGCGTTGCGACTCTCAAACCGCCTCGACCTCGATACGACTTTGTCTGGGATCCGGCACCTGTCATCGCGAATTTGGCCGCAATCTTTCCTTACGATTCGTGCGACTTGAGTGTTGTCACCAAGAAGCTTGTACTTCTTCTCGCTCTAGGGACAGGCCATCGGGTTCAGACCCTTTCTCTTCTTAGGCTCTCACAGATTGCTATTAGTGACAGGTTGGTTATACGTGTCCCAGACCGGGTCAAGACGTCAGGGCCAGGTCGCCCGCAGCCTCTCCTCTGTTTTTCCCGGTTCATAGACCATGAGAACCTTTGCATCGTGCGGCTATTGGAGCATTATCTAGACGTAACTAAAGTTCTACGCCCACCGAACTGTGATTCTCTCCTCATCTCTTTTAATAAACCTCACAAGGCAGTCACGTCTCAGACTGTTAGTCGGTGGATCCGCCGGGGTCTAGAGGAATGCGGCGTTGACGTCTCAATTTTTTCGGCTCATAGCACTAGGCACGCAGCTACATCTCGAGCCTCTAAATTGGGAATTTCTCTCGAGCTGATTAAACGTGCGGCTGGCTGGACCGGCGAGTCTCGCGTATTTGCGCGTTTCTATAACAGACCGATCGTTTGTCCAGAGGACTTTGCCAACGCGGTCCTTCTGTCTTAAGGTACCCGCTTTACAGTGTTATTTAGTTTATGGTTTGTATGCATATGTGTTTCTGCTTTAATGTTAATATACTCCTTTCTTCAGCAAATCGCTGGATATGAACAGCTACATAGTTTCTCCATCCGGACGAGACAATTGGGCATAATTGTTAGATTGAACGAACTTACCGGTGAAGTTCGATCCTAATTATGCCTCTTGTCTCGTCCGGATGGACGCCCTCCCAAATAACCCCCCCCTATCCTTTAGCGATTTGCCCCCCTTCTTTAAACTCATGAAGCGGAGGTGCGCGTGGCGCTCGGGCGCGGAGGCAGTGCTCGGTAGTGCGCGTCTTTTTTCCTTTTTTTTTGTTTTTCCCGCTGTGGCGGGGCTTTTAAATCTGTTGTCTAGGAGTGCGCGGAGCGCGACTACATAGTTTCTCCATCCGGACGAGACAAGAGGCATAATTAGGATCGAACTTCACCGGTAAGTTCGTTCAATCTAACAATTCCTATCGCCGAGTGGGGTGGTTTTTCTCTTTTCCGTGTTCAGAGTGCAATAAACTGCAGTTTTCTTTTATTCTTTTTCTATATGAATGTAAAGATAGGTTCTTGTTTGAGGATGTTTAATCGGTCGTTTCACCCTGTCGATTTTGTTTTCTATACTATTTTCTTCTGTTTCTCTTTTAGTTAAAAACACTAAATATTTATCTTGCCTTGGTTGACCCATTTGACTTGAAAAAGTGGTTCAACTTAAACTTCTTCCACGGTGATTGTGCCGAAGCGAAGTTCATTGTTTTTGCTTGTTTTTCACTTCTTTGCGTTTATTTGCTTTATCTCACTTTTTCATATTCTTTTCCGAATAGAACATACTTGTATATCCACTGGTTGCACGATTTCTTTTTTAGTCTGACATTTAAGAGCGAGATCTACTGTAAGTGCATCACTAAATATCTTCTTTTCTAATATTTTATACTAAACGTTCTCACACATGGTTGGAAAAAGCTGCGGAACGATTGCCTTCCTACCTCTCTCCTGAACCACTTCGCACGAAATCGTCTTGAAGTGCGTTCCAGGGACGTTGGCTTCGCCCTCGCCTTCGACCTGCGAGGATTACTTCCGTCGCGGGTAATCCGAACTTCCGCAATCTCTTGAGACGCGGAGAATGGAGCGTATCGTCGCGTTGGCAGGCTCGTGGGCTCGCGCTCTTTTCGCGAATATTTGCTTTACATACGCAGGGTGGTGGAAAGAGGCTCGCTCGTCCTCGTTGTCGTCGCCACCACAACCCTCTCGCATCCTCGATTCGGCTCGAGAAGGAAGAGGACTGCAAGAGTAAGAGAGGAAGAAGGGACTCTCTCGGAAACTCGTTACGTCGTTAATTACTTGCGGGATCCTCTCGATGAACCTTTCTGCTCGGTCTCGTGCTGACACATGCGCGCGCGTCGTACTCAACGATTACAACTTTGACGATTAGAACGTAGTGTCTCTCGCCGGAGGGCGCGCGCCCATTTTCTTAGGGCCTCGCGAGTCGAGTCGCACGCGCGACTTCCGCAACTCTATTTCCACGTTGGAAAGATAAGCATCCGCGAGAGTAAGAGAAACCGAGAGGAAGAATTATTTACTTTCCTCGTCGCAGGATTGTTCTGGTTACAGTGCACGAGGGAAAGTTATTCAAGTATTTACTGAAGATGTGTTTTATATGCGAATATGAACGGTGAATTTAATTTCGCGTGGTTCGTGTTAATGATTTGAACAACTTGCACAAAATTATAGACCCTTTGGTTTCGCGAAATTTGCTCTGTTCTCGAAGGATGCAGATAATTTTCAAATAATATGAATGAGGATAAATGCGTAGATTGCTTTGATTTTTTTTTTCACTGATTCAATATCTTTAGCAACACAGTTAACGAGTTTTGTCCTATTTTATATACACGGTGTCCTACAACTGGGGTACCAGCCGGAAATGAGCGACAGCTGAGGTGATTCTGAACGACATTTTCCTTTGCGAAAATATTGTCCGAGGCTTCATTTTTGAATTATTAAGGGAAAACACTGGCGAATGAGCGCGCGCGTAGAGCCGTCACTCACCGCGCCCGATCGTGGTCGAGGACGGGCGCAGCGCGGATGGTACGGCACGAAGCGTCGGACGGAAATTATGTCGAATAACGAATTACAATTTCAGAATGACCTCAGATATCCATTAGTCATGCACAATAAATAAAATAATTAGTCATCATTCGTGTAATTAATTAACAAACGGATTGAGTTCGGCGACATTCGATTTAACAAATCGAAATATGCTCAAAAACTTTTATTCGTTAATTAAAACCAACGCGAAATGAGATCTCGAGAATGAGATTTATCAATTATTAGAAAAAAAGCTTTCGGAATCGAAAAATAGTTGTTTTCTATACGAACAATGATTGCAATAAGAAAATCAATTACTCATAGCCTTCGATGGAAGTGTGTCGCTGTTACTGGATCACCTCATCCATCCCGACTAATCTGTAGCGCGGAACAGCTGATCCGAGCACAATCCCTGGCGGGTCGACGAACTCGAATCGCTACACGGTCACTATCACTCTCGATGTTCGTGTACGAGCGATTCGCGCCTTACGTTTGAATAAGTGGTGGCCCTGAAAAGGGTCAATTTTGGCCTCATAGGTGACGCTCGATATGGCCCCCATTTACGGCTATGCAAAGTTCAGCACGTTTTACTTCACTTCACATAGATTACACTGATCCGGTCACATAAAGTCTCGACGCTGGATTTCTAAAAGTTCTTGCATTTGCACGTATTTCACCGGGATACGACTCACGATACCGCTGTGCAGCAAGATCGGCTTTACCGTCACATTGCGCAAAGATGAAAAACATTTGGTAATATTCCGCGTTGGAACAATTCATTTTAATAAAATACAATGGTGCTATGGCTGCAAAAACGAAGAATCGACTGACTATATAGTCCTTCGTTCCTTGCAAAGGAAAACATCCTTATAGCAATGCTGCCGTGAGGGTAGTAGATAATGAAGATCTGTACGATAAAATTGTTTGATCCGCGTCGAGCTTGATGCGATACCGCCGAATCGAAGACGCCATCGGATCCTTCGAGTTTCTGCCCAAAGCGGAGTTATCTACCACACAGACGGCAGCATGGCCATAAGAATGTTTTCTTGACGATTTGTTTTTTTTTTCGACGAAATTCTGACGATTCTCAGTACTTGGAAATTCTTGCTCTACATTAACACCTAGAGCGTGAGCGACCAAAATCTTCGAGTACAAAAGTCGAGCTTTCTGCTCGTGCTTTCTGGTTGAAGCAAGCGAAGCTTCTCGCGTCGTAAATCGAGCGTCGCATCGCCGCGCAAACTTCGAGCGCGTAATTTATGATTAGAGGATCGCGCGCAACTGCGAACTTGCGTAATAGGTCCTGCGCGCCCACTCGCCTCGTCTGCGTTTCGCAGAAGGAGGCAGTGCGCGAAATTTTAAATGCGTACGAAGTGCCGTCGGCCCGCTGTAAATCAGAGTTTAAGACTCGAGACGAGAAACAGGTCATTTTCAAATTTAATATTTTACGAATTCTAGAAACGCTTCTTTTTAAGACTTAGTCCTTGAAAGTCTTTGAATAAAATTTCACTGCCCGCTAAAAATCCTCTTCAAAAGGAATCGAAATGAAACACCACGGCAAAAGCTGCTTCTCGCGAAGAAATAAATTACCCCAGTTATCCTCATTATTTAAAATTCCAAATCCTGCGAACCTCTGCGATCGTTTTCTAATTTCTCCAAATTACCTCCTTTCCGAATTACAAAAAGGTCTAATTTAAAAACAGCCCGTCGAGACCCCACGCGAAAAATTTTTTCATAAGCAAAACCAAAAAACACTTAAAAAAAAATCGTATCCTCATAATTGCCTCCTTTCAATGATTACAATCTGGAAAATCGCGAACCCTCAGAAGTTTCCCCGAAAGTCCACCCTGGCCGTGAAATTCGAGCAACACCTACCCCTCGCAAATCTTTCCACCGACTCGCGGATAGTTCAAACGGTGTTCCACTACGGAGTGTTTGCCTTGGACTGGTAAAGGATTAGCATGGGACTCGTGAAAGAGGAGAACAGTTTAAACGGAGCAATCCTTGGCAAAATGCGAAACGAAGGAAAAGAAGAGAGAGGGTGGTGCGGAGACGAGGAAAGATAGATGGACGGAAAAATCGCGTGTGCGGACGTATGTGCGTGGGTATGTGTGAGAAAGAGGTGGGGGAGGGGGGGTGAAAAAGAAAAATGAAGAGAAGGAGCGGAGATTCGCGGAGGAGAATTGCGGCCGCGGAGAAGTAGGAAAAAAGGAAGGCACAGGCTGGTCGTTGAAGCGAGGCGAAATGAGGGAACCGCGAGGAAGGAGGTGAAGCTGTAGCTGAAGGTGTAGGTGGAGACAAACCAAAAAGAAAAGAAAGAAAAGAAGAATTGCGGAGGTAGAGGAGGAAGATGAGAACGGTGGAAGGGGATTGAACGTCTGGAAACGCAGACCGCGGGTGAGTGAGAGAAGCTTGAGAAGGTGAAGGAGGTGGGGGTTCTACATGCGTCGCGGCGGTAGATGAGACAAACGTAGTTTCGGGATAACAGTGACTGGCCAGGAAGCTTCTGGTAACCTCGGCCGTGTCCTGGAAGCTGGCCAAACGCGATTAAGTCGCTAGACCCTTTACTCGGCGAATGGGTGGAGATGGAGGTGGTGGTGGTTGGAGAGATAAGGAAGAAGAGGGTGAGTGAAGGGTAAAACTCGGAGGCGAGAAGAAACGCGTAAGCTGCCGGAACTGGCGAAGGCCGTTTCTAGGGAAGGGAAGAAGAAAAAGAAAGAGAAGGAAGAGAGACAATGAGAGTGACTATCATAGTTTGTTGTATCTATCGTGAGACAGCTTTCCTTTTGGCAAACAGTTTTGACATTACAGAAATCATTGGACGATTATGAATTATTAATGAATATGTAAATGTGCCGAGGTATATGCCAACGGTAGTATATTCAGTCCTATTACGTATACTCACACGATAAGGTACGTGCATGTTATACCCTTTTTCACGAGAGAAAACACCGTTTCGCGCATCTCAAATGACCCGATTGGCCACGGGGAGCGGTCACGTGGGAATGCAACCAATAAAGCGTTTGCTATGGTAGGGATATGCGCAGACCGAACGAAAACTCGTCCACGCTCGGTGTTATTCTCTCGTGAAAAAGGGTATAGATATAAAGTCAACTCGGCCAATTCACTATGTCTCCGGAACGTGTGGAATGTATATAACGTGCACAGTAGACGAGTTGACTTTAGGTCTAGCGTTATGACAAGGTTGCGAATTATGATTAAGAATGTTAAGAGTATGGGGTGATTAGTAATTAGAGCATTAGTTAACAACGAATGCAAGTATGAAATTTATTAATTGTTAAGTACCGAACAAACTAAGGCACGCCAGCATTGACCTTAATCAGGTATTAAGTTAACTGTGTTTAACGAGTATATTGCAATTTAAACTTAATACACACCTTTACCTTCCTTACCACCTTGTCCACCTCCACCTTTCCCATCTTCACCGTTTTCACCTCCAGCCTGCATTCTCGTCTCGCACCTTTGGAAGTTGTCCAACGCTTGCGACATATCGGTGAGTTTTCCGTACCCCAGGATCATCCACGTGGAAAACGAGGCTGCCCGTGGAACGCGACGAGAGTTCAAATCGGAACTGGGGATGGTCCAACCTCGAAGTTGGGTGGGGGGAATCAACTGGCGATTTTCCACGGTTGATCCCCGATCGGCGATCGACCAACCACTCGATCTTTCTCGTCTCCTGCCGTATTGCGGCATCGTTTCGACGTTGTACTTTGGGGGTGCTTGTACCTTCTCGATGAGCATGAAATATTTATAGATTCCATTTTAAAAGTGAGGCGAAAGCTCCTCTCCTCTTCTCTTCCTGTAGAATAGGAGGAAGGGGCACGGCCGAGTACACATGTAAGTTGGTAAACAGGGATTGAATTTTCAAGGCGGAAGTTGAACAGAAAATTTTATTCTTGTGTTACTTCTTAGGGGGAATGAAAAATTGATCGTAGAGGGAGGTGGATATTTGTCAAGGTGTAGTCTAAGCAGCATATTGTAGAACTAGCAGCGTTTTGAACAACTCTATGAGTTATTTAAATGCAAACAATTAAACAGAACGTTGCGTTGTTAAGAGCTGTAAGGATGTTTTTTTCCTGCTATGTATTTCCACATCGAATTGCTTTTATTCTGCTGTTATTTATCATAGATCTTCTGTGTCAGCAAATGGATATATTAGCTAAAAACTTAAATATCAAGGCGTCTTTCAATTAAAAAGAGTATTAAGGTTAGCAGAATTTGTACATTTGAAAATTACGAGTATAACATGCAATTGCCGATATATAAATCTTACATTTCAATATCAATAACTCTCCACCAGTCATTGTACTAATTTCCAACGAAGCAACAAACTCACTTTGATTTACTCTTTAAACACGAGGCACCCTGCAAAAATCCACCGTGTAAATATTTATTCCCCATGCCTTACGGATGGCCCGTATAACTTTTCCAAGCCCACTAAAAAAGGGTAGAAGTAGGGAAAATCCGAACCATGGGCACGCGTGGGATATGAAACGTAAACCGTAAAGTGCGCACGAAATTCCTATTGTATCGAAAGGAACGAAACTGCCAGGCCATTCTTCCACGAAGATGCGCGTGCTAGGAGGAATAAGAATAAGGCGTGGAAGTGGTAAAGGAAGAAGTGAGATGAGAGGATTGTCCGACGATTTCTCTCGGCACCCGATACGCGATAAATGGGGAACTCTGTGAGGCGGTGGTAGAGGTAGACGGAATGCTGTGGTTGGTGAGACGCCGTAGGTGAGAAGGCGCCACGACGCTCCATCGTGTACGACAAAAATAAAATATTTATAGCAGAACCTTCATCTGGCGCGCGAGAGAAGATGCATTGCTTTTCAAGGCGCGATAATTACAATGGTTATCGGCAATCTCCATGGTTAAGAACATTAACCAATTAATCTCAAATTGCGCATTGAGAAGAAGAAGAATAAGAAGTTGTGGTGAAGAAAGAAGAAGGAAGTGGAGATGGTTGTTCGAGATTGGAAGGCGGAGTTGCTGAGACGCTGTAGATGAGAAGACGCCGCGACGCTCCATCGCATACGATAAAAGTGAAACATTCGTAGCAGAACCTTCGTCCGACGAACGAAAGAAGCATCGCTTTTCAATTGACGCTAATCTCTACATTCGACAACTGTTCCGCTTTACAGTAATCTTAATTTCTCAATTATGAATTATTAATGAAAATGGAAAGATGCCGAAGGAATTTCGAATAGCATTTATTGCATATCATAATAAGGTGGCGAATTATAATGGCCAATGTTAAGAGTATGGGGCGTTCAATAATTACAGCATAAGTTAACAAGAAACGCAGTTATGAAAATTATTAATGAGAGAATGGGAAGAACTAAGGCATAACAGCATTGACCAATTAATTTGTTCCGCGAAGAATAAGGAGAGTAAGAAGTGGTGGTGGAAAAAGAAGAAGGATGTGGAGAGGATCGTCTGAAGATTTCTCTTGGCACCCGATGCGCGATAAATGGAGGGACGTTGCTAGGCGAGGGTTGGTAAGACGCCGTAGGTGAGAAGGCGTCGCGACGCCCCATCGCGTACGACAAAAATAAAATATTTATAGGAGAACCTTCGTCCGGCGCGCGCGAGAAGATGCATCGCTTGTCAAGACGGGGTAATCTCTACGGTTATCGGCCGTTTCCATGCACGCGACCGTGAAATACATTTCGTCCTATCCTCATACAGCTGGGCGCCTGCACGTCAAAACGCGTCGTTTAAATCGAAAAATATTCATCGCAAGGCGAGTAGAAGTGTGAAAATTTTACGAAAAACGGAAGACAATAAAAGGTAATTTGCTTTGAAGTATAACTAGGGGGTAAACCCCCTGCGCTTTCGCTTCGCTCAAGCGCCAACCCCCCAGATCGCCTTTGCTCGCGCTTCGCGCTCGCTTTACCGGGTGCAGAAAAGCTTCGCTTTCGCCCACTCACGCTTCATGCTCGCCCACGAATTTCAAACCGTTTCGAAATTGTTGAAAATTCAAGTATTGAGATATTAAACTATGCTAGAGAGTACTCTGCGCTTTCGCTTCGCTCAAGCGCCATACCCCCTGGGAACGTCGGGTGCTCGCGCTCGCCTGTGGAGTGCAGCATTTCTGCAATGCGCGCAAGTGATCGAAACCGGACAATTAAATGCATCCGAACCAAACTTTTACATGTACATCAAGTATATACCCCTTTGCTGCAGTAAAACTTTATGCATGGTTATCTTTAACCATTCAGAAATTACGGAAAGTGAAATCTTTAATCCAGTATTCCGCCGAAACGCCTGCACGGATTCAGAAAAAATTTGGAATGTAGTTCAAAAATATACCCATTTGGTACCACGAAACTTATGCATGGTCATCTTCAACCGTTTCGAAATTACGGGATTTTCAAACTATAATTATAAAATAAAATAGTGGATTAAAGACTTGAAATTGGCACCATTTCGAAATGGTTGAAGATGACCATACACAATGTTTCGTGGCACCAAATCAGTATATACATCATGTACATGCCAAATTTCGTCCGAATCCGTTCAGCCGTTTTGCCGGAATACTGGATTAAAGACTTAAATTTGCTTAAAAAATTTAAATTTGTCGCCATCTCGAAACGGTTGAAGATGGCTATACATAAAGTTTCGTGGCACCAAATGGGTATATACTACACATACATACCAAATTTCATCCAAATCCGTTCAGCCGTTTTGCCGGAATACTGGATTAAAGACTTAAATTTGCTTAATAAAAATCTTTAATCCAGTATTCCGGCCAAACGGCTGAACGGATTTGGATGAAATTTGGCATGCACGTGGAGTATATACCCATTTGGTGCCAGGAAACTTTATATATTGCCATCTTCAACCGTTTCGAAATACCGGCAAAATTAAATTTTATTCGAAATTTGAATTTCCCGCCATCTTGTACCGGTTCAAGATGGCGGCTCACAAACCTTATTGTCAACTCACAGTAGTGTACTTGATTTTTGTGCCAAATTTCGTCCCGATCGGTTCAGCCGTTTTCCCGAAATCGAGGATATACACGGACACACACACACACACACACACACACACACACACACACGAACGGTTTTTGCGATGGCGATAGCATAAGTCACTCCCTATATGGTCGTGCCTAAAAAGTGCAGATTGACTAATTTAACTATGTGTTCTATTCTTAGAATAAGAGCCTCCTATTATTTGCTTGTGACAATGATGCTTCTGAATTATGTATGTGTAGTCCTTCATATTAAGGTATATAGGGAGAACACGTAATTTTCATGGTAATATAGCGAACAAATTGTGCATAGACTCTTTATGCTCGAGTGCGTGTGAATGTAACTACTTGTTAAGGACACCTGAACTAATCACCGAAACTGTACATACAGTGCACTAAAATACTTATTCTCGGGTACTTTATCATATAGAATTGAATGTATGTGTCTGTGTTTGTACCAGAAATCCTGATCGTTAATTGTAAGCTTGGCAAATGAATTGCTTTGATAGTCAAACTCTGGTGCAATTGAAAATTTTAGAATATTTAATTTCCCTAAGCCTACATATTTACTAATAATCCAGCATTGATCTTTATTGTAATTTCGGAATACGTTGTTGAAATGTTTACTCGAACAACTGCCAGTTGTTTTAGTATCTGTAGATAAATTTAAACAATTTTCGCGTCAAGTCGATCGAAAATCATTATTAGAGAACAAACCTAATTGCCTTGCCAAGAAGAATAAGGATTCAAGGGTTCTGAGGTTATGCGAAATGACCTTTATACGTATGTATTTCGAGAAGACCGTATATATCCCCGTTAGTTAGCCTCGGATGGCCCATCAGTTTTAATTAATTATTAATTTGTAGCGCACAAAGGCATCGACCGTTGCCTGCCTCTCTCTCTCTCTCTCCACCCCCCTCCCTCCCTCTCCTTCTGTCTCTCTGCTTTCGTGCTCTCTGCTACCTGCACTCGCAACTTCCTGTCTTCTCACTCTTTCTCTGGTGCCCCTCATCCCATTGCTCTCTCTTCTTCTTCTTCTTGTCTCCTCCCCGTAGCCGGATCCATCCTGAATATTAGCCGCCTTCTATGCCGGCATCCTTCTTCCGCCTACACCCCTCCACCTCCTGCTCAACGATACCACCGTGAAATTTCCATTATGAGCGCCGTTGATTGTAGAAGCTACCGTATAGTATACAAACGAAACGATACGAAACATTCCTAATTAATCGTTATATTACTAATTGCCGCAGCTACTCCCATCGTACATGATGGATCCCTTGTGTCCCGTCGTTTATCTCCATCCCTTTCTTTCGCTCTTCTTCCTTTTCTATTTGATTATTTGCAACGTTCGTGGATTTGCATTCACGAGCTGATAAAATGACATCGACACGTGATTCAGCATTAGATGTACATCGCGTAATTTTTATTTACAACAAAAGTATTTCGCCGAATATTTATAATATCGCTTCTAGGCTTGCCGTGACATCCTTGGTTTGGATGCTCCAGTAAAGAATATCATTACATTGCACGTTAAATCTTACATTATACAGATTTGACCGGTGCACATTAGATTCACATTCTGATGAGGATTTATTTTCAATACAAGAGCGTAATAAATACAACGATGTTAAAACGACTTAGAACGAACTCCAGTTTTTACTGGATTTATCTTTTATTATCGAAATTATGCGAGCATCCAGTTAAAAGGAAGTGGTCCACTCACTAATTGACTACTACAACAAAATATGAATTGAAACTCGGTTACCTCTATAATATTAGTTTCCTGTAAACACTAAAATTTTGGCCGAATTAGCCATGGCGCTTAACAAAATTTGACGACATATTTAAATACCAACATTTACACGGAGCAATGCAGCATTGAGAGCTGAGCTAGACTGAACTGAATTGAATATCTCCCAAAAAGCAAATATACGCGACCACAGATGATCAAATGTGATGTTTTAACGTGAATGGGTTACAACCGCGCTACAAAAACTAACATCGCCAATCAGGGCAACAAACAACCCCCTATTATTAAACAACTGACACAACAATACCTATTCCTTTAACGTGCAGAGCTCTTCAAACCCCCTATAAATTTTGTTCGATACTCGAAAAATGAAGCGCGACCCCGGTTAGAATCGACAAAATCAATAAGCACCAATGGGACGAGAGAACCGACTAGCTACGAAGTTTACTCGAGGAGTTCGGTTAAGCGCCCTATAAAAAGCATCGTGTCCGTCCCTCGTGGAAATTTAAAATGACAATTCGATTGATCGATCGACGGACGAACGGACGTATGTGAGAACTTCGCGCACGATACGAAGATAGAAGCTAAATGGGTTCTCTCGTGTGTACTCGATGTGCTTTTCATTAACGACACGTAACCAGAGCGGGTCCTTCATTGGAAATCGATGGGAGCATTCTCACGCGAATATTTCGAGTTCGAAGCTGAGGGTGGAATCGGAAACGAGCGCAAAGGGGACATTTTCCTTTTCTTGCCCCGCTTCCCCTTCTTCTTCCTTCTTTTATTCTTATTTCCTTCTAGCTTGCCCGGCGTTAAGTACGCGCGCGCAGAGGAGTGAGGATGGAAAGAAATTCGTTCATTTAAATTTTCGACACTCCTGCAGTTTTCACGCTGCTTGCTGCTCGAGAGGAGGTGGTTGGAAAAAGAGAAGGAGGAGGATGGGCAGTATAAATATGCAACGATCGTCGCAAAAGCTGCGCGCGGGTATCGGCAGCCGAAAAGGCGAGAGGAGTTCGGGATGAGAAAGGAAAAAGAGAACGTGGAGGTGAAGTAGGAAGAGAGAAGGAGGTGGGGAACGAAGGAGAGCGCGATATAAATTTACCGCGGCGCGAGCTTCTTACTCACGCATTTCTAAGCGATGTCTCGCTAGGCCCGGCCCTTTCTTCTCTCTTCTCTTCTCTTTCTCCCCCCCCCCCCTCTCTCTCTTTCTCTCTTTCGAGCTTCTAACGTGAGAGTGTCCGCCGGCGCTCCGTATTTATTTAGATTCGCGACAAGCTTCACCGTCTTTGCCTCCTCGCGATGACTCACGCTCCGTCCTCACGCAACGAAACCGGCAGACGAAGAAGAAGAGAAAGGAGAAACTGAAAAGAGAGTGAGAGAAAGAGGAATAGCAAATTGATAAAATAATCTTCTATTGGTCTATTCATTCTTTGACGCTCCAGTTTTGTTTTCAATGTTGCTCGCAAAAGGTTCCTACTATTTTAAATACTTCATTTAACCCTTATGTGCGCACCTAACTTCTTCTACGTTGATGCGCACCCGGGGTACCCGGGTACCCACCTCCAGTTTTAATTATTCTTTGAGTTCAGATGTGAACAGAATCATTATAAATCGATTTACTTAATTGAGTAAACATAATTAAAAAGTAATTAAGCTATATTCACGTTCAAAAGTAGCGTGTAATTGTCACAAAGAGAGATCGAAAGAAGGAATATCGGTCGCTCCACAGGCAATTATTGGGTTTATCGAGCAGCAAATGTTATTTCACTTCTCTACCTCTCGCTAAACACTTACTGTCTTTGAAATTGACAATTACCGGTACTTTGAGAAAAAACAAACCGTATATCCCTAAAGCAATGGCTGTTAATAAATCTAGAGCAGAATTCTCTTCTCTCTTTGCTTTTCACGAACGCAACGTTGCACTTTGCTCTGACGTGCCAAAAAAAAACGAAGCCGTACTTATACTTTCTACAATGTATTGCGATACTGCTGTCAACAACGATGCAAAAAGAAAACCTCATATAATTGAATATTATAATAGGTGTAAGTCTCGCGTCGACACAATGGACCAAACGGTGACACGATACACCACGCATAGGCGCACTCAGAGGTGGCCTCTTGCATTTTTTTTCAACATCAATGATATCGGCGCTCTTGCAGCATATATTATTTATTATACAAATAATAGCATGCTCAAGAAAAGAACGAATGAGCGTCGTACTTTCTTGCGCCAATTGAGCGAAGAACTTGCCAAACCAGTGATTGAGGATCGCTCGTTGAATAATCAAATCACGCGAAATCATTCGACGAAACTGGCGATCGAAAGCATGGTAGGATCACCGATTACTGTTTCCATTTCTCCTGCAAGAGAAGCTGACCCTCACGATAGGTCAGGCAGAAAAATAGTTACGGGCGCATGCCATATTTGTTATAAATTAACTATTAAGAGGCGTAGAGAAACTCGCAAAAATTGTAAACATTGCAAAAAACCTGTGTGCGATGAGCACTCAGTAACAAAAGTTACATGCATAGACTGTGAGAAATAAATAAATTTGTATTATATTCACACTATAAATTATTGTATTTGTTCATTTATTAACCAATATTACCCCAATGGAACATTTATTAACATTAACATTGATTTACAGATGAATATATTAAATTTTTCTGTAGTGGGTACCCGGGTACCTTAGGTGCGCCCTGGGACTAACCTTATTTCAAGTTCATTTTTCTTTTGCAAAAAAATTTTGATTTCGAAATATAGCTATGGGAATCTCTTCGTAAAGAGTTAAACTTCCTAGATCCGGAGGCCCAGATCGAAACAAAATTTTTTCAAAAAGTTACAAGCAAATATGTGACGAGGTGGGTACCCGGGTACCCAGGTGCGCACATAAGGGTTAAATTGTAATTCACAAGATTTGATATTAATCTTAAACAATCTTTTTCACTAATTATACTAAAAGTAGTTTTGGCACTTCGCTTTAGTCCGTTGTTTATGGGCCTTGTTTCGATCGAAATGAAAAATTACGAAAAATAATCATAGTCGCCAAACGGAACCAAAAAATGCACTCTTTCTCCACCATCAATAACCAATAGGAAAGCGCAAGAAGAATTTTTAAATCTACAGAAATTCTCCAAAGTCATCATGTGTTCGAAAAAATTCATCGGCTCTCGCGAATTCAAATCGATCACCTTTTACCTACGATTTTTCGTCGTGCGGGAGTAAAAGGAGGTGGATGAGAAGAGAGAGAATGCTCGAAGTCGCCCTTTTCGGTGCTTCTCCAGCAGGCGAGGCTCCAAGCGTCGCGAACCTCTTGTCGGAGGTCGTCGATGGTAGAAGAAAGGCGAGAGCTCGGCAGTGAGAGGAACAAGAGGACACGGAGTAGGTGAGGGATGAGGAGGAGACGCTTTGAGTTTCGCGAAGATAGGAGACGGATGGGAGGATATATTCTCCCTTTGAAGTTTGGCCCCGAACACGAGCGAGTCAGTGGATACGTACCTATACCTAACCCTACACCCCCGAGAAGTGCTTGTAATATGGGTCGAGCTTTCGTGAAATTGATTTAAAGCATCCGCCGAGTCGTCCAGAGCGTCTGCGTGGCGCGCACACGGATACCCTCGGATTATCTTTGGGCAAAGGCGCAGATCGATAAATCGTACTCTTCTCGATCCTTAGAATTTGCAAGGGAGCACGTTGGATTAGGCTGGATGAATCTTTGAGAACGTTCGTTACAACAAAAGTTGACTGATTCTTTACGTAGTTGATTAATTGTAAGACTTGCTTGGAGTAGGTGCTTGTAAAATTAGTTTTCCAAAAATTATTTATAATTTTGATATGAGATTCTTGTATTATTTCCGCGAGAAGGTAGAGATCGTTTCCGTAAGCGAAATTTTTGGAAAATTCTAGGGGTGAGTATTCTGGAAAACAGGGTTAGAAAATAAGAATCTCGTGGCTCAATCGATAACATTATCGGATTCGCCATGCTCGTGTGACAAATTCTTTTTTTTCTCCATTTCACTTAACAAAACGAGAGTCCCTGTCAGAAGTGGTGCTCTCGAGCTAGAAAAAACGTGAACTAGGCACGAGTCGAACGCACGAATATGAGTCTCCTCGACTCGCGCACCGGTAAGGGTGACTGGGAGAGACAAGGAATGAGAAGAGGGCGAGAAAGAGAGAGAGAGAGAGAACGAAAGAAAAAGAAGAGAAGGAAAATGAGAGAGAGGAGGTGAGGGTGGCTCTTGACGAATCAGGGCGTAACCGCGACGTATATCACGCTACCGAGGTGAGGTGAGACTTTTAGGGAAGTCGTAGGGGTGGTTCAGGAGGGGGTTGGAACCTTTCGAGAGAGGAGTAGCACCAGAAAAAAGAGGGAAAGAGAAACGTAGGTAGGCACCTCTTGCTGCTCTTTGGAATGTTCACTACGGGTGCGCGCGATTTTGTGTGTGTGTGTGTGTGTGTGTGAGAGAGAGAGAGAGAGAGAGAGAGAGAGAGAGAGAGAGAGAGAGAGAGAGTGAAAGGGAAAAGGGAGCTGAGACGAAACTCAGAGAGAAGGAGAGAGATGGAGCTGTGACGAAACTGAAAGAGAAATAGTGAGAGAGAGAGAGGGGAGAGAGGTGGGAGAGAAAGAAAGAAAGACAGACACACACACACACAGAGAGAGAGAGAGAGAGAGAGAGAGAGAGAGAGAGAGACAGACAGGCAATGAGAGCGAGTGAAAGAAGAAAGCTGTGATGAAACTGAGAGGATGAGAGGGAGAGCTGAGACTGGCGAAAAGAAGGGAGGGCAGAGGCCGAGCACTTGAAAGCTCTCCAGAGGACTTCAGGCCGTCGTCGGGCACTTCATCCTCGGTAAGAACCATACCGGATTCTACGTCTTCCATTCTTTTCGTCGGACCCACCCCCGAGCCACCCCCGTGGGAGCTTACGAGCCTCCATCGGGACTTTTGTCCCCATAGGTCGAGGGAGAGGTCGTGACCCACGCTCTCGTCCTATCTGTGGCACCCTTTTCCACGTATTATGAGAGGCTTCGGGGCGCGACCTTGCAAGAATTCCTTGCCAGTGGATCGCTCCTCGAGAAAGGATAGAGCGTTATAATCGGATATCGTCGCGCGAGCGAATCGTTTTATTCGGCTTGGCCAAGTGGTGCCGGCACGATCGGCTTGAGATGATTGTGGTCGAGGAGGGGTGAAATGACGATCCGTATGGCGACGGGTCTTTTTTCAGATTGGATATGACGGAGAGTCAAACGGCCGGTGTAAATTGTTAGTAAGAGTTGATTTTGTTTCCTATAAATACTCGAAGAATTAATATGTATGTTGTGTACTTCGTGCGTTAATATGAGAAGGCTGGTA
Source organism: Tiphia femorata (assembly GCA_944319695.1). Classification (NCBI taxonomy): domain Eukaryota; kingdom Metazoa; phylum Arthropoda; class Insecta; order Hymenoptera; family Tiphiidae; genus Tiphia; species Tiphia femorata. The sequence continues at coordinate 5,549,173 of OX090902.1, forward strand.
GCAGATGGGCGCTGCTTTAGTTATTGTTAACAAAAATGATTATTATTACTACTATAGTTTTTTGTTTAAAGCAGTATGCTGAATTTTGCGCTGTGTACAATTTTTGCAGCTAGAGGTTTAACAAGCTTATGTTTCTAATTATGAAAATAATGGATATGAAAAATTTAGAACAACTTATTCTTTCAGTTACGTTTCATTATTTCTATTGGTAAAATAAAACACAAATTGAATTGAAGTAAAAGAACGTACGACTTATATAACATACATGTCCGTGTAGCTGGCCGCCCCACACCCCCTAAAAAATTCGCGAAAAATGTAGAATTATGCGCTATTTATGCGCTTTCAAACCACGTTTGAAAAACATATTGCGCTCATTTCGTTTAGCAAGAATAAATTATTTTTTGGGGGAGGTGAAGGGGCCAGCTATACGGACATATAACATACATAATTATTAGCATCTTTCACTCAAGCTTCTTAATCTTTTATTTTGCAGGATTTGAGTCGAAGTACTACGAAATATTTTTGTCTTGAGAGAAATTTGCTAGGAAGATAATTCTAATGTCATTACGCGATCCTATGTCGTTATTCACAGGACATTTTTTACGCGAGAATTTTTTCATTATTAAGAAATTTATTTTTCAACGTCCTTTATTTTATCACTTTCTCCGTGCAGCGTACCAAGCGCCAACGACCCAAGCCACGCCATTGATGGGTAGTATTTATACACGGTTGGGCACGAAGAGAAGAGAGAGAGAGAACAGGCAAGACCTTGTCTACCGCACTACCCGAGCTTCTGCAGTACAGAGATCGCATTATACCCTGGGCTCGTTCGCCCTTTAAGGCGCTGCTTGGTTTGCCAGAGTATCAGAGGGAATCACCCTTTAAGGCTTGCCAGGAGAGGCCACCCGCGTAAATCAAAGGTCCTTTCCACCCTCGAGCGTACGCACCCCACCGTGAACCAAGGTGACAGACCTGAGCAAAGCTACATGAATTGCGAAGAAAATAGGCGAGAAAAGGAAATCAAATCAATTGTAATAGAAAGTAAAAAGATAGAAATAAAAGAGCAATCTAATGAGGCTATCGAGATTGTTGTGATAAAAATTGTTCATAATAGCATTCATATACCTTAAGGACTCGAGTAGTTCACTGATTTCTTGCAAACTTTTTGTACACCTTCTGCGGACGCACTTTTTCGCAAAATCAATTTCACATAATTTAGTAAATATTTATCATCACATGTTAAAGGGATAGTTTAACATTTAACATTTAGTTTAACATACTATATCAAAACAATATGACTTCGTAGAAAAGAAAATTCTATGTGGCTGAGGTACTTACTCTTTTTGCCGACAAAGTGCATTAAATTAAATTAAAAATCCTTAGAAGTTTACGAGAAACGTGTAAAACTCAATGATCAAGGTTCAGCAATGCAGACGTTAACAAAAAAAAGTGTGTACACTCCCCTCACAGAAAGTAAAATACAAACTGTAATCTACCTCCTAAACACGGCATAATGGGCATTTTCAAACAAATACGCTCTCCATTATTTCGTACCCTTCTCATGTGAAGAGGACGAGGCCCCAAGTGCCCTTACCAACGTTGTAACGGGAGCAAGATAACTGATACAAATTGCGATTGACGATGAGCGAATCCCAGCGCGTACCTACGCCTGTAATTCGATACAGAACGCGCATGCTTGTTCCAGTTCACCGCTCTTGAAGTTATGGCACAGTACGTTGCCTGTAACTGACCTGAGCTCCTGTAAGCCAACAGATTCACGAGAGCAAAAGAGGAAGAGAGAGAAACCACAGGTCGGATTATCAAAGCGTTTTATCGTGGCCGACAGACGGAGCGAGAGCATCGAAACTTGTCCGAGTTTGGTGGCACCTTGGGGACCAATGGGAGCCTGAGCTCGCACGCGCGTAGACTGGCGCGGAGATTTCGTAGGAAAATCCTCGCGCGGCTTAACGGGCCACCGCGACAAGAGTCGTGCTCCCGTGGGATCGTGGGATCCACCCGACCATTTCTCAGGAATATTCCTCCGGGCTGTGGCCTCTCTTTCTCTAAATTTCTCTCCTGAATTTCTTCCTTTCTCCCTCGCGCTTCGATTTATTTCTAAGCTATGGCGAGACTTTTATCTTTTTCTCTCTTCTTTTTTCTTCAATCTTCTTCCGAAACTCTTTTGCTTGTCGTATCGCTGTTGAATGCATTTCTCTTGTAATCCGAAACCCCTCACTTTCCCTATTCACTTGTATTGGAATTTCTTAGAAGAATTTCTCTCTCTTGCTTTCACTATTCAATTCAGTTCTCTCGTGTTCTGAAACTTTTCTCCTTCACGCTTCCAATTCTCTTCATAAGCTGTTCGTAAGCTTGTAATATAGGAAATCAATTTTGGTTTAACAAATAGTCAATTGTTCATTAACCGCGAATCGAAATTATTAAGTCAAAAACAAAATGAATGTCACAGTGCGCGTATGTTACAAAACATTCCATACTGTTCACAACATAAACAAATTGTCTTCAACAAACGTTTATGTTGATCGTTGTCAAATGTGGTAATCAGTAATAAAAAGGAAATTCCAAAAAATAAATCTAAGCCTGAATAGCTGATGCACAGAATCGAATGAAAAACATTCAATCTAATACCAGATTGTCTAAAATCACTATTAACTGATGAAGAAACTGATGAATCAATAACGAAGTATACATAAAAAAACATTATCAAGAGTATCGCGGGACGCCGAGCAGGAACGCTACAGCCCTGACTTGTCGCAACTAAAATTAGAAATTACATTTGGTGTCCCGTCGGAGGCTACGGAGGAGAGTCGCGGTGTCTACCGTCGGTTATTCGTATCACATCGACGACGTAACATTCGTAATCGTCACACTTAAAAGTTTCCGACAATTTCTGAAAAATTTACGGAAGGTCTTTTTCCCACCATATCCACTGAAAATCATCGTCTACCATCGCAGAAAGAACACAGCAACGCCAAAAAACATTCAGCGAAGTATCAGAAAAGTTCTCGGAACGACAACAATAAAAGCGAAAACAAGAAAGTAGATAAGGTCAATATACGTATAACCAACCGCCTGACCAACATTGATTTTACTACTTGAAATTCGTTTCTCTGTAGATACACTGGTAATGCACGAAGAAAATCGTTCGTAGGAGTAGACGAATGCTAATCCCACGGGATTGGAGAATTATTCTTTCCCATTATCGATCTCTGTCTTCCTTCTTCCTCTTCCTTCTTCTCACTCCGATCTCCAGAATTTGGTGTCCTCGTCTCGTTGGAGCTTTCCCTCCTCTTTCCAGGTCCGAGTGAAAACCATTTTCACTTATCGATACAATCGCACTCTGGTAAAAGACTCTCGTCTGGATGGAAGCGTCTTCGAAGGGGGTGGAAAGAAAATGAAAGGAGCCTGCGCACGGAAGAAGCTAGGAGGCGAGGAAGAGGAGAAAGAGAAGCGCGAGAGGAAGAGAATGAGAGGAGCTCCATTCAACTGGCAGAAGCATTAACGCAGCGAGACGGCCGTCCAAAAGAAAACCATTAACTACTTCTACAGGATGGAAGAAAAACAGAAGGGGTCCTGGTGGTTGGGATGGAGAAAACCACCCCCACCACTTTCCACCCTCGTCCCTCTTTTTCGTTCGTCTCTTCTTTGGTCATTGTGTCTACGATGTTCTCTTCCTTCTCTATCTCTCTCTGCTCTCTTCTTCTCTCCCTCTGCCTGTTTTTCATTCTCCTACCCTCTCGTTCCACCAATTTTCACGACACGCCGTTTCCATTACAAGAGTGATAGCTCGCCCGTTAACGTACGCGGTGACCATTAGGAATCCATTTTCGTGGACGGTGAATCGAGAGAAGTCGAAAGTGGCTCGTGTTGAAATTATTATTGGTGTGTCAAAAAGTTCGCGACTAGTGACAAACGTTTATTCCTTTTGTCTTTGAAAGTTCATCCGAGGTTGTTGACGTTGTCGTTGGATAATTGAGCAATTGTTTTTGGGTGTTGAAAAAAGCGTAGACGAGCGTGGGAAAGATTTCATCGAGTATGGGAATTTTCTTAATATTTCATGTGACATTGCTTTACTATAAGTTGATGTATGTAAATTTGAACATTAATCGAATAGATTCGGATTCTTCATTACTACATCGAACAAAACGCGTGGCATTTTTCAGTTGCTTGAAATTTCAATGCAACAAAGTAGGATTTTTTGAGATATTTCACTTACTCAACCTACTTCAAACTATGAAAAATTTACTCGCAAGCAGAATCGAACACTGGTCGAATCGATTCGAAGTTTTACCTGCATTTTGTCAAGAAGCTCATTAATCAACCACTCATTGCGCTTTATGAATAATATTTAAAATTTATAAAAAGAACCTTAGGAATTGTTCGATTCAGCTTTGTAACTACACATTAGACTCAATCCTATCTACTAAGAAACGAAATTACAATTTCAGGTAATGCGCGAGCAATTCTCGCGCGAATTAAACCAAAACTGCACACGCACTAGAAAGCATCGGGAATATTCGCTAGCGCCTGCGCGCAAGCAGAAGTTATAAATTCCGGAGCGAAAAATGCAAACGACTATTTATCTCCCGCAACACCGGTCGCGCCGTTCAAGTGACCAAGATTCGCTTGCAAATTCGCTGTACCGTAACTCGACGTGGCTTCTGCCTTTTTTCTTTATCTCTCTTTCTCTCTCTTCTCCTCAACCCCATCGTTGCATCGCGACTTCATTTAAGCCCTCCCTTCCTGGCGCTCCCGGACCCTTCCCAACGGGACCAAAAAAAAAAAAACGCGAGTGAACGAATGAAGGGAGAACCGAGGAAGCAAATTAAGCGTAATGCCCGCATAGCGTCCCGGTGCCGAGCGTCCACATTTTGCGCGTGCTGCGAAAATGTCCAGTAGGAAGGCCGCCGTCTTTCTCTTCTTCTCTGTTTTTCTTCCTCTCTCTCTCTCTCTCTCTCTCTCTCTCTCTCTATCTTTCTCTTTGACTTTTCTTTTGCTTCCACCACTCTTTCTCTTTCCCTTCTCCACCAATTGGCCGGAGAAGCGTGGAAAAAGCGCGTAGGTGGCACCGGAAAGGAGGAAGGATAACGAGGAACGTAATGTATGTTAATACCCACCCCCTACGTTCTGCCATTGCCAATTTCTACCCCCACCCTTTCTCCACGGGGGTGAGAAGCAGAAGCCTTCGAGAGTCACGCGCCAGTTTTCGTCGCGACACTTTTGTCTCGCGTCCCGAGGCCACTAGCATTTAACGACTGCTCGTTGGTAGGGCTTCTCGAATTTTGGTAGGTGGCTTTCATGCATTTTCTCTTTTCTTTTCAAGGGAGGATTGTGAGAATGTCGGCGGTTAACAGAACAATTATTCTCTAGGAAGAATCGTCGTAGGTAATTGTTGCTGTACAAAGAACATCCTTCGTGTGTGCATTCACGTACATTCAAATTTTATTTAGATCCTTCTGTACACTAAAGACGGTTTAGTTCGTTTTTATACAGTGACTTTGATTTCTTTATATTAATCTTCACGCGGCTATTCATTCGTCGCGTTCTTTCAGTGACTCTCAGAAGTGAAAAGTGTGTCGTCAAAAAGAAATTTCATTAAAATAATATAATGTATTCGACGCAAAGAAATAAATCACTGCGCGTGCGCAGGGCGCAGCTGTGCACAAATGCAAAAACAGACGCGCAAGAAATAGTAGAACAATTATTTGAAATTATAACAATTAGCACGGGCTGCGTTAAGCGACGATCAATGTGTTGAATAAATAGCTCGTTGATTGTAGCTTACCATATCCGGGCGAAAATAATTTTCATCTTTCGAATTACGTAGGAGGGTTGCTCGTAGGGATATAACTTGCAGATAAATTTTGCAAGCCATTACTGTTTCCAAACTCCTCTCCGGAAGTAAAGCCTGCTCGCCATAATAGCTACTTTCATTTGATAATTTCAAAATCAACATTCAATCCCTATAGCACTCTCGGTGTATATTCTCCCTCGAATGAAGAAGTGAATGTTTCACGGCATTAAAATGAATTTATTCCTTAATACATCTTTTTTTCATCCTGGATTTTACAGCCATTACGGAAACTCGACTCGAAAATTGTAACCTCCAGGCTACGAAGCGAATTAAATTAGTCAAACCGGACGCGTGACGTGTATATGTAGGACGTGGAAAATTGAATTTTCAGACCTATTAAAAGTGCCGAAAAAAAACTTCTCACTCTAGCGACACGTAAAATTTACAATCCATCCGCCTACGTGTATTTTGCTAGCACGAACATCAACGGGCACTCCGGACAATTCGGAATACTTTGAGCGCTGCTATCGACAACGTGCTTCGGGCGGACAGGAAGCTTTTTGAATTTTCCTGCGCTTGCGGTGTTTCGTTAGCCGGGACGATATTTCTCGCGGGAACACCTGAACCGCCCACTGTCTAATCCACCGAGCCGTGCATGAAATTATAAAGTATCCAACTCCGGTTCGCGGTACGCGTGAACGCACATCGGCGCACAGCCATAGAAGCCAGGGCGACGATAATCACCCGCTCTGCGTGTTTCGCCTCGCCCCTTGAATTATCGTGGCCAACGCATTAACTCGCCCCTAATCCTCGCCACTTCTCTTTTCAGGCGTGTGTAAGGATTTAAGGGTAGCAGACAAGTTTGCAGCTTGGACGGCATCCTTTACGGGGTCGTTTCATGGGAACGTTTGAGAATATTTTTTGCGGAAAGGATTTGGATATTCGCGAAATTAAATTGCAACGAGGATCTTGTTGCTCGACTCTAAGCGAGCTTCCTGTAAAAAGCATTTCCTAATTGTTTCGTTACCAACGAGTAGTTAAAGACTTGTTAAAAAAATCTAATTCGAGGTGTTGGCGTGGAAACTAATTTTTTAATGCCATTGCGACAAGTTATAATAGCGTACAGATCACGCTTTAACTTTTCTTCACACGCCACTGTTACTCGTCCCTTCATTTCTATTTCGCAATTAACTTCCGAGGAATCAAAAAAAAACAAAAAAAAAACGTATGAGGTCGTTGACGAATCGATCGCGGCCGCGCCAATTATTTTTTATTTCTCATGCTACTCAGAAGCCTTCACCGGGCCATCGTAAATCTATCCTGCAATTGAAACGCTTCCACGAGGCCCGCGGCGCACACTCGAGCCCGCGGAACACGCGATCGGGCGCATCCATCTAAAGGTGTGTTATTCAGGGCGAGAGGTAATAACGAGGTAATCGATTCTACCCGGGTACTTGTCAGGAAAGTTATCACGTAGTTCGTAAAGTCGTGAAGGTAAGATGTAGATGGGTTTCGGGAGGCCGCGTGGGGTTGGATTGAGGATGATGGTGTATTCAGTTAGGTGGCATCGTAAAACCTATTCTTAAGACTAAGACCCCGGCCTAAGCTTCAAAGTTGCCGACTAATCCCAAGGTAGGCGCCGCCGAGGTCACCCTCCGACGAATATGAGAGAAGCCATCAAGATCGGAGTGGTGGAAGTCGCAGCGAGCTTTATGATCGTGACGACAGGAACTGACCCTTTGATCGTGACGAGAGGAACTGATCGCTCGACGAAAGGAATGGATTATTCGATGGATTAAAGAGACACATTATTCAATGGACGAAAGGAACGGATCATTCGATCGACGAGAGGCGTTGATTGTTTGATGGAGGGAAGAAACAGATCATTCGATAGATGAAAGAAACGGATTATTCGATAGGCGAAAGGAACAGATTATTCGGTAGACGAAAGGAACAGATTATTCCATAGACGAAAAGAATAGATAGTTCGATGGACGAAAGGAATAGATTCTATGGACGGGAGAAAAGATCCGAGATATTTCTTTATTAAGGAATGAAAGAAATGTTTCGATCAATGAAAGAAACAGATCGTCCGATCAATGAAAGGAAGAAATCTTTCGAATAATGGAAAGAACGGATATTTGCATAAAGAAAATGAATAGATTTTTCAATTGATATAAGGAAACAGATACGTACGTCGATAAAAGAAGCGGGTTTTTCATCCAACCAAAATTTGAACTAACAGGTCTTCGGCCAGGAAAAGGAGATGATTTGATAGACAAAGTGGAAAGATATTTGAATCAATGGATGGAACAGATCCTTTGATAATAAAGAAAGAAATTAGTTTCTTCGAATAATGAAAAACAGGAATTCGATGTTTGGTACTGCTGAAAGAAGCAGATTCTTCGGTGAAAGGAACATATCTTTAAATCCATAAAAGGACGAAACCTTTTAATCGAGGAAATGAGTCGGGTCCTTCAGTTGGCAAGAGGTACAAACTACCCCATCTTTCTATATCAAAACTAACATCACCAACTAACCTCATGTTCCTTCATTCTACAAGATACCAGAAAAGCACCCTTATCCTCTCGAATAAAATATCCGAAAAAGCAAGTAACAGATCTCCTTTGGACTACCGTCCTCTACTCCACTGAGGATAAATTCCATGATCGAATTTAATTAAATTATCTCCCCTTCCCTCCTATTTTCTACAGTAGGACCAGAGGACCGCTGGAATGTCCATGAATCAACCGTGGTAATGTCGCTCGAAAGCTCGGATGGATTTAAGCAATCCGAAGTAACGCGGTCTCCCAACTTTCACGGAAGACCAAAACCGCTGTCGGGAAGCAGACTGTAGTTGTGAGAGGGAATGTAGTGGAAACGGAGAAATAGAAAAGGAAGAGGAGAGAAGAAGAAGAGGAGAGGAGAATTCCGAATGAAGAGAGGAAGAATAGAACGAGAGAATTCCAAACGAAGAACCTAGTAAAGAGCAAGAGAAGCTTCTGGTATCTCATTGAAAGAGAGTGTCACATTTACCGATGCGACGAAAACTTGCCTCCCCATTACTCAACGTTGCACATGCCAGCGTGATAGCTTGACGGGTACAAGCTATCAATGTGTCCGCGGTTTTCAGCATTTCGCGAAGCTCTGAACTTCTCCGGAGGTTGACGATGGGTCGAGAAGGTTGAAGAGAGTCCGTCGAAGCGATTTCCCTTTCAGTCTGGTCCCTTCGGTGAACCGTACGAAAAGTGCGTTGTTCGTGAGGGAAATGGACTGGACACTGGTACGTTCACTCGCCCGCGTTTAGCTTGACGATGTGAAGGATGTCGTGAGAAAGGATGCAGTGAACGATAAATAGGAAAGGAAGAGAGGAGAAGAAGGGGAGGGGGACAAGAGAATTGCGCACGAAGAGAAGAAGAAGAAGAGGACGGGAGAATTCCAAACGAGGGACCTAGTAAAGAGCAAGAGAAGCTCCTGGGATCTCGTTGAAAGCGCGTCTCGCATTTACCGATGCGACGAAAACTTGCCTCGCCATTCCTCAGCCCAGCACATGCCAGCGTGGTAACTTGGTAGGTACGAACTATCAATGCGTCCGCGGTTTCCAGCATTTCGCGAACGTCCGCACATCTCCGCATGCTCTCCAACCTTGGATCGAGTTCGTCGAAGAGACTCCACCGCAAACCTTCCCTTTCCGTCTGGCCCCTTCGGTGACCCTTAGGAAGAGTGTGTTGCTGGTGGCGTTACTGGTACAGAGTGAAATGGCCTGGCTGCTAGCACGTGCAGTAGCCAGCGTTCATCTTGGCGATTTGCCGGTAGTCGGGTCGACGGGAAAATCCACCTGGATCGATTCCCTTTGCCGGCGAGAGGCGACGCGTCAAAGGCTCTCCTCGGCCCTCCCTGCGGGAAGGTTCTACTGCTAGGAAAAGGGTAAACAGCCGCAGAAACGTAACGAAATGAAAGGAGAGCCCGAGGAGAATTGGTGGGGGCCTCCGGCATGAACGAGGTGGAATACATAAATAGAAACTCGTGCTCTTTGCCTTCTGGTCTCTCTTCGCTTTTCTCCTTTCTCTGTCTGTCTCTCTCTCTCTCTCTCTCTCTCTCTCTCTCTCTCTTGTCCTCTCGCACGCGCGCGCTTTTGGGCTCTCCTTCACTCTTCTTGCTTCTTCTTCATATTCTCCAGTTCGCCGCTTTCCCTCTTTCTCTCCCTCCCCTTCTTTATTTCTCTGTGTATGCACGTACGACTGTCTATTTGTTCGTCTGTCTGTATGACCAGACGTCTTTTCGGCCGCTTCCTTCTTTCTACCCTTTCTACTCCAGCTTGCCCTTTGCTTCTTCTTTCGTTTGTCCACCTTACTCTCTCTCCCTCTCACTCTCTCTTCCTATCTCTTGTCTCCTTTACGTTTTCCGCACTTGTGCGTGTGGATCTATATCCGTGTGTGACTAGACGTCTTTCTAATCTTCTCGTTCTAGCTTTTGCTTCTTCTCTCACGTGTCCCTCGTTTCCCTCTCTTCATTTATCTCGTGTTTTATGTGCACGTATCTGTGTGTTTCTCTGCTGCGAAACCTGTCTTTTTCCGAGCCACTTCCTTCTTTGTAATTTGCAAGTCGTTGCCTCTTGCTTTTGATTATTTTCTTATTCTTACAAGGAAACGGCACGAGGTGTCCCCCTCGGATTTCAATGCCGTTGAAATATGTTGTAATCTAGATCAAAATAAGGGACACGTTTTTTTTTATACGTGCCCAATCGCACTTTTAGGGGGTGAAACACCCCTTTGAAAAAAATCGGTTTTCTTCTTTCGGACCAAATACTGTGAAATCTATACGAGATAGAAAAAAATGTTTTAGACGAAAGTTGAACAGTTTCAAAAGTGCTCAATAATAGTTTGATGGGTTGTTTAAAAAATATTAAAATTTTCGATATACCCCTCCCCCCCTCATAATTATTTTGCAATTGCAGAATTTTGTTTTGACCAAGCGAAAGGATATTTTATTCTGAATTCAACCATATATAATAATGTTACTTTCCGAGATACGGACTTTTCGAAAATTAGACACAAATGCCCGCGTATACCGGTAACGCGCTATGCGCAGCGCTTATCTCACTCGAGATGCATATATGAGTCTTCAATCGTGAAAGCCGAGAATGTGCCATCGGTACTTTCGTCTTTTCTTCTTTCGATTTTATCGTGATCTAATAACAGATTAATAACAAGCTTGGCTTGTGTCACAGTTGTTGCGTGCGATATTTCGAGTGTTGGAAAGCATCTAGATTTTTGCAATGCAAGTCGGTGATATTTATTAATGTTTAGTTTCCATTTGACTTATTGTCTCTATGCCAATATTCCACTAATACTGAAAATCTGCGGAATATACTAGCACGCTTTCATTATCGTATTATTAATTCGCGTTTGTGTATTGAGTACGTAGTGCTGGTATGTATGTAAAAACACTGTTCCCAATTAGGATTAGGGTTAGGATTAGGTTAGGTTAGGTTAGGATTAGGTTAGGATTAGGGTTAGGTGGTTAGGGATTAGGGTTAGGTTAGGATAGGGTTAGGGTTACGATTAGGGCCCTAACCTAACCCTAACCCTAACCCTAATCCTAATCCTAACCCTAATCCTAACCCTAATCCTAACCACCTAACCCCTAATCCTAACCCTAATCCTAACCACCTAATCCTAACAACCTAATCCTAAACACCTAATCCTAACCACCTAATCCTAATCCTAACCCCAATCAATCTCCATTATTAAGCACTTTTGAAACTGTTCAACTATCGTCTAAAACATTTTTTTCTATCTCGTACAGATTTCACAGTATTTAGTCCGAAAGAAGAAAACCGATTTTTTTCAAAGGGGTGTTTCACCCCCTAAAAGTGCGATTGGGCACGTATAAAAAAAAACGTGTCCCTTATTTTGATCTACATTACAACATATTTCAGCGGCATTCAAATCCGAGGGGGACACCTCGTGCCGTTTCCTTGTTAGGATTAAACGCTGTCTCGGTCCGCGTGAAAACGTTTTAATAATTAAAATAAGGACAGCGTGTTAAATACGATACAGTTTCTAATCTATGCAGTCATATCTTCGTAGCTTGAGTAATATTGATTGATTTTCACAGTGAAATCCGGTTACTAAATTATGCAATTATTCATTTGTTTCTTAACTTTCACAATTGCTTGTATTATCTTCTTCGATGCTTCTTGGAGACCATTAATCTTAATAAAAATTGTCCATTCCATTTTCTCTCTTTCGTAGTCTCTCTTCATCTCCCTCTCTCACTCTTTCAGTAGTTCCCTCTTTACTCCATTTCCCGAAGCACATTCGGACAAACGTACTCTCTCGCAAAATTTCAGCTTCTCTTCTCTCTCTTCTTTCCACGCATGTCACTGCTCGTCTAAAGCTCTCCCACTCTCAGAAGCTTCGTCTCCCTCGCTTTAGCATGCGCATGCGCACACGCGCTAAGCGGTGAGTGCCGGTAGTCTAGACGGAGTGTCGATTTTTGCCGCGGCACCAAATTAGAAACCCTCCGGCTCCTCTGCCGGTTTCTCGCCGTGGCCTTCTCTCTCTCTCTCTCTCTTTCTCTCTTTGTCTCTTTCTCTCCACCCACTCCAATCTCCTTTTCGTTTCCCTCGTCTTTTCCTACTACGAGACGCGCGTCTCTCGTAAACCGGAGCGCATGTGAAAACGCTTAAAGGGGATGGACAGACGAATGGACGATGGACGAGTTCACGAGATCCTCGTGACCCCCAACGAGCCATCCCTTTCATCTTTCCTTCCTTTATCCCCACTTCCTCTTTCAGCTGTCCCATTTCCATCCACTTCTTCGTCTCGTTTCATTCTTCGTCTCCCTGCCGGAACGATATTACAGGACGTGATCACCGTTCTTGATTACCGGTCGTGATCACAATGAAAATTTCACGACAACAGCCTAACGTAAAGGAGAGGGGTTAGCTCTGAATGTAATTTAAGGGGTTCGCCAGACTCACGGTGCGGCGCCGCACCGAGTTATCGCGTATGAAACGCGAGAATTAGTGCGTTACTTTTATGGCGGCCGCTATGATCGTTAATTTCTCGTAACGTGAAAGTTAGCTCCATGTAAGTCACAGCGAGGGACCGATTTCATAGGGCGGGGGTAGAATACGCACCGCCAACGGGGATCGTTAAATTTACGTAATCTGGTAATATTGACGATCCGGGATATAATGACGGTAATAATGATGAGTGATGAATGTGCAGTTACTTTTAACACGCGATTATACTCTAGGGGGGAGAAACTTCATTCTATGGGTTTAACTGCTTTTATCGATTTGTTTATTTCTAGATGAAAGAAGACAAAATGTACGGATACATTAAAATGAAGTGATAATAATGTGCTTGGTAATTTCAGTTGCGTTAACGTCGACCGGCAATGAAATTTTTCAGGTTCCTGCGATGTTCGCCCTACAAGAGGGAAACACATACCGATCTAATGAATATTAGCCATAATTAACGTTTCGTTGATCAAAAGCGAGCTACCCCACACAAATTGCAGCCCGCGTAATCGTAATAGTTCCACGAAATTTCACTTTGAAATTTCTTACTTTTCGAAGAGCCCTTTGGAAGCTCCAAATCGATTTTTCTCCAGTCCAGTCGAGTGATCTCTTGTGAAAGCGTAGTTGGCGATGGTAAAAGAAAGATTCTGAAAAATAGAATTTACACAGCGAGCACGTGGACGATTCCTGGGCGAAGGATACACGGGAGCGTGTAAATGCACATTTACATACGACGCCTTTGGGCGCACCCCCACAGGACTGTCTCTACCTGCACGTATATGTATTTACATAAATAAGCGTACATATACCACCTTAGACGAAGGCGGCCGAGCGAACGTTAAAGTGGCATAAAAGGGGCATAAAGAGCGGCCGTAAAGGGAGAAAAACTTGGACTTAATCCCGTGGCGCGGCAAATTGTGTCTGCTTCCCCGCTTTCATTACCTTAAACCCGCCTACTCTCTTTCCACCCCCTCAGAGTTCCGCGCCTTCGCGAACGAACGAAGGGGTAGTTACCGTCCCCGCACGGAAAACTCACCTCCTCTTTCTCTTTTCCTTTCGTCGTTCTCGTTGTTACTCGTCGATCTCTTAATTCTCCCTCCCTTCTGATCATTTTCGTGCGCCCTCGCCACAGCGCGGAGATAGTTACCACCCCCGCACAGAAATCTTACCCTCCCCTTGTCTTCTCCCTTTCTTCTTTCCCGTTGTTACTCGTCGATCTCTGAATTCTCCTTCTATTCTGATCATTCTCGCGCGCCTTCGCATAAGCAAAGGTTTCTACCCCTGCACGGAATACTCACCCTCTCGTTTTCTTCCAAACCTCCTCCGCCTCGACTTTTCAGGATTAAAAGTTTTGTCCGAGAAATCTCAACTGGTTCGTTGGCTGACTGGGCACAGAGCATTTTGTACCAGGAGAGAAGAAGTGAGAGGGGAAAGAAAGTAAACAGCGGAAAGTGAAAGAACTAGGGGAAAAAGAGAGAAGATATTTATGACTTTGTAGGACTAAAGTTTTCCCGGCGGCCTCTCCTTTCCTAACACTATCATTATAAACAACACGGTCGTTAACATTACGAGATAATTTACGAAATAAAGGTAGGGAGTGGAGGAAATGCTGGAAGCTACAAGATACCGAAAAAGGTCTAGTAAGCGTTAGGAACGGATGGAAGGAATTTTTAAAGGAGGCGAGCGGAGAGTCCCAAGCCCACCGAAATAAAGGAAGAAACCAGTTTTGGCCCAGTTACTCCGTTAGAGAGGGTTGAACATTTTTCGTCAAATGCATTCGACGAGTTTTCCACATCTTTTTTTAGTTTACCGAATTTTCGCTCTGTTGTCTCCTTGAGATAAAGGATTTTAAAAAGTCCTTAGATGTGCAGAAATATTAGAAAAATTGAAACACCGACGCATCATCGGTCAATAAGAAGCCTTATAAATGAACTGTCGATTTCTATGCAAATGCATGTTTGTAAAAATATGACTTAATAAGAAAAAGGATGGCGATGGAATATTGTTGTGCCTATCAAAGCTTTCAAGAAACAGCATACCTTAGATATTTCATATATTTTTTATTATTAAGCGCATTTTACGAATTTGTTTAATGCCCTTAAATCAGAAGTATAATTAAAAACATCACGAGATTAGAATTGATACATCAAACATAAATGCAATAAAGGTGTGGTATTAAATTTGACAAATTTTATAATGACGAAAATATTCTTACTGCGAGTATCATTTATTACGAAGGAAACTTAGCAAAATATACATAAAACAATGTCACCAATATAAAGTAAAATAGCATTAAGTGCATTTCTTCACAACGATTCAGAAGAGATATATCATTTCCTTATTACACATTACATTTCTTTTTCCATAATTCCCAAAAATGGAACTTCAACTTATCGTTCCACCACTTTTTTTATTTTTTACGTACTCCTCGTAAAACGGGTTGCACATGACATATCACTCGCATATTATCAGAAATACACTCGGCGAATTTCCTCATGAATTTACAAACGCGTTACATTGTAATCGTCGGTTCGACGCGCTCGAATTGTCAAGCCGATCACAGGATGTCGGTGGTGGCTCGCTTCATTGACGCTCAATCGTTCGAACGCTTGAAAATAAAAAGCAATTGAAAATGACGGGATCCGTTCGAATGCACGCTCGTGTCGATTCGTGTAAGCGCGCGCATTACGAAAGCGTGTGGCTTTAATCGCTCGTAATAATATTTCGGGAAAACTCCACCCCTTTGCAAACCCACGCGCTGCTTAATAATCGAGCGAGAGCCCATTTCGTTAATTGCGATGCATTCATGATGAAATACACTCGTTGTCATCAGTGCGCACGACCGAGCCGTAAAAGGGTAAGTTCGAGCATGGAGAATTCTTCATGGAATATTTTGAAAGAGTTTTGGAACTTTCCTCTGTTTTTTTTTTCTTTTTATTTTATTTTCTTTTTTTTTGTGGCGAGGGTAAAGTTCTCGGTCCGCTCAAAGGGACCGCTAATATTTTTCCTCCTGCTGCGTAGTGCGCGAGGTAAAAGTCTTCGTAACTACACGGCACGCGACGATGTAAAAGTTGCCAAGTTTCAAATTTAATTAATCTTCGACGAAGCTTAAAAGCGGCGTTAAACGACGATATAACGAATCGATTAAGGTGGATCTCCTTTCCGCTCCATTCGAGGATTATGAGAATTTTTCATATTAACGAGCAAAAATTCCTTCGACGATCTCTCGTCAAGGGATTACGGGGAAAAATAGGCTCTCGGTTAATTTCGCTGTGGTGAGGATTATTTTTTTTGTTTATGCTTCGCAGCATGAAAATCGATGCATACCTCGGACGCATATAAATTTGTAGGAAGCTTCTTCAGCCACAACATTCTCTCGTATTTGTCAAGAATTATGTCGAAATATCAGATTGGATGATAAATTGATTTTTAGTATTTTTAAAATCTTCTAATTGTAATTTCGGAAATAAGCTTAATTCGCCGTATAGGTATTATATTATTCGGAATATTGTCAGACACTTGTTAAAACAACATTCTGTTTAAAACAAATAACAGATATTTCATGGATAGGAGAATGGAATGAACACGAAGTTAAAATAACAGCTGTGAATGCTTTCGCGTGTAGTTCATCTCCGATATTAGTAAACAAGAAAACGGAACGGATACACGCTCTTCATCAGAGAGAGTACAAAAGCGCAGGTTAACATGTCGCTGACAGTGCGATCTCGATTTTTCTATGCCTTTAAGCGGAGAACACATATAGGCGATCGCCACCACGATCGCGATCACGATCAAACGCATCAATTGTTTATCAATTGTTAATCAATTGTATCAATTGCAATCGCAATCGCAATCGTGGTCGCGATCGCCTATATGTGTTCTCCGCTTTAATTACATTCTTAGATCGCATAATAATAATTAATTCGAATACAGTGGATGAAGTTTTTACGATAACACCACGATTAAAAGCATAAAAATATAATATATACAACAAATTTATATTAATTATAAAGCAAAAGCTTACCGGCAGCACCGTGTCTTTATTTTGAATTCAAGAGTGAAAAAAAGTATTCTCGAGTCTACAGTGCATCAATCTTTTCCTGCTAATTTAATGCAGAATGTAATAGTGTTTGTTTCAATTACTATTTCACATCTTTAATTACTCAACTATCATCATATTCGTAAAATTCTTCGAGACTCCTGGCAGATAATCCTTGAAAAATCATTTCTTCTCTCAACGATCCTTGCCTCCCACTATTTCGCCAAAATCGAAAGATATAAATAAAAATATTGATATTATCGGAGATTAATGCTATAACTACCCTTCACTATTTTCCACGCCCACCCTTATCGCTGGAACAGAGTCAAGAAAAATAATGAAAATCGTAAAATCCTTTCGGATTCCAATTCCAAGATCCTTTCTTCCCACAACAATCCTTTCCTCAAGCCATTTCATCACAATCGAGGGACATAAATCAGAAAGATGAAATCTTTGGAGATTAATACTACCCCTTCGCCACGTTCCACCCCCACACCCACCCCCGTGCGTATTCCCTCGTGTAATTCACGAGATACCTACGTAGGACGTCTGCCATCCGTCTCTCCTCATATTCATACATTATTCCGTACGTCCTATCCCCTTCTTACTCGCGCCCGAATTTCCCGGCTGCTTTTCTCCCAAGAAAAAGAGGAGGAGCGAAAATAGAAAGAACGAAAAGAGAAGAGAGGCCGCGGAATGCATACGGCCGCGAAGAAACGAATAGCTCCACCACTGCCCCTGGGGGCCATTCCAAGCTTGATCCTGGAAGACGCACGGTGCTGGAACCTCTCTCGCGTATCCTTCTCGTCCCACGGAGTTATATATTCAGAGTGGAGAACGGGCTCTCTCTAACTCGGTATGCGGATTTACGATTAACGTTCGTCCATCCCCGCCCCCAGCTGCACCCCCGTTTTGGTCTCCATGGTCTCCAGCAGTCCCGCTTCTCGTATCCTTAGAGGTCTTCTTTAAAGTCTCTTCGAGGATCATTTTTCGATTAATCAGCCTGTTTAATTATTCAAACTCGTTTAATGGGCAAATCGACTTTAATTGACGAAGATTTTTCAACCTGCCCGATGATTCATTTACCTATGTCAGGTTCGTGGATGTTCTTCGAGAGTTATCTGAAGACTTTTAGGGCGTTTAGACAGTTGAAGGTCATTGGAAAGCCGATGATATGAGAGAAATAGATTTTTTTAAGAGATCTGACTTATTTTGGATTTATTCATTTGAAAGATGTTTCTATGATGTTCTTCGAAGATTACGCGACGATTATTTTTAGCATTCTCCACGAGGATTCTAAGTTTCTTCGATTCTTCAAGGTCACCCAAAAGCTCGCGAGACAAAAGAATTGATTTTAATTTAGGAAATTACCCTCGCTTATTCTTCGCGTTCTTGGACTAATCACTGACGCTCCTTATCCAGAAAATGATGATCTTTTATCATTCAAGGTCATCTAAAAGCTCGCAAGACACTGTGTTCCAATTTACGAAATTTCTCTGACTCCTCCATTTTACATAATCACCTAAATGTCCTCCGGGTCTTCTTCAAGTGTCACATTATCATTCCCTCAACTCTGCCTTTAACCTCTCCAAGGTCATTGGAAAGCTCACAATACGAGAAAATCGTTTCCAATTAACGAACTTTTGTTTTTACCTTGGCCACTGGGAACCAGTGACCATTATCAGCTGTAACTAATGCAGAGGGGAATTTCCTTCAACGTTCTCGTTCCAATTCACCCCTCACCCTCTTTCGGAGGGTCCGTCCGCTTGCGAACTCATTAAATTCGATGCTACCCCTTGGGACTACCCAAGCGGACCTTGCCACGCGCTAACGCAAGCTCGCAACTTTCTTCATACGGAAAAACGAGTTTCGCTTGGCGGTTCCAAGTGATCAAGAGGAGTGAGAGAGGGTGGTAGTGAAGAGCCCAGAAATTTTGGAACGTTTTATTCCTCGCGTAAGCTCCTTCTCGCCGCTAAAGGGGTGGGTATTCGAATCCACGATTTTCCTTAGGGAAAGCTGAAAACTTCGGCCCTCCGCGAACTTTATGGCCATCTCCGCGAGACTCTGAGGAAGCTGTTGGAGATTTTGTAACTCTCCTTCTTCCTTCCGCTTTCCACCCTTACTCGCTTTGCCTCGCCACCATCGTCATCTGCCAAAACCCCACGAAGATAATAATAAGTTAATCCTCCTGGTTGTCTCCTTCCCCTGATCCCTCTTCTCCGGTTAAGTCACAACCCGTTGACTCTCCAAATCCCACCAGTATCGTGGAATTTAACACATTTTCGAAGAAAATAATGACCAGGACCACCGCAGCTCTTTCTTTTTTTTTTAATTTATAAATTTGGATAGTGAAATGAGCCTAGGTTATTTATATATATATAAACAGTTCTAATAATATGTATAATGATTCACTGATTAAAGTTATTAATTTCTTCTTTCTTATTTTGAATATTTTAATGCTCTCTGCTTTACTTAAAGACAAAAATGATTAACATCGTTTTACGAAGAATCAATATGTTACAGTGATACACGACAGTAAATTAAATTAGCCCGAACAGCCTTTTGATCCAGTTTTCATAATTTTCTAAATTTGTTAAAGAGTTATTAAATGCTCGTGCGGCAGCGTCTCATATTCAAATGGAGCATGCAAACTCTTTACCCTCGCGACTAATCGAGTACGATTGGTCATAATAAATACGCGTCGTCGCTTTCTCGACGCTTCTAAGCTTGAGACGAATGCTCTACAAGCGGCAGTATGTAGCACGCGTTTGCTCCGACAAGTACAGATAAATACGCTCGTGTTTTGAATGCTTAGCTAGCACTTCGTGACCGAGAATGACAAGTGGCGTTTAGTATTCCACTCCTTCGGACTCGTTGCGAGTCATCGAAGGTAGATTCTTGTCCGTTGAAAGTAAATAAATTTTGACGCTGAAATAAACGGGCGTTTAGATTCTCTATCCAGTAGGTTTTGGCATTCTGTGTGATAATCGATAACAGGTTCACGGGTTTTCATAAATAAACCTCGTCTTCTCGCGACTTGAGATTGGGTCAGTTCGCGG
This sequence comes from Tiphia femorata, assembly GCA_944319695.1. Taxonomy (NCBI): domain Eukaryota; kingdom Metazoa; phylum Arthropoda; class Insecta; order Hymenoptera; family Tiphiidae; genus Tiphia; species Tiphia femorata. Next base: position 5,569,116 of record OX090902.1, read on the forward strand.
GTTTCGGTGACGGAGAAAAGGTTCTACTATTTCTATTGAAAAGAGCACGAATTTGGAGTCGAAACGTTGAGATTTAATTAGTGCAGACTCTCTAGTTCTTGTTTTTTTTTCTTCACTTTTTTAGGTTTTATTTTGACCGTTTACGTACGCCGTAATTTTGTAGTTTTTCTTTTGTTACATACAGGACGGTCGTGATCTTAACACCATCATGATCTCCATAAATAGTCAGCATTGGTGAAATATTTTAAAAATATTGAAAATCCTAGAATGAATCAATACTCCGACACAAGGAAAAAATGATCTGAAAACTAATAATCGAATTTTATAGGAAGAAACAACAGTTGAATTTCAAATCAACGTACTAAATACTATAAACTCAGTTATCACAAACAATTTCAACCATCTCAACTTTATCAACTTACATTATTTTATACAGAAGAGTCATTTTTAAATTCATCATAAACGTTCTTCCTTTCGCACTAAAGTTGTTCTCAAATGATTTCAGGAGGAGATCGAAAGTGGTGATATCCTCTGCGAAGCCTGAGGACAGTGGCAGATACGAGTGCGTGGCCGAGAGTACTTCCGGTCACCGGGCCTCGCTCGCGGCCCAGCTTCTAGTCGACGACGATACGAGAATTCCGGAAACAAGTGAGTACCACTAGTACCTACCACCTACGGTACCCAATGATCGTTATCCTGTAACGAGTCCTGGGCGAGCGCTCCTGGGCGAGCGCTCCTGGGCGCGCGAGGGTTTAAGTTTTGCTACTGCAAATTGGTGCGCGCCAACGGGACCAATCAGCGCGCGACCGAATGGATTTATCGAAACACCAAAATGGCTTCCACGATTGAGAGGCAGCGTCCCTTGTTTCTCACGATTTCACGGAGAAGAGGAGGGTGTCTTAGATTACATTTGGTAATAATTACATTTGAAATAATTAATGTTGTCGGAAAGATGGATACATTTGATTTAATTGCCATTGGCAAAACAGATTGTTCCATATTATTTCGTTATTTTGCACAGGGAGAAAAAATAAATTGGGTGAAGTGAAAATAATTTCTTCGAGCTACATACATAAGTGTACACTTGTTTTTAGAGTATCATAGAGGACAATAGTTTATTCATCATTCCAAACTTAGAAATACTCGTTAAATTTGCTGAAATAATCAGTAATTAAGCGAATCCAAGGTATCCTTAACACTACAACTACCGAGAATTTTTCTTTCCATATGGATATTCCCGTTATTGACCAGTCATTTTGACATTTCGATAGTTCTAGTGTTAAATACCGCACAGTTATTTTACTTTACTCACGGCAACAAAAATTTCTTGAATTATGGTTACACATCTCGTTATAACAAATTGCTTTCTTCCCTTCAGGTAAATAATCTTATCTTCAAATCGACAAGTATTCCTGTGTAACGGTATAAATATATAATGTAAAGCAATTGCTTTCATCAAACTACCCACACTTTTTGCTCGACCAAATTTATTCTGAAGCACGCAAAATCCAATATGAAACGCAGCTAGAGGAACGATAATTTTTAATATCTAGAAATTAACAGTTAACATTCGAATACCGACAGCATGAACTCTAGTTCAAACAGTGCGCTCGATATTTTAATCAACGTTGCAAAGCCCGACGGGATCCATGAGGTCTCGTAAAACGCAATTAATTAATCTACAGTAGTTAAATTGCACTGCCAGTTGTTGAGAGTGATATTGCGAAGAGGGTCGATCGTTAAAACCGGGAGTGCGAGCGTTCCTAAATAAAACGCGCGGAATAAACGAAAATATAAATAAAATATAAATAACACGCGTCGAGCGAAACTTCTCGAGGTAATTTGATTCTCCTCTCGCGTTGCTGCGCCGCGTTTGGAACTCGATTCGAGTCCCGTTAGCAGGTAGGTAGGGCCTCAAAGAGCGCGTAAACTCAAGCTAACGATCGAAATCTCGTAACGACCGTGCCTCGTTATCGACGAAATTCTCAACCGCCCTTTATCTCATCGCGCATGCAGGGGGGCTGGTTCCACCCCCTTTTCCACACTCTCGAATTGCACCCTAAAAATGATTTTTCCGACGTGAATTTTCATTACGCTGACGAATCCTTTGAGAATACGCGCGCGCGCCGACGAGCGCTGACAATCGTGCCATAAAAATGAGGAAACGTGCAAATAAGCGAATCGTCGAATCCACCGCAGCCCAACTTTTCGAAACCCCGGCGGGGATTTTCGTGTTCGGACGATCGACGTGGCGCACCGAGATGTCGATACCTTCTGCGGCGACGTGACGTGAGAACATTGAAGAGAGAAGAGAGGGAGAGGACGGGGAGAGAGGAGAAGGCGTTTGAATTTTCGCCTACATGTGTGTTGCGTCTCGTACAAAGGCTCGCGACGTGATTCAATCGCGGAGGAGAAATAACGGGAGACTAGAGGAACACGATGGAAAAGTTTGAAGGGAGGCGGAGGGAGGAGAGAAAGAGAGAGAGAGAGAGAGAGAGAGAGAGAGAAGTGCAAGCCCCGCGAGGAGAATGCGGTCGCGAGTGGTTTGAATGGTTTTAGGAAAATAGCCGGAACAAAGGAGAGATTTTTGACGGTAGTTTCGACGAGCTTCGAATCATCGTCTTCCTCAGCTTTACAAGCTTCACTGTTCCGCTTTTGGTTTACGCTTGTGGTGTTAGTTTGTTTCATTCTCTTTCTATCGTTTTTCTTCTTTTTCTTTTTAAGGGAGAACGCAAGAGAAATTTTGACTTGCCGAGAAGGTTCAAAATTACTAATTTCCTTGTCGTACCTTTCTCTTCGTATTTCCCTGTTTTTGGTTGTCGTCCGCGCATAGTGTTTATTGCGGGATCTTTTTATTTACTTCGAAGAAGAGGCAAATAATTCATTACCGCGATTAATCTATTCTTGAAAGTAAAATCTACAAGTTCTATTACGATAAACAGCTACCAAAAAACCAGTTTAAACAATTGCGTACTATTCTAAATTCTTTTCCGCTTAATCGTAACATTACCTTACTATCAAATGACCACTTACCTCATCATTATCTCCGTTTCTTTAAATTTCTTCTTCATTGCAATTTCATTTTATCACATTCTCCGATGCCCACATTTATTTCTTCCTCCCTCTTATAATATACTTTCGCCCTTTTTTACCCCGGGCAATAATTCTCCCAACATTCAATAACCACTAAACCAACTCGGTGCTAATTAAAATCACAACGATCATTCGACTACTCGGAGAGACAGTAAATCCTCTTCGCGATTGGTCCCTTTCTCGTTCGACGATATGTCCCAACACGCGCTCATAAGCCCAGTTTAACTGGCTGCTAATCGGAGATGGAACGAGAACGAGGGTCCGTCCATTTGCGGGAAATACGAGCCGATCGCTTGGCCCGTCCGTTTCCCACGACGACATTTGAAGAGCGAAGGAAACGGTCGCTCTTTTACGATGGCCGTTTCGCGATGTAACGATGTAACGGTGTAACGTTCGACGCGCATCTCTCGCGTTATGCGTAAATGTCGGAAACGTTCTCGCGAATTTTCCGTTTTAAAATCCTTCGGCCGTTTCCGTCCCTTCCTAAAGTACTTTTCGTTTTCCTTCCTATTCTTCTTCTTCTTCGTCCTCTTCCTCTTTCGTAGAGGAGGAGGATATCCTGGCGGACGGATTTATCCGCGCGAGGGCAAACGGAGCGGAGGTTTACGACTCTCGACACGCTCGTTATATTTAAGGCCGAGCCTTCATTTCTCAAGACTCGTGGAAACTCTCGTTATCCGCCGACTACCACCGGTCACGCTTTCAATCCTCCGATCGTTTCTTCTTCTTCCTCCTCTTTCTCGGAGCGCAGACCCTCCTTAACTCGACGGCAACCCCTTCAAGGAGGCAAAAGTTACGCCCCGCTCGTTGACACCGTATAAGTTTATCGAAGAGCCTTCTCTTTCTTTCCTCTCTTCTCGAGTTCGATGCTCTCTTGGTGTGTGTGTGTGTGTGCGCGCGCGTGTGCGTGAGCGTGTGTGCGTGTGTGTACGCGTATTCGTGTCTGTGTGTGTGCGCTCGACGGTCTGTATATGTGTGTGAGAGAGAGAGAGCGCGTGCTTTTACGCTCGAGAGTCGAGGACTCCGAGTAGTCGTTCTTGGGTAGTTGGTTTTACGCCTTGTGTAAGGTCCCTTCGATAACACGAAGAACCGATGCTACCGCATGCTCGGGGAGATATAGATACGAAACAAAGAAAATATGTTTCGTTCGAGAGATAACGAGATAAGAGAGGTTGAGAAACTCCAAGTACCATGCCGATCGTGAATTGAATTCTGGTTTGAGGAATCTGTTTGAGTTTTTATGGGTCTTAATTTAAAATTCGTTTTTAAGGCTCGAAAGCAATAGAAAAATTTTCTTGGATACGCAAGTATTGATTTATTCCTGATTGCTCTTCCTAGCACAAAGTACCACCTATTTAATCGTGGACCACGAAAACAACATTTTTACCTGCGAAACGCCAATCCAGGTACTATTCTTGTTAGCACCGAATTTTACAAAACAATATTTCTCACTCTTGATCACACTTTATACTTCCTACTATGACTGAAAAGGATCCCCAACCTTACTCATCACTCTTGCCCCAAAATGCAAAACCCCTTCCTTAGTGCACTTTTCAGCAATAAATTCTACAATCTGATTTAATCTAACCGTAAGAAAAATATCCTTAAAAAGACCGAGTAAAAAGATTTTCCAGCCCTAAAACACCAATGCACCCTGCATCATCCTCCGAGCACTAACTATTATCATAAGCTCGCATCATATGATTTATCTAACAAGAAGTCTTCTTAAAAGTGTCCAACTGCCGAAACATCAAGCCACACCTTATCGTCCCTATCCAGCAACAAGTACCTACCGGCCGACTGAGAAAGGTTTCGGGCTCTACACGAACACCTTGCGGTAATTATGAGAGTGGAGTTTATCTTTACGACGAGCCCTAGGCGATCACGAGGACGAGATGGGGCGCGAAAGGACACGAAACGCCTCGACGATGAATTCGCAATGACAGAGGCCGAGTGCGAGCGTCCAGGAGGAGGGTAGGTGGGCGTTGCGACGCCGGTCGCTCGGACGCTTGGCTCCACGAGTGTCGCGGGTGATAAAGCGAGGATTAAGCACCTGATGCGATAATGCCCGCGCACGCTCGAGCGGCCTCGAGCGAAAGGGTGGCTTGCGGTTCGCCGACACGCGGATCCTCGTGCCTAGGTGTGACGGACAAAGGGCGACAATTACTGACCTGCTGCTACTAAGCGCCACGACGACGTCATGGCTCTCCTAGGATTTGTCGAGCCTATACCACTTTTCATCCGTCTCTGGAAAGTAACAGAGTGATAGGAAAGAATGAGTGGGATGAAATGATCTTTTCTCTGGAAACACCGCGCCTTGTAGAAATTGTTTGATTTGTCGCAAGTGTTACGCAGTTGCACAGTTTTATAATGAATATTTCACAAGCTTTGTTCACCGATTGCCACTTTTGGACTATGCGTAGTACAAGGTACAGAAAAATCGGGAATCGAAAATGTTTATTTTCCACCAAGCACACACGCCTGCTCTAAAAACTGCGTACTTCTTTCCGTTTCGCGAGCCCACCGCTGGAGGCCATTAAAAATATTTTCAAAGCGTCTGACATTTCGCTATCATTTTCCCGCAATAGCCGTGAACGGAACGCGTTTCGCGTGGAAGGGGGTAGGATAGAAAAGCGCGCGTTCGAGAAGCGGTAAAAGTTTGCGGTAAATGTTACCGGGTGTTCTAACGTGTGCCGCTTGCCCTTTCCGTTGAACAACTCCGGGGGCTGACAAAGTTTAGTGCAATATGTTCGCCAGGACCGTGCAATAACCACGTGCTAGAGGGACAGCCGAGGGGGTTGAAAGAGGGTGGAAAGGGGGTGGGTCTCGTGTACGCGAAAGGCGATCGAGCGGATACGAGCGACGCACACATTTGCGGTTGAAATGCTCCTTTACGAGAAGGACGCGTCGAGTGTAGCGATGGGATCAAGTGAAAAGAGTATTTGGAAATTTCAATCAAAAGCGACACACGAGGTTTAGCTCGAACGATTTTAATAGCACTCGTAAGATATACTTTTTCGTTCACTGTATTTCAGAAGAATTCAATTTCTTTAAACCGCTTTCGAACGTCGATACCAGTGTTTGCATGTAAATTGCAAATGTACTTAGTCTTGCTATACGAGTTATCGATGTAATCAGAACTATTAATATTTAATTTTACAGAATTACCTAAAAGTACAAATGTAAAATTCGAAAACAAACTGACATTTTTGTCAAAAACAGAGTGAAATACTGAAAAGAAATTTTACAATTTTGGCAGAAATAGTGATCTATTAGTCCTTTTAGAAAAGTCAGTGCTTATCGAATGAACTGAAAGATACATGCTCCGCGCCAATTAATCACAAACTAAGTTGTAACACAATTTAACTCTAACTCAATTTAACAGTATAATTCGCCAATTATAATAAACTAGTTGTATATTATTAATCTCTCAATTATTACTACCGCGCAACAGCATTCATCCAACTGTATTATCATTGCACGATTAATTCTGGTCCAGGAATGTTCCAAAATACATATTTGCGACTTACTTGAGCCCATCACTACTACCAGAAGGAACCACGACGAGGATAGGAAGTAGCGTAACCATTTTTGTTTCCTCGCCACCTCCATGCGCGGCTTCTTTATTGGAGGAGCATTCATAAGTGAGGCGCACACGAGGTAGATGTGGGAAAATTCAGTTCCACCAAGGGAGAATTTTCGAGTAGAGCGACACTCGGTAGCGTTTTCCCATTTTTATTGATTCTCCCATGGCTCGTACGACGTCGTATCCTTTACGTAGTTTATTCATGGCACTGCGACCAGGATATGCATATTTTTCTGTGTGCCTTTCCACGTAAGAGAAGACTACTTCGTTTCGAGGGTGGAATATTTTCTTTGCTGACTTTGGATTTTTATTCCAAGAGTTTCGACGCTCTCGAGTCATTCACACAACTGCAAACCCCCGTAGAAAAATGGATCTTCGACTTTTTCTTTATTTCTTTCCGCGTAAAGCTGCTTCGATCCATCAAATCCACCAGAAGGATTCTTCTTCTTATCCGTCAATTCTTTTTTACTCATATTCGTGAAATAATGGAAGTATTAAAAAAATGTGCGAGAAAGAAGACGAATAATCGGCTGCTCTGAACGTAAACGAGAGAAATGTTTAATTCGGGCAAAAATATTGCTGACGTTTAACTGCCACAAAAGGTGGGCACGTTCTCGAAGTTTCGCAAAATTGAAAAATGTTTCTGGCCGACTGCAATGCTCAAAGAACATGAGAAAGAGAGAGTCATGGGCACCCTTTTACGTTACGTCTTGATACCATGGGATCGTGTCGTAATGCATCGCTTTACGATCCGCTCGCACATTTATACGAGCAGCTCGTACGTGCCACTATACTCGATCGGTAGACCGAGAATTTTTCTCATCTCCTTTACGACGGCAAATTTCTCTTGCGGCGCGTTTCGATGCTTCGTCGAGCAAGCGATTACCAGATCATTTTATACTTCACCTGGGGTGGCGAACGACCACAGAATTAATCGGTGAAAGCTGGCGAATTTTTAAAGGCGAAAGGCACTTTTCAACGCTTACGTTCGAACGAAGAAAAAATAGTCGGAGGGATGGCGAATCAGGAAATGAAATTCTCGCGAATCAACTGAGGTTGTAGTTTATTTGACGAATAAACGACTACGGAATTAATCCACGTGGTGGAGGATCGTGAATTTCTGAAGGCGCATGGAACGTTTGAATGAAAAAAAAGAGGGTTGCGAGGATGGCGATTGCGGAATTGAAATTCGTGCGAATCAGTTGAAGCAATTTTATGCTCGACGATTACGAAATTTTTAAAAGTTAAAAGTATATTGCAGCAATGGTAATAAAATTTACATGTGCGAATCGTTTAAAAAAGTAAATAGCGGTATTGGATAAGAAGAGCGAGGAGCAACATTAAGAACTATCAGATTTGTAAGGGTTTCTTCGTAATCGGTATTTAAAATAAAATATCATAACTAATCTTTTGCACGACAAAAAGCACATCGCAATAACGAGAAATGAAAAGCTCGTCGAACATATAACACGTTAAACCTCAAAATAATCTTTTCTAAAAGAAACAATAAGCTCATAGACGTTGCTTTATCGGAAATGAACAATTTTCCTCGAGAAATTACGAGATGGTTTCATTCGATTCGCGTGACGCATTGAGGCCGTCCAAGTCTCGAAGAGCCACTGGAACTTTTCCTCTCCGTGGGATAATAGATCCTGCGCTTGTAACCGATTTCAACGGAGGGTGAGTTCTCAGAATCCCTTGAAAGGGTTGAAGGATATTCTCATTCGACGTTCGCCTCACGGAACGAAACCTTTCTTCCTTTGACAGTCACGAATGTCCCTCCATAGGAGAGAGCGAAACATTCTCTCGCGTCTAATGAAACCGTAGAAGAGTCGCGTGGAGCTATTGGATGGCTTCGATCATTTTGTTCGGGAAAGAGTGTAAGACAATGGAAGGTGTACCTGAGAATGACGAGGAGGAGGTGGAGGAAGATGCGGACAAAAGGAGGAGGCGGACGGTGAAGATGAAAAGGAAAACAACAAGCTGCAGGACGAGCTGGATGAGCGTAAAAATGAAAAGAAAGTGGAAGAAGGTGAGAACAAAATGGGAAAGGGGATCCGCTGGATAGGTCCAAGGACGAAAAAGAAGGATCAAATACGAATAAAAGAAGGAGAAGAATAAGCTGGATGAGTTCGAGGACGAAAAGAAGGTGAAAGAAGACTAAAATAAAAAAAGGACAAGAACTAGCTGGATGAGTCTCCAGGACGAAAAAGGGATGAAAGAAAGTGAGAATAAACTGAAGAGAAGCATCTGCTGGATAAGTCCAAGGACGAAATTGGGAAAAGGACGGAGACTAGGACGATAAAGAAGAGAATGATATCACAGATCAGTCCAAGGGCGAAGGTCCTCTTCCCTTAAGGACGAAGGACTACTGTTACGTCACTTTGAGAAATTCGCAGGACTTGCTAGGACCTTCTCTCAGAACTCGAGTCGAAGTAAAGGTTTGCCACCTCCTTCCCTCTTTTGTAATTGCTTCCATCTCGTCATTCTGACACCTCCAGTTCACCTCCCGCCCCACGAGCCACCAGTCTGCCTACCTTCTAATTGTCTCCGCTTTCTGTCCATCTCTTCCTCCCCTCTTCGAGTATTAAGCTGGCTTAAACTGTCTACCACCCTTCCAACCCCCATCCTGAAGCCCTCTGCTACTCTTGTCTCATCTCCCGCCTTATCGTTATCTCCCGAATCCGGTAGTTATTTCCACCATTGCCTCCTATCTTCGCATCTTAATTATCGTTAGGAAGTGAATTCCGCCCTGTTGTACTTTGTTTACAGACTCCTGTACTGTTTCTCTTTTGAAGATCTCTTTAACGAGACGAGTTAAAATTTTTCTGATGGTTTGATTAGGTGGATTGGAATAGGAAAATGTATTTTCCCTGTTCGGCGATCTTGTGATGCTCATCCTTCGATGCCCTTCGCTATTGTCTCCCATCTTCGTATCATAATTATTTAGCGTTAGGAAATAAGCAGACAAAAACATTTACTTTATATTTACGGTAATTTTATGATTTGTCCTTCGATGACTTTCACCGTCTCACCGCCTTCTACCTTGACAACATAATTTAGAATTATTTAGTGTTCTAATTTCAAATACGATTATCGTGTGCACTTATAAAATGGGATTATATGTTGAAAATAATTTATAAACATTCCTTTACGTCTAAGCAAACTTACCACATGAAGTAGAAGTTTTAAATATATCCTAATCGACTTTTGCTATCAAACCCTCTGTTACGGGATTTTCCTTTTTATTGTTACTTCTTTCTTTAACTGACATCGTGCGGGCGATGAAAAGTTCTCAGTTAAAGTTTCTCACAGAACGATTAATATTAGAATATGTGTCAACGATTGTATATTGTATATTGTATAGCACGAGAACCAAGAATGAGGATGAAGCCTGAGCTGAGAATATTCCACCTTGCGACCGGATATCCTCCTCCAGTGACAAGGATCGTCCGAGTTTTCGGTAATTGTGCCCCGTGGGAACTTTCCAAATCTGGACGGCAGTTCCGCTTGGCGTCCATTCACTTCCCCAATTTCGTCTCGCTTCGTTTGTCGTATCCTTTGGATAAGCTCAGAGACACATTCCTCAATAAGAGACCAGATAAAAATTTGTTCGACCCTCTCAGCAACATCCAAAACCAAAGATCTCTTATTTCATCATTTATGGTATCCTTTAGAAAAGCTGAGGCACACATTCATGAATACAGCGCTATAAATTGACCTGGAAAGAAATTGTGCAAGCTTGCCAAAGGTATCCAAATCGGTCCATCGCCTTTAACTCGTTTGGTGCGCTTGAAAATTTTCAAAGGCGATATTATGCATGTAAACTTAAATTTCAAATTAGTCCGCGCCACGTATAAACATTCCGTCCGGTACTTCATTAATTCCGCCTTCACGCGGTGACGTTTTCCGCACACGCGTCACCGGAGTAGACATGGTGGAAAAAGAGCGGGCGTTTCTTTCGCCAGAAGGAGAAAAAGGAGAAGTTAGAAGAGAAGGAAGAGGAGAAAAAAAGGTATTTGACCGCTCGAGGATTTCTTCCGCGTGTAACTTAGGCACGCGGGTCGTTAATGCGAAACGCGAGAATTGCCGACTGAAGAAGGAGGGTGGTTGTAGTACTACTACCCCTGTAGGCAAGAGGGTTGAAACGGGGTGGAAAACACGATCGGTGGAAATGCTCGTACATACAGGGTACTTTGCTTTTTCCCTATTCATGAGACGACAAAAACCGCTTCGCCTCGAGTGAGTTTTCGCTCGAGGATTTCTTCTCGAGGCGAGAGTGTGCCTTAAAGCGTCCGAGGGTAAGAAGGTGTGTGACAAGGGGTACAGCGTGAAGAATTGATCGGAGAACTTCGTTGTTCCTCGACATTTTAACTGTTTCCATGCTTGATAATCCGTCGATCAAGTTACGAATGTTTCTCGTGGTGAATTTTTTATTCGTCATCTTTGCGCTGCTTTTTTCTCGTTTAATTATCGTGTACTTGTAATATGCGCCGAAGAATTCGACAAAGTGTCGAATAATAGAAAAGAATGTGGAATTGTTAGCGAAAATATTTTTCAATACGTTCATTTATCAGGAATCGTTAATTATTCGCGATAGCAAAACACACGTATTCGTATCCTATAGAGAAAAAAAAGCAGAGAAGGTAGTTTCTTGTTTTTAAATATTTTTTCATTCTTTCATATTAGTAACATTTTTGTAATTGGCGACGAAGTCTTTCCAAGTAAATAGAGTTTACAGAGTCTTGGCCTTTCGAGGTTGTTGGATTTACGATTTTCATTTATAAAAATCTTTGCCGGACTTGTCTCCGGAAAGTGCCGGCTCCTGAAATATGTGAATTCTCATAATGACATGTAGTTAACAAATTAATTTCAGGATTGTGCTAATCAGATTGTCGAAACTTACTCCGCAGTAGATTAGAACCTCCCGCGGTCGTTCCGGATGAATTTGAACTGCATGAAAAAATTTTGGTTTCACATGAAAGTTTTGCTTCTTGTTTCTTTCAAAAAATCGATTCACCCTGGTTCATGGGATTAAATAAAAATTAACGCTTTAATTTTCAAACGCTTACCCTGACAGCCTACGGATAAGATTCGGAACATCAGGCCCCACTGAAAAATCGTGTGAACTTCCATAAAGCGACGCAAACAACAAAGAAGAGAAATTAATCAACAATTCACATTTTTCTGATAACTGAGACTTACAACGAATGTTTGGAGAGGCATCTGGACTTGTAGACCGATTGACGCTATACAAGGGAAAGTCCAAAGTTACAATAAATTTAACAAAATGAAATAGGAATAAAATCAGAAATATCTAACCTGATCACTTGCTGCCGAAGTCGCCCCCGCAAATTGTCTGTTCCTGAAATATGCGAATTCTCGTAATGATGTGTGCTTAACAAATTAATTCCAGGATTGTGCTAATCAGATTGTCGAAACTTACTCTGCAGTAGATTAGAACCCCCCGCGGTCGTTCCGGATGAATTTGAACTGCATGAAAAAATTTTGGTTTCACATGAAAGTTTTGCTTCTTGTTTCTTTCAAAAAATCGATTCACCCTGGTTCATGGGATTAAATAAAAATTAACGCTTTAATTTTCAAACGCTTACCCTGACAGCCTACGGATAAGATTCGGAACATCAGGCCCCACTGAAAAATCGTGTGAACTTCCATAAAGCGACGCCAACAACAAAGAAGAGAAATTAATCAACAATTCACATTTTTCTGATAACTGAGACTTACAACGAATGTTTGGAGAGGCATCTGGACCTGTAGACCGATTGACGCTATACAAAGGAAAGTCCAAAGTAATAATAAATTTAACAAAATGAAATAGGAATAAAATCAGAAATATCTAACCTAATCACTTGCTGCCGAATTCGTCCCCGCAAATTGTCGGTTCCTGAAATATGCGAATTCTCGTAATGATGTGTGCTTAACAAATTAATTCCAGGATTGTGCTAATCAGATTGTCGAAACTTACTCCGCAGTAGATTAGAACCCCCCGCGGTCGTTCTGGATGAATTTGAACTGCATGAAAAAATTTTGGTTTCACATGAAAGTTTTCCTTCTTGTTTCTTTTAAAAAATCCATTCACTCTGTTTCATGGGATTGAATAAAAATTATTGCTTTAATTTTCAAACGCTTACCCTGACAGTCTACGGATAAAATTCGGATCATCAGGTCCCACTGAAAAATCGTGTGAACTTCCATAAAGCGACGCAAACAACAAAGAAGAGAAATTAATCAAAAATGCACATTTTTCTGATAATTGAGACTTACAACGAATGTTTGGGGGGGCACCAGGACCTGTAGACCGATTGACGCTATACAAGGGAAAGTCCGAAGTTACAATAAATATAACAAAACGAAATAGGAATAATCAGAAATATCTAACCTGATCACTCGCTGCCGAATTCCCTGCCGAATTCTACCAAAAACTAAAGTCCCAGGGAAAGAGAAACAATCGATAATGCATCACGCGCATACACTTATACACATAGACTGCGCCTCCTTATGTGCGCGTTGAAGACTACATTGAAGGACAGAGATTATAGCAAACGCGAGGCCTTCTCTCTCGCTCCGTGGTAAGAGAGGGGGAAAACAAGAAGGGGAAGGATAACACAAACGGCACTGTAAACGCTCTTCTCCTTTTCTCCTTATTCCCCCACCAACGCTCCTGTCGGACAGAGACACACTCACTTTGACTAGAGAGCCTTCAATCAGAGTGACGACAAGAGTGACGTTCCGCCATGTTATATCGAAATCGTGCGAGAGAGAAAGAGACATATGCTTTCTCCGTTCTATGCTTCCTTTCTGTTCTATGTGTCAAAAGTGTAATTGAAGCACACCTCTAACCCACAAGCGACGGGAAGCTGAAAGTGATATTATATGAAACGAACATTTGAAATGTGTTTGCGGTTGGAAAATATTTACAGACATTGCAGTCCTTATTTTAATAATATGAGTAATATTAACTTACATACGTTTTTAGTTAACAAGTTTGATTCCGTTCCCACAGGTAATCTTCAATATTGTCATGATATGCGTTCAAAATTATTGCGTAAATTTGCTACAGTTCGTTTGAAATTTAAAATAAGTCACTCCCTTTACAGTCGTGCCTAAATAGACGAAGAATTGTAATACCGAATCGTAAATATTACGACAATAAATCGATGGCGATGCACCGTTCTTTTAAATAACAGAATGTGCAAAAATGTATATTGTACAATATAGGACTACAATAAATAATACTCTGCTTACACTCTCTATTTATTTATGCGCCGATTAACAAGGAGTATTGCTACTGTAGGTATGCATTGATTTGAGCATTGTTTGCAATGATATATCGAAGAAATTAAAATGTATTTCACGCGAATTTGAAATTCGGCGGGAATCGATTGAGAATGGCGGACCAATCAGAAGTGGCAGCCCCTTGTCGTCACTCTGATTTAAGGCTCTCTAACATTGACTATTGCTCTTTCGTTTTAATGTAGTCTTCAGCGCCTCTCACAGGATGCTCGGTCTATGAGTATAATACCCGTATTCATAGTCGTTCCTTGAGGAATAAGGATCCCTTATTCCTTATTCCACATTTCATAAACCTTCCTTGACCGAACAAGGAGCCTTATTGGCTTCCTTATTTCAAGGGTGGTCACGAGCTTCCTTGAGCCTTCATGGAGGCTTCCTTCATCCTTAAGATAAGGAACGACTATGAATACGGGCATAAGTCTATGATCACGCACGATTGAAAAAAAGAAAAAATTATACAACCTGATGCAGACTGGTCCTGCGGCAGAGCCACTGCTCCCTCCCACGAGTCATAAAAAATGGCCGCAAAAGAAATCACCAGGAAACAAATTGAAAAACCCAAGGAACGCATGATGACTTCTTGCGCCGATAAATCGATATCCTAACGTCACAGCTCACCGTATGGTTTTCGGACAATTTTCCGTGAGTTCTCACGTGGTACCCTTTTCGATAACATTAAATTAAATTTATATGTTTACGGCTAAATTCATAAGTCAGATATTTAAAATTGATCTTCCCCCGAAATCGATCTTTCAATGTCTATCGAAAAAACCACCCATAAAAAGGCATTAAAGTATTAAAAAAAAATAGAATAGCGCCAAACATGTTAGAAAACTCACCGAAGAAAGTGTTCGGGTTACCGAATATGTAAAATCACCTTTCAGTGGCAATTGAAGAGTCTGGATAAACAGAAAAATTGGCACGTAATATTGGACTGTACATTGTCTTTATTCGCGCGTGAATAAAAGAAAAGATATCGGATTTTAGAATTTCCACGACCTGCCGAAACCTATCCCGGCTTTGATGTCTAACAATGAGTCGACTTCAACACTCACAGAATCTAGTGTCCTAATCAACCGTCCTAATTGCATTGCCACGTCTATAGAATATTGATTAATATAATTACCACAGAATTTGGAATCAAAACGAATCGTGACTGGGATTGAGTGCTTCACTGGCCCTTATTAGACACGTTGTGCCTTGAAAGGAATCTTGAAGAAGACTAGACGGTTTTACGTTTTAAGATGTAATATATACTTTGCAGTCGCATTAAAGAGCATCTTGTTCTCGTTTCACGAGTTGCGTTATCGGAGTAATTTCGGAACACATGTCCTAAGTTATCAATATGAGGGTCTTTAAACCATACTGTCGCGTGTACTGAATTGATGAGTCGGAAAATGCAAAGCTAGAAAACTGCTTAATTTTAATGCTCTACAACACAAGGTTTTCTACGTTATCACCCACAGTGAACCGATTACCTTCTTTTTGGTCTAGATAAACAGAAAAAGTGACACATAATATTGTACTCGGCATTGCCTTCATTCGCGTGTATTTGCGAGAAAACCTAATCGAAAAGGGTGAAGATGGCAATGAGCAATTGCCGGATTACCGTGACCCGTAGCAAGTAGGCTGTTGTGGCAACGCACGCTTTTGGATCGGTCGTGGCTTGTTGGATGGCCCGAGAGAAACAAGGACTCCTCGACGAAGCCTCAAGATATAAGGACGTGTAAACAGCTGGGCTGAATAAAGGGAAACTCAAGCAAAACCGAGAATACCCTGTCCTTTTTCTAACACGTGTAACTGAAAAATATTGAATTTTATAATTTCGACGACCCGTCAAAATAATCTCGCCATCGATGTCTGACAATGAGTCGGCTACAACACACTTTGCGCGAGAATCTACCGAGTGCCCTAATCAATTGTCGTCATGTAATTACTACATCTATGCAATAATGATTAACATAATTACGGGAAAGCCGTCAAAGTGAATCCCGACAGGGCTCGATTTCTTCGCTGGCTCTTGTCAGAAACGTCGTGGCTTGAAATGGCGCTTTAAAAAGATTTTGCGGTTCTACGTTGTAAACTAGGGGGCAGAGCGTGTACAATTGTACACGTATATGTCAAATTTTATCGGGATCCAACAAGTCATTCCAAAGATATTAATTTTTCGATATTTGAATTTGCCGCCATTTTGTACCGGTTCAAGATGACGGCACACAAATGTTAATGTCAACTCACTGTGGTACAATTGATTTTTGTGCAAAAATTGATCCTGATCGGTTCGCCCGTTTTTCCGAAATCGAGGATATACACGGACATACACACATACACACACACACACACACGCGCGCGTCCGCGCGAACGGTTTTCAGGATGGCGATTGCATGAGTCACTCTCTTTACGGCCGTGCCATAATATAAAGTGTATTCTACAGTCTCGTTGAAGAGCATATAATTCACGTTTCATGAGTTGCGTTATCAGGGCAATTTCGGAACACGTGTACGAAATTATCAATATAAGGCTTTTCAAACCAAACTTCCGCGTGTATTCAGTTGGAAAATGGCTCCAAGCGGTACCCAACAATATAATGTCGGTACAATTTTGTAAAGTTTAAACTTTCAAATTTAATTTAATAACTTTTTGATTTTTAAACATTATCCACAACTATTATAAATTTATCCTAATCCTTGAGTGGTTCTAAAATACGAAACATTTTTTTTAAACTATAACTTTATTTTAACTAATGAAACATTAGAGCTCGTGGGACTTCTCAAAGTACCCATTAAATTTACAATAATTAAGAATGACAATCAACTAACAATAATTAATACTGAAGAATTCGGTAAGCTGAAACAGTCTAGGCGAAAACACTTTTCAATTCGGTCATTTAGTAAGAATCATTAATTATTCGCAGTAGCAAAACAAATGTGTTTGTATTCAGTCGTTGTTTAAAAAATTGCTCATTCTTTTATTTTAGCAGTATTCTTGAAATTAAGTAGCACCACTTTGCCAACTAAGTAGAGTTTTCCTTCACCTTCCGTGATTTCTGACTACCTTCATTACTGATTTCATAAATGTTCCGAGTGACTGTCCCAATTCAAACCAGGCCTCGCTGTGGTGTGCTGTAATATATTGTGCCAATTCTCGTAAGGACATATGCTTAATAAATGTATTGCAGGGTTGTGCTTATCAGATTAACAAAACTTACCCTGTTGTGGTTGACCAGAGGACGGCGGAATCGCCGCTAATTGATTTCCGCTGTATGGGAAAATTCTTGTTTTAAATGAAAATTTGTCTTCTTATTCTTTTAAAAGAATGTACTGCCACTGGTATACAAGATCATACAACAATCCACACTTGAATTTTTAAACTCTCACCGAAACAGCCCCTCTCCAAGATTCTTCAAAACAGTACGTGGCTCTAAAACTTCGTATGAATTTCCATAAAGCGACGAAACAAATAAATTAATCGAAAGTTTCATATTTTCTGATAATCCAGACTCACCAGCAGCCGGTTGGTTGGTAGGTTGGTTGGTATTAGGCTGCGTAAATTGATTGTTGCTAAACACAGGAAAGAACGAAAAACACAGGAAAGTTACGAAAAAATTAACAAAGCCAAGTACAAACAAAATCTGAAATATCTAACCTGACCACTGAATCCCAGTGTTGCTTCGCGAAAATGTCGGTAACTGAAATGTTGGGAAAGGAGAAACAATCGATAATGCACCTCGCACAATTGAAAAAAAGAAAAGTCATACAACCTGGTTGGGGCTGCTGCTGTGGCATAGCCACTGTTCCCTCCTGCAAGTCATTGAAGATGACCGCAAAACAAATCACCAGGAAACGAATTGAAAAATCGAAGTAACGCATGATAACTTCTTGTTGGTCACATTCGTAGAAATGAATACCACTTTCGTTTCCTCAAACGAATTTGGATGTTCAGGCGTCTAATATTTGTTGAAACGCGTGTTGAAAGCAACTCGATAAATCGATATCTCCTGACGTCTAACCTCGCCGTATGGTATTCAAAAATTTCTCCGTAAGTTTCCACCTGGTACCGTTTTTGTCACAGTAAAATAAATTTATATGTATGTTTACGAAAAATGTATTAGTCAGATATTTAATATTTGCCTTTCCTCGAAAGAAAGAAGCGTTCGCTGTCTACTAAAAAAATCACCCACAAATGGATCATAGAGTATAAAAAAGAAAAAAAGGAGAAGTGTTAAGCATATTAGAAGTCCTATCAAATAAAGTGTTCGAGTTACTGAAAATGCAAAATCACCTTTCACTGGCACGTAGAACTATCCGTAGAAATGTTAATTTGATATTTGGTCACTTTAATAATTCAATCTCTTTGGTGTCGCGCTTTAAAAGGAAGTTTGAAGAAGACTTAGCGACTCTACGACACAAGACATAAAATGATTTCAACACTCGCGTATAAAAGCTTATCATTCACGTTTTACGAGTTGTGTTATTGCGACAATTTTAAAATGCGTGTCCGATGTTATCAATATGAATATCCTCAAATTAAGCTTCCGCGTGTATTGTGTCGCATTGGAAAATAAGACCAAGGGGTACATACTAACATCAAATTCTCGCAATTTTTAGATCTTACAATAAACTTTATCCACAACTATCGCCAGTCTTATTCCTAATCTTGTACTGGTTCTAAAATACGAACCGTTTTGTTTAAAACTATAACTTTACTTTAAAAAATGAAACGTAAGAGCTTATGGACTGTCCTCTCCAAATGAAAATAACAATAATTAAATTAGTAGACTAATCCTAATACTGAAACTAATACGAATGAAGCCTGTAAAACAGGAATATTGGCCGGAAGTACTCCTATACTCACGAACGCCTTTAAAGCTTTTGCATTCCGACGAATCAAGCCCTCGATTTTTCTCTCACACAGAACACACACACACACCATCTGTGACTTACATCATGCGTAAGCGAAGAGGTCGTCGAGGCAGCCTGGGGCCCGGAGAACACAGCGGCAAAGCTCCGAGCTTGTTTAACACTTGAATGGCAGGGGTGTTCGAGAGCATTAGAAAAGAAACACGAGCGAGAGACAGAGAGAAAGAGGAGAGAATCTCTCCTGTAGAGAAAGCATAGAGGACGTGAAACGGCCAAGCAGAAGATATCGTCGTTTTTGAAGGCGTCACGTGAGCCTTTCGAGAAAAAGCGAATATACATATAAGATGAAAGGAGATTCCACGCTAAGAAATATAAGAGGAAGTGAAGGAAGGGAACAAGAAGAAGAAGGGAAGCGTGAAAACGTATCTCTTCATTCTTTCATCTCTCATCTCTCTCATTCTTTTTCTCTCTCTTCATTGTCTAGTCCCCATGAGCTCTTTATCGAAGATAGAAGAGCGTGTAATATAAAAGAAGAGAGATCTATGTAAAAAAATATAGGAAGAGAAGAAGAAGAAATCGAAGAAGTACTTAAAAAGCTCTCCCACCCCTCCATTCTCTCCTCCTCCTTTTCTTTCTTCCTCGTCTCTACGTCGCGGACCTCTCTCAAAAGAATCTGTATAAAGGAAGAGAATATTCTCGGTACAGGTATACGAGAAGATGAGAATAAGGAAAATATAAAGAAAAGCGTAAAGCAAACAACCCCTCCAGTTTCTTCTTCTCCTGTCGACTCTTCCTCACTCTTCCTTCTTCTTTCCTTCTCGAATCCAGATGCGTGCTCGCGCCTGTGTCTGCGCCATTGTTTTGCGGAGACGCACCATGCTGGAAAGCCGGAAACCGTGCCTCGAGATTCCGTACGAGCTAGTCCGTCGGCACGGCTGCTCGATAAACAAACGGATTGTCGCACGCCAGGGAGAAACAAGGTGATGGAGGAGGATGAAAATAAGGAGAAAGAAGAATATGAGACTCCGTATTATCTTCTCGCAATTCTAATGAAGCGTAGCAGATGCACGAGGAAGGAATATGATTGAATGGCGCAAAAATTAATTATACTAATTAAAGTAGTCCTGGTATGTGAAGTGAGCGTATTCCTGTCAAACACATATCGCTATGGTTTATTCGACAGGCTGCCAAGGATCTTTGGAAATTGGTATTTAATTATCCGGAACCGAATGAATTAAAGATATCATTGAAGAAAGCACACGTAAATTTTATCCACAGGAATATTGGTCGCTTCGATTTGCACACGTATTCGTTATATCGAATTTCTTTTTCAAAGCAATAATTACATTCGTACATCCGCGAGTTACCGCGTTACTTCAAATAAAATACCCCAACAAGGGAAACGATTTCTCCGACTCGTGACGTAAGCATATAACTATGAAAGAAGCATGTTTTCTTAAGCTAGTCACTTCTTTTGCTCGCGCATTCTTCGTGCAAATAATGCCTAACTCCGCGAGTAGTCCAACGACTATCACGTGTCGTATTTTCTCTTTAACGCTCTCCCTCTCATCTCTCACTTTTCTCTCCACTCCGCGTCACTAGTACCTTTGCTCTCCATCTTGCGCTTTCCGTCTGTTTGTGACTCACCCCCATTTCCTTCCGCCCCAACTCATTCTCCGTTCGTATAGTAAAAGGGAGTCGTCGAGGCATAATGTGTCGGAGGACACGCGTGGAAGAAGCAAGAGGAAAAGGAGAATGAACAGGAGAAGGACGTGGAGGAAGAGGAGAAGGAGAAGGAGAAAGATAGAGGTTGAAGGTGAGAACTACGAGGTTCGATGAACAGACGTATCCGCTGGCCCGAGATAAACGCGAAGTTGGAACAACGAGGAGAAACGCTAGTTCTGTCTGGGGACCCTGGACAGAGACACAAGGCTTAGGCGTTTAGAAAGTAAAGGGAACGAGGGACGTTGTTTAGAGAATCAATATCCATAACGGGTCTACTAGTTTTGCTACCCTCGTTTCTACGAGGGTTGAGACGAATGTGATTAATGATGGGTTCAAGTGTAACAACAGTAGGATTCAATATTTGTAAAGTGAATTCGAAGCTTCTATAGGAATTTTCAGAAAATAAACACAGTAGTTTTAAGCACCGTACTTCGGAAAACTAAAATGTGCTCATACATTTACAAGTAAGATATTAAGGGAAGTTTATAAGCACTTTTTTAAAAATTATATATTCTCTTATGATCATTGTTCTTCATTAATACACATCTCTTATTGTCACTTTTATGCTTTGTCTATTTCTACGTTAATAATATACTTCGATGATTCCACATTGCTAAAAATTTGCCAAATAACGCAAAAAAGGCAATTTTTCAACTAATAATCATAATACATTAATAACTAATTAAAAAGAATATAATAAAGACGGAATTCGCAGAGTCGTAACAACAAATTCTCAGATTGAATTAAATCCGTAAACATCTTGCAAACATCTGTTGTCGTAACTGCCTGTAAATCTTATGCTCTGTAGTCTTTATTTTCCTCGTCTTCGCATCTCTCTTTCTCAGCTCCAACAAATAAATCGAAAGCTCGAACGTAATCTTACAACTGCTTCACTCTCCGGCGTCTCCTTGCCCATTCGCGCCGCTTACAATTAAGAGCGCACCGGCGCCGGTCGACGTTCGGACGTTTCTGCAGCACGAAATGCAAGAATAACATTATGCACGAGTGCGCTCCAAACTCCTCGAAGAACGAAAGAGGTGGGAGGATGACGAGAGGGTAAACTGGTTAGTTGGCTAACCGGAAGAAGGTCCACCAGACTTTCAACCCCTTCTGAGCGAGCCCTTCAACCCCTTCGCGCGTCTTCGTGAAATACTCGTCGTGGGAGCTTGCGGCCCACCCGGTATTAAACTGGTCTGAACTTTGCTCGGGGAGAGAGTACTGAGAGAGGGTATGAGCTTGAGTGTGTGTGTTAGAGAGAGAGAGAGAGAGAGAGAGAGAGAGAGAGAGAGAAGTAGAGAGTGCGACTTAGCGAGTAATAATTGCCGTCGAAGCGTCTTACGTCGTTAGCAATGCGAGATACATCGCACCCCCTTCCTCTTCACCTTCTCGTTTTCCAACCCCTTCTCTCTTCATCTCGTGAATCTTATTACGTGATTCACGACAACCTCGGGCCAATCAAAACTTCGAAAGATCCGACCGAGCGTAGAGCAAGCATGCCCTTCCGGCGAACTTGACGAACTGACGCATCGGTGAATCGTGAGGTTTGTCAAGTGTAAAAACACTGTTCCTTCAGAGGGAAACCTATCTTGTTTTGGGCAATTTAAAAAAGAATTGTGGTATTGAGAGTGAGGAAAAGTTTAAATGTTTTTAAGGATCTTGAAACGCGTGAATTCTTCGGTACGGTAGGATCCAAAGGGTGTAAATTTTCATGGGGTAGTTACACGTTTCTTTTATTGAAAGATATTTTTTTGGCTGAAGAATGAGTGAACACCACTTCTATTTACCACTCTGATATAATAACATTGTCGGTTGGACGCTTCATGATAACGTAACCTTTGGAAAGCATCGCGATGTTAGGCATCGAGTATGTACAGATACTATAAAATTAAAATTATCTCCAGAAGAAAAAATTAGGAGCTACCTAGAAGTTTTACGATCTAAATCGCTTTAGGTTGGTGCATATATAAACAACAAATTTTACAAGAATGATTGCACATTTCTAAATTTCCAGAAAACATTTTCTTTATTACTAACTCTATGATCCACCTGCATTCATACACTGAAAAAATTGTATTCTTAAAATGCAAACTTAATAATTCATCTTAATAGATATTCTTAATAGATAAGAATATTTTCTTATCGATATGACGGTTTTTGGAATATAATCTTAAATTAAGAATATATTCTTAATAATCCATCTGAATGTCGCTACACAATGCGTGTCAGTATTCAGTTAAGTTACGTTACACATCGCGTGAGGCACATGTCGATGTCTGTATCTTGTTCCTCTTGCAATTCTGCGTAATTTTGAGTACTATATTATTTTGTGTGCTGTGTTGTGCAAAAATTATGGATAAGGACTTAATGGAGATATTTACAAGTTATAGAAATACATGTATATATGAATTGTAACCTTCTCTCGTAACTACATTTCTCAACCAATTCCGATTTCAAGATATGGATAATGTAATTTTCGACAATATAGAGAGTGAAGCATTTCAAAGTTCTGTTTCCAATAATTATATACGAAATATATCCATACAAATATCCACCAGGCTATGTTAAGAATATCCTGTTAAGGATATTTGATTAGAGGAATCTGTTTAGAACATTCTACTCTTAAATTAAGAAGATCCTCTTGTTACTTATTTTAGTAGAAAATACTGTAAACTTACTTGGTAAATTCTTAAGATAAGAATACAATTTTTTCAGTGTACAGTTCTACCAACGATTTACAGTACATGTATGCCATTTTGGAAAAACTCACGACTAAAAGAAAATCTCTGCACCCCAATTATCTCCTTATCAAGAAAGATTCACTGCCCGATAAATGGAGAAATCTCATAAACTAAATTACAGATCAACATCATTTCTGTTCTACGCTTGAGGAACGTGACGCGTGCCTCGCAACGATTTAACCCCGCGGGAGCGGGTAGCGTCGCGACGCGAGGCGTCGGGCATGTGCCCACCGGCGCAGTGGAGAATTTTGCGCGGCCTGGAATACCGACAATGGCCCAGGCACGATGAATAGATCAGCATGTGATCGGATCAGCGATACTGCAGACCACGCCGTCATCACGACCTGTTCCGCGCCCGGCGTGCCACAGAACTCTGTGTATGTGTGTTGTGCGCGTGTGCGTATGCGTGACGCGTATGTTTCTCTCTCTCTCTCTCTGTCTCTCTCTTTCTCTATGTCTACGCGTTTGTGTGAAGGAGAGAAAGAGAGTGCGTGAGTCCTACACCTGCTGCGAGTGCGTTGCCACGCAGCACATCCTGCACATAATTGCTTGCTGCAATTCCGTGTCGCGGACTCATTAGTACGATGCGGTGAGGAACGATGGTAAAGGAAATAAACCGGCGGTGTTAAAGTCAGTCCGAAGTGAACTGGTTTTGAAATTTCTCGTTTTTTCTTTTCGGTTGGTGTATTCGAAAATGTTGGCAAAAGCAACGGGAAATTAATTAGATGAGTGAGTAAAGTGGAGATTATAAATTCGTAGGGGTGAATGAAACTCGGTGTATGGTGGGAGAGGAGTATTGTCTATCGTTTGGAGTGTGATTTGATTATAGAGAGTCGGTGGATTAGATGAATGATTAGAGGAGATGTCAGAGATTGTGGGTTTAAAGGAATTTGACGGAACGGCGCGGAAAAAATGTCGATGTGGGCCTTGTTTCCTTTCTAGTGATTTTAATATATCGAGTAATAGAAGATTAGATGTATCATTGAGTTCAAGATCCAAAATTTATGCTTCTTAGACGCTTCGTTGAGAGACAGAAAAGAAATAAGAGCATCGTTTTTATTTAGGTTATGATCCAAATCAACGGAATAATCAAATACCAAATAGACCAGAGGATTAGAAATGTGATAATAGCAGAGCATAGAAAGCCACAGTTTATCCCATTCACCGACCCATTCGTGCCGAGTTCGAAATTTTGGCGCCCAGGACGCGTCGCTCTAAATTTGCCTGCCTGGATGAATGGCTTAACAGAAGAAAATGGAAACAGAAGAGTTCCTTTAATACATTATTAACATTTGTTACGCAATATGGATTTGACAATCAAGTAAACCAAAGAATAGAAATACGCGTGCCCTGTAAAAACATAAAACGACTTTCTCACAAATTGCCAAGTGGCCTCTTCAGACTCTCTGAAATATCAACTTGAATTTTGGAAAAATGATTGAATGGATTGTGGAATTGATGAAGAGCAAACTGAACGTTTCTCTCGGTTCCACGGTCGGTCAACGACCCATGATCCATGACGGGCTTCGACGCGGGTGGCCACAGTTAAATACAACGGCGTGCTTTCATCGATATTGCGGATCGACTATAATGGCTTTTATGTGGGCCGCGTTTACACGCGCCGCCTGTAAACGCACGGCTCGAAGTTTGCAACGTCCTACTACGTTGGAAAGAACGATTACATTATAAAAGAAAATGTATTTTCTGCGGAAGGGAAAGCTTATTCTGTATAAATCTTCTCCAGGCTCTCGATCTTTCCTCTGTCTCTCATTCTCCCTGCCTTTTTTAATTCCTCTCTCTCTCTCTCTCTGTTCTTCAATTCCGCTGATATACCGATTGGCAATAATACCTTTTATGCGGAGGACCACCGTCGCCACGCCGATGACCGGTTGCACGAGGCCGACCGTAAACGTATATGCGCCCATCAGGTGCATCGACATTTTTCACGCCTCGACGTGCCGCGCGAACCGCTCTTCGGCACGAGCTGATATCCGCGCGCGGAATAAATCACTAAAATAGGCCGACGAGCGACCCCTCTTCTATTTTCCTTCCCTTCCATCTCCCTCTACCCTCATGATCATCGACCTTTTAATATCGGTCGATTAACGATCCCGTACGCTCGCTCGCTCGTCACCGCTTTTAAATGCCTGGCCAGGTTACGAGCAAGCTCCGAAAATATTTTTCCCCCCATATTCTCGAATAGCTTGGGCAACTGGTGGATTGGAGAAAGGTAAGTACCTCGAGTAGCTACGGTTATTTAATTTTAAGGAAGAGTTTATTGAAAATAGGGGGTGTAGCGTGTATACAGGCGAGGCAATGAAATTATAAAAAAAATCTGTGGTTAGACTGTTTCAGCTGTCAGGAGGTTGCTTAATTAGAAATAAAAACTTGTGGTTTGTGAAATTTAAGATTAGAATGATTTTTAATTCCAATTTCTAAAAGATCCTATCTCATATAAATCGATTAATAATAAAGCAGGGACTAGAAGAATGAGGTATGTTATATGTTACAAATTTTGCAAGAAAATACATTAATCAGTACTTGTAGAAGAAAATCCAATAAAGGAAAAGTCATTTATTAACTGCAAATAAAATTAGCTTTATCAATTTTGACACAATTATCAATTTCACGGAAGGCAACATGTACTCTTCTTCTAAACACCTTCTAAGCATAAATAATTACACTCCGAAACAACGTCGTCATAATTAACGAGAGTAGACTAACTAGAACATTAATATCTTGTATTTTGCGATATGATGTACTTCGCTGTCCACGTTCTACAAGATAACAGGAGAACGTCGATTCGAACTTCTTGTCGATGGTCATTATCCACAGTGGAGTCTTCTTGCTGGAGAACATTGGAGAACGGTGTGTCCGGGTTGTAGAATCTCCTCTCCTAAAACTCAATAGTTAAGCCAGTCCCAGTCGATCGCACCCTCTTCGAATATTGGACTCTCTGTTATTTTAAGAATATTCTCATCACACCATATTCAATCGTACCAGTGTTTACATAGAGATTTTCTTTGACTCGCCAAATGCGTCCACGAAATTTCTATTTTTTCTCGTTTCTTCCTTCTTTATTCAATGGAAGTCGAAGTTCACTTTAATTTTTATTTGTGAATATTACTTCCTTTCCATTCGTCTTATTCAAATAATTTCTTATCGATAGTGGATGGTTATTTTTACCCTTTACTTTCATTATTATTGCATTAACTAATTGAATAGCCAGAGGAAACATCGTTCCAGAATTTAATAATCTGTTTTTCATTCACTTGTACATTCATTTCTATCTGTCTCTCTCGATTTGCGTTATTAAAACACGTTGTGAATTTTCGATATCGAAAAGTAATACTTTTGATTTTCATCTTGGACAAAGCACAACCGTAACGTGATTGCCGGGCTGTCACGCTTATTTCACGCTTTCAAAATTTCATATTGTCCGTGGTTTACATATTTACTCACAATTCTATTCAGTTTTATTTTACATTAATACTTGCTATCGTGCTCGCGCTTCGAAGTTCACTAACCAATCACTCTACTATTGTTGTAATCTGAAATGCAAGCTCAAACGCATCCAATAATTTAGTAATGGCGATCGATTCCGTAATATTACGTGTATAATACTGTAGTAACAAACTGTGCGTAAATATTGAAAATTTAGTGAATTATTCAACGAATGTTAACACGCAAAAATATACATTATTAAATTACTTGACAATTAATAGAATTATTGACCCTGTGTAAAAGAACCATCAGATTTGTTTTTAGGACGCAAACAAATAACAATTTCATTCTTCTGCCTCTCTCTCCATCTCTCTTCCTTTCTCTCTTTCTCTCGCTTCAAGCGTCACCTTTTTTTTTTACATTCGCCATCAACGCCAACAACATACTCACTCGATCACGATCGATCGATCATTCGCGCGGTCCCTCTGGTCACGTGATCGCGAACACCAAAACCTGTCGGTGCGATTAATCTGCGCGCTTTCTCGATGACCCCGGTCCTCCACCACGTCCTATTTGCACGGGCTTTACGAAACAGTAATTTTATCCTCCACTCATTCTCCCCTCTTCGTCCATCGGCAACCCTTTTCGCTCTGTTCTCAAACTCACTTTGGCCACCCCTACCGCAAACACTTTCGGCAATGACGCGCGTTCGCAGCAGAGAGGTGTGGCGAGAGGTTGCGTAAAAATTTCGCGGCCTCGCGGTTACCGGCGCGTCGCTCGGCCACGAATCGACTCGTTAGGGAGGAAAAATGACTCGCGTCGTTTTTACGAGAGAACGTTGCTGGAGATGAAATTCGAAATAGGCGACGTGGGTCGGTGGGCGTCGCGACGCCCATGTGCCGTCCCACAGTATTGCGGGCGCGATGTTACGTTCATCTCTTCCCACCCCAGCGACACTTTTTTGTTTAACGATCGTGGCGAACGAGCCGCGTGGACGTCGCACTGTTATTTCTCTCTTTTTCCGTTTTTTTTTTTCCATTGTTGCGCTTCGCTTTCCGCTCCGCTTGATGCGTTGACCCCTCCCTCCCGAGCGAAGCACATTTTGATACCCTTCAATTATTATGGAATATGTCGTGTAATCGAGACGAGTGGATGAAAAAAAAAAAAAAAAGAAAGGGTGTGGGGTCGAAGCAACACGCGTGCACGCGCGACAAAACGGAAAGAGAGATTGGCGGTGGTGGTGGAAAAAGAATTATGTTGGCAGTTTGCGCGCTCGCTGCCTCGTTACAGTGGGATGTAAATCGTCGGATTTCGTTCTTCCTTTTCTCTCTCTCTCTCTCTCTCTCTCTCTCTCTCTCTCTCTCTTCTTTGTTTGTTCCGTTTTATTTATTTTTTTTCCCTTTTTTGCCTTTTTGTTGCCGCGCTTTTGTCGACCTTCAAATGAATTTTGAGCTGCGAATCCGTACTGTCTGTGATTTAACGAAATTTATTATTATTGTTATTAATGGAGAGCAAGAATCCCGTAGATTTACGTATTGTCGGGCCGGATGCGCGAGGAATGGTGTAACTCTGTACATTGTAAATAATACGTATCATTTTTTCTGTTATTGTTATTATTATTATTACGTTTAAACGTGTCCAACTGAATTAACAGCGCGTTATTTTTCTTTGGTCTTGTTTTCTTTTATCGTGCAACGAGAAAGCGGGTGGGGAGACATTTCGTTGTGAAAATTTGATCTCATGTGGATGCGAACTGGAATTGGAATTCGAATGAAGAATCGAAGATCCTTTGACCAGTCGGGTCCCTCGACACGAGCCAAATGAAACGTTCAATATTTATTTGCACGTTGCCAAACTCCAGCCCGAGAGAGTTAGAAAAAGATAATTGCTGAGATGGCATGGTTTCGTGGCAATCCGCGCGAGATCGTTTACCCAAATCGTTTTTCGCGCGATCGTGGTGGGTAACCTCGGTTATAACTCTACAGCTATCAATTTATAATTCGAATTCTGATTCGATCGGGCAACCACGAATGTATTCCTCTATTTAAATGATCGACCGCGAGCATATCGTCTTGCGAAACTTCCTCGCCGGGTTATTCGTCAAGCGAATTATTTGTGCCCGATGGAAAGAAGCATCTCGATTCGATTGTCCTCGGCGATCAGAACAGAAGTGAAATTTAGATGGATTTTCGTCTGGTGTACTTTGCCTCGGGAATTCAAGTAACCCCATTGCCCAAACCCTAACCCCAACCATTTCGGGAAAATCACGGAGAAAATGATATTCTACAGGATTACTGTTATGAAGAATAATGAATTCCTCTGGAATAACAAAATAATGAACTTTTCTTCGTTCTCGTTGCTGAATGATTGTTATTAGTATTATCACGCTGGCCATTGTTTATTGGTTTACCGTTATTTAAGTTTTTCCTCAAGTCCACTAAGGACACAAGCTTTCCATTTTTAAGCTCATATTTCGAGTAAATAAAAGTGCTTACAAATCCGCACTGTGTTTCTGCGAGACGCGCAGGAATCCCGCGTCAGTTTCGCTTCGTTCAAACCTCATTCATATTTCCCATTAGGCATCCTCGGTATTCTTGAATTCGAGGGCTCTATACCTCAGAAGGAGGTGAAGTCCGCGATAACGAAGCTTTCGCGTTTCCAAACCTCTCACCCCTTCTGAACTCGCAGCCCGAGACGATCATGCGATCGTGGCACGAGAGCCTAAGGAAGAGGAGGAGGCCCTCGGGCTTCCTCAATCAAAACGCAAGCTCCTCTGATTGACCTGTCAGGATTATCTTGATTTTTCGATCTACCTACCTCCGCTTGCAGGAAGCACCGAAGAGCAGACCCTTCCTTCCCTCTATCCCGAGGGTGAAGAGTATTCTCAAAAGGAGAGAGAAAGGCGAGAAGCAGGTGGCAGCCTCGGAATGGCACCTAGAGGCGCCATCTTGCCACATTTCCTTTTGCCACCGTGAAGGGGTGAAATGCGCCCCCTTACACACTTCTAACCCTCGTGAACGAAAAGGCCGAACGTTACGGCGTCGGCGCTTCGTCACAGGAATGCACGCAACTGCGCGCACTTCCGTTACGTCGTTCCTTTCGTTACGTAACGCGCGCGCGTGTGCGTGTGTGTATGTGTGTGTGAGGTGGAAGTAGAGCTTGTGCCTTCGGGCTACGTTCTCGATACGCGAACCGTTTGAAGCGCGCGGGTTTTCAACGACGTGTACGAGTTTCCAAAGTACAGCCGCGAAATAAAGGAAATTCACACAGCTCCGTATTCGCGCGCTCCAAAGTCTACGAGCGAAACTGTCGTTTCGCGTTGCGTGGGAGAATTCGTGTCGATAGTATCGGGGAGCTGTTGGGGATTAAATTTGATTTTGTATGAGTGTGGGAGAATGAGGATGGTCTTGCGGATGAGTTTAATCGGGCTTATGCTACTATTCGGTGAATTATTTACTTCTTATTAACCAGTTAAGTGCGTTCTATGTGTATACACGTCAATCCAAACTTTTTATATTTTCCATCATGAACAATAAAAACAACTTACCATTCGATATAAAGACTAAAAATTAAAACTGAAAAAAAAAATTCCACAGTTCACTGGTTAAGATGGTGAATATGTGAAATAATATTCCCAACATTATGTTTTTTTTGTTTCATACTGCGTGGAAGAATTCGTTCAAGAATTAAAATTGGTTTGCTGGTGTGCCTATTTGCGAATACTTTTAATTGGGTCATTCTACTACTTGATGATTTATTTAGCAGCAGGACCGAATCGAATTTGTGGAATAATATTGAAAAGAGTACACTTTCGTTTTGTCTTCGTGACGAAACTGACCGTGCACTTAAAGCAATCGAAAATTAAATTATATTTATTATAAACGTCGAGAGTAAGAGAAATGTTTGTGCTCAATTACTACAAGGTACATCGCATACGGTCGACTCTCGTAAAATAATAATTGGAAGGGTGAGTGGAATTGTCAGGTAAAATAAGGAGAATCATTGACGAGTGAATAAGAACAAACAACAATCGATAAATTTAATTTACAATTCGCAATATCGGGTTCTCAAGACGGAAGAAGTACAGGTGTTTAATTATCGCGCTCTCTAGGCTTCATTTCCCTAACCCGCGAAAGATAAGGACGAGTAAATTTTCATATCGTAGAGAGAATAATAATTGATAAAATACTACCTCCGCGCCGTGCTTTCCTCGACGCTCACTTCCTTCCTACGCCGGACGTTTCACGAGGAAATATTCAAATGGAAAGTGTCTGAACTGCTTCCAACGAGGTTCGCGAGGGGTAGAAGAAGAAGGAGGGTGAGATGAGGGGTGCACTAGTGCACCGACGGTCCGGCGACTCTCGATTTATCTCGACTACAACTCGAGATTACTTTTTCCTTCTTTTACTTTAATAAACGAGGGGCCGAGGAGGCGGACGCGACCGGCCGTAAATGAGGTCTGTAAAGTCGCCTGCGCGGCGCCGCGGGCAAAGGCAAGTTTTTAATTATAACTAAAAAAATATCATATTTCGACGTCCATCTGACGAACGAGCGTACACTCTGTTCGGGGGCCAGAATGCGAGAAGAATTCGAAATCGTACGAAGAAAGACGCTTCAAAATCTACAATAATTCACAAACGCGTAGTTTGGCGGGTCGGTCGCACAGTTAGACGAGAAGCGAAAAATGAATTTCGATTACTTCGCAGATTCTCTCAACCTCGGTACATTCTTCGTGAGTTACATTTCTTGTTTTCGTGTTGTACACATCAAGAATCAAGTTCTTAAGTTAAACATTAACTCTCTTAGTTATGTGTTTAACTATCATTTAGTAAGTACGCTAAAAGCTCGAAATATCGCTGTATTCATAAAGAGATTATGGAAATACCAATCCTCACGATTTACCAAACTATTTCTTCGTCTTCACTTTAACCGACAAAAGTTACTCATGGTCAGTTTTACGCGCCATGCTGCGGCGAATATCGCATTAACTCGCACGAACATTTGAAATTTGCCATTAAATTTTTCATTGTCTTCATTTGTGTCCACCCTTTCAACGAATTTTGGAAGCAAACTTTAAAAAATAACAAATAGATGAGCGAACACTCGGGAAAGCAAGCGCGATATTAATCACTCGCTCTCCCGTCTTTCCTAGCAGCGCGCACCAGTGACGTCACGCGCGATATGCGCCCGGTAAAAGCATCGTCGATCGCGCGGCTGTTCTTGCGCTAAGTAATTGAAATTGATCCAGCGCGATCGAGCGCGCGCACGCGTGCGCGTTCGCGCTAATGCGCTCGGCCTATTAATTTCGGGAGGAAGCCATTAGCTTTTACATTCACCGCACCTCGCCAATCCCTTCTTCTCGTCCACTAAACAATCTATCATATCGCATAACGGCGTCGAAGTTCGTTAAGCCGCCGACAAACCGGTCGCTCGATATTCGGTGATCGATTATTCTCAAAAGCGGACGTCGCTTCCGTTTTCCGGGCGGTGGGTGACTGAGGGCTGGGTGGTTATGGGAGTGGAATGCGGTAGCGTACAAACGCTCCGAAATTGGCGCGCGCTCGCGTGATCGCTTTATCGAGAAGGGAGGCGAATTTATTTTGGTTAAATTTGGACCTCACACGCCAGTGAGATCGAGTTACCTCACGTCTTATTTGTTTTTTTAACTTCTCAACGGTAACAATCGACACCTATTCTAATCTAACAATAAGTGTTTGGTAGTAATTTTCCCGGAGTTAAAGTGTCACTGCAAAGAGCACATTAATAAAGAAGATAATGTGACGGAAAATAGTATGAGCAAGAGAGTGAGAGAGCGAAAGAGAGAGAGGGAGAGAGGAAGATCGCGTACAGAGAGGAGAGTGAAAGAGTGAGGACGAGGAGAAGCGGAAAGTGCCCAGTTAGAAGAGCCGTGATCAGTCGAGCTCCAAACGCCAAATTGGAAATACGCATCCATGAAAATTGACCGACTGCTTATCCGTGGAATTGGTAAAGGTTGGAAGGAAGAGGCGTTTGTATCGATGGAATCTTGTGGCCATTGAGACCAGCCGGAAGTCTCCTGCACTCTCCCTCTACGGAATTTTTGACTGTAAGGCCTTTACACTCTAAAGTAAACGTTGAAAGACGTAACGATCGTTATAAAGGGATTTTTAAATTTGGCCGTCGGATCCCAGCTCGATCGAGTTTCCTTACTTTTTTGTTTTTTCATCGGTGACAATCCTGGACAGCCTGAGAGACATGTGCTAATCTAAAAGCTTGCTGCTCATTTTCCAAGATTCAAGTTTTACTTGCAAAACGCGGATTAATAAATAAGAAATGAGGCTGTGCGTGACTTCGAACGTGTGAATAATAGTGTTGTGCATCGAATGAATCCTTTCTCATAAAGTTGATCGAAGGAAGAGACGAAATAATGTGATCGACGATCTTAGAACACCATATGACACCACTGGCATTAGATGAAAATCGACGATGAAAGTATTTACCACTATACTTCAAATTTCGACGATCAAGAGTAAAATTCTACAGCGTAATTCGAGCAAAAATCCTTAATGCGCATTGCCCAAATAGCTCTAGACTCAATGCTTTCATGCACCCCCCCCCCCTTTCCCAAAAAAACAAATATGTAGGGGAGGGTGGGGCATGATGGGGTTGAGGGCAAGACGGGGTTTTTGTAATAGCTTCCTCGATAAGTGCCGCAATGGAGCGGGAAAACGTTGAATTGTTTGCTCTTGCTATGCCAATCTGTGACAGTGATGACAGCTGTTTTCTGTCATTTACTTAGAGACTAAACATCCAAACGTGTATTTGTTGTTTGCTGATGTAATTTTTCAACGGATTTACAT
The DNA here is from genome assembly GCA_944319695.1 of Tiphia femorata. Taxonomy (NCBI): domain Eukaryota; kingdom Metazoa; phylum Arthropoda; class Insecta; order Hymenoptera; family Tiphiidae; genus Tiphia; species Tiphia femorata. The sequence continues at coordinate 5,602,714 of OX090902.1, forward strand.
AAGAGCAGGTAAGAAGCGTAATTTTTTTTTTCACGATTACATAGTATCCTCTAATAAAGTATTTTCTTAGGAATACATTCATGTATGCGATCAATTGATTTAAAATATGTTTACGTTGTTATGCACACTTAACCTGAAAACTGTCCCTTGGGGCAAGACGGGGTCCGAAGCTGTACCTACCCATCGTGGACCACATCTTGCCCTACATTAAATATGTATAGAGTATAATTATATATATTTTATTAGAAATAAAACTGTCTCTATTGCATACACCAAGATGATAAGCATTAAATATTAACTATGCCCTAAGTAATAATAATAATTGTATCTTTTGTGTTTTACCTTTTTTAATTGTTTATATAAAATATACAAGTAAATTTGTCACCAAGGTTTACTAGTGTTTCTAGTTACTTATTGAAAACCTTATGTTGTATTCGAGATTAAAAAGATCCCATCTTACTCCACGCCTATGCCCCGTCTTGCCCCTTGGGTAGGGCAAGATGGGGTAGTTGGCAGGACCTACAAAAACAATTTTTTTTTTACAGAAAATACTTATATTTTTAATTCCTAATGTTTCTATCAATAGCAGCTAGTTGAAGGATCAAGTTGCAATAGCAGCCGTTTCTATTCCGCATTTTAAATGCCTGAAAAAAAATTAAAAAGTCTTAAGGACCCCATCATGCCCCACCCTCCCCTACATAAACAATGAAACAAGCCCGCTGACGCGTCCTCTTGACGAACGTAAAATTCGTCGAGAGGCGCATTTGGAGCGACGCACTTGCTCTTCCGCAAAATCGTCGACAATCGTCGCGCTTCGTCGTCGTGGTTGGGAGAGATGCGGAGAAAAAACCGCACGCGGTGTGGAGGATGTCGCATCGGGAGCATCGCCGATATTTGACGTCATTGGAGCGCGCCGGTGTCGTTCGCGCGGTGATTGCGAAGAGATCGCGAGGAGAAAGAGGATGAAGGATGGGGTTAAGGGGTCGAAAGGGATGAGGATGAGCAGAATGAAAAGTGTACTCTGAAATGAAGTGGGCTGGAGGTGAAGCAGGAGAAGGGTAGGCTAAGCTTCACGGCCCGGGGATCAATCCCTTCGAGTACTCGGCGAGACGCGTGACCCACATCATCAATGGCGATTGCAATTGTTCGGGAAGAGATATGAGAGGAGAGAGAGGGAAAGAGATAGAGGTAGTGAGAGAGGCAAGAGAGAAAAAGAACAAGGAGAGAGAGGACCCTCGTTGAAAATAAATCGTAGAAGTGCAAGGGAAAAATGCGTGAAGAATTTTCTTCTGTAAGCCTTTTTTATATTCAAAGGGTCCACGACTATTTTTCCAGAGAATCTAATTAAGGCTGATGCCATTCCCGGGCGCTTGGTGCGCTCCTCGTTTATGGAAATATTATTAAATCGTGTCATATGGAATTTCGGACCATGTTTCCATTTTTCATCGATATAATCGGACATTTGCCATTACACGATCTAATAACGGCACATGAAGAATTTAACATAATTTAACATATACTTTCGATCTAAATGCTAGAAATAATGAAAGTAGATGTAACATAATTGGCGAGCTTTCCCGAGTCCAGTCGAAAATTCGTAAACTCGGGCAAGAATGAAAAAAAGTGAAGGTAAGAAATAGAGCGACTAGGAAGAAACGAAATTAATTGTCCAGCAATTATAAAGAAGGCCGGCCGAATTGCTTCACCGTCCATCCATCCTTCCACCCTTCTACCCACGGATGGGCGTGTGCTTGCACCGAGCTTTAAACACTCCGCGTTTTATGTACCGTTGCGAACCTCACCAGGACTCTACGGAAAAGCGAGAAAAAAAGATTGAGAAGCCGGGGGATGGTTCGGGAGTGTCTCAGAAGTCGAGAAGAAAAGAACCAGTAGGCGCGACACGGTGCGCTTCTTTTGATGTCGTGGATGTCGCTCGCGGTACTCGACACACATCCCGGACTCGTTAACAATATGGTCGGTTGGCACGACTGCTTGAGGAACGGTACTGCGGCCTGGAATTACAGTCCGCGGTTCGAGAACAAGAGAAGAGGATGAGAAGGGGTGAGAAGAAGAAAAAGTAGAAGGAGGGAGGAGAAAAAGCGAGGACAAGGGGTGAAAAAAGGGGTGAGAAGGAGTGATGAGAAGAGGTGAAGGTACGGGCACAAGAGGTGCAAGAGGGGGTGAGAAAAGAAGGGGTGCGGACAAGGGGTGGAGCGTGGATAAAAGTGAAGGGGTGAGAGCGAGGGGTGAGAAGACGGTACGAGTACATGGGGTGAGAAAAAAAGTGGGCACCAGGGGTGAGAAGGAGTGAGAAGAAGGTAGCAGCACAAGGAGTCAAAAGGGGGTGAGGAAAAAAAGGGGTGAGAAGGGGGTGTTGGTTGGCACGGTAGAGTCTTTCTCTGGCTACGAGGCGCGAGATAAGCCACGCGCGAAACGCGAAAAGGGACAGGCTGTTTCTTGCGAAAGCAGACCAGAAGATAGAAAGGGCGGCAGAGAGAGAGAGAGAGAGAGAGAGAGAGAGAGAGAGAGAGAGAGCCGACGAGGAAGAAGGAAAACAGAAGCGGAGAGAGGAAATCAAAGAAACGAAGGAGACTGCAAGTTTTGCACCTGAATGTGAAGAAGTACCGGGGACGTTTACTGCCCTAGGTTTTCGAGGCTGCGCTCTCTTGTGAGAAGAAGCAAAAGAGGTAGGGAGAGAGAGAAACAGACGGAGAAGAAAAATACGTGGAGAATGAGGAGAAGAGAGGACAGTTACTATCTTAAGCGAACAATTGCATGCATCCTTGCATCCCGTTTCTCTTTCCCTCTTTTTCATCCTTCTCGGACTTCCTCCTCCGACCTTATTCGCTCATTCACCGTAAAAACGACGCTTGTACTCGGCGCTACGGCCTTACGCCCGGCCTGCCCTGAAAAGCGACGCCATTGTCCGCGACGCTGGCCTCGAAACATTCGCAAGCGTTTCGCAAATTGCATTTCCCTTCACCGTAGGAAAGTATGTCGAGGAAATTAGAATTATTCGCATCCTCTTGCACGATTTTTATTGTTTTTTGTACTTGGAGTAATTGGCGGATTACAAGTAATTGGTTTTCGATGGCGTTCTGAGAGAATCGGTTTTTGATTATTACTCGAGAGAGATGAATGTGGAATGCTGAGAAATTACTGAAGGTCTAATAAACACCTTGAGATCCGTGCGCATACTATGTGCAATTGATATTCAATTATTTGATGGATAGTAACGATTAACGGTGTAATTGCAATGCAATTGATTGTGTAAATATCAATCTGAGGGACATCAATGAAATTCGTTTAAAATCGACATCTCAGATTTTTGCTGGCAAGGAATCAAAGCCCAAGAAAAAGAAGCCTCTTCAAAAATAAACTCCCTCTCGAAAAACAGAAAAGCAAAATGAAACTATTTCCTGTGAAATATACGAGTATCAACTGAATAGTAACACAGAGAATTAACCTGACCACAATCAGAAAAAATGTTTAATTCCCTTAAGTAATTAGCCGAAAATTAACTCTTAGGATCTTCGTCTTCTCATCTCCTACGATTAACACGGACAGAATACAATTCATGATGCAAACGTCAATTTGAACAATATCAGATCCTATTTAAAAAAACATCCTTTCGAAACATCCACTTAAACTTATAGAGCAAAACAAAGTCACTTTACCTTCTCACCTCCTGCGATTAAACACGGACCCAATCTAAAAAGTATCAAAGCCACTTAAATCCAGTTAAACTCGATATCCAAACTCGTCCTTAAGCAAAAGCCAAAAATAGAGTAGTTCCCTAAATCACCTCGCTTCGAAACCCACCACGTCACTCGAGCTAATCGAGCGAGGCAAACCCACACCCGGGAGGCAGAGACTAGTCGAGCAAACACACACGCAGCAGGTGTGCGCAAATGCAGTTAATTAATTAACGTCGATTACATGCTACGACGAAAGGAAAGGGGAGAGTGAGAGAGAGAGTGAGAGAGAGAGAGAGAGAGAGAGAGACTCAGACAGCTCGCGTCTGTGAAGTGGAGAAGCGACTTCCGTCTTAGACGATTAATTATTCTTTGGTCCTCGGGCGAATGGAATATAAACAGTAGGCGCCGTACCACGCCTGAAAATGAAACGAGTATTGCGCGCGCACGCGTGGAAAGCTCCACGGGTGCGTTTTGTCGGCGCTAAGAGAGCGAAGAGGATTGACACAAAGACGTGCGGCCGTGAGAGTCAGAAAGGGAGAGAGAGAAAGAGAAAGAGAGAGAGAGAGACGGAAAGAATGAACACAACTGTCGCGAGATGCTGCGGGCTGTCAGCCGGAAAATTCCGTGTCCGGTCTCATTCCAGGTGAACAACAACAACGCGAAAACTGGAGAGAAGAGAGTTCGGGAGAGCGAAACCACTAACGTTCTCCTCACTTTCTCCCTCTGCGTTTCTCTCTCCTGACGAAGTCACATTGTCACGGCTTGGCCACATTTCAACGTCGGCCGGACTGCATGGATTTTGTGGCTTTCACGGAAGTTCGAGAGTGCGGCGCAGAGAGAGAGAGAGAGAGAGAGAGAGAGAGAGAGAGAGAGAGAGAGAGAGAGAGAGAGTAAAAAGGATGAAGATGGAGATAGAAGCTTTCGCCTGTATTACGATTCATAATTTCGTTAATTTCGAAATGGCATTGTTGATGTCTAAGGAGATGCTTTAGATTGGAAACTAATTTTTTCAGGTACCATGACAGAACTACGAAGAACGAAATCGAAATTCTAATATAAATGTAAATGCCTCGGTGTGTAAGTTATAAAATCGAAAGAGTCGAGGGCCGTAGATTTTTAAAGACATTGTATAGTTATACAATTTGTAAGTTATACGAAATAATTAACAAGAAAGAAACTATGATTTCAAGCAAAACATTGTTCGTATGTCGATTATGCGAGTTCAGAATGGGAAAGTAATAACAAGTACCTGCAGACTTTTGGCTATTAATTTTAAGAAAGATAATTTTAACAAATTTAATTTTTCATCTACGTATGTATAAAATATTTCTTGCGCTTCGGTAATGCTTTATTTTCAATTTGCACGAGGGATACCATTTATAAAAAAAAGAACACGTATCCAGGATGTGCATGTTAATTCAAGCCAATCCGATAATTCGAGGAAGATTATATACCTCAAATACAGAAGCTTCGTTAACATTCCAGATTTAGCTACAATATTTTACGAGGAATTATTTAAGGGCGAATTATTAAAAGCGACTGCAGCACAAAAGCGTAAAATAGTTCCCGTAACAACCACGTTGAGTACATCGTTACCACGCGAGCTTAATCTTATTCGCTTGAGCTCCCCTAATAAAAATACCGAATCATAAAAATACCATAGCGATAAACTGCATTATCTGTTAACCATAAAATGCAAACTACCTTAATTAATGAATTGTATAACTTTCAACTCAAGAGTTTACAAATTACAACGAGGCGAAAATACTACTGAGTACCTTTGCCTGAAAATTGTAACTTTTCCGCACCCTTTTCCGCAGTTTTTCTTACATCAACAATTGTTTCTCACTCAGTGCCTCTGACACTTTACTCTCCTGTCTTTACTTTCGTTTCACAAATACTCTCTTCTCCGACCTCGAAGACCACGAGGGAGGCTTACTTGCTGTCGGAGACGGAAGTTACTTCTTGTCGTGAAAATTTTCCAAGTTTCTTCTCCGTCGCGACGCACACGTCGTTCTTGTACGCCATAATTCTACCACATTCTGCATCTCCAAAAGCCCCAGCTTATTCTTTTCTTCTTCTAATCTTCCTTTGCGCCTTCTGCAATTACTCTTGCTTGATTTTTGTCAATTTCTTAACTCATCTCGAAGTTTTTCTACGTACATAATATAATTGCCACGAGACACGCGTAGAATTTTGTGAGCATGCAAAATTTCGCGAGCGATTTAAGCACGTGTGAATCGTATTTGAATCTAAGAATTTTAGAAGAACACAAAATAATTTTTGGCAAAGCAGAACATTTTTATTTGCAGCTTTTTTAAGATTTTTAAGAAGTTTTGGATCGAGATTAATTTGAATCTAAGATAAACACATTTTTAAGAAATGCTCCATGAGAGGGACTGAATAACACAATCTTGAATGGAATATCTTTGATTCTATAGACTCTTAAAAGAATCCCAGGATTATGTGGGAAACGTGAAAAAGTTTTTCTTCCAGCTTCTTTAGAATCGAACGATTTTAAGAAAGGATTTAGAGAAGAGTCAGAATGGTTAGATAACAGCATCTTGAATGGATCATTTTCGATTCTGTAAAATCTTGGGAAAACCGTAGAATTATTCTTAAAAAGCGAGAAAGTCTCTCACGGATGTGAAAAGATTTTCTGAAAAAGCTCTACCATGGTGACTAGATAATATCTTGAATGGATATTTAATTCTGTAAAATCTTGGAAGAGTACCAGGATTATTCTTAGGAAGATAGAAATTCTCTCTTACAGGGTCTGTGAAACCTGAAAAGATTCTTACAGAAAGCTCTACCATCGTGACTAGATAACACCATCTTGAATGGATCGTATTTTGTATGATCTTGGATGAGTCGTAGGATTATTCTTCGAAAGAGAGAAATGCAAGGGCCATGCCTTGGCAGCAAAATGTGTGAGTCGAATGCGTCTGTGTAAACCAGTGTGCCTGTATACGTGAGGCGAGCGAACAAGTGATGATCGTCGGTGGTACTAGCAGACAGAGCCTCTCGAACTTTGACACACGTATTTCCAACAACCTTTGCGTGGAACACTTTTTCTTAAAATCATTTGTGAACAAATACATTTTCCTTCCCTTTTCCTTTCTTTTCCGTTTAACCTCTCGTGTTTTCTTCCAAGCTATTCCACCTCTCTTTCTCTCCTATCCTCACAGAAAGTCTCTCTTACAGCTTCTACGAGATTTGAAAGGATTTTCAGAAAAAGACTCGACGATGCTGACTAGATAACGTCATATTGAATAGAATGGTAAACCTCGTGTGCTTCTCTCTCCTTTCTTCTTTCTCCTTTTCTTTTTCCGATCCTTCCTTTCACTACTCACTCTCGTCCACGCACTTACCTTCAACCACCACGCTAGATCTATTCAATTTACTTTTTCTACCGAGCAGAAGTAGAAATCTACTCTTGGAAATGTAGAAAACACACGTGGCTTGGCTGATGTCGTGAGGGCGTTGAGAGCATCTGAGAATACGGAATTTCGAGGAACGAGAAAAAGTTGCTCACCAAAGCGCACGCTGGGACTCCTTAGCCTAGAATGCTGTGCTTGAAGCTTTGAAGGAGACAAAGAATGAGGAGAAGAGATGAAAGCAGGATAACGAAGAAAATGCTAAGAAGAAGAAAGATTTAAAGCATGAGGACAGGTCAACGATAAAAAGGAGGAGTGACGAACAAGGATAAAAGTAAGAAAAACAAGAACGTGGATGGAAAGAGAGAGAATGGGGCGAGGTTGATACACGGAAGCGAACAAACGAAAATTGAAAACGCCAAGAAAATAAGGAAGATGAAAAATAGAAAGAAAGGAGTAAAAATAAGAAACAAAGAGAGAAGAACGATAATTAGAGAGGACGGCAAAACAAGGATAAAAATGCCTCTTCCAAAACATTCTACATATGTTCAACAATACTAATTCAAATTCTGTAATTACTTATTCACCTATAACTCTACATTTTTCCGTGTCTCTCTTAACGACATAATCTAAGAGCGTAACTAATATTAAAATCTCAACATTTCTCGCTAATCCTATTGCTTTAACAAACCGACAAACTGTTCTATCCAATCGCCATTATTCGTCCTGTTATGTCGACCGTCACAAATAAACAGTAGAAAAGCAGAACCAGGATGAGATGAACGAGATCGGAGCAAAGACAAAAAGAAGGAGGACGAGCATGGTCCCTTGAAACTTCACAATTTCGTTTCTTCGACGTTGGATCGGCGGGTGGGGCGCGCGTCTCGTTCTCTTGTCTTTCTCCACCCTCCACTGTCCTTCTCTTCACCTGTGGAAAGTTATCGACTATCCGCCAGCACAGCCAGGCCTTCTACCTCACCTCCAACCTCACCAGGGAGACAAACCGTAGTTACGCAATCGAGATTGCTTTATCGTACCGGCTGTGCTCGTATAACCTGTGGAACGTCACGCGATTCGCTTCACCGGGAGAACACGACGATTTGCAACGACGCGCTCATAATTGCATTTCGTTCGGCTGGCCAAAGTGGAGTCGATGCAGCAAAAAGAATTTGAAATTCTCTTCAGGGTCCGGTGTCTTTGCCGAGTCGTCCCTGACGAGGAAGTTCGTCACGCGCTTCAAATTTTTGTTTTAAAGATTTTATGTGTTCGAATCTTTTGTTTCTTATTTCTAAAGAATGATAAAAAAGAATGATAGTGGTATGTCTTGTTCGCTTAGCATTGGGATGAAAATGTGGGATAATCTTTAATGTTTAGTTCGTTTGTTAAAAATGGTGGTTTTCATTATTTTAAAGAATCGTTTTCAGTAACGATGCTGCAATGGACAGCGAGCGATAAAAAATGAAATCAGAAGTTGAACACGTCGTAATACCTTCAGTTTTAGGATTGTCAGTGAATAAGTTAGTTGACAAAAATATCTCTGCAAACAAATGAATGCAAAAAAGCCCAAATTTTGAACCACGTCATCTCCAAAAAAGTCTACATGACCATGCACGAATCCTATTAAAAGTATTTTTATTTGTATAATCTTTCTTCCTTTCTCACCATTCAAGAGACATTCAAGATATTTCGAAAAAGCCATTCTCATCATTTAAAGTTTACTAGTAAATCTATTTAGGTTTATTAGTAAACCTACCATTTCACGAGCCTTTACGAGCAAAAAGGGACGCAAACTTTTTATGTATAATACTTTGTGACCTTCATTGAAAAATTTCATTCCACCCTTCAAGCCGCAAATTATGAATCAACTCAATTCAACTTTATTACTCTATTCGATCATATGTATTATAACATTTGCCTCTCGAATAGTTTTGAAATTACGCTAGATTTAATTCCTCATTCCATATTCCTCAATTTACAATTTTATTCCCTCTCGAACGCCAGGGCTGTCTTCATACCAACATAATTTAATTTTTCCTGGAATCTCGCAATGAGCACTGGCTACCTTACAGTTTTTTACAAAATAGCCGCAGTACCGTTCCGTTCTCGAGTCTCTTCGTCGCTGGACGAATGAGCTCATTAAATCCGAATTCCCGACTTTTACATTCTCTCTCTCTCTCTCTCTCTCTCTCTCTCTCTCTGTTGTTTCTCTTTCCCTCTCTCTCTCTCCCTTTTCTCTCTCCATCTCTCTTCCCCCGTTTCCCATTCTTACGTAACGGCCCGTCCGCAGAAACGAAGGAACGAAGCAAGTGGCATGGGCGAGAGAGAGTATCTCATTCCCGATTTAGTTTTCGCCCGTCGGACTCGGGGAACACGAAAGGGAACTTCGTTCCAAGTTTCTCTCGTTGCGATAGACAAACGGCGGATATTCCAGCGGCACCACCACCACGACGAACTTAGCCGATGCCTCGGCCCTTGTTTACGTAATCCGGAAACCGTTCGTCCGTTTTACGAAGCTTGTAAATCCATCGTTGGCCTCAACCCGTTACCGACGATCTTTCCGTAAGACACGGCAGACACCCAGGAAAGACTTAATTACTCGGGCCGAAGTTATCGATCGTTTCGCGATAATTCAATCCCGAAGTTCCACCGTAAACGCGGCCTGCTCCCTTGAACCCGCTCGTAACGTGGCGGGATGCTACTCCAGGGTTAATCGTGAGAGAACAACAACGTCAAATGTTACTTCAAGTCCAAAGAGGGGTGAGCAAAAGTCATGGCTATTCTCTTACAGGATTGAGAGAACTGTTGTGTTTCTGAGAAGAAGCAAATCGATTTTCATGTACAGCAATCTCGAGAGTAATTGCTTTTGTTTGGGTACCCTATTTCGAGTAACGTAGGAACATGTAAAGCGACATGTAATGCATAGAGAGAAGCAGTCGGCTGTAGGCTGTGCCACAGTCTGCACGCTTCAGGAATGGACTTTTATAGCCTATATTATACATATATGTATATACATATGCGTACATAAAGGACCGTTTATTTTGAAAGTGGAGCAAGTCCATTCTTTCTTTTTTAAAAATGGGATATCACATAATTTGTGATTAATTTAGTGTAAACTTTTTATTTATAACAGGTTCATTTTTTTTTTGTTTTTTTTTAAATGGACTCACGCCACTTTCAAAATAAACGGTCCATATATCTTGAGTGTGCCTCACGTTTTGGACCATACAATAAAATAAAAAGACGATACCATCACAACCAAGTGAGTTTATCTAATATTCTGGGAAATAACGAAATAAACTAGAAATATCCATTTTTGGAAATTATTACTCTCTTAGATCACTTTCACAATCACCGGCACAATTGTCTTGTCGATAATTGCCTATTTCCACCGTAGGCCTGACTGGCCATCGGTCGAACTCGATCGTAACATGGCCAGACGCTTCTCTTGTGTTAGTCGCGAGAGAGAACAACTTCTAATACGCAGAAGGAGAGAACAAAAGTCGATTCGATTACAAGATCGAGATAATTGGTTGGTGTGTATTTCCAAGAGGAAAAAGATCCATTTTCACGTAGAGTAATTCCGAGAGATAATTGCTTTTGTCTAGGTACCCTGTTTCGAGTAACGTAATAAGTCATAGATTTGAAAATTGGAGTGTAATCATTTTAACCTGTAAACACTCCGCGTAAAAAATGTATTAACGAATGCACTTTACTTCAACGAGAAATTCAAAGAGAAATTCTAAATCGCGGATTCTGTTATTTGCAAGATTTACGAACATGATGAAAGTCTACCGTTTTTCAGGAGCATTCTCTATTTCCTTCGACGTTCCTAAATCACTCAACGCGGTGCTTGAATCAGTTCACGCGTATCGTGAACAACGGGTATGTAACATTTACGTAACAGGCCCATGAAAACAAAATTCTCGGCAGCGTTTCAACACACGCGAATCGAAATCCTTCCGTGGGGGTGAGCGCGAATTAATTTCACATGAAAGGGTTAATTGCTGTTCCACACCCCGAAAATTACACATCGGACGATGAATCTACTGCCACGTCCGTTTCTTCTCATTTCTTTCTGCTTCATGCGCTTACTGAATCTTATCACTAATTCCTTATCTACATTTATACTAATAAAACACACTGTATTTGTTAATCCGCATTTTTTGTCATTTTCCAAATTCCTGCACCATTCTTATTAAAATCGATTCCTCCACAATAAATACCACAGATTAATTTCAATCCTAACATCAAATTGTTCATTTACGAAAACGCAAAGGAATCAAGGATCTCGCGTAATCCTCCATTTAAAAAGAATACTAAAAATCCCTGAAAGCACGGGGACACCATTCTTGACGCAGCCGCCCGCTCGTGCTAAGATTCTAATTCAAAATTACGCGAAGCACGGACAACGATACCTTCATTAGTGCCACGCCTGATTAACGGGCCGGTGCCGGTAACGAGCGTTGGTAAAAGAAAAAAAAATAATCTCACGCCGGCGCCGTGGTCCGCTTAGTCCGCACACGTGCAGAGGTGCGAGAAGGTAGAACGAGTGGCTCGAGGAATAGAGTAAAAAATAAAATTCAGCGGGAGAGAGAGGGAGAGACAGGAGGGATACACGAGGTTGAAATTGTTGGCCCAAAGCTGTAATAAACGGTGCTTAAAAGCTCCCGTTGGCCCGTAACAAACGCGTTCCCATCCGAATTCGGGGGGAAGGGTGGAAAATCGAGAAGAGAGAGATGGATAAGCGAAGAGAATTTTCCGAGAGAGAAGAGAAGAGTTAAAGTTGCGTTTCCACTGTGAAGTTACATTTTGCCCATGTTCCACGCATGGGCAAATGTCGTCGTTAATTACCAAATGTATCGTTCGCGAAATCCTTCGCTTTAAATACAATGAGTTTCTCCCGGAAGCATTTCGTTCAATGTTCACAAATAAGAAAATAATTATTGCTGAGAGTTAACACCACGTAGAATATTACACGGCATAATTACAAAATCTCGCGAATTGCAGGTACATCGCAAAAACAAAAAACGGATAAAATCTACCTTAACATTGTGGAGTTTGTATTCATTTACAAAATCCTTTAAAAAAATCACGCACAGAGAGAAACAAAAAGTCGCTCATTGTCACTTCGTACTGTGAACACAGCTTAACGTGCTTTTGCTGGGATCGAAAACTATCGCACGCGCATGCACACCAACTTCAAAGGACTCTGGACTGGCAACAAAGGGGTGTCGGTATCCGTGTCTCGTCGAGGTTGAATAAAATCGAGATCGGTAAGGAAAAAAAAGAAGAGGGAGAGAGCGGAAAAAAGTCGCCCATTGTACGAGGTGCACAACGGGAGAGTGGAAAAGTGCGTGTTCTACAAACGAGACAATTCCATCGGCGCGTGTCGTGCCGAGCGTGTTAATGTTTCGCTCGCAGCTTGTTCCGCGAAAAATCGCGCGAGAAACGCGAGCGAGAACACGACATTGGGATAGTTGTTGCTTTTTTCGCAGGCGCAGGCTACGGGCTTCGCGAGACCTGCGATTTTCCGCGCGCGCACCCAGATTGAAAAATGTCCTGGTCGACCTACAACAGGCGCGACACGAAAAATTGCGACAAGGGGTAGGGGTAAAACACAAGCGTTCGAATTGAGGGAAGAAATTCTTGATTGAAAATTGTGCCGCGGTGAAAATCCTGATTGAATCTCTGGGAAAATCGTCTTCTCGGCGCGGTGGTGCTTTGTTCAAAAATATATTTGTCAGCACCGAGCCGTGCGGTTTGCGCGTGTAAATGAAATTGAGAGAAGGGCACTGGTAACTGACGCGGCACTCGTGGTCGATATTTTGATCTTGGAGGAGTTAAAACAGGGTGCTAGCGGTTTGTGAAAGTGTGTTTGGATAGACCAGAAGAATATTTTATGAAAATCCTTATAATGAAATTCTAAGTGATTAAAAATCTACCTCGCACGAATACATCCTTGTTTGAAGTAACTAAATGTAATCGTTCTTTCAAACGTGTTAATTTCTATAATTTCTCATAGAAATCTCTTACTCACTTCCACTGAACATTAGTATCAAGCATAATACAGTTCGATTGTGAGAGAGATTGTTAATATCCAAATTCTAATAATAAAGTATCCTCGTTAAACCCTCCATTATCGCCTTCATCCTATTTAAACGTGTCGCGCCAGCCCCCCCCCCCCTCTCTCTCTCTCTCTCTCTCTCTCTGAACGAAACTGTTTATTAGTCCCGGAGTAGCGGCCACTTTCGAAACTGTGCCACGAAGTGAAACGAGCCAAATAAATTTTCGGGATGGGGTGGGTGGAGCCAGGCTGGCACAGTCCCGCTCGATTCTTCTTCTCCGTGGTAGTTCTCCCAGGTCTGATCTTAACCTCGTTTTTTACTGCCCCCGTTGTGTCTTCCTCTCGTTGAAATCCTCTCTCCGCTTGCCTCCAGCGTCCTCCTCTTTTCTTCCACGGTAAACGCGGCGCGACGTCGCGCTTCGACGCCTTCTGTAGGAGACGCGCGCAGAATCGTAGGCAACATTGAGATCAGAATTTAACGAGCGTCGCTCGTGCTTTTCCAACGGCAGCGTGGCAGGAGGAAGAGGTGAGGCTGCGAAAACTCGTTCCGCTTCTGCTCGCTCGCTCGTTCGCCATTGTGAGTGGGCGCGAACGCGAGAAGAGATTCAGATGAACGAGGGTCACTAGTATCGATCGACCCTTTCCATTCAAGCTCGATTCCACGACTCGATTCCACCACGCACCCCCATCCTTTCGATTTAATCGACCCACTCGATAGCTTCTAGGGTGTGTCTAGTGATCGGCTCGAGGGTGTTGAAAGTCAATTTGTATATTGATTGATTAGCTGATTTCACGTCAAGTTGACAGTTCGATTGTATTCTCTGGAAATGATCAATCCAGATTATAATACAAATTCGGTATTGTCGTTTTCACGTACAATTTAATTTATATGCTAATGATAGACGTGTTGTAAATTAGCATTGGTTTTAAATTGCTGAAAGTACGGGTTATCATTATCATTCTTAGATTGTTAGAAATATTATGCTTTCTAATATCCACCCTAAGTAGATCTTCAACACTTGCAAGCACTCATCGTAAACACATTCTAATCACAAATACTTCACGTGTACAGTGAATGAATCGTTACAGTTGCAAGTAAATATTCTGCAAAGTGCACGCTGAGTACTGAATATAACTAAAACTCAAAAATACATATTAAACTTGATCCCATGCCTAGTATCCACTCTATTTATTTTTCTTCCTTCTCACATTGGAAATAATAATTCACGTTTCACCAACTTCATTTGCACGTACCTCCACTTCCTCCAATTATGTCCACACAAGAAGAGACCTGAGAAACAGTCCTCGTATAATTTCCGCTTGAGCTCCACATTTCTCTCGACGCCGAGCGTCGCAACGCCTCGCATTCCTACGTACCTTTACCCTTTCTCCTCTTCGCGTGACTGCGATCGGAACGCGGAAAGAATTACAAAATAGGAACTTTCAATTAGAGCCTCGGAGGGTAAGGTGGGTGGAGGTGGATGTGCGTTCCGAATTAAATTGCAACTCCTACTACGATCCTCTTGAAATTCGAGGGAATTTTCGCCGCGCAACGCGTTCCAAGAAGTTCCTCGTGAGGGAGGGTGGATCGCGTTTTCATTACGCGCTAGAAATCAGCTTCCTTTTCTCTTCAGAGAGAAAGATAGATAGATAGATAGATAGAGAAAGAGAGAGAAAGAGAAACAGCAAACGAGAGAGAAAAAGAAAATATTCGCATTTAACGCCTCCTTTACCTACGAACCAATTCCTCTCTCGCTTTTAATTCTTACCCTCTCCGACGAAACGCGTTGCTTTTTGCTCTCTCTCTTCCTCTCTCTCCCTCTCTTCCGCCTCACCCACCATGCGCGCGCGCGCCTTTCGATTTCGTTTCGCTTCTCGCCTCGAATCCCTCAAAGGAATTCCAGGACTGTTGCCCTCGAGACGAGAGCAGTTGTAGAAAATACGACGATGAACTTCTCGGCAACTTCTCCCTAGCCAAGTTTCCACGCAAGACTGGATACTAAATCGTTCACCCGTAACCTCCGGAGCGCTTGTGGCGTGGTATCATCCACTGGGGACACGCGACACGGCCACCAAGACACGTACTTTGTATTAAAGATAGAGAAATTGATTGGAAAATTGTAACCTCCTACAAGCATAAGATTGTAAAGGCAGAGGTATAGATTATTACAAAAGAAAGCACGAAGAAAGTAAAAATTTGAAATCGTTCAACTGTAACTACTTGATCTTCTTGTGGCCCTCTGGTAACCTTCAGAGACACGTCACGATTACGAATGCACACACAGTTGATATTAAGAATTGGCAAATTGAAATTTTATAGAAGGTCGCGCATGCAGAAGGAAATGAAAAAGGGGTAGCTACAAACAAAAGAAATCGTGAAGAAAGTAAACAATCCAAAACAATAACTCGTTCTTTTTCTCTAACTAAGTTCTTTTTCTTCTGTGGTCCATTATTGTTCAGTGCGATACACGAAAATTGAAGCTTCATGCGACCCCGAGGTCGTTAAAGAATACGAGCAAATAATAGCCAAAAAAGAATAAGATAACAAAAGCAAGAAATCGAAATCGTTTTCCATTAACGTCTAGACGTTTTGTATTTTCCTATCACCATCTTAAAACGCGCAATACAATAACCACAAGGCCTAATTAATATTAATAAGCAGTGATATTGACGTATAAAAATTGAAACTTCATTCGAGACGGCAAAAGGGAACGAAGAAAGGCGAGATATAAATAGAAAGAAAAAAGAAATCGAAGCAAAAGAAAACTAGGAGTCGAAAGGAAGCAATGACGAGGATCAAGCCGGGGCTGAACTGAACGAGGCTCGAGTGGAAAAGCTCGAGAGCTTTTCGCGGCGAAATGTCTACTCCTCGTTAGGAGGCTAACGAGAAGTAACAAGCGAACGAGGAGGAGGGAACGTATGAAAAAAAAGAAAGAAAAAAAAAAGCATCACGTAAAAGGAGAAAAGGAGCGGAGAAGATGAGGCAAACGAAGCGAGGCCTTTGCAGGGGTAGTAAAAGAAGCTGGAATCGGAGGTGCGAGATGGTGAAGAGCTTTTCGAAGTTGGACCGATGGAAAATGCAGGAGAAGAAGGAGGTTCGTGAGGGGGAGTATGAGAAACCTGACGTGGGGTAATACCAAACCGGCTGAATGGTCGAGTGCTAATCCGAGTGTAATAATGGCGTGTGTGCGGAACTCCCGGGCACACGAGTAGAAAAGAGTAGGAGAACGAGAAAGGGAGAAGGCACTCGACGATTTCACCAGTGCGGTATTACTGCCCGTCTCCATCCTCATCAGGGGTGGCTTCAAACCCTGTTATACGGTTTTTAATATACCGTCTACGCCCAATCATACGCCCGCCCCTCCGTAGCTTTTTCCTTTTTCATCGTTGCTAGAACCTGGAACCGATTCGAGTGGAAAGATTCCACGTGTGGGAGAAAAAGTGAGTAAGCGTGTGTAAGAAAGAGAGAGAGAGAGAGAGGAGGGGGGGGGGAGTGAAGAGAGTTTCGTGATCGGAAAGGTTAAGCTTTTTTCTCCATTTGCATTTGTACGGTGTGGAATTTACAGGAGAACAGGAAATGTTAGGGAAACTGCATTATTGTGAGTAGGGGTGGCTCTGATTTAGCGCCTGTTACAAAGTAACGTTGTAATTAAAGTTCGAAGTGAACAGCACGCGAGGACCACGAAAAAGAGTAATCAGCATCCCACACATGATTTACGATCGGAAAACCCGAAAACCCGCGACTCTCCAAAGAAGCTCGTAGCAAAGCACCACTATTTCCAAAGCCTTGACACATAAACTGCATTTATCAGGCTTCTAAGCTGATTCTGAGCTTCATCCTTCAAAGGATGTGAAAACATTAGAAATATTCGAAAAACCATATCATTACGAGCAACGTTGCAAGAAGTAACTTTCTGTTTAACATACGAAGCAGATACTATAAAAAACCCACGAAAAAAAATTCCACATAACGATCCACATTGGAGATGCTCGAATCCTCGCAACTTTCGAAAAAAGCTCGCAACAAAGCTCCTGCCACCAAAAGGGGGTGGCTTTTGACACATCTGCCTCTTCAAAGCCAAAAATCCGGTTGCACCCTCAAAAAAAGGACGAGTAAAAATCCAGGGGGTTTGAAAGACTTTTTAAAACGTTTTAAGGTCCTCGTAAATCCTTCGCCATTCCATGCAACCCCTAAACTCCACCCCCTCGTTGTATCTACATACCAAAGCCTAATCCTCCACAGCCCTCCAAGCGATTGAAATGAAAATGTACCGAGGCCTCTATCGCTTTATCTTTCCACCTTCCTCTCTCTCGTTCCACCCCCTCGATTATTCTCACCCCCACATGAATATCATTTTCTTACGTGGAACAACAATACAAGCGTGCGATTTATTCGCACGGATGAACACGCTGCTACCGCCCGAATGGAAAAACTGTCGACGAAAGCAACGACACTGCACAGGGTTCGAGGAGGAGGGCGAAAAAGAGGACGAGAAGGAAAAAAAGAAGGATTATCGAGTTGATGGAGGTGGAAAGGGGTGGAGTTCTGATCTCCTCGTTTTTTAGACACATACTAAGAGGGGTGGCAACTGCAATCGCTGAGAGAGAAATCATGGAGGATGGGTCCCGAGATGGAAACGAAAATCGGTGGAAGAGAAACTATAGGGCGGATCGAGGGCTGATGGTAGATCCATGGGTGGCATCGTGGACCCTCGAGCCCATCGTCCGTGAATAAATCGTCGGTGCTCAGGTGCAAAACGCGGCTAAATTCGTTTTATCCACTTTAGAGAACCGAGCATTGTTTTCGCGCACAATAAATATGTATGTGTGTGTTTGTGTATTATGTCGTTTTTCTTCGGTATCAAACGGGTTTCCTGAGTTCCTCTCGAAAAACGGAGCAGGCTACTTCGCGCGCGAGTAAAATGAATTCGGACAAGGTACTACGTCACAGGATATTAAGAAGATAATTTCTTTTAACGCGAAGATAGTGCCTTCTTCGCAGGAATTTCGTTTCGAAACCGGACCTTAATGCTGGCAAGAGCACTAGATGCGACAGTATTGGTCCGAAATAAATATGCTCGGTCTCATTGAAAAACAACGTGCCTTAAATTTTTAAAAATAATTACTTCTTGTTAATTGAATTTTTAATTAATACAACTTTATTTTCATTTTCAAGTTTATGGTTATATTCGTATACAAGCTTTCGAAAATCTCATGCCAGAGCACGCCTGCTTCTTACGGTTATTGTAAAAGAAGTGTGTGGTGTAATACGCACAGATACAAATTTCTCGCGCCACTCCTAATTGCATTGTTCATTGGTATTAACTTAAGCTCGTCACAATCTGCTACCAGGAGTTCCATACATAATTCATAGAGCGAGGCCAATACTTTAATCCTCGTTCTCCTTGCTCTATTCCTCTCATCTCGAAATAAATCGTTGGCAACTTTATTAATCTCCATCCTCTCCACCGGATGGGGAATCGATTACTTCCGCCAGAGGAGTACTCGATCTTTTCCTAGCTTAGAGGAAAAACCGCGAAATTGCGAGATAAAAGAAGTACAAGAAGACTTAGAACTACATTCAGAATTTATTAGGATTTGGACCATTTGTTATGATCATCGATAAGATCGATGATCGTTCAGTTGTTCAAAGAGCACGTAAAAAAGAAGCCGATTTAAAATGACGTAATATGATGTTTAAAAACAAAACTGAGTCGGCAAGAAACTGTTTACTTATACAGACTCACTTGACACCTTCATCTAAAAGAACCTTAAAGGCACTAATTATCCCATTCACTAATTACACCACACAAAAACAGGCTTCAGTCACAGCAGTTTCCAGAATAATCTAATGTAAAAAAGTCCCCAGTAGAGATTCTCTTGTCTTTCACATGCCGATATTCAAACAGTAAAAGATATAAAAAAAAAAAAAACACGTAATACCTTATGAACGTTCCCCAAATAATAATAAGAACTCCCTTACTTCGATTCGCCCTTCGTTGATTCCTGGGAAATTTCACGAACCAGTCTCGTCCCGCGTAATTGGCCCACGAAGATCCAATTACCTTACAGAAATTAAAATTTCTTATTATAGTCACAACTTGTCTGACACGCTAGTCGTGTAATTGTGATATATGTGCTATTTATTAACGTTGCGACGAAAATTAGCCTTAACTCATTTAATTAGAAAAATTGACTTATTCTTGGTTACAAATAAACAGCCACAGCAGTCTGGCCGAGGCATTCTTCATTCCACCTTGAGTTACAAGCTCAAGAAGCCTAACAAACCTTACCAAACGCGCAAAGAAGAGAAGGAAAAGGTCAAATTTCATCGTAGACCAGATATATCTTTTAAAAAGAAACTCATTTAAAATAACTTATAATAATAAGAACAGCGAAAACAAAAATGAATTCTCACTAAACAATTTACTTATCCAAATCTATTTCTCACACCAATTAACTAATCACAACCCACCCAGGGTCCAAATATAGCAAATTGTCAAATAAAATCAACTTTAAAAAATTCCCAGCAACGAAGGATTCCTTTTATCCTTCCCTCGTCGATGTGCAAACAAAAGGAGATAAATAAGAAAAAGAAACGAAATACCTTAAGAACACTCCCGGAATAATATAATAAAAATTCTGTTACTTCGATCCGCCCTTCCTTGATTCCTGCGAAACCTCACAAAACGGTCCCGCCTGCATAATTGGTCCACGAAGTTCCGTTAAAAATTAAAGAGGCGAAATTTTCTTGTTACAGCGACAGCGGCCTGGCCAAGGCAGGAGCAGCCCTGTCCAATAGCCGGGGACTTTTGCATGAACGGTGGTACCTGCCTGTTTTTCGAGACCGTCGGTGAACCGGCCTGCAGGTGAGCAAAAAGAATAAATATCACTCTTGGCCCGAAATAATAACTCGTTGGGTAAAAACGCTCACGACAATGTCGTTCACTGGGTGTGTACACGTTCTTCCTCTCATCGTGAAATTTCGTCGGGCCAAATTGACTGGGGACTACTCGCTCAGTTCCCACGACGATTTAAGCGAGCTGCTTTATAACGGCAGAACATTAAGGCGTTAAGTGGCATACCTGGTGTAGGTACTTGCACAAGGAAGCTTCGAATCTCGAGATGATTCTCGAATTGGAATATGCTCGTCTGAGAATCGTGTAACCGCGAGATATTTTCTTTCATTGAAGTGGCAACTGAAGTTAACCTTAACCAGTTAACTGCGTCCGACGTGTATACACGTCAATCCAAATTTTTTATATTTTTGATCATGAACAATAAAAACAGCTTACCATTCGACATAAAGACTAAAAATTAAAACTCAAAAAAAGACATTCCACAGTTAACTGGTTAACTCATTTATTCGAAAAAATTAACCTACCCTGTGATTACAAGAAAACAGCCGATTAAATTCAGAAGATAAAACATCGGTGAAAGGTTCTCATATTACATTGAGATTTTGCGTTAGGAAATTGCTAGTAGCAGAAACGTAAAAATTGAATGTCAATTATATTCCACGATAAATCAACGTCTCGGTCACGCATAGACTCTTTAAAAGATTAGAACGAAGATAGAATGAAATAAAATAAAACGTTTGTTCCTGCCCTGCTGCTGGACTGTCGCGTGAAACAAAAGGGTAAAAGATTAAAGGTGAGTTCCACCTAACTGGCAGAACAAGTAAAAGCTGGCGAAACCCGAGATAGAGGTACCCGCACGCAAAGTGCGTAAAAAACTCATCTCACTAGTAGGATGTGATCCTTCGTAATCCGAGCATTTTCAAGGATATTTGCAAGGGATTCTGTACACGTACTCGTAGCTTTTCAAGCTTTCAAGCACAACGGCAGAGACGAAGTACAAAACCGCAAAAGAATTAGGAATTCTTTTTTTACAGTGTTGCTTTACGGTATTTCATTGGTTTTCGTATTTCAACTTGACTGGCAATCGTTGATCTTCCTTTGTGTATTACGGCGTTTAATCTCTGCCCAGGTCCCACTGTTTCTCGTTGGCTTCTTTCTTTCAGCAAGTTTATTTTAATTAGCTAATGTACATTTTCGTCTGGACATGTACAATGGAACATGATTTAAGGCAGTAATAAGCAGTCTGCATTGCATGCAAATTTTTGATTATTAATTAATATATTTGAGTTTGTAATTGTTAATTTTATGATTTAGAATTTTTTTTAAGTACATATAAATTATTATCTTTAATTAAATTCAGTACGATGTTAAAGAAATTCGAATTCTAAAATCGACAATAACCAATAGTAATTAAAAATTCTCGGATTTCTAGAGCACAAAATGAATTTAGCGTGCTCGTCGAAAAAAATTCGATGAATAACATTTAGCGATATTGTTCTGCAATTTGATATTGAAACGAGATAAGAGCAGAAAGTGAAATAGTAAGAGTCTCTTGTCTCTCACCACCGCGAAAGGAGGAGAAAGAGGAAGAGGTGGCGCCAAACTTGTGTCTCACTTCTTGTTACACTCTTCAGCGGTTGGAAGGGAGTGGCACGGCCGAGTTAGCTGCTAAAAGGAGTTGACGGAGGAATCTGAGAGAAGAGGATTCCGCGAAATGTTAGTTGTCCATTCCTCGGAGACTATTCGCTTCGCAGTTAAATTCTAGCTGGAGAGTTAGATAATAGACATTAAGAACAAGAGACTATGGAATATTAAAGAAATAATTAAAAGAATGTTTTACTACGTTGTGATAGAAATGTTTCTTTTTTATTGGATTATCCAGGCAGACGAAGATAAATAATTTGTTCCAGAGATTTTAAAAGCAGTTAAAATAAAAAAAGGAAAGAAATGCAGATGGTCAATTTATAAGTTGGACGAAGAAATTAACACTAAACCTACCGAAGATTCTTTCCTTATGGGGATTTCCCTAGTAAAACGGTTATTTGACCTGCGTTTGGTAGCTTTAGTGTTAATGTTGATAAACAAACGATTTTAAAGAAAGCATTGATATTGTTTCATAGAAGTCTGCAAACTCAAGATTATTAAACATTATTCATTGATCAAAGCTCGTGACAAAAGCCAATAAAGAACAATTATTAATCGTCTAATAATATTTCTATTATTATCGTATATTACATATACGCAACATCAATATTTTGCAAACATCCTTCCTCTTTTTTCATATTTCTTCTCGTCCCTTATACAAAATTGCTCTCTTTCGCTTCTCCTGTTACTCGATCTTTGTTTATTCCTACCTTTCTTTCTCAATTTTATTCTCCCTATTTCTCTTCACCTTTCTCCCTTACCCAGCAGTCCATACTACTATTTCCACATTCTCGAGCCTCTTCTCTTTCACCAGCAAAATTTTCCTTTTTGTCTTTCCCTCGTTTACTTGGCTTCTCTTTTCTTCCATTCTCTCTCTCTCTCTCTCTCTCTCTCTCTCTCTCTCTCTCTTCTTCACTCAGTTTCCATCCTCCTTTCGCCAAGCAGCTCGCTGGACTTTCGCTAATCAAACTGTTTGCCCGTAGCAGAGATTGGCCCCGTTATCCACGTCCGCAATTCCAGTTATTTACTGCTTAGACCGCATATTCTGTGTGCCTCCGACTCCTGCCTCCGCCTTTCCGCCTCGCTCGCCGCTGCCCTCCGCCTTCTCGTTCGTCTCTGAGAAACCGAGCAGGAAGGTATCTTGGCCCGCGAAACAATTCGATTATCGAGGGGCGCATTCGAGCGGTCTCAAGCCGCGCTGGCCAGGCCGGTGTGGTGAACCATTGCTGGAAAAATAAACGAGACAATGCGAGATAAACGCGTTTTCATAACCACCCTCGTGCTACTCGTGCGCTTTCTGCCTTCTGCTTGATTTGTTCTAAAGACGAGACTCGAGAATCATGTGCGCAAGATGGAAGTGATAAAGGAATTTTAGCATATCGCGAGAAATTGGTAATTTAATTACTTGTTCTTGCGATGTGCTTTAATAAATTTAATTTTTTCCGTATTCGATAAATAAGTTATTCGACTCTTCTTTTTTTACTACTCTTTAATAATTGTTAGTAATTTCGCTCGCTATTAGCGATAATAGAAATTTATGAAATCCTCAGAATTTTTTTTTCAATAAGTAGAGTAATTAGTTAATATTTTTTCTTGTATTCAATAATAGCCATATTAATTTGTCAGTAATTTTCCTTTTTTCTATTACTTCTGAATGTCTCTTATTGTTTAATGTCCTTTAATATTTCCTGTAAGTTAAATTAAGTAAATACATAATTGTGCCGTTGACATAATTCATTAGGAATCAACAGTGCTATAACTGGAGTGTGTAAAAGTCAATCGGTGTAACTCAAGGAATCTTCAAAATGAGATAGTTAAATGAACGTTTTAACAATGAAGAAATTCTCGACCTAGTAATTTGTTTTCAAACAAATTTCAACAATGCCACAATTATTTGTCTGTTTAATTAAATAAATTGTAACTAAGAATTTAAGTAACCATTCACGAAAGCTCCCAATAATTTCTCCTAAAACTCTCAACATTTTCCCACGGAAAAACTCCACGTTTAAGCGCATTAATTAAAAAGAAACATTAAAAACACAAATTCATAGGCAAGGCTCCAGAATTCAGGAATTAAAATGGATGAAACGTAAAAAAAAACACTAGAATTGTTATCCTAGGGCGTAATTTTTCTCGTTAAACATCGACAACGTTTTAATAAATTTCCAATGCGGGATACCACTGCGACTACCTTCCTGAAAAGCGAAGTACGTCCAAGGACCCCCATTCGAGTTGGAACGACATCCTTGAACGTTCGACAAATTCGTCAGCTCTCCAGCGGAGAGAGACTTTGCAGCTCCGGGTACGCTCCCGACTAAATTTTCGTCATTTCGTCCCACGAAGTTTCCGGGAATTTCGGAGCTCGTTCCGCCGAAATTCTTCGGTGGGGCCTGCTGCACCTTAGCTGACTCACTCCGACGTTATTTCAATCGTCCTGGGTCCTTCGCGCCCTTTTCGACACGCGCGCGCGCGCAAGGGCACCGGGAAAATTAAATTTCTCGAGAAGATCGTTTCGCCACCTTACCAATTCACCTTGCTAAACCTTCGCGGGGCTCGCGCTTGTATCAAATTGATCGAGACGCGCGACGCCGAATATATTCGTTTAATTAAAAAAGTTTCCCTTACGCGAAATGTTTCCGATTGCAGCTCTCCGTCCTCTCGGCCGCGCCCGATGCACGAAACTCGCGCGCAACTCGGTATATCAAAAATTCTTCCGAGCTCAGAGAAATAAATCCTAGTTGCTCCGAACGTTCTTTGCTTCATCGAATTCCGGATTTTCGATGGTCCAACGGAAACACAGGGGGTCATTGCGTAATAGAGATTTATTGACGAGCGTATTGAATTAATGTGTGTTAGTAAGTTTAATTACTACGTTTTCAAGTAGAAAATATGACAGCGGGTAAAGGTTGAAGAAGCATTTTTGTACCTCTACATGGTTAGATTACAAAATTTGTTTATAGAGCCTTCTGTATTTCGTATTCTAACAATAAGAAAGAAATCCATTGTTTTTCGAAATGTCTGATTGCAGTTTTCGATAGTAATGATAAAATACTACTGGAATTTATAATATTTCCAATCTACGTGTATTGCTTCTTTTCAATAAATTTAATGTTTCCTATTGAGCATCGCCATGTCTCGTAATTAATAATAAACGTAGAACAGACTTTGTGCCCTATGACTAATAAAAAATATTTTCTGTCTGATTATTGGTTGTTTTTAACTACTTGCGCGTAAACACGGCGTATCCTCGCAGCATAAAATTGGATGGCATCGTCTAATTTCGCGTTTGTTTGTCATACTTAGAAATTTAATTTAAAGTAACCGTTACCTCGAAAGTAACAACAATCGATGTACAATAATCGAACAACAATTCAAGTCCCTCCTACAATTAGGAACTACGCCGTTGTAATAAAAACGCCCAAAAGAGTTTGAATATTATATTAATTATCTACTATTTCTTTCATTATTAACAAAGCAAGTGTCAAATTCTTTCTGACCGTATAATTTTAATCTTTCCTATAGACCATTGCCAGGCCTCGTAATTAATAATAAACATGGAACCAACCTTATTTCCTATTACTAACAAAAACTTCTTTCCCTCTGATCATCGGTTGGCCTTAACTACTTGTCCATAAACACAGCACATCCCCGCAGCCCAAAATTGGATCGCACCATGTAATTCCACGTTTGTTGATAATACTTAAAAGTTTAATATAAAGTATCCGTTACCTCGAAGACAACAACAATCGCGCAATGTACGATAATCGAACAGAAATTCGATTTGCCTCTCACGATTATAATCTATCCTGTGTAGCTCGAGCAACAGCCTGGCAGGAGGTAGCTTCCAAAAAGGAAGTAGAATCTTGCGAGCCAATATTTGTAATCGAAGGTCCTAAACCTTTATGAGAGTCTCGTCGGACGTGCGCTCGTATCTCTGGAAAATAATTTCATATAAAATACATTACTCGGCGTCGCGACGCTCTCCTCCCACCACTGTCGTTCTAACGATCGATAAAGTTAATCTAGACGACGCAGAGTCGTCTCGCGAATCACCATCGCCCACCACCACCCTAGCACTACATTTGCGCTTCACGCGCAAACACACGTAGAGAAACGCGCAGCTCGTTTCCCGATATTGTTTCGTATTATCAGAATGGAAGCAAGAACACCCTTCCAATTTTTCACGATGTTCCACGCGCGCGTGCGCTTCTCCATTTTTTTTTATCTTCGTTATGTTATCCTCCTATTTCTGCGTTCCCTGCTTTTTTTTCCGTCACCGAAGTAATGTCATTGACCTCCCTCGACGACTTACTCGGGAAAATATAAAATCGTCTGAACGAAGAAATGATATTTTGTTGCATCTGGCAACTGAGGATATTTTACAAAGATCAAACTGAATTATGAACGTACGCGGAACGGGTACGATTAAAAAATTGAGAAATGTGGAATTAGAATTTAGCCGTGCGCGGTGATGTTAAACGAATTACTCTACGAGCAAGTTTACTGCTTCGGTGTTCAATCTATCCAACAAAGTCGTTCACCGTGGACTGGTCGGAGAAGAGAACGAGAGAGGACAGTGAAGGACGGGAATCCACGACTAATAGATGAAAGGGCGAGAAGGACGCAAATTCGAGGCACCAGTGGGAGACGCAAGCGCAAGCGAGGACAGTGAAGGACGAGAATTCACGATGAACGGATGAAAGATCGAGAAGGACGCAAATTCGAGGCACTGCTCGGTGGCACGAGTGGAAGAAGGACAAGAAAGGAAATGTTATGGCTCGTGGCCAAGGATGGACGAACTTCCATCCCTTCCGCTTCCATTTCGTCCTTTCCGCTTCGTTCCACTTCCATTCTACCCGTTGGTCACCGATGGCCGAGGGTTTATTGCCTATATTGAAGAATCCAGTTGCTTCCTATGTCGATGGCAGGGAAGAGAGGAAGGAGAGAGAAGGAAACGAAAGTAAAGCGACAGAGACAGAGAGAGAGAGAGAGAGAGAGAGAGAGAGAGAGAGGGGAAGGAAGGCATAAAGAGAAACAGAAGGAAAAAACAGAAACTATGATAAGATCGTCCTGGAGATGTACGTGACGTGTTTCGAACAAAAGATACTGTTCTGTCCAAACGACTCCAGAGGTCAGCGTCACGATGAGGGAAAAATGAAGATATTAAACACCATTGTTTCTATTTTGTCAAGAAGTCTAACTATTTTCTTTGTCATTCCAGAAATGATGGAATTGGAAGTCGTATAGTAGAGTATTTGATGTGGTAATGTAATGAAAATTATTTCCTTGGCTTTTTCAAAAGCCGAAAGACATTGCGTGGAATGACTTCGAACAAAAGTTGATTTCTTAAACTGCATTTTTTCTTTTAATGGGGCCTTAGCAAATGACCTGAGGCTAAGCATGTATTGAAGCAGAAAGGAAAAGAAATTAAAAATGGCATGCAAATTCTGGCGGACTTACGAGCAAGTTGATCAGGGAGCAGTGTTTACTTTAAATAATTTCAATATGATAGTAACAGACATTTCCACGTTAAGAACATTATGCTTATCAAAAAATAACAATAATAATAATAATAAGAGTTCTAAACTGTAATATTCACGGTACAAATAAAATTAGAGTCAGAAATGATGCATTCCATCATTTATAGAAACATCCAGAGAGATATAACAAACCATTATCAACGGTAAACTTTAATTTCATTTCCTAACAGACATCAAATTCCATTTCTGTATTCTTCGGACAATTTACTTCTTAATGGTGGTGTTTTCAAAGCAGGTACATCATATTTTAAAGTGTGATAAAATGAAAGGTGGATAGTCTGAAATTTATCAATTATCCGGGGTTTAATTAAAAGCAAAACATTTCCTGTGACTGTTTGATATACAGAGCCAGACTCTTCTCTTTTATTCTCTCTCTCTCTCTCTCTCTCTCTCTCTCGTTCTCTTCGAAAACCCACTCGCGCGTACGTTTGTTCGATTCCGTTTGTAGCAACCGGGCAGCATCGTTTTACTTTCATAGATATCCGCACCGTCACCACGCATGTCACCGGCCTCGCAATTTCCTGTTTCACCGGTGGCAAGTGCATTTCACCTTGTAGCTATCCCGAGAAGTGTCTAAATTTATCAGACACGCGACGTGAGCCGGCCTATTTCGCTCTTGATTCGTGTATGGGAAAATGAAACAATGTTGAGAGCGCTCGGTAGCGCGTGCCAATCGAAACGATTTCGATGACGAAAGGTTCCGCACAGTTCGCACGAAAATACGAAACGATGGAAGGAAGAGATTGGACGATGAAATCGATCCGTTTCTGCGAACGACTGATGAACCTGTTGACCATGAGGTCGCTGGTCCAATGACTTTTGGGTGAAACAGAGAATTTTCGATATTTTACTCCGATACGCACAGCGTGCGTGTGGTTACTTTAAATTGTGAGAAATATCCAAAGCCCTGTTGTTATTTCATAACAATTAGAAAAAATTCAGTTGATGCAATCGTAATGTTTATAAACATCTAAGTAATAACTTTGAACAAATTGGAACAATGTATTTTGCTTCGATACGTTTCATGGGTGCATTGTGACTCATAAGGATAATAACAATTTAAATTTCCAGTTGAATCGATCTTAATAGTTCTATGAATATCTAAGGAATCTTTCAATCATGTCATTTCATGACTTTGCAATGATGTTCGATACATCTTACGTGAACATAATAGATTTCAATTACAACTAATATAAAAATTTACCTATTGCCTCGTGACCAGACTAAAATTCCAATTTATTCAATTGCTATAATAATATCTGCGATTTTAGAATCACGCAGTAGGCACGATTAATTTATCATCATCTCTTCGTTAGATGAGAATCGCCGAAAAGCGCATAACGCTAAGTTTCCTCGCGCTCTCTCTCTCTCTCTCTCTCTCTCTCTCTCTTTCTTGACTCGATGGCACTCGAGAATCGTGCCGCATGAAACAACTTGATTTCTCTCCGTTCGCGCCACGGAGGTGCCTAGGTCGCTTCATTTTCGCGAGTTTGGATTTTATTCGCAAGGTCGGCGAACGAGCCAGCACAAGATCTCTCTTGCCGTGCACCAGAAAAATTTTTGGATCGGTTCGTTAAGCTTCCACCGAGTTAACGACGTTAAAATTACAGCTCCGACAAAAATACCGCGAGAATTTCCGCAAACTGTGGAGTTTTCTTATTATCCTTCTGCCAATTCTGTACTCTCGCCAGAGCCGAGTATCTATTTCCTCCAACCGTCAATGTCACCTGTAACACGTCCTCTTCCTTTTTCCAAACTTCATACAGCACACTCGATATTTTTCTCACCAATAAAGTTGCTTTCCATTAATCAACTTTCACCTGATGATCGTGCTACCGAATACGATCCGCTATCGAAAAATTTAAATCCTATAGACAACGCTACCCAGTATTCGAACGCAAATAGAAACAAGTGGTTAACAACCTCGCCTCGGTTACAATTTCACGTCGGAAATGTCCAGACAGTATTGAATTTCCCGTGAAAAATTGAATTTTTAGGAGATATCGAGTTGGCTGACGTTTCTCGATCGTTTACAACCCTCTTAGCTCTCGCCACCCTCTTCATTTTCACCCCAAGTGCGCGCGGCACCGAAACAAGCGGCAATGCAAACTTTTTCACAGTCCCGAAGGCAACGGTTCTCGTAAATCTCACCCCTTGAAGGCGACTTCCTCCTCCCCCCCCTCCTCTCTCTCTCTCTCTCTCTCTCTCTCGAATTTTCTCGTTGTTGTCCTCTTTCCCTCGCGAGTCTACTCTCACTCTATCTCGTTCTCGATCTTGTCCTGTTTCTCTCTCGATTTCTCTCCCTCTCTCTCTCTCTCTCTCTGCCTCGCTTGTCCTTTTTGCTCTCTCCCATCCCACTCCAACACTAAGCCGCAACTCGTTTGTTTCTGTTAGCCAGTCCCCCGGACTTGTTAACTTTACGTTCTTACCACTTACGACCAAATTGCCGTATAAAATATGGGCCGTGACGATGCCGCTGCCGCCTCCGCATACTCGCGGCCTCTCGCACGGCCTCCCTACGGAGGACGTGACGTCACCGCCGCCCTCTCATGGTCCTCGCAAATTATCCCTCGAAGATAAAATGCACGCGGTGGGTGAAACCTTCAACCTCCTTCTCCACTCTTCACCTGTTTTTATTCTTTTTTCTTCTTCTGCATCCTTCTATCCATTTTTTTCGTTAAAGGCGATAGGCACAGAGAAAGAGTGCTCTGACATTTTTTTTCCTTCCCGGATAACTCGTGTGCTCAGAGAAAATCAATATTGCATTATTAATACAGTTATTTTCAATGCGACAAAAGAGACACTGGACGAATAAATATTGTCTTTGTGAAAATCTTATCTACAGATGAGGATAATCTTGTTGTCGATAATAGAAATTTCACGTCGATTGTTGTCTCAGAAATTACTAATGAAATTAGAAAGATTTAAATATAATAATACCTTCTTTATTAGTACAAACTACAATACAATTATTTAGGAACGTGCTCTTGAGACACGAGACGTTAACGAATTGTAAAAAAGAGAATCCACCGTTAATCCTCTCCATTTTAATCACATACACGCAACGATTACGATAACCGGGGGATGATAATACACGGGGTGACCCCGAGCAATTAAAATTTTAATTACGACATTACCAAAAACGCTCGTCGCATTAATAAAACGATATACATTCTCTGATTAAAGCCGCGACTGAATAAAATCATCGTATAACGAGCGGAGAATTATTATCTCGCGCAAAACCGAAAAAACAAAAATGCGAAAATGAAAAAAGTAGATGCTCCACAGTAGTTCCAGTGGACTTTGCTCAAAAACTACCCTTGCAAAGTGGACACTAAAAAATAAGAAAAAGGAAATGGAAGCTCCTGGAGGCCAGGAACGATACTTAAACAATAGTTTCAAAGGAAATTCTCTCTCGAGTCGGCCACAAAACAGAAGAAGGCCAAAAACTAGAGAATCTAGAAAACGAAAAGAGAAAGAAAGGACATGAAGACGGCAGAGATCAGGAAGGAAAGATGCGGAAAGAGCACTCCCTAATATCGGTACTTCTTTCTGGCGACCATCTGGGTTGTCGAGGATGGTGGTGGCCCCAGAGAGGTGGGCGCGTCCTTTCTCTTTTCCGTGAGTAAAAATGAAAGGTAAGCCAGAAGGAAGAGGAGAGAAGGAAAAAGCAACACTCACATAACCCTGGCCCACATACGCGCGTGCATCCAACTACGACTCGCGGAAACGAGCACACGTTCTCGCACATGCACAAAAGCTCTCGGAGCACAAAGCTTGCTCGCTTGCCTGTGGAAGAATAAAAAAAAGAAGGAGGGAGATAAAGGAAGACGGAGACAGAGAGTGGAATTCTTTTTTCTCTTCTTCCTCCACCTGCTGCTTCTTTTTTTTTCGCTCCTCCGTACACGCGCGCGACTTCCAACGACGACGGCGACGGAAACGGTTCCTCTTCCTCCTACTCCTTTTTAGGCACTCATTATTTTAACGGGAAGCGCGAAGCTTTCATATAAAAATGCAGCTGCCGCGCCGGGCCGACACTTCCTGATGAATCTTCCTCCTCGTGCCTTTACATCCGTCCTGCTTCGCGCGCGCGACCAGGGTGCAGCACGAATGGCATTCAAGACGTAGTTCTTTGTTTCTCGTTACGCTTCCGGTTTTTTTTCCGTTTTCCTTTTTTCTGCTCTCTCTCTCTCTCTCTCTCTCTCTCTCTCTCTCTCTCCCTCCCTCTTCGTGCTCCGAGAAGATCGCGATCTCGCACATTGTACGTGCCACAGAATGTTCCACGAGATTGAGATGATATGTAGGGAGGTGGAATTTTTGCTGGAGTTCCCGGGGAATAGACAAATGATGGGATTAGAGTTTAGATGTGGGTAGAAAGTCGTGCAATAAAGGAGAATGGAAACTGGTAGGGTGAGTGACGGGGTAGATTTATGTTTTTAAAAGTTATACAAGTTACGGAAAATATTCGAGTATTGATCAAAACAGACTAGGATAATGGGCAACACGTGTACGCTTAAACAAACGCGCGAGTAAGCAGGAAAGCCTTTGTAATATACAAAACACCCGCAGAACGTAATATGTAGCTAAATTGTCTGAAAACTACAACTAACATTATTATTAAAAAATCGATTAACGAAAAGTCTGAAACAGTCATTTGTTGAAACATCTACAGACCAAATCGTCGAAGAATTGAAGCGCGGATTTACGCAACGGAAGGAGAAAGAAGAAGAAGAAATGAGATGAAAAAGAAAAACAACAGGAATCAAATTATTACAAAAACATCGATCAATGAAGAATCTGAAACGATCATTTACAGAAGTATCTATACATAATCCGATCCCCGCCAAATCATCAAGAAATTGAACTGCGACCGAGGAAAGACGAAACAGCGCGAGAAAAAGCGAAGAAAGAAGGAGAGAAGAAATGTGTAAAGCAGGAGAAGGAAGAAGCCACCTCAATTAAGCAGCGAGCGGCTTAAACGCGCGATCCAGCGACCGCGACCGCACGTCTCTATACATTCTCCGAATTTCTATCCGCACGCGGGGCCACCGCATCCCGTGGCTTCGAAAGCCACTGGGTTAACGTCTTCCTCATTTTCACGAGGAGAGAGATAGGAGGCGGTGGGAAAGGGAGTCGGTTCGAAAATGGCGGGCAACCAAAGGAGTGGCAGTGGGTGGTAGTTGTACGTCGACCTCTTGCGACGCTAAGAATGCTCTAAATACGCCAGTCGCTTGCCTCGGCATTCCGTTCTTGCGCAAAGTCGCTCGCCGAATTCAACGTGTGTCGCCTGCAGACGTTTCACACGCAGGCACACAGAGACACGCACACACAGTGAGCGCGAGAGTGATAAGAGTCCGCATTCCGCAAGGAGGCTTTCTGTAAATGCACCCGCTCCTCCGTTGAATTCTCCTTCTCCGCTACCTCCTTTCCTTCCTTCCACACCTCCCAGCCTCCACCTCCGTCTTCTCTACGCTCCGAATAGACTGGAAAACCGCAACGCCGCGACACGGAGGACGTGCGGGTGTCGTTTAGATTCTAACCGTATATACCGACGCGTCCCAAGACGTAACGTCGTGCCAAGTGCCACGGAAACGAGTGCCATTATTTTCGAGCCACCGGAGTTTCCAACGCTTGCGTATGCTCGAGCCCAATGGGCCATGGGTCATGGAGAAATGGGGATGGTAAAATCGAAGGATGCGTGAAGCGCTTCGCAGTTCTTTTAAGGATTTTTATTCCGAGAGGGGAGCGGATGAGGAGTGGAAATTTCTTGGTTAAGGTGATAAGAGATTTGGGGTGCTTCCGATAAATATACGATAGGTACAACCATCTAGTATCACCATACCTCATGACAACTCAATGCTGTCTTGTAGCACCATTGAGTTGAGTTGAGTTGAGTTAGGTAGCAGCGAAGGACACCGACGGTACGATATAAGGTAATAATTTCTCGAAATTATTCTAATTACGAAGTAAATTAAACTTTAATTCATTGATACTATAGTTACGTTCACTAACATTTATTATTATGCAAAATTACGATGTATCAATTAATTAAAGTTTAATTTACTTCATAATTAGTATAATTTTGAGAAATTATTGCTTCATTTCGTACCCTCGGTACAATACAGCTACAAGGCAGCATTGAGTTGTCATGAAGTATGGTGATACTAGATGGTTGTACCTATTGTATATTTTATTCCTAGAAAAATCAACTCAACTATAGGTTATCGGAAGCACCCTTGGTAGGAATTTGACTGAGACGTGACAGTAACATTATATTTACATCGTTAATAAATTTTTCTTCTTGAGTAACTTTATAATGTTGTTACAATACTTTCAAGGATGTGAATTATATGAAATATTTGAAATTCGTTATTTTTGATTTTGGCGGTATTACGACGACAGCGACTTTGTGTTAGACGAATTAGAGACATTACATTAAATTGCAGCAGGTTATTAAATTTGATCTAATTCGTTATATTGTTAAACAAGAATTTTATAGGATTTTTCTTTCAGTTTTTTATTCTCAATCAATTTATTATATTATGAATGATAATAAAAAAGCAGCCTGTTAAAATGACTATTATACAACTTTGTTGTGTCCTTCTAAGAAAAATGGATATGTCGAAAAATCTAAAAATTCCATTAGCTCTTTTAATCTTATCATCTGTTTAAACGTCGAAAATTAGCGTAAATAAGGAAAATCTCCGGAATCCTCGAGGCTTCCCTTTTCCAAAACCACCCATTTTCTCGTTGCACCCCGTAAGAGAACCGCTTAACCCCTAAGTTTCAGTGAAGGGTGGAAAGGTGGTAGTTCGGTTGCACGGTACGGTAAACGCGATAAGAATGCGCGCGTTAAGCAAAGTGGCCCCATTTCAAGTACACTCCGCATTTCCACTGCCTCACGCTGTCCACTCACCCCTCAACGATATTTTTTCCACGGTTCTCGAAACTTCCAACGACCCTCTTCTGAAAACAAAATAAAAGTCGCCAATTGAATTTCTCAATGAAAAATATTTAAAACCTCCCTTAAAACAATCTTACCCCGCGTGACCCAGCCACGTCCATTGGCAAATCCGCCATTAATTTCCCAATAACAAGCTTTGTTTCGAAACCACCCCAAAACCACCCCCGAGCTCGGAATACTCTCCACTAATTCGCGTCGACACGTCCGACCCCGCAAGGAGGCGGTAGACTCGCCGGCGGAGCCAGGGCCGTCTCACCCCCGAAAACTACCCCTTCTATTTACAACCCCCTCTCGACACCGTCTGTAATTTATCGGCGGAATGCCGCGAGCCGATGAGCGCGCGCATATTGTTTCTCTGGCATCTAACGTGTCTCGTTTCCACGCTCGCAAACGTTTCCACCCCCCTACTACCCCCGTAGTATTGCCTAGCGCGACATCCACCCCCTTCCAGCTCCGTTATGTCGCGGAGTAAACGCTCGAAACTGCGAGCGGCGTGTCGCCCGACGGTGCGAGCCGTAATGGCATACCGTGCGAAGCCCTCTCCTACCCCTTGACCCAGGAAATAGTCTCGCGTCCTGTCGGCCGACGGACAACTCGCACCCCATAACGGCCCGCCTGGAACGCCATGTGTCACCGCACCAATTCGCCGTGCGCCCCAATCGGCCCGTGAAACACACCCCTAGTCGTTACCAACCCTCTTCGTAGGGCTGGATGAGATTTCCTCTTTTTTTTGTTTTTGTCTTTTACCTCGCTGCTCTTTCCGTTTTATTTTCGGGACACTGCATCGCCATGGAGAATGGCTGTGTGCGAGAGGGAATTGTTTGTTATTGTTTTCAAGGGTGCAATTTTTGACGACGAGTTGAACATTACAAAAAATTCCGCACATTTTTTATTGTCCAGTTTAGATAAGCCTACCTATTAAAATAATTCGTGTTATTCGTATCACTTTAATTCTCTTTAAACGAAATCCACGGGTCTAAAGAAGATACTTGTCACTTCACGTCGCAATATAATGTCTTTGTCAAGTGACAAATCTTCAGGACACGCAATATCCGCGGAAAAACTTTCGTGCACGATTCGCCTGACTGGACTCACGTGTACCAAATACAGTGTTACACGTTAATACCCGTAATTACGAGACAACGACGACAAGGAGTGGAGAGTCGAGGAGGAAGGAAAGTGAACATTTGCCGAGGAAACGCGAACGGTCTCGGGGTGTCGTCTGGACGACTAATGAATACATTTACACGTTAGTCGACCTAATCGTCTTTATCGGTGTCAGGGGATCGCGGGCCGCACGAATATTCACGTGTCACGACACCTTTGCGAAAAGAGAAAAGGAAATGGAAAGGAAAATAATGTCTCATCGGGCAGGAGAATTCATTCCACGCGTAAGACTGGAATGACCAATTATTAACCTACCATTTGCGGCACTTTGTCATTCGTTCGTGCGACTAAAAAATGATTAGAGAATTGATAGAAAAAGATTCTTGAATTACAGCGCAAGTATATTATTCACGCTTGGCAAACAGACCGGATTCATAATATGAAATCAAATGGAAAACAAATAAATTAAAATATCTTCGAACTATGTGTTCTTTCAAGAAAAGAATCTGTCTAGGCACTAACGCTTTCGTTCACATTTACACAAGTTCAATCACAATTTCGAAAAATTCTGCATAATCCAGTTACGACCCTTCTAGAGATCCTACATGTAGAATGAAAAATCACGCGGAAAAATCCGGAGCGCTTTCGTGGTGGTCACTGTGGTCACACAACCCTCCGCGCACAAGAGGGCCGAAAAATCTTTTCGACGGTGAGAGGACGTTGGACCTCTTTGTGCCGCGAGCAGGAGGAACCTCGTTAGACGTGAATCGAGCCTCTCGTGAAAACTTAACCGCGGCCCGAGTCCCTCGCTTGTCTCCTTCCCCTCCTACTCTCTCTTTCAACCCTCCACTTCTTCCACTCCCTTAAACCCTTCTCTCCTTCCAGGTGAACAACCTAATAATTCATCCTGGTACCAGGGTGTATCCAGAGCTGACTACTGCCTCGGACCTCTTTTCAATCTTTGCGCGAGCACGCGGGTCTAGATGGTGGAAAGGGGTGGAAAGGGGGTGAATCGGTCCAAGGGTAGTGGATGGCTTATGAATGGGCAATTAATCCACGAAAACCACCGGCCCGTCGTCCTTGGTGCCTGCGTGCTCCGTTACGTCGCTAAGCTACCCCAAAATCCACCCCCTTGCCCCTACCACCCCCTCAGCCAAGGGTGGCACTGTATTATTCAAAGACCACCGCTTTACTAACCCACCCCTACCACGAATAATGATTTATTTAACCGTGGAGAGGCACATGTCTTTCTCCAACCCCTTCGTCATCCCTTCTCTCTCTTACTCACCCCTTTTACACCCCTCTTACACAAGCTCAACCACGTCGAAGACTCCCCTCTCGCTTCTTCCTCCCATTAGTCCGACCGAAGAGTCATCCATCGCGAGGAGACTGAAATTATCTTTGAGGGAGCTTAATGAGGTTACACATTGTTAGAGGAATATGTCTACGGGTGTCGTCGTTTGCGTCAATCAATCTCGTCTACTTCGGAATTATCCACGTCGTCGATCTCATTCGTGCATCCCGGCACTCGTTCCAACCAACCTATAATTACGGTGACATTGGGACAGAAAAATGAGGATTTCTTCTTCTCCTTTCCTTTCATTGGGATCTTGACAGAGTGAATTTGCCTATTCATTTTCATAAGTGAAGCGCGAGAAATGGAAACGCAGATGAAGATTCGAGAATTATATTATATGAAGTGAATTTTTATGATTGACCTAAAGTTTTTCGTTTGTGGGTGTATTTTGTCGATACCAGGACGACGCACAGTGGGGCAAAAGGCATTAAAATTTGGTATAAATTGTAAATATTATTACATTTCCACAAAAATTGGTATTTAGGGGTTTTGGGAATTGCTGGTTACGATACTGAAATAAAAATTTCCAAATTCAAAATGGCGGATGAAAATTAGTTTTATAGAGGAAAAGTGTTAAACAATTCTTTCAATTTGATTCTTAATACAATACTTAGTATTTCACCAATTAGCATGATCGTTTTCATCATCGTCATCATCCTTGCAGTTGTTCTAATCATCGTCATTATCACCACTAAGGAAGAAGTGACAGAGTTGGAAATTTCATCGCGTCTTCCTAATTTTGACAATGGCAACAATAACAATGAGGACAATGACGACGACGACGATACCGAAGCCGCCGACCACGATAACGATGACGACGATGATAATTGTTGAAAGACCATTAAAAATCGTATTTTAAGAATCATTAACGCGTTTCCCATTAAAAAATCCATTTTACACATCCAATTTTTCATCCGCCATTTTGAAGTTCGAGTCTTCGATTTCAGAATCTTGGTCAGCGACCCAAAAAATCCCCAAGTACCAATTTTCGTGGAAATCCGCTAAAGGGTTCTCAAGATAGCATGTTGCCTCAGTTTATAATGCGCGACGAGAGCGCTTGGACATGATGGGGCACAAATGCCTTTTGTGAGAAAAGGTGCAAAAACGTGCAATTTTTTTAAATTGTACCTGAAAGAGGAAGGCCTAAGGAAAGTATTAAAAGAAAAACGGTTGCTTGATCGGCCTTGAATCCCTACTTTATGCCCAGTCGTTTACATCGATGCACAGAAAATGAATTATATTTTTCAATGTCACCTTTCACGAGTGCTGCAAAATTACAAGAAGCATTTACGACATATCTCTTGATATATTCTATAAATGTACACTTTCGCGAGTAACATCCTTTAAACCGATCAGTGGAATGTTGATTTCATCAAAAGATACGTGAGTTTAAAGAAAGGTCTGTTTCCCTTACATTTCGAAACAGATACGCGGGCATTGCAAAACGGCCAACTTTGCGCTAATATTGTGAGGAAGGATTGAATAAGAGAGGTTTAAAACTTTTTGCATACTATTCACCCAGCCTTATATAATCTAAAATGCGTGTCATTTGGACTCTACACGAAGTTTGCATTTTTTAATTTTTGCCAAGTATTGGGGCCATCTGCCCCACTGTGCGACGTAGCTCATTGGGTAATAATGACACTCAGCCCGTGATTATTTATTCGGTGCTTGCTAGACCGTGGCAGACTGTGTGAGAGAGAGAGGGAGAGAGAGAGAGAGACTGTGAGAGTAACTGACCCGTCGAATTTTCTTCTCACAGATAAAATGGTTACTTTACTCATACACTTTACGCCTTTTACCTGAGTCAAAATCACGCGAAAACTTCGTTGTACTAGTGGTCATCACCATTGACCTAATCAAGCCGAGTATCATGGAAGGAATCTCGTGGTTCTCGGTAGGTAGAACAGAAAGTACCTGCTCATTAGGCGAAAGCCCACGGTCCTACTAAATCGAACAAGTCACTAAGTAGCTTATGACTGGGATAACTGCGACGAGTCAGCTTTATAATAACAAAAGCGGGGCGTTTTCTATCTCGCATTACTCCTCGCCAGCGACGTCGACGCTTCTCGCGCAATATCCACTTCCGCTTTCATATTATTTTTGCTTTTGTCGAATTTAAATACGTCACGTATGCGCACGAAACGAACCACTTTACTCGACTTTATGTTATCTGGCACGTGAAAGCCGATTTGAATGTAAATACGCATGAATCATATGAGCGTGACTTTTGCGGATTCTATGTTGGAACTCTTACGCTTACCTATAAACTTACAAAAAAAATACCTAGTGGATTACGTTAAGTCCATTGCATCTGTCGGAAAACTTCTAAATATTTAAAATGCGTATGCTTTTTTAAGGCACCCTTTACAAGTAATTGAGAATCCCGCAAAGTTTCAATCATTGATTCACGAAAGCCATAATATGGGAAATGTGAAAAATTGCTTATGTACCGAAATATTTCTCCTGTAAAATAAACAAATGTTCAACGAGTCGCCGAATCGGAGGTCATCGCTCTCGAAAAGTGACCCCATCTTTTTTTTACTCGGATTCTCCGTCAAGCGGATGAATTTACCAACCGCGTTCACAGTTTACGAGGGAAACGATCGTTGTTCCTGCCGAAACGCGATCGAAAGCAACACAGAAGCTCTTTTGTACTCTTTCGATTTTATTGTAGCGCGCGACGAAAAACTCGCACGCGGGCTGTAACAATGCTGTATTCATTTT
The DNA here is from genome assembly GCA_944319695.1 of Tiphia femorata. Taxonomy (NCBI): domain Eukaryota; kingdom Metazoa; phylum Arthropoda; class Insecta; order Hymenoptera; family Tiphiidae; genus Tiphia; species Tiphia femorata. The sequence goes on from OX090902.1 coordinate 5,642,052, forward strand.
TCACGCGTTGCACCGGGTAAAAACAAAACTACCCCATCCTCCTTTCTGTCCCTGTTACGGTTTTCGACGATTCTATTCTCGCGAGTGCGAGATGAAAAAATAAAAAAGCGTTTGTAGAAAGCGCGTAGAGGAAGAATTGAGAAACGGCCAATCAACGAGCGTGTTCGGTTCGGTGAGGTGGATTTGACGAATGGGCAACGACCCATGATCTTCTCGACCACCCTCGTAAACCTCATCTGCCAATGACCGAACTCCAAAAGCCGCGCGAGCTTTCGAGGGAAATCTCGAGGAAGTATTCGAACGATGCGAAAACTCTTCGCTGGACGTGGAAACCGAACAACGTGGCCATGCGCATGCGCGAGAACATAATTCTAGAGCGAAAACTGAACTGGTATTATTTATTGAGAAATTTCTCTCGCATTCGGCAAATGCTTTTATGGTGCGGTGTGTTGTAACATGTATCGAAATATTTTATTGAAGAGTTTAAAGAAAGAATTTTTCTGCCAAAATAATTAGAATGGATTACGGTGAACATGTTAACTGAATATTATGTAATTTTTAACAAGTGCAACTAGAATAATGTTAAACTGAGGTTCAAATCTTAATTTAAACATAAGCACTGATTTTATGTTGAGACTTTTACGACCACTTAATTATGCTAACGACCGCTACATCCAATCAAATAACTTCATTGTAGAAGTGGAATCCAAAATCGTTAAACAAAAACTCATTTTACACTTGGGAACCCCTTTCGAGCAAAGAACTCTCGTTGGAAAGCTCTCGCAAACGCCAATGATCGATTTCACCGTGGCCACGAAAAGCTCCTTCGTTCTGCAGTCTCGAGAATAGGCAGGACGTGGTCCTGGGATTTTTTGCGCATCAATCGCGCGGATAGAAGGGAAAGTTAAGGGAGGAGACGAAGCGGCAAAAAGGGGGATGAAACTACCCCCGCTTCGAATGCGGCGCCGGAAAAGGTTCGAGAAAAAGAGGATGTCCTTCTCAGCAGGATGTTCTTCTTCTCTCGGACATTTTCATCCCTTTCGTCCCTTCCCTTCCTCTCATCCTCTGGTCCTTTCGTCCTCCGGTGTCCTGCACGCTTCGGAACCCAGAAAATACGGGCATTGACCGAACGTTCGCTAATCCGCGGGATTATCCCGTGGAATCGCTTCCTTCGCGGTTGATTTATGCCGCCGAGGGTGGTGGAAAAGGATAGATTTACACCTCGTAGAATTTTAACGGGCTGCCGAGGGTGTGTCTCTTTTACTGCGTGGGCGAATAAGAATTCGTGTTTTGCCCGCCTCTGCGAACGTTTAGAAGTGTCCATTATTTCGTAATAGTTCCTTCTTGGGCTGATTGATAATTATGGGTAATATTTTGTCAGATATTGTACAGAATGATTCTACCAACTTCGTGCAAAATTAGAATAATATTGGCGACGGTTAAGAACAGTTCGAGAATTGTGTGAATAAAAAAGAGTGCATTTCTTTGCAATCGTTTCTTTGTGAAGTAATCGATAACTACGGCAATGTTGTATCAGACATTTAGATTTTAATGTACATTGTAGAAAATAGTTTTATCAACTACGTGCAAGATTAGAAGAATGTTTACAGCTCCAGAATTGATCGTAAATTTTGTTCACGTCTATTCAACGCGTGATGAAATTTTGAGTGTAAATGTGCAGAAGGGACTGCCGTGGACTACTTTTGCTTATATTTGCAGTCTCATTAATAACAAATTCGAGAGTGCTCTCTCTCTCTCTCTCTCTCTCTCTCTCTCTCTCTGTTTCTTGTCAATATTTGTCTACGTATTATATATTATAAATTATAATAACAACATAAATTATATTAACTCGTTAAACTTCGGGATTTTCTTTCACAAACTATTCAGAATTCTTATCATTAACAAAAAATGCTGCGGCTTAGGAACACTAACCTAATAAAATAATATACGTAATAAAAAATGTGTCCGAGAGGAAAAGCACAGAAATAAAGTGCACACGCGTACCAGAGAACAATTCGCGTTATCTCTCTCCTCTCATCTCATTTTCTCCTCTCTTCTCCCTTCTTCTCGTCATTCTTAAATCCTCTCGTTCCCCAACGCGGCCAGGTGTATCTTTTTGGCGGATGCGTCGAGATTTTTGGCTCGCGCTCAACTCCTCCCGAATGTTTTGGCTAGCCAGAGGCACGGTACCGTCTTGTCTGCCGTGTTTCTGCGTCACGCGCCAAGGGAGTGAAGAAGTTGGAGAGAATGAAAAGCTGAGAAAAAGTGAGAGTGAGAAGGGTGAGACGCGAGGTAGAAAAAAGTGGAAACAAGCGAGACGGTGGTCGACGCGACGTTAGAAAGAAGCGAAAAGAGGAGGGTAGTGAAGAGGAACGAAGAGAACAGATGTGTAGAGAACTGAAAAGGGAGGAAGAGAAAATATGACGAGAGAAGTGAAGGGGACAGAAGAGTGTAAATGAGGAGAGAAGTGAAGAGTAAAGAAGACGAAAGCTGAGGAGAGAATTGAAGAGGGAAGATGATGAGAAAAATGAAGAAACAAGTAGACGAAAAGAGAGAAGGAACGAAGTTTATTTTGTCTTCGCGAAACGACACGCATCCAGACAGGGGCGTATCGTTGTCGTCTGGGATTCTCATCTCGTTCTTTCCCTCCCTACTACTCTCTCTCTCTCTCCCTTTCTCTACTTCTCAACTCTTTCATACATAATCTATCGTTTCCGATACCTAACAACATTATAATGACTACATTCCATTGTCTATAAGCTCAACTTGAAGCTGAAATCGCGCCTTAATGATCAAGTGTAATAAGCAACAACTTCTCAACTCTTCAGCGCACGTATTAAACAGGTATCGTTTTCGAGACTAATTCAAAATCTTATACATTGGACTTAATTATGCAAAGTTTCGGGCTTTGTTACAACGAACGCGTGAGGTTCTAATTAAGATCCTAAATAAACTTCAAACCACCGAAATAAAATTTACATTTTCATCCTCGCATCGTCGCCCGGCTGCTACCTAACTCCAACGAGAATTTTACGCACCCGAATTTCCCAACATAAAAATAAAATTTCAAAGCGCGAATTCAAAGCGAGTGGAAAAGAAAGCTTTCATACTCATCGATGTGCGAAGGACGTCCCATCATTGGAAGCTTCACTTTATTTGCATGCATGCTCGAATCTTTCAAGCGGCCTCGACGAACCGTCTTGTCTACCGGCGCTCTCGCGAGTCTCCGGAAAAAGATCTTGATGGAAAGAAGAACGAGACAGGCTGGTTCGAAGGGAGGGGAAAGCTCGAACGCACGAAAAAGAAAAAAGAAATGGAGAGAAGAAAGAAAGGGGGCCGAAGAAAATGGAGAGGAACCAAGCCGAGTGAAGGGGACGCGGGAGGAGATGGAGAGAAGAAGAAATTTCGCTCGCGCGCGCGCGCGAGAGAAGATCCCTCGAATTCAGGCGAAAGAGGAACAGAAGAGGGGGAGGGGGCTGGAGCGTTATTTTGTCTTCACTGCGACGACACGTTCAGACAGGGGCGTAACTCTCCGCGTCCGTTTTAAGGAGGAGGGAGTAAAAGAGAGTGTCTTTTGAAGGAGAACTCGAAGACTCGCACTCTCTTCCCTAGTGATGGGATCAAGTTCAATATGTTCTTGTAAACTCAAGTCAAATCGTACATTAAACATTTATTTTATGGGATGTGTATGCCACTCGGAAGATTTAACGGTTTAATCGTAAATGTAGTTTTAAAGTATCCATAGTACTTCATAAAATGGCCAGAATTACTCGCGAACGTCGATATTAAAAAGAATCGTACAAACATACCGTTGACTAAAATTATGGTTTCAATTATTGTTTAGCTCTTTTATTGTAGTACTGTTTTTTTCCTGTCGCAGAATTATGTAAAAATACTACGCAATTGTGAACCAAATGATTAATATAGGTTGTTCCTAATGATCAGCAAATACATTGGAATCGATCGAAAAGATCATCTCTTTATATCACTCAACAATTTTAACCATCGTAAAATTATCAAAATCAGCAGTACACTATATTTTCATTTTAACATTCGCACTTGTAGTTATTTTAAAATAATATTATTTCATACGACAGATCTAATCCGTTGTCATTTCTAACAAAGAATATACTTCATTATTCGATCAAACTATACACGAACGTAACAATACTGAACATCGATAAAAAGGAAAATACTCTGAAGAATATGGAGATTTCTAGAAAACTGCTCATAATATCCTAACCCATTCACTAGCATTCAATTCTACATGGAAGAATTTTTTAATTTCCCAACGAACTTTTAGAAACTTTTCCTCATTTACGTTCCAACGTACTTCAAAGTCCTGCTCCTTTTTCTCTAAACACACACTGTCACCAGTGAATATTCCAACTTACTTGCGACGTACTTGAGCCCATCACTACTCCCACCTCCTCTTGCCTCACCACCTCGTACCTTCCTTCCCGTATATTTTCGTCGGTCTCTTGCGTTTTCGCGAGAGGAGGCGCGAAGGTCGATTTGTCGGGAGAGTTTTACGTGTCGAGGCGCGTTATCGTATCGTCCCGACGTCTGTTACGTCGACGTCTCGACGCTCACCCCTTTTTCCCTTCACTCCACTCTACCCCTTTTCAATTCTCCCCCGTCCCTCCTTTCCGCGAGAACGTCCTGTTCTCGTAACATCTCGAATCTCGAAGTTATGAAAGGAAATGGCGCAGGATGCGCGTCGTTGTCTCCGTTCGATATTAATATCTCGTGAGGTATCGAAACGGTCTCGCGTCCGTCTGCCTGTCTATCTGTTGCGAATTCGTCGTCGTGTCGCCTGCCTTTATTACGTTTAACGGATAAACGTCAAGTCGAATTTTCCCCGAGAGGCGACGATACGAAAATATCGACATGCTGAAATACTTCCGCGACCGAACGACTACTGCTGTTACTAGCAATATAATCTCGCGTGTCTCTGTCTCGCAGCAAGGATGTTTGTTAGGTGAATCGATTCGGTGTATCGAGTGCTTGTAGAAGAGTGGCATACGAGAGTTGACTTGATTTCTTTAGGTTTATGAGAGCACTTGCCGTTAATGGTGCTGTTGGTTTATGCGTAGATAGCTTCGAATTTCCTAGATTTCTTAGTTCGAACGCTTCTATAATAACTAATGCATAATTAAAGTAAGCTTATAATACGACAATCGGAGGACACGGTGCAGAAAGAGTTATGTTGCCATAATAGCTTTCGTGGGTATTGAAGCTTTTACAAAGAAAGCTCAATAAAAATCTCATAATAAAACAGCCTCTCACTTAAAATTGTTAACAGCAAGTTCGTAATATTCGAAAAGGCTATTTTGTTTTCTGCAAAATGACACGTCCCTTACATTAGAAATTGCAACATCTTTATTCACTTGCGCAATCAAATAGTTTCATCGAGCTACAACTTCTCAATTGTTAATCAATCCTGCTAAATCCTCTATCAAGTATATGCGCTTCTTATTTACAACCGAGTGAGTAAGTGTGTAAAAATGTGTAAGAAAAATAGACATTCCGTACAATCGATCCCAAACGACTTGGATACCTTTCGATACAATTTCGCCGTTCAAATTGAGAACGAACGGTCACGCCGAACGAACGTGACAATTTCGCGCGTCGTGCGCAAGCCCCCCCCCCCCCCCCCCCCGTACAAGAGCTTGTTCCATAACCAAGCGAAGAAAGAAAGGAAGCCCGTCCCGAAGCTTTTTACGTCACGAAAAAGCCATTGTCCCCACGTTCGCGCGAATGCAACGGTATAAAGGGGTGGGAGGGTTGCGCAATGGGGATGTGGAAACGGCATGGCCGCACGTTAAGATATAAAAGGCGCGTGGTTGGTACCGGGAGATGCGTGAGGCACGCACTCCTTTTTATTTTCACTCCACGTTGGCAACATCGAGAGGGCTGGTGAGTAGAAAGAGGATGGCGGGGGTAGGACTACGTAAGGTTTTACTACACCGGCTGAGGGTCACGCCTCTCACTTCGACCTCGAAGTAGAGCGAAGTATCAATAAAAGAGGAGAGGAGGAAAAAAGAAATGGAAGGAAAGAAAATTACCGAGTTACCGCAGTCCCGGATCGTTTATAGAAGCCGTCAAGAGAAAAATGACCACGCAGGTGTGGGATGTAAAAGTGGATCGATTTGTCGATAAATCGCGTGTTGTTAAGACAGCTTGACCATAAGAAGCAAGAAGCGGAAAAAGGGAAGACAAAATTCTAAAATATTTACGATGTTGAGAAGTATGTACAGAGAGTGATAAGGTGATGAGCATTGTTAGAAAAAACGTAAGCTGATGGATCATCGTAAATTATGGTTACCGTATAATCAAACTGCTAATCGTGATTTCTAATTATTACGTCGACAATGATTGATCAATGGTTAAGAGAATTAATGAAAATCGTACCCAAGCTCGTGTTTCAATTAGTAATGATTAATTAAAAAACAATTACATTTCTGATTGTGACAATGTACTAAAGTGGACGTCAATAATATCGTTCGATTTTGTAGAAACGCAGAGAATCGAGAAATCAAGACTACATAACAAAATTTATAAAAGTAGGTATGAGGAATGTTTTTCAATTTTCTATGCACATTGATGACTGCAATGAAATATATCAGAGTTTATGAGTCACAAAAGTTTTTTGTGATTCCTAATTTATAGTAATAATGATTAATCAACTAATAATAAGAAGCAAGGGTTGGCAATATTACCCCAGAATTTTTCATACCCTCCTAAAATCTGCTTCAAAACTTAATCTACTTGAAACTCTCGCTGCAATATATCTAAAGTACTAACAATAAGCACATACTAGCTATACTGTTAAATACAATAGAAAAATTACAAACTTCCACCAAGAAGTTACAAGCTACATTTCTTCTTACAATTAATTCAATTTCATTGAACAACACCGTTTACGCAATAATCACTTGTAGCTAAGCAGGAATTAATGTACCGTGATAAGAAAGGATAAGGGGACAGATTTTCTTCTCGGAAGTAGAAACATAACTGCAAGAGAGGGAGAGAGAGAGAGAGAGAGAGAGAGCCTGAGAGGAAGGGTTACGAAAGGAGAAATGGCTAAAAAAACTAGTAGACAGAAGGGGTAGGTGAGAGTCAAAGGAAAAGAGAAAAAAAATGTTCTGCGAGCTGAAGGAAGCAAGCAAGGCAGGTTAGGTTAGGTTAGGTTAGGCAAGGGGTGGGTTTTAGGGGTAGTTTGGGGGTTGAATAAATTTCGGGGCAAGCGACAGGGCCGACGGTGCGCCAAAAGAGGACGTGGGCCGAAAAAGAAAGGGATGAGGGGGTCGTGTGGTGCACGCGAGAGGTTGGAAGGGTAGTTTCCGGAAGCTTCCACGGGCTCTTTGCATGGCAGAAGCGATACGTATATATTTGCGTTAACGCCGATGCAGAATTTATGGGCGAATAACGGGCGGACTATCGGCCGCGCTACGCCAAAAGAGGAAAAGAACGAGCGAGGAAAAGAAGTAAGCGAGAGAAAGAAGAATGAGACAGAGAAAGAGAAAGGCGAATGGAAAGCATGGATTCTCCATAGGATCTATTAAAAAAAAAAAAAGGCGCGTTGGCCCTTTCTACTACCCTCCAACTCTCTGCTGCGCATAACGACTCGTAACAAATGGTGACCATTTCGAAATTCGACCTCCCTCCCGCTTTTGTTCGTTCCGATATTCATGAGATTCTTCTCGACGAAAGTATCGGGGAAAATCATTTTTCCGAGTAATCTCTCTCTGTGAAATGAAATTTCTTTGAAATCGGATCGGTCGGGTACTTCGCTTATTCTGTGGACGAGGGAATCTATGTGTACTAATTCTTTTTGGCCAGGATCTTCTTCAATGACGATAAATTAGTGAGACCGATTAACTTGAAGTGAGAGAACATTATCGTATCCCAAATTTAAGTATGTGAAATTGTAACGGAATATGACGTGATAGGGAAACTTTCTCTTATATGATTTAGTTCGGGGCTTAGAAAATACAACAACAAAATAGTGAAAAACAAAACTAATAATAGAAATACACTGGAGACTAACACTAATAAAATGCTTCATCGCAACGTCATTAGTAATAACAAAAACGATTCTGTTCTTTCATCAAATAATACTCAAACAGAGATAACTAGAAGCAACAGTTCTTTATACGATGTACATTTGACCCTGACTATTATCTTATAGTTTTGTCTTAACATTTATTATAATCTTCTTAACTAGCCGAAAGAAAATCAGAAAGATGAACAGTGCAAAAAAAAAGAAGAAGAAGAGGAAGAACAGGCGCAAAATGATGTCAGGGAGAAGGAACCGCGTGCGGCCTCTTTTCCGCAGCGGACCACCGCGTTCCAGCCGAAACGAAGTAATCTGGTAGTTCCATAAGGCAGAATGATTTGTTTAACAGCTGTCCGACCCGATACCACGAGTGCCACTCTCTTCTCCTCTCCACTCTTGTCTCCTCTTCTATTCCGTTCGCTTCACTCGCTTGCGTCACAGTCGCGGCCAGCCGCGATTATTACCGCCGTCCGGCAGCTGCGCGCGGACGAAAGTTTCGCCATTTTACGAGATATTAACGGGGTCATTATGGCTGCCTTAAGGATCCACCGAAGGTTTCCACGCGCAGAAACGGCTCTACGTGTTTCTCCACTCACAGTGGAAGAAATTGGTACCGAACTCCTTGAGAACACCTTTGGGCACCCCATTTCGTCGAATTTACATCTTTAATATTCCCGATAAGAAAGGATTCTAAGTTGACTTACAATTAGCTTAATCCGTTGTATTCTTTCGTTTTCTCTGTTATCGTTTCTTTAAGTTAACTGTAGTTTATCGCCTGTTTTATGTCTACCGATTATATTTCAATTGCTCAGCATTTACAAGCTTAGTTTGTAGTTTAAAAAATTACAAATACAAAAAAATTCGCACTCTTCACCTTTTACTTGTCATTGTTCCCGTAATATTATACAGGGTGTCCTACCTAACAGTCGCCACTATTTCCGAAGGAATTCCGTTTTAATGAAACATCGAACGGCTTCTCGGTCGCTTCAAAACGCAATAATAAAAATCTTTTTCCTGAAAGCAAAATTGAAGTCGCCTTAGTCAGCACGAATAGGAGCGTTAATATTTTTTTAACGGAATAACGTAGAGAAAGTTGAAGCAAATTCAACAACTATGAATGCACCTTTATGCTTAAACTACGAATGGTGGTTTTACTCCCTAAAAATGAATGTAGGCATCTAAAAAAAAATAGACATTATTTTTTAAAAATTAAACATTTTTAAAGATGAATTTCAACGAAGTAGGCGGCGCACACTTCGATGTGTTTCCTCGCAAGTCGCCTTCGCTGCGTCACGGTCGGCGTCATAAATTGCTCAGTAACGTAATCTCAACTATCGACAGTCTTTTGTTCTTTTGTGACATGTTGAAAATACAACAACACGACACGTGTGGATATTCTTATCTAATGTTAAAATCAATTTTCTGGCCGACAATATTTCCAAAATTAAAATGGACATAATCACAGATAAAATCGAAACGGCAGATGGAAAAATCATAGAACTAACCAAAGTCCTCCGAACATAGAGGCAACCATTAGGTAGGACACCCCCTATCTCATCTCCTTTTTAACCACCTACAGTTCCGGTACAATTACAATATTATCATTCAACTCTTTACATCCTTAATATCAGTCACAAAATTGTTTTGCATTACGCGCACCACCAAAAAGTCCACATCCTTCCTTTAGTTTCCGTCCCCGCGCGGCCACGTTATGCTTTCGCCTCACTAATAAAATTATTGTCTCTCACCCCTTTCCTCCAACCCGCATCGATGCGTAGTATCGCTCGACTGAATCTCTTGCCAATCTGTTTTAGATTTGCCCCGTATGCATAATTCATATCGAAAGAAATTTGTTATTCAAAGCCAATCTGGGAGCGGGAGGTGACGGCAGGAAATGGAGGTGGAGGATTCGAGAGGGTGAAAAAACAAGGACACACACGTTCACACGCACGAAGACCACCACCTCTTGTCTCTTCCTCCGCCCAAGCTCTCATTTCACGTATAATTTAATACATCATCCTCCACCCCCGTGGGTGGAGGTAGGCGCAAGGGGGTTGCACGTGATAATTCAATTGCAGACGCGATAGTCTTAATGTTTACGTCTACTGTAACATCTGCGGAACGTATTAATCAGGGTGGGCCATTACTCAGGCGGTGCCAAGTGTAAAACGCCTGAGTAATCCGGGGGTGGTGGAGAAGGGGTGGCAAGTGGAGGATGGGGGCCAGAAGGGAGCACGCTCGCGATTCGTCCTTAATTAATTAAGTTGGCTTAAACCGAACTTCTACCGGATGCCGGAGTCGCGCGTGCTCGCACGAGGAAGTACGTCCTTTCCACCCCCCCCCACCCCCACCCCCGAGTGGGGGTCTTGCACGCATTGTTTACCTCCAGAACCACCAACGCTACCACCACCACCCGTGACGTCGGTGGAAATTTATCTCGGCCCTTTTTGCTCACCCTCACCCCCTTCAACCCCTTTCAGCTCACGCCTTCCACGTAGCCTCGCCGTTTCCACAGATTTTCCTATCGTCTGCTCCACGTGAAACTTCGAACAAGAGTTACGAGGTATACGAATGAAACGTGGCACGCGCAACCCCCTGCTCAGCCTGGCCACGTGATTAAAAGTGAGATTTTAGAAGCGAAGGGATTTCTGGCGCAAACGCGCGGGAGAAGGTGGAATTAAGGGGATGAAGGGCTTTGGGGGTGAAGAAGGGTTTTCTTATGGGGAAGAGGATACGGGAGAGAAGCTTAATGATTGTAATAAGTGCTTGATTATTATCGTCGGTAATGGGTTCTGCGGAATGTCCTTGACTATTATTCTAATGAGTAATCCCCTGTTTTAGGGCTAGGTTGAAAAGAAGGAAAAGGAGGATCTGCGACTAATTAAGTAACAGTAATAACATTAAGGAACACTCGCAATTTAGCAACGGATAAAATTACCATACATGAAGCTAACTAATTATGACTTCCAAAAGAAAAATTAAAAGTTTACTTTTTCTTTTGTTTAATTAAATCCAGCTTTTTAGAAATATAGACCTTCTGTGCCTTCTAAAACTACATCTTCTTCTTACTATCCTTCTTTATGTAATTTCTTTTTTACTTACTCGCTACACTTTCTTCATGCCACGGACAACTTACATACATCCTTCACCACCACACATTTGTTCAATACTGCATCCTCAACGACTCTAACAATCATCGACTCAAACACATTTCTTTATTACGCAACCACTGGCACCCATTGTTTTTAAAGCCGGTCAACATAGAGACTCGCGATAAGTGCGAGATAACAAAATGCACCCGAGACTCGGTTCGGCTCGTCGTCGGAGATGTCGGAAAAGTTAGTTTCCAGTGACATATGTGGCCAACACACGTAGGACCGGAAGTTGCAGGCTCGCTCGTGTCCCCTAGAAGCGAACCTGCTACCACCTTTGCTCGTGTGGTAGTGCACCTCCACCGCTTTCTCCTACGCCACTGCCTGGAGAGAGCTCCGCCTCTCCCTGACATTTCTACCGCCACCCCCACTTCCCACCCTCCTCTAACTACCGCGAACCGTCGCTTAAGGAAATAGAGCTGTCCGACGCAAGCACGGTCTGGCGCCGCAACGAGCTTTCAAAATGTGCCAATAAATGGTAATCGGTACAAAAGTCCCACCCACCCCTTTGCCATCACCTCCGATTCAGAAGCCCGCACCCCCTCCAATCCGAGCTAGGCGATTGCACGCCACCACCTTCTACGTCGTCGGTGCAAATAACTTTTGAAAATTGAAAATATCAGGCGTCTGTCCGACTGTGATTTCCATTTAAATGCACCACCCTTCACTCGCTGGCTCGTTTCCTTCTCTCCGCTGTTGGGTCGCTTTGGCGCAGCGCACCTAGGGATCCTTCTATTTTCGCGTTGTTGAAGAAGCGTCACTTTCGCTTCTGTGGTTCCTTTTTTTTTTTATTTTCTTTTTTGTGGAGATTGATTCGAAATGGAACATATGATCGGGGGTGAAGAAAAGGGTTGATCTCGATTTTTAATCATCGATTTTTAATCTCGAGAATTCGGATGGTAGGAAGTGGGGGGTGGTTTTTTTGGCGAAAAGATTTTTCGATTTTTTTTTTTACTGGTGTTATTTCTAAAGTTCTTGTGTTCGTTTTTTTGGCTGATGTTGAAACGATCGCTCGTTAATTATATAGGTTAGGGAGAAAGCTCGTATTCGAGATATTCTGGTATTGACAAGGGATAACCCTTACAGGGATCTTTTGGGATTTCGACTTTAAATCCGTCATTCCGCGTATTCTGAAAGTGGAGAAAAGTTTCGACTTCTGTCAAAATCGTTTGATTTCTCTTACTGACAATTCTTTCAGCACTGTTATTGGCCGTCATTTTCGAAAATCTCCAATAATCACTATTGGTCTTTGATTTCAACGACAGTTTCCAATAACTTATATAAGGGTGTGAACTGTCGACTTAAAATACCACATTCGAGATATTTTGATAATTGTGGAGAACGGCGAATTTTTCGAGATTCTGCAGTTTCTGTTACTAACGATTATTGAATGCCACTTTACTTTTTCTCTTCGAAAATTGTATACGATCAGTAAATCGTGGCGAGAGATGCCTTTCAAGATTGTTCAATTTCTGTCGTTAATGATTCTTGAATATTAGTCTTCTCTTCTAGAGTCTACTTTGCCTCTTCTTTTCTGAAATCGTCAACAATCACAATCAATTTTCTCCAATACTTTGCATCTTCCACCCATTGATCTAGTCTTTGTCCTCTTCGCGCGCACGCGCGACCCTTGCCAGTTTCATTAGGCGAAACCATCTGGCGGAATTCCCCGCCATTTAACTTAATTAAATGCCCCTCTAATTAATTAGAGAAAGATCGACGCCTGTCTCGCTTCGACAACTGCGCACCACTTCGACCGTCTCGTACACGGACATTACGAATGGAATCCTCAGGATCGTCAAGGTGCGCTGAAATGTTCACCCACCCGAGCTTTACATCCACTTCCATCCCTCTCGGACCTCGCTCTTATTTCTCACGACACTTTTATTCGGCGAACGCTTTCCGAATTGCTCGCTTCGTTTATTGTAACGAAACGTAACGTAACGTGTATTTGATTTGACGAAGAGTAATATGTCGAGGTTAACAGAGGATTAATCTTTTGAATACCGATCGACGGTATCTTTTCTTACATTTTATTATAATTGTAAAAGCCTGACATTCGTGCGTTCTGCCGAGAGAAAGAGTAAGAAACTTCTTGGAGATAGTACCAAGGTCCTCAATGGTCAATTCAGTGACCGTTCAGCTTTCCTTAAGAGTGAACATAAGCAACCTGTCAATACTTATGGATACGTGTTTTCAACTAGGCGATCGCAACTCGAGTCCCCACGGCTCTCCCTCCCTGGGCGCTTTCTCCTTCTTCTCGTTATCACTCTTTCATCTCCTCCCTGTACGCAAGCTTTCTCTCTTTCTCCTTCTGTACACGATCTTTGTCTCTCACCCCCCCCCCCCCCCTCTCTCTCTCATAGTCAAAGTGTTCTCCATCACATTATTGAAACTAACAGTGCTTGTAGAAGTAGGCAGTAACGTTTTAGTTTCCACATCTTTCCGATACTTGCAGCGTATCTGGGCGTCATGATGCCAAAATTTCCATGGCGGAGTTGTATCGAGAGTCGACAATCGCAAATGGAATAATCGTGTGCCGTACAAAGGACACGTTTACTTAAGACGATCGTTATAGATCCTAACATTGTCATTATTTTGTGAAAGAAATTGCTTTCGTTCCGTTGTATACTTTACGTTTCTAAATATCTATGTATTGGTTTTCACTTAACTCCAAATATGGAGAATTCTTTCTTTATGTTCTGCTTGCAAATCGAGCAGTTGTTTCGAGCAATGATCATCAAAGAAACGTAAAAATGTAAATCTCGAAAGTTTTGAAAAATGCCTCGTTGATGCCACGGTTCGGTGGATCGTCAAAGAGGAAATGGATTCTCTGAAAAATATTCTTTTTTCACGACTGATGCTCCATCCTTCAAGAAGATCGGGAGAATCTGCACCAAGGTTCACAAGAGCGAGCTAGGATGATCGTAAAATCGTCAGGTCGAATTTTACGACTCCTCGTGCCGTCCCATTTCCTACCGCTGGCAAAGAGTGCGGCTCAAATTCCGCTCGCGGAACCGCACGATACGACGATATGTAGTACTCGCTACGAACGATACACCCGTTCAGACGCCAAAATCTTCCCGCGACATCTCGACCACTAAAGCATTTTATACCGCATTGCTTCTTCACGTGGTGGAAGAGAGGACTTTTTCTCCTTCCACGAGGCTCGCAGATTTAGTCATTTGTTAGTGAATGTTCCTGATATACGATAGTAATTTCCATAGTTTCACTCAATACATTTGTGCGTAATAGTGTATGATTTTTCTGAAAGAACCTAAATAAATCTGGTAAACATAAATATATGTCGTCGTGTACAACATATTTATTAGATAATATAAGGCTTCGATAATGGGGCATGCAAAATGGTCATAATTCTACTTAAAGTAACCTTCATTCACAGTACATAGACGTACTAATTAAAAACAGCAACGAGGAGAATGGAAGAGTCAGTAATAAAACATTCACTCGGCATTTCAAGGAACAGGTGAACTTTGTCATGGCGATATGAAAATGTCAATAATAATGCATTCGGTAAAGAAAAATTGTGAAACCATTATTCGTGCTCCTTTAATGTCCATTAATTTCTCGGCTCGAGAAAAGGAAACATTCTTCATCCACATCTACCAAATATTTGCAAACAAACCCAAATTTCTCAACCACCCTTTCCAATAGGAAAAAAAAAGATCCCAAATATTCGTAAACGAAGATTCTTCCACCGCGAAACAATTACTATAAATATTCCACGTGCCTTCCTCTCAAGAGGATTTCTTACGACACAAGACTCGAAACTCCGTGAAAACCGCGCTGCATTTCACGGCAAATGCCCGACAGGAAAATTTTGAGAATTCAAGAAAAGCAGCGGAAAGTATCGGCGTGGGAATACGTGAGCTGGCCGAATTCCGTCGGTTCGCAGATTCTACGCTAAAATATTTCGACTCTGTCGGGGTAACTCGTACTTCCTGCTGGCCTCCCCACTTCCTTCTGGACTTTCCTCGTGCAACTGCGAGTCGCAGGGTCCGAGAAGGAGGAGGAGAAACCAGTGGAACTTCTTGGCCGAGGAGTTGTAGGAGGCCGTAACTGAGATTTCCGGAAACTTGGATGTTTCCTTCCTCGTCCTTCCAGTTCTGATCTCATCGTCGGCTTCTTTCTACCTCGGCCGTGGAGTTGTGATACCCAACCTCCACCTCTTTCTATCTCGACCGTGCAGTTGTGAGACCAACCTCCGCCTCTCGCCTTCGAAACACACCCCCAACCCTTGGAGAGATCGAGGGGATGATCGAGGGTGAATACCACTGGCCGACGTCCCAATTTCCCAGACTGTAGCCTGTCCCACCAGCTGGCACCCCTTCGCGACATCGCGGAGTACCACTCGCCACCCTCTTCGTTCGCTTCTTCCTCCTTTTTCCTTCTCTCGCCGATGCTGAAGCTCTCACCTGCACGATTTCTTTCTGCAGCGCGTAGGGGTAGGGAATAAGAAGCAAGTGTGGTGAAATTGAACGTAGATGTTCGTGCGTGTATGATTATAATTCTTGAGTGTTTGCGAGAGGTGGAGGTTAATCAAATTTAGGGTAGTTGTTGGATTTGGGTTCCAGATAGCGGGAGATATGAGAGTTTTTAAAATGTGAATTTTAAAGAGCGGTATAGGAGGTGAAGAAAATTGGAGGGTATTATGGCATGACAGAGAAATTTTAGATTTTGTAATTTTGTAGAGTTATTGCTGTGACGATTCTAGTTGTCGAAAAAGGGACAAAACCGTGAAAAAATATTTCTTATGCCGTTCGTAAATAAAATTAATAAATAAAATTAAATGATTTAGAATTTTAATGCGAGATATTAAGCTTCTCTGGTGCATGATACAATGAAGATTAAATATTTACTGATCGGTGAACGGCTGTACAATTAATGAAAAATTATAAATTATATTTGCGGAAAGAATGAACAAATCGTCAATCTGCAAAAAATTTGAAATACAAATTAACAGAAGAGTGGAAAAATATGTGACAGTAAAAACTATAAATATAAAATAAATAATATTACCTAGTGAGCTTAATCGTACATTAGCCATCAGATACATTTAATCGTCGCGTCTTTCAATAATAAAACACATCCTAGTATCTTCGAAGCGTAATTAATTAAAATTTCAAAATAATAATTATGCGTCGTCCCGCTAGGAATACATTTTCCACCTGCAGCGTTGCCTCGACAAGAAACAAAAAGACTTTCTACAACCAATGACAAATTTTATTATGATTCTCAGCCGACGAAACTTTATTCTACCCTTTCCATTTAATTTTCCATAAACAATCGCATAATTTTTACTTGCACATATCATTCGTCAAAATCTTGCAATGAGCGAGCCACAACGGCATGGCACTCTCGCAAGCGAGCAAATGCAATTACTGGTCTATTCTCGAACGCGGCAGGAGGATGGTGAGAGAGAATCGATAGGCGGAAGAAGTCGATGAATCGAAGGATCATCGGGGC
Organism: Tiphia femorata; assembly: GCA_944319695.1. Taxonomy (NCBI): domain Eukaryota; kingdom Metazoa; phylum Arthropoda; class Insecta; order Hymenoptera; family Tiphiidae; genus Tiphia; species Tiphia femorata. The sequence continues at coordinate 5,658,753 of OX090902.1, forward strand.
TCGTCCACGCCGAGGGCAACGAGAGCACGACCGTTTCCCGAATTGAGTTAATTGCCGGAAATGGTCGTCGGTAATCAATTCCTCCTTGCCAAATATTTCCGTGTCGCGGAGGACGATCAATCGATCGGTCCATTAATTAATGCACAACCTTACAGTTTACTGCCGTTTGGGTTAGGCCGGAATAGCGCCGCCCGTGTTTCGATAATCGACGAGAATCGGTGTGGCTGGGGCATGAGACACGCTCCGAAGGACAGTCGAGGCCAATGACCTCGGAGAGCCCAAGACGAGAACCTGCGTTTACCAATTCGTCCAATCAGAATGAAAATGAAAATGAAGGAGAATTTATTCACTTTCGTCTCGAGATAATAAGTCTCGCAAGAATACGCGCGATCAATTACAGACGAAGAAATTGTCAGGCGATTGAGTCGTTTTAAATGCGTTTCAATTTGATCTTCGATTAACTTTATTTATTAATTCGTCGAATGAATTGAACGAGCGTTTCATTTTACTGATTGTGAGATAAAGAATTTTTATTCGATTCACTCACTTGTTCATTCTCTGTGAACCGAAGTGCGTTGAAAGTATCACCCATGTATATTATCGAATGGTTCTTAATTGAAATTGAAATTAGATTGCAATCAAATCACCTCGCAGAGGAAAATCACACGAACAAGAATTAATTAGTTTAGATCAACGCTTTTACATTGGCAATAACATATAGTTACAAACATAACAAAATTCCTAGAAAGAATTTTTCTGTAGTTTGGAAAAGAAATGAATACTTTCAACCGTATATCGCATTTTCCAATCAGAGCTCAAAGTCCCAAAACCAATCAATTTGTAGAGAAAAGTGCTAGGTGGGCCAATTTATTACGAATTCATTCCGTGCACTTTAGCGGTAAATAGTATCGAATGCGTACGAGAAAGAGAGAGAGAGAGAACTAGGAAAAAGAGTGGAGGGTTAAAGAGGCGCTCAGGGATGCTTTTTCTCTGGTATTAATTTCTAGCGTGTATGCCGCCTCCGACGTGGCCCGTGAGATAGTCTGAACTCCACCAACCGGAGCGGAAAGGGACGAGCTTACAAGGGCGTAGAGTGCGCGCGCCGAGCGAAAAGAAACTTTTTCGTGGTTTACTTAATTTAATAACGCTTCCACAGAACGCAATTTCAAAGATAACACTTTAAAGGGGTAGAAGAGGCTCGTGAGGCCTCCACCTCATTTTCCACCCTCCTTTTTTCTCTGTCCAGAATTTTTCTCTCCACTCCTACCACGCCTTCGTTACTCTATATCGTTTTCGTGCTTACCTCTTTTTCCTTTCCGCCTCGCGTGTCTATTTCTGGCCACGAGCACGCCCATGAATTCGTACCTGCACGTGCCCGTGTACACGTGTAGCACGGTGACTATAATGTAGTGGACTTTATTTCCAAATGCTTGCTGTTCTCGTCCCCTGTGCGTCGTGAGGTCTCCGAGGTCTTCCCTCGCTCACCCACCTCCTTTCGTTTCTCTGGAGAAACTACAGTTCCACTTACTCGTGCGTATAAAGTTTTACATTCCGCCCTACCGAGCGTGTGCTTACGCGTGATTACTACATAATAATGATTATTTATTCCGTCCAGTCGTAATTACATGACGATTTGTCCGATAGTAATTAATTTTCTACAATGATGATTACGATATAATTATTCACCGTGATAATGATTTCATTATAATGATTTTTCCTTGCAACAGTAATCCTTTTATGTAGTCTCAGTTGTATTGATAATGATAATTCTATTAATATAAGGGTATTGCGATTGGATCGTTGATTAGTGGCGTAAAAATCGTTTTTCTATTACTTCAGGATAATTTTCATTAATTTGCTAGGAAAAGTTGGTAGGGAAAAGGTGAAAATATAGTTTTACCTGATGTTGAAATAGAGAAATAATACATTTTTAACGGAGCACGAGGATGAATGAGAAACACAACAAAATTACGAATTCGCATTTGAATACCGCTTTTGATATTAATCGTCTATTACTTCAAAACATCACAATTATTCACTTCTACAAAAAACACCCTGTGCATATGGAAATTAACAACTAAAGTCTTACGTGTCATCGTGATGGAACGATGGCAAAATTCGGACAGAGCAGGAGGACGAATGAGAAGCAGAGAGCGAGGACGAGGGATGAGAATCAAACAGCAAGAATTGCAAAGAAGGAAAAAACAACAAGCGAATGAGAAGAGAGGATGAGCGAATATCCGGGCGGAAATACACGAGCGAGCGTTACATCGTGCGTTATCGCGCGCGCGTTTGAACGTATAATGCGCGTAAATAACGAATAATATACGCGTAATTGCAGGAGCTATCGTGCAGAGGTCCACACGAAAATGATTCTTTTTTGGGGTTTTTTTATGCCCGTCCCAACGAATTAAATCCTCCATCCTCCAGCAGCTTCTTGTCCAGCAGACCATACCGTCAATTCCATTTCGTTGCATTAAAATCAATGATGCATTTGGCACTAAGTGGTCCTTGTATCTAAAACTGTGCCGAGCGAAGGTCTGTATTAAAAACTTACTTACACAAGAAACGGCATGTAGATGGTGTTCCAAGAAATAGGAAAAAACAAATTGAAGCACAGAGGATTCACCAATAACACTTTACTTTTCACAAACGCGAAACGCAGTCGAGGAAGCTTAGAACCGGGTTATAGCTAACTTAACTAGAACAAATTTGAGATTTGCACAGAAAAGAATAAGAGGGGGTGGCGTTAGAGTATGGTGTTGACTAATTTTCTCCAACAGTGGCATAGGGTTGTGTTACATGATAATATGTAAACAAACGAAGTACGCAAAATTTAAGGAACCTAAAATGAAAACCACCGACCAACAAATTCGTTTTAAATCTTAATTGAAGTTAAGAATTCTTCGTACCTCTAAATTCCATTAAACCTGTAACGTCACTATAAAGCATACATTAACAATTTTATTCTAAAAACGTTAGTAAAAATACTGTTGCGAAAATTAAAGAAAAAAAAAGAACAAAAACCTCATTCTATTTTACAGCCTAATACCTAATAAAAATTCACAGCGCCATTTAAGGATTAGCACTGTTGTTGTTGTTGTTGAGCAGTGATTCCCTTATGTCGAAGCATAATTCCCCTAAATTCCCTTCGTTATTGATCATTCTATCGTCGACGCACTTGTTGCAATCGATAACTATATCACAAAATAAAAGAAACTAACTGTACCGCGCACCAGCTCCAAGGGTTGCATGTGAAATATGGGGGTTGAAAACGTCCACGGCACGGGTCGAACTATTAGGATCGAATCGTTACGCGCGGCCATTCCTTTAGTAGTGCGTTCAAAAGCGATCGCCTGTGGCCAGAGAAACCGTCCACCTCAAAGCAATTCCGTCTGGGTGACGTATCATATCCCACGATTAAGGGGTTAATGACCCGCAGTGGCGCTCCGCGAGGCGGTGGCACTCAAGCAGCCCCGGGACCCTTAGAGAACCCGGACGTCTGACATTTCCGGGTTTAGAGAGCTCCTAGGATCAAGCGGGCCGAGCGGTAACAAGAGGGTTTGCGAGACGTCACGGGGGTAGTTTGGCGGTCGAGAAAGGGCCACCCACCCTCGTCTTCGTCGACGACGATTTACGTGGACCCCTAGGCCCCGTGTCAGCTGGAAGACGAGGGAAAAGAGAAGAAGAAGAAGAGGAGGATGGAGGATAGAGTGGAAGTCGATGTTATAAGTAGATTTATGGTAAATGCGTGTGAAGGATTTTTTGCTTGAATGAGGTTCAACAAGAGCGGTAAAAGATATTGATATTGGTGGTAACAAGAAGTGTGGTGTCGATGATATTTTGTTGGTTGATCGACGAGCTTGTTGGGGTTAGGGTTATGGTAAATGCGTGTGAAGGATTTTTTGCTTGAATGAGGTTCGACAAGAGCGGTAAAAGATATTGATATTGGTGGTAACAAGAAGTGTGGTGTCGATGATATTTTGTTGGTTGATCGATGAGCTTGTTAGGGCTAGGGTTAGGGTAAAATAAATTTACGTGTAAATATACACGTTAGTGTTAATAGTAATGTGGTAGCGGTTACGCAGGCGTTTGACCGGCTGATAATCGTGATCGCGATCTGTAGTTTGCCGAATGGGGAGTGCGGCGTGAGTGATGCGTGGAGAGAAACATAGAGAGAGGGAGAAGAGAGAAAGGACGTTCTGTCATCCATCATTTTCGCTAAATATGTTCACTTCAACGATGATCCTACATAATTAGATCTAAAAAATTACTGTATGTAAATTTGTCGAAAATGTGACATTTTAGGTTAGGGTTAGGGTAAACTTTTTGAAATATTTAAGTGAATTAGTAGGCCGTTTACACGAGGGAGGAGATGAAGTAACAGAAAAAGAGATGGAAAATATGTAAACATTGGTTCCAACAGTCATTATTATGCCAAGTAGTAAAATGTTGAATATAATTACAACAAATCATTGAATTTCCTCGTAATTCAATACAGAATTACTAGAAGTACTAATATTAATTCAACAAGTACCTGTTCAGTTAATTGTTTATACAGTAACTTCGTAAAACTAAAAATCCTTTGAAATCGCCTAGAAGAACAATAATCTTCGAGGATCCAAATTACTCGTTCGACGAGACTAAATTTATTCCAACAATAAGTACTCGAATACCCAGACGATAAAGCCTCCAATCATAACGATCGACGATCATCCTTTGCCTAGCACAAAAAAAAAGAGAAAGAAAAACTACAGTGAAGGAAATTGGAAGATTGAAAAATATTCGATTGTTCCTTCGCGAAGTTGGAACTGGAGGGGAATGAGAAATTTTAAAACGAAAACTTTCACGACTTCCTTCGAAGCGCTCGACCGCTTCCCTCCTTCCTGACCCTTCCTCCTACCGCTCTCACCCTTCGTAATCATAGCAAACGAAAGAATCAATTCCCAGGCTCCAGCAGCCCCTTTGATATCGGGGCCGAGTGGTCGAACTTTTTCGCGGGGCGAAAGCGTTTCGAGGCACTTCGTGGAAGTTTCGCCTGCCGATAGAGGGTTTCTGTGTCGGCCACGGTGGTGTGTGAAGTAAACTGTGTTGAGTCGGAGGAAGAAGGGCTGCCGAGAGAAGGGCGCGCGGTCCGGACGACGAAAGGGCGAAGGGTGGAGGAGAAAAGAAAAAAGGAAGGAAATTTTCGACCCAGCATTAGCAGATTAATAAAAGCCGTGAGAGGGTAGAAAAAAAAGCAGGGAGCCGAAAGAAGAGAAGAGGAAAGGCGACTACGTCAAAATGAGAATGGATCTCGTTCCAAGGGACCAGAACGCTTTCGCTTTTAAGCACTCTTTTACGAGTGCGCGACATCGCATTAACGGGCGCCACCGCTAATTTACGATTTTTTACGCTCGCCCTCCGATTACGCCATCGAGGCGGAAATGCGCGAGCGAACGTTGCTCGCCCAGAGGAAATCGCGTCCTCGTTAAATCTACCGTACTGGTCACAGAGGGATTGGCGGAAGAGGGTGGTGCTTATGAAAAAAGACAACATCAGTTTTTAACGACTGCCGGCTACGACTCGAGGAAGTGGTTGGAGGTGAAGAGAACGAAGAGAAGGTCGTTTCATTTTCGCGCCTCGACTGGACCAGGGAGACCGGACGTGGACGACGTGCGAGGTTTTTTAAAGTCGCCAAATCGGAGACTAAAATAACCGCGTCTGGCGAAAATCAGATTGCTTGCTCCTTGGTTTTCTGTTTTTTTTTTTCTTTTTTTTTTCTCGGCCGCACCGATCGACCGTGCGAAATTGGATGCTCGAAGAATTGGGAAAAGATTCACGAAGCTTCGAGACTTCTTGTCGCAAGTAATAGTTTCTTAAATGTGAAGTGCCAAACAAATTTTTGTCTGCTACGGGATGAATCGTTACGGGGAAAAGCTTCGATTTCGTTCTTTATATCTGTGCGATGTAAGATACCGATACGTGAGTGGGAAGAAAATTTGAATCGACAAGCAGAGATGACAACTTCTGACGGCCTGGAACAGCAAGTTTTCAATTCACGAGTGCAACTGATGCAACTGACGAACCTTCGGTTGCAAATGCGTGCAGTAGTAGAAGCTTGTTGTTCCGTCGATACGTTAAATCAGACGCACCTCTAAGGACAAATACAAATATCTAAAATTGGATATTCCGAGAAAGCTCAGATATGCCAGAACCAACTTCTGCAACTCTTAACGGTTCCTATAAGTAAAAAAGAAAAGATTTTTAATATGCGCACATCAAAGAAAACTCAACAAAAAATTTGTTTCTCCTCTCCCGATGAGCACAATTAAGTCGGCCCAATTTACACGAAGGGTTCTGGATTTATTTCGCGCGGAAGCACCGTTAAAAAGAGTTTTCTCGACCACTGGGAGGCGTCCCGACGCCGGGGGTGGTAAACTCGCGGCATGCATGATTACAATAAATCTCAATGGAAAGCCAATTACCGTGGGCAGACGGAAGGGTGGGGGAGGGGTGGAGGAGGGGGGGGGTGAAGTTGGCAGTGAGCGTTAATGGGTTTAAGTGAATGGTACAGTAAATTGTACTATCTCCGCTACTGTTTTAGTTTGTCCTGCAGTAAATCCTACGTGAGGTACATTTAGCGTGGGCTACTACCATCGTAAATCCGCGAAAACGCGGGGTGGGTCCAGACCGGAAGGGGTGCGTGAATTCAGGTGTGAGAGCGGATCCTGCTAAAAATTTCGTGGGTACCAACTCACTCGCGGAAAGCGTGCATCGGCGCAGATAAGCGCGATAAAAAGAATCGTGATTCGTAATTCGTTGAAGTTTCGCCACCCTTGTTCGACATCCTGTGACTAATGATGAACCGCAGTTGATAGTAAGGAAATCGAGGAAGAATTAGGGGGCGAACCTTCTATGAGTTGGTATGAAAAAATGGAATAGTAGTTCGAAGCAGATTTGGTAGGTGTAAGTAGAATTGTACACCGATACATTGGAGGGAGAGATTACAAGCATATTTTTAAACATTTTTAAATCTTTTAAACTTCTTGTTCATGATCGTCATTAAAATTGAATTTTGTTAGTTTTCTGTTTAGCTACTTTCATAGTAATTATCCATTACGTCCCTCTTGAACGATCATACATTGTTTTTCAATAGCTGTATATTGTATATTCACTTATTACAATAACTCTCATGATTCTATCGTAATACGACAAATATTGCAAGTCCACTGAACAAGATGAAAACAACTTTTGATTGCAAGTAAACTTTATAACCGAACTTATTCTTTTGTTCACCCTATAAACAGCAAGCCCCACGATTAATTATCTCGACTAATATCGCCAAATTCTTCCTCGCGACTTTACTTGCAGTACAATTAAACAAAACGAGAAGCAATGGTCCGGATTAAAACAAAAAAGGAGCCAAATAAGAAGCAAACTTACAATTACAAGTACCACTCCGAAGAAGCTACTACTGGTTCCGAGGTTCTTTTATAAAATCAATGTACCAAAGACAATTAACGTGCCAATAAATTTCACTGGCAGCATTCAAATTTTTAAAAGCGAACCTGAAATACCAAATTCAATTGAGAAACATCGAACCAGTTCCTACCACCACTAGCCACAACAAATCGGGAAAGCTAAACACTCCTCCAAGCGAATCCTCCCCTCTTTATCTTCCACTCTCCTCTCGGCACACTTTTTCATCCTCCTTTATACATATTTATCGCGTTAACGCCTTTTAGCACGTGTCCCCTGTCAGTCTTTTAATACACTTTAAGCACAGTCTTGCGGTCTCCGACAAATTCTTAAGGCCAGACGAGCGAGCGTCGTGCTCAAAGAGAGCTGGCCAAAGCGCTCAGTGGTAATTCTTGGACCACCTCGTGCTTCTCGTTCCTTCTCTCTCTTTCTTTCTTTCTTTCCCTTCTCCTTTCACTGGTTCACGCGCGAGACTTCATCTATGCACACGATTTCTGGGAAATAAAAGAGCACGCGAGGCGACGCTCCAAATTTGTCGTGACAAAAATACGCTTTATCGCACGCCAGACCAGACAGAAGTGGACTCCCTTGGTTCCTCCTCTTCTCTCTTCTTCTTCTTCCCTTCATCCTCCTCCGCAGCCATCCTCTTCTTTCCTTCAAACTTCTCTTTCTCTTTCTCCAACCTCCAAGAGGAGGAGATGGGCGTCTACGAGCATTCGCGCGTCTCGACGCGGTTAGTTAACCGTGCTAAAAATACCACCACGACGGCATAACATTATTTTTCCAAATAAACCCCCTGGACACAGCGCCACCAGAGTCTCCATCGTGCTCCCTCCTTTTCTCTGCGACACTCGCGAGCCGCGCAAGAAAAAGTTGCCGGTGAAAGAATCGCTACTCCTTCTTAGATTTGTCAAGTGTGTTATAACGTGTGAATTAGAAAGCTTAACACGTGCATATGGTGAACGTGAATTTCGCAGGATCTAAGAATTCTTGCGAAAGTCCTTGTAATACTGAGCTAGTGTATTTTGGGAAATCGATTTTTACACAGCGCGATCGAGTTTGACTCGAAAGAGTGGTCCCTCCTGGTTTTCGAATTGAATTTTAAGTTTTTTATAGATACTTTTATTTAAGCATGTTCGGATGCTTAGATAAGACCCTAAAAGAAAGCTGAACTGATCAATTTCGTGATCATTATTATTTTACGTGCACATTATTTTTGTCATAATACTAATGTTATTATAGACAGTATTAGAATGTTAAAACTGTATCTGTAATACAATTGACAAAAATAGAAAGCCAGAAAATCTCAACGATTACTTCCAATCCCTTACGTAGTGAAAGATTCGGGCAGTACAACCAAACTGTATTATCTTTTTAAGTATTTGGCATTAAATGCTACCGCGTCTCCACATTAAGCGAATGCTAACATATTATTAAGAAACTTAGTAACACCCCAAGAAGACAATAATAACCTGTTCTAGTAACTTATCGTATTATTTCCATACGTCATTTATCGCTCGAGAACAATTCCAATATTTCTTATAGACACAATTAAATATCATTCTACGCGAACATTAACGAAACAAATTTGTTTAATTTGTTGCAGATGCGCAGAGGGCTTCACCGGTCTACGGTGCGAGACGAAGGACGTCATCAGCACCGGAAGTGGGTACAATCGGCATAGGGCGCCCTTTTCCTGCAAGCTGGGACTCTCGACCTCGTACTACTGCTAGCGATAATCGCGCGGGGCCCTTTTCGTATTGAGTAGACCCTTTTCTAGCAAAACACGTTCTTTCTACTCGGTGCTGATATTGCGCACCCACAGGAGCCCACGAGATAAATTCGTGAGAGGGCCAACGCGCGACCAAAAAGGGACAAAGAGAAAGGAACAGAGGAAGAGAATGAAAGATCAAAAAAGAATGAGTGAGAGGGTAAATGAGAGAGAATGAGAGAGAGAGAGAGAGAGAGAGAGAGAGAGAGAGAGAGAGTGAAAGTCAGGTGAAAATTGAGAACGAGCTTTCGGAAAGAAGAAGAGTATAAATCAGGCTTCGGAAAATTCGATCAGCTGACGCACGAGAGCGACACAAAGAATAACGGAGAAGAGAAACTACGAGAAATGACAGAAAAGTAAAGTGAAGTGGGAAAAGGTCGGTACGAATCGATCTTGGGCATTAGAATTCCTCGATTCTACACGGACAGTTATCCAAGCCAGGTTCGACGGGGCATTCGTGTTTTCTTCTTTTTCTACTACTTTCGACTCGTCCTCTCTTCGCAATTCTTCTTCTTCTTGTTATTCGGCTGTCAATGTCTTCTCGAAAGAAAAAAAAACACGAACGCGAGTTTCCACGAAGATTTATATTCACGGAAGGTAGAGAGGAAGGGAGAAGAAAGTAATTGAAAGAACGAGGATGGAAGAAGAGGATCGATTATCGAGAAAATGAGAGAGTCGAGGAGAAAGTGAAAGGGAGAGAATGAAAAAAATGAGAGAAAAGGGGATCGAGTGAACGCGGGCATCGTCGCACGGAGACTCATAAAATTCGACGGATTCTCTCTCACTCTTCTTCGTCCTCTTTTAATTTCATATCGGGTAAAAGCGAAGAAGAGAGAGAGAGGGTGAAAGAAGACAGAAAAAGAAGAACAGAAACATTCGAGAGACTTTCGTGTCGGAGAAGTGGCCGCTTGACTGCCAGCGAGTTGCCAATAAAGAAGAATGAGAGGAAACAATGAGAGTGAAAGAGAGTGCGAATGTGTTTCTGCGTGGGTCTAAGCGTGCATGAGAGAGAATGTGGAAGAGAAGAGGAGAAAAGGTGAGGATTAAAAAAGGAGCGCTCGAAAGATCGCTCCTGTCGAAGCCTCCACTTTTGAAGAACAATACCAAAGAGCCCAGGGTCTCGACCAAGAACAGAATCGGAGGGGACCAGGTCGATTTGAGAGGTCCTCCTTCGTTCCGCGACACATACGAATATACATAGAGACACACACACATACACACGCAGAGAGAGAAACACATACTCCTTTACTCACGCCTGTGAAGGATAGAATGGCGGCGGAGAGACCATGGGGAACACAAAATGATTTAATGTAAAATACGATTTAGTGTAACGCACGTTAGGCTAGCTAAAGCAAAGATTTAAGATAGATAGTGGAGAGAAAGAAATTAAGGGTGGGAGAGGGGGTGCGTAGTGAAGGATGATTCGAGGGTGAGGTTTTTTGAAGAGGTGATTTTTCATTGTAGCAATAAAAAGCTGATTATATCGGTCACTCGTATTTATAAAAATGCTGAACATATTCTGATACTTGTATAAATTGTCAAAAATCCATTGGCGGTAATTTTGCAAAGGGGTGGTTTTTTGGAAAACGACTACCCTTATTACAGAATAAAAGAGAATGACAAAAATGCTACTATCGATTAATCTCTTTGAGAAACCTCGTGTCGAACCATCTTGAGGGCGCAAGGGATGAAAAAGGGCAAGCGGAAGAAGGCCAGCCGAACGGAAGGAAGGAAAGAAAAAAGGAAAGAGGGAAAGAAAGAGAGGCGGAAATGAGTGGAGGGGGAAGCGCGCTGTGCTCCAGCAGTCTCGGGACCCTATTTATGTTTTATATTATATTATATATATTATATATATAAATATGTGTATAAACATTTTTAATTTATTTATTTAATTCATTAATTTTATTGATTTACGATTAAAAATCATCATCTCCACCTCGGCGAGAGAAGAGAAAACAAAAAACAAAATGATGTCGACTTTTTGTTCTTTCGCACTGCTTCTGAACTCTTGCGTTCTTCTGTCAACCTGTTCTTCGTATATTTTTTTCTTTTTGGTTTTGTTAGCGAAACGAAAATACAAAAGAGACATTCTGTTTTTCCACACACACATACTCACACACGTTTTCCTCACCCCACCTCATTACCTTTTGTTCTTGCGTTCGTTTCTTTTACCATCCTCTTTGTTAATTTTTGTTTTTTAATTACGGAGCGAGCGCGTGCACGGAGAGAGAAAAGCGTCTGAGAAATACGCACGAGAGATTTGAAAAATCGATGCGTCGATCGATCGATCCTGTCACTAGGAGACAAAAAAGAAAGCATGAAAAAAATGTTCTCGTCGAGCGAATTCACGTGGTGTGCCAAAGAGCAGGTAGGTGTCTTTGGTTACGAATTTGTTGCTACTAATCAAACGGCTAACAAAATTAATCTTAACAAAATAACACAAAATAACAACAACGAAACGAAATAATCCTCTTTTAACAACTACGAATTACATTAGCCTTTTGATACAAACTAAATTGTTAATTAATAGCGCAGGTGAGGGTGCACGAAAGATATGGACACGTGTGTACACGTGGCCCATGCCTGGTGCTGTAATATTTATAACATTATAATGAACTCGAGGGAAGTAGCACGGGGCAATATTCCGCGCGACTGTATCGCGCATGCGCGCAGGAGGCACGCGATTAAATATGAAGTCCACTGGACGAAGGACCGCCAGTCTTCGTAAGGCTGTCCTTCATTTTGATTTTTTTGTTTTCCTTATTGTTTATTTCCCACCGCCCCAGTATATTAATGAATATCCACGAATAACCAACCCCACCCTTTCGTGCCGTAATATTACGGAAAACTCAAAGAGTCTCGCGTTATTCTTGTGCGAGCAGGCGCATTAGCGAAGCAACGTGCATTAGCGCGAAAGATGGGATGGGACAGAATTGCAAAAGAAATGATGCGAACAAACCACGCACAGCTAGAGAATTAATCCTTGATTGCTAAGATGGGAAGGATACTCTATTAATTCAGACAAGTAAACTGGAAAGTAATGCTTGGTGATGGTGAATTTGGTTTTTATAAATTTTCTTGCATTGTCTTTATCGCAGATCGATGTACAAGTAGAGAATGCATTTCTGATTGTTGAAACGCTGGCTATCATTAGCGAGACAATGTACAATGGCGAGAGCGCTGGAATGGGAGAGCGTTACGAAGAAAATTATGCTAACCATCCACGCACAGGTGGAGAATGAATCCTTGATTGCTCGGATGCGAAGGATACTGGACAAATTCGGAGAAGTAAGATGGAAATGAATTCTCAGTGCTGGTGTTTATAAATGTTCTTGCATTATTTTCATCGCAGATAGAAACCCGTCGTTAAATGATGCATAGGTAAGAAATAAATGTCTGATCGTTAAAGCGCAATCTACATTTTAAAAAACTCGTGCAACAGAGCAGAAATGTTTTCCCGAAATTTCAACAGATTGATTTCAATCGCGAATCGAAGAGTCTTCAAACGAAGCATACAGCAAAAAATTACTACTTGGTAATAAAACATCGCACTATTAATACTGAAAAAAGTCTCTCTCCAAATTTACCCCCGAATGATTGTAATCGCATATCGAAAGATCGCGAAAACAGCTCGGAAATTTCGCGAACACCTGACGATCCCACACTGTCACGTGGCCGGTCCCGAGCACGAAATATTCATTTTATTCATGAAACGTAAATTCGTTTTAGTTATTCCAGCGACGTCGAGTACTTACGACTGCGTCCTTACCGCTGTAAAACCTTCGGACCTCTGTCTCTCTCCCTCCCTCTCTTCCAAACCAAAAGAGATAGAGAAAGCGAATTGACGGCGCCAAGCACAGGGACGACATAAATTTCTAAATCGTCCAAGGACGAAAGGGCGCACTCGTCGTCGGGGGTGCAAATGAGAGGATCGAAAGGAGCGAAAGACTCGCGTGACTCCAACCTCCACCCAAGTTCGTTTGCCGTACTGCAACCTCAGGAGGGCCGCTCTGTCGGTGGCGGCTGCCTCGTAAAAAGCTCTCTCACCCCTAGGCGGTCCGCGTCGTAAAGCTCGAAGTACCGGTACATCCATCCTCGTAACCGCTTCTCTTAATCGAACTTCGTGCACCGAAAGCAACTTCGCTCTCGCCTCGAGATTGCGAATCGGTTTCGCGCTCGAGCTTGCGGCGGAAGGAGCTTGCGAAACTTATCGAGAATACGAGATAGAGGTGGTCGTATCTCCGATGAGAGAGTCGACAGGGGCCCCCGCGTGGTCCACCCTCTCACGATTTTGATTTTCGCGGAGCTTTGGCGAGGGTGCGTGACAGGGGGGGGGGGGGGTGAGAAGATCGCCGAACGCATTGGTAATAATGAACGAGCAGAAAGTTTTCGCACGTACTCGCCGAGCGTAGGAACAAGCTGTTACACCCTGCCCACGTGGTCCAAGCGGCCTGCGTTTAAAACGCGTTTAATTATTCCAGGATAAATTCGCGAGGACGAATTTGCACGATGCATCGTGCGTTGGTCGGTTGAAAGAAAGGGTTGGAAAGAAAGGGTTGGGGATGATTTATCGATGGAGAATCGTGGGAAAAATGATCCAGATATTTTTTAAGGAGTTGTCAACAGATCAAATTGTTCGTTATTACAAATTATAATTAAATTTAACATTAAATAATTCCTCGACAAGATTCAAATATTACCGACAAGACACGATGTTTTATTTATTGTACCTGCGAAGTATTAGATGTTCGCAGGCTGATTTTGAATCTTAAAAAGAGCACTTGAAACTTGTAACGTACCAAGGTTAGCCTGTCTAGGTCAGGTTTAGGTTAGGTTTAAGTTAACTAGGGGGTAAACCCCCTGCGCTTTCGCTTCGCTCAAGCGCCAACCCCCCAGATCGCCTTTGCTCGCGCTTCGCGCTCGCCCACGAATTTCAAAAGGTTTCGAAATTGTGGAAAATTCAAGTATTGAGATATTAAACTATGCTAGAGAGTCCTCTGCGCTTTCGCTTCGCTCAAGCGCCATACCCCCTGAGAACGTCGGGTGCTCGCGCTTCGCGCTCGCCCGCGAAATGCAGCATTTCTGCAATGCGCGCAAGTGATCGAAACCGGACAATTAAATGCATCCGAACCAAACTTTTACATGTACATCAAGTATATACCCCTTTGCTGCGGTGAAACTTTATGCATGGTTAACTTCAACCATTCAGAAATTGCGACAAATTGAAATCTTTAATCCAGTATTCCGGCGAAACGCTTGCGCGGATTCAAAAAAAATTTGCAATGTAGCTTAAAAATATACCCATTTGGTGCCACGAAACTTTATGGTCATCTTCAACCGTTTCGAAATTACGGGATTTTCAAACTATAATTATAAATAAAATAGTGAATTAAAGATTTGAAACTGGCACCATTTCGAAATGGTTGAAGATGCCCATACACAATGTTTCGTGGCACCAAATGGGTATATACTTGATGTACATGCCAAATTTTGTTCGAATCCGTTCAGCCGTTTGGCCGGAAAACTGGACTAAGGGATTAATGAATTTTGCACTATTTCCATTAGTCCAGTATTCCGGCCAAACGGCTGAACGGATCGCAACGAAATTTGGCATGTACTTTGAGTATATATCCATTTGGTGCCAGCAAACTTTATGTATCGCTATCTTCCGCCGTTTAGAAATGGCAGCCATATTAAATTTAAATTATATTTTTTCAAATTTTGAATATCCCGCCATTTTGTGTTGGTTCAACATGGCGGCTCACAAACCTTATTGTCAACTCACAGTAGTGTACTTGATTTTTGTGCCAAATTTGGTCCCGATCGGTTCAGCCGTTTTTCCGAATCGAAATCTACACGGACGGACAACACACACACACACACACACACACACACACACGAACGGTTTTCGCGATGGCGATTGCATAAGCCACTCCCTTTACGGTCGTGCCTAAAAATGCAGGTTTTATATTCTTCCACGCTTCTCCCCGAACTTCGGCAGATCTTTTGGCAAAATATTTCAAACAGTGCTTTACAATTCCTCGCTCCATTCGAAACAAAGAACTGCTATTTCTCCATCATTCGAACTCCACATTCTGAAACTACAGTAAAACCTGTTTTTGTGCGGAGGATAGGGACCGCATAAAAGAAATCGCATACAAAGAAATATCGCGTAAATTCATAAGGTTTTCGTTTGCAACACATTTTAAAAAAACTTTTTTTATGCGGTAAATGGAAAAATCGCACATAAAAAATCGCATAAAAAACCGCATAAAAACAGGTCTTACTGTAATTTCCGCTGAAACCATGTGAATAATTTCTTTCGTGGAAATACATTTATTATTTTTAAATACCTCCGAGCGGATATCGTTTAGTGCCACGAACGCTACGTCGCGTGCCAGAGATTCGCCATCGCACTGACCCGAATTCTGAAAGTGACAGCGTCTCCCACTCCCAACGATCGAACATTCTTCGATACGTATGCCGACGCGGCCGTCCATCCGCTCCGCGAACGAAGTATCGTCGTCCCGAGGGGCGAAAATTCGCGCTCGTGGTTAAAGCGGTCTAACGATCGCGCGAGAGCTATTGGCAATTATCGAAAAGGGATCAATCACCGTTGGTGGTGGCGCCGAAAGTGCGGCCGAAAGAAAATAACGAGCGGATAATCCTGGAGAAAATTGAATGCCGTGAGGATGTGGTGGTGGAGAAAAAAAAAAAAAAAATTGTCATCGAACGCGATAACGTTCGGCTAATAACAGTAGAACGACGCGAGGGTGCCAAGATCGATCGTGTTTTCGCCTGCGGAAAATATTTTTAACGAACGGAATTTTTTCCAAGCCTTACCCAAGCCTCGCTGCCACCTCCACTACCCCCGATGCAATTTTCACTTCAAATCCTCGGAGACTGGCATCTCGATTCAGGCGGAGGTTACATCATCGTCCCTGTCACACCCTCGAGGGACGTTGCACGTTGACGGGCCCTCGGCATTACCAATCGAATACGTGATTTCCAGATCTCTAGAATTCCCTGACGTTCGAGTCCGGCGTGCCGTGCCAATGGGACCCCGCAGGGCCTCGAACGTGCCCGTGTAAGCGCACGCGTGCGCGAACACGAGGATCGTTTTTTCGAGAAGAAAGTCTCTCGTCTTGGTTGGGAATGAAGATAAAGAATATAGAGGACGGAATGATGAGAAGCACGATCGGGCGTATAGAGTGGATTGGACATTGTGGTGGACTGATGAGAATTGTTGATTAGAATTTTTTGTGAATCGACTTTTAGAACGAGATGCCGAAGAAATTGGAAAATGTTACGAGAAGGTTAGAGGATACTTCAAAGGACTATGTGAAGTGGTTCTCGCTTGGATCATCGAGGAACGTTAACCAGCCTGTGTTACGTATTGTCTTCATCGGGAAATTTTCTTCTGAAAAAATCCAGAAGATTGGAACAACCTTAGAATAACAATCGAGCGAAAGAGATGGGATTTCCAACAACCATTAATCGTGGCGCGTTAAACCTTCGCCAAGAATCTTCCTTCCTAAAAGAGAAACACAAAAAACTAGAACAAGTTTAGAGCAACAATCAAGTGACAGGGATGGAAGGAAACATGGGATGCGGATCATCGAGAACCATTAATTCTGGCGTGTTACGTCCCTAGAAAAATCCAAAAAATTGGAAGAACCTTAGAATAACAATTAGGTAAAGGGGATGGAAGGAAACAAGGGATGCAGATTATCGGGGATCATTAATCGTGGCGCGTTACCACGCCGCTTCGCATCTCTGCGTGCATTTAGTCGCCACGCCAGGCGCGCCAGTATGCAAACAGAAATCACGAGCGCGTAACGACGAGGTGGCCTGCATAAATACGCGAGCGTAGGCGGGCGTGGCGGGGGTGAAAGGACAGAAGAGGGGTTGAGGTACCAGCTAATCAATTGGCTCGAATCACAGAAAATTTTCAATGCTTGTCGACGCTTCCCGCTCTATTTCCGTCTCCCTCCCGACATGTTTCCCTCCCTACAACCCCTCACAATCCACGAAGCCTTTGTTACCTCTCTTCAACGTTCGCCACTATCCGCCACGAGCGTTGCGCGATGCACATGAGGCTTGTAAAAATTGTGGAGAGAAAGAGCGAAAAAAAGGAAAAAAGTAAAACGATATAATAAACGAAACGGATGGTATTGTCGAATTCCGTAAAAAAGAATTCATTCCGCTCTCAGACACGTGGATTCTGTAGCTTTTCTCGGCGCGTCCTTTTGGTTCCTTCTTTCCATGGGTTTTTCATTCACAATCGAAATTTCAGAATCCGCTGATTCGCGAACCGCTGATAAACAGAGTGACGAAAAACAGTGAATTGTAATCTAATTGTAAGTACGAGAGCACACAGCGGAAGGGGTTGGGAAATTGAACAAAAACGAAGGAAAAAAGGAAGCGAAGGACAATAGGGAAAAAATGAATAAAGCTTGATAAATACGAGGGACATCGTGTTTTTTATAGGAAAAGTGAACGAAAATGAGAAAAAAACAAGGACTACGAACTTATCCATGAAATGTCCAACAGCGCTGGAAGAGAATATTGACGAACATAAAATAAAAGGAACGAAGGAGAGAGGTAGAGAGAGAGAGAGAGAGAGAGAGAGAGAGACAAAGAGGAGCATACCACGGACTGGTAAGCGCACATGAAAAAATTCGTCGCGATCGAATTCCACGCAATCTACGAGTGTGAGCACGCGCGTGACCGATTGGCGCGCGTTTTTCACTCGCCTGTCGAAAATAGCGCGTAACGATAGAGTCGCGCTCGCGAGTATCGATGGCCGCGGACAAATAAGGTAATTGGTTATTTTTCAGAAGGCGCGTCGGCCATGGGCCTGCCCATGTGGAAAGCGAGGGAAAATAGGCAAGCCATTGGCGAAGGCTCGTGGGAGGCCATCGAAGGGTGGCAGGGGGTTGTTTTCATTTTTCGCGATCTACGTTGCGTAACGCGTCACGCGCATAGCGACGATAACACGTTTTTCAATAGAGTCCAGTGCTTTTTTTGTCGCCAGCCACCGGGAGCGAATACAAAGACGCTTATATATAACGACACGAAGAGAAAAGTGATTCGTCAATTTTTCCTACCCCTTTGCAATTACATTAATATTTATAATGGATCGCGGACGCGATCCACGACAGGACTAGCATCACACCGATCAAAGACTCTTCGTTACTTTCAACCCCTCGTTAAATTAATCCACTGGCAAACTATTTTCGACGTTTCTCATCAACCCCGCCCTTCGCGCGTTTCCTCAAATCACCCTATTCATCGAGCAAAGAGACATCGATATTTGAATCCATCCTTAATTTGTTCTTACGGCGAACTACAGCGGAAGGTGGTAAAATGTGCAAGACATATAACGAAACTGAATAAAGATTGTGCGACTATTCCAAAGCGGAATACGTCGTGCCGTCACGCTCACGATTTCAGCTCACCCTCAATTGCAAGCTCTTACCCTCTTCATCCCCTTTTATCGTCACACTCTTACCACTGCACAATTTTATTTCCGCACGAGAAGGGTATAAGGTGTAGTGGCATGGAGGAAAATCGTCGCGACGCTTCTAATTTACCTCGTGGATTCTCTGGCATTAAAAGTACGATCTCTATTTACCGAAGATTTATTTACTCGAAGCCGGGGCGAGCATCACGCGATACTCGTGACGTCTAGCGGTGGAAGGAGGGTGAAAAGAGGGTAAGTTCATCGCGTGTAAATGTAATTCCGGGCCGGTGATCGTCCATCTTCCTCCGATCCCACCCCCGCCATCCCTAACTGGGGAGTTGTTGGGGGTGGAGGAGACTACTAGCGTGATAGAAAGAGCGAAGGGAACGAAGGAAGGAAGGAAGGAAGGAAGGAAGAAAGAAGGGGTTGACGCAAACAGAAGAAGTAGAAGGAGGTATGCGAAGGGAAAGGTGGCAAAAAACACGGGGTACGGCGCGAAGAACAAATGGAGACAGGGAGGGTGGCAAAAAACGAGAAGTCAAAGAAAAGAGAGAGAGAAAAAGATTTACATCGAGACAGAATGTTCGGAGAAAGAAGAGGGAAAGAGTCACCAGTTGTCCCTCGAATTTCTCGTTTGACCGATCGTGCATCCCCTACCCTCTATCGGTTTCCACAAAAAAAAACGGAAGGGCGAGAAGGAATTGAGCAAGAAAGGTTTCGAATAGAGAGCTCTCCAGAGGAGAACAAAATCGAGTCCATTTTTTACCAATTCGCGCAAACCGTCTGGAATTTCATACTGGCTGACTGTTACACCCTGCCACCCCCCCCCCCATCGCTCCCCAAAAAAGAAGAAATCAAACAACAATAAAATCCCACGGATCGTACAATGAACGACGAAGAAAAAATCAATAAAAATGCATGAAAACCCATTAATCAACCGAAAGTCTCGTTTCACCAATATCTTCTTCGATATCTACTATCCTGCCTAGAAAAAAAGAAGAAAGAGTAAAAGAGGCAAAAAAGAGTCCATGTACACGGAATAGTAAAACAAGAGGGACGAAATACTCAGAGAAAGAGTTGCCTCTTAAGTTACCGTGCCTCTTGAATTTCTCGTTCCAATCTCGTTAATCCTCACCCTTCCTGCCACTAAAGCAAACAATAAAAGCAAACGAAAAAAAGAGAACAAGAAAAAAGACCGAAAAACAAAGAAGCTCTACGAGAAATCAGAAAGATCCAGAAGTAGTTGGCTCTTAAAACTCACGAATTTCCACCCCCGGTTCTCCACCTCCCTAAAATGAGAGAGGTGGGCGGATTGAAGGGGTGGTCTTCATTAACGCTTTAATTAGAAGCGAATCCGAGCGATCGTCCGCGAAACGGGATCCAAATGTGCATCCCGACGACGTGTCCCTCTCATTAGTCTCGTCGCATTAACCGTGCGAGACCCCCGGTATTGCCTGCCATTCCTCGGCAGGCCCGGCTTGGCCCATTGTACCCAACCCCGGCCTCCTCACCAGCCTGTCTCCTATTCGCTGTCAAATTAACGCGTCCCGCGTGTGCTGGCGTGCGTCCACGTAACGATTTGCCCGCCGGCGTGTTAAAGTTCGATTGCCTTCTGGCCCCACCACGAGCGGCCCACCTCTGAAGAGAACTCTCGGGGAATCACGAGAACTCGCGCGAAAACTTGACTAACGTGCGCGGAATCGTGGGAGGGCGGAAGTGTTCGAATGAGTTTGAGAATTTGAGAATGAGTTCGCGACGAAGAAAAAATGGGAAGAGGAGTGCAGAGGCGGCGCCAAGGGTGGGCCTGTGTGGGCCCTGGCCCACCTAAAAATACGCTGGCCAATCTTTGGCCCGCCCTAAAATTTTAGAGAATTTTAGCATAATTATACTGTCTTATTCTGTATAAATTTTCAACGTTTTTTATACGAAGTTATTGTTATAATCAAAATTCTGCAATTAATATTAAACGAAAAAAATATTAAAATTAATATTAAAAGAAAAAACAAACAAAAAGAGGTTCGACCGTAGAGGTAAATATGGCCCACCCATAAAAATGCTGGCCCACCTGTGGCCCACCCGCATGAATGTTCTGGCGCCGCCTATGGTGGAGTGAGATAGACGAGAAGAAAGTTGGTTTTCACTTCGTGATATTGGTGGGTTGAGAGTTTTTGGATTTTCTTTCCTTTTGTGAAGTGGAGCTTTACTTATTGTATTGGGTGGAGGTATAATTTGAAAAGATCGTAATGAATTTCAGACTTCACTTTTGAGTAAAGGAATTGAAAAAGAAGTCGTGAACTTCTTCGTTCAAAGTAGATGTGCGGCAAGATTTGTTGAAATCTATCCTTTTTATCTCTGATGACATAGAAGATAATGAGCGATGATTTGTACATTTACCCCAATTAGGAATCACTTCATACAGGGGGAAAATCAGAGAATGCAAATATGATGAACTAATTGAATAATTCTTACGAGCATGTATAACGTGAACTTTTGATACTTGATTAATCGATGAAAGCAGGAAAAATCACATTGGAGAAGAAAATGAAGATTATCTTTTAAATCAAGATTGCAAGTGTATAAATTACGACGCGAAGCAAAACGAACAAATCATCAAGGGATTCACTGCTCTCTCGCGATGCACGTGCGATAGACAGATGCATACACTCGCGGGCACTCAATAAATCACATGAAAAGAAGAAGAAAAAAAGAAAGCAAGCTTTCACGATATTCCAATTAAATAAGTCACGGGGTGAAGCAACACGGTGAAAGAATCCAGGTGGAGTGGAATTACGTCGCAAAAAGAGAAAGAAAATCAAAGAGACGACGCGAGTATCGACGGATTTCCAATTAAACAAATTACCGAACCAAAAAAAGTGATTCTTGAGGGCGTAGAATCTGTTTCTCTCTTGAGTTACGTACAGCTGGGTGGGTCAAAGGAAATGAATACATCCGCAACAAGCCGATAAAACAATGAACAGCACAAAGTAAGCATCACTAAACTAATTACTACTGTAAAGGAAAACAAGAAGCACAAATCCACGAGCTGATCCTCTCTCGAGCAACGACACCAGCCAACCGTCGACTTTCGAAATTCTGAATATGTTCAAGATTAAAGCTCGTAAAGGGGGTACGTGACTGAAAAAATCAGAAAGGAATCATAAACTCCTAACAACTCGATAAATCAAGAGAGAAATAAGTCACTCCCTTTACGGTGGTGCCTAAAAAAATCAAAACCACGGAGCAAGCGTCGAAAAAACATCCAATTAAACAGATTACTCCTGCAAAGGAATATAAAAACAAATTCACGAGCTGTGATCCACCCACGCTCGAACGACCAGATCAGCCGGCCGTCAACGTTCGAAATTCTGAATGCGAGCGCGAGTAAAGCTCGAGGACGGGTACGTGACAAAGAGTCGGCGTGGTGTCTCGCGATTTATCCCGGTATCGCAGCGGAGCGCGTTCGAAACTGTAACTCGCTCCCTAATAAAAGCATAGCGTAGCAGGGACGAGAGACCCGCGATGTATCGGGAGATTACATCGAACTAGCAGCTTCTGTCTTTAATTCAGCGTGTTTCAAAGGGCTCGCGTGTATGCACGGGAGCGTGACAGAGCTCGTCGCCTGGCCCGCGTGTGTACGCACGCCGATGCACGGAGGCGGAGGCGAGAGTGGGTGCGCATTGACGTCGGGACCCGTGGACAATGGGGTCGAGTAACTCTCTCTCTCTCTCTTTCTCTTCGTTCCGATAACTCTCGACAAATGAGCGCGATGTTCTCTCCCCGGCGAATTCGACTGAGGTCGCGAGCGAGCGCCCAGGGCTTTTTTCCGCGCGCGCGAAAGCTTCGTGAAAATTATATGAAGCGTGATTTTGCTCGGAGGGTAAAAAAAGAGGAGTGGAAAAAGAGAGAAAAAAGGCGTATTGGAAATCGAGGGAGGGTGAGAGGGAGTGAAAAATTCAGCACAGTGAATTAAACGCGATTCCACGTTACTCGAGATAACGTTGTTAGAACGAGAGGGGGGTTGAAAAATGCGGAGGGTGAAATTCTCGACAGGATTCAACGTGAAATTCCAGGGTTTAGCGCGTGTAATTCCTACGACATTGTGGCGCGTTGCTACGTGTCGCGCGAGTGCAAAATGTTAATGCAAAGCCAGCCATTACGCGATAAGCGGGAATAAAAATCGGCGAGAGAAGCGGAGCGACGAACGCAATGAAAATTGATGCCGAGTGGCGTGCGCGCGATAGTGATCTCACAGCGGCGTTTCGCGACGGCTCTCGAGAAATAAATGCACCGATCCTTCACCTCCGCCTCCGCCCCTCAGTGGCAGAATTAGCGCGATTTTCTTTCGCCGAGGTGGAGGAGAGCAGAGAAAATTGCATCGGTAGTTTTCGAGAATTCGCGCTTTTCGTTCGCAGAAAAAAAGAGTCTTTGCGCCAGGTAATATGTGCCAGGTAACATGTGTCAGGTAACGAGATAAAGTGATATTTATTAATAAGAAAAATTGAAAATTGCGCCAATCGTTGTCAAAATGCGCAACTAAGGCTAGAAAATTTTGCAACCATTCTTATATGTATAACAAAGAATAATTGTAGGAATTGAGTGCCATGCATAAAAATTTTAAGCTTGCTCGAATGAAATTATTTTTATTTTATGAATTCAAGAGAAAGTTAAGCACCCATTTGAGGTTTAAATTAAAATAATTTAGCAATCTACACCAATTAATGATCCACTGATGGTGATAGGAGGTTGCACGATTGATTACATGCAGGAGCAAAATAAAAATTTGAGCAACAATCAAGACACAATGCGATTCAAGCAGAATTCAAGTTTCATTAAAACCTTCACACTCGATGCCATTTCGTGTTCTTTCATAATATTTGGGAGCAGTCGATACGACCTAATCCAGTTGGCAGGAAGATTCATTTAATAATAACGCGAGCTTTCTAATGAAGAACTTAGGAAGAAAAGAAAACCGACGGATTGAGCCTGAAAAATGTATTTCTGACAATACATTTCTTTAACGTAACTAAAACCGACTTATATGAAATAAACAAAAAAACCTAGAAAATTTTTCATCTCTGTCCGAGTCTCTCATTTACAAGAGAAAAACTGAACATTCGTATTCACACCATTAAAAAGCGTAAAAACGGAATATTGATCGAAGTGAACGCAGTTTTGCATCCATGAAAATGCGGCGAAGACGCCGAGCAGAGCATTGAAACTTTTATCAATTTTACGAGTGACGCGTTCTCGCGAGAAAATCGTGCGAAGGTTGGAAAATATTCGTCGGCATTTTTCCAGGCGCAATTTTGTCCTGACAAAGGATCCTTGGAAATGACACGTGAACGAATTTTGATTTCCGCACGTGTCACGTGCACGCGCGCCAAAACCATTAATAGCGAAAGGATGTTTAGAGAGTCTCCTGGCAAGGAATAGAGTGAAAGCAGTAATCGTATGCGTGCTTTCCTAAAAATTTACTCAAAATTTCCTTCACAATTTTACGTCGTTACACCTACAACGAGTTTTATTGTCATTTTTAAAGCTCGAGCTTTACCAAAGGCTCTCGCAAAAAGCAGGAAGTCCGTATTATCATATATTAAAACGGTGATGGAAAAGTTTGGAAATTGAAAGAGCGATTCTGCCCACTCGAACGAATCGACCCAAATATCGAAGCTTTCGATTCGCTTCCTCTCTCACCGTGGAAACCGGAAGGAAACAAGCTCCAAGAGACAAAACAGCTGGCACGGAAACTTATCCGCCTGCAGCTTCCACGGCACGGCTCGTGGAACCGGAAGTCGAGCTCTCGCGAGATATATCGGCCAATATCGAAATAACCAGACGCACGCTCGAGTTCGTAACCGTAAAATTTCCGTAAAACAAAACCGCGGACTTCTTACCCAACAGTTCCACGCGATTTCATTGAGCACTGGGGCCAACCGGAAGTTTAGAATTCAATTGTCGAAGTTTCTATACTCCAGAGCCGAGGGCAAATATATTCATCGTACCGGATTTACTTCGAAATATTGCGAAACTTCTGTGAGTGCCTTCGTGCGTGTGTCACTTTCACCATGGCGGGAAAACTACACGGAGAAAACCGTAACAGTAGAAGGTGAGCTGTTGGAAAGACTGTCATTAGGCACGACCATAAAGGGAGTGACCTATACAATCGCCATCGCGAAAACCTTTCGCGCGCGCGCGCGCGCGTGTGTGTGTGTGTGTGTGTGTCCGTCCGTCCGTCCGTCCGTCCGTGTAGATTTCGATTCGGAAAAACGGCTGAACCGATCGGGACGAAATTTGGCACAAAAATCAAGTACACTACTGTGAGTTGACAATAAGGTTTGTGAGCCGCCATGTTGAACCAACACAAAATGGCGGGAGATTCAAAATTTGTGGGCGAGCGCGAAGCGCGAGTGCCGCGGTCGTACCATCCGGTAAAGCGAGCGCGAAGCGCGAGCAAAGGCGATCTGGGGGGGTTGGCGCTTGAGCGAAGCGAAAGCGCAGGGGGTCTGCCCCCTAGTTTTCCTGTGTCCTTCGATTCCCGTTAAACGTTTATTTTATTTCTCTCTTTCACTTCGCGGGTTACTACTGCATTTTTTTTCAAACTGCAGCAAATGTGATTTATCTTTGTGCCTTCTGATTTCATTTATTTATCAATAAATTTACAAATGACACGGATATCATTTTTCAGGAAATTACATAATTTTCGTGCTCAAATACATTTCTGACATGCTTTGTAAAAGAGAAATGTCACATATAGTATTTGGAAAGAAGTAACACATTTTCCTTTATTTTTATCCTCTTTATACGCAGTTACATCCCTTAGCTAGATCGATAAATTTTAACTTATCCTCATCGCGTTAGAAGACATTTTTTAAAAATTCGTTGCTTTCACATTCGCGTAAAGTTCCTCCTCTTCTTTTCGTTGTTTCTTCGCATACCTAAACACGGCGGTGACGGGACTGGTTAAACACCCAAACTCGTCCACCAGATCGTCGACATTTCTCAATAAATCAAAATATTCACCCTTCTTTAAATTTCCAAGATACCTCATCGTGAGAAGAAAAATCCAAGGTTTCACGTGCACCGACTTTTCTGCTTCTCCTCGTGGAAACACAACAATGGCTGTACTAATATTTAAACACACAAACCAGTCCGGCAGATCGTCGATCTTTCCGGTAGCTGGCTAATACGAGTACACCGGCGCATTTATAGCACGTGTCCTCCTACGTGTACTCGCGAGTACACCCAGCGCGACATTACGTGCGACCCATGAAATTATGCCGCGTCGCACTTCGTCCGTGACGACACGGACGTTCGCATAATCGAACGAGAGGATCCATCGCGCGACGGCCCCCATGTGCACTCCCACACCCACCCCACCTCTTGTGTGTCTGCCCTGCCGTACCGCGGGTCGCACCGACAGACAGGACGCACTCGCCGGCGCGTAAAGCAAGCCCAGTTCGGATGCAAATCCTTCGTCCATTTTGCATTTTGTCATCCGGCCGAGTCGGTTGGGTCGCGGCGCGTATAAAGGGTCGGATGGGTAGAGAATGAGAAAGAGAGAGAAAGAAAGACGGAGAGAGAAGAAAGGAAAGCAAATTTTATTGTACCACGGAACGAATTCTCTTAGAGCGCGCGATAGAACGCCAGAATTTTTTTCTCGTCGAAAGAAACGAAATGTTACAATTTATGGACAAAGTAATATATTTAAAGTTATTGTCGAAAATGTTCGGATAATCGTTGTTAGAAAATTCGACCAGGTAGTAGTGTATGTGTATTAATACGAAATGTTATTATTCTTTTGCGAATGGTTTGATTTTAAAGTAATGAATGATATTTTACGAAAAAATTCAATTGTATCATTTTATAATTAATACAGGCACGTATTTCGGAAATGGGTATATAAAATACAATGGAGTAAAGACCGAAAGAAAGATAATTGTGGATCTAAAAACAGTATATAGATAACTGGCAAATTAAGTATGTAGAAGGAAACAACGATGACAGAAAAAAGAAGTAAAGAGAGCGAGGTACGGCGTCGCGACGCCACGTCGATAAATGATTACTGCGTCGTTCAAAAACGATCTCTAGAGCGATTACTCGTTCTCTCATCTTCTCTCTCTCTCCCTCCCTCCCTCTCTCTCTCTCGCGCGCGCAGTCCGCTCGCGCGCGTAATCCGATGGAAATCCGCTCAACGCGGATATGCTCGAATTTCTGCTTCCGCGCGAGACTCGCTACGAGTGCTTCCGCCCTGATAGGGTAAAAACTAAAACGACGCGGCGCTCGCCTCGACACTTGTTGTCGATGTTTTCGGAAAGGGTGGGCCACGGAAAAACGGTAACAGAGGAAATATGGGGAAAATCGGAGATAACGTGACGTACGGTGGAAGTGGTAATTGCGTTTCCCAGACCTTTTGCTTCCCAGTGATTCAAAATTTCCTAAAATCACAATTTATTCATTTCTCGTGCACCCCTAGATTGTAAACAAAAATCTTTCACTAAAAAATTATCCGTTTTAACAAGGAAAAGATAAAAGGAAGCAAGAAAAATCATGCCAAATGAGGAAAATATAATAATGGAATGGTTAACATTGTCCGGAGACACATTCCAAAAATTTTTAGTAGTCGTTAATACGTTAAAAGCTAAGAACATTAAACTACAAAATTTCCTTCGCTTCACATAAGGCCATTGGTCTTGAAAATGTGTTGGGTTGTGCGCGAGTTTGTGGACGATGGTGGAAATGGGAGAGGAAGAGAAGACAGGCGATAAAAGGGTATAAATATCGTGTAAGATAAAGGGGTTAATGGAAAAACCGAAGAACAACACTATAAGTTCACGTGACGATCCGTCGCGACGCTCCATTCGGACGAGCGTCACGACGTCGCTTTTACGAGTACTCGTTCCAATGAAAATATTCCCAATCGATGCTCGTCCGACGTCGCAGCGCCCCACACAATATCGAAGATTCCTCTCTCTAATTGGACGAGCGTGGAATTTTTTCCTTCTCTGGTAAAATAAAGTTTTCCGTTTGGACGAGATATTGGTTATACAGGTGCATGGGGAGTTAAGAAGTTTTTAATTAACATATTCGTGAATTTACATAAAATTGAAGAACGCGTTGTCAGTGGGAAAATATGATTTTTAAATTAATTTATAATTTATTCCCACTCCTGTTACGATTTCAAGATCTATTGAAATAAAATTTCACTTTTTTACGTAATCTGAAAACGACCGCAACTTTGTTGATATTGATCTATGGAACGAAGATGTTGAAATGTTTCTGTTGTTTGGGACGATTACAAACATGTGCACTATATTATTTATTATTGAAGAATTCTTTGTTCAATTAAAATTGTCATTTGACATTTATTTATTGTGTTACTTACTATTTGGATCAGGTTCCAATCACGCGCACGACTCACTTATGGAATCACACGTTTATTTTAGTTTTCCGCTCATAACGTCTGTACACCTTTGTGGCCACCGATCAACTATATCTTTCGCAAGTATCTCTACATAGCTGTCAAGCAGTTCTTGACTAATCTCCCGCTACTCCTTGGAATGCTGGTATTCGCCGACGACCCCCCCTCCCGATACATTTAATTTCATTGTCATACACCGTCCTTTATTTTTACACCCCACTATTTTAAGTAAACACAATTAAAAAGTAAAACATATCAAATACACAAGCATGTTGCTATAGAAAAACAAATAAAGCTCAATTCTTCTGTTCCAATATCAATCTCTCAGTACGAACCACATCCAGAACCAACGAATTAGAACGTAGCCTCAAAAGCTCTCAACAAATGCGCTCACTTGCCTCTCGTCATTCCGGCAGAAAAATGAATATTTCGCAATTTCACGAGGTTTAAACTGTAAATTGTAATGGCTCACCCCGTCCATCTGGCATCCGGTTCTCTCCATTAAAATAACCGAAGGGTAGGTACCCTTGTGCTATGAACGGCAGTATTTAAATGAAAAGCTGCGTCACCGGCATGGGGTGAAAAGCGCGCGCGAGGAAGATAAACAAACAATGTCGAGAAAAATCCAGGCGAGGCGTGCGAGAGAGCAGCTGAAGAGAATGAGAGGCACAATCGGAATATACGAATAATATGAAATAAAATAGGATGGTGGAATTGCGATGAGAGAGGAACAGTGTAAATAGGCAGTCGAGGAAGCTCGCCGGATACGCGTGAAGCGAGACAGACAGAGGCCACGAGGAAGTGGGATTGACCATAACGAAATGGAAGAGATAGAAAGAAATGGAAAATAAATGCAGTAACCAGTGCACGTTGAAGAGAGGGAGAAAGGCAGAGAGAGAGAAAGACAGAGAAGGGTCACAGCCAGAGAAAGAAAGACAAAACGGAGGAAGAAGGAGAGAGAAACGATGATGGATCCGGTCACGGGAACAAAAGAAATAAATTAAAGCGCGCATGATGGAGGGCCGGCAAATTAAAATGTATGAAGAGGAAGAGAGAAAGTAGGAGAGGAGTATCGACAACGGAAAATAGGGAGAGAGAGAGGGAAATTTAAGAGGGGCACGTTGCCCGACACGATGGAAATAACGATCGTTCCTCGACTATAAACATTAATGTTCGCGAACCTGAGCGTACACACATTTTTCGTGGCCGATCGAATGCGACGATAAGGCCGAGGGTGGAGGTGGCAGAGGGCACAGGATGACAGGCTTGAACTTTTTCAGTCGCTCACCATTGAGATGCGAGCGCGATAAAAGTGTCCGCCGGGAGAAGATAAATATTTCTGTGAATAGCGCGGCCAAGCGATATCGCCGCGATACACGGAAGAGCGGTCAGAACTGAGGCAGATCGACGTTTCGCGTTTTTAACGTCGACGTCCAGCGTCGCGGCGCACGTCCATGGTGAAGAGTCAACTGGAAATGAATCTCGAGGGGCCACAAAAATTCGAAGTTCGTCGCGCCGAGAGTGATATGGATTGTGCGACCTTCCGAAGTGGATACGCGGCAGCTTTGGAAACTAGAAGCTCGGAATTTTTAGGGATAGTTCTACGGTTGTATAATCTGTGAGAAATTCTTTTGCTACACCGGGGGATTTTAGTAATCAGTTCGAGTGCGCCATTAAAAGAAAATTCCTATCTTGAAATACGTTTTTTCGAATTGGATCTAGGAGAATTCCGAATATTTGTAAGAATTCGTTTGAAATAACTGTTTGTTCGCGAATTATGAAGGGAGATATCACCGAGACTAATATAATACCGAAGACTTTAAAATAATGAAGAAGTTTTTCCTTCTTACACACGTTTCATATTTTCATCAATTTTGCAGGAAACACGTCTCGAAGTACTAATTAAAAAATTACGATTAGAAACCGCATTAAACGTAATCAATTTTCTAGAAACTTCTATTCACCCGTAACTTTTTTCCTCGGCCCAATTTTCGCCTCATCAAAATTCACAACGTCGCGTATGAAAATCTGAATTCCAAATTTTCAATCGAAAATTTCTAATCGTTCTTTAAAGTTTGCAAAATTTGCTTGGAACGTCACGTTCCAGAATCTTCGATACCATCTTCGCATTGACCATCGCAGGAACTACCCTCATCCACCTCGTTGAATTTTCGATTATTAATCGACCATTTTACCAAGTTTGCCACTTCCGGCGACCTTCGAGCTTCCGATAGCACGAAGCTTCGATTTCTCGTCTCATCGGGTTACCCTACCTTCGTCTCCTTCGACGTTTTACACGTCCCTTCGTCCTTAGTCACCCTTCTACTTCTGAATCCTACACCTCGAAAAGCCTTCGCAGCAAACAAGCTCGATGCACGGAGCACTTTATGGCTCTCATTAAAGCTCCAGCCACGATGGAATAAGGGATGCTCTTCCACGCGAGTGCACCCTAAGGTCAAGAGAGAAAGAGGGAATAAGCAGAAGAGAGTGAGGGAGGATTGTAGGAAAGCTCGTGGACGTTGAATGGCGACGAGGAGTAGACAATGTTTACACGAACCGCTGACCAAGCTCTCTCTCTCACGTACACCCTCCCCCCCCCTCTCTCTCTCTTTCTCACACACACTCTCTCTTTCTCTGTCGTGGCGCCGAAACGATGAATCCGCATTACGCCGACGAGCAGACCGCGACGCGTTAAAGCGTTACGACCAGCCAAGGATAATTCGAAAGCGCCGTTTCTCAGCGAGCTTTCAGAATCCGTTGCTTGCAGAATCGAGAGTGAGAGTGAAGAGAGGGAGAGAGGAACAGAGAGAAAGAGGAGAGGGATTGATAATGACGGTGTTAGCTAGAGGGTGAAAGGAAGCATGAATTTTTCGCGTCGGGTCCCTTACTCACGGATGAGAAGTCACCAGGAGAATGATCGTAACAGTTACGATCTTCTACAAGGAAAGGAAGAGTGGAAGACAATCATTTCTGCTCGACTTGCTCGAAGCGTCCATTTTGACGCAAGTTTCTTGATTGTTGCCGAGTGATAACTTTGAAAGTGCGTGGAGATTTCGTCTTGATTGTTGCTGAGTTTATTCAAAGTGCACGAAGATTTTTGAGAAGCGAACGTGATCAGTGTTCCTTTCAGTTGCTTTTAGAGAATTTTCCAAATTAATCTGTTAATTCTATTTGACGAATAATATTCGTCGTGCGAAGAATAATTTTGATTTTGCTATTCGTGTTTAAATTCGTGTAAAAATTGCATTATGTGGTAAGCCAAAAAGTTCTTGGCGTTAGCCTACTTTTCATCAATTATTGAAACTATAACAAACTCTTAACACGTGAAATCAGTGCAATTCGATCGTTACAATTGTTCTTAGTAGTCGACTATTGTCATCGGATCAATAACCCCACAAAAAAAAACTTTCTACGTAAAATGCAAATTTTCATCCGCTGC
The DNA here is from genome assembly GCA_944319695.1 of Tiphia femorata. NCBI lineage: Eukaryota > Metazoa > Arthropoda > Insecta > Hymenoptera > Tiphiidae > Tiphia > Tiphia femorata. The sequence goes on from OX090902.1 coordinate 5,690,308, forward strand.
TCAATGTTATTGTCCGGTTATCGTCATTAAAACAATGTAAAGTAATACAAATCCACAAAACGATCACAATAAGTAAATACCACTGCACTAACAAATTTCCAAACAAAAAAGAGAATGGTGGACAACTATCGCAAAAACCTGCCAACAATTCAAAAACTTAAAAAGCTAACAACATTCCATAAAATTTACTCACTTTCCGAAACAATTCTTGATTCGACGATACCGCCTCGCGAGTTTCCGCCTGATTACTCCGCTCTCAAGCTACGCTGAAGATTCTGCGAACGGATTTAAATCGAACTGATCGAAGCATGGCTTCCTTCTGACGATTATGCAGATGTACTCGTGAAACCTTTCAGGGAGAACAGCGAGAAGCGTAGTAACTACGAGAATGGTATAAGTGGAAGGAATTAATATCAGCGCGGAGTATCAATGTCTATTTCAAATTGTAGAGTGATAATTAACGCACTGCTCACAGTAGGACGCACGTTCCTTTGAGTACAACGGTGAGAGCTTCGGATGATAATTCAAAAGGGATTGAAGGGAGGAGAAGGAGAATTGGGAAGGATTAAGGGAAGACAATTCTATTGCCGTACTAATCCTCCTGGACAATTCTCGCTTTGATCTTCAAATTGGACACTCTTGAGAGACAGATTTTGTATGCTCAAAAAAATGGGAAGTAAAGGCGCACGCCAAGTGCCCAAAATTTTCGTACCTAAAATGACTAAATAAAACTTAGCTTTTTGGAAAGATCTCATCTTCCCGACTGCGGCAATATACATAATTAGCGCTGGCGGCATATAGTTCCGGAGCAAGTCGATCCAAAAGATTTTAGGAGCTAACGGTAAAGCACCGTTTCTCCGACTTTGTGTGTTTGAAGATACTTTTGGATCGATTTGCGCCGGAACCATGTGCCACCAGCGCTAAGGATGTACACTGCCGTAATCAGGAAGACGAGATCTTTCCAAAAAGTCAAATTTCATTCAGTTATTTTAGGTACGAAAATCTCGGGTACATCTTGGCTGCAGCCTTTATACTCTTGTGTTAATTAAATTTCTTTAGTAACTTGTTCATGGGTGAATTTATTTAAGCCTGTATTCATTAGTTCATTACTGATCTCATTCCCGTAGTATTTTTTACAATAGCGATACGTCGATAATGTTTGCACGGAATAAAGAACAAAACACAGATGGCAAAGTTATGAAAAGAATAAGATGCACATAGAAAAAACGTAAAGATTAACAGAAAAGTAAATGTGATTATGTGTGTCAGACTCTTGGAAAAGATTAATATTTTACACGAGCAACGATTTAGTTGACTAAGAAAATAGTTAAATTAACTTCTACCATATTAAGAACGGCAAATTCTAGAATAATAGACAATCGTATGCGTTAATGCGTATTTTTAATTAATGTTTTACAAATCCTACCAATGATTGCTAACATCTTATAACAATTCCATTGAAAACGCACCACACACATATCAGTACCTACGTTAATTAAAAACATACGAATGCATTTACAATTTACAACGTACTAACAACATCGCAACAAAAATATTTAAAAAAGCCCCATCAAATAAACTCTTTCTCGCGTATTGAAAATAATTTGAATTGCAAAGCAATTCACGTAACCCCAAGACGAATGCATTCTGGGACGATCCACGAAACGAATCTTCCCTCCACCTCTTCCAACGATGCTAATCGAGTTAAGGAAATCAAAATAGAAACTGGGGCCGAGTAGATTATCCGCACGCATTCGCAATTGCTCCGAGGAATGATCCTCGTTGCTTTTCCGCAAAATCGTTTGGGTGAAATCGTCTACTCTACACGTCGCTTATTACGAGCGAGCGAGAGAGAGAAGGAGAGAGAAACAGAGAAAGAGCATTTCGTCAGAGTCACGAAATCCCGCAGCGCGAGGAGGATGAGGAACGGCGAGAAAGTAGAACAAGGAGGAGTGTAGACAGAGAATGGCAGAGTGATAGAGAGGAGGACGAGGAGAAATAGCAGGAGTAGAAGGAGGAGGAGGGAGCACGAACACGAAAAGTCGATAAATCGTATCAAGTGCCGGGGCGCGCCGAACTTAAACCGGTGGAAACGGGCTAAACGAGATTCGCAGCTCTACTTTTCAATTGTGCTCGGCCTGAAGGAGCCTTTTCAGGTCCTCCGAGATAGAAGGCACATTCGGTGGGGTCGCGAGAGGGATGAATGAGGAAAGAGGAGGTGTAGTATCGCGAGAAAGGGAGGCAGGTGGAGAAGGGACGAAAAAAGGACAAGTGAGGTAGAAAAGGAAAGGTGAAGGAAGAACGCGAGGCAGGAAGCACGATCGGCGTACGTGCCGCGAAGCACAATTTTCAAATAGAATCTCGCAACAGCCAGAAACGCGTTCTAACACAAGCCGACACCCCTGAGGTTCTCTACCACCGTCGACCCTTCTCGCGACTCACCTCCCTTCGACCTTTCTACCTCTTGACTACGTACCTTCGTTCTCTTTTCTCACGTTGAGAAATTCAGCTTGGAAGGACGCAACCATCTTTTCCCGTGTATGATCACTCTCGCGAAGATTTATTTATTTTTCTATTTTCACGCATGTACATTTGTAAAGGTTAAGAAAGTCGATTTGGTTATTTTCTCTTATTTTATCCATAAGCGTATGCACGCATAGAAGCTTTTCAAGGATGCTGTAAGGACAGGATTGTGCGTTATTATTTTGTTTTGCCTAAAAGAGACACATCGGTGTACGATGAATTGTAATTGTCATTGTTCCTCTCTCTGCCTCACAGAAATGGTTTTCTTTGTACTATTTCTTTCTTATTAGCTCCAATTATTATCTTTTCAATCATAATTTGCCGATAAAAACTGTCCTTTCTTTTTCTCACGTCTCCTCTTATCGCTATTTTAGTTATCATTAAATATCCGTGTATCGCGAATCAATATTTATTTACTCCGTTGTGCAGTCTCAGGGCTCCTCGGTGGAAATTCTAATAAATTTCTCCTCTCCTTCTCACTCGTCCGCACACCCTCGCACACTGATTCACGCGCACGTAAACGGGTATTCTCTGCCCGACTCATTCGTGGGTCAGCGGTAATGCAATGGAGTTAGGTAGCTATGTTATACCTTGGCCTGCCCTATTATATCGTACTCGAACCCTTTGGGAAATTGTCTATGGGGCCGGGCACGAACCTCGATCAACCGTGAAATGTAGTCTGATACGTATTACCCGTGGCGAGGACGACCCTCCGGATGCACCACCCCCAGCTTCCGGTTTGTACACCTCGATACTACGTTATCCGTTCAACGCCAGACTCGCCGTCTGGGGATGTTGAGTTGCGATTCGAAAGTATTCCCTTTCGCAAGTTTGCCGCTCTACGATAATCAGATTTAGGTTTAGGATGATGTATTAAAGTGATGCACGATCTTCCAAGTAAGGGAAAAAAATAAAACAGGCAGCCAATCTCGCGCTTATCTCATGAATAGTTAATGTGAGAGAGTGTGCTCGAGCTTGATCGAGCTTTTCAATGAACGAGTAACCATTTGTACCTTGCACAATATTTTCTAAGTTGAAAAATAATCGCGTGTGTCTGCAGTCAGGCGAGATCTAAGTATTACGTTGATAATTGGTGGTTAGTTTGAAAGAGGAACTATCCAGATATTTTTTATTTCTTTAATACGCCTCCAGCAACTCTCGTGAATTTACCTTAACAAATAGAGTTCTCATTATTGCAAGCGCCTAATTACGTTTACCAATATTATTTCCACGCATTCTGCGAAACTTCATCTACACAAGCACACAATCGCGTGAAAATACTTATACAATAAAGAGAAACAAAAAAAAGTCATCTTCCCGAACGAAAGAAATGCGCTGTGACGCGCTTGACGTACTTCACGAGAACTTTAGCGGACGTGAACATTCTTCTCGACTCCTGATTGATGAGAAAACTTCTTTCGCGAACAATGACACGAGCCATTAAGAAATCGCTGACTCGTGAGGGATGAAAGATTTTGCGAAGCGAGTCGTCTCGATTCTCGTAGTAGAAATAAAATTTCATCGTGGGTGAACCGGAGCCATGGAAATCCATTGAAATTCGTGCAAGAGGGGTGAGGAGTCACTCGCAAAAAAGTAGTCGCGAATTCGCGCGTTAATCAACGAGGCGAGTTGGCGCACGCGCGTCAAGCGCGATAAATTATTTCCTTGCAATTTAATCAGTGCCCGGAGGGTGTGGATGAGGCTATAATCGCACTTTTTGTTTTTTATAACTGCGCGTTCGCGTTCCATCGAGCAAGACCGAGAGGGTTGAAAAAAGAGGAGAGAGGAGATGAAACGCGCGGAAATTTAACGAATTTATCCGAGTCGTCCCGACGATTGACCTCCCTTTGATTCGTTGATCGCCCCTGGCTCGCCTGCGCGCATGCGTGCGCGTGCAAAGAGAATTCATTATCAGGGAACGAGAAACGGAAAACGTGGAAAAATCTGGCGCGTGTACCTTGAGCGTGACGAGCGACTAAGCGTGAAAAAATGTATCACGAAAAATGTTAGCTTCGCGGCTTCGATACTTTTATTAGAAGGATGCGACACGACTCGCTTAAAGTGCACTATTAGATTTGGATCGAACCAATTTCCGCGTTTGAGCGTGCATGCAAGTTTCAAACGATCGCGTGTCGAAGGAGGGTCATCGTGAAAAAAAGCGAAGATTATTGAAGTACAATATATCAAAAGCGGTGTGCTGAATATATCGTTTCCTGTTTCACGTTGGAAATCCGTTTTTTTTTTGTTTTTTTAAGAAGCGTAAAAATCCGCGAGAGGAAGAGGTAAATCGAAGTAATAATCGATTCTTTCTTTATCGATCGACCTTTCCGAATTTACAGTTGACTCAAATAATTATTTGTTAAATTACGAATAAGAAGATTCAAGACGAAGCTTCGGCGCGTGCTTGTGATAAACACTTTGTTGTTTGCAAAATTAAACTAATCTCAAAAATAAAGAGAGTACGCGCCGCTGTGAAAATAAGCGAAGATTATTAGAGGATATGAGAAGGTATATGTATAGTAGTGAGTAAAATCTACTGGAGTTGCAATTTATATTTACATGCACCGCAAAACGAATATCTTAATCATACGGCTTCTTTAAAACAAAATCGTAAATTAAATTAGTGTCATCTTTATAGTGAAATTAAATTAACGTCATCGGCCTTTTTCCAAATAACTCAAAGCAAAGTCGTTTAAATAATCGGCTTCATCATTCTCATTAACAGGCTTAAATTAAATTTGATTCAAGAAAACAAGCGATTAGCACGTAGACTTTAATCTGCGTGTTTCTCGTGGAAAAGCGAAGAGGTCGAGGCGTTAGGAGACACGTTAATCCCGCGCATGCGCGTAAAACGTAGAGATAGGTGAGACGAGAATGATTCACGAGGGACGGAAATAGAATCATGACCATTTCTCTGGGGCGACCCCGTGGCTCTCCCTCGTGTCTTTCCCGGCCGAGACGCATCGAGAAACTCGAGAGAAAAGCAAGCCAACCAGCGAGAGTAGTACGAGGACGAGATTTTCCTTTTCTTTGACAAAGTCGATGACTCAACAGGGAGGATTCTCGGTTGACCGCTACTCCGAGATGGATCAATGAAAATTTCTCTTTCTGTTTCCCGCTTACCCAACGAAGATATGGATAAGTTTTCTTCGTTCGCTGAAGACGTGACGCTCGCCCGCTTCTAGCGCATCTAGCGGCACTGTCAAGGTAATTATATAAGAAAAGAATCTTCGACATGATTTTAACGATTAAACGAGACTGTTGCATTCCAAGAATTTCTACGACACCCAAAATCCATCCTATTTGAATTTTCGTTTAACAATAATACAGAAATCTTGGCAACACTACTTTTTAGCGTATTTGTTTAAAGTATCGGTAATTATAATGTTTTCATAAAATAAATAAGAAGAATTAGAGTGATAACCAAGCCGTTCGCGAACCAAACTGATTGATTCTTCTTGTAGAATGCTTGTAAATTTTCGCGCCTACGTCCTTGATTGGTACTACACGTTACGCATTTCAACATTCTTCCTAGTATGTTCTCTACTTACTAAGAACACACTTTGGCGAATAAACGGCTTAGTTAAACGATAACTATTAAGTGTGGAGTTACGATATTCCATCGATTAACAATATTAACAATGTGTTATCTCTTTTGACATTTTGCAGCTTGCACATCGGGACATTCATCGTGTTTTGTTTTGTTGTAGCCTCATCCACGCCCTTTCGCAATTCCCGTTCAGATTCGCGCGTCCTCGTGGCCTCCACCACATCCTGCGTGCCTCCTGCTCCTTCTTGTCTTTCGCCCTACCTTCCTCGACGTGTCACCATTTGCGGGGTGGGGACCCACCCCCGGGTCCACGACCCACCCCAAGCGACCATCGACCATCCTTCGTCACCATGTTCCTACGTTCCTCTCCACACTCACTTTTTTCTCTATTCTCCTCTTTTCCTTATTCTCTCCTCTTTCGACTCCCTTGTCATCCTCTTCTCCCGTTATTTTTTCACCTGTCTTTCTCCATTTTATGCTTTTTCTATCGATTCTTCCCTCCTCCACTTCTCTCATTGTTTTCCCAAATATCTTCCTCCACTTTGTGTTTCCTCTATCGTTTCTTTTCTTCTCATCTTTCCCTGTCGTTTTCTCGATTATCTTCCTCTCTTTTGTACTTTCAGGGTCGATTCTTTTCTTCCCGATCTCTTTTGTTTCTTCTTCGATTCTCCTCCTATGCACTTTTTCTCCTCACTCGAATTTCCACCTTTCCTCTATCACTCCCACCTCGACTTTTCTTTTCTCTTTTTTCTTCCCTCTCTCTATTCTCCTATTCTCTTCTCTCATTCTTCCCTCGACCCATCATTGTCCATTGTCCTCTTCCCTCTTGTCTCTCCTCCTCACCCTTCGCCTATCGCATCACCAAATCTCCTCCGCCACTTTCTCCATTACCTTTCTTCGTCTCTTTGTTTCCCTTCACCTCATTACCGTTTCTTCTTTTTCTTCTCTCTCCTTCTCTTCCTCGCTCACATTCTCGTTTCGCTTGCGCGACGCACCCTCGTTCCGGTCATCGTCTCTTCAAGGTAAGCCTTCGAATGATTCCCTTTAACCCTACTTCTATCTATTTTCTACAAATAAAAGGACTATGGGGCTTACTCGCACCCGAAACTTTAGCAACGATCGGCACTTTAGATACGCTCGATAAACACGTGTGTACATGAACATAACTATGCATATGTACAGACCGCAATTAAAGTCCGAGCGCTGCTAAAATACGAGTTAAGGCCCTATAAGTTTTCTATAAATAACAAATTTGAGAGGTAGATTGAGAGCAAAAGAGAGTGCCGCGGTACAAGGTGAAGAGAGATGGAGAGGAGGAAGAGGAAATGAAAAGGTAAACAAGAAAAGAACATGGAAAGAGAACCCTGGGATGTGATCTCTGAGATATCTCTGCTTAGGTCCCCCTCCTCACTCTCTCTCTCTCTTTCTCTCTCTCTCTTTCTCTCTCTCTCACACACACACACACGCGCGCGCGCGCGCGCGTGCCACGCATGTCACTCTCTACGTGTAAGCTCGTAGCATAGCATGCACGATGGGTAAAGCTCTTTGTGGAAAAGCCCCGGCAGACTTTCGACGTAGGGCGCTTCATGAAAAAGCTCTTCCTCTCTCTTTCCCTTTCTCACCAGACGAAACATCCCTGCCACCGTGAAAATTCCGCGTCCCTTCTCCTCCTCCTCACCCCTCTTTCATTTCCATCCGCTCCGTCTCCACACTCGTTCCTTTACCGTCGCATGAAAGGCGGAAGACATCGCGGAAGCTTATCGCTGGAAGAGAAAGCTCACGGCACGATGACTAGACGGAAGCAAAGTCCCTCGATGAGACAAACTGCAAGCGGCATCGTTTCCGTTTCCCTTTCCCTTTCTGCCATATTCGAGAAGGAGGACTGTCTCGGAAATTGCATCAATTCCACAGAAATAATCAAAATACAATTAGGGGGGAAACAAGCGATACACTTAACACTTGAAAAAAAATCACTGAATTTTAAATGTATCACTTTTTTCCCCCTAAGCGTATGATACTGAGATCTAGAAAAGATCGCAGTGCTCTTAAAATTTTCTCTGTGAACACTTTGTTTGCCATGTCATGATCTAAATATTTTGAAGGATATTTAACCTCACTGATAGTTAACCAAACAGTCGCCGAAATTCAAGTCACGTAATAATCAAAATGTTAAGGCAAGACATTCGATCAGAATGGCGTGTCGTATTCACAGCCACGTATTTCACATTTAAGATTTTTGAAGAAGTTTTCTGCGAGCTTTTAGTCAACGGAAGATTTTTATCTCGTTTCGTATTTCAAATCGTACAAGCTTCTTTCGATTCTTCGCAGACCTTCCTCTCGATTGGAAAAGACAAATTGACAATTTCGAAGGACTCTAACTTCGTGATCAAGGATCCGTCGTTCCGACACCAAGCCACACAGACGCGCCCGGACGTTACGTGTGACGAGAGCGTCCTTAACACGACTATAATGGACTTCCAAACTATTCAGCGTGCGGTAACCCGACTAACTTGGCCATGGTTACAAAGCCGATAGTTGTTAAGTTTGGTGAGGGGAAGGGTCGGGAGGGGAAGTGGCACCCCTAAGGAGTTCTTAGATTCACGAAGTCAGCCTCTACGAGGTGCTAGCCACTTCTATTAGCGCGAAAATCTTCAGAGAGAATGGTGGACAAGTGCCACGTGACCGGTTTTCAATTAGGACTCATATTGATCAATGGTGAAGAATCTAGCCTTAAAAGTCATCGCTACAGGATACTATCCTCTTTCATTCAAATTAATTTCGAGATCTACAAAAAAAAAATTGGTACCACGTGACCAAATCACGAACTCGCTTAATAAACTTTCAAATCTAAAAAGTCACCCCACACAGTACTACCCTCTTCATTTGAATCAATATCGGGAGCTTAAAAAAAGAGCCCTGTACCATGTAACCCAATCCTAAAAACACCCCCGCCAATAATTAACCAAATGAACAATTAACCAACAGCGAAAATCACAAAATTTGCCCGATTATCACGAGTGAGCCGCGGACAGTAGAGAAGGGGAGATACGCGGAAATTTTCAAGCGATCGCCCAATTTTAATTTCATCCTCTCACGATTATCTGCGGATGACCAGTTATTACGAGGACGATAAATTTACGTGAAAGTCCCGACTTTAGCCCCATCATTGCTTGCAATCCCCCCCTCTCTCTCTCTCTCTCTCTCTCTCTCTCCCCTGAAATCCTGTAAATCCGATTAACAAGGCTACTTCGCGCAAAATTCGTAATGGTACCAGGGAGTAGAGAGGGCGAGGGGGTTGAAATTATCCGAAGGCTACGACGCGTACCAAAATGGGGGTGGGAGTGACGCGTCACGACGGTGATTAACGACGGCTCGTTGACCGTGTTCTCACAATGGTTGAGTAACGATCGGATTCCCGACAGGATCATCCTGACGATCGATCCTGTCACGAGGGGTGCCTGTCGAGGGGGTGAACCGATCATCCACCCCCGCACAGAATTCCGCAAATATTTTCGCAGAGGCTTATGCTCTCGATGCTCCCGTTGGGAAAACTTCGTTACTCATTAATTCATCGTACCGAGAGATCGATATTTATTCGGTGGATCGCACGTGAGAGAATCAATTATTACGCGCTCCAGCGGGATTATAATTAATCTCAGTGGATTGATACGTCGGTATATTTTTTTTTTGTTTCCCTCTCTTACAAATTATCCTCGAATTACTAAATCTATCACGGAGAGATCGCCTACTCGCCCGTCCATCTACTCTAATCCAACCAATCAAGCCGACGTAATTTAGAAACTGAAATTAATTTTGGAATATTAATGAATTTACGGATCTGGAGTGAGTGAAGCAATTTATTCTTTTCTTTTTCTCTCTCACAAATTATCCTCGAATTACTAAATCTATCGCCGAAAGACCACGACCTCCTGCGTCAATCTCCTGTAATCTGACCAATCAGGCCGATATAATTTAGAAACTAAAATTAATTTTAAGATATTAATGAATTTACTTCTCCGAAGTGAGTGACGTTTTCACTACCGCCACGTCTGGAAAAGAAGCCCTTTTAGACCGACAGGTCCAATTAAGAAGGGACATCCTGTAGGGCAATGATTCTCAAAGTGTGCCTTTTTAAAATATTAATAGATGGAGAGTCGAGAATATTCTCTGACAATTAATTTTCTGTAGCTATTTTAGCACAATTAATTGGCCATTGTGCATTATTTACAATGCATAATACTAGTTTCACATAGTCGTCATACACGTGTGAATGGTAGAAAGTACGGTTCAACGCACGTAACTATTATTATAAAAATCAATAATTGTACAGATTCACATTGTTCTCATACTACTACTGTAAATATTTTTTTAAATCCTCATAGTAATATCTTAATAAATTATAGTCGTTGCATTTGTATTTCTACTGTACTTAATATCTCTTGTATAAATTTTCTACTGCGTAAAAATTAATATTGTATAATAATATGTAATAATGCGTACCGTGTAATGAAAATTGAAAAGAGGCACACGGTTATCTAAAATTTGAGTAACACTGCCGTAGGAGAATGTCCTGTCTCACCTAGATAACCTTTAAAACTTTTATTTCCTGCTAGGAGATCGATAGTCGAGAATTTTATATGGCCGGGGCCATTCCAGGATCTCTCCGATTTATTAATTCGAATCTCTCAGACTGGCGAGAGAGAATTCCATCGTAGAAAGGATTTGTCAGGATGGCGGGCGTCGCAATTCTCGTCCAGGCAGTTGCACCGGATAAGAAGCAAAGCTCCCGGTGACTCTAACGATCGTAGATGAAGTTAATGACCCATGCTAATTAGAAGCAACTACCATTATCGTCCCCAGCCCATTCTCTTCTTGGCTACGCCCGGCTAAGGCAAAAACACATTCGGTCCCGTCCACCACCCACTGTATAATCCAATTCCTGGACTGGCCTGTCTGATGATTTGTGTCGAGCTAGAAGAACTCCTTTCTCCGATGTGCAGTCGCCCAAATTTCCGTACTTCCATGACAAATCTTACCTGGTTCTTACAGTCGTCAAGTGAATTTTTGAATTGTTAATGACTAATTTGAATTGTTTTCTTCCTCGATATTTTGGATTATTGTCCCTATGGAAATAAGTGGGACCACAGAGATTCCACAAATACTTTTATAACAATCTTTTTATGATTGTTAGTTGTATTCAAGTACCTTTAGAATGAGATTGATATTACACGTGTAATTAGAGCCTATACAGTTTCTACACATATTTCGATTATACGAGGAAGCGAAGGAATGGAAATTTCCATCACTGTAATCAGTGTAAATGAAAAGCCTGCGGTTGCGTTTATACGAAATATTTCAATTATCACGAATTGCATTTCGTTTCAGCAGTTATTCATTATAGAAGGTACTATCGAAACTCGACCATTTTATTATCAATATTATACTCGTTCGATAATAAGGCTATGAAAGTAACGGATAGGAAGAATTGAACATACGATTTCAAAAAATTCACGAAAAATTATCCTCGTTGAAACGATCCTTTTCCTACAGTTTCTTCCATTTATATCGGTGTTCGCAAACTGTTAAAACTTCCATTAATCTCACTATTCATTCGGGCCAAAAAATTCTGAAAGTCACCTTCGAAATCCATCTCCAAAAATTCTCCACGACACAATCTTAAATTTCACGATCTCCCCTTCTCTGATCCTGCGCGATTTCTGATTCACTTTTGATCGTATCGTGTTCAGATTCGCGCCGGAAGTTTCGCACGCGCGAGGACTTCGGTTAGTTTCCTGAACCCGAGGGAAAGCAGGGCGGAAGGATGGAGAAACTTGGCGACCCTTGGCTGGCTTGTAGATAAACTTAATGGCCCCGTGAGCTAATTAGGCCGGAAAGTCCCGCGCCGCGGAGGGCATTAGCGGCCTTTCTCGCGGGCCAGGAATAATTTGGACGACCACTTACCTCCTGTCTGTGCCGCAGGACGAGGCCGAGAGAGCAGGCCACCAGCCGGGTACCACCACGGACCACGACGAAGACGAAGAGGAAGACGAAGACGACGTCGCCGTAAGGTGGTGGTGCCCCGCCGCGTCCTTGGACCGTCGTGAGACCACAAGATTTCGGAAGAATCGCCTGGGACCAGGTGTGACCGGGTGGAGAACAGCTTTTAATGAGACGGTCATTCGATAGCTCAACGGGCTAAGAGCAACGAGCTCCTCGAGGATTGACCTGTTCATTGAAGAAGGTGAGAGTGTAATCGACAATGTTAATTTTTACACTTTATTTTAACATTCATGTTTATTTTATTTCTTAACCTTCTAAAGGTCTACTTAGAAGTTTGTTATAAAGAAACGATCCAAGGTAACATATTGATCTTGTCCTGGTGGAACTTGAAAATAAACATTGCAGCTTAACTAAGTGATTTAGTAATTGTTTGAGGATGACTAATGACGATAGTTGCCGTTATTTGAAGACCGTTTACTTTATTAGCGGTGTAATGACAATGACAAGATTACGAGCGTACTTGCTGATATTTTCAAGTTTCGTTACCTTGCATCTTATTGCGAATTGTTACTTAATTCCGGTTTGTGCCACTCTATTTCGTCACTTAAAATGAACACCTTGGCTCTAATACTTTGATTTGAGCACTGGTGTAACATACACGGTGACAATATTCACTAGTAAAGGGCGGTAGGGACTGACCGTTCACGACGCGGCCCGCGATCCTACCCCACGATTCCTCCATGTTCAATATATTCATCGATCGCCGCGTAATGTAATTACAATGGTATGTTTGATTTACATTCTAAAATCATAAACAGAGTACAAGATGACGTTATAGTATACATTTAAATTGCGCGCCACGCGCATCGGCACACCATTTTACTCTATTTTACCCCACAATTCTCACGCAAAGTTACACGAATCATAAATAAACAAATCATTTGACCTTTCACTTTCCTCTCTAATTATACGAAACAATGAAGAACCTCTTACGCCGTCGACAAGAAACAGCTGATCGACTTCAAGTGGAAAAGGGGTGAGAGCACCGAGAGAATTGGGCGGATGGAAGGGGCGTGGGGGAACGGCAAAACGGAATTTCCATTTGGTTCCCTCGTTAAAGTAAAGACAGAGTAAACTATCGCGGCCAGGACGATTCCATTACCAGACGCCACCGACGCTCGTTTGTCGGCTGGTGTGAGAGGACGACGAGAAGGCGGGTGGAGGGATGTTCTATTATACTGAATAGCTACCGAGTACCATCTCAGGATAAAGATGGTAGGCGAAGGATGGAAGAAGAAATTGAGAAAGAGGAATAGAAAGAGGAAAACGAGGTAGGGGAATGAGAAAAGGAAGATCGAAGAACGAGGAGCGGCACACGTGAGGAGAAACTGTGTGAGAGGGAGTGAAAGGAGAATGTTGGAAGGAGTGAGTGAAAGAGAGATCGTTTTGGTCGATGCTTTATCCATTACCGGAAGAACCTCCGGCAACAACCGTATCGAAACGATATTGCGAGCGCCGTTGCGTAAGGAGAGACAAAGACAAACGTACGGATAGACGGAGAGGAAATAAGAAAGAGAGAGAGAGAGGGGGGGAAGGGAGAGAGAGGGAGAGACAGAGAGACAGAGAGAAGGAGAGAAAGAAGAAAAGTTTGAGAAAAGCGAAAAATGTGTTCCTAGTGCGCCGCGTGTCCCGCAGGCTTTCGAATGAGAAACAGCTGGGACTGTTGTTGTCATCGTGTTGGAAAGCGCATGGGTGGAAAGGAGTACGACTGTGACGACTTGGAGGACTACTGAGTTTCCTCAGACTTTTCCGAGCAGTGCTCCACTCGTTCGAGAAACCAGGCTCGGAGGCGTTCCTGAATTATTATCAGCAAGCGAATGAAGTCAGTTTTAAAGTTCCACCGCGTAATTTTTCACTGATTTTGTTAAGAGGTACGACACAACGAGAGTTAAGAAACAAATGATATATTTCATTTTCTGCTTTGTCCTCACATTCTGGGAGAATTCAAAAACAAAGACAAAGTTACACTGTTGAGAATTGACGATGTTAGGATTTTTTTTTAACGGGGCAGGGTGGGTGGTTTAATGTCGGGTTTTTTCCGTATACATTTTACCAAGCTTATTGTAAGATTTAGTTGAGAAATACTCAGCTAAATACTCAGCTAATTGAATTCTTTTGCGATATATTGCAACAGACATGTGTATGTAGTTTCTAAAATTGTTGAGTTTTAATTGTAGAATAATCTCAATGAAAAATAGCTGCGCAACAATTTTTAATGCAATCTGTAAATGGCATCCGTGAAAATGTTTATATCTTTACCTTCTTCCTACGGTGTCAAATTTCCTTACTCATTCGGTAAAAAACAATAAATAAAATATTAACACGTCGAATGGCCATATTGGCCACCTATAAAATAATTAAAAATGATTATACACTTCAATTTGCCTGTTGTAAATCATACTTTGACATAATAAAAAATTCATGGTGGAGCCACAAAAGGCAATCGATGTAAATTCAGTGTGGTATTCAATGTGTTAAACCAATTCTGACATAAACCCCTGTCTAATCTTTCAAACAAAATCACTAAAAGCAGTCTTCCTCCTTAAGTTCCAACTTAACGGAAGAACGAACCTACTTCTACTAATTATTTATTACACTTTAATTCCACCACTTCGACTAATCACTTTTCACCTTTCTCTATTCGCAGAACATCTTCCGAGGGTTTGTGCGCGCGAAACGAGAGAGACGCCAGCGAACACATGGAACGAGCGTCACGTGGTTCACAAGTTTATTTCCACGCGCAGGACGAGGATCGAGGATGAGACGGACAAGTGAGAAGGAGAAACAGAAAAAGATAGAATCTCCTTGCGAGACTCGAGAGAGGAGTAGCCTTGGAAACTGTCCAAGCTGGAATACGTGTTAAGGAAACCCCAGAAAGTATTCAACATAATTTGCCTTTGGGAGAAGAGAGGGAAGAATGGGATTATGAAGAAGAATGCTGAGATCTGAAGAAGAAAAAGCAAATGCGGAGATGGAAGAACGAGAGAGGATGAAAAAGCGGAAGAGGAAGAAGATCGCAGAGGGATGAAGAGCATGGTAGAGGATGAAGAAGATGGCAGAGGGATGAAGAGCATGGTAGAGGATGAAGAAGATGGCGACTAAGGGCTCGGGGTTGAAAAGGGCTGGAAAGGAAATGACGTCGTAAACCTTTAGCCGGAGGCACGTGCAGATCGCGAAAGTACCACGTGGACGCGACGATTTCATTTTACGGGCTTGCCAGAAGAGGAGACTCGCCGGGGGATGATCCCGGATTCTGTAATAGGATTTTCGGGATCAGCGAGTCTTTCGACGCGGTAGGCGGCATCTTCGAGGCAGAAACGTGGAAATTCGCGAGAAAGGCGAGGGGAGAAAGAGGGTAGGAGGTGAGAGGATGAGGGGTTGTAGTGAAGGGATGGAGGTGGGAGAATGCGTTTAAGCGAAGGAAAGAAGGTGCGAGGATGCTGACTCGAGGTGAAAGGAGGTGAGAGGATGGGGTCTGAGCTGAAGGGAAGGAGATGCGAGGATGAGGACGATGGCGTATGTAAGAAGGTAAGAGGATGAATGCTGAGGTCCAAGGAAGAAAGTGCAGCGAAAGAGGTGAGAGAATATAGGCTGAGATGTAGGGAAGACGTGAGAGAATGAGGGCTGAGGTGAAGGGAAGAAGGTGACAGGACGAGAGCTGATATGAAGGGAAGAAGACGAGAGGATGAGGGCTGAAGGGCCGTGGCAGAAGGTGACAGGATAAGGGTTGAGGAGGTGGGAGAATCGAGGCTGAGGTGGAAAGAAGGAGGTGAGAGAATGACGACTGAAGTGGAAGGAAGATGGTGAGAGGATGAGAACTGAGGTGCGGGAAATGAAGTAACAGGATGAAGGCTGAAGTAGCAGGCAAGAGAACGATTCTCGCGGAGAACGCGAGAACTCCGAAATTTCGAAAAGTCCTGGAGAACTTATCCACTTCTGGCCGTGGGCGAGTAAACGAGACGACACGATCGATTTTTTATTTCACGAGGCACATAGAGACAGCGATGGGCTCGAGTACTTGTGTCACGTTTAGATTTGAAGATTGGACGATCAAATGTGAAGTATTTTCAAAAGAAGCTGCAAACTTTCAAATGAATAGGAACTAAACGTTAGAAATTCGGAAACTCTACGAGTACTTTAGCATTCGTAGCAAGTAAAATCGAACAGTGATACTTCTTTATCAGCATTTATCCGAAATTCTACATTCTCTTAAAACTGTCGTTCTTGCCAATCATCGAAATTTCCAATCGCCAATTTTACAAATAACTGGTTATGTTAATAAACCGCTAGATCAATTTCATAACGTGACATTACTTAGAGAAGAATTCGATCGTGCACTGTGTTTTCACATTCGAGATTATGTTCAACAATATCGCAGAACGAACCAGATCCTAAATTAATTCCAAGCCTCTCGGTTGATTCAAAAATATCGCTGAGCTTTTTAAATATCCGTTTAACTCGATCCCATCGGAGATTAGGAAAACTGAGGAAGAGCCAAGAGTCAACGTTCACATGCCCACAACCTCTCTGCCCTCAATACTTCAAAATCCTGAAATTCACCGCACTGGTGGAGAAAGGGTAGATTGGGTCGAAAATTATACCTAGAATTATCAGCCACGAATAAGATAATATTTGAACGGTGACCCTTCTTTCTAATTAGTCAAACATTCGTCCTAAGCGACGTCAAGAATAATTTGGTAATGGTGAACGAATTATTATCAGAGGGTGAAAACCACCCCTTGCCTTTCTCGCGCGAAACGAACAGGTGGCCGCGTGCGGTTTTCCGCCTGCGTCATAAATCATTCCCGTCTTAATTGAAATATTAGAGCGTCCTTTCCTCCATCCCCTTTTCCACCCCCAATTCTCCGCGACCGAAAAGTGAAATCTCGTCGGTACCGAGAAGCGATGAGGTGGAGGGGTGAGACGGAGCAATATAAATCAATTTCGCCAACTCGCAGCATCATCGCGCGCTCGTCATCAAATTAAATGACAAATTGCCTCGAAGATACTCCCGGCCGTTCGCGCGTCCTCGCCCGGATGTGGAGAAATTCCAGTCGGACGTGGAAAAGGCGCTCCTCGATCTTCGTTTCGACGATGAGGTGAAGGTGGAGGTGGAGGTGGAGGTGGAGGTGGAAGAAGGTCGAGCCATACCAGGCGTCGGGACGCCCCTTGTACAAAGTACCACCCCTCGTATCTTTCTATATAAATCCACAGACGCGTGTGCGCGTGCGCGTGATCACCGATTCTCACAATCGACGGAAATGCAAAGGTGGAAGTGACAGGGACATTGGAGAAAGAAAAAACTTATTTTTCAAAAAAAACGATTGTGGATATCGACGATTTGAATAGTTAATAAAGAAAGGGACAATATTTGATTCGCGAACGGATAACATAGGAAACGAATCTCCAACGTAAAAGTGTAACGAGTTACATCCGAGGATCTGTCGCTATTACTCACAGTCGACGATAAATTCGCCGATAACCGTTTCTCACATTTCTTCGAGACGCCTAAAGGATCTCGCGTTTCCATAATCTCCGAGCTTCTCGCAAATATTTCTGCTCGACCTGGATCGCGGTAATAAAATCTCCAAAGGTGGAATCCCTTGGTCCGGTTCTACGAGCGATAAATAATTTCTTCTCCAGTTTCCGCCACCCGTTGCGCCGTCTCGCCAGCCAACGAATAAAAAGATGCGGAGGACGCAGCGGGGTCGTTAACCAAGCGGAAGCGGAAGTGAGGGCCGATAAAAGCGCGCGTGTCCCTTTGCATTTCCTGCGTAGAACGAGAGTCGTGGAGGAGCGCGTGCGCCAAGGTCACGCTCCCGTCGTTCTTACATTTTAGCCACTCTCGTGTTAGAGAGAAGAGAGGGAGGAGAGAATAAAGAGAACAAGGAACGACCGCGTGCAAGAATAAGCCCCATTAGGAAGATCCTCCTGGATGCGTTTCTCGCGAAACGTCGCGATGTAATTCTCGGTTGCGACGCGACACGTGGCGAAGAAGCGAGAAAGGGGAGGGAAATAAAGGAGAAGGGGGATGGGCGAAGGGAGACAGAGAAGAGAAACTTTTTATCGAATACCGAAGGCGAGGCGAGAATCGTCGTAGAATTAAAATAATGTCCGTGCAAGCTTACTAGTGCCGCCGTGCTTTTACGTTCGAACTATATTATCGTTGAATTCCTTTATTCCCCAAAACGTTTTCGTCAAAGAAATCTGTCGCTCGTACCTATCGAACGATTTGTATGAAAGTCATCGCGAATCAACGACGACTCGTCGTCCCGCGGAAGAATCGCGAACCTCCGGAGCGACGAGCCAATGACGACGCGCCCCCGCGAAATGCGGGAAGATTTGAAATCGGTGAAGTGCGCGCGTCGAGACAACGAAGGAAGGTGCTCGCGATCGATGCGGAACGACGAGTCTACGTGTATACAGCGATTAAAGAAAGAATGTATTTTATGATATTTTACGCGTAACGAGGAAAGAAGAGAAATTAGGGAAGGAAGAAGAAAGAAGAAGAAGGCAGCTGTTTTGGTGGAAGGAAGAGGGGAGAGTACGGATCGTAAATCGATAAATAGAATATAGTCCAGAGATAAGAAATTAAGTAGAGGTGTATAAATAAAATGCCGAGGAAGTGGAGGATAAGAATAGTGTAATGAGTATGTGTGAGCGTGTGCGTGCGCGGGTGTGTACGGCGGAGAAAAAAAATGAAAGAGCGCGAATGGAATGTGAATGCGTTCCTTGACGAATTGAAACGCGATATTTCTGTAAGGAGAATAGCGTGTAAGGAACGAAAGAGGAAGAGGGAGAGAGAGAGAGAGACGGAGAGATAAAAATAACAGCGAATAAAATTGTCGATTCGCGCGAGTGGATGAGACCGCGGGGCGGTGATTCCCGCGTAAACGTCCGCGGCCTTTACGCCGCGGAAAAGTAAAATCTCTCGGGAGAACGGAACGAAAGAGAAAGAAAAAAGACAAAGAAGAAAAATACCCGACGCTCTTCGCTTCGCGTCCCGCACTCGCTAGAAGACGTGCGCATGCGCAGAAGCGACCAGCGTCGTTAACCGATCCGCGGGTGATAACTCGATCCACCGTGTTTAACTTCTAAGCGCTACTGTAATATATTGTATATTGTTTCGCGGTCGTTTATTTTTCAATGTTTTTACTGGAACGGAGGAAGCAGCGCGTTTTTACCGTACTCGAGGATTAATACGAAAAAAAGTAACATATGCGTAACGTAAATAGAAAGAAAAGAGAAGAGAAGGAGAGAGAGAAAGAGAAAAGTAGGAAGAGAGGGAGAGAGATAGAGAGAGAGAAAGGGCGAATAAGTGAGGCCGGTCCGTTGTGCTCGGCGGACCGACGGGAGGATAAAAAGAACGAGGAGTGATTTGAAAATTTAGAAAGATTTGCCCGTCGTTCGAACGAGCGCGGATCGGCAGGGTGGGCCGATTAGAATTTTTGTAAAACTTCAGCGTATTTCCAGCAGCTTTTGCAGTGTGTGTGAATTTAAGTACGGAGTACGAAGTTTTTAGCTAGTCTAGGGCACACTTTAAGGGCATACAGCTTGCGTGCAATTAAGAAAGAGAATGGAAAGAATCTCTTCGTGAGCCGCACAACGTTCACCTTCGAATTGACAAAAACAACCACAGATGCAAAGAGCGCGGCATTTTTCAAATGTCCACAGAGATGTGTTTAAACTAAAAATGGAAAACTGAGATAAAAAAGTAAAGGACGAGACTCGAGGTGAACGAGTTCGGCTCGAATCGTGTGAAAGAAGAAAAACATAAAGAGAAAATGTTTGAGAGAGAGAGAGAGAGAGAGAGAGAGAGAGAGAGAGAGAGACCAACAGGGAAGAAAGTGCACTATGGACTAAGGGCTAAGGAAACTCTAGCAGCACGAAGTATTAACGTTAATAGCGAAATTATATTGTAAAGGGATAAAAAATAAAAAAAAAAGAGGATAAAAGAAGTCATTAACAATTAAATAAACGCATAGGTCACCGCCGTCGTTGATGTTTCCTATAGTAAAGCGGTATATTCCTCATAGCGTGGGAAATTCTGCGCGAGGAAGAAATCGCACGTGGAAAGGAAAGCTAACATTCCATTTGCATGGGAGGGCGGGTCATATGACTTATGCAAAAGGCGCCAGATTTAAAATTTATGTTGCACACACGGCGGAAAGTGAGACGGAGAGGCCTCATCCGCGCGAGTACCTTTATACGAAAGAGAACGCTTAATTAAAACAATTGTACGCGAGGTGAAGATTATTAACTTTGATTTGATACTTTATTTGTTTCTGAGTTGGGAAAAGTGTCCTGGTAACACATATAGATTCCCTGTTTAAACCACATCGGGAGAGAAAATGAATAGAATAATAAATAAGATGATAGTTGAATGATAGGACAAGTGAAGAAAGAAAGCTTGAAATTTGATTACAATGTGGTTAAAATTTATACGTTTGTGGCATAACCGCTTATAATTTGGTATATGTGACGAGTTACGGTGAGTTTATTCTAGTCGTATCCTCTGATGCTTTTGCAAAGTGAAGTAACATAATTCCTCTGTTATATGTAATGGTCAATTATGTTCTAATAAAATTTGCCAAGATTCTTGACAATCCCTTGTATTTCCCTAATGCGCTTCGAATATATAGTTGTGTCTTACGAAATTTTTAGGGAAACCAAGTACACGGTGTTATACAAATGACATGGCTATGACGAGCAATCTTTTACATTGTTAGTGCGATGGATCAATTTCTTAAATCACATGCACGGTATTCAATGTTTATTCTGAGACAAGTTTAAATGCTGAACAATTTACTCTTAAAATCATACTGAAAATATACAATTGTAGAAAAATCTTCAAAAATAGTACATACTATGAATTATTAATACTATATTTCAAGTGTAATACCTTCTTAACGGCTAATTTTAAAGGACCTTAAAGGTTTCTGTGAAGTCAACATTCTTAGACAGCAGCTGACTGAATGACTGGAATGCAGTTCTTTCTCGACTGCATCCATTATATGTACAAGTACAATCAATAACATCATTGCATTTGCTTCCTCAAATATTTTTATAACTAACTATGGTATCCATCTTATGCAGAGACGTTGAAAACGATCTAAGCTGTACTTCTTGACTATTTGCAATGAAAACTGGTTGAGTTTCATTCCACTCGTTTGGAATACCACAATCAGGAACTGTATATGTTAGTATATCGAAAGCACATAAACAATCTAATAGCGGAAGAAAACTGACAGTACCTGTAATAAAATTCATAAAACTTAATAATATTAAATTTTACATTGTTATAAATCGTTCCTTGATGCTTATGAAAGTTATAATTACCAGTTATCTGACGAATAACTTCACGTATTTCCTTTTGAATAGTTTTCACATCTTTGGTTCCTACGTCGGATGTGCCGTAATTTGGATTATCGCTTATACCATTACACGTTTGCCCTTCGTAATCAACTTTAAAATCCCACTTTTCCAACACCTCTTTGGTATTTACATTCGTTATGACTAATGTGATCTTCTGTACTTTACGCTGGGCCAACCATTCCTGAATTTGACCAAGCACTGTATCGAGAAATGTTTTAATTTTCTCATCAGTCGACATCAGAAAAAATAACCCAAAATGCTCCGCTGGCTCAAATGTTTCTGGAGGATAGATGCCTCTCTGGTATAGAATACTATTAATTCCATAATCTGAAAAGAGGCATGAATTATAAAGCAAATTCGTCGTATACCAATCATTGAACATTACTGGAAAATAGCTCCATTACTCCAAATAGTGTCCTTACGTAAATATTGCTTAACCAATTCGGCAGATCCTTTCAGTGTAATGCATTTTGTTTTTTGCTGAGTCTCCGTCATATCGTTGAATCAAATCGCACTGAACTTAAATCAACTAAAAATTACAAAACAGTGTAAACAGACGCCTTCCAACTACAATGATCATAACGTACCCGCATTCTTGTATTTAAAATCACCGACGACTTTTCTACCGCTAGATGTCGCGTACACTTCTGTCGCGAGAGAATACCAAAACCTTTATTCACTGCGAATTTTACATATTTATACCGTATTTATACCAATCCATGGATTACTAAAAGTGCGTAATAAAAATCTGAGTGCCTGACTTCGAATTCTAAGTGATTAGCTCGAAGATATCATCATCGTTTTTTAATTACGAGCCTGACGCAGTTTCCAATGCGACTGCTGTCCGTTTTCGATACAAGTAGCGTCATTTGGCGGAGATAATGGATACTATTCTTAAAAATAATTGTCCAATGCACGCTGAATGTCTATAATATTAGCAAAGGTAATTAAAAATAACGGTTCTGAAATTATTTACAGTGCCTTACCTATAGTACTAGCCCTATAAGTGTCCTTCTTAACAATCACAAAATTCAGAATGAGATTTTCGATCCCTGCATATTCCTGTATATTCTATTACCTTTATTGCAAGGGAAGGATTTTCAACATTATCACATTATACTTATCGTTGAATATCAGTAACATCCCTAATTATTGGAGTCAAATTTTTTCAGCACATTAGAATTGATTATAATTAGCAACATTTAGTTCGTAGTCCACCATTTCTAATACGAAACTCAAGGACAAGCAGAGATTAGTTCATAATTATTCTCGCACGTATTCATGCAGGCTCAGGAAATGATGGATTTTAAATAAGTAAAGAGAAAATTAAAGCAGAAGATTGTTAACAAAATAATAATTTATTCCAATTAGGAATCCAGGATTATATATAGGTACTCTGTCTAATGTTTGGTTAACCCACGTCGACACTAGCGCCACTACCTTGTAAAAGCTTAGCGTATCGCAGCATTCGCAGCGCAGCGTGTCCTATTCCGGTGGATTTTACGAGGATTTATACACGCGTTCATCATGGGATCCGTAGAAGAACTAGGTGTTTCCGCCCTAATATACGATTATTTACTTAAAAAGGATGTCTCCTTGGCGAAGGTCTTTCAAAAGAAAACAAAAGCGGTAAGTTCAAATGGAGATTTTCGATATACTTTTGTATAATAGCAGCCACGAATTTTCTCTACCCATGCGGCACGCGAACTACCGCCATTCGCCATACCACGTGGGCGAATTACTTACATTTGGAAAGAAGCAGTTACTTTTATTTAATTCCGTTTCCAGAAAACCTGCTGCACTATTATTAGTCAACGAGAATTCGATATTTTGAAAGTTTCTAAACCCTCGTAAGATGCTTGTAAAAAATACAGAACCAATTGAAAATCGCATAACTTCGATTTTTGCGGGAACCACCTTAGCAAAACGTTTGGTTGTAATAAAATGTAGAGCAACGACAAAACCTCACATACGTTACTTTGATTTTATTATTTACAGCCATCGCTCCCCAAAGGTTCTCCCACAATCCAAGAAGTGTACCAACATTTCCAAAAATCTTCTCCCAAGAAGGTTAACGTGAAAGCACAGGTAAAGGATACCACTTCAGACTCCAGTTCTGATAGTGAGGAGGAAGCACCTAAGAAAGTACCATTGGCAAATGGTAAATCAGTTGTAAAAGCTCCTGCTAAAGGTAAAGCACAAGCTAAATCTTCAGAGGATTCGTCTAGCATAGGTCAAAAGCCAGTTCCTTCCAAAAAAGCGGCAAAAGCAAAATCTATTGTCCAGACCCTAGCTAAACCAGAAGACAGTTCCGATGACAGTTCTTCGGATGATGAACAACCTGCAAAAGTGCAGACCAAACCATCAGTAGTGCAGAAACCAATTGCTAAAATAGCACCTAAGCTGGTTAGTAAAAAACAATCGTCTAGTAATGACCCAAATTATAACAGCAATGACAAAATTACTAAAACTCCAATTGTAACCAAATGGACTAAAAGCCTTCCTTCACTTACACAGACTCCAGCTAAATCAAAACAGGATTCCTCCAGCGATAGCAGTAGCGAAGAAGAAACTGTCGTACATCCACCACAT
The DNA here is from genome assembly GCA_944319695.1 of Tiphia femorata. Classification (NCBI taxonomy): domain Eukaryota; kingdom Metazoa; phylum Arthropoda; class Insecta; order Hymenoptera; family Tiphiidae; genus Tiphia; species Tiphia femorata. The sequence continues at coordinate 5,714,408 of OX090902.1, forward strand.
GCGAAAAAGCAAGAATCCAGTGAGGACTCAAGTGACTCTGACGATTCAGATGAACAACCACCAGTATCACAGAAAGCGACACTAGCTGTAAAACCTGCAGCAAAGTCTAATAAAGGACCAATTGTAAGACAAGGCAGTGATTCCGATGATTCTTCCGAGGAAGAAACAAATGTACAAACACCTGTGCAGAAGAAACTTCCAACAGTTAAACAAACACCTTCCGAAAAAGTTATTCAGCAAAGAAAACAATCAGAGAATCCAGTTCCAAAACAGAAAGTAGGAAAAGCTACACCAGTAAAGCCACTTGTTACTAAACCAGCATCGTCATCGAGTGACGACGATAGTGATGACGAACCACCGACAAAAGCAGTAGCAGTTAGTAAACCCCCTGCAGCAAAACCTATTGCAAAGAAAGACGATTCTTCATCCAGCGACGACAGTAGTGACGACGAACCACCTAAAAAGATTGTTTCTAAACCAGGTAGTCTCGTTAAGGCTCCTGCCAAAGCAAAATCGTCATCCAGTGATGACAGCAGTGACGATGAGCCTACACCAAAAATAGCAGCAGTTAGTAAACCACCTGCAGCAAAATCTACGGTAAAGAAAAAAGATTCTTCTTCTAGCGATGACAGTAGTGATGACGAACCTCCTAAAAAAGTTGCTTCTAAACCAAATGCTCTCGTTAAGGCTCCTGCCAAAGCAAACTCTTCATCTAGTGACGATAGCACTGAACAGGCTTCACCAGTCAAAAAACCTGTAGCCAACAAACAGGAAGAATCATCAGATGATTCTGATGACTCCGAAGAACCTCAGAAACCTGTACAAAAACCTCCAGTATTAACAAATAAGCCCATTCAAAAACAGGAATCCTCTAGCGAAGATTCAGATGATTCAGATGATGAAACACCTGCTGCTACACCAACTCCAGCTAAAAACATAGCACAAACAAAAGCCAAAAAAGGAGCATCGAATAAAGATTCTGACGAGGAGGAGCCGAAATCTATACCGGCAAAAGTAAGTAAACCTGCAAAAAGTAAAAAGGAATCCAGTTCAGACGACTCCAGCGACTCCAGTGAAGAAGAAACACCCAAGGTAACTCCTGCAAAGGGTGAAAAAAGAAAACATGCGGATGACAATGAAGAAAATCCACCTGCGAAAGCACAAAAGGACAACTACAGTAACTTCGTTCGAGCGAATAACAGCCTGAACGGTGACAAGGTATTATCATCCACTGTCTATTGTAATAAAATCTTCCGATAATATAAACCATACCAATTATCAATGGTATTTCTTGTACAACAGCAGAAAAATGTTCCATTCCGTCGGGTAAAGGACGAAGACATGAATTTGGACCCTAAGTTGGCTAGCAATGCATTTGAGGCAAAGGTAAATGCTCGGAAACATCCGAGAAACACAGGTCACTCGTCCTTTCATGAAAGCTTGAGACCAATGTTTCCGTGCATTCACCAAACCTTTAAAAAAAAGAAATTGTCCTCGTACGAACAATAAAGAAAGGGACATGAATATCATATGCTTTCACGATGTGGCGCCTGACCTTGTGTTTCTCTTTTGTTTTAGGAGGAGGGAGAAGGAAATGGTGATGGTTTTAAAAAATTCGGAGGAAGAGGCGATTTTGGAGGTCAAAGGGGAGGAGGAGGTGGTTTTCGCGGAGATAGACGAGGAGGTGGTGGTCGTGGTGGATTTGATAGAGGCGGTCGTGGCGGTTTCGACAGGGGTGGTCGAGGTCGTGGTGGCCGTGGTGGTCGTGGTGGCTACGATAGGGACGGTCGAGGTGGTGGCGGCGGCCGTGGGGGCAGAGGCGGTTTTGGGGACAACAGAAAATCCTGGGGTGGTAACGACGCTGGCGACAGAGGAAAAGAGGGTGGTTTCAGAAAGTCGTGGGGCGATAATGATAGGGGTGGACGCGGCGGTTTCCGCGGTAGAGGAGGACGAGGTGGATTCGATAACAGAAAATCATTCGATTCCTCGACAAGTCAAAATAAAAAAATCACCTTTGACGATTGATGATAAGAAACTATTGTACATATATAGGTGAGACTTAGAATAATGCGTACCTGGAGCTACGTTTCCATTGAGGCACAAACGAGGAAGTTGTCTCTTGTTATATGTTCCAGAATATTTCCAATAGACACCAATGAATGAAAGTGTAGGATTAGGTTTAGGTCGCTGTTTTAGAACAGATTGGTTCTTTTCATTCTTTCCTCAGGGCTCCCTGAGGATTTTCAATCTGTACCCTACCCGGGCTCATAGTTGACTAATGAGTGTACTGTATAATCTAAACACCTAATATGCATAGGGCCTTATTCTCACCTGTACTTCAGAGGTGCTCGAGACTTTCGATGCGTTCGATAAACATGTGCGGACAAGACATGCATATTTAATGCATATGCATAGAGCGCATCTAAAGTATAAACGCTGCTAAAGTACATGTGAAAGTAAGGCCCGTAACATTTAAACGCACGGTGGACGAATTAGAAGCAACTGTGGGCCGAGACAAGACCAAGAATAAAAAATGGTGGTTGTCAGGGTTCCTTCTTAACGATTCTAATCAGGTATGAGGTACCACTGATTTTTATCTGTGCTCATTGAAATTTTATCATAGCATCTGTGTATAAGGAAGAAATTTAAATGTTCTTAAAAGTAGAAAACTATTGCAGTTAAATAACAAAATTCATTGTGCTTTGAAAAATTTTAAGTTGTGACAAACATGTTTCCTGTTATTTGATGGATCGACCCCTTTGCAAATTTAGGATGAACATTAATAAAAACAATTTGAATTCGAAGGTTAAGTGTTTAGTAAATAGTCAGTATTATTAAAAGTTAACGCTTTCATTTAGTCTACATTGGAAAAATCTGAGAGAAGCGATTAGACTTCGGGATTGAACGAAATAATAAAAAGTTCCTCGTTATTGGCTCAATCAGAATACAAACTAAAATTTAAATGAACGTTTAACTAACAGATATTTGATTCTTAACAGAGAGGCGCGCGCGGATCATGGGGAGAGAAGGCCAATCATGACCTAAAGCATACAAGAGGAAAATCTTTTCGTCAGGAGAAGACGAAAAAGAAGCGTGGTAGCTACCGCGGCGGACAGATAGACATTAGCGTCAATTCTATTAAGTTTGACGATTATTAATTTCTATGTGTATCTAATAGTTCGTATGTGTTATGTTAAATCAGATTCCACTTTGTAAGAATATGTTACGAATATGAAGATCTCGAGCGATTTGTGTATTCTCTATTTAAAGAGAGATTAGCTTGTTATATTTTTCGGTGGAATATGTCGAACATGGAAGACCGTAAAGTATAATAATGCTCATTCCGCAATGTGTTTCCATTGCAATGAGAGACAGTATAAGCACAGTGATACGAACACGAGAAGAACGTATCTATTTTCTATTACTCACATGAAGAATCTATTGTTCATGCAGCATAGATTCATAAAATGACAGGAGAGGGCTGTTTTTGTTATAGCTGAACAAGCGTAAATTGTAACAGATTTTCCATTTTATTATTGTATCAACAAATGACAATGTAAGTGACGAATATGTTCCTCTGAGATTAATTGGAATTACAAGGGAAGCTCACAAATTTCGTTTTTAAAGAACTGATTCATCGCATTTCGTAAATATATCATACACTATCACAAAAGTGTTCATGGACATCCTATTCTCTAAATCCATGCTACCGTGTTGCTCGTTCCGATACGTATAAATAAGCGCGATGGAAGGAAAAAAGGAAAGAACTGAAAAAACACTATTACTTGATTTTTTATAGTTTATCGATAAGATTTCGTTAGTAAGTACGATAGTATTTTGTTTATATTTACCGGGAAGACCATCGTATTTAACTGTTTGTGCATGATAGTCTTAAGATATTCAAGTATGAAGCTTTGACGTAATTCGAACGCCCAAAAAAAATTGTTTAATCGACGGTAATCAATTGCAGTACCGTAATACATCGTTCAGAGGGTTAATGTCGCGTAGACAATTCGTATTTTTTAATAAACACGAACCACGAATATCCAGTTGTATTATGATCTTGCGATATACTAGTATCATCACTGATATAACAAACTGTATTATTCCTCGAATAATACTGAAAGAAAAAAAAACTAAGGTGACGTATAATATTCTTTCTTCCATCACTGACCTTCCATTCGTACATCTAAAACCATCAATCCTTTTTAGGTCACACTTTCAATATTCCTTGCCCGCCGATCAATTGCAACGTTTGAAGTTTGCAAATGAATATCCTGAAAAACAATACGACCCCTAGGAAGAAGGAAGGGGACCCTACCCCCACGTTAGCAAAAAAATTAAAAAAAGAAAGTAAGCACCGTTCTACGGAGATCATCTTTTTCCCTGGCAAATATGAATTAACACTAGATTGACCGAAACCAGTCAATTTGACTGGTTCAAATGGGAAATCGTGTTTATAAAAAATGTTCGGTCAATCTAGTGTTAACACATTTTGGACCCTACGTTTGTACATATCATTTTTTGTTTATTTTCGCACTTTTCTTATATTAAAAAGAAAAAGGCTTACTCGAAACAAAACTCCAAAGTATGCATACTGCACTTGCAGAGAACAGGATTCTCACCGCGAAGAATCAAAATAATCATAATAAAGCGAAACAACTGCCATCCTACGGAAATTTCTCGTTCTCTTTGGCGGGAAGACAAAAGAAGAATCTGATTTTTTTCGTCGATTGCAACGTTTAAATTGCCGAAAACAAATTCCTAGGTAACATCGCATTTCCCAAGGACCATTGTCCATATACCCCCAAATAGGTGAAGTAAAATAAAAAAATGAAGGGACTAACACTTTTTATGGATATTTTGTTTTCTCTGGCCAGATAGAAAAGAAAACAAATACACCACTCTTCATTTGCAAAAGCGTTATTTAAATTGCCGAACAAAATAAGTTACTCCCTTTACGGTCGTGGCTAAAAATTACCAGGAATCTTAATACACACCCCAAACAAGTAAGGCAATAAAAAGAGTAATGGCAGTAACTGCCCTCCTACGAAGACTTTTTCATGCGACCAACGGAGCCGAAGAACGACGGAAAAAAAAATTCTGGAGGAGAATAGGGGCCACGGAGTATCCCTCCCATTTTCATCCCCTCTCCGTGGCCGTGCACAGCAAGCGGTTACTTACGATTCTACAGTCAACCTCTGGACATCCACCTGCGAGGACGTAGGGACGGAGGTGCTCGACCCTCCCCTCCTCGACATCCGGTGTAGTGACATGTACCGCGCTTAAAAAGAAAACTCAACGCCGTGTTATCTCTCTCTCTCTTTCTCTTGCTTTCTCTCTCTGTCTGTCTCTCCCTCTCTCACCCTCTCTCTTCATCCTGCACGGCAACGAAAAAAAGTTTCTCAATTAGTGTGAGCTGTGGATAGCGAGGAAACTGAAGAAGAATTCTCTTTTTGATTTTTGGTGGGTCTGGAAAGGTGTCGCGGACCACGGTGAGTAAACTTACTTGAAATGAGTGTTAGTAAAAATGAAAAGCTGGCGATGAAGTTTGAAAAAATTTGAATGCACGTGTAAATTTCGTGAATCGTGTCGGACTAGAATGAGTAACTAGAAATTATTGTTAGTAAAAATGAAAAGTTGACGATGAAGTTTGAGAAAGTTTGAGTGCACATGTAAATTTCGTGGACCGTGCCCCACGTGCTTCCTCTTCTCGCTAGATCCTGTGAAATCACGAGAGATGGTTCACACCTAGGCTTGCGAGAATTTGAAGAAGTTTGCGGCGCCAGGTAGAGGAGAAGAATTCTTGGCAGGTATGCCGAGAAGAGAACCTCTAAGAGTGATTATTAGAGTCGTGAGCACACCGGGAGAATTCTCGGAGCTTTATTATCCAGGACGAATGTAGAACGTTAGGCATGTTGGTCCCTTGGACCGGCCTTTTCTTCTGGTATGCGTGCCATCAGCTGGGTACTGGTGCTTAGACCCTTAAGTGGAGAATCCTACTCGCTTAGAGGTCTCTTCCTGGATTGTGAAGAGAATGCACGATTGAATTACTGTCCTGATTTACTATAGAAGATTTTCTTAAGTGCTTAGATAGATTCATATCTATCGCGATAAGAGCTCGCTCGCAGTTTGAAATTGGCGCCAGAACGATTTTTAGTCGTTCACCAGGACCCAAGGTGGATAATGTAAATTTATGTGTTAATAGTCGAGGAGGAATAATTTGAAGGAACAGAGTGATACTTTGGTTATTTGAGGCAGCAAGCATAGTGAAATAGAATATTTATAATTGACATCATGATTTCTATCAATTTATAAATTATTATGGCAATATTCATTGGAAAGCGCGAATTCAATTATTTATTCTGAATTATAAAATACCAAGTTTGTTGAGAAAAACTTCTCTCGACTTTACTTTACTTACATTTAAGAAACAGGTTTTCTTTCTCTGCATTCTACAAATAAAAGATGACAAAAAATTGTATATTAAAAGCACCTACCTTGCAGGTCATATTGTTCCGCAGAACTTTATTTGGTTGTGGTAGCAATAGTAAGCATTATAAAAGAATAACAAGTACACAGATTTTCAATTTTACATTAGCCATAACATTATAAATACATTAGCAAATACATCGTTAAATTATATTTACTCGGAATTAACATAACGAACTAATAATAAGAACATTAGTGTAAAGTTTACAATTTTTGTAAACATCATTTAACGGAAAAATCGTGAAAATGCGAAGAAATCTAGATGAGAATTCTGACGTCGGCGCGCTTTCGCAGTTACAACTTCTCTATGGATCAGGTGCAGAGACGCGCGCGAGTTTCAAATCCACGGTAAAGACAGTTACAATAATTTATTCACTTAACGAACCGCCGAAATGTCTGTACCGTTATCGGCCACGAGAATGAGTAAATGTATACTCAATAACGCTCGCCTCGCGCGCGAGAGGAAACGACGTTTTGGACGATTCACCGTTACCGTTAGAATCGTTCGCATGGCACGGCCTACGAGCCATCGCGAGCTTGATTGGATCTCTAAGAAAAAGAAGAAAAAAAGAGTGAGAAATAGTTTTCGAGCGGCCTTGTAAGCAAGAATTACGCGTGATCTGTCACCTGAGGTAATTCGTCTAAAGGCGTTAGATCTTGTATATTATGAAATTTTTCTTTACGTGATCGTTAAAAAATATCGTACTGAGTTCTAGTGAACATTTTCTTTAAGAAGGTGAAGGTAAGAAGGAAATTGTTTTGAAAAGAAGTTTTGTAAACAAGAATTGAACCGCGGAAACGGGTATTTACAACATTATTGAAATGCGAACAAACCTCGTTTCTTATTGAAGATGATGATCCATCTTCTGCATATATTCTTTATGCGCGCAAGCGGAATTTCGTGAAAAATTCTATTGGCTTTCTTGTAGAAAGAAATGAAAAAAAGAAGGAAAATAATTTTGAAGGAAATTTGTGTGTAGGGATTACTAACATGGCCACTAACAATGTACTTTCTTGCCTTTCATGACTCATACGCAATCGTCTCTTAACAAATTTAATGAACCACCGATCAAACAACAACATTTTCGTTAAGGTTCCCTACACCATCATCCCCGATAAAATCATCATCACGGATCTTCTTCTTTTGCTCCTCACCATTTTCAATTCTCGTCTACGTTCACCACTTCAACCAACACCAATGTACAATGGTCCACTCTTACACTGAACCGCATCAATAATATAAAACTCCAACACAAAAATAAAAATAATCCAAATTACTTCAGTCTAACGCAGAATACATCGCGAAAGGACGGATAGCTTTTCATTTAGAAAGACAAAATTGCTCTTGATGAAATAAAAATTTCTTCACAAAGTATCTTCTCATATAATCGAATTTCTTTTCATCATACTCCTGGTATTACTGTGCAATGCTGACTTTGTTTATTCCCTCTCGCAGAGTAGCAGAGAGATCAACGACCTCCTCGTTTGCTTCCTCCTAGCGCGAGAAAGAATTCGCGAGGTATCGAAAAGGCGAGCAACAACGGCAACGTGTCTGTGACCTCTGCTTGCCTCCTATGCTTAGCCTCGTGTACTCTCGAGGCCCGCAAGGAGTCGTAATTAATACTCGACGAGACATACAGTGCACTCACACTAAACCACACAATCTTCGAGATTACACAACCACGTGAGAATTCACGGTCTCTCTACTAATTACCACCCCCGATACTCCGGCGCGGCTGCACGCTTCTCAAGTTCAAGTGATTCCCACAGTAACAAGCGAACTCTTATTTCTTCTTTCTCCTTTCTTCAAGGATCCAGAGCCGCGTACTATCCTCGATAGCGTTCAACCCGTTATGTAATACGTGAATCGAGACGCGTGCACGTTCCACATCGTGACCCTTCGCGTAACGTCTCACGCGCGATGATTTCGAAAACAGGAGTTCTTACGTGTGGAAATTGTATGGAATTGATTTGGAATGTCTGTAGAAGATGATTATTAAAACGTCAGTTCCCTTTTTCAGTTGAAGGGAATTTCTGGAAAAATGATATGGAAAGATTGTTTTTTTATGATTCCTGAGAAAGATTTCATTATACCGTGTTTAAAAGTGTCTGTGACGGAAGGACTGCAGGACATGGAAATTGGTTTTTTTTATTTTCGCAAGCATCCTGTTTTTTTCAGGATCCAATAAAGCGAACGAGCAGCAGGATCCCTGAGAAATCTGTTAATTAGCAGCAAGGTCGCGAGAAGTAACGTTACGTCGTTCTGCATGCGAGAATAGCGAGATCGGCGAGGTTGAAAATTAATCGCGATTGGTTCCTTCCTTCTGGATACTTTTTATTCTGTAAACATAATTGGTCGAGAACGAAGAGCCTCATTAGAGATTAATGTGTTTTCTGATCGATTACAGGATTAATCGAGCTTGTATAGTGACCCTGTTATCACTGCATTCTTGGAATAATTTCCTTAAGAAGTACTTTGAATAATTTTCTCTTAGACTAAAGTGTACAAAGTCTTTGAAATAACTTCACTTTATAATTCGATGTAATTTACTTATTCTTGTGTCAGAGTTTTCATATTTGTCATGTAGTTTATAGCACAGTACTCGAACATCTCGTAGTTGAGTTAATTTTGTCGCACTACACAAATCAGTGAAATAAGTTCCATCTTACGATATTACACAGGAATACCTTGAAATTGTTTCATTTTAGAAAGAGGCCCAAAGATTCTTCGAATACCTTCATCTGAGATATTACTACAGGAACTCCCCAAAATAACTGCATTTCACTATCCATTGCAATTTACAATGAAACATTTCCCGTTCTTCGCCGACACTCAATCGTAAATCAAGTTCGTAGATCTAAACAATGCATGCAGTTTTTTTTAAAATCTCAAAAGTCAGACGAACCGCGCCTTTAGCACGGACAGCGGGGGGCTGAGGATGCGGAAGCGAGAAAAAAAGGGAGTCGTAAAATTTTCAACGATAATCTCGCCTCTTTATCGCGCCCATTCAGCGGTCGTCCACCTGCCGTGACGACTGCCACCGCGGCCTGGTCGTGAGGAGAGGATAAAGACTGCAAAACGAGAGAGATAGAAGAAGGAGAGAGAAAGACAGAAAGAGAGAGAGACGTGTAGCCTCGCTCCGCGCGACGCCAGCCGCCGCGCCGGCGAAGGACGCCGACGATTAGAGATCGAGGGTCAATGTCGAGAGCAAGGATTTCACGAGGTAACAGGTACGCGCAACCGACCGGTCACGGCCAATGACCAACCTTGGCTCGTCGTTCGCTCATCGATCGCAAAGTCGTCTCCTCCGCTCGTTCTAAACTTACATTCCAAACACGTGGTCGACTGCGATTTTTTTTCAACCAGTTAATTAGCTCCTAGAATCTTTCTAAATATGATTTTCGGAGATTTTTTTTCTTATTGATCGTACTGATTTTTCGTCGTCTAAAAATAAATTGTTGGTCGAATTGTCAAGAAAAGAGGATTGTTACGTAGAATGAGATATTTCCGATGTGTTAGTTTAAAGTTATATAGAGTTGCTTGTTTTCAAAGATGTCTTCTTTTTAACTTCGTTGTAGGCACGACCGTAAAGGGGAGTGACTTGTTTAGGGAAATATTTTGGAAATTTTACTTTTTGTTGTCTGTGGTTATTTTTAGTGAAGGTAAATTTTAGCGAAGATGGTAGTGCGACGAGACAGTAATATTAGAATCTTGATTATTCGACTCCACTTGGGAATTTTTTCATGAATTTAGTTTTAACCTTCAATGCCCAAATTGTTTTTTTTTTTTTTAACCCAGAACTAAAACACGATATAACGATATACACATATTGCTTATAAAAATATTAATAAGACTCTATATCGGCAAAAGAATACAATGCAATGTTTAATAGAGAACAAAATTGAATCTCCTAAGTATATGTTACCAAAAAATTTGTTTTAAAAACTTTCTAATTCGATCCTCTGCAACTTCATGGACTCGACGAATCCGTAACATACCAGAAGTTAGCTTATTCTCTTGTCTACATTCCACTTCCACCTAAAATAAAAAATCTTCGTGAATCTAGGTTGAAGTTATATCTGAATCACGCGATCTTAAAATTGCTTCTAACACAGACGATCTTGCACCAAAGAAAAAGATCCATGTAAAATCGAGTTGGAACGAGTGGAATCGAGGGACCTCCTGTCTTGGTGTGTTTCACGCGCGAAACCCACCGCCACACGACTATAAGCGAGTGATATTTTTGTACGTGAAGCGACTATTGCTTTCACTCGTCCCGCGCCATAGTCTACAAAACTTGCGCGTCGCATAACGGATGCCAGGAGCGTGGTGGACCCGGCAACCTAGAAACCCCGAACCGGGTGGTGCTGTTGATGAGTGGCGTTGCTCATGAGTATGTCGTAGGAGGCGCGTATCGATTACGTGCGCCTAATGAGTTATGGCTAATCGTCTGAGTTACGTGCCTCGTCACTCTCGCGATTCCTCATTCGGCACATGCCAGGTGGCGCGAAAGCGAAAAACCCCTCGCTCATTAGCTCGCTGCTTCGCGTACGAAAGGATCTGCTTCTTCACGGTGGACTTACCAAGCAAGAGTATTCTATTATCTGCCTCGTGAAAAGATTGAAACGATTTTACGAGCAGCCGCGTCGAAACATCGCGGTGGTTTATTAACCACGCGAAGGATTTGTTCATTAACCATGCGAATCCATAGCGAAGGATTTGTTGGGTCGCGAAGGGGTGCGATTAAAAAGGGAGGGTTTCAGAATGGAGCGCATGATCTTTTGTTAATGGATTATGAATTTGACTCTCAATGTGAAAATGCAAAATATTGCAGTTTTCTACGTAGATGTATAACTGGATTTTCATAACAGGGATGAATTAATAGAAACGATTTAAGTGTAAAATGTGAAAATATGTGAATCGGATTATATTTACTCGTTCCTTCTGGTACTCTTTGATACCTCTTTTTGACAGTTTTTCTATGGATATCTTTGTTCGGGGTGTTATCGCACAGTTACGGAATATTTCATTTCTAAATAAGGCTACTAGCATTGAATTCTCTTTCTTCGAGAAAACCCTTCCACTTCCTAGATCGTTAAACTCTCGAAGAAAACAGTCGAAGACGAGTGAAACGGTTACGTATGCAGGGAAGGATGACTCGGAGCGTTCCAGTATCCGCTTCCGGTGGCGGTTACCGCAATCGTGAGATCATCACAGTTCTCTCCTGTCTCTCGCACCTGCGTACGCGCCCGTGTGCGTGTCATTCGCTCTTGCTCTTGACCCCTCACGACCTCTAGAGTTCCAAGACCGCTCAAAGACGCTACTGACGTGTTTGTGAACGCTCAGAAACGCATCGACGATCCAGAAAATTTACAAGGATTATTCTTCGTGCGAGTACTCATTCTTAACTTCAGGAATAAATAATTGGAATAAAGATATCAGTGGCAAATTTGATTTCTTTGCGATTTTTGAAGTTCAAGGTCACGCGAGAAGGCTTCTGTCGCGTTGGAGGACATTTAGAAACGCATCGACCGTCCTGAAAATTCATAAGGATTATTCTTCGTTCGAGTATTTATTTTTAATTTCGGAAATACATAATTTAGACAAAGATATCAGTGGCAAACTTTGTTTTCCACTTTTTAAAGTTCAATGTCTCTTAAATAATCTTCTGTCGCTTTCACGAACGTTTAAACTTACGAAAATTATTCTTCTTCCCCTCGAAAGAAGCGAACGAAATAAGAATATCGTTATCTTAGAATTTCATCAAACTGTTCCATTTAAAAGAGTGTCCTTAATTGCACAAACTTCATCAAACGAACCGAACAAATATTACCGATGGTCCGTAATTTCGTCCATCTTCCGGAAACTGTCCTCTATTCGTGAATTCCTTTTCTCTTCCTTCGAAAGAAGCGAATGGAATAAAGATGTCGCTGGTACGTCTCATTTCTCGAGATCGGTATCTCGGCTCGAGAATATCTATTTTCCCGTTTCACTTTACTCCACCGTGAAATTGCATTTGACAGGCCGCGATGGAATCGCCGAAGGATGGAGGAGAATCGTCGATAGGGATCGGTGGATGACCACGTGAGAAATGTGACTGGTGTAATCTCAGGTGGAAGGATGAATCGATTTTTCCAAGTCGATCGTCGATCTCGTTCTCAGCTTACGTTTCAATGATTCTCTTTGCAGATGTCCAGGTACCTCGGGCTGATACTGATCGTCACCGCGAGCACGCAGGTGTACGGGGCCAAGAAATGCGAAGGGACTGGCATGGGATTGAAATACGTTTGGGGAGACGCGCTCACAGATTCCACAGACTGTATAGGACCTAACAATTTGCAATATCCATCGTAAGTGGCGTGGAGTAAATTTTTTCGTGGTTATCTAAATCTTTTTGTTTTCGGCAAATTTTACGTAATAACTTTTTTCTGAAGATTGGAACTTGATTTTACCAACGCTCGTTAATCTTTTTGCTTTTACGTTATTGTTGTCCAGTGTTAATCTGTTAATTGCACGATAAGAATGAAGAGATAACGAGCAAACTCGTCAAGTTCAGGTGATGTAAAATTTCATTGAATTATAATAGAATTGCAGGTAGCCTTTCTGCAAAATCACGGCTTAAATTCGTAGACCTAGAACTTAAATATTAATTTTTGTATGAAAAAGAAATGCACAAGAAAAACTAGCTATATGCAAAAGATCGAAACAGCAAAAATTTACGAGTAATTTGTTATCTCGAAATCATTTTCAACGTCCTTCAATTTACAGTTAACCGGTTAAACGTTTACTTACCGTTACTCCAGTTCCTAATAGTGTAAAATGCGAGATACAAATTAAGTTTGAATAAATTAACGTTGAAAATAGCTTCGTGATTTTAGAGAATGAGATAAGTGAAAAGCGAACTATTTTCTTACAGTGCTGCGATAGCGAGAAGTTTCAAGAATTTCTGGGCCAGCAGCAGTCGAACGGGGAGATCTCATCAGCCGAGAACGATCGATCCGGAATTGACGAGACAAGCCCTCCTTCATAATTACAAGGCCGTGCGCGGAGATTACTCGATCGCAGCATCGGGCCGGACCGGTGAGTAAAAGTTAAATTATACTCTATTTATATTCAAATCTTATGAAACGGTACAAACTGGGGAGGATTTATTCAGATGATATTCGCAACTCGTGAACCTGATAATTTGATTTATTGCATTTAAATAATACTCGAGATTCACGACTTGAATCTCAAAAATGTGTACTTGGTAATCGAATATTTATCGAATTTCGCGCCAGTGAGATATATTCAAATCGTACACGGATTTTATGGATCAAGAGTAATCGAATGAGTAGCAATTGCATAACACTCGAATTGCACTGAACGAGAGTAAACATTAAAATTCAAATTGAACGAGTCCAAATAACTCGATTAACTGTGCTGGAATAATTCCTGAATTTCACAAATCACAAACTATTCGATAACTGGCATTCGAGAAATTCTTGAATTTCACGGATCAGATCATCCAACAACTGGCAGCCGAATAAATTCTCGATTTTCACGGATGAGCGAATCGGAGGCGTCTCGATTCTTAAACGAAGCACGTCCGCCGATCGGGGCCTCACAATTCTTACGTGACTCTCCGACTCAATCGTAGGACCCAAATTCACCGTTGAGGAATGCGTGAGAAATTTAGAACGTGCACACCTTTTTCCAGAACGCGAAATCCAGATTCCTGTGGAATATCTAAGAGGGTCGTGCACATTTTATTCCTCGAAGCGATCGTCGTCCCACGATCGTGATCTACTCCCTGGCGAAGGAAAATCGTTGACTCGTGATCGTGCAATAAACCGCGATTCTCGCGAAGCAAACGTGCTCAGGACGAATTGGTTCCACTCTCTTACCCTCGAGGGAAATACTCATCGGCTCGAAGCGTAAGCTTCTCACTCGAATCAAGAATAATCCTGAGATTCAGGCTTTAACCCACTTACGATCTATCGTAATTTCTTGCCGCTTCTCTCGTCGCATGCTTCTTCCTCAGCGGTTCGCAAATTTAGACGTCTATTTATTATTATTTTTGTTCCATTCTTTTACCGACTTAATCTTTAGTATGTGCAAGAAATCTATTATATTTGGCTAATTAACATTTTCGTGAGTTGTGCCTCCTTTTACAAATTAAATCATAACGTCGCACCAATCAAATCACTTCGCAATCCATTTGCTCGAATCGTGAATAATCTCGAAACCCATATTTCACATATCGCAATGATCTCCCGTTTCTGTCGTCGCACGTTTCTCTTTAAACTAAACGGATATCCGCGCGCGGCTTTAATCGCTCGCATGACTTTGAAATTCAATTGTCGTGACGCCTCGCGATAAATTCTCCGACGGCGCGCGTGCGTTCCGTTGAGTGAATTCGAAGGAAAGTTAAATCAGACGAATGGGCGAGTCTCGTACTAGACGTCGACTAGACCAAGAGAGGTCGTTAACTGTTCTTCGTGATATGATCCGCGATAACGATTCACCTCATGCTCCTGCGATCTTTTTACAACCGAAAAAAAAAACTCCACCATTCTTTCCCGTGGCTAATTAATAAACAAAGCAATGAGAAAATCCACGGGTCTGGCATTGTCGATGCTACTCGAGGCAACTTGCTCAGGTCTCAGCTCTTTTTTCCTTTTTTTTTCCGTTTTCTTTTACCTCGGTCGTCGGAAGGGAAAAATCCACGAAAATTGGAACAACCGGTCGCGTAACGAGCATGCCCGTTCACGATGGGGCCAGCCTTGAATTATGCGGTCTGTCCTTATGACACGAAAACCCGATTCCTTCGTTCCACGTATGGGGGCTCAACGCTTCGTGCGCATGCTTTTCTCTCAAGTAGTATCTTGAAATTTTTCGATGTTGCTCTCGAATCGAATCAGCAGGTTTTTTTCTAATTATCTGTTTATCAGTGGAAACTCTTGGAACGTTCAAGAAGTGTCTGTAAATACTCGTGGTGGTACGATGGTTTGCGCATGGTTTAAGGTAAAATAATTGTTAAAAGATTGAATGTTCGTATTTAAAGGAATGAATGGCTTCTTTGTGTCCATGGGTTAATTATGTTTTCTGAATAAAATAGTTTAAACGGTTGAATAATTACCATGGATGCTCATGGTAGCTCGATGATTCACAGGTACGAGCCTCTTTGAAAAGGATACCTTTGACATTTTTTTAACATCAACGCAACAACTCAAATCAACGGTTTCTTTAGTGTTTCTCGGGTGTTAATGACCTTTTTCCTGGATAAAATTCTTGAGCAAGGACCATGGGTGCCCGAGACACATCGATAGTACGCATCATTTTCTTCTGAGGTATATTTGACATTCTTCAGCGCGAAAATTAACAGAACAAGTCAACAGCTTCCTCGAATCCTCGCGCGTACCTCAAACGCAACGCTACGTTGATTAATTATAATTGATATTAACCGAAACTAATAAAGAAGTTTCACTTCAATCGTATGTTCTTAGAACACGTTGCAATTTTTAACATTAACGCAACAGCCGAAGTCAACAGTAGTCTCTTTAATTCCTCGCGTGTCTTCATAACCATAATTAATATTTCAACGTTAATCCAACGTAACGGAAATTAACAGTTCCCTTGACTGCTCTTCCGTTAGTCATCTTCATATTCAGAATTCGTATTTCAACATTGACCCAACGTAACGCAAATCAACGGCTAGTTTGGATTCACGCATTAATCATCCCTTCCGGAGGAAACTGTTGGAACGATCGTGCAACAGCCATGGGCGCTCATCGTCCATGGGCCGTCCGTACGTATCCATCCATCCTCTCTTGATAATCGCTTACTCGCGGCAGGACGACGGTAATAAGGCACCGTGTTATCCGGCCAATACAGTTATCGCTGCTGGTCGGCGCTCATAACGGGACCAACCGGCGACCCACACTCATCGGTTTCGAGCGTGTGAGACGAGAGAAGAAGAAGTGGAGGAGGACGAGAAGGAGCAAGCGATGCTCTCGTGGAAATTCCGAGGAAAGGGCCGGATCATTAACTCGCGAGATTTTTTTTCTCGTTCCTTCGTTCCGTCTCCTTTTTTTTTCTCTTTCGTTCGTTCTGTCTCATTTCTTCCCCTTCGTCATTATTTTTTCTTTTGCCTTTGTCAGCAAGGGGAAGAAATTTTAACAAAAACGTCGGTTTTCTAGCGTGCGAGACTTCATCTCCTCCTACTTATCTTCTACTTTTTGCGTAAGCATTCGTCGGCCTCTTCCTTTTCTCTCTTTCATTGACGATGCGAGGAAATTTCGAAGTAGATTTATAGCTAGGGAGATTTCTTTCTTTTGTTCCTTCGTTTGTTTTCAGCATCTATTTTTTCTTCGTCGGCCCTGGAAATCGATCAGCCATGGACATTTCAAAGAAACGGAGAATTGTCAGCCGAAGCGACGTTTTCTACCATTCCTTCTCTTATTTTCGTCATTAACGAACCAATGAAATTTTAATTACGATCACTCTTTAGATCGTACAATTTTTTTCTTCGTTCTTTTCGCTCAATTTTCGTGTCCTTTCTTATATCCACTTCTCCTCGCAGAATCGACGAATTATTAAAGAATGATTTGTTTCTCCGCCGTTTCTATCTACATTCAGTATTTTCCTTCATTTTCGTTAACCAACGAAATGCTCGAGGAAAAATGCTGGCGAGTATTTTTCTTTGCCGCCCTTTGGCGTCAGTCTCATTGATCAAAGAAATATCGACACAGGCTCGAAAATCTTTGATTCTGTACCCTTTTTTATTAACCTGTCCTGTTCTCCGTTAATGATGAAACAACGATTAACCAAAAATCGTAAATTTTCTTCGATTTTTCAGGCCGAGGCTTCTCGTCCAAGGAATCCTGCGGCTCGCCTGCGAGACTTTGCAAGACGAGGTACAACACAACTGCTCCCATGTACGGTGTGAGCCTCACCAGCGGGCAACCCGTCACGATCGTTCAGAAGTTCCCCGATCTTCTGCAACAGGTCGTCTTCGAGGTGTGCGAGTGAGTACACCTATGTACGAATCTCGAGCGAAATTCGTCATCAAATTATTCGAACGACTATTCGAGTGATTCATCGTTCCTATTACGAGTTCCTTGACCAGATGATCCAACTGCGTACTGCGAATTAAAACTCGAGCGCGTTCTCGTTAAAATTTCGAATCTGGCACAGTAGGCTGACCGAGCATTTTCTACGGGGCGTGCCCCACGAGAATCACGAGATTCCAGTTTTGTTGAATACTGTCTTTTTCAGCGTGCCAATGAAACCTGCTCCGTTTTCGAGGACTCGCGCGACGTAATTTCGCTGCTTTACAAAAACACTTTACACGGAGAGTAGAACGAGAGAAAAAGATTTTGTTGAGGGTAGAAAAACGAAACGGTGTCAAGGTGGCGATGTAAATCGTGGACCAAGAGAGGAAGATGGAAGTCTTTCGCGCGATTGATTATTTCTTTCGGCGATATAATTGAACGGTAGAGGAAGGAGAAACAAAAAATAATTATAAGTTGCATAGAATGTAAATAATTAACACTAAACCTACCGAAGATTTTTTCCTTATGGGGATTTCCCTTGTAAAACGGTCATTTGACCTGCGTTTGGTAGCTTTAGTGTTAAAATACTCGTTTCGTCGACGCTCTACTATACTTGCACTTAAAAGTATCAAGAATGCTTCTTGTAGTTTCGCAATCGTGTCGAAACCTTTGAAAGACAAATCTTTTTTTTAAATTATACTTACGGAACTCATGTCTATCCCAAAAGATTCCAATAATTTATTGATGCGCAAGAACAGATAACTAAAAAACGACGAAACATTTGCAAAAGGGTCAGATCACGGAACTTCGTTAGAATGTCAAATGCTAAATTACCTAAACATTATCGTCGAACCGTAAATTAACTGAAGATTTCGAAAAAAAAGAAACATATTTATTGACAGGAAAAATACAGAAATCTTTTACAGAGGATCGCCGATTGTGCGTGTTGCAGATCGAAAGAATGCGACGTGGTCCACGGTGAGTGCACGCAGACCTACGTGCCGTACCTGTTTCTGGTGATCCCGCTGGGACCGGTGACCCTGACCGGTCAGGATTACGTGCTGGTCGAGAGCGGTTGCGTCTGTAAGCCGAGGAATTCGGCGAGCGTCGCAGCCGAGCCGCCTGCCGTGCCGAGCTTTTAAGGGCACGTTCGTCGAACCCGAGCACTCGCCATCGAGACAATCGTAGGAGCACGTCGAGAGAAGAGCGCAGAAGAGGAAGAAGGAATTCAGAAGACACTGAATGGGATAAAGTGGGAGCTCGAAAGAAGAAAGAATTGATCGTGACCTCGAGGTCGACCGTAGACCTCGGCGATTCGAAGAGAAGAAATCAGAAGGGAACAAATTTTCTCGATGAAGGAAGCAATAGGCTGCGACGAGCAGTAGCGCGTTCAAAAAAAAATTCTGTCCTCGTGAATGTTTCTTTTTTAGAGCCTTGACGCGTTTTCTTAGAAAGCCATTTTTTTACAACTTTTCGTTCCCCTTGCGTTGTCGAAATGAGATGTCTTGTAATATTTAGAAGATGCTAAAAGTTTTTCTTCTGAACAGAAGGTTCTCAAGTGGCCTACAAGTCGATGCAAAATGCCAGTATCGTAATTAAGGAGCTTTAGAAAATTTATAACGGTTTTACAGTTTATTTCGAGAATGGGGTAAGTTCAAGTTTCTCCTCAGAAAAAGGAATTAAGGTTGATTTGAATTTCAGCTTTATGCGTTTCTCTGCTGTGCGTACATTAAAAAATAAGTCACTCCGTTTACGGTCGTGCCTAAATACACTTGCTCCATATTCGAAGTAAACTATTCAGCCTAATAGGAAAAGTATCGGAAGACCCGAACGGAAAGTTCATAGTAAGAAAAGGGTTGAGACGCAAACGCAGATCCTTCTTGCACCCTGATTATTTCAGGTGGAATAACTGCGAGCACGATTTTGGATCGTTCTTCTCGTACCACGATCCTTCGAGTCCTTTCCGTCGACGTCACGCTCGAAGGTCCTTCGAAGGCGGAGTGGCACACGAGAGAAAGAAGAGCAGAAAGGAAAAAAGAAATGAGAAAAGAGAAATGAAAGAAGGAAGACGCCGTGCCTCTTTTCTCGTCCCATGGTCGCGCGTCCAAGCGAAAAAGCAAAACGCGGACGATCGAGTTGGATTCGCGGAATCCGGTCTCGGAATTCGATCGAGTTCACTAGACTCGTCGCATTGCCGAGCCGGTTTCCAGCAGGTGCATCTGCTGCAGGTAGAACTCCTCGTGTTCTCATCCTTCTGTTCCTTCCGTGACTTTTAGAATTTCACGAGGGTGGTGGACCAGGCCAGCGACAGTAGCACGACTCTAGCAACCAAGATCGTAAGGTTATATCATTCGCACCTCGCCAGAAGGATTCTCGTCTCGTAACAGGTCAACTGGACTCTTCCTCTTCTGTCCCTTGTCGATTACGAATGCATTTTGCTTTCAAGAAAGGGAGAAAGAGAGATGATGAAAGTAAGTCGAAGATACGTTTTGGGTTGTTGGTGGTCCAATTTGGAAAGTATACATGGTGTAGGGCTTGTTTGACAATTCACTTTCAGTGCTCAGTCTATTTAGGTTCGAGTATTCGAATAATTGCTCAAGTCGAATTGTTCATTGTGAGTGCTCACTCTACTTAGGTTCAAGTATTCGAATACTTACTCAATTTAGGACTAAACACTCAACAAGCTCTTATTATGCGAAAATCAAAGTACTCGAAATATGAAAATTACACTTAAAGTTTGTCTTTTTAATCTGAATTTTGAACCTACGAGAAACGCTCCAAATTTGAATACTTACCAGAGAAACTAAAATTCGTATAAAAAAAAAAACTATTTGGTATTCAAATTAACAATTAATATTCAAATCCAGGAACTCGAGTACTTCTATTCCTATTCGATTATTGACTTTGAATTATAACGAGTTCAGGGACTCTGATACCGAAGTACTAAGAGCTCTAGCGTAAAGCAATTCCTACAACGTGTCGTCGTCCGCCTTAGAATTCCACGGGTACCCCGGGGGCACGATTTTCACAGTTCCGTAAGAATGCACGCGTGAGAATGCGCCGTGTAATTACGAGCAGCGTTTGATGTACGCGCTAGGCGATAAACTTCGCGGATCGAATTGATGAGTTCTAGGCCCATAAATAATCCCAGTGGTGCGAAGCTCGTTTATTTGTTCACCATCCTTCTCGCCCATCCCTCTTTCACGCTTCGTGAGGAGGAAGAGGAAATTTAACGGGAGGATACACTTGAGAATTATTTATAATGGTGGTGCAGCGGATGTTCACATTTGCCGAAGTGATTGAACATCGTTCATTGCAAAATGTTTGTCATAAATCAAGGGTTTTGTTATTGAAATTTGAAGACACCTTCGAACAGTGGAGCTTGTTAGTTTATTCTATAAATGCCTTCTGTGATTATTCAGTTTTCATATAGGATACTTTAGCGTTTCTTCAAATTGTTCCTATATTTACCCGCTCATTTTTCGACTGCCCCGTTGTTTATCGCATTCTTAATGACTTTGTGATTCCTTATTCTCTATTTTCATCGTACGGTAATTGCTTCTTTCTTGAATTAGACATTTTCGTAGGGATTAACGAGCACGTGCCAAAATTCCAACTTTTCATGTCCTAAAGAAGGATTCCTGTTTTAATGGATAATCATTCGCAAAGGAAATGTGTCTTCGTACACGTCATTTACTACAAGTATATTTTTCATCATATCTCTATCCAATTAGAACTGTACATCGAGTATCCCCTTATCAAAATTTAAAAAAATCTTCAAACAAATCAAACAACATCCGTTTCACGTCTAGTTCCACCGAGACTAGTTAATGGGACTATTAAAATTCTATTGCACCTAGCTTTTCTTCATATACCTATCCAATCGCAGCTGGACACGAAGTGTCTCCTTATCAAAAGCTAAAAAGAATCCCGAGGCAAATCGAACAACATCCATTGCACGCCTAGATTCCACCTAGACCAGTTGAGACGACTACTAAAATTCTACTGCATCTAACTTTTCTTCACATACCTATCCAAGCAGAGCTCCATACGAAGTGTCTCCTTATCAACCGCTACAAACATCCTCAAGCAAATCGAACAACATCCGTCCGTTGTACCTCTAGATTCCACCTGGACTAATTGAGGCCAATATTAAAGGTTACCGAACCTCTCAATTTCTTCACACACCTATCCAATCACACCTGGACATCAAGTATCCCCTTGTGAAAAACCAAAATCTGATCAAAAATAAACCTGATCTTCAAAGAGATCAAGCAACAACTCTAGATTCCATCTAGACTATTAAAATTCTCCTGCACCTAACTTTTCTTCGCGCACTTACCCATATCACAACTATGCGTCAATTATCCCCTTATCAAAATCTCCCTAAAGTGTAAACAAATCAAACGGTATCCATTGCACCTTTAGATTCCACCTAGATTTAGTAGCTTGGGCTCGTGCTACCTCGTCCTCTCGTATCCTCCAATCGTAGAACGTGACTACCCTCCTGACCCAAAGAAGACGACCCCGTCTCGAAGCCGGCACGAATACGGCTAACGCCTGGCAGACCTCTTCACCAAGACTCGGAGGTGTCTGCGAGGTGGTCTCAGACGCGTCCCATGGCCCGAGCAACACGCCACTGGCCTGCTTAAGCTTCCACGAACCGGACCTTCGGTACGAGGAGAGGATAGACTAGCACACCATCACGACCACCACCATCACCTTTCGAGATTGTGTGACTCGCGAGAAAACGGGATGGGACGGCGAGCGGATCTTGGCGTACATTGAATTCCGATGAGTGTAATGTACCGTTATCACTTTGCGGGACCCTTCACCTCGTTTTACTCTACCCTCCTCACTCCTCTACTCTTCGCCCTCCGCCAGCTCGTCTCAAAGACGAGAGTAAGCCGTGCAGATGGTAAGCGGGCTTACGTCTACGTGAAGGATCGAAGGACAAAATTCATTCATGAGACCTGGCGGGAGTACCGAGAGAGGAGAGAACCTCCCCCGGTACTCCACGATTCATCCTTTAAGTCACTTTCGCTCACGAGTTGCTTGCCTGACTCTAGCTGAGATTGGTGATTAGAAGTAGGGTTCCTTAGTATTGTTGAGGTCTATAAGTACTGTGTATTGTGTACTTGGATATTCCTTCAGTTGGCATTTGAGTACTTGCATGTACTCGAGCATTCGAGTACTCACTCGATTTAAATCCCAGTATTTTTATATATTCGAGTACTCGAGTAGTCACTGGATTTAGATCCGAGGACGAATACGATATTAATAAATTTGATTAAAGTGCGTCTTATTGATTTGGATTTCAATGTATAAGAAAAGCTTTATATTTGAGAACGTATTAAAAGAGAATTTGAATACTCGAGTGCTCCGATACAAATTCGAATGATCGATTGCGCGTGATATTATTCGAATTATAAAGAGTATTCAAATACGTAAACGTTAACAGTTCTGATGAGAAGTACTCCTCGAGGTCCATCGAAGTAGTGCCTGTGAGCTCCAGTTGTGAAAATATCTCGACGCATCGTTGTAAGGAACTTTGTATATAATGAGGATTGAGAATAATATTGTAGCGAGAGAACAAAATTGGGAGGAACAACGGTAAAGTGTTATTCAATCGATTCGATTGTGAATCAATTAGTTTTGGGCATCTTGTAAAACAGCGGACGATGCTCGCTGGGCGATAGAACATTGTAATTCATTACTCAATTCTACGAAGCGTAATCATAAGCTTCGCGTATCGTGTTACGCGCTAATGCGATAACTGATCTTCGTCAATCGATAAGTAATTACATTTGCGCGCCAACTTTATCCGGAAAAAAGTGTAATGGCGCGCAATTTGAATCGCATTAAATTTACCAGTAAAATTAGTGAATCGTTTAATGAGTATGGCCCTCTAAAGATATTTTTAATCGATCGTCGAGTTTTGTATTTATAGTTGTAATATGTATTTATAATTTATTATTAGATTATCGTGTATCTTGTAAATGGTACTTTGATTTTCCATCACCTGGTCCCACCGCTGTATAATCGATGGCTTTATAAAAACTATCGTCTAAAATTGGACGAACTAATTTCACAGGCATTGGAGGAGTCTATCCGGTACGCGTAAGATAGATTTGACGCGTACTTCCGTTAAATCTACGAAGCTTACGCGTGGTAGTTTCTATTTTTAGTAGCTAACGGGACCGCCAAAGTCGCACAGGATATAAAGGCATAAGTTCACGTTATCGTTCCACCTGAAATTAGTTTCATATCCTTCTGATACACGAGCCGTTGAACACGTCTGCTGCGGGTAAAGTGAGTATAAGTATTACGCTCTACTTCTCAAAATTACGCTTTCCTTTTCTAACGGAAGAAAGTTCTTTCGCCTAACTTGATTCAATTAAGAAACTGGTTTATGAATTTTTCTTAGCCGACACTTACATACAATTTTGAATATTGAAAATTAGTAGTGCCCTCTAGCATGCGCGCTATTCGTACTTGGATCTATTTACTTCGTTATTCAGCAAATTATTAAAGAATTATCGTCGAACCGTGGAAGTTTCATAAATTTTTCGCCTATGATTTATCACGTTGGTACTAGCCTTAAGCGCGTGGCAGCACTGGCTGAAAGTTGGGCAACTTTCTCATTCATCGGCTTCAGTCGGCCATATTGGCGGATTGATTCATTTGTGACGGCGTCACACGTGAATTCTAGGTAAAATTGAGCAACCGCACGAACAAAACATTGTGTATTTTATAAGAAATCTAATTCATTTAGAGTGATAGTTAAAAAACATTCGTCTGATGGTGTTTTCTTTCTAAAAAGGAAGTACCAACTTGGCACGTTGCCGATTGAAGACATTGGCACATCACGGAATACCTGATTTCGAGACGTTATCAAAATGATGTACACAGTAAGAAGCTTTGAATATTTTTCTTTTTTTTTTTTTCCATAAAAGTTACTCAACACGGTGGTGTGCGCGAAAGCGTTTATGAAAATGTTCTACGTTGTTGAGAGATTTTTATTAATCGAGTGGTGCCGTATTTATAGGGCACTACCGCTTCGCAGGACACGAGGTTCAGCGATAAGGAGAAGAAGCTGCTTAAACAGATGAAATTCGGTGACTCGCTCACACAAAAGGTAATATTTTTGTGGATAAAAGAGTCATCAGTGCTCAATTTGTTTTGTGCTCCAAGTTAAGGTTACTTTTATGCTTGTACTCCGTTCTGTTCCAGGTCGATATGAGTAAGGTAAAGCTCGACGTCATCAAACCATGGATCACAACAAAAATCACGCAAATTCTTGGCATGGAGGACGACGTTGTGGTAGAATTTGTATATAATCAACTGGAGGAGAAGGTAAGGAATATTGGAGATTGTATTATAGAATGTAGAGAATTTATCTAGAATTAGGAATTAGTATCGTCATTCGATTGAATTGAAGTATAAAGTGCGTTCACTTGGCTTTTTCCCCTCATCTTAGGAAATCGATAAATACACATTATTTCAGCACACTGTTTTGTACAATGTTACAAGCATTTATCCAAAATCTGCAATGGTCTGCGGATATTGGATGTTTAAGCAATGAGGCAAAAACATTGCTACAAATGCCTCATTGTTTTTTGTATTCTGATAAGTGATCATCGTTCCCGTTTATTCCAGTTTTTTATAAACCCAAACATTCCCTCCGAGCATACCCAAATCCAACAAAAGAAAGTCTGATGTAGCTGATCCTGCCAAACCATTTTCTACCAAAGCAATTTTTTATCGCATATGTTTGAATTCCCCGTTAGTATAAGTAGAGACCGTTGGTGGGGCTCAACCCTTTTGTCCAAATGGCATTCGGATGTGCTCCTCTCAACATCCGATTGGCCGCCTTTGTATCAGCCGTCAACCCTAGCCTCAGCTGACGGTGGTGCGTGTATCACCGTCACCTCAGAACAACCACCGAATCTTCAGCAACAGCAGCAGCAACAGCAGTAGCTGAATCTACAATTCATCGTCATCAGGGAAGCAGCTTCCTGACAGTTTTTTCTTCGCATCATGCTGATCCTGCCTTTGCCATCGTTTTCATCAACTGCAAGGAGTCTTTCATCACTCTGATGACTTCGCCGCCAACGTCATACATCCTGGGCAGCCAATGGATTTCCTTCTACAACTTCTTGCCTCGAGCGAGGCAGTAACACATCGAGCATGCAGTTTTGAAAGCTGCGCTAACCATCCATCGACCAAGGCATCGAGTCTTCAATGCATTCATGCAGTGGCAGCTACAGTCAATCCAGCATCATCCTGCAGCCACCACAACGTGCAGTGTTGCAGTCGCCGAGCTGTTCACATTCATCGCGCTGTCCACTAGCATCGCTACCACCAGACTTCTAGAAGTATAGGAACTCTTCGATGGAGATCAAGCCTTCTGCTACTGCTGAACATCTTGGAAACATCTTGCTGACCGAGTGCACTGTTAATCGTTTTCGAATGACTAACTTGCTGACAACGATGGAGGTATCTCTACATGGTTTTGACAGACTTTGTCAATGTCACAGGTTGGTGAAATGGTGTTCATACTATTTCTCATTACAGTTGTAATTTTCAGCTAATATATTTGATGCATATAAGTGATTCCTATTTCAGCATTCTTCTTAGCTACGTAAAATTTAAAGTTGACGAAGAAAATAAGGTATCTGTGTATTTGTGCTATTTGTGCGTTTATCGATGAGTATAATCATTTGTTTTTTTGTGTATTACTTCCTAATGCAGGTATACAATGTGCTGTTCGCAACAGTAGTGGTAAGAGTTATTACAGACATAGCAATAAATCTGCTTTTTCGAGGGGGAAAAGCAGTTAGTAAAAAAGTAGAAATACAATAATTGTAAATAATTATGCATTTTGATATATTAAAGAAGATAATTTATTCTTTTACATTACAAAAAAGAATAAATTTGTATGCTATATTTTCCAGTTTCCTGACCCCCGAAAAATGCAGATCAACCTCACGGGCTTCTTGAATGGCAGGAATGCCCGATCTTTCATGGGTGAATTATGGGACCTTCTAGTCTCTGCTCAAGAAAGTGTAACGGGCATTCCAGAGGCATTTTTACAACAAAAAAAAGATCAAATAAAAAAACGTTTGGTAATTATATACTTGTACACACCTTTTTATGTAGACTTGATAAAGCATGTAATGCAGCACGCTTGCGTCAATTCACATTTACAATATACTCTGAATTATACTGTAGATGATATAACAAATGAAGTGCTATATTTTGGTGTTCATTACAATCTTGGATTAAATGTCTCTAAATGATTGAGGTTCGGTGTGTGTTTCATATAGTTGTGCAATATTTCGAATTCTCTTGTACATAATCCTTAATTATAGGAAATATTGTATTAAGTGTTAACAATATTGATTTAGGAGGAGCAGGAGAAGTTGCAGGCATCCCTTGCAGAAAAAGAAAAAGAACTTGAAAAGGAGAAGGATGAGGCAGAGAACAAGCTGAAGAAGGACGAAAAAGAACGTGGCTCGTCTAAAGAGCGCCGAAGGGATCGGAGCAGAGATCGTGACAGAGACAGGTACATTAATTAATTGTCGTGCAGCGTACAATATTTTTCGCCATTTATTTAATTATTAATTTATTATCAACCATTTTATTAGAAGTAAGCGGAGTAGGTCAAGAGATCGTCATAGAGATCGTGATCGTTCGAGCCGTAAGCGTAGATCATCATCAAGATCCCCCAGTAAGAACTCCTTGAAGGATAACGGAAAGGAGATGCCTGAAGTTAAAATCGAGAGAGAAGATTCGCCACAACCTGAGAATGCTATACCACTTATGCCAGTGAAAACAAAACCGTAAATATAACAGTTTCTTGTCGAAGTGAAAGAATCGGATTTCAAGCGTATTTTAAATTTAATCTACTATTTCAGGGAAGCCGCAGTAGCCATATCAAGATTGCAAGCAAAGTTGATGAGCATCGCCGATGGAAAGAAGAAAAATAACCGTACCCCTTCTCCCGAATCAATTGATAAGACAGCAAAGAAATCAAGATCTAGATCAAAGTCGCCTGCAATTCGATCGAAAAAGTCTAGATCAAAATCGCCTAGCAGAGATTCGAAAACGCATCGATCCAGATCACCGGCCTCGAAATCCAGGAGATCTCGTTCCAAGTCCAGATCAAGAAGAACAAGATCAAGATCAAAATCCAGAAGAACCAAATCCAGATCCCAGGATCGCTCAAAATCAAGAAGATCCAAGTCTAAAACACCTAGGTCCCATTCTAGGTCTCGTTCGCGGTCTAAAAAATCAAGATCTAAGAGTGACGACAGGAGTAAATCCAGAAAGTCGAGATCAGACTCAAGCGACTCGAGATCGACCAAATCTCGTTCCAAGTCCTCCGACAAGCGAAAGGACAATCTTGATTCGAACAGAAAACACGATGCCAGTACCAGTACCAGCTCAGAGTCGGAAGAGGATAAAGGGGCTAAGGACAAGAACGATTTTGAGATTAGAAAGAAGAAGGACGGTGTACAGGCTAAGCGCTCGTACAGGAAAACGAATAAGGACGACAGTGCTAGTGATAGTGATTCTAGTCGGGAGAGAAAGTCGGCGCCTAAGAGAAGAAGTCCAAGTCCACGAAAGGACAGAGGACGATCCAAGGACCGGTCCCGTGATAGATCACGCGACAGGTCCAGAGATAGATCACGAGACAGATCCCGAGATAGAAACAGAAGGTAAGATCAATTAATCATGTATCGATTAATAGCCCGAGAGGCTCCAAAAAATATTGTTGATATTTATTTTTAGGAGATCCTTGGATAGAGAGCGCGACCGAAGACGCGAACGCGAACGTGAAAGAGAAAGGGACCGCCTGGATAGATACAGTGGAAATCGCAATATGCGACCACCGTCAGTTAGGAGAGCACCTAGTAGGAGGAGGTGAGTACAAGACCATGGAAAAATTCAATCTCATTTTACTGGTTATTCGCTTATGAAATCTTGGTGCTAGAAGCCCGCCGCGCAGAAGTCCAGCGCGTTATCGTCGTAGATCGCCAAGTCCTGGGGATAGGCGTAGGAGAAGATCGCTCGATCGAAGGCGAAGATCATCGGAAAGACGAGATAGGCGGCGATCGCCAGATCGTCGGGATAGCAGGCGTCGTTCACCAGACGGGCGGGATCGATCTAACAGGTACGATAGATCTTCCTCACGCGACAGATCGAGTAGACGAGATCGTTCCAGAGACAGACGGGATAAAGATCGTAGATCGAGATCTAAGGATCGTAGATCGAGATCTAAGGATCAAAGGTCATCGGTGGATCGTTCGAGAGACGGGAAACGTTCTCCCGATCGCTCAAAGGATGCCAAGGACAAGGCAAAAGAGAAGAAAGTGGACGAAAAAATTAAAAGATCGACTGATACAGGATCGCGAAAAGAATTGCGAAACGGAAGGTCTAAGTCAAGTAGCTCGGAAAGTAGCGAGAGTAGTTCCTCTAGCAATGAGGATGAATCACACAGGTGAGTACCGCATTATTGTATGCTATGTCTTCTGACATCTTGTTACAGAGCCCACGATTGCCTGGTCAGATAACATATCAGTACTTTGAGTGTGATTGGTCCTTGCGTTTTAACCGTCTGTATTGGTAATGTTGTTTAATGATTTGCTTCCAGAAAATCGCTTGAGCGGAAATCGTCTCAGGAAAAACGGGAACGCGAACACGCGGATGAGAAGAGAAAAGAAAAGGAGAAGAATACCAAAGAAGATCCTGCGAAACGGCCAGAGAAGGAGGTGAAGAAAGTAGAACCTGCTGCCATTAAAAAGCCGGAACCACCGAGTGTTTCTCCTAAGAAACTTCAACCTACCACACTCCCAATTTCTAGACATAGGGTAAGTTAGCACTTGGTTAACAATAATATTTTATTTTATTCTAAATGTCATAGTAACTAATTGCATTTTTCTCACATAAAAATGTATAGTTTTCGAAAAGTTTATCGCGTACACCCTCGCCATTTAAGAAGACCGAAGACATCATTGCAGCTGCCAAAATTAAACAGACGCCTAAGTAAATTATTCGCTTTATTTTTGTATACTTGCGGTCTTCATTGGCTACTGTTTAACATACATTTCTGCTTTCAGGGAAGATAACAAGGAAGAGTCCCCCAAAACCGCAGAAGCCAGTTTTCCTGCTGGAGGAGATGCTTTTCCGCTGAAGAAAGATGATCGGTTAGCAAAACCCAGTAAAGTAGCATCAGATGATAAAAAATCAGGCCAAAAATCTTCAGATCCAATTGTACTTAAGAAAACAGTTGAAGTGATGAAAAAGTCAAAGAGAGAAAAACGAGATGAATCTACAGATTCTGATGAAAGTGATGGAGAAGGTATGTTCGTGTCACGTAAAATAAATAAAGTCTCATTGAAGATTCTTTACACCTTTCTGATGTTTATATAGATAAGAAGAAATCGAAGAAGATAGAAAAGTCGAGAAAATCACGGAAGGTGTCCACAGACGAGGACAAATCCGACAAAAGTAAAGCTGGCTCTAGTTCAGAATCTGAAGATGGTAGAAAGCGTTCGGACAAAAATAAGAAAGCTAGAGATTCTAGTCGTGCAAGTAAGTATTTTAATTTTTGATAGACATTCATAATGATTTAAATATGATACATAAGACTAATAATCATGATACGGTTATTTCGTAATGAAAAATATGTTTTCTAGATTCAATAGAAGACCGAAGTAAAGACAGAAAGGATAATAGAAAACGTGAAATCGCTGAGAGTGATTCTCGTAAACGTTCTAAAAAAGAAGTGGACGATGATATAAAGAAGAGTAAGAGATCAAGAAAAGACTCCTCATCAGGCGAAGAAGAACAAAGATCAAAAAGGACTAAGAGCGAAGATGATAAATCTAGGTCGAGAAAATCAAAAAAAGACTCCAGTTCAGATGATGAACCGAAGAAGACGCGAAAGAGGAGAGACAGTTCTTCAGAAGACGAAAAGTCTAGAACGCGGAAATCGCGAAAAGACTCAACTAGCGAAGATGAAACAAAAACAAAATCAAAGAAGTCTAAACGTGATTCAAGCACCGATGACGACGATGTAACAGAAAAAGATGTGAAGAAAAAGCGAAAAGTCGACGATAGTTCAGACGAAGAAAAAGTTAAGAAGAAGCGTAAAAAGAAGGCTAAAACTAGTACAAGTGAGTCTGAGGTAAGCTATTTATTTCTCTAATTGTGAAATCAAAGTGTGCGTAATATTTCTAATTGCCACATGTTCCTCTAATTTTAGGAGAGCGAAATCGAAGAAAAGAAAAAGAAAAAAGATAAGAAGCACAAGAAACACAAGAAGCATAAGAAACACAGAAAGCACAAAAAGAAGAAGGTCGCAGATTCTGACGAGTCTGATGTAAGTGAAGGTAATACTGAAGAACTGGAAAAAAAACTTCGCGAAAAAGCATTAAAGTCAATGAAAAAAGGACATAGTATTGAGCGAAGTGATTGAGATTTTGTGTGGTTTGTTAACGAGGGTGTGTCACGTGTGTGTATGTGTGCCTCAATGCACTTAATTTGTATTAAGAATATAACAATTTTGTTAATTGTAAGGGTGAATTCGGATTTTACCACAAAGGACAGTTTATTTTGCCACAATGAAATCATCGTATAGTTTCTAGATCATGAAATAATTTAAGCATTTCTCGTGAGTAATAGAGAAAATGCGTATGTTAATTTTTCATTTCAAACACAATAGATTAGATTAATTTCATGAAATACTAAACAAGAAATACAGTGTACTATTGCTGCTTCTATGAATTTATCATGATATTTATTCCACCCATTTCAGTAGATATTTTTTACATTTCTCCACAATTTCTCATTGAAAGTAGGATTATTTATTGTTGTTGTGTTGCACGATATGTAAATTATTTGGATTTGTGTGACATACTGAGAGCTGACAGAGATGTTTGCTTTTAAAAAATACAATAAAAATACATTTAGTAGTAACGTTACATTATTCAATGTAACAGGAGTGACGACACCCTCGTGTCATAAATTCATATTTCTATCTGATATAATCTATACTTTGCAATCATTGCAAATTTTGCCTATAGTTCACGATTAGCATACTGAATTTATATGTGATGCAACTTATTTCATAATTCACGTATTCTTTTAGTATTGAAAATACATCATTTTCAGAAAAGGTATTCTTTTGCATTCAGCCTCATTTATAAACCTTCTGGGTTTAAGTAGACATTTTAATTTATTAAAGAAGTTTATTATTTGTAGTTTAATCTAAGATTTTACAACTTAGCTAGCATAGATTCCCAATCTGGTGAACAAATAAGGGTGCTATTCACAGATCCTAAATTGATGAGCTCTCCGTTTAGCTTAATGGTATCAACTTTTGCAGCTATCAAATCCTATGGTAACATAAGGATTATAATTTTTGACAATTGACATTAAATACTTTAGAGTACTATATATAATTACCTGGCGAAAGCTAACAGTTGAACCAACATCAACGATCAAATTATTTTCACCAAGGCATAACTGTGCTTTACCAGATTTGTAAATTTGTAGTTTTCCTAACAATCCTCCTTTCAAGTTATTTAACGTGCAATATTCAGGTTTTGATGTATTATTTTCTCTTTCTACGTGTGAATCGCTTGAACGTTTTGACCTAGGTTCATGTACATCATTACTAGATTCCAATCCTGGTAAACAATCTGGAAACTATAAAAAAAGTATAACTATGATGCCGAAGGGTTATAATAGTTATATGTATTACTGAAAATATAACTCACTTGCATTAACATATAGGAATTAGTTTTATTTTCGATAATTTCGGAGAGAGTAACTGGCAATTTTTTCTTTTTACACACATCTGATATCGGAATTTTTGGTTTCGCCTCCTTTGTTTCCATTACTGTGAAAAAATAGTTTTTAATACTTAAATAAAAAGATATCACCAATTGTGATCGTATATTCACCTTCGCCATTTTCTAATAGAATTGGTTTTTTATCTTCTTGTTCCTCTTTGTCAATACTAGTTCCTATATCAGCCAACTCTGTGTATAATTTTACTGCAATGACAGGATAGTTTTAAAATGTATAATTTTTTATTTTTTTGTATTACAGTATAGCAACTAGAATATACCATCTTCGACCATAGGTAGCATAACTGGAGCATTGTCTAAGTTTGGATCAAATCCATCATCAATAAAATCATCTCTCAACAACAACTTTAATTTTTCTTCTTCCTCTGCCTTATCAACAGTAAGGTTCAAGTTTAGTTTTGGCTTTTCTAAAAGAGGTCTGCGCTGTGTATCTTTTGAGTCACTGTCAGACCGCGAGCGTCCGTATCTCTTATTAGGTAAATCTGTTATTCCTTCGGAAAATACACCGGTAGACTACAAAAAATGATACACTTATGAGATGCCGATGCATTGCAAAAGGAGTCAGGTGGAAATACGACATGTATACCTGTATTAAATTATTTGCCGCTTTATTACGGCCTCTGTCCCCTCTTCCCCGACCTCTGCCATGATCTTTGTCTCTGGACGACCTTGCACCCTCGCTTTTAATCTGCGTGGCATTACTACAAAGAAATTACGCATGTGCAACGTTATAAGAACAACATAATATTCATAACTTACTCTTTTTTCTTATTTCTCTGAGCGTTAAGATTTGGTGTATATATCTTCTTTACTTTCTCAGTCTTAATATTTCCACCTAACGTTAAATCACGTGGCACTCGAAAAGAAGTTAATCTTGTAGTAGTAGCCGTAACACCTGGTTCCATTTTTATACTTCTAGAACCTAAAAGTTCAGATGTACCTGGCTCCACTTTGACCTGAATGTTATTAGTAAGTCCACATTTTGGGTAGTTAGTTTTATCTGAAGCCATGATTAGTTTAATCAGATGTTCACGTTGAAACAGGAACTTGATTTCAAGTTTCTTCCCGTTTTTTTATAAATCATTTAATTGGATACGTTTAGCGAAGCCGTGGTTATTGATATAAATTTGTAAGAATCGTACTTTATTACATTCACTGTTACGTTAGAGATTGCTTAACCTAATAGATCTCTACAGGCAAATGACTGCGAAAACATTTATCGCTACAATGTAGCGGTTGTTAATTACAGAAAATCCAATATTTGAGAGTAATACGTTTGTTAAACTATACCACGATAACCTCATTAATTCTTTCAAAATACATAACTTCTTTACGTACGTGACAGCGTACCTAATAAACACACGTGCTTGAGTGCGACAGTGCACACAAAGCTACAAACACATTCCTGTCCCACGTGGGTATCGCAATTGTGTGCCGCGTATTTCAAATTCGCCAGCAAATTAAATGTACCACATGCAGCGTAATAACTGTAAACATGAAGTTTTACGAAATTTTGAGACAATGAAAATGAAATAATTAGATTGTCAACAGTTTTGATAACATTTGTTTGTTCACATAATTGTGTCAACGGTTTATTGCAGAAATATAGTGCATAATATATAATTACAAAGTTTGATTAAAAAGTTTGGGTTTGTCAAATTCGACGTAATGTATATGTGTTTTAAAGGGCGTCCTGTTTTATAGGGCGCGCAGTATTTTATTCAACTCGACGCTTACTATTGAACTGGAAAGTGCTGCCATCTACCTCGAACATTGACGACGGAGCGGGAAGAAGTTGCAACGTAAGTGATTTGCGATTTGGCAATTCCTTTCTGCAGCTGAATCCAATAGCACGGTTGACGCGCAAATAATTTTTAAATTTCTACGTATACTTAACTTTCTTAATAGAGCGTAAACATAACGATCGAAAAAAATAATAATACAAGGATATTCGATCTGTGTCTATATCAATATTCAAATTTTTGAAAATAACACTTTCACTTTTAATAAGTCACACCCCATTCTCTCTTGATAAAAGCTTGTTATAATTCCACGATTCAAATTCCTTTGCAACGTAGACTTTCGATAGTTAAAAGAAGTGATCAACCACGCTAAAATGATCTTACCAATATCTATCACTACAAACTTTCTCTAAATTAAAAAAAAAAAAGAAATACCACCATAAACCACTCTCTGTCAAAGTAACCAACTATAGCTATACAATCTTTTTAAATTTCCATACTAAAGCACTCGATAGTTCCTACACTCTCCGGAACTAATTTCTTCAATTTTCTTTCATTACCAAGCCAGCTGATCTTGTTAATAAACAAACGTCTGGCGCATCGCACGTTCTATTCAGCCTCACGAATTCCAACCCTGAGAATCAATCGGAAAGGAAGGAACAAATCTGCAAAGCGCGTCAGAACACACGAAAGAGAGCAACCTTCTTGCTCACTCTCAGGCGCTCTCCCTTCCCGCGTCAAGACGCGTCGGCACCCGAGATAAGCGATATCGCGGTTTGGTAACCTCGCAGGACGCACGGGCGACGTTTTCAGTATGGCTAGTAGTAGTGACATGGGGCAGGAGAGAACATAGTCGGTGTGATGAGGTCATCGTATGGTTTTTTAGCCGCGTCGGCAGTCGCGACGCGGAGCGCTCGAACGTCGGCTGGGTAGACGCGTTCCTGCAGCCGCCGCCTGCGTCGATCCTGCAGTCAGGACATGCGTGCCACGTGCTGCCCCGCGTCGTATTTTTGCGAGTGCGGTACGTTCTCTCCCATCGTGTCAGACCGTTTCTCGAAACACACGGTGGCGAACACATCCGCGCCGTGATCGTTACGCGCGCGCCCTTTTTTTTTCTCTCTTCATTCTTCATTTTAAACTTAAGTCAACCCGTGCCCTCACTTCGTTCGCGATTTCGCGCCGATTTTTTCATTCCACCTATCACGCGTCCTCTCACGGCCGTTACCGAAATTCGAAGTAAGCGCACACCAGACGGCACGACACGCGTTAGAGGCCGGTCCGCCTGTGCATTTCACCGTCCAGGGCACCGAAGCCATTAGAGGCATGCTCGATTTAAAGTACAACCGGTCACTTCGCTCTTAAACCTGTTTTTACTCCCCCTCGGACATCGGATACATCGGCAAGTTTTCGAGTAGCCACTCTACCTCCGTAGGACCTGCCCGCGCGGTAACATTCTCATTGGAACCCGTTCTATCGCCCGTGAGAGAATCCTTCACATTGCACGCTTCTGCTACCAGCGCGGGCTTAAATATGCTTACAGTGGAAATTCGTTTTCTCGCGGAAGGGATCGAACCGTCGGTGTGGTTGGCCTAACTCGATCGTGGTACGCTTTTGACGGGCCGATAGGTGAACGTTCGCGCCCGCTGCCCGCTGCCCGCGCGGTCCGCGTACCTCCTTGCAGAGCACGCAACAACCCGTAAAAGCTATAATCTCGAAAGCAAATGCTCGCCGCGTGAGTTTCAGTGGGCGAATACGGTCACAGCACCGAATGTACACATTCCAACCCCGAAGTCTTTTTATAACCCCCTGCTATGAACGGGGACGTTCATCGATCTAAGTGCCGAAGGGTCGCATTTCTTTGGCGAACTTGTAAACCTCGTAGGTTTGGATTGTCGGCTTGTTTTCGTATTGGCGTCGCGGTACGTCACTACGTTTTTATTTATTATCGCAAGGGACTGCGATAACCTCCCGTGTGCTTTGAAATAAATACAATAAGTAAAAAGGACGAAAGAGAGAAAATAAGAGAGTGGAAAGGAGAGAGAATGAAAAGAAAGCGAGCGAGCGAGCGAGAGAGAAAGCGGGAAGGGAAAAAAAGAACGCTCCTGATTGGTTGGGTACCACGTGTTCCGAACTCCATGGCGCCGACTGCGCATGCGCATGGGCCCCGTAGCCAAGCCAACGTCAAGTTTCAAATCTGTCGTTTTCCAGATAGCAGACTGCGCGGTTATCGGATTCAGTTCTCTGCCTCGCGATACTTTCGAACTCGACGAATGTTAGAAATCGCCAAGTGTCCCGATTACTACCCGCTTAGGACGTCAAATGAGACGCGGAAGAGTGCGCGCGTGTATCGGAAGCGAGTTTCGGTTATTATTAATCGTCACCGATCGTATGTCACGATTTTTATGTTATATTACGTACCCATGCGAAGTGCGAAACGCGCGCGCCAGCGCGAATTAGTGGCACCGTTCGAAAGTGTGCTTAGAAAGTGGTCCGGAAAGATCGTGTTGTTGTTTTATAGGTTGCAAAGGGCCGATTCGAAGTGCACGACCGAAAGCGGAAGTAGTTGGTAGCAAGGAGTGCTCGAGATAGCCGAAGTGCGCACGGAAGGAAGAATGAAGTGGAGTCGACGTTGTTGCGAAGTGTTTTGAATTTTGGTGGGCTGCCGGACGACGAGTCGCGACGTGTGAATTGGGCGCAGAAGAGGCTGTGAAAAAGGGATCGAGGAAAATTGTCGGGGAGTTTGCCACGAAGGATGAACGGCGTGCAGAGAATGCCGGTGGAGGCTTTCAATGCAAAGGTATTTATTAAACTGATCTGTTTCTTGGGTGTTTTATTGTGAAGTGTCTTCCATGTCATTCTTTACTCCATTGCATATTGCACTACATTGAAACGTGTTGAATGCATTTTGATACTCGTTCCGCTTGTAAGCTTGTATAACGATTCACGACCGGGTTATTAATTCTAATTAGGATTATAATTACGTTAATAATATTATGCTATGAGAATGATTATGTGAATTAAGTAGAAGTTAAACGAGAGTTTATTTTTTAATTTTCTTCAACCGAATATCATCTGTGATTTACTTTTATTTTGTTGTAAATTGATAGGATTTGTTTACTGTTAATATTAATAATTCAAGAAGTCTATGATGACTTTCGTGACTGACGACTGTAAGTAGACTGGTGATAGCATCGTGTTTACGGGCTGACACACGAAGGGTGGTTACCTCGACCTAAAATTCTTTGAAAACATTTTGTTTTAACAGAAATCTACCTGAATACTATTAATTTAATAGTTTACCACTTTCTAGTAAAGTACTAGAACGTCTGCATTAAGTCTAAATCCTTCTTCAATAAATTTTCTATCCAAAAGATTAATCCTAAAGATTACGAATCTAATACACTTCAATGTTCGACATAAATAAGAAGATATTTAAAATTAACCAATACCGACCGCAAAGAAGTTCGAAGAAAGGAAAAAGGAGTCAAGTTACTGCACATCTTATTTAAAAAAAAGTCTAGAAATTAAATATGCCTCACAAATTTTTCATTGACAAGTCCAAGGATTTCATATTGCTTAACAGCAATAATCGCTACAACCAGATTACATCGTCCAATGCACAGATAAATTCAATTAAAAGTCTACTCTTCACCTTGAGTAAACAAAAATTACTGGTAATTAAAATTTCTTGTTCCACGTTGCGAATCGAAGAGCCTCGACGAAGAAATGCGCCAAAAAGATGAAATTAAAAGTCTACTCTTCGTCTCGAGGAAAGAAAAATGATGAGAAATGAAAAATTCTTGTTCCACCTTGCAGATCGAAGATACTCGACGGCGAAAGAAACGGAGAATAGCGAGACGAGGTTAGGCACGCGCTGAAAGGCGCGTAGAGTCGCGATGACCTTGGCCCCGGTAACCCACTACCTGCTGCGTCCTTGAACCAGGCCGTCCCTCCTCATAGGAAGGCTCTCGTACTTATAACGGATCCCTACGTCGTATCTTTGCGTCTCATTCTTCGATCCAGCTCGCGCGATCGCTTCTTCAAAGCGGCGAATAAAAATCCGACGTCACCACGTAGAAACTCTCTTTTAATCGGCATTAAATTGCTCACGCTTGGAGAACAGTTGGCGAACGTGTTCGCGCCAGGCCTTCGCGCGGCGCTGTTGTTGCGCCACTGGTAAAGCAATCGGACGCACTTCCGGTGCGAGGTAATGAGCTTTTTATTGTCGCTTATTTCGACACACTTACCCTTGCTCGGTTGGTCGCCTTCGGAATTATTATTATGGAGACGTTTATGTTTTTTCTCCTTCTTCTTTTTCCACTTAGTCTCCTATTTGTTGGTAGTTTTTCGGAAGAAGCTGGCGGGAGAATAACGCCCGTTGGAAATTCTGTTTTTAGATCAGTTTTTTGCTTCAGTGTTTTGTTTTATTTGGTGATGTATCTTGTGGGGGTATTCCTTGGGTTTATATTCTCTTTGTAATATTATTTGATGTGCGTTTGTGCGTACGAGTCGACTGTTACAAATGTGGTGGTGAATTATTTCAAGTAGTTTAATGTTGTTTGTAAAATTAATATGTCCACCGCGACTATTTTAGTGGGTTAGAAGCAGATTTGTTTGAATTATTAATATTATTATTAATATTTATTTGTAGTGTGAAAGTCCGTTAGTGAATATCTTTAATGCTTCTTGCCGTGCAAATTGAAAGGAAGAATGCTACCCCCACGCGGCAAATCTTACAATTAGTCAAGCTGTAGAGAAAAACTAATTATTTGTATTGGGATGGCAGTAATATTTGATTTTAATTTCATCGATGACAAACGAAACAGTCGATACATCACACGGACATCATCTCCACATTTCCTAGACCAACTGAAATCCTTGCCCTGGATTTCACTTTTCTCCCTTATAATTAGATGTTGCCGACGTTAATCTTAATTTTAACCAACGTTCTTCTTGCAAACATAAATTCATAAATTTGTAAAGGTCTATTCGTAAGAATCTTCGAAGGATCTCCACATATCGATTAGAAGAGAGAACAAAGGGGTATCAAAAGTCCGTCAAATCTTACTCTACATCGTAGCAAAGTATCATTATTTTTCCTGACCGAACAATAACATTATATGCGAATTTCATCGATAACAAACGAAACAGTAGATACTCCGCATCTCCTAGACGAACTCGAATCACTGCTCTCGATTCTACTCTCCCATCTTACAATTAGAAATCCGTTTTGCAGGCTCGTCGCGCTCTTTTCGACGGTCGGTTCGTCGTAGGACTTGGACAACGACAGAAATGGTCTCTCGACGGCCGTTTCCAGGAGGACATCGATCGTGCCTAGATTTATACGCTGCAACCTCGCGTGCCGGCACCGTTCTGCGTTCTAACTTCGTGCAACGCGCGCACGCCGCTTGTCTCTCGGCCTCTAGCGATACCAAGGCACGTGTAGCGTGGAGCGGCGATAGCAAGCGTCAGCGAGACCGTCGGCGAATTCGCGTGCAGGTACTCGCATTGGAATGATCTTGCGCACGTTGGACCTCGTCCGTGTGATGTATCGTCCAGGTTGAATTTCACGACGATCGATAGATCTCGCGCTTTTCTCTCTCCCTCTTTCACGAATTTTCCCCTTCCGATGAGATCTCCAGAGATTCTTCTTTTTAACACGTTCGTCGACACGTCACCCATATTTGAGAGGCCGCTTCAGTGCCTGATTGTAAACGATCAAACTAGTTATTTGGAAGTGTAATCAACGCTTTAGGTAGTTAACTGAACAGTCACTGAGATTCAAGGTGCCTGGGTGACGAACGTGTTAATGACTTCGTGTTTTTGTGCCAGATGAGTCAATCTTATGATTGAGTAATCTTTCTGCTTTGTTGCTAGTTAGCGGATATTGTAAGGTTCTCTTCTCGAGTTTTCTTATCGATTCGGCGCGTGCCGTGTTGGACCTCGCTTGTTCGATGTATCGTCCAGGTTAAATTTCACGACGATCGACAGATCTCGCGCTTTTCTCTCCCTCTTTCACGAATTTTCCATTCCACTGAGATCTCTTAAGATTCTTCTTTTTGGTGACTCCATGTTTTTGTACGAGATGAGTGAATTTGTTGTTCGTGGAATTTTTTAGGGAGGACTGCAAACCAAGTGACTTATTTACATTCACGAGGATTGAGTAAATTCTCATTTTCTTTGCTAGGTAGCAAGTCTCGTAATATTTACTGTTTTTAAGTATCCTCGTGTCGATATTATCCCGTAAAAGATCTTTGTCCAAGATCTTGTATAAAATATTGGATGAAAAAACATTTTACTGAAACAGCGCGTGCTCCGTTCGATCTTACTTATTCGATTTATCGTCGAATTCGAATCTCACGACGATCGACAGATCTCGTGCTTTTCTGTTTCTCTCGTAAATTTTCCGCTCCACTGATCTCGTGAGATTTTTTTCCAATGGTTTCTTCTTGCAGTTACGGATTCTTCACTCGTATGAGATAAGTGAATTTATTGCTCGTAAAATTAAACTCGCACCTATATTAAAATATTAGAACAAACGCCCTGGACATTGATGAAAATA
The DNA here is from genome assembly GCA_944319695.1 of Tiphia femorata. Lineage (NCBI taxonomy): Eukaryota > Metazoa > Arthropoda > Insecta > Hymenoptera > Tiphiidae > Tiphia > Tiphia femorata. The sequence goes on from OX090902.1 coordinate 5,755,123, forward strand.
TTATTTCAAGTCAATTCGAAGAACCATTCGCATACATTCAATTTTCATAATTTCTTCTAGCTAACGCTCTTAGAATTTTCTTATTAAGTCTTCCTTAGTCACTTGTCCCGTTTCGTGGAGCCTTTGCCAAGCTCGAAGTAGATACGGACGAAAAAGAACCATTCTCGTCCAACGAGGACAACGAGAGACAACGACGCGATCCACATACATACAGAAGCATTTCACTCGATCGTTACATAAATTTCCGATCGACGGGAGCTACTTACGTGCATGCCGTGGAACGATTTTAACACGATCCAAAAAATGATCGACATACTTTCATCTTTACCTTAGACTTTTCTTGTTAAGTCTTTCTAGTCACTTGTCCCATTTGGTCGAGACTTTGCCAAGCTCAAGGTAGACCCGGACAAAAAAGAATCATTTTCGGCCAACGAGGGACAACGAGAGTCAACGACGCGATCCACATATACAGAAGCATTTCACTCGATCGTTACATAAATCTCCGATCGACATACTTTCATTTTTACCTTAGAATTTTCTTGTGAAGTCCTCCTAGTCACTGGTCCCATTTCGTCGAGCCTTTGCTAAGTTCCAAATAGAAGAGGCGGGCAAAAAAGAATAATTTTCATCCAACGAGGACAACGAGAAACAATAACGCGATCCACATATACCGAAGCATTTCACTCGATCGTTACATAAATCTCCGATCGACGAGAGCTACGTACCTACGTGCCGTGGAACGATTTTAACACGATCCAGAAAACGATCGACATACTTTCATCTTTACCTTAGAATTTTCTTGTTAAGTCCTCCTAGTTACTTGTACCATTTCGTCGAGACTTTGCCAAGCTCCAAGTAGACGCGGACAAAAAATAATCATTTCCGACCGACGATGGACAACGAGAGACAACGACGCGATCCACATATACATAAGCATTTCATTGGATCGTTACATAAATCCTCCGGTCGGCGTGAGCTATACGTGCCTTGGAACGATTTTTATCAGTGCCGCCGGGGGAGTGTTTGGACGCGACGTTTGACATTTGCCGGCTCCTCGTGTCCTCTGCTCGCACGCGACTAGCGGGTGCAACTCGCGCACTCCTCGCTTTTAGAGTCGACCAGCCGACCAGGTGCACCAAAATGTCAGCAAGGTCCTTGACCTCTCAAAATTTTTTCAAATGTTACGAACGTTCGAGGAGACGTGTAAGCACGTTAGTTTGCTATCCTGTTTTCTTAGCCTCTCGCGTGGAAAGTCAAATAGAAACTCTCCGATCGAATGAAATCTTCTATGCAAAGAAAACTTCGTCAGAAGGAATGAAATTGGTTAAGTGAAGTGAACTAAAGTTTCTCGCGCAAGCGAAATTTCTTAATTTAAATGGAATGTTTCGAATTAATCGGACTCTTTCGAATCAAATCAAAATCAAATCGTTTCTTTTGTTCGTCTGTGTCATTGGTTTTCAATCGCTTTGTGTTGCGCGCGAGTTTCTTGCTTTTAACTTCTCTCTGTTTCGCGTTGCACTGTATTTGCTATTTTTAATGCTCACGTGGCAGGTACCATTGACCTCTGGAACTGTAAAAATATACATCGCACCTTTTTTCTCCTTTTCTTTCTCTCCTCCAGTATTTCGAGACGGACAAAAAAGCCGTTGAGTGAAATAAAAGCCATTTGTCTCGACCAAACGTGGCGGTCACATGGTGTGGAATAAATGTGATGCTGGAAATTTTTTGCTGTCGTTTATTCGACACGCTACTCGGAGCTTTGAGATACACTTATTTAATTGACCGAAACAATCGGTAATTAAATACCAGTCAGAGATATCGTCGAGTAAAATGAATGTTCATATCATTCGCCGCAGCATTAGATAGTTCAATTCCGAGTACATATTTCGTCACAACAAATTGTTTCATTTCTTCGTGGAACATTGTTTTAAATCGTTAAATCATTATAAATGTTAAAATGTCTTAACTTCTTTGGTACGCGCAATCTTTAAGAGGACTTTGCAATTTACATTATTTTTTCGTTTACTCACTCGTAATTATCTAATTTCAGATCCGTTTCTCACACACGGTTTACACATTCACATTCTTCTCACTTCTAATCCTTCGAAGCAAGGTTTCTTCTAAATCCACAATTAATTGCTTTTCGTATTTTCATTCGCCGTCCCAACGGAAGCACGTGTCCCAGGGTGCAAATAAATTGATTTCGTTCTCTCCACAATGGGAAAGGAGAACGGGCGCGAGAGGTCGAAGCTGAAAATAGAAAAAAGAGTAACGATAGAGAGCGGAAAGAAAGAAATAAAAAAAAGGGTGGATTCAGGTGGAACGCAGCGGGACACGCACACGCACACGCACATGCGTGTTGGCCGCAAAGGCAATTCACCGGAGTGTTCACCCACTTTCCTTCTGTCTGTCCACTCGAGGTGGCCACCGGCCGAGCACCGGCAACAGCAATCGCTTGGCCAACGAACGAAAATCGTGGATCGAACATCATTTTAGGCATTGAAATAGGAAAGTGGATTATTAAAATCGCAGATATTGCTAGCAGAATCGGCGAATGCTTGATAAATTTTTCAAGACAAATTAAATTTTTTTTTTTTAAAGTCGATTACAAGAAGTCTGATTGATTCGCAAATATATTACGCAAGAATGTTTTGTTCCGTTAAAACGTTGATCGCCGAATTCGGATGACGGTTTCAGTGCCTGATCATTAATTATCAAAATAACCATTTGGAAATATAATTAACGCTTTAGGTAGTTAACTAAATAGTCAGCAAAATTCAAGGTGACGTGGCAACCAACGTGTTAAACAAAGCAGAACTTTTTCACGAGTCAACCAAATAAGTGTGTAACGTTCTATTTTTACAGCTAAAAATGGTAACTGAAAGTGCTTGGTGTTATTGGCCCAAGAGCTAAAGAACTGTGGTATTAGCCAATAATATAACTAAAACTATAAAAATAAGTCACTCCCTTTACGGCCGTGCTTAATAAAATAAACAGCTCGAAATACTTATGGATGTAAAGCACCTACCAGACGAATAAATGTGTTTTATTTTTATATTGCAATGAAATACACTTATTTTACGTCATCGATCACGGTTGGTAATTTATGAATCAGGAAGTTTTTTTGCGTTATCTTAATTGTGCCTGGTAATTAAGTATCTGATATTATTGGCCCGAGAAGTAAAGCACTCTGGCACGACCTAAATGTGTAACTGTGACTAAAAGTGCCCGGTATTATTGGTCCGAGAAGTGAACCAATCGCGTATAAAGCTGGACACGTAAGCGCGTGCACATTTTATTCTTGTTCGTTGGGTGTGCCTCTGTGCGTTCACACACAGACGCACACTTATACACACACAGGTACAGATAAGATTCGAGCACAACCTGCAATTAGGTGTCTTAACACCGAACCCGTTGCACCCATGCGCCGCAATGCACTTGGTACTCCGTGCGCAAAAGCAAGCGCATTTATGTACCACGATATTTTCTCCAATTTCTTTGGCATCGTAAAAACGTGCTGAAAATGATGTTCAGGCACAGTGGTTGCGCGTATAGATTTATTGTTAACTTGAAACTCCGAGGTGCTTCTTCGAGCTTTCCTGATTTTATGTTTGTTAATAATACAGGTCTGCAAAAATTGCTTTGCAAATTTCAATTATTACCACCACTTGGTAATTTTCACCATTGCTCAATTTAATTTTCATACGATTTGTTCATTATTCACCCGTGTAATTACAGTACTTGGCAACGGTAAAAATAATTGTGATTGCTAATAAACGTTTTTGCTACGAACGTTTTTGTGCCTTCAAATTTTTATGATTGCAAAGTGCAATAATTATAATTTGGACTCCAAGTTAGATGAAAATTGATCTAGGCAATTTTTCACGAAGCACCGTAATTCTTAACGAACATTTAGCACGTTTAAGTGTCCATTGTAATTCCGCCTGGCTATAAGCATTTTTTTGGAGGGTGACACTTTGAATAATTATTAATCGTTTTTTATTATCTACGGTCAGCTGTTACATCTAGGCGGATTCGCTTAATGCGATCTTACACTCGTGCGCATTTTTTCTGCCATGTCTCCCTTACTTCTTCTTCCTTAGCTCTCGTGTCGTGCTAATTGGAATGAGATCTTCATCCTTACCGGGCACGCGTGCACGCGTGTCGTTCGCGAGTCATTAAACGCGGTGTTGCCTCTTGACTTTCTCGGTAAAGACGAAGAGAAAAACAGAGATAGACAGACAGAGAGAGAGAGAGAGAGAGAGAGAGAGAGAGAGAGAGAGAGAGAGAGAGAGAGACTGGCACGACTAGAATTTAAACGCGAATCAACCGTAACGAGTTGAACGGTTTACGTAATAGATGAGAATTTCTCGGATTTCGTTTGCCAACGTTATCGTCCCGTGACGACTATCCGATCTTGTTTCATGGGCGATGGTGTGGTGAATTGTGAATTTGTTTAAGAAATTTTGTGTAAATTCTTTGAAGTGTCGTTTCTTCGATTTTTTTTAGCATTAACGCATTGGAAATAGATTAAAAGAGTGGTTGATTTTTTATTATTTTATCTATCGTGAGTAATCCATTTTTTTGGCTTCAATATCTTATCGTTGATTCGTAAAGTAAACACAGTGTTTCTCAAAGAGAAATTGTTAGAAAAATGATTAAAAGGTTTTTACAAATTTTCAGCAGTCCGGCATTAAATACCCGCACAGAATCTTCAATTAAAAAAAAAAAGATGCTAAACATAGATTTTTCAATAAATGAATAGAAAATTATTCTCGACGACGATAAGGACTTTTCAAAACATCGAATATGTGAAATTTAGGAAATACTGTCTGTAAAAAGTACATCGTCCATGTACTTACAATTGTTAGATACAAATTCGAAGAACGGACGAGGATTTTAAAAGTCGCCGATGGAGAATGGGAAAGAAGGGTCACGGTGGAACTTTATAAGCCTCACCAGCTGGTCTTCTCGAGGGTCCTGAAATGCTACCGAAATGTCGTCCGTGGACTTATGCAGATAGACGACGTGTTATCCTCTCGCGTCGGGACGCTGCTGGCGTAATCGACGTAAATAACGTCGGTGTGTACGTCGCACGGTTGAATCGCGCAGCGTAATCAGTTCCCAGCCGTCTCGTGTACATTTTTCCGTTATTGAATGTGAAGAGAGGTAAAGCTGAGAAAGGAGGACAGAGGGCATGATGGAATTTTGCAAAACAAACAATACGCGCATGTGCGCGAGAATTTGTTATTGTTTTCTCGAGCTGTTTGATTTATCGCGTGTCCCTGAAAACGCACGTGCAAACGTCGAGCGCATTGCTTATTGTTAAGGCAAAATTGCTGTGTATTAATTCGAAGTGAACAACTGCTCTTCGACGGTTTTTAAAACTTTGCGTCTTTGTTGTTTTGCATACTACCTATTATAGATTTGATTTGTAACGATATATTTCACCAACGCATTATTTTTTGTTGAATCGTTTCTTAAATGGCTTACGTATTGAGAAGAACAATTGGATCTTTTATTTTTGACAATCAAGCGATAATATTCTCCTTCTTTTATTCTTTAGCCACGCACCCGTACTTGCGGCTAAGTAAATCAGAATTAAGGTAATTAACAACGCAACGTGCCGATAAATTCATTTTTAAATGATTTGCGCATGGAGGTGAACACCTGCACTTTTTATTATTGACAATCGGCGATATGTCGTAGAGAATTGAATCGCAAATGTAAAATTTAAATTTGTCTCGAAAAGGATGCAACAGGTGATAAGATGTTTAGTCGTTCTGCTTTTGTTCGTTAACCACATTGCTCGCACTCGCGGTTAAATAAAGCACAGGTACTTTAATTGGCACGTGTACTGTCCGCAGTTTCCACAAGTAAGAAGTCAAACGCGCAAAATCGACACGTAACGTCCCAATATTTTTCTTTGCAATTTCATCGATGAGAGAGGAAGGAAGAGGGGAGGGTTTTACACTCGCTTCCTTTCTCTTTCTCTTCCTTTGCCAGCTTCTTCTCAGCCGACGTCGCGACGAGCTATGACGACGTCGTTAAGGACGGTCAAAGCAAGGTCTAGAGTTATTAAGATGCAATTAACCAACCGCGCGCGTGCTTCTCGCTCTCCTCACGAAGGCTCCTTAAGTACCGTCCCTTCGCCCGCTTCTCGAGCTCTCAAGATTCCCGAGAAAGAGGGAAAGAAACGAGAAAAGTCCACCATCTTCGCTTTTTTCGCCGGGGAGCTTTTCCTTCGTGCACTTATTTCTCAGGCACGCTTTCTATTGGCGTCTTTTCCATCGATATTATTCAAATGCTTTCAAGTTGCTATTATAATTTGCTTAGGATATTTAAGAAATTACTGTGTTCGTTTATCTATGGAATTTGAATATTTATACCACCTACTTTTTGATATGATAGAAGCTCGCATGCAGATAGTTCAATGATAAGATAATTTCAAGAATTCTTTCGTGACTTTCGAATATGAAAATGGTTTCAAATTCACCAAAATTCTTGGAATTAACTTAATCGATCGTATCACCGAATACACGTAGCTTTTCCTAGACGAACCCAGTACTGATTATAAACGGTATCAATCAAAAGGCCAGAATACAATAACGCATATCATTTCATCCTTCTTCGGAATTTTTGTCATCTCGCAACTCTTGAGAACTCGCCTTCTCGACGCGTTACGCGCCGATAGGCACGCGCACGCGAGAATCGAAAGGCTCGTCGCATTAATTCCCGACTAATTAATCGACTAGCTAATTAATCGCTCCTCTACGATCCCAGGTGACACGCTGGGCGTGCGTATCGTCCGGTATCGAGTATCGTCGTTGCTATCGGACGGAGACACCAAACCGCGCCTCGTATAAATTAAATCCTCGCGGCGAGGATTTCGCGCGGAGCGGAGGCGAACTGGAAGCGAATCGCGCGAGGTCTCCTCGTAACGACGTAAATCGAGGCACGGTCGGACATAAATTACGTGGACGCCTTCGTAAATCATCGCGGGACGATTCCTCGCGCAGGCATGCGCGTTCCGAAGCGGATTTTAGAGGCGTGAGACCCGCGAAATGGATTCGGTGGCGAGAGAAGAGGATGAAGGATTTGAACTAGGAGGAGAGAAAAGTTTCTTAACACTAGATTTACCGAACATTTTTTACAAACACGATTTCCCATTTGAACCGGTCAAGTTGACTGGTTTCGGTAAATCTACTGTTAATCCTTAATGATTGTTCTCCAAGTAAAATAACGATTATAAGGGTCGTTAATACCGAAAACAAAACAATTAATGAAACGAAGGATTCAAACGAGAAGGAGAGAAAGGTTTGTTAAGATTTAACAGATTAAGCGTCACGTGTCGGTCACCGGTGACTGACAGGGTACTTGTCGTTCGGACCGTGTCAAACACTTTTCATTGACGATGTCGAATTTAAAAAATTGTGCTCTTTTATTAATGAATTTTATACCATTTGGAGATTGTAAAAGAATGTACCTAAATATTATTCGGTACAAATAGCGATAAATACATAGCAGCATATATCTATCTCAGGATATACGCGCACTCAATCTTACACAGATCTCCGGCCGTCAGCAGCACATCGATGAAATCGGATATCGTGGGCTAAACGGAATGGCAGAGAAAACAGACTGGACGCTTAAGGCGTTAATAATTTTTTTTAAATAAGAAAAGCGATTGTTTGCAAATTAAATAAGCGAAAGTAATTGATGAAACGGAAGAATAGAAAAAGGAAAATTGAATCGTCGATGTCGTGCTTTGTATATGCTGTGCAAGTGCTTTTCTTAACCATAGTTTAAATCGAGGAGAGCAAGCTTACAGTCTCTTAGTGATTTCGAATACGCAAATTCTTGAACAAACTCTCCTTTCTTGTTATTTACAATTGTTGAACGCTCCGCATTGACAACAATTGTTCTATCTTGTCACTTGACTCCTATGTCAAGTCAGACTCGACATTATATAACGCAATTTCTAAAATAATTTAAAATGTTTCAATTTGAAAAAGGTTTAAAGATCGTTAACATCAATAGTCAACCTCGGGTAATTTACATGCACGATGGATGCTTTCTTCTTCTCGAAACGCGCATGCAAATTTTTCCGTACAAACTTCCTTCCGCGAACGAAGGCGACAGAAATAATGTGAAATGAATTTTCAAAAACCATCAGCTCTCACGCCTTATACACTTCTTCCTCCTTCCTCCTCTAATCACCTCGCTAAACTATTCGCAAAGCACAGTGAGAACTCAGCTCATTTTTCCCAACTCTAATTTCCATGGAATTTCCGGGCTGCTTCGCGCCGACTTGTCTCGACCAGGAGATCTTGAGGTTGGCCTTAATTACAACGAACTTGGAAGAAAAAGAGGAAGAGCGTAGGATGAGGAAAAGAAATAAACGTTGAAGATAAAAAAAAAGAAGTAGACAACTTTATGAATTATGAAGTCGTGCGCGCTCTCGAAGTCGACGAGAATCGAGGAACAAGAGAGAAGACAAGAGGAAGAGGTGGATAAAAAGGTGGACGACAAATTTATGAATTACGAAGTCGCGCTCACACTCAAAGTGGACAAGAAGTGGAGAACGTCGTCGTCATCGTCTCGGCGGAGTCCACCGGGTGCTACCATTTTTGGAAACGATTTATATGCCGCGCGCGCACCACCGACGTAAAACGGGCATCGTGGAACGCTTGAGATTCCCCGAGAGGACGGAGAAAGGGAGCTGCGGAGAGCGAGGATGGAAGTAGTTCATCTTGAAACGAATAGAAAGAATCGTGCCAATGCTGAATCGTTGCTTGGCGCGTTTCAACGGTTTGCCATGTAAAAAACTTGGAGTGATATTCTTTGATTTGTTTTTTTTTTTAAGTAAGTAACGAAGAAATCCACACGGGTTCGTGAGTCGGAGGAAGAAGGAGTAGGCGGTGGTTACAAAGTGCAAGCCAACACTAGCATCGAAACTGTATCAATTAACAGTGACAATCGATCGCCTTGACGAAGCAATTACGGATAAGAAGCCAACAAGTAACTTCGCTTCCTGTCGAGGATTCCCTTATGCAAATGCAGAAATGGTTTTCCATTTCACTCGTTCTCATTACAGATGTGCACTTGGTTATGCAATGGACGAAATTGTAATTTTGCATTGGAAAACAAAGAGAGATATTTATTTATTTGTTAATGCGCGACAGACATGAGTAACGTTGGTTAAGTGATCAGGCGACGTGAGTAAAGCAAGCTTTAGGGGATTGATAAAACCTCGTACGAGTAAAGCAAGATAATGAAATTGAAAAATAGAGCGTAAAGAGAGAATAACGTTTTGCCCTTTTACGAGCACTCTTACCGTGCGCATTTTATCATAATATAACCGGTAACGCGGTTTAATTTCCGGAAATTTTTCTGCGTTTTTCGCGGTAAGCCCGCGTTTACATTCGCGTGGTAAGATGAGCGAATCTGCAGAGAAGTCTGAATTCTGCATATTTGATTATAAATGCGGAGTGTTCATTTGTTTGTGTATTGACGCAAATTTTCCAGTAGTGTTTGTTCCGTCATTTAATTCAGTAAGTTTCTAAATTATTGGTACGTCGCGAAGAGTATTTTAAACGTACGTCTGTGCCAATAATTTGGAACTCACTGCCACTATCTAATATAAATCACTCAATTTCCAGAGTTAACTTGACGCCAACTTTCCACTACTGTTTATTCCTCACTTTAAATCGCAGTCGATATAATTATAATATAATTATAATTCATATTTGTATTAGACCGTTTGGAAATGCGTGAAGAGTCTCCGACTGATCTATACCCTAGATCTATAGGTTTAGTGTACGATTTTACTCGCATCATTTACTCGTGCCTGTATTCGCGGTGTGATATTACACGTTCGTTTATCAATTTCTATTTTTACTCCATTCTCACGTTCCAAGGGTGGGCACCGAATGAACAAAGGACGACTAATAGAGAATGAAAATTTTGCTAGAAGTGCAAAGGGTTGAAGACCGCTATGAGAAAAATGCATGTGGGCATCTAAAATGGTGACTTCGTTTGTATTAGGACAACGTAAACGAGCAGAGTTTGCTTTCTCGTGGGATTCGCGTGACCACGCGCCAAGGGACGTTATCTAATGACACGGCTAAGAGGGTTGAAAAAAAATTAAACCACCCTCTGTTGAGCTCGATATTGGAGAAGAGGTCGAGGAAGTTGATACGAAAGTTGAAGTGTCCTGAAAGTTTTCTAGTGAGAAATATTTTATTCTGTTTATGAATTCCCCAGGCTTATTATAAACCGAGTAACATGTTAACAGTTTGACTGTCATATACTCAAATTTAGATGTAGGTTTGGGTTACCATCGATAGAATTAACTATCCTTCCGAATATCTATCTACGACATTTATAAGTAATTAACAATGTGTAATATTTAGGTAAGTTACGATTAGCGAGTATCGCAAAGTATATTTTGATTCAATTTATTGCTGTAGCCTATATAAAATCTCGTTTACTCGATTTGTGGGAGTCATCCAACCGACACATTATTTTCGTGACGAGCTGCGGTGAAACGAATGGTCAAGCAATTGTCGATTCATTGACCATTTCACGGTTCATCGCGCACGCGTGTACTTCCTCCCCCTTGTCCTTCGATCTTTTCACACCACGCTCCGTGAGTCATTTCGCGTGCGAGAATCGATACAACTCTTGCTGGAATTCACAAAGCCACAGTTACACGTGCATTTTACACGTCGCGCGTGTTGCACGTGTTTTTCCGTGCCGAAATAACAAAAGTATGTATTTTGAATACAACTGACTAGGCGGACGTGTTACATGCGGTGTGTAAAAAATGCTCGTCCAATTATTGACGGAAGGAAAAACGCGACGTGCAACACGCGGCACGTAAAACCGCATGTAGCCGAGTAGTTGCGGCTTAAGAGTGCATTGGAAGATTTTGAAATCTCCCGGAAATCACCGAAACGTAATCATTTCTCGAATGAGTCTCGAGCGACAAACAATTGTCAAAAGTGCGCGAATTTCAAATTTTCTCGCGCCGCAAATTCCTCGTCTTTAGAGCTCACTTGTAAATCACAAGAATTACAATAAAGTTATTCGATTTCCGAAAATCGTTCAAAATAAAACAAAACAAAAGTTCCAGAACAATCCTTCCACACCAAAGAATTCTGCAAAGCGCGCACGAAATTCGAACTTTCAAATTTTCGCGCGCCGCACTTCGCTCACCCTCGAAACTCACCTCGAAATCCCAAGAATTCACAATGAATTTATTCGATCTGAAAAAATCGTCCTAAATAAGAACACAAAAAAAAGAATTGCCAAACAAACCTTTCACGTCAAGGAATTCTGCAGAACGCGCGCGTGAAATTTAAATCTTCAAATTTTCCCGCGCCGCGAATTATTCGTCTTCGCGCCCTCATTCTCCAAATTGTAAAATTCTCGAGAAATAACCATTTTTAGAAATTCCTCCAAATCCAATTTACCGTTTACCTTTTACACTCAAACTTCACATGGAGGATTTTACGCGCGTGCTGTCGATACGGCCCCGCATCCTTCCACCAGCCCCTTGTCACGCTGGCGCGCGGAAATCCGCTGTAACGACAGCGTAATCCTCCGCACGGAGGGCGATAAAATCGATCACTGTCATAGCGTCGGGACGGGGATAACGATCGGCGCGTCGGTTCGACGCGACAAAGTATCGCGTCAAAACACGTCGATTCGAGGCGACTCTCGCACTGCTCTTTTACATCGTTCTCTTAACCGCAAGAGACCGCGAAGAAACTCGTGGAGAAGCTCGAAGAGTGGAGAGAATTTTTTTCCAACTTTCTCAATTAGGGAGAGAAGCCGCGGTGATTTCGTCGCGCGCGTTTCGTTGCTCGCGAACCGTATAGGGTGGACGATATTAATCGTAGCTCGTGGTAATGCGGTTACGCGGACTGGTAAATGACAAAATCGATACGGCAATCGCCTAAATGTTGCTCGCGTGCCGCGCTCCTTCTATCGTAGTGGAAAAGGAGCCCCGTCAAAATTAATCCTCGGGATGAAAGTGTGAACGAGCGCGCACGCCCTTACGACAGAAACTTGCACGAGCTTTTTTATTTATAGAATTGTTTCGTGAATGATTTAATTGCATATTTTTCAATAAAACAGTGCTTACTTGCTAATCGAGCCAATGGAGGATTATAAGTGCAGCTTCTAGTATTAAATTTTAATTCTAATTCTTTAATTCTAATTTTCCACACGTTTAAATATTTCCACCTGTGCAATATTAGTTTAATTTCCCAATCACGGTATGTTAACAAATCATGAGATAATTATGCTGCAATGTTATGCACACTGTTAAATTATTAACTACAATTTAGTTAATTAATCGAAATGGGCAATAGCCGGTAATACCATCTGGATTATTATGCTGATATGAAATAGAAGTAATCTCGGAGAATAGACTCGCCAATTTTTGAAAAAAGTAAAAGTTACGGTGATCGTTACGTTCATGTCAGATTGGAAATTTTTAACTGGACTGCAAGCTGTATATTGACGTTGCTAGATCGTCCTCTTTCGTGTTCTACCTGGACGCAGGTGTAATCGACCACACCCCTCGCAGTTCTTATCTAGGCTGCGCCCTTTGATCTCTTTTACTTTCATCCCCTTCTCGTTCTCGTGCGTCCCTGAAAGTAGGTGTTTCCACTGGCTTCGTGTAGGGTGCGTTTCATCGCGTACAGACATTTCTGAAAAAAAAGATTTAACGTTCGTAATGTGCTCGCAGATACACGGTGCTTTTATTTAGCGTACTTATTTTCGTGAGCTAATTAAAGTAATTAATACTTAAGTGAGTTGAACATCTCTTTAATTAAAACACATATTAATCTCATTTCCATCTACATTAATTACTGTTTTAGTATCGCTTATCGAGGATAATTGCGTTTTATTCTGCTGTAATTGTGTGTTGCCAAACTACCGGAATATCGTTATTTCTCTAAGCAATGAATTTTTGCACTCTTTCGTATATAATATCTGGACAAGTATCATTGTTCCTCCGAATTATGCTATCATATTATGATCTAACAGTATTATATCAATTAACGCGGTTTCCAATACTAATTACGATTACTAAAAATAATTATATTATATTCTTCGAGTATGATAATCTAGAAACTTGTTGGATAAATGTACCTTTAGCAGTGATCGATCGATATATGGGTATAACCTGTGGAAACTGGAGAATCCTTCAGGACGATCGTGTTCCTAAACGTATAATATGATAGGAATAAAAAGGGTGGACGTGAGAAATCTATCCTGGAAGAAAGCGGAACGTGCAGCTAACGGATAATTAATTCTCGTCCTTGTCATTATTTTTCCTTTTTCTCGAAACAAGATTTTCTCTGACATGAAAAGCTATGTCTAATGATTGTCTACGGGTATAGTAAGTAAACCAATGAATCCAGTGCAGTTTAGTGGAAAACGCGTGAGAAATTAAAATACAGGAATGAGACGTAAAAATCTTCTTCAACCCAAGATCGATAAATCATCGAAGGATCGTAACAGTACTCCTTCTAGGATCAACACTTTCCTACCAGGGTCAGGCTCGGTCATGCAAGGTCGTACTCTTGTGTATATGTGTGACCTTTTTTGTGTGTGCGCGCTTGTAACACAAACGCTGCCTGAGGACGAGGACGAGCGCCAGAGTAATAGAGAAATCGGGGCCGTAGTTTTCACGCGAAACAATACCTTCTCCGCGGGCACTTTGAGATTCCGCGCCGCGCGCATTCTTTCTTCCTCGTTTCGTTGGGCCGGGATTGCGGCCTTTTGGGAAGGCGTCAGCCTGCCGCCACTGCCGCCGGGTACATCCGACCTGATTTTTACACGAGGTTCTACGACTTTCCTATTTGCCGATAATTAGACGCCACGTGCTGCCTTGTGCGAAACCTGCGAAATAACGCAAATTGAAAATGTTTCAAGGACGCGTTGTTTATGATACTCGATAAAATTCGGATGAAGTTAACAAGTGTATTTTGTTATTACGATGATAAAGTAAAATAATGTTTATGGTACTGTAGGACAGGAGAATTTTACATTGCACAATTTTTGGAATTACTTGTATTTTTTTACAAAGGAAAAGACAATGTGCTTTTCGGTATGAATAAATCAGAATAATTCATGGTTAAGGAGACTTGTTAATAATTACGCTAGTATAATACATTTCTTTGTCATTTATTTCCAAGCAAGTTAGCACGAATATAGTTTTCAACTTTCTCATGTTTTTTATACACGTTGCAAAGGATCAAAAATATTTTTAGTAGAGTTTTATTTTAGTAAAATTCATATTTATACATATATGTATACTGTGTCCTTTCATCGAGATGCGCTAAGCATTAAGCAATATGCTTCTTTGTGTTCACATATAAATTTGCGTTTTTCAAAAGTAGCATCCAATCAATAATGTAACGACCATCATCTTTGATCAATGTTTTACAAAATTCTACCATTCTTCGACGATTATTAATTTTTTCCTAAAGATTTATTTTTTTCTCCAGCAACGACGTGCTGTAAGAATCTGAATCGATGCGCATTGTTTTGCTAGATCTTTACAAAATTTCTCCAATCCTCCGAAAGGCCAATTACGCAAGACGTTTTCAACAATAACAGCCCTCGTAATGGAAACTTTAAAACCATTTCAGTTCTCTCGCTACTGAGGATATTGCACGTCGTTGCTCCTTTGCATCTTAAGTGTCTCATCCTCCTCCACCGAACAATTGGCTTCCTGAGATTTTTGGCGCACGAGAAATCGCAGGCGATATCCCGCGCGCGGTAATACAATTGTTATGCGCGAGAGAATCCTACGGCGCGACGCAAGTAGTTTGCATATTGAATTTGTTTGGTAACGAGGTAGCGGTATTTATTGGCACCTCTCTAATTGCACCCTGTGTTTCAATTAACGGAGAGCATGGCGCTGTGCCTTTGTTTTTTAATCGGGAAATTATAATTTTCCTTTCTCTCTCGTCCACCCTTTTCCACAAAGCCACTTTCACCCACGCTCTCGAGCTCGCCATACCACGAATGCTTCCGCACGACTGGAAAAGTTAGAGATGGTTCAGCAACTGGACGATAAGATGCGGTAGAGAATGGTCAGCAAACAATGAGCCGCACGCGCGTACGAGAAGTCCCAACTTATTTACGCGCGTATTAAGTTTCAAGTGTGAATGAGAAACGTGTCTCCTCGCAGTTTCTCGCCCGATGACACAGTTGTTGCATCGCACTCACCGGTTGCGTCACGAGTTTCAAGAAGCGATGTCGCCTCGCTCGTTGGCTCGAGTTTAATTTGAAAATATTGGACACTAATGATGCTTTAAAAAAACGGCAGAGAGATTCGTGAAAAGAATTTATAGATTGACATCTGCAAAGAGAGAAATTTCTGATCGAAGATCAATGATTTGACGATCACGATGCAATTCGATTCGCATTATTCACTTTTTCTTTACTTTATATGTGACAATTATTAAGTTGTCACTTGTAAATGAGTACTTAACGAAGGGTTTAATTTACTTTCTTGACCGCTCGTTCGATTCGAAACATTTGCGAAGTAATCGTTTCTCACGGAACAAATTAATGAATTTTCGATTTTCCGATCCATTCTTAAGGACGGAGATTAGAAGTCGTCATATGAGAAGAATTTACGATGAAGGATGTGACGTCAACTCATTTACATATTTCAAAAATCTTTCCGCGAAAGATGCTGCAGAGGTTTCCGTCTGGTTTTAGGGTTAACCCAGGGTGAAAGAATTTCTATGACTAATCTCATTCGTCAGAATTTCTAGAAGCAATCTCTCATAAAGAAGGAATTTAATTTTGCGAAAACTATTTGCCCTTTTGCAATTATTCCTTTTTCGGTCATGTATAATTTTAAGCAGCGTCCATAATTACTATAATCCTACCTTCTCCTAATAGGATCATAACGATGATTCGTCTCCACTTGAGAATATTTATAAAAATTTTGCAAATAATTATTCGTGTTGTAATAATGCATAACATTAAGCAACACGTAGAATCATTATAATCGTTTTATATTTGCTACGACTGTTACATCGAGTTATCTGCAACTGGCAATATTTACAAAAACTTCTCACGTGTTCATCGCGTACAATTCAAAGAAGAAAGATTGAATTTTATCGCCTTGAGCCCGATAAGATTGTCAGGGCAACTCGTCTACCGGAAGTGAACTCGCGTCAACAGATTATCTATCTTCCTATTCGGCGCTCTAAATGCGCGAAACGCGATGAATGCACTCGTTGTCCGGTGCAACAGTTATTTCCATTAATTGCTCGCAGTTTTCGAACTTTTATCGCGGAAATGACAGCTTTTAAAATCACAGATAAGACGATCTTATTAAATTATTCGAGGGACAGACTCGTTGAAATTGGTCGTGGTTTCTTGATTATGTCGAGGTTACATCACTTAATTTAATAAAGGCCAATTGTCTCGTGGTCAGCGGGCTCGCATAATTCGCGTGATTATGTGAAGCACGCCTTACTTCTTCTCTTGAAAATTAATTCACCCTCGTCACCCGTTAGAATAAAGTTTCAGGGGTTTTCGAAACATTTTCAGAGACCGTTGCCTCGAAGTCTAACCGTGTAATTGACAGATCGTCGATACTGTCGAATTTATTCACGTCTTGTTGAAATTCTCGATATATTCTGCTAATTTAATAATCGAACGACGTAGGAGGCGATCGTTGAAAGAAATAATCGATTTTCTTCGTGTTTGCAATTTCGACAGGGATAAATATCAGGCAACGCGCAACGTTAATTACGACGATCTAATTTCAAATAAACATAGGTTTCTTTGTCTATTATTAGAGTTTCTCCGATGTAGGTCTTCCTGTTTATCCGTTTGCACGCGTCTGGTTGCTTGGGATTTTTCATGCTTCGGCTAATTAGTCGATCTTACGTAAATGATGTTTCGCAAAAATTCGACGTGCGAAGTGACGCATGGCTGACTGAAGAATAGCTCGGAGGTTTGTCATAATTAAGGGAGACGTATATTTCGCTGATTGTAAGATAGGGTCGATGGAATTTTTCGAATTTTGATCTTTTCAACGCGTGGGTAGGACTTATTTTTTAAAATAGATTTTATAGTGATTTAAATAGATCATAAATCACTTTCAGAAAAAAGGTCCTTTTTTCCCCTTTTAACCAAAATTTCCGTAATAAATAATTCAGGATGCCCCAAACATTCAATTGGATAAAGCATCGCGCATGCATGTCATCTTTGATTTAAACTTCAAAATTAGGACAGCATTTTAAACAGGACACTTGCTGTTCCTGATTGCACTGAAATTTTCAAAATGCCACTCCCTCTTTTTGACAAAAGTCTGACCATAAGTTTCTTTTTTTTAATACGTTCTTATCGGAAATGAGATCAATTCTACTTCACCGTGTAATCTGAAATCTGAAATCCTGCCCAACCATCGTAGACTCTTATTTACAATAAATCTATTGTCTCCCCGCTCGTGAAGATTTGAATTTCTCACGAACGATTATGCTTGTCACAATCAATAAATCGGCCACTCAAAACTCTATCTTCCTTTTTGAATTTCTTCTCTCACCCTGGAAGTTCAATCCTAGACTTATGGAATAATCACCGCTTGGAAACATTTCGCGGCGTCGCAGGCGAAACTTTTCCATGGGAAACACTAGCCAAGACGAGGAAGAATTCTCCCTTATCGCGAAGCCGAAAGCAGAGTCACGATAAAATCGAGGTCTTATTTATAGAAGTTGCGCTCGATACCGCACGATTATTTATTTATCTCCCCATCGTCCTGCCCGTCGATACAGATCGATTTTTACTCCCGTGCTGCTTCGGCCAATCGTCTGTTCCTTTCCTCCTAAGAAGACCTACTCCATTTCCGAGTACAAACAAGTGGAGTATCGAGAAATCACTTCTGTCTCGTCCCTTTTCCACCGACCACCTCGTCCAATCGCAGGGGGCCCACCTTCGGCGACACAAACGTACGCTGCTCCGATAGGTTCCTCCGCGTATATTTAATTAAATCTCGCGTGTCTAAATATAGACGTGGTGTGGCGGCGGCGGCGACATTCCGATCGTGGACATTGGTCGGTTCACGTGGATAAGAGGGCTCGTGTGCGTTTGTGTTGTCGAACACTAGTGTGTGGCACCCACATGGGAACTCCTGGGAAAGTCTCTCTCGCATTATTTTCGTGATAGTCGTATTGAAGTTGGAGCGAAGGAGAAGGAAGCAGACGAAGGGACTTGAGCATGGAGAGATATCCCTTTTTGAGAATTTCGTGGGGTGTTTTAGATGAATATGGGGATGATGGAGAATCGGAGGGTGAGAAATTATTCTAAAGTCTGACGAGAGTCCATGGAGAATCGCTCTAGTATTATTTTCACGACAGTCTTATTGGAGTTGGAGTGAAACAGAAGACGGCTTTGAGTACGGAGAATTGTTTTTTTTTTTTTTTTTCTTGATGAATTTTGTGCTTTGAAAAATATGGGGTTGACGGATCATTTGGATGGTATTCTCGATTTGTAAGTTTGTGAGAAATTATTGGAAATTCGGATGAGTTTTCCAAAAATGAAAAATTGGGTTAAGTATTCCCCGAATTTTCTTTTCCACCTTTTTCACCCACATCAATTAGACGACAGTAAATTGAAAGGAAGAATGATGGAAAATCAGGCGAGAAGTTTATGAAAATCGAGAGAGATTGTAAATCTCAGGAAAATCGTTGGAAAATCTGTTTCTTTCGTGAAAAATAAGAGCCTTAATGTAACTGCATGTCTGCATACTGTACGTAACGCGATGTTACAATAGACTTTCCCGGAATTTCCATTTCCAACTTTTCCAACCGTGCCACAGATACATGGAGTATCGTAATCAGCTGACGTTGCTCTCGCAGTATGTAGACCGGGAGCATCGTAGGCGTGACGGCGGCTAGTACAGGTGACAGTGACCCGACGTATTTCATACACAGAGAGAGAACAAGAGAGAACAAGAGAGAGTAAGAGAGAGAGCAGGAGTGAGAGAGAGAGAGAGGAGAGAGAGAGAGATCTACAAGCAAGCAGCATCGGCACACCGAAATGCATTCGTGCGCCTATAAACACGCGTGACACAATCGTTGGGGAATGTCAGTGTCGGATGCCCTCTTAGGTCCTCGCGATCCTCGAGCGAACGAGTGAGTGGACTGCGCGCGAGAGATGAAGGTTTCGTTTTTAGAGTTGAATTCTTGAATGACGTGCTTCATTGGGGGTTGTGTTAGTTGGAGATAGTCAGCAGTCGATTCTCGAAATTTTGCAAACGCAAAAGTATTTTATTTTATGGAAATGCGCGAGATGAAGGGTGCGCGAGATGAAGGTTTTGCTTCTAAAATTCATTTTCCGAATGACACGTTTCTCGAGGACTGAGTTAATCGAAGCTAATCAATAGTCGATGCTTAAAATCTTCCAAGGGAAGAATTCCTTCATTTTTTCAGAAGCATATCGCAAGACGGAAAAGGGTTTCGTTTTTAGCATTCACTTTTTTAACGACGCGTTTCGTAGAGTAGTTAGCTAGTCGGAGCTAATTCGAACAGTCGAATTTCTCTGAGTTTTCTTGATAAAATTTTCCATTGGAAAATCCCTTGGTATTTTTGAGAATTTTACTGCAGCGAAGGTAAGAAAACAAGAAACCAGATCTTACGTTCTGTCGGAACCGGTTAACGTTTTACCCTCTAAATTTGTTCTCGAAGCGCGCTTCTAGAAAGAACAATCTGCCTTTCGTCGAAATTGTTCTTTCTGAAAATACGCAATTTCTCTCAAAGGCGAACGCTTTGTTTACACAATTGAGTTCTTTATGACATCCTTTGTTGAAGCGAGAAGAAATAAGATCCAGGTGCACATTCAGAATTCTCCAAATCTTCCAAGTAAAAATTCGCTTCTCATTAAATCGCCCTTTTTCAGAGCCAACGAAATTCTAAGATACGGGCTGTTAACGGTTTAGGTTTAGGTTTAGGTAGAAATATGTCGCATAAACCTGTATTAGATTCGAATTTAACTTATCACCTGGAAATATCGACGAATTCTTGACGGCTTCCTTTACGAAGCCAACCAACTAAACGTAGCGAGCAGGGAAATGAGAATGAAAATATCCATGAAATTGCATCCACTTTTAAATCTCAACCCTTTGATCCTGTCCAAGGACGATCGGATACAACCGAAAAAGGAATCGGATCAGCTGATTTCCATGGCTTTGCCAAAGCCACCCTAAAAACAAAAAGAAGAGAAAAGTTCTTTGATTACCTGTCTTCTTTTCAAACCTCTCTTCTTCACTCTAATATACGAACTACTCCACTTTCACAAATTCCTCGTCTTTCGTCCAGTTATATCATCGTCGTTGTCGCGTTATTGTTATTTTATTGAGTAGACCAGAGGAGAGGGGTGGAGAAGTTCGTGACCTTGAATCGCAAGGGAGTGAAAGTGGACGACGTCGAACGTAATGAGAAATCTTACGTGCCGAACATAGCGAGCGTGGCACGATAGCATCGCGACGTCCTCCGTTATGGAAGTCGCGTTGCGACCATTCTCGCTCGATCTACGAGACTCATTCTCGGTGAGTCGAGAACCACTTAAGTTCCACGCTGGGTCTATTACTTAATACCGGTTCGATGTTTCGTCGCGTGTGCGCGAAAGTTGTTTCGCGTTTTTTCTTGCGCGCGCTTGTTCGCCAACGAACGAAATCATCAATCGTGCGGCAGAGTTAGGTAAAATGAAACTGGATTGACGATTGTGATTTCTGGGTTACGTGGAATTGTTACGTGGGTTTGTTACATGTGACTAATGATCGTTAAGTGGTAATCCGATCATTTGTTCGATTAATGGGTAATGTATAATGAATTTTAAATAAGATTGATAACATTATTCAATAAGTTTTGTAAGAGAAGCGATGAAAGTCGTACTAGGATGTTCATGGTTAAATTAATAACGGTTGATTATGAGGTTTGTTTAAGTTCGTTCTAGCAGCCAAGGTACCAGCATTCGTTTAACAAAATTGAACTTTTTCTAAATTGCCCTATCCGAAAGAAATTCACTCTCCGAGAAAATATAGAGATTGAATATAATTTGATGGACTTGTGAGAAAAATTGTCTTAACGTTAAGAATCAATCATGAAACTAATAGTAATGATAATGCAAAATTAAGCTCACAATGTAAGTATGTCCCTAAAAATATTAATATCGTTCAACAGTTTCTTTATACATGCATTTCAAACTATCGATTTGTTTATCGAATAAGCAAACGTTCGCACTTTGTTAAACATTAGTATCCAGCTCGAGCAAAGAAATATTCTTTCAAAAGTTCTAGGTCTTTCTCCTTCTCCTCTTTTAGCACGTTGCCGCAAATGACGGCTATAGCCGTCGAAAGTTCTCACGGCAAAACTGTAACAAAATGTGATAATTTTCAGTCCAAACATACCACTAATGCTTAATTTCACGTGGTAATTATAAACAATTGAAAAAAATGCGTTTCTGAGCACGATCGTCAAATGAAAAATGTGCGGCAACGTGTTAAATATCTTCACTCGACTGTCGATATCGCGAAACACACCCATTCGAGGAGAGCAAAACTACACGCTCGAAAAATCAGCTTACGAATCCTTTCCGCTGACGTTTCATTCCGCAAGCTGAATATCGGTGGCGCCCTGATCCCGCGAGCACGCGCCCACGGGCACACACGTAAGATGTGAAATTAATACGCGCGCTACCAATAAGTAGACAAGTAGGAGGAGCTGTGCAAACACTCGTTCTCTTGTGCGCGCGTGGAAAGAAAGGAAGAGATGGAGAGAAGAAGAAACCAGGATTAAAAACGATCGAAGGTGCACGAGGAAATGGTGCAGTTGGCAAGCTGCCATTCTCTATACGCTTTCCTCCGGACTTGGCTCGAGACCCGCAGACTGCGGCCCAAAAAAAATATCAATCGTCTCGCGAGAGAGAGGGGTCGAATCTTTATCTTTTCCAGGTTAGAACGCTCGTCGCGTACAACTGACGAGGAGCAAGTATGTTATTCTTCTTTACGTAAGAGGATCTTCCTTTTTCAGAGATAAAATTATTTTTGAGGCGCGAGGTTTCTTCAAAGTCTATTTCCATTGGTTCCAAAATTTGTCTTCTTCTGCTTTTGGTTTCAAACATCGCGAGATAACGCGGAATGTTAAAATAAAATGACGGAAAATGATAGGTCGAACGATAAGACGACTGTATTTGAAAAAAGAACGTGCATAGAGATGATTTGTAATTCAGTTTTTCGTAAGCTTTCCTAAAAATGTTCCTTTTTAAAAAATTTGTCTGCGTGGAAGTTATTTTTTAAGGACATTCTTAAAATGCAATTCTTGAAATCCATTCTCCCTCTAAAAATTTCAAGCCTACACTTTTTATATCAACTTTTAAAAGGCCAGGAGAGAAGTGGACGAAGATAAGCGGTAAAGTCCATGCTGAAACGTTTTTGTTAGAAATTATTTTCGTAAGCTCTGAATTCCCGCTGTCATCCCTTTCTTTTTCACTAAACTAAATACCCAGACAACAATTTCCAAACATTGTTTATTATTCTTAGATTACTAGACATACTATGCATTCGTATATCATACGAATAACGTACCCCTTACACTCTCGACAAATTTCCAATTCAGGCCTTGACAAATCTATAAATACAAATTCTCAATATTATTCCCTCGCTCAATTTTCACCTGCGACTTGGGCGCACGATGTACAAACGCTACTAAGGCGAAAGGGCAGGGTCGACAATGAAACGTTTACCTTTGAAAAAGAAATCCATTGGCGGCAAACACCGCGCGGCTCGGTTGCAACGCGTCGCTCATTGTTCGTACCTTTGACATTTGCTCGTGTCATTATTGATCCTCTTAGCTGTTAGTGCTCACAGCTATCTCCAAAGAAAATAATTTATTACGCTATAAACGTGCGCGGAGTGTAGATAAAGGCCCGTCCTACCGTGTTCAGCTCGTGGACGGCGTGGAGAAGCGGAGGGTAAAAAGTGAGGTAGCCAGACTGCGAATTTATTCGTGGGTTCGTGCTGTGCCCGAGTGATGTCACTTCCGTGAGCGTGACATCACTTTGCGCGCGGACAAGCGGAGGCTCAATGTCAACGTTTGCCTGTGCCACGGACAAATAATTGCGGCCCACCCGTCCCGGGGCCTGTCTATTGACAGCACTTTCGAGTATCACGAGAATTAGTGGCAAGTAGAATTCAAGGTGTGAGAGAGTTTACGATAAGTCGGACATTCTGTAATTTAGTAATAAGTCCATTGGCTTAAATAGGTTGCTAAGAAACTGTCCACTGGAGATTAAGGACTACTATCACGTGCACTGACATCTCACTCGAGTACCCGAGTTGTTAATGACAAGTAGGATCGTTGGTGTGGTAAATCGACATTTTCGACAAATACGAAATTTTATAATCGAATAAAAAGTCAGTTTGCTTATTTGAGAAGTGAGTATGGCATACAGCGGTCGCATGGATTCAAAAGTACAAGCGCGTTTATCAATGTCATTCTCGTAGATCGCCATCCTTAACCAAAAGCACAATTATTAACGTGGAAGATTTAAGTTCTTAAAAAATAAAAACTCCACCCAATCCTATGGCCAACTACAAAACAACAACATAAATCTGTAGAACGTTCAAATAATGACGTGCCTCTAGGGCACGCAGGAAAATACACGCTTGTGTATGGACATCATTAACCTGATTCTAACCCCTGTTTCCACCCACTACATTTTCCTTTACAAAATAATAACAATAATAATAGTAATAATAAGAATAATAATTGCAAAGGGGTCAAATAAAAAAGAAATGTTTTCACAATTCACTGGTCAACTGTAGAATAAAAACACAACTTCTTTCTCGTAATTGAGACACGAAGTGTACGTCCGCGAAGATGACTAATAAGAACGTTATTACCAGTAGTTCTCTTTTCAGCTTTCTCACCTTCGCGAGCCTATGGCCAACGAGGGCGCTAAGAAGTACAGTTAATTAATAAGCTCCCTCGTAACCTGGGAGGCTCTTTAACTGCGTATCGATCCTGCACGGTTGTGGCCACAATTATGATTGATATACTTGCATTTAATTAAAGGCACTCGTCGTTAATACCACTCCGCTCAACTAAGCCGGACACCCCAGACAGACATCGATTTTCTCTTCCATGCTCGCCACGATCCACCACCACTACACTTTTCCTCCTTCCAAAGTTACGAGAGAAGCTTTTCAATAGTTTCCTCCTCGCCCTCTTCCACCTTCTCCACTTCGGTTGACGACGAATGTCGCGCGCGTATGCGCGCGATCATGGCACGAATCGAGAGTACATATTATGTGGGATTGGGGTCATTATCGAATTTCGATAGCGCGGGATATTATAATTGAATATCTATCCGCCGACCCGAAGTACGGTTTCGAAGACAAGATCCTGGCGGGACGTTCGGTTCGGTCGTGTCATACTTGAAGATTTTTTTTTCATTTTTCTGTGACGCATTCGCGGGTGTGGTAAGAGACTCTTTTTCATGTATAGAGGAGAATGTATCTTGTACGATGGAATTTTTGAAGAGTGAAATATTTTTGTTAGGGTGGGTAGAAAATTTTCTCGGAATGGAGACAGTAGTTCTTGTTGTTGTAAATATTAGTTTCACCGGGTGCCAGATACTCGACTTGTTCTTGTTTTTCTTTTTTTTTTAAATTTTGACAATTATGCGAAGTAAGAAAGTTTTGGATCGTTGATATGGAATAGAAGATTAATTTAGGTTGAAACTGGAGAGGTCAGTATTTTATGTTGAATTTTTGTAAGATGTAAACTTTGTGTGGGTCGCATAAATATATAACTCCTAGAAAGCTTTGTCAAATAATGTTTATTAATGTAAAATTGATGTCCACGCATAGAAAATGGTTGCTTAGTGCGCGTGCAAAGTATTTTCTGTTTACGTCGCATGCAATTGCACGTCTGAGAAGCGCGATTTTAATTTTATACACAGATCATAAATTGTACCATTTTGAAAGTTAATTCATAATTCAATGCGAAAACCTAGAAATAGTATAAAACTACTTCTTCTATGATAACATTTAAGTTCTATCGATTTCGGTAACATAATCATGTAGATCGTCTTACAGAAGGATCTTAATTTTTATAATTCAAGAACTTCTGCTTAATTGTGCTGAACATGTTCAAATTTTATAAGAAACAATTTCGCTTTAAAAACTCATGCGCACTATTTTACATTCAATATTTCCAATTAGTCGTTAATTAATTAGACTCTAAGCTCGAATCTTTTACATTCAAAAATAACTTCGATCAGACGAACGCGAGATCTCGATCGATTTCGATTTGGTGCTACAGATTCCTATAATACCGTTCTCAGATAACAAGGTTTGTTCGCTCGCGTTTACTCCCACTCTTGGCCGCGTGATGTCGCCCTCGTATTAAACCATGAGCGAGCAATCGACGCGGGTCTCTTCCGGGCGGGAAGCGAGATAAATTCAACGCCGGTGACATCGACGTCGGCATCGCGACGCCACCCTGCAAGACCGCGCGCTAAGGCGCGCTCAGCGAAAATTTCGATCCTTTTGATACTCGTGAAAAAGAACTCGCGTCGAATAATATTGCGCCAGGTGATATACGATCCTAAAGGTGGACGATAAAATTTGCGCGCAAAGTGAATGTAACGTTGAGAATGCAGTTGAAATTACAAGCCTCGTCTGGAAAGGAAGTTAGAAGTAACCAATTTTTTTTATTCGACGGTGCTCTTCCGTGATTGGATTTTTAAGGGAGTTCTCTATTTTGGTTGTTGGAGAAATGGATACTTTTTTCTTTTTGTCATTTTGCTTTGGAGGGATCTTGTGGTAGTATATAGAAATTTGTCTCCCGGTCGAATGCTTCCATTGATCGATCGACAATACCGATCGATTCTGAAATTCTTGCGTAGAAATAGATTACGTTGAGAGTATTTCTTCCATAATCACAGTTCACGAGTATGTATTAGATTCTCTTAATACATACCAAATTTTAGAAACAGTCGAATTTTCACGTATGCAGACTAAAAATATATTTACGTAACTTCTATATTTGTCTGTACATTTCAAATGTTAACAATTATAACGTCGTATAGCCCTCGGGTAAAGTATACCGAAAATTCATGTTTCTACCCTCCAACCGTATCTTTTCTCATCCTAAAGATTTTTCATTACAGTTTATCTTTACACGAACGAAGTTAATAATTTAATAGTTTGTGTTATTTTTCTTCTACCCCGTACCGATCATTGCTATTATTTCTATTTTCTTCTAGCACGCACTTGCTCTTTTCTTAATATACCCCTTATCCTGCATAAAAAGGCTCTCGAACCCGGCCCGCGATTTAAATAAACAAACGAATAAAATGAATTGGAAAAAACAAATGATTAAATTCACAGGCTCCACTTCTCGAGAAGTATCGAAGGAACAAATCGACAAATTGTGCTGCGATTTTAGCGGTCCCACTTTTGAAGCGCGAGATAAGGCCGCGACGAATCTGGTCGGGGCATGATATTACTGTGGAGATCGAAACGCGAGCCTTCTCTCTCTCCCTCTCCGTCTCTCTCTCTCTCTCTCTCTCTCTCTCTCTGTCTCTCTCATTCTTTCACTCCGTGCCAAGAGCGAAGTGAGAGAATCGAAGGTCCGAATGACTCACCGCTATATTACGAACTGGCGCAGAACAATTGTGACATGCACCGCTAAATGCTTTAACGGTTCCGCCGTTAAATCCAATTAGAGCGTTTCTCTTTCTCTCCTCCTTTCTCTCGTCTCCTCCTTCTTCTCCACCTCTCTCCTGTCCTCCTCCTCTAGCCTGTCGCGCGGCGCCTTGTACGTTCCCGGATCTCACTCTCCGAGGCGGGCGCAAGATCGTCCGCTCGGTGGACGATAGCGCAACAGGACGCCGCTTGATCTACGAGACCAAGGATCGATTCAGGACGAGAGATAAAAACACCGTCTCTCGGTGGATGATCGATCGAACGCAAAAGTCGAGAGGCGGAAGGTAATTTCCATATCATCGAGATTTCCATTGGAGCTGGAATTGAAAGGATTTTCCTTACAGAATAATTTCTCGTAGACGTTTGTCGACGCGGGTACGTTTAGGATCTTTTTTTTTTGTAGGTGTAGGGTGCGTCAGTTTATGTGGAGAATATAGGGACACGAGATTTCTGCAATTTTACGAAGGAAGAATGTTTTTCTTTTTTCATGCATTTTATAAAAAAAGGATTGGACACGAGTGTTTTGTTAATGTAGTAAGGACATTTTTTAGGTGTAAAATCCACAAGAGTCTAGTGGTAATACGTAGAAGTTTATCTTGTGGTACGAATGCTTCCATTGATTACTCGATAATACCGATCACTCTAAGATTCTTGTAGAGGAAGGTTATCCTATTTATTTGTCGAACTAATGCCATTTTTTAAATGATATTCAATTTTATAATCAATTGGGTAGGACTTATGATGGAATATTTCCATGGATATTAAAATGAGCCTTCTGACCCTCAATATTCTCCAGACAAAAGTATCTTGTTTTCTTATCCCACTTTCGTAAAAGATATTCCTCTTCTGAAATTGTCCTTTCATAGAACACAGGCAACTTCACTTGTGCAAAATTGTTAATCGATTATTTCTACCGATTAACTACTACCGCGCGACCGTCCAAAAATTGTCCCAGGAAAGAATATCCTATTCTACCATCTCATCCCCTTCTCCCTAAAAAGAAGTCTCATTAAATTGTCCTTTCCCGGATTGCAGGCAGTTCCACAATCGATTCGACGACGACTGCGGGAGCGCGTACCCTCGGTCTCTCGCCATTTCGGGCGAAAAGGTCGATACATACGTAAGGCCCCGTTCACCGTGTGGTCGCGGTGCGGCTCGCGCGCAGAAGGCGGGGGCGTTGTGACAGGACCTTGTCGCAACCCACACACCGAGCCGTATCCATGCGCGAGAGACTTCTCGAAGAGTAGGCCGCGTAAGCTCAGAGGATTCCTCCTCTTCACGTCCTCGTCTCATCTTCTCACCTCTTCATCTCACCTTCCTCCTCGCCTATTCGTCTCTTCACCTCTTATCTTATCATCCTCCTTCTTAGCTCTTTATCCGCTCCACCTCCTCATCTCATCTTTCCATCTCCTCGTCTCTTCGTCTTATCTTCGCATCGGTTCATCTTTCTCGTCCTCACCTCCACCTCTCATCTTCCTTCCCTCCATCTTCGGTGGATGAGCCTCGATCGACGAGAAGTAAAAAGAAAAAGTTTTCCTCGCGTTTGTCCGTCGTCGTCGGTCGCCGATGAATCGAACATCTGGAGAACAATGAGACAGGATGACGAAGCCTTCCAGACGGCTCGTATATTGTGTCGGATTTTCGCTTCCCGCGGAAGTCGCGCGTTCTTCGATTTTATGGAGAAGATCGATTTATCGCTTGATTGAAATTTAGTTGAAAGGTAGGGGGCTGAATGTTCGTAAAATCGAGGTTCGATTAGGTAAGGTGATTAGGTTTGGTAGAACGAGTCAAATTTTAAGTCACACGTTGGATTAAATGGTAACGAGATTGCTGGAGAATTTTTGTTTGGAAAATCATATTGCTTAAATTCAGAAGTACGGAAATATTTTAAACCACGAATCTTATCAGTTCGTGATAAAATTACGATAAAACAATGATTCTATAAATAATATTATACGTAATAAAGTCGTTCGTCATATTTTATTTCATAAATTCAACAAAAATATACTGCAAGCGTCATCGAGACTTAAATACACTCAGAGAAAAAAAAGCGATACACTTGAAATCTGGAAAAAAATCACTGAATTTCAAATGACGATAACTTCGTAAATAATGAAGATAAAAATGTGTTTAAAAAATGATAAGAAAGTTTGAAACCTCAACTTAAAGAATTAATTTATTTCAATGTAGCGAGATAAATTTATTTAATATGGCGGATGACAAAAGAAGAGCATGCAAAATTGAAAAATATTTTTCCGACTTTGTCATAGCACATGGCGAGAGTCAAGTGTCGCAAGAGAATAGGATATAAAGCATCCGATAGTACCGAGTTTCTTCTTTACAATGGTTTTTTCAAAGTTGCAATATGATAATTTTTCACAGAGTTATTCCCACTTGAAAAAAAAAACAGCTTTTTTTTTCATATGCTATTAACTCGATGAAAAATTAACATATTGCAACTTTGAAAAAACCATTGTAAAGACGAAACTCGGTACTATCGCATGCATTTTCTCCTATTCAGTTGCGACAGTTAATTTTTGCTTAGTGCCGCCGCAAACTTTGACGATAATTTTCCAATTTTGCATATTTTTGCTTTATCAACTGCCATTTTGAAAAAAAAAGTCGGACATAAGTGTGACACAAAATTTCGAAAAGTAGACATCCGAACCTTTAAAAGGCTTTTTGTAAGGCCTTGCTGGCTGTTTTAGGAGCTGAGATATTCAATCTTGAATTTTTAAGAACGCCGAATACCAAGAATAAAAATTCCGCTTTTCACCAGTTTCACGGTATTTTAAGGCTCTAAACTGTTTTGTGGATGCGTGCGTATGTTGCACGAGGTTGTAGATGTGTGTGTGGGTGTGTGTGTGTGTGAAAGTACAGTTTAGTTGTGTGCGTGCATGCGTGTGTGTACACAATAAGGATAAGGACCCGATGGTTCGTTAGTTCCACAGTATTTAAAAATTTCAAGCATTCCTTGTGTGCTCTTACAGGCGCATCCTAACAGTGGGTATTCTTACAAGGAATGATCTCCAACCCGGAAATTCAAAAAATTCTGAAATTTTGTGGAAATGTAGAGCAACACGTCCTGAATGCCACACTATTTTTTGTTGGTGCGGAGAAATGGTTTAAAGGGGTGAAAACCTCCCTTAAAGAAAAGTCGATTATTTCCTCCGCGGCAGTTATCTTCGAAACGGTAAGAGATATTGAAAAAAAGTTAAATAATGTTTGAAACGATTTTATGAGCACTATAACGTAGCGTCAAAATTATTTCCAAAATTATAATCGTTTATAAAATTGTTTATAACAATTATAATTTTTGAAATAATTTATCGTTTATAAAATTGTTTATAACAATTCTAATTTTGGAAATAATTTTGACGCTACGTTATAGTGCTCATAAAATCGTTTCAAACATTATTTAACTTTTTTTCAATATCTCTTACCGTTTCGAAGATAACTGCCGCGGAGGAAATAATCGACTTTTCTTTAAGGGAGGTTTTCACCCCTTTAAACCGTTTCTCCGCACCAACAAAAAATAGTGTCGCATTCAGGACGTGTTGCTCTACATTTCCACAAAATTTCAGAATTTTTTGAATTTCCGGGTTGGAGATCATTCCTTGTAAGAATACCCACTGTTAGGATGCGCCTGTAAGAGCACACAAGGAATGCTTGAAATTTTTAAATACTGTGGAACTAACGAACCATCGGGTCCTTATCCTTATTGTGTACACACACACACCCACACACACATCTACAACCTCGTGCAACATACGCACGCATTCACAAAACAGTTTGGAGCCTTAAAATACCGTGAAACTGGTGAAAAGTGGAATTTTTATTCCTGGTATTCGGCGTTCTTAAAAATTCAAGATTGAATATCTCAGCTCCTAAAACAGCCAGCAAGACCTTACAAAAAGCCTTTTAAAGGTTCGGATGTCTACTTTTCGAAATTTTGTGTCACACTTATGTCCGAATTTTTTTTTCAAAATGGCAGTTGATAAAGCGAAAATATGCAAAATTGGAAAATTATCGTCAAAGTTTGCGGCGGCACTAAGCAAAAATTAACTGTCGCAACTGAATAGGAGAAAATGCATGCGATAGTACCGAGTTTCGTCTTTACAATGGTTTTTTCAAAGTTGCAATATGTTAATTTTTCATCGAGTTAATTGCATATGAAAAAAAAAGCTGTTTTTTTTTTCAAGTGGGAATAACTCTGTGAAAAATTATCATATTGCAACTTTGAAAAAACCATTGTAAAGAAGAAACTCGGTACTATCGGATGCTTTATATCCTATTCTCTTGCGACACTTGACTCTCGCCATGTGCTATGACAAAGTCGGAAAAATATTTTTCAATTTTGCATGCTCTTCTTTTGTCATCCGCCATATTAAATAAATTTATCTCGCTACATTGAAATAAACTAATTCTTTAAGTTGAGGTTTCAAGCTTTCTTATCATTTTTTAAACACATTTTTATCTTCATTATTTACGAAGTTATCGTCATTTGAAATTCAGTGATTTTTTTCCAGATTTCAAGTGTATCGCTTTTTTTTTCCCTGAGTGTATAAAAATTCGTACATCGTATAACAAGTATACTCGTTATACCTATTCGTGCTATTAAATGACTTAAAGAAAATCCATCTTTCGTCGGCACCTTTAAGATAAAGCGTTTGCTTGTAAATAGCCAGGTAGCTAGTGATGAAAGACGTAGGACGAGATTAAAAATCGAAAGAGGGCAGAAGAAGAGGAAGAACCAGTCGTCGATAGGTGGTCGAGCTCGTTATTTTTTCGTTCGTTTTTTGCTTAGAAAATTAGACCGACGTTCTTAACGAGGTCACTTGCTTTCCTCTCGGACGATCGGCGGAAACGCATCCTCCCCATTTTCCCTCCCATCTCGCGTTCCACGAACGATGCTTAATTATTGGTCCGCTGAACGACCGACTTTTTCGCGAGGATCTTGGGAAACGGACGCGTTCGCTTCACGACGATTTCCATCTGGCCATCTGGAGGACGAGGATCAGAAGGAGGAGGATGCAATAATGTGACGGCCTTGATTTCTCGCTCGTACGGCGTTACCTGGCCGAGACCGGGCTCGTGAAATCGATCGTGCCAGCCTTCCTTTTAGCCTACATAGCCAGCTGCGACCGTTGTACGCTTGCTTCTTCTCCTCTTCTACTTTATATTCCTCGTTTCATCGTTTTTATCAACGCCATCGTTCTTTTCTCATACTTCTCTTTATTTTCGTTCCTTCGTTCCTTTAATCATTCTCATTCGACTTATGTCCGTTTTTGGATCTCGTTCTTACACTGTTTTTTACTCTTTGCCGTTACATTCTTCGTTATTATTCCGTTCGCGTTCTTCTTAATTTTCATCTTTTTCTGTATTTATCCCGATACCGTTCTTCCTCCTCATTCTAATTTGCTTCGTTATTCTCTCAGTCCACCTCTTCATTACTTTCCTTTTCTTACTCCTCGATGAATCGTGTCACCCCTTGCTTCTTTTCTTTATCCTCCACAAATCGTGCCATTTCTTTCCACTTTCTTTCTCCTCGTCCAATCGTGTCATTTCTTCCTTATTTTCTTTTTCCTCGACAAATCGTGCCATTTCTTCCTTATTTTCTTTTTCCTCGACAGATCGTGCCATTTCATTCTCCTTCACATCTCGACAAATCGTGTCATTTCTTCCTTCTTTCTTTGTCATCGAGAGATCGTGTCGTCTCTTTCCTTTTTTCTTTCACCTCGACAAATCGCGTCGTCGCGTCGACCGTGTCAACAGGTAGCCGCTCGCGACGGACCCGCCCGATTGAATTTTTCCGGATGACACCTCCGCGCAACCGCGAGGCGTGACGATTTCCTCCCATTTTCGCTTTCCAAGCGTCTTCTCTCTCGCCCCTTATTTCAAATGCGCGTCGTCTTTTCCCGCGGCTCTCCGTGCGGTGAAACTGGCGCGAGGCCTTTGCTCGAATTTATCGCGTGACTCGCCGGACGTTATCACGTGGATTTAGCATCTTTTCGATACTGCCGAAGGTGGCATTATTTTTACAAACACTCCTTACAATCCTCTCGAAAGTGGCTGTATGCAACAGACGCGCGAGTGTGTTCAGCTTCGATGGGCTTTCAGGTTATTTTTATTTCCTCTCTTCGTCCCGTTGTCTCTTTTTTCTTTTTCGCTGGAAAGCCGTACATCGTTCTTAAGTGTTCGTCTCATGAAATTAAGATGAGTCATAAATGGGGACGCTAGATAAGCAGAAATTGTTTCTCGAAGAGTCGCGCGAAGCATTCTCCGCCTTTCTCTTTATCTCAATCGAATTTTCGAGGTAGGATGCGAAATTAAAATTTATTCTTCTGTCCGTCTCTTCGGGCTCGTTTATTTTTTCTAATTTTTGATGTTTATCGTAGCTTCGGAATTTTACTTTTGTCCTTCTTTGTTCTATCTCCTCTAGCTTCGCTGATTTTTGATATGCAAGTGTCGAAGTATCATTTTTTCTCCTTCTCCCCTTTTCTCTCCGTCTGTTTCGAATATTACAAATCTACTAGAGAGGGCAAAATCCGATTTTTATTTCTCCTTTGTCCAGTCAGTTTTATCTGTCCCCTTAGACTCGATAGGCTTAATCCACGATCAATTTCTCTCATTCGAAATTAAAATTCACGTTTATCCCTTTGTCCTTTTATTTATTTTTCTCGTATTCTCGAGATTTACCGTGGCCTCGGAACTTCATTTTTATTCTTCACTGTCCCTTCTTCTCTAACTTGATTTTTTTCACGTTCGCGTCAACATCTCTTTTCCTCCTCTTATTTTCCGTCCACCTCTCTGAAATCTCTGAGATGAAAATTATAAAATGTCACGTTCGTTTCTCCTTCGTCCATTCATTCTTACATGTCTCTGCATACTCGATACGGCTTACCCCACAATCAATTTCTCTCATACGCAATTTCCACGCGGGAACCTCGAACCGTATCCACGGGCCCCGCCTCCGTCATCGCGCAACTTCGTCCTGCGCACGTTTTCATTATTCGTTGCAACAATTTCATTACATTATCCTACAATTCTCCAACTATGCCGTTTCCTTGCCGACACGCACGCGCGAGTTCTCGAACTCGAAGGAACTTCTTTCTCGATGCAGTCCCTACTGTGGAAAATCGTGCAGGTAGTTATCGATGACAATAAACTTGAAAAGTGTCGGAGACAATTAAACGACCAGGTGCGCGTTAAAGCGGAACTCAATTGCTTAGACTCCGCACGAGTCTTCGCTTTTCTTCACTTGTGAACAACAAAACGCTTTGTCCTTTTTTTTCTGCCATCCTCACTTATTTCTCTTTCTCTTCGACCACAGTCGACTGCAACCCCTCAAAGTGACTCTTCCACGTAACGCGCACGGTAAAGGAATCGTAAAATGATTCTGTTTCGCCGTAGCCCAGGGCGAGGAGAACGGGAAACGGCAAGCCTTCTGTTCGACCACCTGCTACTCGCTCCCTGTTTCGTTGGCGAAGGGAGGGGAATATGCGAGAGATGCTCACGCGTGTCCTTGAATTCTCTCTCCTTTCGCGATTTTTCATCGAACCATTAAATAGAATCTTTGTTGAGAATTCCAGAGACTATTCTGTAATATTTTTGTAATGATATTTAAAAATATGTCACCATTGCCGTCGTAGTTTGATCTAGAAGATTGTACAAATTACAAAAATAACTAGACTGGAAAATGATTTGCGTGTTTACTCGAGAATGGAGAAAACCCGTGTTATCACGAAAGAACATTCTGTTACCTACGATATCGTATAAATTCCATCTGCAAAATTATTTTCGTGGTTACTAGAAAACGGAGAAAACCACGTTATCTCATACCAACATTTTTTACACGTGACATTGCATAAATTTCAACTGGTATATCATTTTCGTAATTACTCAAAAATGAAACAAAAATTTACTTCGCTCAACGTGCTCGTAACTCGATTGCACTTCTGCATATTCGTATTTGCTACGAAGCATCGGGTGCTTTACCTGCGTACTGTTACCTGGGAGATCCTAGAGAATCGATGGCGCGACAAAAAGTCTGCGTTCGACACGACATCACACGCGTCAGAGTCGTGACTAATGCACAACGTCTCCTACGGGCACCCGACAATGCTCGATCAAGATATCATCGCGTCATTGTCGCGCGTCCTGTACTAAACGAGAGACATGATATACGAGCCGCGAGCAATTGTCTACCCTCGCTCTCTTGCGTCTTACTATGGCGTAAGAGTGAAAGCTTCCCGGTCTTAAGAGACGCCGTGATTAATAATGCATCCATCCGGGAGAGATGGGAGAAAACAAGGAGAAAAAGAAAATTGTCCAGACAACAGAGAGAAATAAAAACGCGAAGGGGTGGGACAAGAGAAAAGTAATTTAGAGACAGGTTTGATTCAGGTTTGCTCGTGCCATTCTTGTTCCGCGCCTTGTCATTTTCGTCTTGGACCGTATCGATATTTATCGTACGAGAAATGAAGTCGCAATTTTTTATGGAAGCAAGGAAGCAAATTACATTACCGCTGCGCATCGTAATAACGTTGAAAGAAAATGTGAAAATAATAAATTTGAAGTTCACCATATTCTTCTCTAAAACAAAAAAGCAACTGATTACTATGTGCCGTGTTACAAATACATAATAACAAGTAAACCGCAATTAAGATCAGAAATTTAACTTTATCTATACCTAATTTAATTTTACCGTCAAATTATCATCACACTTAATTACTCACATTTCTCCCTTAATCATCCCTTGAACAGTCTCCAAGATAAAATCGTTTCATCGATCGGTAAATAAACTCTCCGTCGGCACGTGACTCTCGTGGCTGATTCAACTGACAACGAGAAAAAGAAGAAAAGCAAGAACAAATCAAAAAAAGGACACGCAGGAAGACAAGTGCGTTTACGTTCAATTATCGTACCTCATTAAATCGGTACCGCAACAAACACTGTATTCTTCGCATCGCGGAGCACGGATCTTCCGTTGTTGCCTTCTTGCCGCTTCTCTCCCTCTCTCTCTCTCTCTCTCCCTGCTCTTCTCTTTTGCCGCGTGCGTTAAAGCGTGTCGCCGTAAAATGAAAAGGTAGGAATTAAGGGAGAGGAAGGACGGTACGGCGAAACGTTCACAGAAAAAAGAACCCTTGTACTGAATGCGGAATGACTGTGGCATGAGACGAAGTGGTGGAAGGTGTGAGCGATGGTGGACGGCGAAACTCGACGTCGCTGCTTGGAGCTCGCGAAACCGCGTGACCGAGAAACGATTAGACTCGCACGGACGATTTTATTGCGTCCCGTTGGGAACGGAAAGTATCGGCAGGAACGGTGAGCCAAGCGGTGAATCGTTTTCCACATCACGTCCCGCATTACGTCGTTCTCTTTTTATAGGGACATTGAGAATTTCTTTACTTTCCGATATTTGAGTCTAAATCTTGGATTTGTTTGGTTGCTGGAAGGTTTTTAGGAACGAGGAGAGAGACGAGGGGAGCGAGACGCTGTGCGTGTTATTATTGAGCCATTTCTATGTCTTTTTAAGGACGAGGAAAGATAAGGAAGGTGAAATGGGCGAGTAAGAAGAGGGTGCAAATTACATGCCGATGGTCAGTATGGTAAAAAGGAGACTGAACTGCTAAAGAAAGATTTTCCTAATTTGTTTTTTCTCATACTCCGATTGCCAGCATGGTTTCGTTGTCAATTCACTACGCCATAAGAAAGAATAAATCGCGAAGGAAAGATTCTTGGAATGCTTTTTCCCACACTGTCGACTCGCCTGCATTCCGGATGTTCATCTTACCTTCTTACCAGGCCATTAAAAATAAATCCAATTAATTAAATCAAACCAATATAATTCACAACGAGTTCCTAAGCATTGTTCAAAATCGTCGTTCTCACGATAACGTGTCCCATTCATCGCGGAAGCTTTTTAAAACCAGGAAACAGGAAAGCGCATGTCTCGTACGATCTCCTCGTGAATATTCTTGCGTCACGCAAAAAGAAGAATAAATCGTTAGAAGAAATTAATATAATTCGTCGCGCGGGATCGTGACCACTCGGTAGGCCAAAGGCCGCCTCGTTAATCCGTCACGAAACGAGTCGAGCGCTGCAGACGTTTCTCCTTTCCTTAACTACCAGATTACACCTTGAACACTCCCATTCCTGTCCCTACCGAGGAGAAGTCGTTAAAGCGTTCTCCACTCTCGAATCACCATTATTCCATCCATTGTCTCTCTCTCTGGTACACCGCGTGCGCATTGATAATTGTCGGCGTGCTTGCACACGCGTGCTGCCGCCCTTCCGCCTCCTCCTCATCCCTGAGAATTCATTGTTACATCAGCCAATCGGTCTCCATTGGATCCACTGAATTGTCTAGTGGAGGCAGTCAGACTGCCTGCAGACTGTCGGGATCGAAGGTGAGAGGAATTTTCATTGGGTGGCGGTGGTATGCAAGTCGTGTAGCTCGTTAGCTCGAGGAAATTGTTTTAAAGGCTTCGAAAGAGTTGGCAGAAGGACGGTTTCTTAGTTCTTTTTTTATTCGGCCAATTATGGATTTTGTTCTGCATACATTACGAATGATGTATAATAAGTGATTTACTGGGTGGGTAGAATTCAGGGAACTTTCACCGACACCTCGTGCATTTTAACGAATGTTTATGGTCCTCATAAAGCAACTGTGTCGAAGACCAGGACATTCTTCTTCGGTAGGACAGGTCTTTTATTATCTCTAAAAAAGTACCTTGGCAGCCTGAGAAAAAATGAGAAGACTTATCGATCGTCAGAAATCCTAATTCGATGTAACGTATTCTTTCTCCTTGGTGAACAATGGTATCGGAGAATACAGTTCCTCTACTTGAGGAAAAAATCATTTTAAAAACTTCCAAAGAATCAACAAAGGCACATTTAAAACAGCACTTCAGGATAATCCTGAATGAACAAAAGGAAAAATATATTCACAACGACGGTAATCATCGATCGATCAAATTCTCAATTTCTTTCTTTTCGTATGTATTTCCTTCTGG
The DNA here is from genome assembly GCA_944319695.1 of Tiphia femorata. NCBI lineage: Eukaryota > Metazoa > Arthropoda > Insecta > Hymenoptera > Tiphiidae > Tiphia > Tiphia femorata. The sequence goes on from OX090902.1 coordinate 5,792,902, forward strand.
GAAGAAATTTTCATCGTCCACATCTTCTTTATCTGACACCCTCTCGCCATCTATGCATACCCCTTCCTTGCCTTCTACAAAACACACAGAAACCGTGTCGAATTCATTCTCATTCCCCTCCTCCTTTAAAAGAGAGTCCGAACGCGGAATAGCCCGGAGTTCCTGCTCGCGCGTATATCCCATGCGGCGGATTAACGGGAGAGTGCCCCGCCTCACCTCGGGGAGGACCGCAGAACGACCGGTGGACAGTGAAGGTGGTGGAGGAGCCGGTGTGTCGAGGAGAACGAGGAGAACGAGGAGAAGAGAGAAGAAGGAGGTGGATGAGGATAAGGAGGAGGAGAAGGGAGAAAAAGGAGGAGGATGAGAATAAGGTGGGCAAACAGCACGGTTGGAGGGAGAGGGAAAGAGAACGCAGGCAAAAAGAGAAAGAGAGAGGAGAGAAGGTGAGGTAAGAGTAGACGAAGAAGGACGACAAGAGGCAGGAGTAGCTGAAGAGGAGCCGGGTGGTGAGGAGGAGAAGATGAAGAGAAGAAGAAGGAGAAAGGAGAGGAGAGAAGGACCAGATGAACCATCAGAAGACGCGAGAGTGACCAAGAGATCGAGGGAGGGAGGGAGAGTCACTAAGAGCGGGATGGAGGGAGGAAGAGCCACTGAGAGAGGGAGAGAAGGAGGGAGAGCCACCGAGCGAGGAGAAAGGGGGGAGAGTCGCCAAAAGAGTTAGAGGTGAGCTATCAAAAGAGAAAAAAGGAAGAAGAGAGCCATCTAGAGAGTGAGACGAGAGCAGCGACCAGGAGAGGAGAGACATGAAGAGAAAGGGAGAGAGAGAAAGAGAGAGGAAGAGAGAGGAAGAGAGAGGAAGAGAGAGGAGAACCACCAAGCGAAGAAAAGGAGAGCCACCAAGAAAACGAGGGAGGCAGGTAGAATCATCAAGAGAGTGAGAGAGAGAAAGATAGAGCCATCGCGTGTGCGAAGAAGGAAGGGAGAGCCACCACGAGCGGGAGGAAGGAAGGAAGGGAGAGCCACCAAGAGGCGTATAGAAAGGGAGGGAGAGGAGAGAAGAAACACGCTCTCCTCCAGTGCACACTCTCGTGGTGACTCCGCGACCGGCAAAGTGCTCGCGTTCGTGAAAGTCCACAGACGACTTTCAGGGTCGTCTGCTCGCCCGGCTTCTCCTTCTTTCTTTCTTCCCTCTACCCTCTTCTCTCCTCGACCACTCCAATCCCGTCCTCCCAAAAGTTTGCTGCGAGGCTCGGAGAGTAGCTGAGCGAAAAGGAGCCAGCAGCAGGACACCCAGTCTACTCCCTTCTTCCACGGCTTCCCCATTCGACGATTCAGCAGCCTCCAACTTCCACGAGGATCTTTCCGCGAGCGGCGCTCCCGCGCGGATCACGTGGCCGTCGCGAGGACCCCCCGACTACCGTGTGCCACAAGGATTAACGTCGACTCGATCATTCTCGTTCGAGACACGATCGAGAGCCGGATCGTCGTGGTGGCTGCTGCTCGCGAGTGCGCCGACAGAGTTTCTTGAACCTGGGGGACGCGCGCGCGGCAGTGCTGGTGTGTCTTCGTCCTCTTTGAGTCGTCGTCATCCTCGCGTGTTCGCAATAACCGGATCGAGACACGTTGTGTTGTTCGCAGGATCGATATCTCGCGGTCGAGCGTGAAACGAGTGTGGCCCACCGCGAAGAGCAGCCAGGCTCTCCAGGGTGACTGGCAGGAATTTTCGCCATAGAGTGTGATTTTGTTTCCTCTTATTTTACTTCTTCTTTCGCTTCCTCGCTCTCGTCCCGGTGAAATATGATTCTGTGATCGCAGTTTTCGAGGTACTCTGGTGATTCGTTTGTTTCGAAGATCTGTTTTCGAGGATTTAGTTGGGTTTTCAAAGAATCCGTGTATTGACATTACTTGGAAGAGTAACGGCTTTCGACGATTCAATCAGGTTGCAAATAGAATCACACTTGAATCCTGAGTGTCGAACGGTAACTACCTGTTGATCGTCCACGCACGCGCAGGCAATCGAACTCGAGAGATCGCCTGGACCATCAGCCATCAAGATTCCGTTTCTCGCGAGAATGACGTCCCGCTTTTGCGGCCCTTCAACGGCCAAGGAAGGGCCGCAGAAGAGCGGATTCGGGCGGGACCACTTTCACATGGCCGAGCCCCAAGTGCTTCAACACTCTTCGTCGACCAGGTCTCAAAAGAACGGCCAGCGCAGCGAAAACTCGTATCACTTCGGAATGTCCAGGAACGAGGACAGGCAAGTTATCGACAGGAATGGACGCGCCGGAGGAGGCTCGCCCTCGAAGGATCGCAGCCCAGAAGATCCTGACTTCCTATACAAGAGAAGCAAGGATCACTTTGCCTCCTGGGACATCAGAGACCTGGACAGCACCAAGCGCTCTAAGAAACTAACCTGCGACTACCCCGATGATCATCACAGAAGTGGGTTGACCAACGGCAAGTCCAGGGATTCGTCAAAAATGGAGAAGCGTTCAGACTCTAGAGACGAAGGCTACGCAGGGTCCTTGCCCAGAGAGGATCGAGGTTCCAGAGCGGAGGTCCTTAACAAGGATCACTCTATGAACCACAAATCTAGAAGAAGAGAAGCTCACGAGATCCAGGACGTCAGCAGAGCTCGTTCCAGGTCCTCCAGGGCCACGAGAGGACCTGGCAATGATGTCAAGGACGAATCGCGTCACAGATCCGTCGACAGAGATGGCCCACCCCCCGATCCTCCAGTGCACGAGCTGGAAGGTCTTAGAATCGAAGGCGCCAAGTCTCCTGATCGAAGGATCAGCGCGATGATTGAGAGATTGAAGAGTCGCGAGCAGGAGAGCAAGCTGATGAGATCGCGGAGGGATCGAGAAGCTAGTGGAGAGAGACAGGAGGTTGATGGTGGTGAGGATGAGGTCGAGAGGATGGCACGTGTGGTGGAGAGGACGAGGATAACGCGGCACTCGCCTGTGAGAAGTGGAGGTGCTGGTGTAGGTGGAAACTGTCTGGAACCTGGAACTGACGAACGCGTGGATAGAATCAAGGTACAGAGGGAGGATCGTGAGGAGGATCGAAGGACTAGCGGCAGATGCAAACTGCCAGAAAAGGAAGTTGAGCGCCAGGAGCAGCCGCAGGTTGGTGCCACCAGGAGGGACCGATCGATCGATAGAAGGAGATCGAGGAGTATTGAGAAGCGAGAGGAGCTGGTTGATGATAAGGAGGAGGATGGTAGGAGGAGAACTGGTGACAGCTTTCGAAGGGACCGCAAGGAGAGCCGTGGAGCTGAGAGGAGTGACAGGAGGAGGTCCAGGGAGATCGAAGACGATCACGTGCGTGTCAGAGACAGCTCTTCTAAAAGGAGAAGTCACGTGTACGAGGGTTCGCCCGAGGAGTTCGATATTAGGCTTGAAAAGTATGAGCGAGCCCTGCTAGAGCCCAGAAGGGATCCTGAAGTGGCGAAGAAAAGTTCTTTCAAGGACGATCGTGATTCGTCGAGGAAGGAATCGTTTGGAGATTATGACAGGGAGGTGACTAGGAAGAGTTCCTTCAAAGATGATCGTGATTCCTCGAAGAAGGATTCGTTTAGAGATTACGATAAGGAACTGACCAGGAAGAGTTCCTTCAAGGACGATCGTGATTCCTCGAAAAAGGATTCGTTTAGAGATTACGATAGAGAAATGGGCAGGATAAGTTCCTTCAAAGACGATCGTGATTTCTCAAGAAAGGATTCCTTCAAGGATTACGATAAAGAAGTGACTAGGAAGAGTTCCTTTAAAAATCCTGATTCGTCTAGAAGAGCATCCTCGAGAGACCGAGAGGGTGAACAGCATTCAACCGAGAGAGTGGCCAGGACAAGCTTCAAGGATCAGGACGCGGAGTCTTGTAGGAAGAATTCTTTCAAGGACGCGCCGGAGCAAAGCAACAGGTACTCGGCAAGGGACCGGAAAGATGGATTAGGAAGACGTGACTCCTTGAAGGACCAAACTGGTGAATTAAATAGAAAGAGTTCCTTCAAAGGTCAAACAATTGAGTTCGGAAGATTACCTTACAAGGATCAAGCCGATGAGGTCGATACAAGAACTTACAAGGTTCACAACACCGGAAGAATAACCTTCAAGGCCATCGACGAGGAATGCGCGAGAAAGACTACCTACAAGGATCAGGATGCAGGTGTCGGCAGAGTGATCACGTTCAAGGAACAGGACGTGGAACTAGCCAGAAGAAATTCCTTCAAGGAGCATGACTCCGAAGTCGCAAGGATAATATACAAATCTCCGGACGACAGTCTAGAAAGAAGACACACGGCCAAGGAGAAAAGCGTAGAATTCGGCAAGATAACGTATAAGGATCCCGACGTGGAACCACCTCGGAAGAACTCATTCAAGGATCATGATCAGGACTTCGGTAGGGTGTCCTTCAAAGATCGCGAGGAGCAGACCAATCAACGTAGCAACCACAACGATCGTTACGTTGAATTCGGTAAAGTGTCCTTCAAGCATCCTGAGCCGGAGCCAATCTCAAGGTCATCTGCAAAGGACCAAGAAAACGAGCTAGGTCGCAGGAATTCCTTCAAGAATCAGGATCCCTCGCCAAGACGACGAACGTCCTTGAGAAATCGAGCACGAGAGGACAAGAAACCAGAAAGATCCGACAGATACTCCAGACCTCTGACGCCACCGAAGAAACAGGACGACAAGGACTTCAAGGATCATTCTCATGATGATCCTGGCAAGGATCGCGAGCGGTCATTCTCGCCTAGAACGTGGCACGAGAGCAACAGACTCTTTTCTGCCAGATATCTCAGGGACAACGGCAAGGTCAATAGCACCTCTCCAGACAGGGTCACCGGGATTCTTGTTCAAGGTCACCAGGACACCGGACGACCTTGGCAGGACAATCGTTTTCTGGAGAGTGACGGGGAGGAGTACGAGGATCATCGGAGTAATACACGACTGAACGGTTCCAATCGAGAATCGCGATTCTCTTCAACTCGTGAGAGAAACGGTACGACGATAATCAGGATTAGGTCGACTCCTGATGAAGCTACGACGAGTGTCGTTGAAAGGAGACGACGTAGGCGTCCGCAGGATCTTGCCGTGGCGGTGCACAGGAGGAGAAGGTTCGGAAAGGAAGATGAGGATGGACTGGAGGATGAAGACAGTGACGAAGATGAGGAGGAGAACGAAGAGGAGCAAGGTTTGAAGAATCTTAGGAGAAGAAGAGCGAGGAAGCAGGATGCCGGAGGAGTTGTTCCTGGTAGAGGCGGACCCACGCCCTCCAGGAGGCTTTGGAATTATCGCGAAGGGGTATGGCACTTTCATGAGTCAGTCGCGTTTGACCAATCCTTTATGGTACAGAGACGCGAGGCGATATTTATTAATCGTTGGAGAAGGTGAAGAAGGGCACTGTTGTCTGTGGCCTGGCCCTTGGGATTTTTTGGATCATATTTGTTTGATCGTTGAAGGAGGTGAGACGTGGAGGAGCTCTTGCGATTGTTGAGATGATCTTTATTAACCGTTAAAGGGACTGAAGGTGTAAGAATTATCAGTGGATTTGTTCTTACGGTTGGTGGGATGTTCCTCGTTACTCGTCAGAGGAGGTGCAAGTATTCTAATCAGTGGAATAGTCCTTGCAATTGTTGGCACGATCTTTATTAACTGTTAAAGGAAGTGAAGGAGGTGCAAGAATTCTTATCAGTGGAATAGTTCTTACAATGAATGATCTTATAAAATGATTGTGACCGAATTGATCTTCCATTACTATCATAATAATTACACGAGTGTTTCGTTATGCTTTGGAGGAACGTGGAGTGAATCGGACGTGCTCAAAATACCTAATCTCATTTCTCTCAGTGATTTTATAAACGGACACTATAGCCTTTTACTTTATTTTACTTTACTTTATACGAGAAAGATTGTAGCGATTGTTTGATTAAAATCGTACACGTAACAACTGCTTCACTTCATTGTTCCAGCCCTAAACTCGCACGATCATTTCACTAACACGGAACATCGTATATTCGCGTTCTTCCAAACGAAATGCTCGTCTAACAACCAACAATCTTCGACCACGATCACCGTATCGTTTCTAACCATATCGAAGCAGCTCAACCAAAACCATCGCCCACTGTCCATTACCATCGACAGGAGCCATTACGATCTTTCACACCCACTAATCAAAACTTTAACGTTCCCTTAGTGGTCCGCTTAATAGCCCTGGTGTAGTCATCGTTTAATAATAATCGGGTAGTGAACCCACGGCTGAAATAATTGCGCAAGCGTTCACCAATTTAGGTTCAGTCACGAGGAGTAGTTTCATTAGAATCGAACAACTTTAGATAAATTACAAAAGAAAATTCCTTTTGAGATTATTACTCCAATTAAAAATCAGTAATTATTCATTGAATAAGTTAATTGTCATTGTTCCGAAATTCTTTAACTATCAAACAAAACAGAAAAATTCCAGAATCTAGTGTCTCAAATCTGTTATTTGATTTTTTAAAGAAATATTATAATATGCACTTTTCGATCTAGATTTTTTTTTCTGCGTACATTGCACGTAAGAATTAAAGTCCTTTAAAAAATCGCATTACAGTTCTCTCTCGTCAGAACGTCTTCAATTCGTCATCGTGGCTCTCTCGTGTTCTTTCTTTCTCTACTCCAATCCCTCGAGGCTTTTTAAATGTGTCCTTTCGCAATCGTCGTCCTGATCGTCGTCGTCGTCATCGTTGTCCTCGTCTATTGGCCAACGAGCAGCCTGTTCGAGAGTACATGCAAATGTCAGCACCGAGACGCCCACAAATCGACTGGCCGGTATCGCGTAGGACACATCGTTTGCTTGCAAGGGGACAAGATCGCGGCGCGTTGACTCTAATGGACCGACGAAGATCGGCAGGAGGAAAGACTCGATCGCGAGAGGAAATTATTTGTTGGAGAGATCACAATTTTCTTATCGTCGTTCAGGAAGAAAATTAATTTAGGAATCTTTTGCAGGTATTTAAAAATGGTCGACTTTCTTAATAACTTTTTATTTTTTGTATATTTCCAATCTGAAGAACTTTCCTTCAGATTTCAAACTGTTTCGAGGAAAATTCAGAAAGTATGGGGCATTAAGATATATTATTCAATGTTAGTTTGGGTAATGCAAATGCAATGACCTGGGTGCGCTTGTTAAGAACGATTTTATTAATTGAATAGTTTTCGAGATATTTTCATAGCGCGTTTCATAAATAATTAAAATTTTCCGGGCCCGTTCTACGCATTGAGGTTTCCATCCGGCTTTTTTTTAATTTTAAAAGCGAATTACTTACAAATGTCTATCGAAAAGTGTATCTCCACAAGGAATCCTAAAAATGGTTTCATGGATTATCCAATTTAAATTGCACTGTGCATTATAAAGATCAAGAATAAATAAACGATTATTCTTATCACACACGTTATTTTCCAAAATCGATATTTTTTTCAAAAAAAATCTATTTCCAGTTAAAAGTGCAAAGTTATTATTCACCAGCTTATAATCACAGTGGGATTTCTTTCTCTCTTGTTTTCTTTTCTCGTGTCTCGCAGCTGATCGATCCTTGGGACTCTCGCCGAGATCGCCCACGATCGGTGATCTTTCCGTTAGCGACCTAAATGGAGAACGATCGGAATCGAGGAAGGAGAGGGAAGGATGTGTGTTGGATGAGAACGAATTATGAGGATAACGTCAGAACGCGACTTTCCGCGTTTTATGCAAAAATTTCTCATGACGTAGTACACTCGTTCCGGATAAAACCCGGGGAAATATCCATTTCGATCTTCCGGGTATTCTGAGAATGAGGATGAGTTTTTCGAGCAAACGTTGCTTTTTATGAAATTTTGGGATTTTTCTGGCACAGTGAGGCAGATAGGGAAGCGAATTAAATTAAAGTGGATTGGGTAAATAACTTCAATTCACAAGTATGAGTAAAATATAAAATAGATAATGTAAATATTCCAATTCAGTGTTTCAGATTTTTCGGGAATGAATAATAATTAAAGTATTATAGGCTAATAATGATAAGAATATGAATGCCAAACGATATAAATATCAGTATTAATAACGGAGCAATTGAGAATAATGATAATAAATTAATTATCCATTCGTTCAATTTTTTGGGTTAGGGTTAGGGGTAGGGAATCGTTTAGTTCGTATAATGAGGAATATTAATAAAGAAACGGTGCTAATATCAATACTAACGATTAAGCTAATTATAACAATAATGCTAATAACAATGATTTGCCTATTTATTTAACGTACATGCTAAAACGAGAAATCATTTACCACACGCATAAGAGATGCTTTGGAACAACAGTAACGAAATGGTAAAAGCTAGAACAGTAATCTTCGACAAGAAGATAAAAATAACAAATAAATAAATAATTGACGTCCTCCATATTCAGCTTTTCTTGAGATTTTCTTCATTTCTCCAACGGAGCACGAAATTTCTCCAACTTTTGTTAACAATAGTAACTACAAGCTCGCGAACAACGAGAATGAAGGAGCAGAATCACGAGAAAAGAGAGAGAGAGAGAGAGAAGAGTAAAGTGTATGAAGAGAGTACACCGGTTCCTTTCACTCCGTGAGTCAGAACGAAAAATATGTTAATTAGGCGACGAAAAGAGCTGCTTGTGGCCGGTTCGTTGGCGCGCATGCGCGCATCGGTGGGGAGAACCCTCTGGGGATCATTATGCCGGATTACTATACATAGTAAGCAGTTCTAGAGGCGGGCGCATAACACAGAGGCGCATAAGCGACGAGGATGACGACGTGAACGCTCGCCCAGACATATTTTCTATCGTGTTGTAAACGTCTACTCGATATTTGGCGATGCCAGCCGGTAAGAGTCGGCCCCACGTGGGCGGACCAACCATATTTGTTGCGCAGAAGGTTCTTGAACGTGTATTTCCAACGCGCCCGTCGTCATCGTCCTCGTCTCCTCGCTTCGATCCTTATTCTTGGTTAGGAGGTAGTAGAAAGATTTAATATGTCTGACAGTTAGACACAAAAATTTAATGTGCCCGACGTGATTAATGTATCTCCAATGTGCTCCTCGTCGTTCTTCTTGTCTCCTCGCATCGATTTTTATTTTTGGTTAGGTGGTAGTAGAAATATTTAATGCGCCTGATGGGTAGGCACAAACATTTAATGTGCACGATGGCTAGTCACACAAATTTACTGTGCCTAATTCGATTGATCTCCAATGTGCTCGCTCTTCCCTTCGATGTTTATTCCTCGTCACAGAGTAGTAGAAAAATTGAATGTGCCCGATGGAAGATTTGGAATCGAAAGTCATTCGTGGACTAAGGTGATTAACTTAATTAAGTACAACTTGGCAGTAATACGAGAGAAGTTAAACGACCTGCTTACATAATACTGCAGCAAGTAATTGGAATTACCTGCACGATGAAAGTTTCGAGCTTGGCCGCGTTTCTTTAGGATTTTGTATAATAGTTTTTCTTACCGTATTACAAAATTATTAAGCTAGCACACATTGTCATCCTATTCGCAAAGTGTCTTCCAATGTGCAGATATCTGTCTTACAAAATATTCTTTAATCGTTTACATAAAAACCTAAATAGCAATACCCAATGAACAATCGTCAATTTATAATGTTGATATTCGACAATATCTCTCGAAAATATTTCTCGAAACATTGCACAGTTTCGGAATTAAACATCCATTCCTACACGTATACGATTTCCTTCTTACACGAAACAATCGATTATTTATCGATTATTGTCCTAACAATTATCTCGTGCAAGGAAACTAGAACATTCCAGTGAAACAGATAAATTAATGAATGGAAAAAATTCATTTGCACAATAACGGGAGCCGAATGCATTCCTTTTGCGTTCCGCGAAATCGAATTAATTTCTCGTATTGAAACTCGCATCGCTTCGATTGCTCGATCTTTGCGCTCTCGAGCTTGCGCGACGAACCGTGACGCGCGCCCGCGCGTTTCGAAATTTTCCCTCTGTCCGGTATCCCGGCATCAAGACGCGTGACGCACGCGTGAATATTTGGAACACCTTCAAGATTCTGGGAAAGGGGGTAGCAGGAGAGGAGCCAGACTCTGACTAATTTGTCTGACGAAACATTCATTATTTGCCTACTAATGGTAGAGAGTTATGGATAGTAACCTTGATCGATATATCAATGGTCGTTTGTCATTACTGTCAGCGATAGTACTATCGGAGGCTTCGGAAAATTAATTTATACATTCGCGCGATTCTATAAATTAAGAAGAAGGATCGTATTATGTTTTCGTCACGTCACACAGTAAAATTTATTCTCCGAAACATGTTTACTAAATTAACTTGTGCAAAGTTACTAAATAAAATGTGTCGATTTATTTCGAAGCACGAGTAAACGTGAATTTGTTAACGACATATCACTACCTTTAATCGAACATGCTGACAAGATTTTTTTAATATACTTATTTAAATGACCAACGTCATCGAAACCGTTATTAATTAGACGAATTGCAGGTAACATCGAGTAAAACGCATGTTAATTTTATTCATGGTAACGTTGATTATTTAAATTTTCAAATTGGTTTATCTCTCTCGCAGAAACAAGTACTCCTTTAAATCAACAAATTGCGAATGAATCGCAACAATTCTCTTCCAATTGTGCTACGCAAAGAGATTACACCAACTAAATGAGTTTCATCAAAACCGATTATTCTCCTTTCTGCGTGTGATATCACGTGACGCAAGCAGGTTACATCAACCAAATGCGTTTTACCAAGATCAATTATTCTCTTTTCCCCATGAGACGATCAACGGGTCCTCTTCTCCAGCTTATTTCGATGGCCACGAACGACGGAAAAATTTACGTTGCGGTTAAACTATGCTCAACCTCCGCGGTCATGTACCGCGACCAACTGACGTAATTTCAGAGACGCTCTCGCAATTAAAAACTTTTTACCAATTACTCTTGGGGTAGAGCTCTCTCGATTCCACGACCTTGTCCCGGTTCGCAGCTATCTTCGCGTTCGCGAGTGAACCGCGAGCGATTACGCGACAGGATCTTCACTTCTCGATAGTAACGAATAATCCGTGAGTAGATAGGGAGATGAAAAGGGCATAAGAAATCGAGTTACCGTAAAGAAATCGAATCGCGTTAGAATCGCCAGGATTTATTAAAGGACGCTTAAAGCCAACTGACATTTGCCAGGTTCATCCTGAACCTTTCACTTCATTTTGCAATTAACCTGATCCGAGTCGAGGGCCTCGTCATCGTCGAGAATCATACTGGTTTATCGAGTGAAATCTAAAAAAAAACGGAAAAGAAAAAAGGTGAACGCAAAAATCGATGACGATTATGTTGATGCGAGCTGAGCGAGTCAGCTGGAGAATAATGGGATCTTGCGAAAATACACGACTTATCAAAGATCATCTGCTTGTATTGAATGGATATTGGGGACGATTAAAAATTTTCACTGCTCCGTGCATTGGTAAAGGTCTTTATGCTTGCGTCTTTGTTTCTCTGGTAAAGATGAAGATTTCTTCTTTCAGGGTGTCCTGATCACGGACGTGGAAGAGGGTCAGCCCTGTTTGCAGTGTGGAAAAACGTGTTCTGGTTTCTCGCCTCACACCTGGAGGTGAGTAAATTTTTCATTTTTTTTTTATGTTTCCTTCATTCTCAATACTGCCGGAAGCACAATTCACAAAGGCAAACTTTCGATTGTTTTTATCGGTCCTGCGTAAAGGGAGACTGTGGGAATTTCTGGAAAATCGAACGAGTTAGGGTTTGAACGAAGTTTACGCGTTGAGATCGGTGAACGGAATCTTTATCTTTGGCTTTGTCCACGAAAGCAGCAGAAATGCAAATTTCAAAGGTACAGTTTTGAAGTGTCTTGTCGTGGATGGGGGAGGGCGTGATGATTCCGGTATAATCAAATGAGTCAGTCTTTGACTAAACTTTATACTTTGGAGTTAGTAAATAGAATCTTTATCTCCGCTCGAAAAGATGTCAAAGTAGAGCACAAGTTAGCCTTAGCGGAGTCTGAAGCACTTTCGTGCACCTAGTAGTAGAGGAGTCGCGTTCAAATAAAATGTATTTATTTTTTGACGAAATCTCGCACATTGAATAAACTAAAAATGTTCATCGTTGTCCAAAAAGCTTCTGCCCAAAAGCGGACGAAATTAAAACACAGACTTTCCGTACCAAGAATCATTAGACACGAGTTCATGTTTTGGTAAAATGGACCGACTCATTATTTTGCCAATCCTCGCGTCTGGAATAAACAAAACTTTCACTTTTACCTAAAATAAGAAATCCTCGGACAAACAAACTTAGCAGACAAGTTAACCACTAATGTTCTCGAGTCAACCCGTAAAAGAGGGGTTGTGTTTGAGTAAAATCGAACCGGTCGCTCTTTGATGGATTCTCACCTGGAATAAACAACCCTTTTATTTTTACCCTCCCAAGGAAAAATAAACCTTGGACTAAAACGGACAAACGTGCACTAGAAATTTTATCGGATCAATAATCATTGGACAACGAGGACTCGTGTTTCGACAAAATGAAACAATTTAGTCTTTCGCCAATCCTCGTACCTGGAATAAACAAAACTTTCATTTTTACCTCTGCAAAGGAAGAAAGCCCTTGGACGAAAGCGTACGAATTTGCACCACAAATTTTCTCGGACCAATCCGTAAAAGAGGTGTCGTGTTTCGGTAAAATCGAACCGGTCGCTCTTTGACTAGGCTGCTTCGATTCCTCGAAGTCCCACCGTCGAAGTCTTCCTCTCCCGCGGTCTGTTGACTTTGGCAAGCGGCAGCCAGCTCGAATGATCGATGGATCTCGTCGGGGAACTACTGGCGCGCTTACTGGTTTTAAATATGCCATCGTTGACGGTGACGACGAGCACGACGGCCTGAAATTACTGGCGATCGTTACGACCTTCTTCGTTTCATCCTCTCGTCTCTCTCGTTCTCGCTCTCTCTCCTTCCTCTTCTCTCTCTTCCACCCCGAGGGCGTCGAGATATCGAGTTACTCGCCTGGGACAATTATCGCGTTCAATTAACGGGCCGAACGGGAAATTCCACGATGACACGCGCGCGCCACCGTTCCGTATGGCGTGCGGATTCCGCCGTTATTCCACGTGGGCGGATTATTCCCGGTCCGTGTTCGACGCGCGGAAATTTCGTGAGAATCACTCGTACGAGAGGTTGTTTTAATGTTCTCCGCTGCGGATGGAAATCAGAAGTCCAAGCACAAGTCTTGAAGCACGATTGTTACTAAGGATTGTTCCGGGTGGGCTTCGTGAGAATTTCTCGATACAGAAGTTTTGCACCTTTCAGAAAGAAGAGGGTGAGTAAAATTCTGGAGAGTTCTTTCAGTATGCGACTGCGGAACATGCGTAAAAATTGGAATGTGTTTCACCCCACGGGTGCGCGAAAAATTTGATGCAGACCCTCGAGAGAGCTCCAAATTCTTGACGTAGCGAACGTTTAGAAACTCGTTCAATGAAAGTTCATAAGAATCTTTTCCATCGAGACTTTTTATCTCATTCAGTTACAACACTTGACTCTCGTTATGTGTCATGGCAAACTCGATGAATATTTTTCAATTTTGCATGCTCTCCTTTTGTCAGCTGCCATTTTAAGTAAATTTATCTCGCTACATCGAACTAAACCGATTCTTTAAGTTGAGGTTTCAAGCTTTCTCAGCATTTTTTAAACACATTTTTAACTTCATTATTTACGAAGTTATCGTCGTTCGAAATTTAGTGATTTTTTTCCAAACTTTAAGTGTATCACTTGTTTCCCCTAAGTGCATTTAAAGATCATTCAAGATCGGGCACTAAAACCGTCATCCAAATTCGGGTGACCTGGAAGTCAACGTGTTAAAGGATTCTTATGAAACGAAAATGTTAAATCCGCCTCCTAAAAAAAAAACTCAAATCTCAAAACACATTTTTTTCTCAAATCGGCGAAACTGCTCGAGAGTCTAAGAGAAGGAGGAGGCTGGCTTGGACACACGACGTATCCATTATACGAAGCGTAACTGAGCAGGCGGTGAAATTACCGGCCGGTAATTACCCTTCGTGACTTACGGCTCAGCAATGCGGTAATAACGAATTAATTGCCTCGAGGGGTTACGCGGGCTGGTAGGGTGACTCGGAGAAAGGACGAAGATGGAGAGAAAGAAAGGATGCCGAAGAAGAAGAAGAGAAAGAAAAAGACGCGAATGGGGTACTCGCTCCTGGAGGCGCGCTGGCCTCTTCGGCTTGCCTCTTCGCATTTGCAGTGCCGCTGATGGATTCACAGTTATGCCACCTGAGGTTCTGCCCACGGCCCGTGGGCCGTTGGAAAAATGCCTTGGAAAAATCTCGTCGATTAACGCGCTACCTAACGGAGGCAACGTGACGCGGCATTTTCGTCCAAACGCTCGGTTCCGTGATATCGTCCCGTTGCCTTTCGTGCGATGCTCTATTTACCGCTTGGCTAGGAATGATCTTGGAATTTGACTGACGAGTTATGTAGAGGAAACGATCTCTCCGAGATCAATTTAGAAAGATCGTGGAGTTACGAAAAAGGATTGTAGATTAACGAGATTGATATGACGCGTTTTTGTGATATCGTCCTTTCGAATTTTTATTTGGTGATAAGTAAAATGTGAGAGACGATGCCGAATCTGACGGGGCGACGGGAAAGTGTCTTGGAAAAATGTCGTCTAATAACATGGACAAAGTGACGCGGTCTTGTGATATCATTTCATTGTCTTCCGTGCAATGCTGCATTTATTGTTTGGCTAAGAATGGGCTTGGAATTTGTTTGACGAATTATGTAGAGAAAGTTATCTGTTGAGAATGATTTCAGAAAGATTGCGAGATGATGGAAATGTCTTGTCGATTTTGTGATATGACGCGTTTTCGTGATATCGATTTGTTGAATTTTTATCGAGAGATAAATAAAAGCGACGAGAAGCGGTGAGAAGCAACGTCGAAGGTCATGTTACAGAGATCATCGGGTGATGGAAAAACGTCTTGGAAAAATCTTATCGATTGTCCCGTTAAATTTTCTTGCGATTTTCTTGGTGCTTCGTTGCCTAGCACGTAATAGAGAAGAAACTATCTTTGGCAAATCACCTCACGAATATCGTGAGGCTACAATCTTCAATTTTTTTTTTGTCGCCTACCTTAAAAGGCGGAAGATTAAAAATCATTCTTGATCAAGAATAATCCTAACAGATCATCTTTCGAAATTCATCTAACGGTTCGAAAGTTCTTTGGAAAGCTCGTCGATTAATGCTGCATTTTTCACAATATACTCTTATATTCATTTCGATGTTTGTCGAGTAACGTTTAATTTAATCTTTGCGGCCTGTTATGAAGCGATCTTGGGGATCACCTCCTGAGGATGGTACCACGGCGAAAAATAAAGCTCCGCGGTAAAAATAAAGCGTCGACGGCTAAGAACCGGGAGACGACTTCGTCCTCTAGGGGAGAGGTTTATCTTGCGCGATGATTTACGACGTTGCACGATGCACAGACGCTGCTTTTGGATGATTTAAGACAATTCCCGCAGCACACGTTGATTTTGGATGATTTAAGACGATTCCTAATGCAGACCTTGAGATTCGATGATTAAGAGGGCGCACGTGTTTGTTTTCGATGATTAACGCAATTCGGGGATTATTCTAATCGCTTCTTTGGGTCGATTGTAATATCTATTCTTGTATAAGTCGTACGTTCTTGCTACTTCCATCGTTTCCTTTCTTTATTCGTGAATGATCCTAAACACTTTTTACTGCTGCCCTAAGGTATTATTCGCAGTACATGTAAATTAAAGGTTTGTTAATTATTATACAAAATTCGTATATAACGATTATTTGAATAATTAATGATTTATCTGTTATTATTATATTATCTTTTATAATTTAATTTGTATCAACGATGCACGGTTTATTTTCCAAGTAACAATTGTTTTAGATACACGTCTTATTCGAAAAGTGCTATTATTATTTTTCAATCGAAAAAAACATTTATTTCCTACGGCAAAATGAATGTTTTACTGCAATTAGACATATTCATGAATTCCAAGTAACGTATTATTCGTTATCTGTAATTTCTTATTCGTAAGGGTGCCCGACTCAGTAGTAAATTACGCAAACAAATAAATACATAAAACGATCGATGAAAGAGTATGCTTCCTTATAGGGATTCGTGCGCGAGAGAAGAACGCGGCGGGACTGTGACTTGCGGGGAGGCGTTCGTTAAAATAATTCACACCTACGGAGCACGGCTTGGCGTCTGTTTAACATTTCGCTCGACGCTCCGCTCGGTCGTCCTACGAAGGCGAGTGAGAATCTTACGGGGTGTAGATAAACGAGTTTTCCAACGCCTCGACGTCGAGAGAGAATCACCGCAGGAAATATAGTTCATATGCAGCGAACTGCATTGAACTGCATCACCGTGAAATTATAATGATTGCTTCATGTGTAGGCACATCTGGTAAATTTCAAATTTTGTCGTGCGATTTGTAAATTCCAAATTTTAGAAAAGGGTAAACTTCTTGAAGAGACTCAACGTATATTTATGTGCACGAATATCATTGATTAACTGTTACAGGGGTAATCTACAAAATGATATTTTTAATATTTATGGTTTGGCCAAAAAGTAATTACCTACGACAAACGGCAATAAAAAAAGAAACAATTAGAAACAGACGTCAGACTGGACGAAGACCCACCAATCAATGTGGTGATCGATTGAGGAAAGTGGGGATGGAAGTGATGGGGTAATGAACGACGTAGGCCAGAAGGAGGACAAGGCTTATTATAATGAAAGTAAAGCTTGTAGGGTCTATACCAAAAATAAATTAAATGATCGTAGAGACAATTTGGTGTATTCGGTAGTGGAAATAGTGAAAGTGCTCTAACATGTTGTTTACTCTGTAAAGTGCTCTAATAAGTATATTCTTTTTCTGTCTAAAGTAAAACGTGAATTTAACGGGATTCTTTATGGCCAACCCAATAATATAATTTCCATGTACATGGCCATACCTGTAACTTTTTGCCGGTGAACTTGTTATTTGTGGAAATGTGTTATTTACACAAATTGTATTTGAAGATGAGAAGTCCTACGCAGATCTCATAGATTCACACTTCCACTTCGTGCGACCGTAGAGGGTCCGGCCACGCGCCGATTTTCCACTCGAACCACTCGAGTGTCGATGAACCGCGTCCGTGCCGAAGGAAGTCAAGTGTTTTTGCGATCAAAGGTTCTCGTAATCAAATCGAATCTTTTTGAAGAACCGCATCGACCCAATTTAACTGCTAGTCCGAATGCTAAGGCGCGTAATAAATACCATTAAGTTGATTCTGTTAACAGAATTCCGGATCTAAGAATACAGGAAGTATTAATTTAGAGAGCAAGATAAAAATGGTTTAAATTATTTCTGCAGTATATTAGGCAATGGCTAGGATAAAGTTTATAATTGGTACATTAAATAACTTGTACATTAGAACGGCAGTAAGAAGGGTTTAGACTAAACGGTAATAATTTATTGAACTAAATTGAATTGAGTAAATTAATATGAATAACATTGAAGATTTACCAGTAAAAAAATTACTACCTCGTGGACTTTAAGTAAAAACAAATACATCTGCAATATTATTTTTCCCTTAACACGTTCCGTGCCGCGTGTGCCACCGAGGGTACACGTTAAGCTTGCCATTCAGGCAGCGTGGCACGGAACGCGTTAATTGTGCCCACGTTTAATTTTAATTTAATTTAATTACCACCTTAATCGACACGAACAAAGCTGTTAATTAATTTATTACGACGTTCTCGTACCACAAGCAATTCCTGTCCTAGGTATATCCGGAGACTCGATTCATTCGTGTTTCGCGGTTAACACCAGATATAGACTCTCGTCCAATGAATTATTTACGCAGCGTCCTTTCCGCTCCTTTCTCTCACTCTCGTACTCTCTTCTCTCTTTCTTTCACTTCGCAACACCCACGCGAGCGTTCGCCTTTGATTAGTCCCATAGCGGGCAAGCAAGGGGTAACTGCGGCGCGCACATTCATCTGGACGATCGTCTTTATTTTCAACTGGACGTCTATCTTTATTTTCGTTTTCGAATGCCGCTCAAAGGAAGCCAGTGAAAAAAACTTTCGGCGCGGTTTATTTCGAACTCTTCTCGACGAAGAAGAAGAAGAAGAAAATGAAAAAGGAAGAAGAAACGAAGCAGGACGATTGAGTGACAGTGACCCGTGAGCGGATCGTGACGTGAATTTTTCTCCTCGTTCCAAATTCGTAACGTGCGTAAAAGTTCAACCGCAAGAAGGTCTCTTGTTCAGATTATTCAATCGGTTTCTTCTCGTGCAATTTGTTGCACGCCTTATGGGACACGATTCTTTTTCCTTTTCTCCTTTTTGTTTCTCTCGGAGGCTCGGTAGACCGCAGAGAGACGCTCGCTCGCTTCTTTCCAGACCATTGTTATTAAAACGCAATCGCGTGCCCGTTGTGCAAAAATGTAGTTGCGGTCTGCAGACCGCCGCGAGATTTATTCGTCCATTCGCGAATAACGAATTTTGTTCCTCTTTGGTTGGTAGTTGATCATTTTTTTTACGAATGATTTTGAGATTAAGAGCCCACGAGTACCTTGGTCTCTCCTTATTCTGTTATTTCGTTTTCTCTATGATATGTCTTTAGACAGTCGCTAACGGTGAAAAATTGTTTAAAAGTTAAGTGCTAATTTCAAATAAGCATCTCTTTCAATTGTTACATTTACTTTGTGAGTAATCTTTACTTGACGACGAACAATGACGGTCACATAGAGAATTAGCAGATAAAATAAACGAAAGGCAACTATCAAATTGCGAAAAATTACCGATAAACTTAATGTAACGAGCTTGCTGTATTATCGACATTCTTAAGGTCTCGCATAAATTTCAGGACCCAAAGCACTTCATTATCATTATTATTATCCATTCGTCTCGTGCAGAGTTAAAAATTCTCTTAGACAAACAAAATTTCCATTACGTGACGAGAGTAATAAACTTAATGTAACAGTCTTGTCTTATTGTCGGCACTCTGAAGGCCTCGCATAAATTTCAGGGCACAGATAAATCACAGATCTTCTCCATTCATCTCGTGTAAAATTAAAAATTCTCTTGGATAAAGAAAAAAAGATTCCATTACGCAAGACGAGAGGACACGATCGTTCGTTGATCGTTTCCATCGATGAATGGAGAGTGTCGAGATCGATAAGGAAAACAAGGGGTGAATGTTCGACTAATTTGCCGTGTGGGCGACTTACATGCAAATCTACTCGGATGTGCGCGCATAACATTTTACACGAGTTCGTACAGCGTCGAGACGTTGTAAAATATCGGAGCGAGCGTCACAGGTCCGGTGCTCGCACACGAAATTTTATTTTAGGGCGCGACGTGGGGTGGTGTGCGGTTGAACACGAAGCTCTAAATGCCGATCGCATGTGCGCGCGCAGGACGTGAATGGCTTTCTATCTAGCGACTAGATTACATCTATATCCTAACCAAAGCATTACATTACGTTACGCTAATTCAGTACACGCTCGCGAGGCGCCAACAAGAGGAACGTTAAGGCCTCTTCGTGCTTTCATTGTTACTATTTATCAATTTAATTTACCGACTTAATTTACCGACGTAACTCTCTGTCCCTAATCCAAGCCCGCTTCGTCTTTCCATCGTTATTTATCCATTGCTTTAATTCATTAATTTAATTCGAAGAGTAGAAGAACATTGACTTCTGTTTTTGAATCGTAAAAGTGGAATACAATGGGAAAATATGAATGAGGGTGCAAGAGTACTTAACTGCGATAATGGAGAAGGAGAAAGGTCGCATGAGTCGAATATAAAAATTAAGTCTTATTTAAAGACGATCTAAGCGAGGAGGTTTAACTATTTCTGCGAATTTGACATAAGTTTTCTCAGATTTTTCTTTTCTCTCTCTGCTATTTGCTTTGCAAGCTGTGCGAAGGATAATAGAACATGGTATTTTAAAGATTCGACATAGAAGTAATCAATGGATATTAATGAAGGGATGTAATGAATTACAACAAAATATTTATTTTTACTAAGTAACCGAGTTATTATTATTGATTTTTACGGTTTAAAATTGTTCGAATTTTCTCGCTTACTTATCAGATAAAAAAAATGATGTTACTAATACAAAATTCAATGTTTGAGGTTATACCGAGTGACCGGTTTCATTTAATTGACACAAAATTTTGTTTCGTTGCCAACTGAAACTAATACTCTAGTTAACAATTTAAGACTCGAATATTGAATTAAACGAAGCCTTACAACTATCAAAAGACGACTTCTAAAACCATCGACCCCGCGAAAGAAAAAATTCTTTCCGAATCAAAAGCATCCCTCCACAAATTCACAGAATCCCTTTTGCATTTTTCCATCTTACGCGTCCTACTCCCTAGTATCCATAAATCAAAATTGCAAAATCGTTTGCGCTCGTAGCAAGCGTATCGCAATCGTAGGAGAATGCAATTGGACGTGAACGCTTACACTCTCGAACGTTTTCATAACGCGCGCGGTTTTGCGGTTCCGCGAACGAAACTGTCGTGCTTGGCGCACGTGTGTGACTTCGCCTTGTAAACAACAACGAGAGTCACGGACTGGTGTCCCGAGTCAAGCGAACGGATAAGCTCTCAGTTCGCGTCAGAGTCCGAGCGTGTGCGTCTCGCGCGTCGATTGGCCGTTCTCTGTGCTGCACACGCGTCTCTACACGCTCACATTTGCCACGGATCGCGCGTGAGAGAAACCGTGAGTCATTCTCGGTCGCGAGCGTGCGCGGCTCTCTTTTACTCGCATCTCTCTTGCCAAGAGGAGACGAAGGAGACGCGAGCGAGCGTGCCGCGCACGTGCTTTCACAAATGCGCGCGCCTTCGAGTAACCGTTACCTACGCTCAGCTCGTGTTCTTTTCCTCCCTCATTTTGCCTTTTCTCGGAATATTCCTTTTCGCGATTTTCTTCGATACTCGTTAGTCGTACTGCTTCTTCAATTTTCTTGCTCGTGGGTGTCTAATCTTCCTGGTATCTTTTTTTAAAATATTTTATTGGGTAATAACAAGTTGTTACAGAGGGGGCGCAAGTTTAATTTGTTTCTGACGATTTCTCGAGATTTTTTTTAATATTAGCTAACACGTTCCGTGCCGCGCGTGGTACATGTATATGCGTAAACTCGGTTTACTCCGTTTCGTGTTTTTTCTTTTCGTCATCGTCAATGCATTCTTAAATTTTGGTTTCTTCATTTTGCGTCTTGTGTTCGGCAATTTCGCTTTTGTTCCTTCGGGTCTTTTTTTCGTGCATCGATTTTCGTTTCTAACAATAAGACACTCTTGATTTCTTTGTTTCTTAGCGTATCGTACGTTCTTGTTATTCCTTTTTCCACACGTTTCTTCATTTCCTCCCATTCATTTGTCTGGCCAGATACAATTTTGGATTTCCTTCCCTATTTTTCTTCCACTTTATTTTCTCATCAATCTTCTCGTTCCGTTTATTTGTTTCTCGATTCTCCATTTTGCCTTTCATCCACCCTCGCTTCCGTCTCTGTCGCGCCACGGGGCTTGGCACCTGCGCGGAAAGAGAAAGCGAGAAAGACGAGTGCGAGACTAACTTGCGTGTCTAGTGTTTCCAATCGGTCCGCGCTCCAAATTCGTGCCGCTACCAAATCCAAGGTGCCCGTCTCGTGTCGTTCTTACTGGAGTGAGAAGTGACTCGAACGGGAGAAGAACACGCGCGACCTGCCTCAACACGCGCCGCTTTGAATTTGCCTAGGAGGATTATACTGGGTGAAAGGAAACTTCTTCAGACCGCTTCTCTTTCCTTCGGACTTCTACTACACCATTCGTTCGTCTTTTAATTAGTCAAGAAGAGAGAGAGAGAAAAAATCAACGAAAGTGAAATAATTAATTGCGTTAATGAATAATGTGGATTTACCTGAATGTCGTGCAAAATAGCGAGAAGAATTTTTAGTGTTGCAATTGTTTTTTTCTGTTGAAACGATCGATCGTGTGCTTTATTCTTCGCGCGTATCGTAATCGTGTGTGTTAAATCCGCGTGCCACTGTGCGCTTGGAGAACAAGTGTCGAGGCAAGAGAAAAGTGTATTGCGAGAAAGAAGCATTTTACGTCCGACGGTGTTGTCTGCTACCTTTACGGGTCCAACCACTTACAACATCTCCGTCTCCTATACAATCAGCCTCATTCTCGTCCTCATCCTCTTTCACTGGTATCATCCTTTTTCAACAACCTCATCCTCGCGCTTCGTGTGTCATCGCCGAG
This sequence comes from Tiphia femorata, assembly GCA_944319695.1. NCBI lineage: Eukaryota > Metazoa > Arthropoda > Insecta > Hymenoptera > Tiphiidae > Tiphia > Tiphia femorata. Next base: position 5,815,221 of record OX090902.1, read on the forward strand.
CCACTACGGAGCGGTGAGTAACGTTCTCAAAGCGTCATTATCCCCGTTAACTCGGCCGCGTACCGTTAAGATTCATTTGCTGCCGTTTCCTTCGTCCTCCCTCTCCTCCTTCTCCTTTTTCTTCATCATCAAAGATCGTTGCTCTCTATGCTGGAGCACGTTGAATTTTGGGCTCCTACTCTCCGAGTCAATGAGGCTCTCCTTTCTTGTCCATTTATTTCTTTGCTTTCTTTCTTTTGTTTATTCTCTGCCTTCTTCCTCAGAGATCATTGCTCTCTATGCTAGAGGAGGTTGAATGTTGGCCTTCTACTCTCCGAGCCAATAAGGCTCTTCTTTCTTCTCTACAAGTTTTTTTGGTTCTTTTTTTTAGACCATCCTTTTCATGAAAAATTATTACTTTTACGTTGGACGACCCCGCATTTACGAGCACTACTCTCTTAGTTGACCTTTCAACCGGTCTAATAAACTGTTCTTACTTTATTTTGCTCGATGAATATTCTCTTTGAAAATACTAGAATAAAACTGAGGTTGTGATCTGCCAGAGAGGTGCAGACTGTTAGAAACACAATTCTCTCTCTCTTTTTCTTCTCTTTGCTTTAGTTCCACTACTATAAAAGTTCCATTCACATTAACCTGTCAAATTCCCGTGTTCATCTACATTCTTTCTTTCCTCTATTTCGTTTGCTTCTTCGCAATGATCAGATACCTAGGCGACCACCACCGCACAGGCCGATTGCACGTCGTCGCGGATAATTACCGGCTGGACTATGAAAATTACCGCGACGTCATTCGTCACAGGCAGGTCGAACGAAAAGCTCTCGAGCAAGAGAGACGAGGAAGGAACAACGGGAGAGTCTCCGAGTGGTAATTGCGCGTATTGCGCAATAATCCACCGGGCTGAGGTTCAGGCCCCTTTTTGTGTAATATTTGGTAACTATTTTAGCTTCGGACAATCCTCCTGACCCACATAACCGGCCGGCTGCATAGGCCGTGCTGCCTGGGCTATTTCAGGTCCCAAACCTCCTCCCTTTCTCCCTTCGAAACACCGTTTCAGATTGGACATTAACGTGGTAATGTCTCCGCGCGCCGGCCGACTCGAAGGAACGATCTTCTCTTTTCTTCTGGCGTCTTCGAAATGGCCAGTCGTTAGTCAGAGTCGACCAAATCGTCGTGAGCTTCTGCCTGATATTATCTTTCGGTTCAGTTGCATTTGGTGGGACGCTTGAGCTTGAGATTTGGTTGGCTTAGAATTTAGATGGCGAAGGAGTTTCCACGATTTTTTTCAGGATTTGTGGGTGTGCTGAGACGAAGCTTTAAGATCGATCGATTGATCTCGATGTCTGCATCGATATGAGCTTCTAAATGGAATTGGATGGTATAGATAACGAATGATTATCATTCGTTTTCATTTCCAAGTCTCTAGATGCGTGTCGATGTGAAAGGACTTCATTGGTTTCGACGTTTATCCGGTATAATGCGGATGCATTGGTACGAATTTTTTTAATTGGACCATGTGGTTTAAGCAGCTGGAAACTTTCAACGATTTTTATTTTCTTGTATTTCCATCTTTTCACATGTGAAAAAAGTTTGCTCTGACTTTAACTTTCTTTTTTTTGTAAACACAAATAGTGCGCTTCGAATCACTCGTAATAGCAGACCCTTATTTTGAACGAATAATCACTTTTATTAATTCTTGCTAAGGAGAGGAAAAGAAACGTCCGTTTAAAATCCATATTTCACCAGTCCGAGCCTAGAAATCCTTAGATCTGTAAAAATAAAACGTTGACCACTTGGTTCGAAAGAATTCGACGGTAAAGCCAAACGATAAGCGCGCTTGAAAAGTAATTTCTCGTTCAACCAGTCGATGTATTTTCTCCTCGTATGGAAATCCTTAAGATTTAGAAAAATAAAAAGTCGACCACTTGGTCGAAAGAATTCGGTGGTACCGGGAAACGATAAGCTCGAGCGGAAGTTATTATCTTGGCGAGGGCACCGTCTCGACTTCCTCTTGTCGGGCACCCAGACGAATTCTGCCAAATATTTGGCGCACTCGAAATACCGGCCCGATCTTATTTCGCTCCTCTCTCCATCTTCCTCTCTTTCTCTCACTCGCGACATTCTCTTCTTCTGGTCCTGCCGAAATTAGCGCGATCCCTCGGTAGTCGACCCGATTCGGATCTCGAGACGGAGAAGGAGAGGAGGAAAAAGTCCGCATGGCTGACGCGAATTATTCCCTCGCTCGTATTTTCGCGCGCGAGAATACGAGCGCGAAGTCGTGCGCACGCGCGCTATTTTGATTCTGCGCAGGTACGGCGAAGAAAGATGATATCGGTGATGCTATGAAATGCGCCACGGTCCACGATAGATATTTTGAAAAACATAAATGTTAGAATAATGATGTAATGAAGGCGACACGTTAACCACAGTTACGGCAAAATATGAATTATAACTTCGACAGGAACTGCATGCCTTCTACACTTGAAACTGCTTCTCGTGCAATTTGCATTAGTTCAATACAAGTTTCATGCTTTGTTGCAAGTCCATTCTCACTCAAGTTTCTCTACACTCTTCTTGCATTCACCTTGCAAAAAGGAAAGATGTACTTGATCGTATCTTATCTCATCGTAGTAAGCATTAAAGAGGATTATACAATTTTAACCACCCTATACTTGGATTACCAACCTTTTTTCTCCTTTTCTCTCTCTCTCTCTCTCTCTTTCTCTCTCATTCTCTCTCATTCTCTCAATCTCTTCCTTCTCGAAAACCACGATAAAAGGTCTATTTTCGGGAAGCCTGTTACGCGAGTCCGATCTCTTAGGACGTTAAGTGGCTTGAAAGGTGGCGCGAACGAACACGTAACTTCCTGAAGCGATAAGCGCGCGCCGATAGCCATGCGTGCCACGGTTGCCTCTGCCCATATGGATTAATGGTCCCGAGACCACAGAGATGACGATCGCGTTTCGAGTGCGCTCAAAACAAGAAGTCGGAGCAATGTGGGCCAACTCCTTTGGGAGAAGCTTGGACAGATTTACTGGCTGAACGAATTCTTTGTAACCTCGTGGGAGATGCAATCTGGAGACGCGAATTCTTTCTCTCCTTCTCTTGTTCTTTCTTTTTCTTTCATTCCCTCTCTCTTTCCGTTTCTCATTCTCGCGCGCCCAATGACGTGGAAGAGCGTCGGGATGAGTTATTTCTTGAGATTCCATCGGATCTGATAATTCCGTCACGTCATATTTTGCACGTATGCGAGCTATCGCTCGGAGAAAATCGCGAATGGGATATGACGTCGCCTTCCTGGATAGGCGAATAATTAATTATTCGATTAATCGAGAGATAGAGTAAATTCAATTGCGCAGTTTCAATGGATTTTGAGTTATGGCGATAGCAATTCTAGATTGAGAGATTTCATTCTGAGATTCGAAGCAACATTAGTTTCGACGAAATTTAATTTACTATTGTTAGTTATGAGTTTGAGATGTGGTCAAATGTACTACTGGGCTGGTACACATTGGTAGAACGAATAGATTAATTATTCCTAATAGCATAATTGTGTTTAGCGCGTGGCATTTGTGGTTAGTCCCAATGGGGTATTAAGTTAATAACAGAGAACAGGAAAATGCGAATATTGCTGGTAAAAGAAGGTGGAGCCCTAGAGTAAGTTCCAGGAAAATTAAAATTCTTTCCAATTGGGCGAACCTTTACGAATACCAGAATTTCTTCCGAACCAAAATTATCTTCACTTTTTGCTTCAATTTTAATCTGAATCCTCTATGTTCTCAAATATCAATTACTAACATCCTGTGTACTTAACTCTCATATCAATAAAATCTATTCAATTGAATTTCGTTAACGTGTAATGCTTCAAAAGTGTCTTTTAACCTATGTTATACGCCAAGAGAAAAAACTTTCTAAACACTTCAGCCCTATAAATAAATAAAAAATAAAAGAAAGCCCAGAAAATCACAACATTAAACTTTCCTTAGCATGCCGCAGTGACTGGCTTCCTCCTCGACAAAGCTTCGACACCTTCTGTAATTACAATGGAACAGAACTAGCCTAGACTGCAATTTGCGCACAGGTGTGCTCGCACGAAACTCGCGTGTGGGTCTCCGTTAAATAGTCGCGCGGTCACCCACGCGCGTCGACTCGAATGAGATCACCTTTATACTTTAACTCCTTAGTCATGGAGCTCGCGCGCCGGACCAGGACGACGACGACGACGAGGACAAAGTGCGTCGCATTACCTCGATGAAAAATAATCCTTAAAGTCGTCCCGACGCGTACGCCAGGAGAAAAGGTTTAACTCCTTAACAGTGTGGCAAAAGTGAGCTTGCCACCACTGTGTGAAAAAACAGTTTGTTAGATTTTGTAATGATTTTAGTATCGACATTTTTGAAGTTGTTGAATCCGAATATGATATCAAAATTTCAAAATCATATTCCTATTCCGCGACTCGGAAAACCACTGGATACCGAATTTCATAATAATCGAATAAATTTTTATTTTTTCAGTCGCCATATTGAATCCGCCATTTTGAAGTTTGCAATTTTGATGTATTCGAATTCAGCGACCTGAAAAACCGTAAGACACCATCGTTCATAGTAATCGTACATGGGTAAATCGTTTTTTTTTTTAGATGTGCAGGGTGCACATCAGATTTTGGTGGCACGACTTTTTTGGTGCATATATGCTACATGCACTGTCAAGGAGCGCGCATTCTCTCGCGGAGTTCGCGACTCTTGCGAGGAAGAGGGCAACGCACTCGTTGCCATCCTCCCGAGGGAGCATAGCGTGCGTGACGTCACGCGCGCATAAAGCTACTGGAGAAATGCGCGAGAACGTTCTATGACATCACGCGTGCGAAGTTTTAGAGCGTGTAAGGTTTCTGACGTCACGCACGCTCGTGCAGGCTTTAAGTCCGCCGTCCATTAGGTCAGTTTCGCACCGCCTGCTAAAATATATAGCAGGAGATAATGCAGATCTTTCGTGAATATGTTACCCTGCTATATGTTATCCGTGAAAACATAAAATATTATGAATTACAGTCTAAATGCGCTTCCGCTGGGTACTTTATTTAGACGAGGGCTATAAAATTTTGCACCACTTTGCACCCCAAGAATCTTACGTTAACAGTGAGAGAAAATATCAATCTTTCAGGTGTATCTTGATTCATCCCCGACAAAGCCCGATCTCAGAAGTAATTGCAATTTTCACGAAACCGTGTCGCGATACTTCATACGGAGTTATGCCAATTTCTACATAAACGCCGCCAATTTCAATCAGCTCAAACGTTAGTTAAATATTAATATTAATTTTTCAAATTACAATTTGTTAGTTAATATCCATATGGTACTGTATTAATCTATACTACATATTAATGGGAAATGTTTGAATCTTGTCTTTTGTTTCTTTGCTGCGAGAAATACTTTTGTCCAGCTAGAGATTCGCGTTTTGGCCCACTGTGCGCCGCATGGCGTGGAGATTTTTTAAAAAAAATACATGTAGATGAATATACGTATACGGATCAAATATCGCTGTATGGCGCCGCGTTCGTATGTTTCGGGTCCTTCTATAAGGATTCCACGCCACGCCACGCTGTAATCGACGAACAGCTTTAGGAGCGTGATGGCTTTGCGATATCACGAATGTGCGTCAACATTTTAACAAGCGTGCGCATTGGGTGATATCACGCATGTCTGTCCAGATTTTAGAAACGTTTCTGATGCATGCGCGTAGACATTTTAGAATTATGAACGGTGTACGGTGTCACGTGTGAACATTTTAACAAGCGTGCGTATTGGGTGATGTCACGCACGCCTTTCGAGATTTTAAGAACGTGTTTGATACACACGCGTGGACATTTTAGAATTGTGAACGGTGTATAGTGTCACCCGTGAACATTTTAACAAGCGTGCTCATTGGGTACGTGATGTCACCCACGTTTGTCAAGATTTTAGGAACATGTATGATACACGCGCGTGGACATTTTTAAATCGTGAACTTTGTGTGGGGTCACCCGTGAAGATTTTAGGTGCGGGTGGAAGGCGTTCTACGCCGTTAGGTACAAGCGTGCGAAATTTTACTAATGCGTGGGAGCCCGTGTTCTCTGACGTCACGCACACCTGTGAACGTTTTACGAGCGTGTAGATTCTTTGACATTACTTCACGCGCGTGAACATTTTAAAAGCACGAACGTTACATGATGTCACGCACGCGTGTGAACACTTTAAGAGCATGAGGAACATTGGAGGCGCGGAGAGAATTTGAGACACTCATTTAATTGGCTCGCACAATTGGAAATTAACTAAATTAGTAATATTATTAAGTAAAAACTATTTTCACGTTAGTCACGGCTATATTAATTGCTTATTAATATTAATTTAGTTATGTGTAAGCAGCTCCGAGAGGGTTATTAGTTTTTGTCAAAGAAACAATTATCCTTTAAAGATAATTTATTCCGTTACGTAAAACTGAATGTCTCGCAAAAAGCTTTCGGATTTGTGCTATACTTGTAGAGCAATCATAATGTCATCGGCCAAATGTGTTTTGCCAAACTAATCACTTCATTTTCCCTGCGTAAAAGCATATGCGTGAGCGTATCTTCTGACATATCGCCCGCTCGTAACTGTCGACTAACAGCGCCTGAAACTCTTTCCAGCTGCGTGCAGGACACACACTAAGTACACACCATCTCTTCAGCAAGCCACCATAAAGGGTTCTATTGAATTTGAAACCGTCCTATCGAATAATGCGAATCGAGGAAGAAATTAAATGCAAGGTTAACATTGTTCGTCAGTAGTTGGCAAAAAAGAAATATTTTACAAGATTGTTCTTCATATTTACTTAGGTATTTAACTTTGGCATTTTGCGTTCACGTGTTTATTATCGAAAGGGATCGTCCGCACTTACGCGGTTAAAATTATTCGTTCATAGTTGATAAAAAAAAAATATTTTATAAGATCATTTTGCAGCTTTACTTCGTCGCAATTATTATATTTTACCTTCACGCGCTTATTATGGAAAATACCGCCTTCAGTCGCGAGGTTAATATTATTCGCCAATGGTCGGCAAAAGTAAATATTTTACAGGATCATTCTTCACGTTTACTTCGTTGCAATTCTCGTAGATTGCGATCACGCGTCCGTCATCGAAAAGGATCGTCCTCACTCGCGAGGTTAAAAGTATTCGTCGTCCTCCTTCGTCGCCCACATCGAACGCCTTCGCGCGTGTAAATTTACATCAAAGAAAATGTGGAAAAAGGTGAGGAAAGGGTGGAGAGAGGAAAAGAAGTATCGCAATAATCTCGAGGGATTGCATTCCCAAGATTATAGTTTTATTTTTATTTCGCAGTTGTGCGATTCGCTTCGCGAATTCTCACACTGTTGTGGAATACTGTCGCAAATGAATCGTCGGGCTCAGCTTTTGAGAGGACTAAATCCAAGCTGAACGGGCGTTTACACGTTGTTGCGGTACCGTTTGCCAGCCTGACAAATTACCTTGGACCCTGTCGCGTGTCGCTCGTGCATGCCGAGCGGCTTGCGCGCGCACGCGAACCTCTCGGCAAGGGAACGTTTCAATTCGGGCGTGCCATTTTCGATCTCACGCGCAAGCGGATGTTTTAATTCGCGAATGGCATTTTTGATTCACGTGCCAGTGTACGGTTCAATTCGTAAGTAGTAGTTTTAGCGTTCGTGCAAGGTGGATATTTTAATTCGTGTACGAAATTTCGGATTTTCGCGCCAATGGCGCGGTTCAATTCGCGCGCGCCATTTTCGATCCCATGCGTAAGCGGACGGTTCAATTCGCAAGTGGCAGTTTTAGTGTTCGTGCAACTGGACATTTTAATCCGCGGGTGGCATTTTTTATTCTCGTGCGAGTGGACGGTTCAATTCGTGCGTGCCACTATTGACTTTTATGCGAGTAGCTAATGTAATTCCTGCATCACACGTTTGATTCTTGTGTAAGCGGATATTTTAATTTGTGTGTCGAATACTTAATGTTTGTGTAAATGGCAATTTCAATTCGCGCGGGATATTTTGAATTCTTACGTAAGTTGGAATTTTAATTCGCATCTGGCATTTCCGAGTCTCGCACAAGCGAGACTGTTAATACGCGCGTGGTAGTGTTTATTTTTTAAATGGTACAATTTTAATTTTTATCTCTATTTGTGCAATTCAGTTTTCCATGAAAATACGCATGGCGTTAATTACTCGTGATTTATTCTATATTTGGATTTGAAGAGAACTCTGAAAACTGAACCATGGGATCTACGATCCTCCGTTTGTCACGAAGGCATTTCGCGCGAAGGACATTTTAACGTTTCAACTCACTCGTGTCATTTTTGATTCCCGCGAGAAGCTAATGTTTTGGCGGCGCGAGAGAAAATTTCGGAAATTGGGCCATGGAGACCGTGGACTCCGTGAAATCGTTGCAAGGGTGGTCGGCGTGGAAGGAAATTTATCGCAACAAAATTGCAACTCTGATTTATCGCCAAGGATGAAGGGGGCTAGGAACGTATTTACGAGGCTACCCTCTCTCGAAGCGCGGGCCGATAATAACGCGCGCAAAGCAAGCCGAATGTCTTTATTTTTTCTCGAGAACGTTAAGGGGCTGCTCTGGTTACCGAGCAGAACGGGAAGTCGACTGTTAATGTAGCCGTAAATCACTGATAATCTCGTAAAGTTGCGTCCGGTCTCGTTGCCACGTTGAAGGATTCCTCGCGGATTCTTCGCTTCGATGAGAAAAATTAACGATCCTGCGTTTACGAGTGCGCGATTATAAAAAATGATAAAAATCTTCTGCGAGACGCTAAGAGGCTCGTTAAAGTGTAACAACGCTATAAGATAACGATCCGATGCATTCTCAGTCGAAAGTTTCTCTTCTTTTTCGTATTCTAGCTTTTTTCATAAGCTTTATCAAGGTCGTTCCACTCATGACGCATCACGGTTAGACGTGAGGTAAAGGTAGACTTGTGATTTCCAATCGTGCGATTATGTAGTCGCATAATTAGAGTGCAAGATTCTTAATGTAGGACTGCGCACATGTGACTGCAGATTTTTTCGTTGCGCACCTATGGATCCTCCTTAACCGTTGAGTGCCAAGCGGTCATATTGCGTTTCTTCTGTTCTGTATCGAAAAGTGTCAGCGTATTATAAGCATTTACATTACGATGAGATTTATTGGAATCAGAATTAGCGATTAACAATTCCCTAATGTCCCTACTCTTGCTCAACGAGATATCAGAATTAGTACTGAGTCGAAAGAAGTAAGATTTACCGCACATATGTTTATGTAAAACAGCGCGATTGTATTGGCATTTTTGGTATTTTTCTTGTTGGTAGCTTCTTGGCATTTTTCGACACGACATGGAAAAGCGCAATATTGCCGCGTGGCAATTTTGGATTGGGAAATAACAAAGACCCGTGTCAGTCAAATGGTTAAAGACTGCGCGTTCTATTTATGCGATTACGCAATCGTGCGACTGAAACTCGCAGGTAATTCTTTGGGAATTCATTTTTGTACAAACGAATATGAGTCTATAAAATGTTCTAACTTTCATCAGGATTATTTCGTCAGTCATAGCCTTCTTGGTATGTGTGTGACTGCTGGGAGATTGAGATAAAACAGACAAAATATTTATATCTTATGAATTTACGACGGTTTACAAATATTTCATCTAATTTCCATCAGGATTATCCCCCTTTACCTATGACCTATGACGTTATCCTCTATGACGTGTGAAGTAAAACGATCGGAAGGATTTTCATTGGAGAATTAATTTCTCATGAATTTGGAGCATTAAGACATTTTCTTCTATCTTCCATCCGAATATTCTTTTTAACCATCGTCTTTCTACGAAGTTGCGAGGTGAAACCAATTGGTTCGGACCAATTTTCATAGAGAATTTATTTTTCCTTAATTTAGGACATCAAGATAATTTCTTTCAACTCCCACTGAATCGTTCCCTTTAACCATCGTCGCCCTATGACGTGTGATAGTTACGCAGCTCGTGTAATTTGAGAGTTTCAGCGAAAGGGTAGGCGATGACATTTCTGGTAAATATCGTGCTCGTCCTATTACCGGCGACAGGGCGGAAGAAGGACCCTGGGGTGTACGGTAGAAATAGGACGTAGGAAACTAAATTGTTTAGCGGTGAAGCCATAAGACATTTAGCAAACAGACGGACGTATCTTGCGAGTACTTTTTCAAGGATTCAGTCCAGAATTCTTGGCGCATGCGCACGTGAAGAGCGCACCTAAAACTTTCAGATCGACACTATGTCAATTCCTATCGATTATCCTGAAAGTACGTCAAATCTATTTCATAAGAAACGAGATATTAATCAAAGCTAATTGCAACTTATCTATGTAAACATTAATTGAACAAACAGTGAATTGGAATTTCCACACTTTTGAAACAAGTGCCTCGATAATTGATACAGTTTGTTACAAGCTCGTTAATCGCAAAATCGATATTCCCAACTGGGGATGAGCGATTTTCACTTCCATGACAATTACCCTATGCCAGATCAACAATTCCACTGTGACGAGCCACACTTTGGCATAATACCACATAGAAAATCAACGTAATTTGTATTATAACTCTGTAAGTGTCGTTGATCGAAAGGGCCACTGGAATTAGCAACAGGATCCACCAGGACCTGGCAAAACGGTTATTTCAAATACATAGGGAATGATCCCCTTTAACGATTTTTCCTTGGTTGTATAATGTAAACCAACCGCCCTACGGATGTAAGCGGCCGTAAGCTCCTACCACAGACTCGCGAGGTGGAACATATTAATCGTACCGTAGCGAAAGATTAGTTGTAATTATACTTTCGAAGTGTTCTGTGTTTGCTGCAAGAAAATTTGTGGCAGATAGACGAGGATAGTCATTCTCAAGTCTAACAATAAGCAGAGAGTCTAAGCGACATTCTTTGACATTCTGTTTACAACCAAAAAGGCGATTAGTTTGATATTATTTAACACTCTCTTTACAAGGAAAAAGATAATTAATTTGATAAAAGGCATTTAATTGGCAAAATTCAATGGCACTACCAGTATACCGTACTTCAAAGAAACAATTGTCGAAATATCTTTTAGGAAGTTGATACCATAACTCATTAATTTAATTTACGATATTTCAATTCGACATTTAGTTGTTTTATCGACCAGAATATCTTAAAAGAAGCAAAAGTTAAAATTGTTAGAAAAAATCAGAATCATTTATTGGAACGTTCACCCCATAAGACACCCAACTGTTCGTTTATTATCATCTCTACTAAAGTCCCTGTTAAATAGGACTACCATTTAATCAACAATTAACCCAATCAATTGACTAAGTATTTCAACCGTGTCAAACGAATAACCACAATGAGCTTACCATAATTGCGCCGTGACCGGCTCGGTCAGTTAACGCAAACAATTTTTATTTCTTTCAACGACATTTTTTATAATTCACCAAAAAAAGATTTCTTGCATAGTTCAAACATTTCTCAAAACCACGTGTTTTTTTTTGATTCACCAAAAAAATATTTCTTGCATACTTCAAACATTTCTCAAAACCACGTGGTTTTTTAATCACCAAACAAACATTTCTCGCATACCAACCACGTGCCCACGCTTCTCGTCTCCTTCCACGCTCTCGAACGACACCACGTAGGGTCCTCGTGTAACTTGTACACGCATAACGCGCGTGTTTCGCTGGCGAAGTGCACGCATAATCACGTCGTCGTGGTCGTCGTTGTCGTTGTCGTTGTCGTCGAGCGGGAATGCAACGCGTGGGCGAGAAAAACACGTCGGAGGATTAGGATTCCTCGTGAGAGCGTGTCGTCCTCTCCGCCACATGAATTTCCTACGCATGCCGCGTTCTAGAGAGACAGCAAGAAAAGGAGAAAATTTTCGTCGAATTGTTCCTCTCGTAGGAACACGCGCTCCATAGACGTGGAATTTGTTTTGGTTAGAGAATACATAGTAGAAGGGAAGGTGCGAACAAGATGTGACAACGAGGGAGTCCAGTTTGTGGTGAAATTGTTCTTTTCCCTTTTTTGTGAGGTATGCTCACTCGACACTCAACTCACACTGAAGCTCACTAAAATTGTGTGCTTACTTGACTTTGGATTTGAAGTTGCTTTCAGGCATGAGATTTTTTGTAAATTGAGGGAGTTATTATTTTTTTCAGAGTAGAGTGTAAACAAATTTGCTGGAAAAAAGATAGATCGTTTGACTGGAGCAATATTTATATTTGTCTATGTGAAAATCGTTGATTCTAAAATTTCCTTAGGGAGTAAAGGGATTAATTGATCGTCAAAGGAAGTATTAAGAAGGACTAATAAAAATTGCGAAAGCAACATTAATAAAAGGAAATCAAAACCGTTTTATTGTTATTGTAAACGAGAGGCGACTGTTTAATACAGAACTGTGTGATGAAATTACTATAAGAACAGTCTATTAACTCAAGCTTAGGACATTAATATAATTTGAAGGCACATAAATGCTAAAGCGTCGTCAAATCTATAAATCATCCAAACATAAAAAATGAGGACTTTGGTTTATTAAACAACAAATCCGCATTATCTTTAGTATTTTACATATGGTTTAGCAAATACTCGACCGGAAGCTACCTACGGCAATTACTTCGGAAAGTCATACGATACCTATAAAATCTTCATCACAATGCATTCTTCACAACTATTGCTCACGACAAAGCTGCACTACAAAAATAAGAACCGAATCTTATAACACCACTGTCTTCCAGTCGGTGTTCTCGATCATTTGCCACTGACAGCAGGGACAAAATTACCAATACGTCCTACGATACCTATACAAACCTCATCGCAATGCATTCTTCACAACTATTACTCTCAACGAAGCTGCATTACAAAAATGAGAACCGAATCTTATAACACCACTGTCTTCCAGTCGGTGTTCTCGATCATCTGCCACTGACAGCTGGGACAAAATTACCAATACGTCCTACGATACCTATACAAACTTCATCGCAATGCATTCTTCACAACTATTACTCACGACTAAGCTGCATCATAAAAATAAGAACCGAAACTTGTAACAGCACTGTCTTCCAGTCAGTGTATTTTCGATCAGCTGACACTGACAGCACAGGGGCCGGCTCGCGCCCCAAGCGCGAGCGAGTCTCGCCCGAAGACAGAAAGAAAGAGAGGAAGAAAAGAAGTGTCGCGGTTGGTCGACGATCATGACCACGACGCCGACGTCGGGACGCCCAGACGTCATTTTCTCCCTTCGTCGTGAAGACGCTCCGTGAGTTTCCTCCTCGCAACTGGTTTCTCTCACGCGTGCGTGCGTACGCACGCACACGACTCGTTGCCTCCCATTGGCTCGCGCGTCTAAATTTAGAGTATGATCGACCGGTCGTTCGCGCTATCGGGACAAATAGCCCGGCGATAAAGTCATTCGCGGCTCTCGGGCGCGAGCTGAAAGTCGCCGGCGCGTCCTTCTCTTCGAGTTGTAAGGAAGGAGAAGAAGATAAAAGTAAACGAGAGAAGAGAAGAGAAGAGAAGGGAGGGAGAGAAAAAATTGAGAAAAGACGCGGAGAATTCTTTTCATCTTTTTTTTTTCTCCACGACTTTCTTTCTCTTTCATTTTTCAAATTCCTTCTCTCCTCTCTTTCTCTTTCTTTCGAGTTCGGTGCGAGTAATTTGAGTCTCAGGGTTGGTCGAGAGTCGAGTGAGTGAAAGTGCGAAGGCTTCGAGGCGCTTGCCGACTAGTCGCGCGTCTCGATTCCTCTGCTCTTCGGAATCGACTGCTGCTCGCTCACGCTCATTCGCCTGCTGGTGCTCGGGGTGCTTCGCCGAATCGTGTCACGTTTCCACGTGGCCGCCACGTGCGACATGTGCGCCAGGTGGGAGAATTCGAGATATGCGGCCCGAGTGTTTGAGAACGAGGGCCACGCCGAAATCGACGATGACTGCTGTCGCGAGCGGTGAGTTTCCTAAATTTTCTTTTCTTTTTTTTGTTTTCCTTCCTTTTTCTTGGCGGTTCTCGTGACGCAGAAGCGGAGCGCGCCGTTGTTTTAGGTTTTAATTCGTTGGGCGGAATTGTTTGGATAAGAGGTGGAAGGGATGTCTTTCGTGTGTTTAAATAGTTTTAGAAACTTCGTATTTTGTGGTAATATACATATTCAGGAAATTGATATAAAATTTCATTGATGCGGAGTACGTTTGGATTTAGACATGCTTCTTCTTATTTTCTTTTTTTGATATATTTATTTTAGGGAACGAATCTTTAGATGGATTAACAATTGTATAATTTTTGCCGGGTAAAGTATTTTTATTTTAACACTATTCCTACCGACCGGACAAATGACCATTTTTAACATTTCGATTAGAATTTCCTGTATACAACGTAATTGCATCGCCTTTAAATTTCACGATTTTCTCTAAAATATACGTATAATACATTTTTCGATATTTTAGGAAAGGTCGCGAAATTTGAAAGTGATGCAATCACGTTGTATATAGGAAATTCTAAACGAAATTTTAAAAAAGGTCATTTGACCGGTCGTGGTAGGAATAGTGTTAAGCGTTGTACTTTGTTTACGATTGGAGCTTGAATCTGTTTGATAAACATATTGGTAAAAACAAGGGTCAAAAAATCATTGGATATTTTGTAGACGACAAAGAAATTCGGCAGACGCTTGTAAATTTCTTCCGTCGAAAATATGACAAGTTCGTAGTACGGGTGAAATTATGTCATGGAACTCGACAGCGCGAAGCTCGATAATTCGATTAGTCCGTCAGTCGAGTATAGGGATTCCTCGCGACGAAATAAATCTCTCGAAGAGACTCACCACGATAAAATTACACGTAAACGATCTCAAGTGACCGCAACCTATTTTTCTTCTGCAACTACAGCTACATAATTAATCGGAAAATTTAAATACGATAATCTGTTTATTTACGCGACGAAAATTGGTTTCAAGGAGAACAATGCAAGTGGAGCTGTTTAAAGTAAGCATCTGATCTTTTTGTTTTCATAAACTGGCAATTAACAATTCACAAGTGAACGAAGGAATTTCTGTAAATTGTTATGAACAAAAGAGTTGCATTGTACACGTGTTGTAAGCATTCGTTACTATTTAATTTGAATCAAACCGAGAGAACGTCTAACAATTGCTTTGTCAAAAAGGAAGGAAACATTTAATCTTTTCTCTACTCCTACACATCTCCGTGTAAATTCTACTATCTCAACTTCGTGCTTATTTATGTTCTCACAAAAAAGGACAACAGAGAGTGACTCAATCTCCAAATTTATTTTCCACTTTTCCCACGGGAAACCTCATTGACCTTTTTTACGTGTCCTCGATTCACTCACGCATTTTACTTCGAGGTCGAGCCACGAATTGTCCACTCGTTACGCGAGAACGATAAGAGCCTGGGACCTCGAAAGTGGAGATGGAATTAAGTTCAGACCGTACTTGCGAATGCCGATCAATTCTTCGTAGGTTTTGAATACTGCTAATAAGATAAATATAACGATTTGTTTGTTGAATATTTCTATTTCACGAAACAATTCGTACAATTAAATTACCACGACGACAACAATACTGAATATCGGTAGAAACCGAGAGAAATCATTTTAAGAGAATAAAGATTTTCCACTCCATGGATTTTCTTATACCATTAGATCAGTTTTCGAATGTAACGTTTAAGTTTCAATTTTCTGAAAACTACTACTTCTTCTTTTCAAATTACTTATAGAATATATCAAACCTAGCAATATCAATGGTAACATCAGGCTGTACCAAAGAATGCTATAACTGTCAATAATGCAACTCCTCTATAATAAGTACAACATCCTAACTAAAAACTGTGAAACACTTTTCACAAAGAATTGCGTCAGAACGTATCCGAACATTCGATTCGATGACTAGAAAAAAGTCACTAAACACCTATTACACGAATCAACTTAATTTACAAACAATTTCCATTTTATTTAAGAAGTAAAAATTCTCTTAATATCAACATCGTCGTGATTAACGAATCTAATTACATACTCCTATTCGAAGTTCGAGTCCGGTAAATGTTCAAGCCTACTCGCGAGTTGCTCGGGGCCATCGCCATTGAACGGCCTCAACGATATGCAGATCGTCGCGCGACGTCACTCGACACTCGCTTAACAAATGCTGGCCCGGACTGATTTTGCCGGCGCGACGCGCACTGCCTCCCAGATAAGAAGGTTATTCGTTTCTGATAATCCTTATCGACACCGAGGATGCCACAGGCATTATAGGCTCATGCGCGCGCTCTCCAGTAGTCGCGTGAATATCGTGCGATCGTGAGCTACGAGAATACCCACGTGGCCCGAGCTCGGTCCAATTCCGCAACGCGTTTTCCACGCGGAATACGAGAAGAATTCAGTGAAGGTTATTTTAGTGTGTCGTCGACCGTTGATCGTCTCTCACTGGGTGCTTGATACAGAGAGGCTTAGATATTTTTTTTTCTTACTCTTTTCGATTCTTTATCCTTTCCTGTTCTGTTTCTTCTGCGTTATCGGAGCACATCCGGTTACGGTTTTCGGTGGGCGCGGTGACGATAAGACGTCCGATAAGGTATTTTTGATAAACCGACCGCAAGTGGTAGTTGAAGAATTTGCGAAGAAATTCGCGAAGCAAGGATTCCTTTTTCTTTACCTTTTTTCTTTCTTGAAAAGAGCAAGGAGAACGAGACGGATCGAAGAATCGATAGGTGAGAAATCGGTTTGTTTGGAAGAAAGGGAATTTCTATTTTCGTCGGTGACGTTTGTCCCGGATTCCTTGGACGAAAGCGAGAGCTCGGAATCCTTCTGTCGGTTTACTCGCGAAGCGAATGATTCTATGTTTTTCTTGAGTTTCATTTTATTTTTTGAACGGAGGCGATTTTCTTCCGAGGATAATATCGAAGAAAAAGCGAAAGGTTCATTTTCTCCGTGTAATCTAGAAATAATGAAATTTGCCTGTCAGACTACTACTGGAAACTAAATACTTCGATTGTTACCTCGAGCTTCCACCGTAAGCTCCACTCTGAAATTTATTTATCCCCTTGTGATCGGATGCGAGACTTCAAATATCCTCCAAGCAGTTTCCCTCAAGCGGAAGTGAAAGATTTCAATTTTAAATCGTTAAAGGGGCAACGTGTCGAGAGATCATGACGCACGGCCGGACAAAGCGCGGAAGATAAAATCCGGTGGGATGCGACTACCGGTCTTGATGCGATACGCGGTTGGGGTCAAAGTCCGCCTCAATGTCGAGTAACAAGGTTTCCTCAATTGCCTAATGGTAGGTGCCCGGGGCCAGTAATAATCGACGTGCTGCTGCACGGACCCTCGGACGGATGCAGCGGAGGCCCGTGGTCGTCGCGCGATAAACTCGTGGGTGGATGGGCGGTGCTCAGATTGCCAGGAAAAAAATAAAACATCAGTGGGTTCAACGTTTCGTAAATATTCTCCCTCCCTCTTTCTCATTCTCTTCTCCTCGTTATCTTTGGACTCTTTTTTAAGCCCGGGGAGGTAAAGCAACGGTGCTTGTCTCCTTTTTTTTCCTTTTTATTTCTTCTTGCTCTCTGTTCAATTTGTTTATGCTTTTATCTTTGACGATATGCACGATAGATTGTAAACACTCTCTATCTCTTTCTCTCGCTCTCTCTCCTGCTCAGTCCTTTTTAGTTTTTTTTCTCTGTAGATTTTTTGGCGGGGATTAACAGAGGTATAGCAATAGGGGATTCTTTTCTTTTTCTTCTTCTTTTTGCATAGGATTTGGTTAGAGCCTCTACGTTTGGTACGCGTAACAACCACTTTTTTTCGAGAGTCATTTTCTTTGGACATAATAAACGATGTCTTATCTTTCTCTCTTTATTAACGCGTTAATGGGCCAATCTCTCACTTTCTCATTACCAACGGTCGTCTTGAATTTCGCGCGCGACTCCAGGAAGCCTATCTTCGATATGTCATTGTTTTTTCTAATGTATTTTCACGTTAAGGAGTCGTCTTCTCGAGTGGTTCCAAGTAACCCATAAAAAAGGGGGGAGAAAATTGCATAAATATTCACCTCGTTTTCGGACCAAGAACAATCCCTCGTCTCTGTCTCCTCTCGCGTGCCAGTAGCAATTCGGACTTTGCACATCGGCCGTCCTTTGCTCCGCGACAGAGAATTGCAGTAATGACATGGTGGACGCGCGTGCCGGCAGATGGTCGGTGAAGGAGTAAGAGAAGAGAATTCTTCTCCAAAGAGAAAGAGTGAGTGAGTGAGTGAGTGTGTGAGAGAGAGAGAGAGAGAGAGAGAGAGAGACGACTTAAACTCGACAGAGAGAAGTGGAAAGAAAGAAAAAGAGAAGGAGTGAAGGCAACACGACGACGTAACGATCCAGGAGGCACAATGGTTCGAATGTTCGAATGGCTCGCGCGATGCAAAAGAAACGCTCGAAGGTCGTCCCTCTTTGCCTTCTTCTCGCGGCCGTGTCGCACGGCTCGTACCACGACGTCGAGTCAGTCGAAACTCGCGCGCGGATCGACATGGAAGGTGGTTTAACATAATCGGTATATTTTGCAAGCGATCCGTAACCGGCCGCTTCTTCTTCTCTCTTCGCCGCTCCCGTCCTCGTAAGCGTCGAGGTCGAAGCGAGAACGCGAGCGCAGGCAAATACGGGGAAGGACCACGTCACCGCCTTCCTTGGGTTGATTTCTTCGTGCGCGAGTGCCGAGCTTGTGTGTGCCGGTTAATAGGGAGATCGAAGGAATCGGTTCAATTTTCGTCGGACGAAAAGAAATTCGAAAGAGGAGGAGAGCCGAGGATTTTTCCCCGTGAAATTTTTTTGGATCTTTCTGAGGTACGCGACGGTGTAAGGTTAGTTCGATGATTTGTGAGTCGATAGGAAAGATCGAGAGATAAAGGAATTAATTTGACATTGGTGGCGCGAAATGAAATTTGACAGAGGAGAGTGGAGGATTTTTTGTTAATGGTGCCACGTGAGATTTTTGAGTTCTTTTAGAGATACGGGAATTGCGTAAGGTTAGATTGATTATACGAGTTCGATTGTAGGAGTCGATAAGTCGATTCATCGGACGACCAGTTTCGATACGCGTGGCGCGAAATAAAATTCAAATGGTGGTACGCCAGAAGGAGACCGTGAAATGCGGCCGTCTGATTTCTTGTTACGATTTAGTGCGGTCGTAGAATTTTTTATGTCACCGTGACGCACTTAAACTTGCGTTATTACTGCGTGAATGAATTGAGCGAAATGTCGATACGTGAAGAAAAAAGAAATGAACGTGAACCCGCGCAAAACATAATTACCGAATCTTTTGAATTCACGACTCACGACAAAGCACGATTCGTAAAATCTCTTTAATTATTTTCCACTGTCGCATAAAGATCGATGGACTTTTGATAAAATCGTCTAATTGTGAAAATCTGAACAAAATGTCTTTTATCTAATTGTAAGTACTTTTTCTTGTCTGTCGACAAATTATCAAAGTCTGGGACAATTCAATGATTTAATCAATCGGTTTGAACGTTGCTGATTCATCGCGCACGAACGATACGATCGAACAATTGAAATAATTGTTACTATTCTATGAAGTGATAACGCGATCGTTAATACGTCAACGAAGTAAATAACTATTAATATTGATTATTCGCGTGGAACTTCATTCGGACCCTTGAGATTTTCTTTTCATGCATTTTGCATAAACTTTTGAATTAAAAGCTTTCTTATCGATGGAGTAACAGCAGTCGAATGTCTTATTTTTTTCGTAAAATCCAAAACGAACAGGCGCGACTCTTTAAATTATTTCGTTTCTTCTCAACAATCGCGTGACTCGAACAACCAAACAATTGTTATTATACGAGTTTTTTTAACTGTTTGTCGTATTCCGTAACCCACTATCGAAGTAAACAATTATTTTCGCGCTTAAAACATTTTCTAGAAATTATTCGTTCAAAGAGTTCCTCGTTGATCTAGGGTCAGCGGTCAAATTTCTCACTTTATTTAACAATCGCAAATGAAAGCAGGCGACACATCAAATCATTTCGATTTTCCTTAACCATTGCCCTACCTGCTGACTCATCGCGCCTCAATGACAGGGCCGAACAGTCGAAGTATCGTTGCACTACGACTTTCCGATAACGCAGTCCCGTTAGTCTTCTACCAAAATGAGTAATGTTTAATAATTATTATTCATGCGGAATTCTAGACCCTCTCGATTTTCTTCTTATGCACCAGCTCGCGATTTCGCATCAATTTACGACCTCGGTTCTTTTTCACACGTTTAATATTCTCTACAAAACGTCGAATTAAAATTTTGCTCATCGGTACAATGAGAACAGCAAAACTTTTTATTATTTTTTATCCAATCCCAAAAAACGACTCGTAAAATCATTTCGATTTTCCTTACCCATTGCCCTACCTGCTGACTCATCGCGCCTCAATGACAGGGCCAAACAATCGAAGTATCGTTGCACTACGACTTTCCGATAACACAGTCCCGTTACTCTTCTACCAAAATGAGTAATGTTTAATAATGATTATTCATGCGGAATTCTAGACCCTCTCGATTTTCTTCTCATGCACCAGCTCGCGATTTCGCATCAATTTACGACCTCGGTTCTTTTTCACACGTTTAATATTCTCTACAAAATGTCGAATTAAAATTTTTCTCATCGGTACAATGAGAACAGCAAAACTTCTTGTTATTTTTTATCCAATCCCAAAAAACGACTCGTAAAATCATTTCGATTTTTCTTAACCATTGCCCTACCTGCTGACTCATCGCACCTCAATGACACGACCGAACAATCGAAGTATCGTTGCTCTACGACTTTCCGACAACGCGGTCCCGTTACTCTTACACTAAGACAAGTAATCATTAATAATGATTATTCATGCGGAATTCCAGACGCTCTCGATTTTCTTCTTATGTGCCGGCTCGCGACTCAGCTTTGACTTTCCGCCTCGGTTCTTTCTTTCGAGAGGACGCGCCTGACCTCTCTCTACGGCGACAGAAATATCAAGGACGCCGTTAAGGACTGCCACTTTGCGCGACTATAAAAAGAGCATTCGTGTCGGTTGCACGTAGCACGACGGCGGACGCGATGCATCGCGATGGATCTCTCGTAATTCCATTAGTTTAATTCGATTTATCGACCTTAGACTAGACGTGGGAGGGAACGATTGGAACAGGGGGGACGTTAAACAAGAGGGGCTAGCGGTGAGAGAAGAAGAGGGGCCGAACACGAAGCGCTCGCCTTTCGTTTCAGTGTTTGTTCCAGCGCGAAGGTCAATAGCTGCGCGCGAAATCACTGTGTGAAATCAAACGATTTTTCATACACAACACCACGTTAATTAATCGTCGGTAGTTCTTAACGATCGCGAGTTCTCGTAGTAATTGGACCCTGTAAGACACAAGATTGTTTTTACAAGTGTCGAGCACTTTCTCACGCAGGCTTGATGCTGTTGTTTTAAATTTGTTATTATTTTTTTTTGTTATTAATACCTTGGACGTTCGTAGAATGTTTATCAGTGAAATTTTAGTCACACTTTAAACACCCCGGGCGCGCGAATTATTTTTAACGATCGGTAGCTCTAAGAGGTAATAGTAACGAATTTTCACTCGAAGTTCTTTCTAGTTTTACATTGGTCTGTTGAATACTTACGAATCAGTAGCCGGAATAAGTAATAATAACGAATTTTTTCCAACGATTTTTTTTAATAATTCGTTTAATATCTACGAGAAATGCATCTAGTTACTGTCGCGCTCGCACCTAAGCAATTTTCAATAATACGAATGCGTCGATTATCCTCTCACCAAAATCTTTCGCTTGTTCTCTCTTCTCCACGAAACTTTTAAATACGCCTACTCGCACGCTAAAAGCACCTGGCACGTAATTAATTCTCGACACCGAAGAATAGAAATTTCCAAATAAGTCACCGTCAATATCTTGTCGGAGTCTCTTACGTGCACTCTCCTTTTTCTTTTTTCTTTTCATCGATAGTCCGTTAATTCTCACGGGACATTTACACGTCTGATTACCATCGCATCGACTCTCTCGTATCGTTCGATTCGAAGAAGGAAAAGTAGAGAGTGCGAAACATGGTGTGGGACGATCGACTGTCGGTGAAAGAACTGACGGAGATGAAGAAGAAGACGCCGCGGTTTCCTTCGCGCGAGAGGAACTTCGCGATGAGGAGACGTGGTCCAAGGAGGTCCTCGTCCTTGATCCTCGGTGGTGCCTCACCTACCGCGGCACCACCGCCGGAACTTCCGGAAGAGAGGCCGTCGCATCAGCCGCCGCCGCCAGGCGAATTCTCCTACGAGGACGAGATCTGCAACAATAATGTTTGCACCGTGTAAGAGAACAGATTCATTTTTTTTATTTAATTCTTGAGACCTGCTGTGGTTTTTCTTTTTTCGTGCGATTAAATTGATATATGTTGATATCGCGAAACGGTTAATTAAGACCAGATATGCAACAATATTGTTTGCACCGTGCAAGATAATAGATTCATTTTTTTTCTCGTGAATTGTTGAGAAGTGTCGCGGTTTTTCTATTTTCTTGGGATTAGATTGGTACGCGTAAATTTTGCGATACGGTTAGGTGGAGGTCTGCAATCATAATTTTCTGTTTAATTGTTTAGACCTGTCGTGGTTTTTCTTTTTTCGTGATGGGATTGATATATGTTAATTTCATAGTACAGTTGGCGTAAGTGTTTTGTATTAATCTTAAACTGGTATCAAAGGATCAATTTGAAATACAGAATTAACACTAAACCTACTAAAGATTTTGTTCCATATGGAGATTTCCCCTATTAATAGGTCAGTTGACCCGCTTTTGGTAGCTTTAGTGTTAATTAACCAGTTATATGGTAAGGATGTTGAGACAGGTAGATATTCCTCCTTATTCTTCTATATCTACTTTCTATTCTTCAGTTACAATTCTGAAGTGGGAGCTTAATCCATTCGCGTCATTCGGTAAGCTGTGATCGCATAAGTTTTTGTTGGTGTATGAATCATGTGACGAGCTCAGCTCGCAATGCTGCATTGCCCTATACAGGTGCATGTAATTGTTATTTAAATATGACGTTAATGGACTAACTTTCAGAACTAAAATTTTATCTTGTTCGATTCTATTTTGTTGGGTTGATTAAACAATCCGTTCCGTTAACGAATTCAGCAATTCTACGTACTTCGTTGATCTTATTACCGGACAACCCAATTTTTTTATTTAATTACACAGTAACTTAATTTACAAATTTATTCCTCTGTAAAAATGAAGACTATCGATCAATGTGTTAAAAAAGATGGTCACGTGGAAGGAGTGAGGAGAATTTTCGAAGAAAACTCATTTTCAAATTTTCACTTTAAAGTAATTTATTTATTTCGTGCTTATTGGGCACATTGACAAAGATTGAAAGAAAAATTACTCTCAAAACAATTCTACTGCCTCGGAAATGAAACAATTGCGACGGGATGTCTACAAACAGGACGAATTACTCGCTGTAGGAGATAAATGAGATACAAAAGTCGTCCGTGCGTAATGGTGGCCGACGTGGTTATCTCATCTCGTTGATTTAATGGGATCATTAACGAAACATCCTCGTTACTGGGTGTCGGTACTCACGCAGGGCGTGCGAAGACCTGTCCACTTTTCATGTTTGGCGAAGCTTCTAGACACGTGATTTACGGACCATGCCAAAATCTAAGAGACCGTTGCGTAGGTAAACCATAAAAAAATCGGTTGGATATTAATGACCAATGATTGTAGATTTTTACAAGATTAATGGAGAAGAGATAGAAAAAGAATTCTATTGACATGGAGAGAATCTTACATTTTTTTACATACAAAAATACTTGTTTTTATTTTTATTTCATAAAAGGTAATTAATTATTATAATCATAGTAATTTAATTAGATGGTTCCAAATTACGTACTCGCGAAAGAGAAAACGAATTTTCAATTTCATTTTTCGTTGTCATACTTGCTTATGCATATACAAATCATCGTTCACTTCATATCTTATGATTTATTTTCAATCGAACATCATCCTTGCTTAAAGAATTTAAAAAGGAACATAATATTATTTGATTTAACGGTAAGACATCGGTCTGCATAATTACTTGACAATTCAATGTAAGTTTACGATTTCCAATTGTAAAATCATTTGTACATCATTAGTAGATCGCTTATCGATAAGTACACAATGGGAAATACTCACATAAATATTTCTCAGTCACTGACTTCACGCACGAAGCTTTTCCACGCAGTAACGGCACCTTTGAGCCGGACCTGACTCACGGATAAACTCGATAAGATCTCGATTGATCCTGGCACCGCTCTGTTTAATTGTAAGAAGATTGACTCATGCCGCGTTATCTGCATATCTATTTCTCGCGGTTACAATTAGACACGTGCAGTTCCTTCACGGAGTTTAAAAAGATCGAGCACAGGATTGCCTTAGCACGTGCCACTCGATGACGCGAGACGATTTACACGGAGTGACGAAAAAAATCAAATTCGCTCACGTGCTTCACTAACAGATGAAGCAGGACGATAATAAGGCGCTCTATTTAAGTGCAGAGCATCGCGCATTATCAAAGAGCATCGGCACGTGTGTAATTTTTATACAAACAGGTGCTAATGATCATTCACGCACGATAATAGGCCTGTATTTGTACTTCTCCGCTCATCGGTGATCTTCGTCATGGAGAATCGATATGTTGTTGACGCAATCGATAAGCAGTATCTTCGATTTGTTATCTACCGTGTTGAAGAATGTTTGGTAAAATGAGGAGGAAGGATGCGATTTTAATTGTTATTTTTTCATAGAGAAAAGAGGTAATGATAATTATTATAATCAGTGAACGGAAATAAATTGTTATGACGGTTCAATTTATTATGTTTGTGATTGTGCAAAAAATATGTGAAGTTAATTGTGCTGGTAATTAGTAAAGTAGAGTAAGCGGGAAAATTTCCTCTTGAAAAATGAATTCGAACAAATGATCTTTATAAATTTTTTATTTAGAACGTGTTTACAATAACTAAATTCGATTAATCGTTATATCTCCTCGTAAGAATTAATTTCCAATTTGATTTATCATCTACTTCGCTGGTCTATTAATATTGGTAGAAGCGAATTCCAACGTGAAGCTGCTGGCACGCCGAGAATCGATTTTCGACTTTTCGATTCTCCACGTGGCTTCGAGACTTTCTACACGCCAGGTTTGCCCCCTTGCGCAATTCCAACTTCGCATTCGACGTTTCAGATGTGACGCTGACGAGTCGTTGCGAAACATTAATGGGTAATGGTATTGGTGATTGATAGGGTAAATTCAGCCGAAAGGTTTTTGGATCGCAGATGTGCGTGAGAAGGGAAGAGAGAAAGAAAGAGAGAGTGAGAAAATTGTAGTTCGTCAACACCGGTTGCGTGCTTGTGCTAATGCGAGCAATAAAGCGTAGGTTCGCGCATGAAATGTAGGACGAGCGTTTTCTGGGTAGCTCCAAAGCTTTTGCTCAAACGACTCGACATATTTGGAGACATCAGACAGGATGCGAAGCGTCTTAAAACGTATTACGTGCTGAATCATTTTTCAGTATTCTACGATACCTCACCTGATATTGCGAAACTTCGTGCAAGGACTTTCTAGATAGCTCATAAGCTTTAAATTCAATGATTCAACAAATTAAGTGACTCACTCATCATCGCGAATAGTTCTTCACTATTCTACAATACTTCACAGCAATCGCTCAGTTACTGCGCAATTAATTATTATGCTGCTATGATACAAAATTATTTTACGAACCAACAGAGAATTACGCAACTCTTTCAATCGCTATTAAATTTGTATAACCATATTTAAAATAAGTCTCTTACGGATACCTCAAAAGCTTTCGGTCAAGCTTTCACAGCACAGCTAATGGTATCGGCCAACACACGAAGTATCTCAAACTATTTTCACAAGGAACTCATTACGCTATAGTCGCTCGCACGATTCAGCTTCGTCACGATTCGACTTCACCTCGCTCGCGATTACAGCTTAATGTCGAATTAATTTCGCGCTTACGTAATCGCGCGTGCCCAACGAGAGAGAAATCCGAAGTGGTCAGGAACGATCGCTTCTCCTTACGATTCTTCCTCTGGCTTCGACTGGTCAGCGCACGAAGCTCGCGTACGTTGTCGGCTTGCTGCTTCAAAGTGCAGCCAAAATTTTCTCTCATCCTATGATCGTCACATAAATCTTGTTGTCTTCTCTCCCTCTCCCTCACGCCAGAAGGAGACTCCAACCAGGAATAATTTACGGACTCACTGCCAAGGTGATTCGCACGGATATTCCCGGCCGGTGGCTCCTCTTCCTCCTCCTCCTCTTACCTCTCGTGACGATGAGAAGGTCAACTTCCTCGTCATCCGGTGAAAAATATCGGGAAGGTGAGCGAATCATTTTCACAGCGTCTCGTCGGCAAATTTTTTTTTATTGTTCGGTGGATGCTTGAGATTTTTTGGGATTGGGATTTGATCCAGGAAGCAGCGCCTTTCTGTTGGGTTTTTAATTCTAGGTTTGGAAATTGAGTTAGGTATTGTCGGTGGAGTATAAGTAATGTAATATAATATATTTTGGTTTTAGTAGGGTGTACTTGTAATTTTCAGATCTACGATCTTACTCGTTTACTTTGCGAATAGTTATTAAACGATTATCGAGGCGCACTTGGTCTGAAGTTTTTATTAAAGCTGCAGAAGTAAACTTCTAATTTCGTTCTTACGAATATCGCTCTAATACGAAAATTAGGACTCGTTTTCGTCTGTTGTGAAGTTCTTTAAGAATGCACGATCCGATTTTTTTAGATCGACTTTCCTGGGAAAGAAATTTTCCTTTCTAGGGTTCGTCCAGTCTGAATTTCACGAAATTAATTTCAATCGCGGAAATATAGAACGCTTCGGTGATCTCGTCTCTTGTGAATTGTTATTAAATTTTTAGGATCTTAAACGTAAACCTAAACCTTCAGGATTACAGTTTTCAGGATGAATTCTTTCACGAGCTTCCAATAACTAACAAACAAGTTCTTCTATCGCTATTCCAATTTAGTATTCACAAAAACAAATCTAATTGGAGATAGATAAGACTGATTATTTCAGTCTTTCACAAGTTCTTTATTAAACCTTCACCTAATATTCAAATTTTCCAGACTGACTTCCATCATGAGGCTACCACAATTTACAGCCACGTTTTTCCATCGCTATTCCAATTCCATCCTTACGAAATCAATTCCAGTCGCCGAAATATAAAACGCTTTGTAACTTCTGTCTTTTGTAAATTTTTACAAAGCTCAATCTACGCATAACGGTGCCTAGTTTTGAACCCTCATTTTTTAGACCGACTTCCATCATGAGGGTACCACAATTTACAACCAAGTTTCTCTATCACAATTCCAATCTCATCCTTGCGAAATCAATTCGACTCGTAGCAATACGGCACTCTTTGTTACTTCTGTCTTTTCTGAATTCCTTAAAGCTGGATCTACTTAGGTTTAGGATGACAATCTTACATCTAAATCTATGTTAAACCTACACACAGCTCGTGATCATATTTTCCAGGCTAACTTCCATCAAGATCCTACCAGAATTTACAACCAAGTTTTTCCATCCCTCGTCCCATCTCCTTCTCACGAAATCAATTGGAATCGCGGTAGGGGATAGGACGCGTTGTTTACGACAGGCCGTCCTGCAAATTTCCTGGGGCGTCTCGTAAGACCGCCGACCGGCCCTGCCAAGATCCCGTCACGTTATGTCACGGCCTCGTGGCTCAACTGCGCACCTCTTGGTCCGTCAATTTTCGGCTGGCCAGCACAACATTTTCTCCTCCTGCTCGTTGTGCTTTTTACTCGTCGCTTCGTTTACTTACGTAAATCGTCCCTAGCACGAGAAACAGTTAGGCTAGACGGAGGCGCGCAGTCGATTGGAAGGGTGACAGGAGCATCGAAAAATGTCGTTCGGTTCGTTGCCACCCTTTCATCTGAAAATTGCACGATTAAAATTCTAATTTAGACGACGGATTGGAAGGCTGACAGAAGCACTGAAAAATTTCGTTCGGTTCGTCGCCACTGCGCCTTCTGAAAATTCTGCGTTTAAAATTCTAATTTGGATGATTGCGTGGACCATTTTGCCTCGGATAAGTTACTCATGAATTCTACATTCTAAGTCGTTGTTTACTTTATTCGTGACACTTCGAAAGCATGTCGTGATGTTTTCTGAACTATTAGAATTATTTAGACGTTCTTCCGAGGTGCATTCTCTTGTTCCGATAATTCCAGGATTTAAAATCAGATTGGATTACTTTACTTGCCGATAATTTGCAATACGATTCACCGTGTGGATTATTACACTTAGTGTTTCAGAAAGTTTCGTAGAAAATTCGTAGAAACGTCCGTTAATTAACACTAGAACTACCTTATTTCTTTGTCCACGTGAAAATTCCCATTGTTGACTCGTCACGTTGACTCGCTTGGTAGTTCCGCTGTTAGAACGGAAAAATTTAATAAATCTCGAAATTTCAATTTTAAAGTGCTTAATTAATTAAAAAAGAAAAAGCAAACTGAAAAGAATGAGGGCATGGGTGAGCTTCCAATGAAATTTCGCAGTACCCTGGAACCTTCGGAAATTGTACGATTGAAACTCTAGCTTGTCAATTGTCACGACTTTGTTTATTCACGAATTACAACGTAGTTCTCTGTTGATTATTAAACCTGGTACCTATTTCTCCAACCAGTGGCTCTTGAAACTTTCCTCGGACGAACAAAATAGGAGGGTAGAGACTTTCGCGCGTAATTCCTCGGCTTCTCTCCACTTTGCTGAGGAGAAATCGTGCAGGAGACTCTCCGACACAATAGCTACCGTCGAGCTAACCGTGCAGGTTACGACGATTACACGCTTCAACGCGGATCGCTTGAAATTATGAAATCGTTGCTTCGCCTGCCTTACGAGTAGCAAAAAAAGAAAAGGAACAGCCACGTTTACATCGATGCGGAATGCGTTGATCTCATTGGAATTTAATAGCAGACCAATGAATATATATATTCGCGGTAAGGTAAATTCCTTTTTTACTCTTTCATGCACCAGACTCTCTCACGGAATTGCGCAATTCTTCGCGAAATTCGATGCAATTCCACGGAATTAAAAACTATGGGCGCTGCTCGTGGTCAAAATATTCGCCTGGTCGAAGCGAAATGTCGCGGTGTAATTTTACACGATCGACACGCGTTTACATGTTTCTTCGTTTTTTTGTAAATTGATATTCTGCGTAGGGTATTCTTTTTGTAGAGGCGCGTGAGAGATTGTAGGATAGTTTATAACTTTCTGTCGAGTTTGTTTAATTTGTATTTGGCGATTGCTGATTACCAAGGAACTTTACTTTTACCAACTTTCAAGTTTCTTCTGGGCGCTCGATTGTTACAGTAATAATTGAATAGTGCAAGAAAAGTAGAGAGTTGGCAGAAATATCCATAGAAATGTAGAATTTTCCAACTGTTTAGAATTTTGATAAACATATGAAGGTAAATCGAAAATCAACGATCGATTAAATAAAAACCCTTTTTTAATCACTGCTCAACTTTCGCTACAAGTAAGCATCCCTATTCCATTCTATTATCTACACACACCGATTATACCATTACCCAACACTAAAGGAATAAAAAAAATACCTTTCGCACAGTTAAAACTTCGCGAACAAGAAACCACTAACTCGTCGGATCCTTAATCCTCCTGGCGTCTCGGTAACGCGCAAAATCTTTCCCGCCACACCTTCTCATTCGCATTCGCGTGCAAGCGTTTCAAAGCGGACGATTTTTCATTCAGCCTGCATCTCCCTAATCCACTCGTAGTCTCGTAAATTCCACTTGACGCGATAAACGCCGCCTCCGACTTCCTCTTCGTGGAGAATCCTTACGGAGATGAGCGAGGAAGAGGGAAGGAGATTCGTGAAAGAGAAAGAGGAAGAAAGAAGGAAAAAAAAGGAATGAGAAAAGAAATGAAACGAAAGGAGCGGAGCTTTCGACGACACCGACTACGCGAAAGGCGTCGCGACGCCGACGCCGCGCGAACCACGCACGACGGACACCAGTCGAGGAAGATTCACGCGCATGCGCGCTACCGAAGGCTCGTGCTCGCTGCTGGCACACGGTATTAACTATAGGTACACACCTACCTACGTCGGCGTCGTCGTCGCGGCGTCGTCGTCGGCGTCGACGTCGCCGTCGTCGTGCTCGAACCTCATGGCGCCAGTTTGAAGTACGCTCCTTCTGCGAATGCACTCGTGCGCGTCTCGCTCGTCCGACTTGTTTTTTTACTCTCGAAGGAGTTCGAGTGGTCACCGGTCGAATTTGAATTTCCCGCGCAAAAGAGCGTCGCAACCCCCGACAGTGAATTAATTTGGTTGGTTATCGACGGAACTGGTCCGGTGTTTTTGTGGGGTTTGGAGTAAGGTTTGAAGATTCTTCAAGATCTTTTTGGTGGTTCGACGAAAGTTTCGATAATGGAAATTTGTGTTCATTGATAGGGCGTGGGAGTTTGTGGGAATTTTGTTGCCTCGGCGTTGACCAACAGTTACTGATAAAGTTATGCGTTTGAGAATGATTTTCGAAGATTTCGAAAGATCGTTTGCTTGGTTCGTGGGTGTCGATGAAACTCGTGGGTGAAAATTTGTGGGAATTTTTATTGGCTTCGGTGTTGATCAACGAGGGTTGCGGATTTTTTAATGAGGTTTGAGCTTCTTCGAAGATCATTTAGGTGGTTCGAGAGTGTCATGGATGAAAATGGGTGTTGATTGTTGGTGTGTCGGAGTTCGTGAGAATTTAATTCATAGTAGGATAGGGGAATTTATGGGAATGGGATTGTCTCGGCGTTAATGAGTTCTACAGTGAGCTTTTAAAATTTTGGAAGATCATTTAGGTGCTTCGAGAGTGTCCTCGATGAAAAGGTGTATCGAATGTTCGTGTGTGGGAGTTGGTGAGAATTTTGATTGGCCCTGTGCCTATGAGCGAGAATTACGTCGTTTACAGTGATCGAGAATTTTGGAAGATCGTTCGGTTAGTCCGAGATTATCGATAAAGAAATTTTTTATAAGATTCTGAAACATCGATGTAGTTCGTCTAACTTTAATTGACCAGCGATCTTTGAAGATCTTTCAAGATTGTTTGCTTACTTCGAGTGTATCGATAAAGATCTCTATCGAATGTTTGTCACAGACATTTCACGAAACTTCGGTTGGCCTTGTGCCGATATTTGAGAGTCATCCGTTCTAGAGTGATCTTTGAAGACTTTGGAAGATCGCGTGTTCGTTCGGATAGTATCGATAAAAATATATGGAACGTCTGTGAGTGGGATGTGTTCGCGAAATTTCTATTCTTACGAGTTTTTATATTGCTCTTTGAAAATTTTCCAAGATCATGCGAAAGAGTCGTCCTTTTGGTACCAGAGTATCGATAGAAAAATATATTCGTGAGTAGGAGGAGCGTCAAGGTCACTGTGTGCCACACGCGAACTCGTATACGCCTTTAACAGGAAATGTTTTTCCGTGATACACGTGACAATTTTCCTCGGAGTCTTTATTATTTTCCAACAGAGAATTTTCTCACGGGTTTTCTTTGTTTAAAACTTTAAGCGACTCCTTCGATTCTTCTGGAGAATCTTTCCGTTTCGAGATCATGAAAATAATTCACTCATTTAATTTAATTGTCAGAAGACCTTTTATTTCGTGACATCCCGATTAACAGGCTCGTTCGAACTATAAAGTGGCACACTCAACATTTCACTCGTGCGTCGGATTCCTGGTTTTTTTTTTTTTTCTTTTAATACATCTGCAGAGTGCGTTTACCCCGAGATATCGGTTTTTTTTCAAAATTGTCCCTGCTTCGCGATATCGATCTTCTTCAAAATTGACTCTGTTTCGAAATACCTATGTTCTCCGAAATCGATATATTAACAATAACCATTTAAGTATCAACTACTCGAGGGACATCCATCATTCCGAAAACGAAAACCAATTTCACTCATTTAAATATAAACTAACCCTTTGCACCTTATTCAACATCGCATTTCTTCAGATATGTAAAAAAATAATATCACTCTCTTAAAGAATCACCAACCCCTTCGATTAATTACGAATCTTCTGCAAAACCTTAGTCCACTTGGCACTGCCCAAGATAATACTCCTTTTGTTAATATCGACAACCTTGCAATCTTCTCGAAGCACATCCGTCATTCCAAGAACAAAAACCAAGTTCACTCATTTAATCATCAACTAACCTTTCGCACCTTTTTCAACATCACATTTTTTCACGTACATAAAAAACTATTCCACTCTCTCAAACGATCACGACCTCCCTCGATTCTTTTGAATCTTCCTCGAAATCTTGCTCCAACTGGCGCTACCAAAAATAATACACCTCATTTAAATATCGGCTAATCCCTTCGATCTACTCCGAGCGGGAGAACGGGCCAGGAAAAAGGCGCCAAGAAATCGAAAATAATTTCACTATTTCGCTGCTCCATCGCGGCCGCCTTCCGCATTCCAAAAATATTTCGCCTGGGCCTCTCACGCACTCTCCTCGGAAAGTATTTCTTCGAGGGTGACGTCGCGGAATCCTCGCAACTCCGCGACAGAAGAAAAGAAGAGCTCGAGACACTTACGAAGGCAGAGGCCAGCTGTCGTGGTGACTAGTCGGACCTTCACTGAGGTCTTCACCGTCGACAGCCTCTTCTTCTACGAGCTTCTTCCCTCCTCTTGTTCTTCCTCTTCTTCTCTTGTCGTCTCGAAGAGGCGAGAGAAAACGTCGTGGAGAAGGATAAGGCCGACAACTTTAACCCGCGCTTTATCTCACTTGCTTCGCTAGTACGAAGCTCCGCGGCGCCATTAGCAACGCTTAATTTAGCCAGCATTTATCTAATTAATAGCCATTGGCTGCTACCCTCTGATCCCAGTCTGGCTTGCTCACGTCGTTAACAGCTTCTTCTTCAAAACAGAGCAGCTTTTTGGCGAGACGACGGACGATTCTGCTCAAACGAAATTTTCTTTTTTATTTCGCGTTTATTTGGCGAGGATCGTAGGAGAGGGCTTTATTTGATTTTTTTTCTGCCGGCGAGTTTGTAGGTGATCGATCGAAGGTGTTTGGTAATTTTTGGTTCGGTTAATTTGTTCATTTAGTTGTGCTTATTTGTTTGTTCGTTCGTTCGTGGAGAGGTTGTAGGGGGACATTGATGATCATTGTTTCTGTTCATTGTTTAGGTAGGTTAACTTCTTTAAGGTTCTTTCTTTTCATTGGACGAGCACTTGGGAGATCACTCGTTTGATTTCCCTTTCTTATTTATCAATTGCGGGACAGTTGAAATTCCTGATCTTTTGATCTTTCGGTTAATTATAGTCGATTAGCCGAGATCACTTGTTTGATCGTTCTTAATCGTGAATAATAAGACAATCCGTTGAAAAAAATTCTCGTGCAAGAAACATTTGTTCGAAATAAAGATCTCCCGTAACTAGCGATTAGTAATTAATGGTTTTCACTAATTGTGCTTCTTCTTCACTTTTTCATTTATTTTCGCGTTTCCTTTCCTACCCAGGCATTTACTCCGTGACAAACAAATTCTCAATTCTTTTCCACCCTACTAATCTTTCTGTCACTCTCTCTCTCTCTTTATACATTTCTCTTCTTATAGTATCGAAATTACTATTAACATTAAAAACAACCGTTTCAATTGTTATCACACGGCTTATATGAAACACCGAGCATCACATTTCCTCTGATTCTTCACTTTGTGTACTTCTGCAGTACCCTTCCACCTGTCCCACGGGCATTTGGCCCAGGAAGAATAAAGAAATTCACAATTCTCTTTCTCTCGAACGGGTCTTCTCTTTAATCTTCTCTCTCTTTCTCTTTCTGCTTGACGACGAATATATCGCGACTATTCTCGCGGATATCTAGTTTTAGACGTGAATTCTGGCAAAGTGGATCGGCGCACGGTCGCGATTCCGCAACTGACTAATCGCTCGTGCCGCGGATGATTCACGTGTGACGGAATAGCTCGTATTTCCATGTAAAAATTATTTCGGAAAATGAGAAGGAGTGGGCGTAGCCGAAGCTAAACGGTGGAAGGAAGAGACGCGCGTAGGACGACAACGTAATCGTACGATCGCGTCGCGTTCCAATTAACTGGGATCCAATTATCGTTACCGAAGTTCACTCTAGGCTCGATATCTCGTAAGAATGGATAGTATTAGGTTATTAGGGTTGAAAGGGTCGATAATTCATTGGAGATCGGCGAATCTAAAATATTGATTCACATTCCTGGGTATGATTACTTTGTATTGTGTGTCTATGAATAATATTGGGACGTGTGTGTTACAGTTTAAGATTTCTACTAAATCAATTGATTCAATCTATATGTAATTTATAAACTCAATTAAATTGTTGGTATTAAATTATCACTTTATGAAGACAGTATGAAGTTCATTACTTCGTATTGTGCGTCTAAGAATAATATCGGAACATAATTTGTCATAGTTTAAAATTTTAAGTGAATTTATTCAATTTAAAATCTTAAATAAATGGTGTAAATGAATAGGTATATATCAAAATTCTACAAAGCATATAGAAATAATATAGGCGGACATAGTTAAGTTGCTTGTAATAATAATGAAAATTCCACCCTCAATGTAAACATTATAAAATTCGCATATCAATCAACGCGTTAATTAGCACATTTTTTATTAAATCGCAGAAAGGATATGGAGGAAATATATGAGAAACCTATATAAAAAAGGTTACGTGAATGGAGCTCTTTACATTTGGAGATACTTTACATCGATTCACCACTCGCGATGTGCAAGTTCCACCCCCGCTTGTTTTCGCGGAAGAGTGCATGTGCAAAAGTCGATTCATGGTTGGCTATTACGTCATCGACTGAAATTCGTCGAGGATGACGAGCCACGATCGATCCGGCGCGCGAAATAATTAGATGTGGAATTATCTTCGAATTAATCGAAAATAATTAATTTAATCGGCGTAATTACCAGAATTCGTTTGTAAACGAGAAATATTTTTAATCTCAATGAGAATTACCTGTATGCATCCTCTCCTAAGATTCTAAGATCGCGTGAATTTTTATTTTTTCTAGAAAAAAATATTATCGACTCTAAGTGTTCCTTTACTAACTTTCGCATTACTCACAAGGTCACTAACAATCTCTAACAATCACGTTCGTAGATTTAATTGTGAACTGATACGAAAATCGTCTTCATAGAAAATATTCTCTTTTCTCGATCCACATTATTTTCTTTTATTCGCAAAGAGCAATTCCATTCCAGCAAAAATCCTCTATTTCAACTTTCACATTGCTCTTAAGGTCGCAATTTCAACAATTCCACTCGTAGATTTAATTATATCAACTGACACGAAAGTCTTCACAAGAACTATTCTCTTTTCTCGATCCACGCGTTATTTTCTCCTTCGGAAGGAACAATTTTATTCCAACAAAAATTCTCCATTTGAACATTTACATTGCTCTCAAGATCGCAGTTGCGACTCTCTTGAAACACTCGGAACTCGCGATCGCTCCTCCTCTCGTTCTCCTTTTTTGCTCGGTGGAGACGCGCGATGGAATTCGACGCGAGGGAAAAAGCGACGGCGTTCCTTCTTCGTCCCGCTATCTCGAATGTCAGATTTATCGAGATAATCTGCCGACTCGACAGCGTACGGCACTCCGATTTTATTGGCTCGCGACGCGTACACGAAAAACTGCCGCGCGCCCGCGAAGACCGCACGTCGGACGGACGTTCCCTAAAAACTTGTTCTATCCGGTGGTAAAGAGAGGAGGGGATTGGTGGAGCGGTAATGGTAAAACCGGAGAACGTAAGAGCCGATGAAGAGATTATTAAACGAGGCCCAACCGCACTCTCGAGATTTTCCAAACGGATAACAGCGCTGAGTGAAGATCGTGGATAAGCGCTTTTCCTTCGGGGCGTCGAAGGTTCGCGTGATTTAAGAATTGAAGTTTTTGGTTTTCTTTTTTAAATGATAAATTGAAAAGAAAATCCGAAGCTACTCGTTCGAGTAGTATAATAATTAAACAATAAGCGTGTAACGTTTAGTATCAGACACAATGGAAAATTGAACAATATAATAATTAATAAAAAGTCCTAAAGTGTAATTACGAAACTTAAAGGAAAATCCAATAAATAAGTGTAAATGGCTTGAAAACTGAGCGATAAATTGAAAGTGATTTTCTATTAAATTAATTGTAATTTTTCCTTGGGTTTGATCCCTATGGAAAATGCGATCAATGATTATGGCTTTACTTCGTAATCACTCCTATCTTCTATTAATTAATTCGAAGAGATCCCGATGAGCTTGCAGGCTCGATTTTCTCGAAGGTCGATCAGGTCGTAAATCTTCCGATTGTCGTGTCAATCGCTTGTGTTTGGTCATCCTCGTTTTTAGTGAAAGTCCTTCGTCGACATCTTTACGAGGTCGAAATTTTGTTCTACGATTTCCTGGTCCCCCAAACAAGGTAGCAGATGGACAAATATGGAGCTGTCCATGATCGAAGAGTCCATGAATTTTGACCATCGAAACTTTTTTCTGATGTCACTGAACGTGGAGAGTGCAAACGAATTTCACAAGAGTTTGTATTCTTTCTTTTCAATCCCACTGTAACTACTTCTAAAATCTAACACTCCTCTACGACAAATAGCTAATTGATTAGTTAATTAAAGTGCTATTGCGGAATATTTTTTTTTTAATTTATTCTTCACCTTGCAAATGTCTTTTGAAGCAACCTTCTTCGTACTTCTTAACGGTCTATCAACGATCGTTGGTTAATTCAATAATCAGCAGTCACGGTTAATAACCTGATTTCACGTCAAAAATAATTTTCACTTACCAACCTTCTCACATTTTTCACAGCTCTGCTTCAGAGTACAATATTATCACCGTCATTGTCACTGTCACTTCTTCGACAAAGGAACACTCAGCACCCTAATCTCTCTGGTAACCCTAACCTAACCCTAACCCTAACCTAATCCTAACCCTAATCCTAATCCTAACCTGATCCTAATCCTAATCCTAATCATAACCTAACCCTAATCCTAATCCTAACCTAATCCTAATCCTAACCCTAACCTTCTCACATTTTTCACAGCTCTGCTTCAGAGTACAATATAGTATTATCACCGTCATTGTCACTGTCACTTCTTCGACAAAAGAACACTCAGCACCCTAATCTCTCTGGTATCTCCTTAGCTCCTCTCAAATTCTATCCAAGCGTCCTTAACTACCACCAGCGCCTCATCAATCCTTAAAACGCTCGTTGTGCCGACAACAAGCGTCTCTCGTAGGGCCATAAATGTTCTTCTTTGATGTCAACGTTTTCGTTGTTCTCGCGCGTCCTTTTCTCGTAGCATTGGGGAGCGCAAGAAAGAGGTAGAGAATGAAAGAGAAGAAGAGAACGGTGTACCTTTGGAGAGCGCAAGTAAGAGAGAGAGAGAGAGAATGAGAGAGAAAGAGAGAGAGAGAGAGAATGAGAGAGAAAGAGAGAGAGAGAGAGAATGAGAGAGAAAGAGAGAACGGTGCACCATCACGAGGATCTTCATCGACGCTATAAATAGTCAAGAGGCGATTTCGCGTACCGAGGCGATTTCCGCAATGAAAATAAATTCAAACCACCGTGCGCGCACCTCCACGCACGCGTTGCGCGTGCGCAAAGTGAACCTCCTCCTCTCCTTTTACTCTCTGCATCTTGTCTTTTCCTCTCTGCTTCTCTCACCTTTTCCCGTCTGTTTCTCACCTCCGCCAGCTCGTGCCCCCGCGGAGGTGATTGGCGATCGCGATGCGCCGACGATTAAACAAACCTACCGGCCGATCCCAACGGAATTATAAACTCCTCCGATTTGTGGTAGATCCAGCACTGGCCGATCCGCGATTCTCAAACAAACCACTCGGCTCGATCACGGTCATAATCACAGACGGGTGTCCTTTCACACGCACCAATCCTTTCGATCCTTTAGATTCTTTAGATCCTTTCTCTCGAGAGCTTTAAATCAAGTGAAACGTTTTTATTCAGTGGGCTGCTGCCGAAGAATTTGATAAACGACCGATGGTGAGACTTTTGGAGAATTAAACGAAGCGACTGTTCCGGAAGTATCTTAAAACTGCGCGAGTGCGTGCGCGAGAAGTTAGAAAATTTTAAGTTGAGTGCGGTGCTGCGTTTTTCAAGATCATCTTGGACGAGTAGAAAGTTTCTTTTTGAGCTTGTCAGCTGATATTATGAGCGGAAAATTGAAAAATGTGAACATTGCGGGTTCCTCGTTCATCATTTTGCTCGTGTTTCTGTGAGCTTGGGCGAAGACCGTCATAAATGATCTAGGCTTTATCGAAGCTCGCGAAAATTGACCGCGATATTTTTGGACTTCATTAAGATTGCTCTCCGCCTCATCATCAGCTGGTATGAGAAAGAATATTGAAAATCTGAACAATGCGATTTAGCATCGATTATTCTGCACGTGGTGTCAAAGAACATAATTCACTGGGTACCTAATCGTCGACCGTTACGAAAGACAAAAATCCAAGCCGTTTGATTTAGCATCGATCATTCTCCACCTGACAACAAAGAACAAAATCCACTTGGACTTCATTGCCAACCAACCAAATCCAACCAGCTAGGTACAACCTCGAAACACAAAAATCAAAGCAGTCTGATCTACCATCGATCATCTTTTGCCCGACACCAAAAGGCAAAATCCACCGCAACCCACCTGATCGTCAACCACATAATTCCAACCCGGAAATTTGAGTACTTGAAACGTTCTCCTATCAATCGATCATCCTGCAGGCGATTCCAGGAACGGAACGTTTAAAGCGGCCGCGCTCGGAGGCCGTGAAACTTCACCTCGACCTCATCGCGAGCTGTCTATGCGCCGCGGCGCCCGAGGAGCATCCTCGTCCAAGCAGATGCACCAGCCGAAGGGACGCATCGTCTGGAACCAGCGATGAAGAGGAAGGTGTCACACTGAACGGCCGTCTGAAGCGGCGTCACACGACGCCAACCCTTTTAGCGGGTCCAGCTACACCTAGTGGAGCCAGGATGAGCCCTAAAGGGCCCAGCCAGGACACCGGCAAGCTGGAGGTGAGGGTGTCCTGCGTGCCAACACCTGGTGCCGAACCACAACCCATCAGAGTTAAGATACCGGAGCCTAAAAAGAGACCCATGAGTCCACCAATGATGCGTGAACCGATGAGAACCAGGTGTCCGTCGATGTCCGAGAAGGACTTCTATCGGAAGACAGCGTCTCTTGATCGTAGAGACAGGTATCCAACTCTTTCCGGTGCCGAGATCAAAAGAGGCCTGATTCCAGGCTCCGGTGCGGATTTGCCTACCAGGTCGACCAAGAGGAATCCTATGTTAGACAGGAAGAATCGTTTTCCAACGATTTCCGGAGCTGAGTTGAGGAGAGGCATGGCCATTGGAAAGTGTCCTCTCGAAGATGGGCTAGACCTCAGCCTGGCGCCGTGGCCTGGCATGAAGTGGGCCTGCGTCAGGGTTCTGCATCTTTACTGCAAGGTCTTCGACCAGTTCGAGCTCTTCGAGCTGATCGTTAGGTAAAGTTGTTTTAGGGAAGGTACACGACGGGGGTTTAATGAGAGCTTCCCACTTTTGAGAACCATGACTTTATGACTGTTTATATTCAGTTCATTTGGAATAGGGCTCATCGTGGATTTATAGTTCTAAAACTCATCAGTCTTGAAAATGTTGGGTGTTTTGATAAATATGCGAACCTTGGTACGCGGTTGTCATTTTGCAGGAATTTTGAATTTTATAATCAAAAAACTACTAGCGACGTGAAATATTGAAGAAGCATTTGGATAATTCGAAATATCGAAAGTGTATTTTCGTCATTCATCTTTAATATACTTTTCAGGACCTT
The DNA here is from genome assembly GCA_944319695.1 of Tiphia femorata. Taxonomy (NCBI): domain Eukaryota; kingdom Metazoa; phylum Arthropoda; class Insecta; order Hymenoptera; family Tiphiidae; genus Tiphia; species Tiphia femorata. Next base: position 5,855,188 of record OX090902.1, read on the forward strand.
ACACGTGCTCAATGGATAACACACAAAGAAGCTTGATTTTCCACTTTACCCACTTTATTAATTGTTCACAGCCTCTCGTCAATTCCGTCAAATCGAAAAACCACGATTCGTTCTAAAATCTAAACAGCACACTGGTAAAATTCAACTAGGATTTTTTCACTCGTACCAAGCTACGAGAAAAAATCTTGCGAAAGGTCTGGGAAGAATCTTTTAACTCCAGATTACTCAGCTTCTAGGTTTACCAAGACTTGGCGTGCTGCTTCGGTCAATCGTCTCGAGAATTTTTCTCGCGGTATATACTCCTCTCTCGAGATATTTATGACTGGAATCGAGTCGATTAGAGGCGAGAGCCGTTCCAGATTTCGCGACGTTTATCAAAAGAAAGAAAAAAGAAAATGGGGAAGAAGGAGAAGAAGAAAGGAAAGGAACGCGAACCCCGGAATATTTTTCACGTAGCCCAAGTAATTCGGGCGATGAGATTGGCCCGTTAGCGAAACGATTGGCGCGTGCTGATTTATCGATCGTAGCTTTCGTTCAACAGGTCCTCTCCTTCTTCTTCTTCTTCTTCTCTTCGTTTCTCTTGGTCTTCTTCGCTTTCCCTGTGTCAGACAAAATTTAATGCACCCCTATAGTCACGCCGAAGGTCGCAATCACGTTACATCGCGGGTGCTCGTAAACACGGTGCAAATATAATTACCGATCGTTAGCGTCTCCCCTCGGCCTACGCATGGGCGGGTAATAGTTTCCTTCTACGCCTGGCTTTACGACGGAAAGCGACGAGAAAGGCCAATTGGCCATCCGCGATTATCTCGGCTCTTGGATTTGCTCGCGTGTGCCTACCGAGAGTAGTTTTTCATTGCGCGACGTTGATTTTGTGGACATTTTTTGAAATTGCGTGGGACGAATTGAAAGAAAAAGGCACGTGTACTTTTTCGAAAGGAATTTATTCAAGTTTTTCATTGGGCGACGTTGCTTTTGTGGACATTTTTCGAATTTGCACGCCTCGAGCCGAAGAAAAAAGAAATAAATGGAAACGCATAATTAACGCTTCGATGATTTTTCTAGAACGATAGAACGACTAATTATTGATGGATCGTCTTAGAAAAAAGATAAAAAACAGAATCAGATATAAACTACAACTGCCAACAAGAATCAAATTTCACTGTAAAACAACAGGTGCATCTCCTAACGAACCGAAAAGAAATTTTTATTTGTCTCCACGATTGCAAACGCATTTTAGCAAAACAGATTTCATTTTCCATTCTCCTTCTGCACGCCTACAACATCGGATCGGTTCTCATAAAGCGATCACTTCGGTAAATTGTGTTTCTTTTTCCAAGACATCGAAATACGGCGAACTATCGATCATACCGGTAGATAGACCTTGCTTTATCGTGGCTTCTCGCGTGTCGAATAATCGAGTAGCGGAGTTGCATCGACTGCGATTCCATATCGATGATGAATCCCAGGGAATTATGATCCACGAGAGAGGATTGAGTTTCTGGGTGCTTAACGAGACGTCGTCACTTAATTTACATAATTCGTCTGGCGCAGAAATCAAGGACAAGAGCAAGGCCCAACATAAGGAAAAAATTTAAATTCCCCTCGCTCAAGAAAATCTCTTAAATCCTTTGCATATTTTCTTTCAACTCTAAGGAGAATTATGATGATCTCTGACATTTGCATTGGCATTATAGTGACATTCTAAGAATGTAGGACAGTTTAGGGTCTGGTAGTTTCATACGCGTTTTCTTTTGTGGTTATAGAGTACGAGGGAAAAGAGGCCGAGAAAATTATGAGATTAATTTCGAAAGCACCCACCCACGAGTCGAGACGCGAAACGGGAACGTTATCGACGTTTTGCTACGCTTCTTACGGTTCTTATCCACGTGTTATCGTAGAAGGGATGGTGGCGGGTGTGGAACGGGCAAATGGAATGGGGTAGACACCCCCCTTGCATTAGCGGCGCGAGGCTCATCAGCCTTGGACCTAACATCCGGAAGGGTGCGGTAGTGGCGCAATAAATGTCCGTGGAAAATGCATCCCCTTGATTATACGATTGCCGTTCGATACGCCCATTGACGTAAGGCACGGCCGCCGCGAGCTTGAAATTTATTCTTCCTTGGCCAATAACACTTGTCCTTGTAGCTTAGAGTGGGTTAAGAAGAATATTCGTTTCTCGTCGTCCATTGAAAAATTTCTCTTTGAATTATTTTTTTAATAAGACGCGTGGGATAGTTGGTTTTAATCGTAGTTTAGTGTTACTATCTTTGAAAACAGACATTTTTTAGGTAGTGTTGTCGAAGATAAAGAATTTTATTTTGTCGTAGGAAACATTCTTAAACTATTAGAAGACAATTGCAGTTATTTTTTTCATTCTGCAAGTTTGTTGTAAAAGATCAATACTCTTTCAGATTCTTTTTTCGATAATACGGTGGGGAAGAAATGATTTTTAACACTAACGCTACCAAAAGCGGTCGAATGACCGATCATCAAGGGGAATTTACGTATGGAAAAAGTCTTACCAACGGAAAAACGATGATCTAAATTCCATCAACTTCTTTTTATTCTCACTGTACATTTATTAGTGCATATATGTAGATTATATTTCATTATTATATTCACCCCGTTTATTCACTCTTGTTACTCGTACGTTAATTCAATTACTAACGTAAAAAAGAAAAGAAATAATTCACAAGGCATTGTAATTCGAATTACCCCAATTCTTCATCGCCACCCTTTAAGTAATGAACAAGACGTTTCACTTACGGAATCGTTACACGCCCAGTTAAATTGCTCCTAAGCAAAGTGTTAAATAAAATTCACCACATACTTATTCTGTTTATCCTCGTAATTATTACTCCAGCATTAATTAAAGTACATTCCACGTGACGCTATCCCCCTCGGTTTAAACGCCAATAAAATTTTATCGGTCGCCTCACGACCAGCCTAATGAAAAGGATCCTGCAAATATTTATCTTTCCCCTTCCACTCTACATATCCTTCCTTCTAAGTATATCAATTGAATTAACCTGCTCGTCCCGATCTAAGGTAACATTCTCACGCGATCAGTCGAGCCGGGGTCCGCTTATCGGAAAGTTTCTGTGCTCGGGTGAATTTCGTATAATTCATTGTCGAACGCGATTTTCATCGTGCGTGGCATTTCTTTTTCTTCTTGCAGAAAGAATTGCACGAGCTGCAAGTGCCCGAGGGAGGCCCACGATGTGTGCCACGAGGAGTGGGTGTCGGTGAGGTCCAGGCTTGGTCTCAAGGGCGACGAGCCAAGCGGCCCAATTGGCTTCGATCCCAGAGAGAGGGGCCTCGCATGGGCACCGCCAGGACTGCCACCCGATAAGGTACGCTTCCATGCAATATTCTCTTTTTCATCCGCCATTAACTCGTTAACGCCCTAGGTGTGCGCCTCGCGACTGCTCATAAGTTTTAAAAGTATTGGCATTGATTAAATTAATAATTAAATTAAGTTACACTGACGATTTCAATCGTTCCGACTTCACTTAATTTTTTTTTGTGCAACTCACCAGTAGATCTAAGATACTGCGAAGCCTCATACTTATAAATGGATAGGTGTAACATCTTGACATATACGGAAGTATCGATTTTTAGCCAATTGTTGCACTTTACTCGGATTTAATGTAAGGTTTTCGTAGAACATTATTAGTACACGATTTACTTTACGATGTCGGTTAATAGAGTCGGTGATAATATAGCTTTCGTACGTAGTGTGTATGTCAGACGACGGAAAAGAAGAAGGAGAAGTGTATAATAAGAATGAAAGGATGACGAAGGTATGCGTCACATATGCCGTACGTGTAGAAAAACTGTGGTATAAAATTGTTATTGAACGATCATTACTCAGATTCATGGATATATGTAGATAAAATTTAAGCATCCATAATTTTGCCATTAAAACGAAAAAGGAGAAGCTTAATTCCGCAGATTACTTTTAATTGTTAGCAATTGTCGTAAAAAGTGAATTTCAAACTCACGAATATATTTAAACTTTCGTTAAAATGTACGATTAAACTATCATCTTCTCAGATGATTTTGTCTTTAAAGAAAGTCGCTGCTTTGAAAAGTGAAGAACAACAAAATCTATCAACTGACGATTACTGTTAATTATGAAAAACTCTGCCAACTGCCGTTCAAGCAAAATTAAAATTTCCACCCTAAAAATTCGGTATCGAGCATCCGAAAAAAATATGCAATAGAAGGACCAAAATCTCTTGACATCTTTCGTCTCTGAAATGAAATTCCATTCGTACGCCTTTCACGACTTTCAAGCGAGAGAGTATCGGGCTTTAACGTTCGGTTCGCGCGCACACGCGCCGCTCGTCCTCGCCTTCGCGTGTATTTGGCGCGCCGCCAAGCTTCAATATTTTCCAAAAGTCACATCGTAATTTAACGTTTAGACCGCTGGTCTTTATCACCGTGCGCGGGCGTGCTTTACTTTATTACAAACCTCTTTGCGCTTTTTATGATGTTTCCCTCTCCGCTTCGTCACTCTTATGTCGAAGATCGAGATTTCCAGAGTGGAAGAGGAGAGATGCGGGTCTCGAAGATGGAAGAAGGTAAAGGCGAGTCGAATCGGAAAACTCGAGTACACAGAAGGATGTCAGAATTTATGCGCGTGCGCGCGCGCGCGGAGAGGAGCAGCGCGTTTAGCCCGCGAGAGGTCGTAAAACCTTCTCGAATGGATCGTCAAATAAATTCCCTCGACGTCGTACGTCTCTCAATGGATTTAATGGGCTCTGATTATCCAGGGACGTTATGCACGCGACCGGTTCGTAAGAAGGAGAGAGAGGCTCGAAGCGTCTAATCGATCGTAAAAGAAAATGAGGGATCAGAGAGAAAGGGAGAAAAGGAAAAAGATACATTTTATTGTGCTCCGTGCAAAGATCTTTGTTATAGATCTAGTGATATATCGAAGAGCCATGTATAAGTAGCTGATATTGCAAAGGCCGCACGATCCTGGAGAAGTAGATGTTGAAGTTGAATTATAGATAAGAATAGGTATTAGAATATTTACGGAAGGAAGAGCGGATAGATAAAAATAGATATTAGAATATTTACGGAAGGAAGAGCGAATAGATAAAAATAGATATTAGAATATTTACGGAAGGAAGAGCGAATAGATAAAAATAGATATTAGAATATTTACGGAAGGAAGATCTTTGTTATAGATCTAGTGACATATACAGGGTGTCCCGCAACAGGTGTAATCCCCACGAAGGGGTCAGCTGAAGTGATTCTAAACCACATTTTCCTTAGTTAAAAAGTTCGATGAGGCTTCATTTTTTAATTATTAAGGAAAAACATAGGCAAATGAGCGCGCCCGTAGAGCCCGTGCTCAGGGCCGTAATGCTCGCCACTCAGCGCGGTTGTGGACGGGCGCATCGCGCTGGTACGGCATGAAGCGTCGGACGGAAATTATGTCGAAAGTAAACATTACATTAACGATAAAAATAGATGCTAGAACTTTTATAGAACGAAAAAGAAAAGAACGATCGCAAAGTGCTATAGAATCTGGAAAATTGAAAATTAAACTGAAGCTAAAAGTAACAATTAACAATTAAAAAAAAAAAAACAGCAACGAAAAGTATACTTGCCTTTTTTTAAAAAATTGGCTTTATCGAGAATAGAAAAAATGAAATTGCAATTTTTGAGCGTCGCAGAAATCGCGTTAATTCATCGGTAATCTCGACGAGACAGTATCCAGTGACCGTGTTGCGCGGATCAAGGATCCAGCGAACTAGGCCGAACACTTAGCATTAGTTCGCGTTAGCTCTAAGTATTAAAATAAGTTTTTGTAATGCAAACGCTTATCGATCGTTTCGCCGTCGAGCCACACGTCATAGAAGAGAATAAAGGAAAACTGGCAGTCCTCGAGAGCAGGTGAACGGAACGAAGTGCTCTAAGGACTTCGAATGCACCACGGAGAGATGCATCCGCAGAGGAAAGGACACCAATGAACATCGTGCCACCGCGGAAGACAATGCCAGGGCAAGACTGTACCCTGATCGGCATTAATGGTGTCGAAGAATGCCTCAGGTTGGCTGGAGCCCAGAACTACAGACGAATCCATTTTCGGGACATCATTAATGTCGATGAGGGTAGAACTCATCGGCCTGGTGTCGAATCACTTTCACTAGTGGCAGCGAAAGCTACCGAAGACCACCTGCTTGAAATCATCAAGAAGGATACATTTTTATCCTACCACTAGCTTCGACCATTGGTCAACTTTCTATCCAGTTACTTCTTGGACTTTTTCATATTGCTCCGGATACAAAAACGCTGCAGTGTTCACCAGGCAAAGGATGCTCGTGGATCAGCTACGTCATTAAAGAAAATCGAGCATCCCTGCTGGTAGACAGCCTGGAATACTAGTCTTGATTTTTAGTCTAAGGGGACAAGTACCGAAGACAGTCGAAAAGATCACCTTAATAAACCACGCATCCTTCCACTAGCTTAGGATAATGATTGGCTCTTCATCCAGCTAGATTCTGAACTTCTGAATTTTGGCCCGAGTGGAAAAACGCCGGAAGGATGCCGTGGACCAAGACTCGCAAACATTTTGGGAATTTTGATCAGCCCAACTCGAGCGCGACCGAAAATAACCTTTGGGCTGCGGATAGTCCTGTTTAGACTTCGTGATCGACTTTAGTTGGCACCTGTTTTTTTTTTTTTTGTACGGAAGACAAAAAAAGTACAAAATCACCCAGGTTAATGGTTAATGATACATGACTTGAGAATGAATAATTTGTACATGGTACAGTAGCAACCTATCGGATGATTTTTCAACTTAAAGTGACACCGTTGAATTTGTACTTCTTCTCTCGTCGTTCGTTATAGCCCTTTCCAGCGAAATTATCGTTAGAATATACAATATAAATGAAAGCAACGTACGATGAAAAATCTTCTAAAGTAGAAGAGAAAGAGGGAGAGACAGAGAGAAGAGGGAAGGAGAAAGAGAAATAAATAAAGTAGATATTAGTTACAATTTATTTGTGAATCACAATAATAGTAATGAGAATTTATTCGTAAACCACAATAATAATAATTGATTTCTTTCACAGGTGGAGGAATACTTCGCGATGCTCCCCGAGATAAACGTACCGAGGCTAGGCACGCCTGGCGAACGACACAGGGATCGACAGTTGGCGATTCAACTGCCTAAGCAGGACTTAGCCAGAGCTTATTGTCGCCATTTAGATCCTAAACATTCTACGAGCGCGGACGATTTCATGGCAGCCAGGAACGAGATCGCATTAGATATCGGTAGTGTCCAGGAGGTCCTCGACCGAGACGTCGTGAGTTTCTTTTCTCAACGATTCTTTCAACGCGTTGACCGAACGAAGTTAATTTATTCGAAATTGAATTAGAAATTTCATAAAGGACGAATCCGGGCTCGGTTTGTTATTCCACAAAATGATCGAGTTGAAATTAATTTCAGATTTTTTTTTAATACGTTGACCCTTATGACTGATCGATTTAACTTTCTTCATGCTACGTCGAAAAATGTTAACAGTTGTGCCACATGTTGGCCTGATATCTGAAAATGTAAAATTAGGGAATTTAGTATAGAAGTCTTAGTTTAATTTGATCTGTATTATTTTAATTTAAAAAGTCTGCGCAAAACATAAATCAATTTGCCAACTTTCAATAAGTTTGGCATCTATAAATTTATCCACGTAGCAGATTGAAGGTTAAATAAGTAAATTTCTACGATCATTAAATCAAATTTTTCTCATCCTATTCCTAACATTGTAACTCCCAGAAAAATTCATGTTAAAACACATCAACGCTGAAAATTGTCTCTGCTACATCTTCGCATTATCGGAATGCCTTGTTGTAATTGTTCGATAGTTCACAATACCCTCTGCAGTCAACGTGTTGGAAAAAAAAGGAAAATTGTACAACTTCTTTCACAAGCTGCAGAATTGCAAACACAATTCACGCAGAACGCATCTAGGCTTAAAGCACTGCTGAAAACAAATCCTGACTGGGGACGAACTATAATCCTAATTTTTTCCGCTTTCAGGATTGTGGGGCTTGCATCGAGCGCCTGGAGTACGGCAGCCTGGCAGTCTCGGCAAGCAAATTGGGTCTCTTCTATCATCCATCGTGCTTTAGGTGCGCAGACTGTCAGGAACTTCTGGTTGATCTTGCATATTGCGTGCACGACGACACATTATTCTGCGAGAGGCATTACGCGGAGCAATTGAAACCCAGGTGTGCGGCATGCGACGAGGTGAGTACATTTATCCTTGAATCTATTAATTTTTAAATCATTTTTTTGAATCGGACGAGCATTCGAATTTGCCGGAAGCAGACAGAATTGAAATTATTCGTAATGTTTTCATATCAATTATTCAACCAATTGAGCGTTAATAGACTAAAACAATTGTATTTATCGATTATTTGACTTTTATCGGTTAGTATTTAACCGCGCTTGATTTTGTTTATCCTGTGATTTTGCGCCACTTCTCTCAGTAGTAAGGAAAAATAGTACTAGATGTCCTATCGGACGCTGGCGCGATAAGTGCGCGTTCGTCTGGTAAATTCTTAGTGAGCTAGTCAGTAGAGCAAGAGTGGAAATTATCCACTGGGACCTCCTTTATCGACGGCAGCAACTCGAGGAATGAAATTGTTATATCGATCAAATATGATACAGCTGATAAGACGTCTAAGTCGAATACTCGTGGTTCAGAATTTGGCGAGCGTTTAAGCGGTAAACTATCGATTTTTTCAAATTCGATGCTTGGTTACTGCGCGCGATCTTTTTTGTGATACTTTACACCTATCTTTTCTCATAATTTTTTATGTCGTTTGTATCTTCTAATCTTCTTTTCGATTATCACTTTCGATCTTCCCTTGTAATTTCTTATGTCGTTTTTATCGTTCAATCATTCCTTTCGATTATCTTCTCCGATCTTCTCTTCAGATTATCTCTTCAAATTTTTATGCCGCTTTATTACTAATTTTTCTGTGTCCTTATAATAGTTATTTCAGGGTGGAAATATATTAATTTTTCTTTCATTCTTTCTCTCTTTCTCCCTCTTTCGTACCGTCCTGTCGCCACGATAATCTGCTTTCGATCTTCTCTCGCAAAAATCGAAATAAAATCGGCGATTACTCGTCGTGCCCGCTTATGGTACCTCCACGGGCAATACTTTTAAGGCCGCATCCGTCACTCTCGAAGGTGCTCTATGTCATTTGACAAGGCATTTTTATTACGCCGACGGCATTGCCTTTCGCGCTTTAAGAGGAGCATGGAATCTCACCGTTGACCCAAATGTAAATTTGATCGCCAAGGTGGAAGTTAATCGGACCCCTCGCGCTTGCACTCTCGAGCTTTAACGCTTTTACGGCGAACTCGCATTTTTCTCTTTTCCCTTTTCCGCAATTCTCTCCCTTTCACGTTACCTTGTGTTATATACACGTTTATCTCTTTCATTTTTGCAAATCGACGAACAATCCGATGCTCGGACCACGTCGATTCTCCATTCGATCCCTTTTACCTTCTATTATCAAAACAATAGGAAAATAACAGTATCAACTTTCTCTTACTCTTCTTCTTCACTACTGTCTAAAAGTACACGATCATTGAACATTGAAATTGTTCTCGATCTCATCAATTCGAATTGTCGTTAACTAGAAAAGAAAATCTGGAAAACACATTTCCACGAACGAATTTCACGAGCTTTCCGCACCCGCCTTTCATCTTTTCCTTCTTCTTTATATCGAAGCGTGTCTAATTCTCTTCGGCTCGGCAAATCAATCGCGATTTGCGAAAGAAGAAGAAAATGGAGAGAAAGCTCGCGACTGTCCCAAAATATCTGGAGCATAATGGTATTAAGGAATCGCGCAATCGTTGCGCCGTTGTCTAGTACGCGCCGCGCGGGAACTGGGCCGCTTTCGGCTTTATTTAGATGAACGAAAATAGAGATTTGGAAGACGAGGGAGGAGAGAGAAAGAGGGAGGGAGAGGTAGAGAGGGACATCATACTTGCTCGTCCGTCACATCGTGGGGCTGCGCAATGCAAATTATGTTGAAGCGCCTGTGGCCAAAATTCGGTGCACTTTGATTCATCTACCATTCGTACCGATCCGATTCGCTCGACTGCAGCAGAACGATATAAATACACTTAAGAAAATTTAAGAGCCGAGGGAGACCACCGAGAGAAATACGCGTCGTTTGTTTTTCTGTTGTTACGTCGCAACAAGAGGCTTGCGAATTTTTCCCTTCAGTTTTTACGTCAGTGTTGACTTCAGTTTATTACTTCGTGTGTCCAGTCGTTATTTCAGTTTTCGTGTTTTTCTTTAGAGTCGTCTTCGGTTTAATAACTTTGAGTTTTTCAACGAAGAAGCTTGAGTGTGGCCATTTTTGGAATACCCCCAAGGCTTTGATTTTTCTACAACCGCAAGCTTTTTGGGAACTGTTCTGCCGCAAATTAATTATCGGGTGTCTCGTAAAAACCGGAATCTTTTGTGATGGAACATCTCGAGCGAGGGTAGTTTACGCATGTCATCGAAGCTTTAATTTTTTTCTATCGCGAAGCAAAAGCTCAATTTCCATTAAATGGCGCACGCGATAATTGAGTCTTTTGAAAATTATTTAGCCTTAGATTTCTTTTCGGACATCCGTTCGCATTATAGTTTTCTCTCGTGGACGAACATTTTAGGAGTGTTACCAGGACCTTCGAAAAATGATCCACCTCTCGTAATTCGTTGCTCTTCCTTTCAACTCACTGCTTCCGAGCTTCTCGACGTGCAGTCCCGAGGATGAAAATTTCAAGAATGGCCCCAGAGCTTTACTATCCCTGCAACCGGAAGCAGAAGCGTAACGTCGATTAAATCGCGCAGACGGTAACCGACTCTCTTGGACCAAAAGCTATTTTGACTCCTTGTCGAAGCTCCCACCACACGATGGTGGTAGGCCAGCGAGGCGAGTGTGTCCAGAGGCGCGACCCGTTGGTTCGCGTCTTTTATTAGAGTCAGTCATCGTAAGGGAACGGAAAACGCTCGTTCGCAGGGCACTCGAAACAAGATCGAAGTTTTCTCGAGTAGCGCGAGACTCGCGTCGTTGTCGTACATCAAGGAGAAAGTTCGAGGAACAATCTCGAGGAAGAAAACAAATTATTCTCTCATTAACCGCGACCTTGACTCTTGCCTCTCACCTTGAAGATAATCGATTTCACCCTCGACGGAAACGAAAAACCACCCCTATCCTCATTTCAAGAGGAAGAATAATTTTAAGAGAGTAACAAAGTAGAAAGAGAGAAGAGTGCGAACGAAAGAGAGGGGTGATACGTTTTTTTGGGGTAAGTTGGAAGAGTGTCAGTCACCCACACAGAGACACGCACGTTCTCACACATGCTGCCACAGGACCACTTTGCGTACACGCACCACACACACGTGGAGAATGAGAAGGTGTTTATGAGCGTGCTGCCAAGGTATCGGCTAGGAAAGTAGCGGAAAATCCTCATTCGACGACGGACGAATGAGCGTGGAGAGGAGAACACGGCACGCAGGGTGTTTAGAGGGTACGTGGGCGGTGCGCGTAACTCAGCGGCACAGGCCGCGAGAAAATGGCAACAGTGTTGCCCGGATGTTGAATCGTCCTCTAATTGAATTATTATTATGTCATCATATAATAAAGTTACTCCCGGCACATGTTTCTACGTGTCTCACAAGTCTGATCTAATCGTGTTCTAACACTTGGAGAATTTGCGGGGTATGGTTAGATGAAATCGTAGAGAAATAAGTAGGAAGGTTTAAAAAGATTAACACTACTTCTTTTTGTTCTAATTGAATTGTTGTCATATCACGATGTTGTAAATTTACATGTCACATTTGTCTGTACGTTCAAGGTTTTAAACATGATCTAATTGTGTTCTAACGCTTGGGGAATGTGCTGTTTCGTGGTAAATCGAAGTTTAGGGGAAAAAGTACCGGGATTCAAATAAGATAAGAAAATTTGTTCTTGTTCCAACGGAATCATTATTATGTCACGATGTACGAAAGTTAATTGTCACCCGTGTTTGTGTATTGACGTAAAATCGAATTATTCAACTGTGATCGAACGTGCACGCTACTTATCCTTCAGGACCTCTCGATATACAACGGGGAAAAAAGTCAACGTTAAGAAAACTAAAACAAGCGAAATGACGCGCGAGCTTCTCTCAATTATTCCTCGTGGCCAAGCCCCGAAACTCCGAAGCTTCTCTCTGAGCCTAAGGCGGACAAGGGTTCGGGCTTTATACAAATGCAAGCCGTGACTGTGACGCAATGCGGGGCCGGTTGCGGAACGGTACCAGCCACGTTCGTAAAATTCTAGCGCATTATCTATTTCGAGAACGCCTTCTTTAGATTCGTGCCCCGATACGCAAAAGCCTACTGCGATCTCGATGCAATCTCGAAAGTCTATGAAGCTTTACGAAATCTTCTGATACTCTCTCGCGCGGAGAACTATTCGTATAAAAGACGTTATCTTCGCAAGCTACTACGAAAATATCATTGCTTTTAACATCTCTCAAAAACGTGATTTCTTCTTCGATGTTATAAAAAGAAAGCCGATACGGGATACTAGTGCGCATTTCGTAATCGTAAATTATCCGACAATGAGACCCTAGACACTCGAGCGTGAAGTGAATTGTTATTGATTTATTACCCACGGTCTAACTACTGATTTATTGCTAGTAAACATAACATCCCTGGGTCGTGGTGCGCATAAACAGTGGTAAAGAACCTGATCCAATTGCGACTGGCACGACACGCCAGCACCACGAATTCATTTCACACCACCAGTAGTCGTTAATAATAACGGTAATAATAGTCAATAATAATCATTATCGTCTCGTAACTCTTGGTTAATTAATAATTTTACCCTCTACACATGACACTATCTGCGCTGTAGTTATTAATGCACTCACCCTGGATAGCGGTAGAATGTCGTTTTACCATGTAAACTTTGGAACTAACTTGTAACGACGTGCGCGTGAACGATAAAGAATTTTGGATAAATCGATAACTGATTTTTGATCTGAAGAAAAGTAATAAACGAATTTTATTGCATAATATGGCCTGGCAATTTTTTTTATTTTTATATGCAAAAATATGATTTCTTTTATTTTCGCGCTTATCTCGTGACAAATCATTGAGCCCGATGGTGGCCATGTTTGAAGTCAGCTCGACAAATAAATTGTAAATCTGTAAATTGTTTAAATATTAGAGAGGATTGTTTAAAGTTGTCTAATCGCAGTAGACACGATTAGATTGGGAAATCGATCTTTGTTGGAAAAAAGTACGCCAGATCTGAAACGATCGCAAGATTGCAAACACCCTCGCCTAAGTCACAGCATGTCTTACGATCGAGGGTTGCGCGTCTCGCGAGCCTCGCATTCCGCTTGGGTCTTTGATCTTGACCACTTCCTGCTTGCCAGGAACGAGATCTAGACGCGTGCTCTTTCTCGATCTTTCGACCGATGTCAGTCGCTAACGGCGCGGGTTAACCGCAAGAAACCAATAACGCGTCTTGTTAAGCTGAAAGTTCGAGAAGAGAATTCGTCTTGGTGATTTATCGGCTTGGCCGCAAAGTAATCTCGAAATTTTCTCCTACGCGACAATAAGTCAAGAAATTTTATCATCACTTGTATTCGAGAACTGGCGAATTTGAGAAAATTTAATAGAACTCAATGATACTTTATTCAAGTATGAATTTTCAGGATGTACGAGCTGTTTAATTTTAAGACGACGTGAGTCGATTTTTGAGAAGAATTATTTTAAATTGTTCTCGGCTGAAAGGAATGTATAGTAAAATGTAAAACATGCCGCTTACAATATTAATGACCGATACACGTTTTATGGATAAAGCATTATTTGGTTTATTGAAAAATACTAGAACACGGTCTATTGCCGAAATTCTCCATTTTCAGCTCGATATATGGACGACAAAATTCAGTTGATAAATAACAGTTGCGTTAAAACTGGTTTAAAAAAAGCAGTTTTTCACAACGAATAAAATTGTCAAGCAGAACTTGGAGTTTTTTTCTGAAAATGCCCTCTATGAAACTTTTGGTAACAAACAAAATTATAAAAATTCACTAAATCTACTGCAAATTAGCAAACACACCCACCATGAAACTGTTAAAACAAAATTCAAAAGTCACCAATTGATTTTATCAATTTCCTCCTTCCAAATTCACATTCTCGACAGCATTTTCTGCTTGCGTCGTTTTCGAATCTTTTTCCAAGGTCTTCCACCCAGTGGTCCCTGACGTATCGAGTTTGACAAACGATTACACGACCAGTGACGAAATTCAAAGTGGACGTCACGCGCGTTATTTTAGCGCGTAGCGTCGCCCGACGAGCAACGATTTCTTAACGGCGGCGCATTTACGATAACGATTTTTTTTTAGGGAGTGACGCGAGGGCTAGGGAAGGAGGGACAAAATGACTCACAGAGAGTTGCAAAGAAAATGAGATATATATTCTAGTTGCGTGTTCCGAGGCTTATCCGAAAGTTGTGACTTTCTGCCACGTGTAACAACGAGAAGTCAAATGGTACGTGGAAATATGAAGGAAGTCGAAGCACGAAAATTTTCAAAGGAGATTCCTTTTGTTCGTGTTATTTTTACTTTGTTCTTTATTAAAAAATGTATAAAAGAAAAAAGGAAGTTATCCCCTTGAGGTTAACTGTATTTCTTATTTTGTGCTTACTTTTGCACTTTACTCCGTTTATTTAAATATTTCCAAAATGTCCATCGTGTGTTACCTTCACAGATTTTTGTCAACAACGGTCAGATGATGTCGTTTAAACGAAAGATAAATATTCTATTTTGATACACTAAAGACTTTTTTAGTGCAATAATTACAAAAACACAATTCGACTCGATCTTTTACACTCACAACTTTCGACCAATACCATTTACAAAACGACTAAATTCAAAACTACACGGAACAGTACCGATATGATAAATGCACCAAGTTTACAAAATAGCGCATAAAACTGACATCGAGATACTCGGGCCAACACAATCCAAAGACTTAAATTTAGATTGACAGAAGTGTTTCATCAGGACCACCCTTCTCTCGCAACCCTCTTCAAATGTCGCGAAGGTGTTGCGCGGAAAATCTGCGAAGTTTCTCGTTGGAAGAGACAATCGCAGGTGTGTTGGCTCGAGTCACCTGGCACCAGGTGGCACGAAGGAAGTTTTCGAATTTCGTGTGCCACACGAGAAGAGCACACCGTCGCCTACAACTGGTGGTCGCGGTAGCGGAAGGTCACGACGCCCGCAGACACGACGCTACGCGTCCGCGAAGTTACCGCGCGCGGATTCTAATTCGGTCGGGGCTCAAAGGGGCTTTTCAGATCCGGTGGCACGCTTTTCTCCGACCGTGGCACGCTCGAGGTTCGATCATCGCCCGAAATAGCGTTGGCATTGTTCCGTTTCCCTCCAGAGAGGACTGTACCCCTTACGTCCCTCAGCGAGAGGATGATAGAAGGAGGCCGCCTAATTTCGGAGGCCCTTAGCTAGGAGATTTTCCTAACCGCCAGAGAGAATCCCTCGGCTCATTCAACAAGAGCTTGTTGATCAACGATCATTTGTTTTCTCTACCTCTCTTATTTTCTCATCGCCAGTCTCCGAAGGATTTAGTGCCCGGCGCAGAGATTCTCTGTATACCGTTTGACGAGTAAACTAGACTTTTTTTCGAGTAGCAAAATTTAGGGCACGGTTGTTCTCAAGATCGTGTATCTTTCGTCGGCTGAAGGTTGGATTCTTTGATTTATTTGGCGGATGGTTGTCGACTAGCTAATGGATCGAATGATGGATGCAGCTTTGTACGGTCTAGGATAGTATTCACGTCTCTTTTGGGCCCTTTGTTGATTGGTTAATGGATTAAATCGTAGGACCTTTGATCGGTCGAGATTAAGCGTACATTTCGTCGGGTCAGGATTGAATTCTTTGATTTCTTCGGTGGGTAGTTGTTGATTGGTTAATGGATCAGACGATGAATGCAAGTTTGATAGATCCAGGATAGAATTCATGGCTCGTTTGAAGTATTTGATTTATCTAATAAGGGGATGTGGATTGGCTAGGGGATTAAATAATTGACACCTTTGATAGGTCAGGATTAGGTGGGCCAGGATTAAATTCTTCGATTAATTTGATAACAGAATGTTCCTTTCTTGGTTGATTCGTCCAATGACTTCATTCATTTTAGGGGTGGTCGGTCGTTAGCTGGGGGCCTCGATGCGCGAAAGAATTATTTTACGAAGTGTTGAAAATTCTCCGATTAATTCTGGTATCTCTCGGTGCCTTGTTATTATCAATTAATTTATCACTACCTGGCAATATTTCTATCTCTACCATGATTGTATATGCCATCTCTCGGCGCCTGGTTATTATCAGTTAATTTATCACGATATGGTAATATTTATTTCGGTACTATAATCGTATATACTGTGTATACGAAATTGTATACATCAAGCGTAACGTATCTTACCAAATATATCAATTGTATATGTCCAAAGTGGCCTAAGTCCATTTTTTATTAAAAAATAAAATCACATAATTCGTGAATAATTTAGTGTTATGCGATATCTTATTTTTTTGAAAAAATGGACTTAGGCCTCTTTAAAAGAAACGGCGTATACTATAATAAACGATGGCTTGCCTTGATAAAGAATGGCCAAGTTTAACAGTGTTAAAAGAGCCATTTCAGATTTTACACACATCTAGAAGAGGCGATTATTGTCTACCACTAAGTTTATTAATTCGAGGCAATTATAATTAACCTTTTCTATACAACGAAGTTTCATGCTTTTAAGATTCTTATGCATATACAATGAAAACAGTTACCATGAATCAACGAGAAGAAATTTCTCTTTGTATACAAATAGAATTTGTGCCTTTTGGATTCTCATATGCAATGAAAATAATTGCCATAAATGAACGAAGAGAAATTTTCTGCGACAACAAGCAGGAAAACATCTGGCCTGTCATACCCTTTCGACCGAGCCTGACCGATCTCTCGACCGAGATCTTCTCGCGGGCCGATGATCATAAGAGATTCGCGTTCCGAGCCGTCCTGCGGACCGATTTATTTCAGCTTTGCATCCCCCGATCCGGCGTCGGCGTCGGCGTCTATTTTCAACTTGGGTTTCGACGAAGTGGCCGAGAAATTACGCCAGCCATTCCGCGACGTTTCACTCCAGCTTTTCTCGTGCCCGCTTCTCATCTCTCTTTCTCTTTCACTCTCTCCTGCATTTTCATTCGCCTTCGAGTTCTTTACCACGACACGCCACCCCCACTCGACGCGAGCCACCCCCGGATGCGGAGGCGGTACTCAATGCGTCCCTCTTTCAGAGACACGTGAGAGTTTCGAGAGTTTCTTTCACCCACCGGTTGAATGAGACACGGAGGGTGGGAGAAACTTTGCTATTCTAGATTTCTAGAGGAGATGCTGGAGGGGCGGCGAGTTTTTGGAAGGCGCCTCAGGGCCACCGGTGGAAGGAATTAATTTTCGTAGAGAATGCTAACGTCATAGAAAACGAGAAGAAGGAATGTTGTTTCAACGTTTGGAATAATGGATGGTCGTTTGGACACTTTGGGTGAATTGAGAAGTTTAATGCAGCTGATGAACCTGATTATTGCGCTTGATTTGGGGCTTATATTTTTTGGTAACAGTAGCTGCATAATATTAAAAGAGAGGTAGATAGGTTTAACTTTGTACAGACAATGTTTGGATACGCTGATTATAATGGCTAAAGTCTATTAATAACAATAGTCTTGCCGGTGTAGTTTCAAGACCAGCATCTCATTTTCGTTGATATCAGTAGATGAATTTTTATTTGGAAAGGGAGGTTAAAAGAATATTCGATTTACATAAAATAAAAATAGAAATCTTTGTGCATAATCATACTTTCCTTTTTGTAACTATAAGGAATGTTAAGCAGCTAACAATGAGCATGATAGTAATTTGAAACGCTGTATGTGAACTTTTCGTTGACAACGACAATGTATACTCTAACCAATAAATGTCAACAACGAACATTCACCGTGCAAAGGACATTCACTATCATTTGTCGAGCGTGTGCGAAACAATTACTCGTATTATCTTAAATGAGCCATTGCGTAGCCGTAAACGAGTGCGAGATCCAAGACGACGAACCACGCTTTGTGATGTGGATTAGGCTGCCCGAAAGCGGCCGTGTCGAGCAAACAAATAGCCCGCGAAGCGGTTCAAACGATCCGCAGACGAGCGGGACGATTTGCAAGTTGAAATGTATCAAAATTACAACTGGCTTGCGCGCGAGCCAGCTCTCCGAGAAATCGAGGAAAGGGATAATTTAGGGTCTGATTATATCGCGCTAATTTATCCCGTGCCAGAAATAATTCCCTCGGGCTCACTCAGCGCCGACGTCATTGGAACTTCAGTCTGATTCTCAAGTAGAGATGGACACGTAAAACGAAAACTGTCAATGTCGTTAACATCCATTTGCAAAATCAATAAAGATAATGACTGCTAATAATATCCATTGATATTTTCAAGACATCCACGTTTGCACGGAAGAAGAAGGTAGGGGAAATTACATGAACAAAATAAATAAGATTCTTAAATATTTCAGCATCGATTGTTCGACGAAGCATCGATCTTCCGAG
Source organism: Tiphia femorata (assembly GCA_944319695.1). Lineage (NCBI taxonomy): Eukaryota > Metazoa > Arthropoda > Insecta > Hymenoptera > Tiphiidae > Tiphia > Tiphia femorata. Next base: position 5,873,873 of record OX090902.1, read on the forward strand.
TCGTCTTCATCCTCTCGAGTCATCGTCCACTTATCATTCTCTCTTCTTTCTCCGTCTTCCTCTTCTCGTCCGTCAGGCGCCAATCAAATCAGCCAACAATTAATTACCCCCTTCCCCGAAACCGATTGTATTCCACGCAAAATGCAATCTGCTTGGCGCGATGTATCCTCGAGTCATACGACTCCTCTTTCTTTCTATCTTTCCCTCGAGTGGCACGAATATAGAATACGCGGGTCGGAGCTTTCATGGAGCATTCGATAAGCTCGGCCGCGTGCTTCTGGCCGTCTCGATATCTCGTTGGAAGCTCGCCAGAGCGACGTACCGCGCGCAAAGCGAGCGAGCGAGCGCCTATCGGCGATCTTACGGGCCGACGTTGATTCGTAACCGATGAGGTAACCGAAATAAAATCTAACGGGTGACGCCAGAGGGAGAGAGAGACGGCGAGAAAGAGAGAGGAGAGTGCGTGCGTAACTCGGCCACGTAAACACGCAGGTCGGAGGCAAAATTCGAAATCTACCAGCCTGTTATTTAGAGAGAGCCAAGCGCGCGAGAGAGGCAAGCTTAGGCTTAGAATGTTTCTCACTTAGCTTCCGATGCGCCTGGATTATCGAAAGAGATGATCTCCGAGGTCTTGGCAAATTTTGCAGGTTGGATGACTTACAATTGAAAGATTTGCTTGGTGAATGGAAATTGGTAATAATTGCCGAAGAATCTGTTCTTAATCTTATTTGTGCGCAATCAGCCTGAGCTACTTTTGATCGTTATACTTGATGCTACTGGACCGACCGTATATGGTGATTACTTTAATTAATTTGTTCATTCCCTAATTATTTAATTTGAAGGGACGATCTTGATAGGCTGGGAGTTTTTGTATTGCAACAAATTATTACGTGCAGTATTAAGATACTCTGGGTAGAGCTTCTTAGGAGATTCACTATTAGCTTATTGTATCTAATTACTCTTGCCAATTTAGGACTCTCCGCGTCGTTACCTTTATCATCCCTACCTTCGTCACTACGATCTTCATCATTACCCCCGCAGACTACTCAACTACACCCAGTACCCTAATTCAACCGATGTCTACGAGCACGCGCGTCCTACAAGCATACTTGGCCCCCAAAGAAATTGCCAATTAAATTCGAGAACCGGGCGAAACGTCAGTCGTCGAGATTTGCGAGCGTTCGCCAATGAACGAAGAGAGACGGAGGGAGAGAAAAGGAGAAGCTCGCGTTCGAAGACCTACTCGAGTTTTCCTATTCGCCCACGATCGTGCGGTGAACAGTGGCGGAGGGTTGGCCAAGATCATTCGCCGAACGAGTCTCGAACGAGTACTGATTATAGACGCGTGTCGTCTCATCACGCGCGATATCGTATCGATAGATCGATCGCTCGATCGAGAGCGAGCGACACACCTGAAAGAGGCTCGCAACAGCCCATCTCTGGTTCAAGATCGAGAGATCGTGGCACGAGGAGGGTCAGCTGGCGCAAGCGCGCGACCTTCGCGTGATCCGCCGGGTAACGAGAACGATTGCCGTTGATCGATCGCGGCATCGAACCACGTTAAGGACGCCGATCGCGGGCTCGTGCCTGGTCCAGGGACATTCGGGGCTAACTTTAGCCTTTAGCCGTGAGAGACCGCGCCACGTCCGACCTCATCACGGCAGGGGCGACACGAACGGCGCGTTTGCCGCTCGCGCGAGCGAGAGCCGATCAGTTTGCCGGATCCCGGGTTGGTAGTACTCGCTTTCGCATCCGCGGTAAAATAAAATCGTCCGCGCTCACTCGTCTCAAGATGGACGGGCCAAGATCGATCGATGGATTAAATCGGTCGGCGACCTGGTGAGTGGCCGAGCTGGCTCTAGTCTGGTGGATCAGCTGATGGGATCGGCCGATCGGATTAGATCCTGGCCGAAGGGTGCTTGAAACCTTGGTGGAGGTGACTCGAGGTCGAGAAGGCCGTGGAGGTCGAGCAGGTCGACGTGGAAGAGCCACCGCGTTGGGTGCCGAAGGCGTCGAAACGTGAAATCGTGGAGTGTGCTCCTCCGTAGGAGAGGTGCTGGCCGCGGCGTGGGTGCCTCCTACCCTCCCGTAGGGAATTGCGTAAACCCTCTCTCCCTCTCTCTCTCTTTCTCTCTCTCTCTCTTTTCACGGTGACGTCATCCGCTAGCGAGGATTCACACGGTGTTGCGGAAACCCAAGCCTCGTGTGCAACCAACCACGCAATCGTCGTGGCTGTCAGCCTCTCGTGGTCCAACTGCTTCCGCGCGCGAGAGAGAGAGAGGTCATCGATGCTTTCAGGGATTGAGGGATTTCTTCTCGTCGACCAGAGAATTCGTAGGATTTTAATCGAGAATGATCGCGATCAGCTGACCGAAGCTCCGGTGGCACGAAGGTCAGTGCGTACGACGTTGTCGAAAGACCCCAGGGGTCCAACGAGATGGACCTTTGACGAAAAGCTCGCGAATTTCGATAGTACCTGCTGCTGAAGGAAGAAGAATCTCCGAATTAGTGAACGACTTCGAAAGATATCGATATGGGTCTTATGCTGTCGGTGCTGGTGGGCTGCGTCGGTGTCCTTGAACTCCTGGCCTGCCTCAGACACGTCAGTCGCAGTGCCCTGGTTACCTTGAACCCACCGACCCCCTGTCTCTCGTATCATGATCAGGAAATCGAGAATCAGAGCACCCACGACTCCCTCTGTAACTTCAGTCACTCCAGTGACGTGTGGCTGCCCCGATCCGCGAAACGAAAGCTGGAGAATCTTCACGAGTACAGTCTGCGAATCAGAAGCGAGCTTCGCTCGATAGACAAGAGTTATGACGGTAGCACGTACTCCGAGTGGAGCGCTGGTGATTACCTCGGCTCAAGGTCATGCTCCAGATCTTGCTCCAGGCCAGACTCCAGACACGACTCCAGACCAGACTCTAGACTAGATTCTAGACTGAGTCCCGATTACGATTACGAGGCCCACGAGAATGCTCTCTGGAACGAGCGAGGCGCCATTCAGGATGGCTACGACGAATTGGAGGAGGAGAGAAAGGCTTTCGCTGCTTCCATGCAGGCCAGGCTGTTGGACGTCGAAGCATCTCGTGCTTCCACGACGTTAATACCAAAGGAAACGCAACAATACGTGAGGATACCCACCCCGATTCCTTTTGCCTTGGGCGAGGAAATCTCAAGATCACCATCTTCGAGCGACATCAGCCTCAGCAATGATTCGGGCAATGAAGCGCCTACTAAGGAGATCTTCGATTTTGTACCTATCATCGGAAGACAACGACGGGATTCCATGGAGGATGGATCGTCCATCGATGAATCCGATCGCGAAGACCAGGAGCTCGTCAGGCAGATACTCCTCAGGGGATCAGTCTCCGCATCACCGGAACCTCCCAGGCCAACCTGCAAAGAAGTGTTCACTGAGTCCACCTTAGAAGTTTCCAGGTCCATCGAAGTTCTACAAGGCCGAGAGATTATCCCATCGGTTCTCATCGACTTGGACTTACCAGTGGAGGAACAGGACATCAACCAAGTGTCTTCGCATAAGAGAACAAAGTCCTCCAAGTCCTCCACTTCGATCCTGCGCAAGCCCACCAGACTGAAGTCGAGGAATGCCGAGATCAGCAAGTCCGCTGAGAATCTCTCGGGCAAGACCAAGTCCAAGAGGCATCGCGAGCCCGACAGAAGAAAGTCCGAAATAGTTATCCAGAAGTTCCGAGACGAGTGGACGAACACTTCACCACCTGGTAGCACCCCGAGCCTCTCCAGATCTGAGAGCAAGAGGAGTGTGTCGGTTGAGGTGCAGACCAGCTTCGAGGAGAAGCTGAACGACGAAGAGGCGCTGGTCGAATACGAGGACTCCGTGGTGGGCCTGTCGGAGAGCAGGAGGGATCTGACGTCACGCGACAGATTCGGGAGAAGATCCTTCAAAAACCGGAGATTCCCGCGAGCGGTGTCGAGCGGCAAGAGGGAGGATGATGAAGAGGAGGAGGAGAAATTTGTGAAGCGGAGGAGTCAGACGGTAACTAACGTGAGGAGGGTGCGAGAGGAATCGTCGTGGTACCCTGAGGAGGAGGAGGAGGAGGAGGAGGAAGATGAGGCAACGAGGCTGCTGAGAATATCGAAATTCGAGGAGGCCGAGGAGGGAGATTACGAGAGGATTCGGGAGGCGATTCGTGACGTCGAGAAAAGTAGGAGGAAGAGTGGCTGGAGAAGAAGGAGGAGGGAGGAGGAGTCGTCCAGGTCGAAGTCGTCGTTCGAGGATGAGGAGGATTTTGTCAGCGCGGAGGAACCTTCCGCGGGACCGATTCAGTACACCATACCGGACACCAATCAGAACAAAGCATTCTGGGTAATGGCAGTTATCAGTTTTCTAAATTCCATTGTTTGACAGATTCACCGAAGATCACGACACGATGGAAGGAATGGGTACCGTGAAATCACCGCGTCGAGCAACTGGGGTTGTGATCATTAGATGGAGGAGGAGGGAAATATTCCGTTATGCTGTTATTGTCCGTGTGATAATAATAATGAATAAGCTTTTACAAAATTGCAAACTGCATGTACAAAATTCACATTGTACAGTATATACATACTATAATGTTCAACGCGATCATTCCGTTCTCAGCTCCGCCCGATGAGGAACTAAAACACTTCGATTCGATTGGTTTCTCTCTGCGGCTCATCAGGATACGTTTGTTCGTAGCGCGCTTTAAATATTTGAACTTGGGCTACGCCGCGGACGATATTAAAGGTCGCGCGTCCCACGTAATTTATGCACGGCAGATGCATTCTTCTCGACCACAGGGGGATTCTCCTCTGTTTGGTGAGGCAACAAACAACCGAGCCCGTTGTCATCCCCACCACGCGCGCGAACGTTTACTCACCGTCCTGGTCTGGCCACTGCCGAAGCTCCGTGCTTTACCCGTGCGATCGGTATTCGAGATTTTTCGCTCTGGCAATTAACCAGAACGTAAACGTGTCATGCTAGGTGAGCAGGAATGAACGACTTTCTTGATGTCCCGTCGTAAATTAAAAGGAGAAGGAAAGACCGCGTGCCGTAGAGGAAGTCGGAAATCTCTTTTGAAAGATTAAAGCTTTTGCAATTTTTTTTCAAATCCAATTCGAAGAACACATTATCATTTGCATAGTTTTAGATTTCTATAAGGATTTGTTTCGAAGAAAAATTGTTATCCTCGTTTCTCTCTTTCTTCAAAAATTCTTCAAAAAAACTCAGCAGACAGGTGAAAGTTTTCAGAGACACACTCTAATTTTTACTGAGCTCGTAAAAACGGGCGTTAGAAAGTCCGGAGTAAATCTAGACGTTCTGTGATGGTTCACGCGAAATACTCAAGCAGCCACCAGCACAGTTTATATCCGTACTTAGCGGGAATTGCTCGTAGCGCCACACAGAAATCGTTTTCGCAAGGGTACTCGTCATCGACGACTGTGCGACACATTTTTGGACCACACTTACGCGAAGCGTGGGTTCGGTGTGGGCTTTATTTACAACCGGATACTCCGTCCAGTTGATTAATGGTTAGCCGAAGCTCGTAGGAATTGAAATTCGATCGTCGTTCGCAAGGTTCGCGTGACGGAAACGACAGAAGTGTCATCGGTACAAATTCTTCGGTGTAAAGAATTTTGCATGAATCTCATAGCGCGTGAAGCATTCTCAGACATTGCATAACTCCCACTCTAAATCGGAGTATCCTCGCGAATTGATTTAACGTGTATCGCGTTACAATCAGGGCCGAATTCTGGAAGAGTCTACGATCGTGCCAGGTGGACCAGAAACTTCAATATAAATCCACCTACGAGCTATCCCAAAATTCTCTCTTTCTCCGGGTGCAAAAAATTGTTCGGACAACGCGGCTCTAAATATGTGCAACCCGTTTGAATTCTAAAATCGAATGTTTCAGAGATCTTTGAAAAATTGAAGGCCTGTGTAATCAGGCTAAGTAGATCAAAAATCTAAATGAAAATCCTTTCTGTTAATTTCCATTATTTTCTAATTATTAATACTTACACTTTTGCAAGGGCACGTGCCCAGGTATCAATTGTTCAGAAATATTAAAACATTTTAATATTTTATATTAAACATTTTTACTTTTTAATTGTTATAAAATATTAAAAAATTCAAACTACAAATCCGACCATTCTAAACAGAAGGTTCGAGAAAAATTATCTTTCCAACAAACCTTCAGAAAATCCCAAAATAATTGACACCATCTTTCACAAGATCCTATACAACCTGTCTTTACATTAATACCCCAAAATTCATCAAGAAATTCCATCTTACGATCACTGCACTTAAATTCCGGCGGAATCTGACTGGCTGCGCCGAAAGAGAATGGCTGTGAAAGGGAGAGAGGAGAAGAGAAGAGGTAGCCTCGGACGCAACAAAACGCTCCCGATATTTGCACGTAACGCTCTCGCGGTCTCGCGGCGTTTGTTGGTGCCGTGTGCCTCGCGTGGGGTCTCCCAAAATATCAATCTCATACCCGTCTGCAAATAATATACGTGTATATAACGCCCGTGGCCCGTGAGCTCCACGTCGACATTTGCACACATTCGCATCATCAAGAGAGAAAGAGAGAGAGAGAAAGAGAGAGCAGTGAATCCTCTGGCGTCTTCTTCTTCATCATCCTCTTCAGCGTCGGCGTCTCGTGCCTTCTTCACCCCGTCGCGATATCTTCTCCGAAGCAAACTGTCCTTTACTCTTTTTGGACGACCCGCTTCTTCTTTTCCACCGTATATTTTTAATCGAACCCCACCTCTCACCCTCTTTGACCCTTCGAAAAATCTCGAGAGAGAGAGAGTATTGGGTTACAGAACGAAATTGGTGCGCGACATCTTCTTTGGTCCTCCCGCAAGAAGGAATTTTTGCACAGCAAGATGAAAAACAAGCAACTTCATTTCTAATCAATAGAGATTGATTTTGAGGTCTTGGACATATTCGATGCAGGAGAATGGTTGACTCGATTTTAATTAGGATTAGGTATGGTTAGAGGATTTCTTTTTAGATGACCATGGGGAAGATTGGGCACCTATTTGTGTAATTCTGTGAGTTGGACTATCGTTGAAGCAGGAATGTTAGTATCGGATAGATCGTTGGAAGAAATGGCTCTTAGGAGTCGTAAACGTTCCCCGACGGCGTTCGGCGCCGCGACGCCTTAAGCTGCGTCCTCACTGAGGCAAACAGAAACTTTTTTTTCACTCTTATTCTTCTGTGCATCGTTCAAGAGTCGTCATTTATTGCCAAATGTTTCTACAGAGTTCTTCGAGCTTTTATTGGTTCACGAGAAATGACTTACTCGCCAAATCAATTAGTTCCACGTCACACGTAGAGACAATTCCTTTTTATATCGGTAGTACCTACCAAAAATGCAAAAAATTGTGCAAATTATTCACTTTTGCCTATAAAGCTTAAATCTTATCGCAAAAGAAAAGATATATGAAAACACCCCCCGCAACACGCAACAATAATAATAAAAAAAAAAACCCCCTCTATTTACACGTAAACATCATGTATCTTAAGACTTCAAAATATCAGATTATCTTTTAAGTTGCATTACTTCGGTGATAATAGTACGTTCGATCAAGCTCTTTGAACGTGTAGACAATCAAACATTTCGCAAACAAACAAGAACTCAAATGAAATGGCCCTTCAAACGGTCTGTCCAAACCATCTGAACAACCAAACTATTTTGCAACAACCAAAACTGTCTTTACTGGAAACATTCTCAAACACGCGGTACCAACGAAGCAACGAAAAGTTTTACCCCCTGTTGCTTCAGTGAGGACGTAGCTTTAGGATCAAGCTCGTGGTTTCACGGTCGTATCCACAACTCGGATGAAACAATCTCCCGATGGATTTTTCCTACACCTCCTCTCCTTGCTTAAGGGCGTGTGGGCGAGCGGGAGATATTGGTGATGTGTGAAACATTCCGACCCAATTACGAACACTGACTTCTTTCTCTATTTTTCGGCGGATTCTATTTTTCGAGGCATCTCGCCCACCCCCGTCGCGTGCGTTCTCCACCGTGAACCACCTGTTTGGCACGGTATCAAGGCGTCAACGGTGACGCTGACGCCGACGCCGACCACGTTCGAGGCGTCTCTTCAAAGGAGGAAGAGAAAAAGGAGAAGGATTCTGCGTGCCCATTTTGCAACCAGGACTTTTTTTTAAATTCATTTTGTATTTTTAGCGTGCACGTACGAGAACCACTGCACCATTCGCGACAATTGCAGATTGTTTTGACAGGATATTTTTTTCTTCGGGATTTTTTTGCACGCAACGCGTGACTTTTCAAAGCGATTTTTTTTTTAAAGAGGGAAGTATTTACGATATACGTCTGTATACCGATGGAAATTTTTTTTTTCTTGGTAGTGTGTAATGGTGCTGAACATTGGCCTTGATTATCGAGATTAGTTTAGATTGGGTTAGGATCATATTGTTGGTTCGAGGACAAGTTTTTATTAAATTCTCTCAAATGAGTATTTCATTTAAACCACTTAATTAATTTAGGTTTAAGCTCTTGCTCGACAGTTTTTGCCGACTGTTAGAGAGTAACTATGAAAGCTGCTTTATGCAGATAGATAAACATGCAAGGTTTAGTGACTTTTGCACTTAATCTTGAAAATTTACTCACTCTTATCCAAACGTATGCCTCGTGAAGCAATAATTCCTTTACATTTTAATACCACCTATGAATCAAGCAAGCACTTAAGAAGAATAAAAATAAATCTTGTACGATTTCAAAACCAATTTCGACCACCGATACTCATCTTTGACAAGCAGAAGAAGTCAACTAAACGTCACTTACGATACTCTCCCGCGTTACTACTTCAGTAGGTACACGGTCACGAGCGCGAGACACCTCCTCGTGTTTGAGAAGTGGAACGCGATCGTAAACGCATTCCCTTCTCATCGTGGCGAATTTAACGGGCGCCGGACGTCGCCTTTAAATAATATTTATAAGCCGTTTTACGAAGGATCCAGCAGATTTATTATTTTTCGGCTATGAAAAGCGGCCGCATACCTTGCGCCACGCGCCAGGTCGTGGGGTGATGAAGATGATGTCTTCGTCTTCTTCGTGGAAAATTTGTGTCAGGAGGACGCTCCTCGAACCGTGTCGATGAGGCAATCGTAACGAATAATAATCGTGGAATATCCCGTTGAATATTAGGTTAGCTCATCGCGCAAAAAGTATAGAAGGAATTCGAGACATTTTTTGGACGAAGCGAATGGAAACGAGATATTTGCTTTTAAAAGGCAAGTTTCGAGCTTTTCTCCATCCATTGGAGGTGAAATTTATTTATTTTTCCGCGTGGGTACTTGCTTCCGCGATTGGAAAACGACGTCCAGATGGTTTTCGTGAAATATGCAGCCAAAGAGAAAATCAGCGGGAATTAAGAGAGGTTTTTTGGCCATGAATTTTCATTTAATGTTATCTCGTAATAATTGGAATTATGATTCTTTAAAATTATTCTGCGGTGCAACGCATGATGCAAAGAAAAATGATTTGCAAATTCAGAGAGAATATAACAGCTGATAGTGTTCGAATGTATTTTACGAACCCCTGAAGTCTCCAGCACTAATTGGCCTTCGGAGACCTCGTTTTAAAATAAGATGCTTACGAAAAAGAAAAGAAAAAACCACTGAAAAAGAGAGATCTCTCTGACATTGCTAAAGATCGACAGTACAATTAATCCTTCTAAAGAAGAAATGAGAAGCAATCTAGCAAAACACTCCGGCACAAATTTCCATTCACCCTCACTTCTTCACCTTAAGCCACAACCACCCTCGAAGATCACCTTTTACAGTAACTCTCTCACGCGGCCACTCCTCGCAAGCTCTCTCGACAATAACAACAAAAAGGAAGAGTCGTAAAAATCGTGAAAAATAAAACGGTGACGAAGAATCGCCATGGTGGAAGGGTGGGAGAGGGGCGCACTAGAGAAAGAAAGACAGGACGCAACGAAGAGGAAGGAAAGCTGCTGCTGGCTGGTAGAGAAGAGAAGAAGAAGAGGAGGGCCGAGAGGAAGAAAGAAAGCTGCCGCTGGTTGCTACTGGCGAGAAGAGGAGACGAGACGAAGGCGAAGAGAAGAAGAGGAAGAGAAGGAGGAGAGTATCGTAGAAAAGTTGCACCCGGCACCCTGCATCGAGAATTTGGAGAGGTGGTGGAGCGACGTCTCGACGTCGCGAAAGAGGAGGAAGGAAGGATGGAGAGAGAGAGGGAGAGAGAGAGAGAGGAAGAGAGAGAAGGAGGGTGGGCGCGAAGTGCGCGCGTTTCTGGAGTCGTCGGGACGCCGAAAATAGCGGGTCCCGATATGATGACGCCCGGAGCGGTCCGATCCTAGATTTCAGTCAGTTCGCAAGCTCGAAAGCTGCTGGGCACCCCGTAGCGAGAGTAAGAGAGCTTTTTCGAAATCTCTTTTCCTGCGAGAGACTCGCGTGGACCGAGAGAGCGAACGGAACGAGGAAGCTGAGAGCAGAAATAGTAGAAGCGGAGAGAGGAGTTGTTGTGATCACTTTTGAGTGGGCGAGAATAAGGATCGTCGTACGATCAATAGATCATCATCGATCATCGACATGGCCGATGTAGACAGTGTAGTGTACACGACCACCGAGCGCAAGGTGCGCAAAGTGAAGAAGACCACGAAGCGCAGGGAGAGCCACGATCAAAATGCCGAGGTCACGATCACCGAGGTCGACAGCACGCAGAACAACCACCACCACGCCATCGAAGAGTATGTGCTGGCTGATAATGATCGATGAGATCGCGTTAACTTTTCAACCTCGCGGTCCCTTCTGCGATGTTGATCTTGCGCTGAAAAAGAGTATCCGGAAGTCGTCAGAACGTTTTTCTTGCTCTTTCTTTTCTTATTTGGCCACGTCTTCCTCGCGTCGTCACTTTTAAGGGTAGAGTTCGAATTGGGCTTTCTTCTTTCGATGCCGCGCGACCTTGGGGACCAGAAGGCTTTCGATTGGCCTTAAGAGGATTTGGAGAGACCTTCGTGCCAGGTGGAACGATCGTCCTGTGAATTTTGCCGCGTGCGAGACTCGATTAGGGAGAGGGTTGATTGAAGGTGGTCATAGGGGTGAGTTTCAAAGGGGTGGATTTTAAAGGTGGCTCCCTCCGTGTCACCTGGAGAATCGTGTGTCAAGGGAGTCGTGGAGAATTTCGTTCGAGTATGAGGATTATGGGGGTAGAAGCTTTTGGAAATAAAAATTATATGTCGCCAGATTCTTTATATTCGAAGTTATATGCTAGGGGTGAGTTTGAAAGGGGTGGGTTGTAAAGGTGGTGTCTCCTCGTGTCTTTTAGAGAATTGTGTATCAAGGTACTTGTAGAGAATTTTGTTGGAGAAATTTTGAAAGTACGAGAATTATGTGGGTAGAAGCTTTCGAGAATGGTTTGGAATTTTCGAATTAGCACGAGAAAATCGTGATTAACGAAAGCGCGATCTATCTTGATACAATAGTTTTCCAAATTCGTAACATTCAGAAATGTTTCTAATTTTGATAAGTGCTTGACGATCTATCAGAAATAATTCGGAAGTGAATTTATTTTCTCTTAATTTTTGTTAACGAAAACCAACAGGGAATAGACGTGGCCTTAACAGAAACGCGATTTTTCGCGACTGCAGTAATCGGCAGATGGTCTTTCCTTAAACGATCTTAATTAATTTAAAACGTAAAATTATCGTGATCTTCGTTTAAAAAGAAACACGTATAAAAAATGAACACGACCTCGAGAAACGCGCCATCTTTTACTCCATCCAAATTTTTCCCAATCTCCACAACCGGTTACCAATCTCTCCTTTCGAACAATCTCGAAGCGCCTTATTTATGACCCGTAATAACACTGTTCTCGTAATCCTGACAAATGCGCGATCTTTCCGTCCGACGATTTTTCCCAGAAAAAAGAAATTCGAAATCTTTCCTAATTCGATCGACGCGAGACTCATCCGTCGTCCCACGCGATATTCACGCGGGCCTTTTGAACTCCGAAAAAGGTCTCGAAGCAAAAAACTCATTAAATCGAACGAATTAATCGAGTGGGGTCCCATCGAGCGGCCCCAAAAAAAGATATTCAGGGAGCATCGAAAGAATGCGTCACCGGGTTAAAGTGAAATTATTACCAAAGCGAATAACTCATCCGTGTCGCTCTCGCGAATGGAACTCGTTAACAAACCAAACGATCGATCCGCCTCGTATTCCATGGGAAACGCTCCCTTCGGCCGATCAAATTTACGAGCAGACGAAAATAATCGGGACTCGCGGTGCCCTCTTGGTTTCGCGTTCTCGACACATCACGCGAGGGACCCTTCTATCTAAAACGATATCTCGAAACGTTCCACGAGGTTCCGTCGCGCGCTCGCCACCCTGACATTTCGTGACTTCCGATCGCAAATTTTTCCTCGAATCGTCATGGACGAGAGAGAAGAAGGAAGCAGGAAATTACGCGAGGATGGCAATCGTGATGAAAAAGAAGGCGAGATCTTCTCGAGAAGGGAACGCTTCCTTTTTAATTATCTTCTTTTCATTTGGTAGTGCCTTATCGTTCAGATTTTCATTTTAGAATAATGCGCTTCACGCACACGACATTTCAGACATAACTCAGCCAGCACATACAACAGCACTCATCCAAGGTACATATTACCGGCACGAAACAAAGTTTTGTTCCGTGGATTGTAAATTTATTGGATTTTATCGTCCAGTTTGTGTTGTTCCACGTGAGTATGTGTGTGTGCGCATGTGTTTGGACGTTGTTACGTGCGAACGCGAATAATAATTATTCGTGAGTGGACGCGACATCGGAGAGAATGAATAAAAGTGCAGCAAAAGGAAAATCAAAATGAATTTTCAAGAAAGGGAGAGGAAATAAAATTGAGAGTAAAATGGATGCGAACAAAATTGAAACAATGTATTTAGAAATGCATTTTTTAATTCCTTTGTTTAGTTGTATTGTTACTTTCATCTGTTTTATTTCTTTTACTTTCTAATGTTTAGTATGCTCGAGATTCAACAGTTTATTCATCATTTTTCTAATGTGCCCTTTTTAGCGTATAAATTAAAGAAAAGTAAATTCATTTCTTACCCTAAGGAAGATTATGAACAATTGTTCGGAAGAAAAAATTCAAAATCTAAATACCTGAGAAAAATGCGGTTGAAAACTTTGTGATAGAAAAAACTTTGCAGAATCCAGAACTGTATTCACAGTGACAATACGCTACATCTAAAATTACCATTGAAACGGACAAAATGTAAAATCGACAAACAGAACGATGACACTTAGAACCTTAAACAAAAAACTGAACTCACAAGATCAGTACCTTCTCGTTTATCACGATCTACTTACTTTCTAAAACTACCGACATACACGGAAGGATAGAAATATCATCGACACGAATACGACTGCGAACGTAACATAATTACGTATACATTACAGAGTCTATCAAATTTGAAACCCATAAATATTGACTATTCAACTATTTAATATCGGACATTAAATCTTGCAATCACTAATACGAAAAGGAACCAGCCAAACTGATGTGCCCATCGTGTTTCTTGTTGCAGTTGATTTTCAGTGGCGAGTACACGAAGGCGATGAACAAGGATTGGCACAGCGGCCACTTCTGCTGCTGGCAGTGCGACGAGTCCCTCACCGGACAACGTTACGTCCTTAGGGACGAGCATCCCTACTGTATCAAGTGCTACGAGAGTGTCTTCGCGAATGGCTGCGAGGAGTGCAACAAAATCATCGGCATCGACTCGAAGGTGCGTCTTGTTTACACCTCTTTCTATCTCTCGTCCCTCTCGCTTCGTCGAGCGACGCCGGGCGTCGCGTCGCGCGATTTTTCAATATCAATATGGACGCGAGGACAAGGACGACCGGTCCCACCCCGACCATGGCGAACCATCGTCGACCATCGCGCAGGATTGGTTTATACGGTAACGTCGCGTCAACGACGATTTCCACGGACACGAACTCTTGTAATTGGCGAAGCTTTTCGCGTGCGCGTAGGAGGAAGAAGGATGATGTGACGATGATGATGGCGGTGATCGTCGATGACGCGCGATCAGCTGCTTCGAGCTTGGACCGCGTGGGCAATGCGTCGGTAGAAATGAGAAAATGAGGATTTCTTTCTACGGAGGATTCGTTTTCAAGGAATTACGAGGCTCTTCCAGTCGCGAGGATGAGACAAGGTTTTGTTAAGTAGCGAATTGTCAGCTTATTGTTCTTCACTTCTCAGGCTTAAGTTGAGAGATCTTTTTTAAAGGGAGATTTGTTTTTTAGCGAACTTTGAGATTATTGCTTCGTGTTTGTAAGGATTAGGTTGAAAGGTTTTATTTTTAAAGAAAGGACAGATTTGTTCTTAGCGAATTACAGGTTTATTGTTTCTTCTGTTTGGTAGCATCTTTTTTATTGATGGTTGGATAAACAAGTTTGGTGATAGGATAGAGTCGTGATTTGCTTCTATGTGGCGACAGTTGGATGACATCGCAGTATCCATTCAATTAGGTTTATATTTTAAACGAAGATCAGTTGTGAAACTGTGTATATGTCGGAGACCTTCCGACATCTTTACATTCGGATTTGCCACGTCTAATAATCCGCTTGCGATGTTTGCTTGAATGGGAATTTTGTAATCATCGTGAGGTCGTAGCTGTACTAGAATCCATTGAATGGTGAAGCAAGACCCGTTCGTTACTTTATATTTTTCGAACTGTTAGCTCTGACGGTTTAATTACTTAAAAAGACAATTTAATATTGTCTCGTTGGAAAGAATTCGATATCGATCAAACGAGGACGACAAATTTGTTTTCTTTTATTGCGTTAAATTCCATCGTAGACACAATCGACGATTCGTAAAAAAAATATTTACAATATTACTCCCTTTATTTGATGTCGATAAGAAAACACATTCAATAAGAAAACGTTATTTGTTTGCTGGTTTCATTATTCATTTTTATAATTATTAAATGACCATTACAATTGAAAGAACTTTTATAAAATCGCGTAAAAAATCAACCAATCAATTAATTCTCACAATTGTCACAATTATTTATTTGTTTATCAGCCGATATCAGGCGCACTCACTTTCTTACGTTTATCAATTAGACAAATTTAACCAAGAAAATATCTCAACAACGATAATCACCTCACTCTATAATTGCTTATGACTGAACACTCGCGCGTTGATTCCGTTCTCCAACATAAAAAGAAAAAGGAAGAAGAAAAAGAAACAAGAAAAAGGAACAGCACTTCGCGTCTTCGCCTCTTTCAAAATCGATCCCATCGTGGACCGGAACGAGACGGCGAGCCGCGAAAGCATTGAGCCACTCAAATGCGAACAAACGGACGGACACGTCCGATTTGAAGAAGGCGTTCTGCAAACGTCATCGGGGTGGGCCACGTAAATCGTGAAACGCGTGCACGGTGAAGAAGCGCGTCGTGGCCTTCTTTCTCTTCGAATCGCTTCCGGGACGTTTGGTTTGGTCTCCTGGCGCGATTAACAGCCGCCGAATAATTACCGAGGCGCGAGAGAAGAGGTGCCAATGCGGTCGCTCGCTCGCGCGAGCAAACCGAGTCTCGTCTTCGCTCATTCCTAGAAATAGAAGCGAAGAGGACGACGACGATGACGATGATGATGATCGTGCGTCGTACTCCTCTCGCGACCAGCTTCGAGGACTTATTTCCGCTTTTACACCGCGCACACGCTCGCCATCGGCGAATTATTAATTCGTCGCGCGCCCACGCCGACGCTTGTGAAATTCCGCGAAACTCAAGAACGTAAGATCGATGGACCCTCGTGCGAGATCCACCTCGCCAAGAACCCAATGGACAGGTGCGAGTGAGAGCCCGAGACACAATGCATTTCGAAATTTGAGTGCGGGGCGTGGAATTTTCATATTCTTGCACTTTCCAAGCGTACGATTCTTCTGTGGGTTAAGATGGAGGTTCGTTGCATTGTCAAGTTTGTAAACTGAGTTTTTGGCTAGGTTCTATAGCTTTATCGATGGAAATTATGAGAGGAAGAGATTTATGGATAATCGCTCGTTTGCGTTGGTAACCGCAGAATATTTTCTATTTTACGAGACCTGTAGACTGTCAGTTTTAGATTGCGTAGGTGCAGGTTATGAAAGAAAGCGATTTCTTTTTTTCATAGTATGATAATTTATTCAGGATGTTAAATCGCTCGTACACTTGGACAATTAAGGCGAAAGGACAATTAATGAAATTAACAGATGTCCTGCATGCAGTCCTGTCTATTTTCGATCAGACGTGAAGCACTACTTTCGAATGATCCTGGTTATTTATAGATAGTCTTTAGTAAGATCGCGATGTAAATACACATAACCCTTAAAATAATACTACAACTCATAAGAAACAAGTCCATCTGTTAAATTCTTCGTTACTTTTAGGCCTTCTTGAACGTGTACTCTTCATCGAGGTTTCTCCCCTGCCTGTTCTCGGATTAAAAACATCCCTTGCTCTTAAAAAATTCATCAACCCTCGAGGTCCAAAAGACGACGAGTGGTGTCGATAATTCACCACCTGACTGAATCGATAGTCCTCCGAGAAAAATAGACGGACGTCCTAACGCCCTCGAGTGGCGTCGATCGCATTTATAGATCCTTATCTTGTATCCTCTTTATTATGATCCTGGCGTCCCGACGCCTCAAGGATTTCCCAGAAGACGTTGATTTCTCTCTCTCTCTCTCGGAGAATGCCGCGGAATTATAAAATGTTGGAAGGGAAGGTTAGGATATATATCTTTGATTTTTCAATTTTCTGTGCCCACGTAATTCTTTTTGTTCGTCCCGTCGATGACGCGGAGGCGTCCGCGGAAGGCGCGCGAGGAGAATTCCTCCTTTCATCTTCCATCCTCGCAGTCCGCGCGAATCGATTATGTTAATCAGCCGGCGCGAGTTAATAACTGATGTTTGGTTTTCGCCGTGGAATATGAGGATCGCGTAGGATGGCTCTCCTCCGGGCTTCGTCGTTTCGCGAGATTCTCGTTCTTCGCGCAGAATAACCGCCAGGAGATTATTTTATTCTCTTTCCAATGGTCTTTGGTGAAAATTAATAATCGCGTTCTTGGTGTTTATACGTGTTCGCGTTGAAAGATGAATTTCCAAGAGAAAATTAAATACGACGGGCGATGTTCCTTTGTTGGGCTGGTGCTTTTTGACAAAAAGATTATTTTGCTCGTATTCCATTGGTCTTTAAGTTTCGTGGGATCTTTACACTTCGTCGTTGAACGACGACGAGAGATTATCTTGTTTTTATTCCATTGGTCTTTGGTGGAAATTAATAATAGTGTTCCTGGCGTCTGTGTGTGCTTGCGTTGAAAGATGAGTTTTCAAAAAAATAAATACACGCGACGATTTTCTCTTCTTTGCCCTGGTGGTTTTTGCTTAGCGAACAAATAGACCGCTTTTTAGGAATGTCAATTCAGAAGATGCGTATTTAATGTATTTGTATTCAGAGATAATGGTCCTTGTCAGCTTTAAGAATAAATTATGCAACACCTTCCGCGAATATCTAAACAAGCAGCTTTAATTATCACCGTTCTTCTGTTTTTTTTCATAACACTTATTGTTATTTCTATCAATTCGTAACATTTGCTCACCGGTCTACCGCACATTATTCACATTATCGATAAAGGAGAATTTATTCCTCGTATGTCAATGAAATAGAGCTGAAGCTAAAATTAATAATTACATCCTTCGCGTGAGCATTCCGAATGCAAACGTCGCAATTATGGAATATAAAAATGAATAAGAATCTAATTCTAAAATCCTAATCGAGTCTTATGCGAGCAGTAGGATTAACGACATCGCGTGTAACTAAATTCCGTTTGGTCTCTTTCAGGATCTGTCGTACAAGGACAAGCACTGGCACGAGGCCTGCTTCCTCTGCAACAGGTGCCGGGTGTCCCTGGTGGACAAACAGTTCGGCAGCAAGGTTGACAAGATCTACTGCGGCAATTGTTACGACGCCCAATTTGCCAGTCGTTGCGATGGATGCGGCGAGATCTTTCGTGCTGGTACGTAAGAAAAATCGTAAACTGGCTCATAAACGTTGTTTTTTTCCCCCTCGTCAATTTGTCCTCGCCCGGGTCGTCGAGTTTCGTCGAATTATTTGGCTTAATGTTTAAAAGAGAAGAATGAAATCGAAGCAATGTTTTATTTCATTTTTGTATCTCGAACTTGATTGACAATCTCTCGAAATCAGATGGAAAGGATAGAAGATTACAAAGTTCTAATGGTTCAATTTTCAAGCATATGGCATATCAACCGAGTCTGCTTTTATATTCGATTAATAATTCTCGGAACTCACATGGAATTGACAATAGAATTCCAATAGCTGAATTTCCACGCGTGAAATTTTAAACGACCCTAGTCTTGTATTCCCTTAATTTAATGCAGATATTAGATAGAATGGATAGAAGAATTTTCAAACGCGCGATCTCCAACGAACTTTTACATTTTGGCGGATCTTATCGAAGGTCGAGATCTTCTCAAACGATTCGATCCTCGAGCCGATCGATCGCCAAAGCATCGTCTCCTCAATGGATTGGAAGTGATTCATCGCACGGTGACGAGTGATCGAAAGGAAAAAAAAAGTCAAAGAGAGAGAGAGAGAGAAAGAGAGAGGATCGTTTAAAGAGAGTGGCGATAGATCTCGCATTCGGGCGTCTCTTATTAAGGTAACCGAGTCAAGGTCACCACTCACGGGGCCAATTATCACGAACCGTTTCGAGACACGGCAGGACGCGCGACGCCAAGCGTCCTACGGCGTCCCATTGACTCATCTGTAACTTGACGAACTCGCTTTTAAGAGAGTGTGGGCGTAGCAATTAAATCTGGTCCTCTTGTTTGCGCAGCTCGAACCTCCAAACGAGAAGTGAGAACATATTTAAGATAATCGACAGAGGATGAAGTTGCACTTTTTCTTTTTCAATGTTTTTCGGTGCCTAGGTATTTTTTAAATTTTCGTTAATTTCTTAAAGTTCGTTTATCGGAGTTACTTCAAATGGTGCAATGGGTTTATAGAAATTAAAGATCTTCTCTCTTTTACCCTTTTAGGGTTAAATTATAAGAAGCAAGTGTTGGATTACATTTTTCCTTTTTTTCTCTTGCACTTTAGAGTATTAGGACTCAACGAAGTAATTTCAATTACATTCTTCTTTCTCCCTTCTTGCAATTTAGAGCGTTCAAATAGTTTTTGAGGTTTTCGTGAATCGAGAAATTCAGCTTTTCACGATGAGTAGCTTACTTTCGAACGACGAAGGATTGGAAGGTTCAGCGTACATCTTCATTTTTTATTTCGTACCTTTTCCAATGTATGCTAATCTTCCAAGATTTCTGTAAACTCGGAAACTTCGCTCATTGCGAATCGAGCTAAGTATAGCGAGGCACCGAGTATGTATTTTTAATTCCTTCTCGCGCACATTTATCGTCATCTGAGAATATTTCAAACTTTTCTAAAATCTGGAGAAGATCTTTGCGAACTATCAAGACGATCGGGAAACTTTTTACTTTTTTTCTTCTTCTCGTGAATTCTTCAAGCTCTGAAAATTATGCAACTTTGTTCAACTTTGTTCTTCGGTCAAAAGAATGACTCGCTACCTCTCGTCTTCTAACCACCCGCGTGAACAAGTGGGTCGATGCAGATCGTTCTCGCGAGATTATCGAGCGGCTCCTACCATTTTGGGACAACGCGCGCGTGCACGCGCGCGCGCACGCGAAACTCGAGCCTCTTGTCGATCGCACCAACTTTGTTGCCACCGCGCCGAGAGAGTAGCCTTGCGGCTTTTTACATAATGACGACTAATGGCGGGACAAGCGGCGTGATTCACTCGCGCGCGCGCGTGCGCGTGTAGAATCGCGCGATTGGCGTAAAATGTCAAGTTCTCAAAAGTTTCTCGCTTTTACGATCGGACGACCCACCGTAATTCCATTACGAGACTGTTCGAGATACGAGTTAAAGACTAAAAAAAAGACAAACAAAAGAGTACGAGAAGATTATCGAAACAAGGAGATCCTTTTATTGTTTTCTTACCCTTTACCGTTCGCGAGGCGAACGGATATCGATTCCTCGAAATTACGCGATAACGAATTTCGGAACGGCTATCGCGAAAGAACGAATTCATTTTAATGAAAATTTCTCCGTATCGATAAGTCGATTTCTTATCTTCACGAGTTTATCGAGCTTCGTCGGGCGAATGGAGGTGCATGCACTGTATCATGCCGCAAAAATTCTTCTCTTCCGATTTCCGCCTAGAGGTATTAAAACACTTTTCTTTTTTTTCACAGAAGTTGCGTAAACCTTGAGCGTGATTTACAGCTCCCCTTGAGTTTTACTGGCCGCTTTATTCGACTTGATCGGCACTCGTTACCCCAATCGATTAACCTTCTTAAAGTGATCTTGAAGAAGTAGATATCGATTTCGATCATCCGGTCGATCCGCGGTTTGAAAATGTTCCGCGTTCGATAAATTACTCACGAATAATTTGTATAAAATGTCGTTTCAATTTGAGGACTCTTAAAACATTGCGTACGGTACTTTGCTCGCTCAACGTGTTTGCAATGATTCGCTAATCATTTGTCATAAGAATATGTGAGCTTAGTGACCTTGGTAACGTAGTCAAAAAAAATCAATTTCAATTCTTAATATCTTGAGTCGTCGATACGGGCATATGAAGAATCATTAAAATGAGATATCTTGTGACCCATGCACAATATGTGTTAACAAAATTTGTTTTCAATTGTCTTTTCAATTTATCGTCTCAGAAAATTCCAGAAAGAGAAATGTCGAAAATTGTCTACAGTTTAAATCCACAATAACAAGGATGAATTATCCTGTTCACGAATTTTACATGGTTAACGCGTTGATTGACACGTTGATTTTCCATGGATTACACGTGGCGCCACACCTTGTAAATTTTTTTTTCTTTTTTGTTAACACATAATTACATTTGTTAGCAATTTAAAAAATCGTGGTAAATTGCAGTTTGCACGAGCATGTTTTTACGATTTTACCGAACTGCAGCCAACTCGAGTGCCGATCATCGGTGACCCCTACGGCAATCAACGTGTTAAATAATTTAGTGTGTAATTATCTCACCGACGATAATCTTTCTGTCCGAAATACGCGTACCGAAAAGAATGCTGGAGATTCTTCGCCAGTCTAGATCCAATGGCGGCTAATTTGAATCTGCGAGCAGTCTCGCGGGAGCAAATCTCGCGCGCATTCCGTCTATTCCCGGATGGAATCCCAGACCCGTAAACTACACCCTGTGCTTTCTCTCTCATCCAAGCGTAATACACGAGGCACGAGATGTTTCTAGCAATTTTGCGAAAACGAGGAGAATGAATCGAGCGCGATCGCCGTGCCGATTGTCGTCGGCTGGAATTGTCAAACGGTGATTCTCCGATGCCAATTGGCCGGATGAAACGTTCGAACGTAGATTTCTTAACGAGCGGCACTTGAAAATCTCGCAAAGAGAGAATCTGATGGAGAAATTAGACTGCGCTACTTGTAGACGATCGTTAAAGATGCATAGGCGCACGCGAGCCTTACGAATGACAAACGCCCGAACCGCCGGCATTAATATTACCATTTAAAATAGTTCTAATCTATAATGCTTCATGGACTCCGAGAATTCAAGAGAGAACCAAGCGGTTTTTTAATTCTTTCTTTTCGTTAATCCTTTGAGCCCTATGGACGCATGTATGCGTGTGACGAAAGCAATCGGTGTAGACTAAGGATGCACATATGCGTTTGTTGATTTTTTCAATCACCTACATAGAAGTATTACAGTTACTTTTGTGTGAGATAAATCCAAGTGTATTCATGTAGTAACATCATAATAGTAATGCTCCTTAATTATTTAATCTCGTGCAAAAGGATTACTATAACTTATTACTATTTACTTTTACTATTTTGAATAGTTAATCAACAGAGTTCAGTCTAGCGAAACAGTATTTCGTTCACGGCGATCGTCACCCTCCGTACACGCCGCATAGGCCGTGAGTATTTAGCACTCAAAGGGTTAAGTATTGCGCAAAGATAAATAACGAGGAAATGTCACTCTTACACTTCGAAAATACTCCGAGCTCCGGTAATTTCCGAGTGACGTGCACGCATTGCGAAAATACGAGGAAGAGAAATTTGCGAGCCTATTTCCGGAACACCCGATACTCCAATAATACATCACGAGCGAGCGGCGCGAGGACGACTAACGAGGCTCACTTTGTGCACTGGAGGAATGTCGTGGAAGAAAGAGAGAGAGAGAGAGAGAGAGAGAGAGAAAATGAGAGGAGGTAATAATCGTCGTCCCATAAATATCGAGTTTACACGGATCACCCACCCACCGCGTGGAAAGTTCTAACCTCACAGCCAAAATCCCATTCGGAGTAAACTCGATGACGTACGAGTGCAAGTGCGACGCCCTCGTGGCGAGTCACGGGAGAGGAGAAAGGAGAAAATTCGTGGAGATTCATGCGAAATTATTTCCGGATGGAATGCCCCTTGCGAGAAGGTTCAAGAAAGCAAGGGTGAAAGAGGATGCGCAAGAGAGGAGAATCTCGGTAGAAAGAGGAATAGAGATGCTTTGGAAAAATAAATATCCTCGTGAAGCAAGATAGATTATTTGTAACGGATAGTTTACAAGCTCGAGGCCTGGATCGTGGAGTCTTTGGATCGTAAGAAGAAAAAAGTACAAATAACCCAAAAAAAGGGAGAGAGAGAGAGAGAGTCAGAAAAACAAACAACGAGACACGTGGAAAACAAGGATAGCATAAAACGAGATACTGAGAAAAAGGTGTATTAAAACGTTGTACCGTCTCTGGTAAACAAGGAGCTAAAAAAAAAAGTATCGACCCATTTACTTCATCTAAGGTGAAATAAAATAAAATAATGAAACGCGGGCAAGAAAAAGAACAGACAGTTCCTAACAAAACACTCCGTTCCTTATGTTAGGTCCTCCTCTCACTTCTATCTTTTTCTTCTTCTTTTCTTCCTCGTCTTTTTCTCGCTTCTTCTCTTCTTCCTCCTCTTCTTTCTCCTTCCCTTGCTTCCTCCTCCTCCTGCTCTCGAGTTATCATCGTAGACGTAACGCGACCGACACGGTTGCGCCTGCCCGTCGACGCAACGAGGTGAATTTCTCTCCAGGCCTGCTCGAAGAGTAGACACAAGCCCGCTCGTGGCAAAAGCACCGACGAAGCCTTCAGTGGCTCGCAAGCCTTCGGGCCAATCGCACGCGTCCTCGTTCGATTCCATCGCTCGCGAGTTCGTTCGATACCTCGACCCTCGATTCTCCTCCCACGAGAGGACACGATCTTTCTCCCTTCTTCTCTTCTCCTTCACCATTTCCCTTCATCTTCTTCCAGTACTACCTTCGAACCAACCGAGGAATCTTTCCGTCGCGAAAAAGTCCCACCTTGGTCCCTTTCGCGCGCCGCGAGTACGCCAATTCGACCACGTGCCTTCGGATACCTTCTGACATTTCGTAATCTTCCGAAGAATTATTTCACGACATTGTAAAGTAACAATCGATTTGAAAAGAAAAAAGAAGAGAACATTCAGCAGCGATTGTTATCGAGGAGTGAAATTAAGAAGGAAATTATTCGTGCGCAGGGCAAGCGAGCGAATTGGAAATTTGAAGTCTCGTGATAACTTCCGGTCCTGCCGGAAGAAGATTCGAGATAGAAATCTGCTTGAGAAAGTCGTGAGAAGAAAAATTTCGAAAGATAAAAATGGCCACTGACGCTTTGAGCGAGAGGCTCTCGAGCAAGCTGCACCTGCAGACCAAAACTGTTGGCGAGGAGAGAATCAGGAGAGCCAAGGAAAAGGACGAGGATGTCGCGATATTCAGCATGTTTCCGATGGAGGGTGACAACAAGTTCAGGTGCTGCTTGGGAAAGGACTGTCTGCTCGGTGACCCTAAAAAGGCCGATCCAGGTGATCCTCTTCCTAAAATTTTCTCGTGGAAGGACGCCCGGCGTCGCGGGGCCTCGCGCGACCTTCCCCACCACGCGCTGTCTCGTGTTTTCGTTTAGAGAAGGCAGAAACTATTTTTAAACGTGACAGGAGGTAACCACCGTGCTCGCGAGTAAAAGAGAAAGAGAGAGAGAGAGAGATTTAGTGGAGAGAGTAAAAAATGGTCCAGGTGATCAATTGGGATTTCTCAGTATTTTCTTTCTTTTATATGCGACGTCCCGAGTTTGTTTGTAATAATAGGCCAATTTGTGAATTCGAATGAAGGAGAATTATAATGGAAAGGATAAAAATTGTCGGTGACGAAAAAGAAGTTTTCTGCTTTATTGTTTATTCGTTTGAATAAGAAACGAAGATCGTGAAGGAAAGTAGGGAAACAATTTAAATGACGAGGAGAGAGCTACCTTTTTTCTTAGTTGTTTAGTCGAGTGGACGAAGACGGTAACGCGTACATGAAAAAGAAGAATGTTTTGAATATCTAGTTAAAAGAATCCTGACGTATGAGAGCAAGCAATTTATACCGACCCACGAAATTCCACGTCAGAATTGTTTATTAAATCGCAAGTCCTACCGAAACAAGCTAGCCAGTATCTGTATTATTTTGTTGTTTGTTGTTGATAAATTTTTCCGAGTTTGAAAATTCACGAAGATCCAATTGGTCGAGTAGAAAGAAGCGCGGGAATTACGAAATTTCAGCGAAAGGCGGAGGCGACACTTTCATCTTCTCTCTTTCTCTCTCTCTCTCTCTCTCTCTCTCTCTCTCCCTCTCTCTGGCTCTCTCGCTTTATGGTACCGTTCTCCAAAGTTCTTTCTAAGGTCGACGTGGACGTTAAATGCGGCCCGTTCGCGGGCCCACGCGGGCCCCAAGTACGCGGTTAGTTCCTAGAGAACCAACCAGTAGATCGAACGAATAGATCGAACGACTAGAAGAGGAAGAAGAATGAACGAGAGAGAAAGATGGAGCGATCGGGACATTAAGCGTCACCTTATCGGGAAATACTCCGAGCCAGCTTCTACGCGCCTTCGACGATCGTGGACTCGCGAGCCTTCGTCGACGGATCGACGAAGTCAAGAGTACTTTTTTTTTTCTTATTACTTATGATTCTTTTATTTTTAACGTTAAACCCGCTGTAACATTTTTAAGCGCGAAGAAAAAATTTTGCAAATTCTCGTGTCCATCGATTTTTCTCGATAGAAGATCTATACTCGCGATCTCGATTGCATCTAGAAACTCTGGCGCCGGCGTATGTTTATTTCTTTCATCAATTAATCACAACCATTCGTGGGTCTTTAAATTTTGACAATTTATCGAGTATCGATTTTCTCACTACCAGGTTTTCGATATCTCGCTCTTATCCGCGCGCCTGTCTCCTGTTAATTAAATGTCACGTGTAAGAATTCATCGCTCTTTTTTCTGCTCGATTAATTCAAACTCTTTGGTTTTAAATGCCAAGCCCCGCGATCTTTCCGAAAGTCTCAAAACACGAGCGAAGAATTTTAATGATACCGTTGAATATCGATATTGTTCGCGATTTCCGATCGCAATTTGTTTCGATATATCTCGCGTCGATCTCGCTCTCGACTCTTATCTTCCGTGAATTCGCGCGTCCGCTACCTTTTCTTAATTAAAATTCGCGCGCGAGCAGCAGGTGTGCGCGATATTTTTCACGTTTACCTTTGCCGCTTACGCAACGCCAAGGAATTCGATTAATCGACTATTAAGCGTGCTCGCGCACGATTATCACTGTTTTTCACGGGCGTGAATCTTCGGGATCCCAGAATTGAATTAACAGGTCCAATTAAGCGATTATTCGCGGGCCTTAAACGATATTCTCGTGCCGAACAAACGACGACGATGTAGACCGGAAAGAAGGAATTTGGAATTCGATCTTTTAAGAAAAGAAGAGGAAGTTTGAAAAGAGAAATATTTTGATTGAATGTACTCGGAAATCGAGTTTGGGTAAAGGCCAAGTATTTGTGATCGTGTAAAAGCAAGTTTATCGATGATAAAAAAATGATTTGTTGTAGACCGCGATCGAATTCATTTCGAGGGTTATTAAGAAGTGGTTTTTTAACGGATTAAGATTCGTTTGTAGGCAAAGCATTGGATCATCGCAAGAAGAAATTTTATGGACGATCGACGAATGATTCGTAACACTCGGACATCGAATTCGTTTCAAGGCGAGCTTATTGACGATCGAGAGATGATTCGGAAGAGCTATAAATCTAAATTTGTCTCATGGTAAAATAGTCAGAGATTATATTGTACCTATAATTAAGGAAGTGATAAATAACGGTCCCTTTTGAATTTTATCGACGATTAAATAACAACATCTAAATTGTTGAAATGGTCAATGGAATCATGATGCTCGTCATTTCTCTCTCTCTCTCTCTCTCTCTGTCTCTCTCTGTCTCTCTCACTCACACACACACACACACACACAGAATCTCTCGCTGCAACAATATTTGCACCGTTATCGGTACGGGCCGCGCTCGTGTTATCCGTGAGCCGGCCCGATTTCGACGTATTAATAAGCATGATGTCACCACCGTCCTCGCGTAACGGCGTACGATCCGCGTAGAGTGCCCCACCGTTCGCACATTGTACTCACGTGAGCCGTGAGACGCGAATCCTCCACCTCTTTAAAATCACCTCGTCAACATCGGACTCAAGATCAATCCCACTTTCTAACAAGTGCTCGCCACTCCAAGGGATCGTTTCACAACTCGCAAATAAATTCGCTTATCGCGACTTTCCAACTGATCTAATGGTAAATAGATAATGGCTTTCGCGAGAGAAAATTCTTATTTTTTGAAGATGGAACATGTTATTTCAACAGAGAACTCGTTATTAAGAGTAAAATTGTTTAAGCGTGGATGTTATCGATGACATTATTGTACGAAGATCGGGTGGATTCAATTTCAGCGAGGAGACTGTTAAAATTTTGTTTATTCTAGATTATCATCGATATCATCGATGCGCCAAGAATACACGAATAGATTTTGTACAGAAGAGACGATAAAAATTATTGAACAATGTGTTGTTTCCTTCTTATAAAATCGCAATCGGATTTTCGAAGAAGCAGGGATTAACTGTAATTGATGTATTTTACCAATCTGATTATCCGCGTCGATTCGCTGTGATTCGCTGATATTTTTTGGAGTTTCGCGGTGAAAATTCCGATAGGAGTTTGTTTTATTTGTCCTTCTCGACTTTCCCTCTTTCCTTTTTTTCTCTACGTTACTTATTACGGTTATTTATTCTCGTTATTTGATCTTGCCTCTCGTCAAAGTGGATTTTTTTTTTACATCGAACGCAACTGTTTCAGAATGTTCATCTCAGAACGAGATCATCTATAAGTTTACTGGAGTCACTCCAAAATGATTTCTTTCTTTTTGTTTTTAATTATGCGCGGATCTCACGTCTCCGGGTCGAATAAATTCATTTCTTACATTCTTTCCTTATTTCCCTTTTCTCTCTCTCTCTTTCTTCTTCCGTCATACTCCTTAACGAGATAACGCAATCGTTCTTCACGCGTCCGCTGACAGTTGACTCGTCGCGAGCGAAAACAAGCGGCTGACTAATGTAAGAACGACATACGCGAAGAGGAAAGAAAAAAGAGGGAAAAGAAAAAGAAAATGGTCGGTTGGACAGAAGGAGCACATCGATAATGTCAATGCACGTCCTCTCGCGTGTATTCGATTAATTCTCCTCGTTATCGATTTCCACGTTCGCAATCCTCTTCTGTGCTTCCTTCGGAGAAGCGACCTTCCACTTTTCCTCTTCTGGCAAATGAGACCCGTAATTAACCTTAGGCTTACGGGACTCTTTTTTTATAAGCACAGTTTCCCACTTAATCCCGTCAATTCAACGGGTTTCCGTAATTACGCAGGTCAACAAAAGAACAAGTCTCATTTCCAGGCTACAAAGCCACTGTTCACCAGTGTTATAATCGCACTCGTAGAGCACCGATAGCAAAATAGACCTTCCTCGTGCTCTTTCCAAGAAAAATGATGGAATACATTGTAGAGGATTAAGAAAAACGAACGATGCAATAATGAAGAGTGCCGTAGCGTTTTCAGAATATACAACGAAAGGATGTAAAAGTGGAAAAGAATTCACAAACTTTCGTGAGTGTGCGAGAGGTCAACGGAGAGAGAAAGAAGTAGCTGAAGGATTTTCGGTTGCCAATTACCGCGAGCCATTAATGGTCATGGGCCAGGCCGGCTTACCTGCAAACGAGGGAAGCCATCGCGTAATTTCTCCTTGATCCTGAAGATCATCGATCGTGGTGGGGTGAGAGGTCGATCGTCTGCGGCACCTTTCACATACTTACTCTCACATTCGCTCTCGCATTCGTACTTAGGCTTACGCTCACCCTCAGGCTCACCCTCGCATTCGTACTTAAGCTCACGCTCATCGTCAGGCTCATATTTACATTTGCATTAAGGTGCACAGGTAAATTCACCCTCTGATTCACCCTTGCATTCACAATCTGACTCACCCTCACATTCGCCATGAGGTTCACCCTATGTTCTTACTCGTACTCGTGTTCACGCACACTCACCCGCCCACCTTTTCTCTTTCCTTTACACTTCGCTACCATCTCTCCTCCTTGCCTCTACCTTTTTCTCTTAAGCCGGTCAAGCGACTTCTTCCAACGAAATAATCGGGTCAATCGGATACAACGGCTTCTCTCTTTCTCTCTTTCTTTCTTTCTCTCTTTCTACTTCCTTCTCTTATTTTGCCACCGTCTCCCACATATTCTCGCTACCTACTGCAGACCGCGAGGGGGTTACGAGAAAAATTCATCCAGCTGTTGCGATTTCACGCGAGCTTACCCTACCTACATTACCTTCCCTGTAACTAAGGGGTTGCGGCTACTTACTTGACACGGTCGTAGGAAACCGCAATGCGGAGGATCGTGTTTCTTATTCGCCGCTTTGCGACGTAGTAAGCAACTAATCTCAGCAACTTTTGCTTTAACACAGAAATACGATTATTGGTTGCCTTTGTCTTTTCGAGTTGACTATTCGTTTATTTCTAGTGGTTCGAGATTGCGTCTAGAATATTTTTCAGCATTTCAGTACTCCCAGAAATACAATCGATAGTAGGTTAATAAAGAGGTGCGAGAACATTATATGAAATTAACTAGTCTTCTATTTGTCAATTTCTGATTACCTTAGAAATTTCTTTTTTTAAATATTAATGTCTGGAAGATGATCGAAATCATCCTCCTTACCGTTCGTTGGAAAAATCTTAGCGAACTTGTAGATCAGCCAAATAGTCATGAAAAATGTGAGCTATAGGAAGAATTTAACACGTTAGAAAACATGTACGAAAAATTTCAGGTACCGACCTTCTTCGATAATCAAAACAAACCACTCCCTCACGTTTCTCCTTACACCGAAAAAGCTTAACAGAAAATCGATCGACTTCCTTTCGTTCGGTTCCTGCAGGCGCCTGTCTCGAATTCGATCGCAGGCACAGCAGTGGGTGAGCAAAATGTGGAAAATTCGTGCGAAGCGAACCAAGTCATTTCCTCGTGGGAACCCCGACATCAGCTTCGCAACAATAATAACTGGGCACATGCGAAGCAGGCTCTGCAGGCGCCTTGCATTATTAGTTCGATGCATCGGAAGGCGCCGCACGCGAGCCACCCGCCTCGTCTAGACGCTCGGGGTGTTGCCTGCTCCAAGGAGCAGTCCGAATTTTTTTTCTCTCCCCTTTGTGTTTCATTTCCGTTCATTGAGTAGACGTCGCGACGCCTTTTGAATAATTACGCGACCTCGCCGAAATTGGGAGGGTCTTGCACCGGACAGGTGCATAAATAATCTCCAGGATACCTGTTCGTTCGAAAGGGTTGAAATAGAAAAAGGTGAAAAAACTGAAGATCTTTTTTATTATTTAGGGTGCTGATTCTAACTGTGACGAATATGACGATTCATCACTGAGGATGTTGCCTGCTCCAAGGGGTAGTCCCAATTTTTTTTCTTTTTTTCTATCCCCTTTGTGTTTCATTTCCGTTCATTGAGTAGACGTCGCGACGTCTTTTGAATAATTACGCGACCTCGCCAAAATTGGGAGGGTCTTGTACCGGACAAGTGTGTAAATAATTTCCAGGAGATCTGTTCGTTCGAAAGGGTTGAAATAGAAAAAGGTGAAACGGAAAGAGACAAAAAGTCTGAGGACCTTAGTATTTAACGTACCGATCTTGAATACGATGAATCCGACGACGAAAGAAAGAATACTTTCATATCGTCGATTCTACGAGAATCTATTGCTAACTTAGGAAGAATTTTCTCATTATTGACCTATATTAGTCAGCAATTGCTTTTCTAACAGATGTCTCTCGTTCTCTTTCAGGCACCAAGAAGATGGAATACAAGACGAGGCAGTGGCACGAGAAATGCTTCTGCTGCGTCGTTTGCAAAAATCCAATTGGAACCAAGAGCTTCATACCACGCGAGCAAGAGATCTACTGTGCCGGATGTTACGAGGACAAGTTCGCTACCCGTTGCGTTAAATGCAACAAGGTTAGTCAATGCTGCTCTCCTTACTTAGAAACTAAATACCGATAAGTAATTTTCTGGAATAGAAAAATTCAATAAAAAAAACTGGTTCTTGTACGAAGAATTGTGCGTAGACCAAAAGAAGGTGATTTAATTCTGATTAAACTTAAATAACAACGGAAACAAATTAAAAGCTTATTATTAGTCTATCACTTTCTCAAACTTTATTCGTCACTTCTTTTCAAGAAAAATTAGACCGAGGACATTTTTCTATTTTATCTCTCATTTTGATGTTTATTCGGTTAGGTTCATCGTTGAAGGAGGTGTAAAGTTAAATCGATTATTTTCTTACCGAAGTAAATGACTTCTTTCAGATCATCACCAGCGGCGGCGTGACATACAAGAACGAGCCATGGCACAGAGACTGCTTCACCTGCAGCAATTGCAACAACTCCTTGGCGGGTCAACGATTCACCTCCCGCGATGACAAGCCCTACTGTGCCGATTGTTTCGGTGAACTGTTCGCTAAGAGGTGCACCGCTTGCTCCAAACCAATCACCGGTTCGTATTCCAATTCTATTCTTCCTCGAGATTCTTCTATAGTCCTACTAGGAATCGCGCCTTCCTAGAAAAATTAAGCTTTCCGCTTTAATACGTTGCCAGGAGAACACCGCGAATGGAATAAGACATTTTTTTAAATTTTGGAAATTATCATTTTCCGCCTTGTCGAACCTCAAATTACAAATCTTTTTGATTTCAAGTAATTCAATTATGTACTGTAGCACCGATCGTAAAATTGGCTATATCGTTCCATACTCTTATTATTGGATTATAAAAATATAGTAGTACTTTTACAACATATACCGCTTGAGATAAAGAGAATTCGTCAAAATTTAGTTCAGAAATTGCTTCTACAAAGAAATCTTCAGGATCTAACTTTTAGTTAAACGTTTTGAGCAGACGTGGCAATTTCTTAACTACCGAAATAACATCCCTTATTATATAAATTCGCATAAAATCGTCTTGTATCTTACTATTCGATTTATCGGCAATTCTCAACTTTCCTTTCTCTCCTGCTATCCCAAGTCCCAAACAGATGAATATCACAGATTATTCAAGTCCATTACTTCTGTCCATCGCATTCCAAATAAAAGTTTACCTTCCGCTAGCATTATTCACGTTATTCGTTGGTTCGCAAATAATTTATTAACATTTCTCCCCCCAAAAAAATTCTACCAACCGACACGATAAGAGAATCATTTCCGATCTCAATTACAATCATTAACCGCATCTTTGGCCGGACTTTCAGGTATCGGCGGCACCCGCTTCATCTCTTTCGAGGACAGGCACTGGCACAACGATTGCTTCATCTGCGCGGGCTGCAAAGTCTCGCTGGTTGGACGCGGCTTCATCACCGACAACGAGGACATCATCTGTCCGGAGTGCGCCAAGCAGAAGCTGATGTAACGCGGATAACGAAGCAAAAGCGCGTGGGGCTGGGGTGGAAGCGAGGAGAAGAAGAGGGATACGAATGAAGAAGAGAAGAAGGAGAAGAACGACGGAAAAGGGAAGGAAGAGTGAAAGAGAAGAGAATGAAGCAACAATTAGAACGAAACGATTTGAAAGATCGAAATGAGAGCCACAACAAAACCCTCACTCTCGCGTGCTCTCGGTCGCGAGAAGCCTTAAAGAGAAGCAAATTTCCAATGAAAAGTGGCCTCCAACTGAACAAAATTATCCCCGAACAATTTTCCCGAAGATCCCGTAACGAATAATCGAATAGGCCAATTTCTTCTCGAGGCAGAGAGCGAACGCGCGGGAGATCAATACACACACTTCCTAGTTTTCGTAGGTCGTAGGGACGATAGGTTTTTTTCTAATGAAAAACAAAAAAACAGGAAAAGAGGAACGAAAAGAAGAAAAAAAGAAACCCACGAATTCTTATCGTTCTCGTGCTCCATTCGAAGAATTGTAACACGACGAAGGGAAAAATCCGTGTGGAAAATTAAAGGACGCGTGGCGCAGGGAAGGTAGCAGCATTGGAGAAGCGTTAAAAAAATAGATGCCTTGAAAAAAAAAAAAACGAGTCCGAGAATCAAACCGCCTTAAACATAACCGTACTACTATCGTCGAATTTTAAAAGCGTTAATTAGCGGGGGAGCGCGGAGTTTGGGAAGGAGGCGAGACTACGCGAGAGTCCGTCGTGATGTTATTATATTAATGTTATGTTGTTTTCGCTTTGTACATGGTAGAGAGGAGGAGCGCGCGAGGATATTAATGCCGTGAATAATTTTTTTTTTTTGCGAGAGGCACGCGTGAAACGAATCCTATATAAATATATATATATATTATATATATATATTATCCTTACGTTACTAAATTTGATATGCGTATAGTAATGTTATTTTTATTTAACTGACGAGAAGGAACACGGAGGATCAGACGTACACGATTTTAAACACATTACACAGACGCACGCACACACAATGAATACGCACTACCCTCAGTAACACATTCACACAATTTTACACACACACACACACACACACACACATTTTTCCCTTTCTCTTTCTATCTCTTTCTCTTTCTTTCTCCTTTTCTCACTCTCTCCTTTTCTCTTTCTCTCTCTCTCTCTCTCTCTCTCTCTCTCTCTCTCTCTTTTCGCCCCTGTACAGTACACTCGTGCGAGTCTCTCTCGAGTACTATACGTAAATATAATTGTAATGCGTGTATGCACGCGTGCGCGTATCAGCACGGGTTCTTAACGAGGGTGGTTCTTCCTTTACCTTCGCCTCAAGTTGCTTTCACCGCGAGGAGAGTCCAACGAAATTATTATCGTTCGCCGGTTGCCCGTGCGAATTGCGCACATACGTTATACGCTCACGAGCATTTTTTGCACTAACACACACACACACACATACATACATACATACAGAGAGGAGAAAATGTACACACACGCACTCACACGCATCGATGGTGGAGAAAAAAAAAAAGAGGTGGAAACTAGTGTGCCGTGGACGCGCACACGCGGAAACAACACTAATGTGGCCTTATCCGCACGAGTAAATAGAGGTAAAAACTAACGTCTTACAATAATATCGTTACATGATATACTTAATACCGAGTCGATTATTATCGTGAACAAAAATGGATGGGATAACGTGGCGTGTAACAATATACGCTCGACGAACAAATGCGTTTAACGATGAACGTTCGATGTGAATAAAAAAAAAAAAGAAACAGAAACAAGAGATATATCATGACCGACAAATTAGACGTGCTATATGTTCTTACGAATCACTTACATACTAATCGCCTTAAATAGTAAATGATAAAAAGAGATTATTCTATATTCAGCGTATCGTATACACTGTTACACTGTAAAATTGATAAATAAATAAATGTAATTATTTACAAAGCAGTCATTTACCCGACTACGTCGTATGTTTTGAAATTGGAACTAAGGAGAGAATTGCGCGTTAATGAAATAATCACGGTTGCGAGTAATGAAACAATAATTAACGTTATGTATTGCTTTGGTGTTGCTCTGGTGTTTGTATCTTTGCAAATACAAGTCCGTGTTTTTAATGATACGCAAATTATACGCCAAAGACAAACAACTCAATGTTCAATTTTGAAACTTTCTCTAAAAGGAATTGATACTCCGTGACGCCTGCAGCGCTGCCAATACTAAACGTGGTAAATTTAATTACATCATCCTGAACTACTTAAGAAAAAAAACTTTAAATTAGAAATTGTGCGACAGAATATTCGGTAGGTCTTGAAACTATCTAATGTTTGGTTCCATGGGACAAGGTTTAAGATAAGATGTACTGAATACAGTATTACACAATTTACAAATTTAGGTATTATATATACGATTCAAAAATATAATTCTTCCTTGTGTGTAATCAGAGAACTTTGGAGCTTTCGAAAATGTTCATTCTTCTTCAACTAAGACGAGAATGAAGAACGGGGTAAACGTGTTTGGATGTATTTACAAATCCTTAAATAACTATTTTAAAAAAACTTTCTGTCATTCTTCAAGCTGAGTACTTTTTTCACGGCATAATACAGATGTAATTCCAGGCGTTTTCCCTAAGTGCACAAACAAACAGAAATTCATATTTTTTTGACAATATTTTTTAGGCCTTTCGTTTAGGACTTAAATTACAATAAAGAATTTTGATGACTTTGAACATTCTAAAACAGATTCTGGTTTTCATCTTTTATATTTTAATTTCTTAAAATCCCCGAATCTAAAGGACTTCAGAAAGTTGCAAGAAACAATTATTATTACAATATTTTCTATTGTTCTTTAATGCTCGTCCTGGGACTTTTTCGACGGTGTACGCTTGACAAGTCGTTGATATCACGATGCAACAGCAAAAGTCGAATCAAAAAGATGATTTCTGATACGAAAATTTTTTAATACACTTGGTGCCATCTGGCGTAGAATATCGAATCCAAGGAGTTTCGGTCGGCAATTGATAAGCATAGGATAGACATTCTACGGAAGTACACGGACCAAAACTGAAATACCGATGCAACCAAAATTTATAGTGAATTGCTACTTAAATTGTAGAGATAGATTATGCAAATATGAGAAATAGCACCGAGGAGGGATTCTCAAAAAGAGTCAGCGCTTGTGCGTCTAAGCCGACCGAAAAATTTCCCTGTTGTGAACGCCACTTTGTCATAACTACATGGCAAATCAACATAGTTTACATTAAAACTGCATAAATACCGTTGATCCAACAGAGCACTGCAATTATCTCCGGGATCTGTCAGGACCCGGTAAAACGGCCCCTGGAAATACACGGACGCTGACCTTCTTTAACAATCTCTCCTCAGTACAAGTATACGGAAGCTTACACTATTGTCGCAACACTGTGCAAGACTTGAAACATCCACTACCAGTTTGCCAAGCAAATTAATCTCAGGAAGAAACAGGCTAAAATTGGGAACATAGCGAACTGAAATGTAACTCCGTTTTTTCTTCTTCCTCTCGTAGACTTATAGTAGACGTATGATTGTGAATGTTACGGCACAATTGCAAGTTATCGCCTGACTCTTGAACAACCATAACCTTACGGAAAGATTGCAAAAATGTATTAACACTGTGCGTTGTGCGCTTAGGCAATCACTTCAAAAAACATGGAGCAACATCATCAACGCCACTAGCGATCAGTAGATAGGATTTTTACCCCTGCATTGGCGGCACATCGCATATCTCATGTTACGTTGAAGAGTTTATCAGTGCAGTGGCAGTGACATAGCAGTTGGGTGAAATTATACGTGTAAATATCTTATTGTCAAAACAATTTGTGTGTAGGTAACGGAAAAACATAAAAGTTGGTTAAACAGTGAGAGAAATCTATACGACAATAATAATAATTTCACAACCTGAAAATATATCGAAACATCTTAATGCCTGCATCACTTCGTCCTTTAGTTAAAAGAATATCTTGTGTATCAAGTGAAGTACGGGCAATGTTTGTCTACCGAGGTATAAACCCCAATAAATGTCTGACCATACACGGGGACCAACCACTTAAGAGGTGGCACGAATACCTACCTCCTCGGTTATCATATGCTCCTGATACTTTGCTCGATTTACGGGAAAAGTTTTCGAAAAGTCGAACAAATGTCTGATCATAGCCAGGGGTCATTCACTTGTGTTCGAGAAAATCGGTGAAAAAAAGTGTTGACTCGTATCTCTGAATTGCGAAAGGAACCCTGCCCCAATGTCGAGGGAAACGCCTAACTACTTTTTCAGAGTTTTTGTTAGACAAATGTTTTCTATATGTCGCCTGATACATCAGGTAATCTTTTAACGAAAATATGAACTGATACAAATATAATGATGTTTGAATATATTTTGTGGTTGTAAAATTACTATTGTTGTACGGGTTTCCTTCTTTCTTTGCTTATTTAACCAATCATCTTCGAATTATATACAAATTTATTTGAGATGGGGTAATTGTATATATAATTTCGTACAACCGCTAAAAGAGATATCTCGTCTCTGGTATAGTATTGGTGATGTATAATTTTATGTAAAGTTAAAGTGACACTGACTATACGATTTTAAATCAATCAAATTCAGCAAAACGTAACATAAATTTGATATTTTAGAATATTCTGCCTATTCTAAAATAATAGAGTACACCTTCGTATGGTAAGATGGCAGCACTTATCGAGATAGAAATCGAAATCATTTTTGATAGTGTATTGTCATTCACAGACACCAGAAAATTTTCAAGAGAATGTCTATGAAGAAGCAAAATGATCATCACTGAACATACACTGTAAAACTGATCTAATTGAGTAATCTCTATTTGATATAGAATTCGTTCACTGCAAAATTACAGTTCACGAAGACCTCGTTTCTGTGGCGCGTAAAATAAATGGATTTCTTACGAACTTATAAATTATTTTTTTTATTTCTGCTGCAACATACCCTGCGACCAGAAATGTCAAGATGTTGAGTTCTGAAACAACTAAGTTTCTCAGTATACAAAATTACACCTCACTCTACTAATCAATTAGTCATCTAGTTAAAAAAATATTGTTTCACTGCAATGAGAATGCACGGAAAAAATTGAAGAACGAAGGAAATATTAGTACGAACATGTAAATAATTATCAATGATATATTCGGTTCCGTAAATGATTGTTACAAGATCCTATAATAATGAACCAGCATGCAATTAATAATCAACAATTATTAATAACAACGGCAATATTAGAACACGATACTTTTATGGTACTATGAAGCTGCTTGCAAAATGACAAAAGATAGTTTGTGAAAATACATTTTGTCCTAGGAGTATATTATAATTTAGTCCCAGGAACAATATTAATAAGAAATTTGCATTTAACTTTCCTTTATAAGAACCTAAAGATTCTTTAACCAACATAACAACAAATAATTACCGTCACCCGAGTGCATTACCCGACCTCGCACAAATACACTTATACAAGTATAAAATTTATTTCTAAATTTCTCCTGAATATCCCTGACGACTTTTTAACCATTCTAATAGCGAAGGAAACAAAACTTGCCATTATCCAGGCGGCTTACAATCCCAAATAATACCTGCACGAGTATGTAATTAATTTCTAAAATTCCTCTAAACATCCCTGAAGACTTCTTCACCATCGTAATAGTAAACCAAACAGAAACTACCATCGTCCGTGCGTCTTTCTCCAGCCAAGTGCGTTCGCTTGCACGCACTCTCAGCCGAGTCTCAGGGGTAAAGCGAGGTCGATGGAAAGTGGCATAATCGCGGATGTGGATCGGCTCAAGGAGACCAGAAGAGGAGATCCTTTACCTTACTTATGTAACGAGCGAGCGACCGTGGTGTCTCGTGTCTTCGACCGCATCTCCTTCCACGGGAGAGAGAGGAAGAGCTTCTTTCGTTGGAGTCTCTCACCCTCTCCTCTTCACTTCCACGTTCTCCTTCTCTCTTCCTCTTTCTCTCTCTCGCTCTTGTCCTTCGCCCTCCTTCAGGTCCACCTCTACCAGTCGGCCGATCGTCCGACGTCTCTCCCACTTCCTCGATAACGACGTCCCACTCCTTTCT
This sequence comes from Tiphia femorata, assembly GCA_944319695.1. Lineage (NCBI taxonomy): Eukaryota > Metazoa > Arthropoda > Insecta > Hymenoptera > Tiphiidae > Tiphia > Tiphia femorata. The sequence continues at coordinate 5,911,994 of OX090902.1, forward strand.
CCGCTGGCCCTGAAAATCCCACCAACGTGTATATCCACTCTTATTGGATCCTCGCTCATACTCAACACACGCACTCACGCTCCGCACACATACACAGGTATATCCATGCCTATCTATCTATTTCTCCGCTGGCCCGTCTAGGAGCCACTTGGACCCTCTCACCTACCCTTCTAACGCCCCCGCACCGCTCACCAAGGTTGTCCTGGCAGCTTGGGGCACACACAAATTTTAAAGGCTTAGGCTAGGGTGACGCGTGAAAAGACAAGCGAGAGAATCGATGAAAGTTGATTACGTGATTCAACGTGATTGCGCGAAAAACACGGCGGAATTTGGATATGTCATTTTTGAAGTTGTGAAATAAATTGTTGACTTAAGAATAGGTAAAATAAGGAGAATTGTGTCTCTAATGTACCTAAAGCAGAAATCTATAGCTGTTTAGGGGTGAGCACGGTATTATGTACTTTCTCGATAGATGATAGATTTTATACATATTGTATAACACTAATATAACATTCATGGATATTAATATAAACAAGTATCTTACATTAGAAGTAAAACAAATTTGCTTGGAATTTCCTATAATAGGATCAAATGTTTGCGCAACGAATTTCCTAAATTAACAATTGCATCGGTATTCTTGCCTTGTCGCGAGACTTGGGTGTTTTTTCAATGGATTTGTGTCAATGGAACTCTGATATTTTTGGCCTGAGATCAGTATAATTGATCGAACATACGTGTTGGAGTATATTTGGATATTTTTGGAGGCAGACATAACCGGTTTCTAGGGCCTTAATAAATATTTCTGTCGCACATTAGTCCAATCCCATCATGCAATTTACACGACTTCTCGAGCTAAAAATAAAAATTCATGAGACTAATTTCGTGCATGCTTTCGTAATGGTTCAAGATCCATTTGCATGACGAGGTTGTCTTATAACGCCGATCGACAGTTTTCAGATAATTGGACGAAAAAGACTTCTCTTTGGCCAGGACGTTCGACCACTCTCTAAATTATTGAGAAAAGACGAACCAACGGTTTGCGTGCAAGAATTTTATTTGCAATTGAAGCCTTCCATATCTGATATTCTATATTATAATGATACGTTCGCCGTATAAACTCCACTTGTACGATAAAAAGATACCAAAGATTTAATTAACTTTATGGATACTAATCTTTTTAAGAGAATTATTGAAATAAGCATTTTGAGAAAAACTGATTTTGAAGAAACTACCTATAAATGAACCTGACCTAACACCTTTTAGGAAGCCGTCTTTGTATTTCATCTATAAAACAAAAGATACACGGCAAAAGAAACTCACAAAACAGAAACTACAATTTCGCGTATAGAATAATCTAACAAACTGTAGACAAATCAGCAATGGGTTTACATTACACAAATACCAGGTAACACACCTTCCTACCCTATCCTTCTATCGTCGAATTTTACTCCAATTAACTTGAAACTACAAGAAAATCATCCAAGAAAACAATCCTCTGGGACTTCATAAAAATAAAGTGCAAAAGTTCTTAGAACACCAGTTTGAAAAAAAAGAATATATGCTACCAGCTTGATCAGTTTCTTCAGCATCCTAACTCGATCCCAGCTTCTATCTAATCCCTCGCGTTTTTTTTTTATTTCGAATTGAGGGCGTCCTCGCCCTTTCACCTCTCCCTGTGCGTCAAAGACCCTCTCGGACCCTCCTGGAATCTAATGCTACATAACGCTACATCCTCGACAGGCCGGTTTACTCTCCCTCTTCTTTCCACCCTTCTCTTCCGCCACGCTTCCTCTTCTCCTCTTCTTCTGTCTTCTTCGTCCTCTCTGCCCCTCGCCAGTTTCTTCAGCCAAGCGCGCCCGTGAACATCTCGTCCTTTCCGCCTCCTTGTTCCTCCTCTTTCGTTCGGTATTGGTGCCTCAATGCGATCTCCCTCTCGACGGACCTGTCGACGCTGGAATATCGCTGAATAATGATTTTTAAATCTTCCATCTACTCCCGGGGCAATGACTACTGGCGTGGCCTTGAGCCGTGATCCAATCCATCCGGTTGCTTCCTGTAAGAATGAATTAAGGCGTTCGTTAGCGCGCTCTTAACGCGAGAATTGTTCTAGGATTATGTGTGCTTGCTGTGGAACGAAGATTAATGGTATGAAATGGATGAGAATCGAGGATCTGGTTCGAATTGAATTTTTGGTGGGGACCGTTGCGAAATTTGAGGAGGGGGGGGGGGTGTTTAGAAATGGAGGCTGTTTAGAAAATATGTTTTCAACCGTTTCTTTTTCATTGATCGGACAATTCTACGACTTGTTGCCTTTTCAATGTATCTACTATATTTTTAAGCCCAATGGAAATTCGCATAGAATAATAAGGTGTAATTTTGTAATTACCGCGATAAATACTCTAAACAAATTCCTACGAATTCTCAATGCCAACTTGCAAACGCCACAATAAAAATTGGACAAGCGCGAATTTTCTGACAATAAAAACAGAGCTCCGTCAAAAAGAGAAAAATCTCCACGAACCAAATTTTTATATTGTGTACTTTGAAGCGTATCTTTAATGCCATTCGTTCTCACTCACGCGAACCGAAAATCACGGTGGACTTTTTCTTTAAATCCCCAAGAATCTCGCGGGTGCTTCCTCGTCGAAGGAAAAAGGATCAGAGCTCCTGGTCCCTTAGGGTGGCGGAGTCTGATAAAGCAGGAATTAATTTACGAGCCGCCCGTAAAAGTCAATGCTCAGGGCCGTAAAGGCATTATTCGGGCGCACAGTGATTTCGACACCGAAAACGGTGGGCCCTCGTTGTTGTCGGAGGTCATTCGTCGGTTCAACGCTCGGGCCGTTTACCTGCCCGCTCGAGCGACCGCCAGGCCCGTCACGTCGGTCCTCGCCACGAATCCTTGGCCAATGACATTGTCCGTGGGCCATTAACATTTTGTACGGCACTCACAACCCCGATCCATGGTCCTGTTGGGATTGCAAATCAATTTGGGAAGAAAGAAGAAGCTGATTTGTTGAAAGATTTTAGTTCAAGGGTAATTTTTAACGTGTGATGTAATTAGAGTTGGAGAGTAAAGTGTACTTTAACACTAGATTTACGGAAGTTGTTTTATAAACACAATGACTCGTTTAAAATCATATTTATGGGTTTTACCGTAAACCTAGTGTTAAGAGTTCTTTCTTACATTTCACGAGGCTTCCCACAGAAATTGTATTCGAATCAGATCCACGGTCCTATTGGGATCGCGAATCTATTTGGAAGGAAAGAAGTTGATTTATTGAAACATTTGATTTCTAAAGTAAATTTATTGTACGGTGTAGTTAGAGTTTGGTAGAAAAGTGCGATTTGATTGATAATTCGAAATTATGCGATACGGTTAGACTATTAGATGAATTCGATGTCTAATGAATACAGAATATTTACTGTAGTCTAAGTTGGGTGGTGTGAAATGTAATGTGATTGGTAAATGAACATTTTAATTAATGTGTTTAACACTAGGTTTACGGAAAGCCGGCAATTTGACGGGCTTAAACGGAAAATTGTGTTCACAGAAAGTCTCGTAATCCTAGTGTTAACTGAGCCGAATAAATCATAAATTAATCACCGAATGATTTATAAATTATTGTGAATGCTACATTTGCGAATGCTAATTTATCTTAACAGTAATTGCACGTATTATGGTTAGCTTTAATAATCGATTATAAAAATAATTACAATATGAACACCAGCGCTTCGTGATTGTATGAAATAAATTTATTCAGTGTAATAGCAGGTATTAAAATAGGATCCTGTCATATGGTACATGCTGTAACATTAAACAGTTGAAAAATTGAATTTTTAGGATCATGCACTCTAATTAAGCATTATAACAAACTGTCTTGTACAATTTAACTCTTATCTATTAATTTCAATAAATTGTTCGGTACCACGACACGAATATCTAAAAAAAAATTAAATTTCTCGATACATCACTTTTATAAAAGGAACCCACTCTTCCAATGTCCTCTTAGGCTATCAAAACAGTTTCGATCTAGCACTCGTTTTTCTTTTTCTCTTCCACCATCCCCAACCTTTTCCTCTTCCTTTTTTATCTCGACGGAAGACCGTCGACTACTACGAGAACTCCGAGAGTGCCTTGGCCCCGAAGCCCTCCATAAACGAAGATAGAAGAATAAGACAAAGAACTGGAAGGAGAAAGAGAGGAAGAAGAAGAAAAGTGCGAAAGAACCAATGCCTGCGGTGTATTTCGGGTCGAGTAGCTACCTTGTTTGTTGAATTCCCATTCTGTCATGTACGCACTTCGACAAATTATTGCGTAGATCGAAAAAAAAACAAAAAAAAAGAATCAAGGTTCGAAGGAAGAACAGTGATGTAACCTATGAATGTACACTGGACGACGGCACGCTTTTCATTCTGCATTAATTTACTAGAATTCGCGTGGCAGTTTAAACATTTTCAATTGAATTCAAATGTAAAATTTCGTTAACTCCAGCCTCTTCTGGGTGATCCTTTCATGTTTCAAAGAAAACAGCAACAAGCAAGATTATGCATATTTGAATCTAATAACAAAATTCATAATCGGTGAACCAATTGTAGTAAATAAAAAATTCCGAAACGGACAGATTTCATTGCTCACCAGTTTAGAATCTCATAGAGTAACGCTCTTTGTTGAGAGTTTGAGATGCTGCGACCTTGAAATTGTGGACCCTGAAAGAAAAAGAAGAAAAGGGCACGAGATCGTCTTTAATTCCTCGAGGAGAAGAGTGTAGCGGGGATACTCACTGGGAGGAGACCACAGCCGTGACCTTGACTGGCTTCGTGGCCATGGAACTCATCTGAGATTAGAAGAGTAGAGGGAATGACTCGGTGGAGTCCGTTGAGCATGACGAATAGAGAAATTGGATCCTTGTAATTACGAGATGAGCCGCAATTATGCCGTTATACCGAAGAAATCGAGATCTCCTTACCTGCGGAAGAAAAAAAAAGGAGAGGGTGAGAAAAAAGATGGTTCACTCGATTGATATTACAAACGAACGCGAACAAAATTCGAAGACTCTTTCACCTAGCAGAATTCGCTTGCGAGAATGATTAAAGAGAGCTGTGTAACGAACAGAAGGTGAGATGAAATGATGAAAAATTAAATTTTCTGTTAATCTCGGTGTTTCTTCGCGTTCTTTGTATTCCTTAATTAGCGATGTTTTAATTAAAAACATCGTCTGCTATTAATTTAATTGAATGTCCTTGCGGAAGTATCGTTATACGCACGAACGTTAAGCTGTAATATGAGGTTTATAATTAAAATGTACCTGGTTTTATTTCTCTTTTCTTTTATCAACGTTACTCTCGTAATTTTTCATGTCTCTTAAGCAGTTTCTAAACAAATTTGATATTTGTATTTAAAACTGTGGTGTCCTTGTAGAAACTTCCTCCATTGGATATTTATTTCCCAACTTCTTGCAACCCTTTCTGTAAATTCTCACCCTATAAAACTTCTTTGCAATTTCGATAATTCCTAGGATCCCTTAATCAATTTCCAATCTTCCCTCACCCACGCAAATACTGTACTATCGCCCATACGCATGGAGGTTTCTCCTCAAAAACTTCGCATTCTACCAGAAAAATCCACCACCGTGTTACCACTCTTTCCTGCACTGGACCTCTCAACCGACACGTCCTCCCGAGAGAGTGTCCCTCTCGCGAGAGTTCGTTACACCTGAGCATACGCAACGGTAAACGCGAGACATTCTCTTCCTTCTTCTCTTCCTCTTGCAGAAGGAGAATCGACGCCGATGAATAATTTCCGCGCGCGGCACAGGAATCCTCCTCGCGGTTACTTTTTCGGAATCTCGATGGCGCGCGTAATTCACGCGGCGGCGGCGGCAACGACGACGACAATGGTAGGAGGAAGAATGCGGAGGAAGGAGAAAGGTAGTGGAAGGAGAAGAAAGGGAGAAGAGGCCGAAGAAGTGACGAAGAAGGTGGAGAAGAAGGAAGAGAATAAAAAGGAGAGAAAAAAGGAGAAAGATGATCTGCTCTCTCTCTCTCTCTCTCTCTTTCTCTCGTGATGACGACGATAGTGTGGTGGTCGTGGTGGTGGTGGCCATGGACGAAGGTGGTGGAGGCGATGGCCGCAGGAAGAAGGACGAAGCGCGAGTCGAACAAAGACACAAGGTTCATATCGAAGGAGATGTGGGACGATGGCCTGGAGTAACCTCCATCAAGGATGGACTCCATCCACCCAGCGGCCTGGGACCCGCGAGAGACTCCACACTATAGATCCACACCTTTCCTCGAGCAGTTATGCGCGCCTTGGATAATCTTCCTGTAGAGCGCGGCCCCGATCGTGGAACTTCGTCACGGAAAAGCGAGCCCGCTCGCTTCTCCGGACCCCACGGTGCTCTGACCCAGACTTCAGATTTGATAAAAGGTAGGAAGGAAATTGACGATCTTTTGATTGGTTCTGACGGATGAGAAGGTCAGAAGAATTTTTTTTTTTAAGGTCTCCTACTCAGACGTTGATTTTGGTTAAGGTGACGAGGAAACTGAGCATTTATTGGTTCGTATCAATGATCGGAAACAAAAATTTAATAAAAAGAAATTTCGCTAACCTAGATCTAGCCATGTGAGAACGAGTTGTACTTTTGAAACATTATTGTCTTGAAGTCTGCTCCTGGATCCCATAGTGCTCTGACTCGGACTTTAGATTTGATAAAAGGTAAGAAGGAAATTGACGATCTTTTGATTGGTTGTGGAGGATGAGAGGGTCGGAGGAATTTTTTTTGGAGGTTCTTCGAATCAGATTCTGGTTTTGGTAAAGGGTGACGTGGACTCTGGGAATTTGCCGATTCGTATTTCGAATCTTTGGATTCGAAACGAGAACTTAATAAAAATAAAATTCACCATGTGAGAACGAATTATCTTTTCAAAGAAATATTGCTATGAAGACGAGTCTGCTCTTGGAACCTCCGGAGCTCAGTTTTAGACTTTCGTATCGATAACAGCCACGGCAAATTAACAATTTTCAGATTGAAAACAAGAACTTGATAAAGACACGCAGAATAATACCTGTGCTAAGGAGTGCGACATAAGAAGAAATACATTTTCGGCAAAATCGAGCCTGTTTGAAGACAGACGCTTGAAACTTACCACGCACAAACATTTCTTCATAAAAAAAAAATCGAGAACTATTAATAACCAAGTGACAAAACCTTATTCTTAAACCTTACTGGAATTTACTATCGTTGCTAGAAAGATCAGTTAATTACTTTGCCAAAAACAGCCGTTACTGCAAAATCTCTAAATTAGCCCAGATATAAAACAAAAATGGCACCGCGCTCTTGAAATAATCGTCCAAACGAAAAAATAACTGCGATTACGAAAGAGTTTGAAAGAAAATTGCTAATGAAAAAACAATGGAAAGGGGCTCGCTCTCGAAAGGCCGCTAGCCGTCTGGCGTGCATCCACGGCCGGAATAATATTCCTATAGGAGGCCTCGTGCACGTATCGTGCAACGGTTTGTCCCTGTGACGAGGAGAGTGACGTCGCTAACAGTATCCACATTTTTCTGTTGGCCGATCGCACGCGAGCCCCCGCTCTCTTTAATTCAACGAGAACTCGAGTGCGAAGCGGTCGTGAGATTCTCAAAAATTGCACAGTTTCGTGACCGCACGCTTGTAACAACATGCGCGGCCCAATTTATTAATTGCGTCACAACACCGTGCACGGGCTGTGTGTCTTTGACTTGCAATTGTATCCACAGAAATTACGGGACCAGAGAAAAAACGCGAGGCGGAACGAAACCGTAATTGAAAATCTCTCGAGAATATCAGTGCGGAACTCGCGCAGGGATTGGTAAACGATGCAAAATATTTATTGTGCAACTGATTTATATTGTTTTTCGTTCGTTAGGTTTAAGTGAGTGATTCGAATAAATCGCGCGTACTGACTTCAGCGATTCAACATACGTTAATATATTCCAATTTGAATGAGCAGGCATAATAAACAATTTTATCTTAATTCTTTGTACGCGGCACCATTATGTACTCTTTACAATTTCGATACTTTCTCTTGGTCCTATGTACATCGACTTTTAAGGCATTAGTCTTTAGATTAACGAAGAATATGCGGGAATTTAAGATATGGCTCGTGCTGTCAAATGAACGACAAGAAACATTAAACACATTATTTAAAAAGATCTATCCGGGCCTTAGAAAAAATAAAGATAAATACACTTCTTTCAGAATAAGAAAATAACAGAAAGTACACATTTTCATTCAAACTCGCGTCGCATACTCGTAAAGTTTCATCGACAATTTCATCTTCTACAATAAAATCCTGATACCTGTGATATTCTGTTTTTGGCGAAAATTCATAACATAAGTAAAACGAAAGAAAAATCAAAGTGCAAAAGTTCTGGTAAGCAAGAAAATCCAAGAATGTTCGCGTGGCGTGGAAGCGCAAATGAGATTTCAGCCGTCCACCGAATGTGACTTTTACGGATGGGATTATATCGAGGCGAAGGAAATTAAAAATCTGGTCGAAAGACTTTCGTCTTTTACGCGACGGCGAGAGCACCAAGGGGACTTTAAGGGGACTCGTTACTGCGTAAAAGATTAACGTCATCGACGTGACATACGGTACGTCTTAATCCCACGTGCCGATTATAATCTGCGGGGCCACGATGAGACTCGCAAAAAAGTCGCGCTCGCGCACACATGCGGGGTCGTTGGCCACCTGTAAAAGTATCCGTTGTTCTCTTTCGGTGGCCGCTCCGTGAGCGAAAACGTGACGTGGCCGTTGGCGGTGCCCGTTCCAAAGGAGTTTCGAGTACGAGCGCTCGAAGAATTCAACGAGAGCTCAAAATTGATATTGACGAAGATTTTATTTATTTATTTAGTTAGGATAAGCTGAAAATGGAGAACGCGAATGTAGATCAACTCCTTCGAGCAGGCTGACACGCGTGCATTGCGTGTGCGTTAAGCTTCTTGTTAAGTTCTAAGTTTCTTTATTGTAAGACGTGAGAATACCTATTCATAATTTCAATTTTCTGTTTGTCTTACGACTATTGTGAATATCGAGAAGACATCATTATTATAAAGAACATCGAGCGTATAAAATAAATGATTGTTGTTAGCTCTGTCTGTCTGATTTTTTTGACAATAACGCTATCAAAAACTTTGAAATAACAAGAAGAATTTACATAAGGCAGAAATCTTCCGAATGGTTAGTATTAAGAGAAGAGGATAAATGCGAGTATTTCGGTTTTTGGATATTACCATTTAGTGAAATTACAGCTGACGACTAAACTATTCCATTGACATCGTAATCGGTGACAAATGAACGAAACCTGCGAATAGTAAAATAATTGTATCTTCCCAAAACGAAAATATTTCGGAGCAGAATATCTTTAAGATAAAGACTTCATCCCTTAACTCTGAAGTCGAAGAAAACTAATAAAAAAAAAGCTGATAAAAAAATCCCTTATATTTTGGCATCTACTATCGATTATTATTATTCGACACAATTTCTGCGAACGTTCGCGCGAATAAAATCGTTTCACGAGAAATGTGACGCGTTCCTCGGTCATCCAGGGGTTTTCGTTCGCGATGGAAGAGTAAATTCCTTCGTGACTTATTCGAATGACGATCTTTACCGCGAATCGAAGGTCAGTTACCGGCGCGGTAGAAGTCACGTAGACTCATCGGCTGTTTTCCGTGTAACGTCGTTTCTCCGAGACGACTCCAGGATGACTAATTAGTGGAGGAGTTCATTGCCAACTCGCTACTAAAAAGGAAATGGCTCGAGGAAAATTTCATGTGCCAGAGAATTTTGCAGGGTCGAGGTCACGCTACGAAATCGTATCGAAACAAAAAAGGAAAGTGCTCTCCAAATTGAATGGAAAGAAAGGAGGAGGAGCACGAAGAATTCGACGATACGGTTCCACGGCTCCTAAAAAGTGAACTTAGTCATCGTGACTTTCGCTAACCGTAGAGGTTTGAATGAGATCAAAGGATTCGGAAGCGAATTACAACAAAGAGAAATTTTTCCATCTGCGATGAGTGCAGCAAGAAGATTCTGCGTTTTCGATAAGTTTCTAGATAACTGTGATCTAAAAATTGAAAACCTATGGGACGCCATAAAAATTGCCAGAGACACGAATCTCGCGCGATTTGAAAAGACCGACATTTTCAAACTTCTCAAAATACGAATATCTAAATCTTCCTAGCGCCACATCGAGCGTATACTCGATTTCTCTATCAAATTCAAACCTAATCCCTTTAACTACATTCCCTTGACGTTGTACACAAAGTTCCAAATGCTCCTCAGTTCAGATTCGCCAAATCAAAAATACCGAAACCCAGCAATTAAGTTCCTACCTCCTATCTACTTCTACACCTCCATTTGTATTTAAAAAATAACTTTGTGTCCTGTTCTCGAAAATCCTTCCGCTTGGAACCTTCGGCGTCTCATTAATACTCCAGTAGCTCGTCACCTTATACGTATCTTCCATTCAGAAAAAGGAAAAGAAAAGGCACAATCTAATCTTTCCACCATCCCCCAAACTACTTACAACCTCTCTTAAGCCTTCATCCTAACCCGCCCAAAAAAAAGCAACAACAATGAAGAAAGGAAAAAGGACAAACAAAAAAGAGAAACAACCTTCGGGTAGGCCTCCGCGGTCCAGGTCGTCGACTTCCACCCACGCGCGCGTGCGCGCGCGCGCCGAACGCTCCGCTACTCTCTTTCCACGCTCACTCGGTCGCTCCTTTCCGCTGCGCTCGGCCTCGGCCGTGCACAGAGAGGCAGGACTCTTTTACGTGCCTGCAACGCGTCACTTGAGTTCGCCTTAACCCAGTGCCAGTGGCAGTGCCCCGTGCCACGGCTGCTTTTTGGGTCTAGGTCTGAGCCAAGCAGGCAGGCAGGCTCGCGCGCGCGAGGGCTTTCACCCTGGCTCTTACGTTGTTGGTTAACACACTTACCATGCACGCTCCACGGCAGGCCAGCGAGCGAGCGGGCGTGTGACCAGACGACGAAGTGGAGACGCAACCGCGCCTACGCCACTGAGAGCCCATGGACACGTGGTCAGGAGGCTTCACTTTTAATCACGCGGTCAATGCGCGCTTGGAACTGCTCGTATTCGACTGTCAACTGCATTTCTTTCCACCCTGAAATTTTTGCTAAGGCGCTCTGTACCGGGATTCTGTAACTCCGTAACGACAAATATCGCTATCGTTATCCATCGATATCGACGATTATCGCAAAAGGTTAGGGTTAGGGTATAATTGTATCATGAAACTGAACATCGTTCCTTCAGTACAGAATTGTCCAAAATTTGCTGGCTTCGACGCTTATCGGAATGTAACGATTTAGATTATCGAGAGTTGTCGTTGACTACCAGTTAGCGAATAACCTTCATCGATATCGATGGATAACGATAGCGATATTTGTCGTTACGGAGTTACAGAATCCCGGTACTGAAGTGATTTCGAGATTATTTGATTGGAATCCTGTTGGTTTCTTGATGGTCAGAGGTCAATGTTTGATTGGGAGTAATTGAGTTCATTGAGAGAGTGAATTTTATTTGGTAGTGATAAAATTTGCTGTGGATCCGAGAATTGGTTTTTTTTACTTAGGTCATTTGGTTAATGGTGGATTGGTACTTGATATTGAGAGAGGTAGGGTGGTTTCGAGATTATTTGATTGGAAGTGCGTAGACTTTTTGATAGTGAGGGGTCAATGTTCGATTGACAGTAAGTGGATTTATCGAGAGAATTCTCTTTTTTTTTTGGTGATTTAGTTAAGGGTGCTTGATATTGAGAGAGATGTATGCGCGATTAACAGTAATCCTATTTATTGGGTGAATATATTTTCTCTCAGCGTCGACACTTCGCTGAGAATCTGAGAATCAATCTGACGAAAAAGAGATGATGATATAATTAGGATTGAGTTGGTTCGCACAATTAACGTATGGATCGAGAGTTCATCGACCTTTGATACATGTTTTTCTGCCATCGAAGCTTTTCTCGTAGAGAAGTCCTCGAAGTTCTTGAAGCCACTCGAAATAACCTGGTCAAAATTAAACTCCTTTTCCACGACAAAACCTTCGAATTAAAAAAATCCTTGAAAAAACCAGGAGGAGAAAAACAATTCTCTTTCCCTTTCGCGAAAAAACCTCTGTGCCGTGAATGAAAGCGAGCTTATCAACTATTAAAAGCGACTGCTCGACTATCTCACATTTTTCTCGCAACGCCAAAACTTTCCAGGAACATTTCAATCTGAAATTTCCTCTGCAATTTCCATGAACTTTAATTCTCCTTCCAAAACTCAAGATCTGTGATCGATATCTCCTGAATCCTCGAAGCAGCAATCGTCTGCCGAAAGAAAAAAACAGAAACAGTGAGAAAGACCCAAGTAGAGAATTGTCCAAAGAAAAAAAGAATGAAACGGGAAATGAGAATAAAGTGATGTCTCTCGATCGTAAATGGGTGAACGATTATTATCGCGAATGTTCGGGTGACTCGCTCGGGAGCGCTCGCGCCTTTATTAAGTCATTCTCCGCGGTTCCCTCGTTTAACCGGAAAGTTACGTTTCGCCGTGTCGCCGTACGGCCGGCGGCCTCGTCGCCACGGAACGGTAGTTTTCGTTATGCGATTCACCGAGTACGAGTAAGAGTATCCCCTTCGATTCTGGGTCTCTCGAGAGCGTTCACCTTGCTGCTCGTGTTGGTGGCATATTTAGCGAGCGCGCTGTGCTAGCCAAGCGCTGTACGCGGGAACGCGGAACGCTCGCCACGAGCGAGCGGACGAGCGATGAGCCCGCGACTAGAACGAGCTGGCCAGGTGGAATCGCCAGGAATTTTTCTCGCATCCGATAGGCGGTCATTCGTCTTAAGAAAATGTAGAACTGAGTTTGGAAATAGTTACAGAACGGATGAGATTTTCTTTGCAAGAAGAATTTCTGGAATGGCTTCAGAATACAAAAGACTTTCTTTTTTATTGATGGACTGGTAATTGAGTTTCTATGAAGATCGTCACGAAGTCTAGTGAGGATGTTTCGTCGAGATGCTCGATTTCCTTCAATCTCGTGTCTTACATTCGCGAAATCATTTTTCTGTCGTTAACAGCACGCTGAAGAATTTGGAATGGATTATAAATGATAGGATGTATTAGAAGATCATTTCGCAATTGATCTTCGAAACCCGTCGAGTCAATCGAACGACTTTCGATCAAAGCCCTCGACTTCGATAATCTTACATTCGTGAAATAATATTCCCGGCTTTAATGCGATTAAAACAAATTTAGAATAGATTACGGATGACAAAGGGAATCGCGAGATCGTTTCGCAATCGATTCCTCAAACCGATCAAAGCGAATTCAACGACTTTCAGTCGAGGTCCACGACTTCCACGACCTCACGCCTACGTCCTCAAATGACCCCGAGAGAACAGCGGGCACCGTTCCGAATTGTCGATATGAGAGGAGAGAATTTCACTTTTGATAGTTGGACGTAATCGTGGTGGGTGTTGCGTCAGGAGAGTCATTCGAAATTTTCGAACTAATCGCACACGAAAAATCCTTCGATCCGATAAAAATTGACTGGCAAAAAGAAAAACATAAAAATCCAAATAAAATCTCTCCTCCCCCTTAGCATCACCTACCAATACCAGCATTTGTAGTACTCGAATTCTCGAACACTCGAGAGAGGACTTAGCCAACTTTATGACGACAGCACGTCCCAAGTGTCGTTGACCTTTGCCCCACTCACGCGTGTCTTCCTTTCCACTGGACTCAGCGCGCGATTCTTCAGCGTATCCGCGACCTTGCAAAATTTTTCCTCCTCCTTCTGCGCGCCCGGATCCACTCGCAAAAATTCCTCCTTCTTCACCGCACACCTTCTCTCTCTCTCTCTCTCTCTCCTCAGTGTCCTCCACAGGTTCACCGGCACCTCCTGAGCTTCTCCCATCGAATGTAAATTTAGGCAGGTGAGCCTCAGAACGAGTGAAGGAGGAGGTTGCCCGAGTCGTTGTCCTCCTCTTCTCTCTGGTCGTGACGAAATTCACTCTCGTGTCTATACAGTTATACCGGGCGGTGTACTTTCTCGTTGACGCCGAGCGGAAAAGTTCCCTAAACGCAATCAGGACAAAATGACGGAGCGTTACCGCTAGTCCCCCCAAGGTGATCGCGCGCACGGCCCGTTCCTTCCTTGCGAGCATTGAAATTGCCGGCGAAGGAGGAGAAAGAAGAAGAAGAAGAAAGGAGAGGAGGAAGCGAGTCGTGCGAACGTTCGACATGAATGGACGCGAGAGGCGAGCCGACACCGTTATCGTTATCGTTCCGCGACCCACCTCCACTCACCTTCCCCCTTCTTCTTCTTCGAGATTAAATCATTGTGCGGCCGAGAAAAAGATCGTCTCTATTCTCCTAGGATCGTGGGAGTGGAAGGTGCAATTTAGAGAATTTTTGCGAGATAATCATCGTGGGTGAGAGAAGAAGGAGGAATTTCGTTGAAGGTACATTCGTTGGTGATTGTGTTTTGAGGACTTTCAGGCTTCCGCAGTGTTCGAAAGTCGGTGCTTACTTGTCTTGCAAGGTTTCGAAATTTCCTTGAAAGGGTTTTGAAGTAGGATTCAAAATTGCGTGGAAGATCGTTCGATCAAAAGCGTACCAGAATAAAACGCAAATTTTAAAGAGCAAAATTACAACGAGTCTCAGCTAATTTTCCTCAGTCCCAATACTTAAAACGTCTTTAATATTATAATGATTCGTTCGATATCGATATTCGTATTAAAATCCCATAATACAAGAGCATCGCTTCTTCGACTACTAGCAAACACCTAATTTGATATTCGAACAACATTCTGGATTGCAATTCCTAATTTGACATTTATCAACATTCTCTATCCACTTCAAATAATCGGGTTACCCATAACTATATTCTGAATCGATGAATCCATCCCTCGCCAAAAATCATCGTACACATAAATTTGCTAGCAGTGGACCAATCCAAGGAATCCTCGCGATTCTACGCATCCTCGACGACATCACGCGTCAGTCGACCAATAGAAAAACGCAGTTGGGGCCCGTTGGGCCTCAGAGCCCCGACGGCGCACGCTCCTGCTCTCTCTCGTTCTCTCGTCCCGTATGCGTGCCGCATACGTGCCACCCTCCTCCTCCTTTTCCTCAACACGTACACACATATACGCACGCACACGCCTTACACATCCGTCGTCGCTTGCGCGAATCGCGTGTGGGACCTGTGTGCATGTGTACGAGAGTGTACGATGCAGCAGTCGCGCCGTTCAGGAACTGCGATGCGTGACCTAGTGCCGTTGCAGCGTATTCTACCTTCGAACTAGGTCTTCCTCGTTCCCAACTAAGAGACCAACTTCGAGCTCGAATGTAGAAGGTTCGCGAGGAAAAGGAAGGGAGAATGGCGGAATTAGAAGAGGAGAGAAGGAGAGAGAAAATTAATGGGGGAAGGGGTAGAGAGAGAATGCACCGGCCGATGGCCTCTTCCCTTTCTTTCTCGTCCTTCTCCTTCTCTTACTTCTCCACCTTCTCTCCTCCCGCTCATTTTTCTTCACCTCCTCCCTTTCTTTCTCGCCTTTCTGCTCCTCTCTACTTCTTCGCCTTCTCCTTTTCCTTATCCCCGTTTTACCTCTTCACCTTCTCATATCTCTTCACATCCTGCACTTCTCGGTCGCACTTTAGACGCATTCGCTCTTCGTGCGCCTGTATCATGGGGCATAATCAGACACGGTGAAGTCCACTACGGCGCAACGGACAACCCCCCGCCAAGCAAAAGGAAGAAACCACCAGCGAGCGTGAGCTTTCACGCTTAATTGGTACGGAGAAAATGTTCGAAGGTAATCATGGAAGAGCGCTTTTCGCGAACGCTTAGAGAACGTTCGGTGATTATTGGCGGAAAGTGATGATTTTGAGGAGAGACGATCGAGAGGATAGTTGATGGAGAGTGAGAAGAGACATTTTATGGGCTAATGTGTAGATGGTGATGTGCAGAATGATGAAAGGGAGGGTGAGAAGAAGGATGTACGGATGATAAAGAGGTAGGTGCAAAGTGCGATGTAAGGAAAGATGAGAGAAATTTTTACTAGGACGATCAAGAGAATGACGAAGAACCGATGGCGACGAGAAATGAGAATGATAATGACAAAGACAGTTTATTGACAAAGTCTCTCGGAGCACCCTGCTGAATAAGAGGACACGATGAGGAAAAACGGGAAGGAAAGTGGTGAACGGAAAGACGAGGAGAATAACTAAGAGAATGATGACGGGTAAGACGAAAGGAACGATAAAAAGGAAAATGGAGAGGTCGACGAACGGTATGATGTAGATAATGGTGAGAGAATGATGAACAGAATGATTGAGCGGGTGATAACGGATAAAGAATAGTAAAGAGAAAGAAATAATAGTAAAGATTAGATGAATGACGAAGAGTATATCCAAGAGAAAGGCAGAGAAAATAGCGAGGAAAATAATGAAGAGAAAATTTGAGCGAATAACGTCGAGAATGATAAAGAGGAGCAGGAGCAGCATAATGTCGAAGAACCTAAAGAAAAATATACAATGATGAAGAGAACCGTGACTAAGAAACAACCATGACTAAGAACAACATGGCGATGAAAATAATATGAAGAACGATCGAGAAGAGGACGCAGAGAAAGATGAGGGGCGAAAAATGAGGAGCAAGAATAACGGAGAGGCGTCACGTTCGAGAGACCACCCCGTTGCGATGATTTCGCCAAAGGAAGGCGGGTGAGCGAGCCGCGCGAGTTCACGCGAGCACAGCCCCTGACGCGAATCGACAGTTACTCGCTGTTAAAGTCGCCTTCGATCCAGCGTTGAATTTCGCACGGAAGATCGTGCACGATGATGATTTGTTGCTGCGAAAAAATCGTCGTAAGGAGGTTCCAGCTCAACGATGAAATTTCTTTTCGCGAACGAGTCGTGTGCGTTTACTATGCAGGAACGAAATGCAAGTCTCACCAGGAAGTACTTCTTCCTCGCAAAATAATTACTCACTCGCTTCGTGGTGGATTCTTCTGTAACAATTAAATTTAATATTATTAATAACATAGTCGAGAAGATATTCGAGTAACGAAAACTAAATTTCTTCGTGGAATTAAAATTTCGTTTTACGAAGGAAATTCTTCTTTTGCGCTCTTCTCCATTAACGCTCTTTGCAAACAAAATCTTTTCTCATCATCGAAATTTGTTCTTAAAACCATCATCGCTGCTGTGCAATTCTCGTGACTACGATTTAACGAGTTTCTCGCGTAATTAAAATTCGCATTAGTCTCAGCATCCCTTGAATAAACTCATTCCAATTCAACCCCTCTTTATCCTACGAAAACCCATCCTCGCGAAATTAAAATTCGCATTAACCAAGAGATCACTTCCTCGACTTCACCTCGAACCAATTCTCCCTTCTGCTACCAAAACCCACCCCTCTCAAAAAACCAATCTTGTTACATTCACCTCGTCTCAAAAATTCCTCCAAACTCGCACACTTTCACACAGAAACTCGCGCGAGCTTTTCTCTCTTTCTCTTTCGGACGACGCACGTAACACTCGCCGGAATTTCGACAGGTGGGCCAACTACCTCGTGAGAATCCAAAATCGTCGTTACGTAAGCTCTCTCTCCTACCTTCTCCTCCTTCTTTCTTCCTGCTTTAGTCGCGACGTTAGTCATTCGCCATTAGAAGACGTGGGGGTCCAACCCGTTAGAGGCGGATTTGTTTATGGGCACACGCGGACACGCGCGATGAGAGTGCGTGCGCATGCGCGCGCACGACGAAACATCGCGGGCTCGAGCCTACGAGAGGGTCAATGCCTCGTATACGGAGCAGTATAACTCACCGACTTTCCGTATACGATCAGAAAACCTCGCCTGAGATTCGTACCCCGGAGCGAGCGCTCTGCTGCGCTGGCGCCGATAAAAACGAATGTGTCACGAGAGGATTTCATTTTCGAAGCGGACTATCCGGCTGAAGATCCGTCGTCGCTCGGGAGTTGATATGAGGAGTAATGCCCCGTGCGACTGTCTCGTTTACTTTTTATTTTTAGATCCTTGCTTCTGTTTAGTTGTAACCAGAGTGAGTCTAAGAGGGCGAAGAATAATGGAACAACGAACTTTGAAAATTTACTTAAGATTAATTAATCATTTATGATATTGTTTTTGGCTTTGTTCATAATGAGCAGGATGATGAACATACGGGCTTTGAAAATTTATCTCAAGAGTAATTAATTATTCGCGGTATTGTTTCGTAGAGTGTAATATAGAGCAGATATATATTGCTTTTTCTTTTTTGAAGAATGTAGAGGGGATCACGAACACCCTAGGTGTGAAGTTACACCGATTAATGACACAAATGATGTCGATTATATTGATCGTGTGAATAGTGTATTGATGTAAGAATTTGTCACATTTTTAAAAATAACTATCGTCTGTATTGTTGATCGGATAAAGAGAGCATTAGGAGCTGATTGTGCCCCTCTTTCTCCCGGTGTTACCTTGTTTCGGTCTTATTACTAATCCTAATTAACATTGACAAGACGCGAATAATGAAGCTATGAACTTCGAGAAATTATCTCGAGACATTCAATTATTCATGCCATTGTTCCGACAATATAATGTAGAACGGACATGCGCCGCGCGTCCCGGTAAACTTCATTGATCTTACGATACAAAAGATTCGCAATCTCTAAATTTCTCAAAAGGATGAAGTAAGAATCACGGATATCCTAGATTCTGGTATCCGTCTCTCGACTCATTTTTCCAATGTCCTTTTTCTCTGGCGAATCTTGCGCGTTTATCAGTGATTCGCGAGAGCGCTCGCGCGTGGTCGTTTACGCCGTAAATTTTGCATGCGCCACGACGGTGTCATTCAACCGGTCCGCACGTCGTTGAAGACGGGCGGGTCGTTAAAAATGTAATGAACCGGTTGGCAAAAACGAGAAGGAAAAAGTGGGGGTGGTGAAGGGAGTGGCGAAGGAGAAGACGCCATTTTTAACTGTACCCTCATCTCTAGTGATCCCCCGATTTCCTCATTTCGCTTGACAATTTTTTCTTTTTACTTTTGCTTAGCATTTGAAACAGCCGACATTCCGAACCCCTTCACTTCTCCATCACAGTGTTTTCCACAGCGCGAGGTGTAGGCCTTACGGAAGAGGAATCTTAAATATTTTGTTGCGTAATTAAAACATCGAAGTCGAAGAATTCTACAAGAACAGGAATATAAAACAGGAAGAAGGAGGAGTTCGAAGGTGAAGGGCTAAAAGTTTCTTTCTCTCATAACGAAACCAGAGACTGCTAGAATGCGACGGTAGAAATGAAGGAGATGGATTTATAACGGTATAAATAATATTTGTAAAACTGAATGGTACAACCGTGAATTTAATTTTATAACAATCGTCTCGTGCCTACCCTTCCCAGAACCTCCTTCGACGAAGAAGAAAAAGAATACAGGAAAAAGATCCCGAGATTCTCTCTACCCAACATACCCCCAGGAACTCGAAAGATCCTTCATCGCGAGGAGGATGACAACGAGGAAGACCAAGGCGGCATGAACAACGGCAGATGCTAAAGAAGCTGGAGGAGGAGGAGGGAAGAATCCAACAAGAAGTAACAGAAGACAATTCGACGGGGAAAGAAAAAAAAGCAAGGAAGCGCGGCATCGCAAAAAAATACTAGAGGAGCTGAAGGAAGCAAATTTATAACAGTACGAAATAACATCTGCGAAACTAAATAGTACAAGCTTGTATCAAATTCAAAAACAACAGTCTCCTTTCTACCCCTCACGCAATCCCAAACCAAGTCCTAACCGTCAACAAGAAAAACCCAACTAAAAAATTCAGAAATCCTCCTTACCCAACATACACGCGAGGACTCGAAAGACCCGAGTATTTAAATTTGAAACAGTCATTGCTCACCCTTCACCGAACATCTTTCTTCCTCCAGAAACAACTAAAAGAAAAAAGAATTCAAGAAAAAAAAATTCCAAAATCCTCCTTACCCAACAACGTATACTCAGGAACTCGAAAGATCCTCGATCACGAGAAAGATGACAACGAGGAAGGCCAGGGCTGCAGGAGGAACGGCAAAGGCCAAAGGAGGAGGAGGAGAAGGGAGGTGGAGGAATCGAACAAGAACGAGAAGGTAAAATACGAAGTAGGAGATGGAACGTTCGAAGGGGAAAGAGGAAAAGAAAGAGAGAGGGAAACGGGAGACGACAAGGAGAAGAAGGAGGAGGTGAAGGAGGTGAAGAAGGAGGAGAGTGGAGGCTCGAGGAAGCAGAGCGGTCGTCGACCCCTGAAAATACTCTTACGCATTGTGTGCCACTTCACTTCTGAGCGGTCCCGAGCCTCTTCTTCTCTTCTCTCCTTTGCTGGAGGTGGTGGAGGAGTAGGAGGTGGAAGTGGAAGGGACGAGTGAGAACGACGGCCTCTTCTCCACCGGTGTTACATTATGGCTAACCGTAGGATTCCACTTCTCCTCCTTTCACCTCCCTCCACCACCAACCTCCACCTCCTTAGCTTCCTTAGATCCACCACCTCCCTCTCACGACTTCCTCAGTCTGTCTATCTGTCTGTTCGACTCCCTTTCTGTTCTCCTCCTCCTTCTCCTCCACCTCCTCCTCCTCCGCCACCTCCACCTCCACCTCCTTTCGCTTCGTTCCCTCTTGTCCCTCACCAGGCCCGAAAGCTAACAGTACTCCTCCCGGTTAGAGTCTAGCCAGACTGTTGAGACCGTCAGGGACGTACCGCTCGAATTTCAGGGCCCACCCGGAAGGGCCAACGGGTCCAGAAGGGATCTTCGTAAGAGGTACTCGACTAGGGTCAAGGGAGCATGAGAATCGGAGATGGAGAATTTCTAGGATTTTTGTTCTTTGAAGAGCCTCTCCTTTAAGGAGGATCAAGGGCGTTGATGTCCTTTGAGGATCCCTCTTCGAGGACAATAATGTCCTTTGAGGATGCTTCGTCGAGGATAATGAGATCCTTGGTTAATTGTTGGATAGAAGATGCAGGACATTAGAGACTGATGCCTGTGAGATTAATTGGGGAGTCTTTGAAGAAAAATGGGGTGATATTATTACTGTAGGGTGCTAAAGTATCGATGGTTGCATAAAGAGTATTTTAGCTTCAATGGAAATTGTGTAATTAAACGTACTTTTTTATTTGGAATTATTCATATCTCGAGCCCAAGGTGTCGATTTTTTTTAGAAAAAATGATTGTTTCTCTTCGACAGTAAACATTATTTTGTTCTAAGCCTGTTGCTATTTAACGCGAATCTGCAAATATAATATTTAGTTACATATCTTTCTGACATGGTTCGTGGACCTTTGATTTGTTTTTAGGTGAAGTTTAAAAAGGGTTTGTGCGTAAATGATGACAGAATAATAATTGGACATCAAGAGATGACACAATTATCAAAAATGTAATTTTTCAACAGTTTAAGTCGTAGCACCTCCTTACACCGAACCCATCAATTCACCAACCCCAACGATGATTCTATTCGAGTCTATCGCGTGACCAGTATTCCCAGAGAGTGTCGATCTTCGAGTTATCGACTCTAATCGAAGCCTACGTCCTTCTCATCTGGCGCGCTAACGAGCGTAATTACCGAGTGGTGACGAGTTAAAATATGCGAATGGCAGGATACGATCCTGCATGAAAGGTGCGATGCATCGAGGAGGGCTTAAAAAATACTCGTAGACGAGAGTATCGATGTTCGAATCGAAGAAACTCGTTCGAGGACAAGCCAAAGAGACGAGAAATTAAAGTAAAGTAGATTAAGAAAGAATTCAAGGGTTGGCTGATGTTTTGCGAGACACCTTAAATTTATTGGCAAAATAAAAATAAGATATCAATGATGTTTTGGTTAATGTGAATTTCAATTCACCCCTTAGGTACGACTGAGACTCGTTATGCACTTGTTTTGCCTGAGTTACGAATCACGAGTTTAACTTGAGCAAATTGAAACTGTTCCAAGCGCAAAAGGATCTCAAACAAATCCGTACCCAAAGGGTTAAGTGAGGAAATTATAATTAAGAAATGATAATAAATAAACATAACGAAGCGATTGTTTTGCTCTTGAAACAAAAGCGAAGAATAGAAAAGAGAATAGAAAAATAGAATCTTTCTAGAAAGAAACCCTTGACACTTCGTACAAACAAGGGATGATTCTTCCATCATAATTACACAATTACCACGTCCCACTTTAACCTTCTCCCATAACCAACGAATCATGTCCAACAAATCCCTTCAATTCTTCTTCTCCGCAATTATGGAGAAAAAATCGAAGATCCCGTGCGGTGTCAATAGAACGAGTCCTGAGCGCTTGATCGACTAAAAGCTCGAGACTCGCGATCCCTCGAGTGCTCGTCGCTCAAGCCAATGTAGGTGAAGTGGGTTTTCTAATGGTACGTGTACGGAGAAGTATCGGTGAAGTCTCTGGGTGTCGTCGTGGCGCGTACGTTACGGAGAAACGGACACGCGAAGAGAACAAGGTACACTCGCAAGTAGAGAGAGAGAGAGAGAGAAAGAGAGAGAGAGAGAGAGAGAGAGCGCAGAGCACGGGCCGAGGAATGGAAACAGGGGAGGAAAAAAAGAGCGAACCAGAGAAAGGGGAACGAAGATGGGAGAGGGAGGGAGAAAAGGGTAAGTTGGTAAGGGAGGGAGAGAAAGGGGCGAGGAAAGCGAGACAGAGAGAAAGAGAAAGAAAGAGAAAGAGAGAGAGAAGGACCTCCTTCACGATTGCAAACTCCTCCTCGTCCCTCTCACCCTCGAGCTCGTAGCGAGTCTACTAGACTGGCTCAAAGTAAACTAGTGCATCCCGGTGAGAGACGATTGCACGCAACGTCGATGCTAGAGAGTATTTTCAGGGGTTAACGAACTCGGGCACCGATGCCTTCCTCGAGCCGTCTCTCCCGCGCCACCACCACGCTCGTGTCTTACTTTACGCTGCCTCCATGCACCACTCGCGCGAGCGAGTAAGCGAGCGAGCGGAGGCCGAGGGAAATCGGCCATCCTTTTTTCATCGATACCGGGAACACGATTTTAATTTCAGAATCCACCACGGCCACGGCCACGGCCACGCACCGCACCGTGAAGAGACTAGAAATCTCGCTGGGCCAGGATATCTTTGAAGAAGAAAACGTTCAAGGTCAATGTCGTATTGTAGAGTGACCAGAGGGCGTGACCTTTGAATTAGAAACAGACACGGATGATCGATAACTTACTTGGTTATGAAGATGGTAAGAGGGTTTCAGTTTTCAACTGAGGATGGAAAACTTTCAAGGTCAATGTCGTATACTCGGAGTTCTACGAGCGTCACCGTCGGAACTGGACATAAATGTTGATTGGCAAATGACTTGTCAAGTATTATTGAGAACTTTAATGTAAATTTTAAAATTCCACTAGAAATCGCGAGTTGGTGTAGGAGATCGTTAAGGCTGAAAATTTTCTAAGTCAATGTCACGGTGTAACCTATCCTAATCCAATCATATAAATTATAGCCTTCGAATTAAATAAGTCACCGTTAATTAATGAATCTATCGATGAGTATTAATCGGTAAATTAATTGTCGATATTTTTCGAGTAGGTACTCAGACTTCAATTTTGGAATGTACCACACACTTTCCTCCACGCACAGCACGAAACAAGCTAGATATTCTCCTAGGTCAGTGGCTTGAAGAAATAGAATTTTCAAGGTCAATCTCTTACGTCCACCGCCATCCTACGAGGATAGCATTTATCTAAAAAGCAAGCCACGATTAATAAATGAATTTTTAAAGATCCTAATGAGTCCTAAACAGACCAGAAATCGCGCAAAGTTCAATGCATCGAGAAGGGAAATCTTGATGGTCCATCACGTTCTACGATCTGTCTCTAACAGCATAATCTTAGACGAATGATAAGCTCGTTATCAAAGTCCCTAGAGAATCGTAAATCAACCGAAAACCTCGCTAAATCAAAATGTTCGAACCAAAAAAACAATTCAACGTGAATCGTCCATTAACCCTCTAGTAAAAACTAACATCCGAAAATGACCAAACCCGTTACAAAATCATCCCCACCCAAATAAACAAAAAAAACACAATCCTTCCTACTAACACCCTTCACTCTCCTCTTAACCTAATCCTAACGTAAGCCAACAACCACAAACTCAACGATTCTTCCCCCGCGATTGCCGCGTGCCCGATAAGCACAACCGAAGAACGCATTTCCGGTAGTCGATCGGGAGTTGCTTTCGTCCTGCCATCAAGTTGGTCTGCAGAAGGAAGGAGGATGAGAAGAGAGTGCAAAGTCGACGGGTTCTATCTCGAAGAAGAGAAGGAGAAACGCGTGTCGGGCGACGGCGGGAGGCCGCGTGCGCGTGCGCACGCGGCACAAGGTGAAGGTAAAGGTAACGCGAGGAACTCGAGGAGGAGATACCGGCGAGAAAAGTGGCGATTTAACGTCGTCGCGCGCCGTGCAGTCGCCGCGTCCCGGTAACGACAAGTTAGCTAAGTAGTGCAAGCGTAAGAGTGTTCGGCGCGAGAGGTCAGTAACCACCGCGGATCGCTCTCCGTTCCGTTCCGTTCCAGTCCGTTCCATTCCGCTCCGTTCCGTTCCGGTTACCCGCTCCGTAGTGGCCGGCCCGCGGCACGGACCATCGGATCGTTCCTCTACCCCCACCACCTCGCGCCACCCCCTGCCGTTCGAGACCAACTTCCTGCACGGAGAATTCTTTCAGATTATTCTTCATCCTTTTCTTTCAATATTGTTTTACTTGGATCGTTGGCTTCTTTTTTTCCATTGGATCATTAGATCGTTGTAACATCGTCACCTCTACCCCACGTCAACAACCCCGAAAGGCTTCAACTTCCTGCAAGAAGAATTCTTTTGGAATTGTTTTTTTTTTTTTTTTAAATATTGTTTCATTTTCGTAATTTTGTTGTTAGTCTCTTTTGAATTTGTTAAATGTTATTTGGATCGTCAGATTATTTCTCTACCCCCATCACCACCCCACGCAACAACTCCCTACAAAGAGAATTCTTTTAGATTGTTGTGTTTCAATATTGTTCTACTTGCGAGTTTGTTCTTCTTTGCCAATTGGAAGGTGTACTTTTTGGGTTATTGCTTTTCGGAGTCTCTGGAGAATTTTTCGGAGTCTTCTCTCTAGAGACAAATTTACCAAAGAATGTGATGTGTTGAATTCCCCTTCTCACGTGAATTGGCATACTTTTCTTTTGTTCGATTTACGAGTGATCTTCACAATACTCTGTGATCACTCGAAAGGGGAGATTGCCCGTTTCCTTATCTGAACAGTTTCCGGTGGCGAGCGAGCGGAAGCGCCCGCAGAGAAATCCCTTTTGCGCGAACCCCGCGTGCTTCCTTTTCCTTTCGCTGGTAATATCCTTTTATTTTTTCGCCTTTCGCTTATCGTTTCTCGAAGAAGCGCGCCGATTCACCAGAGTATTAATGCTTTCGGAAGAACCACCGAGTTCAATAGTCTTATCCGTCCGAAATTACTTCTCCTCGTCGAGATATAGAACCTGTCTGGACAGTCGTTGGACTGACGTTCTCGAAGAGTTTCGAAAATTTTGATCAGACGCGCGAGCCGTGTCGTCTAAATTTAAATGTCGTTCGAGTCGAGTTCAACCACGGCTGATAAATCCACCGACCACATTCCACCTGGGACAATCTGCAAAGTTTCACCCCGACGTATTTTCGTGAATAGCCTTTTCTCAAAATATACAACCGATAAAATTCGACTAGTCTGTCCCTACCATGGACTTTTCAGCCATCTCCGTTATTTGCACATCTACAATTTCATTTATTTTTACGGTAGTAGTCTGGTCTGGATCTTCGAAGGGATTAATTTTATTTTTTGCACTCTCTTAAAATAGGGCGACCGATGAAAACTTCTTCGTTCAATAGCACGTCATATTTCCCGATAATGGAAAATTAAATGTAGAGAATGAATTTACCGATTATCCAAGCACCTAAACATCTCTATAAAAAATAAATATCTCTCTGTATATTTAAGAAAATTGAGAGCAACGGTGAAATTTTAAAAAGGCTCTGTAATTTTTATAATTCAACTTAATCAATTCACTTCGCAAAAACGACAATCAGTCTCGCAAAATAAAACTGCGATAAAAAAATCTAAACAAATGTCGACAAAACTACTATAAAGCTACTGCGATAATAATAAATACGTGGGTCAGGATATTTCGAGGGTTTGAAGCGAATACGAGGGTCAAACAAGATTCACCTCAACCGTATCATCTTCCGACTCGAAACCGGAAGTGAGTTCCGCCACGCGAGCAATCATCAGGCACATGTCCATTCCTAAGATTTATAAACGCGCTTCTTCGAGTTCCTCCACCTTGATTCCACGGGTGCATCATGCGCGCTTCAGCCTTTCTCCCTCGTTCGTCCACCTCCTCCTCATCCTCCTCTTCTTCGCGATACCGATAACCGCGAGACATTAGAAAGGCGATGTAATGTCGATGACCGGCACGCACGGCGGCGAACCGATTCAGGAGCATCGCCATAGACGAGTCTTCGTTTCGCACGATGCGTGCAGAAACACGTCAGTTTCGATTGGATCAATAAACGAGGGGCGCACAAAGTTTAACCCTTTGCCCTGTGATTAAAACGTAACTCGCGAATACGGTAATCTTAAAGGATCTTCCACCGAAGAATATATTTTTTGAAGCCGCTGTCTACTGTATTTTGTTTTTCTCTATAAGAAAATATTTTTTTTACATAAAAATTTCATTCGCGTATTTATCCATGCTTGAGTAATGAGTTCACAAAGTTTCGGTAGAAAGAAATAATAATTGAATCTGGTGGAATGTTTTCTAACTACTGTGCTTATTCGTAATACAGACGATTTTTAATTAGGACGAGTCTGGACATTCGGGTACGAAAGTAAGAATGTACATGGAAGCGAAATAGAATGACAGCAGAAGAAACGGCTGTGAACGGAAATAAAGCTTGAACTTCCACCTTCACGTTGTTATTTGGAACACGCATTTTACCAATTTACGGATCCGTCCAACACCTCATACCTATACATTATTTTAGCTCGGTTATACGAAATTTCTGGATCCACAAAAATGTTCAAAATGTGAAAGAAGGAAATGGAAGGAAAGTAACGACATACGTTGAAGAAGGAAATCGTTAAACCACTGACAGTTTCGAAGCGCAACAAAGGATGCTGTTTTCTATTGCTGAACGATTCCCACTTTTGAAAAGCACATTCGGCTTCAATAATAATTTGATACTCCTCCGTGGGTACGATTTCCTATGTCCTCTTCGTCTTTGGAAACAACTGAAAAGTCCACTGCATAATAATCTTCCATTTTACTTTTCCACCCTACTTCCTCCTCTCGAATAAGATTTCAATATACAACCGCGTCACAAATTTTTATGTCCTCTTCATCTTCGTTGTTTCAGCCCACTGCATGATAATCCTCCGATTTATTTTTCTACCTAACTTCCTCCTCTCGGATCCTCTCGCTCGAACAGTCAAGAACGATTTTAATCGAAGAACGGTATTCACCGCCTAACAAATTGACCTCGAATTCACTCTAATCGACGAAACTCAAGCGAGGCGAGAAATATTATTTTATTACCGTGCGGGGGTGAAAACGAGGCGTCTAACTAATCGACAATTAGATCTCGTCCGGTTTTCGCGAATCGCGGTGGAATCGATCAATTAAGGCAATTACCACGCGCCGTTGATCTGCTCCGCCGCGCGGACATGCGTGCACTCCCTCCTTCTTCTTCTCTCGGTGACTTTAATGCCAAAGGAGATTCCGGAGAAGACGTTACGCCAGCTCGGAGACACGCTCGCGCATTTCTCCTCGCTTTATTCGTCGACGAGAAGCGTGCAACGAAAATAATCGACCATTTTTAGGCACGACCGTAAAGGGAGTGACTTATGCAATCGCCATCGCGAAAACCGTTCGTATGTATGTGTGTATGTGTGTGTGTATGTGTGTGTGTATGTGTGTGTGTATGTGTGTATGTGTGTGTGTGTGTCCGTGTAGATCCTCGATTTCGGAAAAACGGCTGAACCGATCGGGACGAAATTTGGCACAAAAATCAAGTACAGTACTGTGAGTCGACAATAAGGTTTGTGAGCCGCCATGTTGAAGCAACACAAAATGGCGGGAGATTCAAAATTTGAAAAAAATGTAATTTAAATTTAATATTGCTGCCATTTCTAAACGGCTGAAGATAGCGATACATAAAGTTTGCTGGCACCAAATGGATATATACTCAAAGTACATGCCAAATTTCGTTGCGATCCGTTCAGCCGTTTGACCGGAATACTGGACTAATGGAAATAGTGAAAAATTCATTAATCCATTAGTCCAGTTTTCCGGCCAAACGGCTGAACGGATCCGAACAAAATTTGGCATGTACATCGAGTATATATCCATTTGGTGCCATGAAACTTTATGTATGGCCATCTTCAACCGTTTCGAAATGGCGGCAAATTCAAATTTTTTATCCACTATTCCAGGAAAACTATTGATTAGTCCACTATTCGGGCAAAACGGCTGAACGGATTCGGACAAAATTTGGCATGCACATCAAGTATATACCCATTTGGTGCCAGGAAACTTTATGTATAGCCATCTTCAACCGTTTCGAAATAGCGACAAATTCAAATTTTTAATCCACTATTCCAGCAAAACGATTGATTAGTCCACTATTCCGACGAAACGGCTGAACGGATTCGGACAAAATTTGGCATGCATATCAAGTATATACCCATTTGGTGCCACGAAACATTGTGTATGGGCATCTTCAACCATTTCGAAATGGTGCCAGTTTCAAATCTTTAATTCACTATTTTATTATAATTATAGTTTGAAAATCCCGTAATTTCGAAACGGTTGAAGATGACCATAAAGTTTCGTGGCACCAAATGGGTATATTTTTAAACTACATTGCAAATTTTTTTTGAATCCGCGCAAGCGTTTCGCCGGAATACTGCATTAAAGATTTCAATTTGTCGCAATGTCTGAATGGTTGAAGATAACCATGCATAAAGTTTCACCTCAAATTTTGATTCGGATGCATTTAATTGTCCGATTTTGATCACTTGGGCCTATTGCAGAAATGTTGCATTTCGTCGGCGAGCGCGAAGCGCGAGCATCCGATGACCTCAGGGGGTATGGCGCTTGAGCGAAGCGAAAGCGCAGAGGACTCTGTAGCATAGTTTAATATCTCAATACTTGAATTTTCCACAATTTCGAAACCTTTTAAAATTCGTGGGCGAGCGCGAAGCGCGAGTGCCGCGGTCGTGCCTATTGCAGAAAAGCGAAGCTTTTCTGCACCCGTTAAGGCGAGCGCGAAGCGCGAGCAAAGGCGATCTTGAGGGGGTTGGCGCTTGAGCGAAGCGAAAGCGCAGGGGGCTTGCCCCCTAGTTTTATTATCAGAAAAGTCAATCGTGCGAGTTTAACTTATCGTTGCTCATTAGCGAGTGTTGCTTTTTCTGGAATTTAATGTCGAGACGAAATCCTCGTGAAAACTATGGAAATTTTCCGAGTACGAAAGTTTACTGAAGAATAAAATCAAAAAAATAAAAATGGTGGAGCGACAAATTTCAAATGAATTTTCAAACACTGTAAAATAAATCCGACAAAATTATTTTTGCCATGAAAATCATTCTCCTTTTGGAAAATCTGTTCGCTCAAGGTCTACTCTCAGTTAAATTTTCTTTTGTGGCTGAAAGCAGACTTTAGTTTCACTCTCACGTTACAGAACCTCCACTCACCCCTCAAACATGCAAAAAAAAAACGCCCCCAATCTCAAAATCCACAAAACTACCCAATCTAAAAAAATCAACTTTTCCTTTCTCTTCTCCCTCTACCATCCTCCAAGTGACTCTTCAACGCCATTATTATATTTTATAGCCATTGCTGTCCTCTCGGATACCGTCGTCTCGCTGCCAGGACGAAATCTGCTCGTACAGTTTCTATTCTCAGCGGTTCTTTCGCGGCCGGAAGTGGACTTTATTTTCACACTGACGTTACAGAACTTCCAGGTCTCCATGAAACGTGTAAAAAAAATTCACCCCCAAAAATCACAAAATCTATCAAAAATTCAAACTTTCCTTTCTCTTTTCATTCCACCTCTCTCTTCTCCCTCGACCATATTCCAAGAGATACTCTTCAACGCCATTACTATTTTTTATCGCTATTGTTGCCCTCTCGGACACCGTCTCGTCGCCAGGACCGAATTCTCCGCCGTCGTCGTGCCCTCCGCCGTTAAGAGGAAGGAACTCGGGATCGGGCTCTCGTACCGATCGTCAGAAAGAAGCTAAGGAAGAAAAAGGATGAGGATGCCAAAACAAGAGAGAAAGGCACAGCGAGAAAGAGTAGACGAGGCGCGATGGCTCGTATTTTCGGAGGTCAGTAACCAGCGAGAAGGAAGACGCGGGGCTCCCGCTTGATAATGGAGAAAGAGGGAGACAGAGTAGGAGGAGGAACAAGAAGAAAAGGAAGAGGATACTGTGTGTGACTACACGCCGGTGTACGCGTTCACGTGAGAGGGTCGAGATGCAAGAGAGGAAGCGTTCGAAGGGAGGAAAGAGAGGAAGCAAGAGAATCGAGCAGGAGAGGAAAGAGGAAGAAGTGAGGAAGAGGTGGAGGGAGGGACAAACACAGCCGCCGCGGCAAGGTTGAGAAGGATCGAATGAAGAGTGGGGGTAAAGTGTGGAGGAAGAAGAAGAGGGACGAAGAAAAAGAAAGAGAGAGAGGGGGAGGGAGGGGGAGAGAGAGAGAGAAAGAGAGAGAGAGAGCGGTAGTGTACACGGGGAGAGGGCAGGAGACTCGCTTCGAACGAACCAACAGCGGAGGTGGAGGAGGAGGAAAAGAAGAAGAAGAAGAAGAGGGTGGGGAAGAGTACCGTTGCTCCTGTCGATGGGGAATGTTGAACCGAACGAAACGAACGAAACGAGCGTCGGTACCCCGGCGTGTAACCCGAAGGTACCCAACCGACGAACTCGAAAGGAAAGGAAAGGAAAGGAACGGACGGACGAACGGACTTGAGAGGCTGGGACTTCTCGTAAAGAGAGAAGGATATAAGGGGGGGGGGGGCAGAAAGAGAGGCAAGGAAAGAAGAAGAGACAGAGAGGGAGGGGGAGAGAGAGACAGAGAGAAGGATACAGAATGAGAGAAAGAGAGAGAAAGATACAGAAAGAGAGAAAGATACAGAAAGAGAGAAAGATACAGAAAGAGAGAAAGAGAGAGAGAACAGCCTTGCCACGCCGGCCGTGGGCCTCTGCCTCCTCTTCCTTTCTTGCCCTCCACCACTTACCTCGGTGTAAGGCCGCTCCACACACTTACACGCGCACATATACACGACGCTGGGCCCCATCGCACCTGGGTGAACGCGTGAGGGAGCTAAAGGGAAGAGGAGAGCGAGAGAGAGAGACAGAGAGAGAGCGCGAGGAGGCGCACGCAGACACACGGACGATTACTCAGAGACACTGAGACACCTAGACTCACCTTACCCGCCGCACTCGTCAGTCCGAACCACGAGGCTTCGCACGGTGTACACGACCGTACGTCAAGGACGAGCCAGTGCTCTTCGCCTAACGCGAGACGAGAGCAGCTCTCCTCCTGAGAGAGACGCGACATCGAACAGCTTGGTCTCCACCGATCGCGAACCCGAGGGTGCAAAGGAGCTTGAGATACGGGACTGATAAGAAGGTTCGGAAGGTTCGTGCGGTGCGCGGGTTCCTTCAGTACCGGAGCTCGAGGTGAGAAGGGAAAATAGCAAAGAGCTCAAGTGTAGAGACCCGCACCTATTGAGAAGACTGCCTAGAGAACTGGAGAGAAGTTGAACAAGTTGGAGAACCTGGAGAACCGAACGGAATCTTCATAATTGGAAAGAATCTACCGAACTCGACCTGGAATATTAAAGAAAGAACAAGACACTCTGCAAAATCTGTCAATCCTAAATCTAACCCAAAGATCTCGTCAGAACCTGTCGGAAATCAGAAGAAGAAACTTCAGCAAAACCCTCTACCAAGAAGTCAACTTTCATGGTGAACTCGGTGAACCTTCTAACCCATCCTGAACCCATTGAACCAAGAATCAGTCTCTGATGCTGAACCCATAGGATCTAAAGTGTCGCTTAACTGGAGTCACACGCGGTGGTTGTATCATCCACGCGTTCGCTCGTCGCTTCCTCGCTGGCTCGCCTACGAGGAGGAGGACATTTTGGTGGCGCGCGCGGAGGAGGAGGAGGAGGTGGAAGAGGAGGTGGAGGTGCTCGTCGCCCGAGGAGGGACACACACCACGGGCAACAGCCACGCGGTCGGTGACACGCTCGTGGACTCGTCCGAGGACGTTCGGGAACGACGTCCGGATCCGAGGACGACGACGTGCGTGTCTCATCGAGTCTAGCTCTCGATAATAGAGAGTCCAGTCCGGGTCGCGAGTATCGAGGACGCGTGTTCTTTTACCGCGAGTGCCACCAGGTGTTCGGGAATTATTTACCGCGGTCCTCCTCGCTGGAGAACACTTCTGTGATCGAATTTTTGGTTCGTGCGTAAACGAGAGAAGAGAAGGAAGAGGATAAAGAAGATCAATCGAGATTAGCATTGTCAGTGGAGATAATGTCAGTGACTTTGAGGTGTGAGCTTTGACAGGATTTGGGTCCAGTGACCTTGAGAGAGAGAGAGGGAGAGAGAGAGAGAGAGGTACCCCAGGGCTGAGAAGACGTCGAAAGGTGGGTGAAAATAGAAATGTTTATCGCTTGTTGTTTTCTTCTTACTTCCTGTTTCGGTGATGCGGGTAGGTTGACATTGCCCTTCGACGCGGGCGATCTTGATCCTGCGATTGGTTCAACGGTACGAGAGAGTGTGCGCGCGTCTTTTCCGGTACTGCCAACTTCCGCGTTTGGGTCGGAGATGTAGTGCGGGCTTGTAAAAGGGTACCGAAGGTTCGAGTGGTGAATTTTGAGTAATCTATTGGACGAGGTAGACATTTAATGCTTACTTTTAGTTGTATTTGAATAGCAGGTGACGTTAATGAGAATTGACAGGTTATAGCAGAGCAGTCTTGTATACATTTTTAATTTTTTTGTTTCCATCGACCATTGTTAGGAATAAGGTACGTCAACTTGGAAATGAAAACTGAAAATGTCAAGCTTTTGCAAGGTATTTGAACGAACATTTTTGGGGATTGGATTATAAAGAATCGCTAAACTGTTCGTCCTGTAATGAATGTTAGTGACATCATTTTCACAAGCTTCGTTGAGACTCAAGATCACGGTTGGTCTTGATCCCCCACTAATGAAACTGACTCGTTATTCTCGCCTTCGAGATTCGTCTCGAAGGTTCTACCGAGCGAAAGTGGTCCACAGTCCAAAGATCACCATCAACCTGATCAAATGTAAAATGTCTTTTGCAGAATTTCTTACCCAAATTTTGTAAAGCTGGAGACAATCTGCATTAGTTTGATAGTGTGATTCTTCAAATTTCAATTCGCGCCTTTTTCTTACGTGGGTGAAATATATATACAAAAAAAACGTAAACACAGTCGTGTGTCAGGAGACTTCTTATTTACTTACATTTTATTTATTTACATTTTATTGTGCCGAGTAAAACATGTAAATTCTATAATTGATTTTATATGATTGTTGTATACTAATTGTTAGTAATGTTAAAACAATTAACGATAGTGAAAAAATGTTTCGCCATTCATAATAGTTATCAGTAATCAATATGAATTTCCTTCGTGGATAATCAAAGTTCGTAATCAAAAATAATATCCATTATCAATACTGAGTATCACTAAACGAAAAAAATGTAATCATTCATAATGAACTTTTTTTAATCACTGTAGTTTTTGAACATTCTCTCAACCATCTACTGTTCACTGTCCGTCGTAAAGATAATAAAAATGCATTTCTACTTAATGGCTTTTATCCACAAGTATTTGAAATAAGTATTATCTTGAATCTTTCTTTCTCTAGCATTACGTATTCAATTCATAATATAATACAACACAACATAAAGTGGGTTTTAAAAAAATTCCACATAGAACGCAAACTGTAAGTGGTAAAAATAACAATATAAGTAACAATTTAAAACAAATCTAATATCCCTTATCACATTGCAACTGCTTTCAATGGAATATAAATCGTCAGAAGATTTTCGACAGAATTTACTGGCTGAGGCCCCCGTACCATAAAGTAACATTTTCTTTTCTTTTCTTCTTTTTAAGGAAAAAAGCAAAGGAGAAACCGTAAAATCTATTCCAACGAATTTCGCCAGGTTTCTTCGCGCAGTGCGTGCAGTACTCGCACGCTTGGAGAAAAGGGGGACGAATGAAAATTTTCTAACTGTACAGGAAGGGGAGCGCGGAACTCGCGCGCGCGCGGCATAGCTCCGAGTACCTTCAACCTTTTGGTTAAACACGTTACGTCACGGAAGGTGCTCTCCGAATACAGAAAGTGTTTCTTCACGTTCGTTCTTCGAGAGAGCCTTGTCCCTAACGGTACCGGGACCAAACGTAAACGCCTGGAAAAAAAAAGAACGGTAAACGCAATAATGCAATACCGAACTCGTGCCTCTCGCTTCGAGCAACTCGTGAGCGCGTTTCTGCACTACACCGCGCGCATGCTCCTTGTTATATAACAAATAATATCCGCCGAGATCTTATACGTGTTCCGCGGTGCTGAATGCCTCGCATTATCATTGCCACGGTCACTGGAATTATCCGCGTTCGCGGTTGTCGGTTAATGATACTCTAGTTTGCAGGATACTTGGCTCGAAGCAACTGAATTAGTTGTTTCTCATGTATCGTTGCTTTTTGAATTTCAAGACGATCTTATGCAAATTTCTTTATAAATAAGAATTCGACTGATAAATTTACTTCCATTAAATTAACAGCGTAGTGATTTCTTTTTCATTCGAGATTTGGATTTACGCGGAAATAGTGCACAGAAAAGTATTATTCGAATTCATCGTGGCACGAAAAAATGATAAATTGTAAACTAGTGTTCTTCACTGACGTTGTAATCATTCCTAGTCTGGAATTAATTATTGAAACCAGGTGCCTTTGCTTTTTAAGGGATTACAATGAGAATGTATTTGCAAGTTGCAAAACGACTCGTTCGTTTAAGAAACCCTCCTCTTAATACACAATCAGTCCCCTTATTTCACAAATGCGCCTGTAATTTTAGTAAGTCACTCCCTTTACGGTCGTGTCTACAAATGGCGCGCCTCGCAAACCATCTCTTAAAAAAAACACCAATTTCTATTTTCACTTTGTACCCAGTTACAGCTGAACGCAAATGGAAAAATCAATTTCTCTAGATTCTTTACATAGGCCACTTCCATAATAATGAGGAGGTATGGCGCACTTATCATTCGTGAGACGAACGTAAGGCAAGTTTATTGAACCAAACTACGTGGGTAGACGTAGACACCGAAACAGAAAGAGAAAGAGAGATAGAAAGAGAGAAGACGAAAGGCAAGGCAAGAGGGACTAGTCCATAGGGAAGAACACCGTTAAACGCGCGTATTTCCTAATATGACATAACGGTGCTCGTGTTGGGTTCTTTGCTCTCGCCGCTCTCGCCGGCCTACCCGAGCCAAAAAATTTCGTCGGGCCGGATGGTGACGAAAAGGAAGATGAGAACCGCACTCCAATGGAAAATCTCGATCTTCCAATTTTACCTGCTGGAGTATCGTGACCGCGCGGTACCCTACAACTGAACGCGAAGGGTAACGGAGAAGAAAGAAAGCAAAGAACAAGAAGGAAAAAAAAGGTGTAGAGAAGGGTACGAAGCAGGAAGTCCTCGAAGGCGTCAAAGGATTACCAGATAAAAGGAAACCGGCGGTCGGACGAGTCCGTTGCTTTTGTTCGATTGGGATTTCGCAATGGCGAAGAATCTTAAAAAAAAAGGGGGAAGAAAAAAACCGGAAGAAGGATCGTTTTCTCCGGTAGAAGATCTTTCGTTCCGATTGCACCCCTTTCTTCCAAATAAATTCGTCGAAATCGAATCCTTCGGTAAGGAACTTTTGCTAGCAATCGATCTATTGCTTTATGCTCTTCTCGATTTTGAAAATGGCACACGCCACGCGAGAGGATAATGACGCCTGGCAGGTGCCTACTAATGTGACATAACGGGATCCACGGACCACGGGGTTCGTAGCCGCACTCTGGTCATTGCAAACTTGCGTATATGTAATCATTTTGCGAAGGTGGTGGGGTAGCGCTCGATTTATTGGAACGGTCGTTGCACTTCTCGGACGAGGCACCGATCGAAAGGAATCAGTCCGCCTCTCTTCCTCTGCTTCTTCTTCCAGGTGAATCGTCTTCGAGATCGTCTAAGTGGCGGAATCGTGGACACGGCAATTAGTTCGCCAATTAATCGTGAATTCCATAGTTTAATTAAATCGAGAAGTCATTTTCAGATAAATTAATTAAATTAATAATTGATCATTAGGATCTGTAGGAAGTGAGAAAGAGACTGACGATTAACAGTAAATTTTTTAATTTTGACCTAGATAAATTAAGTTTCGACGAAGTTAGTTTAAAAGTTAATCGTTGTGTTCATAGCTCGGTCGAGAGAGAGGAAGCTCCTTGGGAGTCGTGCAAATTTTAAAATTCTTCGACCCGAATGAATTTAGTTAAAATATTATCTGCAAGAAGTAGCGAAGAGAACGAAATTCCGGAGGATCTTGATAGTTCGACTTCACCTCCTTGAACTTAACAAACTTCGATAAAACTGTATCTATACGCGGTAACGATGATTCCGTAAAATTTGTATTCGCTAAAATTCACTATCGAAGGTGTCTAAAACCAATCGTGCAGAAGACAGATTAGTCACCCTAACGAATTTTGTTGAAACAATATCTGTACTTAATAAAAACGATAAACTGTTTTGCATTTAGTAAAAGTCCTCAATTCGATACGTTTGAAATAAATTGGATGAAAAAGATTATTATAAAAATAAGCTCCGTTTAAAAAAAAATACCAAATACCTACAAGTACCACTGAAGCTCACAGCCACTAAAATTCTCCCTTAAAAGAAATTTTCAAGGCGCCGTCGCTTACGAGAATTTTTTTGGCGCGTTCGACTGCTTCGATTCATCGCGTCCCGTAATTGTGTCATAATCTAATTAGCGCGAAATCGGAGCCGCTTCTGCGGCGCGCGGCTTTCTCCGTCTTTGGCGAAAACGGAGAAAGAAAGAAAGAAAGAGAAGAATCAAGGGTGGTCGATGACCGTGTCGCTCCTAGGCCTAGCCTAGATTCTTCCGGCGTCGACGGCGCCGCGGGCGAGCGGCGAGGCTGAAAGTACCGTAGCGCCATTTTCCATGCAAAAATTGCGCTTGTCCTGCGATTCCGCGATAATACATACGCCGAACCGTAAAGTATTACGCGCTACCGTAACGATGACCGTCTGCCGTCTACGGGGTGTCCGGTTTGGTACGGTTCCCCGAGGGCCATTAATAATGTCACCCTACTCGTTCTCCTTCCCGCCACCTGGCTATTCGTAACTTTGTGCCATGAGGATGGACAGATATCATTTTTCTTTTTTTCATTGCTTATTTTCACAGCCAGAATTATCTTGTCGCAAAATGAGTAGATTATATTTTAAGGATACTCGGTGTCCGGCTTGCTGCGCTTACTCGGGATTATTAATAATGTCGCGCTGCAGATTATCTCCTCTGTCGTCTACCCACTTGCAACTTTCTGTTACGAGAATTTCAAAATCCCGTCTATTTTCGTATCTTTCAAATTTACTCTTCTACAATTTCTTCCCACGATGGCAAGCGTGTGTTTCAAGGCTACTGGGTGTCTGGTTTGATGCGGTATCCCGAGGTCATTAATAGTGTCACAGTGCCAATCCTCGTTCGTCCCAGCTGGCCTTTAATAATCTTACGTTGTGAGGATTTCAAAATGACCTCTCTTTAATTTACTGTCTACACATTCTCCTTACAGGATAGCGACAAGCTTGTAGTATTTCAAGTCTACCGGGCGTCTGGTTTCATTCGCGTGATTTATCGACGTTCATTAATAGTGTCAGAGTTCTTGTCACCCGGTTATTTATAATTTTGTATCTTAACGCTAGACTTACGGAACATTTTTTACAAACACGATTAAAGGTCCCATTTAAACGAGTCAATTTGACTCAACGATAATATTCTCAAGTGCTTATTTCTCCACATTCTTAGAAACCGGCTGCAATGTCATTTCCTCCTTCAGATTTTTGTCCTCGGTAAATTTCGACAATAACATTTTGAAATTTTTGTTTATCCACATTCGTAAGGACCGTTAATCATATCACTTCTTCGACAGAGTTTGCTACTCCGAGTACTTCAAAAAACAATTTTCTCAAAAATCCCACGAACCTAACCCACCGCAAGAAGACACGCTTCTCTCTCGTTGCGATGCAGAATTAATCGAAACGAAAAAGCGAGTTCACGCGAATCGACGCTGGCTCCATTCGTTCCATTACGGGCCAGCGAATTTTTCGCGATCGGATTAAACGAGATTTTTTTCTCCCACTGATACCACTACTACTGGTGCTTCTCGTCCAGTCGTTCGCTCGTGCTCGTCCCGTATTTTCCGCGCGGCACGTATATCACTAGACTCTCCGAAGTATTACGCGGTACCATAACCCCGATTATCCGTCCTCTCTACGGGGTGTCTATGAAGAATTTCGACTCCTAATCCAAAGTCCAATGTACCACAAACAACAGCCTTCTCCAATCGCGGTCTCGCGAAAAGAATTCCACGCCGAAAATTCTTCGCTCTGCTAACGAAATGTTTCATACAAACGTGATGGACTTCCTTTTAATCTGTGAAACGCGTGATAGGAAGAAATTGACGAGAAGAATATTTTTGAAAATATAAAAGGTGGGCAGTTGGTGAAAAGTTGAATTAAACAATAAGAAAAAATCATAGCTTAGATTTTAAACTTTCACAATTCTCTTACGTAGAAAAGGAGCGACGGAAATAAAAGAAAACAAATTAATAATATGGTAAATCCAATGTATCACCTTGAAGGTAATCTTAAACGCCTTAGACTTGTGGTTTAGTGCATTTCAACGTTCATTAAAATTTAAACTCACATAGTGAGCAGAAGTGAGGCTCGCTTTATTTTGCAATGCAGATGGATAATAATAATGGAAGTTATATAATATTTAAACACCAACTCTCAAAAATTCTACCAATGAATTCGCTGAATCCAATGGCGCGATTAAACGCACGAAATTCCGCGAGGCAAAATGGAGACTCTTGAATTAAATCAGCAGGACAACATCAATCGCAAGAGAAATTTACAGAAGCCCGAGCACAATCTCGTGAAGTTACGAGCACGGTAGCGATCGTTAATATTTTATTAACGAGCAAGCATTCCTCTCCTTCTCTTCCGCTTCCTCGTGACGTACAGGGTCGTTTTCATTGAGCAGAAACGCGCGCGACACGCGCAGCCACTGACACGTCGCGCCAAATCGAATCGCATTCAACGAAAGTCTTTGACGGTGGCGCGCATGCACGATCATCCTGCATTCTTCGAGCTCGTTCCGTCAATTAACATACGTTAACCGGGATTTCGACATTTTCACCTGCTACGATCTAATTTCGTCGTCGCGCGCCATTTAATTGGATCACGACGAATCTACGTCATTCAAAGACGTCATAGATTCCGGAAGACCCTTAGATGCACTTATAAGTCCAATCTGAAATCCCCGTGGATTCGAGAAACTAGTGAACAACGAATTTCGATTTGATCATAGAAGAGCTACGGACTCCAAAACTTCGCGTACAAATACAACCACCTACAAGAAAACCAATTTCGATTAATAAAAAGCCTCTAAAAGCAATATCAAGATTTTCAAAATTCGGAATACTCCTCGTCTTGCCAATTGAAAATCCCTAGAAGCCATAAACTTCTCGACAAAGAATCTTGATAAAAGTTCAATAAAAATTTCTCTTACACCCTCGTAAACTTTTCGCCACACCTAAGGTCTAAACCTAATCTGAATTTTCGTTCTTTTCCGTCGAACCCAACCAACAGAAAGAAAAAAAAAAAAAAACAATGCTGCTAATCGATCTTTAATCCTAGCCACGGTTAAAAAACGAATTACGCGCCGCGCTCATGTCCGCTTTGCAGCTCGAAATCCTCCGAAGTATCACGAGGCATCCTCTCCCCGTTGTAGGCTCGCGACTCGAGCATGTACCGGGTGTTCGTGTTGTCCAAGTGGCAACGAGGAACGACGAGCGTACGCGAGGAGCACGCGCGCGCTGGCGCACGAGGCGAGCGCGAGGAGTCAATGACCGTTCTACATTGACGCGCGCGCGCGCTGCGCCGCCGCCGCCGCCGGGCCGGCGAGTACCACCGAGCGGTGGTCGGTCGGCGCGCGAGTACCGAGTACAGAGTACCGAGTACCGAGTGCCGGCTGAGTCGAGTAAAGTCACGGCCAGCCGTCAGCCGTGAGATTCCGCCCCTCGACCACCCCTCCACCTTCTCCTCCTGCCAGGCTTTAGCCTTGCTCACCACCGCTAGCGACGGATAAGAACGGCTCTCGAATTCGTTCCAGACTTTTTTACCCTTTTTTTCGTTTGGTAGAAGCTTTCTGAGTTTCGCGTAATAACAGGCAATAGAGTATTGATTTTTTGACAATTTTGCATTTTGAAGATGAAAATCGTAGGAAGTGTTTATATAGCTTTTGAGAATGGCATAGAGGGTGGAAAAGAATAGAAAAAAATGGACTAGAACGTCTCTCGAATTCGTTCTGGGTTTTTTTTTCGTTTGGTAGAAATTTTGTGGCTTTGGTGCAAGAAGCATTAATAGGGTAGTATTGATTTTTGGGGTAGTTTGAGATTTTGAGGATGAAGATTGTAGGAAGTGTTTGTATAGTTTTTGAGAATGGAACATTTAAGAAAATTTGTAAACGTGAATGGACTGTAGTTTATGAATGGTTGGAAATTACACCATGAGTTTGAGAGTTTTAGAAAAGTGGACCGAGTTGCTGTGGTGCCGGGCATGTAGTTAGAATTATGTTGTGCCTGTAATTTCACGTGGAAGTTGTAGATTTTATGTTTACATTTACTTTGTAAATATGATTGATGCAATAGCGCGTTTTGCGTTATAAGCGAGCATGTATTATCTAGTGTACTCGAGAATTTTAATTATTAGTTTTAGTGCGGTGATAAAAAAAAAAAGTTAATGAAGCCGTTAAATAAAGGTTTAATTTATGCAACATGCGCGTTAGAAGTTTTTAATAAATTCAATGCCTTTGAGGTATACATTTACTTTTCAATGTTCCTGTAAATTTTCAAAGATTTAGTAAACAGATTTTAATAATATCTGCACTTCCGAGAGGAACGATCTTTATTCAACCTGCATTCTGAACATCGTTCTATAGTTCGCAAATATTGTTTCAGCCTTAACAGTGATCTCTTGGCAATCCGTTTGAATAGAGTCGTGACGCATGATGGTAACTGTACTGTTCAATGGTCGATGATATTTTCTCATGCCCGAGGTGATCGTCGCGTAGTAGATTACCCACCGTCACGAACATCTTACTATTCCCATGCATGTTCAATTTAGTATCAAAAATTCGTCTCCTCATTTTAAACAAAAACGTGAATATTCGCATAAACATATTTTCTTCATTTCTCAATCCCACTAATTACACACACCATTGAACCAATTCTCACAGATGATAAGATAAAGTCACAATTATAGTTTACCAAAAAAATGTTTATTTTCACTCAGGATCACGAACGTTTTCGCTGAAAGAAAAGTTCGCGCGACAATTCCACTTAGATGAAATTTGTATCACGTCTACGAGGGAGGCACGAAGAAAAAGAAAAAGAATAAAAAAAAAGACACCGCGAAAATGCAATAATCGTTAAGAATAATGACTGGCCAGAATAACGCGCTCTTCGAAGTTGGCCCAGGATCTTTATGTACGTACGGCATAATACACGAAGGGAATAAAGCAGGAAGCGGAGGTACTAGTAACGTATTCGAACCATCTTCGAGAACGAACACGAAACACATTCAAGAAAAGTTATCCTCTCGATTTTTCAATCATCCAATTATTCCACGGAGAAATTGAATTTTACTTCTTCACTGGAGAAGTGCTACCGCTTTTACGCTCGCGTCCCGCCTCGAGGAACTTTTCCTCGCGAGAATAGTTAGTAAGTTAATAGACGATGTTCACTCGCGAATTTAGTTCGCCACGGAGTGGGCTCGCGCGAAAGAGCCTATCCTTTACTCTCTCTTCGCAAGCGTAAAACGCATTTTACTGGCGTCATGCGCCACCAAAGGAGGTACACTTACCTAGAAAGATACCCACCCCGGAATTTCCATTTTCTCAAGTACCTGCGAACAACTTCAAACAAGCACAAACAAGTTAAGAAGCAATCGCGAGGCAAGAAGGGTGGGAGGCTCCACCACAACGTGGGGGCGCGTTCGCTGATTTGCAATTCAAAAATTCGCCCAAGGACTAACGACGCGCCTTTGAAAAATGGGCCTTGCGAAATTTCGTCTCGAGTTGAGGATCTCACGTGGCTCTTCATTTCATGCGAAACACGAAAATAGTATTTTTTTAATGATGAATTTTTTAATTGCACACTTTCGTGAGAAGGAAACCCCTCATCGAAAATACTTTCATAGATTTTTTTAAGCAAATTCGTACAGTACTCCAAAGATCATTTAACTTGGAATATAATTGCCATTGTACTGTCAATTTTGGTGAATATTAAAAAATTAAAATCAGATTCCTCGTGCACGAGATCCAAGGATTTTCTTTAAAAAAAAATGCACTAAATTTCAAAAGACGAATGATTCTACGTCGAACGGAATTTTTAAATTCTCCCGCCAAAAATAAAAGACAAATTACTCTGCAAGAGCGGTGAAATGATTTTGTCGTACCTGCTACGAATCACTCGTAAAAACACATCATGTACAAGGATCGAAAAAACGAAAAGGAACTTTTCTACGCTCGCAAGAGCTTGACCTTCAAGTCCACTCCACTCCCTTTTCACACTCTCATGCGCATGAGCGCGTGTAGGTGGTGTCCCTCAAAGTTATTTCAGCACACTTCTTACCACATTCAAATCGCATTAAGAGGATAATACGAGCGGTACGAGAGTCGCTGAGCGAGCGCGCACTCGTTCGTTATATAAGGTGAAAGGGCGACTGACATTGACATTGAAGTTCGAGGCTATTCAATGCGGAAAGGAATAAAGTCCATTATTTAATACGCTCTCTCGCAACAGATTACGAGACTACAGATCGGTTTAACGTCCCCACTTAGGCTGACGTGTCGGAAGCGGAAGTGCACGTATGAATCTTGCGGCCGATTCACGCACGCCAATGATTTTCGCTTCAATGCCAATCAAGCCAGTTGCCACACTGCATCGTTTTCTAATGTTCGCTCTAGAGAAAAGGACGAATTTCTTAGAGTATTTTTTTTATATTCTTCTTGTGAACCTATTGAATTCATTCTATTGATTTTTTTCGGCGGCTTTAGTGGCTACTCATTGAAGTCTCTTCTATTCAGAAGAATTAAGAAGAACAAGTAATGGAAGAAATTCTATATTATTAATGGAACTTTTGCATAATGCGATCAAAGGAATCTTATTCGCCAAAAAGTAACTTTCCTAAAAGGATAATGTAACTTTGATATTCGGGAATTATTTGAAACTTTTTAAAACTAGTCTGACATTAGATGGA
This sequence comes from Tiphia femorata, assembly GCA_944319695.1. Classification (NCBI taxonomy): domain Eukaryota; kingdom Metazoa; phylum Arthropoda; class Insecta; order Hymenoptera; family Tiphiidae; genus Tiphia; species Tiphia femorata. The sequence continues at coordinate 5,955,743 of OX090902.1, forward strand.
ATACTTAAAAAAGATTCATCCGCAAGTATTGTAGTGTTTATGAACCCGCAAAAATATTTCAACACCGCTGAAAGTTCTCAGATTTAAAAAAAATCGCTTATTTTTACTTCCACAGAATTTCCGAAATATTCTCAACTTTCTCGAGATTCTATCTTTTGTGTCTAAATTGCGATTGATAAAAATATAAAGTACAAAACTCTCGCGAAGGATGTTACAAAATTGAGGAGAAAAAATGGATAACTTCCAGCTACGGAACGCATTGATTTTCTCAGCGCACGCGACTGGTGGCGTGCGCGCGTAGAAACGCACCTGACCTGCCTCACTCTCGCGTGCACAATACCCGAATAACCCGACGCAACAATCTTATCTCGGAGCATTACCCTGAGCTGGCGCGTGCGCTCGCATCCATGTTTTCCTCCTACGTGTCGATGCACAGGGTTATCCAAAGGCCCCATAGTGGTGAAGCCACTAAAATTACGTGACACATAACCAATGAGCAATTACAATTTCTGTCCAGATATAACTTATTTCTTTAATTAAAAAAAAATAAGTAAATAAGAACCCACATTAAATTTTCATTTTCAACGATATCATATTGGGTTCACTAGAATGGCAGATTCGTACATCTTTCATTCAAAACTTACTGTTCCAATTTGAATTATGCGAAAGATTGAAAGAAACAAGTAAATAAGGACCCCTGTTAAACTTTCCACGACGACGATTTGATCACTGAAATGGCAAATTCGTAAGAACACGCATTTTTGAAAACTGGCATGCGATAATCGTGCGCCCTGCATGGCATCATGATGATGCTAAATATTATTATCGCAATCACCTTTATCTTAATTAATACAGAAATGGAAGTTCTCGTCGAAAATTTCTTACGAGAAAAGCATCGTCCAAAATCATCCGTAAAGAATCCTCACGGAAAAACATTAATACTAAAGTAATAAAGAGAAAAATCGTCATGGAAAGATTATTTGTGAAAAATCATGCTGAAAATGACATCATAAGGAAGTCAGGATAAAAAAAACAATTCGTACGAAAATAACCATCGAGCTTTTCCTCTTCATTCGCCATCTCTCGGACTCCTGGTCGTTCTCCTTCTCGTAGAACGGTTCTAGCGCGGATTTTCTCCGCGCTTGAGAAAAATCGCGGGAGGACGAGTCGACGAAAATTCGGGTCGCCGCTCTTGGTTCGTCGTCGCGACGATCGGTAGCGAGGGAGCGAGCAAGAGGAACGCGCGCGGCCGCAGGTTTGGTTAAGGATGCCGGTGTGCCGGTTCGCGGCACGAAGTGTGCTATTACAAAATGGGTTATGCAGCGTGCAAGAGAGTCGGGTTCAACAACCGGCGGAACGGTGAACCGAGAGCGCGCTCGCTCGCAGGCCGGTAGCGAAAATGATATAGCGGTCGCCCGTGACTCTCCATCGGTAGGTAGGCGAGTCCGTTGGAGAGAGAGAGAGAGAGAGAGGGAAAGAAAGAGAGAGAAAGGTGAGCGAAGAAGAAGAAGAAGAAGAAGGAGGCAGAGAGAGCGAAGCAAGCACCTGGGTGTCGAGGCTTCGACTGCCACCATGAAGAGGAAGAATTCTCTCTCTCTCCCCCCTCTCTCTTCCATTCGCTCCTTTTTTCTCTTTCACACGCACAGACTCTCTCTCCCTCTCCCTTTCTCCCGCCACCTTCTTCGCATTCGCGTTCACGCACACGTAGATAACAGTTCGTTAAATCGCACACAGGTTCTGATAGTGTGTGTGTGGAAAGGACACACACACACACACACACACACAATACAGTGGATTTGCACTGCGTAGTCCTGGTGATGGTGGCCTCTCACGCCGGATGATCACGTGGCCTCACTGAATGAGGCCGCGCGCACGTACACGTCCGGTCTGACGTTGACCACGACTACTTGGCCGAGCCACCGGGCCACGGCCGGCTGACCATACGCGGGCCTTTTCCACTTCCACTTTTGCGCTTCGGACCGTGCCGCATTTCCACTCCTCGTGGCTGATGTGTCCTTCTGCGAGGGCGCGTCCCTTGCCGAGGGCAACAACCAGAAGAGGATGTTATGGAAAATTGACGCGATAGAAGGTAATTTAGGAAAGTCTCGAGAAATTTGGATATTGAGAATTCTTTTGGATCGGGAGAATTTTGGTTTTTAGTTTTACCAATTTAGTTTTACAAAATTGTTTTGCTTTTTAAAGGGATATTAAAATAGGAAAGCTCGTGAAAATTGGAAAATTCGGATGGGGCGAAGGAAACTTTTGCAAGAATACTAGAGTTTTGAAAAGAAATATGGACGAATTAGATTAAGAGGATATCGATAAAGTCTATTGCAAATCGTTTACGAGGCGGAGATATATCAATTATCCCGGCATGTTAAACGACAATGCAAACGTAGGGCTGCGTCAGGATATTAATATAAGTAGAATTACCTACTACGAATCTCTAAAACTATCAAAGGCAGTAGCATATTCTACCAAATTTCGAGTATCTCACGAGTCGTTAGATAAAATTCACATTAAATCTTCTGCTCGTTCGTTCTTCACTGTCCGATGACCCTACCGACAAATCCTCCTCTCATATACCAACGATGAACAAGAAAATTTATTTTATTCAAAGGCCAGAACGAGATAAGGTCAGCGGAAAAAGCGAGTGATCGGAAAGTAATAGGAGTAGGCGCGTGACTGGTAAACAATAATTTCAACGTAGACCTAATGGCACGTTGTGCGGGGAAAGGGAACGAATCCGAGAAAGTTCCGCAAGATTGAGGAGATGCTCGCGCAGGAAAGTCATTTCGCGATTAGTAGATATTGGCCTGCCCCACTTCCGACTTCCACGGCTGACACAATGCCACGCGTGCAGCGGCGCGCTCCCGCGATATTATTGCTAGATATCGTGTGCAACTGGCAGCAAAAGGTGGAGCTGCACGAGCCCTCGTGGCACCTGACGACTAAATGTAAATTACAACTGTCCCGAACATTGTCTCGCGCGCCCCCACGAGAGTACTACGACGTTACGAAAAGACGAGAGGAAGGTCGGAGGACGAGATGATGAAAGCTGAGAATATGCGAGCAGAGATTCCACAATAGAAACAGCCTGACTGTTCAAAGATGGTGAACGTCTTCATCTCGCGTTCTCGTGGTAGCATATAAATTACGACGATCTCAAAGGAGAATTTGAAAAGAGAAAAAGGGAAAAGGAGTTGGGAACGAAGGATTAGATAGGTCAAAGGGTTCGACGAAAGCGAACGTTTTCTTCTATTTTCTGAAAGATTTCAGTTTTCCGTAAAAAAAAACGGTATTTCTAGTGACGCTTTGCCGAACGTTAAAAACGTGATCTCGTGCCGCGGGAGACATATGCAGAAACTTTGAAGACACTTTCCTCGAAACTGTACTTTTCAAGTCATTAACCGTAGGACGTGAGATTAACTGCCTGGAATGTGGAACAAAACAGTAAAAAAATCATAAAGAATCTATATATAACTCCGCCTACTTCTCGCAGCTTTCGTTCCCATAACTATCGTCATTGACCTACCCAAAAAAAAGTGTTTACAAAAGCAGCATCCGCTTAAGTAAAGAAATTTGTTGAAAACTACTTTTATAACACCTTTTCGAGATACCTCCAGTTATTTGGAGGATCAATCGCAAGTAAACTTCTCCATTAATCGGCTCCCATAAGCCTCAAGAGCTCGTTGGTAAGAGCCTAAACCTAAACCTAAACCTCTTTTACAACAAACACCTTTTCGCGATACCTCGAGTTATTTACAGGATTGATCGCGAGTAAAGTTCTCAATTAATCGGCCCTCTAAAAATATCTAATTTGAACCTTGGCAGAAGCCTTGAGGGCTGGTTTCTAAAAGCCACGAATAACCAATTGGCCTGTCGTCCATGGAGGTGTTCGCTTGGGACTGGTCAAGGTCAATAGGAGACTAATATCGATCCAGGGCCAACCGCTTTGTTGAATCGATTAATCGTCATTCGTATCTCTCCTCGTTCGTCACGCTCGAAGGATCTCAAAAAAACGCGGAATAAATATCCTCGAGAGGATTATCGTGCGGAGGACAGGACAGGACGATGTCTCTGACCCCGTGGAGTTTCTCGATTCATCTCTCGGCTCCTGGTTACATAACAAACCAGAGGACGCCGATGTTGCCTTTTAAGGCGCACAGGCCCCGAAGAGTCCCGCGCTGCATACGATTAAACGTGCTGCCTTGGAATTGCGTGTCGCTCGATAGACAGACGTCACAATAGAGCATATCGACGTACCGCAATCCATTAGGAGTTATCGGCGAGAATTCGAAAAAGTTTTGCAAGACTTACGAGAAAATGTTGGTACGTCGATTAATCGAGAATTTTGTTCCTTCTTTTCTGGAATCTATTCATACACTAAAAGTACTCTTACGACAATGAGAAATTTAAAAAAAGAATCCGCCAACTATATTTAATCATTCGTACTTCACGCAGTACCTTTCTCCTATCTGAATCGTTATATTACAATGGATCTTTCCAAATGAAAATTGATTTTAATCCACCCTGACGAAAGTCCCCAAAAGTAACGGGACTCGAAAGGAAGAATTACCTTTTTTACACTCCTTACACCTTACATCTCCATCGCCATTAACATACGAGCCACGTGTACTTAATTTGCCAAGCGGAGTCAGGTGTTCAAGGCTGCAAAAAATTCACGAAAAAAGAAGACACAAAATGGGAGAGGCAGAGAGAGAGAGAGAGAGAGAGAGAGAGAGAGAGAGAACGAGCGAACGAAGAGCGCTAAAAACGAAGGCGGAGGAAGGTCGAAGAAAAACGAATAAAAGAACAAGAGACAAGGAGAAAAGTATCCTGTAACGGAATGATAAGTGGAAGATAAGGTGCAAAGAGCAGCTGCCCTCGCGAGCCTTACCGAAAACGAATTCAGTTTTACTTTTGGACGCGCGCACGCGCACACGTCCGCCTTTACAACGGTGCTTTTACGCACCTGTACACGCATAGACACGCGTGCATAGTGGTACCCGCGTGTACACGCGTGTGCCTGCTACGCGGGCCCCTTCTTCTTCGTGTATTCATGGTTTTACGACCGTTTGGCCGACGTCGTCGTACCTGTACGGTACCCGTGGTATATACACGCCGCTATGTACAGTTAGGCGAGTGACGCGGTTTGGTTTCGATGCCAGAACGTGGCAGTATGCAGGGGCGGATCGGGATCTGCCGTGGGACGTGACGTTGGAAAATTTTTAGCCGAAGGAGAGGGGACCCGAAAGTACGATCACATGCAATTACATAAGCCGATTCGGTAAGGGAATCTCGCGGGATAAAATTCGATAGAAACACAAGAAGACAGACGAGTGGGACACTTTTTTTTGGCAGAGAGATTGCCGATTTTTTTAAAAGTGAGCCTGTTGCTTTAGTGGCCAGGTAAATATCGTTGTGTAGGGGGAAGATTAGATACCGATTTGCAAGGATTTACCCGTTTTTGAAGAGAATACATTTGTTTCTATTTCTTGTATAGATTTGGCTACTGAAAGTGAAACTGAATTTCGAAAAATTATCGTGGTGTTAGGATTTTTCAGATATGAAAGAAAGAACGAACTAGACACTTTAATCAAAATATTATCAATATTATCAATTGTTAATCGGAAATGGATTCAGAGTATTTGGTGCATTAATTCTTGATTCTTTAACGTAGATCCACTTGCTTCCGTTGCGCATTCCAATGCCCATTAAATTAGCACGTCTTATGTATTTAATCGAAGAAACATTAAGAATGTAAATCTAAAAAAGGAGCTTTGTGGTGGGAAATTATTTGCTCCGCAAAAAATTGACAAATAAAAATTACTATCAATGATAAAGTTAACGTTAAATGATACCGCATTAGAACTCACAATGAGCGAAACCCTCGTTAGCACCAATGATACAAAGCAAAAATCAATACCAAATTCTCCTGCATCCGACATACTAAAAAATATTCTCCCTGTGAGAATCTAGAATCTTCAATCGCCAATCAAACCGACGCAAACGAATCAACACTAAGAGGAAACCCTAGAATCTTCAACTACCAATCAAATCTAACGAACACAAGAAAACAGCACCGAACATTGCAAAATCATGAACCAAAGCAAAAATCCACAAATGAATAGGAACGCATTACTTATACTCTTTTCGCGAAGCATCGAAAATGGTATCGCATTGGAAATCGCGTAGCGGACGGAATCCCTCCTTGCTCGACATTTATTCGGCCAAGAGGCCAGGCTAGGTTAGTCCCGCGACGCATCCTCGCCGTTTGAGAGTTCGTTAACCGCGGTTAGGCACCGCATAGAGGAGGAGCCTCCGCCCCTGCTTGCGCGAGGCACGCACGCACAGATACACACACACACACACACACGAAACAAACTTACGCTCGTGTAGGCGCAAAACGGGGTCCCCTATGGGGCTATCGGAACCTCGTTACTCAGCGCACCATGCCTATGGTGTGGTCCAAGTCCAAGTCCAAGTAGACCTCCAAGTGGGACAATGACCGGCAGAGACCTTCTTTCAGATCCGTGGCGGAGAGAGAATGGAAGGTGGCGGGTGAAAGAAGGAGGCGAAACAAGGATGCGGCGGAGGGAGGTGAAGGTGGCGGAGAAGGTGGTGGAAAAAGGAGGTGGTGATGGAACGCGAAGACGAGGAGGAGGAGGCAATCGCGAACTCACTTCGCTAATTCACTTGCTCGTCGCTTTTCCGGTTTACATTTCGCTACCCGGCCAAACGCCTCGGTTTGCCTTTCCTTTAAAGCGCCACCACCTCTTTGGCGAATCACACGCGCGAGCGTAAACCGTGCGATTAAAACTCGCGCATCGCGCGCGTAGATGGATGGATGGACGGATCGGGAACGAATGAAGAAAAAAGATGCACGGAGAAAAATGAGAATTCTATCTGGCTAACATCGACAACGAATGAAGAAAGAAAAGAAAAGGGCAAAAGGTGCAAGGAGAGAAATGGTTCGATAGTTGGAATCCTTCACTGAGAATTTTACGCGAGTAAGAAATGTGTGGAAATGAGTATCGTTGATCAGAACGGTTTTAGGATCCGTTAAAATTGGAGCCGTAAATGGAAACTAATAAAAGAAGAAATTAATCAAATGTTTATACGCATCATGAATGAAAACTCGCTTCAATGCTTAGTTACATTGAAACGACTTTTGCTCGCGTTGTATCTACCGTCGTTAAAGAATCTAACCATAAAAAGACACCTTATAAATAAAAACAGAATCATGACGAATCGCCAAAGATAGCGACATTTCAGTTAAAATTTCGGCAATAAATAAATGTATCCAACGTATAAGAAACACAAAAAGAACGAATGACAAACAAATTAAAACGAACTACCAAAGTATCATTGAACCTAAATTGAAAACCAAGCAACGAAAAAAAAACCACTCGTCATTTTTTTTATCCCTACTTTAAAAAATAATCGCCTACTTCTATTCGCGATACTTTTCCGCCGGGTGCCGCAAATTTCGAAGGATCGATTGGTGGTGGTTGGCGGTGGCTCGGATCGTACTAATCGTTGGGCGCGCGACAACGCATCGAATATTCATTTCGCGCTCTCGGCGGTTAAGAAAGGTCTGGACGTCTGTAAGAAGGTCGATGCTTCGCCGACTCGACGACGGGGTCGATGAACCTTAAGGCTTTCAACCGGGACACCCCGCTTGGGCTTAAGCTTTTTGTAGAAAGTGCTGTTACTCTCGCAGCAGTGGCAGCGAAGAAGAAGGGTGGGGGATAGCTAAGGATATTAAAGAGAATCGTTTGTTTAAGAGGAAGAACGTTTTTCTTTTATCCCTCTCTTTCTCCACTGCGCTAGTAGGACGTAGGCGTCGAAGCGCATGGGAAGAGAATTCCAACGGGAACTTCACCGAGAAATTATGGTACCTCTGCTGTATCAAGGACATCGCGCTCGCGCGAACGTTCGAGAACGCTGCAAGTTACGAGCGCGCTCGCGCGCCTAGAGAATTCTAATCTTTTTCGCGTGTTTTTCCGCGCGTTCCACTTTTAAACAGAAGGCACTTCCCTCTGCGTAAAGCCATTACCGCACAATTTTCACACAGTCCTCTCTCTCGTCCTTGATTATCATCTTTTGTTAAATGCTATTTTTCGGAAAGTTCTTCGGCTGGAAATAAAATTGAACGAAACGGAAAAAGAAAAGATCGTGTAACTCATTTTACCAGGAGCGCTATTCTTCAAAAATGAACAGTGGAATAAAGATTCCAGTCCACCTTTTGCGAGAGACACTATTTTTATAAATGTTCTTTGAACGAAGCAATTGTAGGAAATAAACAAAAAGATCGTGTAACTCTTCTTTTAATTCGTAACCGAACGAACGAACTCATTTTTCCACAAGCGCCATTCGTCAAAAATTGACCGATGAATAAAAATTGTACGCGGTAAAAAAAAAATCCGTACGAGCAAGGTGCATGCATAAATTGCTCGGCAAGCCGATTCCCTTCCGACTGGATGACATAACGAACGAAACTCATTTTTCAGCGCGCGCTACTTACCGCCAGAACAAGCTCGTACCGATTTTTCCGAATGGTTCGTCGACCGCGAACGAAATTTGTTTTTTTTTTTTTTTTTTTTTTTTTTTTTCTTTTGATTGGCCAATTTCGGTCCCGTCGTCCTTCATGCTTTACGCGTGTGCGTGCGTCGACGGCCGTTATTCTCTAAAGTAACAGTTACGAGTGTGACAAGGGGTAAAGGACCTCGCGGGCCCCGAGTGGTTCGATTCCACTAGCTTCCATGGAAATTGCACTTCCGGTTCACATTCGCTTCTCTCTATCCATTCTCAGTGTTATGTCGTCTGATTAGAAACTTGGAGAATACCCGTTTCCAATGTTTTATTTTAAAGAACATTTTCCGAGCATTTCGAAGAGGAAACATTAAAGTAGAAACGGTTCAACGTGAGAAATTAATAAGGATCATTAATCATGAGCATTATCATGTAGGTTGATCGTAAATTCATTAATTTCCTGCTTGTATTTTTTTAGTAGAATACTCTTTTTTTTCTCACGATATAAAAACTGAAAAGCATCAAACGTAATAAATAAATTAGATCAAATGACGAGCGCTACCGCGTCGTCTGCCTAAAACCCAGCAAAAGTTCTGTCGTATTTTTCTACCGAAATGCTCTTTCCAAAAAAAAATATAAAAAAGGAAGAAAAATGCCGTGACAACATCGACCGTAAAAAAGTCAATTTTGACGAACGAGCGGAAGTTTTTCGTCTTCCTCGAGCACTTCGCTCGCGCTGGCACGATATCATCCCGCGAGTTCAAGTTCGACAGTCGCGTCTCGCTAAGCGTAGAAAATTAATATATCTGGTACAGTGGTACCTCGGAGGAGGGAAAAGATCGACGACCCGAGAACGTATCTGGGTTAGTAGTCGTACGACGTCGTCGTCGATTCGCGCGGAAACTTCTTTCGCTACTAGGGAGGCACGAGCGCGTCCGTGGAAATCTTGCGCGCGCTCGCAAGATTCACCTCGGGCGACGAGTTTAGTCCTTCCAGTTGGAAAAGTGAAATTCGTGGATGAAGAATGAGAACTTCGTCACGCGTGACGAAGCTGTTGCTTTAAAGCTCATAATCATAATTGCGAAGTTTTATCATCTACTTATGCAACAGTTATCAGAGTGTGTTCTGAAAATATCCAAGGATTAGTGTAGTTTAACTTTTGACCTGAAGTTAGGAACTTCAGGCGGTCGGACCAAATATTTCATCGAGCGATCTGAACATGCTCAAAAACCAAGCCTGAAAAAAAGATCAAAAGCAAACTAAATAACCAGTGCCTCGTTTACAAGACCCATTCGCTCCGCGAAAAAATTCCACGTACCAACAATTCCTAACAGTACAAGCAACTCCACCCAAGAGAATTCTTCGAAAATCCAAATTACTTTCCAATCATTCTACACGCTTGTCGATCACGTCAGAACCCAAAATTCTCCAGAGAATCCCGCACTCGGGTATCCTTCAAACATCCACATTACCATACAATCATTCCACACACTCAACGCTCACACCCCAATTGGGAAAAGAACCTTCACCTACCGGCCGAAATAAAAATCCTCAATTTCAATTTCTCGTGAAAGAGAAAAAAAATTACTCGTATCCTTCGAGGCCACAGAAAGCCGCGGAACTCAAAACGAAAGACCTTTGTCGTGTCTCGTTTCCTCCACTTCTCTCACTTGCTTGAGAATTTTCGCTCACGTAACCTTGCAGATAGGCACCGGTGAGAGACCGGTCCTCGGGATTAGGTTCTCTACGACGGGAAGGGTCAATGACCTCGGCGTCGCTGCCGTCGTCGTCTTGTCACTCGACGCGTCGACGCTCTCGAACGGACGACAACGACGATGATGACGCGCCAACTCGAAAAGAGAAGAAGAAGAAGAACAGGAAGACAAGCGGTGAGCAAAAGAAAGAGGAGGAGAAGGGGCGCGTATCGACTGGAGAGCGTGCGTTTAGCCAAAGTGAACGGGGTTACCGATCTCGAGTGACCCTGACTCTGGGCCAGGGTCTGGGCCAGTCGGATTCCACGGGCTCGCGTACGCTAAACTCGTGCTCGAAAATCTTAACGTCCAGCCGTGCCGAGAGGATCTCCTTGAATCCCAAAATGCTCTTTACGTGTGAAAGAGGGAGAAGGGGTTGGATAGAGAAAGGAATTACGATTATGCAAATCGCGGTAGCAAGGATCGCACCAACGCGTCGAGATAAATTATCGTAATATCGTTGTAAATCGTCGGAGGAGCCTATGGTAGTGTAATTGGAACGTCTCGTTGCTCAGGATGCGTCACCAATGGTTTGAGAAGATTCTCGGGGTTTGTTGAACATTCGAGTAAATTAAAGTGATAAATTAATATAAAGTAGTAAACTAGTGTAATTGCAACGTCTCGTTGCTGAGCATGTGTTACCAATGCTTTCAGAAGATTCTGGAGGGTTTGTTGAACATTCGATTGGCGAGAGTTGATTAAAGTTGTATACTCGTTTGAAGAAACAACGTGAAACATTCCGTCGATGTGACGTGTTTCTCGAAGTAGCTTGTTGACGAAGAATGTTTCTTTCCGGGTGTCTTCGCGTTTTTGGTATCGGTGACAAGTGCCGCTGTTTGGTGCCTTTTTCTGGTAGACGTAGATCTTGACGCCTAAGGCTGGAAACATAGTAACGTTGCGAAGTATAGCAGCAATTGAGACTGGGGAAACAGAGCGGCCTAAATAAACAAATTGATTACCGTTGAGACGCTTATAGTAACGTGTATGTAATACTTTATCAAGAGTAATTAATGTTTATTTTGGGGGCTCTCCCATTTTGAATCGCTGCTTTGCTCACCGTGTCACTGTCCCTTTTCAGCCCCATTCGGGTCTAACACAAATATTCTTCCGTACTGTTGTTTAAGGATGAATTAGGTTAGGATTTCGTTCTAGAAGTTGACGTTTGTTGGAAATATTACAACAAGCGGTTCTTCCTTTACCAACAGAGTGCAGTTTAACGAGTTGGATGTTGCTCTAATTAAAATACACTTTGCCAGATCTCAAAATCATTTTGCTCGATGCGAATAGAGCGCTTATAAACCGGAGTGTTACCTGCACAATTTGTCAGCTGGTGTTTATAAGCAACAGCGGGACCCGACATGTTAATACCTATTTCCTTATTATTGTCACGTTCCAGTAGAGCGGGACGATGTGTATACATATAAAGGAATGTTTCTTCTTTCGAGCCGTAGCGTCCCGCGGCTCTGGGTCGAGGTCAGTATCGTTAAGCATCCGTAGCTGATTACTCGTGACAATTTATAACATAGTTTCTGCGGAAGGTGACGAAACTGATGTTTTCGAGACAAACAGAAACGTTCCCAGCCGTGACGATTAGTGATGGATGTTGTGTAAACAATCCCACCTAGCTCAATTGGCTCTGACCTTTCATAGACTCTGAATCTCCTGCGAAGTGGATAAAGCGTAATACACGGTTTGTTTGGAAAGCAATGAAATTGATTTTCTTGAGTCAAGCAGAAGCGCGTCTTCGGCCATGACGCTTGATGATGGATGTTACGTAAACAATCCGATCTAGCTCAATTGTTTCTGACCTTTCATAGATTGCGAATCTCACAAGGTGGACAGAACAGTTCGAGCGTCGTTGTAAGATACGACCTGCTAAAATGCAGCGCAGTATCGATCTCAGCGATACACAATAAACCTTTGCGTTAAACCGAAAAAAGATCGAAACACTCACTATGACGCAGAAAGGAAATTAAATACAAAAGTTTATCGCATACCACTGATCGACCCTGCACTGCATTCTGTCACGTGATACAACGCACAAATTGCTGTTCACTTCACAAGCAATTCATACTATATACAAGGTCACAGAAAATTGAGCTGGGTCAGACTGTTTACGTAACATTCACTACTAACCATCACGGCCGAAGACGCTTCTGTCTGATTCCAGAAAATCACTCTCATTGCTTTCTGGAAACCTTATGTACACGAATCTACTTATGATGCACGATCTAGGTGGAACGTCTTGTGTTTAGAGTCCAACTCTAGAAGACTATGAAAGGTGCATAAAATCTAAAGACGAATATCAGCCCCACTAGTCTCATTAAAGTAGAAACAATAGAAAGAAAATAATCGCTAATTCACCGTGTAAAATAAATCCACTTACTTTGATTTATGCTCAACAGCAGCTTCACATCACTTCACGACACTCTAGTACACGATGGACTAATATAAATAATTATCGCGTGTACCATTATGCCAAAAAAAGAAAACTGAATGAGTAAAAGAAAAAGGACTGTTTAAGTGTGCCTAACTGTTTTCTCGTTGGGTCTTGGCCCACGTCTGAAGATAATAACTAAATTGAATGAAAATTGATTAGCGAATGCCGCTCCAGAGAAAATGCAAGACCTTTTATGTGCCTTCTCGAGCACTCTCCAGGATATTTTCGGGGTGTCGATTTATGGCCAGTAACAACGCCCTTTTGATTTCGCGGACGGTGATCATTAGGCATTCCACCACTCTGACAGGCCATCTAGGAGCGTCCGTTTAAAGTATCCCTCCTTAGGCGTATTGACCACGAAAAACTATGCGTTGTGAAAAGACAATAAAGTAAATACCAATTCAATTTGAAAATCAAAAATGATTTATCAACGCGTTGCATAACCTAAATTCGGACTTTTCAACGAAGTTCTATAAGTGATTTTAGAGTTCCTTGCGGTTCGTGTATTTTATACCGCTTTTCATCTATGACGCTATGCTCGGGCATGATATTGTGGAACGATAAATTAATAAAAATCAATTCAACATTATAATCCTTACAAACATACACAGAAACGAGATCATTTCTCAGAGGAAGCAGTTTACAACTTTTATTGAAATTATACCGAAGGAAGAAGAAGAAGAAGAAGAAAGAAAACAAGAAGACATAAATCATTGGACGTGACTTCTTGCGTCATTGTTGGCGAGGCGCTGCGGAAATTCGCCTCAACGAGAAAATCTCTCTGGAACTCTAAACAGTCTAAAGCGCTTTGCATTCATGTACTACGTACGTGATTGGAGCATGCACCGAGCCGTGAATGGGAAACGTGGGATGTGGTGGTGGAGGTGGAGAAGAGGTTGAACGCACGTCCCCGTAAAGGGTTTGCGAGAGGACGCCAGACGAGGTGAAATGGTGCGAGAGAGACACAACGAAGGAAAACACGTACATTGGGGGTGTAAGAGGGTGGAAGGTGAGCGCGAGGGTGACGGCGGACGAGAAGAGAAAAGGAGGAGGAAGAGGAACGGCGACGCGGTTTGAGCAAAGAATATGTTTACAAATTTTCACCTCCTCGCCGAGAGTTCCGCTCTTAGTTGTCATTTTGAAAATATTTCAATACAACTTTCGAAAATAAATTAAAGAGCTCGAAGCTACTAGAGAACAATGTTGAAGAATATTTAAAATAGAAATAATTGAAAATCAGGCCGTTTTCTTTAATTAATTATGCTTTTAAATTTTTATCCGCGAATCGATCAATAAAATAAATGATCCTAACGTGGCAACTTAGAGAATTGCTCATCTGAAGTACTATGGAAGGAATCTAGCTACTTTCAGGATCCACAAATTCTTCAATCCACCCTTTCTCCTCTGCACGCACACCCCAAATATGCCTCGCCCTTCCGAACCCCTTCAGCAAAATGGATTATTCACTGTCCATTACCTACCGCCATATTAACGCAGTAATGGCCATCGATCACGAAGTAAATCAACGTCTCACTCTCCTCGCCAATGATCAAACGGTAACAAGCAAATGAAACGCCCTAAAATTTCACCCCCTAAAAGCATCTCACCCTTCGACCCTTCTCTCTTTCCGGTACCCCTTCATTCGAACGAGCCTGTGGCAAAGAAGAAGAACTGTACATTAGGGTGACTTTGTTATTGTAAACGAGTTATCCGAAGAATTAAACATAGAACCGATCGGCGCATGTACTCTGCCGCCGAGCGGAAGAGAGGCAGGTAACGGAGGTGAGGAAGGCGGAGGTCATACGCGCCGACAAGGTAGAAGGGTTGAAAGAGGTGCGAGAGGGTGAGAAGAGGGCGAGACCGAGCGAGAGGTACGCGAGGGAAGTCGATGAAGAAGAGGAGGAGGAGGAGGAGGAGGAAGCGGGAGGGTGGGTGGTGCATCGGAAAGACTGAGAGAGAAAGAGAGGGAGAAGTGAGGGAGTAAAAAAGAGAGGAGTGAGGGGAGAGAGTGTGGGAAAGTAAGAAAGTGAAAGAGGATAAATAGAAAGGTAAAAGGAAAGGAAAGGAAATCCTAGAGAGGCGAAGAGGAAGAGCGAAGGGATCGGGGTGAAGCACGAAAAAAGGTGGATGTGATAACTGAAGAGAAAAAGAGAAAGAAAGAAGATATGAACGAGCGAATGACGATAAATAGAAGAAGAGAAGGGAGAAATGCACGAGAGGTCTGCCAGGACGAAGAGTAAAGAGAAGGTGTGAGAGAGTAAAAGACGATGAGTAGGGAAGAGAAAGGAATACAGCGGAATATTGCAACAAAATAGAAGAGAGAGAAAGAGAGAGAGAAACTAAAGGGAAAATGCGCAAGAAGAAACGAACGACAAAGAGGGATGAAAAGAGAAAGATGCGCGAAAAAAGAAGAAGGAAGATAAACGACAGCTGGGGTGAAAGAGAGAAAAAGGACAAATTGAGGGAGTGAGCGAATATAATGTGAGAGAAAGTGAGATAGAGGGAGAAAGAGAGCCAGAGAGAGAGAGGGAGAGAGACGTGTAGATGAAAAGTGAGAAAAAGGATAAATCGAGAGAGTGAGCGAATAAAATATGAGGGAAAGAGAGAAAGAGGGTGAGGGGGGGGGGAGAGAAGCGTAGATGGAAATGCACAAGAAGCGACGATGGGAAGGAAGCAAATGAAAGAGAAGGGTGTGCGGAAAGTGAGAAGAAGAGAGACGAACGACGAGCGGAGCGAAAGAGAGAAAAACGATTAAATGTTGAGAGGGAGTGAGTACCGAGAAGAGAGAAAGAGGAAGAGGGTGAGCGAATGAAACGAGAGAGACGCAGAGAGAAAAGGAGAGAACGCGGAGGGAAATGCACAAGAAGCGATGGAAAGAGGAGGGTGGGCGAAGAATGAAGAAGTGAGACGAACGACGAGCGGAGCGAAGGAGCGAAAAACGGTAAGTGGAGAGAGTGAGTGAATAACCCACACACGCGTGCAAACAGCTGAGAGAGAGAGAGAGAGAGAGAGAGAAAGAGAGAGAGAAGGGGGTACCTCTGGCAACGGGTCGATCGAAAGCGCAGCGCAGAGAAATGCACCACCTCTGCTCTGGCAGCGTTGGCTGGCACAGCAGCGTCACGTTGGCCACTCGCGGCGAACAAGGACAACGAGCCCTGCCAGAGATAGAGGAAGAGGAAGGAAGAGAAAGAGCGAGGGAAGAGGTGGCACGAGGAGAGAAACGAAGAAAGAGGGAAAGCAAGTCCAGAGAGATGGAAAAGGAGAGCTTCCTCGGGCGAGCGAAAGAAAGAGAGAGAACGATCGCTGAAGACTGAGAGGAAAAGAGAGAATCACTCAAGACCGAGGGAGAGAGAAAGATCGCTGAAGAACGAACGAACGAACGAACGAGAGAGAGAGAGAGAGAGAGAGAGAGAGAGAGAGAGAGAGAACACGTCGACCAATACCGAGGCAGGGAGAGAACGAGCCAAGCCGACTCGCGTTGGGCTAGGTCAGGACTACCCGAGTTCCACACACCGCTCTCTGCGTGTGCCATCCGCGAGAGAGCCGAAGGCGGAGACCACCCTCCACGACATAAAGGGTTAAGCCCGACGTGCATATTCGACCGAAACTTACCCTGTGCTGCTGTTGGTACTCGCTGCCAAGTGAGTTACCCATGGTGTCCGACGAGTCATCGTCATCGCGAGACGGCGAAAAGAAATCGGCGAACGGTGAGCACGCACCGGAAACGGCGTGCTCGTGGGGAACTTCCGTTCCGCGAAGCAAATCATTCGGATAAACAAGGAGAAGGTGGCGTGGAGTGTTTGTGCTGTACTTCGAGAGTGTGTGTGCGGGAAAGAAGAGAGCGAAGGTGTGAGAAAGAACGAAGAAGTAGAATAAGGAAGGGAAAAAACGTCGGGCCCTCGGCCTCCGCCTCCGAGGGCTTCTTCCTCTTCGATCGGTTTGCCGGGGCAAGAAGGGCCGCGAAAAGGGACGAGCACGACGCTATTCGAAAGGATAAAAGTGCGCGAAAGTGTTCTCCACGGGCCCTTAATATCGTGCGTCGCGAAGCTCAAACGTCAAGAACACGACGAAGGATAAAGCGTAGTAAAACCGGACTAACCGAAGTGATCGTGTTGTAAGTGAGAAGAGAAGAGAACGTGCCGCGAATCCTTGTTTATAAACAGGCCTGTGCCAAGCAAGGGATTAGGGCGAAGGGCTGCGCCGATTGATCGGGTGCAACGACAGCCCGAGCCGATCCCCAATTCCCTTTTCCCGATGTCCTGATAATCGATAAGCGTGCGTGGCAGCGGCTACCATCGCGACAGGAATGTCCTTCTCTTGGCTTGGCTCAAGAAGAGCACGTTGAAGTAATCGAAAACTCGTCTGAAGAACAATTGCGAATTAACGAGGAGGAAAAAAAACAGTAGCGAGAGAAAAGAGGGAGCGGCCTTACCGACGAGCCTCAGAGGATTGAAAAGCAAAACGAACTTTAAAAGGAAAAAGAAGAAAAAAAAGAAGAAAAAAAAAGGGAAAGCTTCTTTTAACTAACAACGAGCCTGGCGAATAAATGTTGAGGCCAAACGACGACGCCAGGCGTCCCCAAGAAGGAGGCCTCCTAGATCGGCGCCACCACCTCCCGTGCGTCGTCCCAAGGGCCTTCGGGATGCCGGTCTCGCTGAGGAACCACAGGATCACGTAAGAGGAACGCCGGGGCCCTTCCACCTTCCGCGGCGAGCGGGCACACGCGTTGAGAGAAAGAGAAGAAGAGAAGAGAAGAGAGAGGGAGGAGAGGCCTCGTCCTCGAGCGACGAGGTCCTTCGAAATCGAAAAGCAGGAAGCATGCTACTACGACGAACTTGAATCGAAAAGAGAAAAGGAGAAGAGGAAGAAGAGGAGAATCTGGAAGCAGATGCTTCGAGACGCGTGAGTTCCCCGTATCTGCTATTTTCTTCAGAATTTACGCGAGATGATGAAAGAAGGACGGGAGAAAGGAGAGTGAGAGTTGACGCGGGTCCTTGCTATCCTTTTCCTAATTTCAATAAAGAGAAGAGACAGAGAGACGTGTTCGTTCTACCATCCTTAAATTTGCGAAGAGAATAAAATAAGAAAGAAAAACTCATTCTGGTCCTTCAAAATCGATGCTTCGACGCATGTGAATTTTCTGATGCGCGAACGAACCCCTTTTCCAATAGCAAAACACAAACGAAAAAATATAGTAAGATACTTGTCTTCGTCCTTGGAAGTCCTGCGCGCTAAATCATTCCTTAAATCGCAACGGGAATAAACTAAATACCGAAAGAGAAACCGGAAGAAGCACGAGCTAAATTAATTCTTACAGTCCCGGGGAAAGCCCCTCTTCCTTAATCAAAAACTCAAAAGAAAGAACAAAAATCCAGAGAACAAGAAGGTATTTTAAAAAGTTCGCGAGTCAATCGTGCGTGCTGCATCTTCTCTGAAAATTTAACGCACATAGAGAAGAGAAAAATAATCAAGGACACAAGAAAGTGACGCGACCCAACGCTTTGGCGTGCCTTCCCTTCCATCCCCCTTTTGCGAACGATTGGAAAAGTAACGAAGAAGCGAAAAAATGAAAAATCGAGAAAGAGGACCAGCTCCACGACAATGACGCCGGGATTGAAAAAGCGAACGCCCCGCGATTGATCGCCCAACTCTCCCGCCGCGGTACGCCACCCTCTCTCCTCAATGAAAGTGAATGGTGTGGGAGAAGGATTCGCGGGTTCGCCGCTTCCGCTACGAATCCCGATTCCTCTCGTTCCCGTATTCCATCGTGATCTTATTTCTCAGAGAATCGACAAATCCACCTTCGATTTTCCCCAGTTACCGAAGAGAATCGAACGGCAGGCTTGTGCTTTAATGAAAGTGGAGAGTGTAGGAGGGTTGGCGGATGCTGCGTGGAACCACTACGCCGGCCAAAATATTGCCTGTGCACATGCCCTTACTCGGCGTTGCCAATCGATTCTGCAGCTTCCCTTTTTCCAGTCCTCCCAGCCCTTTTCACCACCACGCACCCCAAAAATTCATAGGAAACTTTTCCAAAACCAAGGAAATGAAACTTCACGGTAGTTAAAGACCAAACTGAAGCTCCTGGTGATTCTCCGCATCAGCAGCTAGAACGGATTCAAATTAAAGAAGAGAATCCACGACGGTCTTCTCATCGCGCGCATAAGTGTCTGTTTGTCTGGGTGTTCCTATCAATGTGGTGGTGGAATGAAATGGTCATCGAATGATTTTGCTAGGATCGTGGGGCGGGCGCGTTACAGGATGAGCGGATGAATTGGTGGCTTTCATGGAAATCGAAATTTAACGTGGGCCAGAGTGAAGCCTCCTCCTCTCTCTTTCTGCGCTGTGTTGGCGTCGGTAGTGGTGGCGTCGGGTGGTGGCAGCGGTGAGGAGAAAGAGGGCGGACTTCGGAGTTTATGCACCCACCACCTCCCTTTCTCCCTCTCTCTCTCTCCCTCTCTCTCACTCACTCTCTCACCCCTGCAGTCGATCAATGCGTGGACGGGTTTCACTTTCGCGGTGTTAAAGTGTTGCATCACAGCCAATTGAAGAGCCGGAATGACTGCGAGCAAGCCTCCTACCACCCCGGCCAATCCCCCCCAACACCCCACTGTTTTCTGTCAGGAATGATCGAGGAATTTTTTTGGCCTTTTCGAGTGCCAGAGAAATATTCGAAAATTTTGCTTCGTCTACTCGTCCACCTTCGTTCTTAGTACGTGAAATCTTAAGTTCTTGGGCTCTGTGACACTTTGGTTCCGCTGATGTTTTTTAAGGCCTTCTATCACCACCACCACTATCACCACCACCTACCTCCCACTTCCTCTCAGGGATAACCGTGGAATTCTTTTTGAGCTTCGAAGTGCCAGAAAAATATCTGAAAACTTTTTTTTGTCTTCTCGTCTACCTTCTTTTTTAGCGCGTGAAGTATTATATGGTTGGTCCTATGCCACCTTGGTTCTTCCGATATTTCTCAAGGCCTCCTACTACCACCACCTGCCGCCTATTTCCCGTCAGAGATGACCGTGGATTTTTTTGAGCTTCGGGGTGCGAGAGATATCTTTACAAAATTAGTTTTGTTTTTTCATCCACCTTCTGTTTTAATTTAACACGTGAAATCTTAGCTTGTTGGAACCTGTGTGTTGGTTCTTCTGACGTTTCATAGAGAATGCGAACAACTTTTAGATCCTCCTTACAAGCCTGTAACTTCCTTTTAGTAAAGTAGATTTGTCGTACATTGTGGATGATTATGAGCGAGAATTATTTCTAGATGCGCGAAAGAAAATTTTACAAGTAAATGGTTAACGTCTTTGAGGTCGTGGAACAAGGTTGATTGTAAGGAGAATTTGCGGTGCACCGCAAGCACTGCGATCGTGAAACGAGTAACAAAAGTACGCGCGAACGTACGTTTAATTAAAAACACGTGACAGAGTATGATGCGGATTCAGGATTTCATAGAACCGGTTTTAGTGACAAAGAGTCAGTTGCAATTTTTGTTGTAACTGGAACACACGCATTGAATTATAAGGTGTGAAAGATGTGTTTGCTGAGTGAGTTGATGTTAACAGAGCTAAAAGCTTTTTAATATTGTTTTAACAACGACAGTACAATTTACCCACTTGCGAAACTGATGCTAGCATGCGTAACCCTTGATTGTTTTCTGTCCTACAACCACTTTTCCGTGTCTGTTTCGCCATTGATAGAATACAATCGCGACGGATTCTGTCGGTGGGACGTACCCATGGGCATTCGAGTAAATTTAGAACGATCGAGAACATTTTTATTCCCCAGATAAAAATTCAATTCAATCTGCATTGGGACCATCCCATTGAGAAAGCTGGCAGAGCTTGCGAATGAATGAGCGCCCAAGTTATCCTGCAATGAAAAAGTATTCTAGACGCGAAGAAACCAGTGACATGGAAATCCCTAGATCATTATGTTACATCGAAAAAACTTGTCACATTTTCCTACGAAATTCTTCACCCACTAATTCATAGCTACTTCCTACTACCATTACCTTGCACAGAAGTCCTCAATCTAAACTCCACAAAGAAAATCATAACATCAAAGCGATCGTAACAATCGAGCCCAAGATTTAAAATTCAACATTTAATTTCTAGCTGCTAGCCTAATTCGATTCTTGTCACTGTCGCTTATACCGAGCTAGATAATTCGTGGTCCACTTTTTCTCTCTCTCTTTCTTTCTCGATAAATCGAATTACGTCGCAACTCGATCTTCCGCGAGCCCAGACACTGGCACTCTCCTGCAGAGTCGAAAGATCGATTATTTAAATAATCCATTTGGTTTCAGCAGTGAAGAATGGAAGCAAGTGAGTGGGACCACGCGACCTTGAGGGAGGAGGAATTCGAACAGCACGCGGTCTACCTGGTACCAGATGTGGCGGCATCGCCGGGCGACACCAATCGGGCGGAGGCCTCGTTGCCGAGGAATCTCGTCCTCAAGCCCTCTCAGGCCCTCAACGATGTACGTTCTATTCTGCTTAAAAATATCTTCCAAGAGCAAAGATCCACGAGTTGGAAAGATCGCGAAATCTTTCTTCTAACGCTGTCTTTATACCTTAGACCGACGCGGCTGAATCCCTGAACGCCAAAGAGTATATGTGTTATTTGTTTGCATCAATATCGCAAGTTAGATGTTTTGCATTCTCAACAAAATGATTTTAGACTTTTTTTCTCATGGTAGAAAATATAGTACATATTTTAAACATAAGTCTGTAGGATAGCTCGTTGAAGGCAAGTAAACATTGAATAACATTATCTGGATTTGACTGAGAATTATCCAAATTCGCAGCGCGGACTATCGTTCGCTTTAGTTGTCATTGGTTGGTCAAACGTGTAACGGCAGTAGAAGAAAGTAAAAGAAAAAGAAACAATCCAAGGTAATAGTCTGCAAAATGTCCTTTTAACAGACGAGCATGTGCAGTCTTACTCGTGCGTATTAGACGGCCTTAGAACATGTTTATGTAAGAAATGTCAATTTAATTCTAATAATTTCGCGTTTCCACTAAATCACGAGTGTTTAATACATTTGATCGAGACTACATTCGATTTCTAAACTAAATTTTGCCCGCAATCAGTTCAACGACTTTTCTGACATTTAGAATATCTAGAGACACACGAAGATTTCTTACAATAACAATAAGAAATACAGAATAACACGTTCTCCAAAGCATGATCCACAATTTTCATTAACATCTAAAATATCCACCGCACCTCTCAAGCACCACGCGTCACGATATCTTAACCGCTCAGCATCAACCGACAAGTCACGCCTATACAAGCACATCTAAAACCAGATTAAAACGAAAGACATCTCGGAAGAAAAGAAAAACTCGAAACATCTTCCAAATCGCGTGAGCGAATTCCAATGGAGGGATCAAAACGCGCGAAGCAAATCGAACGTCGCCGATCCGGGCGCTAATTAACTTACGAGGCGTGACCTAGAGTCGCGGTTAAACGTTACACTTTCCTCGCCTGGCACGGAATCCTCGACTCGCCCGCGCGGAAATTCGCACTCCGCCTCGAAAACTCATCGCGCGAGAGGCGAGAGGAGGAGGCGGGTGCGCAAGTCGGTCGTGGCCTTGATTAGACTCGTTGAACTTTGATAAGCGCCGTCGACGAGGACGAGAGGACGAGGGCGTCGGAGTATCCCGAGACGCGGGACACCGGCGTCGGGACGACGACGTTCGATGGATCCGTCGAGGAGAACGGGGGTTAAAGGTTGGGGTCGAATTCTCGTGCTCTCAACGACACCGCCCTGGGTATTTTTATTTCGAGCGGGAGCCCAGTTTCGCGGTCGTCGAGAGGTGGTCGAGGTAGAACGGATGCACCGATTATTTATTTGATGATTGATTTTAGCCCCGATCCGAGAAGAAAGTAAAGATAGACGGTTTTTGACGCGACGAGATTGTATAAAAAATTAAGAAGGGTCTTTGATTGTGGTGGCAGTATCGAGAGGTTATAAGGAGAATGTTGTGCTTTGATAGTTTAGAAGATAGTTTAGCACGTAGAAATGGTTATTTTTATCTGAAGAGGGATTTTAGTGACGACGCGAGAAGAAAGTAAGGATAGACGATTTAGGACGCGACGAAAATGTATGAACAAATAAGAACGATTTTTATTTGTGTTGATAATATTGAGGGATTTCACGGAGAATGTGGTGCTTTTGGTAGTTTGGTGTTGTTTGTAAGTTTTGGAGTTTTGGGGATTTTTTTGTGAGATAAGCGCGTGGAGAAGAAAGAATGGGAATGGAGCCCATTTTAAAACAAAATTTTCGACGTCCGTTACGAAAGGAAAGAAACAGAGACAGTCGCGTGTTTCTCGACGTGGCGAGAGTCTATGCGGAATCAAAGATTAATCTACATTTAAAAATACAAAAAGAAAATATTCTGCACTTTCCAATTTGGCATTCTTTGTAATGCCATTAATTTTAAGACTTTCACGTTTTATACACTGTCTTAACAAAAAACAAACAATAATAATATCGTAATAAAAACGAAAAGTAAAAGTCGACAAGTCAACGTCAGAAAATTCTATCAAATATAAATTCATTTAATAAACCAGCATCGTGCATCGTACGAACTAATATAATTATTTATGTTACAGGTTTTGGGGGTGTGGAGCACGAGTTACATCCCAAAAGGGACGCGCTTTGGTCCACTGGTGGGTCAGGTATACACCAAAGACTCGGTACCAGCGGACGCGAACCGGAAGTACTTCTGGAGGGTAAGAATCAATACTTCCTGATCATCCACACTCAACGCGAACAAACATCCAAAATAATCTTCGCAAGACAAGAATCCGTCAACATCCAATAAAAACCAAACGCAATTTAATATTCGCCAACCGGAAATAAGTGGACCCACGAACATAATCAGAAGTAAACTAACAAACATAAACCACGGTTATTTCAAAAACTTAACCATACTCCTGGAATTCTTCATCCCTCGTAGTCGCGAAGGACGAGTTCAGGCGCAGAAGTGCCTCGGACTAGAATCGCCAAAGTGGTATCGCGAGCTTAGGTGATGAAAAAAAGGTGGAGAAAATAGATGGATAGAGATACAGAGAGAGAGAGAGAGAGAGAGAGAGAGAGAGAGAGAGAGAGAGAGAAGGAGAGAAGCCAGCGAAGACCAGAAACTGGTTTGAGCCGATAGAGCGAGCCTTAAAGCGAAACCCGCGAAGCCATTGATGCCTCATAACTCATCAATTCGCTGCGATGAAACTGAGTACCCAACGTGATCCTCACGCCTAACTCCATGATATTTTCACCGCGTGCTGCCCTGCAATCGTTCCACTCAATCGCCCAAATACCGGAAAACTTTTCCAAGAAATCCTTTCACGGGAGATCACTATAGTTTTCATATCGCTCGTCGCATTCCAAGAGAATTGAATAATTTTATTGCAATAACTAAAGGATTCTTCGGAAGACAATAATTCAATAAATAAATAAGAAGTTCGTGGTGCGTAAATCAGTTGGACGAAAAGAGAGTTTAATTTATCGTAGCTTCTTAAAGTGCCTTGACGCCTAATCCATTAATTCAACAGTCTTACTTTAGAATTGAGTTCTAATACCAATCTTTGAAAATTCATAATTGTCATGAGAATAGCTTAAAATTGACTTTGTAAATTAATCTACGACGTGCACATTAATTCATGGCAATAAGAATCAAATATAGTCTTTAAACCTACACGAGAATAACGAGTTGTTCGGTTAAATAAAAATAATAAATTATAACCATTTAGACCTTCAAGAACGCCCAGTCGTATTAATTAAGAAAAAATGACTTTTGCTCTTCAGGTATACAAGAACAACGAGTTGTTCTATTACATCGACGGTTACGACGTGCAGAAGTCGAATTGGATGCGTTACGTGAATCCTGCGTACTCGTCCGAGTCGCAAAATCTGATAGCATGCCAGTACAAGGTAAGGGGAATGAAACGGCGCCGAGATCTATTCTCACCTTATATTCCAATCGATTCGCGTCGCCCCCCTCCAACCAGAACCATACTTATTACCAACCACTCTTTTCTCTTCGGTTGCAGATGAACATTTATTTTTACACGATCAAGCCGATATTACCGAATCAAGAGCTCCTGGTGTGGTACTGCAGAGAATTCGCCGAGCGACTCAATTATCCGTTGACGGGGGAATTAATGCTTCAGAGAATACGTAAGTATACCAATTCAATTGCTAGCCAGACAAAAGAATTGGGAGTGAAGTGAAAAGGAAAGAGGGTGGAGAAATAATTGGAAGCTAATCGACCATCCCTCTCGAAGCACCAGGGCGTAAAAATAGAACACGGAGACACTTGATAATACCATCTCGCCAGAGCTAATTTAATAGATGCTTTCGCGAATGACGAGAAATATTTATTCCAGGACAACAAGTGCAACAATCAACACTTCCTACCGAAATACCAACCACTGTGGACGTGGTATCACCACTGAAAGACTCGTCGATCTACGAGAGACGATCCCAAATGACCCCCACTGATGGTTCAGTGAGATCAGACGAAGGTTACCACTCGAACGGCTACCACGACGAGATCCTAACACCACCCGAGGAAAGCAGCGAGTCCGATTCCGAGAACAACTATGTGCTGGACTTCAGCAAAAACTCCAAGACCTCGGTGTGTAGCAACGAGGTGCTGAAGCAGGATAACCCAGCGGCTAAGAACGAGTACAGGAAGGTTAAGATCAAGATCACGAAGACCTACGGAAATTTTCAAACGTCCAAGGGTCTAGATGGACCGACCAAGGACAAGGATCAAGAGATCCTGAGCAGAGCGGTGTCCCCAGAGATTCAAAAGCCCGTCTCGCCAACTGTCCTGCAAAAGACGACCATTCTGTCGTCCATGAGCGAGGACGAGATCAGTGAGAAGAATCCGAAGCCTTTTTACGAACCAGAAGTAAAAGGAAACGTGACGATGACGAGCGGCAGACCACCCTACCTGAACAGCCCCAGTAGTTCCATCCTGGAGAACATCCTACTGCGGAGCAGCACGGACAACAACAATAACAGCCACAGCCATCATCACAACGGCACCCAACAGCACCATCAGCATCATCAAATCCATCATCAAACCCACGTGGACTCGGTGACGCCACCTCCGTCCAGTCCCACCGAGATGGCTTACTCCTACAAAAAGTCCCACCGTTACGGCAACATCCTACCCTGCAGTCCCGACTCCAGTTCCAATCTACCCATGCAGACGGATTCCTGCGTGAACTCGACCACTGGCAACAACCCTGGTCCACTGCCCATCCACAGTCCATCTGGAAACCTTCACTCGAGCACGGGTAACCTGCACTCGAGTACAGGCAATGGTGGTGGTACCGTGGTTGCACTGACTCCTCATCCTGGCAACATTCATTCATCCAGCAATCCAGTCAGCCTACACTCCAGCACCAATGTTCTCTCATCCAGCACCATTCTAACCTCGAGCAACGGTTTGCACTCGTCCACGACCACCACGTCGACCGTTTGCCAGCCGACCAAGCGCAAGACGAAGAGTCCTTCGCCTTCGTCAGGCACTCATCCAACCGGTGCCACCACCCCGACCATTCTCTACTCGAGCAGCAACGGCGGTGCCTGCCAACTCGAGTCGAGCCCGGTTTACCCAAACTCTGCTGCCAGCAGTGGCCAGAGTGTTTCGCCGATCTCGCCGATCCAATCACCTGGGTCTTATCCGTATGGACTCTATCATCAGAACGGCACGTTGCATCACAACGTCGCACCTTTGTCCATCAACTGCACAGCCTACTCGCCCACACCCAGTGGTAACGTGGTCTACGAGAGGACAGACGGCAGGAGGCTGGAGGCCGCGACCAGCAGCCATCAGCTGCCAACCTCCTCGACCATGCAACTGGACGGCAATCAGGCCCTGATCGCCGGCACGCACAATCTACACCTGGGCCATCATCCGGGCCTCACCATTCATGCCAATCCATCGTCCTTGAACAGATACTCGCCGGCGAGTTCTCTGTCGCCGGACGACCACGGTTGCTCACAAAGTGGATCCCTCAGCCCAAATTCTCAGGGTTCTAGGGGCTACAGGTCGCTACCATATCCGTTAAAGAAGAAGGACGGAAAGATGCACTACGAGTGCAATGTCTGCTGCAAGACCTTCGGTCAACTGTCCAATCTCAAGGTGCACCTTAGGACGCACTCGGGCGAGAGGCCCTTCAAGTGTAACGTCTGCACCAAGAGCTTCACGCAGCTGGCGCACCTGCAGAAGCATCATCTCGTACACACGGGTGAGATGATTCGTTTCTTTTTGATTGTAGGGGCTTAATGGTTATGGACTTGATACCAAACTGGTTGATTAACATTTTGGTAGCGTAAGTGTAGCTGGTTTCCGATACTCGTGTTTTTCTAATGCTTTCTGATAATTATAACAGCATATGACCCGCATCCTAACAAAGCTAGCTACAATACGAGCTGAACGTCGACTTAGGTTACCGTGTAAATTCGGTTCAAATTGAAATCACGAAATTGACAATAATTTACTGGATAACCGTAAAAGTCCGAAGACTTGCGTCCTTTGTCGTTATTGTTTTTTCTTCTTGGAAAACAAATGGAACTTTGAATTAACAATTAAATTAACCTTGATAGGGGAGAAACCTCACCAATGCGAGATCTGCAAGAAGCGATTCAGCTCGACGTCGAACCTGAAAACACACCTAAGACTGCACTCTGGCCAAAAACCTTACGCCTGCGACCTCTGTCCCGCCAAGTTCACGCAGTTCGTACACCTGAAGCTACACAAGAGGCTACACACGAACGAGAGACCGTACACGTGTCAGGGATGCGACAAGAAGTACATTAGTGCGAGCGGCCTTAGGACGCATTGGAAGACCACGAGTTGCAGGCCGAACAATATCGAGGACGAGCTCGCGTTGGCAGCTGCGGTGGGCTCGCCTACGTACTACGAGTATGGCCCTGACATGAATGTCGGTACGTATTACTCCACGAGTGGAAAAAACTGTATCGTAATTGATTTCTGAATGAGAAGAAATAATAGCTTGGCACGCGTTAAAAAGGTTGAATTTCATAAGAATTAATTATCTAAAACGAACGAGGGAAAACGTTATATGGACCGCCTACTTCGAAAGTGGTGTAGGTCCGTTTAAAAAAAGAAATTAACTAGTTATAAATCACAAGTTTACAGTAAATTAATCACAAATTATGCGATCTCATTTTTGTTTTTAAATGGACTTACACCACTTTCAATATAAACGGTCCGTATCTCTTCAAGAGAAACAATTGTTTCTTTAAATACATAACTAGTTACGTTCTTCGATAAATAGAAAAAATGAGTCTCTTATTATTTGATTGGGAGGCGCTCTATCGAAATGCCAATTATAGTGACAACGGTAATTTTTGAAAGGATCGATTCTCAGGTTGAATTAAATTTTGTAGACACTCCGTACAAGAAAAAAAAAATATATACACTCGATGTAAACCAAGCTGATATAAGTTACTTGTAAATCGATAAAACTTGATAGCTCGAGAAAAGAGAGGAAATCGATAACAAAATTAATAAAAAACGAAGAAACAAAATCAAAGAAGTAATGTTGCCCATTTATCAATTCTCAGGAAATATGCCGAAAGAGTGCGAGTTGGAGCACATCGACAATTACGAGAGACACGGTTCCGCGCACGGTCCTCACTCCACGTCCCTCCACAACCTGGAGAACACAGTGGGCCGACCGAGCGTCATAGAGACGTCTCAACCGCACATCATCGAGTGCACTTAAGGGACGGAAAGCTCGCCGTGTAAACGAGTAAGCGATAAGCTCGGGTGACGAATGAACGAAGAAAA
The DNA here is from genome assembly GCA_944319695.1 of Tiphia femorata. Taxonomy (NCBI): domain Eukaryota; kingdom Metazoa; phylum Arthropoda; class Insecta; order Hymenoptera; family Tiphiidae; genus Tiphia; species Tiphia femorata. The sequence continues at coordinate 5,984,314 of OX090902.1, forward strand.
GCTTCGCGAGAAGAAGCTGCACCTCTTTGTCCTAGAGTGGCAGTAAGTTCGAAGGAACGAAAAGACAAGAGACAAAAGGGAGAGGAACACGTAGAGAGACTTGTGTCAGCAGTGTCAAATCGGTGGGACGATGCGCGGTAGGTTCCACGCGCATGTGCGCGGTAAATTCGAAAGTCGCGAGAACGAGTCTGCGCGTCGAGCGACGGCTCACAACACAGAACCGGAAGTCTCTACGACGCGAACGGACTTTCCGTTAAAAGCGCTGAGATCTCTTCTATCGCGAGGTACTCGAAGGTGTAAAAAATTGTTATATACTTATTGTTGTTTAGTTCGTTATTGTTGAATGCGAAGCAATCTAAGTTTCTACTGAGTAATCCCGCTGAACTTTGTTGCTTTAGAGTATATATTAAAGGAGAAAATGAAAAAAAGGGGTGGGTGGGGGTTGGTCGTTGGGATAGGGGTTGTGAGGGTAGACGTTTCACGAATTGCGATTCAATGGAGAACGGAAAAGGGGTGATTTTCTTTTCCGACGAAAGGCGCGTTTAAGAAGATAAGGGTTCTGGCTAGAGAAGCACACGAAGTTCCTTCCTTGTACATAACGTCGTTTCCATATTTTTTCTATCGTAGTATTACCGGCGGCGATGACGTGAGGGGACGATGATTCAAGCTGATAGTATTAGTAATATCCAAGAGAGAACACGCACGATTTTACCCGGGTAAAAGATCGTCGCACTGTCATTCTGGGAGTAATTCGGAACTCGTCGTTCGTGCATCTCGATCTTATCCTTCCGCGGTACCGTCGTAGAAGATCAAAAAGAAAGGATCAAGTGAAAATATAATTCGAAGGAAGGAAAAGCGCTGCGACGAGACGTCGTAACGAGCACGTGGCGAGAACTGTCGATCTTCTAGAGAAAAAGTAAAAAAAAAAAAAAAAAAAACAAAGAAAAGAGAAGAACCTCCGTGAAGAAGGCACGCTCGATTTTAGCCTTCACTTTGACACGATTTTTTTATACGCACGTACCGAGCAAGCGCTGCCGCCGAGAGCGATTTACAATCACTTTTAGTCCACGTCGATTTCATTTACGACGCCTCGTCGCGCGAAAATTAACACTCGGAAATTAAACGCGGGTGAGACGGTCTTTTTTCGGCGCGCCCAGGAGGGATAAGAGAAACGTGTTTTGCGCGAGCACGATGAGGAATGATCAGGGGGTGAACAAAACCAGTGACGACACGACTGCAACTATACGAGACCTGTACCTGTATATACTAACATTACTATTAATTATTCGAGTAATTTAAAATGCTAATTTAAGAAGCTCTAATTTATGAATACCTTTATATATAAATATAAATATAAATATATATATATATATAAATATATAAATATATGAAAATCGCGAGGGAGATTCGCGGGGTGGTAGGCGAGGGCGGTAGGCTGAGCTCGCGCGATGATCTTCGTTTTCGAAAGAGAAAAGCGAAAAAAAAGGGGGAAAAAAAAATAAAACGGAGAACGCGTGACACGATTGTCCGTATAAATATTAGATAATTTATTATTATCAGTCGCGTTTAATGGCGGCGCGCGGCGACTTAGCGCTTCTCGAAACGAATCGTGTATATCTATAACTATATTTATATACATTCATATCTATATTTTTTAGGCGCCGTTTTGTCGTGTACATTTTACATTCGGTGGACGATGGCACAACACGTGTCCGCGAAACGATCGGAGATTTTTTAATACACCCTCTCTGTCTCTCTCTCTCTCTCTTTCTTACGCTCTATCCTCACTTTTCATCTCTCTCACTTTCTCTATCTTTACGTTCAAGTTCTAAAACGCGTTTCCTTGTCGACACGACGACTACACGCGCGTGCCGACGACGAAACCGGCGCGATCGCGAAGTGGATAGCTAAAAGCGAATTTCTCGTTAGAGTGGAATAATTATGCGCAATTACCCGTGGCCGTTAGACACTCGTGATAGGCGAGAGACGAATTGGAAGAAGAGGAAAAGAAAAAAGGGGATTAAGAAATCTCGTCGATAATCGCGTCCTTGTTCTCATCCACTTCGCGATCCAATTGGGTAAATTAATTAATCGAAAGGTCTCCACCACACGCTCAAACTACTTAATATCGATCGTTCCATGGAAACGTCGGCGTGTAGGTTTTATTTGTTCTTAGCTTTTCGCTCGATCGTGCACAAATCCCCCGCGAGATTTTCCGGCCGAAGAGGAAACGCGGACAGAGAATTCTCGTGAGCTCCGCGAATTTTATAGTCTTATTACTAGCGCGATAACGAAGCCCTTCGATTAAGCGAATTTCAATTTTCAAATCCACTTTCGCTTCGTGAGATCGAAGATCGTGGCCGAGAACGAGAGACTGTAGAAATAAAGTTCAGCGAGGAGAGAAAAATCAAAGGAATTATTCTCGGTGGAATTTTGTGTTTTTTCTTCTTTTTTTTTTTTTTTTTTTTTCTTTGAATGGGCGTGAAAGGTCTTTGAGGAAGCAATGAAAATCTAGTCAATCTGCTCTTACGTTGTTTCGTCGCGAATCGACACTTTGGTTCGACTTTTCGCGAGATGTACTCTAGAATTCTACTGATTGTGAGATTAATTGTAATTTTAGGAGGAATGAAAAGCGACGAGAAAGACTCGTGGAGCGAAAGGAATTTTGTTCGCGCGCCAATTGCGAATCGGCGGGGAGGATATTGAAAAGTAGTCGAAAGCCCGGGAAATTCAAAACGCTCGCGTTCGCGGTCACGATCCCAGCCTACTTACTAATCGATTCTCTTCTCCACCAACCTTCTCTCACTTCGCATCTCTTCCACTCTCATTTCCGAGAAACTCTACCCACTCGTACTTCCACTAACTTTTACGTCGGGAATGTTCACGAACGAGCACAGCCTACCGCACTGATGAAAAACAACGTACATCCTTACGCGTGGTACAGCGTCGCGACGCATTGCCGACCCGACGTGCGTTCGAGAGGCGAACGAAGAAGGAAAATGTTTTTTGTAATAACGATCGACGTCGAGCGGAAATGCGAGTCTCGTTGTCCCGCGAAGGTATTATATCTAATTACGTATCGCAGACTGATATAGACACGGCTATCGGGCATCCAAGAAATAATTAAGCGGGGAAATCGCAGGGTCTGGACTAAGGTAGAACAGAGAGACTTTGTTTTTCTTTTTAACGAAACTGCGAAACAAGAATTGATCTTCGTTAATTGATCTTGCAAACTCGTTTGCCGAGAGAATCGATCGATATCGTAGACTGATTAAATGCAAATGCTCTCATCTTACTATTCCTCCTGACTCACTGTGCAATTTGCACTATTCTCAATTATCAGAGGAAAATAATATCGGCGTAGTCATCCTGTAAAGGTAGAGATAAGAATTGTTTCCTCTTCCACCAGAGAATTTTCATATTCTCTAAGTCTTTCTTTCGAAACAATTAAACGTTACGGTTAGCTGTAAATAAATCGCGACGCACGAATTAAAAAGGAATTAATTCTTCATCGATTATCGTGTCGACTTCTTGGCAAGCGGAGTTACGAATGAAATCTCTTCTATCTTGCAAAGCATACGGATGGCGCATCCGAAGATTTTCAGTTCGAATTAAATTCAAGAAAACAATTGTACGATTGACAGGAGCCGCGCGATATCTCAAAAATGTCTCACGGATACCGATTCCCCCACTTTCAGGAATACTCGTAAAAGTAATCTTTACATTCCATTTTTCAGCGATACGAATTGAATCTAGTTATATGATAATACTCTTTTTTATACTCCCGTAACGCGAGTGATGCGTATCGCAGATATCGATAATGCGCTTGGAAAACCTACAATTGAGGAACCTAAGGGACAAGTTTGTTAGCTACGATTCGCAAAGGCCTTTATATTGATCTGCTGATACGTTATCGGGCAATGTCGACGACTCGGGCACTCTGCGGAATGTTTAGGCCAAGGAAAATTATACATAGTGTACGCTATACTAGCGATAATTTGCGAATTAATAAAAAGTGCGCAGGACGCTGATATGTAACTACTGTGAGACGTCGGAATCGTAGAGAATCTTCAGACTGATACTTGCTACTCGTACAATACTGACGTTGACAGTGGTACTTTATAGGCCTGCACATGTCTCAACTCACGAGTACGATATTGGAAGCAAATATTTAATTGATTTAAATTTCATATTTCGTTATAGATTTGTTATGGTTTTCTCAAGTACTGATAATTCATTGTTAAAAATTTGTCAAATGCAGATATCTACTATTTGCATCTACACTGTACGTTAATATTGTTTCTCTATGAAACGACTGTTTCCAATAACGTTCCTGTGCTTAGCAACATTCTGTACATTGCCTTGATTCTCGACATTGCCTGCACTAAACGCACTCTATACATAATGAAATAGATAAAAGAAAACCTAGTGCTTAGGTTCGAACTGCGGGAAGCAAGAACAGAAAGAGCGAGAAGAACCGTAGGAGAAGTCGAGAAAAAGATACCGTGTAAATAAGCTAAGGGTAAGAAACGTAAAAAAGGATCAAGTGACTAACCGCCTCGACAACAAACAAGCAATATTTAGTTCTTACCATCTCTTAATAATTAAATGATAACTCCAACTGTACTGTACACAAGTGTACACGCTCGTACGTATTTAAACGACTATAAATTAAATGTTAATTATCCTTACACTTCGTATATAGTAAATTGTTACGCATTTATTATCATTACAATTATTGAATAGATAATGCTCAATTAGCATTTGTTTCTTAAAATAAAAAATAAATATATGGCTGTTGGATATTTATATGCACATATCACTACCTCAGCACTTTGATTCCTTACACGAGTAAAAATTGCCCAAACTTTAAACACTCTCTGAACATAGACAGCCAGATATACCTATGTAAGTGTACCGTCACTTCTTAGTCCTTTTAACTTAGTGTCAATGATACTGACTAAATCTTTCTATTCATTCGTAAAAATTGCTCAGCATTAAATTTATAAACACACATAAGATACTCATACACCCTTTCCTTAATAATTGGTGCAACAGTATAGTGACATAGACATACCTTGGGACAACAGGAACAGATGGATGAGGTATGTCTCATAATTTTTTCACTTTTTATTGCAAATTGATCTACAATCACCATTATCTGGCTCATCATCATTTCATTGTCATCATTATAAATAGTAAAACATTACAGCAGCCCTATAAAGGATGCTAAAGTTATTAGAATGTGTCCACATATATCTTTCTTCATTTCAGACCAAATCAATTATCTATTAATTCCTTGCAAATACTGCAACTGCGAAGGATGGAATATTTCTCCCCTTAACAGCGAAAACCGTTCAGTATAATTGAAAAACTTTCTCATAATACACTACACAAACGGTCATTTGTGGCATAATTGAGAAAATAAGAAGAAAAGCTATCTAACTTATGAATAATTTTTGCACTTGTACAGTCATTGTACCTCGTATATGGGAAATACTTAAGATTTCCGTGTACACGTCAAGTATAATGTACAATTCTATAGTACTTAGAAAAATAATACGGATTTTGTTTAGTTAATGGAAACAATTAACTATTTGTAATATACCACGTAATTTATGTGGGTATGGACATTTGAGTATGTTGTCACAGCTAAGGTCAGTCCCTGAAAATAGTTTCATACAATAATTTACCGTCCTTTTTAATACCCATAAAATGATGGTAAAAATACTAATTCTCGTATACAAGAAGCATATGTATGTATTCTTCCAAAGTCAAAAGCAATGACAAACTTGGAGAAACATAACATCGGTGCTAGAGAAGCTCTCTTACAAAGATAGAGCTGTAATAATTCAACAGTCATTAAAAACAACAATAAGTACTTTATGAAATAATTTTCTCTAAGTGGTCAAATTTTTCCAAATGCAAAACATATTTACAAAAGGTATTTCTGTGTCTTTTAGAATAGCCTTTTTCATTGACAATTTCAATCTATCGCATACATTTACAAATATACAGAACGTAGTCCAAATAAAGTGGGCAAATGCAATACCAATTAATAGTAAAAACAGTCTTGCTGTTTTTACACATTAAAATTGTGACAAAATTAAATGTTATATAACAGAATAAGGACAAAATATACTATTGTCTACAAAAATCTACTATCATGCATACATGCTTTCCACACATAAATAAGAAATAAAAATTTTAATTATGTAGAATGACAATAATTATTAACCATATATATGTATTATAAGAGCAAAAAATGAATGACATGCACAAATGGTAGGCAATATAAATCACGAAAATGAATTGTCCTACCTTATCAAGGTACAGGACTATCTGTGCCACTTCCACTGTTGGTCCCTGCTTCAGTTTTAGTAGCAGCCACCCTATCACCTCGCTTGGAAGTTTTGGATAATGATGCAACCTCTTTCAGCAAACTGGAGATCTTGATTTGCATATTTGATATTTTAGTTTCATACTCCTTTTCCGTTGCCTTCATCTTGTTGCGCATTTCTGTTTCAGATGTAAAGTTCTTTGCTTTTAATTCTGTTATCTGTATTCAAAAAAAAAAGGAAAGAATAACTTTCAAATTGTTCACTCATAAGAAGTATACTAATTATACAGAGTTATAAACACAAACCTGTCTATCCTTAGCTAGAAGTTGCCCATCTTTAATACTAATTTGTTTTTGAAGATGTGCTATTTTTTCTTTGAGTTGTGTAACAGCAACCACATGATCCGAACTATTTGGATCGTGCGAATCGTGTACACCGACCATTCGGGCTGCTTTAACAGGAGTTGGACCATTCGTATCACTGCCTTCTGACTGTGGTGGCAACTTGGTAACATCCACCCTGTGTGGCCTTTTGTTATGACTTTTTAATCTAAAGTACATTGGTAAATAGCCAAAATATAATTAATCAAAAAGCATGTAATACGTACATATCTCGCTAAAATATACCTAACACGAAACAGAAATTGCTAATCATGCCATACACAATTAAAACAATAAAGCATAATGTTACCTTACGATATTAGATCTTTGTATAATTACTTTTGTTCTTTGTGTTTTGCAGCACGCTGTTGCGCCAGTTTCAAATGAGCTCTCCTGTCCGCATCCGATTGTTTCGTTTTTGCCAGGGCTCGCTTATATGATAACGTACAAAGCCAACACAATAACTTGCCATCCACCTAAAAACAAGAATATCATTGTAAACAATTTAGTAATATTATATTAAAGTAAATGTATTACCATATACCAACAAGAGAGAGGTCTTAGCTGTAGAAACTACACTTGTTGCTTATTCGTTCTCTAAAAAAAGAAAAGAAGTCATGACAGGAAGTGAAATATACGGATCGAATAAAGTCTAAAACTCAAGACAAAATGATGTACACAGCAACTTTCAGGTATCCAGGAACATAGGAAATATGGGAATAAAATTGATGTCTAGAGCAGAAAATAAATTTTATATCTATTCAAAATACGTCATAAAAAATAAAATCCAGTAATAGTAGAGGTTGAATAGAGCTGAAGTATAGAAAAAATTCTTATATAGTAAGGTAACTGTATCACCCAATATTAAAAGCACTTATCTCCAAAAGCTTCATCAAGATGCATCGTCTGACAATGGTTCGTGAAAGCAGTAGTTGTAACCACATGCATTATAAAAAAACTACCATAAAAAAAAATCACACATGTCCAAACGATTAAAGAATTTATAAAAACAAAATACTGCACAGCTAGAGATGTCTCCTTCGTATCGTTTACAACTTCGTAATTAGAGAATGTCAAATTCTTATGTCATCACCTTTTTATCTTCATCCTGTCTGTCGAAGGCACACTTCTGCTTGCACTGCTCGCACGTAACAGGTGGTCCATAGCGCTTCTCGGAGTTTGTACACCGCTGACACTTGCTGCCGATAAATGCGGCAATAGTATTGCAGTATTCGCAGGCAGATGGTTTTCCATAGGACTTCACATTCTGCTCGCACTTCTTACATATAGTGCTAGTGTTACCTTTTCTAAAAAGGTTATCGATGACATTAGTACTCGAATATAAATCAAATATCTCAATACGCAAACGAACGTGTGAGTACTCACATCGTCTGCTGGAACTCCGATCTGCAGTACGTACATTTTACAACAGGGAATGCACCTCGACACTCCTAAGAAAGTCTGCCGTTAGTTATGCATAACATCCAAACATACTTACACTACACAAAATAGCCACAAACGGCAGAAAAGAACAAAGCGTTTGAATTAAGTTTATAAACGGTATTGCGTATCTCAACGAAAACAGTTTATCATTCTTTTTTCTCTTCGCCAAGTCACAGCAATATTCAAGAAATAAAGAGCTAGCACGCGTATATCCTTGAATATTGCAAACAGCCAAGATATTTATCATCATATAAACGAACTGCGCATCTTCACGATGAGTACGACGTAAAAGGTATTGGTTACGAGCATTGATATCTACCGAAGTTACCTGTCGCTACGAGCCACACACAAACGCACACTTACAAATGTATGCACACCACGCGATCATAACGCGTGCCTACTCCAACAATCTTGGAATGCTTACGATCGGTTTACGCCTCTATACATCGAATAGAAACTACCAACATACGTCGAACGGAAAGAAGCTAATATTAGCTACGCCGTTTCGCAGATGCTTAGAGATTGACGCTTCGTGGAGGTTGTAGGGAAAAGAACGCGCGTTGAATTTTCCTTAAGCTTGGATTAAACACTACGGCCAATACCTTGCACAATTGTTGTCCTGGCGAGAGCTCCTCGAAAGGATGCCTTGAAAAACACCTGGAGCACGCGAAGAGTGGCTGAACGTTGTTAACGCTCATCCTCAAACGGCCAATTCCGCTTGGCCTTGCCTGGGCCACCGAGAATCGTACGTCACAAACGAGAAAATCGCAACACCGTGTAAAGCAGTTGCTACGGATCGAAGGGCGACGCGCTTTCTCGCGCGGTCACGCCGCGTCTCTACGCAACAAAAAGGAACGTAAAATACGAAGGAAAATAGCCTGCCGTCGTATCACTCTTTACATGTTTCACGTAGTTTTGCGCCTCTCACGCTATTGTTTTCCACGCATAACCACTTCGTCGAGTGTGCTCACCAGCCGACCGGTTGTTGATTTCGGACAGCCATCTGTATTCTTCGAAAAAAAAGAGCACGTATGCTCTTTTCATTTGGCTCGAGAACGTCCGATGGCGCTGCGATAGATTTCCCCCTCCATTATTGAGATTCAAATCAATTTGAATTTTTAATAGCAATTCTTGATTCTAATTCGGGATATAAGTGTCACTCTCTTTCTTGTATGAATCTTAATTTGCCTATGGCCACCACCAGTTCTCGGTTTTTCAAAATGACGGACGAGTTTTTAGAGTTTCTGAGATTTCAAACTGTTTTGAACATGCCCATGTGTGCATTTGTGATTAGATTATTTATAAGTTGCGATTATTTAAAATAACGTCATTGCAAGCAAGCTGCGAAATTACGTTTTAATTAATAATCACAAGATATTACCTTTCTCTTATTAATCGCGGTTTTGTTTTCAAATTTGCATATAGTTAACGCGGTACTTACACTTTATGCAATGTTTTCATTGGACAATTCGAAATGCGCGCTAGAGCCACCCGACGCCGAAATCTGATCAACTACACATGTCAATGCACGCCTTGAATTTGATTTGTACCGTGGGTACCGTGTGTATACGAAGGTGTGGAATTCGTATTATAAAAAATAGAGGTAACGTCGTTTTACAGATAAATATTATGACCCATCCTCTCATTATTTAAAAGAATCCAACTGTTGCTTATTTTACCGCATAGAATACTGTGTACTCCGTGCCGAAAAGCAATTCTACCGCGGAAATGATTTTGGTTATAACCTAGAAGATTTATACATGCCATAAGTATTATAACCATGCGCTTTTGTTATTTATGCAGTGAAATAAATCACTCGAAAATTCTGCAAATTTAGTATAATAATACACAAATTACTTTGACTTCCAGCTATGCTCTTACATAGCAAAAATTTTCTACTTCATAAATCTATTCTACTGTTTCACAGACTATGGCACCGTCTGGATTAGTACAAAATTTAGCAGAAAGGAGTGCACATACACTTTATGTGAAATTACCATTTACAATAAAGGATAAAAAGGACGTAGAGAAATTCTTTGTCGGTGTTTATCATATAAAATTACCTCGTCAATCTAGCAGATACTGTCACGTTGTCTTCACAAATAAAGAAGACACACAAAAGAATCTGGCACTTATAAAGGGGAAGACAATCGATGGAAAACGAATTATAGTATCCCCAGCACGGATACCTTCACAAACACAGGACAAAAAAGTACGAAACAGAAAGAAAATTATTATACCAAAACCTGCACCAGAAGTACCTGTGACTCAGATGTAAGAATCTAATTTTTTACGTTTACGTTTCATATTATCGTATCTGGAGGTATGCAGGTTAATTTACAGATCTTCTAATCTTTTACACAGATTACACGTATCAAATATAAAACATGGGGTAAAGACACAAGATATACAAGGTGCATTTCTCGGATGTACTAATGTAACATTTTTACGTTCGTACGCAAAAGACGTGAAGTAAGTTATTAGTGATAGTGTATTGTATAAAGATGTGTGTGCTTTTATAATATAAGATACATAATTTTTATTTTTATGTGTAGGAGTGCAATAGTTAAACTGGATAGTATAGCAGTTGCAGCAGAATATTTAACCAAAAAACGTGATGCACCTATTCTTCAAGGGAAAAAATTAGTTTTAAATCCAGACACCAGAGAAAAAAATGTCAACAAGATTAAGTTGACGAAAATTAAGAGAAAATCTAAAATTAAAATATATAATTAAGACTAGGTGAAGTGAAACTCAAACATAACACTAGGATTATCAGAAAGACTCATATTGGGTTATTGTTATCATACATTTGTATCTATTGCCTTTTGTCTTGTTACTAACAATACAAACCATTTTCATAATTAAGATGTCCTAAGGCATTGAGATGACAACTATTAACTAAAACTATACTGCAAAACAATTTTTTTTAATTCTTACTCCATTCCCATGATTTACAAATGGGAGAAATACAAAAGAAATAAAATATTTCTACAACAGAAATGAAACTACAACCTATGAATAATCCAAAGACACCTCCAAGGGAAGCTGCAATTTTATTATCTTCATTAGATTATTATACTTAAATTTAGCTATGTTTACTTACACTTATACTCACAAACAAGACTAATGTTTGGTAGCACGAACACTCTTCGTTCCATTAATCCCGATTGACCACTTAATGAAATATGCAATACTGTGGCATTCGAATACCGTAGAGCTTTCTTGCTGCAAGATATATAAAACAACGCTATTGAGAAACATTCTTGTAAGCCATGGAACTTTCATATCTGTTCAAGACTTACTAAATTTCGGCAGGACTATATTGCATTGCTGATAATGGTAATGCTGTAACTGCTACCCTAAAGGAAGTTTCTTTACATTCAGGAAGGCAATTACAATAAGGGTCTTTTACTGTTACAGAATATATCTGTGGCTTTGCATGAGCAAGACAAGGAACATGTGTTAAATTACACACCTGATCACCAACATAAAATTCTGACGCAAAAAATGGTACACAGTTACAAAGTCTACGTATGACAGATTCTTCACATTGAATATGACAATTATCTGCCCTATATGGATAGCCTGTGGCCGGAGGTGAAATGCAACCTCTGTTTCCAAATGATAAGCTAAGCACATCCCGACTGTTAGCTAAACGATACCCATACAATTGAGCAATGGTTTCATAGCCAGGACCTGCCATAAATTCCAACGATGTAGCACCTGGATATGCATACTTTTCATGTATCATTACTTGAATACCATCACCATACGTGATAGACGACAGACGATCATGTAGTGGAACAGATTTCATAACAATAGAGAGAACAAAATTTGTCCCAAAACTGTAACTGCGATGATGGTTCATCGATGTGTTAGCTCTATAAAAAATTAGTGTCAATTTATCGCACAACAAGCATTTATTAATTACACTAATTCCGTTAAATGTGCAATTTGTAAAAATGATATATGTAGTAGAAATTCGGCTGTTAATTTTTAACGTTAATTTCTATTGATGCTCTGCAATAATTGACGAAAGAATAGCGTTTGGATCGAAAATAAAAGAAGTCTGTGCAGTGTAATAAAGCGTTGATACTTTGTTCTCAAACAGCCGATTATGTAATCTTTCGTATGAAAGTGCAAACTCCACACACTGTAAAAACTGTTTTTTTGCATGCTAGCGTAAAACGATGGTATGCACGTAGGACGATAGTGCGTGTGGAAGATCGGCATCGATGTAAGGATTCCAGCAATCAGTGCGATCGTGCAAGCGGAGATGAAAATAGTACGAATAGAAAAGAGCATAACGTCAGTGTACGTATATTAGCACCTTTGAAAACCATTTTGCGTGGTCGCATGATTGAAGGAGCAACATATACCAAAAGGTGTAACAACTGGAGTAAATAATTTCTTGCACGGCAAAGTCCCGCCGTGGAATTGGCACATTACCAAAAAATCGTTGCAATTAGGAGCAGCGCTTTCAAATAAATCGACCAAGGAAAGCTTATTAACGAAAAGGATTTGCTGCAGTTTATCCAATTCCTCGGGAAAGTGATTCGTAGGATAAACCACCTCGCGTAAGTGTTTAATGGAATCTTTAAAATCCGCGCGCGTCAATCCTCGTGGCATCTTTCTGAAAATCGTAATTCTAAGAAAGAATTCCAATGGAATTGTAATCGTAACAATTCAACATTTACGCACATTTGTTTTTGCGACGTCAGATATTCGGACATCTTCTGCTCCATGACGATATTCGAATGGCATAAAGTTACTGCTGGCAATGCCAACTTCCACATAGGCAGTTGATCGTTCACTACTATTGTATTCATACTCGCGGATTTGTGCCTTTCGTAAAAAATATTTGCCAATAGCCCGGAAGCGAGCAAGGACAATATCAAAATGATCAACCAGAAAATTCTAGTCAGCGAAAATAAAACAAGGAGCTTATCTTATGCCAGGAAATTCGTTAATTTTAATGATAACATAGATGAAATGATAATATATGAGTTGAAAGTAAGCTCGTAAAGATTTGAAAAAAAAAGAAAAAGAAAATGACATACCTTGCGCCGATAAATTGCGCTTGGGTAGTGTATTTCACTCCATGCACGGTGGTTTCTTCGGAATATTCTTTGTAAAGCTTTATCAATCTGCGCGGTACAGTTTCAGTAATATACGCCAACATCTTTAGTATTTTTGAGAGAAAACGTTTTGTTAGCGTAACGTTTGCCGTCCCTTCAAATAACTGGCGTAATTCGAGGAAAAATTCAAATTCTACGACCTCTGTATCGATCGGACACACTTATCGTTCGCAATATCTATTTCAAAATCTGATAATTCTACCGTGAATTAATAAACGTGACGTGTGAATAGCACAGATATAGCGATTGTGCTTGAAAATCCTCAGATTTTCAATAAAATCTCAGTACTCGATTCTCCAAAAATTCTACTTCTTTATACCTTAAGTTTTTCGAGTTGACTAAAAGATTCTTTGAATATTCTTTGAATTTTTTATAAAAGCTTTTACTTACGGAATTAATTTCTATGACGCCATCGTCAATTTGCAAAAGATCAAGCTTACTTGGCCCTATCTGCTGCAAAGTGCCGGAATAGTAGGACAAAAGAAATTATAATAAAGCCTAAAACACCAGATGGCACCACCAACCCGGCCGTACATCGTGTTGTTTACTTTTCGGTAGCTTAGACGAATTTACTTTTATCGACGAACATCAAAATTCAATTTTAGTTATCTCTAAAAAAATTCCCTGCAAAATAATTCAGATTACTTTACACGTACAACTGTCCTACGTTGTCTCTAAGTAGAACCGCGGAGAGACTTAAAAAAAAAACTTAAAAAAACTCAATGAAGATAATATTAAAGATATTGTCGGAATACAAAGAGAACAATTCTAAGAAAGAAGCCGCGTTATTGCCGGAAGCCTAAGTCCAAGCAAAAGAGTAAAAGATGAGAATGAGATCAGGTTGGTCGGAAGATAAACGACCACGCATGACTCGTATATAGCATGGAATAACCAATAAGTGATTTGCCAGTCTAATCGTTTCAACGTCATTGCATAACTCGCGTTTGCTTTTTAAACCAATTATTTAATGCACGGCGTGTGCAATGATTTTGCACTCGGAGGCGTTTACCGATCGATGTCAAGCGTGTGTGGTGACGCGGAGCGCAAAATGCTTATGGGCGTAATATTGCCGGTGAGTTGTGCGTATTCTACGTGGATCAGCACTAACCTAAAAAGTGCATTCTCGCAGCGCGGATCGTAAATGAAAATCTTATTCAACAAATACGATGCATCGCGACACGCATCGTCGGCTCCTAGAGCACTCTATTTCGCATAATCGTAACGCGCCCAACCACCGTAGTTATTAATCGAACGCGTAAATAAGTTCTGCGCGTTCACCGAGACGACTGTCAAAAGTTTACAATCTGTCAATTCGCGTCTCGACATATTGTAAATCAGGAAAGGTTATGCGCGTACGCGAGTGCGGTCTTGAAATTAATAATCGAGGAAGAACACCATGCTCGACATCATGCGCCTCAAAAGAGTCAGATCTGTTTCGAAATTCTGCTTGATAACCAATATCCATCACTCTGATAGTGGATGAGTCCTCATCCGCTCGGAAAAAGGTAATTATGTACATATTTATCATTGGCGATTCTTTATCGCGCCTTGCTACGAGCGATGTAATTTATCTATTGGGCTCATTTCGACGTGCCTGAAACGTCAACACTTATAAAGCGAGCGAGTGTTTGGCCCGTGCACACTTTAAAATACACGCTTTTTCGAGATAGCGGTAATAGAAGCTTATGTACATTTACATTTTTATCAACACAGTGCAACACGATTTTCGCTCATGTTAAGTAAAAAGCACAGTTGTAGTCGCGCATCGTAGAAGCATTGAGAAGTGATTGTGTAAACATCGGACCGTGCGCTTTGTTGAAATTCAAAGAATTAAGTTAACACGTGTGATTATCAATTTTTACTTTGGCATGCGATTGGTCGTGACAGTGCATTTTTTTGACGTAGAACCACGTGTCTTTTTCTTCCAGCAATGTTTAAAAGCAACTTTAAGTCGATCAGGGAGCTGTGCTGTAGATACATGGTTAATGTATTAATTGTAATATAATATATAACGATGGGCTTGTAACTAAACACAAGTACTCTACATTTGACAAATAATGCTTAGAATCAACATATATTTGTGCGTAACTTGACTACGTAAAAGATGCAAGCCAAGAAACGCTATTTATTGTTATTTGTAACATGCGCGTTTCTTGGTTATTGCTATTTCGGAGGATACCGCTTAAAAAGTGAAAAGTGGATAGGCAGATCTCAGTTGCCTTATGAGCGATTGCCTTCGTATTTAAGTCTTAATGAAGAGTTCTACGACAAAGACTTTAGAACATCGAATGGTAATGTACCCATTTCTCAACGTACAAGGCAATGTCGTATGGAGACCTGTTTCGACTTCACAAAATGCAAGCAAGGTTTCACAGTGTATGTGTATCCAGTTGAGGATGTAATAAGTCCATTATACCAAAAAATATTAAATGTTATTACCGAATCACGGTATTATACATCGGATCCGACAAGGGCATGTATATTTGTCTTAGCGCTGGATACATTAGATAGAGATCCATTATCAAATGAATTTGTGCATAACTTGCCCGTGAAATTGTTACGTTTGCCATATTGGAATAATGGAAGGAACCACCTCATATTCAACTTGTATTCTGGCACGTGGCCGGACTACGCGGAAGACTCAATGGCTTTCGACTTGGGATACGCTATTCTAGCAAAAGCTAGTATGTCTATCTTTAAGCTTCGACCAGATTTTGATATATCGATACCTCTGTTTGGGAAACAGCATCCAGAACGTGGTGGAGAACTAGGGCAGGCTTTAGAGAATAACTTTCCTAGTAATAAGAAATACGTGGCAGCTTTTAAAGGCAAGCGATATGTACATGGTATTGGTTCTGAAACAAGAAACGCTTTATATCATCTTCACAATGGAAAAGACTTAGTATTTGTTACAACTTGTCGTCATGGTAAAGCTTGGAGAGAATTTCAAGACGAACATTGCCAGCAGGATAATCAAGAGTATGACACGTAAGCTAATATTTTTATATCGTGGAAGTTATGTATTCTTTGTCTAAAAAAAGTTGCAGCGCTGACAAGTGCATTGTAATTATTTTCAGCTATGACTACGAGATTTTGTTAATGAATGCTACATTCTGTCTTGTACCACGTGGACGAAGACTTGGTAGCTTTAGATTTTTAGAGGCTTTAAGAGCTGGTTGTATCCCTGTTATTTTAAGTAACGGTTGGGCACTTCCTTTCCATGAACGTATTGATTGGAATCAAGCAGTTATATTCTCCGATGAAAGATTATTACTCCAAGTAAGTGTAATGGAAATTTTGGCAATTACAATAGTGACATTTAAAAATTTGTAACAAATTTTATGAATTTGCAGATTCCAGATATCGTTCGTTCTGTAAATAATGATCAAATACTCAGACTGCGTCAGCAGACGCAATTTTTATGGGAGCGTTACTTTTCATCCATAGAAAAAATTATATTTACAGTTTTTGAGGTATAGGCAAATTTTAAAACTGTTATAGATTTAATAGTGGAATATCCATTAATATGTAAATCTTGTTTGTAGAATATTCGTGAACGTTTGCCCTGGGAAGGGAGGAGAGAAAAAATAGTGTGGAATAGAAGTCCTGGTGCATTGGCAATTTTACCTCAATTTGCTGACAGCCAACAGGAACTTCCATTTTCCAACAGTAATCCTGGTAATACTTTCACTGCCATTATTTATTCACAGTTGGGATCTACTGCCGTTCTTTACCGCCTCTTAAGAAGTCTGGCAAAAAGTAAATACCTAGATAAGGTATGTGTATTACGCTTAATTGTTTTAAATCAATTATTTGCGCAATTTCTAACTGATTATATTGTTTTAAGATAATTTTAATGTGGAATTCGGACGTTCCACTTCCAAGAAGGCCGCGATGGCAAGGGATCAAAGCCTCAATTCACGTTGTTGCAGTGGATGGTATATCCCAACGTTTTTTTCCTCATCCATTAATCAAAACTAGTGCCATATTATCGCTAGATGAAGATGCCACTCTCAATACAGATGAAATCGACTTCGCAT
This sequence comes from Tiphia femorata, assembly GCA_944319695.1. Lineage (NCBI taxonomy): Eukaryota > Metazoa > Arthropoda > Insecta > Hymenoptera > Tiphiidae > Tiphia > Tiphia femorata. The sequence continues at coordinate 6,001,659 of OX090902.1, forward strand.
TTACAGTTTGGCGGTCCTTTCCTGACCGCATTGTAGGTTACCCAGCAAGATCACATTACTGGGACGATTCAAAGGTATTCTAAGCTGTTATTATACTGTAAGAGGAATCTGCCATTGTGATTTCCTTATATGCGTATTTTGATAATCATTTCAACAGCGGTCTTGGGGATACACAAGTAAATGGACAAATGATTATAGTATAATTTTAACTGGCGCTGCTTTCTACCATCACTATTATAACACATTGTATACTGAACTATTAAGTTCGACACTTCATAAGACTGTAGAACAGTCGCAAAATTGTGAAGATATACTCATGAATTTCTTAGTAAGCCATGTCACTCGAAGACCTCCTATTAAAGTAACGCAAAGAAAATTATATAAGGATACTACAGTTGCTGGAATCAGGTATGCATCTCGTTGTCAGTACAATGTACGGTATTTACATATGCATTATGCGTATCGTGCATGGTAATTTTTCACCCACTGCATTATCCATTTTATTTTAGATCTCCATGGAATGACCCTGATCATTTTATACAACGGCAAACGTGTATGAACACATTTGTGGCTGTTTTTGGATATATGCCTTTGTTGAGGTCCAACTTGAGGCTAGATCCTGTTCTGTTCAAAGACTCTGTAAGCAACTTACGCAAAAAATATAGACAAATTGAATTAGTTAGTAATTAATATTATATACACATTTTATTAAACATGCAATTATTTAATTATTGGGACTGGCATGAAATATAGCCTGCAACATTGCAGTGATTATATGGGTCAATTACTGTTAAGTGTTGCAATAAGCTATTTTGGTTACTTAAGGAATCATTACATTCTTGTATGCTACGTCATATTGTGTTAGATACAGTTGGGCAGCGAATCAAATTTTCTTATTACCCAAAGATGAATCATCTTATTCCAACGTGAGAATGTATCTTGTACAGAATATCAGAACACTATTCATAATATTTAACCAGGCCATGACTATGTCCTGCTGCAACGCCATATTCAATTTATGTATATACAAATCGTTTGATAGTTATTAATAAAAAAAACTATTTAATGAACGTTTTGACTTTTAAAACCGGCCTTTAAAATTACTTGAAATTTCTCGTAAACATTCAAACAAAAAATTCCGAACGGTCTCGAACTAACAAAAGAGCTGTCAAAAATTTATCATACCATTTTAATGGAAACACTTTCACGATTCTTATAATAATATATTCTACTATGTAAACCTTTATTTATCACCCATCAGTGAAAATCCGAATTATATATAGAAGATCAAACTTAGTTGTTGACTATCCTTTGTTACACATATAGCACAATGTGTTAAGAGATATCTATTATTAGTTTATAATGAGAACCTCGTATTCATCCGTACATGCGAATAATCGATTGAACGTTCGCGAAATCTGGGAGGGCTCCTGAAACGCAACAATAAAATTTTTTGCGAAGGAAAGAATGTTTATTCACAGGAATGTCTAGTCCTTTACGCTGGTCCATTGTTGCCTGGGCGAAGGAAGAACTACAATGGACTCCCGTATAACGCGAATTCGAACAACCCGGCAAAATAAGAATACGTTTTTTCTTAAGGAATAGCGTATATGTGCCACTTATTTTTAAAATACTGTCCCATTCGATGAAACACAGAAAATAAACGTTGGTGCAGTAACAATCGTGCAAACATGTTACCGTAGATTGTACGTGTTATGCGAGAAAAATTTTCGCACGGTGTGTTTTGGTGTAACGCGAATTCATGCAACGCGTGACAGATTAACCACGTTCTACGGGAGTTTACTGTATATGTTACGCGAAGGGACACAAATGCGATACTTGTGTTTTTTAAAGTCTAACAGATGCATATGTGATATGTTTATGATGATCATGTGATATATCGAGACGCGGAACTGCGACTTGAACAATTATTATATCGCCATTTAGGAAAGTGTTATATAATAAATTAAAATCGAAGGTGGCTAAGTTGCGAAGTATTAAAAATCGTGTCATGTATCTTTTCACTGATAATGGATTTTAACGTATACCGATCGATAATTTTAGATTTTAAAACGTTAAATTTTAGATAGATATAAAGTTGCGCAGAATGATATATCCACTAATGCAGCTATCCACGATGCAGTCGAGTGCATCGTAACGCAATCTTTTCTTTTCACTTGAAACATTGATTTCCCATACGGGGATTTCCTATGTCAGATTGAACTTTTATTCTGGATATTTCGATTCTGCTCAATACCGTAAGCGTCTTGATTTCTCCAAGACAGATTGTCATTTTGCAATGTAACCATACTGCGTAAAGATATGGCGTAGAGAATATAATAATAATGATAGCGCTTTTATATGGTCAAAAAAAAATAAAACTTTTTTTACACAGAGAGTTGTATCCTTCACTCATCACACTCTCGTTAGAACTAATCAAATGAAGTATCGACTAACGACGCAAGATCAAAAGTCGAAAGGAGTCTTTTTCCATTCATAAACAATGTACAGGTTTCGTTTTACAAAGCTCATGATTTCAAATAAAGTTCTTTTAATTAATCCTTACTCGGTGTACATAATTTCTTCTTACCCATAGTCCTGAAATAATTTTACCGTTATGAAATGTTATCCGAAACAAGATTTTCTATATAAACATTTCTTATGTGAAATTCACTCGTATACTTCCACGGATTGTGGGGTTTCTAATAACCCCACTAACCATTCTCTCGGGCTAAGCTCACGGTGTCTGCTAAAGGGTTAATCGAGAGCAAAAAGTTTAATATAAAATTTATTAATTTGTCACAAACAGAAAACCTTTCCATAAAATAACTAAAAGTTGAAATTAACTAAAAATTAAAGAATCGTATAAATCACAAGAATCAAGGCAGGTTGTGCTACATAAATAGTTTCATTAATAAATTAACAATTGATTCTAAATGCTAAATTAAATATTTATATTGACTACGAGTACACTGAAAATAATTAGTCGAAAAACTATTCGCCTGTTAACCATTAAATTAATATCAATCGTTACTCTTATTTATCATTACTTGATCCAATCTTTTCGTCAATAATTTGTTACCCAGGAAAATGTTAAAAACGTTATCGCAAAATCCCATGTCTCCGATCTCAATGGTTCACGTCTGTGATCACAAGTGATCCTTACACTTCACCTCCGCCGTTCCTTTCCACCTAGAATCCTTTGGTTCTTGGTCACACGTAAACCAAGAAGCGTCTCAACACGGATGAGCTACAGAATACACCTTACATGCGATATTTATTTTTTGGACGCAGAATTGGAGCTCTAGAGCGAGTAACATTTTTGTGTCACGTCAAATGTTACCGATATAAAGCAGAAATTAATTTCAGCGCTACTAATGGCAAACGTTCGTAGCACATATTTATCTTGAACTTGTTTTTAAAGGGGGAATGGTGGTATAATGATCGTAATCTTGTAATTGCACGTATCAGTAGTGATACTATTCTATGTTTATCCCAACCCTTGAACACAAAAATGAATTATATTTTGAAAACTTTCTATAAGTCCTTAACCGATAACTTTTAGAAAATGTTATTCGGTGATACGTATCGTGAAGTATTGCCTTCGAAAAATGGAGTTCTTCCGGTTGTTTAAAAAATTATGTTTCTTTCGAACCCGTGAGCTAATCAAGATTCAAGATTCAAGTTCAAGCTTTTGGACGAATTCGGAAACATGCTAAACCGATGGCTTCATCGCACTTCCGACGTACTTTCCGAGTCTACCAGAATATCATTAGAAATGCGAAAGAATCAATGGCTTCAACGAAACAAGATAGAAAAAACACAATTTTCTGAAGACTGAATAAGTACAGAATTTTTACGAACATAAGTAATTTGTGCACCTAATTGTCGCGCAATCGGTAAGTCCCTGGCACCGATACATTCTTCAAGACGATGTGGAATATACGACGCGCTAGCGTGAATTGTCAACGTGGTAATGCAGCTCTAATAGTCGCAATCTTCCAATTGCCCATACCAGTGGTGATGATGCTTTTCCACGATTTTCCTAAACACCCAAGCGCACGCAAATTCACACATTATTCCAAACTTTCCATAAAATTACATACTTACTCACTCGCGCAAGATTCGAACAGCAAAGTGCAATCGCGCCGAAACATTTGCACTGATTAACAATGAGTCTACAAGAATAATAAAAAAAAAGCGACGAAGTAAAAATCCAGTTGATCTCGCTCGCAGTCTCAACCCGTTTCTCGCCGATTAATTTACCTGGAAAATTACCAGCGGTTGCTTCGACCCATGCACAATTCCACATCAACGATCCGCGCTTCTTTGTCATCTTTCCTATCTCCGTATCTACACCTCGAACATACCCTTCAAAATAGAAAAGGAATTCTTTCGTTGCTTTCCGCGACAGGATCTCGTTACGTTAGCACCACTAAATTTTCCTCGCATCGCTAATTCAGTCTCGCGAGCTCCCTTAATACATTAACTCCATCCTACATCTCGTCTGTGGTCTCTCAGGGTTAACGATGCGGCGAACTTAGAGAGAAGGTACCAACCCGTTCCCCATTTCTCTCTTTCAATGGGCCTGCACCCGGTGGGTCCTCGTCGTCGGCGTCAGCTCCACCACCTCCACCGTCACCACCACCTTCGCTACCTAACCCACCTCCAGCATCATCCACCACCACCACCGACTTACCATCACCGCCGCCCATCGACTGCTGGTGGTGGTCACGCGGTATAGTACCAACCAACACTCCCTTCTTTGTTGCTGCTTTGCTAGAAAGGTGACTATGCCAAGAAGACAGGAGGTATTGAGCACGCCTCGCGTATACCCAGTCACCTTTCTCTCCTCGTGACCGTAGCATATGTTTTGCGGACGTCGATGGCGCTCTCGCGGCACTGAAATCGGCGCTACCACAAAGCTTCCTCCTTGCGGCGCTACCGAACACGGTCCTCTCACATCCTCCTGGGCCAAACCACGTTCTCCACAGGTCCTCCTCACTCACGTCTCCAGTTTCTTCGTACGGAGCGCGTGCGAAACCGGAGGATGAAAGATTAGTCTCGGTGTTCGGAAGAGTGAAAATCGAGGAGGGCGCGTAAAAGAGCAGAGCAGCCCCAGAGTTGGTCCGTGGGATAATTAAACGTAATCATCCGGATTGTATATTTGTTCCCCGAGTGTTCGCCGACGCGGAGAAAGTCGCGAGGATTTGGGGGGAAAAAAAAATAATTCTTGTCTTTTCTTTTGATTTCTTCGCCTTTCGTCGCGATTGCGAGGTCGTCGTTCCTTTTTTCTTCTTTCTTTCCACGAATTTCACGGTGATATTCGTCGTGGAAGAGCGCCGGAGAAAGAGTGCCGTAGGACTTTGAGAGTGACGAAAGGAAAGAGGAAGTTTACCAACCCCCGATTGGAGCCACAACTGTTTGCTTCACGTTTGAGTACGAGCCACGAGGAAGATGATCTTGGTGCAGGGCGCGTTAATCGTTCTGGCGATTGTTTCCAGAGTGGGTGAGTGTGACCATTTTTATTTCTATCTTGGTTCTGTTTCTGTTGCTCCTTTTTTTTCTTGCTCGAGTTTATGGCGCACCCTCGCGCGCAGAATTGCTCGATGGAGATTTTACGAGTTTCGCGCGCTCGTTTTCGGTGCCGGACGCCGGAACGATTTTACGATCGTTAATTTTCGTCGTAACCGGCTGCCACTTCCTGGATATGTAATTTAACGAAGGTTTGATCGTCAATATGTAATTCGTGTTTGATATTGTTGCGGATAAATGAGCCTGTCGGTTGCAAAAGGGACACCAGCACGAAGTTAATTCTGATTGAAGATGTCTCGATTTGGAAGTTTCTTTTAACGAATTGTCTTTTAACGAACTACCGTTTAATTAGAGCTAGATTCGTTAAATATATGTTAAAGCGCGGTCAGTTACGCTGTGGGGGAATTATTATGGAAATTAATACATTGATATATTCAGTGCCGGTGCATCTAATAAGATTGATCGTCAAACGATACGATATTTGAAGAACAAGAACATTCTGTAGATACGATTAGATCCAAATTAATAGAAAATAATGGAAAAGATATAAAGCACGTAGCCGCGACAAGGAGAATGATGCCGAATTGAACAGATCTAAAACCAGAAGCAGAATATAATTGCAAAAAGTATAATATGAAAGAAATTTAGAAAATAATAAATGCAACGGCTACACGGAGACGAAATGAAATATTGCGAAGTGAATTCCTTCGTGACGAGCCCGAAGAAATGTACTTTCCTTATTGTGCATTACATTTATTATCGTGCTCGTAATTCGCAATAATTAATGCACAACATTGTGGAGTTGCTTTCACGCTGCCTTTTCCGCCCGGTAGCTTTTATTACTTCGAGTTCGCGTTCGATCGAGGTTTCACCGAACTTTTATTTCATCGACGTCGCGAGAGCCATGAGCGCGAAGCCGTCGCGACGCTCGGCGAAGGTCGACGAGGGAAATCAAGTGTGGAGGAGACGTCGGTGAACGGGACACCTTCGACCGGGCTCTCTCGAATGGTACCGGATAATTTCACGTTATTCGTCAAGTACCCCCCGAAGCGAACGCGCGCACGAGCGTCCGCAGATTTCGAATGGACATTGGAAATTTCTGGAGGACGCTCGAATCAACAATATGCGAGCTCGCGCTGGAAAGCTCAGGAGGTTCGAATCGGTCGTGAGGTTAAGGTCAACGGTCGAAATTTCACGGAGTCGCGTCGGCAAATTGGTGAAACTCACCCTTGAAATTTCTCGAAGCTAATATCGACGAGGTTTAAATCATTATTGGCCAAAATTCGCGTGAATTGATTTTAAAATTCAACTTTGAAATTTCACATGGTTGAAAATCATTTTGCGAAGATTTATACATTTCCACTCGTGCATATCTAATAACGAACCTACAAGAATCCAAAAAGGATCCTCCTTTATTTAATCGTTCGTGGCTGCTTTTTTATTCTTAACGCTCGAATGAGTGGGAACATTGCAGGAAATATTTCGCAAATATTATTCAAAATTCCAAAAAATTATCGATCTTGACCTTAGGACTCGGATTACGTCTTTTCGAACGTAACACTTGCGATCAACGACCGACCCAGCTCCTCCTCGCATTACCTAGTCCCCTTAGGACATTAATTTGAATTGGACAGAAATCGACAGCAAAATTATCCCAAAATTAATTGCAGCACGTTTCATTCACGCTTACACGAATCCAACGTCGTAATTTCTCAGAGGACGCAAAGTCAGTCGTTTATTTAGCTTCTTGTCAAACGAAACGAAAATAAATTCTACCACGAATTTTACAATATAAAAAGATGAAGAATTCACGCGCTTTTTTCCAAACAACATTCGAACCGTTCAAATCCTTCTGTTTGCTAAAAAAAGAAGAAAAACATCAGTGAACTGACTTTCGCCTACTTTGCATAATGATATACAAACGTTAACATTGAAAATACCAGGCGCGTTTGCATGATCGTCATAAGTCAATTAATTAGTGTTTTTGTTAATTATGCCTTGAATTTTCGTTAGAGCCTCGCTCAAAGTCTACCGTTAACTGACAGATGAACTTTCACCTGCTTTGTATAATAATATTCGAACGGTACCAACGAAAATACCAGGCGTGGTCGCACGATTTCCTTGATAAATCGTCAATTACCGTTTTGGTTAATTGTACCACGAATTTTCGTTAGCGCCTCGCTCACGTTTCCCATTGAGAAAGGGAACTCGTTGGCTGAGCTGCTTCGAGCAAGCTCGCGCGTTCGCTTCGCTTTGCTCGCTCGCTCGTCGAGCTCGCATTAGCCGCGAAAATGTCAGTTTACGTAATGGCCGCGCCGCCGTTGGATAACTGGCACATGCGGAAATCGGGCCGCACAGCGTCTCCAGAGTCCTCCGCTCCCTCCTTTCCCTACCTGGAGGGTGTGCCGGAGGGTGTAGACGGAGAACCTCCTCTGGAGGCCTTTCTCTCATCCTCTTCTTCTTTCGTAATACGTCTTTCAAATTTTCACCTTCGTGCTACACAATTTTCGCTCAAAGTTTCTCTAGTTCCCGTTTATCGACGGCTGTCGTACGACAGGATAAATCGAGAACAGGATTTTCATATTGAACAATTTAAAAATTGCGAACACCTCGAATGTAACGAGTATTTACCGTGAGAACATAATTTTTCCAGAGGTTTCGCTTTTTGTTTTTGTATTTGGAAACTAGATATATATTTGTACGATCTCAAACGTAACGGATACTTATCCTTGGGGTATTTTGAGAACACGGTTTTTATATCGGAGTATTTAAAAATCGTGCACACCCGAATTTAATAAATGTACACCTTGAGACGATAATTTTTGCAGAAGTCCCTATTTTTAATAAAAAAATGAAAATAAAATTTTGATTTTTATATGCAGATTGTTATATACTCTCACGTGAAATGTAATGGATATTTATTTCCGAGGTGCTTCGAGAACATGATTTTCATTCTGGAGAATTTGACAATTGTGGACACCCGAATGTAACGAGTATTTAGTTCGAGAACGTCATCTTTGTACAGGACCGTGTTCTGTTAGAAACAAAATTTAAATTTTCATAAGTAGACCGTTATACGGGTAATCTTCCGTAAAACACGGAATACCTTTATTTCCGTGCTCACAAATCTCAATAACCAAGCTTCAACATTGTGAAGTTGCTTTCACGCTGATTCTCTTCTCCACTTTCTTATTTCTCTCTCATCCCATAATCTTTTCGTATTCTTCTTCCCTTCGACTCCTGATTATCTACCCACGGTAAGTCTCGGCCGGTCTTCCGCACTTCTTCCTGTTCCACGACCTTCCCTCACGCTTCGTCCTCCTCTCTCTCACTTTTCTTCCTTCTCTCCGCACTTCCATTCGCTATTCAATTCCCTCGCTAATGACCACCTCACCCCAGGCGCGTCCACTGCTCGTATATTCTCTCCACAGGGAAGAACATTCCGGTGTTTCCTCGCGGAGCTCTTGTCGCGGTCTTCTCCTCGAGAAAATAAAAAGAATATGCGCGAAAGGGGAGAGAGAGAGAGAGAGAGAGAGAGAGAGAAAGAGGAAGAGAGATAAATTTTGCAATAAGCCTGCGGCACGGTAGGTGGTTTTCGCATGCGAAACTAGCCTTTTGCGAAACGTTGCCATCGTTGGTACTTCGCGAAGAGTATCTTTCTCTTTTTCTTTTTCTCTCCTTCCGTGTCTGTCATCTTCTTCCTTGCGAGCCAGACGACATGACGTGACGATATAGTAATTACTCCGGGATATGCAGCCTATGTCGCGAGCGCATTCCAAGGTATCTGGCGCGTAACGCGAAATAGTCGAACGACACGAGAAATAGGGAAAGCGTTTTCTTTGTTGCGCGTTTTTCTTTTATTCTGTCTTGTATCCGTTTTAAGCTCGCGTAAGAGTGGATTCGCGCAGAGAGTTGTGAATAAAGGTACTCGTAAATAACCGACAATCGCACTTAAAATTTGAAAATTCAATCCCACGCGATTGTATCAAATAATACAATACTATTTATTAGAACTGTTTCCAAATATAGACAAAGTAGCATATTGTTTACCGTTCACTTCATTGATCACTTTCTTTCGCTGATTAATATTTCTATTAATTATACCTGGTATCGCAATTCACTTCACCAGAGCTGAGAGCTCGCTGTAGCTTAAAAAAAATCAACATTTAGCTAGGCCTCGAAAAATTCTCGAAAGCACACGAAAAAATTCCTCTGCGCAACGCGAGACATCCTCTTACGTAATTCTCAGAGCTGAGAGACCCGCCCTCCGATCGACAGCGAGAGATTTCCAAATGGGCGAGGGTGAAATTGAGATTCTATCTTTACGAAAATGTGGTTTACATCGCGAGGCAGCTCCGCTCTAGCGCAACTCGCAGGACAAAGGAGTGGAAACTCGTTGAGCGTGTATATAACAACAACCGCTCGCCCTGAAACGTTGCATTTCGGCTTGTGACGGTAGGATGGGCTTGGCGCTTCGAAGCGATCCCCTTTGCGAAATCATCTCGAAGCCGACGATAATGCCGGCCGCTCGACACGCCGTTGGGCGTGTGCAACACTACCGACCGCATTCTAGATCTCCTTCCATTCTATGGAAAAGCCTTGCTTCCAGATCTCCTTGCTTTCTCGAAATTCGCAATCAATTCCTCGCTTAGAAATTCATTCATTTACCGAGGTGCAAAATGCCACTTTGGAGAATCCTCGAGAATTCCGATAAAGATCGGTTAATTTAAGAAACGCCTGTTCCAGGGAGAACAAAATCTCGACTGTTGTTCATTTTACCTGTCGATCGTATCGAGAGAATTGCAGCCTTTCTGAACGGTGAAACGAATTTTTAAAATGTGTCCGATGATATGAAAAGACATATGCATATCTCACATTTCTGTATAAAATAAGAAATTGAGCATTCCTTCTTCACGATTGTTAAATTCTCTCCTCCTGTCGCCTGGTCTCCACGGTTATATAAAAGGATTTGAAAGAGGGTGAATGAAATCGAATTTGACGATCGTGGAAGAGGATCAAGAAGGATTCTTCTGCAGCGAGGATGAGAATGTGGAGAGTGAGAGAAAGATCACGAGGTGATCGTGCGAATGATCGTTTCCCATCGGTTTCTGCCCGAAGCGGAAGATTGCTTATCTCGCGGCGCTCCATTGTTTTTTATTGTCTATTACTTTTTGTTCGGACCCGCGGGAGAGATCGTGCAGATAGATGGACCGAGGCAATGGACGATGATGGGCGATGGAAAACCTTCGAGTAATTTTAGTAACTGCGAGAAATATCATTTCACAAGAAGCCGAGAATATTTGCAACACGTGAGTACTTGTAACTAGTTAGAAAGATTGTATAGTGTTACAGTATTGCATCGAACCACTTACAACGGAAAGAATTGTTGTAACAGAAAGAATAATTATATATGAAAGTTTAAAAAAATTAGAAAGCTTCGTGAGAATTGAACATTTAAAGGTAGCAAATATTCAAAAGCATTGCTAAAACACTTTATTAATTAGAGGGCAGAGCGTCTTCGCTTCGCCCACGCGCCAACTCCCTCCAGATCATCGGCTGCAGAAAAGCGAAGCTTTAGGGAGGTTTTATGTACGATTATCTTCGACTATTCAAAAATGGTAGCAAATTAAAATCCAGTATTCCGGCGAAACATCTGAACACATTCGGACAAAATTTGGCATGTACATCGAGTGTACACCCATTTGGTGCCACGAAACTTTATGTATGCTTATCTTCAACCGTTACGAAATGACGGGATTTTCATACTTTAATTTTGAAATACTGCATTAAAGATTTGAAACTGGCACCATTTCGAAACGGTAGAAGATTACCATACACAAAGTTTTGTGGCAGCAAATGGATATATACTCCATGTATCTGCTCAATTTTTTTCTAATCTGCTCAGACGTTTCGCCAGAATACTGGATTAAACATTTGAATTTGCCGCCATTTTGTAGTGGTTCGACATGGCGGCTCACAAATGTTATTGTCAACTCAAAATGGTATAATCGATCGTTGTGCAAAAATTGGTCCTAATTAGTTGAGCCGCTTTTCTGAAACCGAGGATACACACGGGCACACCCGCGAACGGTTATTGCGATGGTGAGCGTATAATTTACTCCCTTTACGATCGTGCCTAAAAAGTAAAGTGTATACGATTAATAATATAATTAACTTAAGGTAAAAATAATTCGTGAATCATCAAGTTTAATATTCATGAAATCATAATATTTCTATCAAATGATATTTAAAAATAGAGTCGATATTAAACCATTGCGAATAAAATTTAAAAATATCGCCATTAATCCACCAGAAATATAATGAATCCTTCGACATGGCACTTAACAATACTCAGAAAGGCATTGACGTCAGCGGCTCATTCCACGCATCGTTTCCCAATTACCGTTCGAGGAACCACTCGTCGAATCTTACGAGCTCGCTTCACGAGAGAAGAAAAAAAAAAAGAAACAACTACGAAATCTGGCACGAAATTCTGAAAGAGTGGGGCCAGGCGCCACGAGTCGGACAGTCTAATAAAGTCAGCTCGAACGGCTCCATCGGAATCCGGCCTTCGCTTGGGGCCACTAGTTTTTGGAAATTCACAGTAGAGAGTCACACGCGCGCGTATCACGAAAACAGCTGACCGTGACACCCCGAGAGAAACGAGTATTCAAATTAAACACTCGCTTAAAATCTCTGGTGGCCCGCTAGGCTTTGTCCACGCTCGTTTTTGCGATAGAAGAGATACGATTGGTCATTCGCATCTACCGATGGGACCAACGACACCGTGGAATTCACGCTGAATGCCGTAAAATATTTTTCTCGTTCGCTCCGCTCGCAGAGGCGCCGATAAATTTCGGATTACCTTGCCACAACGACAACGGCCGAGCACGAGCAAATGAAATTGAATCGGAGAGTCCATGAGAGTAGCGTGATTTTAAACTGAAGAATAATCGTGACTTCCGTGGGAAAGAAATCTGATCTTCCAAATGCGCGCGAGATTCAAATTTATATTAAGAGAGGAGAAAATATTCGCCTCGTCCTAGTCGGTTTAACGTCGGATTCGGTCGTCGAATGACGAGGAATTAAAATAAATTCTTCAATATCGATATGGGATTAGAGTAGCGCAAGAGTGTAGTAATTCAAAAAAGAGAAACGAATTTACGGCAAAACATTCTTCCGGCAAATCGAGAGAGTATCTATAGCAGTAATTCTGTGACACTGTCGCCGAGTAATAAATTTTCCAGTTCTACATCCTCGCGAACTTTCTCCAAAGTAACGTCGAATCTGGAAAAAGAAGCGTTCACGAACGATCAAACTTTACGAAAATCGAGAAGCCCTTCTGTAAATCAAAACTACCAAAGTGTCAGGAGATTCGAATGATTCAAAAAGGAAGGAAGAAACGTTTGTTTGGGCGGAAAAAAGAACTCCTGGCACGCCGAGAATCCTCGGATTTAACGGATCCTTCTTACGTTATGGAACCAGATCTGGTTTCTCGAGCGTAGGCGCGCGCGCACGGAGAACTCGCGCGCGGCGGGCCGCTATCGGTATAATTTACCGCCAGGACGCGGTTTACGCCCCGTAATTTATCCGCCTCCTTCGTTGGCGTCAAGAGGATCTAGCAGAGAGAATATTCTCGTCTGGATACTCTCCACCGCGGTAAGAATACGCGAAGGAAAAGGGAGGATAAGGGAAGGACTATTCTCTCCTCGTCTCTCCAACCACTTGCACTTACCTACCAGAGCGGAGTGAGTGCGCATACGCGACTTCGAGAAAAATGTCGCGAAGAATTATGGGGCGTCCTGTGAGTCCGCGCTCCGCTTGTCCGTTTTCCTTTCCCTCCTTCGCCCACCCTAAGCGACAGATACCCAATCCACGAGATCCTCTCGAGTCCCTTTACCCTTCTTACGTAGCGAAAGGCTACGGCAGAGTTGAAGCGTCTCGCGCCGCCCTTCTTTTCTCGAGTCGATTTACATCCTAGTAGTGTCCTTGCACGACCACGGTTGAGAAGGATCTTGTTGTCCTGGGATAAGGATTCGCATTTTCATTTTTCTTTTCCTTTCTTTTTTGTTTGTTTAGGTGTGGGAATATTTTGCTGGAAAAATATCTGTCCGTTTGTCTTGATCGTCTTTCTCTCTTTTCAGCGATCACCATATAAGATAGAGATCAATTCAATTCGCGAGATCCTTTTGAGACCTGTTACCCTTCTAAGCGAAAGGCTACGGCAGAGTTGAAGCGTCTCACGCTGCTCTTCTTTCCTCGTCGATGGATATGAAAAGTGTTGTCCTTGCTACGACGATTGAGAAGGATCTTGTTATCCTGGGACAAGGATTCGCGGTTTTATTGTGCCTTTGGCTTGTTTACGTGTGCCAGATTTGGTTGGAAAAATATTAGTTTCTCTCGGTTACTTTTCTTGCGCCTTCTTCGACCATCCTTAGCGATATTCGTTGAAGGAGATCCCCTCTCCAATATCCTTATTCTTTTAAAAGAAATTATACAGAATATTTCAAACCTTTCACACTCAAAGTTTGCATTGTTGACTGTACTTCTAATAGCAACCTACCGCAAAAATCGCAAATATAGCGCAAGTATATTTTGTCTACGATCTTCGCATAGACAGATTTACAGAAGCCTCGGCAACAATTATCCTTTCTCCAGAATTCCTTCGTCTCCTTAATTCGTCCTACTAATCCACTAATAAACATCCTTCTCTTCTTTACGCTTGCGCCACAATTTCAAATAAAGCCGAACGTAAGTTCCAGTACCATTATCCTTCGCCAGGACTCTTCTCTCCCTTCAAGCTTCTAATCCAATAATAAAGATCTTCCCGCAGACTTCTATTTTTCACCATCACTTCTGCTCTTCTCTTCTGTTTATAGCTGTCTCGCCGACAGCTTCGAGTAGACAAGACGCAAGGAGGTTTCAGGGCCATTATCCTTTCTCCAGGATTCCATCAGCACCCACACTTTTCTCTCTCTCTCTCTCTCTCTCTCTCGCTCTCTCTCTCTCTCTCTCTCTCTCTCTCTGAGACACGGACCGCCTCCCTTGAAATGGAGACCGCGGCGCGTAGTTGGACACAAAGTTCCTCTGGTTGCTGGTACCAGAGACGACTTGTTGCTCCTTGCTCCTTGCCTATTACATTCTCTCCCTTTTTCTCTTTTGCCCTTGCACGAAGGTACCCGCTGCGCGTTATCCATCGGCTTGGCGGTTACCCATCGTCAGTTGCCCTGGCCGCCACCCTACGGCGCAATTACCCGGAGAATTTACCGTGGCCAATGCGCCGATATCGGTTCGACTCGACGTTCCATTATCCTTGGACCGCCGCCGCCTTCGCCACACAACCTTCTCCTTCTTCATCGTGCCCGCCACTACCCTCTCCTTCTACATTCGTTCACTCCCTACAAGCGCTCGCGACTGGTTCCGCGAGCGTCTCGGCGCCGCCGCGTGACAACGGAAACGCGGTATGCGAAGGCGAGATGTGAAGTGGTCGTGCTGGAAGCGACCCTCGTTCTTCTGAGATTTATCACAAATCTTTCTTTTTTTAGATTGTGTTTCAGGTGAGAGAATGACGCGAAGGTGGATACGCGTGTGCGAGGATAGGTCCCCTCTTTTGGTGGAGGATTATAATGTATTTGTGGAGAGTAGAAAGTCACAGTCGAGATGTAATGTGGTAGAAGTGGAAGCGCCCCTTGTCCTTCTAAAGTTTTTGAATTTTTTTTCTTTAGATCGTACTTCACGGTGAGGGAGTTTCGTCGGGGTTGATGAGTATGTGCAGTTAAGCTAGAGATTAGAGGCCATCGTTGGGCGATTTTTTAGAATTCGTTTTTTCTAGATTGCATTTTGGGTAAGGGAGCGTTTGCATGAAGTCAGTATTCTTTCGTTGATTTTTTAAAATGGTCGTTGACATTTTTCGATCCTCTCCCAAATTACCTTCATTATTCTCCAGGTCAATTCGAATATTTCTATAATTACATTCTATAGATATATGTTCGCAAATATAAGGGTTCGTAAACGAAATCACCGGGTATTGCAAAAAGAAGAAGAAGAATTCTTCGAATAAACGTTAATAGCCTAACGAACCAATGTAACGATCAAAAACAAAAGTAAAATAAGTTTACAGATAAAATTCTCTACGATGAAATTTTAAATTTCGATTGATATTTCACGGTACCAGGAAGCAATCGTGAATTTGTTTACTCGCTCGGCGTCTCATACACACAACACTCTCGCGCAGTTCGAATCTCCATGAAACGAGCAAAAGTGGCGTTTCACGCGTAATCGTTGGAGATCCAGTGGAGCTATCGGTAGCTCGCAGCAAACGAAGGCAACAATTTTCCGGGCGTTTCTCGTAAAACGCTCTCTTACGATGCTCGTAAGGCCACGAAGGGAGGGCACTAATTGTTCGTGAACACCGCTCGTAAGAATAAGACCAGTTGGAGGCTATCATTTTTAGGAGTTTACTACCGGCTATATCGGCGGGCGCTCAATTCACCGTCTACCTCTAAAAGCAAAGCTTCTCTCTAGCCTCCTTATAATTAAGAGGTAGTCTCTCTTACGTCTTTATGCTGCCGGTCTTACGTATTTCACCCGGCAAACGTAACGCGCCGTTCTCGTATCGCGAGTAGTCCCTTCAACGCGAGAAATCATAAGACAATGTTCACGAACACGACGATGAAAAGGACTCGAAACGTTTCTTAAGATTGTAAAGAAGAATTAATTATCATTAAAAACACGCTGATCGATCTTCTTGATTTTTTTGTTTACTGTTAGGTCTTTCGATACTAAACGATCACAGAGTACTGAAAAAGTGTTATAGACTGTGAGAAGTTTCCATAAAAATGAGGACATTCGGAATGTAAATGTCGATGTGTTTTGACGATACTATCATAGGTGAGTAAGTTGAGCGTTTGTTAAAGGATATGACAAATTATGAAGGTAAGATTAACGAACAAAAGAATGTGCCTCTTTTGCTGTAGAAGAAATGTTGCAGTTTAGCATAGACGTACGATATTCCGACAGTCCGTGAAATTAACGAGAAATATACCACACCCTATAAACTTACGAGTTTACTTACACTCGTCGTTCCAGAATAAAAGTACTACGCTTCTCTTAAACTTCTGCACTACACCAATAAAAGCACGTGACAGATATTAAATTAATCACTGACATTCCTCTCTCAAATAAACCTGAAAAAATAGCACGACATGTATGCATGATCATGTAAAAGTACTCGTGAAGACAACCTCGTCCCAAAAGATCCATTGAAAATAGTATCCATGAAAGGCAATCCTAACCACGACAAATAGCATCGTCTGGTCTTTGCCATTGCCACCACCGCGACCTTCGTCATTTTAAAATTTGCATTCACGCGTCGCCAACTATTACCTAATAACACGCTTACATGGCGATCGGAGCTTTCAATTTTACCGCGCGTATCAAGGCGACCGGAAGCGTCCTTTCGAACATCTGTCGTCAATAGAACGACGAATGTCTCTCGTCCTCGAGATCCAGGAGGAAAAGTCAACCGGTTTTTCCAGGACGAGGATAAAAAGAACGATTAAGTAATCCTTACCTATCCTCCAAGGAGTCTCACACGGTGGTAACGGTACCAATGACGTAACGCGCGTGTAATCTTGACTACGGTTGATTATACGCGTTATATTATTTTATACGTGCGTAATATAGAATCGTATCTTACGATGACGTAAAGCACGTAATTCTAACCACACGAAGTAATCGCATTTAACCGTAAGTCTCAGAGTTCTCTCGAGTTCTCGTAACGTTGCCTATTTACACGCGATCAGTGGTTCGAGTCGTTCCTGGTCAGACAGGAACCAGTCCCTTCTTTTCTACTTCCTTCTCGCAGGAGGATCCACACGTGGCTCTCGCTCATTGTCCAAGCGCAGGTACGCGCCAGAAGCTTCTACCGTTTTACGATCCTTCTGGAGCAGCGTACCTTAGTGCCGAGTATAGAATTACCGTGGTGAGTTCTTCCAGGAGAGAGGTTAGATGCTTTTCTCAATTATTCAATAAAAATATTTTTATCTTAATCAATGTGCATCACGACGATCGGTTTGTTCGATTCCCTGGAAATTTCTAATTCCATTAAGTGTGGGAATTATTGACACGGCTTATTTGAAAAGTGATTAATCCGTTTATTGCACATAGGTAGATGTTGGGCAAAGCAATTTTTAATTTGGTTTATTTAAGTAGAAAACTGATACTTCTTGCAATTATTTTATTAATGTTATTGGATTATTGAAGTTATTTTCGAAGTAACGAAAGATGGCGCAAAGTGGTCATACATTGTTATACAAGAAATAAACGAATTATTTAATTTAACGACTGAACCAGTTAACGATGATTATTATTTTTTAAGCTTGTACTATTTAATATCGCGTCAACTCTTTGTGAGGTTTATTTAGAGTTTACAGTTTCTTGTATTAATTCTTTTATTTCCCTTCTTTATTGTTCACTCGTCCTAAGCATTACTCACTACCCTTCTGACGTATTTCTCAACGCGTGCATTGAAACATTATTTTCTTTAATCCACGAATCAAAAATAGTACGAGACTTGGACGGATTCTTGTTTTTGGGCGTCGTCGTTTCTTGATTCGATTATTTGGGTGAAAGCGTTGGCACGGAAGCGCACACGTTCACGTGCATTCCAATCGGTTACGCAACGGGGCAGACCAATCAAAAATTTCGCAGCCATCGTACGTGTGTCCCTTTTTATTCTTTACGCTTGGATGCTCGTTGAATCTGCGCGTGATCGAGAACGCCATGGTCAGGCGTACTCGTAGCTCTTGATGAACGACGTTCGAACGCTTTGAACGATCCGTGAACGGGCGCGGTGTAAAAAGTGGGTCACCGTTACGATGACGCGCAGATAATACTCCGTGCACTCTTGGGTTTTTCTGAATCGCAAAACAATTCTGCGTGTAGCTTAATTATAAACATCGTTTCACTGGAAATTTCCAAAAAACCATTTAATTACAAAATTTACAACAACCTGTTCTCTTACGCGATCCAGAATATGTATTCAATGTCAAATTATAAAGAATCGTTTCGTCGTAAAATTCGAAAAAATTATTTCGTCCAAAAACAAAACCGAAGAATCGTTTTTCTGAAGAACACCCAAAGTCTCTCCTCTTAAAAAATCCAAAAAAAAAATCACGAGCTTTCCTTTACAAAATCCAACAATATCTTTAAAAAGAAAAAAAAAAAAGCGAAACCGAAGAAATTCTATCATCGCGAAAGCAACCAACGAAATGTTGTCTCGCGAAGAAAAAAGAAACTCGAGAAAGTGGGCACAAGTGAAAAAGAAAATGACAGAAGTCGTCCCATTAAAAACCACGAGCGAAGCCAGAGCCCTTAAACCATCTTGCAACGAACGGTCACGATCTTTCGAGACAATCATAACTCCCCAGTGGTACGTACAAAATAAAAGTACGCCCGCTCGCCGCGCCATTAACCCAATTACTCCCGCGCGGACGTGCGGCTCGCTCTCGCGTTGAGAATTTACGTGCGCGCCTTCGGCTCGAAATTAATAAATCCCTTATTTATCAACATCGTCGGACAACCGGCGAACGAAAATAATGAAAGAGAAGGATGCGACCAATCTAAATCATCCTGTGAGCTCAGCGTGCACCGATACAGCCCATAATATACTTGAGATACCGAGCACGGTGCACACGCCATTGGACAAAGATTAAAGAAGAAGAAGAGAAACAATGAAAAAGAAAGAAAACCAAGAAGGATGCGCAGCACGCTTGCTCGGCGCATACACAAGGGATTAACTTCGATTTTACGCCTTTAACGGCCCACGATCGTTCCTCACCTTGGGGTGGTGCTAAAGGGCGTTTTCATTCGCGATAAATAAGGTGGAGAGCGCTCGATGAAGGCACTCGCCTTTCACAGAAGGGCCTCTACTCAGTGTGTGCGCCTGTGTGCGTTTGGGTGTATTCGTGGGCACCTCGTTAAATCGAAGTTCGAAGCACCGTTGTTTATCGGTGAAGATTTTATTGCTCGCTCAGAATCCTCCCGCGGTGCTCGCGCGAGCGAGCAATGTCGTAGGTCAGGGTGCTTTCTTTTCCCGTACTGTGACCTTCAAGCACGCTGGCCAACATGTTGGTCGCTGGAACATTCTACGGTGGATGTCGGCGAGGTAATGATTTAATACCGGACGATCACCATCTCCCCCCTTCTCTCTGCGCCACTAGTCCAATGCTCGAGGGCTTTTTCTTTTTTTAAATTCTACGATCCTTTTACACGCCGATTCCACGTGGAATCGGTCGCGAGATCGAAGTTTTCCTTACAGCTGAATCGAAATCGTTTAATTGAATTGCCTGTGGAATGAATTTTGCCTGTCAATTTGTACGGCTGGTATTCGTTGGTGAATCAATTCTAGATGAAAGATAAACATTGTTAACATTAATTGCTCTTATGATATTCTGCGCAGAATACACCCTGAATCTATTATTAGCTAGATTATTCTCCGAAATTAGGCGATAACGATTTCTTCATATTTCCTGTTTATAACGGTAAGCCGCTCAATGGGCAAATTAATTTGTTATTTCGTACGAGCGTCAATTGTGCACATAATGGAGGAGATACTGGAATTCGTAGAATACCTTTGATCGATTACTCCTAGAGTAGAATAAGCTCGCCCACCGTCAGTCTCGGGATGCGTCATGACGCGCGCGTAATTCCTTATTTATTCAGCGCCACTTAGCCACATGCGCATGAAGCAAGTTAGTCGCGCGCGCGAAATAGAAAGTCAACGACAGCGAGTACGCGAGCGCGATAGGGGCCCGCGCGCGGCGCGGTGCGTGAGGAAAAATTTAATCGCGCTAAAATCGTAATGAAAATCGGGAAAGATCGAGGAAATCTGTGGAAACTCTTTGCATTCACGTTGCACGCGTAATTCGAGCAAAATGGAAAAGAATGGTCGCTCGACTGGTTCCCGTATCGACGAGGAGCAGACAAGAAAATGTGGTACGGCCGGCAAGCTTTTCTATCTGTAAAAAGGAGAGTGTTCACATTTTTTGGAGCCTTTTTCATAGTAATCGTAAGATTAATGGAGGCTCGTGTATCTCTGTATCTATTACCTGATATAAAATCCAATGAGTGCACATGGCGGTTTTCTAAAAAAATTCTGGCTAGTTTTAGGTGATATGGAAACTTGAAATCTAGCACAGTTGTGATCAGCAAGATTCTAATAACAGTGAACAGAGAAATGATACACGAATCTACCCCAACCTCTTACAGATAAGAAATTGAAGTATGAAACTGTATGCAGAGGGTACAAGCATTTTCCTAACGAAAGTTCTCAAATCTTAATAAAAGAAAAATTTCGAAAGCTTTTCTAAATGCAACCTAACCTAACCTTCCAAGGGATAGACCAAATTCAGATAAATTAAATACATAACAGAAATTTGACGAATGAACTTTAAAAGATCCCTGCGATTAGAAACGACAGTTATTACCACATTACATCAAATAATTGGCGACAGATATCGATGACCACTTATCCATCCATTGACCAATAATTCTATCATCAAAACCATAAAACCTCCATTGAAAATTTAAATTCACCATGCCCTTTGGAAACCTTACAAAGAGCAGGTGCCACTTCTGGCAAGCTCAGAAATGAAGTGCTACCTACTCTTATCCTGGTAATGTACTCATCTCGCTAACCGAGATTTCTCTTCTGCTCCTCCAACGTCAGGCTCAACGAACGCAAAACTACGAACAAGACGACTCGAGTGGAGAGTCTCTCTTCTCTCGATAGGCGAGTCCATTCGAGCTGCGAGAGCCTGCGCTAGAAATCTGTCGCTAGCTTACGCCACTTTCGCACGTGCGCCTGGAGAAGCGAGGAAAAACGATCTTGAGAATATCTTGGGTCGTGCCGGTTGGCATTGCGGGCCGATTGCGCGGCTTCTTTTCCTTCTCGTCATTTTCCACCGTGGCGCCCCCAGACCGAAAGGAGCTTTAATTCATCCAGTGCCCGTAGTTCTTTCTCCCTCCTTTTATCCACCTACTTTGGTCCTTCGTGCTCGCCGCTCAGCTCCATGGGCCGCGCCGTGAGCAGCGTAGCCCATGGGAAACCTGCCTTGCGAAATTCTCAACTGTTTTTAGTTTCGTTGCCGTTGTCGGTTCTCGTTCTCTTGCCCAAGACTCTTCGGAGCTGGATGGAAGAATAGGGGATTATTAAGTTGTTAATGGAAGTCGAATTACTTTCCGCGATACACGATACCAAAATATTGCCTTAGACCGCATGTGGAACGGTGAATTTTTTTTTGATACGAAGTATTCGTCGAAAAAATTCCGTCAATTTTAATAACACAAGTACTAAAAGTACTCATAAATTCCACTTGTGAGAAGTTTTATCGTTGGTTTCCTTCTGCTTTAGTGTCCATTGTGTCGGATGAGCGTGGTATAATTTTTAGAAACGGGACCATGGATTTATAAGAATAATTGCAATTTTTAGAATTGAAGTAAAAGTTGTAAACGCTCCTTTCGCGCGCGCTTTCGGAAAATTCTAAGAAAATTACTCACTTCGCCGACAAAAACCGTCTTCTTGGAGAAATGGGTGTTGTAGGTGCTCGATTTACGCTCGCCTAATGACAGACTTTCCAATGTTGAATCCGTGAGTAGATCACGGATTCAGGTCTATTAAGTCCTTCCTCCTTCGTCCTTCGCCTTGTCCATCCATCGCTTGACCATCGACCCTGAACAGTAGAGAATAAAGCAAAAAAAAATTATAGAAAGAAATCTCAACGACCGCGTGCCGATTTCCCAAGAATTCATGCGAGATCGTTATACTCTCCTCGATCAAAAGATCAATATCCAAGCAGGATGTTAAATTAAGTAGGCTCACGACGTCTCGACCTATTACGTAAGTGCGCAATTTTCGCGAAAGAGAAGCCACGATAATTGGAGGAAAAGTGAGGAGAGGTGTTGATGATAGAGAATCCATGAGAGTACTGACGGAAGGGCACGAGGTGAAACTTGGTACTTGGGCTCCTTGATATTTTGATTGGCTCAAGCTCGTAAAGTATTTCGATTGGCCCGAGCTAGTAAAGTATTTTAATTGGCTCAAGTACCTGTATTTTTTGCGGCAAAACTTTCATTCTGCGCAATAAAGAGTAGAAAGAAAATTACCCCGGTTAATAACACCGAAGATATAATGTTTATTTTATTAGTCGATTTATTTAATGTAACGCCTGGAAAGAATTTTAACCAAACGACTCTTTCGGAATTCTAAAATTCTTGAGAATGTTTAGAATTTAAGGAAATCTCGAGTGTCAATGAATATTGCTTACAATCCAAACAGTTCTTCAATTTCCATCATAACGATTACCTCGGAAGATGATTAACGAAACGTTAATAACATCAACGATAACAAACCTTGACAAAAAAGAAAATCGAAGAAGGAATACTCAAGGCTTGTTTTCTAGCAGTTCTAGAGTAGCCTGCATAATTACTGTTGAAACTCGACAATGATAATTCTAAATCCACCCCCGAAAAATCACGCACGAACGAGCTTCGAATATAATATCATTTCCACGACTGGTACCGTTAATTAATTCCAGTGCGCCTCGCGATAATTAAAGAGATGTGCGAGCGGGTTCTAAGGAGACGAGAGCGAAACCTAGAAGAAGGAACGAAAAAGGTGAAAAGGAAGGAGCGCGCGAGAGAACACAAGCGGTATTCCTCGTGCTCGCTTAATCACCTGGAAACTCGCGTGGCTCGCTCGAACACAATAATTCCCTCGCTTGCTGCAGAAGTTTCGCATACTCTTCCTTAGGCACACGCGGAACACACAGACTCATACGCTCGAAGAGAACACCGTGTGATCGCCCGCTCGGCTTCGCGGCTTTAATTAACGAATTCATGAAGATGGAAAAAAGTCTCGATGCGTTTCCCAGCCCCGTCTCGTAGTCGTCGTATTTTCTTAGCTCGTAGAAGAAGTCGTAGACCCCTAAGCGCCAGTGGGGCAAGGCACGACGAAAGCGAAATTTAAATCCGCGGGCAAGGCGAATGCACGCGGCGCGGATTATTCTCGCTTGTCATTCCGCGCGCGCGCACGCCTCTTTCGACGAAGAAAAATATGCTCGGCTCGTGCGTCCACAAACGTGCTTTCTTTCGGGTTCGAGAACGAAACGGAATCTGGATTTTCATATGCAGTGTTTGTACGGGGAAAGAGAATTCTATGCCGACGTTCCGAGAATTCTTATCTCAACAAAATTTCTTATTTCGAGATATTCCAAAAATAAGGGTTGGTCCAGTTTTTGGTTATTGTTTAACCTCGGTTCTCGCGAACACGGTGTAATGTCGTTTGAATTTTGAAAATATTCGAAGAAAAAGCTTCAGTGATGCATTCGAATAGGAATTTTGCTAATTGTGAATTGGAAATCGCATGCACGATAATACGCGTCCACAAAGATCAGTCGTTAAAGACAAAGAAAATCCACGAAGTTTCTTGAGACCAAACCACCTTTGTTTTCCGGATCCTGGCTCCTCTTAATTTATCACGATGCTCGCTCGTTAAAGCGCACGCTCGTTAAACTTCATCTCGATTACACGTGCGGACAATTCGACGATGTCCTCCGCGCGCAAGGAGCCGCGAGGACAAAAACAATAAAGGATGCAGATCTTGAGAGAGCGCGCGGAATCCCTCGGCCTCGCCGCGGAATTTCCGACACGTGGTTCTACGCGCTGGTGACTATGCGAAAGGGAGAATGAGAAAAATAAAAAAAAAGAGTCGAGAAAAGGAAAGGTGGATACGAGCGTCTCGTCCCTTCTCCACTCTCGTGGCATTCCGCGAATTTTTGCGAATCCTCTTAAAATTGCGGAACCTCTTTGGACATTAAGCAAAGACGATGCAGAGGAAGAAGCTGGTCCTCGACTTTTCCACCCGCGGCCACCGCAACGGGATCGTGCGAAGAAGAATAAAGCGACAGACTTTTTTCTTTTCTCTTTTGCTTCTTTGGTGGAGATCGAATTTTTATCGTTTCACGTGGAGAATCCAAAAGGGAAAGACCTCCCGAAAGAATCCTCGAAGGTCGACATCTTCTCCGGTCACCCGCTCGTCGAGAGCTGTTTACGGGAACAGCTGAGCCAGAGAAAGGGGTAACACGCGTGCCTAAAAATATCTCCAGTGGTATCGACTTTTTTTCAGTCCACGAGACCTTCCTGGGGATATGCACGGTACCGGGATCCGGATCTTTTTCTTCGTTTAATTTTTTTTTTATTACAAGTGGTAGTTCATCTTCTCGTAGGGTGGTGTGAGGTTATCGAAGAATATTTGTAACTTTAAAGTATGCTCGATGGTACGGTGCCAAGAAGAAGATGTAATTCAGATTTGCATCTTAAATGAAAGAAATTCGCAAGACTTTTCTTTTCATTATAACATCATTTGAATTATTTACATTTCCTTTATGCAACGTGTTTACCAGTTTCGCGGATTCGTACAAAGCAATAATGAGCGATTATTGAATGTTTAACGCATTGTACGCGCCGACGAGTCACTAATGGAAAATAATAATAACTAACACATCCCGGATTGTCACGGAGCCAACGTGCAATGTGTTAATTATTACTATTTTTCAAGAATGACTCTTTCTTGTAACTTGAAAGAGATTTGCACAGACCCATCTTCCTCTGAAAATTAAATAAAATTAACTTAAATCACGCGAGCTTTGGCATTCGAATAATCAATCAGACACGTCCTCGTAAAAAAAAAAAATCGCTAAAAAATTCCTCGCCCTCTCTCGTGTCTTATCCGCGAGACATTATCAGGCCACTTAATTAATTCAACCTTCGCACCATCAAGAAAATCCTTGGCTGCCTTCCATTTCGACCTTACTCCGCGAAAGTCTTTCGATCCTCCATTCTCCACTTCCGGCTACCAGAAAGGACCCTCGGAACGATCTTAAAATTAATTAACGATGCTCCGCGCGGAATCTCAGTTTCTTTTTTATTCTTTCTCCCTTGAAGCAACCCGCACTAGATGGACGTTACCTTTTTCATGCCTTTTTTTTGTCACACGCTTACCCTTCACTCCACTTGGCGCGACCTCGAGGCTCGCAAGTAAGGAACGCAGGGTGTTATGCAAAAGCCGATTAACCCACATATCACAAATGTGTAATAACGGAACTAGAGTGTATCCCTTTTAGCGTTACGTAGACGTCGTCGCGTCTGAGAGAAACACAATCGTGCATGCTCACTTCTCACCGTCCACTATGTTCTTATCGACTAGAGTATCTGACGAAAGAGGACGATGTGTGTTTCTGGGTTAGCGCAAGCTGGCCATTACTCGCGAGCGGAATGGTTCTTTTATCGTCGCTTTATTTCATCGTTACCGTCCCGTGAGAGCGATACGCGAGTAATTAGCGTGTCGGACCTGTAAAAATACGATTACATAAGCGACAATGCCTACTGAGAGAATCAAGATCGCTGTGATATTTTGGCGATTTTCTTTTTTACAAGGTTTAAGTAGACGAGGATATTTTCACAGAATTTATGCTCGGAGTTCTTTTCGAGGTTAATTTTTCGGTCTTCGAGATTTACACGGTGATCATGAGTCTAAAGTTTCGTCAGCTTAGGTGCTTTCGGTCTCGTAAAGTTTCTATGGACTTCCAATTGCATTCTTTTGATTATTGGCAAGTATTAGATCCTGTTTTACACTTTTAGCGTAGAAATGCCGAGTCCTTGCGATCTTCTATCGTCCGCCATCTTGATACCAATTGTCCTGTAGTAGTAAGATCACTTACTAAAGATCGTTGTACATTCCAGAGATAAACAGTTTGCTTCGAGAATTGATTTAAATTGTAAGTTTGTTTGTACTGGTGCAGGATCGCGCTATGTATACAGGCCCTCGTCCTTGGTCCTTTGGAAACAGTTTCGAAAGGAACTTCAATTGCACTCGTTCCATTATCGTTACAGATTCGATCTCACTTCCCACTTAGCATACCAACAATGAGTCCTAACGATCTTTTATCACCCACGATCTTGGCAAAATTTTGTCTCTTCTACCTTCGAGATACGACCCTGTATCCAGGCCCTTGTCCTGGCTTTCTACAAATTTTAAAAGCACGTTCAATTGCATTCCTTCGATTACCGTTACAGACCAGAATCCTAATTACCACTTAGCATACCAACAATGCGTCCTAACGACCTTCTATCGCCCACGATCTTCGCATCAGCTGATCCTCCACTCGTAAGATCCCTTATTAAAGATCCTTACGAAGAATTAAATTTTGCACATAGTAGAAATTCCGGGTAAATCTTTCTCTTGAACTCTTCGAACAAATATCAACGGCAATTTCAATGGCACTCCTACCATTACCGTTACAAATCAGAATCCTACTTCCCACTTAACGCACCAAGAACGAGTCCTAACGATCTTCTATCGCCCACGATCTTAGCATCAATTGTCCTCCACTCGTAAAATCTCTCATTAAAGATCTACGTAACAAATTAAATTTTACACATAGTAGAAATTGTGGATAAATCTTGTCTCTTGGTCCGTTGGAAGAAGTATCAAAAGCAATTTCAATGGCACTCCTTCGATTACCGTTACAGATCAGAATCCTACTTCCCACTTAACATACCAACGAGGCCTAACGATCTTCTACCGCCCACGATCTTAGCATCAATTGTCCTCCACTCGTAATTCGACTATTAAAGATCCCTTATTAAAGATCCCAACGACAAAAGTAAGATTGGACGCGTAACGTTCCCCAGAAAATTCCAAAGGGGTTGAACATTTACTCTTAGGCACCTCGCCCCATCTTATCTATCAGCGAATCGCTAGATTCTCAGATAAATTAAAGCTCGTCTAAGAATCGGGTGGAGAACATCCGTGTAGATAAGCGAAGGAGAAAGATCGTAGGGAAAGATCGCGGATCTCTGTTCACCGGAGATCCTTTCTCGCGCCTGCTGCCTGCGCGCTCTCTTCGTGCACACGATCCACACGATCGGTAGGTAACGTAAAACCTTGATCGGCCCGTGAGACCGATCGAGCGTACTCCCACGGGAATCTTAGCGTAACTGTATACAGTATTAAGAAACACGCGTGGCACGTAACAAGCGTGCACGTATTGAAGCTAACGAGATGGTGTGAGCCGGCGAAAGAACGAGTGGTACACAGCTGACTAATAAACACACACACGGAAGATCACAAAGCGGGCGGAACGCGAGCACGTTCTCAGAGAGCAACTCGTAGAAAGGCGAATAGAGGGCTCGATTTTGCTTGCTCACGTGCGTCGATGGTCGCCTTCGACCTGACCCGATAACGCAATCAGATATTAATTAGTAATTACGAATTGATCCTAATTAACGCCAATCGTGAGATAGAGCGAAGATCACGATGAAACGAATCGATTTTATTTCCTCGACGATTCGACGTGCTGATTTAAGATATGTGCACTCTGTTATTTGTTAACTTTCTTCGATCTCACTTTACTTGTGGAAGCAAACTTTCGTTCACTTTTCTCACCGGCTTGTCTCTGCACCTTCGTGGTCGCCGATGTGTACCTCCTTTCGCACTTTTATTCTAATCGCGGGTGTTGGCTAATCTTTCTCCGCACCTTGCAACGCTGACGTAAACACTCTCGACATACACTATTTTCCTTCGTCGAGTTTAAGGAAATTATTGAAATTGTTTACGAAAAAAAAAGTTTGCAAATATCTTCTTAACTTTTTACGTTTGCTTACCATTCCTCGTCAAATGAATTCCCAATAATGATTTACAAGAATCACAGGTGACTCCCAGAATCTCGCGGACAAATAAGTACCGAACGTCGCCGATTCTTTTTCTTTTTCCATCGCCTACCGAGTGGACTAACCGGGAATTTGAATAGAAGCCCGTTATACCAGATCCACTGGGTGTTGGAAAAGAAATTCGTGGGCGAGACGGTTGTAAAAACTGGCGATAAGGAAGACCGGAGAATCCTGGCGCCGAGATTATTTCGATGCATCCTCTTTCCACATACTTCTCTCCGAAGGATTCCGTGGGCTACCAAATTCTCAAGATTGCGACAAAGAGTAGCAAAAAAGGACCGAACTCCGTCTTTCTTTATGAACGACCGTAAGAGAAAACGAAAAAAATAAGAGACCTGGCTTCACCGTGCCGCGACCTCGACGTAACGCTTCTTAATGGCCAATGAAATTCGAAAATGAGATCGCAGAGGTGGAAAATTGCGCGAGCACTTTTTACGAGCCGAAATATTTGGCGCGCTCGTGCGAGTGTACGACGTGAAGAGGGCGAAGGAGAAAGTAAAATCGAGCGCGCATGCGCATGCCCATGCGCGTTCTCATCTTGGGCTCTAGCTCACGCGCGCGCGTTCGGGGCATATCATTAGAGTATATAAGTCTCGTTAACGTACACGCGCGGTGATTACGAGGCATTATCGTAACCGCGACTTAAAAGGAACGTGGGCCGCCCAGCGTCGAGACGCCGACAGACTTCGGGAAGCTTTTGCATGCGGATTAATCCCGGAGATTGGAAATAAAAGAAATTAGCGGAATAATCCCCTCGTAATAATCCGAAATTATCATAATCGCCGTTTACGAACGCTTCCTCGATAGTAATTCGCAGCGCAGAGCGCGTGAGAATCCATTCTCGATCCTTTCCCGTTTGCTGGTAAGGCACGCGTCGTCCGTTACTTCTGTGGACAGAAAGGAGAACGAGGGAATAATAATTCGCGGATATTACGAGTATCTAGGCTCACTTCCGTTAATCGTGAGAGCGGTCGATGCGTCGTTCGTCATTTTTATCGAAGAAGAAAAATGAACGGAAATTTATAATCGTCGAGAATTACGGACATCGTTAACCGTGCGAATTAATATCAAATCCTTCCTACTTCCTTGGATGTCGATAGCACGTTCACCGGGGCAGAGAAAAATTGCCAAAAAAGCTTGTAATCCTCGCGATTCGACGCGTAGTTGCGATCGCACTTCCGTTTCTCGTGAGAATTGGTGTTGAGTCCTTCCGGTTTCTCGCGTCACGAGTCCGTGCTCTCCTTTCTTACGCGTGCAAATAAAGAAAGAGTCATCGCATTAACTGGCCGTTCGCCGATCGATATCTATCAATTTTCCTGGGAAAGGAGAGAAACGCTCGAGACTAGCCGCGTGGACGAAAATTTATGGAGTCAAACGCTGCTACCGGGGCCTGACGGGCAAGAGAAGCGAGCGCAAAAGCGCCAAGGGGACGTAATAATTAGACCCGTGCGAAGAGTCTGACCGTTCGCGCTCGCTCACTTGCCCGAAGCGGATAAGAAACCAACGTGGAGCGTGCGGCACAAAGCCCCAGGGCCCGTTAGTTCTACATATATTTACGTCAGGTACACACTCAGGTAGACCCAGAGTTGGAGCTGTCATTAAACTAATGTGCGTGAACTTGAGAACAATGTGTGTAGAGTACTTCAGAATTGGGGCCCTTCGACGTTAGGTAAACAAAGTTTTGGGCCCACGATATTGGGGCCAATGTGTATAGCTGTTATTGGAACAACCGCTTGATCAATGCGTAGACGGTATTTCCAAATTGAGTCTAATGCGATTGACCTTTCGTTAGAAAAAAAATAGGGCCCACAGGTTCGGGCCCAATGTGGGTACCTAGGGTTGAAGTGAATGCAGGATCAATTTGTACATTTCGAAATTTGAGACAGGGCGCTTAATGTATTATTAAAAAAAGTTTTCGGTCTGATGGCATTTCAATTATTCACCTACACATTAGACGAATAATCTTGAATTGACGTCACGAGAGGCCCAAAGTGTTACCTTCGTATCGAAAACTGTTACCTGTTTTAGCCTCTATATTTTTTGGGCCCGTGCACGTGCCATTATTACCAAGCGATCTTCTTTTTCCATCTACCTTTTCTTTGGCTTACCTTGTACATCAACTGACTTCAAAATTGAAAGACAAATGGACACGTGCATCCTTGGAAAAGGTACCTGAGAATTTTTTCATTCTCCGTTTTGAATTACGCCAAAGCAAATGAATCCAATGAGAAATGCAGAGATGGGAAGAGGATGCTTTCGGATGTTGAGATTGAGAAGATGAAAGGGAACGCATGCTGAGATGAGCAGATTCGTTTGATAGGTTCGTGCGAAGGTTCTTGTTCTTTCTCTGGATTATGATGATGAGAGGCAAATGAAGATGCAAGAATAGAATCCTATTGAGAGAACCTACCGTGGTTAGTAGAATATTAGATTAGAATTCTCTTACATAACGTCGAATCTTAATAGAATCTCGTTGCGATACTTCAATCTCTGTTTCACATGTGTAATGAATCTCCTATGAAATGAAACCGCCGCCCAAATTCAAATGTATTCTACAGTTGAGTTTCTCTGTCTCTAACATAAACCAATTTCAAGTAAACTTTCCAACTATACACTAATCCCTATTTTACGCTGATTTCATTTAACAAAATTCAAACCTCTACTTTACGTGTCCATCGATACCAATCTCACGAACGAATCTCTCGCAGGGCAAATTCTTCCTCTCATCGTTAATACAGTCTAAATCTTAATTGAATTTTCTAAAAATTCAATGATCTCTGCTTTACACATCGGTGTCAATCTCGTTCTTCCTGTCATATTTAAGGCAGTCTAAATCCGAATCGAGTTTTCTAACAACGCTGTAATCTCTGATTTACGCATTAAGATCAATCTCGCGAACGAGTCTCTTCGCAGAACAAATTCTTCCTGTCATCGCTAATGAAGTCTAAATCCGAATCGAATTTTCTAACAATGCTGTAATCTCTGATTTACGCATTAATATCAATTTCGCGAACGAGTCTCTTCGCAGAACAAATTCTTCCTGTCATCGCTAATGCAATCGTACATGCGAACCTCCCACACAGGCTCCGAGGCTCTTATCAATTTTTAGCACGGGCTTACATCGCGCTCGCGAGAATGGCGAGGGCTCTCGTGGCCCATTATTTCCACGAGGCGAGAGGCGAGAACAAAGATATATGAACGTGGAAGCGCGTGTTGCCCGGCGGACGCGTGGATAGTGCGTCAGAGGAAAAGAGCGCGGTGGCTATCCGGTACTCGAGAGAAATATATCGTGCGAGTCGCGTTGAGTTACAGTCTGTCCAAGCGGCGACGAGCTGAAAGGCCCCGTGGTCCCCAACGAAGAAAATGATTTCT
This sequence comes from Tiphia femorata, assembly GCA_944319695.1. NCBI lineage: Eukaryota > Metazoa > Arthropoda > Insecta > Hymenoptera > Tiphiidae > Tiphia > Tiphia femorata. The sequence continues at coordinate 6,033,357 of OX090902.1, forward strand.
TCATTTGCAGTGGGTCCCGCGGACCCGCTCGTCGAATTCCTCGGGAAGACGTACGACGAGCCGAGACGCGGTCTTGTTATTCCGACGGCCCAGAGACAAGACACGTAGGAGGAAGATTGTTTGGAGATAGGATGAGATGAGACAATTAGGCGAACAAGATAGAGAGAAAGAATGAGTTAAAGATGACGCAAATCATTATTTCTGGGTATTTATCTAGAGCGGAGGGATAATTTTCTCACGGAGAAGGATAAACGTAAGTGGAAAATTGTTCGGAGATAGGATGAGATGAGATAATTACGTGGGCAAGATAGAGAGAAAGAATGAGTTAAAGATGACGCAAAGAATTATTTCTGGGTATTTATCTAGAGCGGAGGGATAATTTTCTTACGGAGAAAGATAAATGTAAACGGAAAATTATTTGGAGGTACGATGAGATAATTACGCAGAGAAGGTAGAGAGAAAGAATGAGTTAAAGATGACGCAACGAATTATCTCTGGCCATTTTCCCGATTGCAGAAATAATGAACCTATTGGATAAGTTAGATGACAAAGTTAGGAAAGATAGGATGACAAAGTTTCTATCGCACAATTCTGCACTCACTCTGTAACATTAACAGTCTAATGACGCCAGATTCACGTGACAGGAAACTGACAAAATAGAAAACACGTGAGAACGCGAACCACGTGATAGCAGACTCCTGACATCAGACAGACTCGCATAATAACAGTGACAGAAATCTCATGTAACAACAGAGTCACGATTCAGTCTCTTCTCAATATCTCACCGCAATATCTCAATCCCTGGTGAACGTGCGAATCTCGATATATCGATCAAGAGTCGATACCCGAGCCACGGTTACGCCTCTTTGTATCAGCCTTGAGAACTCCTTCGAATCGATTGTATCGTTGCAAAAACCTATAAGCATGAATTCGATGTGAAACAATCGATACGGCCTAATCGAGACTAGTCCCGAATCGATTACTTTAATTCACTCGTCCTCGTTACGTGGATCTCATTCTATAGGAGTATGCCCGTTCGGTTTCGAAATTCCATCGATGGAGAATTACCGATCGATTCTCTCGATCGATTCGCTTCCGGTCCCTGGGTTCGCACGCTCGTTACGATTTACTTCGACCAAACGGAGGCCAATGGCTTTACGTAAAATCGTCGCGACCAACGCGTAATCCTGCACCGAGAGAAAATTATCGTGGGACTTGGTGAGTGCGTTATGCGTACACTTGGAATGGGCATTCCCAGCGGTTGGAAATACTTCAAAGGCTTTTCTCTATGTGTAATTGAAAATGCAGGGCGACGGATTTATTCCGGTTACTTTGCAATTTATGATTCTTAATAACCATAACCGATTTTGAGATCGATTAATTGTATTGACTTGATGTCTCGACAAATTGCAGTAACGCTCAAAATATTGTTTCTTTCGCAATATACCTTCACTTTAGTTCAAGATCTCATCCGCTGTTACAAACAAAAGTCCGCTCGATCTGTCTTCAATTTCCTTAGCAGGTACTCGTTATGCCTAACAGTTAATCCAACAGCGATTTTATTCTTATCACTCGCGTAAATGGGCAATAATAATCGATAACGATAGTATTTCCTTCGTCGGGATTCGACGCTCGTTCAGTCGATCTCGATGCACCGTTTACCGATCAAACGTGCCAGATTATTTTTCCCACGTGGCAGATGAAAGAGAGAGAAATGAGAATTTATTACGCGAGACGCCTCGAGGTAGTCGCGAAAGAGCACGGGCCTTTGGTAAGATAAATTTATACGCGGGTAAGCGCGAGCCAATGTGCTCTAATCGATTCGTCGGAAGGATTCTTAAAAGTCCGAGTTACCGTTAAGAATGCAGACTCGTGCGGGGATACGGGATGAGAATCGATACGAGCGATCTCACGGCATATCGCACCATTATTATTACACCTCTGGAAAGTTCAAGTGTCACGGTAACGAGCTCGGTAAAGACTGGAATTAGAATCACGGGAAATTAAGAGCGCGCGGAACGGAACGAATTTCAATGCATCGAATAAAGAACTAAAGGCTTAATGTGAGTCAGACCGCATTTATTAGTGAATGGGTTTATTAGCCCCCATTTGCGCGTATTTAAAAACCTTGTCAAATAACAAATTCAGCAGACACGATTTTCCTTTCAAATTCAGTTCTTCTTTTAAGAGTTTTCTATGGGTTAATTTTAACGATTTTTGTGAACGTTATAATGCTTTTTTATTGTATTAGTATACAGTAGATCAAGCAGATCCTAAAATAGCCATTGAAGCCAATTGTAATTAAAGAAGGTATTGGAAGAGTGCATTTAAAATTTTGAATGCTCTAACAATACCACACCTGTAATTCCGTCGATTCGAAGAGTGCAAATATGCAAATTGTACGCTTCAAACGACAACGTGTGTTAAAAAAAAAAAAAAACAGTTGAACGTCCTCCTGTTAGTAGAATAGAAAATAAATAAATGAACAATGTTGGGGAGCGACGAATAAAATCAACTCGGAAAGGATTGCTTAAAAAACTGGGAGAACATGGAGTAAAATCAAGTCAGGGAGAATTACTGAAAACGATCGCACGTCGACGAAACATTGCAAGTGGATGCAATCGATACGAGGCTTAATTCTCGCGCGGCTCTCCGAGTGAATGTCCAAGGTGCACGTCGAACTGCTCGGGAGGAGAACCGGGCCGGGTAACGCCTCGCAACGTACTCGAGAAGTTCAGCCTTGAGACTCGATTTCAGCCTTTCCCCGGATTATCGAGTGAACGCGTGTCGCTCGCCGAATTCTCTCGCGTTCGTCGTCGTCGTCATCGACCCTCGACGTCCTCCGGCAGGGCTAGTCGGACGCATTAATTAAAAACAGGCTAACTATAAGGGAGCCTGACGTAAAGGTAAACCTAACGAACGTCCCGGAATTGACTCAGCTCTTCCGCATTGAAATTTATTCCGAAATATGACCTGGTTTGAACACGTGAATTATTTATGCTTTATGCTTAATTTGTTTATACTTTGTACGTAGTTACTTTTGCTGAATTATGAAAGTATTCCTCAATGACGATTCGCAAGAATTAACATTTTCTTTGACAAGGTTGTTAATGCGCATGAATATAAGAAAAATCAGAAGTTAATCATTCAGCGTATTCCTCAATGACGATTCACAAGAATAATCATTTTATTTGATAATGTTGTTAGTTTCTCGTTTATATTTCTTTGCTAGTAATTCGTAATAATTAATTTTCAAGGAAGAGCTTGGTTTTATATTTACTACTTTCGGCTGTTGTTAGAGGAATTTTATCTGCACGAACGATTTCGGTGACAAATGGCTAATTAACTCGTTATCGTGACAACGATAATTCGAGAAGGTCCTATAAATTCTTCCATTAGGACGTCAAGGTCCATTCGTGCGACGTCACTTGCGTCGTTGGCGTCGGCGTCGCGTTCTCTACGAGCGCACCGCGTGAAAGTGAAACCGCGTCGGCGCCGCATCGAGTCGCGTCGGCCTCAAAGTCGCGTGGTCTCCGAAGCGCGAGTATTGCGCTTTAAATTTGTCTCCTTCTCTCTCTCTTTCTCTCTCTCTCTCTTTCTCTCATTACGCTTAATGCGCCATTTACGTAACAGCTGGGAAACGCGAGGCTAATGAAACGAGCGAGGAGAAAGGAAGAGTGCGAGAGAAAGAGAAGAGAAGGCGAGAAGATGCGACCGCGAGAGAGTGGAGCGCTTCGCGCAATTCGTCAGAACTTTTTATTTTATTTATCTTATCCTGAGAAACGTTCTCTTTCATCTACGTACATTGTGGCATGAAACGAGACACATTTGGGTAGCAGAATAATCTTAGAAACATGACAGTAATGGAAACCGATGTTCTAGCGAATAAATGGAATAAACCTCCTGTTCAACGATACTCCTCCCTCGATCGTCGACCTTTTCGCACTACTAAATAATCGTTTATAAGGTTAAAGGATAACAAAGTCTTTCTAACAATTGCACATTCGCGCCTTGAGAGAAATAACGTTTAGTTCGTACAATCGCTTTTCCTTCTCCTTCTGTATTACGAACGACGCATTGATCACGAAACTGTTAATACCATCGCGATAAAAAGCATTTTAACTATTCAAAATTTCCCGCGCGTTTTAACGCGGCGAACTATCGCGACACGAAGCTCGCAACGAAAGTCGCGTTCTCGATTCTCATCCTGCGCCTAGGCACACTCGATCGAAGGTCGCTCGCGCCCGATTTGGAAGCGGATCGTACGAGGGAAGAGGCGCAGCCGAGCGCTCGCACGACTTTGATCTATTTTTCACGTCACGATTCAACCACGGCACCGTTCCCGATCACGGAGTCCTCCGACCGCGTTCCTACCTGCAATTGCGCAACACTTGCTCGTCACTGTCCCCTTTGTATTCGGTTCCGTGCCCGTCCACGATTTCCGGAAGTAGTTTGGAGAATCGGCCAACTTACAAAGAGCAAATCGGAGTGGAGAGAGAGTCCTGTAGATTTCTCGCGACACGCGAGAAGAAAAGAAAGGAAGTGATCGGATACTCGGGACGACAACTCCGAAGGAACTTCCTGTTCGTCGTTTACACTCGAGGATTTTCGATTGACAAAAATATATAAGCGAACGCTCTCGAGAAAGATGTCCGATCGAGGCTCGAGTACTGGGTAATTGAACGAGGAGCGCCAAGTAGGACATTTATCGAGATTTTAAAATGCGCAACGTTTTGTTAATGCGCGTCTTCGATTGAAAGCAATGAACTTTAGATTTTAAATTGACAAGTTGAAACGTCGAGGTGCGAGAAAGAAAGAAACAGAGACAGAAATGAAATCGCGCGCCTTTTCTTCAACTCCAGGCTGCCGTTTAAAGCTACCTCTTAAACGGTTCCGAAAATTGGCTGTATCCTTCATCCGGGGCATTAACGATATCGTTCTCCGAGAGAAATACAACAGCTTACTCCCGAAGAAGATTTCTCGGGCATGCTTAATCGACCTTGTCATCTCGCACGCCGCGCGATCCTCCTCCTTCAGAATTTACATTCATCGCTTTCGCACCTCAGTCCCCATCTGCTTCTCGACTCGCTCCGCCTCATCTCAAGTTTCTCCCGCGAAATTCCGAGAGGCGAGCCACCCTCCTGTACGCGCATAATTGGCCTTGTCATTTCGAATTTAAACTCGCGATCGCGCTACCGCGACCGATTTACGTAAAATGAAATGAGGAGATGCAAAGGACACGTGAGTTACGTTCGTCGTTCGCTGACAAAATTTACGTAACTTGGCCCTCCGATTTTTCTCAACGATTGTGTAATTTTTATCCACGCGCGTGCGCGACACTCGGCGAGCGGACTTTCTTTTTTGCGATACCTTGCCACCTACTCGCCCGCAATTATTTTCCCTTCGTCAAGAGCACCGACAGGTCGCACTTATTGTTAGCCGAGAATGGTGGAGGAATGTGTCGAGCGGGAAAAGGAAAAGAATTTTCCGTTCATCGGTCTCTCTTCTTCGTTGCATCAAGTCCTTGAACCAACGATAAGTCGCGCGTTGAGAATGATTTTTGTGAATCCGAACAAATTTTTGTTATCAGAAATGTGATCTTTGCGAATCGACCTACGTTTGTGTAAAATAAACGAAGCAATTGGTGTCGAGTGAAAATCTGGTTTTTCATAATTAACGATTAATCTACGATTTAACTGGGGTGTTTAAGAAAATGGTGTTGAATTTTTGCCACGAAATATCGCTCTCTCTGTCGCGACGTGCGAAACTGAGAACAAGCCCGCGTGATTCCGCACGCCCACGCGCCTTTATTCGGACCGAATGGAGAGCGGAAAATTATCCAAGGCGATTCGAGGCGACGGGAAGCTTGGACAGTGATAAATAGGCAAATTGACGTGATTGCGTGGAGAGTGGGGGTAGGAGAGAATGAGAAAGAGAATGAGAGGAGAAATCCTCTCGGATCAATATCCGCGTTCTCAGCCACGTGACGCGAATGCCTTCGAAGTCTCAATTGGTCAACACGCAATCGCGCGAGCGAAGTAGGAGGAAATTGTTGTGCCTAGATTGAGAAGTGAGAAGTAGCGCGACCCAAATTAAACACGATTAAAGAAAAGAGGTTTGCGAAACGATCTTCGTGGATGGTCCGTGGAAATTTGACTAAAATAAAAGAAGAAAATGCTCCAGGCTCACCCACTTTTGCACAATATAAATACTCAATACTACTATTCGAGTAGAAGAAGGGAGTAAATTATTATTTATTCACAATTTATGAATTCTTTTCTGAACATGTGTACCGAAGATCTACGATGATTGACGTGATTCTACCTCCGCATTATAGGTGTACTCACTCTCCAATTTATTTTATATTACTTTCTTTCTTTCGGCTTTTCATCGTAACACGTACCTACTTCGTTGTTACAGAGAAACAACAAAATCTATTGAATGAACAAAATAATAAAACAATCGAACAAATAAATTCATGAAAAAGGAAGGAGAATGAACAGAACTCGCATTTTCACGCGTGCGCATGCGCGTGTTCTCCCACGCACGGGGCACGCACGAGACGGACAATTGTCTCGGTGAACGTATCATACGCGTTCCTTGCGTAACGCGCAGGGTCCGTTATGCATGTCCACCTAACCTTTCTCGGAGGAATCGAAAGTCTCTCGAATGTGACGAGAGTGAGAGAGAGAGGCTCACCAGCACGCGAATGAAAAAAGAAAGAAGAAAAAATCGGAGCGTTTGCCAAACCTTCTTTCGCGTGCATGCCAAGTGTTATCGTCTTAATCCAGACTGGGAAAATGCGGGACACAGATTTACCAGAGGATGCAAAAATAAATAAATAAATCCCTCCTTTTGCCGTTGTACCCACAAATTGGAATTTATGTCAAAACCTCTTTCAAGAACGCACCACGTGTTATTATGTTGAGGCAGCCTTGGACAATGCCGGCGCTAGTGGTAGCATTAGGGAGACAGACTGACCTGATCAAGCAAAAATAAAGAACAATTAAGTCCCTCCATTTGTCATCAGAGCTGGATTTGCCTGTGTGAAGTCCGTGGGGCAGAAATCATGTGTGCGTGCGTGTGTAGGAAAGGAGGGCCTTTACATATCTACTATAAATTATGTTTCAAAAACGACGCGTCCGCTGTGTATCATACGTATGGTATGCATGGCAAATGCATTGCCAATTTCATAAAAGAAGAACCATTTCTATATCACTTATACGTCTTCATTTGGGCTCTATATTAACCCTACACAACTAACCTAAATACATTTTAGTTTTAGAGTAAACTTTTTATTTCTCATGAGAGAGTTTGTGGGGCCCCCTGCCTTAAATCCAGTCCTGTTTGCCATCGTGCCTAAAAACTGGAATACCTGCCAAAGACCGTTTTAAGAACGCGCGGTGCGTTATTGTCTGGAGACAGACTTGGAGAACACGAGTACCAATGGCACCACTGTAAAATTAACAAAACAGAACATTGAAAGTTCTAGCAAAAGCCAAAGTTTCCAGTACACACCTCACCTCATCGTCTTCGAACAGACTTAGAGAACGCGGGCGCCAGTATACCGTGCACCATTGGTACCGCCGAATTTTACTCAAGGCCTGGCGCCGCTTCTCTTCGACCGAGAAGATAAAACGCACGATATTCCGGTGTTGCTTTTGCACGCGAGAAAGATAAAGTTTCACCGTGCGTCTCGTAACTCGCTTCGGCCAGCTGACGCGGGCGCGCGAGTACACGCGAAGGACCAGTAAGAAACACGCACACATGTCCAACGCGAGATACACGATTATCGCCAACCGAGAAATATTAAACCAGGGTCTTTGAGGAGAGAAGACTTTCCTCTCGCGGCCAGCTGTGGCTACCTTCGAGAAATGGAGGCTTTAAGTCGAGCGCAAGTGTTTCCCAATAATGAGCGAGTGATAATGCGAGATGGAAGACAGAGAAGACAGAGATGGGAGAATAATACGAGGCTAAAGAACGATAAATAAACAAATGAATTTCCAAATGAAATATTCATATGGACTGGGTGCTAATTCAACCCTTTCAATTACGACCTCGCAGCCAAAACCATGAAACTGAAGTAGATAAATAAGTAAATTGATCGTACGAAGTTATCTGCTGATTTCGTTTTTTCCACTTCCACCGGATGACCATTGCTCCAGGAACAGTCTCACCGCAGAAACCAAAAGACTGAAATACATAAATAAGTAGATTAATCGCACGAGCTTACCTGCTGATTCCGTCCTTCCACCTCCACCGGTTGACCATTGCCCAACGAGCAGTCTCACCACTGCAACCAAGAAACTGAAACAAACTAATAACTAAATTAATAGCACAAAGTTACCCACTAATTCCGTCCTTCCACTTCCACCGGTTGACCATTGAACGGCCTCGCGTCTAAAACCGGGGGAAGTAAAGGTTGCGCGAGCCGTTTCGTCCGCACACGCGCAACCCTGCACGGCCTTCGCGCTTTTTACCATCACCCTCCTCCTCATAACTTCCATCCTCGAAAGTGCGCTAGCGATAATACGCTCGAGAAATCAGGGGCGAGGAGCTAAGCGAGAGCAAGGAAAGGAGATTGGGCGCGGACACGGGCGAGCGTGCTAGCGAAGCGCATTCGTAATTTCCTCGCCCGACAAATGCTCGTTCTCGAGGCCACTCGCTTTACTCGCACCTGAATAAACCGCTTCGTGAGAGACCGATCGAGAGCCCTCGCATCCAATACGATCGAGGACAAGATCTCGCTAGCGCACGGGCACGACTGTCTCACGCAAGCGTGGGTACGCGGAGAGTCCGCTCGCGGGTAATCAAACTGACACGGGGGAGTTGTCGCAAATGTCCTCCCCGTTACGACACGGTTCTGCTCGCCGCGTCGTTACCCGCCCACGCCTCGTTGATCCCACCGCTTCCGGTTGATCTCTCGGTGTGCTTAAAACTTTTTTTCTCTCTCCGTCACTCAGCTCGCGCGGAAATTCGCGTTCGAGAAGCGGAGGAAAGCGATGGAAAGGGACACAACGGCCTCCTTAGTGTTTCGACACCGTCTCCCTTTTTCCCTTTCCCCGGAGACTTCCCTCTCCATCCCAGAAGGAATCGGCGCGGGCGCTGATTGTGTTAGGAGGTGACGAAACGGCGCGCGCTACGTAACAATAGCTCACGTCTCGTTACATCCGGGTCAGTCTTGCGAGAAGAGAGAGAGAGAGAGAGAGATAAGAGAGAGAGCATGAAGTTCGCCGTTGGGCTCCTGCGACACCTACGTGCCCCAACTCGATTCGCGCGGTAGGCTTTAATCTTGAAACGACGGGATTCTCTGAAGGTTCCCCTGGTGGTCCCCCGCCCATTCTTTGCCACCTCAATCTCCACCATGGTCGGAAGTAAGTCGACCATTTTCAAGCGGGGACCATCAAGCGTTCACGCGCTAGCCGTTGCGAACGATCGTCGCGCGTTAAACGGCGAACCAGTCCCTGACACACTCAAGTGTCTGCTGTTCCTTGGCCGAGAGAGAAGGAGTGGACTGCAGGTAACACAAACGCCATTAGAATATCCTAGTAGAAGTAGAAGTTCGCACAAGCTCGATCCTTCTCACTCGTCCTTTCTATCCGTTCACGTGGGTGTGCAGTCTGGCGTGTCGACTCGCTTTTCGGAACGCGCGCGTTCCACTCGACGCACCTCGTGGCCCAGGAATGCGAGCTAGAAAACGGGGCGAGTCTACCAGGTGGAAAAAGTTTTGCGAGCCAATTGGGAGAATTCGCGTGGAATGTTTCCTACTTGGCTATAAATTGGGCCGCTCGTTTGACCGGGCCCCTGGAAGAGGTCTGGGACTTAATGGGCGGGGAAGGGAGCTTTTACGCAATCGATGCACGAGATAGTTTGAGATATTCGAGCGATTGGATTGGCGAATTGCCAGTGCACCGGATAAAGAAACTTTGTGATACGAGAAAGGGGGCAAAGTGACGTGAAAGAGTCAAAGCACGGAGGATTAATGGGAGGAGGCTGCAAGGAGCAACGAAATGGAAAGGCTGAAAGAGAGAGGCGGGAGATAGTGCAGCGGAGTAATAGATCGATAGGTGAAGGACAGGGGAGGCAGGAACAGCGCGAGAGGAGAAAGAGAGAGAGAGGAGAGAGAGAAGGATAAAGAGGCCAGACGAGGTCTCTCAGGACACTTAAAACCGCGCAACCGGCGCAACACCACGAGGCCAGGGTAGTGCGACACAATGGCCGCGCAGATTAACGGATTAAGAGATGCATAGATAAAGGCGAAACCGGAGCGGGGAAAATTCTAGTGGATGAAGTGAGACGCGTGGAACGAGAGAATGGACCACCTCCTCTCAGGCTCGTTCAAGCGGTGTGCATATCTCCTAGAAATGTAACTGCTCGCCTCCGCGCCTTTCCACCGCCTCCTCTCCTCGTCCTCCTTGGAGAACAGCGCACGAGCTGGCGCTCCGCGTTACTCGCGTAACTCGTCGTGCGTCGTGTAACGCCCCACCTTATGCCGCGCGTAACGGCGCGTTACGAGAAGGACGGCAAAAAGATTGGAGAACACACTCGAGGGTGCGCGGTAGCCTTCACGGACGCCCGGGTGCGTTTCCATTCCCATCGCTTTTTCGCAAGTTCGGCTCCTGCGTTGGTTACGACATCGTGCGTCGCCGATCCGGAATCTGAAAAAAAAAGAGAGAATAAAAGAACGTTCAGCCTTGTTTTCTCTTGCGGATAGTGCCTAGAAATTGGCTATAGGTAGATTTTAGTTACACGTATCGCGATTGGTACGAGGACATTGCCGATAGGCCAACTTGATTATAATTCTGCCGATTATTCTAGATTGTAATCTCGGAAATACGACGTTTGATTTGAATCTAACGAATAAATCAATGTAGAAAATAATCGAGAAGATTCGTAACACAAAATTAAATGAAGAATAATCAAAAATGGATAATTAATTTTGTCGATTATTCAGTATAACTTGAAGAATTTAAATTTTCACCCAAAAATGTGAAATGCACTCCTTGAAAGCTCTTATTAAACAAAAACATCTTCCACGATCCCCTAACTATTCCCACTGCCAATTTCCACGTTGTCTACACAATTCCACACATCTACGTCCGAAAGCTCCAGTCCTCGTATCTATCCTGCCCAGGGAATAAATAAATCAATAATAGACCTAGAGAATAAATGAATAATAAATAGTCGAAGAAATAACATATCTCGTGGAGGAAGACGGAAAGTTCGTACCGGACCTTCTCGACGTCCGCTCCGTGAGACTTACCAATGGAAGAAAGGCGAAGAAGGGGAAGGACGAGAAAAAGGATTGGAAATGATATCAAGGATAAGATAATGGAAGTCGTGGACGAGGTCGGGTGCGGACCATTGACGTAAAACCCACGCGACCATTGCGAGATCGGAGAGTAGCCTATTGACGAAGGCTGAGAACTCGGCTCGCGAGTTCTCATCGCTTCACCCGGACCTAAAAGCGTTTTTACTCTGACGCGCGTAAGCACGCGGATTTAGAAGGGTCGATTCGACGAGGCGATTAGACGAGCCGTGCCTTTCCCTTCGCGCGAGCGAAGCAGGACACTTATCGTTTCGCAGTTTCGCGTTATGATTCCGATCGGTAGTCCTTTTTTTCCCTTCTTCTTTCTTCCTTCTTCGCGTAGTCGCGCTCGCGCACGATCGATGAGAGAACGCGAGAAGTTTTTCCGCGCGATCGATCTAGGACAAACGTGGCGAACGTGTCCAATTGTTTTTCTCGGTTCTCGCGATTCAAGGAATTCGCCCTGAAGGGTGCTTGCCTTCGGCCAGGGGTTCTGGCGATAGAGAGAATTATCTAGGCACTGGGCTTTTACTGTTAATGTTATTCTCACTCTTGATTTTTTAAGTAACGGCGGGATGAATAGTACGCGTACTTATTCAAACGATTGGTACGACATATTGAATGATTTAATTTATTTATTACTTAAGCATGCTTGTTTAATAGAGCTTGGGTTAGGATATTCAAAATTTGGCTACCTTCATACTTGAAGCGATAAGTTGACTGTAAAAAATAAGCGAGTAACGTGATTATCTACTGATTATTATTCATTGTATACAAACGAATTTTTGTCACGAGGACTTTTACCTCTGTCCGATTGCAATTAACATTGTGCGACTTTGTGAATTTCATTGCGACTTCAAAGCGGCATTGCTTCGTGGAACGAAATTTCCAAGCTATCCGCATAGTGACGAACGCGAATACCGATTGTAAAATGCGGTCGCGCCATTAAAGGAAATATCAAGCCGATAATCAAGCGAATCGCATTGTCGTGCGACCACAATGGAATGCGCGAGCGCGCGTGTGTTGCCTGTGAGAAGATTTTCAATTTTTCTAGTAGCAAGCGTTTCGCCGGTAACGAGAAACGCTCGAGCTTAGACAAGCCTTCGAGCTATGAAGGATATCGCGTGGCAAACCAAGTGAGAAACTTGACGATCGAACACTTTCATTCCCATGGCGTTCGCTTCTCGCGGATTCGTGTCTCAGCTGACAAGAGTGAGATTATAAATGGTTCGAAAAAAATATGGTAACTCCGAGAAATTCGATTCTCCAGTTATTAGAACGTTCATAAAGAGCTCTACGAAAAAAATCAATTAGAATGGAACAAATGGAAATTTCGAATAATATAAATCGAAAACAAATGAAACACGAAAGAAAGAGAAATGAATACTTTCTCGTACTTAAGTCCTCAAGTGCAATTAGTAAGATGTTTATTGAAACTTTATAGTGCAATGCACTTGTCAAACGTCCGACTAACAAGCACCCGGTATGTCGTTAACAAAATAGTCCCCGTGTTTCCCCTTTCTTGAAAGCGCGTAATCGATAATAAATGGCGCGTTGGGTCGTTACGTAAAAGTGGTCTAAGTTGATCTACGCTTGTCTCGTAACCTTCTCTCCTTAAACCAACAAAGTTGCACTGGATCCCGCTTAAATTCAATCGCAACTTCTGGCCCACAGTGTGACTGTATCGTGCGCGCGAGCGCAAGCCGTTCCCATGAACCTATCGCGCGTTTATCAAAGCGAATCGTTCGAGTTCCGTTCCGCGAATTCTCCAATTCTGTCGACACCGTTTCTGAGCTGGCGCCTTTTCCGGCGAAAGGCGAAACTGATAACTCGAACCCGAATTTTTACATTCTTCCGTAAACTTTCCCACGTTATCGATTTGCCTGAAAATCCACACGATTAATCAGATTTCGCACCTCACCGACAGATTCTCACGAATGCTCACCACACGCTACCGAGAAAACGTTTTCCAACTCTCGCGTGGTTCGACAAATCAAGAGTTCTTTCACGAGTTTCTTTCTTAACACTTTAGTGCTGTCAATTCGAGACGCTCAGCTGGATTCGTGCAACCGTAGTTTACCTCGTGCTCGATTCCACGCATACTCGAGATTAATTAAGCGATCGATGAATATATATTAGACTTGGCAGGTGGACTGTCGTCTACCGTAACAGAGGGAAGTCAGTTAAATGACAGTGGGCAATTTATCATCGCGACGCGTATTCTCTCGATTTAATTGAGCAGTTTACATCCTTGTCGCGTCCACTGTCGCGTCCACTGCTGTCTTACAGAACTCTCGAAGGAGCATCGGCTTACAGTTAGATACAGTGTACCCAAGTGCTCTCCTGATCATGGCTAAATTACGGTCCAACCTGCGTGGAAGAAAGAGTCGAAAAAAGAAATCCGACAGTTGCTTTGATCCCGCCGCTTAGCTCAAGGCGACACAACTGGAGACAATTACCAATGAGCCATTACACCGGGTGTATCATACTTCACGTCCATTTCTCTCGTCGAAAGATCTCGTGCCCCTAGGGCTCGCCACCTTCCTGTGCAGAACAAAAACCGTTGAGACAATCGCTCCACTCGTAATAACTCTTCGCGCGAATTTAACGGTGATTTTAAAGCTTCAACTAGTGGTGGAATTTGAAAGAGGATGTTTTCGAAATCGTGGTATCCACGAAGAAATGATGATTTTACATATAAGAGTACGTGGTAATAAATGTCTCGAGGATAATCGAAATATTCGATATACTTATAAAATATAGACACACTCGTAATAATCAGTATGCAAATTATCCTCGTTATTTTCTATTCTACTACGGTTAAATTTGTATAATTATTCTTTAGTTCCTATATCTACAAATTCGACCGCTTCTTAAATAAGGAATTTTACGAGGGTGTCTAATACATTTAGGCATCAGCTGTCGTAATTCCACAACGAGCTTTAAAGACCCATTGAAGTAACCAAGTTTTTGGACCCTCTCGATCGTTTGAAAATTTCAAGATTCTCGTTATTTTCAGAGCCTCGAGTCCACTTCAGTGTTTACGGCTCGTCTCGCAAACCGTCGATACGTTTCGAAATTATGATTTGAATGACCGTCGCTAGGCAAAATCGATAGATATCCAAGTGATGCGACTCTCTCTATCTCACGGTACCATAATTAATTGCGTGCTCGCACGAAACATTCGACGATGGACGAATAATTACGTCTTAATGAAGTAACCGAGCTCGGGGTGCTCGCGGATGAACGCACGCGCTCGTTTCGCAGTACTCTCTTCCACTTCCTGTGTGAATTCGCTCGCGCGAGAATCAACGAAGATCGCAACGGATTAACACATCGAGGGTCGTGGCACTCGTTTGTCAATGAGGAACGCGTTAACCCTCCACTGCCATCACACGCGCCTCAAACCTGTCAGCGTATGAAGACAATTATTTTCAGATTCTTCGGAAAAATTCTCCTCCGCTCGTTTTCACAAAATGCCAACTATTTACATGAAATTATTATTCAAATCATTTTTTCTCAAGATGATCTTATGGTAACGCTTTCAATGTATTCCGATATAAGACCCCGCTTGTTTGTATACTTTGCAATTGCACACCTAGCGAAAGATTCGATGAAATCTACGAAACAGATTATTCAGTAATCGTTCAAACAAAATTAGCAGTTTAACAAAAGTCTTTGGATCCGCTTGCAGAGAAATATTTACCAAAGTCACTCGACGCTAAAATAGAAAATTCAATAACAAAACAATTCTTCACAGAATTATTAAATATTCCATAACTTCTTCGCGAAGAACGTTCGAGTAATCATCCAAAGAACTATCTAAAATCCTTAAAAAAAGAGAAATTAGCGAAACCCACGTTTTACCTCGTTAAACGAGAATAAAGGCAGGAGAGATGAAATCCTGATAGCTTCTCCGACAGGATACCCAACGGCGCCCAAGGTGGTGCGATTGGATGGAAGTGGAGAAAAGAGGGGCAAGTGCTTGACGTAGTAAGGATCGTGGGACCGATCCTGAGAAACGAATGCTTAGGAGGTCGACGTGTCTTTAGTAATCTTCAGGGACCCCGCAGGATCGTGAGTGGGTGTTCCAGCGCAAGTTGATCCAAGGCGTTCACCACCAGGGAATATCCGTTTATAGTCGCAAAGACTGTCGAGCACGAGATTCTGACGTGTATACAAGAGCCGTTCGTGTGAAACGCAGAAGCGTGTGCACACAAATTGTTCACACACCGGAAGGCTTGTGTGCCCACTCGAATATGTACGAACACCAGTTCTTATGTACCGTGAAAGCGAGCAAACTTGGACGCTCTTCAAATAATTTGACAATCGAATGGATATTACCTAAAAATAATAGCAGGATAATTCATACACCTACGAACCAAATTTTTCTCCAGATTATTAAATTACTCCATTTTACATCAAAGCACAATTTCATTTAAATATTTTTCATAATACTTTCTAATCTTTTTACGTGAAAGTACCGATACTTTTTGTAAATCAATTTTTAAGACCAACATAATAAATTGGCTTCAGCTTGATTGCTTTAAATTGCTATTTTTTATGTCAGTACAAGTTAGAAAAGTGCTCAAGCCTAGTAGTAAGTTGCTTTTTATTTTATCTTCTCAACCCTCTCTCCAACACACACACACACACACACACACACAAAGTCTTTCTCTCTCGTATACCCACGATTAATCACTGGAAAAGGGCATGAGGAACGAGTGTCTATCCCACGGAAAGCACCGGGTTCGCTTTAGAGCGTATGAGAGAATCTCACTTCGTGGAATATATCCTTTCAGCTCTCCCTCTCGCGATTCCACAAAGAAAGAAAATCGCGCGCGAGTGGGGATTGCGATGATTCACAACGTAGCGTGGAATTACACTCCAAGTTTGATCGTCTGCTTTCCGAGATCGTTCGCCCTGGCATTTCAACGCCCATACGCTCTTCTCCTAATCGTCTCTAAGTCAACCTTAGATCTCCGTGCTTAAGAAAGCACGTAGTGAAGTGGGGTGTGTGACTGCCCGGCTTGTTCTCTCACGTCCTTCTGCCCTTTTCTCTCGCGCCCCTCTGAGAACCAAGGGAGTATCATTCATGGTCTGATCCTTTCCGTTCAACTTTGCCATTTTTTGTTTTCTTTCATACTTAATTAAGGGGATCGATGGACTTAAAAATCTTCGTTACGATTTTCGATACTGAATTAATTAATATCGGAGCGGTAATTTTTGCTATCTTTTCTTTTATATGAAATAAGCATTCTTGTCCATTGCATCCAAATTTGGGGCGTACATTTATCAATGCCTCAAGGACGTTTGCTAACATTGCTCGAAAGAAATGATTAAGACTGGTACAAAAGAATTTTTTTTTTAACATTAGCAATAAAATCGATCTCTGATTTTGCTCTCACAATCGGTCCAAGGTTGTGATGATTCCACCGAGGTTCCGTCACGATTGATTCTTTACCAATAATGCTACACCATAACTCTCTGTATATCTTTAAGATAACGCGAAAAAAGGATGTAGAAGTTTTTAGAAAAATTCGTTTAACACTATTCCTACCGACCGATCAAATGACAGTTTTTAAAATTTCCATTAGAGTTTCGTATATACAACGTAATTGCATCGCCTTTAAACTTCACGGCTTTTCCTAAAATATACGTATAATATTCATTTTTCAATATTTTAGGAAAAGTGAAATTTAACGGCGATGCAATTACGTTGTACATAGGAAATTCTAATCGAAATTTTAAAAACGGTCATATGACCGGTCGTGGTAGGAATAGTGTTAAACATCCTTTTTCTTAAAGCGGGTCTACCATCTTCTCTCACAGTGAGTCACAGCCCGCGAAGACTTCATAGAGATTCTCTCACGATTAATTATTCTTCTACGATGCACGCGGCAGTTTTGCAGGGCTCGAACGAGTTCGCGAATTACGTGGCGGGAAGGGAGCTTAACGAGAAATCGACGGCTCCGGTTAATTGCCGTTTATCCGCGATTGGAGTGGCTCACCACTGAGCCACCACGTGGTAGTTATTAGCGCCCGCGTCGTTCGACGTGCCGTCAGCCGATGAATTACGTCGCGTCACTTGCTCCTACGGCTTATTACGTATCCTTACATCGTGTAATTATATCGCGAGAGCCTTCGAGGTGAAGCGCCCCGCTGCGACGAAAGCCCCTAGGGCGCATTTTGCGCACCGGAGAAATTTCGCATTGCTCCACACCGACGATGCATTTGTCGACTCGTTCGTTGCAAGGCTAGGGAAGATTGAGATAAAAATCTCAAGAAGGAAAGCGTGGCCTCGTTTTGACTAGTCCGCGGAAGAAGATTCTTCGTTTTACCTTTCTCAATCGTTTTTTTACTCGTTGTAAATGCGCAGAGTGAGATAAATTCGCGGATAGAGTTACCGGTGCACCTGTTGGTTTTTGCACGGAGTTTTAAATTATGCAAGATGGAAGCAGCAATTTCGAAAGCTTAAAAGTCGCAAAATAGAAATTTAGGGACACACGCTTGTTGGATCGGTTCTCTATCCTTCGATAGTACGTCTTGTTACATTGAGTTCGTTTCTCCAGGTATTTCGAGACTTCAAAGTGGAAATAAGAATCGACGAGATCGTAGAAGCTCGCTTGCGACACGTCGAACGAAAGGAATTCTTCGTAATTACTCACCGCTATCTTTCCACTGATAAATCAGCTTCATCGCTTCTTCCGAACCTAAATATAAGTCGCACCTTTTACGGTAGTGCCTAAAAATTAGCATAGAAATCCACAAATTCGCAAGCCTCGTTTCGAAAACACTGAAGCAGGGAAATTCTTCACTTTCCTATTCCTTGCGTCAGATGTTCCACGGACAAATTACTTTGTTCGCTTATTCAAAATCTGGAGTATCATAGCAAAAATTGGTGAAATCCTAGATCACTTTTCTACTAACTCAAAAAGAAAGGATCGCGCCAGTATCGTTATAATTATTTACGACAACTTTGTCTCTTCCCTCCTTCTAAACCTGGAAAATGATTAGAAGAAACTCCATAGCTCGCAGGCAGGTTCTCTTTCGAAACATCAAAGTAGAGAAATTTCTTTACCTTTTTCCATTCCTCGTCGGTATCGTCAAATGTTCCACAGATACACGACTTCCTTTACTCATTAAAAACCTCTCATAAAGCAATAATTAATGAAATCCTCGGTTCATTTTCTAAAAACTAAAACAAAAAACTCGTCAGTTTTTTTGCTTATTACAAACCTAAGAAATCACTAAAGAAAACCAACAAACTCGGAAGTCCTCTTTCGAAACAACAATGTAGAGAAATTCCATCTCAACTTTGCGTTTTTCCATTCCTCGTCATTATCGTCAAATGTTCCACAGATAAATGACTTCCTTCCCACATTCGAACCCTCTCATAAATCAATAATCGGTGAAATCCTAGGTTCCTTTTGGACAAGCTCAAAAAAAGGAACACCTCAGTCTCTTCGCTTATTACAAACCTAAAGAATCAGGAAAAAAAAAAGTTCTACAATAATCGCAGGTCATCTTTCGAAACACCAAAGTCGAGAAATTCCTCGTGTTTTCCTTTTGCCATTCCTCGCCGGTATCGTTACGCTTCGCGGCTGTCAAAGCGTCCGCGCGCGCACAAGAACGATGCGATGGGACCGACGCGCGGTCATTTTCACTTTTTAAGGCCGGCACGTGGCCGCTTCCTCGAGGCGGCCCGAGTGCCTCGCGGAGGCGCCGTTACACCGTTACACCGTTACACGGTTACACGACGGGCAGGGATGGATCGACCGATTGCGACGCACGGCCTAGGAAAGGCTCGGCCGAGGCTTGACCAAGAGAGCAACAGGTCGGCCTTGCCGTTCTCTCTCTCTCTCTCTCTCTCTCTCTCTCTCTCCTTCTCTATTTCTCGTTCTCTTTACTCTCTTGCTCTCCTTCACCGTGTTAGCGAAGCGTGGATCCGTGGAGAGCACTGCTTTGGGATGGGAATCCCCTTTAGATCGCATTAGAGACGATTTCCACGACGATGAGTCGCGAGTATCGAGGCCGACGGTGTTGCATCGACGCCCACGCTGCGTATCAGGATCTGTTAAGGACCCATTCACGAGAGAAGAGGACCTCTTTTGGGAAAGTAATGCAGAGGATGAAGATCCTGCGCCCTCTGCGCAAGAGCATCTTTGGGATCGTACGAAATTTAGATTGGGCAGGGCGAGACACTATTTGGATCCAAACGTTAAATTAATTTCAACAAAATTTCAATGTAGATTTGAGAAAAGCGTTTTGAAAGAAAATATTCGATTCGCAAACGTTAATCGTGATTTCCACTATAGTCGCCGGTGTTACGTCGACTCTGCGTATCGAAATCTGTTAAGAAACGAAGGTACCAAATAGAAGAGGAAATCCTCCTCAACGATTAGACTCGTAAAGTATTCTCAACGGGCCGAGGATCGAAATATCGAAGACCCTCGTCCTCTTTCGCTCTCAGGATCTACGCTTCGAGGAGCTTCCCATCGAGATGAGAACTTCTTCGAGATCTTTCTACCGAGGATCGGAAGACGATTTCCACGAAACGGTGTCGCGAGTTCGGGGCCAGGATGATTGCGCGACTCCTTCGGTTTGCGTATCGAAATCAGTTAAGAGAACCTAGAGACGGGGAGAAAGAGAAAGAGAGAGAAAGGGAGAGAAGAAGAAGAAGGCGAGAAAATATTTTCGCAAAGAACTCGTGATAAGAAGCATCGATGAAAGAGGACAGAAGGTGAAGTTGATTCAACAGGATTATGTAAGAATGAAAGATTCACCCTGAGATCCTTGCATACAGTGATGGGATCAACTTCTGCGGTAGAATAAAGGGAAAGAAGAAAGTTACTGACTAGATATGGATATGTGCTTTAATGGAAATGGATATAATTGCTTTCACAGGTCTGGCTACGACAAGGCATAAAACGTCAACCGCGCCTGTCTGACTCCGACTAACCCTCGCGCCTCTTCGCTGTAAACCGGAAACAAACGACAGTGGTAATCGGCATCGCTAGTAGTAACCCTCGCACTCTCGGTGCTATCTTACAAGATTCGCACACTTCGCGATCGAGCGTATCACGATTGCCGTTTCTACGAAATCCCTCTTAGTGATCTTAGCCGCAAGATCGCAATCGATCGGGACCAATTGCGATCGTTGAATCGACCTTCGCGCTGGATCTCGCGTTTCGTAAAGCCTCTCTCTTTCTTTCTTTCTCTCTCTCTCTCTCTCTCTCTCTCTTTCTCTACCAACATAAAGTCAACATAAAATCGTAAAAGCCACGAAGAGAATTATGGCGGAAGAGAAGAAGAGTTACTTCGCGTCTGCTCCCTCGACCTTTGTCGATAATCTACGGCCCGGATGGCCTCGCGTCGCCTGATTGCGGGGGTAGCCACCGTCAACTGGCAAGTGGAAAGGAAGACACGCGTGTGCGCACGCGTGGAGAGGTGGAAGAGGCGGTGAAGGAAGATGTGCATCGCGCTGCATCTCCTCCTACTCGTGCGCGGACACACGCGCACACGATCGGTATGCTAATAATTGGAGGATGCGTAATACCTGATGCAATTCCTCGCTTCGCGGGAGCTCCCGGCGAGCGAGAGGTCGTAAAGGTTCGCGAAAGTGGGAGTAGGGTGCCGCGGAAATTGTTGGCACATCGGAAGTTTTCAGTAATGAAAGGAAAAAGAAACAAATGGAAGATCCGAAAGGATCTTGTGAAAAAGAATTCAGCAAGCTGAGAAAAATTCGTAACGACGAAGATGCATTTTTAGAGCGCGAAAAAAGCACGGTAAAGTCTTTGAAAACGCCAAATAATTTATCGAGATGCGAAGAACCTTCTTGGAGAGTGTACAGAATTTTCGAAAGGTTTAAGATATTTTTTAAGAGCGAAGACAAATGTTGAGAAGCGACTAGAAATTCGTTTGGAAGGCTAAAAAAGGTATTGTTGGCGGAGAAACAGTGTTTGAAGTGAATTGAAATATAATGAACGAATCGAAAATAAAGAAGTGAATTGGAAAAATTAACGAAGACCCTAACAAATTTTGTTGAGGAGATAAAAGTAACGTAAATTTTCTGCGAAAATTTCTCTCGAGAAACAATAGAATCGGCGCGGGTCAGTGAAATCTCTGGCAACGACGCGGTGTAAGAGATCGATTCTTAAGATCGAAGCGGAAATTCGAGTGGCGTCGATGAGTAATACCCGCAGGGCGCGAGTACATTCTCCGGCGCCTGCAAACACTCGTAAAAAGCCAAGAGAGATACTTATTTAATGGGTTACGCCGAAGCGTTGCGGTTACGATTGGCCGCTCCACTTTTAAAATCTTAGGGAATCGATATTCTTCGAGTCACGCGAAGAAAGTCAGCCACCGTTACTTGCGATGAAAAAATCTATTCTCGTTTGTCGACTTCGGGAAGTAAATTCTTTCTCGATGTGAAAAAGGGAAAACTCGATTAATTCGACAAAACCGCAGTATCCAGAGGGAACAAATCGCTTTTATTAGCACTATTTCTACCGTGATTTTGAGTATACATATTTCGAACGAAAGGTGTCCTTTTATATCCAGGACGCGCTGCAGGAAAATAATACTGTTAAATTAATTCAACAATTAACATACGAATAGTGAAAAAATAAATCGAGGAAAAATGATTCAACTTAGAAGATGACTTTTAGATAAAACTTGAGAAGGTGTTGCTTTTAACACTTTTACTAGAAAAACAGTGTTAAGATCGTTCGACGTTTAACTTCAATTCGCGAAATTTCTCGCGCACGTGACATTCAAATCTCGCGCTCTTACGCAAAACCGGAATTTCCCGGAAAAGTCCGTGGCATTTAATTTTTTACTTTTTCCTTCCGAACCCGCGGAATTTTCTCGTGGTCTACCTCGATATAACTCGGGCGCGATCGCTGGTACCGTTTGCGATATCCGAGTCGCAAGAAATTTAATCCACTTTCACATTTATCGCTGCGCGCGTGCGCGCTCCCGCGCTTCCGGTATAGGCACTGGCAAAAATCGTTTTCACGCTCGATGGCGCTTATCCACGTGAACTGGTGTGCTTGTATTTACCGTGCGATCGTGTGCGTGTGCCAACGATGTGCATAATTTTCCGTGAAACAGCGCCGCGAGATCAGCGAACTTGGATGACGTAATTTGAATTTGGAATAAACAAGCGACGTAAACAAAATCAAAACTGTAAGAGTAAAAGTGGAGTGTCAGGGTGCCGGGTGAAAATTCACGTGGCCTGTACATTTTGCAAGCTTCCTATTCGCGATCCTTACGCACGTAGGAACGATTGCAAAACACGCGCACCGACAGATATATCTAAACGGAAAATCTCTTTCTCTCTCTTGCTCTCACTTTTTCCATCTTTGAGAGGAAAGGCAATGAGACGAGGAAATCGTTCGCGGGCGAGGCACGAATTATTCTTTGAATATTATTCATGACCGAAAAACTACTTTCTCGACGAAGTTCTGTACGAAGAGAATTATTCTAATCCTAAAACTAGGAGCATTGTATTTTTAATAGGAGATCCAAAATGCACGATATCGATTTTCAGTAATCATTGCTAAAATAAACTCACCTTCTAAATAAACAGGACAAAAGAATATCAAATTACTGTAATTAACAGTTTAAATTTGCAATTTACCCTAATTCCGGAAGTTAAATTCAGCTTCGATAGTATCATCGATATCTTTCAGGATAGTGGACAGATGAGAAAAATTGTTGTCGATAATTCTTCATCGGTAAACCTTATTGTTACCTTAAGTGGATGGACAATCGAGGAAATCTTTTCTTGCACGCGTTCTCCTCACTCAGTTCCCACGTGCCTCACCAAACTCCGACCGATTCGTGATTTACAACGACACCGCCTATTTAATGTCCCATTACACGTTGAATTACACGAGAGCGCGAGCCGAAGAGATTGTTGTCGCGGTGCGTGTCCCGCTTGTTCGCCAGCGAAAACCATTTCTCCTCACTAGACACGATCGATTCCTTTAAAATCGATACTTCAACATTTTCGCGTCGGCCTGGCCACGCCAGGTTGGAAAGTACGAAATGATGACATTAATTCGTCTGGACTCGTCGAGGGGCTACTCTCAAGAATACCCGCGAGAGATCCACGCCATATGGAGTAAGACACTTCCATTTTGGTCGTAGACGTCGATATAACCGGCTGGAAATCCAGTGGATAGAATTTCACGATAATTGCGCCCATGATACAACCAAGTTCTACATACACGACGTGTGCATCGTTCTAAAGAAAAAAAAAGAAAAAATATCGACAGAAAGAAGTGGAAAAGTATGAAACCAAATAACTGGTTACCTTCCAGAATACTCTTGAAACATCTGCCCTATATTAGGTCAGATACTTTCAAGTCAAAATAACCGGCTGCAATCCAATAAACAGAATTTGCCGATAATTACATACGTAACAATAGCAAGGAGATATCACGCGTGCGTCGTTATTGACAAAAGAAAATCGATACGGGAAGTAGGGAGAACGAATTTATAAGAGACGAGACAAATGTGTACGGTAATCAGAGCCAAAATTCACAAGTAATAGATGAAAAAGATCTGTTAGAAAATTAAACCACGAACTACCGTCCAGAATACTCGCGAAAGATCCTTACCGGATTTGACGATAAGTATCATACTTTCATATTACTCGCAGACATAGATATAATCGGTCTCGATATAATCGACGAAATTGCACGATAACTGCTTCCCTGGCAGTACCACGTGGGTACGGCGCGTGTGGACTGTCCCTTAAAACGAAAAAAAAAAAAAGGAATTGAGTCGAAGAATAAAAAGAAATTGATACGGAGAGGAGAAAGAATTTCTCTCGCGTGCAAGAAAGTGAAGACTTGCCCGAGGGTTTGACCGGGCCTAATGGTCACACGTAATGACTCTCTCGCAGACAGGATGCATTGCGCAACGAATATTCGAAGCTTTTCAAGGTCCGAATTTATGTCGCGCGGTAAGGAACCTCGAGTGGACCATTATCAGCAGTCAATCGCTTTGTCACGTTATTACGCACCGCGACCTCATCGATGACCTCGCGCGAATTACAATCTCCGGGTTCTACCCACCTCCAATTATCCTCCTTTCCTTCCGCTGGTAATTGGGGAACGTAAAAACGAGTCCGCCCGAGTGACCCCGCCGATCGATTCTCCTTCACGAAAAGTGCAATTAGTCGTAAATAATTTGCCACGTTTCGAAAACGTAGTGCTTTCTTTCTCAATGGCAAGGTGGTGCCGATTGCAGCCGATCGCGAGATAGAGAATAATCCACAATTAAGATCAGCTCGATACCAAACCTACTCGACCGAGGCTCCTTTCTCAAAAAAAGAAAAGAAAATAAAAAGAAGTTCGCGAAACGATCTGCGACTTTTCGAGAAAGAATAATATTCATCGTCCCAGCTCGCTTTCGATAGAGCCGTTAGCAAATTTCCTAACATAGTAACGGCAAGCCCTAAAAGGAGAGGAGAAGAAAAATTCACCGTGGCCCCGTAATGGCGGCCATTTCTATTTTCTCTTTTTTGTTCACCATACACGCCCGTGCCGACAAAAGTGGAGGCAGCTCGAATGGACGCGATCGACAAATTTTTTTGTTTTTTTTCTCCTCTCTCAATTGCAATCAGGAAACATCTTATACATTCTCGCGTCGTAAAGAGACCGCGGGACCAACGTCGGTATAGGGCCCCACGACTTACGGAGGCAAGGCCCGTTTCCCGTGTAGTTCTACACGCTACCCGCGAATTCGCCTCGAGGGCCCGAGCGAGCGACCGAGCGAGCGACCGAGCGAGCGAAGAAATACGAGTGGACGATCGACGCGCGGTGCTTACACACGCTTTATACGGAACGCCTTAAACTGTTTTAAACTGTCCGATATTATGCAAGCGGTGCTCCAGTTTCAAAGCTCCGCTTCGGTATTCCGGCTCACTTTCACTCATTCACTACGCGCGCGCGCGCGCGTTTGTAGCTCTCTTCTCTCTATTTCTCCTCTTTCCTTCTCTTTCTCCCTTCTCACTTCTTTCTTTCTCCTTCTATCTCTGCTCTTACTTCTTCACCGCGTTCTCTCTAATGCTCCCCTTTTTTCATCTTCCTCATTATCTTCTCTACCTCCCTTGTTGATCTGTCTTTTTTTTAATATGGCACGCTTATGTGGGATCGCCATGGTAACAGAATAAGTACTTCTTCTTCTCATTCCTCTCCTCTTCCTTTGTTTCTCCTCTTATCTTGGCGCCGTTGTTTCCAATGCTTTTCCTTTCTTATTTTTCCGTCTCCATTCGCCGTCTCTTCGTCTGTCCTTTTTATTTTCAACGTTCACGTGGGATCTATATGGCCTGTAGGTATTCAAAATGTAAAATAGATCTTGTTTCGTTTTCTCTCTCCTCTTGTTTCCGCGCTCTCGTCCCGATGCTTTTCCTACCTCCTCTCACTTTTCTTACTCTCTCCTCCACCTCTTCTTTCTTTCTCATTCTCTCTCGTCTTATTTCGTTGGTTATGCTCTTTCTAATGCTCTCTCATCTCGTCTCTCACTCTTTCTCTCTCATTTCTCTCACTCTCTCCTCTTCCTCCATGTTTCTTTCTCTCTCCTCTTATTTCGTTGGTTATCTTCTTTCTAATGCTCTCTCATCTCGTCGTCTCACTCTTTCTCTCTCATTTCTCTCACTCTCTCCTCTTCCTCCATTTTTCCTTCTCTTTCCTCTTATTTCGTTGGTTATCCTCTTTCTAATGCTCTCTCGTCTCTCTCTCTCTCTTTCTCTCTCTCATTTCTCTCACTCTCTCCTCTTCCTCCATTTTTCCATCCCCTCTCCAATCTTTCTCAACCTTCTTCCTCGCCTTCACCCCTCTCGCCATATCTATCGCCCTCTCCTTCGTTCACATGACTTTCACTTCTCTCGACACACCGCGCTGCGCCGCACAGCGCAAGTCCTTCTTCCTTCCTAGCCCCGCCACTCTCGCCGTGCCCGTTCGAACTTCCATCGCGCGCGCGCAAACCACCTCGACGAAAGACCGCGGTCGCATGATTTATAGAGTATTCGCGGCTCATTGCGCGAAAAATATGTTTACATGGGCTGCGGCTTCAAGAGCGAGGAGATTCTCGTTTGCTTACGAGAGCGAGAGGCAATGAGAGAGACAGAGAAAGAGAGAGAGAGAGAGAGAAATGAGCGAGAGAGAGCGAGAGCTGGAGAGAGAAAGAGTTGAGGAAATTTTCGAGCAGGTCTCGTAGACATTTTTAATGCTCATGAGTTGCGTGTTTTGGTAAAACTGATTATGCGATGCTCAAGGACGTGAACATTTGTTTTTCCGGTGCTAGTGGGCGGCCAAGTCCGAGCAACCACTCGTGAAAGTTAACTTTGTGGTCAGTTTATCGAAAAAATTAATCTGCTCTATAGTATAGAGTAGCTAATTTTACTATTGTTTGTTGAAGAAAATTTTGCTTTTTGTGTGTTGATCAAAAAATATTGTTTAGAAAATATGTACGTGTAAAAGGACTTATATCCGACGTGGAAATCAACGAAATTATAACAACGTTTTTTTTTTTAGAGATTTGTTTGAACGTTTACAGTGCCAGTCCGTTAAAACATAGTTGAATTCTGATTGTAAAGAATGAATCTCGACAAATACTTACAAGAGAGTGGTCCACGAAAAATAGAAGTTCGACATATGTCGGAGAGCTAAATGTACAAAGAGAAAAATTCAGTCGCGTATTATCTCGTAACTAGTGAATTTTACGAGAGAGTGATTCGACGCGCAATACCGAAATGTTCTCCTCGCGTGAAAATCACTGTACCCTCCCGCTTCGTTTCTCCACTCCTCGTTTTATTCGTCTACTTCCTTCGCCGTGCTAAAGACGAAAACCGCGACACTTGGGAAAGAGAGTCTATCTATTCCATTAAAAGAATTCTGCAATCTCTCGTCGGAGAAAATATTTTGTTGCGTAGCGAGCACGCCAATTCTCCAGTGTAGAAATTTTAAGAAGCAATGATTGAATTTATCTAATCGATTAATTAACTATGACTAGTATGTCGTTCCATTAATTTCCATTCTTAGCTCCGTAGCCTCGACTACAATTTAAAAAGATGCTATGGAAAACGGGGCAATTAGAAGGCAAACTCGACTTATTGCACTAAAGAAATATTGTAATCTTAAAACATTCAATAGCATTGCAAACTTTTATTCTAGCTAGAGAATGAAAATTTTAACGGATGACACATTGGCGATCATAAATTTCAATAACCAATTAGCCAACGATTTATTACCCATTGAGTCTGTATCCTCGCGTTTAAAATTCTACTCTCGAAATCACGATGATAAACAAGCAGAAGCCACTTCATTCCGACCAAACAAATATAATCTCAGCCGAGACAACAAATAATTCGCAGCACCGCGCGCTTATTCTGCAGAATCAAAATCTTAACGAGCGCACACGCTCGCGCGCCTTGGCGTGCCGATGCTTAATGCGCAAATTTGTCTTCGCCCTCGAACATTAAGCTTCGAGTAGCGGACAAGAGTCTGGCATGCGAGAAATATGTAAGCGTGACGGATACGATATTCCGATTAATCTGCCGAGAGGAAAGGAAAAAAAAAGGAGAGAGAATGTGGCCAGTGTCGTAATTCCGGCACGGACAAATTAATTATCCTCGCGCCGGCAAAGAGAGCCCACGCCCACGACTTCACGGCCGTGTTTTCGACATTGGGCCGCGAACGGTGAAAGGGCGAACTTGGCCCACCCTCTCGCCTTTTCTCGCTTCACGCTAATGACATAAGACTTTTTTGTGAGCACGCCCCGTGAACGCGTGTCCACCGATGATATTCATGGAGCGCGTGAAATCGCGCGCGACGTGCACGCGCGCGCGTATGAAAATATTACGTCGCGCAAGAGCACCGAGCGGAATCGGGAGGGGGAAGAAGAAAAAAAAAGAACGCCCACTCAGAGAATTACTCGCTCGAGGCGAGTAATGGCGGGGACCTCGAATCGAGGTCCGTTCGTTCGCACAGATTCCGTTATATAATTTCAAAGCGCTCCGCGCGAAATTCGAGCGTGTTCTTTTACCATGTTGAGTTTGTGTTAGGATTTCGCGAGGACGGGTTATTGAATGAACCGTTATCTAATATAACGAAAACGGAATTTTTGATTATGAATCTCGGACCGGCACACACGACATTTTTTGGCATTTTAATGGTTTTTAGTTTCCACCGATACCATGAGGATTTAAAGTTACGCGCTTGCGGACAGTGTTCTAGCCTCACTCAACCACGGGTTTACAGGCATGAAGATTCTGATGACTCACAGTTTGTTGTGCACGAAAAAATGTGCGTGCGCTTTTCGTTTCGAGAGTCGTTGAAAATTATGCTCGTAGAATTCACGCGTGTTTTTTCGTATGTACCTTCCATGGAACTTCTCGAGAACTTTACACGCCCTTGCGGTCCGCGCGTCTTTAACAATTCCTTGTAGAATTCGCATGCCTCTTCCATACCGCACCTTCCAAGAAACTTCTTTTAAACTTCACCCACGTTTTGCAATCCACGTGTCATTGAAAATTCCTTATTAGCTTCTACACGCTTACAAGAAACTTCTCCTCGAAGCTTCTCATGTATCTTTCCATTAGCTCCCTATTTACAAATTCCTTCTCCAATTCGCACCCATTTTCCATCCGACTCCTTCCAAGAAACTTCACCTGAACTTAATTTTTTTCAATCGGGAACAAATGCTGGGAGTACCTCCCAAGAAATTCCGCACCGTCTCCGCTCTCCTGTTACAAGGTGGAGTTATTCGCTTGGCATTTCGTCCTCCCACTCGCGTATCCTCCGCGTTATCCTTTCGATCCTGGCGGATCGACGTTTCGAACGTTTCTAGAACGTTGCATAGCACTCGCTCGCGATAGGATTAGTCTCCTTTCTAGGAACTTCGAAGCAACATGCAGCAATAGCAATCAGCAACCGGCTCGTCCGTGATATTAGCCCATCAGTTCTCTCACTCTTTACGATTCCACTCACAAATGTCAGCACGGCGTATGAGGGCTCGCATTATTACCAGTGCCCGGTGAAGGAGCGCGAGAATTCGCAAGAGGATAATGTCGAGCGATTGTAAAGCAAAGTTACGATGAAGTTGTGATTAGAGGAATGAGTTTCTTGAGACTAAGGAGACACTTTCGAGGAAGCCGCTCCTGCGGAGAAAGAAAGCTGCTCGACGCGCGTGAGAGAGTTTCTTTCGAAATTTGCATGCTTTCGATCGACTCCCCTTTTTCTCGAAAGTTTCGTTAATGAAAATAACACGGTACACGGCCTAACTATTCTTTTTTCCTTTAACACCTACGAATGCACGATAAAGTGTTCTACCATTTTTCACATAGAATCCAACAAGCTCTAAAGCAATGACCCAAGTAACAAACTAAGAAAACCTAGACTGCAGGCCAGAAAAAATCGCTCTCACAAGAAAGTCACCATGAAAAGAAAAATTCGTCGATAGCCATCGGCGCAATCGCGCCTTCCTATTATCTCTTCATCGTGTAACAAAAACAACGGTCCCATTCCGCAGACATACCTCGTCATTCCAGCATCCCCATCGAAACTGTAAACGAAATCCGGCGCGAGAAGCAAAAAGTATGCGAATAAATTATGCCAATGGTGGACGTCTTTGAAAATATTCGCGCGTTTCCGAAGCCCGCTTACGCCCTACTGTCGAGAGACTAGCAATGCATCGACCTTGAGAATCCAAGGTTACGACAAGCTCACGTCATTCGAGGGCAACCTCGACTCTTTAGCGGAAGAAAATCACGTGGGAGCAGGATCTTAAAACTCGATCGGGCCCCGTCCTTTTTCTGTTCTCTTCGTTTCGACTCGATTCCGCGTCCTTCCAAGGACTCGCACCTGCTCGTACCCTTCCGCAGAAACGTTTACCTTCGTCACGAGTATACCCCACCCTTCTCGTCGTCCTTCGATACCGCCTGCGGCCTCCTCCGATGCATCTCGGGCTTCTCCTCTCCCTCCCTTTCATCTCACCGATACTTTCAATGTCATCGGGAAGCGAGCACGCCGCTCGCTCCAATCCTCGCGAGACGACATCCGCAATTACGCGGATCCTCACGCCGCGTGTTCTTACGCACGTGCCACGCTCGATACTCTTTACAGGAGGGAGAATGTGTGATTCTGATGTTTTTGATTTATTTTTTAATAAAATGAAGACTCGAAGTTCGCGAACGAAAGGTTGTTGAAAATTGTTTGCGATTTTATACGAGGGTAATGATGGCGCGCAATCAAAACGAAGCACAATATGCGATTCGATAGTAAAGCCTAGGTATATTACTGAACATTCCATTAATTGATAAAAAAAACCTAGAGCAACTGGATATTTAACACTAGATTTACCGAACATTCTTTTACAAACAGGATTTCCCATTTGAACTAGTTAAATTGACTGGTCGCGGTAAATCTAGTGTTAAACGAGTTGAAATGAAAGCGATCGGTGGTAAGATTACTCAATCGACTGATCCTTTTAATTACGTTCTCTTAAATTCGTCTGTTCTTGCCATTGTAAAAGTGTATTTCATATATCTCTCGTGAAATTCATCCTCTCTTGGGTATGCAACAATCGACTAAGGAAGTTTTTGCAATTAACTTTTGTTTCCATGTCCGTAATCGTCTCGCGGACCCTGTTGAGAATACAACGATAATTGCTTGTTCTTCCACGCTTTTCTCGAATCTTCATCTTTACCGCTATTATTTTTTTGCTAAAAAAAGGAAGGTGTGCCAAGTGCGACGAACTACCGCGAATGTTCGTTGGCACTCGACCGCTTGTAATTATCAATTAACGTCGTCCTCGGGCCTGGCGAACGTTCCTCCATCACGGAGCATTTACGTCACCGAGAACGCACGCGTACCTGTCGTAGTGGAAGTCGAAAGTGGCGTGGAGAGCACGTAGAGTGGCCACGGTTAATGTGGTGAATTTTTACGCCCGCTACCGCCGTGGAGAACTTGACTTCCGGTTAGCGAGTGAGCGGCCGAGACGCTTCCGGATTTTCTGCCCAGAACACAAAACTGAAACCTAACGTTAATAATTGTAATTGTCGGGGCACCAGGTGGTCTCAGGGTGAAATTAATAACGGGCTCTTAACGATGCGCGCGCAGGATAAATTATAATTGTTAATTAAGGAGCGTTCCGCAATTAATTTCTAACGCGTTGATCGTTTTGACTTGCGCTCATTTATTTAGCATTCAGTAAAAGAAAATATCTGGATGGTTATTTGTATGTTGACATTTTTTTCAATAATAAAGATGATCCGTGAATTTTTATTACGCGAAGTGAAAGATCGTCTGTTCATTCGCGTTGAGCAAAACGAATTTAATATCTGGAGAACGAAACGTTTCGATTATACGACATTCCCGTTATTATTACATCCTTTTTTAACAATATACGTATGCGTTACAGATTTCTACTTCCTTCGATCAATGAGTCATGTTCAGTCGTTTACTCAGATTAAACAAAAAGAATCCAGCATCTGCAACACGATTTCAGTAAACTAAAGCGTTTCGCAATTCTCACATCCGCGTAGTACCATTTAACAATAAGAGGCGCTATAAATTTTCACTTTCCTAAAGTAATGATTCGTGCTCGCCCGTTCGCCTTCAATGCACAAAAACAATCTGAAATCCGAAGAATAAAATCTTTCGCAATTCTGACATCTACGATAAATTTCTTTTTAACGATAAGTGCACCGTAAAATTTTATTTCTCAGAATCAACGAATTACCCTACTAATTCGAGCCAAGGATTCACCGAGCTACAAATGTTTGAACTCGAGGAATCAACCGGTCACGCACTTCCGCAACTCAATCAACAAAATTGCAACTAACTCGTGGACGAACGAGGAAATCAAAACGTTGAACGGCTAACTAACTTGCGCTTTAATTGCGCGCCAATCGGCAGGCCGATTTAATTGCACGCTCAATGGCACTAAGCACGTTCCTTCGCAGCATCTCGTAAGAAGCAGATTCGATTCTCCAGTGAGCGGAATCTATTAGCGTTTCGTCTTATCTAATTTCAATCGCACGCGTTCTCATCGAGCGAATATTCCGCACTCGGATCGCGCGGCGTGCTGCTTTTTCAACGGTACGCGTGCTCGACGATTGAAGATTACGTAACATTACTGCTGTTGCTGCTGTTGTTTGTCACCGTTCTCGAGGAATAGTCTTCGATTTACATTCTCGGACGTTGCACGCGCTCCGCTCGGATAATCGAAACCGCACGCGATTACGTCGAAATGAATTCGTTTGGCAAGAATGTTATGCCAGAATTGTATTGCCGAGCGTGCGAATCTATTTATCCAGTAATTTATAGGGTTTCGAAGAGCTAATGTGTAAAAAAACTATTCGTTCTTGAAAGCGCATTGGTTCAATTTCCTTTGTGGTCATATTTTACCTCGCACTACTAAACCACTGGTTTTCTTAAACTTTCTTTCCTTCTCATTCTCTTCTGTGCGTTACAAATAGTATAACGATGCTATTTACCTAATAATTTATGTGTTCAATGACCTGTAGGAAATGTGACTTATTCCTACGGTGTTCAATTTTCTTCCAGTATTTCTCTTCGTGCCGTTGAACCACGTGCTTCTTTTCTTTTTCTCTTTCTCCTTCTCTTCGGAATAGCTGTATTAGTTGTTACGTACTGATTTACCTAACAATTTACTTAAGCCGACAAGAAATAAGTATACTCTTTAAAGAAGTTTATTCCATTTTCCTCGAGCTCGTACTTAACCTATGTTTTTCCACCACTCCTCTTCTCCATTTTTCCTTTCTCTCTTTCTCTTCGAAATATTATTATAAATCACACGAGTCTAATCATCTAACAATTTATCCGCCCAACAATCCTCGCGAAAAATTATTCACTTTTACAAAAAATTCCTTCAATTTTCCTCTCGAGAGAGATCGTAAATCTACGATCGCTCCTTCCTTTTCATTTTCTCTCACTCAGGCTTTCCCACTCTCTCAATCTCAATTTCACTCGCGCACATTGGCGCGCGCAAATTGGTTATTGCAGGTCGAGCAAACGCGGACCGCCCGGGCGACGATAATTACGTAACGGTTTTGTTATTCTCCCGGCGGGCGTGCCATGGGAAGAAGGTGAAGGAGCTCGAGAGTTTCGCGAGCAAGTCGTGCTCAGCGACTCTCTTTGTGCATCTACATCATCGTCATCCTTCTGATTCTTGTGCGCCGTTCCTCGTTGCCGGTTCGCTCGTGCAACTTTTCACGTGCCCCCCTGGTGCTTCCACCGGTTCTTCATTTTTCAAATACTCCTCTACTTCCGCGTCCACTTTCTCAATTCACCTGCTACAGTATAAAGGACGATGAAATTATAAAACAAGGCTAACTAACCTCGTGCAATGTAACTAACTCGTAGGATAAACGGTGAATAAAAATGTTAACTTTATACAGAAAACTTCAGAATCCGTGGTTATTCTAGATTAGATTACTTGAAACGCATAAATAGACGAGGCGACATAGCACATTACACGACATAATGCCTCAAAACGACCTCAAGCTTTTCTGCTTAACTATAAAAAGAAACTGTACTTCCTCGCACACCGTTCTTCGCTCTTCTTAATTTTACAATCCACCTGCAAACATAAAATCCATAAATAACATATCACCATTTCTTTCAGTCTTGTCTTCCTCTTTGATCGTTCCACCTGCAACCGTGTCAAATCTACAAGTAAAGAAGCTTTTTTCTTCTCTCGTTTCATCTTCCACTTAGCATCACTGTTTCACACGCCCCAGCAAGTGTGCATACTCGAGTGAAATCGCAAAATTCTTATCGAATCTTCTCGAATCGTTCCGTAAACGTTCTCTCGGCTGAGCGAAAAAAAAAGAAAAACAAATGCTCACGATCCCAGGCTCAGGTCGTTGGAGCCTTACCCTTTCGCAGGCGAGTCTACTAGAGCTCGTGGACGATCCATCAAGTTTACGACGAGCACGAGGAGGCGTTCATGACATAACGGGGCATTTCATTGTGGATGCTAACCCTCGTGGATCACGACTCCTCGTCCAGACATTCTTACGGTATATGCCATTCCGCTTTTGCGCGTCCTCTCCTTTCACGGAACAACAGGAGTCTCTGAAATGCGAAAAGACATCTTAACGCGCGCACTGCTCGGTGTTTAGAGACGAAAAAAGGAGAAGTGATTTTTTTCGAGATCTCACCTTGGTCCTGACCGAGCGAGTCCTTGAAAATGGACCACTTTCTTGGTGTCACTGTCATTTGCATATTTCTGCAGTACCGCGCCGCCGCTGTCGCTGTCCTACGAAACCAGATAAATTAAACTTCTTGTGACACGCGTGAGCACGCTCTTTTTCGAGATACGAGAAAAGAAGAACTGCCGGGTCGATTAGTCGGTGAAAGGAATTAGTTATCGGTTCGTCGTGCGGAAATTTGACAACCCGAATATTTAGACGTTTGCTGAAGTTTCAAGGACACGTTTGCTCTTTTCATTCGTACCTCCAGAGGTCAATAGTAACCGATTGTAGATACAAGATAGAATTGAAATTAGAAGTTCATCAAACAAGTAATCGAACAAATAACTATATAATGTACCATGTATTGTATAATGCATACCGTTCATAATCCACTGAATGAATTAATTCAATTAATTATCCTTGATTTCATACGCGCGCGATAAAGAATCGTATTATATTGAAGAGAATTAATGAAATACGCAGCCTCTGATTACTTCCTTTAGCTATTCGTTAATCGATTACTACCGATTACTACATAATCAGAAACCATCGCTGATAACCCAGTTTTCCTTTAATCATAATTCTCCATCATTGTTTCTCCCCAACTCTGGTTTGATTTCTAGGATGAAAAAATCACCGGACGAAGAGACGTTGCATCCGAAGAATGATGTAAGCCTAGAATACCGCGGTGCTCGCTCTCGCCCGTTTCGTTCTTTCTCTAACTTTTTTTCTTCTTCTTTTCTTTCTATCTTGCGCGAACGCGCCGGCGCGTTCTCACGCGCCCGCGAGAGACAACGACGGGTGGCGCAAGTCACGCTTCCAACGAATCAATTCGTCGTCTTCCAACGGTGCCCGGCCCGGTCCCACGACGGATTCGCGTCGAGAGTGGAAGCCTTCGACTCGCGGAATAATCGAATAGAAGCCTTTGCGAAACAATAGAGAACCAGATGAAGGGGACCACTTGCAACGAGCAACGTGCTTGACACAATGCGTGATCTCGAACAGCTGGTCGTCGAACAGCTTGAAATGAGAAAAATGTATCGTAGCAATTTTAGAATCTTTCCAAGAGAAAATTGTACGCTACCATCGAGGGTCTAATCGTGAATGCGACTGAGTCACCGAATAACAATAATAACAAGCTACAAATAACATTGGCGTTGAGAGTATAAAGAATAAATGAGTATCTTCGAGCAAAATGTACGACACACAGTCCCAAGCAATATTATACAACGAACAATATTAAAAAATAACAAATTTGGAATTTCTTCTCCTTATAAAAAACGTTCTATATTACTATTAAAAATGGAAGAATAATCTCGAAGAATGAATAACAAAAGATTCCGAGACGACATTGAAACGATCTTCTCTCAAAAAGAGATTCCATAATGTTCTCTTGAGCGGAAGTAGAAATCCAATAAATTTGCGCCATACAACTGAAACCCTGACACGGTCTAGCCTAAAACAATCGCAGACAATGAGCAATTAAGAGAGAAAAAATTCGAAAATGATCCTCTCTCACCGGTAGAAAATTCCATATTGGCGAGTGGCCGCTTGCTGAAAATACCACGATGTCGGAACAAGAGTCCGCCTCCTTTTCCTTTTCCTCCTCCTTATTCTCTCGACTCCTACCGCTTGCCTCGCCAACGCGAAATTATCGCAACTCTTTGGCAATGCTCTCGTGGCTCCAATAGGCTGTTTCAAACAGCACGCACAATAAATCCGCGGTCTCACGTAGAACGAAGAACAGAGAGTCTCGATACTTGGGGTTCGTTCTCGTGCGATACGCTCGCTCGCTCTCCGTCGACAAGGTCGACCAAAAATCCGGTTACTTTTCCGTTGCGCAAGCCTCCTTGCCCCGTTGCATTCGCAGCGCGTTCGATATGCGACATGCCACGATTTTATCGTGACTCGATAGCCAAGAGCGGGAGTAAAGGACGTGTTGACGGTGAGTCGACTATGACAACAGAAACGGCCGCGAGGTATGTGTTCTCGAAAGATTGAAATTCTTGCCGTTCCGTTTTCTGCGTCCTTGTTCATTTTTTCAGCGATTGTAATTTGCAAATATAAGCAAGGAGCTCTAGATATTCATAAGGCTTTCTTTTCTCGTGTGGTGGAAGTCAGAGAATTTTAGAAGGTCCACCTGTAACAAGACAATAATTAATAAAGGGCATTTTAGTCGAAGAAAAGGTTCAACTGAGAAATACTAAAATACTCAACATCCAATTCACCATTCTTCTTCGCTCTACGCAATTTCACCCGAACGAACGGAAAAGCCGAGAAACTTGCCTCAAAATGTCACTTACTCCATCTAGAACGAGAGAATCAATTTCACCGAAAGGCACTTCGATCAAAACAACGAGCTCCTTCGCTGAGAAACTGTACCGACAATTTTCCAAGACTACCCACCATTCATTCGTCACTATGATTGACGCGCAACGCTTTTCGCTAGACAATTAGAGAGCTCGTAAAATCTTATAGCCCTTGCTCTTTAGCGTTCGTCATGCCGGATACATTACTCGTCGAATGAAAAAGAAGCAGAACGAGAGAGAGAGAGAAAAAAAAAAGACGAATGAAATAAACGCCACCTTTCTATGCCTCTATGCATTTTCACTTTCCATAAAAGGGCAGGTATAATCAGTATCTTTAGTTCTCGGCGCGCGTCACTTAGGCCACTTAACTGTTAGGCGCGATTACGCCGCGGGCTATAATTCGATTCATTTCTGTAAATAAGCCTGCCCAGTCGAGACAAGGTGAAGCCTTCTTCATTGGACACGCGAGAAAGAAAGGAAGAGAAAAAAAGAAGACAGTCGTTATCGACGAGACGAAATTTCTTTCGAGAAAGCTCTTCCGTTTTCGAACGACGAAACGACACCTGGAAGATATTAAATGATACCGTGCCATTGCTATCTCTCACTCGTTCGAAGCTTTAATTGCCAAAATGGAGTCGATAATTGTCACTGCGTCGATCGATCGTGCAATCGACATGTCGATACCTTTGAGTCGCGTCGGTACCCTGGGGCCTTCTTCCAATTAGCGCCCACGACGTCGTCGATTGTAATTAGCGCTCGAAGAAATTCTTCGAGTTCTAAAATCTTCAATCCCGATGGATCGAATGGAATTTGTTGAAACTGCGAAATTGGGATAAATCGGAAGTGAAATTTACAAGGCCGTTATTATTAGAAATTTATATCTTCGCATAAAACGCGTTTTAAGAGCACTTGTAAGAGGTGCCCCTATATCTGGCAACGAGTAAAACACTTTTTAATGTCCTATATGTTCTAAAATAACTACGCCCCCTCAAAAGGAACGACAACGTCGTTTCGATTTGCCCGAGGGGCAACAAGGGGCCGTTTGTTCCCTCGAGAGGGAAAGTTTCTAGAGCACGCGTGTGCACGTGCGTTGTTTCTGCAGGAGCGTGACGATTGATCTCCACCGCCGTCGTCGGTGCGAAAGGACGAGTGGGAGATTTTGAAAAAAAATGTGGAAGGTTTTAAAAAGCAGCGGGAGAAACATTAAGAAATTAAGACAGGCGATTCGGTGGATTCAAATGGCAAATTATACTTATGAAAAACTCCCCCCGGGCATTTTGAAAAAATTCACATGGGGAATTTAAAAAAAATTCGTGCACGAGAGATTCGGAATATCCACGCGGTAAATTTAAAAACCCCCACGCACTAAATACAAAAAGTCAACGGAGTGAATTTAAAAAGTCCACATTCGAAAATTAAAAGGAAAACCCACGCGGCAAATGAAAAAAAAAAAAAAAAAAAACGCAACGCGGAAGATTTAAAAAGTCCACGCCACCATTAGCCAATTATTGGTAACGATTGCGAGAACGTAGCGTAGAATTTCGCAATCCTCTCGCGTACCATAGCAAATACAATAAAAAAAGGAAAAAGGAACAAGAGAAAAAAACGTATAACGACCACGTGGAAAAAATGATACACCCGAGGACTGGACGGCGGCGATGCATAAAATTGAAACGCGAGCGCGAAATTGCCGCTCCCACCACCACCGTAAACGTCGATCCCTTTGTATCGCGGAATTAGACGGACCGCTGGATCCGCGCGCGCGCAATTAATTCTCAATTAAGGCCTCCGCTTGCGGGCCGGCTAATTATCGTTGCTTAACGGAAGGAGAGTTAGAGAGTCTCCGTTAAAGTTGGAGCGGAGGTGGAAAAGGCCAGAGGCGTCTTTCGACCGCTTCCAAGCGTGACAAAGCGAAGGCAATGCAGACGAGAAATTAATGTTTGCGAACTATTTTCGGCATTCGATTCGACTCTTAAAATGACGAATTCTCTTTATCGATTTGTTCTCAGGATGTCAACGGAACACGCCGAGGAGCGCGAGGGCGAGCAGAAACGAAGCAGCCCTGGAATTCGAGTGCCCAGAGGAGTTCGGTTATTATCCACATCCGAGAGACTGCACTCAATATTATGTTTGCGTTTTCGGCGGTGCTCTACTGGAGTCGTGCACGGGCGGTCTCATGTACAGGTAAGTTTACCTACAAAATTAAACTAAGTTACTAGTTATTAATTACATTGTTTGATCAATCGTAAATGCAAACGTGCGTGGAAAATGGTTAAAAATAATTCAATAACTGTGTCCGATTCGTTCGAAAAAGTAAAGTGTTTCTCTCGAAAGAAATAATGCAACTAAAGAAGAATTCAGTAACTGCGCGCGATTCGTTAAATATAAAATTTGGATACTTGTACCTACGTTCCATTTACCATCTTCGGTGCGCTTGATTACTCGTTAATTCGATCGATTAAATAAACGTGTTAAGTACTACCGCTGGCGCACTTTACACCGATGAAGTAACGAATAAACGATTTTAAAAATGCCGAAAAAAGTCAAGAGCAAAAATAATACGAAGACGATGAGCTATAAAAGAGGAGAAATGTGAATTGCAAAAAAAGAAGAGAGAGAGAAAAAAAGTATCGGGGTCACCCTCCTCGATGTGCATTCCTGAGTGCGAGGAGAAAACCAGGGGAGATATCGATGCTCGGGTGTATCGATGCGATTCGCGAGCACGGTTCGCCGCTTTTTAAAAAAATCATCGATTTCGAATGAAAGCCGATGGACTTCTGGTTCTCTCTCGTCGAGCCCGTAAAATATCGCGAAACGGTGAACGAGCGAGTCCGCATGCATAATCGAATTCGAAATGTAATTATTTTCTCTCACCGTCAAGTTCGTTTCTTGTTTCTTCTTCTTCCAATGCGCGGAGAATCCGCAGAGGCGGATAACGAGTAAGAAATTAATATCTTCCTCTGTTCCTTTTTTTCGTGTCTTTGTCTTTCTTTCTTTCACGAGTATCGAAGCTATAGAAAGAGAGAGACTTCTGGCGGAGAAGAATGAACGAGTAGATCGAATCGTTCGTTCTTCTTGGTTTCTTGGGACGCATATTTTTCCGCG
This sequence comes from Tiphia femorata, assembly GCA_944319695.1. Taxonomy (NCBI): domain Eukaryota; kingdom Metazoa; phylum Arthropoda; class Insecta; order Hymenoptera; family Tiphiidae; genus Tiphia; species Tiphia femorata. Next base: position 6,073,315 of record OX090902.1, read on the forward strand.
ATTTTTCTCACGATTGCAACCGCACAAGAAGGAATGTGAAATTCCACGAGGCAGCCGAACAATGCTATCGATCGTATCTCGTGCTTTCCCCGCGAACGTCCTGGCTCCCAAAAAAGGTGGAATCTCGTGGATATTCTCGAAGAAGTTCAACGCGCCTTTGACGCGCCTCCAGACGTCGGGTTGTTTCTTGCGAGAGGGCAGATAAACTTGAAAAAAAAAGAACAGAAAAAATTGAGTAAAATGTTGTTTGCTTCCTGATTTTGAAAAATAAAGTCAAGCTGTCTACCGACGAAAATAAGTAAACATTTCTCCACATCTGCTTTTCACCCAGATATATGTATACCTAAAAATGTTTCATTTTTGGTTCAAATAAACCTTGAGAATTTTACTCGTGAACTCTCGAAATTCAATAAATAAAAGTAAATATTCCTGCTAACAAAAGTAGATAAATAATTATCTGTATCTAATTCTCATGCGGAAATAAACATTGTTTCATTCATGGTACAAATTAGCCTTCAAAGTTTACTCGTGGCACGTGAAAATCAATAAATAGACGTTCCTCTTCCAGGAGTACCAATTAATCTGGCGAAAACAAAAATGAATTTCTTGGAATAGTTCTCAAAATTGACCCAGTGAAACTGTTTATTACGTGCCAATTAACGGAACGAGGACTAAAATTAATTATTCTCTGTACCACGCGCATACATAGTTTTCAAGATTCTGAAAATAAATCCTCCATCGATCATCCTGTACCAAATACAAATGATTAAATGATTCTCCGTAGAGGGACGTAATAAAAATTCCACAAATAAAAATTCTCAACAAGTTTTAACAATTTCCTCTGAAAAGAAACAATCACTAGATCGTTCACCTTCACGAAACTCGTCCACGCTATTCCACACTGTTCCGCAGTCCCGCTTTACTTTTCTCCAAGTACATAATTGCGAAGAGGTCAACGACCTCTGGTCTCCAGCCCAGACGGGGTCGCGATCGTCGCAAGAAACACGGGGAATCGCCACTAGTCCCCTCGATCTGCAAATATGGTGGCGAATTAGCGGTAGCGCGTTGAAATTAAAGCGCTCGAGGCATGCCGGATAGTTACGCGAAAACGACGAATCGAAAGCGAACGGATGGAACGAGAGCGAGAGCTGAGACAACGAGCATTGTCGGCCAGGAATAGAAGCGGATGTGTCTTTAGTCGAAGCGCAGTACCACACAGAAACACACACACACACACACAAAGAAAAAAAAAATTCATGACGCGTTCCCAAGTGATTGTGCGCCTCGAGATTCGCGAGAGGTCGTTCGGATGCTACAAAGGTACAGAAGGATTCATAAAAGAAGAGTCTTTGAATTGCAAAGCTTCGCTTTGGCGATTTCAATGTCAAATATCGGGATTCCACGATTGGAAATTATCGTGGAATTTTCGAATTTAAATTGCAAATGGCGAGGCAACGCCAACGTCGCGTCGTGCCACGCCAACGCACTCTTCTCGCGGATATTGTTATTGTTATTGTCTCGTGATCTCGTCGCAATGGAAAATACAGTTACGGTAAAATTGCGCCTTGACATTTTGCAAGGATGCCTGTCGCGATCATATTACCTCGACGGGGTATCAAGAGCGAGAGAATTCCTATTGTTGCATCGAAGATTAGGATTCTTTCAAATGAACAATTAGATTTTTTGTATATTGAATCTCTTGCGTGCGAAGAATCACAATTTTCCTATTCGACAAGAAAATGACATATTCTACGATTCTAAAAGTATCCAAAGCAAACGGTGACATTTCTTTCGATTCTAAAAACTCGTTCGAAATGAAGAATGGTAATTTGCGCGTTTGAAGAATCTTCCAAACAAACAATAACGATTCTTCTTACTCCAAAATCCCTCGAAACCAACGATAAAAACCTCCACGTGAAAAATTCTCCCAGGCTAAAGACAACAATTATTCGCACTCCAAAATCCCCGCGAAGGAACAACAAGAAAATCGTCCACGTGAAAAATGCCTCCTAGTGCCTCCATCTGAGGAACTTCTAACGAGTGGAGCACCGTCCTGACCGATCGGTCGGCCACTTTCGATCGTCCGTCGATTTGTGGCTCACGCGCGTGTGCGTGCGTGCGGTAAAAGGGGGTCGACGGGCGCGTATACGTGTAACTCTCGTGTAAGAGAGCTGAAAAAGAAAAATCTCTATCAGCCACACCTCTTTCCGCGCGCGACGTGTCGTACGGCTTTTGCGAGCGGATTCGAGCGCACCAGACTCCGTCTGGTTGGTTCTTATAATGGTAACGCGTGCCTATCCTGTTACGGTTTATCGCGGTAGTGAGGCCGCAGACAGAAACGCCAAATCCAATCGGCGTCCTTCGCGGGCCGCGTGAATTCCGCGAGCGGAATTTATGCGTTTGGTGAATGCGCGCGCGCGTGTGTGCGTTTAAAGGAAGGTGAGGTGGAAACGAAGGCGTTAATGAGCGGCGAACGTGCTTAGAACGAAACCCGAGAGCGAAGAAAGAAATGAATTTTATTGGCAATCGGTTTAACGAGCTTTTATTATTTCCTTCTTTTTCCTTCTTCGTTACAGTCACGAGCTGCAAACGTGCGATTGGCCACGTAACGTTGGGTGTCCCGAGGGAGGATCCGTCAGCAAGGAGGAGGACGAGGACCCATTGCTCGAAAGGTAACGATTTTTACCGTATGATTTTCTTTCATGTTCACGCGCTAATGTCACCTTGGCATAGAAAGGAACGGAAGAGTTCCTCGTTTTGCAAGTTTCGTAAGAAATTATGTAAGATCGTTTTTGCAATGAAAGTTCTCACGATGCTTAATATTCTCGGAATCGGAAGAACCTAATGACTTTTAAGTATCAGGACGATGGAGAAGGTACTGGATAATTCATCCGTTTTCAATGACGAGCATCAGTGGATTGCGTGATAAATTTTACCCAAATTCTCCTTATATCAAAATCCACACGATTATCGTTGACATTTGTCAAGATCATCCTAAACAAACGAGACAACTAATACCTCGTCGATTCTCTAGCCACTTTCAACGATAATCCTCGATGAGTTGTGTGATCAATTTTACAAAAAAATCTCCTGAAATAAAAATCGAAACGATATCAAGATCACGCGAAGAGAACGGAGTAAACAGTTGCGCGATAAATTTCACAAAAATTCTCCTGGAATAAAAATCGGCCCGATGACGTAGACTTCGTTGACATTCATTTGCGAAGATCGTCGTAAACAAACTAGACAACCATTCAACCTCGTTTCTCTTACCACTTTCAACGACATTCGTCGACCAGTTTGGGTGATGAACTTTATGTAAAATTCTTCTGAGGCAAAGATCGAGCCGACGACGTCGTTGGACTTCGTTGACACGCCGCGGTGTCAAGATCGCGCAAAAACGAAGCAGACAACAATTCTTCCTCGGTTCGCGGGCCACTTTCAATGACGATCGTCGATGCAATAAATTGTCCCACGAATCGCTCGTGCCTTCCGGACGAGGCGGAGCGTGACTTTGTCGGACGTCCGCGCGGGTGACTCGACGATTCAATTTCCAATTGCAAAAGAACGGTATCGACGCGATCGTGCCCCGACTACGCCCACACGACAATCGACGACGATGCCCTGGGTAACGATCGTCGAGTAAAAGTGAGAGCGAAAGGAGACCGAGAAAAAGTTACCAGCCTCGTGTCAATCGGTGCGGAGAATTCAATGGAGAGGATAAGGAGGGAGAAAAGAGAATGGAAGGAGAGCGAGGGAGAAAGGTAGAGAGAAAATTACCACGAGGTCCCAGCTGCAAAGATTTATCGCTGAATTTCCATCAGATACGAAAACTCGACGTCCATGGGCCCATGGACCCACCAGCATTACGTGCTGATAAACGCTCTTACGATTCCAACAACTGCTACTCGAATATTTCGTGAACTTTTGATATTTAATACGGGGTCGGAAATTTGCACTGTTTCACGTCCTTTTTTTCGTAGTCCTTGAATTATTTGCCAGAAGTTTCGATTGTAGATGAATATTACTTTAATTATAAAGTTAAAAGTGAGAAGATCGTTTCGTTATATTGAAAAGGTAATTCACCTTACGAGTATATTAAAAAACAATCACTCTTGCTAGGTTTAATTTGATTTTATAGATCAGCAAAGCAAAAACATCGAAACAGGATAATCCAATTCCTTAAGAAACCTCGAGACAAATTCCTAATCCGAATTGTCAGATCTTATTGAATATCCAGAGTACCGTAAAATATGTACCCACCAATGAATGGTCCCAAAACATAAATAAAAAAAAAACGAAAAAATTCTCGACAATCGGAAATCGATTTCTTTTCATAAATTTGGGGATCTTTCGTAACGGTATTCTCAAGCACAATTTCTACCGTTACACAATTACCATGGGCGCTTAAAACCCACGAGCGATTTTCATCTCTATCGCGCATTATCCCCGGCTCTTAAATCATCGCACATAATTCTAATTGCCTCTCACGAGGAAAGCTTCTGATCCGGACAGAGAGGGCTCTAAGCCGCGATTACGTAATTGCCTAATTAATTCGCAAGAGGCCGTGTCGAACGTGCGAATAAATTATTTATTGTAATATGACGATCGCGCGTCGTTCGCACGCCATTGTCATCACCGGGCCTAATGACGTCTTCGTGGGCACGCTAACGAGCCGGATGATGTTTCACGGATATTCACGAAATTTGCAGAAGAATTCCAAAGACAATTAAGATTCGAGTTGAGCAACATTGGCGATCAATTAGCATTCGCCAACGCACGCCGCGTGACTAATTGCCAGGAAAATTTCCCAACTTACTCGCGACCCGTCCCGCTTCGCGACCAGTAGACGTACAACACCGCGCCCTGGCCGTCCTTGCGCTCCTAACGAATTTCGTAGAAATTACCAAGAAGCCGAGCTACAACGATTACGAATGCAAGAGCGCGCGCCTCATCATTCTTGGGATCGTTGGGGTGTCAAGTAATCGAATAGAAGTCGAAACAATCAGGCTAAATCGATTCCACGGTCTGTTGCCAATCGTGTCGGTCAGCGATGAGAACGTTGTTTGAAAATTAACACCGTGCTATTAAAAGCGGTCAAATGATCGATCGATAAAGAGAATTTACATATGGAAAAATGTTTGGTCGGATCAGTGCTAATAAATGATACTTGCAGATACTTTTTTACTGACTTCAACATGAATAAATAGTAAAGATGCTTTGGGATCGTTTCTTGTTTGATGTATGTATTATAGTTAAGTTTTCGCACGTGTAAATATAATTTTCATTCAACTTTGGGATTATTTTACGATTATGGCCATTCGTACATCACGGACAGAAATGATAACAGAAATGGATTTAGCGAAACTGTGCTTTGAAACTTTGGACGTTGGCCATTATTACAGAAGCTCGGTAGAAGCATGCAAATTAGAATGCTCAATTTCGTATTCTCCCTGCGAGCATGGGCCTATCGATTTAATTAAAATGACAATCGCGTCGACGATCTATCGAGTGTCGATCATTTCGAAGAGAAGACAGCGTTCCAGATTGATTCACAAAAGACTGGGACCTGGGAATGTTTTACAGTCACGTGTTCTCCTTGAAATTGTCAACCTATCGATTACTGGAACATGGAACCATACCGGTGAACGTGCGAAATCGATTCGACAGCTTATTGCTTACCAATGGTCTCCAACCAATTCAATCACAGAAATCATTGATGACTGAAACACAAAAGAGCGCGAGTTAGGAATGCACGACAATCGCGTTCTCGTTGAAAACGCCAACCTATCGATAAATCGAACCATACGGTGAACGTGCGAAAGCACTTCGACAGTCTGTCGATTACCGATCATTTCACAGAAATAATTCGTGATGGAATCTACAAAAGGAGCACACGCGAGGAATGTTCGACAATCGCGTCCTCCTTGAAATCGTCAACCGTTTCGTCAGCCTCTTGATTACCGATCATTTCACAGAAATAATTCCAGATTGAATCTAGAAAAGAGCACGCTTGGAATGTTCCACGCTCACATCTTTCTTGAGACCGGCGACCTATCGACTAATCGAAGCATCGAGAAAAGAAGGTGCGAAAGCGATTCGACAGCCTGCCGATCATCGATCGCGACGTCGCGTGACATTACGCCATTTCACGTGCGTTCTCGCGTCGTGGCAACGATAGGCGCTCAAGCAGATGACACCTTCTCGCTTTAACGCTTTCAGGTCAACGATGTTCCGCGCATTTTCCATTCCTGTAATTCGTTCATTGGCTCGCGCTAAACCGCGAGAGTCCAAGCAATCGAGGGACAACAATCGACGGTTACGTAAATCGAGAGGAATTTCTCGTTACGAGGGAAAAGAATCGAGGGGAAGAATTGTTCCTCCTCGTGTTCCTGGTAGAAATGGCACGAACGAAACTGCGGAAGTGAATTTGAGAATAAGCGGCTCGAATTGTCGGTGCAAGAAAACGGGATAAGCGATGGGTCATGGGAGTTCGAGTTCCGCCATGGTCACGCAATCGATCTTTTCCGTAGATCCTATAGATCGTACGAGATCGGCAATATCCCGTGAGTTCGTTGATCTTAATTACACGCGGCTTGGACTACACGATAGAGATTTACTAAGAATCGCCTTACATTAGGGTCAGATGCAAATTATGTTTTTTCCTTGCGCAGTCTAGTGATCCATCGAAACGACAATTGATCATTGGAATTAATAGAAATATTTAAATATAGCGTAAATTTCTTCATATTAAATTTCTCTTAAATCAACTGAACAAGAAAAAAGACATTTACTTTTTTCAAACTTCCTGCCAACTCTCTCTTAAATCTGAATTGCAAATCGATCTTCAAATAATCTACCACTAGGACCAAAAAATTCTCCATTTAGTACATTGTTCGTTTAAAGAGAGCGTGACTTCGTCAACATTTCAGATTTCATTTAGCATTCCTTCATCCCTTGTAAAGGTAAAGTGAACGTTCCTGAAATCTCACGATACAGAGTGAACATATAATAAGACTAGGGGGTAAACCCCCTGCGCTTTCGCTTCGCTCAAGCGCCAACCCCCCAGATCGCCTTTGCTCGCGCTTCGCGCTCGCTTTACCGGGTGCAGAAAAGCTTCGCTTTTCTGCAATAGGCACGACCGCGGCACTCGCGCTTCGCGCTCGCCCACGAATTTCAAACCGTTTCGAAATTGTTGAAAATTCAAGTATTGAGATATTAAACTATGCTAGAGAGTCCTCTGCGCTTTCGCTTCGCTCAAGCGCCATACCCCCTGAGAACGTCGGGTGCTCGCGCTTCGCGCTCGCCCGCGAAATGCAGCATTTCTGCAATGCGCGCAAGTGATCGAAACCGGACAATTAAATGCATCCGAACCAAACTTTTACATGTACATCAAGTATATACTCCTTTGCTGCGGTGAAACTTTATGCATGGTTAACTTCAACCATTCAGAAATTGCGACAAATTGAAATCTTTAATCCAGTATTCCGGCGAAACGCTTGCGCGGATTCAAAAAAAATTTGCAATGTAGTTTAAAAATATACCCATTTGGTGCCACGAAACTTTATGGTCATCTTCAACCGTTTCGAAATTACGGGATTTTCAAACTATAATTATAAATAAAATAGTGAATTAAAGATTTGAAACTGGCACCATTTCGAAATGGTTGAAGATGCCCATACACAATGTTTCGTGGCACCAAATGGGTATATACTTGATGTACATGCCAAATTTTGTCCGAATCCGTTCAGCCGTTTCAAGATGACCATGCATATTGCTGCCATTTCTAAACGGTTAAAGATAGCGATACATAAAGTTTCCTGGCACCAAATGGGTATATACTTGATATGCATGCCACATTTTGTCCGAATCCGTTCAGTCATTTTGTCGGAATAGTGGACTAATCAACTCTTTGGCTGAAATAATGGATAAAAAATTTGAATTTGCCGCCATTTCGAAACGGTTGAAGATGGCCATACATAAAGTTTCATGGCACCAAATGGATATATACTCGATGTACATGCCAAATTTTGTTCGAATCCGTTCAGCCGTTTGGCCGGAAAACTGGACTAAGGGATTAATGAATTTTGCACTATTTCCATTAGTCCAGTATTCCGGCCAAACGGCTGAACGGATCGCAACGAAATTTGGCATGTACTTTGAGTATATATCCATTTGGTGCCAGCAAACTTTATGTATCGCTATCTTCAGCCGTTTAGAAATGGCAGCAATATTAAATTTAAATTACATTTTTTTCAAATTTTGAATCTCCCGCCATCTTGTACCGGTTTAAGATGGCGGCTCACAAACCTTATTGTCAACTCACAGTAGTGTACTTGATTTTTGTGCCAAATTTCGTCCCGATCGGTTCAGCCGTTTTTCCGAAATCGAGGATATACACGGACACACATACACACACACACACACACACACACACACATACACACACACATACATACGAACGGTTTTCGCGATGGCGATTGCATAAGTCACTCCCTTTACGGTCGTGCCTAAAAATTCACTTCTCAAATCTGAATTCAAATTCAAGTGGTTCCACGAACAATGAAAAATTTTGTCACAGATCGGCCAAGATCGACTCGATACCGCAGCCTCAGCCACAGCCGCACCTACGCTCGCGCGAGCAGCAACAGCAGCTGCGCGATCAGCAGCAACAGCAGCGCACGATTCAACGTCAACCGATCGCTGTGACATCAACATCCGCCCCGATTACTGAGCGAGTCCATCATCGCCAGCGACAGCCACCGAGAAATTATCACGACGACGATTACGAGCCTGCGACGGAAATCGAGAGCGATCGGCAGCAACGAGTGTACAGGGGGCAACCTTCGACGATCGGTCAGGTTCAGCGCGATCGCGATGGCCTACGTAGAAACATAATATCGGTGAGTGGAAACAACGAGTGTAGGTGAAGAGAAGTAGAGGTAAAAGTATTCTCGTTAAGAGAACGATGAGCCGATCGTGCGATCGATCGATCTATCGATCGATCGATTCGACGTATCGCGTGGCCTAATTGGCAACCAATTAACCAGCAAGTTAACCCGGCCCCCTTTTCTTTGCTTCGTTTGTCTCGACAGGAGAGAGAGAAGGAGAGCAGCCTGGTGAGCGCACGTGGCCAAGTCGAGTCTCATTACAGGTCAGTAGTGAAACTGTGCAAAGAGAAAAAGAGAGAGAGAGGAGATGAGAATGAATGTCGAGAGAAAAGGAAATTAACCGGGTGGTTCTCTCCTTCGTATGTTTTAACTCCTGGCATTTCATTCGGCGTTAAACTTCGTGCTTGATTTCACTTTGGCTTGAGGCCCCCTTTCTTTTCTTCTTCATTAGGCACGACCGTAAAGGGAGTGACTTATGCAATCGCCATCGCGAAAACCGTTCGTATGTATGTGTGTATGTGTGTATGTATGTGTGTGTGTGTGTGTGTGTGTATGTGTGTGTGTGTGTGTGTGTGTCCGTGTAGATCCTCGATTTCGGAAAAACGGCTGAACCGATCGGGACGAAATTTGGCACAAAAATCAAGTACACTACTGTGAGTTGACAATAAGGTTTGTGAGCCGCCATCTTGAACCGGTACAAGATGGCGGGAGATTCAAAATTTGAAAAAAATGTAATTTAAATTTAATATTGCTGCCATTTCTAAACGGCTGAAGATAGCGATACATAAAGTTTGCTGGCACCAAATGGATATATACTCAAAGTACATACCAAATTTCGTTGCGATCCGTTCAGCCGTTTGGCCGGAATACTGCACTAATGGAAATAGTGCAAAATTCATTAATCCATTAGTGCAGTATTCCGGCCAAACGGCTGAACGGATTCGAACAAAATTTGGCATGTACATCGAGTATATATCCATTTGGTGCCACGAAACTTTATGTATGGCCATTTTCAACCGTTTCGAAATGGCGGCAAATTCAAATTTTTTATCCACTATTCCAGTAAAACGATTGATTAGTCCACTATTCCGGCAAAACGGCTGAACGGATTCGGACAAAATTTGGCATGCACATCAAGTATATACCCATTTGGTGCCAGGAAACTTTATGTATGGCCATCTTCAGCCGTTCCGAAATAGCAGCAAATTCAAATTTTTAATCCACTATTTCAGCAAAAAAGTTGATTAGTCCACTATTCCAGCAAAACGGCTGAACGGATTCCGACAAAATTTGGCATGCATATCAAGTATATACCCATTTGGTGCCACGAAACATTGTGTATGGGCATCTTCAACCATTTCGAAATGGTGCCAGTTTCAAAGATTTCAATTTGTCGCAATTTCTCAATGGTTGAAGATAACCATGCATAAAGTTTTACCGTAGCAAAGGTGTATATACTCTATGTACATGTCAAATTTTTGTTCGGATGCATTTAATTGTCCGGTTTTGATCACTTGGGTCTCTTGCAGAAATGCTGCATTTTGTGGGCGAGCGCGAAGCGCGAGCACCCGACGATCTGGGGGGGGGGGGGGGGGGGTATGGCGCTTGAGCGAAGCGAAAGCGCAGAGGACTCTGTAGCATAGTTTAATATTTCAATACTTGAATTTTCTACAATTTCGAAACCTTTTGAAATTCGTGGGCGAGCGCGAAGCGCGAGTGCCGCGGTCGTGCCTATTGCAGAAAAGCGAAGCTTTTCTGCACCCGTTATGGCGAGCGCGAAGCGCGAGCAAAGGCGATCTTGAGGGGGTTGGCGCTTGAGCGAAGCGAAAGCGCAGGGGGCTCTGCCCCCTAGTTGCATTTTTAGACACGACCGTAAAGGGAGTGACTTATGCAATCGCCATCGCGAAAACCGTTCGTATGTGTGTGTGTGTGTGTGTGTGTGTGTGTGTGTGTGTGTGTGTGTGTGTGTGTGTGTCCGTGTAGATCCTCGATTTCGGAAAAACGGCTGAACCGATCGGGACGAAATTTGGCACAAAAATCAAGTACACTACTGTGAGTTGACAATAAGGTTTGTGAGCCGCCATCTTGACCCAACACAAAATGGCGGGAGATTCAAAATTTGAAAAAAATGTAATTTAAATTTAATATTGCTGCCATTTCTAAACGGCTGAAGATAGCGATACATAAAGTTTGCTGGCACCAAATGGATATATACTCAAAGTACATACCAAATTTCGTTGCGATCCGTTCAGCCGTTTGGCCGGAATACTGCACTTATGGAAATAATGAAAAATTCATTAATCCATTAGTGCAGTATTCCGGCCAAACGGCTGAACGGATCCGAACAAAATTTGGCATGTACATCGAGTATACATCCATTTGGTGCCACGAAACTTTGTGTATCGCTATCTTCAACCGTTTCGAAATGGCGGCAAATTCAAATTTTTTATCCACTATTCCACCAAAACGATTGATTAGTCCACTATTCCGGCAAAACGGCTAAACGGATTCGGACAAAATTTGGCATGCACATCAAGTATATACCCATTTGGTGCCACGAAACATTGTGTATGGGCATCTTCAACCATTTCGAAATGGTGCCAGTTTCAAATCTTTAATTCACTATTTTATAATTATAGTTTGAAAATCCCGTAATTTCGAAACGGTTGAAGATGACCATAAAGTTTTGTGGCACCAAATGGGTATATTTTTAAACTACATTGCAATTTTTTTTGAATCCGCGCAAGCGTTTCGCCGGAATACTGGATTAAAGATTTCAATTTGTCGCAATTTCTGAATGGTTGAAGATAACCATGCATAATGTTTCACCGCAGCAATGGTGTATATACTCTATGTACATGTCAAATTTTGGTTCGGATGCATTTAATTGTCCGGTTTTGATCACTTGGGCCTATTGCATAAATGCTGCATTTCGTGGGCGAGCGCGAAGCGCGAGCACCCGACGACGACTTGGGGGGGTATGGCGCTTGAGCGAAGCGAAAGCGCAGAGGACTCTGTAGCATAGTTTAATATCTCAATACTTGAATTTTCAACAATTTCGAAACGGTTTGAAATTCGTGGGCGAGCGCGAAGCGCGAGCAAAGGTGATCTGGGGGGTTGGCGCTTGAGCGAAGCGAAAGCGCAGGGGGTTTACCCCCTAGTTTTTATTATTTCTGTTTTTTCGTTTCTGCGAAGACGAGTTTTCTAATGCGTTTCTTTTTTTTTTTTTTTGTACGTAAGATTATACTTTGAATTGCAAATTAATTGCTCGGTCAAATATCAGACTTTCGAAATAAACGTTCTTTTAATTGTTAATAAGGTGAATTAATTTCCACATGCAAGACGAAGACTTGTGTACTTTGATGACCTTATACCTGGCCGTGGTATCGAACAAAACGTCATTATTCTTTGATTAATTTTCTTGAATCTTTTAGTCTACCAATTAGCTGTTATAGAGTATTCTAAAGCTATTATTCTGCCAACGCAATTTATCAAACAATAGATTAATCCACGAAAATACAGAAACTTAGGTAAACTCCTTGAAAAATAAAAGTACTCAGCACACAGTGTATGACAAAGACTGCAAAGAGAAATAAAAGTAAACTCCACACCGTTAATATCTTCCCCCTACTTTTAAGCGAGGTGAAAGTCTTTCTTACTAATGCTCATCCACCTAAGTATTCGTTCTTTCTCATCGGTTAAATTGTTCAGTGACAAATTATGAAGGATTAATGACGACTAATTCTGTCTCTCGATAGAACGCAACTGCCTTCGACGGAATCATCGAGAGTCGCGAAGATTTTGGCATCCACTGTGGCACCACCGGTGATCTCCAAGTCCTATTACAGCGAGCCCGATCAAAGTTATCCCTACTACACGATCTACGACGACGACGTGTCCATCTACAAGGACGACGGTCAGTTCGCGTACATTTTTACTTCGCGTGTTCTCACGCCTTTCCCTGGTACCTCCATCAATATACTTCAACGGAAACCGAAGAAAAAAAAGGAAGAAAGGAAAAATTAAAAAGAGAAGGAGCTCGTTAACATGCTCGGCCCACGACCGCTTGCTCGCCGAATTCATTAACTCGTGGTGTGGCCAACCGGTATTGCATCAAGTGTATCGAGTTCAACGTTCCAACAATATGTCCAACAACTTATGCGCCTCGAACGAATCTGACGAAAAGAATTTTTCTTGGCGCGTAAAACTGAGCAAAAGCTTAAGTTTGTCTTTGGTAGATTCTCGAGGATTTCACGGTGATTCGCGTTTTATTCCTTTCATTACGACATTGAGTAGTAACTTTTACGAGCTTTTTTTAAAACGTCCTTCAGTTGATGTAATTCTTGTGCAATTATAATATTGAAACCCAGGAGACTGGGTGCGAAATGAGTTTTATCGTTGGAAAGAGCAAAGAATTTTCTACGGATGATTTTTTAAACAAAGTTTATTTAAAATCGATTTTGCATAAAGGATCTGAATATTTTTTTAGATAATTAATTTAAATAGCTACGCTTTGAATAATGCTCAGTGGTACACATATATCTCTCGATAGCTTTAAAAGTATTAACGAAACGTTGTTCTGGATGTTTCTCTCGAAACCCCCATTAAGAGTGCAATTACACGAGAATTGTTTCTAATCGAGATTACGCAAGAGGAGTCGCTTAAAATCATTTTCTCGTTTCTCACTTCGAACAGATTACAACCAGTACACCGTGAACCATTCCATCCCGGTGCAACAGCCCAACGTGAAGATCAGCGAGGTGAACACCAAGCAATACTCACAGAAGCCGAAGAAGGTCTCGGTAAATGAGGCCGACAAGTACAATCTGAATCAGGACGTGACCGTGCAGGATTACGATATTTACGAGAATCAGGTGAGGCTACTACTAAATGAGAATGATCTATCTTCCAATGACCTTGACCAAGGATCATCCAAGATCACCTTCATAAATTATTCTCTTTTCCACTTACGATTTCAGGCGCATCTCAACAAGAACAAGTTCAGGCTCACCGATGGACAGCAATCTATCAGGTAAGAACCGAATAATTAAGTTACTTTCGGAAATGTATACGCAGAATTCTTTCAAGAGACATTTCTAAAACATTTTCTAAGACATTTTGAAAGTAAATTTCTTGAATCCTTATGTTAGAAAACCACTAGGCAACAAAAAAAAAACAGTAATAAAAGAACGGAAGATACTTTGCAACATCCATAGTCACTTTTCCAACACAAAAAGGGAATAAATTAGAAGCGTCCGCGAAGGTAAACGTCCTTAAATTCTCGAGATAAAAGATCGTGAGAAAGAAAAATCTTCCAATCCCACGACTTCACGATTCTACGCGTCATCTCTTTCAAAGGTCGGCTTTTCCGATACAAAAGTACATTATCATGTTCTCCGGATCCTTGAGCAGGCAATGGAAAAGGCACTGCACGCGTCGCGTCATCTGAGAAAGATTGATCGTCTCCGTCTTAGAAGCGAGTGACGGCGAGAAGCTTTGGAAACGAGGAGGCTGCGAGCGAAAAGTCTCATGCTTACGTAAATACGTCGAGGTTATCGATCTAATCACCATTAAAAATAGTCATGGTGCAGGTAAAGTGCATAGCCGAGTGCACGGGAGACCCGTCCAGCTGGTCTCTCTCCAGGCACACCGGTTCCACGTCGAGTGTTGATTCTAAAAGCTAGTCCACTCGTTAGAAGCGTACTCTAGTCTGTTCGAAAGAGATTAGGAGAATTACGAGGAGAGGGAAGCGTGAAAAAAATTTGACGAATTGCAGAGAAGGAAAGAAGAGAAACTAATGGATGAAAAGAGAAATGCAAGTCCCTTACCAAATTTGTACTTTTTAACATAGCCAGTAATTATTTCGAAGACAGGTTCGAGTTAGGCGGTATACTTCCGTAATACGTCACGTGATTAATTTTGAAACTAGCCGACAGATGCATTAGAGGAAAGGGAAAGGTATGGAAAAAAGAAGAATTGGAGAGAAACGCTGTGAGGAGAGAAAATTAAAAGAAAGTGTGGTCGGTACGGTAATCCTTCGATCGATTGCTAAGCGATGAATGGAAACGAGCTTTTATGCGATGAGTAATCGATGATTAGGTTGCGACCCGAGGCATCTCAAACGAACAATGTCGTTACCGTTACGTAATCAAAGTCTCTGTCACAAGGAGCATCGGGAGAAGTAAATAGTTAATAAAACAATACGCGTGATCACTTATAATTGTAAAAGTTAAGTTTTTCAAAATCAGCTTTTAGAACGTTTTTAATTTCCGAGTCCCCCAACGCTCCTTACCGATTCGATTTATCCCGACGAATAGTTTATTTATTAATTTCTTTAATTGATTTCTCACAGGACCAACATTCTCAGCCATCCAGTGGTTCACGTCACGACACCCAATGCCATTGTGGACACTTTCATTCCACTCACCACCACCACCCAACCACCGCCGACGACTCTTCGTCCCTACACCGCAAGCGCTCCAAGGTATGACAATTTAAATGAATTAATAAATAATTCAATTCCACCGTGTCCCCTTTTTCTCAATTTTCTCTTAGATCAACGGACCACTGAGCTTCTTTACTCCACAGGCACTTCTGTCGCTTTTCTTCGTTCATCAGCTGTCTCTCACTATCTCATTTCATTTTCTTTCTTCACGGTACTTCATTTTCGAATCTTTAACCAAACTGGCGAACAATAAAATCTTGTCATTGAAAATTGATTTCTTTAGAAAGTAAACGTCAGATTGAAACACCCTGTCCCGATAATGGTTAACGCGTTTGAAAAGACACAGAATACTCTTTTCAATCTTGTAATTATCACATGTCGCAAATTGACACTTATTTTCGAAAAACAATCAATTTATAGTAATGATTATTAGTTAATGCTCGCGACGATATTTCTCCAATTTCCACTCGTCAATTTCCGCGAGATCCAATTGGTTCTTGCGCGTTCTGCTTTATTCGGGCGTACAACTGATTCTCTCCGCGAGTAAATTTCCCGCCATACACGGGCCTTGGTAGGAGAGGATCGCAGAACGAAAATGGAAAAATCAAGGCGGTTTTTCCGCGTTCCGCGATTTCTAATTCTATTCTGTAGCACGCGCCGACAAGATTTTTTGTTCTTCGAGTTCGTCACTTCCACAACTCCTTCCTCTTCTCAGCTCTTCCTCCTCTTCGTTTCTTTTCGCCATCTATTTTCCGCCTCGTACACTTTCTACTTCTACTCTCGCTGCTCGCAAGCGTCGCAATTTCGTCCCCGCGCCGATTTCAGTTGGCCGAGACCCGATTTCGCTGTCGTTCACTTTGCACACGTTCGTTCTACAAGTGGGCGCCGCTCAGAACTTGCGAGATACACCCGCCCCTCTTTTCCTTTCTGTTTCACATTGCGATTTCTCTCGGCCCGATTAATGTTACGTTTCGCAGCTTAAAGAACAAGTACCGAATTCGCGAAAATTTAATTGACAATAATTCATTGGTGTAGCATTTAATACGATAACACGACGATACCACGAGAATAGAATAATTCGGAGAAACAATTGCTTTTGTTGAAATATCTCATTCGAAGTACACGATACGCTTAATTATTTTGCTTAATTAATTACCTCAAACAATTCGATAGAACGTATAGATTCAATTCGATACCATTCGTAAATTAGAACGAATAATTTTACCGAGAGAAAACAAAAACGAATCAGCCTTTCATTTAACAGACACGTCGGCCTAATGGAGTAACGAACAAATTACAACACAGCACAAGCCTCTGCTACCTCCTTCTTCATTTTCCTCAGTTTCTCATTCGTATCGCGCTTTCACTCGCGCCGATAAACATTTCTGTCTATCAACCGCACTCTTCTCAACCCCTCCGCAGATAAAGGAAGGATTTTCGCCCCAAAGATTTGCTCATCTCCTCCTCTTTTTCTCAATTTTTAGCCGTGGACGACCGCAGCAGATTCATCGTGGCACCGCACCACCGTAAGTAATGATAATAATAAGAAGAAAAAATAATATTTCTTTTATCTCTAACCCAACGCTCCTGCTCTCTCTCCCTCTCGAGTGCCCTTGAGTTCTGCTTTACCTTTAGCTTTATCTTTAGCTTTATGTTATGCGAAGTTTTGCTGTCTTTTGGTTAACTTCGGTTAAATTAAATGTAATTATATATGGTTGTGTTATGCTCTGTAGTGGAGAGAGCAGTTGCAAATGATTTATTTGTTGTACAGATATTTTTATATAGATTTTTGGTTGGGACCCTAGGGGCGCATGTGCCCAGGGTTAAATAAATTTATCTATCTATCTATCTCTCTCTTGTCAATTTTCTCTTTTTTTCTATTCTTCTCCTTTTCACCGAAACAATTGACACGAGTTGCACCAAGTAATAATAATAAAAGGAAGAAAGACTTTTTCTTTTCCGTTTAACCAGACTATTCTCCTTCCTCTCGTCAAATTTCACTTCTTTTTCTATTCTTCTCTTTCTCTCCGAGACAATTGGCACGAGTTACGCCAGGTAATAATAATAAGAGGAAGAAAGAATTTTTCTTTTCTCTCTAACCAAGCTATCCTCCTTCCTCTCGTCAAATTTCTCTCTTTTTTTTCTATTATTCTCTTTCTCTCCGAGATCTTTAGCACGAGTTGCACCAACGAGGTGAATTCGAACACGCACGATCGAATTACACGATCGAATTACTCCATCTCCGCGTTCTTGGTTGAAAAGCATCGAGAGTAGGTGCATCGACACCTTCGCACTTGCGAGAGGTCAATGAACCTGTTGCGACAACCTAGAGAATAAGCGCGCGAACGAGCGAACAATGAGTAGGGAGGAATCGATTACCTCGTGTAATAAAGAGATCGTGCACGATCGATCACAATTAAGGACGATTCCTTGGAGCGTATAGCGCACGCGCGTTACGCTCGATCTGCCCTCGTGCTCGACCGACATTTCTTCTTTTCTTGTCATCTTCTTTTTCTTCTCAAACACTTCAGAAATAATCTTCACCTGTTAATTGTATTCAACGGGCATACTTCTAATAAAAAATAAGTCACTCCCTTCACGGTCGTGCCTAAAAAGCGCGGATCGTTTGTTGTATCATTAACCCGTTCGCTACCAGACCCCGAGAAAATCCGTATAAATTGTCGCACATATGTGACAGCTGGTAGCGAATTGGTTAAAGCGGAAGAACATTTCAAGTGCTCTTTTTACGAGGGGTATGCTCATTAAATACACAGTTAACACAATTAAAACTGTTTCGTAAATTAGCATGTTACTTTTACGACTCATAAATACAATCTGAATAATTCCAAAGTCATCTTTACTTCCTTGATTTATTTTATTTATTTAGTATATCGTTAATTACACCTTCATCATTCTACTATTACTTCTCTTCTTACCTTCTCTATTAACACGTTGAGTGCTACGTCAGTCTCCAGGGACTGACAGTGAACTTTCCGTTCAGGCGGCGTCGGTCCCTAAGGACTGACAATCGATTTTTCGTTTGGACGACGTGGATTCTGGGGACTGACAGCGAATTTCTCGTTTGGTCCACGTCGGTGCATGAGACCGGCATTGTAAAGGGTTAAATTATTAATGACAATTAAAAAATGTACATTGCTTGTACCATTTCGACAGTCCAAACGAAATGGATACAGAGTAACAAAGTTATCGTTCGTGTATACTCTTTAGTCGAGCGTTCGGTATCAAGTGCTCACGCGCTGCCGCCTGAGCGAAAAGTATAGCGAAATCGGCGTAGCACTCAACGTATTAATTAGCATTTCCACGATTATTATTATCTTCGTTACGAATTATAATTATATCGTTGTACTCGTCATTATTTCTAATCTTCATGCTTTTTTAACCTTCTTTTTCTCTCTTAGCCTCTGAGAGTCACAAAAGTCGCGCCGATCGACCCCGAGATCGCTTCGCACGACCACGCGAAACTGAAAAATCGAAGATTTAGACAAAATTAATCTTCTTGCAGAAGAACGAGGCCGACCTTGAAGCCATCGACAGAAATCGTCTCCAAGGCCCAAGAATTCATCGACATCTATCGATTCCCACCGGTGAGGCCCGCCCCGATTTATCCCACGCCTCAGGTCGACAAGCCTGCCGCCAAATGCAGGAGGGACGTTTGCCTGCTGCCAGACTGTTACTGCGGCGGTTCCGACGTCCCAGGTACGTTCGAGAACGTCGGTGAACGTTATCCTACTCGTTTAGAAATTTCACGAATTTCAGAGACGTAAGGCGTAACGAGAATTTTGCACGAACTTACATGGTCGCGTAATCGTAAGGATAACTGGACTTCCAAGTTCCTCGAAGCGCGATCGAGAAATGAAAAGAAAAAATTCGCACGGTGAAAGCACGCATTTTTTCAATCGCCCTCCGACACGTATATACAGAACGAACGAAAGCATTATGCATAAAACTCGTGCTTACGTAAAGTCTGGAGTAACGAGGCGCTAGATTTCTACCAGAAATAAATCGTCCAGAGAATAGATTCGACGAAATTTTCGACTTCGTTGAATTTAAGTGTACCCGCCGGGGGTAGGGTCTGCAGAAAAATTCGCTTCGCCTCGAACAAATTGAAACCATCTCACGAAATTTCCAATTGAAGCAAATTAACTTTGCCGGTAGCGAGAAGGCGAGTGACAAAAGCTCGTGGGATCGCAGAAACGAAAAAAAAAGATAAGAGAAACAAAATCGAAGGCACGAAATGATTCTGCAAAATCGAAGTCCGATTGGTGTCGTCGGCGTAAAAGGGCTTTCGCCCGTTTGACGATAGAATTTCACGGGCCCGCGAACGAATCGGTGAAATTAAAAAATAGAAAAATAAAAGTTAAGAGAAGAAAAGGTGTGGAGAATAGAATAGAATAGAATTTACGCGCGATTGACTCCACGGTGACTGGCATGGGACGTAAGCAATACGCGTGGCGAATGTTAAGTTTGATGATCGGTTTAGCCAGTCGGCGTCGTGGACTTTCTCCGATTCTAACGTTACATATGGGCCCCGTTATATACGGTCACGCTCGAAAGTGAAACAGATCCGCGTGTGGCGGTGCGAGTTCGCTACGGGGTACGTCCAAATCAAAAAGCACCCCGCAACGTGTGCCTAAACTATTTTTCTTTCCTTTTTTCTGCGACGTGTTCAAAACCTTCAACATTTTCGCGCACTTTTTACGACCACGAAGAATTTCAGGCTAAATTCTCTTATTTACTAGCGTCACATTATTAACACTAGGTTTACGGGACTTTTTTTATAAACGCAATTTCCCATTTAAATCCGTCAAATTGACGGGTTTCCGTAAACCTAGTGTTAAGCACGATACGACGAACACCTTCCAACGTTGAATGCTTGATTACTTCATCGCGTATCTTCCGATCGATGCTTTTTGTAGGATAGAACACGACAAACTATCAAGCGTTCAACGTTAGAAGGTATTCGTCGAATCGTGATGCCACCCGGTTTACTTTAGAGAAGGCAGCGAAGTAAATCTAGTAATTTCTATATTTTTTAGTATATGAAAGCAAACTGTCCTTTTTCGCAACCCGTAATTAACGCACCAAGCGGTTTTAAAGTAGAATATTATCGACTCGATGAAAAAAGAAGAGAAGATTATACCAAGAGAAACGGGACGAGACAGGACCTTCGTGATTTTTGGCAAGCATAAATCAACAATTTCTGAGTAATCGTTGCAAATGTTGCGACCGTTAAGTATCCACCCACGAAAAAAAAAAAAGATAGAGAAGAAATGAATAATAGACCACTTATCGTGGGTGTACCTCTCTCCTACGATATTCACGCGACACTCTTGCAAATCGCGCAGCTGATCGTTGTGTAAATTTATTACGAAACCATGACCTCTGACGCAATGGTCCGCGCGCGGACCAGCCGTCTACTGTGTTCTTGCGTCGACTGCAACAACCGCTCGACACCTGGACGAGTAACAAAACGCGCCCGACGTAACTACAAAATTCGTACAATGCAAAAAGAAAAGGCGTTCGAAGAAATTGTCTGAATAATCGTGCGCGAAACGGTTTCGTGTTATTTTGCGTTGTCAAGCATTTTGATTGCATAACTTTACATAAATTGAGAACGCTTCGATACGAGGATAGAGATTTCTAACGCTTTCGTTCGTACCTGACAATTCTTATTTAATCGACCTTTCAATGCTAGGACATTGGAAGCTAAAGTGGCACCTAACGAATGACGACGGGGTCAGCGAACGACAAAAGAAAATGTTGAAAGAAATTCATTTTTTTTAATTGCTATAGGAATGATAGTAGACGTCAGTTGTACGAAGAACGCTTAATTAATGTTTATGTGCTCAACGACAAAATTGAATTTGAAATCTTCCAAGAATATTTTTCAGTTACAGCAATTTTCACGATCGTACGCTTATTTTAAATTATTATTTAAAAACGTTAGCAACGACGATCGTATCGTTTCATATTCAAAGTAATTATTAATTCAAGGTTGTCAGTGCAACTGGTGTATTACAGTAGGCGTTAAAAAAATAATTTGTAATAGAATTATTAATTAAGATATAAATTTTATAAATCGATAACAATTTGAATCGCATGACAGTGAAAGGTTGTGTCCACTGTTTACAGGAAAGAAAGCAAAATTAATGAAATGCTCAATGAATGGTAAATTAGGCTCGGTAGATTTCGCGTGGTATCTGCATAATTTTTTTCGATATATCTCGCCACTAAACGCGCTCGGCAAATGGCCAATTGGCTTGTCAACGAGCATCGTAATTGTAATTCCGATCGAAGAGGAAGTTTCACGAGATAAGCACGGGAGGCGCGTGCTAACGCGTACCTGTTAAACAGCGTTACGCAAAACCGGAATTAGACCGCGAGGAGATTGTGACATCGAAACGGTAGGAGTTTCTGGAATTCTCATTCGACGAGATTTCATTTTCTACAGTGGATGTATTATCTCGAATTTTTTAATTATCGACGTTGGACAATTTCTTTTGTTGCCGTTTGTATGTACAATGACTTTTTATTTTTCAAACACCAAGAATTGTTGAAGCAATTTTGTTCAGAATTTTTTAAGTACCTGTGATGGAAACTTTTCAAATATTAAAAGTTATCGAGTCAAGTTAATTTTCTACGGCGCGTTAATTACCTAGAAACTTTATTTTCTACCGTTCTTACAAAGATTTTCTATTCGCCAAACATCTGGAGTTGCTCGAAGAATTTTATTTGCCGCGACATGTTGCCCTGACGCTTTCTCCAGGCATTAAAAAATTTCTTTTTCTTCACACCATTAGTCAATATTTTTTTGATTTCTCACATCTCGAGCTAGTAATTCTTCAAAATTTAGTTCTCTTCAGATCGAACGACGAATTTCTTTTTCTCACACCGATCTTCGTAGCAATTTTTTCATATTCTTGTTTTTTTTCACAATCTCGTGCGAATCCTCGATCTCACGCGAGAAAAGTATCATTCAAAGGAACAATGTGCAATAAATTCAGGTGGTATACCGCCCGAGGAGACGCCGCAAATCGTTCTACTTACGTTCGACGATGCCGTGAACGATTTGAACAGGGGCCTCTACGGCGACCTGTTCGAGAACGGTCGTAAGAATCCGAACGGCTGCCCGATCTCGGCTACGTTCTATGTCTCGCACGAGTGGACCGATTATAGCCAGGTGCAAAATCTGTACGCCGACGGCCACGAGATGGCATCGCATACAGTCTCGTAAGTGTAGAACTTCTCGTTCGTCGCGTAGCCTGGTGATCACCAAACAAATATTAAAGAAAAAAAGAACTCCTTCCTTCATAGACGTTCTTATGCATCCGACAAAAATTGTTTTCTTCCAAAACGATGCGCGTTTTTTTCAAAACGTGCACACATTTTTCTGGAGCATTCTGTACTAATAATCAATCAAAATACATACATAGTATACTAAAATATGTATAATATAATTACATTATATAGAAATATACATATTTCGTGTGCTTGCGAAACTTTTGCAATTAATTCAGAAAAACGAACAATATTCAAAATCGCTGTATTAGGCACTGAAAGAACGTTCCGAAAATGTCGCTTACTGTTCTACCGTTGAGTTAATTTCATACGATACGGAGCGATCGTTGAAACGTTCCTCTGTATAAAAAATGATGCATTAGTTACGAAACGGATAAAAAAAGGAAGAAACAAAAATGTTCCTCGTTTGGTGATCCCAGCTCGCGAACGAAAAAAGAAGGCACGCGCGGTAAAAAAATCTCAAATTCCGCGAGCTTCGATCATGGCGCAGGAAAGATCATCGTGTGAAGTCATCGACAATCACTCTTACATGTTTTTTTTTTTTTACAGCTGTTTATTTAATGCGCGCCGTTAATTTTAAAAGTGATCCCAGCTCCATTCCTCTCATTCTTTGAACGATTGCATAGAGAAAAGAAAAGAACGCAAGCCTTAAACGAGCTTACGTCACTTTAAAAATAAACGGCCCATATGTTTGTCAGTGTTCTCTTTCTCGCATACACCACTCACCCCGCAAATTTACGAATTCGCTCCACCTAGAGAATCTTACGTGGATCTTCTCTCGCCTATGAATATTCATTAAGGATCAATTAAAATTAATTCGTCCGACACGTCGTCTCCTCCTCTGAGCCTATCCGGTCCCAGGAAAGATTTCTCGCAATTGATAAAACAGGCGGCACTCCATTCTCCGATCTTAATCTTACGAGGAGGAGACTTTCCGATCCAACGATCGTACGATAGAATTGTAACCGCGGAAGAATCGAAGAAGATCCATTCAAGGATACTAACGTTAGGGAGAGTGAGACGTAAATTGCGGGTGTACCTGCCTGGTGAAACCAAACAACTGTCTATCTATGTGCCCCTTTCTCCGTGATCTTCTTCCCTCTCATTCGTACGAACAAAAACGTGAGAGATCAACTACGAGCCCTTGTCTCTATCTCACCGATTTTTTATTATTATCGAAGACCGTGAAAAATTCTACTATATGCGCATGTCTTGAACTTTTTCTTCATATCGAGATGTTAGATTTGCCTTTACACATTAAAGATCTACAAGCCGAAGTCCTGTATCTATCTCTCCAAATATTATTATCAAGTATTTCTTCACCTCAAAACGTTAGATTTCCCTTCGCGCGTTAAAGATGTACAAATACTTTCACTTGATCACTTTATGCAAATTCGAAGCTAATTTCTTATCGGTCCCTGTTATATATCTCTCACTAATTCTCCGTGAACAAAATCAGAAGATACAAATTATCCGTCCATCTTCCTGTCCACCTGTCACATTGTCTTCTACGAATTTTTTCTTTCTCTCAGTCGCGTCTTAAAAGAAAAAATGTGAAATGTACATGGGGTACGTGAGAACGACGAAGGCGCGAAAAGGTTTCACCTGGTGCGTACGGGACACCTGTGTGTCGTGTGTACTAATGATGCATACTAACAGTAACCTTTCTCACTTTCTGTTTTTCTCTCTCTTCATTTCCTCTCTCTCTCACCCACACTCACTACCTCTCATACATTCGCTCGTCTCTCTTTATCGTCCAAACTACCCGCACACAAACACACACACACACACAAAACACTCATTCCACCTTCCCAATCACGCGCACTCACATCACATCGACACGTCATTAACTACCATCGTGCATTCGTCGTACATCTTCATACATCGTCATACACCGTCACACATCGTCATACACACGGCGGATATCCCACGCGTCTCGCGGACCTCCCACACCAATCATATTGTGGATCTTGAAAAATTGAAATAAAAAAACAAACATCAATAACTAACACACGCGCCCCTGTTCTCCTACGCTTGATATCTTTCTCGTCCTCTTCCTCTTCTCCTCGACAACACCTCCTATAAAAAAATCTTTGCTTCCGCTCTCGCTCTTCCATTCCCTTTTCCTTCACCAAACACGAACAGGTGACTACCTACCGGAGGAAATACCGCAAATCGTCCTCCTGACCTTCGACGATTCCGTGAACGACCTCAACAAGATCCTCTACGCGGACCTCTTTGAGAAGGGACGAAAGAACCCGAACGGCTGCCCCATCTCTGCCACCTTCTACGTGTCCCACGAGTGGACAGACTACAGCCAGGTGCAAAATCTCTACGCGACCGGTCACGAGATTGCCTCCCACACGGTCTCGTAAGTAACCGAGAAGAGTGAGAGAAAGAAAGTTGATCGACGATAAATCAAAGTAGCGATCGAGGGTCGCGGTCCTCTGTAAATATGTAAAGCCTTAAAAAGTACGAGTATGTGTGTGTATAGAAGTTTGTACATAGTGGAGCGGGATTAAAGTTTAAAATTTTGCGGAATAATAGTCGCGTGTGTCGTGTATGAAAAAAGATAAAAAAGGATCTCAAGAAATCTGAAGATCGTTTGGGTACCTTGAAATTTTCCGAAAGACACGATCGGGAAATCTGGGGAAAATTTTTGGTTTTAAGAATGTAAATATTGTAAATTGAATAGTTGACATTGCTGTGATGTTGAGAGTTACAATGTTCCGCGTAGCTAAACATTTTCCAAGGAATGATAATCTTTAAAATCGAGATTAAAGAACAGCGAAATTGAATAATTTCGATATCCGCTGCGACAGAGCCGTCACACCTTAAGATCATTCGTATCCCTTAAGGATCTTCATAGTTAACCTTGCGATTAAATATTTTCTGAGGATTTAATTTCTAAGGACGAAAGGTCACAGACCTTAAAAAATAATTCGCTTCTCATTAGAATTCTTTAGAAGACGCGATCTTTAAAATCACGATAAAAACACTTTCTAAGAAATTTCTGGACGCGATCTCAGAACCCGAAATTGAATAATATCAGGTTTTCGTGCGAAGGGTCTTCCACTCTTCGGATCAGTAAAAGATCTCCCGCTCTTATGATCATTGGTATCCCTAAAAATTTCCTTGGACCTGCGATCGTCGCCACTGGCGAATTAAATACTTTCGAAAAACATTCTCGAGCGCAGTTCCGAAACCAGAATTTAATGATACCACATTCGTGTGCGAAAGATCGTTGGTACCCATAAAAATTACCTTAAAATTGCGATTAAATGCTTTCGAAAAAAATCTTCGCTTCCGGAACCAGAATTAAATAATATCACGGTCCCGTGCGAATGATCATTGGTACGCCTAAAAATTTCCTTGGAACCGCGATCGTCCCCACTCGCGAATTAAATATTTTCGAAAAACATTCCCAGACGCGGTTCCGGAACCAAAATTTAATAATATCACGTTCGTGTGCGAAAGATCATTGGTACTCCAAAACATTCTCTCGGAACCGTGTCCACTCGCGAATTAAACACTTTCGAAAGAATTCCTGGGCGCGGTTGCTGAACCGGAATTTAATAATATCGCTCGCGAAAACTGACCCACCTGGTGCAAAATATCATCGTCCCCCTTTTCTCACGTCGTTCTACCGCTTTCGAGAATTCCCGGAAGATCTCACGTTCACGCCTAACGGGATCTCTCTTAAATTTCATTCGAATGATCAATCGATTCAACCTCACAACTAACGCTCTCACGCGTTCATCCAATCACGCGATTAATCTTGTCATCGGATCACTCGCGATCGTCAGCCGAGAACGTCACGCAAGATCACACAAGATCCTCCAATAGCAATTTCACTCTCGACTGACGATCCGACAAAAACTAATCCTCTTAATTTTAGCTAACCGGAAGCACGCTAAAATCTAAAGCAAATTAACGAATAATAGTAAAGCAAACGCTTTTTATATTTTCAACGCAGACTGAGCATGTCGCTTCGGTGTTGGCAATTTGAATGTTTTTCCATCCGAACTTCGATGATACTATTTTCATTTGGTACATGAAAAAGCGCCATCCGTACGAATCGCAAAAACTCAAATTCAACCACTTCAAACGAAAGACATTCAAATTGGCAACAATTATCGCCTATCGCACGTGACCGCGAGACCGATCGCGATCGGGCCCGAATTTCCAATTACGTAAACCTCTCGTGCAACACGACGATCCAAAAAGTCCGTGGGTCTGTAGCAACGAGAGGCATTAAAATCTCAATTTCGAAATTCAATATCAAGCGTTGTCCCGTACAAGGAACCTTCTCCGATTGCATCGGAAACTTTGCAATCAACGTGCATTACGCAACGATTGATACTCATCGATGCCTCGTTACGGCGATGCTTCTTCAATTTTCATTCCTCATTTCTCTTTGCTTCGTCGGCGCGCACGCGCGCGCCATCAGATTCGGGCCCGAATCGATTCGTCTCACGCGGCAAAGATCGACGACGTCTCGTTCTCCATCTCTCATTGATTCTCTTTCGCGCGTTCTACCACGCACAAACAGGCACAGTTTCGGCGAACAATTCTCCCAGCGAAAGTGGGCAAGAGAGGTGGCCGGACAACGTGAAATTCTCGCTGCGTACGGAGGCGTGAAGCTGGAGGACGTCAGAGGCATGAGGGCGCCGTTTTTGTCGGTAAGAGGAAAAAGAAAACATCACACAGATACACGGACACGCACGCGTGAGTGTGCAACGGTCAATAATATCCTTTCAGCCGGAGAAGTGCCCGTGGAAATGAATTAGCATCGATACGCGAATAATGCGCGCCGATTGCGCAATCCGATACCGATCCTTCGGTGGTCCCAATTCGGATGGTGAGTTCCTTACCTTTCGTCCAAGCCTCGTGTGCTTGCTCGTCTTTGTACGTACAACACTGTGTTGAATTATGCTGTAACACGTTATGTCAATGTCCATCGAGTCGAAGATCGTCGGGAGCTTAAACAGATTAAAGGAAGTTGAACATGAGCACTGATCCTTCGAGAGAGTTGCAAAGGTAGTTTTTGATCGAACGTACGATGATTTACGTTGAGTGAGCAGTTTATTTTGAAAGTTGTGTAAATTTGGGTATGGTATTGAAGAAGTCGAAAGAAACTTATTGGATTGACTTTAAATTAGAGCCTTCATATACATCGTTGTTTTTTGCGCGACATTAAAGGAACAAAGAAAACTGAATTTACAGGACTTACAAGATTTACTGCTGATATTTATTCACGAAACAGCGGCATATTCAACGTGTTCTGAAACACGTTCGAGTTCAACTGAAGATCTAAGTGGGTAAATGTGGTAGGACACGTTCTTTGGGAAAGTAGTTCTTTGGACAGTTTAAGTCCCACCGAATATTAATTTTATACTTTAATAAGTCGAAATATCTAAAAGTAAACATTCAAAAAAACTTATGAATTGATAAAGGTGATATAGTCGCAGTTATCAATGGGCCAAATCCAAATCGTTGGTTGCAATTTACTGAAAATTTTAGATTTCTGGCATAAAGCCTTTATCCACTTAGGTTTTCAACCGCTGCACGAGCACCTTATGGTGATACTGAAGCAAAATCATTTCTGAACTAAAAAAGAAAACACTAAGCTTCACCTTATTTACGTCTTTACTTCTAGATAAATTTTATCGAGGAAAATTGTACATGCATTATTTTCCAGATAAATCGCTCACACTTGTTCGCACGATTAAAAACACACGTGTGCTTACAGGTCGGTGGCAACAACATGTTCAAGATGCTTTGGGACACTAACTTCACTTACGATTCTTCTATGCCAATTTACGAAAATCGTCCACCAAGTTGGCCCTACACCCTCGACTACAAACTCTTCCACGACTGCATGATACCGCCTTGCCCTACTAGGTCCTACCCTGGACTCTGGGAAGTACCCATGGTAATGTGGCAGGATCTGAATGGTGGCAGATGCTCCATGGGTGACGCCTGCAGTAATCCACCCACGGCTGATGGGGTCTACAAGATGCTGATAAAGAATTTCGAACGGCACTACACGACCAACAGGTGAACTAACATCTCAATTTGTAGTATCTTTTCGTCGATGAATTCATTGGTATCATCCATCAGTTCTATTTCGTGCAGCAATAGGACCTACTTATTAAAGTAAACGAGAAATTGAATACTTCTGCGAACACGTAGATAACAATTTTACTCTAACGTCGTTCAATTGATTCAGATACTTCTGATTTGATTACAATACCAAGGATGAAGAAAACGAATAATCTACATTAAATTAAAATGTGAAATTTCAAAATTAATTCACAATTGCTTGAATTGCGAAACGTCCGAATCAATTGGAGACACTTGCAATTAGTATTTGATGGAAAGTGATTGCTCTTTTCTGGAGTCGAATCTAGGCCAAACTGCATTGCGAGAAGTACATTAGAAATAATAATCCTAACAATTCTACACTTGACAGGTCACCTTTCGGACTCTTCTACCACGCCGCTTGGTTCACGCAGCCTCACCACAAGGAAGGTTTCATCTCTTTCTTGGACACTATTGTCGCGATGGATGACGTCTGGATAGTGACGAACTGGCAAGCCATTCAGTGGGTCAGAAATCCAACGCCCCTTGCCCTCTTGCACACCTTCGAACCTTTTGGCTGCAACTACCCGGTAAGTTTCCTGACAACCACCCATCACCACGATGCCTAAAAACTTCTAAACACATTTCAAACAGTAAAAAATGTTCGAAACGACATACTTCAACACGTTAACTGCCATGTCACCCAAATTCAGAGTTCTTGATTGTGAATGTGGCAGTTCATGCGTTCCTCCTGTTAAGAAAGCACGATAGAAACTTCACTTTCATTATAAAAATGAACCGGATTAATTAATCCTTCATTAACCCTTTCGATCCTGCTAGCAGAAATTGCCAGCTTCACCTTACAGAAAAGTTCTTCTAACAATTATAAAAAATATTTCGTGTAAAAAAAAAAAGAGTGGCATGAGTATAAGAGAAAAAAAAACTCAGGGCTGACAATTTTAAAGTGCTCATCCTTCTGGGCCTTGTCCTTGGACTAATTTCGTCCGTCTCTGACCTCTACAGGACCGACCCAAAAAATGCAACAACTCGAGGGTATGCAATCTCTGGCACAAGAGCGGCGTGAGGTATATGAAAACGTGCCAGCCCTGCCCAGATATCTACCCCTGGACGGGCAAGACCGGAATAAGGAGCAGTCGCATCGACAACGAGGTCGATACCCACGAATGAGAGGGTATCGACACTTCGAACATATCGAGACCCACCGGCGAGAGAGAGGAAAGAAAGAGAAAGAGACAGAGAGAGAGAGAGAGAGAGAGAAAACGAAAAAGGACGCCATCGTCGCGAGAGAAAGAAAAGAAGAAAGAAAAAAAAAGACAGTTCGCGAGAAGAAAATCGTCATCAATCGAATCCGGCCGAATCTTTGCCAAATCTTTTCTTTTCTTTCTTTTTTATCGTTTATTTTTTCAACAACAACAACACCACACACACACACACACACACACACAAAAGTGCGCGCGAGCCGAGTACGCCAATGCACGACGGAACCGCGCGAGACGGTTTTCTCTTTTCTTCCTCTTTCCTTCTTCCAAGTTTCTTTCCCTTTCACCTTTCCACCCTCCTTCTCTTTTCCTTCTACTCTCTACTCTTACGTTTTTCCTATTCTTTCGCCAGATTTCAAGCTTCTCTTCTCCTCCCCCTTTTCCTCATTCTATTCCAAGAGAAAAATTCGAACGCGCGGTGGGTCCTCGAGGAGACACAGCCTCCAATATTCCTCCGTCCACCCTTTCTCATTCTTCTCTCTTTCCTCGTACAATGAAAGGTGCGCTCAGGGCCCGCGATCTTTCGATCGGACGATCATGCGATATCCTTTTTACAATCTTTTTTGAAAGAGCGATCACGGGCCATCGCGCGAATCTCGTCGATCACGCGATATCCTTCACTCAGTGGACACTCGCGCATTATATTAATGCGCTTTGGATGTCCACGAGCAATGGTGGTGCTATCGCGTGACCGACGATGCCAATAGGATAATTCTGACAATGATGTCATTCGTCGGGGTGATGACTTTAATCGGACGGTAGGATTCGACGATGTGGAACGGCCAATCGAATTAGAGCAGCGAGCGTTCTAATGTTACAGTGTGTAGATTAAATTAAATTAGAGTAAAAGTAAAAGAAGAAATTGAGTTAAATTAAAATAAAGAAAGAACAAGAGATTAAATTAAATTGGGCGTTCGAGGAGGGCGCGCATTTTGTCTTTCTTTCTTTTTATACGTTAATGATTAAAAAGCAGAGTGTAACTTCCGGTGAAGGACGCGTGTCTGCGTCGATGAGAATCGGGACGCAGGCCGGTTACTATCGATTCTGATGGATCGAGCGTGGAGGACAACATTTCCTAATTATTAGTTTCTTTTTCTATCTTCCACTCTTCCCCTTTTCCCCAAAAGATTCGTGACACGCCCTTGGCGTACTCGGCCAAACAAGATCCGATAGAGCAATTAATTAATCGTAAACGATACGAGATAATGATTATAGCGTTAGGTTATTATAGATAGATCGGTATCGCGGAGGGTATTTTGACGTCGCTCTCGCTACGTCAGAGTTGGGCAATAATTGATTGTGTTGCAAACAATTTTGTAATAAATTATCGAATGGAATCGTAGTACCTGCAATCATCGATTAACCGCTGTTAAGACAAATCAGCAATCGCAAATAACACTTGTGATTATTTTCTCGTAAAGTAACAATCCTTAAATTATTCGACCATTAATTTATTCCTCATTATAATCGATAATATGCATTCGCACTTCCGAAACTTATGCGGTATGGCTTGCACAAATGTTTATAAAGTTTTTCGTATCGTCAAGATTCACCCCAGTTACCGTGTAATTCGACTTTATTGATTTAATTGAATCTGATTATCGACATCAACCGAATGAATTATTGACATCCAACCAGCATGTAATCATAATCGAAAGAGTAATCATTTCATGATCGATGATGATTAAATCAATGTAGAATTACCTAACTGAATTCGTCAAGAACTTTGACTAAAACGACTTTAATTCTCTTATACATTAATCAGTCATTAGCGACTGTTTTATCATTATTTGATAATCAGTAATCGTGATTAACAATCCGCCTTAACATTAATCATTATTATTAATCTTTAATCAGATCACGTTTTGCCCAACTCTGTACTCCGCTTCCACGAACGACGGTAGTTTTTTACGCGCGGAGGTTACACACCCTGAAGGAAAATCGGAGAGAGACCGAGAGAATCTTTTCACATCACCGTATAGTATCATGCGAGCGAGGGGATCGTCGTGTTTTATCTTCTAGAAACCTGAAAGTGTAATAATGCCTTTAATAAATAAATATTTCGCTATAATTAGTAGTTTACCCCGTGTACCACCCATTCACATTCTCCATTATAACGACGATAAAGACTCATTTGTTTAGTAACTCACTTTAAACATTGGATTCCGGGACCGGAAGCGGATACAATATGGCGGACCAACCTTCTAAATCAAGATCATGGATGGTCTGCCAATCCATTCCATCACCAGCAGATCCTATGTGCTCCACCCAATATTGCGCCATGTTGTTGTAGGTCTTCGATTGCCAAGTCTATTTTTTTTTAATGCCGTTGGTACAGTCCATCGTAAACTTTTACCCTTTAGTAATAGTCTATCACGAAACTCTACACGCACCTCATGAATACCGAAAGATTTACTCTATTGATTCCTTTTATATTGTAAAAGGATCTCTGTAAAAAGTTTATGTAACCTTGTGAAAGTGGAGACGACGCTTCCCTTCTTAAAATGCGCCCAAATAAGCTTGTATACGCACGATGATTTTTTTTCATACAATTAAAGCAATTCGAATGTCAGTTTCTCAGTTTTCATGGCGTGCAAATGCGTATACGTAACAGACTATAAATTATAATTAAAAATGTTGCTAACCCTTTTGTTTTGTCCGGTCCACGCCAATATGAATTTATTTCCCTGACACTCGGACAGTCTTCGCGATCTCGCTAACCTCTTGTCCGCCGAACTGATGTGACCGCGCATTATATGCAAGTAAGCTTCGCAGAGACACAATAGTGGTTTTATAAATGGCGCACCCATTGACACGTTTGTTAACGTCTTTTCAATTCCTTGTAGGTGTTTAAGCAGATCATTCAGCATTTCGGAATTCTTCTCGTTGATGCAGCGCAATAACAGCATCAGACACGATTCAAAAGCCTACAGAAGAAGAAAATTGGACAGGTCCCGTGAGATTTTAAGAAATTCTCTGAAATTATCCGTTTACCTTCGCGCAAGTTATAATCCTTGGGATGCTGTAGGTCTTTAGCTTTATGGGTTTCGCATACATGTTGAAGGCTTGATAATTCAGTTCACAGGAAGGGAATCCCCTGAAAAATGCTTTTATATACTTCAGTAAATTCAATATATTTTTGTTACACAATCTGACTTACATTCTCAGCTTCCATATGGAAAGACAAGTTAATAGTCGCATCAGTCCGGAAGGATCGCGTGAAACAGCAGACATCGTATAACATTCTGCAATAGTAAAAGGATATCACTGTGTAGCTGAATGTGTGCATGAAATTCCGTACATTGAACATCGAAAAGTACGTACTAAGCACTTCCTCTGTGTACTTAGCACAAACATCGTAAGAATTTAGGACTACTCCCATGTCCAGTAAGAGTTCCATAGACAATGCATAGTACCAAGTCCTGCCTGATTTGTCCACATCCTCACCCGACAGATAATACAATTCGTTCATCAAGTCGACTACTTCGTTTACGCGCTTAGTCCATGCCTAAACGTCGCGCAAGATGTCAAACTGAATTTCTTCAAAAATCTTTTCTACTTACGAAGTGTTTTGTTTAAATATTCACCATGATTTCTATCAAAGGGGGTAGAACGTCCAGGCAGATCCTCGTAAAATGAATTGTTTTAGATATCTTTAACGCGCAAAGACCCATTTCAATGGCTGTCTCAAGCTCGCCCCTCAGCATCCTATTTTCTCACCGCACAATTAATTTTATCGTCATTAATCTTTGAATTGCAAGCTTTATCTTAAGGAGATTACCTTTGTTTAAATATATCCTGATAGACTCTCGATACCATCAAAATCTCTTCCGCGTCGTTCCACTTGGTTTTTCCCTCAATAGTGACCAACATTATCTTCTCTATGTTTCGCAATACTTTAAAATCTTTCAATTCGAGGAAGATCGAAGAGGCGGTAAGATATATCTCGATTTTTTCGGTGAAACCACCGCAACACTCAAATGCGTCTCGCATACTTCTCAAGATAAATAGTTTAGCTTGCTTCGATTTATTCTCTTGCTGCGTGAATCGCAGAACAACTTAGTTAATTCAAAAGCTTATTCTGCTTTCTAGTGTATAGTTATTGTATGCATATACGTTTCACTAAATGATACCAATATTGAATAATAATACATTGACAACCGATTTGGGCAAATTGTTAAAATTTGTAGAAACTATGGAAAACCAGCTAAATCCTACCACTGGTTACCTGGAATTATACATAATACCGTACTATTAGCGTTCTTGCAAGACGACGCCAGCACGCCGCCTTCTCTAACTGAAGCGCAGCTTTAGTGCCAAGGACACGATCAAGGGTATCTACTGGATAATTCTTTTCAAAAGGACGACGTAACTCTTCCATGCACATGTTATAACAAACAGAATTATCCGTGCTAGGTGTATCGCCGTGAAGAATTGCAGCTTCCAAATAGTGCCTCTTAGCTAAAACTAAGCTACCCAGCGCCAGATGAGCATCTCCTACAAAATGAATCCACACAAATAAGGCAAACGAAATAATTAAAATTTATAAAGCACGCACCCAGTAGCATCAAGATGGTGCCTTTGGTAATAATTTGTTCATCCGTGAGCGTATAAAACGGTGACACTGCGCCAAAGCTAGTAGTACTCTCAAAAAGATCTTGAATAGTTTTCAGCAATTTCATGGCGTAGAGCGCTTGCCCGAATTGTATTAATCCCGCACTATATTCCGTTAGAACAGTTATCAATTTCTCGCGCTGTCCTGTAACAAATGAAAACATTCGACTAATGAGTAAGCATAAAGATCACTATTTTACAAACTTACCACTAAACTCGACGTGCTGACGATACCTCCAATAGTGGCAAGATAATATTAGATCACATTGGCAATGCCGATTGTCTATATAACTGTACTGTTTTATGGACATAAGATCAAAGGGATCAAGCAATTCTATCTCGACATGACCTAAAGACCTTGACGTTGATCTAACTTTAAATCCTGTCCCACTCGGCAGTCCACTTGCACTCGCCTCTGAATCGGAAACTGAATACAATTTTCAGCAACTTTAGTTCTCTGCAAAACTATTGGCACGAGGATCTATGATATTTTAATTTTTAATCGACTTCCTTGTTTAAAGTTTGACTTTTCAGAACGGATGGACAATCGATCGTTAGAAAACAATGTATATGTATTATGTCGTGTTATCTTGGTGGGGCTTAGGAGAATAGACTTGTCAGAAATGTCTATTTCAGAAAAAGGATCTATAAATCGAGAAATCTGTGAACTGCTGCCAAAACCACGCAGGTATCTGCGTATCATAATCTAAGCGTAGATTTAGGAAGAGAGAATCGAAAAACCTGAATCTTCGTCGTAATGAGTGGGCATGATAGTGACTCTTCGAACGTCGAACGCGGGTTGTTTAAACGACGACAATCGACGTGTATCCTTATCCGCATAGAAAATAGTTCTCCGAGCCGACCTACTTACAGGTTTGGAACCCATCCTGCGTCCCGGTGGAATTTTTAAAGGAAATGAGTTGTCCTGTTCGTTTGGCTGGGCGCATGATAAAAACAAAAAAAAATGTTCGATCGACAGATTCCCCTTTTATCATTAAAATTGTATGAAAATGTAAAAAGTCATACGAATGATGGATCTGCTTCACCCGCCGCTCTCCTTAAAAACGGACCCCTGCCACAAGGGCTGCACTTTCGAGCTTCGTACTCGTACATTCTAGCGCTCGACTTGTGAAAATCAATCTTTTCCAATCGTGACAATTTCTCCTGCAAGATTCCACAGACAGCAGGCACTCTAAATTCCAGCATCTTGCAATAAGCGTAGGAGGGTAAGGATTTACTCGCATAAACATCTGAAATTTCAAGAACAGTAAGAATTCAGGTTCAAGAATTTAGCCCGAATTAAAAAAGCAACTAAAAAAGAAAGGAAAATTCTCTCGCAACAGATTAAAAAAAATAAAGCATTTTTAAGATTTCAAGAAGAAGTGAAACATTTCAGAGATTTAACGGTCGAATCGCAAAAGTGAAAAAACTGCAGATTATTTAGCACGGTGAGTCGCGTAACTTTTAATAAGCAATAAGAAAGCCTTCATTACCAACAGGTAATCTAAAAAAGAAATCATACAAATTGCTCGTTACATGAGAATCGTAACGTAAATTCAGGAAAACACTTGAATTACTAACAGCCAACACGACACTCGCATCGCACCAGCTGATGCATATTTGAGAAGGTGCTTCGAGTTTTGAAAGAGTACAACTCCGAGCTCTCGGTATGATATGAAAATCGTTGAATCGATGCGCACTCCAAATACTTTATTCTCATGAGCTCGGCTACAGCTGTAATATTTTCGTCACTTTCTTTCTATCCTTTTAAGCACAACTGTAATTTCTTTCGTCACTTTCTCTCCATCCTTTTAAACACAAATCATACTTGCTTTGGAGGGTGTACAATGTAGAAGAATTGGGCATAACCATCTGCAGTATATTAGATTTGAAAAGTATCCCAAGTACGGACGCACACTTGACAAACGTTTGCTGGTAAGGATTCATGTTCTGGTACATCTCATTTCTCAAGTCTAAAACAAATGGACAAAAAAGTAAGGTGGACAAACTTAGGAGAGGATCGAACCAATTGTAATAAAAAAAAGAAAGTGTCTAATTTACCTGCAAGCGTAGGTAAACCTTTATAAGTACTTGTGTATCTTGTATTCGTCATACAAACGTGAACGGTGTGCCTCTGCATCCACGGCACGGGAGGAGCCAATTCATCGGGTTGAAACTCGATGGGCACCTTTGTGATAAGCAGAGGATCCGGGATGACAAAGTTGGCCGTCCGAAGTTTATCCGGCGCGATCGTCACAAAATCCAGAGCATTCGACTGAAGCGTCAACGTTAGAAAGGCTTCGCACCAACCGACGTGATTGTCGCTGTTCTGTCTCAATACCCTGAAATACAGGCAAGCCTTAGTGCAACGAATTCTTGCTCAGACGATTATTTAAATAACATTTCATCGTTACTCGCGACTTATTAGTGAAGCGTTTCGTGGGATTCTATTACCCTTACTCGTCTATGCACCTAGGTATAGCATCCACATTGAGAAATTGGCATGCAAATGCGGACAGATATCCGTTATCAAGCCCGTCAAGCGTTTCTTTCAGCAGTTTTCTCTCTCTGTAAATATCCGCTTCGACCTGCGACAAATGTTCTCCAGACAATGGCCGAAGTATTGTTATACCAGCTACGATGTTTACGTTGGACAAGGCAAGCGACAAGTACCGCCAGGACATGAAGTCTATGTTCTCAATATCATCTAGGAGCATGCACGTTTTTCGATCAAGCTGGAAAATGAACAATTAGTAACGCTCTTTGGATCTACGCTTAAAAATATCCTGCCGCGTAACGACAAATTTTGGAAATAACGCACGGAATTTCTTTGATGAGACGTACCAGTTGCAAACAGCTTTCGAAAATTTTCATACTCTTCGTGTGACGTACCCAGTCGGTGTCCGAGCAATAACATTCGGAGAGGGCGAAATTTACTCTCATGATCGTGTTCAAGTAACAGAGATCTTTAGCGGGCACAATAGAGCCGAATTTGTCAATTAAAATTCTTTCACGAGAGTCCATAGGGTCGGTGTCTTCTATGCCTAGAAGCTGCAACACAATAAAGTACCTCGAAAGAGTAAAAATGTTTATTATTGTTGAAAGAATATTAACGTATCCCACTCACCTGCTTCATTACTTGATACAACACGGAGAAGGATTTATCTTTGTAGAAACTGTAAATAGGAACTTTTATTACGTGTAATTGCCTGTCTACAGCGATCGCGGCGAAGGCGTCCAACATTCTGGATTTACCACACCGTTCGAACCCCTAAAGAAAATCAATTAAACGTGAACTTTAAGGTTTCTTGAATTAACCCAATTTTCCTCTTACATCTATGAGTATTCCTGCGTAATTCCTTTCGGTTAATCCAATATCGTCCAAGATATCCCGGAACATCTCTTTCTCGCGCATCCTTCCCAATAACGGATAACAACTGTCGAGGGTAGCTGATTTTCTCGTACCCTCCCTACGCTTGAACATTTTTCAACAACTTTGTGAATACTCTAATGCTGAGTAAGTTTCTCCGCACATGAGCATACAATTTGTAAATTCGTACCGTTAAATAAAAATAGTAAATTAGCACTGATAATCGATTACTTTCTTACACAAACTTACAATTTATTACTTAGGCAGTGATATCGGGATACGTACGCCGGGCCACCCATGAATTCGAACACATAATGCTTCTTCGCTCCATTTAAATGCATAATCCCTCGATTGCGAAACATCGACCTGCTCAAGTGACTGTAGAATATCGTGTCGTAGTCGCAAGTTACCTGCGTGCCCATGCCAAATAATCACGTGATAGACGATTCTCACGAATTAATTCAATATGTACTTTGTTGAAAGAAATTGTGGAGATCTTCGCCGATATGTCCATAGCATCTCCCAAGAGTGAATACTTCTTTCTCGCTTTATGCCCGACGACGCAGCAACACACCGTTCCTGAAAATTAAACAATTAACCCTTAACGGTCGTAAATCACCTCTCAGGTGACAACAGTGCTTTGTCGCTGTGGTCATATGTCACGTGAAAGGTGACAAGGCGGATATCGGTGTACCGACGTTTCTATATTAGAAGAGGGCTTCTAAATAAATGTACACTGTATTCTAATTCAACAAAAATAACAAATGATGATTTATTAAACGGTTATAATTCCTAACAAAAATGTTATTCTTATAATACTGATAATTTTTCGCATGTTTCCCGAAATCAACTGCAACCTAGTGAGAATCATGTATAAAAAGCTAGCGTCCGATAAGGGTTAACATGGAATAAGTGATCCGTTGAGATTTGAAATTGAAAATCGTACCGGTAGAAATGCCTATGGAGACACCTTGCACCCCACATATCCTTTTCCCTTTTAAAAGAACGTTCCTGCCACACGTAATTCCATGCATGGACGGAGTATCATCCTTTTTCACCACGTCGACGTGCCCTCGTAAACCAAATACGACGAAGAAGAAGATATCCTTAGTGAACATTCGGATATTCATGACGTCCCCTCCATGCCCGTCAATCGTGCTACGAAAGTAAGAAGGAAGATTTTATAAAATAATTAAGCAATAACCGAAATAGACGAGCGGTTTATCTTCCAAGCGGACTAAGAATTCAATGAAGACTGACTTGTCGGTTGTGGCTCAATGTCTCTTATATGTGAATATCACGAGAGAACAAGAACTATCGTTCTTACTCCAAGTCTAAGAAGAAACAACAGGGCGACGGGAATGAAAAATGTGGTACGTGTCGAAATCTCAGGTATGTATGTACCTCTGTATCAGTAAGAAACACCCATCGATGATGGTAAGAAGTTCGTTCACGTGGCATTTTCTAGGCTTGAAATTCACCGCAACGATGCAAACGTGTCTGTTTTCCGTTAGAAACTCCAAAGGAAGATCTTTCTCGACCTGAAAAAAACCGCTATCAGGGAAGGTCTTCGTTTGAAAAATAACGATTGAAATCACCTGTTGTACCACAACCGGAAGTAAGTACGTCTTCAATATGGATCCGAGTTGTCGCTTGGCCGCGACCGGCAAAGAACTTCTTCCTATTAAAAATACAAAGACAAAAAA
The DNA here is from genome assembly GCA_944319695.1 of Tiphia femorata. Lineage (NCBI taxonomy): Eukaryota > Metazoa > Arthropoda > Insecta > Hymenoptera > Tiphiidae > Tiphia > Tiphia femorata. The sequence continues at coordinate 6,113,025 of OX090902.1, forward strand.
TCTCACTTTATGCATGTGCCTGTCGCGTTGAACGCAAACTCCGACATTTCCACACAGCTTCATTATTAAGACCAGCTAATGATTTTACCGATAATGTTCAAGCCTAGTTAACAGTTAACAGTTACAAGACGCCAAGTGCTCCTAAATGGTGTTCAACCGATTCACTGATTAAAAAACGACACGCAAAAGTATCTGCGAAAGTGTAAGAAACAATTTAAGTATACCTATATTTCCACCGAGACAAGTTCTAGTAAGCAATAGATTTCACTGTGTTATTTTGCTCGAGTCGCGTTCAAGGTGATCAACGTGTTATCACAATCATTTAACAAATACTATTATAAGATGAGGGCTCCTCCACGATCGACACTATGTCGAGAGTTGTCGCCGAGGCCGAGCCTGCACTATGCACCGAATGAAACTCTGCAGACATATCCAAGCTGAGCGTGTCACGAGGGTGGGACCCAAGGACCACTAATGACGATTCTTCGGGAGGCTCCAACACATTTGAAATCTGCATCGCCACATTTTCTACAACTTAAACCTCGTGAACAAATAACACAAACACCGTCCTTCATCCCTAACATTCTTGAATTTGAGCATCTCAAAAAGTGGCAAATACAAAAGTCTGTAAAAATCCTACCGTTACTCGTGTATATGCCACGAAGGTAAGGAAACGCGACTGTTAAATTGCAGGGATGGAATTTGAAGACTAATTTTTTGACAAAATCAAGAAACAACAGTTATTCTTTGATCGATAAAATGAAAATCTCTAATGATTTTTAAATAAAGGTAAAACCTCGGTCAGTAAACTTTATGCGTTCAGTTAAAAATTAATTGTTAACATTTGACTTTCATTTTCTTAAGTTATTCATGAAGAGTCACTTATTGAGTGAAATTTTATCAGTCAGAAAATTAGAATTACTTTTTGAGCGACGTTTTTTAGATTATGAGTAACGCCTATTACTTGAGTTGTATTTGTTCCGCTTAAAATAAAACTCAATCACTCTATGTCCCTTACGATTAAAATAATCGACTTGCAGCTGGTCTTATTCGATTCAGCTTGTAAAAATCTCTAAAAATCGATTACTGACCTTTCTCCGAAAGGAAATTTTTGTATAAGAATTCTTTTCCCAGATCGAAATAAAATTCAAGTCGTGACTTATTTTATCCACAATCAGAAATAACTATTGATTTCAAAGCCTGTTAAATTGTAGTTATTACTCAACCTTAATAGTTTTCGCGTCTTTCATGGCGTAAATATAATTGTGCGGGGTACAGTGTTGCCACGCTGCTAAGGTAAGGACCAATTCTCCTGGTGCACACACTTTCATGGCATTCTTCAAATCCACCACCGGTTGTCCGGCCACGACAAAACGCCGCTTCGATTCATTCCCGATTATACAGAAGGCAACACACCCGGAAGCAATTACTGCGCGCGCTGTTGCATTAAATGGAACAATTAATTGTCGACAAACGATTAATACGCAAACAATTTTCTCGTATCCCTCTTTATCCGCTGCGAGAATTTATTTCTCCAAGTTCCAATTATCTTCGATTCGGTACAAATGGATAAGAAAAAGTAGAACATTCCAATATACCTTTGGACGATACACCATCCCCCCCCTGCTCGACAATCGGAAGATCTTGCTGTATCCGACGAACGCAAATAATTACGTCCCGCATCGTCTTGTAGAGTAGGTTGCCCCCGTGAATTTTCCACATCGCCAGGACTCCATCTACTGTGTATTACAAATTGTCAAGGTATTAGACTGCTGCGACAATGGCATAGTCGGCGCCAGAACTATTCATGCGGGTGTGCCACAGCATTTTTATGGGTGGACCGTATTTATTATATATTATGTATTTACCATATAATATGCTGCATTTTTCTTAAATTTTAGGGTGGAGCAAAGGATGGGCCAGCGTATTTTTAGGTCACCCAGGCCCACCCTTGGCGTCGCCTCTGGACAATGCAGATAAGAATCTAATTTTCGCGCTCGCAGTGATAGAGAACTAAATATCGCATGAATTTACGATATACGTTACAAATAACAAATAACAATTATAACATCGTAAATATTTTTTTTAAAATGTAACGGTGACAGAGCGCCGAGGTGAACAGCTCATTTTTCAGTGGTACAAACTCACGGTATTTTCAAGGTATCTGATAGTACCCGTTGCGATCACAGGTTCCGGTTCGTTGCAAGAACCGGTTTAAAATTCGGATCCAATTAGATAATAGAACCGGAACCAATGAAGAAGCCAAAATCGACGATTTTACTTTAACCAGGTTCAATGCGGCTCCCATACTTGAGTAGAATATGAATTTAATCCGTCCTTTCCATGTTACGCCGAACTGCACTTTTCGCAAAATATTAATAGACACTGGCTAACAAATATTTACCTCTCATGCATAACTTTAACCAAAATGTTTTCTTAAATAATTTAGACAAATTAATTCCGAGAATGGTAATAAAATTTATCAGTGGTCACATTTGTTACTAATGTTTTGTTACAAAAAACGAAAACTTTGTTAATTTATACTTAACAACAGTATTACAATACCCAAAGCTTGGAACCGGTTCCAAACCGATCGTACAAAATTGTGTTTTCAAACAGGTTATTATTAAATAGTGTCCGTAAAACTCCACGCAGTAGTACCTGACATCTCCATTTATACCTGACAATCTTATTACATCTCCTGCCTGACTGTAAATCTCCTCGATGACGATGCTCAAGTATCCATCCAGCTCCTTAGCAAGAGCATACGTACCACCACGTTGGCCATAAGCATATGTTTCCCACAGATCGGCCAGACCTTCGATTAATTTTGTTACGGACGTATTATTTACAAAGAATTGCACGCTCTCAATGCATTAACAAGTATCACTTACCCGGAAAGTCCACCAGTAGCAATATGGCGTCGTATTTTTCCGAAGACTTTCTACTCAAATCGATAGCATATATCAATTCGTCCGGTGCGAACATCGCCAAGGTACGAGTTCTCCTGTCGCTGTACCGAGCTGTCAAAACCTAATAGGTTCGATGAAATTAAAAACACTAATCGTAATAATTCTCGGAAAATTAATATGATAAAGATAGTTACATGTCTCAATGCGGCAGGATCCTTCTTATTGAAAATAGGCCCAAAGAAATCAGGCGTCCAAGTTGGCGAAAATCCCACGTTATCTTGCACGTAATTATTGTAGGGCTCTAAACTCATTCTGAAAATGCTTCACTAATTTACAATCCAATTAGTACACGTGTTATAACACCAATGCTAGTATTGCAATGCAATTTTTCGTCGTGAGCTTGAGGTTAAGAGAAACCGGTCATTGCGAAATGTTCATTAAAGTGTCTTCTAATATTTCGATGGATCCTTGTTTTATCTTATCGTTAGCTTATAATTAATTAATATGGTAATTACAGAGTAAACTGTACCAGACTATACGTACCTTTTACTCACGAGACCGTAGGAAAGCGAATACCCGACAATCGGCAAGACAGGGTTCACCCTAATTGACACATCTTTCAAATGTAGTGACATCTGGTGGGTATTCAGATTTGCAAATGATGCAGAACACTGAGGTCAAACCACAGACGAGATATAAGATGTTTTCTCTATCTTATGGGAGTTCGCGGCCCGAAACTGAATTACCGATGCAACGAAACGTTTTTAATAACAAAAAGGCAAATAATAAGACTAAAAACGGAAAATCACCAAAAGCAATACAACTAATGTAAGTCAACTCGTGTATTTCAAATTAGACTTTAACTACAATCTGAATATTAAATTAATCGATTAAATGTTAGCACGAAGTTAATGATGTAAGGTTTTCTGCGTTAAAGGAGTTTTATGCAGCAGAAAACCTCGCTTAGTTATCTACACAGAATACTCCAGTTTTCTGCGCATAAAACAGAGTATTATGCGCGTACCCAACCCTGTTTGGGGTTGGCTGACCCCATTACCACCCAGTACAGTGTGCATGCTGTTTTACCCACTTTCGGTCGCTGGATTACCTTCAGTAACCTACTTTATCGCAGACGAGGTCTGCAGCTATTAGCATGGTGCGATTTTCCATTTGCAAAACTCATTGTGAGTTGCCTAACGAAAATAACACCAGTTGCTCTACTTTAATTCTAATATAATTCAAAATGAATGTAAACAAAATAAAGCCGTGTTTATCTTTCTCACATAGTTTCGAATCGACTTTCGAAACAACCTGAGATACACACGGATGAGTGATTGCGGAGCCTACCCGGAAGTGAAACTTATCGGCGCGTCATTTAAAGGTGCAACGCCTACTCTGAAAGAATTCAATTTAGTTTCAGTCGCAACTTAACGTTATCATTTCAACGCAGAACGGGTAAGCAACAAGAAACTCTACTTGTTGATCGCTCGCATTTCTTATTCTACGCATTTTACAAGTCGCTCGCAGCACCGAAGAGAGATTGTCAAGGAGGGTCAGCGCTTATGCGTCCAGAGAGACCAAAAATGTTCACTGCGTTGAGCGCCAATTTGGCTGAACTACATAGCAAAGCAACATAGCTTACATTACAACTCCATAAGTACGGTTGATCGAATAGAGCACTACAATTATCTCCGGGACCCACCAGGACCCGGCAAAACCCTCTTTAAAACAATCTCTCCTCGGTGCTACTTGTCACAATATTCACAAACCGCAAACCTCTACATTTCCCTAGAAAAAATTATTTTTTGGACAAGTTACTGGCCGGTCCCGCTGCCCCTGGCGCCGGACGTGGCAGCAACCAACATTGTTGCCGCAACCATCGCACAGCGCGTTGGCAATGGAAAATATTCAAAAAATGAAAGTCTGTAATTTAACACATTTGTTGACCAGTCAAGAGTTAACTGTCGCGTAAGAAACGTTACAAACCAAACATTTTCAATAACCAACTGTTTCCACAGGACATATATAATTTCGAATAGGTACTGACGAAATTCCACGAAAAGATTTAGAAACTTTAAGAATGTACAAACGTATAAAGGATGCATACGTTGTATAAGTTATATTCGCTGCTTGTTTCGTTACATATTTTCTATGCATAATTTAGCGGTAAACGAATAAAGGAAAAGAGCTGAAAAAGAGGCATGTTTCAAATTAGATAAAGCTACGTGACACTTATTGGTAGGGGGCGTACGCGTAACTACGATCTCTTTTCAATGCTTCCTGCAGCTTCCTGCGAATCAAACCAAGACTTGATTCCCTGTATTTTTTTGAAGGACAACGTGGAACGATCATATAATTATATTTACGTCCTTGATACTACTAAAATGGATGAAACAACAATCGTGAAAGATCTTGCGGCATTAAATGTCGTAGAAAGCGAGACAGATGATTATGAAGATGATATTTGGGACATGCAACAGAGTAACAATGGACAGAAAAGTATTATCAAAAATATTCGTAGCTCACACAACAATGCACAAAACATATCTAACAAAATTACAAACTACCAGCCAGCAGACAAATTGTTTCGTCGTTATTCAAATAAGATTAATGTAGAGAAGTATGAGGGACCTTCTTTACCAGGACACGCAGTTAATGTTCTTATTGAAAATAATAAGCGTGCAGATAAAGAAAAAATTCGCACAAAAGACAAACATGACCGTGCTACAGCAGAACAAGTCATGGATCCTCGTACTAGGATGATATTGTTTAAGCTATTGAATCATGGAATAATAGCTGAGATTAATGGTTGTATTTCTACAGGAAAAGAAGCAAATGTTTATCACGCGACGTCAAAGACTGGAATTGAATTTGCAATAAAAATATACAAGACTTCAATATTACATTTTAAGGATCGTGATAAATATGTTACTGGGGAATTTCGGTTTAGACACGGATATTGCCGTCATAATCCGCGAAAAATGGTACGAACATGGGCTGAGAAGGAATTGCGTAATTTAACACGTTTGCAGCATGCTGGAATAAATGCTCCAAAACCAATCTTGTTACGCAGTCATGTACTGTTAATGGATTTTATCGGGGAAAATGGATGGCCTTCGCCCAAACTAAAAGATGCTGTGTTAACAGCATCCAAACCAAGAAAATTATATAGGGAGTGTGTTGAAATTATGTGGAAATTATATAATAAATGCAAATTGGTCCACGCAGATTTAAGCGAATATAATTTATTATATCACAATGGAACTCTTACAGTAATAGATGTATCTCAGTCGGTTGAACATGATCATCCTTTAGCTCTGGAATTTTTGAGAAAGGACTGTACAAATATTACCGGTATATTATGAAACTAACTAAATATTGGAGATGCATGTAATTGTACATCCAATTTATGTTACCAAATGAACTTAATGACCTTGTTTTTATTAATATATCGTGTTTATTTGCAGAATTTTTTAAAAAAAATGACGTAGCTGTAATGTCCATTAAAGTGTTATTTGACTTTATCACAGATCCAACGGTAACTGAAGAAAATATGGATAAGTATTTGGACTTGGTTTCTGAACAAATTGCGCAACAATCTAATAATGAATGTGATCCCATGGAAGAAGTTAATGAGCAAGTTTTTAAGCAATCTTTTATTCCACAAAGGTTAACTCAGGTATCTAAAGTAATATTCATAAATAGCCGTGAGTGTAATATTGTTTTGCTAATTTGCTATTGTATAGGTTATTGACATCGAGCGTGATATAAAACTAGCAAAATCCGGCAAAGAAGACTTGATCTATAAAACATTAATTGGCTTAAAAGCAGATTTATCTAAACCTCTGCAAACACCAGATATACTAACGAAAAACTTAGCAACAAATGACACAAGTGCGGAAGAAAACGCTTCATTAGAAAGTAGTAACAGTTCCTGTACCGGCGGGAGTGATAGTGAAGATGATATGAATCATGAAACCAAATTTGTCAACTCTGCACGACCACGCAATGAAAGCCCAGAAAGTAAAAAGGTTAACAAGCCTTCTTATACGACATATAAGAATCCTACATATTCTAGGCCATTAAGTATATAACATTGATCAATTCTAGGCTCGCAAGAAGGCTGTGAAACAACAACAAGCAGAAAAACGAAAAAGTAAAGTAAAAAAGCATATTAAAAAAAGCAAGGAAAAAATTGCAAAGAAGAAATAATCATGTATTTTATAAACTAAATGTGTATAAGAATACGTCTGTACTAGAATTATATATTATAATATATAATTTCTCATAGTATGTTTAATTAATCAAAACAAAGCAATTGCTATTTTTGAAAATCAAGAAGTAATTTTTGAATGAAATCACACTTCATAATCCGAAAGACAGTATCCTTGGAAATATGTTGTCTAATATAAACTTTCATGTATCGTACAAAAAATCCACAAAAATTAAAATCTTAAAATTTAAAATTGAAGAAAGCAAATCTTATTATCCATTTTTATTTCTCAACACTTCCTGTAATTTTATTATATAAGACATTTTGTTATAAAATATTTTAAAACAAATTTCAATGGTGACTAATTTATACACTTTTGTTATCACTTCCTTTAATTTGTTGATGCCATAAATCATTTTTATCGTTGAAACTAAATTACAAATTGATTAATGTAGTCAGCAATGAATGAATAACGAGTGTAACTAAATGATTTAAATTATTCTAAAAATTCGTAAAGTATACGTATATAACAATAGTTTATTAAATAATACTTTATGGTTGATGCAACGGAGTAGTTTTAGTCATTGTCCTTGAACTGTATGTTGATACCAGGTTGATACTAAAGTATTTATATGGGTTAATTCCGTACTTACTATTTCCGATTTTTTTTATCAAATATGAACTAACATATCACATTCAAGTAAGAGTCAATATCCTTCGTATGTTTGCAAAAACTATTTATTTTATAATATAAAAAATATATAATAGTGGAGTAACATTTTAATACACAGAATACATCGTATTCTAAACCAAACGTATCTTGTCATACAACGGCATGTCATACATAGCAGGGGCAGTAGAATTGATCGATGCTGAACACAGAACTCTCTTGCAAGGTGAGGTGTATACTAACTTCACACATTGTATTTCTGTAGTTTAACCTGAGATTTTATATGCATACATAGTAATTCTACGGATAGTTGTGCTAAAACTGATATTATGAAACGCATTTGGAACATGCCTGAAAATAGCCAAGGTATTCATAACGGTAATATACGTATGGCAAATATAAAACTGTTGTATTAAGGATGTTTGTATGTGTACGTATTTACTTGAATTTTTAAATGGCCAGGATAATTTAAGCATCGTAAGCATATAAATTAAGTAATATTGGGCGTATTAACCTGTAAACACTGTTGAAAGCTTTAAATAACCTGTTGTAGCCTAAGGGCGAGGTGTATAACGATGATTTTATCTAACTGATCAATGTGTTTTCAATATCATGATACATGAATCAATAATGTCTAGTCCCAAGCTTTTAAAGGTCACGGTATCGATCTGGTTTACATAGATATCTGGTGTAATTTTGCAAAAATTTTAAGCAGTGTAGCATTTTGTGCATGTACGCATGCGCGGTTCTATACATCTGACACAAGGCACGATGTGTAGAAATATAATTCACGATTTAGTTGTCACATAACCTTATACTAATAAACTTTATCTGGCCGTTTCCTTAGTTGAAGTTTTCGATTCTCAATGCTTCAACTTTACGTTGTACTAAAAAAAAAACTGTTTCTATACAAATTCGTCGTGCACGAATGATCACAGAAGGAAGAGTGGCAACGTCGCTGGTGGCTTGTTTAGATTGCGGTGTTGCAGTTATTCCATGACGGGTATGGAAGTGTATCTTCGTTTCTGGTATTTATTGTAAACATACCGCGTTTTCCAACGTAAAATCATGTGCGCCACCGACTGCAGACTTTCTTCTGAATAACGTGACGTAAGTTGATCAATCCAACATGTTTTGTTACATGAATCCACCGACCCAGGCTACTCCGATTTTCGTGAATAATCGTTATATGATCAAAACCATTCCAGACTTTAAGAGTATTCCCCTAAATTGACGATAAAAGTTATGCAAACTGGTTTTGCTCCAAATCTTTGTAAACTATATACTTTCGCAAAAAGAAATATATCAATAAATTTCCTACTAATATGTCAGAAGTATGCATTTTTTGTTTTAAGTATTTGTCCTATTTTTATTTATGCTTAATAAAGATATTACCATCATTGTCAATTAATTACAGTATACCGTCAATAGCGGGCCTTAAGTCCCAAACTTAGTGATGGTCATATTGCTGTATAACGGTACAACTAATAGTGATTATGAAAAAGATACCATTTTAGATAGGGTCATGGGACGCCATTTTGTTGTTTCTTCTGAACTGGGAAGCAACAGAAATTTTAGTATGTGACAGGTTGTAAACTACACATTACAACTAGTGCTGAATCGGGTAAACTTAATTTCTACTGTCGAATCACATATTACAAGAAAAAATACAAAAATGACAATAGTAATTGAAACAAGCTATGTATGTATCCACGTAAAATGAAACAAAGTACTTAGTACTACGAGAGTAGTAATCTACGCAAAACCTATTTACGTTTACACATTTGTATGGTTGGCATGCAGCTATCTCAAAAAAGACCTCGTTATCTCTATATAATATCTACTTCCTTCTTCAAGTTAACGACAGGCATTTTAATCGACAAAGAACCTACAAAAAATCGGTAATATTCGAGCTTAACATTCATTGTAATATAAACCAGTTTATATTGTTCTTGTGACAATACTTCGGATCTATGATAATTGTAAGTATATTATATATGTCATAAGTTTCTAATTAAATTAATTCAACTAGGTGAATAAGAATCGATCCTTCAGATAAGTATAAGGCATCACGTGACTTCTCCCACCAAACAAACGAAGTTATTTACTACTTGGGTAGTATACGTTGATCTTAGGGTTGGAGGGCAGAAACGTTAGGGTGGGGCTATTCATCAACCGTTCAATAAAGAGTTTGGTTTTCAGATGAACGGGTTACGAATGTAACTCAGTACAACAGTGTCGAATCACACTCAGTAGAAAAGATACATAATATAATTAAATTAAGTAAACCAGTATTTTCTTATTTTATTTTAAACGCGAACGGTAAATGTATTTGCAATTATGTAATAAGCCTACATATTAATGTATAGAAAATACTTAATATAATAGTTACACAACGCACATCAGTTCGGATCTGGGATGCCTCGGTTCATAGTCCGCTAAATGAGTTTACAATAGATCATTGTAATATTTATATGCATATATGAAGTTACATCAGATTACAAGAATTAATATGAGCAAACTTGATGCTATTACTTGAATTCCGCTTTTACGTTAAACTACAAGGTTCATCACCTTGTTAAAAATTCAGATTGCGATATTCTAAATGGGCAATCTAGTTTAACAATTATAAATAAGTGTTATGTAATAACAGGTGCATACATGCGCATATGCGTGACAATGTTGCAAAAGCGTACCGTATTTCTAAAAAAAAGAGGCGTATATTCTTTCGCTTAGAACACCCCCCGCCAATGTGATGCACGTGTCAGTTGACTCGCCGATATCAGCGCTACAAATGATTCGTTGTCCGCCATCTTTTGCTTTCAACTACTTATGGGCCAGGACCGACGGCAGTACTCCGAACTGCCAAAGGGCCCCGGTGCATCTCATCTGTCTACATCATTTTACATTCGTGTATACCGAATGTGGGGAGTGCAACATATTTTTTATAGGCTTCTATTTATGGGATGAAATGTCTGGTTTTATTATACGTTATGCATTTTTCCACTTCTCGGTGCCTACGGACTTTACGTGAACGACAGGTTTAACAAAGTATTTCCTTTATACACGGAACATTGATTTAGGGTATCGTGGGGGCTTGCAATAATATATGGCTGTGCGCGGCAATTTTTTTAAACGTGCTACAACAACTATGCTTGTTAGAAATATATGATAATTGCACGTCAGACTCGAATATCCAGAACAAACAAGGTGCTTAGCAAGATTTTAATAGCGGAACCATAATTTAATATCTAAAGGACCTTCGTTAATTTGCGGAAGCAGGAACGATATGATTGTGCTGTATTATAGATTATTTACAATTCTTCGTTTTCTATTTATCTAAATGTCGATTGAATTACGATTACAATGGTAATCGTTGCAATTATGTAGCTTTAATTTCCTTTTTGCTACTTCGGTATTTTATAATTTTAAAAATTATATACAAGTATGCACAGTTTATCTAATGTTTCCCTTATTTTTTAATATCAACAATTGTAAGTGGTAAGGCTTATTTTATGCGATTTGACATACATCTTTGTTGGCGGTAGGTTTAAATCATAAGTTAATACAAACTTATTAAATTACTTGAAGAAGCTTTATGTAGAACTCTTGCGAATAGTAATTTTAGTTTAAATCATGATCCGATTGAAGTAATTTTATTAGCTTAAAAACAAATGTTATATTAAATTGTGTATTTTGATTATCTAAGCAAATTTATATTTATGCCTTTTTGTAATTGTGCTTATAGACATACAGAATATCCAAGTACGCAATGAATAATAATATATCAAACGAAAGCAAAAATATTTGAAAGAAAGATTAACAAAACAGTGAATATACAAACTCATGGCATAGTATAATAACACTTACGATTTAAGAAAGATTTCTTATAATATATTGAATTTCTAAATATACATACTCTCCTTTCGTATTTTTGGTATTAGACAAAAAATTTAATTTTCAGGTAAGAACCTCAAAGCGATACGGTGAATGGAAACATTGAAAATTTCTTCATTGGTTATTTAATAATGGAAACCATGCAGATTGACACTGTACATGCCTCGGAGTCTATCGTCGATGCACATTTATGTCCTGGTAATTCAAGTGTTGACGATTTATCAAAAGAGAAAGAAGATGAATTATTATATGGGACAGGGGATGATGGTGATGAAGAAGAAGCTTTATCGGATGATAGTCTTCGTTTAAGATTTTCTGACGATGATGAACTAGAGGCAGAGGAGGTTTGTTCATCAGTCATGAATACCACACAAAGTGAGGCACAGGATGAACATACCGGTAAGTTATAACTTGAACATGTAATATTCCTGTTCATTCTTTTTTCCTTTCTACATTTAGAGAAACTTTAGTCCATGTGTTTCTTTGTTCAACTGCATTTTTGGTTACTGTGTGCATGCTTCTCATACTATACTATAACAATTGTTAAATAATGTATATCATTGTAATTGACGTTAATAGCAAGATAGTTCAATCTTTGTTTTATGCAAGCTTTTTTTCAATCAAAGGAAATTGCGTAACAAATTTTATAGCAGTATTTTTATGGGGACCATAGTATATTACTACATGTAACAGTCAATGCAAAATAAATATTCCTTGGGTACTTCGTGTTCTATTTATGGTGTCACATATAAAAATTCTGCAGAACTATTCTGAAAAATTATCTTTGCAGAATCAAGGAATACGATACATGATACGGAAGACAAGTCTCTAATATTAGCACAAACTAGTGATAGTTGTAGTAGCAAACCTGTGTCACATGAACAACAGCAGCCAGGTAAGAGTTTTATTAATTACAATATATACTTTACGGAGTAAGCATGAATAAATATAAGTAATTTATGAAATTTCTATGCACCTGCATTTCAATTCATTTGTGTACTATTGTCTGTATAACAAAACTTTGAATTTACATGGAAACATTGATTTATTAACGTGCAATTATCACTGTACATTGATGAAAGTAATTTATATCCCTATAGCGTAGGCCACATTACGCTTGCTATAATTCTGGATTTGATGTAAAATTCTATTAATATAAATGTTCTTTTTGGTGTAATAATTAGCAAGAGTAATGATAAGTTATATCTGTTTGTAATTAATAAATCATATGTATCCAAACAAAACAGCAACTAGCAGTAGTAATTTTCAGAAAGACCATTTTACTAAAATGATGATTAAACAAAAATATACTACCCATCAATTCGTACTTTAGTATGAAAATAATAGATTATAACATAGAAGAGTACAATGCATGAGAAAAAGAGATTGATATAATCATTGTATATATATATATATATTGTGTGCTGTATGCGGAAAATTAATTTAGTGAACTTTCTTTATAAAGCTTCAAATAAGAATTTATTATAAAACTCAAACATTGCGTACACAATAAGCCACTTGTGAAGCAAGTCGCACAGAGTACTACAAATATAACCATTAACAAGATTATATAATTTTTTCATTAATATCAGTCTGCAATCTTAATGACAAATGAATAAAAAATTGTATTATGTTTCATAAAATAAGTCTGGTTGGTCTCAAAAAAGGTGTAGGAATCAAAGATATGGAAGTACATAAATTTATGATTATTTCAGATTGTTCACATTTGCACAAAGATGAAGAAAATAAAATAAAAGTGAACGTTGGAAAAGACACTGCTAAAGATCATAAACAGGAAATACAGATCCATGAGTGTAAAGAGTTTTCTGACATCAGAGTGGATAATAAAAAGGAAATGAAAGAAAGTGAAAATAGCAAAATGAGCTTATTGCAGGTTTCAAATGATAAAGATATTAGCAAAACAAGTATTTTGGAAGATATTCAAGACAATATTAGGATTACTTCCAGTGACACTATTACTACAACTAGTGACACAGATATTACTCCTCTGGTTTGTGCCAGCGCAACCGTTGCTGTTTCCAATAGTACCACCATTACTACTAGTGCGACTACTGCTACTGCTGCTACTGCTGCTACTGCTGCTACTACTATTAGTACTAGTACTACTACAACACCAAAATCTATTGCAATTGTACAGCATAAAAAGCAGAACTTGACCACACCTTTGTCAAAGGAATCAAGTAAATCTAGTACAGTAAAAAATGTTTCTTTATTGAAAAAAAATACTGAATGTATGGAAAAGGAGTTAATAAGCTCAACTTCTTCAAAACTTAAAAACACCATAACTTCATCAAGCAAAAATGTACAATTAGGTCATGCTGATGAAAGTAAGAAAATAATAGAAGATAAAGACTGTAAGGAAAAGGAGTTAAAAAGCCCAGCTTCAAAACATAAAAACAGCGTAGCTTCATCAGGTAAAAATGTACAGTTAGGTCATGCTGATGAAAGTAAGAAAATAATAGAAGATAAAGACTGTAAGGAAAGGGAATTAAAAAGCTCAGCTTCAAAACATAAAAACACTATAACTTCATCAGGCAAAAATGTACAGTTAGATCATGCTGATGAAAGTAAGAAAATAATAGAAGATAAAGACTGTAAGGAAAGGGAGTTAAAAAGCCCAGCTTCAAAACATAAGAACAGCGTAGCTTCATCAGGCAAAAATGTACAGCTAGGTCATGCTGATGAAAGTAAAAAAATAATAGAAGATAAAGACTGTCAAAATAGAAATGAATTACCGATACAAACAATTAGTGAAAGTAGCAATATTAACGAACATGCGATTTCGACAGATGAAAGTTCTTCAGTAAGTGTATGTAGTTCATTAGAGCCAACCAGTAGTGTAAAAACGATAAACTGTGATAATGCAAAAAGAAATACTCAAAGGAAAAAGAGACGATCAAGGAAGGAGATGTTAGAACAAGTCAGTGAAGAAAACAATCAAGGTAAATTATTATATACTTATATTATTGTACATTACAATCTTTTTTGTTTTATCTTCTTTGTGCAATACATTTGTTACCACTAATGTGATATTACAAGTTATGTTCAAACTACTGGTGTTAACCTTTTGCAATCTGGCATAAAATATTAGTTCTTTTTAGTGAACTTATATCCGTTTTAGCAATCCCCATCGACAAGACAGTATCATGTACTTTCTCACTATTTCAATATGTTAATGGTTAATTGGTGTAATAACATATTTGTGTGGATAGATACGTGTATTAAATATAATATTAATTGAAATGTAATACCTGGTACAATAAAACACAATGTTATGACAGACTGGGTATAGGACTGCAAAGGGTTATAACATTTTTCCTTACTGAAGTTAATATTACTGTGTTGAAAGAAATAAATATTTGTTACAGAGAAAGAAAATGGTAGAAAGAAACGTAAAACAGCAAAAAATGCAGAGGAAATAATAAGAAAGAAGTTTCTTAACCATGACAGTGATTTAGAATCTAGTGATAGCTCGGACAAATTTGTAATTGTAAATCATAAAATTAAACAAGATGCACAACCACTTTCGCCACCATCATTAAAGCGTAATTGTCCAGATGTTGATAATAATGTAATCCAACGTAATGGTGTAGTAAAAAAAATTAAAACAAATCCAGATTTATTAAATGATGAAGCAACAGAAAAAGAGGATTACAAAAAAGATATTAAAAGTCTTAATTATGTTCACAAGTTTTGCCAAAGAGACATAAAAGACAAAGTGCCTCGACTAAAACAAGAGGTAAAGTAAATTAATAGTACAATTGTGCTTCTTACAAATATATAAGATTGTAATTACAATTTTCTGATAGAAAAGAATTTGATTAATAACATGTGTGAGTAATAAGCATAATTCTTGCAGGAGCTGGAAGAATTATTAATACAAAAAATGGTGGAAACTATAACAATGCGTAGTGAAATGGGCAAGCTGAGGGAGCAGACACGTATATCTATAAAGAATCAGGAAGCAACACGTGCCAGATGCCAACAATTAGTTAAACAAATTAAAGATTTTGAAATGGTTTTAAATCGTAATGCTGCAGATCGAAGAGCAAATAATGACAAGCCAACTGCGCCCATAAAGATCAATAGATCTGTTGGCCTGCAAGTAAACTTTATTACGGTATATTTCATTCAATGTACACAGTATGAGTTGATGTGATATTTTCTTAATTGGGGTTTTATTATAATTATTATTTTCATACAGGAATCTGGTATGCAAAATCTACGACAGTTGCAACAAAGTTCAAATTTAAAACCAGCAAACATTACCAATGGTATTAACACATCCACGAATGAATCTAATAATGGAGTAGGCCCTCGACGTGGATTAAAAATAAGGTCACCTCGAAGATCTGAAGCATCTATAGTAACACAGACTATTACAGTCTCACAAAGTCCAGTTCAAACACCTGCCCTTGTATCTACTGTAACACCTGCAGCTTTAGTAGTTGCAAAACCAACGGAATCTCAACGCATCTTACCACTCGCCAATCAGACGAATAATACGCAGCAGCTGCTGGCTAATGTAAATTATATTTTCTTTTCACGGTCGTTTATTAGATTACAATTTACTACATTCTTTGGAATGATGCTCCGCATCCTTTTCTCTTTCACGGCACAACAACGTTTTTTCGATAATTCTATGGCGTACCACGAGTAAAAGATTGCAGATACATAAATTATAACAATACGTATATGCTTTTATTAAAATACAATAAAATAGCTCTATGTAAATCATCGTGGCACAGCGGTTGCGGAGCATTGCTTTAGAAGATTACTTATTACAAATTCATGCTATTAATCTACGTACTTCAATTAGTATAAATATATTTCTTACAAAAACCCGACAATAGACGTTTTTGAGTCATGTTATATGTAATTTATTATCAAGAACATAATTTTTTCATATCGCAGTCACAGCCTCAACAGCAGCTACAACAACCACAACAATCGCAACAATCACAGCAACCCCAGCAACAAAGTGTATTAAATGGGAAACTTCCTAGTCAAACAAATCGTCAAAGTGGTGGTACTGGAAATGTTTCTAAAGGAAAACCAAACGACCTAATTGATCTTACAGATGAAGAAGAAAAAAGTAAATGTATGTTATGCACGACCATTCATATAAATTATTTTTTGTTATTACACATTTTTAAGCTTTCATTATATTTACTTCATATGGAATAAAATATTTATACTTGTTGTAGCAGCTGTTAATGTTGCAAACGTAACGACTTCTGATCAACAATTAAATGTATCCTCGAAACCACAACCTTGTTTCCAAAGGATGATTCAGGCAATACCTGGAAATGTAGCTATTGCAAATCAGTCAACTAGTATTAGAGTAGTACAACCTGCTAGCCAACCAACGCCAACTGCTCTGGTAGTACGTAAAATGTGTCAGGTTAACATGGCCATTGTTTATTCTATATGGTTTCTTTTATTTTAATGACAAGTATGCTTTTTTTTATAGAATAACATGAGTGCCCCTAGATTTGCATATGTAGTGCAAAGCGCTGTTGGAACTGGGAAGCAATTATTCGTAACATCTACCCCTAATCAGGTATGCTTCATATGTATATCTGTACATCATTTTGCATTATGATTATATAGATCATAGCATTCACTGACTATGAACATGAAAATATTTATAAATTCCTCCCAATATTATGTAACATTCACTCATTTAATATGTAATCAAAGTGAGTAATATTACAACAGATTAACCTTTTATACAGATACGACCAGTGACTTCTTGTACTAGAGCTCCATTTACAGGATTAGCATATAAAGGTGGGTATATTGACATATCGCATTAATTAGATAATTAAATTATGTTTCTCTGCTTCACAGGAGTTTCAACAATTGCGAACGGTAGTAGTGTCCGTTTAATAGCACCTGCTCCCTCAAATGTGCAATTAAACAAGGTATGTCTCTTTTTCGTGAAATAATTTTTGTATTTTTTAAAAAGATTTGGCAAACTCTCAGTTGCCAGAATAGATATACGTATACTTGAAGAAAATGGTCTTAACTGCTAGTTATACGGTGCAATCACCATTTTTATCTTTTTCAGCATCCTGCACCTCTTCCAGATTCTCCAAACTATGCATTAAATCCAGTATGGAAGCTCCCGCCTCCTGCCCCATCCCTAAAAATATCCAAGGTTACAAATGGTACGTAAAATATACTTTCCATGTACAATTGGTGTATTAAATTGATATAATATAGTTTTAAACGTATTTTTAATTCGATAGGTATAGTTTTATCTTGGAACATGGCTCTTTCTGATAAATATGCTGAAATAGCCAGTTATCAATTATATGCTTATCAAGAAGTTACGGGTATACCACCCAGTACAGCACTCTGGAAGAAAGTAGGTGATGTTCGAGCACTACCACTGCCTATGGCCTGTACTCTTACACAGGTAAACATGTTAATGAATTGTATGTAAAATAAGTCTGAAGAAATCCTTTGCGGTTTATAAAAATTTAATCTACAGCATACGCCACATACATTTTATGTAAAGGATCTTATTTATTTCAGTTCTCAGAAGGTAATAATTATTACTTTGCTGTTAGAGCAGTTGATACACATTCCAGGAGGGGACAGTATAGTATGCCAGGCAACATCTCTTTATAAAATATGAAAATAGAATTCCATTCTCTTTTAACAAATTTCTTTTGGGATATGATGAGCTTTACAATCACCACATATCTGTATTTTAAGAATTTTTATGATCTTTCGCAATGAGTAAAAAAGTATAAAAAATTGATTTCCATAAGCTACAATCTAAGAAAATAAATATTATGCATTTTTTATTTATTTTAAATTGGAGTTGGTAGTTGTATCTATAATGTTATGCCATTTAAATGCCATATAATTGTACAAATTAACCAATTGAAAATTTACTCAAATATTTGTCCTTCACCACTGTAACGAAATAGCCAACCTATTAACTTGTGTTCATAACATTTGTGCAACTTTGATTATCATATTTTATACACCTGTTATAAGTACCTTTGTCTTGAGATAAGAACAAAGGAAATATATTATCTCAAAGTAGAGATGACTAATTCATTTGTAAAATTCTCACCTATATTATAGAGCCTAAATTGTTCGAAATACTTGTAGATAAGACAATTTAAAAGATAATTTAACATTAGTATCTGTGTACATGGTACAAAAATATGTTTATAGCAGTAAAGATATTAACAAAGACAAGGGCTAATCCTAATTTATTATAAGAAAATAATTTTTATAAGAGAAAAGTAATGAGTGAAGTAAATCATGTTTTAGGATCATAAGAGTATGCTGTGTTATTAGTTAATATAAAGATATGTGAAGCCGAATGTTCTAGTCGGAGATTTGCTGCAATGCGTTTAATAGATGTATTGTTATTTAAAGACTGTAATTTGGAGGACAAGTGTATTATTTTTTAAATACTAACGTGAATGACTAATGATGTGAATTTGAGAATATTTACTTTCTTGCATTATACAATGAACTTACGGTATTATCCAATCACTTTTTATTAAAACTTGTACTTTGTAAATAGTTTTTCAATGATTGCACAAATGGTAATCAGTCTGGCCAATCGAATACAAACGTATACTTCTATTTATATTTTATATAATTACATTTACCGTAAAAGATGATAGATTCTTTTCAATGTAAAACAAGCTTTGAGCCAATGGGAAAATTCTTAATTAATTTAAATATATTGAAATGTATATAACTACGTATAGTTATATGCAAAGTAATTATGTAATTATTACACTCAATATTGAATGTTTTTAGACCATGTTTCAGTTGGATCTATATTACTGAAAAATAGATTAAAGTTGTCCTTGTAAGAACTAAAATAAGATTACTTCAATTAGAATGTAACTTTGTTGATCAAATAGAATAGCGCTCTGTACAAATTATATTGAAAAATAGCGAAATTCGTGTTTAATACCTTTAAAAATAAAATCTCCGTAAGAATTGATAATTTTAAAAATACTTTCTTCAAACGTTTACTATGTATACAAAGCGTCCTTTGTACGTTTTATAAAATCTTGTAATGCTCATATTGCAACTCTTAACATGTATATAAAATGTAAGTGCAAATTAAGACTAACATTATTTATTCTCTTTGTTAACTACAAATGCTCTTATATAGAGTAAATCAAGGAAATCTAATACCCTTTATTTCAATCGTCGAAGTAAATCGTATCAACTTGAAAGGAAATTCATCAATATAAATGCGTAAACGTAAACGTACATATATCCTTTACGTGTGTAAAAAAGAATGTCATATGAAATCTTTGTTTTCGAGCTTGCTTTACTGATACAGTAAACGTCTTTAGGTTAAGCATCGACTAATCCCACCGTAGGGCTTATTTCATATCAATAGGATTGAAAATGAAATCAGTACAAGGATCAACTTTGCATAATATTATTAGATCTTATCAATGGCGGAACTTTAAAAAGTTAATCTTGCATATTGCATCCATCCAGCGGATTTGTCGATACGAAAAGATAAGAGAAATGCAACGCGGCCAGGATAGAAATTCTCTTTCGAAAGCTTTTCGCAGTCTCTGACCTCCCACTACATTTCATTTTTGCATTTTTTTATGCAAGCTTAAGTGAGTCACACGGGCACGGACGGGTAATGTTACATCAAAACAAAAACAATCGTAGAAAATTACGAAGGTATCGTAGTCAGTGCGGCAATCGCAAGTTGCTCTCGAGGACCTTAGGAATAAGCACAAGTGGGGGCGGAAGTAGTTCGTCGCTGATTTCTGCGTGTCTGCGCTGAATGTACTTCGTGACAGCGAAGATGGAAAACTCGAAAGCGATAGTGTAGCTAGGAAATTAGCAATTTGCAAGCGACTCACGGTTATAATCATTTGACAGTGAATATGGCGAATGATGCGAGCGAGTCTGTGGCCATTAGAATTATAAACGCACGTTAACAAATACGTTTAAACGGTTATCGTTAAGATGTCTTCATCTGTCAGGATCGGTGGGAGCAACGTTGCTTCACCAAGAAGTCTCTTTCTCATTTTCGACGCTATCTCATAAGGAACATCTCTCTCCAAGATATTCGTCTTTACGTTCGCTTAACAACTTACCACATTAATCACGTAGTAAGTGAACGCAATCTACCGCATTCCCGTTACGTTATCGAATTTAAGATCGAGGTAAAGTTTTAGATTGCCCAAACACGGATTAACGTCGTGCATACGATCCCCAGGGAGATTCCTATAATACTTTAATCCTATTCGTGTTGACGCTTTACAGTCGCACGCAATTTACATGTCAAGTGTATAAGATATAGGAAGATAGCAAGAAGTTGGAGAAAAAAAAATAAGACTATGTCATATATCGTGAAGTACTGTCCGTGTAACGTATATGAAGCAGACCGTGCGAAAGCTACGTATGCCTTCGAAGCATTGGGTCTCAGTTTTCTACTCCTACCGTTGATCCTACGGTACGTCTTGAAAGTTACATTCACGGAGACTGTCGATGCGGATCTTGGGTGTAAGCAGCAGCGAAACATAATACGTTGATTAGGGGATGCCTAGCCTACATTCGCTCGTCGTACGACGAGCTCCCCTAATGGATATGGGTACTGCCACCAGTTCGGTAACATCTGTGAATCCACCTGCGAAGATAGCTGTTAATCAAAAGAAAGCGGACAAGACTACTAAGCTCACCGGCATCAGATTACCTTTGTTACGTAAAGAATCCAGTGTAGTTAACCTGTCGTTGACCGAAAGGACCTTACCAGGGAAAGGAGTCGACGCGCCCCTTTTGAGACCCGAAAGCAGCGCAAGTCTAGAGGCACGCGGCGGTAGTTGGTTAAATTTAGGGCCAGGAGCTCTTAGAAAATGTGAAACCGCTGTAGGATTAAGTACCTCCGCATTGGAGGGTCGACCTATAAATCGTAGTAGAGTGTGCTCTCGTTGCTCGAGCTTGTTATCTCTGGCATCTAGCTCACGGTACAGTCTAGCTGCTGGAAACTTTGTTCCCGCGGGTTCGCAACAAGCAGTCGGTCGAATTTTTTGTAAGCTTTGTCTTATCGACACTTCTCTATCGAAAACGTTTAGAATAGAAGGCTGTGGTTGTTCCTATTGCAAGGATGTAAGTGTTCATTATTGAAATATTATTATATTTCTAGACCGTAGTGAAAATAACATCGTATTATGATAGTGTTAATAGTTAACAGTACGATAATAGCAAAGTTTGCTCAAACATGCTTGACTATTCGCACGTGTACGTAGCGAATATAATAAGATATTATACATTGCAGATTATACTTCTTAATTAAAATTGTTTACAGTGTATGAAAGGGTATGTTGAGTTTGAAATCGAACAAGGCGCATATGAAATTAGTTGCCCTGACGCGCAATGTGATCAAGGAGCTATACTTTCTCTAAAGGAAATGAGTTACCTAGTGTCAGCTGAGCTTATGGAGAAACATCGTAAATTCCGCTTGAACAGGGGTATGTACCAGATACTGATAAATACCGATAGAGTTGATTAACTCCTGTCGTTTCAGATGTATCTATGGATAAGGGTCGGGCATGGTGTCCTCGTGCAGGCTGTGAAACTATATGCTCGGTAAATGGAACAGGACCGAATGGCACGCCGCCAGGTCCAGTGCATTGTCCTAACTGTTCTACGGACTTCTGTTCGATATGTCGAGAATCTTGGCATAGCGGACCTTGTTCGGATCTTCCACTAGGAATACCTTTTGACAGTGACCATATTAAATGCTGTCCTATGTGTTCCGTACCTATCGAAAGAGATGAAGGTTGTGCTCAAATGATGTGTAAAAGGTGTAAGCATGTATTCTGTTGGTATTGCTTAGCTTCGTTAGATGTAAGTATTTAGGAAATGTATTATACGTATATTATAATAATCATAAAACAATGTGATTCTGTAGAACTAATTCAAATGCAACTTTCTTTTTATTGATCATATAGATTAATGACTATAATTATTACTAATGCATATTGTTCGTTGTACTAGTAACACTAATCGTAAATTCCATGTGTCATACTGTAGTCCACGCTTTAGTGGTGATAACTTTTATCTTACTAATTCGTTTACCAAATTGTGTTACAGGATGACTTTTTGTTGCGACATTACGACAAGGGACCATGTAAAAATAAATTAGGTCATTCGCGTGCGTCTGTAATATGGCATCGAACACAAGTTATTGGAATTTTTGCTGGCTTTGGATTATTGCTGCTTGTTGCATCGCCATTGTTATTATTAGCTGCTCCGTGTATTGTATGCTGTAAATGTCGAATTTGCGGCTCTTCTAGGCTCGAACAAGAGGAAGGTGATACTGCAACATAGAAACTTTAAAAACTTTTTAAGTATTTATACGGTAATATTCTGTTTAGATTAAAAAATAGCAGGAGAGTTACCTGATATATGGGCAATGTGATAGATGACTACTATAAGTATACACTCTGTGTATTTTAATGTCATACTTTGCCGTTCAAGAAACCAAGGACTATGAGATATCGAAAAATAAAACAAAATATAATTATAATAAGCATTGTAACTATAAAACTGGTTTGGTTAAAAAAGAGAGGGATAGTCATTTTCAGTATATACGTTGTTGCCCTGCACCTTTTTGCATTTGGCGGATTATTATAGTAGTTTAATGGCTTGCTCTTAGATATTAATTATTGTAGAGGATTCGAAGAAAGTTCAGATTGAGAAGCGAGACTACTGTATTTATATCCATTCTTCCTCATAAGTATACAAAGAATACTGCATTTTTTGTTCTACCAGAGAATAATGAATAGGTGAGTTTTATAGTAGCAAAATATTTTGTTATGTTATTTATTTACTTACATCTCTCCGACGCAGCATACTTATGAACCTAACACTTTCATAAAAAATGTTGAAAATGTTTAAATTTTAGCTACACTATACAAACAACGCACATGTAACTTAGTTATTCCATTTTTACTACGTAAAATCTGTCAGTGCAAAGGGTTAGACGTGGCATAAAGTACTGCTCATATATTAGAATATGATAATGTAATATATTTTAATATTGCTTTCTGCTTCATATGCAAGCCTAAGAACACTTTTTGTATAAATATGTTTACATTTATTGTAAACAATTTGAGGGGTAGTAATAGTTTTTATGGATATCGACTGTATATAATATTGTGGTTCAAATGATAAGTACACATTCGAATTCTGAATACTCATAATCTTTCGTTGTAGAGAAAACATTCCAGAGAATTATGTTTTGTGTCATAACTGATATTATACTGCCACATAGATCGTGCAATTTTCTTTTGTAAACAATACTGCAATTCTTAATATTTTTTTTTATTAATAATTTTTACCAATTTAGGCAAATTTTTAATGTTTAAGGTAGAATTCTACTCTATCTCAGGCTTCTGCACTTGTTCCAATGGCATATTAAAAATTACATATTAAAAGAATTTATTAATCATTTTTTAATGGCGTACAATTAAACGCGTCATAAGAATGCACGTACAAAATTGATCAGAATGATACATACATTTGAACGTGTATAATCTAAAAATTAGTGAGCATTCATTATTGTCTACAAAAGGACTCTCATTTGAGGATATAGTTGAACATAATATTGTTTGTTAAGTTCTGTACTTAGTTTTTATATCCAGTTATCCACTGTGAGTGTTTTTTACAATGTGTAGAGATACGGAAAACTTACGTGGTGACGTCATATAATTCTAAACTATGGTACATATGTATCACTGGACACGAAATTGTGAAATATTGTTTGCATTGTCAAAATGTCTGTGAAAGTGTAACACCAGTGCAAATCATGACGATTGGATCGTTTAATCTTTAAATTATTGGTTTATTTCGTATACATGTATAGGTATAAGTGTAAAGTTGCAGTATATTGTATTGCTACCTACTTTAGGCATTTAAAAATTTTTCAAGTCCACTGCAGTTTACACTGAATAATTGTTATATTCTACCTCTATTGAAACATGTTTTCTTGTTAGTAAAGTTTTTGTTAATTCTATTTGAGATAATAATTTGCATAAATAGTGTAAGAAAGCAGGGTAATATGCTTTGAAGAGATGTGGGTGTATTAATATACATAAAGTCACATTTTGAAGATATAATTATAATGATGTGAACAATAAGTCTTCAATGAGCAAGGCGTTTAGTAATAAATTTGAATGAGTTATAAATATGAGTTTTT
Organism: Tiphia femorata; assembly: GCA_944319695.1. Classification (NCBI taxonomy): domain Eukaryota; kingdom Metazoa; phylum Arthropoda; class Insecta; order Hymenoptera; family Tiphiidae; genus Tiphia; species Tiphia femorata. The sequence continues at coordinate 6,137,960 of OX090902.1, forward strand.
CAGTATACGAGTTTCAGTGTAAACTATGATAATGGTTAAAGTTTTCTCATTTATTGTAACAATGATATTATAATATGTAAATAAAAGCACAAAGTAAAAATAATGAAGAAGTGAGTGTGCATGCACGCTTAAGTGTTAAAAAATATATTCAATATGTAATACTTTAAGAGTTATATATATTTATGTTGAAATAACATTTAACATCATTAACTTTTTAGTGGAATGACTAGCAATTAAAAGTAATGAATGTTTTGCAAATGTGTGATACATCAACCTAATAGAAAAAATGACAGGAAGGATTTGTGCAAAAGAACATAACAAAGTTAAGTGTATATCACATAGTTGGGGAACTATATTGAAGTGAAATTATTAAGTACTAGCAACGAAACACTAGCATATATTCCAATTGTTAAACATTAGCAACGAAATATTCATATTAATGTTATTACTTCATTATCCGCAAGTTAGTCTATTGATGATTTATTTTCATAACTTAGTACATTATTGGCAATGTAATTTTACAATTCTTGGGTGATTATTTCATATGTTTGTATGTGCAAAATAGTTCAGAATTACTGGGAATTTGAACAAGATATCTTATGCATTATAAATATATATTATGAAATAGAACAGTTTGTTGTTTTTTCGCGTTGTTAAATACTTTACAGTATATTCTCCTTTATACTTTTTGCAATATATTAAATAAATCTACAATTTCCAATTTATATTGTACATATAATAAGTGTACTAAATATAAAAATTTATTTAAAAGAAATTAATGATATCTACATTCAAATTAAAAACAAAATTTTGTTATCTTTAATTTACCTTAGCGAATTTGCAGTAAAATAAAGCATATATTAATGTCGGCGCGAGTATGAATGTAGGATCAGTTTACCAATTTTATCAAAGTGCTAACACCCAATTTGTCAAAATTATTTATGTGTTTAACATTTGCATATATTAACAATTACGTCAAACAATAATATGTCTTGTTAATTCTGAAATAACTATTAAAGGTTAATCACAGTTAATACTAATTTAATGTTGTTTGATGCCTGTTGCTAGTTCTGTTGGAGGTACAATTGTATTTTGGCTAATTTTAGGTGATTGGTGTCCAATAAGCATTTCCTTAGTCACACGATAAACAATCATAATAGTATGTGTTAACAATTCGATAACTTCAGATGTTTGTAATCTGCAGTGCAATCATATTTATACATTGGGGTGATGGCATATCCTCATTTATATTATTTCATAGGAAAAGGTAGATATGGTTATTTTTATTTTGTTTAGGTTGTATCAGATGTGAACATTTTTTCTATAATGTTTCTACGTATTTCTATACAAATTATATGGTATATTAATGACTTCTTGCTGTTTTGTTGAGATAATATCATACGTCTAATTTAAATATATTTTTTGAAGAGGAATTTTGCGCATTTGGGAGAAGCAGGTGTGGTGTGTACTTGAAATATCTTTGAAATAATTACTAACACTTTTTAATAGATAATAACCCATTTATTCCTTTCCAAATACAATATTTTCTGTAAGAAAATATGATAAACCGGGTTGGGTCAAAAATATTTAAAATGAAAAAGTTCACAGGAGAAAGACACTTTAGGTAATTCATTAGATACTTTGCAACAGCAAGTTTCTGCTTTATCAAGCTTCATAAGGCTGCATGCATAAGAATCTTAATACCTAATGTGCCAAAAGAGCTAATTTTACTGAACCAGTAATATAGGAAATGGTAGTTATATTGCACGGATTACAAGACGATAATCTCGTAGTTCCACAAGAGCTGTGATAGATTAATATATGTGTTTTAAAAAAAATGGCTAATAAAAATAGAATCAAACCATATAAATCTAAGTACAATATCGTTATGTTAGGTATTAGTGGCATTGTAAAGTACTCAAAGTATGTAAGACTATATCTAATGTATCAATAAACATGACTAAAATTAAGTAACATTGAAATACAAACAGATTACTTAATCAGGCCCTTCGCTTTGAACAAATCTCTCATTAATCCTTTCAAATACCCAATTTCTCGTTGCAGATCTTTTACTTGACAGTGCAGTTTCTCATTGTGGTCTGCAAGTTCACGCTCTTCGCCTATTATCTCCTTAATTTCTTGCTTCTTCTTTTGTCTGTACCGTGTTGCTGCATTCTTATTTTGTTCCTTTTTACGGACTTTCTTATCTTCTACAGATGGCCGAGAATAAGGTTTGTGGCGATGTTTCGATGTTGCATAACCAGACTGTCTTGTACTGGACCTAGCTTCGAATACCCAATCTGGGTCATCCGCAGAGTCTTCGGAGGAAGCACAGCTACCTCCAGAACTGGTGGATGGACTAGAAGGGGAAACATTTGCTGTATGCGAACGTACATACTCATCCACTACGGCCAATTCGTTTGCAGCATCACTACCAAGTGGATCTAATGATATGTTCTCAGCATTCCATTGCCCAGGTACTTCTACGTATAATGATTTATCTTCAGGAATGACTATATCATATATCGGCTGGCCAGAGAATATTGGTTGTACAGGTTGTAGTGTTACAAGCAATTGTGTATCCACATTTACTGTTTTGTGTGGTGGAGGAGATTGCGGTGGGGTCAAGGTAGAACTTGTTTGCGGAATAATTTGATGGCAAGCTTCTACATCTCCTAAAACTGTTTCAAATTCCTGTAGTAAAGTGCGGGTATTATCTGGGCGATTGGATTTTGCATCACCCTGATACACAATTGGCTTGTTCTGGCCACTTTCGGGCACCTGCAGATCTTCAAATATAGGCAGGTCTATTTTTTCCTCTAACCAGTCCGAGAAAGGTTCTGTAAAAGAAAGATGCACATTAAAGTAAGATTTCTTCTGCCACGTATGACGTGCACAGGCAGATTCTCGAAAGTATAAAACTGGGCTATATTATATAATAAGTTAAATTTATATGCAATATAGTGGAAATATTGCGCGTATCCAAACTTGTTTGTTAGGTGTTACTATAATAGCCTGATCAGTCAACAGTGCTTTTACTGATTTCTTATTGAAACAATACATAGGAGTGGTGCATTGATGTATGTATAATTCCATGGACATTACCGGTTAAACTAGAAAAACAAGTTACGCATTTGCAATTTCCTTTGCTACTCATAATGTGACCACTGCAGTAGAACATATCATTGGTGCAATATTACTTATGTGGAGTAGTGAAAAAGTATATAAGAAGAACTAATATGTAAATGAATACTTTTTCATTTCCTTTTAAATATAAATACATAGTAGCAGAGTTAGTTTTCTCATAAAATGTAGGTATTCCCGTCAACAAGTTTATAAATAATGAACATAAAACTTTTTTAATTGGATCATTAATCATATAAATTGCATTGATATCTTGTTGTTTATATGTGTTGTTTTTCTTTTTTATGAAATATTGGTGTAGAAACCAGCTAGTTTGTGGGGTACTTAGTTAACCCTAACGGCTTCTAATAGTTTTTATCAGTAATTATCATTATCAGCTTCATTAAACTATTTTGTTATGCAACGAATATATGTGCGTGTAAGAATTTATAGGTTTCCGTAACAAATTCTTTTTTTCCACGAGTGAAATATATTACATAGAAACGAATGAAATTTACATAGGCTATTAACAGATTCACAATTCTGTAGAAGTAAAGAGATTACATGCATACTAATTGTGTACATTTAAATTGTTCACACGTTATTACTCCTAAGCCAACAATATAATTCTTGCAGTTACTAAGCCAGCCCTGACCCATTTCCTTATGAAACTTTGATCACATGCTATTTGATACTCTTTAAGTTATCATCATTTAAATGCAGAGGGCGGGAGGTTAGATAAGAATATTTTTGTATTACAAAGAGGCACACGTTAAGTAGAATAGAAACTAGTGAATTACAATACAGAGAATACGTAGAATTAATGTGTGCATTAAATCTTCGTAAACATGATATCCAGAATGAATTTAAAAGATATAAATATTGCCCGATTGCATATCATAAACAGCGTAATATCAATTTGCATTGTTCTCCTCCTTTTGCTCAAATATATGAGTGCTTAAAAAGTATCACTTTATTCAAGAGCAACTTTCTCTTTTAACGAGAAAACTGAAGAACATCTGTTGACCGTCGTTCGCATTTATACATATTGAGTATCCTGAAAAGTTATCTGCTCTCTTCTTTCTACTTTTTGTTATTTAATCGGACGATTGTTCAGCACAAAGTTTAATTTTACTTTTCACCGACAAACACGCAGTTCTTCAATGTATCGCAATGTGTTTCAAATTCCTTTGTTATCCACGCGAAACGAACCTCCACCTCGGTGGAGTTTGAAATAATAAAAGAAAATTTCAAAAATCTAAGCGCGCGTTTGCATCGTTATTTGAGCTTTGCGTTTGCGCGGTACGTGGCTCCCGATAATAGACAAATATATCGATGTAGCAACCATGGATCGATGTGCATAAATGATCTTTTTTTTTTCAGTCTATCGGAGCATGAGTGTTGGTGGTGGGGAAATCAGTAAGCGAAAGGAAACCTACCGCTGTAACATATAGCAGCCATTATAATCGCGCGGGGCTAATGTTCCTTCACGAACCCTAGATAGGGGCAAATAGGGATATATATATGTGTGTTTATATTTATATATCTATAGGTATGTATATGTATATATATCAAGGGACAACAGGTTTTCGAACGATTGTTTTTCACACACGTTACGACGAATACGTCAACGAGAGCATATGTGAGTCCACCCACGGTGCATGAACCTTGCGTATTCAACGTCTTTTCACAAGCTTTTGGGAGTTTACGATGATCTCTCGGTTCCACGTGTAACGATATGCGAACTGCATGCTATTATATAACATTAGCACGCTCCACCATCGAGACGCCGGATTTTTCACTTGTGTCACTTTTAAAGTTGCCAGTATTATCAAGTTTCGAATTTGTCCTCGAGTCCCCTAAGCACGCGGTGCCATCAACCTCTTTGGACGTTCTCGATTCTTAGTTGGCCTTAATGGGCTCGCATGTACGCAGATACCGTGGCCTTTCCGCAAAATCACTTCTTCGATAATAATCCCCAACGAGCAGCTGTTATTCGATGCGTCCGATCGCTTCTCGCGGTATTAGTATCGCGAAGAAAGTTCGTATATTCGGTGCACAGAGTATCCTAAGGGGCGAGAATCCGTTGGTGCGACTCTTGTTTTGTCTTTGGATATAACTAGGCGCCAAATATGAGCAACACGTGAGCAGCCGCGCTAACGTATGTTACACGAGCCTTCTTCCAAGTCCGATAGATCACTTGTAGATCTCGTGGCTTTCCCGCTTTCACACCCTCATGTGCGATAATTATATACGCAGATGACGGTGCTGTGAGCGCGGCATAACATCCAGTGAGGTTTTTTTTTCTTCCACTATCACGGTTTACTCTCGCGAAATTCCGAGCACCACTTCGAAAATACGTAGCTTGATTGTGTGTATCGCTCCGCCAATAAATGTTCCCGTGGTGCGATCCGATCTGAGCTAGTATGCCTGCGCGCGAGAGGTGCCTACTGAAAGTGACTGGATATTAAATGGTATCGTCGACCAACTGGACTAAGCTCGATCGCGACTAAACGCTGATGTAATTTAGAGCAATGCGCGAACGGCGATCGTGCTGTTAGTTGTACGGTTGGCCTGCATACTGTTAGAGAACCACTCCTGCTTATCTTTGGACTTTCCCCCCTCTGGCGCTTCTACTTCACCATCTCACACCAACGCGACCGCCTCATCCCTCTCCGCGGCCTCCAAGCAAAGTCGTTTGTGTAGAGGTTAACCAGTTTGTCCCACTCTATGTTTCAGAAAAAGAAAAAAATAATCGCCCAAGCGGCGGGAGAGAGTGTGAGTGGGAAGAATGAAAGAGATTGGGATACCGTAAGCTGACGAGTGAAGTCGAACCAGTAGAAAATAATTCTAGTTTCTGCATTTACAAAATGGAGCAGGCGGCACGCGCAATTATGCGTGAAAAGTAGGTATAGCACATGTGCTGCTACTATGTGCACAGGTAAAGAATTTGAAAGCTCATTCACCGTGTGGAGAATGGTTCTCTGCGTATGGGTTGATTATTCCGATGCGTATGTTCGATCATATGCACGGTTTACGTGCGTATTACATGTAACATTTGTTTTTTCACCAGCATACTCCTCCGTAGCTCGTTGATACATCGATCATTCAATCAGACAGATAATTGAACGCGTTTATTAGAGTAGATCCTTAAATTTATCGTGTACACCATGTACATTACACGTTCTTGTATCGGTCGATACATTGTTTATGTGTATTGCGCTTTACTCGTCCTATATACAAACATTGGACACCACGTTCGGTTTATTGTAATCAATAAGAATATATTGTTCATAGATGGAGAATTCATTGCACCAGTTGGTATAGAATATTCTAATGACAGCTTTCAATTTGAACAGTTTGTAGAGTATTAATAATATATTGGATACTTGCCAACATATAAGAAAGTATCAAAATGTAGTATGTAAACGTATGCAGAAATTTCTTCAGTTCTACTCCATAACACCGATAGAAACTTTTAAATGCGATGTTTTTATTGCTGATTTAAAAATCTTGTATGAAATGTATAAAGTTTAAGACATACAATACCTAAATGTTTCTGTATCGTAGTTTATCGTATTAACACACCGACTGCCATAACACTCGAATTCAGATGATAGTTTCAATGTCCGACCATCAATGATCTAAATAGATGTTTGGAAGGATAATTAACTCTACTAACAGTTAACTAAGCAGTCACCAAAATTTAGCTGACGTGGCAGTCAACGTGTTAAGAACTATAAGAATAATACACGTAAAGGTACCTTCTTTGATCCATTCGTCCAATTCTTCCAAAAGTTTTGTAGCCACTTGTGCACGGGTAGGTTGGTCATCATACAAAACAGGTTCTGTAGCATTGCTTGTGGATTCTACGGATTTGTCGTCAAGTAATAGCCAGTCATCATCATCTATAGCCAATGGTGGAGTCCCACTAGGGGACACCGGCTCGAACTTCCATGTCCACATCCCTTGGTCTTGATTGGATATCATTATTAATGCGAATCCAATCAAATAAGATTAAAAATTGATGAAAGGAAATTTGTGTCGTCGTAGCGACGGAATTGGTGAAGAGCGCCATGTTGGCACTGTAAAACATAATAAGCAATCGTTATGAAATATATCGTTGGTAAAAGGAAATTATTATGTAACGGCTACATGTTATTTTCATATGCATGTATTCACATATTACGCGCTAACATTCTTTAATAAAGTAAATGCAACAGGTAGCATAAACAAGGGACATTTTACGTTTTGCATATGGCAATTTTAACACGTTCCATGGCATATGTACCACCAATGGTAAACGTCAAGCTTCCTATTTAAGCTACGTGGCACAGAACGTGTTAAACCTAAAAAGAATTATAAAAATCTTCAATTCTATTAGCTACGAATATAAGAAGTAATTATTTAACATTCGGTATTTATACGCTAGATTATGAAAACTTTATAATCATATAGTCAATATCAATAACGATATTGCTTACTTTATTGAAGTATCAAAAGTTTTTGATAAATGTAAGTTGAATATAAGTTCTTGAGGAATCAGATTAAATATTATTAGAGATTATATATGACATTATATAAAATAATTATATAATGCTCTATACAATCTTTATATATTCCAACGATATCTTTGTGAAATTTCAAAACAATAAACTGGGTGTGTACATACATATGCATTATTATATCTGGGCAATCATTAAATCTAATCTTTTAAGCTAATTATTCATTTCCAGGACAAATATACGAACCAGGAAAGATTTATAAAGCCAATATATTGATAATATTCTATAATACGCTATTAATTAATGTAAAATAGCACAGATGATCTATATGGATTACTTTTTTTTTGTCATCAATTCGAAAGCTTCGCAACACACATATTTTTAAGGCGGTTGTAAAGCCATTTAAATACAAATTAATATATAGATTTGTTATCATAACAGTCAGATGTAAACTGTTACAAACGATTTACAAAGTTTCAAAATTACAAGTGCACGTATAAAATAATGTTTATTCATTGTATTGCAGAATGACAGTAATTTCGATGAATATGTTACATAGGTAAAGTTTCAAAGTTTCATTCAACATTCTCAAAACGATGGAAAAAGGGTAAATCACAAAACACGAATTCATAACGTGTTATGACGCAACACCGAACGTTGTCATCTGGTGGCTTTCTAAGGGGTCCATAAAATTCTATGCATTCTTTAACACCGTGGAAATAAAAGGACATGTTGGGAAGGTACTGAAAAACAACGTAGAGCGAGTAATAATCGGTGAAAGTGGATTATTACGGGCTTGTCAACTATAGTACGCTGAGTCACAAAATGGCAGCATCAGGCAGACCACGGGACACGAAACATTGGACACAGCTTTTCGGGTAAAAGAACAATGTTTATAGTTAAATAATGACGATTACTTACTCCATGATTAATTATAGCGTCGGCACACTTGCGTGTGCAAGCTGTTTCACGACTACTGACTCATCTTCTTGGTATCGTGGAGCGGTTGCTAAATTCAAATGTCTTCCTTGCAGGATTCATGGATGAAGAGTGATCGTAGCCACTTTTCCGCGCATTCGATCATCGTGATCACGTGCCACGTTTTACTCTCCCACCTTCGTCGGTTTCTAAGAGGACCGTGCTGCGCGCTTCCGTTGCCCTGCGTTTCTCCAAAACTGCAACTGCATTTTTCTGCTTTGGTAAGGTTTCTTCCTTCGAACTCACATGCAAATTTTTATAATTATTTTTATTACTTGCAATTGCACGTTGTATTGGACAATACAGTTTTCGCTGCAAGAATAATTTTTGAATGGGTTGATAATTCCCATGTCTCACAAGGAGGTGCGTTGGTATATGCGCCGGTGGATAATAGGTAAGCGCTGGTAAGTGCACAATAGATATCGCTAGATGGACTTCTCATATGTACCAAGCAGCTTACCATTTAGCTACCGTTTGAATTCTACATGTAGGTCTATTTTTTATTCCTGACTGGGATTGAATTCCATAGAAATTGGAGCACACATATGCTTATACGCATGTTACATGCATACACGCATCGTATATTTTCTGCACTTTCTAGGTAGTTCAATCCCGGCGCAGGAATAAAGAAAAAGCCTTATATCCGTCCCAAGAAGAGTGCATGGCACGTATCAGTGGTACCCAGTATCGGAATTATCTATGTGGAGCCGCCAGGACGGTGCACTTTACATGTAGGTGTATTTTACGTATATGCTGGTGGAGCATCAGTAAATGCACGGTAGCCACACTACGTACTGTAGACCTCTCGTATGTACCAAAGCTATAGTATTTAGCTACTGTTTGAATCCTATATCCGCTCTAAAAGAGTGCGTTGCGCGTATCGGCGGTATCCAGTGCCGGAATTACCTGTGGAGCCCCTGGGGCGGCACAAATGGGCGGGAATACTTGTCTATCTTACTTTTTAATACAGTAGAGGATTACTTTTCGTGTAAAATACTGAAAACAAAATGTACACTGTAATCTTCTTATATCTTACACGTAAATTGTCGTAACTAAAACACATTTTTTTAAATGTTTTGCAGATTTTTAAATAAAAAAATCTTGTGTCTTTTGATACATGGTTTAAAACAGTGGTATTAAATATGTTACAGTGTACAAATAATGTATAGTGTGTACACTTTGTATAATATATATCTACATGACAATTATAAAATGTTTAATTTAATGTTCTGCTCGCATGATGTTAAAAGTAGCTGAAGAACACAAGCAGATACTGCATTTGAGGTGACATTGTTGGATATAACAATACATTAATGGAGTTTTGGCTCCACTGGATCCCCTAAATGTATCATGACTTTACTTTTCATTTCCTATCTTTCAGTGAAGTGCACGTACCAACCTGCCATCGATGTTGCTAATTCATGCTTCTTCATATATGGATATATCTTCAATCTATTTGGAAAACAAGTATAAAATGCAATTAGTACAAATAATGTAATTGCACTGTACATTGTAAATCTAATTAACGTATGTTGCAGGATAGCTGTATAGTAAAGTCTGACGGAATTTTGCAGCCTTCCATAGTTTCATATCTTCCAACGAACAAAGCTCTCTATACCAACTCTTGTGATATACATCTTGGTAATGGATTAGTGAAGCAGCATGATACCTTCTGTCGCTTTTGAAGTGGCAGATGTGATAAACTTCTCAATGGAGACCATGGATTTTCCACACAAGCCATTCGTAACACAGGTGCACTTTCTTTGATAATTCCTAGATTTACTGTGAACACTGCACCAGCTGCAGCAGGATCCATTGAATTGGAATGAAATTAGAAGTATTGCTCCAAACTGATTCAAAACCGGTTCATCACTCGATTAAATTTTTTCCTTGGAGTTCTTTTTTTCGTCCATTTTCGTCGTGATACATATTTATGTCGCTAACGGTGTCCACGCTAAACTTTGTACTGTAGGTAAATATACAGTAAATTTTAAATTTTAGCAGATTCGACGATTCGATACTTTTAAAAGCATCGCGCTTTTATACGGCAGCCAATCAGCGCAAGCTTGTGTTCGCGCGAGAGCCAATAAGAAGACGTCCTGGGCTTTAATTCCCATTTGATATATAGATAGTTAAATGTGAGGTGCCTGCTAGCTACATGGTTTCTGCATGGTATTTAAATAGTAGCTAAATGATAGCCAAATAGTAGCAATACGTACCAAGGTCGTTTAGATTCATTACGGTATCTTCTCGTGCATGATATTGTATGATATTGTTAAGTTATTGTAAGTATGATATTGTTTGGATATCGGACACCACCTGTATTGTCTGGGACATACAGAGTAGACAGTATATTTACTAATTCCAGTACATTATTTTATTTTTGCACATAGATAGTTTAAATTTCGTTTTAAGACAAAATCTTTGGCGTACACGTTACAAACGTTACACGTTATTACATAATCACTAATTGGATGCATTATTTCATTTGTAATAAAAATACTTTCACGTTCTCCCACAACTATACTAAGAAAAGTAAGAAAAAGTGCGCGTAAAATCGGCACACCTAATATATATGTAATACTCCTATATTGCTAGCCACGTATATTTCCTATAAGCGGGAGCGGCGCCGAGAAAGTGAGACAGAACATCGTACTTTCGAACATATGCGCATGCGTTAGCAGCTGCACGTATGCGCAGTTGCGCCAAAGTACGAAGTGAGAGGTTGATACATATATGTCTGCACCGTGGTTTGTGCGTCGCCTCTTTAGTTCCATTAGCGATATAGTAGTGTTACATATATGCACCTAATGTACTCCATACACACATTACATATGTTTATTTCGTTTTTTGTTTAAAATATTCCTCTCTAAGCGATTCGTTCATAAATTGGCCTACTTTCATTCTGACCCACACAGGTGGCAACACAGTGAAGAACTTTTGAATCCCATGAGCCCAATATCCAGTACTGGTGTTCATCTTGCCCAGGGTCGCAATTGCATTTTTAGCATATGTCGTCGGATTTGGAACAAAAATGCTTGACACCTGAACAACAACAAGAAGAATCGCCAACATTTAGAAAAACACACAGGGCCGTACTCTCACCTGTACTTTAGCAGCGCTCGGATTTTAGATGCGTTGTATAGACATGTGTGGACATGACATGCGTACGCATGCATATGTATAAAGCTCATCTAAAGTCCGAGCGCTGCTAAAGTACGGGTGAGAGTACGACCCACAGATTACGCGTTACATCTGTGAGTAACGTGCTGAACTTAGCGCTACCGAAAGTGGTCAAATGACCGATCAGTAACAGAAATTTATATATGAAACAAATTTTCGATGCGGTTATCGTTAGTAGCAAGTCAATTTGGCGTTGACATAGCAAGACTTTTACCTGTAGCCTCTCCGAGAACGCATTCATTTTTGTGTTGACGAAAAGCGGGGCCAAGTGCTGGACGGTGATACCAAATCTGGAGTATTCAGCTCTGATAGCATCTGAGAAGCTCTTCACGTAGACTTTAGTAGCAGCATAGACCGTCATTAGTGGCAGTGGTTGAAATTCCGAGCCCGATGAGATGTTCACAACTACACCCTTCTTTCGTTTCTGCATCTGGCTTAGTACCATGCGTGTCATTAACGTGGTTGCTCCTACGTTCACGTTGATTATACTCCAGAGCTCGTCCTCTGGAACCTCAGCCAGGTACATCGGATAGGTGTATTGTTGTCCAACATTGTTCACTGAAACATAATCAGTTTTCAGGTATCCTACATTATGGAGCTTTAGAGTACCTATGTACTTTTCCAATTTCCTCACATATTTTGATACGTCACACAATTTTACGATCTAAATGATAGACTAGCAAGAGGATCACCTAATATTCCAATCGGTATGTCCTTCAGTTGACTTTCAATCTTTTCGAAAACTTCCTGTCCCTTGCTGAAGTCCGCGACTATGAGCCTCACTTCGACATCCGGCGCGATCTCCGCTATTTCGCTTTTGGTCTTTTCCAATTTGTCCAGAGTCCTACTGATCAGCACCAAATTCACGTGTCTGGTTGCTAGTTCCTTGGCGTAAGCCTTCCCGATTCCGTCGGTGGAGCCGGTGACAACTGAATTTGAAAGTAAATCCAAGAGACATAAATTTCACATTTGGTTCTTCAATTTCAACACTGGACGCGGACGAGGGCAAATAGGAGAAAGTTGCGCCTCTCTAAATTCTATGATTTCGTAAAAGGCAATATCAAAAGTGGAACATAGAATTTAAACTGTTGGAGTAAAGTTTGCTTTCTTGCTGTTTAATCGAATTCCGAAGAAACTTTAGTACGACTTTTTCCGCGATATGGTCTCGAATGTTATTTAATACGAAACGTTTTTACAGAACGAATTATTTTCCCGTAAATTGTTCACCTGCCCACTCGCCGAATCTTGTTCGCAAATCGATGGGTTTCGAGTCGATGATCGGCAGCAGAACTTCCCAAACGGTGCGTGCGAGCCTGACCACGGGTTCCACCAGAAGCCACAACGCAATCACAACCGCCAAGACCCACAAGGATATCGTCAGCAGCATCTTCTTTTTTATGTGTTCCCTGCTTTCAACGAATCAAGCTCAGTCTTCACGAATAGAATCTCACCCAACTGGTAATAGTGCATAATCTCCGAGCGACACAATAGTGTTCAAAAACTCTCGAAAGAAGCGGAGGGCAACGATTCGATCTCTTTATCAGTACACGCTATTCCAAGGCCTACCGATATTTGTGTTCAGCCGAAGAGAATTTCCTATATAAAGCGGTTACCACAAATACTTCAACTCTACACTGGGCTTTCCGACGACTTATCAATGAGATATGAAACGACACGTTCGCAATATCACATTCGTACCGCTTCGCAGCGAGATTCAAAGTTGATTTTAAAGTAATTATAAAGACACGCCACAAGGAGCACTCGTTGTAAAATAACGAATTTGCTTGTTATCTTAACCAATTTGCATCCGTAAGCGCAATAGTGCGCGGATTAGCACGGAATAATCACCTCACGGATGCAAATGGGTTAAAGAGAAAACCCGACAGTTTCTGAAATCTGGCTACGTCGACTCTTTGCCTTCGTACCTTCATTCGAGTTAAAAGCATCCTCGGCTTTCTAACTTTTTTTTTTTTTTTTTTTTTTTTTACTTCTACCGTCCCTCTATTATCTCACTGGCCTCTTTTCCCTTTCGATTTTTAAACCGTGCCGTTTCCGCATCGCTCAATTTACCTCGCACTTTCCACCGTAGCTATCTGCGAACGACCGGCGAAAATGTTTCACTAGTTCCTGTGCACTGATCACGAGTGTCTCATAATGCGCCTCACTTGCACTTTCGTAAACTCTTCTCACAAATACTTTTTCCACCTCCTTCGAATCTTTTTCGTACCCCTACCGAGCTCGTTCTCTTGCTCCTCGTTTCCTCGAGCTCTCCCACTTATCGACCTCCTTAATGACACTCTTGTTCTCTGTTTCTCGTTCCCTCTTCTTCTTCTTCTTCTCCCCCCGCCGTCCACCCCTCCTTCCGTCTTCTCTCTCCCTTCTCTCGCTCACTCGGACTTATTCGATTTATTTGCCGCTTTTATTTCGGTTTTTTCCTTTCGGCCTTTTTCTCTTCAGCCCCGCGGCGCCTCGCCGCTCGCTTGTTTTCGAAAGACGATTGTGACCCGCGAAGGCCAAAGAGATACTAAAGCGTAATGTCCGCGACGCGAGGAGTCCAACCTCCCCGACGTGCATCGAAGGCAGCACGACGAAGGTAAAGCTACTTTCTCTACCGGCCCGTTGTGTATACATATAGCTCACGGGAAAACGTGTCACGACGATTTGGACGTCGGCCGTGTGGATCAAGAGGATCGGCTGCACGATCCGGAAGAGTTCAAATCATCTCGTTAGTCGCATTTCACATAATGCGTGTCTTTGACGGTGATCGAGAGTAGCCCGAGTGTTCCTGATGGAAACGTGAGACTGTACTATGTACTAGGGCCAAAGTGTGGGCGTTGAAGAGACAAAGTTAACAGGAAGTGAAATCTACCGATGAGGTTCTTAGAGACTGGATAAAGAAACAAGAATGCGAATAAAGCTTTGCTTGAAAATATGCAAAGGAAATTATGAGTGAGAAGAGCGATGATCTTAGATGGGTGTCCACGTAATTTCGGTTCTGAGGATTCGCGAATGCGGTACACGTCAAATGAATTCATGCCAAGAATTAATGAGAATGATTTGTCACCCAAACGTGTCGCGACTTTGTTTTCGATCACGAATGGTTCGACGACAGGGAAAATTTGCATTGCCGCGTCGGCCCTCATCTACCGATGACATCATCGAGCGCGCATCCTCTTCTTCTTTCATTTTTTAACCGCTAAAAGTTCATACCAAACGAGGCACTTTGTTCGACGGGTTTTTTTTCGTCGAGAAATCTTATCGTGGCTGTAGAGGCGCGCCTAGAGCCTTTCGGGGCCTAGGCATACAAGCCTCCTACAATTTTTTAAATTGAAAGAACTGGTATTGGCGCTTTATTATTTAGATAGCTTATACAACCGAATCAAATTTAGTTGACTGATTTTTTATTTTCTCATTGTGGTTAGTTACCTCTGCGAGAGCCCCTGTTTTCACCGGGCCCAAGGCACGTGCCTATACTTTGCCTAGTGGTAAACGCGCCCCTACGTGGTTGTTTTAGGGTCGCTAGGGACATTTCGCGAGAGTGGATGGAACAGGATCAGTTTCGAATTTAATCAATGCGAAGTGAGCTTCGAATTAAAATAGTTCCCTTTTTTCTAGGATTACGGGCTGTTGGAAGTTTCCTATCTGTGGAAGAATACTGTCGGGATGAGAGGCTCGAAGTTCACGAACTTTAGAGTGAGCAGTGGAGAACGACTGGTGGCGGAACAGCACGGCAATTTTAAAAGTCACCGCTGACGAATTCGTTGGTTTCTTCTTCGTAGCAGGCTTCAAATCTTCCGAGGAATCAATCGAGACACCATGACTATTCTGCGAAATAACGAATCGCTGCTCGTCTCGCGTTTTCTAATGTACACGACATTCCGCGTGCGAATTCTTCGGTTACTTCTTCGTAGCAAGAATTCTTCGATGACAAGATGAAATTTGCATTGCTCCATCGGCGCTCGCCTACCAATGGCAACGTCGAGCTCTCGTCCTCGTCTTCTTTGGATCTTCAAACTGCAAAAGTCGATACCAAAAAAAAGCATTTTGATGCACGAGTGTTTTTTATCGAGGGATTGTATGGTGGTTGTTTGCAGTATTGCTAAATACATGTGTCGAGAGTGAACAACACAGAATAATCTTCGAATTCAATTAATCTAAAATGTGATTCTATTTAAGATTGTTGCTTTCTTTCTAGGCATACGAGCCACTGGAACATTCCTGTATGTGGAAGAGTACTGTCTGGATGAGAAGCTCGAATTTCACGGACTTTACAGTGAACAGTGGAGAACGACGGGTGGTGGAACAGCACAGCAATTTAAAGAGTCACCGTTGGCGAATTGCTCGGCGCGCGAATTCATTGATTCCTTCTTTGCAGCAGGCTTCGAACCTTTTGAGAAATCAATCGAGACGCCATAGCTCTTTTGCGCAGTAATGAATCGCTGCTCGTCTCGTATTTTCTAACGGATAGAGCGTTCCGTGTGTGAATCGCACTGCGCGCTACGATCCTACGTGACGTAACACGCCGATCGACTGGATCTGAAATTAAGCAATACAGACTGCGCGCGCCGGTGACTTTTACGGCAAACTTTTACGTGGTTGCGCCATCCTCTACCTCTTTCTTTCTCTCTCTCTCTCTCTCTCTCTCTCTCTCTCTCTCTCTCTCTCTCTCCGCTTATACTGTATAATTGCTCGGCAAAACGATTCGTTAAGGTTACGGGCAATACTTGTTGACATTCTTGTTAAGAACGCTTTAGCTACTCTACTATATCTCTCGTTAAGTCAAATCGGAATTCGATTCACGATAAAACGAATGAAGCGTGCAATTGCTAGGTGCACTGACCACAAGAAAGAAAGTGAAGGGCAGGTTCTCAAACGTTAGTCTAATGTCAACCTGTTTCTAAATACGATGGCAAAACGTCGTAGAAAGAGAGAAAAGCATTCAAGATCCACGTGTACATTGAGACTTGACGGATGAGTCCGTGAGCGGATTATTTAAAATGTATTGACATTCTACTGCGCGATCAAGGTGTTTGGGAGCTTCGAAAAGAAGAATCAGAATTGCTCGTCGAATTTTATTTGCGCTCCAGTCACGCCTTTGTAACGACTTCCTCTTGGCCCATCATTGTCCTCGCTGGTTAATTGTACTTGCCGGTTCCAAGTAGAATGGAAATAGACGGTCACGTGAATTCTAATGCTCGACGATGAAGGCACCGCGACGCGCGGATGAGACTTTCGTTATTATTGTTAATTAAAACATACAATTAACCGTTGCTTTAGTCTCGGCTGTTGGAAGCTATTCAGTCGGCCATCGTAACTCACCAAATGGTACACTGAGACTGCTGATCTCGATCGAGTTTCACCGATCGCAAAGTTCTTTCAGATAAAGTATAATGGATATCTGTGGACTCTGAAGTACATTCGAATCTACCAGTTTAGACCGAGGCAGTTCCGATTTTAATCGTAAAGTTGCCCTAGTCTATCGGCGAATGATAAAAGTGTTACTCGAATTACATTTCACGACGTTGATAAGGCGAGAAAGTGGCCGTGATCTTGAAGAAGTGCCGACTGTGGCTTTTAAGTGGACAAGCACGGCCTGGCGTGACGCAACGCGTCGCATGTACAGCCGACGCGGTCTCGAGGCGAATAAAATAAAGCGCGACGAAAGGGTGAAATGAATAGAGCGGTTTCGCGCGACTAAATAATTATGCGTTGAGTAAAAGGCGAAAAGGCGAGATGATGGAAAGGTACAAGGAGAACCTTGTCGATGGGCCGCTAATGAAGAGCGATGGTGGAGATGGTAAGAATGAGAATGACATGGCGAGAAAGACGGTAAAACGTAAAGACGCGTACGATGAACGTGAGAAAGACGAGCGTACTGGGGGAAAGAGAGGAGAAGGGAAAGAGCACGATGAGCGGAGGAAAGTGGAACGAGGAGAAACGAGAGGAGCACGCGGTTGGAAGGTAGAAGAACGAACGAGGATGACCAGGTGTGATTATGAACGAGATGAGATTGTTGGAGAGAGGAGCACGCGGTTGGAAGGTAGAGGAAGGAACGAGGATGGCCAGTTGTGGTAATAGACGAGAGGAGATTCTTAGAGAGAGGAGCACGTGGTTGGAAGGCAAAAAAAAACGAACGAGGATGGCCGGTTGTGATCGTAGACGAGAGGACATTATTGGAGAGAGGAGCGCGCGGATGAAAAGGCAGAAGAACGAACGAGGAGGGTCAGGGGTGATTGAGGACGAGAGACGTGGAGAGGTAAAGAGTAATGATATGATCGGAGAAGGAGAAGGCAGAGTTGTAAAACGAAAAACGTTGAAAGGCTGCGTGAGAAGGGAGGCGTGATTTAAAAATGATTAAAGAGCGGGAAGAAAGAAGAGAGAAAACGGAAGGAAAAAAAAATGAAGGGAGCAAATAAAAAAGAGATGGTCTCTCCAAAGTATAGACTTATACTCATAGACCGAGCGTTCTGTGAGAGGAGCTGAAGACTACATTAAAACGAGAGAGCAATAGTGGAAGTGAGCGTGTCTCTGTCTAACAGGAGCGTTGGTGGGGGAATAAAGAAAATAACGCTCTTGTTAGACGGAGACACACTCTCACTATTGCTCTCTCGTTTTAATGTAGTCTTCAGCGGCTCTCACAGAACGCTCGGTCTACGAGTATAAGTCTATGCTCCAAAGTATGTCCTAAGGGTCTGCACCTTCCTTTGCGCTCGCAGATAAGGTTCGCAAACAGCCGCAATCACGATCCTCCAGGCAAAGGCGTCGGGACGCTCCTGGTCGTGATGTCACTCTCGCGTCGTCGCTTCGTGACGTCAGCATTGGTATGTCCACTGATTGAAGCCAGTAGAACGGACGAAGAGGCGAGAAGGAGAGCGCAACACGGTGGTACTCCAAGGAGAGAAGAACCTGGAACGAGAAAGGTCGAGAGACTGGCAAGAGAAGGGAGGCACAAGTTGAAAAGCAGAAAAGGAGCAAGAGGATGGGTACGATCTTAGGAAAGAGAAAGAAAGAAAGGAAGGGAGAGAGAGGAAGGAAGGGAGAGAGAGAGAGAGAGAGAGAGAAAGACAGACCGTCTCACTGAAAAAAAGATAAAAGGACGAAAGCAAGCGGAGGAACGTCCAAGGCGCTTGTAGCTTCTCTCACGTTCGCAGGTAACGTTCAGTCGGTGCGCAGAAAATTCTCCGGGCAAGCAAAGGCGTCGAGGCGCTTACCGTCGTTCACATGTCACTCCTGCGGGACATTTCGTGACATCATTCGAACGCGCGAGCGTCGCGACGTATTGTGACGTCGTCAATCGAGCGTCACAACGCACCGTGACGTTGTCGTCCAAAGCATCGACGTCGCGTGGACGCAAAGTGAACAGTGAGAACCTGTTTCGTGTTCCTCCTCGCTTACTTTACTCGCCGAGTCCACGAACTTGGTGCAAAGCTCGTACTCTTTCGTGTCCTCTTTTTTACTCTCTCTCTCTCTCTCTCTCTCTCTTTCTCTCTTCCTCTCTTCCCCCGTTTTCCTCTCACGATACAGTCTACCTCCAAACTCTCTCCCTCTCGTTTCGTCCCACACTCGCTCCGGGTCTCTCCTTCCGTTATGTCACCGAAAAAACGGGGAGGGCCCGAACGAGGCGGCGACCGCCAAGTCGTCGTGACTTTTGGAAAGACGGTCAGTTAATCGAGGCTATTCCACCCGCGGAGCCGTGCCCGAGACGTTCCTGGCTTACCTTGGAATTTTCGAAGGGAACCACGGGGCCGCCAACGCGGTGGATCGTCTCGCGTCCCGGGAGAGCGCGAGCGCAGATAATCGCGGAGAGGAAGAGGAAGAGGAAGTCCAAGGAAGTGGGAGAGAACCATTGAAAGCGTTCTTCTTCTTTGCTCATCTTCTGCTGGCAAGTGCGAGCGACTTCTTGCTCAGCTTCTTCGTGGAAGGACGTCTCCTTTTTACGGTACGTAAATCAATCCGTCTTAACGATCCAGGCTAATCGTTGGCTTCGTCAGGTGCTGGAGAACACCTGGCAATCGCCTCTTCGTCCTTCGTTTAGCCTGCACCTTTTTGGGTAATCGCGAATTCAGCCCCCATCGTTCTAAGAACAATCGAGTCGTTGAAACGCGGAAGTACTCGAATCTCATTATTATTGTCGGTATTATTGAGAAGGACGTGCATCGAGTGGCATGCGAATGGTCGCATTTGTGATTTGCTTTTGTGCGCGATCGACGTACCGTGTTTGTAAACGATGCGTGACCAAGGAGGTAGAAGAGTGAGAAAATGTGACGTGCTCCGTCAGCTCCGCGAACGATGTCCTACCTGATACGTTCCACTTTCGTTAACTAAGCCAGAGCTCTTCCGTCGCGATTAGCCTCGTCATTTGCATTCAAGCGACAAAGGAAGATATCGTTTAATCGATGCACGTTGATCCGTAGTTTACTGCGATTTTTTAACGCGCGAGAAACAAAGGTGCTGACGCATTTCGATTATACATATTTCCTGTTAACTGATATTAAAGTGTGTTTAGAATTAGTAATGCGCCGTAATGTGAACTGGTGACGCGTCTCGGTGCAAAAGAGCAGAGTGAATTGTGTTTATGGGGTCCCCTTTGTTAGCTTTTTTAGTCGTGCGATTTTAATAAATAATAAAGGGGGTGACTTATTCGCAATGTTAAATCGAAGGTCAAGTGTCGTGAACGTACGCGTAAAGATAACCGTTGTTGAGACGACGAGGTCAAGGTCTATTCGATGGTGTACTTCACCAAGGACGCGTAGTTAGAAATGTGTTTGTGATTGGTTGAAATTGCAGTGAGATAGATTTTTCAATTTTTTGATTTGGTCAGAAACGAACGAGTGCTGGCGAACCGGTAGGATTAGGGGTCAAGGTCTATTCGTTTGTGTGCTTTACCAAGAACACGTAGTTAGAAATGCGTTTGCCATTGGTTGAAATTGCAGTGAGATTTGTCAATTTTTTTATTTTATCAGGAACGAACGACGAGTGTTTACGAACCGGTAGGACCCAGTTTGCGACTAGTATCCGTGTCAGGGACAAAGTTCAGGAATTTCAGTGGTTGATAATTGACGCTGACGTAAACGCCAGTCTCTTCTCACACAATCAATGGAGAATCGCGCGCCGGCACAGTTGAGCGTAGAGTGGGCCAACGTCTGGTCAACCTGTCAAAAGCATTTCTTCACGATCTTTCTTGAAAGTGCACCATTACAACCTGTTGATAATTATCAATTCTCAAATAATTCAAAGGGTATTCTATCTCATCGTCTACTGAACCTGTCGGAAGTATTTTTTCGGAATTTTCCCCCCGCGCGCCATTTCTCGAGAGTGATCGATTATAATTAATTGATAATTATTAACATCTAAATAATTTAAAAAGTATTTTGTATTGACTCACGCGCAACTGCTACAACGGCAACATATTCGAGGAACCAAAGAGATTTATTGTTAGATTTCAAGAATTATTCGAGTGTGTGAGAGTAACGTAATAAAGTAAATATGTGTGTTACGCGAAGGGTCGAAGAATTTTTTAAATCGATTCACGATTTGTGTTTCACAGTTCTCGCGCGAAATATCTTTGGGCGTGGGAAAGACGTCTGGCTGAAAGACTTTTAGTGCGTAGAAAGTACGCGCCGGATGTAGCGCGACGGACGCTCCACTTGGTGGGGCCGGGCGACTTTGTAGAGTCGGTATCAGCCGAGAGATTCGCGGAAGCGTGCGTGAAACAAGTGCGAACAACTGCACTGCTCGCCCATTGACCCCATTGCGCCGTCTCGGACTTGCTCTGGTTTGTCGAGCGAATGCATCATGCAAATAGGTTCTACGTAGTCCGCACCACGAGGAACAAATGCACCGCGGAAGTGGGCGATCTCCAATCCCGTCGAGGACTTTTGTTGCTTTTGTCTATCTTCGGATCGAGCATGGACCTTATATAATATGGACTGGTCCAGAGGCGGCTCCAAGGGTGGCCCTGGCCCACCTAAAGATACTCTGGCCCATCCTTTGGCCCACCCTAAAAATTTAGAAAATTTGAGCATAATTGTGCCGGTGATTGTGAAAGTGGTCTAAGTCAATAATTTCGAAAAATTAATTTTTCTATTTACGTAGCACTATTGTCACCTATACGATTGAAATACGGAATGATTTATGAACCAAACTTTTCTGACTTAGACCCACTTTCACAATCACCGGCACAATTATGCTGTCCTATTTTAAGTTTTCAGCTTTTTTTATATGAAGTTATTGTTATAATTAAAATTCTACAATTAACCTCTTCAGGGACGAATTTATTTAAGCTGGAATCAAGTCGGCATCGATTGTTAATTTATTTACTTGCAATGGCGATTCGTCGATAACGTTAACAATGATCGGAGAACAAGGCAGGAATGGAAAATTTGCGGAAAGAATAATACCCACGCGTGTTACGGTAGAAAAAATATAGTTTAACGAGAAACTAAATGTCCATATATGTGGCCAAGGGCGTCAAGAGGTTAATATTAAACGAAAAAATAATATTAAAATTAATATTAAAAGAAAAAAGCAAAAAAAAGAGGTACAAGTTCGGCCGTAGACGTAAATATGGCCCACTTATAAAAACGCTGACCCACCTGTGACCCACCCGCATGAATAGTTCTTGCGCCGCCTATGGACTGGTCATACATGTCCAGAGCAGATTAGACGGAGAAATACACACGTCCCTCAATTTGCACGAAGCATCCGTTCCACGTGGATTTATTTTACGCGAAAGAAAATCGCACAAATAGAGCCTGTAAGTAGAAAAGAAAAATATTGGGACTAAAGCAGTGCCACTCACACTACTGTAATTTAAAACAATTAACCTTTTCTTTTTAATTAGCATGAACTCGTCATCTTCGTCGGTTGATCAGTTAGAAAAACAGGCACAGAAGTGTAAAGACAAACATATATTCTGGCTGCCTTAATTCAGATCACGTAAATGAAGGGACGGGTGTATACTTTTCGGGACTTCTCTGAATATTTAGTGTCCCGAAAAATGCTTTGCGCATGTCTCCTGATGTATAGGTTAGTGGGAGATAAAAAATATACATGTTTATCTCACTCCAACTTATAGACAGTTGAGCATGCCTGCTTGCGGTATAGGTAGAGTGAGATAAAAAATATACTTACTCACTTTAACAGATACGCGTAAAACATATTTCTGGGTACTACGAGATAGAGAAGTCCCGAGCAGTACCTTTCTTTGTCTACCTTCTCGGGAGAAACTTCTCCGGACTTCTCTATAGTCAATGCCCAGTCCATATATTCAAGGTGTACGGGTTCGAGAGTTCTCCAAATTGTTGGAAGATCGTTGTGCTATTCTTCTCCAATCGCTCTCCGCGTTCTCCAAATTGTTCTTCAACTTTTTCAGTAGTTTACCAATCATTTTTCACGTTCTCCAAATTATTCTTCGATCGTTCTCCAATCATTCTTCTTTCATCTATACGCAGACGCAACGAATACAATGAATCCGAGTATATTAATACGTGATAAATTTAACATGTTGTAATCAACGACTTCCTTGAGATTTCAATCATGTTTTTTACATCTGCGGTAAATGATGTGCGAGAATTAATCAGTTTTACGATACAGTTGTTACCACACGATAAAGTAAATAAATGACCACAAAAATTAGCTTTACCAGTCGCCACCACGCCCCTTAATATCATTATTGAAACAATATTCAATTTTCAATTTAGGTAGCATTTAAAATGTATACACAACATTAAAGAACGTTACGGATCTCTTCTACAATAAACAACAGTTCCTCATACACGGTTCTTCCTTTAATTGAACTATTTAACAACGCTCTATTATTCACCCTCGTTCAATTCACACTCTACTCTAATTATATAACTTGAATCAACACAAACACTCATTGTAAAATGCTATAAAAAGAAGTTGTTAGGTAACGATCGAAACGTGGAGAGGTGCGTGCGTTTTATTAACCTTTTAAGCACGCGTGACTACCTTCTGTATCCTACGTATCGCGCCATTACCACATACTCGCTCAATTGTATTTGCGTAATTGCGCTTTCACAATAACGAACCTTCGCGTAATTTCTCATACGATATTACATTTCAGAAATTGGCGAGCGGCTCAACGCGCGTAACGGCAAACTATAAATCAATGCGCCGTGGTGACAAGGATATACGATGACATTATGTCGATCCAGGAGTCCGATCCTCCTTGTGCTTCTCGGAGTTTGGAGTGTTCTTGCAGCTGGTGCCAGCAGGCCAGATGACGAAAGCGCGACGAGCAACGAGCGGAACGCAAGATTCAAGTATTCGTGGACGGGACCGAATGCCCTCGCGAGATCGGCCCTGCTCGAACGCCAAGAAAGATTGCAATACAATTGCGAAGAGATCCTGGAGCGGGTCAAACCCGAGGATAGGATTTTGAACCCGGAATCGCTGAGAAACATCATAGTGGACGAGCGCCACGAGCTGCTTTACTGTTATGTGCCGAAGGTATTCACAGAGTGAGAGACAAAGTGGTTGAATAATGTGTAAATAGTTAGGTTGACTGAAAAGAAGCGCATTGTCTTGTGTAGGGTGATAATGTAAAATAATTCATTTCTTTCCGGTACACCTCGTATTTGGCTAGATTTAGTGAAGTGTTTAGAGACTGTCGAATAGATAAAAGCGCGCTTGTAACTAATCAGTAATTGTGAACGTGTATTGATTTTTTTAAAGATGATATTAGTTTTTTCCATTTAGATCACTTGGATTGTTAAGCAAAACTTCTTACTTTTTTCAGCAAGAGAATCTTTCTTTTTTCCGTTAATAAGTTATTGCTTATGATATAATTCAATAAGTGTTTCTTTGAATTCTGCTGTTCCTTACGACGCATGCAAATTACGTCATGTAGATTTACTTTGGTAAATCAAACTATTTTTTCTTCTTCGTATAACCACTGTTTACCGTTATCGGCATTGGGCGAGATTCCTCGATTGATTTGTGTTGACGAGTTTTTGTAGCCATTCCGAGTTCAGTCGACAATGTAGCTTTGGACGGTCGATCGGTGAAACGGTTAATCCAGTGACCGAGATTTTAATGTTTGCTCAATGTAGCAACGCTCACTCACAAGTTCAATATCCTAGCTGGATTGCAAATAATCTATCGCGAAGTAAAAATCAGCCAGCATTTGTATGGCAGTCCAACGAATTTTGCAATCTTAAATTTCGCAGTTGGAAATTCTAAAATTGCAAGAAATTCTTACGTGTTTGTCCATATGGGCCGGTTCACTTTCCGTTGCGATTTTCTGCCTTTCTCACGTCCAATAGTGCCCTCGGCGAATTGTTTTCTCTCATTTTCTTCACCATTGACCTACGTTGACGAATTCATGGAAACATTCTAACAATGAGTTCAGTCGACGAACTGTTCAACGGTCGATCGGTTAATCCAATGATCGAGGTTTTCATGTTTGCTCAATGTAGCAACGCTTACTTATAAGATCAATATCGTGACCGGATCACGAATAATTATCTATCGCGAACTGAAATCAGCCGGCATTCGTTTCGCAGCCCGACGAATTTTTCGACCTTAAATTTCGCAGCTCGACGAATTTTTCGACCTTAAATTTCGCAGCTCGACGAATTTTGCAATCGTAACTCTTGCAGTCCGACGAATTTTGCGATCTTAAATTTCGCAGTTGAAAGTTTCTCATGGAGGTTAATTCGGAAGTTGCAAGAAATTCTTACGTGCTGGTCAATGCGGGTCGGTTCACTTTTCATTGTGATTTTCTGCCTTGCTTATGTCCAATAGTGCCCCCGGCGAATTGTTTTCTCTCGTTTTCTTCACCATTGATCTATGTTATCGAATTGATGGGATCATTCTGACGATCAATTGCATTCTAAAGTTGGAAGAAATTCTCACGCGGTTGTCAGTACTAACCGGTTCACTCTCTGTTGCAATTTTCTACTTTTCCCACGTTCAACAGTGCCTTAGACGAACTTTTTTCTCTCCTTCACCTCCTTCTTGGTATTAAACGTTCTATTCAGAATTCCTCATGGCCCGGCAGGTTGCCTGCACTAACTGGAAACGCGTGCTGATGGTCACCACGGGAAAGTGGCCTGGTTACGACCCCTTGGATATTCCGGCCGACCAAGTACACTCGCCCGGGGCCTTCAGGAGATTGAGCAACTACACGCACTCTGACATCGAGAAGAAATTGGCTACCTACGACAAGCTGATCGTCGTTAGGCATCCCTTGGAGAGGCTGCTCTCCGCGTACAGAAACAAATTCGAGGCTAAAAACGAGAAAAGCTCGATGTACTTTCAGAGTAGATTTGGAATAAGGATCGTCAAGGTGATCTTTTTCGATAATACGTGTAATTAGAATAAAGGAGATTGTTGAAAAGTTTGCAGCCAAAGAATTCGTTAAACTAAAATCTCTTTATAGACCAAATCGCGTCGATAATTGTGCCGTTTGTTTTTCTAATTCTATGCTTTCCATTTAGCAGAAGCATCGTCGCGTCCAATGGCTTTACCCTTACCCGTATTTTAGTGGTGCTCGTAACATTAGACGTGCTCGATAAACATGCGTAGACACGACATGCACACCTATGCATGTGTCGAGCGCATTTAAAGTACGGGTGAGAATAAGGCCCTAAGTTTGAATCTAACGATTTATCCTTGGCTTCTGACTTTCGAAGTATTCTTTTTATTCGTCAGAAAACGAGCGAGATGAACTTACCAGCGATAAATATAACGTTCGACGTTGTCCTTAATGTCGTACCGGCCACTCGTCATTTCTTTAACCGGTTGCACGAGTTATCATTGAAAAGTTCGTGCTTCTCTTAATCGGTAGTAATTTGGTCCACCTGTTTAACAACCTGTTTGAGATTCATGCACGCATGACAGGTATTTCCGGTAAACACATTACTGTAAAATATCATCGATGCGTGCGTTCTTAGCAATTCCTTTTATTGGCTCTTTTTACTAATTGTAATTTGTTTTGCAGAAATATCGCTCGAATGCCACAGAGGAATCATTGAGGAAAGGAGACGACGTGACCTTCCGCGAATTCGTGGATTTCGTAACGGACGATTCTGAGAATGGTACCAGGAACGAGCATTGGAGACCGATAAATGAACTATGCCAACCTTGTTTAGTTAACTACAATCTCGTTAGCAAGTACGAGAGCTTGGTGGAAGACGCGACAGAGGTGTTGGAACGAATGGGAGCAGGAGTGGTTAAGTAAGTGCTTCTGATTCTTTATTTTTGTCAAATTGAAAGGCCCACGAGCTTCCTTTCTCTTTTTAGTTTCCCAGCGAGGCCTGCTACCAACGAGCCAACCTCGAAGAAGCTGGATAAATATTATTCCACGTTGAGTTACAAGCAACTGCGTAAGCTCGAGGATCTGTACAAATTAGATTTAAGGCTGTTCGATTATTCTTTGGAGGATGTCTTAGGATTCTCGTTAGCGTAATCAGATTTTCGGTTAGCGTCACTTCCTCCTGCGACTTAGAGTCAGTATAGTCGATAGTCATCTATAGATTGTTATTCTTGAGAGAATGTTACGGATGTTCGATTTTTATTTTCAATGCTCTGGTGATATCTCGTGTGCTCAAGTTAAACGTGCAATCGGATTAAGTTTCATTAATCTAGATCAGATTCCACTATTAAGTTAAGGCATGTACTTAAAAGCGCGTGATATCTTAGTTAAGTACTTCGATATGTACAGAGTAGAGTTAGACGTGACTCTTAAGTTATTATAGTGGAGTTAGCGGTGTTGAAATAATAGCAGCATTATTTTTGTAATCTTGCTACGTAATCAATGTTGCCAAACGCATTGAGCGACGCCATATTATTGTACGTACATACGTATAAAGCCATTATTAGCCTCGATATTTTTAACCCTCTAACAAAGACGCTTAACAATTATCTGTAATTAGATAATCCGCTTAATATCGTAGTCCCATGCGAAATAAGTTACCAGTGAATAGTTCTATATATTTCTAGGGGCACAGACATTTGTACATACAGTAGGCGATAAATAAATTTACATTATATGTAAACTCGAATTTACGATCGGTAGAGCTGTCGCGGGGGAAATCGAAAAAACTGTAAATTTATTGAACACGCATCCTCGAGATTTTCACGTGTCTCGTGTCTTATGTAACGCCAGCTGGAGTTTCAGGTCGAAGGTAGACTGCCCGTACATTGTCCATCGTGACAGATGTTTGGTTTAGAAGTTAAAATTAGGCGAAGGCCTGGAGATGATGGACGACCGTTTTGCGGGTGGTTTGCTTCGTCCATTAGTCGAAGTGAGAAGGGTTCGTAGAGCGCGTCGGCTTGTCCTAATCAAATGCAAAACTCTAGTGGGACGCTTTTCTTGGATGTTACTAGAATAACTCCAGCCATCAATCAATCTGAAGGACTCACGAGACTTCCACCGTTTCGATCGATCCTTCCTCAGCGCTATTTTCGATCGTCTCGTCAAGACATCAACCTGCTGCGTTTGCTTGTTTGCTCTCCTTTGGCATTTCGTGGCTTCTAACGAACATACGAACCTCGTCATCTTTGGATGCTCCGATTCGGTTAACGAGGCGTCTTTCCCTTTTTGTTTTTTGACGAGACGATAGGAAAGCGGCAGTTCCACTCCTTCGAATTTTTCGTCACGTGAAAAGCATTTTTACATAGCACGCGACACCAGGAATCCATCGTGGAAGATTCCTTCGCGATTCTCCACGAAGGTCGTGGACGAGTTGGATTTGAGAGGGGGTACATCTTCTCCGGGAGAAACTTTGCTTAAAAATAAGAATCGTCTTCCACCCTGTTTCCCTCTCCGGCGGATCTCAACTTCGAAGAGGACCCAATCGTGCGATACGCGCTATAATTAAATGATCTGGTTCGCTGCGTGTTCAGCTTGCACGCGCTACTTTCCTCCTCTACTTCTTTTTTCGTTCTTTCTCGATAACTGTATCCCGGTACAGGAGAATTGACCTTTTCACGGAAAGTCTGTCCTCTTTGTTCGATCGGAGAAAATAGAACGTGATGCAACCCAGTGCAGAATTTCTTCAGAACTCGAGAATGCATTTTCTTCGTAGTCATCTTGATCTCGCAACTTCGCATACTTTCGCACGGATACCTCGATTCTTTTTTTTCTATCCAATCGGAGAAAATCGAGTCGGACGCAGGTAGCTGAAAAATTTCTGAAACGTTCCAGGTTCTCCAGAAGGAATCTTCTTCATCGTCATCGCCATCTTCACCTTCATCTCGTGACTTTGCGTACATCGGTACGGATACCTTAATATAACTCGAGGCGACGGTACACGATCTTTCTCTTTCTCTTTCTCTCTCGTTGTCGATAGCTAGTTCCGCTGGGGTTCCGTGGGTGGGCCGATGGTCTACCAATCCTGGACCAAGCAAGCACCCGGCAAGACGCTCGTTCGAAGCACTTCGCGCTCTGGTGGGGAGAGTACGTGGTTCCTGGAGGAATTTGGGGATCCTGCGTGACACGGTCTAGTCTATGATCGAACGCACACGCGCGTGGACCCTCGAGAGGATCTTCGCGAGGGGGGCCGGTTGAACGAAGAAGAGCCTTCGGTTGGGGATTAGGCGTGTCGCACCGGTTCGACTCCTCGTATCTTCGTTCATTTGTTTCGTTACGCGCAGTGTCAGTGTTTGAGAATTCTCAAAGGATTCCGTCAAGATGCCACAGGCAGGCCACGAGACCAGAAACATCCTCACGACGTACTTCATTCTGATTCTTCTGCTGATTTCTCTCTGGCTCCTCTACTCGGGATTGTTTTAAATGCGGCGAGCCGTGTCTCGCCAAGGTAAGCTGCTTGAAAGATTTGCTCTTACCTCGCTTTGTTCTTTTAACATTTGCTAGAAGTGGTGGAAACTCATGTCTAGTTAATTTTGTTTTAAGAATAATATTAAGAAGATTTGGCGAAGCGATCGATAATTTTTCAGTCGCGACGATGTTAGTAAAACAGATCAATTTCCCTTTGTGCATTTTACTGGAAAGCCTTACGAAGAAGTTTGCTGTACTATTCGTACTAACGGTGGCTTTTAATTGTCGGTTCTCGATTACATCTCCTGAATTTTTCTTTCAGTTGAAAGTCAATTGTTGGATTGACCTTTCGAGACCTTCGTCGCCGGACGTGCCCGAGTCCAGTAACCATCGTTCGCCACAGTGATGCAAGGTGTCTTTCTGTTATTATTCCACCTTTAATTCCACCCTTGCTTATTCCACCTTTAATTCCACCCCTTTCTCAACGAGACGATCG
The DNA here is from genome assembly GCA_944319695.1 of Tiphia femorata. Taxonomy (NCBI): domain Eukaryota; kingdom Metazoa; phylum Arthropoda; class Insecta; order Hymenoptera; family Tiphiidae; genus Tiphia; species Tiphia femorata. The sequence goes on from OX090902.1 coordinate 6,167,994, forward strand.
CTTCAGGGCCGAGACAACGCGGAAGGAGGGACCATCGTGGACCATGCGGCGTCCATTCGACCGTCCAAGATCCTCGATCCAACGGTGTACTCTTGGATCGGTGGATCTCGAGGAGGGAGCAGTGAGAATAAATTCACCGAATTAAATCTACCCTGGTCTCCAGACTGGTCGATCTCAACGTCGCCCGCAAGAGGCGAACTTTTCTCGAGGATCTATTTTTTCATTTCTTCTTTTCACTCGACAACAGAATCCAACGCGAGCCCAAGAACATCTACCAGGGGAGATCGACGGACGCCATGTCTGCACTTATTTGTTTTTTCTTTTATAATTTAGCTTCGTCGTAACGATTAAAAGTAATAGCGGCAGAGTAAAAGTCTGTAAGAATGAAAAGTGGGAGGCGATCGTCCCGACAATACAGATACTCCATTATGACCGACATGGTCGAGTAAGATCGATCGTTTAATCAATCATTTGCCTGCTTTCGAGATAAGACTACGGAGAAAGAGGAGGCGCGCACGAGGTAAGAAAGTAACTTCCGGAGGACGGTGAAAAGGATTTTTTAGACGTGTAGTACCACACTCGAGGAATACGTGGGTGTAAAGCCAGGAATAAACCGACGCTACCGCGGGCCTCTCAAATGTTTGCGCGGTACGTTAGCCGGATAGAGAGGAGCGAATTGGTATTTTTGATAGCGTTACCAGAAATAGACGATGCTACTAACAGATATCGGCATATTCTTGGTACAAGAACGCCAGGACGTTTTCATCTGGAAAGAAAGGACAAGAAATTACTTCCAGAGATCCTCTTCGAATCTAGGGTCAGTATTTCGAGAGATTTTATTGTTCGTAAATTTTGTAGCGCACAGTATTCCTCTGTAATGGGATAAGAATTCGATGGATTTAAATTTGTAATCCAAGATGCAGGCGCACTACACCGTTGACGTCCATGATCGCACGCGTCTCGCGTTACCGATTTATTTCGTTTACCAAAAATATCCCGAGGAGAAATTTTACATCGCTCAGGCCGAACTTGGAAAACATTCGAAGCGTTTGGAATGCAACAGCTACGAATAACGTTGATTGGAAAGACTTTTTTTTTTAACATACACCGCGAGTCTGGAAGCTCGCGGCACGCGTGGCCAGAACGTAAGATTGAGAATCTTATTAAAACTTTATATACCATTGGTACTTCATTTTGACACGCGACATTTGGTCGTCTCAGTCCGATAATCGTTTCGAAAAACCTCAAAGCGACTCGTCCATGCTTCTGGTAGTAAATATTTTTACTAGCCCACTGGTACGAACCTCCTCCAGTAATCGCTCGAAATAGATTCAATTCGCTCCAGATTTCTGTGTTCCATGCCTGCTCTCCTTTTATCCCTCCTCTGTTCACCTCGCACCTGAGTTACGGGAACAGATTCAGTCCACACGCGCCTCGTGATGAATGTAAGGTGCATATTTCATTCGCGAGGAGCGTAGGAGAGGGCGGATAACTCGTATGCTCGTGAAAGATTTGAACAGTGGCTATTTACGAGAGAGACTGCGAACTAGTAAAATTGCGAAGTAGAAAATCTCCACCGCACTGAGGAAACTGCACCCCAGAAGAAGACTGTAGATTCCACCTACGGAAGCTGCAAACGAGAAACGCCTTTTAATATCTCTTCGATCGAGAATCCTCAACTTTGAATTTATTTGAGCTAATCGCTATTATTTATTTGATCTGCTCGATATCTTTTTCAATGCTGATTGGCGCTGAGCATGTTTATAAAGGCGATTAAAGAATGAAGCAGAAACGGAAAATTTTAAAAAAGAATAATCTACAGACGAGTTGCACTAGTTTTAGAAGTTAATTGATTTAATTAATTGCAGCTAATTTATAGTACGTACATAAGAAGTACAATGCGTCTGCAGTGGGTCGGGTCTCCCACCACATGTATACTTCCGCGTTCATGTAAACTTTCAAAATCGCTTGAGCAGCTGATACATTTCGACTGCAATGCGAATAGATTTATTAATGCTCTTAATTTGCGTTTTAAACAAAACATATTCTACATGTAACGAATTGAAGTTTGGACGTAAAAGAAATTTTAAATGCGGCTTACTAAACAGGCGTGCCGGCGAATTTGGTCGCCTCCAATTCTAAAACCGAGGACCTCTCGTCGTAGATCAGGTGGTCACAAGGGTTTCTACAGGTGCACGTGAAATTTTTTAAATAAACATCCTTGACGATTCTTATTGACTTGGCGTGCTTGTCCAAGCACAGAAAATCCTCCAGTTGGCAGATCTAATAATTGAGAAAATCATTAGCCGATTTCTTTCGTAGTCGAACAGATAGATTAATGTTATATTTCTTTTTTTACACGTATGTTGCGCTTCTCGGCAACGGGCGTGTAGTAGTGGGGTATGCATCCGCAGTTACGATAACTCATGTCAATTTTGCAATCCGTGTAACAATTCTTGTGACGGTAGACCGGAAGGAATTTTAAGTTTCCTTCGTCGTTCTTTATGCATTCCGGATCCAGGTGGCCCCATTCCTTGCGAAAGTGGTAAAAGTGCGGTGGTTTCTGCCTGTACTCCGGTTTTATGCTAATCTACACTCGAGACATTCAATCGTAATCTATTCTTGTTGCCGAAAGAAAGCGAGCTTTGAAGAGGAACGATGATACGTTGATTTGAAGACAACTTACGTGTAACTCTTGACCACGTTGCAAAAAAAACATAGGATAGTTTTCTCCAGGGTAATCGAGGTGGTGATGATTGTAGACCTATGGAAAGAAACTTTTAATTCACTTGTTCGTTGAAATATTTATTACTCTTTGAAAATTACCAAAATGCCTATGGTGTTTGTCGACACTCTCTCAATTGGGCCTGTGCCATCGTCGTCGACGAACAATTCAGGCCTGAATATTAGAGTGAGGCCACTTAACTCTCCAAATGCGCTTGTGTGAACAGGCTCGGGTTTTTCTGCCTCACTGAAAAAGGAAACAAATATTATCCTAAGACATTATAATAGTTATATCTAACAATCGAAATAGATATCAGTTGTAAAGAAAATTAGACACTTGCGTGTCCAAAAGATTACACGCCTTTCAATGTATACAATGTGAATGTCTAATTCTTCTTTCACAATTAAACTCGAAATATCGTTGCGCGATTGAAGTGGCAACGTAATACAATCGCCGCGAAATTTGGCATACATTTTTTAGTATATTACAATAATAACGTTACCTCTCGGCCCTTATGTAGTCCTGAAGAAGATAATTGAAGGAACAACAAAGACCTTTGACACTGTACGTCAAGGTCAAACGATCCTTACAACTTATCCTTTCGCCGTGCCACCAACAAGATTCGAACAAATCGTCACAGGGCCTAATTAATCTCAGAAACTCCACCAATTGTAAATCGTTCATCTTCAAAATCTGCTTGTACTTCACCAGATAGTCATCACGGCCAGGTATATTAGCACGTGACAGATCGCTGCCATACCTAAAAGTAGAATTATTTTCTTTGGCCTTGGTGTCGCGACCTTAGCTGCTTTTCTTTCGTCTCAATGATCAGATCATCAAACAATATCGGATTGAACGTATTCAATTGAACTGATCTGAACATTTCACTTCGCTTGTTAAAGGAAAGCAGCAGTTAAAAGTAATATAATTATTAGCCTGAACAAAAGTCCAAAGACTAAAGAAAATATCTGTACTTGAGATAAAACATTTGCTGCTCGAACGTCATGTTCGCTGGAAATCGTAGACTCTTCATCACCTTTAGTCGCGTTCGTAATAAAGGCGGAACAAATGGGCAGGATGTGATAGCTGGAAAGGGTGCGGTGAAGAGTGGCGTATTAAATGATTTCACGTAGATGCTAGTTGGATTGTGCTCGAATCGGCTCCAGAATTTAGTCACCAACGAGATTAAATCTGTAAAACGTAGAGCGCGAAGAGAAAGAAATGGTTATTGTTTTTAAAATCATTTTTAAGTGATAATTCGAATTTCGAGATACCCACACATCAGACCAACTATCATGACGCACAACCAAATCAATTTTCCTATCGTACTGATTCCTACAGAAGGATTACCAAGATACTGAATTCCGTGCACCGAACTGTTAGCAGTATAATCGTAGAAAACTTCCTTCGTGGCTTCAAATTTGTTCCGTATTTTCTTCTCCTTCTTCTTTTTAATGACGTCGAAAACTTTGTCGATAGGAGGATCTTTGATAGCCTTTTCCACGTCGAAGATGACATTATTTCTGACGAGGTCGTCCTCAAGAATCCTATTTAATCTGTTGTTCTCCTCGCGAACCTAAAGACAACACGATTAGCGATCGTAAGCACTACTAGATTGCTTTTTAATAATTTCGTCCCTGTGCTTTACTTACTACAAGTACCATTCTCGGCATGTTTTAAGCGAATAACAAGACTAAAGTAATTCGCAGGTACCTAGGCGAGCTTAAGAGCGGTATCATTTCCAGGGAATAAATGCTTTCGCGTATTACAGATTCTCTAAATTATAAATTAGGCGCTTGTAAAATTAATGAAGCACCAGTCTTTAGCGCAGTCTTCAGCGAGCCACGCGCTGTACTGTAAATGCTGACGTGCGGCATTTTAAAACTAATCTCACTACTGCATCCAGTTTGCAACACTGATTGGCTGATTGGCGAAACACGTGGAGGAAAAATGAACGCGTTCCCGGTTTATAGCAGTTTCATGGAATACCTGCTAACGCTTTTTTTTATGGAAAATAAAAACTCATCTCCCTGCCGAGAACAAGAGTATTTAATAACGAAGATAATTAGATAGCGCGCGAAACAGTAATAACAGTTTAGTCCGGTAATTAATAATTCGTGTGAGGAACTTAGATGCACGCGAATTGGAGAATGCCTCTATATACATATACTTCGTGCGCGTGAATTGTAACTATTTAAGAGAGAGACTGCGAAGTAATAAAAATAGAAAGTAAAAGATCTCCACTGCGCTTAGAAAACTGCATCCGAGAAAGAGGCTGAAGAGTCCGCCCACCGAGGCTGAAAATGGAAATGGAATTTGAATAATTCTTTAATTAATCGAAGACCTACTTAACCCTTAGCAGTTCTGTGTCGTAGGTGTGTCGACATCACATTTTTTACATCGACTCCAATGTCGAGCTAGACTCAACATTGTACAACGCAATTTCATAAATAATTGAAAGTGCTGAGATTCGATCAAGAAGCGCAAAGGGTTAAATTTATGTAAAATTTTACGTCGTGTAAATGCGTCACCTAAGAAATCCATTTCGTTTGCGGCAGGACGTGTCTTCCACCACATGTAGACTGCTTGGTTCATGTAAACTTTCAGGATCCCATGATCCGCTGATACGTTTCGACTGTCGTGGTCATGAAACGTGAAAGACATTTAATTCGATGGCTTTGTAAATAAATTGATCGACACCGTTGTTCGTTGGTCCTTACTAAATAGGCGAAGGAGAAAATTTAGCCGCCCCCAACTGCATAATTGTAGACTTCTCCTCGTAAATCATGTGGCTGCAAGGATTACGACAGACGCAGGTGAAATTTCCAATATACATCTCCTTGACGATTCTTATAACGTTGGCGTAATAATCCAGGCACGCGAAATCCTTCAATTGGCAAGTCTAAGCATTGAGGGATAATTATTCGGTAGATGAACTTTTCAAACGTAAAGGATTTCTTAATAAATTTCGATTAATTTCTTAATAAAAATACCCGTATGTTTCGCTTCTCGGCAACTGGAGTGTAATAGTGAGGTATGCATTTGCACAAACGGTAAGTCATCTCGATCTTGCAGTCGGTGTAACAATTTCTGTATCGATATACTGGAAAATATTGTAGGAGACGCTCGTTGTCCAGTATGCACTCCGGGTCCATCATGCCAGAGTCCTTGCGAAAGTGGTAAACGTTCGCTGGCTTTTCCCTGTACTCTGGCACTACGCTTATCTGCGATTAAGGTTGAGTTGTAAATTCGTCTACCTCAGGCACCGTGCGAGGTGCATAAAAAGAAAGAGAAGGGCGAGAAAAAACATAATTTGCTATGAAAGCTAGGCTAACAGAAAGTTCGATGTAATTACGTGCAATTCTTGGCCACCCTGTAGAAAGAATATAGGATAGTTATCTCCTGGATAATCCATGTGATGATGACTGAACACCTACGTTGGAAATTCAGTTATTGAAGTTTCTTTTTTTTCGTTTTTATGACACACCTCAAATAATTACCAGAATGCCAATGCTGTTCGTTGACACTTTCTCCACTTGACCAGTGCCGTCGTCGTCCAAAAACAACTCAGGCCTGAACACTAAAGTGAGCCCAGTTTGTTCTCCATATACGGTAGTGTGAATTGCTTTGGGTCTCTGTTCATTACTGAGGAGATAATAATGATAAGAAAGAAAATGATCGTGTGGCAGCGGAAGTGATCAAATGATCTGTACACGAATGAATATTTTTACATTCGTTGAATATTAGTACATTCGTTTTTATTTAATTGCAATGTCGACATTACCTGTCAACCTTTATATAGTCCTGAAGAAGATAATTGAAGGAGCAACAAAGGCCTTTAGAGCTGTAGGTCAATGACAGGTTAGCTGTACAATTTATCTCTTGATTGTGCCACCAACAAGATTGAAATAAGTCGTCGCAGGGCCTGGTCAGTTTCAGAAACTCCACCAACTGTAAATTGTTAAGTTCCAAAATTTGTTCGTACCCCTTTAAGTATTCTTCGCGCCCAGGTATAGCTGCGTGCGATAAGTCACTTCCATACCTGAGGAACATAATCTGAATTTTATTGTAATATTAAACAAGATATAAATGTCGAAGGAAGAAACTGTTTGAATTTTTTTAAGGAGGTCAGCGGTCATACATACTTCAGATAAAACATTTGCTCCTCCGAGGACATGTTTGGTGGGAATTTAAGAGTCTTCATCAAATTTAAGCGCGTTCGCAACAAAGGTGGTACAAATGGACAGGATGTGACTGCAGGAAAGGGTGCAGCGAACAGGGGTTGGTAAAAGGTTTCAACGTTAATCTTCGTAGGATTGTAATCGAATCGCTGCCAAAATTTCTTCACCATCAAGGTCAAGCCTATAGAACGTGAAATGCAAGAGATCAGAAATATTCTTCTAAGGATAGTAATGAATTTACGTCGAAGATACGCACAAACGAATCCTGCTATCATGACGCACAACCAAACAAATTTTCCCAAGTAACCGATTTTCATCGTAAGATTGCCAAGGTACTGGACACCGTGCACCGAACTGCAGTCGGTGTAATCTTGTAGAACCTCCCTTATGGCTATATTCTTCTCTCTTATCTTCAAATCCTTTTTCTCTTCGGTGAAATCAGGGACTTCGTTGACAAATTGATTTTTAACGGCGTGCTGTACGTCGAAGATAACATTTTTCCCAATGAGGTCATCTTCGTTCAGAATCGTTTTTATTTTCTTGTTCTCGTCGCGTGATACCTATAAGTTATACGGCGATCGTACAAACGATTAATTTATCTTTTGATTAGTAAAATTTTAATCGCTCTTGCATTTTTCAAGTGGACTGTATCGTTCACCGACAAATTCGTCTCTCCTGAACTGAAAACTCTTTTTGCCTTTATTAATTAATTGCTGTTTTAATTATTCTTAACAAGTACGTTAACATACTTACCACGACTATCACTCTCGGCATGACGAAATGTTTATGGGGCAGAAAGTCACTCGAGCAATAACCGTAAATTATTGCCGATAGAATGCTGCAGGCAATATTATCGTAAATGCACCGGCGTACCTGCATGTCAAGGGCCCACTAAATTATACATATATCAAGCGTTTTCAAAATTAATGAGACGTGCGCATCCTTTATCGCACACCATTGCTTGCCAAGGGCTCTTTAAATTATAAATCAAATACTTTCAAAATTAATGAGACGCGCATCTCTTATCGCCCTTCATCGCACTTGCGTGCAGTGTTCTACGATAATCTCGTTTCCGCGTTCCGCACCATTGATCGGGTTGTTTGCAAACACGCGAGACAAGAATTAACGTTTTCCAGTAGCTTCTTCGCTAAAGCAACTTCATTTCGTAAATAGTAGAAGATTTACGTTAATAATGGTCATAGCAATGATTATTGCCATATTTAATAACATTTTATAGATTAAAGTTTCTCTTCTATAAGATCTGTCTAAAATATCTTCGAATTCGTCGTCCATAAATAAAAATAAAAATTATGTCATAAGCACCGAATAAATGAATTCTTAAAATTTCGTATACAGAGCATCGAATTATTTTTCAGTTAACAGCTTATTTATGGACGTGTCGATATTATTTATTATTATTTTTTACCAATATCTTTGCTCACTGACGTGATTTTGTACCTGTGTTTCAAATATGGGCGCTAAATACGAGTGTGACGTGTTATTGCGTCACGAACACTCGCGCCACCTAAGAACGATTTGACTTTGCCGCGCAAAATTCAGTAGCCAATTGGGACGCGTCGCGTGCGGGTCAAGAACAGTCAAGAAGAACAGAGGTACTTTGAGATATCAAAGAACGCCAAAGTAACGACTGTTTCGCATTGTTTATTGAAGATTACACAAGTTGAAGGTGTTAAACTAATTGGCACTCGTTAACAAATCCATTTTCACGTGCTTGGACACGATTACAGTGACTGGATGCATAAAAAGGTATCAAAGATATAATATTTTGCGTCATGAAAAATTATTGAGTTCGGTAGCAAAGAACGATTTCAATATTTTTTTATGTAGAAGTAGAGAGAAGAGGACTTAATTAATGAAAAAAATTGGAAAAAGTAGGATCGGAGTAAGAAGAAGATGGAAAATGAAACGTTGTGATAAACTGAAGGACGAATCAAAGTAATGCGGCGTTGAAGTCTTCTTAGTTGAATATGGTTACATTGGTTATGTTGAAGAGTACAGGGTGACAATGAGTATACAAAGGTTTGTATAATTTTCAAAGTACAATCGGAACTGCCATACCCGATAAAACTTAAAACAATGAAAAAGTTAATATTTCTTTGGGCTTTACTCATTATTTATTTTCTTGGTAAATACATTCTGCATAATTATGGAAATTTGCTGTACTATTTTTCAATGAATTTAAGTTTCTTATTATTCCACGTTGCTGTGTACAATGAACGTATTCAACGTAAATAAAATACACAGTTATAAATATTATACAATAAATATAATAAAAGCTTTAGGTAACATCTAATATATACTTTAACGTATAAAGTATAATACAATAAATATAACAAATTATGTACATTTATCAAGAAGGTTGCTTATTTACAGGGACAAGGGAGTGTTTGCGCTTGCAAGGATTATCGAGCTTCCATATTCAACGAGGATGTTGATTCGATTTACAGTAATCAAGATCATGGTCAATTTCTCTTACTTCGCTGTTCGATGCGATCAGCGAATCAAGTGAGCACTGTTCCTAAATTTGATCTGATTTGGTACAATGTAATCTAATAATTTTTATAGGATGATCTCGAATCCTTGGTGTGGTACCTACATCAAAGATCTTGAAAAAGCGCCAACTGGTCGGGTGGCAATGGTGGCTGGGCGCGCCAGTCAGTCTCAGGATAATCATCGAAGCAGCTTGGATCACCTGGTGCCTTTACTCGTGGCCTGATAGGAGGAGTTAATGCTCGTTGTGGAACCTGTACAGAGAGTATTCGTTAATTGGGATATAATTATACGATCAAGTACTACGTGATGTCACAGTTGCACTGAAAAGGTAATAAGAAATTACCAATGGCCATTCGACTAATTTGAACCAACGATGCCTCTTAACGTCGTCAGCTCCTTGTCTCATGTTCCCTAATCGCTTTGTGCGATCCGCCACCAACAATTTCTTTATAAGATCCTTGGCGATTGGGTCCATGTGCTTGGGCCACTCTATCCTACCACTAAGTATCTTCTCATAAATACCAAAAGGATTGTCGTCAAAGAAAGGTGGATACCCAGCCAGCATCTCATAGATGAGAACACCCAGTGCCCACCAGTCAACGGCCTTGTTGTGACCTTTGCTCTGGATAATTTCTGGAGCCAGATACTCCGGGGTGCCGCATAAAGTCCACGTTCTAAAAGTAGTAAGAAAGACATGACAAATTGTTTTACAGTACTATGACTTTGTAATAGTTAAGTTTATAAGTTGTAATGTTTTAATTGATGGACAAATGCTAATTTGAGCCTTGGCTAAATAGACAATTGCTATTTTCAGGTGTCTATGAATATCCAATAATGGAGGACCGCATCTAGTCTTCTGTACCAGCATCAGAATAATTCAGGCAATAAAAGTAGCGCTTAAAGAGAGTGATGGCCCGTCTCGTTCTCGAGGCGCTTGAAGTGCTCGCAGTAAATTTCTGAACGAGCGCATCCATAACGTGATGTTTGACGGAAACGGACGGTAATAAATGTCACGCAGTCTCTAACGCGCAATAGAGGGGGATTTCGTAAGTACCGCGAATTAAGGCACAAACATGAACGCGTCTCGCGTAAAAGTAAACGTCGTTTGCGATAGTCACGGGATAGCATGTTCAAGGCCACCGACAGCTTTACTCTTAAATTTTTTCTTACAAATAATCCTACTGCGCACAAGATTGATGATTCATCATTTTTTCTTTTCAAGCTACGCATGATTTGTGCTTGCAGAGCTGCTCACCTGTCCGTGAGTTTCTTCGAGAATCCAAAGTCGGTGATCTTCAAGTGACCCTGGCTATCCAGCAAAAGATTCTCTGGCTTGAGATCTCTGTAGACTATGTGCTTACTGTGAAGGTACTCGAGGGCGCAGACTATCTCGGCCGCATAGAAGCAACTAGTGGGACCGGAAAATCTTCCAGCTGCTCTGAGGTAGGAGAAAAGTTCACCACCCGCCACGAATTCGAGCAACATGTAGATCCTTGCCTCATCCCTCCCACTCCAGAGCCTGAGAATGGCACGTATACTGATTTGATTTCTCTGTTACGCAGGTTTGCAAGAAAAAGAAAAGCTGTAAAAAATGCGTCGTTGCAGCTACCACACATACGTACATGTTAACGACGAACGGATGATTGATCTCCTTCAAGACTGTAATCTCGTTTCGCACGTGCTCCACTTGCTTCAATCTTATGACGTCGACCATGGAGAGAATTTTCAAGGCCAAGGGCGTTCCCCTATGTCTGCACAGCACGACTCTTCCAAAGGTTCCGGTTCCTGAAAGATATCACTGCAATTAATTTTCTTAAACCGGATCACGTGGAGTTCCAATACGTTAAAAGAGAGAGGAAATTTCCTTTCACCGCTCCATGCTTTCCTCGCATATTCCACTGCGTTATACGAGTGGATTTGCTTTACACATACAATCGGCAATTTCTTGAACAATTACCGTGGCACAATAGTGGCGCGCCACGTCGAGCAATAGATAAAGTCGCGTGACGCTTTCACGTATCTACGCGTCACTGCGCGAAGGAGGTGATCAGACTAAAGTACTCTGGTGCACACTGGAGTGGAACTACTGTGTTTCCAATGTGCACTATCAACTCGCCGATCATTCACAATGGCTTTCATAAAAATTCTATTGCACGACAGAGTAGCGCGATCGCGCGTTCAGGAGAAAAGTCAGTTGATTAATGGTATCCTATTTCATTCTCTTCTTTTTTTCTCTCTCTTTTTCTTCAACCAACGTCGCTGTTAACATTACCTTTTAGTGACCGTACTATAATGCGCGGTACATACGAGTTGTTAGTTCGGGCGAATAATTTACTCGCCACTACACACCGTGTTCGGATATTCGTTATCCTCCCAGACGCGCCACGGACTATTAATGTTTCGCGAGAATTGGCAAATTGCGCGGTAGCATCAGTGAAGCGCGCGTTGTTGTCTGCTCCAATGCTAAGCGCAATCTTCTGCCAACACGACAGCTGACAACAGGTGTCAATGCCGCGCACTATCCAAGGAGATTTGCCACTTCCGGACGCTCTGTGGCGTCGGTGCTTTAAATATCGTGTGAGCGACGAAGTTCCTAATTTCATGGGAGCTAATTTAGGCCGATTATTAAGCGAGACATTGCACTTCTTACTTTTCAGGTAGGATCGTGCGCGCATTCGATGGACCAATGAACGTATTTTAATTAGAGCGTGGAACGAGCGTTCCGTTACGGATGAGCTTATTTGCCGTCGACGATTACCTCCCCTTAGGAAGAAAGGAAAAGATCTTTTGGCCGGCAGATGCGCGTTAGCTGGAGGGCGCGCAAGTAATGTTTTGTCGAGTGTAAACTGGAAATATCCTAAGTGGGTCAAGGTAAAATCGCGGAGGGTTTACAGGAACGAAAATAAATTATATTCGGCGGAAAGTAAGAGGGCGTGTTTTGCGGTGGAGCCAGTGATTAGTTTACACGACCGCGACGCTCAGGATCTATACTTTTAATCTCGCTCGTCGTCCTCGTCTGTCTCTACCTCGCGAGCCATGTGCAAGCAAATATTTATGAATCTATTTAAAATGGATGAGCGTGTCGAGTCGAAAGTTATTTTGCATGCTTCTCTCTCGTGACGCTTAGCTTCTGATATCGTGACGCTCTTCGAGCGTAATTTAGATTCGCAACGTTCTATCGATGTTTTCAGACGTTTTGCATTTATGTGTTCGTCGATGTTCAATTTCCAGGACTAAAATCCTTTGCACGCGATAATTTATACATTCTGAAAAAAGGCCAAAAAAAAACATTTAAATGCCGCAGTTTTACTCGAATTTCGAAAGCTCGAGCGTCTGGTGGCGAAATTGTTTTTTTTTTTTCATCTTCTTCTTCGCCCGGTGGACACAACGGGTCTCTTGGTGACGGTCCAAAATGTGTTTTACGTTCAAAGGAGCCGAAAGCACATCTGTTCGGATCGATCCGATCTCGCGCCCGTGTGCTTTATGATTCCACTCTGTCTTACGAGGATGTAGGACGGGTTGCGTCACGGGTGGTGCACTTGGCGGTCATTTTGTCGTTGCGCATTTCTTTCTTCGTCCACCACGAACCGCGTAGTTTTATTGTTAATCGTTCATTGAAATCACGCGTACAAGACAACATTCATAAAATTGGGAATAACAATTTACTTTGCAGTGAATATCAAGAAGACGGTATTTTCGGCGCGAAGTTAACTTCTACGTAGACCGTCTCCACGCGGGCAATCGCTGATTTATTAATCCTCCATAAACGGTAGACAGCGAATGCCGAGAATATCACGAAACATTCGAGTGCCTTCCCTCCGATCGAGTTTCCGCGTAATTCCGGCCTAACGAGCAGTTAAATATACACTCTCCACGACGCGGCCTCTCACTCTCCAGTGGCCCACTTCCTTACTTCTCTAGGCATGAGCTTTTGTCTCACTCCTCTTCCATGACGTGTCTCCCTCGTGCGTGCGTCAACGGAGCCCAAATGTCAAAAGCTTCGCGCAAGCCTTTCCAATAAATTAGGAAAAATCGTTAACCGATATAGCTCGGTGTTTTCACGTCGAACGTGTCGCTCTCGGTTCGTGCAAACTTCGAAAGCTTCTCGATCGTTGCTTTCACCCGAGAAATCGATAGAAATTATCTGCGGTCACTGGTCACTCGCTGCTGCGTGAGAACTGACATCGTCGAAGCACGGTCACTGTCCTTAATTTGGCAATTTTCTACACCCAAAAATGATTGAGAAAGCTTCTCCACGTTTCACAAGTCTCGTTCGATTTCTTTCGTTTTGTTTTGACAATCTCCAGCTCCGTGACAGCTCGTATCGTCGAAACACGTTCACTGTCCTTAATTTTGCGAACCTGTCCCGGCAAAAGTGATCGAGAAAGCTTCTCCACAAGACTCCTTCTATTTTTTCTTCTTTTCTTTAAATATCGCCTATGAAAATACTCACCGACTGTTTTCACGATCTCCAGCTCCGAGACAACTCGTATATTTGAAGCACAGTCACTGTCCCTAATTTTCCAAAAATTTTACCGGCAGGAGTGATCGAGAAAGCTTCTCCACTTTTCACAAAACTCGTTCTACTTTTTCATTTCTTTTTTGTTTGTTTTTTTTTTTTTTAAATATCGCCTACGAAAATACTAACCGATTGTTTTGACGATCTCCAGCTCGTCTACGTCGTACCGAGGCGGATCCTCCTGCGATCCTTCCTCGTCGGACGTGGTGTCTCCCGACATCGTTTCCAAAGCACTGGCCGCTACGGCGGCAGGTAAACGCTCACGTCAGAGAAAGTTTCCGATTTATTTCTCCGGACGCTCTCTCGCGGACACGTGGAATGGAGAGGAGAGCCCTCTCAGGTTCAACGATCCACCACGCGCGATATTCTTAGAACGCGCACGATCTGCCACGACCCGATCTCATATCCGCTCCGACACTTGACCCCTGCAACTGGCACGATCCACTTTTCTCCTCGGATAATGGAAACCTTTTTCTGCCGGTGATGTTTGAATTTACAAGATTACGTAATGCGAGGTCCTTTCTTTCTCAGGGGAAAATCCTTCCGCGAAAAGTTTCGTCGGATGTGCAGGCTCGTGGCACGAATAAATGTCAAGAGGGTCTCCCACTCCGTGGAACAACTCTCGTTTCCTTTCTCCTGCTCGCCACCTTCCACTCGCTGGTAGTTTCAGAGAGAACTCGAAGGAACTCGGCTTCTTTGGACTTGTTACTAATGTCGAGTGTCACTCGACGACGGATATGCGGCACACGATGCGCTCAGTAGAATGCAAATGAGCCCCTTCTACCTTCCTGGACGCGCTACTTGCGGTGCACCTGAGAGGACGATGAGAACCAGCTACTAGATTCACGAGAATGTTACACGAGCGTTACGCGAGCGCTACGGGATCAGTAGGTGACACCTGCGATCCGTTCGCTTTGGTCGATCGAGTCGGAACGAATTTCTTTTCAAGCTCCTCTTGCAGTCTCGAGTTTACGTTGGAGGAGCCAAGGTCGAGCGTGGTCCTCCGGGTTCGAGGAGTGTTCGAAGAGATATTTGAATCTAATTTTCTTTTTATTTGATTCGTCGAATATTGCCTCGAGAGATTGAGCTGCTCCGATGATTAATTTGGCAAGAATTTTCTTTTTAAAGTCGATTTGCTGTTTCGAGCTTCTGCCGGAGGAGTCAAGGCCGAGGGTGATCCTCTGGATTCGAGGAAGTGCCTAAAGGTATATTTTAAATCGATTTGCCGACTGAACGAGGTCACGAGTGATTCAAGTGCTTGGAGAATTATTTCGGAAAGTTTCCTTTCAAGCTGGACGAGCTATGGTCAATTGTGGTTCCCTGGGATCGAGGAAAGAGAAATTTTCTTCGATACGAAGAATTCTACGAGAGCTTCTTTAAGGTGAAATTTCAAATTACTTCACCTATTGAATATTCTCACTAGCGACTGATTGCCTCGATGGATTAAATCGAAAGTTTCCTTCCAAGGTGGACGAGCCAAGGTCAATTGTGGTCTTCTGGGATCGAGGAAGGAGAGTTTTCCTTTAATAAAGAATTTTCCTTCGGTAAGAAGAATTATGTACGAGCTTCCGGTGATCTTTCAAATCGATTCATTACCTAAATACTGTCACTCGCGATTGATCGGTTCGAAGGATTAATTCGGAAAGAATCTTTTTTCAAGCCTGTTTTGCAGTCGCGAGTCTTCGATAAAGGATCCAAGATCACTCGTGCTCCCTTGGAATAAAGGAACTCCAATTTCCCTTCGGCGAGAAGAATGTTACACGAGCCTGTTTAAGGTAAAATTTCGAATTGCTTTATTGACCGAATACTATCACTTGCGATTGACCTACTCAAAGGATCAAGCAGATGGAGCGAAGGTCTCTGGTGGTCCACGAACTAAGAAAAAATTCTCTCTCTCTCCTCGGTAAGAAAGCTCAAATACAATGGAATTCAAAGTAAAACTCCAAATTTCATCACTTAAAAATCTCCTGGTACCGTTTCCACCAGGACATGCGTCAAAACAAGATACTCTCACTCTGAAATCCCGTTACAACGATCCAATATCTAATTGTTTATTGCTTCTTCTGCCTTTGAAGCGTCCAGGTAACGTAACTCTCGCGTATAGGTCGCTCTCTTTATTTCTTTTTCTCCTCTTTCCTTTCGTGCACGAGTACCAAGTCGATGAGAACAAGCAGCTCGAAGGTCGAGCGAGAACGTTTCGCGATACGAAATCCGGTAACGAAGGATTGATTCTCGCGACGCGATCCCTCGGGACCAGGCGTGTTACATGATCTCGCTCTCTTCGACCGCCAAGCAGAACTAAACTGGTCACCAAGAGGGGGGTATCTCAAAAGGCTCTCTCTATCCTTCTCCTCGCATTTTGCCACCTCTTCTCCATCCCTTGACCCCTTCCGTCCCTTTCGTCGCTTCACTCGCTCCCCGTCCCTCCTTTTTCCTCTTTTCCACTCCCACCAGCTTCCTCGAACTCTCACCGAGCTACGGCGGAGCTCCCGTTTCTCTTCTCGCGAGGCGCGCGCCTCGCGAGACATCTCTGATTTATGGTGCTACCAGTTGCGGAAGATCGGCTCCACTCTTGTTCGCGGGTTAAGGGTGCTAAGGGGTTCGATTACCGGAAAGCTTATTCGAGAATATAAAAATAAAGGTTTTTCTTTACGAGCGATGCTTTTTCATTCGTGATCAGAACAGTGACATTTTTTTATTTTCGGTCATATCACTTGGGGAAGATCGGCTTCACACTTTTATTCGCGGATTAAGGGTGCTAAGGGGTTCGATTACTGGAAAGCTTATTCGAGAATATAAAAATAAAGGTTTTTCTTTACGAGCGATGCTTTTTCATTCGTGATCAGAACAGTGACATTTTTTTATTTTCGGTCATATCAGTTGGGGAAGATCGGCTTCGCACTTTTATTCGCGGATTAAGGGTGCTAAGGGGTTCGATTACTGGAAAGCTTTTTCGAGAATATAAAAATAAAGGTTTTTCTTTACGAGCGATGCTTTTTCATTCGTGATCAGAACAGTGACATTTTTTTATTTTCGGTCATATCAGTTGGGGAAGATCGGTTTCACACTTTTATTCGCGGATTAAGGGTGCTAAGGGGTTCGATTACTGGAAAGCTTTTTCGAGGAATAAAAATAAAGGTTTTTCTTTACGAGCGATGCTTTTTCATTCGTGATCAGAACAGTGACATTTTTTTATTTTTGGTCATATCAGTTGGGGAAGATCGGCTTCACACTTTTATTCGCGGATTAAGGGTGCTAAGGGGTTCGATTACTGGAAAGCTTTTTCGAGAATATAAAAATAAAGGTTTTTCTTTACGAGCGATACTTTTTCATTCGTGATCAGAACAGTGACATTTTTTTATTTTCGGTCATATCAGTTGGGGAAGATCGGCTGCACACTTTTATTCGCGGATGAAGGTTGCTAAGGGGTTCGAGTAGGTACATAGAAGCTTTTTCGATGAGATTAAAATAGGTTAAAAGGTTGAAAGGACTTTTCATTCGCGATTTGAACAGTTGGGCAAGATCGGCTCTACACTTTTATTCGCGGATTAAGGGTGCTAAGGGGTTCGATTACTGGGACGTTTTCCCAATGAGATAAAAATGGAGATTAAGGGCACTGAAGGGTTCGATTACTGGAAAGGTTCCTCGAGATGATAAAAATAAAGGTATTTCTTTACGAGCGATGCTTTTTCACTCGCGGTTAGAATAGTGATATTTTTTATTTTCGGTGATACCAGTTGCGAAAGATCGACTCCACACTTCTATTCGCAGGTTAAGGATGCTAAGGGGTTCGACTACTGGGAAGCTTTCTCGAGGAGATAAAAATAGTTTTTCTTTTCGAGCGAGGTGCCTTTGGTGGAGAGACAGTCTCATTCGCTATTAAAATAGTGACATTTTGTATTTCCGGTGCTACTAGTTGCGAAAGATCGGATCCTCTCTTGTTCACGGATTATGGGTGTTAAGGGATTCGATTACTGGGAAGTTTTCTCAATGAGATGAAAATAGTGCACTTTCTTAACGAGCAATGTCTTTTCATTCGCCTTAGAATAATGACATTTTTTATTTATGGTGGAAGTTGAGGAAGATCGGCTCTGCTCTTGTTCGCGGATTAAGGGTGTTAAGGGGTTTGGCTACGGGTAAGCTTTCTCGAGAAGATAAAAATAGTTCTTCTTTACGAGCGATGCCTTCGGTAGAGTGAGAGTCTCATTCACGATTGGAATAAATAAACCACACCTCCGCATTTCTTCTTTCATGTTTCGCCGTGATAATCCTTGCCGGTTGTCGCAGATTTTTAAATACGTCGCATGATTCAGAGGAGGATGATGACTCGCGCGATCCTTTTTGTCGGCCACGTATTTATTTCTATTTCTTACTCTCGTCGCACTCTTTGCTTTCTAATGGACACGTATTGCGCGAGGACGGTTTCTATAGGGGTGTCGTCCGTGGCACGTGCGTCCGCAGCCTGCCAAAGAGGCACCCAACGAAAATAGTGATGATTCGAGAAATGTGGCGGAAATCGAAGGCGTGGGTTTACGATCTGTCTCGCCTGGTGCGCGTTTTGCGGTGCAAGAGAATAATGTGCGTGAGAGAGAGAGAGAGAGAAAGAGAGAGAGAGAGACAGAGACAGTGAGAATTTTCAGAGAAAGGTGAAAAGCACGCACTTAAAACAAAGTATCAACGCCATTCACCTTGCCATTCAATCTAAAAGAACGAATCACATTAAATAGTGCGCATCCAATGAGCGTTCTCTATCTGGAAATCGATACCTTTTGAATTTCGACTTATTTTCAATTTTGGCGATTGTCCAGGCCTGTGCGCTTCTTCGCTGCTCCTCGTCGTCGTGCTTGACGTCCTCGTGTATCCACCGGGAGTTCCCATTAATCGCACGACCAATTTATATTTATTCGAGGAGCACTCCGAAACTCTCACCAACTGGATTTATAACCCCGTGAGTGCATCGGTAATTTTTCTCTCTTTCACAGCGGCAGACCGGGTGGCGATGGGTCAAGGCGCGTCATCATTCGCGGTCACAAAATTAAACTAATTTATTCGATCTGATACAAAAACAAATCTCGACGAACGTTCGTGGAATAATCTCACAGAATTAGCGGGAGATTATTCGTGGATCGTGGAAGTTGAAAGTCTCGCGCGTGAATACAACGTGTGTGGTAAGAGGCAGCTTTAATTAAAATTTCGCTGTCCAATTTAATATTTTCGTTAGATCAGTGAATCCTGACACCGCGCCTGTTCGTAATACAATACGAAACTCTATTACGCAATATTCGTTCCCACGACCCGACGCAGAAACTTCGTTTGTTTATTATGCAATGAGAAAATTATCGTCTACCTCTCGTTCATTTGCAAACCTACGGTCCTCCAGTGGGCGACGTACTCCTATTTGATTTATCGACGAATTTACTTTAACACGAAATAGTTTCCACTCTTTTCTGGGGGGTTAATTGTGATCGTGTGATCGATCTATCGATCGATTGCCCAATCTCATCTTAGCATTTGTAATTCTAACAAACGCGTGCGCATGTACGCCGCGTCGCATCCATTCATTACATTACTACATGAAGATGCTTTTCCAGGAATCACATATGCCAAGTCATTCTGCTCGTTCGCCACGACACGGTGGGCCTCTAATTACGTATCGCGGCCTCGTGCGCATTCTGCTGTACTCGCTCGTGACTATTCTTCGAAGAGAAAGACTCGGTTCTTGAGTTCTTTCACTGTGCAATTTTCTTGGGTTCCCGGGAATTATCTTTTAACGAAGAAAAGGTCCGCAGACGGATGTAGGATAGCACCGTTAAGCGGAATGATCTATAATATTCGAATTATAGGTACAGTTCTTCGCGAAGAAATTCGAGGGCTAACTTCTCTTGCTTTCTTTCGAACGTAGTGAATGGAATTATTTAAAATCCGATATATGCTTCTAGTTCTTGGGGAAAAAATTAGGAGACCAACTTCTTTTACTTTGCATTAAACGTACTAAATGGAATAATTTAAAATCGAAACTATGCTTATAATGCCGTGCTGAAAGTTTACCGGCCACCTTCTCTTTTCTTTTTCTTCTGATCCAGTAAATAGAATTATTTAGAATTCGAACTACGCTTATAATGCTTCGTGAGAAAGTTAAAAGGCCAACTTCCCTTTTGCTTTGAAACGCAGCGAATAGAATTATCTAAAATTCGAAAGCATGCTTATAATACTTGGCGAAAAAATTCCGGGACCAACTTCTCTTTTACCTCCCTTTGAACGTAGCCGGGTATTTTCGCACTCGCCCTCGCATTCGTTCGCGCGCGAGTTTTCTTTTCATTTCGTATTATTTTCGTATGTCGTACGCTCGCACGCATTAATATCCACGCGGTCTGCCCGTATCGCTGAGAGTGGCCTCTACGATATTTCAGGTACGACACGCAACATTCGCCGCTTTTATATCGAAGCTAACCAGGGTCCTCTTGTTTCCTTCGTCGACGTCTCCTCCTCGCGTATCAACGATCTCTGCATTTCAACATCTCGTACTCCGAACGCGCGAAATAGATTCTCTGCTGCTTAGATATTCCACGATCGAAATGCAAATCGATATCGAGAATTGATTCGATCTTTCCACCGATACAAAATCTCCTTTCTCCGATTCTTCCACCCACCGTCGACCATTCCACAAGCTCCATTGCTCAACGTCTCTCTCGTCTATTCGCGGTAGACCGATAGAACAGGCTCCACGCGTAGCATCGAAACTATCGGTCCATTCCTCAAGGGCAAGGAAATTACGGGCCAAACTGACGTCTGTGGCGCCCACGACTTCTGGATGTGAATCAAAGCCCCTAGAAACGAAAGAGTGACGCGTCACGTCCCGTCAAGTAACTGTATATAAGTTGTCGTTTCGTATCGCGTATCGAGCTTCTTGGCGATCGTGAATACGATTTAATAATAACCATCCAGCTGAGTCGCATTTGTTAATCATTCTCCAAGCGTGCCTCCGTCGTAGCGTCCATGGGTTAATCTCAGTCACGAATTGTCCACGCGTTAGGCTCACCGTTGATCCTTAAAAGCACGCGCCAACTCACGCAACTTTCAAATCGAAAGTTCGTGAATTATCGCTGGAACCGGATGTGGGCGAGTACCGTTGTGCTCTCCGAAGATACGAGATGGCTCTTGGAATTTTCTTTCCTCGTAAAGATATCCGATGAATCAGAGCTACACGTGAGTGATTCTCTTGTCGAGGCGATTTAGTTGTTTGAGAGCCGTTCTAGAATTTCTGTAAGAAAATATTGCGCTGTTATTAAGTCGGAAGGGTTAAGAGATGAATTTATAATTTCATTCGAGGGGACTCGTGAATAGTACTCGTGTGTGCGGACTCATTGATGTTTTCTGCGCGAGCTCACGTTTGTGCTCTCGTAAAGGCATACATACGCGCGCAACTCGTGAAGCGCTACGTGTGGCTAATGGGTGGTTCCCATGGGAATGCGAAGGTAGGTGCGTTGTACCCTCAGTTTTCAACTTTCCGAGCGATCCCACGGTGACTTCCGGTTCCACGTCGACTTCCTGCCCCTACGACAAATTTTCCATGAGGACGATTCTCAGCGGGCAAGCGCAGATATAGGTACACTCGTAGCATCAGTCGTTTGTTCGAAGGAACAATTGGAGAATAATCTATTGAATCGATAATTGACATATTAATTTGTTGAATAATCATCCGGTGGAATAAAGAAGGTTTTATAAAAGAATCATCAAAGGAATGGTATTAAGAACAGAATTGTCGTGAACGAGATTATGTAAGATAATGATAGGAAATATGTAGAATGAGTTATTTAATTGTCGTATGTTGCACGTGGAAAGGCTATTAAAGAAAGTTAGTATGAATTGTTAAGTGAATGATATCACTGGTTTATGAAATTTGGCACCGGGATCTACTTGGATATTGAAGATGCACTCAATAAGCAAAATATTCAAGCGTGTAATAATCGTCTGGACGAGATACTTACAATAGAAATGTTAAATTATTTAGTAATTGCCTTCTTTGCGCGAATACGCTAATAAGAAAACTCAATACAATTGTTAACTGAGTTATTAAATTATGGTCAATACAATCGTTAAGTGAAATGTATCGCGCAAAGGACTTCATCAATGAGAGGCTCCCCACGACCACGGCCACTGATTTATGAAATATGGCGCAGGTGGTTATCTCGACGTTAAAAATACATTCGAAGGGCTAATAAACCAGATCAATAACCAAATTATTTCACGATCGATATTTTCCTTCGGTAAATTATATCGTGCAAAAGGACCTTTTCACAAGACTCTGATTTACAAAATACAGCGTAGGTGTCTATCTCGACGTTAAAAATACACTCGACGAGCTAATAAACCGGATCAATAACCAAATTATCAAATTATTTCACGATCAATATTTCCTTCGATAAATTATATCGTGCAAAAGGACTTTTTCACAAGACTCTGATTTACAAAATACAGCGTAGGTGTCTATCTCGACGTTAAAAATACACTCGACGAGCTAATAAACCGGATCAATAACCAAATTATCAAATTATTTCACGATCAATATTTCCTTCGATAAATTATATCGTGCAAAAGGACTTTTTCACAAGACTCTGATTTACAAAATACAGCGTAGGTGTCTATCTCGACGTTAAAAATACACTCGACGAGCTAATAAACCAGATCAATAATCAAATTATCAAATCATTTCGCGATGAACAGAATTGTTAAGTGAATTGCATCGCGCAAAGGACCTCGTCAAGGAGAGACTCCCCACGGGCACTGATTTATGAAATATGGCGCAGGTGCCTACCTGGATATTGAGGATGCAGCGAGGCTTGTCCGCCCGCCCTCCCGTCCATCCGTCTGTCCGTTCGTTCGTCGGAGCGAGCGTGTAACCCAGCCTGAAACCGGAAGCACCGCTTTCTGCCCTGCTGGCCACGAACAATGAGATCGAGAGATTCCTGGGAGGACGCGAGCACGATCGAACGCCGTGAGGTGTTTTATCGACAGTGGCGATCGAAAAAAGAGAGCTTGGTCTCGCACCGACGGAAAAAAAAAATCACGCTGACGCCGCCTCGAAGAGATATGAAATGGAATCGACTCGATTTCGATGAGATCCTTGAAATCGCGATCTCGTAGGTATCGATCTTTACGATCTTCGTCTGGAGCGCAAGAATCTTTATTAACGGGTGAAGTAGTAGACATCCTCATACTTCGACAGTTCTCACTCGGCTGACAGCAGTCTTTCTTCCCTTCACTGTATTTTATTTTCCACCGATATTACATGGACAACAATCAACGAATAAATCAGAGGTTCTTGGCTCGTACGAAATTACTCCGCTTCCGTTATTCATTTCACAGGATCTTAAGAAGTATCAAAGCTACAATGTTTACTAACCGGTGAACTTTTCTCCCGTCGGACTCCTCTGTATCGTGAGTTTTGCACGAAAGTGTATCCGTCTTTTTTTCTTCCTTCTTCGAGAGAGAGTTGGATAAAAAAGGGGAGAAGACCAAGAGGATGTGAGAAGCGGGAGTCGCGAAACAGTTAGGTACATGCGAGATATCGCACGTGCGTGTAGACGCGCGTCTGCACACGCTGTTCGCGTGTCGCACCTCTTCTTCGAGGCACTCTACAAGACCGTGTCGTCACCTGCTCGGACTGATAAGCAGCGCCCGATAAGAGAACGAGCGAGACTCGAACCCTCGTGCACCCTGAGCGAAGCGCGAGTCACCGGAAGCCCGCGTTGCGCGGGCCACCGGAAGTCGATGCGCCTACGATCTTTATCGCGCGCTCTCCGTGAAATCGTCTGGAATAAATGGAACCGAAGAAAAGAGACTATAAAAGAAGAACTACCAAAGGCGAAAGCACAGTGGAAAGAAGAAATCTCAGGAGGAATTTTAGTCGCGAAGTTTCTCTCAATTAGTCACTCTTAATTGTCGCTCATTGTTTAGCCAAGAAGCGGGAGGAGGAGGGTACGAGGCGCACTTCCGGTGCCCTCGTGCGCTCGTATTCGCGCGATCGCCTTTGTACGATCGATCGTACGGAACGTCGTCGTTGTCGACGTCGTCGTGGCGAGACAATCGGAGAGAATCTCTTCACGGCCATTGTCGTCGCGAGGCGTGCAACAGGTGTGACGCAACAGGTAATCAAACGCGAGGTATTATGATTCGTACGCGACGCGCGGGACCATGTAAGCTTAAGAACATGCCGAGGAACATCGTGGAGAACGAACGAAGCGAAGAATGGTTAGTGATAATTGAATCTAATGTTTTTTTCTGCAATCGTCGCTTCTCATGCGTGCTTTGAAAGAGCTACTTGAAAGACTCTTTCTCTCCGTCTCTTGGTATTTTAAATCCTTCTTGAACAGATTTTTAGGTTGAGTCGATTCAAATTTTAGATTAGTACCATTGATATTTTAGTTTCTTTTAGTTTAATTAATAAAAGAGCATTTTGGTGGCATCGATCATTTTTGGGATAATCGATGAGACTTTGGTCTGTAATTTTACCGCCGCTTTAGACTCGTTGGCAAGTTTAGATGCGCTCGACAAATATGCGTAGACGTCAACAACCGCAGCTGTACCCGTGTACGTGCATCGAGTGCATCTAAAATTGCGAGCGGCTCTAAAGTCGCGTTGTAAGTGCTTCAAAGAATTTCACACGTTGTTTAGAGCTAATGATAGAGGCAATGAAATTACAAGGAGAACAACTCACCCGAGTTACAGTCCACGCGGTGGCATCTTCTTCTTCTTCTTCTTCGTCGTCTCGTTTTCTTTTTCACGCGCAACCCTCCGCGCAGATTCCTCGATTCATCCACCCTCCACGACTCCACGGGGCACCGTGACGGAAGTCGCTCACCGTCAGGTGATTTTTTTCTCTACCGATCTTCGAGGACTCGCGCGCGAATATCTTGCGACTCGTGGCGTTACCGCGCGACAGGTGCTGTGCGGAGGATCCTTAAGACGCGTTTCGAATCGACCTAAGGAGGCCCACGCTAGAGGCCGCTTCTTTTTTCTCGCGGCCTGCCGAGCAGAGCTGCATTTCCGGTCGGGACCCTGTCTTCTCTTCCTCTCTCGTCCTCTCCTCTTTTCTCTCTCTCTCTCTCTCTCTCTCTCTCACGCGCTTCAGAAAATTTTCATTTTCCCTCTCTCTCTTCGCGCTTGCCCTTGCTCTCCTTATTTCTTCCTGCTCGATCCTTCATATCTTTCCTTCTATCTCTCTGCCTTCGCTTCTCTCCCTCGTATTCTCGTCCTACCCCCCTTCCATCTCGGCGGCCGATTCACCTCTTCTCTCCTCTATTCTTTTTCTTCTTCCTCTTCTCTCCCCATCGCCACCTTCGTGGGGGCACTTTGTACGACAAATGTTTCTCAGCACCGTGACGGCTCCCGTCCGCGCAAGCGTTTCGTGAGTTTCTTGCTGGAGGATGTAGGAAGAAGGGGAGAGGAAGAAGGTCGTTGCTCGTTGCCAAGCCAAGGGGCCTTGGGCACATGTAACGGTAAAGGTCGCGCAGGAAGTAATGCGATTTTTTTTTTTTACGGAGAATGCTCGGAGAAATGTGGTGATGAGGTTTTAATTGGCCATTCGGTGGGAAGGGATGTTTCAAGGGACGAATTGTCAAATAAGAACTTCCTGCGAATGTGCTTTCGTTTTTTTAAGTCTTAGCAAATTTTCAGCCATTGAATTTTGGAGAATTTTCTGTTACGCGAATTCTTACCGAAGATTTGGCGGATTTGACACGAACATGCTGAGACTTTTGTCTTTCTAATTTTTAGCAAGCTTTGCGCTCTTGAATTTTTCAGCATTTTGGGGTACTGGAGGATTCGACGGAAGAATTGGGGGATTTAAAATGGCGATGCTGTGGGCCGGTTTTCGTTCCTCCAATCTTTAGCAAGCTTAGTCTTATTTAATTATCAAAAAATTCCTCGTCTTTGGAGAATTTTACCGGAAGATTGTCGAGTTGAGAAATGGCGGATTGTGGACTAAATTTCATTTTCCTCATTTTTACCAAGCCCCGTTCCATTTAATCATAGAAAAACTTCCATGCCATTCGCAGAATTTTCAAGTGCAAAGAGAGCACGTCGTGAACCATCTTCCATTTTTCTCATTTTTACCAAGTCACGTTCTATTTAATTATAAACAGTTCCAAGCCACTGGCGGATTGTAGCATTGAAAAAGCGCATACCATGAACCAGCCGCGATTCTCCTGACTTTCAGCAACCTTCGTTCCTCCGAATCGCAAGAAAACTTCCGCGCGTCTCGAGAACATAATCGATCGACCGACTTCGATTGAAGCGGTGTTTTGCGCGGCTAAAATTTCCTCGTTTAAATTCCCATGCGCGTGACCGAGTCTAGTGTTTATAAACTGATAGCGTGGGCCACCGTCGTTGTACACTTACATGGCGCGTTAAACGAAACGATTTTTCCCGCACTCGTTCCCATTCGCCATTCCAACGTTGCTAGGCCGGACGCTGTGTATGACACGGGAGCTCCACGGGCCCATTACTTAAAATCCCCCGTGAATTCTTCCAGTGCCATTTACAGAATCCAAGCCACCTCGACGATTCTTCGGCTGCCAGGATGTGTTTCTGGAATCACTGGACAAAGATCGGAGCACGGTGGAACAATTGGAAATTTTCCATTAATAAGTCAACGATCGCACGATAAAAGCGTAAATCAACAAAAAACCCAATTGAAGGTTTTCTTTAACTTCGAGCCGCCTCTACGGCATTATTCCACCGTGCTCGATATTAAAAGAATTTTCTTGTTAAAAATGTGCTCTTCTTCTCTTAGAAGATTCCGTCCGAAGAACTAATCGAAGAAGCGAGCGGATTCCTCATGCTCGCTTCGAAACGCAACTACGTGAATTCGTTGGCCCGTTTCGCTCTCTCTTCTTGCTCTTCCGCCACGGTTCGACGATTCTTCCCGGAAGCAGCCAAGTTCGTTCGATCTCTCGCTCCGCCACGATTTGTTCTCCACGCGTTCTCCACGCTTGTCCTTCAAACAACCTCAGGCTCGTCGCTCGTTCACCGTTCGCCTTTCGTTCTCCACTTTTCGTTTCATCCACCTCCACCTTTTTCGTATTTTCCACTCACCGAGCTTTCTCCGTTCACGATTCACATTGGCCACTTCTCACCGACTCCTCTCGAATTCGATAGGCTCTCTCGTTCTTTGCTTCTCCACGCTCACGTCTACCTTATTTACTGGCACTTCTCCATAGTGTTTCGATTCTCGTTGGTCGATTTCCACCTTCTCCTCAGTTTTCAACGAATAAATTTGTCACGTCAACTTCCCACGACTAGCTACTACCGTACTACGTTGGAAGTAGACGACTGTCACCGTTCTCTCGAATCAATTATAAGCGCTTCGAGTGTGTCGATAGAGAGAGAAAAAGGTCGCAAGATAATTTCAACATGCAATTCTATTGATAATTCTTCGTTCGCGAGTTGTATGCACACGTGCCTGAAAAAGAAAAAAATCGTACGGGGTTAGGCGATAAGCGTATCGACCGATCGTTCTTCGCCCACGCGTTGGTACCAGGTTTAGGAGAAAGAGTCCAAATCGACATTTGTTTTATGGAGAACAAAGTCTGGAAGATGTTGCTTTGCAATTTTGTGATGTCAGTGCGACTCTGTTAGTAATTCTTTCATTGTTCTCTGTATTCGCGCATGTCCGAGCAAGAATTATTGATGCTGAGTTAAGCGATAAGCCTATCGATCAGCTCTGGTTGCCCTTCGCGAACTGCACATGCACTGGTACCAGGCTTCTGCGATAAAGTCAAACTAAAATGTTTCCACTTTAGAGAATCTCGTTTGGAGACTTTAAAATATCAGTGCAAATCCATTGGTAATCTTGTGATTGCTGTTTCTGCGCACGCGTGCCTGCGAAAAAATCCAATAGGTTACGCGATCACTTTTCGTGATCTGCACGCATGGTGGTACCAGGTATATTGGCAAAAATCCACGAAAGAAATTTCTCCGCGGTGAAAATCTCAAAACTTTGAGGCACAAGTGCAACTCCATTGATAATTCGCTGGTTATCTTTTTATGCACACGTGCCTGCGAAAAAAACGATTGTCCAAGGTTAAGCGATAAGCCTATCGATCACTTCTGGTCGCCCTTCGTGAACGTACGCTGGTACCAGCTTCCTGTGAGAGACTCCAATCGGAAATTTCGTCCACGGAGAACTCCGTCTAGAAATTCGCTGAAACATCCGTACAACTCAATTGATAATCCTGTAGTCACTCTCTGCATCCACTCGTGCCTGGAAAAAAAATGATCGATGCGTGGTGAAGCGATCAGTCGTGGTCGCTTTTTATTATAAACTGCGCCCGCGTTGTCACCAGTATCCTGCGTGAAGTCAAACAGAAATCTTTTCAACTCGCAGTTTAAAACGTCTCGTGCAAAAAGATCTGAAATATCTACGAGCATGAAATTAAAAATATCTCTCAGCATTATAAGTATCTTCTATCCTTCCTAAGGATCAACGCGCTCCTCGCAATTTCGCGGCTCTCGTCTTTCTCACGATTCGAATCATCGCATCTCTCAAGGCTCGTAGATGTGTGCCGAGCTACACACTCGCGCACGCACTCACACCTTGGTGCACGCATATTATGCATCCGTGCGATTCCGTACACCAACTCTCGTCCCGTGCGCACGAGCATACGCGCGCGCGCGCGCGTGCGCAAACGCAATTCTTCCACCGAGACGATCCTCGGCGTCGAGTCTCGCTCTCAAGCCATTCTCAAGCCGCTCTTCCGGTCATGCTATCGTTTCTCGTTCTCACGGCTTGTTCTCGAACTTCGAGAATCGCGGCTTGCCGCGAAATAATAGCGCGCCCGCGATTTGTCGTACCTCGGGTAGCGGAAATCTTCTTTCCCGACGAAAGTTTTCGTTACGTTTTTGCGTCGCACGTGAAACGGTGGATACAGTTTTTTCAGAAGGTGCATGCAAATTTTTGTAGGACACAAGAAGTAATTTCTCTCTTTCTCTTTCTCCCCTTTTCTCTCTTTTTAGATACCTTCACCGATAATCTTTATTAGTCACGAAGCCTCACTATCAGCTCCAAAGCGTTTCTTCAATTCTCGTGCCCTGGATGAGACACGAATGGTCACCGTTAAAACAGCGTGAATGGAAATTTTATGCGACGAAGAGAATAATTTCCGCGGCCAGTGTCCTTGTCCGTCTACCTAAGCTAGGCAGCGCTACCGATAATCTTTACAAGCCACGAAGCCCTCGGTCCTATCGGCTTGGACGTTTGCGAAAAAGAAACGGCCTAGATGTAGTCGATGTAGAGAAGCGAGAGCAAGCGGCAGAGTTTTTTTTTTCTCTTCAAAGATCAACGGTCGAGTAATGTATACGGTAAACTTGATCAATCAGTGGTCTAGCTCCTCTCTAACGTGTCACTTGAACCTTGACCATCGAAGGATGAAATCGACCGATGGAAAATCAGGGCCTGTGACGTGACCGGCAATTTTTCAAAAGTTTCGAGAAAAAGAATTGGTTCCTTCGTCGTCTCGTCTGTAGAATGATCTGAAGCGATCGTTCTTGATTTTCCAGCGACGCGTGACGGTCCCGTGGTGACCGCGAGAAGGCTTACAAGGGAGAAAGATCGTAACTATCGGTGGAGAACAAAAAGTATAACTCGAGGCCCGCGATGGCGTTCCTCGGCAGCAGCGCGACCAAAGGATTTCACGGTGACGCAACGATATCTGGGCCGGGAGAGCGAGGTGAAGTGAATGACGGTGGAGTGAAGAAAGAGAGAAGCGAGGGATGAGAATGGTGGGAGAGAATAATTGTGGAGAGAAGAGAGAGAGAGAGAGAGAGAGAGAGAGGAGATAGGAATTTCGTGTGTGTATGTGTGTGTGGTGTGTATGAGACAAGAGAGAGAGAGAGAAAGACGCGAGAGAGCACGGAAAACAATAAAATACCAAACAGGCCCCAAGACACCACTTATATACCCGGTGCTTCGTGACTTTCGAAACCTTATTAAATCACGACATAGATTCGCTCTTACAAACCGAGACATTCCGGTTACGTGGGTGAATTCTCGTGAAATGTTAAAACGTCCAACGCTATAACCACCCATAGATACTGAAATCGAAAGAGACTTTTCAAAAAATATTTCCAAACTTTCTCAGAGCACTTCGTCGAGACTTAATCAACCACCTGTCGGTAGCTCTCGCTCTCTACTTTTCCAAGCGGTTTAAAATTCTTCAAAGAGAAGCGAAGGAAAACGATGGATTCGCGTGCGCACAAGCAACGTAACTTGTTTTCCGAATTACGTGACGATGCATCATCGGCACGGTGGGCACCGAGGATTACGTAACCGATCGAGCGGGAGTACCGGAGCGCGCCGTGAGAATTTTGCGCGGGGGTGGTGATGCGGCACTAAACTCCGAAGCGAGTAGAAGAAAAGAAAATACAACAGAAGAGAGCAAGATCCGCGAAAGGAAAAAAATCTTCTTGTTATCTCTGCGGAGCCTGTTCTTCCATTATTATAACACAGACGACGATCGTTTGGCTCGGGAGCAGAATCGCGCGCGATTACTTTTCGTGTTGTCGGTGGTTGGCGTAACCAGTGGAATAACGGTGACGTCGTACCTACGTACCGAGGACACTGACCCGATGAAAATCCAAGGCGCGCACGGCAAGAAAGAGAAACCGTCGCGAGGAGGCAAACCCTCGGATCGTGGAATGGATTCTTCGCAGGAGGCAACGAAGGGCTTTGTCCTTGCCCGAGGATCTTTTAGAAACGAGCGCCGAGGGTTGCCAGTGTAGCAGTTTAAATCGAACCAAGTGGAAGTCGAGAAACGTGGCAAACGATGCTCGCGAGTGGCCGATAGACGCGTTTGGAATCGAGCACCGTTAGTTCGGCTCTACAAGCTGTGGTACCCTCGATCTCGATCGCTTCTATCGCGGAACTCGCAGAGGCCTTCTTGCGAATTCGCAAATGAACGATGAATCTCTCTTTTAGCGCGTCAGCTGAGGAACAGCGGGTGCCGATACCGCTCGACGGTTGACTAACGAGAGAACGCAACGAGCCGCAGGAATTTAAGAGCGTTAGGTTCACTCGAGAAGCTTTCTCGAGGTTGCACGTACACTTGTTGATCGATGTTAGGGATTAGCTGCAGGAGTGGGGTTGGTGAACGTGAGAACGGGCGTTTTTTCGTGTTCTTTAATTTACGAAGGCTCGCATCCTCGTTGTAGTTTAATGAATGTTGACTTGTGCTCGGGGTAGAGCGATGGATATTCACGAAATACGTGAAATTCTTATAAAATACGATGGAACAGTTTCGACGAACGACACAGGGTTTGGGTGAGAGAAACTTTTACTTGACTGACGATAATTCATATTATAATAATTATTTACGAGGTAACGTGAATTTAATCGCTCGCATTAATGGTACTCGCATAACGATGAATACAAAAATGATATGAAACAGATTCGTCTATTAATATTGATCGATTGATGTATCTAGATTTTCCGCGATTCTTTCTCACCGTCAATTCACCAAATGAAGAAGCTTCAACGAGCCAAAAACACGTACCGAATAAAAAACAAGCTTTCGCTCGAAGAATCGTACTCCTACGGCGAATAAAAAGTCGATCTCTTTCTTAAGTTTTCTCGATAGCTGTAACTAGAGTCCTTCTCACCCACGATTAAAAAGCTACAACGAACCGGAACACCGAGCGAAAAGGAGCATTTACCTGCGACGATAGACGAAGTTCTCGCCACTTTAGGAGAGCCGTTCTCGAGCGAGTCTCTAGATCCTCTCTAGCGGGCTCTCAATCGTGTCCTCGTTGCTCACCACGATCATGATCCCTTGGTCGACTGGTTCAACCGTCTCCTCCTGTCCCCTTAGGCGGTGACGACGCTCGGCTGGTACCGTTCCCAGCGTTTCTCCGTGCAGACGACGAGAATCAACGCTCCTTTCTTCTCTCATCTCGTTTCGCGCACGAGGTCCTCGGAAGATTCGTCAATCCGTCAACGATCCTTTCACTGTTCCTTGTACCGGCCGCCGTCGTCCAACTCGACCGAGACGCCTTCGTGATTCGTCTATTGCGCACATCGGACCGTTTTACCAGGAATAATAAGCGCGAGGTGGTGTATCGTAGACGGAGGTCGGGCCAAAGGTGGCCTGGACGAAGGAAGAAGAAGAAGAAGAAGAAGAAGAAGCGACAGTATTGGTAGCTGTAGCGAGCGGAGAAGGACGAGAGAAAATGGCTTTCCTAGAAAGGACAATAGGCGAGGCCGAAAACGGGGCCCAGAAATAACACGTTGGATAGTGGACGAGCCGAAAAACCGAAGAGGGATAAACTGCGATCTATCAAGGCGCATGGATCCACGGTGAAAAGGTGCACGCAGAAGGAAGTGGCTTTAAAGTGTTGGCGAGATATCGAGGGAGCAGTGTGCTCGCGCGCGCGCGCGCGCGCGGAGAGGAAACTCTGAACCGGTTGCTCGAAGTGACGTGAGTGAACTGAGGCTGCAGCCTGGCAGGTAACGCCAGGTAAACCTCCACCACTGGTCGACCTGCGGGCAGGCACACACGCAGGAGAAGGAAGGTGGCCGCTGGCTGACTGGATGGCGGCTTAGGCTGGGTGGCTACGGACGGCGAGCCAGCCAGCCATCCGTAGAGAGACAGTCGGCGCAGTCAGCTCAGTCAGCCCGACCTGGGGAGTCAGCCTGGGGCCCCTACGGCCGCCGCCGGGAAAGAAGGAAGATTGTGAGAGCAGGACGAAGCTGGAAGAGGTTCGTCGGGTGAGAGGAGAAGAGACGGAGAGAGGTGGAGCGCGACAGGTGGAAGGAGAGGAAAGACGAGTGGAGAGAGAGAGAGGGAAGAAACGAGTTGAAGAGGAGTGTAATAGAGAGGGAGGGAGGAGGAGGGAGAGAAAGAGAGAGAGAGAGAGAGAGAATGGGAAGCAGCAAGAACTGGTGGTAGGAGAAGAGAGGTGGGAGAGACTTGGAGTGACGAGGAGAGCCATGGAGAAACGAGGAGAGAGAGGACGGTGTGCTGCGTGTGACTCAGCTCGGAATGAGCGAATAGGCCAACAGCATAGCAAAAGCTGTGTGCCACGGCGTGTACGGGATACGTACGCTTACCGGGTGTTTCGGAAGTACGAAACGCGACCTACACTGGTAGATTTCACCTGCATTCACCTGGCGCACCTGCGCGAACCTTGCCGCGAACTCACGGGCCATTGACTCTCCCCGTCAGGTGTCCTCATCCGAATTTCTACGATGCGTTTTCGAAAGGAGAGAAAGATAAGAGATAACATGTGGTAATGCGCACGATAAGAGAGCCCGATGCCAACACGATCCCACTTTCCTGGAAGCTCTCGTAATACACAGTTGCCACCTTCGTTCTGCGTGCGTCACGCTCGCGACGCTTCACGGTTTATTTAATAAGGTTGCAGGAGCGCGCGCCCGCGTTTATGCACCGGCGAGCAAGAAATCCTACGGCGCGCTCGCGCAATGTCTTTCCCTACGTAGGAGATTTATGAGGCCGTGGTAAAGAAAGAAAAAAGAGAGGAGAATCGGGAGCAGAACGCGCGCGATGAAATTCTCGCGTGTTGCAGCTCGTCATTTTTATCGTCGTCACGTTTGTAGGCTGTCCCGTGGATTTCTTTCGAAATGTTGGTTGCCCTTCGAGACGAAGCAACAGGTAGTCGAGGGTCTGTTGCTCTTGGGAGACCGAGATGGAGAGATGGATGCCGAGGTGATGAAGCGAAAGAGAGAATACTCGTGAACTGTACGACCACCCGATAGATCATAGCCTAACTATACCTGAATCCAGCAGAGCGTGACTTTTCACGTGTAGTCGTGCCACGAGAGTAGGGCTACGACTGTGGCACGGTGTGCGGAGTAAGATAGACTTTGATAGAATTTACACCGCGCCGCGCCGGCTTCTGACCAGAGACCAAGAACCTCTGAGAGCGCCAAGGACCTGGAGACCGATTACGACAGGCGATCTTTTATTTTTTATCTTCACTGTCCTTCCGAATAGCCTTCCCGTTTTGTTTGTCCGCTAAGGGCGGGCACGAGAGGAGAGAGAGGTGGCGCACGTGCGCGCACAAGTGTCCGTGCGTTCAATTGGGAAGGACTGGTCGTCATTAAGAGCGTTCTCAAAAGAGGACATTTTAACGATTCGTCGATTCTACGAAGACACAAAAGAGCCGGTGGGTTTGCTTGGGTTAGCAGTATTCGCCGATTTGCCGCTTCCTTTCTCCTCTATGGTTCTAGCTTTTTCTCTTTCTCGGTTTCGTTCCTTCTCTCTTCTCTTCTCTTTCATTCGCCACTAATTACCCAGGCGATTAACGAAGGCGCGCCTAATAACGAACATTCCTAAACGAATGCCTCGAACGGTGCGATACACAGGATTGGCCGAGAACGATCGCGCGTTCTACGGTGCACCTAGGTGCTGGATCCTCCCAGGATCTGTTCATCATCGGGAGAAGGTTCTAAGGGCTTGTTAGATGTTGCGAGTTCTCGAAGATTCTTCTTTAATTTTCTCGCTTGATTCATTTTCTTCTTGATTCGTTTATATTTACGTCAGGTCCTGAGAACTCCTGCGGTTCACAGTTTTAGATTCTGGAGTACTCGTCACCATCGTCCTTGAGCCTCCTCTTGTTGGTCTCGGTGAACATTTTAAGGGTTCGCTATTTCTGAAGACTTGTCTTGAATTATTTCGTCCCTTATTTCCTTGTACTTACATTAGCTCCTGAGAATTCACGCGATTCACAGGTTTTGATTCTGAAGTACTTGAAAACCTTCGTCCTTGATCCTCCTGTTATTCGTGTTAATGAAGAACATTACAAGGGCTTGCCATCCAAGGTGTGCATCTCTGAAGAATCCTTTTGAATATCTCTGCTCTTTGTTCTCTTTTTCTTACATTAATTCCTCAGAAACGGAGTACTTGAGCCCTTCGTCTTTGACGCTCCTACCAGAGAACTCTTCTAGATTTGTCTACTCAACTCACCAATTCCTGACGAGTCCTCTTAAACATCTTCACGCTTGAAGATGTTCACACTTACATCATATCCTAATTCTTCATCATCGTGGCCCTCATCTCGCTCTCTCTCTCTCTCCCTCTCTCTCTCTCTGGAGAACTCTTCCAAGTCTCTCTACCCAACTCGCGAATTCCTGACGAATCCTCTTAAACATCCTCGCCCTTGATTCTCTTATACTTACGTTACGTCTCAAGGTGTTAATTCTCACTCGGCTCCTTCGTCCTTGGCCCTCATCTCGCTTCCTCTGGAGAATTCTTCCAAGTTTCTCTACCCAACTCGCGAATTCTCGAAGACACCTCTTCAACATCCTCGCCCTTGATCTCCTCACGGCTGGTCCCAAGCGGAATATATAGAACTTTTGCTACCGCTTGGAGCGTCTTACGCTGACGTAACACTGGTCGCGCCGGTCCCCTCGCGCTCTCCTTTCCGCGTCCTCCTCCTCTTTTTCTCCTGCACCTTCTCTTCCTCTTATTTCTCCTTCCACCGAGTAGTCTCCACCTCTAGGGGCCCCCTTGGTTCCGTGCACCACCACGGCGCGCGGAGGAGATTACCATGACCATCGTCGTGGTGCGAGGTGCGCGGGCCTATGCGCGGAGAAATGCAGCTGATGCGCACGGCTGAGTCCCGAGGTCAGCGACTTCTTCGTCGTCGGCGGAGTTAGTGGAGCGCTTAGACTCGCTTCAGGGACTTTATGAATTGGTGCATGGAGGGACGCGGGCTAGAAGGAGAAGGAGAAGGAGAAGGAAGCGAAGGAGGAGGGTGGAGAAGTGAGAGGAGACGGAAGAAGCGGAGAAACCAGGAAGAGGAGGATCCACGAGTAATGAAAAGAGAAGAAAACAGTTCCTCTTCCACGAACTAGATAACCCAAAAGAACCTCTTCTCTTAAATTCTCTTGTACGAGCGCCTCAAATATTTCCAGCGCAGCTAATTTCAGTTTTTCCAATGATCCTTAATTTATCTTCAGCTACGTTCTCCTGGACTCTCGCTCGGATCAAGCAAGCACTTGGACACCTAGACACCTGTTGAGAGTCTATCCGACGATACGTTCTCTCTCGTTCCAGTTTGCTTCTCTTCTCTCGATACTTCCAAGAGAACTGATTCATTTTTCCCGACGATCGCCGGTTAATCGTCAGCACCGTTCTCCCAAACTACGGCACGGTTCAACCAGGCGCCTAGACACCTGTTGGAAGTCTACCCAACGACACATTCTCTCTCACCCGGGACCACCGCGTCCACTTTGATTCTCTTCTCACAGGATTCATCGGCATCGGTCATGCGCCCCGGCTGGCTGGCTGGCGCTCACCACGTGCTCCTCTATTTTCTCTCCACCATTTCCTACGTCCCTTCCTCTCATCCTTTTCCTTCCTCAGCCTGGTCGTCGTCGTCATCCGGATGGTAGGCAAGCGGCGAGTCCAGGTTAAGCGCCATGATTGTCCTCACCCCTCGTCCGCTCTTATTCTCTCCTCATCCTTCTCTCTTCTTCTCTCTCTCTCTCTCACTCTCTTCTCCTTAGCTCTCTCGCCTCTTCTCCTCGCTTCGCAGCTCCGTTCCGCTCGCGAGCCGCCACCGCGCGGTGTACTCGCAGGTGCATTAACCGGACATTCAGCTCCGTAACGCTGCTCTGGCCTCAGCTAGGGAGCTTAGAAATAGGGAGCGAGAGGGACGCGAAGGTAAGAGGTGGAAGTCTTGAGGGAGCAAGAGCCCTGGGTGAATCTGAGGAGCGTGAGGAGAGCGAGAGAGCGTGGGGAGAGAGTGCCTTCTAAGTACTAGAGGCGCACCACTCGCTGCTAGAACAGATGGTTGGGATACGAATTCCTTGGCCTGCGAGCGCGAGCGCGCTCTAAACCGCGCCGCTTAAATCTAGACATGGACGGCGCGGATGCGAATGTTGGGAAGCGCTCGCGGGACTGAGGAGTGGTGGAATGCGAGTTTCTTCGGGGTTGATAATCGGCCGGGAACTGTCCGTACCGCTGGCTTCTACGCTCGACGATCAGATTTTTCGTGCGAGATTATACTTGAGAATCTTTTGGTTTTCGAGAGATTTTTCTCGTTTGGCTTCTTTTTTTTTTAGAACCACTTGTCATTTGAAGCATACCTGTGGCGTAGATTTTCTTCTTATGATAATATTCAGAAGCGTGACGACTTTTTCCTCACCATGAGAAACTTTCGGTTTTAAAGTGATCTTTCATCTTGGTGTCCCTTTTTTAAGATTTACTTGCTAGGAAGCGTGACGCTCACTCTGTGCGTATGTTTTTTGTTTTTTTTTAATGATAATATCGAAAAGCGTGAAGATCGGTACTGATAAGTTCTCTGGATATTTATTGTAATTGTATTATCAGTGGTAGGGATATTATTGTAAAGGAGATGATTTGATAAGAAGCGTATTATGCCGCGAGAAAGTTCTCTCTCGCAATAACTGCACTAGACGGCCATGTGTTATCGTAAAATAAATCAGTCTGGATACTTCATTGCGAACGTAGCAATAAAGTTTAGTTTGGTGCTCAAGAATGGCGCTTTGGGATTGAACGCGAGTTTAAACTTCAGTCACTTCTATTTAATATAAGCAAGCTAAAATTACGTGCTTTATGCCACGTGCTGGTAGAATAACGAGAGGTTCATTTTATCAACCCTCGGCTCTCGCTGCCGATCGCCACGAGTCGTGGCTTATTGTTGCGCCAACAAAAGTCTCCGTTTACACGTACCACGAAGACGTACCCTTTAACAGGTTCCGAGCTTATGAAAGGAAGAACAAGAATCGAGGAACCGTATGGAAACAATGAAGCGGAAACAGACAGCCCTCGTAATAAGCTTACTTTATATTCCGCGCGTGTATCGTACTTCACGATTGACGCACGAGAGCTCGCACACTCACTCCTCTCTCTCTCTCTCTCTCTCTCCTGACTTTTAGAAGTAGGTTGTATGAGCATTTTCTTGCTGCCTACGAGATTTGACTTTTTTGCAGATGTTTTTGTTTGTTATGTTTTGTTTGTTGTTTCGTTTATATTTGTTAATGTATGTATATGCTTCATTTTTTGTACGGGCTTCGGCTCAAGCTCTCTT
This sequence comes from Tiphia femorata, assembly GCA_944319695.1. Lineage (NCBI taxonomy): Eukaryota > Metazoa > Arthropoda > Insecta > Hymenoptera > Tiphiidae > Tiphia > Tiphia femorata. The sequence continues at coordinate 6,206,002 of OX090902.1, forward strand.
TTAACTATTTATACAGCGTACTTTTTTGTAATTGTTGGTCGGGCGCCCTACGGGTTCACCTCAGGGTGCAATAAATGCAATTTCTCTTTCTTTCTCTCTCTCTCTCTCTCTCTCTCTCTCTCTCTCTCTCTCCACCTCTCAAAGATCGTGAAAAAGTGGCGGACTTCTGTGCGCGAAAGCTCGAGGGCCAGAATCAAGATGACAAATAAAGAAGAGCGACAAAAATAAAATTCCGCAAAGGACCACGTGGCGTCGGTGACCGGCCATGGCCGGTAGAAAAGCCCGCGCTGATTCACTTTTAAACCGATGATGCAACACGCGTTGCGTAACAAGCAGACCGGATCGAGAAGAAGCCGATCGTCGAATAAATTCAACGGCCGAGCGATTTACGATTTCTCGTCCGGTTCCGTCATTCCGCACGACAAATACTCCCACGCTCTCGTATCCGAAGCTAACGCGCTCGTCAACGACTAGTGTTCGAGAGAGTTCAGGGTGGTCGGGAGTCTTCGACCCTGACCCAAGGTCGCCCGAGGGCCTGTCAATGGTGTGAGACCGCGCGACGAAACGAACGCGCGTGTCGCACGCGCCGAGATTCGACGCGCTCGTACGGTGAATTGAAATAATTCCCTAATAATAATTTCGTGGGATTCATTTGGCGGTTCAGTCTGGTGGTTATACTCGCGACATGTTAGTCTCATTGTCGGGATTATCTGGTGGACGGTATTTTGGTAACGACCGGGACAAAAGGAAGAAGAGGGTACAAAGCGTTCTCTCCGCCCGGCATATCGTAACGTGGAATCTGAAATCAGAAAGGTAAGAAACCTTCGGATTCGTGTTGGGCATCGCGATGCTCCAGGTGGAAGGAGTCGAAGAGAGGAGGAGAGGAAAGGAAGAGAGGATGCAACTTGTCTTCGCGAGAGTTTCACGTCACATCGCTCGTTGGCCTATAATCGTTAACACACAAAAAACTGGTTCTCGAGAGACCTCTCTCGTCCGTCTAACGCCTCTATCTCGCATCTGATAATCGTCGTCACGAATGCGCGGGCCGAAAATTCTCAGGAGCACGTGAGATTGCGCGGAGAGAGGACCGCGACGAAGGATCCCACGAATTTCGTTGTCCTCTGCGCGAGCGAAGAGAGGAGAGAGAAACGTTTTACGAGGTTTTTTTGTATCTCAATTTTTTAGTGCGGTTTTAAATGAATTTTCAGTTTTTATGTTTAACGGTTTAACGCCTATGATCGAATTGATAATTTAAGTAGATGTAGATGGGAGACACTTGTTTGTCACAAACGATCTATCAAACGAAAGAACAGAGAGCATTGATAAAATGATACACATTGCCTTGTTTTAACTACCTCAGGCCTGCTTTTTTTCCAAAAGCAAAGAAACTTTTTGGGTTTGTTTTCATTTTATTAGGTGGTTTTGGATATCATTATTTAAAATGCTTCAAATATATCAAACGTATGTTTAAAACTGGGATACGTATGCCTGTAATCATAACTTTAGTGTCTTAAATTTAAATATTGAAGATCTACGTTAGGGTACGTTACAAGGTGCGCCAGGTCTGAAGGGGTTAAATTCATAATTTAACATCGCAAAATGTATTGTTACAAAAGTAACTTTCATTTACAGAGATACAAAATACATTCACTTAAAAATTACTTTCCGAATAAGCCCAACTGTTATCACAATCGATTTATCATTCAACAGCCTTTGATATTTTCGTCGTTGAATAATATTAAATCCAGTTACTAAGTAAATATACTTTAATTGTGAAAACTTAATCGTCAATCGACAACTACTTCGACCCTAAAATTAAAAAAAAACTAAAACAGTAGACGTTTCGTTGCTGAAATTCGCTCGTACGCCTTTCTCGAAATCGAAAATAGAAATTTCTCGATCGAGCGAACGAACGAATTGAATTATTATTTGATTATTTTTGTTCGTAAGAATTTTCTACGCGCGTGTACAAAAGAGCGACGCCCCATAAACGCCAGGCAGGCGTGTCGACTCGCTCATCGGAGCGAACGAGAACGCGACGCGCTTCCACGCTTTTCAGAGAATTCCTTTTTATCGTGCAAACCTCCACCGGCGCGGTGCCCGCCTACCTTCACGCGGCTCACCCCTCCGAGAGTAACACTTCCGTTGCATTACGAATTCCTCTTTGTCGACTGGTACGGGCTGACGGAAGTGAGCTATCGCGGAGCTGCTCCCCGACCCTGACACTCGAAGAGGGCTGATTCTGGAATGTCGCGAGGCACAGATAAAACATTTTCCTATCTACCTACGTGCTAGAACGATTATGCGGGAACCCACCTTCCGCTAATTATAATTATTCGCAGTGGTTCTTCGTCTTTTCGTGGAACGATCGGTGAATTTCTGCAAGGAGAAAATAAAGCGAAGTAAAGTGAACTGTACGAATCCAATGAAAAGCCATTGTGACGCGTGGAATAAATTCGCGCTTGTTAGAAGTATTTTTTCTTTTTGCTGTTCACATTTTTATTCAATTAATTGCGACAAACGGCTATTACTAAACGAAAAAAATCACATTTCTATTTTACTCGTGATAATGTTAGTCTTCGTCGATTCTATCTGCATTTATCGTTATACCGTATTGTCTCTCTCCATTTCGTTAAGTAATTATTGTTTTACTTCACGGAAAGGATCGAGTTGTTTCAGAAGAAAATGAGGAATTAACCAGTTAACTGCGTTCGACGTGTATACACGTCGATAGAATTTTTTTTATATTTTTTATCGTGAACAATAAAAATAACTTACCATTCGATATAAAAACTAGAAATCAAAACTCAAAAAAAAGAATTCCACAGTTAACTGGTTAACGAAGGCAATTCTATCTCTGAATATATCTATCCTTCTGGAGAATTCAATAGCTCATCTTCCAAAGCGAGTATCAATTGAGAGAAAGAAGGACAGAGGTACCTGACTCACGTGAGAGTCTCCTCTGTAACAGGTGTTGGATACCGGCGTAACTCGCGTAGCTCGCTTGACCAGGTGAGTCTTGCGACTGCGACGCCTGCGTCGCGACGACAAGCAGCACGTCCAAGAGGACCTCAAGGCAACGAAGCGTTTCGCAGGTGAAACCCGCAGCTGCGAAATCGAACCTAGTGGGTGGTGAGAATCATCGTGCTCCATTGATATCTACTTTTCTAACAACGATGTATTTAAACTCCAGGTCCTCCAAAAAAAGAAAAGAAAAAGTTCATCTCACCTTAAAATATTTACGAGGTGCCAAATGAAATAAGGAAAATGAAAAGAGACCGCGTCCATGCTCTCTCCACCTCTTCCATTACTCCACTGATGGGTGATGAGACAAAAGCGTCAACCAGCAAGAAAAATCGTTCTATTTGAGATTAACGTGCTCTATCGTTCAAAAAAAATTGTTCTCACCTTAAAATGTTTACGACGTGCCAGAAAAGGAAGGAAAATGAAAAGAGATCTCGCACCGCGCCTATGCCTTTTTCACCTCCTCCAATACTCCACACTGGTGGGGGATGAGACAAAAGCGTCAACCAGCAAGATAATGCAGAATTATTCCAAAATCGTTCTATTCAGAATCATCCTGCTCTATTAACCCTTTGGCTACGGCAGACTTTGGCACGCACCGGCCGTACGGTACGGTGCGAATTCACTCGCGACGTCCACTGGGTACGGCGAAGTTTTTCGTTAGACATTTATGAGGAAGTATATTAAAATATTCAAAATACTGAATTCTATTACATTAAACCAATATTACTTGAAGTGAACATTAGATTAATCGAAATAGGTTATTTACATTGCCATTAAAGGTCTACATTACCATAAGAGCAATTATAGAATTTTAAAACGGGCGAAACAGGCGAAATTTGATCTGGACGCCTATAGGCGCCCTCCGTGTCATAAAGCCAAACTGCGCCGGGCGCCTGAAGGCGCTCTCATTGTCACAAACGCAAAATTCCTAAGCGCCTATAGGCGCCCACAGTAGCCAAGGGGTTAAATATCCACTGTTCCAACGAAGTATTTAAACGTCAGATTCTCGAAAAAAAATTGATCTCACCTTAAAATGTTTACAACGCGCCAGAAAAAAAAGGCAAATGAAAAGAGATCTCGCACCGCGCCCATGCCCTTTCCACCTCTTCCAATCCTCACTTCAATTACTCTTCCCGTCTCTTTTCCGCGACCGGTTTCAAGCGCAAGTTTCCTATAATTACAAACGATCAGGATCATCCGTGTAATACGTTTCCTGATATTTATGGGTTGGAACTTAACGACTTATGGGAAGGAAAGGGAAAAACTTGGCATGGTACGCTCCGACGATGCCGGGAGATACAGGGATGGCGAACGAGTATAGTCGAGCTTCTCTCTCTCTCTCTCTCTCTCTCTCTCTCTTTTATTCTTTCTTTCTCCTTCGTTCTCCGACGCTCATACTTCTCATATTACCGATGCTAATAATCGTAGTAAGCCTAGCCTCGGACGAGGCCAAGATTTAGATCGAGCGTATTAGCCAGAGGGATTGATGGTTCCGTCCAGCTTTGACCCCTTTCCTCTCACCCCCACACCTCGTCTAATTATGTCTCGTTACTTTTTCTACCTCGGCATTAACGGGCGGCGGAGTGCAATTGCGAGAAGGAAGAGGTGGACCGAGAGATCATCGGTGAGATAGAATCGGCTCCTTTAATGTTTTACGCGCGAGCGCGTTGCCAACGCGGATCAACAATGTCGAGGACGCAATTAACTTGCGCTCGAGGGCGCTCACGCAACACTCTGCATCCAGATGAAGCGCGCACGCATGGTATCGATACGGTGAGAGATGCCAATCTCTCGAGGTGGGACTCCAGATTACGATCTATACGGGTAAGATGGGCGCGTAAATTTCAATCGAGGGTACGGCTAATATTGTGGAAGCTTCGGCAGAGTGGCACTTTCTGGAATTCGATACAGTCTACTTTCTCGTGGTACGGACGCAATTCGTTACGCGGTGGATGGAAATTATTCGAAGGTGAAGATCAAGGGATATTGAAAGTTGTGTAAGTGATTTTAGCGAAGAAAAGAAACATGGTTTATAACGAAGACGTTTAATGAATTTCCTATAAGAGCAGTCCAGTGCAGTGCTCCGCAACCGCTGCACAGTGGGCCAGATTCTTTTCGTAGGGTGACAAGAATAAATTTTTTATTAAACACATAATCCTATCACAAGTAGATATTAATATTCACAAATGATCAAAGTATAATTCGCCATAGTTCCAAGTTTTCAAAAATGTGCCATTCGGTCATAAAACATTACTGAAAGGAAGTCAATTTTGGAGTTGGTAATGATGACAAGTGAAGCATAATTTGGTTAGGTTACAGTCGGTCGTGCTTCTGATTTATGACATAAGTAACGAAATTTTGATTATGGAACCTTTAGTTCAAGGTATACACTTTATTTTGTATCCATTCGTTTCTCTAAATTCAATGAAAAACTGCCAGAAAACGAAGTTACAAGTAGAAGTGTATTTTTGTCGATACGTTTTCCAACCCCAGGTTTCAGTTACTCATATATTAAAAAGTAACACCTACTAACAGTTTTTCTTTTATATTTCTAATTCTTTATTTTATGACGATTTTAAAATGATACGATAATATTGGTAAAGACCGGTACAACATTCTTTTTTTTTCGTCTTTAACACTAGAAGTACCGACCAGTAAAAATGACTGAGTGCGTGAATATTTCACAAGAATTTCTCTTTAACATTAGAACTACCAATTTTCGTTTTCGTATGGAAACTTCTTTCGTTGACCACTTATTTTAACAGAGAGAGCGTTTATTTGATCACTGAGCTGCCATTTACTTTTGTATTTATATGGAAACTTCTTTTGTTGACAAGTCATTTTGACCCCCTTGGTAGTTCTAGTGTTAAGTAAGTACGTATGCGTTTTACGCAAGGAACTATAAGAAAATTCCGTAATTCTTTTAGTATGTTATTATTTTATCATAAAAAATGCAATTTATTTTATCAATATCAAGAAGAGTATTATTTCGTGTCATATATTAAATCTGTGATCTTATACTGTGATAAATACGAATAGTAATTAAACCGTTTAATTATTTTATTTTAATAAAAATGTGTATCATCTGTTATATTAAAATCTTTACTTACAAAAAAAAGTATAAAAACGAACTTCTTCATTTTTGTCACGCTACGAACAGCATCTGGCCCACTGTGCGCTGTGCCGTGAGGTGATCTTTACTGTACCGCGACGATTTACGTAGAGCTATTTTCATTGTGTTTCTTATCTAGTAAACACATATACACATTATTGTGATATATATACTCGCAAGTTTCTCCTTCCGGTGTGCCGTGGAATTATCGAAAAAGCATTCTTCTGCCGTGGAAGATAAAAAATTGCGGCGCACCGGTCTAGTGAATCAACGTGAATACAAATATACGGTCCAACTGATAAATTTTTACTGGACAGCCATATAAATTCGTAGAACGAATGAACTTTCTATCGATAATGAGCAGTGCTCCTACACAAAGTTCATTCATCGTGTGTTCCAAGAGAATCGTGTCACCGTTCCAATCGTTCACTATCTTCCACTCTTACATCCAAACCTTGTTCTCAGCACACCCAACAAAAAGAAACGCAAGCGTATAAATGTCCAATCAACCTACAATTGATCCGAAAGAAACAATCGCGGAACAGAAGCTCTTGAAAACCACTGCGAAACTGTTTCCTGCATTCGTTGCCCGCCGGCGTACTCGCGCGTCCCGTGGATCTCGAGAAAGTAGCGCGAAGGGGTCAGTCGTCTCCGCCAAGGGCAAAAGAATTTTACGGATCGAATGCTTTTGGCGTCGCGCGCACGCAAAGGCGACGGAAGGGGCGCGATGCGTGCTACGAGCGCACGCATATCGCGTGCGACGAGGGAGAGATCGAAGGGGGAGTGAGAGAGTAAAACGTGGAGGGGCCGCACGTAGAAAGAGGGCACCCATGGGTCGACGGGTACCACCGTGCACGATGGGTGCAAGCCGGAGACGCGTAAACACACATGGAAGTGGAAATGCCAGGAAGGGAAGAAGAAGGTGAGGAGAGGATTGCTGGGAGAGGAGAGAGGAGAAGCGAAGCGTAGTGAAGAGGACAGAGGCGAAGCGGTCGTGAGAGGAGATGAGAGAAGCGACGAGTAACGAGAGGGACGGAAGCCGAGCGGATGCAAGTGGAAAGGAGAGAAGCGAGGAGGACAGAAGCGTATGGATGAGAAGAGAAGCGTAGAGGAGCGAGGAGAAGCGGAGAGGTGCGGTGAGAGCACAGGAGACACGGCTCGCCGCCTGTGGCTTCGCTCTGCCGCTCTTTTCGTCTCTCCTCCTTGTCGTTTTTACCCTCTCGTCCTCATACTCCTTCGATTTACTCCCCACCGCGTAAACTCTCTCCCTCCATTTTTTTTCCTCCACCCAACCCATCGTCCTCGGCTTTCTTTCTACCTACGATTTAGCGTTTACCAACCCTTCTTCACCTGCGATCTCTTTGCTCGAGGAAGAGGCAGCAGAGTTGGATTGTTCCGCGTACACCTACGGAGTAACTTCGTAGAGAAAATTAGAGCGGAAGTGGGTTGGAAAAATGAATAAGGATCTCAGAATTGTTGTCGATTGTTTGGAGGATAATCGAAATGCGAGGCTTGTTTTTTTTGGGGGGGGGGGGCCGGTTCCTTTCTTCTTGTTTTTGTTTCTTGTTTTTACATACGCAATCGTTGGAGAAAGGTCGGACGTTAGGAAGGATTAATCTTGGGTCCCTTGATGCGGAGCGTCGCATTCCCTCCGAGTGTCTATAAATGTCGATCTTAATTCTTCTTCATTGAGGAAACGCGCTGGATACGTAGGATCGTTGGTATATTATCGTTAATTATGAGGAGATTACAAGTGATTTCTTCCCTACGAGTTGAATCGTCGTTTATAAATTGTTCGTTAACGCGATCGTCGAGCTTCCGACTGTTCTCTTCCTTTGGACAATAGTACGGACGAAGGTGGAAAGGTGATTTCGCAGGCACGATAGGACGGATCATTCGTGAACGACGTTGTAGACTCTGGAGAGTAACTGCAAAGATGACGAATTTTGTTTCTGCTTAGGATCCTCTGGCCACGTTTCACGTATCCAGTAGAAGCATGCGACGAAGTTGGTTGAACACGTTTAGCTTCGTTTATGCTTATCCTGAAATTGTAAAATCGACGAAATTCTTTTGTCTTTGTGTCTCGTTACCCCTGCAGATATTCCACCTATTTAATAGAATCGTTCGATCAAGCGGTTCGAACGTCTTTAACTTCTCGTACAGTTACCTCGAATCTGGAAGATCGACGAATATTCAAGGCCTCCGAAAATTTTCTCGGACATCCCGTTAAAGTATCTCTCTTCGTTGGAGAATTTTAACCGTAATTTCTTTATCTGCAAAAGGATTCGCATCTTCCTTACGATTCTCTTATCCACGATATTCTCGAATACCCCAAGATCTCCTCGTCTACCCTCGAAGCATTCCACAACGCGGTTCGTATCAATTGAGAATGTAAAATTTAATTGCATTACTTCTATCCACTTACTGCTTTCCACTCTATAAATAAACTCTCCAACGTTCGCAGCTTCTCGAGAAAATGATCCCGAGAAAAGCAAGCCGACGCTGTCGCACCGTTACCTTCCTCGAGCATCCGCGGGATCGCATCTTTTATTTATAAAAATTTTATCCGTGGCAAAGCATTCTAAGCGTTTCGCGGCTGGCTTAATTACCGTGCGCATCTCACGGAAGGAAGATCCTTTTTTTTACCGCTACGCGTCCATGCTCGATGGAACAGGAAAGTGGCATAAACTCGGCCTCCGCAGAATCTCACAGGTGGAATCTTCTTACACGCGGACGGTAGAGTCTTTTTCTTTACTCCAGACGAGCGCAACGAGCACGAAAATAATCCGTTCTCTCATCGCGGTGGACTGAATTAATCCACGCGGCTCTTATTCGAAAAAGTAACTCGTGGTGAAACACGTAGATCACGACCATTGCCACAACCAACGTCGCATGGTATTAGAAGCGTCGATGGGAAACTGTACACCGACATTCGAGGTGACCATACATTGTTCTTGGAAAGTTACCCAATGACATTCCGCGGTCCCGCGCCCTTATTAAATCGCAACGTTGAGTGCACAGGGCGAATTGATCGAACACTCTCACTGCGATCGATCGATACGCTTGCTAAATATTTCCAATGATCTTGTAAAACGATTTCTTTAGCCTCCCTGATCGTTGTGTCAATGGCTGACACGGTAAATGGTTTGCGTTTTATTTGAATCTTGGGATGATTCTATAGAAAAGTTTAACACTAGAATTATCAGACAAGTCCATAATGACTGGCCAACAAAAGAAATTTCCATATCAAAAGATTCCAGCTCCAGTCTCGAGGCAAGGCGCTTCAGTGACTCGTCGCAAGCAGACACAACCGGAGCAGGGCAAAGTGACTTTTTGTATTTTGCCGCTCTTAGTACACCGTACTGTGACGCAAAATTACAACATTCATCAATACTCGTCTTAATTAAATACTGCCAACGATCTTTTACCACGAGAAGTTTCCACGCGAATAAAATAATGCTAGCTCTAGGGTCAATCAAAGTGTCACCGTGGTTCGTCAAAAGCAGACTAGAGCACTGTGACGCAAATTCATTGCGATTTCATAAAAATCGTTTCGTACTCATCGTGAAATATTTTCAACGATCTTTTACCACGAGAAATTTCTACGCGAATAAAATAATTTTAGTATCAGGGTCAAGCAAAGCGTCACCGTGGTTCGTCAAAAGCAGACTCGAGCACTGTGACGCAAATTCATTGCGACTTCATAAAAATCGTTTCGTACTCATCGTGAAATATTTTCAACGATCTTTTACCACGAGAAATTTCTACGCGAATAAAATAATTCTAGTATCAGGGTCAAGCAAAGCGTCACCGTGGTTCGTCAAAAGCAGACTCGAGCACTGTGACGCAAATTCATTGCGATTTCATAACAATCGTTTCGTACTCATCGTGAAATATTTTCAACGATCTTTTACCACGAGGTGATTACGCTCTCTTGGCCCTAACCGAGGTAGACTACTCGGACAATTTTCTCATTAGATCGTCCAGGTGCGATCCGACGCGTTCTCGTTAACGAATCACGGTCCGTTTCTCTGATACCACCCGGTAGGTGATTAACCCAAGGTTAATCCGAGGTTCGTCGCAAGCGGACTCGAGCACGCACGGGAACAGAGCGCGAAGAGAGGAAGGTGGAAAAAGACGGGAGGGCTTGGAGGGAGGGAGCCCAAGGAACGGCTCACTCTTGCAGAGTGCCGCTGTTAGCGCATCGCACTATGACTAATTACGAGCTCAGACCGCCGCCAGTGCGGACGTCGGCTCGATACGGCCCTATAAACGACCCTACCGAGTCATTGTTCCTTTCCACGTCTCTGCGCGTTCTCTCCGAAGACGATTCACCATTCTTCCTCTCTCGTTCTTCTACTAAGCGTTTGTCCTCCTTATCCTCTTTCTTTTCTGATTTTTTTGTCCCATTCGTCCAGCGCGCGAAGCGAAAGGACGAGGAAATCATTCCTATCAGGCTAAATGTGCTTATCACGCTGCTTGTGTTTTTTTAAGAGCATTTTTTTAGATATTTTTTTCTAGAAAGGGTGAGAGAGCGGTGACATGAAACGAATTATTACGATGCGACTGAGTTTCATAATATCGTGGAAGATAATTAAATGGCTTTACAGTTTTTATTTAGATTATAAATTCATCGCGTGTTATTGTATTATTCTTGGTGTCGATGGGTTGGGTTGCGTACTATTCGGAAAGGTTATTAGTTCAATGGTTTTTATAGTTTTTATTCGGATAATAAATTTATTGTATTTCATTGAATTATTCTTGCTTATATTAAAGTGAGACATATGATATAATAACTAACGTTACATCGTGATTGGGGTCGGAATTACGCTAGGATTATTGTGCAAAGTCTCATAATTATTACTATTATTTTATTTTCCAATTAGTAATTTTATAATTACTTCATTATTCTTATTCGTAACTAAAAATGATTTTTTTATGTCTACAGAATGTTCTGGATAAAATCCGACGACTCTTTCTTTACGTCGACCTATTCTCTCTTGTTTTTAAAACTTTCAGTCCGCCCTCAGTTTTCATAGCTGTGTGCTTTGGAGGAAATAATTTAATATTTCCGGCAACACGCTCCAAGAAACCGTGTCGCTTGGAGAACCGAAGTGGTACAATCGTAGTGAGAGGGCGGAGAATCCGAATGGAACAAAAAGTGGCTCCGTTCTTCTACGTTGCGTCGATTGTGGGAGAGAGATTTTTTACTCGGAGCATACCGTTAACCACGCAGTCCATCGCAATTGTAGGTGCCTTTCCAGAAAGCAACATCGCCAACACCTGTAAAGGACGAACAGAGTTACGCTCGGTGCTTTTCTAAAATTGCTCACCAAGAACACTTGCCAAACGAGAAGGCAGATTACAGATGCACGTGAAACTTATAGCACGCGAGAGAATTTAACCGTCTCACGCAAGCTTTTTTGTAATTCGTGTAAACTGCCAACTAATAAAAAGGCTATCGCGAAAACGGCAGCTTTCAACCTAAGGCGCACAAACGTCTATTACGAAAAATTCCGTAGGATCGTGATAAATTTCCATCCTTCCGAGTATGTCTCCTCGTATAAGAATCGTGGCTCTAGGAAATTAGAATTCACCGAGAAAGACAATTTATATTCCTCTTAGCCGCGACAATTGGCCCTATTGCTCAAGTGCCCTTTCGCCCTAGATACCTGCGCCGTTGGAACATCTCAAAGGTCATTCTCCATGGCTCGGGACGTCTCTACAGCTAGTGCTTCATCCTCGTAGTGGTTCGCACGTATTTGCGGGAGACCTGTGCCATTGTTTCGCGTCGGCAACTACGACAAAGTCCGGTGCTGGTATATTTCCACGAATAGACGATATTCTAGGATGAGGTAGGTCTCCGTGCGGCACCGTCGAATACGGAGACACGGAAGGTGGAGAGAATACATCCTGTGTTGTTGGGCCCTCCCACCTTCTGTCACGCTTCGCCGACTTTTACTTCGTACCGTTCATTTCCCAAGTTATCCTTCTCTCTCTGCAAGTTTCGCTCGTGCTTCCATCTCACCACGAGCAATACTAACGAGAGAAGAGTCGCGAAGTTTTCGTTCCACCGCGAGAGAAAGGCAGGACAATAAAGTTTTCGGTTAATTAGGGTTTCTCCATTACTCCACAGTAAGTCCAACCCTCCCTTCTCACTTGGCAGAGGACAAATTGCGGTTTCCCACGAACTCGTGACTCCGGAGACTCCTTTGTTTTTTTAGTTGACGGATTCGACGATGGAAATGAGTCTGCTCGAAGGACAGATTATTTTCTTTTCTCTTTCTCAAAAGATCCGAAGGATACGATTGCTGACAAGGGAAAAGAAGTTTAGTGGTGACACTTCGGGACTAAATGATATTTTGTCTTATGAAGATTAAAATGTAAAGGGTCAGTAGAACTGTGAGAATTTAACAGTTGCTTGGTTCATTACCGTAGGTTTTGATTTCATGTTGAAATTAAGGCATATATGTAATACTCCTATATTGCTAGCCACGTATATTTCCTATAAGCGGGAGCGGCGCTGAGAAAGTGAGACAGAACATCGTACTTTCGAACATATGCGCATGCGTTAGCACCTGCACGCATGCGCAGTTGCGCCAAAGTACGAAGTGAGAGGATAGATAACTGTGGTGAGAGCGAGAGGTTGATATATGTATATGTCTGCACCGTGTTGTTTGCGTCGCCTCTTCAGTCCATTAGCGATATAGTAGTATTACATATATGAATTAAGGTGTGTGGTTCGGTAGAAAACGATCGTAAGAATGATAGTGTCGTGCACGTGCAAGAATGAAGCATTGAAGAAATGAAACGAAATGAAATGTTGCGCGTCATATAAATTCTGAGAAGTATATGCACAATGTATTACGTATTTCGTTAAGAAGTAGTTCTGATTGGTTTAGTTAAAATGAGATTTCCATTCGTATTTGCATAGCGCAACGTACAGTAGATCATCCGGTTTTTTGTAAAAATTTACTATTACACGTATGCATAGACATACAAGTTTGAATCAAATTTCAATCAAATTTGAATTTACCGCGCATAATGTGTTTTTCATTGGATGCCAGTAGTAACACATATTGTTAGTGTTACAAATCTTTTTTCAATAGACATGCCGTCGCCATCTGTAGCGTTGCAGGTGAGGTGCAACAGAACCGGATGGCCAACAAGTATATTTGCGTGAAGATTACTCAACAGATATAGCACGTATGGCAGGCATGTATGTAAATACCATACACGACACGCTATCTCGTCTGTGGAATGATACGTTTCGTCGATGATCAATTTGGTAATTGTTCACAATGTCGATAACATTTTTTGCAGTTAAGGACGGAGTTCATCCGTATTCTCAGTCGGTAATCATGAACTACAATTAGGTATCGACACAGGTATTAACATCTTGGCCGAAAACTGAATTACCGATGCAACAAAAATGTACGGTATAGTGTGACGACCTCTGTCCATACGTTGACTGAGTATAATAAGACTCCCCATCCATATGGGATTTATTGTCCCCCCTGTCTCGCACGGGAAAACGCGCCATCTGCAATGGCTGGCTCCTCGCCATGGAACTAAGAGAGCAAAAAGGTACATAGTCGGTAATTTGGCGAAACACATTTTGACGTTACCGTCAATTTTAGACGAGCGAAAGATGCGGTGTTGCCGTGATCCTCTGAACAGGATGGAACAGGAATAGCCGCGGAAGAATGCCCCACGATTTAACTTACGTATCATCTCCATCGGTAATGCACACGTAACTTGTAGGATTTTAAATGATATTTGAATTAAGTAGACTTTGGTTTTCAATAATCTGCATCCCTAAATGTATTATAAAGAAATAACAGATCCCAAAAAGACGGTTCTTGGAATTAATTCGTAAGAATTAAATTAATTGCAAAATTATGGGGACCGTTCAATTGTGTAATTTGTACATAATATATGTATACATAAGACTGTAAGTTTACTATATGAAGGTTAGGGAACAAAATCGACTCCCCTGGCCATAGTACAGTAAAACCTGCCACACTCTCACCTAACTCGGAATCGAAAGGTGACAGTATGGCAATAGGAGAATCGAAATCTGATCCTCTTTGTAGTCCGCCGAACGAAGAAAAGGACAGCGAATACAAGATAAGAATGAAAGGAGGCATTTAAATGGTAGCGCGCCGAATGCTATAATAATAACAACGCTTAAACTTTTTTATTTTCAATTTTTTTTGTTGAAAAATGTGTATATTAATGAGATTCTTCCGATCAAAACGAGACCAAACGTGATATATTTTGGACTATATTTATGTAGTAAATTGGACCATTAAGTATTAAGCAGTTAAATACAGGGTGGTCCGTTATAAGTTGGCACTAGCAAACATGCTTATAGAGCGGCTTAAAACAAACACAAAAGTCCTGGACCATTATTCAAAATTCGCAATATTAATCGAGTTATTAACTGTTAAAGATCAAAGGAAAGGGCGTCCGCCAAAACGGCAGCGGGGGGAGCGCTGGTGCCTCTGCGAGCTGTAGGACGGCCCAGTTTACCTACAAACAAACGCGGGACGCGGTAAGGGGAAGGCTGAGACACCGCTGCACGGCCGGCTTCGTTTTCGTTATTCTTCCCCTTACCGCACCCCGCATTTGTTTGTAGTTGATTTTTGTAGGAATAAAATATACGATAGGTACAACCGCCTAGTATGACAACCGTACTTCATGACAACTCAATGCTGTCTTGTTGTCTGGATCTGTTCTGGATCTGATCTGATCTGTTCTAGATCTGTTCTGTTCAGGATCTGTTCCGGATCTGTTCCGGATCTGATCTGATCTGATCTGGATCTGATCTGATCTGGATCTGATCTGATCTGTTCTGGATCTGTTCTGGATCTGTTCTAGATCTGATCTGATCTGGACCTGTTCTGGACCTGTTCTGAATCTGTTCTGGATCTGTTCTGGATCTGTTCTGGATCTGATCTGGACCTGTTCCGGATCTGTTCCGGATCTGTTCCGGATCTGTTCCGGATCTGTTCCGGATCTGTTCTGGATCTGTTCTAGATCTGATCTGATCTGGACCTGTTCTGGACCTGTTCTGGACCTGTTCCGGATCTGTTCCGGATCTGATCTGGATCTGTTCTGGATCTGATCTGGACCTGTTCCGGATCTGTTCCGGATCTGATCTGATCCGATCTGTTCTGGATCTGATCTGGATCTGTTCCGGATCTGTTCTGGATCTGTTCTGGATCTGTTCTGGATCTGTTCGGGATCTGTTCCGGATCTGTTCCGGATCTGTTCCGGATCTGTTCCGGATCTGTTCCGGACCTGTTCCGGATCTGTTCCGGATCTGTTCCGGATCTGTTCCGGATCTGTTCCGGATCTGTTCCGGATCTGATCTGGACCTGTTCCGGATCTGTTCCGGATCTGTTCCGGATCTGTTCCGGATCTGTTACGGATCTGTTCCGGATCTGTTCCGGATCTGTTCCGGATCTGTTCCGGATCTGTTCTGGATCTGTTCTGAATCTGTTCCGGATCTGTTCTGGATCTGTTCTGGATCTGTTCTGAATCTGTTCCGGATCTGTTCTGAATCTGTTCCGGATCTGTTCTGGATCTGTTCTGGATCTGTTCTGAATCTGTTCTGGATCTGTTCTGGATCTGTTCTGGATCTGTTCTGGATCTGTTCCGGATCTGTTCTGGATCTGTTCTGGATCTGTTCTGGATCTGTTCTGAATCTGTTCTGGATCTGTTCTGGATCTGTTCTGAATCTGTTCTGGATCTGTTCTGGATCTGTTCTGGATCTGTTCCGGATCTGTTCCGGATCTGTTCCGGATCTGTTCCGGATCTGATCTGGACCTGTTCCGGATCTGTTCTGGATCTGATCTGGACCTGTTCCGGATCTGTTCCGGATCTGTTCCGGATCTGTTCCGGATCTGTTCTGGATCTGATCTGGACCTGTTCCGGATCTGTTCCGGATCTGTTCCGGATCTGTTCTGGATCTGTTCTGGATCTGATCTGGACCTGTTCCGGATCTGTTCTGAATCTGTTCTGGATCTGTTCTGGATCTGATCTGGACCTGTTCCGGATCTGTTCCGGATCTGTTCCGGATCTGTTCCGGATCTGTTCTGGATCTGATCTGGACCTGTTCCGGATCTGATCTGATCTGGATCTGTTCTGGATCTGTTCTGGATCTGTTCTGGATCTGTTCTGGATCTGTTCTGGATCTGAACAATACTCGAACTATCGAGCCCGGTAGAAAATTTTCGAGGTTTAAGAGGCATGCTGTGCCTGAGAGCGCGACTCTCGTCGACGAAAACTTTCGGAAAATTCGCGAGCTTTTCATTCCTCGAAATGTCGGCGTTCGACTTCCACGATTAAGTATTTATTTAAATAAATAAAAATACTTATTTTATATGCCACGCATATATGTTGTTGCATTGTACACATTTGAAAAAATATTTCTTAATAATTACGATATTTTATTATTTTTTATTTTTTTTTTCTGTGTATAGCCTGCGCGTCTGGAACTTAGAAAATTTACAGACGACCGAATCGCGGGACTTGGAAAATTCATGCCTGTTCGCGCGAGAGGCGAGACGGCCGAAACGAAACAAGCGTGGGTTGCTTTAGTGAGGAGTGAGAAGGGCGGGAGATACTCTCCCTCTCACTCGGCGACCCGAGCGCTTCCGAGCTCACCGACGAGCGCTGCGTCTGTGTGCGTGAGCGTGCTGTCGGGCTCGAAATCGCAGCACTGGCCTCGAGTCCGCCAGTACGTTTGTTTCCATATCCTGAATGTGAGCCGAAAACTTGCAATATTCAACTGCAATTTTCTCGAAAGCTAGGGCCCAATTAATCACAATTCGTTACCACAAGCAACTATGATGTTTCACATTCAGTGCAAATGGTCGGGAACCTCCCGTGTCCCCTCCTTGTAAATACGCATGGGGATATCCGACTTATTGCTATCATATCTATATTTCTCTTTCCCTTGAAGATTATACATAATAAAACGTGTTTAAATCCGTTTCAACAACCGCTTTCAATAATATGTAAAAAAACATAGCATTCCACTTAAAAAGTCGAAGGTCACCGTCGTTTCTCGAACAAATTTGCGAAAATAGAAAAATTCGCGCATGCAGCATTTTCGTAATAAAAAACAGTAAAACTTTTGCTCGTAACATTTTTATTACAGATTTCGCGTTTGGCAGAAAAACACTAGTCCAATATACAGCGATCATCGTTAGATTTGTTTAAACCATATGTGTGCTTAAAGAATATTAATAAATGTGCATATCTATCATTTACTACTATGTAATCATTATATACTTTTTTTCATTGTCATATGATACCGTATCGTCATATTCTTAACTCCTACTTAATTCTTAATTCCCTGTAAAGTAAAGAATTATTCGGACAGTCGCTTCCTTAGCCAAATATGAAGTGTGTGCGCATGCACATTGTATGCACACACATTCAGCCAGGCTGTCGATTAATAGACGGCAACGCTGTACGGTACATGTATCGATAATACAGTGACTACTCGGACGGAGTCTGCTTCATGGGTCGCTAAAGATAATGCAGCGACAGAAAATGGATAAAACAGCGCACTGCATTGGCCGGTAATGGGGTACCCGTAACCCAAATGGGGGGTCAGCCCAAATACACGGGGATGGGGAGTCTTATTATACTCAGTCAACGGTCCATACAAAGCGGAGAGATCTTGAACCAATTTAAAAGAAGAATGGCGACTTAGTCTCGGGGATAATTGCAGTGCTCTGTTCAACAAATGGTATTTATGAAGTTCAAATGTAAATTATGTTGATGCTCTATGCAGTTATGACAAAGTGGCGCTTGCCACGGCAAAATTTTTTGGCCTGTTTAGACGCATAAGCGCTGACTTTTAGAAATCTCTGATTAATGATAATACTTTAATAGTTTCAGGTCTTACCGTTAGATAGCAATACGTGCACTAAAAAGCGATCAAAATCAAGTTAATCAATTCAGTACGCATATAAGTGAATGTTAATACGTTGACTACCACGCTGATTTTCTATGGATTGCCCGTGGCGCTACCCTTTGCATTTGCTTTTTTTTTTTTTTTTGTTAACAGAATATTTTAAAGTGGTACAAATTGCGATTGATATAATCATTTTTTTAATGACTTTTCTAGCGGTTACCGCTGATCTCTATGGCAGTCAACGTATTAAATAGACCTCCCTAAATGGAATTACAAAAAATATTAAGGTTTTGTTTTTGTTTGTTTCAAATGTGTATATAGGATAAATTATATGGCCTTTTATACTAATTAATTAATATATATATATAACTAATGAGTATGCCAATGGATATTATTCAATTTTTGCAGAATCTTCTCAATATCCGAAATAATATGTATTCGCGTTCTGTACCAAAATACGCAATTTTTCAATGTTGAACTTTCATTCGCTGCCATATCGCTGACACACAGCCCCCATTTTCTTAACTAGGAAGAGTACGGAACATTTATTACCACAAACATTACTCTATCTACAAACTTTCTCATGTGGGCACAAACCCGCAGGTTTTTCATTTGATCGAGGTGAGTAAGAAATTTCTCTTCACTCATTGGGTGATCGCGAAACAGTGAGGATGCGCTGCCTAATTGTCCAGACCCTAATTGTCAGCATTTGTTGCAAAGGTTCGTTTGAATATCTTGTCCTTCACGAATACCTTATTATTCACCTTATTATTCCTATAATTTTGGTCCACAAGAGCACACTTTCTCTTTTAATTTACAATGAAACAATAGGTGTTAATTTACAAATATCGTTTACCTTGTCCTAAAAGTGATTAGTAGCAATCAGCCGTCATCTTCCGTTTTTAGGCACGACCGTAAAGGGAGTGACTTATTATAATTCTCCTTCACCAGCACACAATTTCTCATTTCATTTAGACATCATTCGCTTAGTCTTACAAGTGATTAGTATCGTTTTCCATTTCTATAACCCTGACCACAGCACAATTTCTCAGTTAAATGAAAGAAACAACAGGCAACTGCTTATAAAGATCGTTCACTTAATCCCACGATTGATCAGTGCTTTTCCTCATTTATCAGTTACATCATGCAACACGTTAACGACCACCACCATTCGACCGGACGACGTAAAATCTTTGAAGAAGGACGAAGGCAACTCTTCTTTGTCCAAGGGCCTCACGTGGAAGGAATTTATCATTCCACAGCAGAGACAATGGGGAATGGAAAATGTGAAAGCTCAAGATTCGGTAGCGGATGTTGCCAGCAGTCGTAAATCCAGGTTCTTGGGTAACTTGGCCCTTCTAGCTGGTGCCAGTCTAGCAGGATGGGCGGCTTCATCGTCGGCAAAGACAATCGCAGGCTTGCAGCCACCTTCCACGCTGACCTTGAATCTGGGCTCATCGAGATTTGCACCTTTTTACTCCCCTTTCCACGATCTTTACCCATTCGTGCCTCACCCCTACGTTCATCCAAACCTCTTAAGCTATCTTCCTCTTATCGAGGCAGCGAAGCTTCATGCACTTGCTAGTGTACCGGTACAGAGTGCTTATCAACCGACGCTACAGAATCCTCTGCTACCACCATTGATCGCGCTTCTAGATAATAAGAGGCCGACTAGCATAACAGCTAATGAGGATGACTACTTGGAGGAGAATAAGAAGGCTGGAGGTAACAAAAATTCGAACCAAGTTAGTGCACAGGATCAGAACGATCGTCCAGAGGACTGGCGCGTCGAGGAAGACGAGAGAAAGGAGCAGCTGGATGAGCATGTGAGAATCTGGAATTTTAGATATCATAAATAAATTAGATAAGTTCGATACGTAGGACAGATCTTAGTAAGACGAAAATCTGTCTATCTATCTGATGTTTGTGTTTAGTTTTCGTCGATTTCAAAATAATTTTTATTGTATAGAATTTTCTTAAACTTGCGATGATAATTGCGTGTACTAACAATAAATTAGACCCTGGGGTATAAAGCAAAAGAGATCTTTACACATTCTTGCTTCCTCCATAGCAAGTAATGTCTACATTGATAATAAATTAGATTCCAGAGTATAAAAAAAATCGATCCTTAAAATTTCTTGCTTGCTCCATAGAACGTGCATCGGACCGTGCCCTGCTCGACGCCGAAAGATTTTCAAAAGAAACAAACCGACTATTCGAGGAGACCACTTCTTCCGCGAGACTCTGACGATCTTCAGGACGATGCCGATGATTCGTCGGCACAGTTTGACGTTCGAGCCACGAATACAACTAGCAATTCTACGACGAACCCAACAACGGAAAAGCCGACCGCGACAGGGCCAACAACAGTGGATCCACCGACATCCGCAGGCAACTCTACCGCGCAAAATTCTACGGTTTATCCGTATTACGAAGGAAGTCTTCAAGATATTTCGCAGATACATTTGACCACTGGTTCCGAAGGATATCGTTATCCAGAATATAATCAGATAAATTACAATCTACCTTACGAGAGGCCTTCCAAGTTCTATTCCAATGGGAAATATCCTAATTTATATGGAAATGAACTATCAAGCTATTATTCGTCGAATACGTGGTCCGATCAGATGCCAGATTATCCTAACACAGATTATGGCAGATTACCATACAGCCCTGATAACATGCCTCCGTACTCCGGTGGCTTCAATCCAGTTTAAACTTGTTATTATACCGTCCTAATTTTTGTCGATTTAGTCAGTAGATTGTTACGTTCGCGACGTGACCTTGCGTGGGTACGATTATTAATTATAAGCGTGAATTTTATCGATGGATTAAGCGTAGATAAATTTAGGGTCCCCACTGATTGGAGAATAAGAGATTTTTATTTTTATTTTTGGAACGATGGGAGAGAGTGATATTATTTTCATGCGAATAAACATTGTTTAAACTAATACGGCGATGGTGTTGAAACATTTGGACAATCAACGATCCTATTCATTATTCGTGTGTCCGTTCGAACATATTGTTGTGATTGTAAATACTCACTGATAAATACGTCGAGTCATAATATTTCAGAGCGTGACCCTAGGCAGAATAGAGTAAGGAGACTCTAGTTTTCCTTTGGCATTACCAGCAGCACGGTTGTGTCAGGGACAGGGTGCGTTTAGTTTAATGAGAATATTTCTGTGACGATGTTCCGACATATGTCAGTCTCTTTATTATTCGTCGTTGGAATTTTCCGATTCACCAGTAAGTACATTTAATCTCGTCCTAACACAATATTCCACTCAAGCGTAAACAAAAGATATTACAATTATTTTTGCAGACCACACGGTAGAAGCTGCTCTCCATAGAAATTCAGCCTCAATAGAATTAAAATCATCTAATTGGACTACTGGTGAGACAGATAAGCCCAATATTCCATCTTGGAATCGTTCTTATTCTGAAAGTGCGCTAAAGGAGATTCTGTGGACGGACGATCTTATAAAAAAATATTCAAGTAATTATGAAGAAGGAGTGAAGAAATATACACCAGATGGTTTTAAACTTGTCCACCATCGATTGCATCGAGTTCACAGAAGCCTGCCGATCGATAGGCACAAGAAGGTGAAGATATCGGGCAATTTGTTAATGAACAATGTAGCGAGCGGGCATTACGAGGACAGTCAGGAAGATTACATCGACGAGGAGGACAACGACGATTATTCCAAGGGCTTGAACGAGGAGAAGATAAATTGGGAAAATTACGAGGACGACGATGGCCCGACTGTGATGGAATTGTTCGCACTCAATGTCCGGCATCGAATTAAAAACAAGAACTGGTCTCCAGAGGATGATGTTCGTCGAAAACACGATCAACGTCGGACATCAAACTAATAACAAATATTATAATCTCGAGAATGATGTTCGTCGAAAGCAGTAGTCCAGAAGCTTGCAAAGCACCCACGTAAAAAAATCTGAAGAGAATCTGATCTTACAATGATGTCGAGTACGCGCGTTTTTAAAGTCCTTCCGTATGTAAGTCGAAAACAAGCAAAACAAAGCAAAGATGCAGAGCAATTGGTAATGAAGAACGTGGCGAGCGGAGGTTACGAGGACATTCAGGAAGAAGGACAACGAACGACTATTCCTAGGGACTGAACGATTATTCCAATGGACTAAACGATTATTCCAAGGGTCTGAACGAGGAGAAGATAAATTGGGAAAATTACAAAGGCGACGATGGCTCGAGCGCGATGGAATTAATGGCACTCAACGTCAGACGTCAAACTACAAACAGAAATTGGAATCCAGAGGATTTTACGTCCGTCGCAAACAGTAACCTAAAATCTTTTGAACCCGCTCGCGTATAATGATCGTGACCTAATTATGTAACATTCATCTCGAGTATGCCTGCTTTCAAAATCCGTCTGTTCGTCAACCGAAAATAGTTCGATACATTGACTCGCGAGCAATTGATAAATGGATCTATTGAGAAACGGCTGTGTTACTTGCCGCCCATTTAAATTTATTCGTGAAGTAGAAGCCAACACGTGTTCAGTGACGGCACGTGCTTCTCGTACTTATCCGGACGTTAAAAAGCATCTTTCCGTTCATAGTAATTTATATTCAACTTCTCTGCGACTCCGACGAGGAGAGAGAGTGAGAGAGTAAGAAAGCATATAAATACACGAGGGTCCTAATTGCGCTCGCGGTACGACGTGCTCTGTTTATACGGAAGGTGCACATTTGGCGGTTCTCCGTGACGTGCTTCCCTCAAGGACGTTTGGTATCCCAAAGTAGGGTAAGAACGTTACGCAAAACACGTTAGAAGAGGACGTCGCGTTCCACGCTCCCAGGATATTTGTACAATTGTTCGTCGATTGCACAGTTGCTCGTTCTCTAGCACAGTGGTGCACAAACCCCGAGCTAACCGGTCGAACTCGAATCCTTCTGTCGACATCGTTAAAATAATAAAAATTCGAAGATAATGATGTTTGCTAATCCTCTTCTTGCTCGGTACGTTCCTTTTCTCTTTCAATCTGAGAACGATAAATTTCGCACGACACCTGCACCGTGTTATTCCACTGTTTCGTAACGATTTTCTATTCGCGAAAATTATATTTTAATTAATTCTTAGAGATAATGTTTTTCTCTAATTCTAGTTCGCGATTTGAATTTCAAGTGGATATAGTTCAATGAATACGCGCACGTGTATTCGCAAGACGAGGCTTGAGAATTCGCGTGGTACACGGGGGCACTGTTAATTAGAAATAAATCACCGTGGTACGTCAGTTGGTAGCGCGTCCGCGATTAATCAGCGTAGCGAACTCTTCCGTCAGTGGCGACCAATTGGACAGCGCCGGCTCGCAGGGAAGAAACCTGTTTTATTTTCGGACGAGTTTGGAGGGCTGGGCTGCTCGTCTATTTCGAGAAGGCCGCCGCCACCGCTGGTATTGTGTCTCTAAAGACTCTAGTACTTTGCAGCTTTCGCGCACAATTTTTCATCGTATGCGCAGTGATATATTTTCGTGGCCCGTCCCCGTGCCTGAGAAATCATCGTCGATTCTCGTCGGTTTCGATGCCAACGAATTTAAGAGGGATCATTTCGCATCGAATGAACCTGTTTGATTAGAAAATATTTATCGTCTCTTCCGATAAGCCACATCCTGGCGTACGGCCTGATAACGATCCTTGGTTGAGGTGGATTTTGAAAATTCACAACACTGCGTATTGGGTATATTTTCTTTGTATTTTATCGGGACAGATCTGGTAACTCGTAGCAGAGTCTTTTCGAGTTCGATGGCAACGAATTTCCTAGAGATCATCTCCTATCGAGTGATCCTGTTCGATCGAAATATATTTCTCGTTTCTCTCGATAATCGAAAACGACTACTCGGTGTTCGGCCTGATAACGATCCTTGGTTGAGGTGGATTTTGAATATTCACGATATCGCGAATTGGGTATATTTTATTTGTATTTTATCGGGACAGATCTGGTAACTCGTAGCAGAGTCTTTTCGAGTTCGATGGCAACGAATTTCCTAGAGATCATCCCGTATCGAGTGATTCTGTTCGATCGAAATATATTTATCGTTTCTCTCGGTAATCGAAAACGACTACTCGGTGTTCGGCCTGATAACGATCCTTGGTTGAGGTGGATTTTGAATATTCACGATATCGCGAATTGGGTATATTTTCTTTGTATTTTATCGAGACAGATCTGGTAACTCGTAGCAGAGTCTTTTCGAGTTCGATGGCAACGAATTTCCTAGAGATCATCTCCTATCGAGTGATCCTGTTCGATCGAAATATATTTCTCGTTTCTCTCGGTAATCGAAAACGACTACTCAATGTTCGTCCTAATAACGACGATGGAATTGAGAGACAGGCGATGACACGTTGTCGCGGAGAATTTTGAAAACAGAAGATCCTACGCACTGGGTATTCCCGTCTTGTACTTTATCAGTAAACGTCGAAGAATTCATAGTGGATTATCTTCGACTTTGACAGGAACGAATTTACCAAATATCAACCGCATCTCACGAACCCGTCGAAACGCTCGGAAGGTATGTATTCGTCATAATTTTCAGCAACTGAAAACGGCTTCCTACCGTTCATCTTGATAACGAACGAACGAAATCAATAGACAGACGGCGCGACTAGCCGTCGCAAATGTTCAAAACTGACGAGCCCCGCGCTCTTTTCGTACTTTATCAATGTACACGCGCGATATGTCTCATTATCGTTCAACCCTAATTTCGATCGATGATTTACGCAGGTAGAGAGAGCGCCATGAAAAACACCTGTCCATTTATCGATCAGCCCTACGATTGAGCGCGTAGAAACAAATCGTCGCCTAGCGAAGTAGCAAGAGTCGTTCACAAAATTCCAGCCAGGCGATTACAGTAATTTCGTTCGATCGTGTTCGCGTCCCTCTGTGAACGAGCGTGCGCCGTGTAGGTTGGACGAGAGGGTGTCGGCGATGTTCTCGCATGCTCGTTGCCTACTAAATTCGTGAGCACGTTGTTGAACGTGGGTGCGTCTGTGTCCACCGTGGCCTTAGTAAAGTAAATGGTGCCGGTGTGCACGAGGAGAGTCGCGTGCACGATTATGCAATGGGCCCCGCGTATAGGAAACGATCGACTTCCTTTACGGAAGTGGCAAGTTTCTCCCTTCTCTTATTTTCGTTTCGCGGCACGGCCGGTTAGCTTCGATGCCACGCGCGCCTCGTTAATCGTCCGCTCTCTTCCCGAAGATGATGATTTACGTTGGTACACTGAGAGAAAAAAATGTTTGGGTTTACTATAATCTCACTATATTTTATAGTTAAATTTGGCGTCAAACATATTTTTATAGTTCACTTAACCATACAAAATATAGTAAAATGAACGATTTATACAAATGATTATATTATTAACTATTACTTTTGTTCTTGTTACCATATTTATAGTAAAGTGTGCTATGTGAGGATAGTTAGTTCTATCCCTATGTATGAAATATTCTGGTAATATTAACTATATAAAACAGTTGCTTTTCTTACCATTTTATATTTTCAACCATACTATATTTTTACTTGAAATAACCATAATTGTGGGTAAAAATATAATATAGTTGTTTATACTATGCCTGTATCGTAATTATTACCGACATTATGGTAATATTTACCATAAATATGATATTACCAACTATAATTTTGTTACTATGCCATTATAGTTAGATATATCATATACTTTTCTCTCAGTGTACGATAGGAGAGATTAAAAGCGCGCGCTTTCAAATCGCAACGGTAGAACGTGTCTTCTTTTTACGAACGACGCGCCCAGAAAGGGAGGCTCGCTCGAAACTTCTCGTACCTACGAGATTGATTTCGACAAGGATCTTCTCTCATCGACGGCGCATCGAAAAATCAAGAGAGACTTGCAGAAATTCTCTCTCGTGAGTATTTTATTTCAGTAAGGATGTCAGTCGTTCTCGTTTCTTTCGCGGCGACGCGTCTTGATCTTTGCGACGTTGACTTTGTGATTTCTGTTTTCACAGTTGCATCGCGCCGATTTTACAGACGCTTGCGATAAGATTTGTTTGGTATTAATCGAGACAGGAGGTGCTGTGTCGTAAGCGCGGAGGGATTTCGAGATTCTTGTGTGACACGATGGTTGATCGATAGTCTTAGGTTGAGGAGAGGTGCGTGAAATTAGATTAGACGCGGTCTCTTTAAATCTAAATTTAAGCTGGGTGTCAGGGTTGAACGCCCTGAGATTTCCGGTCCTCCGAACGCGAGCGCTTCTTTTTTTCTCTTTCTCTCTCTCTCTCTCTTTCTCTTCTCTTCTTTCTCTGCTCTTTTCATCTTTTTCCGTCGCCCTCTCCTGTATTTTCGAACACTTCCTACGTCTCGCTCTTCCACTCGGCTTCGAGCCCGAAACCCAATAGCCCTGCATCCTCTAGGACACTCGTCCAGGAATATTTCCTGCGCGTCGGGACGAGCCGGATGGGAAACCGCAAATGTAAAACCTCCGCGAGGTACTCCAGTGACAGGCAGTGGTAACATCCGCATCCTCCTTCAGCCTGGAGTATCGCGAAACATCGAATCTTTCGTACCATCGGGTAACGAGGAAGGTATCTGCCGTTGATTTGTGCGATTGTGACGATTGTAACGGTAAGAAAGATCGTTGGTTACTTGGTTCAAGCAAATTTCAATCGCACGAAGTAATCAAACAAGTACATACGTTCGCGTCTTCTATTCGATTCTCCACCTGGAAATTTGGTGCAACTGCAAGTGCGTGCCTTTGTCGTTCTCCTTAATCTTTCTTCCTGTAAATTTTGCATAGTCGCAACGCTGCTCGTTTTTCCTTTTCGAATTTCTACATAGTGGCAACCCACCTCGATTTTACTTCTCGTACTTCTACATAGTCGCAACGCTCCTCGATTTTCCTTCTGTAAATTACACATAGCTGCAAGGTTCTGCCCCGATCACCTCTCTATGCAACGTCGCGAAATAAAGGAACGAAAAACTGTCGTCCCTTTGGCTCCCTTGGTGAAAGGCAGTAAAAGGACGAACCCAACGATTCCGTGGTGCGTACACGTGCTTACACAGACACGCGAAACGGTTTTCTGGCGGGTTCGGAGAGTGTGGTAAATGCACCACGGTCGAGTAAGAACCCTGGCGCGTATATGGGGGACGGAACACGGAGGAGAGACAGCTGTGGGGCAGCTGGCAGCGCGTGCCGCAGAACCTATGGGGTCTCTCCTTCGAATGCGAACGATGATATCCTATACGCCGTAAGCCGTGCTCACGCAACTAACGGCAGGTTTCCAGCGCGATGCCACGAGAGGACGACGAGGCTGTGGAGGAGGAAGAGAACGGATGGCCTGCTGACGTGAAATTCGTGCCTGCCTCTGCTTCTAGGCCCCGTCGAAGCTCCTTTGTCCACGTGAAACGGTGCCACCAGGGCTCTGTCGATCGTTGCTAACCCTCGGAGACGTGCTATTAAGCAAGCGCTTAGTTTATTTATTTCGGATCGAGTGCTTGATTAATTTGCGTCCTTGAGATACGATGCTTTTTAAAGGGACGATGTATCGTTTCGATGCTTGAACCTTCAGGCTGAGATGTTCTGTTGGACGAGCTTTGATTATTTACTTTTATCGATCGGTCCATTAATTTGTCGTCTCGGCATACGATGGTTTTTAAAGGGACGAGATTTCGTTTCGATGCATCTTCGCATCGAGACGTTCTATTGGACGAGCATTGCTTATTTAATTTTATCGAGGGGTTGTCTAATCTGTAGCTTAGAGAGATAGGTTAGATAGATTAGAGAGGTTTTACAGGGACGAGGTTTCGTTTCGATGCTTAAATCTTCGCGGCGAGACGAGCGAATTCCTTTTCGGAATGCTTCGAATAAACAGGGAGGGTTTTAAGAATAAGCGCCTGGCTGTTGACCTTTCTACACCCTGGAGAGATCGCAATGCGCGAGGAATATTGCGAATTGCGTTGCGGTTTGCGAAGCTGAGCGAAGAGTGAGGATGTAATTGGAATTGTGGAAAGTTTTCCTCAAAAAGGATTACGGGTACAAGAATTATGTTAAATACGATATTCGTGTAAAAAAGTGATATTGAGGTGAACGCGTAATTTACTTGCGAAGGTAAAAGACGATGCACATTTTTAGCAAGCTCGTGCACACGTAAGAATCGTTCCGGAAGAGGCCCGTGGCACTGTGTTAGTAGCATTGGAAAAAAGGTAAACCGGCTTTTCTAAAAAGTTTCTCAAGAGAGTAGTAAAGAAAAGAGATCAGGGAGTTCAAAGCCTTCGAGGGAGCGTTTCAGGTTGGTGGAACATCTGCCGTAGTCTGCGACGATAATAATTCGAACAGCTGATGTACCTCGACGGGCCACATCCTTTCTCTCTCCACGCCACCCATCGCTTCTTTCCTCGCACTCTCTTCGCTCAACGTCGTCATCGATTTCTCAACCCTGTTACACGGCCAAGATTAAATTTGTCGATGTACGTACATCTTATTAGCACTCTGAAATTTCACTAATCGATTTCGGGGGTATTTCATTAATAAGCCTGAATTATTTCCGATAATGAATAATTTGAACAGTTTATGTACCTCATCGGATCACACTTCTCTATATCCAGGCTTCTCAAAGTTTCTTTTCTCGCACCTTGTTCGCTAAACATCGTCGTCGATTTCTCAACCCTCTTACATGGCCAAGATTAAATTTCTCAATGTAAATACATCTTATTAACACTCTCTGAAATTTCAGTAATCAATTTAATGGGCATTTCGCTAAAAAACCTCAATTATGCGCTATTACGATTAATTCGAACGCTCGATGTACCTCACGGATCACCTCTTTTCTTTATTCCAGGCTTCACAACGTTTCTTTTCTCGCACTCTCTGCGCGAAACATCGTCATCGATTTCCAACCGTGTTACATGGCTAAGATTAAATTTTTCCGCGGAAGTATACTCAATTAAATCTAGTTTAACCTAACTTTTGCAATAATCGCGTTTTCTCATTGAAACCCGCTAAAATGTACGATTATCTGCGATGATAATAATCGATTCGAACAACCGACGTATCTCGATAGACTACATTTTTTCTCCATCCTCGATTCATTACCGAACGCGTTTACCAATTTCTCAAGCCTCGCATTTACGCAAAAACAAGTTTCTTAATCCAAATCCACCTTATTAATACTCTTCCAAACTCGAGTAATCGATTTCACAATTTTTCCGTGAAAAACAATCGCGATACGCGTCGAAAGAACGTTTGGAATGGTAAAAAGGCGTAATATCCGTTCGAATGTCCCGCGCGGCGCTCGGGTAGAAAGCACAGGAGTGGTGGAACGCGTCGACCAATAGGAGCGCGCGCCGCCGAAGGATTCGTTCGACTTGGCGGGGCTTACGGCGGCTCAAAGGCGACTCGCCATTCGCACGTGGACCTTCGTACGTGTCGGATGTTGCGCGCTCAGACATAATTAAACGCTCGGCACCAAAGGGGGTCCTCACACTTTAACCGTCACAAAACACGACCATTCCGTCGCGCACGCATACGTGTTTAAACAGTGAGAAAAAACAAACGCGCGAAAACTCGCCCGTACTGCGTGCCTCCCCGTGCGATTCTTTTGGAGAAGTGTTTAAACGCGAGTTTTCTCTCTCGCATCTTGCCCTCTCCCTGTGCGATCGAACGTGCCGAATATCTCGCTTTAAAAAGTGTGTTGTTTCCGGTCGTCTGCTCGTGGCGTCGTCACATGCACCTAAGGATAACCGTCCAGTTTACCGCGTAATTACCAACCGAGGATTCACCGCCTCTTGGATTTTTATTGGGATTAATCTGACACGGGCAGGGTACATAATAAGCACCAGGGATCAGCGGACGGAACGGTGAGTACCTTTATGGCCCTTGTATACCTCGCGCAGTTACATAAAGCGCAGTAGATTGCGTTTGGAAATTTTCGAATGTCGAGAAACGTATAATTATAGAAAGTCGGTTAGGCTGGTGATCGATCGTGATAAATATGGCGAGATAGTGTTAATTGAAAGGACCGAGGAGCATTGCTCAGTGAGCTTGCTTCGTGTATTTAGATTTTTTCTCTTTCACTCTTGAGAAACGTTTAAGAACGAAGGGGTGGAAAATTGAAAGCTGTCGTTCGATGATAAGCGTGTCTGGATAATGTTCGTGGCTATTAGTGTACGAAACGGTTTAAGGCGCGAGCTCGCGTGGTAAATGTGAAAAGGACGACGTAGAAGTTGTGTTACTTTGGTGGTGCTCTCACTGTTTACCTGCCGGTCAAAATCTTCCTTCCGTGGCCATTTTGGCGTGTTCGCAAACCCATCTGTTTACTTTCTCTCGTTCTCTCGCTTTCACCTTAGCTCATTCTCCTTTTCGCTCTTTTCTCTTCTCCCTCCTCCTTCTCCCTTTGTTCGCGCACTTTACGACGATATTCGAGCGTAAAGTGGAAATTTGATAAGTCGATCTCTCGCCGGAGAAATTGTCGCCTCGTAAACGCGTTTGCCCAAGGGATTGAGGAATGTCGTTACGGTACATTCATTGGGGGGTACAACATGCCCCGTAGATTAGATCTAGGGTGTTAATACGATAATTAATTTTCTTTTTCGTTCGTCGGTCATAGGTGAATGTACCTGCTGCTGTTTTATTTTCTAAAATTCCAAGGCACTAGGATTCGGTTAAGAAAAATTCGTTGAACGTCGTAATAACGAAATTTGTTCATTCGCGATAGTAGGATGTTTAATTTTCTTTTTCGTTCGTTGCGCGTAGGCGAATATACCGGGCACGGTTTTATTTTTATAATTATTCCAATGCACTAGGAGTAGGATAAGGATACTTCGGTGGACGTTCCAAAAATGAAATTTATCCTTACGCGATAGCACGTACAATGTATCGAGCGGTTTTGCTGCCGATTTTGCTGCTCACGGCAAATAAGATAACTCTGGAAAATCAGTTGGTTTATACTGTCGTAATTAGTTTACAAGGGGTTATTGATAATACCCTATTGGTAGAAGGAGGAATCCAAATAAGATACGAAAAATAAGAGACCTGCGATGAATATCTGTTTCCCTCCTTTTCGCGTGTCTGTCGATTAGTTTGCTTTTGATTTTTGATAATGTCCTATTGGTAGAAGGTGGAAATCCAAATAAGATACGAAAAATAAGAGATCTGCGACGAACATCTGTTTCTCTCCTTTTCGCGTGTCAGCTACGGTTTCCGTCCACTCGCGCGAGCGAAGCGACAAAGGGGTACAACGATGACGGGCACGTGTTCCACGGTGTTTATTAATAAACCTCGACGGTGGGCCGACGAATTCTCTGTAGCAGAAGGCCTGGAGCTGGCCGCGTGCTCTATTAGGGTCGTCGAGATTCTACGGTTAACAGAAAGGAAGGAGGAAGTACGTCTGGTAGCGATTGTTGATCTTTTCGCGAGCCACTACGAAAGGGTGGAAGGTTTTCATAGTTTTTAGTTTGGACGCCCTCGCGAACCTCGCAGATGGCGCAACGAAACGAAACTGCGATATGCGTGTGGCGCGGCAAATTTGAATTCGCTTAGAATTAAGAATTCATAATAATTAGGACTTTCACGGGGTTTAGACGGAAAGCGTACAACTTTCATTAAACGCAGATTACCCTTTATTTCCTACTTGATGCTTCGTACGCATTTTTAAGTACTCATTCCACGAGCGCGAAATTGAATTTTCGACTACGTGGATATATTATTTTGTGTATTGTCATATTGCGTTTCGTGGGAGTTTCTTTTTGTGTGCTTTGTGTTTCATTGGTTCTCGACAAGTGTCATGGGATTTTAGACAAACAGCTTGATGGAATAATTTTATCATTGATAGAGAATTATTGTGGTGGGTTTACAAAGTATGGAAGTACTCAGGATCTTCGCATTCCTTGGACTAAGAGAAAGCTCGAGCTGATTTAGGAAAATTTCTCAAGACGCTTTTCCTCAGCGAGAAAATTTCTTTTCCGTGCCGAATCAAATTCTCTTCTCATGGACGTTTTTCGAAAGTCTGGCCTTTGGCGACTTTGGCCGAGAAGATATTTTCGTGGAGTTTCGCCAACCTCGTGGCAATCGGCCAGTGCCGAAGCGTCACGATGACGGGGACATCGACAACTCTCGAGATCGTGTCGCCGATCTTTTTTCTGCTCTCTCGAAATTCGGTCAAGCTTTATTTCGAATTTCACTGAAAAATTCTACCATTCAATAGCACATTTAATCAACCGTGGAGGAAAACTCCTCGCGCTCACGAATGGATTTGGAATTTACGGGGAAACACGGCCCGGCCGATTATTGTCAAAACAAACACCATCGATTAGTCGTTCTCATTCCGGCATGACGCGTTTCCGCAAAATTCGTACAGCCTTCGTCTTTCTTCGAACTAGCCTTTTCAATCGTTAATTCGATCTTCGATTTACTCTAGTCGTTAGCATCGTAAAATATTTATCGACGTTTTCGTACTTAGTTCTACCGTCCCTAAAATTATAATTACACAGATGGATTTTAAGTGCGTTAGACGAACATCGTCTTTGGGTGTTCTAATTGTAAGTTGAATATCCTCGAATTTACAGCGGTAGCTTTTCCAAGATCCATAGATTTTACAGTGGTCGAATGGCTGGGGATTGCACCGTTCCTAAAATTATTATTACACATGTGAATTTAAGTGTGCGAGAAGATAATCGACCTTGAGTTTCCAAGATGAATATCGTCGAATTTACACCGGGGCAGATTTTCCAAAATTCACAGGTTCTACCGTGGTTGAATATCGTAGATGTGGTCGAATTTAATAAATTGACGTTTTTTTTCTCCAAGATTCGTAGATTCGACAGTGGTCGAGTATCGTAATTGTGCTCGAATTTAAATCGACACTTTTTTCAAGATTCATAAGGTCAACGACGGTTCAGTGGGGTCATAGCTCTACCCGATTTTAACTCGACACCTTTTCCAAGACCTACAGTTTTCACGATGCGGATGTACGCACGTCTCTTCCGGAATTACGTCGATACTCCTTCGCGGCGCCACGCGTCGCACGTTGCGTCATAACGATCTATTTGACATTGGATACGGGACTGAATCAACAAGTAAATACATCAAGTGGGTACCGCTAACTCAGTAGACGCGTACGAATCGATATTACAACGGGCTTACACGCGCGGCCGACTTGCGATTTTTTTTCTCTTCTCACTGCCCGTGTTTGTCAGCCCTCTCTTTGCCACATTGGCAAACCCTTCGGAAACGTTAATCAATTACATCTGTGCAAACATTCTCGTGGGTGCTACCTTGAGAATTGTAGACGTTTGAAATGTTCCGTGCGCGTGGCGATCTTTACTTAATTTAAAATTGTAGAACGATCGTCATACAGATTGTTTATGAAAAGAAGAGGTGCTCTCGAAGCGATCTTTTACAAGTTTGCACAAGTTCACGTAGTCCGTGAAGGTTGACGGTTCATGAAGATTAGAGAGCGCGTATGGCGATCCTAATTCAACATAAAACTATCTCAGTGTAAAAGAGTCTTTTAACAAAAAGAAGACAAACTTTGCGCGCGTAATGTTGTCAGACGTTACAACGCTCGTGCGTGCGACCATACTAATTTAGTACAAGATGATCTTAACGCTTAGCCAACCGAACGATGAGATCACCAACTTCGAACTTAGCAACGTGTTTTTCTTTTTCTCTTGTTATCAGCTATTTTCCACCTGGAGTCGTTTACAACTAATTTACGGACTTTTTCTGCCTTTATAAAGTACAGTATATAATAAAATCCACTGGTTTGGTGGTGTTAATTTAGTAGTGTTGCTTAAAGAAAAAAACGCAGCGTACAGTTTGGCTTATTCGGGTCCGGTGGAAAACGTATAGTTTGCCGTGACGCGCGTGGTTGGATTTTAATTGTAAGTGTTAACCGTTTGAGTCTCCAAGCGGTGCGATTTAGGATTCATGTGCAAAAAGCCTAGCATATTTTAAAGATATCGACACCTGACGGTGCACTGGCAGACCGCGTCGAAGTAACTCGTGCAACTTCACTGACGCACGTATTTTACATAGCTGATTTTTTTCATGTAAATAACACTAACTGACGCACTTCGTCTTTCATTAGTTTCAGCCAGGGTTTCAGCTATCGCGTTGAATGTCATTTTTCGACACAGAATAAGACAGGAGCACTATCGCGTTGCTCGGTTCTCTCTTTGCAATCGATTAAGACAAGCGCGATAGCGCTGTTCGATATTTTTCGACCGTGCTTTTCCAATAATCCCTGGGTCTCAAACGGTTAACGTAAAAGAATTTTTTTACGAAAGGAGATGATCTCGACGACGAGTAGACGCGATTTTATTCGAGTTTACAGGGAATGTGGAGGTGATGAGTTAACAGTGTTGCGCATGCGTAATACTATTAAAACATTAGAACTACGGTGCGTATAGCCATTCCAATTGAATATAAAACGATCTTAATGTAAAAGAATCCTTTTGCGGAATGACTCTCATTCACGATTGTTCATAACTTTATAGAGAACGTGGAGGTTGAAGATTCACAGTGGCTCGCGTGGTCATGCTAATTTAATATAAAGAATCTTAATACTTTCGGCCACGCATTATTTTTTAAAATATGAGGCTATTACGGTACAATGATAGAAACATGCTGTTCCATTTAAAAAAGAAAACCAAGGACCTAGATGTCTCTAAAAACAAGACACTGAAGAAAAAAACAAAAAGATGGTACCCTCTATAATTTGCATCCCTCCGAACCAAACAATTTATTCCTTAGGCATTTTCGCCTATCATTAACTATAACGGAGATATTGGCTTGTAACAGATTTGATTTGGATGCGCTGTATATGTTATTATTTATTTAGTATGTGCTTATATAAAGACCCCATGACCGAACGGCTTAATATAAAAAGAATCCTTTTACGAAACGACGTGCTCTCGTCGATGAGCGGAAGCGATCGTTCAGAACTTCACAGAAAATGTGGTGGTTGAAGGTTTACAGAGGTGCGCGTGCGCAATGCCATTGGACATTAGAACGCGCGCGAATGCTGGAATAGTAAGACGAGAAAAGGTGGAGGAGGAGGGCAATACAACAATATGATTATACGGCATGCTGCACCGGTTTCTGCAGCAGCTGCCGCCGACGTTTTGGGGGATCCGACAGAAACGTACGGCCGTGTTCCACGGTAGGACGAGGGGCAAGGAGTGGGGCGAAAGAGGAAAACGCGAGGGGACAGAGGCCCCTGGGCCCTCTGCCGCCGCCCTCTTCTCGTAGGGCCCGGGTGAGCATAATGAGAGAGCGAGTAAGAATAATCGAGAAACAGACAGAGAGAGAGAGAGAGAGAGAGGAGAAACAAAAACGTACAAGAGACAGGAGAGAAAGAAAGAAAGAAGGAAAGAGACAGAGAAGGAAAGAGGGAGAAGAGTTCCTGAGAGCTTTCTTTCTCGACTCTATCCTCTACACGTGCAGCAGCAACAGCCAGTGGCAGAAGCAGCAACGCGTTATCGTAGACACTCTCAAAAGTGAGAAGAAAGAAAAGAGAATCGTAGGTGAAAAAGGGAAAAGGTTGAATGGTTTCTTTCTCGAACCTGTGCCCTCTCTACACGTGGAACAACAGTAGCGCAACAGTGAGAACAGAAATCAAAAAAGAAAACAGCACGCTTTACCGCTGTGCTGCTTTCCGTGGAAACTCTCGAAAAATATCCTCCGTCACGCGATTCGCACGATACTTTGTTTCCAATGTGAACATTAATAGAATAATCGTGAGGAGTAAAGTAATCAGGGGAGGATGGAATGGAAAAAAAAAGAAAGAGAATCTTATGAGAAAACAGAAGGATACCGCTGGAGAATTTCATCCTTACAATTAGTAGAATTCTCTCACGTGTCTCAGGAAACAGCCTTGCTGCTGCTGTTACTGACTACCGTAGAAACTCTCGAATGCGACCGAGAACAGGAAGACTCGACGAAAAATACCCTCCGCTACCTGGTTCGCACAGCAGTTCGTACCCGAGGTAAGGAGGAGCCCGAGACTGGGCCCTCTTTTCAGGCCCTACCAGCCTTGAATGGAGGTCAGGGTCCCTCCTCCCTTGCTCTTTCTTTTCTCCTTCCGCGCGGCAAACCTCCTTCTACCACCACCACGTCGTGCGTAGTCCCTTTTTCGCTTTGACGCTCCGTCGGCTTTTCCGCCGGTAGGTCCCGGGAGGGGATACCATTTTCACGAGAGGCAGACAGAAAATCCCGTGCGAAAGGAAAATAAGGAGGAGGAAGGGCCGATCTTTATCTTCCGCTTTTGCGAAGAATCAAGGATCGAATTATTAATGTTCGACGAAAGGAATTTGCGAAACGGAAGTCTCCCCTCGTTTTGTCCTATTTCTTTGTCTTGTTTGTTCGTCATGCGCTGGTTCTACTTTTGGGAGGGCAAGGTTTGCGTGTTCGTGGTTAACCAGTTAAGTGCGTTCGACGAGTATACACGTGAATCCAAACTCTTTATATTTTTGATCGTGAACAATAAGAACAACTTACCGTCCGATATAAAGACTAAAAACTAAAACTAAAAAAAAAAAAATTCCACAGTTAACTGGTTAATTTTAACGCGAGGAGGCAAATTCGTTCTTCCTTTTCTTGTAGCGTTTTATTTTCGCATGGAGGATGGTGCTGCGGTCGATTGAAATTTAATATTCGACCGAAAGGATTTTGCGAATGGAATGGAAGTGTTTTTCTTTGTTCGTTTCACGTGGACTGCTTTATTTTTGTTTTGAGAGAGTAAGGCTTGCGTTTGCACGGGTAATTTGAATGCGAG
Source organism: Tiphia femorata (assembly GCA_944319695.1). Taxonomy (NCBI): domain Eukaryota; kingdom Metazoa; phylum Arthropoda; class Insecta; order Hymenoptera; family Tiphiidae; genus Tiphia; species Tiphia femorata. The sequence continues at coordinate 6,242,859 of OX090902.1, forward strand.
GAGGTAACGTTGTTCTTCCTTCTTTTGATTTTTCATTCTCATTTTTCATCGAAATTTAATATTCAAACGAAAGAATTTGCGGAACGTAGTTTTCTTATTTGTCGTCTGTTAATGCATTTTGGTCCTCGAAGAGCGAGACGAGAACGATTTCCGATTTGCGTTTCGTGATCAACTTCAAACGCCGGGGAACACGATTGTCTCTCTTTCTACCCGCGAACTTTTCCTTTTCACGCGCAAGATGTTTTTCGTCGATACCACGCTCGTTCGGCGTGGTCGCTCTAAAAAAATATTCGAGCTCGTCGAGAGCGCGTTTTGCTTTGTCGGGCGAGCACCGAGTGGCAGCTGTTGGCCGTTATTTGAGGAAAATTAAAGGAGATATAAAAAGCGCGCTCGGGTCTGGAACTGTAGCGCGCGTATTCCCTTTAGAAAGATTTCTGGAGATCGAATTGATAGTTCCGAGTAGGTTCTATAAAAGACATCGGTGGAATGACCTGGAATTAATTCGACGTCTCTAATTTTTGCCCAGCGTCGATTAAACGGCACGCGTTCGATTTCTCAAAACTTCCACGCTAAAATATTCATCGGCCGCTTTAGACGAAAATCACCGTGGTCACCGTTCACGGGAAGAAATCGTCGCTACAAGGTGCGTGGAGACTACGACAATGTTCGCATTTATAAAATTCGTCGACGTATTCAGCTACGTAATTGCGCGTACGCGTGACGAATAGAATTCGAGGCCTCGACAATTTATACATTTTATCGGATCGCGCCCACGTGCGTTGGGGCTCACGCCAAAAAATTAATGACTCCACGCGAATAACCGTCCTCTCTCCAATCCAATATCAATTTTCGTCTCTCCGGTGGAAAAGGTCACTGGTTCGAGCCCCGGTTAAATCGCGAATTATTTTTACGGCCGAAAATCAATGAAAGTAAAATCATCTCTATCTCCTTGACACCCTTCTTTCTCATAGGCCTTTTCTCAACACGTTCGTGGACGTGAATGCCGTAGCAGTTATTTTTACTGTGATGGAAAGTAACGCGTGAATGTTATAACATTTATAAGACACGTTGTCATTTGTTTAATTATACGTATGTAGCCTTAATTTTTGAAATTATCGTGCACCTTAATGTAACGGTTAAATGATTCGTTAAGTATTTTCATATTGTTTTGTGTTTCGTCTTTGTGAATTCATTCAATTGAAACATTGTTAGTAATTTTAAAATGACTCGTCTGTGTATTTTTGCAGTACATTTAAATTCTTACTGTCCGCGAACGTGTTTACTCTAGAAGTGTCAGCTTGATTTTACATAGTCCCGTAGGAATTTATGTAAATTCGCAAGCATTCAGTAAAATGTCACTATCTATAATTCTATTACTGTTACGTGTACGTTTTACGGATGGATGTTTAGAGGTCACGTGGCACTTAATTTCTACTATCATTACGGGATACAAAATGTACAATGGAATCTTGCACAAATTACAATGTACAAACGGCAGAGAACGGTTTTTTATCATCTTTGCCCATAAGACAACGAAAAACGAGATGAAATCCTAAAACGTTTATAAGGATGAGAACTCAAGCTAAACACGAACTTAAACTGCTTTATTCAGACATAAATTCAATATATTTAGTTGATTTATGATTGTAAGAATAAAATTAATTTTGATCATTTTCGAAAGTATGCTATTTTTCGAAGCAATTGCTGATGGATTCGCGGGACATGCGACATTTTATAAAGTGGCAATAATTCAAGACAGATAATTGAAATATAAACTAAATTCTTTTCATGTCCCCGTATTTTGGGACCTTTCATTTTATACCGTATGACTGATATGTTCCGGTTAGAGAGGCCTTTCAGCCATTAAGGGTTAACTAGGATCGAAATTCCCGCCTTTAACACGTTGACTGCCACGTCACCCGAATTCGGGTGACGGTTTCAGTGGCTGATTATAAATGATCAAAATAGGTATTTGGAAGTATAACTAACGCTTTAGATAGGTAACTAAACAGTCGCCAAAATTCAATGTTCCGTAGCAGTTAACGGTGTTAAGCATGCTCGTAGGTGTTACCCACCCCATCTATCGTCCTGCCAATAATAAAACTGTTCGACTGACATTCTCTCGGGAATTTTTTTGTTTTCTTTCAGAGAACGCGCCGCCCACCCTCGATCCTAAATGCTGCTGAGCCTGACGCCGAGTCATTAACGTTGACCCCGAGGTACCAAAGAAGGTGTCAAGATTGAGCAGGTGGTTCTATCGTCCGGCGGTGACCTCGCCAAAATTTGGAGGATGTTGATGCCGGGTGCCGCCGGTCTCAGTGCGGTGGGTGCCGTCGGTGCGCCAGGACCGGACGAGCTGGTCTCGGGTCTGGGCGCTCTGGCGGGCGCCACGCCACAGCAGAAGGACACCACCTGGACGAAGCTCTTCGTCGGCGGGCTACCCTATCACACCACCGACAAGAGCCTCAGGGAACACTTCAACGTCTACGGTGACATCGAGGAGGCGGTGGTGATCACCGATAGGCAGACTGGCAAGAGTAGAGGTTACGGTTTTGTGAGTAATTTCTTTTTATTTATGTTTTTATTTTCTCATTACTTGTATTGTTTCTTTTCTTTCTTTTTTTTTTTTTTTTTGCTTAAACACCCTAACCCTAGATTTATATTTTTTATAAATACGATTGAACGAGTGAAATCGACTCGTTTCCGTAAATATACCGTTAACAAAGAATTCGGGAAGCTTTTTTTTTTTTTAGTATTTTCTTCTGAATTCGCCGGAAATTCTGTGGCAAGGGATTCGGACTACGGGTGAACGACCCACGAGATAGGGTTCACATACGTATAATTGTTTCTCGGGTGATAAAGGATAAACGTGGAAGTTAGTCGTTGGGTCTTATGGATACATAGTTAAACGCTTTCCGGCGGTGATAAAAAAAGGAAAAGTTTTGCTTTTGTGTCGCGCGTGTGAAAAGAGGAATGTCTCGGGTGCTCGAGGTTCATGGTATCGGATACTTCGCCTCGTTTTGTTCTCTGGTAGTTTGTCCGCGCTTCCTTTGCCCTTTATCGCGGGTGCCAGCGAGATAATATGGAAATTGCAGTTGGCGTCGTCGTAGACCGTCGTCGAATTTATCGCCTCTTGTTCCTGTGACGACTTCTGTCGTCGAGTGTCTTCGCGTGCGAAGTTTTCTTTTTTTTTGGCTTTTGACGCCAGCTGGCGATTTTTTTTTTGAGGTAGGTTGTGTGGTTAGTCGGGGACGAAGGACGCGATTAAAATTCCACTCTCTCCTTTTCAGGATCTGATCGCGATGTTTTTTTTCCATTTTAGTTCTCGGTAAATGTATCCACGGATACCGCTATTTATTTACAGATATTCCCACGTGACTCTCGAAATACTTTCTCATAAGTTTTTGCGCAAAAGACAAATATCCATAATTGATCGTTTCTTCTCGAAATTAACGAGACAAGTACGATATACTTCGGATATTCGTAGATTCGTAACTTTTTGTGTGGTTATCGCGCTCTTTCGCACTCAAACGGTTAAATGTATCTATTTACTTTCGAACCAACCCCTCCTCTTACTATTTATACAGAACAATCTGCCGATACATCGATAACTTTGTTACCGATAAGATACCGATAGTCTTTCTCGACGAACCTACCACCTATCTGTCTTATAATCGATATCGATATCTATCGATTGTTCGCCCCAACAGTAGCAACAATTAGAAAGCAGTGGTCACGCGTTTTTCGCAATTCTGGAATTAGTTATCGAGGGAAATTAATGGTCGGTTCCGTGGGTCGTTAGTGAGAGGGTAGAATCCTTTACGCGCTTCTCACCCTCCTTTTGTTCCACGGTGGGACAAACTCGCCGCGCAAGCGATGCTTAGTGGGCGAGGGGTCGTGAAACGACTGAAAGGGAGGGAGGGAGAAAATGAAGGGTGCACTTCCGAGTTTATTCAGTGTGCGGCAGACTGTCGGGTGGCACGGAAAACATAATTATGGGGTTTTTGGGTGGGGTGAGGACGGAAGCGCGTGGATCCAGGTGTTACGGAAAGGATTGATCGGACGTGATCGATCGAATCTGCACGCAGGTGATCATGGGCGACAGACCGGCAGCGGAGAGAGCGTGCAAAGACCCCAACCCCATCATCGACGGTCGCAAGGCAAACGTCAACCTGGCCATTCTCGGAGCCAAGCCGAGAGGCAATCTGCAAGCGAGTGAGTAATTTAATTATCTCTCCACTAATCGTGTAAGGCTTGACGACGATTAGAGAATTAGTGGAATTGGACACGAGTGAAAGTTTGTTGTGCGTAAGTTTGCTTGAGTTATTTCCTTCTTGTTGGCCTGTTTTCTGTGTGTAAGTTGTAATCGATCGTTGGAGAGGGCGATACGCGACTGCAAGACGAAACTTTGAAACGCCGTCCACGCGAGTCATCTTCTTATTTAGTCTCAGCTTGTCCTCACGCTACCCCGCCATTTTCGCGGACTCTCGCGGTCACGGGTTTTACGTCGTTGAATCGTCGCCAGAAGAATCGCCACCGACACCCCAGGGTGGGATTCTCTAAACTTCTCGTGCACGCTCGTACGGCAATAATTCCTTTTCTTGATTTGTCAAAGGCACGCGTCCAAGAGGGTCGAAAGAGGGGGGGGGGGGGGGGGCTCGTTGGGGAAACTTTGTGAAGTTTGCGGAGCGCGGCTCCCTTGTTCCGCGCCGTCGTTAATTTCGTTTGAGTGGTAGGTGGTTAGAGACGATATCAGAGAAATACTCGCGGGGACTGGTGATTTATTTACGAGAGAATTTGAATTTCGCCGCGCGCAATTCCGCGTTTCAAATTTCTCCCGCCTGTTCACGCGGTCCGTTGACTTTTGCTTTTGCACCACGACGACTTCTTCGCGCGGAACGATCCGTTGATTTACTTTCTAGAGAATTAGGATACGCGATATTTCTACGTAACTCAAATTTCGCGTCAATCCACCGCCCATCGATCTTGATCTTTCACTGTGGAACCCTGTTTTGTCAAATTCTTCTCGATTCCGCGTAAGAAAAGAATAAAGCGTCACTCGACTCGTTATACTTTTCCATCGTCTTTCGTAATTCTTGGAAAAGATGGAAGCGATTTCAAAATCGGAGGAGGCAAAACGAATTTTCCTCGTTCTCAATCTGTGCCATCGTTAATCCCATTTGGCCGTGCACGACGATATCGGACAAATACCTCGTTAGAGAAATGAAATATTCCGCGCGCGCGTGTAAACGTTTGTCGCGCGTCCTTCCGTTTTTCAAATTTCTCCCGAACTGGTCGCCCAACAACTTTGATGCTGCAATTCCAGAAAAAACCCTCTTCCTTCAAATTCTTCTCACCTCTTCGTATAGAACAACGATCTTTTTTCCTCGTACAAGGAAGAAAGAAAGCAAAGCTCCACTAGCCTCGTTACACTCTTCCATCGCCTCCCACGATTCTTCGAAATAATCGAATCGAATGGAAAACTGCAACTTTTTGAAAGGGCGAAGGGCAAATTTCCACCTCCTCCCGTCGTCCTGGTCGTCGGTCGGCAGGCAAATCGAGAATCGAAACGCGCGTCCCCTGAGTCATTCCCTCGAACTATCCCCCGGTGGCTTGTGGCCAACATAGCTTGGCGCTACGGTGGCTAAAGTCTAAAATTGCGCTAACCTAAGCAACCCGGCGCGCGCTAAGAAGCGAGCGAAGTCTCTCTCGCGCGTCCCTTGTCTCCTTCCTTTTTTCCATGGTGGAAATTCCTCTTATTGTTAGTGCGGCTACGAGCTCGCGCACTCCATTTGGCAGATAAGAATAAAGTGTGCCAGAGCGTACGAGAGAAGCGCGCCGAGGGGCTTTTACTCGAGCCCACCGTCGCACGATATATTTGTACTCTTGGACTTTGCTCGCTCGGTAATATCGAAAAACGAGCGCGACGGGCACCGCGGCCCGCGCTGCCAAATCTTGTAAGTGAAATTGCTCGCAACGAGAAGAGGGAGAAGGAGAGGAGGGGACGTTTCAATTTTCATGGGGCGCGGAGAGACCGCGAGGACCTCGCGCTCGTGCTCGAGAAATCCATCAAGTGGATCCACACTCGAGTACAATCGTCCAAATTTCCCTTCGCAAATTCCTGCGGTGCACTTGTGTTTCTGTCGGTTGATTCGTACCTCGTAGCGATCTTCGCTTCTATCGTGGAACCGGAGATCCGCGCAATGCCATTGGAGTCACGATTCTTGTCTTTATTATTCTCTCTCTCTCTCTCTCGCTCTCTCTCGCTCTCTCCCTCTTTTTTATTTATTTGCTTTTTCAATGCGCGCTCTCTGACGCATGCAACAAAGTAATAACGCGTGCAGGTGGCACAATGAAGATAATCGTTGCTACTTACTGACGTGTCGCCGCGATCGTAGCCTTGAAGAAATCGTTAACAAAGTTATAAAAATATATACGAAAAGGAAAACTTAATTTCGCTCGTCCACGAGCGAAAGAACTTATTCGAAAACAATTTGTCGATTATCGTCGCGGTCGTTGGCGAATTTACGATGTTAGCTCGGGCCATTCGTCCTCGATCTACAAGATCCCAACGTGCCACTTGGTCTCGAATACCGACATTAGTCCAGCGTGTGTCAAAGAAAGCTCGTAAAGAGCTCTAACGACCGACGTAATACGCGGACGCTCTTAGGGTTGGAAAATGGCATAATGATAAGTGAGCGGCAATAGCGTCTTACATTTTGACGGTCCTCCGGAATGATAACTCGTCGGAAGGGTTATCCTAAAGGAAATATATCGAGGGGAAAATTTTGAAAATTGTTTGATACGAATCTATAGATTTCGCGTGCGCGCTTAATCATTTGAGTGCCACGGGTTTTTCTTGTTTCCTAATCCAAAATGTGCCAAGAAGCTCGAGCGCGCTGGTTTAGGTTAACATATATGCTGTAAATCTTACTATTTACTCCAATAAATCTCATTGTAATGTCACTGCCCATAATACGCTAGCACTTTTCGACACAGAACGGAAGAAGCACGATCGTGCCGTTTGGCACTCAAACGGTTAAACATGCCAAGGAGCTCGATCGTGCTGTTTTAACATATTCGAGTTGAATCTAACTTCTTTCGACTTAGTACTATTCCGATATCTCATTGACTCGGAGTAAGGACATTGAGGGGATGTTAATCATTGATTCCGATTCCAATCAATCTCATCGTAATGTCAATGCCCATGATACACTGACACTTTTGGATACCAGACGGAAGAAGCGCGATTGCGCCGCTTGGCACTTAAACGGTTGATAAGTCACTCCCTTTACGGTCGTGCCCAAAAATGCCAAGGAGCACGATCGCGCTGTTTTAGGTTAACATATTTGAGCTAAATCTAACTTCTTTCGATTCAGTACTACAGTAATTCCTCGATTTAAGTCCCTTTTCTGGCTTTCCATTTAAGACCCCAGTGCTGGTCCTACGCCATGGCATACGGCGTGTCTGCGCCAATGTTATCACCAGCGGAGTCGGTCAAGCGTACAATGTATATAGAACCCGATCCCGACGCAGTCCCTTTGATGCAAGTTTGCGACTTCATAGTTTATAAAGCACTGATATAACCTTTATAATTTTACTTTTTGGTACCCACACATTTTTTAACATATTGATGACATTTTTCCGAGCAAAATGATACCAAACATGATATAATTCGGACCATATTTATGTTTACATGGTTAAAACTTAGTGGCCCAATTTACTACATAAATATAGTCCAAAATATATCATGTTTGGTCTCGTTTTAATCGGAAGAATCTCATTAATATGTTATAAACATTTTTAAACAAAAAAAATTGAAAATAAAAGAGTTTACAGATTGTTATTATTATAGCTTCAGCGCGGTGGCATTTAAATGCCTCCGTTGCCTCTGCTCTCCTTTCATTCTTATCTCGTATTCGCTGTCCTTTTCTTCGTTCGGCGAACTACAAAGGTGGGCCCGAGGATCGAGTTTCGATTCCTAGCTTTCCATATATGTCCCTTTACGATTCTACTTTCGGGACTTAAATCGAGGAATTACTGTATTCCGATATCTCATTGACTCGGAGTAAGGACATTGAGGGGATGTTAATAATTGATTCCGATTCCAATCAATCTCATCGTAATGTCAATGCCCATAATATGCCGGCACTTTTCGACACAGGACGGAAGAAGCACGATCGCGCCGCTTGGCACTCAAACGATTAAGGTCTAATTCCAATGCGTCGACCGAAACGACTGCAAGCTTGTCGTGCGGTAGTGGCCGCGCATTATCGGAAAAAGGGGTGCCATATGATTACATACGAAGCAGGGTCAATTGTTTTCACGTTTGTAGTCGCGCGTGGTCACAGTCGTTTCGGTCGTCGCGCTGGAATCAGATTTTAAAGCCGCGTCCAGACTTTACGTTGTGCGTTGCATCTAGAATACGACGCAAATATTTTTGCCGTGAATTCACAGTTCTTGTCACATAAATATTTGCGTCGTTCGTGGTGAGTTTCGTGCACCGTTGACAAGTGACGATCAGAAATCGGTACGATGCCGTCGTGCAAGTAGAGTCGACACGTATGGATCGTTTATTTTGAAAGTGGTGTAAGTCCATTAAAAAAAAAAAAAGATGGACTACCTGTAAATATAAAGTTTACACTAAATCAATCACAAACTGTGTGATATCTCATTTTTCACTTTCAAAATAAACAGTCCATATGTTTACAAACGCGTCCACACTAGAATTACGTTGCGACGCAAATCTCTTTGATGTATGTCAAAAAACCGACAACCGGCGGATCGCGTGCGTCGAATGGGGCGAAAATTTTGGCGTGCCTTCTTATGCAACGCACGCGTGTCCACCCTGTCATAAATTCTTAAGGGCGCACAGAAATTTTCGTCAAATGGGGCGCACAACGTGCATTTTTGTGAGTCTGGACGTGGCTTTAGAGTGCGATCGAATGTTGGAATAAATGAATATCGTGTGTCGAATGTGTAGCGAGTGTATGCGCGAAAAGAGAGAGAGAGAGTGAGAGAGTTCATGGTCGGCCATTAGAAACGTAAATAGATTGACTTCTCTCTGTTTATAATTTCAGCATTCCCGTTCGCTGCCGGGATCCGGGCTGGATATCCCACGGTTCTTCCTGGCCAATATGGGTGAGTTTGCGAAATTTGACGTGACCTCTCATTTTTTCGTTTCTTGGAGGGATATTATTACTAAAAGAACGTACATGTCGTAACCGTAGTTAGACGAACAAAAATAAAAAAAAAAGCATTGGACAGCAAGTTTCACGCGCACGCGCGTGAACCGTGCTCCCGCGTTGACGAACCTTTTTCTTTTTCCCGCGCGCGGCCGTTTTTCGCGAGGATCGTCCTTTCTTTTTCCTTTTTTTGTTTTTTTTTTCTTTCTTTCCGTCCACATTTAGGCAACGAGCTATAAAATCGAGTAGAGATACATTTGATTAAGGGGTGGTTTTGTAACGGGGCACGACTTGTACGGCGCCGGTATGTAACAATGAAGAAGTTTTTTTTTAAAGCTAGCAAATATTATATAACGTTTCAGCATCCTGACGCGTGCGCGTAAGGAGGCAGGCAGAGTCCCTTGAGTGGGCCACGGGCCGTTTCTTTGTAAGGACCAAAAAGTAAAATACTGAGAGGGAGAGATATGAGGGATAAAGAGAGAGCGAGATTTGTGTCGAGATTTGGTGATGGGGAAAAAGCGAGAGAGAGAGAGAGAGAGAGAGAACGGGGAGAGGGAGAAAGAACGGGGAGAGGGAGAGAGGAAAGAAATGAGGGAGAGAGAAAGAGAGAGAGAGAGAGAGGAGAAAAGCGGCACACCGCACACGTATCAAAAACCATGAGTACCTACGTATTTTTATATATTTATTATACATATTTTACATTACTATTGGAATTTGTTGACGTTACTCTAACGATGCAGAAAAAGAAAGAGAAAGAGGAGAGAATCCGTGGAGAGAGACCTGCTCTTCTTCCTTCTTCTGCTGTATTTAATTTTCTCTCTTTTTTTTTTTGGGTTGTGTTCTCTTTTCTCTCTTTTTTTTTTGTTACTTTTTTTGTTACGTTCTCGTTTCCACCTTCTTTTTACTTTGGACGGAGACGAAGGGTTGTTGAAGTTGAAGTGACGACAAATAATTTTGCGTGCGGTTGCTGAGAGACTTTGCGCATTGTTTTGTTGTACTGACGTTGACCTTTGTTGTTGTTGTTTTTTTTTGTTTCTTTCGTTCTTCGTCTTTCACTCTTCACACTCTTTTCTCTTAATCGGCGGCGTACCCTGTTAATCGAGAGTCGATAATGAGACGGACGGTATGATCTCTTGGTAAGAATTGCTCGTAGTTGATAACGAAATTTTAACGATACTCTCTTTAATGGTGTCGTGTGCGTGTTCACGGATAACGATGTTGAACTCCTTCTCCGATAATTGTCCTTCTCTCGATGTAATCATTCGGTTGGTCTAATGACGCGGCGCATGAGCGTTAGTGTTCGTTTTTTCTTTTGTCTTTTTTTTTTCAACGACGATCATTCGTCGAAGTCTATTCGTTAATACGTTTTACTCTGTTGAAGAGGGATCCCGAGCGTACCATCGGTGATCGGTCCGATACTTATCGTCGAATGTCGGTGAGCTGAAGTGAAATTAGTCGTGAATATTGTGTCAACGAGTGTCGCCCACCACTTTCTCTGTCGACGTTTGAAGAACTTTTTCTATTTTGCCATCGTAAGCTCCTCCTTATAATTCTCCGTATATATATATTTTCTACTTTTCTGTTTTTTGGTTTTCTTTCTTTCTGTTCGCCTGTATATATACATATTTGTATCACGTACTCGTGTGTGGGGTCGTGAGCGAGTTGTTGTTTCTTGGTTTTCTCTACGATCTGCTCACCCTCGTGTTCATTTTCCGTACCTTTTTATTTTTCGTTTTCTATTTCCTCTTTCACCGGGTTCTCGTTAGTTTCTACTTTCTGTTTTCTTTCTCCTTTCTTTTTTTTTATTTGTCGTGCCTATGGTGGCGGGATTATTATCGCCCCGAAATCTTCTCGAGCTTTCACGAGATCCTCAACGACTACGAGCGCAACAGGGCGCGAACGAAATCTTCGGGTTAAGCTCTTTTCTTTTTTCATATTTTCTCTTCTCGCGCTGCTTTCGAGACGCGTCGCGGAGGGTGGTTAGACGCGAGAGATCGGACGTTGAGACCGTCGGTAACTGGAGCGTGTTTGGCCGATCGGCGTAAATATTTAGTCTTTTGCGCAACGTAAACTGCGCGCGATTTTCCACGCCCTTCTTCTCTGTTCCTCTTCATCCTCTTCTTTCTGTTTTTGGCGACTCCGCACTATCGCGACGAATGGCGAACGAAGAGAAATTGAAATGCGCTCGTCGTTCTCGAGACGGGCAGAATTTTCGGACGCGACTTTCCATGCCTTCCTCCTCGTATTCCTATCCCTTCTCCACTGTCTTCTCACTATACTTCCACGTTTGGTGCTCCGTTTTCACGTCTGATCCTCTCTTACGTTTCCACGTCTTCTCCTCTTCATCCTCTTTCGACACCGTCGCGACAACTGGCGAACGAGTAAAATCGCGCAAGTGGCACAGGCAAAGCTTTCAAACACGATTATCCACGCCCTCTCTTATATTCCTTCTCATTCTCTTCCGCCGCATTTACTCCTCCTCTTCCAGCTTCTCTTCGCGAGCAATGGCAAACGAGAACAAAATAAAAAAAACAAATACGCCCAGGAAGAATTTTGGGACGCGATTGGCTCGCGGTACAAGTTTCTCCCTTTCGCCCGGACAAAAAGAAGAGCCGTTAAATTATGAAGGGCACGCCGCAGAGCGATTCGACGAGAGAATCCACTCGCTCACTCGCGCGCAAGCCTTTTTCGACGGAAATCGACCCGCGGCGCACCGCCTTCGAGGCACACGACGACGCTTCCCTTAATTTTTCATCGGCCGCGATCGATTTTATCGCGGTTCACCTCGTTTGGCCTGCGAGGATCCTCTTCTCTGCCTGGTGCTTCTGAAAATACTCCGTGTGCTCGCGGAAAGAGAAACTTTCCAGAACAAAAAAAAAAAAAAACAAAGAAAACACGGAGGACTTGGAGAGGACTACGAGATGATATGGGACTCGAGAGAGAGAGACACACGTGGTAGAGATTTTGATTGAATGTGCATTTGGGCGTCGCGTGAGGTTTCACTCCCTCCCTCTTTTTTTTAACCAACTTTTTTTTCGCCTCTTTTTTTTGTTGGTCGACGAGAAAAAAACATCTCCCACCCGCTCGTCGAAGTGTACAGGCTCCGCTAACCATTTACAATTAATTTAATAACCTTGTGTGTGTGGTGAAGGCTTACACTACACTTGGTGTCGCTATTGGTGTTGTATTCTTTTCTCTCTTTCTTCTGTTCCTTTTTTTTTTTTGTTTTTCTTCTTCATCTCCATTACTTTTCTTTTATTTGGTGTTGTTACGTGGTGGTTTTTTTTTTCTTTTCTCTTTTGGAATTTAATTTAACACGGTGTAGTCTTACGTACGTCCGGCGCGCCCGCGCCGATGAGACGAAGCGGAAGTGCACGAGCGCGCGCACGCGTACGCGCGCGCGGAATTTGCTTTCTTCCAAGCGTACCTCGAAAAGTTTGTTCGATTTCGATGGATCGTGCGACACGTGCGACGACACGCGAGAAGGGGACACGGGTTAGGCCGGAGCGAGAGAGTACAAAAAAGCAGAGACGAGCTTTCGTTGCAGAGCGTGTCCGGGGAGTGAAGTTTTTTCGCTTTCTTCTTGGGACCTCATGCTGAGAAATCAACGCGCGAGCTGCCCGGGCGCGCGCTCCAGCAATTTATTTCTTTTCACGCGACGAAGTATCCGTTCTCTTTACTTGCTGCAAATGTATTTTATTTCCTTCGTAATCGACGGATTTTTTTTTTTTTCGTTCTCTTTTTATAGTAACGTTGAAGCTTTCGACATTATTCTACGCGAAGGCAGAGTCACGCAGTTGAGTTTCTTGCGCGCGTGTCGCGTGTCCCTACGAAAATCGACGACGCCTTCGTCGGCGTCGTCCTCCTAGAAAACGTAGACGACGAAGAGCAGAGAGAGCGAGAGAGAGAAAGGGAGACAGAGTGAGAGAGAGAGAGACGCGCATGATCGCGACGACGACGACGACGCCGACGCCGCCGTGTTGCGCGTCTCGGCGGCCATCTTGGAAGCCTCTGGCAACGGTCCAGTCTTTATTTAGATCCACCTGTCTCCTGTGTCAACTTTTCTCTCGCGCGAACGGGAGAAAGGGAGAGACGAGACGAGAGGAGGAGGAGAAAGAAAGAGAGGAGCATTTATTTTGTCTCTCGAAGCTGGAAAATCCCTCGTAGGAGGAGCAGCAACAGCTTGTTCGAAAGTGAATGATCGTTCAACGAGAATTTAGAAAAGAATAATGTCCAGTGTTCGCCACGTTTTCTTAATAATCGTGTGCGAGGTTGAACTCCTTTTAGGTGTATATTATGTTGCTCGAAGCTGGAAAATTCCTCGTAGGAGGAGCAGCAACAGAGAGACTTCGTTTCACGAGAATTTATAAAAATAGTATGTCCAGTGTCCGTCAATTTTTTTCTTAATAATCGAATGCGAAGTTGAACTTCCATTAGGCATTTATTATATCACTCGGAGCTCGTCTTACGAAAGATGTTTTTACGAAAGTTTAGAAAAAAAGAATGTCCAGTGTTCCACAGTTTTTAGGCACGGCCGAAAAGGGAGTGACTTATTTTCTTAACAATTGAATGCTAAGTTAAGAGGAGCTTTTTTTGTAAGCACGAATCTCCATTTCAATGCGTCAAATTAAGGAGTTTCTGTAAGCCTAAGGTTAAACTTCTTTAAGGCGTATAAGTGGACGACGAAGCTTCATTCGAAATCTCATCCCTCGTACTTTGGACATTTAAATTTATTTATACCCTGGATGATTTTGCATTCGCCTCAGGGCCTCGCTTACTGTCCCACCAAAAGCAGTCTCTTACGTCTCGAGTGAGAATATCTTTGAGAGGGGCTCGGATTTAAGAGAGCCTTAGGGCCATTACCTCGAACGAGCTGCTTTGGCGAGACTTCGCTGTCTCTATTTCTATTCGCTCTATCGCATCTCGTCAATCCTTCCAAATTGACACGCCGAGCGCGTTGCTCCTGATCTTGGACACGAATATTCCCATAAAATCGGTCTTTTACCCCCTTGTGGATTATCGTTGCCGAGAGAAGTTTGTCGGGGTGTTCGGTGCGCGAATTGTTCTCTTTTTGATTTTGATGGCGGACGTGTGGGCGACGTGGGCTTCCTTTCACGTAAATTTTCGGGAAGTTACGTTAAATTTGCGACACGTCCCCTCGCGAATTTTTCGGACGCGCGTGAAAACCTCACAAAGTCGTTTGTGGACCACGTTCGACGACCAAATTGTTCTCTTTTCGACTTTCATGGCGGACGCGTGGGCTTCTTTTCACATAGACTTTCGAGAAGCTTCGTTAAATTTTAAATACGAGCCTTCGTTACTCTCTGCGCGTGATTTTGCAAGTTTCTCTTGCTCCTGCATAAAAAAAATTCCAATAACATCGTGCACGCGATCGCCTTCGAGAAATTCGTCGATATTATTCGCGCGTATACGTTTCTGATAAAAGTTACGTTAAATTTTCAACAGATCCTCCGTGAGATACTTGGACGCGTGAATATTCCAATAGACTCGAGTGTTACCCTCTCGCGCATTATCATCCTCCGAGACGTTCCGGTGCTTAAATTTCTCCCTTTCGGATTTGGACGGCGAACGCGTGGGCCGCTCCTCACGTACATTTCCAAGAAGTTACGTTAAATTTGCGACACGTCCCCTCGCAAATTTTTTGGACGCGCGTGAAAACCTCACAAAGTCGTTTGTGGACCACGTTCAACGACCAAATTGTTCTCTTTTCGACTTTCATGGCGGACGCGTGGGCTTCTTTTCACATAGACTTTCGAGAAGCTTCGTTAAATTTTGTATACGAGCCTTCGTTACTCTCTGCGCGTGATTTTGCAAGTTTCTCCTGCTCCTGTATAAAAAAAATTCCAATAACATCGTGCACGCGATCGCATTCGAGAAATTCGTCGATATTATTCGCGCGTATACGTTTCTGATAAAAGTTACGTTAAATTTTCAACAGATTCTCCGTGAGATTCTTGGACGCGTGAAAATTCCAATAGACTCGAGTGCTACCCTCTTGCGCATTATCATCCTCCGAGACGTTCCGGTGCTTAAATTTCTCCCTTTTGGATTTGGATGGCGAACGCGTGGGCCGCTCCTCACGTACATTTCCAAGAAGTTACGTTAAATTTGCGACACGTCCCCTCGCGAATTTTTTGGACGCGCGTGAAAACCTCACAAAGTCGTTTGTGGACCACGTTCAAGGACCAAATTGTTCTCTTTTCGACTTTCATGGCGGACGCGTGGGCTTCTTTTCACATAGACTTTCGAGAAGCTTCTTTAAATTTTGTATACGAGCCTTCGTTACTCTCTGCGCGTGATTTTGCAAGTTTCTCCTGCTCCTGCATAAAAAAAATTCCAGTAACATCGTGCACGCGATCGCATTCGAGAAATTCGATGATATTCGCGCGTATACGTTTCTGATAAAAGTTACGTTAAATTTTCAACAGATCCTCCGTGAGATTCTTGGACGCGTGAAAATTCCAATAGACTCGAGTGCTACCCTCTCGCGCATTATCATCCTCCGAGACGTTCCGGTGCTTAAATTTCTCCCTTTTGGATTTGGACGGCGAACGCGTGGGCCGCTCCTCACGTACATTTCCAAGAAGTTACGTTAAATTTGCGACGCGATCCCCCGTGACTTTATTCGTGTACCTTCGCGCGCCCGCGTCTTGTACGTCCTCATGGTCGGCTCGTATATTGTTGATGGAAGAGCGGGTGCGCGCTTCTCAGTTGTCGCGACGCGAAGAGAGTGCCATTAAGCGAGGCGCACAGGGGCCGCCTTAAAGGTCCATTTCTATTTTCATTACCGCCGCGCACCTGTCGTCGTCGCTCACGTGACGCAAGCGAAACTTCTTCTGCTCCCGTCTCCTCGGATTGGACAAAGCATTTCGATATCTTGTTTCGTTACCTTAGGTGCGTCCTTTTACAACTCGATCTCATCCCAGTTTGAGATTAACTGACAAGGGAACCGCACGAACTGACTTAGCACCGATTTTAATGCGATATGGCGCAATCGATAGGTCTTGGATAGTAAGAGAATGCCTTAACCGGTTTTGTCTCGAAGATGTCTCGTTTCGGAGATATGAAATATATACAGGGTAGGTCATTGTAGTCTATTCACTGAAATATCTCATAAAATGACTCTTCAAGTTCAAACCAACGGTACAATCATTGGTACAACCAATGATGGCAATCTTATGGCTACCTCGAAGCAATATAATTTGTATCTGGAACTTTATATTTAAAACTTATGGAATCTGAGATACTTCGGTGAACAGATTATAATACGCCTACCCTGACGTGTTCTGCATATATTCCATATCTTCGAAACGGGACATCTCCTAGACAAAACCCGTTAAGGCATTTTGTTACTGGTCAAGACCTATCGATTGCACCATATCGCATGAAAATCGGTGCTAAGTCAATTCGTGCGATCTCCTTGCGAGTCGAACTGAGGCCAGATTTCGTGAGATTATCTGATCTAAGAACTTTTCTAAAAGAATAGTCAACACCCATTCTGTATTACTCCGCATTTACTTTAGATTATTGCACCGCGAGCTTTGTACATTTCACGTAGAACGCAGGTCGAATTACAAAAATGTGTACAAGTACCTTGATTTTGTTTCTTACATTTTTAAATCGTATAGGCATTCATTTCATAACTTAGAATCTGCTCTCGTCACCGACCACGACTTCCGCCGAATCACACTTATGCTACACAACCGTGGAAAAAGCTGAGATCTTATTTTGAGACAGTTTGTGAGGGGTAAGACAGCTGTGGTAAGGGGAGAGGACAAAATCTCACTGAATTTCACTTGAGGTGTAAAGTGAGTCGATTAAAAAGAACGACCACCAACTGAAGTGAGCTGAGTTTATCTGACAATGAGTGCAAGAACGCACTCCCTGTCTCAGAACGGATCTTCACTCTCACGAATCTTCTCGTTTTTTCGACGAACGTCGTACAAAAGGTAACATCGTCAAGATGGATTAAGAAAGTAATCGAAGAGGATGATCGAAGCTCCTTCCGAATTCGAGTTGAAACGCGCGCACGAACTGTCCGCGCGTGGTCCACAAACGATTTGGGACACGCGCGCTTACTCGTCGCATGACGCACGCACGCGCGTGAACACGCGTGAAAAAGGGGTCGGCTGTGAGCGTTTGCGCGCTTGGAAAATTTAACGCTCAGAACGATTCCTCTTGTCATTTTTCTCTCTCGAGAGAGAGAGAACAGCCGAGAAACCGAGAACGAAACGAGTTGCGCGTGCGCGCTAGATCCTACGTCTGACCAGTGAGTCTCTTCTTCCACTTTCTTGTCGCGTTCTGACGAGCACTGAGAATCCACGGATTCGTTTCTCTCTCGGTTAAATATAGCGCGTACTTCTACCCGTGCATAATAAAAACGCTCGACAAAGAGAGGGAGGGTAAAAAGTAATCCTCTATTTTCGTTTGTTCCCGAGATTCGGTCTGCGAAGAGTCTTTTCACGCTTGTGCTCGCGCGATTTTAACCCCTTGGGAATTATTTTCGCGACAAAGGGCTCGACTGGTAGCAAAAAGAATGGTTTCTTTTGGTTTACGATTTTAATGGCGGAGAGTAAGGCGGTGCGTTAGATCTCGAAACGTGTACGAGAAGAAAGAGAAATTCTCCGATGCAGTTGCACGCACGCACGCTCGCGCAAGAGTTTCCGGGGCACCACCTCCCGACCGTCACGATTGGTCCGGTCGCTCTCTTTCCAAGGATCGTCAGATCATCCCATTGGATTATCCACGGCGCCGGCGCTCCCGCACAATCCGTGCACTGCGCATCGACTCGACACACGCACCACCACACACTCGCGTCACACACACGTGGACTCGCGCATACATTGGTCCGCATTTTCCCACCGGTCCACGCGTACCTCACGCGTGGCAGGAGAAATGTCGCACAGGTGACGCGTACTTTGATTAGCGCGAGTTAAAAATAGTAATCGACGAGTATACGCTGGCGCGAAATTCCAATGTTGCTCATAAAGTTTAGTTGTGTATTAATCTGTTAACACTAGAACTATCAAGCCGGTCAAAATGATTGGTCAACAAAAGAAGTTAGCATATGAAAACAAGTAAATGGCAGCTCAGTGATAAAATAAACGCTCTCTCTGTTAACACTAGATTGCCCGAACTTTTTTTATAAACACGATTTCCCATTTGAAACAGTCAAATTGACTGGTTTCGGGCAATCTAGTGTTAAAATGAGTGGTCAACAAAGTTTCCATACGAAAACCAAAATTGGCAGTTCTAACGTTAAAGAGAAATTCTTGTGAAAAATTGACGCACCCGGTCATTTTGACTGGTCGGTACTTTTAGTGTTAATTAATCATCGATTTAATTGTCGAGTAGAATTTTAATGATTTTAATTTTGTCGTACGTGTGGTAGAAGAAATATCGCAAAGGGCACGTCATTTGATAAGAACGAGCAAACGTAATTATTAATGACTAATGAAACGCGTGTGCGTATAGATTGGCGCCAAATTCAAATATTTCTCACGAAGACCCGTGACCTGACGCGTTACTTAGTAACTGATTATTAATTTAATCGTCTAGTAAAATTTTAACGATTCCTCCTTTATCGTACGCGTGGAAGGAGAAAGCTCCCACAGGTGACACGTTATTCGATTAGAACGAGATAAAAGCAGTAACTAATTAATAATCAAACGTGTCCGCGCTTACACCCTGCCGTCAATTTCGAGCATTCTTCGGAAAAAAGCGCGTTCTCACAGTTCGTCTAGAAATTGGTTTTATTCGTTCGACCATTGATCATGGGTTTCACGATTCTGCTTTTATCCAACGAGCCGCATTCTCGACGACTCTCACTCTAGCGACGCGCAAGCTTTTTCCGTTAAAATTGTGAATTCTCGTGCTTTCGTAATTTCTCCACGCGCGTCTCGGGTCACGCGTTTCAGCTGTTCGACAATGTTGCAAGTCGCGTGGCAAGAAATATCCTTCCGGTTGTCGCAGCTGCGACGATTTGTCGTCTCGCTCGGTGAACGACGTCGTTGGCGGTAACGCGCGTGCAACGCGGAGCGATTTAATTAATGAATTTCGCGCCGTGCTCTCACTCACTCCCCACCTTTAACGATCCGCTTGGAAATCGTGAACACTGTCGCGACCCTTCGCCTTCCACCTTCCTTCCTCCGACAACCACACAAACGAGGGGACTGGAAAAGTCGAGAGATTCTAATCGAGGCGCGCGACCACTTTGTGTCGGAAATCGAGGGTGGTCACTTGGATCCGTTAGGAAAGGCCCGAGAGAATTCTGTGGGACGTGTGAGGGTTGATTCGAGGGTGAGCAGGAAACGCAAGCGCTTTCGACGATGTACCTTGAAGTTTTTATCCGATGAAAAGAATGCTCGCCCGGGGAGATACTTTTTTGCGTTGATCGATTTTAGTTTTTATTCTTCTAGGCTTTCTATTCTCGATTAGAACGTGAGCAGGAGGGAAAACAAGTGCTTTCGACGATGTGTACCTTGAAGTTTTTATCTGATAAAAAGAACGCTCATTAGGAGAGATTCGTTTATGTCGGTCAAGTTTACTCGCGGTCTTCTAGGCTGATTTTTTATTTAGATTTTTTTTTTATTCTCGGTTCGACGGTGAGTAGGAGAAATAAGTGGCCTTGGTGCATTTTGAGGTTGTTTTCTGATGAAAGAATGCTCATTCAGGGAGATTTTTGATACCGATCAATTCCAGTCGTAATCTTTCAGGCTGATTATTCATTGAGATTTTAATCGCGATCTTCTAATTGTTTATTTACCTTTTTTATTCTTGATAGTAGAACGAGCAGATGGAGTCTATCCGATATGTGCTTTTGGTGTAGTTGGAACTTTTTATCCGATAAAAAGAATTCTCGTCCGTAGACATTTTCAATGTCGATCGATTTTAGTTGAAATCCTCTGACTTTTTATTTAGATCCTTTATTGTCGATTCGAGGCGAGCAGGCAAAATAAGCGTTTTCGATGCACCTTGAAGTTTATCCGATGAAATTTACTATCGCTCATCCAGGGACGCTTTTTCACAAGACCCGTCACGATATTTATACTATCTACAGTTATCCTACTGTTAATCGTGGAGGATGAATTTTCTACTAGTATCGCTGCCAATTCATTTTTATACTTTTTATCTTTACCGGCTCGCGGACGAATTACATGGAGCTTGCAAAAAGCTTCTTCCTCCCACGCGACACGTTCTGCGTCGCGATGCCACGAGGCGCTAGCCGTCGTTCGTCGTCGTAGCTGGCTGAATTCTACGCTGCGAAAATTGCCCGGCCATTAAAACGCCTCCGCCTCCTTTTCGCACGAAGGTTCCCAAGGACGATGAGCGTAGGACACACACGATGAATATTATTACACGGTGAATATTTCACTCGTTACGT
The DNA here is from genome assembly GCA_944319695.1 of Tiphia femorata. Taxonomy (NCBI): domain Eukaryota; kingdom Metazoa; phylum Arthropoda; class Insecta; order Hymenoptera; family Tiphiidae; genus Tiphia; species Tiphia femorata. The sequence continues at coordinate 6,263,448 of OX090902.1, forward strand.
AGCGCGCGTGGACTGTTACACGGTTGGCTACCTGCTCACTGTCGAGACGTGGAAAAGCTCTTTCGCCAATTGTCCATCGTTTCCGCATGGCTCCGAGCCGCACGACCCATTTTTCGTCGTTTAATATCCAATTACCGGATAATCGTTGACAATCGAATTTCTCGAGAACAAAGGTCTCCTTTCGCGTTACAGCCTTTTAATAGAAATCGTCCTTCTGGAAAATGATCGTCAGACCGCAGTCCAACGCCATCTTTCACGAGGTCTGGAATTACACGTGTGACAAAATTTTTTGAATTATGCAGCAGCACCGCGACAATTTTCTCCTACTCTCGTGCGCGCGCGGGCTCGCCTGACCTGCCAAATTTATCGGTGGCGCAAAATCTTGTCACTCTTGTCCGAGCGTGCGACGTCTCGCGATTAACGGTATCGCTGTAATTTACAGGCGCACTAATCTAGCCGTTTCCAGCCCGCGGCAACTTTAAATGCACCAAGTCTCTTTAAACGCTTTCACCGTGTTTCACGTAGCGAAGTTTCGTTCGGTCGTTAGGTCAGAAGAATTTCGACGACATGGTTAAAATCGCTTTTCTAATTTTCTCGTTAGTTGTCACGTCGAGGAAGATTTCTATTTCGCCGAGAAACACGAGGAATGTTTCTCTTTATCTGTAAAATTTCAACGATTTGTTTAATCGCTTCTGTAATTTCCTCAAGTTGCACCACGATGTAGATTATTGGGTTTTGCGCGCTGGATTTTTATTTCATCGAGAAACGCGAGGCGAGAAGGAACAATTCTGGAAACTTCTCAGTGGTACATGCCCATCGTCATTCATCAAATTTCCACGATTCGTTTAAATCGTTCTTGCAATTTTTTCATTAGTCTCCACGTTGACGAAGATTCTTGGCTTTTCCACGACTAATTTTGATTTCGCCAAGAAACGCGAGGAGAGAAGAAAAGGTCGAGGAAAATTTCTCACAGATAGCAGATGCCTATCATTAGTGGAATTTTCGATTATTCGATAATTGTTCGTATAACTTCCTTGACGTGAAACGTCGACGAACATTCTCGGTTTTTCCACCCCTAATATTTATTTCGCCAAGAAACCGGAGCAAACTAAGAACAGTCGAGAAAAATCTCTCCAAATAGTACACACCTATCGTCAGAAAAATTCTTCCGCGCCGTTGAACCCATCCGCGTTCCAGAGGTCATTCTCAGACAATCGACCAGATTTTCTGGTGGCACGATTTCTCTATGTGAGAGAACGAATATGGGCCCTCGTCGACCAATTGGGATCGAAAATTGTCAGGCTGAACGGTACGTGCGCGCGACTAAAAGTGGTAAAAAGGCTCGCGCACGCTTGTGAGAACGGTAGAAAAGGAGAGAATGTGGTGGGATGTTCGGAGAGGGACACGAGGAAGGAGAAAGAGAGAGAAAAAAGAAAGAAAGGGAGAGAGAGAGAGAGGGTAGCGAAACACGCAGAATAGGAAAAGTGGGGTTGAGGACACGCGAGCCATCCATAATGCACGGCCCTCGGCCGAGATGCGTCCGACAGATAAATTCGATGGAAAAAGGAAGCGAAGGGAATGGAAAAGTGCGAGAGCAGCTCGCACGGTGAATAAAGAGAGAGCGTCCCGTCGCCATTCTTTCGTCCGTTCTTCTCGCGATGAAAGAGAAAGGAGAGTAAGAAAGAAGAGGAAGAAGTGTGGAGAAGAGTGTTACCATAAAGAAAAAAAAAGAAAAGCAATAGGAGAGATATCTGGGGTGGCGAAGTGCCAATTTTTTTCAGTGATCCTTCGTCGATCTTGCGATCTCGAGATATTCAGATCATCCGACTACATTCTGCTTCTTCTCTCCTCTCGTCTCTCCTCTTCTTCTATTTCGTTCGCTTCGCTCCGCCCGCGATAAACCTCGCTAACGATCGTATCAATCGTGGGTGGGTTTATTTGCGGACGTGCGTACCAACGAGAGCACGGTACGCTTATTTATTTCGTTATTTCGCGTCGCCTACTCTCGTTCCTCCTTTCTTCGCGTTTTCCGCTCTACGCGCGCGTAGAGCCCGCTCGATGGCCCGCGTCCAATTCTCTTTCGACGATCCATCGTGTCCGTGTAATGTCAAGAGGGGTGGTGCTCAGTTCTCCGAGTCCGACTTGTTGCGTAAGGTTACTTTCTATATCGAATGGAGAAATTAAAAGAGAGGACCCGCGAGGTTTATCCTTTGTTTCCGGAAATGCGTTTCGTTGCCGCGAATCAATTCTCATCGACGAGAAACTCAAAAAATTCTCGCTTCCGAGTCTTAGAAGAAAGAGACTTTGTATCTAGAGTGGAGAAATTGAAGCAGCCGTCACGTGTAGGTTATACATTTCCGGAAATGCGTTACGTTACCGCGAATTTCTCATCGTCGATCTATCGTCCATGGCGTGCGCCAATGTCAAAAGGGTTCTCATTTCCCTTTGCAGTCCAACTCCGTGTGCGACTCGATATGTTCTTGCAACAGATTCAACGTCGAGTGTGGCTCAACATGATCTTTGAGTTTAACAATTGTAAGAGATAATAGAAAAATTCGTTCGGACCGTAAAGGGTTAAAGAAAAATGATCAAAGCTTCACCTCTATTTCCAAAGATGCACATCGTTACCGCGAATAAATTTCCATCGATGCTCCATCGTCCATGGTGCATGCTCTAACGTCTATGCAAGAATACTTTATACGTCCTACGGAGAGATAATAATTAAAAAAGAACACAATTGTCAAACCTTCACCTCTACTTCCGAAAATGCGTATCATTATCGCGAATGAATGTTCACTTTAATTTCATCATACGCTCCCTTCATACCCCCTTTTCTAGGGTTTCGAAAAAATCGAAGTGGGGGTTGCTAATCCTTGGTCGCGGATGGGCACGAACCATCGGTGGGTTCGACGTCGCAGGACGACATATTGATTCCCTTCGCGGACTGGACACTGGCCATTATCGATCCGTTAAAAAGTTCAGGGCTGTCTCTGGGAAAAGGAGGCCGGGGTCCTCCTCCTCCTCCTCCTTCTCCTCTTCCACTTTACCAGCATATGCCACTGCCACCACCAGAGCTTCTCTTCCTCGTTCCGACATTGTCTCTGAATTTCCACGAAGCCTGGCGGGGTGGCACGCGTGTCACGAATTAATCGCTAAAAAGGATCATCCCGCGAAGCGAATTCAATCCTTCGGTTATTGATCGCAATTAATTATACGAGCGCGTAAATAGAATAACGACAAAGAAAAAGAGCCTTGAGAAGGTGGCAAATTTTCGAGGTACCAAGATCGTGAGAGAGGGAGGGAGAGAGAGAGAGAGAGAGGGAGAGGGTAATGAGAGGAGAGAAAAGTGAAAGAGGAAGTAGATAGAGACTCACTTGCCACGTGACACGTGTATCGGACGCTGGATTTCTCTTTCGTTAACCGTCGTTACCGATTTCCTTGTTGTTTCTTCTTACTCTCTGTCTCTCTCTTTCTCTCTCTCTCTCTCTCTCTCTCTCCTCTTTTCTTTTTGTTTCTTCTTCTTTTCTTCTCTTTTCACCACACATCGTTACTTTGTCTTTGGTCTTTCTTAGGTCTGTGAACTTAGGTACTAACGTTGGTGTTAGATAATCGTGTGCCGTGTGCCGAGAAGTATTTTTTATTCTTGCAGTCTACCTGCATTACCTTTTGTACACACACGTTTGTCGTTGGTTTGCTGTTGTTTTGCCGAACACGTTTAAGGAAGTTTCTTTTTTTTTCTCTCTTATTTTTTTGGTTTCTTTTCTTTCCTTCTTCTTCTGTTGTTGTTTTTTTTTTCTATTTTGTTTCTTCTCGTTTCTCTTCCTGGATTGTTGCGTACAATTACATCCATCGCGCGTTCTCCACATTTCTTTCTTCTTACCCGAGCCCTACTTCCTCTCGTCCTTCCTTTCGCCCTTCGCCTTGCCACAAGGACACCCATCGTGCACACGACCGGACGCAATGGACGCATCGTTCTTACGCAATCGTATATCCAACTAATTTAGCGCGCGCTTCTGCCATGACGAAGAGATCGGACGAAGCCAACGGCGCGTCGCGTCCCGTCGTCCAAGAGAATCGGTCCCTCGCTCGCTCTTGCCCGTTTGGTGTTGCGTGCTTTGGATTTTCTTTTTGGTAGAGAAAGAGCAGAGCGAAACACTCTGACGAGCGAAAGACCGCAAGAGGCGGAGAGATTGTGTCGTCTAATGCGTAGCGCAATAAAGGTCGTGTGTTGCTCGCGGTACTTCCGACAGTTTTCTGGCACCGTGTCGCGGTGCCAATGGATCTTGGCACACGCGGAGGCACGCACGAATACACGCGCGCAACCGCACACGTGGACGATAGACGAGACGCACGCAGGTACTAAATGTCAGACCGCAACGGACCATTCTCTCGGTACATGGTTGCGCCGAACGTGTTGGGACATCCGCGGATCGAGCCAAGTGTTTCTACTCCGAAGGAAAGCTCCATCGGTAATCGATTTCACGTGGAATTTTCGTCGCGACTACTCCGACCGAACTGTTAGCAAAGAGGGATACGAGGAAAGAAAGAAATAAAAGGAGAAAAAAAAAACGAAAAAGAAAGCTAGTCATCGACACAATCATCGGGCCGGGTGTCCTCGCCTAACCGAATCCCTGCACAAGAGTAACATGCAATACCGAACAACCGAAACCCATTTACGGTCTATCTGAATCGACACGCGAGACGCGGTTATGCGACGCGGTGGAAGCGTGAACGCGCGTCGCCCTGGTAGGAGAGAACGTTAATGGGTTTCGATTGGTCAGCGTGTAAAGTAATATCCCCGCCATGGTTTGCAAACCTTGGTCCAAACGGTGGACGATCTTGTGAAAATTGCTCGTAACTACGGTACGAACGACAGAAATCAGCGTAGCTGGTCTCGCGTGTCCGTTATTAAAAGGAATTCTTCTTCTCGGCGTCACGGTTTGCAAATCGACTTTCCATGCGAATTCTCTCTCTCCAACTTCCTGACGAGAAACGAGAACGCGGAACAATCCAGAAGATCGCGGAAGCGAGGCGCGCATCCATTGCCTTTCACTGATATCGTTTTATAACTTTTCAGAGTGCCACCCGGTTACGTCTACCAATCGCCATATCTCGCGGCCGCGGCGCCAGGAGGATTGGTACCACTTCCGGCGACCCAGCTGAGCCACGCGGCCGCGGTGGCGGCCGCATCGCAGTTCTACGAGTACCATAACGCCGCTGCAGCGGCCGCCACTTATCCCGGGACTTCCTACAACTTCGCGGAGGCTTATCCTTACACGAGCGCAGCGGCCGCTGGTATGTCGAACAACAGCAGCGAGAATTTGAAAAGTGTCGCGCCACCACCCCCGTCCGCTACCGTTCTCAGTGGCAAGGGGATGGTGGTGGCCAACGGCGTGATACATCGACACGGAAACGGCCACGTGGTCGGCCACCATCACCATCATCATCAGCTTCATCAGCAACAGCATCACCACCACAGGCAGCACCAGCTGGCGCATCAGAGGGCCGAGAAGGCGACGCTTCTCGCGCCTCTGCTTCCCTCCGTGCTGCGTGGCAATGGTAGAGAGAGAGAGAGAGAGAGAGAGAGAGATTTTAGTGTAGCGCAAAAGGAGAAGGGAGAGAAAGGGATGCGTAGATAATTTTCGGTAGGAGAATAAAGGGACGAGGGAAAGAGAAAAAGAGAGAAAGAGAGTGAGAGAGAGAGAGAGCCCATCGGTTTGCAGCTGCGCGAGGGATCTCGTTTTCCTGTGGGGGTTCCCACGAAGAGGGGATGAGACGTTTATAGGGGTGTTCGAAATTGCGCCGTGGAATTTGGCGAGCGAAACTCGTGGCGAGCTTCCCTTTTTTTTTTGTTTGGTTCTGTCTTCTTTTTTTTTTATTTCCTTGAACCTTGCTCCGTGGGGTCAACTCTTTACCCCGTGGGAACTCGCGCGGAGAACAGGTCCGTAGTTTCTCGTTGACCTTCGGTTTAGTAGCTTTTGCATTCGGGATTTTTTGCGGTATATATCACGTGTAAGGATAGATTGGTGAAGAAGCGTGACGCATCATTCGTAGTGAGAACGTCGTTCATGCATGCCCGCTTTATTATCGACGCGGTGCGTCGACGCTGGTGCCCCTGGTGTGTGGTAATATGGTGACGGTGGTGGGAGTGATGGTGGCCGACGGTTGTGCATCGCTTGTCGAAGCAGTCTTCAGCAAGAAAGGCTGCCTCTACTCGCTGGGCGAGCTTTAAAGAGGTTCACGAGTTCTCTATCTGGGAATTTCATTTCATTCATTTTGTCACTTAATACGATATGGCGAAATTCGTAGAACTTTCTGACAGTTTTACGTATGGGTGGCTCGTGGCCGGGTTTATTATGTAGCGTGGAAAAATTCAATATCACAAGTGAGTAACGTGGCTGTGAATAAAAAATTATCGCAGTTCCGCAGTACCTGTGCACGATCCACCCCTACACTCGTAGCTACGTACTCTGAAAAGCTAAGATCCCGTATGGCATTATTCCTTTTCCAAAAATTCTTCCGTCGCTGAATTATGGCTCAGGATTAATAGCCTTCGTTTCTGTTTCAGCGAATGCCGCCGCGGCCAGTTACGTCACGCCATACACGTATGCGACTCTGCCAGGTGCAGCAGGTCTGCCGGCAGCAGCTGCTGCAGCGGCGACGGCAGCGGGTGCCGCTTTTCCAGGATTGCCATATCAAACGACACCTCAGGAAGCCAGACTGCAGTAGAACTCTCTTTGTCTCGCGCCACGTCCTGATGGCGAACAGGACACACGGAGGTGGCTAGAGCTCCACCCCTGTGGAGCGTGTGTCCTTCTAGAGGAAAGCTGATCGACGACAATAGGAATAATGGATGACTCGAGAGGCATGCTCCCGTGTTTTGAATCTAAACGACATTGCGAATCTTGGCTAAGGATCTTGAGGGATAGAGAAGATCATCGGCAACGATCACGCGCAGCAGTGCCCTCTCATCGTCGATCGACCATACCCTGCAATTTCTTACCGATCTTACACCTTGTAATCTTCCCTACCAGTAGAAGTACTTTTAAATTCTTCTCCACACACTTCGACTGTCCCCTACCTCCACCGCGACCTCGTCACCCCTACCAACAACCCCCTTCTCTTACTATAGAGCCTATTTGGGCGCCCTCGGCCAAAGGACCTCTTCGACCTCTGCGAATTAATGGAGAAGACGAATCAGCTACTGGATGCTGCTAATGTTACTGTAACTTATGACGACGAGGGATGCAATGGACTCGTCGATCCGCCGTAGATACAACGTAGTTAGATCTTAAGCTAATGTTATAACGAGATCCGCGAGCAACTAGGGAGACGTAGAAAGGATTTTTCATGTTGGAACGTTGATTTTGAATGCGGACGTTCTGGCGAAGAGGGAGAGTAGGGACACCTGGGTCGAATTCTTTCTATCTTATTTCACAGTGGCGCACTTTATCGATGCTTCGATTCACGCGCGAGCGATCATCATCACCCGATTATTTTCGCGAGCCGACGAACCGAAAGTCTCTGCGGATCAAAGGGCCCCACACGAGACTCTTCCTCCTCGGGACTAACGAAGGAGATGGTGAAAAGGTTGCCTTGACAGTTTTCTCGGTCGTCGGTCTTCTTTTTCATTATTATTATTATTTTTTTTTCGTCAAAGCGGAAGATTTAGAGCATGCGAAAGTACGGTTCAGGTTGATAGAAGCAGTTGAAGTTCTCCGACGTTCAAATTCAACGTTCGAATGCAAGTGACAAAGGGAACGGCGTTTTAGATTTTTAGAAAATTTACAACTGTCACCTCCCCTTTCGAGCTGTCGCTTAGAGGTGATAGATGGAAGATCGATGATCTTCGATAGTGGGACGACTAACGCGATGATTAATTCAATTACTAACGTAAGTCGGAAACCGAAGTTGCCTTATGATCGCGCGCGTTCGGCGATACCACTGAGTGTCTTAATCGTGAGGCCTTCTTTCAGAATTTTGTTAACCTGGAAAAGTATAATCTTAAAAGTCTCAACCTAAAGACGCTGGCGTAGAGAAACGAAAAACGAACGCTGAAATGAATTCTAATGCCGCGTGTAGCTTCTTTCGATTACCAGCTGATCCGACAATCACTTCCTCATACTCGGTTAACCGATTTTCATCACTTTAAGAGGATAGAGAAGAGAAAAATGTTTCCTGTTTTTTTTTCCTTTTTTTTTCTTTTTTTTTTCTTCCACCGTCAGTGATCTGGTGCCTTAAACTAGCACGGTCGAGTAATCTTAATGGTTAGAAACTAGTCAGTGAAGCGTCCGCCGACGCCTGTACAGGGATGAGACTAAAGAGGGGGGTGAGGAGCACTTGAAAAGGAGATCGAGTGAGAAATAGAAGACACAGAGAGAAAGAGAGAGAGAGAGAGAGAGAGAGAGAGAGAGAGAGAGAGAGAGAGAGAGAGAGAGAGAGAGAGAGAGAGAGAGAGAGAGAGAGAGAGAGAGAGAGAGAGTGAGTCAGAGGGGCAGAAGACGACGGGTAACAGAGTGTAGAGTAGCTGTGACGAAAACAGGGGAAGAAAAGAAGCGAGAGACAGAGAATGCGACTACAAGGAGTGAGGCTGTCTAGTCCTAAACCCTTCGAGACATTAAACGATGTTAACTTGATTAGATTTATAAGTAGGAGTAAATGCGTATCGTGAGAAAATGTGACAGAGAGAAAGAGAGGGAGAGAGAGCGAGAGAGAGAGAGAGAGAAAAAAGAAAATAAGAAAACCAAAAGTCTTGTAAAAAGTTAGAGAGGAAGGTGCCGTCTGGAGGGCTTAATGTTAAGTATTATTACGTAAACGATCGAATAATATAGTAGGCAAATAAATTAATATTCTTATTACTATTATTATTACTACTATTATTATTATTGACATTATTATTGCTATTATTGGCATCATTATTTCTTATTATTATTATTTTATTGATATTTATTATTATTATTATTATTATTATAATAATGTATTGTATTATTATTACCGCTCTTATTAATTATTCACTATTATGTACTTAAAATGAATTGCACGACGGAGAGATTATCTGGCAGTGATCTCTTGTCGAGAAGCGCGCAGCACAGCTCTTCCGTGCGAGGAGAGGGCCTGGAAGGAATCTTTGTAGACGGAAAACTTGTTAAACTGGAAAAAAAAAAAAACAAAAACAATTAGACAAATATACAAAGCCGCATTCTCGTCACGGGTATCGCTGTATTCTCTTTCGGACATCCTATATTTTTAGGATCTAACGGTTGTAATATATCGTCTGTTATATTCAATAATATTAATATTATACGCTCTATTAATAGGTTAACGAAAAAAAGTGAAAGAAAATATATTGTCTCTAAGAGAGGAACAAAGTTGTCTAAACGTCATTGCCTGATATGGTTTGAAGAAAGTGTCAGGATGATTCGAGGGCATTTGCATGCGTTTCCTGGAACAAGAACAAATCCACTCAAAGTGGAATACACCCTTTTCGGATCCCAGGTCACTTTCCTTTTATTTTCTACTAAATCCCGTTACTCGTGACCGTCTCCGATTCGTCGAAGTTTGCGCTGGTCAGCCTTAATTCCGAAAAGCCAAAATTATTTTAGAATTATCGCTTCGCGTGTCTCTCGCGCGTCTACGACCTTCTCGTCTTCGTTTTGCGAGGCGCGAGAAGAGGGCCGGGAGGGTTTCGATGCTCGAGACATTGGATGGTCTGCCCTGCGCTCTCGTCGTTTTTCGTTGCTAAAGATAATCCTAATGGCCTTGCAGGATTGGGCGCCGGGCGTCGCGGCGGTCTACAAAAACGAGCGAGGGGCGTAATCGTCTTCTCCTCGCGGTGTCGTAGAAACGTGGGTGAAAATAACGGGCATATGGACTCGGGGCATTCTACGAAGATTTAACAATGAAATAGAAAGACAATCTAAGTTCGAGAGAGAGGGTAGAATCGTGAAAGCGTTCGTACAAATATTCTCTTACTCTTTTTTTGCTTACATTTATTGGCACTTTTTTTTCAGAACAGCCGGTACGACGAGATATCTTTAAAATTCGCTTGATTTGCATCTATCTCTCGACTTGGAGCAGACCTCGTCACCGACCATCGAGAATTCAGCTTGGACAGGAACCCGTGGACGTTCGCATTTTATCCGTGGGGCGACGCAACGTTAGTCATCGACGTGCTTCTATGATTATTAGATGTCAGCACCGGTACCTAATCAAATGTGTCCTTTGAATGACGTACCGCTTATCATTCGATTTGTTAGAGAAATAGTAGGGGAGCATTACCGTGGACAGTAGAGCGGCTCTCAGTTATCCCACGATTATTCGCTCAAACTGGAGCGCACGGCTAAGCGGCTCGCGAGTTTTTCCAGCTGAGCCGATTAGATCGGTAGAAGAGGACCCGTCGAAGGATCGCGATCTGTAAAAGGATCTAGCGGGTCCTGGTGGTCCTTCCTGCGTCCATGCGGAAACACGTGGTCTAAGGTCAAGGTGAGACTGATAACGTTCTCTTACGTGTCCTCCTTTCTTTTCCCCTGCGTCCGAATTTATTCCTCTGTTCTTTTTTTTTGTTTCTCATTTCTTTCGTTCTTCCGTCAGTTCGCTTTTGGTTTAATTAGAATCCACGCTGTTCATTTGAAAATCCAATATTTGATTCAGCGTCGTGCCGAGCAAGCGATGGAAATTCGTCGGCCTTCGTAACTTTTCTAGGAGGGATAATTGTCCGGTTGGCTTGTCCATCGGGTCTACTAGGCTATTATTCTAATGAGCCGTAAATAGTCTCGGAATTGAGATTAAGGAAAATCGGCACCGTCGTCCTGCGCGATAAGCGATCGATTTTTTGTTGGTTTTCACGAATTTTCCGGGAAAGATAATTGTCCGGCTGGTTCTTCCACCAGGTTCGTTAGAATATTATTTTAAAGAGCTGTAAATAGTTTTGACAGCAAGATCCAGGAGAATCGGTATCGTCGACGTGCGTGATAAGCAATCGAATATTTTTGGTCCTCGTGAATTTTCCAGGAAGGATAACAGTCCGGCTGGTTCTTCCATCAGGTTCATTAGAATGTTATTCGATTTAGATTGTTCGATGTAAGTAGTTTTGCGATCGAGATCAAAGAAAATCGACATCGTCGACGTGCCTGATAAGCGATCGAAGTTTTTTCGTCCACCTGAATTTTCCAGAACGGCTGGTTCACCCGTCCAGTTCGTTGGAATATTATTCTACGGAACTCTAAATAGTTTTGAGATCGAGATGAAGGACAATCGGTATCGTCTTCGTGTTTGATAAACGATCGAATTTCGCTCGTCATCGTGAAATGTGTATTGAAGATAATCGACCGGCTAATTCTGTTATAGAAAAATATTCCAACGAGCCATAAATAGTCTGGAAATCGAAACCAGGAAAAATCGATAGCATCATCTTCATTCTGATTCGACTGTTTGCACGGAATCCTTTACTTTTTGCTCTCCCATGAACTTGCACGAACAGAACGCGAGGCTTTTAACGGCCGTCGTTGCTTCGCCTTTGCAGCTAATCTCTTCACGAAAATTACCTAGTTCTTACGTAGGCGGTGCGCACTCAATGCGCTGGCACGGTACCCAGCGTGCAAGACCTATAAAGCTCATCCATTCACGAATTTAACTACAATGATACCTGACGATTTTTTGTTTGAACAATTTTACCAAGTCTCTCTCTCTCTCGCTCCTAAGACACCTCTATTAACCATAGGTCTATGTAAACTGACATATTGATTTTTAAATAGAAACTGCCGCTTAAGAAAACTTCCCGTAAACCTTCTTCAAATGCCCGTAACTCTCTCGAGTTTTCTTCGAGATCCTTTTGATGAGTAATCGGTTGTAAAGCGAAATAGGAATTGCGAACGGATGTGCTGGACTCCGCGGTTGCAATCACAGATGTCGGTCGTAATGAAAGCCGTGAATGCGGGATGTAAACTTGAAATTACATAAGTGGCGTCGCATCTCAGGTGGATAGAGGCACGCACGTGATCGGGTCTTAGATCGTAGGAAAAAGTTAGCTGCGTGCCGATCCAAAGTGTCAACAGACGCGATTGCATCTCTTCCTTCTCCACTGCATCGTCGTTGGTTTCGTGCTCAAGTGTGCAACCCCGTGGGGATAAGGACCGCGAGCCAGGAAGCTTTCACTTTTCCTTCCTAGCGACTCTCGCACTTTGCCGTTCACGCGTGTGCCGAGCGGTCGCAAGAGATTTCACAAGTGCGCGTGCAGTCCGTCCTGCTTCTTTGGCTTTGATTCCAAGAGAGTCCGGTTCGAGTTGAAGAAGGAGAGAAAAGGAGTGCTCGCGCGTAAGAGAGAAAAGGAGTGCGGCTCGATAACCAATCGATTAGTGTTGGACACCGCGAACAGATAGGTTTGTGGGAGTCACCCTTTTTCTAAAGATTAAAACCTCGACGAGGACCCTTAAGAAGATTCCATCGCGCGTGACGCGGGCCAGTAAACAACGAGCGTGTCGAAAATACGTACTTCAAATGAAAATGACTTTCGGTTTGTTGGGCAGACGTTAACGAAAGGGAGTTTCAAAAATAACTTTATCTCACTTCCACCTTATCCGTGGGTAATGCCGCAGGAACCAATAATCTTAGATTCGTAGATTAGATGCGCGCGCGTATTGTTGAGAATTCTGATTTTTATTAGCTTTATTAGGGTGACCTTGCCGTACCGTGAATTTCTAGGTGGACTGTTTTTTAATCTCGCGAATGAATTTCGCAATTTGGCGAGCCGAGAGTTCACTTGGCTCTCGTAAGTTTCTTATCGACGGAGAGTGAGTTGCGTTTTGAATGGACGCGCGCGAGAAATGCTCCAATGGCAAGAGTCTCGAGGGAAAGAAATGTCACACCGTGAAGTTCCAGCTGGACCGTTCTTTAATCTCGCGAATAAATTCCACAATTTGGCCAGCCGAACATTTTGTTCGCCCTCGTAATTTTCTTATCTGCGGACAGTGAGTTAGTTGTGTTTTGAATCAACGCGCTCAAAAAATGCACCAATGGCAAGAATCTCGAAGGAAAGAAATGACCCACCGTGAATTTCCAGCTGGACCGTTCTTTAATCTCGCGAATAAATTCCACTATTGGGTGAGCCGAAAATTCTCTTGGTCCTCGTAATTTTCTTATCGATGGAGAGTGAGTTGCGCCTTGAATCGACACGAAGGGAAAACGCTCGAATGGTAAGAGTTTGGAAGGAGAAAAATGTGGGAGAATTTAAAAAGGGCGACCTCCGTGCGACCTCCCTTCTTCGTTGAGCTCTTGTCCCGGCCAGTTTCAACCACACGCTCGTACGGCGCGCTCGACTTACGTCATTTATATCCATTACATGGGTGTATTGTCATTATGTAATTTTAAAGAAAATTTGTCCGTCGCGAGACGTCAAGTCGACTGACACGATCGCGATGTTCCGCGAAAAGATTCTACGCTTGCTGCAAAGTCTCCATGCACTTTGTTCATTAGAGCACTCTTAATTACGCAGTCTCTCCGTTGGAGATAATTGATACCGGTATCTCGTTTGCTCGTAATCAAGCTAGAGGAGCTGAGAGAAAGAGAGAGAGAGAGAGAGAGAGAAGATAAAATAATAGATAGGCGGATGATACTTTATCGTATTCGGAAAGTAGGAAAATTTTTTTTCATCGTGTCATTAAACGGTACGTGTATATTAACGCATTATATGCGGGAGACGTAAAATTACGTTCCATTAATTAGTTAGCTTGGAATGTTTTTTTTCAGGTTTAAGTTTTAGTTTTTATAACGAACGGTAAGTGTTTTTTATTGTTCGTGATCAAGAATATAAGAAATTTGGATTGACGTGTATACACGTCGAACGCAGTTAATTGGTTAAAGTATAAGTCGATGATATCCGAGGAAATGTATTTTTACGTGTCTTGTATAAAACCACCGACAATTCACTAAAGACGTATTTTTACGTGTCCCACGTAAAACGTGTTAAAGGACAATATTAGAATGTTCTGAAACAGGAATTAAATTTATTGCTCGCTCTCGATGCCAGGTTCTTGGGTTCTTGTTCAAAAATAAATGCTACCAATAGGAAAAACATATAAATGAAAGCAATCACTGATAAGCCGTCCTGTTTCTTGCTAACGGTAGATGATTTTTCGAGGTCGGATGAAAGTAGAGAAACGATAGATTGCGTTTTGAGAGAAATAATGATTTGCAATGGCAAATGATGATGAAGCTAATTGTGGAATAATAATTGCACGGCTTACGCGACTTTGACACGCGATCCAGATGAGATTGACTGGAGCGCGCTGGCCAGAGAGAGGGAGTATACACAACAAAGAGGAGGGCGCATCGATCGATCGACCGATCGAACCAAACCGAACGCGATGCAAGGCGTTGATGTCGGCGTCGGTTGCATGCACTCGACGACGTGTTTTCTGCTTTCAACTTTATCACTTGAAACATGCCGACAGTGTGTGCGCCCCTACGTCCACGCACTATCGTTTGTAATTAAAGCGCACCAGTCATTATTGCCTGGAGTTTATCATAATTTGACGGTGTTGTTTTTTCCCAGAGAATGAGGGAGAAACTAAATCGCGTCGGGAGGTCGATATAATACCAGCCTGCACCAGCTTCCTCTCGAGAAAAGAATCTTGTAATTTCTTCGTGTAATCCTTCCGTTTTCGTGTTTAGAGATTCGCGAGGAGCAGGAATGAATTTTCTTTCCTTTTTTTTTCAATCCGAACTGTTAGGTAGCACCATATTCTTGTCGAGAAAGGAATCTTGTAATTTACTTTTGCATGAAATGGGCGTTCAAATGGACTTTCATTGTTTCGAGATTTTCCGTTTCTGTTATTTCGTTAGACGTATTAGACTTCGTCGTGTTCTTGACGAGAATAAAATTGTGTAATTTACCTTTTTGCACCTGTAGATAAAAAAATGTAGATTTTCATACTTCGAGGCCCTCGACGCGTCGGAATAGATTTTTTGTTTTTACTAATTCCATCGTGAGCACAAAGGAATTCGGGAACATTCCAACCCCCACGCACCATCATGTCGCAAGAAGAGTTTCGCAATTGATCCATTTTCACATTTCAAAATACCAGGGGAAATCATTCGAATGGATTTTCTGTTTTTACTTCCTTCATCTCTATACATCGATATCTCGAGGACATGCCAATTCGCGCCATCTAGTCGCAAAAAGAATTTCGCAATTCCCTTTCTTAATCCATCTATTTTCACATTTCAAGATACCATCGAAAATCATCGGTGTGGATATTGTATTATTGTTTTTTTGCCGCCTCGATGCTCGCCACGGGATCATGCCGTTACCTCGACTTATCCGCGATATCTTGCGATTTGGGTGGGCTCGCGCGATTTCTCTCTCGCATCTCGCGAGTATCGGGGACAAGAGCGGAGCGAAATCGCTCAAAGATTAGTCGGTCACCGGGCGACGACACGAAAAGTTTCGCGAATTTAATTCGCTCCACAGGGTCGCGCGACTGCTAGCGCGAAAAAGATCGATTGCACCAATCGACATCTCGTTCTTTCAACGACGCTGATTTCTTTTTCCTTTCTTTTGTGCGCCTTTCAGAGCCGCCGGAGGGATGAGCCGAGGTTGTGGAATTTGGGGTTTCTATCCCGACTGGCTCAAGAACCGAGCTACCTCGAAGAACTTCATCGCCGTCTATGGCCTCCTCGGTACCGTACAGGCGATGGCCTTCATCTACATCGTCGTTACCCTCACGACCTTGGAGAAGAGATTCAAGATACCCAGTCGCACCACTGGTAAAGACCTCATTTCAAGTATCGACTCGAACGTTGGACTCGCGCGCCGAAAATAAATGTCAAGAACTGTTTACCTTTTTTTTCTTGATATTCAGTGCTACTGAACGAAAGATTCCTTTCGTTTCGATGTCATTATAGACGCGCGATAGAGCGCGCTGAAATGTTTCGGGAGACTGTGCATGCGCCGCTTTGTTTATTTTCTTCTTTTGAGTTGTTCAATTGCTCGGTCGCGAGAATTGCATGATAAACAATCGTCGGATTAGCGCCGGTTGGAAGAAGACGGACGGGCGAGTGCATTTAAGAATGGAGAAGAGCCTCTCGTGCGTCTTACTTCGGCCTCGACTTCGCTCGTCTTCGAAACCGAGTAACCGAGCGACGGAAGTAGTACTCGTCTTTAAGTACTTATAGTCAGAGTGCAGGTGTGTGCGTGAGCGCGTTCGCCACGAGGCACGCGAGCGTGTGCGAGTGCGCGCTTATACGGTCTTCTCGTCTAGTAGGTAAGTAGAGTGTCGCAATCATAGAAGTGAGAAATCTGTCGTTAGGCCAACGAGCACTGGACACGCACCGAGAAGACACGCGGACGAGCGAGGCCGGGAAGGGGTTCATTGTTGAACATAAAATAATCGACTCAGGAGCGCCAAACCGCGGGTGCAGAACCGGAAGAGGATGCTTTTGTTGTCGCGAGGTTGTTCGGAAGAATTTGTACAGGCTCGAGTATTTTTACAGGGTGGAGAATTTTACAGATGTTGTTTTGTTCGAGATTTTTTTTTTGCGCGCGCGTGAGATGTCCAAAAAGCCGGTTTCACGAGTCGCACGCGTCATCGTTGAGCATCAAATAATCGGTTCAGGAAAGACGAACAGCGAGTGCAGTAGCTGAAACGGAAGTGAACGAGGGTGAATTTCTTTCTCGAGAATATTTGCGAGAATTTTTACAGGCTTGACAATTTTACAGCTGTTTCCTTTTGGTTTTGAGATTTTTCGCGCGCGCTATGTTGGAAATGCTACTTCCGCTTAAATCGCGTGTTGTTGTCGAACGTAAAATAAACGGTTCAGGAGCGCCAACCGGTAGCTGCAAAAGCTGAAGTGGAAGCGGAAGAGAGTGATTTTGATTTTGTCGCGAGAATACACGATAGATTATTTACAGGGCTAAAAATTCTCGCAGCTGTTATTCTTTTGTTTTGTTTTCGTTCTCTTCTTCCGTGTGCGAGATATATGAAGGAAGTCGTCTGCACGCGTCGCGCATGCAAGATGTTATTCGCGAATGCTTAATTCCTCATTATCGGATTCTGTTGTCAGGATCACTCATGTTAATCTCCTTCTTCGGTGACTTCCGCGAAACTGTAAAGACCTCGAGATTATGTCTACTTGTCATCACGATTAAGCGGTCATATTTTTCGTACGTACAGTAGAGAAAGGATCTTCGATTCTGCAAAAATTGCAAAAGTATTACAAAAATATGTGTGATACAAAATGTCGGATCATATTTTTATTTTTCTTAGAATAATCCGACACTTCGTATTACACGATCTAATAATTCTGGGGTATAATAATTCGTCGACAGTCGTGATTACATACTTTCACGTTTCGTCGTGGGCGGTGATAACATCATGTAGAATAAACATTCTACTTGATTCTTACTCTCATGTCCTATCTTCGAGATGGTATCTTGCTTGCAGTATTTCTTCTTAATGGCGATGTCACGTTGGAAGACGTAGCTTCCTCAGACTGGCGCCAATCGATGAATTTTCTCGTTCGGGATCGATCTTCCCAGGTATCGAGATCTCGTGACTTCTCGAACTAATCTTGTCGTACTACGAGAGCTCGAGTCACCGTCCACGATGGATCATAGCGGCCGTAGTTCCACGAAACTTCAAGGGCCGCAAGATTATCTTTTCGTCTTGGGTTTGCACTTTCAGAAAATGTGAAAATGATGTCACGCTATTCGTGGACCTTCGCGGTTACGCACTTTTACATTACAATTCATCGTGGGCGGTGATAACAGGAAGGTGGATAAAAATTCTACTTGTGGCCCGTCTATCTTCTCAGCAATGACGCGCTCTTTCAGGATTGATCCTCTCGGTCAATCAAATCTCGCAAATTCTCAGCCTAACCTTGAGGTACTACGAGAGCTTGGGTCATCGTCCACGATGGATCACAGTGGGCGTAGCTTCGCGAAACTGCACAGACCGCATGATTGTGTCCTCACTTTGTTTTCACTCTTCCAGAGATTCGAAAGATAATTCCATATTATTTCTTGACGTGAAAGAAAAATGCTATTCGTCTCCAATGTTTCTTTTCTTTCTCAGCAACAGTGTGCCTCTTTCAGGATTGATCCTCTCAGGTAACGAGATCTCGCAGATCCTCAGCCTCATCTTGACGTATTATGGAGGCTCGGGTCATCGTCCACGATGGATCGCAGTGGGAGTGGGTCTCAGTGCACTATCTTGCCTGGTCCTGGCCCTTCCTCACTTCATCTACGGGCCCGGAAGAGACGCTCTGGCCTTAACCAAAGAATACCTGGATCACAGCTTGTTGAACTCCACCGACATTCCCAAGGACATAGCCATCTGTCAACGTAGTGGCGATCTGGATCAGTGCGACGAGGACGATCTGAGAGATGTGAGCGTTCTTCCACGTTTGTTGGTCTTCTTGTCACAGTTCATCCTTGGAATAGGCACCACCCTTTACTACGGTCTGGGCCAGACCTACCTGGACGACAACACCAAGAAGAAGAATACTCCTATGTTGCTGGGTAATTATCGTCTGCCTTGATTCTTCGTGGTGTCAATGACTGTAGAGGGCATTGATACGCGAGGCAGATAACTCGTAGATGGAATGTCGATATTGTGTAACGTGACGGTTTTATTAAAATGCGTGCAGACAAACGCCGATAAGTGAGTTCCATCGCACGGTGCTAATCTCTATCGATACGCATACGTGTCGGAGACAGATTGGATTTGCCGATTGACGCTTTTTATTCGCACGCTTGGGTAAATCCCAAGATTCTACGCTCTGTCTCGCTATCGTTGAAATTTCTCAACGATTGATTCTCCAAATGCAAAGAATTCTTTTTACTCTTCAGGTTTCACATTCGCGCTGCGCACCGTAGGGCCGGCCATTGGTTTTCTATTGGGTTACGCGTGTCTCAGTTTATACATTGACCCCAGCTTGCATCCAGTGATTAACAAAAAGGATCCACGATGGTTAGGTGCTTGGTGGTTGGGATGGCTGATCCTAGGAAGTACTATGGGGATGTTCTCAATTCTGATGGCCATGTTTCCACGAGATCTTCCTGTATCCAAACCTGCTCCCAAGAAGGTAGAATATCATTGATATAAGTAGTAAGAGAATTGATGCTAATGACAATCGATGGGTTGTAGGACGGCGAGGTGCCGTTGAAGTTCGAGGTAATATTACAAGAAAAGCCCAAACCTGCCTTCAAGAAGGACCCAATCGTCGAAAGGTCTATCGCGGAAGTGGATTATGTGCCAACAGTGGATGACTTTATGAAAGCTATGAAGAGATTGCTTAGCAACAAATTGATTATGTCCAACAATCTGAGCGGTGTCTTTTACGTGCTTGGAGCATCAGCTTACATCACCTTCTTGGCTAAGTATCTCGAGGTGCAGTACAACACATCTGCGGCTGGTGGCACTGTGATTGCAGGTACACAAACGCATCGTGACAAAGACGAAGAAGTTATGTGAGAATTATTCCAACGGGCATTTGCGCGAACAAATGGAAATACCGATGTTTACTTACAGGTCCTCTGTCATTGGTGGGCATGGTGTTGGGATTTTTGTTATCTGGCCTTGTCATCAGCAAGTGCAAACCCGGCCCAAGGCCTCTTCTTGCCTGGAACGTCTTTGTTGGCGTGTGCTTCGTGGCCGGCCAAGTATCCTTCATATTCCTCGGCTGCGACGGAGTCGGCATAAAGGGTCTCGATCTGCAAACACTGCAGTGAGTACGTTTTCATTTCTTAGTCTAGACAATGAGATGTCATTTATTATAGATAGCGATACGTACGCGACGTATCCAAATTTTTCTCTGTCTCTGACAAGTCATATCGGCGATAAGCTTCTCGCGGGAGTTTACAGTGGGAGTCGAGTCGAAGCGATGAAAATGCAAGTTTTACGATGATTCGGTAAAAGGGTTTAACAATGCAATATCGATGCTTATTAAATCTTTGCACTCCGAATGTTCTTTTAGTCGAAAATATCCTTTGGTAAAATAACGATAATTTGTTACATCTCACCTGCAACTGCCGGAATGCTTATTTTAATTAGGATTTTGATGTGAATACTGTAGAATTAATTTTCATTGTTTTGCAAAATACGACGAATGCTACAACATTCAAATTTATAAGCCACGTTATCGTCGATTCAATTCTCTGTCTATTTCTGCAGCTCATTGAAATTTTTACGTGTTAAGTAATATTAGGAAAGAGTCCTTGGTGACGCATATTTTACAAAATAAAATTAAAAGGCGGGTCGGACGAGTGTAAACAGCTCCAATTACTTTTTTACTCATTTTAATTTCTTCTCTGTCACGCTGATTTTTCCAGAATGAATTTTACGTCCGAGTGCAATCTTCAATGCAACTGTGAAGGTGTCAAGTACGCGCCTGTCTGTCACGAGGCCACGAAGACGACCTTCTTCTCGGCCTGTCACGCAGGTTGTCGAACCATCATCGACGACAAGGAATTTGGAAACTGCAGTTGTCTACCGTCAATCGTCATGGATGATTGGTTAGGTTATTCGACCACTGGTAGCTCGAACATGGAGGATCATCGATTTTATTTATCCGATCTTGATGGTCCTCTGAGCACGGAGAGGGTGAGGGCAGGACCCTGCACCGCCGATTGCTACGGTCCATACATCCTTTTCACAGTACTGACCTGTGTGATACAAACGTTGGCCTGCTCCGGAAAAATTGGCAACATTCTAGTAAATTACAGAAGTGTAGAGAAGAGGGACAAGAGCTTCGCTCAAGGTGTCACGTTAATGATTCTCTCGTTGTTCGCATTGATACCCGGACCGATAATTTACGGTGCGATCATTGACTCCACCTGTCTAATTTGGGAGGAGTCTTGCGGTACCAGAGGTAACTGTTGGTTCTACCATAGCGCAAACTTCCGCTATCTCGTCAACATATCCTCCGTGGGTAAGTGGTCCAGCTTACTGTTACGTGTACCAGAAAGAAACGCATTGTTGCACATTAGGTTCTAATGTAAAATAATCGATGTCCTACACGTATTATTATACACAATGTTCTAATGTGAAAGAATTGTTTTCTTTCCAGTAATATTTCTATTTCGAATTCACGCCTGGATTAATCAACATCCCAACTTCTTTTCAGGCTTCTCCATATTAGGGGTCCTCTTCGACGCTGCAGTGTGCTACCTCGGAAAGGACTTGGATCTCTACGGTGATCTCGAGAGCGAGAAGAGGCGGCGAGAGTTCGTGAAAGATCTGCAGCAGCAGCAACAGAGGCCGGATGTGGACAAGGAGAAGGAGGCTAATGGAAAAGTGAATCAGAGGATAGAGAACAGTCCCATGTAAACCCACCCGTCAATTATCGGCTAATTCAGTTAACCCTTTTACCCCGTACAGGATCTCGACTGGAGTCGAGGTTTTAGATGAACGTCTAGGTACCTGAAACGCAGTTGTCCCTCGACTGGACGTTGAGCGTTCGGTGACGTCAGAGTGTTTAAAGATTATGCTTCCGCAAAGTGTGCTTTGTGCCCACTACGAGTTCCTGTCTGACACTCGCGCCACGTTGGGCAGGGTACATTAGGGCTCGCACGCTATTCCGCACGCAGTCTGTGACTCTTATCGAACACGAAGCGAATGCTAGCATTTAAAAGAATATTCGAATCGCGAGCGATCGTCGACACCAGACTGCCCACGTGATCTTCCTACTACGTGCGATCATTGTTTTCTCTTGTAAATAAAGTGCGCAAGGTTTTTGTTAATTATCACTCGCCGACATCCCGCTATTTTACGCTAGACCGGGCCACCTTATGCTCTTCTAAATTCCAGGGCAGACAAAAGCTCTCCACCTCCGAATGTTCAACCCTCTCTCACCACCCCTCACAAGGAAAAATCTCTCTGCAAGTAGACCTTAATGCCGAGCCACGAGAGTGGAGGTCCTTCGTAGAGAGAAAGGTTTGGCGATACGACGATATAAACAGAAAAGGAATGAAGGAGAGCTTCGGAGAAAAAGGAAACGAGAAGCTTGTAAACCCTCGATCGCGCCAGTTGGTTGGGTGGCATCCGCCCTTCTTACAGTCGTATCCTAACCAGCCACGAGAAAAGGAGGCTAGTAAACGTGGTCTGCTGGGTTCTGTGGCTGGTGGGTTGGGGGTCTTAAGGCTCGTTTTCATGCCCCGATCCCGAATTCCGTGGCTCGTCGAGAGGCCACTGCTGGTTGCGCCAGGCAGAAAGAAAGGGAAAGAAGAAAGAAGGGAGGCGGTGGAGCCAGGGCGGAGATTACATCCACGAGCCTCGAAAGTAAAAAGGGAGGTTTTTGTTTGAGAGCCTTTTAATTTTTAAGCCCACCCCGTAACGGTTGGGATCCGTTCTGAACCCGTAACCACCCCTTCCGCCTCCATGCTACTTCCCTTCCACCGACCATCCCTCTTCTCCTCTTCCTCACTTCCATACCTCTCTACCTTCTCTCCTTTCGCTCACCTCCCACCTTCTCCCTCTTCCTCACCGGCTCACCATAATGAATTCCACGGCGCCCCCGTGACGTCAGGACGTCTCTATCGATCGCGCCATCCTCTTCGCTACGGGCTCTCCTGTAGGACGCGCTGGCTCTCACATTACCTGGATGATTAAGAAAGAGTGCCGTGGATCAGGCGCGAGCTAGATTCCGGAAGAAGTGTACGTGGACTGGTGCTTGGTGAAACCTCGAAGGGTTCTGCGATGATTGGAATGAGATGAGAGTCCTTTGGAAAATTCGTCCTTGAGATTAGAGAACGTGCAAATAGGGCGGGGGGGGGGGGGGGGGCAATGATGTCAGGTGGCGAGTGGATTTTTGTTGGCTTTCTTTTATTTGTGCAGCAGGTTTGTTCGAAGGTTCACCATGATTAGAGAACGCGCCGATGGAAGGTGCCGTAATGTCACGTGTCGGGTGGATTTTTTCTGTTTTTTTTTTTTTTTTTTCGAAGCAGGTTTTTGTCATGCATCGTATTTTATAGAGATCGTTTGTCCCCTTTTGCTTTCGTCTTTTTAACGCGAGCACCGTCGAAACTGTCGAACAACGCTTTAGGTCGCGATGAGATCGGATGATCGGACGCGTGGGCGTCGGGCGACGGAAATTCGAGAGTCGTTACTGTGTTGTTGCACTTCTTCTATGGGTCAAGCAGCGGCTCACGGAGCTTTTACCACGGGGTGTACGTAGTGCATTGTGCATGACCCTGACCCATCTTTCATATAGACCTCATCAGCGTCTTCTAAGTCGACGTACAGTCCGATCTAGAATTCTGTGGATCGGTATTCGCGATTTCTAGCGATTAGAAAGACGGAGCTGTGCTTAGGCGCTATGGAGAAACGCGTTCAGTCACCTTGCTACCCCGTTATTAATTTTCAATTAGCTGTCGTTTACCGGGTTCGTGGATTTGTTTCTTGTCTATTTCTTTTCTCTTTTTTTTTCATTTCTTATTCTTTTTATAAGCGAACGGTTAAGCGGATCGAGCGACTCACCTTTCGATCGACAGACCAATCGATCTACGTCGTCTCGTCTAAAAGCACGAGGCGTCCTCCGGGGAGAAAAACGACGATTAGACATCGGACTTGGATAATAATGACGATCCTAATGCAGCTCGTCCGGCCTTGCTTGGTCCATTGTACAGAGGCTGCGTAATGCGAGGACGCAAGTGGGTTGGCGCGTTCAATGTGCCTAAAGAAATTCGTCAACGTGCTCGTTCGTGACGTGTGTGCATGTCCCACGTGTGAGGTACCAGAATTGGAGTCTGCCTTAGACTGACGTTGGTAAATAGCATAATTTAGATTTACTAGGTTTATATAATTAACAACTAATCTTTTCCGTTGCCTACGTCGAGTCAGATCGTAATTATGCAATTTCTAAGAGCGTCAGAATTTCTAATATTAGCAATGGATGCACTGCTCCCTTTGCCAGGCTTCTTATGCAGCCGCGCGACACTGGAGATCCTCTGACACGCGCGTTTCGCAGATTGCTTCGTAAATAGCGTCGGCCCGTGCGTCGAAAACCGTGTAAACAGCGGCAGGACGACGCTCGCTGCTTCATAAATCAGGAGGGATAGAGAGAATTTCTTTTTCGGAAAACCGAGCGGCGCGTCGTCGTCGTCGTCGGGTGAATTTCATTAGTGGACCAACGTCATGCACGTCGCGTCTACGCATTGTAAATTTGACGAATCTGGGGGAAGCTGGATGTCGCCGTGCGTTCAGGCAACGAGAGAACAAGTGTGTGCGTTAGACAATAGCCCGGTTAACAACGAGTTTCTTCCACTCGATCATCCCTCGTATTCTCGAGATTCGAAATTTACAATAGTATTGTCAAATTTTATAAATCGGCTGTCTGCTTTGAAGCTCGACTACTGAACAACTCCGAATCTACTGGCACCTTGAACGACTTAAATTTTTATAAAAGAGATCAAGGTAAATTAAATCTATAGCCTAGAGTGAAATGATAGATCGACGAAAGTAAAAAAATGTAAGATTGCATTATTGAATTTATGCAGTTAGAAGAGGTTGAAAGTCCAAAGGGCTTGCAATCGTTGCCAAATTCCTGTTCACTTGGAATTATCCTGCACGCGTTAGATCACGAGTGCATGCGATTTCGACAGCGCTAGATCGTCGAATCGAAAAATCCGCTCGCGCATATGCGGGTTCCAGGATGATGTGGCGTATAAATTTATCAGGCTCTTATCGTAGGCGTAAATTTTCATTTGTCTCGGCATGTTTACGAACATGCAAACACCCAGAGGTGGTACGTGTTTCTTGCAAATCACGTGGAACCACGGGGGTGAGCGAGACCGCTCATTCTTACTTCTTAATCGCTTTCCAATTGCAATCGATCGCCTGGATTACGTGAATCGTGGCTACACGAAGCCGTCGAATACGAAATCGAGTCAATCTGCGCCTTCGATCTGCGCTTCGTGCACTCTTTCAATTTTTCCTTTATCAACGATGGCGCAGATTGGCCGAGTGGCGCCACGAATTTTTGCAAATCGCACGTAAGCAAAGCTTTTCGAGAAAAGTTTCATAAGCACGCCTATTCCGGGCATCTCGCGTTAATTTGAATGTCAACGGGCCGCTGATAAGCGATCCTTCGCGCGATGAGACCGCAGCAATGTTTTTTTCTCCTCTACGGCACCCGACGGGGCGACATCGATCTGTTTGACCAAGGAAGGTAAGAGGCAAAGTTACTTAAAAACAAAAGGAGAAGGCGTATATGGGAGGGCTTAAGCGATCGTAACGAACGGGCGCCACGGGCACGCTTCGATTCGCACGAATCATTCTCACTTTACGACCCTCCCATGAATTCCGCTTCTTTCTCGAACTTTCTCAGTAAAAAGGGATCGCGGTATTTAAATAAAGCAAGGACAAAATTCTGTCGCTCGCGATGTCATTATCGTGCAGATCTCTCGATTCTTTTTCTTTCGTATTGCCTTCGTCAATACGTTATGTCGACAATAATGTTTCGATTAATATTGGTTGTACTCTTTGTTTATTCAAAGGTTTTCTCTATCGTTTGAAATGTTCGACTATGTAGCCCTCTTGGCGCTAAAGCTATGGAAGGTTTTTCCCGTATGAAAATTCCCCTTGTCGATCGGTCATTTTCGCTTTTCGTAGCTTTAGCGACAAGGAAAAAGCTAATGATATATACTTTCGAATCATTTTCATTTTCAGTACGTGCTAAGACTTTGTGTCTTTCTCAAAGCTTTTTAGGACACGGATTACGGTATTTAAATAAAAGTCCAACGCTCGTGATGGATACGATCGAAGGAATTTTTCCATACACTTTCCGTCACTCGTTCGATACAGTCCGCACTCTATTTATTCAAAAGCCAGATTGACCATACAGCCAATCATTATGCTTTACAGCACTTGCTCCGATTTTCCTTGTTTCTCGCTTTTCCTCAAGATAACAAATCTACAAATAATTAAATCAACGTCAGACTCCACCGTGACCTCAGAAAAATACTATAATTCTAATTTCTCACCCAGCGTCCCTCGACCGTCTCATTTCCTCGCTCGTTCAAAACTATTTTCAATTCGAATGATTTGCAATACGGAAGCTTAACTTAATCAATCAAGAGCATCCGAGTACGCAAAAGGTCTGCTTAACGAAAAAGCTGACGATTCTTCGTCGTTTCAACCGCACGCGCGTTCATCGCGACCGACGACGGTTCCGCAAGCTGCAACGACGACGACGACGACGTCACGTAGGACGGAAAATTAAATTCCAGCAATTAGCCACCAGCTATTAGCGGTATAGCTGGTCGGTGTGCGCGCCATTAGCAATGCGCGCGGGAATAGACGGAAGAGTTTGTGCCTACGATGCGCGCGCGTGCAAGCGTGCGCGCGCGTATGTGCATCACCTCTATTAAATCATAATGGGCTCACAATATGAGCCTATGCGAGGCCCGGAGGTTGACTAGAAACGAGCTTAGACACCGTAAGAGGAGGTGGAGGAGGCCTCCTTCTCTAGCATCTCGTGTCGCTAAGACGAGTGCTCGATCAGGGCCGCGTTTGTTTCGGAGGACACCCGATAGAAGAGCCTTCAGAAGGTTCACCACTTCGTCCACCTAATCCTTCTTCACCACCTTGGACGATTAATGTTTATTCGACTGGTGTAAAGAGATCAAAAGAATTCTCATTGTTTCCACATTGAGTTGACGAAAGCTGCGACAACTCTCGGAATGATAACGATATAAAGTGCGATAGAGGAAAAGGCACGAGATCGATTTGCAGATTTACATTGTCTGGTTCGATCGTCGGACGCCCTCGATCTCGCGGCAGAGTAGAAGGTTTGCAAATATTTGTCGATCGACGAACTGCCTATCGCTTTGTCGCTGTCCTCACTTTCATCGTTGATGATTATGGTTTTTTTTTATTCTCTCGTGACTCTTTTACGGAGCTGAAAAGCGTAGAAAGGCGGGAGATGCTCGAGAGAAGCGCGAGCGAATTTTTTTATAGAAACTCGACAGATTTGTCGTAAGATATCCGTAGGAGCAATTCCCTGCTTCTCCTTTCGAGTTCACGCCAAGCTCGCACTAATGATTTAATATCCGGATTGTTTTGGCGTGAGCTCGCGGTAATCTTGGCATAACAAAATTTCAATTTCAACGTATCGAACGACTTAGCTCATACGATTGGAAACCCTCGTCAGAAAGATACCAGAAGGCTCTTCGTACCTCCTTCACCTCCACGAATTCGGCTGATAACAATCGATCGTCGATCCCAGCCGAGATAACTCGCCGTCTCGTAACACATGTCTAATTGTGTCACCGAATTTCAATCCACTCGTGTAGCAATCATTCTGCCTGTTACTTCTTAAGAAACAAACTCACCTGCCCATTGAAACTTGAATAATCAGTGGATCGCTCAATGGCTCTTACTACTCATCGAGTCCTCTACATTGATTCATCGAAATTTCCATACGGAGAACCTGGAAATCCACGAACTCTTGTAGCATTATCGAGAATCGGGTGCCCGGTTATCGGATAGAGACGTACAGACCTGACGGAAGGTGGAGCTCGGCTGACGCTAACGAATAGGAAGATCTTACTTAGGCAAACAGAGCAAGAGAGAGAGAGAGAGAGAGATAGAGGGAGAGAGAGATAGGCAGGCGTCTAAAGTCGAAGAGAGCTTGCGGAGGGAGGAGAGGCTAAACGGGGATGACGAGGAGGAGGAAGAGAAGGAAGGAGGATCGACGATGGAGTGAAAAGAGGCACGAGAAACTCTCGATGAGGAGAGAAGAGAGAAGATCGAGAAGAGACGAGTTCCACGGGGTTCTCTCTAACGGACCTCCCTCTCGCGTCTGATCGGATCGAGAGAGGCTCTGGTCGTCCAGAGAGAGATACATGATAGATACAGAGAGAGAAGGAGAGAGAGAGAGAGAGGGGTGGAGGCAGAGGATCGACAGTGAGTGAAAAGATGCGCGAGAGCGTCTTGATAAGGAGAGGAGAGAAGATCGCGAAGAGACGAGTTCCACGGGGTTCTCTCTGGCGGACCTCCCTCTCGCGTCCGATCGGATCGAGAGAGGCTCTCCAGAGAGAGAGAGAGAGAGAGAGAGAGAGAGAGAGAGAGAGAGAGAGAGAGAGAGAGACGGAGAGAAAGAGCGAGAGAGATAGAGAATCAGGAGGGGATCACGCAAGGGGATCCCGAAGATAGAGGCGGTGTGTGGTAGATCGTCGACGCTCAGGCGGCACTTCAGTTGAGAAACAATATCGACCGTTTTCGGACGGGCCTGCTCCCGAAAGCCCGGCCTAGTGTTTTCGTTTTCGGCGGGACGCGGCGGCGCGCAAGTCCGAACCCAACCGCCGTCGTTGACGCGTAACTATAATTGGAACTCTTTTTTATTTATTTCGATTTCTGATACCCGGTCGTTTGATAAAGGATAGCGAGCACCTGGGCATACACGCGTGTTTCAAACGACGTTAGTTGGATTCGAGCGCGCAGACTGATTCTCCACTCACTGGTAGGTGGAGATTTCCTTTTAGTTTTATTGGAAATTTGAAGAAACCTCGTCAAATAGAATTGTCAATTCCACCAGACGTTTAACCGATCATCTCTTTCACGTAGGTGACGGGTTCGGTGCCGCGCGCACTCGCGCGTGATGGAGAACACGTGAAGGATACGACGAAAGTGTCGCTCGTCGATTGGAGTAGTAATATTAAAACAGGGTAAGAAGACCTAGAAGAAGGGAAGAGCGAAGGAGATTATCAGAAGTAAAGTGTGTCCGTGCGTGTGAGTATCCATAGTATAGGGAGGAACTGTCGGTTGGAGGGTTGGAGAAGGAGAAGGGTTGAGAGAGAGAAGGATTAGAAAAATATTGTTGGTGGCAGAAAGGAGAAGAGGTGACGACGCGATGCCAAGGGCCACGAGAACCACTTGGACATATCGGAAACGTGCGAGCAGGGATTGAGGTCACGCACATCCAGAGTTCTCTCGGCTGCGAATCGCGAATAAGAGAGCGAGAGAGAGACAGAAAGAGAGAGAGAGAGAGAGAGAGAGAGAGAGAAAGAGAAGACGAGAGGCGAGGGATAGGACGACGACGAAATCGTTCGGTGCTCTCGAGTTTGGTGGTGGTGGTGGTGGTAGTGGCGAATAGTCTCGTGTCGATTAGCAGGTGAGGATGAAGAACTCGATGAACTCGAGCAACTCCAACCACGAGAAGAACGGGCCCGAGAGCCTGAAGCTTCTCAGGGTGCCTACGACGACGCCTCCGGTGACGCCTACGACGCCCACGACGCCCACAAGAGGCCTGGACGATGTCTTCAAGGAACTACCGATTACCGACGACACTTCCTGTGGCATCTGGTGCATCAGAGGACCCACACTTCAGAGGTTCGCCAATAAGAAGGCATACGTTTTCCTTTACGGTGTCCTTGGCTGCATATTCTCAGCGAGTTACGCTTACTTCAACGGAACCATCACCACGATTGAAAAGAGGTTCAAGATACCTTCGAAAACAACAGGTGAGTGGTTTGTTGGGTACCGCAGACGATGATATGTGAATGCTTTAGGGGACAAGACTGGTTGGATATAATTGTCAATCAGTTTGTTTCATTTCTAAACGT
Organism: Tiphia femorata; assembly: GCA_944319695.1. NCBI lineage: Eukaryota > Metazoa > Arthropoda > Insecta > Hymenoptera > Tiphiidae > Tiphia > Tiphia femorata. Next base: position 6,293,005 of record OX090902.1, read on the forward strand.
GAATATTGTTCCGAATGGAGAGACTAGGTTTGTTAACCAGGTAGAATGTTCGGCTGTATTTTACACGAAGGTGAGAAGAGGTTCATGGTACATTTCGAAACGATAGATTGGTGGTTTGTTCGATATTTGAGAAGTTGGTGTTCGAACGTTTCGGAGGATTACACTGTTTAATTGTGTTTTAACTGTTTTACTGTCTAATTATTTCAAAACATAAATCTTGCTGTGAATAGAGAGGCTAGGTTAGTTAACCAGTTAAAATCTACTGGATTTTACACGAATTTCAGAAATGGTTCATGGTACCGTTTAAAACTATTGATGAATGGATTGTGGAGTACAGGAGTACGAAATATGTCGGAAGACAAAACAATTTGGGTACTATTGTCGATCAGTTTTCACGACAGAACTTCACTTGGCACAGGACAACTGTTTTTATAGTTTGTAAATACAAATACCGTTGTGAATAGAGAGACCCTATTTGTTAACGAGTTAGAACGTTTTATTGTGTTTTACACGATGGACGATGTAACTTACATTAGTCTCACCAGCGATCACGCGTGATTCGTGGGCTCGCGTGAAGTGACGGCACGTGGGTGTCCTTGGACGATGGTTGCATCGATGAGAAAATAAAGGGCGATGAAATGGTCGAAGGTGGAGAAGGGTTTGTGGGCCGGCTGAGCGCGCACAGACCTTCTCCACTTGATTTCCAGTACTTGACCGACAGGTTCGCACGTGTGAAATATTCCAAAATGAATTGTAAACCATTTGCAACCCCAAGAATCGCATTATTCACACGTAGCAAAAGTAGACTCTATCAAAGCTCAACGATCTGTAGATACCAAATATTAAAAGCCCCTTAATCGAATCTCGTCTTCACGGCCAAACCAATAAATTTTCTTAATTATTTTCCACGCAGGTCTTATCACAGTAGGTAATGACATCTCGCAGCTATTCGTCTCGGTGGTCCTCTCTTACTACGCTGGAAGGGGTCACAGGCCTCGATGGATTGCCTTCGGCATTTACACAGTAAGTTCCAAGCGCGAGACTTTCTTCGTGCGTGTCACGATCGGTAGAACCACGTGGACAAATCATTGACGATCGCGTTGAAGATAAAAGGATTGCCTCGCTTTGGATGAATCTATTCGTTTTGTTGACCGAATGTGTTGGTGAATGAAAGGAGAGAGAGAGAGAGAGAAAGAAGATTGATGTATCAGCTGTCAGTACACGCCCCGTAGAAATACGAGTCCGTGAGACGTCATAACTCACCGGTTGGTCGGGTTTCTTAATTAAATTAGGAAGCGTTGGAATCGCGGGCTCTCCTACGCTCATTCACGCCTCTCTTGCCATCTCGTACTCTCGGCGTGCCTGCGCTTAGCTAAGCGCTCCATTCATTCGAGCGGTGAAAAGGAGCGCTCTCGTGGTGCGTAGCCTCGCTGGCGTACCCTCCTGCCAGGCTATTTTCCGATAAACGTCACCGTGTGCTGATTAACCCATTGCCGCACACTTTTAGTTTTAAAATCATGCCCAGAAACGCAGTTTCATTGTTTTTTTTCATTCTTCGTTACTGCAGCACGGTATTTTTCTAGGAAAACTCCCGGTGGCTCTAACCGTAATTTCTTTATCATTACTTTTTTCCGTACTCCGAACAACTGACGGCTATAGCCGCAATTTGCCAACGTATCGCCAAAAAATGAACGGATACAGCCGTCGTGTGCGGCAATGGATTAACTAAATCACTCGAGCGTTTAGTTGGAATTTTTAATCGATGCGACATTCATTATTTCAGATCGATTTTTTATGCTCCTCCTGTCGATTGCTGAGAAATTGAGAATCGAAATCGCTTAATGATAGATGTGGAATTTAAGATCAAACACGGTTCGGATGCTTAGGTTATTGCTCGCCTTTTAGATCGTGACATAACGACGAGAGCTAACGAGGACGTCGTCGTTGGGAGTGCAGCGTGAATTATTATCTTCGCATAATAAATATAATAAAAGTATAATCGAGATAAGGACCGGTCGCTCTCGGTACCGATACACTTGGTAAATCAAAGAGATCGTCGAACGCGCGTGGTAAGAGAGTGTCGAAGAAGGAGAGAAAGAGAGAGAAATCATTTTTTCCGACATTGATTGTGTTTGGACGCGCAAACACGACTATCTTTCTGCACACATTACGAGAGGCTACGAAAGAATGATTTATTAATGCGTCGGTAGCTCCTACCTTTATTATCGATAATTTTTGTAATGCCCGTCCGGTGACGAAAGAAGGCTTCTTAGGATGCCTCGCTGCGTCAGTCTTTTTCTTGTGACGTCCCGTTCATTCAAAATAATCGCACCTCGAAATCAGTTTATTTTGGTATTGAAAGTACCGCGCGTGTTTCGCTCGCCGAAATGATTAATTCCACAACCTTCCAATAATATCAGTCACGAAAGCGATAACACAATTCGATTATCGAGTAGCAGAACGGCTCCTACCTTTTATGAATAAAAGCTGACGATATTGTGTTATATTTGAACCAGTGGCGAATCTGAATATTTATGAGCCCGAAGCTAATCGTCATTTTGGGATGCCTGAACTACGTCAATTGACAATTAATTTAAGCAGACCCTTATCATACGCTTTTATACACGTGTATTGGAACGACAGTAATGAAAATTTCTATAATTGCTCTAGTTGCATGAACGTAAATTAATTCTACTTTGCAATGTCCTTATTTTCCTATGCTCAAATTCTCTTTAACTTTAGTGGCTTCATAATCATAATAAATTAATCTTTACACAAAGCATGTAAATTCACGTGGACCCTCTTCAGGTCGTCCTCTTTTGCTGCTTGACGATGCTGCCCCACTTCCTCTACGGACCAGGCGAGGACGCGCTCTCGTTGACGAAAGAATACGGCGGTAAGCCTGGCGCGGCACTGAACTCAAGCGTGATCCTGGACAAGCACCGGAAATTCCTCTGTTTGGGCAAGGAGGGTCGTGGAAGCGAGTGCGAGGACGCCGATGGCAATTTCGCACCTCAGGTTCTACTCTTCATAGCCCAGTTGGTATCAGGGGTTGGTGGTTCCCTCTACTACACCCTGGGGGTCTCCTACATGGACGACAACATTCAGAAATCGAAAACACCTGCTCTCATCAGTTTCTCATACTTCCTGAGAATGCTGGGCCCAGCGATTGGCTACGGTTTGGCATCCTTCGCTCTCAAATTCTACATAAGTCCAACGTTGACCCCGAGCATCACCACGCAAGATCCACGGTACGAGAAACATTCTTAAGGATGTTGTTTCAGATTTTTATTACGCTTGTACAGATGCACGGGCGAAATGCTAATTTTACAAATCGATCTGTCAGGTGGTTGGGTGCATGGTGGCTTGGCTGGATCATCCTAGCATTCTTGCTCTTTGTCTTCGCCAGTGTAATCGCGCTTTTTCCTAAGACCTTGCCGAGAGCCGCGGCACGGAAGGTATTGGCATTGGAACGAAACAAATCTGCTACCAGCATCGAGGCTAATCAAGAGCCTGAGCTACCAGCCTCGATACCGGACATGCTCCGAACCTTCAAGCGATTGCTCACCAATACTACTCTCATGTGCAACAATCTTGCCACTGTGTTTTACTTTATGGGCTATATGCCTTACTGGATCTTCATGCCGAAGTATATCGAGACGCAGTACAAGCAATCGGCTTCGGTGTCCTCCTTGATCACTGGTACGGTGGGATTGGTCTTCAGCGCCTTTGGGATTCTTCTTTCGGGCTTGGTGATCTCGAAGTACAAGCCGAAAGCTAGGTACCTTGCCGCGTGGAACGTGATGGTTGGTGCAATCTCAGTTATGGGTATGATCTCATACGCATTCTTGGGTTGTTCTGCCAACGACAGTCAAATAGCTGTTTTACCCAATGGAAATTTGAAGACCGTGTTGCCCTGCAACGAGCAATGTCACTGCGATTACGTCACGTACAATCCTGTTTGCTCCGAGCACGGGCAGACGTTCATATCCGCCTGTCACGCTGGATGTCGAAGTATGAAGGTAAAAATGATAATATTGCATGTTATTAAATGTGTTCGCTTAATTGGAGTCTAATGAGCCACGTTATTTGAAAATGTTTCAGCTGTACGGAAACGGCAGTAAGACTTACACAGACTGTAGCTGCGTAAAACCAAAGTTCTCTCGTATGCTGGCGCACTTGCTAGCCAACAGCTCGTCGTCCCAATACACTACCGAAATTCCTTTCGAGAGTACCGAGGCCAACACGGCGCAAACTTTGGGCACCGCGACCCCAGGCGCCTGTCCGGTCGATTGCATGCACAAGTTTTACGTCTTCTTGGCTGTTGTCTGCCTCCTTAAGTTTAGCGGAGCCACCGGCAGAGCATCCAACTTCCTCGTCTCGGTGAGATGCGTCGACGAGAAGGACAAGACAGTCGCTATGGGCTTCGGTCTCACGATCATGAGCCTCTTTGCCTTCATACCTTCGCCGATCCTATTCGGATTCATTTTGGGTGAGTAGAATTGTTTAGAGATTTAGGTTAGAATTAATCCTGAATCAACGTGGATTAACGAGTTTTTATCGTTTCAGATAAAACCTGCTTGGTCTGGGGCAAAACTTGCTCGGGCACTGGAAATTGTTGGCTTTACAATGGCGAGACCCTCAGGTATCTGCTGAACTTCACGGCTGCGAGTAAGTTCGATAAAGAATTGTTTTTGCACGGTCCAGTTTGGGAATGGTTCTTCATCTTATGTTACTTTTAGGTTTTGTCACAATCGGTACGTTATTCGACATTGGTGTCTGGTACTACGTGAAAGATTTGAAGATCTTCGATGAAGAGATTGAGCTCGAGGACATAGCCGAAGAGCCAGGGGAGACGCTTTGAGAGTGAAAGCCCTCGAGAATGGGTGAGTGACGACGCATCTCGAGGAGAAATTTTTTTGGATGGATAGACCGTGAAGGCGCAGGAAACGGAGCGGAAGAGGAAGGAGAAGGAGGAGAAGAAGAGAAGAGCCGATGAATAAAGACTTTACAAGTACCTTAAGCATCTCCTTAGATATTTAAAGCTCGCGGTACCTTAGATAAGAAGCAATCGTTAAGTCAATTCGGAAAGTACACGAACAAGTATCCAAATTTCCGATCCTCGTTTTAGTTACCCCATAAAGCGTATTCTTATACATTAAGTTAACGAACCGTAAATAATTATAGAACTCGCTGTAAGATCCCTCCTGTACTTCTCGGCGAAGATTGTAAACTTTGACATTTTCCAGATCGAGATCTAGGCCTTTACGTATCGTGCAATGTGAAATGCATGTACTCGTTGCTTGATGAAAATAATCAGTTTGCAGATTGTTGTTAGGCGAGAAGCACTCGAAAGAGGTGAAAGAGAACAAATAAGTCCATTGTCTTTATTCGTCATATTAACATTTCCAAAAGTACTCCTTTCGTATCCCTGTGATTTCAGTTCCAGCTGAAAGCGCGTCGAATTTCGAAGAAATCGATAAGCGCCACGGATAAGGAAATAAACAGATAAGTAAACGATATAGTATTACATTTAATTAAATTTTAATATAATTACTCTTAATTACATAATAAATACAGAGGATGGACGATCGTAGTGCACCATGGTTCTTATATATTTTATATGGACATATTTGTCTCTATGATAATTGTATGCTCAATTAAATTCGATTCGGTGGTCTTGGCGAGGTAAATGACGAATTGTGGTATTAAAATTTACTGAATACTAGATGGTTTTTCTTAGAGACCCGTACAAAAGACACCAATGTGCTTCTTGATAGAACCTTTCGGGCTGGCAGTATGTTTTTCTTTTATTCCAGTGGAAGGAACATTTTTATCCTCGTCTTCTGCTAGGCTTCCCAAACAGGAAGACACCTAACATGACTATGGTCTAGCTGGTACCATCTCTCTCAGTGGACAACCATTTTCTATTGCTATGTCCATTTTTATCTCTACGAAAATTGTATGCTGAATTAAATTCGACTCGGTGGTGTCGGTGAGGTAAATGACGAATTGCGGTATTATAATTTACTGAGTACTAGATGCCTTTCGTTAAAGGTCCGTGCAAAGGGTACCAAGGGGCTTCTTGGTAGAATCTTTCGGGCTGGCAGTATTTTTCGCTTCCGTTCCGGTGGAAGGAACATTTTTATCCTCGTCTTCTGCCAGGCTTCCGAAACCGGAAGACGCCTGCCGCGACGATGGCCTAGCCGGTACCATCGCAATAAGTGGTATACCAGGCATGACCTTGTTCTCTAATCGATTCCTCGCACTGTCACCTGACTTGACGGACATTGCGTCGTCCAGGTCCTCCTGGCTCATTTTGTGCTCATATTTGTCGATCAGTGACTTCACGTCCTTCAGCTTGTTACCTTCATCTCGAATTTCACTTCTTCCATTTCCTGGCGACAATTCAGGATTCACTATAGGTATACCGACTTCGTTGAAGTCACCTTTCTTGGCGGGCTCGCTCTTCTCTCTGATCTTGGCGTACTCGAAACTGTTCGTCTTCCAGGACCCATCCTCATTTTTCGGCAACGCTTTCCTGTTCATCCTTGGATCACCATAATGGTCCGGATTAGGAAAGCTCTTGCCCAAGGACGAATTTCTTGTAGATGGTTGATCACTGGTTTCGTAGCTGGAGTCGTTGCTAACTATTCGCTTTCTTGATCGCGGTGCGATTGAGCTTAGGTCACTCTCCACGTCTGAATCAATTTCCAAGGGTAAGTATGCGACTTTGGGACTGGAGCCCTTTTTGCTCTCGTCGTCGCTCGAACTGTCCAGCTCGTCCTCCGAATCCATGTTCTTTATCCTGGCATTTAAGGTCACCTGTTCGTTTGTATTAGCGTTTGCGTTAGTAGTCCGACGATCACCAGGACCCAGAGGACCATACTTGAGAATAATTGTTTGTTGCCTGGGCTCTGTAGGTGCAGCAGGCTCCTCGGTAATCTCGGTAATTGCCAAGGGCTCTGGTTCTGGAATTGTCGTTATTTGCACGCGCGTCGTCGGCTCATCTGGGCGAAAGAAAATTTGATTATTATCTAGAAGTAAATTAATTGGATTCCAATTAGAATTACCACGATTGTCTCGAATTTCTCCGACACTCGGAGTCATTTCTGTTTGTCTCATCAGCTGCTGCAGCTCGGTCCCTCGCTGATACTCCAACTCAGGTTGGAAGTAGATATCGAAGTATCTGCAGAAGTACCAGACGAGAATTTTAAACATGGCAGCGAGGAACAGCAGCACGGTTGTCAAGTAGCACAAATAGTCGCCGAGTTTGACGCTATCGTGTAGGTGGCATATGGTGCGTTCGTTGCCCCAATGTCGGCAGGTTAAATCAGCGATAGTCTGATAAAGAATCTTTCCTGTTAGGTGAACGAAGATGGCCACCCACGCCATCCAATATCCAATTCCAACTGCTTTGTCTTGCCTGTAGACCGATCTCAAACCGATCAACAGATCGCCAACGAAGGTCGAGGCGATCAAACTGTAGGCCAGCATCGTTCCAAACTGTTCGTCAATTGAAAACGTTGAAGTTAAATAAATGAAATTTCAAGACTCTCTCGTGACCCACCTCGAAGAGCAGCCAGCCCATTTGACAAACGTTCGAATCACAAGATCCATCCTTGGCGTCGAAATTTCCTTTTCCTATCATGTCCTCGACGCAGCTGCACTCCGAATAAGTCTTCACGTTATCCACGTAAGCTGAGACTTTGCAACCAGCGTGGCAGGGACTGTAGAAAGTGTACATGCCCAAATTGTCGCAGACAGGTCTGAAGTCTGCGTCCTTGGAACAGCCGCAGTCCTTGTTGCAGTACATGAGCAAGTCGATCCTGAAAAACGATGGCAAGAAAGAAGGACGCGCGAGGATGAATTCTCATTGGGCGATGAGTTCCAAAATCATTGTTATATATTTACGAGTAAATGAGAGCCTTAGTTGATGTACTTACGATCGCTTTTTCATACCAAGAATGGGTTCTTTGTCGCAGGTGGCGAAGGACAATGCGAGAATAATCACAGCTGCCAACACAATGACGATAATACTGTAAGAGGTGATGTATTTGGCACTTGGTTTCCCTTTGGCTATGACCAGTCCGGTGATAATTATTATCAGGCCAATTAGAACTGGTTGCAGAAGATCTGTGCGAAGGAAGTACACGTGCGATAATTTCAATTGAATAACTGGACAGAATATCAAATCAAATAAATAAATTTCTTTGCTGACTTGCTGTCAATCTGGAAGGTAGAGGATCGCTGAATCCTAGTAACGTGCCGGTGGGTCTCGGCACATGGAACCTCGACTCCAAAATTATATTCTCCTGCGCTATGAAGTTGGCTAGTGCGGTGTAACAGAAGATCGACGCGACGACATTGCAAATCAGTATCTTGTTCGTGAAGAGTCTACCCATTGTTGGTAGGAATTGTATCCTGCCAACCTTCTGGCTGATGGTCCTGTGAGCACCTCTGTTTTGTCTTCCGGTTCGACCAAGAAGGGTGGCAGCGGCCTGCTCTATCACCTTGTCAGAAAGGAGCAGGTACATTTTTGATATCACTTGCGAACCGAATCGATACGAATCAATCTTTCCATTTAACATTAGGTTTACGGTACTTTCTTTTTATAAACGCGATTTTCCATGTAATCTTTGAAATTGACGAGCTCCCGTAAACCTAGTGTTAATATTAAGTGGAGACCATTACCTCCGATGGCAATTTTCTTGGGAACCACGTTAGCAAGAGTCCAGGTATCAGCAATAGAACAGAGAGAATTGGAAAACCCAGCCACCAAGCACCCAGCTGCTCCTTGTAAGATTCAACGATCTGCAGACTTTCCGCGTCTATTCTGGGCGAGTGAAAGATTTTTTTAATAAATATGCTATTGAGTTCTGTGGTGTTCGAATGAACTTTTTTTCTTCGTTTCCAGGTTCTCACCGAAGGCATCCCCAAGCCAGCACGTATCCTAAGAGAGCGCCGATTACTTTAACGGCGATGATCACGCCTATGAAAGAAGCGACGTGTCGTTTCTTCGTATTGTCGTCGATGTAAGACACACCGAGGGCGTAATAAGCAACATTCGCCATTCCCATCACCAGTTGGACGCCTATAAGCAACGTGAGCGTGAAATAGCACGGCTCGTTCTCCTCGATGATTATCCTCGACGAGCCCGCCGAGCAGAGTTCCGGGCTGTCGTCTGAAATTCAAGAGTCATTCATTACGTTTGTCTTTCTTCTCTCGTTGCTTAAAACTAGGACTTCTAATATCACGCGTGTACTTTTACATTCTGATATTTCAAGTGGAACCTAATCGTTACGAGCACACAGAGAATTACTAATTCATTTATTGTACCTTCTAACCTTCGAATGCCCAAGGTGGGGATATTATAGACCCGCAACATGGTTTTTCGCTGATAAATTTGATTTATTATAGGCGAATCTTTTTCGGGATTTTTTTAAAAGGTTTTTTTTTAATCCTGAAGAATTTATAATCACAACCTCAATGTAAAAATTTGTGTGATGAAAATAATAGATGCTATAGTTTTCACAATTGTTTCTCATTTTTTATTTTTACAGATTTATGCTTTTTAGTTTGTCAAACGGGCTCTGAATAAAGATAATATATGGTTTATATTTTAAGTCTTTCCTTGGTACGTTACAATTGATGCTGGAAATAATTAAACGTGTAATATTAGAAGTCAACGTGTACGCTTGAGGGTCTGATTTTTAATTTAATCCCTTTATTTTTCGTTTTAGAGCAAGTGTGTGACCTTAAGTGTTTCAACAGCACCAGCCTTCCCATTTTCTCACCCGCGTACAATGACATGTGCGTAACATTCTCCGTTTCCTCGATGACTCTGACGCGATGCGTGAAGTGCGGTATTACTAGCATGAAGTACACGGCGCTTTGGAGAAGCGTCAACGCTCCAGTCCACGAGGCCCTGTGGATTCTGTCGCCCCAGTACGCCACTGGTAGTCCAAGAACGAACGGCGAGAGGTCCGCGATGACGAGAAGCCATTCTGAGGATTTGCGATCGATGAGAAAAGTGTGACGTTGCATTCCAATAATTGAATAATATCAAGATGCCATAAGGTCATCGGAATTTCCATAGATCCGCGACAAAAGTTTCTAATTGTTTAGAAACTTCACATGGAACTATGAAAATTTCTGGCATCGTTCTACCGAAGCTTCGTATCTTTCCATGATTTTTCCTGTATTAAGAGATATATTTATCTTCGTTAGAGGAGATCGATTATCTTTACCGATCAACCCGATCAGAATCTATGGCGTTTTTAATCGCACGACATTGCGAAGAAATGTGACGTGGAGTTACATAAAGAAATCTCGTGCCCTTCCTAAGATAACACGTTTCAATTAAATTCAAATTGTCCTTTCAACCGAGTCCATGGAATTTAAATTACAAATTATAAGGTGAATTGGGAAAATTTACAAAATTTACGAGACCTTTTATCGCAAAATTCGGTAAAAGAAACAATGCCTTCGTTTTATCTTCAAAACTTTTCTCTAGTGAATTCGCCTACCCATGAAATGCGGATCGATGTGAAATCTTCTTGCGACCGTGGATCCGGTGATATAGAAATAAGCCTGGGAGGCAGCTTGAACGAATCCGATCCAACAAATCAGGCCGACGAAGAGGCGCCTGGTCGCGAACCTCACCAGCCTCGGGCACGGAAGTTGTCCGCATCCGCAGTCGATCGACTCCCTCGGAATCGGATTGGCCGGCCCCGTCAGGCCGCCTTCCACTTCCGACCTCATAACTTCCTGCAGCCTAATCGTCATACTGTCTCTACGTGAACGCGAGAGAAAGAGCGAGGCTAATCAAGGTGATTCGTATTAGACCTAGCTCTTAACACTGAATGTACCGAATATTTTCTCTATGTGGAAATTTTCTTTGTCGTACCCGTTTTGATAGTTTCAGCGTTTAAATCGTACACACGTTCAAACGGTTTGATCAAATCGTTGCATCTTACGTACGCAAAGGTTTAAACATATTTATTCGTACGTGATTACAAAATGACCAAGCTTTGGGATAGTTTGTCAGATCATCGAACAATTTGATGGAACTCTTAATGCAGCCTGATCGTGCAGACGATAAGAGAAAAGAAAAATTCTCCGCCCATGATTTTCGACGAACTCTCTCGAATCATTTTTCTCTCTCGCTCTCTTTCTATCTATCTCATCGCTAAGATAAACCTGTGCCCTCGTAAAAATGAACGGTGGGATCGCACGTGTGAGCGGAGACGATAGTGTTCGCGCGATTCCAATGTGTCATGCGTCCTCTGAGTCATTATTAGTCGTTTTCACAAAACAACCTCTACACCTTTAATTACAGGTTGAAAAGCAGGGATGGGAAAATTGCGGCCTTCGCAAATCTTTCACGCGAGTATGTCGACCGTTCTTGACACTTCGTTTTCTCGATCTCCTTTCGTTTCTTTTACACCGTCAAACAAAGATTTCTCGTTATCGAACCGTTTGCGACCTTTTCAGTACCTCCGAACATAAGAGCGCAACGTTCAATTTTCGAGAGGCTTTTGAAAAAGTGTCTAGATTTAGACAGAAAGAGAGAATGAGAGAGACACTACAGCTCGACTCGGATGAAACGGTTCTTAACGCGTCTCGACTCAGCTCCATCTTTTACTCGCTTACAAATTAAGCAACAGCATAAACGTTGGAAATCTCCAAGAGGACGAAATCTAATCGACAAACGTAGAAACGTGTGTTTCAAACGAGGCATAACAGGGATGTGTCTCTAGGTGTTTACCTGCTAGTGTGAATGGAGCGCGCTACTACTCACTATTGGAGAGTCGAGTTGGTGGGACCTCGACCGCGCGGTCGGCACACGTTGGTTCCGCACGCGGTGGGCGGGCAAAGAGACACCGACGTCACGCACACGAGTCCGACGCTTTTTGTTCGTTCCTCTTTTTCCGGTCACCTTGCGCGTCGCGTTCTACAGGCTCACGCACAGGTTGCACCGCACGTGCACGCACACAGATACACACACACACACGCACACGCACGGACGCGCGCGCACGATCACATATTGCGCGCGCCGCACGCGCTCGCCGATTGAAGCGGACTTTTCGCGAGTTCTCGCACAATAATTCGTTCCTCGCCGAAACGTTGACGAAGTTGGCGCTTAAGGTGGTGCGACGCGAGCACAGAGGCGCGGCACATTCTGGCTTGCGGTACGACGAGTACTCGCTACGCGTTATCTCGTTACAGATACGGGCCTCGAGATATCTCTCCGATAAAGGCAGAATGTAACGCTCACCGTTCCTACCTCGAGCGTGTTATGTGTTACGAGTTATACGATACTGCGCGCGCGCGATGCGTTACTCCTATCACCGGCAGGTGGAACTATTCTCTGGATCGTCAAAGCTTAGAAGCGAGTGAGAAAGAGACGAGCGAGCGGATCTCTTACCGGCTAATATCGACTGGCGAACGATCGACTTCCGTGACGCGTCCACGCGACGTCTCGTGGCGCCATGCGCGAGGTCAGGTTGTTTGGGATTGTTTTTTTTATGTTTTTACAAGAGGGAGAGAGAGAGAGAGAGTTTGGGATTTTCTTTTTATTTATTCGCGAAGAAGCGCGTTTGAATTGGTTCTTTCTACAATTTCGTGGATTTAGGCTCGGTTTAATTCAATCTTTCGAATGTGCTACACATCGTTCGATCTTTTTTATTTTTATTTTCGAGCGATCGAACCATTTGAACATCGTATTGTTCTACTTTTATATTAGGGAGATCGAAACCATTTGTGTCAGGGATGCCACAAAGAAATGCATGATTTTGCATTAGAACTTTATGTACAATAATCCGTTTCTCTCCGGTACCTCTAATACACCGTTCGATTTATTTCACTTTAGAGCGATAAAATAATTTGATAAAACTGTCTCAACGTATGCAAAAGCTCTTATCTAAGTTTCTTCCAAGTAGAATGTTAATCGAATATTGAACAATAGAAATCGAAGGCGACTTTTCCTTTTCTTTCCGATTCTCAAGGACGTCCAATTCCGTGGGATCGAGTACCCTGGACCGCGAGGGCTCTATCTAATGCGAAGGAAGGAGTTAGCAGGCTTAAGCACACTTAAGTCGGTGCCATAAGAAAATGACGAATGCCAATTAGCATATGAAAAGCTTCCTACCATCGCCATACCACCTCTTTCTCTCTCTCTCTCGTTCTCGAAATCATGGCACTCCACTCTCTGGGGCAGAGATTCTTCGGCGCGTCGCTTGGCAGGGCGATCACGTTTTTGAATATTAAGGGCGGGATTACACCGAGGGCTTAACGCGCGAAATTTAGTCCGTCGAGGCCAGGAAGGAGAAAAAAAATCACCCTTAAGACCCAGGAGAGAACGAAGAGACCTGGAGGAAACGAGGCCGTGGTAGAATGGAGCTTGGGGGTGGTTCCAAGGGGTGAAATTCAGAAGGGGTGGGGGTGGATGTTGAATGTACAGACTTTTTCGGCTTTCGAGAAACGCCCGTCAGTCTTCGTATTGTACATACATCATCTTCTTACCCAGTGACGTGTCGTCGCTTGGAAAATGATAAATGGGATGGGAGATCAAGGACGAATATCGTGAGAAATGTTTGGATTTTTCCAAACAGTTCTGCCTCGATTAACACTCCGACTACCGTGCCATTCGATTTCGGGTGACGGTTTTAGTGGCTGATTATAAATGATATTAAATTAAATAGATATTTAGATGGATAATTAACTCTACCGATAGTTAATTGAACAGTCGTAAAAATTAAGGTGACGTGCGGTCAGCGCGTTAACGAGTCACAGGCTGGAAAATCGAAAGGAGAAAGATTGTGAGAAAATTTTCGTAGACAGTTTCCGCCGGTAGTGGGATGTTGGAAGGATTGCTCGTGGAAATTATTAAACGTGGTTATTTCGTACGAAGGGCTACCACCACCGGTCGGTCATAGCCGAATTGGACGAGTCCATACACGCGTCCCTGTGTGCCCATCTGTGTGGACGAATTCGTACACACACACGAATCCGTGTAGACGCATATATATGTGGGTACGTACGTATTTCTCTCTCGCGCAGGAGGATGCTGGCTTTCCATTAGCAGAGTAAGTGACCAGCGCCCGCATTTTCTTTGATGTCAGTTAATTTACTAATAACATCGTTTCGACGGCCACCCTCCTCCTTCTAAATATTTGTATCGCCAACATATTGACTTGGCCTCATGTAATTAAGCTTCATTATTATTTGAGTACGCGTCTCGCGCGCACGCAAGCGCGTACCCACGGCGAAAAACTCACTAGACTGAGAAACTCGTCAGCAGATGAAAGTTGCCTTGCCCGTGGAGATTTCTTCGAGGAAGTCCACCTTCGATCTGGGCTCCGATGGAATTTCTCGTCGATTTCATAATTAACAGGGAGGGCAAGGAAGGAGAGCGAAAGCTCGTATTTGGAGATCGAATTATCCAGGATGAAGCACTGCGATAGACGTGGTTATCGATCATTAGAGGTAAGAAAGGGAAATGGACGAGAAATGAGAGAAGGAGAAAGAGAAGAAAACTTAGTGGAGCAAGTGGGTTGAAAATCCTGGGTTAAGGGTTGAGAGTCGTCCGCGGTTGCGTGATTATCGACGATTAAAGATAAGAAAAGGAGGTGAATGAGAAGCAGATGTGGGAGAAAAAGAAGGGATCTTATCTTGTTGGTGAAGGAGGAGGATTGAAAATCATTAAGAAGAATTCTCGGGGGTCGCGCGATCATCGACGATTAGTGTTTAAGTGGGAAAGAGGGAGAAAGAGCGACAGAGAAAGAAAGGATCTTGAGATTGGAGAAGGGTTGAAAATTGTCGAGGCAAGTCCACGCTCACGTGACCAACGATAATTATGGCTTAGGTAAGAAAGAAGAATAAAGAGCGAGAGAGGGAGAAAGAGAGAAAGAGAGACGGAAAGACGGAGATAAAACGGATTCGTGGGGGTGGAGGAGGGTTGAAATTCACTGAGACGAAACCACTCTCGCGCGATCATCGACGATTAGTGCTTAAGTGAGAAAGAAAGAGAGAGAGAGAGAGATAGAGATTGAAGGAGGAACGAAAAGAAAAAAGGATGTTGGGAGTGGAGAGGAGGGTTGAAAATCACCGAGGCGAGTCCGCTCTCACGGAGCCAGTAGCCTCCTCGCTAAGGGTAGGGCTTGGTTCGGGCCGATCTTAGCGAAGGATTACGTAGAATTAAGTCCTGGACCCGGAGGGCGTGCCCCCGTAACACTTAATTTTTCCCTCGATTTTTTAATCTCCCGGTAAATATCGTACACACCCCCGCCTCGTGTCTCTGCCCTCACCATCCCACGCTCCTTCCGTCTTACGTTCTCCTATCTCTTTCTCGCGCTCGGCTTGGTGCGCCGTCAAAGGAGAACCCATTTAAAAACCTCATCAATGCTTAAGCCCCCGCGCTACCATAGGAACTAATCCCTCCTATTTTAACGCAGGACGAGAAGAGAGGGAGAAAGAGATATTCGGAGAAGGAGTAGGAAGGAACGAAGAGAAGAAGGCTCGTGGAACGTGAAGAGGGGAGTAAGGAGAGGTACGCTCTTTTAAAACTAAGACTCCGCCTTTATTAGTAGGTACAACAGTTTTATTTCCACCGAAAAAAAGACCGGGAGGTGGGAGATGCATCGGGTTTCCTTCGATTTCTCTTTATCATCCTCCTTCTCTTTCTTCTTCTCGTCTCTTCTCCGATTCAGTTCTGCGAGATTATTCAGGTCTCAATGGACAGAAGGTTCTCCTTCTTCCCCCTTTTTATCCTCCCTCCGAATCAATCGTGCAAGATATTTTCCATTCATCAAAATGTTCGCATTAAAACTATACTTCTGTACTTCCTTCTCCTTCTCCTCCTCGTCGTGCCAATCGACGAGAGATTTTTCAAAGATTTCTCCATTCAAATCATTCCTTCCTTTCGCCACTTGTCGAATGCACTTCCGGTTGGTCACCTTCGCTGAAATCTTAAGTACGATTTTCCTTTTCTTCCGACACGCACACGTTGAGGTGCCCCTCGCATGAAAAGTCTTCTTCTACTCTTCAATTATCGACCTGCTCTCCTTCTTTTTCACTCACCCGCGTGACCATCGGTGCGCGAGAGACGTAGGTACGCACGCGTCGCGGCTGTAATACGCTTTAAACTGTTAATAGAGTGCGTGGAGGGTGTTTGACTGCGGCTGAATCTCGAGTGTTGGGCTAACATTCATGATGAAATTAATCTGGACCGGACGGTACGACCCTGGACGACCGACGGCGTACAAGCCGGTTGAAAAGTCCGCGCTTTTCGTCCGCGTCCGTCTGGCCCCTCGATGCGTCCTCCCTCTCGACCGCGACCGACCCTTCAGCTCACTCATTCGAAAATGAAATCCAACCCGAAACACGTTCCAAGTGAAATGCCGGGTGTCGGATCGAATCGATCGGGGTCGTTTTGTCCGTGGAAAGTTCGTCGAGACTTTTGAAGTATGAAACTTTTCTTCTGGGACTTATCATTGCGTGATTTGTAATCGGGATACGCTTGAATTTTTACAACGTTGCAATTCGCTTGGGAAGTAATGGCTTTACTTGACCAGAAAAAGATTAATTCTTTTGGAATTTGTAGTTTAGAAATATAGGAATCGTGATTGGTCGAAGAATATAATTCTGAGGATGCGTTTGAGTTTTTATGCTGCCGTAATTCTGCTGAGAAATAATTATTCTCATTGAGCAGGAAAAGCTTCAGTTCTTCAGGAATTGTTCTTTTCTGATTTAGAAATAGGAGTTGTGATCGACGATAGGAGAATTCCAAGGATACTTTTGAATTTTGATATTGCCATAATTCCCCCTGGAAAATCAGTTTTTTGGTTGAGCAGAAACCGTTTCACTTATCCTGTGATTTATCATTGCGAAGTAGGAATCGTGATCGGTGATGTTCTAAGGAAATAATTCTAAGGATGCGTTTGAGTGTTTGTGTCGTAATTACGCTAGGAAATAATTGTTTCGGTTGAGCCGAAAAAAGTTTCATTTTGTTTTAGGTAGCGCCGAGAGAGGAATGCTTTAGCAGCGCGAACGAGTAATAACATTAACGACGAGCTGTCCATAGTGGTGATTAACATGCCGGTAATTGCAGGCAACAATGCCCCGGAGGGCGCCGTTTCACCCCTCTCTTCCTGCTTCATTATTTTAGTCCTTCTTTCGGGGTAAAATGCGAACTAAGTAAGGTTTCTCTCCTCGGCGAGAGATAACGGTCTTTACTGTAAGGAGTCCGGCATCAGGCGGGGCAAAGGACGAGCGCTTAACATTACAATGGCCACTCGAGAGAATGAAAGAAAGAGAGAGAGAGAGAGGGAGAGAGAGAGAGAGGGAGAGCCAGAAGACTCCCCATCGTCGCCGAATCGGAGTCAATGCAAAGCACCGCGCCACGACTAAGGATTAGTAGCCTTTTATGAATCGCAGATCTTGATGAATCGTCCTTCCCACCTCGCGTTAAGGATGTCTAAGGGCTTCTGTTAAGAGCGAGGCCAATTCACAGAGATGCGATCCGTGAAATTTTGAAACAATCGCACTTGTAAAAATGATTTCACAAATACTTTATAGGATTCGTTTACTCACATCCACATTCGCTTTTCTAATTTTTCTCGTTAACAGTCGCAATATTCTTGTCAATCTACATCATATGCTGGTCGATTGCGGTCTCGAAAGGGGGTAGGTGCCGATGGTGTAAATCAAAATACGTCGACGTCGATAATAAGTAGAAATTTTCGAACAATTGCATCTCCAACTGTCGCGTTCTTCCTATCAATCCTCGTCGTTTTCACAGAAGGAGGAGGCAAAATACAAAAGCGCCCTTTAGACGAGGCTCACCTGCGACTCGCCAGAGCGAGAACATCCTTTGCTAAATTTTCCTCTCGAGCGAGACGAAGCTGAGGAAGCTACGGATGCGGAGAGGATGGCCGTAGCGGAGTTTTTTTCAAACAGAAATAAGACTTTTAAGAACCAACATACGTCAGTCGGTTGCGGTCGGGACGGGGTGGGTGGTGGTAGCGTAGATCAAAAGACGTTCACGTCCATAATTGGTAGAAATCTTTCTCACCCCCCTCTCTCACTTTTTCTTTTCTCAACCTCCAACCCCCTGGATCCTCTTCGTATCACAAGCTCTTGCTCCCTCCTCCACCCCAAGGGATTCTCTTTCTCCACGTTACTCTCTCCTTTCTTCTCTCTTCTCTCCTCGCTCCGTTTGAGGATTATGCACATTTCACGGTGGTCGCGGTGGAAAAACATCGCATATTTATTTTGCGTCTTCGCGAGAGGGTGGAACTCGATGCACCCCCTCCCACCCTCTTGCTATCGATGATACGAAGGGGTGCTTTCCATCTCTCTCTCCCTGTCTCTCTCATTCACTTGCCTTACAAGTCTTACCGAGGGTCGAGACGACGACGCGCAGGTTTCAGTGGGTGGAAAAAAGGGGGTGGCAGACGTCGGATGTCTTTGCTTTACGCTTTAGTCTTATTTATCTCCGTGAAAGGCGGAGACCGTTCACCGGCTGAACTTTCTTCGAGAAGGACGACGTTG
Organism: Tiphia femorata; assembly: GCA_944319695.1. Taxonomy (NCBI): domain Eukaryota; kingdom Metazoa; phylum Arthropoda; class Insecta; order Hymenoptera; family Tiphiidae; genus Tiphia; species Tiphia femorata. Next base: position 6,311,560 of record OX090902.1, read on the forward strand.
AGGAAAAAGTACGCGCGATGCCTTGTTTTTCTCCTTGCTTGTCCTTAATTTAATGCGCGTTTGGTCACTTTCACGGGGCACCCCAAAAGTGGCGCCTTTAATTGCCACCCATCTCTCACTCCAGTGAAATTACCACGGTTCGATGTTATTTTTTTTTTAACGGTCTCTTAATTGGCCGAGAGGAAAAAGATAATTCTCAGTTTTGTCTTCTCTCTTTCTCTCTCTCTCTCTCTCTCTCTCTCTCTCTTTCTCTCGTTAATCGTGTAAGGGAACCGAGTATCGGTTGATACGGAGACACGCTAAAAGGGTCGGGAAGCTTCGTAATTTTGGGACGGTGATTCGAAAGAAAAGAACGAATGGACGGTGGGAAGGGGTTAACTTCTAATTGTTTTGTTAAATGACGCGCGAGTAAGAATCCCTCGGAGGACTTAAGCCCCAAAGCGAGCGCGCCCGACGGTTTCAGTTCATTCCGCTTTCTCTCTCTCTCTCTCTCTCTTTCCCTCTCTGTCTTTCTCTCTGTGCTCTCCTTTCTCTTTACCTTCCACCTCCTTCATCCTCCTTCTGCTATCCCCCCTGTCCTTTATGTTATACCCTCTTCCTCTCTCTCCTTCATCTTTTTCTTTCCCACCCGAGCGGCTCCTCTCCTACCCTCTCCGCCTCCTTAATTCTTAGCTTTATTCTCTCCTAAGACTCTCTCTTAATTTCTTATTTCTCCCACCACTCGATCCTGCCGCGTCCTATCCTACCTTTCGCAATTTATACTCGAGGAGGAGGGGTAGGAAAAGAGAGTGAGTGAGAGAGAGAGAGAGAGAGGCCAGTGAATGCCAGGCTTAACCAGACAATGCTTCGCTTTCAAACGCCGCCTCCGAAAACCTTTCTTTCGCATTAGATACTTTAATTCTTTAAACGTGTCCCTTCGCCTCCGAGAAATCCCCTCAAAATCGAGATATATTTCTGTACGCTTCGATTATTTATGTTTTAATATCATCCTGTCGGTGGTGGAGTAAGACGATTAACTGGCCAGTTGTTGTAAAAAGAGCGAGTGCGTTGAAATTGAAATTTGACCGAGGCGCTAGAGCAATTTGCTTAACCCATTTGCATCATAAGCTCATACATGCGCGGATTTTTCCTGGCCATTATCACCGAAGCGCATATATGCGTGGTATTTGCCTGGCCACTATTACCGATGCGCGAATGTTTGGTGATACGAACCAGTTTTTCACTTTTCCGAATGATGCAAATGGGTTAAGCTGTTACTGGTAATGCCAATAATGTGTGAGTCTGGTCGCGTGCTGTTTAATTTCTAAGGTACGACGCTCGATGACGTTGAGGATGTTCTGAGAATCTTTCGAGTTCGAAGTGTTCACGAAAAAAAGGGATTATCACGGTTACACCAGGACTCTCGTAGTGGGGCCAAAACCTCTTTTAAACGACTTGATTTTCATTCGTCTCGAGAGTCTTGATCAAGAAGATTCGCAGATTTGAGTAGCAGCACACGTGAATATACATATAATTATGTTAGTTACATTATATTAATTAGAATTTATAGTGAGTAATAATTTCTTTGACCAATTATACAATCAGAACAGTTCACACGCGATTTATTAATTGGATAAACGTGTGAGAGACTTTACACGGTGACCTTAAAATAGTAACCGTGCATTTTGTTGATCTTAATAAACTTTCTTTTGGTACTTTTTTGGATTGACGTAATTTCAGTGCGCCACGAATTCAGATATCAAATAAGTATAGAATCAAATATGCTGTGAGATAAAGGTTGGAAAACGGGGCACTAGAGAGATCCTCTGGCGTTATCTCAGCTACTTTGAGTGAGTCAGTCGGAGAACGCTGCTAGAAGTGTGTCTGAAGGTAGGAAGTATCGAGTAACTGTCGATCCACCCTCACGTCCGGCAACCAACTGTCAAACCCTTCGGCCCTGTTAAACTTGCGCCCTAGACCCTTCGAGATTACACGAGGGTGTGACAAGCCTCGATGTGTGAAATTGTTATCGCGACCTCGTACTAACGATCATACTGCGTTTCAGATTATTGGATCACTGTTACGGTCCACCGAGAAGAATAAATACGTAGAACATTCAAAAATTGGTCCACTCGAGTAAATCTCCAAAGGATGAGCATTTGTGAATTTACACGTTGCAATCTAATCGACAAAAACAATTCAAATTTTAACCGAGCTCGCGTTATCTCACCAGAACTCATCCTTACACCTCCTTAAATTCTAGACGCAGGTTCTCCAAGGTGATTTGAATTTTTTAATTCTCCCGCCACGATCGTTCACTCGAGCGTGCCAACTGGAAGAAGATCCTTACGGAAGATCATGGTCGACGGCCACTGTTATAAACCACCGTAATTATTCGATACCTCTTGACAAGGCTAATTGGACAAGTTGGCCGGCGAAACGGTACCGGAAGAGAACGCGCGATTGGGGCACGTCGTGTACCAGCTTCGGATTCGCGCGAGTAGGAGGAGAGAGGTGGAGCGAGTGAGAGAGCGAGGGAGAGTGGATGCGATCCTGGTCGTCGATTTCCACTGACCATCCACGGACCAACCATTGGCTGGTAATGGCCACTTTGAGGGCCCACCATAAGCTTTCCCAAAGAGACGAACCCTTGCCCTAAGTGGTCTTACGCCGACGTTTCGACGAGGTAGATACTTACTTTGCCTATCCGCAATATGACCTGGCCTTTTGCCCCTTTACTGCATCTTCCCTCCACCTTCCCTTCTAACTGCCACGCTGGACCCTAGTGTCTCTCTCATTCTTGCTCTTCTGTCCCCGTTGGGACGCACTCCGCCGCTCTCGCGGTCCCTCAATCGTTACTCCGCTTCTAATTGGCTGGATATCAATTGCCAATACCCCAGGCGTGTAGTGAAGGACGTTCTCGAGGATTGCAGGATTCGTCGGTTTGTGTATTTTTGGTTTGGAAAAGTATTAGGAGTTTCTTGATGCACTATCACGTGGATCTAATGGCCTAGAAGCTGGAAAGGGGAGAAGCAAGCTGATTCGATTATTGTAATTTTCAAATTTGAAAGAACGTGGCGTTATGCTGTGCACTCGACAGATTAAGCTCGTTAGGTTGTCATTTATTTATTGCAGATTCGTGGGTTTGTGGATTTTTCCTTTGGAAAAGTAATACACGAGGTCCCTGATATATTATCGGATGGATGATGCTAGGTAGAATGCTTGAAATAGTAGAGAGCAGACGCAAGTTACCTTAATAATTAATATCTTCAACGATGAACAGAAAGTGACGTTGTGCTTTGTTTAACACGTTGAACGCCCAAGCGCGAATCGGTGGAGTTGCTCCCGGGGCCCAAATCCGAGACTCGGTACCGTTCAAAGCTAATGTACTCGTCATAATTGTGTTACAAATAAAATTACTATAAATTACCTCCAAAATCTTATTTTAATTAGACGAAGAAAAGTGTCATCCGTTTATGGGTGACGGTGGCCCCCGCGGAAACATAGCTGTCATCCATATTTGGCGTTCAACGTGTCAATCGTGCTCACCCTACAACTCAGTCTGATTACGTTGTCATCCATTTCAACGGCATTATTTTTTCCTTACAGTTAGTCAAATGCACGTATGCATAATCCTGAAAATAATTTGTAAAACTTTCACCTCCGCTCCCCACTACGCATTATCCTACGAAGTACGACACAAGTATCTCGCATTATTTCGCTCGATATTCCCTCTCTCGTAAACTCACGATTCTCGTCCCCCACTGCAAAAACTCCTCGGTGAAAGGATCATTAACGAGGTAAAATTCCATCCGAAATTTTCTCCCGATTTTCCGCGAAAGTCAAAGCGTGCCGAGCGAGCCAGCGGGCATTTTCAGGGGAACCAAGAGGGCCTCCAATATCGGCGGGCTCTCACCGAGGCTTCCGGTGTACGAGCAACCTAAGGGGTGAGCAAAATAAACGACTGCTCTTGAACGAAGGTTTTAATATCCCTCGTCGCCGATACGCGCTGGGTGGGGTAGGTGAAGGGGTGGGCAAGGTGAAGGGGTGCCGCAGGGGTGTAGCGTCGGAACAAGGGGGTTTCAGAGGCTAAATGGAGGCACGTCGGCAGCAGAAGCAAGGGTTAACTCAATATAGGACGTAAGTGAATTACTTATCGCGTACACCCAGTATACAGACTAGATGCGTTTAGCTATGGAGGTCGTGGATACTCAGGGCCGACCCTACGGGGGTCCCTCACGTCGCGGAGGATCGTGCGTGCAGTCGCCACCCTCGAACCTTTACCTACCTATCTACCTACCACCCCCTTTCTGTTACCAGGCTTTTCAAAAATATCTCTTTCACCGACGACCACTCACGTGCCACTCTTCATCCTTCACTCACCGTTTTTAACGTCGTTACCGGACGGAAAACTGACCTTTTCGGTTCTAACATTTAGCCTTCACGGAGAATTGAGTTCTTCTTGCGGAAGCAGGGGTAATTTTTGCGGTTTGAACATTTTTGAAGAAGCCACTAAGTGAAGATGACTATTGTGGAATGGTTGTATGTTTGTCCGAGGGTTGATAGAAGGATAAAGACGGGAGGGGAGTTTAGATGAGTATAATGGAGCTGTTGGTATTTATTGTTAAATGTACAGAGAATCGAGATGGTATTCATGGCTGATTTAATTAAACAACGTGCATGGAACTTTTTCGGGGCATAGTAGGAGATTCTTATTTCGAGAACAATATGTAGTAATTGTAAGCTAATCTTCCGTCAACGTAAATTCTACGGAGAAGCAACGATTTGGTTGAACAGAAACTTCGCAAATCTGACTTCTATCAAAGTTAGCAGTTCGTAAACTCGTTTGCATCGATACTGACGATATAAGAAATTCTACATTTAACTCTCCACGATATTTTGCATCTAGATAGACAATATCACGCCCGTTGGTACTTTAATCAAACGGTCACGAAAATATTCTCGATGTATACTGCTGTACTTTATCGAAAATACCACCTCGATTTAATCTCCAATACAACGCCCGTCCTGGGATGAGATCCTGCATTATTGGTCCTTAGTTCCTAGGGAGAATCAAACCCTAGAACCGTGAAAGGACGGCCCTGTCGTGACTTAGGAAACGCGGGCGTAGGGTGGAGAAAGGATGCAAGCAGGTTATGGCATTCCTGGGCGCGCCCTTCGAAGGCCCTTACGCGAGAGCTTCCACCGCGCCGTCGGGATCTTTGATGGACGCCCAGGATGTTCAAGAAAATTCAGTTAGTCCGCAGCTTTGTGTCCTGTCGCGAGGCAAGTGGGAGTGCGGGAGACAGAGGCATGGAGAATGAGAAGGAAGAGGAAGAGGAGGAGAACGGAGAGTAACGGGCGAGAGAGTCGAGGAGCCACGGCTCGGACGGATGTCTCCACTTGGAACTTAATTAGCCGTCGCAGCCTTAATTGCACGCTGATATTGCCCCGGGACAATTAGCGCAATTAGATGGGGAAAGTGTTGCGCGACTGAAGACTTTTCTTTGGGAGGTGAAATAGTAGGAGGATGGTGGACAAAGCGTGGACCAGGACCACGAGCATTCTTCTACGTTGAACGTGCGGCAGTGACGACTGGTTCATCGGAAAGCAATAGTCTCCGGTTGAACGAATTTGTCCGTCGTTTCGACATTTTAGGTGCCGAATTCAAATTAACGATGTCTCATGGAATCACCAGTAAATGCATAATAGTGGAGAACAAACGTGTCACAGTGTGCACATTGATTTATGCGCAACATAAAGTGTGACGCGAAGGACGCAAAAAAGAAAGTGGATGTGATCAGGGCAAGATGAGAAAGTTAAAGAACTATTTTGGAAAGGGTTCCTTTCCTTCCGAGCGAATACCGTTATTCCACAAATTAAAAGAAACGTGCGTTCGATCACGAAGCACTCATCTTCGACGATTTTAGTTGAAACGGAAGCACCCGAATATTTTTCACGAGTCCCAAAAAGCAATACATAACCCAGTTAAAAGAAAGACACAACTTTCCTCGCAGATATCGGTCCACAATTTTGCAATGGCCAGTGAGAATTTTCTTCGCGTCTTCCGGGGTTTCTTCACCGTCTTATCGCGAAACGCAGGTTCGTACCTGGCCGAAAATTCTCGAGCAAGTCCGCTTGATTATTCGGAGCGCGCGGCGCGACTCACGACGCTCTGGAGCGCCGCTCGCGATTAATTGCGGCGCGCAATTGGTGCGGATAGGTGCAACGGTAGATAACCGTAGTGCAGTTCCAGGGTACCCGGGGTGCCTTCGCGTGCATGGTAGAGGTGAATAAGAGGAGCTGCGGGTGAGGTGGAACGCCGAGAGAGAAGAGGGTGAATTGCACAACGGGTGGAGAATGAAGAGGGTGGTAGTAAGGGCGCACGGTCCGCGCTCGCATAATGTACCAGAGGCGGTGGCATAATAATTCTGAAATTTGCATGTACGCGGGCTAACTCCTCAAGTAGGTTATCTATGCTGGAAGTTTTCTTCCGTGATATATAACGCATCCGCGGGCTCGAATGCGCGCCGTCGCTCGCCAGGCGGCGAAGGAAGGTGGAGAAGGTTGAAGAAGGTGGGCTGCGAGAAGCCGCGTCTACGTCGCGACGTTCTACTCCGGCTGAGAAGGTGGAATGAGGTGGAAGATGAACTTACGTAACTACTACCCGTGGTAGGGGCGAAGGTACCCCTTGCAGTCTTCTCGAGACATTATCTTTTCGAATTGGAATTACCCGAGCGAGGAGTTTCCTTTCTGATATCCATTTGGAGGGAAATTTGAACGTGGTATGAGGTTCTATGGAATGAAATTCGAAACGATTCGATAGGGTTGGCATCGAGATGGGGAGTTCATTTTTTGTTTGTTTGTTGCAGTCATTCATAAAATTGGGTTCATTAATTAATGGAGTGATATGTCAATCGCTGCTGCATTCCATTATTATTTGCGAGCTCAAGGGTCAACCATTTTGCTCGTACCGTTTCTCTTAAAAAGTAGAGAGCTTTAACAGATTCGGTACCACAAATCACGGCAAAGTCTCGAAGCCATTATTCAACGTAATAAATAGAAAACAGCTTTTCAATTTTGTGGACACTTTCGTCGAGCTGAATTTCCCAAAACGGGTTCGTTTATATTTTCTGTCATAATTACTCATCGTGGATGAACCAAACAAAATAATATCACTTTCGCAAGGGTTTTATAATCGTAATTCGGAGCACCTCACGGGAATTCGTGGTAGATGGACCAATCCAAATTGTATCGCAATCGCAAGGGGTTAATAATCGTAATCCGGAAGACCATTTTGCGAATGGTATCCCTCAAACAGCGATGATCGTCTAAGCAGCTTGATGTCACCCATCGCGCGGAACAGTTTCATTCATCCACGTAACTCACACACTAGTCCATTCCCACGCGAGCAATGGAACCCACGATTTGAGAATGCTAAAGGGACACCGAGCCATGTCCTGTAGGGATCCTGTTCTGTAGGAAAGTCCTAATCCAAATTTCAGAACCTCATATTTGCCTTTGAGTCGGCCGCTTCCTTCCGTCTCTCTCTCTCTCTCTCTCTCCACCCTTCTCTCTCTCGCGCGCGTTTCTATGTGCGCGAATTTAACTGCCCTAACGTGCACAGATAATGTGCCTCCTCGTGCGGTCACAGAGATATCCTCTTTCCTATTACGAGCTACTGTACCTACAGATTTGCCAGAAACTACGCTCTCGTCGATAGCTACTCTCTCCCTTTCTCCCTCACCCTATGTTTCTCTCTACTTCTCTTTCTCTCTTTTTTTTCTCTCTCTCACCCTCTCTTTCTCAAGCATTCATCTTCGTTTGACCTGAAACGCGCGCCCTCTCTTTTACTCGGCGCAACGTCGCCATCCTCAAAGGACCCTCGAGATGGTAGTACGAGGGATTACGGCATACAAACTCCTACGTCGAGTTAGAATTTAGTGACACCGTGCGACACACGCACGCGCGGTGAAGTTTATTGAACGAAGCTGTATTCAATGCCGTATCCGCGCTTTGGCCGAGCGGAAACTAGAAGAGATAAATTGCGCGAGCTCTTCCTCCCGCGGGACACGATTCCCTGATTTTTAGTTCGTGTGGGTTTTATTCGTCTGACGGGCTAATTGAGACGGTTTATTTATCCCAGATAAATATGATATTGATATGTAGTCAATTTTAGGAAGAAAGATACTTGACCCTGCACTTGCTCGTATCGCGTGAACAATGATTATTTATGCTCGCGAATCGAGAACTTTTAAACTAAATATTTATTCCTCTCTCAGAATGTTCGTCTGTGTTCTATTTGCACGAAAAGAATTTTCACAGTTGGTTTCTTCTACGCGAAAATGATATGATTCGAAGTATAAGAAATAATATACCACTCACCTATATCGTACGAATAATGATTTTCAATGCTCGCGAATCGAAGACACCTAAGATAAATTCTCATTCAACTCTCCGGTGTTCAACTGTGTTTTATTCACATTGCCGTAATCTATCTCTCTCACGAAGATTGATATAATTCGAAAGGAAAAAAGATTACCGTCACTACACTCGCTTATACCTTTCAAATAATTCTTCCATAATTTCGCGAATCGATGTCACCCAAACTAAATCCTTATTGCGCCTTCGGGGCTTCTTCTCCCACTCGTCGTATTTCATCGAACGGTTGCTTAAAAGCGAGAAAGAAAAAAAGAAAGTAGGCTTCCATCTCCAGTCGCGCATACGTATTTGCGCCACCTTCTCCGCTCGATCGAGCGATAAAAGAATCCATTCGGAGTGGCACGAAATATTCCACCTTGGAGGCAGAGCTCCACCCTGAGATCCTTTTTACACGCGTAGGTACAGCTTTTATGTAAGTTAAAGCACCGAAACGGGCCGTCTTCGTAGATCCATAACGGTAACCCCACCGACCCCTCGTAAACCAGAATTTATTAACACTTCGGGCGCGACGGGGAGATTTGCTAAATGGTTTTCAATTTGTACCTTAACGCCCCGCCCGTGCGCGCCACATGCTCGACAGATTCCACACGAGGGACGGATCGTATCGTTTCGCGTGTCGCATTCACGAAAGATGCGTATCATACGCGTGTTTCTCTCATTTTTTTTTCCTCCACTCTCCTTGCTTTGAGCGTCTCTACATTATCGTTTCTATATATATATGCGCTTCAATTCGAATTTCAATATGTTTCGATTTTCAGATGGGACCTCGAGAGGATAGCGAGGATTGTGGAGAGAGTTTCTATACAATCGAGGTTCTCGTGGCACAGAAGGAAGATGTAATTGAATATCTGAGGAGAAACGATGTCTTTTATTCCGGAGTTACTGTAAGATACTTGTTCTCTAGCAGGCATGTTGCAATGGTCGCATACGTCCAGGGGCTAGCCGGTGTGTTTATTTCAGATCGGTGGATGCATCAGACTGTTTTATCGTTTGATAAGGATTATTATGCAATGCGAATTGGTTCGATATTAATCAACGAAATTATCGATTCACCGATCGCCACTGTGAGTCATGCGTGATATCGCGAAAGAATTTCACGCGTCTTCGATTTTATCATCATCTTGTTGTTTAATACGTAATAAATCCTCGCAAATTTCCTGCTTACTAGAAATTTCCCGTCATTGCACTTCTGGCTGGCAGCTACAAAAATAATAGAAAGAAAGATTTACTTGGATTAGGTTTGAATAATCCGTAACCTTTTCAAATCTTTTATGCGAACACATCTACCTTTGTCTACATCTGATTTTTCTACCTTGTGCACTTGTATCGTTAAAGCTTGAAAAGTAGAATGTTTACAATAACAAACAATCATTTCTCGTTATGCAATTAACGTGGCCTTTCATTTCTTGGCAATGTATAATACTATCTTTCAAAAAAATCTTCATCCATTTTAAAGATCTTTACCACCAACTCAACTATTATCCGCTTTAGAACCCAACACAGACGAGAGAAAATCAACGATCTGCGAATTTTTCAGATAGAATACAAAAATCTAATCTGAGAAACGTACCTCATCTCGAGGTCGCCTCGAACAGTGGCGCTAAGCTCCTCGAGAAGCTTGGAAAAGGATGCGCGGGAGAAGAAGAAGGAAGACGACGACGTGGTCGGACTATGGCGAGGTGGAGCGCGCGTCGCAAGGATGCCCGACAGGACGAGGATATTCGGATGCATCGCGCAGGATGCTCGTAATTTCCTGGGTAAGCTCCGGCAAATTAGCTCGAGGCATACGTTACCCTCGCCTTAGTTGCATCACCCTCTTCTCGCGAGTCACCCACCCCTTTGGACGCTCTCCTACCACTTCTCCAGCGCATCCACCCCTGGAGAAAACCCACCCCTACCTGGTGCCTGTAGCTTTTCTAGTCCTTCCTGGCTGCCGGCACTACCCACCTCTCCTATCTGGGCGCGCGGTCGGTACCGACGAGCGTTAGTACTCTTCTCCGTGTGTCTACGGATGGCTAGATGGGGGTGGTGGGGTGGGAAACGAGGGGAGGAGGGGTTAATGCGCGCCTCTACCTTGGAAAAGCTCCAGGAGAAAAGAGAGCTTTGAGCTCCGGCCGGAGCCTACCCACCCGTGGAGGGTGGAGATGGTGGTGGCTCGAGGGAGTAGAAAGGGGTGAGAAAGAGAGAGAGAGAGAGAGAGAGAGAGAGGGTGGAAGAGTAGAAGAGAAAGAAAGAAGAAAAGTGAGAGAGAGAGAGAGAGGAGAGGGGGGTGGGGGTGGGACAGGTGGGGGATGAACTGGTAGGGGATGATGTGCTCAGGCTCTCGGAGGGATGAGAGATTCCACCTTCCCACGCTTTCCAGACGACCGAAAGCTACTCGCTTGGTGGGAAGGCGTGCCGCGAAAGCTCCGCCTGCAAGCTCGACCGTACACGCCCAGGAGCGCAGCTTTGCCACCCATCGGGCAACCCTGGAAAACATTCCGACTACCACCACCGCTGGAATCACCACCACCGACGCGACGCCGATGCCGACGCTGCTATCTCCACCACCACCATCGTCGTCGTCGTCGTCGTCGTCGTCGTCGTGCTAGCAACGATAACGCCACCCCTTCCACGTCGACCGTGCAACGTCGTCCTTCCATCCCCGTTTCATCCCTTTTCGTCTGCACTTCCGCTTCCTCCTCCTTCCTCGCCGCTTCCTCCGTTTCCCTCGTGCCGACGCCCCTGCCTAGCCGGGCCCTTCCAGGGAGAAGAGCTTCCAACTTCAGACCGCTTTGCACACAGATTGCATCCGAGCCATCCGCGGATGCAATCGTTACCCCGCCGAGGTAACCCTCTCTACTACTACCAACGCCCTCATTCCTCTCTCTCTCTCTCTCTATCTGTGTGTTTCTCCTCTTACTACCAGTCTTCTCTTTCCGCCACTGCCACTCTGCCGCAGATTCCAACCTTGCGCCCAGAGAAATGCAAAATTTGTGTGCGCGTAACCGTATCTACCCGGGTGGAAAGGGAGTGTACGTGTACTCGGAGTTGGATGTGTCCGAGTGTGGATTTGGAAGCACCCCCGGGGGTTTTCAAGAGTGAAGGAGTCTGTCTTCTTGGGGACGCGGGTGAACAAGCAGAGCAGTTTCCTTGTTGCTCTAATGCCCACGAGTGTATTGGCACGGGGTAGGATGAATTTTAATGGAACGATGCGGTTGAGATGCGCGGGATTAGACGATGCGTCCGCGTCGTGGTTTCTCTTGGAAATTGGAAATTGTTGCTGCAGGTTTTCCGGGGCTTTGTATTTTATGATTTCTTTTTACGTTTTTCACGAGGCTTGACGATGCTTTTTATGGTCTCTTTTGAGCTTGATTTGCGTTAGATGGATTCTTCTCAGCTGGGGTAACAGTTTTCTTTTCGGTTTGTTTTCAGGTGCGAGTAACTAGGAATTTCTATCGACGGAAAACACTAAGGCCTTTTTGCGATTTTCAAAGAACCGTTTCTTGGCTCGTTCGCGTTGGTGTGTAGAATTTTCCTTTCTCTCTGAGGCCCAGGTGAGGCTGTACTTAAACGGGTGAAGCTAGTCCTGGAGATCTTGCTTGGCTACCTTTGCATTTTGTAGAATTATTCCTCGTTTCCTCTATAGACAACGTATCACTCGGATAATCGATCTTTTTATATTATTTTCTTGTGCAGGTGAAGATGAAACTTAATAAAGACGATAAGGTTGGAAGTGGAAGATTAATGGAAGAATCGTGGAAGCTACTTTGCGGTTTTCAAGTTGTCATTTGTTTATTCGTTCGTTTAAGTACGTAGTTTTTTTTATTATTCCTTACTATGCATTGCACCTCTTAATTAATTCACCGCAGCTATTATTTTTGTTCCGGTTTTCTTTTTTTCCAACGATCTATTTACTCGCTTAGTAATCGTATCATTTGGCAAATATTCAACATCTTAGCCAATGCGATGGTAGTAAGTTTACTTGATTACAAGGTAATTGATTCGTTAAGCAGTAGAAGTTCGACCACTTACGTCGTGGATTCGAAAACTTCCAGGGTCCTCGGACGCACCTCTTTACACAATACACATTTCTCTCCATTAAACACTCTTTTCTCTAATCGCAGATTCCTCGCGAGATTTGCACATTTTCTCGTCGCGCTCGCTCGTAGCGCGAATATCCAATCGGGCCGGTCGCAGCCGGCAACCGGATTTCAGATTAGCCGAATAAATCAGATATCGCGCGGTTTATCGCCCCTCGTACATTCTCCTTGGCGTATCGATTATTCCCCTCGTAATTTCCAAAGGTATTCAGAAGTGTACGACTCTTCCGCTCGTGGACGAGCAGCTTATCAGGTGGCGAGCCAACCGAGAAGCGATACTACGACAGATTAAATTCTTGTCCTCGCGGAAAAAGAAAGCGCTTTCACCGAAAAGCGCGCGACACCGCGTCTCCTCCATTCTCTTAGACTTTTCCCTTCTCGCGCCCTCTCGCTGATTTCAAGAGGAAACTAAGGTGGAATCGGATTTAGGCGAGTGTAGAACGCTGTATCGGAGAACGGAATCTCGCGGGATATGCGATCCGTCCATGAGAATCTTACTAAGGACGAATCTTACAGCGGTGCCCTTTTTCTTCCTCGAAGTCTGCCAAACTGAATTTTCTTACACGAGATAAAAACAGCCATGCACTCCTTTTAAATAAAATCAACATACCGTAAGCGTCAAGTGGGCAGAACAAAATTGTAACGATAAATTTATCGAATCGTTGAATACCGCGTAATGTAAAATGGCAACGACTTAAATCAGTCTCGACATTATGAGATTGATCTCGGTGAACTTGGGTCTTTTTTCAGGCCTCGTGGAAGAGAACAGCGCCTAATCCGTTGCACGCGCGCCAAATAGCAAGAAGTATTTCACCTGGGCACCAAATGAAAGGAAACGTTGACTGGCAGATGTCGCGCGTGCGAGGAGATTAACTCTCGGGCACTCCGCTTGATCCGCGGATTATCCGATCTAATACCGTGGCGCTATCGAGGCTCGCACGAGCTTAAATCGACCAATCCGATCGATCGTGCGCGCACCTCTCTCATTTTTTTTCTCTCTCCTTTCTATGTCAGCCGATGAATCAACGACGTGAAATTTCTGGATTAACGGCCTAGCTGAGGAGCGAGATGCAAAATCGCGCAAGTCGACTCATCTAATCCTCAGTTTCGTATGCGATAAGAGTTTATTATCTGGCTGGCCTAGCCGCGCGATATTAACCTTATCTTTTACCGTGTTCGCCGTTATTTCGCGATGCCAGAGGTAACCTTCGAACGCGACACTTCTACTTATCGATCAAATCCGATCTCCGATCCCCGTGACGCGCGAGACTTTTTCCAAATAATCGAGATTCTTCTCCGCTCGATTCTCATTCGTCTCGTGGCTCTCGTAGCCCGTGAAGTGTGTGTCTTTTAGGCGAAACCATAGAGGACGCTTGTGCCGTTAGACGAAGAAGAGCATTTGGAAGCACCGAAATTCCGTTGGATACGATGGTCGAGTGCGCGATGGATATGTAAGCGCAGAACTCGACAGTGCCTACGCCAGTAGTAATTAATTCTCTCGAGAACCGAAGTAATCCGAAGCCAAAATTGCCGGGGCTGTCGTTCGTGTTACGCGTAACGGCCCCTTTGATCTAGCATTATCTTCGACCCCGTACAAATATGTGAGATTTAATGCGCGAGCTTTCGAGGGATTCTCGAATCTCTCGCTGATTTCTTCTCGCATTTTTCCAGGCCCTTGTGGTACTTCTCTCAGAATCGATAAAATAGATTTTGAATAGGAAAATATTTCCATCACAGGTGTTTCGGAGTTTCGCCTTTTCAATGCTCAGTTCAAAAGTAAGCGGTGTCACCAGCAACCTAAATTTCGTATCGCCGATTACCGTAATTGTAAGCGCCCCGATAACAAGAACACGTGGCTCGGTGAATTAAACTTCAAATTAATTTATTTTTCGCTCTTCACGAGAAGGAGGCTTCCGTGCCGAAGGTCGAGGTGAGGAGCCGTCGGGCATCGTAATATCTCAAAAATCCATTCGTTGATCTTCGCGTCGACGCTTTGCTATCGAGAATAAGCGGATACTCGAATTTCCTTTGAGAAATCAGGCGACTCGAGTGAATTTTGAATCGAATAAATTTAATATCAAGAAAATAAAGACCGGTGAGACAATTTCGCACGTTCTTCTTCGTCTTAGAAACCCCTGTAATCGGAAGACCATGTACACGCAGAGTGACGAGTGTTGCAGGTGCACAGGAGCAGCTGCAGCAACGTACCTTATCTCGGGACACACCCCTGCGGAGATGGGCCACGAGGAGATGGTTGCTAGTCTGTAGCAAAGTGGGGATGGATTCAAAGAAGAGAAAGAGAGACGAGAAGAAAAACGATAGAGGTAAATGACAAAGAGATGCGAAAAGTAGGAATATAAACGAAAAAAGACACGCGGGTGAAACTCAGCTGAATGACAAGAAGGGACGAAACAAAAATCTACACGTAGAAGAAATGGGAAACTACCAGTAAGCCGCTTAATAATAACAAAAATGCAAACTGGACATACTAACACCGAATTTCTAAAATCCAGGGCGATCCACGGAAGGACCAAGGTGGTTGCTGGCAAAGTTGAAGAGGGTAACAATAAAAGAATGAGAAATAAATAACGAAGCCAATTCCTGAAGAATAAAAATCAGAACAACCCGCTATGAGCACAACTTGGTAAATCTAAAGTGAATCAAAAAAAGAAGGAATCAAAGGAAAGAAAAAATCTACAGGTAGAAGCGTCGAGTGGAATATAAATACCTGTGAATAAAAACAAAAATGTAAAGCCGACGTACTGAAGTTGAATTTTTAAAATACAGGGTGAACCGAAGGAGGACCAGGGTGGTTGTTGGTTACTGCCGTAGTTGCTGATACTGTTGGTGGTGGTGGTGATGCAGTTGTTGTTGGAAAAGTGGAGGAGGATGAGGAGGTTGGTGTGCTGGTATTGGTAATGGTAGTAGTGGTGGTGGTGGTGATGCAGTTGTTGCTGGAAAAGTGGAGGAGGATGAGGAGGTTGGTGTGCTGGTATTGGTAACGGTAGTAGTGGTGGTGGTGGTGGTGGTTGGTGATGGTGGTGGTGGTAGTGGTGGTGGTTGGTGGTGGTGGTTGGTGGTGGTGGTTGGTGGTGGTGGCGGCGTCGATGGTGGGGCGGCGGCGGCGGGCTGACGGGTAGGGCGTCGTAGGGGCAGAACCAGCGCCGCGACGCCTCGGCACGCACAGTCGCGGCTCGAACGCCGTCAAACACGAACGTGCTGTCCTCACGCTCCTCCGATTCCTCGTCGCGCTCCCGCGAATTTCTCTCCCTCTTTCTCTTTCTCTCACATCCCTCTCTCTCGTTTCGTCAGTTACTCCAAGTTTCATGTAACCTGACAATTCGAAGGAAGCCTTCGTGTTACCACGGAGTGTCGTATAAACAATGTCAGAGACCGATGATCGGTGATCAAGATTTTCAACATACTTTGATCTTCATTTCTTTATTGACTTGATTTGTGAAACCAGTGACTATGAGCGTCGATGGAAATTCGTTGGTTGGAGAATCGTGGTGGGAGATGGTGCTGGAAGGACGAGCGACGTTTTTCGAGGACCAATCAGATCCAGTGAGTCGTGGCCCGTGCAAGGTGGCGTAGACACAAGTGCACGTGTTCGCTCGGATCGAGGAAAAATTCTTGCCGCGATTGGCTTCGAGAGCGCGTCGTTTGTTTGTCGTACGTTTGTAGAATAGGAGTCGGTTCCATGTGATTGAATGTCGGTTGAACTGTAGAGTGTTCTGTAACCGTTGTCGCGAGTGTGAAGCTTCGTTTTTGGGTGATTGACAGTGTAAGAATTTTGCTGCCGCAGCCAGCGGCCAGTAGATTAAGTTCGAGGAGAAGCGTGCGATGTAACGTGGAAGAGGAAAGTGTCCTGAATGAGAGAAGAGGGCCAGGAAGATCGAAGAGGATCGTAGGAGATTATTGACATTTTGCTTGATCGAGAAGAGAAGAAAATCAATGACGAACGCTTGAAGGTGCTGCGATAAAAATGGCGGTGACCTCCGAGTCCCAGGACGTTTACTGAGGTCCTCTACGAGGGAATGGATTTTCAGAGCGCTATGGACACCTTTGTAGAGGCATGGATGGCTGCTAATACGAAAAACGACCAAGTACAGGTACCACAGAATTTCAGTATTTGTCGTTGAAGTGTTTTGTACTGGTTCTACGAAATCCATCTCGATTTCTTCGACGCGACTAATGTGAAATGGATTCACGGACTTTTTCGTGATTTCAATTGACATTAATCGTAAGAACAGTAATTATGGATAATTCGTGTTAATTATTATTATTAGTACGCAAGAACAGGTACCAGAGAATTTCAGATCTTGTCACCGAATTTTTTATACCGATTCTATGAAATTAATCTCTGCTTCTTTGATGGGACTAATAAGAATGGATTCAGGGGTGTCCCGAATAGACGTTTTTTATTCATTCATTTCACGTTGATCTATAGGAGCTCTATTTATTAATAATTAATTTATATCGATATTACGAGTAAGTATAGTAATCATCAACCTCATCAAGGAATCTATCGTACATGTATATATTTTCTACTGTAAGACACGTGCACATTATTCTTTTCACAAATCTTCCATTCCTGCCTCGTTCTTCAATCATTGTTAACGTTCTCGACGAATCGCCATTGCAAACGATATCGAGCGAATAAATTAATAATTGATGCCGACTTAAATGAATTCGTCCCTGACGAGGTTAATAAATTCTTTTATTGAGACATCCTCGATTCGTTGGTCGCACCGTGTATTACAATTAACAATGTGAGTGCAGTCGACTCTTTTTCTATTTTTAAATAAATTTCATGAAAAACGACCAAGTACAGAAGATTGCAAAACAAATTAGGTTTGAAAAAACACCCTGTTCATAATCTACAACAAACACGCTCCAAATTTCTAACGTTCTTTATTTAAACTCTCATTTTATCTTTGAACAAATTCTAGGGAAAATCACGAATATAAAAAATTGCAGAAGACAATTAGGCTTGAAAAAGCACCCTGCTTGTAATCTACAACAAGAAAGCTCCAGATTTACTTAAACTCTCGTGTCTTCGACGGTCATGAAATTTGCGATCTTCACTAAACATCTACCGCGTGTCGTCAAATCTACATGAAAAAGAGACACGCGCGTGAGAAAACACCTCACTACATTTACTTTGACAATCGATGAACGTCAAAATGAGTTTAACTCGTACGATAAATGGGGTAGTTACTAATTCGTGGAACGCTCGATTCACGGGCGAGGATGGTGCCTAGGTAATCCCTATCGAGCATTGTAGCTTGCAATTTTCAGTAAGCATGCACTACGTACTTTGGAACTCACAAAGAACCTCACTACTACGTTTATAATCGACAAATGTCAAAATGACTTACAATTAGACTCATACGAGAAAGGAGGTAGCGAGTAATTCGCGAAAAAGAATAACCTGACTACATTTATCTTGGAATCGACAAACATCAAAATGAGTTTGACTCGTACGAGAAAAGGGTAGGGCCGAATTCACTACAGAAAACCCGACTATATTTATCTTGGAATCGACAAATGTCAAAAGGAGTTAGGCTCGTACGAGAAAAGGGTAGCGACGAATTCGCGAAACGTTTGATTCGTGAGTGAGAATGGCGTAGGTCACCCTCATCGAGCATTATACAGTCAATTGGCTACCCCGTCGACGTTCCGCGACTCTCCCTAGGCACTCGCAGAAGCCCACGGGCCAATTTCAGGCCCGTCCCATGGACCACGAGCAGCTCCCCTCGTACTCTTCCTTTTTCGCGGGCGCGCGTTAGCCGACCGTTTCTAAAAGCCGTAATCATCGAGTCGGGAGATCGTAAAGTCCCGAGACAAATATAGAGCGAGATTCGGAGATCGCACTCGTAAGAATTTCGAGGCGCGCGCGTTCTTTTCAGATAAGTCCTCTCTCGCTTCTTCCCGTTGTCCTTTGCTTTCACTCCTCTTGGTTTTTTTACGACTCGCAACTTTCGTCGAGGCGAACGAAGAAAGAGGACGAGAGGGGCGGGGGGAGGCAGAGAGAGAGAGAGAGAGAGAGAGAGAGAGAGAGAGAGAGAGAGAGAGAGAGAGAGAGAGAGAGAGAGAGAAGGATCCACGAAATCTCGTGCAAACTAATAAAACTTTCAGATATTACGCAGGCGTCCGTGATTAGTACTCGTTAAACTCGGGACTGTCGAAAAGAATCACGAGGGGAGACGAATAGACGGATTGTCTTGACACGGGAGTGTCATGTGGAGTATTTTTAAAACGCCATTCATTTGTGTTGTGCGAAAGAAAGGCGCGAGAAGGTTTCATCGGTGGCGTGTTAATACCAAAATCATGCAAGAGAACTACAAGTAAATTTGCCAGGTGTTAACATCATCGTGGAGCCTGACACGCGTGTATTTATTTTCAAACGCGTACCAAAAAATTCTCTATATAAATACTTCATTTCAGCTACACTCCTTAACACGTTAACCGCCACGTCACCTGAATTTTGGCGACTGTTTAGTTAAATATTGGCAAAGCTCTTGATCCTGCGAAATATCCATTCGGATCAAAACGTTCGTAGAAATCATACGTCAAGATGTCCATAAGCCACTCATAGTCAAATGAAACTCGACTGTAAAAAATGTCAAGAAGATAAAATCGATAATTCATACGGGCGTAAAAAGATTCGTCGTACAATTTTGTATATCTTCCGTCGAGACTTTCTCATCTCTTCCTCTTTGGGGAAGAAGTCACAGTTTTCAACGGTCGAAAATTTCCCGGTGAAAAGCGTGGCGCGAAGTGTGCTGGCTCGGGGGTTGCGGCGGGTGACGGAAGATAATCCTTGGCAAAGCCGTGGGCCGAGCTCTCTGTGGCCTTTTCCACGTGTGAAGGTGCGCGTACGTGCGTTTACACGTGTCGGCTCGGTGGTACGCTTCAAAGGGGGGGTCACGGGTTCTGACCACGATACGGATGTGCCCCTGCCTTCTTCCTGTGTGCCACGACTCGCGTTCTGCGGCATTCACCGCGATACCAAAACGCATCTCCGATCGGCGAAAGATCGGGCACCGATCGGTTGGAATTTTTTGTTTTACGAGGCCGAATAAATTGGAGGTTCCTCGTAAGACGTTTATAGGATAATGAATCGGAGAAGGAGAGTTCACTTGTTTTTAGTCGACGTAGGTTTAAAGCGACAGAATATACTTGTTTATGAATAGATTAAGGTGAGAAGCTAAACAGCTTGAATTATATGAGATGGAGTTATCTCATCGGCAGAACCATGCTACCTTGAATTGTATTATGATATCGTGGATGTTTCAGAAAGCGGATGATACTTTAATATTAAGAATCAATTAAAAATTCTTTGCAGGATGCGCGTAGGATAATCAATTTGAGAGTTCAGGACCATTTGTCTTTAATACATTTAGGTTAAAGCGACAAAATATATTCGCTTATCACCGCGTTAACGTGAGAATTGAAACAGTTTGCGAAGTATATGAGATGAAGATTTTTCACCCGTAGAAGATGGCTCGTCTTACCCGGCATTGTGTTGTGACGATGCTGACATTTTAGAAAGCACGATAATATTATATCAAGAATCAATTAGAAGTGTTTTGCGCGACGCAAGCAGGATGAGCGAAGGAATGGTAACCGACTTTATTTCGACAAAATCGTACGTATATTGTAAATGTAATAGATTGGCTAAACTGAAGCAATATGTTCATTCGTTTAGCATTAGAAAAGCTTGAGAAACGAAACAGTTTATCGATGGATTTCCTAATTAACCAATTACTATGAATTACCGTGTTGCAATACCGACAACTTTTGACGGAGCATGATGATATTATTACGTTACAACGTCATCGTCACCTTGGAAAAGTCTCTCTTGAAAGCGAGGACCATTTAAAAAGATCCTAGACAACGTCTGGTCCCTTAAACCTAGCACACCAGATGTTCTCAGAGAGACGTACGGAGTAGAGAAGGCAAGCGCAGGGTGCGCAGTTAATCCGAAGACTTCTTTTCATCGGGAAGGATTTACCATTGGGTAATCTTCTCGGATGGTAAAGGATAAAAAGGACGACTCTTTCGGTTCCACGTGTTATATACGATGTTTGCCATACCCACGGGGGTTAATCGTTGGCTTCCTGCGCTCGCTCCACCGCAGATTCGGTGGAATCAAACCGAACGTCGAAGCAGCTCGTCCGCCAGGATTAATTCCAAAGGACCCAAAGCATCCAAGCATCCAGGAGTCTTATTCTCCAAATAAATCCAAGAAACGAAGGGAAAGGATCCTCGTCGATGTGCGACGGGGTTAAAATCCGCGTGCAACCCTTCCTCGAACCGCAAGAGGGAGGCTTTTACGTGCTTCTAATTAAGTTTTACTCTCTCTCTCTCTCTCTCTTTTCTTTCTCTCTCCTTTTATTAGGTAAGGTAATGCGCGTGTAATAAGGCCTGATCACAGAGTACGCGAGAGCGCTCGTTCAACCTTCGAGATTCCCCGAACTTCGGAATATCCTTAACGCTTTTGCACGCGGTACACCGGTGCCTTCTTCTTTCTTTCTTCTTTCTCTCTTTTTTTCCCCCCTGTTTCTCTTCAACCGCTGGTGGTGGTTGCTCTACTACGTGTACCTGAAAACGCTCGCGTCCACAGGGCCGGGACGACTTGGTGCACGCACCTGGGGCCCACGTGTGCGCACGAAAGTGCGTCGCACTACGTTGCACGCACGGCTCCCTACGCGGCGCGTATATACGCTCGAGGCACGCATGGTCACGGTATTTGACCACCCCAGCTCCGCGGAATGATTGCAATCCATCTATCCGGTCTCCGAAGCCGATACGTCAAACCCGGCCCGTCCAGAGTGCCCCCTCTCCATTCGCTCGTCAAACAGCCACACACACGCGCGGTTTCACCAGTTTGTGAATTTCCAAAGAGGAAACGCGCGGATTGTCCGCGTTCCGCGTTTTACGTTCGCGTTGTCGGTTATATTGTTTTCGTTTCTCGGTGTAGGGGTTCTTGTACGGTTTTTATATTTCTTGCATTCAGGATGGAGTAAGTCGAGGGTGCGGCTTCTTTTTTTCAAAGAAAAAGGTAAAAGTATATCGTCGAAGGTAATAGTTACGTGTAATCGCAATTTCGTTGTAAACTCTGCTGTTTCGTATGAGAATTTACTTTGTTTCTCGTGAGTCCTCCGGAATCATAGAGGTATCGAAGAAAGCGCTCGGAGCGTTTCTACGCAGATTTTTAAACTCCTTATTTTTCTAGAGTAAATCGAGGGCGCATTTTTATAAAAGAAAGAGTTAAAAGTATATATTTTTCAAAGTACCACTTACAGATAATTGTAATACAGTTATGAATGGTGGAATTTTGAAAATCGAAACGGTTCAATTTGTTTATCGCTTTTCATATTCTTCTTCCTCGATTTTCAAATTTTTTAAATTCGTCGAGTAAGCGGAGGATGCGCTTTTTAAAAGAAGCAAGAAAAAAAGAAACAGCAAAGAGTATATTTTTCAAGTATATCTTTGAACACCTGCGCGTAATTATAATTCCGTTTACTTTGTTTTTCGCAAGCCCTCTCGAGAGCATCTTCAAGATCTCGAAGAAAGCGCTCCTATCGCACGATCGTTTTACGTAACGCTCCCCACGGCGCCGTCGCGACAGATCAATCCTCTGGATTATCTCGGCGAAAAAGGCGCGGGCCAATTATCGTCGAGGGATATCGGCCATCAGATATCTCGACAAATCCGATTGGAAATTTGGCGAGATTAGCGCAACGGAACACGCTCGCGTTCGCGACGATGGACGCGCACCGATTTCGATATTTCCCAGTGACGATTCAAAAGGACGCTGCCGATGCAATCTGATGTTAATGAGCGTGGAGAACGCCTCGCGAACAGTAGGAAGCATCGCACTCAGGGCTTGTGGGATGCGTTAAGCATCGCGCGAGCGCTAGCAGGCCGAATCGAATAAATTACTACTTCGGGGAAGCGAAGGCATTTAGGGACCAGTTAATGGAGCCGTGGAGAGGAGGACAAACAGTTCAAGAAATTATTTGTAAATACCACGCGAAATCTGGTCCTATCGACAATTAGCGAGCGCAGAGTGGGACCAGAATCCGGATAATTAAATGAATTATATCGTGTAAGGACGAGAGGTTTTAATTGAATCCGATTTCAGGTAGGAGAGAAATTATTATTAGAACAGTACGTTGAAGGTATTTGAAGATTCATAGGAAAAGAAAATTTGTAAAATGTGTAGGCGAGCAGCGATTGAAATTTCCATTCTTTCACGTGATATCGTTTTATAGTGCCGAGAGATTTGTTATAAAAGACAGGTTCTGATTATAGATTTCAGATGCACATAAATTCTCGAAGATTTCGAGTAAAGCATAAACTCGTGATTTGTTATTTAATGAATTACCGAGAGACGTACGACTCCACTTTACAAACACGATCGGAAATACCGACGATGAAAACAATTTAAACGGAACGAAGGTTCTTCCGATAACTATAAGAATAAAGCTGTATGAAAAGATTTGAAACTATGGAAATTTCGCGGGCGCAATAACAGTTTAACGAGACAGGTGAAGACAATTAAAGTAAGGCGTGGATTAACGCGAGATTCGAGGAAACGATAAAAAAGGTTCCGACAAATATATATGTCCCCGCTAATTTACATGAGTCGCGTTTATCAACCTCGTAGACAGTGGACAAATTCTATCTCACTCTCTCCCTCTCTTTCTCTCTTATTTTTTTCTCTCGAACGAATTAGCCCTGGCGTGTTCGAATTCGGCGTGTCACTTTTCTCCGGGTCGCGACGCTGACGTAAGACTGACGAAAAAGACGCGCCTTCAATTGCCAAATATTAAGGACGCCCGATTTCGATCCGGTCGATTGCGTAAGCCTTTCTGCCGCGCGAATTATTTTTCAAAACGAAATCGTCGACGAATTCATCCTGGAAAGGAATGAGATTTTCAGAGGCAAGTGGAAAGGGTGGGGAAGATTTATTTTTTCTCTTTTTTTTTATTCATTTAGATTGTACAAGGAATGGTCGCAGGACCACGAGAGAGCGCGCGAGAACTACACGCGAGCGGGTCCCGGCCGATTAAGGTTATCGCATTAACGGGAAACACCCGGAGTAGGAAACACTCGTCGGCTCGTATCTCCATTACACCCGCTAGATAAGCCGATCCGTCGATAAACGTCGTCGAACTTCGTTGTAGCCCGATGATTATAATATTGCCGGTTTCGATAGCGAATCGCGCCTACCGACGTCACCTCCTTTTTCCTCTTACACCTCCCACTAATTCATCACTTCTTCGAAATCCATCAGCAGAATCATCCGTCACTGGATTTTCGCGAGAGCGCCAGCAGTAGTTTCCTGATAGTAGCACTTCTAACACAGTATAAATGGACGAATAGAACAAATTTCGAATTCACATCGTCTATATCGTGAGTTTTTCTCCAATCGGTGCTAAAAGTGTTCAAGGACTCGAAGACATTCGTCAGTAGAATGGTCATTGGTCCGAATCGAAGTCTCTATCGCCTTGTTCAATTCATTTTTCCTTTCTATAAAATCCTTCGTGAAAGATCGTAGCATTTGTAACAATGTCAGTAGGCGACTGGAACAAGTTTAAAATTCACTGCGTCGAGATCGTCCCTGTTCCAACGAAACTTCACCAGCGTCACCGTTCTACCCATGACGATGCCTCCACTTTCCACCGATGAGTTCTAAAAATTCTCAGTAATCCAAACACATTCGTCAGTAGAGTGCTCACCATCGAAGTCACCTACAAAAATCATCGCGCTCGAAAATCTGAGAGAAGATCCCTCGGAAGATTCCTGCGGAGTGGAATATCGAGAAGGCTCCTTTCACAGCTGGTCCACTCTTAGCCTCCTCATCCTCGTGCCACCTTCTCGACCTTCTCTCCTCTACCTCGAATCCCGAGCGATTAAAGCGACGAGGATGTAACCGCCCTCCGTAGCCAAATTCCTAACTTTACAACGACGCGTCGCAAGGCCCTCCCTCCCTCGGAGTGAGTCACGGCGAAGTTACAGCGATATCACTTGGGGCGTTAGCCGGATAAGCCGCTAACCCCATCCACCTGTTGCCCCTTCTTATACGCTTCGCCGTTTCAGACCTCTCGCGTTCATCCTCATTCCACGAGTGGAAACGAGCCGTGGTGGAAGAGGAGGTGGAGGATTCCTCGTCCTTCTCGCTTTCTCGCAGCTTCCTTCTTCATTCGGCACCTAAACTTCTCCTTGGCCATCCTCTCTCGCATTTTTCCATCTCACTCGCCCTTTACTCTTCTCCCCGATCCCCTTGCTTCGTTCTCTTCTCTCCTCGGGCTACCACACCGCTCGAGCTTGCCTGCTTCCTCCTTCTCATTCTACTCTTTTCATCCCGGTGCCCAAACGCCCTTTCTCTCCTCTTCGGCCCGGGTCTTCAGCGGTCTGACGTGTTTTTTGCGAGTGCATACCTCGGGGAGAGCAGCTCCCGAAACAGTAGCTGGTACCCCGGTACAGTCTGGTCAAGTGAAAAAATCGCTCGGGCCCACGTGAGACCCCAGAAGGGCCAAGGAATGGGCGCGTATTTTATAACTGATCGCTGAAATTCGGTTTGATATTTATCTGTGGAGATTGTTGGACACGCGGATGCGATTCTATGGTGGTACTCTTTGGTGATTGGGTTGATTTTTTACTCGTCGCAGGGCGGGGAACCAGAATGATGGAGAGAGCGAGAGAGAATAGTTAGGTCGATTTGGTTGATGAGAGCGCAGATCGCCGCGGGTGGACTATTATGATAATACGGTGACAATCGTCGGGACTGATAAGTGGTAAAGTAGGCTTGATGTTTATTTCGAGATTCCGGGGTACCGAAATTCTATGGTGTTTCTTTTGAATTTTGATCGACGCCCTTTTAAGCATCTGCAAAAAAAGAGAGAAAAACATCTGGTCGTTGAACATGCAGATCGTGGAGGGAGGTCTATTAGGATCGTTAGACTGAGGTAATGGTCGCGAACTGTAAATGGTAAAATAGCTTTTAATATCTATTTATGCAAAGTTTCTCGGCACCTGGACATTTGGTGCTCTGCTTAAATTTTTATTTCCGCGCTCTCATGTTCTGCGAAGAGCGAGAAAGAGTGAAGGACAAAAAATTTCGTTCGATCAAAGTGACCGTCGGTGGGGGGAAACTATTGCGGGAGGATGATGACATGGATGGCCGTTTTGTAAATTCGTCACAGACTGCAAACGGTAAAATTGAATTTGATCTTTATCCGATGATTCCGGGGCACCAGAATGATCTGAAGCTTCACTCGGTTTGAACTTTTGTTGGGGCGCTCTGAGAATCTGAGAAGAGAGTGAAAGAAAGAGAAACATTCGCTTGATGAAAGTGACCGACGGTGGAGAGACGACTATTCTGACAAGACGGTGACACGCGTCGCGTCCTATAAATAGCGACATTTTAGACTGTGACGTAACAGCGAGACAACGAATAATTAGTCGAGTTTCGCTTGAGGATCTTCAGCCGGCAAAAGGATTCGTTCCATTTGCTTCGACGGAACACTAAACGAATTCTAGTCGCGAAGGATTCCTCAATGAGAACTTGCGCTTCGCCTGGGATTTGCGCAATCATTAATTCCTATTATGCCTGAATTATCGCCAAGTGGTTCTGTCATCTGGCGTAAGGCAAGCGCCACCGATCATTGGAATGATAATGACGCTGACTTTAGTGTCGGCACGCTAACTTTGAATCTCTTGCAAAATTCTCTTCAAGGAAGTTGCTTTGATTTTTCGCGAAGGTCGAGCCACGAAGCGTCGCACGTAGTCCTCGTGGAGCTTGCTCTCTTCCGTTGACTTGAAAATTCGCGTGCACTTAACACTAGGTTTACGGAAGCTGGTCAGTTTGGCGCGTTTAAATGGAAGATCGTGCTTATAAAGAAATGTAGGGTTAAAACCGGTATCACGAAGAATCACCGTGCTTAACGAAAAGGCACAAGTTTTTGAAAGAGAACGTTCATGAAGGCACGACGATCTTATACTTAAATTAATGCATCTAGTCTTCTCTACCGTTTCATATTTCTCCACGTCTCCTTCTTTCTTCTCTCTCCCCCCCTTCCTCTCGCTATCTCTCTCTGCTTCTCGTCACCGTTCGAATTCCGGAGGAGAAGGAGGACGTGTCATAGAAGTGACATTTGTTTAGCGGCGCGGTGCATTTCGCACTTGGGACATATTCGTGCCGCGGTTGCGGTTGCGGTGGTGTAGGATTGTCGCATTCTGGGCCTAGTTGACCCCAGTTGACACCGTGGAACGGCTTAGCCGTTAGTGTTAAGTTCAGTTCACTCATACATAAATCTAAGTCCGCGCTTATGCCTTAGGCCGGCCGCCTTCGGGAATTGAGCACGTGCGCAGATTTCATCGGCGACGCGAGAGCGCTTAGATCATCCTACGGGCGCGAACTGTTGACGATCTTTTTAGGACCGGCCAGCTACTCTACTTTCCTTCCATTCTCGGCTCGAAGTTCTGCGACGATTTGTCTTGACTCGTTGGTTCTGTTGGCATTGTGGAATTTCTAGGGTGGTTAATTTATTTTAGAAACAAAAGATCAAGAGAGAATCCTTGAAGGTCCTTTTCCAGGAGTTCAATTGGCGAAGCATATTTTTAGTATCCGCGGTTTCTCTTTTTTTCCTTCCATTCTTGTTTGAAAATCTCTTGCGACGATTTGTCGATTCGTTCATTCCCACGTCATCGTGAAGTTTTCGGTGGTGGTGAATTTATTTTAGGAGAAAACGACCGAGAGAAACAATCCCGAGAGACCTTTTCCACGAGAATAATTCGCGAAACATATTTTTCTGACCCGCGGTTTTTCTAGTTTCCTTTCATTCTTTTTTGAAAATTTCAGGCCATGATTTGTCGATTAGTTCATACCCTCGTCATGCTAGACTTTCTAGCACTCTTCAATTATTATTATAGAGAAAAAAGGACGAAGAAAGAATCCACCAATGTCCCTTTCCAGATGAATAAATTCGCAGAGCTTTGGAAATTTCAGGCCACGATTTGGCTCCCTTATCATTGCGGGATTTCTAGTACGATTAATTTATTTTACACACAAACTACCAACAAAGAATCACGATGATCCTTTTCCGTGACAATAATTCACGAAGGATATTTTCAATAACAGTACTTTCACCTCTTTTGTTCGATTCTCATTTTGATTTACCCGACCATTTAACCATTCCTCCGTTTATACGTTATTCTGGAATATTCAACATGGTCAATTTTTACATGAAAAAAGTGGAACCGTCTTGTGCGTGCATGGAAAAAATCTAACAGGTCCCTCTCCACGAGATTAGTTTGTGGGACGCGTAGCATACGCTATTTCGGTGCGAGCATACGCTTAATGGGAAAGTTTTCCGCTGCGAAAAGTTATGCGTAACCAGCCTGGCGCTGTGGAAGCGCCATGATAAACCCGTGGATTTCCGCGGAACGGATTAAGGGCAGCTCGGGATTTGTATTATTTTCGTGGTGATTACTGGGTACGCTCTCGCGCTGCCCCCTCTCCCCTCTCGATCCTCGTTGGAAGGAAATGGTTCTGACAATACGCCGACAAGACCCTCAGTTTAGTGTAGATTGTCAACCAATGAACATCCGTGAGTACTGAGAAGAGCATGTCAACACTTAATCGCTCATTTCTCAGAAAATAATTCTTTTCTAATGAAAGCCTTTTTCTTTCTAATGAATAATGGATTTAGAATACCTTCGATCCATTTAGAATAACAGTTAATTTCTGGTACTTAATGGCTAACAAAGACCCTCAATGGAACGTGAACATATTCACAAGGTAATTGAGAGTGTTTAAAAATCGGATCTTTTTTAAAGCTTGTCCTCATCACCTATTTCGAACGCATCCAGTTGATTTCGAATAACAATTAATTCCGTTTCCGGTACTCAATCGTTACCGAAGGCCATGAAAACATTAACGTATTTCCAGGTAATTTCGAAAGCTTCCCTATAAAATTCCAATCTTTTTGTTCCGATATTTCCCTTTTCATTGATAAAGAATGCATTTGGTTGATATATAAAAATAATTACTTCCGTTTTTAGTATTCTATCGTTAACGAAGGTTGACGAACTTCCAAGTAACTTTGAAAGCTTCCTTGTAAAACTCCAATTATTTCCTTCTCAGGGATTTAGAATGCATCCGGTTAATTCTTCTTAACAATGAATTCAGGTGTCAAGACGCGGCCGCTGTTTCACATTAATTATTAAGCGCGTTAATGAACTTTGTTACCCATGACACTTATCGTTGCAGAGCCAGGCGTTGGCATTGACGCACAAGGCCTCACCACCTTCGAGGCCGAGCAGCGTGTCCTCGTTACCGAGGAGTCCCCAGTCCCACCAGTCTCAGCACTCACAGCCCCAGAACACAGCCCAGCCACCTTCGGTGCACCCTCACCAGTCGCAGACACCCCTCAGCGCGCCTCAGACGCCTTTCTCAGCGCACAATCAGCATCCCAAACAAGAGATCAACAACAGCCCAAAGCAGGAGGGCTTCGATCTCAGCAAGTCTGCCTCCAGTACCGGTAAGTCCCTCAGTTTCATTTTTCTCTTTATAAATATATGGCATTCTTGTTCCTTTAAATAATATTCTCGATTATCCAGAAACTGTGATATATCACAGTTTAACTCTTTGGGGTTAGATGGGTTAGAACCTCCCCCACTTTTTCTTTAGCTTCTACGTACGGTGGGATATTTTTTTGTGTACGTTGAAATGTTTGTTTTATCTTTAAAGCCGTGTGCCTCATAATCATTATAAATAAGATCACTTCAGAAAGAAGTATTGTATTATTTTACAGTAATAAATAAAGACTGTATGTATTTGTTTAAGCTTCGTTACGTTAGATTTTTGCTTCAGAAGCGAATAGTTGAATCTTTTTATTTGGAAATAAAAAAATGGAAACACTATCTGAAAAATGTTCATTGCGAATATTTGACAACGGCTGAAACTGACTTTGCGAATTCCACGAAGAAAAAGTTACGCGACGGATTCTCAATCCTCCAACCGTCTCGTTCGATTTCGCTTCCTGCCACTTCTTTTCTCTCGCCTCCCTCGTCTTACCTGCAATTTCGGGCGACGTCCCTTTTACACCCCATTACCTCTCCTGCCTCCGTTCCACTGCTCTCCGAAACGGAGGCCGTAAATCTCGGGCGAATTAAGTCACACGAGAGGTGGTGTACACAGGGAGCGTGTGAAAACAGCTTTAACGCGTTTACGCGCATCGAAAAGTCGCCCTGGGATTCTCCTGGATTATCGCGGTACGCTCGACCGCGAGAGTACGCCGGGGACGAGAGAAGGAGATGACACGAGACGCCGTGCGTCGCGATGCCCTCCGCGCACCTCCAACACGCGTCGTAATTTATGCGCGTACGACGTAACGAGAAAATCTGATTATCACAGAGGCGGTGGCGATGGAAAAAAAGGAATTCATTGGCCGTAGTAGTGGCGCGACGTTTAAATTTGCCCGCGCTTTTTACGCTCTCGTATGTCGGTCTGTTTACGTAGGGCGTTACCGAGACTGATCGGCAAACACGCAGGGCCAGTGCAGATTTAATTATGCAATTTATTCTCCGGACATATATATTCGATTTCCGGTGAGTTGCGCGGTAGAGAAGAGGCCGTGCTTGTTGGGGCGATTATTTATTTACCCTGGAGCTAACGTACGTCGCAATTGATAACATTGCCGCACATATACTGTAATTAACTTTTGCGGATTTTTTTCACAGTTATCGTTTTTAATGAAAAGTTACGAGAGTGGAGTTTTTTACGTAAACGCTTTTTTGTTTTATTTTTTTATTTTCGACGACCAATGGCAAAACGCTTTTTCCACTGGATTTTTCGGTAAATTAGCTTTCGCGCTTCCGACGGTTAGTGGGTTATGTGTGATTTTTGGAATTGCCAAAGAAATCACTCGAGAATTTGGAACACATCTGACGATGAGTTTGATTGTACCCTATATCATGAAAGTGGCCTAACTAAACAAAAAATAAGTCACTCCCTTTTCGGTCCTGCCTAATTAGAAACTAATACTGATTCTTTTCTTTATATTGCATCACTCTTAATGACAGATTCTGGTTTTCAAAGTAAAACTTTCCACTTAAACCTTTTTTGTAATTATCACTAGAATGATTAGTTACACGATGTCTGCGAATTCGAAGGACGAGAATCGAACTGTGTTTGAACATTGTGCGAACAAAATTCGCCGAGAGGGAAGACGCGCACGCACGCGTTCATACAAACGTTCTCCCGTGCGGTACGGTGGAGGTCGCGTCGGCGGAGGGCCAGTTGAGGCTCGTAAACGAGATAGACTATCGGCGGAATTTCCTTGATCCTCGATAATGCGCTGGAAACAATTTGCACGCGTCCGTTTCCAGGGACGAGGCGAGAATTAAATGGCGTGTAAACGCAACGGGAACACGCGCGCGCTCGTGTGGATCCACGAAAGTCGTTTGATCGAACCAATGGAAGGAGAAGGGCGACGAGGAGGACGAGGAGGACGAGGAGGACGAGGAGGATTATCGTCACGGGGTCATCATACAGAGGGAAAACGTGTAATAATTGACATTTGATATCATCGAGTATGGTAGCGGCCGCAAGCGGTCCATTAGCACTGACGATGGTTAATAGAAACAATTCGTGGACGGCAAATTCACGTTGCATATGGATAAAGATAAATTTTCTGTAAATTGTCGCGTGTTTACGTTTGTCAATTTACGCGGTAAAGCACATTACGATTATGCGCTCGTAACGATTTAATTCTTAGTGCCAATTCGTTTGTGTATTTCAGCGGAGAAGGCAAATTTCAGGAGATTCAATTTCATTTGATTTTAATTTTCTTCGAGGAGCCTGACACAACTGTGTATGGTTTACTTTTCTGGCTTATCCTGTTTTATGTATTCTCCAGTTTAGTTTTGTGCTTTAATTATTGTAAATAATCATCGATAAATCCGTAAGAATTATCAAGGAAATAAAATGAATAATTCATGCTGGATTAGTCTTCCAGAAGTCTGACGAAGTTTGACCCACAGATACATAGAGTGCGAAGGGTCATCTTTTATAAAATATGCCATTATGGTGTGAAATATTTGACGAAAGAACATTTTATAGAAGATCTTTAACAATGCATTTTTCCCAGCGTAATATCGGCCTTGTGCGCTGCTTAAAATATTTCGAGTTCCGAATATAACGACATTCGTCTTATCAATTTTAGATCGCTTCAATTAATTTCATGCACTGCCTTGCTGCTATTTTTTTTTCTTCAAAACTATTAGCATCGATGAGCCTCTACTAGACCCCAACAAACTAAAATTGTTATCCGATAGATGTTCCTTAGACAACTTTGCTTAAACAAACTCGTCCCTGGCAAAGGTGGTGGCTCAAAAAAAAAAAAAATAAAGCATCGAGGTTCTGCCTGGTTCGGAAAATAAGGAGAAATTTGATGGAAAGTTAAGGCGGACTTTCGAAATTTTCGTAGCACCTCTTTCGTCGGGCGTGTCGCATCGATCGTGCGAGGGATATATCCCTCGCAGGACAAGGATGTCGCACCGAGAAGGGCTGCGTTGGGAAAATTTGGTTTGAAGATTATAGGAAGGTCAGGATGTCGGCGAGAGATCCTTTGCGCGCAGACGAACGACTTCTCTCGGCCGAGAGAAGGAAAGGGAGAGAGAAGAAGGGTGCCTGAGGGTTGTGCACGGTGTGGGGCTGAAGGACGCTGGAATGAGGGGTCCTAAGAGTACATATTTGCGTTTCCAGCCCTCTTGGAAAGAGTGAAGGAGAGAAGGTTCTCGGAGGAGGAGTGAAAAGGAGTCGAAGGCAACACGCACTTCCTAAATCTACGGATTTCGCGGATCCTGCTTAAATCTGAGCGCGTCATGGTTAATCCTTCTCTCTCTCTCTCTCTCTCCCTCTCCCTCTCTCTCTCTTTCCCTCTCTCTCTCTCTCTTTCCCTCTCTCTCTCTCTCTCTCTCTCTCTGCCTCTTCCGCAATTGCATCAATACGAACGTTTTCATCTTTCTTTCTTACTTTTTCTTCTTATTGCTAACTCATGTTTTTTTTTCGTTTTTACTCCAGTTCTTTGTTTTTAGCTTGTAAGTAACCATATGTTATCATTTTGGTATATTTCTGTTTGGACCTAGTAGGCTATTAAGCCTTTCTGCTATTAGGACGACTCTGACCCGTCGTCAAGTTTATGTGACATACGTGAATACGACGAGTTGAGCTCGTCGTAGAAATTTGGGGCTGTTTATATATACAACGAGTTTAATTTGTGATAGTTATTACCAGGCCGTCTATCCTTCCGTACTCGTTACATATCGAAACGGCAAGTTTCATGAGCGAATGCACTGATAGCTTCAACTTGAATCACGAGCGAATGGGTTGTTCGTTTGGGGCCAAACGCTGCACAACTATCGCATAGAGGAAGGGGTTGAGCCTAGACCATAAATAGTGGAGGGCTACTCTATTCTACTGTACTCTTCTTCTGCTTCTCTCTCTCTCTCTCTCGCTCGCTCACTTTCTCTAACATTCTTGTCTCGTAGCCCTTTTTTGCGAAGCCCTTTTTTTCCTCCTCCTCTCCTTATCTCCACATCTCCACGTTTCGCCTTTTCAAATCTCTGCCGAAATAGCGACGCATGCGAGACGAACAACTCGTTGCTCCGGTTAGTGGTCTCGTGAGGAATATTTTTCAAATGCGATGCTCGCGACGCTTTCGTTGGTCGACAGGAGGAAAAAATGGAGTGGTAGGCGGAAAAATTCCAGCGAGAGGTGATTCGCAATCCGTGAACCGGAGATTTTACGTAATGCCTTAAATTTTCGGATCAACATGTTTATCGTGGCGTGGCAGCGTAGAGAAAGGGATAACATTAATTTATTATATCCAACGGGATTAGCGCGGTGTCCTCGCAACGGTGGAGAAAAAAAGGTGTTTCAATATTTTCATAAAATATCACGCGTCGCGATAATTGCCTTTTATCAGGGACATCGCTAATTGCGAGCGCCGGCTCACGTCGCGTCCCGTGTCGAATAAAAAGTGCGAGAGGGTGCGTGCAAGAAGGAGAGACTCGCGAATCCACTCACGTAATCGTGGCGAATAATGAAGTCCGATCGTACAGGCGCCTGTGTCGTAACTTTAAAGAAGAAAAAGAAATTATACGTGCCCTTTATTCTTTTACTTCATTCGTAAACGAATTCTTTCGAACTCCGCTTCCATTAAGTAGAAAGAAGAGAGCTCGTAATATTTCTTGAATCTCGAAACGCGAGCTTTTCAGCTGAATCCATTCAGCTTTTTAGTAAACATGCGCGCGTAATTTTAGCGATTAATGAAGGATCGATCGTAGAGGTACCATACATCGTCGTATCTTCAAAAACGTAAAAGCAAATGCGCACTCTCAATTTGTTTAATTCGTTAGTAAACAAATTCCTTGAAATTCCGCTCCCGTTTATAGATACGAGAAAGCGCGATATTTCATAAATCTTAGAATACAACGTCGGTATTGAATATTCTCGCCTTTTCGCATTCGCACGTCGACTTCGCGGAAATTGTTCTTAAATTTCCTCCAGCTCACGCGCTCTTTTCCCCCAAAGCAACTAGGAACATTTTCGAATTAGAATAATCCGAATGCCGAATGCACGCGTGTGAAGTCCTCTATGAGAGTCTCTCCTCGAGCTTGGATTTATCCAGGTACATTTATATACACGTGATCTGCGTGTGCCTTTATGCGCGCGCGTGTGTGTGTGTTTGCGTGCATGCGTGCGTGCACGCTAGGGGTGAAAGCGGCGGGAAAACGGGAACGGACAAGGGTGAAGGTGGAAGGGAGGATATTGTGACCCTTACGAACTAATCCGGATTAAATTCGAATCCCCGGCTATGCGGCTAGGCGACCTGCGAACATGCAGTGCGCCTTCTTGCGCCATACGATTGGACTCGTTGCGCCATTTAACCCTGACGAGAGGAGTTGGGTGGGAGGGTTGGACAAGGCACCGGAGCGAGAACGAGAATAAAAGAATTGTTCAGATTATCACCGACGTTCGGCCCTTCCACCGGTGAGGAGAATGGGATGGATGATAGTCTTCGTCGAAGTTTCGTGAACTCGTTTATATTGGCTTTGTGTTTGTTTCGTACGGCTCAGCAGTGATCCTAGTGAGTGAATTCAAATGGAGATGCGATGATAGATCATCGAAAGCTATGTGGTTTACTCGGAAGATAGATGGTGCGCGATTTTCTTTGATTTCGTTTCTTTTTTATTTTCATTAATGATTACTTCTCGAATGTGAACAACAAATATAAATCTTCATGTACGTATATTTCCAATCGATAATAACGTTTTAATTACTCTCAATCGAAGCTTCGGTAGTGTGCTCGTCGCCGTGGTGGTTCTGTGACTCGTATGGGTGATACAGTGAGTAAACTCGGTTACAATCGATTCTTCGATGGATGTGGTTACTTTAAAGGAGAAGAGTACTGTCTGGTTTTCTTTTATTCTCTTTTTCATCGCGATTCTCGGTACTCGGTTATCGAACAGTTTCGATTAATATTAATATCTTTAACGAATGGGAATTGGGGAAAAAAAGAAACTTTCAGCTTATACGAATAATACGTTATAATTAGTCTTGATCGAAGCTTCGTGGGATGCATCATCGTTACGTTTGTTGTTTGGATTGGGAGGTTGACCCAGTGAGTAATCTCGACCAGCGACATTCGATTCTCGAATGGTTTCTTTAAAGAATAGACGGTACTTGATTTACTTCGACTCTTTTTTTTTTATTGGCTCTTATCAGCGCACGATTTTCACACACTATTTTGATTAATAGTCACATCTTTAATGAATGAGCGAAAGAGAAGAACGGAGGATGTTTACGTAAAAAATCGTGGGGATCATCGATCGACGAAGAATATTTGTCGCTCGAGATTATTCGAGATCGGAGACAACCTGAAGAGTTTCGTCTCTAGGCGTACCGCATGTGCGTTCGAGCTTTCAACCTGACCACACGGTAAGCCAAAGGCAAAATCGATATCATAACTCGCGGAGTGCAGTTTCGCTCTACATTGTCCTTCCATACTTTCCTCGTTTCTCGAGCGAGGACACGCGCTCTGTCGGCATCTATTGTTCCGAAATTTTATTTCTTCCATTTATTTTGGAACGAATTTCTAAAAACGTGGAGACGATCTTTCACGGAACCCGACGGAGAATGTGAAACTTTCCATAAAAGCTTAATCTTATCATCGCTTGATTTCTTATAATGTAATTGTCACGAAAACATTCGTTCTTGCTGTGCATTTAAAAAATCTAATTTCTCCACGCTCAATTAACGCATTATCGTCTGGGGTAATTATCTGAGGACAGCCTTATTCCTTTTTTTTTATCTGAAAATCTGCACAGGGGACGAAATTTGCAAATGCGACAGATAATTAAAAACGTTAATTTTCTTAGCACTTCAGCCTCATTAATTACAACCTCCTTCGTCCATCCGCGGTATTCTCATTTTACTACTTTCTCCACATTCTATTACACACCCAAAACTAATAACGGTATTTCTAACGTATTAAGAACACTCGTACATCTCACCTTATACATAAATTAGCACGGATCCTCGTAAATTTTCTCAAAAATTTCTGCAAAACAACGCCGTTCCCAATCGCAACCACTAGCCACTATACCCCAACGTTACACTGAGAGAAAAAAATGGTTGGGTTTACTATAATCTCGCTATATTTTATAGTTAAATTTGGCGTCGAACATATTTTTATAGTTCACTTAACCATACAAAATATAGTAGAATGAACGATTTATACAAATGGTTATATTATTAACTATTACTTTTGTTCTTGTTACAATATGTATAGTAAAATGTGCTATGTGAATATAGTTAGTTCTATCACTATGTATGAAATATTCTGGTAATATTGACTATATGAAATAGTTACTTTTCTTGCTATTTTATATTTTCAATCATACTATATTTTTAGTTGAAATAACCATAATTTTCGGTAAAAAAATAATATAGTTGGTTATACTATGCCTTTATCGTAATTATTACCGACATTATGGTAACATTTACCATAAATATCATATTTCCAACCACTATGCCATTATGTTACTATGCCATTATAGTTAGATATATCACATACTTTTCTCTCAGTGTAAGAACCCATCCAATACAACCAAAGAACCTCATACACTCTTCTTCCCCGCGAAGCCTTAAGATCCTCTTCGCCAATCTCCGCGCTCGAATCAGACTCCAACCTGCGCTTGTGTTAAAAACAGAACGCGTGGAGAAAGATTCAAAGTCGCACGATCTCGCGCCGAATTTCCCTGAAACTTTCGTCACCCACGAATTTCACGGTACACCCCGTAGATGATATTCCGCAGTGCCGTGGAACACACAGGATACGCCAAGAGAGACGGGTGAGGCGGAAGGAGAGAAGAAGCGTGGTAGGAGAGGGGTGGGTTTGAGCCCGTGGGGGGGGGGGGGGCGGTGGAGGCGGTGTATACGAAGTATAAGGGATGAGAGAGGGGGTGAGCGGTGGTACGAGGGGGTTAGGATTAGCTGAGTTGTGTGCGTTGGATTTCGGATTTGGACGGCGGGCGGCGCACACACGACCAATAATCCCGGATTAATCCTGGGCTCGTCCACACTCACGCGTCTTCGCGCACACATAGAGAGAGGCACACGAGGACGCACAATCCTGTATGAATCTCTCTTCCACCGACACGCTCGTAGGTGCGGGGAGGACTCGTGCGCGAGGAAGAGAGGAAGAGGAGGAGGTCCAGTCAAACCACCCCACGAGCAGCAGCATCGCTCTGCTCTCGTCCTGTCCTTCGTCCCGCTCTATGGCTGTGTGTGTGTGTTTGTATGTGTGTGTGTGTGTGGATGGGTGCTCGATGCACGGTAATTGCGTGTGCGAAGGCGCGAACACACACAGAGATCGCGAGCGAGCAGGCTCGAGCTACTAAAGGATTTGGCTATTCGCACACGGAAACGCGCGAGACGGTGTATAGCACGGGCCACACACGCACACGCGAACGTCGACACGTTCGCCCAAAGATAATCCTCACGAATACAGAGCCCGGATAATCCCCGTGCAGGGCCCGTATATGCGGGGCCACCGCGTGTGCTGGACTTGTGTGGGTGTGGAAGAGAGGAGAGGACGGTGGTGAGAGGAAGAGCGTGGATGATGGTTCGTACAAAAGGGTGGTCGGGGAGAGAGGGCGAAGGGAAGGTAGGAGGTGACGCGGGAGAAGGTGGAGAGGAGATGGGGGTGGTGGAAGCGGGTAGGACTATGGCAGAGCACACAAGGTTTAGAGGCTAAGCGGCTCATCCCCCAGGAAGCTTTACATCCCGTCCTGATACGACGGGAATTCTACGAACGATTCGAAAGATACTGCATGTGTCCGTCGCGTGCGCGACGTGTGGGTGAGAGGGTGAATGAGGTGGACGAAGGTGTGGGAGAGAATTCGTCGAGGATGCGAGTGGAGAAGGAGGAATGATTTCAGGTGGTTTTACGGATAAAAGTTTATTTAAATATTGCAAATCGTCGTTAGAGAGAACTTTTTATGGGGAGAAATAAATCGGTGATTGAGTGCGAATGAGGTGGATGGGGGTGTGAGAGAGAATATCTCGAGGATGCGATTGGAGAACGAGAAAAAACGTTCGGGGCGGTTTTGCGGAAGATAGTTTATTTAAATGTTGCGTCCGTCTTCGAAGAAAATTTTTCATGGGAAGAAAAATAAGTGGCGGAACGAGAGTGAATGTGGTCAACAAGGGTGCGAGAGAGAGGGGAATATTCGAGTCTGCGAACGGAGAGAGAGAGAAGATCCCGGGTGTTTATCTGCCAAAAATTTAAACAATTGGTAGAAGGTACTTTAAAAATTACTCTCTACTTCGAAGATGTTCGTCCAAGTAATAAGTTTCAATCGAAACAAAAAGAATCGAAACTGTATGCATTAAGCAGAAGATCACGAACGTTTCGTAAATGTCTCGTAAAAATATTCCCAGTGAGAAAAAAAAGAAATCAAATTTGTAATCTCCCAAGCGTAGGGCCTCATCAAGAATCGATCGGTGTATCGCGACGATTAAAGTCGTTTACTCGATAACCATCGGAGGTTCGTCGATTCCCAAGGGTCCACGCAACACACACAGAAAAGAACGATCACGCTCATAATTTTCATTGAAACGAGATTGTCCACGACATTACTTATAAAGGTGCTCGTACGCCGACGTTCAGGGAGAGAAAGAGAGAGAGAGAGAACGAATGAGCAAGTGAGTTCGTTCGTTCATAAGAGGGGAGAAAGCACAGGCCGCACAGTTTGTTTCCCGCGGATTATTTCGTGCCAGGAATCTTGCCGTGCGGATAATTAACAATTAAATCAGGCCCTGGCATACGCCGTGCAGAGGAGAGAGGGAGAGTGGGGAGGCTGAGAAGCTGATAGTAGTCGCTCAAAGAGGCGGTGGGGGTAGGATTATCTTGCTAAACGACCGTCGCGCCGGACGGATAATCTTTCGGCATTCTCGACGTACTCCTCTCGAAAATTTTGTTCCTCTCGTATGCGCGAACAAAAGATAAAAAACGCGAGAAGGGAGAGGAGAGGAGAGAGAAAGTGAGCGGAAGGGAGAGAAAGAGAGATTCTTTCCCGAAGTGACCCACCCACCACCGGGCTCTATGACCATAATCTTAATCCTGGATCAAGCATTCTGGGGTTCGTATAATCCCGCCATTTTGTCCCTGAAACGAATCTCGGGGATTAGAGTGTCTAAATACGAGCGGCGAT
This sequence comes from Tiphia femorata, assembly GCA_944319695.1. Classification (NCBI taxonomy): domain Eukaryota; kingdom Metazoa; phylum Arthropoda; class Insecta; order Hymenoptera; family Tiphiidae; genus Tiphia; species Tiphia femorata. The sequence continues at coordinate 6,350,868 of OX090902.1, forward strand.
AAATATGTGGATCGCGTGACCTTGGATTACGTCGGGCGAAGTTCGACGACGTTGGCAGAGAGGCGAGATCGTCGAGATACGAAAACGAAAAATTTTCGGGAAGAATTATTATTCAGACATTCATACGTTATTTGAGTGTGCGATTTTTCTTGAATATTCGTTCCTCGGAGTTCTTGAAATTTCATTAGGAAGACTCTTGGGACCACGGAGACCCACAGCATCATTTGAAATTATTCGTAAACCTTCCATTTCATGACCAACGAAACCGTGGTAAATTTGTAGATTTTTCGTTCAACAACAAATATGCTTGTTAATCAAAGTATCAAGCCCAATATAGTGAGAATAAAATTCGAAAAGTGCTTGAGATGTCAGGAAATTTAGTGTACTCGTAATAAAACAGATTGGTTATTGCGTAAATTAGCTAAATAAAGCAAAATAGCAAAACAAGAGTAAACTACATGAAACTTATTGAGTGCTTCGGAGTTGCTTCATTACTGCGTAATGTTTGTGACCTGAGGAAATTCGGTATACGTATAATAAACAATTAGTTATTACGTAAAGTAACTAAATAAAGCAAAATAGAAACCGTGAGATCTATTAAATTCTTCAGAGTCGTACTGGGATACCCAACTACAAAATTTCATATTAGACAAACTCCTACGCATACATCGATGACTATACTACCAAGCCTACCTTTCATTAAAACGACGATATGGACCGTTTATTTTGAAAGTGGTGTAAGTCCATTTAAAAAAAAAAAATTAACTAGTTGTAAATATAAAGTTAAATTAATCACAAATTATCTGATATCTCATTTTTCTTAAAAAATGGACTTACATTACTTTCAAAATAAACGGTCCATATACCGAACTATAGAAATTCATATCGAACCAACTAGTACGCATTCACTAATAACTACACAGTCAACCCTACCTCTCATTACAATTATCAGTCTCGTAAATGAATTCAAAAGCGCAAATGTCACACGAGGACTACGAACTCTCCATTGGCTCCAGCGCGAAAGAGGAAGGAGAAGAAGAGGAGGTAGGTGTTCTGACGGAGTGGAGGTGGTCGCGCGCTTCTCATTCCTTTTTCAACTCGAGCGGGGAACTCCCGGGGAGATTATCGTGGCGCGTTTCACGTGCCAGGATAGCAGAAGGTAGGCAAGGATAACACGAGCCACGTGGAGACGAAAGGAGGAGGATGAGGACGAAGAAGAGGAGGTGGAGGAGGAAGAAGAGGATCCTCTTTAGGTTCACACGCGGCCGGAGACGAGATGAGTTCTCGCAGCCTGTTGCATTCGACGACGCGGCAAGCTAGGAAAAGAACAAAACGCGCCGACCACGTCGAGTCCTCCAAGGACACGCGCGGGCGCATGAAACATGGAGACTGTCAAGGCAGGAAGAGAGAGAGAGAGAGAGAGAGAGAGAGAGAGAGAGAGAGAGAGAGAGAGAGAGAGAGAGAGAGGACGAAGAGGATCAGTAAGAGGAGAGAACGAATTGGAGCGAAGGGTCAGAATTATCCCTGAGACTCGAAGGATTGGGATAAGGAGCGAGCGAGACCATCAGGCTCGCAGGACTCGCGAAAGTCGAAGGACTTCGTGGCTCCGAGATATGAGGGCCTGATCCTTGCGGATTTTCGGCCTTCCAGGTTCTCAAGGTGTCCTGGAGAGGAAGACGCGACGAGCGTCCTTGAGACCCGCTCCTGCGGTCCTGATGCTCAAGGGTCATCCGCTACCCTTTTTTACCTTTCTCCAAGTGTCCTTCCGCTACCCGGGATTCTAGATGTTCCCTTTCTTTACTCGAGTTTGGGGGTAAAGGGTCGGTATATGGTAAAGGGAGAAGCTGGTGCTGGTAAAGTTAAATTCGAATTGACAATGTCGATCGTAGACGTAGATTAGCGTAGGAAAGATTATTATTTCGTTGGTTTATTTGATCAATGAGATTACTTGTTCATAAGTTCTTACGATTAATCGTTTCATCGTGTAGCTTAATATGTTTGTCCAGGGCTGCGTTTTCGTTCTCTCGTTTTTGGGTACTTTCTCTCGTAACATCTTAGAAAAGTGACTTTTATGAATTTTGGAGCACACGCAATGATCGTGAAAGTAATCACGTTAATCAGGAGGAAGGAGATTTGCAGGAAATCGTGGACAAGCGCGCATACAATTAATCCGATTCTTTCTGGCGTCGACTGGGTTCTGTTGACACAGAGTATCTTGGCATGCTTGCACGTGCTCGCGCGACATTGTGTAACATTGTTGCGCGAATTAACATGCGCTGCTCGTGCATCACCGTGTACTTTTCCTTCCATTCTCAGTGAACGATATCTTGCTACTCATAATTAACTGACAACCCCTCCCACAGAACGTAAGCTCGCCTAACGCACGGCCATTTTGCAGTAATAAATTCAAAGACAGCGTCACGCCACGACGACAACGAGAGAACATAAGTCCTTCGAAACAATCTCTACGATTTTCATTTTCCAATCTTGATCGCGACAATTGTTTCTCATCAGCTGTATCAGTGGATTCGCCGAGGTAATCTACAAAGTCCTCGAAAGCCAATATAAATGCATTGCTAATTATAAAAGTGGCGTAAGATGAAAATTCTTTCCTTTACAAACCAACTCGTATTTTCGTGGAATAAACAAGGAAAAGCTTCACTTTCCAATTTCAAGGATCCGAGGAAGGCCTCAAGCTGAACCTGTCGATTTGGAGAAAGTTTTGCCAGTGATGAAAAATGATTCGCCCTGTCTCCAACGGATCTCCGAAAATCACAATGTTTATCATTAGTCCAATTTTCGGTTCACTCTCACATGGCAAGGTGAAAGCTCTTCTCCCTATTTACGATAGAAATACGCTGACGGGACAGAACTTGCTCGTGGATCGATGGCTGATAATTTGTAGGCCTAACGGACGTCTCCTCTACCAGGAGAGCATGTCCTATGGTGGCGCTCGGCGCCAAACACCTCCGTCCTCGTCCCCCACGTGTCTCTCTTCTACCAAGCGTGCACCTCTGGAACAAAACGAATAGAAACCTTCGTCGACGGAATAGAGACGAAAAGAAGAAGAATATGAACGAAATGTAGAAGAAGGAAGGACAGAAGGGGCTCGTCTCGTCCTTCGTTGCCGAAAAATATGCAAATGAGGTCCTTTGTTCGATACCTGCCGGCTTATTTTCGCGGACGGGACAGCAGGAGCGTGACGTAGGTGTCCACGATGGCCCGTGGTTTGTTGGACCCTCGAAATGCCCCGTGACCCAAATAAGGGCTTTTGTAGGACCCCGTGGACCAGGAGAGTAGGAGAGCAGGACGTGGGTGTCCTTACGCAACCCGTGGCGCGCACACGCACCCTTCCTTCCATCCCTCTCGTTCTCTTCTCTCTCCCTCTCTTTCTCTCTCTCTCTCTCTCTCTCTCTCTCTCTCTCTCTCCTCTTTTCCATCGTCGTCGAGCTCACGCGCGATCCACCAGTCCTTCGTTCTCTCTTTCACGCTTTTGTGCGCGAGACAAAGAGAGAGTGACTCCCGAAGGACCAGGCTGATATCCTGCCCGGTGCGTATGTTATCCTGCTAGTTGTTTACGCACGAGAATCGTAAAAAAAATCCTGGAATCGCACGGTGGTGGGGATAATGCGTGAAGAGGGAGGACGAGGGAGAGAGAGAAATGAGGAGAGTGAGGGACGACAGAATGGTGCACGTGTATACGTGCGTTTCACTTGGTTCTGTTGCTCGTTTCGGTTGTATCAAAGAACTGGAATGATTAACACGTTGCATTCGGAATCCTTTGTTATTTAATCCGCGCATTCATATCAGGGGGATATTAAGAACGGTATAATTAGAAGTGAAGTGATGTCGTTTCGAGTGTGACGGTATAATGGTTTAAATATTTATTTTAATTGATTACTGTGTGAGATCAATTTTTATTGCAAATATTATTTTAAATAAAATCAAAATTTTGCTATTATCTTTAGGATGTTTTCTCAGATGGGATGGGCAAGTGTAAAGGGTTAAGATAGGTGTGACAATTTTTTGAGCAAGAAAATATTTATTGTTTATTCGCATTGTTTTCATTTACTCGACTCAACTATTATTTTCTATCCCATTCGCCCGAATTATTACTCATTGCATAAGTCCGTAATTTATGTTCTGATATTTCGTATTGTAGAAAGAGAACAGCGTGGAAATTCTCGTGTACCGGAAAGTGAAGAGGAAGTTATTTATTAAATAACGGAGAAATCAATCGATGTTCGCGCACTTTCTCGTTCAAGGACACTCGCTCGTTGATCCTTCTGACAATTCACTGGGAAAGAGGCGACGCTTGCAATTGGCCCTCCGAGAATTTAAATCGAATGAGCGATGCCTCTTGATTCTCCGAAATCGAAACGCGAGGGTCTCGATGTTTTCTCGAAATTTAAACAGCGCCGCGTAGTCGTCGGAAGCGTCTCGTTTAATTGACTCAAATTTTATTGTTATTAATGTGGATCGCGCGTGGGCACTCCGTGCGTAAAAAAGAAGGAAGGTCCGCTATGAGATTTCAACTTACGCAATCGCCATCGACATTCGGACGCTGGGTATCAAATTAATTACCGTGTTCTACCATCTTTCTCCTAATCCCCGCCTAAGTAATCTCACGGATTATATAATCCCGCCATTTAGGACTTAGACTTACTAATCCTCGAGCGCCTTGGCCAAACAGAACGTCAGGATAGCGTAATCTGGGAGATTACTTAATCCTGGATTACGATCGAGAGAGAGGGAGAGAGAGAGAGAGAGAGAGAGAGAGAGAGAGAGAGAGAGAGAGAGAGAGAGAGAGAGAGAGAGAGAGATGCCAACGGTTACAGGAACGTGGTGGCAAACAATTTTATTTATTTCTCTTTTTTCTGTGCACGTCGTTTTTTTTGGCCGAGCCATTTGCGGTGACTTTGATGTATTTTATCCCCGACGAATTCTTACACGAGCTTTCGCGAACATCTTAGAATCCGAATTTGGCAACGAGACGCCTCGCTGATAAACAGATTTAAGCGTAACCATCTGACGCACACTCGACAAACAATATTTTTCGTCTGACAATGAGAGATACTCGACTCACAAAGAATGATCCTTGCGCTTATCGCTGACTGTCGTAATGTAAATATGTGGTTGCGTTCTTTCGGAAATTCACTGAGAATCCGTAACAGACTGAGCTAATGGCAAGTAAATTATAAGATGGCATGTAAAATACATTTCATAGAGGTAGTGCGCACGATACGAGCAAACTTGACGAAGAGAACGGGCCGCAAAAGTTGGATCAAGTTTGTCGGTTTTTCTAAATTCTTTCCATTGAGACGCGAAAAGTGTTTGTCCCTTTTTGGAAATCTAATTCGCCCTACTAAACGGTCAATTCCGTAATGACTCTTCGTAACTTCTGAAAACCTCGGACAAACATATACCTCCAGTACCAAAAATGAAATCCTGATAATCAGGACGCGGTGACAGACGTCGCAGTAGGATGCCCTACCAGCCCGCTGGCAGACAAACAAGAGGGTGGAACGGCTGATGTTCCCCTAGTGCCTCGGTAAACAATTTTCAGACTGTCGGCGAACAGTTTCGTCGTCCAGGATTTTTTCATCCGCGGAGAAACGATTCTCAGACCCGTCTTCGATCCTCCATCATCATGATACATTTTCTCTTTCAAATCATCCACCTAGCATACTTTCTTCGCAGAGAAGAACTTCCAGCTTGTCCGTCAATTTACTACAACTTTACAATCACGTCACGTCAAAACGATCACTCTTCCTCTTTTAAATAACCTTCTTTAATCAACCCAAAAGTGGGTTGGATCCCACTTCGGAACGAAAAAATGGCTCGACGCTCGAAACGAAAAATCGAAAATCAAGAACATCGTGCAATGTTTACATTTACCGTTCATTTTATCACACGGATTAAACAAACGCTGTAGAAAAAGCGCAAAGGCTGTTACGAACGCATCGCCAATTTCAGCTACAATTATTGGCATTGTGATCAGTTTACCATTTGCGTCCCGTTCACCTTATCCCGACCTCCTCACTGTCGGTGTCCTTCGAAGGACCCTTGAAAATTGTGAAACGCCTCCCCATCGCGGCAGGCGGTTCCTGCGTGATCTTCCGAGTCGCTTCTACTCTCCTGGGACGGAGAGGTCACACGGTAGCCTTAACCACATTCCCATGGGATCTCGTGGGGGAGTTCCAGCAGGGTTGTCGTTGGTCACCATCGTAGGTAAAGGAAGGAATGGGTTCGCGGGATCGGGACACTTGCGAAGGACCAACGTCACGGAGGCACGATGCGTCGTGGCACGTGGGTAGAGAGAAAGCCTTTGGCGATTTAGAGGGGATATACGTGCGCGATGAGACCAGGGCCGCAGGAGCGCGAAGGACCTTGACCAATCTCGCAGGACGATCCTTGTGAAAGAAGGTCCTTTTCTCACCCTAGTTGTTGTCGGAAGTCCATCTCATGCGGCCCTGGTAAGGAAAACCCGGACAAATCTACACAAATCCAAGGATCTTCCAAAGTAAGCCGAGCTTGATAAAAGGACACGAGGACTCTGAGAAATATTAGAAAGAACTCGAGAACCTCTCGTTGATTTGACTGCACAGCGAACCTCGCCAAGTGAAAATGTCGTGGAAAATTGGAAAGGTTTTGTTTCGAGCGGTCTTGCTCTCGATAATCCAGAGGCGCATTTGGAAATGATTTTAATTATATTTTTATCCCGTTTCGCTCACGTATTAATATATAGAAGCTTATATCGGTATACTCTCCTCGCACACGTGGTAATCTCGCAACATTTGATCACATTAACGTTAATAATAGCCGTTACGCGTACATTTCGTACGCGCTTTCGCGAAATGGGATCACAGAGCGGCGGGCGTTGAAAGATGCATTAAAATTATTGCAAAATTCACGAATGCATAAACTTTTGCATCCCATCGTATTTTTAAACGGACGTTCGTAGTCCTGCTACGGGTTCTCGAATATTTTCGATATTTGTTTCTTTGACACCCGGAGACACGATTCTAATCGAGACCGCTGTGTCGTCCTTCGAGGATCCTCGTCGAGAATCCTGCGAGAAGGAAGCCGCTTGCATCAAACGGTGGCGCGTCATAGACTCCTGATAAGAAAACCCCCTAAACTCCGTTCTAAATCCAGGATCAGCATGGTTCTGCGCGTTATCCTGTCGCGCTCCTCCTCCCGGCCTCTTAGGACACCAGGCGCCCCCATAAGGTCCTGATACGAAAAGCCCTTCGAGTCCAACCGAAATCTCGATACTCGAAGCGTTTGATCGTAGGAAGGTGGAGAGAGAGAGAGTCCTGGTTACGAGCCTTGGCCACGGGGGCTTTCGGCTCCTTTCATACTTTCCTGCTGACTTAAGGATTCGTTTATCCTTAGAGCCATGCCAAAGAGTCCTGATACCCTTTTGCGAATGTCCTTGCGATATGCGCGCCCAAGAAGTAAGAGAGGTCCTTGCGAGGATCTTCGTTTCTTCGTGAATCGCGAAAGGGCTCGGTGCTGCTGAGGTCTTGCGCGTACAAGGTGGTCCTGGATATCGAGATGTCCTGCGAAAGGTTCTTCTTTTCTATTTCTTCTTTTTTTCTTTTTACAAGTTCTTCATCTTCCTCCGTGCTTACGAGTGGCCGGAATTTGATTCTTCGTGATAATCCCAGATTAAAATTGTTTTCTTGAGGAGAAGAAGGTGTCGGAAGACGGCGTGTGAGAAAGGAGCGTGAGGTACAATTAGAGAGCGAGAGCGAGAGAGAGAGAGAGAGAGAGAGAGGGAGAACGACTGATTGTGAGTGAAGAAACGAAGCAAAGAGCGAGAGAGAAAGAGAAGAAGCCGTGTGGAAAAAAAAGGGCGTGGAACACGATCTTAATTCCGTCGAATGGGGATCGCACAAATCTCGATCTTCCTGCTTAGCCGGGCGCGCTCGCGTGCGAACAAAGGGAAAAGGAAAGAAAGGAGACAATTTCCCTCCTGGACCCGACCTGGTTAAGATTTATAATTTACGATCTTGGAAATAATCCGCGAACGAGGATAGAAACTGCGGATCGTCCAGAAGGATCTGGGCGCACTCGTGTGCGAGCGTGTGTGTGAGAGTGTGTTGAAGAGGGAAAGAGAGATCAACAAAGAGATACACAGAGTATGTGTGTGTGTGTGTGTGTGTGTCTGTGTGTGCGCGCGCGCGTGCGTGCGCACGTGAGAGAGGAAAAGGTATAGGGCGTGAGAGAAGATGGAGAACGTGCAGCATGAGAGAGGGAAAGGAGAGGGATGAAGTTTGAGAGGAAGAGAGAGAGAGAGGGACGAGTAGAGAGGAAGAAGCACGTAGGACTTATCCTTTGATCCAGGATTTATTTAACTACGGTCCCGGAGCGGGCTTATCCCGAGGGAGGTTTTAGCCACCAAGGGGGACGCACTATTGATTTTTAGCTCGGGGATTAAAAGCGCACTTTCGTAACACTAGGCGCGCTTAACGATTGGCCAGGACGCGTAGGATCGGTGGATGGTAAAATCATTAGGAGGAAATCGAACGAATTCTTAAGTTTTATCGTTGCAGTGAAATGGTTGACGAGAACGATACTATCCTGTAACAGATGTTTGTCTAAGATCTTTTATAAAATGTTCTTTTATCAAATAATCAAATATTCGATGAACGAAGATCTTGTATATTTTATACAAAGACAAATATATTTTACAGGGTAATATCGGCTTAACACAGGTCGAGAGAATTTTATTTTACTTCTGCCGTTTCGATCCTGTTATGTTAGAATTCTTGGATTTTTGGTTATATGCAAACGAGTTAATTAATGGCTTTTCTTTATCCCGTAAGGACTTCAAAGGATTCGAGAATAATAAAATATTCTTGTTTCGGTCGATATTTTATTTATTATTATATTGCTCTTCGATTGTCAACAAGATAACTCACCCTTACTGCTAAAATTATCATACTTTTATAATATAGTTACTTCACACGTTTTCTTCTGCCACCGAATAAAACAGTTATTTATTCTTGCATTAAAGATCACAACGAATAAGAAATAACTCTAAAGGATTATATTACTTATCGTGTATGTAAAGATGTTGCTACTGTAGCGACAGGAATCAATAAGAATCGACAGAAAGTAATCATCAAACCAATCAATTCCCGCTCATATGGGATTATTCTTTTCATCTCCGATCTAAACACGTAAATATCTAAAAATGCTCGGAAACCATTCTCGATTTATCCCGGGATTTTAATCGTCCTGGAAAATTTCTCTCAGCAGCTACCCTCGACACAGCGCATTAAAATATTTTTGCTTTTGTCGCCCGATGATATGGATTGGGAATAATGGAGGTCTCGGGGTGGAGAGGCACGTTGGAAAGATTAAACATTTATATTCTTTTGCGTATGTAACGAGCCGTGTTCTCTCTTTTTCTCCCTCCCTCTCTCTCCCTCCCTCCGTCACTCACACACACCTTTTCTCTCTTCGGCACGCGTCGCGACGCATCGAATTATCAATCGCCGCGATGAAATCTGGCGAGCCCCTGTTCGTCGCCACCACCACCGCGCGTAATTATAAAATTGCGAGAGCCAGCCTCGCGGATGAGAGACGAGTTATGCCGATTATACCGCCAGTTTATACGCCGTGGAATCCTACGAAAAAGCGTAGGCTTAATAATCGAGAAATTTCCATTCTCACCGAAGTGAAAGAGAAAGAGAAGAAAGCTGGCGAGTGCTAGTGGGATAAAACCGTCGATTAAGGGCACTCTGCCTGATTATGGAGGATTAATCGAGCGATCGCACGCGTAATGTCGTTACGAGGATCGTCTCGTTAAAAGGGAGAAAAAAAGTGAGGGAAATTTTAATGACGGACAATTTCACGAATAAATAAACAGAAGGTGGGGAAAAAATCGCGAGTCCTTCCTGCGATTTATATATATATATATATAGAATGACGCGAAAGTAATGACGCTGGCGCGCACCCGGGGTTAGCCCATAAATAATAATCGAGAGCTCGACGAAAATAAATTACGCGCCGGAGAGATCGCGCACGCGTTACTCGAACCAATCATAAATCAGGGTCCTTCCTCTTCATCCGTCGCTAAATCCTGCCTGCGCCATAATCGTGGAAACTACATCGGCCTCCCTCTCCACCGGCCACTCGTGCCAAAGCGAATCGATGACCGACGTTGTACTCACACACACGCACACACACACAGAGATTATGTTCGCGTGGAACAATTATTATCAAGCATTGTTGTTCTCCTCCATGGTCTCTCCATATCGCTTCGCATCCCTCTCCCGATCTCACGAATTCCCTTGAGCAAGCAGCTTCCTGTCGCTTCTTCTCTCCTCGATTTTTCTTTTCTTTCCTCTTCGTCGTACGAAAGGCGATTATCTGCTGGCCGCCGTGCCGGTCGCCTGGGAGATCAAAGTGCATTGAACGCGTTCGACTTGATCGCCGAAAGTCTCGAGGAGTTCTTGCGTGGGAGGAAGAGAGAGAGAGAGAAAGAGAGAAAAAAGAGGAAGGTTTGACGAATGCGGACGAGAGCACCGGGGCTTTCCTCGTGGGATAATGCATCGTAGTATTTCTCTTTTTTTATATATATATATCTCTTTTTCTCTCGAGTATAGGGGGTTGATAAAAAATCATCGGGCGGGTTTGCGCGCGCATGCGCACTGCCGACCGATCGACGGCTTTAGGAATATACGCGCCGGTTATCTTCACGGGTCAGCGGCCACGGTTGTTGGCTTAATCTTGAAGCTGTGGTGAGTGGAAGCACACGCGGCAGGGAGAAAAGAAGAAGAAGAAGGAGGAAGAGAGGGAGGAGAGCTTATCTTTATCCGCGGCCGGCTAGCGGCCATCGAGAGGCGTTTAGCGATGCCTTTAAGATCGCGTTGGACTGGTGATCCTGCTGATCGTGATCTTGCTCGTATTCGATAGTACGGACTTATCACGTGGCTCATTGAAATTCACGAGGTTGACAACTGTCGTCGTGCTCTTTCGTACATTACTCGAGATATTAATTAGTCGTAAATTTCCTTGATGTTTCTAACGCCCAATTAACTATTCGCCTTGCACGATCCAGATCGTCTTCGCATTACGTTTCGATAAGTTAAACAGGTACTTCGTGAGATTGAAAGAATTGCAATAGGCAGAGCAGGGATGAGAATCAGTTAAGATAACCTTCAACACCAACGGTATCAAAAGCACTCGAACGACCGATCGACGAAAGAAATTTCGATATGGAAAAGTCCTTTGAATAATAAGTATTCAAATCGCCTTGCAGACCGCGCGGTCGTCCTTTCGCGAATATTCAAAAATGCTTTTACCCTAACGATACTCTACAAACGAATTTTCTCATAATCACCAAAAGTAAAGAAGGAAGTTGTCACGCGAATTTGAAAAATTTCCATTTCGGCCTGTTCCTTCGACGGCCAGCATCCAGTCGTGAACCTGTGACGTCAATCGGTCGTCAGTTTCGTCGATCGACTGTCGGAGTATCAGAAATTGCAGTGGGCAAAGCGGGAACGAGAGGCTGACGCGATCTCGCGCGCGCGGCGGGGATGCTGCGTGCGTCCCTGCGAGCACGAGCTGTGTAAATCGTATTAGGGATTATTGCACGATCAAAAATATCCCCGGAGGATAATCCTCGAAGGTGGCGGCGATGTGTGAGTGGCATTAACTCCACTGTGTGGCATCATGCGCATAGGTATACACCGATCCCGTCAAACCCTCTCCTCTCCACCGCTTCTCTCATCTCCTCTCTTCCTCTCGTTCTCTTCTCTTCTTCCACACACACACGCGCACAAATATTCGATCGCGCGCGCGTGCGTGTAAATGCACCTCCGCAAAAATCCACGCCTCTGCATCCTGCCCGCTTCGATTTATCTTTCTCCTCTTTCAGGCTTCGCGTCGGGGCAGGTGACGCGTCCGAGGCAAGCATCCCAAATACCCTCGTATAATATTTCGTTAAATATACGCCCGCGTGTGTGTGAGACTCGATGAATTCTATCTTTCTCTCTTCTTCGTTTCTTCCTTTCGAAGATCTTTCTCTCTCTCTCTCTCTCTCTCTCTGTCTCTCTCTGTCTCCTTCTACGATCGTCCTTCTTCTGGGACGGTCGCAACGCGAAATCGTTGCCGAGGATATATTCGCGCGGAGCCTAAGGATTATCGCGGATGCGAAACGCGGCGCGCACCGTAAAGACGATTAGCCCTGCGATCAGCATCATCGTAGTCGTCATTATTATTATCGTTATTACGATCGTTTATGCATATAACTGGGAGAGCGCCGTGATACTGGTTTCGGTGAATGTGTCGTCGGTCGGAATGGCACGAAGGCCCTTTTCGAAATCCAAGATTTCTCTTTGTCGTGCTTTTTAATTATCTCACGAGGGTTCACTGTTCTATTGTGCATTCATAATGGCCGAGGGAGCGCATTAATGTTCTAAGGCTCTTATAAACGCGACTATAGGGTGGCATCAGTTCTGCGCTGCTTGCATCTTTATTCGTCCGCTCGTTTTTTATGGACTGGAAACCTTAAATTTTTTTTTGCATTTCTAATTAAGTTTTGAAAATGATATTTTTCTTCTTGCGCCCATGGTTACGTTCTTAGTAAAATTACAAAACGGCATTCCTCTTGCTTGTATTTCCAAGAAAATTTGAAAATTGTGTTCTTCTTGCTTGATTTCGTCGTGGCGCGACAAATGCAAGGATTTTCTCTCCTCTCTTTTCTCAGTAAAGGCACCGCTCGCGAGCGTGTTCGTTAATTATCATTTAACGCTCCCTTTAACGATCAATTGGCATTCCGGGAATCGATCGGCCGACGAACTTTCATTCATCTTTCCGATTTAACGGCCCTAGTCCGTTCTACACCCCTCTTCGTCTTTATTACGCGCTTTTTTATTAACTCGGGATCATTACTCCGTGACTCGCGGCCGAGTGATACGCGGAGCGTCACCGACGAAGGAAGCGGTCGATAGGAGGAAACAAAGAGAAGAAGGTGGTGATCCCACGATGTCTAACTATTAATGGACAACGTCGCGGCTTAAGGGAGCGTGCGAGAGAAGAGAGAAGAGAGAGAGAGAGAGAGAGAGACAGAGAGAGAAAGTGGGAGGCGTGCGATTGGCAGCGAGAGAGCAGAAGAATTATCGATAAGTCGTAATTAATCCTCGGGCGTGGAACTTCGCGGAGAAGTGGCGGAGGTTTGCATTCGCGAAGGAAAATTGAAAAATTTTGTTCCATCTGGATGGATATCAGTGGCAGAGATACACGGCATGGTGCTTGTGGTGGTTATTACAAATTTATTTCTTATTCGCGAAGGGGTCGAACAAATTTTTGGACCGCGCAATTTGCGAACGGGACGCGAATTCGGAATATGGCGAAAAGTAGAATTCAAATTTTCTTCATATCATCTCGATGACCAAATAACAGAAATTCGACACGATGCTTTTTTCGTTGGTTATTATAAATACGGTTCTAATACCCAGAAAGTTGCATCAAATTCTTTTACTATAATGGCCAAACAAATTTTGAATGTGAGCGTATCAGGAAGTAAAATTTTCTATTTTTATTCTACTTCCACGACCCAGCGACAGAGGTCAGTCATCGCGCTTCCGTTGGCTATTATAAATTGATTTTTAATACCGAGAAAGTTCCTCACAACTTTCTGGACTCTAATTCACGAACGAGGTACGAATCCGAGAGTGTCGCGCGTATTCTCACAGCCCGTCGATCAGTCGGGCGCGCGTCGAAGGGGTGGTAGGTAGGTTGGAGAAAAAAAAATGCATTTGCACCTCGCGCGCAAGAACAAGAAGGACGGTTGATCGCGTTCGCTCTCTCGAGGCGCTCGGGCAATCCTATTTCTTTCTTATGCAAAATCTCCGAGCGCGTAGTAGCGCGTTAAGGGATTAAAAGTCTGCTCCTATAGGGTCAGCCGAAGGCTTAGAACGCCTAACAAGATTAGCCTAAGACGTCGAGTCCGCATACCCGGAGGATTACACATTATGTATTCACCTGGATGTATTCGCGAGGGGAGAGAGAAGAGAAAGAGAGATCTAGTTCGACTCTCACCCCATGTGTGTTCCCCAAAGGCGCCACATGTGGGCCCGTACGCGACGACTGGTGAATGAAACGTGTCGGAGAAGGAGAGAGAAAGTAGAAGGAGAGATGAAGGTTGGGGAGAATAGATTTAATGATCGTCAACCGTCCGCGGGTGGGATGTCTGTGATTTTCAATTCTTCACATTCTTCAGATTCGATGGCTCTAATAGTCAAAGCTCGCGAACGATTTGTCTATATTCCGCATATTTTCTATTCTAGAAGTTAACACGTTGAACTGCCAAACGGATTTTTCACGGCTTGCTCGTGGTGCCGCACCTTATATTCTTTTTGTGTTTTCTTTTCTTTTTGTTAACGTGTGATCTTCTAAAGCGTTATAAATTACGGTTAGTATAATCATTTTTTGAATGATTCTTCTGAAGGTCACCGGTCACCACCGTACCGCCACAGAAAGAACAAGTGCGGACACATACCGTGGTCATCACCGTGGCGTTCAACGTGTTAACGATGGAAATAACGGAGCTTTGTTATAATCGACCTTTATTTGACATTCGATTCTTTTTGGCACATTAGCACGATCTTTACTTGTATAATAACTGATAATTTTTTTCACCTCTTGTTTTCCAAAAATCATTTATTTAGCATCGATTATCCGAGAAATTGAACTTCTAGAAATCGGCGATTGAATTCTAAATTCTTTCTCTTCGCAATCTTGATGTTGCCTGGATTTTTAACCTTCCATTCTTTCGACTTTTCGAAAAAATCATTAATTTACAATCGTTCGTCCGAGAAAGTGGAGTTTTAGAAATGGCCAATCAAATTTTCAATTCTTTCGCTTCGGGATCCTCACCCTGTCCCGGTTTTTCACCTTTAAGTCTCTCCACCCTCGGGCCTCGCTGGTTACATCGCACCGAAACCATAATAAAGATACATCCGTCGTGCTATCTCTATATCTGAATGCGCAGCTGAATGTATTATAATAATAGAGCACGCTTCTGGAACGCGATCCCATATAAGAGAGCCTTCCTCACAGGAAAGAGAGCGGACTCCAAAGGGGAGCCTTATCTTCCCTGGTCGACTAGTACTCTATTTCGAGGCGAGATATACAGCCCTCTCTTTTCTCCCTCTTTCACCTCTCTCTCACTCTTTCTCTCTCTCCCTCCCACCCTCCGTCTCTTTTTCACGCTCTCTTCCCGTGCCTTTTAATGTCTTTTCTCGGAGTGTTTTGATTAAGAGTGCTCGAGTGAAGTCCTCTCCGGCGGTCACGCGGTGACAAAGAGAGAAAGAGAGGAAGAAAGAAGGGATAAGGGTAGAAAATGAGGGAGAACGTGCGAGGATGCGAGAGATAGAGAGAGAGGGAGAGGGCGAGGGGTGAGTGAAAATAAGAAAGAGAGAGAGAGAGAGAGAGAGAAGAGGGAGAGGACTGCGAAGATACGGTGAGCGAGCTTTGAGTAATTGTTGGCTTACCGCTGTCAGATCGTCAAAAGCTGCCGTCTCTGGCGTCGCGACGCCAAAAATCTCGATAAGCTTTTACATTTAAGTCGAGGTAGAAATTTGATAAGAAACGCGTAAACTTGTGGATACTTCTAATGCGTAGGTAAATATAAATTCCGGATCTGTAAGTGAATTCGATATTTTAAGCGATATTCCGATTATACGAATTTCAAGATCCGAATATCGACCATTTTTGGATATCCGAACATTCCAATATCATGAAATCCGAATCTTGTCAATAGCCTTACTCTTAAAATCCTAATAATGCGCAGGGGTATGCGGGGCTGGTAGCGCGATGTCGCATGCAGTAGCGCGCGTGCGTAACACTTCTCGAGGTAGTCAAAGACGAACATTTTTTGTTTTTCCGCGTTTTCTCTCCTCCCGTCTTCGATCTCGAACCTCGCCAAGAGGTTCGATTGGTTGCGCTTGGCAGCTCGCCAAGAAAGCGGATCCCTTCCTCGCGGCCAACTGCGCGAGCAGGAGCGAAGAAGAAGTAAGGAAGGAAGAAATTCCTCTAACGCGGATACCACGAATACCAGGCGAGGATGGTAGGAGTAAGTGGTGGTTTTGGCAAGGGGATGCTCTGATGCGATTTCACGCTGGATTTGCCTAAGATCTCCGCTAAGGAGCCCTTTAACCCTCCCCTTTTACCCTTCCCAGACTTCACCCTTCCATCACGCACTCCTCTTGGTTCTGCTTTCTCCTTTCCTGGTTCACCCTCCTGACCTCCACCTCCCACTTTCGTTCAGCCATACTCGTCCCACTATTGGCCCACCCTCGAGTGGAGGAACCACCCTTAAGATTACGCGTCTTAGCGCGGTGTCGCCCAAGCGCCCGTCATTGTTTAAAAGAACCGTCGAGGATCGTCGTGTTTCAATTAAGCGGCTCGTTACCGAGGGCGCGAGTACAGCGTGTAAAAGATGGGCGGGAATAAATTTTTGCGGATGTTTAGCATTGTTCTACGAAGTGTTGTTGAAATTCTCAGACTTTTCCGATGGGATACTTTCGACAATTCTTGTTTTTGCGTTTTTACTGTAGTGATTTACTGTTTTTACTGTTGCGTGATTTTCTGTAGTGGAATATTACTCTGTAGGCGGACAAATGCCCTGAACGATTCATTCTAGCACCTCACACCTTCACCCCTGGTCAAGTCAAATTTCCTACAATTTACTTCACACATCTTCAAGGAAATTACAAGAAGAATCGAACTGGTGGATAAATATCTTTAAATAAAGCAAACCTCCGTGTAATCTCCAGACAATGCTCGCATCACGCGCCGCGCCATCAGCGAGTCCATTAAATATCTCCTTTGATCCCCCACCGTGAAATGTCCACTCCCCATTGATCTTTCTAAATATTTCAGATCGGTCCGAGCAAGTGGAATGGCTAAATCCGACGTATTCCTCCGGCCGAAGGGGAGAGTCTTCGGGTTTACCTAAACCCCTCGTGGATTAAGCGCGCTCTCCTGATGCGCCTATATCCATGTTTTAAGGACGGCTCTACACGCGCGTGGACGCTCCTTCGCGTGTCGTGTCTCTCGTCCCCTCTATGTGCGAGCGAGTGCATCCTCTCACGTTCACGTGCACGCTCGCGTCTCACGATCCTTCTCCCTTCCTCTCTCAGTTTCTATGTGTATGCAAACCCTTATGGCTTAAGCTAAGGCTAAGGCCGAGGCTCTCCCCTGGGATTACTACGTCATTCTGCAGGACTCTCCGGTCGCCGGAAGGATCAGCTCTCTTCCTTCGGAGGATTTCGCGCGGGACTCCATCCAGCTAGTAAATCAGGTTGTCAGCTTCTCCCGAGGACTCATTTCGCTTCGGTCCCTTATTTCGTTACTTCGTCGCGCGGGGTTGAGATAAGAAAAAGATCAAAAAGAGGGGAAGGAAGAGGAGCACAGGTGGGACGGTTATTGAAACTGTTTTTGAATTAACGATGGCGTATTTTCCTTTTTGCGTTTCGCACGTGTCGCCGGGATTTAAGTGGACCTAATGTGGGACGAGAGTAGAATTAGAAGAGTAAGATGTGTAGTGGCAAGTTAGAGATTCACGTGGACGCGGGTAATTCGAATTTTAGGGTTCGATGGTACATTTCGAATTTACTTTTTGTAGGAATATTGCTGTTTTTTTGTTTTTTTAGTTCGCGTCATTGTTAATATACACAGTGAAGGAAAACAACTCTTTGTAAATTAAAAGAAATCTAAATATAGTCCTCATCAACGTGCATTTGTAAAAGGGTTCTTACTTTTCGAAGAAGGTGAAAGCGAATAAGAATGAGAGTGAGAAATTTTTGATGCTTCGTCAAGCATCCGCGTTTTTTATAACGAGAGGAGCGAGGATTCCCTTTCTCGGCTTCTTCCTCGTTATTACTCGACGACCATTTAAGCGTGGCACACCGATAAGAAACTTTCATCCCCTTTCCCTTCATCGATATCGCATCTTCCCAATCCAAGAAAATAATCCGTCTATATCGCGGGTGGGTAATAGACGAGCGGTACCTGTCTTTAACCCCCGGTGGGTGCTGCACCTAAATCATCCCCCGAATGAGTTGGCGCTTACAATAACTCGTTACCGAAAATCCAAATTAAGCTCCTTAGCCGAGAAATTTACGAGACGTTCCGAAACCACCCCCATCGGCCTCCTCCTTCCGGAGGCACCCTCTTGTCGAGCACCACCACCGTCACTACCACCCCCTTGCTCACTTCTTCTTCGTCCACCCTTTGCTGAAGTAAACTCGCCAAAGAGAGAGAGAGAGAGAGAGAGAGAGCAGTTTACCAAAGTAATTTTAATCTCATGGGCGCGTATGGCAGACGCGCGCGTGATGATTCTTGAGAAAAGCGGAGAAGGGCTGAAAGGGGTGAGTGGAAAATCGTGTGTTTCGCGTGCCACGGTATCTTGTGCGCGAGAATGGAACCTGGTGGTGAGAGGAAGAGAGATCGCGGCAATGTACGGGGCACATGTGTGCGAGTGTGTTTACTTGTGCGTTTCTGTGTGCGTGTTGCGCGCGCGTGCGTGCGTGTGAGGATAATAAGTGGAGAGTAAGAAGAGAAGAGCGAGGGATTCGACGTACCCTCTCTTATTCTCCACCTTGTATAAGAGCTTACTCTCTAAGCGTCTTAGGGCAAGTTTTCACCCTTGCCTTCCATCCGCCAGCGTGGTGGAGGAGCGTGTGCTACGGCGAACGATCTTCGAGCTATCGAAAGCTATCGTCGGGTCTACGAGAACTCGATTCGTTTGGAATTTCCTTGAGACGGTAGGAATTTTTGAGACGAAGGGGTGTTCTTCTTTTAAGATTGAACGATTAGGTGAACACAATTGTTGCTAATCTTTGTAGATCCGGTGTTTTTCATAATGATATTACTTAGATTTAATTAAACTTAGAAGCTTTTGTGGGACCTATGAGAATTCGAGTGGCTTGAAATTTCAGTTCAACGAAGGAATTAGGGTGGCAGGAATTTTTATTATTGGAAAATAATTATTGCACAATGCTCGCAATTCTGATAATTTCAAGCCATGTCAGACGATGGTCATGGCATGTTATCCAGATGTAGAAGACATCTACCAACACGGTGCACGATGCTCACCGTAAAAGCCACCTAACACTTAGATTTAGAAGGTTTCTTGGGATTTACGAGAATTTAATTCGCTTGGAATTTGATTTCATTGAAATACACAAGGCGTCAGAAATCCTTGGCATCGATGTTCGTCTATGAAAAATAATTATCACCGAATCTCCGCAAACTTACAATAATTTAAAATCACATTGGACGACATTCGGGGCATGTTATCCGGAAGATGTCTAGGAACATAATGCACGATTCTCACTTTGAAGACTCAACTAACACTTTCATTCGAAAGGTTTCACGAGGTTCGCAAGAATTTAATACCCTTGGAATTAGTGGCAGGAGTGTTCGTCGCATGAAAATAATGATTGCACAATGCTCGCATTCTCGATAATTCAAAATCATGTTGGCCGATGGTACCAGGGCACGTTATCCAGAAGACATCTAGGAACACGGTGCGCGATCCTCACGTTAAGAGTCGGCTAACACTTAGATTTAGAAGGTTTCGTCGCGTGGCCGGTGATCTTATAAGCTACGTTGGCTCTAAGGTTATCTCATTACGTCTTATCTCGTGCTTTCGCCCCGCGCGAGCTTAGCGAGCCCCGTCGCGGAGCTTAAAACGCACGCGAGCTTACGGGGCGGTTGCGAGCGTGCGGCCTTTGCGTGCACGCGAGCGGGATGTTCTGCGCATGCGCACCACTCGCGCGCGCGCAATTAAATTGTCTCTCCGCTTCCGCAATTGAAATTCCAAAGCCGACGACAGTTACAACGAACTAACAATTTCCAGATCGAAAGAATCGCGTCGAACCAACGAGAGTGAAAATTTCCTTACGAATTTCCAGGGAATGGAAAAAGTAAGAAGAGGAGGAAGGCCGTCGGTGGTCAACGAACTCAGTCACTGGAAAGCGTTGGAAATGGAAGAAAAAATATACCTACTTCTTATCTGAGGCGTCGAATTTCGCGTCGGGCTGTCTCGTTAACGAGGAATAAAAGTGAGATTGGCTTGGACGGGTAGAGGAAGGGAGAGAAGGTCGAAGGAAAGGGGCGAGAAAGGGCGAGGGACGAAAAGGGATGGTGAAAGAGTGGAAGCGGAGTGGAGGACGGGTTTGTCGTAGATAAAGAGTTCGAAAGAGTTGGTACCTTATCAGCAAAGGCCGACATCCGCCGGATCAGCCTCTGATACCGACCAGGCCACCCACACTTTCCTTCTGACTGCTCCGTGAGCGCGCATGCGCTTACGGTGATTCACAGGAACGGAAGCTGGTCCGTTTCCAGCGTTTGCAATTTTCCATACCAATCTGAAACTTGAGGGACCGCTGGTTAACTGGGAGCACTTTGGATTTTTGGGATAAGATTTTCTTCGCTCTCTACCAAGCGCGTTCTAGTCATTTGTGCGTCCATAGAAATCTTCTAAACTTCACGTGACTCTTTCAGAAGTGCTCGTGACGCGAGAAGAAATTTGAACGAACGTGGCCTAAATTATTCTTGACAATTAGTCGGCGAGGTAGTTTATTTTTCTTCTATTTTCAGAAGATTTTGGTTTTCTTGAATGAGGTAGTTCGTCGAACCCAGGTGGATCCCCGGGAGGTACACAATTCCCAAAATTTCTTTCGTTTCTGCAAGTTTTGTAATCCATCCTGAAATTTGAGGGACCGCTAGAGAATTGCGAGCACCTTTGAGTTTTGCGATAAGATTTTCTTCTTTCTCTTGAAGCGTGTTCTAATCATTGTGTCCACAGAAATATTTTAAGCACGTGACTCTTTTAGAAGTGCTCGTGATTCGAAAAGAAATTTGAAAGAGCGCGTCGTAAATTATTCACGCGAATTAGTTGGCGAGCTAGTTTATTTTTCTTCTATTTTTAGAAGGTTTTGGTATTTTTGGATGAGTAGTTCGTTGAACCCAAGTGTATCCTTGGGACGAATACAAATCTCGAAATTCCTTTCGCTTGCGCGCGCGCGTCGAGGCTTCTCGGGCCAGTTAGTTGCTGATTCGATTTCGCGCGATTAGGCGGAATCGTCTTGGATTACGGAATAGGCCAAGACGGAGAGGAAACCTTAGTATCGAAGTCCCTCGTTGTACCGCGTTCCGCATTCATTCACTTGTCGGCGAGATGACTTCTGATGCGCCAATTGCACGCGCGAATTTAGAGCGGCCAATTTAAGTTACGCCAGTTGTGAGTTATTCTATGGACAAAATAATCAAATGCTCCGAAGCAATCTTTGATAAAGTTACAAGCATGTTCTCTTAAATTTCTAATATATTCTGCTTTCGTTTACACAGTTTCCGATTTCTAATTTACAGAGGATCACTTTGTTATTTTCGTTAATACGGTACAACGTGGAAAAAATAAAAATATCTGATTTTAGTATTGCGCGTGCACTTTTCTCTGATTAAAATTTGAAGTAAACTTATAGCGTGGAGTCGTGCGCAGAAGAGGGGAAAGGTCTCACCACCCCTTTTCTTCGGAGAAAAATCGCGAAAGGAAAAGTTGCGACGCGACGATCGTAAAATTTAATTGTCTCGTTTATCTACTCGCTCACGACAGTCTACTGTATTTTTTATTCCTAAGGACACCCCACGACGAAGACGTCGATGTATCACCCACGCTTCTTCTCTCCCCTACTTCCTGTCGATGATTTAGAAGATTCTCGCTAATCTCGGCGCACTGGTAATCATCCCTTGCGAGAAGGGTGCGTTGGAGAACGCGAAAGGAAATATTCGGAGAATATTCTTCTTCTCTCAACCCCTCGTTCTCGTGCACACGCGAACAGGAGGCCATTATGGCGGTAGACGGTGGAGGAGGAGTGTCGAAAAATATGTTCCAACTTTTTATCTTGTATCTGGGCCACCGAGTTGGCAGCAGCTGCCGGTGGAGTGGTCCATTAATTTATGGGGTGCAACGGATTCGTGGCGAGAAAACTCTCGGAAGGAAAGAGAAGAATTCTGAGAGTAGGCCACAGTCTACCGCGCATGCAATAACTAATTAAAATTGCCCACTATGTCAAATCTATTTTGTATAGCAGATTTTTGTAACTCACGACGTCATCGATTCTTATTTTTCTTTGTGCTTCAATGAAAAAGGATCGGATGTTGATTCTTCGCCCGACTTAATTACGATCGAACCGATCATACGCGAGGTGAATGGTCGGATCTTACGGAAGTATCGCAAGCACCAGAAAAAAAGGATCCGATGATAACCAGATGATCCTACGTCTTATTTAATTGCGATGGAGACGATCTCACACGAAGAGACAATTGTGCCGGTGATTGTGAAAGTGGTCTAAGTCAGAAAAGTTTGGTTCACAAATCGTTCCGTATTTCAATCGTATAGATGACAATAATGCTACGTAACTAGAAAAATCAATTTTTCGAAATTATTGACTTATATTTATATTTATTTTTTATCTAGACATTTATAATTATTTTTATATTTATATTATTGACTTATATTATATTTTTATACTTATTGAATTATAGACCACTATCACAATCACCAGCACAATTATCGAAACGAACAACAGAATCGGAAGCGACGGAGAAAAAAAGGAATGCGTCGATTCGATAATCATTCGTCCTATTTAATTGCGATGGAAACGATGTTGCACGAGGTGAATTGCCGAATCGAACGAAAGTATCGCGAGCCGTAGAGAAAAGGAATCTCGGCCGAGGGAAATTCGGTTTTCGCCGTCTCTCCTCGGGGCTTGTCCCGGTCGGGATGAATCTTATCTGGCGATGGGAACTGTCAAAGACGAGGCGTCGCGACGCTTCCGTCGTGCCTCTCACTTCTCGCGCTTGGCGTTAAACGCAAGAGGAAGAGGTGGAGGTGAAGGAGGGGAGAGATAACCGGAACCACCGATAGGGCCAGCAACCAGAAATGAGAAATGTCTTTGCCGCGGCCAGAGATTAAAGATTTCGCGGATGAGTGCCTGCTGGGCTGCCACTTCTTCCATTTCTTCCTCGACAGAAATTTCCAGTCGATGAGTCTCGTCTCGAGGAGGGGCGGAAATTTCCTCGTGGAAGCGCGCGACATTCCTTCGCGTTGCAAAATTAGGGAAGTCAGCTTTAAAAGATACACCGCGCTTTCTCCATGCAATCGAAGAATTCTCGATCGTAAAACTTACACCATAACCTAAAAACTCGTTCGCACAGGAATATTAACGGAGAGCGAATATCTGAAACTCTTGAGATGTTACTTGTTTTTCGATCTTACGTTTTCTCTCTCAAAAATCAAGGTCCGCGCATTTTTACATTACGCATGTACAAACCTGTATTACGAAGTTTAGGAAATCTCAAGAAGAGAATGGACGAACGAACTTAATTAACGATTCTTAGAAAAATCGATGGAAGTCAATTCTATGTCGCCAGTAGGTGGGATACCAGTGCTAATAAACAGGACGACGTTACGTAATGCGTTACCATCGCGTTGGGAAATCCTTGCGGCGGTAAAAGCCCACCTTAAACCAGCTGATCCCGGCACAAAGACGACGGAAGGACGTGGGCCACCTTAATGAAAACTATACGTCCCTGGATTAAGGTGGACGCTGGTCAGCCTCCGATCCTACGTTGGGTAGGACCTGTCTTATGCAACGATAGGGGTGGAGGTGAAGGTGGTTGGAGGCCGTGGAGGCAGGCTGGCCTCTATGGCGAGCGGCCCGTATTAGATGGAAGTTTGGGAGGCATTAATACCTAATATCGTGCCACCGACGGTAAATCCTTTGTTGGTCATCTTGGCTGGGACTTAGCACCTTGCATTATCAGCGAAAGAGAAGGTGGTAGAGTACAAGAGAGAAATGCGTCTAACGATCTCACCACAGGATGTGCCTGTCGATCACTCTGGTCATCTTAGTCTTCGTTTTGGTCACACTAAAACTCTCCTGATTCAATAAATAATCATAAGTCGTCAAGCTTATTTGAATAAGCATAATTAGCTTACCAGCGTTGCTAATCAAGAACTGCGTGGGTTACTTGCAAGAATTTTCAAAAAAGACTGACATAGATCCACGGGTATTACGTAGTACGTGAAATTGAAATAGTACAGTAATTTAAAAAATTCTCAAATAATTGTCACAATGCAGACTGAACAACAACTGATTAATTAACACGTTGGACTGTTCTAATTGTATGAGATATACGTTACTCTTTTCTTAGCAAATTAAGCATTGAATTCTATTCTACGAGGGATTAAAATTATGCTTGTTGGGTTACGAGGCCAACCGAGATAGGCTAATTTGTCGATAATTAGTAGAAATGCCTTTCAAATGAAATTCTTCATTTTTTTCATAGACACATTCCAGAAGCGCGATGCCAATTGGTGAAGGGATCCTCGCTCTCTTTCACTTCATGATTCTCTCTCTCTCTCTCTCTCTTTCTCTCATTGTTTCTCCCTCCCTCCATTTTCTCGGTTTCGGAGAAGTCTGGGATTATGCCCTGGAGTGGGATAGACTCCGGAACTTAAGTCAGGGTTACACAAGGATCGCGGCTATTGTCCCACCGCCCAGCTCTCATTGTCTCGGGGATAGACGAGTGGATCTGCATATGCTTAGCGCCGGAGTTAGACTTCTCCCGGCGATCTTCAGCTCCACGAATCATCCTGGTCCTCGAATGCTCGTGGATCCTCAAATGCCGAGGCTGTTGCCCATTGTCGGTCGACGCATAAAGCGGAAGTCTTCAACTAATCACCCATCTTTACCTACATTCAGTCTACGTCCAATTTTATAAAACAACGAAAAAAGGAATTTTCTTACGCATAATCGTCCACCCTTCGTCTTACCTTTCCCCAATTCTGCGTCCAATTTTATTTAAGAACTAAAACGATCATTTCCTTACAATAATTAAACCAACTGTTTCGAGACCTTGATGAGATCGTCGTTACAATAATCGGGCTTCGATTAACACTAAAACTATCAAATCTGTCTACATAAGTGGTCAAAAAAAGGAATTTCCGTATGGAAAAAAAATCGGCAGGGCTAGTGTTTAACTCGAGCCCTTTCAATGATACTTTACTCGTCACATTTCAGCGAAGCAATTATTCAAGATCATCGCTAACCAGTTTCTCCTTTTCGATTCTCATTTCAGTCAAGAATCTTCCGGTTCACTGCGTGGTCGAGACGATACACAACATCGTCGAGAGTCATGTCAGCAACTCGCGCGAGAATTGGCGAAGACCGCAGGTGGAGACTGACTCTTACGTCATCATTCCCATAGCCATGCCCTTTCAGGTAATTATTAATACGACCTGCTCTTTTACAACATACACACTTTCTTCTTTTCCATTCTTCTTCACGGACGGGTTTCCAATATCTTCTTTTTATTTTCAGGATCTCGTGGGCGAGGCGTTGCTTCGTCTGGGATACTCGAGTGATTTGATACCCAGTGCGAGGGGTAGCATAGTTATAAAAAATTGGAAGCCTCTGCCAATGGAGAAGGTCGCGGACGGGCCACTGCTCACGGTTGGCGACATCCTCGCTGAGCTGACCTCCGTAGCGACCTTGAGAATCCAAGTGTACAGGTCGAGGCCACCGCCACCCAGCCCGGCAGCCGAGGTCAGAAACAAATTGCTGAGGTTGCTACTACTACACAGTCACGCGCTCCTCGTCTCCGCGGGCTGTCCACTCGACGAGGTAAGACCCACTGGATGATGAGGAGACACGCATATTTAGCAAGAAATTCGAGGATTAGGTTAGAAACGCGCGCGCATGTGAGCTCAAAGGATTCTTTTTTTAGAGGAACTCCATTGTGAAATGGAGAGGAGTTTATTTAAATGAAACATTAATTTGGTAATTCTTGGCAGAGAGATGCGTAAGGCTCCAACGAGCAGGAAAATCAAAGTTTGTTCATTCGTAATACATTTAGTAGACGTAAAACAAGACCGAGACAAAGTTACGACCAGGGAGGGTAAAAATGTTGGCGGTGTAGAAAAGCAGGTTTATTATTATTTGTTGTTAGCAGTATTTTAAAGTTGCAATAAAATTCAAGGATCCAGTCGTTCATTCGAACGTTTATTCGGCACCCGGCTTGCAGCGACCAATAGGACTTCACGGAAGATAAGACAAGAGAAGGAAGCCTATTTCTTATTACAATTATTATCGTGGCTTCTGAACTTTTTGCCATCTCCTTGTAGGATACGAACACACGCTCTTTCATTCGAACGCTCATTCACGCTCGAGGTTTCTAACAATGGGGATTAGAATAGGTCGTAGAAAATAAGATAGAAGAAAGAAGCCTGTACCTTATTTCTATTATTACAATTATATATTATTACAATTGCTTCTGAACTTTTTGTCACCTCTTTGGAAAATACAATCACAGGCTCATTCGCGCACGAGGTTTGCAGCGACCAATAGGAATTCATAGGAAATAAGGCAGGAGAAGGAAGGTAGGAGTGGAAAACGCTTAAAAATGTATAAAATGTAAATCTAGCCGAAGAGTGTTTGTCGTCGGGGCACCTAATCTCATTAAGAAGTCCTCCGACTTGCGTTCTTGTTCCCGCTCTCGGAAGCACGGTGGTAATCTTCCGAGGAGTCTTGCTTCTCGCGGCTCGCTGATCCTCCACCTTAAATAAATGCTCTCTGGCCTCGGAGTCCGTCGACCGGGAAGCCATGGTCGTCTTAACTTCTGGTTCTCTCCTCCTTCCTGCCTTTTTCGGGGATCGAAGCACAGGAGAGTCGAGTGGGACGATTTAAATGCGTCCCGTGAGAAGCCACGACTCGATTTTACTTAATTGAGGCCACTTCTTCTTTACTTACGTTGGTCCCCACATTTCCGATGTAAGAATTAACGACGCAATAATTGCTCTCAGCATTTATTACAAACATAAACTAGCGATTGAACGTTTGCTACAATCAGCCAGCGTGTAACGGAGAATTCTTGATAAACGCTTTCTGAACATAGACAAGAGTGGATAGACTTGTAACAAGCGCGTTTACCAACTTAACGATCATCGGAAAATTACGCGAATTCCTAGAAAAAACGCTTTTACTTCGTAGCAATCGCAACCCCCGATATTTCCACAAATTCGCCTTTCTTCTACAAATATGGCCGTTCAAAAATTTGAAAACTCCACAGATAATACGAAGAGGAGCTTAATCTTCGCGCAATAAAAGCAAACGAACCGTGGACGCCTCTGGAATTCCACGAAGAATATTCGCATCCCTGTAATTCTTACTCGCAGGATGATCCTCTCGAGGATCCGCTCAATTTTCAGGACTCTGCAGGCTTGGTCCTTCGCAGGATCACTTCCTTTCGCGATCAGTGGAAGACCCAGAGCCGGAGAACGATAGCAGGCGTTCTGTGCCCTTCTCGACGGAAGATCTCATAGCGTGTGATAGGATTACCCTTTACTCAACCAAATTCGAAGCCTTCATCAAAAGCCTCCCTCGATATCGGCGTCGGTGGAGGCAGAATGAGAAGACTGGTGGGGATGGAGGTGGCCTGTTGGAGGTGGAGGGTGGCAAGCCACCCCCGTGTTCGGGCGGCGGGCATTATCTAAGTGCACTCTCTTTGAAGATCCTGCCTACCACCCCCTGGGCCACCCCTCCCGAACTTTAATGCCGCTCGCGGTGGTCTATGATTACCAATTTTCTCTGCCAGACGTTTCCTGCTCGAGTTTCGGCCCCGTCGGGCTAATGGCGAACGCTTGCTGATGGAGAACCGACCGTCACCCCTTCTTCTCCTCTCCTTCGCTCAGGCTCGCTTAGATTTGGTTTAATCTAGCGACGATTACTCGTCTCCGAATGCGAGGGAAGTCTGGGGCTTGATGCGCGAGGGGTTGAAAGTTTAGGTGAAGAAGAGGACGGACTGCAAGGAGAATGGCCAAAGATGGATACTTTTTTTTCGTAAGGACTGTTTAGTGGAGGTTTATTTTTGGTAGCCTCGTTTGTGGAAGATAGGCGTGGGTGATTTGTGGTTTTCTGTACGGAGGTAGGCTGCATTTTTTGATCGAATGTTAATTGGAAAGGTTGTTTCTTATCTTCATGCTTGATTCTGAGCTTTTTTGGTAGAATCTTGGTGGCTGTAATTGAGCTGAGAATTGTATTATAGTTTACCGTGTGTAAGAGTGTTCTAAGAAATCTGTCGCAGTAATGTGTAGGAGTGTTTCTTTTTTTTAAGTGTGTTGTGGTAGGGTGGCTTTTTCGCTGTTTCCGAAGATGATTGCGACTTTTTATTTTAAACGGTGGATCCTTTTTTTTTTTTAGCGGTGGATCTAGGATAAGTGGCTTTTTTCGCAATCGGGGGCGAACGTTCCGACCTCGAGTTTACGTGCTTTGTGGGCAATAGGGGCGAATAATACGCGGTCTTCTATACGGCGGTATTCGAATCATAATTTGGAAAGTTGTTTGTTATCTTTATGTTTGATTTGGATTTTAGCGAGTAGAACTTTGGTGGTTGTAATTAAGCTGAGAATTGTAGTTTAACGTGTGTGTTGGTATTCGAATTTATCTCTTAGACTAACAGGAATTCGTTTCATTAGAACTAATTTGTGGTGGTGTGGTATTTTCACTGTTCTTGAAGATGATTGCGACCTTCCATTTTGAAAAGGTTCTCCGCCGTTGGATCTAGAACAAATCTCTTTTCTCGCAATCGAACGCAATCGTTTCGCCCTCGAGTTTCCATCGAACATTCCAAATCGTTCACGGGGCGTGGCTTTAATCGTCGGCAAATATATTTTGAAGGGGCTGACGAATACCGCGAAATGGTTAAAGTAAAGCAGAAATTAAATTATACAGCGCGGTGTCCAAAGTTAATCCAGGCCGTCTCATCATAAATTATCGCGGGCCCGCGTCCTCGCCGAACGAGAAAGTGCAAAATACATTTTGTTCTCTAATCAGAATCGGGAATCTGGAACGATTGCGCAACTACTCACCTCCACGCGATTTGACTGTGTCGCTCGTCAAATCTAGGGGGCTTAGAAAATCCACTTCCAAGGTCCGACGCGCGCTGAGAAAGTCGCGAGTGCCGCAGCGAAGCTCCTTTCAAAATATCGTACTAAATCTTTCAAATGAAAATTTACAAAAGACCCGCGGCTTAGAAAGATAAGCGCGTGTGTCGCGGCGCGTGTGCATCGTGGAATTTCGCGCAAGATGCACCGCGAGGATATTCTTAACCGAGCTGAATTACCGCGAAACCGTAAACAGACTCGGTTTTTTATCGTGGTAAAATCGTTCATTCCTCCAGCGAATTTCATCGTGACGAAAAAAATTCCTCTCGATTTTTGAGCCCCCTCGATTTTTGCTTCTCCATTCGAAAATGGCAAAAACCATCCTCGGAATTAACACGAGAATTACCACGTCCGATCAAATGATCCCTCAACAAGGAGAATTTCGATGTGGAAGAAAATCTTCGGTAGTTCTAATGTTAATATGGTCCTGAAAATGGGTCAGTTTCTAGTTTATTCTCAGGACACCATTAATACCGATCAGGGTGTGAATTAATTTCTACTTTCTGGTAGGTCCATTTCTATTTTGAGGGTTACGCTTTGCTGTGCGAATTAAAAATAAACTCATTTTCAGAACCTTATTCCACTTTGCTTCGCAAAATAAGAAGTCCATTTTGGGGAGCCCATTAGAACCGATCACAGTCTACCATCTTTCGACCTCCGGTTCTTTCTTTCTCGATTCTCCCTCCCGAAAGCGAGCTCGCGCAGAAAACAGCAGGTTTGATTCAAAAAAAGAAGATTCGCGCGAATTGTTTGATCTGAACTTTTGCGCCCTCCTACTCCTTCTCCTCATCTCTTAACCCCACAGGATTGATTTACTACTGGCACCTTAGAGAACGCGGGTGGACGGATCAGCTGACTCCCGACTACTGCGTCATCCGCGAATAATAAATGCGTGTAAATCAGGTTGCTGCGGTTGGATGGACGGGGGACGTGGGGTTGTGTCAGATAAGCCGGATGGCCCGCATTTGACGGCGCCGTCGTCGCACACACCGCGTCGGGTGTTTGCCCACCGATTTCTGAGATCCTTCAGAGCGCGCGGAATCGTCGCTTGACTCGCTTCGCCTGCCTACGCCCACCTGAGTGATTAAAAGCACCGCTGTAAAACCCCGCGTAAATGCAAGCACATTTACACGATGCTCCGAGTAGCATCTTGGCCCGATTGGGGTTGTGGTCAAGTGGTTCTTCATTGCTACGTGGAATGGAGTTTTTTGAGGATCGTGAACTTTAGATTTAGGTTTAGGATTAGGTAGAATGCTCCCTCGTGCTTGTCTAAGTTACCCTTTTGTTGGAGTCGTTGAAAGATAGCACAAGTCGTCGGTTCATACCTAATTGGGATCGATATGTTTCTTAATAATAATATTAATCCTCATTTACAAATTTGCATCCGGCATTGATGCATATCAAAGAGAATCTATATTTGTCCGATAATTACAAATGTGAATGTGTCGATTCCTGTTCGTGACTTTTACAGAAATATCATTACGAAAATGCCAATTGGCAAATGAATCTTTTACAAAGTCACGTTTTGTAAAAATGTTTCTGAAATGTCTTAAAAATTCGTACTTTCTTTTCATTTCGAGTAAATTCATTCTTACTTGCGCGTTTTCTTAACAATGAGATCAAAGAAGAATACTGTGTTGAAAGGATTCAATTATCCAAGGGCCTCGCCACTGTGTTTGAGAAATCAAATGCTGAATTCTAGAAGGAAGGAGTCCTTTGCTCGGAAAACGGCGACCTTGAGGAAAAATCCGCGTACCGTTAAATCCCAACAGCTTTCCTCTTCACGTTTGCGTGATTCTTTTTCTGAGAGGGAGAGAAAGAGGCAGAAAAAAATGAGGGATGAAGGAGACGACAGGACTGGATAAGCTTTGATGTTTCTTGAGTTGGTTTTATGCTACCACGCTCTCGCGGATAGGCCGTCGGATTACCTCATTATGAACGTTGGCGTCGCGCGGAAGATGTTTGCACCTGTAAATCACACGTCAGATAACGGACGGGCGCGAAGCGCGACATTGCCCGTACTACTTCCTCAGATTCCTGAACTTTTCCATAATCTGAGGAACTTAACGTCGTCGGAGGCGACGGCGAACGCGATGGAGGTGACATTTGTTGTCCTCCTGCATCACCATCTTTTATCCTACCTTGCGTCAATAATTAGCTTGTCCTCGTGCGCCACCACTTCTTATCCCACCTTGCGTCTGTAACGATGCTGGAGAAGTCGAGAGTTGAGCGTGCTCGGAGTTCATCAAACTTGATCCTTCATCTCATCCTCAAAAATTAGTTTCACAGACTGTCTGCAGAATTATCATTATTATCGTCTCTACCTTTTACGAGTGCCGAGTACTCACGGTACTCCGTGATAAATGGCCAATAAATTTTCTATATGGATTTAACGGATAAGGAGGACCCGTTAAGGTGCAATTGATTGATGTTTATGTAGCATCATTTGTCGAACGTGCTAATTTTTTACACTCGTAATGATCTATTGGGCATGGAAACGTTCCACTAGATTCCGTACTGATTTGCTAATACTTCGTTTTGATACCCTGCCGTTTTGAATTCTTTCCTCCAAGCCCTCACGACCCAGTGATCCTCTCGTTTCAGATGACTTTGCTCTCCCTCTGCAGAGGTGGAAATGACCTCTCGGAGGACACTAAGAGGAACTTCGAGTCCTGGCTGCAGCAGCAACAGTTGGGCCTAGGTCTGAATCCCATGGTGCCCACGTCGAACCACCATCACCATCATCACACTCAAAGTCCTCAACCCGACAGTGCTGGTCCTATCGGGCCTGGCAGTGGTCCCATTGGTCCTCCTCATCCTGCCCTCCTTCAATACTCTCACAAGACCAGAATGAGGACCAGCTTCGACCCGGAGTTAGAACTGCCGCGCCTTCAGCGCTGGTTCAGCGAGAACCAGCACCCAGCGCGCCAGCAGATCCAACACTACGTGACGGAACTGAATTCGTTGGAGTCGAGGAGAGGTAGAAAGCCTCTGGATGTGAACAATGTGGTTTATTGGTTCAAGAATGCCAGAGCTGCACAGAAGAGAGCTGAGGCTAGAGGCGTCAACGGGTACAGTCCACCAGGATTGAGTCCGCGTGGTGCGAGTATCGTCAGCGAGGACTGCACGGATGAAGAAGAGGATTCTAGGCACCAGGTAGCATTTCAGGACATATACGGTCGTAAAAACAAGTCGCGCGAGCTCGTGAGAACGAATGGAGAGTTAATTAACGCACTTAGAGTCCTATTATTATATTATAATAATGACATTCACGATACAATAACAATTAAATTGGAAAATATATCGATTGAAGGGCCAAGTCGGCGAAGAAGTTACGTTATGAAAACAGGTTTTCCAATTCCTAATAAGATAAGTCCCATGTGGATATAACTCCTTCGTCCATGGAAAAAGAAGTCAGAAAACGTTACACAACTCCTTCACCCACTTGCCTCTTCAATTACAATGGCTGTAAGTGTCTCAAAGTGCTTCGCATACAAAGATTCCGATATCAATCCCGTAAATACAACGAATATAAATTAAATAACAAAAACGCCTCTTACATTGGGCTGTGCAGTAATTTATTTTTCTCGTTACTTCAGAAGAAATAAAGAATTGGGCGTTATTTTTAGTCCACCTCTCCGTCACCCTGTCCACCTAGCAGCCCACCGGTGGGCCCATTGTCCTTGACCACTCGTCCAGAGGACCAGCAACCACCTCCTTCGACACCCTCAGCAGTGAAACAGGAGGACGCGAGGGTGTCCTCTGGCTCGGAGGACGAGGAAGCGAGACCGACCGGTCCACTTCCGCCAGGATTCTCCTTGGTACCCAGCCCGATGTTCAGCCATGGTATTATGTACATGCCCCATTATCTGCCGCCACGTGGACCAGCAGGCTGTCCTACCAGCATGCTCGATGAGAGGAGGAAGAGGAACCGGACGTTCATCGATCCCGTGACGGAAGTGCCAAGGCTCGAGACTTGGTTCACCCACAATACTCATCCGAGCCACGCGGTAGGCGTGATAATACTCTCTCACTCACTCTCTCTTTCTCTCTACAGCGTTCATTTATCGGCACGTTAATTTGTCCTTCCCGTTTGCGAGCGTTTCTTCCGCGTATTGATAAAGCGTTTAACAGGATCCTTCGTGCAGGAGCGGCGCTCGAGAGTCCTCTTAATTGGAAGGAAGCGCCTTTGTGAGGTTTCTGTTGCCTTTGGAATTTCATTTTTGGACTGCGAGGGTTGTTACCTTCTTTTCTAACGTGTTTGGGACACAGTTGATTTTCACGTGCCTTTTGTTTAGCCGATAGAAGAAGCTCAGTG
Organism: Tiphia femorata; assembly: GCA_944319695.1. Classification (NCBI taxonomy): domain Eukaryota; kingdom Metazoa; phylum Arthropoda; class Insecta; order Hymenoptera; family Tiphiidae; genus Tiphia; species Tiphia femorata. The sequence goes on from OX090902.1 coordinate 6,384,224, forward strand.
GGGCTCTGTTTAGAATGCTTATTTTTAGATTTGATAGTTCAGTATTCGATTGTTGTAAATAATGGATTTGTTTTCTTAGTCTAGGCGGTTTTACGAAGACGTTCTAAATCTTTAGGTTTCGTACTGAATAGCAAGTACCATTCGGAAAGTAGAATTGGCCAAGTGTTTGAATAGTTCAGAAATTGAGTATATGTATATTAATATAGTTTTAGTAAGTTGAATGGATCAAAATAAACTACAGAAAACGTCTTAAATTTGTTAGAATCGTGTAGACGTATTGGAATATTCAATTACGTCCTAAGTTTTGCGCCATCGTACTGGCAGAAATAGTCCTCTGGGACCTATGCCGATTAAATAAAAAATACTACTATCTTGGAACGTTGATTTTCAACTGGTGTACTGTCAAATATGCTGATGTTTGATATGCCACGGTTCGCCATAACTGTGCATTATGCTCGTATTAAAAAAACAAATCCAATAAGTCATACTCCCTTCTCACCTTTAAAATTTCATCGCCATGATTATTCAGCCTAATTATTATACTCTAACCCTAACAATAAATTCAAGTAAAATGAAAAATATCGAGAAACACTATCCTAGGCCCTCACCAAATGTATCGGCAAAATTTCAACGTCCATCCTCAATGATCAAATTTCCCACGAACACTTCGTGTTTACGATCTCTCGAAGATTTTGTATCCTTGATTGATTCGCAGCTCATACTGAAGTACACCGAGGAGCTGAATCGGATGCCCTATCGCCAGAAGTTTCCACGCCTTGAGCCCAAGAACGTTCAATTCTGGTTCAAGAATCGCAGGGCCAAGTGCAAGCGCCTCAAGATGGCCCTATTCGAGGGCGAGTCTCCACAGCCGCATCCATATCACGCGGACTAGTTTCAACGACTATCTCGAAGAGCATTAATCCAACCTAAGAATCTAGACGTAAAGTCGCGAGTTGCTCGCGCGGACTCGTGATATTGGATCCCTGAGAACCAAACAAAATGGAGAAGGAGGACAACGGGAGGGGACTTGGAAAAGGAAAAATTCGCTAATAAAAAGGACCGTGGAAACGGAAGAGCCGCGCGTGGACGAAAGGGCGACCTCAAATCTGTAATTGTCACGTAAAGAGACGGCTAATATAATTAATCGTGGACATTGTGATGAGTGTGTAAATAATGAGAAAAAAAAAACATGCAAACAAACAAGACAAATACCGATGTCGAATAAAACTGTACGTCACGATGCGTCCGCCTCCTCCCGAGAGAGATCGTTCATTCTTCCCATCATTGACCTTCAACTCTTTCCGCGGCTTCTTCGTCGTCTTGAGATCCGAATCCGGCCGATCCGGTTTTTAATTAGTCGGCCAAAGATTTTATACAACGCCACCCCGGAAAGTGAGTTTCGCGCTTGGGTCTTCTTCCCTTCGTCTCCCTCCATCCTCTCGCCCTACTCTCTCCTCTACGCTCTCCTTCTCTCTTTATATTAAACCCCTCCGCCCCTCATTTTATCACTCGTACAGTACTCTACGTATTAATATTCTCGCTGACCGTAAGGATGTCTTTACGACGGGGCGGGTACAGTCTGTCGATGGAATTATTCAGCGGTGCCGACAGGAGAAAACTCATCGTGGAGTATCGAGAGGGGATTCGAGGATGACTATAGAGAACGTGTGTGGCCCCTGTGACGCGCGCGAGCGATTCGCACAACCCGGAAGGTTGAAAGGAGAATACGGAGATGCCGATAGGATCGTTTCTACCGACCGCGACGTAACTTTCGTCGGTGTGAGCTTGCGTATCGGTGAAGCGACGGAGACCCACGATACTGTCTCCAAGTCTGCTCTCGAGCGTACAAAGCAACAACGACAAAACCATCACACCGCCTCCCTCTCTTCCACCCCGCCGAACGAAATCTCCTCGCTCTGTAAGATAAGACAGTCGGCCTGTCATCGAGTCAAGCCCGACTCAAACGTCACAATGGTACCCGTGGGCAGGACGCGTGAAACGTGAGTCTACGCGCGTGCTCGTCGTCCCGTCGGTTTACTAGGTGTGAAGTTTCACGGCGGTAAGATTTTTCTTGCTTTTTCTTCTCCTTCCAATTGTTAGTAAAAATTCTTGGAGATACTGAAAGCTATAGTAACCATTCGTTCCGTCGCTTGATCATTGGTCAGGCATCGATGTTGATGGCATGTACGAGGTGAAGATTTTTCCAGTGGATTTTTCTTCTTTTTTTTTTCGTTTCTGGCCAGGTCTTTTTGCGAAATTAAAAGCTATGGCATTCTCCTTTTTTCGCTGTAGGTTAATTGCATCGTTCGACGTCAGCGCTGATTTATGTAGACGTGAAGTTTATTGCCGGTAAGACGTCGTAAGAAGACCTTGGTCATACGTGTTGCGAAATTACAGAAACGTTTTCCATTCTCGTAGATCGATTATCATCGGGCATCCAATATTTTTCAATTGTCAGATTCCGTTTCCTTCTTACGACGAGGGGTGATACATTTTTAGGTTGGAGCTTTTTCATTCTTTCTCACTCTCTCTTGGTAAGTACTACTCCTATTTACAAGAATAATCGTTGGTCCACGTGGATTGATCGGCACGGAAGCCACGCTAAATGCGACATTAATTATCAATCGGCCCCACGATTGCGTCAAATCGTCGAGGGAGCATTGTTGGCAATGGCGATTTAGAATAAAATAATTAATTATTGACGCGCGTTTGCTGGGCTTTACCATTAACCGGAGCTTTCCGCGTTAAGCTTCGAATCGGGCATCGCGGTGTTTGGCCGGATTGCTCTCTTAGGGCTTTATTGTTAATACTCTGCGTGCATGTAAGTGCATGAGTTTACGTGGATTATTACAAGGCTTTGGGAAATTAACGCTAGATTAAACCGGATCACGACTCATTGAACGTTACGGAGTGCGGGGTGCTCAGGCTTGGTCAATGCTGTGCCAGTTGGAAATGCTCATATACCCGAAGCGTGGGTCGATTCCATACATTACCGCGCGCGTTAACACACGGTGAATTTTCAGCATTACTCCGCGAAAGGGCCATGACAATCTCGATTCGCGATATAAAAGCTCTTTGCTAGACGAATGAAACGTTGCTCTTGCTCTTCTCGTTGATCGGTCGACTCTATGCATCTTCGACATTGCCACCCACCATTATGAAAAATACACAATAATCTCGATTCGTGAAAGAAAAGCTGTTGACAGCGAATGGGGAACGTCACTTCTACGACTGCGTCGTAGACGCGATTGATTTTCGGAAACCGTAATTTAAATTGTGAAATAGAATCTTTTGAAACTAATAAAACGTTTCTCTTGCTCGTCTTGTCGATCGTTTGATTCGATGCATCTTCGACATTGCCACGTGCCATTGTAAAGAATGCACAATAATCATGAATATTCTATAAGGAATAGAACGTTCCTATTAGTTAGACTAATCGGATTTTGCACGATGATTATTTTAACACGATTTTCATTAAATCGCGCAATCTGAGCGTGAATGCAAATTTTCAATAAACATACGAAAATGTTTACTAGCGTGTATGAATGTATGAGGTCGTTAATAGTCTGCAAGGCACGGTAGAAAACTAAACAAATCAGTTTAATGATTCTACGGTTGAACAGTAACCTATGCATCCTCTTGTCCATGGACAAATTGCTGATGGTGACGTCACTACTAGTCCTACTATTTCTAATAAATCGGAAGCAGGTTGGAATCAACAATACACTTACATCGTAACTCAGAAAGAAATCTCAGTACGCACGCATGCTTCGATAATAAAATACATTTCGTAAGATCCAATAAGGATAACGAAGCACCGATTTTTTATTATTAACATCAAGATTAGCCGATCAACAATCGCTCACTGTACTCTCATCCTTCTTTTCTTCTTTCGCGTTGGCACAAATCACACGTCGACCACTTCCATACATTCACTCGAGTTACGTTATTTCCTTTGTACATACATCAAAACTTGTTTGAAGCGAGGAGGACCCAAAATAATACGGCTCACGAAATAAAATCTCTTTCGACGAACGGAACTTTCCTCTTATCCGTCTCCACCTTCTCGTCTTATTCGTTTTCGCGAGATCGTCGACCTCGAGTTTTCCAGGGGGAGGAGCGCGGCGAAAGGACAAGGCGATTAAGATAAGTTCGGATCCTTATCGGGTGGGATTCGATAGCTCGTAAGGGAGACTTTCCTCTTGGGTTAAGTGGGTAGTGACGTACAAGGATGACGAAGGGGATATCCTGCCGTCATCTGTGACGCGCGCTATGTACACACACACTCTCACGTTTCGGAGACGACCGCGCGTAGAGATCGTGCCGGATTTAATGAGGATAGGCGGATTTGTCCAATTAAAACGTCTTACAAGGATCCATCCGGGCGGTGGACCAGGGGGCTCATTCGCAAAACATCCGAGACTAGACTTTGGCCCGGCGCAACCTCTTCCTATCCCTGGAATATACAAATGCTCTCTCTCGCCAAAGCTCCATCCCTTCCGGTTGGCGGCCTAGTGGAATCTGGAGATCGTTGCACGACGAAGCGGAGACATTTGTAGTGCAGAAGGGAGATTTATTTATTTATTTCTTGACGATTAAAAACATTCTCGTACGTGGATTTTCCTTCACTTGCAATCATTATTTAGATGGTGTCTTTAGGAGAGTCTATGGTTCGCTGAACATCGTAGACTAGACAGGGCAACGTACAACCTCCTCCTATCCTTCGAATATATAAATGCTCTCTCTTCAAACTCCATCTCTTCCGGTTGGCGGCCTGGTGGAATCTGGAGATCGTTGCACGACGAAGCGGAGACATTTGTAGTGCAGAAGGGAGATTTATTCATTTATTTCTTGACGATTAAAAACATTCTCGTACGTGGATTATCCTTCACTTGCAATAATTATTTAGATGGTGTCTTTAGGAGAGTCTATGGTTCGCTGAACATCGTAGACTAGACAGGTCAACGTACAACCTCCTCCTATCCTTCGAATATATAAATGCTCTGTCTTCAAACTCCATCCCTTCCGGTTGGCGGCCTAGTGGAATCTGGAGATCGTTGTACGACGAAGCGGAGACATTTGTAGTGCCGAAGGGAGATTTATTTATTTATTTCTTGACGATTAAAAACATTCTCGTACGTGGATTTTCCTTCACTTGCAATCATTATTTAGAAGGTGTCTTTAGGAGAGTCTATGGTTCGCTGAACATCGTAGACTAGACAGGTCAACGTACAACCTCCTCCTATCCTTCGAATATATAAATGCTCTGTCTTCAAACTCCAGCCCTTCCGGTTGGCGGCCTAGTGGAATCTGGAGATCGTTGCACGACGAAGCGGAGACATTTGTAGTGCCGAAGTGAGATTTATTTATTTATTTCTTGACGATTAAAAACATTCTCGTACGTGGATTTTCCTTCACTTGCAATCATTATTTAGATGGTGTCTTTAGGAGAGTTTATGCTTCGCTGAACATCGTAGACTAGACAGGTCAACGTACAACCTCCTCCTATCCTTCGAATATATAAATGCTCTCTCTTCAAACTCCATCCCTTCCGGTTGGCGGCCTGGTGGAATCTGGAGATCGTTGCACGACGAAGCGGAGACATTTGTAGTGCAGAAGGGAGATTTATTTATTTATTTCTTGACGATTAAAAACATTCTCGTACGTGGATTATCCTTCACTTGCAATCATTATTTAGATGGTGTCTTTAGGAGAGTCTATGGTTCGCTGAACATCGTAGACTAGACAGGGCAACGTACAACCTCCTCCTATCCTTCGAATATATAAATGCTCTCTCTTCAAACTCCATCTCTTCCGGTTGGCGGCCTGGTGGAATCTGGAGATCGTTGCACGACGAAGCGGAGACATTTGTAGTGCAGAAGGGAGATTTATTTATTTATTTCTTGACGATTAAAAACATTCTCGTACGTGGATTTTCCTTCACTTGCAATCATTATTTAGATGGTGTCTTTAGGTGAGTCTACGGTTCGCTGAACATCGTAAACTAGGTAGGGCAACGTACAACCTCCTCCTATTCTTCGAATATATAAATGCTCTCGCTTCAAACTCCATCCCTTCCGGTTGGCCGCCTAATGAAATCTGGAGATCGTTGTACGACGAAGTGAGGACATTTCTATCGAAGCAACATTTATTTATTCATTCCTCGATACAAAGTGGATTACGCGTGGATTTGTCCTAACTTCCAATTTTATATGGAAAGTGATTCGAAGAGAATCTCTCGTTCGCAAAACACGGTAGCCTAGACTTTGGCTCGACGCAACGACGATATCCCTCGGATTCAAAAATGTTCTCTCTCTCTCCAAACGACAATTTATTTATTTATTCGTCAATACAAAAAAGCCAGCGTATTCTCACGCATGAATTTCTCTTCACTTGCAATTACTCAGAAACTGTCTTTAGAAAGATCTATCCTATTTCCATCGATCTTAGCAATTAGCCGAGCTAAGATTTTAAATATAAGATCTTTATCCTTAATTGACGATATGCCGGGTGAATCTCGGTTGAATCCTTCGCGCGTGCGCGCCGCTGCGGACAGTCGACGGGAAAGCCTAATCCGTGGAGAAAGTCGGAGAACGAGAAGGACGAGGTAGGGAAAGAAAAAAGGAGAGTGGTCGGTCGGATAAGAAAATTGAGCTCTCGCCTCCGAAGAGTACGAGGAATCAGGAGGGAAAAGGTGAAAGGGAGGCTCTTATGAAAATCTAAAAGTCAGCAGCCCAGGGGATGATCCCTCTATCTGATCTTAATTTGTCAGCAGCAGGCAGGGGCACAATTTAAACCACACCACACCCTCTACCACCCCACCCCACCCCTGTAGGGTAAATCGCCATGAAGGAATACCTTTTTTTCGAACGACGACACTCTCGTCCTTTTTCTCCTCTTCAGCATATCCTTCGAGAAGTATCTACCGTTAAGAGAACGCCTTTGAGAAAAGCCGTTGAGAATTCATTTTTTCATTTGTGTATGGAGGATGATATTTTAATAATAGAGGCAGGAAGGATTTATTTGGAATTATAACAAGTTATTCTATTAATTCAATTTTTGAGAGCTCATTTTAGTATTAATGGAAAGAAGGTTTCGATTTCCGGGATGGAACGAATCCTTCAATTTGGACAGAGTATCGACGAGAACTCGGTAAACGGAAGCTCGCGTAGAAGTACTCTTCTTTCGAGGATACTCTCGTCCTTTTTCTTCTCTTCGGAAATCCTTCTCTTCAGAAAAATACCTCCTACGGAGAAACGCGTTCGACAATATATTCTTTTAACTCGAACACACCGAAAGCACTTCGTTCTCGCGTTTTAGCAATAAACGGAAGCAGGATTCGTCGTTCTGTTGGACAAATCGTTCGATTCGGATGAAGAAACATTGCACGGGAGCCCGGTAAACGTAAGGCCCGATAACGCGCCGAGTTTGGCCCCGGTACAAAGCGATCCAACAAACGGTACAATCCGCGAAAAGTGGCGGTATACGGAGACACGGCTTGTTTCGCGGTTAGGTGATGGTACGAGCTCTCTCTCTCTCTCTCTCTCTCTCTCTCGCTCTTTCTCTCCCCCCCTCTCTCTCCTTCTCTCTCTCTAGCGCGCACGCAACGTTCCAAAGGAGCATTGTGTGTGCTTCGGCATTCAGAGGACGTTCTTATCTGCCTATCCGGGGAGCTGTCAGCAAAGTTCCTGAATAATAACGAAGCGCGCGCGCGCGCGCACGCGGGAGGGAGAGAGAGAAAGAGAGAGGTAGAAAGAGAGAGGGAGAAGAAGGCGGTAGCGAAGAGAGAAAACGGAGAGCTGTTCTACTATCAGCCGCGGCTAGGATATGCCTAACTATTCTCGTTTCCACGCGCCAGCCTGCCTGCCGGACGTTTCGACGTAGATAATGTTGCACAGGATGGTTAGATCGTTGGATAGGAATTGATAAGGGAGTAAAACATATCCACCCTGTTACTGTTCGAGCTAGCGCGTCGTTTCTTCCAGGACGAACGAGACGACGAACCGAATGGTTGTAATGCGAGGTACTCGAGGCTTACATTACGACATCTATTTCTTTACAAAGTGCATAGCACTGGTATTGGAGAAAGAGTGACCAATCTCGTCGTCTATGTTTACCCTCAAATTCATCCGATTTGTACTTTTCTTCGGAGAGATTGTGACATTTTGCAATTTGTTTTACGCCAGAAGAGTTGCTTTAATCTCGACTAGACAGTATGTTATCCCGACGAGATATTACGTCGGCAAGGCGCCACTCCAACCCACTTTTCCCTGCTGATACCGTAGCCAAGAGCATCCACTGACACCTGGAGAAGGGCTGATTCACGAACCAGTTAGATTTCGAATTTTAAATTTTTGCGTTAAGCGAAAGAACCTCGAGGCTTTGGATCAGCCAGCAGACGTCCTTCGATCACCCATTCCAATAAATTAAATCGAACATCCCTACAGAAAGCCATCCACTGGCATGAGAGTGCCCGGTTTTTCATTCACTTAGATATTCGATATTTTAATTTTGGTCTGGGCGGAAGAACGTGGAAAGCTTCTATCGGCCACGCTAATAAAAAGAATCGAGTATCCCTACAAGAAGACAGCCCTGCATCCTGCTTTTGATTTTCCACGCAAGGCGACGAGTACCCAATAGGCTCAGCGTAATCGGCCAATTACAACGCGGTATTCCGGCGGCACAAGGAAGAAGAGTGGTAGATCGAACAGGTAGATCGAGAATCGAGAATCTTACCTCGACGTGTATGTGTATTACGGAATCCCCGAATATCAATTAAAGTGAGCAATTTTCCACGAATCGTATTTTCATTTATCGTTTATCGTGTATACTATTATTTGTGAATTATTTCTTCCACTTCAAATTTGGCCGTAGTCGCATTGAATTGTAATGTACTCCCTGCCGAAGCCATTTAAGGGTTAAAATAATTGTCTGTCGTGCCGCTAATAATTTGTATGAGAAAATACATAGGAGTAGAAATTCATAAAGACGACCTCGAATTTACGTAGCTTGAAATTTTCTCGGGAATTTTCTTTGGAACTTTCTACCCGTTCTTACACGAATCCACGATTTTATCTCTGACTTGCGCGGGGATTTTCAGGACGCGCGCTTGGCCACGGAAAGGCAAAGAAAACAACGGGCCGGCTAAAAGGGAGATGAGAGGAGGGCTAAGACGCGGAGTCAAGTTGGACGGGGAAGAACGAGAATTCGAGAGCTCGCAAATTAGCCGCAGGATTGGCCTCGTAATCCTTGAGGGATGCGCCCGTTTCTCAGCTCTCTCTCTCTCTCTCGTATTCTCTCTCATTTATTCTCTCTCACGCACGCCCACACTCTCCACGAGTTCCCAAGGGTCGTAGACGAGGCTATATAAACGAATCCAAGGGACCGTCCTCCTTATTCTTTAATTCCACTCACACCCCCGTTCGCGACCATACTAAAAATTACGAGCCTCGAGGCCAAGAGGGTGGAACGAGCGCGGAAGGACAGCGATTGAAAGTAATGAGGCATAGAAGGAAGATCGTCCTCGGAGGAGGATCGTATCTTGGACTGCCCGTAATCCAGGGGCTTGTTGCGCTAATTAATCCTGTTAATTTATCGGCGCGAACCCTCTGCGATAGAGAGAGAGTATTTATTGGGTCGTCGTGAGTATGAACGATATTCGTAAGAATCATTGAGAAACAATTTTATTATGAATGATCGACGACTGATAGTAAAGAAAATTTTGCGTTTTGGACTGTTCGCGATTCAGGGGCTTATTAGGTGCACTAATTAAGTCTATTAGATAATCAAGCGATTCTCGTAGAGTTAATCACGTTGAAATTTCATTAATCGTTGACTATTGAGAAAGAAAATCCTTTTGTAGTTCCCAGTAGGGTCCGAAACCTGCCAATTTCCAAAGATACCCTCACCCTCTTCGATGAGAATTACTCTACGCAATAAAAAAAGGGTCGCAAACTAGCCTCTCGTCGAAATTAATTAAAAATTAGAATTAACAAATCCAAAGACCGAAGGGTTCGCAATTTAATAATAAGATCCTTTTCAGTGTACCCAAAAACATTGAAAAGCCAAGCATCCACGAACGACCCCCTTTCTCTTCCCTACCAAAAAAAAAAAAATAATTCTCATAATTCTTCCATCGTACCTCGCTGATCGCGTGATCAAGGGCATTCGTCGTAACGTGATTTAAGGTCCAATGGGCAGGCCGACGCGTTCGCGGCTTCTTAATTGATCTACTGGCAAGCAGAGCGGGACTGAACACTTAGTATTAAGCCCCATAGAGTGGACGCTTAGTCGGTCATTGGCCAAGATCTATCGTAAGAGAGCCGGGAGAGAGACGAAGAAGAAGGAGAACGAGAAGCAGAAAAAGAAGATCACCACCACTTACTCTATCGCGGGTATGGGAGCACTCCTAGTGACCGTAAATAAAAGAAATCCTTGTAATGGCTTTTCGCGAAGATCCTTCGGGCTCCCTTCTCTAGCTGCTTCTCTCTTTCTCCGCGTTCTCTCGTCGCAGGACGAAACGGGATCCTCGTCCCGGTTATTAAGCCCCGAGGCGGAGTAGCACCCCTCGCGGGCGTATCAGAAGCTCGTAGAGCCGCAATGGTCCAGCTATACCAGTTAATTCCTTAACCCTTATGGACTTGGAGAAAATTTAAGGACCGTAGCTTCGGCCGAAGGAAGGAAGCAAGGACGAGGTCCTTCGAGGGTATGGCGAGGATCGGAAGAAGAAGTGAAGGACCGGTGGGAGTGGAGGAAGTGGGCCACCGTGAGAAGGTGGATTTCAAGGAGAAGGAGACGTCTTCTTCGACCTCCTCCACCTCCAACTCCTCTTGGAGAGGAACCATGAGCCGAAGCAGGAATACCAGGTGCTCCTGGGATCTTGGCGGCATCTTACGCCCGGGCGATACATAATTTATGTCGCGCTCTGGTGGGCTTAAGACAGTATTAAGATCGAGCGAGCACCAACATCCCTTCTCCTTACACCTACTCCACCACCTACCCTTCGTCCCTACTCCCGCAGAGCCGGCGCTTCCGTTATCTACGTTGGCCAGTTAGTTACACGATTTACTCACCGAACCGACGCTTCGGACCGAGAATTTTTATTCGTTGATGTTTCATTGGCAAGTGTTGGACAAGTGCTACACATGGCACACGCGACAATTTGATTAGCGTGGTTAAAGTGAATTCTACGACGAGGTATTTTTCAGTGGGCGTTTCTTTCGTTAAGCTTCGGTAAAGGATTCTCTAAGGATTAAGAAGGAGTTAACACTTTAGCAGTTTTATGGATATTTACTGGTTACTATTTTTAGTCGATTAAAGAGTTACAAGCCTGCAGATCGATGTTGACAAGCATTTCACGAGACTTAAGATCACGTGCCGGAATGAGACGTGGATTTTCTGGACAAGCGAAAATCCTGATTCGGTGCCCTTTAGCCTCTTTCCGCTCGGACAAGCGCGCGTCTCTTTGATCCGACGTGTGTGATCGACTTTGACGAGAGGGTTCTTTCAAAATCCTTAGAAATCTGGAGAAGGTGGAGAACAACAAGGTGTATAAACTGTTACTTCGACCACAGGATCCTTGAAAATCCTTAGAAATCGACCAAGGTGTGAAACAAGGATCGGGATTCGCGTGGACTCGCGAGCTAACGCGACTTTTAGACTATTAAAAAATCTCGAGCAAGAAGAGGGGTGGGAGAAAGGGCGCGAAACGTCGAAGGGGAGAAAAGTAATTGAAAATTTTTGGACGCTCCTGGACCCAGTAGGACTGTGGTAAGGGTAGAGAGAAGGACCAGTCGAGGACCAGTCTTGGGCTGGGCGACTCGCGATAAAGCAAAGAGCCCGTGCTAAATACTTACATAAATCTGTATTGCCTTGCGCAGCACGAGAGAAGCTTATACTCTGGTACCCACACGGGCGCGCGCCCACCACACAAACTTGAACGCGTGAGCGCGAGCGCACGAGTGTGTGAAGATGGTGCGAGAGCACGCATTTACGCAGACAGGGAAAGCCGGGCGCGGATCCCACGAGGAAAACGTTGTAAACCCGCGTCCTCCGGGAAATTTCGATGCCCCGTTCGCCCACCAGCATTGTCGATCCATTCCATTCTCGTCTCCTCTCGATCGTTTCGATTGTCTCAAAAAGCACCTGATTGTTTTCTTTCTGACACACTGAGAGAAAAAAATGGTTGGGTTTACTATCACCGCACTATATTTTATAGTTAAATTTGACGTCAAACATATTTTTATAGTTCACTTAACCATACAAAATATAGTAGAATGAACGATTTATACAAATGGTTATATCATTAACTATTACCTTCGTTCTTGTTACCATATGTATAGTAAAATGTGCTATGTGAGGATAGTTAGTTCTATCCCTATGCATGAAATATTCTGGTAATATTAACTATATAAAATAGTTACTTTTCTTACCATTATACATTTTGCAAAAAATACCATATTTTTAGTTGAAATAACCATAATTTTGGGTAAAAACATAATATAGTTGGTTACACTATGCCTCTATCGTAATTATTTACCACAAATATGATATTTCCAACCATAATTTTGTTACTATGCCACTATAGTTAGATATATCATATACTTTTCTCTCACAATGAAAGGCGCGTCGCGTTTTTATGTATTAATAGGGCTGCTTCCATTCTTCCTGGGACTACCGGAGGTTTTCTTTTCTTATTTCCTTTTCGCTGTAGGAAATCGTTCGCAGAGGCTATAGTAAATATTTTTGGATGCCACATGGATTTCGTCGATAGAGGATCCAATAAATCTGTACTACGTAATTGTAGTGTTTTTAACACGCTCTTAACCACAGTCCCAAAAGGAGCTGTCCTATTCAATATTCTCCTCTACCAATTGAAATTCGTCGGTAAAGACTACCTTACATTTTCACGCATAAATCGTCTCATTGCTTTTATAATTCAACTCTCATCCACGGGCGCTCCGCTCATTGCAGCCCATCGAAAAGAAATCTTCTAAACACCATTTCCTCCGGAATGCCTACTCTGTAAAAAATTCCCATACACACGTGTCAGCTCTGAGGATGATAATCCGAGCGGACATCTCGACGACAACTACGCGACACTCTGCCTGCCGAGGAAATCCCGTCGAACCCTTAAGGGAAACGAAAGTCGCGGCGGTGAGTAAAGAGCAGATTCGGAGGGCCAGATAGAGCCGCGGAGAAAGGCGAAGGCGCGGAAAGGCTTTGTGCGAAGGAGAGTCGAACGAAGTGGCGAATCCAGAAGAAAGAAGGAGGGAGAGAAAAATGAAAGAGAACGAAGGAAGGGAGAGACAGTGGCCTCGTAAGGAAACGACGAGCTTTCTTGGCTGGATGGGCGAGTGGAAGGAGAGAATGGGCGCATGGAACGAGAGAATGGGCGAGTGGAAGGGCAGGATGGGCGAGGATGGGGTTGCTTGGAGGTCTTGGCCGGGATCCGCGGGCGCCGTGGCAATAAATCTGCCTGGGTATATCTGAGCTCATGAATGTTATTAAGATACAACCCCCCGCGAGTCGTGAGCGCGCCGCGCGCGCGGTCATAGAGGAGCGGAGAGAGAAGCGTTTTCGCACGGGGTTGCGCGCACGGTTAGTAGACGTAGGGAGATATAGGCAGAAGAGGAAGGAGGAGGAGGAGGAGGAGGAGGAGAAGCGTGAAGGAGAGAAGAAGGAGACGTTCCTGGAAGAAAGAGAGTGGGAGAACGAGTTGGTGAAGAGAAAAGAGAGAGAGAGAGAGAGAGAGAGAGAGAGAAAAGGAGAGACTGGGAGAAACGGTTATGAAGAAATACCGCCACCGGTAATCCCACCATAGATCACCGCCTCTGGTGGCCGCCTCTGTGCCTTCAGCTCGTTTCTTCGTCTTCCTCGTTCTCCGATCCTTCCACCTCCACCAGCTCCACTATCGCCTTCGTGTTCTTCTCTTCGATGCTCGTCGTTCTCTCGCGCGATGTTAGCTTCGTTCTTCTTCCTCGTTCCTCCACCTCCACCAGCTCCTTCTTGTTCTCCTCTTCGTTTGGTTTCTCGTCCTTCTCTCGTGTGCCTTCAGCTCCTTTCTTCTTCTTCGTTCTTCCACCTTCACCACCTCCTTCCGATTCTTCTCTTCGCTTCGTTCCTCGTCGTTCTCTCGCGTGCTTTCACCTTGCTTCGTCTTCTTCTTCTTTCCTTTTCTCATCGTTCTCCTGTGTGCCTTCGACTCATTTCCTCCTCGTCTTCGTTCTCCAATCCTCCACCACCACCGCATCGTCTCGCGACTCGCCGTTCATCCCGCGCTCGTCCTCCACCCGCTCTTCCATCACGTCTTAATACCGAGAGGACTTAACTCGCGACTTAACTCGCCAGTCAAAAATTGCCGCGCGATCGAGCGGGATCTTCGGAGGATCTTCGGATGACGCGAGGGACGCGTGGCTTTGCTAGTTTCCTTACTGCGCAGCAGTGGTTCTTAGCCTTCTCCGATTTGTGGAATTGCTTTTGATTTAGTGAGCCGAGAATCTTCGACGAAATCTTTAAACGGCGTTTCGATAAAGAATTGCACTCTTTTTTTTTAGTCGTGCCTCGATAACAATTGAAATGACGATTTACCAAATCTATTGACAGCGCAAAAGAGAAAGATTACTAGGAAGGTGTTACTTATTATTTACAGACTGATTCGTCGAATCGTTGGACGATAGACTGAATCGAGCGCCTTGATTCTAAAGTTTAAAGCGTCATTATCAAAATGGAATTGGTCTCTTTGCCCTTTGAGCAGCTCCGTTAAACGAAACAACGCGCAAGAATCATTCTTCCGTAGCAGACTCTCCAACGATAAGTCGAATGTGAAAGAATGTTAGTAAAGACAGTGTTGAGAAAGGTAGGAACACGTGGGTCGTCTCGTCGTCGCGGCCGATAAGGTCGTCCTACGCCATCCTCAATTAATTAATGGGCCTGCCCGATATGAAATGGACCACGTTCTCGACATCAAAGCGAAGCTTTCGGCCTTCCAGGCCAGTCGTTCCCCGCTGGCCCGCCTGTCAAAGTCCGTCCCGCTTTGCCAATTAATAAAGGACGCGTATATATTTGTTCGCCGTTCCGCGTCTTATCCGGTAATAATAAGCAAATACATGCTACTGAGAATCGTGGAGAAATGGCGACGAGAATTGCTCGCAATCAATCTTCGAGCTGTAGACAGAAGATGAGACATTTCGAGGCTTTCGATGCGATCGCATGAAATGAACAGTCTTTATTTTATACGCTCTGTACATTCGACGAATAAAATAATATTCGAAGATTAAAATAACCGAATGAGAATCTTTTATTTATTCGCCCTTCCATTCGGCAATTTTAATTTTAATCGTTCTATCGATGCTCGCGTAGAATTAACTTTCTCCTCGCGCCTCGCATCTTCTCTTGCCTGAGACTTATCGCCTTAACCACAGTTCCGATTTATTTTATCAGCGTCTTCTTGAAAAAGCCCAAGAAATTCGGAAAGGAAATTAAATTAATTAATCGTAAGCAGAAATCATCGTGTAGCTTTCCCAACCGTCTCATTGCCCCATACTTATTACATTATTCGCATTTCTAATTTATTTAATCAGTGGCTTCTTGGAAAATGGCAAGAAATTCAAAAAGAAAAGTGCAATCAATTAATTACCAAACGAAAATCTTCCTATAGATTTTCCTATCGTGCACATCATCCTCCAAGATTATTTATATCATTAGCAACCCGCGATTCGAATCTTCTATTGAGAAACATTAATTACAAAAATATTCCTTTTCTCGCATCTGTTCTCAAGAAATGATACCAATAACAAGGACGAAGCACAATGAGCGCGTACGTTGAGCGCATTGCGAGTGGAAATTCTTTTTCCGAGGCAATCGACTGGGCTGGAAAAGCGGAGGGCATCGTCGTCGGTCGCAGACGAGATAGCGCTTTCTTCGGGGGTGGCAAGCGGGGGGTGGCTGTTCGGAGGGGGTGGTGTCCCGTGCACACGGGGGTGGTATATACGTGTAAGCCTGAAGGGTGGTTTATGTATCGCGAGGGCAAGATATCCGATGATTTAGCTGCGGTCTCGCAGGAGGCACCGCAACAGAATCGCAACCTCCACGGCCCCCACCACCTTCTTATCTCGCGGTTTGCCCGCAGTAACCGCGGGTGTAATCTTTTATTAATTCGCCGACTTACGAAATTTATCGTGGCTTTTGTTTACCGGGGCGCCGCGCCGCCTTAAATCTCTCTCTCTCTCTCTTTTTCTCTTCACCCTCGCGTCGTTTACTGCCGAGCATCCTTCCACCTTTCCCTTCTTCCTCATCCTTCCTCCAACCCTCTTCAATTCCTCTACCACGCATTATCTAAACGCGCCGGGTACCCTCTCACGAGAACGCTTTCCGATTGTGTGAATCCTCGCAACTGAGACGAGACATTTTGCGCACAGCTCCTCGGGGTGAATCACGCGTAGAGAATGCGCCAAAGTGTCGAATTTTAATTGCCACGTGGACAGGATTGGAGAGAGCGGAACGATTTGCGCTTGAGAATTGAGAAGACGATGCGGGGGCGAGGAATTGGAGGTATATAACGCGGATTCCATATAACGGTGCCCGGAATGGCGCTATATTATTATTAGAGTCCCTTAAGTCTAAGAGCCTTAAATCTGCGATAAGTTATGGGCACCCCACCACCTCATGCCTCCCACTCTCTTTACCTTCTGGAGGAAGGCGCACCCGCCTCTGCAGCTCGCGCACCCTTCGCACCACCTTCTCTTAACTCGAGTTTCTCTTCTCTCTCTCTCTCTCTCTCTCTCTCTCTCTCACTCTCTTGCTTAAGTTTCTCTCTCTTTCTATCTTTCTTATCTCATTCTCTCTCTCTCTCTCTCTATTTCTCTCACCCTCTCTCTCTCTTTTCTGTGCGAAAGCGCAACCCCCCCCCCCCCCCACCCCTTTGTCTCCTGGACCGGCAGGTTCCACACCTTATACCATTTCCCTGTAATATCTTAGTCTACGACGGCGCCTCTTCGAGGCCTTTATCTCGCATACATTATACACCCTACCCCTCCACTAGTAGGACCCTGCGCGCGAGAAGACGCCGTCTCGTGGGTGGAACAGAAGGGGGTCCGAGGGTAATTGAAAATAACTGCCCCAGCACCGAGGCGAGCCTAATCCCCTCCACTCCTTAACCAAGATAAACCTGGTGGGATCATCTTCGCCGATTCATACCTTTCTCGCCTGCTGATTTTCATATTCCTCGTTTAGCTTGTTGTCTAGGGGGTGGTTCGATTTTTTATTTTCGGGTTAGGGTTTCTGGGGTGCGTGAAGATTCAGAAATGAGCACGTGTTAGAGAGCGGTACGTTTCTTTCTTCTTGTCAATTATTTTAATTTTTTTGTGACCCGAAGGTTTCCTTTACCTGCGATTTGTTTACTTGTTTGTACAATGAGGAAAATGTGCAACGTCCACGATTTTCTTACGATGTGTAAGAATGTCTGTTGATTGGTTTATACTTTCTTGTAACATGTACTTTTGTTAACATGCTTGCGAATATGAATGCTATAGCATTCGTTTTCATTGTGACACGAAATAGTGTAAGTGCTATGATAACATCCAAATTTAAAATCGTGTTAAGATTTATCTAATTTTATGTAGGGTTAATTTTTGAGATTATTCTGCACTCTAATGTAATGGCCAAATGGTTCGTCGAATATTTTCGTTCTGCCTTGTCTTTTCTTTCTGAGTTCCTTGAATTTTGAAATCTTTATTCATCCAAACATAAATCCCCTGTCTATTTTCGCAGCTCATCATTACCAATAGTAATCATCATCACCTATCGTAGAATAGAATCCACATAAATTACTCACTTTGCGCGAATATAGATAGACGTAATATCACCGATTAATTCATAATTGTGCGTGTCAGCCCGAAAGTGTACGAAGAGGTCGAATTTCTCGTGAGTCCTTGCAGAATTAAAAATTTATCGGTGATCCAATTTCTCTCGGGAAGACCGAGAGAATAATTAAAACTGTCCGTGGCGAAGCTTCCTTCCCGCTATCGAAATTGACTTGCACCCTCTGCACCCTTCTCTTGTTACGCGGACTTGCAGGCAAGGCTGACAGGACCGGGCGTGCGCGCTTTATCCAAAGAAAAAGTTGCCGCGACCATCCGTGGAACGGGGTTTATAGGTAGGGCTGGATCAAAGTTTTTAAGTCCCCAGGACCTGTCGTGCGCCCGTGTAACTAAAGTTTCACGGCGAGACTTAAGCGCTAAACGTCCAGGACTCGCTCGTTACATCAAAGATACCTCGACGTGGGCTCATCGTCGTCCTGGAATTATTAAATGGCCCGTACTCGCATAATTCACAGTGGACCCTCCTTCTTACCATTTCCCAGCTCCTTTTTACCGAAGGGTTGATCGGCCGAGGACGAACGAAATTTGTTTACCCATCAACCGGCCTGTGGGCCGACGAATTTTACAGGTCGCGTGATTGGTTGCGCCCTACAACAGAAATAAAATAGTTTAAAAGGGTCCCGAAGTCTTGCTTCCATTAAAATCAGCTGACGCGCATTCCATTGAAGTTGTACTGCAAAATTTGGTATCTGCTCGGGAGAATAAATCCTACACTCCGTATCTTTATCGAGGAAGATGTTAACGAGTGGGAAAAAGTTCTTCTACATTTGTACCTATAATCTGCATCAATCGTTGTATACATCAGGCTTATCACGAGCATTTTTCTTCGTCATCGTAAAGAGATATCTTCTTCTCTTCTTGTGTATCGCGAGTAAACAAGAAGAGAGAAAAAGCAAGAGAGAGAGAGAGAGAGAGAGAGAGAGAGAGAAGCGTGCCCATTAAGGACAACGCTGGCAGAAGTAAAGATTACATTCGTAACGTTTTCGTCGGTTGGGTGCGAGATGAGATGGGGAAGAAGGGACACCACCACCCCCGCTTATCGCGGCAATAAAAAGCATCGAGCAAGATTGGCATGTTGCCCGTACGACCGTCCGCCATCTTTTAGACTCTTTTCAACTCGCCTCCAACGATGGTCGAGGTCGCAAGACATTCCAGATAAAAAAAGAGAATTTCGAAAAAGGCTTCTTTCTTCCTTCGCTCCTCGTTCCAAGAAAATACTTTAAACGAATACTCGCCAATGCTTCCATAATTTTTATTATACTTAGCGACAATGTTTTTTCAGTGAACAATTTTTCTACCGTTTATTTGCATTCACAATTAAAGGAAAATGGGAAGCAATTTCTGGACATTTTTAAACGATTATAAAATCCTTACAAAGTGTTTCCAAAGGGGAAAATTAGGAGGCAAGAGGGTAAAAAATACTAAACCGCGGTTTAATTATACATTCATCTGAAACATTCGTTTAAGATTTGTTCTTTCTCCAAATTCGTTTAAAACTTCTCAAATAGATACGCATTCATTACTACCGCCTGTGGAACCTTAACCCGCCGTACACAGTCCAACCTCGCGTAGCCTTCTCTCAGGTGCAAACAAATTACTTTTCCACCAATAACATAAGATTTTTTTTCTCTTCATTTTCGTTCAAACTTAACCAGGTATAATTTCATTATTACCGCCTGTAAAACTCTAACCCGCCATGCACTCTCGAACCTCTTGTAGCCTACCGCCAAATACAAACAACAACGTAAACACATAAAATTCTGAAGCTTATGTCATTAAGAAACGTCTCTTCCTTCATCATCATCATTGAAAATTTATTAATTAGATACACCTCAATTGTCACCGCCTGTGAAACTCCAACCCGCCATACACCCTCGCGAATCTCTTATAACCTACTATCAAACACAAACAAAACTTCTCTCGACAAAAACCACCTATCACAAAATCCACGCTTCGATCTCCCGATTTAGTTTCCCTCACCCTTCTCCGTCTGGCATCCCAATCACGCCCTATTCCACTTAACCTCCAAGCGATCCTTAATCGCCGTTCGTCGCCGACAGACTTACCGTTGAATTCGAATGCGGATTTGTGTCGCGTCTGAAGATCGCGAGAAGGCTTTTGCGCAACTGGAAGGAGAGGAGGCGTGGAAGAGAGAAGCTCGAGGAGAGAGGGTGAGCGAGAGAGGCCAGAAGGGATGTAGAGAAGGGTGGCGTCACCTCCTACCCTCTTCACACCCCCACCGACGATTAGACAATGCGACGGAAACGACGTGGATGCTGAGGTCCCCGTGGAAGCGGGTTCTCCTCCTCTTCCGGGTGTTTGGGAGCATCGGCAGATGTGCCCTGTGCACGCCAACCGAGCGAGCGAACGTTCGTCGCGCTTACACTCGCAGCCTCGTTCTCGCCTACCAACCCCCCGCATCCATAAGAGAGGGTGAGAAAGCAGGTGGGGTGGTGATGCCGTAGCCTGAATGTCCCTGATCTTGTTAAGGACGCAGCGAACCACAAATAGCCAGGATCCATTGAAATTTCCCTGAGAAATCTACCTACTCAAGCCACTCTCACCCCCGCAAAGCACTGACCCTGCGTTTGAAGCGCGTCGGAGGTGTGTAAAAGTGCAAATGAAGAGATCTCATGTGAAACGATACGTTGAGTAGGGTTTTAGGGTGGATTAAAGTGGTCCGGAAGAATTTTTGGGTTCAAGTTGAATTTCAATTATTACGTCCAGTTTGTCTCTCCTGTATTTAAGGTTGCCCGCGCACAGGCGCTTTTATCTCAATCCACTTATTTTGTATATGCTCCTGATTATGTAACTATTTCTAGATCAGAACCGGGCGGGATTTTATTTTAACACTTGTATCGTGTTATCTTGGCGTGTATCATTCAAGTGTTAAATCATGCGTGAATTATTTATTACGTCGACTTATTCCACTTTCGTGAACGGAGCAGCTCGTCTTTATTGAAAGTGAGCACGCGAGTAGGTGATGTAAAATCGTTGTGACACTGCCCTTAAGGATGTGCAAGCTCGCGTAGGTGTCCCTCGATGTCGAAGAAGGGATCGCGCGAGGCCCCAGATTTGATTTGGGAACATGCCAGAGCAATTACCAGTGCACGTATCAAAAAGGGCGCGTTCTTCTCGCACCCGGCACGTCGATCCCTCGTGCCTTCGCATAAAAGGTGGCGAACGCCACTGAGGGATGGAGAAGACGAGGGGTTGATTTTGGCTTTGTTGCGCGTAGCAAGAGCGCGGCGTTGAAACCGACAAAAGATAAGCCGTTATTTATAACCGGGCTTAAGGACCGCAGTCAGGTGGTTGGGGCCTCGGAGTTTAGGGAAAATAAAATCACTTGGAAATCGCGCGCGCCACGCCAGTGCATAACGCACCCTTCACGCTCGAGTGCTACTAGCCGCTTCTACAAAGGAAGTAAGCGAGGGTGAATTTAGAACGGATTCTCCTAACGGAAGGAGTCGTCGAAACAACGGGTAAGCCGTAAAGAGATACCGAGTATGAGAACAATTGTTAAGTATAATCGAGGATCGTCACAAATAAGGATGCCATCGATACTGTAATGATATTGTCGAGATGCTTCGAACGAACGAAGAGAGCACAAAGGTTTTCATAGTTATGTAACAATTTGGTAAATGTAATTCGAAGGGTACTCGATCTTGGCTTCAGGACATTCTGATAATTCTTAATGGTATAAGCACTTTAGGTTTTAACAATCCGTCGAAGTCAGCTTGGGACTGTCTAATGAAATTTTATAAAAGTGTTTGGAGAATTTTTGTAACATTGTGGGTTTGTAGTATTAGAAAGGCAATGCAGCTTCTAATAACTAAGCTAATGATCCTTTCTTTTCCTGAGATTTTTCCAACTACTTTGGGGCTTATACAGTGAAGTACATCGCGAGTATAAATATAATTGTGTACTAATTGTAGCCCTATCATAAAGGCCTAAATTGTCAATTAAAGTTAGAGAATTCAATTAAATTATTACACCGACAAGGAAATATAAAATGTTATTATCTAATTTTTTGTTTGCAATAGAATGATCAATTACACAGGCCTACAGAAAAAAAAAGTTGTTTTGGTGCCAGGAGTCTTTGAGCTGATTTTTACTATATTTGTGGTACTGAATTCAAATATGAAATCCGTTTTTTTGTATCAGCTCTCCTTTTACAGATATGGCACATCCTGTAATTAGTTGTTTTAATATTTGTTATATTGAGGAATAGATTACTCAAAGTAAAATAAATTCACAAAGAAACTACTTCTAACTAATCTTGTTGTTTCTTTGTATTATGCCTTATATATACAACAAACTATCAATAAATGTCACGTATATTACTACTTTGTAAGCAAATACCGCACCATAAGACAGTTTAAAACTTTTAAAATGAGGTATTTCATACTGGTAATCCCATTCAGCCTCCTTTTCTAGGAAAACCAGAAAAAATAACGTAATCTCATATGATGGCAGATTACTGCTGGAGTTTAAAACGAGACTGTTTGAAAATTCATTCAAGAAAATCTCACAAAAGAAGCTTCCGTTGCGTTGAGTGAAGTTTTGTAATTTTGATATTAAATGAGTTTTGTTTTCTCAAAAAATGTTGCATACGTTTAACTGTACTACAAGGTTTTATTATGGTTTTATGTCGTTAAATGGCTGTGTAAATATACGTCTTTATTATTTCTCTGATTTTTTATTTTATTACAATATATCCATACCAGCATATTATTGCTTTATCGCGCAAGTACCAACATATCACTTACGCCATCTTGAAAACTAGAGCTGATAGGGGGAAACTAATACCATATTTGGATTCAGCGCCCCCTATATACTTAAAATCAGCTCTAAAAACTTAGGCACCAAAATCACTGTTGGCCTGTGTTATCTATGTCGCAATAGTCCTACCAAGTGCGCCATACCTTTTCTCAATTTTCTCTCCTTACTAATCTTCCTCTGTCTTTGCAAGTGCCTCGAGATCCTTACCGAGACCTACTGCATCCACAGACAAGAATTAAATTCAATCCGATCACCGATCATCCCTTTTCCCTTTATTCCAAAATCTTCCAATTACCTTAACTCACGCGAACGATTATAAACTTCATCCGTAATTAACCAAAATCTTCCCTCACGTCGATGAAAACCACAAACAACCTCGATGAAAGTGTCCCCTCGTTTGTTTCTCAATCGCTTATACAAACGAGTGCAGAAAAAGGAGTGAAAGAAAACTAGTAATTCCACCCTCGGAAATTTCATACGAGAGCGCCCACACCCCATGCGACTCTGTCTCATTCTTGTTCTTATTCCTGAAAAATTCAGCCGAGCGTAGATCGAAGATCCGAAGCGGAGACGGCGGAGATATCTAAAGGTTCGTCTCGCACGCGGGAGATACTCGAGCGCAGGTCTCTCTCCTCTCTCTCTCTCTCTCTTTCTCTCTCTCTCTGTCTTTCTCTCTAGAATGAGAGAGAAAGGACGAGAATAAGGGTGGGAGAAGCTGTGGAAGGGGGTGGCGGACAGGGGCGTCACGAGTGGCGTTCTCCGGGGGGTGGGAGCAGCTCGTGGACCAACGTAGGGGTGGTGCAGGGGTCGAAGCATCGAGTCTGCAACCTCCACCACCCCCAAGGCCCCCACTCCTCGTCGTCTTTCGAGGTGGTAGAGCAAGAGAGAGAAAGAGAGACCGATGGTAGAGGTGGAAGAGACGAGGGGTGGGTTGGCACACCGGGTCCTCGAACCTGATCAATACCTGAAACACCGCGAGGTATCGTCCCGTTATTTCCGGTCTAGCTGGGAGGCCGGAAATGAAGGCGTTAAAAATATATACACAGCCACATCTACCGGGCCAGATAGCGTTCCGACGGTATTACATCCTTCTACTCGATGCCTTCGTACAGGTGCCCTCAATAGTGACGCGAGAGAGGAATGGCCACAAGATCCATCGTCGAGTTTTCCTTTACCACGAGAACTCGAATCTTCTGTTTCGAGCGATGGTTCAATTCTTTTTCCTTGAATTAAATCGACGAACTCTTTCTTTGTCCCGGTGTTCACGAGCTATCTTCGAGTCCGGGGCTTTCTGGAGCTCGAAAGTTCGCTGCCTGGTACTGTACCACTATGGTAGTCTTTATCTACGATTGTTGGTACCCTCTGATCGAGTTTTAATTATGGCTATCGGCCACGCAACCTGCGGTGCAACACGAATGGAGAATGCCGACGAATCGATGCTAAGGGGATGATCGATCCCGAGGAGGCATACAAGCCGTGGCGTAAATCGAATTCTGAGCGAACGCCCGGCCCATTAGTGAGGCAGGTTAGGGCCATTTATGGGTGGTAGGGTGTTATCTCGGTGACGCGATATTGTTCCACGATATTTCTATTCGAATGCCAGTCGATATTCCTCGTGCTCTCGTGTGCCATTCGTGGAATCTGAAGAATTTTTTCTTTTTTTCGGAGAGAAGATCGAGAAGATCTTTGGACGAGGTGCTAGCATTTGTTCGTGTGATTATTAGGGCGCTCTATTCGACTCTTAGTTGGTAATGTTTTGTAACCAGAAGAAGCACAGTTGGATTATTGCTATTAGTAATTTTCTATGTTTTCTGGTAGATTCGTGTTAAAAAATGCTGATTGAGATCTGTCCGAGAGAAGCATAATCAAGAGATCAATTAAGGTTAATAGCAATCTTCTTGTTTGTCAACGAAATTATAATTCTTATGCGACAGAAAATTTGGCATGTTATTCCATAGGTGCTTTACGCAAATACCAACGCTGTTTTAACATTAACCCTTTGACTGCGGCGCGCTTCAGGCCGAATCCATCAATATGGACGGCGCGATTTTCGCATGTCAGTTATTGCTGCGACTGGTTGTCCACTGACTAGTAACCAAAACGGTACTCGGAGATTTGATACCATTCTTAGGGTTTCAAAAATAAACAAATTAAAAATACAGAGGGCGTATATTTACGCCTCTCGTGTATATTGATGGATTTGTGAGGGCGTACATATACGCCTTTCGTATATATCGATGGACTTGTGAAGGCGTATATATACGCCTTTAGCAGTCAAACGGTTAACCAATTCCTTAACGTCGCAGACAATCGATGCACCCTACCTTCGTTATTGTAAATCTAGAAATCTTGTAAATCTAAACAGTACGATTTCGCAGAATCACGTAGGTTACTAAGGAAACACATTCACCGATGGTAATATTGATAGGAGGAAAAGATTCGCGGTGGTAAAGCTTGAACGCTTTTCCAGGTAGGGGAAAAACGTGGGAGCGGGTGAAACGCGTGGAATCGGAGGGCGTGACCGTGGCTGGAGCATAGAACGCAGGATTTGCGAAATCGCGACGAAGGGGTTGGTTAATATCAACAGGTAGAGAGGAGCCCTGTCCTCGTCCCCACCGGATAAGCCGAGGGCTAAGCGCCGGCGCTAGCTAAACCTCGCACCCTCCTAAGGGTGTGACCTACCCTCCCCATTGGCTCGGACGGACGTGTGAAAAAGAGAGTGGCACAGTCCTGCGCGGATAAGGCCTTTTTAAATCTCCACGCTCGAGGGGTGGAGCCATCGTTGCTCCGAGCACTCGTCCCTTAAAATATTCAGCCCCTACGATGCCACGACATTCTCGCAATTCTAAAAAATAGCAGATTTTTATTAATCGTAGAATACGACGTGACACTTTTTTGTAATGTTCCTTCTTAGTTGCGCTTTTAATTGTTCCACTTTATCGTGCCCCTGGCGCTCGTCCAGTAAAAGACTCAACCTCCGTGGGACAGCAATGTTGTTCCAGGAACTCTACGAAATAATACAGCAGTTCTTTTAATAGTGCAACACCGTGCTATTCTTGGGTAATTCTCCTCTTTAACTTCCTTATATTCCCGACACTGGTACGGTGAACTATAATATTCAGCTCCCCGAATGCACCGACGTCGTTTCTGGAATTCCAAAAAGCAACAGAGAATATTTTTAATCGTAAAATACAAAGCAAGATCCTTTTGTAATCTTCCTCCTTAGATTTATGCTCCGGATACTCGGTCCAGTAAAATAAATATTCAACCCCTTGGATGCACTGAGCTTTAATAAATAATAGAGAATCTTTTTAGTATATACGATGTAACATTCTTTTATAATTTTCGTTCTTAGCTTTCTTGCGGATATTCGTCCTGCAAAATATTCAGCCTCCTGATGCATCGATGTCGTTCCTGAAGTTTTAGAAAGTAACAGAGAATTGTTTCCATCGCGATACACGATGTAACAATCGTTTGTAATCTTCCTTCTTAGGTTTCGTAAGACTTTACATCCCCGTTCGCAGTGCGTTATCGACGTAATCCACCACGTTGACCACGGAGAGGGTAGAAAGGGTGGGGTGGCCCTGTCGGATCGAAGGAAACGATAAAAAGAAGATCGTAATACGGTGACAGGGCGCGCCCCTGGTAGGGGAAAATATCCGCATGGGTCAGCCGGAAGAGGCTTAGACCGAGAAGAGATGGCCGCCTCAATATCGGCTTTCGGGATACTTGAGGTATTTATCTAATGTCTTAAATTTTCCAATGGACTGCCCATTCAAATTTCCAATTCGCAGACCACCTCTCTCGCTGGAGGAACTATTGCCAGACCGACTGGACAGTTTCTCCTTCTCCGTTGCTATGGTTTGCACGCGTCAACAATATCATAAACGAATATAATACTGAGCATCGTCACTAAATGGATTTATTTAAAGGAGAGTGGATTCTTCTCGCACTCGGTCTCCAATTAGAATTAGGGACATAACCTCTATGCTGTTTCTCATTTAATTATTCTCATTATCCAATGGTGCATTTTGTTGAACTGCAATCATTGCATCAGTACCTTCCCTCGTGCTAGTGCCTAAAAGTATTCACTCGAACGAACACACCTTTCTCGCGAGGAGTCTGAGAATAGAATTAATAGATCTACGAATGTGCTCTTCACTCTACAATCACTCATTTATTTTCTCCTTCTTTCTACCCAGTAGAACATTTTGCGGTACATCATTAAACAAACCCCCTTCTTACGTGCTCGTGCCTAATGTGTTCACTTAAGGAAACGCATCTTCCTCTCCACGAGTCACGGATTAGAATTAGGGACACATCTAGAAACGAACTCTCCCCACTTCGACTGTTCCCCATTTAATTTTTCTTTTCTATCCAACTCCGCCCGACACTCACGTCGCACACGCGCCCAGTTATCTTGCGGAGATATCGGTCCGCCGGCGTTACTTATCAAAGATAAGTACTCAGTAGTTCGCAGGACGGTAAAGCGTAACCGTAGGATCGCACGTCGAGCGGGTCAGCCTTATTTTTCATTCAACGAAATCTACAGTTTCTCCGTCTCTCTCTTTCTCTCGTTCATTCTCTCCCTGTATGTCTCGTTCTCCGCTTCGTAACCCTTCGCGTTGAAAGCCCCGCAGGAAGAACTTTGGCGAGCATGCGGCAGCGCGTTCGAGCGCACTCGAAGAATTCCTTTGAAGGGAGCAAGTGGAGAGTGTCATGAGAATCGACCACCATTCGACGAGACTCGCTTGCTCGTGATGTAAGAGAAAATGGTGCGACGAGTCTTCGCGTTACTGTTCACCACCATTCTCGGATTATTTCTCTTCGTCGTGGAATGTCGAGCAGGCTGCCCATCCCGATGCCTTTGTCACCGCAATCAGCAACTTCGTACCGTCATGTGCGCGAGGCAAGGCCTCGGAACGTTTCCTCCGAACATCAGCGACATCGTGAGTGTTGTCATAATCACCATTAGAACCCTCTTACTCATGTAGATCACTCGTGGATTAGGTTAAACGTGAAACGGGCAACTCTTATCGCGCGAGCGGAAATCGTAGCTCGAACGATTGTACGAGTAGAAAGCTGCCAGCTAATGTGAATCGAGAGATAGCGTGTGCTTCTTTTTTTTTCTTTCCTTTCAATTGCCAATTGGAAATGGTCGAAGGTGTCAACGCCAAAGAATTTTCCCTGTAATCGGAAGTGAAAGATAAGGAGATTGTGAATTGGGCGTCGTTTGACGTCGTTTAAAAATTGGAAATAAGTTGTTGCACGATCGTTAAGCTGAATTCTCAATTATTCACGAACACTTCGTCCCTAGGTCGAGCATCTGGACTTGTCGAGTAATCTTTTGACAGAGATTAGCGACGATATTAATCGCCTTACCGATCTGCAGTACCTGAATTTGGCGAAGAATCATATAGCTTCTTTGCCGGATGACCTGAGCCAACTCAGGGCCCTTCGAAAATTGGATTTAACCGGGAACAATGTCGAGCAGGTTGGAAAGATCAGCTCGATAAGTCACTTGACATCTTTGACTGTCTTGTATTTATCGAGGAATCCGGTTATCGATTTCACTGGACTGTCGAGTGGAGTGCTGCAAGCTTTGGACGCCAGTTATTGCCGTAAAGTATTCTCGCATTTTGTAATCGCTTCTGAGATTTTAACACTAAGTTTATAATTAAAATGTCGATGCTACTGCAGTTATAGAAGTACTCACCAGTGCATCTCTGGAAGGACTACCGACCTTGACGAGTTTGAATTTGGCGGGTAACCCTTTGAAGACAATCGATGGGGCGTCCAGTGAAAAATTACGATGGCTTGACGCATCGAATTGTCAATTGAACTACCTGGAGCCAGAAACGTTTATTAGATTCCCTGAATTGGAGGATCTACGCCTGGCGGATAATCCTAGATTAGTATATAGCACCAGGTAAGTGATTAAAATAATCTAGACTTAGCTCGTGATCTGCGCCAATTTTATATTTCTATACAGAGAGTTGAAAACGCACTACTGAAATGTTTCTATGAAGTATAGTCGTGTCTTTTTTAATATGGTAGACAATATGTATTACAGAAAATCGCAAAATAATCTGTCCTAAGAAGACTTGGTTTGAAAAAATAGGGTCGAAAATACACTCTTTATAGCGTATAATGAAGAAACGACAAATTTCAAAATTTAGATCTTCACTATTCGTATCTGTAAACAATGTGCAACGAAACAACTCGAAGTTTACCCTCAATATAGACCGCATAAAAAAGATACGCTCGATTGATACACACGTATTTCATTGTAAACAGGCGTTCGACCTTGAAGCACTTCAAACTGAAGAGACTAGACGCTTCGAGATGCAATCTCGACAGACCAGGTCTCCACGGCCTACCACAGCTGCTGCAAGCACGTCTTTCTCGAAACAGTATTCACCTGCTGCCAGATCGCATCTTCTTCAGGAACAGACAGCTGACCCATCTCTACCTAAACGCAAATGGTATCGAGAATTTGAACACCAGCACCTTCATGGGTCTAGTGAAGCTTCAAGTCTTAGACTTATCGGCGAACAGCCTCGAAGATATACCTCAGTTGACTTTTCAAGATAACGTTGAGCTGCGGTTTCTCAACCTTTCTTACAACGCCCTTAGTCGCTTTCCGAATGTAACCACCTTGGTCTCTTCGGTGGACTTGTCGTCGAATCTTATCACGTCCATGAAGAAAGGTTCTCTATTCGACATGCCAAGAGTCAGGGTTCTCACATTGAACGACAACCAACTGGAAGCCATTCCCGATGAGATACAATCGTCCACGTTGAACGTCTTCAATTTACGAAGGAACCGACTGGTCCAACTGGGTAACAGAAGTCTGATCGAGTTACCTGAACTTCAAAAGATCGATCTATCAGGTACTCTTCAAAAAGTATCTTTCTTCGACTTGGTCTATTGCTCTGACTGAGATCACCGGTCCATAACTTAATTTCAAGCAGGATTAATTCATAGGAAATCGTCTCACCGAGGCGATGAAGCCAGAGGCATTTCGAAACAATCCACTGCTCAATACAGTCAGGCTGGACGACAATCCTTGGCGTTGCGATTGTCTGGAGCTTATGGACACCTTCGAATTTCTCACTGATCCACCTGCCAAAACTCTCGGATCTACTTTGATTTGCCAAAGTCCAGGTAACGTTTCCGGATACTCGTGGGAAAGCGCGTGCTTCGATGAATGGCACGGAGCGCTTTATTATAACAAGGATAGGACCTGGGGCTTGGTGCTGATCAGTCTGTTGACCGTGGTGATCGTTGCTGGTAGCGTGGTCTCCATTAGGCACACGATGAAAGTCAAGAGACGCGCTCTCGAGCAAAGGCAGGAGCTGGAAAGGGCAGAGGCTAGAGAAAGATTGAGATTGCTCCAAAGACGGTACACAAAAGCATCATTCATTCGTCTAACTGTTTTAAGTGATACAATAAACTCCGATAAATAGGAGTCCTTGCCAGTGCTGCTAATTTTAATATGACTCATCCAGCACTGGATACTTTTATTTATGTTCACTTTCACAAAAAGTTTCTTCATTTATACGTGTAGATTGCTTCTAGTTTTACAATTAATTTACAAATTCTATATTCTAACGTCCATACGTAAGGTTGGAATGAAAAACATTCAAATTAGCGGCACTGATTCTTGAATGGCGCGCATTAAAGTAAACGTTTGACGAAAAAAAGTGAAAAATTGTTTCTTCTATAATTTCAATTTGAACTAACTTTCTTGACCTTATCATCAACCAGTGCGTCACCATCTAACAATAATTCAGAAACCTACCTTATCTTGAGAAGCCAAGGTTACTCTCTCATGCTCTTTTATTTCAACAGGAATCAACGTCTGGAAGAAGAGCTTCTGGACCGTCCTCCGGAGCCAAGGATACATCCTCTGGAACTGATAGGTCCTCCTACCTACGAAGAAGCAGTCCAGATGCCGCGACTGGCCCAATCGCTGGACGCCCTCAACGAAATATCCGTGGAGAACATCGCGATGAGGTCGTTGGGCTCGGTCGATAACCTTCGAGCTAAAAAGCGTCGCTCAAGAAGACCTAAAAAGAGGACTCAGAGCGAGGACGACCTCCTGAGGAGGCAAGAACGCCGTGAGGTCAGGCGCCGCAGGGCTAGGAACAATTCGACTGGTAATATCTGCGAGACAACTGAGCAAAATCATCAACATCAGGATCAGAACAGTAACCATCAGCCGAGAGTCCAGAGACTGTCTACAACGAGTTTGCGCAGAAACAGAAGGCAAAGTGTATTGGAGGATCAGCAAGATTCCGGAAGTAGCAGTAGAGGTGGTAGGCCAAGGCCACCAACGCCGAGTGCGAAGAAGAAGAGACGAAGGGACCTGATCAGGGATGGTCATTCGACCGACGACGAGGACTCCGAGGTTCAGATCTTTCGGTTGTCCAGGTCTTTGGTCCTCAGAGAGTTCAGGAGAGAGCCCAGAAGTGGGTATAGAGAACGTGCTGTAGAAGAGGAATCATGAGGAGAGATTTTATTTTTCTTGTAACAGGACATTTGTGAATGAATTCTGGTTCAGGATTTTTTATTGAGAGAAGAGAATTGGTACCTTCGCTGAAGATCATCGGTTGAAATGAATAGTTTTCATAAGGTGTAACTTCCTTTCTTACGTACAGGTGTTGATCTTTGTATTTGCATATCATCGATATTTTTCTAATAAAAATTTGAACGTCCAATGGAGAAATTATTTGCGGTGAAATAAATGTTAAACGATACTTTGAACATAAGCCTTGACCAGCCGGAGTGCCTATAATTCCTGTATTATTTCATTCGCGATGTTATATCCTCTGTGTAAATTTCTGCAAGATATAACCTGAAACTTATGCACAAAACTGAGAAAACATTCTCTATTACAATTTAATCTATTATAAAAAATGATGACAAGATGTTGCAGTTGCATCATACACGAAATCGAAAAAACGCATTTTTCCGAGAAAATAGAGAAATATGGAAGAAACATTTTTTTGACAGTTATACGACGGTTGCAAATTACGAGATGAAACTAATAATGATTGGATACATTTTTGGGTCCTTAATTAACACCGTATTATATTACGTTTATTTAACTTCTGTTTAAATTTCGAATACATACATTTATAACCTAAGTATTTTTCAAAATCACTAATTGTCACGATTAAAACTTCGTCAGTGCATCGCGAGTGACTTTCAACAGTTGTGTGAAATTATATGTGCAAATAGCCTATGTCTAAAAAATGTGTATACATATAACATAAAAATGGTTGATTAAATAAATATGAAAATAATGAAAACTGTACGACAATAGTCATTTCACAACCTGAGTACAAAGATCTTTTTTGTAGACGTATTGTAGCGAATGTTTCGGCACGATTGCAGCCTGTCGTCTGGATCTTGAATAATTATAGCCCTATGGAAAGTTTGCAAAAATGCGAAAATATTCATTTGCGTGCATCGTGTGCTCAGAAAAAATAAGAAACGTACACTAATATTCCAAATACATTTTTCAACAGGTTTCTCTACTGATTGTGTGGACAGAAATTAATCGTCTGATCGGTAACAATTGTTCTACTTCGCACACGGTAGCTGGCGACTCCAGTGTCCAATCCCTCAAACTTCATTGGTCGCCAGTGACGTCACTGGAGCCCTGCAAGCGAAAAGAGCTAGCTAAAGTTTAGAA
This sequence comes from Tiphia femorata, assembly GCA_944319695.1. NCBI lineage: Eukaryota > Metazoa > Arthropoda > Insecta > Hymenoptera > Tiphiidae > Tiphia > Tiphia femorata. The sequence continues at coordinate 6,416,588 of OX090902.1, forward strand.
CGTTCTGAGAACGTTTCATGGCGCTCTGGTAGCGGTTCTCAATGGGAGAGCAAATACTCGATCGTGCTTTATTATCATGCATTCTATAAATCTTAAATAAGCTACTTGCAATTTACATCACGCCTGAATTATTTGAAACCCACCCCACAAACGAATGTACGTAAGTATATGAAACTTTCGTCCTGTGCACTTGTACTATCTAATACTTGGAACAAAATTAGGTTTCACAAACAACGTAGAAAAAAGTCCCATCCCAATATCCGCGTCGGAAGGCACCAGTCGCAGACTGGATATTATTTCGTATCTCTGAATTGCGAAAGGAAACCTGGAGCAACGTTGATTGGGACGCCTGACTACTTTTTCTGACTTGGACAAATTGGTTGGTTTTTCCAGAAAGTAATGTAGGCGTAATGTCTACAATGTTCCTATTGCTCGTACAGATGGCGGTGTTATTCCTTTCTGTTATCCGAAGCGCACGATACACAAAAATTGACACATTTTTTAAATACTCCATAAGGTTCAGAAACTTTTTGAAAAACGAGAAAATAAAAAAACTGCATTTTTCTGACTTGGCAATGCTCTGCAATTAATGTATTGATAACGGCACTTGCCGGCTACACGGAATCTGCTAAATGGACGATGATGGTAATACAGTAACACGATCAGGACAAAACAGCACCCTGCATTTGGTGGTAATGGGGTCTGCAAACCCCAAATTTTGTGTAAAACAAATTACACCTTTGCGGATTGTGTCTTGTACGATCTATGTATAATTATTGCCAATCTTCATTATTCGATTGTATAATTATGCCGAGGCTTGCAGATCTACACAGTGGAAAACACTCCTGCAGAACTGTTGCAGAAACCAAGAAACTCGAACTATGGAAGAGAAATCACGAGGAATTGTTTAGCGAATGAATTCTATAATTTTTGTAATATTTGCAAATTAATTCTGATTTACGCTTTTTAAAGCTTATAAAGAACACGTGATGCACGGTGAAGTAAATGATACTCTGAAATGAAACCTTACCAATCTTCGTTGTCTATTCTCGTGGTAATTAACGACGAGGCTTGCACTCGCACAGAGTGGAAACGCTCGTGTAATGGCTCTTTGTTTTGCCCGGCTGGGTCCATTAAAAGAACAAAAAAAAGGAGCTCTCATCATTCCTGATTATCATTCTGCTAGTGTGGCAGACGAGTGCCGGCTGAGGGTGAAAAAAAAGTAATCCGCGACGATAGCTTTATGACAAATACATTCGACGCGATATCACGATGGGGTTCAAAGTTCACCACAGTGCTCTCATCGATGGGAGCCACATGGCGCATTAACGAGATAACTTTCTGCTTTATTGAATAAAGACTATAGGTATATAAATAAAGTCTTAGTATTCTTAAGATCCTAGGCAACTTTACGATCACGTTTCTGCTTTTTATTCGTTTTTGCAAATTGCACTGGCCACGTTGCAGCGCGTTTGTTTTTCACGAAACGGATCTCTCTTTTCCATTTGACGATTCGATATGATATCCCGCACGTCTTTCATGCATTCAATTATTCACGAGGCATTTCATAATTGTTACTTACAATAGGCACGATCGCAATTTAACAAGATAACTTCCGCTTTATTGAATAAAGACTGTAGGTATATAAATAAAGTCTTACTACTCTTAGGAGGCTAGGCATCTTTACGATTACGCTGCTTTTCTTTTCCTTTTCTGCAAGTTTCACTGGGCACGTTGCCGCGTGAATTGCTTCACGGAATGGATATCTTTCTTTCTTTTTTTTTTTGGTAATTCGATATTTAATCGTATACCGGTTCGACACCTCGAATCACTCGACTAACGGGGAACGTTCCATAATTATTACAATGAATAGGCACGATCGCATTCGCACTTGTTACATCCTTACAACCTTCACCGAGCGAATTAAAGAGGAAATTTCGTAGACGTCTTATTAATTAACAAATTAATTATCGACACCGGTAAAGCCCTGACGAATTTACGGACTCTCCTCGCCTAACGTTCGCCACGATTTTAAAAAATCACCGTGATTGCAATTTAAGAATACCAATACGAGGAACAAACTTTTCTCTAAAATGATCGTATTGGATCAATGATAGTCAATAACAAAATGAAATTGTAGCTACCGTTGGGCGTGGCACACTCTGTATGCAACAGGTACCTTCTTAGGATCCGAGGAATTTTACAAACCGAGCTAATAGACGAAGATCCATCTCTAATGATATGTTTCGCGTTACACGTAATCACGTGCGCGTGCTGTAATAGTCGAAAGACTCGCAAGAGACACGCACGCCATTAGAAGAAGAGAGGGTTGTCTAGCGGTGGTCGCGAGACGGGAACTAAATTAACGACGCTTTATTACTACGTGTTCTTTACCGTGGCACGTATACAATATATCGTATAATACTTAATCCCTAATGCTTCTTAAAAATAGAGTCATCGAACACGAGAGAACGCGTAACTTAAATACCTGTCTCTTCATGCAATCCATTCACACTTGTATCCTCCATCATTGGCAAATATCCAATTTGCATACGTCCAATCGCACGGAAAAAATTCGTTTCACTTCCTCGATAATAGAATTAAACGCACCGACACACCCGATACCGTCAGGATACAATACACACTCTACAGGCTATCGTGTTAACATTCTCGTTAAGAAAGGAGAAAGAAGAATCTGAAATAGCAAGGACGTGTGCGAATTTCAGACGACCGTTATCACTGTCCTCGCGCGAACGCTCGTGGAAAAATTTCTCACGGCCACCTTTCGCATTTCTCGTCTATTCTACCGTTGGTCAACAGTTTCGTCGGATCATTATCGCGAGAGAAGAACAATTCCGCGAAACGACTTTGTCTCCGTTGCTGAAGAAATAAAAGCTGAGACGTTCGCGCGGGACGCAAGCTCCGCGAGGAAGACTGACTAGCATACTAGTTCACAGGGCGTCCTAACTAAAGCGGCCGACGCGATTTTTTAACGTACTTCTCTCGGCTATTTACAGAAATCTCAATGAGAATCCTGGATTCGATGCAAGAGAACTCGGGGACTGTGCATTCGCCGTTTATCAGCGCATTGACGCAAATTTGGAAAGCGATGAAATGGATTTACACATACGACCCTTAACACTAAACTTACCGCAAGATTTCTTCCATATGGAAATTTGCCCCGTTGTTCGGCCATTTGACCGCTTTTGGTAGCTTTAGCGTTAATTTTTCAATGAACACAGTGCGGCGTTTAATTAAAAAATTTACAACAGTTCAACGTAGCGATATGCGTATTCGACGACGTAACCTTCACGTGTACGAAGGAAATCGATGAATCTTTAGTTATGACCCTTTCTCGTCCTACCATACAACCACTAACAGTCCCGAACCTTCTGTGTAATTAACATCGAGTCCAAGAGAATCAACGTCAACCTAAATTCTTCCTCGCATCTTTTTTGTCAGACGAATAGAAACCGATAAAAAAATAAAAGAAAAGAAAAAAGAGGTAAATCGCGTCGACCGTTAGACGAGACGCCCTGTAGAATCAAACCACGTCCCAGTCGCCTAACATCCGTCGTATGGCGTGTAAATATGTACAATTAGTGTCTCTCCTTCGCGCACTGGCTCCTTGTTTCGCGGCTCCGCTCCATCGTGCCTGACATATTCACATTTATTTCTCGCACCTGAGCAAACCCAGTCCCGAATTGTGCACAGTGGCCCTGGTCCCACTAGCTCCAACACGCGAGACAAAAGAGCGCGTGACGTCAGCAGGCTAGGTCTATAAAAAAGAATTCGACGTCGCCATAATTAGCGAGGCGGCTAAGCGCCGTCGCAAGTGGCAGGTCTTATCGCGGAAGTTCGTTCTCCTTGTGAAGAGGGCCTTGACACGTGGGGACACCCCACGGCTGACAACAAAGAGACAACCTATGAAGAAAGAAGGAGAAGGCTAATCACAATTGAAAACGAATCGAGATCCATCGACTCGATCATTCGCCTCTCACACGTTCTCCACATCTCGTCGTCCTGTCGCTTCCGGTCGACCTTGACGTCTCTTACCAGGAGGAAGGACCCAAAGACCTCTGAGAAAGAGTCACGCATCGCTTCTCCTCCACCGTCACGTTGTGCGAGCCGCTCTTCTTCAAGGTGCCTTGACTAGATTGTCACCGGTCATCGTGCGCGTGATCAGGATCGGTGTCCTTGGCACACTGTCAGGATTCTCCTGAAGAGTGATCTTCACTCGCTGAGCACCCGGACTCAATGACGGGCCATTGGCCTCGGTTCGTGCACGAGTTTGACTATTGGTGATGGGTGTGCCGTCGCTTTCGACCGGGCTGGTCCTCGAAGAGATGGAATCGTCCTTGAAGGAGCTCGAGACTCCATCCGGTTCCTCCTGAGCTTTGGAATCATCCACCGAAGTGTAATTCTTTCTAGGTGGCTTCACCGGTTCGCCATGATCCGCGGTGCCGTTCAATGGCCTCGCAGCATCTTCCAATTCGCTCTCGATGATCTTGGACGATCTACTGGTCACCTTGGGCTCATCCGGATCGGGCGTGCCCTCCACCAAGGGCACGCTCTCAGCGTTGCCATTAGACGCGATCTTTGGCTGAGCGGAGTTACCAGTGTCCAAGAGAGCTTTACGCATGTCCTTGAGCTCGGTACCGTTCTCGACGTCGTTGCGCTTCCTCTTCTTCCTACAGAAGTCACCTTTATAGGCAGCGAAACCGATTAGAGCTGCTAGTACAGCCAATAGGGCTACCAGGACCACGTAAGAGCCCATTCCTTTTTTGGATTGTTTAGCAGGCGACACTTCGGCAAGCTCGTCGGTCGAATCGTCGGTCGCCAATTTGACTTTGCCCGATTTGGACATGTCTTCACCTTCATCCGTCTGCATGGTCTCCAAGCTGATGGTCGACTGGGTGACAATTCTTTCTGTAGTCGAACTTGGCGCCGAGTCCACCGTTTCAATCTTCTTGGCTACAAGCACCGGTTCCTCGGCAGCTGGCGCCTTCGTTGGTGAGGCGTCTATGAATTGCTCTTCTTCGAGGTCAGGGTCACTCGTCTTCTCTGGCGCTGCAGTGGTGCTCCAGAATACTCCAAAGAGCATGTCTATCAGGCCACCGGGAGTGGACGGTTCCACACTGGTAACACTGGTCTCTTCGTCGACACGTGACCAATAAGCATCAGCGCCAGAACCTTCGCCCGATCCTTCGTCATCACCGTCACCGGAACCTTCCACTGGATAGAAGAGACTGTCCTTTACTGGTTGCTTCTCGGTACTGCTGCGGCTGCTGCTACTGCTACTGCTACTGCTGGTAGACGTATGATCCTTCAGGTCATCCGTGTCGAAGAAGATCTCATCTTCTTCTTCCGTGATCTTCTCCAAGGACGCGTCGGTCACTACGACAGCGTTGGTAGGCTCTTCGAGGATGCTCGCAGTGGATGCTGGAGTAGACGAACTCGTACCTTGCGACTCTGGACTAGGAGTCTCGAGTTCTTTCTCCTCGGCGGATTGCTTAGACGTGACCTCGTAATAATCCTCGTATTCCGAATCATTCTTGGTGTCCTCTTCGCCTGACGCTTCGTAAGCTTGATCAGCTTGCATCTCACGATCCTGTTCTTCCAAGGCGCAGACCGCGGATGCTTCCGGTTTTATCATGGGCGTGCCCTTCATGTTGAGTGGACTGGCGCAGACGATCCTCTTCGAAAGCTTGACACCTCTTTTAGTCAAGAGGTCTCTGACCTTCAGAGTAGCGCAGTTGCAGTGGAAAGGATTACCCTGAACGTCCAGGTGCTTGAGATTCTTCAAGCGCGCTAAAACTGGCGGCAATTGGGTCAGGCTATTTCTGCGCAGGTTCAGGCTTCGCAATTGGTTAAGGCCATCGAGAGATGGAAGCTCGAGGTATTCGATTTGATTGTCGGATAAGTCGAGACTCCTGAGGTCGTGAAGATTACGGAAGCTGGCCGGTCCAATCTGTTTGAGCTCGCCACCAGAAAGATCCAAGTGCCTGAGGGTGCTGAGATTATTGAAAGCCTCAGGGTCCAGGTTTCTGTCTATCACTGAGGCCTTCAAGGATTCAAGGTCGTAGGTCTCGATGTACTTGACGTCCTGCAGCTCGTGACATCTCGCCACCGTTCCGTTCTCCAGGTTACAGAGAGCATTTGTTGACCTGGAGAACGCGAGGAGGACCAGGAGGAGGGACAGCAGAGGCGGTACCGACTGCATGGTGAATCTGATGCTTCTGGAACAATCGAGGAGAGATCAAAGAAGTAACGAATGTAAAGATAATTGTTGGACATCCACTCATAGTTAAAAAGCGTAGACAGGCGTCGAGTTGGTTAATAAATCTACGATATGTAAAATGTAAAAAGATTCTTTTTAATATAAATCGTCCTCCAAAACAGGAGATTAACACGTTCGCTACCAGGCCCCGAGAAAATCCGTATAAACTGTCACACATATGTAACGACTGATAGCGAATGGGGTTAATTTCGTTAAAAAAATCCTCTTCTCATTTACTCGTAGCATCTTCGGCTTCGACGTTCAATAAACTTCCAAGAAACAACGATTACAATCATAACCTTCGTGAACGTCATTGAGATCCTTATCGTCTGTATTATCATCGTTGCTGCTCGGTGTCTAACATGGGACGATAACGGAAACGCAATACGGGCGTGGGCGTTACATGGTGTAACAGCATCGAGATTTTTAAGCATCGTGAATCTTTCACGACCGTGATTATCCGCGGTTACGCCAAAAATTTCGCGTCTCAGCCATATCTCAGGGGAAGGGAACTTTGTCGCAGCGCACGTGTACCTCTTTGGACGGTAACTCGCAGACGGGGCTATTCATAGAAATCGCGAAGGGAGGGCGAGAAAAAGAGAGTCGAGGGCAACGAGAGAGGGACGAGGTAAAGATGAACGACGAGTGAGAGAAACGACGTGGGACCAGGAGGAGAGGAGTAACGAGGACGTAAAGTGGAAATACGTCGTGACGCGAAGCACACTCGCACGAGCGTTGGTGGCTGAAGCGAGGAATAAATCCTGGCAAGGTTGAAAGTAGCATGAGGGAGCGAGCGAGTAAGCAAGATGAGAAGACGAGAAGCGCGCGACAAAAAGAAGCGAAGTACTCGCGAGCGATTTCGGCAGGTCATTTGCATTATTTTGCATACCGCCTCGTGCGTGACGTCACGCCGCGGGTAGAAGGTCAATTTTGCGGACAAAGCTGGCGGCGCGGCCACGATGAAAGAAGAACAAGACGTTCTCCGTCGTGCATTCGATGCATCGCGTGCACGTGCATTGAACTCGCGTCGATCGCGATCGTAATCGCGTTACAGCCCATGGCGAAACGGTTTCAGATCTGGCGGCATGTGAGAAGTGAGAGGAAGGAAGGAGGTATAATGAGAATTAATTTTACTCCGTATACCAAGGGGTAGAAATTTGTCAGAATCAAGAGACTTACTCTCTTTAAGAAGTCCGAGACTCGTATTACGTTTTGTTATAATGAAACTTTCGTCATATGTATTATTAAAGCAAAACATCACATTGAGCATAATGAAATAACCTTTTAATCGATCTTTTGGCACAATTCGTTGAAACGTTTATCAGTACTATGGATGAACAACAATTTGAAAAATATTTGAAACAATTATGAAGATACACGGACCGATTTCTGAAAAAATTCCCGTTGTGAGAGCGTTAGTTTTATGATACTTTTGTGATTCGAGCTTAATCCGTACATTTAATCGCGTTCACTACTACTTTAAGTTATTCACTGCCAATTACGAGATAGTAAGCGTATGTACCGAAACTGCCGACTACGAGATAACTCGTAGTAAGCGCGTGTATAATAAAAATGCCAACTACGAAATCTTGGCGCCCAGGGCAGCATGCTCTAAATTTGCCTGACGGTGAATGGGTTAATCATTGTACACATTGTCGACCACCATTTTGAACGATATAAATCGAACAAAATGAATCATTGAAAGAGAGAAAAAGAACATCGCCATTATTATTTAAGATCGCGCAAAGCGAATGTAATAAGTATGAGTGGAGGAAGATTATAGTGTAAAATTGTTCTTTAAAGCTAAACATCAAATTTTCTTAATGGCTTCAGAGGAATTGACTTGGACGATAAGAAGCCGAGACTACACGCTCTTTATTGTCGCTCGTGCTTGGGGAACGGCGCAAATAATCGGCCCCATTGTGCATCGGCAAATACGATAAAGATTTTCCCGGATACCCCCAAGTCGTTCTAGCCTGTAGGTCGACGCTCCTATCGCGCGGTTCGAAACTGACAGTGAATCGTCTTTGTCGGCGACAATGCTTGCAGAACGCGAAAGTAAAGTATTTTAGACGATCGTCGATAATGTCGTATGACTGAACCAAGTAAAAGCAGCCATTACGTTGCACCTCGCCAAATTATTAAGATTCGGTTTAAATGTCGTTTGTGAAATATTTTTCCGTCAAATACGACAAAGATTTTCTCGACTTTAATATCGCGTGCTTAACCTGGTAATAAGGTAGGTAATTTTATTAACGACAACGCTGACAGGGCGAGAAAGTAAAATATTTTAGACGGCCGTTGATAATGCCGCGTGAGTGAGTCTAGTACAGGCAGTGATTACGTTGGACCTCGCTAAGTTGTTAACATTCATTTTGAATGCCGTTTCTGAAATTTTCTTTGTATGAAATGTGATAGAAATTTCCTCGAATACCACCGAATCATTTTAGTGTATGTGTCGACGCTTCAATCTCGTGCTTTGCAACTGTCAGTGAGATACTTTTGTCGGTGGCAATGCTGACACAACGCGAAACTAAAATATTTTAGACGACTGTCGATAATGTCGCGTGAGTGAACCAAGTAAAAGCAGACATTACGTTGCACCTCGTCAAATAATTAAGATTCGGTTTAAATGCCGTTTGTAAAATCTTTTTCCGTCAAATACGATAAAGATTTTCTCGACGCTAATATCGTGTGCTTAACCTCATAATAAAGTAGGTAACTTTATCAACGACAACGCTGACAAGGTGAGAAAGTAAAATATTTTAGACGGCCATTGATAATGCCGTGTTGCACCTCGCTAAATTGTTAACATTCATTTCGAATGCCGTTTGTGACAATTTCGTTATATCAAATGTGATCAAATTTTTCTCGGACCCCACCGAGTCGTAGAACGAAGATCCTATCTCGTGCTTTGAAACTGACAGTGAAGTATCTTTATCGGTGACAATGCTGACAGAACGCGAAAGTAAAATATTTTAGGCGACCGTTGACAATGCAGCGTGAGTGAACCAACAACCAGCGATTACGTTGCATCTCGCTAAATTGTTACCAACCGTTTTGAATGCAGCTTACGAAGTTCTCGTATCCTCGAGTAATTTCCAAGTCGTGCAAGTAAGTGCGCCGTTGTTGAAAATTCCCCAATGAGCAAAAGCACTTTGTGATTATTTTACCTTACTCCAAGTTACTACGAAGTGTTTTTTCGTGCGGCGCCTAAGAGACACCCAGCGCCGGGCCTTATCAAAAATTAAATATTTCCCAATGCGTCTTATTATCTCTTTACCTGTGAGTAACCGGGCGCGCTAACTTCCGCGAAAATAGGATGAATATTCCAGCAGGACACAAGTAGAACCGTGTGCATTCTAATCGGTCGTTTACCGAATCAATCACCCGTTCGCTTATCCGTTGACGTCCATCTGTCTGCCTATCTGTTCGTCCGCACATTTTTTTCTTATCGGTTAATTAATTTTATCTCTCCCTCCTCCTACTTTCTCCTAATTATCTGTTCACGCGATATCCGTCGATCTCGATAATGGAGCATGATCACACTCTAGTATTTTGGCGTCGGAGGATATCGAGATATTTTCTTTCATTCGAGCCGAAAATGAAAAGTCGCAATTTCTTTTTCTCTCTACGATCCAGCACCTTAATTCCAAACTATCGGATCTTTTTATCGCGATAAACAAACGGATTTCTTTATGTTTATTTGTAATTTGCAATTTCAATTAGGCACAATTTTGCGTGATGATATAAAAATCTGGTTTACCGAGAATAATATCTAAACGCATCTTCTCTCTTTCTTCTTCGTTCCACGTGTTGTTCCGTTGATCTCGATAACGCTGCATTATCGCCCAGGTATTTTAGAATTGGACGATATCAAGAAAGGCCAAGTGCCCCTAGGCAATTATCTATGAAAGTGTAGAGAAAAAATTTGGTATCAAACTTGTACCAATTGAAAAATTTCTGAACACAATGATATGCACCTTTAGATCGAGCTGCTCCTAATTCCCTAGATAAAAGCTGCAAAAGTTGAGGAAACCGATTGAGGAACGCCAATGAGGAGCTGGTGGTGCTCTTTCTCGGGTCTAGATGATCCTAGGACTTTAATTTTTTCGCAGAGAATTCATCATTCATAGTACCTTAACACCGTGCTGTCGAATAATTGAATTCTGGCGATTCAATTTCAGACTGATTTTATCGTCATCTACCGGACTTTCAAACCCCCAAGAAAGTTTTGAAAGCCATATCTCTTGAACCAAGAGCAGCTCGCTCTAAAGATGCATATCAATGCGTTCAGAATCACAATATATTTCGATTGATACAAGTTTCGTTCCAAAGTTTTTCTATAAAATTTCATAGAATAATCGTGGCGTTAGGCATTCATTTTATTCGAGCCAAAAATGAAAATTGCAATTTCTCTTTCTCTCTGTAATACGCCACCTTCCAATATCAAACTTTTGCATTGTTTCGTCGCTATAAACGAAAGGACTTCTTTTAATTTTACGCGTAATTAGCAATCTCCGAATGAAAAATCTGATTAACTGAAAAAAAAAATAACTGCACGCATCTTCGTCCCTTCTTCGTCGTCCCACGTTTCCTTTCCACCGCGCACCTTCGCGAAAAATCATTCCGCTCGCTCGATCGTTCGAGCGAGTGACAACAACACGATCTACGCGCGAACTCGAGCGTGTCCTACGCGCGTGCAATTTCTACGGGGACTTAATTTGCAAACAGACGCTATGCTTAATGGGACTTAAGTAGCGTACGTGCCGCGCGCGTTCCGCTTTTGCCCGCGTGGCGATCGACTGGGCGGGTGAGGACAGGTCACGGCCAAGCTTAGTCGAGATTTTAGTCTGCTCCGCGTTCTTGTCGTCTGCGTTGGTCGTGCGTGCCGTCGACCGGTCTAGCGCACCTGTCGCGGCCAATTTGACTTTTAAGAAAGATTTCGATATTTTCGAAAGCTCGCGAGCCACCACCACAAGATACTCACAAGCGGTTTGCTCAGACGCAGCCTCAGCAGCGCCGCGACCTCGGGAGCATCTGCAACATAGAGAAAGAGAACAAGACGATTATAATCTTTTCTTCTCGCCTCTTTTCACTCGTACTTCTGGTCGCGACACTTTGCCAGAAAATTCCACGCGAGATCGAGATAAGGATGCGCGAGATAAAGAGCCTCGTTTAATATCGCGATACGAAGTTCGTTCTCTTTTTCCGCTTCTTTTCTCTTTTCGTTCGCGCCAAGATAAAAACGTTTCGATGGCCGGTCTCAAGAGTGACGCGGTTTAATACGCGCGACGAAAATAAATACACCGGGCAATTCCAGTAACGCGAGCGCGTCGCGCGGCAAGACCTTTTGAATGACGCAAGCGAGTAGAATCTTAATTTCATAACAGGTTGTTTTTGCATGTGTCCTCGTACCCGTTCGGCGGTCAAGGAACTCCACGATTCCAGGGAAATTTATACCCGGTGTGCGTAACGATTCATTACGCTCGCGAGACGTGCGCAAATAGAAGCTACTCCTGCATGGGAAAGTGGCGTGGACCGGACGTTGGGAAAATTTATGACCCGTTGCCTTCCACTCCTGCCCTGTGATTATTGAATATTCGGACATGAGGGACCATTCGTGGAGCGAATCTCGTGATTGGCCAATGAAGCGTTTGGCTGGTGTTACGTCACGCAGCGAAATTTGATGGAGTCCATGAATCGAAAGTTTCTGGAGAGGAGAACTCGCGTTTGAAAATTCGAAGCTTAAAAGGGACTTCCTACTTTTGCGGGTCAGAAGGTAAATTTTGTTTAATCGCATATTTTTGATGTTCAACGCATCATGCTTATAACTCCTGCAATAGTTGATTAATTATAGATATTGTTGACATAGGCGAAAAGTGTGCGAAAAATTTCAAACGCGATTTTCTCAAAATGGCCTTTTCTACCTTGGTAGCCGTAATATCGCAGAAACGAATGATTACTGTTTTGTTAAAGATAATTCCCAAATATTACCTTACTATTTGGCCTTCAAAAGGAGCCCTTAAAATTATTCGGATATAAGAAACTATTCATGAAGCAAATTATGTTATTGGGTAATATAGCGTTTAGCTCGTGTTACGTCACGCGCCAAATTTCGAACAAGGTGGTGAATGGAGAATTCTGGAGATAAAAATTCGAATTTCGGATTGCCATTTTTGGAAATTCGAGGATTTAAGAATATTAGGGCGTAAGGGACCATTGGTTTAATGAATTATATCATTGGCCAATAAAATGTTTGGCCAGTGTTACGTCACGCACTGAACTTCAAGCAAGTCGATTAATGGAAAACATCTGGAGACGAATATTCAAGAAACATCTTTACCTCCGGGGACAAAAATTCAAAAGATTCTCTCATTTCTCGACGAGTCGGGATCTCGGCCCAATGAATCACATTTCCATGCGCGAGGTTTCTAGTCCTTGACTTTCCAGTTCAAGTCGACCGCATTATGCGGCGCTCATTTGTCATTGCGACACTCTCGTGCTCCTCGTTACACGCTCATTTTCCTCTCATTCTTTTCCCTTTTTATTTACTCACGCGCACGTTTCACGATTTCCCAATGCCCAGAGGAAAGGAAGGAGGGACAGTGGAAGGCACCCGGATCAGAAAACACGTCCCTAGATTCACAAGAGAATTTATCACGATGCTATCTATGTTTGCAAAGGTAAAGTGAACACTTTGGTAAATCGTATATCTCCCTACGATTCTTTCCTTCCAATACGTATGCATGGAGTGTGTAGAATTTTTTTTGAACGGAGGTTTCGTAATTGACTGTTATTTGCTTTAACTCACGAGTGAAAATATGACAATTGTCGTCTGGTCCACAAAGGACTTGATTCGTCACTGACTCAAATCCTGATACGAACTCTTGTTTTATTTTTTTAATAATCGTTACTTGCTTTAACTTATGGGTCACAAAATTATGATTGTCATCTGGCCTCCAAAGAACTTGCCAGTGATTAAGATCTTCTCACGAATTCTTGTTTTATTCGATTAATAACTGTTACATACTTGTAAGGTTATCCTCTGGCCCAGAAAGGACTTGATTCGTCATTGACTAAGATCCTATCACGACCTCTCGTTTTACTTTATTACTAACCATTATTTGCTTTAACTCAAGGGTCCCAGAATTATGACTGCCGCGAAAGATTATGACTGGCATACAAAGAATTTGATTCCCCAGTTTTATTTTATCATTAACATTGTTATTTTCCCGTAACTCGTAAGTCCCAAAATTCTGATTGTTATTCAGCCCTCGAGGGACTTGACTCGTCACTGACTGAGATCCTATCGCGATCTCTCGTGTCATTTTATTATTAACTGTCACATGCATTTACGATTGTCGTCTGGCCTGCAAAGGGCTCGATTCGCCACTGACCAAGGTCCTGTTGTGATCTCTCATTTGATTTTATTATTACCGGCTCCGCTTACGCTCGTTCCCCCTTCGCACATCCCACGAATCCTTCGAGCTATCCTCTCGTGCGCGGGAGTTTATCGCGTCTAAACGAACTAATCGTCTCACTCGCGTCGAGGGCGCGAAATTTAAACGCTCGTCCGAGGTGCCCGAGATAAAACCAATCGAAACGTTGCCTACCGAGAAACTGGAGTGTGTTCCCACGATCGAGAATCAAGCATTCTCTTCGCGCATTCGATATTCGACATGCTCGTTAGACCTGCCGATTTTTAGCGGTACAATTAAACGGCCGAGGAGACTGTAACAGGAAAAACTTTTCAATTACCCGACTGAAAATCGACAATGCGCTTATTTCTTCTTAATGCTAAACTTACCAAAACCGATCGAAATGATCGGTCGACAAGGAAAATTTCCATATGAAAAACATCTGTAGGTTTCGTATTAATCACAGATGGGAGATCTTTTTCTTTTGCAAGAGTCTTAAAATTTCCTATAGCGTGCAATTTAAGTGAGAAAAATCGGCATTTCTATAACACGAACGAGCCTACAAAAAAACAAACATTTAATATGTTCAATAAGTGTCGCTCGTTAAAACGTCAAATTCTTAATTTCTTCTCGCGCGCCTAGAAACGAAACAAACGCTCGATACTCGATGAACGAAACGACAATCCACTTTGATGCTTCTCGTCGTTTCTCGTCGTCACAACCGCATACGCACACGATCCTCATATCCTACCATAACAGATTTAATTGCGCCAGTCGTTCTCTACCCTCGTTGCGGAAACCTCGATCGCCGTTGCGACACCCGTGACAAACGATCGGTTCGCGTCTCCTCCTATGAATTACAATAAGACGAGGCTGATGTGTAAAGCGATGGAGAGAGCGCGAGAGATGCTGAAAGGCGATCGCAAAAATCTCGCAAGAGTCTTGCGGTCGCTTCGCGAACGAGACGACAAAATGGTACCGTCTTCGAGTGTGTGCCCGATCGTCGGACCATTCCTGCGACGGGTGGTACTGGAGGACACTCGTGAGGAGGCGAAGAGGAGAGAAAAGGACGAGGTGGACGAGGAGGTGGACGATGAGACGTCTGCTACGGTCACCGAGTACTTTTTTGCCGGCTACGCGCTTAACGGTACCGTGCCGTGCACGGCCTCCTGGTCCAGTTCAGCACGTGTTGCCGGGACGAGTGCGACAGAAGATTGTGCAGAAGAGTGAGAAAAAGGAAGAGGAGGGGGAGCAGACGTGGTCGGAGGGGAAGTCGAAAGTTCTCTCGCGCAATTATCGTCCTCGAAACTTCGGCCTTACCGAAATGGAAAAACGAATTACGAACTTTGTTACCTCGATAAGTTTGGCAAGAGAGAAACGAAATGTGAGAATAATACTTCGTTATTGTGAACGAGAGAAAAGCCGCAAAGCTCTCTCCCTCACCCCTCTCTCTGCCCCCCCCCCCTCTTTCGGTTATCGTCTTGGATGTTTGGTCTTGAAGATAAAAAAAAAGTATAAGAATTTTGTATAAAGATAGACGAAAAATAAAAGGGATATCCTAAAATTAAAGGAACATAATGAAAGGAAAGTAAAAAGTTCTCGCGCTCGGTTACGGTTCTGGGCGTTTGGTCTTACCGAGATGGAGAAAAGAACTAAAAACTTTGTTATTTTGATAATTTTGTTAAAAAGCGCAATCACAAATGAAAATAATATTTCGTGTTATCGCGAAGGAGAGAAATGTCGAAAGGTCTTTCGCGCAATTATCGTCCCCCATGTTTAGTCCTGCCGATGAAAAGAACAAAACAAATAAAACTAAGAACTTGGTTCGATGAATTTGCAAAAACATAGATAAAAAATTAAATGAATAACCACGTGTTTATAATTGGCAAAGAGAGTCAAAAGTTCTCTCGGTCGGTTATCCTGCCAGACGTTTCGTCTCGCCGATAGGAAAAGAAACTAAGAGCTTTATTATTCCGATAAATTTTTAAAGAGAGCTATAGAGAATATAATAAGTGTCCAGACGATGCGACGACCGTGGGGCTTCTTCGAGCAAATTAAACTTTGGAGCGAATGCATCAGTTTTTCTTTTTCTCCGCCTGGTGACAGTGTCTATCGTTAAGTACAAACGTTCTTGCCGCTCTCTGCTTGAGAAATGAATGGCGGTGGACCGACCTACGCCGATTGAGAAATTATATTGCGAAGAAGGAGGGTTCGTTGATCTCCGTGTCAAGGTGGACCTGCCCTGCGTTCGTCTGGGGCCATCTACTGAAATCTCGTAGCCGCGCTAGCCTACCACTCCGTTTTTGCCATTTGCCAATCTCGACGGTAAAACGCAGAATTTGTCAAAAAAAGACAAATACAAAGCCCCCACGAACGCAGAAAAATGCAACTACACGGATAGTCTGTAAACTGCACGAAAGTTCTCACAAGATAACGATGGCGATCTCGTATAGATTATAAACTATATCGATTCTAAGCCATTTGCCTAAGAGTGTACTATAAGTTTAAGATTACAAGTATGTAAATTTGCATTTTGCAGTTTAGCTCGACGATTAAAGTCAAGGTATACAGATTCTTTAACAAAAAGGGATCCTCGAGTTTAGGATCAGATTTATGATATTAGAATACTCCACTATCCATAAATTCTTTTTACTTCTGGTTACTTGCAAATCTCTGGCATTTGTTTTCGTAAATATATGTAGATAATTTCTAGGGTAAACGCAAAGTCCTTTGCGACAGAGTCTGAGGGAATAAAATCCAAAATAATTCTCAGCGGAGAAAAACATCGTGACAATCGAAATTCACGGCTCAATCTAACACACGGACTTCGATCAGACGTTCTTAATGAAATCCTTAAGCCATGCGTCGGCCCGATTGCATAAGGTCGCACATTGGTAGCGGACTCAACAGCAGGCGATGAGGAAATTATTCCGTCGCGAACAATAATCGATATAATCGCGCGCTCGCGTCGAAAGATTCGGGGCGCGTACGCGCGAGCAGAAAATTCACAAGAGGGTGAACTTATCGAACTCGATTTCTATCGAGCGGAACAAACGACGAGACGACTTTCCGCCTGAGTAACGTTTCAGGGCCCGCGCCGGAAATTCTTGAGTCGTTATTCACGCCTTCGCGTGACATTCTAAAGTAATTTTGAGAGGTGCGAGGGATTATCCCTCTTCGAAGGAATTCTAAAGCGAGAATTTGATTGAAGGAAGGTACTGTATTAAAATGATTAAGCATGAGAAATTTGTGATTTCCCATATTTGCGCATGTTTATAGATAAGAGATAATAGAAATTAAGAATTATGATATAAATTTTTGGATAGAAGTCTTGGATAGAAAGAAGATATTGGTGTTAAAATGATTAAGAATGAGAAATTTGTGATATCCCAGATTTCTACGTTTTAAAGATATAAGAATATACGTAGAGTGGCTATTGTGGATCTTTTGTTCTCTCGGTGTGCAATTTCTAATTAAGTACATTAATTCGCAGATATGATTATCTCTACTTAAATAAATAAATAAATGAAGTTTTCGGAAAAACCAATGTTTTAATCTGTCGAACGACAGTGTTTATTAAAATAAAGGGAAAAATCTCCAAAATATCGAGATATTTGTATTTAAAATTTTCGACTTATTTTCTTTACATTTCCAAACGCATTTTATATCCATTATAGCTTACCGTACACACCCTGTTACCATTTTTTCTTAACATAATTAATTCATACGTTAAATATCGACAATTTGAATTTACCACCTAAAAAAACATAACGGTGAGATTTCTCCGCGCAAAATCAGATACATTTCCTATTTCTAGGTGCAATTGCTTTGACATCAACTACTACTCAGCGCTGACCATAACCATAAAGCTTTAACAAGGAGCTCAAGAAGCACGGTAGATGAGATGAGGTGAGAGTGATCGAGTCACAGGGAACAACAGAAAACAATGGAAAGAAAAAAAACAAAGATACTAAAAAGAAACGCTTACTACGCGCAGGGCGTCGGGACGCGTCGTTTCGAGGAAATTGGAATACCATAAGAGAACCCGAGGGCAATGCTCGACACGAAGAAACGAAAAAAGAAGCAAGGAAGGAGAAAAGAGAGAGAGAAAAAAAATCACACGAGTCACGTACCGCCTTTGAAGTCACAGCATCACTACCTGTTGCGAATTCGATTGTGGTAACTTCACGCGATGAGATTAGATTTTCCTGCGGCGCTTCTCGGAGAATGAGAAAATGAGAAAAAGATAAATTGTGAGAGAAGGTGAGAGAGAGAGAGAAGGTCGACGAACCGACGCGCGACGCCCGTAGGTGTGCGGCGTCGCCGTTAATTACTCGCGGCTCGTAAAATCGTGCGAGAGATCCTCGTAGATAAGGAATTTCACCACGAGACTAACGCAAGAGGACCCGCCTCGATTATAACTCGAGGTCCCGTTCGAGGTCTCGCGCCAATCACGGCCCTCCTCTTCCTTCTTTTATTATTGTGTACATTTAAATCTAAATTCTTTTGGCGCGCGCGCGCGCGTAATCCTCACCGACGCAGACGAGGAAGAGGATAACTTGTTCCGAGCGTAAAAACAGAAGAAAAGGAAAGGCCAGGTGGGTAAAGGTGACGACTAGAGGCGGACGAGATTGTAATAGAAGGGACCACACACAGAGAGACTGAGAGAGAGAGAGAGAGAGGAGAGAGAGAGAAGAGAGAGAAAGCGTGACTCTCCTTCTCTTCTTCCCCTTCTTCTTATCCTTTTTGCTCTCACGTCAGCTTCCTCTGACTTTCTTTCTTTTTCTTTCTTCCTCGTTCCAGCCAGCGTCTCCTCTCCTTCCTGTGGAGTCGATGATATCGATGCCAGCCGGTCGTGCGAAACGATTAGCAAAGCGTAACGCATTGAGAAAAATCGACTAACCGAATGCGAGGAGTCGAGACGGGTCAATTGACTCGAAGTAATCGCGGATAACGAGCTCGCTGTGCTCTCCTACCATTCTCTCACCTGGCCTGCTCACGTCCGAATAGATTATCGGTGAACCAACGATCGTGAAGGGTGATCCTTCGCTCCGGAAGGCGGTCGACGAATTTCTCCTTCCGTGCCCAGAAAATCTCCCGGCTCAGGATTTTCTGAGAAATGCGGATTTTAATTTTCTTGCGGATGCTTCGATGGTTCTTCAAGCTTGCACGAAGATCGTTAAGTAATGTGTAATCATCGATTGGACATTCTATTCGAGGATGATAAGACTTTAATAATAAAAGCGAATGACGTGTTCTTTTCTATCACCTCGGAGATTCTCCTGGTTGAAAACTTCGAATTTTTCCACAGTAGGTTCGACGACTCTCGCAACTCTCACAAGAATCGTTACGTAAACTGTATTTACCGAATGAACAGTCTATTCGAGGAAGATGGGCCTTCTTCAATGAGGAAACTGAATGACGAGCTTTTCCTATCACCTCGGAGAATCTCCTGGTTAAGAAGTTTGTATTTACCGCGAAAGGTTCGATGACTGTTGAAACTTTCATGAAGCTCGTTATGTTAAATATATTCACCTAACCTATTGAGCATTCTATTCGCGGAAGATGAGCCTTCAACTACCCAAGAAGTGTGAATAACAAGTATTTCCCATCACTTCGGAAAATCTGCCTTGAATCTTCTCGCCAGTGATTCGACAACTCTCGAAATTCTCAGGAAGATTATTAAGTAAAGTGTATTCACCGATTGAGTATTCTATTCGAGGAAGATGAGCCTTTTTTAAAGAAAAAAGTGAAGGCCGAGTTTTTTCTATTGCCTTGGAGAATCGCTTAGTTAGGAACTTTGAATTTTCTCGCGAATGATTTGACGACTCTCGAAGCTCTCACGAGGATCGTTAATTAAGTGTATTGATTCACATCGATTAGACATTATATTCGAGGAAGATGAACCTTCAACGATCCAAGGAAAGTGAATGACAAGTTTTTTTTCTGTTACCACGGAAAATCTGCTGGTTAAGAATTTTAATTTTCCGCGGAAGGTTCGATGACTCTCACAAAGGATCTCTCAAGACTCGCATGTAAACTGTTACGTAAAATCTATTCGCCGGTGGCACACTACACTCGCCTCGAGCGACAGGCTTCCACGTGCTGTTACAGCACAGGGTGTGACTCACGCAAATCCGCGGGAAACAACTGATCTCGATCGACTCATCGATAAGTTGGCCATTCTCCATTGTCATTATTCTCTTTTCGTCGGTCACGCACTTTCTGTTCGATTCGTCATCCGTCAAGATGAGACGTGGAGGATGACGATGATTTTTCTTTCTCGATAAATTACACTACGCGAGGAATCATGTAAAACGGATGCTTTGCCCGTCGATTATATTCAGAGGATGTAAACTACGTGCATAAGAAGGAACAAAGATCACAAAGACCAGTGGTGGTTATGTTCCAAAGAAGTGTAATAATTTTGTTCTTCTTCGTTAAATTGCGTGATTTGATAAATGGTACGTACGTCGATAATATCTAAACGATGGAAATGGGGCGAGTTACAAACGACGAAGAATGAAAAGAAGATACCAGTGAGGATTGTGTCCTAAAGATGTGTAACGATTTTCTTTTACGTTTTTTCAATCACGCGAAGAATTATGAGATGCAGATGGTTCGTGTGCCGATGACATCCACACGATGAAATTGACACGAATTATAAGTGACAAAGAACAAGAAGAAGAGACCAGCGACGGTTGTGCCCTAAAGATGAGTAACGATTTTCTCTTCCTTTTTTTAAATCGTGTGAAGAATTATGAGAAGCATGAGTTCATGAGTTGATGGTATCCAGACGATGGAAGTTGTGCAAATTACAAACGACAAAGGAGAGGTGGGCGAAGACGATCGCGCGCGCGTGACGTACCCTAAAAATAATATCTATTGACTGTCTATGGAGGCAATTAAGAATTGATGATATACAAGCTGCACATTTGCCAAATTGATTAATCTTACGAACGAAAAGAAATAATAACAAAGATTGCTAGATATGCTATGAGGTTAAAATTCAAACTGCGAGAGACTGACGATTTCTTTTTTCATCTATAAATCACGCGATTCGAAGAATGATGGAAAGCAGATGGTTCATATGGCAATGATATCCAGACGATTTAAATGGCGCGAATTACAAACGACAAAGAACAAGAGAACGAAGATGATCACGCGCGCGACGTGTCCTAAAAATAACATCTATTGACTGCCAATGGAGGCAATTAAGAATCGATATAGGATCTCTCCGTTGGCACCCTCGATGACATACATTTCACTGGGAGCGTGAGAGGGGTGGGGACAAGCAGAAACAAAAGGCCCGCTACTCTCTCTCCGCTGATCTGCTCGAAAGCAAGTGTGACAGTCAAATATGTGTCTGTGCGAATATGTGGAGGTGTCGAGCCAATAGGCATGCGAGACCACCCAGCCGTCTGAGAAAGTGAAGAACATTCTCCGTGGAACATTGTACTGAACACTGAATAAATGATCCAAGAAATTATTAAACCAAATAGTATAACTTCCTTCGGGAAACAAGTCGATTGATTTCTGTGTTTGTCATTGAAAATTCTGATCAATGATAAATACAAAATTAACGCACCGAATGGCAAGAATATTTCTGACAAGTGTGTCAACGATTATCCACATGACAAAAATTGCAAAAGCATTTCTCAACGTAAAACTTTGCAGTTAAATCTTTTTACTGGTGACTGACGTAATTGAAGATTTCCTGACCATTTTTTCTGAGCATTTGTAAAGTCCACGTTTAATTCGCCATAAATAAACAATAAAGGAGAAGAAAACGAAGAAGAAACCGAAGTATTCTTTGCATCGTTGACAAGTATCTTTGATCGCCGTCGAGACATCGTGTCGCGTCGCGTGGACAGCACACAAGTCTGTTTTCTGTCCGTTTTATTTTTTCTTTTCCAAGTGCGACGTGCACCGGACAAATTGGGACATCTCGATTTATTAACGTGGCAGTGCAATTGCGATTGGGGCCACACTCCGAGGACTTTCGCGCGCGCGCGCGCGCGGACGGGCTTGTGCGATTTCTGCACACCGGTCGGCCTTCGGCGTTTGGTCGTTGCTCGCAAAATGCGATATTTAAATGGCCCTACCAAATACACTTTAAGATGACGTTATACCGAAACGTTACGATCGATCGAAAACGTCCACAGAAGTCCTTCGACTCGCTCTAAAAATATTTCTTTTTCGCCCTGGATAGTTTCGCTTATTATTATATATTCGCTCGAAAATATTTTAATTTAACTTATTCACCAACTCCGATACGCACATGCACACGTTTCTTGATAATCCATATACACTTCTCACTACAAAAACCTGTGCACATCATTCTCTTCGTAAACTTTCTAATTTTGTTTAATTCTCTAATCAGTGTAAGATCAACGAACAGCCATCGTAAACAATATCGGGAAGAAGTAAAATAAATGTTGACACTGGCTTTGATCGTTAATATAAATGCTATATCGTAAGATTCAAAAGTGGAGAAGATTCGAATTTTAATAAGCAGGTCGCTGAAGAAATTAAGAGAAGAAGCCGATTGATTTATTTTCCGTATCGGTTCAGGTGCATCCGCAAGAGGATCGCGAAGAGTGTAACATCTAAGAATCTTCTCTCTTCCTACCGACGCGACCGTCGAAGATCAAGATGTTATCCCGGAGGCCATCGACATTTTTCACCGGGCAAACGAGATTCAAGGTGTACTCCTCCTTCTACGGTCCATCGGTAGTTACCCCTTTCCGCTCTGCCATCGGGTTATGTAACCATTGCGAGAGCCACTGCCGTATTACGAAAGGATTTCGCGCGTTACACCGGACGGGCAGCTTCGCGCTCTCTCGAATCTCGCTCCGATCCAGACGATCCTTCTACATCGAAAGAGTTGAAACTAAAAAGCGAACTCAGTTCCCATGTATGGACTTAATTTTTTAGTAGCTGCCTATATTACCACGTAAGTACTCACATTCGAATTTCGTCTCCTTTCACTTTTACCTTTTCAACACCAAGTTTGCGGGACTTTTTTCCAATTAAGTTCGTAAAATTTTACAGATTTTCGTAAACCTAGTGTTAAGAAATGTGCAATAAAAAATTTCACTTCGATCCAGACCAGATCGTTCCAAATCGGAAGCGTTGAAAACTAAAAAGCGAACTAAGTCCTCGGTAGTAGTTTTGATTTCTAATTGGCTACGTATATGTCGATACGTATGGATATATTCGAATTTCCTTTGGTTTTATTTTTAAATATTTAAAAACTGTAAGATAAGAATGCAGAGACCCGTATAATTGCCGATTGAAGTTAAAAATCATCTTAATGTCAGCTTAATATCACAGACGAAGCTAGAACGTTCATGAAACAAGAAAAAGTAAATAGACGAAAAATAGACAATAAATTAGCAATTTAATATGTCGTCCGAAAGAAATGATCTTATACATTCGCTAAAATTGAATCGTGAACAGAGAAAACTATTTATGCATTAAACTATTCGTCCAACGCATCCACGTTTCGCGCCGTTTATTACAATCGAAAGGAGGTAAGTGTACCCTGCACACAACGTGTGGAGGATCAAACAAATATGCGACAAGGTCGCGCGCGGGATCATTGAGGTCACGACGACGAGATCATCAGAATTGCTAATAGTCTCCCTAGTGACGTCGTGCGACAATGTCTTGGCAACGACTTCAAGAAAGAGTATGATCTTCGTCACTTCCAAGTCGAACGAAATTTGTTCTCTTCTCATCGGTCTCGCTGTTTGCAGAAAAAGAGTTGCGAGTTAAAGAAAATTCGTTTCAGCGTCACCAATTTCAAGAAGAGAACAAAGTATAAGAAATAAAAGCACGCCTGCACTTTTGTCCAAAGGCCACGCGCAAGAGAACCCAAAAGAAGATAAGACGCGTCATTTCAGAATCGAAACTCGTCTTGGCGCCTCGCGCGCGATCAATTCACTGACGATTAATACTCCACCAATGTTTCTAGGAATAGAAATAGGCGAACGACCGACAGCTGGCGATAAGACATTTCGCGCGTAAAGCGTCTCGTAAAAGAGGCGGGATTTCCCGGGGTTTTGGATCGCACTTCTCGCCAGTAAAGTGACGAAATCGTCGCGAGAACATTTATAATTAATGAAGATTGATTCGTAGCATCGTGGCCGTGATTCGCAAAAAATAGGAAAAAATTGAAATTCGCAAGAGAGTATCGGGAATTAATAAAAGATTTCTAAAGGCATTTTAAGATTGATAAAAGGTAAAATTTGCGACAAGGTGACATCAGGAACTTGGATAAGTCTGAAGTAAAAGGGACGGTATGTTTAACGATCGGCCTTATCGCATTTAGTACCGTCGATAAGGGAAGTGATAAGACGAAACGGAATGATACTCTCCGAGAGACTTAAAAGTGATACCTGGAGACGCGACTTCTTTTTCTCTTAGCTTTCTTATCAGAAGCAAAAATCGCGATAAAAATATTTTTAACGCGACCCACGAAGGCGCCTCGTCTTGGAAAGATTCCTCGTAAAGAGCGTAACTTCGACTTTATAATAGAGACGTAAAGTGTTCATGGGAATGTCCGTGACACCGGAAGCTTTGGAGCAAGGGGATTCGAACACAACGAGTCTCTGTAGAAACAGATGGTCATGGTCTTTCTTTCTTAGGCGGAAAGAAAAAAAATTCTGCGGACGAGAAAATCCCTGTAATTACGTTCAAGGACGTTGTACCTCCTACCATTACTTCCTTAGTCATCCCTTGGCGAACGAAATAATATCTCTTAAGCGAGGAATTCTTAGAACGGTCAGAAAGAATTATATCAGCATGGTAACCTACCCTACTACGATGTTTTTATAAAATTCAACAACAAACGTTAACGCAATGAAGAACCAAAACGGAGTAGCAAAATAAAGAACGCCAGCTCGCAATATTTGTAACAGCATATGTCGTCATACCGAATTGTTTAAAAATCTACCGAAAGCCGTTCTTCCTACAACCCAAGTACTAAAACACATTGCATCCCGATATACATGAAGAACCTTTCACCTTATCGAATCCTTAATAAATCTATTTAAATCCTTTCTTCTTATAACCCAAGCATTTGCGCAAGTTGCACAGTGATATACATACAGAATAAGCTGAGAATTCTATATTATCACACAAACGGCGCGTAACAAGTCAACCGTTGAAACAAAGCAAACCAATTAAAGAAACGAATTCTCGACAAAAGTCAGAAATTCGCAATTCTTTCGCGTCACCCTAATTATATCTCTCCTTCCACGAGCGAGTGGCGAAGATTCCGAAAGGCTCCACGAACGAACGGGACTTCGTACGAGGAAAAGAATTCCCGTTTGGACTTCGATCGATCCTCGACGGAGGATCTTTCGGGTTGCGTGCGAGCAGGCGGCGCGACTGAAAAGGCAAAGGTGGGTTCGATGACGTCGCGTGGTCGTAAACACCTGAGAACTCGTTATCGTGACGATATAGACGCCTCGCGCGAACCGTTGCATCGCAAGAACTGCGCGACGTTGCATAGCCTTGTGTCGTAGTCGCGGCCAACGCAGTTGGACGCGTGCGATGCGATAGAAATGCCTCGCTGAGCTTCGCGAGGATCCATAGAAGAGACCAGAGGCACGAGAGGATGGGAAAGAGCAGGCCTAACGGTCGCGAGAGGACGCTGAGAAATATTTATCGGCTTTTCGCGTCGATATCAAAGCCCCTGAAATTCTTAAAATTGTTCTTCGAGGTATGGATGTCTCATGGGTATTTTTGAAATTGATATTCTCGTTCTTGGACGGTAAAGCGAATGCTTGGGTGCACTCGAACAGTTTCTTTTATTTCCATGATTTATTTTATTGTTTGCAATATAGGTTCCTCGAGAGGATGTATACAATTTATGTAAAGTGCGATATGCGCGCGTATTACAGTAAGAACTGTGGAATTGAACAAGTAAGTGTACACGCGTGTGCCAAAGTTCTTAAAGCTTCTAAAACTGTAATTGTTAAATTATTAAACCTTCCTGCCTATACGGATTGCTTTTACTCTTGTTTAAATTGGTACAAAAATCCTTGCTGTATAACAACCATAAAGCTTGACTAACTCAAAGAAAATAAAATTATCTGTTTCCGTCACTTAAAAGATAAAAAGTATTCCTTAAATCCAGTTAACAGCGAGAATTAACAGTTAACAGTTGTAACGAAAATTACAATTGCAAAACTATTTCGAAAATCATACTCCGATTCGTGAGAATAATGTGACGAACGCTCATGCGGCCGCATGTGTAATGAGTACGGCAAACGCGACGCATTAACATGATGCAAAACATGTCGGAAGAGCGTTAAGAAGCTCGAGAACGTCATCGGAACGATCTACTCTGACGTAGATTCATCAACTATAACTTGTCGCACAGATGACGTTACGTCGCTACCGAGAAACAAATGTAACGTGCCCTGCATAAAGATCAACACAGACTCTACCAGATTGCGAAATGAGAATTGACTCAGTTTTTGTGTCAAAGTACGTCGAGATAATTGGCCGGGGAGAACGAGCTGTCGAGTGCTCCGGCACAGTCATCGCCAGGTGGTGGTGGCCATTCTGTGATCTTTGAACTCTCTTTTAATGATAAAGATAGACAGACAGATAGAGAGACAGAGAGAGAGAGAGACAGAGAGAGAGAGATTTTAACGACGCAAATTAATCGATCGGAGATTCCGGACCGCCGCGCCGAGTCGATTCGAAACAATCGCTCCACCATCGATAAACTGTTTTCACCATGCAAGTTTTATTAATATCAACTTCGCTTTTAAACATCCGCAAACTTCTGTCGCAATGAACGAGCAGGCCGCTTTTTCTTGCTGTTTGGTATGGCGAATTACAATTGTAAAAGGAAGTATTTAAATGCAAACGTCACTGCTTAATCGGTGGTTGCCACTGATCGCTTGTTTTTACAATATTTACAGTTAGTTTGCGTGTTTTCTAAATATTAACTTCACTTTTAAACATCCGCAAAATTCTGTCGCAATTAACGAGCAGACGCGTTTTCGTGCTGCTTGGTAAGGCAAATTACGATTGTACAAGAAAGTTTTTAAATGCAAACGTCTGTGGTGCTTGATCGTTGCCCCTGATAATTTGTTTTTATACTATTTACAGTTAGTTTGAATATTACTTTGTAATTACCTAATAATAATGTGATTTTCTTTCCGATTGTTGTACTTTACCCTTTCATCAAATAAATTTGTTCTTTTGTGTACTTCCTTTTCCCAAAACCGACTTTTGAAAAATACACTCAAGAGTCAGAATGTTCCATTATTGTCGATTAATAGTGTTTACCGACCAATAGCAATATGCCGTTCTTAATTATAACCGCAACCTCAAAAACAGCTTTAAGACTTATGAATGTATTTTTCAAAACTTGAATTTAGTCCACTTTAAAATCTGAGTATTCGACTACGTAGAGATACTGAGAAATTGTTAATATGTCTATGTAATGTGAATTATATTAAAACAGTTCTGGCAACAGCACTGTACCTGACGATATTCAACGATCCACCAGTACCCTGCTCTCCCGCTTTAGCCACATTCAAATGACGCGTGCCACTTTTAAGCTCCTCTGTCGCGAGATCTTGCGAGTCTGCATTCCATCGATCTGTTTTGTCCGACGAAAACAATGGCAGTAAAATTCAAATCGCTCGTATCGCGAATCACGAACGATTTAAGCGCGTCGACCGCGCGAAGAGACGGAAAAAGAAGGTCGCAGCGGTCGCAACGATAAGGAGAACGTTGAAAAGGATACTTGAACAAAGAAGAGAAAAAAGGAGGAAAGAGAATTTTTAAATTGTGATAAACTAACTACCGCGTAGCTTGATATCGCGCTAATTAATCGTCTCTTGAAATTCGAGACTGTGCGAACAGACGATCGTTTGCCGCAACGAGGCTCCAATTAAACGCGTTCGTAAATTACGAAAGAACAACATTTGCACTCGCGCCTTTATTTTCCAATCCTCGTAAAATGCGATTATAAATCGCTGGGTCCTCGATCGCTGACTCGAATGCTCGACAATCTCGTTTGTAACATAATAATCCAGGGTTGACGCGCCCGCTTCAGTGCTAACCGCAAATTACACGGCGTTACACGGATTATTATAATTTGTACGCTGTCCGCGCGCGAGCGTTTGATAAATTACAGAGCCGACATTGGACCGCGTGATTCTTGCTCTACCCACGAGATTCTACTTAGGCCACTGAATCGTTTCTCTACCTCCTTAGAGTCCGCACTAATTGAATAAAATAATTTCAGGGAAGAGGAAGAGAATCTATCCGTCACGGTGTGCGAGCCCTTCTTGCCGATCGGCAGAGTTCAACAAGTCGGAAAAATAAGCGATGAAGAAGAAGATCTCGTCAGTTCTTCTTCTTCTTCTTCTCGTCGTAAGCTTCATTAAATCCGGAACGTCCGCTAATGGCATGCCAGTTAATATTGACTGTTAAAACTGGCCTAAGAGCGAGCCACGCCACTCCACTGTGGCCTCCAACACGAGCTGAACGATTGCTGGATGACGAGATAGAGTTGTGCCGTGGTCCGAGACTTTCGCCAATTACTGTTTGACCAACGTCGAGAACACGTCGACGCTCGTCGTCGCGACGCGCGTTTCTCCCTCCCCTAATTTTGACGAAGGTCGCAGTTAACGTCTTCAAAGAGTCCGCGCACACATGCTTGCGGTTGATTTCCTGTTAATCTATATATTCCTTAGGGTGTACGGTGCATGAGCGCATATTATTAGTTCTACTGAATTTTCCATTTTCAAAGATTCTCGGAGCATTGCGAACCATCGTCGAGTAATCATCGTTCTAAATAATGAGAGAGAATAAAGTAAATAATTCGTGTTGATTTAAAGAATTCCTGAATCTCTTTTAAAAAATAACATAAATAAACCTCGATTGTTCGTTTTTTAAAGAAGTCTGGGCCATTTCCGTGGATCACGATCTACAACGCGAGAAACGAGAAAATGGATAATCATAATAAACAGTCGGAGGATTTCTTCATTAGCCAAGTGAAATTCACCTTCACTTCAAATTCTCCAATTACCAGAACTTCGCTAATAATTCACAAAAAAATTGGATGAATTAACTTCTAACATTCTTTCTTTAAGCTACTCTGGGTCGTTTCACTGGATCACGATCTACGACGCGAGAAACAAGAAAACGGTGCAACATTGCATTCTATACGTCGCAATGGTTAACCATGACAACTCTCCGTTGTATCGAATTTTCCAATTACCAGAACTTCGCTAATAATTCTAGAAAAAATCACTTAAATAGATTTCTAACTTTCTTTCTTTAAGGAAGCCTTGGTCGTTTCAGTGGACCACGATCTGCAACGCGAAAATCTAGAAATAATCCTCCCAAGAGAGGATCTTCAGTCGGTCCAACGGATTACCTGCTGCTGTGCCCGATTAATGATCTTACGTAACGGCATAAGCGCGTCGTCTCCGATTAAGGTACCTGAGAGAGGCCACCAAGAGGACGCTTAATCGTGCTTAATCCCAAAGAACGCAACGGGAAGGCCGCTTGCTCCTCACTGCTGTAAGAAGACGCATCGCGTGCGCATGTTATCTCGACTAATCGCTGATCACTACACTTTGATTTCAAACGCGAGAAACACATTTGTTTCTCCTTCCGCGACACGTGTTCGGCTATTATGGCACACGATAGGGAGTAATAAAATTTATTTACAAAACAGTATTCTTCTCTGGATCGATGAATCTATCTGGAATAGTCCCAACGCGATTTTTCTTTAAAATCTGCGAGAGAACCATTTCATTAGAACCTGCTGTAAAGCCGAGAGATCACGACGAACGTGGGATGTGAATGGAAAACTGAATATTTTGACAAGATATCTAGAATGGTTTGTAAAACGGCCGACACCGATGATGAGAAATCATTGTAGAATCGATTCACGCGATAGACCGCGTGACACTGTGGAAAAAAGAGAAGGGGTGAAAATTTGTGTCTTATCGAGGCCACGTGCTGAATATCGATCGCGCATGCAAACACACGCCCACACACGAAAAGAATCTGAGACGAAGCAGGAACGTGTCAGGGTGAGGTATCGACGTCCAAAATTTATTTTTTTTCCCAGTGGAGACGGTTGCGCCCATGGGCGCACGCGAGAACGTACATTCCGCACAACTTGTAATTTATAACAAGTCGACGTTAAGAAGATCGGAACGCGCTCGTGTTCTCATCTGTGTGTAAGCGCGTCCGTGTGCGTTGAAACGTGTCGTAAGATCGTACGAGAGAGTACTGGCCACGAAAAAAAGAAGCAGAAGAAATGGTGCAAAAACTAAGGTGCTACACGCGCTTGGAATAGAAGTCGCTGAGAATCAAAGGTGAAATTAATTTTCAATGAGATCGTATGGGATGATCGATTGGAATAAAAGTCGATCCTCGTCATTTCCTGTCGCGCGATAATCTTATAAAATCATTCGCAACGATTCTTAATGATTTGTGATTGCTCAACCCTCATCGCCATTTCTCTTATTTCCTTAACGTGCTTCGCGATTTTTCCATCCAATCAGGATTCTCGATATAATCAAGCAAACGAGACTAAATATAATTATCGATTTCTATGCGTTGTCACCTGTGTCCTTTCCAAATTTAAACCAATAACCTTTCCAGATGGCAATTCTCATAACTAATTCGCTGCTTTTTTGCTACCCTGCCGAAAACGCGATCGATCCTCGAGACCACCGATTCGTCATTTCTCTGATTTATAAAAATGAAAAATTCGATTTACTCCTGTCCACAGATCATTGTCAATCGAATCACCGGCTGTCGATAATTCGAATCTTACGAATAATAATCTCAGTGAGTCTTTACAATCTATCACGAAGGTAGAATTAATTCCTATATGTATACCTACGTTGCTGGGTGCCTATCGTGCGATCGGAAATCGCGCAGACGACTCCACTGGATCGATTGAACGATTCGTCGAACGATCAATGACCGGGGATTTATTATTCTCGCGAGCTCCGAGTGCTGTGAGCATGTGCAAGTTGACGAGAAGGAGAAGGACAGAGAAACACACAGAGAGAGAGAGAGAGAGGGACTCTCTTGCGATTCTCATGAATGAAGTTGTAGGAGTAACTCAACTGCATCGTTCAATCCGCAGGCGGCGATTCCGCAATTCTGCTAGTTCAATTTTCTTGTTTGTTCGCGCAAGACTTGTCTTACGCGATGATAAGACGAGAGAGAAAGAAAGGGGAGTGGGAGAGGCCCTCTTATGATTCTGACGAATGAAGTTGTAGGAATAACTGGATTGCATCGTTTAATTCACAGACGACGATTCCGTAATTCCACGAGCTGATTTTCCTCGTCCGCTCGCGCAAGACTCGCCTTACGCTCCGATAAGACGAAAAGAAAAAGAAAACATATATACATTTGTTGTCCTGAGGCCATAGGTCCCTCTGCGAGACAGAGAGAAGGAGAGAGAGACTCTTCTATGATTCTGGTGAATGAAGTTGTAGGAGTAACTGAATTGCATCGTTCACTCCGCAGGCGGCAATTCCGTAAGTCCACGAGTTGAATTTCCTCGTCCGCTCGCGCAAGACTCGCCTTACGCGACGATAAGACAAGAAAGAGAGAGAGAGAGAGAGAGAGAGACAGAAGGCCACTCGATTCGTCTCTTACGTAAATCGATAACGATATCGAGAGAGGATCCTCCCATTCCACTCCATCTTTTTCATCTTCTCTCTGCAAAAAATCGCCCCCGATAAATTTATCTGCAAAAAAATGCCCGACCTGTATATAAAGATTCCGCGTTTTCGCAAGCAATTGCGGGTTTATTTGCCGCCGCCCGCGAAGATAATGAAACAGTCCGCGCGAGAAAGGTCAGTGAAGATTTGAACGGCTAATTTTATTGAGGCTTGTGGGCGAGAGCAACAGTAAGAGGCTCATACGATGAGTGAGAAAAAAAAAAATTTAGATACTTTCAACACTTTCGGGAAAATGGAGGAAAAAATCTTGGTACGAAAGATTCTTTTTTCCACAGGGAAAATCACTCGATCGATTAATTTTATCGAGTTTCTTGTTGACGAAAAGTAATTATTTCTTCAAAGGGAAAAAGAAAATTCTTTGAGGCATTTTGAAACTTTGAGAAAAATCGTGGAAAACTATTGTGGTACCAGTTGATCCTTCTTTCTTTCTAGGAACAGTTACTTGAATGGCAAGTTTTGCAGAGCACCTCGTTGAGGAAAATAATAACTACTTCCGTATCAGGAAAAGAAGGAAAGAATATCTTCGCGTAACTCTTACGAAAATCATGGACAATTTTTGATACAAAAATTTTTCTTTCCAAAAATATTAATCGAACTCCGACGAAACAAACAATTTTACGCCGATGATCTTGCACAGCAAGACGATGAAATCGAGCAGAATCCCTGCCGGCGAATTACAGGAAAGACCTCACGGTTTGACCCTGCGCCGTGCGACCCCGACTGTCGAACGGTCCACCATCCGTAGTCGCTACGATTTCGAGGATTTCCTTCTAATTTTAGGCCAAAAAAGGCAGAGGCCGACCCGGGACCGGAAGTCCTGTCGACCCAACGGAAGAGAGCGCGAAAACTCGTCGTCTCACGGAAGTCGCACGTAGGCCACGTGTGCCGATTATTCGCATGCGAAGAAAACTCACGCGTGAATTCCATTCACGAATCGACGCGTGACCCGTTGGATTTCGTCCTAAGTTCATCCTCGTTCACGGCCAAGAAAGAAATTCACCCGTTTCTAAAATCATCCTTCCTCGAGAAGAAAACTATGGCGCGGTAAGCACTTGAGCATTCTTTCCTCCGTGCAATTGAAAAGAACAAAAATACAGCACTCACCTCTCGAATAAAAATATCCTAGATCCAAAAGTGCGACCTTCCAACTTTCGTATTCCTGGATCCTTCTTGCACCAAAAACTGAAGACAACGGATTTTGAGAATAAACTGTCCCCTCAAGAAGAATAAAGAAATTAAAAAAAAAGTGACAGCAATTTTTCCTTAAGGTTCAAATAATCTCCAACCTCTTGTCGGTCCCGTGGAAAATCACACACGCGCGTTCGCCAATTGTGAAACTCGCGGTTGAGGGGTGGCACGATCGGAAAAATGAAGGAAAATGTATGGTGCGCGAAGAACGAATGAAAGAGAGTGAAAGAGAAGGGACAAACTGGAGGAATAATTCACGACGAAGGGAGAATGAGAACGAAGGAACGAAAGATACGATCTATCGCAGCCTGAGGCCGAGTTAGGACTGTGGACTCTGACATGCCGCGGACCCTCCGCTCTCTCTCAGCTCGCGGCCAACCCCCACCACCACCTCCACCACCACCGCGGTAAAACTAACCTCCGCCACCCCACCGACGATCCACGGTTCCGCGGTGCTGAATGCTGCTCGGTAGCGCGATCGACTCGGTTTCAAGAGAAGAGTAGGAAGATGAGAAGGAAGTGATAAGAGATGAGAACTATCGGACGGCCCAAAGGATTTTAACAATTTTGCAATCTTTTTAAGAATCTTCAAAAAGCACAGCGAACATTTTCCACCGAGAATATTGTTCGATGTTGAATTTAAGAGAGAGTTTAAGATAGGTCTGTAAGTTTGAGACCGAACTGAGATCGATATTACTGGAGAAGAATAATGTTGGAAAGACACTTGCGAAGGTATGAGGTTACTTGAGAAAGAATTCCATTGTTTTCGTATTTTCGTCCTTCAAGATGCACAATTGTATCTTTTTCTCTTTTTTATGATAGCTTTCTTAAGAAGTCCGAGGTATAAAATGTGTGCGTATTCTTTGTTCTATGTGCGTCAAAATTTCTAAACAAATTTAATAAGTGAGATGAATAATTGATGCTTAAGTGTGTTCGTTTGTAAGGAATGAACTGAAGGAAAAGAATAGAAGAAAGTGAAGTACACCTGAAAAATATATTTCTTAACGAGCCTCTCGTTTATACTATATTTCGGTATATCGAGTTGCACGGTTACATTTCACGTTAAATAAATTAAAGTAAAATTCTATAAGAACGTGCTGAAAAATCAAACGAAGCGAAAGTACAAAACACACTTGAATGATAAAAAAGAGAAAATTTCTTTCTCTGGATACCATCTCGACGT
Source organism: Tiphia femorata (assembly GCA_944319695.1). Lineage (NCBI taxonomy): Eukaryota > Metazoa > Arthropoda > Insecta > Hymenoptera > Tiphiidae > Tiphia > Tiphia femorata. Next base: position 6,450,416 of record OX090902.1, read on the forward strand.
AACCCTCTCCACCAGAGCTCGATACTGATAATTTACTCGATTACTGTATTCTGGTGGTTCGTGTTGCGTGATTATATTTAACGTTAAATAAATTGAAGTGACACTCTGCAAGCACATTCTGAACAACCGAGCGAAGCGAAAGATTAAGCCACCTGAATAATAAAAAGAAACAAAATTTCTCTGATCCCATCTCGACGTAATCCTCTCAACGAGATCTCGATATCGATAACATCTTGCTCTTATCGCACTGTCCCAATTTCGCGAATGAAATATTGCGGCGCGACGATTGCGATAAGCGAAATTAATTCGCGCGATCATCTCTCTTTGCCGTTGCTCAGCTTCTTCGCGACGCGGCGCACCTTCCAACAGGATCGTAACGAGAGGTCAGACAGATTTTCTTCCGTTCGCCGGGCATTGTTACGACAGTTAAACAAATTGCTGAACGTTCTCGACAGTCCGCGCGCCCCAGCACTCGAAATATTTCTACGAGCCTGTACTATCGTTAGATCGCATCGCGCCTTTATTTTTAATCCAATTCAATGATCGTCGGAAGGAGTACATCGATTCAAAATTGTTTTAACAGCCTTCGAATTTTTAGGCACGACCGAAAAGAGAGGGACTTATTAATGCCTTCAATCTCTTTAATAAATTTGTCGCACGCGTAAACACTTACTTTTCTGTTAATGTATTTTTTTATCGCTGTAAGACGCGTGCGTAGTCTCTCCACAAATTATCCATCATTATTAAAAAAAAGAAAAAAAATGATCAACGAGATAAGATGAGCAATCAATAGCAACTTAAACAAATGCGTCCGCGAAGAGGCGCTAGGGTTACACGCTCCAAGGAGAATTTCCACGCTTACTTCGAATTGATCAAAGTGCAATACTAATCATGATTTAATCGCGAACGAGCGCGCTTCTTTTTACGAGACAACGTCGCGTTCTTCCATCATTACGTAACCGTAGGACCGCCCATCCAATGGCGAGTAATCGTGGCGTAAAATTTCTTACCACCTCGATGGAAATTAATGGCCGAAGGAAATCGAACGTTGCTCGATGAGCATCTTCTTAAAGATCATCCTCAATATTTCGCGTCATCTTAATCCTGTTAACAACATCTTTCGATGACGCGCGTTCTCGGCAAAGGTCAGATACTTCCTCGAGCTTCTCGTCTTAACCTGAAACTTTTTTATCTCTTTACCGGCAGACGAGCATTCGACTGAGAAATAGAAGTGCACTGCGTGCAAGGATCGTTCCGGAAACGAATCGGGTTTGGATTATCATCTTGGAGTAACAGGGCGGGAAAGTCTTCACGCTCAGGGTCTGTTAAGATATGCCAGCGAAACGGTTACGTACAGTCAACGCAAAAGTAAATCGTCTCGAGATGCATTAGCATTCCACACCTCGAGCCACAATTATTCGCACAATTGTGCAATTATCGTGTGCCAATAATGATCCTTTCGGTTTGGTCCTCGAAGCGCGCCGGAAGTGGGCGTGTAACAACGGGTGGCAATAAAAATAAAAGGAGAAAACAAGAGGACAAAACGAAAGACAAAAGGGACGTGACCTGATCATTTGCTTCTTCGGAGGTCAACGGAAACCGGAAGCCGTAAAAGCTTTTGCGTAACTCGACCATTATCCTTAGAATCGTTCTGATTCTCTCGAGGAAAATGGTTACTCCAATGGTTCGAATGTTACGTTTGGATTTCGAGAAATCACGGCACGTACTTAGTTCGCGTGAGTCTTCGAAATTTTCAGGTAAGTCAATAATCATTCTTCGCACGAGACCTACCGAGGGTTTTTTTATCTACATTGATATTCCCCTTGGTCGTAAATCACTATAACCAGTGTTTAAATCACCCTGATTCTTTTGAGAATATTACACTACAGGTAGAACGTTCTTTAAAAAAAAAATAAAAAAAAAAACACCGCTACCTTTCAATCTTAAAAAAAAAAACCGAGTATCGAACATGGACTTAAAAGCAATGTTATCACATACTTACTTCGTACGGGTCGTCAAAAATGTTTGCATGACCTGACAATCATCCTTAAAAGTATTCCGATACTTTATAGGAAAAGTACACGACACGTGGCACTTGTTCTTGAGAAAATGAGAAAAAGCGCTACGATTAAGTCTGGAAACGTATCAAACATCAAATGTGGATTTCAAGAAATTACGGGACGCACTTACTTCACGCGATTAACATAAGCGCGAATCATCTTCGTCATTGACCAAACTCGCCTTCTTGGGATTTCCTCGAGCAGGCGGTTCTCGCGGCGGCTCAGTTAGCCTCGAAATAAATGTGGGATTGCATATTTACAAGAGTCTGTAAGCTCGACGGCGAATCATCGATTCGGTGGAAGCGAAAGGGTGACGCATCGTTTAGCCGCGACTATTTTACTCTTGCTCTCGCTTCGTGTCTGGTATCGGTTGATTCTTCGATTCCGAGATAATAATAATACCACTATCCTTTTATCTCGTCTAATTGTGAGTGTTGGATAAACACGTATAGAGAGAGGCCTCAGGAGAGAGGGAGGCCACACTCGCGGAAAGCATCCATCGTTTTATAGCCGTTTCACTCCGAAGCAAAGGTATGCGGCACGCGTCCGATTTCAACTTCGTGGCATTCGCTCGACTCTTTTTCCTATGCTCGCGATTCGCGAGAGGCAATTGATTCCTTCCTTCATTAACATTGCAAAAAGAAGAAGAAGGCGCGTAACTCGTCGCAGTGACGGTTATCATCGTTCGCGACGTTCGGTTATCGATTACGCGAGCGCGCTCGATTCAAGAAAATTGATTTTTCGCGATGCGTCTCCTTCGACGATCGTCGATGAATATTGTTCGAGAATTTATGAAGCTTTTTTTTAAAGCAACAGTGCAGTCACACGAGTTGCATCTGTGCACTGGCTTTTACTCTAAAGATAATAACGCAACATGGCAAGATACCAATCGAATGTAATTTATGTTAATTTTTCAGTTTTTGCTATTAGCCTCTAACGTTGTTTTTTCTTTTTAAATGAAGTAAATACACTAGCAAATCGATCATTATAAGTGTGCATTAATTCATACCACAAACTCGCATCAATATTTAAGATACCTAGATGTATGCTTTTTTCTGGCTGGGTGATTAGGATTAGAGGCTGTTTTGAATTAGAAAAAATCAGTGAACAAGTGAATAACTAATAAAATCTCTAATGATCTTTTTTCGTCTTATGCAAATTGTTTTCCATTATTCCTCGCGTAACCAGTGAAATTTCATTGCCAGCCAAGGAGGAGGACACTTTCGTGAATGATTATCGATCGGCCACTTGATCACTCGCACTCGATTTTCTCTTTCTCTTAAAAGCGTCACGGTCGCGCTTCGTATCGCAAGGTGCTCTCGAGAGCGCGACTCGTGCAACGTCGTCGATCGACGTATATTTTCTGACCCAGAAAGAGATTCTTATGCGCGGGTGAGAGAAACGACTGACAAGGAGGAGGAGCGAGAGTGAAGAAGAACGCGAAGAAAAGAGAGAGTGAGCGCGTGTGCTCGAATGAAGCGAAAAAGTGCGAGAGAGAAATAGTGGCTGGGATGGGTGCTATGAAAGAATACAAAAGATACAAGACCAAGAGAGAGAGAGAGAGAGAGAGAGAGAAACATTCAACGGAGAAAAGAATAGAACGGGAGGCGAGAAGAAGAGCAGAGGCAGGGTTACTAGTAGATGCGTTTGGTAGCACTAGGTGGCCCTGTGAAATCTAAAATAACACTAAACCTTCAGATTTCGTGCTAAACTGCAAACAAATTCACCAATCAAACTCTATTCAGAAACTAGAGTCTGTCGTTTTCACGTAAAGCAGCTAAACGAGGCAAAATAAAATTCGTAAAACGCATTTTACGAGGAAGTATTAAGGAATAAGTAGTAATAATTAATTATTTCTAATCTTTTTTTAAGGATCTGGAATATGAATGTTGTATTGCATCCAGCACGAATGCCCATAACCATGCCAACATTCAACGCGGAAAAAAAGAACGTCGAACAAGAACATGTTCGTCTAGAACTCTGGTGTTCCGCGGACTTGCTACAAATGTTCCACGAGATTGTGAAAGAGTCAATGTATATTATACCTCGTTAGTAAATATGCACCGTCCAGAAAAATACTATAATTTGGACTTTTGTCGTTGAACCACCATCTAAAAATATAATTGTAATCGTTTTAATAATTTCGGTGTTCCGCAAATTATCCTTCTAATCAAAAGTGCTCCGTGACTTTGAAAAGGTCTGACCACCGGCCTACAATGACGAAAGTGGGAGGCGAGCGACGAAGTGGAGAACTAAAGGAAAAATCAAGAGAAGAATAGAGGAGACGAGGATGAAGAAAATCTTTTTTCCAAGGAACTGGAATGCAAAATTTTATACTGCATCTGGTGCGAGTATACTAATCCTGCCGTCATTGAGCACGGAAGAAGAAGAAAGTCAGACGAGAACATGTTCTTCTGGAAGGACGAAAGTAGTAGGCAAGCGAAGAAGTGGAGATGTAAAAAAGAAATCAAGAAAAGGATAGAGAGACGAGAGTGAAGAAGATGAAAACGGCTCCCAAGGCGCATGCGCGCGCGCGCGCGCTTATTACCTCGCTGTCCGGTAAACACACCATACACCATCATCACGAATGCTCTGAGATTAGGGACTCGCGCTGTTCCTTCGTGTCGGCCATGGTTAAGTAGTCGGTGGACGATTACGCTACATAATCTCGCGGTACAAACTCCACCACATCCCTTCGCTTCTCTTCTTCTTCTGCTCTTCATTCTTCTCCTGATTTCCCGCCTCGTAATTTTGCCGCGTTATCCTTTCATAGTCCATTCCTCTTTGATCTTCCTCACTCATTATTCTCATGGTTCATTTACTCTCTTCATTATTCCACAAGATTTTTTTTCCGTTGTTAGAATTGTTTAATTCTGTAGCTTTCGTTTCGTCATTGTACCCGGTGTCCTTTTTTCTTTAGCTTTCTGTGTCTCACAAGTAACTCTACCCAACTGTAAATCCCCGATTTTGATAATTTTTTAATATGTCATAGTAGACGCAAAAATAAGACATACGTATTTTTTTTTATCGGCAGAGATGCATATTTAGGGGGTGAAACACCACTTAGAAAAAAATCGGTGTTTTTCTTTCGAAGTGTATAGCGTGAAAACTATGCAAGATAGAAAAAAATGTTTCCAACAAAAGTTGAACTGTTTCAAGAGCTCTTAATAATAGTGTTATCGATTGTTTAAAAAATATTAAATTTTTAAACATACCCCCCACTGTCACAATTTTTTTGGCAATTTCAGAATTTCGTTTCGACAAAATGAAAGCATATTTTCTTCCGAATCCAACCATATATAATAATGTTGCCTTCCGACATACGGATTTTTCGAAAAATAAATGTAAATGCCCGCCTCTGCCCATACCGCGCTATGCACAGCGCTTATGATTCCAACTATTATGTAATGATATTACTTTCTGGCAAGTAACACTACCCAAATGTAACTCGCCGATTTTTATAATTTTTTAATATGTCATAGTAGACGTAAAAAGAAGACGTACGTATTTTTTTATCAGCGGAAAAACATATTTTCTCACATACAAAACATTGCATTATCAAAAAAATTAATGCATTATCTCCACAATAATTGCAGGATATAGCAGAATCTTGAAAACAATATTGGACTGGAGTCTTGCATATAGGTGGTTTTTCTTGAATATACCCACTTTTATACCACACACATTTAAACAGGTTTACAAACCTGGGTGAAGAAAACTGGTGGTTATGTTTTCCATACCCCCCCCCCCCCCCCCCGGACCAACGCGATGTCCATAACGTTCCAGAAACTTCCTTCTTTGAAATATGAACTACAGGATGTGAATGTGAATGTGAATGTAACTGTGACTGTGAATATGAAGATGAAGCTATATTTACTCTATTTTATAAATATTTTCCTAAACAAGCGATTGTAGAATTGGAAGAATCATAACCACCAGTTTTCTTCACCCAGGTTTGTAAACCTGTTTAAATGTGTGTGGTATAAAAGTGGGTATATTCAAGAAAAACCACCTATATGCAAGACTCCAGTCCAATATTGTTTTCAAGATTCTGCTATATCCTGCAATTATTGTGGAGATAATGCATTAATTTTTTTGATAATGCAATGTTTTGTATGTGAGAAAATATGTTTTTCCGCTGATAAAAAAATACGTACGTCTTCTTTTTACGTCTACTATGACATATTAAAAAATTATAAAAATCGGCGAGTTACATTTGGGTAGTGTTACTTGCCAGAAAGTAATATCATTACATAATAGTTGGAATCATAAGCGCTGTGCATAGCGCGGTATGGGCAGAGGCGGGCATTTACATTTATTTTTCGAAAAATCCGTATGTCGGAAGGCAACATTATTATATATGGTTGGATTCGGAAGAAAATATACTTTCATTTTGTCGAAACGAAATTCTGAAATTGCCAAAAAAATTGTGACAGTGGGGGGTATGTTTAAAAATTTAATATTTTTTAAACAATCGATAACACTATTATTAAGAGCTCTTGAAACAGTTCAACTTTTGTTGGAAACATTTTTTTCTATCTTGCATAGTTTTCACGCTATACACTTCGAAAGAAAAACACCGATTTTTTTCTAAGTGGTGTTTCACCCCCTAAATATGCATCTCTGCCGATAAAAAAAAATACGTATGTCTTATTTTTGCGTCTACTATGACATATTAAAAAATTATCAAAATCGGGGATTTACAGTTGGGTAGTGTTACTTGTCAGCTTCGTTTTGATCTCACTCGAGGATATTTGCTCTCCGGTTACATTCTCGGGTTGGTCTGCAATCTTTTCATCGATCATCCTTTAACATCATTCTTTTTCTTCTTTTCAGAAGGTCAACGATCTTCTTCGTTTGCTTCTTCTTCTTCTTCTCAACTATCTTTCAATCTCGCAATTTTCTGACTTCATCCTCTTCCCTGATCATTCTTGTTCTTGCTTTATTCTACTTTGCGGTCTACTCTTCATTCGTCTTCGGGATCTTGTCTTATTATCAGCATCCTTATTCCTTCGCTTTCCATGCTTACGTTCGAGTTTCCTTTTTCGTCATCCTCTTCGTTCTTCCTCAGGATTTTCTTAGTCTGCGTCCTTCTTTTTCGCTTTTCAGCATTCTCTTGGATCTTCCTTTCTCGACATTCTTCTTCCCGGTCGACTCTTCATTCCTTCTCAAGATCTTCTTCTTTGTCAGCGTCCTTATTCCTTCGCTTTTCATCCTGCTCCTCGATCTTCCATTCTTCTCGTTCTAATTCTCTCATCCGCCCCTTGCTCATTCTCTTTGTCGTTCTTCCTCTGCTAATTCACCGTCGCCCGTGTCCTTCTCGCGAATAGAAACGAGAGCAAACGCGCCGCCTAGCTCATCAGTCTAAACGTCCTTCACTTCTCCTTCACCTCCTCGTCCACCACTTTCCGGAGAGAATTTATCCCGCCCAGCTACAGGATCCTAATTAGTCATGGATCATCGAACCTTACGTGTTGCGCGAAGCTTTACTCAGTAATCGGACCACCTCCAGTCCAGCAGCAACCTTGTTGGGTGAACAGGAATTGGTCGACAGGTGCGTATCAATCTGTCTGTTCGCCACGAGTTTTTCTTTCCTCGGTCCAACCTTGGGCTGGTACTTTATCAACGACCCGCCCACACGACTATGCCGAGTGAATTTTCTCCTAGACTAAATTCCTAAAGAATTAGTTCAACGGAAAGCAACTGTGGTATTGCCGAAAGCTTAAATCCACCGTACAAAACACCATAAGAACATAAGTGAAGACGAAAATTTTAATGATTGGAATTCTGCAACGTAATAGAATCCTCGAACCTAATCCTAGATGACAAAAGGGTTAATTGAACAGAAGCCAACTGTGGTATTGGCGAAAGCCTAAAATCGCTAAATAAACCAACAAGATAAAGAGCAAGAACAAAAGTGAAGGACGAAAATTTCGATGAATGGAATTTTTCAACGGAAGAGAATCCCGTTTCTGCTTCCCGATTCACTCAGCAATAATTATAAAATTACGACTTTAGAGTCAGAATAATGTCTTAATAACCACCTTCCAACAGAAAATTTCTCCACAGCTATCTTACGATATACCGAGCGCGTAAATAAATATTATATGACTTTGGCTCACAGCGTCGTCACCAGTATCTCTTGTTTAAGGACGAACTGCCAATTATTTCTGCCGACGGACTTTTATGACGATAATGACGAGGGTATTAATTAGGTCGGCGATTCGCACGGCTGTCTTTTCGAACGAGGTAGCTGATTAGTCGTCGTGGCAAAAAATCGATCGGCCGATATCGATCGTTTAAAAGGGGCGCGCTTGGTGGAAAGTAGAAGACGGTGCTCGCGTATAAGCGGGTACCGGAGAGCTTAATGAAACGCCCAGGTGGTTTAATCGTCGGTAATCGCAACTGTTACGAGGCGATTTGCGATTCCGCGAAGAGCGACTTTACGGCCGATTACGGGACACGCCGATAAGACGTCCACTCTCGTAACGGTGAATTCTTCCTTGCGCTTGCCGGTGCCGATATTTCATTTCCTAAGACACACGCCGATCTTCGAGAAGAAGCTTCTCTAATGGCCGAGTGAAGCGTCGAAGTAACGTTAACCCCTCCGGGGTCAAATTAATTTTAGCCACCGTACGTGGTTCGTCTTAGTCCCTTGATATTTCTTACAAATATGTGGTTTATGAAACACGTTGTTTTTTTAGACACCTTGTTTCCTTGTTTAATTCATTCATTCTATTTTGTTGATTTTCTTTGAGATTAATAAGCGTATGCTTATTGGCAGTTCGTCTAGACCAAGTATGCAACAGGTACGAAATTCATTTAATCACCATTGCATACCAGGAAAAAAAGATTCTACTGTTTTGGTCAAAAAGCCAAATGAACAAAAGATGATTGGAACACAGGAAAATAATAATAATAGCAGTACATCCTTCCGAAATGTACGTCACGAAGCTTCGAGCTTATTTTCCTTTCGGGATAACCTTTCGCAATGGAGTCGTTGAAAAAATTAAAACTCGACTTCTTGACCTGTGCCCTCCTCTCCGTCGCTAACATACGCCATTTTGGAAGTTTCCTTTTTCCTTGGTCTGGCGCTAGAAGATATCGCGAACTACTATGAGAGAGTGCACGACTTATTGCCCCTTCGAAATAAATATCGTTCGCTATCGTTATCACGATGGTACCAATAGTCAATGGTGGCCGTAATAAAGCGTGGAGAACGTGAAACTACTCCCGATGCCATTTTCTCGGATGCCTTTGCTCGCGGTGCGGTGCCTTCGTGATTTCGTTGACCTTAACGGCCCCACCCACCCATCGTTACCACGAATATATTCCAAGATTCGTGATTCTACAGTTGAAAAAGACCAAAGAATCGATCGGCGATCTTGCTCACGATTCTGGAACAATGCTTAGCCCCTACTGCTTTTAACGAATGAAAATTTTCTTCGATCGAGATCTTCCATGGAATTTCATACAATTAAATGCGATCAATAAAAGTTAGGCAGTGAAAGAAATATTTATCGTTATTAAGCGAAACTTCATTTGGCGTTAATTGTGGCTTTGCGTAATTGTGGTACGGAACTAGAGTGATTTGAGGAAGAAATCTGTTCGATGGGTCTTACGCGACTGTTTTAAATAACAAAGTTCATTGAATTGAAAACGTAGAAAACCTCCAGGTACAAATTAATTTCGATCACTTTAGTTATTTATAATTCCGAAAGAAAAAACATAATTAGCATCAAATGAAGATTTCATCTTAGCCTTAGAGTCTCAATTAACACACCTACAAAATGAGTATTCTTATTAATGCTCGACGTCACTCATCTTTTAGAAACAACAAATCTACCTATTAGTAAATCAGAACATATCGTAAAAGAAATTTCGAAGGTACGAAGGAAGATTAACTGAAGAATTATGCAATAATCTAGATAATTCCTCGGTCTTGATCTTCTCCGTGGACAGATCTAAGGAATAACTTTGAAAAAAATGCTCGAAACCGTTGTGGCGTCACCTTTAGCCCACTGTCTTAGCAGGAGAGGAGGAGCCACTTACAATTAGATAGGAGCGCTGTAGGCTAGTAACTCTATAACATAAGCGTGCCAGTTGGTGGCAAATTTGCGGATGCGTGCAATTGGCATTGCCTATGCCCAGCGTCCAGGAACACATGCCATGTGCGTGTGCTGCGGTGGTTGTGAGCCACCTATGTGTGCCGCACGGCAGGTCCAATCGGCAGCTATGAAGCAGTTAACTTAATATAGGCGCACTCGGAATGTGTGCCATCGACGACCTCGAGGACTTCCCTAGGTCAGTGCTAATTCGCGCAGAAGGAGCCTCCTGCCGAATTTCCGGTCGACCTTGAAGAAGATCGCAAAACAGAGCGTGAACACGTTTACGCGGGATGGCGGCATCAGCTGATTGGCGACGAAAATAATTTCGTCGTGACGTAAACGAGCCGTGCCTGTACATAATGGACACGTCTGGTGAATTTCGCAATCTTAAAAACTGCCGAAACTCCAAGCACGAAAGTCGAATTTGCACACGATAAATATGATAACATTCAAATAGATCCTATCATGATTATGTTACCTTGGAAAATAATAGTTTTAACGATGTAATGTACAATGGAGCTTTTTTTTATGCGGTAGATACGATTCATGTATTGAACATTAGGAAGAGAAAACATTAGGGGTAGCAATTAGATCCTCTGACACGTGACAAGGGAAGAAAGCGAATTTGCATGAATTTTGGCAGGCGATAATTTCGAAACGACGTAAAAAAAAGGCGCGCAAAAAAGAGGCCCGACAGTATTCAAGGATACGTAATCCTAACCTAATCTAAATACACTGATATTGTGTACAACGGCAGGAAGAATGTTCTAAAAGAAGCGTCGAAAAAGTTATTTGCTCGACCTCGAAGGGCAAGGCTCTCCATCGTCAATGGATAATTCGTAGATGACGAAGTTTTTCAGTTAAATAAGAAGAAAGGTGACGAGGTGTGGCCCTCCCCTTTCGAGATTCCACTTATCCTTAATCGTTTGACTAATATGCCTACCACTAGATACTAATGCCAGTGTGGTAGTAAAAACAAACGATGAATCTTTTCAGAAAAACTGACGGTGGTGTCGTGGCCTCGAACGGCGCACCATTCACAAGGCTCGCGATGTACGCAATGGAAAGAAGAAAAAATTAGGAGGACGGACGGGCGGCAATAAAAGTGAATTAATTGTGAAAGACACATTTGTCTGGATCATTGCGCAAAGTCGAACCTTCCATCATCTCAAATTACCAGGAACTACAGCGCGCAGCCTTGTCCTCTAATATTCTAAAATCACTCGCTGACTTCGTTCCAAGTGCTTCGTTGGTCCGAAGTCTAGAGTATTCTACTTAACGGGGATAAGGAGAGAACGAAGAGGTATAAGCTGTGTTTTTTGTTTTTCCTCGAGGATCTTCCGTGTCGTTGCAAGATCAATCGACACGGCCGATCCTTAAGATCTTCGGCAATGATCCGTGAAAAACACATCACGGGACATGATTTGATTCATGCTCGTAAGAGAGTGGATGGAACCGGTGCTCGTTCACCTCGCCCCGCTTGATTTATAACGGAGAATAGATCTCGAGACGAAATTTTTTGCTCCACCGTCGGCTTAACGACGCGCCACGACCTCCCCACGACTCTCGACGAAGAAGCGAGTTCCTCGTCGAATAACAGCGCAGAAGAAAATTTTGCAAAATTACCTGCGGTCTCGAGCGCGTCCTGGAATTTACGTGAAAAATATTTTCAGCAGCCATCCGTGAAGAATTTACGCGCCTGAAGAACGTCTGATTTACTCGACGGCGTGGTTAATGTAACGCGCACCGCACGTCATGCAATTTTTGCGATTCATTACGGTGAATAAATTACGATAAGCCACGTTGTTTCTATGTATTCTAGATATTAGAGAAACAGATTGATAACGTTCTCGTTTAAATATTTTAAGTAGTCCACCCGCGAGGAAGGTTGGCGCGATTTCGAGTTGAAATTAGAACGGTCTTTGTTGTTAGACTATCGCACTTGCGATTAGTAACGATCACGCGATGTTAACCACATTAGCCACGAATTTGTTTAAGGTATCGTCAATTACTTATTTCACTCGCCCGACGTCGATTCTCATGGTAATCCGTCGACGATAAAAGAACAACACGAAATTGGAAAATTTTGCGAAAAAAACAATTGCTACGCTTCTGGGTTTTTACCACCATTTCCAGGATGCAAAGTGAGCTGTATTAGTATTATTTAGAAATATCTGCAATTTGCGCGAACATATTAAACAATTCAAACGAATCTTTTCCATAGCGCCTATCGCCCTCTTTTTCTCAATATACCTCGACATATTTACAATAACCCTCGCACATTCACGATTTCTACGGTTTCCACAATCGACATACGAAAAGTTTCGTCTGCCACGTAAAGCTAGCCGGACGAAATTGGTATGTCTGTGCTAAAGAAGAATCTCACGTTTGTGTATTTTCATCGTTATTTCCATTACGCAAACTGACCTGTATTAGTATTATTTAGAAGCATAAATAGGTACGTAATATGCAAGCAGATATTGGGCAGTTGTGTATCAGTCGTGCCCTTCGTACTCTCTTTCTCAACGTACCTCGACGTATTTACAATAACCCTCGCACGTTTACGATTTCTGCAGTTTCCACAATCGACATAAGGAAACCTCACGTGTGTCACGCAAACCGACCGGACGGTATTCGCACGGTGTCCAGGACGGAATTTCAACGGGCACGCGATTGGTCGACTACCGTTACGGCACAACTAATGCCATGGACATTGGCACCTACTATTCTATACGTGATCATTATGCACGTTGGTCGTTATTAGCGCGACTCGTTATTTACGATCGCGTTACACCACGCTCCTCTCACCGTCTCGGAGGATCGCGACGATCAATTAGCGACACGCGCTTCTCACTCGGTAAGGGAAGAAGAATCCGCACGATTCTCGCGATACCTCCGAGGAAAGTCGCGGAACGATCGTGCCCGAGATAATTGAAATATGCACGGGGTGTACCACAGGGTGTGGTAGCAGCCTTTGAAATTGTCCGCGCACCGATGTGGATTCACAAAAAGTGGAGACGAATTTTTTTACATGGAATAATTCAATACTACGAATTTACTTTTTAACAATGCCGCCTTTGAAACGCTTTAACCGTTAGAACAAATTAATAGACGAGGAACGACTAATGTAAAGGAAAATTATCGAGTTTTGGGCAATAAAATACTGGACAAAATGGTAAAAGAAGCCAAACACAGAGTCTTGAAACAATTTACAAGACTTTGATATTCATTTCATTTATGGTGCGTCACGTGATGCTGGTATTGTAAGTTAATTATAAGAAAATTCCATCGAAATGGCATATTGAGAAGGTTTGACCTGTCGTTATTAATCGATTGTTCAATTTAACACGTTGACTACCATGAAAGTCGCTCGATTCGGCTGTAGCGCCGTGGAGGGTTACCGATGCCCCCCAACAAAATCATGAAGAAAGATGATCGCGCCAACCGCAATTTGCCACAATTGAAAAACAAAAAAAAAGACAGACACACGCAGTAAAAATACAAGGTGTGACACTACGAGCAACCGATGGAAAATCATCGTGGCAATCAAGGTGTTAAGTGGAACTCTCGTTTGTCATTTGGTCGACGCGTGGACACCACGAATGCTTAAAATAATCGCGTGGTCAAAATCTCGTGGAAGTCAAGAGGCGCTTTGCGCCACACCTGTAAACACTCTCCATCGGGATTCCCAGACGTGCAAATGAAGGCGTTGAGATATCGATGTCACGAATATTCGTGCAGTGAAATGTCAGGGTCAAACCATCCCACAAAATTTGCCACAAAAGTACCGGAAGTTTATGCGAGCCCGCCAACGACGAAAAACAGGTCCTTATTAATTTCATAAACTTGGCAATTTCTTCTCTTGCGAAAAATCGAAACACGGATCTTCCGAGTGATTGAGAAATTCACGAGATCGATACAACAATGAGGAAATATTACAGGCGGCTGGAGAATCGGCAGAATCAGCGAATAAATTCGCAACAAATACGACAAAGTGAATCGTTGAGACGTTAATAGCAATTGATTTTACGCGTATGCAGTTCCAATTCAATTAAACTGTGTTTATTTACCGCATTGCGGGACGCGTGTCTAATCGTGGAGCGCATCAGGCAACAAGGCAGTGCGATAAAGTCCCGACGTCTTTTTCGCCAAATATTTTTTCAATGTCTCTCCTGATAGCCGATGCTCCCTTGACCTTGAAATCTCAGACGCTTGCACTCGAGCATGATCGGTGCATTCGAACTGACCACCGATTTATCGCTGGAGACTCGCAGTACAGACGAGAGATCTGCATAAGGTTTAAATAAACATTCGGAAATATTAATCTTTCTTTGGTGTAAGAATTATTCTGCCAGGGACGATTTAACAAGGAGCAGTCTGAATTTTCTTTTTAACCGTAAATGGAGCTTGCTAATGGTTTATTGTACTAGGTCACAAGTGGTCTTAGACTTAAGTTCGTCGGTACAAAAAATAATAACTAGTTTCTCGTTAAGAAATACAAAACAGATCCTTGCGCATTAGTGGCGATTAATTTATACCGAAGCTACTCTACGTACAAGTTAAGCGCAATTGACAATAAATGGACAAAACAAAATATAAGACAGCTTCTTGGCAAAAAATAAAAAAAAGATGCTCTCGTAAAGCTGGCAATTCGGCTCAAAACATATTCGCGAACTCCGTTCTCTTTTCCCGAATCAACCGAGCGCAATTTTAATGGTTTGTCACGAACCATCGGCGAACGAAAGAAATATATTAGACAGCTTCTTGCCAAAAGAAAGATGTTCTCGTAAAACTGGCCATTGGCCACGGGACATACTCGCGAGCTTCACTCTCTTTTACCGAATCAACCGAGTCCAATTGATGGTATCGTCGCAAACTATTAACAACAAAAAACAGATTAGACATACTTCTTGTGAAAGAGTAAAAAAGAAAAGAGATCCTCCCGTAAAAGTGGTTGTGGGCTGCGGGACATATTCGCGTGCTCCTGCTCTCTTTTACCGAATCAACTGTGCGCGCAGGCCGAGTGCAATTGGTGGGATGTAAAGTGGACGTTGTACCGCGCGAAGGTATTACGTTACGCCTACGTGTTACGAACTACGACGACGCCGTCGGCACGAGAATGTTAACCGTTAATGGGCCAACTTCCCGGACACGGCGAGTTTCGTCGACCGCCTAGCGACTCGTCAGCTGACAATGACATTGCCCGTAACGTACCTACGATTGTCGAGCGCAGCAGTCAGTCGACGCCACGCGCCGCGACGCTTCTCTCTCTCAAATCCCTGCAGCACGATCGTATCGTCGGTATGCGATCGCGAATGAAAATGAATTATTCCTTTTCCATGTCCGCCCACGATCTTTTACGTAAATCACATTAGAATTTAGCGCCTCGCACGTCGTCATTTTGCTCGCGCCGCATTTACGAACCTTTCAATAATTCGTCTGTTTATTTACCGTTCGGCGTGATCGTATCCTAAAGAAAAGTCATTTTTTCTCTACATCCGTCAATTGACCTTAAAAAGATCGCGATTCAATTTACCACCTTGCACAGACGTCATTTTGGTTACGCTGTATTTACAAGCCATTCAATATTTACACGCGTGATTGCATTCGAAAGAAAGATGATTCTCTTTTTACGTCTCTCCATTGAATTTAAGAACATCAGGATTGAATTTACCTGAATTTACATTTCAGGTATGCTGCATTTACAAGCCTTTCAATATTTACATAAGTCAAGAGCCAAAAAGGAATAACGAAGGTGCACAACACGTTGTCGCCAATGACTAAACGTGCAAAGAAACAAATGAATTTTTTTAAAATGCATCCCAAACTGCGAACACATTGTTCTAGCAGAGACAAAAAGGGAAGCACGCTCTAACATTCGCTCGAGCGTATCCAGTTTACTCGCTCGAACGTGCGCAACTAGTAGCGCAAACAAACACGCCCAACATCATCGCGTATCGGCAATGACCGCGTCGGATTGAACACTCGCCAATTACAAATTGCATCTCGCAATTACTCGATAAATCCACGAGCCGCGCGGAATTTCGCAATCGTTCGACCGAGTATCTCGAACGGAAACGCGTTAATTATCGTACGCATTAATCATACGTTTCTAACGACACAATGTGCAAACGTGCGGAAGAAGAAAAAAAAATAGAAAGAAAGGGATTTTACGTGGCGATGAAAACGCGGCACGCCAAGCACGCCTAGCGTAAATACAGTCCCTCGAGCAATCGACGATTCATGCGCGATTTATTCGCGACTAATCACTATTAATTGCGCGATTTATTCCCTGACTAAGCCACAACTGCACAGTTTGCATTCGATGCTTTTCTTTCGTCATCGATGATGTGAGCAGGATCGAGCGAATTGTTTCCAACTTTAACAGATTTATTCTTGGAAGGGAAATAATAGTACACGTCCTTTATCTTATGTGGAATTATACGTAAAAGATCCGTCAGTTTCGTTTATGGGATACATTAACAAGATAATACAACGAAGAAAGTATTTTTCAATTGTTATATCGTCCTTCTAGATAACTTTCTAACGAACTAAAAATCCTGTGATCAAGACATCAACTATTCTTCAGTTTCCTCCACTATTGTTTCTCTATTATGGACATTTTCCGAATTTCGCGAGTTCATTTTTGACATTTTATATAATTTATAGAGTTCGCCATTGGTTACTAACGCACGTGTCCTTCTCAAGTAAGCTTCTCCTGTTTTCACGCCTTCGTAAAATCGTTCGTTCCACAATATCCCGTGACACAATCAAAGTACGCGATCGTTAAAATTAATACGCATGCTAGGATCACGGCTACGACAATGGTAAAAAAATATCTTGTTGTTTACAAACAGACATAGAACGCAATGACCATCGTAATCAGGAATGACGTACTGTATATCTTTGGACCCGATTCTTCAATTTTTCTCAACGCGAAAGGCATTGTTCGCCGAGTGGCGTGAATACAAAAAGTGATGAAAACAAGAACGGCAAAAGGTTGACAACGAAAGAACGATTTGACACGGAAACCGACCGCGCGATCGTGGCGATTAGATTTTTTCTGGAAAGTCAAGCGCGCTTTCGCTCGAGTAGATATCCTCGCGTCGAAAGCTTTTCCGCCACTCGAATCGGTAGTTTCTATCTTCCGATTTTTGACTTCTCGCGTAGGAATGGAAGCGCGTGCGTGGAATGCCAAGCGTGAAAGCGAGTGGCGCGCGCGAACCGAGTAGCAGACAAAATGGAATCTGAGAATTTACCGAGTTGTGATTCATCGTTCGATTATGCTGCGGATCGATACCAATCGGTTCAAGGTTCGATTGAAATTCCTCTGATCACCTTCGCGATACCATTGACAAATTTCACGAATGCTTTTCACCGTTGCTTCGACATTCCTCCGCGGAAAGTAAAAAATGTTTAACAAATAAAACGTTAAACATTCTTGGAAACGTTATATTTATATTCGTAAAAATATTTCTCACTTTCTTGTTTAGAAACTTGCGTGCTTCCAGTAGCCCCAATGTTTTTCTCTTTTTCCAATAATTTATATTTACACATATGTATAATTATTTAATTAGTGCGGACAACCACATCGTTCATTAAATATTCAACGTCTTGCCATATACCACAAATATTAATTCAGTTAATCGTAATTGTAAATATTTTTAACCAACAAAAATGTTTGCTTTCTAAAAAAATTCGTTTAATTCCGTCATTTACATGGGTAATTTAAATTTCAATGTTTTTCTGTATTATGGACGTCTAAGTTTCCAAATCGCCATGCGAGATTCTCGATGAGAACCAAAGATAACAATTAAAGGAGAAAAAGAAGCAAAAGATGAGAACGAAGGGATAAGAAAGGGCACGAGGTTTTATCCGCGGGAAACTGAAAGAGATTATATAATAAGGATTACGAAACTAGGCTTAAGCTAACGAGCGGCTCGCATTAGCATTAGAACACCGGGCCTTATAAGTACAGGCCTGGGTATCGTGCGTGATGTGTGCGTGAACAGTCGTGCGCGCACGTGTACCAACTCTAAACCGTCGTGCGTGCATGCGTGCGTGCAACAATACACTACAATCTTACGACAAATATACTTGCTCCAGTTTAACGCATTGTTTGTACAACTGAACGATACCGTAGTATCGGTCATCGCGTGCGAGTTGATAGAGAGCGAACTACTCGCGAGACAATTCTTCTAAGAAAAAAGAAAAACAAAATTCTTCGATTATCACAAAATCATTTAGATCAATTAACGCGAATTTCTCTTCGTGGCCTAAGGAAAGAATGCAAAGAAAATGGGGTAAAGCACATTCCTTAAAACATAATATTGACTTCTCCTTAGAATCGTAACCTCTCTTTTACCAATAAACGTCGTCTTCTTTCCGTTTCAAAGATCGAAACTTTTTAAACACTTTTCAAACATCAATGTCCCATTTAATTTCCGCCATTTCCGTCGTACAAATAACAGTTGTAATCGCACGAAAAAATCAGAATGAAGTAAACCGTTTATCTATTATTTCAAATGAAACAATTTAGAACGGCAGTAATTCGGTAGGGGCTTTTACCCGAGAAACTAAGTCCGCCTTTTTTTCCAGGAACTTGATAAAGCTAAGTAAGTAAATCGTGCGCCATCGGTATTACGCCACTTAAATAATAAACTGATCCCGAGGCGTTGAGCGAAACCGTTCGCCCATTAGCTCTATCTAGGAGGGGAAGGAATGGCGTCGATAAAGGAATTAGAAAGTCATGTTAGAAATTGCGCTTGGCGATAAGCTTTTGAGGGAGCCGCGCGCTTGTAACGCTTCTCCTTCCTTTTGCAGAAAGAGAAAAGAAAAGAGAAAGAAGCGGAGACCGTAATCGACGACTACCCTCTTAATTGACAAAATCCACCGGCAAGATCGCGACTAGATTAAAACTCGCTATCGGTGTTAACTCGCCTGGAACGGCCGGTGGAGAGTCGCAGCTTAGAAAATTAAGATCTGAATCGTGCGGACAAGGTGCAGGTGCACTCGCAGCTCGACTGAGGAAAACTTTTAATCTGACCGGTACGATCTGACGAGCTGTTCGTTCCGGAGAATTCTAAGCCAACGATAATCCTAAGCAGCCTAATTCGACGAACCTTTCCGAGCGTGGATTTTTCTCGCTTCAACGTGTAAGATAACGCTCTCGTGCTTGTCAATGTACATTGGATTTCTCGTGGGAAGCAACAGTCACTTCGTGACGTAATCAATTTCGTGGGAATTCAGTTTTCAAAGTGGCGTGGCGCGTGAAAAAAGAGTGAAACGCATTCATTATATTTGAAACTTTTCAAGCGCGGATTTTTCTCGCTTCAATGTGTCAGATAACGTTCTCGTACTTGTCAAAGTCCGCTGGATGTCTCCTGGAAAATAACAGTGACTCGGTGACGTAATCATTTTGGCTGAAATTCAGTTTTTGAAGCGGGATGTGCAGGAGGGAAAGAATTAGTTTTATTTGATTCGAATCTTTTCAAGCGCGCAATTTTCTCACTTCAACGTGTAAGATAATGTTCTCGTGCTTCTCAATGTACGTTGAATTTCTCGTGAGAAGCAAACAGTCACTTCGCGAAGTAATAATTTTCATCAGAATTCAGTTTTTAAAGTGGCGCGTGAAAAAAGGGTGAATTAGAATTGATTTTATTTGAGTTTGACTTAAAGCGAGCATTCCGTCGTAAACTCTTTAGAAACGTGTGTAAAATAGAAGCCATCTGCCGGAAGCTTGCTTTCTTATCCCTATTATCTTTATTCTTTTTATCCTATAGTCTCGCTTTGTTGTTGCTGCGAACAATTTTGGGAGTTGAAAAAAGGATCAACGGTCATTAAGCTGTTGATTCACCTTCTTTGATTAATGATCGAAGCGAGGGAACATGCCATTGCGATCGGTCGTGGATTTTTTTCCGATCGCGTAATGTCAAGGATAGCAGGCGGAGTCTGTAAAATACTCGTTAAAATAGAAACTTACAGACTCGTCGATTCGTCGTGTCTCTCGCCTGCTCGTTGCTTCGCTCGTTTCGAAAAATCCTCTGCGAACTTCTGGTTCCACGAAGGTAACAGTGAAGCATCCCAAAATCCGACAAGAATTGGAATCGTTGATAGACATTACAGAAATGTCATTCTGGAAAACGGAAACTGGTAGCACCCACTCGTGGGATTCTCCCATGAGAGCGCGAGAATTTTCCTGGAATCATAAATAAACTCTAGTCATCGCAATGCTTTCCACGTTCGCCATTACTCTTGATTTAAACTTGCGCTCCGTGTTACCGGTGTTAGTAGATTCATTATAGTCTAATCTAAAATATTCTATTCTACGTCAGGATGAGCATGGTGAATGGAATTTAACTTGATATCACTTAGTTATTTTATAATAATATTATCTCATTATATACCGAATGTTAACTTAATGTTGAAAATGTTGAGTTTAATCAGTAAACTTATTCATTGTTTAGTACCAGTCCACAGGTTCGCGTAGTAATGATATCAGAAAGAAAATATACACACTGGTAGCACTGGTTACGCTTTCTTTGTCTTCTTTCGTCCGAACCATTGACACAAGGACCCGCTGCTTCCAAACCATCACAAATATTCTCACCTGAAAAATGAATTGTGCTGTTCAATAAAAGTTCAAAGAAACACCAAATACTATAAAAAAACACATCCATTCGTAACACTGCTTACACTTCCCTTGTCTCCATTCATGCCATCCAATGGCCCATAGAATCAGGGCCGCGTCCAGGACTTTTCGGCCCCTAAGCATACAAATGAACGTCCAATGAATAAAGTGGTATTGACGCTTTATTATTTGAATAGCTCATATACAAGAAGTTAAAATTTAGTTGACTCATTTGTTTGTTTATTATGCTTAGTTACTTCTGTGAGGGCCCTCCTTTTTAACGGGCCCTAGGCACATGTCTATTTTACCTAGTGGTAAACGCGTCTCTGTAAAGGTCTAATCCACCACCAACATTCTCACCTGAAAGATCAAAGTATCCGAATTAATGATAAATAATTATTATCGCTATCAGCAGACGGCCCCTTACAATCCACCTACTGTAAAGAGATACAGTGTGTAACTGTTTTCCAGTATCGCGTTACGAGAAATCGGTAAGACGTTCTACTTTGGCGCGACAAGACGACGACTGGGCCCCTTGAAAACAATCCATAAGGACAGCTGAATCGAACTTGATCTCGCGTTAAACGAAGCTCTCGGTGAAGCTACGTCGGATCGAATTAAGCCTTAGGAATGTCGATGCGTCCGCGAGGTGAGCGCTCCTAGTATTAATTACAATAATGCTCGCGCAGGAAGTATCGCGGCGATCTGCTCGAGTAATTTCCCGACAAGGCGTTCATTCGAGAAAATAGTGGAGCGCATTGTGGTTCTCCTCTTTGATTTTTCGCGGCCGTCTCGCTTTGACTGATCGACCTTCTGAGGATCGATTTCAACGACGGGATCTCGCAGTGCTCACCGAGTGAATTTTAATTTGAATTCGATTTACAATCGTACGAGTTTTCGGACATGGCGATTCGTGATTTTAGAGAGGCGATTTTTCACAGAGCATGCGCCATCGCACGCGTCCTCTTATCAGATAAGCACCTCGAACTCGAGATAAAAAAGTATCCTTATCGTTATATGCGTGCTGAGAGATCGTGCCGCGACAAGAGGAAGTTATCGTGGACGCGACGCAGCGAAAGAAAAAAATTCTCTATAAATAATAACGTTAGCCTGTGAGTTTCCACGTAGGGCGACTTGTTGACGAAATTCCATTTCGGCGAACCGATGCGCTATTATTCTTTTTTTCAAGAGATACGTGAGCGTAGATAAGCTAACGGGAAATAACAATAGGAAGAGCATTGAGAACGAACCAAGATAATAGTGTAAACAGGAACACATTGAATGTAAAATATTGCAAATGGTTATCTTAAAATATACATCTGAATTCTTGTTTTCGTACTATTTGAAAATTGATTTCCCCGCGCCACGTGCGTTTCATTTACCGCATACCGATAAGACAGGAAATTAACACCATTTTACCAATTAACAGTTAAAGTTTTCGCGTTTACCGACACAATATAAAGGGTAATTACGGAGAAGAGAATCGATACTTCAAAATAAAAATAAAAAAATATAGTCTAGGAACAAAACAATATTTATGTTGAATAATGCCAGTTCTCAATATTTTCTGACAAACACATTCGTGCAAATTTAAAAAGGGAGCGTTTGAAAAACGTAAAAAAAAAATTTGCCGAAATTCATACTTGTCGCCACCACCCAATGATAATTTATAATATAACCAATAATACAAAACTGACCTGCGCCCGAAGAAAAATTTGCAATTTAAATTTCAAAGGACACGCCGCCATCTACGAACATTCTTTTTACAGTATCACTAACACTAATCACCCTCACTGCCATCTTGAGCACAACTGGTGCACTTTCGTTCACGATTAAATAAACGCGCCACCAATAACCCACGTGATCAAGCAACGCACGCCGATTGGTCACTGCTGCCACCTGGCGACCCAGTAACAATCTACCACTGAAGCGCGCGTCCAACAATAAACTTCAATCTAAAATACCTTCAAAATTAATATCCACGAAACGAAATTGTCCAGACACTCAAAACAAAAAACGCTCAAACTTCACCCCCTCCTACGAACAATTAAATTTCTCGCAGATCAAATCGCTCGTTTACACAGGAGTCAAACAAAAAGTATGACTCACGCTTTCTTAACCAGTGACGTTCTTTCGTACACCGTGACAATTAACAAAGCTTGCTCTACGTCCGCGTGGCAACGGAATAAAAAACGAGGAACAATAAAACGCAAGACCTCGGGCGATCGGTCATTACAGAATATGCATTGTAAATCCTGCTGAAACAGAGCCAAACTAATTTCTCTCACGCCGACTACGTTGTGCTGTTAGTTCCAACAGTTCTTTCGGTACAAAATTCTCCTGGCGAACAATAAGCCTCGAGGTGAGGCTGTCAGATGGCACTCGGATGATCACCGTTACCCGAATTTTTACCTGTCCCAGTGGAGGCCGGGGCACACGACTAGGGGGGCCGACGAGCGACCAATCGCGCGAACGACCCTGGGGCCCCACTCGACCCCACTCCACATTGCTGATCGCACGATCGCTCGCCCTCTTCCGCTTCCACAGGTTGCGCGAGGCTCGCTCGCTCGCTCGCTCGCTGCATCCACGGGCCTATACGTAGTTCAGAAATTCCTGCGGCAACGGGCGCGCAACAACACGGCAAGCGAACACGGAGGCCTTCGCTACACGCTATCACGCAGTAGAACTCGCTCTACTTGCACGCGACTCGCGCGAAACTACCAAGTAGAGAATATTATCGCTTATAGTTTCGCTCGCGGAAAATTACACGAAGGGAAAGTTCCACGTACGCTCGTCCTTGCCAGCGAGGATCCTTTTTTTTTTTTTCTCGTCGAGAGAGGGTCCGCCTAAGCGGCAGGTGAGTACCTTCAGAGTTTAAATTCGACGGATCTCTTCTTCCGTGTGTGTCTGTGTGCGCGACGATGCTTTCGTGGATCCGCGTCGCTTAGATTCGAGGAGATCGAGACGCTTCGGCCGGGGTTGAGATCGGTGCACGGTGGGACTCTCCTCGAAATGGCCACTGCTGAAATGCTTCTTCGTCCTTTCTCGTCTTCGTCCTTTTTCAAGGACCAAGGCTTTCGACGAAGGACTTCGCGATGGAGGATCACGCTCGAGGACATCGTTCGTCGTCCATCGTGTTATCTTATCACCGCACTTAGTTCTCTCTTTCTCTCTCTGTCTCTCTCTTTCTACTTATATATACGCGTCTACCTTCTTCTCTTTCTCTCTTGCTCTAGAACCGTGACTCGAATATCCACCTCGATATCCGCCAGGTTTCTCGAACAATCCTTCCGCGCTTCTCTTTGTCGATCATCCAATCTATTTTTTCGTGGACGTTGAATATTGATTTACAATGTTTTCATTATTGCTCCGATCTGCTCGAGGATAGACACCAAAGAGGAATTTCTCACGAGCGATTATTAGCCGAGTGGAACGATTTATTTCCTTAATTCGACGAAGATAAGTCGATTTATTCTTTCGTTTGTCGTTTATCGATTGCGCGCGCTCACCTTGCGATCGAACCAACGTGACCAAATTGGTGGCGTGCGCTGCTCGTCCGCGAGCGACGACTCAACCTTCACGCTACCAAACTTGCAATGTCCATTTGTAGCTACGTGTTGGCGGAAACGCGTCTAAGATAAGTGACTATTAATAAACCTTATGGTTCGTGATCGATTGCCTTCCGCATCGGTTCGCCACGATTCCGATGCTGGAGAACATTCGACGAAGAACTCAACACGCGCGTGCCTTTACGAGTAAACGATGGATGAAGTTTCGTAAGAGGACCGTCTCTGGAGAATTCAAAGTTCCTAGTCTTTCAAAGGCTGAGAATGTCGAAGGAATATTCGCGAGTTTGGAGAATGCACCGTGCGCAGGTTTCGTTTCTTACATTGTAAACAGTGACGTCATTGGTCACTCCAGGTTAGCCTTCTACGACTCTCGTGGAGGCAGCGGATGATCCTTTCGAGCCTCTTGCCGCTCGTCGTCGCGAGTAACCAGCAAGCTGACCTTAATAGCTTTCACGAAAACTTTCTATTATCACCGTCGCCCAATGCACGAGAGGTAATCGTTCCACGAACCTCGTCGAATCCGCGGAAAGGTGCGAAGCTTTGGTTCCGAAGCTTCTCGAACTTCGTTTTAGGAGTTGGCGTAGGTATTTCGTGCGTTTGGAAGCGTGGGTGGTCGGTCGATCGCGCTAGGGTCTCTGTGGATTCAGAGATCGTATTGGAAAATGGATTTTTTTCTCGAGAACCTCGATAGTAACGCAGGCGTGCATATTTTATGAGAGGAGGTGAATAGAGAGGGGGATTAAGAAGGAGAGAGAGAGAGAGAGAGGCAGAGAGAGAGAGAGAGAGAGACGCTGATGTCTCTGTGGATTCAGAAATGGTTTTGGAAAAGAAATTTATTTCTCGAGGCACTCGATAGTAACGCAGACACGTGTTTTTTGTGACAGAGAGCGGAAAAGAAAGAGAGAGAGACAGAGACGCGCCGATGTCTCTGTGGATTCAGAGATCGTAATTGAAAATCGATTTTTGGTCGAGACCCTCGATAGTACCGCAGACGCGCGTTTTTAGCCACGACCGTAAAGGGAGTGACTTATTTTCGTAAAAGAATGAAAATAAAAAGAGAGGGAGAGTGAAAAGAAAGGTGAACAAAGTCGAGCCAGATTTCAGTCGAGATAAAAGAGACGAGATGTTGGTGTTGTATAGAAAATTTTACGATTGGCCAACGTCAAAACGTTTTAATGTCTCGACTAATTTCTTGCACGCGTTAATTGACGAAATTCGGCGGCTCATCTCGCAAAGTATCGTCCAATGTGAGATTTCACATTCTCACCCGGCCACTCGCAATCCTCTCGATTACGCAATGGCAAGGTCAGTGTCCAGCTCCCCGAGCTATTTTTAAGCTTGTAAAGCTACGAACTTCTCTCAAACGTGATATTGCACTCGTGAGAGCGCGGAAACAATGGTCCATCGCGAGAATCATTTTTTAATCGCCCATCGTGAAAATGATGAATTTACACGTCTGGAATGCTGTTTTGACTAAACGATTAAAGCGAAGAATGATTCGTCGTGACGAGGTGATATTGAGTATATATGTGCCGTTGATGAGGAAAATGGCCTAAGTTAAAGACGTTTTTTTTTTATATTAAAAAATAATTCCTCATATTAATGGCGAAAATGAAAGTAAGAGGGCGTAAGCGCAGAATCGATTTTTCTCGTGTTCTTAACGACGACCACTTTCGTAATAAACGGCGTGTACGTTAGTGTAAAAAAAAGTTTCTAAGCGTCATAATTGTCGTGGTAATTAAATGGTACGAGTGGCTCTTGCGTTCGAGGAAAATTCTTTACACCGAAGAGACGAAACGTCGAAGCGAGTTAATGTGTAAACAGGATAGCGCCATTGGCACATTTGCGTTTATGATAATGATTGCGTGAATGACGAGAACGACGTGGATCGGAAGGCACGACAGAAATCGAACGTAACTGCGCGTGATAAAATTACGCGACGCGTAATGTTCAAAAAGCAGAAGAGAAACTGGACAAAGTACTCTCGTGAAGAAGAAAATTGTTAATACCACTGATATGTTTTTCTTCGAAGCTCGAGAAAAATCGCAAAGACTTCTCGATACCTTCACCTTTCAGAACTTTCTATCTTGCCTAAAAAGTTTTAACGCGCGAAATAAGGTGATGGATGCCGAAAGAGTAAAGTTAAGCTATACACAATGGCCAAAAAAGAGGATATAAACAAGTTAAATGCAGGTTGCATTGCAAAATACACTAGCGAAGAAGGGGAGAAAGAAGATGGTTGGCGCCAATCACCAGCCAAAGGTGTTCGCGCTTTTAGTTTTTTGAGCTTTCTTCTTTTTCTTCAAAATTTTTCACGCGCGAAGTAAGACCATTGATATCGAATGAATAAAGAACAATGAAGCATTGCAAGATACCAAGATATCAACTCGTCTCGTTCTTTATCTTTAGGATTATTCCGAAAAGCTTCCACAATCCATCATGGGACAATGGCGAAAAGTGGTACACAAATTAATCCCGAAGTAAATACGAAGTCTTTCCGAGAATCTACGAGGAAAATTGTTTGAAGATCGTGAGAAACGCGCGGACCGGTGACAGGCAATTTTACATTTTCTTGTCGATTCTACGGAAGATAATTATTTTCTCGTGCGCACTTGTTTTTCGCTTCCGAAAAATAGACTAGTCGCGGAAGGATGTTGGATGTGTTGTTGCATGATGTTCCACGCTTGAAATTTTACCTCACACTCTTCTTACGCGTACCCTTTGATTAGAATTCGAGCGCATAGGATATTTCCTCTTTGGAAAAATAGGCTAATCGCAGCGCAATAAATAATCTAAAAATAGATTTTACTTTGCCAACAAAATCCCAAGTAGATGTGCTCTTACATGGTCCTCCATGCTTACAATTTTACCTTACACTCTTCGTACGCGTGTCTTTTCATTAGAGATCTAGTTCTTTCACACATGTTGTTTCTCTCGATTTTACGAAAAGAAATTCTTCTTTAGCACGCAACATTTTTCCGCTTCCGAGAAAACGGTTAATCGCGGAAGGATGTTGGATGTATTGGTGCATCGCGTTCCACGCTTACCAATCTCCACGCGTTCCAATTTTACTTCATAATTATCCTAGGAGAGCCTTTTGATTAGAGCTCGTCCGCAAACTATTTTTCCATTCGGAAAACTACGCCAATCGCAGAAAGGCGTGTAGTCACATGATCTTCCAGGCTTACCATTTCACCTCACACTCTTCCTACGTTTATCTTCTGATTCGAGATCGGGTGCACGCGATGGCTCCCGAATGAATAAATACCGACTGGAAGAGCCGGTTCGCCAGATGCCACGAGTATATCCTTCCTTTTTTCCTCTCCCTTCGCTCATGCCTGCTCTTCTTTTTTCCTCGCCTCTCCTCTTTTTCTCTAAACGAGAGGGCCCAGCGTGTTACTCCGAGATTGTGGAAAGAAGGATGAACGCCGATGTCTTCGCTACCTGCTTTGCGCCTCGTGCTAAAAACAACAGGAGCAAGTCTTATTATTCCTATCGTGCAAAGGACGAGCGCGATAACTCAGGTGGAGTGTAACAAAAGCGAAGGCGCGAAATTAGATAACGATATGAAAACGCGCAAGAATACTCGCGACGAAGAATATCCAAGCTACGACGTTCTTATTAACACGTTGACTGACACGCTCATTTTCCGCGGATGACCCGTGGCGCCACAGTTTGCATTTTTTGAGGTTTTTTTTTGGTTAACTTATGATCTTTTAAAAAGGTGTAAATTGTGATTAGTATAATCATTGTTTTAATGATTTTTCTGTAGGACATCGGTGACCACCGTGGCGCCACAGAGGAAACCGTGGCCGGTCACATATGTATAACCATCGTGGCAGTGAAATCGTTAATGCTATGCCGTCCGCCCGCACGCATGGGCAAGATTCTTTTGTTTGGTGCCGGTAGGTCTGGTTCAGATCTTCGTGCCTGTCGCCGAGTGCTTTTCGAGCTTTTCGGGAGATTATAAATCATTAAGTTTTAATCTCGATAATTCTCAATCCTGTCCCTCCATTTTCTCGAGGCTTTCGGGAGATCATAAATCGTTAAGTTTTACTAATCTCAATAGTTCTCAATCCTGTCCCTCCATTTTTACAAAATTTCGAGCATGTATACGTAAATAAATGTCAGATTTTTTGTATTATCTATATTGCAGCCTGTAACTTACTGTTGCTTGATCAGAACACAACAATACTAGCGTTTGTGTGATAGCCAACGTGGTGTCGCCGGCATTTAGCCGACAATTTTCGTGGGACACCAACGTGACGTAGTGTTAATTTACTTTTATGATGCTTGGAGATTTTAAAATTTCTAATTTTACTTTACGCGCAGGAAAATTCACGATGTGGTTATTATAAAAAAGGAAACATAATTCAAAGAACGGATACACGCGAAATCGAACGGACAAGAATTAAATGGAAATATAACGTTCTTGTTAATTTCATTTAAAGATGCTTGGGATTTTGAAAGTTTTTCAATTTACTCTAGATGCAGAAAAGTTCACGATGTCTTTATTATTACAAACGAAAAAAATATATTTTAAGCAGCGGACGCGCGTGAAATCGAACGTACGAGAATTAACGACGTTCTTTTCGCGTAGCTTCGCAAAGGAATAAAAAATGTGCAACGGTGCACTCGCGAATTTTGTCGCGTCAGGTAGTGCGTGCTTCCCCCTCAAAAAATTCAAGCGCCAAGATAACGACGGTTGTCTCAGTGTGGATTCATCTTTCTCGTTCTCGTTTCCGAGTGCTCGCAGATACGCGATCCCCGCGAAAGATTTATCGATAAGTCATTCGCGACCTTCGACTAGACGCGCACTTGAGATTTTCAATCACGCTATTATTTCGTCGCATAGGAATTTTCGTTCGCGCATGCGCGAATTCTCATTCCAAACTATGCCTTCTAGATAGATATGCGACTATGTAATCGCGATTTTATATAATGTGCTATGACTTTATATTATATTCCATATAATCGCTCGATTAAAAATCGCAAGTGCTAGACTTAATCGTTATTTATTGTGACTCGCTCGTTTGGTCTTTCAAGCATCGAGAACCGTTCCCCCGTGACGAATCGATCTGAAGTCCTTTTTGAAACGCAAAAGAGAACTTTTTTTCGATTGCGCGCGTATTTCCAACTAAACACAATAACGATTATTTAGTCACGCGGCGATTTTGAGTCTTATGCGAGCAAATTCTAATTGAAAACTGTACCTTTATTTATGCGACTATGTAATAATCGCGCGATTGGAAATTTCAAGTGTTATTCTTAATCGTTAATTATTGTGACTCGCTCGTTTGCTATTTCAAGCGTCGAGAACCGTTCGTTCGTGACGAATCGATCTGAAATCCTTTCTGAAACGCAAAAGGGAACTTTCTTTCAATGGTGCGTGAATTTCCAGCTAAATTCAATAATGATTCGCGAGTAATACGAATTTTTGCAAGAGCCTGCTCCATTTTCCGTTGAAATCAATCTGGGCTTGAGCACTCGAACACGTGCGAGAGGAGTTTCACAATTTCCACGAGATTCGATAAATCGATCGACTCCCATAAGGAGGATCTCGAGTGACGCGCACGTGCGCATAGACCACTACTCACATATGGTACCAGAAATAAGACCGATCCCGTGCGCTTCGCGGAAAATTCTTATCGGCTGACTCAAGAGCGTAAAGTCACAGAATCATCGAGTCGCGATCAACAAGTGTTACGGACGACTTCTATGCGCTTCAAATCGCGCGCGTTCGCGATTCGATCCTCGAGGTATTGAAACGTGTCGATTAAAATCGTTGGAAATCCCGGCAATCAACTGAATTTTTAATCACGCGCGTGCCATCTCAGGTCGAAGACTCGAATCCGATTCCGAAGATGCGAAAGATCGATTAAAAATTCCAGAAATTCAGGAACTGCTTGAAAACAGATGCACTCACTCGATTATGGAGATGCCAAAGAACAATCGATTAAAAATTCAAACGCTGTTCGAAAACACGCGGCTCTCATCCCGAGCATTAAAACGTATTATAAAAGGCAATTAAGCCTGATCCATTAAAATTGCTAGGAAATCTACGGGCTATTTGAAGATATGCGCGTTCTCAATTTGATCACGGAAATCAAGAACGTGAAAATAAAAATCATCTCCAAAAAGAATCCATCGGAAAAACTCGAGAAACTCCGGAGCCATTTCAATGCAGGTGCGCGCGCTCCATCTCGCGCATTAAAATCACTTATTAAGATACAAAAGATGTGAGAAATGATCGATTGAAAATTCCGAAAATTCAACAACTGTTTCGAAACACTCATCTCGAGCATTAAAATCGATTATCCTGATAAGAATTTTCTCTTGCAATTCAACTTTTATGCGTTATTGGGGATCACTCATTGGTTCTTATGCCTAATGTTATCCGCGTAGAATTGGGGGATATGCCGATGCTACCTCTAAAATGTGCAATACTGCTAATAACTGGGTGGCTGGGTCAGACTTCAATTTATTTAACGTAGCCCATTCGTCAATACGAGTTAAGGGTTTATCCGAGGCACTGATGCGTGCTTAATTTATGTTCGCATCCTGCAATTTATCTTCTTTTTCTTCTTCGTGTATTTATCTTCTTGGAACTGCTATTGATACTTGTCGTACTACAGTGTTTGTTCCGTTAGCAAATAAATAAAGAAACGAATAAGAAGCAACTCTCGAACCAAATCAATTAAAATTGCCAAAAAATTCGCAGACCAAGTGAAAATTCTCGCTCTGGTCCCGAGCATTCCGAAATCACCTACATCTAAATAAAGAACATCTCCGAAAGAAATCGATTGCAACGACGGGCACGCGCCTTTATCTCGCGAATTCAAATGAACCGATCGATAGAAAACATCGATCGCGTGGCCCATCGGGCAACTTCGACATCTGCTTATACAATGAGTCACGTTAAATAAGAGTAGTCCACATCCGTCCTTGACTGCGACTCGCCCATAACGGTCGTGCCACCGCGCCCGGTACGATGAACAGTATCTATTTAAAGTAGTCTCTGTCATCGCGCGTATATCAAGATGATTCTCGTCGATGCGCGCGACTCGATTCTCTTCTCCCGAATCGAAAGAGACTTTGGAATGTTCGATGCAGTCTCGACAATATCCTCTTATCGATACGTGACAAAATTCACGGGATCGAATCATCAATTAACATTGAAACTTCTCGATTAATATCGTCCAGCACGGCCTTCCACGGAAAAGAAGAGAAATCGATCGTTCGAAAGATCGAGCTTCTCGATTTCGGTCGCGCGTGCTTAAACGCGAAAGGGTCAACGACCTTTTCGCGCGTAACATCAAAGCCAGGTCAACGACACGGAAGAAAAGGAACTCTTCTTCGTCGAGTTCGTCGTTCGGTCCAGCGATATCGTTCGCGAGGATGATCGATGCCTTCGAGACGAATCGAGATCTCGAGACTCGAGTTTAATTGCGCCGACATTCTTCGGCGATCTTAAGCTCGTCGCAGCGTGAAAGCGCTCGGTGAAAAATCGTGACGCCTACGGGCGAGGAAGAAAAGTAATTAGAGAGAGCCCGTAGACACGAGTGTTGCGCCGTTGTTTGCCGTTAAACTGCGCGCGGTGACGTTGATTTGAAAGAGAAAAAAAATTGGTGGACGGTGGGAGTCGAGTGGGAGTAATAAACACGGTGAGAGGCGACGCACGCACGCGCATACGCTCTTAACGACGTTAGTGAACGTGCGCTACGCCGACGACGTTCCCTGAGACAAAACAAATATGCTCCACGGTGTATGTGCGAGGGACAAATATGACGATAAGGGGCACAGCCGATAAGAAGGCTCCGCCGATATCTATGCGAGATAAAGGAGAAACGCTCGAATTCTTTTCGTGGGGTTACAACGAGGTCGCGAGAGAGCCCGAGGCTCTTGCAGGTGGAAAATGAGAATCGAACGTTTTCTTGTTTCAACGAGGTGTTTCGAGTTGGTTTGGATTTTCTTTTTATACGATAGATTCCACGTTAAGAGGGAAGGAAAAAGGAAGAAAGATACTCGCGTGATATCCAGGTAGAAAATGAAAATTCGAACATTTTTGTTTTGCAACGGTGTTCTGGAATTCTTTGGATCTTCTTTTTCGAAAAATTTCACGTTAAAAGAAAGAAGAGAGGAAGAAACTTGCGAGAGTGCAAGATTCCCCGGATGGAAAATGAGAATCGGGCATTTTTTTTTTTTTCAAAGAGGTGTCTTAGGATCGTTTAGATTTTTCTTTGCGAAAGATTCCACGTTCAAAAAAATAACAAGAGAGAATATCCTCGGAGTCTGATTCACGAAGGACACGAACAGGGGCTCTTATTTAGATGTTCCAAAACACCTATGGCGTGTTATTCAATAGCACAACAAAATGGACAATTGCCCGGGCAATTACCCTCTACCAACAGGGGCCTCGAACCTATTCTTTATAAACTCGTTACTATACACGTTACTATACCACTAGGTCCCCCCTAATTCGAATTTGCCGGAGGCCCACGTATAACGTCCAAATGTCAAACCCACGTGGCGCACGTTGTACCTAAATAATTCTAGAAATGGCACTCATTAACCTCGATCAATTATTAAGAAACGATTGCTCCTTGCTCCTTCAAATGTCCAATAAGAAAGTAGAACGGATTCTTCGGAGCCAAGGCCAGATTACTATTTATTATTTCGTTTACTATTATAATATCAAGCGACTACTTTTTCAAGCCTAGACGACACGCAAACCCATAGGTAATTTGACTAGATGCGAAAACGTGACAATCCGATTTAACATACAGAAAGATGTTGAAGAAAGACATTACATTTTCGCATTTCAAAAAGATAGCCGTACTAAAAAATCCTCTCGTCTCTTTCTCTACCAATTATTTATTATTCGCTACCCGTTGCTACTGCTCTTCGAGAAAACTTTCTTGAGATTACTTTAGCAGAAAATAAGGCCGCATCTGTTGGACAATTAAATGGCGGGCGAGCAGACGCGCTAAACTCCACTCCGTTAATTGCATCTCTGACATAGTCAGCGGGACACTTACATAATAGTCAATTGCGATGCAAAGGCGTTCAAACGGGAGCGCCGCCACGCCGGTGCTTAATGGAAAAGAGATGACGTAGGATGAGAGGGACCCGCGTCGCGTGGAAGCTCGTGTCCACTCGTGATTCTCGTGCGTATCGGACGGTGGAAGAAAAAAGGGAAAATTACGAACTCGTCGAAATTTACGCGGAAAAGGAAGCGGAAAAAAAGAAGGAGCGACGCCTCGAGCGTTATCCGATATCTCGACGTATAATCGAATCGACCTTCGCAATCTACGAGACGGGTTCTTCCCCGGTTTTTCCGAAAGATTCCAAGTTCTTGCGAAAATCAAAGCTGGACGTAAGAGTTCGGTGCGCGAAACGCGCGAGAGATCAAATTAACCCTCTAAATTATACTCGTCGAGTCTCACTCGACGTCGATCATTCATCGAACAGCACGGTCAAATTGTAGGAAAAAAGAAAGAGAAGAAGATGATCGGAATGCCGCAAAGATTAATAATGACAATGAGAAATGGAGAACGCGCGCGCGAACTAAAATTCACCTGATCGTATTTCCGGACCGCTTGGCTAGCGTTAGTAATTCTCCATGAGCCGATTTTTTTTTTCTTACTTCCAAAAATAAACTTCAATCAAGATTGTTCACAATAATCGGAAAATGCGATTCCAATGTTAAAGTGCGATATTTTGATTTGTGACCTGTCGTTTTACACAGGTCTCCATACAAGCTTAAGAAATTCGTTCGTGACTTGGAATCGAATGATTTTCAAGGTGAAAATCGATTAGCGACAGGCATGAAATATTCCTGTCTCTGTTGCGCATATAAAAAAAGGAGAAAAAAAGGATCTCTCGATAGACACGATTTAATCGCGAATTTCGTGACGAGTTTCAGTGAGGGAATTCGAGTGTCAACATCAACTTGGTAGGGGACACGAGTAAATAAGGAAACGTTCGTGTGCCAATGCATGCGAGAGAATCCATTGAAATGCATCTGAATATGCTAACAATAAGCGCATTGCGACAGTTACTGTCACGTTATCTTGCAATTACTACTATTTAACGTATTCGTGCACGCACAAAATTCTTTCTCGCGATATTTAGAATTGTTATTAACAATAATCATACCCCAAGGAAACGGTCCACCGATTCAATGATCGAGATGAGATTTACAACACGATTAACGGTTAACTAAACAAATATACTCTAGAGTCATTATTTAGAATCATTATATAGTGTCAAGTAATAAATAATTAAATAAATTGACAAACTCTCTCCTACGAGATGTTAAATTTCATCGCTGAGTATCTATAAATTATTTAAGAAGAATTCATGCAAAAGAAAAAGTAAATGGAACCTTATCAAACCGCTTAGAGCCTGAACAATATTTACTGCATAAGAAATGAAGTTTTAATTAAATCTCACTATTGAGGTGCAGTTCAACGTGGTCTCACGTGAATGAGCAGTAATATCGACGGAATGAAAAACTCCTCGGGCAATCGATTTCGCAACCGATCGTCGCTTCTTGCTCGATTGTCATTGACTGTTCGATCGACCGCTCTCCGGCAATAATTCTGAGCTGGAGAGTACACCGGTGGACTTTACGTGCGCACTACCACGAGGCCAATCCATGGTAAGCCATTCGACGCACGGCGCCGAGACGCCTGCGGTATGTCCGTCACGAGGTGAAGAACCGCCTACGTCAACGCTACATCGAAGAAAGGAATGCCTTCGCAGGAGCGCTGGACAAAAAAGAGACGAGACAGAAAAAGGAAAGGAAGAAAAAAAATATATATAAGGAAGCGTTCTCCTCGATGTCGATTCGCGGATTCGAGGACTGTTCGCTCCTTTGATTCACCGGAGTCCAGTGAGGTCTCGTGTTTCTAATCACCTTTCAAGGACGACTGCACCCGTATACATTTCTGAAAAACTCGCGGTTAATATGGTTGCAATCGATCACCGTCCAGTGTCATTTGTCTCACCTCCGACCAGATTTTCTTCTTCTTCTTTTGGCTTCCGCAACCTCTTTGCGCGCCTTACGAGGTAAATCGGTAATTTTAGAGATCACGGGTGATCCTAAAGTGAAACGGTTTCTCATGTTTCTTTTGGGCGTGCTTCACGTAGTAAATGAGTAATCTTGAAAATTCTCGGTGATTCTGGAATGGGAAACGTTCTTTCGTTAGCTAGAAAGCGATTAAAGTGTCGTACTGCATATACTTTATATCTTCGAAATCGTGGGTGATTTTAAAACGAAAAGGATTTTTCTGCTTCTCGTCCTTCTTTTGGTTTCCATCGCCTCTTTGTGCAGTTTAGGTAAATGGGTGACTTTAGAGATCGTGGGTGATCCTGAAGTGAAAAGGTTTCTTGTATTTCTTTCGGGTCTGTTTCCTTTGCGTGTGCTTCACGTGGTAAATGAGTGATCTTGAAAATCCTCTGTGATTCTGAAATGAGTTCTTTGTTAGTTAGAAAGCGATTAAAACGTTGTACTACATAGACTCGCCCGCTAAAAGTTCCAAATGGTGTACATTGAAATTTCCCCAACAGCTCATGTACTTCTTGCGATGAACAGGACATCTTAGAAATTGTGGGTGATCCTAAAACGAAAAGGTTTCTTCTTCCTCTTCTTCTTCGTCTTTGGCTTCTGCTTCTGTTTCATGCACTTCACGAAGCAAACGTGCAATTTTAGAAATCGTGGGTGGTCCTCAAATGAAAAGGTTTCTTCACCCTCCGCGGCTTCTACTTCGTGTTCGTGCCCAGCACGAGATAGACAGACGATCTTGAAAATCCTGTGTGACCCTAAAGCGAAATATTCTTTATCAGCTAAGAATCGTTTAAATTAAAACAATGTAATACTCGTACTGGTTCGCTAACGTAAAAATTCCACTCATGAAATTCTGAAAAATTCTCCCAACCCCGTATACTTCTCGCGATGAAAATCAAATCTAAAAACACTCCGCTAATCCAAAAATGAAACGAACTTTCGAACCGTAGACGCGCCTGCTGAGAATTCCACGTCGTCTAGAATAATATATCAAGCTTCTATACGCGTCTAAAACCCGAAATCGAACGGGACCTTAGGCCTTCGCTTTTCGAGCAAGGTCCTCTAAAACGAATCTCGAGCCGTCGTTTCCATCGTTGACCTCCTTCTTCTCTACGACGCTTATTTCGTACAAACGCGTCCCCAAGCCGACTTGACCTGAGGACAGAGAGGGCCCTCCACGACATTTTATTCTCCTCGACACGCCAATCCGAAGATTTACCGAGGGCCCTTCTCCCACAGAGTCCGTCGACCGAACTGGAATTGCTAAAGGCGGGCAGGCTACCACCTGCGCCTTTGGTCAGCGCGCAGGTAACTCTACCTGGCATGAGAAGGGCCCCGGCAAAGAAGAGGTGCAAGAGAGAGAAAGGAAAGCTTGGCCGTCGAGATTTTTCGAGGGCCCAACAAAGGAACCAGCTGGTTTCCGTGCATCCAGCGACCTAAACCTACTCCCCCTTCAAAATCCTACGCACCTCTTGGCACACAGGATCCTCTTTCTCCGAGGCAGGGCACACCCTTCACGATTCCCAGAAAGGATTTTCCTTTTCGAAATTGCCAGATCTTCCACGAGGTTTTTGAGATTGAAAGAGGAGGAGGTCTTTGGAAAGTAAATTTTCTCGAGGATCCTCAGAAGGCCTCTCACTCTCTTGAAAAATTATCTCTAACCAAAAAGATCACTTTCGTTCCTAATACGTATAACGCAGACAACGATAACGAGCGCGTGCAAAGTGCCAGAAGATGCACGAGGCTTTTGAGATGGAAAGAGGAGGAGGTCTTTGACAAGTAAATTTTCTCGACGATCCTCAGAAGGCCTCTCACTCTCTTGAAAAATTCTCTCTAAACAAAAAGATCACTTTCGTTCCTAATACGTATAACGCAGACAACGATAACGAGTGCGTGCAAAGTGCCAGAAGATGCACGAGGCTTTTGAGATGGAGAGAGGAGGAGGTCTTTGGAAAGTAAATTTTCTCGACGATCCTCAGAAGGCCTCTCACTCTCTTGAAAAATTATCTCTAAACAAAAAGATCACTTTCGTTCCTAATACGTATAACGCAGACAGCGATAACGAGCGCGTGCAAAGTGCCAGAAGATGCACGAGGCTTTTGAGATGGTGAGAGGAGGAGGTCTTTGACAAGTAAATTTTCTCGACGATCCTCAGAAGGCCTCTCACTCTCTTGAAAAATTCTCTCTAAACAAAAAGATCACTTTCGTTCCTAATACGTATAACGCAGACAACGATAACGAGCGCGTGCAAAGTGCCAGAAGATGCACGAGGCTTTTGAGATGGAGAGAGGAGGAGGTCTTTGGAAAGTAAATTTTCTCGACGATCCTCAGAAGGCCTCTCACTCTCTTGAAAAATTCTCTCTAAACAAAAAGATCACTTTCGTTCCTAATACGTATAACGCAGACAACGATAACGAGCGCGTGCAAAGTGCCAGAAGATGCACGAGGCTTTTGAGATGGAGAGAGGAGGAGGTCTTTGGAAAGTAAATTTTCTCGAGGATCCTCAGAAGGCCTCTCACTCTTTTGAAAAATTCTCTCTAAACAAAAAGATCACTTTCGTTCCTAATACGTATAACGCAGACAACGATAACGAGTGCGTGCAAAGTGCCGGAAGATGCACGAGGCTTTTGAGATGGAGAGAGCAGGAGGTCTTTGACAAGTAAATTTTCTCGACGATCCTCAAAAGGCCTCTCACTCTCTTGAAAAATTCTCTCTAAACAAAAAGATCACTTTCGTTCCTAATACGTATAACGCAGACAACGATAACGAGTGCGTGCAAAGTAACAGAAGATGCACGAGGCTTTTGAGATGGTGAGAGGAGGAGGTCTTTGACAAGTAAATTTTCTCGACGATCCTCAGAAGGCCTCTCACTTTCTTGAAAAATGCTCTCTAAACAAAAAGATCGCTTTCGTTCCTAATACGCGTAACATAGATAGCGATAACGAGCGCGTACAATCAAGCTCGTAAATTTTACTTGTCAAATGGTTTACACGGTGGATGGAAACAAAGAAGGAGAAAGACGCATGCGTGTAATGTATGGAAAGCATCGTGGTTGACAATCGGTCCGCGAACGGTAAAATCGAACGATTAACAATGCGCTTGTGTGTGCCGGCGAAAAAAAGGCGAGAGACGGAGAAAAAAACGGAGCCTGCAACGACTGACAGTGAGCGAGCGATGAAGAGAAAAAATCCGTAATGGAATAAAAAGGAGCTTGATCGCGCCAAACGGCTGCCTCTCCTCTCGATTATGCATGTATCGATGCATGTATCGATGCGTGTATCGGTTCGTCGAGGAGATAAAGTCGTTTGGATATGCGCTTCGCGTCACTACTCTTCTCTCGTGGCGTGTCGCGCGATTTCTCGGAAGACGCGAGCGCACGCGTTCAGACCGGGAAAATTGTAGGCTCCGCTTCTAGAAATGCGCTTGCGATATACGCAAGCGCGCGCGTTTGCATATCGTACCTTCGTCGTCGCCGTCGCGACGCCTATCTGCGCGCTTAGCAAGCGGGCACAAGGACGCCGGCCTCTTCTCTTCGCTTGGCAAGCGAAAAATATTAGCTTGGAGAGTGCGTAAAAAATTTGCGATTTTGTCGCGCGTGCCGCGTCGGAATGAAAATATTCTCTTCTTCTTCTTGTTTGAAAAAAAGACGCTTGCGTCCTCGTACAGTGGTGTGCCGTAAAGTAGGTTGCAGAAACAAACGTAAAAAAGAGTTTTTTTACTGCCACAGTAAAAATAGTTTTGTAGCTCAAGGTAGGGAAGAAATGTTGAAAATATTTTTACGAGTTGTTGGTTATAAAAGATTTTTTATAAAATAATAAAATTCACCGATACGTACTTTTATTGAACAACGCAGTTACTATCAAAACTAAATTGCTTTGCCCACGCAGTAATGCGTTTATCGTGAAAGAAATTGTCGGGTGTTCGATTCCTCGTGCGTGCGAGATCGAGACCACTGACAATGAGCTCGACCCAGTTCAATTTTCTGGTCGCCGAAAACGCGAAAACGAGGCTGGGCTGTATGCGCGATGCATGAGTTGTTTGTGTGCGTGCGAGTATGCATGGGAGCCAAAACGATGTGTTGCTGTTACAAATTACGAACGAATGACGAGATATGTCGCAATTCCAAATTTGCAATCAGTGGCGGTTCGAACGCAATTACAAGTGGTAACAGTTAGGTGATTTTGATACTTCGGAGTAAAAAGTACCTGACCACTGAGTACGGTTAAGAATAAAATGTCTGGTCCGCAATGTGGTAAGAGTTTTCGAAACGAAACGCATTGACGACCCAAGACTGAAGCGAAGCTTCGGTGAGCATGAATCAGGGTATTCGAAGATTTGTTGGTCGAATAAAACAAGCTATTTTATTATTTTTCACCTACACCTACTCTCCTTCCTTACCTTATTTCTACCCTTTCAAATCTATTGCTACAAAACGAAATTTTATTCTTTTATAAAAAGTCTTTTGTATCAATCTATAGAAATCACGAAAAGATTCTTCACCACCGTAAGCTATAAACTTATTTTTTCTGTGGCAATTTAGTTTTTGAGGCAACTGTGTTATGTAATAAATAGATGTATTCCGAGCTTTTTATGATTTTCCGTGTAAAATTTCACACAAGCTTTCCTTACAAAACATCACGCGCAGCTTCCAACCTAATATTTCTCATTACACGATCGACGATTACTAAGCGATTTATTATGATGTGGCCAAGGACGCGATGCGCCGCGCGGAAAATGAATGGAATTGGAAATTCCTACGCCCATTTCGCGTGACATTCTACGCGCACAACGTTTTACACGATTGCGTATAAATTCTTATTACACACTGCAACAAGATAGTCTATAGAACGACATGTTTCTTGTATAAACAAAATGATTTTGAAAATTAGCCTCATCTATTCATTTTCACTCAGACTCATTTTGAGTAGAGAATTTTGAGCTCAGAAACAACGGATGAAATTTTTGTTTTATCTTGCGTACAAGTTCTCGACAAGAAGAAAGGTTTTAAAAAAAATTAGCTTCGTCTATTCATTCGAACAAAACAGCTCACAGACCGCGAACGAAATTTTCTATCTTTCGAACAAGTTAGTTCGGCAGAAAAAAATGTTTGTAAAACTCCCTCTCGATAGTGAAATACACATTGAAAATTTTACATCGCGACTGTAACGCGCGCGAGCGGAATTGAGAACCCCGATTGATAAGAGCAATCAATCGGAGAGCCGATGCGGATGCCTAATCCAAGTCGGCGGACGTGATAACGGGGTGTACGTTACTGATAAAGGTGCGTATACGCTCTCGAGTCGAACAAATTTGAAATATGTCGCGCTGTGTGTAAGAATCGTGGAAATATTCACGTAAAAATAGAAATCTCGCCGCCAATCGTAAAGCGGAAGTATTCAAAAGACTCGTGCAAGAGGTAAAATATTCAAGAAAGAAAATCGAAGGGATGAGAATACGAGAGAAATCGATGTAGGGACCGAGTGGAAGTATGGAGCTAGAGAAGACCCACGCGAGCTTCCTGTCCTTTGCGGTACATCCTTCTCCTCACTTCCGTTTCTACGCACATATCAATATCGGAAATTCTTCGTCGGTGGTCGTGGAACACCTAACACGTTGATCGTTCGACAACTGAGCACTCGTGAAAACAATCACGTGAAAAATTAAATTTCTCCGCCAATCGTAAAGCG
Source organism: Tiphia femorata (assembly GCA_944319695.1). Taxonomy (NCBI): domain Eukaryota; kingdom Metazoa; phylum Arthropoda; class Insecta; order Hymenoptera; family Tiphiidae; genus Tiphia; species Tiphia femorata. The sequence goes on from OX090902.1 coordinate 6,491,541, forward strand.
GAAGTATTCAAAAGACTCTGTGCAGTACGTAGAAGCTCCAAGAAAGGAAAACGAAGGTATGAGAATGCCAGAGAACTCACATAAGTAGAGATCGAGCGGAAGCATGGAACTAGAAAAGGGCCACGTGTGAGCTTCCTGTCCCTTGCGGTACATCATACTCCTCCGTTCCTTCTACTTCCGTTTCTACGCGCACGTATCATCGATATCGAAAATCGATACTTGTCTCTAATTGATCATCGTGGAACACAAAATGACAAATCACACGTTTGGCAAAATCAGGCTGTGATTCTTGGTGGACAGGAAGTCGAAGAATGGTGGGTGAATCTTTACTTGGAAACTACGGAAAGGCTTAAGATGCCAAGAGATTAGATAAGGCGGCGCCCATTACGGCGATTTCTAAGGCGTGATATCCTCGTGGTACGTGCTCGATCCTCCTTCGAGATTCGATAGGGGTGATTATTCGATTAGAAGAATGATTCGGAGAAAATAATTATGTTGCAATGTAAATTTCCGATTATCTTCGGTTAAATCTATGTGGGTTAGGGTAAGTCACTGGGCAACTGTGACGTTCTACAATGAAATTTGATCAGTTATTCATTCGACTTCCTTCGTGAATATATATAGATGTTCCCTATGTGTGTTATCACCGTGAGTCATCGGTGTAAGGTCCGCTAAGGTAACTCGACAGTGACGCAATAATAAACCACGATTTTAAACTTGGATTTGTACTTCAATACTTGGATTTGTAGCCGGGGCCACGATGCAATGCTCCTTTGTGTCCTTATCGCATCGGCCCATAGGTTCCAATTGGTCGATCCGCGATTAGGCCTCCAAGAAGAAAAGGAAACCAGACACGGAATACATGTGGTTCTTATGCCTTACACCGATGTACTTAACTCGCAACAATTGCGCACGGTCTTGTAATGCCTCGTACCTTTGCACGTGGAAACTAAAAAATTGATCTATCATTTCTTTTAACAGCAGAACTACGAGCGAGTAATAAAGACGGTTTAGAGAGCTGTTGGCGAAGATTTTTCAGGAAATGCAAAATGCGATGGAAGATATGAAAAACCGTGTGAATGCAAGATTACTGAAACTGATATTCTTGGAGATGCAATTTAAAAAGAATCTCCATAGAATATTCCTTAATTTATCAAATATTTTAACACATTGTATGCGGAACACGTGAGAACAGGTTTTTAGTCAAAGTTAATGGTATGTGAGGAAATGTATTTTCAGGTGTCTCGCGAGCATCGAAAATTGACTGAAAACGTATTTTTACCTGTCCTGCAGACAGTGTGTTAAAAAGCACAATAGAAATGACAAATAAATCATTCTTATCGTATAGTTCTAATTTCAAAGCCACTGCTTTATGTTTGAAAATATACGCGAAAGAAAATATCCCTAGCTAACTCCATACGTTTTATTCATGTTCCACAGGACACTTCCGAGAAAATGAAGGGGCTAGCGGCTTTGCTGTTGACCATTTTCTTGGTCAACGGATTGCATGCCTCATCAGTGAGGACCACCGAGCCGCCGAAAGATCCAAAGGACGAATATCCGACCACTTTCGACAACCCAAAGAAGATTCTCTTAAACGAGATTCACACTCTGGACAACGCGATCGAAAGCGAAGAAAGAGTCCCCAAGGACACCTCCACCCCAAAAATCACGAAGATAAAAAAAGAATCTTCCAGCATCTTAAAGGATCCCAAAACCTTCGACGATCCGAAAAATGTGCTCTTGGACGAGATTCGCACGTTGGACGAAGATCTGAACGACGACAAAGTAAGCATTTCTAATTCATTGACTAAATTCCAGGAGAACCTGTTTAAAATTTCACAAACTCTTTCAGATACGCGAAGAAGCAGTGGCGCAAACCTTCAAGACCATCTCCGGTATGGACTTTCCAAAGCGTCCAAAATCTGGTCCTGCCACCAGCACGACTACGAGGTCTTCAACGGTGAAAGCAACATCCACGGTTGCGCCAATTAACAACAAGATAATCAATTACAACGGGACCGACCAGAGTCCAGAGTTCCTCGAGGACAAAGAAGACGATTACATCGACGGCCTGGCTGATCCTGACGACGACGATGACGAGGACGAAGAGGACGAGGACGATGAGTATGACGACGAGGACGAGGACGACGACGTCGACGACGAGGAGGACGTGATGACACAATGTCCTGATTATTGCAAGTGTTCCGGCCAGTATGCAGCTGCAACCACAGCCACGTGAGTCTCTCACTTCTCGTCCGACAAACTTACATAAGCGATTTCGCTTGGCGAGGCACGATAAGGCGCGCCCGATAACCCAATGTCCCTACAGGGAGCGCACGCTCGATGAATGCGTTCTTTATAGGTTCATCTTCTTGCACGCTCAAATTCCATTGATGATGTCACTGGAAAGAAAATGCAATTGATCATTCGAATATTCAATTGTAAGAATTATGAAGTTTCAGCAGTAGATATGATCGATATCGTTCTTTACTTATTCAGATGCTCCAAACTCGTGGACGACCAAAACTTCGGGACCGGTATAGCTCATTTAAAGATCGAGAATGCAGGTGAGATCGCGCTGGGTCCTCATGCACTTCGATCAAGGGGACTTCAGCAACTGGAGACGATCGCGATTGTGGATACTAAGATCGTCAAGCTGGATCGAACTGCATTCAATGGATTAACCTATCTGTTTGCGGTCAACCTCACGCGAAACGGTCTCGAGAACATTGATCCTGAAACCTTCCAGAGCAACACCCAACTCAGCCTCTTGACCATTTCCTCGAATCCTCTGGAAATGTACAACAGACATGTGAAACATTATCCGCTGAACGCTCCAAGCGTGACGGAACTCTGCATGTCAAACAACGGGATAGGAACCTTGCCACTACACCACACTACATTCTCCAAAATGCCCCTTCTTAGGCACTTAGACCTAAGCTCGAACCTTCTCAGAGAAATTCCCTCGTCGATTTTCAATCCATTGGCCTCTCTGGTAGAAGTAAACCTCGCCAACAATATGTTAACCGAACTTCCTCTCGACCTCTTCAATAACAATCAGCGCATGCAGGTGCTAGATGTCTCTGGTGAGTGATCTAACAAGGTTTTGTCTACACTTCGTTGAACGAGTTTCACACGAATGTCACTTTTCAGGAAACAATCTTACCACTCTGTCTACAATCAAGGCCTCCGAGCTGACGACCTTACACGTGTCGAATAATAATATCAGACTTATCAGCAACTACGATCTCGATGGTATTCCATCCTTGGATACGTTGACCATCCGATCGAATGGCCTGATGAAGTTTCAACCGGGAGCTTTCAGCAATATCGAGAAACTGACTCATTTGGACGCCAGTGACAACAAGCTCATCAGTCTGGAGGCGCACGACTTTAGAAACAATCCTAGACTGGAGGTTTTGATACTAAGCGACAATCCTAGTATTGGCACTCTACCTGTATTTAAAACGCATGGCTTCAAACACAATACCTACAGGTTAGAATCTACGACAGAATGGAATTGTGCTTATTAGCAAATCAATTTCCAATGGTCCGATCCTTCTATTGAATATACTTGAATATTTCAGTGTGTACCGTTTCGACTGTGCAAACTGTGGCCTTTTCTACCTCGAGGACGGTACTTTCGATCAGATGCCAGCATTGGCGCACCTGAACCTTGCCAGGAACCGTTTGTCTAGTATCTCAGGCGGACTCTTGAAAGAATTGTCCTCACTGAGAGAGTTGGATCTATCGGATAACATCATCATGAATCTAGATGCAAACATGTTCCAGGGTGCAACCATCTTGACGAAACTCAGTCTCGCTGGTAACCCTCTGGCAAGTCTGCAGGTCACGCCTTTCCTGCAGACTCCTAATCTATCGGCATTGGACGTTAGTAGATGCGAACTGAGAAGAATTTGGAGCGAAGCTAGAATGCCACTCAAGAACCTTCGGTACTTAACACACTAATTCCTCTATGGTAAATTTGAAACCGGACCTTACCGTTCGCTTTCATCTTTTTCAGATTCCTGTCGGTTCGCGAAAACCTGCTCTATAGAGTCACTTTGGAGGAGCTGAAGGCAATGCCGAAGATCTCTGGCCTGGATCTGACACGAAATCCATTGGAGTGCGACACAGATTTCAACGTGGCCATTCAATGGCTAACGGACCATGGAGTGACACCAACTGAAACACTAAGGTACCACTTCATTCGTCAATCTCTCTTTTCTCATTTCTCTTTTCTCTTTACTAATTTCACTTATCAATTACCTCGCATTTAGTTATTCACAGATTTACTTATTCACTTATTTTCTTATATCACTTACCAATCACCTCACGTCTCTCTTCCCAGATACATCAGCAATTACAACAGCATGGCTGAGTACACCGACGCGGACGGTATCAGCCAATGGACTGACTTAGCAAAGGTAGTCTGTAGAAACAGAAATGATGGACCTGCAACGCGACCTGCGCCTCACAGGCCAAACGAGATCTTGCCTCACACGACCTTGGACGAATCCTTATTGACCAAGGACCTCGACGGTGACGAGGTAAGTCCCCGAATCCTTTAATCCAGATCCTCTCTCTGCTCTCCAATCTAAGCAAACAAATATACCTTAAACTCTTTCTCTCTCTTTCTCAGGGCTTACTCACCTTGCAATTCGATCATGGTCTTCGACGTAACGAGATCTTGCCTCACACGACCTTGGACGAATCCTTATTGACCAAGGACCTCGACGGTGACGAGGTAAGTCCCCGAATCCTTTAATCCAGATCCTCTCTCTGCTCTCCAATCTAAGCAAACAAATATACCTTAAACTCTTTCTCTCTCTTTCTCAGGGCTTACTCACCTTGCAATTCGATCATGGTCTTCGACGTAACGAAGAATCGGAGAACGCCTGGGCACGCCGGGACCATGACGACGAGCTGGAACCTTCAATATCTGGAGTAGAGTTTCATCCGTCGTACGGTGGCTCGGGTGTTGTACTCTGGCCAGTTGTCGGTGTGATCGTGGGCACTTTGACGATTCTCTTGGTGATTTGTAACGCAGCTGTATGGCTGGCGCAGCGACGTGGACGTGGGCCTGTCATCAGGCCGCCCATGATTCTACGTCAAGGTCTGATCGACAACAAGAACTGCGGCCTGGTCTATAAGCCGCTTCAAGAGGAGATCGCCACGCCCCACATGCCGAAGAGAGGTAGCTTCTACTCGAGCAGTACCTTTCACTACGACAAGATAGTGCCCGAGAGCGTGTAGACAGACTGTCGTTGTCCCTGAAATGAAGGAACGATCGTAAGAGAGGAACACGATCGTTTAATCGGCACGCTTCGAGGCAACCGACATGTTGGAGAATCGTCTGCGTTACCTGAAGAGCTTCACGATTTCCGTGAAAGTGGCAAGTTCTTCGGGTGGAGGTCGAGTCTGGAACATTGGAGTTAGAGTTGTTCGACGCTCGGAGAAACGTGCGATCTTTTTGAAAATTATCATCCTTCATCGTTGAATTTTCCTGCGATAGAAAATTCGAGTTAGATAGAGCGAGGACTTGAAGAGAAGTGGGAGGAAGAGAGCTTCGAACGAAAATACTCTGTCTTCAGAATCACATTCGAATTTCAATCGATCGACGAAGATCGAGTCCAGTCTTCATCGAATGAGCATGTTTTTCCAAGCGGGTAGTTCGAACCTTGTCAATTCGAATTTTCCAATGAACTACAAGCGACAGTGGTCGCACGTCGTTGCTTCAAAATAGAAATCGTAGTAGTGTTCGTAAGGTGGTAATATTTTTCTTTCTTTCCTTTTTTTTTTTGTATCTTTTCTTTCGCACGCGTAAGGAAGAACCTGAGAGACTGCGGGCGTTGGCGCGATAACTTAATTATATATGTGTATTTAATTTGTTAGGGCATACAAGTTACACTTAACCGATAACCTAAGTATTGTGAAAGCATAGTCCTGGGCGGGTATGGACTTGAAGGAACTGTGAATTCCGCGGGAGCATTCCCCAAATTTACATGCAGTGATCCACGAGAATTGGTAGTGCGCCCGGTTATAGTAATATATGTAAACTTAAAGGTTAAGTCCTAGCATTTTAATTGTAAGGATTATTGAGGCCGCGTACGATTGGTCTCACGAGCAGGCATACACCGAGCATCGTACAACGGTACAGTACTACAATAAGAAGCAGGGATCTAACACGTCTCGTAAACGTAAAGTGTATCACGGTACGCGCGGCACACTTAAAGCTACGCGCTGTAAATAATATAATAATGTTTTAATAAAAACTTTAATTCAAGCAACGCGTCTCTCATTAGTACCCGTCCCTTAATCGTATAAAAAATTGCAATATAATCTCTATTGCTCAAATTCTAAAAATGTCAAACGATGTCTATTATAGTAACAGAATATTTCGTAAGAAAAATGAAAAATCTATCGATACATTTCAAGTGCCCACCACCTACTCGATATTTTTACGTAAGCGAATCCCAAATTCCACGGACCTTGAATGATAACAGCTGGCAAGTGTAAACGAGCCCGCGCAAAATCCATTTCGCATACTAAAGTGACTATATTGTACTCATTTATTGACTCGAATATAAACGAGATAAATTGGTTACAACGTGGCATAGCGTAATCACTATTCAGTGACGCTTGTTGCTCCACTCGACGCGTGGGCAAAACAAAATAATTTACTCTAAATATGTACGATTTTACAAACAACATTATCGTCTCCGAGATCAGCCTTATTCCATCCACGCTAGAAAAAATAATCGAGCACGAGAGAAAAGTGCAACGAAAGATAATTATGGAAGATTAAGTTTGAAAAGTGAGCGGAAAAGCATTTTAGGATATGCAACGACCAACGAGAGTGCTCCTACTAATCGTACGATGCCTCGACTGGGTTGCTTGCTACGGCCCTGACGTCATCGCACGCCAACGCACCGCGAATTCACGAGCGGCCTCGTGGTCAACAAGTATAAGTGGAAAGCGAGCGAAGGCAGAAATGGGGGTATTGAAGCAGTCGCGAGGAACCAAGCGCGAGCGATCGACAAAGATCGTCGAACGTCCTCGCGTCAACAATATTTTTTACACAAAAAGCCCTTTGTACTTTGGGTAAACAAATTCTTTCCATCGAATAGTCTACTGCACGCTCAAAGAACCATGCTGCCCAAACGACGAGTGGTCGAGCTGCTCCAAGTAATATCGTCTCAATCGTGAGTATTCCAGTTGTCGCCTTTTACCAAACTTGAAAAGGGCACGTGGCACGTGGGTCGAGAAACGTGTGCACGAGGATTCGTGATTCTATTCGCGAATGGAAAGTGCAATGGGTGGGCGGGACAAGGTGGACCGGGCTTTTCAATTTTTATCGGACGACGCAGGTGCAGGTGCCCAGCACATGGAAATCCAGGTGCAGCCGCCGTTCACGAGCATGGAAAAGCACGGAGCACCAACGCAGCCGCGACATCGTCTAAGGAATACGCTTTCGAGGTAAAGTTTTTCACGGAAGAAAAGTTGGAGGAGCGCTACTAGCAGAAAACGTCAAGAGCCTTGCTCGCGATTGGCCGGTTACATCACGCGCGAGATTGAGAAATCGTGGAACAAAGCTCTCCTTCGAAACGAGAACTTTTCGATAAGAATTGTTTTCAATGTTTGCCTCCGCGTAGCGCGTCTGCTTTTAAAGGCCGCGATAACAATCTCGATCTCGCGACGTGTCCACATAAAAATTGATAAAGCTGTTTTGGAGTGACCCTGACAGTCAATCATCATGAATTTGGAGCATATCAAACTAATATCCGTATTCGAATGTTTGAAAGTTCTGGGGATCACGTTACTCGACAGAGAAAACGATGCAATTCGAATTTCGTTCTGTGACTATGGAGAAGATGCCACGGATGAATTTTTTGATAATTTTAGATGGCGTGTTCCACCGTCCGTTACGGAGTTGGCGTTACCAGGGAGCTGGGCATGGACCTGCAGAATATGGGCGCCAAGAAGACTTGTCTGATGACAGATCCCAATTTGGCAAAACTCGCACCTGTAAAAACAGCTATTGATAGTTTGGCTAAGCACGGTATTAACTTTGAATTATACGATCGAGTACGAGTGGAGCCCACCGAACAGAGTCTTCAAGATTCCATCGAATTCGCGAAGAAAGGGAACTTCGATGCTTTTATCGCGGTACGTTTCAATGTTGAATTTCAATGAATTCTTAAAGGACGACTTGTCACATTTTCGCATAGTAATGTTTTCGTACGTGTATACAAATGACAAATGGAATTGAGATAAAAAAAAAACACGTAGCCCTTTGGTGTATGTATAAAAATGATGAATGGAATTCGGATTAAAAACAAGTCGTCCTTGAGTGTTAAGAAAATAATTACGCAGCATTCTACGAACGCAAGATAGAACAAAATTGTTTCATCTGCAGGTCGGCGGTGGTTCCGTGATGGATACGTGCAAAGCGGCGAATTTGTACAGCTGCGATCCAAACGCCGAATTTCTGGACTACGTGAACGCTCCGATCGGCAAAGGTAAACCAATCCTGGTGAACCTCAAACCATTGATAGCTGTGCCCACGACGTCAGGTACCGGTTCAGAGACCACTGGTGTGTCCATCTTCGATTATCGTCCTCTCAAGGCCAAGACAGGAATCGCCAATAGGTAAGCTGCAAATTGGAATATTTATTACACGTCAGAAGAGTCCGTATGCAATTGATTGTGAAATAAGAATATTAATAAGTACTAATCCCCGATAATATTTTTAAATTCTTAGTATAAAAATGATACTGTTATTCATTTGATTTACACAAACAGAGCCTTACGTCCTACCCTGGGCATCATAGATCCAAATCACACTCTAAGTCTACCCGAGAGAGTGTGCGCCTATTCAGGATTTGACGTGCTGTGCCACGCCTTGGAATCTTTTACTGCTATACCATACACCGAGAGAACACCATGCCCGACGAATCCAATTCTCAGACCAGCTTATCAAGGTAGCAATCCGGTTAGCGATGTGTGGGCCAGATACGCCCTGCAAATTATGCGTAGGTAATTATGAATTGAATGCGTTGCATTCTGTAGATTGAATGTAGATTAAGGGTCGTATACTCTCACGTGTACTTTAGCAGTGCTCGGACTTTAGATGCGTTTTATAGACATGTGTGAGGACATGACATGCATACGTATGCATATGTATAGAGCCCATCTAAAGTCCAAGCGCTGCTACAGTACGGGTGAGAGTACGGCCCTAAGCGTATAAGTGTTATACGATACTAGCGCGGTTTCTTGTCCATTGGCTTAGGTATTTCGAGAGAGCAGTGTACAATCAGGATGATTTGGAAGCGAGGAGTCACATGCATTTGGCCAGTACCATGGCGGGCGTTGGTTTTGGAAACGCTGGTGTGCATCTGTGCCACGGCTTGTCCTATCCGATAAGTGGAAACGTTCGACAGTTCCTTCCTCAGGTGACCGTCTTCCTTGAATTAAAAACCTAAGTGGATAAAGGTGTTACATCACAAACCAAAATTTTGAATAATTTGCAATACATGATTTTGATTTGGGACAGTGGTAAATGCAACATACCACCTTTACCAACTGATAGTTGCTTTAAATTGTTAATTTTAGACCTTTTTACTTGTTAAAGTGTTAAATTAGTAACCGGGGTTCTTACACAGTAAATAAAAGCATTTTTCCCAACAATGTGACATAACACTTTTATCCGCTTAGGTCCACAAATTATCTAAATGTTATCACAATTGGTCAATAAAGATGATCAAAAATTAATGATCATTTCGTGAAGTAAATGTCTTTTTGAGAAAAGGATTCTTATTCATGAATGAAAATGAAGGGAATGGATAATAAAAGTGTTAATACTTATCTCACAGGGTTACAGCAATGACCATCCAATTATTCCTCATGGTCTTTCTGTGGTGATTTCGGCACCAGCTGTTTTTGCATTCACTGGAAGTGCATGCCCAGAAAGGCACTTGGAGGCTGCAGAATTGTTAGGTGCAGATGTAACTCGAGCGAAGAAAGAAGATGCAGGAAAGATTCTGGCAGACACCGTGAAGAAATACATGCACGTGATGAAAGTGGAGAACGGTTTGGCAGAGCTTGGATTCAAAAAGGAGGATATTCCAACTTTAGTCCAGGGAACGTTGCCTCAGGTGAGTCTCTTCTTACCACTTCTTTTTGGAGATGAGTACAGGAAAGAATAAGAGGTGTACATTGAATTATGTTATTAATAGTTATTAATAGCACACATTTCATATACGAGATATAAGTGATTTATTAGTCACTATATTGATAAGCAATGCATACTAATTTAACAGATTCAAATACAAAAGGTCATATATATTATGTATGTATTCATCGATAAGTTTATTTTACTGGGAAGACTTGGTCTTAGTCTAATTACAATTTGGACTTTGTTGTTAAGCTTTGAAAGCATGCAGGAATACATACAGAATAAATGCATTGAATCTGTAAATTTAAATTTGCATTTTAACACAGTTTGTTACATTTGCTACACTGAATTACAATAGTTTCGTATACATGTTGACAAAATTGAATAATCCTTTTTATTTACTTACTCCACAGCACCGTATTACAAAACTGGCTCCACGTGAGCAATCTGAGGAAGATCTCTCGCATCTCTTTGAAAATTCCTTTACAATTTACTAATGCTCAATTGTTATCAATTTTTGTACATACTCTGGATCATTTTTATGAAATAAATGCTATCTTTTTTAAATAATCATTGCCTGCCAATAATCTTGTTTATTGTTAGTTTAACATTCAATTGAAATCCAAAGCTAGATTAAATACTTTTAAAGCCACTTACTTAATGACAAATTAAATATATAGAACCTACTTTACAGTGGCAATACATGCTGTTCACATGTAAATATTCATGACCTGTGAATTTATATTCACAACACTGAAATTACATTGAAATTAACTGTTATGTACCACATTAATGAACATTCGTAAACCATGCCAAACGAATGAAAACACACAGCCTTTTACACCACTGTGAATAACACATTAGCAATTATTATAATTGCGTAAATTATCGTGCATAACAAGCAAAATTTAACAAGTTATCTCTATTAATGAATAACTATTTTGTAACAATAAATTAACAAAATAAAAAGATATTTAGAAGTGTAAATGACATCCCCGAAGTTAATTATATTATTTCTGCCCTTAAAGTCTCCGTCTAATTTAAAATAGCTAAAGTACGTGATATGCAGGTCAATTTTTGTTACCTGCTCCATTTCTTCATAATGATCCATTTCGTTTTTACAAACTAGACTAATTATAAATATCTTTAAATGACATATTTCTAACAGATAGTATTCGTGATCGAAGGATCTTTTCATGATAAATACAATAACCTCAACTTTATAGTAGAGGCATGAATTAAAAACTAATTTTTGAGAGATGCCAATAAATTAATAAATAAATATATGCTATAAGTGTAACAGATATTTACAGAACTTCCCAGTGAAAAGTACGCTGCTGACCTAGGAGCTCTACGAACACAGGATCCTTGATAAAGCATTTTCCATTGCACCAGCAATGGACAGGACCTTTGTCGCAAAGAATTTGATGTAGATGATTATATTTCTCCACGCAAGATCTCCATTGCACGCGTGCAGCCCTCCTTATTGAACAGCACGTATGGGTGTCTGCAACCAGACACCATGCGTGCACCTCTGGAAACAGAACGCTTACATTAGTATTTGCTATATGTTATCTAAGTGTTACTTAAAGGTGTATTTAATTTAATGCATGGTAAATTCATTGAACACCTACATTTGAAATAGGTCATAGTCGGTGGTGTACATTTCGTTGGTAAATTCTTTGAAAAAATCTATTACGTGAAACTTGTCATTTGTCCAACCATTAGGATTATAAGCACTCGAGTAGTTCAACTGTCGGATCCAATTGTTAAAAGCGAACAAAGCATGTGTTTTCCGATGGTGGGCATAAATTGAGAGATTTGCTAATGGTGGTAAGGTGCAGATGGTGATACCAGACTGCGACAACGAAAATTTATACTTCAAGATGTCCAATAGTTCCTGCATGTCCTCGATAATTTCGTCGCCAGTCGCGCCCTGAAATCAGTAATATAATTCGGTAGTAATCATTGAATTGAACAAAGAGAGAAGTAAGAAACAGAATTACGTAACGTGCTATCATTATCATTTCTCCAAATACAGTAGGCTACGTACAATTTTGATAAAAGGCAATTTTAACTTACATTATAAATGTCAACTGCTCCAAGCATAATCATCACGCGATTGGAAATACACTCTATATTGTGGAGCGCGTTAATGCAGTCCCTTATGGTTTGTCCAGACACACAGAGACCACAGTGTAATGCCAAGCTTTCTGCAATACAAATAATGCACAATGAACAAAAGTTTTATCACGTCGAGATAGTTACAAAATATCGCCTGATTTAGTTACGTGCAAGAAACTTTTTAATTATTGATCTGACAATAGAAAACCCGAATTACCTCCATATCGCCAAACTGGTTGCTTTAGACGTCTGATCGCTAATTGCAAAAAGAAATCGTCACCGATCAATTGCTGTCCGGTTACTCTCGGCTCAAAAATCACATCCTGAAATAAAGGATCATGAAGTAAAATGAAATTTTAAATGAAAGGAATTCTTGAGTGATGCTTACCGTATGTTTTTTATAGGTACTTTTTATAATCACAGGCTGATGGTTTTCGTATTCTTCGTCGGACGAGTTAATCTTACTGCTGGTAGTATCTAAATAACCAATTTTAGTATTTATTTACGCGACCAATGTCTCAATTTTTAATAATGTTCCACTCTTTCTGAAAAATATCTTAAAATATGAAGGTAAAACTTACATTTATCCGAATCGTGCAGTTTTCTCTTGTAGTAACTTCCTTCATATTCTGAATTTTGTCTCCCTTGCCGGACATTTTGTCTTCCTCCGTACGGAGTAAATCGTTTATATCGTCTATTCTGTAGGGGGGAATAATTTTAAGTCATAAATATATAATTCAACGGAATACTCTATTATAGATATTATTTAAAAATTGCACTGATCTTACTGTCATCTTGAAATAATCGTCTCTTTGTTTCGTTATTAGTTTATCCAAATGAGTTACTTTATGGTCATCCACAGTCAGAACTTGCTGACCTGCTTCATTTCGTGCAACTTTTATTTCCCTTATTTCTTGTAACATGCGTCTTAAACTACTAAATCCCAGCCGGTTGTATGGCACCGGTTCACCAACAATGTACTCAAACTCCTCTGCAAGTGAAAGAAATATTTAATCGTTTAATTCGAATTTGTTACATTTCATGAAAAAGAGAAAAATGTCGACTTTTCTGATTCTTACTACAAATGATTATCGAATTGAAGAAATGTGAAACTTACGGTTTAAATCTTGGAATTTAATACCTCCTTTCTTTGATACGATACATGATTTTATTAGGGAAACTGTTTCTTCCATTTTAACTATGATATTATTTTTTGTACTATGATATATTATTTATTTAAATTACTCTGTCAACCTGTTGCGTGCCACTTCATACTCCAAACTGAGCCGTTGAGCAATCGGTCCAATCGACGGTACAATGGTTTTTCTCACATTCCCCTCCTGTACTCTTGACCGTGAAATCTTTCATGAGTTTGTATCCCGTATTGATATTATTATTGTAGAATTCCTGGAACGAAGGCTCCCGTCGCTTGAAGAAAAACAAACGAAGACTCGACGTAGCCTAAATCGTCCTGTGTAAGCCTACAAATATGAATATAATTAATGTACTGTTTGTTTAATACATATATGTGTGTACCCCATTAATGTACCTTATTAATTATTCACAAAAATAGTTAAAGAATATTTGTTACGCAAATTGCTGCAGATTGGAAGGAAGTGTTTTAAAAATCTCTCGAATTTATATATCTGTAGTACACGATTCCAGAATAATCTGGCTGTTATTATCCCTTGGTCTTAGTGCGTGTATTATAATCACACGTTCTCGAACAGTCGACGAATTCTGAGAATAGAAGCCTCTGTACACAATCGACGGCTATAATAAGAATAAGATCGAGCATAAGTAATAACGTCCTTGATATTACCAGAAATATTTGAACGTTTCAAAATCCGCGTAATGAAATTCCTTAGCAGGCTGGTCCACCGTGTTCTGCAAACATTTTTGATTTTAACTAACGAGCTATCAATTTAAATCAGACGCAAAGAAATATTATAAACAGCGAATATCCGACAAATTTCCAAAATAGAAGCCTCTGTACACAATAGATGGTTATAATAAAAATAAGATCGAGCATAAGTAATAACGTCCTTGATATTACCAGAAATATTTGAACGTTTCAAAATCCGCGTAATGAAATTCCTTAGCAGGCTGGTCCACCGTGTTCTGCAAACATTTTTGATTTTAACTAACGAGCTATCAATTTAAATCAGGCGCAAAACAATATTACAAACAATGAACATTCGACAAATACTAAGAATAGAATCTTTTGCAAACAATCGACAGACACCATGAGAATAAGTAATAAAGTTCTTCGTGTTACCAGAAATATTAAACGTTTGAAAATCTGCAGAACGAAATTCCTTAGCAGCCTAGCCCACCGTGTTCTGCAAAAATGATTTATCTTAATTAACGAACCATCAATTTAAATCAAACGTAAAGCAATATTACAAACAATGATATTTCAAAGTACCGGGGTGAGATACAAGCGCACTTAGGCAGAGTTCACGAGCGTTCACGGCAAAGGACTTTCCCAATATACCTCGCCGTTTATAATTAGATGCACGTGCGGTTACACGTGTGTAGTTCTGCATGGACCAGCGCAACGCGCGTCACATACCAGACGTTCTTTTCGACGTTGACCCGCGTGAAGCTGAAAACGAAAAGATCCACAATGTGGAGGCTGCTCGATTCACATCGCGAAAGAAAGCGCGTATGACTTCAAGCTGGTCCACGAATACGAAATATGGATTTTTTATAGATATACATGTATGTATAGCCGTAGTAGAATTAGAAGAAATTATGCCGCAATTATGACGACTGCCGTGGGAATAAATGGATTCGGAAGAATCGGGCGTATGTGCCTGCGCGCGTGCCTCGAGAAAAACGTGGACGTGCGTAAAAGAAACATATTTCAATCGCAATTCGCAGCATCTTACGCGGCATAGTAAACGTCGATTGCAATTTGCGAACGTAGGTGCTGCTGATCAATGATCCGTTCATCAGCACGGACTACATGATTTATTTATTCAAATACGACTCGACTCATGGAACATTTCCTGGACTCGTCGAATGCGAGAAAGACTGTATCATTGTCCATGGTAAATTTCACGTCTAAGTAGTAAAATTATAATAGAAAACGGGATCAAGATGTGAGAGGAAATTAAAGCAATTAATGATAACAATGGCCCTGTTAACGTATCTATCTCTGAAGATAAGAAGATAGCCACGTCCCAGGAAAAAGATCCAGCAAAGATCCAATGGAAGGAAACTGGTGTAACGTTTGTCATCGAGGCAACTGGTGTATTCACCACCGTAGAGAGAGCTAGCGTGAGTAGATCGAGTACACTAATATGATTCTAGTAATTCTTTACGTCTTACGTTCCATTAAATCCAGTTACATTTTGACGGTGGTGCAAAGAGAGTAGTGATTACAGCACCCTCGGTGGACGCGCCGATGTTCGTTTATGGTGTCAATCATAAATGCTACCAGCCAAGAAAAGGTGCCGTGGTGTCCACTGCGTCCTGCACGACCAATTGTGCCGCACCGATTGTTAAAATTATGCACGAGAAGTTCGAAGTGCTCGAGGCTATGATAAGCAGCGTGCACGCGCTCACCGCTTCGCAAAAAACCGTCGATGGCCCTACCGGCAAGGTGAATCGATTGAAAATATTCTTCGTCGAATTCGAGTGGATTCATTCGGTAAAAATAAAAGATCTGCTGGACCGTATAGAAATGGAGAGATGGCAGAGGTGCATTACAAAACATCATCCCAACCTCCACCGGTGCAGCCAAGGCGCTAGGAAAAATTATTCCTGAGCTCAAGGGCAAAATATCTGCCATAGCGTTTAGAGTACCAATAGCAAATGTCTCGCTCTGCGATATGACCTTCAGGCATGTGTCGCCAATGTGAACTGCTTAACGTCGATACTCCAAAAAGGAAAAGCGTTATAAACTACCACGTCGATTTTCAGAGTTAGTACGGAGACTACTTACGAGGAGGTGAAGAAAGCGATGAAGCAAGCATCAGAGGGAGAATTAAAAGGTATCCTGGGATACACGGAAGACGATTGCGTCTCCTCGGATTTCAATCATACAACTTATTCCGGTGTCTTCGACGCCTTGGCTGGAATTCCACAGACGAGCACGTTCATCAAACTCGTGGCCTGGTGAGTTTAAAAGGAGAGTAAACAATATGCGATCGGTTAATGTAAAACACTTTCATGTTCGCCAAAATTTCATTAACAGGTACGACAACGAGTACGGATACGCGAATCGTGTAATCGACATGGTGAAGTACATGCACGATGTCGATTCCGGTAATGTTGCAAGCGACGAAGAAGAGGAGGATGACGACTAGCGAGTTAATTATTCATTTACAGAGTAAATTTATTCAGTGACCACCGTGTACCTTGTATTGATTCAAATAAAAACGAAGTCCGTCATTTTCACGAATACTTTTTTTCTCAACGCGCGAATCAACACGAATCCTCATTACCAAGGCTTCGAATTTCGCGGCATGCAGGCACGTCGATAAATCTATGCGGTCACGTGACTCGAATCTAGTCGAACGAACCCGAAGCGACGAAACGTGCACGGCGCACACGCAGAAAGAACGCCGGTTATATTACCGCTTTCTGCCCTTCAAATGACACTGCTTCTGTGGTAATCGTGGTGCAAGGATCGCTTTTTCTCCGTAAGTAAAGTTAACTTTATTTGACGTAATTCGCCTCTTGGTTTCTCATCCTCGTAGCTTCGCAAACTTCGTTCGGTTTTTTCAACCGGCCTCGTGCTCCGGCGTGTAACACGTACGAAAGATCTCCTCCATTGAGCAAGTGATACCGAATAACCTAAAGAATCATTCACCATTTTATCTACCTCATTGCCGTGCACATAGATTCGGTACATAGAGGGTATCTTTGCATATACCGGCGATGACGTCATCGCAACTAACTGCCACGGTTCAGCTTGAATTATTCGTACAATAGGTTGGAAATAATTTAGAAACTGTGCCGCACAGTAAATACGAATACGAGCAAGCGTAAAGGATTGTGAGACTCTGTCTCCATTAAGACCGGCTTTGCTAATCGATCGAAGGCGTCCTCTCGTTTCTCCTCTGCCTTTACGCGTACATACACTAGCTACACAGTGTCTATTTCTAGACAGACATTCGATTTGAAGAATGTTTCCTTGCCGCGTGAGCCCGTGGACCCTAAAATTAAATAGTATTGAATATAATTAAGGACTAAAAAGCTCGTGCGAAAAATTGTCGATGCAATTGCTATAGTCGAGATACTTACCAGTAGATGTAGCAGGCATTGCATATAACCACGCCAGCATAGGTTACGTCAGATTAGGCCACTCTGTAACTTTTTCCAGCAATGCAAACGATACTGATTGCATTTGAAAATGCACGTGCTAGATCGATCTCACACTTTTTGAATGACGTACGTGAGCAAGGTCACGCTCGATTTTTCAAGATCATGGTGGGCGTTATCCATTTTTATCAAGGGCACACCTCTCGACCTTCGCTGACCTCCTGAGTTTGCAAAATCTGTTTTTAAAAGATTTTCCTATCAGAATAAATAATAACTAGTCATCGAAGTTTGCTTAATCGTGGAAGCATTGCCTCAGTCATGCTTCGGTTATTAAGGTACATTGTGTGCTTAAGGTTATGTTTAACGATTGGGCGTAGAGTTGTGCAATTGGAACTTTGAATGGATAAACTTGTGCGAATTTCTAAAGAAAAGATGTCGATTCCAAGCGGACAGCCATGCTCGCTAATTTGAGACTTCAGTAAGTCCACGCTCATCCACGTACGAGATGCTTCTGCAAAATTAAAGCAAAAGTTATAATGCCGAGTGAAAGTGGCGAAGATTGCGGGTAAACGGAATATTCTGCCGAAGACAATTTACCTTGCACCGAAATCATACCACATCTCATAAATTCACTTTAATTTCATCTCGTCGAACATCACCAATGCGAATACAGCCTGTACAAAAAAGAACACACGTCTCATCGTTAAAAAATTCATTCTTCCAGTTCTGTAAGCTGCAAAATGAGCAAAATAGGAATCAATGGATTCGGCCGCATCGGACGTCTCGTCCTCAGGGCCTCTCTGGAGCGTGGAGGCGAGGTAAAGTCACCTACGAGATAACCAACGATCGTTATCTGCAACATTTGACGCGTCACATTTATTGACCACAGTTTTATTTTACAGGTCGTCGCTATCAACGATCCCTTCATCGGTCTGGACTACATGGTCTACATGTTCAAGTACGACTCTACCCATGGCCGATTCAAAGGCGAGATCAAAGCCGAGGGTGGCTGCCTGGTGGTGAACGGCAAGAAGATTCAGGTCTTTAGCGAACGCGAGCCCAAGAGCATTCCATGGGCGAAGGCCGGTGCCGAGTACGTTGTCGAGTCCACCGGTGTCTTCACCACCATCGAGAAGGCATCTGTACGTATGAACTGAATTTTCAAGTGCCTTGACACTGTAACGGTATTGGACACAGATCTGTAGACTTATATTTTATTCTTGGCAGGCCCACTTGGAGGGTGGCGCCAAGAAAGTAATTATCTCTGCACCCTCGGCCGATGCACCAATGTTCGTCGTTGGAGTTAATCTCGACGCTTACGATCCAGCCTTCAAGGTCGTCTCTAACGCATCTTGCACCACCAACTGCTTGGCTCCCCTCGCCAAGGTCGTCCACGATAACTTCGAGATCGTCGAGGGTCTCATGACCACTGTGCACGCTATCACAGCGACCCAGAAGACGGTTGACGGACCCTCCGGAAAGGTAACAGAGCATCGTTAGTTTTAAAATGTTCTTGAATGAGTATTTGAATTTTAATTTCTTTCTTGTTTTTTCAATTGCAGTTGTGGCGCGACGGACGTGGCGCTGCTCAAAACATCATCCCAGCTGCAACTGGCGCAGCAAAAGCAGTTGGCAAAGTCATTCCAGCCCTTAATGGAAAACTCACTGGCATGGCTTTCCGTGTGCCAGTTCACAATGTTTCTGTCGTCGACTTGACCGTACGATTGGCCAAGCCCGCGACCTACGATGCCATTAAGGCTAAGGTAAAAGAGGCCGCCGAAGGTCCAATGAGCGGTATCCTTGGATACACCGAGGACGAGGTTGTCTCAACCGATTTCATCGGTGACAATCATTCGAGCATCTTCGACGCCAAGGCCGGTATACCTTTGAACGACAATTTCGTCAAGCTGATCTCATGGTACGACAACGAGTTCGGTTATTCCAGCCGTGTCATCGACTTGATTAAATTCATGCAAACGAAGGACAACTAAACGACCTTCGACCAGTTAAAAGCTTTACGTGTCCATGCGTAAAGTATCCTTCCCACGTCGTTTTTCCGTCATACGACAAAGTCGTCGTACGGACATATCAATGCGCTGTACGAGAGCACACCCCAGTATTAATGTAACAGTAGAGTTAATCAGGAATCAATTAAGAGGGGTGTTTAGCATTACGTTTCTTTGAACAGATGGTAAAAACAAAAATTGCAGTTGAAATATGTTTAGGCGTTCGTTCCGAATTCTGGTACAAAGCAGAAGAGAAAAAAATAGAGCAGGATTGTAATGTTCATCGTATACGTTTTTAGTGGGAAGATTCAGTCCCAATCTGATTCATGCCTTATGATCCATTCACCCGTTGATTTGTACGTTTAAGCACTAGTACTGTAACAAACGTATTTTTAAACTGTAAAAACTACGCCTTGGGTTCGTGCGGACTTTGTCAAGCATTCATACAATATCCCAAGATGCACGTTAGTGTATCGTCTCTGTCATTAATCTTATTTTTCATTCGTACATTGACCATTAATAAAGGTTGTTATGGAACTGTATGCCTCTTTCTTCCACTCCTTTTCACAGTAACTCCATTTCCTTTAATTACGTTATTTTCATTGCAGTCAACTGAAACAATTGGGAATGCAATTAGTTTTATATCCGTTTCACATTATTTTCGTACAATCAGAAAACAGCGCTATGTAGTCATTGAATGAAGGATTCTTTATTTTTAACCCCGCAATGATTCACAAAAGGAGTGTCATCTCGTCACAAGAAATGGCAATGATATTAATATGTCGCATTTTTATGGCACAAAGATTATCACTGATCCAATCGAAGTAACACACTCGCCGTTTTTCTGTTTTCTGTTTCTTTATCAAAACAAATAAATATAAATTGAAGACAACTACTTTCATAATTTATTCCGACTTTTAGTATTAAATTTTCCTTCACATAAATTGATTTTCCCAGATACTCTGTTCCTGCAGATTTCATTTTTTTCCAACCTCATTATAATATTTCTAACATTTATGTACAATTGCTATCACGAGATAAAATACGATGTAATAACATTTTTTTCTTTAAGTATATCAGTTCTCAGCTATATGCCATGCTGTGAAAAATTTGATTGTACAGCCATACGAAAATACAGTTTAACTTTATCATCATAAGCAATAGGTCTTTATCATCCTTTTGCAATCCATTCCTATAATGTCGCTGTTTGTTACAATCGTTAGGCTCTCATTATCTAGCAACGTTAATTATTTCATTTTCAACAGAGACTCCATAATATACAGAGGATATTCAACTCCTTTGCATCTAGATGTTGATTTGTGGGAGTAAATTAAATTATGCACATTGAAAGAATAGTATTTAAATGTTCATTGGTTACACCTATTATGGCTATGGAGAGAAAGTGCATTAACTAAGCACATGCTCACACTTAAAGGAATGCACGAAATTGTTTGCAGTGAACGAGATAGAACAATACACGCTAGTAAAATCACACAAACTTTGCTGCCTCTCTTAGTATTCCTTCCCTTAAACAACCATAAAACACATTACAGATAAATCAGATTTATAAGATAACTCATACACAGCATGCAATTTACAAATGTTCTTACTGTGTATGATTCATATCAAAATCATTTAACGTGAACTTTCATTCATTGATTTACATTTACATATATGTATAAATAACAAGCTATAAGCTTTGTTTGATATAAAATAAAACGCTTGTTATTTCCAAACAGCTCCATCTCCTAACGCTTTAATCTCCTTGCCACTATTACTGATTATACACACAGTAAATTGCTTCGTTGAAAAAAGGGAAACTATGGACTAGCACGACGTCGTATTAAATACATGAGTTTACAATGAGTTGAGAAAGGCGATAGTTCAAAGCTTCGATCGAACAAAGAGTGAACTGCATCAGGTTAAAAGTAAAAGCTTCGCACGTAAGTTTATGCGTTCTTGGAGGGCGCTGGCCAATTCGCGCGTCAATTCTTCACAGACTAGTCTTAATTCAGCATTTTTCTCCCGCAGTTCTTGTAGCGTTAACGTCTTGCCTTCCCCAGCCTCATCTTTAACAGTACCCTCTTCTCCATTATCTCGTTCTACAAAAGTAAAACAATACAATGAAATTATGATTTTGAAGTTTTTCAGCTTCAAAAAGTAACGAGAATTTACACCTACATTAAGATTATTCTTTGTTCTTATACAGACAGAAAAAGATAAAATTACTTACTGGGACTTGGTTTTCTATAAATATGAAATGCTCCACAAACTCCAGTAAATTGTTGAGATTGAGGAATACTTCCCTCCACAGGTGGATTTTCAGGTAATTCACTTTTTGGCGAAAAATGTGAAAAGTCAGCGACAAAGCCTTGCGTTTCACTTAGTGTCCTTTGTCCCTCTCCTTCGCTTCTTTGACCAATTAATTTCCTAGGCGATGTCTGCAGCAAACATTATCGGCAACATATCTTAAATGGTTAAGATCTGTACTCTTGTATAATGTAAGTTTAAAGAAGAGAAGCATTGTGGTATAGGCAAATTGAAAATGAAATTTCTACAATTATTGTACACCGTATTAGTATTCAAATTATACAGAATTGTTCTATCGTTTCAGCGTACGGTAGATAATACTTACGATTCCCGGTGATATTCTTGGTGGTACTAATGGTGGTGCTCCAAGGAAACTTTGACCATTTTTCCCTACAAGAACGTGCACAGGTTGAAGCGTAAAACTTTGTTTTTGCAGCCATGGATCAAAAGTATTGCACAGTATTGGTAGCAACATATACCTAATTTGTTAAGATCAAGACTAGAACTTCGTGCATGTGTTCTGTATGGTCTAGGTGGCGGTGGAGGTGGAGGTTCCTTCTTTGGAGTTACAATAACAGCTTCCTCAGGAGGAGCGGGAGTTTTTTTTACAAGAGGACGTTGTACCAAAGATGCCGGAGAATGTTGCACACTGTCATCTCCTAAAGTAGCACAACTAGTATTACTACCGTTGGCCCCGGCTGCAAGAATAGCTGCTTCGGGTGTCAGACGCAGTGGTACTGGATGAAGAATCTTGGGATCTCGTTCTACAGCTGACTTTTGGAAATCAAAGTTTACCAATTGCAATCCAGGACTGGTGAGCGAACTACTCGTTCCAGTGGGTGAATCCACAAATTTTGTCCATTCTTTGTTCTTTTCACGGGTGTTTGTTACATTAGGAGGACTCTTTTGACTGGATGCTACAGGCGGAATGGGCGGCGGAGCATTTGTTGGCTGCATAGTCAAGAGGACTGACAAGGACGGAGGTAATGCATCCGGCAGGGGTACATGATTTCTACGCAATACAACTAGATGCATCGCCACATAAAACTCTTGTAAACTTAACGCTCCATCGCGAGTAACATCTGCTAATTGCCAAATACGTCTAAGCTCTGCTACTGGAAGTCTTGATTTTTCAAAGAACGTTCGAGCTACTGGTCCTGCTAAAAGTCCTTCTGGATCAGGTTGCAATTGCGCAAACTGTGCTGCATAGTAATCATGTTGCTCGTCGCTGATCAACCACACTTCTTCAGGTGGAAAAGTAGTACCGTCCCCTTCTCCATCACCTTCGTCGCTACTATGACGTTCAGAACTTTCTTCTTCGGTACCTAACAATTGACGCTGTTCCTCTGACACCAGAAGCCCTTGCCATCCTCCAGAAACAGAATCAAGTATCGTTTCGCCACCCATCATTCCATCGTTTCTCTCTTGAGTAACACTATTTGTTGGCGTAGGAGAGTCAGTACTACCACCGGTCTCTCGAGGTGACTCCGCATCGCTTTCACTTTCCGTAGTACTTTCTGGCACGTGGCATCTGCCTTTCATGCCTCGGCTCGAATCTGAACTTCTTCTACCATCCTCGTCGCTCGGTGTCGGCCAAGTAAATCGCGGAAGAGTAATTACATCCAATGGTGCGGTAACCATATCTCTACATACCTCTAGTCCTGCCTGATGAGCCGCGACAAGTTTCAATACTGCGTAGAATTGTTTTTTTCCAAGATGCGTGCCACTTTTTGCTCCGACGCAGATGTCCAATATCTAAAAGAAGTAATCTGATGAGTACCGTAAAACAATCGTGTTCTCTAATAGTTACATAAATCGATTTGTGTTAAGCGCATCTTCTTGAAAAATCACAACAAGTAAAATAACTCCGCCGGAACTTTCATCAAACTATATAGTCGATCAGTACTTGAAGATAGTATTGCTCCGAGACATCACACTAGTGTACCAAATCCAGAACAATTCTAAGAAAGTTTCACGGCCTCGTACGAAACTCACCACTAATAATCTTACCAAACTAAATATGCTTCTGACACAATCTACATCGCGTAACGCAGACTTCCTAAATTACTTCGAAATTTCAACGCAAACCTAACCTTTTCTCGCATCGTTACAATCGACACAACGCAAAATACTGTACATCGTGCCACGAAAAAGGAAACCTGTCGGTGCTCGTCTCGAGGTCGCGAACTAAACAAGGTAAGGCGAGCACCAGGAACTACACGTATCAAGAAAAGTCAGCTATTAGGAACGTACCTTCATCGTAACATCCCTGGGTAAATTGGCCGATCGTAGTAGCTCAGCAACTTTGATGACCGGCACGCTGTCATTGTCCGCGTTCTCGCAACAATAAATGAAAATGTCACCGTAATAGCGGTGCTCGGTTGCTGTTAAATGAAGACTCGCCATCGCGATCGACTCCCAATCCATCTTGACGTGTCAAGAGACGAGCGCCCGTTCTCTTAGTTTCTCTTCTCTGCACTTGTTACGTATAAAATCGGAGCCGCTCTCTTTTCGACCCCACGGCTCTCCCTCGGTCTCTCCCTCTCCTGACACGGTCTGTTTCGCGGGACCGACAGTAATCAGTACGGTTACATTGCACGATAATAATATGGCCTCGATCAATCCCTCGGGAACGTGAGAAAGACGGTACGGAAGCTACACCCACAGCATTGCGAGATTACCGCTCGTACGCCATCACAGTCCGCCATGTTTGCCCTCCTCGATGTTTGACATTCTTATATCGCGTCCGTACTAACTCGCTACGCGAATCTTCGTTCGTATATATGGAGTGGACGAGATTGGACGCGCATGCGCGCGCGCTAGACCGATGCGCCGCACGGTTGACAACCACAGGCATTAATAATTAAATCAGACGCCTCGTGCGTATGAATTACTCTCGTATATTTTATCGCCGATATTTTACCGATTTTAATAGGATACCTACATTAACGCATCCACAGTGAGAGACCGAAAATGCTACACTAAATAAATGGCTGGGTGATTGAATCTAATTTATGGCTAAGCTAGTTTTCAAGTGGCATTAGCTTTGAAGGATTGCATTGTACACAGTATACTATGGGTTTTGTTTCATACGTGACAATAATCGTTCGGATTGTTGTCGCAAATATTTTATGATATAAATGAGCGAGTGTGTGTGTGTGTGTGTGTGTGTGTGTGTATGTGAGCGATCACCCTAGGTATTACACGAATATATGGAAATTATACATTGCACACTATTGCTTAAACATAGACTTTCGACCGTTTGAACATTATCCAAACACTCGCGTATCCTAAAAACAAGAGAATAGAATACCGGCATGAACACGCATTGAGTAAATTGTTAGCAAATAGGGAGAAACGACAGAAAGAAAGTAATTAATTCGAAGAATCTTTTGTGATAACAATAGAAACTTTGACTAGATCGCCTTATTATGTTCAGTGGATCCTGCTATGCATACGTAAAACTTTGGAACCATTGTATTGAAAATTAATTGCTCTTTTTTTTAAATAATGAACCATCACTATATAATGCAATTGCAAGGTTGCCAATTATGATAAGAGAAGTGGTATCTCGATTTTTCCGGAATACTTTGTACCTTCTACGAGGACTTACGAAGATGGACTCTTTTTAATACTATTATAGCGCCCTACGATCGACTTTTGACTGATAGACTTAAATTGCTGTAGTATCGGGGAACCTTCTCTCGGACTTTCGCTTATGCTTCCGAATTCCCAGCTGGCAAAGTGTTCTTCGAGTAACTCCTCCAGTTTCTTCGATACAATTTTGACTTTCTTCGCGCGATCACTGTCACTCTGCAGACGAGTTTCAACACAAGATTAGTTCCTTCCCAATAATTACCATTGACAATTCCGACACTGCCTTCCCACGCTTTTCCAAAACCTTATGATCTTTAAACTGAAAACGCTACGATACCATCATCGATGTTACACACCTCTTGGCATCCAAGATTATTATATAGCTTTGAATTGTACACGATACGACGAAAATCCTTGACCACGTGTTCCACTTTATGATATAGCCGATTCTTCAGCTTGTAGCCGACGTCCTCGAGAAATATCGGGCTCTTGATCACTTTGCAGTAGTGCTCGATCTACAAAAACATCCACAATAATATCCATTCTCGATTAGAGTAGAGTGACATCGCTACTGACCGATCCTGCTGCGGACTGACCACCATTAGGATCGCACGTGGAAGGATACTTCAAGATCTCCGCCTCGCTCATCTGACAAATCACCTGATACATCGTCTCCAATTTGTTCTGCGCCAAAGGGCTCAACCCCTGCTTCCGCTTGGAGCTGTACCATACGGACCATCCACGATCGTGGCTCTTACACGTCCCGTACTTGTCGAGGAAGTCACCTATGCTACTAACTCCTGCATCTTTCTTTTTACCGGCGATCTTTCCTATTAATCTCTGCTCACCTCCTATCGAAGCACCGCGTTCGTACTTCCTCGCTCCGTACTTGTCGAAGAAGGCACCCACGCCCTTCTCCTTACAGTAAGTACCCATGATCGTCGAGACGAGCTCCGGCTGGTCGTCGTTCAGTTTTGGGCAGAGAGTGTCCTCCACTTGGCTGTCGTATTCGGAGTTCCTCAGGGTCTTCTTGCCAGATGCTTTTCGCGACTTGTGTAACAAGTGATATGAGCGCTCGGTGTCCTTCCGTTGAAGCCTTCGGCCTGGAATCGGTACTATCGTAGCGCAAATCGTCGGCGCACCAGCTCCACCGGTTTTTCCCTTCTTGCTGGATTCCTTTTTGCCAAGCTGCGATGCCGCGGACCGTCTCACGGTCTCGGAGTACGTTGCCTTTCCCGTGGAGCTCTCGTTACTCGCGAGAGTCTGCTCGTTTCTCGCCACGGAATCGTACGACATCTCTCGTGCCAGATTGCTCATCTGCTCGCGCTTCTCGATCGTCGAGGTTGTCGTGATCGTGGTCGATGTGCTTACAGCAGTCAACGAGGACACGCGCACAGTCTGCTCGTTGTCGATCAACGAGCTGTTCGACGAATCCGAACTATCCAGGCCTATGCTCTTGTTCTTGTGTCGCTTTTGCTTGCTCACGATACTGGCGTTGTTCAGGGTACGGATTAGCCAGGAGTCGGTCTTCACGTTTGTTTTGTTGGTCCCTGAAAGTGGACGGTTTCTTTGTTAGTAACATAATAAAGTTGGATGACGAGTGAACGGCATAATGCTCGATCTTCACATTTGTGTTGATTATTATGAGAACGAATTAAAATAGGAGATCATTTTCGAGTGAAGTTTCGTTAGTTTACGCTAGTTTCACGATTATCAGCAACATCCTCGTCTACCTCACCGTTCTTATTCTCACGCGTCTGCGATATCCTGATCACACTGGTGCTTGGCGACAGTTTCGACGTGGATCCTGAATCGTCCTCGGACGCCTCGTAGCTCGACACATTGGATATGCATTTGGCGTCCCCGCGCTTCATCAGCCGAAGCGTTTCCGTGTCCCGTTTAGGTACTCCAGGCAAATCCAACTTATCATCTTTACGAGTCTCCTCGTTCTCGTCGACACGGACCTCGTTCGCGATAGAGGACAAGTCTGTACCCTTCTTCACGTTCAAGGCCTCGAGCAAAATCTCAGCGGAAGCACAGGCTGCCTTCCAAGCTACATCTTGCTGAGCTTCGCTGACCTGTGGAGTGGCAGAAGAACATTAGAAATTAAATTACCAAACACCACGTGCTCTACTCACCGTAGACGAATTCTCTCGTCTCAAGATCCTCGGAGAACTCTCCAAAGAGAGTGCAGGCGATGCCGCGCTGGGTGTGGTAGATGGAAAAGGAATCTTTCCAGTGGTGGAGGTGCTGCCGTCGACAGTGGAGCAAAAGCTCGAAACAGTTCCTTGCGTCAATGGCGTCGACGACGAAGCTGGCGGCACCACTGAACCACCTTTATCCTTGTTCGAGGAAACACACTGACGAGTGCCGATGGACACTATGGCGTTTACGTTACGAGGTGCCGAGGAATTATCCGATCTTCTGTTCGTCTTTCTCTGGTAGCGCTTCTTTGGAACATTGTAGCTACCAGGCTTCATGTAAACGCGCACATCCTCCGAGCTGTCGTACTCGTCGAACACTTGTTGCACTTGAGTCTGATTGGCAATCAAGTTGCAGGCGTTCCACGGCGCGCTCTGAATGCTCTGCATGTTCTGCAGAGTCTGCAACTGACGATTGGCGTCCAACTGAAGCTGTCTGGTGAGATCCATAGTGTTTCTCGTCATCTCTTGATGAGCCGTACCGGCTGCCTTGTTGCGCATCATAGTGGTGGTGGTGCTTGTGGTAGTGGTGTCGATAGTCTTGGTGTCGGTTGGATTACTATGACGATATCCACCAGCGTTTCTCATGCTGGCGAACCAAGCCGATAGATTGGCAGTCATCTCTTCTGACTCCTTCTCAGGTGTGCTAGGCTCTATCTGACTCAGCAAGGTCATCTTGTTTCTGGGAACAATTGCGAGTTGATCGCTGGAAGACTTTCCAAAGTAGATTGGATCTACGTCTCCCAACTTTCCCATGTAACTCTGATCCGGGCACTTGTAATCGTTGCCAGTTGCATTGTAGCAGGACATGGCGTAGGCTAGGCCACCGTATGATGTTGGATTGGTTTCGGTTCCGTTCGTACTGATGTTATTTGCCGCGCCAACGTAGCAAGACTGAAGAACATTCGGCACCGGATGACTAGTGAAGCTGGTGCCCACCACGGGCAGACACTTTTGAGCAAACGAGTCAGCCGTGTAGCTCTTGTTAGTAACGGTACTTTGAATTCTGATTAACGTCGGCTGCTGCACCTTGGCAGTGTTGGGCGCCGTGGCGCCGAACAATTCCTGCTGCTGCTTCTTAGTAGCATAGGACGTCCAATTTCTCGAACTCTCCTGACTACTCTCCATCACTTTGTTTCTCAAGTGAGCGAACTCCGCGTTCAGGGACTGTCCCGCGCTGACCTTGCCTCCAGCACTGGTCACATTCGATTTCTGGCGTTGGCCTGGGGACGACACATCGGCTAGTATATCTTTTGCAGTTTCTATCGTGGACGTTAGAGGAGTTTCCGCGATGGTCCACTTACTTCGCGTCTTGGCCTCCTTCGAAGGGATCACCTTTTGCGATTGCTGCACGCTGGTGGAACTGGTACCAGTGTTCGCGTTGCCCTGCGGCGAGTTCCTCGAGTTTTCAGTTGACAGCCTGGTTGCACTGCTATTGACGAACTGACGAGCGTTGTCCTGATCGTTGGCTCCGGTACTCAGACGAGGTCGCGCGCTGGTAGAAGCGACTGCACTGGGGTCGAGAAGATCGCTGGACGTGTAAAGCGACACGTCCCCTGGAAAGGACATAGCGCTAGCCTCGTTGTTTCTAGTTTCACTATTGCTCGAGCCAAGGTCGACGGATTCGTCGAGCTTGAGGAAACCGGGCACGATCAGCTTCAGCAGCTCGTATGTGCTTTCTTCCCAAGCTTGAAAGTATCCGACCAGTTCGCGATCGAGTCTCTCCGCCAGATTAGGATAATGTTGCTTATTCAAATAATTGTCAAGAATGAGCCAGCCGTTGCTGATTCTCAACAGTGCGTTCGCCAGGTCATTGGCGAACACACGATTGCCAGCAAACACTGGGAAGCAGGTAGAGGACTTGGCGATTGCAACCTTAGTGGCAGCGAGCATTCTTTTCATCCAATCGACTCTAGCGCACTTTTGCTCCTTCAACATCATCTCAGCCTCGGTACACCCCCAGAAAATAGTCTTCCGCACTAGTTCAGGATATTGAGAGCGATCGGCGCAAGGCTGATCGGTCTGAGTGGCTACGGACTTTCCTCCACCTGGTGCACAAATTCCGCAGAGATCGGCGAACCATGTGCTGCGGTTGGAGCCATTGTCTCCTCCACCGTTGAACAAGGTCATCGAGTCGAACTTGTTTT
The DNA here is from genome assembly GCA_944319695.1 of Tiphia femorata. Lineage (NCBI taxonomy): Eukaryota > Metazoa > Arthropoda > Insecta > Hymenoptera > Tiphiidae > Tiphia > Tiphia femorata. The sequence continues at coordinate 6,521,380 of OX090902.1, forward strand.
CGTTCCTCAGCTCGGCTTCCTTTCCAAGGTCATTCGATGAAGTGGTGTTGCACAGTGCCGAGACCATCTTCTCCGCCTCGATGGTGAAATCAAAACCGTTTGACGATTCGTCCGAGTATGTCTCTTCCTGCGCCCTGGTCATAGTCGCGTCCGAGTCCGCGTTCTCCAGAGGTTCCTCCGCGATCTCTGGACTTCTTCTCTCAGCGCTTCTAGAATGTGCGTCGAAGATGGTAGTAGCCGAAGAGGAAGCTTGGCTCGGCCAATCGACGCAACCGTCCTCTGCCCGTCTCGTCTCGTTCATTTTTTCCGACTCCAGACCTGGTAGGAGCTTTGTTCCAGCGCCGGTGGTCTTGAAGTACGCGCTTCCGTCCAATGTGGGCACCACCGTGAGCTTCTCGCGTCGCGGTGCCCCGAAGACAAGGCCTATTGACGGACCAGGATAGATCTGGGCTGATTGTACAGTTTGCACCGGTCCGGATATTTGATTATTTGCGAAGGCCGCTACGGTGGTGTAGGGCCCGATATTGGAGAGCTGAAAGGCCGAGTTCGCATTTACGGTCTGTAGGCTGCAGGTGTTCGTAGCTGATATATTGTAATAGGAGCTCAAGCCAGGCTGTTGTTGCTGCTGCTGTTGCTGAGCGTTCTGCCTGTCTTGTACCAGACAGAAGGCTGGCAATTCCGGTGGCTTGAAATATGGTTGAGGAATTAGAGCGATGCCTGAGCTGTTGTAATGTTCGCCAGGGAATGGACCGTGGGCGAAGGTCGACGAGGCGAGGACGAAGGACGAGGTTGAAGGCGGTGCCACGGGCTGCTCGAAGCGCACCAAAGGCTTGGGATTGTAGGACAATTGATGTTGAGTGTGCAATTGGGAGTGTTGCTGTTGCTGGCAGAACTGTTGCTGACCCCTTGGGACTTTGCTCTTGGACTGATACCTGTTACTCTCACCTGCCAACGAGAAAGATTCTTATCGAAGGTGTCTCTTACCCCAACCCTTCTCTCTCTCCTTCTCTGTTTATCGACAGTTCGTGAAAACTTCAGCGACGAAGCTTACAGCGCGAGATTTGAAATTATTTGAAGGAACGTAACCTTGAATGTGCAAAGGAGCGGAATTGGACGATCCGGCGTTTCGTTGCTGAGCAGGGTAGATTTGTATCGGGTTGCCTTGTGGCGGGTGTAGACCGGTACCGCATGGTGGAAGAGTCATAACATGATTACCAATGTGACCGTACAGAATTTGTTGCTGTTGTTGCTGCTGCTGCGGTGCATGGGGTGCGGGGTGCATAAGGGATGACGTGGTGGTAGACGGTGTGGGAATTGTGGATTGCAGGGACGATCGATTCGATTGCACACCCGTGCTGTGCATGATCCTCCCGCTAATAGGAGTAAGGATCACCAGCTTCTGTTGGGATAAAAAACAACGTTCTTGGGGTTAGCATTTTTTTTCTTCCCCCGCGGCTAATGAGGATTTTCGCGAGGGATCTCATAAAGGAGTTAGACTCGTCGATCTACGATATGACGTTGATAGTCCTTTATCTGATGGATATGAAGGTTGCTCCGCATACGCTGTCAAATTGACAAATTATTTAACCTGCTAAGCTCGATGCGTCCGACTTCTTTGCGTAGAATAAAAATTGCTCTTTAAATCTCTCAAAATCGTGGGTCGAAGCTATATGCGACTGGGGTACGTGCTCTTCTACTGAATCCTGGAAATGCGCGGCGCTGGTGCTCCCTCGGTGTGTTAAAACGTGAAAATAGGGAAACCTTCGTTAAGTACATGCCGTACACGCGTCTCAACACGACGCACAGAATGCATAGGCGCGTATCAGGCATTTAAATGGCAACGAGCACAAAAGCGGGAGACGAAGGTGAACATTCTTCGGGGAAACGGACGTGTTAGGTCCATGCCACATATTAATGTGTCCGCATCAAATTATATTTCATTGGTTCTCTTTTTTCTCTTTCTTTTTTTTACCAGACCTCTTTCCCTCTCTGTTTCTCTGTCGTAACTCAGCACTCAGCAGCCAGTAGCGCGTGAATGGGTGCGAGATAAATGTACAGGTATATATACATATAAAAAAAAAAGGAAAACTAAAAGAAAAGGTTAATGGATATTCCACTGAACGGGAACGCGATAACGACCAGCGCGAAGAAGAATGGCGGGGTTACTGACAATACCCTGCTCCGAAACAAAATCTTTTCCGTATGACGCAAGGGAACTGGAAAAATCTGACTGCCTCCGTGAGCCGAGATATATCGATCCTTCAATACTCGCTACATTTATTTTACTTACGTGTCGAGACTTGTCCAGCTTCGTCCTAGAAACAATCTCTAACGAATCAAGCTAACAATGAGCTAACTACGTGAAGTGGAGAATAGGAGCCTGTTCTCGCAACGGTACGTTCAATATATTTCTCTCGATTCGCATAAAACATTGTACAACAGGCACCGTGTGACCACGGGCACCAATTACAACGTAACTTTATAAACGTGATTCTTTTCTCTCTTAAGCTCTACGCGAGTTCTCCTAGTGAACACAATTGTGACCGTAGCCGTAGCACTTGCGATGTCTACGTTCGTTTTTTCTTTTTTACCACGGCGCGTTACGCCGCTCTCTTTCACGCCTCATCTTACGTACAAAGATCAGATTCTAAAACAAGGGCAATGTAAAAACGAGTACAAGATCGCGAATGTAATTTTAGCCTCTCGTCGCGAGCAACGGTCAATTATTATTAGGCGGGTAATAACATTTTCTCACCGCTGCGCACGGATCCTGAAGTTTCGCGACTAACGCGACGTCGGACGAGCGTCCTTTCAATTTGCGACGGGAAAGTAGTCCCAAGTTCGATTAGAAATTTCCGTTTTCCCATGTGAACCCGAGTTTATGCTTAATGGTATATATACGACTATTACAAGCTCCGGAACGCTCGCGGCACCTTCCATTTTGCGAATGGCCAGGTAGCGTTCGCGACTGCGTGCACGATTCGCTAAAGCTACGAGTATCCTGTTTTTTCCTTTTTTCTTTTATTTATTTCAACGAACTGACGGAAGGAAATCACTGCGCTAGTCCCATAAACCTCTTCGATTAAATAATCTCAGTTCGCCCCTCTCTTTCTCTGGCTCTTTCTTTCTCGTCAGGACTTGAGAATGCAATCCGGTGGCGCCTATCCTACTGAAACTCGAAGGAAAATCTCCCGCGCTTGTTGAGACTCGCACCACGAGTGTCCTTCTCTCGTCCGTCGACGCACAAATTTTTTTGTCCATCACCAATCTGAGGGGATTCTCCCACCCTCGCTCTCTCTCTCTCTTGCTTTTTGTTTGTAAATCGTGGTCATCGCTCGCCCTTCGACTATTCCCTCGACATTTGAATTAAATTCGCACTCGTACCAATACGTTCTCTTTCTCTCTCCCTCTCTCTCTCTCTCTCTCTCTCTCTCTCTCTCTCTCTCACACGCATCCTTACACTCGAGCTGCCTTTGGCTTTTATCGCAAAATTTCGTCCTATCATTCTACGCTTCCTGCCCTCTCGTCGTTGGCTCGAAAGGATGCTCTCCATCCTCTCGCGATTAATTTCGGAGGAACGCGATGAGCATGCTGCCCAGGATGCACGAGAGAATAAGCGACTTAGGTGGCGCGACGCCAGGCGTCGCGGCGTTGCAGTAGTCGGTGAGGCACGAGCAGACTTCCTGTCGTCCTCCGAATCCACTCCGCTGGTAACACTTGCCCTTGTAATTCGATTCGTCCCAGCCGCAGCCTCGAATCACTCGCGTGTCCGGTTGAACTGCGAAAAGAATTCAGCTTAGTCGAGGTGAAGGTCAACGACTGGTAACTCGCAAACTGATAAGGAGTTTATGATAAGAGAAGCGTAAATCTAGTTAAAGAACTTTCATAAGATGTAATATTAAGGTGGCGAACCCTTATGCCACTCGCGTGATTCTACAGAAATTGTTTCTATTACAATGAAGGTTCCGCGCATTTTTCTCTATTAATAAAAGTACCTCTAGTACCTAAGGATAATTTAATTGACATCTCTCAGTTTTTGTCACGCGCGATTAAAAAGATTCGCCTTCCTAAATCAAATTCTGCAGTGATCTGATTCGATTCGACTCATTCTCAAGAGAGAAAGACGAATCATTCACAAGGCAGTAGCGACGTATCGTTCTTACTACGACGTTGAAGAAAATATATAGGAAAAAAAGGAGAGAAGCCTTCAGCGGCAAATAGAAATTCCCTCTAACGTTAAATCAACTAATCTCTATAAATAGCGACTATTAAGCGATCCAATTTAATTTAATCTACAAGTTCCTTCAAGGGAGGGCCGACTGTCGTATTATAATCAAACTACGCGTCACGCAACACTCCTTACGTCTCCTCCTACGCGACTACAAACGTTATCACAACTTTTCCGTCGCTCTACGTACGCCCGTTCACGCTGAACTCGATCACTTGCGTGATCTTTCGGCACATCGTGTACTTCGCGCCGTCCTTCAAATCGGAGCAGTCCTTCTTAAGGGCGTCGGGCGGATGTTGTTCGGCGCATTGGCTGTCGTTGTTGCTGTTGCACAAGTAGCATTTCATCGCATCGATACCTGGGACAGAAAGTTTTCAACATTATTATCACTGCGAGCAGATGACGAGGAGTAGTCGACGAAGAGGAGGACGACGAGAGACCATAGAAAATGACGAGGGCCTACGCATCTCCCTCATCCCTCTACTTCGTGTATCTAATTTTAGCTTGTGTAACGCCATCGAACTAGCAATTTTATCGAGCGATAATGGGGGTCACTCGCGCGTAGGGAAGATAACTGGACGATCAAACGATTTGCGCAATGAAAAGTGCCGATAGAACAATCGTGCGATTCACTTGTACGAAATGCTCCCCACCTCCTCTTCCTTCTCGAAGCTGCGGACTTGGTTAATTACGACAATTGGTACTCTGGCCTCTCTCCGTGCAATTGCTTCGGGGTAACGAGATCGCGATGTTTAATCCACCATCTAAGCGCTTCCTTCGATTTCGCGAAAGAGGAGAAGAAAGTAATTAAATTAATCGATGGACTAAGGTAAATCAGTAATAATGGATGAAGGAATTAAGGGATTTTTTCTGGGACATTTGCGTCGTGTTTAACACGTTTATAAAAGAAGTTCCGTAAATGTAGTGTGAAGAATGTAAATGTAGAGGATGGATGTGACCTGGCTCGTGCTTGATAGGAGGGAAGGGCGTAACGAGCTCTCGCCCTCTACTTTTCTGACCCAAAAAGCTAGACACTCACGGAATGGTCTGACACGAGTGGAGTGCAACGAGGGGGTTCAATGAACTCGCGACCCTAACTGATATAAAAATCAATGAAGCTACGCGCGTGGCCTAGAAAGAACGCGTCGACATTAAGCTTCCAGGTGTTTGCACACCCCGATACGCTTCGAGGTAGCATGAGTACGAAGACGAAGAGGGGGTGGAGAAATAGGGGTGCGCCTCTTGACCATCCACGGTTTACCACTTACATTAGTTTCACACGTAGAAGTGCTTCCGCGTCTCGCTCGTGGTTGGTTAAAGCCAGATCGATAAGAGGAAAGTTATAAAGTGCGTGGCTTATCGATCGAGGCGTGCCACGCGTGCGAGGAGAATTTTTCGTCGACACGTTTAGCTTTTTGTTCCTTATCATTCGATTGAAATGTACTCGGCACCTTGACCAAGCCGCGCGTATTTACAATCTCGAAGATAAAGAAAGATATTTCGTGTTTTTCTTCCAGAAGAATCTAGCTTCGAGAAATAGATTATGAAGTGCTCTCTTGGCGAAGATGAATCTCGAAGTCGGAGGAAAATGTGTTCTTATGGTTCGTAGGCTGTTTTGTTTTAAATTCAATGGCTCGTACGGTTCGCACTCTCACCGCAACTTTATTGCTACTTGCAATTTAAATGCGTTTGGTACATATGTCTAGGTATGTATGTTTACACGTGTTAAAGAGCGCATCTGAAATTACAAGCGCGTTTGAAGTCACGGTGAGAGTACGAACTGGCAGCTTATTTTCTGTTTACTTATTTTCAGTCGATCTTTGCACGAGGTGACATGCCTACAGAAGTAGACCATAGTATATTCATTTATAATGTTCTAGATGTTCTCCTGTAAGAGAGACAGAGGCATAAACAGCAAGAGCATGAAAATGTTAACGGTAAGGTAAACGAAGAAAGGACGTATCCGACATAAATTCAAGTACTGCGGAGATCCAGTGGCATCTGTTTCAAACATTTTAGCCGAGGTGAAAAGCTTCGAGGAAAGAGAAATACGTCTGATGTAAACCTAGATAGAATCAAGATTCATTCCAAAAACCACTACCTTCAATTTCCCGCACAGTAAAATATCTTTAGAAAAGAAAAATACGTGGACGCATGTAGTATCAAGATTCGGCAGCTTTCGTCTTAAGAAGCACAACATTGGAGTATTTACATAATAAAATGTTATTGATAAAAAAGAAGAAAAGCGTTAAAAGTAGATCTAGGTAGTACGAAGACGAAGGTTCCCACTGATCTTCGTGTTGAAAAACCACCACGTTAAATTCCCTTAATGCGAAAAGAAAGATGCATTGGACGTGGGCCCAAGTAATCCAAGACTCAAGTATTCAAAATGCCTTTCGCGGTTTATTCTGAAAAGCATTGCTTTGGACGTGGACCCAAATAATATCAAGACCAAAGTACCGAATGCCTTCCCTGTTGGAAACCACTGCATTAAATTATGTTTTCTCGAAAAGCAGATTGCATTGGAGGTGGACCCAGATAGTATCGAGATTCGATGCCAGACAGGAGGCGTCGTTTTGCGCATAGCACGTACGTCATCGATCTTACTGACGTTGGCGCCAATGTGTTACGACGGCGACGACGCGACGGCACCCAAGACAACGACGTCGTCGACGCCGTCCTGCTCGGCGGCAGACACGAGTAAAGATTTCTCGGAACTTTCCATTTCCTCGGTCCAATCGATCTCGGCCGGATCGATCTCCAAACGCGCCTGGACGTCAACAATCCAGCCCCTTTCCCCCAAGAACCTACAATTCTCACCCTAGCCCCAACGATTTTCTTCCGACAAAAAAACAAACAAACGAGAAGGCAACTACAACTTTTGCACTCCTTCATTCAAAAGCGATCGTTAACTCAATAACCGCGTGCGTAAAATCCCAACGAGCTCGCGTCTCTCTCGCTCTATCTCTCTCATACATTCTGCAAGAGAAAAAAAAAAAGGAAAAAAAAAGGAAAAGAAACAAAACCTGTCCTGTTCTTCGGCGCGATGCAAATTCACCGTGTATCGTCACTCACCGTGGTATCCGAGAACGAGGAAGAGGCAGCAGAGGAGGAGAACAACTCGCTTCATCCTGACGGCGAAGGATCCTCGCTAATTCACGATCCGTCTAAAAAGATCCTAGGATCCTTTTCTAAGGGCACCCCACGATCGCTCGCGACGTTTCGAGGGGTGTGAGGACCTTCGAGCACCCAGCACCTTTGACTTCGGCAACGACAGGCGCGAGAATGAATTTGATGGTGGTGGTTTTTTGCGACGCGTGTGTGGGACGAGGGAGAGAGAGAGAGAGAGAGCGCGCGCGCTCTTCGCTCGATCTAAGGGAGAAGTGAGGGTGGTGATTTCGTGGGAGGTGGGAGAAGAAGAGGGTTGATGAAGGTGGCCGATCGTACGGCCTCGAGAGCTGGAAAAGCACTGTTGACGATAAAGCGGGTACAAGCCGCAGCAACTTCCGCACCAACCCCACGCCACGGTTCGTACGGCACTGGGTAGATGCGTGATTGCGCGAGCGATAGACTGGTTCGTGAGAGAGAAGGAAAGAGGGAGAAGAAGCGAGAGCGAAGCCAGAGTAGAAGGAGAGGGAGAGAGAGAGAGAGAGGGAGAGGGAGAGAGACCGGCGAAGAGCAGCAGGAAGGAGCAGAGAGACGACGTGGAGAGCAAAAGAAGAGGAGACAGAAAGAGAGAGGACGGTGGTCTACGAATAACCCAAGGCCCAAACTATATGCGCGCGTGCGAGCAGTGAAAAGCGTGGAGATTTTTATTCGCGAGGATGCAGGGACAATTTTCCATCTTTACGTGTAATTAATATAAACGAATTAATCGACGAGGAAGAAGGTCGCGAAAGTTATTCGCGATCGATAAATTTAAGGCTTCCACTCCGAAATGAAGATAACGCCAGTTAGATGCTGTTTTCAAATTGTAATTGCACCCAGAGACTCCGCCGTAGGATAAGATCTACGAGCGACAAGAGCGGAAGTTGAAATTACGAGAAGTGCCTCCTTTCTGGTTTAATTGGAAAAAAGCTCGACACCTAATAGTCCCGTGACCGTACGCGGCTTGCGTAACGCGTAATGCGCGAACTCGCGAATATGACGCTTCAGGGTTCGCACACGCTTCATTATCTTTTTTATTAAATTTGTATTAAAGCGGACCGGAAGCACGAGGACACGCCAAACTCGCAGCCCCATTTACTGCGAGTCCCCCAGTACTCGTTAAAGGGACAAAAAGGAAAAACTATGATCCCAAAATGAGCAATTCTCGGTTCATCGGCGCTGGTAAAAAGCGATCTAAGACTTGGTTTTCTAATTTTAAACGACGTTCACGGCCCGCGGACGAAAATAGAGTGGAGTGGCCGGAGGGAGGAGAAGCCAATGGCTTCCAAGTTTTTCCATCCTGAAGAAAATCATCCCTACGAGCTCTCGCACGCTCCATTTTTCTCTGGACCACGAGACAACGACGTACGATCGCGTCGATCGATCTCCTTTCGCAGTAACGGCGAAAGAGAACACGCGCGCGATTCTCCGCTCGTCTAGAAGCATCGTCGTAGGCCGTAGGTGTAATAGGAAAGGCTTGTGGGTGGTACGAGAAGCTTTACGTTCAAATGGAGCGTAAAGTGGCGGTTTGGAGCACACTGAGTGGATAATGTCCCTTTTCCTGTGATACGCTGAACGTCACGAAATCATCTAACACACTCACCTACATAGCGCGTGTTCTCTCACCTACATATCAAACGTCCGCGAAAGACATTCCACCGACAAATTATAATTCCTCCGTAAAATTGCGCTCCTCGAATTCTTGCGAATTCTCGTGGAAGGATTCTTCCCTCGTGTTTTGCCCACGCGCGAGAAGGAGAGATCTGCGCGAGAAGAAAAGATCTGCGCGAGAAATCGAACGTCCTCGTGGTGAAATGCGGGAGAAGGATAAACGGGAAAAAAAAAGAAAAACGTCGAAGTTGAGCCACGCGCTTTGTGTCACAAAGTCATTCTCTCTCGGAGTGGACCGCGAACCGTTTATTTTTATCCGTCCAAAGGCGCTCCAATTTTACTTCATTCATGCACTCCTTTCAACGGATCTCTCCTTCGCCGTGGATCGTTTAACGTATTTAGCGATGCGTTTTAGCGAGGGAATTTAGTCCCTGACACACATTTATCGGTTTTGCTTAACGATGCAAACACTATCGGATTATCGAACGTGATCGATTCGATGTGATATTCTGCCTGAAATCATTTCTGAATTATCTTATGCCCTGCAATTTCATCGAAAGTGGCACGCAAGCATACCGGTGATATTCGAAAGATCAATAATATTATTGAACTTACGGATTCGTTGTTACTTCGTCGAGAGTACATTCGCGTGACGAGTTCCGTTTGCATCGTTCGAGAAATTCATTGGTAGTAGTTGTGTAGTAATTGACTTGCAAAATTCTAGTTATGCGGAATCAGGAAGTTCATCGGTAATGATATTCGTATTCGAAGCTCCATGAGAACCAGTTTCTCCTTGTCCTTTTTCGCACTCGAGGCAATCTATTTACAATTTCAAGATGTAAATACGAAGCACGTAACAATCTGCGTCGATCAAGAAAATAGCGACTCGATAATAATTTATTAAATTGACGATAAAATAAGTGTCGCGATTGCATTGATGAAAGAAAACCAGATAAGGTCATATAATCCTTACGAACAATTTTTTCTCTTCTCTGACAGGCCGATATTAGAAATAATATGTCTCGTTTACAATGAAAATGTAAATGTAAATATGAGACGTTCCAGGCAACATTATCGTTTATATCTTTCATGTCTAATTCAGTGTCGGTTGTAGATAAACTAGAGATCACGATACATCTCAAGTTGGCAATGCTATTTTCTCCAATTTAACGTGGCGTATCGACGATCGGTAAATTTACAATCAGAAAGGAACTTATTTTAACAAAACTTCCGGAATAGATGCTCGAGAATTGTACAAATATTGTTCATTTGCGGCAAAGAATTGCATTCTCCCAGTGTAACAACCTGAAAGATGAACATTGTTAAATGTGGAATGACCTACTCTTGAAATCGTCGTCCGAACGTAATTCAAGGCGATACGATTTCTAAATAAATATAAATACCTTGAGTGCTACGAAGCGACAGACTCGATGGTGACTTGTGAAAATTGACAAATATTTCACGAGAAATGTGAGAAGCACCTGACCGCTGCTCTGGTATCTTTCACAACTCCATGCTAACAACCAGTTTGAATAAGTTTCATGCGCGGGGTTGAAGATGCGCACACCGATGCGCAGCGGAGCACGCATGCGCAGATTGCTAGTGCGGGAAAATTGAACTTCAAATTAAGCACATTATCGAATGTAAATTTATATTGCGCATAAATAATCTCCTTATATGTCGTAACCTATGTACGAAAGTACAAATGGGTAGTAATTATTTGTTTCCTTTATAATTCGCGAAACACAATTTTAATATTGTGCGCCATCTGGACGGCAGTACGTGTAGTATATCCACTTGCTATATTTTTTTTTTTGATTCACGTAGTGGCGACTGCAGCGCTCTTGTTTGGATATATAGTAGAAAGCAGACGGCAATATTATATTGTTCTTTAATTTGTACATAATCTATACTCTGTGATGAATAAATGAGTACCAATTAGAGATTTATTGCTCAGCAAGTAGATTCACAGTGAAAATGTTGGATAAGATTTGCAAGCACTTATCCACAGTAATTTCTCCTCTATGTAAAAATGGAGGTTATATTGCTAGATATGTTCATTTAAAAGATCACAAAATCTTATGGTACAGACCGGAAAACTTGCCGATGTATGATCCTCGTAAAAGTGGAGACCTGGGAATAGAAGTTGATGTAAAAGATACTGATCTTCTAAAAGGTTACGCAGAATCTCCTGAACTAGCTGAGTAAGTATATCTAGCACGAGATAGCCACGTATATTATGATATGTTCGACTGCAAAATATTATTTGCTCCGCAGTGCAAGTGATGTTGTTAAGAAGATGCTCTCCTTGCAATTTCAACCACGGAAATTTACCATCCTTGCAAAGCGAGAGAAATATAAAGACTTGGTTAGGAGACACGATCTTGACGACGATTCTCCCGAAGTAAAAAGTAAGTGATGTAGTTTAAAATTATTTATTTTATCTGGGTAGGTGTCCTGCACCGAATGCACGAAGAAATATTAAAGTTCTTTTGATTTGCAGTTGCCAGCATGACAAGCGATATAAAGAATATGCAAGAAGTTTACAAGGACAAGCCCAGAAATAAAAAACTAAAAGTTTGTTTAAACGAAGCCATTCATAAAAGGAAACAAAAACTCAAATTATTACGAAGAGCGGACTACAGAAGATTTGAATATGTCTTAGAGCGACTTAATCTGATCTATAAACCACAGCCTGTGTATGCATTTCTTTTCATCGTATTTTTAGCATATGCGTATAATTTTTTATTACCCTACTGCTTAAATAGTTACACATTTTTTTACATTGTGGACAATGTTCTTTTGCAGAATAGCAATAGGACCTTTCAGAAAAGATTCTTGCCGTAAATTGACACAAAGACGCTGTGATGAACTTATAAAAGCAAAATTGGACGAATACAAAGCGCAGTTGAACGTTCAGAAGAAAGTCTTTTTTAAAGAAAAAGTTGAAAAACTTGCTTTCATAAGAGCAGAAGAAATAGCCTGTGGTATTGAGCCAACAATTAGCGAAGAGGATATCGAAGAAGCTCGAAGGCAAGCTGAACTATACCAATCTCTAGATGATGAAAAGAAAGACAAATAATATAAATAAATATAAATAAATATAAATAATAAATTAGTTTAAGTTATATTGTAATTTATCAACCCTTTGTCCATAAAAGGTTTCATAATTTATTTTTTCAATTTATGCATAATTTTGACTGAATATTTTTTTTAGGGAATTAATTAATTGAAAATCAATAAATCAAAGAAATAATTCTCTATAAATCACGGTTCTAAAGTTCCAATTGTATTTTCTACCTTCAAAATTCTGTTATCTACTGGTCGAAAAAAGCGCTAAAAAAATCCTTTCGAGTCTACTTATTGAAAAGAACCGGTTTCAGCTTATTAGGATTTGGATAACGTTACGAGGAAGTGCGCGGTGGCCTCGCGATGCGCGGACGAAAATAATTGGAGAAATTTGCAGGGAGTGGCAGCAAGCCCCGTAATCTTTCTCCATTGTATTCGTGTATTTTGCATACGTCAATGGTAAACAGGTGTAGGTAGCTAACATCACCGCGTCTAACATTTACACTCAAGTGTGGCTTAGTCGCGGTGATAAAAATCGCGGCTACCCATGAGAACGATTCTCTTTCACTTACCAACCGTATGACAGCTTTCAACAATAAGTTACGCGGCGCACCGTGAAAGCAAGCGTAATCTTCGCCGTGCCAGATACTTATCTTCGAAAGTTACACACCGTGTGTGGAAGACGCGCCAGGAGAATACTCCAGATTACAAAGAGGACAATTTTTAAACCAACCCTAAAAGATTCTGCTGGTCATCACGCGCAACAATAGAACTTACGAAATAAAATCGCCTTCCACTCGATCGTTGGATCTCGATTTACGAAAGACAAGAAAGAGAATCGACGGTGATCGACGCAATCGGATAATCATATCGACTCGGTAATCCACGCTCGATTGGAAAGGTACTGTGAGCGTTATTGCGGGAGGGCAAATCATAAATTAAAAGTCTTTCAAAACAGACCGGAAACGTGGCACGGAGAACTCTGCGGGGGGAAAAAAAGCGATCGGTCCACTAGACGGGTGACGCAAAATTCGATCGGCTCTTTAGTTTCGCTTCTGCAATATGACAAAAGCGTGTTTAGCGGAGGCGCCTTGAGCGATAATTCCCATGCGATATAAGAGAGGAGGTGGAGAGAAGACCGAGAGTTCTTGAAGATTGCGCATTGCATTCGAGTGAAGCCAAGTGCCCGCGCCTCGGCGCGGGACGCGCCAAGGAAGAGGGCAACAAAAATGCGAGTGAACGTTCGCGGTATATATATAAAGAGGAGTCGCGCCGGGGATGCTGCAATACTATACCTCCGGAGATCCATTAAGTGAGCTCGGTGAAATTTACCGTAAAGAGGGGCCGGTCGCGACACCGGTATCGCACCCGCACACACACGCGCGCGCGCGCGCTTTTGTCGTCGGTACGTGCCGATTGTGAGAGACAATGCGTTTGAAATCTCGATTAATCGACTGATTCTCCCGCTCCGATCTGCTTCGATTAAGCGCGCAATTTTCAACATTCTTTCCGAAAGTGCTTCGACGGAGTTTGTGAACATGCGCGTGGACGACGGTGCGTCTGTAGAATAAGTGATAGCTGTGAGAGAGCTTATTCGATCCTCATGGGGAAAGCGTTCGTGACAATGCGTGGATACGCGCTCGTGAGTAAAGTATATCATGTGTTCTTTCAAATGGCGCGAGGGTTCGTTGCGGTTTTTCAGAAACATTCTTTGGTATTTATGCGAACGACGGTAAAAGGAGATACGTTAGAGATTGCAATTGTATTTTTAGGGAGTACGTAAAATCCGTGAGGAGGGTTGTAGAAAATTGAGAGATTCGTTATTGAGCGAGGATCGATGAGAAAAATCATTCTTATCGATATCTCGCAATCGCTGAACTCTTTCCATTCTTGTTCTTATGAGCGTAGCCACAGTGACAATGCACGAACACACACTCGTGAGTAAAATGCGCTTTTTTAACAATATTCCCACCACAACCGGTCAAACGACCGTTTTCAAAATTTCGATTAGAATGTCCTTCGTACAACGGCATTGCATTGCTCCTAAATTTCGACTTTTTAAAAATATACATGCATATAATGGATTTTTCAATATTTTAGAAAAAGACGTGAAATTTAAAGGGGATGCGATTACGTTGTAAATAAGAAATTTTAATCGAAATTTTAAAAACGATCGTTTGACCGGCCGTGGTAGGAATAGTGTTAAATACGTGAAAGTGTTTTCTATTATCGTGGAAAATCCGTAAGAAAGACCGCGAGAAAGTTTGAGAATTCATAATTGATGGAGGATCGATGAGAAAAGCAATTCCTATCGATGTCTCGCAATCGTTGAACATTTTCCATTCTCGCTTTTATGCCCGCGGCCAACGATTTCAACGCGCATGTACACCTTTATGTAGGTATATATGTATATTACTGGAAACGTCGGATGCGCGCACGGCACTCCTTAAAGGTACAAACTGATCGCTTGCATTATGCAATGCTGTTTTACCAGCGTCGTCTTTCAGGCACTCTATCTGGTGCACGCATACGCGATTAGTGAGAGAAGACCGCGTGCAATTACGCGAAATTTCTCACGCCTTTCTCAGAAATTCGTCGGTTACTCGAGTTGAGAAATTCGCAAAGAGCGGGCGCCAATTACGAATCCATCTTGGCTCACAACACAATTAACCGGTCCTTTCTTTCCTTTCTAGATAATTTGTTGCTTGCTGAGGACCCTTCGAGCGGAAGTTCTACGAGAGTGAGCCTGAGAAATTTAATTCTTCATCGCACGAAATCAAACATCACGCATTAATTGAAGGAACATTAATTACGATCAGACGCGGCGCCATCCCTGGCCCACCTAAAAATACGCTGGCCCATCCTTTGGCCCACCCTAAAATTTGAGAAAATTTTACCACAATTATGCTGTCCTATTCTGTCTAAATTTTCAGCTTTTTTTATATGAACTTATTGTTAGAGTTAAAATTCTACGATTAATATTAAACGAAAAGAGAATATTAAAATTAATATTAAAAGAAAAAACAAAAAACAAGAGGTACAAGTTCGACAGTAGAGGTAAATGTGGCCCACCCGCATGAATAGTTCTGGCGCCGCCTATGATTACGATGCTCGCTAGAACTGTGCGTCGGTTGAGTTTCTACGAGTGTAAAGGACGAGAAATTCAATTCACCCTTGTACGAGATTATACGTTAGCAATGAATAAAATGATCATTAATTACGATGCACTCTAAAACTGTGCGTCGATTGAGTTTCTTCAATGGCAGACGCGAAATAACGCTTATTTACAAATCTACCTTTTAACAGCAGACGATTCTTAAATTTTCAACAGGTACTCACAGGATACCTTCAAAGGATCACGCCATTCTTACCCGTGTACACCTGTTGGCTCCGCGGCACCGGAGGACGTTGGACCGGCCATAGCGTGCGCTTTGAAATATGCCGCTACGAGATCGAGCTCACCGAGTTTTGGAAGTCGTTTACCTCCTACGTACGTGAAGGTTAACGCGCCGATATCCTATAAACCATTACCGAGAGCATCTTCACTGGTGTACATCGCGCCGCCCATTGTGAAGTCCGCTTCCGCTGTGGTTGCTACAGAACGAAAAACAGTTGAGAAGGATGGCGAATATATGGTAAAAATTCAATGGACGTACCATGGCATGGTCTCGATAACGGAGCTTAAAAGTACTGTGAAAATCATTTGTTTCAGGCTTATCCAAGGTACTCGTTTAATTATGGCGTTATAGATGGGTACACTGGAGATTCCAAGTCGGCGTGGGAGGAGAGGGATGGAGACACGGTTAAAGGAGAATATTCCGTGGTGGAGGCCGACGGCACAATTCGCACAGTTTCTTACACAGCTGACGATCACAACGGCTTTAATGCTGTTGTAACTAGAAGCGAACCACCCAAGAGTAATGAATCGTTAAATAACGTGAAAACATTTATACCTGCTCCGATCTTTAGAGGTGGCAGACGCAAGATGCAACATTAACACGTACCTATGATCCTCTAGCTTATGTATTATTTGTAATGATTAAAGTTAAACCACATTGTACCCTGTGGTACTCCCATTACATTGATAAGTAAACTTTCTCTATGCGCGAATGGAGATGAATTCTGTAATTTAATATATGTAACATATTTTTTTACAGGGCATGCAGATATCTTAACTTGTACAATACTTTTATACATAATATGTTCGTAAAATGAAGAATAATTAGTTGATCAGACTTAAAAGGCAGTGTTGTAAAGTTTAAGCATATGTAACATGTATACAAATAATTTATAAATTACATGTAACAATAATGTTAGTTTGCGAAACAAGTTTATTAATTTTTCTTCTTGTAGTCTACATTTGATGCAAATGCATTTCGAATGAGATACTCGAAGAAAATTACATCCCACATATAGGAATTTCGATATACGTTAATAAAAAGCAACATGTACGAAATAAGATTAATATTTAATACAAAAATGATAAAAGGAAACGTTATAGTAATATTTGTTAAATACTGGACGAAATCTTGTATACCGTCACTTTATAGTGATATAGGCTGTGCTATCTCTTCTTTATGCTATTGAGAGTTGAAATTGCTTTGTATCTAGCATTTAAATAATTATTATGTATTGTAAGATTGCAGTTAAATATTCCGGGTTTACCGTATTAGTACATTTCTTTAATATAGAAGCACGATTGTGTTTGCTATTTTTCCACTTTTAACATTCTAGTAGAATTGCAAAAAAATAAATATTTAATTATGGCAATACTTTCCCATGGTAAATACATTTTATATCATATACTTTATATAGATAATTTAATTGTCTTATTATCTTTAAAACAGTTAAAACATGAGATTAAAATTTTTGCCGTTAATGCAATATACTGCTTATTATCAGGTAACTGCGCCACAAGTATATCTAGGTGAAAAAATGTTTTTGATTATGTACAGCAGTAAATTCAATTTGAGGAATTAATCTGTGTTAAAATTTTGGTATTACAGATTTGACCTCTTGCTGAGCTTATCTACGATGTACCACTCATGGTATATCAGAATCGTATCTTTGTACACGGAATCACGAATGATCCATTTCACTCAATAGCAGCCATGCAGTCTGTTGTGCAATACCAAGTTAAGAGATCAATAAAATACTTCTACCTATTCCTAGATCTTTTATTACTATTCTTTTTTGCACTATTTGCTGACTTATTTTTGCTGGATTCTTTACTATTACTATGACAGTCCTTTACAGGTATAGAAATGTGTTCTAAGCTACCATTGGACATAGGTCCATTTGTGAATTGTACAGGACCATTATCAGAATTACTAAGACTGCCATTGTTTTGGGCATACCCAGCTTGGATGGAAGTGTGATTCTTTCCACTGGCTTCTTTGTTATTGCCAGATGAGATTGCATTCGAATTGCCAAAGTTGCAATTGTCCTCGCTGCCACTGTTTCCAATTTGTGACTCCGACTCACTGTATCGCTCAACTGGAATGAGGGACCTCATGTTAACAGTACAAAGCATGTACGAGTGTAGAAAAAGCAACAAAGTAGCTAGAGTGCATACTGGCATGAGCAATACAACAACCTTATAACTGGATTTGAAGAAAGATTAAAATGAAAGGTCACAATGAAAAAGTATAGCAATTACGTGTCATTCCTTGTCGATTTGTATCTACGAAAGCAGCTTTTGTGTACACTTAGACTATGTTATGGACGCATACCGATGAATGTATTTTTAGTAGTGATTTCAATATGGATCTATTTGTATGAAGTGATTTGATAATGTCGGCATGCAACATCTACATTAGTGAAAACTACTGATATGTAATAGGACGTAAGTGAACTACCACTGTAATTTATTAATAAAATATGTTTTATGTACTACTAAAACACAGAAAAGTCACTAACAATATTTTGTACATCTATAAAAGGAATGCCATTATCAAAGCTTCACATTTCCCATTCGATAAATATTTCTAAATATTATTAAATATAAACTATGTAGCAACATGCTATGATACGTAATATAATGATAGCTTTGATAATTTGATTCTGTTATAGTATACGATACATTGAAAACCCATAGTCTCTGTCTGTAATATAACAATAAAAGTAAACATAATCAGGTAACTTAGATAAACTTAACAGACTCCTTTATGTAGGAATATACAAAGTTACAATGTGTCCTATAGAAATGAAAACAATAAAAGAAACTATAAAGGCGTAAGACATTCGTTTTATAAATAAATAATTAATTATGAATATCCATTCAGGTCCTTACTTTTTTCTTGTGTATTTTCGACAAGACCACTCACAGCCTGTAATAAGAGCAACATAAGCTAGATATAAGTCAGAAATAGTACTAACGATAAGTAACACTACATAGTAATCTATCCATATGCAAATTTAATGAAGACAGATAGCTAATACGATATCTGGATTTACTAAGTATTACCAATTAATTCGACAGTAAATTCTCTACTTACAGCCATAGAGGTGATAGAGGATTTTGAAAATAATCTTTCGGCTTCTTTAAATTTTCTATTACGCTTATCTGCTTTACTGTTTGTATTTTTGTTGCTCGCTAAATATCTATCCCAGCCCCTAATAATGTTTCCATACAGTTGCGTATCTTCCAAATAACTTCCTTCGAATGCATATATTTGACGTTCTAAGTTTGCTAATGTATCCTGAAAACAAAATCATAGGTCTGCATCCAAAATAGAAATAAATGTGTATCCACTGAAAACATTTCTTCATTGCAATTTATTTTCTATTCGATACATCGAATTTTATTTTTGCCATTAACAGTTTATAATGACTTGGTACACATCCCAATATCTCAGCAGATAAACTGCACTTCATAACCTCAAAATCCAGTCGAATAAATAGCATTTATTTAACTTTATACGGCTGTTAGCTAAACTCAAATGTCCGTATTCTCGCGATAAATTCAATAACGTACCAGTTTTCAGTATGTACGAGCGCATATTTGAAAAGATTAAGTCAAATGTATCGAATAATAATGAAAATCGTACTCACTGCGATTTCTGCTTTGCGTTTCACAAGTTCCGCCAGTTCTGCCCTCAAATCCACGGAGGACTTTGTGGACATCTTCTTCTTCTTTCACAGCACCGTAAGGGAATAGCTTTGCATGAAGCAAAGATATTGAAAAAAACTGTAAAAAAAATGTGCAAAGTACACGTACGCCAAACGTCAACCGTTTTCGACCGTCCTCGTCCCTCTAACGGAGGCTTCAGAATTATGACGTTACGACGTAATCAAGATGGCCATCGTGACGAACCCTATTGGTCGTTCGAAAGAAGCGCAAAAAATTTAAATCTGCCTAAGAAAAACAATCTGCTATATTTGAAATTGTCATATCAAGGTGCGGTTGAACTATTCGTGCTCGTGGCTTTTCCCAATGTATTACTCTTGCCTCGCAACACGCATCGTCCTCGTCATACACAAGGCACGAGCACGCGCAATGTAACTGCATTTTTACATTAGCTAATATGCGAATAATTAAACGGTTTGAAAGATAATAATAATTCTTAAAGGCTTATACTGCATCTAAATTCAATTGTACGTCTAATGAAGAGTGTGAAAAATCAATATCAATTTTCCGTTGGATTTGCAATAAGATCTTGCGTTCTAATGGAAGAAATCTTTCAGTAATTTCACTTTCTTCCTTCCTGGGCTTTCCTTGTTCTTGGGTTGCTCCTCCTTCTATCCATTTTGCCCTCCCACGCAGGAAGACCTCGCCACTACCCCTGATAGCGATAATATATGGAAGCACACGCCTTACCTGTGCACCAGTCCTACAATAGCGTACCTGTGCATCTCGGTGGTAACGGCGCGTGTCATCGTCCTGGTCTACCGGGTCACCAGAAAACGGTCCTTTCTAAACATCTGCGGAGGACCTCTTAATAGGCTCTCTCACGTCGTTCCTCATCGCATCGTTTCGTCGCGCTCTCTTTTCTTCCTCTCCAACGCGAGAATGGCATTTCAGGAGCGCAATTTTCAAAATGGAATTCGAGATGAACTGTCGAAGGGCGGTGGCAAACAGGCGAGACGTTCGATGGACGCTGTGAGTTGTGTTGCAGATTTTAGATATTTAGATATTTAGATATCTAATTAATTAGCTAATTAAGTAGGTAACTTTCTCATTTCCAACGATTCTAAGGCGATCTAGTGAATTTCTACGTTCTCCGCCATCTAAAAGAATAAGTTTCAATATTGGCAAGAGTATTGAACCTGAATTGAACAAAGTATTAACCACTTGCGCTGGAAAGACATGTCACGCACGTCGTAATGCTTTTGTCGCAGAATCGCCAACGACGTGGTATGCACGTCGTAATGCTATAAATTAGTTTAGAAAATATAAATCTTTTCTCCGATTTCTCTGAGGCATCGAACACTGCGTGACGCCTCCCAGCGAATTACACTGGACCGTTCTGGTACACACGTAGGTCAGTTTTTTGCCAGCGCAAGTGGTTAAAGGTCATTTAATAAATACATTGAAATTTAGTAAACATTCTCCAAATGATTTGCACTAAGCTTCGCTCTTATCGCCAGTAAAAGCTCTCACAATTACAAGAAGACAACTTATCTAAACGAGCTGCACTTAGAGCATTGGCGAGCTCATTATCGAACACGCCTGTAATCGCCTGTTTCTTGGCGACTGTAATGAGGAAAAGTCCGTGTAAACGGGCGCAATTACGGCTGAGTGAGATCCTTGAGAAGCCCCCCTGCGAACGTTTTCCGTAACCTCCGCTGGTAACGTAATAAGAGATCACACGTTCCAGAAAGATTGTTAATTGATGCATGCGAGCGCGCTTGAATCTTATGCGCTCTCTGTTCAGTTAGACTTGCCACGCGCCGTGTGTACGTATAGCCCGATTACTTTCTATTCACCTTAAAATTCGTCGATAAGATACAACTGTTAAAACATCATCGATAAGGTCCTACTTCCCGTGCTCTCATTAATATAGAATGGCGCTTAATAATGCAGCCTCGGGGCATTAAATTCTTAATACCAACGGGCGCATCGGCTTGGAAAAGAGAAATAAACATAAGGAAACAGCTGTTAACGAGACATTCTCCGCCCCAATTTGGATGTCGTTTAAAAATGTTTCTTCAAGCGCGATGATATCCGTCCACGAGTAGGGCTCAAGTAAATACGTCTTGAAGAAACTTACGCACGACTAACGGTAAAGCAAATTCGTATTCGTGTCGATAGCACGAGGTAACGATTACGCAGTCCTGCGTTGAGCAAGGTGAACGCTGAAAGGACGGTTGGTCCACTACGAACCTCGTGAACAACTTTGCGTAGCATCCTGACGCCTAACGCGGAAGCACTCAAACTCAAGGTACATAGATTCGAGCGAACGTGATCGAGGAGATGATTGGCGAATCTCAGAAAGGAATATCTAAGTGTCCAGTCGTTTGCCGATGGAGGACGGAAGCGAAGCAAGACTCTGAAATTATCAGGACACTTATGTCGAGGAATGCTGAGAATTCGTATTCAATGGTCCAGAAGATAACGATGACGAGTACGCCGAGGAAACTGGTTCTTCGTCCCGCTACTTTCGACGAAAGTGGACTTTCTTTCGACTTTCTCGATGGCCCAAGCCAAGGACCTTTTACCGAGCCAACAGCTCAGTGAGTTCGCGGACCAACGCGCGGTACGGTTCGTTGCGACGACACCAGAGGAGAAATCGCGTTTGAAAAGGTTTCAAGAGATTCTCTCGATAAATCGGCCGTTCTCGTGTAATTTTCATCTTGCTTCCTCGATTCCGCGTTGCGACGCTAGAGAATTGACCGTCGAGGAGATTTGAAAATTTCGCGCCTTCCTCGCCTCGATAAGATCTCGCGGGAATCTTTGACTATAAGACGACCGCGTGTCGCGCGTTGATTCGATACTGCCATTACGATATTACGTGAGCGACAGGAAATTGTATTGCCACGATGCGCTTATCTATTCGAATACAGTAATGGTAGCGAGCGATAACTACCAACTATAAACTGATAGTCCTACGTGGAACATCCGGAGGACGTAGAGGAATTTCGTTGACGGTCGTGCATTGTTCTTTTCGTCACGCTCTTTGACGCTCTTTAGTTACGCCTTTCAAAAGAATATCAAAAGAGAGATTGCATACTTACCGAGAGTGCGGTCGCATGCAAATGAATTTCATTCGTTCGGTGTACAAGTGAGCAACGTTGACTATACGCGAGCGCATAGAATCTCAGTTTGTCGGTGGTTATTTCTCGAGTGATCGTAGAACATGGGTTTCTCAGCGCGTTCTATCTTGGAGAAGTCGAGTTGTCAGAAGCAGGTGTGTGTCAATGCGGTTGGATTTTGAATCGTAGTCTAAAATTAACGAGAGAGTCTGAATGACGAGTGGTATGAGTGGATTGACAAAGGGAAATTATCATTATACTTTGCAGACCGTAGCGACAAACGTAACGTCGCAGGCTCATCATGTATCAAGATCCAAGCGTGGTGAGGCGGTAGGAGCGGTCAGAGGATTTCGAGGATGTACCATTTGGATGACTGGACTGTCCGGGGCAGGAAAGACGTCGATTGCATTTAAATTGGAAGAATTTCTGGTTTCTCAGGTATCCCGTCCGTTTCGTTTTAAGAAAATGTCAGCTGTTTTTAAATTTCATTGAGCGCGCGCAATAGATCTCGATACTAATAAAAATTCGACGATCTCACATAGAGAAATTAAATTAAATTGCACACTCACAATTCTCAGACCAATAAATCTTCTCCGTTCTGGTATCCGAGGTATCGCACGTACCTAATAAAATTAGTTTGTTTTTAAATATGAATAAACGCAGATAATAAATCGGTATTAACAAAATATTCCATGGTCAACGTAGAGAACTAAAATTCCCTCACCCATCGTCAATTTCTCCAACAAATTTTCAATGTTCTTGCCACACCAATAACTGCGACTAAAAATTCAACGTCCCAAAACATGTACATTTCAAAACTTTCTTTCCGTACAATCACCCAAAAAGTAAAATCGACCTCCTTTTCTCAGGGAATTCCCGCTTACGGTCTGGACGGCGACAACGTGCGCACAGGCTTGAATCGAAATCTCGGCTTCAGTAAAGAGGATCGCGAGGAGAATGTCAGAAGAGTGTCCGAAGTGGCGAAGCTCTTCGCTGACGGTGGGGTCATCACCCTCTGTAGCTTCGTCTCTCCGTTCGAAGAGGACAGACGCATGGCCAGGAGAATCCATGAGAAAGCGTACCTTCCGTTCTTCGAGATCTTCGTGAACGCGTCCTTGAAGGTGTGCGAGACACGTGACGTGAAGGGTCTCTACAAGAGAGCGAGACAGGGCACGATCAAAGGGTTCACTGGCATCGATCAGTCCTACGAAGTGCCCACGAGACCGGACCTGATGGTGGACACGGAACAGTGTACCCTAGCAGAATCTGTTTCCACGGTGATTGAGTTCCTGGAGGAGCGCGGTGTAATTCCAAGGATGCACGGTATCGGACGTCCTGTTCAGGAGCTTTTCGTTCACGGATCCAGATTGACAGAGGTCCTGGAGGAGATGCAGGACCTGCGGAGAATCGACGTGAACGAAATCGACGTTCAGTGGATACAGGTGCTGGCCGAGGGCTGGGCAGCTCCGTTGAACGGATTCATGCGTGAGAATCAGTACCTTCAGGTACGTTGACGAGGTACCCGAAGAATCTAAATTTCACCTTGCTCGCGTAATACTCGCAACCTTCTCGGCTACCACGCGCGTAACACTTCCGTAATTCATTGGACGAGCCGGTAAAGTGAAAGCTGGGAATCTCACTTTCGCAGAGCCAGCACTTCAATTGCCTGGTCGAGAACGGTGTGCAGATTAACCAGTCGATCCCGATCGTCCTGGCGGTGAGTACAGCGGACAAGGAACGTTGCCAGGACGCTTCGGCGATTGTCCTTCGTTACCGAAGAAAGGACCTAGCTCTTCTGAGGAATCCGGAGTTCTATTTCCATAGGAAGGAGGAGAGATGTTCCAGAGAGTTCGGCACCAACGATCCACGTCATCCGTACGTGAGAGTAATCCACGAGGCTGGGGATTGGCTGGTCGGAGGAGAGTTGGAGGTTCTGGAAAGAATCAGATGGAACGATGGATTGGATCATTACAGGCTCACACCCAACGAGATCAGGATTAAGTGTCGTGAGATTGGGGCTGATGCCGTTTTTGCGTTTCAATTAAGAAATCCGATACACAATGGGCATGCTCTGCTGATGCAGGTACCAGAGTGATAGTTTGTCCTTGAAGGTGTCTGATAGTCACACGAAGGTATTATGATGATGATTTCTCGCAGGACACTAGGAGGCGTTTATTGGAGGAGCGTGGGTTCAAGAAACCTGTTCTTCTGCTACATCCGTTGGGTGGATGGACGAAGGACGACGATGTGCCCTTGCCAGTGAGAATACGACAACATCAGGCGGTCCTTGAAGAAGGGATCCTACACGACGATACGATATTAGCTATATTTCCAAGTCCGATGTCTTATGCTGGTCCAACTGAGGCAAGAAGGATTTTATTGTAGACGCGGCTTGGTGTAATCCGTGGTCCAATGGTTGGGGTTTCTTTGAGATGTTACTTTTGTTTGTTTAGGTTCAGTGGCATGCCAAAGCCAGACTGGTTGCTGGCGCGAATTTTTATATTGTTGGTAGAGATCCCGCTGGTGTGCCACATCCAAATAAATCAGCTACTCCGGATGGAAATTTGTATGACAGCACCCACGGTGCCAAAGTTCTTTCCATGGCACCTGGTCTACAGAATCTTGAGATCATACCTTTTAGAATGGCAGCTTACGACACCAAGCAGAAGATGATGGCATTCTTCGAGGCTGAACGACAGGAAGATTTCATCTTCATTTCGGGGACCAAGATGCGCGGTTAGTAATATTAATTTGTGGTTGAACGATGTGGCACTAGGAAGTGGCGGCATTTGTGATTTTGCTTTTCAACTTAGGTCTGGCGAAATCCGGCGAAGAACCACCCGATGGATTTATGTCACCAAGGGCGTGGAAGATCATGGTGGATTATTACCAGAGTTTGGCCAAATCATAGTTTATGAGTCACGATACGTACTTTAAGTTTAAGTAGATTCTCCACTACCGTGTGCACTGATGGGATACAAGTCCTTGAATCATTCTCATCGGTGCGCAAGTCGTTCAACGTTTTAGGTAACAGAAAGATCAGTATGTTAGAGAACAGAAAAAATGATCCATGGGAAGCAACAAGAAAGACACAAACGTAGATCGACTGAAAAACTTAACAGATATTATATAATATAATTTATACATAAAATTAACAAATTTAATAAGTTGTAAATAATGTTCTTACATCTGTAATCGGACGTAAAGTAAGTAAAGCATTGTACATAGTCCTAAACGTATATCACTGCTGCGAAATTGGATGGGAAATGAATGTAGTCTCATCCGTGGCTTGATTTCTTCTAGTGTCTATCGACTTTGGTATATTTATTTATTGCATCGAAGGTACGGACACGGAGAATTCGTAACTTAGAGTGTACTTGAGAGTCGAGATGTGAGAGAGGGACAGACAGATTGTTGTAGACAGTGTTCCATGGACTCCATGGACTCTTTATCCTGAAGAGATGCTTGCCGAGTAGGATTCTTCACGACGTCGGCTTTAATCTGGAAGATCTGCAATACAATACTTTGTCGCGATCTGAATGTTTTTGAAACGTCGTTGCGATGTGCATAAATGCATTGATAAGAATCAATTACTTTCCGCACAAATTAAGATGGTGTATACGAAAATAAACAAAGATGTAAGAGACTCGTGATTATACCTGCAATGAAAACACAAAGCTTTCATGCATAGTTTCATGTGCAATTGCTTCGAGGAGAAATTTTGCGTTCTCACGAACGAATATCAAGCTAATATACAACTACTCACTGTGTACAACACTACCAAGCAGATGCTACACCAAATCTATTTTACTACTTAAAACAGAAAATTATATATGAAATGTACAAATGGAAGACAATGGTGCAATTGACGACTCTTACATACAAATCTAATTACGCCTCGTAAACTAAATATAACACTACTGCGCTACTTCTTTGGTACGGGACGAATTGATTAAATTCAAAATTGATTAAATTAAATAAAGCGGTGAAAGGATCTATCTAGGAGGCGATGCACGAAACGGCTCGCCTACCTTCCTCCTCGGAATCGGATATTCGGGTGGCCTGCAAAGAGCTTTGCTTCGAAAGCGTCCTGCCGAGGCCGCGAGGCCTTGGTGGAGGGGATTGCTTGTTCCAAATCGCTTCCAATTGATCAAAGTGTTGAGATTGAGCCAGAGCTGCTTGTTCCGGTCCTAATCCTGGCTGAGAACCCGCTAAACCCGCTTTGCTGATCTCCTCCATTGAGGCGCTCACACTGAATCGGCGCTTCAGCCGTTCCTCTACAGATGCTACCATTATACCTGAGCAAGCCCAATGATTAAATTGCTATAAATATCACTGCATTGCGCTGTAACACACGCTGCGCCTAAAGTACGAAAACAATGACAATCTCGGTTTACATACCTGAAGTGAGATGCCCGTATTTTCGCTGCCAAGTGTACGTGTCCAAGGACACTTCCTTCTTTAGTAATCGCCTTGCTGGACGTTTCGGTCCAGGTGGCCTCAGGTCCCTAGGTGCCACGTAAGGTGGCAATTTCACATATTGCGCCGGTGTATTGTGTAGACAGAGGATCGGCATGCACTTGTGCTCCAACAAGTGCAGGGCTAGTCTGGAACAGTCGGTGGATATCTCCACCCCGAGGATTGGCACGTGAAGCATTATAGAACTGAGGGCCGTTCCCTTCTTGGTGTCCCAGACGATGAGACTCTTATCTTCACTGCCGGAGATCGCCAGAGTACCGTCGCCCGACAGTCTGACACACGTCACGTACCCGAGGTGTCCCGCGAGCGTGTGCACGTCCGCTCCCGTATTTATGTCCCAGACTATCAAGTTGGCGTCTCGAGAGCCGGATACGACTATCGATTTATCGAGAACGGCTACAGCGACGCAGGTTACGTGATCCGTGTGTCCCACTAGTACCTGCGAAGCAAGGAAGCACATTGGAAAATTAGAATAAAGACAGTAATTACGTTAATCTCGACAGTTTTCATTGTTCTATACCAAACCTGCGAAAGTTTACCACCAGCTAACTGCCATACTTTGAGACTCATGTCTCTGGAGCCTGTTATGAGAGATTGTGAATCCGGTGTAACGACCAGACAGGTAATGTCCTGAGAATGAGAGATCTGGTGCTTCTCCTCTGGACCAGCTCCGAGGCTTATTATTCTTACTTGATTGTCGCCGGCGCCGCAAACAGCGTATCTAAATGGCAGATCATTCGTTACGCGCGTGAGTAGCTAAGATGTTTGTATTCTTTTTTCAAAGTACCTCATGTCGGATGCTACAGCGAAACATCTACCAGGTCCACAAACAGATTGAATTAATGTACCGCTATCAGCAGCCCACACTCTTATTCCACCACTTCTGTCGGAGCTAACCACACGTCTGCCGTCTAACATAGCTGTGACAGCAGTCACCGGTGCCTGATGTTTGAAAGTAGCGACCATCAGGCCCAAAGTCAGACCCCAAACACGAACCGTTTTATCTTCAGATCCTGAATAAATTGATGGATTAAATAAAGGAATTGTTTTACGCGAAGCTTGCCTGAAGTACCTGAAGCGACGAACAATCCGGAGGCCGAAAATGCAATGCACGTGATGCTAGCAATGTGGCCTTCTAACGTGGAAAGCAACTCGTGGGTGTTTAGTTGCCAGAGATTAACCAGAGAGTCCACTCCGCCTGTCACTGCCATTGCACCGTCTCTAGATATGTCCAAGCAGGAGATTGCTGACGTGTGCGGTTGCAGGGACTCCTGTTTTCCAGGTTTCTGTGGTTTCGGTGATGGTTCCTCACCGCGAAAGCTCCAGTATGTCACTCGACCACCCCCAGCTGTAATTAGGAAGTCGTCTTTCTCGGTGACCTATTGGCAAAAGAATTGTTATTGCCCTGTTTACAGAATTTAATAATAAAGATTATTATTGTCCATTTATTGCTCAATGTAACATACAGAATCTAGAAGATTATTTTATTAAGTCACCTTTACAGATGTGATGTCGGTAGAAGGATTTGCCGGAAGCGTTCTTGTTAATTTACCACTGTGCATATCAAATACTGAAACTCTGCCTTCGAGGCCACCAGCTATTGCTCTTCTGCAATCCTTAGCTAAGCAGAGACTTCTTACGGGTCCCTGATGACCCCTCAACGTATGAATTTCTGTACCAGTGGCCAAGGATCTCAAATAAAGTTTGTTGTCCTCGCAAGCAGCCAATAAGAAGACGGAATCCGCAGACACGTCAAGCATGGCGACAGGCGAATGTAAAGGTATGCTGTTTAAAAGAGTGAAACTTTCCAGAGACCACAGACAAACTGTTCCATCGGCGGATCCGGAAATGAGGACCTCTCCTGCACTGTCAACACGAATCGCCGTCACTGGCCCTCTGTGATGATCGACTTTCATTAGTACCTCGCCGGTGAGAAGACTGGTGGCAATTATTCTCGAATCTTCTCCACCGCTTACGATAACGGAATTGTTCAAGGCTGGCGTCAAGGTGAGGACAGGTGCAATGTGCTCGCAGATTTTTCGCTTTAGGGTCAACTCTTTCATATCCCAGACGATGATGGACGTGTCTTCGGAACCGGTGAGCAAATATTGTGAGAAGTCGACAAATGATTGATGGGTTACAGCCAGACAAGATATTGGACTGGAATGACCTGAAATTGAATAACATATTCGATCGATGGTGAAAGGCACAGTAATGTTTCAATCGAAATAGATTAGTTAACTACAATACCTTTGAATGTGTGTACCAATTGGCCTGACATTACATGCCATAATTGAGCGTCACCCTGAGCTGGAACAACTACCACATGCTGGCCCGAAGGCACAGCCTCGACTAGCCTAACGCCTTGAGGGCACGATAGAGCTCGAATTTGAAGAGGAAGTGGTGGTTGCAGCCATCCATTTAAGGGTACAAGAAGTGGAGCAGTGAATCCATCGCACCAAGCCATTGCTGCCATTACCATTCTGCTTACCTTGAAAGAATGTTGAACGTTTTTATGAATAACGTAAAGAGTAACGTTTGCATATTACTAAAAGAGGGACGTGCACAGACTCTTCAAATAAAATATTCTTACAAGATCACCACCATCCTCAGTCACAGGTCTCAGCCAGCAAATGAGCTGTGCACCCAGCTGAAGAGGATCCCTAGTAAGCACATCGCTGGACTTTCTCACTGCATAATAAACCAATTCCAGATCTCTTTCGAGAAGATATCTCCTGGCGTGTTCAAGGACGCATCTCAGGTAACTGACCGAGACCATTTGTACGGCCGCCAAGAGAAAATCGAAGGCGCAAACAGCCAGTCTCTTTAGCTTCTCCACGTCGCTTGCTCGCAGAAGATGAAGCCACGCCTCCTCCACATGGCGCAGAGTATATGTAACATCCTGAGACTGTGGCGCGCTCTGAAACGGAGTCTTTTTATCTGGAGGATCTGTGGGTACTTCAGAAGCTTCTTCGCTGTGGTACGCGTCCTCCGAGAAAAATAATCTCGCTAATTCCGAGTGCAGGTTTCTGCACACGTCCTGATTCTTGAGGAATCGTTTCCTGGCGACCTCTCGACTGAGCCATCGCCATCCGAACATCAGTCTACCGCTCATCACTCGAACCTTCAATAATCAAAACAGTTGAAACCATAATGGGCTCAAACAAAATAAAGAATTCCGGTAATACCAACCTTCAACCACTGTGCCATGGTCCTCCTGACGAGACACCAACTAGCAAAATTGAATAGTCCAGCGCTCAAGCTCAATGGATGTTCTTCGTCAACGGGCATCACAAGTTCCAGCACTTCAGTCTCGGATAGTCCATACTCCGCGCAAGCCAGGAGTCCGCCAATCCTGTTCGCAGCTGTAGAACCGACCAGTTTATTAAGTTCGTCCAGGCCAGCCTCGACGTTGGGCAGGTCGCATCGCTTTTCGGACAGCTCGATTAGCGCGTCGCTACTGTGCAGTCTCTCCTTTTGCAGCGGAGTTAGTCGCAGAGCCTCGGGTGGCACCGCAGTGGTTGCAACAAAATGAACGCCTCGAGGAAGATTCAAGGGCAGCCAAGACAAGGCAGCGACGATGTCGCACTCGAGAGGATGCAGTCGATGAAGATCGTCTATCATGATGATTAGCTGCTCGGCCAACGGCTGTTCTTCTATGCCGCGCATTATCTGACTGAACCAATTGTTCAAGTAAAGAGGATCGAAGGAAGCATCCCGAGGAAGATTGCCGTCGTTGTTGCCTGACAAGAAGCCCACGTGCTCGCACAGAATCCTTAGGAGTTCGAGACTGTACGCTGATCGAGGTGTCGAGGTGCAGAGCCGAACCACTCGCAAGATTGGCCCGTCGAACCATTCTGACGCACTCTCGTAAATTCTGGAAAGAACCGAAGATTTCCCAGAACACCTTGGGCCCCAGATCAGAAGTGGACCGTGTTTTTGATCCTTTCCTGGATTAGTATGAGGATCAACGAAGTTAGTAAGACGAATTAAAGATACTAAGAAAATAGCAAAACCTTTTACCTAACATTAGGTGTCTCTTGACACGTGCCACGACTTCGTCCTCCTCGTCCATGGGTTTCACTTCTCTTAGCAACGCCAGGTGGGCCAAGCTTTCAGCATATACCTCTTGAACCATCTTCTTTCGGCTTTTAATCTCTGGATCTGCTTCGACCGATGCGTTCACCAAAGTTTGCAGCCTGTCCAGCAGCAGCTGCCTTAGTTTGCTCAGGTAACTGTCGTGGACATCGTGCTCAGAGTCGATGCCACCAGCTTTGTATTCGACCTCCATGCGAATAACGTTCTCCGAGGGCAAGACCTCCTCGACTCGTGATCTCAGAGAAGCCGCGCCCAGCGCGACCTTGGGCGTATCCTCGCCAACCCAGTCCCTGATCACTGTCACTATTCCATTGCCTTTCGCGTCGAGATCTGGAAGAGAGGTTCGTGTTATCGACTAGTTTCCTCCTCATTCCACGTAGCGCTCTTAATTAAGTTAAGAAGCTCGTAAATAGACCAGGTGACCCATTTCGGTCGGTCCGCGAGCGCGACTAATAATTCATCCTCCATCGCGGTTCCGTTACCAGTGACCACCGTGAGTGCAGGCTCGTGTGCAATATCTCACAACGATGTTGTCCTTTCGAACTGAATTGGACACTTTTTGCGAAGTGATTTCTCAGTCGATTTATGATTAATTGATGTAGATACTCACTTAGGCCGTGATCCAACTGTCTTTCCGCAGTGCTCTTTAGGACGCCCTTCACCTCCTCGTTGTCGGGTTCTTCGAGAAGGACAGACTCCGCAGCGACCCTCAGGGCTTTTCTCAGATCGGACTCGTGCGTAGTTTGCCATTCGTCTTGGGCTGTTTCCACGCTAGAACGAAGTGATTTTTATAGTTCGCCAATTTTTCATTCACTTGGCACTGTTTCCATTTGAAAACAGTTTTCCTTTTCTGCCTAATAATACGTTTTTTCCAGTTAAAGCGATACTTGATAATTTGATTAGAAATGAATTCGGTCTTCAAACGGTTAAGGATTTTTTCAAACGCGTTACCACTGACAATGAGAAGAAAGCGGTTTAAATTCTCATTGGCTAGAAACGTGTCAGATTAAATTGTTTCAAAGAATACTAACGAACGAAAAGTATTATACGTTGACACGCAGAATCGACTAGTTACAGAGTTCCTCAATGATTCTTCTTAACTCAACGTTTCCAGGTCGTGGAATATCGAATCCTCAAATTTGAACTTTCTCAAGCTGATCTGTACACGAAGACATATCGAGCTCGAGCGTGCCGTTCGTCTTCGTTTCATCTCTCTTGGGGAGTAGTTGATAAAAAGGAGTTTACCGATTCTTCGAGACCAGCTTTGGAAACGAAGTTGGCAAGAAGTTCGACGAAGAACCGTTCGAGCTCTTTCAGAACGAGGATCTTCTCAAACGCTTCATTAAAATGTGCTACACGCGCGATACAATTGAGTGGCGAATTACCTGGTTGCTTTGAGAACGTAACATTGGTCATCGTGCTCGTAATGCTCCTTGAGCATTGAGCAGTGGGCGAGAAGGGCGCGGAATGTTCCATCCTCGAACTTGCTGGGTACCCAACCAGGGTTGTAATCCTCTCCGACCAATAGCTGCGGCAAATACGAGAAGTTTTGTAGCCGAGATAGAAGAAGAAGAAGAAGAAGAAGAAGAAGTTGCACGTAGAATGAACGCGACGAAGGAGGATGAGGAGGACCAATCGAGAAACAATTTGATTGAACCTTGCTTCGCGAGCTATACCGGTATTACACGAAAGTCGTTCTGGATTGTGAACTCACTAGAGAATAGTGGGTGGAAGTGAAGGAGATTTATTTAAAGACGGTAGGAGAGAATGCAGAAAGTGAGATATTACCAACAAGAAGCAGCCCCTGGAATGTCGGTGGGAGGCAGTTATCTCCTCGAGAAAGAATTCGGCCAATCGTGGATTCGCGTCTGGATCCCTGCTGGTGCCGTATTGCATATCGACAAGTAGCACCTGCGTCATTTTTATTATCATCTATATCAGCTGTGATAAGTGGAATACTTAATTGAAGTGGAATTATTAAGACAGCGATGGTCAAAGTGTGGTGCAAATTGAAGAAAAAAAGAATTGTAAGGAAATTATTCTTTTCGTTAATTGTTCATTATTCTTCCGGAGAAATTATGCCTTACCTCGATTCCCATGTCGTCGTAAATCGACTGCAATTCCGTACCCACATTCTCCAGTAGTTCCTTTCTTTCCTCCGGAAAATCTGTGAAAATTCAAACACTCGTGAATTTGTAATGGTCATCGGACCTGAAGCGTACACACGGAAGATGATAAATGAAAATGGTGTTATGTTTGGTCCCTTCGTTTACGATTTAATCTAATTATTACAATAGATGACAGAACAATTAGTAAATTCGCAATAAACGTATTAATATGCGCGATAATTTTTAGAAGAAATGTAAAGAAATGCTTATTTTTGGTACAAATATGTTTTCTATTGACCAAGCTTCAATATGAACTTTGTTAGAAAATAACAAATAAATTATCATCACCATAATAATCCCACTAATGTCTTGATACACAAAATTAATCAACAATATACAGGGAACAAGCTTACAAATTAATTTATACTAAATATTTCGTAATTGCTACTAACAAGAATTTCTATTTTGCCTAATTGTTTATCAAACATCTCAAACGATTAATTAACGATCTACGAATTCTATAATCTATAGTTGATATTTCACAATTGCTGCTAATAAGTAATTCACATAATTTCTCCTTGTAACAAATTTTCAAGAAATTAATTAATTCACAAGCTACGAATTCTTTGCGGCTTATTGTATATTTTTCCTTTTTCGTCGAGCGTTCGCTTTGAAGGCTGAGGAACCTTCCGGAACTATTCTTGATCAGCCGCAGTGACTTTCCAGTGGATGAAATAATTCCATCGTCTCGCGGTATGAATGGCGCGCATCTCTCGGGGTCGCTTCGCCTTCAATTCCTTCTCGGCTTCTCTCATCTGCTGCTTCGTTCGAGAAGTTCCGATGGTTTTATTCAAATGCGCCCAACTAACTTCTCGCGCGCGTTCGTCGAAACGAGCTGTTTATTCGCGTGATTATCCGACAGAGAACTTCTCCGTCCCCGTTCTCGCGTTACTCGACGAGCTGGAGACAAAAGCGAGCTCGTTGGCTCCGTTTTCACGGGAGAGAAGCTGGAGCTGATGCGTTAAGACGTTAATTGGCAACTTTGATCCCTCGCAATGGACGACAGACATTCCTTGTGTTTCGAATCGATCGTGAACACACATGGAAGGCTCTCGTTTACCTCGCAAGCTTCCGACGATAGATTTCACAAGATCCGAAACGAAAGCGATCTCTTTGGCTTTGTTTCCACGATGGAAATACGGGAGCTGATGCGTTAACGTCGTAATTACTAACTTCGATACCTTCGAACAGGCGACAGCACCTTCAATTGATCTCGAACATCTTTTATGAACAATTTCACAGGATCTAAGTCGAAAACGTTATTGTCAGTTCCTTGTTAAGACGATAATTGCACCAGGTCTCAAAAGTTATTTCGAACTCGGTTTCTTAATCGACACTCTGTCGTCCTATTTTTTTCTCACTTTAATTTGATCCAACTTAAAGCGGAACACCGTGAGGAAATTTTCGCTAAAAATTTCACAGCACGCGACCTGATACCTTAATATGTTAATTGTCAACTTTGATCTCTCTCGATATTTTTCCTTACGGCTTTCTTGGTCCAATCGATCTCGACCACGCTACCATCTGTTCCTATTCTTTCCTCGCTGTAATTCGGCACCACTTAACTCGAAAAATCGTGAATAATATTCCAGTTTACCTCACTACCGTTTCGCGCAAAAATTTCACGGGACGCGAGACAAATTGCTCTTCGTAGGTGAGAATAACCTGGCTGCTACCTGAGGCAATATAAGTCAGAATTCCATTCCGAGTGCTGCTACACAATAGACTCGTTCTCCATTTTTCCGCCATCTTTCCAGTCCTGTTCTCTCTCTCTCTCTCTCTCTCTCTCTCTCTCTCTCCCCTCTCTGTCTCTCTTTTCTCTCTTCTCTCACTTGGTGGAAAGCCATTCTTTCGCGATGCGTTCCTTCGATATATCGCGCGCCATTCTCGAGAACGAGGGAGATTCTTTTACGCCGGGATGAGCATTGGACATCGAGGACGATGCTGCTCGGTGGAAGGTGTCCGTCTTTGTACTTGCGCTTCGTTTTGTCGGCCTTCGGGTGTCGAACGATTTATCGCCACGCTTCGGATTCTTCTCTTCCCTCCCTCGATTTTCCGTCAACCCTTAAACGCTACAGAGCGTAAAAACGCACCCCCTCCGCAAATATCGTTTAAAAAGCTACTCACGAATTTCGATATTTCATAGTAACTATAGTATTTCATAGTAACATAGAAGCGCGGAAACTACTTCAATTCCAACTTCCCCGAATGCCAAACGATACTACACGGTCCGTAGAACGAAAAGGTTCCCTTTAATTTTCAAGTTTCTCTCTAGTTCCTACTGTATTTGCACTGTGCCTTCTCGAAAAAATACTGCGATATTTAATACTAACATCTCAAAGTTAAATTCCTTTTTCTCGAAATTGTTGAATTCTCAAAATCCTAAGCAATAAAATCTCAAAGCTCGGAAACTACTTTAATCCCAACTTTGCCGAATATCAAACGATACTCGACGATCTGTATACCGAAACGGTTCTCTTTAATTTGCAAGCTTCAATACTAAGATCTAAAAGATAAGTTTCTTTTCCTTGAAATTTTTCAATTCTTAAAATCCTAACCAATAAAATCTTAAAGCACGGAAACTCCCTTAATTACAACTTCGCCGAATACCGAATGATTCTCGACGATCCGTAGAACGAAACGGTTCTCTTTAATCTTCAAGCTTCTCCCTTGGTCCCTTCGGTCTTTTCGCTAGGCCCTCTCGAAAAAAATGCTCGTCCTACAAACAGTTCCTCAAGCCCTCCGCCAAGCCCGTCCAAATTAAGCCAAGCTTCGAGCTCGCACCCTAAATTCGTGGCGACTTCATTAATCGCCCGTTTAATTAACGTCCACGAGAAAGCTACGAAGAGGAGACGAGCTCGTGATCACAGATTAAACCAATCACGATTTCTCAGGACGGGGTCCAAATTTCCAAAGACATTTTCCGCGATAATCGTGCAGGAAGAATGGAAGGACAATGTGAGAACGAGCATTGCCAGCGAGACAATATCGTTTTTCATTTGTTCTTCGAAAAGATTCTTCTAATCTTCTCCTCGGTGGCGGTGAGAATTTCAAGGCGCGAGAACGGCGGGTGGGCCACCTTAATAAATCCATTTCTCGCCGTCATTCGAGTCGCCATTTACCGTCTCATTTATCCCGTCGTGGACGACGAACGGTCTTCCCACTTCACGCCAACCAGCCGGCGACATTAAATTTTCCACGTCGAATTAAATCCTTCGCGTTCTCCCACAGCTGCCGCGAGACCGTTCCAAATGTCGCACGCGTTCTCGATGGGACAAGGAATTCGTTTGAAGGGAGCGAATGGGATTGAAAATGTTCCTTTCCCTCGTGCGCGGGTTCAAGTAATCAAGGCGATTTTCTCGCTGGCATCGACGAGAAGAATTAATGCGAAGATGTTGTAAGTAACTGCAAAATTGTCGTCTTGCTCGGATTGGCAACGAAGAATATTTCAAGACCTAAGTGGTTAAAGGTGTTAATGTCACATTTAGGGGGGAAGTGGTTTTATTTTCTGTTTAAGTATCCCAGGTACTAATTTAATACTGCAACAAGTAAAAATATCTGAAATTAAATATTTCCAGAAACTTATCAGTTGATAAAGGTGATATGACGGATCATCTCGCAAAATTAAAATCATTTATCCAAATTTGCCGAGACCAATTCAATAACACCTTTATCCACTTGAATCTTCAATTCTAATTGAAAGAGCACGTTCTCAAGCAAACTACGCGATTTTCTCGTCGAGACCGATGACGCGAATCAATGCGAAAACGTTCTGAGTAAATGGATAATTGTCTTCCACGGAGTGGTAAAGAAGGATAATTCTAATCCACAGGTTCCTCTAAAATCTTTTACGCATCCACGTCAATATTTAAAACTCTTCGACAAACCTTCCTTTGGTTCATCGAACATTCTAAATAAACATTTTTCAATATCCTGTAACCATTTCCTGTTATCAAACCAGTGTCACATTTTTATTATTATTTCTTATTTTCAATGCCAGCACCCATATTAAAAAGTTCGCCGACTTTCAACTTGTACATACGCGTCTGGTGTATTCTCAAACTTACGCGTCGAGTGATATTAACTAAGGGAAAAATAACAGTTCGTGTCGGGTCGCGCATAATAGGAAGGAGGGAATTTACACAGCGCCGTTCTCATTAGCATACATTAACTCACGCCTTTGCATGCCGAAGGAAAAGACGCTTGATCGATACGCCGTACTTTTCTTCCATCACCCGTCCGTCCGTCCGTCCGTCCGTTTTCTGGGCAACATCGCGTAACAGGGCAACGTGAAACTTTGGCAAGGAGTTGCGTGCCGGGCTGTTGGTGAGCGCGCTCGCGAAATTGTTTATTAGCGTCGGAGCGATATCGAATGGTGGGATCGTCCATGCGCATGACAGAGAAGCGAGAAGGGGTGCGCTAGACTAACGAGAACGGTGCTTGAAAATGTTTGTCCTCTGTCGTCGGCGGTACCAGCTATGAGCTAGGAGGAGAAATTCGAGGGCACTTCCCCCAAGTTTGCGGGAAAATTAATTTGCCCAAATTTGCCTGTAAACTGTATCGGAAGGATGTAAATCCAATCTCGTCGCTATGTAGACTCGAGCCGTTGAAGCTTTACCGGTAAATTGTCCAGTGGTAAATTGTTGATATTGATGACGTTGAAACTCGCGAATTACTGTCACAGCACAACACTTTGAACACCTCTAGTATATGCACGGTAATTGAACCTACGCTTACATAAGTAAATAGATAGGGGGCAATTGAATTTATAACGAAACAGTCTCCATGACGTTTACGCAAAGAAACAGATAGGCCCAGTTGGACTATCGATGCAGAAAATTTTGCAGCACGAAGAGAGAAGTTAAATGTAGGAATAAGAAAGCAGAAATTGTCGAGAGATTGTTCGGAACAATTTCTCTGCTTCTACATAAAAAAAACAATTCTTCTCTTTCTCATTGCACGCAAAAGAATAAATTTTCTTTTAACAACGGTCTCTTCTCTCGATTGCAAATGATGCGAATCTAAAAAATATGTTCTCTCGAGCGAGAACGTCTCGACTTTGGCAAAAACGCCGAATATTTCACGACGAAGCGTTCTCTCGCTTTTCACCGACCGTTTTAAAGAGTGCCATCGACCTGCCCGGGTCAGCCCATCACCGTAGAAAGCGTTTCTAAATTGACAGGGACACGCCATTTGGCGTGGCGGGTACTCACCGTCTCGCTCGCCTGCGATGAATATCTTGATGAGCCTTGGTGCCGGCAGATGAGCCGGGGGTGGGCCACCCTTAAGCACCCCCGCTATCAGCTCCACTTCCAGATTCATTTTGGCGTAGAAACGAACTCCCTCCTGCTTCTATTAACCCGTGCACGAGCACCAGAGGACGAGAATGATCCGGCTCAGACGGTCGTACTCTTCGTCATTCTCTGACTAGATGCTCTCGTCGAATCAATTCGAGAAAAGAATATCATCTTTTATTCGTAGAAGAAATAATCGCAATTGGATGCACAAGCACGCGTGATTCTTCGTCGCATTGCCATTTGTGAAATGAAAACTTCTTCGGGACGAATCAGGGATGTTGTTGGTTTCTTCTTCGTTTTCTTTTTGTTCTTTTCCTTTCTTCTTCAAGGTGTGCCTACATTATTCTCAAGGGAAATTCGATGCTTTTCTCAACCTGCGGAACAATGTCCTGTGATAGATTTTTATTATTATTATCGTTATTATTATTAGACGTGGTTTTGTACTTTATACCGAATTCCGAAAGTTTCTCCTTTGACCGCGGAGTTTCTTCTTTTCTGCTTTTAAGATGATCTTTCTTGAAGAGCAACTTTCACGGACGAGCAAAAGCTCGGAAGCTCGAACGAGTGGCTGGACACTCGAGAGTTTTAGGTCTCAAAGTGACGACCGTTCTCTTTTTTCTTATTTCAGATCCTCTTGTCGTTCATTGCTTCTCGACTCGATGGCGATTCAAATTTTCCCGCGCCAATGTAGCCTTATTTATATTAATTATCTTAGTAATCTTAATTATCTTTAATCTCTCTCCTCGTTTTAATCTCTCTCGGCTTATGTGGATCCTACGTCCGGCGTTACGATCAACAACGATTTCAATATATAATAATACAATATAATATAATCTTTCTCTTGGACAGTGAGTGAGCTCTTTCTTTTTATCTTTCACAACAATTAACTCGCAATATAGAGATCTAAGGTTCCTCTTTAGTCTATTTATATAATCTATGTCCTCTTCTGTTCTCCTCTTCCTCTCTCGTTATCCCGTATGACGTTTTCGTAATTCTATCACCTTAAAGTAGTACTTAATGGCGAGGTGAATAATCGCTTATTAGGTAATTTCGTTCTAACTAAAGATTGTCCTCGCTTTCGTTCTAATCTCACGTTCGACCGGTCCTTCACATCGAATTTCCGTTCTTCCAATTAGGCAGCGTGCCTAACGATCATCCTCGAGCCCTCTTCGTCGATTCTTCCAATTATTCTGTTCTATTCTGTTTTAATTTTACTCACAGAAGCTCTCTCGTATTTTTTTAATCCTCTCACCTTTCGTTTCCGTTCAGTTCCCCTTTCCAAAGTCTCTTACACCCTATACCATAATTTCACGGTTATTCCATGTTTCTCAATTCTTCTTTCCTTCTTTTCTTTTTCTTTCTAATAGTTTCGATACGAGAAGATACTGAGGGCCTTCTCGACCCACCCTACGTCAGGCCCATTCTAAGGGTTGCGCTCCATCTGAAATAAAAAAAGAAAATCGAGAGTGAGCCGATCGTTCTCCTTAAGAATTTAACCTATTCACGTCATTTGTTCAGATATGGTTGCATATAATTTTTTTACGTACGAGTCATAACGAGCTTAGCTCGCAATGCAGTATCCCTCTACATAAATACGTGTAATTGGTATTCAATTACGACGTCAATGAGCTAATGGGAATTTAATCGAACGAGAATTCGCGATCGTAACGAGAATTCATTTTACAATCCATCAGTCGTCATTCAACACCAACAAAAATCAGTTTCGCTTCGAGAGCGTCCTTTTTCGTGGCATGGAAATTCAATCGGATATCGAAAACGTCAGTTTCCAGGATTTTCTTCAGTTTCATGCAAACCTCGTGGGAGAAGATCGTGGAGGATGAAGTGGGATTTCGTTCTGCGACGGTTACGCTCGCGAGAGAATCTTAAATGCAGATGGGTACTTCCTCGTTTCGAATACGTCAGCAGAGCGAACGAAACGATAATTCGGAGAGACGACGTCAGATTGGTATCAAATGAAATTATAGCTTCGACGCTATTCGCTCTCCTGCAATTGATATCAGAATCTAAATTCTTCAGCGCTGTTTCGTCGTAGCGCAGCAAGCTTTTGCACGAGAGTAATTAAATTCAAACAAGTCCTCAACTAACTGAAATTACTCTGAAACCGTGGAGCGTCGGTCAAAGGATCGAAGCATCGCTTCTGAAGGCCAAAGGTAAAGACGAAAAGGCAGTGAATTTTGCCACGCGCGATAACTTTAGTGATTAGAAGGTGTGCGCCATTTTAACACGGTGTAGAGAATAAATTTTGTTCTTTTGTTTCTTGCTTGAATTGAAGAAGGAGAGAAGAATTTACTTGCATGGCTGTAGAGAAAGTAGGTGAAGAAAATTTGAAATTCCTCGCGAGACCTTTAATCGTGCTTTGCGTGCGAGAATAAAGAATGAGGTGCGGAAAAGGGCCAGCAGGTGTGGAAGGCGAAGAAGGGCGAGCAGAAGGGAACGAAAAGCAGGTTGTTACTGCTTCGGCCAGTTCACGGGCTCCGCTCTGTCGGAGACGTGGTAGTTTAATGGCCCAGAGAAATTTCCTGTAAGTAGATAAGGCCTATCTGGCCAGACACGTTAAGCTCTTCAACAAGTATGACAAACATGTGTAGGTTTGGGTTCCTGGTAATCCATACAAGGATTCGGAACCCTACCACCTTCTGACGTTTTGGGTGCGGCCTTGTGTACACAGTTTTATTTAGGTAACGATCTAGAAAGTTATTTATCGTTCTTGTGTTTAATTTTTAATTTTGTGTGTATTGAAAATGTAGTGACAAAGCTTCTGTTGGAATGAGACTAATTTTTATTTTAAATTCCAAGTGAAATTTCCACAATTTCCTAAGATGATATTTTAAAAAGAATTCACGATCCTAATTTATACATTGTTTACTACAAGACGTGTAGACTCACATAGTGTACTACACGATTCCATTTGCTTAGCCCTTTAATCATGGTAAATGTTATTGACGAATCAGTATTGTTGGAAAATGTCAGCACAATAAATTGAACAATCCTCCCGTAAACAAATTTATCGTTGAATAAGTATCCTTCGTGTCTTCAGTAACAAATTCATAAATCGAAATGGAATCTTTAGGAGACGTTTACGAACATAATCATACGCGAATGTCTTACAATAAATAATTTGTGGATTTATAAATTTATAGATTAATATTATAGATGTTATAGATGTATTCTATAGATTTACAGATTTGTGATCAAAAGAGGTCAATTCTTAGCTCCTTGTCTCCGTTTGTTTTACAGGATGAAAAACAGCAGAGCTGACGGAGAGAAAAAACAGGGGAGAGACGATTGAAGAGAAAGAGGAGACAAGGATATACCAGTGAGACGAGACGACGAAAGAGGGAAAGAGCTACGAAAAATAATTTCGGCACGAGCAAAGGCTGCTGTATTCGGGTGGCGACACGTTTGCTGCGGAAATTAAATGTCGCGGAGAAAAAAGCGGTGTGAGGATAGAAGGCGAGCGATTCGATGAGTTTTCCACATCCGTCCACCAGTAGCTTTGTATTTTTTTTCTACAAACAAAAGTAAAAAGTGATTTCGCCGATTTATAGCACGATGCACGTCGCTCAATAACTACAGGGGGAAATTATTGTGCTTGGCTAATAAGAATGCCGTCCGGCAGAAATGGGCTTTTAAACGTGCACGAAATTGAAAAATCTCGCACGAATATGGGTCACCGTCGAACGCGGGAGGTCAAGCAAAGAAGATGCGATAATGAGACTTCAAAATGTTAAACATTCGAATGAACGTCGCGGGTTGAACGCTTTTCTGTCACGTCCAGGCCAATGGAATACACGAGATGAATTTTGGATTTATATTTGGAGTAAATAATGCGCAGGTAATTTAATTCACAAGTAATATTAACGATAGAATAATTCACAGTCGTTTTTGAATGTACGTTTGTAAGGCGACGAATTATTTGATCCATATCATTGTATTATTTATTTATCCCTACCAATAGTATTTTCGTGACTCTCTGGGTGAAGTGAAAATTTGTCCTGCTTCCGGAAAAATTTCAATTTTCACCGTAGACCCTTTCGAAAGATTTTCTCTCCCATTTTCTTACAAAGAACCTAACCACCACCTTCTCAATCGCTTACCCCGTGATTCGGTTATTGGAAATAACGTGGCACGTTCTTTCATTTACCCGCGTACCACACTGACCGATGATTCGACTTTGCTTCGGCCAAATGTAATTAACAATTATTGGGCCCCACCACTTCGCCTCTGGTTGTATCGCGATACAAACGAAAATTGTTTTTCTGCTACGGATCACGCGTAAGCTGATATACAATGAATGTTTAATATAATTTACCTTGCCTTTTACTATTTCGAGTTTGATTGGCGCTCACCATCCGTTACTTCATTAAAGATATTAAAGTATCACGATCCAAAGAAAAATTATTTTTCTACGATTGGCCACGCGTAAGCAGACGCATAAAGAATATTTAATATAATTTATTTAGCCTTTTACTACTGAGCACTTCACTGGCACTCACCTTCTATTGGTTCCTTAAACATATTAAAGTATTTCGATACAAAGGAAAATTATTTTTCTACGATTGGCCACGCGTAAGCAGATGCACAAAGAATATTTAATATAAT
The DNA here is from genome assembly GCA_944319695.1 of Tiphia femorata. Taxonomy (NCBI): domain Eukaryota; kingdom Metazoa; phylum Arthropoda; class Insecta; order Hymenoptera; family Tiphiidae; genus Tiphia; species Tiphia femorata. The sequence continues at coordinate 6,564,294 of OX090902.1, forward strand.
TTATCTAGCCTTTTACTACTCCGCATTTGATTGGAGCTCATCTTCCGTTAGTTCGTTAACACTAGATTGCCCGAACTTTTTTTATAAACACGATTTCCCATTTGAAACAGTCAAATTGACTGGTTTCGGGCAATCTAGTGTTAAGGATATTCAACTATTACAATGCAAAGGAAAATTATTTTTCTGTGATTGGCCACGCGTAAGCTGATACATAAAGAATGTTTCAATTCTCGTTTCAGATACCCAGATCGAAAAATTGCGTCGCAGATTCCGCAGCAATGGTCCCGAGGGAAAGAGGGAGACGAAAAAAGAATTTAATTGTACGCGAGGCTTGGACGAACGAGTGAGCGCTCGCAGAAGAGGAAAAATATTTTTCCGACGTTATAAAAAGTGGATATTCCAGGAATCAATTGGAAACGTCAGCTCGGCGGCCGCGGATGACATTCCGATGATTTACGAGCAGGTTCATGAAAACATTTACCGAATTGAAAATTAAATTTCCGTTTACGGATGATTGGGTAACAATGAACCATTTGTCTTCGGAAAAAATGCCTTTAAATACAGCATGCCTATTACTCCGTTTAACAAATCTATTACGCATTTATCATTGTCCGATTGCGTAAAAGTCTTTCTCTGAAAACCCGACGGTAGAAGCTTCGATCGTGGAATTAAGGTTATTACGAGAAAGAGGTATTCAGGAGTTGCAGGAGGGTGGACCAGGGAGAAGATAATAGCTGGCGACTCTCCTAACTCGTAATTATTGCCTCGTGCTTATGAGCACGGGGCACGTCAAGAAAGTTCGACCGGTTGGTAATTAATCGTTAATTGCGGGCCCCTCCGATGTCCTTTGAACCTTTCAAGAATTACCGTCTCCGTCGACGAAATAAATCTGCAAAAATACGTTGATGAAACTAAATGGATTACGATTCCTCGATTAATTATCGAACGTGTAATTGAAGCTGCATGTGGCTACGATTTAATTTAATTTCCCAGTGAAAAATTATCGAGGAATTTTATTCTCGGCCACTCATCGATTACCACGAATCTAGAGTGGCGCGTTTAACTGCGGTAGGTGAACAACGACGGAAAATTATTCGAAGCTTTTGATCAATTTGCAGAGTGACTGGCTTTCCTCCACGCTACTTTTCCACTCGCTCGCGACGAACGTGAGGTCAAGTGTCCTTTATTACTGGCTAAAATGTTAGCCGTGCGCTGGCGAGACGGAGCCAGTACGGTCCACGAAAATTCTCTTTAATTACAATAATTAATACTGTTGCTTCTCGCGGTGCTCGAGCTCCTCGCGTGGTTCCGAGCGCGAAAAACTTCCGGACGCTTAATTGTACGTGTGCCAAATTCACTTTTACGTTCGTTTGTCTGTGGGCAGCGACGTGCACGGAATTGAAAATGCGGCATGTCGCGAGGCGTGAGTGCTCGCGGAAAATTCGTGGATGTCCTTTCGGCTCGCGTCTGTCCTCGTTACCAACGCACAAGTCCTTTGCAACTTGAATTTTTTCAGCAGAGAATTCTCGTGTCTCTAAGCTCACGATATTTTACACGAAGAATTGTAAAACTCCTAATTATGCTAGTAATTTACTGGTCGTGTATTCTTCGTTTTTTCTCCCGTGAAGATTATCTTTTAAAGCCCTCAAATTTTCCTTTTTCTCGAGACTGATCACTTTGGTGTAGAAACACAAATTTTCATCTGAGAAAAAAAATTTCCTAGCCCTGGGAAATTTCAGAAATTACCGGCAGTTATAACTACCACTCGTGCGATTTTCATTTTCTTTTTCCTCAAGATAACTGCTTGTATCCCTCGTATTTTCTTTTTACTCCAAACTGATCCCTTTGCTGCTGTGGCTCGAATTTTCTCCCAAGAAAATTCCCTAGTCCCTCCAAGCACATCAAATTTGCGACCATGACATTATTCATGAAGAATTTCAAAAAGCCCTGCCAACGATAATTACTTCCCGTGTAATCTTAGTTTTCTCTTCCTTCAAGATAACCCTTTATAGCCCTCATACTCTGTTTTCACGTGAGATCACTTCCCATGCTGCAATTCGAATTTTCTCCCAAGAAAACGCGGAGCTCGTAAAATCCGTAAGCATAAAAAATGTTAAAATAAAACCACCAACGATAATAACTCCTCGTAAAATCTTCGTTATTTCTTCCCTCAAGATTGCCTTCTACACTCCTCCATCGTCTGCTTTCACTCAAGCATGCTTCCTTCGCTCTTCCGTTATCTCCTGCAATGTTCACGTGTAGTGACACGGATCGTTTACTCTGGGAGTAAATAAAGGGGGAGAAAGAAATTGTGGCTTGGAACGGTGGATTGTGACACGTGACCGTCGCAGTCAAAGAAGGCTACAGACAAGGGGTTGAAAGAGGGAAGGAAGAGGAGCAAGGGAGAATTAGACCGATTTGACGTGGCAAAGAGGGTGAAGAGGAGAAGGGGTTGAAGGGGGTGAGTAAGTGCGGTGGAGCATACGTGAGAGTCACCCTTTGACGAAGAGGGTTACTCCTGATAACGGACTTATACTATTCGCTCATCACCTTCCCTCTTATACTCTCTTATTCTCTCTCTCTGTCTCTCTCCTCTCTCCCTGTCTTCATTTCTGTGGACCCATTGTGCTCTCGTCCTGCACCGAACTCACTGTCGTTCCATTGTTTGGGACGACAAAATATTCCAGAGATGCCGGTACTATCTCGAAAGAATGAAAGTCGCTTGCTAATTTTAAGCAGAAGAAATACTCTTATCAGCAGTCAAATAAAAAATCTTGATAATGGTAGTTCTCTGTTTCAATGTTTTTCAGGCTTGCGCGTACTATCTCTTGCAATGCATTTCTGAAACTTCAACGATCAATGCCTGAGCTAACGAAGATCGTTTGCTAATTTTAAGTAGAAACACTTTCTCAACACTCGATTAAAAAATTCTGACATAGGAAGTCCCCCGTTTAAAAAATATTTCAGACATGCGCGTAATATCTCTTGTACTCCACTTTCGAAATTTCAAAGATTGACATCTGAGCTAACGAAAATCGTTGTAGATTTTAAGAAGAAACATTTTTTTTTCTTTATTACAATAAATAATCCTTACTACAGGAGATCTACGTGAAACTCGAATTCGATACTTCGGCAAAAATTCTCAGAAATGATATCGTTTGCACCGCGAGCTTATGAAAATTTTGTGCTTCTGATGTATTCGTGTCAATCTTCTCTCTCTCTCTCTCGCTCTCTCTCTCTTTCTTTCTCTCTTATCTTCCTCTTCTTTTACCTCCACGACTCGCGACACCGCACGCCCGTCGAGATAAATGTTTGCGTATCGCTTTCGAGGTGGTGGGATCGCACGGAAGGGCGCGAAGGGAAGGAGCCCTTTGACGTCGAAATATTCAAGGAACGTTCAACGTTTGCTTTTGTGACGATGTTAGAATGGCGGATGAGAGAGGGTGGAAGCGCGCGCCCCGTTACGAGGAAAAGAAGGAAACCCGTTACTCGCTCCGCGGTAGAATATTTTTCCACGGATAATACACCGCGCACGCCCCATTCGTGAGATTCTCACTGTGGAGGAGAAGTAAGAAAGAAATAACGATAGGAAAGCGTGGGACGAGAGAGAAAGAAAGAAAGAGAGAGGGAGAGAGAGTTTATATTCGTGGATCGATAATTTCCAAAATCGTGCAATAACATGAAATATGCAGGTAGCAGGAAACGACGGTCAGAAATGAGGTCGATGGTTACCCAAAATCGTGTAATAACACGAAATATCAAGGTAACAGGAAACAGCGGTCAGAGATGAGGTCGATAGGTTCCAAAATCGTGTAATAATACGAAATATGAAGGAAACAGGAAGCAACGGTCAGAAATGAGGTCGACAGTGTCTAATATCGTGTAATAATACGCAACATTAAGGATATTGGAAACAATCATGAAAAATGATAGCAATAGCAGAAACAAGAGAAAGAGAGGGAGAGAGAAGAAGCAGAGAGTGGAAATGCTAAGTAAATAGGAAAGGGCAACGTTCGTTTATATTGGAGAACAAGCGAAATTAAATTTCCAACCATTTAAACTAACACGACCGTTTAATTATAATGCGAGGACAGTTTATCTTGACACACACGTGTATCCTGTCTCGTGTGCGATGGCGTTCTTGCCACGAAGCAGAATATAGAAGAGGATATTTTCCGAGGACGAATATCGTTGAGCAAATATCGTTACTTGGAATCGAATTCCCGATTGGAAATCGTTCATCCTCCACGTGAGAATTTCTACGAAATCGAGCAGCACACGTTGAAAGATAGAAATTTTCTTTACTCGAAACGAAAAGCATGAAATACAAATAGAGAAAATTATCGAAGGGAAAAACTGACGAATACGTGAAACACGAAATTGAGACGTCACACGATAGTCTCTCGAGGCTTTCCAGAATTTTCTTCGCAAGAATCTTCTCTTCTTCGATCTCTCATTTCCATTCCAAACCCCTTTTCCGTTCACCACTGAAGCTTCCGAGGGATTTGAAAAGCGGTGTCCGTCCTGTTATTCTCATTTCAGGGTCGAGTAAGGGAAATTGTGAGAAGGATCCACGCTGGTATATATTACATATTTATATTATTATATTTTACAATGAGATCTATCTAGGTTATCGTCATATGGATCGAACGAGAGTGGTGACTGGTCAAAAAATGCTTCACGCTTCGGAGCTACCACTTCTTCTCGACAAAGTCCACTTCGCGAATTAAATAGTCCTAGGGCCACTTTTGCACTGGATGAGAGGGACACGAGGAAACCGAATAAAAGACATTGCTCATGCGCACTAGAAAATCTCGACATATTGCTTTTTTCAGGGGTTATTCCGCGAGTAAAAAAAACGAAAATTGAGTTGGGAGGTGCACGACAAATTAGTACGGGCAGTTTTCGCTCGTTCATTGGTCCAAACTCCTTTGAGAAGCAAAGTAGGTCTTTCCAATATTATACTTCGCAATAAACAGTATCTGGTTAAAAAAAAAAAAACCCATAGAAATGCTTTACGTTGACACGCGGTCCAGGGGCCAACCGGTGAACATTCTTTTCGTCGGAGACTGGTTCCACGCGTAAGCCACAATAAAAAGATGGGTCAAAAAATCAAAAAAGAACGGGGAGAAGTGAGCGACAAATTGGCACGGTCAATTCGTTTCGGTCGTTCGTTCCGTTGCGACAACAATCGTTCAGGAATCAAAAAGCAAAAAAGAAATTATCGCAAATCTCCCAGTTCGTCACGATGAAAGAAGGGGGCTACGAAATGCGTGCGGAGGGTCGCTCGGGTAAAAGCAGTCACTGTCAACAGGTAGTCCGATCATCGTTGGGCACCGTTCGCGAGATAGTTCTCCGAGGAAAGATAATTCAAGCGCGCCCCTGCCCTTTGGAGCATCCATTACAAACCAGCACCAAGTCGGCAAGAATCATGGAGGTGAAGTTGGGTAGAGGGAGAGAGCCCTGAATCGATTCTCGAACGAGAGACCGCCACCGGACCGTGGGCTTTTAATTAAAAAATAAAGCGAAAAGAATGGAAATCGATTTGTCTCCCAGATTCGATAGCGCCGTTGAATCTGGTGAGTCGTCAATCCGAAACGATTTTATGGTATTCTCTTAATTGTCGATCCTTCCTCTAGATAGGACACGATCGATTTTCAGACCACGAAGCTTCGAAGCTTCGAACCTCTCGAATGGTCATCTAAAATTCGAATAACGCGATTTCCTTCTGCTCAGAGTGATGCGAAGGTTGGTGAGAATTCGAGAATTAGAGCACTTTGCGAAATAGAAATGCAGCAGTCGTAAGACTCGTTCGTGCGATTCGACACCGATCGTAGTAATTCGTGAAACTGCAGGATATGTTTGCACGTTTTGAATTGGGACGCTGAAATGTGTCTACGGCGTTGCCGACTCAACTGTAAATTTCGATAACGATACTCGTAGACGGTAAATAACCAGATATGCGGGCGCACGTATTACATGTTTGCGCGTTTACATTATCGGGCAAATGCTGGTCGAATTCGCGTGTAATTCGGGCAGAAGGGCGGAATAATTATCGAGGAACAATGGAATTGTTCGCTCGTGAGAAACGTGCATTACGCGATACAGCAATTACGAGACGAGATGATGAATCTCTGAAAATGTTACGATATCATGGTACGAGATAAATACACTGAAAAGTGGTGGTAGTGTTGGATGCGGTCGATTTTTACGTAGTTTAGAGCAGGAATGAGAAACTTTTTTAGAATAGAAAGTTGTATTCATTTTCGGAAATTATCCTAACCCGTTAAAGATTAATAGTTCGTTGACGTAAAAATTCGCATTTTAAAATCCTTAATGAACAAAAGGACGAAGAATAGGAATAATCATCTGTTGACAAAAGTGGATATGATCTCGTTAAAGAGTTCGCTTTTCTATGCGTGACCGGCCGAAGTTAGTAAATTTTCTTCGTTGCCGGTCTCCTTAAGAGAATGGAGCGAAAAGGCACCATTAGTTAATGTACCGGGATAACAACGGCGAATTCATGGTCAATATTTGTCTCGGCACGAGGAAACGAGAGAAGCAAGACGTTTACTCTTTTCTCTTCTTCCTTTTCCGCTCCAGTTTCATCCCCAATGGCCAAATATCCATTCGCATCTCGCGATATTCCAAGGCTCCTGCTTCTTCCTGCTTCTCGTTTCGATCGCAGGATCCACGCGACATCGCGTCGAAGGGTGGCAGCGAATATTTCCAATAACATTTCCACCCTTCCAATCATCCCCCTTCTGACATTCCTATCCCTACGAATTTTTCCTTCCTTCCTCGTTCCGATACTAGATCTTCTTACATGATTTTAGCGATTTTCCTAATAGTACATCAATAATAATCTTAATCATATTTCTACTCCCTTTTTACATTCCTGCCCTTGCAAATTTGTCCTTCATTCTTCTTTCCGGTACTAAGTATTCCCACAGAATTTTGCCGATTTCTCTAATATTTCATCAATATTTCCAATAATATTTCCATCCCCTTCAATCATCCCTCTTATCGCATTCCTACCGTTACGAGTCTTTCCTTCCTTTCTCGTTCGAATGCTAGGCCCACTTACACGATTCTATCAATTTTTCCAATAATATTTCCGCCCCCTCCAATCATCCCTTATCTCGCATTCCTACCCCAAGGAACCTTACCTTCTTTCCTCCCTCTATTACACGATTTTATCAATTTTTCTAATATTTCACCAATACTTTTACTGATATTTCCATCCCTTCCAATCATACCTTTTCTTGCATTTCTACCCTAAAGAACCTTTCCTTATTTCCTCGTTCCAATATTCCGCCTTCTTACGCGATTCTATCATTTTCTCTCTCTCTCTCTCACGTTCTTCTTCAGGATCTAGCCATCGAATTCTCCATTGATTTATCCAAGCTGCTCTTCTTCCTTTTCCTCTCCATATTCTGCTTTTCTGTATCCCATACCTTATCACCATCCATTGTTATTTCTGTCTTTTTCCAAGCTCCCATTGTCTCTTTCTCCATATCCACTCGCCTGTTCCTTCCACTCCGTGCCACTCGAAGCCTTAGTATCGGTGAAATGCATTCGTGTAAAAAGCTTCGTAGCTCTCGTACTACCACAGACACGGACAAGCTCGCGCGCACATAGTGGGACCAGTGTTTACAGCCTACTCGAGTTCCTGTACACAGAGAGCCTCGTTCCTCCTACCATCTCGTGGCTCTTGTCTCCTCATTCCGGCCGTGCAATCGCTCGATATGTCGCTCGTATGTCGCGCACTGAAAATTCCGAAAGGGACTCCACGACGTATCGCGGCCACCAACACGATTGATACGCTCCTACCGATGCTATTGAAAAGCGAAACCGTGTTGTCTGGATGGTCCACCGATAGAAGACTGATTTGTGATAATTTCGTTTAGTACAGATTTACTACAGTTACAGAATACAACAGATTTCGTACAGAATACAACATTTTTTGTAGAATGTATTATAATGAAAGATAATTATCGTAGCTCAGTTGGTAGTGTGTCACGCACTGAAACCTTCACAAGGGACTCCGAATTGATACGCTCTAATTCTATTGAATTGCGAAAGCTCGACGTCTCGATGTTCCGCCGATAGAAGATTCATTTGTGATGAATGACTCTGAATTGATACGCTTCTAGACAAGCTGTATAAGAGACAGACTATTGATAGGTAAGTAAATGAAATACAAAGTTTAACTATTAAAAAAAAATCGTCTTCAATAGGAATCAATAGGAATTTGTCTCTCGATAATCAAAAATTCTTACGAATTTTCAAGAAACTAATCACTGCTTTTCGAACATATTATCTTGGGAAGAAGTTAGCACTTCCGTCATTTATTTTCCACCCACACACACGAAGAAAGTAAGAGTAGTGCAGAAGAATGATATTGCGTCGATTTAACTGTCCCTCTCGTAAATGTTAGTCTTTCGCTGTAGTCCGACGCGTATCTGAGAATTGCTTTTCGAGAAATTGCCTTTGGATGGAACCACTTTGAAGTCGAGTTCAATTTGTAACGGCGCGATTAATGCCGATAGAGCGAGAGTAAGTGAGAAAAGAGAAAGAGAGATAGATGCCTTGTTGGCGGGAGCAATAAAACTTCGATTAATCTAAAATGAAGCGGATCAATGGCGAATGAGGAGAGAAAGTGGAAGAAAGATCGTGAGATAGAAGGAGGATGCGGGATCGTGATTGCTCCCTCTTCGGGGCTTTGTCGGACACGATCGAGCACAACCATTGGAAACTTTTTTACTTCCGTTTCCTCCTGGCGAAACGAGCAAACGGCCACTCTACTACCCGAGAAGCTTCCCCACGAGTATCGAAAAGGAGGAGTCAGAATTTCGAACGATTCTCGTCTCTTCAATCGTCTGCTCTCGAATACAAAGTGCTATCGGTGTTAGCAGTCAATGTGGTGCCTTATTGTTAGTACTAGGTTAATGCCTGTGAAAAGGTAGTCGACGGTTAAAGAGCAGCCCCCAAATAATTTAGAAAGGATGGAATTGAGTATTGTATAATTATGAAAAATTACTCATCTCGTGTTTTTGATTTGTGTGTAATATAGAAATATTCGAAGGGATGTATTGATGAATTAATATTGGCAGTCGATCCAGTACGAGCGTACTAACACAGCAGTGCATCTTATTCAATAATAGAAAGGAAGGAATCTTTTCGTTTGTTAATTTACACGATTACAAAAACAATTGTATATCTACGTGAAATAATTAATATTTGTACTAGAACACTGGCAACGCTCGGTCTTATCAATAAATAAAACTGAAGGAACTCTTTTTTCCTTTAATTTGTGTGATTACAAAAATAATTCTATTCCCTCTATTCGAGCCTTCCGTCTCCTCAATACCCATGCGTACGAGTCAACTCCTGTGCAAGTTTGCAGTAGCAACCGCTTTCAGACAAATTGCTACTGGCCGTTACGCTCACTAGGGACGCATCGAAGAATCGATTCGCGTCCCACGACGAGAACGACTAAACGATTAAACCTAGACGGTACAGCGCGAGCCCTCGCGAGCCCCTTTGTTGTCAGCACGCGCCATTAGGGAAGTAACGCTCGCGCGAAACCGTTAAGTGAGACGAGAGCCACGACAATGACACCACCATCCAGCAACATAAGTAGTTCTCTCGTGGGATGAGCTTTTAGCAAAGTGCACCGCTCGATCTTACAACGGTAATGTCTAGTGCCACCGTTGAGTAATCGCGTTTAACGTTCTTCCCTTTTCGTCCTTTTCCTCCGAGAGCAGCTTTAGCTTCCCGACTTTCCAGGAGAATGGCGAAGGAGAAACATTCGGGAAAAAAGTTTCTCGAAGAGAGAAGTTCGCCGAACTAATTCGGACTTTCCGAATACCTCGGTAAGTTTTCGAGAGCTCGCGAAACCGAGTATTGTAAAATGAGGACGAAGCAGGTGAATTAAATCCACTCGAGACGAATCAGAGCTGAATTTTGAGAGAGGAGCACCATTTATCAAAATGATCCAACAGTATACCTCAACATCTCTGACCCAAACTGCCATTTCTCTTCGTCGCGACACATTAATAATGCTTGCTATATATGTGAGCCTAGGTCCTGGAAACTTTTCGAGAATTCCACAAATTAAATCCATTCAAAACGAATGAAAATTGAATTTCACAAGAGAAGCACCCTTTATCAAAATGATCCCACGTCATATCTCAATGCCTCTGACCTAAACTGCCACTTCTCTTACTCGCAATACATCAATAATCCTTGGTACGTGCATTCACCAGTACCAGTCGTATAGAATTATCTCCATGGGAAGGAGGCACGAGCAGCGTGCATATTCATGAGCGCACGTGAGATCCACGCGCGATTCATAGATCAGCTGGAATTTAGGAGAGAATCTACGGAAATTCACTCGATCATCGACAGCACAGGCCCTTCAATGGCCTTGCGATGTAACGGGCAGCCAACGTGGAGCACTCGATCTTCCTGACACCTACTGCCAGCGGTTGACAGCAACAGTGAGGCAGCAACCGCGCGCCATCGCTGAACTTTCACGAACGGTCCATCGTCGGACGTTAATGGAGGGTCGGGAGTAAAATCAAATGGGAGACTTTTCAACATTCACAGAGGGATTGGAGTTTTCACCCTGCTTTTCCTTTTCCCCTTTTACAGAAATTAGAAATGAACAGTGAAGAAGAACTTTTCAATGAATTGTTTTGGGTGGGCATTCGTTTGAATAATTCTCGAGATAATAAACGTGGACTACTTGTATTCCAGAGAATGGGTAACCGTTGAATTCCGTCAAGAGAGCATTGTTCCGATTAATATAATATTACAAAGGAAGAACGAACGAACTATCTCGCGAAAAAATTATTCAAATAATTCTTGGGGCTGTGACGGGATTTCTATCAACAATATTTCCCTGAGTCTACGTCATTTATTAAAAGTAATTAAAATAAACTCAATACTGAGTAAATCGACCCAGGCCCCGTCACACTTATAATAACCAAGATACATATGTATGTGCCGCTACGTGCGTGAAGAAATGGGTTTTCATTTAGATTGCTTGCAGTACTGTGAATTAATTACTCTAACGCAACTTAACTTAGGACCGGAGAGGGAGAAAAAGACCGGCTCGTCGTCGTGGCTGTAGATGCCTTTGTTGTATTTGGGCGAATATTATTTGGAGTGCGCCGTTTCCAGAAGTGTCGTCTTCAATCGTTGGGCCTCTACTGTCCATTACTCATGCTCTCCTTACATTCTGGCTTTGGTCCCCTCCTTTCCATCTCGATGTCTTCTCTCTCTCTCTCTTTCCGTTGCCTATTGGCAGGCGCTACCTTACATCCACCCTTACAGGATAATTACGAAGAATATCTCATCTCCCAAAAACCATTAAACCACGAAATTCCGCGAGACATGATCGATTACACGACACTGTTATCAAAAATAATCAGTTTACCAGTCACGAGCCAAAGGCGACCTGTCCCAAGATAATCCGAACGTCCAAGAAGCGGAAGACAAAGAATAAGAATGAACAGTAAAGAATGTCCAACCGAACTATTTCTACTATTTATTATTTCTAAGCTAGTTAAAAAAATCCTTCGAAAAATTCCTACGGTAATTACCAAGAATATCCCATTTCTCAAGAACCATTAGACGACGAAATTCCGTGAGGCACGCGTGATGGATTACACGACACTGTTATCAAACATAATAAGTGTATTACTAACGAGCCATCGGCGACCTGTCCCAAGAGAATCTAAATGTCCTCGTAACCTAAAGAGAGCCCTCAGTCCTTCAACCTTGAACTTCTCGTCATCCCTCATCCTGTCAGTGGACCGAGTTACAACTCCATATAGATGTAACGTCGCCTTCGTAACACGCGAGAACGGGTATGGGTTAGTGGAGCCTTTAGCCGAAGAAAAATGGCGCGCTCGCGACGAGACGAGTCCTTCCATCCTTTAAGATTCGACCTTGAAATTTCTCTCCCTCCTTTCCTATCCCTCTCTCGAGCCGAGCTTACGGTCTCGAGCTTGCGAAGATATCTTCTTATCGGGCACGCGGGATTCGTCGACACGGCTGACCTTGAAACGTCCCACGCGCACGAAATTTCACGTAATCCTGCAGATAAGGCCCATTCTTCCTTCGCGCGTTAGTATTCGCAGATATCCCTCTAGATATATATTTCTTGATGAGAGAGAAAGAGAGAGAAGTTGGAAAGGGGTGCTCGACGACTTTTAGAAGGGTAGATCGAGTCCTCGCCAATTAAGAACCCTCGAAGCCTCAAAATGAGTTTCACGGTCACGAAGATGAAGTCGATATTAATTATCCGACTGGCGATTAACGGAAATCATCGGATTATTTCGCGAGGTAATTTCTCTTAAGTAAACCACGCCTCGTGATAAAACGACGAAGAAAAATACACGGATGTTTTGAGAGAACATTTCGTGGATAGCAGCGCGGAGCTTGCATTAATTATAATGGAGACGTGATTGATGATGGTGGTTCCTGGATCAATGTAATTTCCGACAATTAATCCCGTTAGGAGGAACGATGTAACCGAGAAAGGGATGGATATAAAGGAGGAAGATTTTCTTCGGCGTGAGAACAAAAGCGACGAATCCGCTGCCCTGGTAGCGTGGATTCGCCTAATTACGCACGGGCCATTCATCATTCGAGGATTTTAGCGAGACGTTAGGCGCGCAAGCGTGCCAGGCACTTGGAAAGCTTCGTAGCGAATCGCAATTTTCTCGTGTGAAAGATGCGCATGGTAAAATGCGAGAGAACGAGAGCGTGGCTTGACGAGGAAGAGAGAGGAATAGCGTGTTGCTTTGTGTTTCGCCCTTTTGCATGAGATTCGTATATGTATTTTGTGCATGCGACGTGTGCTACTTCCTGTTACAGTATCGGAGCGCGCGAATGGTATGCCGCGTTGTAAAATGTTTTTCAAGGCGGAGAGCTCGGCCCGGGCTACGGTGACGCGCAGAATAGAGGGGGAAGAAGGAACGGGAGATATGAAAAGGAACTGCTGAGAGCCTTTGAAGGGAGGCAAACCGAATGCGAAGCCTGTCGTGCGAGGCGCATTAGGCGCGGAGGATATTCAAAATGCCCGGAGGATTCACGGTGATACACTTGCGCGGTGATCGAAATAGTTTCATGTTCATATTTTTCTGTGGTGTGTTGGTTATTCGACATCGCATTGATATTTTTTTCTGATATCGAATAATTCGTGGCGAATACATGTGTCCCGGATTGAATTCCATTGAAAAAAATATCAAATACGAGACTTTAAAATTAAAGGGATGTTCGAAATATTCAAGGTTCCACTTAAAGCAGTTTCTTCATTTACTTCGTGAAGAATTAGCAATGAAAAATGTAAAGGGAGAAGTCCAATTTCAACAATTAGGAACTCAATTACGGACCGCAAACTCCAAACTAAAATCAATCGTGGAACCATGCATATTTCCAAGGAATCCAAAGGAAAATCAGCTCCGTAAGAATGAATTTTCCAGCGGACACAAACGCTTCATTGCAAGCGAGCAACAAAAACAGCTCTCCCGAAGTTTCCACGATTGATTTCCGTTCGGCCGTGCAAAAAGCTGGGGGCACGAAATAATTAACCTACCGTGAACGACTTTCTCCTTCGTGCTTTTATTTTCCGCTTTGTTTCGCTGAATCGACCGATAGGACGCAAGTTGGAGGCCAGGCCACGCGAGGAGAAAATGGGAGAGGCCCCTGAGCGACGCGCTACGAGATTGAAAAGGGAAATTCGAACAAAGGGATTCGCACAAGGGAGCCAACAGATTTTGAGTTTCACGCGCGCCCACACCCACGAGTTCCTCACATCGATTCGAGCAATTATCTTCTTTCGTCCTTTGTTCCACCAGTCCTTCCTCTCTTCTCCCTCGTCCTTTGTCCTCGCGTTCTCTCTCTTCCACGACGACCGTAGGGAAATTTCGAAGCGGAAGCCAACGGAAGTAGCGAGGTCGCGCGGTGAAACTTTTTCTCCACAGTCCTCCGCAATAATCCGCGCTCAGGTCCGCCCACATTCTTTTTCACTGAATTCGCGAAGCTCGCATGTTGCAGGCGAGAGTAAGGAATCGTTGCTTCTCGTGGGATTATCGAACGAGCCGAGAGAAGAAGCTCGGACGAAAGCGAGTATTAACGAAGGGTGCGCGACAGGGTGAGGCGGTTGAGGGGTAGGTTCATCGAGGGTGAGGCGGAGAATAAAGAGAGGAAATGAGTGGAGATAGAGTGCGAGAGTGTGTGTCCGTGTGTGTGACAGAGAGAGAGAAAGAAAGCGTGAGAGAATTAGAGAATGGGAGAGAGAGAGAGAGGGGGAGAGAGAGAATGCTACTGGTAGTAGGGAGCAACACGTGGCCAGGGGTCGATACCACAGAACCGTTGGGTTCAACTCGGCTAACGTCTTGTCTCTGGGCCACCCTCACCTGATCGACCTGCCTGGTGTTTCTGCCCCTGCGACCAACCTGCTCGCCCGACGTTTCGTGCCTGGCACGCGCGCGCACAATGGCGAAACTGAATTTACGGAATTTACAGCAGCAGCGTATCACCTCGTGCACGCTCTCATTCGATCGAGCTTTTTAAGCGCGCGCGTTCCCACTTTCATGCTCCTTTTCATTACAGAATTTCTAGATTTCTCATATTTAATGGAGCGTATCTATTCGAATGCAGTATTCTTTCTTCTTAGGTAATAGACAATTTTCGTGTTTAGCGCGTTATATGAGTTTAAGCGATCCTTCGTGAGATGTCTTCTTCCTCATTGGACATGATTCGTACTTGCTTTGTTGATCTCACATGCTTGATTCCTACTCTCAAGATCATCCGAGTAATCTGGCTGACTCCACAATTTCACTTGAGTAATCCAGCTGATTCAATCGCCAATTTCACTTGAATGGACTGACTGATTTTTAATCCAAACTGATTCGAATGACGCGATTGATTTTTGCTTCAATCTCGCCTGACTGGTCTAACTAATTCTACCGCGAATTACATCTGAGTGGTCCAGCTGATTCTATGGACAATTTTACTTGAATGACCTCACTGATTCTTATTTCAACCTAACCTAGCTCCTTTTACCCTCAGCCTTGCCCGAGTGACCTGGCTAATTCCACCCTCAACTTCACCTGAATGACCTAGCTGTTTCCGGTCCGACGATCAACCTATTCGCAGAATGATGAAACCGAATTTACGAAATTTCCAACAACAGCGTATCGCGTCGTGCACGCCTCGTTCGATCGAGCTCACCCGCCCGCGTGTTTCCACTTTTACGCCCCTTCTCGCTTCAGAATTCTCTCCCATTCGCGCTTACCTTTCACAATCTCCAGATTTCTCACATTCAATCCCGCATTTCTATTCGGATGCAGCGGCCTTTGTTTCTGGCCAATTCAAATTCCTCTTGTTTATCGCGTTACACGAGTTTAAGCGACAGCTCTCGCAAAATCTCTTCTCTCATAGCACGGAATCTGCAGGACTCTTTCTTTCCACTAAAGCTCCTTAAATTACGCCGCACCTTTTTATCTTATGTCAAGGAGTATACATTCTTCTGTTTTTTTTTTAAACTACAGAAACCACCATGACTCATTCCTTTCTATCCACCTTTAAGAATCCTTCGAACAAAATGTATCGACGGAATGCTAAAAGAAGCCACTCAACGAGAAAAGGAGCAGACGATAAAAAAAATAAAAAGGCATTGGAAGAAGAAGAGACGAAACAGCGACCGTGATCAATTTAGAGAAACGAAAACTCATGGGGCACGGACATTCTTTATTTCTGGCTAAATAAAGTCATCAAGAAGGATTCCGCGAAAGTGGCATAATCTGTCCGGCTCGCATGAGAATTAGCAACCCCACCCTTCGGCTCGGCTGGACCCGTCGAGGGCTTGCTCGACCGCAGCATCGACCGTCCCGCCAGCTTTCACGCGTAATGATCGCGCCTGCGGAACGCTTTGCATTTT
Organism: Tiphia femorata; assembly: GCA_944319695.1. Classification (NCBI taxonomy): domain Eukaryota; kingdom Metazoa; phylum Arthropoda; class Insecta; order Hymenoptera; family Tiphiidae; genus Tiphia; species Tiphia femorata. Next base: position 6,580,255 of record OX090902.1, read on the forward strand.
AACGATTCCGAGGGGGTGCTAATGGCGACCGTAATACTTTGCCCACGGAACAAGGAAATTCGCTCGTGGCCCGATTGTTCTCTGGAAAATTAATGGCATGACATAAAATTCCACGGCTCTGGAGACGAAAAATGCGTAAAATCACCTTTTTTTTTAAACAAAACAGAGCGAGAAGGGAATTTTGCAAATCGAATAGCCCGTTTCTTCAAACACCTTTTCGTGGGTGAACGTGGAAAAGTGTCGCGTGAAAAAAGAACATCATACGTGCCTCGAATCTCCGAGAGATCCTCTGGTGCGAATAAAAAGGGCGCCGTTCAATATTTCTCGTGTGCGTCTGTAAGTGTTTGGGTGCTTGTGTGCGTGTGGGGAAGATTTACGAGACCGTGGGAACGCGTTAAGAGATTTTATGGGTCGCGCCTGATACGTTCGTCGATGAGGCGGAAAATTCTCCACGGGTTTTCTCGTCGAGTCGGCGAATTAGCGAAGTTTTGGTCCACACGAAGCAGAAGGTTTTGACAGTTTGACCTACCCTATACGCTCACAAGCCTCGTGGTCTCGCGCGTTTTCCAACGCTTTTACGCTCTTGTAAATTCCGTTTCGGCTTGTGCTTTGATGTGCGACAGGTTTCATTACACGGGCAATTATTAAGCACGCGATTCTGTTCATTAACCTTTTGACGCCCTTGGCCACATATGTGGATATTTAGTTTCTTGTTAAACTATATCTTTTCTACTGTAACACGCGTGGATATTATACTTTCCGCAAATTTTCCATACCTGCCATATTCTCCGATCATTGTTAACGTTGTCGACGAATCGCCATTGAACACGATATCAAGTGAACAAATTAACAATTGATGCCGACTTGATTCCAGCTTAAATAAATTCGTCCCTGAGGAGGTTAAATCGAAATTTATCGTCTCTTCGACACGCGAGGAATACACGACAGAAAAATGCAATAACAGATAAACGCAAGACAGCCTACTTTTGTTTTATAATATCGTGATGTTGTGTTGTAAACGACGAATAGTTCATAATTATTTAAAAAAAATACAGATACAACATTTGTCGTCTCTTCGACAAACTCGAGAGAAGATGCATAAGCGGAGAAACGCATGAGGAGCTTCCTTTTTTAAAATATCTATCATCGTACTGTGTTACGAGAGAACGAATAATCAATAGTTTCTGATTATTTAAAAAAAATTGCAAATACAGCGATGCTACGTATAAACGTTGACTTATTGTTGATTTAGGATCTACGACAATCCGTACGTAGTAATTCCATTGACAATAAATACGCAGCGTATAGAAAAGTAATCGCAGAAAAATCGTGGCAATTAAGGTGGCTCCGAGCGAAGGGAGTGTTCGCTGAAATAGGAAAAGGGAAAATGTAGTGGACTCGTAAACTCTGCGATATGCGGTAACCGCAGCGCGTCTCCTCACCGCATCTCATTAACATCCCACAGTGCTCGTAGGAATCTCGCCGAATTCCTCGCTACGCCGGGCAATCAGAGCCGCGTCATTTCCGCGTGGTTCCTCCGCCAGACGTCAAGTGTCCTATCGTAAATAAACTCGACTACTACCTGCGTCCCTTCGTGTCTTCTAATTCCTCAAAAAGAAAATAAAAAGAACAGCGAATTACCCTAATGCTGTCGTTCGAAAGAATAAAAAATTCTTTCGCTCCTGCAAATTTTGCCAAAAAAAAACACCGACTAAAAAATCCAACTTTTCACAAAGAATGAGACAAAAACCAGAAAGAGAATTATCATCCACACGGAGCACATATTACATCGAGAGCAGAGGAGAAATTTCATCGCACGAAAGAAGGAAAGTACACCGAATTACGTTAGTGTTGACGTCCAGAGAAAGAAGGAAACGCTTCGGTTCTCAAAGTTCAACGAAAAAAAGTCACGCCGAATAAAAAGAGAAACAAACACTGCTCTTCGCAAAGAATAAGAAGAAAAAGCAGAGGGAGAGTTAGCATCCAGTCGGAGCAAATATTTTATCGCGAGCAGAGAAGTTTTATCGCACGAAAGAAATCTCGCTCGAGATATTACACGATTTATCGTACAGATGAAAGTAGAATTTTATTCGATTCCGTATATACACTTTTCCACGCGAGCAATATGCATCCTCTAACAGTGTAAAATCCACATAATTTTGGTCCCGTGTTTCGACGTGATCATTCCTCGACGCGCGCGTCGCGGAAAACAGAACTTGGCAAGATGTTATTCGCGTTCGGAATCGCGTCGTAAACCTTCGCGCCATCTTTCTCGATAAACCTCTTTTCCTTTTTCGAATCTCGTCCTGAATTGTCGCCGTGTTCCTTCCACCCCTAACGCAGCACCGTAAACCGAGGAATCGAAAACCTACGGGTGGACGACTTCTCGTAAGAATCTCACCCGGAATCTTTACATCGAATAAGATCGCTCAGAGGTAAAATGCTCCGAGGGTTCGTATCCTTTCTCGCGAGAAAGGATACGCTTGGAGAGATCACTCCCTTCCCGACGTATGCTTCGTCGTTCCTCTTTTCGACTGGCGAATCGAAAGCAGCAAAGCAGCTCGTGAATCGAAACGATCGCGAGAGTGGATCGCGAAAGAATTTACGATTGAATATCCCGCCCGCTGAGTTTTATTTGAGAGACGATCCACATGGAGAAAGCGGACGAAGCGTTTTCTTTATTAGACGTTACCTTTTTCCTTCGTGCCTTTTTAGTTTTCTGATGCTCTCTTTTTTTTTTGTCGCTTCATTCTCGTCTGTACCTCGCGTGGCTCACGAGGCCAGCTTTATTTAAGAGGACGCCTCCTTGTACTTGGGAGTAATCAGCATTCGCGCTGGTAAATCGTCTGAGAGCACAGCGACGAAAAACAAGGTCTCTTCGAGTGACGGAAAGAATCTCGCTGGAAAAAGGATTCTACGTGCGAACCAATGACGAATTCTGTATGGTTGGATTTCAGAGTTTCAGCTTTCTCTCGAATTTGAAGTATTTCGAACGAAGTCGAGATCGATCGGCGAGAAATTCGAAATTGATTCGCGTTATTCTAATACACAGCTTCCTTTGCTCGTGATCGCATTTTAATGAAAATGGTCGCGTAAACCGCGTCGGTACCGTACGAGGCAGTTTTAATCACCGGTAAGTACCGTTTGTAGTGACTACCCCGGCTTGTCTGAGCTTTCGAGTGCCATTAATTTCCGTAATGGCCACGCGCGGTCGCAGATGCCGCGCGGACGAGAAATCCGAAAGCTCGCCGAGCGAGAGACCACCGTCGCTTATTATCGTAAAGGACGACGACGTCAAGGGCCACGTAATTCTCCCGGCGTGTTTTAAATGCGCTTCACTCAGTTCGTACCCTTAAGTAACGATGTTTCTGCGCTGTATGGTACTTTTGTTTTCATTAATTCGTTTATTCCGCATGGTAAATAAAAAAGGAAGAGATAAGAATAATAGGAGAGAAGTTTTTGAATTTTCTTATCGAATGGATAAGAGGTCTATCGTGTTCAAGATGATATTAATTGTTCAATTTTTAATGCGCATCTTCATTTACAAAGTCATTACGTTTTCGTCGAGTCGGCAAAAGCGATGTTACCTCTAAATAATCTTGTGTTCACGATGAAACTTGTATCAGATAACTTGCTTTGGTCAATCAATAATTGTTTCTTCTCCGTGCAAAACAAAATCATCGCTCTTCTCTTTATTTCCGAAGATCGTTTGTCTTCGACTGCAGACAGTTTTGACAGCGTGGCCCCTTCACCCGTGTCTAATTGGTTGGCGTTCATGCAAATAGCAAACTTGTACTCCGTCGTTATCCTCGACGGAGGGATCCAGGCAAATCCGAGAAGTCGGAGAAATTTCGGAATAAGGGCACTCGCGCATTAAGAGCGCAGATTATAGCCGAGGAGCGGAAAGCGTGGGTGAAATTCTGCGAGAAGGGCGGCATTATACCGCGCTTCTGTACACTCGTTAAAGTATACGAGGAAACGCACGCTGCTGGAGTATATTTGTCGAGAGAGATGAAATTACTAGTCTCCGGAGGATCACGAATATCAAACGGAGAGTGAGACGAAACGTCAGGGAGGGTGTACGACAAATAAGTAATTAGTCTAACAATATACGAATTAGTTATGGACGGATTCGCATGAAGGATTAGGATTAGAGCTTCCCTCGTCTTAGAAAATTAATAAAGTTTAAAAAAAATTGTTCGTAACGAGCAAAAGACAAAATTGCAACGTGAAAGTTGAACTTCCAGTATATCACGAAAGTGATATATTATCTTATAAAAGGTTTACAGTATATGAAGAAATACACGTTGCTCGAGTATAATCTATTCGTCGAGAGAAATTAAACTAGTAATGTTCAGAGGATCGCGAATTTTAGTTAGAGAGCGAGAAGAGAAGTTATCGAGAATATCACAGTAAAGACTGCATGAGAAAAATTGCACAAGAATAAATTAAGATTAAAAGAGCACGTTTTGCTTGCAAAGCAACACGGAGAAACCTTGAATTTCAAAATCTCACCCTTTCACTGCAATTTTCATCGGAACATGCACACCACATAACGACGACAGATTCTTCTACCTTGATACAGTAACGCAAGAGGTAATAATCACAAATTCTCCAAAAGAACCCTGACGGGGCTTGGAAAGGAGATTACGATATCGAAGGTTACCGTAGACGACGGCGACGATAAAAATAGGAGGAAGGCCGCAGAGCCGCCGACGACGACGTCGTTACGTTGGATATGACGCCTACGCGACAGCAAAGCGGAACCATCGAGACACTTCGCGATAATAATAATAAACATTGATGTTTGATGAATGTTTATGAGTCAGCGAAGAACGAGCGACAGTCAATCCGGCACCGCGTCTGTGCTTGTCAACGAGGGGAGGGGAAAGAAGATATATAAATTCCATCTCGTTGTTTCACTCTCCTACCAACTGAAAAGCACCGAAGTGCTTAAATCTCCGAGGTAACAATAAAGTTCTACAGTGGTAAGAACAAAGGTGAAAAGAAGCATCAGTTGTCCTCGTTTCACCGACGACCACGACCATTTTTACCCTGTCGTCTTAGGCGTCTTGGCAGCTTCGAGACAGTTCGCGAATTCGCAGTGGAAGCAGGCCGGATGGAAGGAGAATAAGTTCCTTTCGCGAAAGATGTCGATAACTTCTCTCCGAGTACCGAGGGTATGAGCGATTCGTGGTCTGCCAAATCGCTCGGTTTCGTTCTCTCTCCTTCTTCCTTTCTCTCTCTCTCTCTCTCTCTCTCTCTCTCTCTCTGTCATTCCATTCTCCCTTTCTTTCATTCAAGTTCTCACTCCGCACGCCTGTCTTTCGGGGTGAGAGTTTTTCGATCAGATTTTTCGCGACTGCTGCGAAGCCATTTCCAACGAGGTCCCACTTCTTCTACCCTCCTCCTCACCGCGCGATATTCCACGTGATATTTGATGGACGTCGACTTTCGTGGCGCGCAAACTTTCTGCCCCCCGGAAATTTCGCTCGAGCCCGTCGACGCCCCCGCCGAACTCTCGACGTCCATCGAGCTCATTTTCTCTGTACGAGAAGAAAGAGAGAAAAAATGATTTGTGGCAATTGGGACTTTTAAGGAAGACGTTGGCGCGTGTAAGCTCGACTTTGATGTCGATTAGGAATTGCGAGTAATTCCGGAAATAATATCGCGAGTAAATTCTAAAAACGTTTCGAGACATCTCGAGTATTCACCATGAAGCTCTTTTTCAATCACGAATGAATGAAAAGAAATAATTCCCGGGAACTAGAACTTTCGAACGTAACATTCGCTCGTAAAGATTCCTCTTCGCCATCGGTCTATATCGCGAATAAATCCTAAAGATGCTTCGATATATCTCTAGTATTCTCCATGAAGCTTTTTTTTCTATCGCAAAAGAATGGAAAAAGTAATTCGCGCGAACTAGAACTTTCGAACGCGATGTTCGCTCGTAAAAGCTCCTTAAAGATGCTTCCAGTTATCTCGAATATCTTCCACGAAGCTCTTCTTCTGTCGCAGAAGTATGGACGAACAATAGTTTGCGCAAACTAGAACTTTCGAACACAACGTTCGCTCGTGAAAGCTCATCTCCATCATAGGTCACCGAGTCACAATTGCGATAATAATATCTCGAATAAATGCCAAGAATGCTTCGAGCTATCTGTAATACCCCGGTACGCTGCCACGACGTTCCTGATGTCCACGATGCGCATAAAAGCTATTAGAATTGCTAACCGCAAGCTCGCGGTGAATGACCTCAAGCTCCGTGCGCTTTACGGGTCCGCGCACTTTATTCGGCAAACATTTCCGTCACTCTGCTTGCCTGCTGCCTCGCTCACGTTGCTGCTCTGCCTCTTTCATTTCACCTCGTCCCTTTTGGCAAAGCGTCGAGAAGCAAAAAAAGAAACGAAATAGGCGGAGGATGAGAAAATGGCCAACCGCTTTTCGCGAGACGAGAGCACTCTCCTTTCTCTTCTCTCCTCTCTTCTGTTTTTACTATCAGGCTGCTTTTCTCTCTCGCCCTTTTCCCTTCCCTCTATCTCTCTTTCCTTCTCCACTCTTCTTCGTTTCACTCCTCGTCATTCCACACGGCACGGTACCTTTATTTAAAAAAGCTCACCGATTCTTCTCTCCTCTCTTACCTTTCTGCGATCAGGCTCTCGCTTTTTTCCTTCTTTTCATCTTACTTTCCTTCTCCACTCTTCATCGTTCTAATTCTCCGCGTTTCACCCGCCACGGTACTGTTATTTAAAACAAGGTCGCGTATTCTTCTGGGTTCTCTGTCTATCCTTGAGAGATCAGAGAAAAAGAAGAAGCATCGAGAAGAGAAGATAAAAAAAATTATAAATAGCAGGTCGATGCATTTAAACGTTCCGTAAAAGAGCCTCGTTCTTTCAATTGTTCGTTTAAATGCATAGGTCGCGAATCTCCCTGTAAATTACTGGGGCGCGCCACGGGGATATCTTTTACCAGAGAGAGGGAAGAAAAGGTTTTACATTTTGTTACGAAGTAGCGGAGCGCTCGCGAGACGGTGCAAGAAATTGCGGAGGCGCTTCGTCTCGCCTCGTCGATCCTTCTCTCTTGGCATTGCTGCTGTTGCTGCTGTCGTTGCTGTGCACCACTGCAACTAACGACGAAGCGTAGAGAAACTTCTTCCACGCTGTTTCGCTCGCGTTTGCAGAACACTTTTAGAAAAGTGGTCGACTTCGTCCAGCTTGTCTTTAGACACTTCGAAATCGTTTCTGATTAAAGCAACGCACAGTTGGCGCGAACAAGAAAATCGAAGGGCTATTCATTTTATCGAGTATGCCGTTAATTTTAATTCTCCGCTCCGTACTGGTGCGCTGTTAATTAACACTTTGCTGGCACTTTGTGAATAAACTCGTGCACGAGTTTCTCAAACTCATAATACAGAATCTCGTAAAACATTTTCACAGAATTTTTCAAGGTGATAATGGACAGTGAAATGGACTTTTGCATAAAATTTCTGACTAACAGTCCATATAATAAAAACTATCACCAAGAGAATTACAAAGAAAATACGCAAACGGAGAGCGCAAAATGAGGAAGTTAGAAAGGTAAGTAGAAATGCTTCGAAATAAATCAGACGTGCGTTTGGAATTCTTCGAGTCTCCCTGCTCCATCGCAACACCCAGAGAAACGAATTGCCTTCGCAATGGAATGTAGTTATTTGAAAGCTCCAATTTATTCTCCACTCGAAAATCATCGGTATCGCTTGTTGGAGCGTTATGCGAGAAAAATTGAACTCGGTCTCGTAATACTGTCTGGCTCCGAGACGTGATAATAAAAATATCGTGGTAGGTCGTGAAACGCGATTCGCCATGGGACATTATTGAAAAACTGCGCCATTAGGAGCATCCTGGGTGTACGACTATGGCGCTGTAAAAAAAAAAGCTTACGGCCGCGTAAAAGATCCAATAAGGGCGCTCTCAAACTGAAATTACGCTCTTATGAGACGAGTGAGATTTTTAATATCGTCCGCGCCACGGTGTTTTCGCCTAGAACAGAATAACGCACGGTCGATAGGAAGAATCTGTTCTTCCTGCGTAAGAAGAAACGATAAAGGGAAGCTTTACGGCACGAAAAGTGGAAAGAAGTCGCACGAGGGTTGTGTCTTCTTTCGAGTGGCTTTCGAATTTTTCCTAAGATCTCGTGTGCTACCAGCGAGAAACCGGGTCGACTGCTTTGTCTACGGCGGCGGTAAGAAGCGCATGAAGTTTTCATAGCGGAAAAGTTCACCGAGCACGAAGAGAACGAGGGCTAAGGAAGGTGGGCAAGCACCAGAAATGGTTTCTGCGTCACTTGCGTGTCACGGAGTTCCGCACAGACGGTATTTTCAAACGGAAATTTGTATCCTTTGAAAATACACCGAATGGAACCGTCATCGTGACACGTTCTCCACTTTAAGATCTGTTGTTTTATATTCATGGAAATATTCTTTCTTGGCTCGGGCGCCATTTAAATTCCGCTTTCTGTGCGTTACGCGGAAAGGAGGAAAGAAGTGTCCAAGAAGGGTGAAAGAGTATGAAAATCAGATCATTTCTACGGGATAAGAATGGGCAAGTAAACTTTCTAAGCTGTGTGGTTGATACATGATGCCATTGAATGAATTCATAATAATTAAAATGCGAGTAAGAAAAAATTCTAGTACCGTAAGGTAAAAGAGAATTTAAATAATGACGATGATTATGCTCGTACCCAACGGAGCGTCCCAAAGTAGGTGAAATAATAAGAAAAAAAGAACAACTGGAAATCAGTCCGCTTTTACAATGAGTAAAAATTATCAACTAACAATAAAAGGCTAAGAAATCAATTATACCAGTACATGACTTCACGGCGTATAAGGAAAAGCTCAAGTATCGCAGAATGAAAGAGAATTCAAATAATGATGATAATGACGATGACGATAATATTGCACGTGACCGTGGCACATTGTTATCGATTTTTCCGCCACTAACGGTGGATTTTTTTATAAAATGGGAAAACACTGTAACATAGAGACACGGACTCGCATTTTTCGCAATTTTTCAACACTGCCTCCCTTCTGGCGAGTACATACATGAAGTTGCCACGATAAAAACTTTTTCTCCACTGACAAGGGAATGGCGCGCGAGAAAAGAAGGGCGTGAGGCGGAAACGCCCCGTTGAAGCAACGAAATTGTCTACCACCACGTGGTACGTGGAACAAGCCGTTGAAATTTCACAACATTCTCCAGAGGGGCGGTGGCTTTTGTATTCGACAAGCTAGGAACTTTTACCTCGGCAGAGCAAAAGAACGACATGAAATCTCGCGAGAAAAATGACTTCCTTCGTTTCTCACAAATTTCCAGAGAAGCTTTGAATTCGAGGATCCTATTTATTCGACAGCTCACGAGTAAAATTCTTTCCTTCGTTTATTACAAAATGAGAAAGCCGCAGATCCTATTTATCCGACAGCTCACAAGAAAAAGAAATACTCGCTTGCTTTTAAAAATTCCAAGCTTCCTCTTCGGTACAATTTCCCGAGGCATTTAGGCTTACAGGATCCTATTTGTCGGCAAACTCGCAAGAGAATTACTCTTTCTTCTTTCTCAAAATCCACAACCTTTCTTTCGTACATACAATCTCGAAAAGCGATTTTCCTTCACAAGAAAAAAAACAATCCTTTCGAAAACCTTCCTTATCTTTCTTTCGCACAATATTGAACTTTGAAGTTAACTCGACACCGTCTCTCCTTTCTTCTTGGAAATGGAAATCCTTTTCCACTTGCACGTCAACGCGCGTAAAGACACGCACGATTTGCACGAGCCTCTTGTACCGAGGCGACGGAGCGAAAGCGACGTGAGATTGAAATTGCAAACCGCGTCGAGACATTCGAGTACTTCGTCGTTCCATCTTCGCCGGCTTCGAAGCCACCCGCTTGTTCGCAAGGGGACAGAATGGTCTCATCGATTCCATCGGAACGATACGGGCGCGCGGTCCTCCAAACGATGGATGGGCTGGACGACATCGACGTTTCCTCGTTTTGCAATATCGCGTTTCCGCCTGCCATTTCCATCGCTAAACAGGCCGAGATCTTGTCCCGGCCTCAGTCGATTCCACGATTCTCCGTATGAAAATTAATGCGCCACCATTATGTCGGCCCGCTTCTTTCTAAAAGATTTCCTTTGAGGCACACTTTCAGGCACGATGCAAGATGACAATCGTTCGAAGCAAGAACACTTCTTTAGTTCGAGATGCTTCTCTTATAAAATATAATTTTTATATTCGAGAAAGGGCACGATACTATTTCCATGGAACTGGACAATTCGTTTGTGAAATTTTTCAGTTTGTTACGCGAAACGAATTTCGCTTGGGGCCTGATTGTTCTAGAAAAATTAATTGCACGAGTAAATTCGAAGGTGAAATGTTGAAAATATTGTAGATAGTGAAGGGGATTGCTAAAAGGCGTGGTACCTTGAGCAACAGAAATTTGACCGCGAGTCGCGTGCTTCAGCATGAGCATGAGCGAGAGAACTTTCTCGTTCCGACAAGCCAGCTTTCGAAAAAGTTTCTCTCGCTAAATCGCAGCTTACTCGAGACTCAGAAACCCTTCTTGGGGACACGTGATACGATATCTATCGAACTATAGTGATTCGTCTGAGAAATTTTCCAACCTACTGTTCCACACGCAGGAGAAATAGATTTACGAAAGATTATTTTCGGAAGATTATGAGAGTCTCTGTGCTACGCGTCCTCAAAGAGAATTCAACGGATTGGCTAATTAAGCTTTTGGTGGAATTAATTCTTCGTCTAACCATAGGGGAACGCAGTCTGGCTTTCAATTTTGCCTGGCGTGATAATTCTACCGAAAGGAGGATCGACATTGTTTATTCTCCAGAATTAGCAATTTACTCAAGGAATTTTCCAAATACAAGAAATACTGATTTACCACATCTCGCTTGACAAGAAACTCGGAGAGTCGGCAATTCGAAAGATTACGAGAACCTCTGTGCGTCGCATCCTCAAAGAGAATTCAACAGTAAATGGCTAATTAACTTATTCGTGCAATTAACTTCTAAACTAACAACAAGAGAACGCAGTATGGCTTTCAGCATTGCTTGGCTCGATAGTTCTAATAAAAGAAGAGCACAAAAATACTTTAGTGTGACGGTCGAAAAAGTTTGGATTGTTAAATCGAAGCCTACTCGAGAAATTTTCCAGTCCACTCTTTCACTTGTAAGAAAGACAGATTTGGCAAATCTCGTCACGAAACGAGAAGATCAAAGGACGGAGAATTCGAAAGACAGAATTGAAACAGAATTTAACGGACTGGCTAATTAATCCGTCGATTGAATTTACTTCTCAACTACCAAGAGAACGCAGTATGTCTTTCAGGTTCGCTTGGCACGATAATTCTACCAAAGGAGAAATACGAGAAATCCTTAAACGTGACGATGCGCAAAATTTAATCTCCTACCGTCGTGCGATCCGTCACAGAGAACATTCGGCCCACATCACTGGAGCCCCTATGGCACGTGAAAACGGCACACGACTCTTTGATCGTTCGACGACAATGGATCAGTTGTCGAACGGCGAGAGAAACAGAAAGGGGGTTGACTCGCGGATCATTAATCGTTAATAGAGTCGTTAAAGCAATGACACAGGAGTTAATTGCATTTCACCGCAATGCGCGCGAACGTGTTCGAGTACGCGAAGCGAGTTAGACGAAAAGCCAAACGATCGCTGAGAGTTCCAGACTCATTAATGAGTTCGTCAATGCCACGACCGGAGATATATTAAGCGTGTTTGTTTTCCTATAGATTAACCTTTAACCGCATCCAAGGTTAATTTAGATTTCCGGTAACGGATGCAGATTTTCTCCTGTAAGGCGTGCGGGTGTTAATCGTTACACGAATTTTCCGTTTTTGCTTTATTCTTTAATCACTGTAAACGTTATTTACTCAATCGTCATTGTGCAAAGTTTCAAAATAAACCATCGACGCCTCGCACTTTCGAGACTTCACAATCGAGGCATTCGTGACTCGGTAGAATTTAATTTACGAAGTTATAATATGAATATATCTTATTTAATATATGTTCTATAATTTCGTAAATTAGATCATATTTAATTAGTACACGGTAAATTATTTAAATAGAAGTAACTCGCGGAGTTTGCTCGACTCTCTCGTATCAGGTTAAAGGTTAATAAATTCCATCGTTCCCCGAACATTCGGCGAATACGTGGAGGTTTACGGTACCCTCGGAAGGCAAATAATGTAAACATAATGCAAACGCTTCCTGGCGCGTTCCAAACGGCTCCCTTCGGACTTTTACAGCGAGATAAATTTCGATGGATTTATGCCTCCCACATGGCTCGTGTTGCCATGAAAGCGCGAAGGGAAACCTTCAGAGCTCGCGAGGGGTGTGCCCTAAATAGACAATGCGCAATATAAAGATTAATACGAATTTTGTTAGGCCGACGCCAGGTGGCGGTCAATAAAAGAGTAAACGTTTGCTATCAGAGTTTCACATTCGACCGAGAGAGCACGTCGAATATTTGCCCAATAACCACCGACTTTTAAGCCTCTCTCAGGTAACACGCTTCATTCAATCCACCCGAAACTTTCAGACCTCGAGAAGAACGAGTTCTAAACAGACAATCTACAACTAAAATACTAACAAAAATGTTGCTAGATCAATTACAAATGTCGATCGTCCAAAAGAAGTCTCTTATTCTAAAAAGAGGGTGCATTGAATATTTTCCCATCGGAACACCCACTTTCAAGTCTCTCTCAAGTAACACATTGCACTTGATCCGTCCGAAACTTTCAGACCTCTACAGGAACGAGTACTAAACAGACAATCTACACTAAAGCATTAACAAAAATTTTGGTAGGACAACTACAGGTGCCGATCCACCAAAAAGAGGCTCTTATTCAAAGAAGAAAAGCGCGTAGGATATTTGCTCATCCAACGACCCGCTTTCAAGCCTCTCTCAAGTAACACATTGCACTCGATCCGCCCGAAACTTTCAGACCTCGAGAAGAACGAGTTCTAAACAGACAATCTACAACTAAAATACTAACAAAAATGTTGCTAGATCAATTACAAATGTCGATCGTCCAAAAGGAGTCTCTTATTCTAAAAAGAGGGTGCATTGAATATTTTCCCATCGGAACACTCACTTTCAAGTCTCTCTCAAGTAACACATTGCACTCGATCCGTCCGAAACTTTCAGACCTCTAGAGGAACGAGTACTAAACAGACAATCTACACTAAAACATTAACAAAAATTTTGGTAGGACAACTACAGGTGTCGATCCACCAAAAAGAGGCTCTTATTCAAAGAAAAAAAGCGCGTGGGATATTTGCTCATCCAACGACCCGCTTTCAAGCCTCTCTCAGTAACACATTGCACTCGATCCGTCCGAAACTTTCAGACCTCGAGAAGAACGAGTTCTAAACAGACAATCTACAACTAAAATACTAACAAAACTGTTGCTAGATCAATTACAAATGTCGATCGTCCAAAAGGAGTCTCTTATTCTAAAAAGAGGGTGCATTGAATATTTTCCCATCGGAACACCCACTTTCAAGTCTCTCTCAAGTAACACATTGCACTCGATCCGTCCGAAACTTTCAGACCTCGCGAAGGACGAGTTCTAAACGGACAATCTACAACTAAAACATTAACAAAGATTTCGCAAGGCCAAGAACAAGTGCTAGTCAATCAAAAACAGTCTCCCATTTAAGAGATAGAGTCGAAATGCTTTCCCATCCAACGACCCACTTTTAAGGCTCTTCGGGGTAACACGCGCTCCACTCGATCCGTCCGCGGCGACGTGCATTAGCTTTATGTTACATTTTCCCTGGCCCCAGGGGAAGAAGAGAGACTCGAATAAATATGTAAAAGGTACGAGTGTAGTTTCTTGAGGACCCACGGACTAGAAAGAGGAGGGCGCGCGCGCTCCTTTACGCGCAAAAGGCAAGCAGCTCTCCGCATGTTTAATGCAAAGCGCTCCAGGCCAAGGTCTAAATAAACACAATCGCGCATCGCCATAATCTCGCAGCCACGCTTCGATTTTCCCTTTTCGTTTCTTACCTCGCAAAAAACAAAGAAACCTCAATCCTCAATCGCCCGTAAAACGCATTTCAGGACGTAGAATAAACCAAACGGTTTTAACGCGTTTCACGCGCGACGTGGTGTCCCAATCGACTACCGCTTTCGGCCGATTCCCAACGCTGTCCTACTTCGCACAATCCACTCTCCTCCGGCGTGGCCGTTAAAAATATCCTCGCTCAATAATTCATTTACAATCTCACTCTCGCTCCCTCGGAGAATTGCACCTTCGTGCGCCCTCCTGCTACAGTTCGCGAACCAAGTTTATATTACATTTCTCGCTGTGTGTCGTTTCGATATGAAAGAGTCGCCGTGGGAAGTACGAGAATGTGGAGGGTGGTGGAGGATGAGTTCTTTAAAAATGAAAGCACTAGGGGGACGCTTCGAAAGTGTCGCCACCCTCTTCTTCCGCGAGTCGAGCGCGTGGCGTAGCTGAGCTCGCACGAGAATCGAATGGAACGCAAGGACGACGCGAAATTAAGGGCGCACCGACACCAAGAACGACGAACACGCTTGCCGATTTCAAGGGGTTCACCAAACACCCTCGCGCTTCCTCTCGATAAAGCCCGTGTCGAGAGTATCACGTGCGACGTGCTAGGAAATACCGCGAGCGCTTACACACAATGACTCTTACAAAGTTGGTGACCCGAGGTGAAGTAGAAAGGACAGAGATACGTTGAGTCCTTTCAATGGGATAAAGTTTGCGCGGGATTGTCCAGGGGACATAGTTTGACGGATTGTCCTGTTTATGCTTCTCCACTGAATCAAATTGACCGATATGATGCTTTAATAAAGGGATTGAGATATTATATCAAAGCTTGTAATATGTTAAGGTCGAATGACGAGTAAGAATAAAATTGAATACACGTGATTTTTGGCAGAAAAGTTGATAATGGAGACAGAAAATCAATGCACTATTGTTAATATATTAAGCTCGAGTGACGAATAAGAATCTTCGAATACCTTTAACGAGGTATTAATGTATTCAATGAATGATTAGAAACGATAAAGTTCCATTAAATTTATCCATGACTTAATGATTACAAATATGTATGTATAAGTAAACGAGAGACGGACCCACGGTCGGCAACCATGAGCAAATAAAAGTCACCGTTAAACAGTAGAAAACTTCTGTTTACCCAGCACACATGTGTATATTCAGTTTCTTCTCAATCTACGCACTTCCGATTGTACAATAAGCACACGCTCTTTTTCATCCCAGATTTTCCATTCTTTCTTCTTGTTCCTTTAATCGCCCTAAAAATAATCAAGTTACAGTTACCTTTAAGGAATGCGAAGGCAATACAACAAATCATCGATTCTAGCTTAAATAAATAAATTCATCCCCAAAGGGGTTAACTTTGCGACAGGCAAGATGAATATGTAGACAGCCGAGAGGAGGCGAGGCCACGCTGCGAGGGTTGTCACTTAAACAACGATCGTAAACTCTCCGAGGGGCTATCCTGCTCGAAGCCGCTAAGTTTAAACTGCGAAGTGCGAGGGAAGGAGAAGTGGAAGGATGCTCGAGAGCGTTCTGGACGGAACGGCTCTGGCCCAGGAGCGAGAAACTTCGGCGCCGAGTGGTCCAGCAGGGAACTTCTCCTCCTCGCGCCAGTTTGGCGCGCCACACATGCCAAGTTGCCTTGGACCTTCGTCGTCGGGGATTTTAAGACACCGAGGTGAAAAGTGGAGTCAGAGAGAGAGAGAGAGAGAGAGAGAGAGAGAGAGAGAGAGGGGGGGTGAGAAGGAGATAAAGAATTCTACGTATAACTTTATCTGGCAGGGTGGTTTGCCGATGGAGAACGATAGGGCGTGCCCGATCAACTGGAGAAACTCTTCTCGCTTCTTTTCAAATCGTTAAACGGTAGAGTATATAACTGTTTATAGACACAACAATTGTTTGCGCTTGAATTAATTTTAGTTTTCTCAGAACCTTAATTTCACCGATACATTTTTCTATACATAGAGTCCAGTAACTCTTCAAAATAAAATTAGTCTGAGTAAAAATAAATTAAACATTTTTAAATAAAATATTTTGATGGAACCAATAGAACGATAGTGAATAAATATGGAAACTTTAACACCAATCGAGCGCTTTAGCAGTAAAACTTAAAAGAATTCGAAATGTACATTCAACTGGAACGTTACGTCGAAAAATCCACTAACATTGATTTCTAACCTAAACTCTATCTATTCATTCTAACCTACTGCATAATTCCACCCTCATAAATTCCAACACCAATCAACAATAATTCTGCTACAATTTTACTCATGTACATACCTGCGTTCAAAATGTAACAAAAAAAAAACTTAAAAAAGAAATTCCCGTCTCTACTTTCTCTCTCCTCGTCTTCGTCCTCTACATTTTGTGTTCACGCGTCTCTGGTCGCTTGCACGTCATCCTCACGGAGAAATAACACGTCGGACACACGACGCGTGGTGGTCCGGCCTCTCATCACCGAAGGCTTAATTAATTCCACGTAGCTACACCAGTCGGGCTCCTAGAACGTGAGGCGGATATCTATCGTACGACGGGTTTGTAAGCGACGCACACAGCACCACGCTACCACCCAACCCCGAACGCGACGACCCAGAGGCTCCTGAAGCTGGAGTAAATATGGGCCGCACAAAGGGCTCGCCTCCGTTATTGCCCGGGGCACTGGGACTCCCAGATATCATACGATTCCAGGGTACGATCAGTATGTGGTATTGGCTGGAAAGTATTTTTCACGGGACCCTTTTCGCCTTTTATCGAGGGGTAAAATACGAGGGTGAGCTGCGTTCGCGTGGTCTCGTCTCATATTCTCTTTTCCTTCTTTTTCCTTTTTTTTTTTTTTTTTTTTTTTTTTAATATTTTGACAGGGTGAAGGAGAATGCCACATTGATTATTTTATTTGAGGGATGTTTCTTGCAACGGTGATCCTTTGATTGTGCCAAGGATAGTTGAAGAAGAAAAGTAAAGACGGAAAGTTTATGAGAAGAATGGTGTGCAGAATTTACGAAGGAACCTCGGTGTCCTTTTATAATTAAACCACACGAATCTGTCGAACGCAGCGAAAACTAAGTAAAATCTTCGCTTAATGGAAAATCCTGCTTTATCGCAGTGGAGCGAAATATTTTGTAATTAATGCACCGCCAGAGAAGGAACTCTTCGATACGCGTACACTCGCGAATAAACTGAAACCGAACAAATTATCGAGAGATCCAATCGCTTCGAAATCCTTCAAACCACGTTGTATCATTCTGTAATACACCCGTATATCTCGAATATCGTCCAATCCGGTCGTCAAAACGCTTCGGTGAAATTAATTCAACACTCTCTCTCTCCACTTAGCCTCCGCTGAATCCTTCGTGAAATCAAAGCACACGCGTCCGCGTTTACGCCAAAGCGATTATCGAAATCTCTTTGAAATGTTCCGAGCATGGCGGGCGCCTGGGGAGAAGTCAAGTGGACGATAAACAAAGAGCCGAGAGTGGTCGATTATTCGGTGGAAAATCGAGCGCACGGGACGCCTATTGATCGTGAAAGTTCGCAGTGCCTGTCTACCTCTCTGTAGACTGGAAAATTCGAGTGCTCGGAGAAGAAGCCGACAGGCCGACGCGCGAGGCTTCGCGCGCGCTCACGAAATGGGTCAAACTTGGACGGAGTAAAAATTTAATGAGCGACGTCGTCCTCGTCGGGTGAGAGGTGTGTCGGTCCGCGTGTGAAAGAGCGAGAGAGAAAAATGGGACGAGAGGAGGATAGACAATGGGAGAATCGATGATGTGAGGGTGCCGCTCAGCGGACCGAATGATTCGAGCATTCTTTCGATAATTGACTTTTCCGCGCCACGGCCGCCGTACGAAATTCTCCTTTCGTCGAATCGAGCCAAGGGCCGCGCGACGATCCAATGGAATGAAGATCGAGCTGTGAATGCGCAAGTTTCGTGAATGACGAGGAGAGAGATTTGGGAGGGGCTGTAAAGTCTGAGTTGTAATTATCGATTTACTGGAAAAGATGGGGATTGTAAAAGTCGTATGAAGAAGGGTTGGGATCGTTGCCTTTATCGAGACTTCTTTCCGGATGCTGAAAAATTTCCTGCCGAATTTCTTTCAGATGCCAGGAGCGAGGCAGTTAATATTTCCATACTTGAATTTCCCACAATTTTGTCCGAATCTATAAAGCCGTTTTCCTAGAATATGGACTAATCAGTCACGCTCTTTACGACCGGGTCTAAAAATTTGAATTTGGCGGCATTTCGAAACGGTTGAAGATGGCGGTACATAAAGTTTCGTGGCACCAAATGGGTATATACTCGATGTACATACCAAATTTTGTCCGAATCCGTTCAGCCGTTTGGGCGGAATACTCGACTAAAGATTCGAATTAGCTGCCATTTTTTATTCGACCAATCAAAAAATTTGAAAGTTTTCAGTATTTGCCGCTGTATACGTATACGTAAATATGTCAAATTTTATGTGGATCCAATGAGTACTACCAAAGATAAGAATTTTTCGATATTTGAATTTGCCGCCATTTTGTACCGGTTCAAGATGACGGCCCACAAATGTCAATGTCAACTCACAGTGGTAAAAGTGATCTTTGTGCAAAAATTGATCCTGATCGGTTCAGCCGTTTTTCCGAAATCTAGGATATGCACGGACACATACGAAAGGTTTTCAGGATGGCGAGCGCATAAGTCACCTCCCTTTACGATCGTGCCTAAAAAAGTGCAAGACGAATCAAGGCCTCGAAGAAGACTTCTAAAGACCTCTGGGTCTCCAACCCTATTTTAGCCTCGTACATGTTTAACAGAGGTAAAAAAAAAAAATAAAAATGATCAAGACGAGTCAAGGTCTCGAAGAATCCTTTTAAAGACCTCGGGTTCTCCACCCCTGACCTGGACCATTCTCTCCCTCTTGCGAGCTACGTGTACATCCACCCCGTGGTTGATAGCACCGGACGCATCTTGCATTTTAAATTAAATCTCAATGCCTGAAGGCATGCGAGGGTCGGGGTGAAGGTGGTAGGTGGTGTGAAAGGTTTCACGGTGGTCCGATAATAAATCCCATCGGTTCTCGAATCTCGCTTCCTTCTTTGAAAACATATCTCAAGGATTGCAGACGCCGACGAAAGCGATCTCGATGGATCCTCCTCCTCCTCCTGCACCTCTTCCTCCAACTACTCATCCCTACCATCTCTCTATTTCCTTTTTCATTTCTCTCTCTTCCACTGGCGTTCGTGGCTACGGAGGATGATCCTCGGAGGTCCTGAGGGATTACCCAAACACTCCGAGGGTGAAACACCGGCTGGTGGAAAACGATATGAGAGGAGCGCGAGAGGGAGAAGGTAGATGAAAGGTTGGATGGTGAACGGTGGGCTCTTCGAGGTGGAAAACAGCGCGAAGCCGTGGATTAAATCTGCGAGAAAGTTTTCCATCCACTCGCCCTCTCTCACGAAAGATCAAGGAGGGTACGCCCAAATTCTTTTCATCCTTCGGTCCCTTTTATAACGAACTCGCTGAACCAATAAAAACGTTCGGGTACTCGTGATGATATTTTCTCAGGGCAAAATGAATAATCGAGAAAAAAAAGGAAGAAAAAGATCTTCTTCCGGTGTTCACGTGGCATTATGTGTGCGAGCGAGCTATCGATTTTTGGCCTCGAGAGATCAAGGAAACTTTGGTAGAAATTCTTCTTATCCTTCGTAGCCATCCAAACCGTTCATAGGAAACTCACAAGACCGGCAGGAGAAAGTGGTAAAGATTTTCTGAGGAAAAAATGGACAGTCGAAAAAAAGCTACCGTCTACGATTTTCTCCAGATGTTTACGTGACGTCTTGTGTGCCAGCGAGATATAGGTTTTTACATATCGAAATTTATCTTATCCCACGTCCCCTTTCATAACTCAAACACTTTGAATCAACCGAAGGAAGGAAAAAAATAAAAACAATGTTTAATCCCGAAAAAGCCTCCTGTCCCGATTTATTGCCGATATCCGCGTGATGTCCAGCGTTCCACCTGATGTTTTTAACGCCGACGATCTAATCGATTTTCAGCTGTCCAAATTCTTGTTATCGTCCGAAGTGTCGGACGAAATATCGGTGAAATGTTAACGCGACGTACCTCCGTCTGATCACTTACGAAAACTTTTCTTATCCTCTGTTCCCTTTTATAGACAATAGAAGGAAGACAAAATAAAAAAGGATAAATTCCCCTCTACAAAATATTCCCAAGAGAAAAACATTCCCAAATCTAACATCGGAAAAGCCTCCTGTCACGATTTTCTGGTGACGTTAACGCGTCGCGGCAGCCTTCATTCGATCCTTTCAGCACGGGCGTTCTATTGATTTTCGTCTTCCCAAATTCTTCTTATCCACCGAAGAATAAAAATAAAAAAACTACATGTCCCTCTACAAAATTTTCCCAAGAAAAAAATATCCTAAAGCTAATCCCAAAAAAGCCTCTCGTTACGATTTCCTGATGGCATTAACGCTACGTGGCACGCTTCATCTGATCCTTTCAGCACGAACGTCCTATTGATTTTCATCTGTCCAAATTCTTCTTATCCTCCGAAGAATAAAAATAAAATTACGGTCGTGCCCAAAAAGTACATGTCCCTCTACAAAATTTTCCCAAGAAAAAAACATCCTACACCTAATCCCAGAAAAGCCTCCTATCACGATTTCCTGTCGACATTAACTCTACGTGGCATGCTTCATCTGATCCATTCAGCGCAAACGACCTATTGATTTTCATCTCTCGAAATTCTTCTTATCCTCCGAAGAATTAAAAAAAAAAACTATGAGGCAGAGTCCTCTACGCTTTCGCTTCGCTCAAGTGCCATACCCCCTGTGCTCCTGCTTCGTGCTCGCCCACGAAATGCAGCGTTTCTGTGATAGGCGCAAGTGAAGTTCAGAAAACGTGCTCGCACAAGGGATTCCAAGATAAAATTAATATCTCGATACTTGAATTTCCCACAATTTTGTCCGAATCTATGAAGCCGTTTTCCCGGAATAGTGGACTAATAAGTCACACTCTTTACGACTGGGTCTAAAGATTTGAATTTGGTGGCATGTTGTAACGGTTCGAGATGGCGATACACAAAGTTTCGTGGCACCAAATGGGTATATACTCGATGTACATACATGCCAAATTTTGTTCGGATCCGTTCAGTCATTTTGCCGGAATACTGGACTAAAGTTTTCATTTAGCCGCCATTTTTTATTCGGCCAATCAAAATATTTGAAAATTTCCAGTATTTGTCACTGCATACGTGTACATCTATATGTCAAATTTCATCAGGATCCAATGAGTACTACCAAAGATATGAATTTCTCTATATTTCAATTTACCGCCATTTTGTACCGGTTCAAGATGGCGGCCCACAAATGTTAACGGCAACTCACAGTGGTACAATTGATTTTTGTGCAAAAATTGATCCTGATTGGTTCAGCCGTTTTTCCGAAATCGAGAATATACACGGACACACACGAACAGTTTTCAGGATGGCGAGCGCATAAGTTGCTCTCTTTACGGTCGTGCCTAAAAACTACATGTCCCTTTAGAAGATTTTCCCAAGAAAAAAATATCCTACACCTAATCCCAGAAAAGCCCCATATCACGATTTCCTGGCGATGTTAACGCGACGCGCCATGCTCCACCTGATCCTTCCGGCGCGGACGAGCGACCTATCGATTTTCCCCTCTCGATTTTAATGGCCGGCGCGGGGGAGCGGAAGCTGGCCGGAAACACGCGACTAGCCGGAGGGCGAACGACACACTCTCCCTCCCGTAAAACGTTGTCGCCTTAATGGGCACCGATGTTACACGAGGCCGTGCGCGAGTAAGCGGCGATAAGGACGAGGTAGCACCACCAGTGCTCAGAGTAGGATGACATACGCGGTTGGCGTAGGCAGAAATTGACAAAGGGCGGGCATGGGCATGGCCATGGCCATGGGCAGTGGTTGTGGTAGTGCTCTGGTCCGCCCTCCACACGGCAGTTTACGTGTGCTCGGCCGATGTACCGTTTAATTTGCCAAATGGAATTCCTTTTGCTACCTACCGACATCCACGCGTATTCTCCCTTTTTCTCATCCTCTAGCGCGCGGATACCATCTTCATCGATGGATACTGCGGCAATGGAAAAATTGGATCCGTTCGTGGGATACGACGCATTGAATCGTAAAAAGGGAAAAGATCCTTTGCGAAAGCTTCGACGAGAGGAAGCTTCTGGTCGTTTGATCTTTATGCTTGATTTTCGTCAATGGGGTAAAAGATGCCTACAGCGAAATTCTCGTAAGAAGGGTCCCTTTTTCAAAGAATATTTATTGGATTGTGAACACTATTCAAGTCTACGAACGAAATAACGTGAGCTATTAATTTGCCAAATGGAGTAGCGAGAGGTTAACTTTATTCTTAAGAACCAATTGTTGAATTGTAAACAGACAATGGATGCATTAACGAGATAATATGAACTGTTAATTTTTCAAATCCATTGAGTCCATTCCAAAAAAAAGGAATAAAGGAAATCGTTTGGTATGCAAAATTCAGGATCAATCCGCCACTTTAACGTTGAACCGTGAAACTATTGGAAAAAGAAAGAAAACGGTCGTTAATAGGCCTGTGAACGGCTTACCCTAAGACAACATTTTCTTTAGAATCACTCCACGTACAAGTACGTGTCACCACGCTGGCTCACAATCCTATACACACGAACTTGCGTAATATTCTCTCCCACAGGGGTGAACCAGGGTAAACTAAGAAGGATGAACTTTCGTTATGCGACGAACGACGCTTCCGAAGGAAATTACGAAGTTCATTGCCCGACGTGCTCTACGCCCGATTAAGTTCTCGTATATCCTGCATTCCAAGAGAAACTAAATTCGCCTGGTCCGACCAAAAGCGAAAAAAAGAAAAAGGAAAAAAAAAACCGAAAAACCCCAGAGAAAAAGGAAGAACAATCTTGGCAAATATTTGTCGTGCCATTTACCAGCGTAAACTAATTTACCTCGAGACTCGTAAAGCTCGCTCTGTGTACTTTTCGCACTCGCGGCACACAAGTGGAGGGTCAGTTGAAGTTTGGCCCCGCGAACAAATAGCGCGCCATTGTCCAAGCTTAGAATTTACTTAAGGCGGAGCTTACAAGCTCCCCGCAAAAAATGTCGCCATCTAACGCGTACTCCGGTTCTTCTCTAGATGCTTTATTATTCAAAGCAACGGCTCTACAAGCCCGTGCTTCAAATGTGAGACTGAAAGAGGAAGGATAGAAAAGTTCGCCTATTGCGAGCAACTCGAAACAAGCTGTGGCGAACGGAGGAGAAAAAAGCGGAATGGGGAAGGAGAAGAAGCCGTAGTTTGAGAAGTTAATGGCGCGCAGTTTCGCGGATGAAAAATGAACGAGCGTAATAGCTCTGCTAATTGTATTTTCCAGGGCCCGTTTTACGAGAAACAAGCTTAGTAAGGATCGACGAGCGTTGCGAGGCTAGGTAAAAGGGATAGATTAATTTCAGTGGAGTCCCACCCTCCTTTCTACATCCAATTCCCACGCGTGCCAACGACAAAAAAGCCTCTTTCATTTTCTCTGGGTTAGATGCGTGAGAGTGGGCGAACACATTTCCCAAAAGAAATCTTTCTTCGCCATTTGTGCGGTTGGCGCGTAGAAAAAAAATTTCACGCACTGAGCTTTCTCCCGTATCCTTCCTCACGAAGGACCCGCACAATTCCCCGAGGGGTTTCGCCAGGCTCGATCCCAGTCAACCACCCTTCTCTCTTTCTTGTTTCTATTCTATTTCTTCTCGTGCTCTCCGTTTTTTGCTTCCTTTTTTTTCCTCCGTCCGGAAAAGCGAGCAGGCGAAACGCGCGACCACCGTCGCTCGTAATGCATTAGTTTTCATTAAACTTCGCGATGCAGTTTCCCTGTTCGTCGGAAGATTTATAGTGTTTCGTGTGAAACTACTGGTAGAGGTAGGGTGTGCGAGCCGCGCGGTCGTACGTAACCAAGAAGTGTTAAAGTCGCATGCGAATACGAGCGCGAGAGAAATCATCCGTGGACTCGTGGACCGCGGAATTGCGGCAGGAGGTGGGCCCGATGGGACGGAATATTAATGCTCCGAAGGACCCTGCCAAGCGACATTGTTTGCTATGAGTAGTGGTTCGTTTGTCAAGTAGGAAGAGAAATTGCGAGCGTGCATTTTTGATAATTAATATATTCGAGACCTTTAAGTGATTTAGATATTTGAACGACGGGACGGGATATTCGCTTGCCAAGTGAATACTTTGCTGGGAGTCGTAGTCCATTTGTGAAATAGAAAGAGAGATTGTGAGGGCGAATTTTAGTGAATCGATATATTGTTAATCTTTGAGTGATTTAGATTTTTCAACGATCGGACGGGACGTTCGTTTGCCAAGTGAATGCTTCGCTAGGAGTGCTGGTCCCTTTGTGATACAGGACGAGAAATAATGAACGTGAGATTGCATAGACGAATTTTAGTGTAGTAATAAATTCGAAATCTTTAAGTGATTTACATTTTTTAACGATGGCACAGGATATTTTCGCTTGTCAAGTGAATGCTTTTCTGCGAGTAGTGGTTCATTTGTGAGATAGGACGAAAAATTGTGAACGTGGGCATATGTGAACGTTGCATATATGAATTTTAGTGTATTCATAAATTCGGCGTTTCTGAGAGATTTAAATTCTTTAACGATAGAACGGCATATTAATTCCCCGAAGGACCTTGTGAAGCGAATGCTTCGCTGTGAGCAGTGATCCATTTATGAAATAGGCAGAGAACTTGTGAGCGCGAATTTTAGTGAATTAATATGTTTAAAATCTTCGAGTGATTTGAATTTTTCAACGACGAGGATGTAGGAAGAAATTCTCGCGATAATTTGAACAAATTCGTGTCTGCTATAAACTTCCGATAAACTCTAAACTATAAAATCTCCAATAAACTGTTCGTAGTTCTCGACGATCGCAATTTCTGTAAAGAAAAAACAAGAAGAAAGAAAAGGAAAAACAAGTCTCACGAGGTACTTGATAATACCCCGGGCTCGTTTCTACCCTGACGAGTCTGTCGACGATCAAGTGCGGACAAGACACGGAGAGCTCCTCGAATGCGTCACGGAAGAAGACGAACGTCCGGAAACCTGAATGAGAGGCAAGTGGAGGAAAGAGAGGGAGCGCGGAGAATTTCGCGAGCGGCATTTATCATTCCGTAGTTAGGACGTTTCTGTTAGCTACTCGTTGGGGATTCGTAGTTGTAAATTGCGCGGAGACTCTACGCAGAATGCGAAATGCTTTCTACCCACGACGCCCATTCGCCGGAAGGCGAATACGTCGAACTCTATGAATAATTTTCGAGGATTCGAAACGTTTCGCTCGAGCCAGTTTGAAACGTGCTCCATTTAACGCGCGACCTGCAGGAACTCTTCCTTTCTACTCTTGGCTTCCAACTCCAATTTTTTATTCATTCGCTTCTCACTTCTCACCGATACCACGCGCCGGACAGAAGTAGTTAGAAGCAGGTCAATGGATTTAATAATACCCGTAATCGACTAGATCGACTCGAGTTCCGAACTCGAATCGATTTCCATCCGCGCGTTTCAACTGTTTCCGTCTCGCTTGCAAAGTTTTAAATGGTCTTCGTGCGTGATCGTGAGAGTCCTCGTGGCGATTCAGCTTCTAGGGATTTTGATTATTTTCTTCTGTAGTGGAATCAGTTTCGTACGTGATAAAAATATTTTTGGATCGCGCGTATAATATTTTAATTTAAGTCCGGTAAATTTTGATCGCAAGCTTTACAAATCATGAGAAAGAGAGAGAGAGAGAGAGAGAGAGAGAGAGAGAGAGAAGATTTTTACGGATGCAGATAACGCTGAAATATAATTTACTTTATCGGTGTAAAAATTTTCGTTGAGAAATTCCAAAGTGTCCATTTCTCCGAATTGTCTAATCTCTTCCGCCACTGACCGTCGCAAAATTGCCATTTTGAAATCTCGTAAAGTTTCATCTCTCACCTTTATTAGTTGTCTTCTTCTTTCACTTGCGCGTAAAGCACGCTCGCTTTTGTCGCTCGCGCTATCGTGACGGGAATGAATACGAGGTAGGGACGTTAAAAACGCGCGTCTCCATCGCGCCATCCTACCGCGGCACGGGCGCGCGTGAAATATCACATTCCTCCACGGCGTTGTATCCACATTCCTTCGTACGTCGCGTGAATGATAACTACATGCTCTTCGGTTGCGTCACGTGTGCCAAGCGTTCGGGCAAACGTGAGCAGAGCGGTCGAGCGAAGAGCCAAGATAGGAAGAGAGTTCCAGATGAAAATCGAAAGTCAAAAGTCCAAGGGGAGAGAAATTTAGATGGTTCTCGTTGGTGGAACACGCGTGCGAAGGCACGTTTCTCTGTGATTGTTAGGATGAAACCTCTTCTGGATTGTGTAAAGAAAGTTAAAATGTTAAAATAGCAAAAGCGAGACGAGTTGTAAAAGAAGAATCAATTTTTGCCGGCTTCTGTAAAGAGAACTCCGGAGAAGATCAAATTGATTGAGAGAAAATTCAGATGGTTCTCATCGATTCCGTAAAGCAAACTAAACAATCTCATATAGCCACGTATACAGTAATAAATAATACAACTAATTCCATCGCGAATAAAACGAAGAAGCGCCTTATTCCACGATACTTCCTATTTTCTCAATCAGAGTTTCTTGCACCAAGCTTGTAAACATTTCGTTCGACCAATCTTTTCGTCTACCCATTGAAACTTTTAGCGTGTTCAAAATTTCAGAGAAACGTAGTTAGGTACTTATGAATCCGTGAGAAGAATTTCGAGGACAAGAAAACGGATGAGCAGCAGCTTCTTTTCAAGAGGTGACTGTCAATGCCGGATCCAATCAGTGAATATCCAGACGACGGCTACATGTGATCATTGTACGTCCCATTGTGGAATTGGAGCGGACAGAAAGTTGACGGTTAGAGGAATCAGGAGGGGATTCGAGAAAGAGGGAGAAGATGAGGAGAATCGGGGAGAAATCGAAAAAGAATTGTTAAAGAAGGCGATACCGGATACGAGAGAGAAGAGAGTTTCTCGGGATGTTAAGGGAGAAAAGAAAGAGACTTTGCTCTCGCTTTTCCTCGTGGAAGGTTCGCAATTCGATTAAAACTGCGTCCAGCAGCCTTTTCCCACGGGCGATGCGAGAACTTTCGTAGGCCCTACCCTCGTTTCGCCAAGGAAACGTAAACATCGTGGGGTGGTCTCGTGTAATTGAGAAAAGGAATTTTCACGCGGCTAAAAGAGAAGAAGAGGAAGAAATTTCGCAGAAGTAGATCCAAGGAGGGAGGAAATCCTTGGAATCTTTGTAGATTAGAATCGCGAAGAAGAGTCCACTGCGCGGTTTTTATATTCGAGTATCTTCCAAGGAGAAGATCAATTTCCGAATAGAAGTAAAGTCGCGTAAAAACTATTTGCTGAATTTTCGTGTCATGCGATTCCACGTTGTTCCACATTTTCAGCATTCCTCCGCTTCAATTATTTCATTCTCGTGTTTCCACGAGGGCAGCGCGTCATAACCGTGCGTTTTCCAACGTTTGACACTAGAACTAGCAGACGAGTCGAAAAACGGGTGGGCAATGGAAAATTCCATGTGGATGAAGAAATACGGTCAGTGGATCGCAACCGTATATTTGGCCAATGTTTAATTTAAAGAAGAGAGGAGAAAAAGATCGCTAAGGAAGAAATCTTCCTAAAATCACAAAAAACAAATCCACCGTACGGTTCTCGATATTCGAAAATTTCTTCGGGAGAGGAGAAAAATTTCATGGGCGGAAAAAGGAAAATAACGGAAAAGCTATCTCCTGAATTTCCGTATTCCACGTTTCCACGCTGTTTCATTTCCATTGTTTGAATTTCGTGTTCCACTAGGTCAGCGCATCGCAACTGTGCATTTGGCCGACGTTTAATTGCCAGAAGAGAAGAGAAAAAAAATCGCCCCGATAAACATGTATTTTTCGCATTTTCCACCTCTTTTCTCGTCTTTCTACCTCTACCCAAACATTTGCATAAACTCAGTTGCAAATGCGTTTGCTCTGCCCACCAAAGGATGAAAGTGGAGTCCGAAGCGAAATCGGAGCGGCTTATATTGCGATTTTTGCATTTTTCCTCCCGCTTGCATATTTATGCACCTGCGTCAATGGAAAATCTCCGCGGCGGCGGCGGTTGACAATCGATCGATTGGCCCGCGAACTGCCCAGAAACGAGGACCATCATTGGGGCGTTGGATACTTCGTTTCTAAACAAATCTCCTCTCAAATGATCATGCGTATGCGCGAACACTGGCGTGGAATTTTTAAAATGAATCTGCGCAGTCCTTCTAGGACAAAATAATCATTTCTCATCCAGCTCCAAAGAGTTTCAACCTTTTTTCTTCATTTTTCCACCATAAAGAGAACACCCGAATGAAGAATTCAAAGATTAAAATTTCGCCAGCACTGAAGAATCGCGAGAGGAATATTAATAACGTTGTTAATATAGTATTAATATTGATAATACCGCTGCCCGGCCCGCCGGTAACTTATTCATGAGATGTATAATTAACCTTTAATAATAAAAGGGAGGGAAAAGAATGGTTCGTTGGCGTCGTTAATGAAGCAGGTTTTTGCGACTGCGGAAGGGAATGAGAAGGTCGGAAGGGCTTCTGCGTATGTAGAGGACATCAGCGGGGATAACAAGCTTTTTAATTATATTTCAACGATTGGAATAAAATTTCTGCACGCTCTTCCTACGGCGTAAGAAAATTCCACGAGGGCCCACGCTTTTTCCAATTAACGTCGATGTGATTAAATTCATCGATAAACAAATTACAAGCGCGCCGATCGGGTGGACGGCCGAGAGCTAGCGCGTTTACGTGCAGTTGAGAGTTCTAACGGAGTAAGGAAAAATAAGCGTGGGGGAGAGAAAGGGAGCGCCAGAGCCGGTGGACCGTATTAAATTACACGGTA
This sequence comes from Tiphia femorata, assembly GCA_944319695.1. Classification (NCBI taxonomy): domain Eukaryota; kingdom Metazoa; phylum Arthropoda; class Insecta; order Hymenoptera; family Tiphiidae; genus Tiphia; species Tiphia femorata. The sequence goes on from OX090902.1 coordinate 6,609,330, forward strand.
ATTACATTTCGCAAATTAGATGAAACAACAAGCTACAAGATTCTCTGGCCTTTAGACTTTCCGTGTCAGCTCCACGCTTCTTCGTTGACTCTCTTTAGCCTTCTCACTCCTCTCTCGCACTTTCTCTCTTTCACTTACCACCACTAAAGAGCCGACCCTGTCAGAAAACAGAATTAATTTACGAGGCGTTGTTTCGTTCAAAATGTCTTTCGTCGGCCGACATTCTTCGCTTCGAGACCAATAGATTCTAATGGTAACGCGAAATCTTATATTTTTCTTCGCGCTTCTCTTCTTCCTTTTTGCATTCCACCAGTTCTGCTGTGCGTTTTGTGCGAACGTCTGGAGGGAAAACTTCTTGGAAAAGAATTTTCTGTGGAGGGTGGAGTGGTGAGAAACCACGACGTAATTGCTTTCGTTAGTTCAGGCACGGGGTAACGAGTGCCGTAATTGACGCAATTATTTTCTTTTTCTTCGCCGCTACATGCCACAACGAAATTCTCCACTCGTTGGAGGGTAACATGTAAAGGGCTTAGTCGTAATTTCGCGAGTGGATCATTTCTCATATTAATTACGCTCCTCGATTTACCTCCCATTCTTCTTCATATTCGAACTATTTCCAAGTGTTAAGTGTTTAAGTGAAGGGGGTTAACCCTTCACACTTGGTGCACATTGTAATGTGCCCTGGCTTAGAGCTTCAATATCTAAATTTAAATTATTAAAGCTGCGACTGCAATCACGTGTACGCATATTTTTGATATCTTTAAAGTATTTTAAATAATTATGCTAAAAATCAGCTAATCTTTTAAAAAAGACCTGCAATTTTTTTTTTTTTTTTTTTTTTTTTTTTTTTTTTTTTTTTTTTTTTTTTTTTTTTTTTTGAAAAAGGAATCAGGCCCGAAGAGATTGGTACTAGGTTTACGGAACTATTTTTATAAACACAATTTCCCATTTAATACCTAAGCCTAGTGTTAAGCATTTGGAGCAGCCTGACCTTTAGTCTCCCCTTAAGTTGAAAATCTAAAAAGCTTCTTTCTCATCTTCGTGGAGAAAACGTTTGGCTCGCAGCACTTTCCTGATTACCAGGCACAATTAAGTAAGTTCCTTCTTAAAGAGATTGAATTACTTGTAAGAATCTACGAGAAGATGGAGCGTCAAATGGTCAAAAAGAATGTTCACCAAATCCACTCCAATTTTGCGCATTTTCTATTTACGATATGTCCTCTCGAGTCCACGCTTAAATAACCCAAACGTTCTCCTCGGACGTCGTAATTGCATTCGGTGGTTCGTGGAGGGTCTGTGCGAGGAGCAGAGCAAGAAGGGAAGGAAGAGGAAGACGAGAAAGAGGAGGAGAATCAAAGGAGATCCTCCTCTTAACGAGGATCCACGCGGACCACGAGTCCGAGAGAATTGGAGTCCTCGCGATTTATGCGGAGAATGGAAGATCTGGGTCGGGCTCTCTCAGAAAGTTAACCTTATTAAAAATTGCGGCTCTTTGGATCCGATGACTCCTTCACTCTCGAGGAGAGAATGACAAATGTGGAGAGAAGAATCGGTGGTAACGAGAACAAGAATCGGTGCGAATGAAACACGCGATTTCTTTCGTCCTCCTCAATTCTTCTTTTTTTTTCGACAATCCCTTAACACCCTTCGCCTTTTCGTTCCATCTTTTAATCCCGCGTGCGCGGTACCACCTACGTGCTAGAGCCAAAACTTGGACGAGGAGAATTTGTTTGCTTTCAAAAATAAAAGTAATTCCGCGGTACGTGACGTGGATGGATAAAGCGCGCGTTGTACCAACAGATCGATGTTACAACGCCAAACGTGCGCGAGAGAGAGAGAAAAATAAAGATAAAGAGAGAGGAGACACGCCATTTGACTTGCTAAGTAACCACGATGCTCTCGCGACGTGACGCAGCGGATTTTGTTTTTGATTTTTTTATAAAGAGGAAGAAGAAGCAAACTGATTTAGGACACCCTTTCCTTCGTTCTTCATTTGCTCTTAAACTCTATTTAGGATCATGAAATCGTGATCCAACAAATTTCATTTTTAACCAGTTAACCGCGGAATTTAGTTTCGAAAGTCCTTCACAGGGTGCGTAATTAAAATCAAACGAGTATACACGTTTGGGCTATACAAATGGTTCCATAATAAATGTTACGAAAAAATAAAAATGAAACTTAAAGGATTCAATTTTTATTGGATAAAAGATGAACGTTTGATTGTTAAAATTATAGTAGCTTTACAGACATAACATACAACTAAATGACACGTGTATTATAATATATTACTGAAATTTTGACCAGTTATATCAATGATAATTGTGTATTGTTCACAGCATGTATACACGACAACCGCGCTAAAATAAATATTTGAATTGACGTGTATACACGCCGAACACTGTTAACTGGTTAATTTCTCGACAAAGAACCAGAATAAGAAGCAAAATAATTTAAGCTACCCTATCTTTGCTCTTCACTATCCTTCATTTATTCTTCAAGTCTATCGAAGAGCGCAAAATCGTAACGCAACAAATTTCGTTTTTCATTTCTCGACAAAGCACAAGAAGAAGAAGCAAAATTATTTCGGCTATCGTGCCCTTCGCTTTTCACTGTCCTTCATTTGTCCTTCAACTCTATTCAACATCAATAAACCATGATGACGCCACGGATTTTAGGTTTCATCTCCCGATAATGAAGAAGGTGAAGAAGAGACGGAATAAGAAGGCAAACGCTTTGCCCTACTCCTTCATTCTGCTTCATTTTTCTTCCCGCCCTTTATTCGCGATCATAAGACCTGGAAATTCCTCTTGCCATTCCACAGCTCTAAACAAGATTAATTATTCTCTCCTTTTGAAAAATTCGATTCGCGTCATTGACGATGTGAAATTGGGTCAGTTCACATTCGCGTACAAGTTTTCCATCCTTCGACCTCCTACCTCGAGGCGGCCGCCATTTTTACGTGGGAAAAATATAAAATGTTTAGATGATTTATATCGGTCCTGGAAGTGGACTGGCGAGGTGAGAGACGAAGGAGAAGATAGCGGTGGATACGTTCGAGTCGCCTCTAAAATACATCTCGCGTGCAAGACATCGAATCCCTATCTACGTTTTACAAGACCATCAATCAAGTTTGTTTCATCTACTTTCCTTCACCCTACCCATCCCTCATCCTATTTTCCTTCGCGTCCTCTTCTTCATTTTTCTCTCCTCGAGCATTAACTCTGCAGGCCCATTTTCTCTCGGATAAATAATATAGAAATGACGAAAAGGAAACTGTTGTTAGGTTGTTACACTATTCTACACTTTCCATCGTTTCTAAGCTTAAGATGTTGTCTGGATAAAATGGCGAATGAAAATTAGGGAAATGTAGATGAATATGTGGATAAATGAAGTTGAAAGACAGCATAAAGGGAAGCTTAATGTCTAAACAATTAGACGATTCCTAGCCCTACCTACAATTTTTTCTCGCTTAAAATTTTCCTTCACATTCTGAATCATATGCACCACTGCAAATGATCGTCTCGATAAAACTACGAAGTGAGAACAAGCAATGTGCTTAGACAATTATCTTATTTCTGAATTCATCCACGTAAATGTTCCCAAAGAAATTAAATTACTAATCGTCTCTCTTCACGATATTACATTCTCAACAACGCGCACCAGTACAAGGGATCGTCTCAATGAAACTACAAAATGAGAAAGCTGCATCAATGTGCTCGGACAACTGCACGATTCTTAACACTATTCCTACCACAACCTGTCAAATGACCGTTTTCAAAATTTCGTTTAGAATTTCGTATATACAACGTGATTGCATCACTTTTAAATTTCACGACTTTTCCTAAAATATCGAAAAACGTATTATACGTATATTTTAGAAAAAGGCATGAAATATAAAGGCGATGCAATTACGTTGTATATAGGAAATTCTAATCAAAATGTTCAAGCATCTTTCTTCTAGCATCTCCCTTCACGACACCGCATTTTAAACCACATGCACCAATGCAGATTATTGTCTCGATAAAACTACAAAATGAGAATTGTATCACTCTTAAGACCGACACGTGTAAACTTTCGCAGCGAAATGATATTACTAATCTTCTCTCCCCGAAATTCTCCCCTCACAATGTCACATTCTCGACAACGTGGGCCACTGCGAGGGACGAAGAAGGCAAAGAGGCGCGAAGGGAGTGGAAGCCAAGGACACGCGAGAGGACGAAACTTCGCGAGGCATCAACGTGGATTTAATTACGTCTCTCTCTCTTGGCCTTCTCGTCCCTGTCAACCCTCTCCGCTCTCTTCGCGACCCTAACATAGCAGGGTGAGCGTCACGGCACGAGCCAGGCACCACGAGAAAGTTCATAAAGGAGGGATCAAAAGAGGATCGCGCGCGTAGAATGCTCGTCCCGGTAATGGCGTCTTGAATTTCACGAAGGACGAGAAGGCGCACGCTTTTCAATCTACACGCGCGACAGGTCGCGCGCGATAAGGGCCTTCTCGATAATTCGATAGAAGCGAGCTGTTAATTAGATTCGATGAAATTCCGCGCGGCCAAAGATTTTCGATATAATTGCGTCAAGAGCACGGATCGAGAATTCGTCGTCAAGGGAATTTTAAAGGACTACATTATTCCAGAGAGCAGTATAAAATTTTTTCAATCTCTAATATTATTACAGAAAGTGTTCGAAGTATTGGCCCAGAAAGTTGATAAAGCGCGGATCAAAAGGGCTGATAATTAGATTCGATGAAATTCGGCGTGGTCAAAGATTTTCGATATAATTTAAAGAAGTGGAACATTCGCCGTGAGGAGAATTTTAAAGGACGAAATTATTTCAGAAGTCAGAATATATTTTTCGAAATCTGTAGTATTATTACAGAAAATGTCGAGAGTATTGGTACTGTTTTAATTAATATGCTGACACGCGAGATGCTTTCCAGCGGAAATGATATCGGACGTTAGCGAGATCTGTAAAATGTTAATTAAATTTACGTTTACATTAATGCATAACGTGCTGCAATATCGAATAATTTTACGTATCAATGGCATCGGTACGAATATTTCCGCGCGATTAAATGCGTAAAAGTTAATTTAGCAAAGTGTTCGTCGAACCAAATCAATAAAATTTAAATTAAGAGAAAGCTTCAAGAGGTACCAACCACATTTCTACTGACAAGAGCATCGTATAGTTTCCCAAAAGAGTGCACTTTACAATGAATCAATTCAAAGAACACGAATACCCTGATTCACTGTATGTTACAAATGCGCAGTTCTCCTTAATCAATATCATCTGCAATAAATTCTTATCGACGATAATAAATTATTATTAAATTATTATCAGCCGAACAAGAGAGAGTTGTAAGCTTTCTTCAACGACCGAGAGATACCTTAACCATGAGATGTCCTCGCGCCTTCTCGTTATATCGTATCACACGAATGACATTTTATCGTGGGCTGACAGTAATAAAGGAAGAACATTTCGTAACGCGGCACATATACCTGACGGCACTGAGACGGACGATAACGACGCATCGCTCGTAAACTCCCATCGTGGTTGGCTAGTTCGAACTCCGCGAGAACGAGTGCCCGAGGCGCCGACGACGCCGAGCGTCTCGACGCTCTCGCTAATAGACCCATCCTTCGTTGCAACTGCAAACGACGAAGGATGCAAACCAAGTGAACTGCTCCTTCCTCCTTACACTTCGTGTAGGAAAAAAAAACAACATTTTTTTTCTCTATCCACCAGCAAATCGCGAGGGAACGCTCTCTGATTTCGTTTGGTGCGAGCGCTAGGAGGTTTACGCGCCCGTACACGCGATGAATATGGTAGAGCGAAATCTGATTTTGCGTGCGGGTAATCGCGTTACCCAGCGGCCGTAAATGCAAAAGAGCCGCGCAGAAGCGCGCGGAGTGAGAGGACCTGAGTGCACTTTGCGCTTTTACGCGCGAGTGCCCTGGTCCCGCGATTTTACTTCCGCTCGAAAGCTACGGTCAAAAGATTCCTGGGCGCAGGAACAGGATTAAGGATGTACAAGTATGATCTTTCGATTTGGTAGTTTTCCACCCCGAAGATGTGAGAAAGAAAGAAATGATTAATAGTGGGGTTGCAGAGTGATTACAAGGGCGAATAGAAGAATTTTAGTTGGGAATGAATAGTTCCTTGAGATCCACTCTTAAGCTTGGCATCGTTTTTAGACTTGCACAATTTCTGCTCCACGTTCGAATCGTCCCTGCCCGATTTTGCTTCCGCTCGAAAATACCCGCTCGCTGGAAAAGGCTCCAGGATATATTGGGATGACCTTTAAATTCGGCAAAACTTCCAGCTCGATGATGTGAGAAGGAAAGAAGAGATTGCTTCTGCGGGTTGTAGAGTAATTAGAACAACGAATAGAAGAATTATAGGTGCATCTTTCCTGAGAACGTTGAAATAAGTATGGCATGGTGGCATGTTTTTCAAATTTTCATAACGAACAGTGAACACTTTTTATCATCCCTGTTAGATCTTTCTTCCGCTCGAAAATTGCTGCTCGCGATATTCCAAGATGTTCTTTCAGTTTGACAATTTATTAGCCCAAAGATGCAAAAGAAACGAAGGGACAGTCTAGAAGAACGAATAGAAGGAACAGCTATTTCCGCGAGATCGTAAAAATAAATATAGCCGGCTGCGACATATGACTTTTAAATTTTTACCACTCCCAGCGGATACGAGGAACCCACGGATATTGGATAGAATTACGTGGCGAATTGTCGCGGAAGCAATTTTCCGTATTACGTAAGAAGGTGGCTACAGCTGAATCAGAATTTCATTTCCTTTATACGGACCGCCTGCCGACGAGTGAGAGGCTAATGCGCAGAACGAAGAAAAATTTCGAGATTCCTCTCCACCTCGGAATTCACGATCTGTTGTATTTCGAAGATAAATGAATTAAGCACGAGCTTAAAAAAAAACATTCTCAAAATACCAATAATAATTAGCGCGAGGTTAATGCGCAGAAGGAACAATAATGTTGAGATTTCTTTTCACACCGCAATTCACAGCCTCCTGTGTTTCGAAGGCGAACGAGTTAAGCACGAGATTCGAATAAACACATTGTTCAAATAATAATAATTAGCGAATACTTGGCCAGACCAAATAAATAATACCGCGTAGTCAACCAGAAATAATCACCGATTTATCATCAACGAGATGATTTATGCATTTGAAACGGCAACCACGGACATAATAAATCAGCGAAATATCGGAAAGCAGTAAACAAGGATGTTACAAGCTCGCCGGAAACCGTATTCGATCCCAACCGTAACATCGACGTTCCAGCACGGCGTGCACATTGAAGTTACATTAAAATTAAGTGCCTTGATTTACAATACCAGATCATTATCGGCACGGCTGACATTAATAATTAATCAATTATCAAGCTTCGTTCGCGAAACTAAACGAGAAAATAATAAATCAAGGCGTCTTGCAAATTATACAAGTGCGTTATATCGCGCGACGAGTCTCGAGGTTTTTCGACCGCGAGACACTTCGAGATGGTATCTCGAAAGGCACTCACTCGAATTTGGTCACCGGCAAGAACCTTCAATTAGAATTTTTTTTAAGAGGCGAAACTTTTCGAGTGCTACTGCTCGAGAGGGAGGATCTGAATATGAAGAGGCAAGAGAAGGGGAGAAAAAGGAGAGGGAGCTAAAAATTACGTGGATATCGCCGAGAGAGCATTACGGGAGTGGAGAAATTTTCTGGTAGCAAGCACTTTATATTATGCGAACCGCGAGAGCAACTTCCCTGGAGAATGAATGTGCAAAATGGATACTGGACCATGGCGCGGCACAGGGACACGAGGAAAAAGCTGAGATAGTGGAAAAGAGAGAAATTAATGTCAACTGAGATAGGACAGTTGAATGTCGTGGGATTAAGTTAGTATCGCGGGAATAATTTATCTCTCCAATTCATCGTACCACCACCGAACAAATTCGCATGGTGCAAGTAAACGCGCTTTTCGAAATTTTTACTCCCGCCCCCCCTCTCTCTCTCTCTCTCTCTCTCTCTCTTTCTCTGTGAAATAAAAAGCGGGCGTAAAAGAATTAACCAGCCTCTGTAATCCAAAAGTCTGCAGTTGGGTGAGACGAGCGAATGGTGTCGTAAGGTTGGACGAATATTTGAGCGCAGGGCCGAGAGATAAATTAATACTGGGTGAGTTAGGCTAGTGTTATAAGGTCAAAGGTTTATCGGTTAGTCAGCTCGTGGACCAGCATGAAAGAGGACGCGAGGACCTAGATCGAATTTAGTAGTTCCCTTCTCGTGACGTTAATCTCTGTGGGGACGAATTTATTTCAGGCAGAATTGATTATTGATTTCTTTCAGTTGATGCTTTTTCATGAGGATACGTCGATAATTTTCCAAGGATTAAACCGAAAGTGGAAGGTTTACGAAGGGAATAATATACGGGAGTCTTATAAAATGAATGTGTAGATTAAAGGGAAGCTAACAGTGGAGATTTGTATAGAGTTGTTCGAAGTAGTAAAGTGGCTGACCAGGTAGACCGTATCTACTTACACGAGATTTCTCGATTATTACACGCCTGACGCGACAGCGCTCAAAAACAATGTCAGATGAATTAAATAATTACTTCGCCCTAGCTTAAATCAATTCGTACCTGAGGCAGATTAAGCATACCGGGTGCACGGAAAGCACTAACCCCTTCAAGGACAAATTTATTTAAGCATCGATTATTTCCTTTATACCTCCGATATTCTTCACAATGGCCATACATCCACAGTTATTACAAGGATTAACCCTCTATGGGCTCGTGTAACTTTCAGGTCACATACTAATATATTGATGTTTTACCAAATAACGTGGGTCCTTTATAAGATAGTGTTTACATCTTAATTTGTATAATGTTTCGGAGATAACCAATAATAATATTGATGACAGTTGGCAGCACCATCGATTTGAAATATCAAAGTAAATGCCGTGCAAGTTTGAAAAATTTGCCTGGTAAATTTTTGGTTAATCCGCATATATCGGTATAAATCTATTGATTTTCGGTGGAATACATTGTTTTATATGTAAGAAGAAAATTCGGCCCATAGAGGGTTAAAGAACGAAGCGAATATAAAAGATTTACGAATAGAATAATAATGCAAAAAACAAAACCTAGACACGCGTGTGTCAAACTCCACGAACACATTAACATCGCTATTCGGAAGAATGACGGCGTAGAATTTTCTTCCGGCAATTTGTCAGGAAGGATCGATCGTCCTTGCTCGTATTTCTATTTCCGCTGAGAGAATGCGAAGAAGGAAATTAGAGATGGACGACGAATCGATCATTCCTCCTCATCTTCATCCTTCCTCGAGGCCAAAGAAAAGGAGAGAAAACTGGATAAGAGCGACGAATCGATCGTGACCTCGAACGATTGCCGATAATCGCGCGCGACTCAACGAGGATCTACGTATTTTATTAATGAACCCATTGTCGGGTCTCTTGCCGGGTCTTCTCGATTGGCTTGATTTCAGAAATCCGGTGGCGCCGCGTAGGAGTAATTAATCCAGCAGTTTCAATTGATCCGAGAACGTAATAATTGAATTCGGGGGTTTGGCGGATAATTTGGCAGGAGAAATATTTTTTTTGTTCACAGAAAGCCAGAGAACGACGATGCGTGGAAATAATTAATTCTCGTCGCTATTATGAAATCAATCTGCCAGCTGCGCAATATCTCCAGCGGAAAATCCACTTTGCGTAAAAAATCTCGCGGACAAATCGCATTTTAACGAATCCGCTTCTCTCCGGGCTCTTGGTAAAGGGAAAAAGAATGACGAGAAAATTGGCGAAATTCGGTAGAAATAATTGATGAAACTGCGCAATCGGTGCTCGACTGAAAATTGAAGGAATTCCAATGACAATTCGACCGACGATCCTTCTCGACTTTTTAATTTTTCGTCGATCCATCGTCAATTTTTGTCATTTTTATCGGCTGCTGCCTGCCTCGTCCTTTAAAGAGATTCAAGGCTAATTACGTCGATCAAAGGGCAGATTTCGAGGGAAATTGAATTACCAGGCGACTAGAGTTCACCAGCTCGGCTCGCTTACGCTGCGCGGAGAAGAATTTATTCGTCAATCATCTCCGACGAGCCCCTGGAGCGGAAGCTGGGCGTTTGATCCGCTCGAGATAAAATCGCGACGGTAATGCCATCTTTCCTGAAGAGGGGAGAGAGAAGGAGAAAAAAAAGGGGCGGGCCGAAAGAGCGAGGCACTTTAAAAGCCAGTGAAGAATTTCGTTCGAAGGAGATCGAGCCCCAAGAGATTTTATTTCTCAACCTTTCATATCTCAGACACGAGATTACTTTTAGTTGGTGGTTAGAATGACGTTGTTCTTCATTTGTCCGATTTATTGCAGATTTCTAGATTCGCCGAATGCCCTGGTCAAATTCCAAACACTCTCTGCCCAGAAAAGCTAACCACAAAGAACTATTGAGTCAGCTGTGAAACGTCGGCTTGCTCAATTAATTGATTAACGAAAATTCAATTCGATACAATGAACAATAGAAAGCTCCTGCATAAGAAAGATATTAACGACGTGAGCAAGGACAGAAAGAGAAAGAAGTGTAGTAAGTTTAAATAAATAAGTAATTCATTAGATTTACGAGGAGCAAAATCCCCTAAGCCCGTGCAACGTTAAACGCTCTGACATTTTTATCAGAAGTTTCAGAGAGTTAACAGTGAAGAAGGAAAGGTTAAAGCAGAAAAAACAACGCTAGAGAAAAAATTCGTGTTAAGAGGGTGGCAGGTGGCCGTGACAATCGCGTCGATCATCAACTCTTCGACTTCACGGCCTGTCGACTTTTGATCGAAAGGGAGATAGGAAGTGAGAGAGAAAGGGAAAGAACGCGGAACGATTGAATTGAAAGAGTCGAGATCAAAGGGAAGTATTCACTCTCCAAGTGGATTATAAACCGGCCGACGATATTCGATTAGGTCGAGCCTGCACTAGCGTACAATTACGTTGCTACCGTATTACATCGATATTCCATCCCCACGCAGTTTCACCCTCCTCGAAACCCTTCCATCCAGATGTTCATTAACGATACGATTCACTTATGCCATGTGCGATATTGTTGCCAGGCCACTCGCCAAATTGTTTATTAGAAGCATCGTCTTGTTATAAGACGAATTATTATAAGGGGATAGAAATCAAAAAATTTTCCCAAAGACTAGAAGGGCGAATCAAATACAGAAATAGTCTAATAATAAGACAACGATTTATGGAGTTCAAAAATAGTTGGGTATTTTAATTGTGCAGATAAAGACAATGATAAGTAAGTAGAGCTACACCGATTTCGTGTTACATTGATATTCCACTTTGGCACACTGCCCCCACTCGACAAATTATTCACTAGAAGAATCATTGCTTTCGTTTTCTTATTCTTCGAGAAAAGAACATCAGGGGTAATAAACTAAAATCCTACCTTCGCGGCGTTCCAGCAGCGAGCAGATTATAGAAATAGTCTAACGACGAGACAAAGATTTTTGGCGTTGAAGATTAATTCTGTGCTTTTATTGCACAGATAAAGATAGAAGGATGAATTTGCGTAGACGAATGTCCCATAAGAGAATAGAAATAAGAAATTCCAACCTTCCCAAGGATTCGAGGAGCGATTAAATTACCGAAGGAGTCTAACGATAAGTCAAACAGTTTTTCGTTCAACAATAATTCCCATTTTAATTCTCCAGATAAAGATAACACTACGTAAGCGAAAAGATCAAACATCGCGGATTTCTAACTTACAATTAGATTACTTGCAAAATCACGGCCACAATTTTCTCTCTCTTTTTTCCTTCTCCTGCCTCCTCTCGTCCCTTCACCTTTTTCACGTAACAAAATACGAGCCCCGTCGCGATTAAATCTGTTCACCGACTGTTGTAACTCTCTTTTCACCGGTGGAAACTTTCGCGTCCTGGTGGCATCGCGCGGTCGGAAGCGGAAATTCGACAGCGGGTGCGCTTCGTCGTCGATCAGAATAGCCTCGAGTGGAGTTTCCAGAACCAGAAACTCCTTCCTCCTCTAATCCATTCCGTTGCGAACTCAGCGCGAACACGGTGGAATGTAGCGCAGTAATTTTCCGCAGTGTCCTTCGATTTTCCGTGTAGTTTTCCGTTAAAACTCAACGGATTCCGCTCGAGGGCAATGGAGTGACACGTGTCAAAGTGGAACTTGATTGAAATAAAGAAACATTCATTTTCGTCCTTCTTCCTTTCACTATTTTCCATTGCACTCGTTATTAATAACCGCAAGGAGAAAAGTGCTTAAGAAAGAAAAATAAAGGGATGTACGGGGGACCGAGAAGATATTCTTGACACGGAAGCAATCCGTAAGAATAAAAAATGCTTATTTATAAAAACAGGGTCACTGACTTCAATGGAAAAAAGAATGATCTCTTAACCCATTTGCATCATAAGCTCATATATGCGCGGATTTTTCCTGGCCATTATCACCGAAGCGCATACATATATGCGCGGCATTTGCCTGGCCACTATACCGTTGCGCGAACGTTTGGTGATACGGGCCAGTTTTCTACTTTTCCGAATGATGCAAATGGGTTAACCAGTTAGCTGTTGCAAGCTCTATGAAAACATGGTTTACTTAAAATGTGTCGCAAAAAATAAGGAATGACGAGTGTACTCGTCAACGTGAAGTACTTTGGCCTGTTATGATACAGAATTAATTTGCAATAAAATCACTGTTTTATTTTTTAATTTCATTACTAACATTCATTTATTTAAACATACATAACAAATTGTAACTACCTTTTACGCGCGACGAGTATACTCGTCGTAATACAAAACCTTGCCATTTCTTCGTGCCGAGTATATTTCTCAAAATCAAAAACACCTAACTGATTAAAGAGTATTCCATACACCTGTGAACGGAAAACCACGCAAAGGAAACGAAGTAATAATATGGCCTCGTGTCTAACTCCGGAAGAAATGTACTCGTGTCTCCAGAATCATTCTCTTGTTTCTCTGACTGGAAAAAAGGTGCGGAGGATCAAGAGGAAGGGACAGAGAGCAAACAAAGGAAAACCGAAGGGCGTGCCAATTACCCGTCGAGAATAACACGCAACAAACATACGGCGAATAAAGGGGTCAAGCTCGTGTTTCTCCCTTATTCTTTTTTTCTTTCAACGTCCTCTTGACTTCGCGACGCCGTCCGCCGCGTAATGTAACGACGAGAGAGAGAGAGAGAGAGAGACAGCTAGAAGCGCACCTATCGATTGCCTTCAAGCGATTCGTGACAATCCGAGAAACGAGGAAGCAACTTGTTCTCGGAGAGGTCCAGAGCAAAGCGAATTTACGACCCTGCCCATTATGGCGCCGCGACGCACTTCAAAGCTCGCTCGAGCGCGAAGGACATGCGACACGGGCGGGTTCCGATTCTGATTACGCGCTTTTCTCCTCTCCACAAGCAGGAGGATGAAGATCGAGAGAAGATGAGAGAAGGTTCGCATTGCGGAGGTTACTGATCTTAAAATAAAATACTCGAAGGAATAACGAGAGAAAGGAATTTCGAATAATAAGGAAAAGGATACAAATAAAAAAGAATACTGGATTCAGAGATATAGAGTTTCAATATTTGCCGAGCTTGTGCAAAGGTGAACTTCAAGAGGAGTCCAATTATCTGTTATTTATTATTATTATTTTACGATTATTCGTTTCAAGAATAATGAGTTTCGTTTGAAAAGTGACGAATTTTCTTTGGACAAGTATCTCCCAATTCACCACTTACACAATGGCCAATGACAATGATTAATTATTCTGCAATGATTAGTTCCGAAAATATAAGCATTTAGAAATTCACGAACTTTCCTCGCACCCTTACCTTCAAAATTACTTTCTGCACCCTATTCTAAAAAACCAAAATGTTCCGATGTAAAGGGCAGAATCTAAAATTACTACCAGCCTTGGTATATTTTCCATCGTCTCCTCACCCACGTAGGGGAAATTGCTTTTGAATTATCATTGCGACGAGTATCCACCCTCACCCCATTATTTCCATAGAAACATTTCCATGCACCCTGGCACATCTGCAAACGCCCTCACGCACACATTTACACAGACATCTTCGCTGCAACAGCTGTAATTCGACGAGACCGCCATTTGCGAACAATGGCCAACGATGACGAGGACCTCGGCAACGAGTCGATTGCGCCTTCCTACGTTTCCTACGCGTGCAAAATCACGAGCATGTTCGCAACCCGAGAGGGAATAAGAGAAGAGAGAGAGAGAGAGAGAGAAAGAGAGAAACACGATCCGAGAGATAATACTAATGCTAAACCCACCTACGAAACAATGAGGACACATGGATCGGCCGAGTACAATGACAATCCTAGAGGCGACAGGACTCGTTCGCATCCTTTCAGCCCTCGGCAATTTATCTTTCTCCGCTTCTCCCGTTCTACTTCGCGTTCTCCCTCTTTCTTAAGAGAGAGAAAGTGAGAGAGACAAGATACTTTGTCGAGCGGTGGCATTAATGTCGAGCACTTGCGAGCTGTCGCCGTCGACGATAATCGACGATAATCGAGAAGAGAAATCGACGCTCCTTCCTTCGCAACAGACGACTCAATTGTGACCTGTATAAGAAGTTACCTTGGAACGCCTGAGAATATGCAGAACATTTTTTTTCTTTTTTGAGTAAAAAAAAACCACGTGTCGGTGACTACCAAACAAAATAACGTAGGTAAAGAAGATATAAATTCCTAAGAATGTTTTTAATGTTTTTAAAACCGTCGAGATCTTTTTTACGCCATATTTTCCTCTCGTATAATAAAGTTTCTCACTACTCTTCTACCGAAAGAAGTCTCCAGCAAGGTGAGCACGCTTAAATCCACGTTAAGAAAGAGTTTCAGTAGCAAAGCCCCGTATTGGTCAGACACGTGGGTAAATAATTCCCCTCACGCGCTCCTCGAAACATTTCCAATTACTAAGGCTCGCGTTACGTGGATAACTTGCCGACCGAGAGAACGATTTCACGTTACACAATCTTTATTAATGACGAGATTGATCATGGCAAGAAACGAGGAGAAATAACTGGTGGCAAGCTCGAAGGGAGAGAAGAACTGTTACGAATTACAGGACACCAACATCGACGATGTTATTTATGTCGCGACCCTTCCTCTCGTCTTTCATCGAAGGGTGAGGAAGGAAAGGGCGAGCGGAAACTGTCTCTTGGGCGATGCCAGGCAAGGAAATTGAACTGACGGACGGATATACACAACGGAGATAGTCTGCAAGCGGAGAAGAAGAAGAAGAAGTATTTCGAATCGCAAACGACAGTATTGGGATTACTTGCTTGGAGAAAATTAAACGGAGCCCCTTTTTCTCTCGGAGAGACTTCTCTAGATCACTTTTTTTGCGTTTCTCTCACAATCTTCTGTTTCCATGTGCTTTCTAGTTGTAAGATGGTAACGACCCTCCTTTTTTCTTAGAAAGACTTATCTCATTCGCTTTTTCCGTATTTCTCGTAAAATATTCTGTTCCTATTTGCAAGATGAAATTCAGGAGCGGTGTAAGTGGAAGTGTAACTTCTCTAATTGAGTGACGCGCATGAGGAGGTTGTTTCTGAATTTCGCCCACGCACCTAGGCCATCGAAGTTTCTTTGACGCAGCCTCCTGCTCCTGGCAAATTGATACTACCGAGTTTTACGTTTCATTTCGCGATTGAACGTTTTGTTGTTAAGAGGAAAACAGCCGCAATAGCTGTTGCGGGAGAATGGACAACGACTATGTCAATGATTCCAAATGCGGAATAATTTCGCGCGCCTTAATTATGCAATTATATGTATAGACATATGATCGGCCATAATTAATGTAAAAGCATCGACATTACCCAATGTGCTGCTGCGGATTTAACAATGTCATCGGTCAATTTACCTTTCGTTAAAAAATGAATTCGATTGTGAATCCTCTAATGAGAAAACGATCGATGTCCCGATGATTTTCATTTCGACTGTCATTCTTTTCACGATAATCTCCAAATTAAGCTAATACCTTTTATACAATATCCACCTTCACTATAACCTCTATGTATTTTCTTATCAATGCGAGGCCACTCAAAGAACAATTCGCAGAAAATCGAAAACTCGCAATTTTCTCGAATCTTCTACTAACTTAAGAATGAATCTGATTTAAGAACTAAAACTAATTCTCGTACTCACTCGTGTCTCGCAGGACGTTTTCGCTTCTCGTTTCTCATCACCTGCGTGAAAATCGCGAGCTCAAATTATTACATCCGTCTTCCTGGTAGGATTGAAATTACGACGTCGCACTTAGGCAACACAAGAGAGGACTAGCAGCAGCCGAATGAGGAATGGATCGTAAACTCGGGAGTGCTCGTGGAATCGCATCGGAATTCCATTGGATTTCCCGCTAAGCTCTCGTACTAGCAGCCTGCAAGTCTTCTATCTCGCTCTCTCCCTCTCTTTATCTATCTATCTTGGAATTGCGGAGACTTTTCATTCTCCATCTCTAGTAGAGAAATGATGAGCCCAGTGGAGAAATAGAAAGGGAGGAAGGAGCACTTGGATAGTCATTCGTGTCATTAACAGGCGACCAACCATGTTTCGATGCAACTTGCAAAGCCCTTTTCTTCTTGCCCGACATCGACAATTTGCGATCCTTTCATCGTTTCTCCAGGGTCTACCACCGATTCGCCCTTCTCCTCATTATCGAGCTGTTTGTGGAATATAGAAGGAGAGAAACAGAGAGAGTGAAACACAATGAAGGTGGAGAGAGCGGTATTACACGTTGACCCTGCGGTTACATCGTCGACCGGCAGTCTGCGGTTGACGAGGGCACGCTACTGGATCGTCACGAGAAAGGAAAACGAGAAGCTCAAGAGCGATGGATGAATCTATTTGGCAAGCTGATTAATAATTGTTGTTGTCGAGAACCGAAAAATTTGATGACCTGATTTTAAAATGATTTTTAAGTACTTCCTCGTGAATGACAGATCGTGGATGCTGTACCATCATTTGGAAAATGCTTTTAAATAAAGCACATGGTAAAATAACGAGCTATTCTTAGGTTTTAATTCATATAAAATTAATAATTCAAAGCACGCAGATCGATAATTCCTATTACTGATAAATTTTACACGATATGGTCGAGAGATTCAATGACAGAAATTCAAAAACGATTTTCAAATTGAATGGCTTTTCAGGATTTCATCTGGGACATCGCGTTTTAGCTATTAATCGAAGGAGCCTGGACAAATGAATGGCAGGCGAATCCCACTGGGTATGTTTCGACGAATGTAAATATACGGATTCTGCATGTTCGGTTATTCGCAATGGCCGCAAATGCGCGCATGGTGCGAGGAAAATCCCGTTTCCGATACGTGCGATCGATTGAAAAAAACTAAAATGCGAGATTACGTTGAAATTCGTGGAAAAAGTGGACAGAGAACACTCTGTCGAATAAAATACGCGTGAGTGAGAATCGCGAGGAATTAGGTGGGTTAATCGATCCTACCTCTCTTCCAGTTTCATGTGGCACGAAAATCTTTTTCCGTGTCCACTCGAACTTCTCCAACTTCACCCTCGTCTCGCACTTAATGCCAATCAGCTGACAGAGTAGCTGGCTATTCACCGACGACTGCCATCTTCGAGGGGGAGGTGAAAGCGCCCGATCGAAAAGTCGACTCTTCGTAATCGAGAACTGCGAGATGCGCCTGAAACTGAAAGAAGAGAAACTGTTAGTACCTGTACCATTTAGCTATTCTTATTAAAATCATATTTTCGAAGCGAAAAGATGTCCATGCTACTTCATCTCTTCAGAAGCAGTGTTCATTTAGGTGTTCTTATTAAAGCGATACTTTGAATTTTGAAGCGAACAAATTTCCGTGCCACTTAATCTTTTGAGAGACGAATTTATTTAAGCGTCGAGTATTATTCTCACTGGCTCGATATAGTTTCCAATGCCAATTCTTGAGAAAAGCTTACAACGGTAGAAGAAGCAGGAAGACGTGCAGAATTTACGCAAAGAGTACTATGTACGCGCCTTGTGCGTAAAAACGTGTAAGCGTGATAGGTTCTGTTTAAACAAAATTACTTTCGTATCCACAAACTTTTCCACATACCAAGAACCCACAGTAAACTACAATTCTCACTGTAATACAACCACTTACATTTTACATTAACAAAGTAAGAATACAAGGATAATAAAGAACTTTCCAGATTGTTCTTAAAACAACGAAAACCTCTACGAAGAATTCAAAATTAACAAATTACCGGAAAAGCAAACGTGCTCGTGTGCATTGGATTTCTTGAAAAGGTGAAAAAAGTTTTTCAAACGTGTATCCACTCACAACACCAACAACGACGGGTCGAAATGGACGGAGAGTAGTTGTCGCTAAATGCCGTGGAGGCTTTTGTTGAATTTTCCCCAGTGAAATTCCCTGGCCGATCGGTTTGTAAAATTTTGCGAATTTCCCCATTGCGTGCGGTCACGCTCGAGGCACGACACACAATCGATTCCAATGGCTTTTGTCTCGCCGTGACGCACGGGGACAGAGAGGCAGGAGGCAGGAGGCAAGCGAAAGGCGTGAATGTCACGCAGATCTGATCGATTGGGCACGTAAATAGGTAGATACGTTCCTGCACACTGGCCCAACCACGAGAAGAACAAAGGACGCTTTTTAGTCGAGGACTCGACCTTTTGACTGGCTCACGAGAAAGAAGAGAACGCAGTGATCGGCGCTGAATCGATATAAATTAAGACGTGGCCTGAAGCAAGCTTGACATTATTCTGACTTACTGGGAACAATCAGCTAGTATTAGGCGATTAGTGCAGTGCGTTGCAAGCACAGTGTAAACAGTCGTTGGCGCTAAAGCAAGGTTGACATTATGCTGGCTTGCTGGCAACAATCAACTAGTGTTAGACAACTAGTGCATTACAAGCATAGGGTAAAGGGTTATTAGTACTGAAGTATGTTATCATAAACCAGATCAGTTTGCTCACATAGTTTACTATAAACGTGCTAAGAAAGCTTAACGTGTCATTCAATCGATTTTCCATTCTCCCAAATTCTCCCGAGCAAGGACCTTGTGTCCAGACCAAACATTCATCAAGGTTACTAAAGTTTCAAAAAGATACCTTTCCCCGCGGACTATATACTCAGCAACCGTATTTTCACGATTGTCGTCAAGTTTTTTCAAGAGAGTCTTCTGCCCTTCGCCAGATCGTTAAAACCCTCGAGGTGTACCCTTTCACGGAAAAATCTCCGATTTCCCAAGAACATCTCAGGAATTCACATTGAGAAAGGTTCTCGAAGGAGTGAAACGCTTCAGATCTTCGCGCACTTCTCCTGCTTAAGAGGCCGGAAAGCTTGTCAGGATGAAAAAGGGAAGAGGTCAAGAGATCATCGGAAAAATAGGAAATATTTGAAAATCACGTCTACTGCGTAAGAGCCCGAAGAGAGTGTGTTAGGGTTTTTTATTAGAATAAAGAATGAAGTCATCAGAAAGATACAAAAGAAAATTTCTCAGCACCGCGGCAGCAAATTAAAGTACAATAGTACGCGGAAAATTTGAAACAAAGGAGAATCGGCGATAGTGAAAAGTTTCCAGGCGGATCTTTCCGCTGATATGAATGTATACAGCTCGGTGATTTAGACTCACGACAAAAGGAAGGAGAGAAAACGAGATGGGCAAAAGAGCAGAGAGAGGCTTGACCTATTCCCGCGATCGCCCATTCACGTGCAGTTATATTCATCCTTCTCTTCCTCCTCTCTTTCCTTTTTCACTCTCTCCTTCCATCATCCCTTATCTCACCCCTTTGCCACGTCTCAACCCCGTTCAACGGAAACAGCTGCTCCGATAAAATTGATGTCGAGTGCTTGCTCCACCTACGATGCACTTGCAAACAGTTTCGAATCGCAGGGCACTCG
The DNA here is from genome assembly GCA_944319695.1 of Tiphia femorata. NCBI lineage: Eukaryota > Metazoa > Arthropoda > Insecta > Hymenoptera > Tiphiidae > Tiphia > Tiphia femorata. The sequence goes on from OX090902.1 coordinate 6,629,274, forward strand.
ATGCACTCGCGGGATAACAGAGCTTTTCTTGCCAAATATAAAAAGAAATTCGTCCACCCCCCTTATTGCTGAGCCCCAAGGCCAAGGTTCAAGGTAAACAAAGTTTCCAAGAGAATCGCACGAGGCTCGATCTCGAAGGAAGAGAAAAGAGCGGAGTAATTCATAAGAGACGATTATATTGGTTAATGTTGTGACGTTGCATTTTTGGCACGTTACAAAAATGTAATAAACTAAGATCAGACGCGACAATACGACTGGCGGTATCGACGGAGGCGTATTGTCACGTCTGATCTTAGTTTATTACATTTTTATGACGTGCCAAAAATGCAACGTCACAATGTAAATCGGGTAGTTTTGCTTATTCGAGAGAGAAAAGGAAAGAGAAAGTGCGACGAGTGTCCTCCCACATTTGTCACTCGCTGGATAATAGCTTTTCTTGTCGAAAAAAAAATCCATCCATCCCCTTATTGCCGAATCGTAAAGCCAAAATTTAAGGTAAACAAAATTTCTAAGAGTATCGCGCCAGGCGAAAGGCTGGATCTCGAAGAAAGAAAAAAGAACGGCGTAATTTACAAGCAAAAAGGGTACGCGGATGAATGTAAATCGTATCATTTTGATTATTGTCGAGAGGAAACAAGAGAGAGAAAGTGCGACGAGTATGGTCATGCATATTTATCAATGACGTTCCAATCGCACATGAATACACTCGACGAACCTGTAGAATTTAAAGTGCCCAATGTTCTGCGCCTTAAATTCTCCAACTAGCTTCCTCGAATTCTGTTACATTTTACTGCTAGAACTAAAATTGTGTTTTGCGATTTGATAAGTTTCGATTGGATGCGTCTAAAAATTGGAATCGAACAACATAGAGAATAGACACGCGGTGGACCGTGGATCACGTTTATATTCGGTGGGTGTGCCTACATATAGGTACTTTGAGAATTCTATTTTTAAGTGAGCGAACTTCGGTGAGGTGAATTTGTAAAATTGATCTCTTCGGGCCCCTCGAAATTATTTCACAAGAGCAGAAGCGCTCCCTCGTCATCGCATAATTGCCACGAGTGTCGTTCTCCTTATTTTCTCTTTCTCTCTCTCTCTCTCTCTCTCTCTCTTTCCTGTGCACTTCATGCACTCTCCTCTTCTTTTTCACCCACTTAATCCTAATTAGTCCCTACGTTCAATTTGCATTTGCATCGCAAATTCGCGCGAGTGCAATTAAAAGCGGCAGGCACGTGGTGGCGCGAAGCGTGTGGGAGGGAAAATTCTGCACTAGGGGACTCTCTTTGCGCGAAATTATTTTTGAATACCACCACGTGCACCGCTCACGTTGATTTCCACCGATCGAGGTTCACGTTCGCGCAAACATCATTGCGAAATTTATGGAAAAGTCTATACGCTCGCCATTTGCATTTACCCTCGTGGCAAAAAAAAAGAAAATAAAAAGGGAATACTGAAACATGCTGAAAAGACATAAAAAATTGATAACGCGTGGTAAGAAATCTGAAAGATTATGATTATTATCTGTTGTCGCGGCAACCATCGTGGTATAAAAAATTGACCGAAGGTGTCGAGTGAAGAAGTAACGTTGCAGGTAAGGTAGTTAAAAAATGCATCGCGCTCTCCCTGTCGTTTTCTCCGGGACAAGGAGGGTGGAAAGGCCCTTCGAAAATTTATTCTCATTGTTTTGCCGTGGAATAACGCGAGAGTTGGGCACGCTGGTAGGGTCGCATGCAAAAGGTCAACCCATCACGTGACCTCGCTGGGTCAAAAGTTCAGCTTACCTTAAGGACTCGACGTTCACTCGGCATTCGCGCTTACTTCGCCCTATCGTCTTAAGGGATTAAGCCGCTTCTCATCCGAGCAAGATGTCCCAGCGATATTCTAGGTATCGTTTAGTCGAGACTCAGTAGGCCGTCAGATTTGCGAGATTTGGCGGTAGATTTAAAATCGTTCCCAGCTCACGATCCAATCTCCAAGCTTCTCGTTAAAATCACAATCAACTGTGTAACCAGTTGACAGTGTTCCACGTGTATACGCGTCAATCCAAATCTTTATTTAGGTGCGATTGTCGTGTATGCAGGTCGTGAACGATAAAAAATTACCATTCGATATAAAACCTCCAAATGTCAGTAATATTATAATGCAATTGTTATTCGATGATATGTTTCGTCGGTAAAGGTGCTGTGATTTTAACAATCAATCGTTAATTATTTCATGCAATAAAAATTTAATCCTTTACGTTTTACTTTGATTTTTTTGTAAAATTCATTATGGAATCATTTGTATTACGTTCGACGCGTATACTCGTCGTTGCTTGATTTTAATTATGCATCCTGCGAAGAACTTTTAAAACGAAATTCCACAGTTAACTGGTTAAGGATCGTTATCGCCTCTACTGCCGCGTCTTTTTTCGGAGAGTTCTACGGAACAAAGACGAAGTCGCACGTGGAAAACTTTGATTGAAATACGAGAGCAGACGAGAGGGTCTTACTCGAGTAAATTCTTAAGTCGAACTTGGTTCATTCAAAAATTCATTTTGGCTCGAGGCTATATTTGGAATAACTCAAGGGCATGTCTAAGTCGAAGGTCAATTGGATCGACCGATCACGTTTCTACGTCTATTGTTTGAGAATGAGTGATCAAAAGCGATTGGATCAACTGATCGTATTTCCATGCGTGTTGTTTAGAAATCAGAGGTGTAGTTCGGTGAATCGAAAATTCATTTTGACTCGAAGTTTTGGGCGAATACAAGACCGATTGAATCGACTGATCGATCGTCTTTCTACGCGCGATATTCCCAAATACAAAGTTCACAAAAGAAAGATTTAAATCTGGAGCGTGAAAAGTTGAGGAACTGAAAGCAGATTGCCTCGGAGTAGCCAAATGATAAACATTATCCTCCGTGTGTTGGTCGAAACACGATCCACGCGTTCACGCGCACCATTTATCTCGAGTATCCTCGACAACAAATCCAATTGTAGAACAAACTCCATTCTCGTAAGTCTGTTTCCTTCGGTTTCATATTTCTTTTCTTCGGATCACAAGAGCCCAACCAATCAACTACCAATTAATAAGAAAGCATTAATTTAGCGTTGACTTAAAAATATTCGTTCCCAAACACGTGGAAAAAAAGAAAATAGAAGACAAGGTGTGTCACTGAAATACCGCGTGTCATTGAAAACTAAATATTCACGATGAATAATCACAAAGCATCCTACTATTCACTTCGAGTCCTCGTTTCTCATTTTAATTTTCTTTTTTCCTACCACCCTACGCACGCTCAAATTGACTTATCCAACGCACCCCAAAGGCACTTTGTTCCGCGCGGGAACAGAAGAGGATCGTAACGTGGAAAATACGCAACTTCCATTATCGGATAGTAAAATCGCAGAGCGGTACGCAAAGGGACGCTCTTCCCTTCCATCGTCGGCAGAGCGTCGGCGGATGGTCCGCGTGCAGGCCTGGGGTCAAAAGTTCACCGCGGTTTGCGTCGGGGGGTAGTAGCCACGGCGCGGATCCCGCGAATCAATTCAATTAAGCCATCGAAGAAATAATACACGTCCAGCGGAATCCAGAGAAAAGAAATCGACGAAGAGAAGGAGAACACTGGCGAGAATGAATGATAACACGCGCCAGAAAAGCACAGCAATATTTTTCTCTGCACAATTCCATGTATGTGAAACGGCTTTTCCAGAAATTCTGACGTGACGCTTGCCCTCGCATGCGTGAATCATTAATTGAACCGAGGAAATAAAACAAATATCGGATATTTACCGGAAGCAAAAAAAAAAAAAAAAGAATCGAAACCAGAAGAGAATCGACAAAACGAACTGGCGAACATGATTGACAGCGCGCAGCGGTATACCACTGAACTAATTTTCTCTCAATGTTTCTACGTGAATGAAATAAAAACTTCCGAAATTCTTCGCATGAGCTGACGTGAAACGTTCGCCCCGACAACGTTTACTATTTCACGTCCTCAATTTTACGTTATTCTTCCTCTAATCGCTCTCGTCAAGCAACTGTCATCCCAGCATTGGAAACATTACCAAATTGTGTCGAAGGGCGGCTCAAATGTGGCTCATTCGTCACATCCGGTTGATTAATCGATGAGGAGCTGGCGCTGATCATTTGTGCGTAATTGGTGACGACATTTCTTGCATGAGGTCGTAACGAACACGTCGAGCATTAGCCTTGTTAATTAAAGAATGTATAATTAATTCGAGATTCCTCTTCAACCTGTACTCGCGTGCAGAATTATTTTTCGATATTCACAATGCTCCGTTACATATTCGCTCGTTCATTAAAAACAGGTAAAAAGAATAACAATTATCACGCGGAAATTTTGCACGAAACAATGTACGCAACCGACTCAATGGGCACGAGTAGGAGGTATTTTATCTCTTTCAGAGAATTCTGCTCGAAAGTTCCCGCGGATACGCCCATGTTCCGAAAAAGTTTCACAATTAATTCGCTCAGTTGAAAATATTTGTGCTGTGCTACACCGAGCTGTGCTACACCGAGCTGTGCTGCGCCGTCCAGTGCTACACTGTGCTCTCTTTCTCTCTCTCTCCCTCTCACTCTCTCTCTCTCTCTCTCTCTCTCTCTCTCTCTCTCTCTCCCTCTCTCCCTCTCTGTTGTTATTAGTTTAAGTTAAGTTTAGCTTAGTTATTTTATTATGTTATGTTTATTCTTATATTTGCTGTCTGTTAGGTTCATATGGGACATTGTCCCTGAATCATAATAAATCTATCTATCTCTCTCTCTCTCTCTCTCTCTCTCTCTCTATCTGTCTCCGACAAGTTTGTAGCCTACCTGAAAATTCGGGATAATTATGGAGATTTGATTAAACAAATGCTCTCAACATTAAACGATCAATACATTGAGAAGAATGTCAGTGAATGGGTAACCAACGATTACGAGTGCAGAGGACATGGTCGGCTGTCGAAACACAAGCACATGAAGAAGAATAAAAAAAAAGAAGAGAAGGAAGAAAATTTAATCTTCCTCTGAGACTCTTATAGAAATGGTAAATTGAAGGAAGCTATCTCCCTCGTAAGAGCTCGAGAAGCAAAGCAAAAAGAGACAGGTAAAGAAGAGGAAGAGAAAAAGCAAGCGGAATAAAGCACAACCTCCCCGTGGTAAATTGAAGGCAGCCCAGCAACATGATTTATTTAATCGGGCCACTCGAAATTAAATTCACGATGAATGCTCATTTCCACTTTATGGATCGCGCGCAATTAAAATTGATAAACTTCGCTTCGGAAGACTTTCTCAGACCCTTCTCAACTTCACTTTTCTTGCGCGTAGCGTTGAGAAACTTTTCTCTTTCCCTTTGTTCGACTAACTCGAGAATGTTAATGTCGATACGTCGATGCATCTCCAGGCAAATTAGAGAGGCGATGGCACGTGTCTTTTATTAACCGCGAGCCTGAAAGCTCGAGCTGTTTCTCTCGTTTGCTTTGCCTCGTAAAACCTAACGAGCTTCGTGAATATCCTATCCCACGTGGGGCTGCAAAGTCAGCCTCAGGCCTTTCGACCGCTTATGGGAGAAATTTCGATACCGAGCCACCCTCGATGCTCGGCCAGGCCTCGCGCCAAGATGAGAGGACTTCGGGTAACGCAGCTGTTCCTAATCTTCTCGATTCCGTCGTGGCTCTCACCTGCGCGTAACATGCCGGAGCAGTCCCTCGGCGACGACGTTAAATCCGTTTTCCGCGAAGGGCATCACGCGAGAGGATTGTAGGAGGATCTTCTGGAAGATGGGTGCTGCGCGCGCGCGTGTGTGTGTACGTCTTTGTATGTGTGCGTGTGAGAGGCAAAGAAAGAGGAAGATAAATAGTTGGATATTATTAATCGATCCTTGAACCGGACACAGGTGCCACGGATAAGAAGTTTTTTCTATCGCATTCTCTGAAGAAGAGAAAGATCAGAAGGATTGTGCTCGTGGAGGAAAAAGTCCTCCGAATATTCGACTGAAATAAAATTAAATGGCGTAGAACGAGATTTATTTAACATTCTACTTCATTATGTTCTCTCTTATAATTGACATAATTCTTACTGAGAAGTGATTATCCCGACCAAACGATATTCTGGAAGATGGATGTGCGTAGGTGAGAGACAGATAAAATCGTCGGATATTATTAACCGATCCTTGGGTTGATTACAAGTGTCAAGAAAAGGATTTTTTTTCAAACACGTTCTCCGAAAAGGAAAGCAATCGGAATGATTGTGCTCGTGAAAGCAAAAGGTCCTTCGAATATTCGACTGAATTGAAATTTCATGGCATAGAACGAACTTCACTGAACGCTCTAGTCCGTTGTGTTCTCTGTTGTGATTATGATGATGCTTACTTGGAAACGATTATTCTGATCAACGAGCGATCATTATCAAAAAAAGAAGATCGAAAGGAAGCATATGAAATTTTCTACGCCGGTTGATCATGATTTACGCGCCACGCGATTTCACTGGCCATAAGCGGAACGAGGAATCTATGAGCACGCGGACCGCGTTATCGGCTCGATTTATCACCCGGCCGAACGAGAATCTCGCACAGCTCGTGCAACACTGACGCCGTTAAAGCGGAAAATATCTCATTGTCAGTCCTTTTCCTCCCACCGTTGCATCCGGTTCATGGGCTCTAGAAATTATCGAAGGGTTGATAAACAGGGTGAAGGAAATGGAGAATGATGAAAGAACCGGTGATTACTTTGAAATCGTTAAAATATCTCACACCTCCTCGTTCTCTTCTTTCAATCGGACTAATTCAAATTGGACTAATCGAGCAGTCAATGAAAAAAGCAAAGAGAATTGAGAATAGAAAAAAATGCGACGACTCGCTGGAGCTTATTCCGTATTCTTGAAAATACCTTAATTCCTTCTCTTTCTTCCAGCTGGTCAATTTCAAAATGATCGAAGTATCGATAAAGAAGTCGAAGAAAATTAAGAATGGAAAAATAACGCGATGATTCACGGAAGCTCATTTTATAATCGTGGAAATATCTCACATCTCTTCCTCCTCCGATCAAGTTCATTTCAAAATCATCAAAGATCGATAAAAAAACAGTCGAGGACGGAAGGTCCCCAAGAAAATAAAATATATTAAAGACAACAGGATGATGTTTCGCGATCGCAGGTAACATTCGCCCTAGATTATTCTATGCAGGCCACCTCCCGCCTCTTCTTCTCTTCCACCTCCCATCCGGTTAATTCCATTGTTAGTCGGCTAATCCGTGTAACTCAATTAACGGCGCCACCCGTGCGAGCCAAGCGGAACGCGTGGAAACTCGCCGAACGGGGGATAATGCCCGATGACGGGTGGGCCGGAAGCGAGGATGAAAAGCTGCGAGGAGAAGAAGGAGAAGACGGAGAAGGAGGTGGAAGAGGCCAGAGAGCATCCGATGAGGTTAGATAAAATCTTAAAGAGGATTAGCAAACTAGGTGCGAAGGAGAAGAGAAGAAGCTGATGCGAAACCGAGAAGCAAACGGACGTGACGCAAGGAGCAACGAGAAGTCTCTGATAATTGAATTGACCTCGTTGCGTGTAAATTTGAATCAGTGAAGATCGCACATCCAAATTAATTCAGTGAGCAAATTCACGAAATGTATTTTCGATAATTAGTAATATGACGAAAAATTTAGTATTTTATTTTTCTTGGCGTTACTAAGAATGAACTGGACGTGTAATTAAAGACGGAAATCTCTATGAGATTTTCTGTGTGGAAACGAGACACTTCGAATGAAAACGATCGCGACTTTGATCGCCGATAATTTGGCGAGAAGGTTCGACGTTACTCGCGAGGACGGTACCGATTAAAGCGCGGAGACTCCGTGTACCAATTAATTGCATTGTTAGTTCGCTAATCCGCGCAACTCGATTAACGTGGGCCGTCGCGTGACGCCTCATCGTCTCCTCCACCTCCTGCGAACAGCATTTCTGTCCCGTGTTCTGGAAAACGGAGGAGATTGAAGCGGACTCATCACCTGCGAGACGAGAAATTAAAACAGGCAAGAGGAGATCTAATCGTGAAACAACAGTGGATACCGACAAAAATATTCTATTGCGAAGATGAAGCAGAGAAGTCTTAAATTTCGAAAAATAATCGAGCGAAAAGTTTAATTTCACTGTACGTTCCAATGTTAATTAGAATACAATCCCGAGAAGATTAATATTAGAACGCCCGATATTTTTTTACATATGAAAATTAATCTTACTGACCAGTCACTTTAACAGGTTTCGTAGCTCTAGTGTTAAATTCTAAATACTATATGTATTATTTGGTTAACTAGGTGTTAGTTGTCATAACGTCATCATAACATGGAGTACCAATTTTCCACGTACTTTACTATAAATTGTAAAAGCGAGTTTAATGCGATGGTAGCGTTTAAGGCTTAATTTACATTGAAATAAAAAGTCAATTGTTTTGTAAGGTCGCAATAAAGAATGGCGCGAAATTGAAATTCAAGCCAACGCGAACGCGGGCAAACACCTAAACGAGCTTCGCCGCAAATTGTCACCGACACGACTATCGAGAGAATCTCACGCAACGCTTCCCCGAATTGCAAGCAACCGCCTCGATTATCGTACGTAGGATTCTCATTCCGCTAACGTCGTCCCATCTCCCATCGGCCCCAGGTCCGTTAACTTTGTCGTTGGCTCGCGTTAATCCTCGCTAACTCGTTCGTCGAGCAACACGCCTTGGACTCTACTAGCTCGTGTGCCGTTCGTGGAGAACTGCAGGATTACCTTCAAGTTCAACGTGCAAGAGCGAGGAAACAAGCAAATCTCGCAGCCTAATCGAATGAACGTTCGCGTTAACAGCTGCGGCATTTCGAGCGGGCTCAGCAATCTTTCGAGGACTAAAAAGTGGAATTTGCAAAAGATCCTTCGTCCTGCGGTTACATGGAACATTAAGAGACTGAGAACTTCAGCTTGAAAACTCACTTCTGGAGAACGGAAGTGCGGGCCCCACAAGTTCAACACTCAAGACCACTGAAACGCGTAAATTCTCGCGGGGTTATCGAATAAACTCTCTCGTTAGAAGCTACGGTATTTCGAGCGGGTTCAGTAAACTTTCGAGGAGTAAAAAGCCGAAATCGCAAAAGATCCTCGCGGCTTGCGGTTTCATGAAAATTCAGAGGAAATGGAAAATGGGTCGCGTAAACACTCTTGTTAGGAATCTTAGCGTTTTGAGCGAGTGGATTTTAAGGATCTTCTTTTCGATTCCACCGTGTGTTTTTCGTGACTTCTGATCTCGGCTTCAGCTTCGAGTCTCAATAGAGCGCGTGTCGCTTCTGGAGAACGGAAGTGCGGACCCCACAAGTTCAAGTCGCAAGAGCGCAGAAGTACGTGAATTCTTGCGGCCTAATCAAATAAACGCTCTCGATAGAAAGCTTCGGTCTGCTGTATTTCGGCCCTGGCATTTCGAGCGGGTTCAGGAAACTTTTCTTAACTCAAAAGTAGAATTCCGCGCATGATTCTCCGTGTCTGCAATTTTGTAAGAAATTATACAACGGTGAAAAGCGATTGAAAAGCTCACGAGATTCTCGAGGATTTTCCTTTCGATCCTGCGATAGTCTGCCGATAATCAACTAATGATTTCCGCTTCAGCTTCGAAGCTGAACGGGGCTCGTATCGCGACACATTTTCAATCATTTATTCTAACGGGTTATTAACAATATGATGACGCTCAAATCTCTCGCGTTCTGTCACCGGGAATATTGTGCATCCTACCTCCCACTGGAAATCAAATTACCGTCGAAATACGTGATTGGTTTTGGAACGAGCGTAATGGAAATTAAACAACCATAACCTTAAATAAAATAATTTCTAAATAAATGTAATCGTGTTAAGTACATGCTACTCGGTCTGCTGACGCGCCATATTCATCGCGCTTAATAAATGCAAGAGAACATTTTCTATACAAGCAAAGAAATAACTATTTTATTTACTATAAAATATTCTGCTACATAATTTCAGTTTCTCTCTATCTACAAAATAAAAAAATTCTAAGAATCACAAAACCACCCAATCAACTTTATCCGTCGAACCTCGATTATACAGAATTATTCGCATCCCCGATGCAATTTAATTGCATCGCCCGTACAACTTAACGCGTAGCACGGATAATCTTTTCAAGCGTGCATTTAATTATTCATTATTCGTCGTTGACCTCTTATCGCGCGAACGCACCCCACAAGTACGAGGAGGTGATTAGAAATTTCTCTCTTCGATCGTCATAAAAACGCTTTTTCTCCGTGCATCTCTCTTCTCTCCTTCGAAACGAAATGAATTTCAACGAGCCAGGAGGAGTCCAATTCCTCGTAGCAAGACGAGAGCACGTACCGTCCCTTATTCCGAACGGCAGTCGCTAAATTTAGAAGGACGCCGATATCGCGTGCCTATTTTGCGCGACGATCCGAGCGGAAGATTTTAACGGCCGGCACGACGTCGTTTTCTCATAACGACATCTTTCGCGTTACACGGGATATTTAAATTGCTGTCGCGTGGGAGGAGGATATTGCCGTTCCGCGATTGCGAGCGACATATTAGCTGAAAGATGGAAAGAGAAGAAGAACGACATGATAATGAAGGGAAACGAGGGAATGAGAGAAAAGAAGAAAAGCAGATGAAAATGTAGATAAACGAAGGAATATATGAATATATATGCTTTTGCACTGTGAAACCTAGTCCCTTTAGAGAGCTCGATTAAGTTTACACGGTGTCGGCGAGTACAATAATTTGAAGATAGAAACAAAAACCAAAAGATGAAATAAAATCATAAGATAAGTAGGAGACAGAGTCTCCTGCGCTTTCGCTTCGCTCAAGTGCCAATCCCCTCAAGATCGCCGGGTGCTCGCGCTTCGCGCTCGCCTTACCAGGTGCAGAAAAGCTTCGCTTTCTGCAATAACCACGACCGCGGCACTCGCGATTCGCGCTCGCCCACGAATTTCAAACCGTTTCAAATTGTAGAAAATTCAAGTATTGAGATATTAAACTATGGGACAGAGTCTTCTGCGCTTTCGTTGCGCTCAAGCGCCATATCCCCTGAGACCGTCGGGTGCTCGCGCTCGCCCACGAAATGTAGCATTTCTGTGATAGCCGAAAGTGAAGTTCAGAAAATGTGCTCGCACGAGGGATTTCAAGATAAAATTAATATTTCCATACTTGAATTTCCCACAATTTCGAAACGGTTGAAGATGGCGATACATAAAGTTTCGTGGCACCAAATGGGTATATACCCGAAGTACATGCCAAGTTTTGTCCGAATCTATAAAGTCGTTTTGCTGGAATAGTGGACTAATCAGTCACACTCTTTGCGATCGGGTTTAAAAATTTGAATGTGGCACCACTTTGTAACGGTTCGAGATGGCGATACACAAAGTTTCGCGACACTGAATGGGTATATACTCGATGTACATGCCAAATTTTGTTCGGATCCGTTCAGACGTTTTGCCGGAATACTGGACTAAAGATTTGAATTAGCCGCCATTTTTGATTCGGCCGATCAAAAAATTAAAAAATTTCCAGTATTTGTCACTGCATACGTGTACATGTATATGTCAAATTTCATCAGGATCCAATAAGTAGTACTAAAGATATGAATTTTTCGATATTTGAATTTGCAGCCATTTTGTACCGGTTGAACAAACCGGTGGTACAATTGACTTTTGTGTAAAAATTGATCCTGATCGGTTCAGCCGTTTTTCCGGAATCGAGGATATACATGGGGACACACACACACACACACACACACACACGAACGGTTTTCAGGACGGCGATTGCGTAAGTCACTCCCTTTACGGTCGTGCCTAAAAATGTGAGAGAGAAAGAGAAAGCGATGGTAGTAACGAGAACCGAACGAGTGAGAGAGAAAAGGAGAAGGTGAATGCAACGAGTTCTGGGTTCTCGATCTAATGATCCTTCTTTTGCCTCGCATACCTTCGTGGGTCACCCTGCGTGACGTCGCGAGCGCCAATTACAAACGGCCCCAGGATCCATTAGGAGGAATTAACGAATGTAATCAATACAGCGGGCGAATGGCGAGCGTCGCTCTAATTGTCATCCGTGCTGCCTGTGGCCACGTTCGTTAACCGATCAGGTGAGTACGAGAAAATGATGGAAAGAGGAGAGCCGAGAGGGTGGATGAAGATAAGTGGACGGGGTGTGAGAGAGAGAGGGATAGAGGGAGAGAGGGAGGAAGAGAGAGTGAGAGAGGAGGAGGAGGAGAGTCCACAAAACAGGATCGAATCGATCGATCCAATTAATGATGTCCGGCGTACTAATTGATGCATTGTACCCTTCTCACCCTCTCGAAATCGTTGGTTTAGGTTCCTCAGCCAACCTGTGGCCTCGCTACTCGCAAACCTAAAAATTCCAGTCGTAAAAAGAAGAGACGATTATTTCGATGCTTTTCTTTTTCCGCGGATAAAGCATCCTCACGTTTCCTTTACAAAGAGCGATTTCTTTTTTGAAAAAGAAGAAAGTAGATCCGAGAGAGTAGAAGAACGCGAAGAAGATGAAAAGAGGAAGGAAAAGGAAAACCGGATCGAAACGATCGATTCAGTATTAAGAACCTCGCGCCTCTCTAACTCTTCTAAAATCCTCTAAACCACTTTTCTATTCAACCACCAGCCCCCGCGTATTTTTCAGTCCAAAATACCAGACCGCCAAAAGAAAGCACGATTATTCTCCCAATTTTATTCTCGACTATCCAAACATCCTGTTGTTTTCGTTATAAAGGGGCCGAAAGTTTGAAAAAGCTCGGTCAGAAAAGCAAGCGAAAATAGCTCGGTAATAGAAACATTAATTCCAACTGTGCTCTCGCGTAATCAGTTCGCCACGGGACTTCGCAACCCTTTCACTTTTCCCTTCTCCCCGGCAAATATTAATTTATGACAAAATGGAACCGACGAAGGGAGCGCGTGGCTGTTACCGTCGCGACGCTCAACACGAGCGTCGGTGGGTAGGGGCTCGAGTGGCGCGCGTCCAGATTTAATTACCGAGCCGTTTAATTACCCACCCCTACCCGTCATTTTGCATTTACCTTCACACCCGATGCACTCGAAGCGCGGTGCCAAGTGAATGAGGAAAATCTGCTCGATAGACTGACAACGAGCGAACCGAAAATAAATGGAGAGTCATTTCTCGCGATTAACAATTTTGCGCCTGCTTAGGAGGATATCCCCAATTCCAGGCGAACCGCACGCTCCTCGGTTCAAGGATCCTGGGATCGCATTACCGAGCCAATTCGCCAGTATGCCAATTGTTATTGCACATACCTGGTAGACCGCACATGCGCGCCAACCTGCGCGCGTTTCGACCGCTCGATAATTGAAAGTGTAATAATCAATCGTGAACCCACGATTGGGCCGAAGCAACCGATATTAATTGCCTTCCGTGTTTACTTAAAGTCAATACACCCGATTGCTAATATTGCTAACGATCGTGGTTAGATTGCGATTTTTGTGCCACGTAAGAAGTGTCCAAGTGCAAGATTGCATAAAGTGCAAAGGTGCGTGTACGTATAAATTCCAATGTATGGAGCGTTTATCATAGTCGAGCTTTTATAATGTCAAATTTTAGGATATTCGATAGTAAAATAATTCCATCGAGCTTCTCTTTTCAAATCGCATTTGATAAATGTGAGATTCCTTTAAAATTTCAACTTTAATGACGACTACATATGCGCAGGAAAATTGATCATAACTAGGATATTGATTTCTGTGCCTTTATAATATAAGAAATTTTAACGTGCAAAATTGCATAAAATACACATAATACAAAAGCATATGTGAAAACATGCATTGCACGATGCTTTTTATATTATTCAAAAACTAAGACAATTTCCCATATGAAATCCTGTTTTCACATAACACTTAACAATATAAACCACCCCAAAAATCTTTTTAATCTTGAGTATTCGCAGAACAATGGCTCGCGATTATCGGCAGAAAAATAAAAGTTCCAATTTCAAGAATCTCCATGCACACGCACGCTATTCTAACGAGCTAATTACAATCTTCAGTATAACCAATGGGTTCGGTCAATGTAAATTACGAAGCCCAATCCCGCGATGGTTTCTCCATTAACCGATTAACCGGTACACCCGCACGTGAACGTCGACGTCGTAACGAGAAACTTTTCGGCCTGCGCGTGCACATCGATTCCCGAATTTGCATTCGACCGAGCCAGCTCAATTTAATTATGGGAAGCAGGCCGCACATTAAGCGCTCGCGGTTTTCGGATTAAATTGCGTTAAATTGTTTGCTCGCGCCTCCTCGTTTCGCGGTTCAAGTTTGGCCTGTTGAAAATTTGTTGAAATTTCACGAGAACCCACGCGATCGAATATGAGAATCGGAGATTCTTGGCAAACAGAGAAACTCGCTCGAGAAATTTTCCAGAATGGCCTCTTCCACCCGCTTTACGCTTCGCGAGGAGTTAAGAAGCTTTCGCGGTGGCCGTTCGTTATTTATTCAAGCGGCTTGCCAAAGCTTTAGAATCTTCTCGCCCGCCGCTGGATAGTCGAGAGGTGAGCGAAAAGTCGCGAAAGCTTACTCTTGGCGGCGAGTTAATTCAGAGATCCGAGGAGATTACGATTGTTGAACATTGTGTGTTACACAATCCTTTCCTTTTTCCACAGAGAAGAGTCGTGATGCCGACGCAACACGTGTCGATGTCGTTGTACACGGAGAAGGGTTACAATTATAATGGCCACGCTGGAGAAACTAGAGATAAAGGAGGAATGCCGGAGAATCGGGAGAAAGGTCGGAGAAGCAAAAGAACGGATGGAGAAAAGAGAGAAAGGTTGGAGAAGAGAGAGAACGCATGAACGAAGGAGAGAAAGGTTGGAGAAAAGAGAGGAAGGCTGAAAAGGAGAGAAAGAGAGGTTGGAAAAATGAGAGAAGAGAGGCTGGAGAAGTGAGAGAGAAAGGCTGGAGAAGTGAGAGAGAAAGGCTGGAGAAGTGAGAGAGAAAGGGTGGAGAAGTGAGGCAGAAAGGCTGGAGAAGTGAGAGAGAAAGAGTGGAGAAGTGAGAGAGAAAGAGTGGAGAAGTGAGAGAGAAAGGGTGGAGAAGTGAGAGAGAAAGGGTGGAGAAGTGAGAGAGAAAGGGTGGAAAAGTGAGAGAGAAAGGGTGGAAAAGTGAGAGAGAAAGGGTGGAGAAATAAGAAAGGCTAGAGAAGAGAGTGAAAGAAGGGCTGCTCGAAGTTAGCATTAAACTTTTACAGTCACGCATAAATCTCCCACTACCCCCATTCTCGTTTCCCTGCGAGCACGCTCGCTGTTCTTCGTGCCACCCCTTCTTGCACTCCTTTAAAATCCACAGAGAATAGGGTCGTGCCCCGACTCTTGCAGACCCTTTTCTGCGATACCATCCACGCGTTTCAACCCACCTCCTCCTTCAGCTCGTTCGCGCTGATATTGCAACGAAAGTAAAGTGCACGCATTATTGGCAATATATGTTGTTATGAAAGCCATTGACGAGAAATGAAGCGCCACGCTCGAATTTTGCAATAAGGGATGCTGCAAGGTTTCTATTCTACTTTATTTGGTCGATGCTTTCTAATTTGCTTCGATTATTCTTATTGCCTCGATGATTATGATTATGAAAGGATCAAAACAGGCCAAAGGCCGATCAAACTTTGCGCTCGGAAAACATATTGTTGTCCAGTCAAAGATTTATCGAAATTCTCCGTGTGCTTCTAGCGTTCTTTCGTTTGCATATCGAAATGCATCCGTCGGCAGTGGGGCGATTCAATATATCAAAAAGACGACACGTGATGTTTCCGCCAGGAGCGTGACGCCACCGGAAGACTCGAATCCTCGTTGCAATCACGAAGAGAGAGAGAGAGAGAGAGAGAGAGAGAGATCGGCATCATAGTTACAATCTCTGCCACGCGACGTTTTTATATACCAGCTGTCCGCAAGAGCCCGAAATGAAAAGACGAAGAAATCTTTTCAGAGAGAAATTCTTCGAGGACAGATTTTCCTTTGCGGGGAAAATCCAACAATGAGAAACGATCGTTCTTCTCGTTAAGTTAAGAACGAAACAATATGTGGATCCTTTTAATTTCAGGGACGAATTTATTTAAGTCGGTATCGACTACCGTCTGCCCCGATGATTACGAATACGATTCAAACAAGAAATTTTTCATTATTTATTTTCATTGTGTACACGAAGATAGAGCAATACAACGCCGACACATTTATTTTAATGTGGTGATTCGTCGATAATTTTCACAATGATTAATAGATAAAGCAAAAATAAGAAATTCAGGGAAAAAATAACATGTGCGTGTCTTACGCCAAAAACAAACAAACTACGGACTACCACGCAATTAAATACAAGTATATGTCTCAAGCTCCTTGAAGGAAGTTGACAATTACCTTCTGTTCAAAATAACTCTAGATTCGTACATTAAAATCAAAGAGTGGACGAACGAGGAAAAAAAAGAATAATAATATGTCTTGCGATAGAAAATAAAAGCTACAGACTAACCGGTAATTAAATGCAGACATTTGTCACAGACTCCTTGAAGAAACTTTATATTCGTCGATTAAAATCAACGAGTGGACGAATGAAGAAAATTGAGAGAAACACCGAGGAGTTCCACGGGGTAGGGAAAAGCCGAGGAAAAGCCGAGGAAAAGCCTCGCATTTCCCTCGAATTCCTATTTACGTACTACAAATATACCCAAAGTGGAGCAAGCAGAGATTAAGCCGCTGGATACTTTCTGGCTAAGAAGAGAAGGAGAAAGAGGAACGAAGCAGGAGCGTCGTCGAGATTTGAAAACTTTCTTATTCCAGTCCCACTCCACCACTGGCACAAGTCACGAAGTGTTTCGTTCCGCGTTCGCGATTTCTTCTCGAAGATTCGATCGTGCGACCAAATCCTCTTCCACTTTAAACTTCCACAGTCCTCGTGTGCCGAGACAGCCGCAAATGAATCAAACGGAATTTTGCGTTTCTCGGGAGAATTCTTTTAAACTAAGATTCAAATTAAATTAATAAGTTTGCCATGCTCACGTGACCTTTCATCTGGTGAGCCATGGTGACACTGGAGGGCAGCACCAGACCGCGCGAAATTTAAAAGTATCTTGGCAACAGCGCGCCAACGACGGCCCAGAGAACTCAATTTCGAACGCAATCGTGGCTCTCGATTGAGAGGCGCAGTGAAAGCGAACGATCGACTGCTTCTCCTCATCCACCTCCACTTCCCCGACCGATGAAGCTTCGTTACGCGATAAGACGAGAGACGACGACCAGAGCAAGGATGAGAAGGAGACGGCGAGAAACGGTAGGAAACAAATTGATGGACTGGGACTTATTAGATCCCGAGGGAGAAACCCGCTGCGAGATAAGGTAAGCTCGAATGAGAGCCAACCACGGATACGCGTTGGGTCTCGAATCATTCTCGATATTATCGATAGATCGATCTAAGAGCTTGCAGAACATACGAGGCAATTTCGAGGAAAAAAGGATGATGGAGTGCGTGGAATTAATTGCACGGTTCGAGCCAATGATTATCATTGTTATTAATGAACTGTGATTTTTAACTCTGGAAAGTTTTTGCGGTTCGTAATAATTTAAGAAGCGTGTGTCTTAATTGCTAGCTGTAAAAGGCCGTTATAATGAGAATTAAATTAATAATAGATTGTAAATTAATATAACGCGAGAGAAAGAAGAATTATTATTTTGACAATGGTCGTCTGGCAATGATTATTATTGCTTATAAAGAACTCAAATTTTTAATTTCGAGAAGTTTCTGGTTTGTAATTATTGAAGACGCACGTATTTCAATTACTACCCGTAGACCAATAGCAAGCGCTCGAATAGTAGCAAAAAAAGAAACCGAAACTTCCGTGTTTATTGTTTGCGACGTGCGCATCGTGTCGGGGCACGTAAATATTAACACTGTAGAAGAAAAGTTCGTTTCTACTGCGAAGCTTCGCTACTACAGCGGTTCGCACCTGACTTTCGCTCAATTTAACAAGCTACGAATGTTTTCGGTTAAAAGGATAATATTAACGTGAGGCAGCGAGATATTTTGAAAGAAAAAACACACCCGACATCCGCACGGTAAACTGTTTAACCATTCTCGTACAAGTGGCGTCGTGACATGTAGCCACCAAACTAAAATTTTCTCCATGTCGTACCGGTGGTTTCTCGTTGGTACCACACACGTAATAAATAAACTAAAATTATATATATCACACTTCAAGCATCGAAGAGTGAAACGCACTATTCCTCTTGAAATACAATTCTTCGCAAGATCTGCAATTCCAATTCGACTTCGAATTCGTATGACAATTCTATTCTCGACAGAATTGCGGATCTTCAAGAAACAATAGCTCAACGCTTACGCTCTACTTTAAAATCTTTTCTCGCGAAACGACTAGAACTGCAATTATCTCAGCGAGCGTGCAATAAATCCGAGAGGAATGCAATCGTCTGACAAATTAGCTGACACGCGAATGGACGATTACGAGGCGGCGACCACTCGGGTAATCATCGTCACCATTACGAGCCACTTCCTTCGATTGTGCCAACGAGAACGAGCACTTCGCACCTTTCGCGGATGTCTTAAGCACAGATTCTCCTTTTCTTTCTTCTTTCACGGTGCACCAGCCGTTAAACTCTTCCGAACGATTTTTACCGCCTGCCGACCAACTGGCTAACGAGAAGCGACATTCTGTTAAGCTTGAGAAAAAGCTCGAAGGCAAAGGCTCGTGCGAGGAAACAATTTTGCGGGCCGGTTATTTTGGCGCGGTGCCACTGCGCGCCGATGTGTGCCTTCCCATTACAATTTCATGGGCACTTCCGCGCGGCCGAAGCCGCCACTAACCCGTAAGTGAAACGATCATGAATTATAGGTAAGAGCTCGTGCGCGAGAGAGGCTTGCAAGGGTGAGAGAAAAATTTCGCAGACACGTCGTAGTACGAGCCGTGAGAGAATAAAATGCTGCGTGGAACAAGTTTCGCGCTACGCCAGCGAAAGGCGTGTGTAAATAAACGGGAATGAGAAATAAATGTACAAAAGGAAAAAGAAGAAAAGAATAGTCGCGAGAAATTTCAGGATGCGATTCGCCGTGGCAGAGTTGGGATATTATTTTTTAATCTCGAAATTCGAAGAATAGTACTCCGTGGAAGATTGGTAAAATTCGTAGACTTGTTTACATGTTTACGCGAAAAGTCAACTGTCGCTTGGTAAAAGAAAAAAGAAGAGAAAAGCTTTAGCCAAGCCGCAATTCGACAAACGAAGTGGAGAAGTTATTATTCAATGTAGAGCCTCGAAGCAGGAGTCACGCATTCCTCGCGATACGACGGTCTAAACTCTGTAAGCTTGCTCGTATGTTTTCGCGAAAAACCAACCACCCTTGTACGATTTTACGTTTGTTTTAGGAGAGTTTGGCAATAATGTTCCTCTCCAAACAACATCCATTGACGTAACGAAGTTACAGAAACATAAGGAGAAGAGAGGGGGAGAAAGAGAGGGAGGGATGGGGGAGAGTGAGAGAGAGAGAGAGAGAGAGTGAGAGAGAGAGCGCGAGAGAGAGAGAGAGCGAGAGGGAGAGAGCGAGAGGGAGAGAGCGAGATTCCCTCGTGCTAATATCACGTGGTACGAAAAGCAGTAGGAGCGAAGCGATCTAATACCGATATATATCGAGGCGAAAGGAGATTCTCCGGTGTGGTGCATAAATAATAACGTGCCTCCTGGAGCGCGACCGATCGATTTTCGATTAACCCAAATATTTAACCGAGACGGGGTGCGCGCCCTCCGTGGTTTTCCACAACGAAAAATATCCGTTGTGCAAACCTCTCTATCTCCCGCAAAACGCGTGTTCTCCGACCTTAAGTGGGCACGAGAAACAAGGCGGCGCAAAAAAAAATCTCCTAGACCGAGTCCCGCGAGAGAACAGGACGTAATAATTCAGAGAAAGAAAGCTGATCTATAATAAAAGCATCAATTTAGTATCGTCTCATTCAATTTCATTAATTTAGCATTGAAGAAATTTTTACTAAATCATTTCTGTCTTTCATAATGCAAGAGACTGTTCTTTTAAATGCGAGAAATAACTTGCTATAATTAGCGCGAAAGAAAGAAACAAAATTTTGTATCGGCTACCAATAAAACAATTTCATAGAGCAACTCTCACAATGACAAAAGCACGGAGAAAAAAAAAACTTGTTCGCGTGAAAACATTAATTTACCCCCTCATTTACTTTCGTTAATTAAGCATGCGAGAAATTTAGAAGCGTATTCTTCTTCAAATCAGTCACATTATTTAATCACTAAAAATAGATTACTTTAATCACTCGACAGAGCTAAATTTAAAAGTCTCCTTATCCAAAAAGACAAAGTGTCTCATTTAAATTTTGCATACAGAAGGATTTACAAAATATTCCTCGCACGTCATTATACACTTAGATCATAGGAATAAGAAATAAAATTTAACCGACCCTTCCCTTAGCCGCACTGGAAGGAATCACATCGAAGCTTCGCATCGTGGAGCATCAACACACGAGCGCCCACACGTTTCCCACCCACGCGACATACACGCGTGAAAGGGATCGACCTCATTATTTGCCTAAAAGCCTCGCGCAGCGGTGTCGCAGCGAGCTCCCGGCTAAAATGCTTTCCCACTCAAGAAGCCAACCTCCTCTTCACCTCCTTCCTATCGAGACACCCCCGAGTCGATTCTCGAGTCGCATTCTCGCGGCAGAGAGCACGAGGGAAGTACGAGGCAAGCACTTGGAAGGTCGTGGCTTAAAGCCATCCACCGATTGGCCACATTATTCCAAGTAGGACCGCGATATTAAGTGTGCCGAAGAACTCGTAAGATCGCGAGTGCATGAGATTTTGCATGAGGGGGAACTGAGAATGGAAAAAGTTCATTTGCTTCTTGAGCGGATGGAAAGAAACCAAACAAGGCCGGACGTGCAATGTCCTGGAGAAGGAAAAACGGAGATTCCACGACTGAAGCATTTAAAGTGTCTAACCCTAATTGCATTGTAAATGAGTAGGTCTAAACTGTTTCCTGCGGTAATTGAAACGGCAGATCAATGCTTGCTGTATGGAGACATAGCATGTAAAAGAATAATGGTTCATTGTGGTTGCAAATAAAGAAAGGAATATGTATATAGCACAGATAGGAAACACGTAAACAATGAAACAATTCTAAATACTGATTAGAATAATATTTAGATGTACGATAAAAAAAACTGATAGCTTACCATGGATGGATGTGAACTAAAAAAACAAATAAATGGCTCGTCAAATAGATAGGTAAACAAGGAAAGCATTCCTTGTTTAAGAGTTTAGCACCGATCCAATGCTGCAGTTTGCGGAGAAAAATAAAAGGAAGGAAGCGCCTATCCCCTCCAGTTCGCCGAGTGCTCGCGCTCACCCGCGAAGTGCAACACACTTGCGGTAGGCACAAATGAAGTTTAGCATTCGTGCTCACGCAAGCAAGGAGCTCCAGGAAAAATTAATATCCTCTGTAATGCTTATTGCAACCGAACAACAATGGAAATATACATGTGTGTATATACCGTGACAAACGCACCAGAATTTCCAATTTTTTGATTGGTCGATGAATTGAAAATGGAGGGAAATTCAAATGTTCAATCCAGTGTTCCAGCGAAACGTTTGAACGGTTTCGGACAAAATTTGGCATGTACAACGAGTATACACCCATTTGCTGCCACGAAACTTTATGCATGGTCAGCTTCAACCGTTTCGAAATGACGGGATTTTCAAACTTTAATTATAGAATACTTGGATTAAAACTTTGAAACTGGCACCGTTTCGAAACGATAGAAGATGACTATGCATAAAGTTTCGTGGGAGCAAATATACTCGTTGTACATGCCAAATTTTGTCCGAATCCATTCAGACGTTTCGCTGGAACATTGGATTAAACATTTGAATTTCCCTCCATTTTCAATCCGTCGACCAATCCAAAAATTTGAACCTTTCCAATTTTTGTCACTGTATATGTGTACATGTATATCTCAAATTTTATGCCGTTCCAATAAGTAGTACCAAACATATGAATTTCTCTATATTCGAATTTCCCGCCATTTTGTAGCGTTTCAAGAGGACGACACACAAATATTAATGTCAACTCACAGTGGTATACTTGACTTTTTCACAAAAATTAGCCTTAATTGCTTCAGGCGTTTTTCCGAAATCGAGCATACACAAGATGACATACACACGAATGGCTTTCACGATGGCGAACGCGTAAGTCACTCCGTTTACGGTCGTGCCTAAAAATGTCAAATCACCATTTTTCACGAATTGTGCTGGCCATTTCGTTTGTCCGGTAAAACACGACGGCGCTCGACGCCGACGCCGACGCCGACGCCTGACGTCTCGTGGCTCCTAGAGGCAGCGACACAGAGGTGCTAATTGTATTTGGCGCTTTGCAGCGCGCACTGTGTTTGTCCACGCAGTGTTTGCTAGGAATGGTAAACACTGACGCTCGCACCAGCTCACGCGCCAAAGATACCCACTCATGCACGTGTGCGCGCGTGTGTTCACCTCGATACGAGCGATCACGTACACTCGCGCGTGCAACCGGCACACTCCAAGTGGCAATTCGCCTGGTGAATTTTGAGGAATGAACTTGCAAGATTTATGTAAATTATTACCGAGCACATTAAAACACTACTGCTTGTAATTTTAGTGGATGGATCTTGAGGAAGGAAATTGGACGATTTATGGAAATTATTTGTAACCATTCTAAAGACTAACGAACGACGAATTTTTCCAATCACAGTTTAGTGCATGAAACCAGAAATTTACAATGCGCGAATCTTGAGGAGTAAAACTTTACGATTTATGCAAATTATTGGCGAGCATTCTAAAGGATACTTGTATACGAAGGACGAATTTTTGCAAATGAACTTTGAGTGCGAGAAACCTAAATTCAGCTTTCGATCTTCTAATCCCTATCTTATTAAATCGCCAATACTCTCGTTCAATCAAATTTTCGAGTATCGCATTTTACGTTCTTTTGAGAATGGACGTGATGTAATCAGAAAAAATAACCTCAGATTGGAAAATTTGCTGTTGGCATAAAAAAAGGAAACTATCTTTCCAAAGTGGGCACTTGCCAACAAGTTCGTTAATGAAGATTGCCGAGATAAGCGGGGAATGACGCAGGCGTTCAGAAAAATCAAAATGGCCTTCCAAGTTGCTCCAAGCGCTTCCTGGTTAATTAACAATGTAATCCGCAAACATTGGCGAGCTAATGCCGAGCGGGCAAGCAAACAGTGGGGTTATGGTATAACGGGAATAATGGGGACCGCTTCCGCATTATTCTCCACCTCCGCCTTCCGCACAAACGGAAGATCGATGGAGCGTTAGAATTGCAGATCGATCAAAGTCCCGTCTCCGGGCGGATATACCGCACGCCGAACGATCCGTGCACAGAAACAGAAAATCAAACCGAGAAACAATTCACGTCTCCTTAGCTATGTACGAAACCTTTCTAAAACATGGGCCAACTCGTTTAGATAAATAAACGAATGAACATGGTAAAAGAGATTATACGAATATTCCAATTACGATTTACGAAGCAACAATTCGACGACGATATGAGGTAAAAAAAATGGTTTAACAGTTTTTGCGGTATTAAAAATTTACATCGTGAAATTCTATGGAAAAATATGCGTCCTGTACAGAATTATACAATAACGGTGCGTTAATTAGGAGAAGAGTAACATTTTAACCGGGATGGTATCGCGTTCGTGAAAACAGAAAATCTAGCCAACAAATCAGTGAAGTTATGCGAATATTCGAATTACGATTTACGTGGCGAAAAATGATTCACGAAGGAAAATGATTGAACAATTTTAGGGGGATGAAAAAATGGTGTGAGATTCTATCGAAAGAAATGCACGCTAGACATGACTATACAATGCCGGGACGTTAATTAGGGGTGGAAAATAAAATTTTATCTGGGATGGTACGCTCCTCTGCGTCCGTCCAAAAATAACCGCGGGGTACCCATACCCGATATCCATTGATATCACTGATAATAGTGATGTATCCTTTCTGTCCACTACAAAGGATGGCCGTTCGAATCTGAAAGAATCTTCCGACAATGATCTCGCTCACGTCATCGTTCGTCTTCGATTGCGCAAGGGGAAAAAAGTGGAAGCGAAGGAGTGAGAAGAAAAAATAGGGAATCCAAACGGTGACACATCTGCTATCACTAAAATTCTTTCCAGCTGTGCGATCGGGCCAAGAGAGCGGCGGAGAGAGAGAGAGAGAGAGAGAGAGAGAGAGAGAGAAGAGAACGAAGGAGAGAGAAAGAAAAGAGTGAAGAACAGAGAGAAGAGAGAAAAGAGAGAGAGCAAGTGAGTGAGAGAGTGAGTTTGCATAAACCACGAGGCACGACAAACCTAAACATTCGTTCGCACCGTTTCCCGGCCTCTCGTGGCGCTTAATATAGCAAGAATTAAGGGAGAGCTTGAGAAACGATGAACCCAAGAGAATATCGCGTACGTTCGATCGAATTCTAAGAATTTCGGTTTGATTTAGGAGATCCAGTAACGTTAGTGATGGAAGAACCCATTTCAATGAACATTTAAGAGAATATGTCAATTCAATTAGCTCATTAAAAAAACCAAGTTTCTTTTAAAATCCCATTGAACTACAGAATACAGACTTGCACAAGTGTATCGCAAATTTCAACACATATAATCCGAATTTAATGGAAAAATCGATTCAAAAATTAAATTCGTTGTTATTCACCCCAATAACAGCTAATAAAAACAACACTGAAAGATCGTTCATTATTCAGGTCATTATGTTCATGTCCATACTATCTATAAGTGTAAAAGTATAAAAACCAACTGAAAATCAGATATTGAAATAATCAAGTGCTAAACAATTCTCCCAATGACCAATTGCTACCGTTACTAAGAAACGATTCATCGATTTTACATTTAAAACCTTCGATACAAATCGTCTGAAGGAAAAAAGGCCATGACAGAAAATGTCTATTCGGACTAATCGCCGTTCCATTGGATTCCTATTGGCTCAGATCTCGCCCCTTTCCACACGAAAAGAACATCAATAAGGTCCAAGTCAAAGGTCGAATTGGGGATCGAAATAAATTCGGCAAGGGCGCCCGAAATTAGACGCCCTTCGTATCATCACATCCATTAACATCATTTTCTTTCTTTCTTCTCCACGAGACCTCATAGCGATAGAAATGTGAGTAACACAAAATTTGTCGGAAAGAAAATTCACTAAGAGATGGTGCGTTTAATGGTGGAACGACTATCGACCCACTCTCACATTGGTTGTGTCGGTGCGAAGGAAGCTGGGGAATCCTCGTGTACAATACGGAAGATATAATTAGACACTTCCATCGATAATAGTCTCGTATTTTTCTTTAAGTTTAGCAAACTTCCTTTTTATTCTCATTATTCCTTTTTTTTCTATTTTCAGCCTTTACGCCGCTCAGAGAAAATAAAGCAACGCGTGCGCGTACAGAGAGCACGGTTGCCGATAAATAAAATTACTTTAACCGAGAAAATATTCAATATACGGCAAAAAGCAAATGCTCGTGGAAGTTCACGCATTTTCCAACGAAGGCTTCGTCGTTAAAGTAGCTTAAATACTTTTCGTGGAGAACAGGCATTGTTGAATATCTTTACAGCGCGCGTATCGCTCGTTAAAAATTACACAACCATTTTCGAACGCACAATCTACATCCTAAAATAACACGATCGTAAGAATTTACGATAGTACCTCGAGGGCCGTGTTAATAAAACATGCACGACGTACGGTGTTTTCTAATAGTTCGGTATGCATACACTCGAAGGCAATATTTGAACAATTTTTTCATAACCGAATAAAGAACTTCACCATTAAGAAATGTTATACGGCTTATCGTCGAGCTCTATGAGCTGAACGAGCATCGTGAACTAATTAACTTCGCGAACGAATAAAAAAGAAAGACAAAAGGGAACTGAATTTTCGCGAAATATTTGCATACGCCCGCATATGTAAAATTCACGAAGTAATGTAGTGTTTAGGAAATAGAAGCGAGATGCGTCCGTCACCGGTCTACCGAACGGCGAAGGTTAAAGAATGTACACATCAAAACACAACTCACCGGTTCGGGCGTTGAGCTGCGACGAAGGACTCTCCTCGACCCACTACGGCACCACTACTGATAACAAAAATCAAACCTCGTACGCGCCGTGGCTCCCGCTTGCGCACAAATGCTGCCATCTATGCGCACAAGTAAACGGCGCAGTTAAATTCGCCGTTTTCTTCTTCGTGCGAACACCAACCACCGGTTTCTCTTCGAACGGTGCACCATTTTGCCTGAATTTATAATAGGTTTGCTGTAGAGTATAAAGTGTATCTCAATAGACAGCCCGGATTCGAATATGTGGTGTTTACCTTAAAGATAATCGTGTTTCTTTGCTGCTTCAATACGCACAATATCAACTTCTACGAGCTTCGCTCGTAACTGCGCATGCTTTGCGCAGTTCGAAAGTAAGATGGTAGTGGCTCCGTTGTTTCCGTTTCTGTGGCTCCACCTGGCGGTGAGTTTACGAACTAATATTGGAATACGTGTGGTATATCATAGGAGGAGTTTGAAATATTATTTAGTAGAATCACACTAACTGTTATTTGTAAAATTGCAGTTTAAAATAATAATCATAATATGTACGAATTTAAATTGTATGTATTTTGAATTAATAGTACAGGTTCAGAGGTTTTGTTTTGCTAAAATAATCAATGATTTCTTTTCGTAACTTTTACTTTTATATTTACCACGCGTTGAGTTATCAAAACAGAGTGTAATTTCTATTATGTTCCACGTGCCTGCAGCTATTAGTCCGATGTGATCTTTAATTTGTCAAACTCATTGTGAGTTGCCTATCGAAGATAACGTCAGTTGCCCAGGCCTCACCGCGTGGACGTTGTTGCTTTTACAGACCGATCAACTTCTCAACTGTTGTGGCCGACTGACCATACTTTACCTCTGACGTAATTAAAATTTAATGCAAACAAAATGTAACTGCGATTATGAACCTGAACATGAATGAGAAACTGACTACGCCACTCTTACGAAATATTACTTATCAACAAGAACCCCTTTTTCAGGACAATCACGGCCGTTCAGCAGAAGGTACAGATGCTAATTTTAAAAGAGAGTACAGCCATTCGTTCGTAGATGGCGGTGGGTATATTAAATATTGCGTTTACAATAAAATACTAATTTTAAACAAGATCTATTTATAATACAGTGCAACCATCAAGCACAGAATTTGGGGAGTAATTCTGTGAATGAGCTCAGCCACTTCTTCGTGGATAGCGTAAAGTACAATATATTGAATAAATACGTTGTCTTTAAAAATATTCATTTGCAACAAGCGGCGGTCTTCATAGTGGTTTCTTATTCTCAAAATCGTCCAAAATATTGCCTTAAATCGCCTTCTAGATTCATACTCGTCAATAAGGTGATTTTAAGAAAATTAATTTTATGACGGAGTTCAACCACTTGCTCGAAGATGCCGCTGCATATATTGAAAAATGTGGCGGCTTCACTTTCACAGAATACCAAATCTTGACACCGGATGGCGCAACAGTAACGTTTAGAGAAGCCCGTATAGAACCTTTACCCTGCTCGATTCTCTGCCTTCGATTCAGTTACAAAGTACTATCGTTATATTTTGCAAAGACTTTATATTTTGTTACGATTATGTCGTTGCAGTATATAAGTGGTTACCTACACGATTTTATATCCGACAATTCCTAAACAACACACGAATCTACAAAAAGCGTGTATGGAAGAATATTTAAAAATTCTCAATATCAGAGAGATAATTACGATTACGTTAATTGCTTGTACACCCCTTATCATTTATTCTCCACCGCAATTAACGTCTTAATTCTGTTTTCATTGCACGAGCGTTAATAACAAAACAACTTAATATTCACCTCAGTTCCGATTACCTTATCCGCCCTATTCCATACCCGTATACGCCTAATAAGAAAAATCCTCTATCCAAAATGTTTACTATACCAATTCGATTCTGTCAGGGGCACCGCCCGCAATCGACACTCGCAGAATCCCCATGATACTTTCTTCGACGATTCTCTACGAGCTTCTCCCTGATCCGCAAGTCGAATCTTCTAGCCGACGTGATCGACGAGGTCGAATAAGATTGAACGGAGTCTAGAAAAGGCTTTCCACCTGCGATAGAATAAAACTCCGGTCCCATTTATCTGCGTTCCATTTTCAAGCGTGGACCTTATCTTCAAACGAGCTAATTTCGAAATACATTATACCGCCCGCATAAAAAAAAGTGAAAAGAAAAGAAAAACAAAAGGAGAGAGAGAGAGAGAGAGAGAGAGAGAAAACGAGAGAGAAAGACAGAGAGAGAGGGAGAGAGATGCTCAGAAACGAATTATCTTGCCCCAGTGAAATCGATGACGTGGCGCTCAATTCTCGCGCCTTTATTGCCAAGCGCCAAACAATTCTTGGACACCCCTTCAACCCCCTTCGCGCTAGTCGTAGGCGTCGTGAGAGCGTTTGATTTATACGGGAGAGAAAAGTTTTCCTTCCCCGGGCGACATTTAATGCCTTCGCGATATGACGTTCTTCTCGGCGAAAACAGGACAATGGTGTGGCGCGCTCGCGCGTAAACGTCCAACTCGTCCTCGGCGCACACAAACACACACGAAGAGATATAAACACGTAGAGAGACGCACGCGCTCGTGCCTAGTGGCTCACGAAACAAAATCACTTCCTCTGTCTCTCTCTCTCTCTCTCTCTCTCTCTCTCTCTCTCTCTCTCTCTCTCTCTCTCTCTCTCTCTCTCTCCCTCTCACTCCCTCTCTCTGTCTCTCTTCGATCGCATGCGACACACACAGAACACACACACACACTTGCACGCACGCACACGAAGTGCGACAACAAAAACGCGGAAGTGCCATTGGAAGTGGCCGTTCCTTCGATCCCGCACGCGTTTCGTATAATGAGTATAAAGGGGTGGGATATACGGAATGGTTTCCATCACCGGCTAAGAGGGTTGTACGCGTAGTCCAAAGATTCGCAAATGCGAGGGTGGCGCGAGATGGAATGCAACCCCCTCTCGCGACAGTTTCATCCCTCTCGTTTACTCCACTATTTTTCATCTGCCTTTCTCAATGTGTTGGCGTTTCCTTTCTCCTCTCCAGTCTTCTTCTTCCTTTGCTCTGTTCCTCCTCACACTGAGAGAAAAGTATATGATATATCTAACTATAATGGCATAGTAAGAAAATTATGGTTGGAAATATCATATTTGTGGTAAATGTTACCATAAGGTCGGTAATGATTACGATAGAGGCATAGTATAACCAACTATATTATGTTTTTACCCAAAATTATGGTTATTTCAACTAAAAATATAGTATGGTCGAAAATATATAAATGGTAAGAAAAATAACTATTTTATATAGTTAATGTTACCAGAATATTTCATACATAGTGATAGAACTAACTATATTCACATAGCACATTTTACTATACACATGGTAACAAGAACAAAGATAATAGTTAATGATATAACCATTTGTATGAATCCATAACCATTCTACTATATTTTGTATGGTTAAGTGAACTATAAAAATGTGTTTGAAGCCAAATCTAACTATAAAATATAGTGAGATTATAGTAAACCCAACCATGTTTTTCTTTCAGTGCAGTTCCACGGAGGATTCTCTTTCTTTCCATTTTGTCCTTTCCCTTCTCCTCTTACTTTTCTTCTTCATCTGCCTAGTTCCATCGTTCTCCACGGAAGATTCTCTTTCTCCCTATTTCGTCGTTCCGCTTCTCCTCTCACTCCTCTTCTACTTTCTTTCAATCTTGTACAGAGGATCCTCTTTCTCTCTACATTGTCGTTTCGATTCTCCTTTAATTCTTCTTTTCCTACTTTCCACCACCCTTCTCTACTGAAAACACTTCCTTCCCTTCTCCACCGCGTGGAGTCCCTCTCCATCTCGGAATTTCCATCCTCCTCTCCCTCATATCCAGAGGAGCCTCGGTATTATTATTATTTGGGTCGCGGCAATGTGGCGCCGCGCGTTCCGACGCGACGTTCTCCAACCCTTCGCGCTTCAACCCTCTCGTTCGCCACCCCCAAAGACATCATCCACCTTACGAACGACATTACGATGCGTAGAAATTTTATTATTATGCGCCGAGGGGTAAATACATACTGTACCAAAGCGTCAATATAAAGCGTTCCTTTCATTGGGTCAGAACGAAAACTGGAAAAAGGAAAATTTATTCTGTAAACATCCCCCCCCCTCTCTCTCTCTCTCTCTCTTAATTTTCTCTCGACAAAATTTTATCATGGAGAATTTTCTCATCTCGAAGTACAGCAGAGGATTCTTTTTCTAATTGGGACACCAAGAGAATCGACCGTGAGTGAGTCGACCTCGCGATACGATCTCTTTCTCCATTTCTCTCTCTCTCTCTCTCTCTCTCTCGCTTTCTACTTCTCTTCTCTCGATGCGCTGCGTACGTGAAATGCTCGCAAGAGACTGGGTTGCGTGCCAGGGTGCGGAGCGAACGCCCGATATCGACGTTGTAACGCCGACACTTCCGTCCCAGCTAGATAAGAAAGTACGTAAAAAGTAAACGAGCTTCGAGGGGAGCCGGCTGAGATCGATATCGTGAATTTGTCGAGAGCGTGTACGAGGGACGTAACGATCGCGTGTGAGTATATTTCCCGGTTCCTCTTCTAAACGAAAGTCTAAGCTCGCTCGATTTCCTCGATAATTATCGTTCCTGCCCATCCCCACCCACCATCTTGAGATATCGATCCAAGAGAAAAGGAACGAAATTCTACTCCCTCCCGCAAGAATTATTTATTAATCCACGTGTCGTTAATTTCTTCCTAGTCGCTAAGAGTCCTCGACAATTATCGTTCCTGCGCCTTCCTTTTGTCCACCTTGAAGTATCGATTCAAGAGAAAAGGCATGAAATTCTGTTCCCTCCCACAAGAATTATTTATTAATCCACGTGTCGTTAATTTCTTCCTAGTCGCCAAGATTCCTCGACAATTATCGTTCCTTCGCCTTCCTTTTGCCCACCTTGAATTATCGATCCAAGTGAAAAGAAACGGAATTCTACCCCTCGCGCAGAAATTATTTATTAACCCACGTGTCGTTAATTTTCTCGTAGTCGTTATCGTTAGGCGCGCACTTGCGATTTCCTGTTGCTGCGATTGGAAACTGGCAATAGCATGAAAAACCATAAAAAAAAAAAATGTACAAGTCGAGTTGATAACCTACTCCTTTTTCGAAGTCGGTTAATAACATTGTAGGATATAGTATCTACGACTGAGGAGTTACGAAACTTTAATGTAAAACATTTTTTGTGGAAATGCGTACATACATTGACCTTAAAACATAATGATAGAGTGTAATGTGAAAAATAACACACACACACGCGCACGTACATACATAGGAAAATTACTGTGTCCTCGTCGTCGGTCCTAGGTTACGTTAAGGGTAGTTTTAGTTCAATTTCACATTACACTTTGTCGGTATGTTTCAAGGTCAGCGCAGGCACTTTCATACGGATGTATCCTTTTCATTCATGGCTAATCAGAAACTGCGACGAAGACTACCAGGTCTCATTTTATGAACCCAAATCCTGGTCCGGATAACTCATTTCTAACCGGTACCGAAAGTTAAAAATATATTCGACAGAGCGTACCCTGTCTGGTAATAAAGATTTTTTGGACTTTTTTCATCATACACCCATTTGGCTTATAAAAAGATTAGGACGGGTAACCTAATACACCTTGTATAGTCGTAAAAATAGAATGCACAATTTTCAATCAGAATGTGCGCACACGCGACTAACGATTTTTTCCTCACACGTGTGCGAATCCTGATTTGCAATCGTGCGATTGTGCGTAGAGTCGCATAAGTAGAACGTAGAATTTTTAATCAGGATCCGCGGACATGCGACGAAATAATCGCCAGTCACATTTTCATTGAATCCTAATTGAAAATTGTGTGTTCTATTTATGCGAGCGTATGTACAATATAAGAATTGAAAGTCGCAAGTGCGCGCGTTGTCTGAGGCCACCCCAATGCGATTCGTCACCATTAGCCTCCATTAGTTCCTCACAAAGAAGCCTCTGTTTAAATAGAAGAAGGAGGGAGGTCCCTCGCTAGGCCCGTTGAGCCTCCGATTGCGTGCGAGGAGCGCGCGAGCAAGCGACACTTGAAACGCGTTGAACGTATGCCAAAGGCGTTATCTGCATTACAGTGCTAACCTCGTGGACTCACCCTCTCCTTCTAGCAGCAGCCCTCTCGTTTCAACCCCTAGGAGGTACGAGCACGACGACGACTACGGTGACCCGCTAGCGGACTAATGGATACCATAATGCACAGCTGATATTTCCTCGCTCGCCTCCACACGATTTATCGTTTCACCGTGACACTCTCCATAGCCTCTGCTGTCCATGCTGATTCTCAGTGCGCGAGTAAAACGCGAAGCTGCCATCGTGTAGCGCGGCGATTCGCCTCCTTTGGCGCCTTCGAGGCAATAGCAGCAGTTCGTTCCAGTCGGTGTCCATCTTGGTGCTTCGCGCGGCCCACGAGGGCAATGGGTCGTGCGAGAGTGGTGAATCGTCCTGGACGTAACGTCGACACCCAAGGATGTTACCGAAAACGATTGAACTCAAGAAGGATAATAAAGCGGCGACTCACGAATGAGAATCGAGGTGTCCGAATTTTCTTGTGAAGTTGAACGATTTTCGTTTAGTCTTTCAACTTGGGAAGGGTAATAAAGCGAGGACTCACGAATGAGAATCGAGGTTATGGGATTTTCTCGTGGAATTGGACGATTACTGTCTAGTTCTTTGAACTCGAGGTGGATAATAAAACGGACTTGCGAATTAGTTGGGTCACGACGTGAAGTTGGATTACTATTGTTTAGTTTTTGATTGGTCAAGCGGTTTTATAAAATTGTTTTGAATGAGATGGATTATGAATTTTGAGAAATGTTTGTGACTTTTATTCGTTGATCTAAAGCACTCGATGCTTGATTTCTATTTTAATCGGGAGTAGTAAGACGTGGGTATCGAAATTTTGTGAGAATTGCACGACGTGACTTTCATGCGTACTTATGAATTTCTTTCTATCGTTATAATAAATCCATACAAGTGAATGCTATAACTAACGGTCGATGAACGTAACGGTTTCCTCATTAAGGATAAATAAATTAACGTACAATTGACTACCCACTATAATTAACATCTTTGATAACAATAGCTCCGCTTATTTCCCCTATACATCACAGATTATTTTAATAATCTAAACGTAATCAATAATCCTGATAAATACTCTGACACAAGATTACTCATTATTTTCACTCGCTAATCAAATTACGTTCCATCGACATCTCTTCCCTGAAATTTTCTTAAACACAAACAATCGACGAAGGATTACGGAATTAAAATGCCTCGCTAAAGTGACGCGTTAAAGGCAAACGCATTAATACGAATATTTGGCGTGTGAGAGTTGAGCGATGTGCATTATAAATTTTTCCAGGTTCTCACGAATAAAATCCTTCTTACTCTCGTGGTATTACAAGCGAAAAGATTGATAGTTGGAAAATTTCTCAGCAGCCTCGTGGATCGTATACTTTTTGCCGGCGTCCTCCCACAGGAGAATGAAAACAGAAGAGGAAAGAGCGCGTACGCCAAACATATCCTCGCGCATCGGTGCACCGCCTCCTCCACCTCCTCCTTCACTCGGACTCCATTAGTTTGGCGGTAAGTTCCGACAAAAATGGACGCGCAGCGGAATTCGCTAGGGCCGAGCCGTGCGAGGATTAATAGGGTACGGTGGAATTTTTGACCGATGCAGTTCAGTCACGAAAACGCCCTCCGAAGCTTCGAGTGGGTTGGAATGGAAAGTAGGACGTGAAAATAAAAGCGAAAACGTTCGTGTGCGCGCTCGTGAAGAGACACACGTGTATGGGTTGATGCGTGTGTTCTTTAGCATCGAAATGGCCAAAGTCGTAGATCCAACAGTGTATCGTTAGAGAGACAGAAAGAGATAGATAGATAGATAGATAGATAGATAGAGAGAGAGAGAGAGGGAG
The DNA here is from genome assembly GCA_944319695.1 of Tiphia femorata. Taxonomy (NCBI): domain Eukaryota; kingdom Metazoa; phylum Arthropoda; class Insecta; order Hymenoptera; family Tiphiidae; genus Tiphia; species Tiphia femorata. The sequence goes on from OX090902.1 coordinate 6,663,422, forward strand.
AGAGAGAGAGTTAGAAAATACCGAGGATATTAGTGTGACGACGGTGTGGTGGTGGTGGTGGACTGCGAAGGGGTGCACGGTCGTATTCGAGAAACATTGGCGTCGTAAGGGATGGTGGTACGCGAGAAATAGAGAAACGTGAGTGAGAGAAGGAGAAACGGTGAGAAACTAGATGGAGAGGGATGAGAAGACGAAGGAAGACGAGCGCGAGGAGAGGAAATGGAAGAATGCTCGCGGAAGGAAGGAGGAGGAGGTGGATCGAAGCGGAACGAGGAGGTTGGAAAAAAAGCAATGGCGAGTAAATACGAGGGAAGCCAAGCAAGATATAACACAGCGGCGTCGAATTCTCCTGAGTAATTGGCGAACCCGAAACTACGTGATTGCTCGCGAACTGGACGCGCGTATTTCAGAAACACTAGGAGGGAGGAGAAGTTGGACGGTGAACGAATTGAACGAAGAAACTTGGTGAAAGTTGAGTAGTAAGAGGGCGATGAACGATTCGAAGGAGAGAAGATTAAGGTGAAACGAAATTTATATTCGTTGAATGGAGAAGATGTAAACGGTGCCTACGTCGAATGCGCTTGACTAATTGGCACACGTGCTACGGAAATACCGGTCGAGGGAGGAGAAATCACCGAGGTAAACGAGTGAAAAAATAGAATTTGACGAAATGTCCGAAGTAACGGGGCGACGAACGATCTCGGAGTAAGTGAAGAAAGAAGTATCGAAGGAGAGGAGATTCGTCGTTAAACAAAACAGAAATGAAACGAACGAAATTCATCCTTAGAAATGAGAAGACCGCATAAACGTTGGCCACGTCGAATTCCCCTAGTAATTGCTAAACCGAAAGCTGCGAGCTAGACGGCGTCGGTGGCGTCCTGGATGGGCGCCGTGACGGCGGGCGTCTGTCGTTTTCATCCCTCCGCGTCTTCTCCCTCGTCTCTCAACGCACATCCTTCTCCACTCCATCCCTCTCGTTTCTCCCGTCCCTTCGCGATTTTCCGGAAGGACGAGCCCCACATATACTCGATGAACCAGCGAATATCCTGCTCATATCCCGTTGGACGACCAAAAACGATTAACGAGCACGTTCGAGGTCAAGACGCCGTTGGTCTCAACGTTCGAGAATTTTTCATCGACGTCCTCTCGAACGTTGGTCCGCTCGAATGCATTGACCTATTGGCCGCCTTGCAAAAAAGCTTCGAAGAATAAGAAGAAAAGAGCGCACCAGAATTTCTCTCTCTTGTTTGTCTCAAACCATTTTCTGCGCCCTCCAACGTGCGCCCTTGCTACGATAAGATTTTTCGAATCGTAGACCTCACTTCGGAGAACGAGATCTCGTTAAAGTTTCCGCGAATGGTCCCGGAGGAGTATTCGAGAGAATTTTTGTTCGTTCGACACGGAGCCTCGTCGATTATTTTCGTATCGCGACGATAGTTTGAAACATCTCGACGCGCTGAGTCAGAGAATGCGTTCCTGTCATTCGAACGCAATTCGTCATTGGAACACTATCGCGGTGAGTCGAGCATGCGAGCGAGCGCAATGAGTTTGCGATTAAAAGAAATTCTTTTCCAATTAACCGTTGAACCTGTGTTCGTTAATCTTGAACTTAATTCCGAATGGAAAGAAATTTTCCTTTAATTATTCGCGAGAATGTTTCGTAACTGTCCCAAAATAAAGGATACTTTTCGATTACAAGAGATATTTTTAGACCGGCAACAAAGATGGCCCCAAAGCAATCTGCTATAAATTCATTACTGTACAGGAGGTTCTCTAATGTCCAATTTAAATTTGCCGGAGGGTCACACGAAGGTATCACGCGCCACGGCACTACAAAAGGAACGAAAAAAAGAAAAAAAAAAAAGAAGAAATGACATGTTAGCGCACGAATATACCCTTTGTTAAAAATTACGCTTATTTTCATCTATGAAATTTTCTTTCGACAGCGACTAAGAAGCAGGCTGCTAAGAAGAAAATTCTCTTCTTTGCTCCTTCCTTCTCGAACCTATCACCTTAAGTAATCTAATAAACAATAACGACGTTCTTCGACGTACGCGCTCGAATTTACACGCTGGAAATACGCACGCGAGATTTTGGAAGCTGTGCCAAGCGCAATTGTTCTCGTACGTAGCTGGGAGCGTGAAAGATTCTAATTGGAGAGAAACTTCGCTGACAGCGCGGACCACGTTCGATCGGCCGTGCCGATAAAGTAAAGGAGCTTGCGGTGCTTTGGCAGAGGTTTGCGCGTGGCCTGCGCAACAGGTTAATGGCTGGCAAATCATTTTTCACGGCGATATCTTACTTCCGCTTTAGACCACCGTCGTTCGCGGAAATTGGGCCGTACGGAAGGATAAAGCAAGGGTCGTAATCGGCAAACCGTAAGATTTTCGCTTTTCGTTTACGTGGCCAAAAATAAATCCTGATGCTCCCCCGAACCACACCAGAATACCAAAAGCATCGAGCGGGCGTTTCTCTAGAAAGCTTGGGGCGTGGAAACTTAGCGAAGCTTACCGATAAATACGAGCAACGAAATTCTTCGTGCTTCCGAGAGGCGATCAAGCGTTATGGCACTGATATCGTAGAGGTGATGCGAATTTATCGTAACGCTAACGATACTAAAAGTAGATAAGGAGGCTACCGAAAGTTTCTTCTAGGAGAATTCGCATACAAGCCAGCGAACTGTAAAGATATATTATAAAGTAGTATTGATTTACTTTCTTACGATTAGGTGTCTTCTACAAATTTTCATCGCCTCAGTTCTAATAAGTACATACTTGCAAAGTGTAAGATTTTCTAATCAAGCAAGAAACCAATTTCTTATGTTAGTCGAGCAGGATGGAATTATTGTCAGATAAACAAGAATTATTTTTGCCTTCTCAGAATAAGTGTACTAACATTAATCGTAACTATTCATTTTGAAAACGAAGAATTTACAGAAAGCCGTATTCATTAAACGCTAATAATTTCTTTCGCCTTTATAATAAATTTCTGAGAAATTTAAATCCATTTTTATAAGAACTGCTCCACGAAGGAAATGATCGTTCTCTTCATTTCCGAGGCCTAAAACGATGGCCATCATCATGCTTGAAAGATCTGAATCCATCGCTAACTAAAAGCACGTCCGTTCGCGGACAAAATCCGCGAAACTCGCACAAATTCCGCGTACCGCTATTTTTCAAAACGCTTCCACCTCGATATCGTGTCATTCCGCGCGAGGAACTTCGCGGTGGCGTAAATCTCCACCCGCGGACAACCAGCGGAAGAAGTTCTCGACGTGAACGAATCTTCGAAGACAAACACACGCTCTATAAGATTGAGCGGGCTGAGAGAGAAGAGAACGCTGATTGGCTGAGCGTAAAGCGAGAAACTTCGATGGCTCAAAAGGTATTGGAGAATTGATTATGCAAGATTGAAATGTCGGTCGTCCATGGACGCTCTAAAATCAGACGACCGCGATCGATATGAGGTAAATCTTTAAGTTTCCATTCACGTTGAAGTGGAACCTGGAGACGTTCGTTCGAACGAATCGTTCTCAGGAGAGACGAGAAATTCGTCGGTGAAGATTCTTCGACAATATTGCTCGAGCGTGCAATAGCAATCGTAAAGTCGCTATTCTACGCTCGCGTATTCGGAAGCGACGCGCGAGTAATCGTCTGGCACCTACCGGGATGTAAACATGGAAGGGCAGTGGAATATACACGTGTGCTGGCTCTCAATTCGTTCCTGGCGAGCAACCATGCGTAACGATCTAACACCAATCTAACTATTCGACTCTCTTGTCTAATTGAAGCGCGAGCTGGAAAACGTGGAAGAGAAACGATAGAAAATGTCATAGGATCATCTCACGAGTTGGTACCGAGGAGAGTGCAAAAGAATGTAAAATCAGTTTGAGAAATTGCAAAATTTGCATTATTAATTTTGTACCTGGTTAGTCCTGCTAATCTTCTACTGCGTGATTTTTTTTTTGTTACCATCATTAGGAATGTTTTGACGCGTGACATATTGCACAATGCGCAATTGGAATTTCGGTGAAAGTAATTGTATAGCATGAAACTTACAGAAAGACTTTCAGCCTTTGTACTTCTACAGGATACTCCCCTAACGTATCTATTATTAAAAGTGTCATCTGCAACAATCGCATTTAATATCACAGAACATGTTAACTCTATCAATGCAATAATCTACCAAAAAAGAACCCATGAAAAACTGACCATCGTTTCAACCAAATACAATCAAATAACACCAAAGCTACCGAAAGACGGTCAAATAGTCGATTAACAAGCAAAAGTTCCATACGAGAAAAATGTTTGGTAGGTTAACACGCAAACATATCGAAAATTCTGAATCAATTCAACCTACGCGACACGAACTCCAAACGGAAAAAAAACCCACAACGAAACCGGATAACAACCACCCACCCATCCGATACTTTTTCAACCATTCAACAATCGCATTCCACAAGCGATTCCTCTATCCAATCCTCTCTCGAAAATCCTTGGCAGCAAAATCGCCCCGCTTCGTTCGCATTCCTAAAACATTTACAGTAAACAGTTCTCCGACAGTCTTCACAATGTAAACATAAATAAAGCCGCGAACCTATCAAGAAACGCGTAGTCCAGGAAAGCAGATCCACGCCCAACGGGCACGATTCAACGCTGGGTGAGAAGAGAAGTGGAGAAAGGCGGAGGCAGCGGAAGCTACGCGTCGTAGTGCGCGAGTCGGTGGGTTGGAGGTGGAAGAGAACGGTAGGAGAAGTAGAGGAGGAGAGGAGAGAGTGGCCGAACGACACGGCCGGCAATCTCGTACTCGCGATCAGGCTGTCGACACGGCGACACCAACCCTTCTTCACCGCAGTTGGTGCTTCACCCTTCTCGGCTTCATCGACCTACCCCGCAACCGTTGGCCCTCCTCTCGCTCGCAAGAGGGCAGTCGCTCACGGCGCTCTTAGTCTCTCTCAGCACGCGAAGCGACGCGACAGGATCACGGCGACCTCACGTGACACCAGTACCAACAAGGAGTAAAGCGAACACCAAAGAACTCACCCTCAAGATGCAGTCAAGGCTCGTGGCAATCTTCCTCGCCCTCGCGCTCGTCCTGGAAGTTCGTTCAGGTGACGTTTACTAGTTGTCGTTCTAGTGAAGGACTAACTCTTGAATTCTAAAGTTTGTTTTCTTTTTTCCTTCGTTCAAACGAGAGATCTTTCGTGGAACATGCTTTCGTTTAGGACTATCGAGGTCCGGTGGAAATTTAATTCGAGGCTAGGGAGAAGGTAAAGGATCGATTGGTGGCAGCAAAAAGAAAAGAGGGCTGTAGGTTCGTTTAGAGAGTAGAGGGAACGAGAGCGAAAGGAAGGGTGATTTTTACGCGGCAGTGGTGACGGACGTACGCGAGCGGACGCGCTTCCGAAACTATCGGAAGAGAGTGGAAAAGCTCGTCGGCGCTTTTTCCCTCGAGGGTTGCGTTTAATAGGAAAAGTTACGGGGGTGGGTGGAAAGTGATTTTCTTTTTTTTTGGTTTACGTTAGGGTCCGTCAGTCTGGGTTCACGTGAAATTAGAATTAGAGGAGGGAGAGCTCGCCTTGCTTCGCGAATTTAATTTGGTATCTTTGTTTCGAGTTCATACCAAGTGAGTACCTGCTTCGAGTTCTTTGTCGTTGCTTCGATTTATCGCGAAGCGTCTTGAGAGTGGCGGCGGTGGAGAAAAGGAAATAATAGGCCACGCGAGGTAAACAACCCTGGCGTGTCTAGCCTACACCTGTTAGCTCTCTCGTGATTCATGAAAAAGTTATCGCGCAGAAGAATTGAAGGCGGCCAAGCCGACTAACTGCAACAAGTTGACGTCTGACTTATGAGGAGGGCCCTACCACTTTCGCCTGAAACTTAAATACTCGTCGTGAAATTGGCTTCTCTCTCTATCAACCGTAGCGCTCATTTGCATTCCATTAAGACCCTCGTTTTTGCTTTGGCAAATTGAATTGCGACCTCTACCTTAAAACAATCCGCAAATCTCATCAAAACAATGAACCTTTCTCAGTCGATTGTCTCTTCTAAAGAGACATCTCAAACTTATCTTTATCATTCAAAATACGCATGGATAAAATTAAATTTTGGATTAGCTTGAACACTTCTAAGTCTCTACTATTTTACTCGAGATGACAATAACGACACTTGCTACTTCGGAAAACCAAAAATGACATTTAGTAATGCAAAGTGTTAGAATTCTCAATTAAAACGCCGTGCTGTGAGAACACTCGCAAACGTGCCTGAGAAAATTCGTACATTGCACAAACGAGGGAGAGAAGCATCTAATACTTTAAAGGGACGTTGTGAAATACTATACACTGTTTCAGATCCCCGGCAGTATGAGCGTGACTTATTACCGCGATCCGCAAAAATTAGCGCTCGTTAAGAATTAACACGGCGGCCGAGGGACAAGCGTTGGGTCGCGCTCACGTCGCGATTAAGCGTGGCCTACGACCTCGCTTCTCACTGCACCGCGCGACTCGGAGAACGGTGAGATTATCGCCCGACCTTTGCTTTATCACGAAAGAAACAAGCACCGACTGGACAGACGGACCGACAGATACACGCGCCAAAAGTCAAATAAACATGAACAAGGTGCGCGTCCTCCATGGCACGACGAAAAAGCGCCCAATGCAATCTTCAAAGAAGAAGAAGAAAAGAAAAATTACTCGAGCGATTCTTCCTCACCGAGTAGAATATTGAATCCGCGAGAGAAAATTCAGTCCATGCAGTCGTCCTACCATCGAAACGAAAAACTTTTCCAACTCCAACGCCTTCGTGATTTCCATCGCGCAATTTTACTCCTCCTCGGTAGTCGAGCCACGTAGAATTCGTGGCTCTCGGGCATTCTCCAAAGCATTCTTCAAAAATCCTTTCCCTACCATTGGACTATCACGTGCGCCTGAGAATATTCAAAAGGCCTCGACGAAGGTGACGACGTGTGGGGCGTGGACGACGCGCGCCGCCGGCGACGGCACCGGCGAGGATGGGAGGAAGTGGTGTCCCGACTTTTGGCGCCACATCGCTCGGCGACCCAAATAATAACAAGCGCGCGCAGAGAAGCACACACGCGCGCTACCACGCTCGTAGTTTAGAAAGAAGGGGTGAGAGGAGAATTCAACCCCCCTTCGACCGTAAACATTCTCCAGGATACGCATGTACTCCACCCCCGTATAAAGCGAGTTATGGAACAGTCGAAGACCTAGGGATGGTTTCGTCGTAGGGTTGTAGGGGATGAAAGGGCGCGGTCCGTGTTATTTACTTCCATGAACGAGGGTGGAAGGAAAAAATAGAAATGGGTCGGTGAGAACGAAATTGAAGACGCAGCGTTCAATTCGTAGAAACGCTTTTCGTGTCCCACCGTTCTTTTGGCCAATTTATTTTCCACCAACCCATTCGAATTTGGGGGACGTCATTCGAGTTTGTATTAACGAGGAAAAGCTTTGTCTGTTAACGACGAAAGCGCACAGTATTTCTTTCTCCCTTTTTCACATAAACCGGAAGTATGTGGTACAAGGATCACGAAAGTGTAAATTCAGCATGCTACCAGAAGTTGGTCCGAGCTTGAGAATCAAGGAAGGGGGGAGACGTAAGAGAAGAAGAAAAGTGAGAAAAAATAATTTTAACAAATTTACTGTAAATGAGAATTAGAAGAAATGATCGTTAACACACGATAATGAATTCTAGTACTAATGAACTGATTACTTGTAAGTGGCTAATCCGCCCTTGCATTTGTGATAATTTTGTCGATCAAAAGGTTTAGGGAAGTGCTCGAAGTAATAGTAACTTTCATAATAATTGTAATGATAATTGTAATGAAAGAACTGTTTCCTTGAATACCTTGGAAATCTAAACACTCGTAAGGTACCGACACAGGTCGTGAAACAGGTCACGCCTGGTGTTCCAAATATATTAATATCCCTGCCGACTGCGTAATTGACTTTAAATCTTAAACCAAGCATACGCGATCATATTTTTATATCTTTCAAATCGATAGTGAATTTATAGAACGAAAATTTGACAATTGTCATACATCAAATGAAAGATTACTCATTGTCGAGAATTCATTAATATTATAATTTAGCATCATTGATTCTTTCTATCATTAATTTATCACTCTTCGCTTATTGCAATTCAGATCCACATAATAAATTCTAGATAATTAATTATCAATGAACGCTTCCGTCATTCTCTTTTCCTTACTTTTCTTCTTTTCTCACTTGCGCCTTTCTCGATCTCTCGAGATCAAACCAGTGTTCGATAGCGCACTTTTATTTCCATTTTGAATATCTCCGTAGCGTGTTCTTTCGCTTTACCTAAAAAATGTTTGCGCAATCGACATCCTCGGTGTAATACACCTCGCAATTGACAGCAAGATAATTAGAACCACACCTATTTTACTCGTGTCGATCTCTCGGTAGTCGCGCCACTTTATCGATTACATTTCCTACGCCACTGTTTAGGGTGTTGCAGTGTAAAGGGGCACGCCAGGACGCCCGTAGTTGTCCTGGCTTAAGGAAGTCCCTTTGACTTTCGAATCCTCGCGAGGACTCGACCTTCGCGTCGAAGGTTTCGCGGCCTGGCCAATACCACCGTAAAGGAGGCATGCATAATTCAGATTTAAAGGGGACTTTCCGCGTGGCGCGACGTTAATCTGATTTTCCAAACGGTCCCAGCCGCGCCGCCACTTGGTATTCAGTCCCGCGACTTCCTGTTTCGACGATTTATAGGAACACGAAATTCTCAAGACGGTTGAGGCCGTTCGCGATTCGCTAAAGGGTAACTGTGCCGCGTTACGAGAGGGCACGAGGCTTCGCTCGCCTTCGATAAATTTCTGCCTGCTTGTAGATGAAGCACAGACCGGTAAGGAATAAGAGAGAGAAGTAGTGAGAAATATTATTAGCTTCGTCCTGGCAGCGTGACAGCAAAAGACAAATACGGGACTCTGCTTTCGTATGAAACTACATTTTCGTAATCTCGCCTAGTGTGAATCGACAATTTCGCGTCACGCGATAATTTTCGCGCGTCCGATACACTCGAGCGCGAATCGCCCATGCAGGTTTGAAAGCGACGCGAACGGTCACTGCCCATGCCCAGTTCGTGGACGGTGTGAGAAGATGGATATCCTTCCGTTGGGCGCCGCGACGCCCACGTCGCGACACTTCGACGAGCCCCGAAATGTCCCACGAACGTTGGAGGGGCGATCGAGAGGAACGTGAATAAAACTCAATGAAGCGAGTGGTATTTGAGGTCGCAAAGTGAATACCGTGAATTCCAAACCATTTCGGTGAATCATACGAACTTCCAACTTTTCCAGTTTGAAGTTTCCACAGAATTACGCGTCAGCGATGAATAAAATCGTGGAACATTTTCATCGCGTCCTTTTCTCCTTTCGTCAGAACGAACAAACTGAAATGAATAAAAATGAAAATTAACGAACTGACTGATATTTGAGTTCGCGAAATTGAATGCTGTGAATTCCAAACCTTTTCAGTCTCGAGTTTCCGCAAAATCAGCCTCCGGCTGATTAAATGAAATCGTGGAACGATTTCTGCGCGCTATTTTGCCTTTCTGCATCGTGTGGACAACATTCTCGAATGACCGTAAATCAAAATAAACAAACCGACTGCCGTTTAAGTTCGCAAACCAATCCTGTGAATTCCAAACCTTTCTAGTGTCGAGTTTCCACATCGTCGCGCTCCAATGTGAAATAAAACCATGAGAAATCTTCTTCACGTTCTTTTCTCTGTCTCCGCCGTCTAGACGACGTTCAGAAGTGCTACATGTGTACCTCGGCGACGGACGAAGGATGTGCCTCAGATCCGCAGACCCAGACAATAAAACCAATGGAGTGCACCTTCGAGAGGATGGTCGCATTTCAGAAGACCCTCCAACAGAACCAGCTGCTCCAGCCAATCGCCAGCCTCTTCGAGGTTGACAGCATACACAATTATCCAGGCACGCCTAAGGACATGGCTTGTGCGAAGATGAATTTCAAGCGTGAGTCATAAAGCATTCTAACTCCCGCTTCGACGCGCTAAATTACGCAACCCCTTAAATTATCGCGGTGTTCGCTAACCATCGCGGTCTACGAACGGGCAAGACTTCGTTCTCACCTTCCTCCATGGGACACGCCGGAAGCATAAAAGAATTATCACCACTTTCGCAACGCTGCAATCCCCTTAACGAGTGACTCATCCGTGTCATGCTATCTCTCTTTTAGTCGCACCTTTACCCGTCGATTATCGCCCGACCCAACTCGCAAACCCAGTTTCCAATCTTCTAATAGAATATTCAAAAACCCTTCTCGTTCTTTTTCCAATTTGAATGAATCTTAAACGAGGAAGAATACAATCTCATTTACAAATATGAAAATTACATTACGAGCTACATTTTTACAAAAAGAAAAAAAGAAAAGGAAGTATAAAAAAAAAACGAGAAACCTCTCGGACCCATCAAACCATCGATTCTCGCGGTAAGCAACGCAACCTATGAAAATAACACTAATGAAAGCAGACGATCTAAAATAAATGAAATCTTGCCATGTGCCCTGGCAGTCGCGAATATAATTTCGATTGCGAATATAAAATTTATACTGTCCATCGAATTTCCTCAATAATAAAGAAAGAATAGGAACGAGAAACCTCTTCGACCTATCAAACCATCGATTTTCGCGGTAAGCAACGCAACTTATGAAAATAACACTAATGAAAGCAAACGATCTAAAATAAATGAAATCTAGCCATGTGCCCTGGCAGTCGCGAATATAATTTCGATTGCGAATATAAAATTTATACTGTCCATCGAATTTCCTCAATAATAAAAAAAGAATAGGAACGAGAAACCTCTTCGACCCATCAGACCATCGATTTTCGCGGCAAGCAACGCGACCTATGAAAATAACACTAATGAAAGCAAACGATCTAAAATAAATGAAATCTTGCCATGTGCCCTGGCAGTCGCGAATATAATTTCGATTACGAATATAAAATTTATATTGTCCATCGAATTTCCTCAAAAATAAAGAATGAATAGGAACGAGAGACCTCTTCGACCCATCAGACCATCGATTTTCGCGGCAAGCAACGCGACCTATGAAAATAACACTAATGAAAGCAAACGATCTAAAATAAATGAAATCTCGCGTGTGCCCTGGCAGTCTCGAATCAGGATGTGTGCGTGAGGAGCTGTCAGACGGCCAAGACGGAGAACATCGATCCTTGCAAGACGATAGAAGGACGCCTCCCGGCGGGCAACAGCATGGATTACTGCGAGCTCTGCTTAACGGAGTCGTGCAACAGCTCGAGTCTCACCACTCCACGAATGCTCTATGCCTTCATGTCGATCCTCGGCTCCTTGGTATTCGCGCGAATCTATCAGAGCGCGTAACCCTCAGGCGGATCTACGTCCGTACCGCGAACGGATCTCACGTACCAGAGATAAATAAGCAAACAATCGTTCGTCGTGAAGCGTGTGAATGTTCCAATGTGAAAGCGAAGCCCGCGAACACCCATCGTACCGCGCACACTTCACACACAGACACACCATACACACACCAGACACACACACGATTAAAACAAACGCATGTAAACGTATATGTGAGCGACATTCAAGCGGGTAGAAGAAGAGCCGAGGGTTGTTTGAAGATCGTTGATCTCGAGGGTCCAAAGTGACTCGGTGATCCTTTCGTTTCTAAGGAAGTCCTCATTGACTTTTTTCCCTTGGAATTATCATCGGATAAATCTCTGAGTTTGAAGTAAGAGTTCACTTCTTGTTCTTCGTTCTCATAGTTTTTTTCTTTTTTGTTTACGTCGATGTTCACTATGGTTATGGCCTTAGGTCCGAGATAAGTAGAAGCTCTTTTTATTTTCCTCCGCGTTACGCGTCATCTCACCGAGTAACCTACGCTTGACCTCGCGCCCGGCCAACAACCTTGGAACAACCTTCTCGACACGCGCCAAACGACGAACCATCATTAACTACCACCATTACCCACCATCCACGACGAGATAGCGCGCAAAAGTTAATGTAAAATGCTTTCTACTCGCTCTCTCCAGAGGATGTTTTCTATTCGTTAAGGAATAAGCTCGGCCAGTTGGGTTTTGTACACCGCGCGGAAGCTCATCACCGTTCACCAGAGAATGAGAGAAGAAGAAAAGAAAGTAAGAGGGGAATGAAGTCAGTGCCAGGAGAGCAACGAGATAAAATTCGAACGAACGATCGAGGAGGAGCTCTTCGAGTATATTATTATTATTAATGTTATTATAAATGTCGGTCGCAAAAGTGCATTAAAGTAAGCGGTCGGCAAATTACTTGTGGATGCTCGCGGCGCGGCGCCGTAAACCGTGCGTTGTTTGTCAGATAAAGTATACAATACAATATACATGAATATATATATATGTATATATATATAAATATATATAAATAAATATACTATATACACGCTCGAGTATACGCGGCAAGTGTGGGCGCTGCTCGCGTAGGCGCGTGAAGAGAAGTTTGGAAAGGACGTCACGCACATGCGCGAGCACGCGTGATATATTAGGTATAAAACATGTACGAGGATATATAATATCTCGGGCACGACCAGTATCCAATTCGAGAACACTACGCTATGAGCTTTTCCACACGGTCAAATAAACTGTTACCGCACGAAAGTAATAATGAGCAATAAAATGTGTATTGACCGTATATTAAGGAGAGAGACTGCGCAATTTATTTTCTCTCCTCGTCCACTTTCCTCTTTTTCTTCCTCTTTTTCTTAACCCGTTCGCATCGCGATTTTACTTAAGTTAAGGTAGTGCTCGAACATCAGTGTCGTTCAACTGACGGTTTTATTTATCGATAGTTTTATCATTTTCCTTAACTTCCACGGTACTCAGCCAAAAACTGTTTCATTTCGAACTAACATGGATAAGCATACAACGCATCGATTGGATGTTAAGAACACAATTGAAACGTCTCAAATGCTCATAGATTGACAGAGAAACGTGAATATGGCACACATATGCAGAATATTCCGCGCTCGGTGATAGGAGACGATCGTCGCGCGGAGAATATTCCGCTTACGGATGCAAGTAGGTTAAGGAGGGCACGTCTCTGGCCAGACTATCGGCAAAATTTATTTCCTCTCGATCCGAGAATATTTGGCGAAGTTCATTTATAATTAGACCAAGCAGCCACCGCGTAATGCGGCTCGTGTCCGCATTAGCGTGTCCGCTTGGACCCAAGGTCGCTCTAATTTGTATACTTGTAAACGTAATTACAGGATGGCAGTGGCGGAGCTATTCAGGAGGATTCGTGTCGCTGATTCTTTTAATGCCCTCCGTCCCGAGATTTTTTACTCCACCGCACCTCGTCCCTTCGTAGCCGTGCACGCGCTCGAGCGAACTTTCGTTTTAATTCTCCTCAATTTTCCAATAGCCTTTAAATTATACTGTCCCTGATTCTAACCTCGCCTCATTAATTCTCAACGTCTCACGGATTTAACCCTCATCGAGGATCCTGCGAAAATTTAATTAGCACCGATTTTATTCTTAAAATGGAATCCTCTTAGGTGATACTCTCTTTCTTGGCTTTTCAGGGACTTTCAGCGCCCAGTCTTCACGAGGACGTCTCGCGCTTCTTATCGTCCCTTTGCCCTTCGATGTGCCGGTACGATTTATTCGTTATTTATCATTCCTCTGTACGACTATCTGAGAGAACTGTAGCACGTGCTCGTTACTGTCCTAAAAGAATCTTCGTCGCGCGCGATCAATTCGTTATTCGGCATTCTCTTAACCAGTTAACTGCGGTCGACGTGTATACACGTCCATCCAAATTTTTTATATTTTTGATGATGAACAATAAAAAAAACTTACCATTCGATATAAAAACTAAAAATTAAAACTCAACAAAAGAATTCCGCAGTTAACTGGTTAAGCCAGGTCCAGACTAATAAAAGTTTAAGGTGCTTGCTACATTCGGTGGAAATTTACGTGAATCTTAATGAATTTATAAACAATGTGGGCGTGTGTACCGCGGAAGAATGCACACAAACATTTTCGTCGCATCCAACCCGCAAGATCCATTGATTGTCGGTTTTTTTTACAAACATCAAAGAAGTTTGCAACATGACTGTCGTGTACACGTGTCTGGAAACAGATGTCTCTTCTCTCCTTGGACGACGGCATCGTATCGATCCTCGATCGTCGAACGACACACGAACGTCTTGAACACAAATGCACCACGAGCAATGTAACTATTTATGTAAAACTGTGACTTTGAGGCTAAAATATTTGAATTGAATTCTAGACACAACGCGGAAGCTAAAATTTTACTACTGTGGACCCCGTTTTACATGACTATCTGAGAAAACTAACGCACGCGCTTGCTATTGTCCTAGAAGAATCTCAGGTTAGCGTGGCCCGTGTCAGATTTATTGTTCGAGATAAGATATCTCGTTGGTGCGAGCAACGAGAGAGCGAATCTCGCGAGCTGAAAAGAAGATCTTACAAAATGTTCGGACTAGCAGGAGCACTGAAGTCGGTGCTTCTAACATTGCTGTTGGTGCTCGAAACAGGTGAGTACCTATCGCGAGTCAGACAAATTTGGGTGGCGCGCGATTCTCTCAAAGGCCAAAAATAATCCGCTTCGAACTCGCGCGCGCGCGTTCTTTTACACAATCGATCGAGTCAAAGGTAGTTAAAAAATGTTCGAAGATGTGGAATAATATTGCAGGGAATAAGATTGCTCAGGCGCACGATTTATCGAAGAAAGTGAACGTAGCTTCTGTACCGGAATTCTGTAACTCCGTAACGACAAATGTCGCTATCGTTATCCATCGATATCGATGATTATCGCAAAGGGTTATTCACTAACTAGTAGTCATCGACAACTCTCGACAATTTAAATCGTTACATTCCGAAAAGCGTCGAAGCCAGCAAATTTTCAACAATTCTGTATTGAGGGAACGATGTTCAGTTACATGATATAATTATACCCTAACTCTACTCTTTTGCGATAATCATCAACATCGATGGCTAACGATAGCGATATTTGTCGTTACCGAGTTACAGAATCCCGGTACTGGAAACCTTACTTCTCGGTTCTTTGAAAATTCGACACTCTTCGCGTAATTAAATTGAATTCTTTTCGATTCGTAAAAATTCCGATATCCGTGCAACCCGCCTCGCTCCGCTCGGACAAGCGTGCGCGCGCGACCCACTTTTCTCACCGGACGATTAACGCGCGGTTTAGAATTTCTCCTCTTTCTGCGCGACTCCGCTCGAATAATTGCCCGAGTCCTCTCGAGTCAACCACGACTTCTTTCCCTCGTTTGACGCGTATCGCGTGCGCGGCTCGCGTTTCACCGCAAAGGAAGGAAGCGCCTCGTTAGAAGCGCACGCGCGCATTTATCCAAGTGAAGCAGGTCGCGCGCGTATCCGAATTTTCGTATTTTCTCATAAGCGAGTTCAATTCTCGAATAGTATCAAACCTTAGAAGTACGGTATGAAGAATTTTCAGAAGCTACTCTTACTCTCTCGGAAGGATCGTTTACCACGGAAGTGTCAGACCATTGGTCTTCTCTGAAAATTCGTAAACTACCATTGATTCTATCGATTATGTAATAGAGGAGTACCGTTTCTTCGACAGAAGCAGCGAGCAGCGCGCAACTCTGGTGCTACGAGTGCAACACCGATCTTGCGACTGGCCACAAAGGGGAATGCAACGATCCTTACAATCCAGGAGTGTCTCACGAATTGGTGGCCTGCGATCCTAACGAGCCGCATCATTGCCTGAAAAGCGTCATTCTCTGTGCGTAAGACCTCTCACTCGACACGCAACAACACACGCGCAGACAGAAAAGTTCACACCCACGCGGCCACCGAATTGAATTCTCTCGTGCGTGCGCTAATCGCGATTAAGTGCGTGCGCTTCGAGACGATGACGAGGTGTGGCCTGCGCGCACGCGCGGGTGGGACCACGGTGGGTGAGAATTGTATTTCCATCGTCCCACGTTTGCTCACGTGGTAGCGCGCGACAAACACGCGAATTCCGTCATAAGTGAGAATGACGTATTTATTTTTAGTTATGGTGTAGCCATCGGTGTAATAATGTGTTCGACAATGACCAGCGGTGAATCACCGACCGATCTGGCGGATCACCTTTCACGCTAGTCCTTCGCAGTGCTCGTTACGCGTGCTCGTTAAATTGAGGAATGATTTAAAGATCGGTGCAAAAACAAACCGGCACATTTTTCCACGCTTTTTACCGCCTTGGAAAACCTCCGCAGTTCGCAATTTTTCTCCGTGACCACGAGGGAGCAAAGTTATTCGAGCGCGCTCTTCGTTGAATTTTCCAAGTGCGTTGTCTAATTGCAGAAAAATTCTCCGCGCGAATAACTGCGCGCGTGGATCACCGCGTAATTTCGCGAATCACGCGAAGCTTCTCGTTTCGCAGGCACGGTAAAAATACGCCCTGACGTAAAAACGCAGGTGACCTTCTCTCTTCTGTTTTCTTCTCTTGTCGCGAGGTGACGAGGAGAGAATAGAAGAAGAAGGAGAAAGGAAGCGTGCCCAGGGCGAGAGTTTGAATGTTTTTTCTCTTCTTTCAGATCTCAACGTCCTGGTGACCGTCCGAGCCTGTGTGCCGACTAACAAAATCGATCATTACTGCTCGCACGAGGCCAACTTTCCTGATTCGAGTATCGATTGTTACTTTTGCAATGGCTACGCCTGCAATTCCGCGAGTTCCTTCAGGAAGAGTATGTTCTCGACGAGTTTCACGATGATGGCGATAGTGCTGATTGTTCTGTCCTGGAGCACTATTTAATTCGCGCCTGATTGTAAAGATTTATTGAACGACGAAAAATACAACGACATTAAAGGAAGGTGGAGATTATTTGAAAAACGATTATTTGCCAATCGGCAAAGATCCTTTAGAATAATCGACTTTTATCATTTTTAGCTTTCAATTAATATTTCCAGCTTGGAGATGAGCAAGAAACTATTATTAAAAGGAAACATTTCCCTTATTCTCTGTATCGCAAAGAGGAAAACTTTGAACGGAAAAAAACCTGTAAAAATTTGAACAAAACTATTCGCATAACACGTTTGTAAGACAAAAAGACATTTTTCTACCACGGGAAAAAACTATCCAACGTATTTCACTATAAAAATGATCTTTCTGTTAATTCACAATATTCCTAATTGAACTTTCCACTTCGCGCCACGTTTACAAATGCAAAGTTCACGCGAAGGAAAAATCAGTCCAATTTTCTCGGCCGGAAAAGCCAGTTGACTTTGCCTCCCGATATTATTCCTGCTTATGAATGACTCGTGGCAAGTCACTGGATTGCCGACGCACAAGGGGTACTTTTAAAATTGGTGGTCGCACCCACACACGCACTTACTCACACGCACACACACACACGAAACACACGTCCCGAGGACCGTGAAGGGAAAGGGGTCAAATGCCGGAGTCAATTCGGTAATGTCTCGCGGGGTTAAATGCTCCCGTGACCCCTGACAAGCCTTCCTTAACCAGTCGGCAGGCCTCACTTTGCATTGCCGCACTTAATCGCCTCCTCCACCGAGGATTTCCATCGAATCCGCATGTTCCGTCTCACTCGCACTCTCTGGTCCTCACGATTCTCAAAGCTGATTTCCATTATCGGGCTCTAGAGGGCAAAAGGAGAGAGGGGGAGAGAGAGAGAGAGAGAGAGAGAGAGAGAGGGAGAGAGAAAGAGAGTGAGTGTGAAAGGCATCGATCAAAGATCAATGGAACTTCGGAGCGGGCCGCGCTTGAATGGAAAATTAAGCGATTCAAGAGGACCTCGACGCTTTTAACACTAGAACTACCAAGCCGGTCAAAATAACCGGCCAACAAAAGAAGTTTCCATACGAAAACCAAAGTAAATGGCAGCTCAGTGATAAAATAAACTCTCTCTGTTAAAATCAGTGGTCAACAAAAGAAGTTTCCATACGAAAACTAAAATTGGTAGTTCTAATGTTAAAGAGAAATTCTTGTGTAAAATTGACGCGCCCGGTCATTTTGACTGGTCGGTACTTCTAGTGTTAACGTTCGCTCGCGACGAATGGAAAAACTGTCGAGCGACGGCGTGGATTCTCAGCGTGGTGCGACGCGAGTGGCACGAAAATAAGAAAAGAAAGAGGAAAATAGCCAAGTAAGCTATAACCATTCGCCAATTAAACACGCGCGAACGCGTCTCACGTGTACGCTTCCGGGCGCTCGAGCAATTTTGTTTAGCGCGCTACGTGCGCGTGCACGTAGGTCTCGCGTGTCTCATTAATAACCATCGTGAATCACTCGGTGAATCGGTGCGATGGGGCCCAAACGTATGACGATATTGCGCGACTTGCCCACGTGCAGGCTCCCGTAGCTTGAACAGATGGAGAGAGAAGTGAAAACAATCTTGGTGGCTTGTTCGCGAGAGCCGATAAGGAAAATCGCGATTGCGTTCTAGAACAGCCAGAAGCAGGCAGTAGGAAACGGAAAGAAAAAGGTGGAGAAAAGTGTGTTTCTCGTGGGAAAGCTTTCGTCGGTACGCCGTTCGCTCTCGACTGGCGACGATTACGAGAAAATATTATTTTCCGAGTCGAGCACGAAGATGCGTATCGTTGGATGGAAGTGCGACGCTTCGAGAGTCGCCCAGCTCCAGGGTACTAAGTGCATTCTTTCACGCTATAAGAGAAAGGTGTAATCGCGGAAGCCTTACGAAGGATCTTTCAACGCGCATAATCTCTTTATCAAATCATTTCTCGGAAGGTTTCTCCGGAACGACGACGTCGCGCCCCGACGGCACGCGAGCACCTGCGGTGGACAAACTTCTAAGGAGATCGAGCTGGCCACGACGAGAGAATCGATATACATTCGCGGAAGGGGTGAGAAAACGCGCGGGGTGAAGCGTCGAGAAGAAAGTGAGAGGGTCTAATTCGATAATTTAGAGCTGCTAATTGAGACCGAGCTATGTGGCAATTGACGAGTGCGTGTCAGTGAAATTTTCTCTTTGTCTCTCCGTATATCTTCTTCTCTCTGGCGGAGTCCTCCTAAAGATAATGATTAATCCTCGATCGCTCTTTCTTTATTTATTTTTTCTTCCCTTCTTACTTTTTATCTTTCTTTTCCGTTTCTATGTTTAGTTCTTTACGTACTCGCTATGTACTTGATATCTCCAAGTGTGTTCGGCTGTTATGGGCCCTAAAACCCAGATCACAATAGAGTCATATTGTATTCTGTTTCTACTATCTGCCTCTCTCTTTCTTTCAATTGTAAAGATTCATTTAATGTGGCCATAGAGAGATAGAGAGAACTCTCCTCTCTATTTATATCGAATCGACGATTTCTTCTGAAGATCGACGAGCCCCAGGTGCGTCTCGTTATCCGGAAGCGAGGGCAATTTTCGACGGTGAAATTTCGACCAACGACGTGGCAGGAATTCTTTCTTGTTAGTCGAGGACGAAAAATCCACGCCTTCTTCTCCACCATCCCTTCCTTCCCTCTACAAAAGAATCCCAGGAGAATCTTCGGAATTCCATGGAAATCGAGGACACTCCTCCGTCCTTTCTGAATTTCGCAAGTTCTGCACGACGACGCGACGCCGGTCGAGGATTTTCAGAGCGAAATGTCGTGAGAGAGAGAGAGAGAGAGAGAGAGAGAGAGGGAGGGAGGGAGGGAGCAAGAGAGAGAAAAATAATAAGCACGCGAGATAGGGTGAGGGACGAAGAGAGAAGGAGAGACAATGAGGTCGGTAATTGTCCTAACGAGTCCAATGAGGGCCTCTTCGCTGCTCGGGACCGGCACGGTCCATTCCACCAGCCCAACCCTCTCTCTCTGTCTCTCTGACCCTCTCTCTCTCTCTCTCACTCTCTCACTCTCACATACGCATATGCCCGTGTATGCAATTATCGTTTCGTCTCTCGTGTGCTCTCTTAAAAGGCTTCTTGGTTGTTGTTTGGTCTTGACTCCTACTTCCTGGCACTTATGCGCGCGCTTCGTACGCTGAACAAGCCGAGGGGAGGAGGCATGTAAAATGCTTTATTATGCCGGACTCTCTGCGGCATGGCCAGAGGGTTTAACCGGACCACCGGAGAACGTGTGAGAAGGAAAAAGAGAGAAATAGATTCTACTACATTTTGAATGGCCCTATGATCATTTGCACAGCTGTATCAAATCGTAGAGAAGGTAAAATTTTTATTGATCGTCGATCGGTAGCATGCGACGAATCGGAGTTTATACTGTCTTGGTAAACGAGATTTTTATGCTTTTTTAAATTGGTTTTTGTTCATTGCGAATGAAGATGTCGTTCGGTTCATTGTGAATGTCATACGAAGTTATAGATATGAGACGAACAGCAGTTTAAAATATTCTAATGGTCGAGCTTTTTGCGATTTGTTCTTTTATGATTGGTTTCAGTACGCTACGAGTAAAGATATTGTTTTGTTAATTGTGGAAATTGTATGAAGTCGTAGGCATGAGACGAACGGGAGTATAATATATTCTGGTGCGTGAGATTATGTCGTTCGACTTTTTTTTAATTGGTATATTAGTACGATACGAATAAAGACCTCGTTCATTTTCTTCGCCATGAAAGCAGTAACCAATCTTAGTACAAAATTCCTATCATCCCTAATGCACTCGTACGAAGTACTTGGGATTTTAAAAATATGCTCGAGAGTTTTGTTTCTAGTATTTTGACAAAAGCGTCTTGAAAATCCACCAAACGAAACCTCCTTATAAACATCACTTCCCTCGATTAAACGCTATTCGTCAAAGACCAAACACACGCGTGCAATCTCAGGTACGACTAGCGAAATAAAAATAAACGTTAAACAAACTACCCCGAAAGTTGGACGATCAAAAATTAAGAGGGCCTAACTCTGCACGAGGATCAAAGGAAAAGAGAATTCTTAAACTGCGTAAGTGCAGAGGAAGAAAAAAAAAAGGAAACAAAGTAGAGAGAGAAGGTGACGACGACGACAACGACAACGACTACGACGGGACGAGGTGGTGGTGGAGAAGAAGCAGAAGAAGGAGGAAGAGAAGTAGTAGCGCGAATAGAATCAGTGGGGTCGAAGGAGAGGAGAGCGGAGTAAAGAAAAAGAGAGAGGCGGGGACCGCGTGTGCTCGCGCTTGCTGAAGAGGGTGTCGTCTCTTCAGTACCAGACTAGACATACTCGCGCGACACACCGGCTTATTCAGTTCTTTTCTCGAATCGTGCCGCGAATTGTTCGACCTCTCGACTCGAAGAAACTTGCACAGATCGATATCGATATATATATATATATATTTTGCAGTAACACAAGGATGACCGGAAGCGCACAGTGGATCCTACTGGTTGCTGGTCTCGTGGTTCTCACTCGATCAGGTAATCAACTTAAACATCGTGAATTTTCCTTTCCTCTTCGGAGTATAAAATTTGTGACAATGAAAATTCCTAACACAATTTTACTCGAATTTAATGGTTTGCATTTTTAGGGTTTTTTGTTTCTTGTTAATATATGAACTTTGAAGTACTGTAAATTGCGGTTAGTATAATCATTTTTTTAATGATCTTTCTGATGGTCACTCATGACCACCGTAGGCGCCACAGAAAAAACAAGTTGCGGTCACATATGACCATCATGGCAATCAAAGTGTTAAAGTGTACTTTGTGAGGATTTTCTTGATCGAATAATAATAGACATCGCGAATTTCTTTTTCTCTCTTAATCTGAAATCTGTAACAATGTAAACCACGGTTTCACTCGAATTTCATTTGTTCATTATAACGATTTGTTTGGAGATCGGGTAAAAATTCGAGAATTCAGATCTCAGAATAAGTTCTTGTATCATCGGATTCTCTTATCACTCCCAGATTAACTTTAAGTAGGGCTCGCTACTTTCTCTTTTTTATTCGTCCACTCCTATTCGCAACTGCACCTTATCCAACTGCTTTCACTGATACGACTGACCTTGCTTCGTTCTTTTCGCAATTCTAATCTAACGTGATGCGATTAGCCGCTAAATTTCTCCTTGCGCGCGGGTGGACCGTCTTGAGCTTTATCGACCGTGAAAGTTCGATGTTAAGTTAGGCGAGGAGACTAGGAGGGAGTCAATAACAGTGGGCCACTCTTTAAAAGCGAGACGTCGTAAGACCACCGGCGTCGCGACGTCGAGTTTTACGGGTGCCTCTTAAAAGCACGGGCGCGATTTAATTTTTCAATCTGCCATCGTATGAAATATTTAACCGCAGAGATCGGTTTCGCAAATTTTGTAGTCTCTTTTACGATTTTCCGTCTAATTCCTTTGACGCCTATTCCGGTCCTTATTTCTCAAGGATACTGAGCAATTATTCACCCTAACTATAACACTTCTCCTTATTTACACGAGTATTTACAAATGCACGCGATATATTCTTTTGATATATCACTTACTTAATCGTAGAAATTAGTTTTGTAAATTTTCCAATTTCTATTATGATTTTCCGTCTGATTTCTTCGATGCCAACCCTGATCCTTATTTCTCGAAGACAACAAGCGATTGTTTATCTCGACTATTACGCTCCAAGTTGCTTGCGCTTTTTCTCGTTTTTATTCTTCGGATGAGTATTCGCGGATTTACTTTTTAACATTGTCGTCGAAAGAATTATTTGATCACAGCGACCGCTTTCGTAAATCTGTTCATTTCTATCACGATTTACCACCTGATTTTTGTTTTGGCAAATCCTAATCCTTATTTCTCAAGGATAATGAGCAATCGTTTACCTCGACAACTGTGCTGCAATTTGCTCGCATTTTTTTGTCGTTGCTCTTGTGTTTTGTACGGCGCGATTCTTATCATTCACATGAGCATTCGTGGATTTATTTTTTCTATTCGTCGTTATATAAAATATTGAAAAGTAGCTTTCGTAAATCGCTTTCGTAAATATTTGAATTCCTATCACGATATTTCGTGTGACTTCTTTGACGCTGATCCTTATTTCTCAAGGACAGCGAGCAACCGTTTACCTCGACTACTGCGCTGCAATCCGCTCGGACTTCTTGCCGCTCGTCTGGCAAGCGGCGCGATTCTCATTATTTAGATGAGCATTACCGCACAGAAGTGCGTCATTGTCTTGAATCATCAAAAGCTCCCACCTTGGCTCCTACCTAGTTGATGATTTCACTCGCGCCACGGTGATCGATGATGCAAGCAACAACAACGCCTCCTCCACTCTTTTTTTCTTCCTGTTGTTATTTTTAAAACATCACTCAGATACGATGCGACGATTTTAAACGGCTTTTCGAATTTTTCAGGATCGGCGCTAAGATGCTGGGACTGTTCGTCAAACGTGAACGCAATGTGCCGCGATTCGTTGAACGTTTCGGACCACCAAGCCTTGTTTCATACCAGAGAATGCCAGCCGAGCCCCTACCAAAATCCAAAGCCAGTTTGTCGTAAACTCGTGAAAAAAGGTAATCGAATTGTTATTCTGGGGCGTAATATAAAATTCTTGCGTGCGATAATCTTCGTTGAATAAATATTGGAAGCCAGATTGTCGTAAACTCGCGAAGAAAGGTAATCGAATTGTTATTCTGGCGCGTAATTTAAAATTCTTTTTGGAGTTCATTGTCATTACGGAAAATTCGGAAACTGGGTAACGGCGCCGTTCGATCTCACGTCTAAGAGGTTCGACAATAACTTTCCATGGGATTGGATTAAACCGTCTCGACGTTTCTAACTCGCCTCGTTCTACTTAATCTCCTCTCGCGAGAAGGCAAACTGCACCGGAAGAAGAAGCGAGGTTAACGACGTCGCCTTATGGCGTATTCTCAGGAGGCGTTTTATCTTGCACAAGTGAAAGGTACCCCCTTCGTTATTCAAAGTGACGTATATAGTGCACATTAGTCCCTTAATCGCTCCGGAATAAAATTAATCGCTTTCTTTGCTGCATACGTGAACACTCGAGAGTTCACACGGGCCATCGAATTCGCGGAAACGTTAAAAAATGTTGGATTTTTCTAAAAAGTAAGTGCATTAAGTTCATCTGTAATTTATGCAGAAAGAAAGCGCAGTTGCACGTTAAGCAACCCAATGGAATTCAAAGCAGACTCGCGACGTTAAAAGAATGATAAACAGATCAGAATTTCCAAATGCGCGTCATTAAATTTCCACGTTTAAGTGCCTTATCGTCCTCGAATTCGATGCGAGCGGTTAGACCTCACGGACCGACTAGTGACTCACTACACGATATCCGTGCACGGTAATTGTAATAATTAGACGTTGTTCAAGGTCACCGGCGCACCCACGCCCGAGGAAAATCCCTGGGGCGTGAAACTCGCGCGTTCTCGAAGTGCATATCCGCGTCTCAGGTTTCCCAAGGAAGGTTGCCTGAAATTAAGGCTAATTACGCCATCATCTCAGTGTGATGCACAGTGCGAAGAAAGGTTTTTCGAAGCAGGGTTCTTGTAATTCATTTTCGTCCACTGTAACCCGTTTTCGTCAGGACGCATGTCGCGAGAGGTTACCATTCGACGAGGGCAAACGATTGCTCAACAACGAGGAAACATCTGAAAACATGCGATAATCATCTACAAATACAGGAACATAATCATAGAAGTAAAACGAGTCGCGTAGATAATTCCTTATCGAAACCATCGCCGCTCAATTTTTCCAACATCATTTCCTTGTGATGCGAGTGAGTAGAAAAGTTTTTCAAAACGGAGTTCCTGCAATTCATTTTCGTCGGTTCTAATCAATTTTCGTCAGGATGCACGTCGCGAGAATCTACCATTTGACGAGTGTAAGTGATTCATTCAACAATGAGCAACATCTGAAAACACGCGATACGCATCTATAAATATAGGAAGTTAATCTTACAATTAAAAAACGAATCGCGTCTGTAACTCCCCGTCGAAATTACAGTCACGCAATTTTTACGCGTACCGCGATGCAAGTATGAAGAAAAGTTTTTCAAAACTAGACTCCTGTACCTCATTTTCGTTAACTGTCATCAATTTTCGCGAGAACGCACGTCGCAATAGTCTACCATTCAACGAGAGTAAACGATTCTTCGACAATGAGCAAACGTTCAAAAACACGCGACACTCATCTACAAATACAGGAACTTAAACTTACAATTGAAACGAATCGCGCCGGTAACTTCGAATCGGCCACATCTTGCCGCGCAATTTGAATTCGCGATCTAATCAAACAAATATTCCCATCCACTCTGTCAAGGACACGCGGAACAAGAAGCGGCGACTTCTTCCGTTCGTGACAACTCGAAAACAATGAGATCTTTTCCCTCGTCATGTGATCGCGCAGTCTGTGACTCGCTCGATGATACGCCGATTTTCCTCGCGTACTCGGCGACTCGGTTTTCGCGACGAATCGATGAGAATCAACAACGCAGAACGATTTACTATACTAGGCGAAACGATGATTGCTTCCGGTGATCCTAAGCGCTGGTATAGCGCGCACTTTGAATCACAGCGCGGTGTGTGCTCGATTGCGTAATCGGTTGCGCCACTCGAGGGACGCACAACAATACGTATGCGCGCGTGCGGGCACACCTGCGCGTGTGGAACATTCACGTGGAAGCGTAGCGCGGACGAGCGCGACGGGTAGAGCTAGCGCAGCAGGAAATAACGCATGTAATTTATTATTATTTCCATTCGCGTGACCGGCCGCGCTTCACTCTCTTTACGAGGGACAGAGTGGAAGAAGTGCGATGGTATCCCAAGCGAATTACAAAACGTCGTCCAGAGTTTAGAATTTGGAATTCGAAAAGTGAGCTTTATGATGCGATTAAAGAAACGCGCATGTATTTCCGAGGGATCGTGAGATTCACCGATAGAAATTGTCAAATTCTCACATTTCTCAGCTCCGTTTCGAGCATATGCACGAGTTTTACACGCTTAACAGAATTTGGAATGTAGGACTTGTAGCGCCATTATAAGCAAATGCGGGTATTTTTCGACGCGTCCTAAAATCAGTTAATAAATATTCTAAACTTCTGATATCTCGCACCGTTTCGAGCGCGAATCAGTTTCACGCGTGTTGCTCCGAGTTTGGAAAATAGAGATTGAAGCGCGATTAAAGAAGTATGCGGGTATTTTCGACGAGTACTAAAATCGGTTCATGAATATTTTAAAATCCTCATTGCTCCATTTCGAGCATGAATGAGTTTGACACACCTCGCGGGGTTTAGAATATTGGAATTTAGAATTTAGAAAGCGCGCGTGTATTTTCGACGGGTCTTACAATCCATTCGTAAACATTCTAAAATTCTGACGACTGTTACTCAATTTCGAGCGCGGGCGAGTTTCAAACGTGTTGCTCAGAATTTAGAATACAGAATTTGTAGCGCGATTAGAAAAAAGTGCGTATACTCTCAACGCGTCTAAAAATCGATTCGCAAATATTCTAAAATTCCGATGACTGTTACTCAATTTCGAGCACGGGCAACTTTCGAACGTGTTACTCAGAATTTAGAATACACAATTTGTAGCACGATTAAGAAAGAGTGTGCGTATTTTCAGCGCGTCTTAATATCGATTCGTAAACTTTTCTACAATTCCTTTAACTGTCACTCAATTTCGAGTGCGGGCGAGTTTTAAACGTGTTGCTCAGAATTTAGAATACAGAATTTGTAGCATGATAAACAAGAAAGTCTGGAACTCTTTCTTCAACACAATGAATTTCTGCCACCCCATTCCAAACACGAATCAAACGGACATTCTGCTTAGAACTTAAAATCCACCCGATACCAAAATCAACTGGAAGAATCGACCATCTAAAAACCCGAAAAATCTTTTTTCCACAGAGTACGGCGAACGAATAGTGGTCCGCTCTTGCTCGATTCCGAGCGTGGACGAGATCGACACGCGCGACGGCATTTGCAGCCCAACAATGAACACCGGCGCAACGACAATCGAGTCCTGCCACATTTGCAGCACCGACCTCTGCAATTCGGCGAGCACCGGCTCGTCCTCCCTTCAACTGCTGATGGCCGCTGGAATTGGCATGCTGGCGTGTCGCTTGCTCACCGCGTAACTCCCTTCCAAAGAAGGAACCAAGAGAGAAGCGGTGAATAAGGAACCGAGAACGAGGATCGGAGAGGAAGAAACAAATGAAAACAGCAAAACGAAGACGAAGAAAAAGGAGAGCTTATAGAAACGTGCGCGCGATCCTTCGCGTGGCGAGATAGGGTGACCTTTAAAGATGGAAGGCGTATGTGGCTCACGCGACGCCTTCCTCTAACCTTTTTCTTTTTTATTTTTCTTTTCATTCGCCTTGCTCTCCATTCTCCCTCCAACCTTCTCTCCTTCCCTTTTATCTTGCCGACCATTATCGATATTCTTAATCCTTGCCGATGACGCGCTTGGTCGCAGTCGGGATCATCGCGATCGTAGGAGGCGCGCCTCGTAACGACCTCGTTAAAGAGGTCTCTCATAAAGGAGAGGAGATGGAAGCGGTGAGACGAGGTCTCGTTAACGCGTGGTAAAAATTAATAAACTCCTTTCGCGTTTTCGTGGATCCACACCCTCTGGTACGAGGGCGTTACCATCTGGCACCGGTGACAATTAGAGTAAATCCGTGGCGCTTATAAATAAACGCGGGGACCACGGGAAGCGCGAAAGGAGGAGCGAAAATATTTTCTCTCAAGGCACAATTGGGCCCTGAGTAGACGCATTTTTTTTGTATATAATCGCACGATCGTGGGAGGAAAATTTTCTTTTCTTTAGGCAAGTGTAAATATAAGTGCGTACTTCCGGTCACGCGTCTGCGACGTTGCAAAATTTCAATATATTACTGTAATTGTAACTTTTAATCATTTCTACTTCTAACGGCTGCTGCCCATCTGTTGTAGATAGCGCTCTCTCCACTTTTCTATGATTTATGATAATCGGTATCTAATTCTTAATCGCCTTCGAGTACTCCTGTTTTTTATCCTTAATTTTATTCTAATCAATGCGCTTCGCCGCGCGGCTACTTTATGAAGCCAAAAAAAAAAAAAAAGAGAAACGAAACGTGCGTGAAAGTGTTCGCTTATCAGGAATCCGTCCAATCGCTTAGAATAACGCGTATACGAGCAATTTCGTCGACGAGGCTCGCTATGGCCGTACTAATCAATCTCTAAACACTAACCTAATAACAATCCCTATATATTTTCATTGCCAATTTGTAAATTCTTAGGATTAAGTTCTTATCACCCCTCTATCGCGTCCCTCCTTTTCTGTATTCTACTCTCTAAAAAATCGGCTTATTCGTCGATTATCCGTTAGACGACTACGTCGGTATAATCTGTAAGTTATTTTCTAATCCATTGGAACATTAAATTCTATTTAAATCTAAGAGAAAACGCTCTCCTCCTTCGGCAGGCGCGCGTCTTTATTTGCGACAAAAGAGACTAACTACAGTTTTTCGTAAAAAAAAGAAAAGGAAAGAAGAGAGAGAATTAATCACTACTTCTGGTCCACACTCTGGTCTACAGCTTAAGGTAGTTCTCCGATGATCCTGCGAGGGGTTCTTCATCCAGGCGCTTTCAACGATTCGACAGTTCCTCTTTAAAGGACCGCGCTACGCGACGGCACGGCACGGTAACGCGAAACAAGGAGAAAAATAAAGTCGTCCGCGCACGACAAGCGAGACGGAGAAGAAGAATGAGAGAAAAAAAATGGAAGCGTGGAGGAACGCGCGAATTTATCGAGTAGACCGCGCGACGACAAGAACCCCTTTCGCGAATCCCTTTGATCCTCTGCCTGAACGCGGATGTGCATTCCGTGCGAGAACTCCTCCTACACGCTTGTTCGCCAACTCACGGTGCACCCAGGATAAAAAGGAGGAGAACAAGAGAAATTTTAACCCAGTGTGGAACCCGGCCTCGCGAAATTTCGAGACAAATATCCACAAACGACGATCTAATTCTTGACCGCAAGATGCTCCATTTACAACGAGACTTCAACCGCTTAACTAAAGATAAAACAATTCACGCTACAACCTCCTCACTTCGGCGTACGAGGAAATCGAGTTCGACAAACTCCTCTCGCTCAAGGAAACAAGCGATATCCTTGAGCCGAGTGCGCGCAGGTGAATGATGCCACGTGAATGGTATTGGTAAGTTTTGTCAGGTTCGGAAGAATTCGATAAACGCCTCTCGCACAAGAAAAGAGGCGATATCTTCAACCCGAGCCCGCGCAGGCGAATGACGCCAAATAAATGATATTGATAAGTTTCGTTAGGTTCCGAAGAATTCGACAAACTCCTCTCGCGCAAAGAGAGAAAGCGATATCCTTAATCCGAGCGCGCGAAGGCCAATGACACCGCGTAAACCGTGCTAGTATGCTTCCTCAAGTTCGCAAGAATACGGTAAACTTCTTTCGCACCGGAGAAAAAGCGGTATCCTCAAACTGAGCGCGCGCAGACGAATGACACCCCGTAAACAATATTGGTGAGTGTCATCGGGGGTGGCGAAGAACTACCGGTTTTCTTTCGCGCAGATCTCAAACCGAACCAACCAAATGTCCTGGCTTAACAAGGCTGGCCTCGAATGTTGCTCAAATGTTGCAAATTGCAGTGCTCATGTGGAGGGACGCCCGATCAATCAAACGAGAGATTTCACGGTAGCGGGGTCCGCAATTGACCTTGGGTCTCTACAACGAGGTCGTAGGCCGTTCTCTGCTTCTCCAAGGGCACACACGAGCTGGACGTGACTAATCGTTTCAATTTCGACCGCCGCCTGACGACGACGACGACGACGACGACGACGACGACGACGACGACGACGACGACGACGACGACGACGACGGCGACGGCGGCAGCCTCGACGGCGGCGAGGACGACGAGGACGAGAATTTGTTGGCGCCGGTTAGCGGATCGCATCTGCAGACGCAGCAGGAAGGGAAGAGAAACCAGTCCATGAATATGCCCTTGCAATCATTGTTGGGATCGTAAGCGAGCAATCGATGCCACTTGTACTTCTGCTCGCATCCGCAGTTGCCGCTGCAACGATTCGTCTGGGTTTTTCTGAAAGTAGAGGACAGGTAATTCTGCGATTCGATTTGTCACAAGAAACGAAATTTCCTTTGCTGGCTTCGCGCCTTTATTTGTCGACCGGATATGTTCTTATTAAAAATCGATCGTATACTTACGAACAAACCTCCTGATGAATGGCTTGCTCGAAGTGCTGCGTGTTCACGATAGCGCGAATTTTTCCGGCACTGTTACTAACCAAGACTGGAGTCACGATTTCCACTTTAGATTCGCACGCGTCCACTCTGAAATTGAAAAAGTGATTAAATTATCTGGACCTTGAAGCTGGCTAGCGGGAAAATTTAAATCTAAGAGGTTCATTGAGGATTTTAATTGTTAGTTTTCTTTGGGTGGTCTCTCGAGACAAATTTCAATTCATTGGCAAATGTTGCAGTGAATTTTTTTGGAAAAAAGAAAAACAGGAAGAGAATCGTGTGACCATCTGGGTATCGATCGCCTAGAGGTTCGCTATGCACCTAGAAGACAAAAGTTCATTAAGGGTTCTAATTGTTAGTGTTCCTTATATGGTTTGGGACATATTTCATTTTATTGACGAGTCGTGTTGTGAATTATTTTCCAAGCAAAAAACAGGAGTGAAATCATAAAGGCCTTTAGGTATCGATCACCCAGAGGCTCGATGTATACCTCGAAGACAAAGGTAAAATGTCACCTGCCGCTCTCGCTGTTGTCCCGAAGGGTAGGTCCTCCATCTGGTAAATCATGCTGCCTCGTCTCCCTGCTCTCTCTTCTTCTGCGTCGCGTAGGATGGCCCGGCTCCCTCGTTGAGGCACCACCGTACCCAGGATTCATCTCGAAGTCGCCGTACATTCTCTTCATCAGTGCCTTGTTCTTGTCAATGAAGCGTTCTATTCGCTCTCTGGAGAAAGGATTCGATACAGACTTTATCGTCCCACGGCAAACTCGTCTCTTCATTCCCGAGTGAGCTTGTAGACAGAGAAAGAGAGAGCGAGAGAGAGAGAGAGAGAAAGTAAGAGAAAGAGTGCAATTCTGTGGAAGGTCTCGATAAAGGAAAACAAATTCGGAAGGTAAAATCGAAATCATCGTTCCAAACATACCCGTACCCTTTCCAACAATGAAAATAGAACATTTATTAGAAGCATAAATATCCTTTACGAGGACCGCTGCAGCTCTGGGTAGTAATGAAAAAAGACATTCTCACGAAGAAAATTGGAAATCCTCAGACCGCGGGAGATTTCAAATTGATACTCACATGGGGTAGGTATTTCCAGCGGTGGGGTGGTACCTTTTGATGCTGGGCGCGCCTCGCACCAGGTCCCCTCTCAATTCGTCTCCCAGAGCGACCGAGGGTGCCGTCCAGAGGATCTGCAAAGAAAAACGTGCATCGATCGGTTAGAAAGACGATCGTCGGAAATGTCCTGGGCCAAAAGTGTCCACAGCCATTCGACACTCAAGCATGAAGTGGCGCGACGTTGTGCGACGCAACGGAGCGTGGAAAAGCGTAGGACTCGCGAGACCACGCTCGGCTGGCCACGCGAAATGAACATAAATTAAAGTGATAAATCTCAACGATATAAACCGTTCGATGAATAATCATCTCGTGATATTCTAGGGAAACCTAATATTCTGCGCTCGGCTTTAAATACCCCCGAATTAGGAGGATATGGACAACGGAATTGACACGTA
Organism: Tiphia femorata; assembly: GCA_944319695.1. Classification (NCBI taxonomy): domain Eukaryota; kingdom Metazoa; phylum Arthropoda; class Insecta; order Hymenoptera; family Tiphiidae; genus Tiphia; species Tiphia femorata. The sequence continues at coordinate 6,695,106 of OX090902.1, forward strand.
GAGTGGTTCACTTTTTTGCATCGATCAGTGTTGCAACACTCCAGCAGAAGGTTCTAAGGAACCTGAAACGAAGGTCTTCGACGACGCACGGCTCGTGAAACCCAGGTAGTAAAGAGAATCACGTGGTAGAAAAGGAAATTAACGAATTCTCGAATGAGTGCAGACACAAAAACAAATTGCATAACTAATGTGCACCGCGAAAAGAACAATCGAGTGGTGAATCAGAAAAGACTAACAACAGAACTGAAACATAAAAACATTCAATGGTACACCTTCCTTACCACTATATCACACCACTCTGGAACAAGGTTCCAAAGACCCTTATCCCAAACGGCTCGACAAACCTAACTACTAAAAAATCTCACAAAGTAACAAATTATCCTCACGTATATCCAACCAGCTCCACCTTCTCGAGAGAAAAACCCTAAACAAAAAATCACGCGTGGCATCTCAAATCCTTGTTCAGTTGTCCTTGAAGGTAAAAACTATATCAAAACTGCCTGGTGAAAGAAGGAAGCACTTTGGAAGAAAAATATTGCTGTTTACGCGGCTCCGCCCAGGCGGAAGAGGCCGCGCGCCGTTTCTTCGAAGGGCCATTTATCGCCCTGGATTATCGACGCGTTAATGAGAAAGAAAAAAAAAATAAAAGAGGAGGCGGAGTACGGTGTACATATGTCGATTCAAGGTCCGTGCCAAAGAACACGTCGAGGTGTAGATTGCGTCCTACCCTACGTGCACTAAACCGCATGTATGTACGGCGTTTCAAAATCGTTTCGCAACTACGTGCCAGAAATTTCGCCTTCCATTCTCCACGAGCTTTTTAAGCTTCACTCGAAGCTCGTGCGAACGACGAGCTTAACTTTGCTCGCGAGTGCATCGTGATTATTGCTATCATCGCCCTACTCATCTCTAAGCGGAGTTCCTGTCTTAAATTGAAGATTCGTCCTGCACGCGCGTCACCAATAATCCTGAAAGTAATCCTAACACCTCTGCGACTAACCTTGGATCGCGGGAGATTATAAAAGTCGCGATAGGCCGGACGCGACGGGCTCACGAGGATTTTCATCTTTCGCGAATGAGAAAATGTGGCATACGCCGACCGTAGGAGGAAGTTCATTTGAGATTCGCGGCGCCGTTCGATGCCTCTGCCTTTTTAAGGTGGCGAGTCAATAAGAGACGTCCGCACGTAAGACCTACTTACCGCGGAGTCGTCCTACCGTTAGCGATGACGATCGATCGCAAGGACGCTCTCACGCGCCAGACGAGAACATTGGATAATTTAGATGCAGCTTTAAGCCCTCTTGAACTTTCTCGCTTGAGGCTCTTAAGAGAAATCGAGTGCCCGGATTAAGCAAGTTTGGAATCTTCACCCCTCCTGCGATTATCACGAGCAAGCGCGCAAGTGGTAAAATTGCCTGTCCAAAGCCGAAACGGGAAAGTTTTCGATAATTTTCCAAGTCGACTTGAGCGAGCGAGGCTTCTTCCTAATTAACTACAAATTTGTTTTCCATATGGAAATTTCTCTTGTTGGCCAGTCGTTTTGACAGGTTCGACAGTTTAGGCACGCGTCCCCTTGTAACGCATGGCAATCGCTTCTCTATTTACTTGCAAATTTGGGTCACGACTTATGCAATCGCCATCGCGAAAACCGTTCGTGTGTGTGTGTGTGCGCGCGCCTTAGTGTATATCGTCGATTTCGGAAAAACGGCTGAACCGATCGGGACGAAATTTGGCACAAAAATCAAGTATGCTACTGCCAGTTGACAATAAGGTTTGTGAGCCGCCATCTTGAACCAACACAAAATGGCGGGAGATTCAAAATTTGAAAAAAATGTAATTTGCATTCAATATTGCTGCTATTTCTAAACGGTTGAAGATAGCGATACATAAAGTTTGCTAGCACCAAATGGATATACATATACTCAAAGTACATGCCAAATTTCGTTGCGATCCGTTCAGCCGTTTGGCCGGAATACTGAACGAATGGAAATAGTGAAAAATTCATTAATCCATTAGTCCACTATTACGGCAAAATGGCTGAACGGATTCGGACAAAATTTGGCATACACATCAAGTATATACCCGTTGGTGCCAGGAAACTTTATGTATAGCCGTCTTCAGCCGTTTCGAAATAGCGGCAAATTTGAATTTTTACTCCATTATTTCAGCAAAAGAGTTGATTAGTGCACTATTCCGGCAAAACGGCTGAACGGAATCGGACAAAATTGGGCATGTACATGAAGTATATACTCATTTGGTGCGACGAAACATTGTGTATAGTCATCTTCAACCATTTCGAAATGGTGCCGGTTTCAAATCTTTAATCCATTATTTTATAATTATAGTTTGAAAATCCCGTAATTTCGAAACGGTTCAAGATGACCATGCATAAAGTTCCGTGGCACCAAGTGGATATATTTTTAAATTACATGCCAAATTTTGTTTGAATCCGCGCAAGCGTTTCACCGGAATACTGGATTAAAGATTTCAATTTGCCGCAATTTCTGAATGGTTGAAAATAACCATGCATAAAGTCTTACCGCAGCAAAGGTGTATATACACGATGTACATGTCAAATTTTGGTTCGGATTCATTTAATTGGCCGGTTTTGATCACTTGGGCCTATTGCAGAAATGCTGCATTTCGCGGGCGAGCGCGAAGCGCGAGCACCCGACGGTCTCAGGGGGTATGGCGCTTGAGCGAAGCGAAAGTTTAATATTCCATAGTTTAATATTTCAATACTTGAATTTTGCACAATTTCGAAACGGTTTGAAATTCGTGGGCGAGCGCGAAGCGCGAGTGCCGCGGTCGTGCGTATTGCAGAAAGCGAAGCTTTTCTGCACCCGTTAAGGCGAGCGCGAGCAAAGGCGACCTGGGGGGGGTTGGCACTTGAGCGAAGCGAAAGCGCAGGGGGTCTGCCCCCTAGTTTATAAACACGATTTCCCATTTGAACCAGTCAAATTGACTGGTTTCGGTCAATCTAGTGTTAAATACAAGAAATGGTCATTGTAACGTGTGCAAGTGGCGGGTAATTACAGTCAGCCTGAAAGCTTATTTGTTCCACCCTTGTTTGCTTTCTTGGATTTCTCTGTTGACAATTGATGCACCGCCACTCCGACGTACGTGACGCACTGCTTAAGGTTTTCATCATAACACGAATTACTGGGACATCCATCCCTGCAATACTGGAATTTACGAATAATAACTTGAACATCTGGAAGGATCGTGGCATAATTTGAGACTGACGATTCCGTATACTTACACGCTGAGGTGGTGAAGTATAACCAAAGTATCCATATGTCCGACACTTTGGCTCATACACTGGGCTCGGTAACGGCTCAGTATAATAATTGTAATGTGCGCAATGTCCGCCCTCCGGCTTTTCCAATTTTGGTCCCACACTTTTTACGTCTAATTAAATTTCAACAAAAAAATTCTTCAGTCGTATCCGCGAGCTCGTACGAAATCGTGCAAGTTTCACATGTCTACTCGATGCTTCTTATAAATAAAAAGCCGCGTTACAAGAAATCCGCACACTTACGGTAAAAGCAGGCCACGAGTATCAGGAAAATTGTTACTCCAGACGCGTTCATTCTCGACGATTTCTCCAATGAAGAATGGAAGTTTGAAAGTTCTTTCCCCGAATTCGTCTCGACAGAACTGAACGGTCGGTCGATGACTTTTGTAGTGATCATCGCAAAATACGTATGTAAATGTTATCAGCTAATTAAATAACTCTCACAATTCGACGAGCAATTCCATACATCATTAGCATATATCACAACTGTTTTTTGTTTAAATATGCGTCTAAACTGTCTAGAATTTTCCGTTCGACAGGTGACGCACATCTATTTCGCGGAAATTCAATGCTTATCTCAATTAAGAAGCGAGCGTTCCTTGAACGTGCGACGAGATATGTTACTAAACACGCAATTCATTCATCGATTTCAGTAAAGAATGCGTAAAATTAAACATTGAGATTTCCGATATTCCAACGGTACTTCAACAGTTCCAACTATTATTTTTCAAGGTTTGCGTCTAGTGTGTGCTTTGTTACGTCCGAGACGTGACGTTCGTGAAGTTAGAGAAAGTTCGATGCTTATCTCGACTAGTGCCCTCTATTTACACGTGTACACGAGTACACATGTGCACGTGTATTTATTTCTTTTTTTTTTAAACACGTGTATCGGGTACTCGCGTGTAATACACGAATACACGTACTACACATGTATTTATTTCACGAACTCTTTAAAAATTATGAGAACATTTTTTTTTCTAGAAAATATAAAAAAAGTGTCGTAGACATACAAGAAATATCTACATATGCAAATACATACAATTTGGCACAAGATGTAAGATGCTGTGATAAAAATTTCTTATAGTTACCCGTGTACACGTGTATATACGGATATCCGTGTTAGATATAACGTGTAACACGACAACACGTGTCACGTGTACCCGTGTATTTTAAAACACGGTTCTAACCGGGAGCTCTAATCTCGACCGACAAGCAAGCGTTTTTTTCACGCGCTGTAAGATATGTAAGTAACATGCACAATCCATCGAACAATCTCAGATTCTAAAAGAATGTCTCAAACTAAATTCGTAATTTTCTCGGAATTATTTCCTCCTTAACCCTTTCGGTCATGAGGTCCTTAGAAAAGGACATACTAAAAGAATGCTTTTCTATTACAAAAACTCTATTACAAGCCAATATCTCCGTTATCGTTAAGGGGCACATACACTGAAAAAATTATATTCTTAAAATACAAACTTAATAATTCATCTTAATAGATATACTTAATAGACAAGAATATTTTCTTATCGATATGACGGTTTTTGGAATATATTCTACTAGACTGAAAAAATTATATTCTTAATAATCTATCTGAATGTCGCGACACAATACGTGTTAGTATTCGGTTAGGTTAGGTTACACATCGCGTGCGGCACATGTCGATGCCTGTATCCTGTTCCTCTTGCAATTCTGCGTAATTTTGAGTACTATATTATTTTGTGTGCTGCGTTGTGCAAAATGTATGGATAAAGAAGTGACGACGTGGCTAGAAGAAGAGGATTTGGACGATTTAATGGAGATATTTACAAGTGATAGAAGTACATGTACAGGGTGTGGCGAATACATACAGGGCAGTAGATCGGGTTGCCTATCCATCGATCTGTCAGGCGCTCGCTCTGCTGACCGGCAAGAGAGCGTGGATGGGGACAGGTTACCTACCGATTTACCCTAACCCAGATATAAAATTAAATTATTGAGTGTTACTTCTATGTAATGGAACATTGCAAAATTTGCAAACACAAAAGGTTCTCCTTCTTTCTTATTAAACCGATTGATATATTACCGGTCGATAAGCGTAGAGGACAACAAGCCGATTAATAGGCTACCGGTCGATAAACTGCATTTAATATAGTTGAAGTGAAGTTAATCTAAGGACGAGGTACGACTCGAGAACATTAACCCCCCACCACCGTTCAGTGCCATCTAGCGTTAGTAAATCGGTAACCTGTCCCCATCCACGCTCTCTTGCCCGTCAGGAGAGCGAGCGCCTGACAGATCGATGGATAGGCATCCCGATCTACTGCCCTGTATGTATTCGCCACACCCTGTATATATGAATTGTAACCTTCTCTCGTGACTCCATTTCTCAACCAATTACGATTTCAAGATATGGATAAGGTAATTTTCGACAATATAAAGAGTGAAGCATTTTGTGATGATATTTGTTTCACATGTATTTCCCTGGATTTCGTCAGTTATTAACAATAATTAAAAGAAATCCAATACTGGATAAATCGGCCCAGGGCCTTACACGGGGTTACAATTTGTTTTATTATAAGATTTTAAGTGGTTTATTTGAGACGCAATTTAACTTAAGTTTGGAGAGTGAGAAAGAGAGAGAGATCGGCTCGTCTTCGTAGCTGTAGAGGCCTTTCGATAGTTGTGCTCGAATATGGTTTCGGGAGCGCCTTTTCCTGGACCTTCGTCTTCCTTCGTTGGGCCTCTACTGCCGATCGTCCATCGGTCTTCCCTTTGGGTTTCTCCTTTCTCCTCTCCTCTCTCTTTCTCTATCTATCTCTCTCACTTTCGGTATCTATGTCAATCTCTCTCACTCCATTTAATATAGTTTTCCTGTTTGCCTATCCGTAGGCCCACCTCATATTCCTTACAAATTTATTACGACATTTGTTTGCAATAATGATATACGAAATATATCCATACAAATTTTTTACCAGGTTATTTTAAGAATATCTGATAAAAATATCTGTTAACAATATTTGATTAGAGTAATCTGTTTAGAAAATGCCTCTTCTTTACCGTCGTGAAGATTTGAAACTGGCACCATTTCGAAATGGTTGAAGGTTAAAGACTTAAATTTGCTTAACAAATTTACATTTGCCGTCATTTCGAAACGGTTGAAAATAGCCATACATAAAGTTTCGTGGCGCCAAATGGGTATATACTCCATGTTCATGCCGAATTTCAACCAAATCCGTTCAGCCGTTTGGCCGGAATACTGGATTAAAGATTTTTATTAAACAAATTTAAGTCTTTAATCCAGTATTCCGGCAAAAAGGCTGAACGGATTTGGATGAAATTTGGCATGTATGTGTAGTATATACCCATTTGATGCCACGAAACTTTATGTACAGCCATCTTCAACCGTTTCGAAATGGCGGCAAAGTTAAATTTTTTAAGCAAATTTAAGTCTATAATCCAGTATTCCGGCAAAACGGCTAAAGGGATTCGGACGAAATTAGGCATGTACACGGGGTATATACCCATTTATTCCTCAATTTGTTGAGTTCCTGCAATTCATTTTCGTCGGTTCTAATCAATTTTCGACAGGATGCATGTCGCGAGAATCTAACATTCGACGAGTGCAAGTGATTCACTCAACAATGAGCCAGCATCCGAAAACACGCAATACGCATCTATAAATACAGGAAGTTAATCTTACAATTAAAAAACCAATCGCGTCTGTAACTCCCCGTCGAAATTACAGACACGCAATTTTTACGCGTACCGCGATGCAAGTATGAAAAAAAGTTTTTCAAAACTAGACTCCTGTACCTCATTTTCGTTCACTGTCATCAATTTTCACGAGAACGTACGTCGCAATAGTCTACCATTCAACGAGAGTAAACGATTCTTCGACAATGAGCAAACGTTCAAAAACACGCGACACTCATCTACAAATACAGGAACTTAAACTTACAATTGAAACGAATCGAGCCGGTGGCTTCGAATCGGCCGCATCTTGCCGCGCAATTTGAATTCGCGATCTAATCAAACAAATATTCCCATCCACTCTGTCAAGGACACGCGGAACAAGAAGCGGCGACTTCTTCCGTTCGTGACAACTCGAAAACAATGAGATCTTTTCTCTCGTCATGTGTTCGCGCAGTCTGTGACTCGCTCGATGATACGCCGATTTTCCTCGCGTACTCGGCGATTCGGTTTCGCGACGAATCGATGAGAATCAACAACGCAGAACGATTTACTGTACTAGGCGAAACGATGATTGCTTCCGGTGATCCTAAGCGCTGGTATAGCGCGCACTTTGAATCATAGCGCGGTGTGTGCTTGATTGCGCCACTCCAGGGACGCGCAACAATACGCGTGCGCGCGTACGGGCACACCTGCGCGTGTGGAAAATTCAGGTGGAAGCGTAGCCCGGACGAGCGCGACGGGTAGAGCTAGCGCAGCAGGAAATAACGCATGTAATTTATTATTATTTCCATTCGCGTGACCGGCCGCGCTTCACTCTCTTTACGAGGGACAGAGTGGAAGAAGTGCGATGGTATCCCAAGCGAATTACAAAACGTCGTCCAGAGTTTAGAATTTGGAATTCGAAAAGTGAGCTTTATGATGCGATTAAAGAAACGAGCATGTATTTCCGAGGGATCGTGAGATTCACCGATAGAAATTGTCAAATTCTCACATCTCTCAGCTCCGTTTCGAGCATGCACGAGTTTTACACGCTTAACAGAACTTGGAATGTAGGACTTGTAGCGCGATTATAAGCAAATGCGGGTATTTTTCGACGCGTCCTAAAATCGGTTCATAAATATTCCAAACTTCTGATATCTCGCATCGCTTCGAGCGCGAATCAGTTTCACGCGTGTTGCTCCGAGTTTGGAAAATAGAGATTGAAGCGCGATTAAAGAAGTATGCGGGTATTTTCGACGAGTACTAAAATCGGTTCATGAATATTTTAAAATTCTGATTGCTCCAATTTCGAGCGTGAATGAGTTTGACACACCTCGCGGGATTTAAAATATTGGAATTTAGAATTTAGAAAGCGCGCGTGTATTTTCGACGGGTCTTACAATCCATTCGTAAACATTCTAAAATTCTGACGACTGTTACTCAATTTCGAGCGCGGGCGAGTTTCAAACGTGTTGCTCAGAATTTAGAATACAGAATTTGTAGCGCGATTAGAAAAAAGTGCGTATACTCTCAACGCGTCTAAAAATCGATTCGCAAATATTCTAAAATTCCGATGACTGTTACTCAATTTCGGGCACGGGCAACTTTCGAACGTGTTACTCAGAATTTAGAATACAGAATTTGTAGCACGATTAAGAAAGAGTGTGCGTATTTCCAGCGCGTTTTAATATCGATTCGTGAACTTTTCTAAAATTCCTTCAACTGTCACTCAATTTCGCGCGCGCGTATTCTCGACGGGTCTTACAATCCATTCGTAAACATTCTAAAATTCTGGCGACTGTTACTCAATTTCGAGCGCGGGCGAGTTTTAAACGTGTTGCTCAGAATTCAGAATACAGAATTTGTAGCATGATAAACAAGAAAGTCTGGAACTCTTTCTTCAACACAATGAATTTCTGCCACCCCATTCCAAACACGAATCAAACGGACATTCTGCTTAGAACTTAAAATCCACCCGATACCAAAATCAACTGGAAGAATCGACCATCTAAAAACCCGAAAAATCTTTTTTCCACAGAGTACGGCGAACGAATAGTGGTCCGCTCTTGCTCGATTCCGAGCGTGGACGAGATCGACACGCGCGACGGCATTTGCAGCCCAACAATGAACACCGGCGCAACGACAATCGAGTCCTGCCACATTTGCAGCACCGACCTCTGCAATTCGGCGAGCACCGGCTCGTCCTCCCTTCAACTGCTGATGGCCGCTGGAATTGGCATGCTGGCGTGTCGCTTGCTCACCGCGTAACTCCCTTCCAAAGAAGGAACCAAGAGAGAAGCGGTGAATAAGGAACCGAGAACGAGGATCGGAGAGGAAGAAACAAATGAAAACAGCAAAACGAAGACGAAGAAAAAGGAGAGCTTATAGAAACGTGCGCGCGATCGTCGCGTGGCGAGATAGGGTGACCTTTAAAGATGGAAGGCGTGTGTGGCTCACGCGACGCCTTCCTCTAACCTTTTTCTTTTTTATTTTTCTTTTCATTCGCCTTGCTCTCCATTCTCCCTCCAACCTTCTCTCCTTCCCTTTTATCTTGCCGACCATTATCGATATTCTTAATCCTTGCCGACGACGCGCTTGGTCGCAGTCGGGGTCATCGCGATCGTAGGAGGCGCGCCTCGTAACGACCTCGTTAAAGAGGTCTCTCATAAAGGAGAGGAGATGGAAGCGGTGAGATGAGGTCTCGTTAACGCGTGGTAAAAATTAATAAACTCCTTTCGCGTTTTCGTGGATCCACACCCTCTGGTACGAGGGCGTTACCATCTGGCACCGGTGACAATTAGAGTAAATCCGTGGCGCTTATAAATAAACGCGGGGACCACGGGAAGCGCGAAAGGAGGAGCGAAAATATTTTCTCTCAAGGCACAATTGGGCCCTGAGTAGACGCATTTTTTTTGTATATAATCGCACGATCGTGGGAGGAAAATTTTCTTTTCTTTAGGCAAGTGTAAATATAAGTGCGTACTTCCGGTCACGCGTCTGCGACGTTGCAAAATTTCAATCTATTACTGTAATTGTAACTTTTAATCATTTCTACTTCTAACGGCTGCTGCCCATCTGTTGTAGATAGCGCTCTCTCCACTTTTCTATGATTTATGATAATCGGTATCTAATTCTTAATCGCCTTCGAGTACTCCTGTTTTTTATCCTTAATTTTATTCTAATCAATGCGCTTCGCCGCGCGGCTACTTTATGAAGCAAAAAAAAAAAAAAGAGAGAAACGAAACGTGCGTGAAAGTGTTCGCTTATCAGGAATCCGTCCAATCGCTTAGAATAACGCGTATACGAGCAATTTCGTCGACGAGGCTCGCTATGGCCGTACTAATCAATCTCTAAACACTAACCTAATAACAATCCCTATATATTTTCATTGCCAACTTGTAAATTCTTAGGATTAAATTTTTATCACCCCTCTATCGCGTCCCTCCTTTTCTGTATTCTACTCTCTAAAAAATCGGCTTATTCGTCGATTATCCGTTAGACGACTACGTCGGTATAATCTGTAAGTTATTTTCTAATCCATTGGAACAGTAAATTCTATTTAAATCTAAGAGAAAACGCTCTCCTCCTTCGGCAGGCGCGCGTCTTTATTTACGACAAAAGAGACTAACTACAGTTTTTCGTAAAAAAAAGAAAAGGAAAGAAGAGAGAGAATTAATCACTACTTCTGCTCCACACTCTGGTCTACAGCTTAAGGTAGTTCTCCAATGATCCTGCGAGGGGTTCTTCATGCAGGCGATTTCAACGATTCGACAGTTCCTCTTTAAAGGCCCGCGCTACGCGACGGCATGGCACGGTAACGCGAAACAAGGAGAAAAATAAAGTCGTCCGCGCGCGACAAGCGAGACGGAGAAGAAGAATGAGAGAAAAAAAATCGAAGCGTGGAAGAACGCGCGAATTTATCGAGTGGAGCGCGCGACGACAAGAACCCCTTTCGCGAATCCCTTTGATCCTCTGCCTGAACGCGGATGTGCATTCCGCGCGAGAACTCCTTCTACACGCTTGTTCGCCAACTCACGGTGCACCCAGGATAAAAAGGAGGAGAACAAGAGAAATTTGAACCCAGTGTGGAACCTGGCCTCGCGAAATCTCGAGACAAATATCCACAAAGGACGATCTAATTCTTGATCGCACGATGCTCCATTTACAACGAGACTTCAACCGCTTAACTAAAGATAAAACAATTCACGCTACAACCTCCTCACTTCGGCGTACGAGGAAATCGAGTTCGACAAACTCCTCTCGCGCAAGGAAACAAGCGACATCCTTGAGCCGAGTGCGCGCAGGTGAATGACGCCACATGAATGGTATTGGTAAGTTTTGTCAGGTTCGGAAGAATTCGACAAACTCCTCGTGCATGAGAAAAAAAGTTATCCCCGAGTCGAGCACGTGAAGGCGAAAGACACCGCCTAAACCGTACTGCTAGGTCTCGTCAGGTTCGTAAAAATTCGATAAACGCCTCTCGCACAAGGAAAAAGGCGATATCTTCAACCCAAACACGCGCAGGTGAATGACGCCACGTAAATGATATTGGTAAGTTTCGTTAGGTTCCGAAGAATTCGACAAACTCCTCTCGCGCAAAGAGAGAAAGCGATATCCTTAATCCGAGCGCGCGAAGGCCAATGACACCGCGTAAACCGTGCTGGTATGCTTCCTCAAGTTCGCAAGAATTCGGTAAACTTCTTTTGCACCGGAGAAAAAGCGGTATCCTCAAACCGAGCACACGCAGACGAATGACACCCCGTAAACAGTATTGGTGAGTGTCATCGGGTGGCGAAAAACTACCGGTTTTCTTTCGCGCCGATCTGAAACCGAACCAACCAAATGTCCTGGCTTAACCAGGCTGCCCCGAATGTTGCCCAAATGTTGCAACTTGCAGTGCTCACGTGGAGGGACGCGCGATCAATCAAACGAGAGTTTTGACGGTAGCGGGGTCCGCGATTGACCTTGGGTCTCTCCAACGAGGTCGGAGGCCGTTCTCGGCTTCTCCAAGGGCGCACACGAGCTGGACGTGACTAATCGTTTCAATTTCGACCGCCGCCTGACGACGACGACGACGACGACGACGGCGACGGCGGCGAGGACGACGAGGACGAGAATTTGTTGGCGCCGGTTAGCGGATCGCATCTGCAGACGCAGCAGGAAGGGAAGAGAAACCAGTCCATGAATATGCCCTTGCAATCATTGTCGGGATCGTAAGCGAGCAATCGATGCCACTTGTACTTCTGCTCGCATCCGCAGTCGCCGCTGCAACGATTTGTCTGGGTTTTTCTGAAAGTAGAGGACAGGTAATCCTGTGATTCGATTTCTCGCGAGAAAGGAAATTTCCTTTACTGGGTTCGCGCCTTTACTTGTCGACCGGATATGTTCTTATCAGAAATCGATCGTATACTTACGAGCAGACCTCCTGATGAATGGCTTGCTCGAAGTGCTGCGTGTTCACGATAGCGCGAATTTTTCCGGCACTGTTACTAGCCCAGTATGGAGTCACGATTTCCACTTTAGATTCGCACGCGTCCACTCTGAAATTGAAAAAGCGATTAAATTATCTGGACCTTGAAGGTGGCTAGCGGGAAAATTTAAATCTAAGAGGTTCGTTGAGGATTTTAATTGTTAGTTTTCTTTGGGTGGTCTCTCGAGACAAATTTCGATTCATTGGCAAATGTTACAGTAAATTTTTTTGGAAAAAAAGAAAAACAGGAAGAGAATCGTGTGAGCATCTGGGTATCGATCGCCTGGAGGTTCGATACGCACCTAGAAGACAAAAGTTCATTAAGGGTTCTAATTGTTAGTGTTCCTTATATGGTTTGGGACATATTTCATTTTATTGACGAGTCGTGTTGTGAATTATTTTCCAAGCAAAAAACAGGAGTGAAATAGTAAAGGCCTTTAGGTATCGATCACCCAGAGGCTCGATGTATACCTCGAAGACAAAGGTAAAATATCACCTGCCGCTCTCGCTGTTGCGATTCTTCCCGAAGGACTGTCGTGGGCTTCTGATTCTCCCGTCACTCCCGAAGAAGGAAGTGCCCTCCTCCTCACCCTCCATGTCCGGATTGAATGCGTCGTCCCGAAGGGTAGGTCCTCCATCTGGTAAATCGTGCTTCCTCGTCTCCCTGCTCTTTCTTCTGCGTCGCGTACGATGGCCCGGCTCCTTCGTTGAGGCACCACCGTACCCAGGATTCATCTCGAAGTCGCCGTACATTCTCTTCATCAATGCCTTGTTCTCGTCAATGAAGCGTTCTATTCGCTCTCTGGAGAAAGGATTCGATACAGACTTTATCGTCCCACGGCAAACTCGACTCTTCATTCCCGAGTGAGCTTGTAGACAGAGAAAGAAAGAGAGAGAGAGAGAGAGTGCAATTCTGTAGAAGGTCTCGATCAAGGAAAACAAATTCGAAAGATAAAATCGAAATCATCGTTCCAAACGTACCCGTACCCTTTCCAACAATGAAAATAGAACATTTATTAGAAGCATAAATATCCTTTACGAGGACCGCTGCAGCTCTGGGTAGTAGTGAATGAAAGATTTTCTCACGAAGAAAATTGGAAATCCTCAGACCGCGGGAGATTTCAAATTGATACTCACATGGGGTAGGTATTTCCGGCGGTGGGACAGAACAGCTGGTGATATCTTTTGATGCAGGGCGCGCCTCGCACCAGGTCCCCTCTCAATTCGACTCCCAGAGCGACCGAGAGTGCTGTCCAGAGGATCTGCAAAGAAAAATGTGCATCGATCGGTTAGAAAGACGATCGTCGGAAATGTCCTGGGCCAAAAGTGTCCACAGCCATTCGACACTCAAGCATGAAGTGGCGCGACGTTGTGCGACGCAACGGAGCGTGGAAAAGCGTAGGACTCGCGAGACCACGCTCGGCTGGCCACGCGAAATGAACATAAATTAAAGTGATAAATCTCAACGATATAAACCGCTCGATGAATAATCATCTCGTGATATTCTAGGGAAACCTAAGATTCTGCGCTCGGCTTTAAATACCCCCGAATTAGGAGGATATGGACAACGGAATTGACACGTAGGGTGGTACACTTTTTTGCATCGATCAGTGTTGCAACACTCCAACAGAAGGTTCTAAGGAACCTGAAACGAAGGTCTTCGACGACGCACGGCTCGTAAAACCCAGGTAAAGAGAATCACGTGGTGGAAAAGGAAATTAACGAATTCTCGAATGAGTGCAGACACAAAAACAAATTGCATAACTAATGTGCACCGCGAAAAGAACAATCGAGTGGTGAATCAGAAAAGACTAACAACAGAACTGAAACATAAAAACATTCAATGGTACACCTTCCTTACCACTATATCACACCACTCTGGAACAAGGTTCCAAAGACCCTTATCCCAAACGGCTCGACAAACCTAACTACTAAAAAATCTCACAAAGTGACAAATTAACCTCACGTATATCCAACCAGCTCCACCTTCTCGAGAGAAAAACCCTAAACAAAAAATCACGCGTGGGATCTCAAATCCTTGTTCAGTTGTCCTTGAAGGTAAAAACTATATCAAAACTGCCTGGTGAAAGAAGGAAGCACTTTGGAAGAAAAATATTGCTGTTTACGCGGCTCCGCCCAGGCGGAAGGGGCCGCGCGCCGTTTCTTCGAAGGACCACTTATCGCCCTCGATTATCGACGCGTGAATGAGAAAGACGAAATAAAAAAAAAAAATGGAGGCGAAGGGAAAAAAACCAACAATGAAAAGTGTCGAACGAACGAAGGAAGGCGAAGGTAGCCCGGTGGCGCGACGAAACGATCGTGACGTCGAGACGCGAACGATCGATATCGAGCGGCCACACCTTCTCTCAAGATCCCAAGATGTAAGTACGTGACCGTTCTGGCCGTTACATTGTGCGACAAGACAGGAGGCGAAACGACAACGACGGCAGCCGTACGGTGTACACATATCGATTCAAGGTCCGTGCCAAAGAACACGTCGAGGTGTAGATTGCGTCCTACCCTACGTGCACTAAACCGCATGTACGGCGTTTCAAAATCGTTTCGCAACTACGTGCCAGAAATTTCGCCTCCCATTCTCCACGAGCTTTTTAAGCTTCATTCGAAACTCGTGCGAACGAAGAGCTTAACTTTGCTCGCGAGTGCATCGTGATTATTGCTATCATCGCCCTACTCATCTCTAAGCGGAGTTCCTGTCTTAAATTGAAGATTCGTCCTGCACGCGCGTCACCAATAATCCTAAAAGTAATCCTAACACCTCTGCGATTAACCCTGGATCACGGGAGATTATAAAAGTCGCGATAGGCCGGACGCGACGGGCTCACGAGGATTTTCATCTTTCGCGAATGAGAAAATGTGGCATACGCCGACTCTAGGAGGAAGTTCATTTGAGATTCACGGCGCCGTTCGAAGCCTCTACCTTTTTAAGGTGTCGAGTCAATAAGAGGCGTCCGCACGTAAGACCTACTTACCGCGGAGTCGTCCTGCCGTTAGCGATGACGATCGATCGCAAGGACGCTCTCACGCGCCAGACGAGAACGTTGGATAATTTAGATGCAGCTTTAAGCCCTCTTAAACTTTCTCGCACGAGCGACTAGGGTGGCGCGGAAGGAACGGGATATTACGAGACTCTTAAGAGAAATCGAGCGCCCGGATTAAGCAAGTTTGGAATCTCCACCCCTCCTGCGATTATCACAAGCAAGCGCGCAAGTGGTAAAATTGACTGGCCAATGCCGCAACGGGAAAGTTTTCGATAATTTTCCAAATCGACTTGAGCGAGCGGGGCTTCTTCCTAATTAACTACAAATTTGTTTTCCATATGGAAATTTCCCTTGTTGGCCAGTCTTGTTTTGACAGGTTCGACAGTTCTAGTATTCAAAATAAAGTCTATCGACTGTTTTTCTCATTTCGTTGACCAGTCATCTTAACAGATCTGGTAGTTCTGGTCTGAAAAGTAAATCCTACCCCGACTTTCTTTCACGTGTAAATTTCGCTGACCAACCGTTTTGACAATTCTACATAATTCCAGGCTTAAAAATAAAACCTACTCGCATAAATGTCGCGATCGTTAAGAGCTCAGCGTCCAATTTGATCGTGCGCCGATTGACAATCGATAGCGCCAAATTAATTGGTAATTAGTCGACAAGCGAGATGAATTTTTGCTCTAGTAGAGCAAGAGGACAGAATTGGACGGGCTAGTAAGCTCCCCCCGTCGTCATTCCACGTCGACACCGGGGATTCTCTCGGGCGGGCTGTTAATTAGCGGTTGCCGGCGGATGTTTCAATCTCATTAGCCCGGGACGTCTCGCGCGTGTGCACGCCTTCTCTCGTTCACACACGCGTGTGCACACGAGAGACAGAGTCACGCGCACGCGACCGGCTCGTGTCACGGGCAGGCACCCACCAATTACGTCGACCTTTTTCCATTTTTTTCTCTTTCTCTCTCTCTCTCTCTCTCTCTCCACCTTCGCTGCTCTCTTCTCTCACGTACCTCCCACAAGCCACACGAGGAGCTCGCGAATCCTTTAATTCACTCGCGAAGCACCATCCATTTCGGTAATTGAACTATATTACCCGCTCATCGTGAAAAATCGTTTACCCGCGAGCCCGCACAGTCTCCACGGGCCGCAATCTCGCGCAAGCTTTTAGTAGAAAATGATGAGGCTCCGGGGACAAATTGTTTGCGACCAGTGTAGGACGAAGTGTTTTCGTAAGATCGCACGACCTTCTTCTTCTTCTTTTTGGGGATCTTTTCCTTCGCGAATTCTCTCCGCTTACTTTTACATTTTACTTTTTCTTGCGAGAGACACTCGAGAAATTGCAGAATCACCGATCCGTACTACCGGAAGTCGGCAGAGGTGCATTAACGATTCTCCACCCACGCTTGTCTATCCCGTGGCACGGTCAGTAGGCGTCATTCATTGGTTCGCCAGTCATTCCGCTTGGAGTCGAAGAATGAAAGGAAGAAAGAGAGAACGGGGGATCGAAAGGTTGAAATTAGAATTGATACCGTTGCAACGATGGCAAGACCCTCGATAGCGAATCGGTATCGGTTCCATCGTACGTCTGTAACGCTCGTGATTGTACGAAGACGAGAATAGAATGAATGAGAAGTTGAGACGTGAGGACGAGAATGAATGAGAATGAGAATGGAAGAGAGAAAGAGAGAGAGAGAGAGAGAGAATCGAAGAGGAGAAGCAAGACGATCGCGAGAGGTGCATTGACCGCGAGACGTGAATCATACTGCGTGTCCACGCGAGTCAATTGCAATCGGCGCGCGTGAATTGAATTGTACGGCCACCCCGTCTGCTTGCGCGGAAAGGAGGTCAAGAGTCTCGGTGGCAATTTTGAATAGAGGATCATGAGGACGAGACCTGAGCCCACGTTGCAGGTGTGCTTTCTTACATCCTTCCTGTTATGCAATTTTAATTTGAGTGAAAAGCAAAATTGTTCAGAAGTGTGAAGAATCTTGATATATTAAAGGAGGTCAGGAGCTTCGGTAGTAACTTTGAATAGAGAATCGTGGAGAAGAGATTTCAGGACACGTGGCAGGTGTCCTTCTCAGCATCCTTCCTGCTATGCAATTTTAATTTGAGTGAAAAGCGAAAATGTTCAGAAGTGTGAAGAATCTTGAAATATTGAAGGAGGTCGGGAGCTTCGGTAGTAACTTTGAATAAAGAGTCGTGGAGAAGAGATTTCAGGACACGTGGCAGGTGTCCTTCTCAGCATCGTTCCTGTTATGCAATTTTAATTTGCGTGAAAAGCAAAAATGTTCAGAAGTGTGAAGAATCTTGATATATTGAAGGAGGTCAGGAGCTTCGGTAGTAACTTTGAATAGAGAACCATGGATAAGAGACTTCAGGACACGTGGCAGGTGTGCTTCTCAGCATCCTTGCTGTTATGCAATTTTAATTCGAACCAAAAGCAAAAATGTTCAGGAGTGTGAAGAATCGTGGAGAAGAGACTTCAGGACACATGGCAATTTCAATTTCATCGAAGAGCAAGAATTTTTGGTCGTTTTCTTGAAGATGTTTTTTCGTTTTAACTTCAAAGGAGTTAAGGAATCTTAAAATACTGCAGAAAGTCAGGAATCTCGGTGGAAATTTTGAATAGAGAAGCGCGGTGAACAGATTTGAGAACACGCGGCAGGTATGTTTCACAGCATGATCCCTGTTACGCAATTTTAATTTTACGGAAGGGCACGAATTTTCGGTCGTTTTCCAGAAGGCGGAAAACGCGATCTTATTCGCCATCTTCGAAAAAGACTTTTAATATACTCAAAGAGGTTAGCAGTCTTGATAGAAATTTTGAATAACGAATCATGGAATAGAGACCTGTCGACGCGTGGCAGGTCTACTTTCTAACATCCTTCCTCTTACGCAATTTCAATGCTACTGAAAAGCAAAAGCGTTCAGGAGAGTAAAGAATCTTAAAATGACGAAGGAGGTCAGGAGTCCGATCAGCAATTTTGAATAGAGGATTATGCAGAAAGCACCTAAGGACACGTGGCATGGGTGCTTTCTAACATCCTTCCTGTTGCGCAATTTTCATTTTACCGTAAAGCACGAATTTTCCATCTTTTCGAAGGTGTTTCTTTCGCAAACTTCAAAGGTGTTAAAGAATCTTACCACGTTGAAGGTGGTCAGCTGTCTCGATAGTAATTTCGAATAGAGAATCACGAAAAAGATACCTGATCGTACACGGCGGATGTGCTTTCCGTTACGCATTTCAATTTCAGAAAAGAAAACTCTTCGTTCACCTTTCCAAAGGTGTTCTTCGCGAACTTTAAAAACGTGTAAATCATCTTAATACCCTCAACGAAGTCAAGAGCTTCTCTAGGAACCTCAACTAAAGAACCACGAACATCAAACCTAACTTCGCGTGTTAGGCTCGCTCCCCGGCACAATTTCAACTTCGCCGAAAAGAAAAACTTTCCTTAGCCATTCCGTACGTGCTTTTCGTGAACTTTAAACACTCGCAGAAGGGCCTTAGAATGCTGAAGACGCGGATCGAACACTCGTGCGCACGATTAAACACGGTGACTTAACGAGACGCATATTTATGGCACGCCATAATACCGACGACGAAGTATTTTCCACGCTGATAATAGTGAGTAGCGGGTAGAGAAGAGAGAGGAAGAGAACTTTAAACGGAGAGAAAGAGAGGCGCCAACGACGTTTGACGGCTCCTCGTCCATTAGATTTTTTATCGTGTCGCGCGCTTCTTACACTCCCGCGTGTTAAGGTCACGTGTGCGAAACACGACGCCTTCCCTTCGCCTCACTATCAGAGAGGGTAATTAATTTCTGGAGGACAGACAGAGTCGAAGAGGATTATCGTGTAGAGAGAGGGTCGTCGAAGTAAAAACCCACAGAGAATTTACTCTACCGAATTGACGGCGCGCGAAATTCGATTACGAAGTAACCTAATCAATTATCGTAACGCGCTTCGCGGTTGTGTCGCTCGACGAGCAACTGGCCGACGAAACTTTCGCGCGCCAAATAAGCTCGCGATTCGACCCTGGGCGAGGATTCGTAGTTGCAGATGGTTACGTCAGGAACTGCCGCGGGAGGAAGAGGAAGCCTCATTAGCTTCATCATCGAGAGCGAAATTGTCCTTTCTCGGACCAGCTCTACCCTAATTGCCTTCATAATTAGCGCACGTAAGCCGATTGACCTGCTAATCCCACCTGTTCGATGAAAGTACCGGTGACTTTAAGATCCGTGTGATGGTACCAACTGGTAAGCTTGTCGGAAGAATGGTCACGGTGAAAGGTTTTTTCGAGGAATATAACAGCTGATCGCACGAAGATTTCAGCGGTAATCGACAGAATGCACAATTAAGTTAACTCGTATCTAATTGATCGATTAATGCGAAGAGAATTTACGATTGATTAAGCTGCTTGATTTTTCTCGACGAATATTCCACGCGAGCTTTAGCTGAATACATTGTGTTTAGAGATAAATGTCAATCCTCTACAATCGAGCGAAAATATCTTTCAGCTGATTGTATTGATACTTGAATTTGTTGAGATCTTAAGAATCGTTATGCCAGGTAAATTCTTTCTTTCTTTAATTACTTTTCCACGACATTGTTCCGAACAAGGAGAGTGACGTAATTATCGTAACGAACAGATGCACCAATTATCCCTACTCCTACGTGTGAAGTGAAGCGAGCGAATTTTCTCGTAGCGTCGGGGGACAAAAGTTTCGGAGCTGTGCAGTGGAACGTCCAAATGGAAGATCTAATTTTATCATTTCGTACACCATTGTCTCGCCTTGACGAATTCGTGGCGGTATCGCAAAGTTTCTCTCACGAAACGGCACAAACTTCTCGGAAATGTTGCTCTTATCCTCTCTCCACTTTTCCGCAACCCACCCTGCGGTGTTCGCGGAACTCTGCCAAACCCATTGCAATATTAATTCTCAAATCGGTGTCACAAACATCATCGGGCATTTCATCGAGCAAGAAGAAAAGAGAAAACAGTCGAAAATTACTCAGTCAGGAACATGCATCGTTCACTTTATCGAACGAGAAAAGAAAGAAAATCGTGGAAAATTATTTTCATCGCTCTTAGTTTCCAATAATGAAGATTGCTTCGCTTGATAACTTAATGCACACCAACCGTCTATACATATAAACTGACAGTCTCTCCTATCGATTTCAGTCGAAACGAGTGGCGAATAAATTCAACGTGTCTCAGCCAGTTCATCTAACCGATGAAATCTCTCTCTCTCTCTCTCTCTCTCTCTCGACTAGTCCCTTACTAGTAAGATCCTCGTCCAGAGATGCCGATTAAAATTAATTGCGTCTGGCTAATTAGAGGCACGCTTTGGCCTTTAATTCAGCCACCACCACCGCGCGGTGGCGTTCCACAACTCTCGTGAGTACCACGAGGTGGAAGTTTTCAGGTAAAATGACAACGCGAAGCTTGGAAGGTCGCGAGGCTGGTTTCTCCTTGACTTTCTTTTCTCGTGAAACGATCGCGGAAGGGTGGGGAGAAGCGAATCGAAGAAATCGGCGCTTCCGATTATTCTCGCAGGTGCCTCTTCCTCTCATTTTTTTCTCTCTCTTTTTTTTTTTTCTCGTCAAACTCTTTCTCATCCTACCGATCGACGATTACCCTCGAGCGTAATAACCGATTGCCGTCGCAACGTTAATTGAGCCGTAACGCACGGGTGCGTTGACTCTTACGTGCGGGACCCCACGCTTTCGGTGCTCGAGTATCCCAAATTCTCTCTCTCTCTCTCTCTCTCTCTCTCTGTGTCCTTTATCCTCTCTTTCTCTCTATCTCTCTCGATAATGAGAACTTGGAAGAATTCGGTCTCACGTAACCGATCGAGGAACGGAAGGTGGTGAAGAAATGCACGTGGTAAGGTTTGCCTTAAATAAGATCGGTTCGCACGGCCCTCAAAGGTATTCCTGTAGGATCGAATACGAGAAGATCACATTGACGATTGAATAGACGCTTTAACAAGTTGTCTTCGAAAATCGGTTCGCACAATACTCAATGTCATTCTATAGGAAGCAAGAAATTTGGCAAGTAAAATTTCAAGTTGAAATAAGCTCGATTTAGAACTCTTGTGATTTCAATTTTTGCTATTAAAGTCATTCCATCCCGATCAAGCGTTAAATTAGCTTGAAAAGTTATGATCGTTTTTCGCAAATACGCGATCGTAATAAAGAATGATCGTTGAAACGTTGCCGAAAGTAAATTATCTACCTACGACTTCACCTAGTTTCGAGATCTCAACTCGAACAAAATTTTGCCTCGATATTAAAACTATAAAAAAAAAATGTTTCTTGCATACCAACGGCGAGCACTTGAATATCCTCCCTTTACTCGAGGAGACACCTGGAACGACGTCACAGCTCACCTCGTAGGCGTATGCACTTCCGCGAGCGAAACACGCTGTAATACCCGAAGCCACTAAAGCTCCAGGCTGTTAATCTTCCTTCGAGCACCGAAAAGGTAAGGTTCGCGAACCGCTCGTTGATTTATCGCGCGCGGATGTCACACCGGCGATGTAAAGCACGTTACCCTCCCCTCGAGGCAACCTTTCGCTTGTCAGAAAATTATAAATAGCGGACAAGAGAATATTCATGGACTCCTGGAAAGTGCCCGTAAGCGTAAAATTTGACATCGACTGGAGAAACTTTGCTGCTCGACAAAAACTAAAACGGAACAAAAAGTATCTAAAACATCGTCGAAGCATTAAAAACGAAAAATCGAGTTAAAGTGTCTCTCTCGTTGAGTACGTCCACTAGCGCGAAATTGAACGTCGAATTCCGCACACGCTTGGTAAAGCAAGGAGAAGGAGGGAGAGAGAAAGAGAGAGAGAGAGAGAGGTCGTGAGGTTACCGTCTCAATGCCAGTGTGGTGGTTGACCTCAAGAGTCGGCCCGCTGTGTCGTGAATTCTTTCCCTCGCTTCTCCGTGCTCGATTGGAAGGCACCTACACGCACGCGGGTGGAACAGGTTGAGAGAAGGATGAGAGTCTTACGAGGTAAAAGGGACACCTACAAGCCACCTGAACATGTGTTGCCTTTAGATGCACCTTACCGATCGCGGCTTTAGTCGCCGCTAAAGAGAAGATACTCGTGGATCATGCCAGAGGGAAATGTCACGGCACCAGCAGCCTCATGGGTTAGACTTTGAAAGTTCCTGTAGCCACGGCCGCGTTCGATCACCTTTCGCGAACGATCCTTCGAGCGCGAGCCACGGAGGACGGTGTTTCAAGAACCAGTCCTCCCCCTTCATCGTGTCCCCTTCGTCGCACGTAAATATCGAGGCCGACGATAAGTTCGAGGAGTCATTGATAAGATGATTCGCGACGTTAATTTTTCAACGTCCGTTGATTCGTTACTACGCGAGAGCGGATAGTATTTTTTTCCTGGTTGAAAGATCGCGTACCTTGTTCATACGTAAATACCGAAGCTAACGATAAGTTCGAGGAGTCATTTATAAAGAGATTCGCGAAGTTAATTTTTCAACGTTGATGGATTCGTTATTACGCGAGGGCGGATAGTTCTTTTTTTTTTGTTGAAAGATCGTGTTTCTTGGTCGTACGTAAATATCGAGGCCGACGATAAGTTCGAGGAGTCATTGATAAGGTGATTCGCGATGTTAATTTTTCAACGTCCGTTGATTCGTTATTACGCCAGAGCGGATAGTACTTTTTCCAGGTTGAAAGATCGCGCACCTTGTTCACACGTAAATACCGAAGCTAACGATAAGTTCGAGGAGTCATTTATAAAGAGATTCGCGAAGTTAATTTTTCAACGTTGATGGATTCGTTATTACGCGAGGGCCTTTAGTTTTTTTTCTTCTTGAAAGCTCGTATTTCTGGGCGATACATAAATATCGAAGATAAGCTCGAGGAGTCATTTATAAAGTGATTCGCAATGTTAATTTTTCAACGTCCGTTGATTCGTTATTACGCGACACCGATAGTTTTTTTTCTGGCTGAAAGCTCGTATTTCTGGGTGATACGTAAATATCGAAGCTGACGATAAGTTCGAGGAGTTATTGAGTAATTTTTCAACGTCGACGGATTCGTTATTACGCAAAAGCGGATAGTTTTTCTTTCTGGTTGACACATCGTGTTTCTTGGTCGCACGTAAAAATCGAGAGCAACGTTAGAAGCTCGGAAGTTATCGATAAGGACAGTGATTGGCAGAATGACTTTCTCATCGACCATGGGTTCGTTACTACGTGAAAGTAGACCCTTTCTTTAAATCGAACTTCTAGATTCTCTTAAACGAATACGATTAGAATTCTGTCTCTTGATTATCGATAAGTATCAAAGCCTCGAAAGTCATTGTTAAACGATAAGATCCATGATTCGCGAATTTCCTCCTCCTTCCGTTCGTTATTACCCTAGCAAATTAGATTCTTTCCTCCTCAAAAATCTCGAGCGTCATTGGAATCGTGTCTCTTCCACGAACATCGCACTTGACGATAATCTCTAAAATCATCGACAAAAGTAATTCACGTACCGACTTCCTGATTCTCCAATACCTTAGACCGTGTTCTCATTTCCTTATCGAAAGCAAGGAAAGTATCTATTCTCTCGGTCGAACATCATTAGAAAGTTCTCGGACATCCTGATCGCGCGGAACGACCCACGTATAAAATGATTCGAAAAATGACGAAACCCGCTTGAGAATTCAATGCCCGTGATTCGTGGCTGGAATCGTTGCCCATATACTTTCTACTGACTAGCAGATTCTTCCGCGAGTAACCTATGAGTCACCGAGCACGGCGACGGACTTGCTCGCATCACCGCACGAAAGAATTGCACCAGCAGCGACAGTTTCGCGAAGGGGGTTGTGCCAGAGGCCAGAGCGCCCGGACGCTTTGTAATCGGGCGGCCAGAGCCAGCGCGAGTTCCTATAAATTTCCGTTCCAGCGTGAAAGCTTCGCCCTAGATTTTTATAAACTTCTGTCCTCCCAGTATAGCCGGAGAGTGGCGCGCAAAAACTCTAATGTAAAATATGGTCGCACGGGAGAACCACGTTCACCACGGTCGGGACAACAATGGAGGGTCCACGGTACATCGAAGATCGTTTCGCGTAGGTGAATCGAATCCTTGCGCGGCCGACTGTCGCGACAAGAAAAGGAGCAAGGGTTAATGCCATTCTCTTATTAACCACCTGGAATCCTTTGTCTCGACCGATAAGAGAAAGGAGAGACGCGCTTGCACTTGGATTAAAGGCCAGAGCAAAAATCACCGAGAGATACGGAGTAGGCGGTGGAATGCAAACTCCTGTACCCTTGCTTCGTAAAATCAAAGAGTTCGAGTAACGATTATCTTTAGTGGAAAAGTGTACTCACCGGTATCTGCACGAAGGTACCATTGTTGAGCTGCGGATAAGAGTAGAGCGGTACCACTGGAACTGAACCGTTCTTGAGGAATATCGGCCCTTGTATAGGTGTCACGTGAGCGTCCCTTGGCACGTCCTGCTCATCGTCGTCGTAATAATCCTCGAAGTCATCGTCGTAATCGAGAACCGCGTGAACGGAAGTCTTGGTGCCAGGGCCTGAGTAACTGCCGCCGTTCACCCTCGTGTACCTTTTTTTTTTCGTACCGAGAGAGAACAGAAGAAGAAGCAATAATGAGAGAAACAACTCGTGAAGTATTTGGGTTACACGTGTGCGTTGTGCAGATCACAATTTCTACCTGCTCTTTCTCCTCGCCTCGTAGTTCTCTCGCGAGATCTTTTTCAACAACGACGACGACGACGGCGTTCCAGATTTGCGTTTTCGGCTCTCATTACCGGCGCGCGTGAATTCGATCGAAGTCGGGTGGTATGGGAGGAAAAAACTGCGAGATGTGACGAAAGAACCGGGCCGTAACTCGAAACGATGATATAATTGATCGATTCGTGAGAAATAAGTAGATCGCGCGTGCGTCAGGGATCCGTCAGAGGAATGTCCGGACGAGCGCGCGTCGGTCATTACATAAATGAAGTCTGACTAATTAAAGGGTTTCCTCGCTTTCGCCTGCTCGCGTCTGAACACGTTGATTCTTAGCTCGAAGGAGAAGTCGTTGCGAGTAATCGAGGATATCGATTCGAAGTGGGCAACGAGGATCGGAACGGAAAACGTACGACCCAATTAATCGCGCCTCCGTAACCCGAACGCGGACGCTTTCGACTCGCCGAGGAAAACTGTCCTCGCGGTAATTTCACCGCGAAACGTTAATTAACTCATTATTCCGGGATACTCGCTCGGCGCCCTCCAGCCGTTCAAGGAGTTCAGCAATTCTTTGTGCGGGGCGTATCTGAAGCGAGACACGCTTGAACGAGAGTTCGCAAATGAGCGAATTAATTGGCGAGCGACCTCAGAGCGCAACCCTGGAAGCCCCGGGGCTCCAAGTAAATTTGTGCCCTAGGACAATCGGACTGTCCAAATAAAAGTTCTCGTGATTTCCAATCGCTCTTGATTAAATACAATAAATAATAATTTTGCAAACGAGGAATTGCTTGGCGAACGACCTTACAGCGCAACCCTGGAAGGCAAGTAGCAACAACTTGCAATCTCTAGCCGCTTCTGATTACTATAGAAAGAATCATTTTGTAAAAGAGGAATTCATTGGCCAGCGAGCTTAGTGCGCAGAATTGCAGTCCCAGGATTGAAAATAAAATTTTGCCTTAGCGCGGATGTCTAAATGAAAATTCTTACCACCAGTAATCGCTCTGATAAATGAAAAAGAATAATTTCACAAAAGAGAAATACAGTAAGACCTGTTTTTATGCGGTCCTTTTTTGTGCGGTTTTCTTTTATGCGATTTTTTATGTGCGATTTTTCCATTTACCGCATAAAAAAAGTTATTTTAAAATGTGTTGCAAACGAAAACCTTATGAATTTACGCGAAACTTTTTTTGCATGCGATTTCTTTTATGCGGTCCCTATCCCCCGCACAAAAACAGGTTTTACTGTAAATTAGCTAGCAACCTTACAGCGCAACCGTGGAAAGCAAGTAGCAACAACTTGCAATCTCTAGCCGCTTCTGGTTAACATAGAAAGAATCATTTTGCAAAAGAGGAATTCATTGGCCAGCGAGCTTAGTGCGCAATTCTGGCAGTCCCAGGATTCAAAATAAAATGTTGCCTTAACGCGGATATCTAAATGAAAATTCTTACCACCGGCAATCGCTCTGATAAATGAAAAAGAATAATTTCACAAAAGAGAAATAAATTAGCTAGCGACCTTAACGCGCAACCCTGGAAGCCTCAGGGTTCCAAGTAAATTTGTACCTTAACGCGGACTGCCCAAATAAAATAAATCTAAAAATAAAAATTCCTACCATATACAATCGCTTTTAACAGTTTGGCTGCCACGTCATGCGATCCAAATATTTATTCTAAAGGATAATTAACTCTACCGATAACACAGGCCCACAAAAAAAAAAGTACCCTGTGCTGGCGATCTGACTAGGCTAGTCTTATGTATTTTGTCCCGCTGAATTCGAATCTGACCTCAGAATTCCTCCATCACGTCACAGTTTTTTTTAAATCGCAAAAATAGGCGAAATTTCATAAAAATCGACATTCATAATAAGATTGCGCTTCTTAAACAAGAAGTTACTAAAATCATATTTTAATGTATTTTCAAACATTATAAATTCAAATTCAACCTAAAATGCGTTGTGCTCGATTTATGATTCGAGCTGGACCTAACGTCCGCATAATATCACTTACGATCGTCTGCGCTTACGCACTGTTTTATCTTCAAATGATCTGTGAAGCGGATTTCTTTTAGTTATATTTTCTCTTTTAACCACCCAACAAAAAGAAAAACACGTAAAAGAAATCCGCTGCACAGATCATTTGAAGATAAAAGAGTGCGTAAGCGCAGACGATCGTAAGTGACATTATTCGGACGTTAGGTCCAGCTCGTATCATAAATCGAGCACAACGCATTCCAGGTTGAATTTGAATTTATAACGTTTGAAAATACATTAAAATATGATTTTGATAACTTCTTGTTTAAGAAACGCAATCTTATTGCCTTAGAATGTCGATTTTTATGAAATTTCGTCTATTTTTGCGATTTAAAAAAAACTGTGACGTGATGGAGGAATTCTGACGTCAGATTCGAATTCAGCGGGACAAAATACATAAGACTAGCCTAATCAGATCGCCAGCACAGGATACTTTTTTTTTTTTTGTGGGTCTGTGTAATTAACTAACCCGTCGCCAAGATAGGGGCGACGCGGTAGCCAAAGTGCTAATTAATAACACAAGAAGGATAATCTCTACCAACAATAAGCACCTGTACAAATTCACTTGGCATCTTTAAGGCCCCACACCAACATTCCAAAATAAAAACACCAAATTCCAAGTACCCATTAGGCCTGTCCGGATAACTGTCCGCCTCTGAGGTCCTGGACAATCTCGGCACATCTTCCTCATGATGCTCGGGACGCGTTCGTTGTTGCTGATGAGGAACCTGTGAGTGAGCAGGGCGCATCTGCTGCTGCTGTGACTGTTGCTGTGACTGTTGCTGAGGCTGTTGCTGCTGCACCTGTTGCTGCCTGGGCTGAGTCCTCCTAAAATCCTGATTATAATTCGTGTATCTGTTGTCCTGAGTGGACGAGAACGAAGAATGCTCCGCGTAAGACGTGTCCGGCGGACTTCTCTGCTGTTGGGCATGCCGTTGCCTGTGATTCTGTTGCTGCTGCTGCTGCTGGTACCTCGTGGGCGGTATATAGGGCTCGTTTTGATAGGGTTCATGTTGCTCGTTGTAATTGGGAGCTGGCGCGGGTGGCACGACCGCGTTCAAGCGAAGATTGTTCACCGTGGAGTGGCCACCGGTGTAGAGGAACGGCGTGGGTGTGGCCGTGTGGTAAGGTAAACTGAAGTTGGCCAAAGACATTTCCACGATGGTGGTATCGAGTGTGTTCGATGCTCGTCGCACCCGCCAAGTGAACGGCGAGGGTCAAGTACAAGAGGAATTGGCACCTGCGACTGATCCTTCACCGACGAACGCTACCGTCTCGAGTCGAGTCCGTTCTACGGTACCGCGAACGATCGTGATCCTGACGTAACGGAGAATCGATTCGTCTCGCCGGCATGTGGATCATGATCCGTCAGAGTGTTCGACCAAACAGTTCCAAGGTCATACCACGCGGTCGCGGTACCGCCAAGTCCGGATGCGGAATCCTGCGGAGGACAGAGACCGTGGGTGGTCCAGTTGAGGTTCCTTTTTCTTCGGAGGTATCACATAATCTACTGGGACGCGCTCGAGTATCTTGATCCAGGTGGTTT
Source organism: Tiphia femorata (assembly GCA_944319695.1). Lineage (NCBI taxonomy): Eukaryota > Metazoa > Arthropoda > Insecta > Hymenoptera > Tiphiidae > Tiphia > Tiphia femorata. The sequence continues at coordinate 6,723,816 of OX090902.1, forward strand.
CCTTGGCTTTTCCTCCTTAGTCGCGAGCGATCTGAAAGAATAGACAAAAGTAATCGACTAATGTGATTAGGTTCAAGGTAATCGATTAGGCACCTTCGTCGCGGAGAGAATAATATTTACAGGCGCCGCGCGCTGTAACTTTGCCGCAGACTACGGGCGCGAGCAATTTAGACAATAATTACCGGATGCAGAGACGATAAAGTAGTCGGGAGAGTCAATGGGTTTTACGCGCTTACGTCAGGTAAAGATAACAAGCTCGGTAGGCGATCATTGAAGCGTGCTGGTGCTCGCTACCGCGAAACCCCCAGTGACAAATGCGTGCGCGTGAATCAGCACTGTCTAGTAATAATGTTGTAATCCCCGAAGCCGAGAATAAACGGGCTGAGCCGAGCTTCGACAGCTCGGAGAGATTTTCCACGCTTCTAACAATTACGATAAACTAACGTCAAGGTGAATCAGCCGGTCAGTTTTTCCGGAAGCAGTAATTCGATCCTGGACACAGGGAAGTAGCGAGCGTGGAACAACCGCAGGATGATTCAAAGATGAGAAGAATGCTCGTTAACGAAGCGGAGAAAAGGATGCTATCATCGCTAGGAAATAATCTTCTTGGAGAATTGTCGAAGCTAATGGACGCGATGGAATTCCAATTGTTGAACTGAATTCGTGGTAATAGTAATAAATGTGCGTCATCGATGAATCGCATTTTCGATCATTCGTTCCCGAACATGAGCTTAAGTGAGAAGTGAATTTAAAGTGTCTAACCACGAACTAAGTTTTCAAAAGCAAATTGACGCGATGGAATTCCAATTCTCACATTGAATTGGTCGGAATAATAATAAGTGTGCATTATCGATACTCCATTAGCCTTTCCTTCGTTGTCGACCGTGACTAGTCAATTTGGAACGGCACGATCTTACGAAGATCCTAAGTGAGAAGCGAACTCTAAATAACTACTAAGATTTTCCAAAGAGAATTCTCGAAGCGAATGAGCCCAATGGAATTCCAATGCTCTCACTGAATTCACCGTAATACTAATAAATGTGCATCGTCAATGAATCTCACCTTCGATACTCCGTTAGCCTTCCTTTCATTCTCGAACGTGACCCGCCAATTTGAAGCGGGACGATCTTACGTCGAAGCAAACTCGAAGGAACTTGTATCATTCGAACTAATATTAAAGAGCACGACAATTCCTAATCGCAAAAATAAAAACTTGTACTTGCCACGGAAAAATCGTTTTGCGAGCATAATAATAAAAGGAGAGAAAAAACGCACGTAGCTGCGCTATACTCCTCACTTTCGCACGATATCAAAAAGGATTCGTAGATTTTAATCCTTTACAATCGAAGAACCTAATGAAACGATAGATAGCATCAACCACGCGTCATTTTACGTTCTACCGACAACGAGATCCCATCAAAGAGAAAGAAAATCTGTTCGTGATATCGAACGATCCCACCGATCCAAATAATCTCCTCGTCCCGATTTCACAGTGCACAAAGGTCAGGTTGGTGCAGGCACAATTTTTGCGACGTGGCCGGAATTTTTTACGAGCACCGCCCTTCAATATTTCGCTAAAGAACGAAAATGTCAGAGGCCATCAATGGAAGCGATGCGAAACGCAGAGAGGGTCACGAAATTTTCCCACGCGCGCATTTGATAATAAACAATTGACATTTAAGGTCTCCTTCGTATCTCGTCTCCTTCTCGAGGACACGATCTCCTCAGGTACTACATCTCGCCGATTCTCTCCTCTCCCCTTCTTCGTGCAATCACGTCCCAGCACTGTGTCTAGAAACGATATTAAAAGCGTGGAATGCCAAAGTCCGCAGATGTTAAGGTACACGTTCACCGAGGTGAAGTAGAGAGGTACTTTCTTGGATGATACTTCCGGTGCACTTTGAACTCTCCAACTCGCGGCCATTCGTCAGAACGTTGGACGGCCGGGGTGCTTTAAGATTTTGAGCAATTTTTTTATTCCAAGCACGTTCTCTCCACGTAGGAGAAGAGGTAGTCGCGAGTGCGACCTCGCCACCTAATGAAAAGTAAAACCTCGAGCGGCTCTCTAAGCCGTCGAAACTTCTCGGATAATAAACGGTGCCTGCGTTCTCTCATCACGGTTCTCATTCTCCTTTGCTTCTCTCTTGGCATCCAAAGAAACACGATCGGCACAACTTCCAGGAAACTGTGCCTCGGCCGAACGAATTAGCATTAGAACAGGCCGAGGTGGATAACACATTTTAGGACGTCGTTAAAATTGATCGCTCTTAAAATACCTCCTCTCGTTCTCTCCCTTTCATCCCGTTCTCCTACACGCGTAATCTCGTTTACTCGTTAAACGGTTAAAATATCGCGTGGGCGGATCGCTTTTCGCCTGTCCAGTTTCGCGAGTGGAAGCACGAGACAACGGGTCTGCGAGTTGCCGGAAGTGAACTGGTACCGGCTCGATGACGAGGTAAACTCGCTCTAATTACACCCTGGGAAATCCCCCGGCCGTAGGATTAAGTAATTACGTTACTTACCCCGCGGCTCCGAATTATCATCTCGAAATAACTTAAAGAGACGTAACCTACTCCGGTAGCTCGAGAGGCAAAATTGTCTCGCGTGCAGCTCAACCTTCTTCTTTCACTCCAGCTCACCGCTCGCTTCAACGTCACGTCACACGGAGCTACGAAAAGTGAAGGTGGTAGGGAGGCATAAAGGAGCGAATACGTAACCGCGCATTCGACTTCTTTTTCGTGGCGAATAACGAATTCCCCTGTCACTTTCGTCGGTCCGTCCCTCGCTTCGAAAGTACTCTCACTCCTCCTCCTTCTCAACCTGCCGCATGCGAAGACGCGCGAGCTCAAAATCCGCGACGACATGTAAAACGATGCGTGAGCGTACGAAGAGCGTAAGGTGAGATTTACGAGGGTAGCTGGTGCGAGCGAGCTTACCGAGAAGGATTTATTTAATTCGTCCTGACGCGGGGATGAAGCACGATTACGGTAAACACGTTCGTGAATATAACACAGAGTGAAAATAAACCTCGTGGACTCGACGAGGGGGACGAGCACCGGGAGCTAAAGCGCCGACAAAAGGACCGACAAATAATCATTACAGCTCGCGACCTATGAACCGTGAGCGTTCGTCGAATGGCCCGAACGAGTTTGGCTGCTCGTCACTTTCGCTCGGCCGAAATATCGCTTTCTTCGGCATTTAAAGGCGCCCGAGTATGCAAAGCGCGTTTTCACCCAGCCCGAAATCCGAGGCTCTATTCGATCCACGATACCGCGCGTTCTCTATTTCAAAAGCGAAGCGCCGAGGTTCTCCCCTTTTTTTTCTTCTTTTTATCCGCGTCCGAAGAAAACGACCGATAGCCGAATATGCCGCGCGAGTAGTTCACATTAGAATTACAAATTGACAAATAAATTTGTAAGAGAGAAGAGATGCCGTATAGTTCGCCAAAGCGGAAGAGGAAGAAGGAGAATGACTCTCGCGGACCGTTGCGTAATTGATTTTTTCGGTTCTTTCTTTATGGACACCGACGCTGTGTTTGTGTTCCATTAAGCTATCTCTCTCTCGCTCTCTCTCTCTCTCAAATCCGAAGTACATGTTTGCGAGCAAACAAGACTCCCATGCCGATGGCCTCGAGTGGACCGCGAGAGCGAAGGATTTCTTTGGAAAAGCGTAGAGAGCTGCGCTAGGGACACAATGTTGACTCGCATACCGTTTTCTTTTTACAGTGGTCGTTAAATTGTAAATTTAAATCGCGCGTGCCGACTCCGGCGACGGACGAGCTCGCTATTATTTCTTTCGTTCGCGCGACGAGACGAGACGAGGAGCGATCACGATCGCTGAAGACACGCTAAATTATTGCCAGCGTATAAAGTATTATCCCGCTAATTGGGCGTAGAGAGTAGAGGACGAATTATTTAAAGTGTTCGGGGAATGAAGAAAGGCTGAGGGTCACCGGTGACGATCAACGACTAGTAGGAAGAGCAAGACGAAGTGAGGCACAGGAGAAGGAGGTGGAATCCGTTGAGCAAGAGGCACGTGCCTCCTTGTGATGAGAACGCCGGTGAAAACCTTCACGAGTGCACTCGTGAATCGTTGATAACGCGCGGCGATGTAACTTGCGTAAACATTCACGATTCTCCGCTCTCCCCACGCACTCAAATATTTGATCTCGCGCGAGAAACGAGCGAGGGACTAAAAAGTTTCTCGTAGAAAAATCTTACGGACCACTCGAATCAAAGTTGAAATAAGAGGAGAGAAAGAAAAAATCCACGAGAAACTGTACTTACCTTCTTTTCCTTCTCCAAAGTACTCTCGCACTTTTTCTCAAACTACGAGAGGATCCTCCGGTATCTTCCACGAGTTTCTTCTCTCGGTTGGAGAAGTGTCCCTTCCACTCACACACTCCTACGAGGAGAAAAAAAAAAGAGGAACTGTTTTGGAGTACTTGGTCGAAGGAAGTTTCGCGTGACTCGCAACGCTCGCGTGAAGTACGAAGAGATGCTTTTCGAAGCGAGAAGATCGAAGGAGGACTATCCGTGAACCCGACGACTAGCACGATTGAGACACGTGCGTGACTCGCGCGCGAGTTCGTCGCTGTTGGGAGACGGCGCGCGCGCGAAAGATCGCGCGTGAGGGTTTAGGCGCGTAACGCTCCGTTGGTCGAGCGACAACTGAAAGAGAAGCGTTTTAAGCGAGTGTAGAATGGGGATAAAGAGAGGTGTCCCTCGATCATGAAGAGTAGCGGGGCCTCGTCGGTTTCTCTCTCACTTTCCGCTTCTCCTCCTCCACCTTCTCCTTCTCCAGTCGCCACCTCCACCTCCGCTTCCTCTCCCTTCCTCCACAACCTGCCTCCCTACCTTCGATTCCGATCTCGTCGCCTCACCTTTTTGTCTCTCACTGAGAATCGCCGGGACGTCCGAAAGGCGCAGCAGCAGCAACAACAGCTTCGACTCTTTCCTCTCACCTTCCTTATTTTCCTCTCACGCCTCTTCCACCTTTCTCCAGCCCGTGCAAGCGTCCTCCTCTTCTGGAGCGATTCTACAACGAATTTAGGGCTAGCTAGAATTTTTCCAAGGCTACGAAACTTACTCTAGAGGTACTGCGATTCAACCGAATGCAGAGCTTGATCGTTACAGGATTCTTTCTTTTCTGTAATATTCTTCTCCAACTCATGCGAGCGTCCCCCTATTCTGGAGCGATTCTACAATGAACTTAGAGTTAGTTCGAATTTTTCCAAGGCTACGAAACTTACTCTAGAGGTACTGCGATTCAACCGAATCCAGAGCTTGATCGTTACAGGATTCTTTCTTTTCTGTAATATTCTTCTCCAACTCGTGCGAGCGTCCCCCTATTCTGGAGCGATTCTACAATGAACTTAGAGTTAGTTCGAATTTTTTCAAGGCTACGAAACTCACTCTGGAGGTAGTGTGATCCAACCGAATCGAGAACTTAATTCTTACACGTTTAAAGCAGCCGGGAGCTCTTCAAAACTGTTTGTGTTATTGTTCACGAGAGCCTTCAGTTATCAGGAGGGTAAGGACGGTTCCATTGTTTTGATTCCAAGCCGCGCGCCACGAGGAGTCCGGGTCATGTTTTTCTGTTACTCTTTGGACACTGCGTAGAAAACGAGATAATGAAAGTGAATTCTCCTTTGAAAAGATTTTTCTTTTGCACCCTTCAGTCTGTTCGAATGAACTAAATATTATCTACTGTTATATAGCCTAACCGTGGAACTCACTGCTATTACTGACTTTACGGCAGACCCTCTATTGCAGTTCGGTCGCCCTCGTTTATCCGACCTGCTCTCCTTCTTCTTCGCCTTTTCCTTTCTCGTGCCATCCGATCTTCTTTTACTCTCTCCGCCTTGACGCGCTTTCCCTCCGCAGCACCCCTCGTCTTCGAGTCTCCAGGAGCTTCGCCACCTTTCATTTCGCTGCACGTGGACGCTCGCAACTGTATCGGCATCTTCTACGGGCCCACCTATACGTCTGCGCCTTCTTCCTGGATGCACATGCACTCTCGCCCGCCTGCATCGTTAAAGAAACGAGCCTCGCCAGATCTAAAGAGCTCGCCTTCGTCCTCACCTTTCCTCAAGGGTTTCAAAACTCGTGGCAAGCGGTAGAGAGAATCATGTACGATGGTATCTTCGCTTGTTTTCTAATGGGAGGTCGCACCGAGTTCTTAGCTTCGGCTTTTTCAACGAAAAGGCTGCGATAGTTCTCGCGATAAGCCAAGATTCAGCTTCCATGGGTGAGTCTGAAAATGATAATTGAAAAAGATTTAACGAAGATGAAGGTTAAAAGTTTCTCGCGGTGTTGTCGTATTTAACTCGATTTTTTTCATTACCAAAGTGCACGTAGCGATTTGAGAAATAAATCTCGAATAATTTTGTTTCTGCTTGAAACAACAGTTTAGAATATGCAAAGCCTTTCTATCCTGATAACTCGAGGCGCCCGGCGACCCCCGAGGCGTTTCGCTTTAATTAGTGCCGAGGCGTGAATTTAAATACAACATCCTTACTTCCGGTGCAATTCCTCCATTAATATTCTCCCGGAGTGCTTCGCGAGTGCGTCATCGAGCCAAGCGGTCGGATAATAGCAAGGATGCAAATTGGCGTCCCTGCGAGTTTCTCTTCTAAGGGTGGTGCCCTGGAAAAATATCAAGATCGTTGGAATTGCATCTCGGGATTAATAGGTCGCCCGAGATCAAGACGAAAGGGAAGCTTGAAATATCAAGATCGAAACTTAAACCTCCTCTTCTTCACCTCGACATTTTCCTCATTCTCTCTCCTGACTTTCTTCTCAGATTAGATCCTTCGATCTCATTACCCCCTTGCATTTCTCACGAGGTTAATCAAGGACTAATTGATAAGCTTCTCGCGAGATATACCGTGCGACCTCTTAAAGTCTTTCGTTCCGTCCGGTTTCGTAAGCATCAAAACTGCAGATTTCCTTATCCAACAACACTCGGACTAGAACTTTGAAAAAATAATCAACGCTAAGATCATATCACCGGAACGAGTAAAAATCGCAAAACAAACACACGAAATTGAAAACTTTCATTCGTACGCTCTGGCGTTTATTGGATCTCGACTCGAACGTGATAATCGCGATTCTTAATTCGAATCCGAGGTAGCCTCCGGTGAATGCTAGTAATCGAGTATCATCTGGTAATGGTGTGAAAATAACAATCTAATGGCAAGCACCCGTTATCCGCGCTCGACTAGGCGCGAAAAGCCGCGCGGTACATTTCAATTCCGAATCGAAACGTGCATCGCGCTTTATCTCCTCTCATAACTCGCGTGCTCTGGCATATCGATACTTTATTAGCCGCCAGCTCGCGCTCGCCGGGGTATTGGGCAAATAGAAAATGGAAATCACGAGGAATAGGTAGAGCCCCGGTCTGACGGGAGAATCGAGCGCGGGAGTATCGCCAAGCTCTCTTCTCTCGATCGTCGTTCCTCCTACTCTCTTCCATGGAGTTGCGCAGTCGTAATCTTGACATCCTTAGAAACGTCGCGTCGAGAATTTACTTTTACGATTTTCGTGGCGAACGTCGTGGTGCTGGTGAGAGGAGAGCAAGAGCGATCCGTCCGTAGAAGTTCAACGAGAGTGTCACGGTTTCGCTACTCGTGACGTAAACCCCCGCGTATCCTCGTAACCGGCCGCTTGAATTCAAATTTTCGGAAGGTTCACCTCGAGCATGGACGGAGAGAAAGAGAGAAAGGGAGAAGGATACGTCTTCGTCCGAGGGAGGAGGCCAATCAGAACGCGCTTTCGTATTGTCACATTAATAACCCACTGTCCGCCAAAATGAATTCTTCGATCGCGCGCCACTTGGCTTGTTCCGACGAACCGGCAATTTTCTTAATTACAAACTGTCCCCAGCGCGATTCGCTCTCGCGAAAAAGATCTCGACGCTTGCTCGCGGAGCTCCACGTCGATTTCACTGGACCGCGCGAGATAAATATCGATAAATGTCGAGGGCGGGTGGGACTTCGATTTGACAGTTAAAGGACTTCCTGCCGACGTTTTTTGCCCCACCCACTCGACAAGGACTTGGGACGCCTCGGGCGTTCTTCGTCGTTGCACAAAGCGCGAGAGTGAGTGAAAGAGAGAGAGAGAGAGAGAGAGAGAGAGAGAGAGAGAGAGAGTAACAGAAGGAGAAAAAAACGAAGAGAGAGAATGAGAGATGGAGCAAAGCGGAGCAAACGCGCGCGCCACTCGGAAGGAGGAAAAAAAAGGAGAGTATCGTAATTGCGTTCTATCGCAACGAGAGCTTTTGTTGCGCGTTGGACGATCATGGCCGGTGGCATGCGTCTCGATACGATCTCTCGATCGTGGGTCGATTCTAATATTAGATTTTCCCGGACCACTCGGCTGAGGCGAGGAAGCGAGTACTAGAGGAAAAATTATTCGAGAATTTCCACGAGCCGCAATAACGAATTGTTCTTCTTTTCTTTTTTTTTGCATATATATCCACGTAGATAAGTACTCGACGCAATTGCTCGTTCCGTCATCACTTGAAATTGACGTATCGATTATATTCGATTATATTCCTTATCCAATCACGATGAAACGTAAAACTACGCGAGTGGTCTCGTCCCCGTTTATTCTTTTTCCACGAACGGGCAGCAAATTCCTTTTCAGCTTGTCCTCGAGATGCGCTTAATTGCAGTGGAAAGTAAAAGAAAATCGAATTCGACGAGGTGACAAAGATCGACTTCGCTAACGGGAATTTCTTTGTCGCTAGCTACGAGCAAGGCGCGATCGTTAACACCCCATTTGCTGCCTGGCACGGAGAAACTGAGAAAAGAAAGGCAACACATTTTATTACACGTCGTGCAGTTTACGCGTGACGCACGTCGGTCTTTCCTAACGACTACCGCGATTTGCCTCGCGGCTTAACCCACGTGCTCACCGAGCGACCTCTCCATTTCGAAGACCACCGTGGTCGTCGAGTGGAAGAAAAAAGCAGCCAATAATAATTAAGAATCCCGACGTCCTAATTGCCGCTGTCATCGACCTCGTGAATTTCGGTGGTCCATGATTCGACGACAATTTAATTACTTAATTAGACTCGTCTGTAGACGAATGACGTGTAGCGGTCGATCGAGATTTAACGGATTGAAATTAGGCCGATGTCACGCCGTGAAAGATCTTCGTCCAAGATCTTCCATAAAATGTAAACATGGTGAGTCATCTCTTACAGAAGATTCCCGTTACCCTGCGAAATATTCGATGAATGAGCATCTCGTACTAGATCTTGGACGGATTGAAGACACGTGGGCCTTTAATTTCATTTCTCGATCTTCTCACGATCCTTCGATCGTTCGCGTGGACCAATCAGGAGTGGATCTCAAGTGCATCCGGGGTGGAAGGCGTCGCGACGACGTGGAGAGCGCGTGCACTTGGCATGCGTCGACACACGTCGGTGGGCCCGAAGAAAAGGCTGAAAGGGGACCAGATGCCTCGTGTGCAGGGGCCCGTGATACGTGCCACTGTTACGCTCGGTTCCTTGTGCAAGCACACAATGAACCGCACACTAAGCCTCCGTGTGGCACCTCGAGGAGACACGTGCACCTCTCGACCACCTTTCCTTACCCTTGGAAGAAGGAAGCCTCTCTTGAACGAGACCGAGAGTTATTGCGGGCACTTTCCAACGCGGATATGTGCGCGCGTCGACTCGCAAAGCGGAATCCTGAAAATGCATGACGAATCGGGAGCGCGGAGCGATCTCCTGCACGGAGAATAATTAATCGAATTGCTTGGAAGAAACATTTTCTCGAATTCGCAAGAGCACGCTGAAAGTTGGTAACGATATGAACGCCCGAGAATCCTCGGTCTCGTATACGGAGAATTAATAGAATAGCTCGTAGGAAATCTTTTCAGAGATGTTGCATAAAAATTGGTAACTGTTTAGTTCAATATTGGTAGAGTTATTCGTTCGACGAAAAATCTGTTTAGAGCATTCACCATCAGGCATTGAAACCATCATCCGAATTTAGGTGACGCGGCAATCAAAGTGTTGAAGGACCGATTATCGGATTTGTGTCCGATGTGTGTGAAAATATTTACGCGGACTCCTGAAAATCCACGACGAATCGAGAATGCTTCTTGCTCGATCTCGTGCATGGAGAATTAATCGAATAGCTCGTAAGAAATCTTTACTCCGATTCACGAGAGAATGTTCCAGGTAATTAAATTCCACGCTTTGGAAAAATCGCAGCAACCACTGCGGTTTAAAATACAATACAAATGATATTCAGCCGTGATAATTTCCTGCAACAATTTTCATCTTCCAATCTCCCGCGCGTACCAAGAAGATAAGAGAATTGTGTCGTTGGCATAACACGTTGACTACCACGTTACATGAATTTTAGTAACTGTTTAGTTCAATATTGGTAGAGTTATTCGTCCGTCGAAATATCTATTTAGAGCATTCACCATCAGGCATTGAAACCACCATCCGAATTTAGGTGACGCGGCAATCAAAGTGTTAAAGGACCGATTATCGGATTTGTGTCCGATTTGTGTGAAAATATTTACGCGAACTCCCGAAAATCCACGACGAATCGAGGACGCTTCTTGCTCGATCTCGTGCATATAGAGAGGAGCATATCGAGAGGATATTCCAGGTAATTAAATTCCACGCTTTGGAAAAATCGCAGCAACCACTGTGGTTTGAAATACAATGGAAATGATATTCGGCCGTGACAATTTCGCGCAAGTGACTCCATCCTCCGTCCTCGCCCGCGCGAACTGGGTCGTTGGCTTAAAGGACCAATTAAATCGCATTTTCGCGAGCCGCGTGCGAAAAGATTTACGAAGAAAGAAACCCGCGGGCCTGCGCCAGCCCTGTGAACAACGAGAAATTTAAATCCGCAATAACTTCTCGCGCAAGGAGCACTTTAAACAACGAGCCGGTGCCCGACGAGAGGCTCCGCGAGAGAATTTATCGGCGCGTAGATGCACGTAGAGATAATAGCGGTAATAATAAGAATTATAATAACACTAATGACAGTAATTACCGTATCGCGCACGAGCCACGAGTGACGAGAGTAATCTCGACGAGCAATTATAATCGAGGTAGCTTTCTTAACGACTTAATTGCCGTGACTCGATAAGAGCGCGCTCGTTCTATCGATCATTGGACCCGATAGGATCGATATCTATCGATATCAAAGATCCTGGACTCGAGAGCGCGGCTCCGTGTCCCGTGGCGCGCAGGTAGCAATTAAGCGCGAAGAATAAATACATGCAAGCCGGAACAAGCCATGGGGTTAAAGGAAAAATGAAAGAAGAGACGAGGAAGAAAAAAGCGGAGCGACCGCACGTGGCGACTACCTGGACGAGAACCACGGCCAATCGGATCGCGGATTTCGTAATTCCTTTGGCCGCGCATGCGTCCCGCACTTGCAACGACAATTCCGTGATTCACGCGTGGCTGTGCACGCGTAACGATCACGATAAATTATTATTGTGCGCCCACGTGCCCCGTTGTCATCTTCCACATGGATTGGAGTCGCTCGCAATTTAATCGAAGCTCGATTTATCATCGTGCCGTTCCGCGCCGGCAAATAAACAAAGAAAGGGAATATACCGAGAGCTCGTATACGAACTGGGGGCGAAATATCGATTACCGAATGGGCGTATCGATTATCGTTTATTCCAGCCAAATCGTTTCATTAACTTCATTCTTTCTCTTGTTCCTCTCCTTTTCCTTTTCCTTCGTTTCATCTACGCGAAAGGATCCGAAGGTGACAAGTCGAATGGAATCTTCGATCTGGTTCCAAGAGTCGTTTATAAAAAACCGTGGTTCGCGAATTTTGCCAATTGTTTTTACACCTCCCGAAAGATACGACAACAGCCAATATCACAGATACTCTTATTAGTCACGCACCGTCTTCGAAAGTTCATGAGAAAAAAAATGATGGAAAAAGCGAAAAGTAACAACTTCATCGTATCCGTAAACAATTTCAATCCTAAAATCCAACGACGTCGAGCGAATCGAATCGATCTCGCGCGCTTCGTGCGATTGGCCATTCGCGAGATGCGCCTTAATCCGGCAACCGGAAAATCACGAGTGTCACGGTGAGTCGCGCGCGTTTCGAATGGCGGCAAATTCGAATTCTCTCGGTCTTGCTAAGAAACGCTCTCGCACCGTAGCACGTAACAAACGTAACTCGCGCGCGTTAACCTGACAAAGGGTTAAATCGTGGCGCGCGATAGAATAAGACCGTATCTGACCATGAGGACCACACCCGGCTGGAATACCCTTGGTACCGCGGTAAGTGGCACGAGTGTGTGCGGGCACATGTTTACGAGCCGTGGAGACAACAATGGCGGTTATCGCCGTGAGATATTTGCATTGGCAGGATGCTGGAGCGTAGATAGCCGTTGCCGGTTTGTAGGACCGTAGTCGAGGCACCCACCTCGATGTAAAACAGAAATCGATAGCCACGAGTGCCGAGCCAGCCAATTGTTCCGAGAGTCGTTACGTGTTCGAGCAAAATATCCCACTTCTCCTTAATTTTAGAGGGCGCGACGTTCGATAAAAAATCTTTATGCGACAGCTACGTCGTTACGCGCGCGAAACTTTGGAAAGAGTTTTATGTACGTTGGAGTTTTATCTCTTATGGAAATTTTTATACGGTAGTCTCCGAATAAGCTTCGCGATATCCGCTCGTAGTTTAATGTCGATTAACGAATCGTTCTTAATTCTTTGAGAAAATTCCACCCCGTCTCCTGCTGCGCGCGCGCGAGCTTCGAGCCTTCATAAGATGCCCACAAGATCATCCTGTCGCGTACTTACTTATAGCTGGAGAATCGTACGATCGACTCGCGCGCGAATTGGAGACCACCCTGTGTACGAAAGTATCGCGAAGGTGTCCGAGGCGACTCGTGCAATTTTCGTCGCGTAAAATCGCCGGCTAAAAGGGCCGTTCTGTTAAAGGCGAGCCTCGGGCCCACGGGTGTAAATTTCATTTACGATGCTTCACGCGCGAATTTACTCCGAGAGGAAGGGGGAGTGTGTTTCTTCAAGGGTCGCGCGTGCGATTGTGCCCCGTAAGATTCGGAAATTCAAAGACTGCCACGCCCTTGGATCGTCGTCGAGGATTGTGGCGCGGTAGAATAAAAGAGTAGGGAGAGGATGCTTCGATTGGAAAACGCAAGATTACGGAGAATACTTTAACGTCAATGTCCCTATTTCTACTCATTTAAGATAAATGACATTAAAAACAGTAGTTTAAATTAATATTTTAAGTAACAATTAGCGAACAAATTGGGCGCTCATCACGTCAGGTGTCGTACTACATATAAAATAAGAAAAATGTCATTTTAAAGACTTTTATTATGAATAATTGTTAATTAAATGCAATGCAAGAAATGAACGTATTTCTACTCGGCGAAAATCGCGGTGTCCGTATATCTACTCACAACGTGTCCCTATTTCTGCGCATACAAGTCTAAAAGATTCAGTTTCGGTTTATCAATATCAATTAAGGTCGATGTCCCTATTCCAACTCATTTAAGACTACAACGACTGCTCGGATTATGACATTTATTTTTAACAACGAGCTATTACCTAGCGAGCAATGAGTCTATGCAACTTATGCCGGAGTATCTAAATAATTAATCATTAATTTTTCTGTAACTTATTTTAGCAACCGTATATTGAGTTAAGAAGAATAGCTCATAGTGAGTAGAAATCAGGACTTGAGTAGAAACTAGGACATTGACCTTATACGAGTGGAATCCTCTTGTCGACGATAAAGAGACATAAAGAAAAGGCGAACGATTTTTCTCTGGGAAAATTCACGAAGGCGAATCGTGTCGCGTGGACGAGAAGAAACGTGGAGAGATCGCATTACGCCTCAGTTCCGCGCTTGTAACAACCGAAGTTACCGGCACAATTGCGTTATTCGAACAAGACGAACGGGAAGCGCGCGAATCGCGAAACAAGCGCAATAACTCGAGAATATAGTCTCGCGCGATTGAATCTTGCCTTTGCGATTTTACGTGGCCGGTAAGAGATTAATGGCTTACGTGGAAGGGTAGAAACGGTCGACGCGGCCAAATAGATGCGCTTCTACATCCTCCGTAGGTCCTGCTTGGAAGGACCCTTGAGTCGTAAGGATCGGAGAATCCTCTCGACTCTCGGTCGTTTCGACAGTCGCGATTATTTACGAGGCTCTTGATGTCGGAAGGAACACGGTCGTTTCATTTTAAAGTGAAATCGACGATACTCGCGGACATAAAATCTCTGAGTTTGTCCATTTCCAAAAAAATTGCTCCGAACTTCTCTATTTATTAGTTGTATACAACGAAATTCTTCTAATTTCTATTTCTATCTCGTTCCTCTCAAAGAACCTCTGTTCGCTATGTTTCAATAAGTGAGCATACATATAAGGGGAGGTGAAAAATATTCGAATGCGAAAACATCAAGAAGCAACGAAAATACGAACGACCCCCGTTTGCTTTCCAAACATTTCGATGTAAGTGAGAAATTGGAGAAAACAGATCTTCGAAAGGGAATAAATCAAGAGGGAACGAAAATTCGAACGATCCTCGTTCGCTTTTCCAAACATTTCGACGTAAGTGAGAAATTGGAAAAAGCAGATCTTCGAAAGGGAACAAATCAAGAGGCAACGAAAATTCGAACGATCCTCGTTCGCTTTTCCAAACATTTCGATGTAAGTAAAAAATTAGTGACAGTAGAAGATCTTCAAAAGGGAACAAATCAAGAGGTAACGAAAATTCGAACGACCCCCTTTAGCTTTTCTAAACGTTTGGATCAGTGAGAAATTGGAAAAACGGGAACAATTTCAAAGGTGAGACAATGAAGAGGCAATGAAAATTCGGACAATCTCCGTTCGCTTTTCTAAACGCGACCCACCAGCTGGCTCGCGAACCGCGTCGACGTTGGGCCCATTGTAACGCGATGAGGTGATAGCGGTTGGCCTTCGATGGCGGGGGAGTGATCAACTTTTCTCCGTGTATATGTGTATCGCACCGTCTAGAGGTGGCATTTACTCTTGCAAAAGCGTTCCGGGATAGACGTACTTTAATCGCGTCTCGAGAAGAGAGATCGATATCGCGCGCACGTTCATACCATCAGCTGGAAAGTGCGCGGCAAGAGCAACGGTACAATCGTTAAACGATTAAGAGGAAAACGTATTTGCGCGAGAGAACTTTTAAAGGATCAAGCATAATTTCAAATCATCCTCGGCATATCATCCAATCAGATCTGTCGAGCGCGTTGAAAGAAAGAAGACCGAGGATAACCTTACCGTGTGCCGACGCAGCGAATTCAAAAAGAAGATTGAAAAAAAAATAGAAAAGCCTGTCGCCGACTTTTTCTCCGAGTTCAAGCTCGCAATCGGACTAAAGGTCCTTCCGTAATCTCTCGGGGATGCATCCGAGCAATCACACAAAAAGAATCCAAGGGAGAAGGAAGGAATTTTCTCCTTTGGTAACTAATCCAGCAGCTACCCTCTAGAAAAGTGTGTCGACCGGGAGAAGGAAAGGACGCGGAGAGAAAGAAAGAAAGAAAGAAAGAAAGAAAGAGAGAAAGAGAGAGAGAGAGAGAGAGAATGGATGAGACGCTCGTGAAATCGATATGCATTTGGAAAGAGTGCGCATCTTGACGTGCATTATGCAAACCGCCAGAAAGGTGAACGAATCCAATGATCTTCGTTGGATAAATGCGAAAGAGAAATTGTCGAATGTTTATCTCAAATTTTGGAAAATTTTAACTACGCGGGTTCGTAATTCTATGCGAGGCTAAGCGCGGGAGTATTCTTTATTGAGTCAATCCCTTTCACAGTATAGACTACGAAATACAAAAAATAAATTATACAATACGTAGATTCGGCCTTCCTCGATCGTTCATGAGTCAAGCCGATCCGATGAAATTCTCATTAAAATCTGGTAAATTAGGCCAAAAACCTTTTACATGAGATCGTTTTAAAACTATAATTAACTATACAGAAATCAAGGCCTATCGCTAGATATATCTAAAGATATGTCTAAAGCTGCTACCCAAAAGACGTAATTATAGAATTCTTTTTTTTGTGTTTTCAACACGTGCAATCTCACGTCTAACAGAACCGCTTATATCATTGGTATGTAGCAAAGATAAAACTTATTGCGATTTGTCATTCACTAAGTTTACGAAATATTTATACCTCTCACAATGATCCTTAAACACAAGCTTCTTCCTTAGTCTAGTTTTAAAATTATCGTAATGTAAAGGACTACTCAGAAATTTACGAATAGTCTCGTAGAAATAATCTTCGTAATTTTCGATATCACATCATTCCCGTAAGTGTATGTTGAACGTATTATTTCCATTAAAAGAATCTCTTCGTTACTACCTTTAAATGCTATGTACAAATTGAAACGATAAATCAATAATTAATTAACATCTATGCATAGAAATATTTAATTCGATTTCAAATTAATATTTCCTAATATGTCTTTAAGATTAATAAATGCGATCATTCGCGAGCAACGCGGGGATAACTTAATACTGTCCAAAGCCGCCCACACATTCACAGGATTTTATATTGAGTATAACACGAGGTCAATAATTCATTGGATAATTGTCATATTCGATAATACTTACAATAAACTCTCGACGAAAAATAAAGCTTCGGAAAATAAGCATGTAAAATTGCACTATGTAAACAAAATTGTGATTTTCAACAGACTTCTCAAGTAATTAAAATATTTAGAAAACGTCAACTGTTTGCGATTCATAACGACTATGATTGGAGAACATGTATGTAATAATAATACATAATTCGGATGCACTCGTGTCAAATTGTGTAAACGACATTGTACATCGAATGTATGGTTCTATTGAGTACAGCACACGTATTCCTCTATAGATGGACATCGACGCTTAAAATTCTCGCATACTGACGAAATTCTGACGCTGGTTACCAAAGGTATCTAATCGTCTCCATTTCACGATCATCATCGTTAACGATGTGTCAGTTTACGAGGACCTTAACGATTGAAAACATATTAATATCCAAGCTAACAATATCCTACCAGTCATGCACAGTAAAGGGCGCTTCCTTAATGAATATCACAACCTGGTACTACAATAAAATGATTTCCCATTTATGAAGAATTCCTGATTACGAGTATGAAATTTTGAACAATTGCAAGAGCGTCGTCTTCGACGATTATTCCAACATCCATTAATACACCTGAACATTAAATGAAAAAATGGCTAAAGGGTACATCCCACACTTATCAGAGGTCGGTACATCGATTAAATATGGCGAGTGGAGAAATATAATATTCGTAGAAAATTCGTACCATTAATTTCACGGGTCGTCACTGTCACTCTCCTGTTGTTCTCGTGGCTCCTCGACTACAGGTACTGCATCCATACTTCTCTCATAATTGTGCGGATTCCACGACGGCAACCATTTATTCACAAACCACCAGTGTACTGATAATCTACTATGATTACATTCGGCCTTTTCGCAGCGGCCAAGAAACTGACAAACCCCCGCGACATTACCATTCTGATTTCTAATGCAAGAGTCATCGCAAATATGCTGTCGCTCCACTGAACGATTCACCGTGCAAACCGAACGGTTCGAGGTAGAAATCGATCTCTGATTTCCAGATGTTCCTGGCTCATTGATTCCTGGTGCTGATGCGGAGTTGGACGTAGAAGGGCCAGCGTCGTTACTAGTAGAAGGATTTCCCCCTGCTGCGGAATTACCTGAACTCCCAGCACACGAGCGATCAATTCTCCCAATATGAATGGTGGCGTAAAGAGGATTGTTCACAGACGATCCGACTCTATTGATCCAATCTAAATATCGTCCAATTTGTATGGCAGAATTAGAGTTTGGAAGAACCTTTACTCTACAAGAGCAATTCGCTGGATTTCTACAATGGCAGTCTTTTCTTGACGATTCTGCAGAACGACAGGACGTAAAAGGAAATCTCACGTAGGAATAATCGCCACGACAGAATGGACATCTGCAACTCCTTGCCACTTGGTATATGTATTGACGAGAATTACCAGGTGGGCTAGCATTAGTGATATCCTGATAGCGCAATCTGTTGTGAAGATTGTGACAATGATGACAGAGATGTCTGGTATCCAAGTGTCTACAAAATGGGCACATGCAATTGTAACCGAGTGGATGGATGGATCGTCTGGTTGATGCATACGCAATGTTTTCGGTAGAAAAGCAATTCCGACCAAGTCTTCCTAATCGGCTCTGACAGAAATGGCTACACCAACGCGTAGAATCCAGATAAACATGCCTAGGCTGATCGTACTGATTTAAATTTCTAGAATCAACTTCGTTGAAGAAGATCGGGCCTGGTATATGATTCAATACGTGATACTTGTAACCACGAGAATATGCTCCATTTCGGCTGGATCTCCTGTCGTCGATTCGTTCATACATGTGATCGTCTGCATGATTCTGATTATTTTGAGCAGGTACTTCGTTACGTGCTGCATCAGCATTCCGTTCGTTAACATCTTCATCGTCGTTATCCAATCGTTCGTAAATATTTTCTTCGGGTTCCTGATGCTGCCGACCACGATTGTAGTTTCGAAACCAATCGACCAGGTTCTGATAGTTCGGATTAACATTTTGGTGAGCTTGTCCTGAATTTGCTCGACCTTGGAAATTCCGAGCACCACGATTGCTATTTTGATAATTATCCTCTCTATCTAGATTATTTCTACCCTGATTCATCACCACCACCGCTAATTCACCGTTTTCGTATCTTTGGCAAATGCAACGCGAACCTTGACAGTCATGGCCTGCACCGCGGTATTGCTGTAACACATTCTGATCCGGATTTTGTACCTGCACACCGCTGGGCCCGGCTTCCCTTGAGGGCTCCGACGACTCGACACCCGGGTCCGTATTCTGTTCTACTGCGTGCCCAGCGGATTGCAGACCTCACATTGTTGTTGCAGGAGCCATTGGTTTGTCGATTATAGCTACGCCTGCATAGCTACGGCCAATGCCCATGCAAGTTGGTAAAGTTGTCCACGTATCAGTTCTCGGTGAGTACATTTCCACTGATGCTAAACTCGAAGAGCCATCGTCACCCCCAACGACGTACAAAAGTCCATTTAATGCAACAACACCTGTTAATAAATAAAGAAATAAATCTGCGATAGAGTGTAGACAGGCATAAGAATGCTTCATATTAATTAGAATTAATGGACTTTTATAAATATACTGCACAAAATTATTATGTACCTGCATTTCTGCGACATAATGCCATGTCGCTGACTGGTATCCATTGGTTAGTTTCAGGATTAAAAGCTTCTACGCTTTTCCTGACCAATGGACCATCATGACCACCTACTGCATACAATATTCCATCTAAAACACCAACACCGGCGCCACTGCGACGTGCTGACATTTCAGGTACTGGTTTCCATTGATCTTTTTCTGGATTGTAACATTCAACACTGGAAAGACATTGTCTGGAAGCACCGTCATAACCACCAACCTAAGTGCATATAAATTGCTTATGTACACGTAAGTATTAATTTCTTTTCTCTAAGAATAAGTTTCACATACTGCATATAACAATCCTTTAACGACCCCGACACCAACGCTACTTCGACGTGTTGACATAGGAGCAATAAGTCGCCATTCATGAGTTCGTGGGTCGTAAACTTCTGCAGAATTTAAACCTGTAGAGCCATCAAATCCACCAACCTATAAATTATCATATAAAAGGAAACATTAGCTTAAGATTACAAGAACAGTAAAAATGTTTATCAATAAAAGAATATAGTAGTTCACTATACGTATAAGAATAATGTATTAAAATATGTACAGCATAAATGCAGTTGCCAAGAACAGCAACACCAAGTGTAGATCTTCTTGCTTCCATCTCAGGGCAAGCGGACCATTGATCAGCTGCTGCATCATAAATATCTACTGTGCGTACTCTCAGCGATCCATTAAACCCTCCAACAGCATACACTCTGCCGCCCAATACAGACAAGCCTATGATAATAAATTAAATCCCTTATAACACATTGGCACATCACGTTGCAGAATATTTCAAGTAAATGCGAGTTACCTGCCCTACAACGACGTGTTGGTAATTCTGATATTTGGTACCACCTCTCCTCCTTAAAATCATAGCACTCAACACTTCTAATTGCTTTTGGAGCCTGGCCTCCAACAACCAACAGTACTTTAGGTAAACCTCTTGGTTGCCTTGGCTTTGTTCGTGGTGTTTTGAATAACGATTTTTGTTCTCCTTTCAGCAAATGATATTTCAAAGCTTCAATAAGAAAATCCTTACCTACATCAATTAACAAAACTGCTGATCAATCTATTTCCCATCTTTTAAAAACTAAATTTCGATCGCTTACATTGTAAATTCACTTTAAGAAGAGGCTCTTCTTCGACACGCTGTACCAAATATTCTTGAGAAAGTAACGGTAATCTTACATGTTCCATTAATTGAGCTAAATGGGCTTGTCGTTTTTCAAGATCATGATGAACCCATGATATCACGCACTCAAATACTTTCTCTTCGGATGGAACCATTAAACGATCACTACAAATCAATTTTGCTACTTGTTGTGGTGTCAAAGTTAAAAATTCTTCACCATCAACGACTTCTCTACAAAAGATTAATGTTACTAGACAGAAATATTTATGTTTATCGATTTATTTTACGCAATACTACTATCTTACGAGAAATGTTGCTCAATGTAGCTGTCAGCATGCGATAATAATTCAAGACATCCATGTAAATCAGCAAATGCACGTATCCCTAAACAATTTGACGGATGTAGTTGTGCTTGTAAAAAATCACAACACGCATCGCGTACATCTGTCAGCTGCAATAAGTTAGCAGCAGGAAGTAACACTTGGACATTATCTTCCGTGACATGTACTTCCGCGGAATAAACATATTCTACTAATAATTCCAATGCAGAATAATCAACCCCTAACAACGTTATCCTCTCTTGGTCTCTTTCCTCGAAGCTTGTAAACATAGCATAAAAATAAGGACTGCAGGCGGCCAAAACCATTTTGTGCGCAGGTACTTCCATTCCACCGTCCGCCACCAATATTACATCGCATAACAAATTTTTCCTAAACAACAAGGTATTAATTTAGTCATTGTATCTAACAATTTATATAAATACTAGAGATTCTGAAGTGAGACCAATGAAACATATCTCACTTGCAGATGTTTAAAACGATCGTAGATTCTAAGCTATGTAATACGACGCAATATCGTTAGCGCAATTTCTTTATAAATTTCTATCTCGCTTCCTGCCTAACTCACTTGCGCATCTCATTAATGACATCAAAGGCTCGATTCGTATGATGATGATTCCTATACGGCGGTTTGTCCCGTCCACTTTCTCGTGGAACATGTTTCTGCGAACTCTCATCTAAGGAATTTTGACTGGCGTATCGCAGCAGTAAACAGCTGAAAATTAATGCGAAAATAAAAAGTTTGTACAATCCGCAGTAGTTTAGGTACTTGCGTATTTATTTATATTTACCTGCCCTTACTATCCGAGTTGTCACCTGGGTTGTTACTCGTGTTCGACAGTAGATTTTGACTAGTTTGCTCCATTTCAGCTGCTCGATCATCCAACAACACTGTGCAGAGACCGCCGCCGCATTCAAACAAGCCACTGGTTCGCGACAACTGCACTTATTTCGAGTTCTCTTCGCTTTTTCGAGGTGTGTCACCAAATAGGCTGTTGTCACCGCATAATCGCCATCGTAAACGCCAAAAGAGAAGTGGACGACGCTACCGAGCTCATATTATTGGACCGCTGTTATGTCGCGGCACAAATACCACGCTCAAATCTCAATATCCGCGGTATAATGGGATTCACGGATCGCACCTACCAACGACAAAGTTGTAAGGTTCAACCGAGCGAAATAATTACCTGACACTGCTTAATTAGCACATATTGCCGTTATTATTATTCGCATCCAACACTTCCGAGATGTACTCACGATTTCTCTCTCCCTCTTTCTCTCTTTGTCCTTCTCCCTCTCTGGAAATCTAAAATACTTGAAAAGTTATCCGTAGATGACGCCACGCGTCCAACATGGACTCTTCCAAAGTCGTTTACATTTGAACGCGAGCTTTAAAGGTGGCGGCACTCGGGGGTGCCGTTCCGTCGTCCACAATTTCCGGTATGTAGATAGAATCGTTACGGAACAACAAAAACACACGAGCGAAGAATCCTCGTAATTCTGAAAGGAAAATCACAAACTGCCTCTGCACCCTGACAACAATAACCAGAAAGAAAAACGACAAAGTACGCTGCTTCGCAAATCTAAGTTACACGTTCTACGTAAACGTTCTTCAAAAAGCGAATATTAAATGGATCACACCTCACACCGTCCTCGAAACGAGTTTCGAATCTTTTAAAACAACATTACCTCTTTATCACCGCGCTCTTACCAACGCAGCTTCGTCACAGTAATTTCGTAGCTCTGACTACATGCGTCATAGATAACATTATGCCCCGCGTAGCGCCGTGTCGAAAACATTACTGACCGCGACGCGACGATATGCGGTTGCGGTAACCTCCGCGCGCAATATCGAAAAGAAAAACATTCCGCGGCCCCCTACTACGCACTTTCTCAACCAGTAATATTACGGGACGAAATTTCCGCGAGCCTCCTCGTAAAAAGAGGCGATAGGAGTGGGGGAGGGTCCCTGTAGTTGATGGTCCGCTCCTGGGCGTCGGGCGCGAAGCTGCTCGTCAGTCATCCGCCAGCCTGCCGTGGAAGCGCCACGCCGTGCTAGGCGTCGACGCTTTCTCGTCACAATCGAGAGTACTACCTCTCTTCTCGCACGTACGTGACGCGTTTTCGCGCGCGTCCACTAATTTCGAAATTCCAGACAGCACGCAGCATCGACTATCGTCCTGTCGCGCGCGCGCGACATAACGCGGTGAGTACGTCGCGTGTGCGTGGGCGAACGGAGGATCCGAAGAGGACAACAAGGTGAGGTTGTATCGACAGTTAAGGGAAGAGGACTCGCTGAATTTCGTTGGAGTGCAGCAGACAGGAAGAGAACACGGGAACGTTCTCCGACGACCTGCTGCCGGCTTGGCTGCACCTAACCCCCTCGATCGTCGCTCTCGTCGGAGCTTCGTGTTTTCGTCTCGTAAAAGGTAACGGTGAGCTTTTCTCGAATGATGCGCATGCGCACTCGTGCATGCCGCTCTTTTTTCCGATTGGCTGATAAGGCATGGCAGGTCCCGTCCCGGCTAATGCACGACGATGCATACGATTTTTTTGGACGATGTTAGCAGTATCGACAACAGGGACATAGTTCGAGATGAAACGCGAGTTTTTATCGAACACCGCGGTAATAAGTGTACGAGAGGTATCGAGCGGTTTGATTGCGTTTAAACGCCATCGGCGCGTTCGGTGTGCGCGATATCGATAGTAATTGTTTTCACCTTACCGCGATAGGCGGGTGGCGCGATATTAACGGTAATTGGGCGCCGTAAGGCGCACGCACTTGGACGCTCGTGTACGCTCTTTTTCTTCTTATTGTATCCCGCATCGAGCGCATCGTCAACATTTTATTTTCGACGTTTAAACTTCGTATTCCTTTTTCTTACTGGGTTTGTTTTGCGAGCGGACAGCAGTCACGTACGAATTCTGCTGTCTCTTCGGTTTCCTAGAAGAGCATTATCTTCGCGGGCGCGCGCTCTCTCTCTCCTATTTGAATTCTTTCGTCAACAAGCTGTTTCTTGAGCTCCTCGCTTGGACACGAAATATTCGATTTCCAATATAAATCTTGTCTCTGTATTTTTTGCGGAACGCGTATGCATATGTGTCTTTACTTCATTATTCTTTGTTATGGTTCTTGCGAATGTTATTGGAGTTTCGTAAAAGATCCACTAGAGCTCGCGCGCGAGAACGAGAAGAGATTTTCGTTACGATGACTGTCGAAGTGTCGTGTAATATTTGTCTGGCGGAAGAAAATGGGACGGATATAATACACGTTACAAGCCGATACATCGACGAATAGGTCGACACGGTGGCTTTGCTATTTTCACGTGTCCCGTTATCGGTTTCGCCCGGTGTGTGCTCCTCGCGCGGGCGCTTCTAAAATACGCTTACGCAAAAATAAAGTACGCGCAAATATATTTGCCCTCCTTTTACTTGCAAAATCATAGGTACATCGGGCCGGCTGAAGGCATTTGTGTACGCCTGACACCCAACACTACTTCACCAAATAGTCTCGGCAATGTCTCCGTGAAGCGGAAACTCTTCTCGCTCGATTTCCTCTCTTCGCTTCGCCATTGTCACTGCCCCCGTTACCCATGCATAATAAATTCTCTTAATTTCCATCGGCGGCTAACTGCGAAAGAGGAAGTGAATTTGAATATTCGTCTGGGACTACGTCGACTCGACGAATCTTTTAGAGAGGATACATTATTATTGTCGAAGTTGTGCAATAGTTTGTTTTTTTTGCTGAAAGTATCGTCAACGTCGTATTGTTCTGGAAGGCGAACTTTAGACATTTTTTTCCCCCGTTTTCCTTGTTGATTGTTATCTCGGTAAGTTTCTTGCGAGAAATTATGCTCACATTGAGTTTTATTTACCGGTCTGTGAACCAAAATAAGGAAAAGATTGGGACGATGGTTTCCCATTCCACCGGTATTCCAAATGGTCGAGTTACTGCGAACCACGCAAATCGTGCTGAATAGCGTGCGATCATCGCGTACTATCTTTCCCGCTGACACGCTGCTGTGCAATTGATCACGTGCCCCAAGTTGCTACACGTGCACGCGATTAGAGCTAACGTCATGATGCAACGGAAGTGAATATCTCGAGGAGCGACCATCCTTGGTACGCCCGTGAAAAAATTGTTTCAATTTCTTCTTTGACTAATTGTAAGTGCCCGAGGACATTTAGATGGAGTGGCTGTAGAAACAGATTAATTAATTAACTAAAATAATGAATAGCAACGACGAGCAATTTGCAGTATTTGTTGACGCGCCCGTGAGAAAAGAATTCTGCTTTTTCTTTTATTAAATTAGATAGAGAAAGTTTTTAGATCGATCACTGATAAACATAAATTAATTAACGTCAATGACGAGGTATTTACAGAAATTAGTTAACGTGACCGTGAAAAAGGATTTCCGCTTGTCGCTCGATTAATTAAGATCCTCGGGATTTGTAGATTAATCACTGATAAAAACAAATTGATCGATTAATACAATAAATAGTTAAGACTAGTGACGAGCAACTTAATCTCTTAGCGTGCACGCGAAAAATGTTACTTTGCCTTCGATGACAACCCTAAGAAATTTGCAATCTACCAATCTCTAAGAGAAATTGATGAATTAATTGAACAATTAATCGTCGCATCAGACGCGTACGATAATTATCGCTCGATACATAGCGCGTAAATTCACGAGAATTCGAAGGTACTGGCAGAACGAGAGAATGGTTTCGCACCAGCAACAAAGCCAGGAAGTATTCTGTTACCGTTTAAAGTGTGTGGATGCTTGCCGAGGGACGGAAGAGCGCACGCAGGTGTAAGGATTTATCAATCGATCGATTGCTTTTACACAACGTGGATATCGGTGAGAATGTTCGTTGGCAAAGCCCACGCATTAATTGCGCTAACGTAATTCTATCGATCACCATCTTTCCGTCCTCCCTTCTGAGAACTACACGCAGGCGTACCACGAGAGTTCACAATGCGAACTTAAATTCACCGATCCGAACAAAAGAGAAAAGAGAGAAGAAAAGAATGTGAAAGATTCGAAGCTCTCTCCAGTACCTTATCCATCCGACGTTCCATCTACCTCGAAGCTCCATTTTCCATTCCTTTCTTCCGCACGACGAAGAAAGATAACAAAATGAAGAAGAAAAATAGGTAAGAGTGCACAAAGAGATTTCAAGCACTCCGATATATCTCCTTCGTCCCGCGGCAAAAGAAAATAGCGATGGAGAAGAGAAATAGAAAAATCCACGAAGAAATTTCGAGCGGGCCGATACACATCCTTCTGGCCAAGAGCGATTCTATCTTCGCGTTATTCGTCACGATCGATTGCATAGTGATTCATGCAAATGTCACGTCCACTTCCTTCACCAACAGAGTAACGATAATGGGCGCTAACTGAAATCGTTGCATCGAGAAAGCTTGGAATCTCTTTGGGTCCTCTGTAGTCTTCGCGGATCAACGGAGGTACCGCGAATTCGTTTGCGCTTCTCATTAACGTGGACGATTAATTGGCGAGACGTTAATTCGATCGATCTACAGAACGCGACGATGCCGTTGGAATGCGAATAGTTCGCCGAACGCGCGCGAATTCAAATGGTCTGCCCGCGCGGAAGGAACGAGAGTGCGACCGAGGTGCATGTGCACACCATTGTCGCAAGTGCAAGGTTACGCATGTGCTACGTGGCATTGTGTTATCCGCTCGATTATTTTTCTCGCTGCGACTCGAACTCGTCAAGCGGTTGCCGTTTTATAAGGCAATTCGCTCGTTCCTCCGTGAGAAACTTTTCAAACGAAAATTATTTCCTTTTCTTCTGATTTTTGAAAGGTCGAGAACCATTTGATTTAAGCTAGTGTCGATTATTTATTTAATTTGTTCGATATTGTTTCGCAATGGTAATTCGGCGACAATGTTTATAACGATTATGAAACAAAGGAAATATGGATGAGGTTGAAAAGGAATAACAAACGCAGGTCCTAATGTAAATAATTTATGAATTAAGTAGAATATATGTATGCGTATGCGAATTTTTGCGAAAGGGTACAGCAGTTGATAATATTGGAAGGACAAATGTTGATAATAATTAACGCTTTGAACGCCACACGGTGGCCATATGTGACCGCAACTTGTTTTTCCTGTGGCGTCACGGTGGTCACCGATGACCTCCAGAGAAATCATTAAAAGAATTATTATACTAACCGCAATTTACAGCATTTTAAAAGATCAGATATTAATAAAAAAAGCACACACGAACAATGCAATTTGTGGCGCCACGGAAAATCTATGGAAAATCAGTGTGCCAATCAAAGGCTTATGGAACCGAAGGGCACTTGAATAAGTTTTGAAAAGCGTAATAGATATTTACTGCGATGAATTTGTAAATTAAATAGAAAGTAAATCTACGCGGGTGAATTCTTCTAAAAGGGTAAAGCAGTCGATAATAATCTCGGGCGGTAATTGAAATAATCGACGTGTAATAATTCCACGAAGATTGACGAGCTCTCGTGAAGTTTTCGGCAACACGTTAAATCGTCGGGCACGGAGCTGTAATTAACATCATGCTTCTCATCTGTATTCAATTAACTAAAGTAGGTCGCCTGCGACAAACCTACCCACGATTTAGACGTTATCGTTATCTAGCGATATTACACGTGTAACATCGCATTGTATACGTCCCAGCGAATTGCAAAACGACCTCGCGATAAAATCACATCAACGATACTGGAACTGTTAGAAATAATTTAACGACGAAAGACTCACATTCTAAGCGTCCCAGCAAATTGCAAAAGACCTGACGATAATTTCGTATCCACGGTACCGAAACTCTTGAAAACAATTTACGAATTGCAAGAATATTAGAACTCGGCGAATTGCAAGAAGACCTCGCGATATTTTCACATCCACGATACTAGAACAATTTAATGACAACATCGACAATACTAAAACTGTTTAGAAGTAATTTAACGACAAAATACTCTCTTTGCTAATAAATTCTACTTCCTGGATCGAACCCTTGTGAGAACATCTTAATTGTACCATCGAGAATCGTTCTCTTTTAAGTCTTTTTAGACTTTATTCGGCACGAAGAACCGTACGAACGAGCGTTTCCATAAGTAGCTTATCGCGCAGGGATCCGCGAAAGTTTCCAAAGCGATCTCTCGTCGATGCGGCCGATCGAGCGAACCAATTAAGCAATGCCGAGGGAATTGCAAGAATCGTGAAACTTCATTTAAATATTTTCTTCTCTCCCAGCGCTGTGAGAGGTTCTCGAGTGACCCGAATATCGTTCGTGCAGTTAATCGATCGCATTCGAGTTTTACGCGCTTTCGATAACCCAACACTTCTTCGTGCTTTTCGCGCGGCACGTGCGAAAGTACTTTGTCGTCGCCCACGCGAACCACGTGGGATCCACGATGGAATGGACATATTCTACGGAAGTTCCATGGAACCCGAGGATCATCGATGGTTACTACTGCTTCGTGGCGCCACAAGATGCCCACGAATCGGTGTACTTTAAACTTCTTCAAACGAAGTTCACGTTCATTCGAATCCACGTTGTGGTACTCTCGCAGTTTTGTCGCCAAGGAGATTTACTTCGGAGATACCGTGATTAGCGAGACGATTAGTAAACAATAAATTACGAATGTTTTATCATTCTGGAAGATTTGCTCTCCGAGAATTGTAAAGGCGACTGCGGTTTGCAGCGTGTCACGGTTCACCGCGATATTGCGAAATGCGCGAGGACCCCTGCTGTTAAACGGTCCACTCCCCGCGAATGGATTTAATATAAACATTCGTCGACATTCCATGGGACCCGCGAGCGAGACCGTAACGAGATCCGTACCGTCTGACCCATTATCGCAGCTCGACCTCCGGCTTTACGAGCTCGGAAATTATCCTTTATTTGTAATTAACAAGGATATCCTTCTGCATCCGCGCGAAGAATGTACTCCTTCGATTCTCGTTCACGGAAGAATTCCCAAAAACCAGCGGGTCTCGAGTCGACCCCAATTATAATCGCACACGCTCTGGGATCGATGATTGGAAATTGGTTGGGTGCAATTGGTCGATCGCCAAGTAGGCGTCAACGTATCGACGCCGGTCACGCGGCAGGGAGAATAATTTTCTCGTGGAATATTTCGCGTGAATTTTCATTTTAGGAATTTGGGAGAATGAAGAGGAAAATTGTGGAACGTATTTTGACGCGATTACGAAGTCAGACGATTGGCGAGGAAATATAATTAGATGGAGAAAATATCGCGTGAAATATTTCCCTCTTAATTTTCCTTTGGGGTGTTCGGTATTAAAGAGGGTTGGAGTAATCGTAAACATTCTTTTGACGCGAATACGCGGCAAGGCTGGAAAATAAATTGAACGAAGAAATGCCGCGTAGGTTATTTTCCGACGAATCTTCTTTTCGGGGGATTCGTGAAAATTCTTTCGGCGCGATTATAAGGCCACGCGATTGACGGAAAAGAAGTTAA
The DNA here is from genome assembly GCA_944319695.1 of Tiphia femorata. NCBI lineage: Eukaryota > Metazoa > Arthropoda > Insecta > Hymenoptera > Tiphiidae > Tiphia > Tiphia femorata. The sequence goes on from OX090902.1 coordinate 6,753,062, forward strand.
ATGAAGAAGATCCTGTGTGGCAGTTTTCCATACGGATTTTCCTTTTTGGATGTACTCGAAAGAAAGAAGTTGGAAAATCGTGAAAATTCTATCGGCGCGACAACGAGACCGGTCGACTAATCGAGAACAGAATTCGACGAAGAAAGAAAATCTCACGTGGAAAATTTCTCTACGACTGGGACTGGACCGTAGGCCGGAAAGCGAGGTAGAGGGAGGGCCTGGGATTATAACTTCCTCCTAAATTGAATGTGACTCATCGTGCGGCGTCGGCGACGGGCGCCAAAACGAAATCGCCGGAACGAAAGTCGGGCGATTTGATTTACGACGCCACCGTGAAATTTCTAATACACCGTTTGGGACGTGCGCGGATTCAAGAGTGGCCAACAGAGTCCGCGGACACCCATCACCGACGTTTGGCGAAAAATCAAACCCGTAAAGCCACGAGTCGGTGCCCCTTACCAAACGAAGCACACGTTATTCCTCGAAGCAATATTCAGCGGGACGAGTACAGCTTGAGTTTCTTTTTCGCAAAAATCGATCTTCCAACTGTCAACTTCGTAAATGGCGAATCGAATGGCTAAAACGAATTTGGCCGTAAAGTCGTCCGTGTCGCAGAACACCGGGGAAAATCGTTGTAGAAAATTAAAAAGATTCGAGTGTAAAATTACGAACGGAATTGCAAGCGAGATTGCAAGTGGAATTGCAAACGAAATTGCAAGTGGAATTGCAAACGAAATTGCAAGCAGGTTGGCGACCTCTCCCCTGAGTGGAACGACCAGATCGGTACTCACCGGCTCTCTTCCTACAGTTAATAATAAACGGTCAATTAAGAAGTAACGACGTCTCCGTGCTTCAGCCTCTCTCACTTGATCCTCCTAGTTCCTTTACTTCTTCGTCGGCCCGATGACGACGACGAGCTACGGGATGATACGAGGGTGGATAATTTTACACGCTCGGGTCGATAGTCGTCGTTCACCAGGCATCGCTCGCTGGATTCTATTTGTCGAGAGCGCAGAAGGGAAATGCTCATCCTCCCATGAGGCGTGTTTACGGCCGCTGCAGTTATACGACCGTAAAAGAAGGTGGAAACCGTTTCGACCTGAAGGCGCCACGCGATGCAAGGACGTCTCGCGACGAGGCGCGCGCGCCTTCCTTTACTCCTCTCGCTCCCTTTACCACCTCCTTCTTTTCCACCGCGGGAAATAATCGGCGCCGATCGACGCGCACACGCCTTTACGTCATCCGATCGGGGATAATTCGCCGGGTGCGTCACCCAACGACGAATCGCGAAGTTCAAATAATCGAGGGAGGAAAAGTCAGGGCTGAGGGGTGATTATTATTTGAGCGGTGATGAAATTTGAAAATCGATGCTTTACTGGGATTAGATTTAGGCTAGAGGTTATGGTTAATTTTTTTTTTTTTTTATCGTTGTTTATTTCAATGTGCTCCAACATGCAGTCTCTTAGGATGAACGATTATATTATTCGTTATCTGCGTTATATGAAATTGTGCAGGTTACAATTATCCGCGAAGTGTGAATTTGAAACAGTTAGATTAGCGGAGAAGAAACATATTCATCTGAATTGAGATATAAATGTTATCTCTAGGGTGCTTCGAATTTTTTGGAACGCTCAACAGTAACGCTTACATCGCGAAAATCGAGAAGCTCCAAAAATGATTTCCTTCTATAAACTGAACGCTCTCAAGAATACACAGAGATCGTCGACGAAGTTCAACTCCGGAAAAAAGTAAATTAGTGGAAGAGCAAAACACGAATGTCGATTAAAATATAAATGTCATCTGTAGTATTCCTTCAACTTTTTGCAACCTCGGCAATTACACTTACTCATAAAAACCGAGCAGATTCAAAAAGAATTTTCTTCTACGACCTAAACACTCTCAAGAATCGAAAGCCATCGATTACCTCGATAACTCGACTCTACGTTACAGCCCAAAAATTCGCCTAAACCTCTCTCCGCGATGCCTCTCGACCCACCCATCTCACCAAAGAAGTAAAAAATGAAAAAAACGAACACAAAGTTCACCCACCAGATTTTCATCCGCCATATGGCACGTGCTGATTGGTTCTCGCGAATTTCTCTCGGAGCAAACCTTACGACACGAAAAACGTCGTCCGTGCGCCGTGAGTGCAGCGAACTCACCGGCAGAAGGAGCACTTTAGATAAGCCTGGACAGCATGGGAGTGCGCGCGCGTCGTTATCGCGTCCCGTCGCGAACGCGTTATCTCTCGTATTCGGTGCTTCTTATCGGCATGGCGAATGTGTGTGAAACGTTCTCCACACCTTCTCTCTCCTCTTCATTCTCTATCTCCCTCAGCCTCGTTCGTCACGGTCATCTCCGTGGAAACGTCGACGGCCGCTTTGGGCGTGCGGACGTCGGTCTCGTCGCGCGACGTCCTGTGTCCCGCTTTTGCGCTTCTTCGTACGTCGTCGCTTCGAAGGCGAAGCGGTGGCCTCTTTTGCATCCACCGGAAATGCAACGACGCGGTATAAATGAATGTACGGCACCCGCGAACGATCGGAGTAGCGATTGGACGGGCGCGGCTGGCGCACGGCCGATATCGAGCCAGGACAGTTTCGAGGTATCGAAACCGCAGGAGGACGCTCAACGGAGACATTCCTTTTACCTACAAGGTGAGTCGATTGTCATCGGCCTCGTCGACTTCCACCGCGGTGTTTCGTTGAATATCCGCGTTGTGGACCGTCACGTGGAAAATTCGCGCCGCCTCGACACCGGTGCGAAATAATTGGCGAGTAATTGTCGTGAGTAGGCTGTGCGCCACGAGGATTCTTGGCGACGCACTTCGACAATTGCGAACGTTCATGCGAGAAATCCATTACCGCTTGGACGAACGTAATGTCGTCGATTGTTTCTCGAGAGTCGGTGATTCGATTACGGAATCGAATCGCGATTACGCCTTACCGCGAATCCCTTCCGCAACAATGATTCTTGAGATTCTCTCTCTCTCTCTCTCTCTCGATCTTTATGTTCTAGAAGCGCGAAGATTGAATTCCTTTTACGTGCATCGTTTTAGAGCCTGCCTCTTGTAGTACGTTCGTCGAGGCCTGTTCTCGCTTGACGTACTTGCCAGACTGTGTACACAGAGAGCGAAGAAGTAAGAGAAAAATTCTTTCGAGGAACACCGCGACGAGACGGTGCACGACCGGTCGGAGACGCCAGAGTGCCTGCGCCAGCGCGCCAGGCTCCCTCGTTTTCGCTCCGAAACTGCTCATTGTGTTGCTCGTGGTGAAATTACGATGGACCATTATGTCCTGCAAATTACTGTTGTCCAAGTGATTGACGAGAGTGAGAGACCCCTCGATGCTACGTCATAGGCACGTGCCGATCGATACGTCGACTTTTCTCGTCGCAAGGGCAACGTCGTAGTCGGCAGCGCACGTGCACCTTCCGATAACTGGTAAATTCTCGCGGTGTGGTAATTGACATTGACCACCGTGTGTGATGCGCGGTGCGAAGAAGCGTTCGGAGAATTTGTGAATTTCGAGAATCGGAGCCTGAGCGATTTTCATCGTTTTCGAGAGTTTTGTTAGACGACGGTTTAAGAACTAACTGATTGAGATTGATTCACCGGCGTGCGATCCGCGGTTCGAAGAAGTGTTCGGGGAATTTGTGAATTTCGTGAATCGAAGCCTGTGCGATTCTATCGCCTTTTTCATCGTTTTGAACAATTTTATTAGGTGATGATTTAAAAATTAACTGATTGACATTGACAAGTGCGTATTGCCTTGTTGAAAGAAGCATGCGAGGCATTTGTGAATTTCAAAAATCGAAGCCTGCGTGATTTTATCGCGACTTTCATCGCGTTAAGAATTTTGTTAGGTGACGATTTAAGAATCAACTGATTGTCATTGATCACCGTGTGTGATGCGCGGTGCGAAGAAGTGTTCGGGGAATTTGTGAATTTCGAGAATCGGAGCCTGCGCGATTTTCATCGTTTTCGAGTGTTTTGTTAGACGACGGTTTAAGAACTAACTGATTGAGATTGATCACCGGCGTGCGATCCGCGGTTCGAAGAAGTGTTCGGGGAATTTGTGTATTTCGTGAATCGAAGCCCGCGCGATTCTATCGCCCTTTTCATCGTTTTGAACAATTTTATTAGGTGATGATTTAAAAATTAACTGATTGACATTGACCACTGCGTATTGCCTTGTTGGAAGAAGCATGCGAGGCATTTGTGAATTTCAAAAATCGGAGCCTGCGCGATTTTATCGCGACTTTCATCGCGTTAAGAATTTTGTTAGGTGACGATTTAAGAATCAACTGATTGTCATTGATCACCGTGTGATGCGCGGTTCGAACAAGCGTTCGAGGAATTTGTGAATTTCGAGAATCGGAGCCTGCGCGATTTTCAGTGTTTTCGAGTGTTTTGTTAGACGACGGTTTAAGAACTAACTGATTGAGATTGATCACCGTGCGATCCGCGGTTCGAAGAAGTGTTCGGGGAATTTGTGAATTTCGTGAAAAAAAGCCTGCGCGATTCTATCGCCTTTTTCATCGTTTTGGACAATTTTATTAGGTGATGATTTAAAATTTAACTCATTGACATTGACCACTGCGTATTGCCTTGTTGGAAGAAGCATGCGAGGCATTTGTGAATTTCAAAAATCGGAGCCTGCGCGATTTTATCGCGACTTTCATCGCGTTAAGAATTTTGTTAGGTGACGATTTAAGAATCAACTGATTGTCATTGATCACCGTGTGATGCGCGGTTCGAACAAGCGTTTTTTTCGATAATCGGATCTATTATCACGATTTTCATCGTTTCCAGAATATTATCGGCGGTGCAAAAACTAACCGATTGTTTCTCTCGTTTTACATCTCCTTGAGCAATTTTTCCATCCTTTCAAGCCATTTTAAGTATTTATCAAGAATTCGAGCTGAAAGAGAACTTCTACTTAATTCCGTTTCATCTACAAAATGTCTCGTTCCCATGAATTAATTTCTAGCACAGATTGGGACGAATCAAATGAATTCCTTCTACTTGATAATTCGGTCTAAAGAAAATCGAACTTGCACGGTGGCTTTTTTAATTTCTCGTTCGCATCAATTAATCTCTCCTATCTTGTACTAGATATTGGAGTACGGACCAAGGTGGAACTCTCCTAGAAAAGCTTCGAGCTCAGTGCCGTTACAAGGAACTCCAATTCTCCGAACTTTGAATCTGCTTGCTCGAGCCCTCTGCTCCTCGCGAGTACTCGAACTTCCTCGTAGGATGTTCGTAGAAACCGTAGGCGAGAATGAAACGAGCATCGTTCTCCGACATTACGGATTCCGGAGTGCGCTCTCTCGGTGCCTTCCGCGCGATCGATAGAATTTCCCTAATCGTCCGAGAGAGTCGCCGACCCACGCAAGAAACGCTCTCGTCCCGTGAGATTCTCCTCGACTCCTTCTCTCCTCGCTCGATAAGTCGAATCGCGAACGATAATCCTTTCGCTCGCGTGACGTCACGAGCGTCGCTACGTCACCCCCGCGTCGCGACGCGTCGTCAACGTCGTAGGCGCATCCGTAAAAGGGATGCTCCTTCTTAAGGAGACTCTTTTTTGACGCAACTCAATGCGACGTTGGCAAATCCTCCCTCTCTCTTGTCCTTCTCTTCTTACGTCCTTTCGCTCTCTCGTACAAGCTCCTCGCCCCACAGATTTTACGAGCGACTACTCACGGCCCGTTTGCCCCAGTCGCCAAAGGAATTTACCGAAGATCGCAAGAGAAGCAAGAGTAATTCGCCGTTTAGCCCCTTTAATACTACAAGTACGAACCGGCCAAAACGACCGGTTGCATACAGTTTTCACAAGAATTTCTCTTTGACACTAGAACTACCAATTTTTTTCTTCATATAGAATCTTCTTTCGTCGATCACTCGTTTTGGCAGGTTTGATAGTTCTAGTGTTAAGAGGGAATTTGTTTGAACTAGGATGGATTGTTTATTTCATATTCATGATATCGTTTACGATGAAGATTTATCGGTGACGTTGACAATGATTAAAGAATCAGGCGAAATTGGAGAATTTGTGAAAAGAATAGCTGAAACAGAAATCACAGTTTCACCGTAAGACATGTATAATTTAACATACATTAAACGGCGGACAGCTCGAACAGAGTAATAAAGTTTCACGTTTAGCATTTTGGCATAAATGCGACAGCCGTGCAGGAGAAATGCATCGCGAGGTGGTATCGATTCGCGAGAATCGTGAGAGGTCGAATTTTAAAGTCGACGTGAAATGCGAGAGTGTCTCTCGCGATCCGAGAATTCGACGTTCTTGTCGTTGCACAATGGGCTTGAAAGGATCGGTAAGAACTCTCGAGGTTACCCAAGTGGGAGAGGAAAATCCATTTTTCGAACAAAGCGCGCGAGATCGTGGAAGGTTAAACGTTGCTGAGGAGAGAGACGAGGGATTCGCGGGAGGTACTTTATAAAAGATCTCGATTCTCTCGAATGTTTTTTCAAGGTTTTTTTATAAAGCACTTCCAAAGAAAATCGACCAAGAAAATCGATAAAGAAAATCGAGATCTCTTATAAAGCACTTCCAAAGAAAAACGGTCGAGAAAATCGAGATCTTTTATAAAGCACCTCGCACGAATCTCTCAATTGTTTTTACTGTTCTAATTCGTTCGACTCGTTCGCTCTTCGTCTCGTTCGAGAGTTTCGCAAATTTCTGTCGAAGATTCAAGATCTTTCATACATCACCTCACACCGAGCCTCACACGTATCTCTCGATCGTTTTTACTCCTCTAATTCGTTCGACTTTTCTTCTCGTTCGAGAGCTTCGTAGATTCCTGTCGAGAATTCTCGAGAGGAGACAGTACGACGAAGTTGTACGGAAAACGGAAAAGTATTCGGTCGTGAAAGTTCGATTTATCGAACGTATCCCACGGTCTGCACTGGGGTAAGAGAAACGTTGGCTGGAAAAGTAATTCAATTTCCGATCGCATTTCCTCTCCCGCAGTCGCATCTGCCGGACGTCGAAATGCTCCTAGTGGAAAATGCAAGACAGCCTTTCGAAAAAGAGGCAAAAGGAATAAGAGAATAATAAATGATGGGTATCGAAAATCGATTAACTTTTAAACGCTCATCGACCTCACGAAAGTATTTCAATTAGCAAGGAGATTGAACTTGGAGTACAAAATTCTTCAACCTCTTACAGAAGTCCGCCACGCTTGTACGTGTTTCTTGTTAGTTTGCAGATTTCTGACTTGTATAATGCCTGCATATTACTTTCTTCGTAAACTTGCAATTTTGTTATTGCAAGCAATACTGACTTAAACTTATTCGATGTAAGCCGTTCGTCCGTAAGCGTTAAGGCATTATCTAGTGCGCTGAGGCGTGCTTAATTACGTTTGCACCTTGTACTTTGTCTCTCTTTTCTTGTACCTTTTATTTGCTATTAGCTTGTACCATTACAGGGCTTATCTCGTATAAATAAATAAAGAAATATCCATCGAAGAAAATAAATAATCGAGGATACATTGAACTTGGAGCAAAAAAAGCAATACTACAAGCTTATTTGATGTCTTGAAGGTGTCTGCCACGCCTGTATGCGCTTCCTGTTAGCTTGCAGATTTGCGACTGCAAAATGTTTGCATATTAGTCTGATCGTAAACTTCCACTGTTTGGATAATAAACAATAAATTGAAGCTGGCTTAAATAAATTCATTACTGAAGAGGTCGAGTAATTCCATTGAAAGAATCTTCGATATTTTCTTCCACAATTTCGCGAAACTTCGTCGGAAGGGGAAATATATTTTTCTCCTGAACCGAAAGCATTTCGACGACCCGGTCTTCTCAGTCCTTCGAAGGTCGGTGAAAATAATTCGGGTCTTCGGCCGCGGCACGATTCCTGGCCCACCACCTGGTGCATGCAAATACCTACACTGGTACGTGGTGTGAATCGAGGTAGGAATCGCGACAAGTGTTTCGTTCTTAACTTGCGCAATCCTCGTGGCCGCGGCACTCAATTGGAATGTCGCATTGATTATGCTAATGTGCCAGTGACGCTAAATTTCCGGTCAGTCTCGTTTTCGGGGTTACGCGCACCTTACGGTACCTTACCGCGAAAATTTATTCGTCAACCCTTTTTCGCGTGTGACGCGCGCGAAAGCTGACGACGAACACCGTAAACGGTTCGTTGGCGGACGAGTCGCTCTCGTAGAGCATGTCAAATGGAAAATAAATGAAGTCGAGAGAACGAGCGAAATGGAGACCGGGTCGTGTGAAATTCTAAACCGGAGAACGAACTTTACGATAATGCAGTAAAATTGCAATTTTTATTTTACGACAATCAACGAAGATCTTATGGTCGTTTGCTTCAGTTTTATGTGCCAGCCCTTTTCCGTGAGTGACGAGTCGCTCTCGTAGAGCAGGTCAAACGGAAAATGTATGAAGTCGAGAGAACGAGCGAAATGAATGTAGCGTCGTACGGGATTTCTAAACCGGAGAATGAATTTTGCGATAACGCCGCAATTTTCAGTTGGAAATTTTGATTTTACGATAATCGACGAATACCTTCTCTTTGTTTCCTCGAGTCTTACGTGTCAACGCTTTTTCACGCGCGAGGGCTGACGACGAGATTCTAGACCAAAGAACGAATTTTGATTTTAATTTCGGTTTTACGATACCCGACAAAAAACTTTTGTTTGTTTCCTTTCACCTTATGCGGCACTACGGGTGAAAAAACAATCGCGGCGAATTTTACTTGAATAATAATATTAAAAAACTTACAATTGGTATTTTTACTTTCCTACACACCTAACGAGCAAGTTTAACGTGATATTTAATGGTACTATTTAATGGTTGAAACGATTCTCCTTGCTTCTTCAAATAAATTGATTAAGAACTTAATTTTGAATAAACTTCGAGAACGTTGTAGAATAAAGGCCGATAATTTTATAGACCGGAAGTGGGATGTGGCTTTCCTGTTTGGGTACACGAACTTTTTTAATTGACAAGCGCGTGTCGGCACGCCGGAAAGAAGGCGAGCCACCTCGAGCTTCGGAAGAGCTTGATCCCGCGATATTTTTAAATCGGATAGCTGTGAAAAAAGTTCTCTTCCAGCCAGACGCGCTCTTCTCTTCAGGACTCGTCGATCATAGATAACTTGCCTATCGCGTCACGCTCGCTGCAGTGACGTCCGTGCCGTGCGCGAGACATGAGATCGTCGCATTCGATCGCGAGAACTCGTGGAACGTTCTCTCGCGATCGATAGAAAATCGAAAATCCAATGTCAAATTGTGAATTTTCGGCCCTCAACTCCCGCGCGTGCCCTTACAATAACGAATCGGCCTTTTTCACGAGACCCTTTTAGACGCGATCTTCGATTCTGAGAGTGGCAAAAATAATCAGATAATTTCACAACGAGACTTAATTACTCTATTCGTCACTTCTGAAGGGAATCGATCGATCTTACGAGAGAAATTACAAATTTCGATGGCCCAATAGGCGTACTGAGAAAATGCGTCGTCCGCAAAGGGTTAAAGCCGATAGCTTAGAAGAAGTGTCGCGCTAAGCGCACGCGCTTGTCATGAAAAAGAAGAAGAAGAAAAGACCTGGCGCTTATTTACAGTGCGACAAGCACGCTTAACGTGCCACCGCGGATAATCACCATTATCGTGATTATTTTTTAATCGGCGAGAACCGCACAATCCACTCGACAAAGACGTTAATAAATCTTCTAATGTCCCCGCAAGCCTTTCGTGATATTCATCGGCTATGTGTACACCTGTGTCCCATGTGCAAGCAACCATTGTTTGTCAAAGTTCTTCGATAGTCGATTTTGCCATCTCTGACGCTCTTCCGCTCCGACTGCTCGGCTCCATGCTTATCTCTCGACTTGGGATTATCGTTTTGCATATATTATCATTTTTCGCCCAGTGATCGATCCTCATCCTTATATCTCTCTCTCTCGCTCGCAGCTTTCCCTCGCTATCATCCGCGTATTCTCGCTCACACGCGAATCGACCAGCCAAGCGAATAGATTAAACCCCTCTTTGCTGAATTTATAATTTCAACGATCACGTCACGTCAGGGCCGACGAACGCAAAGCGACTCTTCATTTAATTGCAAACTTATTTGGCAAATTTACGATCCGGTGAATTTGGATAGAAAATTTTCAGGTACCTTGGAAACTGAAGGTTGTCGTGTTTACCAGTTAAGGACTATCCTTCGGTAATTCCTTTGTCCTTTACGCCTCCTTCTTGCTTCGTTTCTATCGCGCTGCTCCGATTTTCCAGCGCTAACGAGCCACCAGGAATAGCTCCCTTCGTTTTCCTCGCATTCGCTCCGCTAAATCGACTGAAACGTTTTCGTCCGGGATACTGGGTCGAATGGTCAACCGGGCCATGGAATAAGTTCGTCAATCGTAAAATCGTTCCACAATAATACCTATTTTTCCTTGCGTCCTCCGCAAATAGGCTGTGCACATTTCTGAAGAAAACGCGAAGAGCCGAAAAATCGAAATTCTCGAGGGCTGTCGGTGTATCGCGTATCTCGTACCCTTGAGACTGATATACAATTCGGCCGATAAGACTGAACTCTCGCGGTGCAATGACTGATACGCTGTTAATCGTAACTAGTCAGGTTTGCAGAAGGATTAGGCATTCGTCCGATACCGCGCGAGAAGATCCGAGAAACTAGTGAGGAACTAAATGTCACATTACCGAGATTGCTTTTGGTTCAATCGAAGTCGTTTGGCGACATTCTCCGTGATACTTTATCCGTCCATCTGGAATCTTCAAGGAAAAACGATCTGGTCCTTATTTCTTGACCCATCCGTCTCCACCTCCGCCATGAGATTCGAGTCGTGGTCCTACGAGTTCTCCGGTAAATCGAACTTTGATTTCCTTCGAGCAGTAAAACGGTGGCGCGGCTTGGCCCGGATATCGAATTCCATCAAGTCCGATTTCAAGGTGACACGTTCCTCCCGCATTCTTCTCTTCCGCCTGGTATTCTTCGTGCCATCTCTCTGCTTTTTCCAGTCCGTCATCGATCCGCACGCAAAAGTTCATTAGTCACAGGAGTGACTCGTGACGATTCGCAGTGGGTGCTGACGCGCGCGCGCGGATAATTGCAGGGCCACGTCTACCAGGTTTGCGCAGTAATCACCACTGATGATGTCGGTGACAGCGGCGGTATTGATGTACATACAATCAGTTCGACAGCAAAGTTGTTACTCGATAAGATACATTGATACATATCGAAATTTTAGGTCCTTTGGTAGATCAGTACCGATAGTGATTCTTCTTCAATGGATGCCAAATCGACGTTAGATCAAAGCTCGTTTGATAGTTAGCCGAAAGTATCGATATCTATTCGATAGTTACGTTAAAATATGTGAATATATAAAAACAGTTTGACGATATTTTCACGAAGGTATCAGACAGGTATCGATACATTTGCATGTGTGAGTATTGATGAAATATTAGTATTAGTAGTAGTATTAGTTTACTTACGGGTCAGAAACCCTTCGATAAGTAGTATCGATAAATAATATATACAAAAGATAGCGGTAAGTATGGTTAAGAAAGAAAACAACGAAAGACAAAGAAAACACAAATGAAAAAGCCATAAGTTGTTAAGAAGAAAATAGAAGAAAATTTCTCTTATTGAGATAACTATTTACAAGGGCTTAGGCTCAGGTGGATCTTAAAACTAGTTATGCTTCTGGAAAAAAAATCTATTCCTCTTGGTACCTTTGCCTCTGACGCGTATTAATTCCAAATCGAAATTCACAAATCGGCATCGACAGTATCGATACTCCATATTCTCAATATTCAATCCCAAACTGCTCGATCGGCTGTAAAATTCCACTGCACCTCGTGACTTTTCCGAAATTGGAACACGAGCCCGTGGGCGATAATGATTTTACCACTGACCGGAGAATTACAAGGATTCCATTTTTAGCGCAACACTCTCGCGGACGAAACAACTCTGGAATACTCGAAGCGCGTTCATTCGTTTGAAACTTTCCGACGAATTTTCATTTCCATTTAGTTTCTCGCGCTTCGTCGAAATGTAATTTCCGCTCTTGCGACAATCGCCGAAATCTCGGTACCCTCGTTAGGGGTGGAACCAAAAAATTGAAAAGAGGGGTAGGTTAACGCGAGTAGTATCGGAAAAGTCACTAGCCTCCTATGAAAGAGCCTCCAGGGCATCGCGAGGATTTTCCATTCGCTTGACGTCGTCTACAAAAAAAAGTCCTTCCGCGCTCGTTTCCTTTTCGCGAGGAAAGCCGTGCGATACACTCTCTGGAAAAAAGTGGAGAATGGTGAAGATGGGAGGTGATAAAAACGCTCGTCTATCGAACTCGCTTTCTCACGGAAGCAGAGCTCGTGTTGAGATAGATAGATGGATGACTTATTATCCAGGTCTGAACCGAACATCTTTTGAACTACACAGGAAAAAAAAGAGAAGAATTTTTGGAAAATGGAGAAAAAATCAAATCATACTAGTAACAACGCATATCAGACTAAGATGTTACCGTATCACTCTTAAGTGAAGAATCAAACATTCGTTTAAAACTAGAAATTTTATTAACAATCGTGATGTTATCACGAAGGAAATTTCATAAACACGCCGCTTTAACCTGAACGAAGTTCTGAAAGATAGCTCTTCTAAAGCTACAGAGAGAGTGAGAGAGAGAGAGAGAGAGAGAGAGAGAGAGAAAGAGAAAAGTTTCGCCCCTTTAGGGGCCAACTAACTGGAACTTCCTAACGAACTCACTTGATCACTTTCTCGTTTCGCGAAGGCACTGGCCTTTAACTTGCGAAGATCGCTTCCCAGATCGCACGTCAATTTGTCGATACCCCGGATTAATTTGTCGATGCTCAATTTTCTCGAGTTACCAGAAACGTTCTATCATAAATGAGCAATCGACGAGATCTGCGCAAAGAGTCGCACACCTGCCTTTCTCGTTCCTCTTCCGCCTTGCCGTGACCTTTGCGCGTGGAAAAATTGTAAGGTCGTGTTTGTCCACTCCCTCGAGCGTGAGTTACCTTCCGATGCATCATTCCTTTCCAATAATACACCCAAGCCGTGATCATTAACGATCACGCACGATCGCAGGAGCAGAATGAGGACACTTCCCCGCTCCAAACTTTCCGGCTGTTGTTGGAGGACGGTGAGAGAGAAAAGAGGAAATTCGATGGTCGATAAGTCTCGAAGCGATAAACAACCCTCTCCAATCCGATATCGATACTCGAAGGGGCTTGGCCCGCGAGGGTTGGCAAGGATAATCGCTCGAAATAATCGTCCCTTGTCTTTGCCGTATTTTCCTTCCGGTCTCCAGGACGACGCGGGTCATCCCCGCATGAACTGGTCAAACGTCAAGGATCGTGTTTTTGTGAGCTGCAGCAGCAGTTACCGTTCGTTCGCCAACTGAGGACGATACGGAATGTTATTTATTTATTTTTTCATTTAATACGAGACAAGTCACGTAATGGTACAAGCTCATAGCGAACGAAAGGAGCAAAACGAGGAAAAGGAAACGTACAAGGTACGCACGAACGATTTACACTAAATAAGCGTAAGTTAATACCAACCGTTACGATTTCAATGGCAATAGGATATTTCTTGGCGCGACGTTTGCCATCTGGCCGGATCTGTCTCTGAGTTTATGCGCCACTCGGTTATCGGTGAATTTGTTCTCTCATTGTCAGTAGAGATTTGTAGGTTTCGTACTAAACAGTAAATAAGTGTACTAATCAAACTAAGCAACGCAAATAAGCACTGACAAGTGTTTAAGATGTGATAGATATTAAAAGACGCGTAGGTTCTTGACTAAAGTAACTTAATCGAGTAAATTCTGTAAAACATGTTGGATCTTCCATAATTTTCTACTAGATCCGGCGCAAGTGTATTCACGCCAGTAACCAGTTGATAATTCACCTTACGACGAGGTGTAATGAGAAGACGGGAAAAAAAAGAACCACGCCACGCCTTCGATGAAGAAACACAAGGGCGAGCAAGATGATGGATAGTAACGAGAAACCGGACTCATTAGCCGATTGCTCTTATCGAGGGCAAAAGAGGAACGCGTCTTCTTCTATAAGTGATTAATTTCCAACAATTCTCAGAACCAGGGTCAATCTTGCACCGAAAGGGTCGAGAACCCTAACCTGTTGAGCATAATTATATATTCTTAGCTGGAAAATCGAATTGCAAGTAAACATCTTTTTCTCCAAGACGGTCCACTTTCTTTCTACTTTTTGACAAACTCGGATCGAGAGCGTCTTCGTTACGCAATCTTTAATTATTATCAATCTCCTCTCTTTTCCTCTTCGTGCATCAAGAAAACGAATCCTTCGATCATTTTCTCTAACTCCAATTCGACAATGCGTGCGGAATACGCAAGACATGAAATTCGCCAGAACATCGATTTGGGGTATTCGCTTGAATTTGCTCTGGTAAGGAAGGCGGACACGAAGCTCCCAAGGGAAATGTAACCGAAACTCGAGGGAGGTGTCGTCCTTCCTTGGATGAGAGGAAACGATACGCGTAGGAGGAGGTGAAGAAGGAGGTTCGGATATGAGGAAATCGGACGAGAAAGTCCAACTCCTCCTTCTCTCAACGTTGTCCTCTGCGCCTCCACCACCTTCGCAAATCCAGTCGAAGCAACAGAAGGACGTTTCTGCTCGCGAGTCGCGTACGAGAGAGTGCCGTTTGATTGCAAATTGCCTCGTAATTAGTTTACACGTATCCACTGCTAGGTGTACCTACGAAATAGTCGCGGAGGTGCGAGAATTGGAAGCCTTCGTGTAACAGTATTGCCGGTATTGATACATTTATTACTAGATCTACTAACAAATTCTGTGTTCTAACACGTGAGGATGGCTTCGAAACATTTGATGAATTTTATGATTTTTAGTTCATTTCTTTGGTTATTTTATGTAAGTTTTAATGCGTAGACTGAACTCTTCAACTGTGTAAATACTTGGTGAATTCCAATTTCGTTATTTTTTTATTGGGTTTCTTTAGTAGATTTGTTTGGTGTTTAGTGAAACATTTAGTACGGTTTCACAAAGCTGACTACTACTAACTGTAAGAGAACGTATCGGATAATTACGTTGCCCTCGAGTATCATAGCATGTTTCTACATTGTGCGAGCTCTATCTTCGCACGCGTTAGTTTATACATATAATTAAATGTATATATGTATATTTATACGTATACGACTGATATTTCGACCACGGTTGTTGCGCAGTAGGTCGGCTTACATAAAGCGAGTAGGTATCAGGATCGTAATGGAATTAATTATGCGATTTGTTTCGAAATCAAAACGATCGGCATATTTCTTGCACGGAGTAATATACCTTTTCTACGTTTACTTATTTCGTCTTTGGAATTTTTTCGTGAAACCGAGGAGATCGCGAGTCTTTGTTCTGCGAACGGTGAAAATAAATAGAGCGGCAAACGAACATATGAATTAAATTATCACGACCCTATTTCTTCAATTGCTCACCTTTCAAATTTTCTCACCAACGATAAGAGTGTATCACGAATCTTCTCTTCAAGCACGGCGGAAACAAGTCGATAATAAAAATTATAGTCACGACCGTCCTAAATTGAGCTGCCTTCTGCCTATTTCTTTTTGTTCGAGAACAAATAGAGTTGAGAGAGAACTGCGAAAACAAATAATTAAACGATTTCTCTCAAAAGCGATACGGTCGACATATTTCTTGAACGTGCCAGAACTCTGCTACCTTACTTACTTCATCTTACAAATTTTCTCGCGTTCAGGAGAGGCGATCACGAGTCTTTCATCCATAAGCGCGGCAAAAACAAATAGAGTGGAGGAGAGGATCACGAGGTGAAACGAGAAGAAAGCCGTTGTTTGCACGAGAGAAGATCGATAAGGCGATGTCAATAGGATGCGAGTGATGCAACGTCCATTCGACTTCCATCTCGACTTCCATCTCGCTGGAAGAGACAAGCCGTCCTTTCCATTTGTCTTTCCACCCTCTCCGTTCTTTCTCGCGCCTCTTCGTTCCTTTCAGCGAACAATATCCCGTGGTCCACGTGACTCGAGAAAAAAAGCAGCGCCAGCTCACGCTCTCTCGAGACGAGAACAAAAGTATTTAATTAACAGTCTCCACGCGAATGGCCTTTATCAGGAAAAACCGCAGGATCATTGTCGCGCGCGCGTTCTCGTTTCAAAGGAGGCTCTCTTATCGGAGGAACGTGAACATTTTTTTTCGAATGAAAGAACAAAACACGGCTTATTTGTATGCTCGGTTCTTCGGTGTTTCTGAGACTGGTACGAAGTGGTTAAGTTTTTTTCTTCTCTCTCCTTTTTATTTTCTTCCTTCCTCTTCCACGCTTCTTCGTCCACCTCGCAGAGAACGAGTTATCGCTTTTTGATAAATCTCGGGAAGCCGGTTATCTTCGTCTAGTTGGCGCGGAATCCGCTTGGTAGCGTTACCTGTCGACGAAAGGCGACCTCGCAAAGCAAAGCGCGTTCTCTTAATGTGCTGCCGAGTCGAGCTGATAATGTAGGTGCCTTCGATACTGCTGGTTCTCGGTACTTGTTCAACCCAAGCTACCTGTCTTCGTCGCTTTGCGATTAATTTTCTTTTCTTTCGATAGTTTTGGACTTCTTCGGTCATTCTCTAGTTTGAATTTGTCAAACATCTGCGAATTTACGTACTATACAGAAAAGAGTGAAATTTTGGGAATAGCGACAGACGTGCATATTAAAACGAATTACGTCGGCGAATTAATTCCTGAATTAATTAATTGCACAGCTAGTAGCATACGAAATGGACTACTGTGGTGGAAATGATTGTTCCGTGTCCTCGGAGCATCGCAGCCCCTGTAAACCATGTCGAGCGCAGTAGGTGAATCATAAATCCCTCGGAGCAGCTGGATCGGAAAATTGAACCGTACCAGGAAACGATGAATTAACACGTTCACTATTGCGTCACCTTGAATTTTGGTGACTGTTTATTTAACTATCTAAAGCGTTAATTATAGTTCCAAATACTTGTTTAGATCATTTATAATCAGACACTGAAACCGTCACCCGGATTCGGGTGACATGGCAGTCAACGTGTTAATGAATCGATGGAGCTGCCTTGCGATTCGAATGTTTGTTGTCGCGTAGTATGCAGGATCATTGTTGAACCAGGTTGGTGGAAAGTAGAGGTAATAATTGACACGGTGGAGATGTTAATTATTCGCTTGTTTCCTCGATTTTTTTTAAGGAAATATGGTTTTTCGTTCATTTCGATTATTGTGTCATGTATACAACGTATTCTAGAATGACATTAAAGCTGCAAATCTGTGGGAATCTTCGTATTTTTAATGCATAAGTTAATGCACTCAGATTAGAGAATGGTCAGTCTGGTTCCTGGTAATTTTTCAACATTGCAGTCCGTTGTAGTCGCTATGGAACAATTAATTAGTCGGTTGTTTACGTATTCATTTTATAGAAGAAAAGTTTCTCATTCCATTCGATCATTGCAGCAGCTCTCGAATATACTCCGAAACAAAAAAAAGCTTTAGATACGAAGATTTCTATTTTCGAGATTACACGGGTGAAATCGAGTGTATGCGCGGGATACGCAAAATAATTAATTTTCTTTTTTAAGAGAAGCTTATTCATTTCGATTATTATTGGAGCAGCTCTCGAATATACTCCAAAGCGAAATTAAAGCTTTAGATACGAACGTTCCTATTCTCGACATTACACGTGCGAATTCGAGTGTATGCACGGGATGCACAAATGAATGCACTAATATTCGAGAACAGTTAGTCCCGTTCCTATTTCCACGAAACAGTTCGTGACAATTGCGTTCACGCGACGAGCGAAATAATCGATACCATAGAACAACTAATTGATCATACTAATTACTAATGTTTACTTACTTCTTTATTTGTTTATAAAACAACATTTCTGATCCCTTCCAATTATTATCGCAGGGGCTCTCAAGTATTCTCCAAAAGGAAATTAAACCTTCAGATACGAACATTCCCATTTTCGAAATTACACGTGCGAATTCGAGTGTATGCACGAGATGCATAAATGAATGCACTCATACTCGAGGACGGTTAGTCTCGTTCCTGGTAGTCTTCCAAGACTGCAGTTCGTGGCAGCGGCGTTCACGTGGAGAGGGAACAAACCGTACTCTTTCTCCACGATTCTCTCGCTTATTCTCCCTCTTCTCGCGCTTCCCTCCCTTCCTCTCTGCTTAGCTTGGCGCGCGGACTACGTGGACTCTCTTTCAACCACACTATACGAGCTGCCGTTGAACGGAGAGTAGCGTGGCGCGCAGTCTAGACTGTCGCGTTATATACAGGGTGTCCCGCAATAGGTGTAATCCCCGCGAAAGGGTTGTAGCTGAAATAATTCTAAACAACATTTTCCTTTGCGAACAAGTTGGACGAGGCTTAATTTTTGAATTATTAAGGAAAAACATAGGCGAATGAGCGCGCCCGTAAAGCCCGCGCTCAGGGCCATGACGGCCCTGACGCTCGCCACTCACCGCGGTTGTGGACGGGCGCATCGCGGTGGTACGGCACGAAGCGTTGGACAGAAATTATGTCGAATAACAAATTAAAATTGCAGAATAACTTCAGATGGCGAACCCCAGAAGGCGAGGGGATGCGTAATGCATTTACCGATGCAAAAAAAAAAAATCCCCTCGCCTTCTGGGGTTCGCGCCATCTGAAGTTATTCTGGAATTTTAATTTGTTATTCGACATAATTTCTGTCCAACGCTTCGTGCCGTACCACCGCGATACGCCCGTCCACAACCGCGATGAATGGCGAGCATGACGACCCTGAGCGCGGGCTTTACGGGCGCGCTCATTCGCCTATGTTTTTTCTTAATAATTCAAAAATTAAGTCTCGTCCAACTTGATCGCAAAGGAAAATGTTGTTTAGAATTATTTCAGCTACAACCCTTTCTCGGGGATTACACCAATTGCGGGACACCCTGTAGACAGGGTCGGATTAAGGGTGCCTCGAGAGATCCCTCGGGACTATAGCAAGGGGTTGAAAATGCGGGGCTTGCTGGTGAATACTCTTTGCCAAGTCTTTAATACACAGCCTATCCACGGTTCACGAATCACAGTGGGTCGATACGAAAATGGTGGAGTCGACATTAGCCACGAGCAGATTCTAGAACACATTACAAATTCATTAGTAAATGAATTCCTCGGCAATGGCATCTTCATATTCTTTTGAGTGCTCTTTATTTCGTTCGTCGGTAACAATCGCAGAACTTTTAGCCGCAAGAATTTGTCTTCCTGAGGGGCGAATTTATTTAACTGTATGCAAGTCTCCATTAGTTATTTTGTTCCGTAGATATCTCTTACAATGCTGATTCGTCGATCGTGTTCATGCTGATTAAAGAATAAAACGAGACGATCGAGACGAAAATTGTCGAGTCGACGAAAGCCTCGGCCAGATTCCAGAACAAATAAATCAGGTAATCAAGTCCTCGTATTTATATTTTTTTAGACACTCACTATTTGGTTCGTCGCGAAGAAACGCACCTTGGACAATTTCAGCCGCGCGAATTTATCCCTTTAAGGGAGCGTCGTAGGCGAGCCATTCCATTAGTTGTTTTATTTCCTTGACACCTTTTACAATGCCGATTTGTCCATCGTGTTCACGACGACTAAAAAAGAAAACGAAAGTGGACAATTTGCGAATAGAACAATGTACACCTATATGTTGCACTTCTGGATGAGATCAATGATTTGCATTTCCCTGTTCTCTTTTCGAGAAGTTGTTCCTCGGGGCAAGCGCACCCTAACGCGTCTACAATTCAGCATTATGTAATTCCATCGGCCCTTGGAACATGCCCTTGCGCGTCTGCACTTTGAGTTCACGTTTCTCGGCAGACAACGACGTTTCATCCCCCCATCTCGACAAGCCGGCCCTGCCTATAACCGCGTGCACCACACGGACGCGCATCGGACTCGTGTTCTCGACCAGACGGCGCATGCAGATCATGTCACACGTTTCAAATGAAAATTCTTTCCTCATTGTAAACACAGTGGACATTTCCGTTTGCGAGCGGCGCCTCGTGCAAGCTAGATATCTATTTTCGGTCGACTATCTACAATTTCCGGTAGAGATAGTTCTGCAAAGCACTTCAAAGTGCTTCACGAATTTTGTATTTAACGTAAAGTAATATAGAATCTTTACGCGTGCGGCACGCGACGAGTAAAATTCTATGAACACGTCTAACCTTTTTCTTTTCTTTTTTAAGAATACTCAGACGCACACCTGTTTCTCGGTACTCTCCTAACTTTATAGCTTGTGGAGCTTAACGAGCCGGGGTCAGGTTCAAAGTGCTTAACGAAATTTGTATTTAACGTAAAGCAGGATAAGATCTTTACGCATGCGGCACGTGACAAGTGAAAATCCACGAACACGCGGTATCCTTTTTTATTTACTACTAAAAAAGTGGATAAATTTCAATCGAACGCGCAGCTGTTTCTCGATACGCTCCTGACTTTATAGCCTGTGCAGCGCGACGAGCGGGTTCAGGTTCAATCGCGCTGGCAAGCGGTAGTCAGTGCATGCAGGCCGTGCGTCAGGTTCAGTCAGCCTCCTTCAGGCTATCGTCTTCTGGCGGAGAAACTTCGTGGCCGAGTACGCCGGTAAAGTTTCTGTCCGCGATACGCGAGATCGTCGGAGAGCCCTTGAAAGATTTAGTGAATTCTTGCTGGTATCGGAGGAGAAGCAGGAAAATCTTTGAGAAAAATGCGACGAAACGCGCGTGCTAAGAGAGCGCGTCACGTTGCTCCGATAATTTTTCTTTTTACAACTGAATTTACTCTGCCCGCTGCGACATGTGGAGAGGAGGTGTCGGATATTGAAACTGACTGGCGCGTAACGTGCGAGAAACGATATTAGACAGCTAAACGGTGAGAGTGAAATTGGACTTTAGTATATGCGAGTATCTTAAAATAAGCTGGTCGTCTTTTCGTACGGCACGTTTCGAACTGTCGAGTATCATTCTCTTCTTCTTCCTCCTCTCCTTCGTTTTTGTTATCTTATTCTTCGTAGTTCACGTGGATTTTCGCAAAGAAGGGAGCCACTCCGTGGGACACTTGCCAATCTTCGTTTCGCGTGTCTCGTCCTTCGCCAAACTCACAAAATCTCGTCAACTTCGCGAGTTCACCTTTTGTTTGTTCTACGCGAGCCGTCTACTACTCTCGTCTCGAGACTGGTAGAAAGTAACGAGACGGCCGGTCGGGATTAAAGACCAAGCCCGAGTGAAAGCACGGTGTTACACGTTCCCGCCAATTTTGAGAAGCGTTTGTCGCGCGAAGAACGTATTCACAAATGTTAGACTTTAGTTGTTTCATTCGTCAAGTGCGCACGAAATGCACCGTGGTTTATTGCCGGTTCTTCTCTCTCTCTATCTCTCTCTCTCTCTCTCTCTCTCTCTCTTTCTCATACACACACTCTCTCGCTCTCTCTCCCTCTTTCTATTTCTCTGTTTCTTCACGAATGGAGATCGTTGGGCTGCTCACGTGGATTTATTTTTCCACAGCGAAGCGCGCGAAAACAAATCCGTCTTAAATGATTTACGAGGTTGGACCAGAGAGACGAGAGGCTTTTTCTGGCGATTAACATCGCCAGCGTGGGCTGTAGACGCCGGGCGTTGCACTTTTTCATTTTTCCTCTCTCCACTGCTCCTTTTCCCTCTCGACACCTCGTTTGTCTCTGCGGGGAATAAGAAGAAACTCTCGCGAGTAATCGCTACTCTCGATCTCGGAAAGCGAAGGCGCATCGCGAAGATAATGTAATTCATAGGCCAAGCCTCTTGGGCCCTTTCGTTGCCTAAGTTGCGAAATTTCTGCATGTACGCAGTTTCTTCTTTCTGATATTGCACACTTGCCGAAACGTGGACGATACACTCTATCCTTTTCTCTTCTGCTTTTTTGCTTTGGACAGCTCGTTTCTCCTCTCGCGAAGAATAGGAAGAATCTCTCGCGACTAACAATCGTTTATCTCGAGCTTGGAAATTGAAACAGTATCGTG
Source organism: Tiphia femorata (assembly GCA_944319695.1). NCBI lineage: Eukaryota > Metazoa > Arthropoda > Insecta > Hymenoptera > Tiphiidae > Tiphia > Tiphia femorata. The sequence goes on from OX090902.1 coordinate 6,775,096, forward strand.
AGAAAAATTTAAGTCCCAAGGGCCCTTTTCTCGAACACATTTATCGAACGTCGAGTGAGTCACTTTTTTATCTTACTTTTTCCACGCGTGTTTGTTCTCGTTTCTTTTCGCGTGGAGAATAAAGAGACTCCTATTTGCCAGTAATCACATCTCTCGATCTTGGAAATCGAAGAAACATCGTGAAGAACATCTAATTCTTTTTCTTACAATTAGTACCGTACATCCGTCGAACGCCTGGTGATGCACGCTTTTCTTATTCATTCCTCGATCTTGAAAAATCGAGCAGTGTCGTGAAGAAAATATAATTCGTAGGTGAATCCGTTGGCCCTCACCCTGCCTAGTCTGCGAAAATTTTCCATATACATTTTCTTTTTTTTAGTACCGCGTATCTGTCGGACACACCGGGTGATGCACATTTTCTGTGTTCTGTTTTCATTTTCCGAGCTTAAAAATTCAAGAAAAGTAGAATTCACAAGTGAACCCTTTTGACCCTTTCGGCATCCAGTCTAAGAAATTCTCCCGTTTATACCTTTTCTCTTCTTCGGTCCCGTACATCTGTCGGGACTTCGAACGCACGCCACACGCCACGCGAGCGCGTGACTGTGCCGTAACTCCAGACGCTCGTTACGTCAACGATACGCGTCGTGGGAGTCGCGAGCTGAGAAAATATTTTTCCTCGCCTAACGAAGGTCACGAACGCCGGCGTTCCGTCAATGAGCGGGCTCGTAAACTCTCGTAGGATCACTAGACACATCTTTACCCCTTTCAATTAATTCACCGATCAAACAAAATGAAGAGAATCGAAATTTAGCTTGCAATAAATTATCGAGAAGTGTCTCGACTTATTAACCCATTACCGTCCATTCTTTGGTGAAACGTAGGCCAATAACGGCTATAAAAGTGCGGCTACTAAAACCGCGCGGCAATGGGTTAACAAGAAGAATAGCAAAGAAACAATTAACATATCCGTCAATCCGGACGTCACTGACTCGCCAACAAAAAAAAATTCTTCTTTAATCCTTTGCGGCCCTACGTCGACTGTTACTCGACGTAATATTTCCTTGAAACAGATCCAATGTCGAGTGTGGAAAGAAGGAAAATTTAATCGTGAAAAAAAGAATGGAAAGATTGTAAAAGAAAATCGTTAAGAAAAAATGGAAAAATGAATTCGAACCGCAGAGGGTTAAACTACAACGTAATAATAACTCTTATCGTTAGAAATTAAAATCAGAATCCTACGAATCTTCTGTCGCGTCGAAAGTTACTCGCACTTTCTACGCTTCTCGCAACAGTACCCTCCTAATGAACTCGTAAACTGTTTGGACCTCATTCGCGTGCGAATTCGTCTTGGCGAGCTCGTAAATTGTGACGCGCAAATTTTGCCGTCGCTGACGTGCGCGCGATCGAACTGCACCATCGCTCGTCCAGATTGTGGCGGGAATTTGAATTTAAAATGTCCCACTAACGACACTTCTAAACGACGACGTCGAGCGTGTCGGTGATTATGCGGAGAAGGAACGAACGTCGCGTGCTACCACCTTCTCCTTCTCACCTCCTTAACCTCTTTCTCCTTCTCTTCTTCATCATCGACCACCACCACCACGTGAGCCTCGCTCCATCATAATTTTCCGTCGCTCGTCAACAGGCACAACATTGTTAACGCGAACACGAAGCGATAAGGATCGTCTTGACGCGCGCGCACGCGCCGTAAATCATCATTGCAATTTCCAGTCGATCATTTTTCAAACTCTCCCAGGAAACAATTCGTTGTAGGCCGCGCCGGAAGGAGCCTCGTGTGGGAGGGGACCGATAATACACGTGTAATACACGAGCGAACTTGTAACGGAACGTGTCGACATTGCCCACGGGCTTTCGTCCGCGAATATGCGGTAATAATTCGTAAGCTGGAAGCATTTAGTAACCGCGTGCAACGGTTGCGGGATATCGGTGTTTGCGGAAGTTTCGAGGACTGGAATTAATTTCGGATAGGTGTCCCCATGGGCGGGTTGTCTTTTTTATTGTAATTTTTTCGGAGTAAATTTAACAGGAAGAGAGAGAGAGAGGTTTGGATGTAATTTAAGGAGAAGATGAAATAATGACAGTGAAAGGAAAGCAACTTTAATCTACAAGTTTGTTCTGTGTTATGCTTGTCCATTACTTAACCTTTTATCTGAGATCGTCGAAATAGTTCGTTATCGTAGGAATATAACTGAAAAAAATTATTTCTCTGTTAAGTGGTTCGTATACGAGAAATATTTTCAAGTTTAAATAATTCGTTGGCTGTTTATTTCCCCGTGATATGTATAAGTATTTTCTATTCATTCGATCCAATCGTGAATCTATCTTCTTTCGAAAGGCAGTCGCAAATATTGTTGTGACCACTTGGCGGCTAATACTCTCCGAAGGAAAATCTGTGTACGCCGGTGCGCAGAAGATTATACGCACACTTGTCTCACATCTGCTATCGCTTCTCGGTATCTCACTTATATCTTCGGCCCGAGTAATCGAATCAAGATTATTAATTACACCGTCGCGATCCGATGCGCTCCGTTATCTTTGCGCGACGCAAAAAAAAAATTCTTTGTTTACATTGCCATAGAAACATAAATGTGGCCTACGAGAAGTCATGGTAGACGATCCTTAACGCGGAGAACGAAAAGTATTTTAGTTTAAAGAAATATGCACTTGTTAGAAGCACCTCGCTGTCCTTCGTGCGACACGTTAACAAGAAGCTTTGAAATATTTATTTCATTAACTGAAATCAAGATGTCGTTAAATACAACGCACACTTGTCTTACTCGCGACAATATCAATTCTAACTACACGTATCATGGTGCAAAGTTCTCAACTTCTATTTAAGAAAATAACGCTTCTTGTTAACGTTAATATAATTCTTTACTCGAAACGAGATAAGTCAACAAAAACAATGCTATCTTCGAATTACATTACGCTCGTGGTCTAAGCAAATTTATTCAAGTAAATACGTTTCGTCAAATCACTCGTCCTTATCAGTCTACGAGAAAAGATCGTGTGACTGTGAAAGAAGACGAGCCTTGGCGCGCGCTATAAAACGCACGATCAAGTGAACAAGCTTCTTGCGCCTATCGTTATGGAGTAGGCTTTATCGCTCGAGCACCGACCGTTGCGAAAAATTCGCTAGATAATTTATTCGATAGCGACGATATATCGACGTCGTCCAACGATTATGCGAGAAGCAATTCCGTGTTTGCGAGTGCAGATGAAACGGGTAATTGAATTTTATCGTGCTGGAGAATCAACGGCTGGCTTCTCACGATTGCTCTCTCTCCATGTACTAGCCTTTATGCTATTTGTGTATTATCTATGTTTATATCGTTGCTTATGTTTTGTTTTGATGCCCACGTGGGACCTATGGTCTCTGGGCATGGACGAATATACATATATCTTTCTTTCTTTTATCCCCCCTCCCCTCCTCTCTCTCTCTCTCTCTCTCTCTCTCTCGCTCTCTGGAATTTCACAAAATCTGGAACTTTCTTCCGCCTGATGTTAGGACGGTGGACATGTTCGGGATCTTTAGGTCTAAGTTGTTTGAGTTTTTGAGACTGCGTGTGACTCTGTTGAGTGCCCTTTAGCTTTATGTAAAGTTTCTGTTGTCTATTGGTAAACCTCGGTTAAATCTAATTATATATGGTTGCATTATGCTCTGTAGTTGAGAGAGCAGTTGCAAATGATTTATTTTCTGTATAGTTTTTGGTTGGGACCCTAGGGGCACCTGTGCCCAGAGTTAAATAAATTTATCCTTATCTTTATCTTTATCTCTCCCTCTCTCTCATTATTTTTTCCTTCTTTTCTCTTTTTCTTTACCATTATTATTTGTTTCTTCATGCGCATTTGCTTGCAATCCTTCGGGGTCTGAAGGATCTTGTATCCAGACCGAATTTAATTAAATCTAATTCTAACTCTAATTCTTTCTCTCTCTCTCTTTCTCTCACTCGTCCAATGATTAATTAATTCCGTCGCGATAATTGCTCGTGCATTTGCCCGCGAGGACGATCACATCGCGGAAACAGAAGTATGGAAAGTCGCGAGGCGTTCTTCTCTGTAATTTCTCGTTTAACGGTAAGGATGACCAGGGGGTGAATAATTTGAGAGAATGCGAAGACGCGCGTCGCTCTCGGGGACTGCGAGCAATCGTGCGAGCGCGTGAAAAATTGTAATGCAAAATTCCAGACGGCCGCCGCGTTGCGCCGGCCGGCGCGTGGAAGACGCGGACAACAAGCGTTTCCGCGAGAATGTAGAGCGCAGGATGTAGACTGAGAACGGTGTAACCGGTTTTAAAATTCCCCTCGAATGCACGAGGCAACCTGGTGCTGCTGGATCACGCAAGAGGAGGGCAGGAAGAGCGCGAACAAGGCCGGAAGTGGAGAATTAACGGCGAGGCAACCATGTAAGTTCCTCTTTTTCACGCCTCCTCGGCGCGCGCGCGTGCCACTTGGAATTTAAAAAGCACATGGGTGGCCACGGACACTCACGTCGCAAGTTGAATCCATTAATTTTACGTTCACGCGGAAACAAGATGTAAAAATAAATCGGGGTGAATATATTGTTACTTTGGAGATAAGTAGCTGGTTGAGCATTCTAAAGTCGCGAAAAGTTTCGAGAAGCCACAGCGAAAATGAAAAAAAATTAGTTCGACGAGACACTTTCGGTTAACAATAATACGCTTGCGCAATGTGGCAATAGCATTTTATTTCACTTCACAATTTCTCCGAAAGAAACTCACCTCTTCGATCGAACAGATCGCGTATTCAAAATTAAAGCGACCAATCTTCTCGAGCCTAAGATAAATTAGAACGTGAAATTAAACCCACGCGAACATTTTATCACATCATCAGCACCATAGAAGAACCTTTCTTAAGTGGCGAAAAATTTACTAAGTCATACATGCTCTCGTCGTTTCTAAAAAAGAATCACTATGCAAACTAAGCGAGTCATTGAACGTGCCTCGTATTCTGGCGCTTCGCGGTGCAGCTGAAAAGTTTTGATCCCGAAGCAGTGGATCGTTAGTTGACTCTGCGAAACTTTAGTTTCCACCGTCCTCCGATCGTATCGAGGGAATAATAATTTCCGGACGGTCGCTTCCACTTCCTCTACTCCCTAAACGCTCCACCTACACCCACCCTCCACGCTCTCGCCGCTCTCCTTTTTATTTTGTCTTTCTCCTTTTTTTCCCCCATCCTCGCCTTCGTCGAGTGCTCTTAAATTACGAAAGCGGTCTCTCGTTACGGAAATTTCGCGCGGCCGGCGGTAGAAGGCGAGATCATTAGTGCGAATTCGAGGTTGCTCGTGAATCTTCTCTCTGGTAGAACGAGATGATGACGAGGACGAAGGGAAGGGGCCGTATTTGAAAAGCATAAGGTTGCGTTTCGTAACGAGAGACGACTGGTCCTGCTTCAGGGCCAATTATGCAACTCGTTAAGCGATACTAATTAATTAGCGCGCTAAAGGGGTGACTAGCAGGAAGTAACGATTCGCATTTTCAATTCGCTCTTGACATCGGTTCCAACGCACAAGACCACCGAGAAGCTTTTGCGATTCGCCGCGCGAGTAACGGTAATGGCTTCTTTTAATGGGTAGAGGAATACGCGACGGGACCAGTCACGTCCCGGACACCAATAATGCCACTCGTTACTCGCCGCTAATTAATTAGTGACACCCGCGTGTTGATTAGTGCCACCCACGCGCACCCATGAAGGTATCCCAGCCTCGTGGATTCTTCGGTGAGAAAGCGAGTTGGATGGATTTTGAAGCCGAGGACTGCTAAAGACGTTGAGATCGTTTGATCAAATGTATTGAGTGGATAAAATTGTTCTATCGAACCGCTTGAAGACCCGAACGAAACATTCGTTCAGAATCGAGTTATTAAGAATTTTTAAGCCGAAGCCCACTAAAGACATTGAGATCTTTTAATCAAATGGATCGAGTGGATGAACCTGTTTGATTGAACAGTCTAAAGGCTCGAATGAAACGTTCGCGTGTAAATAATGTAAATAAGTTCGCGAAATATCCGAGTTCGGTGTGGTGGAAGTTTTCTAATTGTTTCGTCAGTTCGATCTTTAGCACAACTGATAGACCATCGCTTTTTTTAGAGATAGCTCGATTAAATGGTTTGATCAAATGCTTTGAGCGTGCTCGAAGAATCGAAACGTGAGAATCGATTTGAATTGCTACGTTAAATCGAATTCTTCGGTGGAACGGCGCGAGAAAATTCGAGTTCTACCATTTCCATCCACGTGCGCTTATCCAAGCAGACGGGTAGACGATAATTAATGTTGTTTTACCATTAAGTTTCGCAAACATGACGATCCTCTTAGCGGTCGCGATGAACATGTCGCCCAGGGAGACGTGCCACTGAAGCGGACCATCTCGATGAGTTGGTGCGGTAATTGATATTACAATCGATTGGCAAGAAGATCGATACTGGGACAGGAGATAGTGTTAGCAGTTCGGACAGCGAATTTTCTCGACAGTTTCGTAGCGCTTGAATTATCGACGACCTTTCTACGTGTCTCCTTCGTTAACGAGCAGGTAAAATGTTCTCTGACGTTCTCTTCGCGTGCTCATCATCACCATTTTTCTAAAGTAACACTGAATATTCTCCGATGAAGCTACACTTAATTTACGTGACAAAATTTCGGTAAATCCGAAGCAGCTAAATATCTCATTCTATTCGTCGATTTATTTACCAATAATACACCGAGAATATAGTATAGAAAGTCAGATAATATAGATAAATCGGCTGATAATAAATTTTAATTTTTTTGTTCCTTTAATTTTCTATTTCTCTTCCTCTTTCATTCTGTTTTCTTAAATTCAAATATTCGACGACGAAAGGGAGTCCTCTCGGTCTAATCCATAAATATAAATCGCACAACGTTGCCAAAAGATTCTTCGAGTGCGGCACTGCTGCGCGGATCGGTATGAATTATAAAAGAAACTGGAAAACAGGACGGAATGAAACTTCGTTCCCAGATTTTAGGGCACGACGACGAGGAGGAGCTCGCATACAAATTAAAGTTTTCTCGTCGATGTTTTGCCTTGGCCGAGAGCCAGTTGAAACTTTTCTTTCTCCTCTCGGCGCGGATCGAATTCCAAGGGACGAAATGGGATCGGACAGTAACGAAAGATCACTAATTTTAATCCTGCGGATGCCTTCTTTCTTCTCTGCCATTCGTCTGGATTCTCGTCGAGAAATCGATCTGACGCGCGGAGAAAGAAGAAAGGAAAGAATGGAGTGATCCACGGATTTCCGGGACTCGTCGTGACCCAATCAGATATTCCGGAACGTGTCACAGGTGAAAAATGCTGCACCGTCGTAGTAGAATCTTTCTACGAGGACGAATTGAGAGAATAAATTTGCCGAGGTTCGCGTCCTACGTGGGGAACTTTTTCACGAGCCGAGAAAGGAGATTAAAAGAATCATTAACTTTGAAATTTTATACAAGTTTCTCAGAGAGAAAGGGTGAATCTCGTTTGAAACCGGAGATGAATTTTTCTTCGCTTGTAAAGTAATTCTTTTTAAAGATTCAACTTACGTTGCATATTAAAACTGTCTTGTAAATATTTTAAACTATCTGCAGATGTTCCTGGGTGCTAATTTATACTCTAACGTGAGAAGGAAAAGCATCAGAAGATACGCCAATTTAAAACTTTACATAATTTCCTCGGGGAGAAAGGGCGCATCTCACTTGAAACTAGAGATGAATTTTTCTTGGCTGGTAAAGTGATTCTTTTTGAAAATTCAATTTCTTTTGCATATTGCAACTATGTCTTGTAAATATTTAGAAGTATCTACAGTATAGGTGCTATTATCTACTTCATGCTCTAACACGATGCATAAAAACAGTGTTACAAAATTCATGAACTTGAAAACTTTAGATAATTTTCTCGAATCAGGAAATAAATATTTATTGGCTCGGAACGTGAACCTTTTTAAAACACAAATTTACATTGCACAGCGCAACTATGTCTAAGTATTTTAAAATCTTCACGGACCTTCGTCCCGGGTGCTGCGATTACTGTATACTCCGACACGATAAGAAAAAGTATCGGGAGATGCTTAAATATTTAGATAATTTCCTCGAAACGGGATATAAATATTTATCGGCTCGTAAAGTGACCCTTTTTAAAACTGAAATTTACATTCCACAGCACAACTATGCCTTAGAATTTTAAAATATTTCACAGCCGTTGTTCGTGAGTGCAACGATTACTTTACACTCCAACAGAATAAGAAAAAGCGTCGGAAGATGCGCCAACTAAAAAATTTAGATAATTTCCTCAGGGAGAAACGGTGAATCTCGCTTGGAATCGAGTATAAATCTTTATTGGCTCGTAAAATGAAACGACCGTTCTGTCCCCCACGGGGACGAAACTAAAGTCGCCTCTAGAATCGAAGCGATAGATCGTGCGATATGTGTGCGGTCGCGCGCGCGTTTACGCTTTACGCTTGCCACGCGGGATGAGATATGGTACTGTTGACCGTACATGAAATTCTCTGGAAGAGGATCGGTCCAGCGTAAATCCGCTATTTCTGTTCCGAGCGTTTCGATACGCGTGGCCTATTTCCAACAGAACTTTCAGACCTCCCCCAACTCAGCTCGGATTATCTAAAAGTTCTAGGCTCTGAGTCCGTAGGACTCGCTATCGAACTCGCGGATTAAGAATCGATCTACGAAGCGATCAACTCGAAATAAGCTGAGGTAAGAAAAAACTTTGAAAGACTTTATAAACATGTATCGAGATTGGGTTGGTGAGTGAGGGTAAAAAATCCTTTGAAATGCTTTATAAATGTGGGATCAACTTAACGAAAGATAGGGTGAATCAAATATGTATCTAACGAAAAAGAATAACAATGATTATCTAATCTCACGCCTCATTCGGCATATATTTATGAAATTGCAATTTGATCATCGGTCGACAATCCTCTTAATTAACCGCTACTACAAATATCTACAGAGATTAGGTTGGTGTGCGAGGTTAGAAAAACCTTTGACATACTTTGCAAATATGTATCGAGTTTCGATGTTGCTTCAACGAATCGCAGGGCAAGACCCCGGAAAATATGCAAATACGAAAATCTACGTCATACCTTTTGATTTTCCTTCTTGCGAATCGAAAGATTACGATTGTTCGCGACCGAGATATTTGCCGTGCGAAATGCGAAATTCTTTGCTTCGCAAAATTTTCTTTAATGTTTCCTGCTACGAGTTAAACTCTTGGATTCGCGGAGGAAAAGCTTGCCGCTCGAGCCACTCACGATTTCCATGGATTTCCGAGGATCGCGAGGAACAAGGAAATAAACTCGAAGATTTCTCGAGGACGAGTATTGAAGGTCGATAAGTAGAATTTCGAGGAATCGAAACTGGATAAATTTTCCAGAAAACATCATGGTGGTCTCAAAATGGCGGAAAAACAAGGAAATTCGCCAAATACAGCATTTTTTCGATAGAATTCAACAATAATCGAGATGTTTACATCTAATTTATGATTCTAAATGATAAATTCGATAAGTCTACTTGATATTAGTTGATAATTTCGGACTTAAAAATACCGTCCTCAATATGGCAGCCAATCAGCTCGCGAAAACATTGAAAATGTTGAGTTTCTTCACTTTTCTCAGTTAGCTATTCTAAACGCATAGCATGAGTTTAGCGCCACGACTTTTGACTTTTGTCGCGCGACAGAGTACTCTCTCTCACTACCGTGTTGTAGCGAGGCATGTGGCATAAGAACAAAAATATTTTGCAACGATTGCTATCAATATTTTTGTAAGCTCTGCTTCAAAAAATATCACGAATAACGTTCATGGACAAAGCATACTTTTCAACTAAGAAAGATTAAAAATTTCGGATAAAAAAATTAAAAAATAAAATGTAAAAAAGTAAAAAAATAAAAATGTAAAAAAGGCAAAAAGTATAAAATAATGTTAAAAATACAAAAAAAGGAGACTCTTCTCTCTGTCCACCTCCTCGTGGTAAGAGTCGGGCAACGTTAGAGCCTAACGGCTAGGGGACGGGGTTGGTGATTATTCAAGATGGCTTAGAATGTAATAGGCTTTTATTATTACCAATTCATGTACTTATAGAGGATACTATACTAGATCGAGAATAATGAACGAGGAAAACTGAGAAAAGTGAAGAAACTCAACATTTTCAATGTTTTCGCGAGCTGATTGGCTGCCATATTGAGGACGGTATTTTTAAGTCCGAAATTATCAACTAATATCAAGTAGACTTATCGAATTTATCATTTAGAATCATAAATTAGACGTAAACATCTCGATTATCGTTGAATTCTATCGAAAAAATGCTGTATTTGGCGAATTTCCTTGTTTTTCCGCCATTTTGAGACCACCATGATGTTTTCGACCTTCCACTTATATACATCTTTAAAGTACAAGTATTAAGTCCACCGATGGCCAGGTTCTTAACCTCCTTCCTACTTTTATTCCATTCCAAAAACAGGGATTTCTTTTCGAAAGTGCTCGTTTTTTCGTATCTTCTTCTATTAAAACAGCCATATTTTTTTCCCCCGTTGACGAACCTCAAAAATAGCAACGGATTCGAAAAGAGCATGCCCAAAAATAGTAGAATACACATTGTTGATCAAATTGTTTATGATTTGATAGGTTTTCAAGATACCCGAAAGGAAGCAAAAATGTTTGGACGTTCAGGCGTTAATGGGTTAAGAAGAACCATAAATGCATTGAGGCATTGTATAACCATCTTTAAACAAAATTTCCCAAAGCAATGAAAACCTATCGCGATACTTAAATACATTTATATCAAAGATGTGAAACATTCTCACTAGACCTTTACCACTTTGAATTTCAAGGATGTTGCAGTAAGTCAAGTCTGGAAAAATAAAATCCTTAAGGTCACAGGATTGCCACTTGTGGCCTGAACCTTATCGAAAATCAATGCCACAGGGCATTACCCGAAAGACACGAATTACGAATCCAAAGACACTTTGCTCCCCGCAATTCACGGCCCCTCGTAAGGACTGCCATAAAGGCGACCCCGAGGCGTTGGAAATCCATCGTTGGGATCCTGGAACGAACATCTGGCGAGTGTCACAGGGGGCGCGCGGAAAGAAAAATAGGAGGAAGGGTGGAGACTTAAGTGACGCTCGAAGGCAATGGAACCGTCCGCTTCCACGTTCCTCTCGTCACCCTCTTTCACCCAAGGAGACACCAACTTCCTTCGAACGGCACATCACGAGAATTCCTTATTCAAAGATCGTCTCGACGGCACATGATTCATCTCGCGAAAAGATATTTCTCTCGCAAATAAGGAAGCGCTCGAAGGACCGGCCCGTTCTCGAGTTGGGCGCGACAGTGGCACTTTATCTAAAATATTCCATGAGAGGGTGGCCGATAAAAATTTCAGAACCTCCACCAAGCGGTACTTCGCGCGTAAACTCTTCAAAATACAGGTCTCTTCCATAAAGCATACTCTTCTCCTGAGGAGCAGCGCTACAAATCGGCATAATGGGACATGTCTTTTTCCAGTTGCTCTGACATTGAAAAAAGTCGGATTTTTCTTATGGACAACTCTGTAAGGACATTCGGAAGAAACGGAAGCGAGAATAAGCGTGAAAAGTGTATTTAGATTTTCACCGAGCGTTGGAGTCTTAGAAAGATAAATCGTTAGGAGGAGAAGTTTCTGAAGTGAAATCTTTATTTGGAATTATTCGAGGATGAGGGCTGCGCTCGCGAATATTTGCGTGTACGAGAATGCGCGGCAGCGCGCGAAGAAGCGATAAATCGAGGGTGACGGCGTCGAGAAGCCCTCGACGGAGTCGATCCCGAGAACTTTCCAGTCGGACAAGACAGACGTCTTTTCCTGCCGCTCGTGATATTCCACTTGAGGCTCTTGCCTCACGGCTCTCGTGCACGTTCCAGGTAGGACGAGCGATTTCCAGGAACGCTTTATCTCGCTGATGCAAGACCGTCTGGCTTCAAGACGGAAATCTTACCTTAAAATCACCTCGAAATTCCTCGTTTCGGAATTCTCAGTACTTCACACGCCCTTCTCACTTCCATTATAACAGTCGTAAGCTAATAATCAGCACTTGTGCTCTGGTGACCATTATCACGGAGTGCAAGTGAATAATTTCTCGTTTAAAAATATTTTGTGTTTCGATTAACACAGAAGATGACACCGTGGATGACAAGTGGATTTGTAACATGCAAATTTATTAGGTGAATTGATTGGGTTGGTGTTTTAATTGCAAAGTTAGGGTAGTCGATCGGATTTATTCGATTGCAATTAATTACCGAGATCTGTTGGTTCGATTTATTGGAAAAATATGCTTTACGTGAAAGTGAAATACTTCCAGGCAATATTCAAAGCATTCAGAAATATCGGTGCGCCGAAACTGCTCTGTTGGATTCTCTCTCTCTCTCTCTCTCTCTCTCTCTCCATTCTCTCGTTTTCTTTCTTTTTCTCTTTCCCTCGTACCGGATACGCCCACCGGCCGGCTGCTCCACGATGGTTACCGGATGTGCGCTGACATATTACGGCGCGTTACAGCTCCGCATGACGTAACTCGTTCCGCTTCGTTACATTTACAATGGTAGAATTTACGGCATGCAGTTTAACCCGTCGACGGCGCGCCTACCGTCGCGCTTCGTCTCGCGAGTCCTTCGGCTCATCGTCAATCATGGGGCGTTAAACGAGTCTTGAATTATTTCCTTTTTTTTCATTTGTTACATCACCTATATCCTCGAGAAGAGTCGTCGGTGTCCCGCGTAATCGATACATCGCATAAAGTTTCCTCCAGGATTTTTCAAAACTTTTCTTCGCCTTATTGTCAATCATAGGACCTTAAACGGGTCTTGAATTCTTTTTTTGTTCATTTATATCGTCACTTACATCCTCCGCAAGAATCCGGTGCATGCCGCGAGTCGATACATCGTGAAGCGCCCTCCTGGATTTTTAAAAAATTCAAATTCAAATGATTCCCAATTCCACCAAGAGATCGAATTCTCCGACTTATCATCAACCGTGGACCATAACGTAATCTTCGATTGTTCTTCTTCCCTTGTCCTTTTTCATTTACTACGTTACCGAACATCCTCCGCAAGAATCTCGAGTGTTCCTCGAATCGACACATCCTTCAAGATTTTCCACGAATCCAAATTCAGATGATTCAAATTCAGCACGCTCGTAATTATCACTCTTATCAATGGTCAGATAAGATAGGGGAGTCTCTTGGTAGTGACGTCACGACTTACAAGATTCTTCGCAACGTCTACTGCTTCGTGCCGAATTTCGAGACTCGCCGCATGGGACGAGGTTAATAAATCAGTGGTTGAGTGAAATTCGACGTCGCAGCAGTACCACCCCGTCTCGACGCCGGCGTCAAGACGCACCCTTCAAGGTCGTCGCGACCTCGGCCAATCTACTCGCGGAATTCTCTTCGTGGCGCTCCCCATTGTCCACTTCCGCGACACTCTCGGATCTCGAGGGCCTCTCAAGTTTTATCGATCGTCTTGCAGATGTATCTCGAGAACTGAGACCGAATCTGCGAATTGCTACCTAAGAAGATAGAAGAAAGATAAATTTCCATCCGCTACGTCAATTGCAGGGAATTCAATTATCACTGAATCGAATGCAATTGTTACCCCGCATCGCGAATTAACATTGCGATTTAGTTCGCGGTGATTATTTGCCTTCATTTTATTTTTCCTTTTGCAATTATGTTTGGGATTAGGTTAGGTTTAGGATTGTTACTTAAATCGCGAAGTATCATTGCAATTTATCTTGCGGTGATTATTCGCTTTCATTTTACTTTTCCTTTTGCGGTTACTTTCAGGATTATAATTAGGATTGTTACTTCACTTCGTGAATTAACATTGGAATTTATTTTGCCGGTGATTTTATGTTTTCATTTTATTCTTTATTTTGCAGTTAGTTTCAGGATTGTTACCTCGACTAGCGTATTAACATTGCAATTTATTTCGCCGATGAATGTCCTCATCGATTTTATTTTTCTGTTTGCAATTAGGGAGAACGCCGTTCAAAGCAATGATCAGATACGCGGAGACATTACTGGCGCAAATCCATTGTGCATTCGGTGACTCTCGTAACGTTGTCCTTTGACGCTGGGACACCGAGAACAAAATCAAAGCGTATTCGCGTTGCGCATTAGTACATTAATTAATTTAGCGGTCGCAGCCCGCGGGTAGCGAGATAATTTTACAGATTTGCGTCATCAGGCTTGCCATGAACTGAAATTTAACGTACTGGTTAATTAAACGAGCCATTTATTTTGAAAATGGCCTAAGGTCCATTTATTTTTAAATTGAGACATATAAAAGATTACTTTTCAATTAAATTAAAAATATACGTGTAAGATACCAATGTATCGCGCTCCTTAAGTGTACCTAAGAGAGGTAAATTTACAATTAATTTTAAAATAATAGCAATTATTAAGCGAATAGTACGTGTCTTCTTATCAAGAATGGACTTAAGCCACTTTCAAAATTAACGAATAGAATTGTCATAAAATTCGGGACAGCCCAAGTCCATTCGATGTAATTTAAAATGCTTAAAATCGAAAGAACAATATTCAATTTATTTTACAACTCTTTACAACACTTCAAAAACACAATTTATACAATTCAGAAATAATTAGACGATTGATCGAGAGAACTTCCTTTTTCTTTTCTTCGTAAATTTGTTCTCATTGCCGACGCTTCCTCGAATCGATATCCTTTCATTCACCACTCCCTCCAATTTCTACGGAATAAAATTACAAGCTTCTACGCTAAGAGACATTTTACTGGGCGCTTCGTAAGATTCGTACGTGATGGACCTTTCAATTTTGAGAATTACAAGCTGATCCTCGAGAAGCAAACTCGAATTTCCTTCTTCCTCGTTCTAGCCGCGAGCGTGCTGCCAATTGGAAGTTGCTTTTTCTCCATATCGCCGAGAGAGATCGCTTGCCATGAGTATCACGATCGTTACGAATGACGCAGATTTCTCGAGTGATGCAAATTCGCGCAGCGTGAGTGAGAGTAAGTGGTAAGGAGAAAAATGAAAAACTTAACGCGGCAGACACCCGGAAAAAGATCGCAGACGCGAGATTGCGTTAGAATAATTTATTTTTTTCGCGATTTGTCCGCGAATGTAATTGGCACTGGAGAGCGAGCGCGAGGATGAAATTCAGGCTTCATTAAAATTTCACAACCTTCAAATCCTCTTTGAGCGAGTAATGAAATTTTTTCGCGGGAGACCTCGCGCTTGATTTATCGCGGAAAAACGAAGAGTCGCGGCAATGGAAACGTGACGAATGACGCGGAACGCGTTAGTGAATAGGCTTGTGTCAAGGTCTCATTTGCCAGTGAATCGTTCCGGTCCCGCTTACCGCGATCGTTGAGTATGGTAATGGCAATGGTAATGGCAAAAGACTGCCGTTGTCATTGTCGAGTCTCCGAACCTTTTCAATTCGTCGATCGCGGTCAGATATGGGCCCATGCACGCGAACACTTCGTGCAATTTTCTCCTCTTTCTCTTCTCTTCTCTCTTATCTCCTTATTTCTGCGCACGTGAAATCATTTCGAGTGTCGCGAGCTTATATTTGGATTTTTAGTGAGCATCCACTATTATAGCGCCCTTTTTAAGTCAATCCTGCGTCGGTTACTAAGTAACTAAGCGAGTAACGTTCTTTATCTTGGTTGGCTTTTTTCTGTAGTACGATAATAGATCGACTTTTCCGTACATATACAGATATCTATCTTTGCATCTTTTTCATTTGTTATAATTGTCTTGGATTTATGCGTGTATTTTCTTACCCCTGAGAAAAGAGTGCGAAGCAATTGACTCGGTAGAGAACACAAAACTTGTGTTAAAATAAAGCAAGCGACGAAGGAAGCAATTTGTGGCACGGAACTACCATGATTATGTTTTATTTGGTGAAAATACGAAAGAAATTGAGAAACTTTTCACGGGCTCCTTCTCGTCTTTGGATTGAAATTGCCACCCCTTAACCACGAAAACATTATCGATAGACGCATTACCAAATTTTCCTGGAAAATTCTACGACTCCTCGAATATCTAAAAAAATATGTGGGACGTCGCGACGCTTTTCTTATTAACCAACCACGCGACTCTTTATTTTCTTCGATGCCTTTGTACTCCACTGCACCCACAAAACGAGTCATCCAACTTCACACACTGTCACACGCGAAACATCTCGCGAGGATTTCAGTTTTCTCGGAAAACCCAGTGACCCCTCGCGCCACGATCTTTGGAGAAACTCTGCGTCGAATTTCTCCGAGAGTTTCGTCGCAAAGTAAGATTCAAACCTTCTCAAAATTCCATTTAAATCTCTCCGGAGCATTTTCGCGCTCGTGAAAATTCGCAATGAGACGAGATTGTCCATTCTCTCTTTGACTCGGTGGAAGAAGCGATCGTTCAACCGCGAAATTTCGCATCCTTCATTTTGAAATCTTCCTGCTCCACATCCGCATTGCAACTGTAATCGTCATCGTTTGTCATCCCAAGAGGGATAGAGATGGAGGGTAGCTTCGGGCCCCGGAGTCATAACAGTTTACAAAGTTGGACCGAAGTCAGATGCTTCGCTTGCGCTTCCGCCTGCTCCATGCCGCTCCGCTTCTCGAGTAGGAGAGCGCAACGCGTCATTGTATTCAGTTGTGCGCAATGCCAGAAGGAGCACTCGCGACATTCGTGAACATTGTTGTGACGACGACCACAACGTGCTGTTGTACCCCGCCATGCCATCCCGATGCTTGCAAATTTCCGCTCCTGCCCTCGGAATTCTCGTGTGTGGATGCACAATGAGGCTACAATGAGAAAGCGAGAGACAGAGAGAGAGAGACGCGATAAATCTCGTTTCAGCCGGCTGTTGATTCCACCTCTGCCAACTATTGCATAACGGGACGGGCGTTGCGTTTGCTTCAATAAAATCGAGCACAGAGTCGTTGGTCCCCTCGTTGTGGGTCTCCTGTTACAGGTTTTTTTATTTTCCTTTTCTTTGACGCTCAATGAAAAACCTCTACCTTTTCGCGAGAAAAGCTCGTCGAAAGGTGAATTAGTTTGCCACTGCAAAAATATTTTTCGGACCTGTTCTTCCTCGTTAGATTAGATTAGACGTGGGAGATTGGTTGGTTGGAGTTAAGCCAGCGACCTGTACCATGTGTTCTGTTCCTTCTTTGGTTCGACGGTTAAGACTACTTTGCTTTAGTTCTATCTTGCATATCGTTGCGTTTGCTTCAACGACACGAAGAGCAGAATCGTGTTTCACCCGCTAGCCGCTGTTTTTGACCGCGAAATGAAAAAGTGGCTGCAAGAAAAGTTTATCGAAGAGTAAATTAGCTTGCAGCTGCAATAGGGCGCCTCCGCGGCGACTGCGATTTTATTTTGCGATATAAAGAGTTTTCGGAATTGTACTCCATCATATTTGGTTTACTAAAGTGAAAAACAATGGAAAAAGAATCGTGGCTTTCCTCCTGCGCTAAATCAAATCGTGAAATTAATTGCGTCGAATTAACTTGCATCTCCACGACGAATAACTTTAATTTCGCGGACGAAGACACTGACGAAAATCGCGCTGAAAATAAATATTTCTTCGTGGCAGTCATCCTCGTAACTCAAACGATTTGTTTCGCGAAAGGAAATAAATTTGACGACAGGATGAGAAAAATCAACGCGTTGCGGCCCGCGTTTCTGACCTTAATTCCACGCCGAAGCCGAATGGCCTAGAAGCTTTTGATGTACGACGATTCGTTTTCTTCGAGGCGTGTTCGCTTCCATTGAACGCTTTACGGCGCGAAAAAATTCACTCCACTGTATAAAGGCTCCGGATCGCGAAATCTATTGGAGGCCACGTTGCCGATGGAAGTACGCAGCACTCCAGAAATAATCGTGAAAAATCACGACCCTCTTCGATTTTTGTTCTCTACACGCACGATTTGCGATTCACCCCCGGCACGAGCTTCGCGAAAATAAAAGGCCACGTAAAAGGCCGTGGGCGGTTGCAATTTATTTGGAAAGTCGTTCGCCACGATTCGCCAAGTTCTTAATTCTTATCGGCGTAGACTAGGGAGACACGCGCGTGCTACGCGATCGATCGTAAACATTGTACCATTATCGATTACGAGATAATCGATCGTTCAACCTTGACCCTCGAATCGCGTGCCACCTACTATCGATTTCTCATTTTCCAATTCGAGATAGTAGTGGGGCCCGTCGATTATGCTCTCTCGCTTGTTTAAATCTGCCACGCGAATGGGCACCTTCTTCGTTAAGTAGAAACTGCCGTGTATGGACGGACACGCGCACTTTGCGATTTCGAAGATTCTGCAATATTCGTGCTCGGTTGTTTTATCGATAATGGCATTGCTTTTAATTCTCAATTCTAATTAAATTTTGTCTTATACGTATATTTCCCACGTGTCACAATTTCTGCGATCTCGTGAAGAAATTGGATCGTTACGACAGATTCGTAACTGGAGATCCCTCAAGTGGGTAAACAATTTCGCTACGCTGACCGCAAGAGGTTCTGACACTTGTATAGTTAGAGCCTCATACGTTATTGGGAGACCTTGCATTCCACACGGCACGCGGGATGTTTGGCCTAACTGACAATGAGCCTAAACACTAAGCCTAAATAATCTGCGGAATGAGTACGAGTTCCAACCGCATTACCGTGCTACATTCTGTGCGCCTGGCGTCTGGCATTCCTTAACCAGTACGTGCGAGCGTATTGGTGAGACAGATCTCGGTACCTTTCGACTGGTAGGCTACAGACGAGCAAATGAGATTAAGACGCATCGACTTTTGCGAACAGCGAACATCGGTGCACGATGCATTGCATTTAAAGCATCGATATTTACACGAAATATCAAAAAGAAAGAATTATTGCAGATATTTGCAGATCACACAAATCACTACAAGAGTGGTCTCTTAATGTGTAATTAAGCAGAATCTTATCGATAATAGCGTCTGGTTTATTTAATCCATTTTAAAATGCATTGAGCATTGTCTTTCTCAGGTCGTGAATTATTTCTTCGATTTATTTATTAACATAGAATTAAATAAAATCTTATTGTTAAATCGCTAGCCGTCAAACGAATCCAACATTTTCTTTCTTTCTTCCGATTTATCTAATCGAACGAATCGACGTCGAGCAGCTGCGAATTCGACGCTCGATATGTTTCCGTTTAATAAATCGAGTAAACCCTTTCCGCACCGAATCTATTTGGCATAAAGGCCAATAAAAATGGCGCGTCATTGCGTCAAGCGTCTCGATGTATTTCTGTCGGTTCCGCGCGCGTGCTCAGGACGTCGACAGCTGTTACGGCGTCGCGACGCGCCTTGCACCCGCAGCCGCACTTTTTGCACAGCTGCCTTTCGGACGATCGAATTTCGTGACCGAGGAGAATCGCTCCCACGTGCTCGTTTATCACCGTTTTATTTTCAATACGCGTCAACGTCCGCGTCACGACGCCCGGCGTCTGTTATCGGTTTTGGAAGCTTCACTATGCCAACGCTGCGCTTGTCGCGCGCCAATTTAACCGAGCGCATCTCCTATCACCCGGAAATGTCAAAAGTTCCGATGCTAAAGTTTGCATCTTTGAAAATTCAAAACGGTAAGAAATAACGTTGCGCTTTTAAACGTGCGCTTTTTAAATTATAGGAAACAATCGTTGGCACGGCATAAAGATGCATTTGCAAGTCTCTTCTACTCAAAGTTAATAGAAGAAAAAAAGGAGTTCAGAAGGTAAAAATTCCGAAGAATTCTCCAAGATTAAAATAGAAAGAAGCAAATATCGTTGCGCTTTTAGTTGTGCGCTTTTTAATTTATAAGAAACAATTGTTGACACGGCATAATGAAACAATCGCAAGGCTCCTCCACTTAAAGGTAGTAGAGGAAAAAAAAGAGTTCCGATACTAAATATTGTGTCTTGAAAATTAAAGAGGGGGAAATAAAACATAGCTCCAGTTTTTTATTATACGTTTTTAATTTATACGATACAGTTGGTGGTATAACCCAGCGACATAATAGCAAGTCTCTGCTTAACACTATTTCTACCGCGATTTTGTATATACCCATTTCGACCAGGAGGTGTCTTCTTGGGTCCAGGATGAGCTACAGGAAAATGATACTGCTAAATTAATTTAACAACTAATATACGAATAGTGAAAGAAGTAATTAAGGAAAAATTATTCAACTTGGAAAATAATGTTAAAATACAATTTGAGAAGGTGTCTTTTGTCATCTGTGGTAGAAATAGTGTTAAAACAAGGAGAAAGAAAGGAGGAGCAGTGCGAAAATACCACACCGCAAAATTTCTCGAAGGCCCAGCCGCTACTTTTTTCTTCGATCGATCGAATCTCGCGCGACACGAGACCTCGACGACAGGACGGAAGGAAGAAGGAAAGTCTTTCGCTTGAGAGGAAATCGAATCCCTCCGTGAATTCGCTTGGCGAACCGTACACCCGCCGTCGAGAAATTGGAGACATGGAAATGATGCGACGAAGCGCGGAAATTACGCGGATCGATTCTCCCGGCGGGCTTTCGCCTCGAATGTCCGTATAATGAGAGTTCTTCGCCGTGTAAGGACACGTGCGCGAGGCTCTCAGCTTCGTGAATATTTAAGAAACATTTCTTCTCACATTGCAATCTCGTTTAATTAACGCATTGGCGTAAATGCCGTCTATAACCGTCCAATTCTCATAAATGTAGGTGTAAATAATGGCCATAGTCGTCCACCGTCATTTAGAAGAAGGCTAATGCCAAGTGCCCATAATCAATTATCCTACGAGAATTTACAGACAAATTTTGGAACCGAAATTTTCATCTTTAGATCCGGCAGCTCCTGGTTCCTTAGATACAAGTTTCAGAAGTTGAGCAAACCGATTGAAGAATGCCAACAGCTTGTGGTGCAGTTTCTCGGTTCCAGATGGTCCTAGGACTTTCATTTTTTCGCAGAGAATTCATTACGCGTAGTCCATTAACTGCCTTGTGAAATATTTGAATTTTGGCGATTAAATTTCAAACTGAGTTTATCGTCATCGACCGAATTTTCAAAACCTTAAAAAACTTTTGGAACCCTTATCTCCGGAAGCAGCAGCCGCTCGCTCTAAACTGTGACTGTGTTCAGAATCACAAAATCTTTTGATTGGTACAAGATCCGTTCCAAAATTTTTCTGTAAATTTTCATACGGCAACCCTGGCATTAGCTTTTGTTAGAAAATATATTAATTTTGTTCTGCAATTATGAAATTTTCAACGAACTCCACAGGTATCAACTTATTAACAAAAAATGGTTCTTGTCGTTCATCGCCGATTTTAAAATGAGCGCCAACGTGTTAATCGCACGACCACCGATCACAAACTTTCCACGTGTTTTACGCAAGCTCAAACAGGATGCACCGAAAAATTCTTTCGGCTTCAGAAACATCCAAATGTCGAAATCCTTTGAGAAAAGCGTTTCCGCTTACGAGCCAAAGAAAACATTAGAAGAGGAAAACTAACGCGTGTCTACATTATGCAGTGCAGTCTAACACGAAGCGCGTTCTTCTCGATGAAAAACATACGGAGCTTCGAAAACCGTTGCGTAATTCGACGTCGGGTATTTTTCTCGAACACACAAGCAAAGGATCTTGGAAAAATATCCTGGTTAGATTCAGGACGCTCTCATTATCGCAATTGCGGTGGAAGTGGAGGCGAAACATGAGAGAGAGAGCGAGAGAGAGAGAGAGAAAAGAAGATTAATCGTAAACTGAAATTGTTCCTACGAGGATTGGAAATCGAGTGCAAAATAAAATAAGAAAAGGCCGTGGAAAATTCGCGTGACGCCACGCCACCATTGGCGTGGAAACGATCGTAACGGTTCGACATCACAGTATATTTCGACGTTCGTGAAATAGTGTGCCCTCGTGCAGTCGTCCTTAGGGACCTCTGTGCGATTAGAAGAAGCGAGGCAGACGATAGTAAGAGCGTTTCGTGCAAACTACAACCACCGAAATAACATTCTGGCGAGCATTAAGGGGCGAGAGCGCGCGATCGTGGCCCATTATCCAGATGAGCTCGGCAATGAACTACGAAACGGTGCTGGTCGTTTCGCGGTACGAGTAATAGAGACCTTCGCTCTGAGCACATCGGTTGAATGGTAAAAAGGCACGTGCGAAGTAGGAGGGTTAAGTTAAAGGTAGAACTAAACGCGATTTAATTGAACGAAGTGAAGGTTAAGTTTGGGAAATAGTATCGAATAGTAGAATTTATTGGATCGTAAACGATAAAGCTGAGGGAAGGGAAATCGGTAGGGTGAAACGAGAATCATAATGGAACAATTAAAATGCGGATATTGATAAACTGTTAGTACTAAAAGCGGGACAAATGATATTAATAATAATGTTTGTGCCCATAGTTAAGATATAAGGAAAGATTTATATAAAATTCAAAGACCAACGGACGAACGCAGAATTTTTTCTGTGAGTCTCGAGCGTTTAACATTACCATTCTCCAATTTCAGAAGCCTTTAGAAGTACGCAGAAAACACCCTCTAAGAACGGAAAAATAATAATGAAAAGAATAGAAGGAAATATTGAGAAACTCTTAAGATATTTACTAAATAGCTTTCATTCAAGAGGACCAAAATTCTATCTGATATTCAAAAATATCAAGTATCTTATCTTAACCTTTGAATTTGAGGAGACTTTAAAAATACATAGCAATATCAAGCACGACACAGCACAATCACATGCCCCAAGAATGACAACATATTAACGAAAGTCGCGAAAAAGTAAAATTGATAACCGACGTACAATAATCGCTCGCTCATTTTACTCCAAGTGAACTCTTCCCTTACTCTCTACATTTAAAAGTCTTTAAAAGCACATGGAAAACGCGCGAGCTCGAAAAATGACGAGCTAACGACGAAACCGGTGCAAAAAAGTGTCTCATCTCGGTACACAATATCAGCTCGATCGCTTCGTTCCAACCGCACCAAATTCCATCCTAAAAATTCAAAGCTCCTCAAAACAAAGCCCCTTATCTCTCCAAGCTGCCGCGCGGTGTCTTAAATCCAGCAGCTACTCTCGCGTAAGTAGCGCACCGCTTATTTATCATCCGCAACCGCGACCGCGAGTGGTTCTCCACCTTGGTAGTGAGAGAGAGAGAGAGAGAGAGAGTCTCACGAGCACCGTATTTATTGTTCTCCCACTGCACCTGCGTTCCGCTTATCCCGCTAGGCTTCCACGCCACGAAGAATGGACCGCAGCTGCGGGGTGGTCGAGTTTAGAATTTCTACAGGAGACTTCCTCGAAGGAAAGAAGAGGAGAAGGAAGAGGATGCTCCGCTCCGAACGATTCCACGCGAGAGGAGCGTGCCCGACTCGTTTTTCTGCGCTGCTCTTCTTGCCTTTTTTTTCCCTTCTTCTCCATCTTTCTGCTCGGGGTGCAAGCGCCCTTGACGTTGTTCTCGCTCGCAAGCGTTTCGCGATTACGAGACTTGGGGCCCGACCTTCGTCATCGGAGCAGATAAAGAGAGCATTCGTCCGTGCACTTTCCGCCTCCTCTCTCGCCTCGCCACCTCCTCTTCTCACCCGCCCTTATCTACGCGGCTCTCGTCGAAGGACACGAAGTTGCACGACCCTGCGAGCATGCTGATAGTAATTGATACTAATAGACCCCCCTGGGAGGGGGCGAGTGCATTTGCACCGCCACCCGTCGCTGATGAGAGAAGAGAAGCGTTGATTTGCATCCGTACTTGTTTCAGAATTTCCTAGTTTTTGCGGAAACTACGAAATGGCAGGTTTTTACGGAAACCGTGTCTATGGCACTTATCTAATTATACGTTCCAAGCGTACTTTGGTACGTGCACTTGTTTTTCATACCTGAGTTTCTCGAATAGTTGGACTCTTAGTTTAGTTTCTTCTTGATCTGCACAGTGTTGTGACTACGGCGGTGATCGTGGCAAAAGTGTGCACAATTGATTATCGTTTCAGTTCTGTTGCTCATATTTGTTCTGCTTCAGCATTCGGTTCTTGCTTTAATACTAGGTTTACGGAAAGCCGTCAATTTGACGGCTTTAAACGCGAAATTGTGTTTATGAAAAAAAATCCCGTAAACCTAGTGTTAATGGTGCGCCTGCTCTTGCGCGAGGCATGGGGTAATTATCAGTTTTGCAATTAGTCACACTTTAGCTTCATAATTTGACTTAGTTCTTATATTCGACATAGATTCGTTATTTTGCGGGCTGGACCATGTGATCCCTTCACGATACCTGGATTTCTCGAGTCGTTGGGACTCTCGGTTCACTCTTCTTATAAGGTTCTTCTAGAATGTTGTGACTGTGACGGGATCGTGGTAAAGGTGTGGACAATTGACTATTGTTTCAGTTCTGTGGTGCATATTTCTTCTGCTCCAGCATTCAGTTTTTGTTTTAATGGTGCACCTGCTGTTACGCGAGACATGGGGTGGTAATTATTACTTTTGCAATTAGTGACACGTTAGCTTCGAGTAGTATCAAAACAACGTTAACCCAGTTCGAGAACTCCAGCACTACGTTCCATTTCCTGTTAATCTGTACATTTTTTAGGAAAAAGTACAGGAGTAAAGCCTGCGTACATTATTCTCTTAATTTTCTCTTCCTTCTATCCAGTTTTAAATATATCTGCGATGTACCATTACGTATCGACCAAGGTAAAAATTACCATACCAAAGAAACCGTACGAACTAATCCAAGATCATTTACCGTAGAAATAATAATGTTAACTTTCGGTTTAAGCTTTACAAGTAATTTCCAAGAAAAATCGAGAGTAATAGTAATATCGATATACGACCACGCGTTTTGATACGGGCCAACTTTCTGTTGAACGCTGCTGACGTCTGAACACAGCAGCACGGAATCGTGACGCAAACGGTTAACCTGAACCTTCTTTCTTTTAAACACACTTTATGCGATTTTATTTTACGTCGCATTTTCACTGACACTTTCATGGCACTAGATAGAAGCTACTTACGGCCTCCAAGTCGAATTTTCTTTCGCTACGGCAGCAGCCTACGTCACGCGAGAATGTGGAGGAGGACCACCTACATGGAGATCGTGCACGATGTTTTATTGAAGCGGAGAGGTATTATAGAGAGGACGAGACGGTAACGCGAGACGCTTTTCGCTATCGCGAAAATGATAAACTCCATCGCTTCTTCTCGTTCGCTTCGATCGCCGTCGGCGTCTGCACGTGCCGGTCGTCGACGGCGTCGAGACGTCGACGTCGGCAGTGTCACCTTTCATAATACCCGAGAAGAAAATATGGGTCGGCGCGCGCGCGACGGGCACCCGCCGCGTCACTCGAGATTGAATTTATTCGTCACTCGAGGCGCTACCAAGAGCCCTCATTCGTGTTAGGAGCTTTTTGTTTGGGTAGAAGCTTTCTTCGTTTCCACTCGATGATGCTATTAATCGCAGCACTAATGCCTCTTCTGCAAACGATTAGATCGAACAATTGATTTTAATTAATAATTCATGTGGATATTGTTGCTTTATCTAATGGGCCGTCTAGCTTTCTCAGAAGGTTTATTCGCGGTGGAAAAACTCGTGAAATTCGGATCTCCTCTGGATTAGCTCGTGGCGACCGGACTACTAACGTTTTCCTTTCCTTTTTGGTTCTTTCCAATCGTCTCGTCTGCTTTAACAGTAGAACTATCAATCTTGTCAAAATGACCAGTCAACAAATGGAATTTCCATATGGAAATGAAATTTGGTAGTTCCTGTGTTAATTTAAATTTCGTATCAGCTCCAGTTGCGAAAGGATGCACGGGTGTATGTGCGTTTTCCGAGCGATTGAGAATTATCTGAAAATTCGTCATTCTGCGTAAGCTCTTCTAAAGAAATTCGCTTTTATCTAATTATTTACTGATTCTTGTTTCAGGTTCGCGGAACGCAGTCAAGCTGGCTGCCTCCGCAGGTAACCCCCCCGCCGCTGCCGTCGCCGCTGCCGCGCATCCTCCAGTGCTTTGGAGCTCGCGCAGGAAGCCGGGTGAGTTCTCCAAACTTCAATCAATCTGCCCAAAATAAGTCACACCTGAGACCTTCTTTACCCTGTAACCCGTCACCATATAAGAAAAGAGTCACAAAGTGATCGACAAACATTTGTCTTAAACTACAACAAAAAATAAACAGAGGAACTTAACACATTCTTGACTGGTCACGAGTTAGCTCGTATTTGCACTTGCATTATCTATTTCAATTTGTGAAAGCCAGCGGAATATATTATAGAATATTTAACCAGTTAACTGCGTTCGACGTGCATACACGTCAATCGAAATTTTGTATATTTTTGATCATGAACAATAAAAAAACACTTACCATTCGATATAAAAACTAACTAAAAATTGAAAGTAAACAAAAAAAATTCCACAGTTAACTGGTTAAGTAATATGTGTATGTAGAATATATGCGGAAATAATAGCCAGTGACATAAGATAGTTTCTGTAGAAAATTGCTGGTCAACAATGTGTCAAGGTACAATTCTCTTTAAAAAATCCTGCAATGATAAATTTTGTAAAAAAAAGTGTCTCAGCTGTGTCGGGGCCACGCTCTATGCGCTTTCTCAAATCCGTGCAATTTCCGCTTGATTTGCATCACGTGTTGTCCGCCGCGTCACTTGGAGGGCTGCGGAAGAAAATTTCGTCAGCTGGACTCTTTGCGCCTGTGACGTCGGCGTCAATGAAGATAATAGACTTCATTGTCCTCTCTTGCTAGTCCAGACGGTTTAAATGCGACGCGCGCGCCAGCGCGCCGTGACTCCACGACGAAATTAACACGCGCCAACGGGACCATCTCGCTAGCAAAGATCGCGCGAGTAAGACGAGTAAGGCGAGACATCATCCCGATCGTCGTAACACGTTGTAACTTCTCCACCACCACCGATTCCGCCTAACCTCCCGAGAGTGATTAGGCCCGTAGTAATTAGCGTTCTTAGCGAGCTGCTGCAGCACGTTAATCCCGTTGATCTTTGATTCCGCTGGCCACGCAATTGGCCCCAGGGTCAATTTCTCCGCGACTCGCTAATTCGATATAACTCGCCCCGCGCATTTAACCCAGCCTCGTTGACCCTCTCGCGACAATCACGAGCAATAGTGGAGTCTTACCGAATTAGGAGAAATTTTTATTGTAAGGTTAACCTCTTCGGGGATGGATTTGTTCGAGCTGACATCGATTATTTATTTCATTTGCCCGTTGTTTGGTTTTTTTTTTTTTTTTTTTCTTTGACATATTGTCGCTAATTCGATGTAACTAGCCTGCTGAACGATCTCGCGTGAATCTGGAGGAGCAGTAGTCTCTTACTTGACTGGTTCATTTCAGATTGTCGACAATGCTTAAATATGAAAAGCTTATTTGAGGCGTCGACTGTTTTTAAATACAATGGGATTCGTTGGTAATGTTTAAATATGGAAAGCTTAAAGGGAAGCGGAGAGAATTTGTAGATTAACACTATTCCTCGGTCAAACGATCGTTTTTAAAATTTCCATTAGAATTTCCTGTATACAACGTAATTGCATCGCCTTTAAACTCCACGGCTCTTCGTAAAATATACGTATAATACATTTTTCAATATTTTAGGAAAAGTCGTGTAATTTAACGGCAATGCAATTACGTTGTAGATAGGAAATTCTAATCGAAAATTTGAAAGCGGTCATTTGACCGGCCGTGGTAGGAATAGTGTTAAGGAGAGAAAAGGAATGTCTCTTGTTAATCTATACCAAGGTGCAATTCAGAATCCCATGACCTTCCTACGACATTGATACGCGTCAATGCCAACCTTTTCTCCCGCTTTTCTTTCTTCGTTGCTCTATCACGTGAGCGAACTGGAGACATGTCTACGTGGGTCGGCGACGCCGGAAGGTCGCAACCTCGAGGAATTAGACGGAGTTCTAATTGACGTATCCGTCGAAGCGTTTTCTCGTGACCGAGCAGAAGAAGAAGCTCGAGTGAATTTTAAAGACCGACTAACTCTAGGGTCTCGCGAATAATGCTCCGATTTGAAAAATTGCTATTTGAGTTCTCCTGTTAGGTACGCGATACGATGATCGACGTTCGTTTGTGATTAGGTGTAGTATCTTGCGAATAATTCGCGCGAGCCTCTATGAAAAGGACCGGACAATGATAACATTTCCGCCCTCCCTGTTCACGTCTCGATTCGAACATAATAATGTAATCTCCAGGATATCTCAACTAGCCTACATATTGTCGAATTATATCAATTTCTTTGGCGGCTCAACATTATCCTTTAGATCGGCCATACTGGAAGTCCAATTAGATGGTGTATATAGTTAAAAATTGTTTCTTCTTTTCTTTGTATTTTCCTTAAATTCGTTTATATCAGGTGAATTAGTTAACCTTTAACTACACGCGCCGGTGTATTTTATACACCACGCGCTGAAAAATAGATCAGCAAGTAAGTTAATGTAGTGTTTTATTCTTAATTGCTTTAAAAGTTGATATTTTAATAGTGCTGTATAGAATATACCGTGCGCGTACTTATGTTATATTTCAGGGCGCGTGTAGTTAAAGGTTAAATTCGGTATAATGCCGTACTCTTATTTACCTGGCGTCTCCATTACTGCGTTCGAAATCTTTGCAAGCAGAAAAGGTCAATTCATTTAAATAAATTGATTAATTCGAAAAGTATTTTGCGCCACGCGTCTCTCAGAATTTCTCCACAATGCGCTACACGCGGACTCTGCTTCCTACTCGGTGCGACAATCGACGCTCATTTGGGCGTCGCGGCGCCGCGACGAGCTCTAAATATAAATTTCAGCTGACGGAGTGAAGAAGGTTCGATCCCCTCAAGTTTTTCCGAGTTTCGCAACTTCTCGTCTCGTCGCTAAAGCGCGTCCGCTTTTCTGACAGCAGGAGGAGGATGGAGAGTAACGCTTTAGAATTCTCGAACCGGGTCAGAAGAGGGTAGATCTTGGATGGCGAAATGAAAGATCGAGTGACAGGGCTCTTCTTGCCCTTCACTAAAACATTCTGATATTCTAATACCTTCCTCTTGAGAACCGGGAAAAATCCGCGCAGATCTTCGAAGTTCAAGTGAAAGATCGAGTGACGGGGTTCCACTTGGCCTTCGCCAAAACATTCTTATTTTCAAATATTTTTCTCTCACGAAACAGAAAAAATCCGCGCCGGAAGAGGTCGGATCTTTGAAGTTGAAGTGAAAGATCGAGTGACGGGGCTCCACTTGGCCTTCGCCAATAACATTCTTATTTTCTAATATTTTTCTCTCAAGAAACAGAAAAAATCGGCGCCGAAAGAGGTCGAATCTTCGAAGTAGACATAAAAGGTCAGGTGACGGGGTTCCACATGCCGTTTATCAGAACATCCTTACATGCAAATAACTTCCTCTTTCGAGAAATAGAACAAATCTGCTCCAGAGGAGGGCATATCTATGAAGCAACAGTAAAAGATCGAGTGATAGGGCTTCGCTAAAACATTCCCATATTCTAATACCTTTCCCTTGAAAACCAGGTAAAATTCGCGCAGATCTTTGAAGGAAAGACGAAAGATCGGGTAACCCGACTTCTCTTGTCCTTCACTAAAGCGTTCTAATACCCTCTTATCTCGCTCTTTCGCTTCGGAAATACTTCCTCGACGCATGAAAAAAATCTTTTCTATCGAGAAAAGCACCGATGCTTTTCTTTTCACGAACGTGAAGCTTTCATTGAAAGTCTCCTTCACTCGCGCTGGTCCACTGACCGAGCACATTCCAAAAATATCTCGATTACGTGGCGAGCGAGGGGACAATTCCCGCAGCTTCCGAAAATCTCACGTTTCGTCGAATTGTCTGAGTGCGCGCTACCAAAATAAATTTCGACTTTCGTTTCCACGAGGCGCTCGTGCTCTCGTGGACGGGCGCCGGCCGCGAGGAAAAGCTTGAGATGAGAGGAGAGTGGGAGCAGCAAAACGAAAAAATGAGGGAGAAGCGAAAGAGGCTCGGCTCTTAATTACGAGATCGACGCTAAGAGAATTCCTTAGCAGCTACACCCGGCAAGTCGATTAGAGAGTTGCGCGAGTGGTACCGCTTGTGAGGTAACGGTCTAGGTGCAAGAGAAATCCTCTTCTTCCTCCGGATCCTTTCTTTCTACTCTCGAGCGGAGAACACTCGGCGAATGCATTGTCCGTCATAAGGCTTTCATTTTGCGTTAATATGCGTTAATTAACTTTCGTTAAATAAATAGAGCAAGTATTAAAGGGAGAAGAGCAGATACGAAGGAAATGATTTCATACTTAAATTGTTTATCGCAAAAGAGTTGTCTTAACTGATTATGTTTCTATCGATAGTGATAGCGAAGGTTTAAATCTCTTGTTCGTTAATTTTCTAAGGCCAGAGAATTTGATTACTGAAATTCATTCGGGCTTACGAAAAATCGCTCCTGGAAACTTTCTCTGCTTTGCTTTTTAATAGTGAAAGGCGTTTAATAGTCGACGAGTTC
This sequence comes from Tiphia femorata, assembly GCA_944319695.1. Classification (NCBI taxonomy): domain Eukaryota; kingdom Metazoa; phylum Arthropoda; class Insecta; order Hymenoptera; family Tiphiidae; genus Tiphia; species Tiphia femorata. Next base: position 6,805,611 of record OX090902.1, read on the forward strand.
TCGACTGCGGAACTTTGTTCCCCCTTTTTTTTCCATTCTTTCTCAGACGACAGTACCGTGCAGCCTTTTCACGCTAACGAACGCGCCCTCGAATCGTGGCGTTCACGTGGGGCCAGACCATTTCGTAGGAACGTGTTCGGAGTCTTTTCTCAAGGAAACCGTACGATATGGCTTTTGGCTCGCGTCCAACTGCTGCGTGCATTGAAATGCATGTATGGACTTTTCGTAAGCATCGTTCCTTCAGAAGAAATTCTCCTCGCCTCGTAATTGGAAGCTTGAAATTAAGAAGCGAGAGGAGAGTATTTTTATCTCCCGAGAATGCTCCTGCAAAATGAACTCTCGAAATTTGAGAAACCTAGAAAATTCTTGCGCGTGCAGCGCGACATTCAAAGATAAATCAACTTTAAAAGAGGGAGGAGCGAAATAGATACACAGTTTATTATCCAGGGAGAAATAATCAAGATTAGAATTAGAAATATTTATATTAAAAAACGAGACCTAAGGTTCCACCCGAGCTTCATGACAAAAATAAACAGTATGATTGGCCCTCTATGGACCCGTGTATCTTTTAAATCGCATAATAATATATCGACGTCTTACCAAATAATTTTAGTTTTTTCATACGACAGAGTATACGTCTTAGTTATATAACGTCTCGGGGATAACCAATAAAAATATGAATGACAGTTGACAGTATTATCAATTTGAAATATCGATATAATGCGTTGCACGTTTGGAATATTTTCCTGGTAAATATTTTGTTAATCTGCATCTATAGGTTTGTAATTGTTGATTTTCCATTGCATGCAGTTTTTTGTGTATAAGAAAAAAATCGGCTCATAGAGGGTGTACAAACAGAAATAAAATAAAAAAGGAGGACAGGGAGAGAATGCCGGAACGAATGTAACTTTATTATGGTCCGCGTCTCAGGACCCATAAGAGCCGAAACATACGGAAATACCACGTACAGAAAAACAGTACATAAACAACTAGAAGTTATACTAGAGATAGAAGAATAAAAATGGAAATAAAAAGTAAAGAAAAAGCAATTGAGAAAAACAAAAAATCTTTACGAAGACTCGGTCCGTAGAACGTGCTCATACAGTCTACTTTAAAGGCAAAAAAAGGAGAAAAAATGATGAATAGAGAGACAGAGAGAGGGAAGGTGACACACACGTTATCCGAGTCTGCCGCAACAACCACGCGCGCATTTGTTTCGTCACGCGTAAGTGAGCGTCTAATTAACTCGGCCCACGTAAGACGCCGCGATTTATTCGAATCGCGCGAGCGCCCGAGGACGCGGAAAGTGGCCATTAAGTCACCAAATTGATATTTATAATAGTGCGTCGACCCGACGTGTCGCACGCACACGCGTGACACAGGGTCTATTTAATCGTGGGTGCCTATGAAAATTTATCGTTTCCTTCTTGGAGTCACTGTAGCACGAGTTAATTGAAAAAAAATTATAACTCTTCTCCCCGCGTGCATCCTTCTAGAAAAGGTTCTTATCAATTTCTATTTTCACAACTTTCGTCGTTCTCTACAGGAACGAATTTTACTTAAGCCAGCATCGATTGCTCGTTTTATTCACTTCGTATTTTTCTGCAATGGTAATTCATTGCGAAGCAGAAATGAAAAATTTACGAGGAGAATAATATCCAATATCTTACAGTAAGAAATTGATAGATTAGCAGAAATCTGAACGTGGACGTGTGTCAGAGTGTCAGACTTCTCGAAAGATTCGTTATTATGCTATTTCATTGTATACTTAATTTATCTTTGACATTCCGCAGGATTTACAGGGTCCTCGAACGTTCTTAGTTTGCCTCACGTAGTCTCTCCACATTACGTTTTCCATTGTTAGTCGCACGTCGTATTATTATTATTTCGTTTCTCTTCTCGATGCCGTAAAAACTAACTCGCCTCTCGTTCGAGCATAACAAATTGATATTTTCGGTCTTTCTCCAGTTTTCCTTCGAGCGCTCTCAAGTAACTTGCTTCGGGGTGCATCGAATGCAATTTCTCTTTCGTTCCTTCGTACAGTTACGTGAACGCGTGTGTGCGTGCGTCGTCGGCGCGGTTATCATCGCCCGAGTGCGATGCAAGCGGCGTCGTGTAACGGAATAGATAAGGCTTCCTTATCACGACCCCGGTGTGCTGTCTCGCCCGACGAAACTTCATCGCGCGGAGAAATTCTCTTTCTCGTCTGCTCGACTCTTTCTTCTCTCTCTCTCTCTCTCTCTCTCTCTCTCTCTCGTGCTGCGTCCGCGCGCGTAGATCATTCGCGACAGAAGAATTGAAAAAGAGCGTGTCTTGCAGAAACGTGGGGTGTGCGAGTACCACGTGCTATCGAGTCTCGATGACGCGCGAACTTTTTATATTGCGAGTCGTCCGCTGGCGTGGCTCGAGTGGAAGCACGTTAATAAAAAGCGTCCAACTATGCAAATAATCGTTGCTGCCTTGCCGCACGAGCACCCTCGTTGCTCTCCCTCCCTCACCTCCTTTTTTTTACGCCGCTGCTGTTATTTCTCGTTAATCTATTTGCATCGTCCTACTCTCTCCACCCCGTGTTGTTGTTAGCATTTCTTCTACTCGTTTAAAAAAAAATTGGAAAACGATAGTGGCGCGTCGAACGAGCGATACGATGCACCCTCCGGTACGTAGAAATAAGAATGTAGAATACTTTTCTCTGGTTTATTGGAAGCAATTGTAGAGTAGTGGCACGCTCGATTGCGGGGAACTGGAGTTCATTATTGTGGTCGGTAGCGGTTTTTCGGCGTTTTGAAATAATTGGAAAACGATATGATGCATACTCCGATACGTAGGGATGAGAGTGCAGAATTTTTATTAGGTTTACTCGAGAGGCTCGAAAGTGGCTTATAGAAAATTGGAGATCATTATCCACGTTATTAGCGGTTCGTCTGTGTGCTTGGAAACATTGGAAAACGATATGATGCATACTCCGATACGTAGGGGTGAGAGCACAGTACTTTTCCTTCTCGTTTATTCAAGAAAATCGAAAAGTGGCACACTCGTTTACAGACACTTGGACCTCGTTATCCGGTTATTCTACGCGTTCAAAAAAAATTGGAAAACGATAATGGCGCGTCCAACAAGCGATACGACGCACCCTCTGAAACATAGGGGTGAAAGCGCAGCATTTTTCTTTTTGTCTATTGAACAGAATCGAAAAGTGGCAGACTCATTTACGGACAATTAGAGCGCATTTATACGCGGTTTTCCTAATTTATGATATTATTGGCTTTTCTGCGTGTTCGAAAAAAGTAACCCATAACTATTTAAATACATAGGGATAAAAGCGCGGTATTCCGTTTCTCGGTTACTCAAGGGCATGGAAAACTGGCGCACTCGCCATTTAAATAATTCGAGCTCATTATCGTGATTATAAGCCACGAGTAAAATTGGAAAACGATAACGACACGTCGAACGAGTAGACCGTTGCGCCCTCCACTGGTGCACACATCTAAAAGCCCAATATTCTTTCTCCTCTGTATCCAAACGTGAATCGAAAACTGGCACGCTCGCTTACACATAGAAAATTCGAGCCATCGTCGCGCGGAATCGAGCTTGCGAAATCGCGCGAGCGTGTCAAGGACGCGGCATGGGGGCCGCGAATAGATTTCCACGTTAAATCGAACATGTCTCGAGAAAAGTTTTCGCCACGTGTTTTCCATTCTTCTCATCTTTCTCACCTCGCCTCTTTCTCTCTCTCCCTCTCACTTGAAATTTCCGGCGCGCCGTCGGGGAATTCGCGAGTCTCACAGTTAACCCAATAAAATAATTCTTTTCCTCCTCCACTCTCCTCTCACGGCGCCGATAAGCGCGCCGAAATTACGCGCCGCGCGCCGCACGAAAGAAAGAGGAGAGGATACGCAATTTGTCGGTGCTACTGTCACTAGACGTGCAAGTTCGCGCCTCGTCGATCCGCCCCTGCCCTCTCGCTCTTCTTTCTCCCTCCTTCTCGCATATTTTCTCTCTCTCTCTCTCTCTCTCTCTCTCGTCCAACGCATGAGCCTCTACCTCTCACAGTTCTCCTCACCTCCACGATCTGCTCACTTCTCCCTCCCAGAGTCTCTCGCAGTCCTCATCGTAGTGGCGCGCGCGCGCCGGCCTCTCTCAGTCTGCCGAGAGAGTGACTCGACTCGACTCGGACTCGACTCCAACTCGGCAGTCGCGTCGAAACTCGCGTACGAGAAGCGCCACGCTCTTATGCGGTTTGGCGCGAGACACGCGGCGCGCACACGAGAGTGAACAATTTTCAAGTTCCACGCCGATTTTCATCGTTCAGCTTCCGTTGCTGAGACGTGGACCGTGGGTGCTCGGGTGGTCGCTTTTATTCCGAGAGAAGGAAGTTTCGAAATTCTTCGAGAAGCGCGTGGGTTTTTGGACTCGAGGAAGATTGCTCATTTTTGACGTTGCTGTAAATCGTTCCTGAGGTTTGATGGACGAGTGCGCCCCACTGGGTATTATCGAAGGAAGATCCAAGGAGTTTGGAGTTGTCTGATTTGTATCGTGGAGCCCGCGAGTAAAAATTGGTTGCTTCTTTCGTCCGACAGAGACAAACTTTGAGATTCTCTCAACAAGTGAAGGCTCACCCGAGGACCATCGCTGATTTTTGACATTGCCGAAGAACGTTTCCGACACCGTTATCGTTCAGAAGAAAATTCTACTGGAAAAGTGCGTCGAACGAGACGAGCTCACCGGTGCGACGAAGTCGAAACGAGATTTTCATCTGTTCGAAAACGATCGCTGAATTTTGTAACATTAGTGAAAAGGATTGCTGGTACAGTCGGAGCCACGATCGAAGGAAAATCCTGCTGGAGGAGCGCGTGTGCCAGTACGTGGCCCGAGCGCGAGGCCCGCCGGAGAGATTGTCGCGCGATGTCGAGTTGTGTATTTTGATAAGAGGCCTCCGAACGGCAGAAGTGAGGGAGGGAGGAAGAAACGAAGTGTGGTCCAATCGCGAGGAAGAGAAGCTTTCAGTAAGCGCGCCGCCCTCGTCGCGATCGGATCGAGAGATCGATAGGCGAAATTGAAGCTCCAGTTTCTGAAAATCGATCGTAATCCTACGTTCTATACCAATCGATAGATCTCGAGCCATCGTCAATGATCGCGTGAAATTGCCAAAGTGAAGAATTGCGCGGTCGATAGTTACGAGAACAATAGGAACAACAACAATAACATCACAACGTGAAAGAGGTTTCCATGGACGAGACGATCCTCGTGGCGGCAGCGGTGAGGGAACTCGCTTCTTACGGCAATACATTTCGTGACGCGACTGCAAGCGAGGGGCACGAGTATCCAGGAGTAGTTGTGTTGGAGGCGGTGGAGGCGGCGGAGGCGTCGGAGGCGGCGGCAGTGGCGAGACGTGAAACGACTGGCGCTGGCCCGAAGTGCCGTTTCGAATCGAGATCGAAGTCCAACGTCGGAGCGCCCGGAGCGAAGCGCTACGCACCACCACGAGGAGGACACGATGGGCCCAGTTGGGAAAGTTAGAAACTAACGAGTGATCGTGCAAGGGGGAATGTCGAGGAGCACGAAGGAGAGGAGAATCGTTTGTAAAATCAACGGTGAAGAGAAGCGAAAAATTGCGAACCCTAGGACAAATGCTTCCCGTCAATTTCTCGAAATCTTCTGGACTCACGAGTACCTAGTGAGTGGAAAATCTGTCGAGGAGGAAAAAGCGAGAAAATTCGAGAGCCAGCAGCGATCAGCTGTGATGCTTCTTGCGAGGGTCTCGCACGAGGAAAGTTAAGCGATAAGTGACTTGTCTTTCGAAAGGTTCAGGGAACAGACACCGTGAAAGATCCTGGAAAAGAATTTTTCCGCGAATCGGCTTTTCCTCGTTTCTTCGTGCGAACGCGAGCGTTGTCAGTCGAGAAGAGGAAGAAGATGAAGAGGAGCGTGGTGGAGTAAGATCGTGAAGCGGTCACTCGGAATTTCTCTCTCGATCGAGCCCTCTCTCGCTCCGTCCCACACGCGGCTTGTTCCTCCTTCTCCTCCTCTTTCGAGGCCACGTGGGTGTTATCGGAGTGAATTTGCCCCGAGAGGTCGGTCCCGGTACGTGGGAGTGATTACACGAACGAGTTCATTCATCGTGCGGATTCCAGCGCGCCGGAAGTGACGACGACAACGACGACTTCCTCGGAGCTGTTCGTGTGAGCGTTAAGTGTTCTCTCACAGAGACTAAGAGACACGAACGGAGAGACAGTTCGTCTTCTTCGGCGCGCGTGTGCATTCGTGAGTGGCGCACGCGTGACCCAGAGGAAGCTGCGCGAGAAGAGTTTGGAAGGCAGCTTAGAGGAGAGATAAGGAGGAAAGTGTTTGACTTTCCTTTTCCCTCTTCCTTCTCTCTTCTTATTTCATCTCTCTTATCTCGTGGAGAGAAAAGATGACGCGACGTTCCGCGATACGATTTTCGCGTCCTTGACGAGAACGCGCCGCTTTCTTTTTCGGGACTCTTTGGGTCCCGGCGAGGATGGACAGAGGTGAGGCGAGACGAAGAAGACGAAGAAGAAGGTGCGAAACGTGGTGCTCGCGAGGAAGGTCGCGCGGTGTTCGCCAGGCCGGTAATGCCAGTGAATCTTTTTTCCACACGTTCTTCAAGTGCATCGACACGCGCATCGAACGATTATGCAGCTGAAGAAAGCGATGCTTAAGATATTCGATCAATGTGAGTGCCATTGAGTAAGTTAGAATTCTTTTTTCTTTTGTCACTCTCGGAACTTTCGGGCGTTTTCATTCAAAGTCGTCGTGGAACTTTACGGGCGCGAGTGCACTTTCAGTTTTTTCGTCACTTGTATATTTCTAACCGTAAGACACGGGGATATTTTTTTTTTTTAATTCTCAATTCTTTCCTTGTTCTTCGATCGTTACAAATTGACAGCTGTTTAACTAAACCTACCGAAGATTTTTTTCTACTTGGAAATTTCTCCCCGTTGATCGCTCTTTTGACCGCTTTTGGTATCTTTAGTGTTAAAAATCTTTCTTCCACATGTTCTTCGAGTGCATCGACACGCGCGACGAATGATTATACAGCTGAAGAAAACGCTGCTTAAGATATTCGATTGATGTGAATGCTATTGAGTAAATCTGAATTATCTTTTCCTTCGTCTTCGGTTCCTTCGTGCATTCTCATTAAAGCTCTTCGAGGAATTTTCCGGCCACGGATGCACATTTAGGTCTTCGCTAATTTATATATTTCTTACTGTAAGACGTCGCCGTATTTTATTCTTTTCGTAAACTACCACTTTTTCCTTTGTTCCTCCATCTTTACGTCCTATATTATACTTAATATAATAAATAATTGACGTTGCCTTAAATAAATTCGTTCGGCGAAGAGGTCAATCGGGAAAGAAACGAAAGCATCAGGTGGCCTATAAAGTATACAGGAAACGAAGGCATTCTAACGTTATCATAACTGACGTGGGCCGTTTGAAAAATTGTTCTTGGAGACTTTCTCTTCCCTTTTTTTTTTAACAACGCCACGTGACGGTTCTCGAACCGTGAGAGACGAGAGAAGAAGAAACTGGAAGCTCGTAACCGGTCGTTGCGGGAACGAAACGAACTCTTTATCGGGGTCATCGTAGTGCCCATTGCTTTTCGTCTCTCGTGCTTCGTGTCACGCGATTACGGTAAAAAAAATTATTTACTCCTCCAATTGTTCCCGTTCTCTCGACCCGTCGACAAGCGCAGTCTGCACGCCGCATCCTAAATCACCCGCGTGCGAGTAATATCGTTTCTTAACCGTCGAAATGGCGTCACCCGAAAGAAGAGAAAAAGGAAAATAAAAAACAAAAAATCCCGGAAGTGAGCGATCGGCTCGATTATTATCGTTAAATTGGGGAGATTGCGCTCGCGGTTATCGAGACTCTGCTTATAGGTCGAGGATTCCAGAAATTATTATCAAACCCACCCGCCTTATCGCGTCATCGGTGGAGACACGCGCGCCAACCGTTTCTGAGTTTCCGTTTGCAAATCCATCGATTGGAAATCCGGGTGTCTTCCTTCGTAAAATGAAGTTTTCAAACAAATTCACTCCCTCATTCGCCATGCTTATGTGCAAAGAGAGTCCGCCTTGAAAGAATAAGAAGCCCTTGATTAGCGTTTCTCATTTCCATTTACGAATCGATCGATTTGTAAATCCAATCGTGTGCGACGTCCTTCTTCAAAATGAAGACTTCGCAAATATTCATCGAGTTATTCGTCAACCTTATGTGCAACGAGAGTCCACCTTGAAAGAATAAGAAGCCCTTGATTAGTGTTTCTCATTTCCATTTACAAATCGATCGATTTGCAAATCCAATCGTATGCGGCGTCCTTCTTCAAAATGAAGACTTCGCAAACATTGATCGAGTTATTCGTCATCCTTATGTGCAACGAGAATTCACCATGAAAGAATAGGAAGCGCTCGCCTTTACGCTCGCACTCGTGTGTTTGGATGTTGCGCGTGTGTCTAGCCCCTTCTTCTTGCTCGAACGAGTGCACGTGCACACGCGTGCACGCGTGCATTGCGCCGTCGTCGCGTGCACGAGGGAGTTGGGACGAAACGTGCGTGCGTGCGCACGCATGCTCGGCGTACGGGCAACGTGATTCTGTCGTGCACAGCATGGGCCCCATTAGTGGCCCCCAGGTCGTAATAGCGTAATAGCCCGGCAGGTTACTGTAAGATATCGTGAAAACCCACACTGCCTTCGGGATAACTTCGTCAAACGGAACGAAGCGAAATTCGTTGGCGATTTTTCTTTCTGCTTGATTTTGTTTGTTCTTTTTGATTGACGTGTCGACACGAGTGGTGAAAAGTAATTTGAAAAATCTCCACTGTCCTTTTCTCGCAAAAAGTGTATCTATCCGCGTTTGACACCCCAAGGCTAATGTTTATAAAATGTCCTGCAAGGTATGAAACTCGTAAGAATAGCTTCCGCATTTATTCCGCTGAGAGATTGATCTTCTAGAGTACGAAAATTGATCGACAGATGCTCAGCTGTTTCACCCGTACGCATTGCACAAATTTCACGGTTAATTTCGCAAAATCAGGGTCGTTAGAAACTCCGTCTCTTGGTGCCAGATACGATTACACTTGCCAGAGAAGGAATTCGAGCTTTTTAAATGTTCGCCTAAATTTAACAAGGAAAATATCATTCGTGCCAACTGCTCCGAGGTGACATCGGCCAATTAACCGACGCAACCCTCCTTCTCGAACCCTTCGAGAAAGAGAAATAAGTCACTCCCTTTACGGTCGTGCCTAAAAACCAATATCGGGCTGGAAATTTTCCGCGGCGCATTGCAGAGCCGATTAATTTAGTCACCCGGGTGATTAATTATCCCGATATCAAGCGAATTTCAGATATCGCCTGTTTCTCACGCGGAAGTGTTAGTATAAACGAGGACACGAAGTGTCACGTGGCGAGGTTTAGTTGTCTTTCTCTCGTTTAGTTGTTCTTTTTTTTTTTTGTTTTACTCCTGACGCACAACTGCTTCACGCGAATAAATCGTAAGTGCATCGTGTGACGCGCGTGGCGTATCGACGACACGAATCGAACGCTTTGCTCTGCGGTGCTGGAAATTTTTATTAATTTCTCCGTAGCGGCGCGTTACGATTATTATGTAATCGGCGACGCCTGTGTGGCGCTATACGTAGTCGTCGGTGGACGACGCATTGGGTGCCCTCGGGCTCTCGGCGTGCTTCGTTTTGTCGTAGTTGTCGCGTAATAAACCAGTAGATAAACGTGAGCTGCCGCGGAAAAGTCAATAGCCCCTTCGGTGTAAGTTGGTGGCGCGTATGGACGGCCTCAACGCGACGCGATAATATTTTCCATACACCAAGAGACCCTGTTAACAGACGATACGAATTTTCTTCTCGTGGCGACCATGTGCGCATCGACTATGAATTCTCCTTTTTAAATTTCTCAAGATGATCCGTTAGTTCGAAGCTCGCGCCGAAGAAGTCCTTACTGACAATTGTGAATTTGTCCTTCTCGCGAGTAATCTTGCAAGATTAAATTTAATTTTGAACTTCAGAGGTAAAAGTGCGTATTTTTTAGTGTAAGAGAAAGTAACTTTGCCAGAATCTCTCGTGTCCAAGTCGCCAAATGATTCAAACTCAATCCGAAAAAATCATTACGCGGTTATGAAGTTAGTCTTCTCATGGGTGATTTTCTAGATTAGGTATCATTTTGGAATTGGAAGGTAAAACTGCGTTCCTCCGTACGCAAGACAAATAAATCCCGTGCGAGTCTTTCATCGCAGACCACCAAATAATTAAAACTCGCTCCCGGAATGTCGTTACGCAATTATGAAATTATTCTTCTCGTGTATAATTTTCCAAATTGAATTTCATTTTGGAATTGAGAGGTTCTAAAAGTGGAATTAAAAGTGAGTTTCTCCGGGCATAAAACAAACAAATCTCGCGCGAGTCTCTCGTCGCAAGACACCAATGATTAAAATTCGCTCCGAAAAAGGCGTTACGTAATTGTGAAATTATTCTTCTCGTGTATAATTTTCCAAATTGAATTTCATTTTGGAATTGAGATGTAAAAGTGAGTTTCCCTGCGCGTAAAACAAACATCTCGCGCGAGTCTCTCGTCGCAAGCCACCAGATGATTAAAATTCGCTCCGAAAAAGGCGTTATGTAATTGTGAAATTATTCTTCTCGCGCGTAAGCTCGTAGATTAAATCTAATTTTGAAGTTGAGAGGTAAGACTGCGCTTCTGCGCGCTTAAGACAAATAAATATCGCGCGAGTCTCTCGTATCGCGCCACTAAATGATTAAAAGTTCGTGGAATACGCTCGTGCTGAGACGAGTTCGGGGGAGAAACCGTGCCGTAAATAAGCTGGTAGACCCTAGAATTAGAAATCGGGTTTCGAAGTTGTTCCCTGTGATGGATTTTGCAGTAAGCGTCACATCGATCGCTCCTTGCGATTCACGACGCCCGGTGTCGCGTCGTCTGGGGTTTTCAGCGTCGCGACGCTGGTCTGAGAAGGTGCGGGCACCTTTAAAAGGACAATTAATTTAAAAGTTTGCTTCCAAGTTCCACGTGTGTTTCTAAATCGACGACCCCGTGAATCACGCGTACTCGTTATCAGCGAAAGTCAGTGGCGCGCTGTTTTATGGACGAGGTGGGTAATCGCTTGTTCATAAGAGATTGATGAGTCTGCGAAGTTGGTATTGTACTTTAGGCAGCCTGATTCGAATTCGTCGCGACGTTGAAACACGTTGTAAAAGAGTAATTCGTATATGAACTCGGTATTGTAGCTAATTCAAATAACCCGCCACTAATGAGAGTAACGGTACATTTCGAACAAACCTTCTAATCTTCGGCATTGCGACAATCGTGAATTTCCTCGATAATAACCTCTTTAAAAAAGAGTAACTTCGTAAGTTCCTTACCGCGCCTAATTGATTTGTCGTGAAGCTATAAAACGCGCCACTGACGAAAGTAACGTCGCATTTCGTCTAAGCCTTGTAATCTTAGATATTGCGACAACTGTAAATCTCGCCGATAATAGACACCTTACAGAAGCCCAACGAATCTGAGAATTCCCTAGAAATGCCTCCGATTCGAATTTTCCTCGAAGCTGTGACGCTTCGTTGCGCACTGAGAAAAAGATTTTCCAAAAAATACCTGGCACGCGCATTTCAAATAATTCTGATCTCTCTCGACACTGCAACAATATTGCTTTATCTCTTAACGAGAAACATGCAAATTCGTCTGATTGTGAGTCTCGCGATTCGCAGAAAAGTCCCTAGTCCCGTTCGCTCACCCAAAAGGAAAGAAAAGAAACACCGAAAACAAGACATCGGAGGACGAGAAGGCGAGAAGATTAGAATCGGAGGATTGCCAGGTGCGTCGTCGCGCGATGTTAATTATTAACGATAAGATCACGCCGAGAACGATAAGGCTGACCTTATCTGTCAGTGAGAAATAAAAGCGAGGAGGCGAATTGCGACAGAGCTACCGGCGCGGTCGCTTTGATTGCGAATTTTCTCTAAGGAGAGAGATTCTATCGTTTCGCCAAAGAGAAAGGAAAAGAGAGGAGAGGGAGAGAGAGCGCTCTGTTCGTAATCTGAATCGATCGATCGATCCTTTCCTCGTGTTAAGATCGTTCGGGCCAATAATCCCCTTTATCGACCAACCTCGGATTTTCTCGTAATCCCAAAATCAACGATCTCGTCCGGTTCTAACCGCCGACTACCGAGTTTCGCGCGTGCAGGGTCGAGTAGAGAAGAAAAAACAGATCGAGGCTACTACGCAGCACAGGTAAAATGAAGGAAAAAAGAAAAATGCCGGAACCGAATCGGATTCGCTGTGACCGATAACGAGGATCGGATCTAATCTAGCGACTGCTCACCGAGAAATTACATTGTACCTTGGAGAACGTGGGAGCGGCACGTAGGTGGGTTGAGGAGAGCTAGAGGGAAAGAGAAAATGAAAGAGAGGAAGAGAGAGAAAGAGAAGAGAGATCGCTCGCTCCTTATCGCGAATGTCACGCAGGTATTACTACGCGCGTTGACATTGAAAGAACGGGAGTCGATATGTGCGCCTGCTTGGAAGCGATGATTTCAAGGTCATCTGTTCGCCGTGTCTTCTGACGTGCGCCTAGAACGAGCAAAAGGAGAAAGAGAGAACACTTGTGGCGAGGTCTAGTCTTTGGCAATAGTTCATAATGGGGTGGTTTTTTTTAATCCTTGCGAAAGACAGATGTTTCATGTAATTTTCGTAGAACACCGCGCGAATTACGTTTGATTTTCTATATTTTACGTTTTTTCGTTGCTATGGCATTCCACTGAGACGAAAAATGTACTATTAACTTCTAGACAATGAGGCACTTTGAGCACAATTTTATTTAGCAAGAGACTTCGGAATAGTAGGAGGTAGATTGAAAAATTGGGATTTTCAAGCAAAGCAGGGTTTCTTCATTCTTCTTTTAGATTTGTCGAGGGCGAATTAAAAGCAAGATCAACTTTCTTATTGGAAAAATATAATAATAGTTACACAAGAATAAATTTGGTAACTTAGGTAGTTCCGAAATTGAATTTTACGTTGCAAATTTTTATTCTTAACACTAGATTGCCCGAAACCAGTCAATTTGACTATTTCAAATGGGAAATCGTGTTTATAAAAAATGTTCGGGCAATCTAGTGTTAAAATAGTTCCAGGTATAGTCAACGAAATCTCGCGCAAGAGATCCTTCTAATGCATCGCTCACAACCGTGTGGGAAGTGTTTGTTTTTTGTATGTACACTTCTCGAAAATCCAGAAATTCAGAAACTCGTGGACATCGAGCCAAGGAAGATTCGCCACTTCCACCTGCACCGGGAAACGCGAAGTGGCAAAATATTTGCCGAGTGTCAACAAAAGTCGAGTGGGGTCCATGGCGGAAGTCGAAAATATTTTCGATCGCCTCGAAGAAATTTGTAGACCCTCGTCCTTCGGATCTCCATAATCCTTTCGGACGATTCACAAGGATTATCGATTTTCACATCCTTCAGGAACGAACCCAATGTAAAGATCTTCCACAACATTCTCTTTTATCTTCTTGCGATCGTCCCTGCATTCCAATTAACCAATCCTTTCGCAAGATTCCTCGATTCTCGCATCCTTTAGGAACGAACCAATGTAAGGATCATCCACCGCGTTCCCTCTCGTCCTCTCGCGTTTGTCTTTGGACAACGCTTCGGTGACAGTCACCGTGGACAATTAAATGATCCTGTCTCAAGGATCATCGATTCTTACATCCTTCAGGAACAATTGCAGTTGCCCAATCCTTTTGCAAGGATCGTCGATTCTCACATTCATCAGGAACGCACCAATGTAAGGATCATCCACCGCGTTCTCTCTCGTCTTCTCTCGATCGTCTCTGGACTTCGATTGCGTAACCCTATGGTGACAGTCACCTTGGACAATGCAAATACGACGTCGTTATTCGTCTAGAACGCACGCTATCACGGCGGCCAATCACGCATGACCACGGGACAGCGAGCTAGCGCGAGCGCTTGACAAACTCTTAGCCTCACCGCACGCGCTTCTTCTCTCATTGTTGTCGACTTTGCATCGGCTTTTGTTCGCCGCCGTACACAATAGAAGCTTCCCGACACTTACTACGGTCTACTGTAAGCAGGTTAGACGAGGGGCTAATCGTAAGAATCATTTGTACCGATAATTCTGTTGACGAACGTGAAACTGGTCTACTTACGCGGTATTGTTTCTATTTACACGATTATGTTCAAGAAAGAACGAATACGTTTCAGAGCTAAGTATTTTTGGTAAACGGTGGGCCAATCGTATCAACGCTTTGAGCCCTGAGCTGTGTGAAGTTAAGCTTGTGCTATAGACTGCCCACTTTTTACGGCAACGCGCATGCTCGGCTGGCTAACTTTGAAATTTCATTGCATAAAAGCACACTTAAACGTATTCTTACGATGTTTTTGTATCTCTAAACATCCTAACCATCAATCATCTTAGCAAAAATCATCTTAGAAGCATATATGCGTTTATAGCTTAAATTCAATGGTTGTTTGAGAACCCATATATGCGTTTATAGCCCAAATTGAATGGTTGTTTGAGAACCCATATATGCGTTCATAACCCAAGTTGAATGGTTGTGTGAATATCCATATATGTGTTCATAGCGCTCAAAAGGTTAACACTAGATTTACCAAACATTTTTTGTAAACACGATTTCCCATTTGAATCAGTCAAATTGACTGGATGCGGTAAGTCTAGTGTTAATCATTGCCGTCAATGATTCTGCTGATGACCCCGCAAAAATATTCCTTCACTTATGCATATAATATCGTGTTTATTAGTGCACTTAAAACGCGATGGACCAATCGTATTAATCATCATTACCGTCGATGATTCTGTTGATGACCCCGCAAAAATATTCCTTCACTTATACATATAATATCCTGTTTATTAGCTCAGTTAAAACACGGTGGACCAATCGTATTGGTCATAGGTGTTGATGATTCCATTGACGAACCTAAAAGATCTCGGAAAAAAATATTCCTTCACTCGTGTAACGTCGTCTTTACTAGCTTAATTAAAACTCGAATCGGTTTTGCAGCAAGACATTTTCTACTTACAATAAAGTGGATTAGTCTCGCGAGAAACCGCTGCTTTAATTGGATTGGAATAATACAGAAATCGAGAAAATGGAAAACTGTGGTAATCGCCATTACCCTCCTCCTTCTTCTGTCGCGCGAAACGAGAACCACTTGCCTTGATCTTATCGCGCGGATAACGTGTGGGAGTGCGCTAAGAGTACGGTGATAAAGTGTCGCGTGCTCTTCCCTTAAATGTCACGCGAAAGGTGAAGCGGGAAGGGAATTGTCGTTTGCGCTACTCGAAGAGAAAAACGGCGATGGCGTGGGCCACACGTAAACGAGGGAGAAGATTTTCGCGGCGTCTTTAATGTCGCACTTTCTCTCGTCGAACCCCCCAGGAATTCTCATACGATTAAAGTGGACCCTAGAGAACGAAGAAGCGAAATAATCGAGAAGGAAAACATCCCAATGGCGAACGAAGGAAAAACGAAAGATCGATTTCACGTGGAAGATTGTCGTGCAGAGAAAACCGATGGAGATTTGTTTTTTCGTTCAGAGAGAAAAGAAAATTGCGTGCGTTAATGGCAATAGGCCGAGACGTTGGCATCGATTTCGCATTTATTTTCTTCCTTCCTTCTCTTTATCTCTCTATCTTTCTTTCTCTCTCGCTCTCTACCAAGCACATATTTCTCTTTCGTGTCCTACGCCGCTTTATTGACTGCGCGCAAATTGAGTTAGAGCCACGGTGCAATAGACTCGTGTCGATTCGTATCGGCCTGGTTCGCGAAGCCCGTGCGTTCCTTCAGTTTCCAGATGACGGGCATTGTACTCGCGTACATGCGAGCTACGAGCGAACGCGCGCGACGGCACACACGATCGATCGTGTCCCGTTTTCAATTCGCGACAATCACATTGCTCGTACCTATGGAAAAGAGAAACGTCGCGTGCAGTCGTCGAGCGGTCGAGATGGTAGTACTCGGAAAGTGTAATATTCTTGAGTTCTCTGCGACGAAGAAAGGTGGAAGGAATGACAAGAATGAATTTATTTAAGCTAGAATCTATCGTTTATTATACTACTTTCGTATTGCTAGCAACGTCGATTCGTAGATATTTACGACGATCGAAGGACGAAGGAGAAATGCAGAATTTCCGAAGAGAACAACCACTGTCGCTTAATATCAACGTGCCGCGTGAAGTTCTAATAAGAACGAATGTGAACTCGTTTAAAATGCCACGGCATTCTTCGACAGCGATACGGTGTTATTAAAATTCTCGACGAGCGCGCGTGTGTTAAGAGCGAGTGGAAATGTTTATGGAGAACTAGAATCGCGCGGAGTTTGAATGTTTCTTTTATCCTCGAAACTTCTTGGGCAACGCGGTCCCGCCGACAAATAGAAAAACCGAGACCAAAGAAAGGAAAAGGTGAAAGAATGCGAGTAACTAGATACCGCGAGCCCGTCGAAAGAAACTTTCGTCTTTGAAATAACGAAGCTGTTCGGTTTGCTCGTTTTGCTCGCTTCATGGGTACCGGCCAGAGCGGATGAAAGAGGCGAATCGTCTGGTGGTACCAGCGAGACGACGAGCACGAGGGGCCAAGAGGAAGAAGAGTGTGCTCGTGAACGCGCGCGGACTGTTACGCGCCCGCTCGCACGAAGGCACCGGCTCGAGTTTAATATAGCTGCGTGTCGCTGCGCGCGTTCTCCTCTTGCATACCGAAAGTGGACCTAGTCGTCATGGTACCTCCACCTCCTCCACCTTCTTCTGCATCCCCAACACTCTTGTCCCTTCCAACTTTCATCCACCGGCCCAGCCGCGGCGCATTCATTTATTTATTCCCACGAGCGACTCCCCCGTGCACCCGGAAATCTTCCTTTAAGCCAAATCGATTGATAATTTCGATGCGGTAGGAATGGGACACGAAGACGTGGCTTTTTGAAGCTTGGCTGTACTTGGTTATGTTTGATGGCCTAGGGTTATTTCACAGGTGCAGGTTTTATGCTCTCGAGGGAACGAATTTATTTGAGACGGTATTCACCATTGGTTTTGTTTCTTTGACTTTTCTTTGTTTGAAATGACGATTTGAGAATATTGTTTAGAACGATTAAGGAACAGAGTGAAAGTGGAAAATTTCGCGAAGAGTAATGTGCACGCGTTTTACCGTAAAAACGTATACATAAGTTAACAATGTGTTAGGATTCATTAAAAAGGTTAACCTCTTCGAGGATAGATTTATTTAAGATATTATTAATTATTGATTTTATTCTTCTTTCTTTACAATGACGATTCGATGATAACGTTTAGTACGATTAAAGAACACAGCAAAAATGGAAAATTTATAAAAGGGATCGTATTCGCCGATTTTATAGCGAAGGGCGTATAAATTAACATAGTTAATTTATAAGTGTAAAATATAAGTGTAAATTAAGTGTACACGGGTGCGTGAGACGCCTGGAAGAGGTGACCGTATATTTGATTCCGTTGATACACAATTATTCGCAATACGATAAAACAAGGAATCATTCCATTCTCATTGAACGAACGGAAAGCGATGCTAACAAGATCACGCCTTTACAACGGGGTTAATTATCAACTCGCATTCTCGCGCACATCCAAGCGCGGCGTGTTAACGCCTTCGCCAATGTTAACAATTTATACGGTTCACGGCTGTAAATTCAAACGCCTTTAAACGCTCGTCAACCGTGCTAAATGGCTTAATGCGCTCTTATTTCTACGTGAGATGAGCGCGATTGTGACGTGACCAGTAGCGTGGGAGAAAGTTCCATCGTTCCAGTGGGCTACGAATCTTCGAAGATCGATGGCTCTTAAGTATTCCATTATTTACAAAACCACCCTCAAGGGACGGGTTAGCTGGTCATTGATTTTCCTGAGCTGTCGATCAGGTTCTACATGCTCAATGACGAAACTGTTAACTCGTTTCTATGGTTCTACATTTTTTGTGGACATTTTTCTGATTGTCATTTGCATCGCTCTCGTCATTCTCCAGTAATAATGCAGGCGACGAATCTTCGAAGATCGATGGCCCTGGATGGCCCCTAAGTATTCCATTATTTACAAAACCACCCTCAAGGGACGGGTTAGCTGGTCATCGATTTTCCTGAGCTACCGACCGGCTTCTACATGCTCAATGACGAAACTGTTAACTCGTTTCTATGGTTCTACATTTTTTGTAGACATTTTTCTGATTGTCATTTGCATCGCTCTCGTCGTTCTCCAGTAATAATGCAGGCGACGAATCTTCGAAGATCGATGACTCTTAAGTATTCCATCATTTATAAAACCACCACGAAGCGACGAGCTACCTGGTCGTCAATTTTCTTCAGGTATACCGATGAGTTTCCAGGCGCGCCATTAAAAATGTTACCAGTGAAGCTACCAAAACCATCTTCAAGGGACGAATTACCTAGTCATCAATTTTCTCGAGCTACCAATCGACTTTCACGCGCTCAGTAACGAAACTGTTAACACGTGCCTACGTTTCTACGATCCGGGGAATTTTTCTAATCCTCATTTGCATCTCCCTCGTTATTCGCCGGTAATAATCCAGGCGACGAATCTTCGAAGATCGATGACTCTTAAGTACTCCGTTATTTACAAAACCACCACGAAGCGACGAGCTACCTGGTCGTCAATTTTCTCGGGCGACCAATCCACTTTCACACGCTCAGTAACGAAACTGTTAACACGTTCTTACGTTACTACGATCCCCGGAATTTTTCTAATCCTCATTTGCATCGCTCTCGTCATTCACCGGAGAGAATCTGGGGAAGTCCATGCGGCGCAGCGGGTGGTATTGAAGGAAGCATGGAGAAGTCCGAACGAATAATTTCTCAGGCCTGTTGGAAAAAGGCGCGCGTTGGAAATGAGTCGCGTTCGAGGAAAATAGAAAACGGATGAGGTCACAGTAGTTCTTTATCACATGGATTCGCTCATCGAAATCGCGTGCACCGTGCTCGCCGTTAAAATTGCAACGCTCCATTCGGAAATCCCGTTTTAGTGTCGTCCTGGTAGTCGATGGGAGATTTTCGTCGGTGGAATTACCAATCGACACTTCACGCGACGCCTCTAGCGATTACGGAATATACTCCGAAATGCGTAAATCCATCGTCCACGTAGTGTTCTACGTTTGAAAACAAATCGATCATATGCTGTATAATAAATAGGGATGCGTAAGGAAAAACCGAAATTTTTTGAATCAAGTGCGACGATCTCGATCCCTTGTAAATTATAAAACATTTCAATTCTTAATTTTCGTCGGCGTGAATTATCACTTTAATAACACGAAGTTAAATGTACTAATCTTACGTATACACTTTAGTCTATCGATTAAATTCACGACATACCGATTCTTTGAGGAAAGAAAATTAAATAGTCACTCCACGATTTACTCTATAAAAATCGGACTTATTCTCTTTTACAGTTGTTCTCACTCTTTACCCTCTCCTAGGCTCTTGTTCACCCCCTGCTCACGCACACACTTCGGCCGATATTGCACTGTGAAAGATCTTTGTCCAAGATCCTGTATAAAATGTTCCTTTACCAAACATCGTACAGTGTAATTGGCAATCTTTTAGAAAATAAACGAACACTCTCAAAACATTTCACCCCGTAAAATATTTGATAAAAGAATATTTCATACAAGATCTCCGACGATGATCTTGTACAGGGTACTACCGACCTTGCACATCTTCGCTAAACAATTTGCAGATTGAAAATTCGTTTTGCCGATTGGAATCGAAGGCGGCGCCTTACCTTTCGTTTCCCTTCAGAAACTCGCAGCGATCGGATCGACTCTCTCGCACGGCTAACCGGCAAAGAAAGGAATCTCGGCAGGCGCCAGGCGAGGAATTTCGCCTCGAGCGGCAGGTGCAGAGCGAGCGAGCGGACGTGAATGAAAATTCCATCGGCACGTGCGTTTCCCTCCGCGCGCGCGATCGCGACTCACGATTCCACGGCGCTTGATCGATCGCGCTTTAGCCGAGACACGCGTCGCGCTTTTAAACGTCCTCGAGCATGCGCTCGATGATGCTCGTAGTCATCGTAATAATCCTCGTCCTTGTCGGTCGCGGGCGCGCGCGCACGTGCTCACTCCTTTTGCCGTTTCTCTCTCTGCCGCGTGGCGCAAAAACCGTTAATATGCATAAAGCCAGTTCGATCGGCTTCTTGCGCGAATTTTTCTCCCCCGATCGGTTGCTTAGTGCCACGAGAGCTCGCGGATGGAAACGATCTACAAAGAGGATTTGAATTATTATTCGGGCGATGAATTGCGTGCTGAAATTCACCGACGATCCTCTCGACGATTTACCGATCTTATCCGTGACTTATTGGAACCCGAAATTACTCACTGCAAAAGTATCCTGGCTTTAATTTCTTCGGGTAATCCAGTACGTATGCGAAGATCGAATCTCTTCTCGAAATCTCGTTATAAGAGCCATGCGTATTTTTCTACTCGTAAATCTTCATTCTTGCCGTCTTCCTTAATCACGATTATTGAGATAAATCATTGACGCCGCATTAAATAAGTTCGTTCGCGAATAGTCCGAGTCACTGTTCAATTGACAAATCACAGTATTAAAGACCTCTAAGAACCTTGCTCGGAGCTAGTAGAAAAACGTTGTTGGAGGATTCGCGGAAAGCATTTGTTTCTCCGAGTTCTACAATTCGTTCGACGAAACTCCAGCGTCGAATTTGTCTCACAATTTTTTCTCCGCGCATTATTGGAACGCGGAGGATTCGTAAACAACGGCTCGTACAATTTATCGTGAATCATCGTGCCCCGAGAAATTATCTTGTTTGGCGGCAAACCGAAACTTTGAACGCTCCATCCTCCTCGTCTGGCTCGCGTCCTCGGCCCGACCGTTATCGTCCTCGCAAATCGTCGTCGTAGTCGTCTTTTGTCGACGTTGCATTTATTTACATGAAACGGCAGAAAGTGCATCGCGGAAGTGGCAGCGCTACTCGCGAGCGAGCGCGAGCATATTTTCTGACCCGCCTTGCATTCGCGAGGAGTCGCTTCAAACCAGTTTTCTACATGGAAGCGCGGGGCCAATTTCAACCCAGTCCCGCATCTCTTCCGGAGACGCATCATCCAGCACAAATTCTGCTTCCTCGAACTTCGCCATGCTTCCGGGAGCTTTTTTTTAAGTTGTCGTAAGCAGCGAGTTCTCTTAACCCTTTGAGCGTAATAAGCACACGTAAGCGTCTGGGAAAAGCTACTGGTATGGATTGTGACCAGTGTTATCGGGCTGCACGAAAACATAGTTCCTCTTGAGTGTGTAAGGAATATGTGTTGATAGGCAAGCGTCAGACAGAGAGACCAGAGGAGATCAATAGATAGATAGATAGATTTATTTGACATTCAGGAGCAACTTGTATCTATAGTGTCAAATAGTTTTAACTTAATTTCTAACTATTAATTAACAAAAAAGTAAAGCAGAGCGTGTTCAATCAAGAATCCTCGTCTTTCGTTAAATTTATTCGCGCTAAGGTAAACAAACACTTAAAGAGACTCAATTTCTAGCAAGGGGAGAGAAAGAACTTAATGTTGATTATAATCTTAATCCTAGACTTTAATTCCCAATCTAAACTAAACCCAAGCCTAAACTTTACTAAGCACTAACGATAACATTCGCTGAAGAAAGTAGATACAAATGCAAATTATTTTTAAAAGCCGGTGAAGACGAAGCATCACGAATAGATCCTAACAAGTCATTCCAAAGCCTACATAACGAGGAAAAGAACGACTTTTAAAACATTGCCGTACGACGAAAGAGACAGAGAGAAAGAAAGAAAGAAAGAAATAGAGAGGGAGAAAGAAGAGAGACACAGAAATGAGGAAGGAGGGAGGCCGAAACCGAAGCTGCAATGGTTACGACAGGCGATAGCCAGTAGACACCCGACGATGGAAACAACCACGCAAAAGGACAAGGCTCATCCAAAGCCCATTTGACCAAAAATCATAGTTATTCTCCAGGCCCCTACACCTTCACCGGACATTGGTAGAAAATGAATTTGGCAGGATGGAATTTGTTAATGTGTTCGTCGATTGACAGGTTGGAAAGAAGAGATAATAAATGTGCAAAAGAATATCGTGCGACTGCTCGAGAGAACGAGGCGTTTGGAAATACTAATCGACGGCTCTTGAATGGAAATTCCACTGGGCGTGCGCGCGCGTGCCCACAGCATCTCGGCGCCGTCGCATTTCCGCCAACGTCGGGATGACGCCGTTTCGGATCACCGCTACGCCGATGCGATAACTCGTAGACAAGCCTCAGGGAGGCCCCCGAGATGCCGTGGGCGCTCGTCCAGGGACGTACCAGTCGTTAGTCACCCTCGATAATTTCCACTTTATCTCGCATCGTGACGAAACGCATGCAAGAGGATCTGAATTTTTTATACAGTTGAGAAGTGCATCGAGATATTTTCTAATTCACTGAATGCGTTTGTTTTCCCATCTAAGCCTCCTCGTTTCAAGAAGCGCATGCGTATTATTATACGACGGATATTATTCATGCCGAAAGCAATTATTTATTTTATTTCTTGCTTACAATGGTTAAAGAGCAAAGGAAAGTGGAGAGTTTCTGAATAAAATAATATGCATTTGTCCTGTATCAGGATTGTATAGATTATTAGAGTTAAGAAGCCCATGAATAGTGTTGTAGGAGGAATTTATTTATGGGGCAACATCAATTATTTATATCAATTCCACAATATCGTTTACGATGGTTAAAAACAGTGGAAATTGGAAAGTTCGTGAACGAAATAACGCGCATACGTCCTACATTAAGATTGTATACATAATCCAGAAACCAGGCCAGAAACTAAACGTACACGTGTAGCCCAGATTCCTCGAAGAGGTTAAAAGAATATTTTCTAACTCGAGAAACGAATTTTCTTCCCATCTAAAATTTCTCAAATGGAAGCATTGAAAAAACCTTATTGGAGAAACAAATTTCTCTCACGTTTAAGTCTCCTTAAATTAAAAGATGCACGGAAAGAAACCATTTTTCGATTTGACAGTGTCAAAGCAGCTTTCCAATCCGCTCGCCCTAGCACTAGCAGGTGGCCAATGCGAAATTTCTCCGGCTCGTTTCTCAGCGGGTAACAGGAGAATCGATACGATTGATATCTTTCGTACGATTGATCTCTCGGGGAGACCTACGTCATCCTCATTATCTTCCGACCGATCGCGCTCGTCCGCGTTATCTTTTATCGGTGCCCGGAGTGTCGCTGATAACGCGTCTCTTTCTCTTCACTCGTCACCTCTCGTCATTCGGCAAAATCGATGCTCGCGAATTTTCTTTTCTCGGACGAATTCTCTTCGAAAAATGTCAATTTTTGCCACTCGTCTGGAGCGATAACATCGAACGTGCGATTAAATGGGGGAAAGTGGACGGGTGCGTGAGTGCGCGAGCAGAGAATACTGGTCTGTCGACATCGTAAGCGTTTGTTTGCGAAACGCAGCCAGCATGGGGAACGCGTCGTCGCACACCTTCCCGGTAACCACGTGCACGGTGTGGATGCGTGATACGGTGACGGCTTAAAAAATTCTTCTACAATTTACACTAACTTGTTCGCGCTATTTACTTGGATAGGGTTGAACCGCGGCGCGACTAAGGCATACAAAATCTTTCTACAATTTACATTAACAACGAAATAGAATAACTTGCTCGCGGTATTTACTTGGACGGGGTGAATTCGTGATGCGACGACGGCTTAAAAAATTCTGCGATTTACAATAATTTCAATGAATAAAATCAATCAATTTCTCTTTGGTATCTGCGTGCGCGGAGCAAAGTGATCGAATCTTCAAACCTTCTACTACGATAGCAAAGTGAGGGACCTCGTTACAATGGCGTATAAAGATTACCGCGAACGAAGTAGTTCGAAAGGATTATCCTTTAAATAATTTTGAACTCCCTTCAATAATTTCAACCCCTTTTAAGAAGAAGAAGAGCACGTCCAACATTGCATAAAAAAAGAATAATACGATCGTATGTTAAAAAATTCTTTCATGATATCCAACAACAAAATCGAACAACCTCGGCGTGGTAGTAACAGGATAGAAGGAATCGCGAAGCGAAGATCGAAAGAATTCGATCCTTTCGATAATTTCAACCCCTGGCCAAGAAGAAGAATAAGAAGAACGCATCCGTCATTCGATAAAAAAAGGAATTCGATGAAATCTTAAACAATTCTCTTACAACTTCCAGCAACCAAATCAAATAATCTCATCGCGGTAGTATCGCGATAGAAGGAATCGCGAAGCGAAGGTCGAAGCGATTCGATCCGAGAATAATTTCGGCCTCCTCTATCTCTCTTTCTCTTTCTCTTTCTCTCTCTCTCTCTCTCTCTGTATGTGTGTGGTGTGTGTGTGTAAGAAGAAGAGAAAAACATGGAAGATTCTACCGCGCGCGCACATGCACGCGTGCGTGCACGGGCATGCTGCCAGGCACACGCGTGTACACTCGAATCGCTTATGCACGCGCGCTTCTTCTCTCAGAGGCCTGAGAGAGAATCGCACGGTAGCAGACCGCGGCAGCTGCCCAGCTGGCTACCAATGACGTACGAAAGAGGTTTTGACGCGCGGTAGTCTGTGCCGGAAGAGGAGGAGGGAAGATGAAAAAATGGTAGAAAGCAAGAAGAAGAGGAACAACAACAGAAATAATAAAGAAGAGGGGCACGAAGAGTGAGAGAAGCCCGGCGGAGAGAAGGAAGCTGAAAAAGGGAGGAAAGGCTCGAGGAGAATCTCGCGTAGGAACGCGCGCACGCGCTTACAGCGCAGGAGAAAAGGGAGAAGAAAAGGAGAGAAAAAGGAAGCTGAGAAGAGAGAGACGACCAAGGCGCACCGTAGGACGCGGGAAGGAGAAGAGGATGAGAGAGAAGGATGCAGAAGGAAAAATGAACACGAAAACCAAAGCGTATACGAAAGACGGTAGCACTGAACTTGACACGACGACGAAGTATTCGGGGCCCCTCTTCTCTCGTCTGACGAAAGAGACGGAGGTAGGGACGGGTTCTTCATCGGGTGGAAAAGAAGAAGAGGAAGAAGAGGAAGAGGAAAAGGGAGCTTCGGTGGGGTATGAAAGAGGGCCAGAGAGGAGAGAGAGAGAGAGAGAGAGAGAGAGAGAAGGGCCGAAGATAAGAAAGAGAGAAGAATCGTGAAAAGGAAGGAACAAGAAGATGAAACTAAGAGGATGAGATAAGAGTGAGTGAGACGAACGAGAGAAGCACGAGGACCGGTCCTGAGAGCAGGTTTCGTATGGCCCTCTTCTGCGTATAAATTCAAACGCTTGAGGAGAAGGAGAGGGCCCCCTATGGACTCGAGAGGAATCGACGGCCCGAGAGGCCCAAAAACGATAAATCCTTCCTCGTCCAACCAAATCGGAACACTCCCCGCTCGCGTACCCGTCGACCGACCCCACGATCGGGGCCTCGTTCGACCTTGTCTTCATCGAGATTACAAGATCGACTTCGTACGTTTGTCCGTCTGTCCGTCACTCAGCGAGGCGCACCACTTCCGGATCCCGGGAAACTGGTTCGTCCGTACCGGACGACGAATGAACGGACGGATAGATATGGTCAGGCTCGACGAGCATTCTGTGGTCCCGGATCATTTTCTTCTCCCTCTTCCTTTCTTATTTTCTTCTCTTTCTTTTCGTAATAGAGTTTCGTGGAGAAGTCCAGTTGACAGAGATATTGTTTATTGGTTTCTTTAGAGGACATAATTCAAGGTTTTATTTCAATCGCTTGATATTGTTTATAATGGGAATCAGGAACATCGACGGTGATTAAAGAGAATGTCATGAATGAACAGTTTACAATAAGAATATTAAGCGCGCAAAATGCTTCCGAAGAGCGCGCCTTCTCGTAAGCGTTCACTGAACATTTCGCCGAATTCGGTGTTCACTGAGGCCCTGGTGGAAGCGAGCTAATCGCGAAAAATCCCCGCGAGATACCGAGAGGAACGCGTGACGACAGTTTTCGCGTTCATCGAAATCTTCCATTCTCTTGTGGAGCATATTTGATCTCGCGTGTGTCACGATGGTTCTGTCAGCTTCGTCATCACTATTATCATTATCATCATCATCATCATCATCATCATTGTCGCGAGCCGTTACGAGCGACCGTGAGGATTGGAGCAGCATAAAGGATAGATAAGCATGCACGCGCCTACGCTCTCTTTCTCTTTTCCTCCTCGAACCTTCTCGCTTCCTCGCAGACTTTCCATTTCCTCTGTTTCTTTATTGCCTCTCTCTCTCTCTCTCTCTCTGTCTCTCTGTCCCTCCCTCTGTCCGGCTCTGTACACACACACACACGCGCGCGCACACATGGACTCCGAGGCGTCGAGACGCTCAAAACGCGAACGGCGCCGTGCGGTTTCCGCTGCCTCGCTTTCTCCTGCCGCGATAAGAGGCTCGCTCTTGCACGTCGTCGGTGAATGCAGCTCGTAGGAGAGAAAAGAGAAAAAAGATATAGCGTAGACAGTAGTAGCAGCTCGCAGTGGAAAAAGCCGTCTCGTGCGGACGATTCTACGGTAGGGAACAAAGTAATGAGTTATTCTTTCGTGGATGCGTTTGAAAATGTATTCTCGCATTAATTCTTTCATCGTAAGACGCGCGTGTATGTTAATGTTTTCGTAAATTATCCTCTATTCTCCGATAGAGAAAAACCAATGAATATATTCGCTCATCGATGCAATTCAATATTCATTCTTGGATTGGTTCTTTCATCGAAAGACGCATGTATATTAATGTTTTCGTAAATTTTCTATTCTGCTTTGCACTTTAAGCATCGAGCTATAAAATGAAACGGAATGAAACGAGCGGGAAACTCCTCGTAAAAATAATATCGTGCGAATCTAATAAATAATACTGTCTTAAATGAATTCGTTTCCGAATAGATTACCAGTGAAGTATGCAATGACTAAACTGAAGTGAAATGAAACAAAGTAAAATCAGCGAGGAGCCTCTGTTGTCGTTATCAAGCTCGTGAAATAAACAATTGCCACTGGCTTAAGTACAGTTAAGAACCTTGCGTGGTGGAGCGAAGTGAAATGGGACAATCGACAAGGAGAGGCGTGAAATTTTGAGTACACCAGATAGTCGGGGTCAGGAACGATACTGCTCGGCCACGGGACGGGCGAGGAACCGGCCACCAGAATGCGTAATAAGTGTCTGATATTCTCTCTATCTTTCTCTACTCCTTTCTCCTTTCCTCCTTCCCTATCCTCCTTTCTCTTATTCACTCGCACAATCGCCCCAGTGCATCGTGCTCGTCCGCTATTGTTTTTCTCGCTCTCTTACAAAATCTCGGCCTGTGAAAATGCCAACTCCTCATTATTATTATCAGTGCTCTCAATGACGATGACGTTGCGATGCACGTGAGAAACCACCGGATCATTCCTTCGTGACGATGATCCTCCGATCGTGACGACGCCATAATTAAGCCTTTCATTTGCCTAATCCTTTCGAGAGAACATTCTCTTTAGATATACGAAAATAAAAAATACTAAAAGGTATCAAGAATAAAAGAAAGAACCCGCGCATCGTTCAAAAAATAGAAGAAAGAGTTCAAACAGAAATCAAATGTTGAAGCTCGATCGCACCGATGACCCACGAAAACACAATCGTCGATGAATTTTTCCTCGTGCCAAAGAAAAATGGTAGAAAAAACAGCGGAGAAAAATCTCATCGGCCTTTCTCAGCTGATCGAATTTGGCATTGAACTCTCC
Organism: Tiphia femorata; assembly: GCA_944319695.1. Classification (NCBI taxonomy): domain Eukaryota; kingdom Metazoa; phylum Arthropoda; class Insecta; order Hymenoptera; family Tiphiidae; genus Tiphia; species Tiphia femorata. The sequence continues at coordinate 6,833,432 of OX090902.1, forward strand.
AAATGCTCGTGACATCGTCTCTTTGGCAACGACGTTCTTAGCAACATTGTCACGGCAACTTATCATCGTCATCGGGCGCACTAACTTCGCACGTGGTGAACGCCGACGGCGACAACCACGACGAAGAGAAGACAAGGAGGAGGAGGTGGAGAGGTTGTTGCGCAGCACACCACCGGTCTCTCGAACTCTCCCGCTAGTCATGCGGCCACGCAACAACCGCGGTGGAGGTGACGGAGGAAGGAGACGAGCAAGAAGAGCGCGCGAGCAAGCGAGCGAGCAAGCCAATGGCAAATACGCAAGGCGAAGTGAGAGCGGTACGCGAGTGTTGGTGGAACAGATAGGTCAGCTTGGCGCCACCAGGCCGAGGCTAGGCGAGTGAAGGCCGGTCGGTTGCACGCTCTTGTTGCTGCCTTACTGTTCTTCGCTAACCACTATTACCACTACCACTACCACCACTAACAACAACAACAACACCGCCGAGCCGGGTAACCGAGAGCAGCAGCCCCGTGATGCAAACGTAGCGCAACGTCGTAAGACCTTTGGGATCTTTGTCGTAGTTGTCGCTCATTGGTCAAACGCTTGGACCCTCTGACTAACGTTCCTCGTCTTTCTCTCTCTCTCTCTCTCTCTTTCTCTCTTTCTCCTTCCTTTTTACTCTCGGCCTTCGCTACGATTCTCTCCGTCTTCGATGACGAGGCAGCACACGCGGGACTTCGTCACCGGAACCCGCACAGACGCGTGCTTCCACGAAACCGACAGGCTACGTGCTAACTGGACTTAGAGCTCTTTTTTTCGTTTTGTTTTCTTGGCCTGGTTTGTGGTTGCTTCGTGATTTTTGAAGGACTTGAAGAACTGCGCTTTTAAGAATTAGTGAGATTGTACTTGAATTATGGGGGGTTCTGAACGTTCTTGAAGACTCGAAGAGTTGTGCTTTTAACCCCCGGTTGCCTAAGCTAGGGTCAAATTTTACCCGCAACGTGGTTTTTCGATGATAAAGATGATTCATTGTAAGTGAATCGTTTTCGGGATCTTTTCTTATATGACTTCTTGTTCAATCTTGCATAATTTATAATAATTACGCCAATGTAAAAATGAGCGAAAGCGGTCAAATTTGTATGAAATGATAGGATCGCACAAAATTGGCACAATGTGAGGAGACGATGTATTAAAATTCAGCTTGGACATTCGAGGATTAAGGATTAGTGAGAGCAGATTTGAATTATAGAGGGTTTTGGAGTTTATCGAAGATTAGGTTGGAGTTCCAGACTATTGACTGTGTTGGATAATCAGCGCCACTGGAGTGAGCAATTTTTCAGCCGTTCCTGCAGGAAGGAATGTGAAATTGCGAGGCTTCGCCGCTCTCGTGGAAGATTCTCGGCAGGGAGAGTCCGCAGAGTCGTGGAACCCTGAAAAGGCAACGGTTTCGTGCGAGCGCGAAAGAGACTATTGGGCGAGCGGAGCGCAAGCGATCGAGGAAGCCAAGGCAAGGCAGTGTTGGTGGAACAGATAGGTCAGCTTGGCGCCACCAGGCCGAGGCGAGTCGTCGAGTGAAGGCCGCTCGGTTAAGCGCTCTTGTTGCTGTCTTGCTGCGCTTCGCCAGTCGTTCCCTTGCCGATTTCAGGCCGTCATCGCCCTTCGTCGTTGTCATCTAGTCCATAATTATTCTCAGGATTAGAGTTGAATAGTTTCCACGTCATGAACGGTCTCACCGAACTTTTATCGGTAACTGACTTTACATACTTGCTAAGGTAACTTCAAGAATTGAAACCTTTGCCGATTTCAGGATGTCGTCGTTGTCTGGTCCATAATTATTCGCAAGATTAGCCTGGAATAGTTTCCACGTCGTCAATGGTCTCACCAAACTTTAATGGGTTCGTGATTTTTTGTCTTTGCCAAGTTAAATTCGCGAATGTTTGTAGCAGAACCCTTGCCTATTTCAGAATGTTATCGTTATCTAGTCGATGATTATTTCCATTAGATTAGCCTGGAATAGTTTTCACGTCGTAAATGGTCTTACCAAACTTTGATGGGTTCGTGATTTTGTCTTTGCGAAATTAAGTTCGAAAATGTTTTGAATCGGCTTTGATGTTTTATCCTAACCCTTGCCGATTTTAGGACATCATTGAAACTTCACTCCGTGGTCGTTGTCTGCCCAAAAACCACTCTCCGGATTCATTGGAATAATTTGCACGGCGTAATTTTCGGCCGAACTTTGATATGCCCGTGATTTTCCACAGTAGGGAATAAGATTTCCATATTCCGCCGGTTTTTCAAAACAGGTTTGTGTCAAATTCAAATTTTAAGCCATCATGATCCTTCATTAACCGTTGATAGCCAATCTTCTCTCAATTTTCCATGAAACCGTTCGTCCAGCTTGGCCAGTGAAATTTCCATATTATCTCGATTTCCCAAAGAATCTCCTTACCAAATCAGTACCCCGAATCATTGATATTCTCGAGATTTTTTCTCCGAAAACCATCCATACCATAATCCTCGATAATCTGGAAATTTATCCACACAAAATTCCGTGGGTAGAATCAACACCATTCGCCGAACCTGCAAAATCGAATTCTCGCACGATTAGAAGGCGCAATCAACGAAGCAAACTGGCCGTGACAAATTTAATTTCTCTTTTTCGAGGGAATGCACGTGATCGTGCGCGACCGCAAATGCATTTTCGCACACGAACGGCGAGCACGGGGTGGCTTCAGGTTCTTCCGCGGTGTATCGCGGAAAATTACGTGCTACACGAGCGGTCCCGCGTCGCGTAACGAGGAACGATCGATGGATATTATCCGCGCAACGTACCAACGACGTCGGCGGATCACGAGGTGCGCTCTCGTTTAATTGTAACTAATGCGCGGCTTCTCCATTAATTACCATGGTCGATCGCTTGCGTCGCGCACGCCTCGTTGCGTCCATCCCTTCCGACGATAGGGAAGGAAAGCACCCCAGGGTGAAAAAGGAAAAACTTTTGCTGAAAAGATTACATTGACGAACGGTGACTAATTGGGCATGTTATTTTCAAAGTGATTTGACATAAATCAAAAATTTCCAGGCCATAAGGTAAAGCATCTCGATGAAAAAGGAAAAGCTTGGTGAAAAGCGGCGCCAATGAAGGATGACTAATTCCATTCATTATTATTATTATGAAACTGATAAAAAAATATAGGACAATTGAATTTCCATTTGTATAGTATTTATTTCCATCTGATCTATAAAAATACGAACTTAATTCTTGACCACTGTCTTAACAGCAAAATTTCAAGTGCTGAGAAGACACAAATTTCCATTCTCTATAAATAAACGCCAGATTATTACTTTTAATTCCACGTGTGAATATTTTTAAGCTTCTTTTGAACAATTATCCTTCTACATCCCAAATTAATTAGCTACACCTTGTATTTTCCATATTTTGACCTGTATCCGTTAATCTGCACATTTCAAACTAAACTTTACTTCTTCGTCCTTCCACCTTTTGCTCGACCAGTGACAAACAACAACGAATTCAACGACTAAAAGAAGCATGAAAACTTCGAAAAGGAGAAGGGTACGGACTATAATTGAAAATCTATTAATCCTCTTGCACGCAGTGCCCGGCAATCGATCCCTACGATTAAACGCCAAGCTAATACATCCCTCGAACTACTGGCTCGTTCGCTCGCTCGCTCGCTCGCTCGTAGTCGATGCGAACGATAAGGCGCTCGTTCAATTAGCGGCGCACGAGCGAGCAGCGTATGCCAATAATCGAGCTTAATTGCCCTCGCTCTCTATTAACTATTAACTAATAGAATGGACACCGTGGAGTTCTCAATCGTGTCTACGTCGTGCCGTTAATTAGTGTTTACGAGCGGCTAAACGTAATCATAGGATTCACCGGAAACAACTTATTCCTCTTTAAAAGGCTCAGCCGCTGGAAAATTTCAGCGTGGAAAATCCAACGCGACCTACCGTTACAATAACATTACCTTCGACGTGGAAGTCTAATTGCTGAGACGTATCGCGTTTCGTTATTCCTTCGATCCATCGATCTGTATCGTGTTGCTCAGCCTCGTCCGTGGATGGACTAATTGTAAGAGAATCTAGGACGAAGAAGAAGAGACGCGAACCGCAGTGATTTTTAGCGCGGACGATAAACCAATCGAGTGAATTTCGTTTGAGAGAGTAAGCGAAGAGACTGAAGGTGAAGGAGAAGGCGTCGCGACGCTCCAAAACAAAAAGCTCCATTGTCCGTTGAGATTCTGCTCGGCGCGATGTTGGATCTTGGCCAAAACTACCGTGGCTCGCGAGAGAGAAGCACCAAACGAATTTCTCCCTCTAATCGACATTTATTTCGAAAGCTACCCCTCTGACGTTGGATTCGTCACTCGTGGAATGATGATACGCGAGACACGCGTCGTCGAGAATCACGCGAAGAGAAAATTTCGTCACCGAGGGACACAAAGTAGGCGTCGCGGCGCTCGAGCGCCGCGACGACGACGAATGCACCGCGGCAAATGGCGTTCGGACAGTGACGGATGGCCTTCTAATTTTGAAGACAGGTATTCCGCAAACGGGCTTGAGATCTCGGCATGCCAAATGTCCTCTGGTTTTCTCCTTGAGCTTTTCGGGCTTAACGCGTCGCGTTGTATAGGGCGTTTTTTTGACGAAAGCTCGTGAATGAAAGTTTCTCTCGAGTTTAGTTTTCAAGGAGAATTTTATTGGTGGTTATGAAACGTGGTGAAAATTTGTTGTCAATGGATGATGTCTCGCGGTAAGAGAGCTCCAAAAAGATTAAGCTCTTTTTATCTCGTGCAATTGTTTGCTCAGGCTACAGAAATTCATTTTAGTTACAGATTATTCTTACGGAAAGTTTCGTCGGTGGTTTTACTTCAGGAAAACTCGGTCTTGAAATCTTGAAACGTTCCATCAGCGATAATTTTGGAAATTTCCCGTACGCAGATAGATTTGAAATCTTACAGCAAGAAAATGCGCTTGGAAATTTTCTCGAGACCCACTCTAAGAAATATAGCCCTCATTATCTCTCGCACTCTTTCTCAAAACCACCCGAAACAAGAATTCGCATTAATTTCACATCAGTCCCGTATAGAACCTCACCGGTACTTCACTTTACTCAGAAAATTCAGGACTTTCATTGAAACACGTTAAAACGTTCTCCTCAAGAAATTCTCCTCGGGACCTAGCAGGGAACCCACTTTAAAAAATTCATCCCTCATTATCTCTCGCATTCTTCCACAAAAATTCAAGAACCAAAAATTCACGCTAATTCCACATCAATCCTAAGGAAAATTTCATCGATACTCCACTCGATTAAGAAAATTTCGAACTCCTTCCGAAGTACGTTAAAAACGTTTCATTAATCTGATTGGAATCTCATAGCGTAAAAATGGACCGAGAAATCTCCTCAAGAGACACAGTAAAAAATTCAGGCCTCATCATCTTTCGTCCGCTTTCTCGAAAAACCCCGGAAATAAAAATTCTTATCAATTCCACGTGACTCCTGCGTATCGCTTCGTCGATACTCCACTTTAGCGACAAAATTCAGGATTCTCCATGAAACGTGTCGACAGCGTTCTCTCACCAATAGTCGCAGCTGGTGCGTTTGCTAGTTGTAAGTGTAACTCCTGCACTTTGGAACCGTCCTCCATGCGCCATGTAAACTATACCGCGCCACTGACGTTTATGTGGTTTTCCTTTTGATGTGCAATATCCGTTGGGCGCGTGCACAGCACGCATGGCGGCGTGGGGCCGCGTGATTTCAGAGAAACAGGAGGAGCAAGGGGAAAACGTTGAAAGCCTTCCAGTCCCTCCCGCTACCCCAACAGACCGACGCTCGGCGTCGGAATGCGCGTATGCGGCAAACTGCATATTTATCCGAGATTCGTGCACGGGCGTTACTCGCATACGTTCCGCTTATCGATCCTCCGCCACGCCGCGCCACGCGGCGTGGCACGAATTTTTCCACGAGCATTTTAATATTCATTCACTTGTCTCACCGAAACTCCTCGCCACCCACGTTCCCGCCTCGATCGTTCCGGAACATAACAAGGAATTACTAAACGTGAACTTTCACGCGCATCGAGCGACGAGTTTTTTTTCTACGTCTCTGAAAACATGTCGCGAGGTGAAGAATAAACGATTGGAGAGAAGAATTTTTTACACGTGTTCGAGAAAAGTTGTTTTTTATACGTGTAAAATTTTGAGGCCTTTTTCATTCTATCGATAAACTGTGCGCTTCTACTGTCGCGACCGTTCAATTGCATTCTAGTTTGATAGAAGGGACCATACGCGCGCTGAAAAATAAACAATTGTTTCGGACATTTTTCCGTGTATCTGACAAGCAATTGTTTCTCTATAACATCGTTTTTTTACAACGTCGCTTTTATCGACGGTTTATATGTCTCCATCGTACCAGTCGTTGCATTGTATTCCGGTTTAATAGAGAGAGTGATTTTACGGGCTGGCAAATAATAAAATGGTGAAAGAATGCTTTCCCGTATCCGACAATCTCTTAGCCATATAATTGTATTTTATCGTCGATTTATATAGTTCAATCCTAACGGTTCCAATTATTGGATTCGCATTCTACCTCGGAACAAAACAACAATTTTCCATTACTTAATTAAAGAAGCAGACCGAAAATAGTAATGAAACAGAATTTTCGCCATCTGTCCTAGAAACAATCTCTTCTCTATAAAATTCTTTCTTATTGACCATTTAAATCCTGCCACCGTGTTCGAACCATTTGAATCGCATTCCACCTTGGAACAGAACGATCATTGTCGATCGTTCCATACCTCCTCTCTCCAATCCCGTCCCTTCGAGATATCGAAACGCTCTCTCCGATAATATCCAGTCGCCCAACTACTATCACGGCTCATTTAATTCGACCTTCTTCCACGGGACATATCGCTCGGGCCCCCGCGGAGTTCTCCGCGACTATTTTGCAAATCGCGCGCGCGTGCCCCACGCGCGTATCAAGCACGGACTGTTAACTCGTCCATGGACGCGACAATTCTCATTTTTTGCTGAGAGTCCTTCCTCCTCTGGGTAAACATTATTTCTCCTTCTTTCCCTCTTTTTTTTTAATCGAGCCTCTTTATCCTCCTCCACTTAGTCTCAACGAATCATCCAGCCTCTCTTTACGCCCTTATTTTCACATTACCACCCTTGTCCGCCTCCCTCATTTTCCTCGCAATTCTTATTTACCGCCGAGAGTCCTTCTTCCTCCGGGTAAACATTCTTTTTCTGTTTTTTTTTCTTTTTAATCGAGCCTTTTCAGCCTCCTCCTCCTCTTCGGCTCGACCAATCGTCCAGTCCCTCCTTACGCTCTTATATACGCATTACCAGCCTTGTCCACCCTCCTGGAGACTTCGTCGTCTCCAACCCTCCGGGATGGTATCGAATATTTCCGCTCGTGACTCTGCAATCTCTCTTTACACTCTTACTTACACATTACCACCCCTTTTTGCCTTTTTCATTTTTCTCATAATTCTCACTTTCCGCCGAGAGTACTTCCTCGTCTGGGTAAACAATCTTTCTCCTTGTTTTTCTTTTTTCTTCTTTAATCGAGCTTCGATCTCGATCTCCTCCTCATCCTCCTATTCGTCACAATGAATCGTTCAGTCTTTCTTTACGCTCTTATTTACACTCTTATTTGCATATTCGACCACAGCCCATATACCATTCGCAATTCTTACTTTCTGCCGAGAGTCCTTCCTCCTCTTGGTAAACATTCTTTCTCCTTGGTTCCCTTTTCTTAATCGAGCCTTTTCAACCTCCTTCTCGTCGTCTCCACGAATCGTCCAGTCTCACTTTACGCTCTTATTTACGCATTACCACCCCTTCCTGCCTTCCCGGAGATTCGTCGACCCTAACCCTCGGGGGTGGTATCGAATATTTCCGTTCGTGTCTCTCCACTCTCTCTTTACGCTCTTATTTACACATTACCACCCTCCTACTGCCTTTCTGGGGACTCGTTGGCCCCAACCCTCGCGGGGTGGTATCGAATATTTCCGCTCGTGTCTGTCGCGACGTTCTGCGATCCTCCACCGGCTTCGCACCACTACCAGAGTACCACCACCCTATCACCTTGCATGTCGCATCGAAATCCGTGGAAAAACACGAGCGCAAGCTTTGCCCAGTAAATTTCCTACGTTCCTCTTTCCTTCTCCCTTTTTCTACCTTCTCTCTCTCTCTCTCTCTCTCTCTCTCTCTCTCTCGCTGTCTTTCTCTCCGCCAGCTCTCGTTCCGTCTCGCGTTCTCTCGTTTCCTCCCATTCTCCGTCAACGAGTAATCCACGGCAAAACGCCCCATGCTAATTCGCTGAGTCGTGGCGAGCACTCGTTTTCTTCACGGATGAGCTGCCAAGCTTCACGATCGACGGAACGCCAGATCACTTTTCTCGCGGATTTCAGCGAGGATCAGGAATTTCACAAAGGACCTGGCGCCAGTGGCCAAAGAGTGACCCCTCGTGCATCTTGGCTTTTGCTGAAAGACGTGACTTTTCTTTTTTCAGAAGATAGAAGCCTGTCTTTAATTCTCGTTAGAAATGTTTCAGAATTATCTATCGAATGATTGTTATTGGAAACTTTGCTTCATTTTGCAGAACGTGTAGATTTTAAATCTGCGACATAAAATACTACGAGAGCAATTATGTTTATAATTATAGTTAACGCGAATAAGTGAATTTTTCTTAGCTGTGGAAAAGTCCGAGGAATAATATTTTTCAGTTGTTGATTTGAAAACGACATCCTGCGGGACATTGTTTAAAGCATCGTAGAAATGGTCAGAAAATTACTATAAACAACGCTTTGTATTCGTTTAAGAAAAATTCTGTCGACCGGAGGGTAGGTACTGGGACTCGCATGTTTGAATAACGTTAAATTTAACATCTTGTCGTATCACACTCAGGCTATACGATTTTCGAATAGATCTCTCGACAAACTTCTGGAAAGAGTTTCGTCGTGAGATTTTCACAAGGAATCGCAGTGACGTTCTTTGCACAAACACGTGGCTTTCTCCACGCATTAGGAAGGAACGAGGAGCACTCGTGAAATCTTCGTTGGCGCGTGGGTGGCTCGTTCGCTTCCACCGGTAATTCCAATCGCCGGCAGTTGAAATTCCGCGCGCGGAATACCGATCGCCCGTTTAAATAAATTGCCGATTGTCATAGCTAGGCCCGCGAATGCACCAGCTGGCAAAATATTATTTCGCCTCTTACTCGTGCGCGCGAGCGGAAATGAAGATAAAAAGCAAGCCGTTCTCGTCTTCACGCGCCTCACTCGGAGATTCGACGGGTAATAGTCGATACGCGATAATATTAATTAATTGGCATTTATAATCACTGACCATGGTCAATGAAGAGATTTTCTTCGATTCTCGATACTCAAATTGCCGTGTGTTTGTAACACTGCCGCGCATGATCCTACGCGCAATGCTGGCGAAAAGAATGAGTTCTGTCAGTGATAGCGCTTAATCGGGCAGATAGTACGCGGAGCCAAACAACTTAGATTATTGCTTCGCGCGGCCCCGATAATTGTCGGCCCATAGTAAAATTGTTGATTAAATTATCGTCGTGACGTTTTTATCGTTTATCCCTCTAGCCTTCATCCGCCTTCATTCTCCACCTATGGAAATTCGATAATTATGAATAATATTTGTGCAAGTAAATTTAACGATATTTGAAACCCTAGTTTACGATTAATTCTCTCGTCGCGTTATTTTATTCAAGAAGTTTGACACACGCGCGCACGTTTGCTCCTTTCGTAAATTTTCCACTCTTGCTTTATTTTCCATTTTGGACGATGAAATCAGCGTTGAAAAACAGTGTGGAGTAGATAAAATAAATTATCGATAAATCTTCGATAATTTCGTCTCCGAAGAAGTTTTCTATTCACGCGAAAAATGTCTCTACTCGGTTTATTCTCCTTTGTTTGAAAATTCGAAAATGGCGAATCTAATTAGCACACGTATTATTAACTATGTGTGTACAAAGCACTCTTTCACAACTAATGTTTGCTTTCAGTACTCTCCAAATTTGTCATTCAGTTTTGTATGAAAATTGAAAAATAAGGAATCCGATTAACGTGCACAGAATTGATTACACGTGTATGAAAAACTCTTTCACGACTAATTTCCACGCCAAGTGCTCTCCTTGCGCATTTTCTGTCACTCGAAAAACTCCACTGCAAAAATTCTACACTATCGTTTACTCCTCGGTTTACTCTGAATCTCTGCCAACGACATACATTTTCCGTTTGCTTTCTTCTCCCATTCGACGAAATCTCGCATTAGCAACACTCTTCGTAGATCACGCGACACGCTCGAAACAAAAAAAAGGCGAATTCCTCCCCTGCTTTGACCGTATAATGTAGGTTAATACTGTCTTAGGGATAAGCAGGTGTGTGGCTTACCGTGGGACGGATTAACCGTGAAATATTATGAAATACGCTCGCGGTGAGCAATCCTTGCACAGATAACGTGCGCGACGAGCATTAGAAAGACCCTCAAAGGTTTCAGATTTCTAAGAGCCACAGGAGAAAAAAACAAGAACAAAGCTCCTCTTCCGTTTGCAACACTCCTTTCGAAGCTGAATTCATCAAGCTCAATTCTTTCGTGTAAATGGAATTCTTTTGGCATTAGGAATACTCTCGTTCAAAAGTCTCAGATTTCCAATTGTAAATGTCACGCGAAAAAAAGCTTCTCTTCCGTTCGAAAGTTTCCTTTCGAGGCCGTATTCAACGAGGTCAATTATCTCACCTAAGAGAAATTCATCTTACAGCACTGACTCTTCTCCAAAACGCACGAGAGCGTCCTACAATAAGTAACAATAAAGTAGTTGCCTCTCACTTTCGTCGCACATCTCGCGGGTAATCCTCTTCCGCGTGTGAGTCCGAGCGGATTAACCGTGAAATATGACGAAATGCGCTTTAGCAAAAGCTGTGGCTTTTACCGCGAACGAGCTTTCCGAGCTTCTCCAAGCCCGACGCGCCAATCGGCAGCACAGCACTCGTACGTGCACAAATTTCGATTTCTCTCTCACGCACCGCGTGAAATTTCGTTAAGAGACATTCGCGATCCCGTTGGATTCGAGAGATGTCGATTCATTTTCACGTGGATCAGTCGTGGAATGGATTGTTTTTAATGGATTGTCCAGGGTTGGTGGACCCATTGAACGATCGATACATTGAACGGTCGCCACTACAAATCGTTCGTGTAATCCCTTCGAGATTTGCGCGATACACACCCTGGTAGTTTATTGTAGTCGATGTAACGTGCGCTTGAGACAGGGAAACTATTCGTGGATTTGCTCCCAAGGGGTGGAAAAATCGGCTCGTTTCTGTGGCACTTCGTTGTACGAGCAACGAGTAAAAGCAATCCTTTATAAAAAAGGGTTTCGTCTTCTTCAATTTGGCAGACATTTCGTTAGGGCTTTTTTTTTTAATTTGTACGATGGCCTTTCCATTGGAATGGAAACCGAGAAAGAGGTTTGTTAAAAGTGTCAGATTTAATTCTTTCGGTCGAGACGTCGTCATACAAGGGCATACTAAAAAAACACTTGTATCCAAATATTTAGTATCTAAATTCCCTACATTTTACTGTAAACATAGTTACTTTTTCTCAGGAAAAAATAATTCCCATCTAAAAGGGTTAATACTGTATGGGGCCAATTCTTCGATATTCTTAGCATCACAGATATGAATTATTTTGAGATTTATTTGAAAAGAACTTACGAACTACCGCAATGTTTTCAAACGTTAGACTTACTTTATTAAGTATCTATTTCACAAAATTACATTCGCAAGCATGACAGATTACATGAAAAAATATATTATCCATAGAAACATAAAACCTCCTTTACATCTAATTCTACATCTAGATATTTACAGAAATTACAAACGGAGAATATTGTTTCCGTTATTAAGAGTAATTCGAACCCGAGAAAATGAATATTTCTCTTGAGAATTCTCAAAGGTATATTCTCCTCTTTGTGCCAGGGCACAATTTATTTCCTACGATTATTACGTGGCGCGAGCTCGCCAGAATTTTTCAAGCGTAAAGGAAATTATCGACGGGACCGATACGTCGAGGTCGCAGAGGCGCCAGTACCTTACTACAATGTCACCGTATAATTGCAGGAATGTTACATAAAATGTGCGTTACGTACGAGCGGAGGATGGATGCGCCTCCTCGCCTAGAAATCTCGTGTCTTATCGGCGGTTTTCCCTTGCGGTGTGTTTTTCGCCATGTCGCGGTCACGTCTTACCGCCGCTTTTTCCGATTTTTCATCTCTCTCGACGAGAGAAACGCCGCGGAAGCGAAGTGAAAAAAAGAATCCGAAGTCAGGAAAAGAAACTTACGTCTTTGACGAACGGGCAGGCACGAACGCGTAGGCACGGTCGAGAATAGGGCTGTGATAAGCGTGCGCGACAAGGCGAACAATATTATTGTCGATATACCGTATTGCCGATAACGCCAATGAACAAATCGAGATAGGACCGAAGCGCTCAGGCTCATTGCAAAATAGGAAAAATTCACCAGTGACTATTGGTTGCAAAGTTCGAAGATTCGCGCGAGCTTCTCGCGGTGAGAGGCAGAAGAAGAAGCGCATGGAGACAAATTGAAGGAGAATTTCTGATTTTTCTCAAACATAGAAATACACTTTCGATTTACGCTTCGTCGCGAGCTTTTACAGGCATAGCGGCCGGAGAAAAATTGTCGAAGAATTTCTAAATTTTCTCGAACATAGAAATGCCCTTTCGGTTTCTGCTTTGTCGCGAGCTTTTCTAAGAGAAAAGGATGGGAAAGAATGGAAGGAAAATTTCTGAATCCTCTCAAACCTAATCCTATCCTAATCTAACGTAAAGCTAGAAATACACTTTCGGTTTACGCGTTGTTGCATGCTCGCCAGAAAATGATTTCTCAAACATAGAAATACGCTTTCGGTTTACGTTTTTGTTGTTCGCGCTAGTGTCCGATCTACCCATGGAAGGGTTCCTATGTAACGCTCGCTCCAATTTTCAATGAATGGCCATTACGTAACAAGCGAACGAGGTTAAAGCCTGCATCGAATCGCGTCTCCAGTATCGATGCGTCCCATGGCGCGCGCACTTTTATTGAATTCCATTCGATGTTTATCGATGGTAATCGCAGTTACGAAACCTGACGAATTGCTCACGGCGGGATTGAATGTCGTTACGTGAAATTGATCAATCGATGGAGAATTCTCGTTTATAAATTTTTATCGTGAAAAATCTCTAATTACAGTGATCTGCTCGCGTATGAAAAAAGGAGAAATGCGAGTGAAACGAGTCGATCTCATGTAGATTATAAACTGTTTCTATTCTCCCTTTTTCTCATTTAATCTCAGACTAAATATAAAAATCTCAAATCGCAATGATCTGCACGTATGTGAATAAAAAGAAATTGCATGAAACGCTTCGATTTCATGTAAATTGTGAAGTATTGCAATTCTCATTTTTTCTCACTGACTAACCATTTAACGATTTGACGTTTAAAATCTGTTTCTACAGGTCCTTTTAAAAAGTAAGCTAATACTCCTCGACTTATTCTACATTTTTTTTTTTTTAAGTGCACTTCTTATCGATGCAAATCGAACAATTCGATTGCACCGAGCGATACAGATATATTTACTTGCGCGATACCTAAACAATAAAACTTCTTCTCCAATCGGTAAACAAGATAAGGATTGAAGGTAATTCCGCAATTGCAAATACGCGAGTAACGAAAGGCATCGCGTCGGTACTCGACGTTCTGCAGTTTCACGAGAGACGAGCAGCAGCAAGAGGATTTTAATTATTCAAACGTTAACCAGGTTCGAGGCAACCTGAATTTCTTTGAGCACTTATTACGCGACTGTAAGAAGATTCAAAGCTTACCTTTTGGGATCAACGAATCCTCGCTCGTTTGCTTTGGCCAACGAGAAATTTCCTCGTTCGCCCTCGTCGCTTTTCATCGTAACAATAATAATTATTATTATTGTTCTCATAAGTTTGCATTCTTCTAACCGGGTGGTCTATCGTGCCAACAACAACGCCATTCGCGCGAGCACGTCCTTAAGAATCGACGCGTCGCGACGCCGTGGGGCATGAAAATGAGCGACGTTACTTACTCGGTCGACGATTGTGTCCCATTCATGGCCAGAAGGCACGAGTTAATTGATCGCTCGAGGAAGCTAAGGAAACATAATTATAGTCCGGCGTAGCTATTGTCGAGACATTTGAATTCGATTTACAACCCTTCTAGAATTTTCTCAGAAGCGTATCGCGCGCCGAAGAACGCAGGGAGCAACCGAAATTGCGAAGAGATAGATGTTAATGTCGAAATAAACTTTGTTCTTACGTAAATCGTAGTAAATTGTGTGAGAGAAACGATCTGTTCTATGATACCATTATCGGAACTGATAACCAGAGAAATGAATGTTATCAGTCACTGCGCTTCTTGATATTCTTATTAAAACAAAATTAGCATGGGATAAACTTTCGCCCCTTGTACGTTTAAGGGATGTAAGATTGTGGAACAAAAATGAGATGTTTGTTCTGTTCGGCTTTGGGCTTTTTTATACGATCTTCCGTATTATGACAGACGTGTGGGAGGATTCGTAAGTGGAATCTCTTTTATGATACTCGTCATAATAGTACACTGAGAGAAAAGTATATGATATATCTAACTATAATGGCATAGTAACAAAATTATAGTTGGAAATATCATATTTATTGTAAATGTTACCATAATGTCGGTAATAATTACGATAGAAGCATAGTATAAGCAATTATATTATGTTTTTACCCAAAATTATGGTTATTTCAAATAAAAATATAGTATGGCTGAAAATATATAATGGTAAGAAAAGTAACTATTTTATATAGTTAATATTACTGGAATATTTCACACATAGTGATAGAACTAACTATATTCATATAGCACATTTTACTATACATATGGTAAGAACAAAGGTAATAGTTAATAATATAACCATTTGTATAAATCGTTCATTCTACTATATTTTCTATGGTTAAGTGAACTATAAAAATATGTTTGACGCCAAATTTAACTATAAAATATAGTGAGATTATAGTAAACCCAACCATTTTTTTCTCTCATTGTCAGTGTAAGACAAATGACTGATTTCCAACGTTATTATTAAACGAAAATTCTCATAGGATGAATATTCACCCATTGTGACATTTGTGGGTGCGGAAAAAAACGAGAATGCCTGTTCTTTTCGGCTTTGGGATTTTCTATATGAACTTCCGTATCGTAAGAGACGTGTAGGTGGCTTCCTGAGTGCTCTCTTTCATGATGTTCGTCATAATAGTAAGACGAATGACTGATTTCCAACGTTATTATCAAACGAAAATTCTCATAGAATGAATATTCACCCATTGTGACATTTGGGGGTGCGGAAAGAAACGAGAATGCCTGTTCTTTTCGGCTTTGGGCTTTTCTATATGAACTTCCGTATCGTGAGAGACGTGTAGGAGGCTTCCTGAGTGGACTCTCTTTCATAATACTCTGCGTAATAGCGAGACGAATTATTGATTTCCAACGTTATTATTAAATCAAAATTCTCATAGGGTGAGTCCTTCACCCATTGTAACATTTGGGGGTGCGAAAAGAAATGAGAATGCTTGTTCTTTTCGGCTTTGGGCTTTTCTATATGAACTTCCGTATTGTGACAGACGTGTGGGAGGATTCGTGAGCGGACTCTATTCTACGATACTCTCCGTAATAGCGAGACGGGTGATTGATAAGGGTCTACGGAGAAAGTCGGGGGCCAAAAGAACGGGGTGGCTTAATGGATAGGACGGACTATGGACAAATGAAGGGGTTAGGATCCCTTGAGTCACGAGGACGACGAGAGACTTAATATCGTCTGAGAGAGAGAAAATAAAGAAAATAAACGCGATCCATAAACCGCAGACTCAAAATCAACATAATCCTGTACACCGGATAATGTCTCTAAATCTATCAGATCGTCGGAATATATCCTTGCGACTAAACTAACGCATTAATAGAAAAATCGATCCATTAACCAAAACTTATTTAACATAAATGATCAATCATTTTTCTATTATTACCCACTCTGGACGCGCTCGAAAATTCTTCTGCCGCGAGAAGCGCAACGATTTTTACGTCTGGCCGATAATAAAACCGCGAGGAGAAATTTTACGTTCGCCTGAGTGGAGCTCGCGGAGTAAAAACCTATAGGTTTCCTCCTTTTGTTCTCGAAGCCGGAAAATCCCCGAGGTTTTTACGTCTCCTGCTCCCGGAGGCGACTTCGGGGCTGGGACGTTTCCGTGGGACGACGAGACTGCGAGAGGATGGGCGAGAGATGTGGGACGTGAAGCTTCCAAAGAGGGTGAGTGGAGTTGAACGTGGGACGAGGAATGGACGGATGGATGGATGCTGAAATGGATGGATGCATGAAAGTGTTGTTGGATTGAGAATCGAATTGGATCCGCGGAAGCAATGCCACCGTCAGCAGGCCGTTATTACGTGATACCTTTTCGCGACGAGGTTCCTTCATTTTTCCTTTTTTTTCTCCTTCTTCCCGGTGGAGAAGAAAATGTGGAAAATAAATCTCGCATCGAGACACGCTCTTCGTAACGGTCTATTCGTGACATTTAAAAATGTTCGGATCTACTTATTCGCGAATATTTCCGACTAATTTAATATCAAAGGTTTGTCGGAGGCTTGTCGTTCGGATCTTGACGTCACGGTTTCAACTCGTCCGGGCAGCTCGACTTGGCTTAATTAACGAGGAAGCGTGAAATCACGAAAAGAAGCGAATGCTAGGTAAAGGAATTCATCGCGTCCTTCAACGTTTACTGAATTTTTCTTTTTTCATTCTTGCTCCCGGTAGAGAAGAAAATGTGGAGAAAAAGTCACGCTTGAAGACGCGTTCTTCTTAACAGCGTGTTCGTGACATTTAGAAACGTTCGGATCTACTCATTCTCGAATAGTCGCAAATAGTTTCATATCAAACGTCTCTGAAATTATTATTAATTCGTACTTTGATGTCAACGAGTTTCGTCGCGTCTAGTCAGCTCAACTTGGCTCAATTAATGAGGAAGCGCGAAATCACGAGGAGAAGTGAGGACTAGGTAGAGAATTCATCGCATCCGTCAAAGTTTCCTCAATTTTCCTTTTTGTTCTCGTTCTTCGCGGTAAAAAAGGAAATGTGAAACGCGCGGATATTCCCAATGAATCTAATCTCAAACGCTTGTCAAATAATCCTTCGAATTTGGTCGTCAAGCGATTCGATCGCGTCTAGTCAGCTCAACTTGGCTCAATTAATGAGGATGCGCGAAATCGCAAGAAGAAGACTAGGTAGAGAATTCATCGCATCCGCCAAAGTTTCCTCAATTTTCCTTTTTGTTCTCGTTCTTCGCGGTAAAAAAGGAAATGTGAAACGCGCGGATATTCCCAATGAATATAATCTCAAACGCTTGTCAAATAATCCTTTGAATTTGGTCGTCAAGCGATTCGATCGCGTCTAGTCAGCTCAACTTGGCTCAATTAATGAGGATGCGCGAAATCACAAGAAGAAGACTAGGTAGAGAATTCATCGCATCCGCCAAAGTTTCCTCAATTTTCCTTTTTGTTCTGGTTCTTCTCGATAAAGAAGAAACTGCGAAACGCGCGGATATTCCCAATGAATATAATCTCAAACGCTTGTCAAATAATCCTTTGAATTTGGTCGTCAAGCGATTCGATCGCGTCTAGTCAGCTCAACTTGGCTCAATTAATGAGGATGCGCGAAATCACAAGAAGAAGACTAGGTAGAGAATTCATCGCATCCGCCAAAGTTTCCTCAATTTTCCTTTTTGTTCTGGTTCTTCGCGATAAAGAAGAAACTGCGAAACGCGCGGATATTCGCAATGAATCTAATACCAAACGTCCGTCAAATGATCGTTCGGATTTTGTCGTCAAGCGATTTGATCGCGTCTAGCCAGCTCAACTTGGCTCAATTAATGAGAAAGCGTGAAATCACGAGAAGAAGCCACGACTAAGAAAACGAATTCATCACGTCCGTCAACGTTTTATCCTTTCACGGTTGTCCTGCTGGTAGACGAAGGATCAAGGACATCTCCTGATCCCCAGAGGATGTCCCTCGCGGTCCCCTCTGATAGCAAGACGAACGGAAAAACGAAAACCGAGGAGATTGCGCGCGTGCCGACGGAATTCACGGTTTCGCGGCTGACCACAGAAATTTTGCGGACAGGCGAGTGAGCGCATGGACGACGTCTCTTTTTATTTTTTATCATACACGTGCGCGCACAGCCTTCGTCCAATGCATTTATCCCGAGGTGCACACGAATAGTTGTAAACTTCGAAACGACGGCTGTAAAATTCAAAGTGGCTCGAGTTTTGCGAGGGACCGGAAATTTTTACGAATTTTTCCATCGGCCACGGTGGAAAGCATCTCTCCGCGGTGTCATTCTTGCGCGGTGAGTTTCCAGCGATAAAATCGAATCGCAACTCATTTCCTAATTCCACTCGCGTCCACGACCTTCGACCTTGTTTCACGTGCGGGGTCGAGCACCATCGTAAAAATTTATAGAGTACTTCTGCTTCGTCCTCCGCTTTTATGCGTCCCACGAGAGAAAGAAAGAAGAAGGAGAGAGAAGCTCGCACCGCAAAATGCATAGCGCAGAGTCTTTTTATTATTCTCCTTATTAGGGCTTTTTCTTCTTTGCGTGTTGCTTTTCACTTCTTTCTTTTTTTAATTCGCGCTTTGGCGTTGGCAAAATTCAGCCAGAGGGAAAACATTTTCTTTATTATTGGCGCGTCCATTTTTCGACTTTCCTTCGAGCCGCTGAATTTCCTTTCTGCGCTTTGAAATTTTATCGTCGTCTCATTAGCGCGCAACATGTTGCCCGCTTGCCTTACGGTTTCTTCTTCTCCTTACTCGCGAGGAGGACGCGTTAAATCGCGTTGTCGTCTCATTATCGTGAAGCATCGTCTTCCACTCGACTTCCTCCTTCTCGTCCACCGTTATACCTTTTCCCTTATTCGAAGTTTCTCGTGTTCTCGTTATCGCAAAACGTTGCCGCCCCGCTGAAAGGTGGCGCGCGGAATTCCCGGGGCTTCGAGTTTTGCTGTCGCTCGACGCGGCAGAAAACGGAACGTCCTTCTCCCCTGGAGAAGAGAAAAAGCGCAGTTTGCATTTCTCCGGATCGTCTTCGTAAGATGGCGCAGTCTTTTCTGGCTTTTTTTTTCAGGGAGAATTTTTCCGAGATTCAGTTTTTTTGCGGATCATCTTGGAGTTTTGACAGCAGTTTTCGCTCTGAGATTTGCTTTCTTTGAATTAACGCGCTTATTCTTGATGGAGAAAAGAGAACGCGAAGAACGCCTCTTTCTTTTTGAATCAGTCTGGTCCTTACCAGGATTAGATTGTGTTTTTTGGAACCACCCAGGAAAAAGCTCGCAGTCTGAAGCTATGGTTCTTCCATCTCTCGATTCTTCTTAATTAAACCTTGGTCCCGAGGCATATATTTCTGTCCCTATTTCTTTTTGAATTCTTCTTGAAGTACCCGCATCGCGTCGACGACAAAGACAATAAAACAGCACACTCTAAAGAAACAATTTTTCCATCTGTCAATATTTCTCAATTTAGCCCCTTAGATCCATTGATAGAGACTTCTATCCCTGAATTTGTTTGTTTTGCATCTCAACACGCCCATTCTTGGTGCAGAAATGGAAACGCGAAGATAGCATTTTCCGGAGTCATTCTGGAAAAAAGTCGTAGCCTGTGGATACGATTCTTCCATCTCTCAATTTTTCTCAGTTCAACCCCTTGGTCCCATGACATACATTTCTGTCACTACTTCTTTTCGAATTAGCACCCAGATCGCGTCGTCGAGAATGGGAAAGAAGCGCGAAGATTGCATTTTCCTGAATCGTCCTGCTAAAATGGCACAGCCCGAGGAAACGATTCTACCACCTCACAATTTTTCTCAATTCAACCCCTTGATCCGGTCGCTCGTACAGAGAAGAATACGCGACCGACGTCGGAGAAATTCTCCCCCTCGCATTTTCTTTTTTTCAAATTTACTCTTTCGCCGTTCGCGCAGACCGAACTAATCGTAGTTGCGAAGGAATGAGACGAGGTTCTTAAAAGTTCCAATGGCTCGATCCACGAGGTCGAACCTTGAATTACACGGATGATTCGCTCAGCTCGCAATCCAATTTTCGTTATCGCGCGGGATCGCGAACGGTAAATAAAGCGGGTGTCGCTGCTCTCCCTCTTGACTGGAAAGTTTCGCGAGAAGTATTTATGAGGGTGGTGCAGAGACGTAGAAGATGGTTCTCCAGCGTTGGCGCGCACCGTACTCAACCACGATATCGTGCGGCCCTGAATCTTTTAGCGTTGCTCGGCTCGCGTGAAGCGTTCGTCAAAGACGACGGCTAACGGCGACGAGGGGTATGTGAAAATTGCATGCCTCGCTTCCGGTTGCGAGAAGACGTCCCATTATGACCATTAGAATGGACAAGGCTCTAGGAGCCGACGTGTAACGTCCGCATTCAGATTTAAAGCGAAAAATTGCACAATTTCAAATTTATTCGCGATGTTAATGTTTCTTGAACTTTTTTTCACAAGTTCTCCGTCTAAAGCACCTTTCATTCGTTCATAGTATAATTAATTTTTATCAACCTTCGCTCCAAAACTCGCCCGTCCCGACTATAAAATCCGTTATTCGCAAAATCATTGGATTTTTCTCAAAAACTTCCTTCGCGAGCCTATCCAGACTACGGAAGAGAGTCCGTTTATCCGTGCCGTTAATTTTTATCGGAATTTACTTTACCCGTTTACCTAGACTACAAACTCATTCGTTCGTGATATTATTAATTTTTCTCAAACCACACTTAAAAACCGACCTACCCGTACTACAAACTCGCTTATTTACTATGCTATTAATTTTCGTGAAACGTCATTTCAGAATCCTTGCCCAGACTACAAAGTCCCTTCTTCACGATATCATTAATTCTCCTCGAAACTTCGTTCACGAGCCTGTCTAGTCTACAGAAGAGAGTCCGTTCATCTCGATTTGCTTTCCACACCGCACACGAAGGGACCCCGCCAGCGATCGTTTCTTCTTCAGAAATATCTCTACTTCTTGCCGAGGATCCTTTCACCCTCGCGTAACAGATAGATTCGTCTGCTCTATCTTAAGCATCTTCTCGCGATCCTCGTCTCACGAAGCCGATCGCTCACGGCCAGACGAATTTCGCAGACGCCCATCCTGCGAGATCCTGGCGCTGGAATCGCGACTTCTCCCACGGCTCGATCCTTGTCGTAACTTCACGGTGCTATGAATCTTTGAAGAGAGAGAGAGAGAGAGAGGGACGAGGGGAGGAAGAGGCAGAGAGAAAGAGAAAGAGAGAGCGAGAACTCTCTCGCGAAGTTGAGGAAGCGTGTTGTGAATCTTTAGTGGTGATGGTGCATTGTGTTCCACGGGGGTCGTGAGAGAGCAGGATAAATCTTGCAGCCTCTTCGATGAATTAACGAGGCCGTTGCATAACGTCAGCTGGTAAGCCAAAGGGAAACCAAAAGTTCCACAAGCTGAACTCGCGTTGGGGTCGAATCAGGTCGCGAGACGCAAGAGAAAGAGAAATAGATAAAGAGAAACAAGACGTCGAATATTCTGTCATTTGTCAAGTGCACTCAATGAACCTTCGAACTCGGGCGTATTTGGATCTATTAAGAAAACTGGAACGGTTTTAGGAAACTATCTAAGATTTTCTGTTTTTTTTTTTTTTTTCCAAGCTTCTCCAGTGCTCGAATGCTTTTAACGAAAAGAAAGAAGTCGAAAAGAAGTCTACAAAGTTTAACAAACAATTTCCTGATTTTTCCTAAAGCTAGTGGAGTGCTCGAGCACCCCTGATCATTCCCACCAAACGCCAATGAAAAATAAGAACAAACACTATTCCCAATGTTGTAACCGCGTCGATTGTTCGAATGAATGAAACGTAAGGAAAATAAATGTGAAAAATATGTGAAACGATTTCTTGGTTCTTCTAAAGGCTAGTTGAGCGCTGGAGTGCGCCTGACAATGCCAGCCAGAAGCCAACATGAAATAAAAACAAAATTAAGAATGAACTTAACGTATCAAAGGAAATAAATCCCCCAAAATTGAAAGAACCCTTGTTTTTCCTAAAGCTCGTCGAGTGTACAAACACGCTGGACAAGCCCAATCAAAACGCAGTAAGAAATAAAAAAACACAGCCTATTCACAATTTTGTGATCTTTCGCGAACCTCCTCGAGACACGAGGAGACGTCACGTCGAGTGCTTTCGACCTCTCGAACTCTCGACTGGCACTCTCGACTTCCTCCTCCGGTACTGTTTAACTAACGAGGCTCTCCTCATCCTCCACCTACGAGGGCACAACTCGCGCGACGGAACTCCTCGAATGGTTCGTCAGAGTGCGCGGGGTGGTGTGGCACAAAGGACACTTAAAAGTTGCATGCCTCTCCTCTCTCGCGTGCGTTTGCACGAGCCTTGTGTAGACGCAGACGTGCTCGGCCGACTGTGTAAACTTAACGTAGAGCGGGCTCAGAGGGGGACGAGAGAGACGAGGAAGAAAAGGGAAGAGAGGGTCGCGCGCCAGGTAGTCGTGCGAAGCCCGAGGGCAGGTTTCTCTTGGTCTCTCCATTTCTAAGGAAGCCCCACCCTTCGTGAGAAGCGCGCGAATATTCTGCGAATGGCAAGATTCGATTTTAGTAGGACTTTTGAATTTCTGGAGTGAGGAGAAGCTCTGCTGCGCGATGAAAGTCGCGGAGCTTTTCGCGATGAATCGAATTAGTACACAAATATTCTAATCGTTCTTAGACAAGGCGGTACACTCAGTGACTTATTAAAAATATATTTTGCCAAGAAGCTCGATCGGTGGTTCCTCGCGCACGAGTGTCCTACGAATTGCGAGCTTAGATTTGAATAGATGTCTTGAATTTGTGGAGCGAAAAAAATCTCTGGTGCTCCATGAAAATCGCAAGTTCTTCCTGGTGCGTCGCATTTAACGCACAAATATTCCCCGACTATTTTTAAAGTGCACACGCGATTATCGATTAATATGCAGTTTCAATTCCGACCACTTTCGGCTGAATGGTCTTTAACATTCTTTCAGGACTCATTCCAAGCATAATAATTAGAAAGCTGATTTCGCATTTACCCTCGAAAGTGGCATTTTTGCTGAATTTGTTGTTTCTCTCTTTACAAAACAGGCTTGCATCTGCGGAGCATCGAAGAGCCGAGGATGACGGCGGAGACGGCAGCTCCTTGCGTACAGGGGGTGCAGGGAGTGCAGGGCGTGATGGCGGCCCAGGGAACGTTGCAACAGGTGCAGGACGGAAAATCTGCCGGGGCCGGTGGCTACTATTCCTCGACTTCGGCAGTTTACGATCCCGAGTACGCGCGCATGGAAGCATGGCTCGACGAGCACCCCGACTTCGTCAACGATTACTTCCTGAGGTCAGTACCTTCTCCTGTAACAATCATTCTTTAACCTCTTCAATGAGTTTCTTCGATTTAAATCACCTGAATTATTTCTTCTTTATCGAAGAAAGTTCGTTATTCTAAACAATATGGAGCGAATAGAATAAATAATTAAACTCTGCTACATTTAATTCGTATATTTTTACATTAATCAACTCTGTGAATTGCATTTTAATTTTCACTCGTACGTCGTTTTGTAAACAATGATCGAGACAAAACGCATTTGAATAGGATGCGCGGTAAACATTATTCTGTATTTTAATTGTACTTGTAAACATTACATTATAGAGAAATAAATTTGATCGGAAACGCGAATAACTGTTTGGTGTTAGGTGCGTTAAAACCCACGATGTTTGTTTTTCCTTTAACATCGCGTGCCTTAAAGACATAGTAGATGCATCGGAAGAAAACACATTGACATCTCCTTCTTCGATCGTTTCACACACCTTTCGCCACGTTTCTTCCTTTTCTTTTTTCCATTGCTGCTGCTTACCGCGCTTAGCTGACATTTCACGAGCGCCAACTGGTAGTGCCGCTTATTTACGCGTGCTAATAAGTAAACGGCTGCTGTGACTGAGATTCAGAAGGGGCACCCTCATAGTGGGCGTATCTAAATTGCCGCAGAATACCGAGGAATATTAATGATCGCCATTATGAGTCGCCATTTCCGCGCGTGTCGCACCTTTTCGCGCGCACCTGAAACCAAGCGCGGGACGTGCGAATCGAAGAGCTTCTAAAAATACTTAGATTTTTTTTCTCGCCACAGTATCAATCTCTTCGAGTTCAAGTTTCTTTCAAAATCGGTATCTCAAATCTGTGAAATTTGAAACCATAAAACTCTATAATTTAGTATAGCTACTTATTTTAGTTTAATTTCTCATCTTGCGTCATCTTGTAGTCTGCTTTGATAAAAGTATCATTGCTTAAAGCAAAATTTCGCGAGACGTTACAAGCATTTCTTTCGGTAACGATCTTTTCGGTAAATCATGTAAACGTTCAAAAGAGAACGCTACTAGAACTGGAAGAATGCTCTATTAGATTCGTGAGTGGACCCTCTCATAGAAGTATATTTAATTTCGTGAAACGTTATATAGAAGCATTTATTTCTGTAACGCGCTCTTTCAGTAAATTATGCTGGCATTACGGAAACATTCAAACTGGAATGCTACTAGAACTGTAAGAATGCTCTACTAGATTCGTGAGTGGACCCTTTGATAAAAGTATCTTCATTTAATTCCGCTACACATTACGTACAAGCATTTCTCTCTGTAACGACCTTTTCGGTAAATCATGTCATTACTACAGAACATTATTAATAACCCATGGGTGACCAGCACAAACTAATTAGGTATGGCATTATTATATTATATAGCAAACAATTTCCCAATAACTCATTCATGCCTCTGCGGAATAACACCGAGCTTCTCTCTACCTCCGCACCCAACACGGAACACCGGAACGACCACATCAATTAAGCAAGCCAGCTACATTAATTGTATAAACACGCGGCCGACGAGCGCGCCTAGAAAAGCAAATTGGAAGTGGCCGAAATTTCGGTATTACTCAGCTCTCGCGTATTCGCAGGTGACAAGCTAACGAGTTGTAACATATTGCAAGCGAGAAGGAAATTTCGCCGCTAGAACTGATTCATTATTCGATTTCCGCTTTACAACCTTCCTGAAGTTTGTTGGCATTTGACACTGGCGCCTGGAAGTATACTGAATATGTAACGAAAAGATTTTCAAGCAGCATAAAATTTCGAAAATGATATTCTAGGACTTTGGAATTTGAATTGAATTTTTCGATACAACAAGGAAGGTTTTACCAATTTTAGAGCTTTCAAGTAACTTCGAGGCACTGTACTGTTTTTATATTCCTTCGCGAACGCGGCTAGAAAAGCAAATTGGAAGTGCACCAGATTTCGGTATTGCTCAGCTCTCGCGTATTCGCAGGTGACTAGCTAACGAGTCGTAGCATATTGCGAGCGAGAAGATGGAAATTCCTCTGATTTGACTGATTCATTATTCGATTTTCGCTTCTCCACCTTCCTGAAGTTTGTTGGGATTAGTCACGGGTCCTGGAAGTATACTGAATATGTAACGAAAAGATTTGCAAGCAGCATAGAATTTCGAAAATGATATTTTAGAACTTTGAAATATGATTTGAATTCGCGATACAATAAGATTTTACCAATTTTCGAGCTTCCAAGTAACTTCGAGATCCTGTATTATTGTTACGTTCCTTCGTAAGCACTGAAAATAAAAATTTCTGTTATAAATACAATAAAACACATTTCACCAATGTCACACGCTTCGCCTGAACTTTAAGAAGCTCTGTTTACATTTTTCTTCACTATCATTAACCCTAACACAAGTCCAATAAAACTCAAATTCGTCGAGTCACCCAGACCTCTTTAAACTAAATTTTTCCATAAATCCCGAGAATTCTCTCATCACTAACCAACGACAAACAAGCGTTTCACAACAAGCCTTTCAACAATATATTTATTTCTTCTTCTTCTTCATTTCCATTATCTCGTCTCGTTATACTGTGACTAGAGTCTTTTCTTTCCTTTTCCTTTTTTTCCCTTCATAATGATAAGATATGTCATGTTAATTTCGGACGACGCACATTGGTCGATCCGCAGGACCTAGGGTCCTGATCTGGTAATAAAGTTTACTCGAGTTTGCTAACCAAGAGATCAACAAACGTTTGCAGGAAGGTGACCAGGCAGACGGTGGACATGTGGCTGGTCTCGCATGCCACGCCGACCTCGTCCTCGAGCAGTTGCGTGGAACTGTCGAGTCCCACTCACGCCGGTGGCACCTCGTCCTCGGGACGAGGAGGTTCCGGTGGCTCAGGTGCTACCACGCCGGTGAGGAAAATTTCGGCGCACGAGTTCGAGCGTGGCGGGCTCCTCAAACCGATCGTCAACACGATCGACGGCACCCCGACATTCCTGAGCGTCTCGCCGGGGGACGTGGGTCAGCCTGGAGGTCAGCAGATCGGCTCGGGTAATTCGGGTCGACCTCAGAGGCGCTCCAGGCACGAGCTCAGGCACCTCGACGAGAAGGATCTCATCTTCGAGCTGGTACGTAATACGTGAGAGCCGATGCCGAGCGCGTGAGGATGATTGCTGGACGGTAAAAATTTTCGATCGTCGGTGGAAGGTGCGGAATTGAAAAATTTCGACGATTAATAGTAGAGGTTGCTGTGTGTCAGGTAGAATGCCAAGAGTCTGAGGATGATTGTTGGATGGTGGAATAATGGGTTTTACGCAGTACAAGGAACTGTGGAATCTTGTTTAGCGAGTCGTGAAGTTTGATGTGTAGAATACGATGCGAGCGCGTCGTAGAGCTTTTAATTCGAGCTGAGAAAATGTTTGATTGTGGTGTGGAATTTCGGAATCGGGTATTTTCTTTCGGCGGATTGTGACGTTTAATCCTTCTGATGCCGAGCAACGATATATCGTCGTTAGCAACATTTGTAACGTAGATCATTGAGCATATTACAATTTTTACGAACTTTTTGCTCAGGAACATTTTTTGTTCGGCACTAAAAGGGTTAACGCGTAAAATGCGATCCTAAGCGCGTGAGCACATTCGCTCGACAGCAATAATCTTCAATCGTTCCAACATGCCAAAAGCATGTCCTGTGTCTCATAATGCATTCTTTAACATTTGCAATTGTCGCTGAATTCATATGATCAAAAATTCTGCGATTCGTTTTTTCTTGTTCTCAAATCGATACCACCTTCATGGTAACCTACCTAAGTTCTTGAGGCCCGATACACACTATCGGTCCGCTCACACTCCGGTTCGGTCTGTGCCCGGTCCGATAATATTCTTCCATTGTTTGCAATGTACGTGTACACACTATGGATAACACTGTTCAACAAAAAACAATTTATTTTCTGTTTTGTAATGTCCATTGAGTGATTTCTATAGTGTTTCTCGTCCTAAACAGGAATCCGGAAGCAGAATTGCTCCATCACCCTCAGTTTTCGAAGAAGACGAACTTTTGCTAAACCTGCCGATTTCCGGCAAAAATGTGGTATTCCGTGAAAACTAAAAGTGCTAGAGAGTTCAGCTTAGTCTTAAACTGGAGAGAAGAAATTTTTGGATAAGACAGTAGTGCCCATGAGTATAATTATCTGCAATTTTGAAGGGTCGTAAATCACCGTCAAAGTTTGAAAGTAGGTCTATAGGCGTAGCTTTCACGTGCTATTCTTATAGTTTTACGAAAAGTGTTTTAACTGTGGTGAATTTGCTCCACTTTGTTGGATTCCTCGAACATTTCTGAGGACGAAATACTGCGGGAGAAGCGTCCGAACGATTTTTATGGCTAACGAATTAAGAAAACGTTAGTCGACAATATCTGCATGATGCCTTGCCGCCTTGCCGACATTAATTCGTTTGTCTCGACTTCCAGTACCGTAGCCGATCGTAATGGGCCGCCCATACGAGCTTCCAACAGAGTACATACTCACTTTCTATATCCAAAATTGTGTATTTTTTGCTATTTTTTCATTGTTTGACATTTCTACATCATTAAAAAATTAACAATAAACTAATTTGATTAACCATGATTATGCTCATGGGCGCTGTCTTATTCAAAAATTTCTCCTCTGCAGTTTAAGACTAAGCTGAACTCTCTAACGCTATTAGTTTTCACGCAGAACCACATTTTTGCCGGAAATCGGCAGTTTTAACAAAAGTTCGTCTTTTTCGAAAACTGAAGGTCATGGAGCAATTCTGCTTCCGGATCCGTGTTTAGGATGAGAAACACTATAGGAATCACCCAATGGATAATGCAAACCAAAATTTGTGTTGAACAGTGTAATAGTATGGTTTCGGTCCGGTTCGCTCCATAGTGTGTATACGTACATTATAAACAGTGGAAGAATATTATCGGACCGAGAGTGGACCGAGAGCAGACCGATAGAGTGTGTATCGAGCTCAGTGTTGCCAGTATTTTTTAACCTAAAGTCGCCGTATTTACTGTCAGAAGACGCCCAAAATCTCCAATTTAAAAAAAAGGAATCAGCTGTTAGGTGGCGTCATCTTGTGGTTAGGATTAATATGAACTTTTGTAGTCACATTTCATTAGGTCGGTTTTATGTACTCTCAAATGGGCTCGACACACTTTGCAATAAGCTTGCGTCAAAATGTTCAAATTTTTTTCTTTTACCAACCATCCTAAAGAGATTATAAAAACGATAATTTGAAATTAAACGAAACTTAACTAAAATAAAAATTGACAGCGTCATCTAGTAATTATTACTGCAAGCTATAAACTTCAAAACATTTTAAAGTCGCCCAATTCATCGCCAGTCGCCAATTTTGAAAATAGTGTCGCCAACAACCTCCTTCATGTCGCCCAATTGGCGATAAGTCGCCACACCTGGCAACACTGATCGAGCCTACAACTGCATTTATAAACTTACGCCACCGTTCCGTCACCGTTGCCGTTCGCAGCTAACGTAGTAACCGTTGTTGATTGTCATAGTAACTGTATACATATATCTATGTGAATCAACAACGGTAACTACGCTACCTGCGAACGGTGACGGTGGTGAAACGGTGCCGAGAGTTTATAAATCCAGCTTAATAAAGCTACCAAACGCGAGTCAAACGACCAATTAACAAAGACAGTCTCTATATGGAAATACGTCTTCGATAGGTTCAGTGTCAATACATTCGCGCGGCCGTTTACGAGAGGACATACATTTTAAATCACTCGCATACCAACGATGGTACACATTCACGTGTTAAATTTCAACAAACGTCCTTATCACTTCCGATAGACCCACGTCGCGAGCATTAATCCTAACCCGCGAAAGTATCACCGACGAATAATTCGGCAATCGGCACACTTTCTTCAATCTCGAGTAAAAGATCAAACAAGAACGCTAAATCGGCAAAGACTCCAAACCAACAATGACCACTCGTGACAAACTTACGATCCACGGTGGATCGAGCGTTCTCCAGTTTATCTCGCAAGCGTCAACTTAATCCTAACACAATTATGTGTTCCACAGGTGAAGGACATCTGCAACGAGCTGGACGTGAGGTCACTCTGCCACAAGATCCTTCAGAACGTGAGCACCCTGTTGCACGCGGATCGTGGCTCGCTCTTTCTCGTGCAGGGTGAGAGGGGTGGCTGCGGTGGCGGAACGAAGTGCACCACAATCAGCAACACCAGCCCACTTCAGAATCACGAGGGCCAGACTCCTGGCAACGTCAGCCCACGTCGTTCTGGAAGCGGAAATGGAGAACGCGGAAACGGTCAGAGCTACTCGAAGAGCAGGTGCCTCGTGTCTAAGCTCTTCGACGTTTGCTCGAGGTCTACCCTCATGGAGATGGAGAAGAAGGATGAGATTAAGATACCCTGGGGCACCGGGATTGTCGGATACGTCGCTGAGAGCGGCGAACCGGTCAACATACCGGACGCTTACAAGGCAGGCCTTTTTTGTTAAGGGCGCTCCGGCGCCGTCTCCTTCTCCTCTCGCGCTCCTCTTCCACGCGGCTGATATCCTGTCGGATCTGCTCCCGACCATTTCCGGAAAGACCCCGTAGCCTCGAGCAGATCCGATGCTCCTTCGTGGGGAATCTCGTAATTTCCGACGAATCGACGAAATCCCTCGAGTTTGTCGAGGCGTATGAAAGGTGGCGGAAGATCGTTAACCTCTTTCGTAAGGCATTCTTTTTAATAGTACGTTTAAAAAGGGATCTCTTCGATGACCTCTTTAAGACGAGGTTTGTTCAAGATAGTTTTTTATTTATCTTGTTAGACCGCTATTGGTTAGAGCAGATGAAAAAGCCATGGTGGGATTTTTTTGAAAGAATCGGTACTCGGTAAATTTAATTGATAGGATACGTTACATTTGTGAAAGCTGAGATTATAGTGACTTCTTGAGAATGTTTGAAATAAGTAAAAAACACAGTAAGCGTGGGGAAATAATGTCAGCACGCGTCTTACAGGAAAAAATAAATTAATAATCCATAAATGAACAGGAATCTAAACGTCCACCTGCGTACCAAACTCCTCCTTGACCAATATTAAGAACTGCGAAAATCAAGCTTAGAATTTAATTTGTCCGGGATATTTTATTCTCCGTTTCTTAATTCTTTTATTGCATGGAATTGATTTTATTTATTCAATTTATATTATTATTCTTATGATTTTAATTCGCAACACCTGCGAGCGCGGTGCCGAACGAATACAGAATTTATTCTAAGTAATCGAGTTAAAAAATAATCGAATGTCATATCGTGTTTCAGGACTCGAGGTTTAATCGCGAGATCGACGCTCTGACTGGCTACAGGACGAGAGCACTCCTGTGCATGCCGATAAAGGACTGCAACGGAGACGTTATCGGAGTCGCCCAGGTGATCAACAAGCTCGGTGGTGAAGGTCAGTTCACCACGCAGGACGAAAAAGTATTCGCAGGTTACCTGCAGTTCTGCGGAATTGGCCTGAGAAATGCGCAATTGTACGAGAAAAGTCAACTGGAAGTGAAAAGAAATCAGGTGAATTGTCACACTTGAGAAATGATCCTGTGTGTTTTATAAAAAAAAAAAAACAATTTACCAATTAAAAACATTCCACAGGTACTTCTTGATTTAGCGAGGATGATCTTCGAGGAGCAGAGCACGATAGAGCACATGGTCCTAAGAATTTTAACCCACACGCAATCTCTCATACAATGTCAACGCGTGCAGGTAACAGAGTCACCGAACATAATAAACGAAATGTGCCACTGTTTGTTTACCCATCGTATTCTCATCAGGTCCTATTGGTGCACAAAGCCTCGAAAGGAAGCTTCTCACGTGTCTTCGACTTCGAAGCTAACGACCTGGCCGGCGAGGACTCCGATTCGCGGACCAGGTGAATTAAATGAAATACGAAAATACAATTACGACTGTAGCTCCTTCTGACAAATGGCGAAGGGTCGTTGCCCGCTTTCGTAATTGCCACACTCCCCGTGTCTAAACGTGCGTCTCATTTTCTTTTCTGCAGTCCATTCGAGAGCAGATTCCCTATAAACGTCGGTATCACCGGTTACGTCGCGACGACCGGCGAGGTGAGTGTCTCTCGTGTTCAGCACCTAATTTATTCTCATCCAGTTTGTTTTCATCCAACCGTCCGCCGTCGCCGGTCCGCGGTCTACGGCGCTCCCTCGGCGACGACACCGCAGAAAGCGACGAGGATTGAAAAAAAAGGGGACGTCTCTTTTTCAGACCGTAAACATACCAAATGCATACGAGGATCCGAGATTCGATCCATCGGTGGACGACGGTACCGGTTTCCGACATCGTACCATTCTCTGCATGCCCATCAAGAACTCGTCGGGTCAGATCATCGGCGTCATCCAGCTGATCAACAAGTTCGACGACCTCGCGTTCACCAAGAACGACGAGAACTTCGTCGAGGCGTTCGCCATCTTCTGCGGAATGGGCATTCACAACACTCACATGTCAGTGGTTGATCTGTAGAAAAAATGGACTAGAGGTAGGAGGGATGCATGGAGAATCGATTGGTGATATTTTCGGGGCTGATTTCAGGTATGAGAAAGCTGTGATAGCGATGGCCAAGCAAAGTGTCACTTTGGAAGTGCTGAGTTACCATGCTTCAGCTTCTCTCGAGGACGCCCAAAGGCTAAGGGTCAGTTGCAGGATCTTGTTTGCAGTGGCGCGTTATTCCACAAGCAAGGCCGTTGCTTTTCATCTCAACAGTGAAATGGAACACTTCTATTCGAATTCTCCAATGCTAATAACGCGCCACTGCTCTTCTATTTTATTTCCAACTCCAATGAATGGTTCCGTTGGACGATTCATTGTTTAATTTTGTCCAGCAGAGCCTAAGAGTGCCCTCTGCGGCACATTTCCAGCTGCACGACTTCAAATTCGACGACATTCGCATGGAGGACGACGAGACCTTGACGGCTTGCCTGAGAATGTTCCTCGACCTTGACTTTGTGGAACGTTTCCACATAGACTACGACGTGCTCTGCCGGTGGTTGCTCAGCGTCAAGAAGAATTATCGTAACGTTACTTATCACAACTGGCGACACGCCTTCAACGTTGCCCAGATGATGTTCGCGATATTGACGGTGAGCCCAAGTTATTCTTCGTATCAATGACCCCTTAAAAGTACACGTCAATACAATCAACATTTATTTTACAGTCGACCCAATGGTGGAAGATCTTTGGTGAGATCGAGTGTCTTGCTTTGATCATTGCCTGCCTCTGTCACGACCTGGATCATCGGGGCACCAACAACTCTTTCCAAATTAAGTTAGTACTAAATTAGATAATCTATTAAGAAGTACTCCCTATCGATATCTGTTCTTTCAGAGCTTCATCGCCGTTGGCGCAGCTCTATTCGACGTCAACCATGGAACATCACCACTTTGATCAATGCCTGATGATCCTAAGCAGTCAAGGCAATCAGATCCTGTCCAATCTCTCGCCCGAGGAATATTCCAGAGTGGTAAAGGTCCTCGAAGAGGCAATCCTTTCTACCGACCTGGCGGTGTATTTCAGGAAAAGGGGAGCCTTCCTTAGTCTAGCTCGCAGCGGTGGTTACAATTGGGCTTACTGCGATCATCGCGAGCTTCTGCGCGGAATGCTGATGACAGTTTGTGATCTAGCTGCGATCACGAAGCCTTGGGACGTCGAGAAGAGAGTCGCAGACCTTGTCAGTAGCGAGTTCTTCGAGCAAGGTGACATGGAGAGGCGGACCCTCAACATAACTCCCATCGTGAGTGTTCTGGAAAATTCCTTCGTTCCTTAAAACTTTCCACGAACCAGCGGAAAGTTTTCTTTCAATGTTCTTACCGAGAACACTTGGTTGCAATTTCTGCGCACCTCGATGGACAATTTCGTCTATGAACGCGAACGAAATTGGATTTTTCGATACGCATAGGGTATTTGCTTGCCATCTGAATAAACAGCAGATGGGGACAGTATATGTTCCTTGATATTGTGCCACCTGTATGCATTCAACATTCACACTGCCGCTTCAAATTTCTTTGAACGCCTTAACGTATGATCCAGTTGATCATCTTCCATCGTAAAGGTCTACGAAATCGATTAGCGGCCTGCTAACATTGGAAATTATTCTGTTTGTCAGGACATAATGAATCGGGAGAAGGAGGATCAATTGCCAATGATGCAAGTTGGATTCATCGACTCGATCTGCCTTCCTATTTACGAGGTACTGCCACTTTCTACTGTACCGACTGCCAACTAAGACAGTTTTCAGTGATGCACTTTGCAATTAGTGTCTGTACACTATTTGCGCGCAGGCAGAAATTAAACAAGAAATTATGGATGCTTAGTTAAATTTTTTTTAGGCATTCGCTCTACTGTCGGACAAATTGGAATCCCTGGTCGACGGCGTAAGGAAGAACAAACAGCATTGGCTCGAAATAGCAGAATCTAAGTGTCAGACAGAGAATTGCACGAATCACGACAGGACGTCGTCGCATTCCGCGTCGGACAACGATACGAGCGAGCATGCGGACCAGTAGTCATTAATTCGTCCTTGAGACGTTTTGGAGTCAAATGCACAAATCTAGCCTAAACTCATCGCCTCGGTGTACGTCGAAGAGATAATATAGAAGAATGAAGACTAGGGAGAAAACCTGAATAACGAAAAATGAAGACAATGGAAGCGAATGGAACCGCTTGTCCCTAAAATAAGATCCTTCACCGAAGCTCTAAGAAATATTTAATCTTCGCGTACGAAAGGAGTCAGAGTAGATTTTCGCATTACCGTATAAAAGAGACCACAGTCCATTCTTAATTGTTAAGCTAATTTAAGTAATTTATTGTATCTCGCAAGGGCTACTACATTTCTCCCCGAGGAAGGATATTCACACTTCGTAGATGCAGTTCTAAAAGAAAGAACGTTCACTCAAGAATACTTTTACCTGATACTAGAAATCTCCAAAATTTTCGCAAGCTTTCCCCGCTATTTGGGGGGTCTCTCGTCTTTTACATACTTCTCTCTGCAAAGGCGCAGATAAAAACTTCTACGATCTTCATCCTCCCTCCCTCCCTCCCTCCCTCTCTCTCTCTCTCTCTCGCTTTCCCTCTCTCTCCGAAGGAAAAGATAAAAAGGAAGACAAAAAAGAAGAAGCTCACACACTGACGGACGATCGACCCGGAGGATGCTACTCTTGTACCTGATCGTGTACGTTTAATACGTATACTTACTACGGCAGAACTTTGGTGTCGAGAAAAGTTGAGAAGAAGAGGGACGAGAGTGAACGCGATAAGAAGATTTTTTGAGCTACCGCGTCAAGGGCGCATACCCCGATTAAAACGAAGTGGAACGAACCAATAGAAAACTGAGGCGTGAAGAGAGAAAGAACGAGAAATGTTTAATCGGCGCGATTCAACGGCGCGTTCTCGTATACCAAAGTGTACATTTATATTCCCGTCCCCGATTAATTAATCCTCGAGCGGAAGAGTAATTTTAATAATTATGTATCCGTTTCTTGCGTGCTGACGAGTTTCGTCTATTAGCGACTACTACTTAGCGATCAACTAGCCGAAAACTATTGTGTAGTTGTTCCCACGTTGCGACACCGTGCTTTCCTTTTTCATTATCTCTCGATTCAGTTGACGTACTTCTGAAATTGAAAGTTTCATTATTAATCAGCACAACGTCCGAGTACGATGGGTGCAAGAGAATTGTACGTGGAAGGAAGATTCCTGGCTGAGGAATTTATCGTTTGCAAATCAGTCGGCCGATGGAACGCGGCAGTGGATAATCAAAAATACGCACATATCATTAATTAACTTTTGACTACGTCTCGCACTTCGGTGCAATAATTTCTTTTTTTGTTCTACGTTTACCCGTCGTACTTGGCACCTGTGAACACTTGCAGTTAAGCGAAGAGATCTTAAGGGATGAGAGAAGAGAGCAAGGATGATTGAAGTGAGCGATGACGATCCGAATGATCGTAGGGACCAGAGGCTTTTGTTGATTTCTATTTTTTAAGAACGTTTCGCTCCCTAGACAGGCTAATTTGTAAGCGAGAATCGCAGCTTTAACAAGGGGAGATTAGTAGGGAAGGGAGACAGCATTAGGCGTTCATTTGTTTGTGATCGTTAATTATTAATCGTAGCTCGTGTCCTATATGTTCCTTTGAGATCCTTGAAGTGTCCTTTTTCTTCTTCTTGTTTCTGTCACTTTTTTTATTATTATTATTATTACCATTTCGTCTATACGTTGCACGTGAGTCGTATCTTCGCCGATCGGCACGCGAAACTAAATGAGCGATCGGAGAAGAAAGGTGGTGTAACATAGAAACGTGTGATAAACGTTACGTGAGTGCGTGCGACGATGAATGATTGTGTAGCGCGAAGTATGATTGTGAAATGAGCGAGTGAGAAGTGAAAAATATGCTGTACAGTCTCATCTTCTTTCTCTGTGTAAATTATTGATACCCCATGCGATTGGGATGGAAGGAAAACAAAAAAAAAAGAGTTCGTTTAGTACGTACGATACCGTTCATTGTTACGACTAATGATAACACACGAGAGTCATATATTATATGAACAATATCTAATATATTAAAAGTCGAGACTAAATTATGTGATGCACGTGAAAACTGAGCAAACGCGTTCAATTGAATGTCGTTGTCGATCCTTTCCCATTTCGTTTTACCGATCGTGAATTCCGTTGCGCAATATCCCGTTTTCTTCACAGGTCGTAAGATCCGAAATTTAATTCTGCCTTTCCCTAAACGCTTCAATCACTAATGTGACAGTCTTCAGAATCTTCCTTTCGGCGTCACTCTTCGAACAATTCTTACCTGGTGTAAGGCAATCCTTGCATTGTGCAACGACCGATGGAAGGTTCTTTCTCATGTTATTATAATCGATCAACGATCACGATCACTGTCTTTACGAGACCCTAATCAACAATGGACAATCTTCCTTTCAGAGACTTACTTTCAGTGTTACTCTTCCAATTATTCCTAGGAAATGTGAAACAATTTTCTCATCCTACGACGATCAACGAAAAATTTCTCCGTACCTTAATACGCAGCGTATTTCAAATTTTCTTCTACCTGGATCAACACGATGACTTAATTGTCGAGGTCACGTCTGAATTGCAAGCCACAAAAATGTCGAAATTTCTAAGAATGCACGACGATGAGTCATCCGGATGAGCCCACGATGACGGGCCAAGATCGATAGTTGACGAATCGCACTCGATCTGGGTCGAACGTTGTGCCAAGGAGAACAATGTCATAACCTTGGACCACCAATGGTACCTTGATCGCTCTTGGCAGAGGCGCATCGAGACGGTGAACAAATTAAGAAGAATTGCATTCAAGAGATTAGCGAAGGTCGTAAATAAATTATCGAAAGGTAAGCAAAGATCATAATTTAATTTCCAACATGCGAATCGCTTTCTGCCCGATCTTTCAAATTCTTACAAAATGATCTTAAATTCGAGAACAGTTTTTTTAATTCACTTCATAAATTTCTTCGTGCTGTTTACAATTTCTTTTGGTCAACGCTCGGTCAAATCTTTCTAACATTCGAAATTAATTATCATACTATGGTCAGTCCTCATTAGAATGACATT
Source organism: Tiphia femorata (assembly GCA_944319695.1). Taxonomy (NCBI): domain Eukaryota; kingdom Metazoa; phylum Arthropoda; class Insecta; order Hymenoptera; family Tiphiidae; genus Tiphia; species Tiphia femorata. The sequence continues at coordinate 6,870,569 of OX090902.1, forward strand.
AGAAAGTACGCAAATGTGCAAAAAAATAAAATCTGCACCTTTGAGTCGTCTTGAATCGTTATTCGCTTTCGAGAATGGATCGTAAGTCGAAAAGTTCGTTTTTCGAGAGAAAAAAAAAAGTTAAGGAAACACAAGAGAAGTCGAAGATCAGTTTGTGATTAAAAAAGCTCGCCTCACGTCTCCTCTTCCTCGTGCTTCTTCTTCGTCAGTCGATCAAGTACGTGTCCCCTGACGACGCTTAGAACGAATTCATTGCCAGCGCCGACGAGTCTCTCGTGTGCCTCGGCGTGAGTCAAATGAGTCAATGGTTCGCCATTCAACCTCATCACAACATCGCCAGCCTTCAGGCCCGCTTTCTCCGCCAGACCACCGACCGTCATCTGAAAATAAAAAGAAACATTGAAATAATCGAGAAGAACGATCGAAACATTAGGCAACGACCAGTAGTAGAACAAATAAAGGAGCCAATTAGACAATCGGCACCTTTTCATCCTCGTGCAATTGTTTATTGCCACCCTCAACTTGGAAACTCAAAGGAAAATTGAAATAATGGAGAGAAAGGTTGAAAAATTAGGCAAATATCACTGATGGAGTAATTAACCACTTGCGCTGGCAAAAAATTCACCGAAGCTTGTACCAGAACGGTCCAATGTAACTCGCTGGAAGGCGTCACGCAGTGTTCGATGCTTCAGAGAAATCCAAAAAAGATTCATATTTTCTAAACTAATTTATTGCATTACGACGTGCATACCACGTCGTTGGCGATTCTGCGACAAAAGCGTTACGACGTGCGTGGCACGTCTTTCCAGCGCAAGTGGTTAAAGGCGCTAATTAGACAAACGGCACCTTTTCATCCTCGTACAATTGTTCATTAGCACCCTCCATTTGGAAAATAAGAGGAAGATCGAAATAATCGAAAAGAAAGATCAAAAAACTGGTCGAATATCACCGATAGGGCAAGTAAAGGTGCCAATTAAACAATCGACAGCTTTTCGTCCTCGTGAAATTGATCATTAGCACCCTCCATTTGGAAAATAAGAGGAAGATCGAAATAATCGAAAAGAAAGATCGAAAAACTGGTCGAATATCCCTGGTAGAGTAATTAAAGGCGCCAATTAAACAATCGACAGCTTTTCGTCCTCGTGAAATTGTTCATTAGCACCCTCGAGTTGGGAATTCAAAGGAAAATTGAACTAATGGACAGAAAGATTGAAAAATTAGACAAATCTCATTGGTGGGGGAAGTAAAGGCGCCAATTAGACACTCAGCAGCTTTTCGTCCTCGTACAATTGTTTATCGCCACCCCTAACTCGTTTGAGATTCTCTCGCGTTCGATCAGCGAGCATTCCTGCTCCGATTCGAGATTCGTTGCTCGAGAGAGAAAAGTGGGTCGAGGGGCTCTTTTTGTAACAGTACTTCAACGTTAATGCATACGCCGTGGGGTTACGTCCTCGATAAGGATCGATAAAGAGAAACTCGACAAAATAACCGTTTCCCAAATGCTCGAGGAGAGAAGTAAAGAGAATGAGAATCTGCTGTCGTCGGTGTCAATTTTGGCACTCATTTAACGTTTTTTTTTTCACTTTGCGAAAGGACGATCGAGTCGAGGATCCAGCCGAGAAATTGGAAAAGTTCAATGAAAAGTGTCATATGCCGGACAGTTACGTTCTCGATAAGTATCGATACACAGAAACACACAGAAAAAAAAGATCGTGTCCTAGTTCCTCCAGAAAAGGGAACAAATTTCACTGTTCACTTAACGTTCTTTTGTCTATTTTCATCAAAGGACCGTCGAGTCGAGGATCGGGTCCTTGACAAGCTCTGTGGAAGAATCGTATGGGAAAGCTCGAAGAAAAGAATCGTACGCCACGAATCTCCGGCGTGGAAACGTGCGATTAAAACGTTTCCCCTTTTCCTCCTTCTCGTCCTTCGCCTACACTTTTTTTTTTGTTTTCCCTTTGTTCTCCGCGTATCAACGAAGCGAGTCGCGAAGAGGAGACTGGTTGAAATGGGAACGCCGGAACATGATTAATTATTTTTCCCTCTTTCGCTCCATCCCTTTTCCTTTTTTATTCCTCAATCCGATATCCGGGCATCGGCACTCGTCGAATGGGCAAACCGGGTCACGCGGAACCATCGAGAGGGTCGTAGCGCAGATGGAAACGAGGATGCTGTCCGAATCGTTTCGCTAGGCCGAAACGTTCGGTCGACGACGACCTTTCGCTCTCGATGAAATTACGGAGCATGGAGAATTTCTCCACATTTTTCCATTCGCGCTCTTAACGAAGTACACGAGGCTTTTGAAGAAACCGAGCATCGAGAATACTTGGGATTGCCAAATTTCTCAATTTCTTCAAGAACGAATTTATTCAAGTTCATGTGTTCATTATTGATTTTATTACCTGGATGCTTTCTTTAGTGGTGATTCGGCGACGGTATTTGCAATAATTTAAGAAGATAAGATTTCCCCAAGAAGCTTAATATTCCTTTTCAAAATTCGTATACATTTTGTCGTATGCACTGTTAATAATGCGTACTGCGAAACCTCGGGACATTTACACTTCGTTCGAACACGAATGATAACTGTACTCGGTGCAATAAAAATAAGGAAAATTCGCGAGAAGAAAATGACAGAAAGCGTACACTCTATGTCAGAAAGATTCTCAAGTTGTGAGCAAGTCTGCGATTAAAGAAGCCTTCGAGAAGTCGAAGGTAATTTACGAAGGCCCCGATTGGACGTAATTATCTGGCGATGAGCTCGAGTTAAATATTAATTGAAGCCACTGAAGGGGCCAGCACTTTAATTGGAATCGCTTGAACGACGACCTCGTTTCACAGAACGTTATTACGAACGTTGCCCGGCATCTCGAAGATTTCTCATCTTTCTGATCCGAATGTATGTAAAAAGCGCGCGAGATTCAAATGAGCGGATTGATTTGAATTGGAATCGTTGCAATATCCTTGATTCCTTACTTTAACAACTGTCACTGGAACTGAACGATTTAACGTATATGGAAAAGCGCGCGAGATTCAAATGCGCGGATGATTTTTAGGCACGACTGTAAAGGGAGTGACTTATTTGAATTGAAATCGTTACCTTATCCTTATGGAAAGATGGTTCCTTACCTTAACAAGCGTCAGTGGAACTGAACGATTTAACGTAAGTGAAAAAGTGCGCGAAATTCGAACGGTGAACAATTTTTTGGAATGGAACTCTTACGTTACTCTCATGGAAGGATAGTACTCTCACCCTAACAACCGTCAGTGGAAACATAAAGTCCACGCCCCCCGACAACCGCAAGCCCCAAGGAAGGCGACAGCATTGTCTCGAAAGTTTCACGTCCTCCGTCATAGCATCGTAATTCGGTGGATTTGGCGGTGGAGGGGAGGGTCTGAAAAAGAAAAAAAATCTCAATGATTTTTCCAGAATTTCTCTCATAATACAAACTGTAGGATGAAATGATCGCGGAGCAAGTAATCTTGTAAATGTAATTCGCGTCGGTGACTTTCAAATCTTGTGGTCGCAAAAAAAAGATCATATCTTCTGAGGATCTCATCCGACGGGAGCCTCTCGCGAATCCACGAAGTCGTTTGAAAAGGTTTTTCTTTTGAGAAGTCTTTCGAGACGGAAAAGTGCGAGCAAAAAAGTAGAAACGAAGGAGGGTCGGGTAGAAAGATATCCCGTTTGAATTCGCAAGAGTGCTTCTTCCCGCGTAAGAAAAAACTTGTGAGAGGCGAAAGTTGGACTTATCGACTTCGTTGATTTATGGACGCGAGGAAAGGATGGAAGCTCTGTCATTGAAAGTCATGGAAAAGCGAAATCTCAATTTTCCTCGCCGTCACTAACACCGTAGTGAAATTATTCTCAAAAGCTCTCGTTACATTAGACACCACCATCGATCGTCCAAACGATACGTAATTTCATTTAAGACTTCCATTTCACGTTGCATAATTGATTCGCGGCTTTCATTTAACAATGCATAATTGATTCGTGAGTTCAATTTCACAATGCATAATTGATTCGCGATAATTCCATTTCACGATACTCAACGGTTTTTCGCACACCACCCTGGTCTCCACCATGTGACGGCACGACGTAGTGGTCGTCGTGTAAGTCGTCATATTCTTTAGAAAACTTCGAACGATCCTCTAGATCTGTGCTTGCCAATGTCGAAGAAGATGAAGAGGCAGAACAAAAAGAAATTTCCACGGACGATAAAACGAACGAGACGTCGAGGAGTGGCGCGCGCTCAGGCTCGTTTGAAACTTCGTCTTCTCACGATCGAGAGAAATCGATCATCTCTCCTCCCTCCTTCGTGATTTCTTTACCTCATCCCCTCTCAAAGTGCCGAAGACCTCGCGACGATCTTCGTGAGGGTGTCCGCGCACGTAAATAAACGATGACGGCCAACGTCCGCGAGGCGAAGTTGTTCGAATGGAAAGAATGTCGAAGAGGTGAGAGGAAGGGAGATGGAATTTTTTTTGGCAATCTAACACCAGCTGACGAATTTCAGCGCCGTGACGCCACCTCTCCTAAACACGACGGACCTACATACCACTACCGATGCAACGAGCGTTTAGTCGGCCTGAGGATGCGCTTCTCTGACAATAAGAAGATACGTTTTATTAAGAGAGAGTGCTTTAGATTAAGAAAGTAGGAGAGAGGGAGATAGAAATAAGAAAAGTGTGGCATATATTCGAGGAACATTTAATTTGGATTTTCTTGGCCACCTGGAATTCTCTCGTATCGTTATTCAAAGTGGATAAGACAGTTAGGAGGAGAAGGATGGTGGATAAGGATAGATCGTGAATCTTCATTGGACAGTTTAATCGGGTTAAATTAGAGGACGTACACTTGCGATGCAACAAGAGTTTAATCGGCCCGAGTATGCGCTTTTCTGAGAAGTAAACCGCTCTAACAAGATGAAATACTTTTCCATAAGAAAGTGCGAGGAGAGAGAGAGAGAGAGAGAGAGAGAGAGAGAGAGAAACATGAAAAATATTCGAGGTCTTTTTAATTTTGATTTTCTTGCCCACCTGAAAATTTCTCGTACGATTATTCAAAGTGGAAAAGAGACTTAGCAGGGTAAGAGTGGATAAGGATAGATCGTGAATCTTCATTGGACAGTTTAGTAGGATTGACAGTCCTACTCTCTCGAGGAGGCCAGACAACGAGAAATCGAAGGTCGCGGTGATTTATTTTTTCCCAAGCTCGCTCCCTCCCCGGGTCTCACCCTTGCTCGTGTTCCTCGTTTAAATGGACTCCACCGAGCGCCGTGCTCCGTTAGCTCCCCTAAAAATAGCACAAATGCATCGCAAGAGTGTAAGCATCAAACATTAATGGCCAACGCGTTTGCGCCCGCAGACACGAGCGAAGAGATCCAGATAGATGGGACAAACGAATTGAACTGTACTGGTAAAGAAATTATTCGAGGATGTAAGAGATATTTTTAAAAGAGGATCAACGTACCTTAGCAGGGTGGAGCAGGTGATTCTCAGACGTAGTCTGCTAACTTTAGCAATAACTGAAGTATCGACTAAAGGATTTAATGGTAACTTTCTTTCATGATTCAGAAGCTATCGAGAGACCACTTCTCTCGAAGCTGTGACAACTGTTCATCGAACATTTCCTACCTTTTCCATTCTCCATCTCCACCATCTCCATTAAAATTGTCCAGGTTGAAGCAAGGAGGAGCGGGAAAAGGTTCAGAGCGGACAAGCCGTGAGGTAATCGAGAATGTAAAATTGATTACACCCCATCGTGATTTTTCCTCATACACCACGTTTGGTGAAAATTATACGAGTGAAAGACAAAACAAAATGTTCCTCCGTGAATTGTTGGTAGAAGCATCTTTCACGATTCACGTGCCAAACAAACGTGAAAACAAACCGCGAGGTAATCAGGAGATTAAAATTTATTACACCTCATCGGGATCTTTCTTGACATGCCACATTTGCGGAAAATCCTACAGGTGAAAGAAAAAAAAAACGATATTCGCTAAATTCTCAGTAGAAGCATCTTTCACGATTCACGTGCCATCGAAAGACCACCTCTTTCACGTCAAAGTTGTAACAACGGTTCGTCGAACATTTCTTACCTTTCCATTCTCCACCTTGAGCTCTACTAACCTGTCGATGTTGAAACGAGAACGAGAATGATCTGGAGAAAACAAACTGCAAGGTAATCAGGAGACTAAAATTTATTACACCTCATCGGGATCTTTCTTGACATGCCACATTTGCGGAAAATCCTACAGGTGAAAGAAAAAAAAAACGATATTCGCTAAATTCTCAGTAGAAGCATCTTTCACGATTCACGTGCCATCAAAGGACCACCTCTTTCGCGTCGAAGGTGTAACAACGGTTCGTCGAACATTTCTTACCTTTCCATTCTCCACCTTGAGCTCTACTAACCTGTCGATGTTGAAACGAGAACGAGAATGATCTGGAGAAAACAAACTGCAAGGTAATCAGGAGACTAAAATTTATTACACCTCATCGGGATCTTTCTTGACACGCCACATTTGCGGAAAATCCTACAGGTGAAAGAAAAAAAAAGATATTCGCTAAATTCTCAGTAGAAGCATCTTTCACGATTCACGTGCCATCGAAAGACCACCTCTTTCACGTCAAAGTTGTAACAACGGTTCGTCGAACATTTCTTACCTTTCCATTCTCCACCTTGAGCTCTACTAACCTGTCGATGTTGAAACGAGAACGAGAAGGATCTGGAGAAAACAAACCGCGAGGTAATCAGGAAACTAAAATTTATTACACCTCATCGTGATTTTTCTAACGTAGCAGGTTTAAAGAAAACCCCAAAGGTGAGCGAGAAAAAAAATGTTCATCGCGCGTTCCAATCATGTCTCTCACTTCGAACCGAAATAGTCGAATGACTCTCTGGTGGTGGTAATGCAGTCGTCTATCGAAACGCCAGGCGTCGTTTCTCGAGATCTTTCCTCCACCCCGCTCCCAAGGCGTCGCGACGCCTCGCTGATTGCGAGGCAAAGTGAAATCGCATTGGCGCCCCCTCCTCGACTCAAGTCCCGATTTTCCGCCAGAGGGGACCGCAATTACGCCTACACCGATGGCTCTGCTCCCACAGATTGGATCTTTTTGGTTTTCCAGACCCCTGGTGCCACCACCTAGTTTCGTCGATAATTTCTACGACCTGATTTACTAATAACTTAAGAAATTGTCGGAAGTCTTAGAATTCAGATCCAAAGCAGGCCTCCTGCAGATTGGATTCTTTTGATTTTCCACGTTTTACACTCTTCTCGCGCCACCTCCTAGTTTCGTTGATAATTTTTGTGACGTGATGTATTAAGGGGGAATTACCGTCTAGAAAATTCAAAAATTTGATTTTTTTTTTTTTGCATTTTATTATAGTCTGGGGTTTTGAGAATGTGTCTCGAAAATATTAATTTGAAATTCGTAGAACACCCATAGTTACAGAGCCTTATATCTGGATCGTTGTTTATTGTTTACCCATTAAACAGTATACCGGCTTGGTGAATTTCTTTTGTTATCGCCCCCCTATCTTGTTTTGAAGCTGAGGAAGGTGGTCTTTATGGTGCCGGACAGTTGATTAAAGGTAAGTTACTTAAATCAGTCGTTATCCACCGTAAGTTCACCCGCATCGGTGCTAAATGTATGGCAAACTTTAAACGCGTTTTTCTCGGAATGACATTTTTCAAGACGGGCGCACGTTTTTCTCAAAAACCATTGAACCGATTGACTTGCGGTTTGGCACACATATTGAAGGAACCTTTATTTATGGTTGGAACTAGGATTATACTGATAGCTTGAATATTTCAGTTCCAATCTAACGTTTTTGTTGAAAATTTTTCGGAAAAATTGAATTTTGATTTTTAAACAGCTGTGATTTCGATAAAAATATTTGTACTTGCTTAGTTCTAGTTCGGACGATAATTACACTCATATAGATTGGAAAAAAAAATTAGTTTTTTGTTTCAGATAACTAGGATCGCCACAACCCGTGCGCCCGATTGGACGAGTGCTCACGCCGCGACCTGCATAACTTGTATACATTTTAAGAGGAGTATTTCATAAAAATTTGTGTTGCTTGTTTAAACATGTCTTAATATGAGTGAAAAATACTAGCACTGTAGGTTTGATAGTTTTCGCAAAATTAATTCCCAAATATTACTTAAAAAACACGCTTCTAGACGGTAATTCCCCCTTAATAATTTAAAACATTCTCCAAGAGCTTGGAGTTTATCCCCAAAGCTATGCTCCTACAAATCGAAACTTTTTGGTATTTTCATCTTCCTCGAGCGACCTCGTAGTTTCGTTAATAATCTCTGCGACGTGACTTATTAATGATTTAAAAAGTTACAATGGAACTCGGCGTTTTTCATTTTTAGTAAACAATCGATGATCACTCCACTATAGAATTGTCAGATACCTCGACACTTTCTTTCATTCCTTCTTTTTTTTTACCAACAGTTTGATAAATCGGCAATAGTCCCGCTCTACACCACTGCTGAACAGCTTTATCGCGATCTCGAAGGACAGTGGCTTGGATATATCTGGAAATTTCTCCGGAGAGCAGAAGGAAGGAAGGGAAGGGTTTTGAAATCAGGATAATATCTGGTGAGTGCTCACGCGAAATTCCTCCCACGACGACACTCCTGACAAGGTCAAAATGGTTCCCTAGAAGGCTGAGAAATCTCGACGACATTTCGGCCACCCTTTCGCGTGTCCATCACGTCCAACGCGAAAACCTTCCATCCACCTCCAAATTCGACCGATTGAATGGAACAAGAGGATCTTGCAACGTAACGCAAAAATAAAAGGGAAAAAAATGCCGAAAGCGAGCACTCCGGTTCTCGAATTTGCTGTCCCACGAAGGGAGATCAAAGAACCACGTAAGTTTTGCGAAAGTAAAGCTCACGCGTTATATTGGTTACTTGCCGTTGTAGAATGATACGCCGTAGAATAAAAGGCGAAGGGAGCTAGACATCTCGAAACTTCGTGGAGGATCTCGTGCTCGAAGAAAATCCTGAGATAATCCTTTCTGCAATTTGTCTCCTTCTGCGCTCCTACGCGGAGAATATCCTGAAGATAGTGGAACTGCTCGCGCGAGTAGCTAAGAAACGTCGTCGTTGAGGAAAGCTACGGAAAGCTTCGGAGCTCCCTCGAGATAGGAGAAAGAAAGTAGGCAGGTGAACGAAGAATACTTCAACGTGAAGATAAAGCGTGGAACGACGTGAACCGAAAACGAAAGGAAGATAATCATTATTTATATTAGCGTTTCTTTCGTTTTAGTTTCTCGGTAATGTGTGTACATTTCTTAATGGAGGACGCGTGCGTATTATTTTCGTGAATTTTCCATTTTTCCCTCGCTCTTTAATTATTACAAACGTTAATGCCGATGAATCACTAACTTTAAATTATATGAAGAGGACAACATAAATAATTCATACTGACAATTAACTGTAACTTGTGAGTTACATGAATTGCGTCCCCGACGAGACTAAGCTCGTATACACTTCTCTGTAAGGTGTGCGCGACAATGATCAGCAGCCCACCTACTAACGACCCTGGAAGAGGTGGAACGCGTGAAATTCGAAAGTACATAAAGCCATGGAAGGCCTCGAGCACGGACAATCGTGTAAACTGGAGTATAACAAGCGGTAAAAAATGTACCATGTGAAACTAAGTGAATCGATTCGGAAATAAGCATATTCTACTTTTTATAAATTTTACATTTTTGCATTCAACGACATTTCATCGCCTAAACTACGGTACACCATGCAATTAAGGAAATGTATCCAAAAATATGCATACTCTTCTTTTCATCAATTTTCGAGTTTTACACTCAACAACACTCGAGCACCTACGCAAGCATACACTGTGCAATTAAGTGAATCCATCCAGAAATACGATTACTCCTGTTTTCATAAACTCTCCATTATCACATTCAACGACATCCAATCACATGCCCTGGCACGAAGGCACTTACCAAAAAAACCACACTAAAAAACTAAAAAACAAACTCCAGCAGGCAACACCACTAAAAGAGATGACCTCAAGGAGAGTCTCGTCCGACAATTGACTGCAGGAAAAAATGAAAAGGTCAGTTTCGGAAACGTACAAGTGCACTCTCTCTCTCTCTCTCTCTCTCTCTCTCTCTCTCTCTCTCTCTGCTCACCAGCGTGAGTATTTGAGAAGCTCGAGTACCTCACCGCGAGGAGAGAAAGTAAGGAAGAGAAGGGTGGAGAAAAGGAAGGACGAGGCCACTTCTCCATGAGGGAAGAAGGGGGTAGAGAACGTGAAAGGAGGAGACGCAGAAGCGGAAGAGGAGAAGATGAGAGAATTACGAGCAGGACGAGGTGAGAGGAGGAAGCAAGACGAAAATGAGGACGACGAGGAGGAGAAGAAAAAAAGGAGGACGACGAGTGGAAGGAGAAGGAGTATGAAGAGGTGGAGGAGAAGAAAAAGGAGGGTGAGGCCACCAGTGGCAGACGGACTACGCAGCTCGAGGTGGATTTCCTCGAGTGGAGGCAAAAGTTTGATTTTGCCGAGGGCGCACGCCCCGCTCGGTCTCGGCCCCAGCTGCACAGCTGAGTGGGCTTTAAGCAGTCACGAACGAGCCTTCGTGCGGGTCGGTCGCACACTCCAGATCTCTCGTCCTTGCGTCGCGCGCCGTTCGGGTCAACGAGAAATTTTTCCAAATCTTCGTCGACTTTTTCCAACAGCGACGACAGTGAAGTTTCTCTCGAGTGACCTTGCAGAATCTTGTAAGGAGTCCTTGGAGATTCACAGATCCTGAGAAGATGATCTTCTCGGTGACGTGCAGCAGGTGTTGCGAACGTGAGTTAACATTTTCTTCTTGCGCTTCTTTCTAAGTGATTTTCTTTCCGAGGCATAAAGGCGTTGGTGCTTCGCAAGCGTCTCGTCATTCCCCCGAGAAGGGTTTTCAAGTACCAGAGTATTATGGAGTTTGCAGAGGGTGTTTAAAGATTTAGAGGGTGGCTCTCGCGATTTTGGCGGAAAATCAAATATTTACGGTGATCCAGCTTGTCAAGGGGTTGATGCTTCCGGTAATGGTCCCTGTGGTTTGCCAATCATTGGACAGTTACGAGCGGTAGGACTTGTGGATTCCGTTGGCTTGCGTTTAGTGAGGAAATCTGTTTTTGGAGTCGCGCTAAATTTATTTCTAGCATTTATATTTAGGATTTATATTCAGGATTTCCAATGATGCTTATTGCATCTTGTGGGTAGAGTCGTTCGAGGTAAGGTGATCCCGAGCCTCGGATGACTCGATCTTTATGAATGTCGATATTAGAAGCTACTGTTATAAATTCATATTCAAATGCTCGTGTTTTACTTCGATACTTTAGCCTATCGACTATATTTACGATATACGGATTATTTTAGAAATGAGTGAGCCGTTACTGGTGGACTTACCACGACACCAGAATACAATTTTTTTGTTTAAATAACATCCTCATCATACTTTTACTAAACGAACTGAAGTAATGTTTATCATATTAGCGAGTAGGGTAATTCACGCTAAGATGGTCCGTTGATTCAGATCACTCTCGATCTTTGTGAATATTAACATTATAAACTAATCAACGTGTTTTACTTTGACGCGTTAGCCTATCGATTAAATTCAGGCTTCATAGATTATTTTAAAAATAAGTGGGCCGCGACTGCAGGACTTGCTCTAACGCGTAAACACCATTTTCCCGTTTAAATAACATCCTCGTCATCATTATTTTCAAACACGATAATTCCACAAATTACGTTACTTCGTCCACGAGCTGGCTGCGATTCACCCTATCGATTTTCAATTTCAACATTTCAAACGACTAGTCCGTAAGATCGCGCCAGATGAGCGCCGACGACAAATATTATTTGTTAACAACCGATTATCGGGCAACAGTGACGGCAAACAAGCTCGAAGGTGTTCTCACTGTTGAACAACGTCGCGAAAATGTAAAAACGAGAACACTCGGGGTGAGCACCTGTCGACGTAAATCCTTCGGTACTTGATTTTCGTGGAAAGGGCTAACACTCTCTCGTGGCGCGTGTAAATATTTATGAAAAAGTTATTTACCACGCTCGGACACCTCGCTCGCCAATAATTAATATTGACCTCACCGCGAAGGAAACTCGTACGGGAATATATGAAATCGATTGAGCGCGGCGGACGATTCGCGCGAACTGGAAAGTTGTTTTGTAATGACATTTACGGTGGCACGACGCTTGGCAAATATTCATCATATTCGAAATTTCGTCCGTGGTACACCGAGACGGGTAGATCATAATATTTCAACATTTTAATTGCGTTGTTTTGCACTCACGTGTACTTCACGTTAAAGCTGAGAGAGAAAGTATGCGCACAAGAGAGAAAAGAAGTATTTTTTATTCTTCCACTCCTTTCGACTTGACAATTCTTTCCTTGATGCACGTTCTCCTCGGGACAACGCTAATGGGCGCCAGGGGTGTAACATTTGTCAATGTTCGCTCGCTCGAACGGAAGATTGAAAATTTCATTTTATTTTACTTTCTCCCTTCTCTCGCGCCGGGCCCGAGGATATTTTTCTGCGTGCTCGCAACGATGACGGCGACCACGACGTGTTCCACAGAGCACGAAACGATATGATATTCGGGTTCACTTTTCTCCTTCGTCCTTTTCGTCCTCTCGCTTTTCATTTTCACCGTGTTCACCTGTTTATTCGACCGTGTGGAAGTCGCTGTACGAGCGCACAGGTGGCTCCAGAGGACAGAAGAATTATTTCGTAATAACGCACGATTATTTTTCACGAATCGCGAAACTGTCGTACGAGACTAGAAAGGTTTTGGTAGTTGGCAATTGCTTTTTATTTTGAACATTTCATTTTACTCTTCGTCCTACCACGCGCTCGTGACAGAAACGACGACTATGACGTGTCTCACAAAGCGCGAAACGAAATTATATTCCCGTTCCTTTTTATTTGCCATTATATTGTTCCATTATATTTGCTTCGCATGTTCACTGCGTTCACCTGTTTATTCGACCGTGTGGAAGTGAAGGTGCGAGCAAGCGCACAAGTGACTGTACGGTAAGAAAATGAACAGTTTGGTTTTGTATGCGAGAAAACGGTTCTTCAAGGATAGAAAGATTTCGGTAATTAATTGGCTGAGGCTTGAAAAATCATTCTCTTCTATTTTTGCTTGATAATTTCATTTTATTATCTCTCTTCTCACCCGCTGCTCCCGGTGGATATTGTTCTGCGCGCGCGCAGCGACAACGACCACCTCGACGTGTTCCATAGAGCACGAAACGATATGATATTCGCGTTCGCTTCTCTCCTTCGTCCTTTTCGTCCCCTCACTTTTCATTTTCACCCTGTTCACCTGTTTATTCGACCATGTGGTAGTCAAAACGCAACTCCAGCGCATAAATCACTGAAACGAATACAAAAATGTATAGTACTTCTCTGCGAATCGCAAATTTGCTCGTCGAAACTGAAAAAATCTCAGGGCTTAACAATTATACTTTTGATTTTGAAAATTTCATTTCACTCTCCTTCCTTTCTCGCGCTCGTGACAACGAAGATCACGACATGTTCCACGGAGCACGAAACGAAATGATGTTCGCATTCGCTTTCCTGCCTCTTCGTACACTTCGTCGTCTCGCTTTTCATTTTACCCGCTCACCTGTTTATTCGACCATCCGGAAATCAAAACGCGAGCAGGGGCAAAATTTCACAAATCCACAATTATTATCAACGCATGGCAAACTTCTTCTTCCGAACTGAAATGATCTCAGAGCTTGGCAGTGAAAAGTTTAAAAAATCATTCTCCACCCTTATTATTTATAAAGATGGAGCGACCAGACACGTTAGAAAGAGGAAGATGAAGAAAATAGATAGGGCGGACACAAGCAGCTCCCATCGAAACTCCTTGATATTGGAGAGAGGGTTTAACACTTTGGACCGATTGTTAAACGCGATTAATAAAGTTCAACTCAAGGACCCGTGAAGTCTAGCAAGCGAGCATTTTATGGTGGCAAGAAAAAATGCGCGCGTGTGGGTAGCAGGCGTGTGCCGCGATATAATATCGGAAGTGACGGAAGGTAGCAGGCCGATGACGACAGTGAAAATCGATTGGGCATGATGCTAATAATAGCGGCAATCAGCAGCGGAGAAAATAATTAATTAAAAACGGCACGTGAACGGAAACGAGGGAGACGAAGGAGCTGAGAGAAAGTGAAGAAGACGTGGGAAGTATGGACGAAGTGGAGAAGGGTTGATATTAAAATCCGAGAGCGAGGGGGGTGACTCGACGCGGAAAATAGCTCGATGGATAAACAGAGGATGAATTGTGCGCCCTTACTCACCCTCTTGCGTCGTAGTTCGTACACTGAGAGAAAAAAATGGTTGGGTTTACTATAATCTCACTATATTTTATAGTTAGATTTGGCGTCAAACATATTTTTATAGTTCACTTAACCATACAAAATATAGTAGAATGAACGATTTGTACAAATGGTTACATTATTAACTGTTACCTTTGTTCTTGTTACCATATGTATAGTAAAATGTGATATGTGAATATAGTTAGTTCTATCACTATGTATGAAATATTCTGGTAATATTAACTATATAAAATAGTTACTTTTCTTACCGTTATATATTTTCAACCAACTATATTTTTAGTTGAAATAACCATAATTTTGGATAAAAACATATTATAGTTGCTTATACTATGCCTCTATCGTAATTATTACCGACATTATGATAATATTTACCATAAATATGATATTTCCAACTATAATTTTGTTACTATGCCATTATAGTTAGATATATCATATACTTTTCTCTCAGTGTACCTTTTGCGCCGATTCAAGTGTCAGTCGAATTGTCACGAGCAGAATTTCGATAGAGAGATACGCGAGGCGAATTAAATGCCCGAAAAAATGGCGTCCCGAAAGGGAAATGAAAAAGCAGAAATGATTTTCGGTATGGTAGGGTCGCGAGGATGAGGGATGAAAAATCAGGATTGCGTTTTTTGGAGGGGTGACAAATGAGGCGGGTGAGAAATTAGAAATCACTTTAAGAAAGGAAAAAGTAAAATGTTACCTAAGAGGGGGTTGAAGGATCAGGAATGTTTTTCAGGACGAAAGAGTAACGAGAGGAGGATTGAAAAATCAGAAATGATATTTTGAACGAAAGGGTCGAAAGATCAGGAATGTTTTTCAGGACGAAAGATCAACCAAGAAGGGAATGAAAGGCCAGGAATATTTTTTACGTCGAAAAGGTAACCGGAATAGGATTGAAAAATCAGAAATATTTTGCGAGATGCAAAAGTGACGAGGGTAGCAGGACGAAAAATCAGAAATCTTTTTCCAAACGAAACAGTGACGAGAAAGGGATTGGAAATGAGAAATATTTTTTCGAACGGAAAAGTGACGAGAAGGAGGTTGAAAAATCTGAAATGTTTTGCACGACGAAAGCGTAACAACGAAAGGATTGAAATGTCGGGAATGTTTTTCAGAGCGAAAGATCGATGGTAAAAGGGATGAAAATTCGAAATTTTTTTTTAGTACAAAACCATGACTGGAAAGAGGTTATAAAATCAGAAATATTTAACGGGATGGAACGGTGACGAGAGTGGGAGGATGAGAAATAAAAAAAAGGTGACGACAAAGGGGTGGAAAAACCCAGGACTGTTTTGCACGACGGAAGACTAACTAGAAGAGGGTCGAAAAATCAAGAATCTTTTTCACGACAGGAGGAGGGTGCTGCTTTGTCACGGGCACCGGTTAGTAAACGAGGCATAAGATTGAATTAAATTCCAATTAAGCGGTCCTCCTCCACCCTTCTCCTTCTCCTTCCTCGTCTCGAGGTCACGAGCCTCCGAGTAATTTTCGTGCTGGCTAGGCCGTCCACCATTCGTCTTAGTCAGCAGGAGCAGAGTATCACGAGAATCTCGACGTGCGCGTCGGTGTGCTATTGCGCTCGCAAGCGAGCATTTTCTCTTCTTGTCCTCTCAACTACCCGCGTGTTTCTGTTCCTTTGTTTGTCGCTTGTCTCTCGCGCTCCTATCAGTCCCCACGCGCGCTTCTTCCTCTCATCGTGGGTCAAAGAAACGTAACGTCCTTCCTGATCCCTCGTTTCCGAGACCCTCGTAAAAGCAGGCCTCATTATTCCGCAGACTTCCAAAAAATCTCGTTTACCTGTTCAAGCAGGAAGAAACAAAAGTGCGAGAGGAAGCAAATAAAAAGAGGGAAGGGAAATAGAATCGTTATTAGCCGGCGCAGTGGAAAACTGTTTTTCTTCTCGCTTCTGGAATTTCTCCCGGAAAATTACGGCCAGAAAGAATCTTGTTCACCTGTTCAAACGTGAAGAGACACAAGCGCGAAGGGAAGCAAATAAAAAGGGGGAAGAGAAATAGAATCGTTATTATCCGACACGGTGGAAAACTGTTATTCTTCTCGCTTTCGCGGTTTCACCGGGAAAATGACGGGCCGAAAAAATCTCGTGTATCAGTTCAAACGCGAAGAAACAGGTGCAAAGGATACCAAATAGAAAGAGAAAAGCGAAATGGACTCATTATTACCCAACACAGTAGAAAACTGTTTTTCTTCTCGCTTTTGCGTTTCCTCCGGCAAAATTTCGGGCAGAAGAAATCTCGTTTACCTGTTCAAACGTGAAGAAACATAAGTGCGAAAGGAAGCACGTAAAAATAGCGAAGAAATAGACTCATTATTACCCGATACTGTGGAAAACTGTTTTTCTTTTCGCTTTCGCGATTTCTCCCAGAAAATTGTGGACAGAAAAGAATCTGAAAGGTGAAAGTCGACGAGGGTGCACGCAGTGTGTGAATTTTTTATTCCGTCGGGATGGTTCGCGTCAGCGGACTTCCGAAGGAGATAAAAGAGGGTTGGGTGACACGTTGGACGAGGGTGTTGAATTTTCCGTGCCGACCGTGGGCAATGTGCCAATGGACGACAGTGGGCGGCTTCGAACGCAAACGAGAATCGGCGGGCAGGCGCTCAGGATTGATACCGGATACCAACGTGGAAATCGTTGGACCTTACATAAAGCTATTATCGTCGTCTGGTCCCGTTGATTGGCGGAAAATGAAACTACGAATCGCTAAGATCACCACACGCCATGCTGATACTTTGTGTGTCATGACGTGCGTCGTTACATCACGCAGAGAACAATACATTCGAATTGTCTACTTGTTTAATCCGCACTATTTTGTCCGTAATGCACGATAATTATGCATTCGCTTAAAGAAACATTCTCATATTTTCTATTCCTCGAGTGAAATTATATGTTTATTCGCGTGGTTTATCATGACTTGCGTCATTTCATCACACACGGAACAACACATTCAAATGATCTCCTTATCCAAGGCACGACACTTTATTCTCAATGCTTCTTAATTATGCATAGACCGAACGACAAAGATTCTCAAATTTTCTTCACCCCGTATCAAACGATGTCTTACTTTTCAAAGGGATATGCCTGCTAATTTCTAATGTCAGTCACGACTCGACCTTCTCTACCATTTATCTTCTTTCTCGAATCCCTGACCTCTCGAGGATCGATCGTAGTCCTCATTAAACGAGCTCGACGCTACTCCTAGCCTCTTCTTTTCGTTACTTAAAATTCTTCAGGAGTCGAAAGCGTCGCTCATACGCAAGTGAAGGAGGATTTGAAGACGAATCTATCTGTCGATAATTCTGAAGGGGCAACGCGAGTGGTCCAAGGATACAGTGAGAGACACGCGACAGAATAGAAGCTGCTGCTACGGTTGACGTTTAATCATTACCGTCAACAACAGTCGCCACTGCAAACGTCCCATACTACACAATGTAATTAGAAGCACATGCGGGACACATTAGACCGAACAAAAGCTGCAATGAGATTGTCAACGTTATCATTATCCCGGTGGTTTTAGCCTCTTCAAGGAGCCTGACACACGTGCGCACAGTTAATTTTCCTTTAATCCATACGTTATTGTTTTCATAAATTTTCCATCCTCTCTTCGTTATTGAAGCCCGTGCATTGTACTGCCTGTTACAAAGAGACAATTATAAACGAGGCAAATAATTTATTTTTATCGTATGGAACTTACATGGATAGAATATTGTATTAAATTTGATTCAATTAGGATAAGTATATCTAATGCTACACCGTTGTGCTCGAGATGATTAGAGTTCTCGCTAATTTCGAGTTGAATATGTTTATATTGCTAGTAAGTAGAATGAAGAAACTCGCTGAGTGCACGAAAGTTTTAATCCTTTTGAACGTTGTCGACGAATCATTGTTCTAAAGAATATTCTGAGGATAAAGTGAACAATCGACGGTGGCTTAAATAAATTAGTTAGATTCGTACGAAGAGAACGAACAGTAAAGGAAGAATATTTTCGGAAAATGTTGAGCTTTGCTATCGACGAATTCGTCAGAGATTTACGACGGGTCACGTGCCATATTCTCAGTGGGGGTTACAAATCAAGCGCTTCATCCATAACCTGGTGGTTGGATTACGCATACCAACGAGCAATCGATTTCAGTGGTTGCGAGATAATCAGAATACGTGCTGCCAGGCTAAAACCAGCACGGTCCTTTGACACACGACGGACGCTACATCCTAGAGTGCTTATGAGACACGCGCGTGTCCCACGTTCCGTGGATTCCGTAACGAAGAGTTCTGGGTAAACGAAATTTCGCAGGATCAACAGTACATAGTGAAGAGCTGCGAGATTACAGGACCGGTAGGGCTACAGGACTGTGAACAAGACTGCAAGAGCTGTTGAAGGTATAGGACCTGTAGATGTACTGGAATGCAGGTGTATGGAACCATCAGGACTACGAGACTGGCAATAGAAATTCCACAGGACTATAGAAATTGCAGGACTACGAAGCTGGCCATAGAAATTCGAGACCTCTATAAACAGATCTATAGAATCTACTGATCTGAAAGAATGACTGCAGAAATGTTGGACCTAGAGAATATACAGGACCTGCAGGACCACAGGAATAGGATACTACGGAAGCTATAGAACTACAGCAATGTGATATTATGGAAGCTATAGGAGTGCGTGGATGGTAATAGAAATTCTAGGAGACTGTAGAAACTACAGAATCTGCAGAACTACGAAATTGATTACAGGAATGCAGGACTCGTGCGACTACCGTGCTAATAACAGAAATGCAGAATCTATAAGATTACGGAAGCTGTACGGTTGTGGGGTTGGCAACGGAAATTCTACGAGACTATACTACAGAATCTACAGAACAGCGAAACTGCGGAACTGATTACAGGAATGCAAGACTCGGAGGACTAATGTACTGACTACAGAAACGCAGGACCTCCGGTACTACCCTAACCCTGCTTGTAGGCGCCATTAGCCAAAGTTACATTCGCGCAATTGGATTCGCGTGAATGCCGAATAGTGGGTGGATTACCGAGTCCGTGCTATCCATGCCCTAGGATTTGCATAATCATCCGGACAATTATTAAACTCTCTCTATATCTCTCGGAAAATTGCCGCTACAAATTCGAACCAACTCTAGCTGATCTAATTGCAAACAAAATATTTCGTCTCCTCGATTTATCGAACTGCCCTTCGGATAAATTCGTGAATTCGACAGGAACGAATTATTGGGGCGTATCGTGTTTACTGAATCGAGCGTCTGTAAATGGTGGTGGGATATTGAGCGATTTTCTCTCGCAGTCTCACCTCGACGTGCTAAACACGCGCGAATCGCGTACACGCGTAAAATAATTGGAGGACGGAGGCCCGAGAAAAATTCCCGGTTCAGCGATATTCACGAGCCTATCGATTTTTTCTGAAATCCATCGTTGACCCTAATAACTTCCTCCATCCATGCCCCTCAACCTACTCTCTCCGGACTTCAGTTTTTTTGGCCCACCGTTATTGCTTGAGCTGAATTTTCAAAAACCACCGATGCAAATATTCTTCTGCAGTCCATTTCTCCTTTTAATTTATTCCTGAAGAGGTCGATACTCGTGGTCCATCAAAAATCCTCGAGGTGAATTTTCAGAAAGCACCGATGCAAATTTTCTGTAACATTCCATTCTGAAAGCTGCCTGTCAATTTCTCCTCGGCGACATTCGTATTCATTGGACAAAGATCATTTTTAAAATCCATCTGTACAAAATTATCAACATTTCAGTCTAGATATTCCCGACGAGTATAGCTGTAATGATGCTCGCGTCTTCTGACAATGAGACAAATGTTTCTCGACATTTCATACCGGACTCCTTATTAATTTTTCCTCGTCCCAATTCGTATTTCTCTGACCCATCGTTACTGCACGAAGATAATTTTTAAAATCTATCTATACAAAAATTCTCAGCGTTTCATTTCAAACACCTTCTGCGAATACATCTTGGAACACAAGCACAAATATTCTTCGGCATGTCATTGTAAAGACACCTCTCACTTTATCCCCGAAAGGTTCACAAATGTGGTGCGCCAGAAATGCCTCGAATCGAATTTTCAAAATCACCAAGGCGAACATTCTTCAGTATTTAATTCTGAATGTTTCCTTGCGATTTCTCCTCGACAAAATTCGCATTTTCTAATCCACCGTCATTGCACGAAGATTATTTTTCAAATTCACCCGCACAAGATTTCTCAACATTTCATTCTAAGCACACATCCTCCATTAAAACATCCCCTAAGAATTTCACGTCTTCCGACACGAGCACAAGGATTCCTCGACATTCCATGCTAAACACCCTTCCGAGAAGTCACGCCCGAAGAAGCTCATGGAGGAAGAAAAAAGAAATTGCGGCGGCGTAATTGGTCCCGGGTGCGTTGAGAAGGAGGTGCGACCCGGAAAAATTGAAAGAAGGGAGAAAAGAGTAGTTGGAAGGGGGTAGGGAAAGGCGACATCGTGAATAGCTTCGTGAATGTGGGAGGGCCCTCGTGATGGCTTGGAATAGCGTATTGCGCTGTTGAATATTAATAACTTAAAATGACGACAGCTCGTGGTGGTGGACCCTTTGGACGTGCTTTGAAACCTTTCTTTAGAATGCACGATCCCGTTTCGTGCGGCACATTCTCGCGACGAAAGCACCGCGCGCGTTGAAATATTGCGATGCGGAATATCACGAGCGGAACGACAACTCGCGTGCAATTCGCGCGTTCCAAGCCGAGTGCTCGCGCTGTTTTACCGAGAGCATGCCGGACGATTAAGGTAATTGGCCGGTAATACGATCACGGAATGATCGTGGAACTGAGAGAAGAGGTAAAACGCGAACAGTGGACTATTTTAAGCGGGTGTCGGGATGAGAGAATTTGTTATTTTTTGGAAGAGAAGAAACAACGACCTCGGTGAAATATTGTCATATGGTTGGCCCTTATTATTTAAATTTTCATCGACATTTCGTCAGACCGTTGGTATAATTTTTTTCACTTACCTTGGGTAAACGTGAGTTTTATTTGATTCAATAATGACACGTCGTCATTGTTTTTTCCAGCACTTATTATCTGGAATTTCAAGTGTCAACCACATCTCTCCATACGATTATTTAACAGCTCGATAATAAGAGACAACTTATCTGACACTATTTCTACCGGGATTTTGTATATACCTATTTCGACCAAGAGGCGTCTTTTTGTGTCAAGAATAAACTACAGGAAAACGATACCTCTAAATTAATTTAACTAATATACGAATAGTGAAAGAAGTGATTGAGGAAAGATGATTCAACTTGGAAAATAAATTTAAAATACAATTTGAGAAGGTGTCTTTTGACACCTTTGGTAGAAATAGTGTTAATCCTAATTCCATACTACAGATAAAAAAATCTACATTAATAGAGAACTATTTATTCCTACCACTTGCGTCATTAATTATCATCCTGCGTGTGTTTAACATATCATAACAGTCAAACAATCCAGAATGCCGCAATGATGAAATTGACACACATCTGACAAATCGAACCCAAATTAAATTAGATCGTAGGACCGTAAATGACGACCCCACTATTTACGGCCCCACGATAAAAAGCCTTTAGGGTCTCAGTTCCACTTTGTCAACACTCGCAGTAAAATTGGAAATACACTCTCTCGAGGAAAGTCGTTAAAGCATGAATGGAGCCGGGTGCATCTGGCACGAAGGAATTGTAAATATTTCTAGCGTCGTTATCGAGATGACGAGCTTGGGACGATCTCTCGACACGTCGTGAAATTTCCATCCCCTCTCATCTTCGAGCTCCACCCTCCTTCTCTTCTTGGAACGTCAGGAGCAGGTTTCTTATTAGCGCTTAAGCGGTAATAACAATCTTCAGGATGGTAAATTGCGCTGCCCGTTATAGGCGACGCCCGTAAAGTCCAAGGAAGATCCTCGTTGAGAAAGTGGATAATTTCTCATTACCCATCGTGGTGGATGGTAAAAGAGGGATGAAAGTTGGGCATCCCCGTTTTGAGAAAAACCAAAGTTTTCTTCTGCAAAAAGCTTCGAGATTTTCCAAGCGCTCGATTATCCACGGTGAAAAGAATGATGGTGGGTGGAATGATCTCGAAAGCTCGTCGAATTAATTAGACCGCGTAATTGTTGGATACGAGGGTGGAAAGTAGAGAGCAGCTTCCTTGGAAGAGACATTGAAGGAGAAGTGAGAGAGGTAATTGAAGAGCCTCGAGCGTTGGCGCAATAAACTCAACACCACACTGGCATCATGGTGGTCACCCACCATAGTGGATAATAATCGAAGAATTCCAAGTAGTTCTCGAGAGTCGCGAGAAATCTCACTGTAAGATTCGTGCACGTTACTTGAGATCCTTCTTAAGACATTGCGTGCCGGGCAATCATCCACTGAAGGCCTGACTTCAGAAAACAGTGTTGGAGAGCGATTCTTTTTCTAATTGGTTCCACGCCATCGTGCGTCTTATTTCTTTGGAGAAAACAAATGCAGAACGAAACGAAACGATGAGAAGTGCATACACATCGACGTGTACGATCGGGGGGCCGGCCATGAAGCGATACACTGCAAAATCCGTATTATCGACAGGACCGGCGCGCAATGCGTTAAATAAATTTTTCCTCGAAGAATTCGAACGCGCGCTATCAACTTCGAAATGTGGAGAAGGAAATCGCAGGTAAACGTAAATTTAAAATCATCGCACAAGTGAGAAAAAAATCGGGATGAGTGGAATGATCTCAGAAGCACCTCGAATTAATTAGACCGCGTAATTGTTGGATACGAGGGTGGAAAGGAGAGAACACCTTCCTTGGAAGAGACGTTGGTGCAGATGCGAGAGAGGTAATTAAAGAGCCCCGAGCGTTGGCGTGTTAAACTCAACATCATGGTGGTCAGCATGGTGAAGAATGATCGAAGAATTTCAAGTAGTTTTCGAGATTCGCGAGAAATCTCACTAAAATTCGTGCACGTTACTTGAGATCCTTCTTAAATTAATTTTTCCTCGAAGAATTCGAACGCGCACCGTCAACTTCCGATGAAGGAGAAGGAAATCGCGGGTAAACGTACATTTAAAGTCTCCGCGCAAGTAAGAAATGCATGAGCACGCGCTCTTTCGGAGAGTAATGACCAGAAGAAGGAGTTTTCTTTTCCGAGAAGTTTCGAGATTTCTCGAGCGCTCAATTATCCCCGACGAAAAAAATGGAGGTGAGAGGGATGATCTCGAATGCTCGTACGAATTAATTATACCGCGTAATTTTTGGATACGAGGGTGGAAAGGAGAGAGCAGCTTCCTTGGAAGAGACATTTGAGGAGAAGCACGATAATTAAAGAGCCTCGAGCGTTGGTACGATAAACTCAGCAGCAGACTGACATCGTGGATGGTGGTTACTGGTGGTCACCATGGTCGAGAATACTCGAAGTTTTGAGAACCGTGAAAAATGAGTTTACAACATTCGTGCACGTTACTTGACGATGGACACAGCGATTGACCACTATGGTAAAGAATACTTGAAGAATTTTTCGGTAACATTTGATAGTCACTAAAAATCAGGGTGTCTAAAATTCACCGTCATGGATATCGAAGTGAATGATGTAAACAATGGAAGCTTCTTACATAAATTCCTCCTGGAGAAATTGAAACGCGTGCCGTCAACTTCTTCGAGGCGAGGAGAAAAACAATCGCGAGCAAGCTTAAATTTAAAATCACCGCGTAGTAACGAATGCACGGGCATGCGCACTTTCGGAGCATGAAGAAGGGAAGGAGAGAGCGGGCTTAAAAATATTTTATGCGCGTGAACACGACCCAGTTCTAGGAAGAGCATCCGGTTTCGAGGGCGCAACACCCAGGAGCCGAGTTTATCGGGCCTGTAAATTCAAGGAGCTTGGGTTAGGGAGCGTAGCAGGTATCTTCCGACGGAAATCGTTTAGTGGCACCGAGTATCTGGTCCACCTTCTCTCCTCTCCTGGAAGGACCCGCACGATCTCGGCTAAAGAATTTATCAGAATTTATTGGCTTCTTCCGGTGGTAGAACCAAGTTACGAGAGTTAGGGTGGCTGTCTCCCTCTTGGAAATTCGTCTTTCCTCCGATTTCTACCGGACGCAGACACACTCTCCGATCCCGCATCTTAAAGCGCATCGTGAAAGTACATAACCATTTTGAAGTTTCCGTCGAAGATTTCCTCGAGACCCCCCCCCCCCCCTCCCCCGCCATCCCACTCTTCTTCTTCCGTTACTTCGAAAACGTCCCTTTCTCAACTGCTCCCCGGAGAAAGATTCGCCAGTGGGCTGATTCGATTTTTCCCCAACCTTCTCAAATTTTACAGCAATATCCGACGTTTCCAGAAGGTCATTAAGCACTTTCGAATGCCAAATAATCTTCAAACTCGACAATTCATTCTGATCAGAATATTGATAACTTTCTGACTCTTCTTCTTCGGTTACGTCGAAAGCGTCCCCCTTTGTCAACTGCTCCCCGGAGGAAGATTCGCCAGTGGGCTGATTCGATTTTTCCCCAACCTTCTCAAATTTTCCAGCAATATCCGGCGTATCCAGAAGGTCATTAAACACTTTCGAATGCCAAACAATCTTCAAACTCGACAATTAATTCTGATCAGAATATTGATAACTCGCTGACTCTTCTTTTTCCGTTACTTCGAAAGCGTCGATTTTCACAACTGCTGCCCGGAAAAAGATTCGCCAGTGGGCTGATTCGATTTTTCCCCAACCTTCTCAAATTTTACAGCAATATCCGACGTTTCCAGAAGGTCATTAAGCACTTTCGAATGGCAAACAATCTTCAAACTCGACAATTTATTCTGATCAGAATATTGATAACTTGCTGACTCTACTTCTTCCGTTACGTTGAAAGCGTCCCTTTCTCAACTGCTCCCCGGAGAAAGATTCGCCAGTGGGCTGATTCGATTTTTCCCCAACCTTCTCAAATATTACAGCAATATCCGGCGTATCCAGAAGGTCATTAAGCACTTTCGAATGGCAAATAATCTTCAAACTCGACAATTAATTCTGATCAGAATATTGATAACTTTCTGACTCTTCTTCCGTTACTTCGATAGCGTCCCTTTCTCAACTGCTCCCCGGAAAAGGATTCGCCAGTGGGCTTATTCGATTTTTCCACAACCTTCTCAAATCTTACAGCAATATCCGGTGTTTCCAGAAAGCCATTCAGCACTTTCGAATGGCAAATAATCTTCAAACTCGACAATTCATTCTGATCAGAATATTGATAACTTGCTGACTCTACTTCTTCCGTTACGTTGAAAGCGTCCCTTTCTCAACTGCTCCCCGGAGAAAGATTCGCCAGTGGGCTGATTCGATTTTTCCCCAACCTTCTCAAATTTTACAGCAATATCCGGCGTATCCAGAAAGCCATTCAGCATTTGCGAATGGCAAATAATCTTTAACCTCGACAATGAATTTTGATCGATTCTCCTTCATCAGGCGCAAGTTATTAATAATTCGACGAAACTCTCGTCTATAAATAAAAGCGTGAAATCGATTATTTTACACGTGGCCTCCTTCGACTGCTTTCAGTTATCGATGTTCGTTCCAGGGCGCGAAACGCGATTGCCGGCGAAAGTGAATTTTGTGGAAAATTGCAAACTATCGCAAATCCATTTGCACCGTTCCGCGTACCTCGATCTATCCGCTTGCCGATTCTATCTGATTCGTTCGACTCGTAAAACGATTTGTCGTGCTCGAGGTTGACGTTATAATTTACACGACTCCGCTGCGAAGGTATTTTCATGAACGTGGGCAAATTGTGTACCCTGGCTAACACGATAGTCATACTCGAGCAGAATAGTTATAATTTGAAGAACCTCGCTGTGAAAGTTCTCGCGTATGTAAAACAAAGTGTGAACGCTGGCTGACGCGAAGAATGGAACGCAGTGAAGTGGAATCGACACGCGAATCGATAGGGTAGAAAAGACGTTATCAATTAATAGGTGAGACTGTTAATTAAGATTAATTGACAGTGACAGTACGCGAGTAAGACCCGGTAAACAAGCAGCCGCGGTCTCGTTTGAAATTCACTCGAACGGCGCCGTTCTTTGCCGCGCGACGGCGCATAAATAAAATTTTCCACCTAAGCGGATTTGAAACGTCGCCTATAAATTTACGAGACGCGAGTGGAACGCGCAAACGGAGGATTTACTCGGTGGGCTAATGCGCTTAACGTTAAACGTGAATCAAACCGGACACGAAGAAATCGAGCCTTCGCATTTCCGGTAAGCAGTAAAAGCCTCTACCCTGCTTCTTGGAAGATCCTTCGATAAATTCCTTGTATCCTCGTGGGATTATAATATCCTGCCACACCGATTCAATCCTCCTTTGGAATATTCTTAGCGTGGGTACCGTCAAGGATGTTGAATTTTCAGAAGGAAATGTATATTTGTTTCGAACATTTTCCTGGAAAGGAATATCGAGAATGTAAAATGAAGTTCGCGAAGAATTCTTTCAATCTACTTTATTACGCGCAATTTTTAGCTGTATTTTTGTTTCAAACGTCTTCGTGCAATGGAATTTTATAAATGTAAAATTAAATTTGCAATGCATTTCTTGGATTTAGCTTACTCGGAATTTTGAGCTGTACTTTTAATTCGAATGTCTTCCTGAAAATGAATATCGTTCAGTGGGTTGGGTCTCTTACTCTCCACGCGAAAATATTGGCGTGACGACTGTCAAATATAAAATTATATTCTTTCTGTGTTTTTTGAATCCTTTTGTGGCGAGTATTGAATGTAAAATTAAATTCTCGATGAGTTTTGCTTACTATGACCCGAAAATTTCCACGATACTTTACACTTACGATCATATGAATTATTGTTTTAAGTATCTTCTCACGAACGAATGTCGTTTGCGACTTGATCGCAAGTTACGAGTTCCAAGAGTGGGTGGATAATGGAAATTTATGGTTACGATATTTCTTACTTTTCTCTTCGTTTGCTATTTATGTCGCTCGGGCAAATGCATTAACGCGTTCGCCAACAACAATAATTTCACCCATAACATACTCTCTCTCTCTCTCTCTCTCTCTCTCTCTCTCTCTCTCTCTCTCTCTCTCTCTCTCTTTCCCTCCCTCTCTCTTCCGGCTCTCTTCCGGCTCTCTGAGATCTGTGAGTCACGCTTTTCTGTGCTCTTATATTACTGGCTTTTCTTTGTGGAAGTGAGGGGAGTTCGTTGATGCCTTGGTGTTTTGGGGCCCGTGCTCGTGTTGTACTATCGATTTTTGACTGTGCTGGTGGTTGAGCTGTTAAATTTTCCCGGAATTTTTTGGATTTTCGAGTGAAATTCATTGTGATCGGGCCGTTTCGGGAATACGATACAGGTGTCGGCTCCAACCTTGCTTATTGGTGAGCTTAGCTGCTGCGTGTATTGTTTACATCCAGGCTTGGTGTTCGTGTGGCTGTTTATAAAAGTGTCCCACCGTGCCCAAACAGTTAAGTGCCGTTTCATTGGCAATTTCTGCTTTCCTGTCTTAGCACCTGTGAATCTGCCTTTTGGCTTGCTTGTGTACTATTTGAGGTAATAACATTGTGTTGCGGCAGGAGTGTTTACGATGACTGTCGCGTGCGTTTTGTGCAAGAAGTTTGTCTCGCTCTCGCAAGCTTTGTCTTGTAAGGGGAAGCCAGAGCATTTCTTTCACTTGAAGTGTCTTCTTAGTGAGCTATGCTTACCTGCTACGGATACTTATGAGAGTTGCATTTGTACTAACTGTGGTGCAGCTATCATGCCGGCTGCGACGAGCACATCATCTGCACTGGCGCCTCCGAGCAGGTCCACTGTGGCTGGAGTTTCTGCGAGTCCTGGGTCGTTGAGAGGGGATAGTGCATCGTCAGTTCTTCTTTTAGTTAGTCAGCTTTCGGGCAAGATGGATGACATGTATTCGAAGCTGGGGGATCTTGCGTATATTAAAGCGCAGGTTGGTGGTCTACAGGACATTAAATCTTCTCTTAATGATTGTGTTCGGAAGCTTGATGGCTTGTGTGGCCGTGTAAATGCGCTAGAGGGCACAACTGCATCTCTTCAAACCTCTAGTGCTCACTTGTCGAGTCGTGTCTCCAATCTTGAAGCTGCCGTGAACTCATCTGATGGGAGTAATGCCTCTATTGTTGGTCGCATTGAGCAGCTTGAGCGCGAGGCCAGTAATAAAGACTTAATTATTTCTGGGATTCCTGAGCATGTGAACGAGAACCTTACTGATCTGGTGCTGCGCGTGGGAGCTGTTCTTGGTCCTTCGGCTGCTTCACCTGTCTCTTGCTTCAGATCGCGTGGTAGAAGTGGTCGTCCTAAGCCCATTACTGTTAGATTTGCCTCCTCTGATCTTAGGAACAACTGGATTGTTCTGAAGAGGGCTAAGAAGACTTTGAAGTGTAGTGAGGTGGTTCCTGGTTTTCCGGATACGCATGTGAATATTAACGAGCGGCTGCCTGGGCGCACTTATAATTTATTTATGAGAGCGCGGTCTCTTGTGCGCGTGAAGAAATTGCACCAGACCTGGACTAGAAATGGTGTAATATATATCAAAAGGAGTGCTGCTGAAGCTCCAGTTCGAGTTCTGGGTGCAGGTGATCTGCCGTCCGAAGAAGAGTCATCGAGAGGGTTGGCGTCAGCTTCGCAAAGTGGGTCTGTGAATTTGCCGGAGCCTGTTTCTGCTGCTGATTCTGCTGCTGTTTCACATCTTCCTCGGATCACGCGTTCGCAAGCTGCATCAGCTGCTTCTCGCGCTGCAGCTGTTGGCGGCGGTCCTAGTCAATGACTAGTTCCTGGAGTTTTTTCAAGTTCTGCTACTTATTGTCAGTCGTCTGCTCTATCAGTCTGTCATGTTAATGCTTAGTCTTTAGTTTAGTTTATTTCGTGATGATGAGAGATGGGTTTTTCATTGGGGTTTTTACTTTTGGCTTTAGTTTAGTTTGCCAATTAATATTTAGTATTTGCAACTTATAAGTTTAATTATTATTAAATTCTTTCTTATTTCTTTCTAGAAATTTAGTTTTCCAGGCATGTGTCTGCATTTAAAAAAATTTTTTTTTTTTGTTTTTTTTTCCTCTGTATTCTTTTTCTGTTATGTTCATATGGGACATTGTCCCTGAACGTTTATTAATAAATCTATCTATCTATCTATCTCTCAATTTATCTGTGTGTGTGTCTCTCTCGTTCTCCCTGGCTTTCACAGAAGATTTTTCAAAATATTTGTTTTTGTTTTTATTCTTATTCCTTTAGTTTTAAGTTAGTACATGGTATAACTCTTCACTTTGTTTTGTTTTTGGGTCTCATAGAGTATCAAGCCTAGAATATTAATAAATAACTGTTCTATTTTACTCTATTCTTTCTGTTTCTCTCTCTACTTTTCTCTACTCACTCTGTATCTCTCTCTCTGTCTCTCTCTCTCTCTCTCTCTCTTTCCGAGGAAAACAATATCGTCTCACTCTCGCTACCAACAGGAGGAAGTCCGACTAATGAACGCACGAGAAAGCTGCACCCACAGAGCTTTGGAGAACGAGAACCGCCAAATGAGATTATATCGCTTCCAAAAGCTCCCGGGTGTCTAAGCGCGAAAAATAAATTTCTAGAGAGTTCATCGCGATAGCCTACCTCGTTCTCATTTAATTTCTTCCACGGCTGGCTAAACTAATCACGTAGTAAGCCGCACGAACGTTAACACCACGCTGGCCATGAATAATTCAGCAAAGGATAGAGACACTGGGGATGTCACGAAAACACACCTCACGTTAGTTACAAATATTTTTGTTTATCGTACCACGCCAGAGCACGCGTCATTCCTGCTTGGAGAATTACGGAACTGATCCATCAAGACTAGACACACTAATTGTAAGCAACATTCTGCTTTTAGAAGCCCGACGACCTTTTTTGACGGACGATTTTCTTTTTATCACGTCCTATTGGCGATCTGTTACATCTAACTGTATTTGATCTAGAACATATCTAACTATACAGGGTGAGTCAGTAACTCTGTCCACCCCGAATATGTCCACTATTTTCAAAGATATGAAAAAATTATAATTGCAAAAGTTTTACTATATCGAGGGAGCCATAACATGTCACTAATATTTTTTCCAAAAGTGGAGGCGCTTCATAGATTTCAAGGTCACCTCTACTTTTTTAAATAGCATGCTATACTTTTTTATCTTTAGTGCAATAGCGTATGTTGAGACGATATCAACGACCTATAATAAAAGGTCATTCGGCATTAAATAAAGGAGTAAAATAATGATTATTACCTCACAAGAGATACGCTTAATGAAATCTTCTCAAATCGATGGATAGGACGCGGTGGGCCAATTTCATGGCCAGCTCGTTCGCCTGACATAACACCGCTCGGCTATTTTTTATGGGGAACACTAAAAAACATTGTGTACCATGAAATACCGACCTCGTTAGAAAATATGAAGCAACGAATTATTGCAGCATGTGCAAAAATCAGTCCGGAAGAATTAAGAAGTGTACGTGCATCAGGAATTCAAAGATTGCAGCGATGCATCGATGTAAACGGACATCACTTCGAACATCTCTTGTGAGGTAATAATCATTATTTTACTCCTTTATTTAATGCCGAATAACCTTTTATTATAGGTCATTGATATCGTCTCAACATACGCTATTGCACTAAAGGTAAAAAAGTATAGCATGCTATTTAAAAAAGTAGAGGTGACCTTGAAATCTATGAAGCGCCTCCACTTTTGGAAAAAATATTAGTGACATGTTATGGCTCCCTTGATATAGTAAAACTTTTGCAGTTATAATTTTTTCATATCTCTAAAAATAGTGGAGATATTCGAGGTGGACAGAGTTACTGACTCACCCTGTATACTAATCTCCAAACATTCCAAATTTATGCAACATATCATCTGTTGCACAGCTTACTTTACATAAAATACCTCCATTCGACATTTACAAGCTTAATTGTGCTCTGATAGCACTTTACGAACTAAAAACAAATCCATCTTCGGAACACTATTAATACCTGTTAGCGCACTTCCCAATTCGAAGCTGACTTTGCATCGTGGCATCCTTCATTAACACGATAATATATCTACGTATATTCTAATCTCAAAATATTCCAAATTGTTACAATATATCATCACCATTATTCATCGTACCCTACTTAACATACCCCCATCAGGCGTCTAGAAGCTTAACAGGATCCCAAAAACACTTCACGAACTAGAAACGAATCGATCATCGGAACGCTGTTAATACCGGTCAGCTCAGTTCCCAATTCCAAGCTGGCTCGGAATGGAAGCATCTCTCGTTAGCATGAGAATCGAGCCTTCCTCGTAGAATGCACCCTGGCAATGAAGGGCGCACGTTCGTTTCCAATCGGTTGTTAACAAAGGCCACTTGCCTTCGCAGTTATCCTCTCATCATTTCGCGAGAAGTGAATCAGCCCGGAGGCATGAATGCGCGTTCTAATAGGCCCCCAGCCAATTTGCCAGCTCGTTCCTAATAACCGCAATTTGTAAGGCCATCATCGAGCTATCTGGTAACTCACTCTAGGCCTAGCCTGTCGTTCGCTCGTCACGAGAAGCTGCGATGAAGTTGGAACTTGAGCGATAGAGGTTGCTCGAGGTGAGGCGCGATAACTCGCGAGACACCCTCGGGAGCAGGAGTCCAGGGGTGGGTGCCGAAATTTCTCGGCGATCCCCAGACGCGCCACCGGTTGTTCCTGCCGCGCCGAGAAGTCATTATCCCGGTAATAACATTAAACTTTAAACAGTGATCCGTTAACACGTTCAGGGTAATGGACGAGCCGTTAGTTGCTCAGGGGTCTGAATGATAATAGGCGACGGACATAGTCTGCACAATAATCGCGACGAAAGAATAATCTTTAGGTAAGAAGGACGAAATTCTCTTCCGTCGAAAGAGATTTCGAAATTTCTCTTCGTATTCAAAAGAGCATTTTTTCCGATTACAGAAAAAAAACAGCTTTAAGTAAGAGAAACACGGATAATTCGTAGGAATAATTAAAGAAGGAAAGTCTTTTCAACACGATCGTCGCGAAAAATGTTTAACTAATTGTAAGAAGAATCGTCTTTTCCACGAATAATCCTTTCGTCACGGTAATCAGAAAGAATCATAAGTGAGAAGAACAAATATCGTCCCTTCCATAAATCATCCTTCATACCGATTGTCGGAAACGATAATCTTTAAGTAATGAGAACGAATATCGTCCCTTCGACAAGTCGTCCTTCCATCACAATCGCCATAAAACGCAATCTCCAAATTAAAGGAACGAATACCATTCTTTGGTCATTCGTCTTCTCTCGCAATCGTCGAAAGAAACAAATCTTCGTCCAAGAAACACTCTCCAAAATCAAAATTCATTCGCGAACCACCCTTCATCCCCCCCACTCATCAATTTCTCCGAAAGAAAGCTCAAGACCCGCTCTTCCGTCCGTCGTCCGGCCTTGAAAATCTGAATCGGACCATGAGAATTTTGAAAGTCGCGTGAAATAATAATGACCATCGGGCATAATCCTGTCGAGTGAAGTTTTCGAGGTCGCCTAAAATAGCCGCCGAGGGGGTAGTCTATTCTTCTTCTCCTCTCTCCATCTTCCTCCCTCTCTTTCTGTCCTCGCGACGGCCGATAATTGCGAACGAGAGGAGAGAGACGATGGTCGTTTCTCGTCCTCGTCGTCGCCGACGAGTGCTCGAGATAAACGCAACGTTAACGACGCGTCGAGACGCGTCTCTCTCGCTTCTGTCGAGATCGTGGCGATAGAGACGTCGTTTGGTTCGCTTCGACGACGTCTCGCCCGCACGTCTCTCAGGGCCTCGTCATAGCTGGCGGTGGAGGCGGTGGTTGTGGAAGCGGCGGGGTAAGATCGATCGAGAAGAGCCACCACCACGGCCCCACCTATGGGATGGCCTCTTCGTCGCGAGCTTGCCAGCGCGGCACCACCTCGGGAGCCGTCGGGGATAATTAAAGAGGAAAAAATCGATGAGAGGGGCTGCAAGAACGAGATGCGCCTGGCTTTGACTTCGGCTTCGTCGCTTTCCATTCCTCCCTGCCCCCGGGGCCAGAACTCGTGGAGGACGCGTAAGGAAGCGAGCGCACCAGGCAGAAGTTTAATTTGTAGCCGGAACAGCACCAATGAGTTCGTCTGTCGTCGACTGTCAATTTACCGGCTGACGGTTCGTTTCGTTGGTTTGAGGAGGACCCGGGAGGACGGTGTATCAGGATAAGTTGGAAAGTGGAAATATTTAGGGGAGATGAAAGTTGCACGCTCGTAATTTCACAATGGCATTTTTCTTTTCTTTTTGGTAGTTTCTTGTTTCATCAATTGGCGTTTACGATGGTCTTCTTCGCTCGATTTGTCTTTTGATGATTTCACGTGTACCGGAGGATCGAAGGTGTGTCAGTATCGGTTGGAAAGTGGAACCGTTTAGAAGGGATGAAAGTTGGATGGGTTGTACTTCGACGATGGTATTTCTTTTTGTGTTGTTGATTAGAATTGTTTCTTCGTGATTTCGTGTGTACCGGAGAATCGAAGGTGTGTCAGGATCAGTTGGAAAGTGGTAACAGTTAGGGGAGATGAAAGTTGCACGCTCGTAATTTCACGATGGCATTTTTCTTTTCTTTTTGGTAGTTTCTTGTTTCATCAATTGGCGTTTACGATGGTCTTCTTCACTCGATTTGTCTTTTGATGATTTCACGTGTACCGGAGGATCGAAGGTGTGTCAGGATCGGTTGGAAAGTGGAAACGTTTAGAAGGGATGAAAGTTGGATGGGTTGTGCTTCGACGATGGTATTTCTTTTTGTGTTGTTGATTAGAATTGTTTCTTCGTGATTTCGTGTGTACCGGAGAATCGAAGGTGTGTCAGGATCAGTTGAAAAGTGGTAATAGTTAAGAGGAATGAAAGTTGGATAGGGTGGTGGGTATCTTTATATTGGTGATTGCGGTGGTATTTTTTTGTTTCGTTGATTTGAAGTGTTTATTAACGATTCCTCGTGTAATCCGGTTTCGAGTCTTTGTAAGATAATTTGTGAGAAAAGAAAGTCCTGTGTATTATTTTATTCCTTCATTAGTTCATCGTGATTCGTAGAGAAGCAGAAATTCTTGGCGTTATTTTTTAGACAACGAAGGTTTCTTCGTTGATTCGAAGATTTTTTTATTTCGTTGATTGAGAATTGCCAACGGTTCCTCGTGTAATCGAGAATTGAGCCTGGAATAATTTGTGAGAAAAGAAGGTCCCGTTTACCAGTCTGGCATTCCCGTTACCCTTACCCAGCCCTCTTTTATTAATTCATCCCCTTCAATTACAGTCTCGCAGACTACACAAGCGTTTCAAAAGTTCTCGGTGTAACTCCACGCTCCGTGAGAACTTGCCCTCCTCCATCGCGTGTCTAAGATTGCACCTTGTGGTATCGTGGGTGGTGAGGATACTTCCGCTCGTACCCCACGTTGTCGCCAATCTTTTCATTCGTCACGCGCTTAGGGTAGAGCTTCGTGGAATTGGGAGAGCTTCGGTAAAAAATATATTTTTCCAATTTCAAAGCCCCCTTCCTATTGTCCATAACGTCTCCTGATTTCGATATATCTTCTCTGTTATTCGAAAGATCGGAGAACGTGAAAAATATTTGTTTCGGCATTTTTCCAGTCTCTCTGTTCACATCGCATCAACTCGCGATTGTGTTTCACATTGTCAATCATTTTATTTCATTTCTCCAGAAAGCACGAAGAGTAAGAACAAAATTTCATTTGAATTTTTACAGCCACGCTCTCATGTCCATTCGTAACTCCCAATCGCTTTTTCTGTTGCAGCCAATGCTATTTAATTTCGTCCCTTCAGAAATCACGAATAATAAAAACACAATTTCATTTGAAATCACTCAGTCTCCGTCGCATGTCCATTCATAACTCCTCAACATTCTCTGCTGTCGCTAGTTCTATTTCATCTCGTTCTTCCAGAAATCACAAAGAGCAGAAAGAAACGTTCATTTGAAAATTTCCAGCTTTCTTCCCAAGTCTATCCATAACACATTCTTCTCTGTCGCTGAGAATTCCATCTCGTGTCGTTCTTCCAGAAATCGCGAAGGGTAGAAATAAAATTCCATTTGAAATTCGTCAGCCACCCTCTCGAATAATATCCGAACCATTACCACCAACTCTCCCGAAGATTAGAACGAACGGAAAAAAAGAAAAAAACAAAATCAAATTTTCCGAGGCCCCTCTGCCACTTCGTCTAACACCCGAGAACTCTTCCACCCTGTCTCCACCAATAAGGCTCGCGTGCCTTACGGTCGTCGAGGGCCTAATCGAGGCGTAATCGTGGAAGGTAAACCGAAGGTGCATTAGCCGACTCGCTCAATTTGTACCACCCACGGTGTCGCGAGGAGTATCCATCCTCGAGTTCCTCGACGTCCGCGCGAACCACACCGACCCACGTTTTCCACCAGCCGCTCACCCACACGTGGTTAACAGCCATTGGTGAGCATGCGTGTGCGACTCGCACGTAAATCCAGGGGTTGTTTAACCAGTGGTGATCACGTCCACCCACTCGCAAATCCCTCGCCCACGCGCACACGGGCGCAAACACGAGCTTTGAACGGGCTGCCCGCAGACCGCCGAAAAGGGATGGAGAGAGAACGTAATCCAGGAGGAGGTTGAAACAGAAAGAGAAGAAGGAAGAGTAGGTGGTATGGTGGTGAATGAAAAGAAAGATGGCGTGCTACTTTCGATGCGCTAAAGTGCACGCATATGCGCAAAATCAGGCGCCGATAAATACTTAGGTATAAGCGAATCAAGGTGGATTCGACGTGGTAGGAGGCGGTTGAGGAACGAGGTCGAGGAGTTAGTGTGTTGGAATGAAAGCAGTAGTAATAATTTGAGCGGTGAGAAAAAGAGAATGTGGACGAATGCATGGATAAAATTGTATATGGATAGATGTAAGTTGCATGGATAAGGAAAGTAGGATGATTGTTTGAGGAAAGAGGACGTGGAATCTTTTTATGTGGTTCGTAAGTGTGGGTAAATATAGGTACGCGTGGTGTTGCACGCGCGAGGAAAATAGGATGATTGTTAAATGAAGTAAGGAAGGAGATGAAAGCGGATTGAGATCGAGCGAGTGGCAAGGCGTGAGGATATCGAGAAATGAAGGAAAGTGTGAAAATGCGTTAGGTGTGGTTCCGCGAAGAAGCCAGAGTGGTAAAACAGGAGGCGCAAAGGTGAAGCGAGATTAAAGTTAAATTGGGCCGAGCACTGTCGATATCATAGGAACGAACAGAGAGAAGAGGTCGTCGTACGAGAAAAGGGAGTTGTTCGTTTTAGGAGCGCGCGAGGATGAGATAGCAAAGAAACACGAGAAACAACGAGATTTTAGATAACGGAGAAATCTTTGACCTTTGTGTCAATAAAAGAAGCCCAAGAAGCTTTTAACATTTCTGTAACACTAACAACGAAACATTTACAAAAGATCATCGTCAAGCGAATGGAAGGAAAGGCTGAATGAGTTGAAATACGATGCAGGAGATAAAACGTCGAAGTAAACAAAATATTCACAAAAAAACCTTGACAAAAGGAAGTAAAGTATAGGTAAAGAAACATCCATAGGTAATAGAAAATCCACAGGAACATGAGAAACGATTTTCCTCGAAAACTTCCAAAAGATCATCGACATTCTACGCGCATCGAACGAGAGAAAGGTACGAATAACGTTGAATGTGGTTACATGAAATCGTTACATGAATTTAGGTAAACATAAAATCTCTTGCCTTCCTATCAATACGGAAAACACGAAAAACTTTTAACATTTAAGTAAGACTAGCAACGAAACATTTACAAATGATCATCGTCGAACGAATGAGAAGAGAGGGTGAATGCCGTCAAATAATGTGAACAAGATAAACAGTCATCGAAGTAAACAAAATATTCGCAGAAGATCCTCAACAAACAAAAGCCACCCATAAATAGCAAAACATTCGCAATACAAAGAGTCGCAGAAACTCAAGAAAACCAATTTCCTAGTAACCTTCCAAAAGCTCCTCGATCCTCTACACGCATGAGACCGAAGAAAGGTGTAAATGACGTAAAATAGGATGAGCTCCGCAACACGTAGAAGGTTTGAAAGGTGAGTCGAAGGAAACAAAGGAGATTGGCTGGGAGAACGGATGTACAGAACGGGATATCGAGATGCGGCGGGCGAGCAACGTCAAAGGGAACGTTGGGTGGTGAAAAATGGAGAGACGAATATCGTCGAGATACACCTGTGCGGAGACAGGTGTGCGGAGAGAGAAGGAGAGATACGTGGAGAACTGTATAGAGAAGGAAGAAGTATAAAAGTGAAACGAAAACAACGTAGTAAGCAGTTGGAGAAAAGTAGAGGCGGTGTATGGATGTGGGAAGGGGTGGCTGGAGGGTCGAACGGGGCACCAGCGGGGATGATAGAAGCGCCAGGGTGAAGAGAAAGTGGGTGAACGAAGGGAGAGAGAAAGAGGGAGTGAGAGAGAGAGAGAGAAGGAAGGGTGGTAGGTAGTAGAGGGGGTGGGATGTGGGCTCTGGGGGTGGCTCGCAGTGGCGGTGGCTGCATCGATCGTCCCTACTCGCGCTCTGTAGGGGGCACTTCGTGCGGACGATGCGGCCTCGGATCCCTGAAAAATATCATAAATCGTTGTAACGACTCGTTACGCGAGGCCCCGACCGTTCCGTAGAATCGTCGAAATGGCCCCGTGACGTTTAACACCGCGAGAATTGTAGGAGCGCGTGTTACAAGAATAAGAGGAAACACCTTGTTGGGATATTCGTTCGAGATACTAGTCGTTTCATTCCAATATACAGTAATTACTCTTTTTCTTTTAATTTTGTCACTGTTCTTGTGCGTTTGTTACAAAAAGTGTCTAAAATAACAGATTCTTCCTACTCGCGTTTTCTAGGTGACAGTTCGTGCGCACGATGCGACCTCGAATCCCTGAAAAGTATCGTAAATCGTTGTAACAACTCGTTACGCGAGGCGTCAAGCGTTCCGTGGTATCGTCGAAATGACCCCGTGACGTTTAACACCGCAAGAATTCAAAGGGCGCGTGTTACGAGGGAAAGAGGAAACACCTTGTTGGAATATTCGTTTTATTCCAATCTACAGTAATTGCTCTTTTTCTTTTGATTGTGCCATTGTTCTTGTGCGTTTGTTATAACAAGTGTCAAAGACCATAGATCGTTCCTACTCGACTTTTCTAGGTGACAGTTCGTACGGACGATGCGGCCTTGGATCCCTGAAAAGTATCATAAATCATTGTAACGACTCGTTACGCGAGGCATCGGCCGTTCCGTAGAATCGTTGAAATGGTCCCGCAACGTTTAACACCGCCACAGTAGGAAGTGAGCGTGTTACCAGAAAGCGGAAATGTCTTGATGGATTCATTCGAAATATAACATGGCTCCACTCGATTTTTATTTTACGCTGGTCCCAGAGCGTGTCGAAGATCTTTTCTTCAGAAGTGAATTTATATTTCTAACGTATAAACGAGAATAATCGCACCTGAATTCTCGAATGCTTTTAAATTCCAGCCTCGAAGTATTCGTTGGTAGTAAATTTTCTACGTTCACCAATATCCACTAAGTTCCTCTTGTTAAGGGTTAATGGATTTGACAAGTGCGTCACTTTTACAACAATAGACGCACACTTGCGCTCTTCTGGCAAAATACACTCTAAAATTATCTTTCATCTCATTCCTTCTCACGCCTAAATTTTTCTAAACCATAGAAGAAGAGACCCTCGAATGAAAATTTTCCCCTCACTCGTATCATCGCAAGCTCACGAAAACTCCTCAGCGGTTAAAGAGAGCACGGCTTCTCCATTATACAAAAACCCTCCTATATCCAAAATTGGAGGCGAATTCAAGGAATTCTCGACTAAATGTAACCAGCTCGTAACTCCACCACTGCCCTTAGTAAACGTAAAGGAACCTCTCTTGCGCTTTAATGAAATTTCCGGCCAAGTTCCTTCGGTGGATGGACGTATTTTGGACGAAGCTTAGGACATCCAGAAGCATCACGGACGGCAAGGAGTATCGTGGAAAATACGCACGAGAAATCCTCAGGTACTCCTAAGGTGACGCGAGAAAGAATCGCATTTACATGTTCTTTCTTCCTCTGGGTTTCACTAAAATGGCGAACCATTGCGGGGAGATACGGAGAAGGGCGAAGGCAAAGGTATAGAATAAATTTACCCGTCCGTCACTGACATTCGCGCGTTCGACTCCCACGAGAGAAGTATTCTCTGCCCTCTTCGATACTATACCGACGATATTCATCGTGGAAGATTTCTCTTTCTTGAGATCGTGAATTTGTCGGAAAAATGTTTGCGTCTCATCTCCAGCTTTCGTTAGCATCCAGAATCGAAGCAAGATGGAAAGCCTGGAGCGGAAAAGAGGATCGAGATGAAGTATCTCGTGCGAGAATGGAAACGCGTGGCCTTTCGAGACAAGGCAGAAATCCATAAAGCTTCTCTCGAGAGATAAGAAGAAGGAATTGAGTCGCACTACCGTGTCCTTCCTTCTTGGGCTCGGGTCGCAAAACAAAAGCTCCGAGCTTTTCCACCGATGCTACCTGCTTTTTCACGACGAGAAAAGATGCGAGGTTCAAGCGTATAAGACTAAACGCATCGTCCTCAAGTTAATTGGGAATTTTGTTTCTCCGGGGACAGATGCGCGCGCTTGGAAAATTCCAGAAGGACTTGGCTTGTGGTATCGTTTCTCTTTCCAAAGAAAAGGTACCAGTTTGATATCACTGTGTTTTGTAAAAATTCAAGAAACGATCGATTACAATGGCGGTGGTGGTTATGATAAAAATTTTCCAACATGCAGAATCATTGGTTCTTCAAGGTGTTTCTTACTACAAGACGCGCGTATAATATTCTTTTCGTGAATCGTCATTTGTTTATCTGCTTTATGTCGTCGTATATTTGATCGACGAACGAATACTATAAAAGATAATTGAATAAATAACCAATATGGTGGTTTACATAAATTCATTCTTAATAATGATCTCGTTTGAAGTAGGCCGTGCTCAATTGTTGAAACGTTCGCAACCTAAAACCACTAATTTCAGGTTTCGTATGTTTCTAAATTGTAGCGCCGGAGCATTCGGACTTTCCATATTTAACTCGTTGAACGCTACCTCACCCGAATGCAAGTGACCATTTCAGTGCCTGATTACAAATGATCGAACTGGGTATTTGAAAGTATAATTGACTCTTTAGATAGTTAACTAAATAATCGCCAAAATTCAAGGTAACATGACGATCAACGTATTAACAATCTTCACTCTGTTTTTCGTCTTTTCATTTCTTGAAAAATTCATCGGCTTGACAAACGAGCGACACATTCACACGGTGAGCCTTTGTCCCATAAGAGCTTCTCGAGTCTGACCCATTCTTTCTTTTTCCAGTAGCATTAATTTGTCCCAACGACATCGCGTGGACAATGCGCGCCCAGCCTCGAAGCTTCTTAACCCAGGAGTATGGAGGCTCGTCACGCGACACGATAAGACCAGCAGAACGTCACGAAATTTTTCCAACTCGAATACTCTTTTCGTTCTTATTCGTGGAATAAAAACAGCCAACTGTTCTTTTGTTCACAGAGCCTGTGAAATTCATAAACGAATTCCTGAGACTTATTTATTTTTGCGCGGCGATAACGTTAAACCAAAGATTGACATTATTCACGTGAACCAATGCACAATGCCAAAGTAAACGCGAATTCCGTAAACAAATATTACAGCAGATGTAGCGGTACACTTAATTTCAAGTAATACCTTTCATTATCAGAACACTCTTGGCATTGGTGTTAAGAAATTCTCCAGGCGTCAAAAGATTATTCATACAAATAGATGAATTCGCGATGTATATTTCTCGTCGCGCAAAATTAATCTTAAAAATTCATTTACTAGTCTGGGTGTCTCGCGGCTTAAGCTGCCTGGCCGATGGAGACGATAAAAAATTCGCGCAATGTAATAAGGCCGAAGAAGGTCTGTCAAGATTAAATATTTTCCGTGGCAACGGCGGCGACTATTTCCGAGGTCGTCGTAGTGAAAATAATTCTAGGTTCCTGAGAACGTCGGAATGCTCTCCATGCTTCTGGAAACCTTGGCCGTGATCCTTTATTTTGTCCGCGACACGTTTCCACGCGGAAGCAGTTGACCGTGGAACGCGATGGAAGCAAGCACGGAAAAGAGGCTCGTGAAACGAAGGAGAAATGGAGCCGGGTTCTTTGTAGTGGAAGGGACGAGAAATAAGAATTACGCTGGAGAAAAGGAGAATAATGGAGAGGGAAACGCTTGAGCACGTTCGTGAAGCTCGGTGGAATGGCACGGGGCGAGAAGCGGAATCGACAGGTGGCATTTATTTCCACTTTTACATGCGCTTGTGCCTTTAAATCCTCCTCTCTCGCTTTCTCCCTCTCTCTATCTCTCTCTCTCTCCCTCTCTCTTTCTGGTTCTCTCTTTTTTACTTTGAACGGATATATGCTCGCGAGAGAAGCGGAAGTACACAAGAGGGGAGTGCCGGTATGGAAAACGATTGCGGTTCCGCCTTTCCGCTTCGCGGCTCGGCCTCTTAAAGCTCGAGCGTGGTTCCAGAAGCTTTGCCATCTAAATCGAGCGATCCGTTTTCGCGATATTCGCTTGCCAGAACGTTTGAGAAATCGTTTAGATCGTAAAGCTCATCCCAATTCCGGAATCATGATTTGCAAAACGAGGACAAAGTGATTTCGAAGCGCGAGCTTTTAAAAGGACTGTTAAAAGCTCGAAATAAAATAATTCGTGTGCACCCGTTACTCCTTGCAGAGCTTAAAAATAACGTCGGTTCTCGAGCTTTAGTAGAGAAAAATTTATCTCGCGTTTCGATACTCTTTTGCGTATCTACGGAAAAACGATTTTGCTTCCATATTTCCGTGCCTCTTAAAATCTGCTTTGGATCTAAATTTGGCGGATTCTCTGTCCGAACGGTCCACAGAATGGTCCAAATCATAGAACTCCTCACCGTTCTCGAAACCTGCCTCAAAAACAACGGACGAAGGGATTTCCACGAACTCTCACAAAGGTGACTCTTGAAAGCTCGAAATGAAAGAATCCGTGTACACTCGTTACTCCTTGCAGATCGTAAAAATAACTTCGATTCTCGTGCTGTAGCAGAAAAGAAGATATCTCGCGTTTCGACGTATCTACAAATCGCTTGTACAGAAAGCGATTTTGCTTCTGCACTTCCATGCCTTCTAAAATCCAAGTTTGATCTAAATTTCGCGAATCCTCTTGCCGGACGATCCACAAAATGGCCCAAATCGTAAAGCTCCCCATCGTCATGAAGCCTACTTCAAAAACAACAGACGAAGCGATTTCCGCGAGCTTTTCAGAAACTGTCTTTTGAAAGCTCGTGAAAAAAAAAGCGAATCCTCAAAAGTCCACGTGGCGTTGCACTCGTTACACCTTTCAAAGCGTAAAAATAACGTCGATTCGCGTGCTCGAGTTGAGAGATGTCTCGCACGTAAGCTACTACTTCTGTGAAGGAGATAGAAAAAAGAAGAACTGTTGGAGTGGGTGCTCGAGAAGAGAATCGCGATGATGTAAAAAGTTTTACAGCACGATTCATTCGGTGGAAAATGAAGGACGGTTGGTCCCACTCGTTCGCTCGCCTTTTCACGTTTTCTTCTTCAGTTCGTCAGCACCCACCGCTTCTCTTCCTTCTTTATCTCTCACCCTTCGAGTCCTCCTTATTTTTCTCACCCCTCAGGTCGTTACGTAGAAGCTTTGTCCCCCTCGACAGTCTCTTCGCGGCACGCCACGTAAACGCGAAACGCCTGGATTAACATCTGCCACGCGTTAGAGGATCGTGAGGAAGAAAGGATCCTGAAGGATTTCAAGGTCGCTAGAAGGGCGGATGATAAACCATCGCAAATCTCGATGAATTTACTTTAACAAAGGAGTCGACGAATCAAAAGCAACGAAGGGATATTAGGTGAATTCAGTTTGAGTTATGATATTAATATCTCCTTTCTTCGCTTGTTTATTTATTTTTTCATTTGAGCGATTGTTATTATTTTTGTCGTCGCGTCTAGTTACTGTAACTTTTACAAGTTTTACTTCTTATATTGAAAAGGGTTGTTAGATCCTCTCGTAAACTAAGAAATAAATTAGTGTCTTCCAGGATGAATTTATTTAAGCGAGCACCGACTATTTATTTTTATCGCGCAATATTGTTTACGATTAAACTTTAGTAACGATTAAAGGACAAAGCAAAAGTGGAGAATTTTTAAATAGAAATGTTGCAGTAAGAAACTTCTTGA
This sequence comes from Tiphia femorata, assembly GCA_944319695.1. Lineage (NCBI taxonomy): Eukaryota > Metazoa > Arthropoda > Insecta > Hymenoptera > Tiphiidae > Tiphia > Tiphia femorata. Next base: position 6,914,317 of record OX090902.1, read on the forward strand.
AGTGACTGAACGATTAGAAAATTTCATCGTCATCATTATCATTATAATTGCTCCGACTTCTACGATCTACCATTGCCTCCTTTTCTTCACCAACCCGAAAGGTCACGAGGTAAAGATTTCTTCTCTACTCGCCGAACACCTCGCGCCTACTATTTCAACCCCCTCAACGATCCTAATCGGGCACCCTTAACAGGACCACCCTCCGAAACTCCCTGCACAATTTTCTAGAGCACTCGATGCACGCGTAGCAAGGAACCACGGAGCGTATCACATTTCACGAGTAAGATCATATTCGCGTTGTTATACGACACGAGGGCGCGCCCTTCTCCTTTCAACCGGCATTAACTCGTCCTTAACTTCGTCCTTGAGTACCTAATTGTTCTCCTACAATTTGATGGAAGAGAGAAGACAGCTTAAAGCAATATTCCAGAAATTTTCGAAAATCCAAAATAACCACTTTGGGGACGATTACGATAACTGTGGCACTTTAACCCTTTGGCCTACAACCACGAGTCTGCCTCGTGAATGAACCGGCGCGCGATCGACCTTCTTGTTTACTATGGCCCAAGAAATTGGCAGATAGCAGGTAGGCCAAGGGGTTAATTTGACAACGGTTTCCGATAGTGCTTTTTACGCTGATCAAAAAAGTGCACAGGCTGTTGCGATAACATACACAGCAGTAGGTCGGGTTGCCTATCCATTAATCTACAGGCGTTCGTTCTGCTGACCGGCAAGAGAGCGTGGAGGGGAGCAGCCTGCCGATCTACTGGTACTGGGTGGCACTGGACGAGGCTGGAGGGTTGACGCTCTCGATTCATGCCTCGTCCTTATATTAAGCGCACTTCATTTATATTGTACATATGCACTTTTCCGACCGGTAAACTATTAATCGGTTTTTTGTCCCCAACGCTTACCGACCGATAGTCTCAAAAAAGCAGTTCGAAATGTTTACCGGCGCGGTAAAATGCATTCGATATAATTGAAATGCGGTTAATATAAAGACGAAGCGCGAATCGAGAACGTCAACCCCCCAGCCTCGTCCAGTGCCACCTACCTAGCACCGGTAGATCGACAGGCTGCTCCCCTCCACGCTCTCTTGCCGGTCAGCAGAACGATCGCCTGCAGATTTATGGATAGGCAACCCAACCTACTGCCGTATATGTTTTCGCAACACCCTGTACAGATGTTATAGGGCTAACTGCTTTCGTTTGCGAGATATTCAGCAGAAAAGTTAGAAAAAAGGTGCCTATCTGTCCATTATATCTTCAAATATATTGATTTTAGAGAAAAAAATTTTAGACGAAGTTGAAGCTTCTAATAATCTGTACAAGAAAGTGTAACGGTTTTCGATTTAATGATAAAATAATGAAATATTCTCTAAATAAATGATAATAAATAATAAATATATTAAAAGGGCACGTTGTCAATTTTATTAAAATACGCATCGGCTAGTCAATATAAAATCATATGCCCGTCGTGTCAACCGTCACATAAAATATATACATAGAAATATAGTCTATTAAATAAAATCAAATAAATTAACAAATAATATGATCTCGGTACGACATATAAATAAATAGGTATCACACGCACAGAAATCACACATACACTTATCATAAAAGGAATGTTCAACGATATGACTAGTCTTACATAGATGTAAGTTAAATAAATAATCTGATTTTTATGGCACGGAGAGAGATATGTTGTTTTACGGACCTTAGGTGCGAGAGAGAGATCTGAAGCTGTTTGATTTGGCTCCACGGGTATTTTAGTCCAGGATATATATTAATTGAGCCTCAATTATGCCAGTATTATGTATATTCTCTCTTTCCTTTAGGACGTCCGCAGCTCGAGTGTCTCCTATATTCGACTTAACCCGTTGGTCGCCTAATTCTCTCTCTCTCTCTCTCTCTCTCTCTCTCTCTCTCTCTCTCTCTCTCTCTCTCTCTCTTATGCCGTGTTTTCTCTCTCTCGGTCCGTACTCCCTCCTATGCCAAGCCTCTCCCGCGCCATCTATATTATATTTCTACAAAAGTTCATATGCTATTTAACCGACTAAATCTATCGTATAAATGAAACTTCTTTTATTTCTCTATATCAATAAAACAAATCAAACAAACATTACAATTGAAATCATATATCTAATTATGAACAACTATGATCATCATCAATACTGTCGTCAAACAAAATCTAGTACACGCGATCCTCAATTGTACACTAGAAACAAGCAAACCAGACGTGCGTCACGCACGTATGTGAAAATATTACGTTTTCCAAATTTTCTGCTAAATATCTCGAAAGCAGTTAACCCTATAACACCTATACACTTTTTTGATCAGCGTAAAAAACAGTATCGGAAACCGTCGTCAAATTAAGGGGCCACAGTTATCGTAATCCCATCCCACCACTTTGGCAAAAATCATTGTGGAAACTGAATTGCCACTGAAGAATTTTCACAGTCGAAGAACGTTGCCATTGGCTTTAGCCGAAACGAATCGTATAATGCTTTAGAGCCCGATTACTCTCCTAAAGGAATTAATAATATAAAGAAGACAAAAAATATTCCATCCCAAGTGATATTCGAGAAATTCCCAAAAGTCGAGAATAACTACTTTCGCAAAAATCCTCGTAGAACAGAAATCATCAATAGGGAATTTTCACAGTCGATATGTACCGCCGTTTTTCAGGACACCGGTCGAAGAACGTTGTCATTGGCTTTGGAAGCAACGATTCGTAGGATCCTGGCGGGCTTATAAAGCTGGCGCGCTTCCGCGCGCGTAGGGCGGGAAATTGGAAATCGCTTTGGGCAACGGACAATATGGGTCACTGTAATCCAATAACCGTCGTTGACACGGGATCTCGTCCCGTTCCGCTCGATTACTACGGTCACGTAGAGGATTTCGTACGGTGGCCGTAAATTTCAGGTCGATAAAGTCATTTCGACCAAATCGGTCGCCCTTCGCGCACGTGCCATTCTACGCGAGCGCTCGTCAACACTTACTTTCTCCCATGGGCTGAATTTTCCTTGTCGAGCGTTCTGAGACCCGCGCACGTCAGGTAACACGGTCGAACGTTCCTCTATCTGAAGGGACCCGTCGCGAAAAGATATTCCACGCGAGACGCGGCCCGATGATTGAAATTGGAGCTTGAAAGTTGAAAGCACGAAGCGAATATACTCGATCGATATTTCCCGAAGGGCATAGAGCGAGAAGAATACATCGAGCTTTCCTTTTTTATTATATACATATATACATGGGAGAATTCGCTCTCCATAAAAGTGGAGAGACCTGCTTCGGATCAAATATTGGCAGATACTTCGTCCGACTGTTAATTATAGCGCCAGGCAGCTATGGTAGAAAAGGATTGGTCGGTCAGCCAAGTCGTGGAATCGATTGGAGTGTTTAATGAAAGAAGAGAAGAGACGAGGAACGCCTATTATTCAGGGAATTATATTGGCTGCAGAAGAATTTTCTTCCTGGCATGAGAATATGATTGGCGGGAAATGCGCGATTAATTAAATAAAGAGTGCGATTTGTTTCTGATTATTATAAGGGTTGGTTGGTCAGGTGATCGTGGGGGTAAGTCATCTCTCATTCTCTCCAATCGATTTGTTTGGCCAAAAAGTGTGTTCTTCGTTTTTCCTTTGGGCTCGTTAGCGATGCCATAAAGGTTCATCCTAAATCCATCATTATTTCGCAGAATTGGCAGCATAGTAAGAGTGTATAATCAGCAAATGATAAAGAATATAATACATTCCTAATTAAGGTGAGTTGGGGTAAGTGCAGACACGGGCTAAGTGCGCCGTCGAGGCGAAATTTTCTAAAGTATGGTTTTTTCTATTATTTATTCTTAATTTTTTTTTAATGACTATATAGTAAGGCGAGCTGGGGCAAGTGCATACAGGAAAATTCGAAATTTGTGTTTACCCTCCTTCCACAAGCTTCAACATTTTGATGCAAAATAGAAACTTTGGCAACATGACTTTCAACTGTATTTTATAGATGCATAAGGTCATTTAAACAAAAAATAATAATAAAAGAAACCATACTTTAGAAAATTTCGTCTCGACGGCGCACTTACCCCGAGACTGCACTTATCCCAACTCCCCTTACTACGATATTTCATAGGATCGGCACCAAAGTAAGAGTGTAAAATAAGCAGAGGATAAACAATATAATCAAGTTCTCAATTATTATGACTGTGGAAATTTGTGGGCGGGTCACATGACCACGTGTGTAAGTCCCTTCCTCCAATCGATTTGTTTGGCACAAACCGTTTCTTCCATTTCTCCCTTGGACTGAACGGTACAAAGGTTCATCCAAAACTCATCATTATTTCGTAGGATCGGCAGCAAAGCAAGAGTATAAAATAAGCAAAGGATAAACAGTATAATTAAGTTCTCGGTTACTACGAGTGTGGGTGATCGTGGGCCGGTCACGCGACCACGTGTGTATGTCACTCCCTCCAATCGATTTGTTTGGCACAAATCGCTTCTTCCAACGTCTCCCTTGGACTCGTTAACAATACCATAAAGGTTCATCGTAAAGCCGTCGATATTTCGTGGGATCGACCGCATATGGCAGCCCGCAATACTCCGCACTTAAATTTCCCCCACTTCTTCGTAATTAATACCCTCATCGTTGGGCACACGAAAATTCGAAATTAAGCGAACGATTTGTCGTCCGTACGCGGATTATTTCGCGGTTAGCGTCGATCTCATTAAAGTTGCCTAATTATGAATGTTACCGAAGGATCGTATGGCTGCATTACCGCGAACTGATTTATCGCAGTGGTAAAGCTCGGAATAATTCTGACATGGCCGAGCTGATAGTCCCAGTAATGAGAAGTGCTCGCGAATGAATTCTCCATTATTTTCCTATAAAGAAAATCCTCGAGAAATATCGATGCCTAATTTTACAAGATCCATTCACGTGAAACAAGATTCGTATCGTAAATAAATGCGAATTAATTTGACTTACCGTCCGACAAAAAGCGAGGACTCCAAAATAAACGTAAGAGAGCGGAGCAGATTGAAAACGTGGAACGGAGAGAAGAATTTGTCGATAATCGAAATAAACCAAAAGCATTGACGGCTACCCGCATTGATAAATTACAGTTTCTTAAAAAACCACTATTCACGAAAAACGCGGATAAACACGTTCTACCGTCTAATATAAGGTAATCGACTGCCAGAAAAAGCACGGTCCAACGAAGGCAAGTCCATGAAAAGTGGAAGGAGCACCGGGGCTTGGGAACTCATTGATTTTTCCGTTTCCTTGGTATCGTTCGCCTAGGACCATCTATCGGAGACCCTCCACGGCTGAACTGAGAAGAGAAGAGACGGCGAAAAAAAGAAGAAGAATAAGACCGCAAACGATAGAAAGAGAAGTGGCGCAAACTGTGCAGGGGCTCTATGCGTCCCACGTTTAACTGCTATCGATTCGACTTTATCGGAAAAGCATCGGTCCCCGATGTTTGCCCGATTTTTTTTTTTCTTCTCGTTCCTTCTACTTATCCGCCTATCCGAGAATAGACGGGAGAAGTGGATAGGTAGGTCGGTGCCTGGCGTTGAATTGCAAATTGAAGGTGATACTCGTTCGACGACGAAGCGAGACGGCCGTGTCTACGAGAGAAAGGAAGAAGAGAAAAAGCAAGTGTGTGTCTGTGTGTGTGTGAGAGAGAGAGAGAGAAAGGGAGAGAGAGAGAGAGAGAGAGAGAGAGAGGAAGATCGATTGGTCGATTGTCGCGAGCTCTTCTCCTCTCCACGCATGCAACGTTGGAAAAAAAAAGAGAAAAGGAAGGAGAAGAGACGAGAAAGTAGAATCACCGACGTGACGAACGGGCCATGCCATTCTCTTCCAACGAGCCTCGACACGAAGAAAAATAGAGTGAGTGTTTTAAGGAGCCATTGTCTCCTCCTGAAACCGGCAGGCCCACCGTTGTCTTGGAAATTGGGTGTTGTTAGCTCACGCTCGAGAGGGAACAAGATTTTTCGACGACGCTTACAACAACGTGCCTTCGCCCTTACCAGCCGATAACGTGTGCGCATCGTCTCGATTGAAATTATCCCCCCAGCCATTGTCACAGACACTCCGCAACACCTCGAATCGATTAATCGAACATGGGACAAGTCGTGAGCGGACTTAGCGATGGCCTTGAGTAAAAGAAAGAGAGAGAGAGAGAGAGAGAGAGAGAGAGAGAGAGAGAGAGAGAGAGAGAGCGTAGTTGTAGGTGTCGGTAATACTAGCTTTTGTGAATTTTTTGTGAGAAATAAATATTTCGGGTAAAACAGAAACGAGAAAGTGCATAAGGTAGAATATAAGAAAGAGACTGACAAGAAAAGTTACAGGTGTGACAGGAATACTGGCTTTTGTGAATTTGTTTGTGAAAAATAAATGTTTCGGGTGAAACAGAAACGAGAAAGTGTAGAAGGTAGAATGTAAGAAAGAGTCTGACAAGAAAAGTTGCAGGTGTGACAGGAATACTGGTTTCTGTGAATTTCTTTTAAGAATAAGAAATGTTACGGGTAAGACGGAAACGAGAAATAATGTAAAGTAAGAGGAAAAAGGAAACTGGTAAAGGTAAGGTGATAAACGAGTAGAGTAAATCGTGAAACATCGGAATCATAAATAAACATAGCTTACATTATCGCTGTAAATGTATACGTGAGAAGATATACAATTAATTTCTAATAATCACTAGTATTGCTATTGTTAATGTTGCGAGGCCTTCGCGTTGTCCTACAACTTAGGTTCTACATATATTACCAAGTTCTTCGATTTACATGTTATTACATAACACACTACCCTGCGCCCTAGAATCTTTCACGTTACAAAGGCCTATACGGCAATATACGATAGAGGTCCCACTTATTGTTAGTATTAACTACGTCATCGAAAGGGACTGACCGAGTAACTAAACGTCCATGTGTGTTTGCGTGTAGGATAGGAAGCAGCCACTTGATTTCGTCCTATTTTCACGGTGTGTCGCAAAATAGACGGAAGATATAGGCGATTCCATTTTCCAGCGACTTATCCGTCAGGCCTTTGACAAGCGACACGTGAGATTCACTGAACCTTTAATAAGTTCTACAACCCTCCACCTATACCCTCACGTTCCATGGGCGAACACACACACACGCGCGTGCACAGAGCTGGCCGTCCTTATTTACAAAGACGCGTGGGAGTGGACACACGTACGACGAGCCAATAGTATTTAATGGCCTGTCTGAGATAACTTCGCAGTGGTCTAGCGCCTAGTTCTTCATTCCACCTACGGAGTTGCTTATTTTTAAACTCGCGCCTGAAATTCCATTCGAACTTGGCATAGAATGGACGAATAAAGAACGCTCCACTTCGTGGGAAAGTGAAATCCGCTTAGAATAGATCCTCTCAAGTAGTACAACAATGAAATAAGTGGGATGGAAAGTTAAGTAGTGCAACCGCGAAATAAGTCGGACATCGGGCTATCGTCAGTAGTAAAACGGTGAAACGAATCAGACAATTGAATTATCACCGTGTACCCTTCTACTGATTAATTAAGTGAATTTACTTAATTATACATTCATCGTCTTCTACATGATCAATTACAATGGATTGCATAATTCAGAGGGAAATTCACTTAATTTCGCCTAATTAAGCTAATTTACTCCCTTCTGCATGCCACATTACAATAGATTCCATAATTCACAGCAAAATCTGCTTGGAATAAATCGTTGCCAAGTAGTACAACAATAAAATAAATCGGTCATCGAGAAATTGTGTGAAACAACTCGGACCGTTGAATTCACCATTGAATTCTCCACTCTTACCAATTAATTAGCTTCAGTCAAATTCAGCAATTCAGAAATTATTGGGCAAGCGATCGAAGTGCTTTACTAATTAGAAATGCAAGTAATTCTCAACGAGGTCCCATTCTACGACTGTGAGTACGTTCGATTCATCGTATAGCGCGATACAATTGGTGCCATTGTAGCGAAAAGCGAGCGAGCACCGTGGAACCTGGAAAGCAGAAAGTCCACCTGACCAATTTCTCGACAATGTAGAACGGTTCGAATTGAGCGTAGAACGAATGGCGGTCGCGGTGCGATCATAGAACGCGAAACTATCAACGACAACGGGTGGCTCGTAGAGCGAGCTTGGGTTACGTAACCGACACGACGGTGCTTGCAAGCTCGCGGAGCGTATCCAGGGAAAAGTTTTCCCACGCGGCCTGCATGCGCGCTGGTTTAGGCCAGGCCACCGGTGGGAGAGAATTTTATCGTTGGACAGAAGTTACTGCCGGGTCAGATGTTAGGAGTACTTATGAGTTCTGGGGCTGCTTGCTCCAGAGAGTGGAATAGAGATAGTTGGAAGAGAGAACAGGATGGAAGATGGGGAAATGTAGAGGAAAATTGTTCGAAGGAAGTATACTGTAACCGAATTTCTCACTGTTCCGTTTGATGCTTCTTCCCGACTTGGTACGTTGACAAGTGACAACGAAAATTTATCAGTTCCAGGATTCTACATTATATTAGAATCTTTCGTTCCTCAAGATATTAACCAGTTAACTGTTTTCGACGAATATACTTGTCATGCGCAAAAACTAGTTACAATTTACCATGTACCTGTGCTTGAATTAAGCGAGCACATAAATGTTAATAATGAAAGTAAAATATAACAGGGTCACTTTATTACAACTTAATTCTATATTATAACAGCCCTCTGTACTCTGTGTCTTACAAGTATAATCTCCACTTTTCAAAGAGGTCGCAACAGCTGGCCGGTTAAACGATCATAGAAAAATATCTTCCACGTAGAATACCTTGCCCAGATTTTACACGATTTAGAAAAAAGAAAAGGAGGACTGTCACTCGTGTTAACTTTTTATCCCGCCTCAGCCAAGCTCGTGCTATTCTACACATGCCGGATTATCTAGGTGCGTGAGATTGCGTTAAACGCGTGAGATATGCGTGGACACGCGAAGTCACGCTAGCACGCGAATTCCTGGCATTCGCGATTCTTGCCACACGGAAGCTCCGCGCAATCCACCGTAGGACCTTGCGTTTCGTTCCACTTTGTCCTGCGGCAACCGATCCTTGAGATTATCTCCTATTAGGGGAAGTTTATCGACGAGAAAGCGTTGCTTTAAATTTATAAGCCACGACTGCGGAGAGAATATTTCACGGATCGCGGACAACAATTTCACCTTCTACGTGACATCGTAAATTCGTTCGGTAGGCGCAATAAGCGAGTTTCTCTCCTTCTCTTTTTCACTTCACGCTTGTCCTTTTCTCCGTGAATTTTCTTATCCAATATCCGTCATCTTACATCATTCCCCCCGGTGGCCCCGGAATTCACCCGGGCTGCGCAGAGCTCGACTCGAAGGACGCGCGACGCACGACGAAGGGAAAAAGAACGAGAGGTGAACCTTTTGCCCTTAAAGCTCATATCGCGGCCATTCGCGAGCGCAGGTGCGCGCAATTTCTACGATGCTTCCAACTTGACGACGCGCACCAGCTCAGCTCGGAAAATGTAAAGGGAAAATCGTGACGTTTCTCTCTCTTTCTCTCTTCCTCCCTCTCTCTCTCTTGCTAAAGTTTCAACCCCGTTGACGCGCACCCTGGGAATTTTCGCGATTGCCAATAGCAGTGCCAACTGCTCGCCTTCCACCGGCGAAAATTCTCCATTTGAGATCTGACCTTCGCAGGATTTTTTTCCCCCTCTTTTCTTTACTCGACCAGGATTTTCTTCTTCTTTGCGTCAATGTGGTAGAGTTTTGTTTCGTTCCTTCGACCGAGGAAGTTTTACAGAAAGGAAAACCGAGGATAGTTTACTCTATATCACCAAAATTCTACCCTTCTTCTCGCAACGACTAGTACAGTCTCCATGGTGCACGGTTATTTTCTTTTTGTTCTGCATAGAAAGAAGAAGGTATTTCGAATAACTCCATACAATCGAGATTCTTCCCTTCTTCTCGAGGTGGCTTTCGCAGTCACCTTGGTGCACGATTCTTTTTTTTTTTTCCTTTCTTCTTTATTCACGTAGGAAGAAAAAGCGATTTCGAATAACCCCGTACAATCGAGATTCTTTCCTTCTTCCCGAGGCGCCTTTTCGCAGTCACCGTGGCGCAAGATTCCTTTGTTCGTAAACCCAGATAAGTATGGGAAGAAGCAAAAATTAAGTTGAACTTACACGGTACGATAAAAATTCTACCTTTGTTGTCCAGATAACTGTCACGGTCATCTCCGTGCATGATGTTTTTCCTCTCAATCATTTTGGAAGAAAGAGGAATTTCAAATAACTGCATACAACCGAGATTCTTCTCTCTTTCTCGAGGGTGGCATTCGCAGTCACGGTGGCGCAAGATACTTTTTTTGTTTCATCCGTAGAAGTTTGGACAGGAGGTAAACCGAGTTCGAATTACCCCGTACAATCGAGATTCCATCCTCGAGTTCGTCCGCAAACAATCTCTATAGACGAGACCGATAATTCGATTCGCTCGTGGGACGAGATACTCGGCTTGGCGGGACGTCTCTCCCTTCTCTTCGTCCAGGATTTCTCTGCTGCGAAATCGGATTAATATCCTTTCGTAGAGGAGTGTACGCGGCGCGCATTGCTCGATAGACCCAACGGACTAGAGCGACGACGGACGCGTAATAATTCCACGTACCGAGAGAATCTCCTCCCGTAGTTTCTCTCGGCAGTTGCTCCGCTAGTTTCCAGAATTTCAGGGAGAGAAAGAGAAAGAAAGAGAGAGAGAGAAAGGACCAGCAGAGATGAAAACACAATTTCAAGCTACAGCACGGTAGACGAAAGTTCCTCGACTTTCGCGTGTCATCGTTTCTGCTTCTGAGCACACTCAGTCTAATAGCAACTTTAAATCATTATTAAATATCGGTATAAACTTTGTGGAAATGTGCGAAAGAGAAAGGAAACGCGGTAATTGAACGACGGAAAGAAATAGCACACTGAAAAAATTGTATTCTTATCTTAAGAATTTACCACTTAAGTTTAGAATATTTCCCACTAAAATAAGTAACAAGAGGATCTTCTTAATTTAAGAGTAGAATGTTCTAAACAGATTCCTCTAGTCAAATATTCTTAACAGATATTTTTATCAGATATTCTTAACATAACCTGGTAAAAAATTTGTATGGATATATTTCGTGTATAATTATTGGAAACAAAACTTAATGAAATGCTTCACTCTTTATATCGTCGAAAATTACATTAACCATATCTTGAAATCAGAATTGGTTGAGAAATGTAGTCACGAGAAAAGGTTACAATTCATATATACATGTATTTCTATCACTTGTAAATATTTCCATTAAATCGCCCAAATCCTCTTCTTCTAGCCACTTCGTCATTTCCTTATCCATACTTTTTGCACAACACAGCACACAAAATAATACAGTACTCAAAATTACGCAGAATTGCAAGAGGAACAAGATACGGGCATCGACATGTGTCGCACGCGATGTGTAACCTAACTTAACTGAATGCTGACACGCATTGTGTGGCGATATTCAGATGGATTATTAAGAATATATTCCAAAAACCGTCATATCGATAAGAAAATATTCTTATCTATTAAGAATATCTATTAAGATGAATTATTAAGTGTGTATTTTAAGAATACAATTTTTTCAGTGCAGAGATAGAGAATACAATCTCGCGCCGCAGTAGTATAAACAACCTTCCTAAACCCTCCGAGCATCATCGTTTCTGCTTTCTCTTTTTGAACGCAAGAGTAACGCACACGCGTAGCAACAAATTACTTCAAATCACTCCCTTATATTTTAAACTGTCCACAATTGAAATTCGAATATTCCATTAATTCTTCCCTTATTAACAATAACCCAACAACTCGACAGCTCGATAAAGAATACTTACAAATGACTTAGTACCCGCTCGTGAGCACATTCGATTTTATTAAATCGTTATAAAAATCGTTAATACGAATTTCGTAGATGCGCGGAGAAACGCATGAGAGAAAAAGGAAAGAAAGGGAAGGAAAAGCAAGTGTTTAATTCAACGACGGATACGATCGTGGGACAAGCTCGGGCAACGGTAAAGTTGTGCTTTGCCCAATCGTTACCTCGATGAAAAAATAATTCCGCGGAAAGTAGCACGACCGCCGACGTTATTACCCCCTCGGTACGACGACATCGTAAGGGAGGGTAACAATCGATGCGGCATTAATATTAATTAAAGTCGCTTCCGTTACTTCCGCCACCGGCTCGCCAATGCGCCGTACGCCATATTTCTTTCCTTTTCTCTCGTTTTCATATATTCAAATTCAATCTCGCATTAATTCCAATTTGAGCGGCGATCCACGCGCGACAGGAGCGACACCCGTTCGAAGAATATGAGAAATTCAGAAACGCCATTGTCGAACCACTCGTCGGCCAGCCGGGCGCTCGCGCGAATGTTAATTAGGCCGAAGCTTGGCACTCGAGCTCGCGCATTCAAATGCATCGGAAGGCGAAGCTTTTCCTCCCCATTAAATTGCAATTTTATACCACTCGACGACTTACGCCTGACGAGACTCGAATAATCAGCATACGCAAGAGTGTTTAATTAGAACTCGTTTCTCTGTTCTCCGATTTTTCGAATTTCACGTTAGGGGAGTTTAAAGGACGAATTGGAAAGACGATTTTAAAGGTACTCGCAATTTAAGAATATCGTGGAAGACCACCGATCGTTGACGAAGCTTTTTCTTGTTCCAATTTAACAATTTAAATTGCTTTTAGGTAGGAGTAAGTTGAAAATAAATACTTTCCGGCGCATTCAATTGCAATTCTATACCAATTGACGACGCGCGCCTAACATTTAATTTGAATTCGTTTTTCCGTTCATTGATTTTTCAGGTTTGATATTAGGAGGGCTTAAAAACTTTTGAAAGACGACTTTAAAATGATTCGTAATTCAAGTATGTCGTAAGAGAATCCTTAATTTTACTTTACCGTCCTAATTGTACTTTTTTCGCCATCAATTTTATTCAACTCCTGATAATTATCATATACGAGCGTTTAATTCAACCTAACTATTCTATTCGAAAAGCTCGATTCAGGAGACAAACTTACGAGACGATTCCAAAGAGATCGCGCGTTTCAAAATTTTCAAGCAATCTCGCGAATAATCCAATAATCAATAATCCTCGATAAAAGGAACTGCTCGCTCTAACGACACTTTTTCTTTTCTCATCCGACAGAATCGCCCCTTCGCGATGAATGATCGACGAGGGTGAACGCGAGAGGGTCTGGAAGGAGGAGCTCGAGGGTGAAAAAAATGCACGGATTATCAGCAGGGCCGGACGCAGGCCCCGCGGACCCGGGGTTGAAGCTCGGTACCACTTGAACGCCGAAGGAGTAGGTGAGCAACTACGAGGAAGAGAAAAGCTGAACTTTTTAACTCGATTCATCCTGCAAAGCGGAGGAGACAAAGTCGAATGGGGTGACGAGCAGAATTCGTTTTCCACCCCTTTGTCCCCTCTTATTTTTATATCTCGTAAGTTTAAAGCTCGAAGGAAATTGCAATTACCACGAGCAACGTCGCCAATGCAAATTAATCCATGAATAATGCATAAACTGTGGTACAATATTCTCCTTGCTTCGAAAGCTTACAAATCAGTCTGTAAAGTGGATATGAGAAGTGGACGACCGAAGAACAAGAGGGTGAGGTAGCGGTTTTTAGTCGAAGCGACAATGTAAAAATTCGGATCCTACTGCGTGTAATATGGAACTCGAGTAATTTGATTTTATTTCCATCTCTTCAGTTTCGTGCGGAGCCTCTCGAGGGCACTCGTGGTGCCTTGGAAATCTCGTTGGTTCGTGCCAGTCGTTTGGACAGTAGAACGGGTTAATGAAAGAGAGAGACAGAGAGAGAGAGAGAGAGAGAGAGCGAGAGAGAGAGAGAGAGAGAGAGGATGCAAACAATTACCATTGACCCGCAATTACTCTCACCACCTCCTGGCATTACGCTAATCTTCTCCTGGCACCGATATAAAGTTCTTCAATTAATTATCAACCCTTGCTCCTCTTAGTCCTTGCGAAGGACCGAGGGTCCTGGGACTCATTTCGAAACGGCTTCAACGAGATGTGCATAATCGACTTAATCGTATCAATAAATTATCCCGAGACAATTTCACGATAATGATGCTGAATTGTGTTTCGCAGGACTAATGAGCAGAGCGCGGGATGGGCAAGTCCTGGCTCGCTGCCCTGTTCCCTGCGACGATGACGACCATGACGATGATGGCATACGTCACCGTGACGAGGGCAGGACCCACCTCGGTGCCGTCACTCACCTCCACCACCTCCAACGGCGAGCTGCTAGACGCCAGAAGGGTGAGTAGCTTTGAAAATGCTCTGTCCGACTTATTTTACCGTTACACTACTTGTGCTCACTCCTGCGCCTGTTTTATTTCGCCTTTGAACTACTCGGGACTTTTATTTGGATTTTTTTTTTTCATTTTTTTTTATGCGTCAAGTATTCATAGGATTTAGTATTGCCAACACTATTTCTACCGCGACCGGTCAAATGATCATTTTTAAAATTTCGTTTAGAATTTCCTGTATCCAAAGTAATTGCATCGTCGTTAAATCTCACGACTTTTTCTAAAATATTGAAAACATTTTACGTATGTTTTAGGAAAAGTCGTGAAATTTAGAGGCGATGCAATTACTTTGGAGCGAAATTCTAAAAACTGGCATTTGACCGGTCGCGGTCGGTAGGAATAGTGCCAATAGTTATATTGCTGGGGTATTTCATTGTAGTATTGCTAATGTTGCATTGCTTTGAATTTTCCACTGCGTCTCATTTATTTCGTTGTTATACTACTTGGTGTATTTTTGAGTTGTTTCTTTTCTTTTAAGCGCACATAGGGATTTGATATTGTTAATATTAATATTATTACGTCGGTAGTATCGTTAAGGTTACTCTACTGCGAACTTTCACATACGTCTGATTTATTTCAGTGTATATCACTACTACTCCTGTAAATTTTTTACCCCAGCCTGACTTATCTCACACTTTTCTACTTACAAGAAAACGGCACGAGATGTCCCCCTCGGATTTGAATGCCGCTGAAATATGTTGTAATCTAGATCAAAATAAGGGACACGTTTTTTTTTATACGTGCCCAATCGCACTTTTAGGGGGTGAAACACCCCTTTGAAAAAAATCGGTTTTCTTCTTTCGGACTAAATACTGTGAAATCTGTACGAGATAGAAAAAAATGTTTTAGACGATAGTTGAACAGTTTCAAAAGTGCTTAATAATAGTTGTTTCGGTTGTTTAAAAAATATTACAATTTTCGATATACCCCTCCCCCCCTCATAATTATTTTGCAATTTCAGAATTTCGTTTTGACCAAGCGAAAGGATATTTTATTCCGAATTCAACCATATATAATAATGTTACTTTACGAGATACGGACTTTTCGAAAAATAGATGCAAATGCCCGCGTATACCGGTAACGCGCTATGCGCAGTGCTTATCTCACTCGAGATGCATATATGAGTCTTCAATCGTGAAAGCCGAGAATGTGCCATCGGTATTTTCGTCTTTTCTTCTTCCATCTAGTTTACTTTCGATTTTGTCGTGATCTAATAATAGATGAATAACAAGCTTGGGTTGTGTCACAGTGGTTGCGTGCGATATTTTGCGTGTTGGAAAGCATCTAGATTTTTGCAATGCAAGTCGGTGATATTTATTAATGTTTAGTTTTCATTTGACTTATTGACTCTATGTCAATATGCCCCTAATATTGAAAATCTGCGGAATATACTAGCACGCTTTCATTATCGTATTATTAATTCGCGTTTGTGTATTTCTTTTAAATGTGTTTATATAATGCCTGCTCTATTAGCCAAGTGACAAAGAAAAGAATTTGTTTTTGAAAGAAAAATATTGCGACTAATCGGGAGATAATAAATAGCTTTTAAAGATAGAGGTAAATAATGTTTTATAAAAAAATAGTGTTAAAGAAATGAAGACGTACATATATGAATAGGTCTACAAGAAAAAAATTTATTTTAATTTGTGTATTATCTACACGCGGGAGAATATGAACATAAAAAGCAGATCACAATCGAGTTTGTGACGTTTATTTAATATTAACGTTCCTCAATTGTAAAAAGGAATATTTCATCACAATAAATGTATTATTAGTTATTAGTTACAATACATTATTTATATACAATATAATTTATAAAAATATATATATAATAAAACATCATTTGTACAGTAATAAAATACATTTCCGTTTAGGATTTTCATGATATTTATGGATTATAAATATTGCACATATGATGATCATGAAAGAAATGTTTAATACAAAGCGATTTCTTACACCAAGCGCAGGTAATTATAGCAACGCCGCCGCAAATATCGCATGTTATTTTATTCTATTTTTTCTGAAAACAAAAATCAACGGGTGTTTCAAATTGTGGTGGCCTCTCTTCTACATAATCACTTTTATGCCATGAATATTTGATCAAATCTCGAAATCTTGGTGACGAAAACTGATAGTGTGTTAAGGATTGTAATCTTAAAATATTATCACGCGCATATAGTTTTATTCCCAAATCTAAAAGTGTTACTGTATCCGAGAAATGTTTTATAAAATTTTTCCATAAGCGAAAACCATACACATCTAATGGTTGTCTTTGGCCTTTTGTTCCTGCAGGTATTGTTAAAAGAACTATATTTTCCATAGAATCTGGTCTAGTTCGTGCAATTATATTCGGACAATGACCAGTCCACGAATTCAACAACAAAACTGATTTAGGACCAACATTTGGAAAATACACATCTCTCAACCAAACTTCAAAATGATACGACGTTAGTTTTCCTGATTTTGATGCCATAGCAAAAATGTTATTTTCCCTAAACATTGTTTCTCCTACTCTAGGGCCAAATGTTCCAGTAGGTTCTTTTAAAACAATAAAGAGAGGTGATAATAATCGACCATCGGCTGAAATTGTCGACTGTATGGTGTAACTATGTGTTATTGCTGATGTGGATTGTACTACGCACTCAACTTCTACCGTCAAAGAACGACCAGTATGTAATTCCAGTTGGAATACGCTTTGGTGAGAATTGTAAATATTTTCAAGTCCAAAAGACTGAATATGATACTTAACATCTTCAACAAATCTATTGCTTTCCGTTTCCTGCTTTTCCTTTGATATTAAAGATTTTTTTGTAATAAATTTTGTAACTTTGCGCGATACAATATTATGTCTTAATTAATATTAATATTTTTCTTTCAAAAACAAATTCTTTTCATTGTCACTTGGCTAATAGAGCAGGCATTATATAAACACATTTAAAAGAAATACACAAACGCGAATTAATAATACGATAATGAAAGCGTGCTAGTATATTCCGCAGATTTTCAGTATTAGTGGAATATTGGCATAGAGTCAATAAGTCAAATGGAAACTAAACATTAATAAATATCACCGACTTGCATTGCAAAAATCTAGATGCTTTCCAACACTCGAAATATCGCACGCAACAACTGTGACACAAGCCAAGCTTGTTATTAATCTGTTATTAGATCACGATAAAATCGAAAGAAGAAAAGACGAAAATACCGATGGCACATTCTCGGCTTTCACGATTGAAGACTCATATATGCATCTCGAGTGAGATAAGCACTGCGCATAGCGCGTTACCGGTATACGCGGGCATTTGCATCTATTTTTCGAAAAGTCCGTATCTCGTAAAGTAACATTATTATATATGGTTGAATTCGGAATAAAATATCCTTTCGCTTGGTCAAAACGAAATTCTGAAATTGCAAAATAATTATGAGGGGGGGAGGGGTATATCGAAAATTTTAATATTTTTTAAACAACCGATCAAACTATTATTGAGCACTTTTGAAACTCTTCCACTTTCGTCTAAAACATTTTTTTCTATCTCGTATAGATTTCACAGTATTTGGTCCGAAAGAAGAAAACCGATTTTTTTCAAAGGGGTGTTTCACCCCCTAAAAGTGCGATTGGGCACGTATAAAAAAAAACGTGTCCCTTATTTTGATCTAGATTACAACATATTTCAACGGCATTGAAATCCGAGGGGGACACCTCGTGCCGTTTCCTTGTAAGTGCTCGAGTATCCACATTTGAGTTTTCTTTCGTAATTACTCAAATATGGAGCTTTTCTCTTATATATTCAAATGGAGATTGATTAGGGTTAGGATTAGGATTAGGTTAGGATTAGGTGGTTAGGATTAGGGTTAGGTTAGGATTAGGTAGGTTAGGATTAGGTAGGTTAGGATTAGGTTAGGTGGTTAGGATTAGGGTCAGGATTAGGGTTAGGTTAGGTTAGGGTTAGGTTAGGTTAGGTTAGGACCCTAATCGTAACCCTAATCCTAACCTAACCCTAACCTAACCCTAATCCTAACCACCTAATCCTAACCACCTAACCCTAATCCTAACCTAACCTAACCTAACCTAACCCTAATCCTAACCTAATCCTAACCTAACCTAACCCTAATCCTAACCCTAATCCTAATTGGGAACAGTGTTTTTACATACATACCAGCACTACGTACTCAATACACAAACGCGAATTAATAATACGATAATGAAAGCGTGCTAGTATATTCCGCAGATTTTCAGTATTAGTGGAATATTGGCATAGAGACAATAAGTCAAATGGAAACTAAACATTAATAAATATCACCGACTTGCATTGCAAAAATCTAGATGCTTTCCAACACTCGAAATATCGCACGCAACAACTGTGACACAAGCCAAGCTTGTTATTAATCTGTTATTAGATCACGATAAAATCGAAAGAAGAAAAGACGAAAGTACCGATGGCACATTCTCGGCTTTTACGATTGAAGACTCATATATGCATCTCGAGTGAGATAAGCGCTGCGCATAGCGCGTTACCGGTATACGCGGGCATTTGTGTCTAATTTTCGAAAAGTCCGTATCTCGGAAAGTAACATTATTATATATGGTTGAATTCCGAATAAAATATCCTTTCGCTTGGTCAAAACAAAATTCTGTAATTGCAAAATAATTATGAGGGGGGGAGGGGTATATCGAAAATTTTAATATTTTTTAAACAACCGATCAAACTATTATTGAGCACTTTTGAAACTGTTCAACTTTCGTCTAAAACATTTTTTTCTATCTCGTATAGATTTCACAGTATTTGGTCCGAAAGAAGAAAACCGATTTTTTTCAAAGGGGTGTTTCACCCCCTAAAAGTGCGATTGGGCACGTATAAAAAAAAACGTGTCCCTTATTTTGATCTAGATTACAACATATTTCAACGGCATTGAAATCCGAGGGGGACACCTCGTGCCGTTTCCTTGTAAGTGCTCGAGTATCCACATTTGAGTTTTCTTTCGTAATTACTCAAATATGGAGCTTTTCTCTTATATATTCAAATGGAGATTGATTAGGGTTAGGATTAGGATTAGGTTAGGATTAGGTGGTTAGGATTAGGGTTAGGTTAGGATTAGGTAGGTTAGGATTAGGTTAGGTGGTTAGGATTAGGGTCAGGATTAGGGTTAGGTTAGGTTAGGGTTAGGTTAGGTTAGGTTAGGACCCTAATCGTAACCCTAATCCTAACCTAACCCTAACCTAACCCTAATCCCAACCACCTAATCCTAACCACCTAACCCTAATCCTAACCTAATCCTAACCTAACCTAATCCTAACCTAATCCTAACCTAACCTAACCCTAATCCTAACCCTAATCCTAATTGGGAACAGTGTTTTTACATACATACCAGCACTACGTACTCAATACACAAACGCGAATTAATAATACGATAATGAAAGCGTGCTAGTATATTCCGCAGATTTTCAGTATTAGTGGAATATTGGCATAGAGACAATAAGTCAAATGGAAACTAAACATTAATAAATATCACCGACTTGCATTGCAAAAATCTAGATGCTTTCCAACACTCGAAATATCGCACGCAACAACTGTGACACAAGCCAAGCTTGTTATTAATCTGTTATTAGATCACGATAAAATCGAAAGAAGAAAAGACGAAAGTACCGATGGCACATTCTCGGCTTTTACGATTGAAGACTCATATATGCATCTCGAGTGAGATAAGCGCTGCGCATAGCGCGTTACCGGTATACGCGGGCATTTGTGTCTAATTTTCGAAAAGTCCGTATCTCGGAAAGTAACATTATTATATATGGTTGAATTCAGAATAAAATATCCTTTCGCTTGGTCAAAACAAAATTCTGCAATTGCAAAATAATTATGAGGGGGGGAGGGGTATATCGAAAATTTTAATATTTTTTAAACAACCGATCAAACTATTATTGAGCACTTTTGAAACTGTTCAACTTTCGTCTAAAACATTTTTTTCTATCTCGTATAGATTTCACAGTATTTGGTCCGAAAGAAGAAAACCGATTTTTTTCAAAGGGGTGTTTCACCCCCTAAAAGTGCGATTGGGCACGTATAAAAAAAAACGTGTCCCTTATTTTGATCTAGATTACAACATATTTCAACGGCATTGAAATCCGAGGGGGACACCTCGTGCCGTTTCCTTGTAAGTGCTCGAGTATCCACATTTGAGTTTTCTTTCGTAATTACTCAAATATGGAGCTTTTCTCTTATATATTCAAATGGAGATTGATTAGGGTTAGGATTAGGATTAGGTTAGGATTAGGTGGTTAGGATTAGGGTTAGGTTAGGATTAGGTAGGTTAGGATTAGGTTAGGTGGTTAGGATTAGGGTCAGGATTAGGGTTAGGTTAGGTTAGGGTTAGGTTAGGTTAGGTTAGGACCCTAATCGTAACCCTAATCCTAACCTAACCCTAACCTAACCCTAATCCTAACCACCTAATCCTAACCACCTAACCCTAATCCTAACCACCTAATCCTAACCACCTAACCCTAATCCTAACCTAATCCTAACCTAACCTAATCCTAACCTAACCTAACCCTAATCCTAACCCTAATCCTAATTGGGAACAGTGTTTTTACATACATACCAGCACTACGTACTCAATACACAAACGCGAATTAATAATACGATAATGAAAGCGTGCTAGTATATTCCGCAGATTTTCAGTATTAGTGGAATATTGGCATAGAGACAATAAGTCAAATGGAAACTAAACATTAATAAATATCACCGACTTGCATTGCAAAAATCTAGATGCTTTCCAACACTCGAAATATCGCACGCAACAACTGTGACACAAGCCAAGCTTGTTATTAATCTGTTATTAGATCACGATAAAATCGAAAGAAGAAAAGACGAAAGTACCGATGGCACATTCTCGGCTTTTACGATTGAAGACTCATACAGGGTGTCTCAGACCACCCATACAATCTCTCGTGGGGACGTAGAGCGGCTTGCGCTGAACATAAAAGTCCTGGACCATTATTCAATATTCGCAATATTTATCGAGTTATTAATTGTTAAAGATCAAAGGAAAGGGCGTCCGCCAAAATAGCAGCGGGAGAAGCGATGGAGTCTCTGCGAGCTGTAGGACGGCCCAGTTTACCTACAAACAAACGCGGGACGCGGTAAGGGGAAGGCTAAGACACCGCTGCACGGCCGGCTTCTTTTTCGTTATTCTTCCCCTTACCGCACCCCGCATTTGTTTGTAGGTAAACTGGGCCGTCCTACAGCTCGCAGAGGCACCCGCGCTCCCCCCGCTGCTATTTTGGCGCACGCCCTTTCCTTTGATCTTTAACAATTAATAACTCGATAAATATTGCGATTATCGCAAAACGGTACAGGACTTTTATGTTCAGCGCAAGCCGCTCTATGTCCCCACGAGAGATTGTATGGGTGGTCTGAGACACCCTGTATATGCATCTCGAGTGAGATAAGCGCTGCGCATAGCGCGTTACCGGTATACGCGGGCATTTGTGTCTAATTTTCGAAAAGTCCGTATCTCGGAAAGTAACATTATTATATATGGTTGAATTCAGAATAAAATATCCTTTCGCTTAGTCAAAACAAAATTCTGCAATTGCAAAATAATTATGAGGAGGGGAGGGGTATATCGAAAATTTTAATATTTTTTAAACAACCGATCAAACTATTATTGAGCACTTTTGAAACTGTTCAACTTTCGTCTAAAACATTTTTTTCTATCTCGTATAGATTTCACAGTATTTGGTCCGAAAGAAGAAAACCGATTTTTTTCAAAGGGGTGTTTCACCCCCTAAAAGTGCGATTGGGCACGTATAAAAAAAAACGTGTCCCTTATTTTGATCTAGATTACAACATATTTCAACGGCATTGAAATCCGAGGGGGACACCTCGTGCCGTTTCCTTGGTAGTGTTCCTTCTTTTATCGGGGGGATTACGATAACTGTGGCCCCTTAATTTGACGACGGTTCCCGATAGTGCTTTTTACGCTGATCAAAGAAGTATATAGGTATTACGGGGCTAACTGCTTTCGTTTTAAACTATAAATTAAACTATAATTACGTCGTATTACAAAATCGTTTTGCAAACACGTGCGTATATTACTCTGCGACTTTTAATCCCTTTTCTCGTTCGTCAGGCCGACATCGAGGAAGCCCTGGACGTGATAGAAGCAGCATCTACTGGATCCTTGGGAGAGGATTGCGCTACAGCGGCAGGATTTAAGTCCTTGCCAGCCGGTGCGGCCCTTGATCCACGACGTTACGACACGGCTCGTCAGAAAGCGGACATGGCCGCTATGATGCTCCAAAATCTCGGCACGGTCGCGGTCACGCGACGCAGCGGTAAGCCGAAAAATCGATCGCACCACCGACTAAAACAAGCTCAAACCGAAGCGGAA
Organism: Tiphia femorata; assembly: GCA_944319695.1. Taxonomy (NCBI): domain Eukaryota; kingdom Metazoa; phylum Arthropoda; class Insecta; order Hymenoptera; family Tiphiidae; genus Tiphia; species Tiphia femorata. The sequence goes on from OX090902.1 coordinate 6,937,093, forward strand.
TTCTCGGAAAATTAACCGACATATTCTCCATGGAGCTTTCAACGCGTCCCACTTTCGTTTCCATGGGAACGAAATTTTCGAAGCTCCGACAGGGCCGTTACATTATCATTATCGAGGATAACAGGAAAATTCCATTGCTTCGTTCCATTACATTAATGCGAGCTACTCTTACTCCACCCTATCGTTCAAATTTCTTTCGACGAAATTCCATCACGAATGAAGAGACATTAATTGACGAAAGGGATGTAGAGAATAATTGACATTTCTGTATATCAAAGGAGAACTCGTGAAGCACAGGGTCGCGTGACGCGATGGTCGACCAAGGCACACCCTGGAGTTAATTAAGAATTATTACTCTCTTCCTTTCTCTCTCTCTCGCTGTTCTTTTCTCTCTCTCTCTCTCTCTCTCTCTCTCTCCCTCTCTTCAACAAAGCATCCTGCTTATCAAAGGGGTTAAATTGCCAGTGGAGAAGGAGCGTATCGAGAGACGGGCGAGAGGCGGCTTGATATCTTTCTAGAAACTTTCGACCTACCTAGCTGAGAGGCCAGGCCCTGCGCCACCGTGAATAACAATGAAATCGCAGGTTTATACCCCGTGACACCTGCCGCACCTGTTGCACGTCCGCGCCCAGCGATTCGCGTTCAAACACATCGGCCTTTCTTATTTCCTCGTTTCAATCTACGCGTAACTTGGAGAACATCGACCAACCTACCCTCACCCTGCAGTAAAATTCTAATCTAACGAGACAGATGAAATTGGAAATGACAATAGAAGTAAACTGTACGAGAAGGATGTTTATTAGACGATAGAGAACTCGTTTGAAGTTTTGTCGAGCGCGCGTGGCCGGAGGAGGCGAATGGAGCTATGTGAACGATAACTCGAGTCGATCGGGCCACTCGATTGTCAACGAGGCAATTTGCGCGCGAGACTGTGTCGTCCATTAACCGAATTCCGTGGGATCCAATGGTAACCGTAAGCTAGACTCTCTCTCCTGGCTTGGTTGGGAGAGATGCAGGAGTCGATCGATATCGTCCTCCAGCAGGTTCCTTTGTCACATTGTGGTGAGCTTGTGCGCTACATTCGTGCCCACGCATGTGCACACACACACACCATATAATTCTCCTCTGTTCTCTATGTGACAAAGCCACGCCACAGAGACATGGGCGTGGCTGTGTGCACACGAGGATCCTGTTCGCGGCAGCACGTTCCACGTTCCTTTGCATACATTCTCGTGTTGCCGCCTTTCCAACGATCCTGTCGCGTTTTGACTCGACGTGCGCCCACCGCCGAACGTCCGGCACACGCTGTGACAAAACGTTCCAGGGAGACGTGAAATTGATAGCGCTGGTTCTACATGGTACGAATGGAATTTGCTTTATCGACGTAATTATCGTCCGCCGAAATACTTTCGCGCGTAGAACGAAACGAAGTGGAGTTGCATCTTCGTTTCATTAGTACAGTGTTTCCCAAGCTTTCGACATCTGTGTACCCCCTTCTGTAATTCTCATAACACTGAGTACCCCTACGACAAGAAAAAAAAAATTACATATACTTTAATAATAAACGAAATATGTTTATTTTCTCTTCTTTAGTACATAAACGAAATAATGATAAACGAAAAATAAAATTCATTCATAATAAAATATAAATAAAATAAGCAAAAGCTATATTATAAATAAAATTCATTGTAGTCAATAGAAACGATGAAATTGTTTATGTTGAGACAGCAGATAGTCATAATTTGGTCCCCTGATTGTCAATTTCAATCTGAGATGCGGTTTCACTTCCAAAAGTCTGTTCCTTTTTCTTGGCTTAATGTCTACAAATGCTGAAAAAGCAACTTCACGTAGACACGAAGTTGGAAAATGTGATATGTATTTCAGAACTTTCTCTGTTGAAACTAAATAGACATGTTGCACTTGCAACCAGAATGATGTTAAAGTACACTCCTTATGTTTCTTTTTTAAGAATTCGTCTGAAACTTATTCCAACAATTGCTCTTCTCCCGCGTGTGGTAAACGTTCTAGCATGGATATTGGATTAATGTTTAATGGATATATTATCCATTCAAAGTCCGGTGCGGCACGTACCTCCACCAAACTCTTCCCGTCCCCCAGGGGATACGCGTACCACACTTTGGGAAACACTACTTTAGTGGATAGATCGTAGATGTATATGCAGAGAATTTTTGGAGTCGATCGTCGATTTGGTGGAATTGCTTCTTTTTGAATGGACTCTGGGGATATTTCAACGAAGAAGAAAATATGAAGTCCAAGTGTTCTCTTCAATGCTCCATACCTGATTGTACTTTAATTGTTTATTTGAATTGATTCGGATTGTTGTAGATGCAATTCGTTAAAGAATCTTATTGAATTTGCCTTCCGAATATTTTTATCGGGTCCATTAGTTTCTCGGAAGATCAAATTCTAATCAGGATAGGTTAGGAAGCGATTGCGCACTTTTTGTAATAGGATCGGTAAGTTTAGTTGATAGGCCAAAGTAAAGAACACATTTATGACAGATTTATAATAATACATATATGTAATACAGTTTTGTCATTAGGAAAATTTAAGATAGGCCACAGTGACGAATACATTTATGGGAACTGTATAATAAAAAAATTATAGTTTGCCATTAGAAAAAATTGAAAATCCACGTTGAAAATTGTACCACCTAAATTCAATGTTTGGAAACTGACGTGAATTTTTAACAAAAAATTCCTCGCTGCTGCTTCGTTTGATCGTTCGCGGAATTTCGCTCCCGCCACTCCGCGATTCGAATAATCGACCGGTGGAAGAACGAAAAATGGGGTGAGCTTCACGATGAGTTTTTTGCTGGGCTCATTTTTCACCAGGGATACGATGGATTGGGAACGAACCAATGGGTGAAGTGGTACGTGCGCATTCTGTAGTCGCAGCGTAATTAAACGTAGCTGGAAATCCAGCCCTCGCTTTTCAATAATCACCCGTGCATGGGTCTTCGTTATTCGCCCTTCCACTCTTTCCTCACGCGAGCATGTGGTTGCCACCACTCAGGATCGAATTTACACGTGAGCCTAAAGAATGATTCGTTTAGATTCTCACGATCACCGATTGTAGAATTGTTTTATCGGGATAGTTATAATACGTATACAGACGATGTTTTGAATTTTGTGAAATCAAGGTTCATAAAATTTATCGTTAGTCGCTTTACTGTAAAATCAGGACGTATATTGAAAAGCAATTTTTATTTACATTCTTACAATCGGTGGTTATACGCTTTTTTATTATGCCCGTTTTAAATACGCGCAAGTGTAACGCATAAGATTTTATAACAAAACTTGTGTAAAATTAAATATCCTTTTCTTCAGGCGTAGAAATATTCATTTACATTTACGTAATATTCATTTTCATGCTTACCATTGGTGATTAAAGGATTTTTTATTAGGTTCGTCCAAAATACGTATAAATGAGATGCGTAAAATTTTATTACAAAAGCATCGCAAAGCTAATTATAACTTGCTGTAGGTGAGGCGGAAAAATATATTATAAAATAGCATTCATTTACATTATTATAAATGGTGGTTACGGAAATGTTTTATTACGTTCGTTTAAATACACGTACAAATGAAATGTGCAAAATCTTGTAACAAAAGCATCGCAAACCTAATTATAATTTGCTTCGCCACAGGGCCATCGGAAAATCAGATCTGCCACTGTACCCACCCACTGTCGCTCACCCATCACAGTTGGGTTACTGTACCAGCTCCTGCTTCCAATCCATCCAACGTACTTCCCAGCTCGTCCCATTTTTAAAAATCGCCACGTGTTTACTCGCAGCCACGTTCCACGAGCGATCGATAAGTGTCACGTTTCTTGGGTAAAAGCGTAGAGAACGTACGACAAGATTCTGTCAAAACGAGAAATCGTGCCGCGACTGAGAAACACTACCTTCACCCCTAATGCTTTCTCCACTTCTTTCCACTTTGACCATCTACGCGAGCGTTCTGGGTGCGCAACCATCCTTTCTCACAGATTACCATTCGCATTCTGCACCTCCGTTTTATAAAGTCGCCGTGCGAAAGTAACAGGTAGCGAAAGAGGAGTAGAAAGGCAAGGTGTACTCGTCGAAGAATTTCAACTTCGTCAACGTGTACGAGAATACAATGAAACTTCATCTTCGCGAAGAATTTACAAGTCTTCTTTCCTGTGAGTAGAAAGTGAGGCAGGGAGAGAAGGAGAGTTTATTCTTATCGCGCGTTCGACGAGAGCGCACGAGGCTCGCCACGTAAATTGTATCGCGGAGGAATCGAGTTTCTTTTAAAAAGGTTGACGGTAATCGGAACTTCCGCTTTTCACTACCTTCGACCCCCTTGGATCCTTTCACGGAGAAGAGATGAGAAAATTACTCGCTAGGAGAGAAGAAGAAAAAAGAGAGAAAATTGTCGAGTGCTTTTCGCCGGACGAATACCGGCTGCGCAATCTAGGAGAATAAATATTGTAAACGATAAATATTTCGCGACTATTTCACGCGCCCAATGAGAGTGACAGGGTACTCGTAAATTTCTAGAGGGAAATATTACAGAGTGAAATGTCCCTGCAGACGTCATATCGAAAATTAGATTTCACTTTGTGAAGCATTTTCATCGCGGAAGGAACATTAACTCCTTACTGCATATTTGGTAAGAGAACAAACAGTTCTTTTTATTAAAACTTTCATCCTTATCCCAATCGTCAGAGTATACAAGAATAAAAACATCTAAACACAGGGCGTTCCAATTTTATCCATCGACAAGGCACATTTTTCAGTAAAGACATCAACCATCTGAAAACGTACAAACAGATTCATTGTAAAACGTTGATTGTATACGGAACACGTTAAAATATCTTCTTCACGTAGCACTGTGAGACGTTAGGATGGGATCGATCATAGACGCGAATGAAAGACGCGTACACAACAACGAGTTGAACTCAGGAACCGTATAATTTGTATAAAATATACAGGGTGTGGCAAATACATACAAGGCAGTAGATCGGGTTGCCTATCCATCGATCTGTCAGGCGCTGGCTCTACTGACCGGCAAGAGAGCGTGGATGGGGACAGGTTACCTACCGATTTATCCTAACCCAAATATAAAATTAAATTATTAAGTGTTACTTCTATGTAATGGAACATTGCAAAATTTGCAAATACAAAGGGTTCTACTTCTTTCTTGTTAAACCGATTAATAGATTACCGGTCGGTAAACGTTGGGGACAACAAGCCGATTAATAGGCTACCGTTCGATAAACTGCATTTAATATAATTGAAGTGAAGTTAATATAAGGACGAGGTACGACTCGAGAGCATCAACCCCTCACCCCTGTCCAGTGCCACCTAGCGTCTGTAAATAGGTAACCTGTCCTCATCCACGCTCTATTGCCGGTCAGGAGAGCGAGCGCCTGACAGATCGGTGGATAGGCAACGCGATCTACTACCCTGTATGTATTCGCCACACCCTGTAGATGTGAACGGTACAACAACTATGTATCGAGATCCTCGTAGTCGAACACGAACTCGGCAGGACGCGACGTGACTAGACAAACGTCCGGACGAGAAGAAGATGCGCATGCGGAAGCTGCGCAGCTCGTCACGCGGTCGGTAACAGAGCCGTGCATAGAACTCGTATCGAACGCCGGTATCGACCGACAGACTCGCACGATCCGACAACCACCAGTTTTCACTAACAACCAAGTTAGCCAGTATAAATGCCCAACGTCAAAGTATCAATTCGAAAAATAAAGAGGACAGAATCACGCGGCAAGAAAAGAACACGAAGAATCGAGCACAATTATCTAACGAAATTCTCTTCAGTTCTAGACGCTCTGGCGAAGTCTCTCCTGGTCTCGGTGAACGACGCAGTGGAGGCGAGGGTGATCGCCATAAACGTGTCCACCGGCGCTGTGGAGAGTGTCGTGTGGTTCAAGAGAAGCCATGGAAGCGTCGGTGAGCCCTCGAAGGTCGAGAGTCACGCGATCCAGTCAGGATCGAAGCTTGATCCAAGCCTTCCTTGGTTCGAGGACGCCGGAGCCAGCCCGGGATTAAGGTTCGCCATCATACCCCTTCGCGATCTTGCAGCACGATCTTCTCGTCGTTGTGCAGAAAGAGAGAGAGAGAGAAAAAAAGAAAGATGATGAGAGAATCGAAAGTCTCTCGATGCACCACGCCATTGCAGTACCGATGCACCTTTCATTGCACCAACGATTCTCGCCATTCTTCATCGTTTCACCACTTGTTCATTTCTTGCCGGGGACACGCATTCGATCGTCATCGAGTCCATCGATAATTAAGTATTCTTATAAGTGTTGCGTTTCGCGAGCTGACATTAATTGGCATCTGAATTTTGTTTGGCCCGATCTTAGGTGTTAAACAGAAGGAGAGAGATTTATAAAATGAATGTTTCTTCGGGTTATGGCGTAATAACCTACTCGGATGAAAGCAAAATTGAAAGAACCTGTCGGAAATAGAGGGATTGTCTAAACATTCTCACGTTTGGTTTCATCAGATATTACATCGTGAACTGAAAAGAATTTCATTTTACAAATTTTTCTCTCTCTGCTTATTTAGGGGGTCGTGGTATAAATTTTTGTTATATTTAGGTGCTAAAATTTGGTGGATTGCTCGATTGACTCGGAATTCAGTTTAAATAATTAAAGCTCTAGAAGCTCGCGTAACTTTTAAGCAGGATACCTGGAAGTTTGTGTTTTTACAAGGCTATTTTGCATTTTTGTTACCGAGAAGAATTTCCAGGAAAGCTAAATGGTTTGTGAAAAAACATTCCGCGATAATAGTTAACATGGAAATTCAAAGCTGCGTAAACCAATGGTTTTGTAACTTTATTTTTCATCCGTACTGCAAATCTATCGAGCAATATTTTACGCGAAACTGAAAATCGAGTGCGCGTCCCCAGTTTGATTGTCGCAATTTTGCGCATCGTCGTAGAATAATACAGAAATTGTCGATGTGATCGCGACGAGCCCTCCGTTAAAGTTTCACAGGCTCGACGAAATTGAGAGTCCGACAATAATCGAAACGACAATTTAACGAAGGGCCCACGCTGGTATGAACGCTGTGTTTGTATGTCGTGAGCAAATACAAAATGCCCTTCTCATGCAGGCCACGCCGTTCTAACGTGAGGCCGACTTGCACGCACGCACACGCACAGACTAACTTGGCTATCTCGCACCCTGTCATTCATACTCTTCTCTGGTCTTTCGTTCGTTTTCTCTTTGGTTCTTTGCATCGCGAGAGGGAAACAATCGTGGAAAATTTCTTCAGAATTCGCCAACCTATCCCATTAATGTGTTTTTTTCCTCAAACATATGCCGTTAAACAGCTGACGATGATTCTTAATTTACAAAACAAATTTTTTTGCAACGTATGCACAAACCTTTTCAATATATCGTTATGAGTATCATGCGACGGCACTTCGTACTACATTTAAAAAAAAAAACTCCACTGTCTTTTCTTCTCGCGAATTTAACTCTCCGCTCGATGGTTTCCCTCTGAAACGATCGGCTCCGCGAGAAAGCTGAAAATTCTTGCGCAATGCCCGGTCGAATAATGTTTTATAGGCGCTCCACGATCATTCATCATCCTTCATCATCCCGTACGAGCCTCAGGTCATAGAAACTCGATGATACGTGAGATACAATGAAATGCAATATTTTGTACGATTGTCTCTTGTGTGAAGACGCGCGCCTTCTCGAATCGAAGCGAAATGAAATTTCCAATTATCATTCGACGAGCACGCGTTAATCGCAATTGGACGGCAATGCGAAAAGAATAATAAAAATCATAATAATAACAATAAAGATCGTCGTATGCCGGATGACCGTGAAGTGCCGAGCGCACGAGGCACACATGTTTGGTAAAAGGGAGGGGGCTGGATTTAAAGAAAAAAAAAAATTACGAAAATGGAAAGAGACAAGGGGGGTTGACGTGTTTGTAATTTGTTGGAGGAAAGTCGTTGCACGAAACGCGTGGTGTTCAATGGTGAAGTCGAAGTTTCTATGGCGGTTTGTGGCGTTTGCGTGTGATCCCAGGTCACCGAAGTTCATGCAGTCACCGCCGATTGAATCCTACAGGGGTTGGTGGACCATCCCGTATTTCTCCTGCAAGAGTCACCGATGGCTAATCTCCTACAGCGTTAACATTCGACCCCCGGACGCACGACATGGGTTCGTACACGATTATCAATCGTATTGCACGCAATGAGAAAGAGAATTGAAGTAATGCGTGATTGGATCTTATCGAATCGTTTTATCAAGAGGTCACCTGTAAATTCCAGCTTCCCCAGTTGGAATGTAGCTCATCGTAGAAATCATTTAGCATGGAATCGAGAAAGGAAGCATACTGGAAAAAAGTAATGCGTCCTTGGATTTTATTCACGCGCATCATTTTGTCAAGAGGTCATCTGCAAATCCAAGCTTCTCAGTTGGAAAGTAGCTCGACGTAGAAATCATTTAGAAAGGATCATTTGGCATGAGATCCAAGAAAGGAGCGTAGCGGAGAAAGGAGTGAAAAATTCATAATATTCAGAGTGAGGCATCCTGCATCGTGGAATTATTTCTTCTTTTTTATGTTTTTGCGAGTTTCGAGCACTCCACCGTTCTAGTTCCAGATTATAAATTTCCTCGGAAGGCTCCATTAGGGAGCTTTGACCACCTTTGAAAAGTAGCTCATCGTAGAAATCATTTAGAAAGGATCGTTAAGCCCTAGAGGAAGAGCCGAATGCTCTAAAAAAAGAAAAGAAATACTTGAGTCATGCATTTAGCGAACTCCTGCACCGTGGAATTATTTTTTAATACTCCACAATATTTAATCGTCCTATCACTCCAACCTCGCAGTCCGAATCTCCTTGGAAGATCCTCTCTGGGAACTTTTACTACCTTCGATACCCACAGTGAGCTCACAGCTCGAGCCGCTTAAACAACTCCACGACTTTAACCTTCTCCCCGTGTCTGTGATTTAAGGATACGAGAGCTCTTGAGCATGGATGTCGATATCAGCGACTTAGAAGTGAATCAGTGCGACGTCTCAGGCCACAATGGATATTCGGAAAATCAGATAGCGTCCTTTAGGGGCACCCACAAGTGTCACAACGATACCACGCAAGTAACTGTCGAACCGAGCAGACGTTCAAGTAAAACCACCCTGGAATTCTCTTCCCAGATTTGGACCCTAAACAGTATCGAGAGGTTTCGAGAAGATGTTCTCAGTCGCGTGAAAATGAATCTCTTGAGAAGCGAATTTACTCGAGACATTAATTATCGAAATTATTCCATTGCATCCCTTTGATATTTTTTACGATGATAATGTGCTCGATAATGCACACAGAAAAGTCTCAACATTTGTGTGTAAATAATAATCTACCGGCGTATTACAATAAAAGATATATATCGATAAATGTATATTTTATATTTATAGAAATATGTAGATTAACAGACTGTCTGGAATCAATAAGAATTGAAGAGAACATATTTTCGAAACCTCTCGACGACGGGAGCTTCTAAAAGCTCGCGCTGCATTGTGCAACGGAGCGCAGTAATGAGTATTGTTTTCAGTGCGATTACCAAGGACCAGGCAGTCGAATAAACGTGAAAGGGGTGGGCGCAGGTTGGTCCAAGGGCACCTACACCTGCAGATGCAGGCAGGGATTCTATAGCACCAGTCGTCATCAAACCAGCTTCGACGGAATACTCGTAGAAGGTGAGAGAAGCGAAAGCTCAAAACTGTGATTACCAAAGTGAATTTCAATGATCGAGAATTAATATTCTTCTTTGCCAAGCTGCCTGGAAAGAGATGCAGGAGAACAAGAGCGACTCTTATCTCAAAGTGTTTAAGTGCTTGAGGTGCGCACCTGGCTGTGCAAGGTGCAAAGGTCCCGAGCCGTGCTTGGCCACTTACAACTGGCCCTTCAGGTGTGAATAATACTAATTCTTGCTTATCGATATCTGATATTTAAGCTTCAGTTATTAATACATTTCTTGATATTCCGCACTAAACCAAAGTAGTTTGGATCACTCATGTTCTTGTATCAAGCTGGTGATTGTGAGAGTAACGTAAACAATATCTTGTAGCTAAAATAAATGTTGATTAATGGATGCTTCCTTAACCCTTTGAGCCCTATGGACGCATATATGCGTCTGGCAAAAGCCATCGGTGTAGACTAGGGATGCATATATGCGTTTGCCGATTTTTTCAATCATCTACATAGAAGTATTACAATTACTTTCATGTGAGATGAATTCAAGTGCACTCCTTTTAAATTTAGCTTTCTAGTTTATTGGCCAAATTCTAGTTTATTGTAAGTTTTAATGTTTATAATCAATAATTAATACTCAAAAATAACGCTCTTTAATTATTTAATCTCGCGCAAAAGGATTACTGTAACTTATTACTATTTGCGCCTTGAATAGTTAATCAACGGAGTTCGGGCTAGCGAAAAAGTATTCCGTCCGCAGCGATCGTCACCGTCCGTACGGACCGCATAGGCCGCGAGTATTTAGCACTCAAAGGGTCAAGGAAATTCCTCCACGAGGAACTTAAAAAATGAAAACTAAAATATACGTATGTACAAATGTTTCTAGGATCACGTTGTTGGCGTTCTCCATTTTCTGCGTCTTCGGTTCCGTTGTCCTGGTGGCCTACATGTATCAACATCGCAAGCTCAAGGTATTCAAGGTTGCCTCGCCAATATTCCTGTCCATCACGCTGTTAGGCTGCGCGATAATGTACCTCGAGGTAAACAATTGAACAAAAATCCATGTGATATCTTCCCACGTGACCTCTTTCACGATCTTCTGTCCATCATCTTTCAGATGGCGGCGATTTTTCCCGTTCTGGACATGTATTCCTGCATCGCAACCAAATGGACGAGACACCTGGGCTTTTGCATCTCCTACACCGCGCTGCTCATGAAAACATGGCGGTAAATAATTCTCCAGTAAAGAAAACACTTTATCCGCGACGAGGATAAGAATGAAATCGTCGAAGAAATTCTCGTTTTCGATTTTCCACGAAAATCAACAAGGTTATCTCAATAATTCAAGATCGTATGCTCAAATTAACATCTATGAGACATCTTTCTTCAAATTATATTCGTAAATTAAACCTACCAATTAATATTAACGTCCGAGACCAGCTTTTAGAATCATCGAGTAGTACAACGGTCGAAAGAAATGATTCCAGAGAATCTCCGAGCTCGAGTATAAAATTCTGTCCAGCCTATTCTTTGTTTCCTCACGCTCGAGAATAAAGAAACATCTGTTTTGCTCCTTCCAACAGAGTCTCCTTGACCTACCGAGTAAAGAGCGCCCACAAAGTAAAACTCACGGACAAGCAACTGTTGCAGTGGATGGTACCGATCCTCTTGGTAATGCTAATCTACCTTGGTACCTGGACCCTCAGCGCGCCTCCTTACGCGGAAGTGATCGCTGATAAATACGGTTTAAAGTTTTATCAGTGTTCCTTCAATTGGTGGGATCACAGCTTGGCGATCGGTAAAGAAAAATAATTCGCCTGAACCTAATCCACTCATCGATAAGAAACCAAAAAAAAACGAATCACCGAGTCGATCAAATAAGTAGGTGAAAAAGTGCTTGGAATATTTTCAGGTGAAATTCTCTTCCTGGCGTGGGGCATCAAGGTCTGCTACAACGTGCGAAACGCAGAAAGTCTCTTCAATGAGGCTCGTCTGATAAGTTACGCTATTTACAACATTGCAGCTGTCAACATAACTATGATAGCCATTCAGTGAGTGTGTAAACGCGGGAAGAAAATAATTTGATGGATCTGATTTAATTATCGTCCTTGTTCCTCAGTGTCTTCATATTTCCCCACGCTGGTCCCGACATAAAATACCTGCTGGGCTTCCTGCGCACGCAGTTGTCCACGTCCGTCACCGTGTTTCTCGTCTTCGGCCCTAAGGTGGGTTTCTACTAGTACCCTCTATTACACGAGTACACGTGTGCGCGTGTATTTAATTCCTATTTTTTTTAAACACGTGTATCGTGTACCCGCGTGTAATACACGAATACACGTACCACACGTGTATTTACTTCACGAACACTTCAAAAAATATGAGAACATTTTTGTTTTTCTAAGAAATACAAAAAAATTGTAGAGATACAAGAAACGGTAAATATCCTGTTGAGGGGACCCACTTCCGATGACCTTGAATTTGACATATATTGTCAAGGGCACCCTCCCGAGTAATTTGCAAGTAACTTTAGTGGGGGGTCATTGTTTGTTAAAAAGTTATTAACAAATGAAGGTGGTGATAACAGCCGTACAATGGAATCTCAATTGTACCACACCCTGTACATTCGAGACGTCTTCTATTATGAGTACACTTGCTCTATCTCCAACACTTGTTTAGAGACGTTTAGAGGTTGTTACTGTTATTCTTACTAAATAGAAATGTGATAAATGGAAATAGATCTAACCAGAAAGGCCTACCACGCTCTCAAGTTAGACTATATTTTCATTGCGCGGGCGGGCGCGTGAGCGCTCGTGCCGCGCCTGACCTGACCTAATCCGCGTAAGCCTTATAAGGGTTAGGCGCGGCACGGGCGCTCACGCGCCCGCCCGCGCAATACCAAAATAATCTAAACTTGTGAGCGTAGTAGACCTTAACTAATACATTAACTTCATTTGTTAATAACTTTTTAACAAACAATGACCCCCGAGTGAAATTACTTGCAAGTTGCTCGGGAGGGTGTACTTGACAATATACAGGGTGTCTCAGACCACCCATACAATCTCTCGTGGGGACATAGAGCGGCTTGCGCTGAACATAAAAGTCCTGTACCGTTTTGCGATAATCGCAATATTTATTGAGTTATTAATTGTTAAAGATCAAAGGAAAGGGCGTCCGCCAAAATAGCAGCGGGAGAAGCGATGGAGTCTCTGCGAGCTGTAGGACGGCCCAGTTTACCTGCAAACAAATGCGGGGTGCGGTAAGGGGAAGAATAACGAAAAAGAAGCCGGCCGTGCAGCGGTGTCGCAGCCTTCCCTTTACCGCGTCCCGCGTTTGTTTGTAAGTAAACTGGGCCGTCCTACAGAATACAGCCTACAGCTCGCAGAGGCACCAGCACTCCCCCCGCTGCTATTTTGGCGGACGCCCTTTCCTTTGATCTTGAACAATTAATGACTCGATAAATATTGCGAATATTGAATAATGGTCCAGGACTTTTGTGTTTATATTAAGCCGCTCTACGTCCCCACGAGAGATTGTATGGGTGGTCTGAGACACCCTGTATGTCAAATTCAAGGTCATCGGAAGTGGGTCCCCTCAACAGGATATTTACCCACAAAAGTCCTGGACCATTATTCAATATTCGCAATATTTATCGAGTTATTAATTGTTAAAGATCAAAGGAATGGGCGTCCGCCAAAATAGCAGCGGGGGGAGCGCTGGTGCCTCTGCGAGCTGTAGGACGGTCCAGTTTACCCACAAACAAACGCGGGACGCGGTAAGGGGAAGGATAAGACGTCACTGCACGGCCGGCCTCTTTTGCGTTGTTCTTCCCCTTACCGCGCCCCGCATTTGTTTGTAGGCAAACTGAGCCGTCCTACAGCTCGCAGAGGCTCCAGCGCTCCTCCCGCTGCCATTTTGGCGGACGCCCTTTCCTTTGATCTTTAACAATTAATAACTCGATAAATATTGCGATTATCGCAAAACGGTACAGGACTTTTACGTTCAGCGCAAACCGCTCTATGTCTCCTCTCCTTCCGCGTCGGTTGGTCTGGGACACCCTGTATATGCAAATAAATACAATTTGGCACAAGATGTAAGATGCCGTGATACAAATTTCTTATAGTTACCCGTGTACACATTCCGTGTTAGATATAACGTGTAGCATGTGACGATATATGTTTCTACGGGTGATAAGCATTTGGAATGTTATTAATTCATTATTTCGGAACAGGTGATCCGAGTGTTACGTGGCCAAGGAGACCAATGGGACAGTCGCGCAAGGGCACGAGGGGTCACGGCCAGTTTCTCTCTAAATGGAATTGGCTTGGTGCCCGAAGAAACCCCAGACTTGTACCAGGAGAACGAGGAGCTGAAGGTAGCAAGAATGAATTTCCTTAAGGGGAGATCCTGATGTAGCACTGTCTAAGAAGGCGGGTGCTTTTAGCAATTTTTTTCTGCTGCTTAAAAAGAATAAATCCTTTTGAAACTTTGGGAGCATGTTGCGCTATATTTCTACTACGTAACTGAATTTTTGCGCGAAGGAAATATTTTCATTTTCGGTAATATGGGGCTGTGCACGTGTCAAAAAATGTATTAAAATTGTAACGCAACAAAAAAAATGTGCACGTTTTGGTTAAAAGAAAAACGTTTACACTCACTTTTTGTTTGATCGACATAGGTTCACCGACAAACTACACGTATTAGCTATGTAAAGACACGTCGGTTGATTAAATAGTTTTTTCGTAATAGTGCACGTCAATTCCGCAAATGTAGGTTCGAGAAAAAGTCGCGTGATTCCGAAGATTAAAATATTTTCTTCTCACAAAAATTCAGTTACATAGTAGAAATATAATGCAACGTACTACCAAAAGGACAGTTTCAAAAGAATTTATCGCTTTTAACCCCCACGAAAAAAATGTCTAAAGGCACCCGTCTTCTTAGACTTCTACATCGGTGTTAAGTGTCTTAAAGGCGAATTCATCTTTTTATCATTTCAAACGATTGTGGAGAACAAAATCGTTCGGTATTCGTGAGATCGAATGAAATGCTTTTATTCTTGTCACGATGGTCCAGGAGGAGATCCAGAAGCTCGCCGCGCAGATCGAATTCATGAAGATCGTCCACATGGAGATGCACAATAGGCACATCAAGCCCAAAATGGGAGGTTACTTCAGTACCCATGGTCAAGGCCATGGCCATCCATCGGCCGCCCAGAGTCCCATAGCGAAGAGCTCCACGGCCAGTTTTATTCTCAAAGTATGTATCTAAGTCGTCACGTTGGTAAGAATGGAAATTTCTCTTCCCAAAAATGTATCATGATCGTTGAACTCGGATTTAGAGCTTTGTGTAACGGTGAATTGGAGTAAAAGAAAGAACTATGTAACCGAGAGGTCCCGTAGATAAAAAGAAGAAATTTTCCATGCGAAAATTTTCAATGGTCCTTGACCTGGGATTTAGAGCTTCTTGCAAAAGTAACCTGGAATAGAAAAAACGCTTGCGCGCTAGTCTCCTTTTCAGATTGTATAGCAAAATCGTCGGATGGGTGAGAAAAAGGAAATGCCTCTTCCCAAAAGTGTCAATAGTCCTTGACTCGGGATTTGGAACTTCTTGTAAAAGAGAATTGCGGTGGAAATAAAAATCCACCGTCAATTTCATTCTCGAAGTGCGTATCTGAGAGGTCGCATAGGCAGAAGAAAATCGATTTTCCTCGCCAAGAGTGTGTACATTAAATCGTCGCGTGGGTAAAAAAAGAAATATCCCTTCCCAAAGCTATCGATTATTCTTGAACCAGTCAGTAGAGCTTCTTGGAAGAATAAATTGGAGTAACTTATTGAGCAGAGCGCCGTGGAGCGGGGCGCGACTGCGGCCGCGGCTGCTGCAGTAGAAGACTCGACCTTTCCTTCCGGTAGTCTTCATCGTGCCAGAAGAATGGAAATTCTCAGGGAGAGAAAGGCCGAGAGGGAGAAGGAGCGCGAAAAGGAGCGCGAGAAGGAGAAATCGCAACAGGAGAAGATTCAGCAGCACCAGCAACAGCAACAGTTGGAGAAGGCTCAAACGAGCGGAGAAAAGGTCTGACTAGTGGTCAATAGCGAGGAGGTGAGCCGCACCTTTGCACCTCCGTGAGTCTGTCCAGTTACGTAATTGCGCACTTCCATGCACGTCCTGAGAGATTAGCGAGACGCGGGAAAAGCCGTTTTCCTTTCCGCTTTTCCTTGCTTTTTCGCTTGAGGCAAGAATACGAGGGAGACCGTCGCGGAAAGGAAGTATACCGTTGGCGTACAAGGTAATTTGTACCGGGGACGCACTGGAATTTCTCATATTATAGGTGCTTTCCTTTTACAAGTGATCTGATATGATCTGATATTTTGTGATCTGAAATATTCACATCACTTCGGTAAACGAATGGGACAAGCATGTATCAGATCGATCAGATCTCGCATTCATATTTCTCTTCTCCTCGTAATTGTTTCGTGGATTTAGGTTCACGCCAGTTCGTACCAGAACATAAGTAACCTCAAAATTTGTATGTACGCTCACATTAGTTTGTACGATTGATAAGTCACTTCTTTGTTACAATCTGTGTTTATTCATTGCGCTGAGATTGCAGAAATGCAACGCGAAAATAACCATCTCATAGTTTTCAAAATAATTTCCTAGTATGAATCAATAGGAGGAGAGTAACCGCAAGTGATACGAAAATATCACCTCCTGATCTTAGTCCATCGGTAGATCAGCAGCGCTAAGGGGGGAAGTGATCTGATCACTTCAGTTTAGCTAAAGGAACATGCTAGTTTCTGAACTGACGTGATCTGATCTGATCTGATCAAAGCGGTAAAAGGAAAGCACCTAATATTACACTTATTATTAGTTTTCTGTTCTTTCTTATACGATTGTTATTGAAAGCCTCGCCAATGGAGATTCATCATTTCGTTTTATATCCTTTGATTTGATTTGATTTGATTTCATAGCATTACACTTCCTCTAATTTCAATGCATTTCATCGCGTTTCATTACGTTTCATTTAATTTTATTTTACATGAATCCTCTATGGGGCGAATTTTTATCTTACGTATAAACAAATTTATCCAACGGAAAATCGACAATTACAAACCTATATGCGGAGATTAACAATGAATTTACCAAGCAAATTTTCCAAACTTGCAAGGTGTTTACTTTGATATTTCTAATTGACGATGCTGCCAACTGTTATCAATATTGTTATTGGTTATCTCCGAGACATTATACGAACTAAAACGTATACGCTATCTTGTGAAAAAACTACAATTATTTGGTAAAATGTCGATATATTAGTACGCTACCTGAAAGTTACACTGACCCATAGAGGGTTAATACGTTCCGTGCCACCGTGTACCACCGATCGTATACTACGCATATACGTGTACCACGCGTGGCACGGAACGTGTTAACTAGTAACTTTCAAAAATCTTATGTTTCATATTTTTTCTTCGTACGACCGATGTAAAAAGTTCAGTAGGATAATGCAATTAAAACAAACGATTCTCTCGAGTGCTATATTTATCACACCAAAACTAAACCAATTAACGAGAAACTATTTCATTTCTTAAGATTTACCCCAATGCGTCCCCAGGCTAGCCTTCCTTCCTACCCCGTAGTTTCTTATCCCTTTAATTTCGCTGGACATTATTTTATCTCATCTGTAGCATACTCATTAGTTGAGAGCGCAAGAAAGCATGCAAATTTTCTTTTCGATCCTTCGATCCTTCGGCCCAAAGTGCTCGAGGGTGAAGTATCGAAGCTTCACGATAACTATCGAATTTTTTTGCACGAACCCTACTGTGTCGTTACTTTTCGCGGTAATTGAACGATGATTTAATCATTTTGCGTGCACGGTTCAGGTGTGGTTGTGACGGAAACGATGGATGGAGAAAAACGTTAAGGTGAGAAAAAGATGCGGTCGGGCCAGGAGATACAGGAGAAGAAGAAGGAGGTTCAGGCGGTATCTACTAACGGACACGAGGGATCCAGTTTTCGTGTGAGCTCAGGTGAAGGAGAAATTTGTTTTTGCTCACTCGTGTGCCTCTTCGTTGTTTCTCCATTCTATTCTTGTATTGCAAAATGGAGCTCTTGTCCTCTCGATTTTCGTAAAAGCTTGAGAGATCGTCCGTTTGCAAGCTCAACTTTCGCCACTCCATCGAAACTTTTCTTTTGGTTTTACTTCTACGCATCGGCTGTCGTTCTCGAAGCAGAAATATCGGCTTGCAATTTTAGCTAACAAGTAACACTACCCAAGTGCCATCTTGAGATTAACTTGGCAATATGCGCGTTTTGTAGAGAATCGAAAAATATTTGATACGTATTTCTTCTTTTCGGCAGACATGCTGTTTTAAGGGAAAAATTGGAGGTTGAAATATTGATTGTTGAATAATGTAATACGGTCCATAGGCAGACCAGTAGATATATGAAGAAAGTGAATACGGGAACGAAGTCACGGTGTTGAAAAGTGATTTTTTAATGAAAATAAACGAATGTTTTTATTGTTTAAACAATTATTGTTTAAATAAATCGTTGCAAATTGCAATTGGTTTTTTTTTTTTTTTTTTTTTTTCATTAAAAAATCACCTTTCAGCGCCGTGACTTCATCCCCGTATTCACTTTCTTAATATTTCTACTGGTCCGCCTATGGACCTTACTACATTATTCAACAATCAATATTTCAACCTCCATTTTTATCCCTTGAAACAGCATGTCTGCCGAGAAGAAAAAATACGTATCAAATATTTTTCGATTCTCTACAAAACGCGCATATTGCCAAGTCAATCCCAAGATGGCACTTGCGTAGTGTTACTTGTAAGATTAATTGTAAAATCGCAAATTGGACGAATCAATTGCCAATTTCATTCTTTTTTGGTGCCATTAGGAAACCATTCACGTCATATCGAAGATCCACCGATAACTTTCAAGCCAGGAAGAAAATCTGCTGAAGGTGGCCTGGACACGGGAAGCAAGAGACTTCGAAGAAGAACGCCGCGTTTAAAATCCTGGCCGGGCTCTTTCTCCACTTCTACGAGGCATTCCAGTTAATAGAAATCCTCGCGCGAGAACGAGGACGATTTAATCGACGTTTCTTTTCGCTACTCTGATTTCTCAGGATCAGACATGTGCGAATAAAAATTCTCTTTACGTTTGAAAGTAAGTGAACGCGCGTGCGCGCGAGGATCGCGAGGAAAACAAATTCGACGAGGATAATTCGCCGTTGAGTAACGGTAGGTAATCTTCAAATCGCACAAAATACTATTAATGAAAATCGTCAGACACTCGTCGTCTCGCTCCCGCGTTCCTCGCGCGCCAATCGTTCGAACAGCCACGAATCAAAGAATTTCACGAAGAGTTTAGCACGACAATAAAAGCGAACCAGGATGGAAAATTAATATCGGACGAGCTACGGCGGGCAGAGAAGAAACAATTATCGAGACGAGAAAAATGGAGAAGATGTATGGTACAAAGTGTTGAAAATTAAGAGAAAGAGAAAAATGTTTATCGGCATCGGGACGGTTGAAGTTATTCGCACAGGCCTGTTGAATTTTAGGAAAACCTTTACTGCGAGGACTACGTAACGTAAGAATGCGTAACGAAAGGGGGGAAGAAAACAAAAAAAACAAAAAAAAAACAAAAAAAAAAGATACATAAAACAATATAAATCAAGACAATTCTCCAGAACGATCTATCGTGCCAGTTGATTGCGTTTACACTTTTTTAAGACTTTGCGTTCCACGTGCTCGGGCACACACCCTCCCGTAACTCACTAATTACTATTAATTGTAAAATGCCCTAGAGTGGCGGCTATAATAACGCAGTTGTAAAATCGATCCCAGCCGCGTGGCAGTCTAAAGAATATCGTTATTCGTGTCTAAGAAAAATACTTATTGTACGCGTAATACCATCGTTGTTGAATATGTGATCTAATTGATAAATGTTTGCGCGCTGTGCATAAGCTCGTGAAAAAGTAAAAAATAAACAAATATAATATATCGCGATCGAGTGAACGGCATGTGGGGCCGATGCATACGATCGTTTTCCTTTGACTTTTTTTCTTGTTTCATTTTCTCGGCTAGTCCCACGTCGACGGGTGCTTTCCTCCGAGAAGAGGCAGTCTCGAATCTGAAAGAACGTAAGAAGAAAATAAATAAATAAATAAACGATTGGCCTCTTCCGCGGTCGAAGGCACCGACGTTTTACGAAGGAGAAAAACAAAGACGATATCTGTGGAGAGCGGAAAGTCAATTGAACATTTACCTCGAGGGAATCGTGTAATTATAGAGGGATCGTTTAAGTGAAATAAAATCGATGGATCGAATTCTTCGAGGCGCTCGACGTACAAGGGACGAGAATCGATCGCTTTGGAACACTCGAGGGAATTTACGGCGTTGAAGAATCGTAGAATATTTATAGTGAGCATAAAATGGTCACTCGTAAGCTTAGAAAGAGATTAGAATAGTGTTAACGATAGTGTAACGTTGGGTATTCGTGCACGATGGGGAAGACACGTTGCGTTATTAATCGATCGTTCCCGTCGAGATTCTCATTGTCGTATTTACGATTAGGAAGAGAGCTTTTGAAAAAGTTCTCGGCGATTCTGACAGAACGATGCGAAGGAACGCGTAGAATTAATCAATCGTAGGACTGGCGTGAGAAAGTATAAGGGCACTCGATCTAAGATGCAAGTATATATAACGCACAAGTGTTATTTTAACATTTTATTAACTGAGGATTTTATCTGTACATTCAAGAGAATATTCTGATTAGAAATACTTCGTTAGGAGCCTTCCATTAGGCGCCAGAAAGTGTATATTGATTTTCAAAAGTGTGTTAACCCTCTATGGGACGAATTTTTTTTCCTACATATAAAAAAGATTGTTCCACCGAAAATCAATAAGTTTATACCTATATGTATATGCAGATTAACAACAAATTTACCAAGCTAATTTTCCAAACTTGCAAGGTGTTTACTTTGATTTTTCGAGTTGACGGTCTTGCCGACTGTCGTCGATATTGTTATTGGTTATCTTCGAAATATTATACGATTAAGAGATACTATCTTGTGAAGGGCCAAAGTTATTTGATAAAATGTTGATATATTGGTATGTGATCTGAAAGTTACACGAACCCATAAAAGGTTAACTTTAATTTATTTTTTCGTGCTCGGATTAAGTATGTTTTAAATACGAAAAAGAATTCAATTGATACTAAACTTTGTTTAAAGCATTTTGGAGAATTTTTGAAAGGAAAGATTCGTCGAGTGAAAATATCCTTGCGCCAGTTCCTCGGTAGAACACGATCGATTCACCGTATCGTCTTTACTTTATCGTTGAATTCGTAGCCCGTTGTCGATTTAACGACCAGCCCAGAGGTTCTCGCCTCTCCGATCTCGTAAGCTCGATGTAGCTGGAAAAGAGGAAGAGTCTGCTTTTAATGTTGCCAATCGCGATGGAAAATCACGCTTCGATCGAGACAGAAACTCGATCGCCTCCCTCCTGCGGATCTTCGTAGTTGTAATCGCGTAGACCCTGATAAAATAGAATATTGAAGATTTCATTTCCCTCGTGGTAATTTTCCAGCGATCTTCGATGGTGTTCTCGCGATGATAGAGTTCACTCGTGAATTCGATCCATTCGACGATCTTCGAGAGAAACTGATAGTGGAGTAGGTATAAGAGAGAGAGAGAGAGAGAGAGAGAGAGAGAGAGAGAAAATGTGATGAACAGAGCGTTGCATTCGTTAACCTCTTCGTGGACGAATTTTTTTTAAGGAGGCATCAATTATTGTTTACTTTATTCGCACAATACAGTCAAACCAGTTTTTGTGCGATCCATTCTTGTGCGATTTTTTGTGCAATTTTTTATGTGCATTTTTTCCACTTACCGCATGAAAAGTTGTTTTTTTTTTAAATGCGTTGCAAATGAAAACCTTGTGAAGTTACACGATATTTTTTTTTATGCGATTCTTTTATGCGGTCTGGTATGCGGTCCCGCACAAAAACAAGTTTGACTGTATTATTTACAGTCGCTAAGACTTACAATGGAACGAAGCAAAAATGGATAGATCTTTTTTGAAAAGACTATTATGCGCACATTTCACAATGAGAAATGTACGTGTTAAGAAAAAGCTAACGGTACACGTGTGCGTGCGTTAAGAATCCTCGAAGAGGTTAAACATAAAGAAACTGAAATCTTGCCGTGTATCCCCGCCCTATCGTCCAACTGAAGTCTGTGTACAACCAAAAAAGCATATTTGTAAAGATATACTGTATGTCAATGGATATAACAATAATTGGGATTATCGAGGAGAAGGAAGAATTTACAATTCAGTCGTTCTATCGCGAATCTGTCGTCACTCGTTATTTTCTAATTATCCTTAGCCCTCTCGTGGAAGCGAAGAAAATGGTGGACGAAAGATAAGTCGAGCAAAAGTTTCGCGAGATTCTCGTTTCAGATATATATTTACACGTGCTACACAATATACACCTTTAAGATATGAGGACCCACTTCCGGCGCGACGCGTGACCGGAAGCATTCGATAAAATTGCACACATTCGGAGATTCCGTTTGTTGGTTTCTTTTCTTTTTCTTCGATCGCCGAAAGTATAATTGCACATCGCCGAGTGAAAAACAGAGAGAGCGTTAATAGTTCGCCAATTAGTACGACACCAGTTTGCGATGTGTAAGCGACAGGAGAATTCAACGAAACGATAGACAATTTGTACAACAACAACCGATTACGATACGACGTGGTATTAGAGATTAAATTCCTTTCTTTCAGCGCACCGAGGGAAGAATTCGCCCTACGTCGATACGAATTGCACGCATTAACGAAGCTTAATTAATAGACGGGATAAAAGAGATATTTAAACAAACGAATCTTCTTGGAGATCGCGTGAAAACATTACGAAGCTATAATTAACGAGCTTAATCGGTATCAACCTGTAAAGAAAGTAATTAACATAGTAAGGCGTATCAACGGCTTGGATTGAAAGGTCCGAATTATTTTTCGTTGATTTATATTAAATATCATAATTTGTTTTTTATCCTTGGTTCGCTATAGCCATTGAACCGCTTTCGGTATATGAATTTTTTTATTTACAGGTTCGCGTAAAAACGATCGAGGCGGTAACTCAGTTGATAGGTAACACGAGACGTAACAAAACGAAACGATATAAAAATAAACGTTCACACCTAACTCGTTAATGAGGAACCCCTGAGGGCCACTGTGCGCGATAACGAAACGCATCGATTAAAAACAAAACGCACCGACAAACGTTCGATTGGCGTCAGGCCATCGCTCGGGCGAGTGAAAGCAAAGCAAAGTGAGTCGAAAAATATTAGAATCCTATTTCACGAAGCACCTGCACCCCGCTTAACGTTGAACAATTAAGAAGTTTTATATGCTCGCCCGAGCGAAAGATTCCAAACGCGATTTTTCTCTCTCTCACGCAGACACGCACACTCACGCATACCTAAAGTATTTGGACATTTGTACTTGACGTTATTTATCATCGGTATGTATAACAAAATATCCGAAGCTACTCTTTTCTCCTTTCTCCTGCACTCGGCCACGGGCCTCCGGCCTCGCGCGAGCGCGCCATCGACTATAAGTAAGAAAGTCATCGTCGCCTTAACTATTTATTCGCGTAGACAGATCGTGATTAGGTGAATTGTTTTCTCTTTTTTTGGTCGAGTCGGTGCGAGAGTGAACAGGTACTTCAGGTAATATCCTCGGTTCTGGAAGTACGCACGACATTACCGAGACGCGTTTACCCAATTATAATATCGTTCGTAATTGTCAATTAGTCGAATGGAAACTAAGCTTCCAAGAAGTGAAGATTTACAAGAGATTAAATTAGAAAACACTTCGGCCAAAGAAACGTTTCCGTCGAAAAGCACGAGGCACTGAACCGTCCATCTTCGATAGTAGCCTGAGGATTTCTCTTACATTCGGAAGATAATCGGGGGCTGTCGAGTAGAGAAGATGATTTTAGGCAAGGTTACACCACAAATCAAATTTTAGATTCTGACGATTCGAGCGTGATACAGAGCATTGGTGTATGTAAAGGTTTCAGCTTGGTCAATTCCACTGGAATAATTATTTAAATTGTTACATCCAGCGATATCAACTGAAATAATTGTGTCTTGTGTATTTGCTTTTACAGCTTGACAATTGTGTCGACCGAAACAACTTGGTCGAAAACATTGTTTCGACTACATTAATTCAATTGGAATAATTATTTCGATCGTTGTATCGAGAAGTATCAATTGAAATAATTGTCTCCTTTGATTTTGCTTCGTAACGTGACAATTGTGTCGGCCGAAATAGATCGAGGGAAAACATTGTTTCGGCTTAATTAAGTTCATTGAAATAATTATTTCGATCGTTACATCGAGGAATATCGATTGAAATAATTAGCACCTTTCCTTTCGCTAACAGTTTGAGAATGATATCAGCCGAAACACCTTCGCGCGCATTTACGAGCGCAGATAGGACGAAGGAGACGAATCTCAGGGTCGGTGCGTAGAAAAATATGTTTTCAGTGACGAGAAGATTTTTTTCGAGACGAGAAAATCCTATTAAGCGATGTCCTGCCCGTTCTCCACTTGACATCCGTAATTATCCTTGACCTTGGGGGTTGAATCGTCCTCCTCCTGCTCCTTCTCATTGCACCTGTTTTCACTCTCAGTCTTCGAGGACGAATCCTCTTCGCTCTTGGTCGTCGTCGTGTCAGACCTCTGCGATTTGTTTAATAAAGAACTGAACTCTCCAAATTTCAGGATCTCCTCCATGGTGGTGTGCTCGACATTCACCTGAGAGGAAAAATGGACTTTTAAGAATTCCGAAGACTACTAGCATTAAAGCTCTTTCCAGCCCAAATGCTTCTCAATCGTTCAAACATTAAGTAAAATCATAACGAACATTAACCTCGTCGTGATCACTTGTCCTCGCAAAAGTATACAAACGTCAATAAAGTAAATTAATTTGCAAGCGTGTACGAGAATTGTGAGAACCACGCGTATCCCACACAATCCTAAAAATCACCAATATCCTTTTACATAATAATATCAACCATGGTGGTGTGCTCGACATTCACCTGAGAGGAAAAATGGACTTTTAAGAATTCCGAAGACTAGCATTAAAGCTCTTTCCAGCAAAGTGCTTCTCAATCGTTCAAACATTAAGTAAAATCATAACGAACATTAACCTCGTCGTGATCACTTCTCGCAAAAGTATACAAACGTCAATAAAGTAAATTAATTTGCAAGCGTGTACGAGAATTGGGAGAACCACGCGTATCCCACACAATCCTAAAAATCACCAATATCCTTTTACATAATAATATCAACCATGGTGGTGTGCTCGACATTCACCTGAGAGGAAAAATGGACTTTTAAGAATTCCGAAGACTAGCATTAAAGCTCTTTCCAGCCCAAGTGCTTCTCAATCGTTCAAACATTAAGTAAAATCATAACGAACATTAACCTCGTCGTGATCACTTGTCCTCGCACAAGTATACAAACGTCAATAATGTAAATTAATTTGTAACCGTTTACGAGAATTGGGAGAACCACGCGTATCCCACACAATCCTAAAAATCACCAATATCCTTTTACATAATAATATCAACCATGGTGGTGTGCTCGACATTCACCTGAGAAGAAAAATGGACTTTTAAGAATTCCGAAGACTAGCATTAAAGCTCTTTCCAGCCCAAGTGCTTCTCAATCGTTCAAACATTAAGTAAAATCATAACGAACATTAACCTCGTCGTGATCACTTCTCGCAAAAGTATACAAATGTCAATAATGTAAATTAATTTGTAACCGTTTACGAGAATTGGGAGAACCACGCGTATCCCACACAATCCTAAAAATCACCAATATCCTTTTACGTAATAATATCAAACTGAGCACGATAACGAAATTAAATGAAACGACTAAGAGCAATAATTAAATACACTCTGCAAGGACAACGCGTCAAATCGGTCAGAAAAGCTTCGATAAGAAATTCTTTTGATTCTACAGCGAAGCAGGAAAACCATCCCACCTTTCGAGGCCTGCCTCGCTTGCCCTTGGTAGGTAACGTCGGCGCGGAATGGCTCGGTGTAGAAAGTGTTGCCTTCCTCTTGGGCCACTGCAGGTGCGAATCGAGGTGCTGCTTGAGTTTGTCCTGTCGCGCAAACATTCGCGGACAAATGTTGCAGGCAAATGGTCTCTCCCCTGTATGCACTCGCCTGTGCCTGGCCAGGTGCGAAGCTCTTGTGAACGCCAATGTGCAAAGATCACAGGAGAAGGGCTTGTACTGTGCCCTCTCGGACGCCGACATACTCCTCATTTCCTTTCCCTCGACACTATTGCTGTTGCTGGCCGATCGCTTGAGCGCCTCCAGCTTCCGCTTGGTTCCCACCTTCGGAGAGTCTTCCGCCATTTGTGGAGAATCCTGCAAGATTGACATTTGTTATAAATAACCCACGGATCGACTAGAGCACACGGTGACTGTAAATATTATTACGTCGCAGTGACAATTTAAATGCTCATTTAGAAAGTACATCTGTAACAACAGACTTCACAATCTTTATTTGTATGGGTATTTTAACCTCTACAGGGACGAATTTATTCAAGCTGGAATCGAGTCGGCATCGGTTGTTAATTTATTCACCTGCAATGGCGACTCGTCGACAACGTTAACAATGATCGGAGAAGAAGGCAGGAATGGAAAATTTGCGGAAAGAATAATACCCACGCGTGTTACGGTAGAAAAGATATAGTTTAACGAGAAACTAAATGTCCAAATATGTGGCCAAGGGCGTCAAGAGGTTAAATGGAATTTAAGAAGAGATAATGTACATAAGTTTGTCATAGTACCGTTCTTCTTGTTTTATGGAGGGCTCGTCCATTTAGCAAATGAACACAATTGGTTGAATGTATAGGATGAAAAAGAATTGATAATTGGTAAATAATTGGTTGGGGCATTGATAAATTAATTGAATTGTGAAAAGAACGTCATTTGAAAACGAGGCGAACGACAAAAATTCGAAAGATTCTTTGATCGTTCGTGTAAACTTTTGGAGAAGGTGAGCTTGAAATCCTACCAGGTTCTCATCCCGTTCCTGCAATTCATCGTTCATCTCCACATCTGGTACTGTTGGATCAATTGATCCGTTGCTCACTGGCGTTGCAAGATCGATCTTAGACGAGCTATCGAAGCTCAACTCCCTAGAACAGTCCTGCTTCGAGGAGCCACGATCCTTCGACCTTGAAGGCAACTCTAAGGACTCTGAGTGCCTGGTAGGGCGACCCACGCAGACTCTCTTCTGTCCTTTGAACCTGGTCTCACGTTTGTACATCGGGGGTGGGATGCGCCTCTGAAAACAAAATTTTCTTTAACGCTATTTTTACCACGATTTTGCGTACAGCTATTTCCAGGATGAGCTGGAGGAAAATGACGACCGCCAAATTAATTTAACGATCAATATACGAACAGAGAAAAAATTAATCGAGGAAGATCGATTCAACGTAGAATGATAAAATAATTTTTAGTTAAAAATAGCGTCGAATGTTTGAACACTTTTGATTAACGAAAACGGGGAGCGACGCTCGAGTGATTTTTAATCCAGGAGATCTCATTTAATTCGTTCAAACTTTGATTCGACCGTGGTAAGAGGTACTTCGTGCTTGCTAGGAAAAAAGTTTCGCGGAGAAAGATTCTTGCGTGATTGAAAAGAGCTTTGATCCTTGCGACTGATAAATTATTAGAGAGTAACGGAGGTCAACGTCACGTTTCAATTAAGTCACCCTCAAGGTACGCCTTCGAGAGATTCCCTCGTTATAATTGAAGGCTGCTCGGAATATAATTCTGTTTGTAAAAGCGAACGAGTGGAAAGTCTCGCTGTGCACCGAGACGACATTTTTCTATCGCCACACTGACAAACAAAAACACATTTTCAGAATATGAAACCACATTTACAACGTCCTCTACAAAGGAACAAAGTATTACAAGAATTGCCCTTGAGAATTCCAAAACAGAGGCAATAACGATATTTTTTTCCCAGCTTATCGACAAGCAAAAAAAACATTTTCAGGATACGAAATCGCATTTACAACGTTCACTCCAAAGGAACAAATATTACAAAAATTACTCTAAAATTTCTGAACAACAGCATTAACGATCTTTTTTTATCAGCTTACTGACAAACCGAAAAACATTGTCAGGATACGGAATGTCCTCTCCAAAAGAAGAAGTAAAAAATCATTCTAAAATTCCTAGATAAAAACAGTACCGATATTTTTCCATCGGCTCAACGACAAACGAGAAAACATTCTCAGTTTATGAGACACTCACGATTTGGGCCTCGGGTGTTCTGACAATCACGTCGAAGGCCTCGTCCTGCTCGTCTATCACCATAGGATCGTCCTCCACTTCCATTTCCTCGACCTTTATCGAATCCTCTATCGATTCGACGGACGATTGCTTGCTGAGGAAAGGAATGACGGACGGCTCCTTCAAATATTCCGTGGTGTGTACTCTCGTCTCTATATGGCATCGTGGCATTCGTGCCTCGATTCTCGCGTAAGCGTTACGATTGTTCTCCTGATTTCTGTGATCGCCTGAGAGTCCTCTAATCTCAAGGTCAGTCGCGGTCTTTATCAACGAGGGAAGATGTGCCTCTGCAACGTCGATCGATCCGCGATACATGAAGTCCAGGAGGCACTCCATCTCCTCCACCGCCACGCCTGAAATTCAAGATCGATTCAGTATGGAGACTCTACCATTTTAATTGGAGTGGTTACGCCCTACCGGTGCACGCGCTTTTAACGGTATTAACGTTCTACGGTATTAAATCGTTCCTGATAATTCTCATGCCACGTGGTTTCGATGCTTTTAACATTTCACGGTATTGATCGTTCGTAATTATTCGCACGCCACAAACTAAAAATTGTTCCGAGTCACGTGTGCAAAGGTGCCTTACTTTAGTCCGACTTTTCATCTGTTTTTCTTCATTTGCGTAAGTCGATATCCATACGACTGGTTATTTAATTTTGCAATTGTACGTGAGAAACGTTTATTTAAAAGAGGCGTCAGGCGATGATGTATTACACACTCGTTGCTACGGATGCGGTTACGAGTATAATTACAGCATATTGCAAAGATTCGTCAAAGTGTTGTTAATCCCATTAAAAATGAATGGCTCATTATATGGTTAATTCGAGGACAAGTTTTTTTAATCTGTTTGAAAAAGATCAGTGTGCTTGGATTTTAACAGGTTTCTCTGATTTAACAATTATTCGCGCACCCGTCTCTTCCAACGATGTTCAACCGTTTGAAAACTACCGAGTGTACTCGGTTTATTATAAATGGGAAAAAAATCGATACGTTGTTATTCATACGCAATCCTAATATCCAACGTTAATTTTCACCCTCCAAGAAAGAAATCGTTTATATCAGGGCTTTCCAATTAGTTTTGTTGGCGGGCCAAATTTGATTTTTAAGAAAAGCTCGCGGGCCGCAGTTAAGTTTGCACCTGTGTTTAGATGTTATTTGCCTGCTTAGCATTACCCAGGGGCCACCACGTGGAGGTGAGACAAATTTTGGCTCCCTTTTTGGTTTTTTATTTAAAAATGTTTTTGTTTTTATGTTTATTATTTTTAATTTTTTTTTTAAATTTTTTTTATATATTTTTAAATTTTTTTTTTGCATTACAATTTGTTAAAATGACTGAATCGCGACATGCTAACATCTAATGAGAAAAGTGTGCTTTATAAAAAAATACAAAAATAGTTTAATTAGCATAAAGTACAGCTATGTGATGTGGTGCCATCTCTTAAGACAACTGCAAAGTTTTGCAAAATTATGGAAAATTGTGATTATTTCTTAAAAAGGAATTATTTACGTATTTTCCAAAATCATCAGCGGGCCGCACAAAATGACCTCGCGGGCCGCCATTTGGGAAGGGCTGGTTTATATAATAGAGCTTTGAACATTCGAACGATACTATATCTGCAGATGTCGATTATATTCAGGATTACTTTCGCTTTTAGAACTGATCGTAATTAACGGTAAAGGGAGAAGTTTCGTTATCAAAGTTTCATCTCATCTCTGAAAACTCGCCTTTCAAGATGAGTATCGGCTGCTCGCCGTAGTGCTCCTTGAAGACTCTTTCGAAATAGGGACTGCATGCCGCGAGCACGAGCCTGTGCGCTCTTAGCATGCCACCCTGGCAGGCCAGTGTTGTGTCGGTGAGCGAGCCGCTCTTGTATAGCCCCTCGAACAGGCCGGACAGATTGGCCAGGTGATTGTTCCAAGTCAAATTGAACGTCTTCTCGGCCATCCTCGCGCCTCCTACGTGCCTCTGAAAAATCCACAACGTTATCAGGCTCGAGGGCAAAAGGAAAACAAATTCTCGTCGCACCCTACGTGCCTCCAAAAAAAATTCACAATATTATCAGACCCTACAATGAGGAAGAAAAAATAAAGGACAGTTTCCCTTGCATCCTGCGTGCCCCTACAAAATTCAGAGCGTCATCGGACACTACGCGACAAAAAGGAAGGAACCATTCTCCGTGCACCCTGCGCATCTCTAAAAAAATCTGCAGCATTATCAGACTCGAAAACAAAAAGAACGAAAGAAAAACAAAAAACAATTCTCGTTGCGCCGTACGTGCCTCTAACACGTCGATCGCCACGTCCCCTTGAATTTTGGTGACTGTTCAGTTAACTATCTGAACCGTTATATATACTTCCAAATACCTAGTTTGATCAATTACAATCAGGCATAGAAACCGCGTCACGCAGATTATGGGTGGCGTGCTAAGCAACGTACTACAAACATTCACAGCATCATCACCCTCCGGAGCAAGAAGAAGGAGAAAAAAAAGAAGAATCAATTCTCCTTGCGCTCTGTGCCCCTAAAAAATCCACAGCATTGTCAGACTCGACAGCAGAACAAACTGAAACAAAAAAAAGGACAATTCTCATTCCACCGTGCGTGCCTCCAAAGAATGTGCACCTTTCTTAACCTCGAGAATAATCATAAAAACTGTACACAAAAAATGTACAATCAGGCATAGAAACCGCGTCACCCAGATATGGGTGGCGTGCTAAGCAACGTACTACAAAAATTCACACCATCATTACCCTCCGGAGCAAGAACGAGAAAAAAAAAAAAGAAGAATCAATTCTTCTTGCACTCTGTGTGCCCCTAAAAAATCTACAGCATTGTCAGACTCGACAGCAGAACAAACTGAAACAAAAAAAGGACAATTCTCGTTCCACCGTGCGTGCCTCTAAAGAATGTGCACCTTTCTTAACCTCGAGAATAATCATAAAAACTGTATATAAAAAGGTACATAAAAACTGTATATAAAAAAGGGAAGAAGAAGACGAGGAAACGTATCCGAGAAAAGTAGCAGCAGTAGTAAAAGCGTTCGATCTCCTTTTCGACAATAACGAGACATTAGCATTTAATTAACGCGTTATTTCGAATTGTCGGTCCCCTTTCCTCTTGCTCCGTTGACTCGAGGGGGAGGCCTGGATTTAACAACGGCTTTGGCAAGAATAATAATAACGACGAGAGGGACGACGCGTGGGCACATGGAGCGCTCGTTTAAACGTCGAGTCACCTCGGCTGCTCAGCTGCGTTCGCAAAATCGTCGACAAGGTCGCGCGAATGGAAGCAGGAAGGAGAAGGAGAGGAAGAGGGAAGAGGGTGATTCTGCAACTTGGTCAGCTCGTTTTTAAATAATCAATTGAACATTTAATTTTCCGCTGAGGATGGACACGTTCCACTTACCGCGCATCGTCACGCGAGTACGAAGGTAATTGGTAAGGATCGATATCGACCGCTCACGAAGGAAGGTGAACGCGCGCCGCAGTGAGCTTCGACTGGCTCGTCCGATTTTAATTTAATGCCCTACGAGAATTGTGCCTCGATTGATGGCTTCGAGAATCGAAGAGGAACGCGCGAAGAAGAGTATCCAAGGTATCAGGTGGATTGGAGAACGAAGATTGTTCGATTAGACAGAAATTTCACTCGATTCTCTTATTTGCGAATTATCGCGTAGGTCATTAATTTACTAGATCTATTACTTCCATTTTTGATCATTCTAAAATTGTAGAGTGAATGACACGGCACGAGGAGAGGCAACGATGCAAACTGAATTGGAGAACGAAGATTGTTCGATCAGAGTGACATTTCACTCGATTCTGTTATTTGCGAATTATCGCGTAGGTCATTAATTTACTAGATCTATTACTTCCATTTTTGATGATTCTAAAATTGTAGAGTGAATGACGCGGTACGAGGAGAGGCAACGATGCAAAGTGAATTGGAAAAGGAAGATGTTCGATTAGAGAGAAATTGTCTTCATTTCTGCTACCTGCGAATTTTTATGCGAGCCATTAATTAGCTAAACGAATTACCTCCACCTTTAAAATCCGTCGGTCTAACAATAAAATTTAATAATCAAAAATTCGATAAAAAGAGTTACAATTGATACAGAGCGGACGTGTGCTCAGCAAAATTCTTATAGATAAAAAAATAACAGATCATTACACAGAAGATTTTTCAACTACAACCTGTTCCGCGTCCCTTCGCGTTTCACATCCAGGAAACGATACTTCCGTAAAAACACTCGAATCCTTGCCAAACTATTCATATCTATCCAATCTTCGCTTTACTTTAATTTTGATCCAGCACTAATCAATCTATCAAACGACCAAGCTTCCTTCACTGCCCCTTCAATCCTCCCTCTTTTCTCATTCCAAAAAATTCTCACAACCGTCCAGTCAACGTTCTTCCCGATATCAAGATAAAAATTCTTCACCACCTTAATCTCCATTCACGCGCGTCTTTTCTTCTCCGCAGTCGCGCGCGTATTCGTTTCCTTCTTTGTGTCTTTCTGCGTGCGCGTGTGTTACGCGTACGTGCGAAGGGAGGAAGAAACGTGCACGCCACGCCAACAACGGGAGGGTTTCCCGGTGGTTAATGCGCAGACGCGAAGCCTCGACACTGGCACGATCCATAATTTCGTTGGTGGACCCACGATGGTGGCACGCGTTTCCAAGGAGCAAAGAGAGGGGCCGAAGGGCTCCAACACTCGGGGACGTTCGCCCTGCCGCCTCCACCAACGCACCCCTTTTTCTCCATCCCTTCGCCCTTCTCACTCCCTTCGCGTCTACGAAAAAGCTCGAGCCAAGTCCAAGCGAAGGTCTTCCACTCTCCTCGACTAGGAGAGAAAAGAGAATCGAAGAGAGAAACGCGGAATGGAAAGCGGTGGGTGTCCACGTGGCAGGGCACTTAATCTCACCACTGATAAACGAGTGAATTTCATTTTCTTTTGTACTTTGAGCTTGTTTATCGTGGTTTATTATTTCCTCGTCAGAGGCAAATTTGCAAAGTTTACTCTTGGCTTGCCACTTAATATCAGGACTGATAAACGAAGTGGAATACATTTTTCTGTGTTTTTTTTTTTTTTTTTTTTTTTTTTGGGGGAGGATTCGTTTCGGTTGGAAGAAAATCTTACATAGGGATTAATTCGTGAACGACCACTGAATGTCAGGACTGACAAACGAGTGGAGCATGTTTTTCTGTGTTTTCTTTACGGTTTCGTTCGTATCGGAGGAGAATCTTACATAGGGATTCGAGGACGACCGCCGAATATCGAGAACGATAAACAAGTGTATTAAGTTTTTCTGTTTGCACAGGGATTCGTTCTTGAGAGGATTGGATTTTTCAAAGTTGATCTTCTTAATCGAATTTTTTTGTAATGCTTATCGGCTTGAATATTTGGAGAAGCTTAGTGATCTTCGTATTGTTGACGAAGAGAATGCAATCGTAGAAGAGGTCGGTTCGCCTTTAATCTGATATTTAACGCTTAGAACCTAATATTTAGCACTGAACCTTCCACACGTAACAACTTTCACTACTTTCCTTTGAGTAATTAACCGATTTGGCAAAGCGAGGCGCTCAAATGTAAATCAAACGAGGCTTAGCTTCGCGCCATGCAGCGCGTCGAGGAATGCGCGTGCGAGAGGACGATGAAGAGGTGCGCGCGTTCTAGGCCGCGACACCGAGCAGACGATAATAGAGAGGAATAGTCTAGAAGCAATAGAGAGAGATGAGAATGCACAGAGAGAGAGAGAAGAAAAGGAAAAAGAGAGGAAGACTGTGAGAAGGAAAGCGAACGAGTGATGATGATAGAGTACGAGTCGAGCGAATGATATAGCGCGAGGAAAAATTCTGACAGAGCACTGCGTACACGTTGGGAATCTGTCACTGTGCTTAATGAGCATGCATTTAATGTGCTTACATGTGCATTTGAGAAGAACAAAATACGCAGAAAGGCACAGAAGCAAGAAGATCCAACGATACAGAAGACCGAATGGAGAACGACGAAAAATCGCGATAGAGCACGTTTTCTAAATGTCCACATACTTTGGAAGAGCGTGTATTTTGTGTGCTTGCGACACTTTGCAAAGTGGACGGAGTACGCGGATGAAGAAGTCAGCGATAAGTGGAGGAAACTAACCAGAAATAATTCTGATAGAGCAGTCTCCGTATTCGACGCGTCACGAACCTCTATCTACTTCACAATACTATCTTTACTACTTTACGAGCACTAATCCATCTCGTATACTTGCCGCATAGAAAACACGCGGTAAACGAAAAACAGTCTAGAATCTTTATTCCTTAGTATTCTTTAATACTAAGGAATCGCTGAACAACATCCTGGAGCGAATGGAAATCCTGATAGAGCATGCTTGTTTCGCTTGCAATGTGCAAGTGCGAGAGAGAACAAGAAAGAGAGAGAAGGAAGAAGAAAAGCATAGAGTCGTTCGCTTGTTCTGTACAAATGTGTGTGTGTGAGAGAGAGAGAGAGGGGGAGACTACGCATTACCGTGCTCTAAGTGCGCCTGTGCGTTTAGAAACGAGCAAAGAGGAACGAAGAAGAGATGACACGAGAAAGAGAGAGAGAGAGAGAGAGAGAGAGAGAGAGTGAAAGAGAATCATTAAGAACAAAAGGGAAGGAAAATTAGAGGGAGAGGGAAGTAGAGCTCCGTCGTTTAGCCGTGATGCGTCCTGCCCACCCGACGTCTCTCTATTAATAAACGCGACTCGACGTCGCGCCGCCTCCACCGCCTCCACCGCCGCCGCCGCGTGCTCACTGCCACCGATATAGCAACTAGCAGCTCCCGCTGTAACGCGCTCGGACCCGCCATCCACGAATTTTCATCCATGAATTTTCATCCACGAATTTTCTCTTACACGGAAAAGAAAGAATTCTTGTGAGGTGTATGAAGGTGACGATCGAAAGGAGAACACGTGAGAATTTTCCTGTGGCTAGAGAAACGACTATTCGCGGTGAGAAAGATTGTTGAAGATTCTTTGGGTGGCTGTGGTGAAAGAAAAAAATTGATGATAATTTTTCGCAAAAACGAATAGAAATTTTATTCGACCAGGGGTGTAGACTTTTTTTGAACATCCTAGTAGAAGAGAAAATTCTTACGAATTTTCCTCGGGGAGAATCTTCATCCAAGAAGATCCTCGAGAATGTGTTCCATCCTGTTACCGATAACAAGAAGTCACGAATTTCCTTTCGAGCCGATAAGAGAGAATTCTCGTGAAAGAAATTCACAGGAATCTTTTGCATCGTCACAGTCGATGGAAGAATCCTTGCCAATGAGAAATCATCGTTTTTCTTTCCGGAGGAAAATTCTCCTCGAGAAAGTCTGCAGAAAAATTCTTTGCTCCCGCCAGAGCATACCTCCGTCAAAAAAACCGCCACCACCGTGAAAACACGGTATACAAATTGTCTCTGCGCTTTTCTTTCTCCGAGGAAAATTCTCGTCGAGGAAATCTCCTGAAAAATTCTAAGCTCACGGAGCTTACCACTGTGAAAACACGATATGCAAATTTTCTCTGCGCTTTTCTTTCTCCAAGGAAAATTCTCGCCAGGAAAATCTCCTGAAAAATTCTCAGCCCCTCTCGGAGCTTACCTTCGTCGAAAAACCGCTTGAGAATTTTCTCTGCGCAATTCCTTCTCTGAGAAAAATTCTCATCGTCGAAATTCTCGTGAAAAATTCTCAGCTCCACCCAAAGCCTACCTCCGCGAAAACACGACACGCAAATTTTCTCTGCGCGATTCTTTCACCGAAAAAAATTCCCACCGACAAGATCTGAAAAATTCTCAGCTCCCTCTCTCGGAGCTTGCCACCATGAAAACGCAATATGCAGTTGTTCTCTGCGCTTTTCCTTCACCGATGAAAATTCTCATCGAGAAACTCTGCCGGAGCTCTTACCTCCGTGAAAAGACGATCGCCCGGTTTGTGCACGCCGTGGTGGTGGACGACGCCGTCGTTATTTTCGTGAGGTGCTTCCACCTCCACCCCACTCCACCTCCACCGTCACGCTCGAAAGTGGCGAGGAACCCCACGGACAAGCGGACAGACGAACGGGCCCCTGACAGAAGCCGCTCCTGAGCTTTTCCGCTTCGTGACGCGCGCGCGCGCGCGCGCGTGCGAATCGCGCGAGGAGGTGAACGAGAGGAAGAAGAAGGAGAAGGAGGAGGAAAGAAACGAAGGAGGTGGAGGAGAAGGATGTGCACACGCGGCGAATGAAAGGATGAGTGATACAACAAAGAGAGCCGACGAAACTGAGGGCTGCTTCTCGCGATACTTCTTCACAAAATCTTCCACCCACGATTTTTCTTTCCCTCCTACACTTTACCACTTCACTCGCCACACAACGGCACGGACCTCGCGCGCACGGACCTCTGCTTCCGCGAATCGTTTGACGAGACTCCACGACTACGACACGACGGTGCTACGTGCACTCGCGTTCTCCGATTGAGAGGAGAGAAGGAGGGGTCGGTGGAGACGGTGGAGGTGGAGGAGGTACCCACCCGGAGGCCGCGATGTAAACGCACGGGAGGAGATTCGAGGAAAATCGGCGTCGTCGGACTTCACGGGGAAAACGCGCACCACTGAGTATGTGTATACGAGAACCTCGCTGTATACCTATGTGTGCGTGTACGTGACAGAGAGAGAGTGAGAGAGAGAGAGAGAGAAACCCCACTACTGTCAGTGTATACGCGTAAGTCTCATTACGCATACGCGCCAGTGTGCGCAGAAAAGGAGCACCCGTTTCTGTACACACATCTACGTCTCTCACCGTATGTACATACGAATAAACGCGTAAGTTTCTACTGTATGCGGAAAGCGCACCACTGTGGGCGTATTATACGCACGTGTCTCAAAAAGTATGCTCGTATATGCTCGCACGAAGAAAACACACCGCTACGTGTATGCGTATACGCGTCTATCTCACAAAGTACGCATGTAGGAAAACGCACCTCCACGTATATACGCGTACCTCACGGTATATCTGTGAGAAAAACGCACCACTGTATCTACGTATACATAAGTCTCACAGGGTGTATCTACACCCGCGTAACTCACTACGAGTGGGTATGGTGGAAAAGGCAACACTCAATGTGTGTGTGCTTCACTCACACGCGTTGGCACCCTCCCGGAGAGTTTCTCCTTCTCGTTGCGCGCTCGAGCTACTTCTTTTTCTCTCTCTCTCTCTCTCTTTCTCTCTCGCTCTTTCTCCTTCTCTCTCCTTTCGTCTCTTCGAACGCAACGACGACGACGACGACGACGAAGGGGCACGGCGTGCTGGGGCTCCCTCGACCGACTCGCGACTGATATCATTTCCAGCGGGGGACTGTGGGGTCGGCCGGCCGAGCCCCACCAGGGGGTCTCCGTGCAACCCCCACGCGGACCGTTCCTCGTGTACACGCTCGTCGCGTAGTCGTTCTGTCTTCGTGGTGGTCGAAGTCGCGTTCTCGTGCCCGCCGACGACGACGCCGGGCGTCGTCGTCGGCGACGGCGTCGTTGCCCCCTCCGAGTAAGACGCGCGCGCGCGTACAGTGTACAGAGAGTTAATCTTGTAAAGTAGAAGCTCACGTACAATTTCTATACGTAAAAAAATGTTCTTCTGCCTTTCTTCCTTTTTGTTTTTTGGTCTCGTGTTTTTGGTTTCACCCCCTACCGGAACCCGCGACGGGGCATTGTTATATGGAAAATTCATAGATTCTTGAATATTTTACAGAAGAATTGTGCGTTGAAACGACGTGAAGTTCCGTTGCGAAGGAAAATTAAGAAAAAAGAATTTTTCATTCTCTTCGTCTTCTTCTCTTTTCGTTTTTCTTTTTCGTCTCTCGTTCAACCCCCTCCACAGGGCCACCCGAGTTCTCACGCAGATTCTTGTATACAAC
Organism: Tiphia femorata; assembly: GCA_944319695.1. Taxonomy (NCBI): domain Eukaryota; kingdom Metazoa; phylum Arthropoda; class Insecta; order Hymenoptera; family Tiphiidae; genus Tiphia; species Tiphia femorata. Next base: position 6,975,115 of record OX090902.1, read on the forward strand.
ATTTCGTACATTCTCACACGCGCAAATGTCTTGCAGAAAGATCGCGGGTTGAGATAAAAGAAAATGTTTCTTTGTGAGAAGAACTTAACTCATTACCGACCGCAATTCAAAAACACAAAAAAAAAAAAAAAGATTCATCTCATATTTTAACGGCTGTATTTTATTTAGAAGTTGCGGTTAGGTAAGGAAATTTGAAAATGTGTCCGAAAAATGGGACATTCGCGGATAATCGGTTAACCGTTTTAGTGCCAAGCGGCGCGATCGCGCTTCTTCTGTTCTGTGTCGAAAATTGCCAGCGTATTATGGACATTGACATTACGATGATATTTATTAGAATCAGAATCCATGATTAACAACCCCCTAATGTCCCTACACCAGCTCAACGAGATATCAACATAGTACTGAATCGAAAGAAGTAAACTTAAGATTTACCGCATATGTGTTAACCTAAAAAAGCATGATCGAGCTTCTTGGCACTTTTCGACGTGGAATGAGACAAGCGCTATCGCGCCGCTTGGCAATTTTTAATTGGCAAAAAATAAACACCCGTGGCACTCAAACGGTTAAGAAACGAAGCTGTGCTTTTTTTCTTCTTCCCTTTTCTTGTTTTGGTCTTTCGTTTACCCCCCTAGCGGGACACCCAGCATCTCACCGCGCATTCTTACATAGAACATTCTTACGTTCTCACACGCGCGATTGTTTTTTGCAGAAAGATCGTGGGTCGAGATAAAAGAAAATTTCCTTGCGAGACGAACTTGAGAAAGCGAGTTTAGCCTTTCTTCTTCTTCCTCATTTTTGGTATTCGTTATATTCAACCCCTACCAGGCCACGCGACGCATCTCACACATTCTTACACGAGAAATTCATACATTCTTACACGCACAAACATACACACAGACGAATATTCCTTCCACCTTCTCATCCTCCACCTCTTCACCCACGATCGCAACCCTCGTCGCCCTTCAGCTTCGCCACACCCCCTCCCTTCGACATGGCGAACCCCTCGAACGACACGCATTCGCCGTACCCAGCCGCTCTTTATCCAGCCTGAACCCTCCTTGCGTAATACGCGAGGGGTTGCTCTCTCCTCCGCAGGCCGGAGAGGGGTAGGAAAAATTCCGCCCCTTAGCATCGCGCGGACCCTCCTAGTGACGTCATTTTTTACGTCGGCTTCGATCTTCGCCACGTATTTTGTTTATTCAACCCCCTTTTCCGTTGCAGATAAAATGCGGAAGCGCCACCGGTCGAGGACTCTCGTACGTGAGAGAAAAATCTTTCGTGCGGACACGTCCGGTTAAAAGATAAAGGAAAAGTAGAGAAACGTTCTAAATTTGAGTGACTCACGACGAATGAGCTGCTTCGACGATGAATTTGTCGAAAGTTTTTAAAGCTCCGGGTGTTGGAGATTCGACGAATGACTTCCGGGGTAGTCTTTCTTTATCTTTGGCGTGAGAACAAAGGATACAGGTCCTTTTCAATAGGTCGACTGCCACGCTACTTTTTCGTGGATGGCTCGTGGCGCCACACTCGGCATTTCTTTTTCGTACTCTTCTTTTTTCCTTTACGTCAACATACGATCTTTCGAAGTACCGTAAATTGTGATTAGTTTAATCATTTTTTTAATGATTTTTCTGGAGGTCACCGGTGACCACTGTGGCGCCACGGAAAAAACCGTGGCCGTACACGTGTGACCATCATGGCAGTCGAAGTGTTAAAGTAGATTGTTTCTCGAAAAAGGTAAACGACGATGATTGATAGCGGTGCCGAAGGTTTAGTAGCAATCAGATGTTTTAGACACTAAATTGGAAATGCTTTAGTGAAAGTAGAGTTAGGAGCGTGAGTTGTAATTTGTAAAATTATAATTCTTGTTCTTCCGCGGTAGGCTCATCGTGAACACGGAGAGGAAGGAAAATGATCAAATTAACCGAAGAACAATTGCTTTAACCCTTTGAGCTCGAGCGGCGACTCTCACTCGCCACGACGTTTCGCGTGGCAATTCCAATGGCGAGTGAGAGAAGACAGTCTTTGTTTATGCTAGATTTCGTTATCTCCAATTGATAGAAGCGCAGTATTGATGCGTGAACAAGTTTCTCGGCTGTTTATGTTCTTTTACAAGAAGTGTAAAATGATGTATCTTAATACCGACGCGATAACGTCGCTAGGAGGAAGAGGAGGAGGTGAAGCGATTAAAATGGAGATTGACATTGAAATTAATCTGAAATTCCTCTAGGACCATGGTCCTGACAATGGATCCAGCGTTAGGTGAGATTGGACGGTCGTAGCAAGAGTATCGCTAGGTTTTTCATCACTGACTTTAAAGTATCGAGGCCCTATAAAAATGGAAAACAGCAAATGAGATTAGCACGAGTGAAGATGAGTTTGATTTTGAACTGGTGAGAAACTTGGCTATTCGTTAATAGTTATATAGCTCGACATAATTCATTTTTACATAAATTCGTTTTATGTTACCTGCGAGACCCTCGTTACATATGCGCAATATCGTCTCGAGGTACTACTTCGCCCGAACGAAAAAGTCATCGAGCCCAAAGGATTAATAATTGCCTCCATTGCATTTCACAGAAGAGAAAGAAACCGAGCAATTACTTCAATCCAACCTGATTGTGAAATTCACCGACAACGAAGTCAATTTCTCTAATTCTGGAAAATCATCTTCACGGAAAAGCCCTCGAGGAATTCGAGGCGAAGAAAATATATTCCAGGAATGTCTGATCCCAACTTAAAACGAGAAACGAGCAGAATAAATTCCTTATTGTCAAATGAGACTTTCTCTTGCCGCAGGGATTCGCGCGAAGGCCATTCACGAGACTCTTATCGCAGCATCTCTTATCAAAAAGTTTCTAGGGCCCGTTTTTAACTCGAACCTAACCGAACGACTACTGTACAATGCTTTCGACTACTGAAAAATTTTCTAAATGCTGTAGAGGCAACGAGAGGAGGGCACACGCACACGACACCACGAGAAGCCTCCAAGAAAGCCTTGAAACATGAAACTGCTCGTCCCGCGGTGTCGCAATATAGGATGGACAAGAGAGTGCAACCGGGCGTATGACGTAATCGTCACATGGGCACGCATGTATTACGATCGTGACACGACGACACGGGTGCACGTGTGCGTTTGCACGTGTGCATCGTCTCCCAGCCTGCGTAGAGCCGTACGCGTTCTCGAGAAACTCGCATGAGCCACGCGGAATTTATATGGAAAAGCCTGTTTGCTAGTTAATTGGAATGAAAAGAAAAAAAAAAAGAAAAGGAAAAATGAACAAGAGAACTCAATTGTTGCCTTTATCCATGTTATATGCCGCACCTTTCACGCGAATTCCCGGAGGAAGAGAAAAATTGTAGGATCACTTTTTCGGCTACGAGGCGACTCGAGAATTGAGAGAGAAGTAGAGAAGGACCGTAATGGATAAATTGATTTCTCGCGTACGAGGTGACTGGGCGACCGATTCGGGGGCAGCGAGCGAATATCGATTCGTTATTTTTAGGGATAGTACATCTGGGGACCCCACCTATCCGCTCTCTGGCTCTCTTGCCTTCGAAAATTCTTCATTAACCATGCGATCGTTAGCCACGACTGTTTCAGGATGACAATTAACCGGCCTCGGGATGAGTGAGCTCACTGCGGTTGTGGATTGAGGAGGATTTTTCAGGTTTCCAAACGTGTACAGGTGTATCTGGTAAGAAATTTATCAATTTACATACGTAGCACAATAGAAATATAAATATGTACCGAAGCGTACATTCAGTCGATGTAAATAGACTATCATTAAGTAGTATAAATAACAAAATAGTTTAACTGTTGGCGAGAATTATAAATAATTATTAATTGTGCTATTCTAGTGATAATTGAGAACCATTCGTGTGTCTGTACATTATTTTAGAAGACCAGTCTTTGTCCGGGCGAATTTAATTACGTTTGTACTGCCAGTGTGTTAACTTAGGGTTAAACAATCTAGTTTGTTTGATATTTACATCAGGACCACGTATACAAACCGTTTGAATATTTGAGACTTCTTAAGACTTCGATTCTGTTGGGATCCGAATTACAAAAGTGTCGCAGTAAATCTTCGTTGAATCCACAATCGCTTAAATTCTCTTGACCAAATATTCTCTGAGATACAACCGCAGTTTGCCCACTTTGCGATTGTTCTGTAATAATACAATAATTGTTTCATTGTGTTGGGAATAATTAATTAATGAATTTGCAAATGCTTTCTACCTGCATTGTGCTTCACCGTAGAGAAGCACGCTGTATGTGCGGACTGTGCACAACTTACTGAATACTGCTCCAATTGACTGGATTTCAATAAATAGCAGAGTGAAGGTAGAACGTGTGGTAACAGAGGTCCTTTTACCTCCAAAGAATAAAATCTATCTTGGTCCACTCTGACGATGCTCTCCCTCACCTTTTACAAAGCAATTTTTATACGTTAACTAGGTATAGCTTTCTTTTCAGGGCAATATTCATGTAAATACCTTGAGTGGCTTTAATGTAGCACCATGGAATGCCGTTGGTCCTAATAATGTGGGAGGAATACCACTTAACGCACCAGTAGTCGCAGTGGCAGACTTACAATTGACTAAAAAATTGAACAACGCTTGTGCCTCTACTCCTTTCACAAATATCAGAGAATGCCTCATGTTATCTATTTCACTTTCTTTCTCCAGCGTCGCCCTGGTCTAAAAAAAGCTTCTGGTCAGTTAAGAACAAGTCGGTTCTGAACCTATTATTTATTTCTTTAAAAAGAATCACCTGCGAACTATTAATTCTACGAATTTCTGAATTCTCTATGCCAAGGCTTTCCAACCACTTGTCGTGAGGCTCGTCTTCTTCGTCACCAGGATTATCCTCCTGTTCGTCATTCGAAAGTACAGTAATATTCGACAATGTATCGCACCCAGAATCCGCAGTATCAGAATGCCTTTTGGAATTTTTCCTCAATGGCATTGTATACTCTATCTCTACAGTAAACATTGCGATTAGCTGCTTTCTCCACATCGTATGTCATTCTTATCTGCGTGCAGTATACCTTCTTGCTTTAAAGCTTGTCGGAACCCACGAGTTGTGGGTGACAGTAACGCATGAACTTCGGACAAGCCGCAAATTCCAGCGGCACGAAATAATACGGTAAATGTGTTGGCGCATACATAAAAATATGGACATTGTCTCGCTCTCAGTAAATGAAACAGCGACCTGAAGCTATCGCACCATTCTCTGTACAATGCGTCTTTCACATACTGATTGGACGCAATCGAAGAGTTACTCGCTATACTGGCGGTCACCTTGCCAGCAGCACGAGGAAACAATTCTAACCATGGTAGAGACGGATGTTGCCAAACCATGCAATATCGATGAAACCTATAAACAACGATATCAATTAATATTATATAATAACTTTGAATAGAAAATTATCAAACACGAAAATATAAAGAAACTAGACCTGGCATTGGGACTAGTATCTAACGTAGTTTCTTCTTCGCCAATATCTAAACATCTGACAAAGCCTGTAGTACCCGAAGCTTCCTCGCTAGTCTTCAATTTTCCATTCCAAGGAAAAGGCTTGGCAGACATGAAACGCATTTTAGTATTCAACGTCCAATCTATAGGAATATAATTTTCTCCTTGCGGAATTTCTGAGGTAACTGTAGTCGTGCATTTTTCTACTTTTGAGAATACAGATGCAAAATTTAAGGAACTATTAACTGACTCTTCTACCCTACTCGTTGCTTTCGACGCATTACAATTGAGCAATTCGAAAAGGGTGCTGTCGCTGCTCGCTTCTATATCTGGAGAAACTATATTTTGTCTTTTGTTCGGTACATTCTTTGAGAAGGGGTTCTTGCGCTTCTCCGATAAACGTTCGGTAAAATCAAAACCCAGTTGTTTCGATTGTTCCGTGACCGTGGACGTAGATTGCCCTGGTTGGAGATTTGAGCCGTTCATTCGTGCCTGTAAAGCACGCTTTTTCATTTTTAATCGATGCAACTGCATCACTTGATCCGGTCGTTTCCATTCTGGAGCGTTTGCTTCGATCGTCTCCATTGGTGAGAATCAACTTTGTAATCTCTCCTACGTGGTATCAATTTCAATGGATAAATAAGAAAAACGAGTGACGTCCTTTAACGCGCACACGCATTGCTCAAGTCATTTTGGCTCCATTTAAAAACACTTAACCTTCTAAAGTTACGAACCTCTACTTTCAGCATCGCTCCATTCGTTTACGAAAGCTCGGGATTTAAAACTCGGAAGCAATTCTGCCATCTAGCAGGGTAGCGGACACTAGAATTCTCATTATATTTCGCCTGAAAATAAAAGTTTTCAACAGGATCTCAGAACGACAGAACTGGTACACAAAGAGATCTTCTCGTGTCCCGCGCGAATACAACCAGCCAATGAGAGAACTCGTAAATGAATTTCTAGTGTTACATCCAACGATCATCCAATCAGACGAGCGAATGATTCGATCAATCGAATCGCGACTCCATAGCCCGCAGGGTAAAGATTCTATGGAAGAATCGTTTTTAAACGACAGCGAGCTTATCGACTGCCCATATGTACACGAGCTTTCAGAAATGATAGATTACCAAGTGATAACCATAACGACCACTTATACTTTAGTCTGTTTTTAGAGAAATGATAAATTACCGACTGATACTTTATAGATTACTAATATATTATCATTTCGGTGCACGATGATGCATTTTATAGACTTTCAATCAATTACTACTTTCACATATCCCACGTATTGACGAAGACTTCCCCGGCGCATCGCCAGTGATTTTTATAGGTTGGGTGAAATTATCTTCTGTAAAAAAGTTTGTATATATTTAAAAATGTGAAAGTCAGTTAAATAAACGTAGAAATAAAAAAATTGCACGGCAATAGTCATTTCACAACCTGAGAATTACCTAAACATCCTTATACCTGTATCACTTCACCCTTTCGTTAAGAGAATCTCTGTCTCTGCAATTTAAGTCGCAATTCTTCTTAGAATTAGTTCTTGCACTATCACCGCGGAGAGATTGTTAAACAGGGCCAGTGCCCGTCTATTTGGAGAGATCGTTTCGCCGGATTCTGGCGGGTCTCGAAGATAATTGCAATGCTCTATTCAATCAACCGTACGTATGGAGTCGTAAAGTAAACTATGTTGCTTTGCTATGTAGTTGCGCCAAAGTGGTGCTCAACGCAGTGAATTTTTTCGGCCTCCCTAAAAGCATAAACGCTGGTCCCCTTTAGCACGAAACGTACCGAAAATGTTTTCCATAGGGTGATTTTCCTTGTTAATCGGTCATTTGACCTGCGTTTGGTTGCTGTAGTGTTAACAATCTCACCTCGGTGAGACTATAATCTTGAATTGCATCGGTAATTCAGTTTATAAGTCTTAAGTCTATAGATCTTAAGTCTATCCTATATCACCGTACATCTCGTCTGTGGTTTGCATAAATAGGTAATTGTGAAGTCGGTAACTGAGAAGCCGGTAACCATAATGTTGACAAATGTGTTGTCGATAAATTACAGAGAGTCGGTAATTAGAAATTCAAAAGCTTAGGAGCCGACGATTGAGCATTCGGTAATTGAAATACGTACAATCACCGAGGAGAGATGTGTAAAAAGGGTCAGCGCATGCCGATCTAGGGACGTCAAAAAACTTTTAGTAAATTTTGGGTGGTCAGCGCCACTTTGGCATAACTACATAGCCAATCAACATAGTTCGTTGATCGAAAAGGGTACTGCAATTATCCCCGCGCCCGCCTCGTCCAGAGGCCGACGTCCCTAGATGTTAAGCACTGACCCTCTTTAATAACATTTCTTCAGTGTTACTACAATTAGGTCCGCGTTCGGTCCAAGTGCAAAAAGTAAAATTTTGCTTATAAAATATATGGGTGTCCGGTCGCTCAAACAGAACACTGCAATTATCCCCGCGCCCGCCTCGCCCGCAAAACGGAGTCCCTAGATCGGCATGCGCTGACCCTCTTTACACATCTCTCCTCGGTGGTACAGTTGCACAAATTTCTCTGCATTACTGCGAGATGGCGCTTCGTATACCATAAAAGTCATTATAATACGCCATACTAGGTACTAAATATATAATTGTAAAATGAAGGACCTGAAAGGACCCCACCACATTCAAATTCACTAAAAATCTATATAGAAAGCTTTGATCTTTCGCACTTATGTTAAGAAAAACGAAACGCTTGCCGTTTTATTCGCTCGTTTAATGATTATTGTCCGTTAAGATAACGTTCAGAATCTTGTTCAACAAGATCTTGTTCGCAAATATCTATATGCGATCTTTGGTAATTTAAATATAATATAATTTTAAAATATAAACATGCATGCGAAAGTGTATGCAATACTTCTTAAATGCGAGATGAATCATTAAGACATACAAGAAAACAATTTAATGATTGTCAAAATTCATATTTTGGTATTATGCAACATGGTACATGACGTGACATATACATATATCTGATCTAATTCAATAATGTAGCTATAAAAATTAAAAAATAGTGTCGTTGTCAAATTAAGGGAATAATTGCGACACGTATAGTTTTGATCGATAATGTGTGTATGAGATTAATGTATTAATGGTTTTTTAATCAATTTTAGAATAATTCTCATACGATAGTAGTATAAGCTTAACAATGAATTTATTATGCATACTATAGATTGAATATTAAACTTGCAATTTATTGCTTAGTATTTCCAATAAAACTGTTATAAACAACCAGTATGTCTACGATGGTCAGAATGTCAAACAAGCTTGAATATTTGGATTTTAAGGAATCAACACATAGCACATGAAAAATATATGATATAATCGTTATATTTAGTTGCTTTTGTGGTATGCGTATGCCTAGATGACAACATGGCAAAACGATGAATAGCACATTCATAACCATCTGATTGCTGATAACTTTCCTCCGTTAAATCTAATACGCCATGTCACATTCATACTGTGTGATGGCAGGAAACACATTCGAAACATTCACACATTCTTCGCGACTTTGTTCATTTTTATATAGTAAATTATTACATCGTTCCTCCTTTGCTTTACACAATTCTTGTTTATTTATGATGTCAATGATCGTACCAAACGGTGAACATGTAAACTAGATAATTACAAATGATAAAAATAAAAAGCCTCTCACAAGATTTCCTTCCTCCTAAACATTCGGCTATTAAACTTGTTTTTATATATTTATATATAAAATACATAATAGAGGCTCACACAAGGTCCATTATCATATTCGTATATTCTTAGTTACTCTTAATTGGCTGTTTCATAATACTGAAGCAGCCTTTTTAGCCTTCGCTGAACCTGTTAAATAATTACAAAAGTCCATTCTTTGCAACTGCTACGTCTTGTCATACTCTATTATAATACAGAACTTTTCCCCAATTTTCTTTATAAGTTTAAAGTTACATCTTTTAAGAAATTTACACAGAGGTTAATAACATCGTGAATGAAATACAGGAATTATTTACAAGTATGTATAATATATATATATTTGAATATGGTCACCTTACTTTTCTTATGCAATGTTACCGACGTCTCAGAATACTCAGTAAATAATATGTAAATGCATTTTATGTCATTTGCAAAGTAACAAGCTTGTCCGATACCATAAAGCTATAGAAATAACATCGAAAGAAAAGCGAAATAACTTTTACATAAATTACATTTCAGGCCCCAAGTTGTCAAACTTGGTAATAACAATTAATTAATTTACCAGTATAAATACCACTTTTTGGTGTTCTTACACTATACAGTGAATAGTTGTATGATACTTTATTGCAATTTATGTAAAAGCGAAGAATATGCAGAACATGAAGGACAACAAAAAAACTGTGTCATTATATGTTATAATGTTGAAATTGAAGGATACAATAATTTATAATTAGGTAATTTGTAACATGCATGAAATTCTCATACAAGAAGTACGTGTACACTGCAGTTTATCCAGTTAATTTGTATTGTATATAAAACGCAAATATAAATCAGATTTGTTGGTAACCAAATTGTTTCACAAATTATGGATAGTCACAACCAACTTCGTAAAAAAATTATTGACATCATTAGCAGAATAAATATAATGATCTTTAGGCCTCCTCAGTTGTAAAGCACAAGATGTAAATTTTACATAACTTTTCATGATAAGTTTGGAATAGCTGATTTATGATATATTAAATTTTTGGTAACTACTGTACAGCAAATATCAGACTAAACATTCGAAACTGTTAATGCAGTACATCATTCTCCAAGAAGTTTAGAAAATTGCATCAAATCTGTAAATGAAACTTTCATGAATTACAAAAGTAGTACCAGAAATTTTTAAATTGGAACCGATCTAAACTAAGTGTTATTAGACTTTTGTAGTGATATGAAATGTGTTCTTATGATGAAATTCCTACCATGACAGTGCATGTGCTGTGATACCTTACTAGCTTCTGATATTAAGATTATGTAAGAATAAAAGAAAGAGAGACAGTAATATAGCTATGTAATTGCAATATGCAATTATAAGCAAATCATAAATTCCTAACAAATATACTTGATAAAAAGGTTCTTTTTACATCCTAAAGGTTCTTGGTGACTTATGAAGAAAACATATTATTATTATAATAATAATAATAATAAAAATAATAATTATAATAATAATATTAATAATATAATAATAATAATAATAATAATAATAATAATATATCGGTTACAATTAACTATAACGTCCATAAAGTATTTTCTTCGCCGTTTTTGTACAGGATTACTAAAAACATTTTTTTTCGCTCCTCGTTGAGAAAATAAATATTAATATTAAATCTGAAATATTATCTCGTTCATTATCACTGTTCTGCTTCACTTCGTCTACTGTCTTTGTTTCATGTCACTAATATAAAGTCTGTATCATAGTCTACCTTGGCAAATCGAATTGCCTAGTAAGTTTATAGGCCTCTTTTTATATATATGGAACATTACAATATCTTTTTCCATCTCTGTCTCACATTTTATGCACAAGTACACTATCTGCAAGTTAAAGTAAATTTAAACGCCAGTTTCACACTTTACACTAAGATTCGAAATAATTGCGTTGATCGCTGCTCACAAGAACAAAGAGCTTAGAGGCCTGATTCAAGAGGTCACCTATGGCTACTGCTGCTCTGGTCATTCATATCATAGAGGACTTGTGCGATTGTCCTTGATGATTCAACGTTACTTAAAGCCACACCAGCCAAATGAGGCTCATATGCTCTAAGGTGCCTATAAGAATATTCGTGTTATTAGAGAATCTTGAAAAAGTTCTTGCTTAAAGAAGTTGTCTTACCTCCTACCATGTGTTGAGTATATGACTAGGTTTCTGAGAATGAGAGCTGCTGTCAGGCGAATACTTTTGGTTACTGGACCTTCGTTGTCGTCCTGTGAACAAAAATCAATAACAAAGTACAGTAATGTGAGTAGGATTAATTTACAATGGGAAAAACTGAAAATAAATAAGCAATTTTTAAGGAATAAACATATATAAAGTTACTTTACAAAATATCCCTGTATGAACGTGCAACATATTACACTTTTTATCAGTATGTAAAACATATTGTATAGTAATAATTATATCAGCGCTAAATTAGTTACTGGCATGCTGTATGAAAGTATGAGCTATCAGTCTTAAGTTTGGCGTTTTACAATATGTAAATGGCAAATGTAACATTAGGAAGAAAATACAAAACTGTATTATATATACCTGTGTAGAAGTAAATATATGAAATAATATGGAAATGTTTCATTATTACGTGTAGTAGAATTAAGTGTCATAAGGACAAACTGCGAATGTAGATAAAAACATGTAAATAAGAGTTTTATTTAATCAATAAAACCAGTGCAATGTGATCACGTTTTACATACATATTAGTTTTAATCATGAAATCCAAGCTATGCATAAACTTCGACTTTAAGAGTAACAATACCGTATTTATGTCTTGTATAGGAGTACATATAAAGTACTTGTAAAATGTGGATAATCCTACACTTGACCTTCAGCTAACGAGACAATATCTACCTTTTTAAAATCGTACTCGAATAGTGTATTTGCACCTACATCAATGCTTCTACATGATAAGCAATTTTAATGATTTATAGTGAACAGTTTTTGCACAGATGTACCAGCACCTTCCTGTCAGCTCAATTTCAGAACACATAAACAAATCACAGTATTGCTAGCTACGAAATTAAAACGATGTAAAACCATGCTACAGTACTTGGGGCCAAATTCAAGAAAACAAAACGATATTGTGCGAAAACAATAAAATAAGCACAAAAAGGCGACAAGGGCAGCACACAGGGGCTGTGGCTGTATAATGGCTCCTTTCCAATTTTGAACACGTGTTTACCTGTTCTGGTGGAGGATTTTGCCCAGGTCTGGGAGAAGAAGAGCTTGTAGTGGCTGCAGCGGGCTTGGTTGGCCTTTGCTGCTTTGCCAGGAGAATGAAAAACTTAATTAAATTTACAGTACAACCTTGAGAAAGTGCACAAAATCGCAAGTTAACGTATTCGTTATAGAAGATTCAGTATTCAACATCTATGCTAATATCTAACTTTGTACAGTAAGGTAAAGGTTAATATGCTATTTTGCCTAGAATCTGTATGATTACATTCAGTCCCTAAATAATTCTATTAGTGGCTGACCTTTTTCTTCTATACATTGTGACACAGAAGATTTGAACAGAATTATGAGAATATGTAATACTAAGAATGTTCAGCTTATGTGTTCTTTTACATAGTAAAGCATTATCATATTACCCATAACGTTACACACATGTTTACTTTTGACTTCCTTTAACAGTAATCATGCATGGAACGAATACTTCATTGTGTTCCAACAGAAGGAGAATTGTAAAGTGAATTTTTTGTATGTTGTTACACTTAGCAGTTATATAAGTATATTAAATGTACCATTAATTCCTTTGGATTCACAAATTCCAAAGCATGCCGTTTAATAGCATGGAATGCGGCATTTGGTGCATATCCAGGATGATGTGGCGTTGAAGGTGTAGATGTAGAAATTTCAGTTTTTCCAGTTACTGTTAATTGTTTCCTTCGTATAGACATTGTCTGAAAAGAATTTTAAGGCAAAACAATTAGATAAGTTTTGGTTAATCTGATTTTCTATATTGCACAAATTTTCTTTTATTACTTACGTCGGAATTGCAGTGCCTGTCATACAAGTGTGTCATTAAGGAAAATCTACGCCTCTTGAGTGCATCGCAACTTGCCCAGAGACACAATACCTCATCTCCATTGGTTGGGCAATGTGCATCACAAACGTGAAGATATACTTCATGTGGTGTTTTAAATTGCCTATAAGAATATTATTTTAGAATCTTGTACGAACGAAAATTTATTAGTGTAAAATACTAAATACCTCAGGCATCCTCTCCATTCGCATAAATATGCATTGGGGTCGATTTTTATTGTAATTGTTTTGCTCTCCACTGGATGCTGACTTGTCGAAGGTTTACACTCTGGATCTGTGGAGGTTGAGGAACTGACAGTTTTTACAACTTTCACGAGTGGTTTAACTGAGAGTCCATGCGTTGCAGCAGCTTGATGTGGCGTAGTTGGTCTGGTCGGTGGTGGCGTAGATGCTGGTGTTGGTGTAACAACTCTTGATGGCACACTAGTAGCTATTGGACTTTGTTGGGCCATTGCAGGAATTGTAACCGTTACAGTATTTGGATTTGTTTGTGCTACAGAGCTATTAACTATTATGGAAGCTTGTGGGATCGTGGCTGACGTTGGAACCAACGGTGGAGGGATATTACCAAGAGCAGGACTTTGTAATATAGGACGTTGAACTTGCGTCACAACAACTTGCTGCCCTTGTGGCGTTACTGCAACCATCTTTTGCGGCGTCGGTTGTGTGGTCGCTTGAGGTTGAAGGATAATTATCGTTTTAGCACCAGTGCCTTGCTGTTGAGTAGTTTGTGCAACCAGAACAGTTTGCGCCTGACCTTGCACCAGTGCTGTTTGCGACTGCGCTAATACGTAATTTTGACCAGGAACACCGCCCGAAACAACATACTGTAACTGTCCACCAGGACTTTGTTGCAATAAAACTTGTGGCTGTGATTGAACCTGTCTTCCTTTTACCGGAGTAGTAGGAATAATGACTTGATTATTTGGTTGAATAGTTTGTTGAACAACAATTTGTCTTGGTGTTGCCACTATAAGCTGCTGTTGTGGATGGTGTTGATGTGGATGAGGATGAGGATGCTGAAGCTGATGTTGATGTTGCTGCTGTTGTTGTTGCTGTAGCTGGTGCTGTTGTTGCTGGAGCTGATGCTGCTGTTGTTGAGGCTGATGCTGCTGTTGTTGTTGTTGCTGTTGTTGATGTTGATGCTGATGCTGCTGGTGATGGTGGTGATGGTGATGGTGCTGTGATTGTTGTTGTTGTTGTTGTGGTGGTTGTTGCTGCTGTGGTTGTTGGTGTTGTTGCTGCTGCTGCTTCTGCTGTTGTTGTTGTTGTTGTTGCTGCTGCTGCTGTTGTTGGTGCTGTTGACTAATTTGATTAATGAAGATATGTGATGGTTCTTGTTTTATAACGGGAGGTGGTGGATTGTCTTTATTGATGACCACTTGCTCATCTAAATCTGTTTCATCTTCTATACAGTCTGCAGCCAAAGCAGCATATAAATTTGCAGCAGTAGACGAAACTGTTACTTTTTCATTGTCTTTATCGTCATCCTGTTCTTCTGATTTTATACTTGAGACAGTAGATTCTGCAGTTGTCGAATCGACAGCTGGGTCAGGAGATGTCGTCCCATTGGAATATTTGGGTTTCTTGGCATCTGTTTCATCAGAGTCACTTGCTGATCTTTTTATGCCGCGCGGTGCTTCAATCAACGTATCTTCTGATACTTCGTTTTGGATGACACCTTCTTCAAGTTCTGTTTTTACCTTTACATCTGTTGGAGATTCCTTTAGTGCTTTTTTAATGTGATTTTCTACTAAATCCATCCCTTTTTCATTAATTGAATTCTTTCCAAGTACACCATTTAATATAGGTTCTTTATTAACCTTCCTCTCAAGCAAGTCTGCTAACATCATACTTTGTAAAGGTTTTTCTTTTGAACTGACACTAGATGAATCCTTTGACGACCCATCTTCTTGTGCATCAATGTCAATATTGCTCGGCGCACCATTAAGAAGAATGCCTTCAAAACTTGTTAATGAATTTTCTTCCTCAACACCAACACCAGAACAATCTCTACTGCCACCTATACCACTACTTGATGCTAGAGAATTGTTGGTTGAATCAGAATCTTCAGCAATCGATGTACATGTAGAGCGTTGATTAGTTTTGTTCGCAGATATAGTTGATATAGGTGGTCGACAAACTTTTACATTTGAAGATATGTGATTTTCAGTTGAATTCAAAACTACTGTTGTAGATGTTACAATTTGATTGACATTGTCATTGTCGTTTTCTTCAGTCTGAAAATCCCAATTTAGTATAAAACATATTGCATATTGCATAAGAATAGTATTTAATCATAAGAACTTACCTTCTCACAATTATTAGTCATAATAAATTTGGCTCCATTAAGCCTTTGTATCTTTTTGGCAGGAATAGGTGTAATAGCTGGTTTTGGTTTGGAATTCATAGGTGCCTTTGGGAGAATTGTTGCTGGAGTTGCCGTAGGAGCAGCAGGTTGTACAACTCCTGTCAACTGTTGCTGTAATAGCCTTTGCTGCTGTTGGCGCTGTGCCACCTATTGAATAACAGTTAAATTACAAATCTGCAATTGTACGTGTATTTAAAGCCTGTAGTACAAATTCAAGTTTCCTGCGCAAGTAATAATAGAAGACAACTTCTTCAAACAAAAAGAAATTTCATTGTAATTATATTTGACACTTTCAAATGCTTCAATGATCTGAGAAAACTTGTTCTGCACAAATCATGCTCTTGTTAGTACTATAATAATATCAGTGCCTTAGTTTAATCCACATCAAATAATTCTATTAAATTTTGTTAATAAAATCTACTGATATTGTAATATTTATATAAGGGGAAGGGGAAGGACATTTTGGTTCAAACCTGTTTTCAAAACAGAATAACTACATAACAACAAAAATCTTAACACAACAATCAACACTAAGCATAGACACTAACAAAAAATACACAAGAACAAGAGAAAATAAATGTAAGACTTTGATAGGCCCATTTGTTTTATTAAATTGATAGTTTATACAGGGTGTCCCAGACCACTCATACAATCTCTCGTGGGGACATAGAGCGGCTTGCGCTGAACATAAAAGTCCTGTACCGTTTTGCGATAATCGCAATATTTATTGAGTTATTAATTGTTAAAGATCAAAGGAAAGGGCGTCCGCCAAAATAGCAGCGGGAGAAGCGATGGAGCCTCTGCGAGCTGTAGGACGGCCCCGTTTACCTACAAACAAATGCGGGGCGCGGTAAGGGAAAGAATAACGCAAAAGAAGCCGACCGTACAGCAGTGTCTTAGCCTTCCCCTTACCGCGCCCCGCATTTGTTTTGTAGGTAAACGGGGCTGTTCTACAGCTCGCAGAGGCTCCATCGGTTCTCCCGCTGCTATTTTGGCGGACGCCCTTTCCTTTGATCTTTAACAATTAACACTAGGTTTACGGGACTTTTTTTATAAACGCAATTTCCCATTTAAATCCGTCAAATTGACGGGTTTCCGTAAACCTAGTGTTAATAACTCAATAAATATTGAGATTATCGCAAAACGGTACTGGACTTTTATGTTCAGCGCAAGCCGCTCTATGTCCCCACGAGAGATTGTATGGGTGGTCTGGGACACCCTGTAGAAATAATGAATAATTAATATGTAGAAAGAAATGTATCTATGTAGAATATGGAAATGAAAATAAAGAGATGCAAAGGACCACTTTTTATCAGAACATTTATAGTTATATGTTCTCTGGCTAATTACCTGACAGATAGTAAAAGAACTATCTTGTTTCATCTTTTTGTATAGAGCTACTTGATAAAAATTAAATCTTATTTGTACAAATTTTATCTCTTTAATGACCAGCCTGACAGAAAAACTATCATATATGTGTATATATATTTGAAAAAATATACGACAGTCTCCGTTGTTAATATACAACGATGATACCTGGTTGCTGGTTATTAGCTGGTTGGCACTGATGCTGGATGCGATGCTAGCAGTAGTGTTTGTTACGCAGGCAGTAGGAGCAGACACACAAGTCACAGCAGCACTGGGCATGCAGTCGCTGCTGACCGTTACCTTGGTAGCCAAGAGGCTTTTTATAATGGAACTGGATGTAGTGCCACTGCGATTATCTTCTTTAGTTACTACCTGGACACTTTGAGATTGTAGCTGTTGTTGTTGCTGTTGAGTTTGGGAACCACTGGCCAGCAGCGCCTGGCTCAGGTGAGGATGTGATACTGATACCTAATCGACAGTAGTCACAAAACAATTCTCAACCACTGTAGCCATACACACATACACAAATACGAACAGTTATGAAAGGTAAAGCAAATATGTTCAAGCGGGAGAATTTGCAGCCATCTATGAAAGGTATTTCGATAAATTGACAAAGGTCACTTCTAATTCTCAAAGAGTTTTAAAGTTACAAACACACAAAGTATTAACGTTACGTTATATTGGATTACACGTTAAACATTTAAAAAATAAAATTTGTATGTGAAAAATATGTTGAACACTACGTCTACTTTTAAACATTGTTCCAAATCTCTTGTCAAATATTAAACTTTATACTATATAAATAAAAATAAATTCACTTAACCCAGCAATATTGATATGACAGATTTTCATTTTCATGTCAATAAGGATACGATTAATGCTAAGTTAAGAAAATAATTCAAAAGTAAAGCAGCAGCATTATTCTAAATAAATAAAGACAAAATACAGAGAACTATATTAAAGAAATGTAATTATTGTAGTTCAGCAGAATGTTAGTATATATTTAAGTTTATATGAAAGCATTATAGGAACTGGCTATCCTGTAACAGCCAAAAGAGATATATACAAATTAATATTTTTTCTATATGTATTCCTTCCATTAACACCTCAAACAAAAGGCTGTATTTTCATATAACGAATAATTTTTCGATTAAGAAATAAATTGTAATAACTTACAAGTTGTTAACCACAAGTAATCGGTATATGCAAGTGAGAATATTAACAAACATTAACAGGATATATATAGCAGCCACCACATTCAATAATATTCTAATATAAACAATTGACATGGTGTCTATCGGAGTACCAGTATTAGCAATACACCTTAGAGGAAGCAGAGAAACCTAAATCCTTGTTTACTTCATGCTGCTATATGATATTCGTTCATCTGTATACAGATTTATAACTCCGCATAGATGTATACCATCTTGTAACAAGAGGATATCCAGGAAAGAGAATGCATGCAAAGAATATCATCATTATGGAGTTTAGCGTGTATTAGAGGAAGCCCAAAGTAAAGCAGTACTATGAAACTGCAACCAAAATGAGAACCAAGGTCATGAAAGAATGGCGTAGAGTTAGGAATCGGACCCACCTGACTTTTAGAATCAACCTTGGTGACTGGATTTAGGGATTGATTTGAAGTGCTGGATGGTGGTTTTGGGGGAGCAGACAATTGGGCCTTTAGGATTGGAGATGCAGGGGCCGGAATTCTTTGGGCCCCGGATGCGGGATTATCTAGGGCCGTGCTATCGGGAGCAGGACTTATATTCTTGATTGTACGCTGTTGTACGGCAAGCACCTTTACTGGAGTTGTGTTGACAGCTGGAATTGGAGTTGTATTTGTTGCGACTGCAGTCTGGCTCGGATAAGTTATTTGGGCAGGCGTGGCACGAACGCGGATCCCTTCGTAATACTGTGTTCCAGTTGTTTCTCCCTTTAACGGATTCGGTCCGATGGTTCCACCGAATACAGATCTACGTCCACGGAATTGCATTAGTGAGAGGGTACAAAGGATTTCGAATTATAGGAAAAGGACTACGAATGGAAAGTATTACACATTCTAAACATAATCACCTAACGCAGCGCGGAAAGTGTAGCGGCGCGATCACGCCTCTTCTACCAATCTTTGTGCAACAACCGAGATACTTCTTGTACAATTCCTCTTGTTCTATACGAACTCCGGGTACGGGCTCGAAGGTGGCCCTTAACCAGCCTAGAGCAAATTGTTCGTTCTCCTGAATGATCTGTTGATGAGCGTGCTGTTGTTGAAGTGAATTGGCCGTCTCCACTGCTGCTTCTGCATATGCACAAAAAAAGGGAATCATTGCACCTGCTCCAATATGCATCCATAAAAGAAAGAAGAGAAGTTGCGCATGTTTCAGGACGTCTTCAATTAAATACTGCCACTGTTAATACATTTGTACCGAATCTAGCGGAGATTTTTATTTTTATAGGACGATCCAGGAAGATCTAGTATATTTTACAAATGTTTAATCAGTTGAGCCACTTTAGTCGTAGCATTCGATCGAACTGGTCTGCTGTTAAGTACTACGTCCAAAAGTTTAGTACAATTCCATAGAATGGACCTGGTACTAAGAAGACATTCACTGGTTCGTGACAACCATTTAAATCAGACCAACCGTAGCACGAGTGTTTCTCATGATCCTACGTACTGTGCGTTGTAGATTTCGTTGCGGTAGTAGCAGGGGTAGTGGGCCTAGAAGGCGCTGGACTAACTGGGGCCGGTGACGCGGTGATCGTTGAAGGAGTGGATGGAACTGATGCCGCAGCTGCAGTGGCCGGTGCAGCTGCCACTGCGATAACAGGAGTATTCTGATTGGCATTAGCTGGAACCGTTATCGTCGATACGGTCTCCACCACTCTCATAAGGATGCAGGCCTTAGGTCCGTAACTTTGCGCCTCCACGGTAACAAGAGCGACTAATGTGTCAATGGCTCCGCGTACCCGCGCGACGCTCGTGCACGGCCTCTCGCCCAAGGAAGTCAAAGCATACAAGCACTCTAAAGTATAGACTAACAGGGCTATGTCGCTCAGGGCTAGAAACCTATTAACAGATAATGAGAACACGTTGTTAGCAGTTCCATCTAACAAAAAAGAGGATAGATATAGATCTTGAGTTGCAATGAAATTATTTAGAAAGGATCTGGCCTTCCAAGGTCCACGATAGCTCTGCTACTAAGGGTACATACGAGTCTGTGGCCTATGTCTCGCATTTTGAAACAATCAATTAGTCGATTAAAGCGTCACCTGCATATAAGTTCATAAAAAAAAGACGGACAATGGGATTATTTAGGAAGGCTCTGGCCTTCCAAGGTCCACGGTAGTCTGCTTTTAAGGGTAGCTGTGAGCCTGTGACCAGGGTATCTCATATAAAAACAATCAATCGGCCAATTAAACCCTCACCTGCATATAAGTTCATAAACACTATCCTCCAATCCGAACGTGATCATCTCCTCGTTGCTGTCCTGCTGGCTGATCTTGTTGAGCACCTCTAAACAGGAGATCACGACGAACCTATCCTGTGATTCGATGCCTTTGGCCACGCAGGAGAGGACCACGTCCGATATCCTTTCGCCTGCCTCCTTGAGGATGACCTCGTTCGCGATGTTCCCTAATATGTCGAAGCCGAGCTGGTGAAGATTACTCCACCTTGCTCTCACGCAGAGTAACACAAATCTTAGGAAGCAACGATTTCTCCCGAGCACCGCGGCATTCTCGGGCGTGAAACTTAAATTCCGTAGGATCGAGGCTATCTGAAGTACACGCTGACCATATGGGTCCTGCGTCCCTAACGTTCTACCCACGCAGAACAGGTCCTTGTCGTCCTCCTCGAACTTTATCGTGTTCTGACTTTGATCCTTCAACGTCTCGTCCGTATGGGAGCCGATGGGATCCTCCTCCACTCGAGAACAGTCTGGAATCACCTGGAAATCATTAGAAGGATCATTTGTCACAAGTTTGCTCAAAGTCGTGAAACTTAATGATCCTCGAGGATCATCCAACAATTTAAAATAATCTTAATCCTTACTCCAACGTTCTAATAACCTGTAGTAGTAATTGAAGATCTAAGTGGATAAAGGTGTCATGTCTCATTTTCTAGGAAAATTATTTTATTCGCTGTTTCAGTAATTTAACACTTTAACTAGTGAAAATATCTAAAATTAAATATTGAAAAAAGAACTTCATGTTGATAGAGGTAGTAATGACGCGCTTACCACGGTGCGAGATCAAAATCGTTTCCTACGATTTACTCAAAACTTTAGATTTGCGACATAACGCCTTTACCCTCTTCGGCGCTCAATTAAAAAAATGGTCCATAAGCAGACAATTCCTTATTCAACAATAATTTCTTATTCCCCCATAGATGCTAACACTATGGACAAGTTTTACGATCATCGGTACAATTATCAAGAAAGAAATTCAAAAATCCACTCAGTCTCATGATCGCACTAATCCTCAACATAAAAATTCCACAACTCACCCATCGTCCGTCCAAGGACGCAGGTGGTCTGGACACCCCGTCCACGTCCATGGGCGTGGGTGCATCCTCGTTGTTACCAACACTGGCTCCTGAGGATGCGGTGGTGGAGGTCGAGGTTGATGTCGAACTCGCGGCGGATGATGAGGACGAGGATGAGGATGATGAGGTTGTGGCCGTGGCCGCGTTCGTCGACGAGGTACCCTTGTTGTTCTCCTTGAGCCTCTCCAATGTCTTCCGCCTGGAGAACGTTGGCAGGATTGCAGGTGGCTTTTGCATGAAGGCCTTCTCGTTCGTGAGGTCGATCACGTCCTGAGAATCGAGGACGTCCGACCAGAAGCTGTTTATCGAGTAGTTCCTAACGCGCGAGTAGACCTCGATGAAGAGCTGCCTGGTGCCAGGGGAGTCGAAGACGCCCGCATGGGCCAGGAGGATGTTGATGAGGCGTGGATACTTGTCCAATCGCAGCGTGTGCTTGCCCTCGTTCGAGAGAAGGGTACACACGTTGATAGCGAAGTCCTGCTCGTTTGGCAGGGGTGAGAGGAGGGAGAGGGCGAGCTTGTCATAGTTGGAGGGCTTGTAGAGGTCCGACGAGAGGCCATTGTAATCGCGTAGAGATTCTGTAAAGAAGAAAAGGGAGTGTCTCTGTTAATTGAGTAGATGTCGTTTCTCTCGGTGGAAGGACAAATGTGATTCCTTTTACCAGGAATTTTATAAATAGACCTTGTTAACCCTTTTGTCGCGCATAAACGAGGAATCGTGGTTGTAAAAAATAACTCGCACCCTTTACGGTCGTACCTAAAAAGTGGCGTAAAACTAGTGTTAATGAATTTCCAAGCGAGCTTTTTTAACCATCGGATGCTCGAGCGCGGGTCAATCTTGACCCGTAACATGATTCTTCGGCGATAAAGTCGATACGTTATAAGCGAATTGTTCTTGGGATTTTTTTTTAATGATTGTCGTCGAATCCTGCATAATTTATAATAACTACTGCAATGTGAAAATGCGCGAAAGGGGTGAAATTTGATAAAAAATTGCATCGAAACAATGTTGAATTTATATCAAAACATAGAGGTTGGATTGAGATTGAACCAACCTTGACAGACGATATATTAAAATTTGCCTTGATCGTCCGATGGTTAAGGAACAGAGTAAATTGATTGGAGCGATGTACCAATAAATAGAAGTACGCCATGGTTGCTTTTCTAAAGCTCCTTTCGTTGGGTTACACGAAATTGTCTAGGGTTCTTCGCGAGATGAACCGTTGGAAGGGTCCTTGGAACGGTAAGGAGATGGCGCGTGGTGCTCGAAAACTCACCCCTCTCCCACCCTTATTCACTCCTTCGACCTACCCCCAACGGACCTCCTGAAAATCTACGGGACGGAAACGAAGTGAGGGAGGGAGGGTCCGCCAGGCGTTCGATGAGATCGAAAACAGTGGGCGCAACTGGTGCGTTCGCCGCTGCACCCGTAAGTAGGTTGTCCTCGGTCAGGGTCAACTTTCCACGATGCGTCCTGCTAGTCGACGATACCTTCGCGCGCGCGAGAACTTCTCCCCTTTGCCGGACCCCCTTCTTCCCTTTCCAACATAATGGTACCGATTGATTTCTGTTTCGCTTGTTGCGACGGTGATATTCGTTCTCAAAAATGTGCCTTAGATATTTTTACTTGAAATAGAAAGGATAATAATAGCAAGGATTTATTTCACTGATCGTTTTAACGATGCTCATGCAGATACCGGAGTTTGGTCTATTCCACCATAGTGATATGATGGATTGATGTCTGGTTCGCTTCTTGCGATGGTGATGTTCGTTCGGAAAAATGTTTCTTGGATAAATTATTCTTGAAATAGAAAGGATAATAACAGCAAGGATTTATTTTACTGATCGTTTTAACGATGCTCATGCAGATACCGGAGTTTGGTCTATTCCATCATAGTGATATGATGGATTGATTTCTGGTTCGTTTCTTGCGATGGTGATGTTCGTTCGGAAAAATGTTTCTTGGATAAAATATCCTTGAAATAGAAAGGATAATAACAGCAAGGATTTATTTTACTGATCGTTTTAACGATGCTCATGCATATACCGGAGTTTGGTCTATTCCATCATAGTGATATGATGGATTGATTTCTGGTTCGCTTCTTGCGATGGTGATGTTCGTTCGGAAAAATGTTTCTTGGATAAAATATCCTTGAAATAGAAAGGATAATAACAGCAATGATTTATTTTAGTAATCATTTTAATGGTCTCTTGTGGATAATAAAGATTTTTTCGTTCCAACAACACAGTGATACAGGTTGGATTCTCTTTCCCATGAAGATGATATTAGTTCGCCAGAATATTTGTTCAATGTCTTTCTCAAAGTAGAAAGAATTATGATAGGAAGGGTTTCTTTGAATAATCATTTGGATGATTTTCTTTTAGATGGCAAAACATTTTCCCTTCCACCATAACCGTACCAATTAACTCGTACTGTTGTTCTTATGAAAATGATATTCCTTCGCCAAAATGTTTCTTCAAAATTGTTCACGCAGTAGGGAGAATAGGATCAATTTTCCAATCGTCGTATCAATGTTATCGTAAGAATATTACTCGATCATTGAGCCTTCTATTTTCTCATATTCTTCTCCGTCCTTCTTCTACTCTTTTCATTCCCGCTCTCGTGCTAGCACCGACTCACGTCGAAACTTCATCCCGGTCTATTTTTCCACTGGAAATGAATGTGGGCGCCCGTGCACGGATTCCACCATCCGTCCTCGGCGTTCCCCGTCTAAAGCCCCATTATTATTTTTTCACATTTTTCCGTCTTTTTTGTTCCGTCCGTTTAGGTGGTGCCGATACCTGCCGATCAATATCGAGGAACGAGCGAAGGAGCTCAGCGGTCTGGTACTTGCGCCGGCAACCGAAGAGAACCACCGCGACAAAGTGGCTCTCGTTTATACCGAAAATAGGAGACAGGGCGAAAAATGGCAAAAAAGAAAAAGGTATAAAAAAAAAAGGAAAATCGATAGCGGCGTTAATGAAATCCTCCCGACAAGAGGATTTCCGCGTTTCAATTAATCTCACCGAAGTACCGAAAAGGATCTCTTACCATTCTATGAAATACCAAGATCGACCCTTAAAAGGTAGTAGTTGAGTGCCGCATTAAACCTGCTTATTAAACTCACAGTGAACTGTATAAGGGAACCTGTTTTATCGTAAAATATCCGCCACTTGTAATACGAATAAATGTCTCGAGAAGAATCAGTGCCACGCCAATCGGTACGCCTCTCGGTACGATTATTAATCGACATTAATAAACGATTGGAAATAATAAGCGAGTGCGGAGAACGTCAGCCTTGACGAGTTCCATCGTGACTCCTCGAAGGAAACAGCGAGTGATCGAGATCGAAAAAAAAGGCGACACGCTTAACGGGAAGCTCGTTAAACGGAGCCGTCTTGTGAATTAATTATGAAGCACGCGCGTGGGAGAATCGTGTGTAAAGCTAATCGATCTTCAGTCGACGGCCTAACGAGCGTAGATGACCCCGCGGACGGAGAGGCAAATGTGTTTTACGTTTGTACGTCCCTCCCGCATTTCGTTTCGATCGCGAGAATTACGCGTTGGAGAAACGTTCCTTTGAACCCGCACTTTGTTTCATCAAAGGTGTGAAACTCCGTTTCACGAGTGCCTCGTTTCTGCGAGCCTCGAGAACAGAAATAAGACTAATTGTAAGAAAAAAATGCGATGGTGTTTGAGTTTTGCAATTTTACGAGCGTCGCGAACAGTTCCTTAAGCAATGTGTGAAGGTAAATAAGAAAATTCTTTGGAGACGACGAGAATTTTCGTGGAGTCAAAGGTTTAAGAAGAAGGAACTTAAAAAACAGAAGTGGCTATAATAACGAGTTCCCGGGTTAATTATGCGAAACTTCAATGGAGCGAATTCTCTTTCACGAGTGCCTCGTTTCTACGAGTCTCCGAGCATAGAAATAAGAATGAAAGAATAATGCGATTGCGTCGTATTTTGCAATTTTACAAGTGTCGTAAAAAATTTCTTAGGCGTGTGAAAAACGTAAATAAGGAAGTGCTTTGGAAGAGGAGAAGAGAATTTTCGTGGAGTAAAAGTGTCGAGAAAAAAGGACTCCGAAAAGAAAGGAATGGGGATAATAACGAGTTCCTTGGTAAATTATGCGAAACTACAACGGTGTGAATTCTCTTTCGCGAGTGCCTCGTTTCCGCGGGTCTGGAGAATAAAAATAAGAATGAAATAAAAATGTGGTAGTATGCGAAGGTAAATAAGAAAATTCTTTGGCAAAGGAGAAGACGAGAATTTTCGTGGAGTCAAAGGCTTAAGAGAAAAGGGTTTAAAGAAGAAGAAGAGGGGATAATAACGAGTTCCTTCGTTAATTATGCGAAATCTACTTTCGATGCAGTACCACTGTGCCACTCTTTTTTCTCTCCCCTTCTTTTATGACCACTAATACCAGCTACCACTTCTGCCACGTCATCTCGTTAACTGCAACTGCATATTTGCAACACGAGCAAAGAGAAAGAGTTTACGTAACCGCTTGGTGCGACTTCACCCTCCGCGAACGAAACATCTTATCTCCTGCCGTGGAAGGAAGAAAAAAAGGAGAAATTTCTCGCGAGTCTTTATCTTTCGTTCGGTATGAGGAAGACAGAAGGAGCTTTAATTAAGGGCGAATATTTAAATGCCGTCGATAATTGCGGGCGGAGGTCGTGGAGGTGGAATTTAATCGGTGGCGCCTCAAATTGGATCTCACGAAATCTCGAGAATCGGACGGTCTTTACCAAAGTTGTCTCTTACCATTGGGACCTTATAAGAAATAGATAGAGATGGAGAACTGCGCGAAAATCGTGCCAAGTCCAAAAGGTCGAAAGGTCGATGAAGCGATCGCATCGCAAGAATTGCGAAACCAATGCGAATTCCATTTTCCACACAGCGAATAGAAGTGCAATTGATACCGACGAGCGTTTCGAATCAAAGATAACACTCTTTAACCCTGGAACTATCAAACCTATTCAAACGACTAAAGTTGAATTTCCACGTGAAAAAAAATACTTGGTAGTTCTAGGGTTAATTGTGTGCCATGGATAATCGTATAATATGTATTTGGAAAGAGCACTTTTTTCAAGATCAATCGTGAATGTTTTCTTCAAATCAAATTAAATTCATTTAATTTGCGCTTCTGCTAATGCGAGTTAGACGTTGATCGCGAAAGAATTCAGTAAGGCTTCTGCCACTGATACTCTTCCTCACTGCAGAAATCATACCTGTTATTCTTTTCTTGGAACAAAAAAAGAAAGGAATAGTTTAGTTTACTCGGTGCCTACCTACGAAAAATCCTGGCAGTAGCCCAGTCTCCACAGTAACTACGCGCCAAGAGTCAGTGCACTTTCGTCGATATCGACGCGACGTACGCGCGTCCGTAATTAAATACGCGATAACGAAGCAAAGAAAAAAGAGAAAAAATGCGCGAGGCTGATTCGCGAGCGCAAAGACGAGCACACGATCGGAATGCCGACGACGCGGAACGGACCCGATATGGAGGAGGCTCTCTTCTCGTGTTTCGATAGCAGCGAAGAGCGCAAAGAGGAAAAGAGGCGCCGAGCGTCGCATAATTGTAAGCGCTCGCGAGCACGCAACTCAATTTTAACTCTTAGGTTCTTCTGCACCGCGGAGAAAAATTTATACCATGGAAATTTTGTTTCGATAATTATCTCAATCCTGTATGGGTGTAACTTTCAGGTCACATACCAATCGTTATCTGGTAAAATAACCAAATACCTTCAGAAGATAGCGCGTACGTCTTAATTATATAATGATTCGGTGATAACCAATAATAATATTGATGACAGTTGGCAGCATTAACAACTTGAAATATCAAAGCAAATCCCTTGCAAGTTTGGAAAATATGCCTGGTAAATATTTGGTTAATCTGCATATATAGGTATAAATCTATTGATTTTCGGTGGAATAAATATGTTTATATGTAAGAAAAGAATTCGTCCCAAAGAAGGTTAAGAAGGGTGGTAATTCGTAAGAGTAATCTTTTAGGATTTCTGTTGACAGTACGAGTGATGAGAATGGCATAGCATAACAGATCAGTTTTTCTGGATACTTTGGTATGAACATAGGAAATAAGTTTAGAGTGAGATTTACTGATGGTTATGATGGATGAAGTTGTTATTGTGTTTGTAAGAAATAATTTAACTGATTACATTGACTTTTCACATTCCATTAATCTCGTCACTTCCCGCTTAACATACATTGCGAAACAGATAGTTGAAACAATGCTTGAAAAAATCGTCGAAACAATTTCTTCTTGATACGGGTGAAAAATAAATTTCAAAAGCTTGCAACTCTGAAATTCGTTTCTCCGCACCAACCCAAGAGCAACCGCAAACCTTCATTTACATCAACCCTCCGCACACGAAATTCTACCATCCAAAAAACAGACAATCCAAAAAATTTCAAAATCTCGTAGATCCTCGAACTCCTTACATTTCTCTAAAGAAACTTCATCTTCCATTCACAAAACTACCCTACTACAATTCAAGAATCATTTCATATTTAGACCACCAAATCTAAGTAGTTTGAAGCAGTCCCTGTCGCGCGCCAAATTCTCTTTCTCGCACGCGACACGCGCCGACCACTTCTCCACCTCTCTCCGCTGAGCTGCTCACTCGAAACTGCTTCGAACTAAGCTCGCGTGCAAAAGGTGGCAGGGCAAGTGTAGAAGCGTCGCCGGGCGCGTAGAAGCGAGAGAAGCACGTGGCGCGTGGGGAGGAAAGGAGGCTCCTCTCGGCCAATGGCACGTGACGTTCGTGGGGACCGATCCTCTCGTAATCGCACGCGCGAGAGAGAGCTCGTAGTACGCCGTCGCGATCCAAAGGCGAACGGTGTGCGTCGCGTCCGCTCACCCATCCGGCCGCTTTTATCTCCTCGCAAGCTCACACGTGGAGCTAAGAAGGAGTTTGGCCTCGTAAGAGAGGGAGAGAGAGAGAGAGGCACGCGCTTCTTCGTTCCTCTCATTCTTCGTTCTTCTTCTTTTCCTTTGCGTTGGGAGTGGTGACCGCGATTCAGGCCGGAGGAGACGCAAACTCGCGGCACCAAGCGCCTTATCTTCGATAACGTGAGAAATCGCGCCCGCTTTTCGTTTCGTACATAATGCTAGGTGTCTTCTTTTTAGTGGGTCTCTTCTAGTTGATTTTTTTCTGGTCATACAGTGGTTTTTCGAAGTAGCTTTTATATTTTTAGAGAAGCCGATACGCGAGTATCGAGGCTGGTTTTTTGCTAGTATACCGATTACTTAGTGGAGGATGCTTTTCACGAATCTTCCATTTTTGGCTTGTGTTTCAAGCGGTTTAAGTATCGTCGGTGAATCAGCATTCTAGAGACTAATGTAGAACTAAGCACATCATCCACGGTGGCTTAGACCAATGGATTTCCGTAAATGGAAAAATGAATTTTGGCCATTTCGATATTCTATTTGTGCCTTTCTCCTCTCTCAAGTTTTTCATAAACCGATCGTTCTAATTGCTTCGCGCAACTTTTCCAAAATTGCGGACCAATCACCGTCCAGCACGATGTACGAGGAGATAAATCTCGAAAGCAAATCCTCGAATCGTTTTACATCTCTTTTAAATTTCTGTGAAATGCATCCGTTCTCTGTTCTTGTTCCAAAATTTTTACTTACGAGAACAGAATTTTAAAATAAATTCTGCCCACACCAACATTCGAGTCTAATTGCTTCACGCACCTTTTCCAAGATCGCGGACCAACACGATGTACGAGGAGACAAATTCAATCGAAAGCAAATCCTTGAATCTTATATCTGTACACAAAATCGTACCAGAATCTCTACGTCCATTTCTGAAATCCCACGGTACCTTTGCCTTCCACCCATCCGCTCTTAAATATACTCCCCTTCTCAATGCAGTAACTCGTTCGAGAGTGGCCTGGGGGCCGCGGACGGGCGTCGAGGGGCCGCTAATTGGCCCCGAAGGTTACTCCAAAAGTGAAGAGAAGAGCGAGAGAAAGAGCAAAATTAAATTGAGAAAACGAAGATAGCAGAGAAGCTAACAACGATGTGTTCCGGTTGCGGATTCGTGACGCACGGTGGCGGGGCCGTCGCATTTCTCTTCGCTAGTCGCGGATGTTTCCCTTCCAAGATACAAAAGAACGCGATACGCAACTGTACAAAGATACAACACTGTTTGTGTAACAATTAGATAATACATTAATTCGATGTAATACGCTTTGTAAGTCGGACATTAGTGATATTCTTAGAACGATCTAATTAATAATAATAATTTAGAATAATAGTTTCAAGATTACACGCACCAACTGAGCCTCGCTCTTACAAAAATAAAAAACCACAAATGCTGCCTACGTTGAAAATACTACCTTACGTGAAATCTTTTTTTAGCCACTCTTTTTAACACCTCAAATAACCTAACATAGAATTTATTCGCATATTCATTGAGCTACCAAGAAAATCGTATCGGATAATTCGGGTCACAGGCATATATTATGTGTATGGACCTTTCATGGACCATCGCCCACCCTCTAACTACCCAAAGAATTTACCACAGAAATTACTCTCACATTCATTGAGCTACCAAGAAAATCGTATCGGATAATTCAGGTCACAGGCATATCCTGCGCGTATGGCCCTTTCATGGACTTGTACCCATTCTTCAACTACCCAAAGAATCTACCACACAAATTAATCTCATATTCATTGAGCTACCAAGAAAATCGTATCGGATAATTCAGGTCATGGGCACATCTTGCGTGTATAGTCCTTTCATGGACCTTTAGCCACCCTCTAACTACCCAAAATATATACACACAGATTACTCTCGTCGAAACAATTCATCTACCAAAAAGATCGTATCTCATAATTTTGTTCACAGACGTATCTCATAGGCGTATGGTCCTATCATGCATCCTGCAACTACCCAAAGAATCTACCACACAAATTAATCTCATATTCATCGAGCTACCAAGAAAATCGTATCGGATAATTCAGGTCATGGGCACATCTTGCGCGTATAGTCCTTTCATGGACCTTTACCCACCCTCTAACTACCCAAAAAATCTACACACAGATTACTGTCATCGAAACAATTCATCTACCAAAAAGATCGTATCTAATAATTTTGTTCACAGGCGTATCTCATAGGCGTATGGTCCTATCATGCACCCTGCAACTACCCAAAGAATCTACCACACAAATTAATCTCACATTCATCGAGCTACCAAGAAAATCGTATCGGATAATTCAGGTTATAGGCACATCTTGCGTGTATAGTCCTTTCATGGACCTTTACCCACCCTCTAACTACCCAAAAAATCTACACACAGATTACTCTCGTCGAAACAATTCATCTACCAAAAAGATCGTATCTAATAATTTTGTTCACAGGCGTATCTCACAGGCGTATGGTCCTATCATGGACGATACCATCGCGGCACGCGCGCGCGCGCGAAAGATTGGGGCAGCAGTTGTGCACGAAGGCGAGGGAGGGAGTTAGAGCGAACCAGGAACGGCAGAAGCAATGCCAGAGAGACATGCGCAGATCGCATTATGCCAGGGGACGACGCGCGATCAAGAACCTCGCGAGCGAGCGGAGAGGAAGCACCTATCCTCCGCAAACGCTTATTGATTGTGACTCTCTCGCCTCGCGGTCTATCCCGCACCCGTTTTCACTCGTTCCTCTGGCTCCACTACCCCGCAGCAACCAAAGCAAGCCCCACTCCTTCTATTCGCTCGATTCACTACCTCCACCTCACTCCACGTCCGCCAATCCCCGTTCGTTTAGCGCCTGCCTGCGGTGTGGAAGCCCCCAGTCCCCGTTTCGCACCTTCGATCACGTTAGCGCCAATAATCATTGCAGATGGCGGGGATGAGGGATGAATAATCACTTTCCACGCTCGTGTAATGCACTTCGTACGAGGACGCCGGGGTGCCAGTGAGGGTACGAGGATTTTGTAGCCAATGAAAGGAAGAGGAACAGGTGGAGAAGGGATTTTATGCGATTTTTGGATTAGACTTGGGTTGTTGATGTTTGAGATAATTGTAAGAAAAGGGTTTTGTGATTTTGTGAATTTGTTGGGTGCTCTTAGGGTTTAGAATGCTTGGAGTGGTGGTAAAGTGTAGGGCTATCGTGAAATTGTGGGGTAAAATTGTTCGTTAGTTTTGTAGCGACGTGTGTAAGAGAACATTGCGTGTGAATAGTTTGGATGTTTTCTTAGGTTGATGAATGTTTGACGTAGAGATTAAGTGTACGGGTTGCTTGAAATGGTGGGGTAAAATTGTTCGTTACTTTTGCAGTAAAGTATGTAAGAGAACTCATGTGTTCTACGACGAAGCCACGTACCACTGATAATGCGAATAAACAATCGTGGAGATTAGTATTGCCAATTATAAAGCTCTGTAATAATATTATGAAAAGAAAATTCGCATGAGGTAGATGTTTCGCATTAACCCATTCTAGCATATCATATGGCCAACTCGGCTCGTAATGCTCCATCGCTCTACACATATGCGTGTAATTCGTATTTAAATATGATAACAACGAGTTAACGAGACGAAATATTCAATTAAATTCGTTTTCTACATTTACAATAAAATGTGAGAACCTGGTCTATTCAATGACAATACCAATAAACGTTCCCAAAAATTACTCTCTCCAACAAAATCATCAAACAAAATTCCTCGAAAAGAAACCTCTCCTTCTACGCAACACCATCGATGTTTAAAATGATCGGCACGAATATTGGTGCGTGCGACGATTTAAGGTCCGACAGTGTAGATTCAAATCCCAAGTCGAGCGAATTACTTTGCACGTTCTCATAGCATAGATTAAAGAATGTTCGAAGTAGAGGTAAATGTAAGAGGTAAATATCTCTCATTAATCGAATGAAGTATCACATTAAATTTGTTCGTTACGTTTGCAACAAAAGTATTCACAACAAAAACCTCATTCAATTAATCAAGAAACATTGTCACCACTGACAATACCAATAAACATCCCCAAAAAGTACTCTCTATCTCCCTCTCCAATAAAATCATCAAAACAAAATTCCCCGAAAAGA
The DNA here is from genome assembly GCA_944319695.1 of Tiphia femorata. Taxonomy (NCBI): domain Eukaryota; kingdom Metazoa; phylum Arthropoda; class Insecta; order Hymenoptera; family Tiphiidae; genus Tiphia; species Tiphia femorata. The sequence goes on from OX090902.1 coordinate 7,007,734, forward strand.
AACCTTCCTTTCCACGAAAGACCAGGAATGCTTAAAATCGCGAAGTGCGTGTGGAACACGCGTGCGGCGCATTAAGGTCCGACAGAGTTGGGTCAAGTCCGAAGTCGAGCGAATTCGAGCGAGGTCGTCCGAGCGGGCCCGGAGAACGCCGCGACTTACAACAGAAGTTGGGTTTGCAGAGAGAGAGACAGAGAGAGAGAGCTTGGAGGCGGAGATGGGAATGCGAAAAGGAAAGAGAAGGAGAGACGATGAAGAAGAACGAGGAGAGACGGGTGAGAGCAAGAGAGTAAGAGCAAAAGAGAGAGAGAGAGAGAGAAGAATTTAGCCACCGGCGAGTCGATGGTTCTGCGCATGCGCAAAGAGACCGCTACGGAGCCGCGGCGTCGCACGTCACAGTCGAGGTGCGGACGTTGTGTGTGCGAAAAGCGGTTCCTACGTGTGTCATGATTATTGCCCATTAAATTATCTCGCGCATGCCGCCACAGACGCAGGCACACTCACACACAGCCGCAGCAACAGACACAGAGACGGGACGAATGGGAGTGTTCGCTCTCCCAGCCTGGCTCTGGTGCGCTCTGCTACTGTACCAGGCGCACGCAGCACAGCTTCTCTCTCTCTCTCCTCACTTGCACCGCCAATCTTTCACCTCGTCTCTCTTTCCGGCGCTGTGTGCGCCACAGGAGAGAACACGTCAATAACCCGTTGCCGCCTCGCGACACGGTACGTGTCGCACGTTTATACGGCGCCAGTGTGTGAGCTCACGTGCGCGCACAAATGTCTATGGTTTTTCAGCAGTACTGATCTTCTCTCTCTCTCTCTCTCTCTCTCTCTCTCTCTCTCGCACGAATTGCACGGGGCTTTTTTGCCGAGCGAGTTTCGGGGCTTTCACCTGGCCGCTCGTGGCGCTCTGCTGCTTTGACCCGAGCTGTTCTCTCTTTCTCTCATTTATCTCTCTCCCTCTCTCTCCCTCGCTCTCTCTCTCTCTGCTGCGCGATTTTCTCTCTCGCTCCCTTTCACGCAGCTCGAGTGAACAGGCCAGCGGCATTTCATCGATACGATCATTGTAAATTATCGGAATGGACGATCCACGCGCGAATTCGCCGATGACCATTACCATGACAATAAAATTTCTTCGCTCTTGGCTATTCGTGAAATTCTCTCTAACGCGAAATTCGTGCGCTACCCTCGGTGGCGTAATCAATTTGGAGAACGCTCTTTCGCGAAGTGGATTAAAGAATAGAGAGGACGTTGCCGATTCCACGTTTAGAGATTGCGATTGAAATCTTTCTTTCGCAATTCTCGAGGGTTTTTAACACATTCGCCCTGGCGTTTACGAGGGGACATATATTTTAAATTAACCGATGGTATACCCTGGGGTGAACGCTTTGACGTGTTAACGCTTTGACTGCCACGTTACCGCGATTCAGGTGATAGTTTCAGTGGCCGATCGTGAATCATCTAAATATACATTTGGAAGGGTAATTAAGTCCGCCGATAGTCGAAGACCTAAGTGGATAAAGGTATTATGTCACGAATCTAAAGTTTGGAATAAATCTCTATAAACGATTTTGATTTCGTACATGATTACCTTCATCAAGTCGAATTTTTTTCAAATGTTTGATTTTAGATATTTTGACATGTTGAAGTATTAAATAAGTACCCTGAAAAATTGAACAGTTAATAAAATACTGCCCCCCCCCCCCCCCCAAAATGTGAAGTAGCATCTTTATTAATTAAACAGTTGCCAAAATTCAGGTGACGTGGCAGTTAACTTGTTAACCCTTAATTGCACGAATTTCTATTTGAAAATAAATAAGTCACTCCCTTTACGGTCGTGCCTAAAGAAAGCCATAGACCCAAAGCAAAAAGAAAGATAGGTTTGTTTGTAATGGCCTTTAATACGATCGGTATCAAAATTGATACTTTATGCTTTTGAGGGTTAAAGAACGAAACTCACAGTCCGCGCGAGAGTGTGTAATTTCAGGAGATTCGAACCCTCTCCCTTTCCTTCAAACAACGAAGTGTCCGTGACAAAAGTTGCTTTCAGATATTCATGGCTTTTTCCCAGCGGTTGAGGACGATATTTTACATTCGTTGTTGCGCCGACTTTTTTTTCCTTCCTCTCCTAGCCGTCGCGCGAAATGACAAAGCGGCACGAAACGTCGAGCGAAAAATTCTGACGAGCGGAAATTGCTAACGTGCCGAATTATTGAACCGTGGCGTACACTCACGAGTACACATTCGAGTGGAATATGCGCGACAGGGAGAGAAAGGGAGAGAGAAGAGCGTGGAGGATGAGAAATTGCGAGCGCGCACGCGAAACACCGAATCCTGCGTATTGCGTGGAAACAAGAGGGAGAGAAAGAGCCGAGCCCACGAGAGGGCTTCCACCTAGTTTACGACGAAATAATTTAAATCAAACGCATAACCCGTCTCTGCGCATTAACCTCTTCGACAGCGAATTTATTTAAGCCACCGTTAATTACTCACTGCATCCTGTTGAAATATTTTACAATACCGACTTATCGACGAGGCCTGCAAAGATTAAGGAACAAAGAGAAAAAAACAAGTCTTATGAAAAGAATAATGACTACACTTCTTCCGGTAAAACAATATATATATATATATATATATATATATAAATTAACAAGGAACAAAATGTATGCGTATGTTTGAAATTTCTCGAAGAGGTTAACGAGAGAAACGGCTCATGGATGAAAAAGGAAAATTGAAAAAGAATAATAAATGAGAGAATAAGTGAAATAATTAACGAGAATAAAACAGAGAGAACAATGCGTAGTAGAAAACATATTTGGAAGTGGTGCGCGACGCGTTTGGTCATGCATGCGAAATGCAGGGGAGTACGGCTCACCGGTATAAATTGGGAAAGGCCGTTTCGTTGTGCACGCACGTAAATTTTACCGTCCCATTAGTAAAACGCATCGCGTGCTTCCTCGATAAAGATTCGTTCGAGAATAAAAGAGAAATAATGTTGCACGCTTCGTACGAACGACAACGCCTTAACGTCCTTCCGACGAGTAAAATATGTTTTTTCGTTGCAAGTGGTTAGTTATTGCTCGTTACTCCTCACGACGCACCACTCGTACGTTCTATCTTACGAGGAGAACGCGATAACAAGCCTATTAATATTCGCCAATTATTCGTGCTAGGTTAACGGTACCTGGGATTAATTTAATACTGATGCAGATGATTAAAAAAAAAGAAACTGCATTTTTAAAATTCGCCATATTTCACAACGGATTGTTCGTTCTTTTACGAGCATTCTGACCGACTGTATTCGTGCCAGATTAACGACACTCAGGATTAATTTAATATTAATTGTAGATGATTAAAGAAAAGAAGCTGCAGTTTTGAAATTCGTGATGTTCATGAAGAATTATTCGTTCTTTCACGAGCATTCTAACCGATCATTCGTGTAAGGTTGATGACACTTAAAATGAAGTTGATATTGATACAGGTGGAGTTAAAAAGGAAAATCTATTTTTGAGGTTCGCGAAGAATTTTGATTTTCTCACGAGCATTCTGCTAATTACCTGCCACATTATGTTGATGGTGATTATAGGTAAGAGGAACATAGTGCAATGCCCTTGCCGACCACTTTCGATGCCTCGAGTCCTCGTCCTCGTCGTCGGCCTGTTGACCATCTTCTCCCAGAAAATGCACTTTCTCGTACCTGTCCAGATATCTGAAAACGCAATCAAGAATTAGTGGGCGAATTCAATTTTTATGGCAGGTGCACACAAATCACCTCTCGTGAAAAGCATCAAAAGGAAACTTAGATTCTCATCTTTGAAGGAGAAAAAGTATATTGGTCGTTTACTGTAGGAGAACTAACTCTTTAACGATACAACGAACGAAATCTCACTTTGAATTCTGACCTAATTATAAGCTTTTTCTACTTACACCGAGGTATCTTTATCTGCGCGATTAAAATACAATTTACCGCTCAAGATAAATTATTTAACCCAGCCATCAATCGCAGATTGATAACAATTTTATCGTAAAATAAAAATCAATTATCTCGCGTACTTTACCATAAACATAACAAATATATTCAGTATAAAATTGAATAGTATCTGTCTATTAAGAACTGATTAGCGCCTAATCACCAACCCTCCTTACCCATGTCTTTTTCCTCACGGACCCTTTTACAACCACTCCCAAGGACCACAGGACCACAGGACCACATCGACAATCTGCAACCACCCTCAATCATCCAACCAGGATTCTACTCGCGCGCGCGCATTCGCATGCCACCGTTACAAGAGGCGCGCACGCTACTACTACTGAACTCGAGAGGACGACCAAGAGACCGACCGACCGACCAACCAACCGACCGCACGCGAATAGAGTGCGACGAACTCGCGGAAGAGCGCGAGAATGGGGTAGTAGTAGATGAATAGCAGAAGCAAGCGAGAGAGGAGGAGAAAGGTCGAGAGAGTCAAAGAGTATCGGACTAGAGGGAGAGCGCGAAGGAGAATTAGAAGAAGGGAGAGACAGAGGGGGAGAGAGAGAACGAGAGTGTGGGTGCGCGAAAGAAGGTGGTGGGGGTAGGTGTAGTGGATCCATTCATGCACCAACGTAGTAGAGTACGGAAGGTGCAGGCGGTGGAGCAGCCAGCCAGAGCCTGATTGGCCGTTGGCGGGTGCACAGGCCGAGAGGCACGGACACTTTGACTACTGCCGCGGTTCTGTGTCTTCCTCCTCGCAGCACCACCTCACCCTCCACCCGTTCCACCACTCGGAGAAGCGCTCTCTCTTGCACCCCGCTCCCTCCTTCTTTCTTTCTCTCTCGTTGATTCGCTAGCTGCTCTCCTCTCTTCCCTCTCGTACCAGAGTACCAACCCCTCTCTTGCCATCTTCCACCCGTTCCATCACTCGGAGAAGCGCTCTCTCTCTCTCTCGCACGCTGCTCCCTTCCGTCCACACGCTTCTTTCTGTTTTCACTCTCTCTCTGTCTCTCTGCCGCTGATTCGTTCGCCGTTTCACCCCGCCCCTCCTCAGTATTTTCCCTCTCGCAGCACCACCTCACCCCCTCCGTCGTTCCATCATTCAGAGCAGCGCTCTCTTTCTAGGGTCCCACTCCCCACCCCCCTCTGTTTCTTTCTTCACTCGTTTCTTCACTCGTTGATTCGCTCCCCCCCCCCATGCCCCCTGCCCCTCGATATGGAGATACTAACGCTTCTAGGTTTCTTCGTACGGCACCAGCACTCACCCCCTCAGTCACTCTTTCTCTCTCACTCGTTGATTCGTTAACTGCCCCACCACCCTCTTCTGAGCGACGACCCTCCCGCAACAGCACCCACGCTCCACTTCACCTATCACAGAAGCGGTCTCCTTTCCACATTACTCCCTCCCTTGTTCCTTTCTCTCTCATTCGTTGATTCGCTAGCTGCCCTCGTCTCCACCCTTCCGCAGCATTGCCAACCCCTCGCTTTCACCCTCCACCTCTTGCACCCCACTCACAGCAACGATCTCTCTTCCACGTTACTCCCTTCCATTCTTTCTCTCTCACTCTGTCGTTAATTCGCTAGCTCCTCTCTGTCTTCCCTCTCGCAACACCACCCACCCCTTCCACCACTCACAGCAACGATCTCTCTTCCACGTTACTTCTTTCTATTCTTCCTCTCTCACTCTGTCGTTGATTCTCAGCTGTCCTCCTCTCTTCCTCCCTGTCTTCCCTTCCGCAGCACCACCCACCCCTCCGAACCACCCTCCACCCCTTCCACCACTCACGACAACGATCTCTCTTCCACGTTACTTCTTTCTATTATTTCTCTCTCCCTCTGTTGTTGATCATCAGCTGTCCTCCTCTCTTCCTCCCTGTCTTCCCTCCCGCAGCATCACCCACCCCTTCGAACCACCTTCTACCCGGTCAGCCACTCTCTTCCACATTGCTCCTTTCTGTCCTCTCTCTCTCTCTCTCTCACTCCTTAATTCGCAGCCTGCCCTCCTCCCTTTACCTTTGTCTTCCCTCCCATACCACCACCCACCCCTCCCAACCACCCTCCACCCGGTCAGCCACTCTCTTCCACATTGCTCCTTTCTGTCCTCTCTTTCTCTCTCACTCGTTAATTCGCTGCCTGCCCTCCTCCCTCTGTCTTCCATCTCACAACACCACCCTCCATCCAGTCCACCACCCAGAGAAGTGCTCTCTCTCTCTCTCTCTCTCTCTCTCTCTCTCTCTCTCTCTCTCTCTCTCTCTCTGTCTCGCACACTACTCCTTTCCGCTCCCCCTCTCCACTCTATCACTTTCTCTCTCTCTCACACACACTCTTTGCTTCGCTCGTCCCCCTCCCTTCTCCGCCCACCAATCCTCTCGCGTGTGACTCTCCGGAGTAGTAGGATACGTTGTCTACTCGCGCAGCAGTAGGGGAGGGGTGAGGAAGGAGGGAGTAGTCACGTGCCGCGCGACGGCATGAATGAACATTTTTTTTTTACTCCTCCTCCTCTTCGTCTCGCGGAGGGCACCATCCGCGCGCGCGCGCGCACGCGCGCTTGCTAAAGGAGGGGAGGTGGAGAGAGCATTCTTGGATAGGGAGTTGATAGTGGTGGGGAGGCTACGATTGGTGGCAAGAGATCGGCGCTCGCGTGCGAGCGCAAACGAGGGAGGTGGTGGTGGTTTCTTCTTATCCGTGATTCTCATTGGTGGTTGAATCTTCTTATCGGAGATTCATTTCGACTGTCGGTGGTTCGTCGAGAAGGGTCGATCGTGGAATTAAGATGACCGATTAAACGAATGCGAATCATCGTTAACGTCCATCCTACTCGTGGAAGGATTCTTTCTCCCGTAGAAGCTTCGAGGTTAGGATTATTAATGTCGGGTGAAGGTCACCGTGCTGGTGGACCAGTGGACGCGCAATGGGATAGCGGAAGAGTAGGGTGAGGGATCTATCGAACGCGGAAGAGAAAAGATTGAAGATATTGTAAGATGATATAATCGGCGAAGATGGATCATCGCGCCAGGAGGCTAGCCAACCTAAATCAGTTATCTACAAAATCCTTACCACCTGAAATCCTTGATACAATTTGTCTCGTAAGGCTACAATAGGATCGCTACAAAGAGCAAAAAAGAGAATAAAGAAACAAGAGCAAACGTCGTCCAATTGGTCCAATGCCCGGATCACCTACTACCTTTGGACCGTACTCTCACCCGTACTTTAGCAGCGCTCGGACTTTAGATGCGTTTTATAGAAATGCGTGGACATGAACATGCATACGTATGCATATGTATAAAGCGCATCTAAAGTCCGAGCGCTGCTAAAGTACGGGTGAGAGTACGGTCCTTTATCTTTATCAGCGTCTCTTTCGACTGGAATGGAGCCGTCGCTCGATGAAGTCGAAGAGGAGGAGAAGACGAACGAAAAGAACGAAATAGAACAGATTAAACGAAGAGAGCAAAAATTGAAGGAAAATGAAAGGAGGTGAGAGAAGGCGAAGGGCACGGGCTTGTAGACAGATCTATCAACTCCTGTGTGAAATACGATATCCACAATGACCACTTTTTTAATTTCTATAACACCCACTATAAGTATTGCGATCGGATGCTGTAGATAGATGCAACCTTATTCGAAGCATTTACTACTTAACATTATTACAATATCCAAAGTTTAGAACGGTTACAAACCAATCGTACAGAATCGTGTTTTCAAACTGTTTATTAATGATACATGAGGAGGTTATTCAGGTTATGTGTATAACCAACATCTGATCGCAATACCATCTGTTAGAAATTAAAAAAAAAATCGTCGATAAGGGGATCATCCCCTGCCACTGATATTTGTAGAAGTTTCCAGGGGACCTGTATACAAGGCCGTGGCGAAGGGAAGTGCAAAAAAAAAGATAGAACGAAGCGAACGAGGTGGAGGAAAAAATAGAAGACGCCGAACGAAAGGAAGTAGGAGGCTTGCGTAGGGCTCGAGCGGGGTGGGCGAGAGGGCAGCGACTCGGGAAGCACGTGGTGGCTTGTCAACGAGGTCAGCCATGAATGAACGCGGCGAACGAATGGTAGGTACGGTGTGTACGATACGATACGGAAAATGTGGCGGCGCGGTAGCAGTAGTGGCAGCGGCGGCGGTGGTGGTGGAGGTGGAGGTGGCGGTGGACACGTGGTGGGGCGGGCGAGAGCATCGCCGATACACACGGTGGTGGCGTCGCCGGTGAAACGTCGTTACTTCTGCCGCTCTTGCAGACGCTCGCGGGCAGCCAAACGCAATGGACGGAGAGAAGTGGAGGAGCACAGAGAAAAAAAAAAGAGATAAACGAAGGTGGCAAAGAAGCCGTCGAGAGAATTCCTGTCCAGCGGCAATTCTATTTGCGGATGAGAACTCGAGATGGGGATGACGTGGAAGAAGCTGGAATGTTGCAATGCAAATAAACAGTTGCAATGTAGATGGTTAGAGATTGGCATACGTGGAAATGAGGTAGACTTCTATCATGGGGAAAGTGTCGTTACTCCTGATGCTTTTGCAAAAGCAATGAACGGGGTCAAGACGAGAAAAGTCGACGTGAGAATGCTGCTGGGTGTCCGGCAAGGATTATTTTCTGTCGGTTGGGATACGAGAAAATTCAATGAAAGTAAAGGGTAATATAAGAAGAGGAGAGAAGGAGGAAGATCAAAATGGGGGAATAAATTGTGCGGGGCGAGAAATAAATAAAGTAATAATCAAACAATAGATCCCATCCAGGGGCGATTGATCGATGATTGTTACCGATAAATGAATAATCGCACGATCGGCACGTGAGCCAGCTATCTTTCAGCGTGTAATTAACAGATTTCGCTTGCGTGAAATAAAAGAACGCTTCCACGTTGCATTCTTCATCGCGATAACGATGTCATGTGCAATAATGAGGACACAGATGAGCTCTCGCAGTGGCACTTACCGAAGGTAAATTTGCTTAAGGCCGATCCCGCTGTTGACGCAGCCGCTGGGCAGATCGAAATCGTCGCTCACCAGTGACCACTCGTTCCTGGTGTTTACCTGCAATAGAAGAAGCAGTTGAACAATGCGAAATGCGAAAGAACATGTGCGCGTAGCGTCCATAGAAATTACATCACGGAGTCAACCCGCAAAAAGGAGAATAATAATTTATTCACAATTGTCAACCTTAATCAATTATTCGTAAAAGGGCGCAACTACTAAGCAATCCACATCTGTAACTATAATATAAGAAACAGTTGTACAATGCGAAATGCAAATGAACACTGGCGCGAACGTCCATAAAGAATTACGTCGCAGGATCTACTCGTAGAAAAAAAAAAACACTATTCGCAATTGTCAACCTTACTCAATTATTCGTAAAACGGGGCAACTCCTAAGCACTCCACGCCTGTAACTGTAATACAAGAAACAGTTGAACTACGCCAAATGCTGACGAACACAGGCGCATTCGTCCGTAAAAATTACGTTGCAGAATCCAATCGTAAAACAAAAAAGTGATTCGCAGTTGCCAACCTTCCAATTACTCGTAAAACGGCGTTATCCAAAAATGACACGTCCGCAATTCTTAAATTGCAAATCGAAATAGAAACCGAAATCGACGAATGCTCGGTCAACATCTGTTTCTCGAGGCTCTCGCACATTCCTGTCTCAAAAGTAATCACCGATATTCATAGAATCTGTCCGTAAAACGAAAATAAAGCGCGAACGTCGGCATCGTGGCGAGGGGCCGCGATGACGAATCGACGAAACTGCGGGCGAGAAGAAAAATGTAAAGGGAAAGAAGTGGAATAGCTATTCGCGCACGCTCCCAGCTTCTCGCCGTGAAAGAATTACGACGCGTTGCATTTCGCTTGTACCGAGAAGCGATCGGTATAAAAATATTATTAAGAGCCGCCAGCGTGCCATTTACGACTCGGCGTCTGGCCAGGACTGGCTTTATGGCCAGGTACGTGCAACAGAAAAGCATCAGGGTGGATCCTCTTTCGCGGAAAGCTTCCCAAAGGCGAAAGGCGGAGATGAAACGTGTGCCTTGGATCCCACGTGTGTGCCAGACGATCGTCGTTCGAGAAAAGAAAAGCCCCGAGGAAATTTTCACACGGCATTCTAATGTCGGATCTTTCACGACAAAATTGTTTTCACCTACAGTACTCTCTACTGCATGTAATAATTCAATTCTGTCATTGTTAAACCTCGCAAAAAAGGAGAAAAGAAAACAGGAAGAAGCGAGTGAGGATGGTTGTCTAGCCAGAATTATGGAGACGAGAAACACCACCTTCGACAAAATGTTTTTTAAAACATGTTCTATCGATCTCAATATCACGATATTCGTAAAGCTCCATTTTCACAGGAATATCGCAAGCGCCTCGATGCAAACCGAATATAATTTCGCATGGGAATTCAAAGAGGCAAATCCCCTAATTCCTCTAATAACAACACTTCTCTACACCTGTACTATCACTTTATCCATGACAAAACTATTGAGTCACCTAAATACCAATTACAAAATACAGAAGATGAAATAATCTATTGCTACCCTATTACAGAACTTACCCCAAAAATAATCGAATTCTTTATCTCCGTGGAAATAAAAATCGAATAAAATCCCACTACTTTTGAATAAAACCAATTTTCAAGCACAGTCTCGTGCATTAATGACAATAATTATATTTTCTAAAGTAAAGCAAACTAGACGTAATGTAAAGAAAATGTATTTTAGTCGGTTGAATTTTGCCGCGCTTCATGCGACTGTGTATAGTGGCAGGCTAGTAGAAGATAGATGACGTAACAGAGTACATGTGCACAGCACAATAGAATAGCAGAATAATTGAAGAAGAGATAAAGAATGAACTTTAATTGTTGTTCCTTTGGTTACAGAGAAACAAAATTAGGTTATTTCGGTGAAGACCCTTGATAAAATTGTAGAACGTCTTATACTGATTTAAAGAAACAAACAGAAAATCTTGAGAGAGCGCGCTGTGAAAAGCACATGCCGCTGCTACCGCAGGTGTACACGTGCGTGCGCCACGCGGAGGTGCACCCCACGAGACGAGACGCGAAGAGATGAGACGAGCACACGTAACGTCGCGCGAGAAGTCAGGTGGAGGGGAGAGAAACGGCGAAATCGGCGAGGGACGAGGATAGTGGGTCAGTGCTCTCTGGATCCGCGCCCGTGCCTTTTCTATTCTGGTCGGTCGCGATGCACCGACAGAAAGCGGAGAGAAGAGCTCGCCACGAGGAGAACCGATCAACCGAGAACGTGGCGCCCCACCGTGGTCGAATATGATCCACGATATGCATTTGCGAACCGACTGAAGGAAGAATCGAAGAATCGAGAGCGGTTCTCGAATTTTCAACACCTCCTTTTACCGAGTTACGAGTTACATCACGATTCTTTAGTCTCTTCAATGAAGTATTGATTTAAGGGTGGGTCGATTGATTAGTTTGTTTTTTTGGATATTATTTTTAACGATGATTTGTGGACGATTTTACGGATGTGTGCATGTAAGGAAGATAAAGAAGTATGCAATTTATAAAGCTGCGAAGGAAACTTGTATAAATTAGCAAACTTGTCTCACGCGAGTTTAATCATTTAGATGAAGCTCGAGTTAATTGAACAAATGAACAGAATATTGGAAACGGATAATGTGAACGATAATTGCGGAACAGAGCAAAAATGAGTTAACAATGTGCACGAATTTTCCAATAGACATAGGGAAGAGAAATTTAAAAAAAAAAAGACGTACACCCACACGTTCCAGGTTGGAAGAATCGATCGCGTTATCGATTGGTCACGCTCCTTCGCGCGCGTGCGTTGCTTCGTTACGTAAAACTTGTTCCTTTTAATCTCCAGCGTACCGACGAGAACTCAGGGTATAGAAAAATTAGAATAATTTTATCGTTTCGAGCGTGAACGAACGATGAACGAACACAACATCGTACAGAGTATTTATTATTTATTTCTTTTCATAGCGGAGGCTCCACAGTATCGTCCGAGGTAAACGTTTCAAGCCTTGATCTCACAGAAGCAAAAACTGGAACCTTGTAAGTGTCAAATGTTTCTCAAAAAAATCGCAGGCTTGTTGCCGAATGTTTCTTCGGTCTGGAAACGAATATCCCGTAGCTTTGATACAGATTGAAAATTGTCGAAAATTTTTGCAAGAAAAGGCGACTAGGGGTCAGAAACAAAATATCGCTCGTTACTGCCTCAGTGGAGACCGCAACTTCGCCGAGCCATAGAATTTCTTCGATGCTTATCTCGCAGCTTTCCACCGTTCGCCATTGTCGTGCGAGATAACACGCTTAATCGGCATCGCGAAGAGAAAGGACACACGTGAAAGAGAACGCGTGCGCGGAAACTGGAATAGTATTTTTTCTTCTTCCTTCGTCGAGTCGTATCTCGTAATTAGCATTAAGGATGGCGCAAACGATCTCGCGCACTGTTACATAAAATATAACGGAGAACGTACCCAAGTGTACGAACATGTGGAAGAGAGAAAGATGGAATAGTTATATACGACGTTGAGTAGTGCTGCTCGTAAAGTTCTCTTAACGGCAAGAGAAAAATTTATGCGCTCTCACGCCGATAGCGGAGTACCACGGTCTATGTGGCTAAGAGAACAGGTGCTTGAAAAGGTAGCCGATGCTAAATCGAATGAGGAATTTTCTAAACGCCTCTGCCTTTACTTTTTATCACTGTTCGAAATTTCAACGATCGTCCGACGGCTCTCCGTCCAACATTCCAGGCGGCTCTACGCCACTTTCATTAGAAAGCACACATTGAGCACAAATCCGGATCAACTGGCGCGGTGAGTCAACAGAACGTAAAAATGAAATTGGCGACCCTCTTTCGCGAAACCGTGGAGGACGAGAGAATTTATTGAGAGAGGCGGAGACTCGCTCGCGCTTGTTGGAATGGAAAAGAGACAAAGAGGAGGCAAGTTGATGTTGAAAAATAAAGCGGCCATTTGGACCACTCCCCGGGTGGCGCGCGCTACGCGCAGGCGGTAGTTACCACACGAAGAGAATCCAGAACGACTATAACCAGATGAAGGTTCGATGATATCGATGGCCTGAGAAGAAAGAATTCAGGTAGTTCTACGAAGTGGTCCGTACTCTGGATTTTACGCAGCGAATAGTCTGACAAGCTTGATGGTACCCCGGTGTCTAAGCAACGGACAGTCCGACAAGCTTGGTCTGCACTATGGTGTCTAAAGAACTGATAAATTCGCGGACCACGACGAAGAAGTGGATTGATCGTATGATATGAAAAATGATTACTGAAAGAGGCGACAGCTCCTTTTCTCCGCGACGAATGATTCTACGTTTCATTCGAAAGTAGAATAACGTAAAGAACTGTGATAAAAGGGAATTTCCAATCTCAGAATCTTAAAAATAAATATACAATAACGCCCAACCTCAACTCGTTCGCGTAACACCACGCGATTCTCGAATCTAGTAGTAAAAAGTAAAATCAGAGAGAAAAATTCAACAATGAATGCTCATCTCCTCCCTCTCCTCCGCACAGCACTGCGCGATTCTACAACCCGGTACTAAAAAGTACAATCGCAGCAAAAATCGCAACAATAAACGTCACCTCCTTGTCATCTACTCCACATAATACTACGTGTTTCTGCAATTCAGTGGTAGAAGGTAGAATCGCAGAAAAAATTCCAACTCAAGAGAATGCCAACAATAAATGAATCACCTCCACACAATACACACATACAATCCAATAGTACAAAGTAGAATCATAGAAAAAATTCCAGCAATAAATATTTCATTTCCTCTCCTCCACGTAACGCCACAATACGATTCTGCTCACCACTAATAAATAGTAGAATCACGGAGAAAAATTCCAACTCGAAAGAATGCCAACAATAAATGAATCATCTCCACACAATACACGCATACAATCCGGTAGTACAAAGTAGAATCACAGAAAAAATTCCAACTGAAGAGAATGCCAACAATAAATGAATCACCTCCATACAATACACGCATACAATCCGGTAGTACAAAGTAGAATCGTAGAAAACATTGGAACTCAAAAAAAAAAAAAGAAAAGAACCCCACGGCACCTCTTCATCTCCACATAACACCACGCGCACTGTGATTCTACTATCCACTAGGAAGTAGAATCACTGGAGGGAGAGATTCCGGCGGCGGCGGCGCGCGTAATCGCGCGACTTTGCTTGACCTTGGCGGTGGAGGCATGAAAGACGGCGGCAGTGGCGGCGCATGCGCGCGAGATATATTCTCCGAGAGCGTCCAAGGTATCGGCCCACGTGCTCGGGGGCACGGGCTTCGAGGGACTGCATGATGAAAATGTCTTTCGCGCGCCCGCCACGTGCTCACGCTCTCGTTGGGGTAGGACATGGTCTTTCTCCCCCTTCGCCACCTCCCACTCCACCGCAAGCACCGGTGCTGCACAACGCGCGCGCACACACACACACGCACACACACATACATAGAACAACATCACCTCCTCCTCCTCCACCTCTCTCGCACGGTCTCTCCCCTCTCCCGCGCGATTATTTTCTACTTCCCCCTCCTCCTCTCTCTCGTGCTTCTCCACTTTGCTTCTTTTGTCTACGACATCTTGCGAGCTTACTGCTTTATCGAGCATTTGCACTCGACGTTTCTACTTGATTTGCCTAATACCGATAATGTGATTAGTGCTCGGTAGAGTAGGATTGTGGGTTCAAGGAGGTAAGGACACTGTTGGAAATTTTAACCGGAATCATTTGGAGTTCAGAGGGAAATTAAAGAGAATGTTTGGGGAGAGTATTGAAGAGGGTTCTTCGTGAACCACGCGAGTGTAGGTTGTAATTAGATATGGCTTCGTATGTGTGTACTGAAATGTGATTTTGTGTACTAAGGGATATAATGATAAGCCTCTTTCTTTCTTGGTAGTTGACGATTTTCTGCTTCTCTCTTTCTCTCGCAGTCAATCCTCCGAGTGCTCATTGGGACTTTTTCCACATTTACGCGCTGGCATTGAATAACACTACCGATATGCGATAATTGTACTTAATTAAGTCGAGACGATTAATGGTGCTGGCGACTCGATTCTGTCGTAACGAATGAAATGTCTTATAATGGACACGGTACGAGAGGATTCGCATGGATCTGGAACTGTGATTCACGCGAACAGGAATGGTTTCACGATTCTTCTGTATTCTGCTTCCGGTCAGCGCAAACTAGTAGTGAAACTCGGTCGAGAAATATTTTCAAAAGTGCGTTAAAAATCGCACGTCAACGATGTCACGTTTATCGTTTTCTGCATTTATTTTTGCACCATTAACGAGTCCGATTATCTTATTATTATCTTATCGTATCGGATACGGCGCGTAAATGGTGCATCGTGCGCGTAATTCTTGCGTTCTAAATCCAAAACATTCGAATCGATACAGAGAGAAAAGTTGTTAGAGTTGAAACGTTTGAACGGGACCAAAGGGAAAAATTAGAAACGAGCCAGGCACGGTTGGAAGATGCCAATTAAGGAGAGGCCGGGTCCGCGTGCTTATAGTCGAACGCGCCATTAAATGCGCTTACCGCTAAATTGGAAACTGCTCGGGGTAGTAGCTGAGCCAATCCCTCTGATGTGTCTCTAAGCGAGCGTTATTTATTCTCGAGAGTATTTTTAGTAACATGCCGCGACGGAGACCTCGGAGATGAGGAGAACGTGTCTTTCGAATATCGGCGTCACTTCATTCCACGCGAATCGTGCCGCGAGCTTTTCAAAGCAGATTCTAAAAGCTTTGAGATTTATGAGAGACAATATTCTAGTCTCGAGTCGAGTGGAGTGGAAAAAGTGTCTGTTGGCGAAGCAACGACAGTTAATTCTCAAATTATTAATATAAAAAGGTACGTAAAGGATATTAAGATGCGTGACATTCTTTGTGAATTCTCTGAGAAAGTGTGACGCTCTTCTGGATGACTAGAGCTCGAGAACACCCAAGTCGAAGGATTAGAGAAAAGGAAGCTCAATGTACCCCAAAGATCAATTCTGCGCAATATTTCTTGACAATGGTTCTTGGGCAATCTCAGAACCGAATTAATTTAACGCCGCGTCGATCATGGATTGTGGATGAAGGTGAACAATTAAGAAACAAAACCAAAAGGTGAAACGTACGACAAATTGTCCACTACCATCCTCCTTGATATCCAAACCCCCTCTTCTGCCCTGACCTACCCCGAAGAAACTAACCAAACCACGAACTACTTCGGCAAACCAATTATTCTCATCGTCTCAACTAATCTAAAACCAGCAAAGAGAATGTAACCAAACTCACGTGTCTCCTTACAAAAAAAGAAAAAAACATTTTAACAAACTCAACTCACCACCCAAAATTCCCAACCATCCTCATCTACCACAAACCCCAAACCCTCACAACCCTGAAGCAATCAATCCTCAAACTACTTCCGCAAACCAATTATTCTCATCATTTCAACTAATCTAAAACCACCAAAAAGAACTTAACGAAACACGCTTGTCTCTTTAAAAGAAGAAAACATTTTTAGGCACGACCGTAAAGGGAGTGACTTATAACAAACTCAACTCACCACCCAAAATTCCCAACCATCCTCATCCACCACAAACCCCAAACCCTCACAACCCTGAAGCAATCAATGCTCGAAATACTTCCGCAAACCAATTATTCTCATTATTTCAACTAATCTAAAACCACCAAAAAGAACCAAACGAAACACGCTTGTCTCCTTAAAAGAAGAAAACATTTTAACAAACTCACGTCACCACCCAAAATCCCCAACCATCCTCATCCGCCACAAACCCCAAACCCTCACAACCCTGAAGCAATCAATCCTCGAAATACTTCCGCAAACCAATTATTCTCATCATTTCAACTAATCTAAAACCACCAAAAAGAACCAAACGAAACACGCTTGTCTCCTTAAAAGAAGAAAACATATTAACAAACTCACCTCACAACCCAAAATCTCCAACCATCCTTATCCACCACAAACCCCAAACCCTCACAACCCTGAAGCAATCAATCCTCAAACTACTTTCGCAAACCAATTATTCTCATCATTTCAACTAATCTAAAACCACCAAAAAGAACCTAACGAAACACACTTGTCTCCTTAAAAGAAGAAAACATTTTAACAAACTCAACTCACCACCCAAAATCCCCAACCATCCTCATTCACCACAAACCCCAAACCCTCACAACCCTGAAGCAATCAATCCTCGAAATACTTCCGCAAACCAATTATTCTCATCATTTCAACTAATCTAAAACCACCAAAATGAACCAAACGAAACACGCTTGTCTCCTTAAAAGAAGAAAACATTTTAACAAACTCAACTCACCACCCAAAATCCCCAACCATCCTCATTCACCACAAACCCCAAACCCTCACAACCCTGAAGCAATCAATCCTCGAAATACTTCCGCAAACCAATTATTCTCATCATCTCAACTAATCTAAACCACCAAAAAGAACCTAACGAAACACACTTGTCTCCTTAAAAGAAGAAAATATTTTAACAAACTCAACTCACCACCCAAAATCCCCAACCATCCTCATCCACCACAAACCCCAAACCCTCACAACCCTAACCCTAACCCAAAGAAACCATTCAATGAATTCTCGAACCGCTCTCTCAAAAAATGTTTCTCCACAGTCCGCAGGCGTCACGACGCCCGTGGACGGTGCGACTCCTCCGACGCCTACACTCGTTGTGCGCCTCTTTCGAAGCGGCGTCGCCGTCGGCGCGCGCGCGCGGCGGGAACACGGCCCTGCGAAGCAGAAAACCGACTTCGCTCTCTCGTGGCCCGGCAAGAGAGAGGAGAGGGGGTTGGGAGAGTGAGTGTGTGTGTGTGAGAGAGAGAGAGAGTGAAGAGAAGAGGAGAAGAAGGAGGTGGAGGAGGGAGAAAGAGAGACCAGCCCCACCACCACGTGGACTCGAAGGCCCACCGGCGCGACTGACAGTTCCCAGTCAGCTGATCGTCCATCGGGGGTGAGGGGGCAGCAGTCGCAGCAGCAGCAGGAGCACCAGCCAATGGTAGTAGTAATAGTAGTACTAGCAGCAGCAGCAAGAGGAGGTGGAAGGGTGAGGAGAGGAAGGAGAAGAGGAGGAGGAGGAGGTGGAGGAGGGTGGAGGGTTTGGCGACGCGCAGTCTGCCGTCCTCGTTGAGATCAGCTGATCGGTGGAGGTGTGCTAGTGGCTGACTAACTGACTGACTGACTGCCTGACTGAAACGCTGAATGGAGGATGAAGAAGCGTGCGCGTGCCTGCGGAGTGAGTGTGGGGCGTGGAGGTGGAGGTGGTGGTGGTGGAGGGACGGCAAAAGCGAGCGCGTGCCCGGTTAACAGTGCGCGAAATGGGCGAACGAGATACGGCATTTTTTTACGTGGTTCTTTGGTTTATCGATTGGGTCGTTTCGTGGTTTAATTCGAGTATCGTAAGGTAAGAATCAAAGGTGACGTAAGTGCAATTGGTGCTTCTGTAATTGACTGTGCGGGCATGTTGAAGAAGAACTATCGAATCAACTGTACGGAGTCTGCGGACCTACGAGCGAGTGCTATTTTCCTTTCCAATTCTTTATTTTTAATGTTCGTGAAATTACGTAACTGCGCAATTTAAAGTAAGAGCCCAAGTAGCTTTAGGGAGATGGTTAAAATATATAAGAAAGTTATTTGGTTCCTAAATAGAGTTCGAGTTCCGTGTTAATTGCACGCAAAGTCCCCGGCAACGAAGGAATCCCAACATCGGAGGAATCTGATTCGAAGACTGCAGAGACGCGCCAGTAATAGAATAAATACCACAACGCATCGTTGTTTCCGCATGGCGAAAGACACTTTAGTTCGTGAATCATCGTTGAAAGAGAACGAGAAATTATTCAAGTGCGGCCAGGAGAGCGTGAGCAACGACAGTGATGTGACTAGTGCCGTGCGTGAGCTGCATATTCATTGCTAGGCATCAATTAATGTCGATAGAAGTCTGTTTACTGCTCTGACACTCGTCTCTCAGTATAGCTTTACGTAGGGGAGATTACCAGCCCGATTTTATTTTTCAACGCAAAAAGTTAATTCCTCAAACTCACGGTGAGCAAGATTTCTCTCCGATACAAGAATATTCCTTCGCGAAGCTGATGCTTGTACCGACGCTTCTATCGTTAAACAAACAAACATTATCCAACTTAAATAAAGAATCGATTCTTTCGCGTGTCACATAACGCGCGATAAAACTTTCACGATAGAACGGAGCCAGGCACCTTTACGATCACCAAGCATAATTTTCTTACGAACCTTGTGTCCCAGTCGCTCGACATGAAAAGGTTTTATTTGCAAGAACGTATAATAATGGCTGACGTAAAAATTTCTAAAAACACTTTCAGTGTTTTAGAGCCAGAGGAAACCATCTTGGCTTCTCGACACGTGCGGTATCGTTGGTTTCGCGTGCTAAATTACGGTCTTCGAAAAAAAGAAGCAGACCTCGGGCGGATCACGTAAGGGGCTTTTAAGTACTCTGGAGAAACTCGGTTAGTCAATACATCAGTTCTCATTTCTCATTTCTTTTCAGTTATCCAGCTGAGAGAAAGCAGCGAGAACCCTCGCGAGCATGTGACAAGAACTAGCTAGCAATTTCGCTGGAATAATACCACGATTAATTCCACCGGGCCGCTCGAAGAATTCGCAACAGCCATGGGATTATTCAAATTGCCGCCTAAATTTTCAATTCAAATTCAAGCGTGACCTCGCGGCCAAAAGAATCGAGCAATATCAACGAACCTCTATCCTCTGTTCCGTTTAAACTCGATGTTGTTTTCAGTACTCCAGAAAAATTCATTATTACCGTAATTATTAATCGTAGAAGAATAATATTATCAATGATGAATGCCCAGCGGACCGCTTGCCTTTTCTTCTTTATTATGAAAATTTCCGTGACGAGATTAACAGAATTGGATAACGAAAAAACGATTATTATTGTCGATAATTGTAGAAGAATAATACTTTCAACTGACATTTTCTCATGAAAATTACTTCGACAAAATTAACATAATCGCACGTCGAAGAATGAAGGGAGGAGAAAAAAGATTATCGGTGGCAATTAGTGAAGTTACCGTAGCATAGGTGTACACAGGTGCACGGCATTGGTATTCTCATCGACAGCGTTCTACATGCAAGTGCACCGCGCACACTTCGGTAATTACACATTGCGCAATTCGTTATTCACGCGAGCCAACTGTAAGCACCGGGTGCACATGTTGATCGCGCGCGACTCGGTGACTCGTGCATTCGTAGTAACGTTAATATTTTGTTAACTCGTTCCAGGAAAATACGAGGCGTGCAGCGGCGCGTTCGATATTTTACTCGTCGCCTTCTTACGGACTGCTCTTCGCATTTGTCGAAGAGAAATTTTTCAACGTGGGGACAAAAGGTCCACATCATAAACACGATCAAGATAGAAAATCCACGAACAGCGAAGAAAGATTTTTCAACGTCGAGACAAACGGTTCGGCTCGTCGGCACGATCAAGATCGAAAATCCACGAACGAAAAGTACAAAAGGACCTCTGTAATCGGTGAGGAGAAATTTTTGAAGAAAAAAGGTTCAGTTTAAGATCGAAAATCGGCAAACGAGAGTACCAAGGAGTTTTGCGATCGGTGAAGAGAAATTCTTCAAGGTGAAGACAAAACGTTTAGGTCGTAGACGCGATCAGGATTATTCAAGATTGAGAATTCACTAACCAAAGTAGAAAAGGACCTCTGTGATAGGTGAAGAGAATTTTTTCAATGTGGGGACAAAAGGTCCACATCGTAAACACGATCAAGATAGAAAATCCACGAACAGCGAAGAAAGATTTTTCAACGTCGAGACCAGGGTCGAGACAAACGGTTCAGCTCGTCGGCACGATCAAGATCGAAAATCCACGAACGACAGTACAAAAGGACTTCTGCGATCGGTGAAGAGACATTTTTCAGCGTGGAGACAAAAGGTTCAGCCCGTAAATACGATCAAGATTATTCAAGATCGAAAATCCACGAACGAAAGTACAAGGACTTCTGCGATCGTTCGTCACCGATCTCGTCTCGCCTCGAGAACGTTCCACGACCTTCGAATATTCGCGAGAGGATTTTTTCACTCGTCAATACTCGCGCGACGAGATTCAATCGCGCCGAGCAATTACGAATTCTCCACGCACGAGCTCAACCGCGAGAGATTATTACGGTTAGAACTTATTGGAGATTGTGGTTACGCGCTTCGTGTCACTTCGATCCGTGGATTAAAAGAATGCTATTAAATTTCGTTGATTGTTCTTGAATTTGGAGGATGAAATGCGAATTTATTATCATTAATCTTGTTCGGCGATGCTCTGATCTTTAGAAAATGTCTACTAAATAAAAAAAAAAAATATTCCGCGTGTATGCAATAAGTGTAAATATAACTGTTGTATATACGTGCCTTACATATTAACATTCGTGTGTTTCACGTAGGAAACGAAATAATGAGTGAGTGAGACGGACAGAGAAACAGACAGACAGAGAAAGAAGGATGAGACCAACGATCGCACTTTGCGATTCGATCCTCCTCGTTCTCTGTCGTAGTCCACCACTCTCAAGCGCGTACTTTCCCCCTTGCATATTTAGTAGGAGTATCTCCGTTCCCAGGGAGCAAGGCGAAACGGTGGCAGAGCAAAGAGCACACGTTTTCCTTACACGAGGCGCACGCGCGTTTGTCGACGACGAAGAATCGAGTGCACGCAACATGTGCGAGCAGATCGTCTGCTCTTTCTCTATTTCTCCTTACCGACGTCCTATATTACATAAGATAGAGCGATCCACGAAGATGAGCATGTGCATGCCAAAGAACGTTATGCCCTAGCGGTAAGACTCTACTTTGAAATTAAACATATCAATGCGAATATCAATGCGATCAAACGCACTAATGCAAATTTTGAATAAGTATCGTCGGAGTAACTTATCAAAAAAAAATTTTAAAAAAGCATTCTTCGTAAAATCTTCCTTTTGTAAATATCTTGCTATGAAGCTTGTGTTTTTCTTTTAATCAAAGAGAGTGAATAAATATATCAATATGTAAAAGATAAATTTGTGTGATTACATTTAACACGTTAAGCACCATGCCAGTCACCGGTGACTTAGCCTAGACTTTTGGTTACATTCTAAATAAATATTAAGTAATTTCAGGATCGTATCACGAACGTCCTAAATATTTCCTGCCAAAAAATGTTAATCCTTTGACTGCTGAATACTCTCGACCGAAGCGTTCCGCCTGGACGGCGAATCTTAGCGACTGAAAACCGTAAGAGACGAAATACCTTCCGGCTAATCTGAATTCCGTTGATTAACACGTTGAGCGCGACGTCGATTTTGCTGGACTTTATGTTCAGGCTGCGGACGACCGTGCCGATACTCCACAGGCGCTGAGTTACAGTGTAAACAAGCGAGCAATGATGCAATTAGGGTTACGTAGGTAACAAATAACTAAACGACCTCCAAGAGACGCTCAGTTAGAAAAAGCCACGGAAGCGGAAATTGAGCAGAGAGAATGTTACATGGCAAATGCAAAAACATTCGGACGCAATGTAGCTCGAAAATTGACTAAATAGATCGTAACGTTTTGTAATCCGTGTAAATCTAACCCACATCTTTGCTTAGAAGGTTTTAATAAATTTCGTTAAAATTACAACATTTATTTTGTAACCTTGATAATGGTGCATACCGGTCCCATGCAACCGATGTCGTCAAAACAAAAAGTTTTTCTGTCAATACTACGGATCAACGCTGCCTAAACGAAAAGTCCAGTGTCAATCCCCAGGGACTGAAGTAGAGCTCAACGCGTTCAGTATATATACGCAATTGTATTAATATTATTTTATTAAATTGGCAAACGCACGTATGCTGGTAACGTTTACCGACCTCATATATGTGCCCATAATCCATCCAAATAGCATTCGCCGAACACACATATGCGTCTACAAGAGTCAAAAGATTAATAGGTTTTATTAAAACAAAGTAAGCATAAAAACGATTGTTCTTTTCTTCGTTCGGCGCACTACAAAAGTGAGCTTCGTGGCTCGAAAATAGTTTCTCCTCTACTCACCACTGCCTCTTGTCGATTCTTAGCTGAGGAATAATGTGTGAGATTTTACTGCATAGAGTACAGATTGCGATAAATACATACAAGTACCCTGAAAATATACATGCGGTGTTATCGCAAACTTCGCCAGACGCCAGAATATCGGTAAAGCCGAATACCGTGGTCTAAACGGAAAGGCAGAGAAAACAGGCTCAGTGCTTAACGCGTTAATAAAACATTTTTCCTAAATTACGTCTTTTCTAAAGTATCTTGCTGTGAAACTTGTGCTTTTTCTCTTTTAATCGAGCAGAATGATAAGAAGCTTTCTTAAAACTTCTACTCGACTTCTAGACTTTCCTACTGTGTAGGCGTCGCTCAGTTCAGAATCTGTTACTCGGGCTTACGACTTTTCTCCATCGTCGAAAGATCGATTTTATCGCTCGACAGAATAGACGTCGATTGGTAGGTATTGTGGGGCGCGAACACGTGCGCGCTGAAACGGTCACCGTGGAAGATGGAAATTCCTCTCGCGAATTGAGGTTTTATATCCGTGTCCTCCTTTCTCGTGTTTCTCCCGCGTCGTTTCTAAGCACGCGCTTCACCCGCAGGACGCACACACGCGCACACAGCACGTAAATTGCGTCACGTTATTATAAAAGTAGTCTACCTCTAAAATCTATAAGAAGTTTCATCTTCGGAGGACAAATTCATTTTCCATAAAAATCCACGCGCGTCTTTGAAAGCTGCATGCAATGAAAAAAAAAATACGGAAAAGCAGAAAGAAAGAATAGCAGTGGAAAAAAAAGTTCGCACGGCTGGAAATGGTCCCAAGGACCATTTGGAAAAATGCATGCAATAAAAAAAAAAAAATACGGAAAAGCAGAAAGAAAGAATAGCAGTGGAAAAAAGAATTCGCGAGTTGGAAATGGTCTGGAAAGGGCTTGGCGCGCGCGGGAAGAGCAAAGAGGAAAGGTGCAGTGACCTCTAAGTGCCAGAGCTCGTGCTCGAGTGATGCCTTACCAACTGGTACCGTCGGCCAAGGCCATTAATACCGTCGTCTCTTACGCGAGAAAGAGAAGGGAGCTCGTGGAGTGGGAGGTAAAAAAGAAGCGAGAGAATTATTCTGCGATTGTTTCGTAGAAACACCTTACCGCCCAATAAGTATGCTACACCAGTTAATAGAATTCTTGCGGTTTCACCATGCCGTTAATGTGCATTTGTCGAAGATTATTAAACAGTTCTATTAATTATGCAACGAAGAGAAGGTAATTTAGTAGCCAACAAAAAGGAGAATTAGAAAATGATCTCGCAATTGTTCTATAAAAATACCTCAGGCCTAGTATCTATGCTACGCCAATTAATAGAAGATTTATTTCTGCGACTTTAACACGTTCTTAATTCAACGAATGTTATTAAGCAGTTCCAGTAATCAAACGACACCCTAGTCCATTTTCTAGAAGCTGCTTAAATACGCTTTTTTCTAAGCAGTTTTCATTTGGTCGATGCATTGCTCAATTAATTGTATAACGTATCGACCATTCTAACTTTATTCGAAGCTTTACACACCAGCTTGACCAATGCTTGCACTGTAAATAATTTCTTCTCTAACGAAGGATTTGCAAATTCATATTGTACAAACAAGCTTGTAAGTTTACCTACATAGCATGCATTAGTTTGCCCAACTTCAATTAATAATGACCTCGCATTAATATTTACATGCGAACGGAAACATGGGAAACAACCTCTCCCAAAAATGTGATTGATATCGTGTCACACTTTAACATTAACACAACCATGACGCACTAACTCATTTTCCTTGGCTAACTGGGTCGCAGAGTTTACTGTTAGCTAACGCACGCACATCGAATGATAATGATCCCACGCTTACTGAAGATCATGTTCCGTTCGATAAAACTGCGAAACGAACGAAACCAACGAGACGAAAACTAGCGAACACGTCAAAAACTAATATTAAAAAAAATTCCAAAGCAATAATACCCACAAGGAAAAAAAAAACCTGGTAGGTAAATTTCACGTTTAAAACAAATTCTCAAATAACTCAAAGCAAATTGCTAAAAAGATTCACATAACAACGTATATTCTGTCTAAAAAGAAAAAGAAAAGAAAAGAGATAAAGTGATCATAAATCCGTGATTAACAATTCACAAATGCTCCACCAAAGCAAAACAAAAATCACCCGCTCCTTTATCCAACGGTGAACAATAAAACTACGAAAAATGCAACGATCCTCAAAAGTCACTACCGTAATGCCCGCTTCTTAAACCGGACGTGGAATAGAGAGAGAAGTGAAGAAAAAAGCAAGCAACGAGAGGAGATCCTAACCGGCAAGATGGCTTTGTACACCTAAAGGAAGAATAAGAAGGCGACGGTGTGTTTCGTTCAAGATATTGACTATTGACGAACCACCACGACGAGGCAAACGAGAACGGGGATGAGAATTCTCCGCGCTATGGTTTCTCTTTGCCAGGCAGCTCGTTCCCTCTCGCTCGGTTCCGTCGGGACTAACGGTGAGAAGAGAGCGCGCGCATCTGTGCCTCCAACATGAAAACTGCTCGCGCACACAGTGAGCGACGCTCACAGGCCATCTCTATTTATCTCATCGCGAGAGCTGCGACGTTGCCGTCGAGGTGTTCGCCACGAGGTGGCAAGCTCTTGCGAAGTGGCCTGCTCCTGCTCGTCTATCTGGCAACGTCGCTTCACCAGCCACTTCTTGCTCTCGCTCTCTCACTCCCTCTCTCTCTCTCTCTCTCTCTTTCTTCTTCCCTCTCTCTTCCTCTGACTCTCTTTCTCTCTCTTCCTCACGCCCTCGCGCGCTTACTCATCTCGCGCGCACTCAGACGTTCTTTGTCATTCGGTACGCCGCCGATTGCTCGGCCTCACGCGCGCGCGACACTCACCCAAGAAGGTGGAGAAGGAGAAGGAGGAGAAGAAGGTGGTTTTTACCTACCGGCTTAAGAAGAGCAAGAGCTATAGGTTGGGTAAATGCATTTGTGATTATCATTGGCCGATTATTGCGTGAGAGAGAGAGAGAAAGATGAGAAAGGATTGAATCAAGGGAGGAAGAAAAATTAATCAATGAGAAAGAAAGAAGGAGAATATGTGCACGAGGATTCTGAGAAGATTTTTATCTACTGGCTCAAGAAGAGCAAGGGCGAGAGTTAAGTAATCGGTTTTGTGTTTAACACTAAACGTACCGAAGATTTTTTCCATAAGATTTCCCTTGTTAATCGGTCATTTGACCTACTTTTGGTAGCTTTAGTGTTAATGATTATTGTGTGGTAGAGGAAGAAATGGGATTAAGAAGAAAATTTGTAAAAAGTATTGCTAAAAATGATCGCAAGTTAAGGAGAAAGAAAGGTGCCGAAGGTTTCGAGCGATCGTGAGCAGAATCGACGCGCACGATTTCTGTTTCGGCTTTCTGTCGAGTCACGTTTGTAGACCGGCATCACGTAATCGTTGATACACTCGTGCTCTGCTCGCGACGGTCGATCGATCGGCGTGTGCGATTGTGGGCGTAAGGGTGTGCGCGCCTCCGTAAAAGATCTCCAAAGCGTTCTACCACTTTTCTCGCCACCTCACACTCCACCCTGGCCGATGTCATTGGGGGGGAAAACGAAGATTGAAATATGCGAGAGTGCACTCGTCAATTGCACGGAGACGCGTCACGGATTGTCCAATGAGAGAAGAGAAAGGAAGGAAGGAATATAAAGAAAACAAACAAGGGGGGGTGCGAAGTTCCGTGGGGACTGGCTGAATATTTCGCGAATTACATTTGTTGCAGTTTGGGCGAAGAAAAGGTTAGCGCGAGAAGAATGAAAAGAAGGATGAAAATATATTTCAAAAACAAACGTCAATATCCTTTACTTCCTTTCCTTTAATGTTCTTTTACTTTTCAGTAGAAATTACAAGGTGCTATTTCTACGCCCAATAATTAAAATCCTTCGGTTTCCTTCATTTTCCAATTAAAGGATTCACAAACTACCTTTACAAATATTAATTTCTCTGCTCAACTGAGAAGAAAGAGAGAAACCTTAGAAATTTATACAAGAAAAAAAAACAATTGTCATCGGTGCACAATCTTCTCCGACATACTTCTTAGTTACAACTCCTAGACTTTATAAATTAAACGTTACAAAGAAAAGAAGAAAAGCAACAAGAATTTGCCATTTGTTATTCGAGCATCTCTCTAGCGCACACATGTGCGGGCCAAGACACGAGTTTTCTCTCTTGCTCTCTTGCTTCTCTCTCTCTCTCTGTCTCTCTTCTCGGCATGTGCGAGGATGATTGCCCCCTCCCGCGCTGCGCGAGGACGCGGAGTTGCCGGTTCCTCTTCGTCTTCTGCGTTGGTTGCGCGCGCGCGCCTCTGGCTCTCACTCGGTGCTCTTTTCCAAGCCGCTACCGAACGCGACACCCTACCGGCACGTATAACGGCCAACTGTGTGTGCGTGACAGCGTGTGGTGGGGCGCGACGTTGCCATATCGACCGTGCCCTCTCGTCAGGGAGAACAAAACGAACGCGCGCACACCACAGCGGCGACGAACGCGACGAACGACCCAGGAGAGATTTTTTTTCTTCTCTCGGTCCTTCTCTCCTTTCTCCAGCTCGTCCTCTCTCTCTCTTTCTCTCGCTCTTGTTTCCACGATACTTTTATACACATCTTTCCTGTCCCCTTCCTTCTCATCGTCCCCGATCAATTCCTTTACACTCGTGAACGAAATTCAAGCGACAGAGGATTTTCAACAAATCTCCGACATGCTTCCGGAATTTGGAGAAATGTTTTACGCGGATATTAAAAATATCTCTTGCTGTAGGTTAAATGGCAAGTGCGTGCTTCGTTAAGGATTTAATATCTCGAAAGGTGCGGGGCGATGAATCATTAAAATCATTGAATTAATTTACACAATTATTATTGCGCATCGTTAAAGATCTACGGACTTTTTTTAACATGCACGAGCTT
Source organism: Tiphia femorata (assembly GCA_944319695.1). Lineage (NCBI taxonomy): Eukaryota > Metazoa > Arthropoda > Insecta > Hymenoptera > Tiphiidae > Tiphia > Tiphia femorata. The sequence continues at coordinate 7,035,748 of OX090902.1, forward strand.
CTTGTAAGTATCCAGGCTTAAAATGTGCTTCTCACGGTGAGAATGAAGTGAGACTGTTGAACAAATTTGTCGTTCAAATTTACCGATTGACGTTCGAAACGTTTCGAGTTTCGACTTTGGGCTACTTTAAAACAAACAGAAAAGAGGAAGGAAAAAAAGATTGAACACTGTGCGTCGCGACGACACGCGAAGCGCCAACGAGCAGCGCGGCACCTGACTGACTCAGCACTACTCATCCTACCCACTCGCTCCTCTTGCGTACTGCTTCTTGTTCTCTCGCAAATTCCGTAGGTGTTCGCGCGCGCGTTAAGGAGAAAGAGACAAGCCACCGGCAGGCAGCAGCAGACCAATGCCAGACCCGATCGCGGATGCGCGTCGATTTGACGACGCGCGCGCGCGCGCTAGTACCACTCGAGCGCCCTTGAGTAAAGAACTGGCCAGATATTCGCCTTACAAGGGGTTTTCCCAGAATTCACCTTTTCCTTCTGCCGGAGAGATACAGAGGCAAAATGAGACGGAAAGAAACAGCTTTCCGAGAATTCTTCAAGTCCCAGAGAGAATTATTTCAAATGCACCAGGCTGGATACGGTTTTCTTTTTTGCCAATGAACTAGCTTTCGTTTTCATTGCAAATTATCTTAGGATTCGTAGTTAGTTAAGTTTCTTCTTGGTTCAATTAACTCGAGGTATTTTTTCGGACCATTTAAAAGAGAGAGTACCGACGATTCTTTTGTATAGAAACATTAGTGCATGTAAAAAAAATGCGTATTAGAAAGACGAGTGCTAGACGGTAACGAGCTGATGCGAACTTCTTTCGTCGCGTTGTAGAAGACGATTTAATTTCCTATGGTCGGCTTTCTTCTGTCCACTTTGCAAGTGACTGATACGAGAACCCGATCCTGAGCTTCGGATTAACTGTCCACGATGCCGATTTTTAAACTCGACGCGTTCTATATTTAGAATATCAGCTCATGCATAATGTACGATTCCCCAGCTAATTATTTCATTCTGGCTCAGATATTTCCTATCGGACGTTTAACAAAGAATCATTCGTCGCTTAAAACTGAAACAACTCGACGGCAAACTGTTGAAAAAGAAGTCTTACTGTTAATCCACGTATTTCATTTCTGCTGTCTACTTAAACCGTCATGAGCATCGCCAACGAATCACCGCTGTAAGAAATATCAAAGCAATAAAACGAATAGAATTGAAGATTCTAATAATACTTTTCAACACCAAAGACAATCAAGATCGAAAAACTATCAAATCCTCTATTAAATCCTCGTATCACTGTATCGAATACGTTGCTCACACTTAAAAAAAGAAAAGGATCAACGATGCACTTCTGTCGTTACTCATCGTATCTCAAAAAATGAAAAATAAAGAAGCTACACTGCCACTGGTCTCCTACCACCCACCTATCTCACGAGGGGTACACATCTAACATATCCTTTTTCTCCCTTCTATTCCATCGTGGTCTTTCACTTTCACTTCACTATCGTTATTTACAAGCGCCATCGTAAGCGACTCGCCCCTTTTCTCTCTTTACCTTCGACGAAGAAGAAGAAACGAAAATCAAGAAATTGAAAAGAAAATGAAAAATTAGGAATAAATTGGCCTACTCCTCGCACTACTACGACACCATGCGCTCTCCTCCTGCTTCTCTCTCGCTTCGAAGAAGGCAGTCGGCACTCTCCTCGCGGAGAGCATTCTGAGCGTGCAAGCAGTCCGCTTGCAGGCTATATAGTCTAGCGAGCTACGGGCCGATCACACTTGTTGAGGGGAGAAGCCATCGCACACCACCACCACCTCCTCCTTCTCCTTCTCCTCCTCTCACGATATTCTCCTTCTATCTCCTTCTCTCATGATTTTCTCTCTCCCTCTCTCTCGTTCTCCACGATTTTCTCTCTCTCCTTCTCGCTCTACTCTCACGATAATCTCTCTCTCTCTCTCCTCCCTCTACCCCCTCCCTTTCTCCGCACCTCCTTCCCACCTTCGCCTCATGATCTATCTCCCACCCCATGCAGTACCTCCGTAAGCGACCCTGACCTTGCATCGGTTCCGCATTGTCCTAATGTTTTGATTTGCCCCGACGAATTATCGGCGAGAAAGTCACATTTGGCTTCGCACTGGTTTTCTTTATCTATTTTTCCCCGCGGTTCTTGTAAGTTGGATTGGTTTAATTTGGGGGGAATAGTCGATGAGATATGAATCTTCGTAGATTTGTCCGAAAAGAATTAATTACTTTGTTAGGAGGATCTTAGATGGGATAAGTTTTTATAGATTTGTGGGTTGGGCATTGTTTTAATATTTCGATTTGCCCCGGCGAATTATCGGCGAGAAAGAGTCACATTTGGTTTCGCACTGATTTTCTTTGTCTATCTTTTTTCCCGCGGTTCTAGTAACTTGGATTGGTTTAATTTGGGGGGTATAGTCGATGAGATATGAATTGTTTGAATATTTCGATTTGCCCCGGCGAATTATCGGCAAGGAAGTCACATTTCATTTGATACTTGTATTGTTTTTCTACTTCTTCTTTTTTCCTAAATGTTTTATCGTTCTTCACGACTCTTGTGTTAGTGAACAAATGAATCGTGCAATTTTGAGAGTAGGAGACTCTTTGGTAGGATGAGTTTACGCAGATTCGTCGATTCCGCATTGTCCTAATGTTTTGATTTGCCCCAGTGAATTATTGGCAAGAAAGTCCCATTTGTATTCGCAGTGGTTTTCTTCGTCTATTTTTTTTCTGGGGTCTCTTTCCCGTTCTCGGCGACTTCTGTAAGTCAGGTTCATCCAGGGGTTCATCTAATTAGAGGGAACAGGTACTAAGCAGATGAACAATGGAATTTGGGGAGTAGAAGATTTTGGGTGGGACGAGCGTTCGTAAATTTCTGGGAAAAGACTTAATTATTTTCCAATGAAGAATGTAATTACTCCGAGATTAGACAGGATAAAGATGTAACGTAATGTGAACTTTGCGAATGAAATGGGATAATGTAATGTTGTTGGTGGACGATTGGATGAGGGTCGTTTCTAACGAAGGAGAATTTAACGAGAGATTAGCGAGAGAGCGTGAATAAAAATTTCTGAAATTTTCGTCAGCGAGCTTCGATACGTTTTTCAAACGACAGATTCTAATTTGATATTTCCACAATTCTTAGACCATCCGCGAATCACTGCACGAATAATTGTCACAATGAGCACAGTTGCCTTGATGCAACGGTTCCTGTATCTCATTACGAGGAGAGTTCCAACTCGTTCTAAACATTCATCTGTTCAAACTCGAAAGGACCGTTCGTCGAACGTACCGAATTTCCGTAATAAGCTTACGTGAACTTTGTCCGTAACTTACGTGCCGAGCACGTTATTACTCACGTTTGTCTTACGGTACTTCTACGCGAGGCATGACACGAGAGGACAACGATATTATTGGAGGATAAATTGCGTGGTTGCACATTTGTGAGAAAGAAAAAATCTAATCTAATCTAACCTAACCCTAACCTTACAAGAGAGAACGAAGTGTTATTCGTAATTGTTATAATTTCGTTTTCTTGCGACACGGTGGAAAACACGGGATACCATGTTGCACGAGCGCTTGTTGGTTTTTAAAATCAGCCTCAAATAGAAGAAGGATGGCACTCGTTACTCGCTCTAAGATTTTCAGCGCTCGTAATTACTTCGTAAACGAGATTCGCTAATTAACACTTTCAGTTCTCGGTGCATCCTGCTGTGTAGTTAGTCCTTGGCAAGCTCGCTATGAATCCGAGGCACTGTGTGTCCTGAACACATTTGACTTCACAGTAAACGAGAACGTAGTGAGAATATCGTTAAATCTTTCCACGCCCCACATCCTCAATCATACAACCCCCCACAGGTAAAATTAGTTTCCTTTAACAAACACTAAAATAGCAAGGGTTGAATAAAATTAACATTTTTAATCGTCTACAAATTTTTACCTCTTCCTAACAAAATGAATTTTTTTTTTAACTTTTCCTAGTAGCTTCACGAATATCGGATATCACTAAATTAAGTAGAATGCGAATGACTAGAATTCGAGAATTGATTACTTAATTATTAACCATACGGGCAATAATCTTTTAATCCTACGATGAAATTCTATGGCAATTCGGGTCACGGAGAAACTGATTTATCGAGTCGCTAGTTAGTTTCTCGGTCAATTAATTTTACGTTTAATTATTTTATGTCCCGCGGATACATATGCGTGGCTCATAGGAAATAATGCACGAAATCATACAGGACAAGGGAGAGAACGTTGCGTTAAGAGAGCTAGGTCGCCGCGGAAGCATAAATTCAGTGGAGGAAGTGATGTGCATAAATAATGTACACGAGATTATCCGTAATACTGTACAGTATCTCGGATAGCGCAGACAAAAGGATGCCCTCCTCTCAAAGCAGATTACATAATAAATCCGTCGACCTTCGTTCGTTAAACTTTAGCCAATTTAAACATTTTTAAACATTCCTTCACAAGTTAATATCGCAGGTGCTTCTCGATAATCGAGCAACGATTTTACAAAAACCTGAATCTAAATCAACTGCATAAACACTTTGGTAATTGCATTATTAATTTCCTTCAGGAAGTCTATTGTGGGAAGCTTATTACAATGCACACTTTGGACCAGTTAATGTCCTTTTGTTTGTCCTCGGATACATATCTCTTGAATTATGATCCTTTTAGAATGGAATATTTGTAAATAAAAACGGTAGCGTCAGAAGAGTACCGTTCCGATTGGATTGTAATTCATGGCCTCTATAAAATTGAACTGTTAAACTATCGATAAAAACATGGACATAATGGAGAGTGGAAAAACTAATGCATTGAGCAATAATGTTAACGCGTCTTTTTCATATTTTTCCTAATTTTCACCGCGACGCAGATTTTTTGATACTCTGGAACAATTAATGTTCTTTTGTTTCTCCTGAGATACACATCTCTTGAATTATGTTCTTTTAAAATGGAACATTTATAAGGTGAAACAATAACGTCGTTCTATGAAATTGAACTGTTAAATTGCCGATAATAATATCCACGTAATGGAGAGTGAAGCAACTGATGCACTCAGCATTAATGTTAATGCGTCCTTTTCGCGTTTTTGTACACTTCCGCCGTAATACAGATTCAGCACTACGAGGCAGCAAATCGAGAACGATAATCCAGTTATCTGGAATCATCGTCGCTTACGCTTATACGTAAATTGTGATATCGCTTGTTTATGATGACTACATAATCACGATATGATTCTTGCATTATACGCACAAATTTCCGCTGCGACTTCTTCCTCTTACAACAAGCATAACTGAAGCACGAACAATAAAAAGATTTCTAACAAGTTATACAATTCTCCCACTACGATCATCCAATTTTGCATTCTTTCCATTTCTGTTTCTCGATTTCAAATGCGCGGAGAATATTATTATTACTGTACATTTCGTAACGGCACGTAACGGTATAGGAATGGGCATTAACGAAAATACGCTCTCCAATTTCGGTAGCCCCAGTGCCAATAAAATTCTGCACATTAGGGAAATTCTCATATCGCATAATATGCAGAGGATTCGCACCGCCGAGAACCATGAATAAAAATCGCATTTTGCGGGTAACGATTGTTGCAGGACTTCTGCGCATTTCAGATACACTTTGATCCATTAATTAGAATAAAGTTAAAATAAAGCTCACCTTCAACCATCCTCCATAGGCGGTGACGACGACATACAGCATGTACAGATCTATCTCTTGCCCATTGATTTTCGGACATTTTTTGAAGGGGGTCCTGAAATTAAGAGAATAAAATCAGATGAATATGACGATGTAGATCGAAATGCAATTTTCTGTTAAAGCGAGTCTAGGATTAGAGTGGACGTTGCGAGGATTTTAGTTGAAATATTTTCCACAAGGATCAGGATTCTATGGGTAATATACTAGATTTTAAAACTTTCAATGAGAAAACTATATTTGACGGTAAATTATTGATCGTCGATATGAGAAAATTTGAATAGGGCCAATGGAGACAGATTATCTGATTTTTACAATATTAGATAATTATTTCAACCACCGATGCTTTTTTTTTGCTACGACGAGCAAGGAGATATGCAAGTTAGATCTCGTAGATTACGAATTGTACTGTGTATTACGTAGAATTATTAGAACAGTATTTAAGAAAAAAAGGCTACTATTCTCGACGATAATTTTCAACTAAACAATGTTACATCGTTCGATCGCTTGTTACGCAAATCGCGCGCGACATGATCTCATTTATTTCGTCATGGTATAAAGAAAACTATCGTACTGAAACTCTTCCAAGCCCTAAGTACAAAAACATAAATCAACTTTTTAACAACAATATACACCACACCGTACATAATTAATGGCCGCAAAGTTACGTGCCATTCGCCAAACGATCAAACCTTACGCCTTTCTTTCGCCACGCATTCGTAAATATGCTCTACGATCAAAATTATTAACCACACGAGCAGAAAAAAAAGACTCTTCCACTTCTGAACTCGCATTCGCAGAGCAACCTAACCTCAAAGCTCGTAGCACCACGGTGGACGATAAAGACGCGAGGCACGCGTAAACAAATAGCCCGTAGAAAGTTGAACGGCTAGGAGGCTAAAACGAGCGAACATAACCTCAACATTGCACATTCCTATAGGCCAACGTATAATGGAACGTTCGGGCGCTTTCCACTTGTCTCTCTCTCACACTCGTGTCACCTCACGACACGCGAATAATTCTCAACGAATAAAATACCGTCGTATGAAAAATCATCCGGAACGATCTCAAAAGAAACAGGTAGAAGGTGGAACAGGACGCCCGGTGGCTTGGAATTAGTTTCGAGGAAGGTTCATCGACGCCCATGTCTCTCTCTCTCTTTCTCTCTCACACACTCTTTCTCTCTCTCACTCTCTCGAGTACGAATTCCTTACCCTCTGGTCTCGTGGAAGTGCCTAAGTTCCTTCAAGAAGCAGTCCTTCTCCTTCTCGTACTCGACCGGGTCCATGTCAATGAGCCGCAGGAGCTTTGCCATATTCGCGAGAGAGACGCGTGGGCGTGCTGCTAATCGGGGTGTGCTCCGAGCTTACAGGGCACTTTGGGCCAGTAGCAGCGAGATAAGTGGGTGCACATGGGCGCGCATCGGGGCACATTTACGCGAGTAAGTTGCTCCTGCTGGTGGTACGGGGCACGAGCGTTCACGGTTACGACCGCGGGTCGACACGACGACGAGGGGGTCGCGACCCGTGCCCGACATCGGGTCTTCGTTTCTCGTGCCCCGAAGTCACGGGCCGGTGGCCGCCTCCTTCCACGAGCAACCTCTTCTTCTCACCGTCACTCCTCACCACTACCGTGGGCTCGCTCGCGTGCGAATAAGCCCAAGAGGAAGTTTTTTTTCTTTCGTGGCCGTAGCCGCGCCGCCACCCCCGGGGGCTCGCCGCCGCGGCCGCGGCCGCGTATCGCGAACCGCAAAACGTGTGTACCGCGAACACCCACAGTTCTCTCTCGCTCGCTTTCTCGGACGCACCAGATCGGCAGCAACGGTGTAACAGTAACCAAGCGCAGCACCAACACACCACCACCAGCACAAGAAGTCGACGGACGACGACAACGACGACGACGGACGACGACGCGCGTACGAGCCACGAGATTCGGACGTAAAGAGAGTAGAATATCGAAATGCTCGTGTCCGCGGCGAACAGAAGATTCGCACGCGCGGGCAGAGAGTGCGGCTTAATGTGTGTGTGTGAGAGAAAGAGAGAGAGAGTGAGAGAGGGAGAGGCAGGCACAGAGTTGCGAGCCCGCGCGGCGTTTAACGCTCGCACAGCTCTCACGGTCTGTGGCTCTCTCGTAGCGGCTGGCTCTCGTGTGCCCGCAACGCGACTCTCTCTCTAGCCCGCCGATCGATTCACCTGTCACTTGTCAACGAAACCGCTCGCTAACCGTTGCGCCACGCACTCGCACTCCAGGCCCACCACCTCGCACGATTACTCTCGACGCGATACTCGCGAAGGAAGCGGATCCGGCCGCGCGGAGCGAAGCCAGGAGGCGGTAGACCGAGCGACTATCCCCGTGCGCGTTTCCCCACGGTGCGAACGCTTGACGTGCGCCCGTATATCAAAATGGCGTCCCGTGCTGCCTGGCATCCATTGGCGAAGCCACGGCCAATTTCACGTACGCTCGGATCGCTACGACGCTCCGACACCACCCCGCACTACCTTTCCGCTACACACGTCGCAGCGCCCGCGACCCACCGTGACACTCTACGTCATTTTACGCGCGACACCGCCTAACCCCGCTTATGCACGAGACGTATACCCACGGCTTTTTTACCCTCGGCGAACGGCCCGACGAAAATCCCGGGTCGCGCAGTATTTTTACTTTCAAAATGGATGGGGCCCCCTCCCCCGCACCCACCGACCGACCAACAGTTTGAATTAGCGTGCTCACTCACCGATAGAGGCGTCACTTGCTCCGCGGACTCTCGCCGCCATCTGACGACTCGGAACGGAGACTGTTGAAGGATCGGAGGCGAGTCGTAGCGACGTGCGATTGCTCGGTGCGCCGCGGCGTTGCCAATTTGCCGGATTTCTCGTTCTTTATTCGAGATTTGTAGAATTTAACCGAAGAAAGTGTCACCTCTGGCGGACACTCGAAATTTTCGCGGGATTGGTAGTTCGACGAGCGGATTTTATCAAGGTTTGAATATTTTCTCCGATCTATTGCGGTTTCCGGAGATTCCTTTCGACCTTTTCCTCTTTATTTCATAGTTAAAGACGCAAAGGAATTTCCGCGTAATTCGATATGTAAAATTGACTTTCTGCAGTAGTTCTTCTATCAAATTTCGATGTTGCGCGCGCCACTTTGGAATAACTACAGAGTAAATCAACATACTTTACATTACAACTCCATAAGTACCGGTGATCGAAGTATTATACATTTAAATATACTTATGCTATGTATTTTATGTGTTGTTTTAGATATGTGAATGTAAGAAATACAAAAAGTGTTCCAATGTAACTGTTTCAAATTTGCCAGATTTTAGCGGAAACTTGTACATTTGGAAAGCGATTTGTGATAGCACGGTTGGCAATACTAATATGCCCCGCATGCGCACTTTCCTTTGTTTTCTAGGTTTTCTACCCGGGAAGCTTTTTTTAATGAATATTCGCGGATTTCTTGAATAAAAGGATCGTGATTTTCTTGGTTTCCTCTGTACTTTCTATTTTCAGGAGTTTCTTTAATAATGTGGGAAGAAATTTTTTAGTAAATTCGACAGTTGTAATTTGTCGCTATTCTTACTGGTGGGAGAAGCTTTTCGACGTTTTGGAAATGTATCGGTTGTAATAGCAGGATTTCCATGATTTGAATATATTTTTTTAATTACTACTGGATGTTAATAATGGTGACATATACGAGATGATTATCACGTTGATGGTTCTTCGTGGATAATGACACGAGGTTAGTTTCTTCGTGCCTCTTCCGCGCTTTGGCACGAATTCGTAGAAATACGAATGTGAAGTGACCAGACGCGCTCCTTATATTTGTTTCTGTATAGTGAAGTAGGAAATAAAATGACGTATAAGCGGAAAAAGTATCATCGAGGAGATACGCATTTAAAGAAGGACTGGCGCACTAAAAGAAGGACTAAAGATTTAGACGAGGTACAGTGAGTGACATAACCTTTCCAAGGGACCGTGTGCTTCCGTCACGTGGCATGTTCACTGCATACACGATTCTCAAATTGCAAATTATTGTTGTAAAGCTCGGCAATCTTTTTTTTTAGTATTAAACGAGATGCCTTTTCTTTCAGATCGATGAAGATTTAAAAGAGGAAAATGTCAAGGGACTATTAAATCAAGAAGTAGATTTAGACAAACCCGGAGCGGCGCAATTCTATTGTGTCCATTGCGCGTAAGAATTGAAACATAACCTCTCTCTTATTAACGCCAATATCCTGTAAACTTACATCAGGTTTTTTTTTGTAGCCGGTTCTTCATAAATAGCACTGCATTACATGCACATTTTACCACTAAAGTTCACAAGCGAAGATTGAAAGCCCTTGAATTGGAACCATATACCATTGAAGAATCGGAACGAGCTGCCGGGAAAGGCAGTTATATTGCTCCACTTAAGCGTAAAATTGAGACATTGATTCCGGACCATTGCAATAATGTTGCCGATATAGAGATGGCACCGGATGCCAAAATTGTCAAATTAAATGAATAATTAGCACGACCACATAAAATGCACTTATGAGATTGACGTCGAGTACTTTACCCGAACATAAAATTTTGCAATTATACATCCAAATTGTATAGCGCATTGAAGATGACACGTACTATGCAAAGATTTGTAAGCACATTGTTGTCTAAGTACAGATTACCGAATCTACTTCCGAAACACTTCGCTCCAGTAACATCTTACGCAACGACGAGCAGAAAGAAATATGCCTCTGCATTATATATATCCGGTCGATATGCCAACAAAATTTACTCGTATCTACAGCCATATTTAGATTTCGACAAAAGATTTGTCAATATTGAAAAGTTGCAAGCAGAACTGCAACTACGTGGATTAGATCTAGATGCGTCAAAGATACAACAAAGTTGGAAATTTTATAAAGATTTACGAATAGATAAAGAGTTTCTAGAATATGAGCAGTTCACTGTGACGCAGGAATTGAAGAATTTAGCCGGAAGAACAGACATGACCGTCGAGGATGCACAGTTAAAACATCGGTTGTTAGTACGAGCACGGGTGTTGAAACAGGATGTAAAAATGATGAAGGAGGCCCTGTGGGATTTGGAAGATCTTGTTATGGAAAAATTTTTAAAATTGCCCAACAGTATAGATCAAAATACTCCGTCACAGACTGGCACAGTTTTGAATCGTTTTGGAGCACTCAATGAAGCAGCAAAGTTAAGCGGCGGAAAGAGTCACATTGAAATTGGCAGGGCACTTGGTTTGTTGGAGTACAAAAATCCTGTGAACTATTACTTATACAATGAAGCAGCATTATTCGAACTTGCAGCTTTGAGTTATGCAGGAAAAGTTCTTAGCGAACATAAGATGATCCGAGTAGCTGGATGCGATTTTAGTCGCAGTCTTGTAGTGGAGGGTTCAGGTCTAAACCATGAGAATCCAATAGATTCTTTTATATTAGAATCTCATTCTGACGTTGAAGAGAATTCTCCGAACCGTATGCATCTTGTTGGTGGAGCTAGTTTAGTTTCATTTCTAGCAATGCACGCAAAACAGATAATAAATCCAAATCATTTGCCAGTAAGGTATTTTGCAGTTGGAAGGCAATATACACCATTTCCAGGACATTCTGCACCAATTGGATTATTTACAGTCTCTCAAGCATCTGCCGCTCATGTATTCTCAATCGTTAAAGATGATAAAAGTGACGAATACCGTACCCAGTTTGAAGAAATCATAAGAGCAGTGTCTACATTATATGATAATTTATGCGATCATTACCAGGTTGTCATAAGGCCAGCTTCTGAATTGCGACCATGGGAAACTATGAGAGTTTCTTTCGAATTATGGTCAAGATTTACTAAGCAATACGTTGAAGTAGGACACATTTCTGCGTGTGGTGATTACTTTACTAAACGGTTATTAATTGCATACCAAACACCTACTGGAAGAGATTACCCTGTTGTTATCTCTGGAACTGTACTTTCTATTCCTAGATTATTAGGCTGTATCCTAGAGCAAAACCCAGAGAAATTTGTAATGCCTAAAAAAATAGCTGAGCATATGCCTATCGATGCAAATCTTTTGTATCTATAAATATGAATTTAAAATTGCACATTTACAAGGAAAAATTCATGTTGGTGATTGTGATGTGACGACCAAAAAATAAAATGTACATCAAGTATTGAAGTTGTTTTGAACAGCAATTTATACTATAAGAAAATTATTGTTGATACTGTTCGTATATTAAGAACAACTTGTACATCTCTTTTTAGAGTAAATTGTTTAACCGTATATTTTTTAAATTCATTTGATTTCCATATATGTTTATATTGTCCTAAAAGTTTCTTTCGCGACCTGCGCGGAGCTGCATTATCTGCGTATAACTCGCGAAAGAGACTTTTGGGACACCTTAATACTTACAATTTCATAATTCGCAACTGGAAGAAACGTATCATTCGATTAATCAAACCATAATAATTTTATACTTAAATTACGTATCAAGTATTCTTTTTTCGGTCATTGCTTAATTTCTTTTTAGTCACGCGAGTTGTGTTGTGAACAGCTGATATTTCTAACTGCAAATCTCAGATGTTTTTTCAGTCGTTTATCGATCCTCACTATTATAATCAAAAATATCAACATGACTAACGAGGGATTCGGAAATCTACCCATTCGACTACGCAGAATTGTGTACTGTCACTTGAGTCATTTCGAGCAAAGACCCTGGGCAAGAGCTCTTTCGCAAGGATTTCCAAATTTAATCAAGATGTGGCAGAGATGGTTGATCTTTATGGCCCCAAGTACAAACTTCCGAATGTCTTATATCACGTTAATTTTTAGCAATATCGAACGCGTAATGTTCTTGCAGAAATTTTATCTTTCTTTATTCTGGTTCAGGTATCGTAGTCGGAACGGGAACGTATGCATGGGCGAATTACAATTACGAGCAGCGTAACAGGAAAAATCCGAGAATTTACGAAAACGATAAATAATTTGATAAACGACTTTCCAACTTGTATTATAAAATAAAGTTATGTGCCTGGACAACTAAGTCTTTCTCTCTGCTTTCGTGTATTTGCATAATATCGCACAAATTCTATGTACTAACAGTGATGCAGATACTGATGTAAAACTATACTTCGCAATGAAGTATCTTCATAATCCTATGAGATAATTATCTTATTTTAATCTCATCACTATCCAATAAGAGAATGTACTTCCGTACCGAGGAACGGTACTGATTGGAAGAGAACCTCAAATGGTAGATGAAAGTTCAATAGTCCATGGCACATATTAGCGCAACTCCACGTTTTATCCAGTGAGCCTGCGGCTCCTTGCTAGGGATCTCCATCGGTAAAACGAAATTCGTCGAGTGGCCGGTTGTGCTCAGTGTACCAGCACGCGTAAGGGTTTTGTAAACGGGACACGTGTAACTTCCACTTTCTGGTGTTACATGGTTTACCTCGGGGAGCAAATAGATCGGGGCCATGTCTGAGTGTGAGGATAAACGAGAGATCAATCATTCGACAGTGATACTCACTTCGAAAAAGAATAAACTAGTGCTTCTTAATCAGTTTCTCTGATAATACCCACTAGTGTACAATTCCTTGGGATGAGATTCTGTAAGAATTTTTCCGTTCCAACGACATCCTTCTAAGAAAAGTCCGTATACAACACATCCATTCAGGGGTTTTAGGGTCGGTATTGCGGCCAATACCTATACATAATTTCCATTGGACTCTTATTGGGCTCAATAAACAAATAGTAGTTCGCCCTAATGTACCATAAGAGCGTTTGAACGAATGGAATTTTACCTCGAAAGAGAACTCGATGCTGTCGATAGAAACAACGTGCTTCCGTGCGAAGTTCTGAAGTGTCCCAGTTAGAAATGCTTGTGGAAAGTAGAAACCGGAGATCCAAAAGGCCGAAGGTATACCTTTGTTCCTCCACTCTGTTATAAAATTTACCCTTTCCCGTAGATCTTGAAACCAAGCACCTGCGGGTCAAAGAATCTTCTTTTAAAACTGCGCACGTCGTTCATACTTCTCTTCTTCGTGCGCAAAAGAAATTCCTGAGATAAAATAATTCATCTCTGCTGTGAAATCCTACCGAGTGGCTTCAAGGAGGGGTAACCTTTGCTCTGCCACATGTCAGGTATTTTGTTCTTGGACAAACTGATGGCCGTGCGTTCTAGCTGCTCGGACAAGACAACCAAACCTTTCAGAGCTTTCAATAAATTAGCCAACGTGTTATTGACCTCTTCGAGTAGTGCATTATATCGTTTCGCTTCTTGTACCAGTACCGTGTTCAAGGACTCGCCGTAGGAGACCGGATATCTGAGTACACGTAATCAGATGAAGAATATTCGTGGAGAATTCTACTAGTGTATAGCACAAATAACGTTACAGTTCCTGCAGCTTGAAAAGGTTAAATGTCTTGGGTACTGAAGCGAGCATATCATTGGCTAATCGAATAGTCGCTTGTGCAGGATCTTCCTCCGCACCGGCGTCTTCGTTGGGTTGCACACTCAGAAGAGACTCGAGGCAGGCGTACGTTTCCGCTTGGGCAAAGGTCATATCGGCATTTGGGTGCAATCCGAACATCAGGGGATGATCATTGATTGGCAGACCTTTCACGTATTCCACATAATCGGAGTACACGGCATCCGCTGGTAACTGGCCAATTAACGGAAAGTGTTAGCAATGAAAATCTGACAAATGGGCAGAGAGGTAATTCTACGACGAAGACATTGTGAAATTTCAATTGACGAGGAAGCAATTTCTTTTGCAGGCTGTCGATTTCGTATTTAATAAGACACAAATTAAACGGTTCCTCAAAGAAGACAATATTGTTATAATATCAATTCACTTATTTAGTTGTTGATATTACCTGATGGTATTCTCCTTGTGGATCGAACTGATGATCATCCGAGATCACCCGAGGGCTGTAGTAATCCTCCAGGAGAGTTAAAAGTGTTCTTCTGTCCCAGTCGTCTGTGATTCTTCCACCGTAATTGATGTGCCCAGCTGTGTATATGAGGACCTTTAAATATTGAATAAAGTGTGTGTTAAATTTCGTTGCGTGGGAGCATTCGTCCTGTAGAGTTGAATCCTTCGTTTCAAAGGTCTACTTTATATTCCGCGAGCATTTCTGTTAAAGAGACTCTACGTTGTAGCTCGACTCCGCTCGCTAAATCCTGCATGCACCGAGTGTTGAATTTAGAGGAAGTTGTCGAATCTCTGCCAGCTAACTCCACGACTTTAACACTATTCCTACCGAAGATTTTTTCCTTATGGGGATTTCCCTTGAAAACGGTCTTTTGACCTGCGTTTGGTAGGAATAGTGTTAATCAAATAGCTCCTTCAGCGAGGATTATCTTTAACTGCTCAATGTTGTTTTGATCCTTTAAATTACCGTGACACTGTCAAAGAGATCCTCTTTTCATCGGATGGGAAAATAAACGAAAGACCTAAGTGGACAAAGCTGTTATGTTACATTTTTTTGGCAAAGTGATTTTATTGGCTGTTTCAGTCCTTTGGGTACTAGTTTAACACTTTAACAAGTCAAAATATTTCAAATGAGATAATTAAACAAACTACGAGTTGACAAAGGTAGTAATGTCGCACTTATCACTGTGCGAAATCAAAATCGTTTATTACGATTTACTCGAAACATTAGATTTGTGACATAATACCTTTATCCACATAGGTCTTCAAATGTCTGCAATATCGCTTGCGAATGTACTTTCGTGGAAAAGAATCATTTATAAACTATGTTTTACGAACACATTTTCAATTTGCGTTCTCGAGAACACAAGAAGAAAAGCTGTGTTCTCAACCACTCTGTAATCTCAACCAGTGAGCCCAATTCAAATTAACACTAGAACTACCAAGCCGGTCGAAATGACTGGTCAACAAAAGAAGTTTCCATATGAAAAGAAAAGTAAATGGCAGCTCAGTGATAAAATAAACGCTCTCTCTGTTAAAATGAGTGGTCAACAAAAGAATTTTCCACACGAAAACCAAAATTGGTAGTTCTAATGTTAAAGAGAAATTCTTGTGAGAAATTGACGCACCCGGTCATTTTGACTGGTCGGTACTTCTACCGTTAACTACGGACCCCGTGAACCAATAAGACTGACTATTTTAAAATGTAGAAAGAATTGAAACATTGTAGAGAATTCTGAAAATCATCGCGCTGGCTTGCACGCGCGCGAATCAATTGTCATACGCATACCTTGAAGGGCAATTCCTTGTACTCGAGGACGAACATGCGTAGCTGAGATATGCACATAGTCAAGTCACCTTCTGTGAATTCGTAGGGGATATTGAAACCAAGGGGGCCGAACTTGCGTCTCTCGAGGAGAATAGCATGAAAGACGCAAAGGGAGAAGAGCAGCCATTTGAAGGCCGGGACCTTTGGATCCTCGGATTGCATAAAGTCACGCAGCTCGACAATTTGCGTCAGATAAGCCCGCAGCATGTTCGCCTGCAAAGTTTTGATTCTCTTGTAGGACAGAATTTTTCCATCATATGCAACAAGCCTCGTCGCGCCTGCCTCACGAATCAGAATCTACGAGCTAAGAATCTGAAAGCGCGACGATCCACGGTGAAGTCTCGGAAAAGGACGAGGAAATTTTAACGAAGCAATTAACCGATTTGCATCATAAGCTCATATATGCGCGGATTTTTCCTGGCCATTATCATCGAAGCGCATATACAGTATGTCTGATTTAAGTGGAAACAGGTAATTATTTCGTAAAAAAGTAAAGATACAAAAAAATGTTTGAAACAAAAGTTGGTCGGTTGGATTAGGCGCATAATAGGGCATATTTTGTTTTTTTGTGATTGGAGGTATAAAGAACATTTCAAGGTCATCAGCGTTTTTTTAAATACAATGCAGTATTTTTGTATTCATAATGTGATAGCGGTTGCCGAGACGAGTACAACGACCTATAATGAAAGGTTATTCGAGGTCTTAAAAAAGTCGTAAATTAACAAAAAACATGTCCACACTTATATTTTTCATACAGCATTTAGTTACAACAACAAGAACTAACAAGAACTTTTCAGTATATTTTGTATTTGACCGTTCCTTCAACATGTCCTCCGTCATTTAGAATACAACATTGCAATCTTCTCAAAAATTCTCTTTCTACGCGTTTTAATATCTTATCATTTATTTTTGTACATGCAGCAATAATCCTCGCACGTAATTCACCAACATTATAGGTCGTTGTACTCGTCTCGGCAACCGCTATCACACTATGAATAGAAAAATACTGTATTGTATTTAAAAAAACGCCGATGACCTTGAAATGTTCTTTATACCTCCAATCACAAAAAAAAACAAAATACGCCCTATTATGCGCCCTTTCCAACCGACCAACTTTTGTTTCGAAAATTTTGTTGTATCTTTACTTTTTTACGAAATAATTACCTGTTTCCACTTAAAACAGACATACTGTATGCGTGGCATTTGCCTGGCCACTATTACCGATGCGCGAATGTTTGGCGATACGGACCGGTTTTCCACTTTTCCGAATGATGCAAGTGGGTCAATCATGCTGGAAGCATTTTCTCTGTTGGGCTTCCACGAGAGAATGAGTAACTTCATATTACTTTCCGAGATTCTAATTGCCTAGAAGGATTCTTTAAAGCCTATGTACCGGGATATCCTCTTGAAGACAGGCGCGAGAGGTAAGAATCTAGAGAGGAAAATTAAGGATAAACGTAATACTCTGGTGTTAACTGCTTTGATGATCCCGCGACAAAAAAAAAGTGGGAGACCAGAAGACTGATAATGAAGAGAATTGATTGGATCGTTAAATAATTAAGATCGTTTCCGTCACCTTGACGCCTTTCGGCGGCTCTACGGTCATCTTGCTGCTATTTTGAAGAATGAAGGCCGGAAAATGCGGGGAAGCTGTGGACGTGAGCCAAAGGCGGAATTCACGGTGCGTATCCGCCGACATATTCTCCACGAGAGCTTCGAGCCTCGGCATGAAGCTCGGCGCCAGATGACAATTCTGCAAATATGTCAAATCAAATATTCGCTTCGCCGTTTCCTGTCTATCCGCGTGGAACTTCCGCTTTGTTCGTTACGCAAGTGTTCGATTTTCTCAGATACTTCGCTCGAGCGACAAGCGAGGCACTCGAGCTCGAAACAGAACATCTCTGGGTATGCTCGAATTTTCATGAGAAATACGAGAGTGTCTTTCGACTACGACGAAAGCTCCTGCGAGAATTTAAATTGCTCGTACAGAATTCTCTAGATTCAACTGTCGACTCCACTGCCAATGCAAACAACAAACAAATCGTGGCATTAATTTCTAATGAGTCAGGCCACGTTCTCTTAGTATAAGTACATAAATAGATACACAGGACTCGACTCGTTCCAGGCGTGCGCGGTTCTGCGATTGGAACAATTAACGTGTTTACCCTTCTCAGAATTGATCGTGCTTGCGAGAGTAAGGCAGAAAGTACCGCGTAAACATTCGAAGGTGTTTCACACCTGAAAAAACACCCAATTTCCGACTTCGACCGATTGCTTCAGCATTAGTTCCGCTCTGGGACCCTGGCCTTGACCAAGAGAGATCGAGAAGAGCCTCTTGGCCATTTTCAGCTTCTCGGCGAATTTGTACAATTCTGCTGCCGGATCCGTGCCCGTGGAAATTATGAATACCAATGGTTTTGTGGCCGAGGACTCCTTGAATACGGCCGAGAGCTCGGTGGTTTGTGGCTCCACGAATTGCCGACCGAGATTCTCCGCGAGATAGATTTGCATGGCGTTTGTCACCTTGTCCGGACGCAGGCACTTGAGTATCAGTAATCTTTGGAAATCGTTAAAGTGTCGGGTCCAGGGGGCTGGCAAGGGTACCCTGAGAAAAGACTTAGCTTAGATTTTATTGAAACGAGATTGTTCTTTGCAAATATTAAATGCACGAGGGATTTGGTAATGTTTTCTGGCGTTGAGTAACTCGAGTAAACATTATTGTCAGATCTGGACACTGGACCCTTCAGACCGACCAATATGCATATGTAGCGAAAAATACACACGTAGAAAAAGAAAACTCTATTCGAAGTATGATGGGGAGAGATAACGAGAATGGGAAATAAAAGCGAATATATGCTAATTGTATATTCTAAAGAAATGGAAAAACTAAAGTTAAAACTGCGAGTCGAAGCCAGCAAGGTGTTCGCGCAATCTCGGTTTAAATGATACAAGAGCGTTGAAAGATGGAACAATATTGATTTCTCGGTTACGGAGAACCAGGATAGGTGGTGGAAGTTGAGAAAATAAACTGGATCGATAATTTCGAAATAGTTGAGCCACGGTGAATATCGGAGCTGTAAAAGTCCACGAGAGCCTCGTTTAATATTCTCTCAGGGATATTTAACATTATGTCCTCGTTACTTACAAATGCGCATCTGGAGCGTCGAATATCTGCTTAAAATTGTCCACCGAGTCGCCAAACTTATTGACGAATTTCGTATAATGGGGTAGTACCGCGAGGGCTTGAATGTCTCTCCAAGAACGAGCTGAGAGCCAAGAGGATGCAGGATTCGGCCTATCCTGCAAATTAATTAAATTTACATAGAATATCCATTTACGTAGAATACGCTTTACGAGCATGTAGAAATATAATATACGTATGTATATATTTCTATGTAATGTTTGCCACAACGTGAATCTAATATTATCCTTTCAATCTGATATCATTCATTATAAATTGATAAAAGTGTTACAATCATTCTAAAGGTGAGATCAATTAAATTCGACGCGCGTAGATTGCAATGTTCTCGAGTGTTTGTTAACGATGCCTTGACAATATTAAAGATTATTACCTTCTCGGGCAATCCACCTGCCAGAAAGTGCTTCCATTCTCGCGGATCGACCAATTTCGCGTCCATTCGAATTCTCGCGCAGAGGAGAAAGGCGAAGTGTAACTTGTGACGCACGAAAAGACTTCGACAGACGTTGGAGAACAGTGTAAACGTGAAACTTTTGTTGATATTGAGAACACGCATCTCGATGTCGACTGTGGAACGAAACCAAATATCAGAACACTGTATGAAACGTGTGCTAGGAGAATTATAATAAAATCCTACGAATTCACGCCCATTCGTTGCATGACACTTCCTCCAACCGTCGAATGTCCAAGCTCGGAACAAGTTTGACCTGCAATATGATTTCTCGGCGATAAAGTTCATTTATTGTCCGAAATCCGAATTTCTTTCTGGATTTCAAATTGATTTTTATTCAATCCTGAATAATGTATAATAATTACCACAACGTAAAAATTACTGACAGCGGTAAAATTTGATGAAAAATTTAATCAAATCAATGTTAAATTTATATCAAAAAATAGGATGGATCTAAATTTACCCAATTTTGGGAAACGATGTATTAGAATCGACCTTGGGCATTCGAAGGTTAAGGCGCACCGTGTGGGTGTAATAGCCCATTCGATAGTTTTTGGCAAATGGAAATTAGAAAAAATATACAAAATCTTCGGATTCTATACAATTGCGTCGGTTCAACTCAAGCTATAAAATAACGCTTCGTGTGGTACCGTGTCGTTCACAAAGCACAACTTACAGCTTCGTTTGAGCTTTTCCGGATATCACATTTTAAATCGCTTTTCTCGAGAGAGCATACGGTAAGAATATTATAGTGATCGGGCAGCTGTATCTACTAACAAGCAGATTTTCAGCTTAACAATACCGTGAGCGGTTTACGCGATTCGACATAACAAAACAAAAGGGGGAATTCTCTCTCTGTAGACGTCCCCCTATTTCAGTATTTCCTTCTCTTCGAGCGTGATTAAATTGCAATCATGGGAGAATACAGCCTAAGTGATATTAAACCGCAATCAAAATGGAAAGGAAAATTGAAATTAGCTCGGCCAGATGTTTCCTCTGTTTTCGCCAAATAATTACTAGCCACTGAGGGTGCTAACCAGACTTCTCCGTGTTTGCGATGCTGGTGATGAATGTCTCGACGAACCACTCGAGTGAGTATTGATACATCGTGTCTATCTGTTGGAGATCGGAGAGGCAGAAGAACAATATCTGTGCTCGATTTGCAACTGGTATGTACAAGGATCGTGTTGCATCGATGTCCGCTTGAGTGTTCTCTGCTGCCTGCATCTTGGTCTATCATCGAACAAATAAACACCCTTATTGAAACAATGCTTTCACTTGCTCGCCTGCAATTTACCCTTTGCTCTAAAATTTATCAACGCTTCTCAATTTCATTTTGAGAGCATTACTTGCAAACCTACTCTGCTAAACATCTTCTTCACAAGATAATCAATTTGACAAACAGACAGCTCGTTGTTCTTTAACTCTTTGACGATTGATTTTTAAATTATCAGCCGTGGCCGTACATGTGCGGCAATACTCCTGAACGTGTTAAAGAAGACATGGATATAGTAGGTACTGTGCCTAGGGCTTATGAACCTACAGAGAGCTACGGAAGTCTACATATTATATCAGTTGGTTACATTTTAAAAATCCCACTTATTTATGAAACTTAATGGGCATTGACGTACAAAAGTTCAAAAATAATATAAATGTACTAGCAACCGAATGACGTGGACATTCAATTAAACGAGTTTACAAATACAGTTTTCATGCAATAGTGCTTAGAATCTGCGACGATCCTAAAGCGGCCCTGCGTGTAACGATAATCGAATAATTTAATTGAGCAAGGGTAAATTAAAGCTAATTTAGGTATAGACCTGCGTGATGATAAACAACATTATACGATTTAGCAGAAAACCGAGGCGGTCTTTATCGAAGACCCCTGCACACGAAGCTTACTGATAATGTTTGCATTCTTTAAGGCGCTTTACTTTGATCTCCTCGCTCTTATCCTTGGAAGCATCCAAGATGACGATAAGATCGATATCATCGACGGCTGAACCCTCGGATACCGAAAGCCTGTACAGGATTCTATCCTCGATTTCCTTAAGCTCCCTCCTCATTTCGGCATTGGCCAATATCAGGGCGTTCCTTGCCTGTTCCAAATCCGGGCGCTCCTGCGTGGTCACCAGCGATAACATCTGGTCGAGCAGGCCGCTGTTTGAGAAGAGACAATAACGATGGCGTGAACGTAATGGTGATACGGTGACACGCGAGCTAACTTTCGCTTCAATCAACGAGGGAGAGACGCATCTCGTCGCATGATTTATTAACCCAACAATATCCGATCGAAGGATCTAAATTAATTCTTGATTACTGATGATGAACTCCAATTTGACCATGAACTTTGCGATTTTTTTCACAAGAAACACATTGGACCCTAGTTTAACCTTTAACTACACGCGCTCTAAAATATACCACAGGTACACGCACGGTGCATTCTATACGCTACAATTAAAAAATCAACGTTTAAATTAATTTAGAGTAAAACACTAAATTAAATTATTTACTGATTTATTTTTCAGAGAAAACATGGTCAGATCCTCGTATTGAAATAATACAAAAAGGAACAAGTGTGTTTTAATAGACGGGCTATTCGTGTGTTGCTGCGCGTGGTGTATAAAGTACACCATCGCGTGTAGTTAAGGGTTAAATAGAACTTTCGTTCTATCGGTGCAGTTAAGAAGTGTTGTTTGAGAGTTATTAACACATTCACGCCGATGTTTATGGGGGGAAGGTATATTTTAACCCTTGTGTCTATAACCAACAATTTGTCTGTGCACCTATAACCGTGGTATCCGGGTACCTTACGTATGAATAGCGCTAGGAGAAAGCACCATAGTGAAAATCTTTCACGTTAAATATTTTTTTCTTGTACCATTTGTCTCTTGTACATTTTGAGAACATTTAAAAATAAACGCGGAGTTGAAATTTCAAAAATGGACGCAGTAATAATTTTTTTAAGTCGCGCAGTGCGTTAGTGCACTTTCGGTACACAAATTATGCATCGTTCAATTTCTAATGAGCGACGATTAAATGGTACACGTGTGTATAAAAAAAGTGTAATAAGTATCTAATAGGGTGTTTCTAAACTGTTTCCAGGTTATTTAAGACTTGGTCAAATGTATCATGCACAAAGTACACTATAAGTGCCCTGGTACTTAACCACAGTTATGGAACAAGCGTTTACAAAAATTTGACAGCATAAAATAATATAAAGAAAGCGTTGGAAATGTGAGTATTTGTATTGTTTCGTACTATCTTGATGGAATTTTAGATGTCACCCTCAAAAGAAGCACTTGTACATAATAAAATCTGTAAAAATGTTATTAAAATTGTCCGGATACCATGGTTAGAAACACATGGGTTAAATTAGGTGTGTATCAAGGCGCGGATGTATTTAGTCTTCTACTTGACTTCACCTGACGGTTAGAGCGAAGTTCACCACCAGAACTTTTGCGGACACTTCTGGAGAGTAATGAGGGTTATACAATCTTGTCGTGATGTATAAGCGGAAGTCGGCGTTATAAGGGATGATGCTCTCCCCCAACTTTATGCTGAGTTGTCCTCCGTGCTTGAACAAGGCGCGCACGAGAAGTGGGTCCAGAGCGGAGATCAATTCTGAACCGACGTTCTCGATTAAGCAAGTCTTACCGAACCGTATGCAACTCTCGAGTACCCTTATGAGGTCCTTATCAGTTTGTTTCGCTGTTGTTAGTCCGCTGGCTTTTGCCTGCAAAATAAGCAACGACACTCTTAGACAAAAGTATATTTGTCATCGGTAGGTACGCATAACGTTCATGCAAACCGAAAAACAGTTAAAATTAAAGAAGAGTGCCTATTAACACTTAAAAGCTATCATTCATTATCGCACTAAACGTGTTTGTGATATTCTTTGTGACAACACACCAAGTGAAATAATTAATGATAAAGCTTTATGATAGTTATCCTCATTGATAAAGCGTATAACTAGGAAAAACTAATCTCGCTGATCGCTCAATCAATAACACTTTCAATTTGTAATGAAAAAATTCGCGTGCGCTCAATTTTCTGAAACTTCTATTCTTGCTTTTTCGTTCTCTCTGGCTATTTTATAGTTTCGCATTTCCACAAGGTTCGTCATTTCAATCACGGCTCGAGATTCACGTCTAGTTTTCACAGGACTCACCATAGTGCGAATCCATTTATTTGCCTGCCCCTGGGGATCGATGAAGAGCGGCCAACGTTTCGAGTTCATCACTAGAATCGCATTCTCAACTGAGAGCGCATCCCTGGGTAAACCCTCGATCTGCCACTTGCGTATAGTAACAGGATCGCCCAGAGTGGAAACGGGATTGCATTTGGGCGTGTGCGGCACTTTTCCGAGGACTACGTACCAGGAGGCAAGTAGGGTCTGTCGATAGGTGTCGGTGAAGGGCGTCAGATAAGCTACTGCACCTGTGCTTCCGCAAACCATAAATTAATTACGGCCAGATCGTGTAGAAACGATACTACGAGATTCGATAATTATTGCACGGGAGATTTGACCACGAGGATTTTAGATTAATTACACAGGCCCACGAAAAAAAAAGTACTCTGTGCTGGCGATCTGACTAGGCTAGTCTTATGTATTTTGTCCCGCTGAATTCGAATCTGACGTCAGAATTCCTCCATCACGTCACAGTTTTTTATAAATCGCAAAAATAGACGAAATTTCATAAAAATCGACATTCTAAGGCAATAAGATTGCGCTTCTTAAACAAGAAGTTACCAAAATCATATTTTAATGTATTTTCAAACGTTATAAATTCAAATTCAACCTAGAATGCGTTGTGCTCGATTTATGATTCGAGTTGGACCTAACGTCCGAATAATATCACTTACGATTGTCTGCGTTTACGCACTCTTTTATCTTGAAATGATCTGTGAAGCGGATTTCTGTTACGTGTTTTTCTTTTTGTTATTTTTTTTCTTTTAAGCATCCAACAAAAAGAAAACCACGTAAAAGAAATCCGCTTCACAGATCATTTGAAGATATAAAAGAGTACGTAAGCGCAGACGATCGTAAGTGACATTATTCGGACGTTCGGTCCAGCTCGAATCATAAATCGAGCACAACGCATTCTAGGATGAATTTGAATTTATAACGTTTGAAAATACATTAAAATATTTGATAACTTCTTGTTTAAGAGGCGCAATCTTATTGCCTTAGAATGTCGATTTTTATGAAATTTCGTCTATTTTTGCGATTTATAAAAAACTGTGACGTGATGGAGGAATTCTGACGTCAGATTCGAATTCAGCGGGACAAAATACATAAGACTAGCCTAGTCAGATCGCCAGCACAGGGTACTTTTTTTTTGTGGGCCTGTGTTATTAATGCTTCGCTTGGAGAATGGTCTTTTAGAAAATTGAATTTGACTTCGGTAAATTGGAGGAATTTTGATAGATTCACCGGCTGATAAGAGAATATCCCCAATTGCATTTCTCAAGGCAACTTCCATTTCCGACGTGGTTGCGATCCATCTTCCTTGCTCGTCTGCCAAACCAGTGATCAGTTTCACGGCCCTACCCATTCTGTCCTCGCACAATTGTTTCTGCTTCTCCAATTCGGCCTTCTGCAACTCCTCCGTCTGCAATAGGTACTGCAATCTGTCTATGCCCTTCTGGACTTCCGCGAGTCTCGCTTTCGCCGAGTCGAGCAACTGCTCCGTTTCTACGAGAACAGCTTCAGCCTGGGCCAATGCCATCATTTTCGGTGCGACCTTCTTGTTCACGAAATAATAATTGTACATGGCGTGTAGCCATAAACAGATCGAATAGCAAGCCTTGGATACTTGGATGATCTGCGGACACAATCAAGAGGTCGGTAAACGTTCGTAGTACATCTTTATTATGTTTTTTTTCGAAACAGAACGTGAATTCGACGTGGCTAGCTTTCGAATGAAGACCCAAATGCTACAATTTTTTAAATCAACCAATATGTATCCGTGAACGGAATATTCCAACTGCGTTTACACGATGTTCATGTGAGTATCAATGGTTTTATAATAACAATACCGCCATTTATACATAACATAGACAACGATTGGTTGCATACCGTCGCGTCTACTGTTCTTTAGCAAATTTTAAAAGGCTTTTACGAACAGTGAAATTCTTTTCTACCTTAGAAAAAGATTATTCCGCAGATTTCGACATTGGATATTAACCTTTTGAGTGTCGAGGAGCGGCATGCATATGCGAAAAGTGCTTTAACTTAATCTCTAAAAGAATTTAACTGAAAGTGTTAAATTCTTGGAAGCTTGTACCTTCGCTGGGGCGAAGTCTGGATTTTCGATGTACACCTTCAACCTTTCAATCATCTGTTCGGTGATGTCGTTCTTATTGTAATTTTCCATCATGTGAAGGAAGTGGCCCGGGTCGGCGAGCATTTGGCTGCCGGGTGTCCAATAATCCAATATTTTTTCGCCGATGTTCTTGCCGGGTAACTGCACGGAATAATGATGATTTGTAAACGGTTCGTTGAAGATAACATATATTGTGGAACGAGTAATTTTCGATCGATCGCAACATCTGCATCTTTCTTGCTCAGGATATTAGGTGTACCGAAAAGGATATCATTTTAAATTAGAACCTTATGTAAAATAATGCGCTTCCTTCTGGTACATCTGATATTAACAAGAGTTTGAACCTTTCGACGCTCTCCCACAAATTACAATTTAAATTTTAAAACATGCGCAATTTAACGTCTAAAAGGAGTTCCTGCGTTTCCATATTCGATAGAGTAAGTTCAAATTTGTCGAGTCAACGTAGACTTTTATAGCTGCCCGTAGACTTTAATTTTACCACCGAGTCCACATATTTAGAGCAAACTTTGAAATTGACACTCTTTAACGAAAGACGTCGAAGACGGTTCGATGGATGAATTTTTTTTTTTTTTTTATAAGCCAGGCGAGATAAAAGAAGTTACGCGAAGAGATAATTTTCTTCTCCTCGCTCAAGTAAGGAGAATAAAGATGGAAGAAGGAATTGAGATAGAACCAGAGCCAATTTTAAAGACAATACAGTCAATGAGAGAGAATCGAATTTCACTAGTAATTGTAGAAAACAAAGAGATGCCTTTGAAGTGGGCGGGGTAAGGCATACTTTAGCCGAGAGATTATTTCTTTCCTCCCTAAGGGTTCTCAGCTGAAAATCTGATGGAATTATTAACGGCAGAAAAAGTTGTCCCAGACAAAAGTTCCTTGGCTCGGAATGACGGAGACGATTATTGACATTTTTTCAACGTCCTTGAATGCTTAAAGAAATATCACGCTTGCCACTTTTATTCGGGGGCCCGCAATTACAGGCATCGAAATATTTGAAGGAATTTCTCATTTCAGCACTTTCATACGTGCCTTATTCGGTTTAATATCATTCACGATGCACAACGCCTCGATAACTAAGACAACTCCAACCGGTGGCCTCTTCAACGCTTTCACCTCAGTGATGTCATTTTTATTGAGTGCCTTCAAGCTCGCCTCCGCAGCATCGAGCATCGGTTTTGCCACGCCTGTCAATTCGCATTTGATGTAAGTAAAGAAATAACTGAGACAGTCGAGGAAAATCGCGCAAGGAGCAGCAAGAACAAAGAACAGAAATAAGCAGACAAAATAAATTCGACCGATCTACGATTGATCCGTGCTACGCACTCAAATCGGCTTCGGCGTCGTCTTTGATCGCTTGACTCTCCTTCTTTAATGTCGCCGCAGCAGCTTCTTGAGCTTTCGCCTCCGCGCTGGCCGTTTCTGCCTTCGCCTGAAATAGAAACAATTTCTTTTGCTGTATACGTGACAAAGGGCCCATTGATGAATAAAAAAATAACTAGTGGTGGTTAGTGGTCGGCACGATCGTCGGGTGCTCGGGCTTCGCGCTCGCCTTACCAGGCGCAGAAAAGCTTCGCTTTCTGCCATAGGCACGACCGCGTAACTCACGTTTCCATACTCGAATTTCCCATAATTTTGAAACGGTTGAAGATGGCGGTACATAAAGTTTCGTGGCACCAAATGGGCATATACTCGATGTACATGCCAAAATTTGTTCGGATCCGTTCAATCGTTTTGCCAGAATACTGGACTAAAGATTTGAATTAGCCACCATTTTTTATTCGGCCAAACAAAAATTTTGAAAATTTCTAGTAATTGTCATTGCATACGTGTACATGTATGTGTAAAATTTTATCGGGATCCAATGAATAGTACCAAAGATATGAATTTTTCGATATTTGAATTTACCGCCATTTTGTACGGGTTCAAGATGGCGGCTCACAAACCTTATTGTGAACTCACAGTAATATACTTGATTTTTTGTGCCAAATTTCGTCCCGATCGGTTCAGCCGTTTTTCCGAAATCGAGGACTTTACGGTCGTGCCTAAAAAGTTAATTCAAAATTCCCGAATAGATGCGAGAACGCGAAGAAACAATCGCAGGCTGATTGGTCCACAAAATGAGAAAGCGTTCTTCTCTTACAGTGTCCAGAGTGATTCTCTCAATCATGGCTGCCGTTGCTATCGACGCTTTTTCCAGCTCGGGCTTCATCTGGATAAGTTGTACTTGCATGTCTTTTACCTCGATTTCCGTAGTAACGAGTTTGCTCAGACCTGCGTGGAAAGAAAAGCACGGCTTAAATTTAAACAAAGTATATTTGTTCCGAACGCTGCGAGACGCATTTGCGGTTTAACAAGAGTTAAACACAAGCGTTTCTTTACGCAAGCGGAGTGATATCCGTCTGTTGGCGTCGAGAAGAAACAAAAAGTTTTTCATCTACCCGTTCAACGGAAAAAGCCCTCCCTGGTCCTGAATGCTGAAAATAAATTATTCGTCTCGGTGCCACCGGTGATTTGTGAGATAAAAGGAGAAAGCTCGTGATAATTTACACGTGTCGCAATTTTTCTTTTCTCCGCAAGCGAATTTCTCTCTGGAATTACGCGTGACGCGAGATATCAGAGTACAAAGAATAGAAGGAGAGAAGATCGAATATTGGAATCGGAGAGGAACGAAGGAGGAAAGCTCACGCGTAAAATAAAACGTCAGCCGATATCCGCTTTCAATCTTATGTTTCCTGCGAGGCTGCCTTCTCCTCTGCTTCGGGCCAATGCGAGATTAATCCAACGAGAGTCAAGCATCCCTTACCATCCCCTTTTCTCTTCCATTCCTGAAGCACCATCCGCCGGTCGCTCATCCGTAACAGAAATCGATACGACGAAGTTAGCGCCAATTACGGCTCACCGTCAGACGTCTCCATGATTAATTCATGAGTAATTAAATTATCCTGCCTCGGGGTCCTTTACCTCTGACCCGCAGGAAAATACTTGCCGAGTTCGCGCGCGCAAGCGTCGCGATAACATCGTCTACGCGTACCCCTCTACCCTTACTTTCGACGAATCTGGACGCGCTGGTTTATAAAAAGTGTTATCGAGCGTTCTTCTTTTTGTCACGAGGGTCCGTCCGCCAGGACAAGAAAATTGACAATCTTCTCCGTTATTTCGTTCTGGACAGTGATAAAAGCTTCGGTTTTACATTTGTGAACATTTAAGCGTCTGATAGGGCTGCACGAATTTCCGAAGCTGGCAATTTATTGCTTTAGAAATAACACAATTTCTGTGTATATTGGATGGCGAAATGCTGAAGCTGACAGTGCATTTTACGAATATCACAATCTCTGCGCACGTCGAGTACCGAAATTCCGAAGCTGACAATATATTTTACACGCAATACAATTTCTGTGCATATCGAATTTTCCCAGTGAGATGTTTGAAGGATCTTTTTAATAGAATATCGATTGCGCAAAGCACCAGTATTCTTGTACCGTTTTAATATAAACGATCTCTCAGCTAAAGGTGTCCCTCTTAACTTCTGCTGGTCATCGCTGCCGCACTGCGCTGAAAAATAATTTTCAATTTTCCTCGCTCCTTTTTGTGGTCCGCCTCTTCTCTTTTTCCTTTCCATTTGACTCTTCATTACTCAACCCCCGTAGTGCGCGGACAAGAATCTCGTTTACATAGCGTATCATAAACTTTCCTCTCCCATCGCACACTCGATAATTCAATAACCTCATGCTCGTCGCCCAGAGTGCATTTTGCTTTGTGGCAATTACCAGAGTCAGCTCCCTGAGAGTGCGAAATCTTAATTTCCTGTGGCGAATAGTTGCACTAATTCTGCAAGTAGTGTCAACGCTGGTGAAAAATATTCTCCTTCTCGGTTCGAGACAAACGTAAGCTCATATGCTCCTGCGGTCAGATATTAAACAGTTTTCCGTCCTGCAAGTTTCCCTGCTGATATTAAAAGTCATTGTGGAAGACACGATAGCAAAATCCTGCGAGTATCTAGAAAGGCTTTCCGTGGAACGTTGACAGAGGATTACTCTAAATCATGGTTAATTATCCGAGCATTTCTTCGCAAATATGTACTCCCTAGAGACACAATATACACTAATGAAAGATTGCTGTCTCACTTCACCAGCTGTACGCACATCGTGACACGTCGATACAAAACTCGTCGTACACAATCCAAGCTATGGAAGATAATTAATTAGACGAGTCTTCGGGACCGCGAGAGGATCTAATGATCCCGCGACGAGCCACTTAGTCCTCATAATAACCCCCCTGGTTAGTTAAGAAAAAGGAAGCCTCAAGAACCAACCCCCAAGTCCATCGAGATTTTTCTCATCACTCTCGGGATTAGCATTCGCGTCTCAATCCACGGCTTCTTTTCTTCTCCACCCCTCTCATTTCATCACGTTTCTCCATCATCACCGAGGCCAAACAATTTTTTCTTAACACCGGCTCGACCACCACGTGCTCTTCCCTACCTTCAAGGATTCCTAAGGATTCTCCCATTTCGATTGTCACGCTCCCTTACTACTTAGATTGTTATAGGATGCGAAGGCAAGCGAGAGAGATCGATTAGCTTGTAGGGGCATCCTCAGGGTGAGCAGACTACCCTTATTTCGTTCTTCCTTTACGCATTTCAACGTAAGTAGAAAAAAGAAGTCGGTCAGAGTAGCCGTGATTCTCTATGTCCTGATTGTTCTACCTTGTAACGATCCGTTTACAGGAGCGTGTTTCCTTTCTATTACTCCCTCCAACGTATCGAGAAAAAGAGGGCATGAATAAGAAAAACGCATGATTCCTTGGTAGCCGTAATTCTTTACGTCCTGATTGTTCTACCTTGTGACAATCCGTTTACAGAAGCGTGTTTCCTTTCTATTACTCCCTCGAACGTATCGAGAAAAAGAGGGAATGAATCCGGAAAACGCATGATTCCTTGGTAGCCGTGATTCTCCATGTCCCTGCATGTTCTGGCTTGTGATAAGTGGTTTACAGAAGCGTTATTTTTTTGTCTTTCTTCGTTCAAGGTGAGGTCAACGGAATATCGAAGAAATAGAAAGAACGGATCGCAGAAATACACAATTTCTTGATAACCATGATTCTCCAAGTCCTCGCACGTGACCGACGGTTCATGGAAGTATTCTTTTCTCTCTCTCAATATTTTCACTACTTTTCAACGAGAAAGGAAAATAATGGCTCGGAGAAAAGGAAGTAATGCCTGAGAGAACTAGGGGGCAGATCCCCCTGCGCTTTCGCTTCGCTCAAGCGCCAACCCCCTTCAGATCGCCTTTGCGAGCGCGAAACGCTCGCAAAGGCACGACCGCAGCACTCGCGCTTCGCGCTCGCCCACAAATTTCAAAACGTTTCGAAATTGTGGAAAATTCAAGTATTGAGATATTAAACTATGCTACAGAGTCCTCTGCACTTTCGCTTCACTCAAGCGCCATACCCCCTGAGATCGTCGGGTGCTCGCGCTTCGCGCTCGCCCGCGAAATGCAGCATTTCTGCAATGCGCGCAAGTGATCGAAACCAGCCAATTAAATGCATCTGAACCAAAATTTTACATGTACATCGAGTATATACCCCTTTGCCGCAGTTAAACTTTATATATGGTTCTCTTCAACCATTCAGAAATTGCGGAAATTAAAATCTTTAATTCAGTATTCCGGCGAAACGGCTGAACGGATTTGGATGAAATTTGGCATGTACGTGGAGTATATACCCATTTGCTGCCAGGAAACTTTATGTATAGCACCGAGGAGAGATTGTTAAAGAGGGTCAGCGCTTATGCGTCTAGGGGGGCCGAAAATTTTCACTGCTTTCAGCGCCATTTTTGCGTAACTACATAGCAAAGCAACATAGCTTACATTACAACTCCATAAGTACGGTTGATCCAATAGAGCACTGCAATTATCTCCGGGACCCGCCAGGACCCGGCAAAACGGCCCCTCCAAATACACGGGCGCTGACCCTCTTTAACAATCTCTCCTCGGTGTGTATAGCCATCTTCAACCGTTTCGAAATGGCGGCAAAATTAAATTTTATTCGAAATTTAAATTTCCCGCAATCTTGTACCGATTCAAAATTTCCAGTAATTGTCATTGCATACGTGTACATGTATATGTAAAAGTTTATCGGGATCCAATGAATAGTACCAAAGATATGAATTTTTCGATATTTGAATTTGTCGCCATTTTGTACCGATTCAAGATGGCGGCTCACAAACCTTATTGTCAACTCACAGTAGCGTACTTGATTTTTGTGCCAAATTTCGTCCCGATCGGTTCAGCCGTTTGTCTGAAATCGAGGATATACACGGAGTCACACACACACACACACACACACACACACACACACACACACACACACACACACACACACACACACACACACACACACACACACACACACACACACACACACACACACACACACACGAACAGTTTTCGCGATGGCGATTGCATAAGTCACTCCCTTTACGGTCGTGCCTAAAAAGCAGGAATGTCTCAGAGAAAAAGAAGGAATGGCTCAGAGAAATACTCTCGGTTCCCGCGATTCTCTGTGTTCTCGTGTGCTCTACCTTGTGACAAACGGTTCACAGAAGCGTGCAGCTCCCCTTTCTTTGCCTGCAGAAGGTCCCCATAGCTCGAGAGCAGTTCCAGATAGGACGTGGGCGTGACGTAATTATGACGATTCAGTTCCTGAAAGGAAGAGGAAAGGAGTGGTAAACGTGTGCCATTCGGTAGAAGTGTTGGAGCATTTGGACGAGTATACAGTGATAGTTACTATCGATTAACCTTGATTAAAACCAATTGGCCGGAAGGGACGAGGACGAGTGTGTAGCGTAAACGAGAAACCGTGCGCGCGGAACACGAGAGCGCTAAAGGCACGCGCTATAGGCAGACAGTATTTGGGGTGAAATATGCCTTCCGGCGTGCACGATGCCAAACAGTTGAAACGCTTCGTTGACACGTCGAAAATGTTATTTGAGACACGACGATCGCCTCCGGATACAGTGCAATTGAAACAGAATACTTCGACAATACGTAACGCCGATTTTACAATTTTCATTTGTAATGTGTAAACTGCCGTGTAACGTGCTACAGCCAGCGAAAATACGTCCATTATAAACGTTTACGTTTAGAACCGTATACTCAGGTTCCATTTCACTATTTACAACCAACGTTCTCTACAGAGTTATTACAAGCGAATCAATTGTACAGCTTTTAATTTCCACGATTAAGCACTACTGCAATTAAAGTTATAATCAGCCAGCATGATAAAGTTTAGTTCCTTCTCCATAGATTGTTTTACCTGAAGAAACCTGTCGCTAGCTTCTGTTACGCTGGAGTGCATGAACTGGCACGTGGTTACGATTCCGCTGAGAACATTGTCGTTGATGGATTCGTCCTGGATGTCCGACAGGAATTGCATCGCCACGTCCTAAAAGCAAAGGAACTAAATTAGTGGATAGAGCGACAAAGAATAAATTCAAAGACTTCTTATTCCAATTAAACCTAATCTTTAAAGTAAATTCATTTTGAATATTCATTCTCCAAAAGTGTATTCTCCTTGCAGTGCTTCTATTTGTAACTTGCCTCTTATTTGAACACAGATTTCTTTATCCCATTTTTTCAACCATCCCATCCACAAAATTCATTCAGTGCACAAAAGAGCATTCTCCTTGCAGAGTGCTTCTATTTGTAACTTGCCTCTCGTTTGACCACACATTTCTTTATCCGATTTTTCACCCTTCCTATCCATAAAATTCATTCGGTGCACAAAAGAGCATTCTCCTTGCAGTGCTTCTACTTGCAAACGTGCTTCTCCTTTAAGCAAATATTTCTTTATCCGATTTTTCACTCTCCCTATCCACAAAATTCATTTGGCGCACAAAGGAGCATTCTCCTTGCAGTGCTTCTACTTGCAAACGTGCTTCTCCCTTAAGCAAATATTTCTTTATCCGATTTTTCACCCTTCCTATTCACAAAATTCATTCGGTGCACAAAGGAGCATTTTCCTTGCAGTGCTTCTCCTTGCAGTGCTTCTACTTGCAAACGTGCTTCTCCTTTAAGCAAATATTTCTTTATCCGATTTTTCACCCTCCCTATCCACAAAATTCATTTGGCGCACAAAGGAGCATTCTCCTTGCAGTGCTTCTACTTGCAAACGTGCTTCTCCCTTAAGCAAATATTTCTTTATCCGATTTTTCACCCTTCCTATTCACAAAATTCATTCAGTGCAGAAAAGAGCATTCTCTTTGCAGTGCTTCTACTTGCAAGCGTGCTTTTCCTTTAACACTAGGTTTACGGAAACCCGTCAATTTGACGGATTTAAATGGGAAATTGCGTTTATAAAAAAAGTCCCGTAAACCTAGTGTTAAGCAAAGATTTCTTTATCCGCACTTTCTCACCCTCCCCACTATCACCAAAATTCTTTTTCGGCGTCGCAGAAGCTCCATGGGGTTGGATCCTCGGGATCATTCGTCGCAACGGCATAAAAATTGATCTCTCACCGCTTGATAATACTCGCACGCGTCATCTCGTCGTCTCGTATTGTTTCGTGACGAGACGAATACACGAGAGAATATTAATAAATGAACACAAGTAGGAGGACGTAAGGATACGAACCAGAAGCGCTGCCTCGGGCCACGGGCAGAACCAATTGATCGTACAGCAATTTACCAAGGCGGGAAATTGTCTGATACGAGCTCGGAATATCTCGCCCAAGGGGCTGCAAGGAAACAGTCACCGTTGAATGGGGTGAGCGTGAAAGAGAGGATAAGTAGATAGATAAAAAACAAGAGCCGACAGATAAGATTGGATATAGCAAGGGAAAGGGAATGAAAAGCGATAAGTTACGCGTCAACTACGGATTAACATTAAGTAATCCAGAAGGAAATCCATCGTCTTACATAACGTTCTAATATAAACTAATGGATTTCTTTTCGGTGCACCTAATATAAAGCGAAACACCAATTTTTCTCACCAATCTAAAATTACAGGGACCATTCATCTGTGCAAAACCATCTCCCGCCGTTTCTCAACGGCACATTTGTAATTACAACCAGAGAATTATTCTTATTCTCAATAATGCACTCCCGAACAAACAAATGAAAAATAGAAATTAAAGTAAAATTGCTTTGTCCAGTGAAAGCTTCTTCGTGGCTTGTATTATACCAGTATCAATTTTTAAAACCGCATTCTGTTGTCGTCAGCGTAAAATTTACATTAAAGCGCACTTTGCATATAGTTTCTATCTGCAGTATGTGAAATTCGTCGTAAAGGGCTTACCGAAAAATTAATCTGGGACCACGAATGAATGGTACTTTATACATATGTATACATATACAGGGTGAGTTTTAATGGCTGTCCCAACCTTTTACCATCGGAGTTGCGGTCTGTTAGTATTCGTGAGTATTAACTTGGTAAAAGAGTAAGATGGTAAAAGGTTGGGACAGGCATTAAAACCACCCACCCTGTATAATGGTACATATACATAGTATGCGAACCGCCGTACTCGTCGTCGAAAACACTGATATAATATCATGTGGAGATGACGGCCTCGCGGTTAGCGCCAATTAGAACGCTAATTAGCGCGGAGCAAAGTGACCAACTTGTAATGGTTGAAATATGAAAGACCCCTTTGGTCGCTCTAAGATATGATAGTGCGGTTGCACCGATAATCCGAAATGTTCAGTCGACTATGACATAGACTTTTCTAGTGTCTACAGTTACGTATTATGTAGTGGTCCTCCGTGATCTGAGAATAAATGCGGGAGCAAGCTGGATTTGCTCTAGCGCGAAAGGAAATTTGAGTTTCTCGGGTGGAATCTTTCGTTCACCTTTCACCAGGTGAAAGGCGCTTATCGATCGGTCACCAAATCGATTTGAATATGCCAAGGCGGGGTCATTACAGTGTCAATTCGTCGTTGTCCTCGTCGTCGAGGAAACGGAGAGATGGGCGGAGGCGACATATCGCGTGTGAGGGAGGAATAAGCTACCGCTTGCATTAGTGAGTTTACCCTAATTAAGCAGAGAACGTAATTAATGGTCACCCTGAGTCCCATCGTGTGCTCGCGCCCGGACGAATAAGTGTGCCCGTCATTAATAAGCGTCCTCGAGAGTGTCGCGAGGTGGATGAATTGCTTTCGCTTGATTTCATTTATAATTTGTTTCGTGTTTCCCGAACAACGAGACGAGACACGCCGTTTGATCAAACTCTCGGATCAAACCAAAGCTTCGAAGGAAACGTTTACATCTAAACACTTAATTCGTATATATTCGTAAAGTATTTAAATTGCATGGTAGTTCAACCGTGTGTTAAAACATCGTTTGAACATTTCGGAGGCTTCGATCAAGCCATTTGACCAAATGTTTTTTGCAACTGGTCTATGGACTTCGATCGCGGATTCTATAGGATACATTATATTCCATTGGGATTGGAATTAAACGATTGCAAGTGTCGAAAGGCTATACCTCATCGTAATGACCACGTGCAGATTGTTACGGACATTTTTCAGGTACATCGAGAAGAGATTGCTCCTGGTGAGAGGTAGTCCGGCTTCTTGCACGGCTCCCTTCATAATGTTATATATTTTGTCCAGCTCTTCTGTGACGTATATGTTCGGTACGTCCCCGCTGTTCAAGATGTTGTTTAGATCCTCCAGCATGGAGTCGGTTTTGATCTACAAGAATGGAAAGGATCGGAATACCCTAACCGAATCAACAAATTGGCGAGTCTCTTTAAGTGACGTGAAACGCCTGCGAGTAACTCATGACCCTCGTTTATCCCACGGCAACGGTGGATTTCAATTCCATTAGGAATTCTTATTGAGAATAAAATGTCGATACCCACCAGTACCACCTCCTCGTGGTCGTTTGTTGCAGATGCGTCGTTTGATTCGCGTTGAAAAAAAGAGGAAGCATCGAAACACACAAAATACCGATACCAGGAATGCTTCACGATTTTCACGATGTAACACTGTGAATCGAAGGGCCAAATGGATAAAGGTGTTATGTCACGAATCTAAAGTTTCGAGTAAATCGCAACAAACGATTGATTTCGCGCAGTGGTACATGCGACATTACCTACATTTATCAACTCTTATTTTTTCAGATGTTTTCACTTCTTAAAGTGTTAAATTAGCATTCAGTGAACTGAAGCAGTCAATAAAATCACTCTTCCAAAGAATGTGACATAAGACCTTTATCCACTTAGATCTTTAATTCTCAGATTCGTGGACAGCGAATTCTCACCTGAGTGTCCGAGAAAAGGAAGACCCTGGGGTGATTACGCAATCCACACTCCAACATGACGTTCTTAATGTCATCTCGCCAATCATTCATGGTGTAGGCTTTGGTTAATTCAATCTGTTGGCATCCGTAATCTTGCACGTGCGACGATAATTTCGTCAAGCTCTGTCGTCCTGAAACGAAGAATTAGTTAGTCTAATTAATTTATTAAGCACAGAAACGAGAACATTATCCGTAAAATACCCTCCTTCCATCTTTTATTTCCCGAATCAGCGCACACACAATATTAAAAACTGTGCCCTTCGTCGAGTGAGCTAATTAATAGAAATAGTTCCCTGTTCGTTACCCGATCCTCCTAAGCCGAGAAGTAGACCGTTGCCTCTCGGTTGTCGAAGAATACGAACGATCCGGCAAACGTGACCCATGGCGTCTTGGAAGAGTACCAGCCTCATGGGCGCGGTCGTCGATGTGTTATAATCCTCCAAATGGTGCAGCAGTGTCGTCTCCAGCTGTTCCGACAATAATACGGAACAATGTCTCGCGAAACGTTGAATTAAAAATGCCATTTTATTCCCACTCGTCTGGAAATATTTTTACCACTCTGAGATCCGTTAATTTCACGTAGCCTCCGGGACCGCAAAAATCACCGTAGAACAATGTTTCGTTTTTGATCACTTGCCCGACGTCCCAGTTAAACGTTTTTTGTAACGTGGTCTTCAATAACTGATCCAGCCAATTCCTGTCTCGATCGTTGACCAGTCGGTCTCTGAAAACTCTGATATTCTCGTGGTACCAAAGCTGGAAAAATACGTCTATATCCTGCAACAATGAAAAGAATAATTCACTGCAAGAATAAGTT
The DNA here is from genome assembly GCA_944319695.1 of Tiphia femorata. Classification (NCBI taxonomy): domain Eukaryota; kingdom Metazoa; phylum Arthropoda; class Insecta; order Hymenoptera; family Tiphiidae; genus Tiphia; species Tiphia femorata. The sequence continues at coordinate 7,073,858 of OX090902.1, forward strand.
GGCGCAACATAAAGAAGATATAAAAAAAATATCGAGGAACATGCTAATGAGTTTTCTTTCTTTTTCTTTTAATGGATACAGTAAGCATGCCAATTTAGAACTTATAATTGATCGATGGAGTGGACTGCATTTGTTCGTTGATGTGTATACTCTGACAGTGATTAATCATACTATGTTGTTCCATTGGTAGTGTTTAGAAATGGTACTGCAAAAAGAATAATTCTAATTTCTATATAAAGGATATTCATTAGAGTGTTTTATAATAATAACTTTGATGATTTCAATCGATATGAAAGCTCGAGCGTGAATCAAATGTAAGTTATGCAGTTATATGGAAGTTGGCTGACCATACACGATTTTTACTACTGTGCGACGTATCAATCTGCGTCTGATTAAAGCATGTGCCTTTCTACTTACAAGTAAAATAATGTAATAAATTAGACCAATTAGAGCCCCTTCTACGCATATGCGTTTTAAGCTACTCGTTTAGTTTCTATTGTAACCAATTATCATAAATTATCGACATTCCTATTAACAGCAATAATTAATTTTTACCATGCCGCGGCACCTGCTAACCTACTTCGGTAACGTTGAATTTCCCAAGTGTACTATATTTCTAGGAGATTAAACAACAACTTGAGTGACGGACGTTTCAAGAAAATCCACGTGTTCTTTAATCAAAAATAAGTTCACGTTGCTTATTGTCTTTCTCATTTGCAATTCGTTATTATCGCACATCATTATTATTTTTGCTCACTTCAATGGTTTCCGGATTCGCCATTAATACTCCCTGAAAGACTTTACTGAGATCCCGTAAATTGAATGTATAATGGGATCTGTCGGGAGTTGGCAACAATTCCAAGCATATCGACGTGAATACCGATAAGGTCGCTGTGACTATGGCGTTGACCATGTTTTCCATGCCGTTCACACAGGACATCCACGGGCCCAGGATCGTGGAAAAAATGATGGTCTGCAATAGAAAGAAAATTAATTAGAGTTCTGGAAAGTGATATTGCCCCGATACACCGGGCACAGATAAATTGGGACGATGGTCAGACCTTTTCTTGCAGCTGGTTAATAAGGACTCCTTGAAAAATATCTAAATTATAGTGATTGGTAATTTCAACCGCTCTAATCTCGCATGTAAATTGTGGCGAAAAAGTAATTCACCGAAGGAGATTTATATACAGAGTGTTTGACATAAGATGTCGGAGCCGAAAGTTGGAGATAGATTGGGTAGAACCGAGAAGAAAAGTCATATACCATAATATAAAATTCGCAATAATTATCGTGATATTAATAAACACGCGTGTGCCAATGAGCGGAGTCAGTGAACGGCGATGGACAAGAGGCGCGCGGCGAGTGAGGGCTTGTCTACCGCGCTTGCCCCTCGCCGCGCGCCTCTTGTCCATCGCCGTTCACTGACTCCGCTCATTAGCACACTCGTTTTTATTAATATCACGATAATTATTGCGAATTTTATATTATGGTATATGACTTTTCTTCTCGGTTTTACCCAATCTATCTCCAACTTTCGGCTCCGACATCTTATGTCAAACACCCCGTATACAAAATGAACGATCCAAGCACGTGTTTTGTATTCTTCGAATTACAATAAGTTCGACCATACGCATTTCTTTATAATTATAACGTTATTTCAGGTTAGAGTTAAGTTTGGGTTTAGGATTAGGGTAGAAACTTCAAACTGATAAATGCATACTGAACACTAAAGTACTGGAATTGATCGTCCATCTCCCCCTATCACCATAACTTACGGATAAGATGAAAGTGGATACATGACCATCTACCGCAATTTACAGTAAAAATATTGGGACGATACCTTCTGAAAGGTTTAAAAGTTAACCATCGCCACAATTAACATTGCCCCCCCCCCCCCCATACACCTTCCCTTCTGTATTCGTTAAAAAAGAAGAAAAGAAAATCTATATTATAAATAGTACTTATTTCACGTTGCATATTGAAATTTCCAAACCAAACGACTGGAAAATTACTCGCGTCCTCTCTCTCTCTCTCTCTCTCTCTCTCTCTCTCTCTCATTCTCTCGTCGATGCGCACGAACCCTCGAAGCCACTATTGGCCACCGAAGTCAACCCCCGTCTTCATTTTACGACCCTCATAAAGCGAACGCTTTGGAATTCAAATTATTTCTCTCAGCCACGATGGAGAGTCTAGCAAGTCGATACGAGAAACGAACGAGGGACACTTATCGATGAAATGCTTTCATCAGACGTCGAGCTGATGATGCATATATTGGAACACAATGAAACCCAGCTTCCACTTCGTTTCTCTTTTTTATTATCCTTCGGAATGGCAATCAAGCGTGTACCTTCAAGACAATGGCACAAGTTTCTCATCGAACTTTAAAAATCGCTGCGACTACGGCTCAGGTGGAAGGTCAAGTGGAGCATTCGATGAAAATTCAACCCATGATTTTGTCACCGTGGGTGGAGCATCACATACGATACACCATTTACGCCCACCCTATTTGCGACAGCCAACCAAGCGGATAATTATTCCATCGATGTTCCAACAAAATTCGCATTTGCGCGCGATTTAATTCTCGATACGGGCTCAATCGGCCGACTATTTCCATTGAGTGAAATTCCTATCGACCTCCTCCTTCTCCTCTAGCCTCAGTCGACCTTGAGAAACGCCCCCCTACTTTGCCGACGGCGAAATGTACATAGAGGATCTCTCTCTCTCTCTCCACGCACAAGGGTGGGTTGCTGCCTTCGAAGCGACGAGCGATGGTGGGAGTGGAGTAGTTATGGCCCTCATTATTGGCCGGTCAGGGGTGGTTAAGATAAATTATGGTTACCGTGGGGGGCACGATTTACGAGGACTAATTGCGCACGAGCGTACGGTGAACACGACAAACAATGTAGCTGTGTGCTCTGTGAGGATAGTGAGTTCTTACTCTTCGTCCTTTTTCTCAGCCTTGCAATTACCAGGAGAAGGTGTGTACCGAGAGAATGTCAATGGAATAAAACAGAAGCGTGCGAGAGGGTGTGAGAGCAAAATGCGGAGGTATCAAACGTCAAAGGTGCAAGTAGCACTTGACTGGCAGGGTGGAAGCGAGGGATGAAATGTTAAACGCGCAGGTGGTACTGGACGAACGTTGAATCGACACGAGAATTTCGTTGTTCCGATGATTGAAAATTGTTTACGTGAATTCGAGCGGTAAGTAATATTTGCAATTGGGACGATTTGCTGTTTATCATAGCGTTCATAATAGAGAGAATATGAATTTGCTGACATTTTTCATTGATTTCTTTTGGAGAAATTCGCTAGAACGGGAGTAAAACGTGCAGATAAATTGTCTTAAGCTTCTCGTTGATTTGTTATCAAGACAAAATTGCGAAGATCATTTTCTCACTTACTCCTTCGCCTTAAATTTCTATCTTACGGATAGATAATTTACGAGGCGGTGAGGAACGAACAATTTTCAAATTTTCCTTCATACCTCGAGAGTAGGGGCGGCAGTAAATCTTCTCGTCTTATGGAAGATTGGCCGCGCGAAGGAAAGGTAAGCAGATGGACGCGGTGCAGAAAAATAATTTCGCGGCTCTCACCTTCGCATCGTCCTCCATCTCCGGTAGCACGAGGATATGAAAGTGTCGCAGGAGTCTGGCAGTTACCGGATTTCTTCCACCACCGGGTGGTCCCATTGCGCAGACGAAATTCACGTCCTCTATCATCCTGAAGGTTCCGATCTCCTTTCTGTCGTACCACCCTGCGAAAAGAAAGGGCGAATGAGAAACAGAAAAAATAAATTATTCACCCCGCTTTTTGCAAACCGTTCTTTTTTCTTCGGTCGTTCACATTTAAGCCGACGATAGTCTTGAATTGTCGATAGGCTACCCTTTTACGATTTGCTCTTTTCGTCTGCTTGACGTACGCCTTATTAGCATCGACAAAACGAAGATTATCGAGCAACACTTTTTACCTTGTGTTAGACTCTTGTGTCATCACAGTGGCATTTAGAATGCAAGAGGATTTCGAAGAGAATACGAGATAGACCACGCAGTAATATTCGGGTAATTATGGGGTTGAGGGGACCCACCTCCGATGACCTTCAATTTCACATATGTTGTCAAGGACACTCTCTTGAATAACGTGCAAAATATTTTAGGCCGCGGACGCTGTTCGTTAAAAAGTTATTAACAAACAAAGTCAGTGAGAAGTAAATGAAATCTTAATTGTACGCCACCATGTACATTCGTAACACTTCACTCTAACTTATATTTGTATTAGTATGAATGAATGGTACACGTGTGAGCGGGGGGGGGGGGGCGATTGTAAATGCAGAGTGAAAAGAGTGTATGCAGATATAATGTTTTTATTCATTGATTACATTATGCAATGGATAAATAGAGCTCATGATTTCAAAGATCCGAAGGTTTTAGTCGGCCCTCATTGTTTGTTACAAAATTAGGCAAAACAGTAGAAGCTATGGAGATTGATCTAACCAGAAAGGCTTTCCACGCTCTCAAGTTAAGATTAATTTATTATTGCGCGGCGGGCGCATAAGCGCCCGTGCCGTGCCTAACCATCGCACCTGCCTAACCCTTATTAGGCTCCCCGCCTAACATAACTCTAACCTGACATAACTCGCCTAAGCTTTATAAGGGTAACAAATATATGGTGTCGCATACTTAAGGTTCCACATAGTTTTCGCTAACTTCTTTCCTTAATAACTTTTTAACGAACAGCGTCCGCGGCCTAAAATTTTTTGCACGTTATTCAGGAGAGTGTCCTTGACAACATATGTGAAATTGAAGGTGATCAGAGGTGGGTCCCCTCAACCCCATTTTTACCAATATTCGTAGTCGCGATATGAATATCTCTCGGAGGATAAATTCAGATGAAAATGGCATAACGACGGTATATCGCGTTTCGTTTGAACGCATGGGAAAATATTTCTGCGTAGCAAGAGGTCTCCACCATGGTACATTGAAGTATCTCAGAGAGAGACATTTTCTCTCTCTCTTTGATATAATTAAATGAATTTCTATCTCCCTATTCAAATAACGCGGATCAATCTACAGTTGAATGGTACGTTATTATATGCATTTATTACGTTGCAGGAAGTTATTATTAACGTTTCTTGGTCATTATTTCGTATCTATTAGCTTTCAGGAATTTGTTGCAATATTCTGTTGAAAATCGACGCCAACGTTATTAGCGCTGATAATAGTTCCGAGAGATTCTACAAACTCATTAAGAGGGGACAGAGGTTAAGTTAACTAAAGTTGCGCTATTCGTGAAGTTCTTAATAATTATAGCGCCCGTGAAGCAAGCCAACCGTAAATCACGATGTAAAGCAGTCAGCAGTCTCTTGCATTCGCGGTGATAAAATTGATTGATCCTTTCCGGTACGATTTAATTATGAAAAATTGTGCATAAAATAGGCATGCAATTTCTATTTGAGAAAAACATGTTTTGTTTCATAATTCATACAGATTACCAATGACAGGCTAGACTCGTCATTTAACCAAAAAGGGTTGAGCCTATTAAATACAATTTAAATTTGATAATTAAACGATTCAGTATAATTGCAAGGAAGGAGTTGATTTAATATTTACCTCGAAAATCCATAAACTGGCGAATCAGCTCGATGGGCGGCTGGGCACCATAAGTATCCAAGGCGGGCATATTCAAATCATCGATGAAAAAGATCTGCTTCTTCATGATCGGTGGTCCATAGACTCCCTTTCGCCTTTTGTCCAATTTATTGTCTAGCACGTCCTTATAAACAGCGAAGACACTTTTTAAAAAAAGGAGACTCTCAATGCAGGATGAGCCCGCTTTGAAAATGATTCGTTAAGAGAGTGAGAATATATGAAGAAGCAACAAATTGTCAACTGTAGAAAGAACTTAAAGCTCTACGAAGCCTGGCCCATTCTTGTTGCCTTTAAACCTGTTTGTTTACTACTATCAACAACCTTCACCTGCGTTTGATTGGCAGAAGTTCTGGCCGAGAACGTTATAAAATCGCAAATGAATTTCTTCGGCATGTTGCCAGAGAGCTTGCTCGATATCGTCAAAGTTTTGCCACTTCCAGTAGGGCCTACGCACAGGGTGTTGGTCTCGTTCTGCAGCAGGTAACCAATCAGAGCAGCAGTCCTCACGCTGTCCATCGTGGGCACTTCCATGTCTGTGAACGATCATCTAGCATTTTATCCAATCTCATAGAACCACTCCAAATCCAACTAACTACGGTGACTCTCTCAAACGTATCTTTAGCTCAATCTTTTAATCTCACCAGCGAACTTCATGTCCAAGGTGATTTTCAAAGGCGGTATATCGTCCAACCACCTGCACCACTGAGGAGGAATCGGCACGGTGCCTTCTATGGGATCAGTAAATCCACCGTCGTGCAATCTGAAAGAATTTTCATTACATCAGCAAAAATGCCTCTCTATTCTAGGATCAAATAAAAATCTCTCTCACCTGTAATCGTACACCAGACCGTCCGCGGGGAACGGCATTGAATGGCCGTTCTTTTGCTGAACCTTTTTAAGCCAATCACTGAATATGCAACGTCCCTTGTAATCGCAGCTCGCGCCGATGCTCCAAACTACCGAGAAAGCTGCCCAGGGTGACAGCAAAGCCCCTGAGAACAATGGTCAACTCTGTGCCGTGAGAATTTCGTGTGGTCCATGCGGTTTACTTGAAACTTCAAATGGGACGTCCTTCCTTCCAAGCTCCACTTACATATTGTGCTTTGAAAGGCCAAAGGAGGCAGAGGTTTTCCTTCGCGTCCGAACATAGGACTAAATCGGAAGTTCATCAGATTTATGTACGATTGAACCATGCCGGAGTCCATTGTGCTCACGATTTCTCGCAACTGTCCTCGCAGTACATCCAGTGCTGGGAATACTAAGTCCTTGGAGTAGTCGGCAACGTCCACCGCATACTCGAGCAGTACCTGTGCAGAGATAAATACTAAATTAGTCGAGCACGAAGAGAATCAGGTTCGTCTAAATATTAGGCAAAGCGTAAAGTAAGGTCGTTTTTTCTGTGGTTCATTTCTTTTGGATATCTAATATAAAAACGACATTTCCTTTTGCCTTACCTAATGTTATTCTCCGCGCAGACCTATTCTCGCGAACGCAAAATAATCTCAAGAGCTACGAATGCTTGAAATCCAATTTAAGTGCAGATTCTCTCTCCCATTGTTTTGTATGAAATTGCGAAAGGCACCATAAACTGCGTCCCGCGAGTGTCACGCGGAAATACGAAAATAGTAGAGTTGTTAATTTAAAATCAGAGCGGAGAGCCGATCGATGTCGGCCTACGCGTCACGAGAAGAGCAGCAAAGGAAATGATGTTACGATGGAAGGGCCAGAGACGGAAGTGCGTCATACCGGTGGCATCGAGCGAATCCAGCAATCAATGAGGGGCTGTAGACCAAGTCCTTCTGGCTCCATGTACACCATGCCGCACCTGTGTAAATAATGAGTGACAGTTTTTAGCATGGAAATGAAAAATAAACACCTGACAACGCATCGCTGACTCCTACGTAAATTACGCTTATTTCCGAGGGGAATGTCGAGATGTACTGTATTATTATTTAATTCCTGTACATCGCGAAAAACCTCGTTTTACATGTACAGCAAAAGAAAAGTAAAGAGTGAATATCCGTCAGAAGCAAAAACAAAATAGGGTAGATATATTTACACCAGATTATACTAGATTGTCGGTGGAGCAAGTTTCACTGACAGTGTCGAGGAAAAAAGAAACTTACCTCGAGACTGTAGCTGGCGATGCCACCCTCAAATCGGCCACCTCGAACATCATCGTTTGCGCGGGCACCAGCTTCATGATTTCACCGGAGGTCAGGCAGAGCTTCTTATTGTCGTCGAGCACGGTATTCATGTTTTCGATCCAGACGGCGTCCACGGGACCATCGAAAACGTACCAACGCTTAAAATCGTCGTTGGCGATAGTACCCGCGCGAAGCAAAGTCGAAAATATTCCGTCGGTCCTGGACGGAGAGAAAGAAAGTCGATCGAGAAAAGAGCTTGGACAAAATATAATGAAAGGATGGTGAATGAGATTAGGTTTACGAATAATTGTGTGTTTGTGTAGGCATCGAAAACAATTGAAGGATCTTGGGAGTGGAAGGATGTAAATGGGCGCCTGTTAAATGTGAGACGATAAAGTAAAGTAAAGATAAAGTAAAGACGCACAGTCAAACGAGGATAATATTAAACGAACAGTGTACTCGACGGCCTGGTTACAAAATTTTTATGAAATTCTTTACGATATTCATAATCTCCTGTACTCGCTCTAATTAATCAATTCAGCTCCAGCACCTGCTATCCTATTAATGTTCTAGAAATAAAATGAATAAATTCTAGCATAGTCGATTGTAGAAAATGTATTCTTTTTATTTCTAAAACATTAATAGGATAGCAGGTGCTGGAGCTGAAATCGTAAGTTTTGGACTTTTGACACGTGTTATTTTAGGTAAAGATCACAAGACGTGCATGCAAATGCTCGTATAACATCATAAGCATCTGTGCTAACAATTGATGCTATGTTGTTACACTTATAATTAGATGTGCTCGTTGTATATGCACTGGTATACATGTTGATGATATTTGCATATACGTGTTGATGTTTGCATATACGTGGCGAGCGAGGATACATCATTACCAACAAGTTTATTTTATGACGTAGAATTCAACAAACTTTCATAAAACAAACGAAGTTTGTCTACGGACACAATAATCGTACCTATTTGTAAAAGCATTCGACGTGTGTAGCATGCTCTGATCTGCTCTGAACAAATAACGCGTGCAGCACGTAGCTTCCACGAATAGGATGAATTCACGCGGTGTGAAAGTCTTTTTAGGGCGTTAACAAATAGGTGGAGATGAAATGGCAGCAATTGTCCAATCAAGTGAACGTTTTACGCCTTCGCTTTGCGCCTTCGTCGGAAACAACTTCGTGGAAAGTTAGTCTTTCTTTGGTATTTCCCTCTTCTTCGCTCGCATCATCTTCTCTAATGAGAAATCTGAACAAAGGAAAAAAAAATGTCCTCTTCGACGGAAAACTTCCAACACGAACTTCCACACCATCCAACGACAGTATAACAGTCGGAGGACGATGAGAGAAAATTGATTTCTCGTTTCCGTGGTAGTCCATCCTCAAGGACAATGATGGACTCCGCGTCTCGCCCCGTAATGATGCCCCAGCGGAGAAACGTCGCGAGAGCTTTACGAGCTTTCGATGTTGTCTGTCAGATTAACGGCCGAGTAACACAATTTTTCCCAAAGGACGTGCTCGGCGGATAGGCGAGAAAAGCGAGGGCGGAAAAGGAGACGCTCTCCGTGTGCCCCGAGGTGAACTTTCCTTTTCTGTGTTTCCGCTCTTTTTCCACTCTCGAGGCACGAGCAAAAAAGAAAGTGCCTAAAAATTCTCTCCGACCCTTTGGTGTCTTTAAGAACGGAAGAAGACTCGAGAAGAATCAGGAGCAAAGAGTGCGTCCAATTCCTGAGAGAGATATTAAATGCAAGTATCTCTTTGGATTTTTAATTGCTTGTCACTTTGCTGTGAATGTACCGCTAAGAAGCGATAAGTGTGAGTTAGCTAAATACGATCCTTCGATAGAGTTTTCTATGCGAAATTCAAGCGAATTCCTGATCCCGACTTTTCTTTTTGGGGTGCCTGTGGATGGTGCTTCGGATGGACAAATTTCCATAATGGCAGTGCGAATGAACGAGAGCCAACGTTGAAGTAAATTCCAGGTGGATGTTTTTACGCGATCAAGTGGAAACTCGATGAATTTGGTACCTCGCGCAATTGGAAGTTTTGAAATGCAGTGGAACGAGACACCGAGGTAGGATTTGTTCAATCTCGCTCCACTAGGGTCATAGACCGCGCCAGAACTATTCATGCGATTGGGCCACAGGTGGGCCAGCGTTTTCATGGGTGGGCTATATTTACCTCTACGGTCGAACTTGTACCTCTCTTTTTGTTTCTTCTTTTACTATTAATTTTAATTTTTTTTTTTCATTTAATATTAATTGTAGAATTTTAATTATAACAATAAGTTCATATAAAAAAAGCTGAAAAGTTAGACAGAATAGGACAGCATAATTATGCCAAAATTTTCTAAAATTTTAGCGTGGACCAAAGGATGGGCCAGCGTATTTTTAGGTGGGTCAGGGCTCATCCAGGCCAACCGTTGGCGCCGCCTCTGACTAGGGTTCTTATTGTCAGTAAGAGTGAGACCAAAACCAGTGCTTTTCTCGTTCGTTTTGGGTTCCGCAATTTTGGAACTAAATAGTATACCGAATGATATACGTTGGTGAAAAAAATTTCCTTTCAGGTGACAATTGGTTTCTGAGATATGGAGGGTCAAAATCGTAAAAAGTCATTAGCGCTTCAGCTCATACGCTTTGAGGCACAAAGTTCCATGTTAGTCTGATAATTTAAAGCTTCGTACACGGGGATTTTGCTGGCCGCAAAAAACGTATTTGAAGACAAACTTTCAAAATTCAAAATGGCCGATTTAATATGGCGAACAATACGTTTAAAAAATGTTTAAATTTCTACGAAACTTAATATCTAGGTGCTTCTCGAGTCATCGATTGCAAATCTGAAGTCGGATCTTCTGAGTTTCGCGACAGAAAAAAAAAGAAATGACTTTGGATGCCAAAATATTTAGACGGTATGTACTCACCATTCGTGGGTGTCGAGATCAAACTCTCCGTAAAGCTGGCCCATCGTGATTGATTTTGGATTTAGGACGAAGGTGAGTACTGGCGCGAACGGCTTTCCGCTGGGCTGCGACTTTCCTTTCAGGGCGGTGCAGGCGTTCTTGAGTACCTCGTAACACTGAAAGCGCATGATGATTCGGCATGACTCGAGGAAGAAGGGGATCAATAGGAAGGATTGGTCGGTTTCCTATAGAGTGTAACCGAGAAGGGACAGCAAGAGATCACGGGATGGAGAGGGTGAGCAAAAAAAGAGGAAAACGAAGGATTTTTGGGCGAGCATTAGGCGAGAGTGTTTCGCCAACTCACGGTGGGGGTGCGTTTGGAAGGAGCTTTCGAATGTAGCAACGACATTGGAACGGGAGGGAGCTGACTCTCACGTCGTCCAAGGATATTCGCTGACTAACCACTACAAATAGATTTATGACGATATTAAATGGAAATCGAACGATCGTTGAAGGGAGATTTTTAAATGCGTAACATTTTTGTTTGACCTTGAGTGTCAGAGAGAAAGAGAGATAGAGAGGGGGGGGGGAAGAGAAGGATAGATTGCATTGAAAATTCACGAAAATTGGATAGTCCTGCAAGGTCTCGGCAATTAAGATAGGAGAGAAAGAGGATTAAGAATATTGTTTTTTAGTCCTTTGAAGGCTACACGTTTTAATAATATTCGAAGAAATTGGAATAGTCTAGTTAGGATTCGGCAATTAAGGAATTCGCAGATGCGAGTGACGGGGAATTAGAGAAATATCGAAGCCCCTCGAATTTCCAATCGCTCACCAGAGGGGTACTTCTTAAGCCATTAGCTCCCATGATCCCCATTTGGGGATCCTGGAAATTTACGCGCAGCAAAAAATATATTAGCTGCGTTTGACAGTTCAGCCTCATTTTATATATATCAGTCAATATTATTTATACCGGATTGCGTGTATTTTGGGTTTCGTTTCTTTGCAACAAGTGAGCAAATTTGAAATTCATCTGTAAGTTAGCACTTTATCGACCGGCCGTGGTTGAGGCTGCCACTCAGTAAGTACCGGCTTTGTTAGTCGCGCACGCATTTACTCCCAGTACCGGTTAAATTCTCGCTATTCATTGTGTTGTGCTTATTCCTTTTGTTTCAATTTAATCCTGATTAATAGGATATAGGTCGATACGCGTTGGCAATCGAAAAGCCGATTAATAGACTAGCGGTCGATAAAGTGTTAAGGACAAAAGAATTATCCTATTTGAAGCATGATATTTGATTTAGTTTTTATATTATAATGAAATACCATACGTAAATATGTAATTTAGAAGCTGTGGTAACTATCTGTTACTTACCAGTGAACTCTATACTATCCTGGAAAGAGAACTGCCATAGGCGAAAACGGGACGAGAGACAGGGTAAAATTCGTCCAAGCCTGTCCTTTTCTATTGTTCTACTGTTCGAGCTGGAAACATTGACTACGTCGGCGCATAGGTTGAGTAATGGGTTGACGAAAGATGTAACACTTATTACAGTAACATAAAATGTTAATATAAAATACATTGCTATACTTCTCCGTTATCTAATATTGTGCTTGTATAATTAGACTTTTAAATAAAAAATAATACGATATAGGTTCTTCTCTTACTTTACTTTATATAAGTAAATGTTTTATATATTCTGTAAAACGCACTTGCCTGACATATCTCATGCGTTCTCTCATATATGCAATGCATTTTCATATTTACTCCTGTGTATGTATTTATATAAATGTAAAGAATAAATAAACAAAATTAACGAGAAAAGAAGGAAACATTTCGTAATGTTAATTAATTTCATTGACTCTGATGGAACATATAACAATAAATATTTCACAATACAGTACTGAGAATAAAAACGCGGTAACACTTTTTTAGGACGATTATATGTATACAGCATTGTCGTGTATTATGTTTAATTATAAACCAATGTATGATTATTATATATATAATAATATAATGAATTACTATAATGTAATATTTGACAGCTGTCAACTAGTCGATCATGTCGAGAAGGTTACTAAAACTGATGTTTGTGGTACAAAACATAGAAAACCGACGACCAATCACGTTTCGCTAGACAGACACAGACGTGGACCCTGATATAGTCATCCTTTTCGCTCAATGTCCCGGGCGCTAAGCACGGCAGTTCTCTTTCGAATATAGTACAGAGTTCACTGGTTACTTACTCATTGTCAGTCGATTGTTCTTTACAGAAATCAAGTTTGTTTTCATCCCCATTCGGGATTTTGTAAAAGATATAAAATATTTTCATAACGAAACATAATATGAAGATTTGTTATACAATTATTTGTGCATACATATAACTTATCCCGTGAAAAAAATGTGCCAGGTAGTGGGTTAATGAAATTTTCGAACGCAAGTCAAACGAATCTCGCGACGTTCTGCGAACCCGTGAGAAGCCAGAAGTATAAACTGCGTATTCGGTTCGATCGATTCGAATGTAATTTGCTCTGCGATTTAGACCCTCTCCCTTTTCATTTCCTCTGTACATTCTCTCCACCGTTGCGTCACTCCCAAGTAGCTCGGATGTGATTAGAAATGAAGCCGAAGTGGAACCGTGGAATTGCCATTTCGGCCCTGCGGAGGTTGCACAAGTGCAAGTTCGTTGATTAGATTGAAAGTTTAACACTACTCGATTACCGCGTCTCCTGATTATGCGGAGAACTATTTAAGCTACGTGTGAAATTATTGTTTGCATAGGAAAGATTTAACACTTCGAAAGGTAACACTTTATCATCGAGAGGGCGTAATTGAAAATAAAAGCTTCAATGACAATCCGAACGCGCAACCGGGTGAATACCGTTTTAATTAAAGTTTCGATGGGATCGTGACGGCCCTTAACAACGCGTGAAATTATTCTTTGAGATATTAACACCGCGTTGGGTTTTAAATGCACTTAAGATGTTCAGCCATAAGAAAATAAAAATCTATATTCGAACACGATTAAAGTTTTCGAGATTATTCACTAGCGCATTGATTCGTGTAAAAAGTGATAACTTTGTCAACTCTTGACATTTGAATTTCGCGTTTGGTTTTAAATACGCGCAAAAAGTTAAGTTACAACAAAAAAGAAAGACAATTATTTTTACCGCGGTACCGTCAAGGTCATCTTATAATTGTTCCAACGTGTCATTTTTGTAAAAACCCGTATAACTCGGTTAGCTCGAACTAAGCACCTGATACTGTACGATTGTGTTTTACTTACTACGTACTACTTAATTTTATATCTCATTATCTATGGTAAAAAACCTCGGTGACCGGTGTAATCTGAACTCGCGACACGGTTAATAACATTGTAATTCAAGTTTCGGCAGGATGGTCACCGTCACGGGTCTCAGCATCCGGTACGTGTGAAATTATTCTTCGAGCAGGCAAGATAAAACCATCGAGAGGTAACGCTTTGTCATCGAGAGCGCGTAATTGAAAATTAAAGCTTCAATAATAATCCGAGAACGCGACAGAACCTAATAACATTTTAATTGAAATTTCGATAGGACTGGGAAGGCTCTTAATACCGAGCTGTATCGGAAGAAGAATGAGCCATCCTATTATTTTCTTCTCCTTCGTTCTGCTCCCCTCTTTTCGCGGCACTCGAATTCTATGAGCTTCGCCGCACTTCACTCGCTCGGCTTCTTCCTCTCTATCCATTTGAAAGCGCGCGGGCGCGTTTCCGGCAGCTGCTTAACGTCTTACTTTAATTAAGATTGAAATTCCGAGGACACACGTTCGGTGGCATTCAAGGGTACGTTTCGGTGCGAGGAGACGCTTAACTTGTGGGTGCCGTTATTTCTGTGCCGGGCTCTCACTATTTTCGACGTTTCCATATCCGTTTCACATAGACAAAGGGCTTCGAGAAAAGCTCCGCACGAAAAGCTCGCACTGACGATTTATTTGTGCGCGCACGTCCCTTCTCAAAACCTCCACGCGCTTATTTCCACTTGCTTTCACTTTAAAGCACTTTTCGTCGTTATTTCATCAATGGAATGATACATCGTTCGAATCGAAGGTATCGCTATTTCTCTCGATAGGATCAGCTTAACTTAGCTAAGGTTGTATTATTTTGCAGACGTGATTTCTTTGTTACGTTAGGCAAATGTTGAAAGTGGAAATTCTACGAGGAAAAGAAAAACCGAGTAAAGGAAAAGGTGAGTGACGAGCTTTAACCAAAGAGTCTTAATAAAATAATCGGAAACCCTGTGAATACCTATCACTCGAGTGCAATGTTACAATCTGGAGATAGTGAATTAAAAGTAAACATTACTGGCAAATACTGCGTATTCCATATCTACGGTGGGGAATATTTCAATTCCTGAAATGCAAATATAATAAATCAAGCCCTTTACGGTCGTGCTCACAAACGCAGGAATTCATTTTCCGTGTTCGTTAAATGCCCTTTCCTTCGCTCAAATGATAAAGCACGCACGCACTCCCACTGTTTCTCCATTGTTCCAACTCATGTACCTTTGATAAAATGCTATTTCCCGCACTGCTAGCGCGTGATTATAATGTCCAATTCCAGGCAGCAATGGTACTTACTAATGAACATATGTATATTAAACACATTTCCTCGAGAATACCGACGAATATTTTATTTGCTCGAAAAACGTTTTTAATCGTAAGATCAAATAGTTCCATTCGGTTACGTAGCAATTAGCACATTTAGTTGTTAGATCATTAGGAAAGTCGGTAAATAATTAGGAAAGGCTGCATTGTATGAACGTAGAGCACGGAAGCACCGTTTCCTGAGAAGTTATTTCATTGATGTTCACCGTCCTACGCGTCGTCATGATCCCAGTGAATGGACAATACCATCTGCAGCGACGGCGTCGCGACGCCCACCGTCGCAAAGCGCATGCGGACGAACTTTTCGGGCGGCGAGGCGTCGGGTAGGCGCGCACACAACCTCCAGTTTGTCCAGCGCCGTTTCCCGCCACGTAACGCCCGCGTTCTCACCATTTTCTCCCGGTTACTCTTCTTCTTCACAAATTCGAATTACACAATTGACGCTTACGCGTGTAAATCTCGAGATCCGTCGACTTTTGAAACCTCCATCGTACGATAAAAATGATTTCGAGAATCGTGCGTGGGTAAATTCGAACACTTTGAATTTCTCGCAGTCGTGGAAACTTTCCGCGCCGTGCTCTCTGTGAATCTTCTAGAACGTGCCCGTCTCTATGAAAGATTTGGTAATAATCGGTCGAGCCAGGAAGATGAAATTAGAAGGAGGTAGAGATGAGCGCGTTGGTTCGGATAGTTCCTTGGACTTGACGCAATTCGACACGTAATTTGAAATGATCGAGTAATTAAACTGTTTAGTGGTGTGATTAACGGGATTCGGATTCCATTGGACTCACTGGATTATCAATTGCACTCCACATCCCTGGATAATCGTGATCGTGGTAAGTTTCATTAGACGAATTATTTGCATTCTTCATTAACCGTTTGCATACCACCGACCGCTTTTGCGCTCTTCAGATTTCGCGTCGAAAAGATCCAGCGCATTTCGTCGATACAGACAACTGACGGCGCGGTCACAGATTGCCGAACGCGCTCAACCTTACAGACGCATGTACACCCAAGAACAAAGTCGGTGTCAACAGGTAATAGCAGGCCGAGTGATCAGAACTGATCACGGCCCGTTTATGTTCAAAGTGAGGTCTTATACTTTTCTCTACGATTCATTTTACTCGCAATGAAATATGTCGAAGTGATAATTTCTGATAAGAAGATTGCAATATATCTTATATTGCAACGTCAAAATGCTCCCTCAGAACGACGAAAGAACGATTAGAGCACCCTAGAGGGACGCCGACTTTGCATTTGGGTATACGTCGCATCGCTACTACTATCAGTAATCCAAGTAATACATTTCGTATTTCGTTGTTAGCTATTTTAAATTAATAGGCGTCCTTCGACACATAATCGACGGAGCGCGATCGCCTACCCTAACGCTAACCCTCTGGTACGCGAACGGCTAAATGAGATGTTCAGAAATTCCTTTCGATTTCAAAATGTACTTGCGAGGGGAAAATATTTCATTACAACGTTTTGGAAAGCTCCCGACATAAGCTGCAAGGATATGCTAGAAAAAATAGGGGGTTTTACTTAAATAATTGACGGTGACTTTAGAGTGACCTTCAAATGACTCTTCAAGATCAAATCATTGCATCCAGTTGATAGCTCCTTTCAAGCCGCACAACTTTTGTTTGAAACATGGTTTTATCTAACTCACCGTTTCGACCATATTTGAGTGTATTTGAGGGCATTAAAAAATGTATATTAAATATATAAGATATATCATTTTACACTTCCTGTGAAAAAAGCGTAAACAGTTAAGGAACTTATTCACGAACCAATACTGCGCGTCTATCAATTGGAAATAATGAAATCTAGTATGAACACCGCGGCGAGTGAGAGACGCTCCTCGAGCGCCAAGGATTAGTCCTGGTATCATATGGTAGTGTCAAATAATCCTTTATGCTTTATCCAGAAGGAGCAATTTAACGAAATAATTGAACTTACGCACAAAATTTGCCATCCCAAAATCCCTTCTACCGGCGCGCGCGTATTACAGATGGACAATGGAATTAAACTGAAAAGAACTAGATAATTTTTTAATGAATCGACGAAATCATTCAAATTGCGCAACGCCTAATACCAGCTGGTTGTATTATACGGAATAATCCTACGTACCTCGTCCAAAGCGACCAATTTAGCAAAATAATTCAAACTACACGAAGCATTTCCTATTCCAAGAGCAATTCTACCAGTAGGCGTATCGCGGATAGAGAATAGACTGAAACTGAAAACAATCAACTCGCGGGAAAGTATATTGACGCGAGAAAATTATTCGCTCTGCCACGGAAAACAAACTACCGGCGAGGATTCTAAAGTGCTCGTTGCACGTCCACCCTATTTTTCCTTCCTACTTTCCACGTTTCTCTCTGCTTTCCTTCCCCAAGAGGGAACGAACGACACGTAAACCTCCGATGCCGGGGATTCTCCGTTCCCGGTTATTTATTATTCCATCGCGCTCAAGAGGCTCGTTCGCGGCGGGGCAAAATAAATAGGGGAGCGTCTTCGAATACGATGAAGTAGATGATGCATTCGCTAAGGTGAACTTAATCATTTCTACCTTGCCGTCGAGTCGAGCAGCGCACCGTATGTGTACTTGGTAATTCTAATGGAACTGCGCTAGCCAAGATCCTCGAGTTTCACCAGCTAATTTGAAAACTCGCTCGACATTTACAATGTTAATTACCTACCGCAAGCTCCGTGAGAATTCAAAGTAAACGGTAACTTCTCCGAAAAGAAGCGTATTGTTTGCAATGCATGTCTGTAATGGCCTTCATTGCTGCACCGGGGCAGAAGTCTCCAGAAAGTGCAGAAACTGTATGCACGTGAACACGGATGTAAACATGTATTGTAGACTTTCCGTGGAGATGACACCCGACGCAGCAATAAATAATAGACTTATTGATTCTACTCGCTACTTGCGTTTTTTCTCTCAACCGATAAGCATTCTCTTCGTGTTAATCTCGTGTTAGTCTCTCTTGATCGCCAGTTACAATTAGTTACTGTACGCTGCTCGCGAATTCTAATAAAACCGAAACTTCTTTGAAAAGAAGGGCATTGCTTTCAATGCTAGATGTCGTTTTGTGAGTAAAATTGGTTCCCGAACGAGTGTAAGCACGTCAATTGGAAAATGTATTCGCCACTTTTAATTAGTTACTGCACAAATTCTAATAAAACCGAAATTTCTTTGAAAAGAAGGACATTGCATTGAACGGTACATGTACAGTTGTGATTCAAACTTTCTATTTACTGCTCACATTTTTTCTTCGCTCAAACGATGAGCACCCTCGTCGCGTGAATGGATCGGGCCTTTGAAAACAGTCTAGTTGCTAGTCTCTGATGTAGAGACTTTCGAAGATCCTATATTTGAAAGGACATAAAGCTGAGAATTCCTTAGTGCATATTTTCACGCGTAATTTCCCAACGCGCGGAAAAGCTTCAATGTGGTGCTTTGCAGTATCGTTGGCTAATTAACCCATTTGCATCATTCGCGTATATATACGCTGCATTTTTCTGGGCAATATCATTCAGCCTGTGCACACGGTGAGGTGCAGAGTTTGTCAGACTCTTACTACTAATATTTATTTTTTCTCATGTAAGTTCTATTATGATTTTTTTATTATCATCCATTCATATTTTCTTCTATCTTTATTTACAGAATGCTGAAATCTGAAGTTTTTTTACTCGTTGCAATTTTTGTACCTAAGGATACTACTACTAATAATAATAAAACCAAAAAGGAAAAACGATTTGGTGATCCGGGTCTTTTTTCTCATACGTCCTTGTGATGCAAACGGGTCAAATCGGCAGACTTCGTCGTTCCAATCGATCTAACCCATCGAATATCCCATGAAATTTAACACTAGATTTAAATAGAAAATTGTGCGCATGAAAAACGGTGCGTGGACCGCTTGCGCGTGACTTCGAAGATTCTACATTTAGAAGGACAGAAAGCTGAAAATTGCTTTGCAGCAGCGGATCAAATATGTGGAAGGTCCGAAGTGTCACTTTGTTTCGAGACGTCCTTATTCGAAATAGTAAATAATACAAGACCTCCCACCCTCTCCTGTAAAACGTTATTTCTAACCGTTTGGAAAGCCACCCTTACGTTAGACGAAAGTGCTATTTGTTCCGTAGATTTGCAGAATGTACTTCTTTTCGAAGCCGTCAACTTTCGGAGGCCCCAAGTGCACGCGCGAGTTTCTGTTTCGCTTCTGTTTCGCGACTGTTCCATCGTCGATCTTTTGCCACCTAATATTTCATCGCGCGCGAAAAACATCTCCAATCCCGTGCTTCGTGGCATCGTTCGTTAATTAAGTCGGCAAGCGTCGTCGTTCCGATCGGCGCGGGGCAAAATTCAATTTCCGCTTCCGCCCGATAATCTGGTGTTAGTGAATATGCAATTTCGAGGATAATTTCCCGTCTCCCGAGCAAAGAACGCGCGCACTACTTACAACATCATCTTCCGCGGCATAGTCTTACGCGCCAACTTATCTCAGTAGTGTCGATACTTCTCGTCATTAGTCGAAACTTCCTGCACACAGTGGAGAAATTCAATTTCCGCTTTTGAAAGCGCGTAGGCGAACCCGTCAACTAGTAATGATTCCTTAGATCCTCCTGGACAGGCTTAAGAGGATTGGTTCTGATCGAGATACATCGCCTCATTGGTCGTCTCTCGTCCCAGTGCACAATCGATCTCTCGCGGTGGACAAACGAATCTACGACCCCACGGGGGACCAGTGAGCTCGAGAATCGAATTTCCGTCGGCCGATCGACGCGACGCTCTTCTCATGTAATCATTTATTTGAACTGAGCCGAGCCTCTGATAGCGGGGAGAACGAACTTAGGGGAGAAATTTAAATTCCAACGCGTGCCCAATAACTCGAGCCCTCGCAAAATTACATTCCCTTTAATCCCATCCATTTCGCTCAGAGCCTTAATTTTCTCTCTCGACGGCTCTCTCACGCACATGCGGGCTTCTCCGCGCGGAAGAGATTCTCGCGCGTTACGTCATCCCCCCGAATTCTCTTGCCCGGAGGTATTTCGATCGAATATTTACCCTGACGAAGGCGGTGGCCAGAGCAGGGTGGATACGGTAAATGTCCAGGTTCCACCGTAGCCCAGGAGCAGCTTTACAGCGGAAGTCCATAAGAAAGATGTCGAATGGCGCGTAAACCTGCCGTCGGCCTACCGCCCTTCTTCCTCTCGGTAAAATTTACGAGCTGCGCCCCCGCAAATTGTAAATCTCAATGATAATCCAATAAAATTCAGTTCTCTCACTCTCTGTCTCTCTCTGATTCAGGTGGTGACCTTGATCGTGATCGAGGAGGCTGGTCGAGAAGAATCGTGGAATTAGGACCAGCCGTATCAACCGAATTGCACTTTGCGCAAACGCGGGGAAACTCGGCGCAATCCGTTTGGCGATTTTCTCGTATTAATAAGAATCTGCCTTGATACTATTGCTATTCCCACTTGATTGGACAATGTATTGCAAGTAAACACGAACGCGCCTAAGGCCCGATGCCGCTACTAGGGAGAACGTTAATGGGGTCGGAAGGATTGGAGATCACGGGTTAGACCCTTCCGATTGATCCGGATGACAGTCAAGTGTTCTAGGAATCAACTAATAAGCACTTCAGTAGCTCATGATCGATACAACCTCATCAGCCCAGTGACCGGATTTGCAGGAGAATTTCGCCGGTGGCTAAGTGGTGGAAAATCGCTTAACCCTCTTAGGGTTGCTTGAATAAGCTGACGGGGTGATCAGCGGTTAGAGGATCTTGAATAGTTTGCGAAGAAAGAAAGCTTCGTGGAGTGAGCTCGAGTGATTCCAAAGGGCTATCGTTGAATTCAGGACACTCTGTGCGCGATAAGAGGCGTTGGTTAGTTCAATAGAATTTTCAGAAGAAGCTTAAAACCAAACTTCGTCATGTTTCCGGAGCCGCTTACGAGCAACCCTGGCACAAGATGCAGCCACCTGTCGGTCACGATAATCGGCGTGCTGCCGCGTGTTAGAAGATCAACTAGCACCACCATGTGGTCCAACATCACCGTCTACAACCACCGCAACCGCAGCTACGAGCCTGCGATGGAACTTGAGGAAGAACCCGTGGATGCGTGCCTCTCACTAATCCCACTCTTGGATTTCTTCAACCAATATTACATCCCGTCGATAATCCTTCTGGGCTTGGTTGGCAACCTTCTATCCTGCGTGGTATTTCTGAACACGCACCTAAAGATGCGCAGCTCCAGCTACTACCTAGCAGCCTTGGCAACTGCCGACTTTGGCTTCCTCATATCCCTTCTTCTAGTCTGGTTGAACAGCACGGTGGGCTGGCGCGTGTTCAACAAGACCGGCTGGTGCGAGAGCCTGGTCTACGTTAGCGCAGTCTGCAGTTCTCTCAGTGTCTGGCTCATCGTAGCCTTCACCGTGGAACGCTTCATAGCCGTGCAGTACCCGCTCCACCGACCTCACATGTGCACGATAGCTCGTGCTAAAGCCATCGTTCTGATCCTCGTGATCCTAGCACTGGCAAGTCACTCGTACGCCTTCGTGACAGCTGGCGTGGTCAAGAGCCAGGATGGTTACGAGTACTGCGAGCTCAAGCTCGAGTACCTGGAGACCATGAGGATCATCAGCATCATCGACAGCATAGCCAGCCTTATAGCACCTCTTGTTTTGATAATCGTCATGAACACGATGATCATGAGGAATCTATTGAGATTCAGTAGGCGCTTCAAGCAGACCCCAGGTGCACCTGGGACCAACTGTCCCAGCAGAGAGAGGTCCGACATCAATCTCAATCAAATACCGGTGAGTTTAACTCCATTGACTTTTTCTTCTTGTTGTCTCCTTCTGGTCCCTCTTCATCTGCTTCTCGAGGTTGCTTTTCATTCGTGTGCCTTAAGCTGAATTTATAAAATTTCGCCATCGTTCCGCCACCGTTGCCGTTCGGAGCTAAGGTAGTCACCGTTGTTGATTTTTATAGTAACCGTATACATGTATCTATGATAATCAACAACGGTAACTACGTTACCTGCGAACGACGCCGGTGGCGGAAACGGTGACGAAAGTTTATAATTTCAGCTTTAACGACTAAACCGACCAGCTGCCTTCGGTCTGCGAGTTCTCGAGGTCGCGCGGGGGCGAGTTTGAGAATGACGCCTCAAGGACGCGCTTAGACAATGTTGGAATATCGATCGAGACTTGGGGCATAATTTGGCGGAAGTCGTTCGGGCAAGGTCGTCGACTGGCTAACGAGGACGTCTGGTATGGAGATTTTACGACGAGATGGAATCCTTCGAAGGAAAGATGCGAGCTCGTAACTGCGATAGAAGTCGGGACTTGGGAATTTTTATTAAGTCGTACGATCGTCTCTACTGAAATATGCTTTCGAATTTTCTCGCGCGGCTTCTCGGGGCTAAAAAGGCGCTTCTTGTAAAACGAACGAGGACGCGCCTCGTCTACGACGATGAATCGGAGTTATTACGTTCTCATTTCTATTCAAAGCGAAAACGGGCTCGCGACGTTATTGCGATTTCTTCGCCACGCGATTCAATAGCGAAATGAGCGAGGATCGATGATAGCCGTCGCGATTTGCGTCACTGATGCGCTAAACTATCAGCGACAGGACGGCTAAGCAATTCACCGAATCAATGAGATTCCAGTGATCGTCGAAGGGTCGGTTTTTTTAAAAAAAGATCTTGAACTTCAGGTTGCCTTTTCGTTTACCTTTGAAATACCGAGTGAAATCCCATTGTTCGAAGCGACGAAAGAACGGCGGAGAGAACTCGGAGGGCGTTTATAAAATACTGTGAGAATATTTTGCTTTCTCATTAAACGGACGACCTTTTGGCTTCCGCTTTTCTTTGTCGAGCGCTTCTAGTGTCCTTTAGATAAATGAGGAACATGCATGTCACGTAGAAGTTTCTATTGAAATTTTTCCGACTAAATCAAATTCGTTGGAGATTATAAAAAGAACCAGTTTATATCGTATCCATAGGACGATGAAGGTATTGTGAAAACTGCAGCGTGCCTGGTACATTTGTTATTGCTATATTTCGCGCACACTACGAACCCTGAGATTTAAATTGAAATTGATACGCGCCCCCCTCCTATTGCGCAGCATGCTCTAGGAATATTTCATAAATAAGCTGCTTCGCCAATTCGGTTTTGCAGTATGATTTTTTCGCATCTCGGATCTGCGCCGCTGTGCGTACACAAAAATCTGTTGAAGCATGGATTTGCAGAAGGCAGCTGGTAAAATGTTTCCGACTTAACGCAATGCTGCGAAAAATTTGCATGGAAATTGTTACGTGCCTGCCAGCCACGAAGGCAACACCGTTCATCGATGAGGTGGAGACAAATAAAAAAGCTCTCGGAAAACCCAAGAGATAGATAAAAGATTCAGCGGAAGCAAAGAAGAACCCTGGCAAGGCCTACCAATTTTCACCGCTTAAAAGCCGGATCTTCACTTTAGGCGATATTAAAAGAAACGTTTACCTCGATGAAATCATCGTTACAAATATATTTGTCAGATAAGAAAATGAAACGTGCTTTTACACACAGTCTCCAAACGTCGAATTTGACACTCTCAAATTCGATTCTCCAAATGAATCGCTGACCGTGCTTACTTTCTAGAAGTTTAGTGAGCTTTTGGCTGAGCCAATGCACAGCCGAGTAGCAACAGAAATTTTGATACACTTTGCCAAACGCAGAACACTCGGATAAGAACTGACGGATTTTGCCTGTGGCTGTCGTGCAAGTTGACGAACGTCGATACTTTTATTCGAAGAATCGTTGATACCGTGCGACCTCGGCTGCGATTTGTCGACTATTCCCGGCGCCACTTATAAATATCCTCTCCTAGGCTCTCGTATAACCGATGCCGTTCACCTTTCAAGCTCACGACGACGAGCCAACGTGCGATTTGTGAGCGACGCGATGCTACTGCGACCAATCTCCTCCCAGCGGTTTATTAATTAATTAATCAATATCTCTTTTTCAGTTACGTATCGACTTTCGATATCAGCGCTTTTCGTTATTATTGTGGGAACTGATTACTTATTAAACAAGCAAAGCGCTCTCTGACTAATATTTTTTCAGTAGCCAATAATGCCCTCGTATAATCGAGGTTTATACCAGAGTTTACAATGTTTACATTAGCTGTGAATCGCGAACGCTTCAATAAAAACGTCAAATAATATGGATGCTTTTACGTAAACTATGTGACGTTATTGTGGGCGTGAATTATATTCGTGATTTAGAATGAGGGTCAGTTGAGTGTTAGATACTTTTTCACAGTTGTGCACGATAATATTCTTTAGTACTAATGCGTTTATTGGATAGGATCTTCGAAATGTTTACTAATCGGGTAAATTCGGTATTAGATCATTTTTAGGCACGACCGTAAAGGGAGTAACTTATGCTATCGCCATCGCAAAAACCGTTCGCGCGCGCGCGCGTGTGTGTGTGTGTGTGTGTGCCGTGTATATCCTCGATTTCGGAAAAACGGCTGAACCGATCGGGACGAAATTTGGCACAAAAATCAAGTACACTACTGTGAGTTGACAATAAGGTTTGTGAGCCGCCATCTTGAATCGGTACAAGATGGCGGGAAATTCAAATTTCGAATAAAATTTAATTTTGCCGCCATTTCGAAACGGTTGAAGATGGCTATACATAAAGTTTCTTGGCACCAAATGGGTATATACTCCACGTACAGTGTGTTCCGAAGTGATACGCGGCAGTTGAACGGGTTGCCTATCCACAGATCTGCAGGCGCTCGCTCTGCTGACCGGCAAGAGAGCGTGGAGGGGGGCAGGCTGCCGGTCTACTGGCGCTAGGTGGCACTGGACAGGGGTGGAGGGTTGATGTTCGTGACTCGTGTATCGTCCTTATATTAACCTTACTTCAATTATAACGCATATTACCGACCGGTATTAATCGGCTTTTTGTCCCTACCGCTTATCGGCCGGTAGACTGTTAATCTAACCATATAAAAGTTACTGTTTTGAGCGATATCACAGTTTAAAAAAATATTAAATCGTAGCATTTGAAGAACATTATTATATGAACTGTGCAATCTCATATAAATATTAACCTGAAAACATTGCTAATAGATAAATTAGCGCCCCGCATGCACAAGAATTCTATTTTTAAAGAAGGTTAAGTCAGTTTAATTTTTTCAATTTTTTCAATTTTATTTTTTGCACTTACAATATAAATCTGTGCGGAAAAACGGAAACATTTTGAACAATTGAAACGAAACGCATATATCTAATTAACAATAATTGAATTGAACTTGAACGTAAGAATTTAACACAATTAATAAACAAGAATTTAAACTAAAACAAATAATAGAAAATCATAAAAACAAAAAATAACAAAATTAACAGAATTCTTGTGCATGCGGGGCGCTAATTTATCTATTAGCAATGTTTTCAGATTAATATTTATATGAGATTGCATAGTTCATATAATAATATTCTTCAAATGCTACGATTTAATATTTTTTTAAACTGTGATATCGCTCAAAACAGTTACTTTTATATGGTTAGATTAATAGTCTACCGGCCGATAAGCGGTGGGGACAAAAAGCCGATTAATACCGGTCGGTAACGTGCGTTTAATATAATTGAAGTAAGGTTAATATAAGGACGATGTACGAGTCATGAACATCAACCCTCCATCCCCGTCCAGTGCCACCTCGCGCCAGTAGACCGGCAGCCTGCCCCCTCCATGCTCTCTTGCCGGTCAGCAGAGCGAGCGCCTGCAGATGTATGGATAGGCAACCCGTTCTACTGCCGCGTATCACTTCGGAACACCCTGTACATGCCAAATTTCATCCAAATCCGTTCAGCCGTTTGGCCGGAATACTGGATTAAAGATTTTTATTAAACAAATTTAAGTCTTTAATCCAGTAATCCGTTAAAACGGCTGCACGGATTTGGATGAAATTTGGCATGTATGTGTAGTATATACCCATTTGGTGCCACGAAACTTTATGTATAGCCATCTTCAACCGTTTCGAAATGGCGGCAACTTTAAATTTTTTAAGCAAATTTAAGTCCTTAATCCAGTATTCCGGTAAAACGGCTGAACGGATTCGGACGAAATTTGGCATGTACATGGAGTATATACTGATTTGGTGCCACGAAACATTGTGTATGGTCATCTTCAACCATTTCGAAATGGTGCCAATTTCAAGTCTTTAATCCACTATTTTATTTTATAATTATAGTTTGAAAAGCCCGTAATTTCGAAACGGTTGAAGATGACCATGCATAAGTTTTGTGGTACCAAATGGGTATATTTTTGAACTACATGCCAATTTTTTTCTGAATCCGTGCAGGCGTTTCGGCGGAATACTGGATTAAAGATTTCAATTTCCGTAATTTCTGAATGGTTGAAGATAACCATGCATAAAGTTTTACTGCAGCAAAGGGGTATAATACTTGATGTACATGTAAAAGTTTGGTTCGGATGCATTTAATTGTCCGGTTTTGATCACTTGCGCGCATTGCAGAAATGCTGCATTTCGCGGGCGAGCGCGAAGCGCGAGCACCCGACGTTCTCAGGGGGTATGGCGCTTGAACGAAGCGAAAGCGCAGAGGACTCTCCAGCATAGTTTAATATCTCAATACTTGAATTTTCAACAATTTCGAAACGGTTTAAAATTCGTGGGCGAGCGCGAAGCGCGAGTAATGGCGATTTGGGGTGTTGGCGCTTGAGCGAAGCGAAAGCGCAGGGGGTTTACCCCCTAGTTTACCCCTCTGCGCAATAATAATCCTTCACCACTGAATCGCTTTGTGATTAGAATATATGCGTGCGGGAAATTCACGCGATATGCTGTTGTGTATCAAATTTAAACGAGACTTTCATTTAAAAATTTGTTTATTAGGAAGGACAAAAAAGCGAAGTACACCTTATTTTTCAACATAATCTCCTGTTTTGAAAATGCATTTTTCCCACCGGATCGGTAACTTTTTTATACCGTCATCATAAGAAGAAGTGGGTTGTGTCAGGAGCCAGTTGCGCACAAACTCTTCCACTTCATGGTTATTGCCGAATCTTTGGCCTCCCAGTGCTTCTTTTAGTGGTACAAAGAAATGAAAGTCACAGGGCGACAAATCAGGCGACAGATCACGAGGATGTGATTCAAAAATCCGTCCCTTGTGATGAAACTTGGGTACATCATTATACTCCCGAGCCAAAGATCGAGGAGCCGAGCGCTCCTCCTGCTGCTATTTTGGCCAACGCCCTTTCCTTTGATCTTCAATAATTAATATCTCGATAATTATTGCGAATATCGAATAACGGCACAGGACTTTTCTGTTTGTTTTAAGCTGCTCTATCCACTGCTTTCGGCGCGACAGTTGAAACCGGCCCACTTTGTATAAATGCATGTAATTGGTATTTAAAAATGACGTCAATTGGTTAGCGCCAGATCTTCCAAACATGTCAAAATAACAGGTTAATGAATAAAATTTCCATGCGGATAAAAAAATTTAGAAATTGTTCTGTCGCAAAGGAAGTCAATCAGCAGCTTCGCGGCATTTGAAAATTCTCATCGTCCCGCGTTTTCATTTTTCATTCCATTCGATTACTCCTAATGCCGTACATAAATACCATGTGCTCGCACGTCACTCGAATAATACTCACTTCACTTAATTGACAATCCGCATTATACGCAAAACCGCTTTGGCCCGCGTCATGTCGACGCATTTTGCCTT
The DNA here is from genome assembly GCA_944319695.1 of Tiphia femorata. Lineage (NCBI taxonomy): Eukaryota > Metazoa > Arthropoda > Insecta > Hymenoptera > Tiphiidae > Tiphia > Tiphia femorata. The sequence continues at coordinate 7,101,949 of OX090902.1, forward strand.
AGGAATTTCAAATGCACGTGTACTACAGAAAATGCTATGGATAAGCCGTGGAAAGGTGTACCACATTCGCGAAAAACGATAACGACCCGATGCTCATTAATATTACCGACTGGCATAATGATGTCGAAAGAAGAGCGTAACTGAACGGCGGAACGGACGTACCGGACGTCAAGCGAATTTCCAAATGGCGCGTGGTCCGTTACCGGAAGTTCGCCGTACGCTATACTCTCATTTGCATTCTACTAACGACCGATTGCCGCCGAAAAAAAACGAGCTGCCTTCTCGAGGAAAAGAAAGATCCCACGTGGTCTCATTCACTTGGAATAATTCGTGGGACTGCGGCGTTAATCATTTTTATAGCTTTTCCAAAATTCAATACCATCGTGGTGCCGATATCGACAGCACTGATCGCTCGACAATGGCGACATCGATTAATGTCTTTTTTTCGACGATTTATCTTTTCTTTTCTCTTTTTTCCCGTTTTTGTCACAGCCGCCACACGGCAGCTCGGATAATACCAGCGCGGTAGCTTTCGCCGGTGGGCGTTTTCCGGTAACGTCCTTTTCGATGCGACGGCTGCCACGTGAAAGTCATAAATTTATCAGGGGCGTCGGGGCGCGTCATTATCCATCGTCGCGTTGTTTGTCACGTGGAGAGACGGCTATTTCTCGCTAGAGCCGATGTCGCGGGTTCGCCAGTACCGGCGAGTCAGGAAAAAGCATTTTTCACCTCGCTGATCTTTTCAAATTTCATTACTCGTGCGACAATTGATCCTTTGCCATTTTGGCCCTTCGATTTTCTGTATTTGATTTTTTCTCGTCGTCTTACTGGGTTATCGAGTTACTGAGAATTTTCGCGTACCGTTTAATTTATGAGTGTGTAACTAGAAACTGAAAAGAGCTTTATCTCGGGCAGGCTTGACCCCTTTTCACGGGCAACCCTTTTCACACGCGTGGCGCTCAGTGCAAAATCAGACGGGCTACAGCTGCGACTATACAAAAATGTTCGGATTTGCGATAACCGCTGAAAATGTTCGTTCTGCTAATTACGAAGATACTTAACAAAGCTGTAACGATGGTATTTTTCTCAATTAAATAATTTAATAATTTTGCTTCGCTCAAGTGCCAACCTCCTCCAGGTCGCGAATTTCAGTCCGTTTCAAAATTGTGAAAAATTCAAGTATTGAAATTTTAAACTATGAGACAGAGTTTTCATCTACTGCCATATCCCCTGAGATTGCCAGATGCTCGCGCTTCGCGCTCGCCCACGAAATGGTATTTCTGTGATAAGCGCAAGCGAAGTTCATGATTCGTGCTCGCGCAAGGGGTTCCAAGATAAAAAAAGAGTAATATCCTCTGTAATACTTATCGAAACCGTATAAAAATTGAAATTTACACGGATATTCATATCGTCACCAACACTCCAAGGTTTCAAATTCGAAACTAAGAATTGAAAATTCACGAATGAGACGATTTTGGGGGAAAACCCCTTTATGGAATTTCATTCGATTCGCGCGTCCATAGTTAACGGCAAGATCTCAACGAAAAAGAATCTTTTCACGCGTAAAAATACGAGGAATTCGCTGCTCAGACAGAATTCGATCCGCGTTGAGCGAAGCGAGTGGAAGTTAATTGCCACCATCGATAATTTAATAACGCTGGTGGTGTCAAAGAGAGGATTCCGTATCTCCTTCTAATATTGCACGGATAGTGCCCGTCCGACCAATGATGAGACGAGAGTTTAACAAAACAACTATTGGTAGTGTTATTGTATTTGTACAATGCAGTTTCTACGTCCACTGCTCGGCGAGGAATGGTCCCGAGAGCCTCTCGACTCGTGCGTGACGTCAAAAAACGGAAACCGATCGCCCCTAGTTTTAACGTGGACCACGACCGCCGAACCTTTTAGAAAGATCTCAGTGGCCGTGAAGTGGCGCCTCCCTTTGAAAATCGCTACAGATGGTAACGAGCGTTACCAGATGGCAATCGCAAAATAATTCTCCTCATTTCGACATCCAGAGACTTATCGATAATAAATAAATAGCTTCCTTGCACTTAATTTCACCACCGTATATACAAACCGCGTTTCATTCGTGTTTTTCGTCGCTGCGGTTTGAGCCAAAAGTGTATGGCCATTTCTCTCGAAATAGATATAAAAATGGGTATATACTCGATGTATATGCCAAATTTTGTTCGGATCCGTTCAGTCGTTTCGCCGGAATAATGGACTAAATATTTGAATTAGCCGCCATTTTTTATTCGGCCAATCAAAAAATTTGAAAATTTCCAGTAATTGTCATTGCATACGGGTACATGTACGTGTAAAATTTTATCGGGATCCAATGAATAGTACCAAAAATATGAATTTTTCGGTATTTGAACTTCCCGCCATTTTGTACCGGTTCAAGATGGCGACTCGCAAACCTTATTGTGAACTCACAGTAGTGTACTTGATTTTTGTACCAAATTTCGTCCCGATCGGTTCAGCCGTTTTTCCGAAATCGAGGATATACACGGACACACACACGCGCGAACGGTTTTCAGGATGGCGATTGCATAAGTCACTCCCTTTACGGTCGTGCCTAAAAAGTGCTTTATCTTGCTCCGTAGCTATGAAAGAGGACTTCGAAAGTGAAAAAAGAGATTCCTGAAAAAGAATGTGCCTCTTTGACTTTGTCCCTGAAATTATACAAGTTTCGTGAAAACCGATGTTTCACGCTGATTCTCTCAAAAGAGAGAGGAAAAATGCCAAAGGAGTTCCCTCGGGCTCTTCGTCCTCCTATCTGCTGCGAGTCCAGTGGGCCGAGGGGAAGTTTTGCATGCTGATACTGCGATGGCTTTCTGAATACCCATGGGGCTTGTGCTACGTGTACACAGTTGCTCGAATAACTCACGTTCCACGGAAATTTCTACAGGCGCGCACACCTCCCGTAAAAAAGGTCATTTCGAAGTTCTTCCTATTTGTAAGAAAAAATGTTGCTTTTTCTTTCGAACCTCTTCGCGGAAGAATTTACTTAATCCGGAAGCATCGATTCTTTACATTATACGCTCGATATTATTCGCAGCGGTGATTCGTCGATGATATAATGCATACAATTATTAAGGAACGAGGAATAAATAGCAGAGGTTACTAAGAGAATAATATGACTTACGCATGTGTATCAGATTTCATGAACAGATTCAAAGCGTCAGGTTGCACTTGAGCTTCTCCAAGTGCATTTTAAAATTTCTATCGCGATCGTGAAACATTTGGAATTTCGATGGATCGGAGCAAAGCACCGTTTAACTATCGCCATAAAACTTTCTGTAAGGATCGAGACACGCGGGCTAAATTTTCGCACAATGCCTTTCGTTCTGCATGGCTTTTATAGTCTCTTCGAATCTGGGAACCTTTTAAATCACCTCTGGCGCTCACCTCCGCTTTTCCTTTTAAAAGAGATTCCTTGCAAAATTTAACACCGCTTTTCAAACACATCCTTTGTGTCGTCACTCTATCACCCTCAGATGCTCATTCTCCACGGTTTTATCCGACGGCTGAATCAAGCCCGAGAATGCGCCAAGCGTCGCTCTCATTTATTATCGGTGCAGGTGAAAAACCGCGATCATCTCGCCCGATCCATCTTGTTTAGCATCTCTATGGCAAATGCATCCACGGTGCATCGCGTCGCGCGTTTCGAAAGGAGCTTAGCTACTGTTTCGTAAATAATTCCTAATAGCTCTTTTACGCTTTGTGCTGCCTAACGCTTCTCCCAACGGCACCAATTTGTAGGTACGACCGTAAAGGGAGTGACTTATACAATTGCCATCCTGAAAACAGTTCGTATGTACGTGCGTGCGTGCGTGCGTGTGTGTGTGTGTGTGTGTGTGTGTGTGTGTGTGTGTGTGTGTGTCCGTGTATATCCTCGATTTCCGAAAAACGGCTTAAACGATCGGGACGAAATTTGGCACAAAAATCGAGTACATTACTGTGAATTCACAATAAGGTTTGTGAGCCGCCATCTTGAATCGGTACAAAATGGCGACAAATTCAAATATCGAAAAATTCATATCTTTGGTACTATTCATTGGATCCCGATAAACTTTTACATATACATGTACACGTATGCAATGACAATTACTGGAAATTTTCAAATTTTTGGATTGGCCGAATCAAAAATGGCGGCTATTTCAAATCTTTAGTCCAGTATACCGGCAAAACGACTGAACGGACCCGAACAAAATTTGGCATGTACATCGAGTATATACCCATTTGGTGCCACGAAACTTTATGTATCGCCATCTTCAACCGTTTCAAAATTATGGGAAATTCAAGTATGGAAACGTGAGTTACGCGGTCGTGCCTATGGCAGAAAGCGAAGCTTTTCTGCGCCCGGTAAGGCGAGCGCGAAGCGCGATGTGTATGGGCATCTTCAACCATTTCGAAATGGTGCCAGTTTAAAATCATTAATTCACTATTTTATAATCATAGATTGAAAATCCCGTAATTTCGAAACGGTTCAAGATGACCATGCATAAAGTTTTGTAGCACCAACTGGGTATATTTTTAAACTATATGCCAAATTGTGTTTGAATCCGCGCAAGCGTCTCGCCAAAATACTGGATTAAAGATTTCCATTTGTCGCAATTTCTGAATGGTTGAAGATAACCATGCATAAAATTTCACCGCAGCAAATATATACTCTATGTACATGTCAAATTTTGGTTCGGATGCATTTAATTGTCTGGTTTTGATCACTTGGGCCTATTGCAGAAATGCTGCATTTCGTGGGCGAGCGCGAAGCGCGAGCACCCGACGAACTGGGCGGGTATGGCGCTTGAGCGAAGCGAAAGCGCAGAGGACTTTGTAGCATAGTTTAATATCTCAATACTTGAATTTTCCACAATTTCGAAACCATTTGAAATTCGTGGGCGAGCGCGAAGCGCGAGCAAAGGCGATCTTGAGGGGGTTGGCGCTTGAGCGAAGCGAAAGCGCAGGGGGCTCTGCCCCCTAGTTCTCTCATTCGCAGAGTAAGCCTTTAGTCTCGAAAATGAAGGTAGAAAATGCGACTGTTTCCATTTGTGTGTTCTCACGACCGTGCGAACGTAGACATCGTACAGTTTTTATTCGAACGATTTTAGAAGCTGGACAAAGCAAGGTACATCTTTAAATGGTATGCGCCCCTGAGTCCAAGTGAAGGAGCCCCGTGAAAAGTGCATCGAGTGAGAAAAGCATTCCCTTTACCGAGATACGTGCTGCCTACTGTAACTTTGCACTTTTAGCGCGACACAAAAGTGCAATAAAATCATCCTATTGGCGCGACTCTATCGAACGAGGTTTGCTCCCCTACGCGACTTATCGGCTTGATACCGATTCACCCCTCATTATGTATCGACAGAAGCGATTGCAGACCACCACCTCTCGACATTCAGAGAAGAGGAAACATAGGCGGCGCCAGAATTATTCATGCGGGTGGGCCACAGGTGGACCAGAGTTTGAACGGGTGGGCCAATATGGCCCAAAAAACAAAAAAAAGAGGTACAAGGAACTTGTACCTCTCTTTTTTGTTTTTTCTTTTAATATTAATTTTAATTTTTTTTTTTCGTTTAACACTTAGCCGAGCACGTGCGCGCAGCGAACTGTACGGTCTCCACCACGCTCGAGCAAGCCGAACTACGCTGTCCACCGCGCATGTTTCGCACGCGACTCAGACTGACATTCGGTACTTGAAATCAAAGAAGTTTGAAAATGATTTAAGTGGTCAATTATATCTTGCGGTAACAATATCGTTTAACGATTTCACATATTGTTTATACAAAACGTGAAATTAAAAGTATATAACAATTATTTTTTGCAATACTTCGTTAATATTTGTAATTTTAACACCATTCATTGATGGATTTTATTACAGAAACAGTTCGTTAGTAGTGAACAACTAGAGATCAAGCGACTAGTATGTAGATAAATAAAAAGAAAAAAAGGAAACGCGTTGCTAATGTCAACGTGGGAGATCTCCCCGATCGGTCGGCCACCGACTTACGTGGAAATGGGTAGATCTACCCGATCGGTCGGCTAAGTGTTAATATTAATTGTAGAATTTTAATTATAACAATAACTTCATATAAAAAAAGCTGAAAACTTAGACAGAATAGGACAGCATAATTATGGTAAAATTTTCTAAAATTTTAGGGTGGGCCAAAGGATGGGCTAGCGTATTTTTAGATGAGCCAGAGCTCATCCAGGTCCACCCTTCGCGCCGCTTCTAAGAGGAAATGATACCCCAGCGAAGCGTATCCGCTAGCCCGCGGCAGACTCGACTCTCCAACAATTTGGAGTCGTTCGATGAATTATTCGATTTGGCCTGGAAATATAGTTTTCTCGCTTACCAACTGAATTTATTTTTCTATTTCTATACCGATATCGTCGTTCATCACCGCTTCGTAGAAAGCTTGCTTGACATTTACGACAGGCCTCTGTCAGATGGTCGCAAATTTCTGCGAATCAATGCAATTGACTGACCGAGCAAGTCATATGCGTCGAGGCACGCCCACGTGACCCCTCTAATCTCGCTAGAAAGCACATGGTTGCTGGTTAACTGCCTATTACGAATTATCTCGTATTCATTGCTCACTGACATGCGTATAATTGAATAAACAACGATAGTGAAAACCGCGACTAACCAAGTGACGCACGTTTCCACGCGCGCCGTTTGATGCACGCGATGACATCGGTTTTATCAGTCGCGCCGGTACCGCTGTCTTATCGGGTCTTTCGCAACTTTTCGAAATCGTCGCGCAATACAAGATATGCCTAGACGATTATTAGAGACGCGAGAATTGATCAATCTCACGATCGAATAGAACCGTTTGTCACGCACGGTCATTGCATTTTAATGCATCATCATACATGGCTGAGATCAAGTTCTGTGTTATTACTTGCGAATTAATGGGGTACTTTTTTTCTCGAGTGTCCGATTATTTTTCATGTCACCGCTCGCGTCGTACGCCAATCTCGTGCCACGCGCCGGTCGCATAGGTAATGAAAATGAAAAGTAAAGGGATTAATGCAATATGAAAGACGCCGATTGGCAAAATCTGTTTTTGCGTCTCATCGAGGGTCAACAACAAGGTCCACGGGAGGAAGAAGTCTTTATCACCTACGAATGTAATATACATATTCGTGAATTAAGTGGATACGTCGTACGTCGAGTGTCCGATTTTGTTTCATATCACCGCTCGCGTCAGACGCCAATCTCACGACACGTGTGGCGTATAGATAATTAAAATGCGAAGTAAGAGGTTTAATCGAATATAACAAAATGCCGATTGCGGAAATTTGTTTTCACGTCTTCTGTGGATAAACAACGAGGTCCACACGAGGAAATGAACTATTCATCACCTTCGAACGTCTTAGGCCGATATTAAACTGTAAAAGAACATTTTGTAGCGCAATGGCAATCTTTTACCAAAGATCGCCTTTACGCTGTAACAAAATAACATTTTGTAGATTTTGGACGAATATCGTTTACAGCGTAATATCAGCATTACTCCCCAAGAAGACGTAATAAAAACGCTGATACGAGAGAATTATCACAATGCTCGGAGATAAGCTGTTGATTGCTACAGTCTCGTACACTTGTATGAATTAAACTTTTTAAGAGAAAGCTTCAAGATACAGTGCAGAATTTTCTGAGATTTCAGGTTCCCACTAAATCCAGAACATTTAAGCCCACCGGCCATTAGGTCAGTTTCGCAGCACGGCGCGCGGTCTTTGGAAAAATACATGTAAATGAATATACGTATAAGGTCAATGTCCCAGTTTCTACTTGAAGTGTCCGGTATCAAGGAAAACGGCAGAGTCCAGATAATAAATACTCCAGCGTACGACTCCGTATTAATAGGTGTATTTGTAAGTTACAATAACGGCCACTATGTAGGCGCATGCCAGCGCATTCCTTATTGGCAAGGTGCGTGGCTCGCGATCCGGCGGAAGAATGAGCGAGGAAAACACACGCCTCGTCAATCGCTTCGACCATAAACAATACAATTTGTCCTGGCGAAAACTCGACAACAAATTGTCAACAGACGTGGGCGCGTAATTTAAACTCAGTGGACATATCACTACTCAAGTCCTGATTTCTACTCACTATGAACTATTCTTCTTAACATTAATATTCGGATGATAAAATAAGTTACAGAAACATTAGTTATTAATTATTTAGACACTCCGGCATAAGTTGCATATGCTCGTTGCTCGCTAGGTAACATCTCGTTTGTTAAAAATAAATTTCATAATCCGAGCAGTCGTCGTAGTCTTAAATGAGTTGAAATAGAGACCATCGACCTTATTGATATCGAAAAACCGCAATTGAATCTGTTCCACTTGTATGTGCAAAAATAGGAAACGTTGTGAGTAGATATACGGACACCGCGATTTTTGCCGAGTAGGAATACGTTCATTTCTTGCATTGCATTTAATTAACAATTATTCATAATAAAAGTCTTAAAAATGATATTTTTTAAATTTTATATGTAGTACGACTCCTGACGTGATAAGCGACCAATTCGTTCGTTAATTGTTACTTAAAATAATAATTTAAATTACTGTTTTTAGTATTGACCTTACGGATGAAATATCGCTGTATGACGCCGCATTCGTATGTTTCGGGTCCTTTGATGACGATTCTGCGCTGCAATGGACAGTCAGCTTTATCCTCAAGCAAAAGCGTATCTAGAAAGTTCCCCAACGAGCTCAGCGGAAGCTTTTAACGAGCACATTTCCTCGTTCCGCTTGGACCTGTGATTTTTACTTAACGATCGTTTCTATCTTGCTCTCTCTCTCTCTCTCTCTCTCTCTCTCTCTCTCTCTCTCTCTCTCTCGTGACCTCTTAGTTTTACCTGAATGTCACACTGAGTTGCTTTTCAAATCGTTCCGACGTCGGGCTGTTCTGTTGTGGAATTCCCTACCTGAACGCATCAGGCACAGTCAGGACCTCCTGATTTTTAGAAGTAGGTTGTATGAGCATCTTCTTGCTGCCAACGGGATTTGACTTTTTTGCGGATGTTTTTGTTTGTTGTTTCGTTTATATTTGTTAATGTATGTATATGCTTCATTTTTGTACGGGCTTCGGCTCAAGCTCACTTTTAACTATTTGTACATCGTACTTTTTTGTAATTGTTGGTCGAGCGCCCTACGAGTTCACCTCAGGGTGCAATAAATGCAATTTTTCTTTCTTTCTTTCTTTCTCTCTCTCTCTCCCTCTCTCCCTCTCCCTCCCTCTCTCCAGCTTCTTTTCTCGCGCTCTTCCATTCGTATGTTTACGCATGACCCATTTAAATAACGCCGTTCACCCTTACGCTTACTTACCGAGCCGCTGCTTTATTTAAAACTCTTCTACGCGTGTTCTCACGCGAGATGGTCACACGTGAAGCACGAGATCCGAAGAAAGGTGTAAGAAAGAGAAGGAGATAAAAAATGAAAATGGGGAAACAAGAGAGGGAGGTAGGTGGAGGAGAAAGAAAGAGGGAGAGAAAGCGCACTATACGAGTAAAACGTGAAGTGCACGTAAGGTGGAGAACGCGCGTTTCGAGCCCCGCGCTTTATTTATAGACCGGTATTTAGTTCACCGTCCGGGAGGTAAATTGCAAGACAGGCCCCGTCCTTCGACCCGTACAGTATTTACGAGCGTTATAGCGTCTTTGATTTCTTATGCGTTTCGTGGCTGCGTGACGTTAACGTCTTCCTCTCCTTTTTCATCTTCATCTCGACGAGATCATCCGAAAGGTTTGGGCGAGCGCGCGGACAGATTCGCGGAAACAGAATGAACGAAACGTGGCCGCACATCCAATTTGACGCAATGTTGGTAAACTTTGCGAACATACTAAAAAACATAATAATACGATGTTTATTGTGATCCTAAGCAAACGTTCCTGAAAGGTACCAACAGAATGACAGAGATAAGGAACGGCGATCAAACTTTTGAGAAGTCATCAAAACAGTGGTCTACATACGAAGAGGCGCCGTATATGGAAAGCACAAGTCAGTTAACGTTATCGATTGCATAATCACGTTACACGTGTACTCCCCACCTCGTGTGCTACGGGCGAGAAAGTATAATGACGTCAAGTGGATGCGATGACAGATCCAATGGGAATCGTGAATCACGCCCTTCCCTCCGCAGAGCAACTTTCAACGATAACAGAGAGGAGGTAAAAAATCTTCCAGTGACGTTCACAATGATAACCAATTATATGATACATAGTGAGATGTGGAACGACTTCAGTAGCGAAGAATCAGCCGCGTGAATTAGAACTGAAGCATTGCGGACTGGCAAGTAGCGTGTTACTGCAAAGATCTAAAATAAAGAACAGAATCGTAGATCAGCTGGAACACTTCTCACCTGCACCAACGCAAACATGGACTTCATAACGATTTTTCTATCGATCGTGCTGACGGTCTTGGGCCTCTACATTTACCAAATCCGCACGAATCCAAGGTTCGAAGAACATGGAATACCTTACGTGCCACCAATTCCAATATTAGGAAACATGGCGCCAGTCTTTCTTCGGATGATATCCTTCGCGGACATGATCGAGAGACTCTACAAAACCTTTCCAGACGCGAAGTACATAGGCTTCCACTACTTCATGACTCCGGTGATCGTTATCCGTGAACCCGAACTATTCTCAGAGATCGCAGTGAAGAATTTCGATAGCTTCGTGGATCACCAGGACTTCGTGGACGAGAAGTTGGACCCGCTCTTCGCTAAGAACCTGTTCAGCTTGCGTGGCGACAAGTGGCGTGAAATGAGAAAGGTTCTGACACCGGCCTTCACCTCGAGCAAGATGAAGATGATGTTTAGACTGGTCTGCGAGACTGCGAACAACTTCACGAACTTCCTCGCGTCCGATGCCGGCACCAGAGGCAAGACGATCGAAGCTAAGGATCTGCTGAGAAAATACATGAACGACGTGGTGGCAAGCTGCGCGTTCGGCATCAACGTCGACACGATGCGCGAGCCCGACAACGAGTTCTACATGCTGGGCAGCGAGGCTATGAACTTCGACGGCTGGCTCAGCACCAAGCTCTTCATCACGCAGAACTTTCGCTTAATATCGCGAGTCTTGCAGCTGCACGTGTTCAGCGATCGTGTGCACACATTCTTCAGGCGGATAGTGGGCGAGCAAGTGAAGATGCGCGAGGAACAGAAGATAATCAGACCAGACATGATACACCTCATGATGGAATCGCGTGGAAAGACCAACGTCGCAAAACTAAACATCGAGGACATGACCTCTCAAGCTTTCGTATTCTTTCTCGGTGGCTTCGACACTACCTCCACTTACATGTCCTTCCTGCTTCACGACCTAGCTGTTAACCCAGACATCAAGACCAAGCTGGTGGCCGAGATTAAAAGCGTCCTCGAGGAGAGAAAGGGCAAACCCATGTACGACTCAATTATATATATGAAGTACTTGGACGCCGTGGTCAACGAGTGTCTGAGGCTACGTACCCTAGCGATCTTCCTTCAACGTGAGTGCAACAAGTCTTACGAGCTACCACCAAGCACCAAGAACTCCAAAGCTTTCACGGTGAAGCCCAAGATGCCGGTTTGGTTCTTCAACTACGGAGTGCATCGGGACTCTCGCTTCTATCGAGACCCTTACACTTTTGATCCTTCGAGGTTTCTCGAGAAACATGTCGATCAGACGACCTTCTCGCCATTCGGTCTTGGACCCCGAAGCTGCATAGGTAACAGATTCGCGCTTATGACTGCTAAGGTTTTGATATTCTATCTGCTGGCGACATGCGAAATCGAGACATGTGAGAAGACTGACGAGAAGATGGAGCTCAGTCCTAGGTCCATGCCTCTTATGGCGAAGAATGGATTTTGGCTGAGAATACGTGAGAAAGTTGGAGCTGATAGGCTCAAGATCGAGCCTTTGAGCGAGTCCGAAACGTTGGTAGTTGATGAATGAAAACGAGGGGGTTGGCTCCTCGAGTAAGAATGAGATTTCGTGGATGCCTGTATTTTGTTTTCCTTTCTTTTCCATGTGCGAACGGTGCGGTAAGGTCAATGTCCCTACTTTTACTCATTTAGCACAAATGATACTAAAAACAGTAGTTTAAATTATTATTTTAAGTAACAATTAGCGAGCAAATTGATCGCTTATCGCGTGAGGAGTCGTGCTACGTATAAAATTTAAAAAATATCATTTTGAAGCCTTTTATTATGAATAATTGTTAATTAAATGCAATGCAAGAAATTAACGTATTTCTACTCGGCAAAAATCACGGTGTCCGCATATCTACTCACAACGTTTCCTATTTTTGCGCATACAAGTGTAACAGATACAATTTCGGTTTATCGATATCAATAAGGTCAGTGTCCCCATTTCAACTGATTAAGACTACAAAGACTGATCGGATTATAAAATTTATTTTTAACAACAAGCTGTTATCTAACGAGCAACGTGCCTATGCATCTTATGCCGGAGTATCTAAATAATTAATAATGAATCTTTCTGTAACTTATTTTATCAACCGAATATTAATATTAAGAAGAATAGTTCATGGTGAGTAGAAATCAGGACTGGAGTAGAAACTGGAACATTGACCTTATGCGAATTTGTGGAGTGAAAGATGGGTGGATGGAATGTGTGTGCGGTCGGTGAATTATCGCCGCGGTTGAAACTCTATTGATATGTTTCGCTGGTTGTTACTTTAACCCTTTAGCCTATAACCACGAGTCTGACTCGTGGTAAAGAATTTGTGCCATAAGCGAAAACAACGAGTCTGACTCGTGGTAAAGACTTTGTGCCATAAGTGAAAACCACGAGTCTGACTCGTGGTAAAGAATTTGTGTCATAAACAAAAGCCACGAGTCAGACTCGTGGTGAGGAATTTGTGTATCCTATGCCGCGTGTTATTATTAGTATACACTTTGCGCCAGTTCGGGTACACGGCTGAACAGTTGAATGGCACTGCGCGCGACGGACTTTCTTGTTTACTATAGCTCGCGCAATTGGCAGATATCGTGTATGCTAAGGGGTTAAAGCGAAAGATTAGAGAGCTTCTATGTAAATAAGGTTAGCTTCGATAGCGTGCAAGCTGGGCAAAGTTTACGACGAATGTGTATTATAATGTGTGTGGTATGTTGTTGAAGTAGTACAAATTAAGATGTCATACTTTTTATGTGAATATCTATACGAAAATGTAGATCAAATTCCTAACGCGGTTAACAACGACGAAGATGAATAAAGAAATAGAATTGTCACGAACGAAGCGAGATTTTATTTCCGTGCGTTTCTTTTAAAAGCCCGCGAATTACTTTGATTGTGAAGTAACGAGAGGATAAAAATGAGAAGCATCGACCCTCGGGCATTCGGTTAATACGAACCATTTTAGCACCCTGATTGCGGACAACGTGGTCACGTGCGTTAAGTGCCACTTAACGGAATATTGACTCCCAAACGAGAGAACGTTAGTGTACTATTTGTATCTACGAGGATACTTACGTCCTATCATCTTTTTTCTCCTCGACGAGAGAGAAAGTTGAGCGTGGGCGCGCGCTGGAAACACGAGGGAGAAAAGTTTTTTTCCTACTCCTTGGGGTCCAGTTTGAAATATCCATCGGTACGTCCAAGGGTGAAGGATGACGTCCGGAGGGTTCTCGCACGCAGGACACGAAAGTAATCGTCCCGTCTGAACGTTCCGAACCAATAGCTGAATATTCCTCACTCGTTCGGATAAAGAATGGCGCCTGGATACGGGAGAGTCTCATATGCCGCCGCACGATGAAGTTTAATGGCCGCATAAGGCGCTCGCAATACTTCAGAAGTGCTTTCCCTAAATTTACTCGGAGCGCGTGAAACCTTGGATTTCTCCGGCAGTATGAGAATTCCGTCGCAAGAATTATTATAAATATTCTTCGAGCATTTATCACTAGGTTCATGAGAATTTTTTTATATGCCCGATTTTTCATTTAAGCCCGTCAAACTGACGAGGTTTCGTAGACCTAGTGTTAAATCGTTCGTAATCTTTTAATGGACCTGATTTCTTCTGACAGTCTACGGAGATTCAATAATTCAATGATTCATTATCCGCTTTCCATTTCCGCGCGAATGAAGATGTACATAATGCGATAATACAATTATCCGGTCCATGAGTTTCTAGGGGATTCATTGCTCTTTTGTGAGAATACCGACGAATTATTGTTTTCTCTTGATAGTGACATATATTTCCAGTAGATCTTCACGTACGAATGGACCAGATGTGAGTAAAAATTAATTACGCCCGAGAAGTTCAGTGAAAGTGGTTTCAACGGGGAGATATTCCACATCACTTACAAGGGGAACACAAGAAACTCCCTCCTCAGAATTTGACCTGCAAGAAATATGTTGTAGTTTGGTATCTCAAGAAATCCCTGGTAAAATAGTTCAACTCAATAGTCACGATTTTCCGAGAAAATTAAAATAAAAATTGTAGAAAAATGTTGCGACCCGCTTATACATATAGTTCATGTAACATGCATTCTAGACAATGACGCACGGTTAAGTCAGTAAGCTACGATTCTGTATCTGTGTGGTTCGAATTCTCGTTTTGATTTTCTTTTTTTCAAAGGATTTTTGACATAGAATATGTTTTACAATCAAAGTATTAATATTTGATTGTTATATCGTATCACGGAAAGGTAAAAAATACGCAGGAAATGCGAAGTTCACACGACATGCGCATGTTAATATTATATTTCTATTAGAATGCGGGAAACTTTTTTTTTATTTGAAAAACTGTGCATACAATTAGCATTAATTATCATGCGTCAAGTGATATATGCTTGGCTGATATTAATCCTAAAAGCAGGAAAAACATAAGTTTTGTTGACAGTGAGCGCAACGAATAAATGTAATTTTTGTGCACGCGCATTTTGTTTGCGACATGTGCGCCGGGAAACATTTCATCGACATTGAGAAAAATTGGCGTGTCTCGTAGAACTAACTTCAACGCATACCAAGCGTAACTTATCATTGGTTCAAATGCTCGTGAATATCAAACTTTTATTTCAATTTTCTCGAAAAATCCTGACTATTGCGTCGAACTATTTTACCAGGGGCTTCTTGAGGTACTACAGTACAACATATTTCTTGCAGCTCATATTGTGAGGAAGGGGTTTCTGGTGTTCCCCTTGTTAGTAATATCCACTGAATACAGGCATGCTGTTTTCCGCATGAAATATCATCTGTATAAAACACATAACTATTCGTCAAAAGGCAGACGGGGACAAGGAACGCTAAAGCACGATTTGAATTTCCCTGAATTTATCCTGGCCATGGCTATTTACGCTGGTACCAGAATAAATTAAATTTTTGAATCCTATTCTCAATTGCCAGCCACAACTGAGAGCTAATAAAAACAAATTCCAAAGATATCCATCGCGACGAAAAACCACCAGCGGGCTGAATATTTCGCATTTTCGCATTCTGGAAATGCCGCCAGTTACGATCATGAATAATTCTGCTCATGAATAAATTCCTAAGATTCGTGCTCTCGCCACGCGCAGTGTCATAATGCTAAACAGATAGATAACTCGCAGATATAATCTCTTAATCTGCGATAGAAGCCACGACGATTCTATTAATTCAAAGGCACGATTGGCTGTTATCGAACAATCAGTTAATCGATAATCCGCCAGAAGCTTATCAAACAACCGAGATCCAAGCAAAAATTCGTTATTCGCGATAAACGCGCGCTTTACCTTTACCGGATAATTTTTCTTTACTTCGTGAGGACACGACACGAACGAACGAGCAAGCGAAGCTTTTGATGTATCGTCTCGACCACCGTTTGCTCTACGTGTCCTCTCGAAGAGAAGAGGATTCTTGCCGGAAGCTCCGACAGAAAGATGTATGAGGACGTGGGGTGCCAAGAAACGTAGGTCGTCCTTTTTGAACTCTTTAAGGACACGCCGTCAATTCCCAAAGATCGGACGATGGGTTCGTTGCTCGCCCTTTTTTTCGGGCCACCAAAACCTCCGTGTGGCACTCCACCGCGAGGTAATATCGAGAAATCAAAACACTGAATTATTCATGGCTACGCGCGTCCGTCCGTCTGTATGTCCGTTTTCATTCTTTCGTCTGGCCCAGTAGGGTAGGCCGAGGGATAATGAGATTCTCTTTACGATTTTCTCTCGGCAACCTCTTCCTCCCGGCACTCTCATTCTATGATACCTACTACTACTTTTCTCTTTTTCCTCGCGGCTAAGATTACAGTAAGAAATCTTCCTCTGGAGCGAGGCACGAATGTTCTACGTCATGTAGTCATTCGTTCAAAGCCAATGGCTTTCGGGGGTCTGGGCAGTCTTGAGTTCGCTTGAATGTATGTAAATTGATGTGGAATGTTTTTTTTTTTTTTTTTTTTTTTTGAGAGAGAGAGAGAGAGGGTAAATGAAGGGTGGGAGAAAGGAAAGAGGCGCGGGAGGAAAAGTCGATATTCGATATCTTGTGGTAAAGCTTAAAGAGAAAGTTTTCCTTCTCTAGAGATTGAAATGTTTTTTTTCTCTTTGATGCTGAAAGAAAATGAAGGGCGTGAGAAACGAAAGGAATACGAGAACAAAAATCAGTCTCTAGCATTCTGTGACGGAGCTCAGGGAGGTAAGCTCTATTCTCCGGAGTTTCAAATCCCTTCTTAACTTCTTGTTGTCCGAATTATTTGAAATGCTCGTATTCTGGCCTGTGGAACTGTAAGAAGATTTTTCATAATGTTTGCATTCTCATCGATTACACCGCAAAAAAGGTTAGAGACATTTAATCGGAGAATTCTGCTAACCAATAATGTAACTCGATTTGGTTGAAATCAACGCGCATTTCCAAAATTATCATTCATCGTAGGAGGGTAAGAGAATTTAATGGGAGAATTTTGCTACCCAGTAGTGAACTCGATCGCGGTGAAGCCAACGCGAATTAGGAGCTTACCATCTCTAAGATGCACGGAAAAGCAAGAGAAACTTGGAATAACTTTTCCTGTGGCAAATACACGATATTCAAATAGAAGCATACCGTGCAACTTTCCAGTGTTATTTAATCATTTACGAGGATTTGATAACTCAGCTTGGTGAATAACATATCTCGCATTTCTCGATTCACCTTATGCTTGGAGTGCTCTGAAATTACCTCAAAACCAAACAACAAAGAAAAATCAATATTTCTATAATGTACTGTGTCTCCTGCATTGGACTCGTACCAATGGTCGTTGGTTTCGACCATAGACATATATAGGATAGACTGCGCATGCCAACGCATGCTGAGCAGAAAAAGTGTCCGTGGCAGAACGGAGAGAGAGGCAAAACATCGGTGAATATCTGTCCTTCTCTATCCATGCTGCGCGCGCATTATTGACAATTTTCGCTGTCAATTGCCGGTATCTACCGATACTCTAACCTGCATACTATGTTGTGGAGATCGCACATAAGCGTGCAATACAAAACAATTATATTAACAAATATGAAGACATGCAGCGTATGTGGCTATTGGAAGGAGACAAACAAAAAAGAAAATATTAGTTTTCACGCGTAAAGTCCTTTGTCTATCTCTTTATGAATCCCACTTCTGAGAAACTTGTAAGCGGATGCCGGATTCGGGGCATTAATTTATTCAAATCACTTCAACTCAACAAATGTTTATTGAAATATAGCAAATAGAGAAAGAACAGAGAAAGGCTCGACTTGGCCGGATCGTCGAAATCTCGGTTCAGAGTCCCACTCGATTCACTTAACCTCTACTCAAAAAGACCGCTATCTCACTCCTTAGTCCTACTTGGCTCACTGTCTTCTCTAAAGCAAAAACTCTCGCTTCTGTGACAGCTAAATTCTTACACTATTGCTAAATTTTTACAAACATATTTTGCCCACTGTACATGTATTGGGTTAAGCCTATCATAGCTGTCAATAGACTACTGCGCAGCCTACCTGCGCAGACAAGGAAAGAAAACTTCCCCGATGTTTTGCCTCTCTCTCCGTTCTGCCACGGACAGCCACGGACACGTATGCGCAGTCTATCCTATATGTCTATGGTTTCGACAGTGTCCCCTTACTGACGGCTCAGACAATCCTACCATTAAAATATTGACCAGTGCCATTCTCCGTTCTTTTAATTGTAGACAACCAGTAAGCTTTGTTCCGACAAAAAGCGGAAGGACCAATGTATTTCGGATATCGTGGCGCACCGAGATGAAAGACGAGGGTATGACAAATAATCGACTAAGAAGCTTCTCATGAATGGAGCGAGGTGGTACACGAGTTCCGGAATTGTGTCAGAAGAAGCGTCGCGAAGTCTTCGGCTGGCAGGCCGCCAAGATCTTCCGTACACTTCCGCCGGCAACGATCACTCGCGGCCAAAAAGGCGAAGCGGGTTAGGTTCGTGTTTTGCGGGAACTTACCATCTCCCTCCAGGAAAATTCCAAAGGAGGAAGCGCGTAAATATTTGGAGGGGCTTGTGTGGTATGCTTGGCCGAATTCAATCTCGAAAATCGAATTCTCGTGTAACCGCGCTTGTTTTGCGCGAAGCTTCTGCATCACTGGAAAAAGAATATTCTTCTTTTTCTCAGCGTATCACCTTAGAAAGGGGGCAAGTTCCGCTTTCTTCTCGTATCGCGAGAGTAGGAGCGATATTCTCGGTAAAATGGATGTTAATAAGTGAAGAGCTAAGTGGACAAAGGTGTTATGTCACGAAACTAAAGTTTTGTGTAAATTGCAATGAAGCATTTGATTAGACGCAGTGGTAAGTGCGAAATACCACTTCTATCATCTGGTGGGTCTCATACATATTTAAGTTTAAATAATTTGTCTTGTTAGTTGACTTGTTATTTGGTAGAGCGTGCGACAAAGGATCGCTCGAATTCAATCTAACAAATGAGATTCTCCTGTAAACGTAGAGGCTCGCAGCTGCAAGAGTCTCGCGTATAATTGGAAAACAACCCTTGTCTTCGTCCGCGTATCAGCTTAGAAAGAATACAAGGTCAGCTGCTTTCTCGCACGGAGGAAATGGAAGGGGTATTTTCCAAAAAGCCACTGTTTATAATTATGCATGCGAGGTGTGCACAAGCACGTGCGCCAACGTTATCTAACGTTACGTCGTAAGACGAGAAAGTCGTAAATTCCTTTCATGCCGCTCTTCGAATGTTCTCCACTATTCACTTCTATTTTCCGGCGCGCACGCTCATAAAAGTCCTTCTCCCCCACCAGATCATCGCGAAACGGTGATTTTCCATCCGACCACTCCTCCCGCCCGGAAGAAGACACGCAAAGGTTTTCAATTCGAGTCGGACTTTACGATCATTCCGTACGGCACTAAATATTTGCGAAATGCGACAATAGACGTTTCGCGAAAGTGTTGACGTTCGAAATTGCTCTTTATTTCCAATTGAACGAACAATTCTCCGAAGCTTCTGTTCCGAAATAAATTCAATCCGATTGGTTCGCCCGTCTATGAAATCAACCGTGAAAAACTTGCGGAGATTATTCCAGCAAGGATATTTACATTCAATGCATTTCACATGAATTTCATAGCTCCGAGAAATTGTAGGGGAATCTTCATCTTCCCTTCGAAGCTCACTCGCATCAGCTCACTAAAATAAGCACGCAAAGAAAACCAACAGGGACATTCTCACTTCATATTTTCCACTCGTGGAACATTCGCCGTATCGTCGGATCTTAAAATAGGACTCTCTTGCATTATCAATGTTTGCGCCGTGTGGCGCAAGTGATAAGAGAAAATTTGAAAAATACGTTGAAAGCGATACGGACGAATTGTCTACTCCTCGTACAGATTACAAATGTCTAAGATGGCTCTCGCTTTTGAAGGAGAATGGAAATTCTTGAATAAATTCTCGGAACCAGGCAAAATTTGATTGATGCCGCTTTCGAAAAAAAAAAAACATCGTGTCAGGGTCGCCCTCACCCACGTTCCACCGAGAACGATGATCGTCCCGAAACCTTCAACTCCGCACATCGGCAAGCTCCTACTTTTTCCCCGGCCTTAACGCCCCTCGAAGTTGGAGGATTTAATTCACACTAAAGATATATATCGTTGCGAGCGTGAGGTAGAAGCGACAATCTCAAAGGGTTTTGCAAATTACCTCCAAACGTAAAATCCAACCATGGTCTGCAAAATATCAACGAGCTTAAACTGAGGATTAATTACCTCGCTCGTTAAGGCACGATGCTTTGATTAAGGGTGCAAAGAATCTTATAGCATCAAAAATTCTCGAGAACGCGTGCTGCAACTCGGTTACTCTTCATTTTTGCGACGTAATTAAAACGTAAATTATACTAGAATTGTATTCGCTTAAAAAATATGGCTCTCTCTCTCTCTCTCTCTCTCTCTGTCTCTGTCTCTCTGTAATTAACTAGACTCCAATTAACTATCCTAACCATAATTAATAAGTACACCTTGCTTGCCCTACGTATCGAGAGGAAGGAACGATACTTTGAATAAGCTCGATAACACCTTCGTGTAATGGAACGGCGACGGGCGAGTCTGAAAGCAATTTCTCTCCAGGCTTACGAGCGGTTAGTATCAGAGAGAAACTTGTTAACGAGCTCCCTATGAGATATATCGATAGCGAAACGATCGAAAAGAACGCCTGACGGGCTGGTGAGAAGCGAGTTGGAAATCTGCTGGTAACTCTCACGGATAGAAAAGCGTAACGGGGCATTTACCGTACTAAAAATAAATCGCTATCTGTGTGAACGTCGTGACAATGTACGTGCTTCAAACACGAACGCACGAGCCACTCGCCTCAGATAAAAGTCACTTCGACGAGCGTTATCGGATAAGTTGCTGATGATAAAACGGGACGATGTGGTAGCCATTTAAAAATTTCCCATGGCAGCTAGTCGAGTCTGTCGTTGAAAGATTAAAATCGTCCACGAGAAAGCGATAGAGAAACATTTTTTTGTGTTTCTTTGACAAGAAACCTGAGGAATGGAGAAATTGCTTACAGTTTCATTGGTCACAGCATTAAAAGAGGAAATACAGAGTGTTCCATCTAGGGTGAAGCCAGTGTCACCACTGTTTTTCAGGTCAAAGGTCTCCATATCAGAATAGCTTGTGAGTTGGAGATGTCAACAATACCCTGAATTTTATTTGCAATATTTCGAGCTACGGTTTTACGTTTTTTTGTGTGATATATAAAACAATACATATTATCCAATTGTTTGATGATATACATATACATATTTGTATACAATTCTGGTTACATTGGACAACATAATCCTTCATACATAACAGCAAATGCTGCCATGCTTGCAAATCAAAATAATTCAAGGTCGAGTAGGCCTCACCCTAGATGGAACACCCTGCAAATGCCGGAAGCAACGACATTGGTCGCATGTATTAGGTCTTCGTTCATCTGCGTTTCTTGTGGAGCCTGGCAGATCAAATGCACTATCAAAGCGGAACAGATACAAGCATTCTCGAAAGAACGAGTGTTGCAGGAATCGATGGATTTTAATTTGAATTTATTTGCACAATCGAATGTCCTTATCTGGGTCACGCTAGCAAAAGAGTGGCAAATATTAGAAGAGAAATTCCATATGCTGGAATTAATCGAAAATTAAGAGGATGTCGACATCTTTTTCGTTAAATTTTTTCATCCGTTAATGTCCATGTGTTAACGATCCCTGCTATTCTTTAATCCTAAACATTTGCTCGCGTGACAAAAACAATCTGCATTTTTCATCCGCGATTGAAAGCAAAGATAACTAGGGGGCAGAGCCCCCTGCGCTTTCGCTTCGCTCAAGCGCCAACCCCCTCAAGATCGCCTTTGCTCGCGCTTCGCGCTCGCCTTAACGGGTGCAGAAAAGCTTCGCTTTTCTGCAATAGGCACGACCGCGGCACTCGCGCTTCGCGCTCGCCCACGAATTTCAAAGGTTTCGAAATTGTAGAAAATTCAAGTATTGAGATATTAAACTATGCTACATAGTTCTCTGCGCTTTCGCTTCGCTCAAGCGTCATACCCCCCCAGGTCGTCGGGAGCTCGCGCTTCGCGCTCGCCCACGAAATGCAGCATTTCTGCAATAGGCCCAAGTGATCAAAACCGGACAATTAAATGCATCCGAATCAAAATTTGAGGTGAAACTTTATGCATGGTTATCTTCAACCATTCAGACATTGCGACAAATTGAAATCTTTAATGCAGTATTCCGGCGAAACGCTTGCGCGGATTCAAAAAAAATGTGCAATGTAGTTTAAAAATATATCCATTTGGTGCCACGAAACTTTATGGTCATCTTCAACCGTTTCGAAATTACGGGATTTTCAAACTATAATTATAATAAAATAGTGAATTAAAGATTTGAAACTGGCACCATTTCGAAATGGTTGAAGATGCCCATACACAATGTTTCGTGGCACCAAATGGGTATATACTTGATATGCATGCCAAATTTTGTCCGAATCCGTTCAGCCGTTTCGTCGGAATAGTGGACTAATCAATCGTTTTGCTGGAATAGTGGATTAAAAATTTGAATTTGTTGCTATTTCGAAACGGTTGAAGATGGCTATACATAAAGTTTCCTGGCACCAAATGGGTATATACTTGATGTGCATGCCAAATTTTGTCCGATTCCGTTCAGCCGTTTTGCCGAAATAGTGGACTAATCAATAGTTTTCCTGGAATAGTGGATAAAAAATTTGAATTTGCCGCCATTTCGAAACGGTTGAAGATGGCCATACATAAAGTTTCATGGCACCAAATGGATATATACTCGATGTACATGCCAAATTTTGTTCGGATCCGTTCAGCCGTTTGGCCGGAAAACTGGACTAATGGATTAATGAATTTTTCACTATTTCCATTAGTCCAGTATTCCGGCCAAACGGCTGAACGGATCGCAACGAAATTTGGCATGTACTTTGAGTATATATCCATTTGGTGCCAGCAAACTTTATGTATCGCTATCTTCAGCCGTTTAGAAATGGCAGCAATATTAAATTTAAATTACATTTTTTTCAAATTTTGAATCTCCCGCCATCTTGTACCGGTTCAAGATGGCGGCTCACAAACCTTATTGTCAACTCACAGTAGTGTACTTGATTTTTGTGCCAAATTTCGTCCCGATCGGTTCAGCCGTTTTTCCGAAATCGAGGATCTACACGGACACACACACACACATACACACATACACACATACACACACACATACACACACACATACACACATACATACGAACGGTTTTTGCGATGGCGATTGCATAAGTCACTCCCTTTACGGTCGTGCCTAAAAATCAATTGTCAGATTTTGCAGTATTATAGCACGAGATTATTGGTGTCATACAAAAATCCCAGATGGGAAAGGGGTCCATCGAATGTTAAGTGACAATGTATTAAATTATGGCTTCGAAGCTGCGTATACCTAATGCTTGAAATTAAATGTCGCCTTTTCCACAATTAATAGCACCGCTGTGTTATTACACGAAGGTATTAATCCAACTCGGGGTATTCAATAATCCGGAGTAATAAATAAGTGAGCTCACTCGCGCCCTAGCAGTTCGTTCCACGCATCGATCAGTTTTACGCAAACGCGTTGGAAACGCCCTTCGATACTTCTCGGGAATCGATTAATCACTGTAACTCCCTCGACGACAGAAGATGCCGCGCCTCACGAGGGAGCATTCGTCACGAGAGATAGTGCGTGATTTGAAAAATGTTTCGTTCGACAAATTTTCATAAGCGCGACCTCCTTTTACTTAAAGGAGCGTGTAATCGACGTTGTTCCTTTCCACTTGCAAACAATTCGCGCAGACTCAAAGGTGCACAAGTCCAAGCACACATTTGCTATTTTCTATATGGTAACATTTATGGTAGTGTAAATACAAGTACTCATTTGTTATTCTCTTTAGGGTAACAGTGTATTAACGATGCGAGCAAAGGAAGAGCAAGCATCCAAATGAAGAGCAGAGCAGCGAAAGAAACAATTGGACTCCTGTTAAAGCGTACAACGCGTACATACTTTGCCAATGGCAATCCGAATGTTGATTTTCGCTTGCTTTGCTCTCTGCTTGGATCGCTGCTTTGTTCGCTGTGCCACTATGTAATTACACTTAGAGATTGTAATAGCGTCGCAATAAAGTACGACTGTTTGAGTAAATATTCGTGTACGATACGCGTAGCTTGGTTTCCCTGTTGCACAACTGAAGATCAAAAGCGAAAGGAGTATTGCGTTTTGCAGCAGTTCACACATTGTGGAGAAAATTTGTTTGACGTGAATTAAACTACAACCATCACCCCATATTTTAAAATACGTGCCGCGTATTTTCTAGGATGTTGTCTCTACGAGAGGAAAGCTTCAATCAAAATCGTTATTAAGCGCGATATACGTATCGAAGAGTGAAAAATAAATTAATCCCTGCTTCGCATGAAAACGAGTGTGTTTCCGATATACGATATACTCGACATTTTAACGAAAACAATTCAAACTCCACAGTTGATTTACGCAAAAAATGACCGCCCACGGTCCATGAAAAGAAATTCGAAAAATCGATTAAACTGAAGCTCGCGCCCGAAAAAAAAAAACAATAAAAAATGAATTGGCGCCAATAGATTGAATGCGCCGAAAACATAACTGACAAGCGAATTTTCCAAAGAACGTGAGCAGGAACGAAAAATCGAATATCTTCGACGTTCCCTCATCCACTGTTCTATTCCTTCACTTCCACTTTACTTCTACCGACGTCCGTTGAATTTTTCCATCGAATCTCTCCACAAGCAGCTGACGCGTACACGCGAAATCTAAGCTCGAATTCTTCGTCGTGAAAGCCCCAGACCGAAGGTGTCAGAGTTTTCCTATACTTTTGTCCTCCATCTCGAAGATTTGTTTTACTTTTTTCGAGACACGTCCGTCACCTCTCGCGATCGATTCTTCTTGCAGAGCGCGAGCAGCAGCAACAACGGCGGTGGCGGCATGAACTTGGGCCCGGTTGCGGGAGGACGAAGGCCAATGTCCCAGCAATCCTTCCACTCGTCCAAGAACAACCACTCGCACCATTCTCGCAACCAGACGTCGACGGCCGCTCAGCCGTCCACGCCGCGGAATGCCTGCCAACTTCCCGAAATAGCAGCCCGTTGTATACGTAAGTGAGACTACTACTAGTACCTAGTTCTACCACTGCTTGGTCTCCTTCGGGCGTTCGCCGTTTAAACTGCTTACACAAATTTGGGATAGACAATAAGAAATTCTCGTTCTCCACTCCGCGTGAATTCGCAGCGCCCGATGCTCTCCGTTAAGCTCTTTCTTTCGTTACCCTCGTGCGCGATCAATTGTTTTTATTATTGCACTTATGACTGATTTTATTATTTTCAAATTTGTCGCAATCGACTTATTTTCGAATTTATCGCGATCGACTTATTTTCGAATTTCTTGCGATCAACTTACTTTTCAATTTGCCACGATCAACGGCACGTTCCACACGTAAGTGAGAGTACTACTAGTACCTAGTTTTACCACTGCTTGGTCTCCTTCGGACGTTTAAACCGCTTACACGAATTTGGGATAGACAAGCAAGTGGATCACTTCGCGATCGAGTGGTTCTCGAATTTGTGCTGATCAGTGGCGCGTTGTAGACTTAAGTGCAAAGTCGGTGTCTCTCTCGGGTGTTTCAACCGGCCTTCCACCGTTCTGAACAGGGAGAATTTTAGCGTTGTAATAGAAAGTACCTTGCAATCTTGTTATTAGAAATTATCATTTCGATATATTTCATTGCAAATAAAAGGAATCGTAGGCAAAAATATAAGACTTCATCGCGAAAATAGCACGGGCTGTGGTCGCTTGTTATTACTCGGCCTGCCATTGGCTGCGGTAGGGGACACCCACTTTGCTCTTGGGTGTACACGTAAGTGAGATTACAACTAATAATTAGTGCTACCGCTGGTTGATCTTGTTTGGGCGTTCGCCGTTTAAAGGTTCGTTTATATCTGCAGATATTGAGTGTACCCGAGACGTGCCATGGCAGACAAAATAACATTTTTTAATGCAACGTGCAAACGTATTCGTAATACAAACGTACGCGTATTCATGTGTACTACGTGTGCTGCGCGGCCACGTAACGATAGATATAAATACGTTCATACACATTGCATTAACACTAGATTTACCTAACATTTTTTATAAGCAAGACATCCCATTTGAAAGAGTCAAATTGACTGGTTTCGGTAAATCTAGTGTTAAAGAATATTACTTTGTCTGCCGCGGCACGTGTCGCGAGCATGCTCAAAGTCTGCAGACATAAACGAACTTTAATACGTTGACTGGCTCCATCCTCAGTTGTCACCTCGCCAATCTACACGATCAGTTTGAATGTTTGCCTAGTAACGAGTGGTGTAACTATTTTAATAAACCATTTTTGTATTACTTTTTATCAATTCAATAGTTTTATTACATCCTGCGAAATACCTTTCCCAATACCTAGGTAGATCCTTCGCAAGTAATTAAATAAGCGTCACCCATATTCGGGTATCACCCATTGCGGCGATCAACGTGTTAGAGCATTTGCGTGAAATTAGTCGAGAGCAACTGAAAACAGAAACAGAAATTCTTGATTTCTAACCCGCGTGAATTCGCGGCACTCGATGGTACCCCATTATGCGCTTAATTATTATATTCCGCTCACGAATGCAAATCAGTTAATTTGGTTACAGTATATTAAAAAGCTTGTAACATATTGGTTCACTGTGGAAAACCTCTCAATGGTATTTTATATTAACGTGTTCGTGAAACAAACTCGAACTTCTCGAGAAAAGAAGGAAATTTTCCAATACGAAGCGCGTCACGTAGTTGGAAATCAGTACGCCTGTTACAATGTTTAAGATTGAATGGGAAAACATTATTAGTTTGTCAGAAACTATGCGGCAAATGCTCAAAGCATTGTTGCCCTCGACGAACGAAAGGAACTGTATTAAATTAACTTTTGCTGAATGGCAAACAAATATTGCGAGGTTCGCGAAGGAAAGTTTTATATTCGCAACTTTCTTTGGAGAGTGAGGTCCGTTATAGCGAGCCTTCCTATTGTCTGTCATTTTTTTCTATTGTGAATTTTCTCGACAGACGCGTTCTTGGCATGCATCGACTTTACATCTTTCAAAAGATCTCTCCCCCCCCCCTCTCCCTCTCTCTAATAAAATATAAATGGCGATAATTGTATATTAAGATCAAGGGCCGTTGAGTTGACTGTAAATTTGTTTTTTTTTGTTTTAATAAATTGAGAACAACCCAGACACTGCTGTGATTATTTTGATTAAGAATACCGTCACAGTCATTTTCCTATCTGGACCGCGCGGAAAAACTCTGAAAATTGCAGAGTTCTATTTGACCATCTGTGCTTTACAAATGCTATCGTAGAGTTGGAAATTCTGGCTGGAAGCCTCGATGCTTCGAAAATTCTTTTCGGAAGTTCTGACATCGTCGAAACTTTTAAATTGAATCTTGCGAATGATTTATCGCTGCATACGAAGTTCTCTAATCCTCTGAAACGTTATTGCGATTAAATAAAATCCTCTTGCCGTGTTTCCACACCGTACGAATCTTTTAATCTCTCCGTTTTCACGCGTTCTGTTACAGATGTGAGATCGTCTTCGCGAAATTTGGTCTCCACCAGGAATCAACAAAGTATCACGAAGATGTTGTTGCTCATCAGTACTGTTTTCATCCTTCTCAATTTGCCCAGGTAAAAGAGAGCGTATAGTTTAATTTTTCCGGATGACTGTCGAATTTCGGCATGGAAAAATTTGTTCCATTTCCAATTCTCTAATGGAGAATTTCTATAACCACTGATACTATGTCGCGTACACCATATCAAAGTCATAAAAAAATTCACGCCCGGAGGAAACATTCAGCTCAATGCTTGTCCAGGAAAGTATTGACTTTCGCAAGGAAAAATTTCTACCATTTTCAATTCTCTATTGGAGAATTTCTAAAACCGCGGACACCATTTCGCGTACGCCATATCAAAGTCCTAAAAAAAATTCCCGTCTACAAACTTTCCATCGTCGCAACCGAAAGCATATAGAAGCGCATCGGTACAAGTTCATATCGAAACCCAATATCGCCTTGTCAGTAAAGTAAAAAAAGAGAAGAAAGGTAGCTATGCGGGCTCACCGGCAGCTGCTTTCGATACGGGTCAAAATGATAAACCTATCAAAGTTTTTCTTGGCGAATATTTTATCCTACCAACCAAACCTTCGCCTCCGGGTACCTTCGCTGCACTCGTGAATTTAAAAAGAAAGCAAACTCCAAAGCAAGTAATGAACCTACGTGATCACCAAGCGAAAAAACTACGTTAAATATCAAATAAAAGCTACATCTACATTATTCCGTTTCAGCTACGTGATCCGCTTATGCGTGTTCTTCTTTACGCTCGCGCGAAAGGACACGCCCGCCCTGCTCTGGTGCCTGCAACAGTTCTTCATGCTTCTATATTACACCAACTTCAGTATCAACTTCCTGTTGTACGCGATGTGTGGAATAACGTTTCGCCGCTGCCTCGAGCAACTTCTGCGCAAGGTGCTCAAAAGCATGACCAGGTATCATTGCAATCCGCAACGCTACATTTAATCACCTCCTTGGGGGCACTCCCCCGACAGCTTAAGACGCACGTCGTCGTGGATACGATCCTGGGAAACCGATATCCTGGAAGGTATCGCGAGCTCTGCGCCCAGGTAAAGGTATATCACGAAAAAAACAAGGACTTTGGCAAAATTGGAAGTATGCGGAACGAGTTGATTGGCAACGCGAGCGTCGACGTATCACTTTCAGGCACTTTATGTTTCTTTTTAATTTATTTATTTATGAGAATATCTCGCGAGACCTTTGCGAAGAGCCACGATTGGAAAACATCAAAGTCCGCGTTGTATCCCGGAGAATCTTGTTGGAGTAATCTGTGCAACGTGAAAACGGAGTTTCCAAATGCAATGCACTGAAAGTCTGTTTATCGTGGGGAATATTGTTGAAAAACCCGATTAATTTGCCTATTGAGTTCCTCGATGCAGCGCACAACAAGCTTTAACTTCGTGAAGCTACGGTTTCTCGTGGGCGCTGTCGAACACATTCCGAGATTGGAGAGAGAATAAATTGCATGGTTTCTGCGATCTTTCGAGATGCGAGGTTGGAGAGAAAGGAAATAATCAGATTGCGTGATTCTACGGGGTTCGAGATGCGAGATTGACTTTCCGTCTCAGTCTCGTGTGCCGATACTCCCAGAATGCACAGCCGTGTCCAGTATCGTTGGTAATCGTTCACTGTTTAGCAAATCTGGTGACGTCGAGTCGAACATCGAAGAGGAGCATGTAATGGAGAATCGTCGAAAAAAAAACGCGAAATTCGTTGTGATAAAAGAGGAGCAGAGACGTGCAATCTGGTTCATTCAGTTACAGCGCGGTATCGGATGATACACGACGCGCAATTAAACAATCCCGGAGGTTGAAAGGTATTGAATATGAATTCCAGTTGTAAACCTACAGATAATGGAGTACGAATGAAAGAGAAATGGATGAATTAATTGTTCCTTAAAAATGGTCAATATTTCGAATTTGCGAGCACAATATTTTAGATTACCTTTACTTTACTCTGATCGCTTAATTTTGCGAACACAGTTACGGTGTAGAGGCATTTAAATTTCTCTTGAACTTTCCAGCATGCTTCCGATTACTTTGACGCTAAATTACATGTATGATTCCGACTGAGAATTACAAGGACATTCAATGGCGGATTTTAATATGCACAATTAATATCTCTGCAATTTCCTGTGATACTTAACTCTTTCCGGTACGATCTAATTATAAAAAAATTGTACATAAAATAAGCATTTAACTTTCATTTAACAAAAAACATCTTTCGTTTCATAATTCACAAATATTATCAATAACGGGACAGATTGGCCATTTTACCGGAAAAGGTTAATACCAGGTTTATATTACTAATAAACAGCGAATGTGACTCATGTTTAAATAACACGGAAAACGATACCGCTATTCTCTTTAAACTCCAATCGTCGCTCACGTTTCAATAATACGGAAACAAATGTCACGATTATTCTGATAATTTTGTCGACATTATTATTCTCAACCACGTTCCTGGGTTACTACTTAGCCATTTACTGTTGGAGAAAAAAGAAGCATAACTCCAACAATCGAATTGCGTAACTCGATTCGAGGAACAAGAAGGGAGGACTAATTCTCGATTAATTATCTCCACTCCAGTTTCACCCCTCTTTCTCACCGCACGCGAACGCTCACTTTCGTCCACAATCATGCGACTTAATCGGAGAAAGAAAAATAGTCGGTGGACCAAAAGAGAGAAAATCGTTTTCTCTCTGGTTTTATTGTCTCTCTCTTTGTTCGTGACTTCCTTAGGCCGAACTCACGAAGACGAGTATCGACGTTTTCCTCGGTCGGATTAAATCAGCACCCTCCTTCTATCTTCCTTCTCCTCTCCCGCGTCTCTCCCTAGACAAGTTTTCATGGCCCTTTCGTTCTTCGCTCCCTTTGCATTGCCGAAACTTTCTCCCGAGAAGCCTCAATCCCATTACCTTTCTCTCTTGTTGTGCCCCTTGTTCCTCCTCCCTGCCACTACTCTTCGTCCGCCGATTAGATCATCCGATGCTCATAGGTCGAGAACGACCCACTTAATGACGAGGCAGAACAATGAACATAGAATCTCGTGGAATTGAAAATACAAGTGACCACGTGCAAATTTACGCGATAGATTCGCAGTACATCGATTTCATTATCTTTCCTTCTATTAAGTTACCTTCACCGATTGGATTATCCGATAGTTATAGGTCGAGGATGACCCATTTAATGACGAGCCAGAACAATGAACATAGAATTTCGTGAAATTAAAAGTACGAGTGATTTACGATACTCGTAAATCGAGGATGTGCCACTCAACGACAAGCCAAAATTGATAACTTCGTGTATTTAAAAACACCCGGGACCACGTGGCACTTGTTGCGATAGATTCGCAGTACTTTTAAGCTTTTGAAATCGTAAAAAAGGCACCTAGCAGATGATAGTGGATTGGATTGGATTTGCGTGTTCGACGGTTCGCCGAATATTTTCTAAAATTGACCGAGTACGAGAGATGTCAGCGAACATATATTTCTATATCGCGTCCGACACATTATCATCTAATCTCACTCTCGCAAACGTGGGATTATCCACGGTGAAATTCCAAACACGGTGAAGTAATAACGCAACTCAATACAAGCGACGAAATTTGCGCTATAACTGGAACACACGAGAAACATGAAATATCCTACGCTACGTTTCACGATAACTCAACAATACTTATCAGTTGCCAAGATCCATTCAGGTTCTTGAGAATCAAGAAAGAAAATAGAAAAATAAACAAACATGCGCAAAGCTGCAGCACCATATCGTATCGTCAGAAGAAGAAGAAGAGAAAGAAAAGCTGCACCATTAGTTTCATAAGGTTCTTCGATCAAAGAAAGTCACCGGCCCCGATCTCGATAAGTATCGATGGCTACCACTTACCAAGATCGTTCGAGGTCTTTGAGAAATACGAAAGAAGTTAAAATGAAAAAGCCTGAGGAAAGCTGGAACACCGTACTATATCGTCAATGGAGAAAAGAAGAAAGGAGGAAAAATAATGCAACCTTACTTTTACAAGTCCCTTCACTAAACTCACCAAATCCAATCTCGATAACTGTCGACTAACGACGAACCCCACTGGGACGGCTAGTTTCAAAGCTCGTTAATTTTCCTATAAGACCGCACGCGCACCCACTGTGGCTGAGAAAGAGGAAGGTGCCATGTGAAAGGATAAGCTTCAGCGGACACGTGAGAGCGCGAGAGAAAAAGTTGAGGGGGTGAGCGTGTGAGTGAGACAAAGACTCCACCTGGGGGGTGGAACCCTCAATTTTTTCTCTCCCCAAGGAGCGTATTCTCAGCACGTATTTCGTGGGAAGGAACGAAGGAGTCGTCGTGTCATGCGTAGGCTACCCACGCATAACGCCAGGATAACGCACTCCGAGTTTCGTAACGCGCGAAAGCACAGAAGAGGGAGGGTGGAAAAGGTGGTTGGAGTTCGCTCATTATGTAAATAGTCTCGAGCAAGTATAATATGATAATCGAAGTAGAGCGTAGTCGTATAAATAGGGATGTAAAACAGTTATGTCGCATATCTAGGATATTTATCTGTATATGTGAGTAGAAGGAGAGCGAAGAGTGAGAACGAAGCTTGTAAATGTGTAAATATAAAGAATTAAATTGTTAAATGGAACGATGCAAACGTGAGAAGGCAGTTGTTTTTTTTAAGAAACTCTTCTTTTCGACAAGCGAAACTCGCGAACAGAGTAAGATTCCACTGCGGTGCCAGTAACTGCTTTAGAATAGAAAATAGATAATTTTCTTTTTTAACCCTTTCGCTACTACAGGTGACTATAGTCACCCGCCACAAAACGCCGTCTAGACACGACGGGTGACTATAGTCACTCGCATCTATTACAGAAATGGAGCCAAAAATCAAGCCAAATGTTATCGACTAGCTTTTCTCTGTTTGCAAACAATTTGCAAGCACTGTTGCAATGTTCATTTATTTCGACATTGTTTTGTCATTGGCCTCTGGCCCCGATGCTGAAAACTGCGCGCGCTTAATGCTCGCACTTTCAGCACGGTGCTCCGTTCCACGTAAGCCACTCCGCGGCAAGGACCGCCGTAGCGAAAGGGTTAATCTACCATTATTATCGACCCTCGAATACTACTCGTGTCTCTTACCGCGTGCAACGCTCTGTAACGCGTGTGTAAATATGCGAAATTAATTTTATCTTTAATGAGATTTTCCCTGGTGGAGAGATACGTTTTCAAAGAAGTGAAAATATTCGTGATATCGTTTCGCGGAATGTATGTACTTAATGTGAAATCTGTATGTGTAGAGTTTTAAGGATCAAATCCTCGCCCGCAGAGGACCCTTCGCGCCAAGTGCTTGGAATTGTATCGATACGATTAAGGCTCGAGCGTGTCGAATTCTGCGAGGTGAAGATTATCTTACAATTAGTTATGGTTTTATATCGACGATGTACATTCTTATTGGTTCCTATTTATCTTGTATTATTTATTGATGTAAATAAAACAATATCGTTTTCGAACCGGATTTTCATCAATTCCTCCAAGAATTTAATCATCCAAGAATTAGAATGCAGTTTTCCAATTTTTGCATTTTCTGAGTGCGAGTCCGCACAACAGGTTTGGAAAACGATATCTACAGTAACGGATTTATGGATGTCTAATTATCCGAGTGCAAGAATTATCCGATGAATTTCTAATTTCCTAAATGCGTGTCGCGTGCCATTGCGATATTGAAACGGCTTTCGGTTTTGGGACAGAATTAACTGCGAGTCATCACAGGACCATTCATCATTCAAGGGCGTTCGTACATACAGCTGTGGAATCCAAGGCTCGATTCTATCATGGTTAATAAATCCGCAATGCAGAAAATCGATTTTTACATATCATTTCCATCGAAAAGATGCATTGTTAATTTTGTAAGAAATATGACGTGTAGGTAAGTGGAAACATACAATCGATATTTCGTTAAATTATCTTCAACGGAGTTTAATGAATATTTAATCAATGAGGAATTTACACAATCAAATTACGTGGAAATCATTCTGCCTGAATTTATAATTTACTTTTGCTTTATCAACGATGAAATACTATTAAGCTGTTATTTGCTCGCTACCCACGTTCGTTAATCACCCTCCTTTTTTCAGCACATTTCCATGAACCGATTAATATTGACTCTAAAATTACTCGGTACCCTCATACATCTTATACCAGCGTAAAGCACCAATTAACCACCTCCATCCTGCATTTTCAAAACAATTTAAACGGAATTATTCGTCTAAAGGAAATACCCTTACACGAGTCGCACATCATTTTGAAACATATTAAAAATGTTATCTTCGGAATTTTATAGCCTTCAGTCACGCTATTGTAGCGCCAATAAAATTTGAATAAATTTTACTGCATCCGATATCAGAAGATTAAGCGCTCAAGAGGCACGAGGTACTAAAATATTTATTCTTTTTGAACAGATAAGAGTATTCTATATATTACGAAAAACTGTTCACAAGGACAGTATAAGGAAGTATCATCAAAGTGTAAAAATGAAGATTCTAAGTCTCTTCGTTTCAATTGTAATGATTTTTGCTGGCATACAACTGGCAGCCGCACGACACCCTCATTCCTTAAAGAAGAAAGTACATAAATAAATACCTAAGGTAAATTTCTCTTCAAATCCTACACGAATTTGAGACATTATTTGCCTAAAAAATACTAATCATCTCGTTGTCGAACTTTACAGGACGGTGGAGAATTCTTATAGGAAGTATGAAAATAAAGTGCGATGTTTCAACAGCTGAAACTGCAAACCATCGTAATGGATTTGACCTACTAGCACAAACACAATAATATTCTCCGATCACTTATGTATTGATTAAACCAAATAAACGTATTAATTTACCGATGCAGTGATTCTGTCGAATCCTATTCCCACGGTAAGCGTCGTTCAATCGCATCAATTTACAGAAATAAGAATTCAACAAAACGTCGTACCTAATAAACTCATCTTCTACGAACGGACAGAAAGTCGATAAGGGACAGAGATCTAAATATTTACTCATCAAAAGACCCTTCCTCGGGTACAACATTCAAATCGGGTTCGCTAATACACCCCGATAAATTCCGGACACGTAGCCCAAGCTTGAACACGTCCATCTTGGGTATTCCCGCGGTGTAAAACTCAGTTAGGAAAATCTGCTTCCGCGACCACACCAAATTTTCATGCCATTGCGATACGAGGACCTATGCTCACACCGACTAAATTATACGATTTTACGTTCGTTACCTCGCGACCAGTTTCATTTCCTGCTCCAAAGTATAAAATTCGCTTTTCAACATGACTAGCAGACTCAAGCTCTTACCGATGTGCTACGGCACCGCTTTTAAACTTCATTTGCGGAAACGCGAAATACGTGTTTTCGATGCGCTTTTAAGTTAGACTTGACATCTCATTCGAGGTGAACGAATGGCACGTTAAAATCAGACGGCGTACGTTTCGAAGAGGAAGGAATTTATCGCCTTCGACGATTAACCCGCTTCATATTGTCTCACCGCGATAATCCAGAAACCCAATAACCGCTTCTCATTGCCGCAGGAATGTACATTGTACACTGTACCGAGAAATATGAAACACAACTGAAGCAGAGTTGAGCATTATTCGAATAAAATATTATCCAAATACATTTTAAAATAAAATCTTATTTCTATTCGTTTATTTGTTACTCGTGGTATCGCGTCGATTTCCTTGTCCGTCATTCGTGATATTCTGTTATTCATTAGTAATCCTATTCATTATTCATCTTATTTGTTATTCGTAATTCTGATTAAATAATTTCATATTTTTTGCTAAACTAACGTGCAAATAAATTAGAACAATTTATGACTACTTTTAGCATTTCAGGTTAGTAAATATGGAACCTAATAATTTTGTAAAGTCATGTATTTTTTTGTAGTCCAATAACAATATCAGCATAAGAAAAATTATTTTTATGATAAACAATATTATATATATTATAACGAATCAGTATAAAGAATAAATTAAAATTATAAATTAAATAATAATATTTTAATAAATAAAAGAATCTAAATCGGTACGCTTATCGTCAAAATATTTGAGAATCTCAATGCTTGCCTTGTTCAAATTTGGATCCGTACTGTCATCACCTTCTTCTCCTGAATCTGATCCGAAGTCATAGAATTCTTTCCTTTTTCTTTTTTCAGAATGTTGTGACTCTGGAATTTTTTCCGCTGATTCTTGCAGTTGTGCAACAACTGATTGTTTAAATTGACTTAGAAGTCGTTCACGCTCACAATCAGTTGAGTTTACACATCGAAACCAACGTTTTTTAAATTTGGGATGGGGAAAATGCTACAATTACTGCGTTTTTAGCTGATGTGCGCAACTGTAAAATATCTTCAAACCTTGATTCCACACTTGTACCTAAAGATATTACAAGTGCTTTAACATACTTGAATTTTACAGTCTCCAAAGATGTGATCTTTCGTCGCAAGGATATTAAAGCAGGTAATAATTGCCCATAATAAATATCTTCTCCTTGCAGAACGTCAAGTGTTTGTGCCAAAGGTTTCATACATTGTAAATACTGCTCAATATAAACAAACTCCTTATCTTTAAGGCCATTTGATAATTCCAAAGCTTTATTTAGTTCTGAAAATTTTAATTTAATACTAAGAATCTGCTTAAAAGCATCCTACAAAGCATTCCATCTGGTTTGTACAAGTCTACACAGAGTATGATTGAGAATTTCTTGAATTATTTCAGCTGACTTAGGACGACTTGCACGATTCCACAAGTCATTGCATGTGCTCAGAACGCGATTATGTATTACTGACAGTGCCGTGTAGCTTTTCATAGTTTTTACAACATCACTGGTTGCAAGTAAATTTAAAATATGCGAGGCACATCGTAGATGATCAGGCAAATATAATTTCAATTGTATTTCATGCTCTTGATCTCTTACAAGGTTATATTCTACCTTACTCCATGAATTCATTATACAATTGTTGTATATCTTCGTCCTCGATATTTTCTGAATTTACAATAGAATCACAACACTCATTTTCTTCGATTTCATCTAGTTCGTTCTCAAACTCGTGTTCATATTCATATTCTGAACCTTCATCTTGAGAGCCGAAAATTGTGAAGGACTTTACAAAATTACTACCATTATCAGTGGTTGTCGCTACTACTTTGGATGGATCTATAGAATATTCTGCATTGATAATATTAAGCATTTGGGCAATTTTATCGTAGCTATGTGTGTCTTTGATTCTCCGGCATGCAGGGGCTATGGATCTTCTCTTTAGGGTTTTCGACGAAATCCAGTGACAAGTCACTCCAAGAAAACTTTACTGAAGAGAATCGAGTCTCTAATTATTTACCCTCTGGGAGCATCGATGCTATTCCGAGATTACGTGACACTCAATCTTCGCTTTCTCTCTCCTTACGAGTGGTGGAGAATTATCGATAGTACTATTGATATTATCGATAGTTGGGACTATCGAAAGCAATCGATAGTTTACAGTCAATTGTCGATAATTTTCGATAGTTCAGTTTGACTTCCCATTGTCTATTGATTTCCTAATTGAAGGCGCATTTAAGACGATTTCATTTCAAAACCCAATGAAGTAGGTTAAGTAGTAAATTTTTTCGTTTTTTTTTTACAGTGGCAGTGTTTTTATTTTAAAAAATTTAATTTTTCGGTAGTTTGTTGTTTGGGTAACATTTCTAAACAAGAAAAACCGGGTACCGGTTTGTATCATTATATAAACTTATGCATTAACTAGATATGTATATAAAAATGTAAACAAAATATTCTCTTTGGTAGTTAAGGGGCAAAATTATTATTCTTTGTAAAACCAAAAACGGGTTGAGAAATTTTAAGAGACTTGTACTTACGATCAATTTTATGCTTATTACGCAATATTTATTCGCTCTTTAATATTTAGGTTTATCTTTTCGGATAATTCATATTTAAATAACGTGATTTTCAAACTAAACTTAGACTGAAAACCCGAATAGTTATTATTTTATTTAAAAGAACTCGATATATTCAAAACTATCGAAAACTATCGATGATTATCGTTGGCCGCGACTATCGATAATTCTCCACCACTACTCCTTACCCCTCCTCGGCGTCTCTGCGCCCTTAGACGAAAAAAACGCCAAAAAAACAAAAGCAAAAAGATAAAAGGAAAGAGAACCAGATCAAATTGGCGATAGGAGTGACAGCGAGGAGCATCCAACCCGGACGCCCTAAACGAGCGAGTCATGGTCTTAAGAAGAAACGATGTTAGGGTGAAGAAGAAAGAGGACGGAGGAAGGATGAGTTAAGCCTCCGTCCGCAGATGCGCCCAATTCCACCCCTCGTTTACTTTCACGAACACCCGGGGCTTTCTCCTGTATAAGGAGAGAGGATGATATCTCAGGCTCGCAGGACGAAAGGACGAGCGGACAGGCGGACATGCCAAGCAGCATCATAGCATCCGATGTCTCTACGAGCGGAACGCCGTCGCGATAAAGGAAGAAAGGAAATCGCCTTCCGTGGCGGAATGCGTAAAAAAACAAGGCCCCTTTTGTGCGAGGGATAGTCTCATGGTGAAAGTAAGTGAGGAGGGTGCGCCTCTATAAATACCTTGTGGGTGAAGGAAGAAGGGTAGAGCAAGAGGAAATCAGATTTCGCCTATAAATCACTTTCGATGTCGCGAGAGAGCTTGGAAATTTTCAAAACTTGCTCTTGAATAAACGCTGCAATTTCTCGTGCGCGAAGAATGAACCATTTTTTTCCAAGGTTTACAGTAGAGCCTACCTTAGTTTTTCCAGAACCTGTTGGTCCTACTAGCATCAAGCCGTGCCGTACGATGGTAGTCTCGTACAGTTGTATAACTTTCTTCACGAATTCTGTGCAAGCGAAATGCAATTGAGCGTAATGTAATTCGCAGTATTACAGTGTATCATTTGATCCGTAAGAAGCCTAGAGTAAATTGATTTATCGAATATACACTCACCGTCGACATCCTGGAGCCTCATTCTCTTCGAAGTATCGCGAATCTCCTTCTCGAGTATTCCATAGTCCACCGGCTTCTCCACCATTCGTGGGAAAAGATCCGACACGATTCCTAGAAACAAAATGAGAAGATTAAATTAAACGAAGGATTCCTGAGACAAAACCTACGGTGCTTGGTGCCGCACCATTTGTCCTATTACATCAGTCAGTTGCGCATTGAAACTTCTACCGAATGCCAATATTATCCTCGACGACACGTAAGAGAATCGTTTTTAAACTCGTCCCGGAATGGACCAATTAATGGCAATTGGATCCTGACCTCGACCCAGTGCTTTTGATATCTCACGTTTAAAAATTATAATTTATATTAAATTATAATGAATGTTACTTGAGACTTTTTTATGAAGTTCTCTAATCACATATCTATATTATCAGATACCTATATTATCCTCGGGAAAACATTTTTTAACTTGTCACGAAATGGACCAACAGCCATTCCAAATTTGCGCTAATTGGTCCCTGATTTAGGTCCACTAGCTTCCATATTTCACGTTTCACTATTATTTATAACTAATAGAAACAAAAACGAAGAAAAAAGGCCATGGCCACCCTCGCTTACATTCGTTTGCGATATTATAAAATAAGCGTTGCCTGAGACTTTTTTTAGCGCTTCTTAAAAAACTCGACTGGCCATGCTTTTATATCTTTTTTCTGTTTAAACGCGAGGCACGATCAAAAAGAATGCGTACGCAACCCTCACGCGCTCCCTTTGTGCTCAACGAGAACAGTTTTTCTGTTAACTCTTTCAAGCGCGGAAGAACGCGCTCCCACATTTCCATGAATCATTCCCACACATTAAAGATTGGTGAGTTTTTCTCGAAAGCCTCGTGAGAACACAGGTGTAGAACGGGTACGTTATCGATGAAGGATAAATAAAATGCCGTGTGAAGAGAAAGTTCGTCGCGAAGCAGAATCCGAGTGAGATGGAGAGTAAATGATATTATTCATTACGGTTGTTCTGCGAGGAAGCAGGATTACCCGAAAGAGCGTAATGCTGCAAAACCAATACCAGAGAATATTTGGAACACCGATAAACCCTCGACTTACCATAAGCTCCTGGAGCTTGTGACGCTTAAAGTGCAAGCACCGTCCGTGCTGATGCAGACGTGAAGTTGCACGTCCGTGTGTAATCGTGTCAGGCACGTTCGAAGGCTTACAACGAGAGGCAAACACGCTTCGCAATTTATCATCGACAAAGTTCCACGTACCAGTGCATTTCTAAATTATATGTTTCACGATTTCTCTAACAAAGGAAAATTTCTCTAACAGAAATCCCTTTCTCAGAACTGGACGTGCGAGATATACAGGGTGTCCCAGACCAACAAACGCGGAATGAGTGTAGACATAGAGCGGCTTGCGCTGAACGTAAAAGTCCTGTACCGTTTTGCGATAATCGCAATAGTTTTCTATTCGTTACAGATAACGGCTTCTTTTGCGTTATGTCTACACCGCTCTATTTCTCCACGAATTCCGCGGTTGTTGGTCTGGGACACCCTGTATAAGATATATGTTATGCACGAGTTACGATTTTCCGAGAAAATTTAAACAAAAATTATGAATAAGTTGTGCAATCCGCTTATAAAGTTTGCATATAGCGTGTGTTCTAGAAAATGACCTACCGTGAAGTTAGTAAGCTGCTGCATTAGAATTCCACAGAGTGTCCCAGAATACCTTAAGAATCTCCCGTGAGAACGTTGGGCGGTTTAAAACAAACAAAGAAGTCCTATGGCGTTCTTGGAAATTCGCAATAATTATCGAGAAATTAATTGTGGAAGATGAAAGAAAAGGTCGTCCTTTATCGACCGCTAGCCTATTAATCGGTTTTTCGATTGCCAACGCTTATCGATCGATGTCCTATTAATCAGGGTTAAATTGAAACAAAAGGAATAAGCACAACACAATGAATAGCGAGAATTTAGCCGGTACTGGGAGTAAATGCGTCCGCGACTAAACCGGTACTTACTGAGTGGCAGCCTCAACCACGACCGGTCGATAAAGTGTTAAGACGAACATAAAAGTCCTGGACCATTATTCAATATTCACAGTGTTTATCGAGAAATTAATTGTTGAAGATCAAAGGAAAGGACGTCCGTCAAAATAGCAGCTGGAGGAACGCTGGAACCACTGCGAGCTGTAGGACGGCCCAGTTTAACAACAAACTAATGCGGGGCTCAACTTCCCCACGGGAGATTATTAGGGTGTTCTGAGGCGCCCTGTATATTCGTGTGGTTCGAATTCTCCTATTGAATTTTGTTTCTTTCTTTCTTTCAACGATTTTAGGCGTGAAGCATGTTTTGTAATGAAAGTACTAATATTTCATTATTATACTGTATCGCTGAAAAGTAAAAAGTATAATGGAAATGCAAAGTTTGCACAACATGTACTAAGGGTTTCTTGAAATGCCAAACTATAACACATTTCTTGTAGGTCCAATTCTGAGGAAGGAATTTTTAGTGTTCCTCTTCTAGGATAGATAAATATTCACCAGTGTGGTAAAAGATGAGAAAGTGCTCTTTTTGGTTCATGTGCGACGTTTTTGAACTTTTGTTAAAATCAAAGTAAGTAAAATCTACCGTTAAATAGCTTCAGATCATCCTT
The DNA here is from genome assembly GCA_944319695.1 of Tiphia femorata. Lineage (NCBI taxonomy): Eukaryota > Metazoa > Arthropoda > Insecta > Hymenoptera > Tiphiidae > Tiphia > Tiphia femorata. Next base: position 7,143,240 of record OX090902.1, read on the forward strand.
AAGGAATTTGGGTACGTTAACGTCTCTGAGCGCTCTCAAACAGATCTGTGGCTCTTCTAAATCCCTCTGCTCCCTCTTCAAGTTACCCGCCACCGCGATCACAGTCTTTACCGCACGCATGCCGAAGTCGTAATGATCCTAGAACAGAACGTATACGTTTCTATTGATTGGCTGAGAAAAAGGCAGTTAGGAGAGTATACCTGTTAAGGAAAATGTTATAGTGGGGTAACGATTGGGCAATAGAAGAAAATAGAGTTTACAACCTTGCTTTAAGAAACTTGAAGTTACCATAATATTTATACGAACGATTTGAAGGCTGACCTGCGTACTCAGTTGCTCAGAGCTTAGCTTGAAGGTCGTGGTTATTTTGCCCGCTAGCGTTTTAGCCTCGTTGAAACCGTACGAAAACAATGAAATCTCAGCGATGAGCGTGTAGTTTGGTACCATCATCGCGACCGGACGAAAGAGAGCTTTCAAGTTGTCAGGTAACTCGGTTCTACCAGCGTAACCAGGGTTCATGGTAATAAAAACCGCACAAGACGCCTTCAGATTTAGGTCCACGCCTTCGAAGAGGAATCTACAATTTTTTAATTAGAAAAGATCGAAGCTCTGTCGCAATTTAGTTGAATATACTTGAGTCATTACCAGCCTACACCATCATTCAGAAAACTTCTGTAGAATACTGATTATACTTACACCGTTGCATTGACTTGTTGAGCCTTTTGAATGGTCATAATTTGTTGAGAAATTACAGACAGCACTTCAATGTCGATCCGATTGAATTCATCGAAACATGCCCATGCGCCAGCACTAGGGAAAATTTCAGTTAATAAGAATCTATAATTCTATAATCTTTTAGCGCGTATCAGAGATGTCACTGACAAGATGCAAAATTTATATTTTCCCTAATTAAGTGAACAAGATTTAGAAATAAATCCCTATTGATGAACCAAACTACAATGCTTATCGATCGGCAGGAAATACCTAGCCAAACCCTTGAAGAACTTTCCCATGGACATGTAATCAAGCTGATCGGAACAATTAAAAACCACGCATTGAATCGCAAATGCCTTTCCCAAATCCTTTGTGGTCTCTGTTTTTCCGGTGCCAGCTGGGCCAGCGGGTGCACCACCGAATTTCAAATGTAACGCTCCAATAAGCGTGAGGTAGCAACGATCAGTCAACGGAGTGATTACTAGCCGTCCATTATTTCCCAGGTACTCGTAACTGAAACCAATTAAACGAGTCGTATTTACCGAACCAATTACGACGCTCCAAGCGTTCCGCCACAGTACTATTGAGTAACTTTGGCAATTAACGGATACTCGATATTAACCCTTTGCGATCGGAAGGCGCCTTTCAGGCGCCACGGCATTTCGCGCGGCAAGTCGGATGGCGATTCAGACGCGCCAACGGGTGTTTATGTTAGATAAACAAAACCTCGGCCAAAAAAGCCGCCGACCGCAAAGGGTTAACAAGCGAAGTAATGCATAGACCAATTAAAAGCAATTTAAAAAAGGAATCAGGGTACAGAGAATAGATTTCCTTGGAAGGTAGTACCCGTAAGGAAACTCTGCGTTAACTGCGCGAATTTTCAATTGCTCATCCACCCAATAGTATCTCAGCTGAGAGATCCATTCAAAGTCGTTGATGTTTACGACACTCTCCTCGACTAATTTGTACAGCACATCCCTTGCATGGACCTCGATAACGATCACGGCTTCCAGCATGAGTCTCTGAATATCAGTTTGCTGTCCACGTACCAGCTCTCGCAAGTCATCCAACTATTCAACGTTTAATGTAATAAATGGTAGTTAGAGTGTGACAGGTGTCTAAGCTTCTTATAAGACGAGACTGAGCCTTCAAAAATAAATTTAGGACTCACGTGGGACAAGAGTAAGGTGTAATAATCTTTAAGGCTGTTTCCTAGTATGCCCTCTTCTACGTGCGTGGTCCAGTACGTTTGACCACCGCACAGGACCACCTGACCTGGCCACATGTAAACCCATTGTTTTCTCGATTTGGTCTCCACAACTGCAAGAGCATCCCCTATGATCTCTCGTAGCGTATTGCGCATAGACGACTCGACCAATAACAACCAGTCTTCTACGTTTCCTTGGGGGTAGAGAGTCGGTCGTAAAGCGACCTCTTCACCATCAGCAGAGTACATCTTAGTGATCTCGAGATCCTCCTCGAACCTAAGCTCTTTCATGTTCTCAAAACACTTCTTGAGGTGCGGCTGCACCGCAAATACATTCTTCGTTTGAGCCACGATCTCGAGAAGCTCGTCATCACTGAGAAAGAAAAATCTCGGAAACACCATCCTCTTCGTTTCCAAATACTCCGAAAGGCCTTTCTGTACGAATTCGAGAAGATTCAGACACTCTTTAAGAGTCTCCAGAATGGTTTTATCGGGGCACGTTACAATGACCTGCAACGAGAGCAAGGATGACAAGAGTATAAACGGAAGATACGGTAGGATAAGTAAAAAAGGAAGAAGAATACATAGGGACACTCGAACGCAGCCTTCATGATGCGCCTCCAATTACGGTCCATAGTTTTGTACTTTCGTGTTTCTATTGGTAACTGGCGATTGATGTCCTCGGAAGTGAAGATAGGTTCCAAGTACATCCACTGTCTGAAGATATAAAACGTTCTCTAAATAGTTAGCGTTCACCTTCCATTCTACTGAACAAAATTTGTCGACCCACTTTTGCACTTCGCTCCAAAGTCCAATGACCTCTTGGGTCAATTTTAGCTTATGCTCGAAGTTATCGATAACGGCCTCGAAAGCAGCCTTGAAGGGGCTCAAAGTGATCTGTTGAGCCGCGAGAATGTGATCGTCCAGGAGCATGTGCGTCTCATCGGCTATCTTCATAATGTATGTACCTAATGTTGCGCAAATTTCATAATTGCCGTACATTTGAATGCAGACTAGATTCACCTGTGTTCTTGTACGGTAGGACCTCCATCGTGATGTCCTCCCATTGTGTTATCATTGAATTCAAAGCACCTTCTATCGAGTACTCTTTGGCCGCTCCGTCGGCCACCAATTTGATCTCCTCTTCGAAGTCCATGATGCCCAGGAGAATAAAATTCTTGAAAGTCACCGTGGGCGTAAGGGCAAGTTGCAATCCAATGCGCCCGCTGATTTCTTCGAGATGACGAGGCTTCATTCCCGGATTGCGTAGAGCCTGTATCATACCCACGTAGGGCCTGAAATCCTCGATCTGTGCCCTCGTGGCCAAAGCTATGCCAGCCACCTCTAAAACGTGGAACAAAGTTCTGTCGATCACTCGGTCCTGACAATTATCTACCTGGAGGATCATTGATGTCGAAGACTCACTTGGAAATTCTTCAAAGATTCTGGCGCACCGTGTCATGGCTTTGTACATGTCGTTGACCATCCCGTCAATTTGTTGAGCATCGACATTCATCAGAGGATTGTCCATCCACACGTCGTGCCATCTGAGCCAATCTAGTATCATAAATAAAGTGTGACATTTCGATAATAACGGATCGTACACTTTGAAGATATACCCGAGGCAGTGGTCCACAAAGTGTGATACGGTTCGAAGTCCCTCGTGAGCTTATTGATATTCTCAAACGGCACAACCGGATAGCCAAACAATTTTTGCCTCGAATTCAATACCAGACCCAATTCCTGGCATTCTTTCATCGCCTTCCAAATCCTTCTTACGTCGATCGCGGTCTCGTGGACCTTACCAATGTCCATTTGCAAAGCGACATTGGTCACGTTTCCTACGAGGGTATCGATCCTCTCGCATAAATTAATTTCGTCTTGCAGATGAACTTTGGCAAATTTCTCAAGCTCGTCGGCCAGACGCTCCGTAGTCTCCTCCATCTAAAAAAAGAGTTAAAATAAAAGACGGTCTAGAGAAAGTGAGTGTAAGAAAATCGAGTAGAGACATCTAGCAATCTGGAATCCTTCTTAAGTACCTGCAACTGAATCTCTCGAGGAAATCCAATACCTCTCCACTCAGCCTGAAAATCCTCGTCCGACAGATTCCACATAAAAAATTCTAGGATATCGTATTCAATCTTGAGCCTCTGCATGATCTCGTCCAGGCCCTTCACCGTCACAGGAATCGTCTCCATCCAGTCTCTTATATCAAAGAGATGCTCTATGTCCTGCGGGACCTCGCACAACTTTCTTTTTATTATTGTGTATTCGTTGAGCAAATCCTCGGTTTCCAAACGTAGTTTGTCGGTGAACATCGTAAGGAGTCCCGTGGAACATTCTAAACGTTTGGCCAATAGGGCGTCCCTCAGGAATCCAAGGTTCACGTTGAATGGGCCAATGCAAATTTTCTTAGGAATAGTTATCTCGAGGTTCTGTCGCATTCTCACGTGCATAGATATCTCTTCCTTTATCTCAAACGCCGTGTGCTCCTCGCTCGCAAATGTGCTGGTAGTTAATTCCAATAACGATTCTCAATACTCTTCGATTTAACGTACGTGTGTGCGTGCATGTTAAGGAGGGATCCGATTAGTAGAAGCCAAAAAGACGGATGTCTTTAGCAATTTTTTTGTGCAGGTTCAAAACAATACATTCTTTTGGAACTTTAAAACTACGTTGCACTTTGTTTTTACTATGTAACTAAATTTTGGTTAGAAGAGAATATTGTAATCTTCGGAAATACGGATCCGTATAATAGTATAATTTAGCGTGCACGATAATGCCCCGCCGGATTATTTAAAACAAAACAAAAGTAAACAAAACCGGTTTTAAAGATAAAACTCACAGTTTGTCGGTAAACCTTAAAAATTTTGAAACAAATCAAAAATTAACACAATGGCGGGCTTACAACCGCAAAGCTTCATGTTTAATCCCAAAAATGTATACGTTTTGGTTAAAAAAAAAAAAAAACATTTACACACATTTCTTTTTGGATTGAATAGGTTTCCCGACAAAAGTCACACATATTGGCTATCTGTACGTACAAGGGTAAGCCGATTGATTGAATAGTTTTGTCATAATCATGCACTGAGAGAAAAGTATATAATATATATTTAACTATAATGGCATAGTAACAAAATTATGGTTGGAAATATCATATTTATGGTAAATGTTACCATAATGTCGGTAATAATTACGATAGAGGCATAGTATAAGTAACTATATTATGTATCACCCAAAATTATGGTTACTGCAACTAGAAATATAGTACGGTTGAAAATGTATAATGGTAAGAAAAGTAACGATTTCATATAGTTAATATTACCAGAATATTTCGTACATAGTGATAGAACTAACTATATTCACATATCACATTTTACTATACATATGGTAACAAGAACAAAGGTAATAGTTAATGATATAACCATTTGTATAAATCGTTCATTCTACTATATTTTCTATGGTTAAGTGAACTATAAAAATATGTTTGACGCCAAATTTAACTATAAAATATAGTGCGATTATTGTAAACCCAACCATTTTTTTCCCTCAGTGTGCATGCCGATTTCGAAAATGTAGTTTTGAGAAAAATTCGCGTATTTCCCACGATTAAAATATTTTCTTCTCACAAAAAATGAGTTACATAGTAGAAATGTAGCATAACATATTCCCAACGTTCCACAGGCACTTCTTGTTTTAAACCCGTACAAAAATTGATTAAAAAGCACCTGTTTTTTAGGCTTCTACATCAGGATCCCCCGTTAAATTGGTGTGTAATGAATTCAACAAACGATAAAATATTACACACAACTTACTTGATATAATTTACAACGTCGAGGGTATACAAATAATGATACTTCTGATATTCCTTGGCGTACGCTATCAAAGGAATGATGGCTTTTTGATAAGCGCGCCGTAAACGTTCCCTGGCATCGCAGACCTTGTCATCGAGTAAACCAACTGAGCTGAGGTAAAGATCACTGGGGAACCTTAGGAAAGGTAGCAGAAGTGGATGAACCTGTCTGATCTGATGGCAGAGAACGACTGCGTTGTCGAACAAGCTAAGGATTGTTTCCTGAAAACCGTGACATTGCACATTTTACTATTAATTCTACATACACCAATTCACAACTTTCTTTTACAGGGGCATCTACAAAAATTCCAAGGTACTTGCCCCGTATTGCTTGGGAACAGTAGAATAAAAGGGCCCTACGTCGTCCATAAGCAAATTTATATCAAAAATCGGAAGTGCGTGAGAGACGAATTGCGAAACCATCAGATTGTCACCCCAAATAAAATCGTCTGCCACTCCCAAGGTGCACATCGCTGGAGTTTCAAGTAATTGCAAAAAACTAGCGACTGAAGATTCGACCAACACACGTAGAGCATACTGTAAGCGAAAAACTGAGTGTTGAATTGGTCATGAACATGTCTCTTTTCGCTCATACGATAAACGTAACGTCATCCTAGATAAGTGAATTAACCCTTTTGTGTTACATTAAGTACTTCATGTTCACCTGCATACGAAAAACTAGAAGCTGCATGAAGCGTTTCAGCTTCATCACTTCGTAAATATCGTGCAGTTTCTGTTCCAGATTGAACCATCCCTTGCCGACATCCCTTAGACACATTCTCACCAATTGAGCGATCTTTACCAACCACGGATCCTTCAGATACTTTGCCAGTGACTGTGATGTCTGAAGCTGTTGACTGTCGAATTCGGAAAGAGTGGCACACCTTCCGTAATTCGACGCGAAGAGATTCATATTCGCCACGTCCATGCATTCCTTCTCCACGCATGTGAGGGCGTGGTAGACCTCCGGTAAAACGTATAACGTTATCCACCGGAAGTAATCTTCACTTGCCTGCAACAATTTCGATGCAAACTTCTGTAAACAGTAACCAGTGTTAAAAATCCTGATTACTCAGGGGCGCGTCTACCACTAGGCAAAGGAGCCTAGGGCCCGCTGAAAAGGAGTGTCCTCGCAAAGATAACTAAGCAGCATAAAAAAAAAAAAACGTACCAACTAAGTTTGATTCTGTTATATACAGAGTGTCCCATTTTAAATAATTCACTCATTGTCGGATATCGCAGAAACACTGCGTTAAATAAAAATATGTTTCAAACAAAAGTTGTACGGTTTCAATGGTGTCACGGATTTAATCTTAGACAGTCGTTTCATGGTAATGTAAAGGTCACCGTCAATTTCTTAAATAGGACTCCTGATTTTTTACAGCATATTCTTGTAGCTTCTCTCGAGAGCTTTCCAAAGTACTATAATAAAATATTTTTCCCTCAAATACATTTTCAGTAGTAAAGCTTGAAATGTATAGTACGACTGGCATTAGCATTACCTAAGGTGATCGACTGACCAAAAGCTAAAACCATCCACCACGGATCTTGCCTTCATTGGCTGGATTAACCACAGAAAGATATGTAAATCCGACTGACAATGCGCAATATCCGCGTGGTACATATTGGGTAATTCTAATATCGACGGTACTGTAACTTTCAAGCCTTCTAACTCAAAACGTATTTGAGGAAAAAATATTTTATTATACAGGGTAGTTGCTTAACTATTTTCACCTCAAATAACTCGAAAAATGTAAGACTCAGAGAAAAATTTGTTAAACCAAAATTGTATGGCATTGAGGAAGTTATAATAAGGCCATGATAATTCTTCTATAGGTGAACGTACTTAAGAGATAGAAAAGTCATATGCATTTTCGTGAATATACATATACATATGGTATCGTTTCCATATTAGAATAGAGCAGCTCAAAGCGAATTCAACGACCTAGGATATTGCAAGTTATTTTAAAGTTTTCAATATGAAGGAAGTGTTCGCCGACAGGCTTTTGCTGGTTAGCACAGGCACCGATAGGCCTCTGGCGAAAACCGCGGATGCGTCCGCAGTAGATCGATGATATTGCTTCGCTCGCTATTCATTTGTTCGTGCGGCCACTGCGCCTGAACCTGTTGACGCGCCAAACGCATTTCGGTGGCCACGGGCGCGTCTGTGGGGTTCGCCAGAGGCGTATCGGCGCCTGCGCTAATTGTAAGCAGCAAAAGCTTGTCGGCGAACACTTCTTTTATAGTGAATCATATAGAAGAATTATCATATTATATAATTGTTCTAGCTTCCTCTGTGCCATACAATTATGGTTTAAAACATATTTCTCTGAGTCTTATATTTTTCGAGTTACTTGAGGTGAAAATAGTTAAGCATCCACCCTGTAGTGTTTTGGAATGCTCTCAAGATAAGATATAATAATATGCTATCAAAAATAGGGAGTTCTATTTAAGAAATTGACGATGATCTTCACGTAGCTTTCAAACGACCATCCAAGGTCAAATCAATGACACCGTCTTATGTCCACCCTGAAACCATAAAACTTTTGTTTGAAACATATTTTTATTTAATGCCCCGTTTCGACGATATTTGAGTGCATTATTTAAAATGGGACACCCTGTATAAGGTATTCGAGTAATAAAGCTAATACCACTTATTACAGTTTAAAAAAATGCAGGAGAGTCGACATTCATTTGCATGCCTAACGTCCGACAAGCTCTAGACGCGATCCCGTCGTTACTTGTTACGTCTGATTTACTTGAAAATTGTGCATTCCAGTCGCGACTTTTCCAGTTTCCGGTACGACCATCTCGTAGGAAGGTAACGTCCACGGGAGGAATTTAAACATATCCGGTCGTTCCTGCATCAATTTCCACCACATGAGAAGGCACATAGTGCGCTGGTAATCCAGAGCTAGATCCTCTACGACCTGAGGCAACACATTTTATATTTGAAACGAAACACGCTTTTATTTATAATTAAACACGACCGTATTCTCTTTTACGATTTACCTTGCAATTTATATTTTTGTAATCCTATATTTTAAACGAAACGCGCTTTTATTTATAATTAAACACGACCGTATTCTCTTTTACGAATTGGGTCACAATTTATATTTTTTTAATCTTACCCTTTCTATCTTCTCCTGTCGGTACTTGAGCGTACCAAATCTCAGAGCCGAATGAATGATGACCGCTTTTTGTTCCTCAGTTACGGTCGGCATACCGTCCAGTATCATGCAGTCTAAGTAGAAATTGTATCTGTAGTCAAGTAAACGCGATCATTAGTGTAAGCCACATCACGAGTGTATCAAAATTCACATCCCAAACGCCAATCACGTGCCTTTTGAGAAAAGTAAATATGACAAAGTTATTGACAATTGCGTCAATATTCATTTGGTATTGTTAGTGATACAATCAAACCTGCTTTTATGTGGTCCTTTTTGTACAACTTTCTTTATCCGATTTTTATGCACGAGTTTTCCATTTACCGCATAAAAAAAGGTTTGTTTTTTTTAAATGCGTTGCAAACGAAAAACTTACAAAGTCACGCGATATTGTTTTGTATGCGATTATTTTATACAGTCCCTATCCCCAGATAGCACAAGGGCGTGTTAAAGACGTATTAAAAACGTTCATGTTGGACGTTACGTAGGTATGTAAAACGTCCGTTTTAGATCCGTGAACATCTTTAGGACGTTTTAAAAACGTTCAGTGTTACTTTTTTGGACGTAAAAGGGATGTTTATTAATAAATTTTAAAAAGTTTACCTAACACTTATATAGAAGGATTCCACATCTTTAGAGTCTGTTTTGTTTAATAAACAATTATCCATAAATCTGTGGCTAATTTCAATGGTCCGGTCATTAGTGATGTGATTTCGAAAAAACCCATCGTCGGTGGTGGGATTCGAACGCGGGTTACTAGAGTGCGAGCCGTCCAGCTACTCTACTGCGCTACACTCATTGTCTTGCATCGCAATGAACAGAACAGGTATACAAGTACACTTTAATAAACCAAAACATTTAAAATCGATTTTCTTGACAATCAAGGGCCGTCGCTAAAAATCCCTCGCAGCGTCATTGGATGTTTTCTATTTACCGATTCAAGTCAACGCAAACATCATTCTACCTTTATTTTACATACAGTGAGTAACAAAAATAGAATGATGCTTACGTGCTAAATGGAAAATGTATATACATATATTCGAGAAATAATCAATGGCGGTGACGTATTTATCGGAATAAAGGCATATGTGAGCCGCCAAACACATGTTTCTCATAAATACATAAAATGGATATCTTTAAAACACACAAAAGATAACATGTTTTGTACGTCCAATAATGTACGTTCTTAAAACGTCCATATTAGGTCCATGGACGTTTGGACTAAATAAGAACCAAAAATGGACGTCCTTTGGACGTCGTGTGCTATCTGGGTCCCTCGCAGAAAAACAAGTTTGACTGTACCAATAAGAATAATCATTTCCGACAAAGTTCAAAGAAGGCAGGAAAACATTTCTCTAATAGTTTACCAGGAGATTATTCATAAATTGAACGAAGATAAGCTAAAGCTCAGGAGGCGCGTAAGCATGCGGAAGAGATAATAATAATATTCATAAATGAATTGTCGGCCGGGAATGAAGTAAAGTAAAAGATTTTTTAACCTAACATCTTATAACCTTATGGAAATCTCAGCTTCTCGCTTGGCGTGTGTCGCTGCCGCGACTCTCTTGGCATAAACTCGTGGGTCCTCAGCAAAGAATCGAATGTAAATTCTCGGTAATTTAAAGGACCTTTTGTGACCGTCCAACGTGACTACCGACCACAGCTTCGTCTCTTTCTCGTAGTCGGTTACCGCGGCGTGACACCACTCGTACAAATGATCAAAAATACTATCGTCTCCCACGCTCAATCGTGTGCGCATTTCATAGCTCATTAGTTTCTCCACGAAGACCATCGCTGGCAAAGGATGCCGAACACCGTCGATTACTCCGAGGGTGAGCCAATCGTCGACGGTTCTTTGCGAAGGAGAAACAAATTTAATAGTTTAATTAACCCTTTTAGTGCCAACAGGCCGATTTATCGGCTCGCGGTCCTTATGCGAAAACTGCCACGGGCCGATGCGTTGTGGCGGGCCGACCGCCCGACGGGCTTACGTGTTGAGAGAGTTTTGGTTTAGTTCTTATCTCCAATGCCAATAGTATAGACCACACCATGCTTCGGTTCATTTGGTTTAGTCCTTATCACCCATAGTAAAATTTTCCTCCAGGAAATCGGAATTTCGTTCCTTACAAAGCTACTCGTATAAGCGCGCACATCAAATCGGCCCGTGGCATTCTTCGCATGCACTCCGTAAAATACTTGGCACTAAAAGGGTTAAAGCGCCAACGAGAAGACGGAAATCATTATAGTCTCACACGAATAACTCTGCAATTATAATTTCGCTTTAAACTAAGCATTATTCTCAGTGTTAGACCTCCCGTTAGACTTCTTAATTTCGAAAGAATTTTCCTAATGCCGAACACTCACCTACAATCATATTCCTCGTCGTCGAATATTTCGAGAGGCAAATAATTCGCCTGTCCATAAAGTCCGTACTTTTCTTCGTAAGTAGTGAGTAAGAGGGTCACCTTAGGCGGCAACATGTCGCATAGATAGATTCCCTCGTTCTCCAATACCTGTTGCACTTTCAAACACCTGTAAATCCTACGTCTCCTATCCATTTCGACGTTACGTGGTTTGAGCTTCGGTTCCACGTACATCTCCATCTGCACCTTCGGGGCGAACGTCTCCGCGGGAAAAGCCTTGGTTAATAATTAATCAAAATAATTAGAAACGAGGGTAGATCATCAACCCTTTGATCGTTAACCCTTTGATTAGATATCCTCAATAAATGGGTTAACGATGTACAGTATTGTCGTATTATTCTATTATCGTACAACTGCGCAGTAGTATACTTATCGCTCGCGACATGCAACATAGTTACATAAGCGTTCACGTAAACGAATTAAAATTCCACATTTTCCTCTTTCTCCTGCGATATGCATTAATTGTTTGCTCCTTCGGCTGAATAATTTTTCGGGAAAAGACATACTATACTTTACGTTTTTTCGAAACACGTATCTACGCGTGTTTAAAGTGCAAAGGAATAATAATTTTGACCTGTACTGCTTCTTCGTGTTATAACAAATAAGACAATTTTTCATTAAACTTAATGTCAAAGTAATGTTCCTTCTAGTTACAAAACAACGCGTAAACAATAAAAACTAGCGATGTCAGTTAGAACGTTTAAAACGGTGCAGGATTTATTAATCTCGAAATTGTTTCACTCTCGCAATTCCACTTTCTTCCGCATCGGAGCCCATCTGAGAAAATGGACGCACAAACATTCTCCTCTTTTTCAATCTAACCAATTTGTCGCGCATCCTTCCCTGATCGGCAATTTCATAAAATGCGTACGATCGATCGGTCCTGCGGAAAAGTAATCCATCTTTCCGCTGCACCCAGGGTTTCATTTATATTTCGAGTATTCAATCCACAAACATGGGGTGTGTGTTGCTCGGTAAGAGTTTGCCATGTGAGCTTCGTTCTCCTCGACGCGACCGAATGTTGGACGAGTTTGGACGTCAATGGACATTCCGGTCTTCCTACTCGTACCGGTAACGATTAATTGTAAATTAAACAGAACTCTTGCTCAAGACGGTCCCTTCGCCCAGTCTGTAATATGCTCGTATAAGTACCTGTGATTACTTCGGAATAATAACCCCTCTTAAAAGACGGGCCACAGGCAATCTTACGATCCATCATAAATCGGCTAACATCTCTTTATAGAGGCAAAAGGAAGCATTACCGACTTATCCGTATAAACTCGCTTCTGATTGGCACAAGAACGTGTTCGTAACTCTTTTACGACGCGTATTTTATGGGGCGAAACGTCTTTTTTGGGCAACGGCGAGTAATACTGTCTTATTTAAGGTAGTCCAATTACGTCGGAGGCAATATCTTTTTACGAGCGACGCGGCGAAGGACTCATTCGTTGCGCCATCTATCCTGCGTGATCATAATTATGAGCCGTGCGAAAATACTGGTATACGATACTCTTGCTGTCGATAATATGTAAAAACACATGTCACCGCTTATGTGTCTAGTGACGAGCGCCGCTTAAGCGTAACTAGGTAACTTTACAAATCCGTAAGTACCGTTGACCGAACAGGGCCCTGCAATTATTCCTGTGACGGGGTAAGGCGGCCATTTCAAATGCACGAGCACCGATCCTCTTTGACGATCTCTCCTCGATGATAATTACAAAAGATGCTTTCCAAGAAATTTCAATTGCACAGCGTATTTTACTTTTTACTATTGATAATGCCGATAATGTTGTAAAATTTGTCTATTCGTCATAATTTACCATTCCTTTTTAAAAATGCTAAGATGGACATCAAGCATCAAGCACGTGATTTTAATTGTGCAATTTACTGTTGATTACGTCCGGGGGAAGACAAACCCTTATGTAGGAATGTTTACCCGTAATAGTACTTCTTTTACTCGGAGCTTATTATAGATTACAGCACGTAGACGAGTTCACGGACATTTATCGGCATTAATTATTTATATTTCAGTATATATTTATATTTCTATTTATATGTATTTTCTTTATACACACACAGTACACTGACGTATATGTTTTTCTACAGTTTGCGTAAGTCCTTGTACGAATACAGTGTACAAAATTCTGCAGCCATTATAATAAATCATATTAAAATTTTATAATACATTGCCTCTTGAAAATCCGTATTAATATTATTAAAGTTTCGGCAGGTAGGGTAGCCGCTGTGGATCTTTCCCTTTTCTCCTCTGCTATGGCCCCCCTTCCCCACAAATTTCTTTTTTTGCTGCCATCTACAATAACTCCGTGATTTACACGAACTAAAATTAGGTGCGCAAATTATATACGGAAGTTTGCAATCCCTGATTACGTCACAATCAAAACTTTAACAAGTTGCGCCGCTCAAACTAACCTATCATCTCAGTTGCGTTAGAGATGTCAATTTAACTTACTTATTCGTGAAACGTGAATTGAATATCAAATAGGAGATAGATATGCTGTTAAGGAAGAGTACAGTATTGTAGACTGTTATGTTCATAATGTTGTCATACTCAAAAACAGAAACTTGATATCTATTTCGAGTTATGTGCAATGTGTTAACCGTTTATTTATATCGCAAGTGTGCCTGATTTCGGCAAAACGGTTAGTCTGTTATCAAAGGCATACGTAATATGTCAAGTTACTTTGGAAGGCGCTAACACATTTCTATTTAATTATGGACGAAATTTGGTTTCACTTGTCTGCTCAACTAGAGACATTGCAGGTACGCTTTTGACATACGAATTAAAGAAAAGTTAGTAAATACTTGATTAGTTTACGTAACGTCCGCAATAATATTATGCATTTGGCATTTCACATTATTCATATTTTTTATTAACCTCGATAAGGAACAGGTGTGATCAACCCGATAGATATAAAAACCTATTATTCCATGCACCTGGAAATTTGAGTTCCAATTTCTCTTTTAAGGCAAATTAATATTTGCCGTTGCAATATATGCGTATTTATGAAAATATTGACATAAAATAACATGTAAAATATAAAATAAGGTACAGGCATCGTTAGGACTGCAGCAAGGATATAATTTTATTGTGACATGGCTCGCAAAATGCGAAAGAATCTGTCAAGAACTATGCAGCGAACAACATGTACAGCAAGTGAAACAAGTTGTTAGTGCCGTTATCAATTGGCTATTAAAAACTATGGAACGTGCTCAGTATCAATTGTATTCTCTTCAGTTAAGACCTAGAGAATTTTATCAACAGCTAGGCAATTTCTGCGTAACTGAAGGTATATTTATTCTGCAAATGTTTGACAACAAAAGATCTTATTCCACTATGTATAATGAGAATCCTATGGTGCATAAGCGTTTACCTTTAAACCTTCTATATTATTCTGTGTAGTATCGAGAAGAGAAATAAGTTTTTGTATAGCGGGTTTAACTATCGGTACATTACTAGGATGTTATATGGGCATAAATTGGCGTAGTTCTTCTCACCACATGCACCACATAAAAGCCATTGTTTGTCAACAATATATTGGTATAGATGTAAGTTATACATATTTTCCATTCTCAACATTTTTTATAATATCCAAATATTAGCTTTGTAGCTTCCTTTTGCATAGGGAGCCTCGATGATCCATGATGCCGAAATGCCAACAATACAGAAAACGAATGAATTATTAATTCAAGTTAAAGCTGCCTCGGTAAATATTATGGATGCAAAGATATGCTCTGGATACTCAAAGGTCTATAGAAGACTTCTAAACTCCGGAGTAAGTTACTGTTGCTCAAATTATAATGAACTTTCATTTCATATAGACATATCTCACACCCAACCATATTTATTTAGAGACACAAAGAGTTACCAGTGGTACTAGGTAGAGATTGTGCTGGGATAATAGTAGATATAGGCCAAAATGTAATCAATTTTGACATTGGCGATGAAGTCCTCGTAGCCGTACCATCATGGGCACCAGGAACAATGGCTGAATACATAGTTGTTCCTGAAACATTAGTAATTAAACGGCCAAAAATTTTTAGTTTTGAGGCAGCTGCTAGTCTTCCATACAACGGTTGTTTGGCATGGGATGCTTTAGTAAACCGTTCAACTATAGAAGAGGGTAATGCTAAAGGAAAAAGGTATTTGGAAATGTACTACAATTTAAATAACGTATTTTACAAATGGGACTTATTATTATATATCCTCCAGAATCCTTGTATTAGGAGGAACTACACCTATTGGTTGCATTTTAATACAACTAATAAAATTATGGGGTGGTCATGTCACAACCACTTGTGGATCAAATGCTACACCTGTAATGCAAGCTTTGGGTGCTGATGAAATTATATTAATAAATGAATGTGAGAAACAAATCGAACTTTCCAGCAAGTATGCATTATCCCTACTCTCTGTATTATTTTGTTTTTATGTTGTGTTCCTGTATAACACGCGGTTTTTACCGTAGAGCAACTTGTCATATAATAGAAACACGTTAAAAAAATCATTGAAACATTTGAATCTATAATTATTTATGTTATTTCTTTTACTTCTAGATATGATGCTATTTTTTACACTGGAGGTTTAACAGTAAGTGAACATATCTTAAAGAAACATGTCATAGGAAAAGGTTCTTATGTTTGCACAATCCCCAAATCTTTAACATCAGATTCTTTAGGATACATATGTGGAAGTATATTTGCTGGGTGTGTACGATTTAAATTACTCGTACAGGTACGTACAAGGTTTTATGTCTCTAAAACTAGAAGTTCTGCCTATTATAATTATTATTATTATATTTATTAGTACATGTTTGGATTTAATACACTCCAATGGAGAGAAGGTGCGAAAATAAACTCTGCATCTTTACAAGCATTGTGTGACTTAGCAGATTTAGATCAACTACAAATTGTTTTGGATAGGGTATATGCGCCTCATAACATCGAACAAGCTTTACATGATGTACTAGACATAAATACAATTGGTAGTATTGTCATAAAGTTTCAATGATATTTTGTGACATAGAATAAACAAAGAATGATTAGTTTTATAACATAAAGACAAATACATTACAGTAATGTGATTCAAACATTACCTGCTATCTAATTTTGAAAGCAGTTTAAACCTTGCAATGAAGAATTTAAGACTGACAACATGTTAAAGAGCATGAAACTGAAATGTGTACCTCACAATAAAGGGACTCTATCAACTATAATGTTTATATTGAACATAATATTAGTGCTTTGAGAAATTCTATCTATGTTTGTACATAAATAGCAATATGAAAGTTTTTAAGCCAATGTACATATGGACATTACGATCTGGTTACAAAGAATTACATTGTATACATTGTTCAATTATTTATACTGTTATCATGTGAATAGATTATTGCGGTTGAGGCATAAGTGTTAACTCTGAATTAAGTTGCCTTAAAGAATTGTACTAACGATATACCGTATTATTAAAAATTGACTTTTGTATGATACTATTTAACCCTTTCAGAATTACCATAGACCCATATCTCTGCTAAAACATTTTGACTTAAAGTTTACCACTGATCCCCTAAGTAATTACTGGCACAATATTGTATTTTTGTACCTCTAAGAAAAAAATTATGTAATTTTATGAAATCACTAATGTTTAAAGATATTCCTGTTTAAATATATTTAATAATGATACAAAAAATACACAGAACCAATGAACATTTTTGTACCTCTCAAAAAGAGTTATCGCATTTTATGAAACTAACAATGTTTGAACATATTCATGTTTAAATATATTTAATTATGATACAAAAAATACAGAGAACTAATGAATGGTTTTGAGAGAATAAACATAATTCCTCACTTGTTCATAGAACAAGTTACTGGACTTATATAAATAAGCATTAGAAACTTACAAAATTCCTTTTCATATTTCCATTTTACATTAAGTGCAGAATCTTAATGAACTCCTCGTATAAGGCAATACACCATTTTCATTTTGCCTTTCCTTTAAATTTACTGTTTCCTTGTTTCCCTTTCTTAGCTGTTGTCTTTTTCTCATCTGCCTAAATTTTGAATAAATTTTACAAAATAAGAAGAAAAAAATAGAAATATTCTGTAACATGAAAATGTATTCTTGCTTTACCTTTCGTTTTGTAGGAGTTGTGCTCGGTAAAACTTTAAAAAATGTATCCAACCTTCCTTGTGTGGATGTGTTACGAGCTTTTAATAACTTCTTTGCTCCATTCCTAACACGTTCTTCATTAAATTGTTTGTTGCCACACAAAAAGTTTACAAGACCTTCTTCATCTGGTGCATTCCATTTTAACTGGTAAAATATGAGTACATTTCTTAAACCATTAACTTTGGAGGCAAGAACAGCCAAATGTAAAAATGTATGTTACATATAAAGTACAATTCTGAAATACATAAAGTACTTACTTCCATCTCATCTGCATTGCTAATTTCGGGTTCTAAAAACAGCAATCTAGCCTGCTTGTAATTCCAGTCTTCGGGTACAGTGAATTTCTTGGCATCCAAACTTTCTATTATTTTTTCAAGCGATTTATGTGTCCTGATTAATTCAATAGCTCGCTTGGGTCCTATTCCTCTGATACTGCTCGTATAATCACAGCCCAACATAATACACAAGTCAATGAACTACAAATAATTTATAATAATAAAATATGAATGCTTAAATAACTTTGCAATTCTGTGTTTAAGGCAACAACATACTTCATCGCGAGTTAGCTCTAATCCTTCAAGGACCTTATCATAATGAATTTCCTGAACAGGTAACTTCTTAGCCTCGCTAAAAGTCAGTCTGCGGAGTAAAACATTACTCCCAAATGTAAGAGCATCCATGTCCTCTGTAGCAGTTGCAAACACTTTACCAGCTTTCACTAATGCAGCACATTGCGCTTCAGCTTCGCAGGGTGCCTTAACAAATAACAAAATGTTGTCTGTAGAACGTGTTGCTTTTAAAACTGTTTTTTATATGTATGTAAATGTTGCCAATATAAAAACTTACATCTATGTAAGGTATACCCATTAACTCGAGCAACTGTTTAGCTTCTTCGGAATGAGCCTTTGTTACTTTTACCAATCTACGATTAAATTTGTCCATGTCTTCGACGTTTCCTTAACAAAACATATTGTCGTTTGGTTGTAGTCAATAGCATTACTTTGACGCAACTAGATGAACATGAAAAATAGATACTTTTCTATTACCTGCCTCTTCTGCAGCTTGCAATAATTTTTGTGCTTCTTCTCGTTTCTCAGCACGTTTAGCTAATTCTCCACCTTTCAAATTTGGTGGTTTACCATCAAAAACGTATACAGGCTTTATGCCTTGTTCTACTAAACGTATTGTACGATAAAATGTACCCATCAGATGACTGAAAGAAAAGGATGTTTATGCTATTAAGTATGTATTAAATACAATGGATATTTTAAAATTATATCCTTATGAACATGAAACGAAAACATTTAATGACTATTAGCCATACCTTGTTGTTTCTCCATCTGCCGTTGTAAGCTGCGCACCTTCACTTCTTACAGCGATAAGGAACTGATATAAACACATAGATGCATCAATTGCTATCTTCCGACCTACATAATGTGAAATACGTTTGAAAAACAAAATTAATACTAAAATACATTGCAATGTAACTCCACGCTATTAATTAACACATGTCACTACGTACCAAAATAATGTTTCAGTTCGCGTTCTTTGATAGCATCCGGCGAAACATCTGCTATTAATTTCGATAAACCTAAAATACCCATTGTGCCTCAAGAATAATGAGATTTACAGGTTACAAAGTGTTTCGTGCGAATCTCAATCGCATGCGTAGAGTTCTAACGTTACGCCTTGTTGATTCTATTGACTATTTTCGCGCCAAATTCTGACTCCCGCCAAAACATAAGGAAATTCAAAAGCAGTAAGCAGAAAAGCATCCACTTTTAAATAATTTCAACTAGACGAAATGAAAAATATTTATGCGAGAGGTTCATCATCCTTTGATATTATTGGATAGTATTCTTTACTTTATATGCATATATGGTTCGAATGGTTCTGGGGGTTCTGGGTTTGCCGCACACTTCGTCCTTTTAGCGAGACGAGGATGCTCCGTGCGCGACTGTCTCCGTTGGTTCCCGTGAGTGCGAGAAGGACAGCCATATGTCGGGTGGGTCGCCGATTGAGCAAAGTCGGTGTTCCGTGCTGACGGCCAATAGGAGGCCGAGTAATCATCATTGACAGTGGCCCCCGAAAACGCTTAATTTTCTCAATGAGATATCATATTTTTTCCTACAAGTGCTTTTATTAGCAATAAAATACATCGAAAAGATAATTTCTGGTTACAAGATTACAAAAATCTCTCATATGACAATGTCAAAATGCTCTTCAGTGCTCCCTGTTCGGAGCAGCGAAAAGCCGGTTCACTGAGTGACGTATTTGCTAGAGGGACACCGACTTTGCACATCATTGTACATCGAGAGGCCTTTTTATAGTACATTGCTTGATATCCTGCATCTTGTTCTCGTGCTACTATATCGCTAATGGCTGAAGAGGCGACGCAAACACCACGGTGCAGACATATATCAATCTCTCACTCTCACCACAGTTATCTATCCTCTCACTTCGTACTTTGGCGCAACTGCGCATGCGTGCAGCTGCTAACGCATGCGCATATATTCGAAAGCATAATGTTTTGTCTCACTTTCTCGGCGCCGCTCCCGCTTATAGGAAAATACGTGGCTAGCAATATAGGATAGTATTACATATATGGCTCTGGTCTTTATTCCTGCAGCGGAATACATGGTACACACATACACACGCGTATATTTTCTGCACTTTATGAAGAGTTCAGGCGCAGTGTAGGAATAAAGAACAGACCTATGACGGGAAGTACGCTTGCTCTGACACTTCTAATACTTGGTAGCATTGAAACTATTGTCGACGATTCTCGCCAATTTCACAGCAAGGTTTGACGACTCACGCCACGTTCTTTCCAATTTTTATTATTGCTACTTGTAATTGCGGTTAGAACTGTAATTGATTCTTCGTTACAACCGTTACAATGGCAAAATTTGACTTAACGTCTCGCATAGGTCAATACCTCGATCGGCATTTAGTATTTCCACTTCTTGAATTTTTATCAGCTAAACAGGTATGTTGATACACCTTAATGTTATGTACTGTCGACCGTGTTCGGTTATGTTACTGATATTTTCCAGATTTACGATGAAGACGAGTTGCTTCAAGCAAAATTGGATATCCTCAGTAAAACTAATATGATAGATTACACTATTGACATCAGAAAGCAACTTTATCCTAATTTGGAAGTGCCCGAGGTAAACTGATTGTGCATGTTCATATTGTCTATTGGAGGCTATTAATTGAAGTTATTAATATGTTTGATTTAGGAATTAAAAGCACGTCGTGCGGATGTACTACAAGAACTCAGTATTCTGCAAAATAATGTTTCCGTCGTTGTAGCGCTTATGAATAATGAGGAAGTAATGAAAAAAATGGAAAATATGAGAGATTCCAAAGCTCTCAATAATTATCTTACGCAAGAATCAGATGTGAGTTGAGCAGACAAATTTGTGGTAGTCGTTTTTAATATAATAAGATTCGATAATCTAATGATAAGATCGCTAATAATAATTCATAACGTTGATTCTTCCTGACAGTTTAGAGTGGAAATGATGGATAGCTTCGTAAAGTTAGCCAAATATCGTTACGAGTGTGGTAATTATTCAGTTTCCACGTCATACCTGTATTTTTACATGCTAATAATGCCGCCAACCGACAAGGTAAGTTTTCTACAAAGCCGCAGAATGACCAAAAACGTAAAGCGTTATAATTTTTATTCTTTACTTTGTGTTTAGAATTATCTAAATGTATTATGGGGTAAACTGGCATCAGAGATCCTTGTGCAAAATTGGGAAACTGCATTAGAGGATGTAAATAAGTTGCGCGAATATATTGATAGCAATGTTATTGGAAATTCTCTCCAAGTACTGCAACAACGTACTTGGCTTATCCATTGGAGTTTATTTGTGTTTTTTAATCATGTGAAAGGGAGAGATCTGATCATCGAAATGTTCCTTTATCGACCACAGTATGTTACTACTAAATTTATTGTACCGTACGTCATGATGTTTTTCTTAGTTCACATCATCTAATGGAAGTTATTGTTTCAGCTATTTAAATGCTATTCAAACTATGTGTCCGCATATTTTGCGTTACTTAGCTGCAGCAGTAATTGTTAATCGTTCTCGGAGAACAATACTGAAAGACCTTGTGAAAGTAATACAACAGGTAAATATAAGCGTTTTAACTTTACAAGGTGATAATGACGTAAAAGAACAATGTTTGCATGATTTTATATTATATTATATTTATATTTCTATAGGAATCTTATACGTATCGGGACCCTATAACAGAGTTTCTAGAACATTTATATGTGAATTTTGACTTTGATGGAGCAAGACAAAAACTACAAGAATGTCAAACTGTAGTGTTTAATGATTTTTTTCTCATCGCATTACTTACTGAGTTTGTTGAGAATGCAAGATTGATGATTTTTGAAACATTTTGTCGAATACATCAATGCATAAGTATTGGGTATGTACAAGTTTCATTTTTTCAAAAACAATTCATTCAAATCTTTGAAGGCAATCATATTTAAACTGTAAACCATATTCATTCAGAATGCTTGCCGAGAAACTTAACATGAAGGCAGATGTAGCAGAATGCTGGATTGTAAACTTAATTCGCAATGCACGATTAGATGCAAAAATTGATAGCAAGTTGGGACATGTTGTAATGGGAGGGCAACCCGCATCTCCCTACCAACAACTTGTCGAAAAAATTGAGGCGTTGAGCGTACGAAGTGAAGCATTAGAGAATTTAATTGAACGAAAATTGAAAGCAAAGAATCAAGACCCAGTGAGTATAGTGTGGAATTAACAAGGTTAGTATCTATAGTTGATATTTTTTATGCACGATATAACAGTTTTTTTATTGTGTTACTCAAAGTGGTAAATATATTGTTTGTTTCGTATAGAGATAACTATATGATTAAGTTTTATATTGACATTAAAAACATCAATTACCATATTATAGAATATTCTTGTATGTTTTTAGTACCAACCATCGTGGATTCTGGATTTATGAGATCTTAATCTCAACATGAGCATGTTGCAAAGAGGATTTAGTTCAAGATTATACAAAATTCTTAGTGTCAAAATAATTTGGTTTGTAAATGTGAGATTTTGGGAATTAAATCTCGTGACAATGCATCAATGTATTTTAATTTCTTTTGTTTTATGAACCTGGAGAAATCAATATAGCAAGATAAATAAACACTAAGCTCTTATTTACGAATGTATGTACACTACGTTTGTATATCAAGTAAATTATAATACATGAAGTATTTTGTTTCACATCAAAAAGTCAGTAGATTTTCCCACAGTGTGTCATACTTGTATAGTAAGATAAATGCATATGTTGTGTATATTTTTCAATTTTTTAATAAATGTGCTCCAACAAAGGTTGCGTATTAAGTAATAATCGATTCATTTACATTTGTTAAAAAATCATCCATGTCTGATGGCAAAAAATTACATCCTGTGTATGCATGGTGATCTATACAATATATTAATACACTTCTCCAATAAGGATCTCGAGCCAATGTTTGGGGGTTTCCTATAATGATAAGTAACACACGAGCACGGGTAATTGCAACATTCAATCGTTTTGGAGAAGCCACGAATCCAAGGGCATTTCTTATATCTTCGTTAATATGATTAATAGAAGATCGAACTGTTGACAGTATTATGACATTGCGTTCCTGACCTTGAAAGCCTTCCACACTACTGATTTTTGGACATTCAACATTCAGTTCTAATAGCAAGTCTCGAATTTGATGTACCTGTTCAAAACGATTAAATAAAAGTAGATCAAGATCTTATCTATTACATTATTTACACGCACATAGAAGTGTAAATTATCCGATACCTGTTTTTGGTATGGTGTTATTATACCAATATCATCAGCAATAAGACCTCTTTTGTATAAGTTTAAAAGATAAAGATATGCTTGTGTCGCTTCTGCTGGATTATACCAGCTGAAAGTATCGGAATCTCTAGAATTTTCTCCTTTAACCCCATGGAATATTACAGCTGGCGGCAGTCCTGGTCTTTCTGGCAGATCAGCAGATAAAAGCTGCAAAAGCTTTGCTTCTCTACTCTTCTTAGAAGATATCTGCGTATCATGGTTACTGTATAGTTTTAAGAAATAAGAGAATACTAATAACAATTACCAAACATACCTGTGGCTCCAATTCAGAATCATAAAACAACGAATTTGATAATTCTAATATCTCTGGTAGACTTCGGTAATTCATAACCAATTTAGTAACGAGTCTTGGGTCATAGCAAGTTTCAAAACCTTCAGGATCTCTTTGATATGGAAACTGATGTAAAAGTCTTGAGAGAAACGATTCACCTAAACCATAGTGTTTTGCTAATTTACTTTGTACGACAGGTCCTAACTGCAATGGATCTCCAGCAAGCACAACTTGCCCACAATCAGAATGTATAAAGTTTAACGCAATCATAATTTCTGGTTCTGTTGCTTGACCTGCTTCATCTACCAGTACATGAGAGAAATGGCCTCGAGCAAATCCCATGTTATGTAGTATTCCCAGTGCAACACAGGTACCAACTGTAATTCGATGGCGTCCAAGTACGTTCATCATACAGTTTAGTTTTACACCCTTTTGATACTGTTCACATGTGTTTTGTGTGCCTGGTGCTGCTAAATTAGCCGTAGCACAATAAGGTAATAACTTTTCTGGAATCACATCACCTTCTAAGCAATGATGTGCAATAAGCCTTACCTGAAAATAAGTGAACAGAAATTCATTACGTTAATGTAATGTAAGGTAAAGATACTTGTATCAATAGGAAAAGGTTGTCTACTCGTAGGATTTTTAATTAAATACTTCATGGACTGTAATTTAAAAAAGATTGTTTACATGCAAATTAGAAGAAATCTATAAATGTTGTACCAAATCACCAGGCTTGAGTATATCGCTGTCTAGTAAACGTTCTGCCAATAAATTGGCAGAACTGTTCGATGGTGTGGCTACTAATAGTCGACTTTCTGGTATCAGTGTAAAAATTTGCAAAATAGTTTCACATAAAGTCACAGTTTTTCCAGTACCAGGAGGCCCAAATATGACATACGGCAATGGCCTAGCTGTTCCTTTCAATACATTTCTCACTGCTTCTTTTTGGTAATAATTCAAATCATTATTAAACCATATTAATTTCCGTTTCTTAAGATCTCCAATGCTATCTTTATACTCTGGTTGCAAAGTTGTAGGTTCCGGTATTACATTTGTAGACGACATTGAGCTTAATGTCTCATTAGATTGTGTATTACATGGTATACCAATGTCAGTGGATAATTTTTTCCGTGAACAAACAGAGGATTCTTCTGATGCATTGAAACATTGCTCACTTGGTTTCACATTGAAGAGTCTTTCAGCAACTGATATTTTTGGAGGGGATTTTGCTATACTGTCACAAGACCCTTCGCTAGTGGATGTTACACTAGTATTAAAACTGGACGAGGCAATCGATTCGCTACGCTTATGGTTGCAGTGCTTCTGCAGAAGTTCTTCTTGAGTAGCTTCTTCTACATTCAATTGAAATTCTTTTTCGTATACTTGTGTTGGAAATAAAAGTTGGCGTCCAAGACGGCTCATAGTCAAATTAACAGCGTTGTGACAGCGCTGTATTGCACTGTGCGAACATTTAAATGATACCTGACATTCTTGATTGTTATATTTATCATGAAATGCTTGATTAAATTTTAAGTAAAGGTGTGCACTTCCAATCTTGTGAATGAAACCTTCGTATTTTAATATTCCTACAATGTAAAAAATTTATAACTTAATGAAAAGTTTTCTTGTACATGTTCATATTAACTTACCTTGAATATTGTCGCACGCGCAGGATATTATAGCTCTGTCGCCTACAAGGAGTGCTGGCCGTTTATCTGCCAGGCCATTTACTTGCAAGACAAGGTACTCTCCAGAATGTCTCATTCTTGTGCTATCTATGTCGTATTGCTGCATTTGTAGCGTACGTTCAATTTCTTCTAAATAAAGTAAAGCATGAAAACGATCTTTGTAGTTTTCAAAAGTCAAGCCTTTTAAAAGACAAGGTATCGCATTTCCTATAGCTATTTCATTCTCAATATGTGTTTTATTCTCTTTAATCGAACTTAATACTGCTTCCCAAAAATGAGATGGAACTTTGAATACTCCATTGCGTATTTTGATGAATGCAGGTGGCTTACATGGTCTAATGCCAGGAATATATGAAGATTGATCTAAGTCTACTGAAGTTGGAATGCGCGTATTTCTTTTATCGCTGGGACTAGAAATTTGGTCAGTTGAAATATTCACTGCATTGACATTGATATTGAAAGTTCTTTCAATTTTAAAATGTTTGAAGTCAAACACCACACATTCGCTTGAGTAGCCCACAAATTGTGCTTTACACTTAAATATGTAAGAGCTAGCCTCGGAAGGATTCAATACCGTGATGGTATTAACCATTGGCCATGCTAATGAAAGTTGCGACTGAGTTTTCTTCGTTATACAGTAACAGTTATATAAAACATGCGTTTGATGGCTTATGTTTTGAATCGACACTACTAAGTTTGCTTCTTCCTGTATGTTTAATATGAATTGGAAATCGGACGAGATAATTATGCCATGTTTATTTTCTTCTGCATTATTCACATCATTCCGAGGCAATGCCGGGTTACACAGTTTAAATGGATTTGACGAAACCTGTGAAAATGACATATTATATGCAAAATAATTGTCTTTAATACAATTCCTTGAATTACTTTGGTCAGAATGTAATAAACAATTTAATTAAGCTCAACATTATTTGTAGAATTATTTGTGGATTATTTGGCCATTTATGGAAGATTTAACGCAGTATATATGAGAATATATTTTACCTGCACCAGTGGAACGATGCTCACTGATCTCCAAGTATACACATTTTGTTCACTCTCTATGCTTTCGCTAACAATTTTATCCCCAATGCATGGAATGTACCCTGACTCGCACACTCCTTTATGAAATATCACCTGCTTTTCAATTATTCCAGTACCGTTAATTGAATTATAATTAGTAATTATCCCAATGTGCAACTTGGATCTTAAAGGTTGAATTCCATCTATCTCCAAAACTTCACCGGTCAAATCTATCGTATTCTCATTAATCTCTACCAATGCATCCAATTTTAACCAATCGCCAATTATTGGGATAAATTCGGAGTGAATTTTATCTAAATTAAAAATAATATTATTTGGTTCCACAATTACTCCTCTACCTTCTCGTCTTGTCACTTTTCCTATTATATTCCTTCTTAATATATTGGCCGTGGTAATCGAAACAGTACTAGACTGAATATTCACCGTATCGTCCCATCTTTCATCGATTACAGACATAATTTTACTAATTTTTGGCGCGGCATCCTTTGTCGTTTGAAACGCCAAGTAATGCACTTTGTCATTTACTTTCAAATTGTCCACTAATATATTAATCATCTCGCACATGTATCGGTCGTCCACAAGAACGTATTGTTCGTTAACAAAGGTAACACTTCCAGTCGTATAATAACATCCCTCGCCAGTAGACGTTTCTTCCTTACACGCTATGTCTTGGTCCTTGGCATCTTCGATACGAGCTATAGCTTCGTTTATGTTATCTAAATTAGTCTCTAAGGATTGTTTCCATCCCAAAGCGCATTTAACAACAGAAAATACGAAAGACAACATGATCGACTTTTCTGACCTTTTTCAAAGTACCTATACGCATCGGAGTTTGTACTTTCTCGGTAGCAAAAACATTTAAGATTTCAAGAAATTACGCATACCGATCAATGGGTTGATATCTCCATTCTGTGCTTTTAAGGTATTCCAGTTCTTTTCTGAGTGATTGCACACGTTTCAAATGTAACTCTCTAAGAAGTCGTTTCTGTTGTTTTTGTTGTTGTAACTCACATTTCATTTGATTTAAGATCTTGGACGTTTGAGTTCCACTAGAAGTTAACTCGGATTCCTGGGATTCAGACGTTCTCTGTCCGGATGAGTGTCCTAAGCTACTTGGCGATAATGTGGACGAATTCATAATTTGATACTTAACAATAATAATTGATCTCCTTGTCACCTTTTCGAGCACAATCTCAAATCAATTTCAGTAATCATAGTCATCCTTCTGTAACATAACACCGCGTATAACTTCCTTAAAGAAATTGGCAAGTACGTTCATTTACACTGTCTGTTTTCAAAATACAATTTGATGAAACCAGTAACTGTAGGGTACCATAAGACTACATATCATATCCCACGAAACTTTTTCGGCCTTAAATTTCGCACAGAAAAACGCGCCATCTACTATGTTTGGCTCCTGGGTGTGGAACCACCGACAAGATATAGGATATGATAGGATCCTAACAGCTTACGGGAGCTCGCGGCACGAAACTGAATTACCGACGGAACGAAAATTTCTAGTGGTAATGTAGCGACCTCTATCCATACAAAACGGAGAGATCAAGAACTAATATTAAAGAAGGATAGCGAATAACGAGTCAAATAATGGCAGAGTATGCGGAGATGTCAAATTCAAGCTGTTCAAGATACGAGGCATACATTAGCTGCTTTCCTTTCACAATAGAAATGAAATATTCAAATCAGTTTAGTTCAATTCGTCCAATCAAATTCTCATCTACTTTAGCCAATCCAATCAGATTCTTGTCTACTTCTGAAGTGATAGGATATGATGTGATCCGATCTAATCACAGCAGGGAACGAAATTAAAGCACCTGCCTATGTATTTAGTTATGCCAAAGTATAAATTATTACTCTAATTATTCTGAAAATAATATCAACCAACTCGCGTATCTAGTTGTTCAAATCTTAAAATTAAATTACAGTAGAATTATCTACATTTTTTCAATTTCCATGAAGTTTGCGAGTGTGCGAGATGCGAAAGAAAAATATCAGTCATGCGTAACGATTCAAGCGCGAAAATTCCTTTCTATTTACCTTAACGTTATATTTCCGATTTAATGATTCTCGATCATGTTGTCCCGTCGTGGCAAACCATTGAAACGTGAGAATATTCGGAAATGATAGAAGCTGCGATTGCCTTTAATAAATAACATAAGGACGCGATATGCCACCTGTAAAACTTTGATTTTAAACCTATCTGAGAGGACAACAACATAAATCATGAAGAAAGCTGTTGTTAAACGAACAGCAGCTGGATATTCAAAGCAAAATTTGAAGAAACCGTTTGAGTACTGTTGCGATATAAAAAATCAGGATCCAAAAACTCAATATGATATGCGAGAAACACCATATGAATCGTCGATGACCGACGTGCTGGTAGATAATGGCGGTCCAGGTTTAAACTTTTGTATTGAAGATTACGGTAGAATGATCTTTCCCGTTCAGCGCAGTGGATTCATGAAAACAAAAGGTTCCGCTTACGTTGGTGAATGCAAACGTTGTCGAGGACCGTTGCAATGGTTCTTACAAGATGAAATTGCATTGGCTCGTGATATGTTGGCTCACGAAAAACAAACAAAGTGTCAAGCCGAAACGCGCAAGAATATTAGAAAAGCCAGGGAAAGGGGTAATGTAGGAAAAGACACCGCACTAAACAGTTATGAAAAGGTGCTCCGGTGAAAATGACTAAATTTTAAACATACATTTTACTTTCTTTAGTTCTCGAACAAAAGTTCCTACAGGCAAAATATAAAAAATGATCGGTTTTGCCGTTTCAACCCTGAAAAGCCTGAGAATTGTGATGCTCTTTTGCATGTGAGTCTCTTATTAATATTTATTAATCCGCATTAATGTGTTTATATATTCGTATGAACATGTGCATTATTTCTCGCTGTCATACGAATACCATAGCGCGACATACGCTGATCGAGCGTCTGACTATTAGACGAACCGCTTGTGGTGGACATCGACAATTATAATGTAAACTAGTCGCAAGTTTATTTGCTTCCATTTTATTTCACTGAAAAGTAATTTTGTTTCTTCTTAATGTATCCCGGCATGAATTCCCTGTCACCGCAATAATCCGAAACTATTATTTTTGCTGGTCGAATCTCGAGCTTTTAATAAGAGCTCAAGCGGCAAACCTGTTCATTTCTTGACATTTTGCCGGTAAGAGCTTTTTGTTAAGAAGCAAAACGAGGAAGTAAAACATATTTAAAATTCAGCCAGTTTCGCTGGGGCCCCATTTTCATACTGCTTATTGTTAGTGCGGGGTCCTTTAAAGCAAACAGATTTTTCTACTTGCCCCAAACATTACTAACTGCATTTAATGTTTTTTACTTTATAGAAAAGGTGCGAAAGAAAGCTAATACAACCGAGCAAAGGCTAATTCAAACTTTGCGAAAAAGAAGGAAACTAAATAAATAATAACAAGAACAGATGTCAAAGTAACTGAGACGGAAAGTAAGCATTACTAACAATTTCTGCGTTAATAGAGTTTATAAGCAATGGAAATAACGTAATAAAGTAAAGAATTTACAAGTAATGTCAGTATTTTGCATCTTATTTTCTTTGCATTGTATCTATCCACATAAAATTTTAGTTCTTGCGAATATCACTTGACAAATTTATTAAGAAATATATTTTAATGAAAATACAAAATGGCCTAGCTAATATTAGACATTTACATAAGATGTATGCATCTGTGAAAACAATATTTATTAAGGTCTACACATATTACAGGTGGAAAAACTCGAATTTTTTATTGATAAGCTATTTTTCTAAAGTTTATTATGCATTTATCAGTACAACAAAAGCTAACTTCCGACTAGAATAAAATCTACTCAAATTTCTCAAAAGCTAGCGTTGTAAAAAAGAAAACTGTAAATCTACAAAGAATACAACGGTGAAGACAATCACCTGGAAATTAACATACTTGAATGATTCAGCTGATGTCAATTTATTAAAAAGCATAATATTCACTTTGCTCTTTGCCGTAGTTTGGAAATTATGTGTATCATTTGCATACAGTAATATTTGTAGAAGCATAGTATATTAAATTTTATCAATAATACAAAGAATTAAAGTACATATAGAAAATTTTTACAACTAGAAAAACTTAACATAGGCTCATTTTCTATGAGTGGCAACATAAATATGTATAATTTATACTTCGAAGTATCATGTACTAATTTAAGTTTCACCATAAAACTGTTGTCAGAAAAATTGCAATACTATAAGAGAAAGACAAAAGTAATTAGAATTAGAAATTTAAAAACTTTATAAACCAATCGGTCGATGATCAAACATAGTATTTTTGTATAATAAGATTCAGATACTCATACAACTTAAGAAATGTTAATACTAATACTATAGATTCTTATGTACTTGTACATATTTGGATATAGTTGCATTCTATAAACAAAAACAAAAGTAAAAAGAAAAAAAAATAAAATCTCTGAACTCCTCTAAATTTCTTCCTGCAGATTAATGTTTCCTCAGTTTTGATCATTCACATGTTGATATTTAAAGCTATAGAGTATGTTTGGGAATGTTATCTTCTATAGTAACATCTGAATCTCCCTGAAGGTTTGCTGCCTTTCTGTGTAGATTTAAAACTAGTTGATTTTCAGAGTCACCAGTTTCAGGAGGGTTTACCTCGTCAACTATATATTCAGTTGTACTGATGCTTGTAGGTATTAACTTCTCATCGAATCCAATTCTCGAAGTTTCTGACGTATGCGGCTCATTCCGTGATACACTTTCAGATTTCAACTTTTCATCATATGCGATCTTTTGTGTTTCCAGGGTTTGATGTAATGGATTAGAGTCAGGCTCAGGAATCTCTGATTCCACGGTAACAGTTTGTGATGAATCCAGTGATTCACTTGCATCGATACATACTTTTTGTTCTTCTTTTATGTTTACCCCTTCACTTAAAACTGTTACAATGTCTACTTTAGAAGTAGCTTTTAATGTACTATCAAATTTGATTTGTTGATTTGGTGGTGCTTTTAAACAATCAGTTGAAATTTCTGAACATGTTTTCTCTGTTTCATCTTGAATATCACTACCCAAACTATTCTCACTGTCGGACTTAATTGGGGATGTAATACTAATAGATTGAACTGCTTCTTCTTTTGTCAAATCTATTGGCACAGTAACTTCATTAAACATTTCTTCAGATGCATCAACAAATTCAATTTCTTCATCTTTTGATGTTTCCAACAGATTTATTTCATGTGTGATAGAGTCTGCAATTTTGCCATCTGCGGCTATTGCCTGTGTGGAATCAATTGAGGGTTCGATACTGACAACTCCTTTACTTTCCTGAGTTATAGAATCACTTGTACGATTCTCATCTACATTTTCATGTTTATGTACCATGGACGTTGCTGTAGTAGTCTCCAAATCAATTTGACTGCAAATTTTTTCTTGTACTGAATTTTCTATATTTCCATGTACCGTATTACCTTCCACAAAGTCCTTAACAATGCTATCTGACTTTAGTACACATATACTAACATCGGGCGTATTCTGCACGTTTTGTTCTGTTTTAATATTTATTGTGTTTGTTACATCTTCGGTCTTCAAATTTTGTACAGCATGTTCAACATCTATTTTAATGCCATCTGCGGCTATTGCTTGTGTGGAATCAATTGAGGGTTCGATACTGACAACTCCTTTACTTTCCTGAGTTATAGAATCACTTGTACAATTCTCACCTACATTTTCATGTTTATGTACCACGGACATTGTTGTAGTAGTCTCCGAATTGATTTGACTGCAAACTTCTTCTTGTACTACATTTTCTATATTTCCATGTACCGTATTACCCTCCACAAAGTCTTTAACAACGCTATCTGACTTTAGTACACATATACTAACATCGGGCGTATTCTGCATGTTTTGTTCTGTTTTAATATTTATTGTGTTTGTTACATCCTCGGTCTTCAAATTTTGTACAGCATGTTCAACATCTATTTTAATGCCATCTGCGGCTATTGCTTGTGTGGAATCAATTGAGGGTTCGATACTGACAACTCCTTTACTTTCCTGAGTTATAGAATCACTTGTACAATTCTCATCTACATTTTCATGTTTATGTACCATGGACATTGTTGTAGTAGTCTCCAAATTGATTTGACTGCAAACTTCTTCTTGTACTACATTTTCTATATTTCCATGTACCATATTACCCTCCACAAAGTCTTTAACAACGCTATCTGACTTTAGTACACATATACTAACATCGAGCGTATTCTGCATGTTTTGTTCTGTTTGAATATTTATTGTGTTTGTTACATCTTCGGTCTTTAATTTTTCATGTTCAACATCTATGTTAATGCCATCTGTGGCTATTTCCTGTATGGAATCAATGGAAAGTATTATACTAGCAGGTTCTTTACTTTCTTGAGTTATACAACCACTTGTACGATTCTCCTCTATATTTTCATGCTCATGTGTCGTAGACATTACAGGAGTCTCCAAATTGATTTCACTGTAAACTTGCTCTTGTACTAAACTTTCTGTACTTGCAGGCACTGTATCATCCTCCGGAAAGTTCTTATGAATACTATTTGACTTTAGCATACTATCATCGGGCGTGTTCTGTGATTTGCGGTCTGTTTCAACATTTATTTTATTTGTTACATTCTCGGTACTTGAATTTTGTACAGCGTCTTTGACATTATTTATTTCACTTAAACAACTAAACTTTTCAATGTTAGGATTGTTTGCAGTTCTATCTTGGAGTTCCATGTCATCTGTGACATCTTTTACCATATTCTTTACTATGTCATCTACTGTGAGTTCCATTACAATGCTGGCTGGCTCATCTTGGAGTTTGTTGTTATATTGAATGAATTCTGTATTCAATTCACCATTATCTTTAAATACTGTTACATCAGCTGCTACATTATTCTTTACTATTTCTTCGACATCTACTTGATTCTGTGCCTTTGTGCTAGAATCTCCACAGCTATCTTGTATAGTCTGATGGAACATATTCTCATCTTGCTTGTTAATAACATTACTTGTGATGTTATCGCCTTTGAGAGGAGATTCTGCTATCTCTATATTTTCAATTGTATCCTCATGCACATTTTCCAATATCTGTTCAGAATTTGTTGTAGTGTATAAAATATCTTCTTCACTTGCATCAATAATGTCCATTTTTTCTTCACAGACGTCTGCACTAGGTGGCAGTTCAATTGTTTCATTCCCTCCAAATTGCTCATTATTAGATTCAGCAAATAAGATATCAACAACATTTTTTCCATTAAGACTTAATCGTACTTTCACCGGTTCTCCATCCTCAAGAATCTCAAACTGGAACATAGTCGCACCTTCAGCTGCAAGATCTTTGAATGTGTCACAAGCTTTTTGAGACCACGATTGAATACTGCTTGGCATTTCCAATGTGCATTGCTTAGATAGTACAGGAATATTTACAATATCTTCAGGCAGTACCCTCAGTTTAGCTGTAACAGCTGAGTTGCCATAATCTATGTACAAAACTTTGGTTACATCATCTCCATGTGATAGTATTTTTGCTCGATACCACTGTTCATCTTCTGGATACTGTGCTGCACAAATCGTTCCGCTTTCAAAATTAGTCAGGGGCAAAAAACTAGGTGCTGCTTGTAAACGATCTGACATGACTTCTAAATCAGTGATGCTACTTTCAGCTTGAACCCAGAATTCACTTAAAGAATTAACATAACTTATAACTACATTTGGCGTGTTTTCTTCACCCAAGGGTGGTAATCTTTCTTCAATAACTGGCAAATGTTGTTCACAGAGATTTGCAAGAATATCTGCCACATTGTTATTTTCATAAGTTAGTTTGACTAGTGAGGTCTCATCTTCCTCTAAAATGTCTAATAAAAAGATTGTCGCACCATCTGCAGCTAATTCATCGAACATTTTACAAGCTTTATTGGACCATTCGGTAATACCTTGTGGAAGAGCTAAACGACACTTTCTTGACAACGGTGGTAAGTTTGCAAGATCTTCAGGAATAGCGCGGACTTCTGTGGATACAGCTGAATTTCCATAATCTATATATCTGACCTCTATACCAGATTGATTATATGATATAACTCTTGCTCTATACCATAATTCATCTTCAGGATATTTGGCAACGCATAGTAAACCTTCTGCTATTTCATCTACCTTCAAGAACATATCTGCGACCATAAATCTGTCAGACATTACTTCGAGATCTGCAATCGATTTTTCTTCTTGCACCCAAAATTCACTTGGTGAATTTATATGACTTACAAAGGCCGAATGTGGATCTAATTCAAGATCAACTATTTCATCTATTAACTCTTCTTCAATTTGTATCATAATAGCATGATGTTCCGTTACTAAGATTTCACGAATGCTTTTGCCTTCTATGAATAAATCTACTCGTTTAGGCATACTATTTGCTATGACAACAGCCTGCAAGAAATCAGTAGACGTTACTAGATTTTCAAATTTTTCACATGTTGCTGTACTCCAATCTTCTGAGTCAACTGGTATAACGTCTAATCTACATTTAGTAGCAAATGGTTTTAATGCTGTCCACGTTTCATCAAGTTGTCGTATTTTTTCCGATTTGTTATCAATTACATCGGTATTACCAAAATCAATAAATCGGACTGTTGTAATATCCTCGTCTGCATCAAGCACCTCTGCTCTGTACCACAAGCTATCAATTGAATAAACAGCTGCGCACAAAGTACCTTCTTCTAAAATACCGTTCACTAGTGGAAACTGTGTTATGTCAATTTGAAATTGACTTTGCTTTTGATAGAGAATGTCAGCTTCATCCATGCACTGTAGCCAAAATTGGCTTGGAGAGTCAGCATGTGATACACGTACAGTGTATGTGCTTCCTATGGGTACATCCACTTTGCACTGTAAAGGAGGTATAGGTGCTACATCCTTTACTAAATTCAATGAACGGAATTTTTCACTGATTTTGTCACCATTATCTATCAGTTCTACGACCCATTTTTTGTGTACATTATAAAAGATCGCTACGAGTTCTTTACCACACAAATGCGCTTGCAATATTTGTACTTGTTCTGATTCTGTGCCATTAAGTGTAACTGTTAATGAAACATTTATAGCAAGCTGATGAGGTACATAAAATTGGGGGTCCAATTCCATTAACGCAGTAAATGCAATTTCTTCCCCATTACCATAATCAACGAATGTTACGCATGCACTGGTCTGCGCACATTTTATAATTTTCGCTCTATACCAATGCCCATCAGTGCTTTTTGCAGCACATAATAGACCCGGTTGTGGTTCTATGACTTTCCCGAACTGAGAATAATATTCTTCCAATGATTGTATCAGGTTTGTATCAGTTCCATAATCTGAAGAACGTTGTAACCATATACTGCCAGAATGAGTTGCATATGATACAGTTACAGTATGCGTAGAACTAAAAATAGGCATTTGACATATTGGTGAAGTTTTCTCACTGATATCATCAGTTATATCTATTTTGCTGCCTAATGAGTTGTACAGCGTAACAACAAGGCTGTAACAAAACCATTTGTAAATAACTTTTGTAAAACATTACCTAAAATATGTTAATATAACTCATTACCTATCTTGTATATCCTCAACGAGTATAATAACTTCTTTCCCATCAATAAGTTCTTGTAACTTCTCCTTTGTTACACAAGAAAGCTGAGACTCTGGTTGAAGGCGACATTCTATCGCTTGGTTTTGCATACCAGAAAGTTCACTTGGTAGTGTCAGAACCTAGATTTAAATAATGTGACACAATCACAATTTGATATGATATAAAATATTTTTAATATTAAGATATTTAAAGAGTCCTCGATAACATATGTTTGGACTAATAAATAATATTGTATTTGATACGAATCGTGTATTTTAAATTTGCCTAATAAGGCATGGTTGCTTTGCAGCAATATGTATGGCATTGACTACACCAGTTATTAATTTTCTGTCAAGTAAAAATCACATTACATGGCAGTTTCATATTATGTATGACTGAGAAACTCACGCAATCCAGGTTTCCGTAATTTTCTCCAGTATCAATAAGTTTTACATCAAAGCTGGTAAATTCTGAACATGTAATGACTACGGCTCTTCTCCAAATTCCATTTGAAGAAACCAGGCAACCTGCACCAAGGCATACCTCATGGACTTTCATATGGGGCATCACCTGGCATTATATACTTATACTTTTAGAGAGAACTGCCTCAGAACTCATACAAATAAGCAGGTATATACAATCAAATTGTAAGTACTTTATTTTCCAAATATTCGCAATGTTGAAAAACAAATTTGTATACTTTTAAAGTAGACAATTATAGCTCTGAGATTAACTAATTAATTTGCACCTGTATATATAACTCATTTGATCATCTGAATATTTATAACCATACAACTGAAGTACTCTAGTTTTTACAGTTTTACTCAGATATTTGTATATCATAGTACACAAATTGATTTTAAACCAAAAGTGCAAATTTTATGTGGGTAGGTATCATCGAATGATACTTCTAATTACAATTCCATTAAAATTGATTATATTTGTGAACCCTTTACATTTTTGGTTATACAATTATGTTAAAAAATCAGCAGTCAGAAAGTAGCATAATTGCTAAACGTTCAGTTAGAGTGTTTCTCAGTCATGCATTTAATGTAAAATGTTACATATGTAAATGCCATTTATAATAATTGTTATTAAAGTACAATGTAACATGATTTTGGTCTGTGTTAGATTACTTTTTATAAAAGGTTGGTGTTACTTTATGAACATATTATGGATCCTTCAATCTACCATACATAGAGCAATACAAAAATTAGCCAAAAAAACATTCTTGATGATTAAAACATAAAATGGTATAAGGGCAATCCATAAGTATGACATAAAATTAGTTTCTTTAGGTAACAAAAACAATGTTAATAATGTAAGTTTTTAGTTAAATTTTTAATGTTTTTTTGCTATGGCTGAGTACTGCAAGTGAAAAAAAAAGTTTATAACAGTATCGATTTCCAAATTATTTATAAGTTAATATCGTGATTTTGCAATTATAAGAGCATAAGTAAAGAGTAAATTCTACGATATAGAATAGATCGTATAGAATATTATGATTTTACCATACCCAAATGTGTTTACCAAAAGTTAATAAAAATGGAAGTTCAATATCATGAGGTAACTTGTACACACTTCTAATTTTTTCAGTAAATAATTTTCAACTAGTAATTTTATATGAGTGTTACTTGGAAACTAGTTACATTAAAGTATAAAATTCAATGCATATATATACCTGAGGATCCTTCGTTGCCATAAATGCATTTATGATGTTTTGAGTTTCAGTAGCCGAAGGGAATTGCACATAAAATTTAAATGCACTTTCTACATAAGAAACCTTCACTCTAAGAGCTTGTCCATGCAATAAGGTAATATCTATCTTTTCCACATTTTGAGATCCAAACAAATTTACTGTAGAATTTTCTATAAATATAATTGAGCATATTTTTATTTTCAGTCTATGAACTATCAAGGACTGCATGATATCTTATGTAATTATAAAGTTTCGGGAACATACCATTTGCTATAGTATTGTTTTGCAAAAGCTCTTCATTTACAGGATGAATTCTCTTGTATGATGCTAGACTTTTATTCACTAATGTTTCGGCTACATTTTGCCCATTGATATTTAGAGTAATTATGTATTTATTATTTTTATTCTCACGAAATATGCACTCGTACTTATCAGCATTAAAACATACGTCAATCTCATGTTCATTTGCAGTTGACCAATCTAAACCATTGATCGGCATAATATTCTCTAAAGTACAATGAATTGCCAGTTTTGGTAGGCGAATAAATCTTTTTTCCACTGGAAAAATTTTGAATTCTTCTACTATTGCAGAATTACCAAAGTCTATGTATTGTACAAGGTGACCACCAGATTTATTTACTTGAATTATCTCTCCACGGTACAGTGCTTGATCGTCAGCGAATATTGCTATTACTGGTGAACCTACCTGTATCAAACAAAACATTTATTTGATTACAGCACTCTATTATGAATTTCTTCGATTTGATAATTATATATAGTAAAATTACCTGCAATGTGCCACATTTTATAGGTTCTTTATTAGCGTAAGTTCCTTGAATTTCATTCATCATTGCACGGAACTCTGTTTCCTTGTTGATAGGTTGGCAATAAAAATTATTTGGATTTGTAAACCATGTGACAATCACATGTAGCTTTGATTCAGTTTCATATGAAACTATATTCCATTTTGAATCAAATGAAATATAATCGGAATGTATTTGCACTTGTCTTATATTTCCGCTTGTCTGTCCTTGTCCCATGACTTCTTCTTTTGCCTTATTTAAATCAATGCCTGGGCATAGTTCCTCATTTATATAGCTGGAATTTGGTACTCCATCGATAACTTCGCGTAGTAAAACTTCAAACATATCATTACATTCAGCAATAAGCTCTATTTCTAAAGATTTTCCATCTACTTTATCTGAAAAGGCTTTTGCATCACAATTTGTTCCAGCTAAAAGCTTGCAATGTACAGCTTGTATAGGAAGATCTATAAATTCTCTTTTAATACTTTTGACTTTATCAATTGTAACAGATTCTATGTTTCCATAATCCACAAATTGAACAGTTACAGTATCATCTTTAACAGATTGTATTATTGCTCTATACCATGTAAGATCTTCTGTATATTGTGCAACACAATAAGTACCAGGCTGCATGTCAGATCCATGTAATATTTCACTATTGTTTTCATAGACTGATGCAATATTTTCCATTATAGGATCTAACTGAAGACAATCAGGACTCAGTTGTACATAAAAATCTGATGGACTATTCACAAAAACTACTTCGCAAGATTTTTTAATTCCAAGTGAAATGTTTTGTTTTGAAATATGGAATTTACTAATACGTTCAGGTGCCATGTTTGATTTGTTTGCAGATGAGTTCCAAGAGCCATTTACCTATTAAAGATATAATTTATACCTTACATAATATTATTAACATTTTAAATTTTAAATGCAAAGTGTTTATACAAAATAGTATATCAATGTATAAAATATATTCAATAATAAAATAATGTGACAAATGTTATATAAGATGGAGATAATAAACACTTTGCATTTAAGATTCAAAATGTATTGACAAAGATCTGAAGTAATATTTGCAAAGAAAACAAAGCTATTGTAAAGAAAAAAAAAAAAAAAATATTTTAGAAGTAGATATTATTTTACCTTTCGATAAGCTGTGGAAATAGAGGGACTTTTCCTAGTTTCCCTAGTGCGTTGACTAACAGGAGTATGGTCATCTGCAATGCCAATAATAATAATAATAATAATAATAATAATAATAATAATAGTAATAGTAAAAATGGTAATAATAATAAGAGTAAAATTCTGTTTTATAACTCTTCGCGAAAATTTTAGAAATCAGAAAAAATGCTAAAATTCCACCAAAATACTCCCACTACTTACCAAAACCTTTTCCACTCTTCTGAGTATTATTTCTCTCATTGTCTCGGTCAGGCCACCTAGAGTTTTGAATTCGCCCTGATACGCCTTCACGTTTGTTACGTGCACCTCGAGTGGCACTACCTCTTCCTCGCTTACTACTACTTCTAGATGATGTATCCGAATCCTTGTCACTCAAACTTTTATCAGATGCACTACTACGATTTTGTCTAGATTCATTTCCAGAAAACCTACTTCTACCACCACGTGTTTCTTTACTACTTCTATTGAATGTAGTTTCATTTTGGTCATATTTTTTGTAGGGTTCATCCTTTGTAAACTTATTGGAACGGAAAGTATCTCGATTTGATCGGTCATTTCTAAAACTATCACGCTGGAAATTACTTTTATCGGATTTATTATCATGTTGTTTTTCTTCATTTACTTCATTTTTCCAGGTTTTCGATTTGTTTCGTTCGTTAACAGTGTTACTATCATACATTGGTTGATAATTATTTTGTTGATTTTTTTTAGTTTGTTTATTCACATCCTCACTGAAAATGAAAGGGAATACAAATGGATGTACTGCAAAATAATAGGAAACCTAACACTGAATACACAGGCATGTAAATGAATATAGTAATTATAATAAACCTTTCCATATAAGAAAAAAATGTTAATATAAAAATTCCTCATGCATCAAAATAAAAAGAGTGTAGTTACACTTAACTTATAATTATACATGTTTTACTTCCAAATACATATCAAAATAAACAATGCAATATAATTCAGTAAAAAAAAATTGTAATAAAAAATGTATTTGTCTGCTTTTTTTACACTGTGCAAAATAAAAACATTATAAAAAATGTGTACAACTAGATTAATTGTGCCGACATTTAACAACAGAAAAAATATAGCTACAGGCTTTATTTTTGTTATTTTACCATGGAATTTTTATACTGTTTAATGTATTTCGCAGTTGATGTACCATATGCATGTGCATTTTAATATTGAACCTGTCATTCAAAAAATTAAATTTTAGATCACACATTAATTAGTACTTATTACTTATCACAAAGGAACCACACAAAGGTGGATATATGTTTATAGATATATTATATATTTATTCTCAAACAGCTGATACATTCTAATCTTACCTTTGCATCTGTTTAGGCACGTATTTAGCAGGATTTTCAGTATCTTGTTGAGAATTTGATAGGAAATTTGTAGGTTTTTCCATACCAATTTTGCGACATATCTGAGATTTAATACTTTCCATTCTTTCAGGATCGTATAAATCTACTAATAAGCCTTCTGGGTGTACATCAATTACATTCAAATACAAACGTTTCTCCAACGTTAGTGCTTCAAAATGGTTTGTGATTTCCTTATCCAGTAAGTTATCATAATTCCCCCATATGCACCTTATAGCTTGAGCGGGCAATTTCGTCACTAAGTCTTCACGAATGACACGCAGAGATGCCACAGATACGGTTTCTTCATTACCATAGTCAACATAAAGCACTTTTACTTTATCCGCATCCACATTGAGAATTTGTGCTCGATACCTATAAATGTAAAGTGAATCGAACAATGTTATTAATAAATCGAAATTAATAAATGTGAAAATTTCTTTGACAATATATTCAAGTTATAGTATCTATATCAAATGTAAAATGCATACAAAGTGACGGTATATTTTCTGGCGGAGTATTTATATTCATACAACAAAGTATTAATTGAATTTAGCATATTTTATACTTTGCAAATCATTGTTATAATTACCATTGTGTATCATACAATGCGGCACAGGGTAATCCGATTTTAACATGAGACAAATTTAATGAGGGTGCTGTTTTAGCATATTCAGCTAAACATGCCATTATTGATTCCAGTAATTTCGAACAACTGTCTAATTGCACGAAAAATTTTACGCACGATTCTACAAATGAAACATAGACAATTTCTTCAGTTCCTTTTTTCAATTGACATGGTTCTCTATATACAGTGTTGGTTGGTAGAATAGGTGTCACTGGACTGGAAAATGCATCTCTAAGAATATCTTTGATGTTGCGTCCATTATTATATAAATCACCGTATTGAATTAAAGGAGGCCCTTCTGGTGGTCGCACGTGTAACATAAGTGATATGCCTGATACTATCTTTTTAAAATATTCTTTCATCTCATCTGTCACAGACAAATCTTTTACACCACTTAATGTGAACCTGATGGACAATACTCGTGGATTAATATAATGAGGTGGTAACTGGAAAATATCTGTATACGGAAGTACTTCTGTGTGACCAAAATCAACATAATATAGTTTACATTTGTTTTCCATTACAGACATTACCACTGCTCTGCATAATACTTTATCCTGAGTATAACGACCAAGGCACACCGAACCTGGTAACGGTGGT
Source organism: Tiphia femorata (assembly GCA_944319695.1). Classification (NCBI taxonomy): domain Eukaryota; kingdom Metazoa; phylum Arthropoda; class Insecta; order Hymenoptera; family Tiphiidae; genus Tiphia; species Tiphia femorata. The sequence continues at coordinate 7,185,641 of OX090902.1, forward strand.
TCTTGCAATGGTTCTGTTGGATGATTATTGATCTCCCTCATAAGTTTACTTAATATTTCTGATGTACTTTGAACTTGAACAGAGAACTTTTGAGGCCCATCTTCAACGAAGGACACAAAAACGTCATGCGTCGAACCAACATCCAACACTCGAGATTTAAACACCAATGCTTCTTGAATTGGTTCTTGTAAAACAGGTTTCTGTTGTGTCACACAGGAGGGAGAAAAATTCTGCCACACCTGTGGTGTATTTCCTTGACTTTGTATATGATTCATACCTATGTTCGATATAGGTTGCATAGTGAGATAATGGTTACTTGTAATCTTTCTAGCTGGTTGTTGATATTGCGCTGATAGTTTTGTGGGCTGTACACAAGGTGGCCTATTGATTGATATAATATCATAAGATACCCACTTTTCATTGCCTATCAAGTTTAGAATACAGACATAACACATACCTAAACATTTCTTGTAATGTCGCTGGAATAGCCATATGTTTGTTCACTAATAATTCTGCAAAATCTCCCTCGTTATAACATAATTTGATAAGTCGATGTTTGTCTACCACAGAATGGAACAAAACTTTGTATTCGTTGTACCGAAGCGTCGTTTTAATGGAATCAATAGTCTTATTTTCCCAGATTCCGTTTATCGGTAAAATATTTGTCAATGTAAAATCGACTGCTACCGGTGGAAAAGATCGCAGAGCCTCTGATCCTGGTACATCCGAAAGTATGTGTATATCGTGAAGCGATTTTACCTCAACATTACCATAATCGATAAATTCTAAAACGGCCGTGCCGTCCGATCGTATTTTACGTATCTTGGCTCTATAATAACCGTCGTTTTGAAACTTTGCGCAACATAATGCATCGACAGCAAGGCCGTTGGATTGAGGCCCTGGACGACCGTGTCCTCTCGCGAATTGCTCGCCCAATGGAACGATCATTCGTTCGACACGAGTGGCTGCAGCTTTGTCAACCTGACCCCAAATTTTGAGGTACACATCATCTGCTTCGACGTGCGTCACAAAAATGATAAACTCTGCGTTCTGCCTGGTTCCAGTCATCTTGTAACAGCTTCTATTACCGTTTATATTAGATTCTTCTTAGCTATATGCATACAAAAAAATACAATAGTTAAGTATATAAGTACTCATTTATTGACTATAAAAATAATTTCTTAAATGGTCATACAGTCGGCGATTCTAGTATTGAACAATGAACGAACTTTCTCAAAGTCCAAACGTATTCTTTTTGAAGTGCACGCAACAGTAATACCGATAATATGTCCATCCGTATAGCAAATTTTGGTTGCATTTGTTTTATAATGTGTTCGCGAACTGTAACACGTACCTTCCTTTAACTGCAGTCCCTTATGCGCAATAATTTAAGTAATATGCAACTGCACGTACATGGAAATGTATGCGCAATATGCAATATTTCCAGTAAATTATAGACGCTTATTAACTTTTAATGTTGATAAGGAATGGCTTGAGAATTATCATTACTGTTTAGAATTTTCTTTGTACGAATACTATATAGACGACTCCTGACATTCACCGTAACGAACTTTTCCCCACAACAAAATGATACGCATTGTCTGCTATTGTCCAAGTTGAATTTGTACTTACATCATTATTGAAACTAATTATTCGGGTACTTCTTTGCGAATTTAATATTCATTAATATTTTAGACGTAAATACATTAGATGCTTACCCAAGTTAAGAGTTTCACAACTTAGATCAGTAGATCCCATTCTGGATTGTCGTTGACCCGGTTCTTCATTTTCTGCATGCATATATTTCGGTTGCTGTTTACAGTCCTTGCATCAGTGCGCGAAATTCAAATTGTAAATTTGGCATGAATGCAAAATTTACGCTATGTAGTCAGAAACCTGTTATGCAAATGTTTCTTAGAAGACGCAAATTCTGTATAGATTAGACAAATCCAGAAAAGATTAGTCAATAATTGAAATACCATATAAATTAGTTTTAATGTGTAACACGTGATATAAATAGAAATACATATTGAAATAATTTTAGGTTCTGGATATTATTTCTTTGCAGTAGTGAATAATCTATTAGGCGAATGATTAAGAATTGAACGAAATATTGATTTATTGGTGAGTGGGAATATTACATCGGTAAATAAATGTTTTTTTAGGTAGTTTGGTATAACATGTATAGGTTACTTTAATTTTACCCAATATGTAATACATCTCCTTCACTGTATTTATATGCTGTGAACTATATTACAATATTTAAAAAAAAAGTTGTACAAAAATAATAAAGATTTAAACACATTTAAAATAAGTATATATGAAAAAGGAATCATCCACAATGCAATTCTTACATACCCATACTTAATAAATCATTCATAAAACATTATCATATACATGCTAGTTACATATCATTCGTTGATGGTATAGAAAGAGAAATATTAGCATCGTGATATATTAAAGAAGTAAAGACTCATCCTATGAACACTAAATACATAAATAATTTAATGAAAAATCTAGAAATATTATGAACAGATATGTTATGATTATGAAAGACTCGATCGAAGATTAATTCTGATATATATCATAGAATAGCAGAATGTATTTTTCATTACATCCAATAGTTACTATGAAATTATATGTTAAACTGAACACCAATAATACTTAATCGACCTTATTGTAATTAGATTAATTTATAAATGATCTTCGTCCGATGCATGCGATCCATTGGATGTTTGTAACCATGAAAGAATGGGATGGCTGGTAAGTGTTTCATCCTCCACTGTTTCTTCAAGCTCATTATCACTATTTAGTGACAGATGTTCTCTTAATACTAATGAGCGCATTTGTTCTAAAACCTGATGTAACGAATCTGACCTTTGATCTAGCCTGTCATTTAAAGGTGTAGTATCGCCACTGGTTGCGCCACCGGCTGGTGTTTGCGGTGTATTGCTCGGCGGTATTGGTGTGTTCGTACCATCGCCTGTACCTATAACAGCAAAAGTATTTCAAAAAAGCATTTACCTAATTACTTACTTCTACAATTTAAAAATGCTTTACCCATATTATCACTTGCAGGACTTGCGGGTCTTTCGGCACCTCTTATCTCTCTGATAAGGTCTTCGTCTTGAGCATTTAGTCTTAAACCAGCAACACCTTTTCGTGGTACATTATATAAATCTCGCTTAATTCTCCTCCGCCTAGATGGATCGTTTCTACGCAACTGAAGCATAGATCCAAAATCAGCGATGTATAGAAATCCTGCGATTAATAATTCACAGGTCCTTTTGCCTTGCTTATAAGCTGTTTCTAGTTCGAGACTTGTACGTTGATCGTACTGCCACCAACCTGCAACAATACCCACAGATGAGTATAAAGATCTTATAACAATGTTCATCCTATATGAATATTTATACACAAATTATATTTAATGCGCATACATGAATAGGTAGTAATACTAAAATATTAGGTTGAGTATAATGTTTTTCGTTTCTCCATCTGTTAGTAAAAAAGGAACCAAACTTTCTGCTCAACCTAATAGTACACTAAAAATATAATTGAATACGTGAAATATATCTATAGCCTAGTAATTGTTAGTAATTAACAAGTAAGCATAACATTTTAATACGTATCTTTTGCTACGCATTTCAAAATAAACTATGAGACAATAGGTGGCAAAAGTCAAATACCATTCCGTCCTTCGTAAAACCATTGATATTCCTCTTCAGAATGTTCTAATTCTTTTTGCGCTTCGTCGACTTCAACCAATTGTGGTCTTTCAAGAAAATCTGGTGGAATTTCCTGACGACACATTGGACACCTTTTGCTTTGATTAGCAACACCTTTCACGCATAAATAGCAATATATGTGGTTGCAAGGTAATCTAGCTGGATGTATACAAGGCTGAAGGCAAACAGCACACTCTGGCACAAGTGTAGGACCTGCAAAAGTAAATACAATTTTATATCTTTCGAATAAAATAATTCTTTATGAGTTGAAATACATATACGGCCTACTACTTGTCAAATTGTTCCGTTGTCACGTTTAACGTACAACTTATGTACAAATGCTAGCTTTTATTATCCTATTCGTCCTTACTTAATGTCCAAGTGTTACCTTCTTTTTCGTCCATATCCTTTTCTCTAACCGTGTCCTCGGAACTCTCTGGAGAATTTAGTTTTGCTTGAGCCATTATGGAATATTCATCGGTCCTTACCAAATGTAAGTAGAAACAATAACTCGACCAATTTGACTCAGCGAGGAGATCAAACCTACGTACGATGTTTTGGAAACATGTTTTGCGGCTGTTGCGGCTACACTACCCAACACAGGCGCCACTTCACAGCAATTTCATACACATGTATATATGCATTTGCACATAGGACTCAATTCTGCTAGATGGCGACACGTGTAGGTTAAAGCAGGTTAAAGCACCCGTGCACCCGTGGGTTTGAAGGAGCCGTCTCGTCTCGCCGGGTGCCAGCGGGATTTATGTCTTACATCAACTGTGCTCAGTCAGGGTACCAACGACAAATTACACGTGTAAGTCACTTTAAAGATGATAATTCTATTATCGACTAATATTTCCTTGTTTGCTCTTGACAGGTATTCAATTGGGACCACACCAATAACATCTGAAAATTGATAAGTACAATTGTGTTTTCCATTTTATTTTGAAAGAGGTTCAATAAAGATTCATCACTTTACAATATTCGAATTTGAATTACTACAAGACACTTTACATACATTTGATAATGTGACTGTGAATGCAACAATTGTATCGTTTTCGCAAAAATGTAAGATTTTCTTGGTATGACCCGGTTAAGAAAATATGAACTTCCTGTGTTTTGCTACAATGTTGTATACTTTATAGCTTAACTTGGTAGCAGTACGTGTTAATTATGGCATCGAGAAGATACGATAAGATGTCACCGCCCATTGAAATTATCGATTTAACGGTGGATTCACCAATGAACCATGCTTTCAATAGTCGTCGTAGATGGGTAATGGAACCTGTTAATGGAAGAATACACAGAGAAGAGCAAAGTGTGATATTGTAAGACCATATCATCTTACACTAATATTTTCGATCGACACTTTACAAGATAACGGACTTTCCTTTATTCTATGCGACATTCTGTTTTGCAGAAAATCGCAAACTTTATTTCAAATACATGCTGTATGCAATAATTTCCAAACTGATTTAAACGTTATGATATATTTTCAGGGAAGAGCCAAATAATAACGGTGGACAAAATGTAAATTGTCAGAGCAACTCAATGGACCAAGTAAACACTGTACATAGTTGTAATGCGGAAAATGAAAATATAATTATATTGACTTGCTCGATATGTTTTGAAAATGTGTCCATTGAACGAAAGCCAACAGCTACCAAGTGTGGCCACATATATTGTGAGGACTGTTTAAACACTGCGCTAAAGACAACCAAGACATGTCCCACTTGCAAAACTAGAATTACTCAGAAGACTTGTCGTCGGATTTTTTTTTAGTATTGTCTAGTGATTATAAGAGCTTCAGAATTAACTTCTCTTGTACGTAAGTCTTATAAATTTAAGTAGATATTCTAAAAGTAATGGGAGTAGGATGTAACATTTATTTATAACAGCTTTGACATTTATAATGTGAAAAAGCATGTGATGCGACATTTGCAAATAGATAAAAATGAGTAAATAAGAATGATACAATATTTTCCTGTAATTTAATAATAATCATACTATAATAATAAAACACTAATAATCCTACTGAACAAAATTATGTCAAATTTTTTGACATACACGTAGGCTTAGAATAATTAAGAAATATTATCGTCAATAATGAGTGTAACTGATGTCTAAATTTTTTAGAATATATTGGGTGCTTTCCAGTTAGTGACACATGTTGACACCCATTGGGTGCATCCAGAAGCACGATCGCTCACTGAACACCCTAGGTTTGCCCTAGATTTGTTTCTGATACAAACGCTAGCTGCTCACAGTGAGCGGTCGCCGTTTTTGTGAGCGTAGTTTTCAGTCGCTCACACCGCTCACTGTGAGCAGCTCACAGAGCGTTTGTATCAGAAACAAATCTAGGGTGTCAGTGAGCGATCGTGCTTCTGGATGCACCCATACAAACGCTCTGTGAGCGGCGTGCAGGCCCGTCCAGGTCAGCGCATGCCGACCTAGGGACTCCGGTTTGCGGGCGAGGCGGGCGCAGGGATAATTGCAGTGTTCTGTTTGAGCGACCGGACACCCATATATTTTATAAGCAAAATTTTACTTTTTGCACTTGGACCGAACGCGGACCTAATTGTAGTAACACCGAAGAGATGTTATTAAAGAGGGTCAGCGCTACACCTAGGGACGTCGACCTCTGGACGAGGCGGGCGCGGGGATAATTGCAGTACCCTGTTCGATCAACGAACTATGTTGATTGGCTATGTAGTTATACCAAAGTGGCGCTGACCACCCAAAATTTACTAAAAGTTTTTTGACGTCCCTAGATCGGCATGCGCTGACCCTCTTTACATATCTCTCCTCGGTGATACGTGTGCAGAAGTATAGAGCCCATCTAAAGTCCGAGCGCTGCTAAAGTACGGATGAGAGTACGGCCCAATGCTTATATTGCGATTGCGCCTCCATAACTTGCCTTTTACGACTTCAACGACTTCTATTGTAGACGGGCCTTAAAATGTTTGGCGAGTAAAAAGTGGGAATTTTCATGCAAACCGATGCAAATGTGAAACATTGGCAATACTGACAGTCTATGTTCACCACCGTAACGAAAATAAAGAATTTATGGCAGGGGGCACAATCTCCAATGTATTTTCTGAGCCGAAATTACGCACGACCCGGTAGTAGAGGTCGCTTGCATCGTTGAAACCGGGAGAGGTGGGGATGCTTAGTTTCTCAGACAGTGGACTGATCGCTTGGAGCGTTAGTGTCATTGGAGTGGGGAGCACTCATTTAAAACGCGGAAAATACAAATTATACTACTATGCATACTGTGCTTTATTTCTACCTCATTTGAGATTTATTCTTATTTATAAATAAATACTAACAAATAAATACAGTCAAGTTTGATTTATTAAATAACATACACTGTTTACAAAGTACAAAGAAACTCAATAGCACAGTAACAATGGTATCTTCTTTCGAACCGAAACTATATTATATACAAACAATTTTAAAGAGGTCCCACCATCACCTCTGCTAAACACTGCTAAATGAGCAGTCCCCTAAGTTCTAACCTATTTTAAGTTCTACCTAAGTCTAATCTTATTATACATATACAAGTTATTAAAATTATATAATATATACAAACGATTTCAAAGAGGTACCACCTCAACCCCTGCTATATAAATGCTCTAAAGCAGTGCTCTAAATTCTAACCTATTGTAAGTTCTATCCTAGGTCTAATCTTATTATACACGTACAAGTTATTAAAGTTATAAAATATAAATAACCTTATCCTATTCTAAGTTTTATCCTAAGTCTAATCTTATCATACATGTACAAGTTGTTAAAATTATAAAATGTAATTAACCTAATCCTATTCTAAGTTCCATCGTAAGTCTAGTTCTACTATGCACATACAAGTTATTAAAATTATAAAATATAAATAACCTTATATCCTATTCTAAGTTCTATCTTCTAATAACTGAAATACTACAGGGCAAAATCCAGGTTCTATTGGAATTCTGCCCAAGACCTTGCGCAATGTTTCCGTACTTGGCAAACAGAAATTAGTTGCCAAAAAACGATAAACACTTGCATTGCGTTTGTAAAGTGCCAATGCAAATATAATATCGCTTATGGTATACTGTCGCTTATATTTATTAATATTATAATTTCGCAAATTATTTACCACAAAGTTCTTCATAATTTCTGGTAAATCTTCTAAAGAATTCCAGTTGCCCTGGTTCAACTAATCCTCTGCGTGCTTGAGCCTTGTCTTCATAAAGTCTGCTTTCCTTCTAAACTTTTTCAGCGAATGTTTCAAACTAACCACTGTGTCGTAGAGTGCTTTCTCCCCCGAAGTAAAATAGGATTTCCTTGCTAATCCTAATTGTGTCAGTGACATATCTAGAGACAAAAAAAAGGATTATAAGAAACTAACATTCATGCAAACATATTACTATAAATTATCAAATATTGGCATTATTAGCATCTGTATACTCCCTGCTTTCAGTTTTTAAAATTGCGGAAATTTTGGAAATTGCAACTTTTAAGAAAGCATATTCCTAGTGGTAAGTTCTGCCGAACTTGTAATTTCACGGATTGTGAAAATTCCACGTTTACACTAAATATCACAACAATAATAATATTAATATAAAATCTTGACACCACTGAACACATCTATTCACTGTACAAAATCGCCAAAAATCGCACAAGACTGACGCGACGCGACCGTGCAAAATGGTGGCGCATCCTCTCTCCTTCCTTCTTGTGCTACTAGCACTCCAAGCGGTCAGTTCACTACCTGAAGACCAAGCATCCCCACCGCTCCTGGTTTCAGCGACGCAAGCGACCTCTACCACCGGGTCGCGCGTAACTGTGGGCTCACTGAGTGCATTTGAGATTGTGGCCCATGGTTGACTTGTGCAGACGCGTTACAAATGACAGAAATATTTGATTGGTTTCTTAGAAAGTGTGAAAGAAAATTATTCAGTGATACCGGAGCTTGGATAGCTTAATTTGTTAATTGAAATCAATGAGTTGTCTGTTAATGAAATTATACGAGAAACTAATCAATACGTGACAAATTACATAGGTTTAACGGTTTCTGTATGCATTCAGATTATTTACTAATAGTAAAAGTATTACGGTAACGTTCGAAAAAGTATTGGTAGGTAAAAACTCCGTAATTTTAACATCAAATGAAACAATACAATGTTTTCAACTTTCCGATTTGTCTTATTTTAACTTGCTTAAATGTATTGTATCCTAAACACCAAACTTATTCAATTTTTAAATATAAACGGTTTCTTTGTTTATCTCAGTACTTACTTTATTTCCATATAGCAACGTTAATTGTAATACTTTTATTATTTTTATTGCATTGCAATATGCTTCGATAGTGTCCCTATTGTCATGTGAGAATGCTTGATTGTTAACTAGTTTTAGTTTACAAAAATTTTAAGTAAGATTCTAAATAGTTCTAGAACTATTATTATGATTTATTTTAAAATTTTATACAAATTTTTTACAGTGGCAATTAATAGACAATGGCTTATCAGGAATATGCAATTACACCTCCAGTTGACATCATTGATCTTACCATTGAGTCGCCAATGAATAAAGTTGTACAAACATATAGAGGATCAACTAAAAACAGAGTTGGGGTTCATAGAGACTCCGTAAGATTGTAAGAATATATTTTATAATCATACATATACTCATTGCAAAGGGATATTTGAGCAATTCAATTTTTTTAATTCATAGAGTTTTACACAGGGGCTAACGAAAATGAAATATTACATAAACATTATCTGTAGTATATGTAACAATATAAAAATAATCATACAATACTTTTTTAGACTGCCAACAAATAGTGGACGAAATGTAGAATGCGAAAACAAAGCCATAGGAGGAGATGAAATCATAGATCTTGATAATATAACTTCTGCCAAAGAGTGCACCTCTCCGGTAGGGATGTATTATCTTCATAATGATGCTGATGAAAAATTAATTCCTCTCATGTGTTCGATATGCTTTGAAAACATATCTAGTAAGCGAAAACCTATGTCTACTAAATGCGGCCATATCTTTTGTACAGAATGTTTGCAGACAGCATTACATAATTCTAAGAAATGTCCCCTTTGCAAAGCTGCCATTACTCAAAAAACATGTAGATCTCTTTATTTTTAAGTTTTACTTTAAGCTTATGTATTTATACTATTTTATTTACTTAATACCTATTGATCATTTCTGTTTATCATATTACTCGTATCCATTTGCTTCAAAGTTTTTATTTTATAAGCACTGCATCTTGCTGTGACGTTCTTGCTGTAGATAGTTAATTTGTCTATCAACAAAATAAGAGAAACATTACACACTTTATACATAGCGAAGTAAAAGGGGTATGGATATCTAGATAAGACATTTAACAAACATGTTTTCTAAATAAAAATAATATATACCATAAAAATAATAGAATCACGTATAATTTACTTTATGTAGTATCGAGAAATCCTGTGATAATATAAGCACAAGAACAATAAACCGTTTTTTTCGAAGGCAAAAGTGATAGCTACTTAAAAAATCCATATATAATGTTTCTGCATCGCATGCGTAACGATAACTATGTTACTAGCACAATAATGATAAATCGTACTGTGTATATTTTTGTTATTAATAAAAGAATAATATTTTGATACCTACTTCACATATTCAGTATAATAATAATATTCTTTTTCCCTTGCTCAAATTTCTATAGCCACACTCATCGGAACATTATAAATATGCAGGAAATAATGTACTGTTTCTTAATGACTTTTGTTATAAAAGCAAGTATGAGTAAAAAAGATGCAAAAGATAACGTATTTGATAATATCAAAAATATAATTTAGTCCAGACTAATTACTCCTACTTTTTCGCATATATAACAAGCATAGTACTGTACTGTACAACAGAATACCGCCAAACGATCTACATATACATTTAATGAATATAGTTTATTTATAGAATATAACACAAATAGGGTATTTGGCTATTATGGGTGTTTCCGATAACCTATAGTTGAGTTGATTTTCCTAGGAATAAAATATACGACAAGTACAACCATCTAGTATCACCATACTTCATGACAACTCAATGCTGTCTTGTAGCACCATTGAGTTGAGTTTAGTTGATTTCGGTAGCAGCGAAGAACATCAAAGGTACGGTATAAGGTAATAATTTCTCAAAATTGTACTAATTATGAAGCAAATTAAATTTTAATTAATTGATACTACAGTTACGTTCACTAATATTTATTATTACGCAAAATTACAATGTATTTTTAAAAACTTTTCTTCAATTTCAAGTATTATAACCTATTAATTTTAATTTCAATAGGTGCTGTAAAAATGGCTGCTACAGGACAAACTACAAATCATGATGGTATGTATACATATATTTGTATCTCTGTAATAAACATAGTTATACATATATATCAAGTTAATTTTGTTATCTTAGAATAATCAATGATATTTCAATTTTTAAAAAATTGCAGAAATCATTGGAGCAATGGAATGATAAAATTGCTATTAGTGCAGATAAAGACATGTCTAGATTCTTTAAATGGTCCGTTCAAAAAAAGGAATGTGGAAAAATATTTGTGCAGCCATTAACACGTATGAATACAATATCTGCACAGAGTTGCCACATAAAATAGACTAGCATGAAAAGGAAGTACAAATCTATTAAAAATGTTAAAAATAAATCTGGCGAAGGAAAACAAATTTGGGACTATTATGAGGCAATGGATGAAATCCTGAAAAAAAATCCTAACATTAAACCACTGTCCACTGCATCAAGCATACGCGGATTTCATATAAATGAAAACATTTCATCGGATGATTTCAACGTTGAAGGAAACGAAGAAAATTCATCAAATGTCACATTAGCTAATGTTATAAATAACAGAAAAGTGAGAAATAGAAAATCATGAACTCCTACCTGGATGACAGAGTTAATGGAACAAAGAGAAAGCTATCGCCAAGAAAATTATAAGCAGAGAGAGCAAGTTCTATCTAATTGCAAAATAATTTTAAGTCATAAATTAAAAAAGTTTATATATATTTATAATTAAAAATTAAGTAAGAAAATTCTCATATGTAAATATACAAAACATGTGATACTACTATTAATAGCGTTGCGATATTATGTCATTTTATTAGAAGTTACAAAGTTTATCTACTTCTTGTTTCCAAAGGATTTTATATTTTAGATAAATCTTGTTGTACTTTATGTAAAGATTAGAATATAAGTATCATAGTTAACAAGAGAAGAAGAATGTTATTCATTACTCATTTTGATTCTGATAATATTTATGTTTAGTTCATTTCATTCAGATATATATGAAACATAGAACTATGTATATTCTGCTTAATTAATATTATTATTTTTTATTGAAATAGAGTTTTCTGTATTCCTTTATGTTGTATGTCATGTTTTACCGTCACATGTACTATTTTTATATATCATTATTTCCTTATGTTATATTTCTCTATAATAATGTGTCAAATTTAGATTTATTAATAAACATATTTTAATTTTGTAAACGAAAGTACAAATATTTTATTTTGAATTTGTTTCGCAATCAAATATATAAAATACGTATATTATATAACGTTTTTAGCGTTTAAGGTAATTTCTATGATACATCAGTAGAATGAAGCAGAATGAAGTAAGAATAGTAAATGTCAGCGACGCGTGAGAGAATACGGAGCAGAATTTGTATAGCTCCCAAAAAGTTAGTGTAAGGACCCCCGCAGACTACAGACTTTCTATCGGCCGATAGTTTGGTCGGGTTCTTAATCAGCATAAAAATGTATGCAATATCGGCCGATACTGAATCGTTAAAATGTGCGCACTTGCATACATTTTTATGCTGATACCATCATAATTTGTAGTTTGTCCTGTAGCAGCCATTTTTACAGCACCTATTGAAATTAAAATTAATAGGTTATAATTACTTCAAATTGAAGATAAGATTTTAAAAATATATTGTAATTTTGCGTAATAATAAATATTAGTGAAGGTAATTGTAGTATCAATTAATTAAAATTTAATTTACTTCATAATTAGTACAATTTTGAGAAATTATTACCTTATACCGTACCTTTGATGTTCTTCGCTGCTACCGAAATCAACTAAACTCAACTCAATAGTGCTACAAGACAGCATTGAGTTGTCATGAAGTATGGTGATACTAGATGGTTGTACCTGTCGTATATTTTATTCCTAGGAAAATCAACTCAACTATAGGTTATCGGAAGCACCCTATATTAATGTCGTTCGTATATAGGTTTTTGAATTTTCCGCGTTGGCATCTAAATTCGAAATATCGGTCGCTCATTGGTGCGTCAACGTTCAATGTCAATCGGTGACATTCAATTGGCTAAAGCTACAATACGACACGCCTACGGTATGTGTTATGATGGCGCCGCAGTAGAGAAGTCAGTCAGATATACAACTTATTACGAAGGCAGAATTACCTCCCGCGATGAAATTTCCTTTCGCTTTTACATTGTACTTAAGTGAAAATGTCAGCACATGTTTAAACAGTGAACGGTGATATAGTATTATTCCCGAGTACGGCATACACTTCTGTTATATGTATTTATTAATTTACTATATTGAAAACTATATAATCCCCCTACGCTGCGTGTCATTGACTCGAGACGAAGTGTCAAAATTACTCGACTACCTTGGGTTTGACAATACTTATCCGTGAAAAATGTATATTGGTTAATGCTCCTCATATTATTACGATTAATATGGATTAGTGGCTTTGTCAGTATAATAATTTTCTCGTTAACTGATACGTGGCACAGAATCGTCACTCGCGTGAACGGCATACGAACAGAAATTATGTATGTGACGCCACTGTATTGTTTTCTTTTTGTTGAAATCATACGCACTAAAAATATTTCGATTACACGATAATGCACACAAAATGTTGGAGATACACGTTGGAGATATACATTTTATCGAAAATAACTTCTTTGTAATAGGTTCTGTGAATTTACTTATTTTATTAAGCTTATTATTAGTATGATGACGGTAGCATTATTGTTGCTATTAATTTATTTTGTTAGATTATTTTTGGACGCTACTATCATTTGTAATATCAGCCTTATGTTTTTCCTGTGTCATTAATAGGTGGATCACATTTCTTTTTACATCACGAATGGTAGTTTGTTTTTGCACGTGTATTTACGTTTGACAGGGTTTTCTGTTACTTATGTGTTTGTTTTATTGTGCACTAATTGCTCTTGATGGAAACAATGTGTAAACCATAATAAATATATCTTTTGTTAAACTATAAATATTTCGCATTATGTATATTAATTGATTAAGCGCTTTTGTAATCGTTGATGTATATTTAGTAAATGTATTTTCAGTACGGTGATTTAAGTTTATTCAGCGACATGATTATTTCAACTTAAGTTATATATTGTGTGAAAGATTACTTGTATATACGAAGATTACATATTATATATTTCGTTGCCGTTTCAGACAGCTGAATATGTGCTAAATTTGGGTGATCGTTAACGTAATCAGCATAATCCGTCAATATAATTTATCTATCGATTCGGCGAACAACATGATACCACTCAAAGGAAGGGACTTGCCAGTCAAGAAACTGTATTGTATGAGAATTTTTTATTAGTGTACATATCTTTCTTGAGGTTGAAGAGTGATGCCAGTTCATCAGATTAATGTTAATCCGCCTGACTGGCAACCACCTTTGTCACTTGGTCCATCCAGTAATAACAGCCCTGCTGGTGGTGAAGGATTACCAGAATGGAAACCACGGGTAACTTCTCGTCTTTTATTGCAACATTAGTGCGTAAAATAAAATAAGGAAATAAATTGAGACAAATATAATAAATACAGTAATTATACAGTTTTTGTTTGCTATGCGTAAATTCACTTTGATTGTTTTGTATAGTTGATTCTTTCACAGCACAGATTTTATGAACTAATTGACTCTTTCACATATCCCAAAATGTTTATTATGAGTATTTGAATGCAGACCTTATAAATGCTATTGTTGTTGTCTCACATTATCTGGAATAATTAACAATACACAAAGTCCCATGTTTTTTAACATAGGAACGATTAGAAAGTATGTTTATATTATTTGTGCAATGATGATAATAAAAGAAAGACAAAAGAAACACTAACTTTTTATAATGTTGCAGTGGTAACACAATAAGTGTTAAAACATTTCCTCACTGCTACTTTTTTCAAATGTAGAGCTCAATGCTCTTTCAGAATATTAATAATAATAGTAAGGCATTAGTATTTTTTCACAAGATATGCTCTAGCCTTCTTTTAAATGATGGTAATTATTTGAAGATAGAGTAATAAACTTGAAAATTTGCGCCATTGCAATTATTCTTTCTTTTAGGAATCCGCATATGCTACAGTTGTTACGATCATACCAGAACATTGTCACTCATCTGTAAGCACATCTTCCAGCAATCATGATATTTGTCGGTGGGTATTTTCAAAGTGAGATGCAGCACTCATTTTTTTTAGAAGACTCTACAATACAAGATATATTTCCATTTTCAATACTAGCAAATAATAAACTGTCATTGTTGTACAGTATGAGGACTGATACTTTCTTGCCATATAATTAAGAAAGCAAAAGAAAATATAAGGCTTCGAGACATATTTATTATTGCACGAATACAAAACTATTTTTCTACGATATGACAAAAATAGGAATGCATATAAGTTATTGTGTATTTTAAATATTTAAATACCCATGAATACTTTGGTAGTAACAAGTTCTTCGAAGTGATGGAATAATTTGCTTGTTATATGGGTATATTGTTACAGAATCTGTCACTGTGAAGGAGAGGAAGGTGCTCCTTTACTAGCACCATGTTACTGCAGTGGCAGCTTGCGCTATGTGCATCAGGCTTGTCTTCAACAATGGATAAAGGCTTCGGATACACGTGCTTGTGAATTATGCAAGTTTACGTTTATTATGCACGCCAAGACAAAGCCTTTTTGTGAGGTAATTGAATATTTTAAAGTATATTTAATAATTATGTAAAATATAATTTCTTACAGTTATCCTTTGTATCCGTTGTATATAGAGTGTTGTAGAGTGACACAAACTACTTTAACATTACATCTAGTGATGTTTTAGTATGTTTTATTTTGTCAAACGACTACATACTTATTACATACATACACATACTTACATATAGATCGTACATACTTTACTTTGGTCAAACGATGTTGTTTATTAGGTGCTTTAATTAACATAATTATATTTTCAGTGGGAGAAATTAGAAATGTCTGCACTTGAAGTACGCAAGCTATGGTGCGCAGTTGCTTTTCATGTAGTAGCTGCATTATGCGTTGCTTGGTCTTTATATGTACTCGTTGAACGATCAGTGGAGGAAGCACGCCGTGGATACGTAGACTGGTCATTCTGGACTAAATTAATAGTAGTTGTAATTGGTACTACAGGTGGATTAGTTTTTATGTACATTCAGTGCAAATCATATATTACATTATGCAGAAAATGGCGGGCATTTAACAGGTATTTTCAGAAGTACATTATTAGCAATATTTATGTAACTTAATAATTCTTTTGGTTAAGCAAAATCTCTCATATAGAATCATTAAATTTTTTACAATATGAAAGGCGGCTGTAAACAGGTTTGAGATATTTTGATAAGTAACATTAATAATAACGTATTATGTTGATGCATTAGTCATTGAATATGTCACTGCACAAAAAAGTTCTGTATAATATTCATAGTTCTCACTAGTTGTATCATTTTTGTAAAAAAAGGCTTATGTGCGTCACATATTATATTACAAAAAGTACTAAAACTCTAATCTGCATTATGTTATACGTATAGCGAAAGTAATTATTAATGTTATGGTTTTATTTTAGTTCTTAGATTAACACGACATATAAGTTCTGTCACATGGAGTCTTAATTACACGCTTCGCTAAAAATTTTGACTTTTAATGTAAAAGTTGGGTCAAACAAACAAAACTGTTTACTTTTCTTTCTAGGGTTGTATCTTTCATTTTTCATATGTTTCAGAGTGATTTTTATTCAAAATGCTCCTGAAAAAGTGGTGCTTCCTCCTTCGCCAACAGACTCTTTAAGAGAAGTAACATTGCCTCTAAAGGACCCTACTGCCTCGATGCCTGAGCTCAATCGCACTCTGTTACCCCGTAACATAGATCCTGCATGTGCCTCGCAGGTGGTAAAGCCAGACTCTGCCGCGGCTCTGCCAAGGCACGATGCTCAACTGAAACTTTATGTGTTTGACAAGTTATCTTCGTCGGAAGATAATCTGTAGTTCACTGGAAATTATATGACTGCAAAGTACACAAGAGTGACTAATAAAGTTCCACCTGAACTTACGTGTGCGCTTGAATGAAGTGGTGATTTTAGACTACTATACGATTTCGAAAAGTACACATTTTTTTCGAAGCCGTTATTTATCCGCCCTTATGGAGCATCTTTATCCGGAACTTAGTACTGCAGTGCTTACATTGACAATGGGATAGTTAAAAGAGTCTAGTTAAAATGCTGCCTGAAATGGTTAGCATTTTCTCAGACAAACGTGTACATAATTATTGTATCTGTGATGTTATTAAATAAACTTTACCATATTTAAACAGCTTCAATTAGTATGCATATACACATATACTACATAGAATATGTATGGGCATACAGACACATACAAGACTATCGTCACTACTAGCTGCTGGTCTCTCTGCGTTTGCATGACACATTAAATACAGATATGGCTTTATTTTAAATTATTTAACATTTCCATAACAGAATATAAAAATTTACACCTTACATAAATTAAAAGAGAAATTTTAAGATTTATGTCAATCCAGTGCTATTTTGTAAAGTAAATGTGGGCAGTGAGTTATGTACACAAATCGTTTGTAAGATGATAATAATTCCTGAGTTGTTTAAGTAATTTGTTCGATACGAGTAACTCAGAAATCTAAGAAATGGTAAAATATAATTGCCAAATCAGATTTTAAATGGGATCAATAGAAATTTATAATACATTATAAGGCCCAGTTTTCTTCAGATTAATAATAATTTCAGTATCCGTTTAAAAAAAACCGCGCTTGACGCATTTAATCGTACAGTGACGTCACCGAAGAATATGGTGCTATAACCACACTATTATGATCATCAATAAAATATTAAATATATTTTTTACATTCAGCATTCCGATAAATTTTGCGAATGAAGTGATAAGCTTAATAATAATCTGGTATTTTATTTTCTGTCAAAATACTATATAAAGGAAAGTATGAAGAAACCCTATGTTTACCGGAAGTTTTGAAGGGGGCAACACTACTGTTCCGGTATACAGATACGTGTTTCCACCAGCGGCTTCTTGTGAGTCACTGTAACCGTGACGGTGGGCGTCAGTCTGTTGATTTCGAACTTTGGGTAAGTCTGAATTTTATAATCCACGTTTTATAAACTATTAAAGAACTCATCGGCTTATACAATTTATTAAATAATGATATATATCTTTCAAGGTTTCAATAAAGTTTTATCATTTGCTCGCTACGAGTGAAATAACAGTAAAATCAACATTTTAAGATATAGTTACCGGAATTGGTCGATATTCCAGCGTACAAACGAAATTTCGAATAATATCTATTAGAAATATGGAATTAACTGATTAATGTGAACATGCAAAAGTTGTTATTGTAGAAAAGAGTTTTGGCATGCGTTAACACGTGCATTAATGCCATAACGTATCTTCTCAAGGCCATAGCGTCGCTAAAATGGCGATCACTCTACGTGTACAGTTTCAATCAAAATCGTGCACGGCGAATTTGAGTTTTTGCGAGTATTATACAGACCTCTGATTTTGTGACTTGTTCAAACTGTGAAAATCATTCCAAGATACACTTTGTTTTCATAAGTATTTTTGTACTATGCTCATGGTGGATAATAGATGGTCTAACGATTAGGGTATAAACATTTTGTGAGGTACAAGGCTTTGGATATTTGTCGTAACATTTTCTGAATATTCATTTTGTAACAAGAAGCATTGTGATACAAATATCGCTATATAAGGTCTATTTTGACGATTTTATTCTCTAGCATCGAAGCACACGAATAAGTTCCAATTGTAGGGTTAGTTAAATTCAGGTAACACATTCTATAGTTCGGACTACTCGTCCAGGAAGTTCATAAATCGTTTTACCACAGTTTTGTCAGAAAATTGTCCATCGATAAGATTAAGTTCAATATTATGAAATAAAAGCTATAGAGTTGGTTGAGTAATTAAAAGTAAAAGCATTTAAGCATTTGAGCATGGACAAGCGCTCTTGTGCCGCAAACGTATATACAAAATCATTTTTCTGCCCTCAACGATTAAATATATACAGAATATGATAACATCTTTATTTATGTCAAATTGGGGTCACAGGGGGCCAATGCATATTTGTATATATATCTTATTGCAGTATGCATCGATAAATATTCAGGAACTAAATGAAATTTGTATTTATACTTGTAGCAAACATTTTTCCGATAAGATGGCAGATAACGATGATCTATTGGATTATGAGGATGAAGAACAGTCCGAACAAGTAGTCGACGGAAGTGGGGATGTCCCCGCGAAGAAAGAAGTAAAGGGCACATATGTTTCTATTCACAGTAGTGGGTTTAGAGATTTTCTGCTCAAACCAGAAATATTACGTGCGATCGTTGACTGCGGATTTGAACATCCGTCAGAAGGTAAGCATCGAAGCGACTGGGAATTCATACACGCTTACACTTGCATTGAATTTCATTTATAATTAACAAGTTAACGTGATGACAGAATGATAGGGACACCTGAAAAATTATGATCGATTTATCAGTTCTGATTGATAAATCAAATTACTCTTTTTCTATCCTTACTTTCGTATGATACTTATCGAGTGTCTATTTTACAGTACAACACGAATGCATTCCTCAAGCGGTACTCGGCATGGATATATTGTGCCAAGCAAAATCAGGAATGGGAAAAACTGCTGTATTTGTATTAGCTACATTACAGCAGTTAGAGCTGACGGAAAATCAAGTATATGTTCTTGTCATGTGCCATACGAGAGAATTAGCGTTCCAAATCAGTAAAGAATATGAAAGATTCAGTAAATATATGTCCCACGTAAAGGTAAGATATCGATCATATTGAACAGAAAAAAGTGTAATTACTTTGAGATATATATGCATCAAGTGTAATTCAAAATGATATACGTCTTTATGAAGAATCTTTAAGTGATGTAACATGTCTTCTTAATGTTTAATGATGACAGCGTAATACTACCACCCACAACTGATAAAGATTCTTCCATAACATTTTTTTTACCAATTCAATATTGAATATTTGATTATCTAGTCATTACAGATATTGCATACGATTACAAATTCCAAAAAATTTGTAGGTTGGTGTATTTTTTGGTGGTTTACCAATTCAAAAGGATGAAGAAGTCCTCAAAAACATGTGTCCACATATCGTTGTGGGTACACCGGGTCGTATCCTTGCTCTTGTACGGAATAAAAAACTCAATCTAAAGCATTTAAAACATTTCATACTCGATGAATGTGACAAAATGCTTGAATTGTTAGGTGAGTCTAATTTCTTTATGACATTGTACACGTGTACGAGCAGACACTTTCATAGAATATGTTTGTTTGGTATTAGATATGCGTAGGGATGTACAGGAGATATTTAGAAGCACTCCACATGGCAAGCAAGTGATGATGTTCAGCGCTACATTGTCCAAGGAGATCCGCCCTGTCTGCAAGAAATTTATGCAAGATGTAATTAGACAATCTTCCTCTTCACTTCGATCTTCGATCGCTTCTACTTCGTTGGCCCTGTATTCATACCCAGGACAAAGCTCAGACCACACTATAAATATCATTGAAGGCGCACCCGCGGGTTAGGCTAGTTAGACGACTATCAGAAGAAATGATACAGAATTCCATAACGATAAGCCCCTCGATGTCTTTGGATATTGGCACAATCATATGTTCGACATTTGAACATAATCCATCGCTGCTCCACAGTTTCCTTCCATTCCCTGGAATGACAATGTTGGCACAGTAAAAAAGTTTAAAAACATCTTTTAAACTTCCCTCTCGAGTTGATCAAGGCAGCATTGCTCCATTTTAAAATCTCTTTATTTTCGATGTCCATTAAAATCTTTTGATTCTCCGAGGCACATTGAAATCGCTAAAGTAAAAATATTTGATATATAATTACAAAACTAAATGGGAAGGTCTTGTGAGGAGGGTTGGGCAAAGTGAGTTTCAACGGCTATACGGGTGATGCATATGGGTACCAGGGAGGGTGAATTTATGAAAGAGTTAGACCGTGATGTGAAAATATCGTTCATTGGGTGGGATCGGGCTGAGAAGATTCGAAGATAACTTGAAGACAGAAGAGCGCAAGAAAGAAGATGCAAGAGGAAATTGGGAAACTGGAGTTAGCTAGGGCTGAACAGTCAACAATTCCGTATCATATGTCAGAAATGTCCGTATTTTTAAAAGTAAGATAATACAACGCGTTAAAGTCTTGTGGAGAATTTGGGAAGTTCTATAAACAAATTATATTTGTGGTCAATATCCGATCGATTGGTAGTGGAATACAACAACGATGGAAGTGTCATGCATATTTTCATCGTGGCCATCCATACGTGAGGGGAAAGAAAACATAATTAGTGCTTTTGAGTCACGAATATATTCGTCGCTCTGCACGATGAACATGAGTTCTTAAATAAGTTGCGATGTTAGAGAAGCCTTGAGGCTTTAAAGTTTGTGATATATATGAGCATGCCTACAATGATCAAGTCCTATTGTGGACATAAACTCAATGTACCAAAAATTGGGGAGAAGAGGTTTTGCATCGAGTGATCAGCGGATGTGGCTGAACGTTCAGGGGTGCGCCATCATAATTCAGTACGGGGTGACTGCTGAGTATTCATTGTTGGCACTACACAGAGGTGGAAGTCGCCGGACCGTATGTAACCAATATGAGTAATCCGATCGACGATAACTGCAAAATTCGGAACTGAGACAGGGAGTCCTCTAAGACTTTTAACGTGCTGTTTCTTTATATAAATTTCGACATAAAGTCATTTTATTATTTCTTCAAAAGCAAGTGTATATACACAGCACTTTCCACAATCTGTTTGCTAATTGTGAAATGTTGCCTTAAATAAAAAAAAATGCCATATTTTATCTTCTCTCTCGGAAGAGAATATCCAATTGACAATTGGACAATATCAAGGAGACGAACTTTCTAATATGTTAAAACGTTCTGAATTTATTTTTCCACTTAACATATTTTTTTTCTATTTTTGTCTCTTCACTCATTTATTCACAACAGATAGTTAATCGGCAGGTTTACGATCTGCAAATTGTTTATGTATTTTAATGGCAAATGGCAAGTCTTTCAAGGAGTCTGAAAATTATTCAGGCACCATAAATGTTAGGATAAAGTTGATTATCTTATAAAAATATTCTTTGCGCAGCCCATGGAAGTTTATGTCGACGATGAAGCGAAACTGACCTTGCATGGACTGCAACAACATTATGTGAAACTTAAGGAAAATGAGAAGAACAAGAAGCTATTTGAACTACTCGATGTTTTAGAGTTTAATCAGGTTTGTCTTTCATGAATAAAGATTTATGTGTAATTATTGATTATATTTAAGTAAATACTAGACACTAGTAACTAGATACAAAAGTGTTTTCCATTAACGAACATAGATCTGTGTTATTATCCGATTACAGGTTGTAATTTTTGTCAAATCTGTACAACGGTGCATGGCTCTTGCACAATTGTTGACAGAACAAAACTTTCCAGCAATTGGAATTCATAGAGGTATGACTCAGGAAGAACGTTTATCTAGATACCAACAATTTAAAGATTTTCAAAAGGTAATTATAAATGCCCTATTTTAATGAATATTGACAATTTGTTTAAACCACCTATCATTTACACGAGTGTTATTTTAATGTGGAATAAGAAATAAAATAACTTCTTTCTATTAGCGCATTTTGGTAGCTACAAATTTATTTGGACGAGGAATGGATATCGAACGTGTTAACATAGTTTTTAATTATGACATGCCAGAGGATTCAGACACATATTTACATAGAGTAGCACGTGCAGGCCGATTTGGTACTAAGGTAATAATAAATAAATGTATCATTTATCTTATTCTCTCATATTTCTAAAGTTTTATTAATTACTATTTAACTTATAAATGTTATTAGGGACTTGCAATTACATTAGTGAGTGATGAAAGTGACGCTAAAATACTGAACGACGTGCAAGAAAGATTTGATGTCAACATTACAGAATTACCAGATGAAATAGATTTAGCCTCGTATAGTGAGTTTTATATATGTAATTTTTTTTTTGTTATGTCTACTCTGAAAATAAATAATGAGTCAATTTTTATTTCAGTTGAGGGACGGTAAATTGAGTTAATTTTACTGTAAACAGCTCAATTTCACTACCCAGTGAGTACAAATATTCCACTTTTCTTTACAAGCTAAATTTTAATTAATCATAATAACACATGACATATAGTAATGCCTGTTTGTCTCCTTTTTGTAGCTTCTGCACAAGCAGATTTCTGTTACTTTATCCGCAGTAGAATGAGAGACTTGGACATTGTGCATACCCATAGTACTGACAAAGTACACTTATTATTGTGTATCTGCACCTTCACAATGTGTTTTATATAAATCTACAAGCCATTTTCACTGAAAACTGAAACAATACATCATACGATGACGTGATCACATTACTGTTGTCTTTTTTTTAGTCTACAATAAACTATCAAATATCAGTGTATAATAGTAATAAAATTTTATTCCATGGCTAGCAGATAAGTATTATGTGTATAGTAGATCTAACATGCATACACTAAGTATATGCTCTATTACGTGTAAATGCTGAGAATAAATTAATATCTTTCTTTTTTTTTACGAAAGATTTTGAAGTTTTCTTTTTTACGATGGACAGCTTTATTTAAGAAAAGATCGTTATCGTTGCCAACACTCTTCTCTTTGTATTTACACTTTGGACAATTACAACCAATTATGTATTTGTCAGGATGATATGACGCCAAGTTTATATGAATTCAAGTTAGGTGTAAGGTATCTGCGCATATAAATATATTCATAATGTCCAAAACAGGTATTATATTAAGCTATCTGTAGCAAATTTAATGTACAAAACGCTTAAGTCTGATTGTAGGATACAGTATTATATCATTGATCATTATACATATATGAAGGTTCGTCTAATCATTTAACAACTTAAATTAGGTGACATATTAAGATACTTAACTATAGTAATAATCAGTATTTATGACGGTGAATGTTTGTGTGTGATACGTAATAAATATTCTCTCACACTTACATAATTCTTTAATATCTTGTATTGTAATTATTCAAACTTTTTTGAATATCAAGAATCCCTGTGAATAACTAATCTCTCAAGATTACTTTATTTTAAATCTACTAATTATATGAAAATGATTAAATCAAATACTGCTCTCTATGTTTATTTAGTTCTTGGCTTATTTTGCGCTTTGTTTCCGCTTTGATTATTCGTACCACGTCCTAATGGAGCTGGACCTCTTCCTCCACCACGACCAAATGTACCTGCGATGTGATCAAAAAGATATATACTTTACAGCTTTATAAAAACTCCTACTTTGAAGGAAAAGCAATCTTTGAAACTTCTCAAGATTATACCTCTTCCGCTACCTCTGCCCCTTTGATTTTGCCCACGTCCTTTCATCTCACCGCGTCCTCTTGATTTCATCTGTACATCTTCTTTAACCATGTCAATAACTTCGTCGGGAATTCTCAGGTATTTAATAGTACTACCACGAATATAACATTCTGGCATTCTCCAAAACTTGTCACCATCCTAAATGTATGTTTATATATACTATACTGCCATAAATAGAATTAGCGAATAACAAGTGTAAATGATTTACCCGTGATGTACAAATAACTTCTCTTAGGTTTATATTCATCCAGCTATCGCAACTTACTAAATGCCCATTATATGTTTCACCGTTCTTTAGCTCTACAAGCTGTAAAAAGACACAATAATAAAATGTTAGTTAATTTTGGAAAGGTTATGGTTTGCATTTATCTTACCATAGGATGATTTTGTGCTGTTCTGAGTAAAGAAAGCGGCAACTAAACAGTCAAATGTTTTCATTAAAATGATAAATTTAACGATATATCAAATATTTAGAAACATACCATCTTTCTGCGGAGACAAATTGATTTATTGTGTTATTCACAAACATATCACTGATACGAATATTTCAAAATACTTCAGCACATCATATACTTCGGAAATGCGTAAATCGCCATGAACTAAATATTGGCAAGTATGTCGCATAAATCATCACCTGTCCAGGTTCGATTGTTATTCCAATGTCGACGGGATAAGCTTCGAAAGCTTTGCTCTTTTTTAAACATTTTTAACGCAAAATGAATGTATGTTTCGTAGAAAAACACTTTTTGTAGAAAAACGCGGAGACTCGTTTTGGGATATTTAGTTTTTTCCTTGGGGACATATGGAATTTTTTATCGAAATAGATTGGCAACGCCAATCCAGACCAAGCTAGTAAAAAGTTTAATTTCCCAGAACAAGTCCACGTACCAACATCGGAAGCAGAAGGAGAAATCGAAAAATCTAAACACTAATCAACACCAATCAACACTAATGTTTCTGCGTCACCTGGCATCACCTAACCTAAGAGAATCGCTGACAACACGGATTCAATTGAATCTAAAGATAGGAGAATAAAAAAGAAATTTTAGGACAATAATTACCATCTTTGGCATAATTACTTTTGGAAGATGCATTTTACTTCTCATCAATGGTCACATCGGCTCACTTAACAATCATCTTTATTATAATCTTGTAAAACTGCATATATGATTGGAGGAACATACTGGTTAAATATTTGACTTTCAATATTTCAATATAATAATAAATAAATATGTTTGCGAGACAAAAGATACTACGCTATATTACTGGACACACAGTGGCACATCACAGATATTTTGCTTTATTGCAAAAGATTATTAAGAACGTCAGAGTACGTAAAAATGTTAATATAATAATTCTCTTACTATTAAGATTGCCAATTGAGTTTTTAAAGATTTACGCTATTATGAGAAATACGCTGTTAAAAAAGAAAATATTCTAGGTTACACCGAGGAACTATAATGAAATGCATGTAGCATATACCTATAATTTAGCTACATCTACATTATCCCTTCCAAAAGAAACAGTGGTACCAGTTAATAAGTATGTGTCCAGGACACATACTTGCGGTGAATTGACAATGGACAATATTGGCGATAAAGTGAAATTATATGGCTGGTTGGAATTTCAGAGAATGAATAAGTTCATTACTTTACGCGATTCTTACGGCACGATACAACTTATTATTCCCGACGAAGTATGCGATTTATCAGTTACTTTACTTGAAAGATGTGCAAGCTTTATAGTTTAAGTATCAAGATGATTAATCGAATTTTGTATAATTTTAGAGGCAAGATTTACAAGAGATAGTTAGTAATTTATCTTATGAAAGTGTATTAAGTATAGAAGGACAAGTAATAAGTAGACCTGAAGGTCAAGAAAATAAAAAAATGCACTCTGGAAATATTGAGGTATGCGTTGAAACCCTAGAAGTCTTGAATGTAGCATTAAAAGTCCTTCCGTTTACGATTAGAGAACATAATAAAGCAAAGGAGTGCAAACAGATGCAATACAGATATCTTTCTCTCAGATTTCCTGAAATTCAAAGAAACTTAAGAATGAGATCTCAAGTAACAGCAAAAATGAGAGAATTTTTAATAAACAAATGTGCCTTTGTAGATGTAGAGACTCCAACACTTTTTAAAAGCACACCTGGGGTATGTTCTCTGTATATACTCTAATTTCTATATAATCATTTAAAAATAATTCATAGAATGAAGATGAAAGCGAAATTTATGAATTTCACATAGGGTGCACAAGAATTTGTAGTTCCTACGAGACAATCTGGTCGATTCTACTCTCTTGTGCAGAGTCCTCAACAATTTAAACAATTACTCATGATAGGTGGCATTGATAGATATTTCCAAATTGCGAGATGTTACAGAGACGAAAGTATACGACACGATAGACAACCGGAATTCACTCAAGTAAACGAAACAGATGTACCTCAGTAATTACTTACATTGAACAATAAATATAGTAGAATTTTTTACAGTTAGATATAGAAATGTCTTTCACCGATCGAAATGGAGTAATGGAACTAATTGAAAATTTGCTAGTATATAGTTGGCCGGAAGAAGTGGAATCACCGAAAATTCCATTTAAACGAATGAGTTACAAAACAGTAATGGAGTCATATGGTACGGACCAACCAGATTTAAGAATTCCATACGAGGTATATATACTTCAAGGAACTAAAAATTGTCTACCTCTTTTCAATGTTAATATGTAATGTAACATGTTATTCTAGATTCACGATTTAACGAAATTTGTTGATAATTCAACGTTAATCTCTACTATTAACGTTAATAAACCTGAAGAATGTAAAGTTCTTGCAATTGTTTTTCCACAAAAACACGTGAGTCGTGTCAATTAATCCATTGAATAGACTACATAAGATATTTGCAACTTAAATCTAACAGTATAGCTCGATATATATTTCTATAGGCATGCCTTACAAATAGCGTTAAGAATACATTCTCTAAAATCAAAGACGATTATTTTCCTCTGGCAAGCCTAGTACAGCTGAAGTTATATGGCGACACTTGGAAATTACAATTAAAACATTTCTTCAAAGATGCCATAATAGAGCATATATTGCAAAAGTTACATCTACAACAAACCGATGTATTATTTTTAGCCATTGGAAATGTAATGGATGCGGTAAGTGTGAGAGAATAATTTGTTAATAAAATTGCATAATAATATATTAGATCATTGTAACTGTATGCAACAGCAAAAGTTGTTAGGGAGAATACGAGTTGACTTCACAAATGTAGTTGAAATGAAAGGACAAAAAGTACGCTCCAGTAAAAATGAACTATTATGGGTGACAGATTTTCCCTTATTCACTCTTACTGAAGGCAATACTCTAGAAGCAACGCATCATCCATTTACACAACCGTTAGTTGAAGACATAAAATATTTGTCTACAAATCCAGGAGAGGTATAATTCTCAGATTTAAGTAAACTTTGTCGCAATACATCCTTACGAATTTTTAATTCATATTATAGATAAAAAGCATGCACTATGATTTGGTGATGAATGGATCAGAAATTGGCGGTGGATCAATACGAATTCATAATGCCGATTTACAAAAGCAGGTGTTAAAATTGTTAAATATATCTGAATCGCATTTAACACATATGCTTGAAGCATTAGAAAGTGGAGCTCCGCCTCATGGAGGAATTGCATTAGGTAATCCAGCATTTTGTTTCACGATATGCTAATTTATAAAACAATTTTTCTCATGTTTTTAAGGATTAGATCGTCTCCTTTGCTTATTATGTAATGAACAAAGTATAAGAAACGTCATTGCTTTCCCAAAAACTATAGAAGGACAAGATTTGATGTCAGGTGCACCTTGTCAAATATCGGACGATGCAAAATTGTTATATCATATAGCAACAGTAGACAGTTAAATTAAGTAAGTAACGATTTTTTACAATTTAAAAAATGAAATTCATTATTTGTAAAAAATTAATTTTTTGAAAATTTATTAAAAAAGATGTGTAAAATTATGAATATTCTACCAAGTTTTATAATAAATGTATACCATAATAATTCCTGAAATTTTTTGTGCTTGTTGCTTAGTATACTTGGAAACTTAACGCAAATTAAAAGAAGACCTTACATATTATTTTGTAAGAGGATTTAAATAAAATAACGATTGGACTCAATACACATATACAATGCTCAGTGTTGATAATAATATGTGGAATAAGTGCTGGTAACCAAGCTTAAAAATATTTTAAAGTTTACAAATTGAAATATAAGGTGTGGTAAAATTGAAATAAAGTTATAATACACGATTGAGATGTACAAAAAAGATGTTTTATTAATAATCGTTTCTTTGATAATCCATCTCGCATTCAATTAAAATAGGTCTACATCAAAATAAAAAATAATTTTCATTTTCAAGCTAAAATGTCATTCTCTTGATTTGAACGATTTTGCATTCTTCTGTTAAACATTCATTTAATAATTCATACTGCACAAAATCTTGTTTTAACCTAGTTAAGTCACTTTACAGAGTATATCTGATATGTCATGTCTATTGTCAACATAAAAATTTACAGGCTGTTATGTATCATTTTGAAAGTGACAATCAAATGGCGACATGGTAGTATTACAAAACTCACTAACAAATTTAACATAGCAAATTTCTTATGGTCTTATTTTAAAATTTTATGTTATTGATTTGCGTAAATTCGGCTTGAAGAGTTACTTTAATGACTTAAGCACACTTACATGTTGCATTTGTAAAGAGTGTAAATATTATTATCACACTTATCAAAATGAGACACACTTGTCCATCGAAAGAAACATTTACTGTTTCGTTTTTCATATTTTATATTCACTTTACATTACTAGATGTCCACTGTACCAGTCTCTTGCGGTATTACTGTTATTCATACTTCACACATTAAAGCCCAGTAATATCTGTATACAACACTCCTCTAAGGACCACAATTTTTTTTTCCTTTTCTGTTTTTTTAGATTACTTTAAACCATGAACTTCATCGTTAACCATTGACCTTAAAGGTATACAACTGTATTACCTGTTGTCGGAATATTAAAATATTTTATCCCTGCGCATTATTTGGAAGAACCAAAGAGACAATTACAGTTTAAGTTCTATTAAGGTATACAAATCATCCTTATATTTAACAATTTTGAAAGCATACCACGCTATTTCTATCAAAATGCAAATCAATCGTAATTGTGTATATATTTTGTTGTGCGTGAATACATATGCACGCAAAGAAAAGTATATTTCAATTTTATTAATTTTAATAACCACTAGACCATGTTCTACATTTATTCAACATGATATAAATGATTATAGGACTTTAGTACAACATATACTTTTAGATATTTGTAAATCTTCAAGAGTATCTACCAACTGGTAAAAAAGAATGCTAGTATTCATCCAAATAAAAATTACAGATGTGTTATAAAAAGTCAAACATTAGATATCAATTACAAAGACTTAACATAGGAACTTAGAGGAGTTATCAAAAGTCCATCTTTGAAAGTTACATTTAAGGTACAATGAACTTTCTTGCACGGCTTTTAATTAAAGAGCATACATCTATTCACCATCATAGTTGATCTCTTTCTTAAAACTGTATATTAATAATATGAATCTGTCATTGTGTACATCTTAAACAGAATTTAAACTGTAAATATTTGAGACAAGTGGCCGTACGAGCAAATGGTTACGTTAGAAAGTGGATAAAGAAAGTACTGAAATTCATGTTAGATAAAGACCGTTTGAATTCTAAGGACTTAACTTCCGCATACTGTAACATCAATTAATGTAATTTTCGTTTTCTTATCTATCTAAATTTCAGGTAATACAGGGTCATCACCGTGACATTGTGGGTACATTTTAATTAAATTCTCAGTTTTAAAGTGGTTAAATTTCATCAGCTATTCATCAACCACTTGAACTTCTTAACATCGACAGTATATCATTCACCACAAAACTCTTCGGAGCAATTGTGTCATTTATATACAATAATTATTTTTTTTTTCTTTTTTTCTATTCTTTTTTTCGTGCAAAAGGGAACACAGTTTTTTTCGTATTTTGCATGACCTATCATCGATTTCCACTTGCAATGCCATAATCGGCATACAACTGGATTGGCTGGCAGTATGACATCTGTAGTAGTGTTTAATCTAAATACGTGGATTGATCCTATTACTCGATGTTTCTTTTTTGGATTATTCAAACTTTTTTTTTGCATCGAATAATTTATTCTTGCGACACGGGATTCTTTTTTACAAGTTTTTTTTCCGTTTCTCTTCTTGCTACTTTATTCTCAATCTTCCTGTTCCGTACATGAACAGCGAAGATAGTCTTGCGTCGTAACACATTCCATATTTCTAACGTTCCTCACTAGTTTTTTTTTTTTCTTCTTGCGTACACTGTTTCGCCGTTATAAAAATACTATTTTACAGCGGAAGAGGCAAGCTCTCGCACATCCACGACATATACATATAATAACGCACTCGAGACCATTGAAGCCCGGTTGTACGAGACGAACTTGAAAATTAAGTCTCACTTAAAGCCGAAATTCTGTTGCACGAGAAGTCTCCTACGACGGAAGTGATGACTCGTGCAACGGAATTTCGGCTTTAAGTACGATTTAATTTTTAAACTCGACTCGTGAAACCGGGCCCGAATTTATTTGTAAGAGACATACACTTGCACACGTACACCACAATTACATAGAATAAATGAAAATAAAAATCACGATTTCACGCAATCTTTACGCACGCTATCAACCGTAGAACGTTAATGATGCTTTTCTAAGTATGATATCTTAATCGTGTATAACTTCTCTGAGGCCCGGTTGCACAAGTCGAACTTGAAAATGAAGTTTCATTTAAAACCGAAATTCCGTTGCACGAGTCGGCTCTTCCGTCGTAAGGGACGCCTTGTGCAACGGAATTTCGACTTTAAGAGAGACTTAATTTTTAAGTTTGACTCGTGCAACCGGGCCTAAGGGAAACTGCGAATATTATTCCTATATACATGCACAAAAGTGTGGAGCCTAGGCTGCGCAGTCGAATAGACAGGATCAAACGTAAACTTCTTTTTCAGAATGTAATCAACGATAAATGTAATTATATTCAAAATCGCAATGGTCTTCTTATTTCACATTACGTTGGGTATTGCAATTAACATTATTTACTAATACAATTCGTGAATCATGTTATCTTTGAAGCGCCCTGCATATTATAAATTTATAAATTTCCATCTATGCATTCACGATACATATTCATTGCGCGCTATATGAACTTGATAAAGTATATATTTAAACGATCTTTCTCTTTACGCCTGTCTAATCGGTTGCAAACTTACTCATCTACAGAGACAAAAGATGCCATTTCAATAGCACAAAATTTTTTGTAATACTAAACTAGAACTAAACAATAATATCTAAACTGCGCTTATTACGAACATCGAATGTTTTCACCCGGCCCGCCGGTTCCACGCATGTAGATTAAAAACGATCCCGTAATTACAATGTATTTATAATGTAAGTGCCAAGTGACGGCGGCACGTATCCTGGATTATTTACAACTTCGTTAATTAAAGTTGTAAGAGTAAGGTGGCATGCGAAACCGCCGTCGCAGTAATGTTGATCGGGGACTAGGGTGCCATTTGCGCATAATAAATAAGCTCGATATCTATCTTCATCGCGCTAACGACACGTCATCGCACAGTAATATAGTTTTTTCATTTTTTTTTCTTTTGACCTCTTGATGATCGACAGACTGAAGAAATACCTCTGGTTTTTCGGACGGTCGCATGGGGAATGAATGGTTCATTTATAAAGCTTCCAAATCTATAATAACGCATACTTTGTAAACGGTGATATTTTTAAAACTCATAATTGCCTCCTCGCAATAGATCAATGATACTGAAAATTTACCCAATAGTAGTTACTCACGTCTTTACTTCATCAATGCATTGTACTTATGTCCATAATATAATACATAAAGTGAAACGTATTTTTTACAGAGCTCTCGTACTCATCCAGAAAATATAATTACAAATGATGTCACTCATGTGGTACGCGCAAGCGGTTTTCCAAGTGCCAGTGTCGTAAATGTAAGCACTACAATAGGATGCCTCCGAAAAGTAAATTTTCCACTTTTCACTCTCGAAATGAGAATGTTTACTTTTATACAAAATCTCACCTGACATTGAACATCGATCAAGGTTTTATTATGTTCTAAGTCTGTGCGTAGGAACATAATGTATATCATAGATGTTCGGATAAATATTTTTGGTTCATTCGCTGCACGGTGTATTCATAGCATTACCGCTACATCAATGCAACCTCGTAGTCATTCAAAATAGTCACCTATGGTTCGTATAACACAAGCGACAGGAAGGCAAGTAAAGAACTAATGCGTAAGAATGTAAAATTTCTGAAAACAAATGAGATACGATTGTAGAAACATCTTTGACATGTACAGTAGACAGTTTTAAAGTATTACACTACACACAGGTACACAGGAAGAAACTATGTGCACAAGATGACACATCCAAATACTAACAGAGTTTAGTATACTTTAAGATATAAGAGTAGCGATCGTATGTCACTGCTCTTAAATAATGACGAGGTATTATGATGGTCGCGTTCATCGCGCCACAAAGTACATGACGACGAAGACAACGATAACGACAAAATACATAAAAATTGTATAATGTACTAAAAGTAGAGGGTTATTTCAAGAACCCACTGTTGAGTATGACCAACTACAGCGGCAGTCATTCTTATTTTCGGTGGATATATTTGCTTCTGGGTTTGCTTCCGTGCCTCTTAAGCGGTAAGTGTTGTTTCTTATACATAATGCAATCCTGCTTGATACACGGACCCAAAAACCACCTTTCTCAATACACTGTTGTTTTTAACTCTTTCTTACATTAACAGTGCGGGTAATATTTTACAAGCATTCTCTTGCTCATTCAATATAAAAGTCTTATGCACTTTCGTCTACAGTCGGTAGCCAGAAAGCCATATTAGTGCAAGCCGACGCCAACATCATATACTTTGGATTAAACTGAATGCACTGTACCGGTGCCGGATGATCTCCATTCAGAACACAAACTTTATACCCAGTCTCGGCGTTCCAAACGTGCACTCTCCCATCGGTTGAACCGCTGAATACAAACTGCGAATCTGGGCTGAAGCTAGCTTCAATGGCGATGCCCTTATTGTTTAAATAGCCAGCGAATGTCTGCAACGGCGTACCGTGAAAAGCATCGATCAAGCGTATGGTGCTGCCATTGGTCGATATCAAAATTGTTTTGCCGTCCCTGCTGAATTTTAAGCCGGTCCAATCGCACTCCTTCTCCTGAGACAGCCTGAACGTGACAAAGGGACCCTTGTCGAAGCTACGCAAGTCGTACAATTTGATACTCTCCGAATTAACTCCGGCGGCAAAGATCAGACCCTCCGGATCATACGCGGCTACCGGTCGCCCTGATACGTTCATTACTCCGTGACAGTTGGGTGATCGCAGGTCCCAAAGTCTCAACGATTTGTCTAATGAACCTGAGAGAAACGTGTCCTCGATAGGGCTAATGCAAAGAGACACCACCTTCTTAGTGTGACCCGGAAAGTAACGTATGTACTTATTGTCGTGTAGACTCAAGTAACGAATAGTGTCGTCGACCTTGGTACTGCTGTGTATCGCAGTGTTCTTTGCATGTGTAAAGTGTATCAGATCCACGCCATACTTTTTGGAGTTGACTGTACGCACCTGAGTGCCCTTCTCGCAGTCGTATATCACGATTTGATCGTCCTCCGAGCACGAGATCAGGGTGTCCCCATTGGGTGAGAAGTCGATGCTATTTATGCGGTCGGAATTCTCACGGAAGACTTTGGCCACCTTGAAGCTCCTCACCACGTGGTCGACGAGCTTCATGGTGATGGACGGCGCGTCCTCCCTTTCTTGCCGTCCTCTTAACCTCCCCGCTTCCGTAATTTCTTCGTCCTTACTCTTTATAGTACGGAGTAGGCGCCGAGGCGCGAAGCTCCGGGGAGGGGCCGGGATTCGATCTCTATATCACTGTTATTCGACTTGCGAGAAAGAAAAAAAACCCGCGGTGAGTTCAAGGGGTCAAGAACTAGGAAGCGGGTACGAGATCTTCCCCTTTGGCCTCAGTAGCTCGGTCGCTCTTTCCTCCGCGATATTGTAATTCAATATTTTTACTCCACAATCCCCTTGACTTTAATCTAACAAAAAGGATCCAACTGTGCCTTCTCTCTTTCCTACGAACGGACGCCGTCGACAAAACTACCGCATACCGAACGCACAAATTCTACCAACTGTTTAAAGATATAGTGGGATATTCGATGGCGAATTAGTGAATGTGTCGAGCTGTTTTACATGTTCTGTAAATCCGTGATATTAGATGGAGATCTGAAGTAACTGGCTCGTATAATTACATCATACCTTTCGTTACATTCTCGAATATCAGTTCGATGTAAGATCGTAATTACAGGTTACTGCAGTTTTCTTGCGCCAAGATGTAGGCGCTTGAAAAGTAATAAAAAGATATGATAGTAATTTACATTTCTTTGATGAGGAATGTGCATGCTTGCGGGTATGGGGGTAAGAACCTTCTTCGTTAAATGTAGTTCGGGACATGCTGTTTTTTTTTTTTATATTCAAAGATCTGACTAATTATAATTGTAAGTAACATTGATATTAATGTACTGCTATGTTGGTAATACTGATTAGGAAATTATCTCCGACTATTATCGAGGCAAATTTAAATTCAAATTAAACGTATATAATGTGACGCCGATTGTAAAAGTATTTATTTTATATTAATTAGATGAGTAAATACAGGTAGAGGAGGTTAAAAGTAAGAAAAAGATAAAACAACGCCTTGTTCGATAATTATTTACTTGATCACTGTATAACCCTCATTTCTTAATGTTTCTGTGTAAGAAAAAATTGATATATACTATATAAAAGTACATTTAATGCACGAGTTACACTTAGGCCGGGTTTTATTATAGGCAACTGTGGGTAGTTTTGTATTACGGTATTATTTTGTACGTAAACATTAATTCTCTTTTCAGTTTTTCTTGTCATGCAAAATGAAAAATAACGTTACCTGTAAATGTGTTATTATAAAGGTGTTAAATAACTTTATATAGATTTTTGCTATTACTGTTGCTGCAAGCACAAGGGTACATCAGGAATAATAGTTACATATTTTCAGATTAATCGATCGATTCATATATTTTATCAACTTTACAAGTATCGCTATTTTTTTAATTACATTAAATTTTGTTTACATCCCCCTATTATATTCTATCCACAGAATCTATTAATTTTGTACATTGTGTGGCCATCCAAATTGCTTCAAATTGAGTCACAAATTAACGTTGATAAATTTTCACCCGATAACGGTTTATGAAATTGTACATATACAATTGTAACTTGTTCGATTCACTTTTACTGAACTTCTATAAAACTACCATTATATAACAATATAAGAAATATGCTTATCCTTCTAAGTAGCTTTATATTGCTTAACCTTTAGAGAACCGGTATGGTTCCTTTAAAATATGCAATTTTTTTGTGGAAAAATTATATATATATGTAACCATCATGTCACGTAGAGTTTTGTTAAAATATGATTTCTACATCAGGTACAGATAAACTTCTATTTATTTATCAATTAATGAAAATTGGACTGTCAGGAATACTCTATATACTCCTTATATTTTGCAAACTCTCGTGCAAGAAGCGTTTACCTGTATGCTTTTGTACCAGTAACAGTTATGTCAATGTATACAGACGACTTGAGTGTAACTAAATATATTTTGCATAAAAGTAACTTTGCCAGAATAGTTTTAATACAATGTGCAGTATGCGTGGTAGTATCTTTATTACGTCTAACACAATAATTATTCTAAACTTGCTCAATCAATCTTCCGTTACATTATAATTCTGGCATCGCTGCTCGGGTACGTACTATGTAAATTGTAATGTACGACTTAAAGCTTAACGAATAAATTTTTCTGAATTTGTCGCGGTCCAAAGCAATATTTGCATCATATTTTTTGATTATGTTTCTCTACAAAAGCATTATTTTATTGTTATAGAATTTCAAGTTAACGATAGTAGTAGACCGTAAGTTATTTAAATCTAAGTAAATTTAACCATATAAAATCTAGTCTATCTACGTTTGACATTAAATGTCTTTTTTTTTTGCTTAAAAACACTTATCCGTGCCTTCTCATATATTTTAAGTCTCTTTGTTCCTTGCAGTAAGTAGAACAGACTCGCATTGAATTCTCAACTTTTTGATAAATATATTTGAAATTTTTATATTTTCTTATTCTAAATACATTTATTTTTGGTTGTTTGAATATAAATAAATAATTATTATGACCAACATAATAAAAAGCATCGTATCTGTTATCTTTATCAGTGAATCAGTTTCATTAAGTCTCATACTGTATTATTGTATCAATAATAACAGGTAGGAGAGATGCTTGTAATTAGGGGTAATTTGTTACAATTGAATCATTGGTAAGAAGCATTCTTGTTCATATTTTCACTTAGATAGAATATAGTCTCATTGCATTATCTTTTATAAAGCATGTTAAAAACATGGTACATGATGCAAGCCAATTGATAAAATCATTTTTAACATACAAATAAATTTTATAAATAAGATTGTATCTATATCAATATTTACATATCAGTACGTTTTACTCAAATAAGACCTAATACTTAGAAGACTGTTCGCGCAGAGCAATAAGCCCTTCTTTGGTCCCTGAACCTAAATTTTGTACTTACATGTAGCACCTTAAAGTTTTCATTTTGTTTAGACCTTCTGTCATGAGCTAAGAAGTATAATCAATATGTAAAGATGTAAGGAACACCTTACATTTAATATCCTTGTATATTATATTGCAATAGGAACATGAGAATTTGATTGATGTTTTACTTCTCGCTTAGATATTTAATTATTGCAAATAAAATTCTGTGTAGAGGTTGCAAGCTTACTCTATACTCGAAATTTATTCATAAAGCGGACGTATTACCATTTTATATAATCTTTTAAATAAAGAAGTTTTTATACATCACTGCAATATATAAAAACATATACCTTACACAGTATTATACAATTCTTAGCCCAAAGTTTATGGTAATACAATATTATGACTTAGATGAAAATGCGACTAAATATAAACTGCCAATTAAAACTGTTTAGAAAATAGTGTGCTACGTTATACGTGCAAGTAAATGGGTAGTAAATTATCTGTATTGTCCATACTAAGCTCAGTCTGTACAAGTTTATAATAAAGTGACAATACTTTTACGAACCAAGATGGTTCGATGGTCTCTCAAGGTTCAGGGAAATTCATTATACATGCAGTGAAAGCAAATTATAAGCTAAAACATATCAATTTCAACATATAGTGCTTATAATAATTCTAATAATCAAAGAACTTTTTAAATATCTTGTGCAAATGATTTTCTGCCCTAAGATCAAAATACAGTCAGGGCACGAAGGTATGCATGTAAATTTTATATATAGGCATATATGATGCACATATATAACGAACATGCATACATACATGGTTAAACGTATAAGTGCACATATTTGCACGGGATAATTATATGTACAAGTATTACTTATAAATACATATCTTTTTCCTTTAAATGTATATAGCAAATAGGATTGTGCATATGTAAATCATCCTAATAATATGAGACGTTTCAATCTTTATTGCATTGTAATATTTTGACGTTAGTTTGGACATTAGTCCATTCTTATTGTTCTGTAGCATATTGAATCAATCTTTTTTTAAGGCAGACATAAATTGTTTTACTTGTGAAGTGATTGTGCGGTGCATACAGTTACTTTACATGTGAAGTCT
Source organism: Tiphia femorata (assembly GCA_944319695.1). NCBI lineage: Eukaryota > Metazoa > Arthropoda > Insecta > Hymenoptera > Tiphiidae > Tiphia > Tiphia femorata. Next base: position 7,224,126 of record OX090902.1, read on the forward strand.
ATCACCAATTTTTTGCTTACGAAGAGTGTTACAGTCAATATTATTTTATATTTCGTATATCTGTGCGTGTGTAATTATTATTGCGCATATAACTTACAAATGTGAAAAGTTTAAAAGCAGGTTCAAGTAGTTTTTTGCGCTTAAGCTACCTACACTTACACAAGGCCTCATAGTTTGAATAAAAAAAATGTGTATATTCTGTAATAAAATGTAAAGTTCTTAATATCTTGCCTATGCTCATCATCGAGATTTTTGCTCTTTTCTTGTATATATATTGATCTCTGTTTTCTTTTCACTGTTCGATGTGTGATGTACTTTTGTAATAGATCCTACTTAAATATTGTATAGTTACTCAACAGTATATACAAAATAAGTAAAAGACGCATTAATTCTCAAGAACGTTTTTGTGCCCACTTTAGATCATCGGCTCTAGGTTTGCACCCAGTTGCTTTTTCAATAATGATTTCTAAAATGCACCAGAACCTAAGTATTTCTAGAGGCCAATTTAGCCAACCAGTAGTAATACAGAAATAAGTTTCGTGTGGAGCAACATGATGAACACGATGATGCTTTCTGGGTAAAATAACATGATGCTCCTGTAGCCAAATTACCCATCCAGGCAATCCAAAATAAGTATGGGACCACTTGTGTATCTAGAAAATATCTTTTGTTTACTGCAACTTTATAACATCGTTAGTATAAAGTGCATAAAAAAACAAAAAACAAAATATTTGATTTGTTTAAAACGTTATATTTAAAATTGTGGTAATTAAAGATTTTCAATTTTCACGTAAATTATAGCAAATACAATGATCAGCATTTAGAAGGTAATGTTACAAGTAACAGTGCAATCATATGTGATAGTAATTGAATATAAAAGCAGATTGGCTAGAGGTGTAGAATTAGAATTACCTGGTTGGTCATTGCTACAAAGATAGCAAGAAGAAAACAATAACACATCCAAAGAAATTTTTGCTCAATCTCTGCCTCGGGCAAGGTAAGAAAATCCCATGTTAACTTTGACAAAAATGGTATAGTGACCATGAAATTATCACCATTAGTTTCAATAAAATCATGTCTTGTTATACTTGTTGGATCAATATGATGCTCTCGAAAAGGCCTGAGAAAGTTCTAGAGAAATATAATACTGTATATCCCAAAATGTGTAAATAGCAAACATGATTTGAAACTTCTCTTATTTCAAATTCATTGTGTTACCTTTCCTAGAATCGGCAGTTCTATGGAACCCCATGTATCAGCGGCCCAATGCACTAGACCAGATCCAAAATCAGCCGTAATGATGCCGCAAATCGCCGCTACCGCTATTGAACTTAAATTTTCTAATTTTATCCTCACGAGTACGAACATGGAATTTACTGCTATAAGCGTAATGCAAATACCAACGCATATGCATTCTTGTGTTCTTTTCCCTATAAATATACATGAAAGATTTTTTTGGTAACTATTGCTTTGTATAGTGAAGCTTTGTCTAGCTTTATCGAAATGGTTAAAAGCGAAAGGAGGACTTTTGCGATTATAGACTTAAAAATAGACCAGTCTTACTGTTGTTTCTCAATTAGTAATCAATGGTAATCAAGCTTTAAGCAAAAGTTATGTATAATTACTTTCTTTTTATGTGGACCCAAGATATGTTTACAGCGGAATGTGACGAAATGGCTCATATTATATGATAATTTTGTTAATGAAAATTACTACAACTACGATATCATTTGTAGATCATTTAATTAGTATTATTAATCAATTCTTTATATGCAGACTAGACATGCGAGTGGGTGCATGCGACATTCGAATTTTGAACGTGACAATCGTCCGTTGGAGGAGCATGAAACAAAGTTATTAGCAGCCTTCAAGAGCGTCTTTAGGACTGGAACAAGCAGACGTACCTGTGCTGTAAAGGTTTGCTAACTCTTGAGCACCCTTGTGACTTGGACCCCACCTAGGCACGGCCCTATCTTCTTGCGACACAACCGAATTAGCGTTTGGATCATCCTCGAGCATCGAATTCTCGTAGATCTGTTGTTCCGTCTTCATCGGCGCCAAAAAATTTGTTGCCATTGAACATGCCGCCGACGCGGCCTGTCCAAGGTTAGGAACCTTTATTTCATCCATGTTTAAAATATACTTGTCTATAATCTTTCGCGTAAAAAATGTAAATTGCGTGTTCTCAAAAATTTAACGTCTCGAAGGCTAACCGTCTGCCTTTTGGCATTACGGAATATATGCTGCAGCTTGTACGGCCAGCGTTACGTTTTGGACATGTGTTTGCATTAGACTTTATACACCACTTGGCATCTTTCGTTTGGAGGTAGATTTTTTCGAGCGTAATCGTTTAAACAGATCCTTAGCACGCGCATCACACCGGATCCTCTAGAACGATAAAAGTTTCCATCTTAGACTCCTTGCTCGGCAAAATCCTAGTCGCTTTATACTTGTTGATTTTTGTATTAAGCGGACCCTTTGCAGGTTCATTATTATTGCAGATTTATATATGAAATGGAAATTAATATTACACGTAATCGATGTTACAGGCAGTAGAGCGTAATAAATATCGTGTACGATAGTACAATCAATTGCGATTGTAACGTAACAGTAACAATATCGCACAATATTGTTGTGCCTATAGGGCCCGCTTAACGCTTTACCTTCCGTTCCAGTTTGTCCTTTCGAAATTTGACTGCATCCGGCAGATCTAATCCTAGAAACGAACAATCGATTACTACGGGTTCTTTCTCAATCATCTTTCACATTTTTCCAGATCCTTAGAAATTCGAAAAGTCATTTGTGTTTTTATTCGACTCCAGAATGCTAATTTTATTATAAATTTTAGTATTCCTTACATAAAAATCTATTTTATACAATCACGTGTCAATTTTGCTGGCTAATGAGGTATACAATATAAAGACTGATCTTTATGCACGCATTCCAATACATCAGATACTAATCATATCGTTTGATCGTTATCGAAGATTCAATTTTACACGCGTAAAATTGTTCACGAACGTTTCTATCGTGCAAGTTAATTGCCAGGCACAATTCGCACAGTACCGTCATGATGCAGCACAAAGTAGTAGTACATGGTACTAATCCCTGTCGAGGTAAACAATGAATGTTACAATTACACGATATGAGCTCAGGTAAAATAGCAATTCGTTGTGCCCGGTACGAGTAGCCTGCGCTACAAATTTTGCGCAAAAAGTTTCGACAAAAATAATAATGATAGTGGAGAAAGGTCTTTTACCTCTGTATAATAATTTCAGAAACTAAACTAAAGTACTTTCGTATTTTATGCGGAGAGAGTGGAGAAAGTACTTCTAATTGTATACAATCATTTTGGAAACTAAACTAAAATACGTTTACATTTAATGCCAATGTAAACTATATAAAACGACTAGACTTTCCGTTTTCGTCTCGGTCGCGGTACACGTCGTTTTATACTAATCAAAAAAAAAAAAAAGTTTATTGAGAAACAAATAGACAAGCTGCGAAATATTCTTGGAAGTTTATTTCAACAAGAAAGGATACTAAAATGAATTGACAAAATAATATGCAGACTTTTAACGGCCACTGCATAGTGTTTTATTCGCTCGCGATTTTTTTTTCTTTATTTCCTTACAAAATACCGGCGCGAAACGCTATAGACGAAAACCAGTTCATTTACAAATCGCGTTCTTCCACCAACCATCAATCAGATTGCCCGTTATCTTTTGCCGTTTACTTCGAAATACTACAAATGGCCAACAAAATGTCTAATGCAGCATATCACCGGTTACACAATAACGGTCTGTGCATTCGAATTGCAGTCGAGTAATTTACTTCATCCTCAATCTCTCTGTAATAACGTCTAGACAACTTCATATTAACGTGCTTCTATTTTGCTTAATTAATTCCAAGCACGAGCTGCGTGTCAAGATCATTAGAGTCCTAATCTACTTTGCTTTTTACACACATGCATTAACTCTCCTCCCTTTGTCATTTCTCTTTCATAAATCCAAGCAAAAGTTGTCATTCTATTTCGAGATTATATTACACGTTGACATCTAATGGCATTAAACATCAAGAGGAAGAAACTTAAAAATGTCAGTGTGAAACAACGCGAATCTCAACTGGGTGCAGAACAATTCGCTAAAAGGCCATGGCACAAAGGAAAAAAATATGACCTCCCCTCCCACGACACCACCACCATTTACCATCACTTCGTGATTGTGTCGCAGGCTAGACTAGGTAAATATACGGGCTTAGTCGATGTAACGATCACATTTTACGGTGACGTATTCGAGGCGTGTAGTAAAGTCATACCCGTAACCATGTAAAAACTGATGATCTTCGGAGAATCTTCGTACGGACATCCAAAGGCCAGTTCCTTTTGCCGGGACAGAAGCTTCGAAGAGCTCGTGCCGGCCAACAGAAATCCGATGAAAAACGTATCGCGCGGCGATTACATGTGACCGATTGATTGGATGTTGACGGTAGGGTTGAAAGCTAGACGATGGAGCCGCACCGCGTTAAAAGCCGGCGCAACGGTTATGCACGTACTACGTAAGGCAAACATTGTGTACGCGCTTAGTCGCGTGGTTACCGTGGAACTCGAGAGCGACGTTATTTTATTGCTCTCCTCCGCCTTTCTCTCTCTCTCTCTCTCTCTCTCTGTCCGAAAGAAAAATTTACGATAGCGGAGAAGACGGTCTACCGAACTAACGTGTGAAGTTCCGCGTGACGGTACTTTAAAGAAGGAGAGAACACATGATGAGGAGCGGGACGACGTGCGACGAAACGAAAAGTGGGAGTGAACTTGCTAAGGATTTGCGAACGCGCATGTATGCCGTCATACTCGCCAAAGAGAATACCAGCGAGGGCTTGGAAAGTTCGGAGAGTGCGAGGTGTACGAAATTTCAGAGACTACTGACAACTATGCTGGAGGAGGCGCTAGTTGCGCCCTACAAGTGAGAGTTCATTCGAATTTTCTGCACTGAGAATTTCTGAGAATTCGCACGTTTCTTATTTGTTCAATGTAGACGAACTTTTTTGCACGGTCGATTTAATCGATTGCAAATGAGAATGCTTTGATTTAGGGAAGACGGTGGTTTTGGAGAGTAGATAGAGGGATGCAATATTGCACGAAGAAGAGAAATAGAAATTAGTTGTAAGTGTATTCGCGTGTCGGACTAACGTCGGTGAAAACGTCTCTCGGGGTTTGCGAAGATTACGCCACTGTCGATAAAGACTCAGACGTTAGTTTCGCATTCGCAGCCTCGAACATCTCATTGCTAGCTTCTATAATACAAGTGTGAGTTTACTTTTCCCCTTCTTCGGCTCGTGGTCTGCGCTTTCGTCATTGGAGCTTCTGTCGCGAAAACCCCGCCTTTCCTTTCGTGCTGATGCGGCCGCGGCACCTCATGAGAACGAGAATTGTCTCGATTGGATATGTGGTGCCATCGCACGGTACTTGTAAAAGGATTGTGCGAATTCGTGATTATCTGTAAAGCTACGTTTCTTTATAATTGTCGCGCGATAATTCCAATTGATAGTTGCGTTTACATCAGAATTTCTCTACTATTTACTTTCATTGGAGCTACAGGTTTGCAATCTTTGATCGCGACGTCGCGAACAAGAGACAAAGAATAAAACAATTAGAAGAAAAGATGCGACGTCGAATAAGAGAATTCGAAGTCTATATTGAAAAAGCATGGTATTCGCGAGAGCTAACATTTAATAGACAATAATAATAATAATAAGAATAGCAATAATAATAGGTCCGTAGTCTCACTGTTACTTTAGAGTTGGTCGCAATTTCAGATACGTTCTTTATACACAGGCGCAGGTATGTATGAATAGCAATAAGAATGTTGTAAATAACATTTTTTTTCTTCCAATTCAATTTAAAACGGATTTAAATTTTATTTATACTCATTTCTACATGTGTATCAGGTGCATCTAAAGTTGTGAGCCGGTCCAAAGGGTTGGTGAAAACACAGAGCCACAGTACTTTGAACACATAACGATCGACGTGATGAACAATTTTATTTAAACTGTTTGGCGTGTTTATGAATAATGAAAATGGTCATAAAATGAGGAATAATTTTGTTGTGATTTCATTTCTAATGTAAATGAGCCGAAGGATTTTTCAAAAAGCTAATCGTACTAATTAATACCATTCCGGTTTAGCTCTGGTCAACATCACAAATCAGTGCAGGGACAATGCATTCTTTTTTCCCTTCTATCTACGACCAACCGTATCAATAGCCCTGACGAGTCAAATGCACTTGGGAAAGTGCACCAAGGTGCGAAATAAGACTCTATCAGATAAGACTGGTTATTGTCGTCGTAGATAACAAACCGTTTTACGAAAAGGAGAAACGTAAAGCATACATATTCGGCAAACTTCATTCATCGTCGTTAACACTCATCGATCCAAATTCCTATTTATACATAAATTCCTATTGGTAGTTTATTTTTAGCATCGATACCCACCTACGAGAAATATAAAGAACTCGTACTAATTCACTTTCTTTCTTTCAGTGTTTATATTGTCTACCATCAGTTACGTCTGTTTGCGCCTTTGTAAAATTAAACTCTACGTGCATATAAGGTCGATCTTTCCAATGCATGACGTGTGACCACAACAATGGCCTCGCCCTTGAGATGTGTCATACACGAAGGTGAAAGACCTACAAAATTTATTATTCATCTATGGATGCTTCGTCGGTGCTGCGCGAAAAAAACGAAGGTAGAGGCTGCTTTTCTATATGACACGTGGTGTTCTCAGATTGGTCATATCTTATTTAAGATACGATCGACCGTTCAAGCCGACTCTTGGACACTTAACAAATTGCTAAAATTTAAGAAATCATGAAGAATACAAATACGTAAATCTGAGATCTAGATGAATGTATCAGTAAATATTTTCTCTTCCTTTTGAATCTGCGCAACGTTACTTTTCAGCAGCAATGAAAAAGATAAGTACACGAGATTGTTAAATGATAAATTAGCGAGTACGACGAATGTCCAGGAGTCGCTTTATTTGTTGACTGATTAGATCGCGAAAGTATGTTTTTTTTTTTATCGATTGCAAAGAAACCTCGGTCTTCAGGAGAATAATGAATGAAGACTGTCTCTAGGCAGCAAAAGTCAATACTTCAGAAAGTTGGGAACAATTATGGTAGTATATGTTGGTTACGTATACGCCACACGTAATTCTTTTTATTACTTTATTTATCTCGATGTTAACGCATTTTAATATATCTATATTTAATCTTCTCAACTGCATCGCACAAATGAACATTTTCTTCTGTTATATAATTGTTGTTAAAACATCGAATGAAAGTTTAATCTACTTTTATAAATTTCAAATATTTTTTGGAAGCATATATCCTATTTCCTACTGCCTTAATTCACCCTTTTTGTTATATTTCATCTATGCAGTACGTGTTTCTTCTTCTTATTGAACAGTTGCAAAAATGATTATCAAGATACATTTAATAATGTGCCTCCTTCAATATTTTTCCGTTATCATTGCATTCAGTATCATGTACCATTACAAATGCATGAAAGATTTTTTGAAACTAATTTACGCAATAAAAAAATATCTCTTAATTCTATACTTACGGTAATCTGTTAGGTGTTATTTCAATCCAGTAAATTGCGGTATAAATTATCTGTTACAATAATGTTAGACAGGTAAAATCTCGTTAAACTTACACATGACGATACCCGGTAGGTAGATTATGCACGACTGCCCGAAGCAGAATGCACGGTTTATAGAACACATGATAGTGCCAACCAAGCGTCTGTTGACATTTTTCATCATGGATTGAATATCCACCTCCTTATAACAGACCTGCGTGTTGTTGAATACCGTAAAACTTATCGAGAATTGTACGAACTGTTGGTAATTTAGCGTAATACCCGTATTAATGTATGCCAACTCATTAATTCTACATAAAACATGTGCGCAAGAGATAGCTACAGAGAAAAAAAATTTTTTTTTTAATAAATGATGTAATTAATTTATCCGCGCAAAAAATCTATGCTAAATATTTCATCTGGTGCTTTCTAATGCTAACACGCCGTGCCAAGAACGTACTCGATATTTATTTCATAAAAATAAACGCGGTTTCCGAAAGTAACATTTCAAATGATTGGCGCACATTTTTAAAGATCCTGTGATAAAGGCTGTGTTTCAAAATTCACTGTCAGTACTGAAATTCTATAGTATACGTGACACAAACTATACATTTCCAGCACTGGCAATGAATATTGGAACCAATTGGAACACAGCCCAAGTTTAACGCAAAGCCACACAAAACCATTGTGGTAAGTTTGTTTATGTATGATTATATATCAATTATTTTCTTAATATAAACAATAATGCGCCGTACTTTATTTTTTGCTTTAAACCGTGCATATATAATTACATTATATATAATAAAATATTTTTATTTTGAAGATCCTCACCGCGATATATTGGATTGGAAACAATTGGAAAGAATCACATGTTACTACTTTCTCTACGGGTATTCTACGTAACGATATTTCCTTGTTACCTGTAACAACGTATCGCGTTCAAGCAAATCCATTCTGAACACACACAACATACAGGTTTAATTACCATGTTTTAAAAAGTAAGTGAGAAGAATCGTCAACTTACGTACGATGAATCAGCCTAACCTCTGTTATCATTCTTATTGTAGTCTCTTGATACGGTATTTACTGGCTGACGCTGAATTTATATGTACTATCTATTAGAACAATTGATTTACAATGAAACTTTCAACGTTCAATGAAAATGACTCTGTAGTCTTAGTAGGTGAAGGAAATTTTTCATTCGCCGTCTCGCTGTTTAAGATATTAAGTTTTCCTATTAATCTTCTTGCTACTTGTTACGAAAGCATAGTAAATGGAGAATGTGGAAAGAAAAACATAGAATACCTTGTGGAACACGGTTAGTATGTTTTATAAAGCATCTTGTGTAGAAATATGAATCATTAAATCGAGCAATTGAGAAATCTTACAAGGAATCCTGTGTTTCTCTTTTCAGGTGTACCTGTACTGTTAGGAGTAGACGCTACAAAGCTCTTTGAACATCCTGTATTGAGTTCAAGATCGTTTGATAAAATTATTTTTAATTTTCCACACATCGGTGGAAAAATGAGAATAGAGAGGAACAGAGAATTATTGCAAAAATTCTTTGTAGCTTGTGAAACATTATTGGCAACGAATGGCAAAATAATTATAACTCTTTGCAATGGACAAGGTGGAACACCTGTGGATCATCCTATAAGATGTTGGAATGATTCATGGAAAGTTGTAGAAATGGCTGCGCATGGAAATTGTATGTTAATAGCAATAGATAAATTCGATTGGTCAGTGTTCCATGATTATAAAGTTACAGGATACCGCAGTCTAGAGAAGTCTTTCCATACTGCTGGTGCATTAACACATATTTTTGGAAAATCTGTAGCGCCAAATGAACAAAACATAAAATCTAATGATAAAATAAATATTACAAATTACGATATTAAAGATCCTATATGGGAGAACATAATAGATCCAGCTAAAAAAGAACCAGCACATAATTGTAATCATAGTTATATCTATCCACCCACATTTATATTTGATATAACATTGTCTGTCGATGTAAACTTTAAGCCTTGCAAATTGTTCGAGGTATTGTATGAACATGCAGGATCTGTTGTGGACAATGTTACATTTTTATATTCGTATATGTCACCCGTTACAAAGAAAGTAGCTGTTACTTATAGAATAAAATACAGATCCTATGTCTTGCCATTACATAGAAATAGCGTGCTTCAAATTCATCAAAACTGGATTGTTGATATTTTAGAAGGAAATTTAAATGTTACAGTTCCCAGGTGACTGTGTTACAAGCCTTTTTTAATATAAAATAACAATATTGTATTTGATATTAAATAAACCAATTTATTGATTTGCTTTTTGCCGATGTTGCAGATGTATTTAGTTTAGCAAATCCTTGTATTGAAATTATTTATAATAGTTATAAAGTCTTTTTTAAAGAAATCTTAATAACATATTATAATATGATCATGGATTATGCAATGACTTTTTGCAAAATTTGTTTCAGATGATCTGCCTTAATACAAGTTTATCACAACTTCTCTTATCCAATACGATACAAGTCAAAAATGCCATTTTATGTTGTATGAATGGGAATGTAAACATCTATCAGAGGATAATTAAATGTAAATGGAAATCATTCCATACAGCAAGTTTATGTCACAACGAAGAATATGTCAGTAAACCTTTACGTAACGTAAAGCCAAAAGCAGAAGGATATACACTCCAGCACTTCATTGATATGAAGAAGGTAAGATCAAGAAAATAAAATGGAATGGAAATGAAATTAATCAGAAGACTTGTGTTCAGTTGTCACTGTTGTTATTTCATTAAAATGTTAGGTGAGAACAGTTGGCGGTAAAGGTGGCGATGGAGATATTTCGTTTCTGCGTTTATTTATAAATGATCGTGCTGGACCACATGGTGGAGATGGTGGATCTGGTGGACATGTAATTTTTCAGGTAAGATTACTTACGAAGATATTCTACCACATGTAGTATGTGTCTATTTAGTATAGTATTGATTATATCACAGTATATAATTATAAGGCAAGAGACTTCGAATTTAATTATTAATACAAGTAACTTTGATTGTAGGTATCACAAAATATAAAGGATTTGTCTGGTGTAGAAAGTTTGATCAAAGCATCGGATGGTGAGAAAGGCTATCCAAAAGATTGTTTTGGCAAAAGTGCGGATCACAAAATGATTAAAGTTCCTGTTGGTACAATAGTACGCAACATAGATGGAACGGTTTTAGCTGATTTAAATGCAGAAGCAATGATGTTTATTGCTGCAAGAGGTGGTGCAGGTGGCCATGGAAATGCATTCTTTAAGTCGGATACTGTACAATCTCCTCAAATTGCTGAATATGGAGCTCAAGGAGAAGAAAACGAATACATATTAGAAATACAATGTATGGCTGATATTGGGTTGGTATGTATCCTTTTATAAAGTTTTAAAATTTTTCTTTTTAGATTTTACATACATCTCCATCGAATTGGAGACGTATGTATCGCCAAAGCATATACAATTTAGCATTAACAATATATCTTATTGGTTCATACTTTCTAAACTTTGTAGGTTGGTCTTCCCAATGCCGGTAAAAGTACACTTTTAAGAGCGATATCGAGAGCCAGACCTAAAGTAGCGTCATATCCTTTCACTACATTGAAACCGCATGTAGGAATAGTGCAATATGATGATTATGAACAAGTTGCTGGTACATGATATCACTAATCATATGATAATCTACATAATGATTTGAGACTGTCGATTTAATAAAATATTGTTTTCAGTGGCTGACTTACCTGGGCTTATTCTAGACTCCCATAAAAATAAAGGACTTGGTATTACGTTCCTTAAACATGTGGAAAGATGTGGTGTTTTATTATTTATTCTAGATGTGACATGCGATAAGCCGTGGGAACACTTAGACATCTTAATGCATGAAATTAATGAATTTAACAAAAATTTATTGAATCGTACTGTCTTGATTGTAGCAAATAAAATAGATTTACCAGGAGCTGAGGTAAGCTATAGTATTATAGTTGCGTTAAAACTTTACTATTCGATTGAGAAGATAGTTGATAAATATGAATTCGATACACCTTCCACATTTAACTTGTTTTATAGGAAAATCTCAAACTATTAAAAGAAAAAACTGATTTAAGGATTATTCCTGTATCTGCAAAAATGGGTACTAATATATCCTTTTTATTGAAAGAAATAAGGATACTTTATGACATATATATGGAAAAAAACAGAAACAAATCAGACCATATTTAAGATCTTTATTTGACAATAAAGGATTGTTGCAAAAAATTATATAAATGCTTAATGTTACCACACTGTGTAGACTGAGTTTAACACACCAAGTACTCTTTTATAAATGTTATTTCTGGTTGGTTCAAAACAGTGAAGAACCATCTGGTTAAATTTGTATATTGTGTTTTATGCTTTGAATGAAAAATATTGTCATATAAGGGCAACAACACAGTAAAAACACAGATATCCGCAAGTGTTATTCTTTCTCCTACAAAATATGTTTTATTAATGAGTATTTTTTCTAACTTATTTAAAGATGTCGTTACATCTGCTCTTGATTCTTTCTTTTTCTGCGTAGTATTACTTTTATACGGTAACTCAGTATTTGAACAAATCCATCCATGGACTCCTGGTAAAATATGATTATCTGCATAGCTCATCCACTGCACAATTTGACTTGTAGCAAATAAATCGTTACCACCTTTTAACGTAGGATTGGCCAAGTAAAACGCAATAGCATTGCAATCGCCTATTTTAATATTACCAGCCTCTAAGATTGTATCTTCAGAATCGTTTTGAACAGATCTTATAGTTACTTTGTTAACACTATATTTTGCTGCTATTAATGCACGATAAGATTTGATAGTTGTTTTGACATGAAGTATTAATTCTGAAGAAGCTTTAATATCTGTAACTTTTTCTTTGTATAATAAATTTGCAATAGGGGCATTTTCATGGGAAAGTGTATCTAAAAAATAGAGGTACAATGGAATCAACATTATATCAAAAGTGTAAAATTATACAAATATGTGTAGTAATATTATCTGCACTAAGTAAAATTACTTCAACTTTTCTTTCATTCTTAAATACTGACCTACTGGAGTAAGTTTTCCCAATGCGAAGTTTTTAGCTTTTAGTAATAACTCAGTGATGCAGGAGAGATTCGTTCCTGAAGCTTGAGCAGATTCAGCTTTACCACCACCCTTCCCTTGCATAAGGGAGGCTATATCTTGAATCCATTCATTCGCCCGCAAGCCTTTATTTACTGCACTCTATAATACAGATCTGTTCAATCTAAGCCTTACATCTCTTTATATTTTATTGATAAAAAAATGTTCCGCTTACCGTAGGAACTGTACAAAGAGCAAAAATTTTATTAGTATCTTTATCCATACTAACAAGCATTGCACTTGTTTCTGGAGATATAGCTCTTATTTTTTTTAATGCAGTATCTAACGCTTTCGTATTACTACGTACATCAACAGTTTGTACAAATACAGGTTGTCCAATACATAACTGAATTTCTCGCTCGATAAACTCTACTGCTGCATTAGCAACAGCAGCTTTGATGGCACGTTCTTTATCGTCAAGTGATTTTTTCAAATTTTTTAATGTAGTACGTATTTGGTCCTGTTTAGGTAACAACAATGATAAAACATCGATACAGCTGCATGAAACATTAGGTCTTTTACCTTTTTCCAACTAGGAATTAAAGCATGGGAGACATCATCTGTCAATTCTGTGATCTTCTTTGTGTATTCTTTGGACTTTACACCATTTTGATCAGCGGTTACCTCAAATTGAATTTGTTGTAACTGACCTTCCAGAATAGACACTTTTTTAGTCGCTTTTGTTGCTTCAGGTCCGGTAACAGCTACTATGCGCCTGATGCCTTTAGCTATAGCTTCTTCACTTGCTATAACAAAACTACCTATGTGGCGTGTGTAATGTAAATGCCTGCAATGAAGATTAGATAAGATTTGCTGCTTAACAATACTTAGCAAATGATACTTACGTTCCTCCACAAAATTCTACACTAGTTTCTGTTGCGGCAGTGCTTAAAGGATTTTTTTCAAGATTTTCTACTGGTATACCAATGCTTACTATTCTTACAGGATCAGGATAAGTTTCTTCGAACATTGCACGTAAACCTTGAATAGTTTTTGCCAATGCTAAATTACTTTCCTTAGCATAAATTTGTTTATTTTGTTGTATAATGTCATTTGTAATTTCCTCCGCTCTTTTTACTTGATCCGTGCTCATAGCCCCTGTTTGCAAATGATTAACATCACTTCCATCATAGTCTCTCAACTACAGTATTACACAAACCTAAAAGTATTATAGTGTAACACAAACCTTTGTTAGTAAAATCAAAGCGTAATCTGTCAGGAGCAACTAACGATCCTTTCTGATCTGCGTCAGTTCCCAAGACGCAGCGTAGAGCATAATTAAGAACATGAGTTGCCGTATGATTACCCATTATCAACCGCCTACGTGCGGTATCTATGTTCAGATGTACTTTATCGCCTTTTTTAAGCACTCCTTGACCCACGGTACCAATATGTAAGACGTAGCCACCCCTTACTTGTACATTAGTAATACGTATTTCAGTTGCCTAAATAAGTACTTGACAATTAGTATTTCATAATGTATCTCTTTACGCGAAGACTATTCTCTATTACCTCATCATCAATTTTGACTAAGAAACCTTCATCATATATCTGTCCACCTTGCTCGGCATAAAAATTAGTTTCATTCAATAAAATTCCTACTTCATCACCAGATACTACCTCATCCACAAATTTGTTGGCGAGTCTTAATGCTATTACCGTAGCAGTACATGGTTGAAACGTATACTCTTCATATCTTTCTGAAGTATGCACTGTGTAATTATATTTTAATAAGTCGTTTGTAGGTGTAATGTGCATATTTTGTAATTCTGTTATGGCATGGATATCTAAATTTATTTGGTCGTTTATACTGCCAGTCTTGTTTTGTGAAATCATCTGAAATATTTAGAGTGTACTACTAACTGCATGATAAAGCAGATATAAATTAAGAATTCATTCTGTAACCGATACCTGAGCCCTTTTTTTAGCTTCTTCATACCCTGTCATATCAACTTGTAATCCTTTCTCTTCGCTCATAAGTTGTGTTAAATCTACTGGGAAGCCATAAGTGTCATATAATCTCCACGCTACGTCACCTGGCACAATATTTGACGACGAACCCAACTTAGCTACAGTTCGGTTTAACAAATTACGACCACGTGACAAGGTTTTTAGAAACTGTATTTCTTCATCATTGATTACATCAATTATACTTTGTGGATCTTTTGATATTTCTGGGAATATTTCTCCTGTGGAATTATACCGACCAATGTAATATATGAGCTTATGTTCAAATGATTAAATTTGTAAGTAATGCGACTTACCAAGAAGTTGTACAACTACAGTCACTAATGAACCAAAGAATCCAGGTTTTGCATTTAATTTTTCTGTTGCATAACGAACAGCACGCCTTAATATCCTTCTTAGAACATATCTAAGTCACATACAAGTTAAAATAATAAAACATATACTTCTAGGAATCAATGTTGAACAGCCTTAGTTGATCATCTATAGGACATACCCCCTGCCAGTGTTATCTGGCATTCCACCATCCGCTAAAGCTATAGTAATTGTTCGTGCATGGTCCGCTAAGACTCTGTATGCCATATCGATTCCATCTTTATCATCAGATCCTACTCTTCCTTGATAGGGAGGTGCATTGGTACCCTTTTCAATAGCATTAAAAAGTGGCACAAATAAGTCAGTATCATAATTTGCTCGTTTGTTTTGGATGACCGAAACCAATCGCTCCAGTCCGAGACCACAATCTATATGTTTCTTTGGTAACGGCCGTAAAGTGCCATTTGATTCCCTACAAAAAATTTATTTATTCATGATTTTTTATGTTCCATACGGTGCTACATATACGTTTGCATATAAAAGTTACCTGTTATATTGTATAAAGACAAGATTCCATATTTCCAGAACATCTGGATCATCCATATTTACAAGATGTGAAGCTTCTCTATTACCGATGCGATCATAATGTAATTCACTGCATGGGCCACAAGGACCTGTTTCTCCCATTTCCCAAAAATTGTCTTTCATATTCCCCGGTAAGACATGAGTTGGTGGTACGCTTTGGAACAAAAAGTATCGATGTCTATAGCTTAATCTTACGTAAATATTATAAAAACTTCTTATACATTATACGTTATGAATAAATATACATAGAATGTATGAGCATAATAATAGAATAGCACTATTTACAAAGTTCTATAATATTCACAATACACTCCCTAAAGATGTACTGAAAATGCAATTAAATCGTCATACAAATTTCACTAAATAATAATGGATTGTTACCCTAGAGACAGCCATATGTCTTTGCATTCTTGATCAGGAAGTAGACCAGCTTTGTCATCGCCGCCAAAATATGTAACATACAATTGTGCTGCGGGCAATTTAAGTACAACCGTCAAGAATTCCCAGGCCCAAGTACAAATTTCTTTCTGCAAGTGTAATTGTGGTAGGTAAACCAATACTAATCATAACCATCATAAATTGTTTTTAACATTATTTTTAAGTTATTTATATCCGAAAGTACCTTAAAGTAATCGCCGAAGGACCAGTTTCCCATCATTTCGAAAAATGTGTGATGATAAACATCTTTTCCAACATCATCAAGATCATTATGCTTACCACCGGCTCTTATACATTTTTGACTGTTAACAACTCTTATCCACTTTGCCATATCGCTATTCGGATCCACCGTTCCCAAGAATATTGGCTTAAACTAAAATAGATTATAAAAGAAGTCTATTTATATTACTATAAGAAAAAAAGTGTCGTCCGTTTTGATCCAATTTACTAAATATGTTGTAGATATTACCTGATTCATCCCAGCATTAGTAAAAAGTAGCGTTGGATCATCATGAGGTATGGTTGAGTTCGAATGAACATATTCGTGTCCTTTGCCCTTGAAAAAATCTATATAAGCCTGTCGAACTTGTTTCGCACTCATATAAGACGCCATCCTTATGTCTTATTCCCTCTGAAAAAAAGGCAAGAAGTATTATATTGTTAATTACGTCCGTGACATTAAAGTATTATGTACCATATGGAGAATTACTTTGTATGATGTCTATTTTCAGTTAATTATAAATCAGTTTTAGTTTACTGGAGTCTGTTTTACATTCAATGACAATTAGAAGTAAAGCGGTTGCTACTAATAATGTAATAATTACGTTTAATCGCACTGTGAGTGATATTTCAACTGCAAATTGCTCGTACCAGGTGAACCATGCATCCACATGGAATTCAAACAACTGATAAGTTGTCAAAAGAGAAAGGTAAAAAGCGGAAACTGTCTCACCGAAAGGAACAATTGAAACTTCTCCCGTAAGTATAGCATACTTGCTACGATAACGGTAGTATCAGGTAGTATGAAGGCTACAGAGCAAAGTTGGACTCTTGTAGCGGGTTGGGTAGCTGCTTTTTCATTCCACGAGTTGGCTACTCTGATGCATAATTGTCATCGGTAACTGCAGAGGGTACTTCCGATCAGAGCCAAGGGTGGGCCTGGGACCTGGGTGGGCCTTGGCCGCCCTGGCCCACCCAGGCGTCCCAGGCCGACCCTAAAATTTGAGAAAAGTTTACCATAATTATGCTATCCTATTCCGTTTAAGTTTTTGGCTTTTTTTATTAGGCACGACCGTAAAGGGAGTGACTTATGCTATCGCCATCGTAAAAACCGTTCGTATGTGTGTGTGTGTGTGTGTGTGTGTGTGTGTGTGTGTGTGTGTGTGTGTGTGTGCGCGCGTGCGTGCGTGTGAGTTCGTATATATCCTCGATTTCGGAAAAACGGCTGAACCGATCGGGACGAAATTTGGCACAAAAATCAAGTACACTACTGTGAGTTGACAATAAGCGGTTTGTGAGCCGCCATCTTGCACCGGTACAAGATGGCGGGAAATTCAAATTTCGAATAAAATTTAATTTTGCCGGTATTTCGAAACGGTTGAAGATGGCTATACATAAAGTTTCCTGGCACCAAATGGGCATATACTCCACGTGCATGCCAAATTTCATCCAAATCCGTTCAGCCGTTTGGCCGGAATACTGGATTAAAGATTTTTTTAAGCAAATTTAAGTCTTTAATCCAGACGTATTCCGGTAAAACGGCTGAACGGATTCGGACGAAATTTGGCATGTACATGGAGTATATACTGATTTGGTGCCACGAAACAGTGTGTATGGTTATCTTCAACCATTTCGAAATGGTGCCAATTTCAAGTCTTTAATCCACTATTTTATTTTATAATTATAGTTTGAAAATCCCGTAATTTCGAAACGGTTGAAGATGACTATGCATAAGTTTCGTGGTACCAAATGGGTATATTTTTGAACTACATGCCAAATTTTTTCTGAATCCGTGCCGGCGTTTCGGCGGAATACTGGATTAAAGATTTCAATTTCCGCAATTTCTGAATGGTTAAAGATAACCATGCATAAAGTTTTACTGCAGCAAAGGGGTATATACTTGATGTACATGTAAAATTTTAGTTCGAATGCATTTAATTGTCCGGTTTCGATCACTTGCGCGCATTGCAGAAATGCTGCATTTCGCGGACGAGCGCAAAGCGCGAGCACCCGACGTTCTGGGGGGATATGGCGCTTGAGCGAAGCGAAAGCGCAGAGGACTCTCTAGTATAGTTTAATATCTCAATACTTGAATTTTCAACAATTTCGAAACGGTTTGAAATTCGTGGGCGAGCGCGAGTGCCGCGGTCGTGCCTATTGCAGAAAAGCTTCGCTTTTCTGCACCCGGTAAAGCGAGCGCGAAGCGCGAGCAAAGGCGATCTGGGGGGTTGGCGCTTGAGCGAAGCGAAAGCGCAGGGGGTTTACCCCCTAGTTTTATATGATGTTATTCCCAGGAAACACAGTTATGTAACAGATACATCTCAAATACATAACAAGTATCAGTTACATAACAAGAAGTAATAACAGTTACATAACAAGAAGTAACAGTTACATGTGCGTTTGCTGGGATTGTTATAATTAAAATTCTACAATTAATATTACACGAAAAAAAATATTAAATTAATATTAAAAGAAAAAACAAAAAAAAGAGATACAAGTTTGACCGTAGAGGTAAATATGGCCCACTCATAAAACGCTGGCCCACCTGTGGTCCACCCGCATGAATAGTTCTGGCGCCGGCTATGCTTCCGATAACCTTTTAATTAATTGATATATCGCAATTTTGCATAATAATAAATGTTAGTGAACGTAACTGTAGTATCAATTAATTAAAGTTTAATTTACGTCATAATCTGTATAATTTTGAGAAATTATTACCTTAGCGTACCCTACCCTATCCCTACGGTAGGGATTTCTTCTGGCAACGGTGGTCGTTGGCCATGCTGAACTTTACAAATTATTTCAGAGATACACAGTGTGACGTCGTTGCTGGAGGATTCCGGTTGGAGAACCGCTTCGGTCAGGTACCTTGGAGCTGACGGTGGTAATCTTCCTAGATCCTGTACTCCGACGTCAAGGAAAACAAGAGTTCGAGATAGTCGCGAAGGTGTTACAGAAGGAGATCGAATAAAATGCACTTCCACTGATTCAATGTACTAAGAAATATATGTATATTATTTGTATCACGTAACCAAGAATAATATTACAAAAGTTCTGATATATAAATATTGTATAGATTTCTACCGGACGCGACCGGAGTCTTCAGCGTCTTTTGTAGTTGTATGTTGAGTGTCAGAAACAGAAGTGTTTAGTTTTTTGAGATCTCGCTATAGCTTGCCCCGGAGAGCTTCGAAAAGCCGCGCCACCCAAAATGGGTGGGGAACCAATCGCGGAAATGCGCAGGAATGCTTAACTATGATTGGGCGTATGACTGACCAATCGTTGTTGGGAGATAAGCGGTGGTGATCGCTGGTCGGTGGCCGTCGATGACGCGGCTGCTGTGCACGTGGGTCAACACAACCCGCGGCAAGCTGCAGTTTATCGTTTTATTGCCTAGGTTCGTGAGAATTTCGTTCGGAGGATTATCCCAGCGGGAGTTTTGCTTATCTGTTAAATTATCGGCAAAACTCAGAAGACAGTAAGAGTTTCTAAACTAAGAGTTTCGAAATAGCTACATAAATAGTATTGCAGTATGTACAAGGTATAATGAATAAATAGATCGTCTTGCGGAACACGCATGTAGGAACGTGTGTGGTACACGTAACACAGAGACCACAGAGATATATAAACGACCGGTTGTGACAACAGAAATTATCTACACAAAATCAGTTACAATGCCTTTTATGATAGGACCGGCACCTATACGTAGAACATTACCTTATTTACTCAGTGGCAGATTACTTCTAAAAAACGCAATTCAAGTATTTTCTATTAATTATAATCTAGGCGGAACTAACCATCTCGGCATTAAGTACGTATGAGGTTATGTTTTGTAAAATGTTAATTATATCCATATATCACGCCTCACAGATATTATACGAAAGACATATCGGTCTCTAATTTGAACATTAATATATTAAAATATTCACTACTCAATGTCATGTTACAGAGAGTTCGTATTTTGGTATTTACCGCAACTGCAATACAAAAATCCCGATGTACAAATTGTTACCTTCAGGAATATGACCCCAACACCTTTTATAAGATGTTATTATGGTACGTTAATGTAGATACTTTCAAATATCATTATTCTTATAAACATATTCTATTATCGTCTAAGGATGAGTTTAATAAGAAATTGATAACATATTTACTTTTGTTGGACAGAAGATGGAAAGAGTATGTTAATAGATGTGGACAATATGACAAAGGATGAAATACTTCATCACCTCATGAAAGTGGTTGGTAAATCGGAGGAAAAGTTGTTACAAGAATCCATAGAAAGAGAGAAGAAAGATAATCCAGCAAATTTTGGATTTGGGTGCAAAAAGAGTTGTATTTGTGAAATACCGGGTCAATTACCATGCCCGGCGGTAGTTCCTCTTCCATTCCATATGCGAGGAAAGACGAGAAATGCTTAGGTGTAGGAATATCGAATAGAAGCTATTCTGATAGGTACATCTATCTTTGAGTAAATTGATATAAAAAAACAAATAATTTATTTCGTGGAATATATATACACTCTCAATGCGGTATATCATTAATCATGTCGGTTTATTATAAAAACATGTCTATATAATATCTTATGAAAATACATGTACTCACTGTACATACATATCGTTCATTACATCGTCAAATAATTCATGCATACAATTCTCATGTGTTTGAAGCATTCGTATGTTATGCGAAACTAAGTTTACGTACTTAAAATTAATATGTATGTACTCACAAATAAAACAAGATGTGAAAGTTCAACGTTAACGCAAAGCTTAAAGATGAAAATTAATAAGTTCATACCATGTAAAGAATGAAGATGGACGAATGTATATATATAAATTTTAAACATCAATATCGACAAGACCGATGAGAATTTTTTTTTAAAATGGCCTTCTTTATTGTAAGAAACTATAAGTCTTATCTGAGATTAGGATGGCTAAAGTAGGATAGCGAAGAAGGACTTTCAATTACCTTCTTGCCTTATAACGATTATATGGCTTATTGTTATGGTAGTGACTTCCATGGTTGTGATGGCGCGTGGATGTGGACGGTTTCTGATTTTCTGTCCTCTGATACAACTGTATGATGGGAGTCCCATCTAAAGGTTTGTTCAATTCAAATTCTTCTTCCGATTCCTTCATTAACTTTAGTTTTGCTTCGATCGCTTGTATCGCTGTTTCACGGCTAAGAAACACATTTCCCATATTACTTTATAGTTCCAAGTACTATGGAATTAGATACATTTTATTTTAAGAACTTTTCAAGAACAAAGGTCTTTATTATAATTTATCAAAATGAATGTGTAAAATGTATTACCTTATTCTTTTATCTTCTTTCTTTGCACCAGCTAATGCAGGTATGTCTATTGTTGGTTTAGGTTTCTCAATGTCATTCTGCGGAGCATTAACAATGGTTTGAATAATGAAACTATTAGTCTTGATGGAATTTCTCTGAAAAATTACCTCCGTCACATTGTGAGCCCATCTGACAACAATATTTTTAGCTCCTACTTTCAAATTATGTAGAGCATGCTTTGCCGTTTGGGCATCGTCAACGGATTTATACGTAACAAACGCATATCCTCTCGGCTGACCAGCTTGTGGTCCTGATCGATGGAAGAGCAGGTCGAATTTTTCAATAGTTCCATGGTTTTGAACGAGTTTCAGGAGTTGGTACCAGTTGAGAAATAGATAGTTAGTTTTGTCAAATATTTACACGCAATACTTATACAACCTATATAATGATTTATGCAAATACTTACTCATTAATACGTAGATCGAGATTTCCTACCCATAATCTTCTGTCCTCGACTTGATTCGATTTTATAGGCTCTAAGGGCAAAGGAACTTTAGTATCAGTCTGAAATGACACAATTTCAAATCAGGAGCTTTTGAAACCTGCGTGGATCTGACTTTCTAGATTAGTTTCTTACGAAATTAATGAAAAAGGAAAAGTACTCATAAGAATCTCTTACCTCCATTATGAGACCAAGAATCTCAGCTTCATCGACTCGACATTCGGAAATTACGATCGGAATTCATTCTATCAGAAAAGTACGTATGAAAACGTACAACAAACACCGATTTATTTACGGGAAACCTTACAATGACGCTGTTACAGCGTACGGTTAGGTGGGCTATCGATCAAGCCACAAATAGCTATTTTCAGACTGCAAAGCTGATCTCTGCCTGTTTGTGCCCTACTTCTTTATATGTCATGTTTAATTTTAATGTTGACTTTAACTAA
The DNA here is from genome assembly GCA_944319695.1 of Tiphia femorata. Lineage (NCBI taxonomy): Eukaryota > Metazoa > Arthropoda > Insecta > Hymenoptera > Tiphiidae > Tiphia > Tiphia femorata. The sequence continues at coordinate 7,246,720 of OX090902.1, forward strand.
GTCCAGCTGGCACTTGAAAAATACGCGGTAATTCAACATTCATTGAAAACATTTTTCATTTAAGCTTCCTTGTGATTAACATGGTATCTTAACACGGTCTGTAATGTAAATAGAAGAACTTAATCGTAATAGGTTATAGTTTCTGCATAATCCCGAGACACATATTCCGTTATCGATTACGAGAATTCACATTGGTAGGTTTATACTGTTTGCAGTTCTGTTGACATGGCATTGATCTTGCTATTATGCTAAAACACGTAATAAATAAGTTGGTTTACTGTCGACGTGCATTCCTGCCTCGCCTTACTCGAACATTATTGTAAAAGAAACAATCTGCATGGATAGAGCGGCGATGTCTGATCAGTCAACGTCCCAGACGCAAACCGAAACTGTTTTGGAGGGGGATATCACAGATTCGGTGACACAGGTATGATTATTGTGTTATTAACCGAAGATTGCACGTCACGCTGATACGATAAAATTATGTACAGAATAATTTGATAACAATAACACATTGATAACATGCAACTGTAGTTGGGTCTTGTCACTCTATAATTACACTTGTTATTAGTGTTACTACACAGATTGTATCTTTAGAATTGTTACTGTGAAGTTCGCTGATTTTTTTTTAATAGTCGATTGAAGTTAAAAAAAAAAAAATGTATCGACGGGGTGCGTTGAATATATTAAAGTTACAAGTGAAAAGGGAGAAATCGATTGGTATCGAATACCATTTTATAAAGCATCGACAATTTAGTACTACGGTAGACGACGAGAGATCACCGTTGTCTGGAATCCGTGTCTTAGATTTAACTCGTATTGTTGCGGGTCCTTATTGTACTATGATTCTGGGCGATCTCGGAGCAGAAGTTCTAAAAGTCGAGAGACCCGGCGCAGGCGATGAAGCCCGAAACTGGGGACCGCCGTTCTTCAAAGATACTTCCGAGTCTGTGTACTTCACGAGCCTTAATAGAAACAAGAAAAGTATTTGCGTAGACTTGAAAAAGGGCAGGGATATTATCTACGAATTGGCACAGAAGTCTGATGTTTTGATAGAGAATTATGTGCCTGGAAAATTAAGCGCCATGGGTTTGGGATATGAAGATATAAAGAAAGTAGCTCCTCGCATTATATACTGTTCTTTAACTGGATATGGATCTGAAGGTCCTTATGCAACTAGACCAGGTTATGATGGAATTGCTGGGTCATTAGGTGGACTCTTACATATAACGGGCCCAACAGATGGACCACCTTGCACAGCTGGTATACCTTTAACAGATTTAACAACAGGCCTTTATGCTCACGGCGCTATAATGGTAGCGTTGTTTCAACAATCGAGAACAAATAAAGGACAGTGGATACAATGTAATCTATTGTCGACGCAAGTTGCCAATTTGATATATGTCGCATCAAACTATTTAAATGCAAATCAGGAAGCGAGGAGATTGGGTTCGGAACATGGAAGCATTGTACCTTATGAAAGTTTCCTAACAAAAGATGGATATTTGACTGTCGGAGCAGGAAGTGACAATCAGTTCCTAGAGCTTCTCAAAAGAATGAAATTAACGCATCTTGCGGATAGTGATAAATTTAAGAATAATGTATCGAGAGTTAAGAACAGAATGGAATTATTACATATACTCAGGGAAGAATTTAAAAAGAAGACAAATCAGGAGTGGGCTACTATCTTTGAAGGTACATCATTTCCATATGGACAGGTTAACACAATAGGGCAGGTAAGATGTATAGGATGCCAAACTCTGTTCTTATTTTCTACGGATCAGTGAATTACCAATCATATACAGAAGTATATATTTTCCGAAGTATGAAAGGGTGGCAGAAATTCATTGTCATGCAAATACAATATAAGATTTACATTTCCTTCTTTATAACAGAACACAGAAGTTGAAACTGCTAAGTGTAAGCCATAAACTTTCAGGTTTTTAAAGATCCACAAGTGAAACATATGGGGTTGGTTCAAGAAGTAGAACATCCTGTTGTAGGAAAAATAAAAATGGTTGGCCCACCTGTAAGATATAGCTATGCAAAAAACGTTGTGAGATGTCCACCACCAACATTAGGACAACATACAACAGAAATATTAAAAGATTTGCTAAAATACTCTGACAGAAAAATACAATCTTTGATATCGGATAAAACTGTGCAGTGATTTCGCAGTGCTAAGCATTACTTACTTATAATACTCATTTTAATATTTTGTATCGATAATTGACTCTTATGTGTATGATATGGCACATTGATATTAATAAAATAAATAGCTTATTTTGGATTACAATAGACCTACATAATTAGTCATAACACTGATGCAAGACTATACTAATAAAATGCATATTTCCTTTCAATTCATACCTAATGATAAAAAATATTCAATTATTGTGTGACGTGTTTTCAATTATGCATTAGATATGTATAAATATTTTTGTCTTGCCTCCTGTTTAGGATATCCCAACAGTAAGGTTACGTCTTAGGAAGCCAAAATCGGATAAAAAAGTGCAGTGGACTCAGGGTACAGTGGACAATGAACATATGAATAAAAAGAAGTCCAAATGTAATGTTTAATAACGTGTTCTATTAAAGCTATGTAAAACGATTACTAATAACATTTCTTTCCAGGTTGTTGTATTTATGAAAAACCAAAGAAATTTGGTGAAAGTAGCTCGGAAGACAGTGATGACGAATGTGAGCATTGTCATGGACATAAAGATGCGCATAAGAGAGCTGTGCCAAATCAGCCAGAATCACCTCCAGATGTAGTAGCAGCACATTCTGGTAATAGTTTCTAATCAATTACTGTGCAATTGTGTATTACATTTTAGACTAGACGTTTGTACATATTACATATTGTTGTATACGTTATGCATTTATAAACTATTTGATAGTGTACCAATTTTTTTTACTCCTCACAGAATAAGTAATATCAACTATACTGAAGGTACATACATGTACTCTTTGATTCACAAGGTGTTTTTCACTCATACGATTACTGTCTCCGTTTCTTTTTGGCAGAGCATTGTTGACATAGCAGTAAGAGTATAGGTAAGTAATCGTCTTATAGTAAGTTGATGTGTATGATGTATTAGTTATTGTAGAGCTTGTTAAGAAGTACAGACAAAGCAGAGAAAATTTGTTGTTATAGGTGATGCAATTTACCATCTCTAAATTCAATAGTGTTATTATATATACCTATAATTTTGTATGACTTTGTATTATCTAATACAGTATTATTTAGCCATATGATAAAGTATTGTAAAAAAAGTTACTATGCATATATGTCATATGTTCAACCTACAAAGAAATGAAATTATTCTGAAAAAAGAAACTGTAAGTTGTGTTTTTCCTATAATGTTTGTATTATGTTGTATAAAAAATTTATTCTATAAAGTTTAAAACTTATAGCCATTTCAATTACACCTCTTTTGGGTTGATGTGATATAATTGGTAATCTTGGTATCTACGAGACACCAAGTAATTACATCTTAAAATATGTATTGTAAGTCTTGCTATAAATTTATTTTTTTTCAATACTTTGAATTTCTTATATGTTAAATACAAAAGTAAAAATTATTATAATGTTATTGATAGATTGTATTTATATAAAATATTTCACATTTCATTAAACAAATCTTCTTGTAGTCTTATGACTGCATAAAGTATTTTGAAATTATTTTGAAAGTAATTCTTCTGAACATAAATTGTTTCATTTAACAGTTTCTTTTTAGAACAAATTAAAGTGCAACAAATTAGTACAATATAAATATAATCTTTATTTCTAATTTTTATTTTTTTATCTTATTTCTTTAGAAGATATCTGTGCATAAATGTAGATATAATGAGCTTTACATTTATCGTACAAGTATAACAAAAGGTAATATATCCTACTACCTAATGTATAGAGAGAATCATAGCCTTATAAAACTTAACAACCATTGCACATAAGTATCAAAGTTTAAAATTTTCATTTAATAACACAACTTATGACAAGTCTGTTGCTAAGTAGTTATCTAGATTGATAGTATAAATCTTCCAAAAGTTACAAAGAATATAGTTTACTTAATTAAAATTGTTTGTAGTTTTTCATTTTATATTATAGAAATATGCTGTATCGATACATTTTGATGCATCTATCAATGAGCAGTTTCTATGAAATGTAAAACTAAAAATTGCTTTTACATAAAAGTCTGCATCATTATTAACGCAAGGGAAATACAATGTACAGGTAAATGAAAAATATACACACATTTATCTCATGTCGCACACATCCAATTATAAATAAAACTAACCCTAAAAGTCATTATACTATGACTCAAATTCAGAGAGCACATTTAGATATGCGAACACCAGTTAGGAACATACTTAAATGTCCTCGTATTCAAAGTGCATTTTTTGATGCAGTTTGAAAGTTCAATATACATTTTAAATACATATACCACTATCTTGCGCTTCTATCTTTGCATATTTAGATGCATGAGAGATCAGCGCATTCTGAAATCAGGGCAAAGTGTTTAAGTATTTACTCTAGTCGATAAGTTGCAGTAGCTTATTAATTTCCTTATATTGGAAATTTAATGGTCTTTAGTCAGTCAACATTGCAACTGCTTTTATGAAATCTACGTCTTTTTCGTACTTCCATACCTCGTTGAAACGAGTCTTCGTTTAATCCTAGAGATTTAACCATGGCTCGACTACGCCAAACTTTTATAGTGTAGTCATCGCTCGTAGTAACTAGCATTTCAGGGTCTCGTGGATTGAAAGCAACTGAATTGACTACATCAGAATGAGGAAATTTTGCTAAACAGACTCCATAGTGTCGATCCCAAAGATAGCCATGTTTGTCCTCTGCACCGCTGAAAAAAAGTTTAGCAAAATTATGAGATGGAAAAGAGTTCATATATGAAATTAACAATACAATTAAGCAAACAAAATTAATGAATACCTTGCAACATATTCATTACATACATCCAAAAATATAAAAAAGCATTCATTATTTGGGGTATACGCCTTATGAGCTCTTAGCATTGTACCCACTTGTTTCAAAGTAACTAAATCAATTACATGAATATCTATTTCTTGTGCTATTGGAGGTGGTTGTAATGGATTTGTTATTACATAACCTCTTGGCCAAGGCCTTGTGTTTACATAAAGATATCTGAAAAATGACGAATAAAATATATCGTTAGATTGTTCTATCGAATAACTATGTAATTACAACCATAGAGAATTTTTCTATTGCACCTGTGATCGGGAGAGAGACCCATTCCTATGATATGACCATGCAGGTCAATTAGATGGTCAACTTTATCAAATCTGTCTGCTACCGATTCGTAATCCAACCAATTAGTATCCAAGTTTTGTCTCTCTCTTTCTCTTTCTCTTTGAGCTATCCGTTCACGCAAGGATGGACCGGGTTCCAGTCTTCTTGGAAAACTAACTAATTTAATTCTTTTAAAGCCGACTTGATGCGGCGTGAATGTTTTAGATCCTGTTGTGAAGATCAGAAATTTCTCAGGATTGTTTGCTAATTCATCGGAGTCACAATCCTCCGCAGCTGACGATTCTGTAAACATCATATTATGCTTTATCCAATTGAATAATCAATTTTTCTACAAAGTCTTTGCATTTCATTCCTTCACCTCCCGAATCTGTTCCTTCTTCCCATTGTGCATTTTCAGTTTCACTGTCGCTTTCATGTGTTTGTTTTTCCATTTCCACTTGCCTGTATTCCTGATTATACTGTATAGGACTGGCATACTCAAATCCATCGCCAAGTTTTCTCCAATTCATAAATCCGCCTTCTATCGTGCTATATCTGTACCACATTATTTCATTTAATACTTATGAAAAATACAATGGTATCTGCATAAAAATTTGATTAAACCTACTGTAATCTAGAAGACGCATGGTGAAGTACTACCGGTTCTTCTTGTTGCTGAGAAGTTTCATTTGAGGATGCAGATAATAAGTCTCTATGACTTGGTGGGTTACCCTTCTCTTCTTTAATACTGGAACATGATGGTTGACTCTCTAATTCTTCAGACTCAATTGGCGCAGGGGAGAGACAATTAGCAACCATAATTGATCTAATGGAGGAGGCATTACCATTGTAAAATCTAAAAACGTGTCGGCAAATTTAATACATGTAAATCATCGTCTTGAGCAATATTTTTAAGAACTTTTATCTAAAAAATTGCTTTAGACAAGAACTGAGTTATTTTGTAGTATAGTATATTTTTGAGCATTTAGTGAAGTACTTTATAAAAATGCATCGTAATAATAATTACACCAATAGTATCTATTTCATAGCAATGTGTACAAAAATGTGTACATTTTAATCAATCTCAGTGAATACTATAAAGGTATCATGACTCACCTGTACAATTGAGTCATAATAGGCACGTGTTCGCTGGCTGACTCTTGGTTGGCTTTGTTCAGCCATAGAACACTAGTACTGACTAAATGGGCCAACCAATGCAAATTTCCACTTAATAGGTAACGTTCGCTGTACCATGTACCAAATATGTCATAGGGCTTATTCACCACTCTACATTGAAAATCAAAACCAGCTGTAATAAGAAACAGAATGAAGATAAATGTGGGCACCGTAAAGTTAACAGTAACGTTACATTTTTTAGCTACAAGATTAGCATCTATAAATATTTAACCCTTTGTACTCCACCTTATTAAAGAAAGATGGTTAAAAGCTTAAGATGAAGAAAGGTTACTTGAAACGTTCCAATAATTTTACATTGTCAGATTGCAAAACATCTTCAAAAGAATGATATATGATAGTAAGTCAGAACATTTAACCATAGGGTAATAATAAAATTTGTCGATGTCCAGATACATTGCTTGATTGAGTGCAAAGGGTTAATGAGAAATATGTAAGATTATTATTAATTTGATATGGTAGCTCCAAACATCTGTTAAGTAAAACACTTATATCCTTCCCTTTGCATTTTTTTAAATTATGTAGCATTCTTATCTTGCATATAAAAACATATACGTATTAGTTTGTACTTATACTTACGTGCTACTCTGAATACTGCGATTTCTCCTGAAGTACTATGCGGAGTACCAAAATGTACTCCAGAAACAAGAAGTAACGTATCCGAAGAATTAAATTGTGAAAATTGTGTATATTTCCAACTAAACGTTTTCATATCGTAAACATATTTAATAGTAACGGGATATTGGCTTTTCCATACCTAAAGAAAAAAATAAGCTGTATCTATTTCGGCATTATTATAAGTAAATATAATGTAAGAAGTGACATACCAAAATGTATCCATCTTTAGAGCATGTAGCAAACATTTTACCATTATGAGAAAAACTAACGTGTAATACTTGATGCGAATGCTCTTTTAGAACTTCTGTTTCTAATAGCGGTGTATGATATGCTAAACGTTTAAATTCTCCCAACCATGATTTTCCTAAAGGAATTTAGATTACTGTACTTTGATAACTATTTGCATTAATTACATTAGTTTTCAAATTCATTGCATCACATTGCAACATGAAATTGAGACGTACCTGGCATTATCCCAACATCCGGATCTATTTTGTAGGTCTGATAAAATAGATATTTCCACAATAACTCATCATGCGATACTCTGTTCCAGGATGTACATACTTCACCCGCAGTTGTCAGCTCTTTCGGGGTCAAATACTGAAAGATGCTCAAGAGAATAGAATCTGGCATGTAGTACCAGTTTTCATTTCCATCAATTTCGTCCAATTGATCATTATTCGTATCTTCCAGTTCACTGAGACTTTCGAGACTTTCAGAATTTGTCGTGGTAGTTTCAACAACGTCCATCGTAAAACACGGATTCTTATTTTATTTTCTTTTTTTTCTTTGTTGCTTGGATTCTTTTAGACCAGTACCATATACTCTTGGGTGGATTCTTATTTACCGGAACAGCTGATGTCTGTCAGCTATTGTACTATGGTAGCACTTATACTGTGTGGTAGTGTATGTACACACCACAGGGTCCAAATTGAAGTGCAATTTTGCGCTTCAAGTTATGTAGATGTGTTTAGTAGGACTCGCTACTAAAAATTGTTTTTAATGTCTAGCTATATACAATCTGATTGCTTGGAGCGTTGATGAATATAAAGAATATATTACACGATTTTTATAAACCATGTTAATTTCACGTGGAACAAATAGAACGCGGATTATTTTTCATAATTGCATTTAGAATGGCAGGAAGATATATTTGCTGCATTTATTGCAAACATTACTACCTGATACATACTACCTGAGCAGCGTTAATACAATCTGACGTGTGTCGTGTCGTTTGATATAATACGTTTTTATTGATAAGATTTATGTTTAATAAGATTCTCAATTTTCGCGCCCTAAATTCTTTTTACGATGAAGCACGAATGGTACCGAAATTCACCGAAATTAGAACCGCTCGTTTTGATTGAGACAATGAACCAATCACCAACTTCATAAATGTGAATTTTTTAGGACTGCTCTGGACTGCTCTTTATCAAATTACATTTATTTCTTTAGTGTCACGTGAAAATTGAAGATTTAAAATTAAAGTGTACAGTTGAAAAAGATTATACCAGACTTGTTTTTGAAACTGGTTCAAATAATAGTAACAGTTGGACAAATTACGGGAGAAGCCATTTTAAAAGCAGTTGGTGGTACTGTCTAACGTATTTCACAATTGTAGCCAGAGTTTTAAAATCGTCGCACGAGTGGTGAAATTAATATAGGATAATATTACACTCAGCACATAATTCCAAATTACGTTTGTAATTCTTCGACACTTGCTATTAATTCTGTTAGTAACAGTAAGTTACATTGTTATCTTTTCCTGCAATGATTCTGCATTCGACAAATCAAAAATTGGCGCCAACATAACCTTACATTTACAGTCGAGAACGTAATTTAAATGTAATACGTACAAGAGAACTGTTTAGTTTCTACGTATAAAAAATGAAGGACTTGGAGGAAGTTAACTGCGAGGTAATAATTCTATTTGACCGTTTGTTTCACTGACATAGGTGTATGGAAGTATTAATTGTATGAATACATAAATAATTTTTTTATTTACATTTTACTTAATAGTAATGCCACATTAGAATACTCGAGACAATGATAATAGTTTTATGGACAAAATAGTGGTGAAGGTGGCGTATAAATTTTCATTTACAAGAATCCATTATGTATAGGTACGCCGTGTTATAAATCTTCAGACTTCTGTATCAGACCGTTTGAATAATTTCGAAGAAAATGACACTGGCATATCGCCAAGTTTTCAAGTGTACAACCGTTCGAACAATTATCAAGGCGGCTTTTTGAACAATGCCGCATACGCATGGTTAAGTTATGGACCGCATTTAGTCGTTTTTCATGTAAAAACAGGCGAAAGTCACAGTTCGTGGATATTTCGCGGAAACGTAACTTCTGTATCACAGTTTCCTTCGCAACCAGGTGAATTACCATTGCTGTTAGTCGGTTTGGACAATGGGTCTACCAAACTTAAAGATTCCATGGGATTGTTGTGTATATTTGATTGCGCTCGATCGCAAGTATTGAGAGCTATACGAGTGAGTATTAAGATGCCAAAATTGAATGTAAACACGTAAATTGTTCTTCGCAAATGCAAAATATTGTTTTCAATGTTATTAGATGCCAGCTGGTGTAGAACAAGCTTGTATTGTATCAGGTGGTGCAGAATGGGAAGACTTTAGTGATAAAAGGCCGGACAATTTTTTTACCGAAACAGGAGGTATAGCGTGTGTGGTCTTACGTAATCTTCATCACATCATGATTAATCTTCAACGGTCACTATGGGATGGATTTAACTCGTGTATTCTCATGGACGAATTGTCACCGGCAGAATTGGATTTTGCAATGGCGCAACATTCTGTTTCTAAAAATCAGTTTCACAAAGGAAAACATCCGGCGTATAAATTATCAAACGTTCGTAAGTATTAGCTTATAGTAAGTATAATGCACCAGTGTTATATGGTTACTAAAGCGTCAACTACTGATCTTGATAATTTTACATTTGTAGGTATAGAACGACATGTTGGATTCGATAGAAAACAGTTTGAATTAACAGGGTTATGCGTGCATAAGTTCACGCATACGCTTATTAGTTCGACCAAAATTGGATGCTTAATATCTGGATGTTTAGGTAGATTGATAATATGGCAAAATGATGGTTCTGTAGGGTGGATAAGTGCCCCAGTCGATGACAATCTTGTTGTGTCGCACTTGGCTTTACTGGAGCCAGCGGACGATCCTCGACCATTTTATTATTTATGGGTTGCATATCAAGATGATTCTTTAAGAGCGGCGCCAATTCTAAGAATGTATGCCCTCCTCTTTGAAAGAAAATATAGCGATAAAGGAACAAATTTATATTTTAATTTAGAAGCAGAACCTACTTTGAAGTTTGAACTTGAACTAGACGAAGGAGATAATATCATCAGTTTATCTACGATTGAAAGAGAAAATACATCAGACCAAACAACAGATTCAGTTTCTAAACGTGGCGAGGATAGTTTATTATTGATCAGTACTTCTGATAGGACATTCCTTTTTGACTTAAATCAATGGTATAAAGAGCAAATGCCGCAGACAATCTGTGAATGTCAGAATCCGAATAGTATACTTGCAAGTTATCATATGGAGCCAGATATGCAAAACGTAGCGAACAGTGAAATTGTAAATACAAGTTATGTTCCTTCTACGTTATGCGAGTATCCAAGTTATTCTGCAAGTTCGCCGGAGGAACTATTTTATCCGAATGCTTTGTCACTTGAATGGATACAACTCACACCCACAAAGTTAACGGTGTGGCGATCTCGTGGTATTCAAGCCGATCTGTTGCGTGATATTGCTATTGCTGGACCAATTGTACTTATGCAACCCTCAGAAATATTTCATAAATGCCTTTCTATTGGATTAGTACCATTTAATACAGAACTGTCATTTGTAAGCGATCAAAATACACAGAGGGAAATGTTACTATCGCTCTGTTTAGAACAACGTTGGTCTACTTTTCTAACAAAATGCGCACAAGAGTGGTCAGACGGTAGTGCATCATACTTATATCCATCTTTCTTAAAGTGGGGTATTCAGCGGGCATCTGCAATAAAAATAGTAGCAGATCGACTTTGTGTTCCTTTATTTGATCAATCTGGTAATACAATTGGTGAAGCAGAAGTCAGAACTTTACGATTTTGTTCTCAACAACTAGAGTGTTTATCGAATGTCATCGCTAAATTATCTGTTGAAACAGAGGAATTAATAAAACAACAAAGAATGTTAAAACATGTGTCCATGTACTTTCAAGTATTGCTTTGGTTTTATGATGTGGGTCTATTACCCGAAACACAAGACATGGAAGAAGGAGCACTGCCGATTTCACTTACACTGAAGGTTCCTTATCCACTTGAAAAATTAATTTTGTTGTATGAAGAGAAAAGGAAATTAATAACAGAAAAGACACGCGATCAAGATGAACACAAAAAAGGATTGTTTATTGATGAGTTAATAATGCGAGAATGTCCTTCATTACAAATGCAATGGAGCAGAGAAGGTGCAGATATAAATGCCAATGGTGATTATCCACCACCGTCATTACAATCTTTGTTGCGAAGCTATCTGACCGATTGTTATCAAACAGAATGTAATGAAACTGCATACAAACACCAGATTACAATATATCTTTTGATGGATTTAGCAATGTTATTACAGGGGTCATATCCAGGGGTCGACCAATTAATAAAATATCCATCTGCGTTTAAAATGACTCCAAGTTTAATAAAACTTACTCAAGCATTTTGGCTTTTGGACCATGAAGATTATCAAGGCTTTTTAGACATGATGACAGGACAATTAGTATCAGATGCCGATGCTAAAGATTGGCATCATACATTGGTCTTACAAACATTAGTTCGTAATAATCAGCACAAATTGGCACTCACATACTTACGAGTACGAAAACCACCACTATCTTCGATAGAGGACCAAGGAACGCTTATAAGTCTGTCTGTTGAACATGGCTTAGTCCAAACTGCTTTTCATCGTAGACCAGCATCTCATTATGCTCAATTGTTAACATGTTTCTTTCAAGCATGTAAGACTTATGGAAAATTGGATGATATACTGCATTTAGCATTAGATTCAGAAGAAGAAGAAATTTTTATTAAATATCTCGAAGATGAACATTATGATGATATTAGGTTATTATATTATTTACAACGCTGTCGTTACACTGAAGCTAGCTGTAATAGTTCAGTAAACAATTATGCACACACCACCCTTAAGAATGTACAACTGGCATCATTTATCATGCTTGATGCCTACAACATGACATTACCAGAAGTAACAAAACGTTTTACTGTTAATATGGCTAGAACAAACATGGACATAGGCTTGGAATCTCGATATCCTAGACCAATGTCTCATTATAAAAGCAATAACAAATCATTAAATATACACGAAGTAGTGATTAGGAAAGCAAGAGAAACTTATCTCAAAACAGAAAAAGGTCGTGTTCCATTTATTAGTGCTCCTTCTGTTCCACTAAGACAAGCAGACAATAATGCACATACAAATTGTGTACTGTTTCCTACATTGACATATAAGAATGAGAAGAAGCGGACATTACAACAAATCTATGATAGCGATGACGATTATAAGCATAATACATTAGAAGAAAGTAAGCGCAGAAAATTGTGTAATGAATCGAATGTGATAAACAATTTAAGTACACAAGATACAAGTGTATGTTCAGCCTTCAGCACACCTTTAATAAAGCGTAAAGCTAATGCTTCCAACTCAAAAGATGCACCACTAGAAATTCCTCATTCTATATTGAAAATTCGTCAACTGATAAGAGATTCCACATCGCCGACTATCCTCATAAATCATGCGAGTGAATCAAGTGAGACTACAGGTGTTGACAAAGACAAGAGGGTTAGTAGACAAATACGATTTAATATCAGCCAATCTGGCAAGTCTACTATTTATGAAAATATAAAAGAACCTGAAGATGAAAATGAGGAAGAAAATGACAATAAGATTAACACAACGCGCGAAAGTGATGCTTGCTACAGCTCAGATGTGGGTAGTAAGTCCTGCAATGAAAGTAATCTTCTATTTGATAGTAGCGGGTCTGGAAAAAGTATATTTTATCCGCGTCCAAGGCGTAGTCTTAGACGAAGTGCACAACATTCTCCAGATTTTGCATGCAAGTCCGCAGGAAATTTAACACAGATTCAGTCTGTTGTAAACACTCCATCATCATCGTCAATGAATATCTTACAACGTCATAGTACATTTATTAGTTCTACAGAAGGAAATGGAGGCATATCTACCATGTCTCCATCAATACCCCAGGCATGCAGTTCATTGCTAGATACTTCTGTTTATGGCACTCGCATATTTTCAGATGACAGTAGTTTTGAAATCGGTACACGTAGCTTTACAAACAAGCCATTGACAGGCCTTGGTAAGCGATATCGTTCTAGTGAAAACAACTGCATGGATACTGAAGTAAGCAGAGTTGCATTTGAAAATACTTGTATTAATAATGAAAACTTGGTGCACCCGGTTGATGATGTTGAAACTGGTACAGATGATAATCTACCCTCCACAAATGTACAGCATACTATTAGTTACCAACATGCACCAGTAAATAGTAAGTCAGATATATATCTTAATACTGACGAATGTAATGAAGGTAGTACAGAAACATTTGAAAATTTAAATCAATGCACATCGGAGGTCACTATTAACAATAATTCTTTCCCAGAGTCTAAAGAAATACAATCTACTACATATTACAGCAAAGATAGTAATGCTGATAATATAGTAAAACCAAATGAATCTGATAATGAATTAGATTGTGTAGAGGAGAAAGATGCTGATAATGACGATGTTTTTGAAAGTTTTTCTGATTCCGTTGAAAAGAATGGAAGTCATTTGTCTCCATCAGTATTAAATAAAGAATTTGCAAATAGCTATACTACCTATAGAAAAGATACTTCTGGATATGAAAAACAGGTCGACATAGATGTTGATATTACAGATGACGAATCAAATAGTTTTCAAGGATCAGATATTGTTTATGAACAAACGAACACTGAGAATAAAATTAAGTTTTTAGCGGCAACGTCTATATATACAGGTAATATTCAAGACGATCCGAACATAACTGATGATGAATCTAACAGTGCTATAGACGAAGTTTATTCTAAATTGGCTGTCCCTAAAAACACTGAACATCAGAATCTGGCAACATGTTTGATTAAACATAGCGCAACTACAATATATGAAGAATGTGATACTTCTTTGCAACGTGAAGAAGAAAGCACTAATCATTTTCTCAAAAATATGTCTACAAGTGATTCAGGGCAAATTGATACATTGAAGGTTGACAAGGAAGCAACTATGAAAATGGAAGAAAGTTCATGCGAAGATGTTAAAGCAAAAAAAATGCCTATTAAAAAAACCAAATCAAACAGATCTTCTGTAGTTAAAGATGTAGATAAAGTGTATCCTGTAGAGTCACAATTAGAGCATTTAGATAATGAGAAAAGTAGAAGGACACGAAGGGCAGCCTCTCTAGTAGCAGATGTATTTATGCCATCTCGAAGAAGCGAAGATGATAATATGTTTGATACTAATACACCTGATACGGAAAGTACATTGCCACTCACCAAAATGGTCAGACGAAGATCTGTTTCTGTAACAAAAGATCTTCAAGATGTTATTGATCCTAATACTGAAAATAAAGCAAAAACACAATTGCGACGTAGCGCTCGAAGAGCTGCTTCAGTTCAAAAGGAACTTTCCGATACAGTAAAAGCTTCTACTTATCTTATTGGTCAAACATCCTCTGATTCGAATATGATAAAAATGGGCGATGACGATAAACTCGTTAAAAAAAGATCTGGTAGGCCACGAAAAGTTATTAAAAGTTTTGATGATTCAGCAATGCATCAAATAACAGAAACTGCAGCAATAAAAGAATTAACACAAGAACATGTAGAAACAATGAATATAAGACATACAAGGAAACGTGGTAATTCAGAACCTAAAGAACTAACACCAGTAACCACATCAAGAAATAGAAGGTGTAGGAGTGTATCAATAGATGTTATTCCAGAGAAGATACCTGATCATTCACAGGAATTGAAGAAGAAAAGAAATTCTCTGCCTCGTATCATAGAAAATCAAATAAGTAGCCCAGCTGCGAACACACGCAGTCGTCGTTCTTCAATCCAATCTGTACCAGAAGAATTGGGAGAAGCAACAACCTTGTTGCCTGGAAAGAAATCAGATCGTGCAACGAGCAAGCAATTGAAAGTGCGTAGTAGTGTACGAGAAAGAAGAGCCTCTAGTGTAGAACTCACACAGTCAGAGTTAAAGAGAAAATCACGTAACCTACGTACAAGAAATATTGCAGAAGAAGCAATTGACGAGGAACCTTTAGAATCACAGCAATCTGTAGATATTAATAGTCCCACAGTAAGTAAACAAGTGTCTACAAGAAGAAAAAGAACGACATCAGATTCAAGTCTTGGAAACGTACAATATAAGGAAGTAAATGCAGATAAATCAAGAAAAAGACAAGTTTCAAATAGGAATGTTGACGATAGTAACCAATTTTTGTTTTCGCATCCAGTAAAAACCAGCGAAGCGCCATTAGATAAAAAAAGTAATAAAACTTTTATCCTGCAAAACAACATAATTTGATTTGATTGACTAACAATTATAATTTTTATTGCTTGCAGTCATAGGACAAGTACCAAATTATATATTTTCACCACCACAAACAAGATCGAAGCTTGCATCCAGTCAGCAGCGTAGGTGATTAGCAAAGTGTATCTTTATGATTCACCTGTTAACTCTTTTTGGTTTTAGCCAAAAAATTGTTTATCTTTAACAATATATTTTATATAAGTTTTTCTTCTTTTCCCCAGCAATATAAATACACGTATTAGAGCAGAAACAACTGAACAAGGTGACAAAGTTTTGGAAACAACTTCGCAAGGCAACATCATAGACAATTGTGTTGGAAAGATAACTATGATTATGCATGATTCCCAGTTTCATAAAAAGTTTGTAATCCCAAAAAGGTCAAGACATACCACAGATTGAAATATACAGAACTTTTATCGCTTTTTGATCTAATGAAGTTGATACAACATAATTTGGGGTATAACAATTTGTTAATTAAAAGATGCAATAGGAGGCAGAAAAAATGTCTGAACATTGTATACTGAAAATATGTATTCATCTTACACACTTTAAGTTAAAGCTTTGCAATACACTCGTACTGTTATATAAAGAGATTCATACAATGATAAACTGTTGTTGCTGGCAAATTGAACTTGCCTTAAATTAGCGTGTATGAAAGCATTATTTTATTTAGGTGCCACGATTATTTTGACAATTCTTGGTTCCTAGATATAAAGTGATTGTACAGAAACTTATGCTAAAGTTAATTTGTTGACTTGCCTTATTAGTATATATCCGAAAGTGTACTATATCAATATCTTTTGAAATTTACAAATTACTATAAACTTCATATGTTTTATACATCATTTTTTAATTATTGCCTTCATACATAAATATTTTTTTTTTTCTATTCAACTTTCCAGTTGTATTTTACTATATTAATCTTTTCCCTGTTGCTACAGATCCTTGTACAATAATTTTGTAAATAATTTAGCATACTACATATAGCTATAGTAATACAATAAACCTAAACAAAATTAAGAGAAGAATAATGTAAAAAAAACCCATGTCACCTTAAATAATACTATATTAAGATTGATTTATATTTTAGAGGCATATACTGTAGATAAACATTATTTTGTAGAACAGAGGATATAAACTCTTGATTTATGCGTCTATGATTGTGTCAGTATGTTAGTATTAAGTATAAATGCACAATGACATGTAGGTTGCTTTGAAAACTGCTCACACAGTCTTTTACTTTTCAATCTCATAACGGCATAAGGTTTTTAATTTCTTCATTATAACATTTGAATAATACTTATTCTTACGCACACATTAAAGCACATGTTCATATTTTAAAAGTCCATTTCGCTTGTAGCAGTCTGCATGTTTATATTTCGTTAAGATTTTAATTATTACAAGAAGGCAAAAATGTCCTATCTTAAATCTCCATCTAATAATAGAATCTTTAAAGTACATTTTTCTCTAATATTTATTTGTAATCAGTTGCAGGCCAACAAAAGGTGATATCTTTGGCAGTGTCGTCATTCTTTATCTTATTTTTTACATTACAATAAAACTTTTATTAGAAGCACAAATATTGACAGGCGAGATTATTTAGAGAGCTGGGAAGTGTAGAGTTAAAATTGAACGGACATTATAATGCAAACAAAATGTGTATTTGGTCTACTCTACTAAAATTTGTACGTTTTCGATGACACATTGAATCTATCGTGTATTCAATTAACATTATTTATGTTTTACAGATTTTGGTGATTGTCTATTGTGATTCCAACAGTTTTTCGAAATTTAAGACTGCTATAATCAATTAATAATACAATTAATTTTTCTCACTAATACATTATGTATAAGGACAAAAATATTCCCTTCAACATAATAAGATCTATTATAATGTCATGTCCTTCTGTTTAATTGAGTAAGGCAGAGTCACGTCGTAGGACGGTTTGATTTCTTATATTAACAACTTCAGATCTATTATCTAATTAGGTCTTATTTGTATACTTATAAAGTTAAATGAATTTGTATAAAACTCGTACCTCCTTTAAAGGCACACATTTGCAGTTTTAAGAATGAAATTATCTACTTTAGTTTGACTCCCAATAATATTGTCTCCCATTTTTCATTTGGTATAATTATATCCTGCATATAGAATCAATGGATATACATGAGACTAAACGAGATGAATAATTTTCTGTGCAAAAAAGAGATTTCTTGCCAGAAATGGAAATTTACTGATGCTTACATCCATCTTTGACTTTACGTTTATGTTTCTCCTCGTGTATCTGTGAAGGCGATTGAATTTGATTTCGTCTCTGTCCTTGTATAGGCATGTAACACGGTACATCGTCCACCATCAATTCTTGCGAAGGAGTAGGAAGTGCATAAGCTGGGCTTACCGCATTGCTTGAATTGCTCGAAGTACTTCGATGTACATGACCATTGTACGTTGGATCAATAATCGTAGCCACATTTGGTACATTACGCATTCCATCAGAAGAATCATCTAGCGTTTGAATTTCTTCAGGATCTGGATATTCGGCATAATTATGTCGCATCCTACTCTTGTTAGGAATAGTTCTCAAATCCAATTTGTCTGGTCTCTGGGCTCTCTCAATTGAATTCTGTTCTTCGAGTTGCTGTAACTGTTGGCGTTCTAACTTTTTCTGTTTTGCCCTTTCTCGTGCTTTCTTTGCTTTTATACGCTCCTTCTCTTGTAACATACGTG
This sequence comes from Tiphia femorata, assembly GCA_944319695.1. NCBI lineage: Eukaryota > Metazoa > Arthropoda > Insecta > Hymenoptera > Tiphiidae > Tiphia > Tiphia femorata. Next base: position 7,265,208 of record OX090902.1, read on the forward strand.
CCAACTCAGCATCTTGTGCCTCCATAGCAATTTTCTGATCTAGTAATAACTGGTCATCGCATATGTCTTCTTGAATGTCAGTAGCACTTTCTTCTTCCTGTTGTTGCAGTTTACGAGCAAACTCCTATAATAAGAACAAAACTTAAGTATTAATAACAGTTTTGATATTACTAAATTTTTTACTAGACTCTACAAATATACTAATATAGTAGAACAATAGATACATGAAATCTCAAGCATAACCTTTAAGCACAAAGCAGTTTAATAACTTATAAAGCTCCATTTCTGGGCTCTTATTCTGTTTCTTCTAGAATAATCCAATCTAACCTCATCCTTTTCTTCTTGAACACGTCGCTCGATTTCAAGTTGCGTAGCCTCGTCGTCTAAACGTAGTTGCAGCCTCATGTGCTCTTGTAATTCTCTTTCTCTTTGTCGTTCCTCTCGCTCCAATGTAAGAGCAATCTGTTTTGCCACAAGCGCATCTTTTTCCTCTCTAATAACAGACGGAGTATCGTAACACTTAGTTTTCCTATTCACCTAAAAAATATTCGTGAAACAAAATTGTACTGACTGTTGTTGCACATAACTCTGATATCTCCGAGCTTCTAATTCTTGTTCCACTTTGGCTCTTGGTAGGTCTTCTCTTACTTGAGCATTGCGCACCTTGTTGCCAGTGTAATGCTCTTTGACTAAGCGCAGTAAAGAAAACGCACGGATGTTGATTAATTGGAGAAAAAAAAAAAAGAAAAAGTGGAGTAACTAAATATTGCAATCGAAGGAAAGATTCATTAAATGACACTCACTCTCCTCATCTTGAAGTCTATAAGCGAGTGCACCATCCTCGTGGACCAGCCATTCTCGACACACTGTGACATTGCTAGATTAATGCGTGATTAGGAATGCCTGTGTAATGAGTAATGCTAATCTAGGGTGACAGGAGGTATTTGAAATGTAGATTGCCGTACCCTCGTTTACACGACCTGCTTTAGGTAGCGTATCAGAGCTCAATACAGACTTTGCCATCTCGTATCACTTGGTCCGGCTATATTGGATGAATCCCTTGTGCTCACAGCTCCTTTTGTTTACGAGTACCTTGCGGCTGTGCTCCGTTGTTTTCTACACATCTTGAACGGCTGTGAATAAAGCGAAATATGTGTTAGTAAAGATGCTCGTGTACGATTCACCGTGTAATATGGTGGTGTGAGTACCAGGTTTCTAAAACGTGCTTGGCCAGCAGAATAGATGCCACTAAAGTGTGAGTACCCATGACTGCAATCTCACGTAATGTGTAACGTAGTGGTAGTAGTTGGAGATAGTACGGCAGAGAACGTGTCTCTACGTTCGTGAAATGGATAGTAGCGTAACTGTAATGAACCATAGTAGTAGAACATTATACTACATTTCGCGTATGAATGGATATAGGACTCTATAGCGCTCTATAGGAAAATAGCGAAGAGCACACAAAGCAGAGAGTATTATCTTGATCGATTGCATCGTATTTATTAAATTATATCGGACGATACGTACCGTGTTTCTCCCATGGTACAGTCGTAATTTTCTAAAATACAACAAAAGGAACGAAAGAAAAGAAGAAATATACCGTGTTGCGCCAGCAACGCGCACATCTTCGCCAAAAACGATTATCAGTTTTTAATATTTATATTTTTCCTACATTTACGTTATACGCATGTGTAATATAATTTCAATATAGTTTTGTATCTGTCCTGATGCTATGTTGATTATTTTTGAACTGCCATTACAAGAAGTACATTTGCCATGTCCCATATATCGGTCTCTCGTATGTCCGTGAGCTCTGATAATTTTAGTGCAATCTCGTTTGTAACGTGATCTTGTACGCATAAGAAGAACGATGCGCATAATACAACGGAGGCACCTAAAAATATTACATTATTTTCCAGCGCCATTAGATTCTTTTTGTCATCTTGTGTTCTTGCGAGATAGCCCTGTTGTACCAAACACTGCATGTGCGTGTATAATTGTTCGTGCTATGGACACAGTAAAGAAACGATTAGCGAATTATTCCAAGGGTAGTGTTCAATGTGCGCAAGCGTTTACCAGACGCGCTTTCACCTGTAAGTAAGAGAAGTCTAACAAGTCCATTGCGATGTCGTATACCGTGGATGGTTGTCTAAGACCACTGGCTACTAACAAAATCTCAATGCAGTGTAACGGAGTGTAAAATGGCATTCTAAATCCTATCGTTTTAAATACTTTAAATTCGGACTGAAGAATCATATTACGTGTATACCCAACACAGTTGTCGATTTGGCGCAATATGGACAGTATCTATAACAAATTAAAAGTAGTACGCATCGTATAGTTTTGCGCAATTCATCTAAATTGTACAAAAGATTTACTGAATAGTATACCTGAGATATACCTAAACATTTTGAAGACGATTCCACCTTACTTGCCAATTGCATACATGACATAAGATACAACTTTGATTTGCTTGAAATCTCTTTACATGTACTCTTCCACGAATTCTCCGTAGGTCCTACAGCAATTTCAGCCTTGTATACTTCCCAAAAATAGTTGCACATAAATTTATCATAGACGTGTACAGTCAGATACTTTACATTAAGACAAAGATGAAGATGCTCACTTATTTGGAATATTGTGTCTACGATTGGCAATGGAAGTCCTGGTAAAATAGCATAAAATCTCAATATTACGTTCATTTCTTTTCCAGAACTGATTATACAGAGTAAATAGGCATAAACTGATTCTACAAAACTCATAGATTACTTATATGACTTTATCATGCTCGTAGTTATGCAGACAAAATTTGGGTAGAAGCATTCTATGTATAAGTAATGGAACAGTACTTAATATATGTATATAATTCCCCTTTTCTTACTTAAATGGTTTGGTTAGTATTACCTATAAAAGGCATATAAAATTGATCTTCGGCTTTAATTAACACTTCTTCCTCTTTAATAGCTTCGCGAAAACAATCCATCCAATCCTCGATCAAGGGTTCTAAAAGTAAACAAATTTCTAGATGTATGTGTACAGATGTTTAGTCAGATTACATATACTTGTGTATGCGTATCACATATCCTAAATGTTGAACATCCATAAGGATATAATTATAGGCCTATATGCACTTGTTTATAGGTACATATAACAAACACATAAACTTAAGTACAATGACGCTATTTAGTGATGTAGTATATTACAGATTTGTAAATGGAATTAATGTCTCTAATTTCATACAATCGTTTAAAAAGAGACTAATAATTGAGACACAGCGAAAAGTGTACATTTGCATCTTTCATACGTAGTATGAGAAGCATTTTAAAATATTCACTTCATCATGCATAATTTTAGATTTACCAATATAAGCGCTGTCAAAATCCATTGCTTTTCTATCTAGCAAATATACGTTTAATTGGTAAATAACACAATTTCTAAGTTAGATTTAACTTTGTACATTTGTTAAACCTATATATGAAATATTTCTGATATTTGAATGTGATTGGCTTATTCTTGAATCACGTGACATAAACATCGGTTCAATTATGAAGCGCGTCATTAACGTATTTCAATTAGCAAAAGTGTTATTTACTATATTTGGAGAGAAGAAAACTAGTTATAATTGAGAAACATATAAAATTTTGAATTTTTGCCATTCTTATAAATCATTTCTTTTAGCGTTATCTGGGACGCTGCTGAATACCGTCACAATTCCTTTTCATCTTTTTGTTGGATTTTAGTTCGCGCCAATACCAACAAATACCAAACTGCCTAATGATTGGCGCACTTGTACATGTGGTATTAAGGCGATGACGTGCGCACATAATAATATTTACCATTTCTAATAAACGGTTACAACGTAATGTTCTTAAACCTTGCTAATGGAATTCTTTCGATTGTATTAATTAATTCAATCACGCTTGCTACAAGCGGCATTATCGGAAATCTTATAACGTGAGACATGAGTTGACTAAACAGTAAAGCATGATAAGGAACGTCCAACGCAACATCACGTGCGTGTGTAAAGTAAATTTGATAATAAAGATGTACGCTGTAAAGTATTATTTTTAAAATATTATTACTAAAAATGATATACAGATTATTGGTCCGAGTGACATAGCGATTGAGTTAGAAAATGAGTAATGCAAAACATAAAATATGGTTAGTAAAACAATCTGAATGTAATTTAAGTGCACTGGCTTTCTTCGAAACAACTCTTTATTTTATTATTTATTTTACAGCATGGTCTCAGATTTTTTTTACCCAAATATGGGCGGTGTCGAGGAACATATATTCAATTTGTCACAATGTTTGTTAGAACGAGGACACAAAGTCGTCGTACTTACTCATTCGTATGGAGATCGAATTGGTATAAGATACATGACAAGTGGTTTGAAGGTATGTCTATTACATTTGCGTAAACGTCGATTAAGGCTGAGTATAAAATCCTTTTTATATGTTGACCACGCGTAGGTATATTACATACCGGTAAAAGTGTTTTATAATCAATGTGTTCTTCCCACTATGATATGCTCCGTTCCGTTGATAAGATATATTTTCATAAGGGAAGAAATAGAGATTGTACACGGCCATTCTGCATTTTCCGCGCTTGCTCATGAAGGAATGCTGATTGGTAGGCTAATGGGTTTGAAAGTAAGTTTTATAATTATCGTTAGATTCATGCGAATTCAGTATATAGTATTGTTCATGAGGTACTTGTCTTTTTCAGACTGTTTTCACCGACCATTCCTTATTCGGTTTTGCAGATGCTTCGGCAATTTTAACTAATAAGTTCTTAGAAATATCACTGGCCGACTGTGATCATTGTATATGCGTGTCGCATACTGGAAAAGAGAATACCGTACTGAGAGCTAAAGTACAAAAAGAGAAAGTTTCAGTCATTCCAAATGCCGTCGATACTACTCTGTTTACACCCGATATTAGTAAAAGAAACAATAACTTTAGTAGGTATTGCTATGAATACTTTTCTCAGTAGTTTACGATTGTGCTATATGTTTATTAACAATTGCAAAGATACTATAAATTTGTAATTTAAGTTTTTCAGCCGAACCGTTATTTGCAGTTACCATCGTTGTGATCTCACGATTAGTTCATCGTAAAGGTGTGGATCTTTTAGCTCGTGTAATACCGGAGATATGCGCTCGTTACGATAATGTGCAGTTTTTAATTGGCGGAGATGGCCCTAAAAGATGGCTGATAGAGGAGGTTCGAGAAAGAAATTTATTACAGCACAGAGTGACTCTACTTGGAAGTTTGGAACACTCCCAAGTTAGACACGTTCTTAATAAGGGTCATATATTCTTAAATACTAGTTTGACTGAAGCTTATTGTATGGCAATTGTTGAAGCAGCTTCTTGCGGGTAGGAGGAATTATGTAAAATTTTTTATGCTGTACAATAATAAAAATTATGAGATGCCGTTTCTACAGATTGCAAGTTGTATCAACGAAAGTTGGAGGTATACCAGAGGTCCTACCACCAGACTTAATTTATCTTGTAGAACCTACTGTGCCTGCCCTTATCAATGGATTAGAATTAGCAATGGCAGATTATAAGACAGGAAACATTACATGTCCCTTTGAGCTACATCGAAAAATAGGAGCATATTACAATTGGTTCAATGTAACAAACCGAACGGAAATTGTATACAATCTGATAAAGTGCGAGATTAAAAAAAATTTAGGACAACAACTGGCAAGCTATGTTCAAAGTGGCGTTCTACCTTGGTTGCTAGTTGTGTCATTATGTTACATCATATTACACATTTTCGACTACTTAGTTCCGAGAAAAGTAAGTTACATTTTATTATCTCCCGAGTTACGTATGATAAAATTTAATGTATTGTACCAATTCTGTATATTTTTAGTATGTTGATATTGCAAAGGATTACAGGGAATCTTATATATCCTCGTCTGAAGAAAGAAATCCAGAGTAAATATTTTGGTATTAAGGTGAATCTACTTATGTTTTATTGCAACACATTTGGAAAGGCATATTTGTTTAATTTCGTAAGTAATATATCTTTTCTATAAAGTGTATTAAACCAATCAATATACGAACTTAAGTCGTTTACTACTAATTTTGAAGAAATGCATACAAAGATACTTGTAGGTATGTATAAGTACAGAAAAATACCATGTCCAAAGTACAAGTACAAATAGAGTATAAATAAATAGATGATAATATACACTTCTTTGTAAATTGCTGTTAAATCCAAATACAATTCATGTTTCCGCAGCATAGATGATATAACTAATTTAGATTATTCAGAAAGTGATTTTTATTATGATACATGACATTGTATGAATCGGTGTATATGTATAATATGTATAACAATTCGTAATCATACTAACCGCAGTATTGCTTAGTGGCGTATATGTAGTATATATGTTTACGAATACGTATTACATCATTGGCATTAAAAAATACCTGTATACGTTAGGAATTGCTTGCACTTACATGTAGAGCAATTCATACTATGTGTTATGTACTTCATATAAAGATGAGGACAAAATGTTAAAGCGGACTTATTACATTCATAAGTTTTGGAGACAAAGATAACATATTCTTTTCATTTGTCTTAAAAGTATTCTTTGAAATGAAACAACTGAATGCGGTATATTCATAACAATATTCAGATGCTTACACATTGTAACTTCTTATCCGAATAACTCAAATTTGAATGTTTTAACTGTGATAGTGAACTCACATCAACTATAGTGGCACACTTCTCTAGCATAAATTTTGGCTCATTTAAATACACAAAAGCACATTTGAATATGTACATATTTGATTGAAGTGTATTCTTACACGAGAGAATACACAAATAAATTTATAATACATTTGATATAATTCATCGCGATACATTATAATTTTGATACATAAAAACGAAATTCATAAAAAAATAAAAAGGCCAGATTGAAAATATAATAATATTTATTTTATTATGTTGTACGTTAGATACAATAATAATATTGATACAATATCAATTATCTGCTTCTGCTTGTTTAATTATTCAATCATTGTATTACTGTACATTTATCTATTTATACATAAATCTTTCATTTAAGGGTCAGTGGTCTTCTCCTAAATATATATTTTTGTATTAATCGTAAGAGAAGATCAATGAACCTTATTTAACAACCATTATATTATGAGCGGTCAGATCTGTCGCAACACTCCACATAGAGCATCCGTGCCATGTTGTCAAAGTATTAAGTCTGAATACAGATAAACTAAATATTTATAAATGTGTTAAAAAACTGTTCATACTTTGTATTACACCAGACAAGTGGATTTTTACATGTAACTTTTATAATTACCGGTAAAACTTTACAAAAGATGCTGCTTTTTGTATTGCAATAATTGAATCTTACATAAATTTCTTTTTTAATATTAATTTTTAAATTGACCACAGTACATAAGAAGGCTATGCCGATGACAGTGAGATCCACACGTAGGCACACGCAGCAATCAATGCTGTAATTTTCATGTATTATGCCAATATATAAAGAAAATGAAAGTTATTGTTAATGAGTATCACCGTGAGCTTCAGATTTTTATACCACCAAAGAAGGTTCTGTTCTGGGAAAGATTGTATACAAAGACATATTTCATATGTGAATTTACACTATCAATAAAATTGGTAAGGTCATTGCCTTCCAATGTCCCTTTTTCAGAACATAAGCTACAATTAAAATTAGGGTAAGAAAACCCGCGTTTACTGAATTTACATGTGAATATGGAGGAAGATGGTTTTTCATGTAATTATAGTGTTAAGAGATTGAACATTTTCGTACATTTTCCATTTGTAATGTTTATCTTCTGATCGGAGTATAAGTATTGTCGCCGTAGACAAAATCTAGGGTATATTTTTATCGAAAAGAAAAGACCACTGTTTCTAGTATATATATTTAAACATAAAATTGTTGTGAATGTTTCAAAGATCCAGCTGTGGAGTTTAATGCAAAGCAAAGTTTTTGTTAACGAGATGTTGCGATGAAGCAGGAAATCCATAGGATTCATATTGTAGTTGGTGTGCTCAATAAGTCAACACTGATGCACTCCTTTAACATTATGCTTGACACAAAAATGGTGTTCCTTTGTTGGGAGTGGCAAGCATATTTTGACAACGTTTCGTTGTTATACTTCTCTACAAGCATACACTGCTATCGATTGCGATGTTTCCGCGTGTATAAGATATCGATCGGCATAATTTCTTTCTTGTTGCTTTTAGGTATTAGGACGATGGTGATGAAATGTTATAAAATTTTCCAACGCCAGATTTCGCGTGTACAGGAAAAGATGAATTCGCGATGTATTTGGGAAAATGACATTTTTCATATAATATGTACAAGAGGGCTTTGAAACGTCTTTTAATTCCACTCAATTAAGGAAATAATGCCACGCTGCACTGGTTCCTAAGGCTCCCATTAACAAACGTTCAATACAAGGAATTCCCTGTATATACAACTTTCATAAAAAATCTTTATACGCTTTGTTAAAGTACTTACAACGGGTTCCTTAGAACCTTTTTGGCATCTACAATAAATAAATAACGAACCATGTGACGGATCGAGCGTTGCAAAATTTCCTCCATTTGAACGGCAGCAACGGAATCTATTCAGACACCATCACCATAGTCACGATCTCCTACATTAATCCGATCTGGCGCCGCGGTTACGCTAAAGCCAAGGATTCTATTATCCACTTTAAACATTTTCCCCTTCTTTGGCTTCTTTGATTTCCCCTAAAAATAAATATTATTTTTATCAAGAATCTAGGTGTCCTGTTAATGTACAATATATATAATCATAATAGCTACAATGTTACAGTGTCTGTTGGAGCTAATTGAACAATTGCTAAAGCTACATATTCAACTAAAACGTAACTGTTTTAGACTTGCATAGCTATACCTTAACTTCTTGAAACTCCGCAGGTGCATTTGGATTGACAGCTGGTGCCGGCTTACATAAGTCATCTGCTTGCGCCTGAGGTCGTTGAGATGATCGCCACTTACTTCGTTTTTCTAAGAATTGTTTAGCAAATTCGGTGCTTTGCTTAGTATCTCCAAGATACATACGTACATATTCCTTTACTTCATATGGCGATTCAATGTCTCGCAGGAAACCAACGAATGTTGGGACTGTGTATATAAAAATTTTGTTCAAATAGATACGTTTTGTAAGAAGGTTGTCTAATATACTGTTAAATATTCTAACTTACTATCTACGGATGCTTGTATACCGCTTAAAGTTTTATTACACCATTGTGTAAAATCATCGGTCTTGGCAGTGTTCTGTTCAAACAATTTTTTTACAAGTTCTTCTTCTCTTTTTGTTTTGTTCTTTGCTGCCTTATTATTTTGTTGTTGTTGCTGTGTTGGTTGCTGAGTATTAGCAGATTTTGGAACTGTAGGTTGTTTAGTGCTTTGTGGCTTTGTAATGCAAGATCTAATTGGTGTAGGATCATCCCAAAATCCACTCGCACCACTGTTATTTGACCAAGCTTGACTGCTACCCGATGTGCTTGAATTTGCCCAATTTAAAGATTGCGATGCTGCACCCCAAATACCAGCGCTTTGTAACATACATGCAGATTCTTTTTGCCCAGCTTTCTCTTGCCTTTCTCTTTCCTGTTGCTGTATAATATTTAGTCAAAGTTAATCGCAGAAATTCATTAATGTAACAGTTTTTTGAATAATCAAATTATTGTATATGGAGGATATACAAACTAATAATTCTTTGATTTTTATTGCTTATAGAATATTTCAGTGAGAGTAATAAACACGTTTACCTTGGCAATACGTTCTTGCTCTTCTTGCTGAATTTGTGCCAAACTTTTTACTTGAAGTGGTTTACTGGAAGTGGTGGCTTTTTCTGCCCACTTAAATTGTAATCGTTTTGAAGAATCTGTTACCGATGCTTCTTGTGCTGCTTCTATTGCCTTTTGCTGAGCTAATTGTTGTTGCATCAATTGCTGGAATCGTTGTTCCTCCTGCGATATACGAATATCCATAAGTAAAAAAATCTGTTTTATGTTCACACCAATAACAAAAGTAGGTTATATTACTCATAAAGTATACATGCCGCTTTCTTTTCTCGTTCAAGTTTTTGAATTTCTGCTAATGAAGCATGTGCAGTAGATGTTGGTGTACGCGGTGCTTGTGCCCATGGTGCTTTACTACGTTCTTGAAGTTTTCTCAACGCTTCGGCTTCTCGTCGCCTTTGCTCTGCTCGTCTGGCTTGTTCTTCTATTTCAGCTTGTCGTCGGGCTGCTGTCTCCTTTCTGTAAGCAAAATGAATAAATAGTTTCTCAAACATCTCACTAGTATTAAGATACATCTCTCTGCTTGTACCTTATTCTTTCGTCTTCTTGCTTTTTTTGCTCTTCTTCTAATTTCTTTTTCTTTTCTTCTTCTCTTTTCTGTTTCTCTTCCTGCTTCTTCATCTCTTCACGTTTCTTCTTTTCTTCTTCTTGCTTCTTTCTCAGAATTTCTTCTTCTTGTTTCTTCTTTTCTTCTCGTTTCCTTTCTTCCTCTTTGCGTTTTTTCTCTTCCTTCTTTTTGCGTTCTTCTTCTTGCTTCCGCTTTTCTTCATCTTTCCGCTTTTTTTCTTCCTCTTTCCGTTTCCTATCTTCATCCTTACGCTTCGCTTCCTCAGCTTGACGCGCTTGCTCTTCCTTCTGTTTTCGCTTTACATTTTCTTCTTCTGCTTGACGCTGTAATTCTTCTTGCCTTCGTAATTCTTCTTTCTTTCTATCTTCTTGCAACCTTAAATTTTGTTCTTCCTACGAATGTCATAAACTCTGTTAATTTCTAATATCGTATAATACATGGATACAAGTTTTCTTACCAATATTTGCTGTTCCGTTTTCATTTCTTTAGCATGCAAATCCCACAATGAAGAAGGTAGTTGACCAGGTGGTATTGCAGGTATAGGTCCAACCTAAATAATGTTGCTTTTTATAATAATCATAGGTGAAATGGTAGCATTATATAATATACTCATAGAAATATAAGTTTCCAAACCTGTGCTAACCAGCTCTGTGCATTAAATTGCGGTGTAATCTGTGGGGGTGGTTGAGGCCAAACTGTATCAATGTGAGCAGTTTGTGGATGTCCATTAGCATTAACATTAAGTTGTCTTAATAATGACTTTATTGGATTATCTTCAGGCGTTGGCGCAGGAGTTGACTTTATATTTGTTGGCTGAACTCCAGGCAAATTTTGAATGCCACCCATTTGTTGTATTAATTGTTGCACGGGATCAACTGGACTTGGATGTGCTGCAGTTGCTGTGTGCGGATTTGCTGGATGAAGGCCATCTGGTTGTGTTTTTGCCTGTGACATACACAATTGTATTTAATCTCTTGGCGATAGTTGTACTGAAAGGCACAAGCAGTATAGCACAAACCTGTTGCATTTGAGTAAATAGCTGCATTACAGGATTAGGTGTTTGAGATGTAAGATGCGGCGCAAAAGGATTTGTTGAAATTGGCATTTCTGGTATTTCAGAATCCTGAATAACATATTGGAGAATTAATTGATTTTGCTCCACAGGAGTTAATGTTGCCCAATGCTCGGATTGTGATAGCTTCGTTATGGCCGATGTGGTCATTTGCCGCAATAATAATTGCTGATTATGTAATAGCCTCATTTGTTGAAACTGTAGTAATAACAATGGGTCTTCTACACCAGCTTTTGGCAAAGCATTTGTTGACATACTTGTCGGCACAGTTCCAGGGGCAGGCGGTGGTATTACCTGTTCTGACAGCTAATGTAAACATAACTTAGTTAATTTACAGTATAGCGGAAAATGGTACAAAAATATAGAAGCATTTCTGTATACCTTTAAAGCGGGTATCGGTGGTCCTGGTGTAAATGGAACACGTCCACATATTTTCATTAAATCACCAAGCGTAGCATACCTCTCATCGCAAGTTCTTCTTACCATTAACCCTGCTGTAAAATACCCAGCTTTACACCATTCAGCCATTTCACTTGCTAAGAAAGGACCTTGCACTTCACCTTGTGGATCACGGTAAAACCATTTTTCTTGGTTGTTCGTTTGAGTTACAGTCGATGTTGGGTTAGGAATGGCAGGTGGAACGGTTGCCGTTTTCTCTCTATGATTTTCCTCATCTGCCATTAATTTAGCAACTAATGCATCAGCTTCTTCTTTCATTCTATCCAAGTCATCGTCTGTTCTTTGTCTTACATTTCCCGTTCCTGAGTTAGGTACAATTTTATCAGATTCTTTCTTCAATGAAACCTGACGATTATTAGTAGCAGTAACTGGAGCTATCTTTACTTCTTTATCTATGTTTTCTCTACTATGTGCTTGGTCTGGCGATTGTGGACTTCCTGTAACATTGGACTGAACTGCGTCGGTTTCGATACTATCTGTGTTGACCGCACTGCCGATTCTTTTTGACTGTGTTTCTGACGACGATGACGGTAAAGGTTTTGATAACAAATTCTCACTTGTCGAAACAGGTAATTTGATCGGAGAACTGCTTCTTTTATCTTTCTCCGAATTTTCATCTTTCTCTTCGGGTGGATTTATTTGTTTCGGGCGTTCTCTGTTAACTGTATTAACTGTATTATTAGTATGACGATTCACAGACTGATTCGGATTTGTACCATATATTATAGGTTTGTTACTAGGCTTTGATATATTGGTGGAATTTCCCTCAGATGGACACTGAATTCTTGACTCATGTGTGCCACCTGCACTAACCACCCCATCTTCATCATCGTCTGAATACATTCCTCCGTGAAATGCACCTGAAGCATCAAAACTTCCTCCACTTTCACTTGGGTTTTCGGTTGCCCTAAAAGTAATGTATTAGCTCTTTGACTTCTGAAGTTACAATTCGAAGTGTATTGCATTAATGTTGTTTTTACCATTCCGGCAGGTTGTCATGGTTGTCATGATGATTTGATTCCCAAGTACGTGCAGTACGCGGTGGATGATGGCCGGACTCATGAGTAGTCCTGTGAGTTCCACGATGTTCCCATCTTCCTCCACCCGTGCGACCTTCTTCTATGTCGCCATCATTTCTCTCTAATCTATCCCTATCCACGCTACCTCCTTCTCGCCAACTACTTCTACCTACTGTAAAATGGTAATGTATTATTTTATTTGCATTTAAAGACTATGGTTTTACATTATGGACAAAACTTGCTTACTCCATTTACGCCAACTATCATCATCTTCACCTCCCCCTCGATGACGTCTCCAATTGCCCTCCATAAGTGAACTACCACTGATACCCCGACTTAATTCCTTTCTAGGACTAGTAGAACCATTCCACTCCCCTGGATCTGAAGCACCATTTCTTTCCGACCAACCACGCTCACTTTGAGATCTATCGAATGGCCGATTTCGTCCCTAAAAAGAATACATTGAAAAAATCATTTCATAAGGAACGGTATTCTTATTATTGTACTTTTCTTCCACTTTCTTAAGGATAGTTTAGTTTCTATCGGCAGTTTTATTTTTATGTAACCAATAGTAAGTATCACTGAATTGTAATACATACCTGAAAGCATTGGCTATCAATTCGGGGTCCATCCCCTGAATCTTCAAATCCAACTCCTCGTGAATAATGAGACGAGTACAGGCTACCCCTTCCATTTCTACCTCGCCCCCCACGGTCGACACTGCCACCCCTTCCTCGTACTCCAATATTAGTTATTCCTCCATTCCACATGCGCTGTGCATAAAATCAACAGTATACAATAGATTCGTATTCTATTTAGATAAGTTCTCTTAGAGATTAGTGTTTAGTATTTTATTATTAACACCCACACTTGTATTAGTGTATAATACATAAATCTACATTTTCTGTATACGAAGTTTAATATTTTGCTAATATCATATCTTATATTGAGTTATTTCGATACATAACCATTTAAGATCAACAAGATGTAACGAACTGATATTTATGACATTAAGCAAATGAATTATTGGCTGTTTGCAATATATTTTACATATTTACATTACATAAAATTGATATGATTATGTAAAGTATGATGAAAATAATAAGTACATTATAGCTACTACAGCTACTATGAACTGGCACAAGGGCTCCAGTGTGTTATATTTTTAGATTGTAACGATGTTGATGACACAGTTCCCAATATAGGACACAACAGGAGAATATAATAGTTTATACTAGTCAATCTTCTGTAATGGACAGTTTTAACTATTCTAATTTGTGTATAAATGAAGTTGTGCCTAATAAGGGCAAGTAATCATCGATGAAGAAACTTTCGAATAGTTGAAATATTTTTACATAATCATAAGTTTATAGCAGAATGAAAATTTGTCGATATGTTGATAATACTCATAATAAGTGTATGAACTTACAGTTTCATCTTCTGTCATCTGTATAAGAGCTAAAGGAAGCTGAGTCTTTTCGACGTAGAGTGCCGAAAAGGTTACAAGTGGTTCAGGTGGCTTATAGTTGCGATCAAACAATGCAAGCATTTCTTCTCGTCCATATCTATGCTCAGCTAGTTGATACCGAGGAGTACTTAAGCTTGTGGTACCCCCACCACCTCCACCTGTACTGCAACTGTCTCCTGACAGGTTGCGCAACCTGCACATACATAATTAAAAAAATATGATCTGAATACTAATACAAGTGCAAACATTTTGTATGAACATTGCAGACTATATTCCAAAGTATTTCACGAAATTCATGCACATGTTATACGTACCATTCTGGACCAAATTTCATGGAATCCGTCATGATGCACTCACTATTTGCTGAAATAACGTAAATGTAAAAATTGTATTACAATATATGAACTAGGTTAAAAATCGAGCATTACATTTCTTTAAAAAAGAAATGGATACTTTAAGTTAGAATTCATAAAAAAAAGACTTTTTAACAAAAGATCATCAAGAGAGATCGGTAATATAGTTCTTCGTACAAGAACCATGCTTAGTCAGAAAATACTTTTCTATTTCATAGAACAATGATATCATCTGTTACAAACACCAGTGCAAGAATTCTCTCCAAAGAATACAAAAGATATGTTTTGATAATAATCTTACAAGTAACATAGCTCTTACATTTATTTGGAGCTCATACAATAATGTTCAATTAACGTTACCACATCGATTATCTATGAAGAAATGCGTGAGCAGTGTTATTTTCGGGTGGTAAATGTGAGATGTAAAAGGACAAAGTAAAGTAACGAATGTGCAAGTGTACAACAGACGGTACAAACGATATTCTACAAAGAACAATTATTTTCATATGTGATATGTCCCATTGGTAGCCGTTAATTGATAAATTAAGTTTTCAGTGGGTATCAGTAGCCAGAGTAATGTTCTCAGCGACAAATACCGAGCATTTATTTACGACATGTTCTTAAACGGAACGATTTCCGTGAGCCAAGGTGGCAACATTAACCAAACTTTTTTTGCCTACAAACGTCAGAAAAACTCATCGGCGATGTTCATTGGCACAGATAAATTTTCTCACGTATTCTCGATATCCGTCGAAGTTGTCTAATTTTAGCATTTCAAGGAATGAGAGAAGAGAAATACCTTACTGAGCTTCGAAATTACTGAGAACAGCGATACAACACACCAATATGGCTGATGGTTTTTTTTTGGAATAAAGCGCATGCGAACGTCGGTGGCATGCCTGGAGCACACAAAATTACTAGGTAAATTGAAGCCATTGAAGCCATCCTCTTCCGATGGACGTGCGCCACATCAGCTGGAGAAATTTAAGTTCACGCTGGTTCACGCGCATTATTTGAGTTGATTACTATTCTGCATAAGACGATAAATACTTGTATTTGAGAAATGTGGCATTTTGCGGCAAAGATCACTACACAAATAATCATCGGTAGATAAACTAAGTTGTATTATTTTTTTAGTAAATAAGGATATCTAGAGTTTCTATTCTGATAATGAAAAAGGTAAGTTCGGTCGTAGATTAGATTCATTAGCTTATTATAATCATATGGAAAAAGGACATTATTGGTTAATGCTTATTTATTTAACCATTGCCCGTTCTACATGTAATAAGAATTAATAATGGATTAACTTTTGCAAGGTTGATAATTGTAAATGTTTTATCTCATAGCCATGTTTGTTTTTTTACGAAATTACAAGAAACTAAATAACAAGTTATATTCAAGATATACACATAAATATAGATTACAGAAGAAAAGTGAAAGGTATTGAGGTGGGGTAACACCTGTGAATCACACAAAGTAATGTGGTTTCTTGACTATGATGCCGTACTCTGCGACAGCTGGTGTTAAATCTTCCATAGTTAACGTGTAACGTCGATCTTTGCCTTTTGTCTTTGTTGTTTGATTTGCTCCACGCGTTTTACAATGTTGCAATGCATCATTCGCTATCTCCGATATGAACTTTTGGGCTGCTAGAGATACTAAACGTACACTGTAATACGACGAAGATTAGTATAACTTCAAGAATTTAAACTATTAGGTATACCGGAAAGGGTACATGAACTTGTTACGACTTGCCCATTAAATTGAATAGAATTACTTTGTATTACGATTGATCTTTGATTCTCTGAGTATCTAATTGGCGTTTTTGTTTTAACTTTGAACGCTTGCTTTTAATATGGCCGAAGAGTTTCCATTGAAATATTGTTTATGCTGTTTGATGTTCAATTTTTTTAAAAAAACTTCTGCTTCAGTTACTAAAAAAAACATTTGCAACGTTTACAGCAATAAACTAAGCGAGCGCACAAGGCTTAATAAAGTGGATGATGCAGTATAGCTGGCAGAAATCAAATCCGGAATTAACGATTCAGGAATTATCTGATAGACTTCAATCCTTTTGATCAATAGTACAGAAACGTATAAAGAAAATTGATAACATCTGGAGAGATGATACTTGGGTAACATGTGAACTTACTGGAAAAAAAAAAGTCAAAAACTTTCCAGTACTCCTAATATTCATCTAGGTAGAAAGTTTTATCTGTCTTAATAAAATTTACGATAATTACATTCTAGGATCCGTTGCATTGAATCCAGCTGTGTGTAAATAATGTTCGCTTATAGCATCTGGAACCTACAAGTTCAAAATGTTAATGTGTGAATGTGGATTAGTATTATAATAAAGCTATCTACTATAAACTACCGTCGGAGTATAGTCTTCTAACTGCAACAAGAAATCCGACAACGGTTGGCCCGCTGTTTTAGATTCTTCGTTAAAAGCTGGTGGTGTTTCCCTTCCAAAGTTTTCTGCCATAATTTCTTATATGTAATTCTTGATTATCAGGCGATACTTCTTACAATGCAATAAGCGGTTGTATATAAATCTGAAATAATAGAGAAGAAACAATACACATTACAGTAATTATTTTAAAAGGTTCAGAAAGCTTCACGTTCATTACTGACCTACAATTAACAAAGATTTAACATCTTTTGCTACTAACGTATGTGTATTTCTCTTTTTTGTGATTTTCACTGTAAGTGCGTGTCAGTAATGTTAATAAAGTGAGAGTGTAACCGATAACTTTTATAACATATCAGTTTATATTAGAAAAATCGATCACAACAAATACACGATTACTAATCATTTACGCGTCTGTGTACCACGTACCACTGTGTACTGAAGTTAATCGAGCTGGTGTAAACTGAAGTAGGAAACAGATCGAAAATCCAAACGATTTAAATGGCGCGCGCTCTAAGCACCTTCTACAGTTTGTATTGCGAACTGAGAAGGAATGTCCATTAAGATTGCGCGCGCAATTTGAGATAGGAAGAAAATGAGGAGAGCGCTGTTTTGTGTTAAACTCTTTATTTCAATAACAATTGTCATTTGTACTACACGAATCCTTAAACCTTAATATGTACATTGTTTACGGGACGTGTGCCCGGTTTGTTTTATGACCCACCAAAAGATCTGCATCACATTCTCTTGTGATAAAAAAGTCTCATAACATCAAGCACGCTTCCGGTGCCGCGCAAATTCGAATTTGACGAATTTTCCGTATGACTTACGGCTGTGGGGATTTCAAGTGGGGTTTTTCATTTGGGCACGTCATTTCCAATCAGAATAATCTCGTTGGATGTCCCTTTGTGGAAATTGGACCTTGTTCCAAGGGTTCGCTGGAAAATAGTAATTATTTTAATTTCTTTGTAACATTTGCAAACATTTACTTCTCCAATAATATGCGGTTTGTTATTTGTGTAGAAAATTTAAATGTTGGCCAGCTACTAACCATCCTGTTACGTTTTCCGCAGCATCACAGGCGTCTATTAGCTCGCTGAAGGCGTTTCCTTCTCCGCAGTTCATTAGACGCGGCTTACCGTTCACACAGATGAAGTAGTGCTGGCAATCCGCGGTGCTGCGATAGAATCTCACACCACCGCCGAAGAAGCCGCCCTCCTTTTCGTCGGGACAACGGAATCCCAGGAAGGCTGAAAATTAAGTTACGTATTGTTTTAGTAGGTGAGAATGAAGAGAAGATGAAACGTATATAATTTCATCCATTCTTTTCCTTGTAGGACATTTTGAAGTCCTTGGAAGAACCTTCGGAACAACCGAATTCCAGGAAAGTTGAGTATCAAGCCACGAATCAGAGACGGCGCCAAGGGTGGGTGGTTTTTGAAAATTTTAGCATAATTATGCTGTCCTATTCCGTCTATGTTTTCAGCTTTTTTTTATACGAAGTTATTGTTATAATTAAAATTCTACAATTAATATTAAACGAAGAAAAAAGATTAAAATTAATATTAAAAGAAAAAACAAAGAGAAGAGGTACAAGCTCGACCGTAGAGGTAAATATGGCCGACCCATAAAAACGCTGGCCCATCTGTGGCCCACCCGCATGAATAGTTCTGGCACCATCTATGCCACGAATGCATTTTGTAAACGAGAATGGACGAAAGGTGAAACATATATTTACTCTATCCTTTTTCCCGCATGCTATCTCGTAGTCCTTCGGAACAACCGAATCCCAGAAAGCGTGAGAGTAATCGAGCATTTTGTAAACAAGAACGGATAAATGGTCAAACGCATATTTAATTGATTCTTTTTTTTGTACCACCTTCCAGAAGAGATTTTTTGATCCTCACCTTCGGCATCGCAGTCTGGCACCTGATCAGGCCAATCGCAACGGTAGCTTGCTGGGTTGAAAGCCAAGCCCTCAGGACAATCGAAAACGTAGCCCCTACCATCCGCGCAATTCATGAATTGGCCGCAGTGCTGATGGTCACCCACCTTGAAGTAACCGTACTGATGAGGACAGTCTTCGCTTGGCTGTGCCGGTTCTGCAAAACGTCGAATAATTAATCTTCACGCCAAGGAAGCTACCGAGAAACTTCTCAGATCATAGGAAATGTTTGAACGGCGAGTTACGAGCTTCAGAAGCGAAAATCTTTGAAAAAGTCACGAGTTTTCTGCGTTGAAAATTAATTATCCAGTGGTCACAGTGATAAATATCTATGCAAATGAGAATTTTATACGAGTCGCAAGATTCATCGTAATCCACGAAGAAACAAATTTTAAAAGACAATTAAAGAACTCCACTCGGAGAACATAATTCAAACGCCACTGAGTATATTTTTCGACAAGTTACAAGAATGCTAATTTCATTTAACAATCAGTGCTCGTAATTGACCCTTTGGGTGCCCATTTGTTTGAAAAGATTCTTGCGTTTGAAACAGATTTAAACTCCTCGAATTAAACTCGTTATTCGTAAATTAGGCAAAGCAGCAGGTGGACGACGAGTCTCAGTCGTCGAATGTACCCAATAGGGTTAACAATAATCAAGCATCTTCTGATTTCAGAAAGTCAAGAACCACTTACGCAGATTGGGTCTACCCTCGCAGTTCACGTCAATCGGATATCCGCATGGATAATTGAACCTCGCGTCAGGATTGAAAACCAAACCCTCAGGGCACAGCTTCTGCTCGCCCACGCCGTCGATGCACTCGACGTAAGCGTCGCACTGATTACCCACGGCGAATCTTCCGTTTTTTTCAGGACAAGAAGCTGATGTCACTTGCCGTGTGGTCAGACTCGCCTGTTGAGGCGCTTGCCCTCTGCTCGCGAACTCGATGCTGTTTTCGTGAAGCGAATTCGGATACCTTTGGTACTGCGTCACGGCTGAAAATGAAAGATCAATTTTTGCGACGATGTGATTCATTCTATACATAATTCATTATTGAGCGGCCATCGATCGCATAATCGCGCCCGATTATGAAATTGTTATGCGCCCGTGTTCCAGGAGGATTCGACTGGGATCGTTCATTATGAAACAAGTGGCCATCTCGCGTGTACCGAGCGAAAGTTCGACGGCGGTCACTTCTCGAAGACGGATTCCACTGGATCTTCACGACGTGAGTAAATTAGCGTCTCGTTTAGCCGGTCTTCCATCGAGCGTCTCTTTCGTTTTTGCTTGCGCAATCCACCTCATCCTCCACCTTCCTCTTCCCCGTGGCGACTAGGAGAAGAATCGCCTCGAGGAGCATTACGAAATGTTAAGGTGCACGCGCGAGCATTATTTCTTTGCGGAAACATTCGGCAGGAGATGAGACCCACGGACCGAACGACATCCGCCGAAAATTCTCACTTTCACCGCTTCGAGTGTACAGTGGAAACTGATAGAAACGAAATTTCGAGGAGAACTTCGTTGTGGAGAGATTGTTCGAAGGAAACAGTTGATTGGAGGTTATTAATAAATAAAAATGTGCAATGGTAACTGATGTAGTGTTGTATAGAAGTAACTGATATAAGGTAACTTTTATTATACAGTGTTTTCTGACAATGAGTCTAAAAATGTAAATTACAACTTGCTTCATTGTGTTATTCTAGAACCCCAGAAAACCAGTGCTTGAGGCTTGGTTTCTTGCTGCAGATCTGCGTCTAAATATGATTAAGCTACCTAAAGCGTGGCGCGCGGTAATTAAGGAATAATTAAGGACGTATCGAAATGGACATTTTTAGAGCACGAAGAATATGCGAGGACGCATCGTCGGGCGTACTCGTGAAATTAATTAAGAATTCGAAAACACAGAAATAGAAACATTTGGAACGGGAAAGAGCGACTTAGAACACAAAACATGCGTCGTCGCTCATGAAATTTCAAATGCGCGCCTGAATGGACGACAAGCCGCGAAAGCAAATGTGATTTTTGCGAGCACCTCAAGGACACAACCTTGTCCCGCAAAGAACGTAATCATTCCTTCGATCACGCGAAAACATTTTTTTTCTATACTCTCGTGTGTCTTTCTCGCGTGAATTTTATAATGTCTTCGTTCTACGATCAGAATTTCTTGAAGCTAATCCTTTTTTCACGACGAATCCTTCGGTACCGTAGAAAACATAGTTTTTTATACTCTCAAGTGTCTCTCTCGCGTGAATCTGTTAACGTCTCCATCACAAGATCAGAATTTCTTATAATCAATTATCTTTTCACAACGAATCCTATTCGAAGGTACAATTCACTTACCGCTCGTAAAAGCGAACACGCCACATGCAATCAGGAGAAAAGGAAAGTCTGGCTTCGACGAGATCATTTTCTCTTCTTTCTTCTTTCTTCGATCTCTCTTCTATTCTCTCTTCAAAAAGGATTCTCTATCACTACACTCGCGTTCACGCGGATCCTTCTGTCTCAAATCGAGCGGTGAGACTACGAGGCGCATCTCGGGCTCCTCATTCTTTTATCATCTTCGCTCGCTCGACCGGCGAGTTTGCAAAGGAACGGACAAGAAGGAGAAGGTGGAGGGACACGGTGAGTGAGAGTGAACGAGAGTTATAGAAGTGGTGGTGGTGATGGAACGCTTGCTCTTTCGCGAGAGGAAAATGAGGAGGTGGAAAGGACGAGTAGCGGATGGAAAAGGATAGTCGGTCATTTCATTTACGATTGAAACTACCGGGACATATACGTGTACCATAAATAATTCCTACGTTGTCTGGTCACCGTATCCTCCTCATTCTCAAGCCCTCGCTCACATACGTCACCATGATACATAGCAAGGTTTACCGTAAAGATCCGCTCGTCGAGCACGTTTCGTTTAATTGGAACAATTATTTAGTACACTGTTAAGCAAGCTTTAAATAAGATTAATCGGAGACTTGCTATGGTTTACCGTAAAGATCCTTGCATCGAGCACGATTCATTCAATTGCAACAATTAATGAATACACTGTTAAGCAAGCTTTAAATAAGATCAATTGGAGATTTGCCAAGACTTAGCGTAAATATCCTTTCATCGAGCACATTTCATTTAATTGCAACCATTTTTTAATACACCGGTAAACAGGCTTCAAATAAGATCAATCGGAGACCTGCCAAGGCTTAGGATTCTTCAAGCCTTGCATCGAGCACGGTTCATTTAATTACAAGAATTATTTAATACACTGTCAAACAGGTTTTCAACAAGAACAATTGGCGACTTGGAAAGATCCTTTCATCAAGTACGCTTCATTTAATTGCAACAATTATTTAACACCCTATTCAGCAGGTTTTAAATCAGATTAATGGTAGACTTGTGTATTTGAAGAAAATAGGAAATAATATCCGTAGGAGGCGTCTCTACGGTCTTTCTTTCGATTACGATTTCTTCTTCCACAAGATTGCGTAATTGGCGCTCTTACCGGAATTTCGTCGATCCTCGTAGATCGCCACGGGGCACGACGATCGATGAATTTTCGGTCTCACGAAAGTTCCTTGGGATTCGTCGTGGAGCATCTTGTCCCGAGCCTTGACATTTTCTCTCTTCTCCCCCACGTAGAGCTCGTTCTCACTTTGCTGCTGCTGCTGCTGCTGCGGCGAACCGGCCACGGTTCATTTGCGTTCGCTTTACGCTTCGCGTTCTTCACGCACGCCTCATCCTCTTCGACTCCCGATCAAATGTCGTTGATCCTTCGAGAGGTCGATATGATTGTGCCTCGTGCCAAGCCGGATACGCAAGACCGCGCAGGACTAACGATTGTCTGACCATCACGCGATCTTTACTACTTGGTAAGAGAGCACCGTTTGTTTTCGTTCGGTCGTTTGGGACCCTTTACCACTTCTCGATTAGTTTTCCATTTTAGTCAACGCTTTTTATGTTGCGTGGAGCATCGTTGAATCTTTTTTTGTTTTTTTTTAGAGAACCGAAGAGACGTAGATGGTAGATAATAATTAAGCGAATCGATTAATTCTCCGAGTGTGTTGCGAATGAAAGATGAGTTGTTTGCGCACAAGTAAAAAGGATTTTCAAGCCGCTTAATTAGATGCTGATCGTTTGGGACCCTTTATCACTCGTCGATTAGTTGTCGACTTTTGTGAATGCTTATTTAGGTGTGCGGAGTGTCGTTGACTTTGCTTTTTTTTGTTATTTTTCTAGAGGACGAAGGAGACGTCGGCGCCGTAGATGGTAGATTATAATGAAGTAAATTCATTCGTTCTTCGGGTGTGTTGCGAATGAGAGATAATTTGTTCGTATGGGAATGTAAAAAGGGGGGTTTTGCGATTTTCGAATTGGCGAATTAAAAACTGATCTCTCGATGGGATGAATTTTTCATTGTTGCGATAAAAATTGGTATCAAGCTACAACGTTCGAACGTTTGGATTCATTAAATTGAATATCTCCGAATGGAGCTTCGAGCAATTTTTAATTCTAGCAGGAAAGATCGATATCGAGCTACAACATTCGAACCTTTGTATTCATTAAATTGAATATCTCCCGACGCAATCTCGCGCAATTTTTAATTCACGCGCCAAAGATCGACACCGAGCTTCAATTTGTCGAAGCTTCGAATTCGTTGAATTGAATATCTGCAGGTCGAGGATTCAACTGGTCGGTCATGGCTTTTGAATAATCACTTTTATTTTTGATCCTTATCAATATTAAACAACGTAGTTGCATAAGGGTATATATATTACATGGAAAATTCTGTCCACCACGTGCGCTTATATCTTCCCAAGATTCCACCACGAGTGTCCCTCTATGCCCGACTGCCCCGAGAGAAAAAAAAGGAAATAATACCGATCGCACGTTAACGTCGCTTGCTTTCTCTCTCTTTCTCTCTCTCATTTTTTCTCTCGCTTTCTCGCATTCGTTCTTTCGCATACACATCTCTCTATCTCTCTCTCTCTCTTTTTCGCCGACCACTCAAATCTCTTGCATCCCTCGCAGGCTCTCATCCGCAAATCTCTCCTCTCTTTCTCTCCCAGGAAGATAACACCCTTAAATAAGTGGCGCCCTCGAGCTCGGTTGATAACACCTCAAGAATACTCCTGGAGGAGCACTCCTTCGCCGAATGTGTACTTTTCTTCGTCCCTCGCTTCCCTCTTTTTCTTCTTCTTCTTCACCCTCCTCGTCGTCGCATAGAGGAGGGACTCGATCCTCGTACCATCAAGCGCGCATCAATAGGCCATTTCCTCCTATCTAAGAATTTGAAAGTCTAACTAAAAAAGCAAGGATTAAGATAACCGCGACGACTTAATCGTAACGCGCGCGCGTGAGAACTCTCATTTTTTGTTTGTGTATTTTCTCTCCCTCTTTCTCTCTCTGTGTTTGTGTGTGTGTGCGCGCGCGTGTGTGTATGTGTGTGTAGTGTGTTTGCTAGACTCTCTTGAGATCGATCTCACTGAAAGATCAGTAAATCTTATTAGGACAATTTATCTCGATCCTTTCCTCTCTCTCTCTCTCTCTCTCTCTCTCTCTCTCTCCCTCTCGCTCCCTCCTTTCTTGTCCTTTTTTTGTCTTCGTTTCTGTGCGCGCAGAAAGTAAGGAGTAAGTGTGTTTGGTTTCTTCTTTTTCTTCTTCTCCTTTTTCTACAGGCACCGTTCGCGCACCTATCGCGGCTCATCCACATGTGCGCAAAAGAGCGTCGTTCGTCATCGACGACTTCTACTCCTCTTCTAATCGCTCTTTCATTATCATTTTCTCTCTCTCTCTCTCTCGCATTCTTCATCACCTCTCACGCTTCTCACGTGCAAATAGAAAGTTCGGTCAAGGTACACGCAGTAGAGATTATTACTGCAACAGGCAGATTGATATGTAGTGAGTATCACCGATCGACATGCGGACTGTATTAGAGATGGGCAAATTGGAGCGAGAAGCATCGATATCTTTCTTGTAAATTTGATCTTTATAAATTGACCAACGTCGATATAAACATTCAACGAATTTCGACGCTCGTTAGAAACATCGTGGAGAAGGTAAAGGATATAATAGCAAATGTACAAAAATCACAGATTTTTGTGATAATAGAGTTGCTAGAGGTAGAAGTAGATTTTCTTAAGCGAAACAACGTGCTTAACCTTCAACTACGCGCGCCGGTGTACTTTATATACCACGCGCAGGAACGAACACGCGAATAAACCTTTATAACACATTTGTATACCTTTTATAAAAACACCTTTGTTCCTTTTTGTATTATTTCGATATGAGTTTTTGATAATGCTTTCTCTACAAAATAAATCGCTAAATAAATTAATTTAGTGCTTTATTCTAAGTTACTTTAAACGTTGATATTTCAATAGTGGTGTATAACAGTGCTCCGCATCCTTCTATCTTCCACGGCACAACAATGTCTTTTCGATAATTCCGCGACACGCCACAAGTTAAAGCTTGCAAATAAATCAATTACAATAATACGTATATGTATTTATTACATAAAAAACGCAGTAGAATGCCGCGGTACAGCAGTTGCGGAGCACTGGTGCATAGAACACGCGCACTTACGTTACGTTTCGGGGCGCGTGTAGTTAAAGGTTAAGGCATCGATGCTTGTACGTCGATTTTATTTCAATGAAACATATCGACGTCTGTACGTCGATTTTATTTTGATGAAATATATCGATGCTTGCGAAATATCGGCTTTTCTTGCCCAACTCTAGACTGAACGACGAAGCGTAGACAGAACGAGTCAACGTGTAAACGATAAACAAAGGCCACATCCGTGTATTCTCTTTCTTTCTTTCTTCCTTATTTCGCACTCTCTCTCTCTCTCTTTCTCTCTCTCTCTCTCTCTCTCTCTCTCTCATGCGTTTTTATGAGGAATTCTCCACGGTACCCTTCCTTGAAACCAGACGCGGAAGCGAATTTCTCATCGCGCTCTAATCTCGCAATAGACGCTTTTATCATTCCACTCAGAGAATAAAAGATAGTGAGAGAAGTCTTAAGAAATAGTGTCCGACCTCTTTGGAAAATTGTCTGGTCGAGTTATAAATAATCACCGTTTGTAAAAATGTATATAAACCGAGAAGAGCTTGTAAGAATTTATTATAATCGAGGGTCGATTTAATTTACGACTCTTCTTGTAATTCGTGAAATCCACGAGCATCGAAATAATTCAGTCGAACACTGTGTTAAGAAAGGGATGAAGGGTGAAAGAGAGAAGGAAACGAAATTCATGTTTAAATAATGAATTCGTGAAACCCGCCGCTTCGGCTTATTGGTGCTTCGTATTGGAAGGCTTTTGTGCGTAGTGCCATTACGTTGCGTAACGATCCTTTTAAACTTTACGCCGAGATATGCAAAGTAGGAAGAACTCTGATGAACGAACACGCCTCTTTTTCATCTAGTCTCTCTCGAGAGATTCTCCATGGAAGAAAAACGTGGGCCGAACTCTCACTCTCTCGTCTGCACTCGCAGGAGAAAGACATTCGTTGTGAGAGAGAACTCGAATTCGATCCTCTCTCTCTCTCTCTCTCTCTCTCTCTTTCTCTTTTGTCTCAGGTGCTTCAAGGAAATGCAAACTCGAAGGGTGAAAGAGTTCGAGGAACCGATGAAATTCCAAAGAACTCTCACTTTCATTCACTCGCTCTCCCATCGACACGTCATTCGTTCTTCATCCATGCGCGCACACGTCCACAAGTTAAAAAGCAACTCTCTCTCTCTCTATCTCTCTTCCCCTCTTGTCTCAGGTGCTTCAAGGAAGTGCAAATACGGAGGGTGTGAAGGGTTCGAGAAATCAACGAAATTCCAAACGACTCTCATTTCCATTCACTCCCTCTCTCATCGGCTCGTCATTCGTTCTCCATCCATGCGCGCACACGTTCATATGCTAAAAAGCCTTTCTCTCTCTCTCTCTCCCTCTTTCTCTCTTGCTTTCGCACGCCAAGTGCCAAGCACACGTGGCTCTGCATAATTTCTCGCTCGCCCTCTCTCAATTACAGGGTTAGGACAGGCGGCGCCCAAATTGGCCGGGCCTCAGGTTAGTGTTTTATCGATCGCCGCGCCGCCGGGACACGCTGAACGGACAGAGAGAAGCACAGCGAAGAATTCTTGAATTTCTTTTTTTTTGTCGGCTTTTTCTTTCTTCTTTTTTTGTTTGTACGTAGGAGTAAAACGAACTGCCTTGCTCTTTCGTCGAGACATCGAGGAATATATACAATAACACGAGAACGAAATCCATTCTTCTTCCGCCTCCCCACTCCACGCGTCTGGAACTTCTCTTCGTTTTTCATACCATTTCATCCCACCAAGATTTTTCTTATTCTTCGTTTGTTTCCTTCTTCTTCCAGCCCCGCGCCAAACGTGTCGTATCGCTTTTTGTGTTTATCACTGCCCTTTCGTTTACTCGGACGAATTCCACGGAGAGGCGACCGACGCGCTTAGATCCTATTTAATTTATACAAATTGCGTTGTAAATTAATAGTGATACGATGTTACTCAAGGTAAGACGCATTTTAAGTAGTTTTATAATAAGCTTACAGGTATAGGATTATAATATCTCTTTTTTTTTTTAACTCTTTTCTTCTCCTCACGTTATTTAGAGTAAACTTCCTCCTCCTCTACATCTTCTTTTTTTTTTGGTTTTGGGAAAGACTAGATTTAGGCAAGATGACGCTTTTTTTCTTTCTCGTAAGTGTTTTCTTCTTCTAAAGACTCTCTCTCTCTCTCTCTCTCTCTCTCTCTCTCTCTCTCTCTCAATTGCTTCTTTCTTTCTCTCATTCTTGCTCTCTCAACATTCTTCCACGGAAGCATACGCGCAGGCGTTCTTTATTCTCTCTCTCTCTCTCTTTCTCTCTCTCTCTCTCCTTCCTCATTACTCAACTTTCTCTCTTTCTCTTTCTCTCACTCTCATCCGCAACTATTCAAAACGTTTACTCTCGTTGCTCTCATCACGTACTAGCGCTTTAAAGTTTGAACTTATTTCTTAGCAATTGAAATGCTCTCCTGGAAAACACAAGTTTCGCCTTATCACTATTTAATTAATGGTAATGGTCACTTCATTCTTCTCTCGGTTTATCATTCCTTCCTCACACATATCTCCATTCTAATTTCTCGTTCTCTAATATTCTCTCTTTCTCTCTCTCTCTCTTTCTCTTTCTTATTTCTGCTTACATTCGCTCTCGCACATTCCGTTCCACCTCTCCGCCGTTCTGGAGAAATCCGCTTGATAAACGACGATTGTATACAACTAGAATAATAAATATTGCCGCAAAATTATTTGCTACATTCGTTTCAAACAGTAGTCAACAATTACGGGCCCGCGGAGAATCGCGAAGCGTCCCTTTCGAAATTCTGCCAGTCGATACTCGTCGTTTTCTTTGTTCTTTTTTAATCCCTTCCCTCTTCTTTCTTTTCTACGGAGGCGCAGTCGCGCGCACGCTTCGAAAATTCCGCGTGTCATTTTGTGCTCGCCTCGTGCGCGGACCGATTCCATTCTTTCTCTGTGAGTCTCTGCGATACTGGAGTATTTTGGAGCTATTGGTGCGCATACTAGGGGCAAGTAAAATAAATCGGGCACAAGGGCCCAGAAGAATAAAGATGTAAAAGATAAACAAGTAGAACTAGGCACCAACGAAAAGCGCAACTCTAGTTACATGTTCCGAAGCTAGAATTCCTTTGGGACCCGAAAATATCATTTTCACGGGGAAAAGGAAAGAAGAGAGAAAATGAGGAAACACCATCTTTCACACATCTTTCGTTAAAGATTACTCTTAACTCGAGCTTCAGCTTCTAAACGCAGGCCTCGCTTGGAGCCTCGAAATAATTGTCGATGCATTCGAGCTCTTTGCAAAATAAGGCTCCGAAAAGCAAGCGCATCGCAGAAACGACGTGACCGGAACAGTGGCGGATCGTCGCACAGGCGAGAGGACCGCGTGCTTGGGATCTCCGATTAACAGCTACTAAACAGTACCTATGACGGAAAGTTAGCAGCAAGAAGAACAAATATATCCTGCGAATCTCCGGAACAAATATCATCTTCGTCTGGCACTTGTGTCACTTACGATACTAATTTCGATTAAGGGGGCACTCAAGACAAGGTAGCGCTTCGGCTCTTCGTATGCTTGATCCGCGACTGGACCGGAAGACTCTCGAAGGCCGTCTCGCGTTCTCCGACGAGGTCCATTTTTCACCGGCTTACATTCGATGCCAGTCGCGCGCGCGAACGTCAGGCGTATTAATATTTATATTATGTATAATTTATATTCATCTCGTCGCTTTCTCTCCTCTCTCACTCTCTCTCTCTCTCTCTCTCTCTCTCGGTTTCTCTCTCATTCTTTTCTTCGTATCTCGTACGCGATCCTCGCCGAGCCGTTCGAGCCGGCTCACGCTCAATCGTCCCAGGTCGGGAAGCTTTCTTGATTGATGAAGAGCGCAGTGCCCGTCGACGGTTGGCCCACAACGCCCGGCGTCGTCCTCAACGGCTGGCTACTCGCCGTTGTCGAATGGCTCGGCGTCCCGCCGAAGTTCGTGCTGCCGAAAACTGGCTGGCCAAAATCGTCCAGTTGTTGGCCCTCGTAGATGCTACGATCGGGCGCCACGTAGGTCGTCGGAGTCTGGTGCACCTGCTGCCTCTGGTGATGATCCGTTACTGTTAGCTCGATGTTTCCGGCCGTCCCGCTCACGCCACCGTCCTCGGCGTTTTCCGACACGTTACCTTCTTCTAGGGAGCTGTGCTTTATGCCGTAGTAAAAGTACATGATGAAGCCTGTGGAAGGAAGAGAGGACTTTTAGTTGAGGATTCTTTTGTAATTTTTGAGATTGATTGGTGTTAAAGTGTAATTTTCGAGCGATGAGGACGATTACGATAACTGCGGCTTCTTAATTCGACGACGGTTTCCGATAGTGGTTTTTACGCTGATCAAAAAAGTGTATAGGTGTTGTAGGGTTAACTGGTTTCGTTTACGAGATATTCAGCAGAAAAGTTAGAAAAAAACTTATGAAATATTCTAAATGTGACTTCCTTGGAAGGCGAAACACTACTGACAGCAAGCCGATGCTTATATATACAAACATCAAAGCTATTCACCATCGTAACATTTATCAACATCGAATAAAATCTAGTACACACGATTTTTAATTGTACACTAGAACAAAGCGAACCAGACGTGCGCTACGCACGTATATGAAATTATTACGTTTTCCAAATTGTCTGCTAAATATCGTAAACGGAAGCAGTTAGCCTTATAACACCTTTTTTGATCAGCGTAAAAAATACTATCGGAAACCGTCGTCAAATTAAGGGGCCACAGTTATCGTAATGCCCCCGAGCGATGGAACATTTTTGGTTAATTTTGTTTTTTGGAAAACGGTATGATAATGAAACAACGTCGATTTCTCCAGAGGGCGGTGCTTTCTGTTCCTGCCGTAGTAACAGTACACGATGGGAGTCTCTGGAAGGAAGCGGGGATTTTTAAGTTGAGAATTCTTTCTTTTTTATTCTTGGGGTTCATTGGTGTAAAAGATTGACTTCGCTTTTTAAGGACCTGAATCGTAATGAAATGACGGGGACCTTCCTTCAGAGAGCTGTGGATAAATGTCGTAGAAAAAGTACGCGGTGAAGCTTGCGGATGAGTAATTTTTAGTTGATGACTGTTGTTGATTCTTGGGATTGATCGATTGGTGTTCTGAAGCGGTACACGTGGCAGGGAGTGTGTTAACCTTTAACTACACGCGCCCTGAGATAAAACATAAGTACACGCATGGTGTATTCTATACACCATTATTAAAATATCAACTTTTAAGAATAATAAAACACTAAATTAAATTACTCGCTGATCTATTTTTCAGCGCGTGGTGTATAAAATACACCGGCGCGTGTAGTTAAAGATTAAGAGAAGTTCTAAAATAGCCGCGTTAAAAAGGAGTAATTATGTTAGACGTAAGACGTACTAAGTTGGCTGAAAATTTACAGGTTAAATTATAAGAAATTCCATTGACTCGTTCTCATGTAGCGCTACTTTGATTGCATCAGTGGCTCTTATCTATACCCACCGAGTATCATCCAAACGGTGAATCTGACGAGAGTCAAGATGCTGAGCTTGAAAATGAGGTAAATATTCACGGTGACCGCAATCGCGGGAACGAAGGGTAAGCCCGGTGTCATGAACATCATGCTGTTCCTGTAACAGTAACAGTAATTCGGCTTTTCCGTGAAAAATTCACTTACACCATGGACCAGGTTTTATCAAATATGCGTCAGACTTTTTATTATCGACATTTTGAATACCAATCTCACCTGTTCTGAGGTTTTCTGCTTATCGCCAACAGTATGCCAATTATCGCGAAGAGAAAGAGAAACATCAACAAAGTCGTGAAAGTACCCATGTTTCCTGAAACAAGTTAACCGTCAAGGATCTCGATCTTCCGATATCAATCGATGCTTTTCAAAATTAACGTTTTCATCACGCATGCCTTACTCACCCATGCCAAGGACGATGATCAAGTCGAAGATCAAGATCAGCAGGTAAAGGATGCCGACCAATTTCATAACGTATCGACCGGAAGCTTCCGTTGCCGGACCCCTGTCCACCCATGGAAAAATCGCTGGACAGAGATACTGTGCCGCCTTTTACAAAAGAAAATTACTAAGCAATGTTATCAACGCTTTCACAATCACTCTACGAAAATAAATTCCAGATACACTGTCCGTTACAAGTTAAGGGCATAAAGGCATATAATGATACAGCGGAAACGATTGCATCGAGTGCGTTTGATTAATGTAATTTAACTGTTGATTAGCCGTGTGGCCGAGCTCGCAAGCTCCTTTTCCAACGTATCAAGAACGTATTAATTTACATGATATTACGTAATGAATAATCCGCTTTCCGACCAAATCCGATTTCTGGATGAACCTGTGCAGCATTGGTTCGTTCCATGAAATTCAGAGAATCCTTCGAAGGAGGCCAGTTTTACCTGGAGACGACGTTGCAGGTAGTTTAAAGGTGGCCCGATGATCGGTGTGTTGCCCGGATACTGATGAGCGTTACCGCAACTCGATCCTGCCGTGGCCGCGTGCACGCTACCGTAGAATTTGTTCTCGGTTCTGTCACTAACGAGGTACTGATCGTCCTTGCCCAATCCAACCTCGTCCTCCTCGCCGCCATAAGTGTCATCCGAGTCTGGAGATGAGCTGTTGCACCTTCTCACTCGGCGCACCTGCGAAGATCAGATGACATTTTCTTTCGGTATTTTCTCTATGCAAGTGGCACGTGTTAGGCCGATATTACACCGTAAAACACCTTTCTCGAGATCTTGTATAAAATATCCGTTTATCTAATATTTGACAGTGTAATGGCAATCTTTTATAAAATATGACCGCTTACGTTGTCAAAGATTTGACAAAGGAACATTTGATACAAGATCTCGGACAAAGAGCTTTTGCAGGCTAATATCGGGCAGAAGAGTCTTCCGCGTTGCGCGCCAAATCGAATTGTAAATACGTATTCTGAAATCTATTTGACTTCTTCTTTTCTTTTTTTTTCTTCAATTTTGATCGTAGGAACTTTTACGAAGGCAACAATTTTTTCTTCTTTATGGATGCGTTCTCGTGTTTCGTTAAGGTATTTCGAGGAAGTTCAAGAAGTATCTGGTGTATACCGTGGAAGATTAAGACTAGAATTGACAAACTTCTCAAAATGACTCGTCACCAAAGAGAATTTTTCAAAAATAAGGAAAATTCGGTGGTTCTAGTGTTAATTGACGTACGCGTGTTACGGCGAGCTAACACTACGACAAGGACACCTTCTTTCGGCGCCACTGCCGTGGCGGAAAATGCTTCTAAAATATTTATGAGGCGAGTGGGGAGGGTACGTGTTAAAATTTCAACAGTCGAACGAACACGGGGCCACCAACGACGTCGAGAACAGTTGTCACCTTGTACCTTTTCAATAGAATTCCATCTATCGAGCATTTTTCTCTTTCTCTCTTTCGCTTTTTTTTCGACTCACTCACCGCGACACTTTGTCCAATCGAATGGCGACCATCGAAATCCGATGGAAGAGGATTGAATGAGTTTTTAGGACAATCCAGCATTTTACACTGGGCTTGAGAATATTTTGGAGAACGGAAGAGGAGGTGGGTGATGGTATTTTGTATGATACAAAAGAGAATGCTATAGTGTAGTGGATAGTGTATTGTTTACAAATCAAATTGTACATGTGTATTCGTTGAATGGGACGGTTGGCGGGTCGAGGTGACACCACTAATTGGAGAGCCCCCTTTTTGTTTGCCTTGAGTGGACCAGGACGAAGGATGCTGGTACAACGGATGAGAGAGTCAGTTGCGATCGTGAACGTGTGAGAGAGTGGTCACGAATCGTTTGTATTTACGTATAGTGTGTAATAAAGAATGTTGCAGCGACCACGGTTAAGGAAGCACCGGATAAGTAACAAGGAACCGTAGAGTCGATGTGGGTAGTAATCCAACAGTGTATGTTTTAGCACGGATGAACAGTACACGTGCCTAGGATGACATTTTAGAGAACGCAAGTAGCCACGGATATTTGTGAGAACGCAGGAGAACTTCAGGTGTAATGTTTTGAAGAAGGCAAGAGGAGGCCAGCAGTGCTACTTTGGAGAACGCAAGAGACCGCCAGGTATCATATTTCGAAGTGTGCACGAGGACGCCAAAAATGATACTTTGGAAATGAAAGTAGAACGCCAAGAATAATGATTTGGAAAACATAGGAGTGGAGCACCAGGGAATTCCCAGAAGAACTCACCATTATGCGCTGTCCATTATTCGCACTCGTGATCTCCGATTGGGTGGTCTGGACCGTGTTCAAGGCGGTCGTGAGCTGATCGGGTCTCAGTTCCTTTCCATAGGTCACCTGTCCATTACTCTGGGTCTCCTTCGTCGGTGACCTGCACGGGGTGCGCAGACTCTGCGGCAGCAGCTCCACCAGATTGGTCGAGTGCGGCTGATAACGCAGTATCAGGACGCAGGTCGAGACCAGGGTGTAGGCCAGCAAGGTGCCTGGAATTTTGGGGTTTACCTGCTGCGCGGGGTGACTTCTTTTTTTAAATTGACTTTTCGGGGGGGTTGGGTGTGCAGCGCTCGGCCTATCGATTCTCTCGAAGGTCGGACAGGTTAAAGGGGACGAATTCTTTTTCCGAGGACGTGTTAGGGGACTCTGTCTCTTACCAATCGACATCATTTCTACGAGCACTTCCAATTGGATGAGCAGTGCAGCGAAGGCCGCGCACAAGCCGGACGTCAAGGTCGCGAGTGCTGGAGTGCCAGTCGCTGGCCACACTTGGCTCAGGCTCCTGAAATCACAATTACCGTTTCATTGAGAACCTTAAGCTACGCGTCCTAAACATAAACTGGCGAGAGTTGAAATCGCAATTCTCACTTCACCAAGAATCTTAAGTTACATGTCCTAGACTTAAACTCGCGAGAGTTGGGGCTGCATTCTTTTGATCCGGACTGTGTCGTATTATTATACACATTGCAATTCAGAAAATCAATTTACCGAAATATCAGACCATCCTGCGCCATTGCGTAGACTATCCTCGGCATTGGAAACATGCTTCCAAACATGGAGACCGTTAATCCAGCCAGTGCTCCAACCGCCACGATATATTTGCACTTATTAGCGCCCACGTGGCCGAACATCTCGACCAAAGCGGAATCCTGATCGACCTCGTCGTACGGCACTGCGAATAATCATTTTCTATTAATCCTCGAATAACCGTCGATTTTTGCGGTAAATATTAGTTAGCTGGAAATTAACCCTTAACTGCTACCCTGATATTAAATAACGTTTACGCTAGTGCACGCCACTCGTCGCTCTCACCAATCAACGTCAACACCATGCTGCTGGTCACATAAGCGATCAAGATGATTATCAACGAGGAGACTATCGCCAGGGGTATGCTTCTTTTAGGATTGGTCGCCTCCTCGCCCGTGGTCGCTATTATGTCGAAGCCAATGAATGCGTAGAAGCACGTGGCCGCTCCAGTGAAGACCTGAAGCAGTTAGAGAATTGTTCCATCGATTGATCTAATCACTTGTTAAAAGAAGAGGACCCCCCTCTCGAGGACCTGGAGTGGAATGAAAGCTAAACTACCTGTAACTATTCGTTAACAAAACTCGAGTGAGAGTAACAGATGCAAACTTTTTGAAACTTGATTCTTCTCTACCATCATCTTGTTTCGAAAAATATTCGCCATCCTCTGTACGAGCTCAACGTAGCCCCTGACGCCATCAAGTTAAATTTGTAAGAGGCCGTTCAGTGAGCTTATGAATTCCTGATGAGAGTTACCTTGCGTACGCCTTCAGAGGATAAGAAGAGTTCGCGTACCGTGCTAAAAGGAAGCGTGGGTGTGGAGAACTTGGTGAAATTTAAATGTACGTTGGAAGGGCAAGAGTGTCACCGGGAGGATTACGCCGAATCGACCTGCGAGGGTGGCTCGGTCTATATCGGTTCTCTCGTTGCTTCTCTTCTCGCTTCTTTCCACGCCACTCGTGAACACTCTTGGCCCCTGCGAGAGCACCCACCCAGTGGCCCCTTGCTCTTTCTCAACGCCCACCATTGTTGGCGTAAGTCTCGCAAGAGGCTTCGCCCACCGCAGTTTCAGTTTCGCGTTCAGCACCGAAAATTTAATTATTACGATGGAAATGAGAAAATATTTGGCGAGTAAGATAATCGGAAGGCTTTGACTGTGTCATTGAGAGTTGCTTGGGAGTTTGTTGCTCTTGTAAGAATTTTCTCTGTTTCTCTTATTGTTGTATCAAGAGGTGAATTTGTCAGGAGGACGAGCCAGGCCCTTGCGTCACTTGCATGTATTTTTCTCGTGCTTCTGATCAAACATCGTAAAGATCCTCAGAGAATGTTTTTACCTGGAGATATTTAGTAAGATGATCCAAGTGCTTTTACTGTATGATTTGAGGCTTGCTTGGAAATTTGCTGCTCCCGTTTTTCTGTCGAATTATCGGCTGGCCTCTTTGGACGACGAGTCAGTCTTTTTTATCACTTGCACCTTTCACTTCGCTCAATTTCCTCTTCGCGTACCTAATAAAATATTTCAAAGATCCTCGGAGACTCAGGTGCCAAGAACTCCCAAGAGAATTTCTTCTCACATTTCTTCTCACCGCGAGTTTACCCGACAAACAAAAATTCACATGTGCCGCGCGGCCCCTTGCAAATCAGTTTTACTCCTTTAATCTTCTTAACACGGAATAAAGCTCGAGGATGAGTCGAACGTGATACTATCGATTCCTGAATCCCGCGGAACGCTTCGGTCGTGCGTTTAAAGTTGAAGTTGCCCGCTTAAAAGAATTAGTACGAGCGCGCGAGCGGCGAGGTCGACCTCGAGTATTCGTTGGAACATTCAGGTGGCCTTTTACTCCTGGCCCACCGCCTCTCTCACCTCCGAAATCCGTGGAGTAGCACAGAGTAGTCTCGTGAATCACGGATTTTTACGGTATCGGTGAGCGGATTATTTTTGGAGCCCTCGTGACCCACATGCCGTCCTGAAGAAGGGAAGAATGACAGAGGAGAAGGTAAAGAGGGACACCAGAGAGGCAAAGACGGAGCACTTAGAGTACTCGACAGAGATGTAGCTACTGGAGACTAATTCGAGACCATTTTCCATGATGAAGCTACTGGAAATTAGCGAGCCTCCTCTCCTCTTTGCCTTTAAGAGCGACGATTGTTTGACAATTGAGAAATTGAGAAGAGAACGGACAAAGGTGAGAGCCGCAGGAGGTAAAAGAAATTCGTGTTCTGCTGCTCCTGAGGAGCGAATATTTTTTTTCAGAAGCTTCCTTCCACTTTGGGGACAACTACGTTCTACCAATATTATCCTTTTCGTCCGACGGAAATGAGAAAGACAGTATTCGAAGCGCGTGGAAGCCGAGCAAGCGTAATTATCTTGTCCTCATTTTATCGTGATCGTCGATCGGCTGAGTGGCAGGATTAATTGTTGCCGGGAAGACGTTTTTTCCAAACTCGAACCGAAACGTGAAGGAAAATCGACTAAGTGGTAATATTAATCGTTGCCCATAAAATAATCTTTGCATATTAGATTTGAAACTTGAAGCGAAGTCGGTAAAGTGGTAGGATTAGCTGTAACTGAGAAGATTTTTTTATAACGTAGAATGGAAGCGTGAAGTAAAATCGGCCAAGTGGCGAGCTTAATTGTTGCCGAGAATATTTTTTTGGAAAATTCTGTTGAATATATTACAATCGAAAATGGAAGCAAAATGAATGTCCGCGGGTTATGCGCCTGTAATAAATTTGCGAGTGCTGCGACCGCGAACGAGACGTGGGTTAATGTATAATAGGGATGAACAAAATTCGTTCGATTGTGCGACCACCCCTACACGGCTAATTATATCCCACGGTACAGTATAAGTTTCCATTGGTCGTATAATTAACGGACAATAATAATTTATTAGGGCGACCCGATAAAATAACTTAACTAAATTGTGGGAGAATCGTTGGAGTTTACTCGTAACGCCACTTCTGCTTTTTCGCTTTTTAAAAATCATCTCGTCTAATTGGTTGTTGATCGTTAGGCTCTCCTCGCTTATTTTACTTTGGACTTGGACCCTTTGGACTGTTTGGCTGGGATGGAAAATGGCCTAAGTCTGTCGATAACGTCACTACCGCTTTTTCGCTTTTCATAAATCATCTTAGCAAATTGGTTGCCGATTTTTTGATTCTCCTCGCTCTACTTACTTTGAAAATTTTCGATGCTATGGAAAATCGTCTAAGTCTATGGATAACGTCACTTCCGCCTTTTCGCTTTTCAAAAATCATCTAAGAGAATTGCCGTTTAATCCTCTCAAACGTTACTACCTTTGAAAAATGAATATTTCGCGTTGTGAAATAACTTCTTCGTTCTCCAACCCACGTTCTGTATCTGGCGCACGAAGCAGGTTAAATTGGCAAAATGAAATTTTAATCGACGAACAATTTCCCCTCCACAGTTTTCCTTTCTTTTCTTTTTCTTACAGTTCTCGTGCGATCAGCTTTACGTGTTTCCTCTTACGCGAAGGAGCTGCCGTTCATTTCAACCTTAGAAATCCGTATCGCTCCCACTTACTTTTCCAATAAAACTTTCGCCCTTGCGCTTTTGCGATTTCTCTCGCTTCTAATACCGTGCTCGAAAAGGCCGAGAGGGATCTCCATGGGTGAGTGAAACTCATCAGATTCCGAAACATCGTTCGATCGTTGCCGCCACACGCTTAAGCACCAAGGAAATGCACTTTCCACTATCAAGTTTCGTGACAATGATATTAACCGTGGCCAACCACCTCTCAGTGGATCTGGGCACGTGCGGTGGCGTGCTGATTCGCGTGGCTAATAAGGGCGAGTGAATAATAAAAGAAAGTATCAAAGGAATAAATAAAGAACGAAACAGAACCCATCAACCCTGAAATGCAACCCTTTTCAATGTTTCTGAAATGACGCGATGCACTCGTGGCATGTGCAAAATTCATTTCTCGTGCAAAACTAAGTGCATCATAAAAGCTCCCTCATTCTTTTTTCTTTCGACTTCTTTTCTTCTCTTCATTCTCGTTTCTTTCTCTTCTTCGTTCCACCACTCCGGTTCCCTTTCCACCCCCGGCAAAACTTTCCTTTGCATTCGATCTCGTTTACTCTTTTCCTTTATACATATGTTTCCTACTCTCACTGGACGTTCGTTTCTCTTCTGTTTCTCTGCAACGAAACTCACTCCACGTTTCTTCTCGCACCTCATCCCACGCTACCGCGTCGTCTTCACCGCTCATTTTCCACAGTTTCATTCTATCTCTGGCTGCTCTCGGATCTCCGTGTCTTTTCTTTTCTCTTGGATCTTTCTACGGCATGGACAGCTTTTTAATTGATTTCCTCCGAGGATTGGGACTGTAATCTCGACGAGAGAATTTTCCATTCGTCGATTTTCAGAATTCCTTTCGTTCTAACCGCTCGCTGATTCTGTTCGCAGTTTCTCGTTGGCACGGCTCTCTTTCTGTCTCTCATTCTCTTGCTTTTTCCTTCTCTCTCTCTCTCTCTCTCCCTCTTTCTCCATATCTGTCTATCTCTCTGTCTGTCTGCCTATCGGTGTCTTTCTCTCTCTCGTTTTCTCTCTACGCAGAATTTGACCTCTCGGTATTCTCGCGGTTTCTCCCTTCTCGTCCTCTCTTCGTAGTCTCTCGCACCGAGAGATTCGGGAATGCAGTCGACCCCGACGCCCCGCGCAACAAGTTTGCCATTGTTTCGTTCTCGCATTGTGCCACCGACAGAGGGAAAAATCTTTCGGCTGGCGTGTCGCGTACGCCGACTCGCCTTCAGGAGGAGAAAAAAGAAAAGGGAAAAACATAAAATAAATAAAAGACCAAACGCGGAGTGGTAGGCATTCGAGGATTTACGAATGAAAGCATCGCGACCCTTTTCATCCTGAGGTTGGTCGGATTTCTGTTTGCACGAAGAAAGGTTGGCACAGTGCGTGTAACACTGTGACGAACATTCTCTGACGAAAAGGGAAATTTAATTTAATTAATTAGTTTCGAGAGATTAATTGCTCCACGTGGGTTTTTGCTTTTATTAGGTGTACAAATGAATAATCCAATTTTTTTTAAGCAGTTAAGAAATTAAATTTAAAATCATTTGATTTTCCCGCTCATATGCAGTTACGTAATGTTGACATATGGCTATTAAAAATGATAATTGGTATAACGGAAAACCTAACATAACTTTCAAAAATATTCAGTTTAATAGCCTCAGAAATGGCAACAAATAATGAGCATATCCGACTCTGTATTCTCTACGAATTCCAACAAGGAAAAACCTCAGCAAAGACATGCAAATCAATTTGTTCTTTCCTCGGAGAAGATATTGTACCGTACGATGTATGTGTATTTTCGTCCAAGCGATTCAAAAGCGGTGATTTCTGTCCAAATGACAAACAACGCCCTGAAGGCGCACGAAAGTACGACAACGATCATTTGGAGAAGCTGCTCGATGAAAATTCGGCACAAACGCAAAAAGAGCTTCCGAAGCAGTTAGGAGTGACTAAAATGATTAATTTCTAACTGCTTTGGAAGCTCTTTTTGCGTTTGTGCCGAATTTTCATCGAGCAGCTTCTCCAAATGATCGTTGTCGTACTTTCGTGCGCCTTCAGGGCGTTGATTTGTCATTTGGACAGAAATCACCGCTTTTGAATCGCTTGGACGAAAATACACATACATCGTACGGTACAATATCTTCTCCGAGGAAAGAACAAATTGATTTGCATGTCTTTGCTGAGGTTTTTCCTTGTTGGAATTCGTAGAGAATACAGAGTCGGATATGCTCATTATTTGTTGCCATTTCTGAGGCTATTAAACTGAATATTTTTGAAAGTTATGTTAGGTTTTCCGTTATACCAATTATCATTTTTAATAGCCATATGTCAACATTACGTAACTGCATATGAGCGGGAAAATCAAATGATTTTAAATTTAATTTCTTAACTGCTTAAAAAAAATTGGATTATTCATTTGTACACCTAATAAAAAGGAAAGAGAAAGGCGTGCTTGGGTTAATAAAAGGAACCTCGACGTCTGAATAATCTTTGTAGTTTTTTCGAAGGAAGGCTATAGACTCCTTGCGTGAACTTACCCCGCTCCAGCCGTACGGCAGAAAACCTTTGTGCTCGGCCCAATTGTTGGAGTCCACGTAGAACATTCCAGCGGCCATCACGAACACCCAAACCGCGAGGTTCACGGCGTTCAGCACGTTGTTGAACACCAGGGACTTCTTCACACCCGCCGCCATCAACATCATCATCAGTATCGTGATGACGAAGGCGACAAAGTCAGGCGGCCGTCCTGTAACAAAATCGAAAACAATGTGTAATCTCGAAGGTTCGAATTATCCTTGGGGATTTAACAGGCCAGGATCTTGGAAGAGAAAGGATGCCATTCGTCGAATTACCTTTCGGACGATGATGGAAAATCGAAGAAGGAAGAAGTAAAATGGAAAAGGCTAAAGGATCGCTGAATTCAATTGGGCTGGATTTACGAAAACAAAGCATGCTAGTATTTGAATTTTTTTCCGGATGACCATGGAAGATCGAAGAGAGCAATAATTGAACGAGGAATAAGTATAAGAAGAAAATCAGGGATTTATTGAATTCAATCGAGCAGGATCTCGAGAAAGAAAGGATGCGTTTCGTCCAATTGATTTCGGGGAAATAAAGCGGAGAACACATATAGGCGATCGCCACCACGATCGCGACCACGATCAAACGCATCAATTGTTCATCAATTGTTGATCAATTGTACCAATTGCAATCGCAATCGCAATCGTGGTCGCGATCGCCTATATGTGTTCTCCGCTTAATGAAAAATTCAAGAGGAAAAAATTCAACGAGGAATAAGTAAAACAGAAGGAAACAGAATTCATTCTCCTTAGCTCGGACGCAACCTGCATGACTCTCGGTGCTTTCTTTCTCCCCCTTCTTCCTTTTCGACCACTTTCCCTGCTCCTTCTCCCTTCTTTCACAGTTTCTTTCGGAAAATCTTTCGATCTCTTCGAGATTTTCTCAGGAACGTGGAAACCAGCGTGGCTTTCCGATGCATATGACGTGCTCCGTCCTCGCCAGTGGGATTTATTCATGGAAATCTTTCGCTTCCAGACCACCCCTTTCGTCTTCCCTTCAACCTCTCTGCACCTACCTCTACGATTCGCAAGAAGTATCGAGTGACAGCAAAACTCAACCCCCGTCGTGCCCGGGAGAGGGGTGCGCGACACCGTGAGACGTCTGGGATTGCCTTTTCAACGGACTTCTCTTCTTCTCGCCTATTTTTCGCACTCTTCGCATTCTCTCTTTCGCTGCGTCCCACCTGCGGAGTGATTCTACATTTCTCGAGCCACCTCCGCCTCGCCATTTGGTCCGCGTATATTTTAAATCCGCGTGTAACTGACAGTGACACGCGAGGGTAACGGAAACCGGTCGGGTGCTCCCGCAGGGACGGAGGACAGCGCGAGTTCTCTAATCAGTCGTAAACGAAGACCGATCGGGTGGAAGTCGGTGGAAGGGCGTGGAATATCCTTGATTGCGACAGTTGCTTCTTCTGATGAGGAGCATGGAGGATGGAGATGAGGAAGGAGGATGAAGGAAGAAACTGAGGACGAAGAAAGTCGAGAGGTGAGAATGGTAGGGTAAAGGACGAATGGAAGAAGGAAGATGAAGAGGAACGAAGGACGAAGAAGAAGAAGAAGCGGACGAAGAAGAACGAGGAAGCACGAAGAACGAAAACGAGGACGATTTTCGTCCATAGCCAAGGTAAGAGAGAATCCTGCCTTTCCTACAGCTACACCGTGATCTTCCTCTGGCCTAGTTGCGAAGAGGACG
Organism: Tiphia femorata; assembly: GCA_944319695.1. Lineage (NCBI taxonomy): Eukaryota > Metazoa > Arthropoda > Insecta > Hymenoptera > Tiphiidae > Tiphia > Tiphia femorata. The sequence goes on from OX090902.1 coordinate 7,307,746, forward strand.
AGAACGATGAGAGCGCAACAATGTCGTCTGGGAGGGTGAAGGAGAAATTATTGCAGAGAATCTCTGGAACGACGGAAGGAATGCCGATCGCTCGTGAGCATGCCTCAAGTAATAAAAAACCCCTCAGGCACTCACGTGCTTTCTCTCATACCTCGAGATTTATCCCCTGCAAAATTGCAGCATCTCCCGAGAACTCGCGATAGGGCACAAAAATTCGCTCAATATCAGAAACAATTGGAAAAAACTGCAAATAACCAAATCGTACGGAACCCAAAGCAAAGAAGCAAAACCGTAACGAAAAACGCACGCGCAGAACTCGGAACCTATAATAAATATTTCGTGGACTTCACGCGAGTTTTACGCTCTAAATAAAGGATTCGTTCGATGAGTGGAGAGATTGCACGAACCCTCGAATTATTTCTTGCATTTGGGTTTCTTTTTACGGTGATTACCATCCTTGATAAAGCGTAGGTGTCGAAAAGAGGATGACACCGCGCGATAAAGAGAAAATACGAAAGAAACTTTGAAGTAGGAGGTGTTGTGCTGAACAGGTGGACATTCTTCTTGCTTTTGAGCCTCTTTTCATGGTGAATACCGTCTCTCGTGAAATGAAGATGCCGTAAAGTGGAGGACAGACGAGATCTAGGGAAAATGCGAGGAAAATTTGACCGAAGAGGGTGTCACTCTGGAAAAGGGCAAAAGGGGTGTAGAAGGGGTTGGAGACTGCGAGCGCACGAAGAATAGCGACTATGGGTGCACAGGTGGACATTCCTCTTGCATTTAGGCCCTGTTTTTATGGCGAATGCCATCCTGGCGAAGTGAAGGTACCGAAAAGGGAAATTGCACGACGGGACGAAAAGCAAGTGCGAGGAAAATTTGAGGTAGGCGATATCGCTCTGGAAAGGTGCTGTAGGAAGGGGCTGAAAGCTCCGAGTGCACGGAGGATGGAAACTGTGGGTGCACAGGTGGACAGGTTAAAGAGCGTCGAAGTGTGTGCATTGGTGGTCACACACGAACCGGTTCGGATCGATCGTGGAGTCCACAGGTGCTAGTTTCATTCGCGCAAGCGCCCCCTCTCACTGTCGTCCGTCCTCTTCGCCCTTTGTCGTCCTACGAGCATCCTCTTTCCACCCTCTCATCGTCCATCTCTTCTTCTTTCAACTCTCTCATCGCTCTCTCTTCCACTTTCAACCCACTCGTCCTCTTCCTCCTCCTTGAGCCCCTCCTACGGCCAAATCGCCGACTCACCGTCGTGCTCCGAATTATCAGGATGAACCACCAGCCGAGAACCAACCCTACCGGAACTTGTGTGCTCACGAGGATACGAACGTGTTTCATGTGTGCACACCTTAGGCGAGCGTAACGCTCTGAGAACAGAAGGAGGATGCAGCCATAGTGTGAGTCAGATGGTGAACTGATCTCACAAGTAGGATAATAATGAGAGGGCGAGAGAGTCGGAGAGAGTAAAAGGAATTGTGAATGGAGAATTTTCAATTGGTCGTTCGTGTGCTTTAAATTGCGACGTTGCAATTTTTGCACGTCATTAATGTTGTGATAGTAGTACTTCGATAAGTTCGATGAAACTTTACCAAGCCACTCTACATTACCGATACTGGAAGTAGGTCTAGTCTGCTACTTAGGTCGCCTTAGCTTTAAGTGTTAGAATGAGTTCTTGTAACGCGCCCACCTGGCATACAGCACGATTATCATTCGCGACTTTCGCTCGCAGTTGAGCCATTAGATTTAATGCCGTCGTGACCAGACGAGCGTATCGAAGCTGCGCAAGGATTTTGGAAGGATCGAGGTGACATGCAGTTGTAGGAGAGACAACCGAAAGAAATTCAGACCACAGAGGAAGAGAACGGCCAACGTCATTTGTTCGTATGATTTATCGGACTCGAATTAGTTTAGAATTTAGATACACCAAGCGTGTATTTAGTACAGTAAGACCTGTTTTTATGCGGTGCTTCTTTGTGCGATTTTTTATGCGATTTTTTATGTGCGATTTTTCCATTTACCGCATAAAAAAAGATTTTTTAAAATATGTTGCAAACGAAAACCTTATGAATTTACGCGATATTTTTTTTGTATGCGATTTCTTTTATGCGGTCCCTATCCCCCGCACAAAAACAGGTTTTACTGTATGTCCTTATATGAGGTCGCCACGACCAAAAGCGTTAAAACGTACATTTACGTGGCCCGTTTAAGTGTTAACACTATTCCTACCGAGATTTTGTATACAGTAAGACCTGCTTTTATGCGGTCCTTTTTTGTGCAGTTTTTATGCGATTTTTTATGTGCGATTTTTCCATTTACCGAACAAAAAAAGTTTTTTTAAAATGTGTTGCGAACGAAAACCTTATGAATTTACGCGATATTTTTTTTGTATGCGATTTCTTTTATGCGGTCCCTATCCCCCGCACAAAAACAGGTTTTACTGTATACCTATTTCGACCAAGAGGCATCTTTTTGTGTCCAGGATGAGCTGCAGAAAAATGATACCCCTAAATTAATTTAACAACTAATATACGAATAGTGAAAGAAGTGATTGAGGCAATATGATTCAACTTGGAAAATAAATTTAAAATGCAATTTGAGAAGGTGTCTTTTGACACCTTTGGTAGAAATAGTGCTAAGTCCCACGGAAGATGCTCGTGGATCGGCTATGCCACTTGAAGAAAGTTAAACGCGCCTGTAGGAAGGCAGCCTGGTTTACATATCAAGACCTCGACGAAGGCGACAATTACCGAAGATGGACGAGAAGGCTCGGGTAGATCAGCCATTTATCGTGACGGATTTTCAGTTCCTTGTTCAACAAGAAAGAGTGGGGATTCGATTAGGTAGGCTGCTGATAAAGGATCCCTCAAGGATGCTTCAGTCTACTCCACACGTGGCTAGGTTAATGAAAAGTTGCTCGCGGTTACTTAACTTGTTTTTCCTTCGATTCATATCTTAAGGAGTGCCTCGAATTTTTAGTGTCAATTTGACTTTCTTCTGAAGATTATTGCCCGCTTCACTCTCGCCAGATTATCAAATGAGTAACTTATTGAAGTTTGACGATATTCGTTTGTATAAATGAAGGGGCAGGTGGATGAAGGTGTTATGTCACAAATGTAAAAGTTTTGAGTAAATCGCAATAAACGATTTTGATTTCGCGCAGTGGTAAGGGCGCCATTACTACCTTTGCCAACTCAGTTTTTTTTTTTTAATATTTAATTTCATTTTTCTTGTTGAGGTGTTGAATTAGTAAAAAGGGAACTGGAACGGCTAATAAAATCACTTTCTCAAAAAATGTTACAGGACCCCTTCGTGTATTTGCTCCTTCAAATGTTAATTGAAAAGTCTGCTCAACCGTTCTCGTAAGCGCACCTAGCATCCATTACCAATTTATATTTCTTCTTTTTGGATTTGTGGCTCGCATAGATATTTCAAAATTTCTGACAATCTAGGTTGAGCGCGCTCTAGTATTACCATCGAGCGATGGTAAACTTGATACGGCGTTTGCTCTCTCCATAAACGCGTAAATTCTCAAATTGATTGAAATTTTATTTTACACATTTAACTCCAAGCTCCACGCTTTAAACGTGGAATTTATTCGACGCAGGGAGAAATTGTTCGGAGCATCAAATTATTTGTTGCATCCGGGGGTTGCCTTCGCGGAGAAAGCCAGGCCAACAAACCCGAACAACGGTCGTCCGTTAAAGCGCGTCTCGGATTACACTTCCGGCGCGCCCTAAAATCCTCACTTTCGCTTGGGACCCTCGTAAATTCTGGCGTGACGACTCTCCGGTTATAGGAGGTAGGTGGAAATTTTGGGCTATGCGAGGACGACCAATGGCCAGAGGGCCTCTCGAGAGGGCTTCTCTTTTCGCTGAGGTGTCCGATACCGAGGGTAGTAACAACTCTCGCCCTCTCCCTAGTTCGCATTCTTCGAACATTCTCAACGCATCATCGTAATCCTCCCCTCTCTTCTCAGGGGGAAAAGTCGGAAAGTCGCTACGATTGAATTACGGCTCTGAGGACCGTAAAAGGGGAAGATCGAGAATCGAATTAGAAGATCGCAGGACAGGCACGTGGAGTAGCAGGAAAATGAGAAGGGGTCGGATAAGTCGAGGGCCGTGGAAAATTGAGGAGAGCACGATTGATGCGGATTGGAATTAATTCTCGTGCTCGAGAACGACTTCTGTGCATTTCCAGGATCAACAGTCAGGATACTGAAAAAGTGTAGTTTAGATTCTTCCAATATTCCGAACGCATCATTGTAATTCCTCGTCTTCTCATAAGGACGTGTGTCGCGAAATCAGAAAGTCGCGCGATTGAATTACGGTCCTAAAGAGTGTAAAAGCGGGAAGATTGAGAATCGAATTAGAAGATCGAAGGACTAGCGCGTGGAGTAGCAGGAAAATGAGAAGGGGTCGGATAAGTCGAGGGCCATGGAAAATTGAGGAGAGCACGATTGATGCGGATTGGAATTAATTCTCGTGCTCGAGAACGACTTCTGTGCACTTCCAGGATCAACAGTCAGGATATATTCGAGATTTCGTGGAGTGCTGCAAAACTGTCGTGCGTCCCGTGGAGTTTCGTGCGGAATTCAAAGAGAGCGTCACGCGCACCGTGTGCGCCCGCGGCTCGCTTGACGAGCAAAAAGCATCTGTCCCCTTTCTCTCCTCCACCCTCTCGTTACCGTCGAGGCGCTCACCGTTCTCTCAACGGAAACGAGAAAACGATCGAGGACGCTGGAAACGAGACGCATCGTTCCATGTTTCACTTGCCGCTTTTTTCGTTTTTATCAGCTTTCGGGAGGGTATGCGCGTTTTATGCCAGCTTCCAGCAAATGGCGGAAGTTTGAAATATTTGGTTGGTTCGAGGAAAGCGATGCGCGAAATTCTCCAGGAAGTTTTCACGTAATTATTCAGATCCATCGTTAGCGTGCGCTTGCTATTCTTTTACCGGAAATAAGAAAATGCTCGGGGACGCTCCTTTCATTTTCCTCGCGATCAGTTATGCGTCAGCTTCCTCGAAACATTTGGGTGGTTCGAAGAAATCGGCGCGCGAAATTGTCCTTTCACTTTTCTCGCGACCAGCTCTGCATCAGGTTCTTCGAAATATTCGGGTGGCTCGAAGAAATCGATGCGCCAAATTGTCCAGGAATTTTCCACGCGACTGTTCGCAAGGTGTTTGGCCAGCGTGCGTTTGCTATTCTCTCACCAGAAATAAGGAAACGTTCAAGGATATTACTCTCATTTTTCTCTCGATCAGTGTTTCTTCAGCTTTCTCGAAACATACGAATGGTACGAAGAAATCAGTGCACGAAATTGTCCAGTAATTTTCCACGCGACTATTCGGAAGATCCTTCGCGAACGTGCTTCTGCCAATCTCTTACCATAAACAAGAAAACGCCCGGAGGACACGAGAAACGAAACACATCTTCTCATTTTTCTCTCCACCAGACTTTCTTGAAATAATTTCGGCTGATTCGAAGAGAATCAGTGAGGCGAATTTTCAGCAATCTTTCACGCGACAGTACACTATTCTGTTATTGGAATCAACGAAACCACCCTCGAGGACGCACCTATCATTTTTCCCGCGACCAGTTTTGCGTTAGCTTCCTCGAAACATTCGGGTGGTTCGAAGAAATCGATGGGTAAAATTTCCCAGGAATTTTCTTCGTGATTGCCATTGACGTGTCAGCTTCCTCGAAATACATTCAAAACACTAGGGTGGCCCCTACGAGATAGGAATTCCTTTCATTTTTGGGTTCAATCTCTCGTCAGTTTGATCGAGCGTGATGTCACGGATCCTTGAGCGCGCGCGTCACGTCGACGCTCGTGAGAAATTTCACGAATTCGCCGAGGCGTCGTTGAGGCGTCGAGAAAGGGTCGCGAGGATGTTCGTAAAAAAGGAAGGAGCGTAAATTCATCGCGCTACGCGTCCCGCCTGCCTCATCCCGTCTCGGTTTTACGATCCAGTCGAGACCAGAACGGAGTCCTCTCGAAAGAGGTCGAAGGGAGGAAGGAATGGAATTTACGAGGCGCCGGTATGCGTCGCGACGCTCGATCGCACGACTTTCCTCAATTAGGATCGCCTCGTGGGAATGGGATCAGGGGGTCGATGACCTCGTACTTTTAATTTCCACTTATTACGAGCTCTGTCAATTTAATTACAATTTCATTGGCAGGCTAGAAAGAAACCCACTCGAGGTAACGGTAGAACTATCTTCTGTTCATCGAAAGCAGCCTCGGTTTACCCTGATACATTTTTAGGCACGACCAGTGTAGCCAGGTGTGGCGACTTATCGCCAATTGGGCGACATGAAGGAGGTTGTTGGCGACACTATTTTCAAAATTGGCGACTGGCGATGAATTGGGCGACTTTAAAATGTTTTGAAGTTTATAGCTTGCAGTAATAATTACTAGATGACACTTTTATGTCCATTTTTATTTTAGTTAAGTTTCGTTTAATTTCAAATTATTGTTTTTATAATCTCTTTAGGATGATTGGTAAAAGAAAAAAATTCGAACATTTTGACGCAAGCTTATTGCAAAGTGTGTCGAGCCCATTTGAGAGTCCATAAAACCGACCTAATGAAATGTGGCTACAAAAGTTCATATTAATCCTAACCACAAGATGACGCCACGTAACAGCTTATTCCCTTTTTTTAAATTGGAGATTTTGGGTGTCTTCTGACAGTAAATACGGCGACTTTAGGTTAAAAAATACTGGCAACACTGGGCACGACCGTTAAGGGAGTGACTTATGCAATCGCCATCCTGAAAACCGTTCGTATGTGTGTGTGTGTGTGTCCGTGTATATCCTCGATTTCGGAAAAACGGCTGAACCGATCGGGACGAAATTTGGCACAAAAATCAAGTACATTACTGTGAGTTCACAATAAGGTTTGTGAGCCGCCATCTTGAACCGGTACAAAATGGCGGCAAATTCAAATATCGAAAAATTCATATCTTTGGTACTATTCATTGGATCCCGATAAAATTTTACACATACATGTACACGTATACAATGACAATTTCTGGAAATTTTCCAATTTTTTGATTGGCCGAATAAAAAATGGCGGCTAATTCAAATCTTTAGTCCAATATTCCGGCAAAACGACTGAACGGATCCAAACAAAATTTGGCATGTACATCGAGTATATACCCATTTGGTGCCACGAAATTTTATGTACCGCCATCTTCAACCGCTTCAAAATTATGGGAAATTCAAGTATGGAAACGTGAGTTACGCGGTCGTGCCTATGGCAGGAAGCGAAGCTTTTCTGCACCCGGTAAGGCGAGCGCGAAGCGCGAGCATCCAACGATCGTGCCGACCACTAACCACCACTAGTTAATAATAATAATGTATTCGCTGTTTTATCAAATTTTTTAACACGTTTGCTGCTGACAAGAATTGCGCACCGAAGCGTAGGTAGATTTATGACGTTCATCAATGGCGTGAGTGGTGAATGTGTTGAAAGAATAATGGTAACGGTGTAAGTTCCATGGAAATTGATCGGAGTAATTTTTTCGTGGTGGTTCAATTGGGGAGTTTTTTTTTTTTCAACTGTGAATATTACCATAGCTCGCGAGATCCCATTTGAGTGTTCAACTCACCGAAAATGGTACCCACGCTGTTGGCTATCGCGTTCGACACCGCGCTGTCGGACAATGCGTCGAGGCATGCGCTAAGGGCGCAGGCACACGCGCTCGTACCTATGAGGTACTCCAGCACCATGTTCCATCCAATAATGAATGCTATTAATTCACCCACCGTCACGTAACTGTACATGTAAGCGCTGCCGGTCGTGTGAGGCACTCGTACTCCGAACTCGGCGTAACACGCCCCTGAAAATAGAAAGTGGACAATGGTCAGTTATATTCACCGATAACGTGAAATCCAACATTCATCCCGTGGGTGTATTAAAACTTTCGTTCTTTTGCGCGTGTAATATGTGAAAGTGAGAGAAAAAACTGGAGTTCGAATTACGTGGAGCACGCGTACATCGCATTCTACGTAACGCGCTTTTGAAAATAAAAACTTAACAATGGCCGTTTAAATTTTATCGATAAGAATTGCTATGCGTGATAATTAAATCGACCGTTCCGTGGATCTGCTAAAAGTTACGTTCTTTCGCACATGCCCTACATACGTAAATAAAAGAAAATAACAATAATGAAAAAGAAAAAAGCGAGTGCCGTTCTGCAGAGGACTAACGAGAGAACATCGCGAAGCCAAGAATACCAAAAAATTACCAGTTTTTTGCCACAATTCTTTCGCCATTTTTTGCCCAAAAATCGTTTAAAAGGGTTAAGTAACTCTTCAAAGATAAAGTGACCATTTTACTTTTGACGGTATAACTGAGAAACTATAGAAGATACGTGGAATTGTTCTAGATGAAAAATGTACTCTATGATACGTTCTGATAAACTACATAAATAGAATTATCAACAACTTTTTTTTCTTTTAGAAAACATATATTTAAGTTTTTACAAATTTTCTTTATATAGTTCATTAGGACCTATCACACCGACAATCTTACATCTAGAACAACTTCCCGTACCTTTTATAGTTTATGAGTTATACCGTAAAAAGTAAAAGGGTCGTTTTCTCTTTGGAGAGTGCCTTCGCTTCTTTAAATCGTTTTTGGGCAGATCCAGAAAATGGCGCAAGACTTAGATATAGTTACTCTACATATCTGTAAAATTTCAGATTTTTTTTCAATTTTCGGGTTCACGATGTTCCCTTGTAAATTCCGACAAGTGGGTTATAGGTGGCCCTCTTCTCTTCACGTAGCACAACAATGATATCGCAATTTCCATTTTCACTCCTATCTCCGCTTCGTCGTTTCTCTCTCTCTCTCTCTCTCTCTCTCCCTCTCTCCGTCTTTCTCTCATCCCTTGCGCAGAGACGCGTATCCAGGCTCGCGATACTACAGGGAGAAGCGTCACCGACAAAGGAGGCAACGACACACAGGAAGAGAGGAGACTTGATTGAGACACGTTCCGCTTTCCATTCCGCCCATCCTTTGTGTCCCAAGCTGGAATTCGAATTTGCAATTTCCACGAGAGAGACGGGGGTGAATGGCCGCAGGAAAGGGGTTGGAAAGGAAGGATGAATCGTCGCATGGGTGCCGCGACTGATGCTGGACACTTGCGAGCACATTGAAGCACTCGATACACGGGAAATAAGCTGGCCGTTTCGTTCCGGATGACGAGGCAATTCGACTTATGCACGAGTATTGAACAGTTTACGCGGATAACGTGGTATGTTTGTTGCGTGAACTCTGAGTGGTTTGTGGTGATTTTGCAAGACATTTTCGGCGCTTGGACGTACGGAGCGTTTCATTTGAACATTTGTAGGACTTTAATTGCAGCGTGATGGTTAAATAAATTATTGCAATACTAAAGAGAAATTCTTTCCAAAGAATATTAAATGAACGGACCTGCTCGAGCATTCCAAGATGATCTCTTTTCGCTGCGATTTTGAAAGAATTCTGCTCTCGCGAAGCAACGAGATTTTAAGTAACGAGTTTTGAATGAAGATTCGAGTTTATGGTGTCTCTTTCGATATTCTCGAAACTGTTAACGATTAAAGTGTAGCGTACATCGATCCGGTTGCGATTATCTCGAGTTGTGGGTATACATATAAAGACGCAGTCTGTCCGCCGTGGAGTTTCGTTTCTGTATAGGCGCCTGCATGATTCTTTAACGATGAACTACGTTGGGTTGTGACATGAATTTTATTTTCTCAATCCAACAACTCAGTCAGTTATGAATGAAGATTTAAGTTGACGATGTCTCTTTCGATATTCTTGAAACTGTTAAGGATTAAAGTGTAGCATAGATCGATCCGGTTTGCGATTATCACGACTTGTGGGTAAAGAGGCAGTCTGTCCGCCGTGGAGTTTATTTTATGTATAGGCGCCTGCACGATTCTTTAACGACGATCCTACCTTAGGTCGCGACATGAATTTTATTTTCTCAATCCAACAACTCAAATAGTTTTGAATGAAGATTTAAGTTGATAGGTAATGAAACATGTGCGTCTCTTTTAAATGGTCTCGAAACTGTTAAGGATTAAAGAGTAGCGTGGATCGATTAGGTTGCGATTGTCTCGACTTGTGGGTAAAGAGGCAATCGATCCGCCATGGAGTTCCGTTTCCGCATAGGCGCCTGCATGATTATTTAACGATGAACTATAACGGCCCATCTCTGACTCCCCGCCCACCGGCGAAACGATTTTATTCATCGGCCTTTCCCACGACTTGCACGCGACGTATTCAACCCCGCGTCACGCCTACCAGGCCTACAAAGTAACGTTAATCGTTCCGTTCCTCGTGCAATATTTATTGCCTGTGACAATAGCGGGAGACCTTTTTTTACCAGCAGCCTCTATTTTCGATACCCGATAAATTAGGTGATGCAAGCAAAATGTAGTAAAAGCGTTTACTCTGAAGACTTTTCTTTCTTTTTGATAAATCCGTATTTCGTGGTAACTATAAAACTAGGTAATTATAAAATTGGGTATGAGCAATTCATTTTTGGCTAGGTATAACGTTTACTAAAATTTCCACTAAATATTTGGCTTCCTACTAATTGTAAGAAACAATCAATTCTAGGAAATGCTAAACCTAAAATCTTTTGCTGTCTAGCACTCGCTTTTGCTTATATCAAATGTTAAAAAGAATCGTTACTTTCTTCATGCTGTTTCTTACTATTTTCGATATCCAATAGACTAGACGATGCTCGTAAAATGTAGTAAAATCGTTTTCTTCAATTTTCTTTTCCATTTTCCTTCTCTTCTGTAAAGCTTTACGTCGTAGTAATTATGAAACTAGATAAGTCCTTTGACTGCAAGCAATTATTTTTTTTGCCTATGTATAGACGTTTACTAAATATTTGCTATCGTACTAAGAAACAATCGATGGAAGTAAATGTTGACCAAAAATTCTAGCAAAGGCTGGCATTCGCTTTAGCTTATGTCAAATGTTAAACCGAATAGTTACTTTTTAATCAATGATTTCTATTATTCATTTCTATCTTCTCGCTTTCTCTTCTGGTTTCACATCTTACCGGCCACGCGATGAATTTTAACCCTTACATTTTCTACGACGACGACGACGACGACGACGACGGGGTTCGAGATAAAAAATGTATAACATATTTTCGCGTCAATTGACAAGTGACCGTTTCGCAATTCCCATGAGCACGCAGTTTCCTCCTCGCGGAAAATTCCAGCCTCGAAAGAGCATCATCCCACTCGCTTCTGCTCACCCTTTCACATTTACCCTTTACCCCACCAAAATTCGGACAACGTTGGCGCGCCCACGCTCGAATACATGCGACTACCGGCAGGACCCAGCTTCAGTTTTACTATCCTCCTTCTCGTTCACGCCCACGCGAGAATATCTTCCGCAGTTATGCAACAACAACTGCGGACTCTGCGCGAAATTGTTCGTGCAATAACGAGTCTCTCGCGATCCTCACGTGTTTTTTATCTCTTCCATTCTCTCTCCGCGTGTTTTAATTTTTAAAACAGCACGCGCAAGACGATTTCTACCGCTGGTAATTGCAAGCGCAATGATCTCGCACTTATCAATTTTAAAATTCCGTTACTCCGCGCTCGTTAAGTTTCCCTTACACGACCCCTGTATCGTTCGTACGTTAATCACTCCTCACTCTGACTTGCACTTTTTGCGGCGATGGATAATTTTGAATTTGTTCTATTTTCACGCAAACTTTTCCGAGTAACAGCACGCAAGTACTTCAAAAAGCGGTTGAGGATCAAGTAAACTAATTGGAATTCGATACTTCACTCGGGTGCCCCACGGTCGTAAAGATGAATGGAAGTGGCCGCTTCTAGGGCCTACGCCTTGACCTTGGAACTAGATGTAAAGCGCGTGTCGCAATTTGTGGCCTAAAGACTTCCGAGAAGAGAACACCGGCTCGAAAGTTCAAGTGGTTCCTCGTATCGAAAGAAATTATTCCAGGCTGATTATGAAAATGACTTCGGCGAAAGCGACTTCGACGGACTCGCGAGAATAATGTGTGGAGCTTTAAGGCAGGATACTGCGATTTTGGAGGCGTTTTCCACGAATTTTTTTTTTCCAAAGAATGCGCAGAAACAAAATCGGTTTTAGTCATTTATTAATGTAAGTTTAATCTGTAATTACACATTTTTGCAAATGTCAAACTGCAAACGTCAAAAATAATCTGTTGTAGGTGGCGTCAAAATAAATACATTCCTTTGGAATAACACCGTTGGACGGCGTGTCGAATTCTGCTCTGTACGTGGCTTCTAGAAAAAAAAAAATCAAAGAATGTTCCTATTAACAACAATATTTTTTAATGCTGTACGTTGGGATTTTACGAAATTTTGATTTTTAAGAAAATGGCGGTCATTTTAACAAGAAGGTCAATGTTTAGGAGAAAAAAGTTTATAAAATTGCACACCAAAAAAAAAATAACGCTACAGCAAAAGTCCTAGGTACATCATCAGATTATATTGTTGTTAACAGGAACATTCTTTGATTTTTTTCTAGGAGCCACGTACAGAGCAGAATTTGACACGCCGTCTAACGGTGTTCCTCCAAAGGAATGTATCTTGGCGCCACCTACAACAGATTATTTTTGACTTTTCAGTTTCAAAAAATGTGTAATTACAGATTAAACTTACATTAATAAATGACTAAAACCGATTTTGTTTCTGCGCATGTTTTGGAAAAAAAATGCATGGAAAACGCCTCCAAAATCGCAGTCAAAGGTGGTATCCTGCCTTAATACGAGCTTGTATTGACCATGAAAAATATTGAACGACCATTAGCGGCCCTTAATCCGTTTCATGGGCACGCTGTTGGCGCGATAATGTGATCCGATTGAATTTTAAACCTCGAGTGAAAGCGAATTTTAAACCTCGAGTGAAAGCGAATTTTAAACAACGCGATCGTAATGCCGGCGGAATAGCCAAGGGTCGGCTCACGATTTACGCTGCCTGGTGAATTTTTCATCCTACGTGGTGCATGGAGCTTTCAGAGTTTTCCATAAAACACCGCTCCCTTTCGCGGTGCGACGGCTCGTTTGTCATCTCTTCGGTAATGATTATCGGTTTTGCAAAAAGGTTCGAAAAGACGTGGTGCGAAAACACTGTTACTCTGTTTCCGCGTTAATCGTTGCTGTGCTCTATCTTTTGTTTTGTCAGGATTGTAATTATCAAGCGGATGCAACGAGTGCGAGGTAGCCAAAGCACGGGAAAATAAAGTAATAGTAAAATGTGAGAGAACGTTTCGCGGCGGTTCTCCATTTCTATTGATGTCTTTGGATGTAGGATCTTCAAATTGAAAGTGTTAATGTGAGTTTTACGTTGCCGCTAGTAGTTTAATAGAGTTTGTAAAATGTGAAAGAGAACTTTTCGCGACGATTCTCCATTTCTAAATATCTTTGCACGAAGGATATTTAGATTCGCAATGTATACTTTACGTTGACGCCAGTAGTCTGATAGAAATGTAAGAGACTCCTGCAAAAATCAATCCGTGAGCTCCACGTTTCAAAGACTGGCTTCATCCGTGAAACGGAAAAGTTATTCAGTCCTCCTGAAATACTTCTCGCATTGGATCCTCTCATTTGATTCTCAAGACATATTTGTTTTCCAGAATGGACTTACCGGAAAAAATGGAAGCAATCGCTGCTATAATGAAGGAGACGACGACGCCGGGTCCGGCGACACTACGCGCCACCATTCCTGCTACTAGATACATCCCTGTCCCGACGCAGGAGCCAACTCCCAAAGACGTCAGGTCCAGAGTAGTCAGGCACTTCTGTAAATACCAATTTAAGTGAATTGCACCTGGTAACGTTGCACTTTGCACTCTCGACGGACGTACCGCCGGAAGTGAGACGCGCACGCGTGGATTTAATTGAAATTAATTCCACACCGGGCTCGTGAAAATTCGAGGTACCGCGCGCTATGCGAATCGCAAATTATTTAGAGAGGTTTGCGTTATATCATGCGTTACGAATTTATCCCTAGAATACTAATATGACCTGAGTAAATGCGCGTGCTAAAGCGTCGCGGAATTTGGCAATGGAAGAAGAAAAGAATGCGCAAGAGACTCGTTTGCCGAGGAAAAAGTCCGTAGTGAAAATCTCGAGTAGAGGATATTCGACGATTTATTAGTATTCTACGGGTGTAAGAATCAGAGGGGTAGGAAGAGAATCTGGTGTCAACATGCTGAATCTATTTAAATTCAGGGCGAATTTATTCGCAGTATCCTGCGTGAATTTCTCTCTCTCTCTCTCTCTCTTCCTCTTTCGTTCTCTCCCTTTTTACTGAAGCATCGCAAATTATCCGAAGCACGGGCGACTATTACGGGTTATTTACAACACTATGTGAAATGAAACGAAAGCTTCACCGGCGGAAAATTCGAGGCACCGCGCCACCCGGGAGGAATTTCAATGAAAGTTCAATTTTGCTTCCGGCTCGCAATTTATGCTCCAATTCTCCTACTCTTAACAATCGCCCTTCTTTTCCTTCCGTTCCTCCTCCACTTCTTGCTCCTACCTGTCCTCCGTCGCGGTCCCGCGACAGGACGTATTATCGTGTTTTATGCAAGCCGAGGAAAATTTACGAGGCCACCACCGAGCGGACGACGCGCGAGCCCCAGCGAAACTCGCCCGAGCCATAACTGCAATTTATGAAATTGTACGCGAGAGCGGATCCGCGACTGGAATATCAAGGAGATGCTCGGCGACTACCCTCTTTTAATTCCATTTCGCATGCCTCGTATTCGAGCTATCGATCCACAAGAGTTTCTTGAAGCGACGTCTTCCTACTGGATTACGTCGCCGAGGCTGCCAAAGGATGAGAGAAGTATTATGTGGATTTTTTTTTATATACGTTGCGGATGGGATGTTGATTAGGTAATAATAACACAAGAGTTTCACGAAGCAACGTCTTCCTACTGGATTACGTCGCCGAGGGTGCCAGAGGATGAGAAAGGTATTCTGTGAATTTTTTTATCTACGTCGAGAATGGGATGTTGATTAGGGTAATAATAATTAATTAATATAATAATAAATATGAATTAATCGAATACACTGAATTATGTTGCTGAGGCTGGCAAACGATGAGAAAAGTATTCTGTGAATTTTTTCTACATATGTACGTCGAGAATGGGATGTTGATTAGGGTAATAATAATTAATTAATGTAATAATAAATATGAATTAATCGAATACACTGAATTATGTTGCTGAGGCTGGCAAACGATGAGAAAAGTATTCCGTGAATTTTTTCTACATATGTACGTCGAGAATGGGATGTTGATTAGGGTAATAATAATTAATTAATATAATAATAAATATTAATTAATTGAACGCACTTTGCTTCGTGTAATTCTGTAAGGTTTCTCTTTTGCTTTCGTGGATTATGATTGACAGGGTAATTGTTATTGCAGAGAGGCGTTATCATATGGATAAAATGCACAGTTGCATGTCGCTCCAAGTAAAGTTTCCAATTGAAATTTCACGCTTTTTCTGTCAAACTATTAACGCGCCGTCGTCGGTTATGCGTCGTTGATTAAATCTTTTTCAATTGCTGGTTGGAAGAATTGGCGAATGGCAAATATGACGGAAGCTCGGTAAAATCGTCGGGTTATTTGTTATTGCAGGAAGGCGTTATCGTCTGGCTAAAATGCACACTTGCACGCAGACCCAATTAAAGCAATCTTTCGTAAAGTCATTACCTGGTACCTTCAAATTTCACGGAGATCATGCGAAGCTACTGAGCCATTGACCCCATATTTAATTAACAATTACACCCATTTATGTAGATCGGATCAATTAACTGATTTTCAAAATTAATTTGCGACCGTAGGCCGTCAAATGACGCGTATTAGCCAACGCGTCTCTGTATCGTCGATTAAGGCCGGGCGCATACGAGCTTAGAAGTAATGCCGCGTGTGTTCGCACCCAATAAATCAATAAATAAATCTGCGAAACGTACAACGGCATAGCCTCCGTTGGAAACAACGCGCGTTTCTCGTGTGCGGTCTCTACTATACAATAATGTATTAGCTTTCTACGATGGAGGTCGTAACGTCCGTTTCAACGCTGGTGCGCGCCCGACCTAAATCTTCTCGATTGCTCATTGGATAAAATCGAAGAGCAAAAATCAGAATTTGCAAGAAGCTCGACAAAATTACAACTCTCGTACTGTTCCATCGGCCACAGGTAAAGAGTGAAAGCTCCAATTTACAAAAGAGCGCAGAATATTCTTCACCCGCGCGTTCGACGAAGTGCCGGGTGTAGGATTCGTTTTCCTGCAACGCGATCACTTCCGTGGGAGAAGAAGAGAGGGCGGTGAAGGAGGATCGGTTATTGAGAAAGTTGAATATCACGCGCGCGCCCACGCCAGCAGCGCGTGGAAACATCGAGAACAACTGGGCCAGGTACCAGGCGCTGTTTTAGGAAAGGTCCGTCGGAGTTTAGGAATAACGGCGGTGAGGTTCGCCTCGAGAGGATAAAAGTTTGTTGTTGCTCGCGACTCGGGGTGGGTAGGAGAACAGAAATGAGGAGGAACAAGAGAAAAGTGGAGAAAGGGGTGGTGCAGCGAGAATGCTTGTCGCGGAGAAGAGGCTGACGTGGGTAAAAACAACGGAGAAGAGAGTGAGAGGGAGAGAGAGAGAGAGAGAGAGAGAGAGAGAGAGAGAGAGAGAGAGAGAGAGAAAGGAAGAATTGGACGACACTTGAAAAAGTTGGAGAGTGAGTGAGAGAGGGGAAAAACCATTGCTGGCCAAGAGAGAGGAATATCGACACTTTGCGATACACCCCAGGGACCAATATCGACTGAAACGGGTTCGTAGGTATCGCTTCTCTGATTTATTGCGGACGGGCCGCGATTCTCCATCGATTTATAACCAAGTAATTCTATTGGCCCCCCAATCGCAGAGTCGTCTTTCCAGAGAAGAGCGCGATTTCGTTTCCTTGCGAGCCACTGGTTCGCGTAAATAAACGTTCATTGGCCCAGCAAAAACGGTAGCGCGATCGTTGGACTTTTAGAATTATTTGTCCGAAACTCAGACGCTTACCGTTTTCCATAATTGTATGGAAGATTGAATAGTAGTAAACAAGAATTCATTCTTCCAGTGATTTATACTTAAGTTATTCTATTGGCCTCCAATCGCAGGGTTGTTTTTTTTTCGAGAAGAACGTGATTTCTTTTCGTGGCAATAGAGTGATGGGCATTAATAAACGTTTATTCGTTCAGCAACTAATAGCGCGATCCTTGGACTTTTACTATTGTCGTAACTGTGACAATCATTTATCGGAAATTTACAATCAGACCCTTGGTCATTCATATGATTGCACGGATGACGATATTCGAAATTTAGACGCGCGTTACATTTAATTGCATCAATGAACGCGCAGGTAACGAATTCTCATTTCGAGTACAATTCATTTCGCGATGTCATTTGTATAATTGCATCGGGGGTTGTAGTAATAATAAGCGAGAATTAACTTCCAATCGATTCATAACCAAGTAATTCTATTGGCCCTCGATTGCAGGGTCGTCTTTCTCGAGGAGATCGCAGTTTCTTTTCCTTGCGACCCACTGATTCTATGAATAAACGCTTATTGGTCCAGCGATTGATAATGCGGTCCTTGGACTTTTCATGTTGCTGTAGCCTTCGATAGTAATCGTTTACCCGATACTTAGACACTTAATGATTTCCATAATTGCACCGAGAGTTGGAGTACTGGGAAGCGAGAAATCACTTTTCCATCGATTTATTTTTAAGACATTCTATTGGCTTCAGGTCGAAGAGACTTCTTTCTGGGGCAGATTGGCATTGATTCGCGTAAATAAACTTTTATCTGTCGAGTGACTTCTAACGCAATCGCTGTCTCTTTCGATAATAATTTTTCATCCGACACTTAGGCACACGTTACAATAATTGCATTAGTGAACTGCGCGGCAACGAATTCTCGAGTGCAATTAATTTCGCGAAGTCATTTGCATAATTGCACCGTGAACTGTAGTAGTAGTGAGCGATGATTAATTTGGAATTATTAAAGTGCGCGCTTTCTTCTTGTGCGAATAGTAGCGACATAGGAGAAAATTAATTTTTTTGTTTTTCATGAAATGCATGTTTGTCGATCGTCGCGATCAATTGCGCTTAACATTTTCAATTCCTTCATCAAGTGGGACCCAAAATCGATAATTTATCCAACAAAACTGATAGTATTACAAATTCATGATTACAAAGGAAAATTATTACGGGACACCAGTCTTAAGGTAATTAAAGTTAAAAGAAACATTATTTCTACACCGAAGAAGCCACGCGTGAAGCATAAAACTCCGAAAGTTTCCTCGCAGTTTTAGATCCCAAGCGGGAGGACGAATTTTTTATTTTTTAAGAAATGCATGTTTATCGATTGTCTCGCGTCGAATCAATTGACGTTAACATTCTCAATTCCGTCATCAAGTCGGATCCGAAATCGATAATTTATCCGAGAAAGCTAATAATACTGCTTTCAACATAATTAGAAAAAGAAATTTCTTTCCAACCTCAAGTTACATTAACGTTAAAAAGAGTTTCTCCACGCCGTAGAAGCCACGCGTTTCTCGTGAAACATAGAACTCCAGAACTTCTCGCAGCTTTGGACTCCAAGCGAGAAGAATCTTACCGAAGCCTGCTATCGGGGATGAAACTTCAACTTCTTTTCTCCGGAAAAGAAGCTCGGGCTCTGCCTTTTGATAATCGCCATCGCCGTTCTCATGGAATGCAATGTTATTTCGCCCTCTCGCGAAATTACTCTCGCAGCGGTACGAAGGGATCTGCTCGATGGAAAACGCTTGAAAAATTTCCCTTGCCCGCTTTTTATCTCTCAGCGCTTGGAGTATTCTCGTGCGCGCGCGTGCAAGTTCGCTGATGTTCGGTACTCGAGAACTCGAGTACTCAGTTCGCGCCCACGACGGGGATATATGGGTTCCTAGCTGGCAGCAAAACGTTTCGACCCACTTCCAAGCGGGGGTGGCAGCAGCAGGTGAATCAAATGTGGCCCGTGCCAAAGTCGAAAGTATCGTATATCATTCTCTCGCTTTATTCCGTCTCCTCGGTTCTCAGAACAGCCAGTTCTCGTCGCGGAAGCTAATCGAATGAGAATTTTTTTCGTTGGGCAGAGTAAACATTATTTGACAAGTGGGTGAACCACGTGGCATACTCGTGCCGCGATCCAGTGGATTTATTTCGTCGAGAGAATTAATCAGTTTTGATTTTCGTGTGGCGGAGTAGAATGATGGCGGTTTCTTGCTTGGGCACTTTATTCGCTACGATTACGATGCAAATTACAAGCGGTAACACTGATTTTTAGATTGACTCGAAGCTTGGTCAGGTTTAAATTTTTGAATTCCGAAGAATACGAGGAACGCGCGTTAACGAGTGTAAGTCGCGAGAGAAGAATTCCATTGATTCTTAGCTCGACTTGAATTCCAATCAGCTGTGCAGTTTTACATTTTTCGGATTTTAAAAATAACCGGAGACCGGGTGTTCAGGAGTTTAATCGGTGAGCGAAGAAATTCCATGGGCTTTTGGCTTGACTTGAATTCCGATCGGGTGTTATAAATTTGCAGTTATAAATTCTTGATTTTTAAAGAATACGAGAAACGCGTGTTAACGAGATTAATTCGCGAGAGGAGAAATTTGCAAAGTTACGTATACAGCTATTTCATTCGGCAATCTTTAATACCTTCAGCACTCGGTTTAAGCGGCACGGAAACGCGTAAATTTGACGCATCTAAATAGAAAATGGTGGTTATACAGGGTGGTCCGGTATAAGTTGGCACTAGCAAACATGCTTATAGAGCGGCTTAAAACAAACACAAAAGTCCTGGACCATTATTCAAAATTCGCAATATTAATCGAGTTATTAACTGTTAAAGATCAAAGGAAAGGGCGTCCGCCAAAACGGCAGCGGGAGGGGCGCTAGAGCCTCTGCGAGCTGTAGGACGGCCCAGTTTGCCTACAAACAAATGCGGGGTGCGGTAAGGGGAAGGATAAGACGCCGCTGCACGGTCGGCTTCTTTTGCGTTATTCTTCTCCTTACCGCGCCCCGCATTTGTTTGATGGTAAACTGGGCCGTCCTACAGCTCGCAGAGGCTCTAGCGCTCCTCCCGCTGCCGTTTTGGCGGACGCCCTTTCCTTTGATCTTTAACAGTTAATAACTCGATTAATATTGCGAATTTTGAATAATGGTCCAGGACTTTTGTGTTTGTTTTAAACCGCTCTACAAGCATGTTTGCTAGTGCCAACTTATAACGGACCACCCTATATAAAAAGGTTCGTAAACATTGTAAACTGCATTCCTTCGTGACGCTTCAGAAGAATTAATCACAGGAACTCTGAATTGAACCACGTTGCAGGGAACGGGCATAAAAAACTGGTTATCCTAACCGCAATTTACAGCACTTGAATGTGTGCTAATAGGCAGTATGCCTGATTATCGTTACGTTCCTTTCAAGACACCCATTCGCCATCGTTGGTAATGCGTGGGGATACATAGTAGGCCCAATTATTATTACATTATTTTCAAAATATCGGTAGACCATCATGTTCGTAACAAGTGGTTGATACGTGGAAGGCACGATTATCATTACGCTCCTTCCAAAACACAGATACACCATCGTATTTGACATCTAGCGCACCGTTCACGTCCATTTCCTACGCGTGTCACAGCCCGTTACAACGTTACAAGAGCGCGCGAGTACCGGATGAAACGCTCGTTACACGAAGGCGCGGTCCGAGCGCTCCGCAAGCAACGACCGGAGGCGATTCCACGCTAGGAACAACTTCTCGAGAAGTCGTTACACGATATATCTGTCTCCCGTTTGCCAGGCGGCCGTATGTAACGGGACTATTTATCGGTCGGTAACGAGCCACAGCACGCGATCCAGAAGTTCAACCGCGGCCAACGACGCGCTTATCGGAGCCAGGAGGTTCTCGTTGCAAACTATTTTACCTAGCGGGCCCTTCTCTCTCTCTCTCTCTCTCTCTCTCTATCGTACGCACGCACGCACGCACACACACACACACACACACTTTTGGTTACGGTGCACACAATGTTCTCGCTCACCTGTAATTTCTGCTTGGGGTCGGCCGGATGAAGCGGTTCGGGTCCGCCCTTGGAATGGTCGCCCTGAAGGCTGTCGACGTTCTTCGTCCGTATAAACTTGCCGAAGAGCTCGAGGCCCTTCTCTCGGTCTATCAGGTCGAGCTTCATCTTTCTGTAATTTGAAAAAGAGAATTTTATGGTGGCGTCAGTCGTTGCGGTAGGAAATTTAAAAAGGTGTGATAGTGAAGGTAGAAAAAAACGCGTTAGAAAAGGTACGAGATTAATGTTAACATAAAGACTTTAGTGGATTTATTATTGTGGGTATGATGTCTGAGAAGATGCGCACGAGATGCCTGAAAGTTATTTAGACTACTTCAATAATTGCAGGGAGATTTTGCAAAATTACAATAATTTAAACGTCCGAGCACGTGTTTTTTTGGGGGGATTTTACTAAATGTTATTATGGCTACGACGAAGATAAGCCTGATATACTTTTTCGCAAATAAATAGTTTCTTCTCCAAATGTACACTCAGCACAAAAAAAAGCGATACACTTAAAATTTGGAAAAAAATCACCGAATTTCAAATGACGATAACTTCGTGAATTATGAAGATAAAAATATGTTTCAAAAACGATAAGAAAGCTTGAAATTTCAGTTTGGAGAATCAATTTATTTCAATGTCGCGGGATGAATTTATTTAAAATTGTGGACGACAGAAAGAGAGCACGCAAAATTGAAAAATTTTTGCCCGAGTTTGTCATGGCACGTAGCGAGAGTCCAGTATCTGAACTGAACGAGGTAAAAAGCAAGTGATAACACAGAGTTTCCTCTTTAAAATTATTTTTTAAAAGTTGCATTATGATAATTTTTCACCGAGTTATTCGCATTTGAAGAAAAAAACAGCTTTTTTTTTCAAATGCGAACAACTTGGTCAAAAATGGTCATATTGTAACTTTTAAAAAACCACTGTAAAGAAGAAACTCTGTACTATCGAATGCTTTTTATCCTATTCAGTTGCGACATTTAACTGTAGCTTAGTACCGTCGCAAAGTTGGACGATAATTTGCCAATTTTGCATATTTTCGCTTTATCAACTGCCATTTTGGAAAAAAAGGTCGCCCATAATTGAGACACGAAATTTCGAAAAGTAGACATCCGAGCCTTTAAAATGCTTATTATAAGATCTTGCTAGCTCTGTTGAGTGCTAAGATACTCAAGTTTTAATTTTTAACAACGCCGAATAGCAAGAATAATAAGTCACTCTCTTTACGGCTGTGAAGAGTCTGGATGTACCGTCTTAGGTTTTATCTTGTCGGAGAGGCAGACACGGAGGGCCAGACTAAGAGTACCCACTATTAAGAAGCACCTGTAAGGGGCACATATGGAAAGTTTGGAATTTTGAAATACCATGGAACTAACAAATCATCGGGTCCCTATCCTTATTGTGTACACACACACTCTCATACACCCTGCTAAACACACTGTATCTCTCTATTTCTCTCTCTCTCTCTCTCTCTCTCTCTCTCTCGCGCGCGGACACATGCACGCACGCGCGCGCACACACACACACACACACGCACGCACGCACGCACGCATCCACGAAACAGTTTCGAGCCTTAAAATACCGCGATACTAGTGAAAAGCGGAATTTTTATTCACAGCCGTAAAGATAGTGACTTATTCTTGCTATTCGGCGTTGTTAAAAATTCAAACTTGAGTATCTCAGCACTCAACAGAGCTAGCAAGATCTTATAAAAAGCATTTTAAAGGCTCGGATGTCTACTTTTCGAAATTTCGTGTCTCAATTATGGGCGACCTTTTTTTCCAAAATGGCAGTTGATAAAGCGAAAATATGCAAAATTGGCAAATTATCGTCCAACTTTGCGTCGGTACTAAGCTACAGTTAAATGTCGCAACTGAATAGGATAAAAAGCATTCAATAGTACAGAGTTTCTTCTTTACAGCGGTTTTTTAAAAGTTACAATATGACCATTTTTGACCAAGTTGTTCGCATTTGAAAAAAAAAGCTGTTTTTTTCTTCAAATGCGAATAACTCGGTGAAAAATTATCATAATGCAACTTTTAAAAAATAATTTTAAAGAGGAAACTCTGTGTTATCACTTGCTTTTTACCTCGTTCAGTTCAGATACTGGACTCTCGCTACGTACCATGACAAACTCGGGCAAAAATTTTTCAATTTTGCGTGCTCTCTTTCTGTCGTCCACAATTTTAAATAAATTCATCTCGCGACATTGAAATAAATTGATTCTCCAAACTGAAATTTCAAGCTTTCTTATCGTTTTTGAAACATATTTTTATCTTCATAATTCACGAAGTTATCGTCATTTAAAATTCGGTGATTTTTTTCCAAATTTTAAGTGTATCGCTTTTTTTTGTGCTGAGTGTAGTAATTTGTAAGAAAATACAAAGATATTTCTCTAACGTAACCAGCCATGCGAATTAATTCAGGTGATTAATAACTATAATAATTTGTAGACAAGGTCTAACACAAATAGTCCTGCTAATTTATCGCTCCGGAAATGAAGCGACAAGTTACTCTCTAGTTTATCAGCACCTTGGTAAGGTTCGTGCATTAATCTCGATTCCCTTTTCATTTGGAAAATATTTGTCACGTATTCTCGTCCGTTACGAAACCAACCCTCCTCCTCTTTTCTTCTTCGTTCCACGTGGCTTAGACTTTAAACGTAGCTATGCGCCGGCGAATAGCATGCTCGAGGGATCCGTTCGACGGCGCGTCGATCTCAAAGAAATCCACGTGAGCGTGAGATTCGCTCTCAAACGCGATATTATTAACCCTTGCTCCGATCACCTCCCTCTTTTGCTTCTCCAGCTTCCCTCATGTTCTTACTGAGCATCGCTCGGTCTCGTAGACCCTTTTTGCTGGACCCTGACATTTTCGAGCGAAGGAGAGAGCAACAAAAGCTTCAGATTTTTTAGGTTCAACCGATCCTTCTTGTTTTGACTTTTTTTTGTAGACGTTGGACATTGAGATTTTATGTACGCGCAGAGCGTGTTCATTTTGGTGTTGATCTGAGTTTTGTATTTTAGAGATTCTCTGAGTCTCCCAAATTGATCTTCCTGGACATTGATATTATGGAGCGCAGGCTCATTCTAATTGTTTTTGCACGATCCACTTTCCTTTGATTCTTTGTAGACGTCGGATATTAAGATTTTATGTACGCATAAGCGTGTTCACTTTTGCCATTGCTCTGAGTTTCTTCTTTCCGAGGTTCTCTAAACCCCCTACACTGTTCTTTCTGGAATCTGACATTTCGAAGCGAAGACTGATACTAATTGTTTTTCACGATCCTTTTTCCTTGATCCTTCGCGGATTCTGGATATTAAGATGATGTACACTTCGGCGTTGCTTTAAGCCTATCCTTTCTTATTTTCAATCATCTCACGGACTCTGTGAGATTTTGCAGAGAAGAAGAGAAAAAGAAAGAAGGCCCTAGCATCGAGTAGGTCGCCTTCCATTCTTCCGATCCTTTCCTCGTCGAGTTTTCGCGGATCTTCAGTGTCCAGATCTTACGCACGCGCACGCGTGTCCACCACGGCGTTCCTGTAAGCGGAACGGGGCGCGGAGGTGGGACGACTAAGAGAGGACGGGATCGATAAACCGCAAAATCGTAACGCGTGTAACCGTCATGGGGTGCGCGCGAGTCGAGCCAGCCTGGTTGGATTGTTCGTCAAGTTTATCGGGATGATGCCTGATAGTTGATTCACTCGTTCACAAGATAATATTCCATTCATATGGAAAATTATTATTCTAATTAGGTCAAAACTCTTTTCAAAGAATGCAATAATTATTTCGGGATTAGGGGAGAGTGGGGTAGTTTGGGACATGGGGCACATTGGAACATTTCGATTTTTGCGGCAATAATTGTAATTTAGCAGTTGGCTGTCCTGTCAAAATCAGTTAGACACTAATTCCTTCAATGTCAGTCGCTTTCACAATCACAGATAAAAAACTGTTGAAGATATTAAAGTTTTAGTGTTTTCGGGTATCCACATAAGCATTTCTTGTGTCTGTTCTTAAGGTTATAAGTTGAGTAAAATAAGTAATGAAGCTTTTGTTTGATGTTCAACATATTCCATCTTGTATTGACTTTATACAGTCAAGTTATGTTTATGAAATGCATAGAAGGAATTGTTGAATAGATGCGTTTTCCACTCGAAGTACCTGTGGGGTAGATTGGGACAACCTAAGTGGGGCAGATTGGGCTTGTCCTCTCAATCCCGATGATCACATAGATCTAATACAAAAGTTCGAAGAAAAGAGCACCCGTGAAAATACAAATAAAAAAACGTCATAGAAAAAGAGCAGAGTTAGATTCAACAGATGAGGATACTGAGACAGAGGAAATTATTTAAAAAATGCAAAAGGATGAAGCAATGGATTCAGACATCGAAAGTAATTTTGAATTAGAAGAAATTCAAAAGTATTATTATAACGTACAGTAACATTTTTAACATTCCTAATCTGTAAAAGGTAGATTATTTGTTTATTAACAATTCGCACTCGGCATTTTCCCGGCGCCTTTCATATTGTCCCCTCAGAGGGGATAACCGAATGCAAAGGATTAAATTGTGGACGGTAGTTTTTTCCAATAAATAGATTCTTGTGTTTTCTAACTGTAATTTCTAAGGAATTCCATCGCAGTCCCAAACTACCCCACCGTGGGGCAGATTCGGACATTTTGCACTTATTAACAAATTACTTTATTAACAATACAAACGGTTTTTTTTTGCCTATTAGCCTGTATCGTCCTTTAACAAAAACCTCAACATATCTTATGTTTCGGTAATTATGTATTATAGGGGATGCACCTTCGATCGCTCTGGTTTTCACATATGTTGTACAGTTTGTGACCCTGAGTAACTTGCAAAAAGTTTTATGCGTCGCTCGATGTTTATTAAAAAGATGGGGTAATTATGAAGATTAAAAATGAGGCTATGGAGATTGTACAGTAGCACTACACAGTTCGCCATGTACCCTAACCAGAAAGGCCTACTACGCTCTCAAGTTTAGATTATTTATATACTGCGCGGAGTTCAAGGTGTTGGTTCAAGATGGCGGCTCAAATCTAAACTTGAGAGCGTAGTAGGCCTTTCTGGTTAGGGTACATGGCGAACTGTGTAGTGCTACTGTACAAACGTACTAATCGTTTACAACTGAAAGGTATGTGATTCAAGCAACACCGACACAGCGGCGCCTTTGTTTATGTGTGTATGTTTACAGTAGCAACACCTAGAGCAATATATGTCAAAGTCAGGATCATATCTGTCTGCGTTCCTTAACATAACGTTATATTATTTTTCAAACTTCTTTTGTTAATAACTTTTTAATAAACATCGAGCGACGCATAAAACTTTTTGCAAGTTACTCAGGGTCACAAACTGTACAACATATGTGAAAACCAGAGCGATCGAAGGTGCATCCCCTATAATGCATAATTACCGTTGATTCTCCCGTTCACGAGATAATATTCCATTCATGTGACAAATCATTACTCTGTAATTAGGTCGAAACTGTTCGCGAAGGATGCAAGAATTATTTCGGGATTACACAAGTGTCTCCGTTCTCCAAATTAATTATTGGAATGCTCGTCGATTCTCTCATTCGCGAGATAATATTACATCGATGTGCCACTTCGGTATTTTATGGATGGAATTATTTTGGGATTACAAAAAATGTCTCCGTTCGCGCAACCATTTTTTGCAATGCTTCTCAGGTGTAACGAGATGGCGCATGATATTGATCCTCTCGTTCGCGAGATATTCCATCGATGCGTCACTCATTATTCTAAATAGGTCGGACTTCTTCATAAAGAGCTTCAATAATTATCTTGAGACTCCAAATTTTTCAATTTCACCGATCGCCAAAGGATTGCATTTAGAGCACATGAACTTTTCACTCGACACAATTCTCTCACATTATTCCAAATAATATATCAACGATCACTGTTACAACAATTTTCTTTTATTCCACGAGCCACACGGCGTTTCCTACGAAATTTTACCCACATCGGAAAATGCAGATTTGTCAAATCTGCGATTTTAAAAGCACCGAGGAGGAAGAGTATCCGACAAAATGAAATCTTAATCTTGAAAAAGTTTTACGTTTCCACGGCCGGCTCGGGTGCTAGAGATTCTTCTGGATTTTTCTCGGAGGCTGAAACTCCTCGCCCATATCTACCAGGCATCCCTTCTACGTCGTAACCCCTCAAAAATATCGTCCCGGGCGTATTAGTTTTCCTCGTTGTTCCACGCGATTGAGCGAGAGAAGCGGAAGGAAAAACGAGTCGGTGTGCGTGACGCAAGGCGGATCCCATGAATCACGAAATTTCACCCCTGCGATTCTGCGAACCCGGGCGTGTTCATGCACGGCTTATCGGCCTTCGGCACCGGGCTGGCCTGCCACCCCCTCGTGCTTTCCACCCTCTTTTACCTTCCACCACCGTAACACTAGTCAGATACCTTTCCGCGGTCTCGCGGACCGCTTGTCGAAAGATTAGCCACGTTTCAAATACGTTTCAGATAGACACGCCTGCCTTTCCCAGCTTTCGTTCCTTCTTTTTTTTTTTTTAACGAGTAACGCGAGCAGTCACAAAGGATTGGAGAAATGAAAAAAAGCGACTTTGAAATTCGCGCGCTTTTCAAGTCCCTCGAAAATTTGTTTCTTCTTTAAAATGAGTTCCGTGGTTATTACAACGCGAAGCTTTCGTTAAGCTTTTGAAACGAAATTTTAATCAGTTAGGGGTCTTCTGTGCGCATTTCATTTATTTTTTATTTTCTTGTTCGGCTTGATACGTGTACAGCCTGGGGGTCGAGGGTCTCGAGTAGATAAAGCGATTTCTTTTTTTCCAACCGAAATAAAAACCTACAGGAGCGTCAAGAGCTTCGCAAGATCTTAATTTTTACTTTCGAATGAAGGGCTCGAGTCCCTCGAGGAGATAAAGTGATTTATTTCTTTCCAACCGAAATATAAATTCAGAAGAGATTCGAGAGTTTTTCAAGATCTTAATTTTAACTTTCGAACGAAGGGTTCGAGTGTCTCAAGAAAATGAAGTGACTTATTTTTTTCCAACCGAAATAAAAACCCAAAAGAGACTCGAGGGTTTCTCAAGATCTTAATTTTTACTTTGGAATGACGGACATGTGAAACCTTCTTCCACACGAGTAACTTGGATTAGCTTACTCACGTTTGTAAATAAGTTCGCGAACCTGCACGTAACATTCGTTTCCTTCCGTCCCACGTCTCGAGAGTTTCAAAGCTGAAAGTTTGACGTCAACTGTTCGAGATTAGCCCTGCAAGCTAGCTCGAGGGGTTAAGGGAGAGTAGGGCTCGTGGATATCGAAAACAAGGGACGCGTGGAGGATAAGAGAAGGGTCGGAGCTTCTTCTACAGGTCGGCTTGTTTTTCTTCTCTCCGTGCTGTGGCAGGGGTGGGGAAGAAAATTTTAGATGACACGAATGCGGACGTGTTTCGCAAACATTTCGTTCTTATAAGCACCGGCGGCGCAAGAGGTTGCTTTTTACGAACGTAGTCGAGATGATTTGTCGAGGATAATGTTAACCTCGAGTAAGACTGGTGAGTGTAAGGTTAATATTAAAAAACATCCCTACGAAAGCTTTAATTTTGTCGTAACTCACAGTAAAATCTTTTCAATTACAGTTCTCGTTATTTTTGTTAGAGTTATAAGACGCGCCGGGGAGCGCAACATTAATATGAAGAAAAAGAAAGCTTTAATTTTGTAGTAATTTACAGTAAGATCTTTCCGATCACAGTTTCGTTCACTTTTGTAAGAATTAGAAGAAGATGCGTGGAATGAAATTAAAAACTCCCACTTACGTTAGTATCCATTCTCGAAGCTCATCCACCTCCGTTTGACTTGATTCTCATTTCTAATACATTATTTTGTCGACTCGCAATTCACGTTCCAATTATTGCGCTCTTATCGTATTCGACGAGGCAAAGTATTTTAAATTGCCAGGTAAAATTCTATCGCATGTAACGATCCGCAGTCTCGAGTGCTTGAATATCGATAAAATGTCTCCATTAATAATCCTCGACACAACAAAAGCACCGGCACAGGAGGGTGCTTTTACGAACATCGTCGAGATGATTTGCCGAGGATAATTTGAAACTTAAGTAAGACTGGCGAGCGTAAGGTTTATATTAAAATAAAAAGCTACGAAAGCTTATTTTTCTCGTAATTTACAGTAAAATCTTTTCGATCGCAATTTTGCTGATTTTCATTAGACACGTAAGAAGATGCGTGGAACGAATTTAAGAGCCCCTATTTACGTTGCTAACACTCTCGAAGCTTCTCTTTTAACATCTAATTAGATTCTTATTTTTATTTCTTTATTCTGTCGCCTTGCAATTCTCATTTCGATCATTGCGCTCTTATCGTATCCGACGAGAGAAAGTATCTTAAATTGCCAGGTGAAATTCTATCGCGTGTAACGATCCGCAGTCGAGTGCTCGAATATCGATAAAGTTTCTCTATCAATAATTCTCGGCGCAACAATAGAAGGCACACCGTATCGAGTTACACGAGAATTCGCGCATTTATCGAGACACGTTTCGACGAATTTCCTCCACAGTGGAACGATCAAACTGGCATGGAACGCTTTGATCGATCTTGCGCGCTCTTGCACGCGATAATTATTAATTAACATACTTGCTAGCTCGTGGCCCGCGCCGTTATCGAGTTCGCCGCGATATTAACTTACAAAACCCTCGCTTTCGGCGCCATGCTCCTATGGCCTCCTGCACTTCGCGTTTGTCGTTGCAAAAGAAATATTCGAATATCGTCGGAATTTCCTGAGCTTGTAAAATTTAGAAACGAAGCGCGCGAAAGGCGTCGTTTCGCAGAATATTTGAAGCAAGAGTACCGATGAATTCTCTCGGGTGAACTAATAATAATAAGAAGAAGCAGAAGATGAAAGGTTCTCTCTCTCTCTCTCTAGAGGACCAATCGATTTTCCTCGCCTCCCATTATTATCACAGAAAACACAGCGTCGCGTGTTTTTTCGCGCTACCATCTACGATTCTTCTCTTTTTCTTTGTCACGAGGCCCCTTCTGCTGCTTCTCGTCTCGCTGTGTCGATCGTGGAAGCTGTTTCCAGGCAAATTAAAAGCGACAGACCGCAAAGGACGACGATTATGAGGCTCCGCTTTTATCACGCCATTTTTCGCCGGGATGCAATTTCCGTTGTGGCTGCTTTCGGCAACGAATGTTCGAAGGTGCAAAAGCGAAGCAGACGCGAAAGGCGGGGCCGTGGTGGACGCCAGGAGGCAGACACACGCGGTGGTGGGCCTTGGAGAGTAGGTGGCAAGAGGCAGACACCACCAGCCACGAGCTTTTAAAGCCCGCGAGTGTTTGTTCGTCCTCTAGCGAAAACTTCAGTCTTCCTCCTCTCTCGGGGTTCCCGCGGCCTCGAAGTCCAAACAAAGCAGACACCCGAATACAACTGTTAATTACGTCAGTTTAAATTAAGTCTTAATTACGGTGACCCGAGATCTCTCGGAGAACGGTGACTCGATAATGTTTTGTGATTAGCGGCGTATTTTCCAGCGCGATGTTGGTCGTGGATGAAAAAAGGATCGGGTTATCGAGAATTTTAATCATGTAAATTTCGCGACGATTATGTAGGATTTGAGAAATCTCTTATTCGTGAATAAGAAAATGAATTTTTCAGCCAAGATCATGGAGTTATCGATCAACATCGTACGTAAAAGTCCACGAGCGATTTATGAATGGAATTTTCTGAGGCCCAGGTTCCAAACAAAGCAGCCAGCCGAATGCAACTGTTAATTACGTCAACTTAAATTAAAATCACGGTGACTGGAGGATGTTTTGTGATTAGTGGCATGCTTAGTAATGCTGTGGTGATCCTTAGGAAAAAAGGATCGGGTTATTGGGAATTTTAATTATGTAAATTTCGCGGCGAGTATGTAGGATTCAGGATTGGCCTCAGGTTACTCGTGGTATACTGTGATTTTTAAGTGAATTAAAAATTAATTGCTGCGACAAGAAGATCATGATCGTCTGTGTAAATCCACGAGCCATCCACGAATCGAATTCTCTAAGGCACGAGTTCCGAACGAAACAGAAATCGAATATACCTGTTAATTACCTCAGCTTAAATTAAGTCTTAATTACGGTGACTGGAAGGATGTTTTGTGATTAGTGGCATGTTTTGTAGTGCGGTGGCGGTCGTGGAGGAAAAATGGATCGGGTTATTGCGAAATTTAATTATGTAAATCTTGCGGGAACAATGTGGGATTTGGGATTAATCTCAGGTGACTCGTGGTTCACTGTGATTTTTAACTAAATGAAACATGAATTGTTGCGGTAAGCAGATCAAAATCGTCTATGATATTCCATGAGCGGTCCAAGAGTGGAAATTTTGCAGATACGAGTCCTAACAAAAAGTGGAGATCGAATACAGTTATTAATTACGTCAGTGTACATTAAGTCTCAATTGCCGGGAGATCGGTGACAGGAGAATGTTTTGTGATTAGCGGCGCGCCTTGTAGCGCGACGGTGGTCGTGCATGTCGTGTTAATTATGCAAATTTTGCGGCAACAATGTGAGCTTTAAAATCAATCCAGGTGACCTCGTAGTTCATCATGATTTTTGAGTGAATAAAAAAAATTCATTTCGTGGGCAAGATCCTAATCAACGGATTCAGAAATTTTCCCAGGCGTGACTTCCAAAGAGAGTAAAGATCGAATACACCTGTTAATTACCGCGTCAGTTTAAATTCAATTTTAATTACGGTGACTGGCAGCAATTTGGTATTAATGCCAGATTTTTATGATTGAATTAAATTTAATATCCCAAGCAAGATCATGGGGCTGTCACTCAAGCCCGTCCCCCTAAAATTACACGAGCGATCTAAGAAACAAATTCTCTCGGCCACGAGTCCTAAGCAAAGCAAAAATCGATTACATCCGTTAATTGCGTCAGCTTAAATCAGATCTTAATTACGATCACCAGTGGCGTTGGGCTGGTGGCGACGAAAGAAACCATCCTGGTGCCGCGAACTTTAATCATGCAAATTTTGCTGGAACAATGTAGGATTTACGAGGAATCCCAGTTGAATCGTAATTCCTCGCGATCCTTACCGAAATGAATTATCTCGGGCTTCGAACGAGATATCACCCCTTAAATTCAACGATTGCTAATTAGCCCAGGACTCGCTTGTAAACGTTAATTACGCTAAGTGGCGGACGATAACCCGTGGGGCGCCGGCCGTAAGAGTCCCTTTTCTTTCTCTCTCGCTTCTTCTTTTTATCTCCTCTCCTTTCTCTCCGAGCCGCGGGGGGTCTCCGATTTCAAAGTGCTTTCAAACAGTCTCTCAAACGGTTGGAGGATTCGCTCCTTTGAGAGTGTCGCGCCAGTCTCCGCGTTAATTAAACTGTCTTAGAGCCCTGGGGCCTCGCGATTACGAGAGCCAGTAGTTCGTGTTATTTCCACGCGTTCTCTCTCTCTCTCTCTCTCTCTCTCTCTCTCTCTCTCTCTCCATGTCTCGCGAAATGAGTTTCGTGAATCAACGAGCATATTCGTCGCGCTGATCACGACGGATTCTTTCGGTAGCTCATTTTAGAGTGAAGAGTGAGAGAAAAAGAGGGAGAAGATGTGTGTGTGTGTGTCAAAGAATTCGAGAGAAACTCCGACGACACCCTCGGGCGTTCCTCGAGCCTCGCCTCCGCCCCTTCCGCGTCGAGAAGACGCTAACTTAACGGACGAAGCTACTCGGAAAATCCATTATGACGTCGTAATCCATTAAGGTTTAGTGGGTCGCTCGATCGCACCAAGAGTTCTCTCCTCTTTTTTGGTTTTGCTGGGAGAGAGCGGCTTGAGTGCATCGATCATAGCGATGTTTATGGGAAAATTAGGAGCCGGGGGTGAAATGATATTATTAGGTACAGGTAAGCTCCTTAATCTTATTTTCTGCTAGGTAATTGAAGCTTGCGAATTGTGCAAAGAGTGTCTTATTCTCTTCGGTAACAAGAGTATGTATGATGCGAAAATTAAGAAGAATGTTCAGGTGACCAGGCAAAAATCCGCGCTACCAGATATTCTTCTTTATTCTTTCTCCAGCAATCGAAGCTCTTGGATAGTGCGAATGAGTATTTTATTCTCTCGCGAATGCGGTAAGAATACACTTAATGCGCAAATTGAGATCTACACGGAAATTATGAAGATTTGAACAGAAAT
This sequence comes from Tiphia femorata, assembly GCA_944319695.1. Classification (NCBI taxonomy): domain Eukaryota; kingdom Metazoa; phylum Arthropoda; class Insecta; order Hymenoptera; family Tiphiidae; genus Tiphia; species Tiphia femorata. Next base: position 7,341,111 of record OX090902.1, read on the forward strand.
TTGAGCGTCCGTTTCTGTAGCAAGCTGCAAATCGTGCGAAGACTCTCTTATTCTTTCGTGAATGCATCATATATGATACGGGAATTAAGAAGATCTACACCAAAATTCGAATCTCCGGGTGACGCGATTAGAATCAGATATTTTCCTTTCTTATTTATCTGGCAATTAAAGTTTGGAAATCGTGCGAAGACTCTCTTATTCTGTCACTCGCATATCTGTCATACGACGTGGACATTAAGAAGATCTAAACCGCAATATGAATGTCCAGATGATGTGATTAAAATCCGCGCACCCCAGACTTCTTCTTTCTCTCGTAATTAACGCTCGTAAATCTCGTGGCGAGCGTGCACCCTCTTCTGGCTTCCGTCCGCGACACGCTCCTTCGGGGCCTTCGAACAAAACTTTTCCTCGTCGTGGCGGGACGTCCAGGCGTCCGCCTGATTAGGACAATAAAAATTATCGCCCAGTCCCCCGGGCACTTTTTAACGCTGAAATATCGCGTAAGCCGGAGAGAATCGTTTCACGGGCGAAGGCAAACTCTTGGGCAAAAGGGTGCTTCATCATCGTACGTCGGTCTCGGATAAATTAATGGGAGCCATTTCGTTGAAAGTGCGCCGTCTCGTCGGACGAGCGGGCAGTTTATCGAAATCATTGGTAAAGAAAGGGAGTCCAGGAGAATTTGTTTAAATAATTTTCTCACATAGCGAGGGACCGTGGTTGCCGGAGATTTAACCCTTATATATACGCCTTCACAAGTCCATCAATATATACGAAAGGCGCATATGTACGCTCTCCCAAATCCATAAATATATACGAAAGGCGTAACTATACGTCCTCTGTATTTTTTTACTAGGGCTATAGTAAACTAGTAGTGGTTAGTGGTTGGCACGATCACCGGGTGCAGAAAAGCTTCGCTTTCTGCAATAGGCACGACCGCGTAACTCACGTTTCCATACTTGAATTTCCCACAATTTTGAAACGGTTGAAGATGGCGGTACATAAAGTTTCGTGGCACCGAATGGGTAGATACTCGATGTACATGCCAAATTTTCAGTCGTTTTGCCGGGATACTGGACTAAATTTGCCTCAAAATTTGAATTTGCTGCCATTTTAAAACGGTTCAAGATGACCATGCATAAAGTTTCGTGGCACCACATGGGTATGTACTTGATGTTCTGTCGTTTGGCCGGAATACTGGAGTAATGGAAATAGTGAAATTCCATTAATCCATTAATCCAGTATTCCGGCCAAACGGCAGAACGGATTCAGACTGGCATGCACATCAAGTACAGGGTGTTGGAAAATGATACAGGGCAGTAAAACGGGTTGTCTATCCATCGATCTGCAGGCGCTCAGTCTGTTGATCGGTAAGAGAGCGTAGAGGGGGACGGGCTGTCGGTCTACTGGTGCTAGATGGCATTGGAAAAAACCCATTAATAGGCTACCGGTCGGTAAAGCGCATTTCAAATAATTGAAGTGAAGTTAATATAAGGACGAGGCACGAGTCGAGAGCATCAACCCCCTACCCCCGTTCAGTGCCACCTAGCGCTAGTAAACCGGCATCCCGCCCCCCTTCACGCTCTCTTACCGATCAACAGACCGAGCCCCTGCAGATCGATGGATAGGCAACCCGTTCTACTGCCCTGTATCATTTCCCAATACCCTGTACATACCCATGTGGTGCCACGAAACTTTAGGTCATCTTGAACCGTTTTGAAATGGCAGCAAATTCAAATTTCGAGGCAAATTCAGACCTTTAGTCCAGTATCCCGGCAAAACGACTGAACGGATCCGAACAAAATTTGGCATGTTGTTTAAAAATATACCTATTTGGTGCCACGAAACTTTATGTACCGCCATCTTCAACCGTTTCGAAATTGTGGGAAATTCAAGTATGATAAACGTGAGTTACGCGGTCGTGTCTATTGCAGAAAGCGAAGCTTTTCTGCACCGGGTAAGGCGAGCGCGAAGCGCGAGCACCCGTCGATCGTGCCGACCACTAACCACCACTAGTTAATATGAAATTGATCATCGTTTACAGATGCCACTTGTATACGCATTATTTCGATGCCAGATATATGGGGCGCCGTATCCAGAAGTTGTCACACTGTCGCCGCCTGTAAGCGGCACTCGTACCCACAGGTCATCTTGTGGGTGTCGCCTATAAGCGGCGCTCGAAGCGAAAGGGTTAACCCGTTGTGCATTTGGTTGTTGGTGAGCGAGTTTCTTCTAGTTAACGTTCTGCGTCTCCTTCGCTGCCTCTCCGTTCAGGAACGAGGCAGCCTTTAGGGCAGTAGATCGGCCCTAACGTAAAACAGTAGGGTGGTCGTCCTCCCACGAATTGTCATACGTTTAGTAAATTGCCGTTACCGTCCACGTTTGAATCGTGAGGCGTGTGTGGGTGTGTGTGGGTGTGTGTGTAGCGAGCGAACTGTCGGAGAAGTCCGTTAACCTCTTCAGGAACGAATTTATTCAAGTTGGAATCGAGTCGGCATCGATTGTTAATTTATTCACTTGGAATGGCGATTCGTCGACAACGTTAACAATGATCGGAGAACAAGGCACGAATGGAAAATTTGCGGATAGAATAATACCCACGCGTATTACGGTAGAAAAGATATAGTTCAACGAGAAACTAAATGTCCACATATGTGACCAAGAGCGTTAAGTGGTTAAAGAATCGCGCCCCTCTACCGCATAAGAAAGCTGGGTTGTCGGAGCTTTCCGTTTCGAGGGAATTTGGTTCGGGTATCGTTTTCAAAGATTTTTGGTTGGGATCAGGTCTGCTCCTTATCGTAGCCGAGGAAGCAACTGGCACCCATACCGCAGATTTCTCGTTTGATCTTGTTTGGCTACCACGGCTCACGCAGACATTCGGTATTGTTTTGGGCAGTCTGACGTGACCGTGGGCGATAATTACTGTCGGCTGCGGTGTGGATTGTAGAGTCGCGCTCGACGCGAGCGACCTGACCCTTTGGTTACCGCGAACGAATCGACTTCTCGGAGCCGGGAGAGAACCGTCTTATTTTTAAATAAAATACCGTTACCACAGTTTATTCCTTTATCGAGCTTCTACTGAAATGATCGTTATAGTAAATACATCCGGAGAATTTCTGTAAATAATTTTTTGGTATGACACGAAGATTCGGTAGGGAGTTCATGGAAACTTTTGATGAAGTAAGTACGTCTGGAGAATTTGTTTAAATACACCTTTGACATAACCAGAAGCTTCGATGGAGAGCTCGTAGAAAATTTTGGTGAAACAAGTACGTTCGGAGAATTTGTTTAACCAGTTAACTGCGTTCGACGTGTATACACGTCAATCCAAATTTTCTATATTTTTGATCATGAACAATAAAAACAACTTACCATTCGATATAAAGACTACAAATTAAAAATCACAAAAAAAAATTCCACACTTAACTGGCTAAATAATTTGTGGCACGAGTCGAATGTTCGATAGAGAGCTTATAAGACACTTTGGTAAAGTAAATGCGTTTGGAGAATTTGTTTAAATAATTTTCTGTCGCGGTGAGCCATCCTGTACGTCATGAAGACCATAGAAATTGTCGAGAGAGCAACTGCCTCCAGAGAATAATGCTTCTTGAAATAATTCTTCCTTTCTCGGCAGCTGCTTTCTCACGTCCCATCCCGATGCTTCGATAATTCCTGACGCGTCGTGAGCGCACACCTACCGCTCCACTTATGCGACGAGCATCCGCGAAACGCTGAGAATTTCTCAGTTTAAATGGATATTCGAGAAGCGACACGTTCCGTGGTTCCGACAATTTGTCTTCGGATTTCTCCCCGCCTTTATCACCTTCAACACCCTCCCCATTTCTCCGCACTTCCACCATTTACACCCCACATCGACGAAATATCACGCAGCTTTGCAGATCATCAGAATTTTCCGACAAGAACGTAACAAGAAAGCGAAATCACACTGTAAAAAAATAAAACCTTTGAACTACATCGTCGAGTGTAACTCAACATTCAACCCGGAACATCGTAAAATTCTACATATCGATTCCGCATCGTGAATTCACACGATTCGTCGTATTTCAAAGAAAGTAGAAAGGGGAAGAAGAAAAAATCGAAGAGAAATTCGAGGTGCAATGAAATTTTCAAATTAATTGCGCATCGATGCCGCGGCGTCCGCCTATTCGCGAAATTTCCACGAGTCCATTGTCACTTTGCCAAGCCCCACGAGGATCTTTTGTTCGCGAACAACAAACGGGTTGCACACGACGGGCTGAAGAAAAAAAGGGCGCGATCAGTTTAGCGCTCGAATGGAATCGTTCGAATGGCAAGAACCACCGGTTCGCGTTCGATGACAATTAACTGGCGGCCTGGAGAAGACGTGGAAATTCTTTTTGTAAAGACCTCTCTCCTTCTCTCTCTTTATCAGAAGGTGGACGGGCAATCGTAAAGGGCGCCCTTTTGAATGCGAATGCCGGTGCCGCGGTCTGATGTTCTAGACCAGGAGAGAGAGAGAGAGAGAGAGAGAGAGAGAGAGAGAGAGAGAGAGAGAGAGAGACAGAAAGGGATCAAGAATTCTCAGTGCAAGCTTCCACTCCTTCTTTCATTTCCCTTCCATCTCAAGCTTCTCCCACTTCATGATCCATTGTCGGAACTTCTGTTCGACGCTGGTCTTATTTCTCTCTCTCTTTCTCTTTCCTCTACCACCGCAATCTACTCTCCTCCTCCATTTGCATCATTTCCTCTATCGCCCTCGTCTCCCATCTTGGCCTACCCTTTTTCACCATCCCCGTCATTCGTGTCGTCTCTTCTACCACCCACGATCGCGCTCGCTCTAACTTTCGTTCATTTACAACCGCAGAGAGAGAGAGAGAGAGAGAGAGAGAGAGAAAAAGAGTGGAGCATTTGATCTCGTCGGTGCGACGACGCGACGGGCGCACACACTCGCGCGAACACAATCAGCCTCCACCGCATTTTTCCCTTTTCCCTTCCGGGCAAATTTTCCCGTCGCGGTCGTTACCTTTGTTGGGATCGCAAATGATAGCAGCAGAGTTTATATTTTTTTTCTTTCGCTTTCTCCTACAAAGTGAATTATTTATGATACAGGGAGGTAAAACCGGAAGTTTGGTAGTAGCGCATTAATTTATTTAACAAGGAACGATGTTATCGGTGATTTGTTTAAAAGGAATACATTCTTCATGATTGTTGCTCAGTTTTTTCTTTACCAGAAGGTATCGTCCTATTTGTTACTTTTGACATAGCAAATGATGGCGCATGATAGGAAGAGAGGTTATATTTTTTCCTTGTTTTTCATACAGAGTGGTTTATCTGTAGCACACGGGGCAAAGAAAAGGAAGTACGGTGGTGGTCTTTTGATTTATGTAACGAGCGTGCATGTTATCGGTTATTTATTTAAATGATACTGCATTCTTCTTCGTTATATTTTTTCCTGTTTATTCGGAGTACACGAGGCGAAAAAGGAGGTGCGGTTTATTTGGTGCTTCAATTTATTTATCGAACGACGACACTCGTGGGTTTCAGAAGCCGGTCCCTGAAATTTGGATACCACGTATTCTATTATTTATTAGGACGATACCTGAAACTTTCACGAGCGGGACATTATTCAGCGTAGGTGGGACAGTAAAATCTTCGTAAGGACGAGTCATTGGTAATTTATTTAAAACATGTCCTTCTTGTCTCTCGCTGCGCCCTTCGCCAGGTAGTCAGCGTGTTGCAGAATTTACAGGAGTCAACCGTGCCATTCGAAAGATCCCACGAGAGAATGTTGAAATATTTATCGGACGATCCCGGAAGTATCCACCCGGAAGGGAGCGTGGGAGAGGTCTCTCAATAGTCTTTGCCAAGGAGCACGCAAACGAGAAACATAATTTGTTAATCCACTTGTATTATAATAATTGACTATTGGACTTTAAATGTGACGACCCACGCGTAATTTTCTGTACGCCATACGCATCGCAGTTTTCGAGATAAAAAGCAAAATTCTTTATTGAGACAATTATTCGAAGATGCCTTCTCCACCATCTCAAGGTTGAAAGCATCCTAAACTCGAAAGCTTTCGCGGAAGCGCCAAGAATCATAACTTATTAATCCACTTTGTATTATAGTAATTACGAGTATGATACTTCGAGTATATGTACCCACGTGTCATTTTTTATGCACCCTACGTATTGCAGTTTTCAAGAAACAGAAAAAGCACCCTTTGTCGAGATAATTGTCTCGATGTACTGTCTTTGCTATCTCGTTCCACGAAGTTAAAAGCACCCTAGACTTGAAAGCTTTCGCGGAAATGCCAACAATCATAATTCATTACCTCACTTGTATTATAATAATTTACTATGGGACTTTAGATATGTGGACCTACGCGTAATTATATGTACCCCCTACACATCGCATTTGTCAAGATAAAGAGCAAATAGTCCTTTATTGGAACAAATACTCGAATATACCTTAATCGCTATATCGAAGCCTTGAGCAAAATTAATCCACTTGTATTGTAACGATCGCGATTACGATACTTTAAATATGTAAATGCACGTGTAAGTTTCTATACACCCTACACCCTACGATTTTCCAGATAAAAAAGAAAAAAGAAGAATCCTTTATTGGGACAAATATTCCAATATGCATTCTCCTTCATCTTGAATTTAAAAGCTTCCTAAAGTCGAAAGCTCTTGCAAAAGCGTCAAGTCTAGGCTGAAAGCCACCTCTGCCTTGTTCTTACCACTCAGAGAATCACTTTTCCATTCTCCTCATCCTGTGGACGAGAACCAAAAGTTCTCATGTGTTACACGACATTTGTCGAACCGAGGAGATGAGGACGACAACGACGACAGTGGCGGTGGCGGTCTTGGCGACGACTCGCTCGACTCTCGGTGCGCAATTTCGGCGTGGCCTTGATACCCTTAATCCGGCCACACCGGTATCGGGAACCTATTACTCGTTTAACGAGGTCGACCTCCCTCCAGCTTCTACCAGTCTCGTACACGAAGAAACGAGGCAACGCTCGCGCACACATTCGGGCCAATGAATTTATTTTGCGTGGACAGTCGTCGATACTCTCTCGTCGGTTTTCCCTCTTCGAATAAAATGCACGCTCCTTAGAACCATGGAGGGTGAAAGCTCGCGAGTTCGACGATATTAACACTTAATCGTCCGGTTCGTTCGAGGCAAAATTTAAGCGTACAGCTGGCAAATATTTTTGAAGTGAACAACATTTTCAATCAGTCCAGGATTACCTTCAAGACTTGGTCCTTTATCTTGTACACCTAACCTAATCCTCGTTATTATCTTTATTACTTGTTGTGTCTTCGTTACTTACTAGTGGTTTTTGTTCTTTTTTTAAGTATTACTGCCACTAGAGCCGGCTTTCCCTATGTGAGCGCCTTGCGATGAGATACAAGTGGAGAAGAGGGGGGAGGCTTTACATGTCGAATACAAATTATGTTTCAAAAACGAGCGCGTGCGCTGTGTGAGTATCATGCATCTGATATACATGACGGATGCGTTACCGATCTCGTAAAAGAACGACCATTTATCTATCATTTTAACATCTTCGCTTAGGTTCCATATTAACTTTAGATAACTGACCTCAATACATTTTATTTTCCTTCAAAAATGAGAGGAAACTTTTTATTTCTTATCTTATTACTTATCACTATTGCTAAAGAATTCATTTTCACTAAAATCTTCATTTCTAGACGAATTATCGGCAAAAATGTCATCACCAGTCCGCATTTTGCAATAAGCGAGTTTTTAAAGAAACCGCGTCAACGAGAATGAAAAGATTAAAATGAATTGCGACAAATCAATGAAAGTTTCTTTAATTCTTTCAATAATTCACTTTTAAGTGCTGAAATTCCGTTAATTTCCTTGTCTAGACTGTGAAAGCGAACATTTCATTATATTTATTTACAATAAAAAAGCAATTAAGCCGCTTTCCCTTTCAGTTTGGATTTATATTGTTTTTATTTACGTGCATGTCGGAATGCACACCGATAGTAAAGAAAGAATACATCAATGTACTGCCGGATGGTGAAGTATTAACAGCACGTGTCCTGTATATTGGTCGCACGATGAAATAAGTCACTCCCTTTACGGTCGTGCCTAAAAAGGGCGAGTTGACGAGAAAAAGCGAACAGCCTCGTAACCATGTCCTGCGTCATCGGTGCACCCCAGCCCATGTGAATTCGCGACAGAAATTACACAAGCTTCCGTAAGGAAAGTGCGGGTAATGGAAGAGCGCGAGAAATTAAAGAGTGTTCAGTCTCGCTCGTTAGCGAAGCGTCACGCTATTTTTTGCCTACCCTAGATGACCCTTTTTGTTTTTAACAAGTTCGCACTCACGAGTTTAATTTTAGAGAGAGAGAGAGAGCGGGCGCGCAGACGCACGATTTACATGGCCAAACGCTTTTCCGCTTCTAGGAGAATCCGCTTGGTTCGTGTCTCGTCAATTTTATCTCGGCTTTAGGAGGTGGATGAGGATTTTCCTTCGGGATCTTCAACGACACCGTTACGCGCGCCAGGATTAAGAAAGTGTACCTCGAGCTTCGGAGACGAGCGAGGCCGGTCTGTCTCTGGCTTAAGACCGGCAAAACTGGGCTGATGGAAACAGCCGATTGGCTGGAAGAGAGGTCAATAATCCTCTGTAACGCCACGCTCATCCACTATAATCTGTTCTGCTAGTCTCTCTCTCTCTCTCTCTCTCTCGGTCTTTTCTTTTCTCTCTTTTCTCTTCTTCTTCTGCACTCACGACAAGCCTCGAGGCTTTCGTCATCTTTAAGCAGATTTCACGAGCCTCGCGACACGGATAGTCACGGAGGAGACATCGACAGCCTATCGATCAATTAATTTCACCGGTGGAGAGAGGAGAATCTCGTTAGGTGAAGCACGATAAGTATGCGCGATACTCTCGACTACGGTTCTCGTGGCGAATACTTCTACAGGCGAGAGAAAATAAGACTTTTCATTTATCGAGTGCATAGAAAGGTGAGTGAGATTTTTCTCTCTATTAAGTATTTTCTGCTTCGGTGTACACTTTTTTCCTGTTAATTCAATACGGCAGAATATCAAAGGACGTTTATTTAATTTGAAGCTATCGGTGAGCGATCCTTGTGCGCAATCAATAGTGCTTGTTTATTTATTCGTAAATTTAACGCCGTTCAAAACTTGACGAATATCGGTGGCACGAAAATTCCGCTGCACCGTGGCATTGTTTAATTGTTTGCTCGCGCGATTATTTCATCCACGTTCCGGGCTTTTTGATTTTATTCCACTCCCGCTTCGTCTTTGTGATTTTATTTCTACATTCTCTGGCGAATCCAGTTCGCATTCTCGTCCCATCGAATTTGTAACTTGCGTTCACGTCGGTGAAATTCCAGGAGCGTTCTCGCCAAGGGCGAAGGACGCAAGGGAAGGAAAATGATCGTGCCCATGAATTTATTCCTCGTCAGAGACTGATAACTTCCACGTGAGCTGGAGTCAGGCCAATCCTTAATCGCCACCCACTTTTCGCGAGGGGTGCCCTGTCTTCTATACGCTCACCAGATCAACGATCCTTTTTTTTTACTTGAGGTTGGCCTTATTTAAGAATTCTCGCCAGAAACATTAACCTCATTCAAAATTTGTCGCATTGGCAAAAAACTTTAACGAGATTATCGTACAGCAGCCACGAACAACGTTGCACGGTGTTATTAGAGGGTTAAATATTTATATTATATTATATAATCAGATAGGTTTAGGTTATCGATTCGAAGTACGAGTGAGTTTATTATAATTTTCCACTCTGTCGGTAATTATAATTATAATCATAGAAAAAATAACAGAAACAAGTTGCAACGCGACACGGATACTGATGGATTTGCCACATAATAAACAATATTAAAGTATATTGTATAACGTCTAAAATTAGGCACTAATATTAAAGACTAATTCATATCATAAAATTAAATCTATTTTATGAAACGACACTTTACACTTATTTAGATTTGTTTTAATTTCGATTCCAGAACGAGAACTGATCTTCTTACTATGTCCACCGCCCTTATCCTTCTCGAGTAGGGCGAGTTCCACTTCTGCGACAAGCTTTCCCCATTTTCACTTGGAGAAACAAGTGAGCGAGATGAAACGTGAATATCGTGAATAGACAAAGGCGAGTAGAAGTGAAGTGGCAAGAAAAGCCATACACATTTAGATAATTGTATTCCTTCTACTTTCGATTTCAGGGCGACGACCAGTTTCTCAACGTGTCTACCACACTTATGCTTCACAAGTAGGGCGAGTTCCACCGTAACGGCAGACGTTTCCTCATTTTCACTTGGAGAAACAAGTGAGCGAGATGAAACGTGAATATCGTGAATAGACAAAGGCGAGTAGAAGTGAAGTGGCAAGAAAAGCCATACACATTTAGATAATTGTATTCCTTCTACTTTCGATTTCAGGGCGGCGACCTGTCTTCTCAACGTGTCTACCACCCTTATTCTTCACAAGTAGGACGAGTTCCACCGTAACGGCATCAGGCTTTTCCTCATTTTCACTTGGAGAAACAAGTGAGCGAGATGAAACGTGAATATCGTGAATAGACAAAGGCGAGTAGAAGTGAAGTGGCAAGAAAAACCATACACATTTAGATAATTGTATTCCTTCTACTTTCGATTTCAGGGCGACGACCAGTCTTCTCAACGTGTCTACCACACTTATGCTTCACAAGTAGGGCGAGTTCCACCGTAACGGCAGACGTTTCTTCATTTTCACTTGGAGAAACAAGTGAGCGAGATGAAACGTGAATATCGTGAATAGACAAAGGCGAGTCGAAGTGGAGCGGCAAGAAAAGTCAAACGAATTTAACTTACAAATACCTATTAATCTCCACCACGGACTATCCTTCCGGCCTCGCTTTTTCTGTCTCTCCACCCACAGGGTACTTCCGTTTCAACCCCTCGTTCTACCAGCTTGTCCCGCCTTGCTCCTGCGACCTTCCATCCACCCGTTGGCCTCGATTCGCCGACCCATCCACCCCCGCGTCTCCAACTTCCGCCTCCTCCTGGCCTCAAGCACTAGCGGAGGGTCGTAGGAGGACTCACCGCCTGGCGCTTGAGGCGTGTTCGCGACGTTTCTCAACAATTAATCGGTCCGCGAGACAATCGCGCCTGCATAATTGTGTCGAGAGAGAGAAAGAGAGAGAGAGAGAGGAGGGTGAAATTGTTTAGAGCAAAGTTCAAACGTCGAACATCCGCCTGGAACGCACTGCTGATTTTTATTAGTTGTGTAATTTAAAGTTAACTTTTTTTATGCGAGTGATTACAATTGCTTTTTTGTTTTGGTTTCTTTTATATAATTAAGTCACATGCCTTTAATAACGAGCTTCGAGTCAATGTAACTTTGTAAGTTCTTAACATTGTGGGATTAACATAGACCGAGGACTTAAGAAACGGATGAATGAAATAATGTGATTTCTTTGTGTAAGTGATTGCAATCGTTTTTTTTTCGCTAATGAATCCACGTTTCTTTATCATGGAACTTCAAATCAATGTAACATTGCAAGTTGCTTTTAACATTGTAAGATTGACGCAGACCTACGATTCAAGAAACCAACGTACGTGCACGCGAATTAATCCAATTTACTTCACTAGGATGAAGCGGACTCTTAGAGCGCAAACTAGGAAATTACTTTGCATTCAAATATCACGAAGGTGATAAAAAGAGCTTCCTTCGCTGGTGTAGAAATAGTGCAAGAGCTAGTACAATATCCAAAATATAAGTGTATGCACAGCAGAAACGAGAGAGTGAAAAGACAACAGACTCTCGTAAAGAGAAGGAGAGTGAGGTGGCTGCGGCTGGAAACGGAAGTGGCGAAGAAGTAAAGTGAAACGAGAGGCATTCTCCATGCAGAACCGCGTCCCCCAGCACCTGTCGTTTTGCTTTCGACGAGATGTGGTTAAAGTGGACGTGGCACCACCATCACCGCCGTCGTGTGGCGCGCGCCTCGTTAGCGGTAATAATTAACGAGCTGAAAAAACGCACCGTGGTCGTGAGCAAAAGGAAGAGTGGGTGGTGGTAGTAGACATGGCAGGGGTGAACTATTATGCGTCGATCCGTTTCAAAGATTAACATCTTTCGAGAAATGATATCGGTTAATGGTGGATTATTTTCTGCATTGCTTATAGGTTCCAAAGAATTTTCACACCGCAATGACAATAATTAACAAGATCAGAGCCGTTTGAAAGATAAACCTTTTTTCGCAAAATGGTGTCAGTTACCTAATCGCGCATTTCACTCGACATTCCTGTCAGAATTTCCTTTATATTGCACAAAAGAATGTTCACACCTCAACGTAAATGTTGAAACGAGCCAAACGTTAGGGAACCCTGGTGAGATCCATTTCACGACTCATTGGAGGACCCAACCTTTCCGTCTAGCTTTATTATCGACTGGAATAAAATCACCCACTCCTCCCCATCTTTTTGCTCGTTCGAGCAATCCACTCGAGTTTCTCGGCTGGTTTTTCAATGAAAAATGACTAACACGAGCAGTCGCGCGTTGTAATTGCGGAGCAGGATGGGGAGGAAAGTCCAACTGGACCAAATGTAATTACTTTCATTAAGGATGCTATTCGATTATCCCTGTAATTTCGATTCCTCCGGCGTTCTCGCAACCCCACCACCCTTACCTTTATCCAGGCGAATCGATCGCCCGGATGGAAGCTTAAGGTAGAAAGGAGACGAATAGTCGAATATATTTCAGTTCGCAAGGTACGCCGGGCTAAGACATGCACACGGAAGATTTACGATTGAAGCGAGGGCGCGGAATTCTCTCGAGGATTTCCGTTTTGCTGGGCTATAAATCCGATAGCGAACGTTGTAGTTTCATTTTTCAAGGTCGTCTTCCTTGCCTATCAAGGAGAGTTCTTCCTTCGATAGCGCAGAATAGGTTGAAAGAAAAAGATACGGGGGAAAAATACCGGGGTTCTCGTATTCACAGGGTGAATGGAAAAAGGGCGAGGATATACCCTGGATAACAAGGCTGTGTTTCGAGAATGGGCGCGCTTACAAGACAAATCGTGGGAGGACGAGAGAGAGAGAGAGGAGGAGGAACAAGGCGGATGAGAGAGAAAAAAGAAATGAGCGCTGGTGGCACGAGGTGAAAATGTCGCCGGCGCGGAGTGTTTCGAAAGTGAGCTCGAGGGAAAATCGGTTATCGAGAAAAGTGCTTCGGGGTGTTAATTAATCTGTCCGCTTCTTCAGTTTCCTCTCTCATACGTACGAAAAACCAAGGACAAAGGAATCGCGCGATCTCGAGATGATAGGAGGAAATGGGCGATTGAAGGGATGATAAGGATCTCGTGATACGTCTTGCTCAATTTTAGGCGCTTCTTTTCAATGTTCTTTCATATTTGGTGCTCGTGTTGAAGGCTTGATAATCCTCACGATCCCAAGATGATCACCTCCATAGGCGATAATTGCTCTGACTCAATTTCAGCCGCTTCTTTTAAAGGTTCTTCAATTTTGTCCGTTTGCGTTGAAGACCCGATAATCATTCAATTTTCCAGCCGATAGGAGGAAATGATTGATTAGAGTGACGAATAAGGCCCGTAGTTCGTCTTGCTCGATTTTAGGGGTTTGTTTTGAAGGTTCTTTACTTTTTTGGTGTTCGTTTTGAAGGCACATTAATCGTTACGGTCTCAAGATGATTCGTCTGGCTCAATTTTAGGCACAATTTTAGGCTCAATCATTTTTAATCATTCCTTAACCGCAGGCAAGGACACGTACGCGTTTACTAGTTCTCCAACTACTGACGATATTAAACATCAATAATATTAAATTCGGGACGATACTGAATCAAAAAATCGTTTAGTTTTGCATGTAAACGAACATGATCAAATAACTCCCGTGATTCCATTATTCGACGATTTAAAATATATTCCTAAACATTACTATTGATTAACCAAGTGGGTTTCAACCGAGCATATCAAATTAGTTACATGTCTCTAACCGTACAACACCGACCCAAAACAAAAATGAAAAATTTCGAACCACTGCGACAATACAGCTGACTTTTACGATACATCGAAAACTAGAACAGCGCCTTCTGTGCGCTTCGTGCGACTATTCCTTATTTTCGCTCGTTTCCATTATTCGACACGAATACTGGGACGGAAAAAAAAATTTAGAGGAGATAGGAGGATCGCGCACAGCTGTTTCCTACGGGTGAGCCCTGCGGCCGCGTTCTTCTTGCGATCGCTCGATTCACTTGCAGCATCCCGTCTCGTCCTGGTGCCACCTCTCTCTAAGCGATTCTCGATATCTGATAAAGCCTGTTCGCCCAAGTGGGTGAGACGCATCCGTTTCCTTCTGGCGAGCGAACGCGCGCGCGCGCGCGAGCAACAGGCAACCAAGCTTCCAAGTATCCTTTTGCCTTTCCACCTCTTCTCTCGCTCATTCTCACGCTCTTTCTCTCTTGCACTGTCGCACGCGCGCGCGCGCACACACACACACACACACACACATACAGAGGTTCAAACACGCTCATGAAATTCTCAGTTATCGTCGAGAGGCTGGAAGAGGAAAGCTCGCGTTGACAAGACGAATGTGTTTGCGCAGGGTGGACCAGAGGGAGGGTGGTTGTGAATGGGCACTTCTGGCGTATGCAGGATACTCGTACGACGGAAGATCCTGAGTTACGACATCTTTGTCGCTTTTATTTTCTTTGTCGTTTTAGGTGTAGGAGATAATCGAAAAATCGTGTCATGCACAGTAAAGGTGGCGATGTTAATAGATGTTGCTTTGACGAATGATAATATCGTGCGAGAAGGACGTTAACACGGTGGATGCCGTTCTAATTCAGATACAATTTGTCTAATTCAAAAGATTCTGTTAGTGTTTGAAATTAACTGTAAGTAGTTCAAGCGATTGTTATCTTTCCTGAATAATGATTGTTTGGTACCAAGAAACAAAAAACTGATGCTTTTAAGAAGCGACGGTCGCATCCAACGTATTAAACGCTGTCAAGAATGTGTTGCAAGCGTCTCTAGAGCGAGGGTACGGAAATGATCGGATTCTCATTACCTTGTGACAATTGGAGGTCCGCTTTGAAGGTGTGCATACTTGCATTTTACCTTCGAGAGGACCAGACTGACAGACATCGACGTTAATATTAAATAAGTCACTCTCTTTACGGGCGTGTCTAAAAATGGCAGTTCAAGTAACGATAATATTGTACGACAGTAATGTTAAGCACTGCCAAAATGTATTGCAAGTGTCTCGAGATCGAGAATACGGAAATGATCGGGTTCTCGTGACCCTGTGACAATCGGAAGCCAGGTTTAAAGGTGTGTCTCGTGCATAGTGCCCCCGAAGGGACAGACTGGCAGATATCGGCCGAATAATGGCACCTACGTTCGCTCGTTCCACGTATAATGGTGTAACGAATTGCCAGCATGGGAGTGGGCCGGAGGAGCTCGTGATTAGCAATTAGAAACGATAAAGTGGCGGCTAGAGGAGAATTCATTGCCTTGGCGCATGCACTCTCACCAATTTTCATTGGCGCCTTGTTGCGTTTTGCATCAAAATTAAGCATCAAGTGTGCTTGCGGGCAGAGAGAATATTTTGCTCTCAATTCCTGTGTCGAAAGCTCGTCGGAGTTTGCGTTGAAGGTATTTTAATCACAGGTTTCGCACTTTCTCTACGAATTTGCTTCATTTAAATACGAATTTATTTTACTAGCGCATAATACGAATTCAAGTTTTGCCCTTCCGTAGTTTTGCTGACAGATAATACGAATTTCATTTTTGCATCGAGAGCTTAATGGGGGCAGAGTTCAAGGTATTCCACTCACAGGTGTTCCTTTCTTTCCATTTTCGCCGAAGGTTAAATGTGAATGAGCGTTTATTTTCAGTTGCACTTGTCTATATATTTTTTTTCACATTGCTTTAGCACTTAGGTACGAGTATATTTGACTAGCTCGTAATACGAATTCAATTTTTGCACTTCAGTACAAATTTGTTTCGCCGGTACATAATACGAATTTAACTTTTGCGTCGAGAGCTTAGTGGGGTTAGAGTCCAAGGTATTGTAATAATGTGCTTACCTCTTTTTTGATTTTTGCCGAAGGTTAAGTGTCTATATTTTCAGTCACCTTTCTCTATGCATTTTATTCAGATCGCCCTAAAATACAAATTTATTTTACTGGCTCATAGTTCGAGCACCGGGCTCGCGATAATTCGCTTCCGAAATGAAATTCATTTCGTAATCGGGTGAGAGCTGGCCCATTCGCGCGATGACTTTTCGACTAAGAACAATGTAACCTCGTTAAAACATTATGCGAGGGTAATTGGATTCGGGCCCGAGACCAGGTTGGATTCATTGCTTCTCCGCATGCACGTCGATGCCGAAGTGGGTCGGTTGTATAGCGTCAAGATAAAAGTTCCTTCGAGCAACGGAGTGAGACACAAAAGGGAGCATCGGAATCGGCGCGCATAATCCGTTCTTGCGAATCTTCACGAACGTTTCGAATTCACAATGGCGACTTAAGCGCAGACATCAAAGATTTCTGCGATGGGGATTCTCCTTAATGCAGGAGCAGGGCCGTCTTTAGTTATGTGGTGGCCCCTAGCACATTTGGTTTTGGGGGCCTCTTCACGAAAGTTACTGGTACTTCGTAACTCAATCAATGAACGGTTATTTCCCTTACACCACTGTTCATTATTGTACTAAAAATTGTAAGAAATTTAAGGATTTCATGATATATAACTCTCCTTTAGCGTTACCCCGAACTAACGACGTGTACGTACAGAGTGTTTATGTAGCTCCTTATTTATTTTTAGGCACAACCGTAAAGGGAGTGACTTATGCTATCGACATCGCCAAAACTGTTCGTATGTGTGTGCAATAGTGTGTATCGGGCTTTAATAACAAGACAATCTCGAAACAATTGCGAAGTCTAAAATGATGATCGGTGGACGTAGGTACCTTTTACTCTTACAAAGTCACAAAGCAGTGGAATGCTTTAAGAAAATGAGATAGATAAAAATTGACAGTTGCTCGTGATCGCAATTCGGATTCGAATCGAGACCGACGCTCTAACAGCACAAATGTTCGAAAGACGTTCAGAGAATATCCATAGAATATTATAACATTATATGGGTATTTTATATCTATGTATAGATTCTTTGAACGTCTTCGGAACATTTGTGTTGTTAAATGAAGAAAAGAAGATACCGTGTAGGCCAGAAAGAAGTAAAACTATGAAGGGTCTGGTAAATATATTTTTCATTTGGTAGATAAATTGTTATTGAATTCGTAAGTTTTCTTTATTCTACCCCTAACCAACTATTCGTCAGTCGGGGCCCCCTGGAACCCGGGGCCCTGGGCCCGGGCCCAGCAGGCCCATGCGTAAAGATGGCCCTGTGCAGGAGACGCGCGGGCCAACTGTGGAAAAGCAGAATCCGCGTGCACGAAGCAAGCTCACGTATTTATAATTATAACGTAATTATCTCTACGAGGCATGGAGTGTCCAACTATGCTTGGCCACGCCATGCCCTCTCCATTAAGCCCCATCTTCTACCCGCACGCGAAATTCCTCGGAACGAAATTACCGGCCTCGCGTATATTTATAAATTAACGTAATTTCGTGCTTTACCATTTGCGTTCATGGGGTAACGATAGCGTCGCATTATGGAACGATGTCGATGGAAAATTTCGCTCGCGTGTCCTCTTCCAATTTTCTGCGTTCCCTTCGTGTTTCGCTCGACAACCGTGGAACGTCGGAAAATTTCATTTCGAACTTTCCTAGGGCGTAGAGTTGATGGTTACGTTTAACACTGTTAGTTCAATGGCCTCCTTTAATTATAAAATGCATGATCTCGTGTTTTGCCATTTATGCCCGAATGGAAAACGATGCTGTGAGATGGGACGACGTCGATGGAAAATTTATTCATTGGGTTTTTTTTCGGTGATTGTTTTTCTCTTACGCTCCAATCGAAAAGCCTAAAACCTCGAAAGATTTAAAGGAACGTTTTGCCAACTAAGCTCTCGATGTTACGACTTTACGTCGTTACGTTGAAACTGCACGAATATTTTTTCCTATCATAATGGCGACTTGATCTTGTCGGCGTGGAAGAGAAGACATTTAGGTGATTAATAGTAGTTTTCACAACAAATTTGAATTTCTTTATAGAATACTTTTTTCTATCGATGTTCAACAAGAATTCAACATAAATTTATCCATCACTATTAACAATATCTGCGGTAGAAAAATATTCTATCAAGCAAACTCTCGACGATTGTCTTTTTATAGAATATCTTTGTCTGCTAATGTTTAACAACAATGGCAACTCTTCCTGGTTGTCAACATAAACTGAACAATCAACAATTAACAATATACATATACGTTACAGGAACTTTCTACCAAAGCAAGCTCTCCCCGATTGTCTCAAAAGGTCCGTGCTTAGCTCAAAACTCACTTTTTGATTCTTCTCGCGAAAGATCCTCTTCTTTCAATGCTCTCCCATAATACCCACTCTCCCTCTTTGACCTCTCGACGCCCTCCTCTCGAACTCTCGCGCCCCGGATCTCGCTCTCCCCTTTTAGCCCCGTTCCAGGGGCCACTCGACGACTACCTTTGTCCATCGCGCGTACACTTTATAAAGCCACCGTGATCCTTTCTGAAAGGACAAACGCATCCTCGCATTCTCCTCCACCTCTCTTTTTGCGAATCCAACGTGAAAGGAAGCAAAAGTATACTCGAGTGGGATTTAACCGCTTCAAGAAATTCTCCACGCATCAGCGAATTTCATTTATTCGTATTCCATTGTTGCTCCGTTTCCTCGACTATTACGACGGAAATTCAATCTTTAATTATTAATTATCATTGGTAAGTCTGTTAGAAATTTTTTTTCGAGAATGTGTCTTCGTTTCTCAAACACGTTCTTCAATTCTACTTATTTCTCCGAGTAAATTTTTGCAGCTTTGATTTAAGAGAAAGTTCTATTTTCTCTAATTTGAACGACGCTCCTGATTAGTTGGAGTATTTTCGCGGGCATTTCACTTTTTCTTTTCTTCTTTCCTCTTACACAAACCCTCACAACTTTCTGTTTACGAGCGGCTTCTATAGACTCGCGGCTTCCATGACACACCGTGATACGCGTGTGCGTCTACTCAACTTTTTCTTCTCACAAGGCCGAAACGATTCTGTGCCCGTCAATGTCCGTCGAGCGTTTCTCGCGTAAGGAAAGTTTCTACGCGCGACATGTTCGTGTACACGTCACGCTGTAAATACAGTTTACCGTAAATAGTCAAAGTTGAATTTCCACGAAGGTACAGAAGCTTCTCGCGACAAAGGGTGAGTCAGGCATTTATAAATGCAATCTTCGTCGCGTAAGAACATCCTTGCTCATTCTCGTTAATTTCTTCACGAATCAATTTGCTCAAGACGAAGCGATTCTTTCGACTTTACGATTTCTATACGACATCAACACGATCCCTTGTTCCACTAACTGGAAGGCACAAAGTGTCTCACGCGAATTTACGATCTCTGTACGACATTAACACGATCCCTCGTTTCAGCAGCAAGAACTGATTCTCCCGATTTTACGTTTCTTATACTATACAGCATTAACCAGTTAACTGCGCAATTTTTTTGTTGAGTTTTGATTTTTAGTTTTTATATCGAATGGTAAGTTTCTTTTCATTGTTCATGATCGAAAATAGAAACTAGTGGTGGTTAGTGGTCGGCACGATCGCCGGGTGCAGAAAAGCTTCGCTTTCTGCCATAGGCACAACCGCGTAATTCACGTTTCCATACTTGAATTTCCCATAATTTGGAAACGGTTGAAGATGGCCGTACACAAAGTTTCGTGGCACCAAATGGGTATATACTCGATGTACATGCCAAATTTTGTTCGGATCCGTTCAGTCGTTTTGCCGGAATACTGGACTAAAGATTTGAATTAGCCGCCATTTTTTATTCGGCCAATCAAAAAATTTGAAAATTTCCAGTAATTGTCATTGTATACGTGTACATGTATGTGTAAAATTTTATCGGGATCCAATGAATAGTACCAAAGATATGAATTTTTCGATATTTGAATTAGCCGCCATTTTGTACCGGTTCAAGATGGCGGCTCACAAACCTTATTGTGAACTCACAGTAATGTACTTGATTTTTGTGCCAAATTTCGTCCCGATCGGTTCAGCCGTTTTTCCGAAATCGAGGATATACACGGACACACACACACGCACATACACACATACATCCGACGGTTTTCAGGATGGCGATTACATAAGTCACTCCCTTTACGGTCGTGCCTAAAAATTTGGATTGACGTGTAAACACCTCGAACGCAGTTAACTGGTTAACAGAAATCCTTTTGGCTCTTTCCAATCATTGGCTCCTTACACACAAGTATTTTCCATCGTTAACAATATTTTATTACGCACATCTACTCAACAATGAGAAATAAAGTGCTTTCTCTCATTAGGAACGTTCGTGAAGCGAGAGAAATTCGACAAATTCTAAATGTTTGTGAAAACCCCGTTCTGAATGCGATACTATTTTTCGTTGTCTCGCACCTTTCAACCCCCTCGAGCGGCCCTTATTAATCGCGATTAAACGCACCGACGCGACTCGACGTTCTCACCCTCCCTCGTGTCGTTCTCCTCGAAGCGGGCAATCGAAGCGGGCGTACCACATGCGGGCGCCGCGATGCTCCGCGTCGCGACGCGCCTGACGGTGACAGGTAAACAAGTGGAACGAGCAGGTACACGTAGGCGTGGAGGAGAACGGGGACTGGAAGAGGGCCCGCTACGTAAACGTCAGCGGAGATTTCGTTGAACGAGAAGGCGGAGGAGGAGGAGGAGGAGGAACTAGAGAGAACGAGGGAGAGAGAGTGAGAGAGAGACCTTACGAGTTAACCCTGAACTCACCGCAGATCGATTTGCGGTAATGCCAGCGGGCCGCGACGCCGGCTATAAAAGGTAGAGACAGAGACGCCTCGGTGCCACGGACGCAGGGGGAGACTTTAATAAGGGCGTCTCGTAAAAGTGGAACGACGCCGTGTACCTGAGAATGTGCGCAAGTGCGTAAATGCGCGTGGGAGCCCACCCTGAGAATCCTAGCAACCCACTTATTGCCTTCCAATCCTGATATTCTTCACGTCGTTAACTTGAAAGTGCGCTGATAATTTTTCCTATGTCAGAATTGCGTTTTCGTTCTGTCGTGGTGGAAGAGAAAAAGTCTTGCGAAATCGGTAAGAAACAAATGGACAGGGCTACGTGATCCTTACCGCCTTCTTATTGCCTTCTAATTCTGATGTACTTTAGGTCGTTGTGGAAGAGAAAAAGTCTTGCGAAATCGATAAGAAACAAATGAACAGGGCTACGTGATCCTTACCGTCTTCTTATTGCCTTCTAATTCTGATGTATTGGGTTGTCCCATAAGTTTTTTCCGCGCCGTCTACTGACTTCGCATCAAAAACAAGGAAGTAAGTTGTGGGACAATCCAATACTTTAGATCGTTATGTTGAATAATTTTTTTGTCATAACTGCGTTTTGGTTTTGTGGTCGTGAGAGAGAAGGCAATTAGGAAATCTAATGCGAACTCATTCTAAGAGAAACAGAGGTGAGAGGAAAGTTTAGAACGGAATTCATAGACATGTCTTGAGTTTTAAGGCGGTCTTGAATTTATCTGCAGATGTTGCGTAGCAAATAAAACGATTCGTACAGCATCTGAAGATGAATTGAAGATCGTCTAGAAACTCGAGACACATCTATGAATTCCGTCCTTAGAATGGTCATGGAAACTCACGAATAATTCACCGTAAGAATTCTCACCGTCTTCTTATTCACTTCTAATTCTGACAGTCTTCACGTCGTTAAGTTGAAAGTGCGCGGGTAATTTTCTCTATCATAATTGCGCTTTGCTCGTGGGAGAGGAATCATTTAGGATATTCATGAACGAGGTCAGATGTGAGCGCAAATTGCGCGCGGCCGGAACTCAACCCAAGAATCTTTACCATCCTTTCAAAATTATTCACCGTGTCGTTCTATCACTTTATTCTTCTCATTATAATAAAGAAGAACTCTCGGAAATGAATCTACGAGGTTAGTTACGAGTGTGATGGTTTCTTAACCAGCTAAGCCCAAGAATCCTCACGCCCTTTTAGCTCTTTCCAATCATTGGCTCCTTACACAGAAGTCTTTCGCATTGTTAACAATATTTTATTACGCACATCTACTTAACAACGAAAAATAAAGTGCTTTTTCTTATCAGGAACGTATGTGAAGTGAGAGATTCGGCAAATTTTGAACCTTTGCGAAAACGTAGAGCACCCCGTTCTGAATGCGATACTATTTTTTGTTGTCACCCCTTCAACAAAGGTCGATTATTTCTCTCACTACATTTATCTTGGAAGTGGTAAGAGATATCGAAAAGAAATCAAAAAATATTCAAAACGATTTTATGACCACTATAATATAGCGTCAAAGCCGATCTTTCTTTAAGAGGCGACTAGATTCACCCCTTCAAACCGTTTTTAGTCTCCAACAAAAACATTCAGGACGAGTTACTGTACCTTTTCACAAAGTTTCAGAATTTTCCGAATTTCTCACTTGCCGAAAAACCTTCCATGTCAGCGTCACTCGTCAGCTCCAACAATTGCATTAGGTAAAGGGAACATGTCGGTTTTTTTGTGCGTCATTTCTTTTTGGTACGTGATATAAAGACGACACTTCTTTTTCGCTTCGCCTAATAGTTTTCTCTTCGGACATTACGGTAGAGAAAATCAGGTGTAAATCAAGATACATAAGCCGCGAATTATGCGAGTGCGCTCGATTGGGAGTAAATAATTGGCGCGATTCCGATCGATCAACAGGGGTGAACAGCAGCAGTAGCAGCTCGTGGGAAGGATCGCGGATTATTCATTGCTCACGTATGAAAGGTTTCCGTTGCGTGAATTCATCGGATTCCATTGGCTTTTCCTCTGCCGCTTCCCTCACAGACAAGGCGCGTAGGATCGAAGGGTTGCTACGATAATCCGTCGCGACGGAGGCCGCCACGAAATTAATGAACCGTGCCGGGACGCTGTGGCGTCGAGGCTGAATATTAAAGCGGGATTTGGAGATTCCCTAATTCCGAAATTCCCAAAGCCGTGCCTACCGACAGTCGGAGGCCTCCCTTGGTAGCTTCTCCTCGGTTTGCACGTGTGTGTTAGAATGTGCTTGGCTGTGTGTGTTCGTGTTTGAACGTGTCTCTTTCTCTGCACGTGTGTGTACGAGAGAAAGAAAGAGAGAGCGAGAGAGAGAGAGAGACTCGACACACAAACACAAATACACGCGCGCGCGTTTGTTGAGTGCATGCTGTGAGTGTGAGTGTTCGTGTGTGCGCGCATAGAAGAGAGACGCCCGCTTTATCGCCTCACAAACTACCCTACCTTCGAATTTACTACGCGCCGGGATTCGGCTGGCCCCACTGCTGGCGGTAGCCCCAAGAATTTGTAATCCTCGCGGTAGGGATGAAACAATGGGCGGAAGATCAACGATGGACTGTGCAAGGGTGTGAGAACTAGACGAAGGGGATAAAAATGAACGAGCGTGAGAAACTTCGGATCAAGTGCTGACGCGCGCGAACCGAATCGTCTTGATTTAAATTAAAATTTCAAAGGGTCGCGATAAAACGGTGAACCGTGCGTTCCAATTTCTAAGGGACACGGAGAGGTGAAAAAGTCGAGATAAAAAAGTGGAAGTATCGATCGCATCGAGTACTGAGAAGATCGAATTAAAATTAGCGACTCGAGAAGTGGCCTCCTGCTATCGAGATATTTCTTGCGAATTGACCTCTCGAAATTTTCTTTGCGAATCTTGCGTATTTATAAATATGTAACATTGTGAAAACCAATGTGGACTGACCCTCGACAAGATGTTTTCGAAATTGATCATTCGAGTCGACGCGGCCTCAGAAAAGCAGGAACGAGAGTTTTGTCTCGAGGATCGATACGAGGAGAGTCAATATATCGAGGCTCTCTGGACGAAGGATTTGGTTTAGGTTAGATTAATAGGTCGAACAAAGCCGCGAACATTTTCGTTTTTCTTTTGTATGTTTTCAAAATTGATCCTTCGAGTCCACGCGACCACCGAAGAGCACGGACGAGTGTTGCTTGCCTCGCGCGATTTATCTCGAGGATCGATGTGACCAGAGTCGATATACGCGGACCGTACGCCGTTTTCGAGATCGTAATCGACGAACGTGAACGAGGCACACCGAAGGCACCGCGGCAGTCGATTCTCGCTACCGTGGCAACGATAGTTTGTCGTTCGTCTGAACGATTATCGGTGTTAACAGGAAGCCCCGAGCGTGTACTCGTTTCCGCTTCTGGGCACGAGCGCGTCACGAAAAAAGCTTGTGCGAAAAACGAAAATTCCACCGATTCCACGGTCCCACAACTGCGTATCATTTACAAACTTACTTCAAACGACAATGTTAAATTGTCAATTTACAAACATGAAATTGCCTTAAAATTGCTAAATAATTATTTATCGAAGGCATTGAAGCAAAGGAGAACGCAGTTTATAAAAGAAAGAAAACGGTTTTTAACACAGACGAATTGCCTACAAATCTTTTATTTGTTAGAAAATTCCAACGTGTCGTCCTTTCCAAGCCCAGACCATCGAAATCTATCATGTCCACAACCGACACGAATAAAAAAAGAACAAAAAAATTAATCGATTTCAAATTTATCAACTTAGACTTTAAAGTTTCACGAGTCAAGCGCCCGTCATCTCCCAATTAACAAGTTAAGCTCGAGGGTCGAGGAGCTCGCAGAGGTGCCGCGTGAACAATTTCTCTGGTATATCGGGAAATGAGTTTCGTGCCCACGGTAAACGGTAATGTCTTCGGCTCTTATGCGCTCAGCTGGCTCAAAATGAAAATTTCACAGGCCGGTATACATGACGACGCGAAAGAGGATCGAGAGCAGAGCGAGCCCGCGCGAGAACGAAAATTGCGCGCGACTTCGTCGTAGAGATTCGAGCCTTTGTTCTTCTTTGGTAAATCGCGTCTTTCGAGATAATCGAATTTTCCGCGCCACGAGACCATCCTATTTTAATCGCTCCTCTCTATTTTCGGTTTTAGCCTCGGCGTCGCGCACGAGCGAAGGGGAGAAATTGGGTCAAGTACGAATCCGATGCGTCGCTGGCACCCCGCTCGAGCGAGCGAGTCCACCTGCTCTCGCACTCACCCCACGCGACTTACGTTCCAGTCTCACCCCCTTGGGTTCACTTAGTTGCACGCGTGCTTCGGTCTATCTGTCACGATCGTTCGATCTGTCTGTCAAAATCAGCTGACCGAAGTGGACGTTTCGCGATAAGGAGCTACAATTTGCTGGTTTTGGAAAAAAAAGTTCTAGGATGCTTTTCTTCGGATCTTCGAAATTTGTCAGAATTGTTACTCGTTAGTAAGGATACACTTGTGGACGAAAGTTAAAAAGTCTAGTGGAGATTGAAATAGATTCAGGGTTAAGATGAGAGATTAATTTGTTTACCTTACGAAGTCATGTGTCTTCGTAGTTTAAGCTACGTAACTTTATGCGTTGCACGCTGATTTTATAAACAATACTGATAAGTAATTCGCAGTAAAATAGAGTCAATGTTCACCGAATTCCACAAAATTGGTTTGCTTCTTGACCATTGTCCTCCAGTATTTCTCTAAATTTCTGCAGTTCAGAACGAAATCAATCCTCTTTCACTCATCTTCACGAGAGACTAGAAACGCGAACGATGCAACTTAATTGTTCGTCTTGTTGAATTCGAGACGCTCTCTCCCTCTCTCCCTCTTTTCTTCTTTTTCGATCGTCCAATGACGAGAGGATCGATTGTTCGACATTTAGTTGTGACGATGCATCATCCTCCTCATTGTGGCCGCGTGACGAATGGACTTGGTGCGGAGGTAAGCGTGAGCGGGTTCCAGAGAACAATTGCGAAGCCAGTAGTATACGCGCGCGGTGCACGTACATCTCGATACTCTCGAAGTGGAGCAACACTCGATTGTCTCTGCCTTCGAAACACCGCGGCTTTTCTCCTACATCCACCTTAGTCCTCTTCATTTAAGGTCCGAGAGAACGCGAGAGTCTCTGTATAACAATAAGATGAGAGACAAATTTTTTCCGGTTAGAGAATCTTGTCCCTCAACAGAAATTTTCTTTCTTCATTCCATTCGAAGAAAAGCGTAGAATAACCGAAATCTCCTTTGCTTCTTTTTTTATTAAGAGAATGAGTTGTTTTCCCTTTTTATAAGAGCAATTTTGAACTAAGGAAAATTGCAAATTGAATGATTTTTTTCGAAATTTCTTTTTATCCACTTGCGAAGTTTCATCGATGGAGGCCCAGTTTCTTTAGAGGACGAAATTGTAATGAGGAAAGAGCAAAATCGTGGATTGGAATTTCTGGAATTTCGTCGGGCCAGCCGCGTGTTCACGAAGAATTCGACGAGGATTCGTACGAACTTGGCGCTTTATGGGAACGTTAACTTACGAGGGTGGGAATT
Source organism: Tiphia femorata (assembly GCA_944319695.1). Classification (NCBI taxonomy): domain Eukaryota; kingdom Metazoa; phylum Arthropoda; class Insecta; order Hymenoptera; family Tiphiidae; genus Tiphia; species Tiphia femorata. Next base: position 7,367,637 of record OX090902.1, read on the forward strand.
TATGCGCGCTTAAATTGCGAATTACGTTTGCTTCTCATTGTCGGCCGCTGCTCGGTGGGTGGGTGAAAAAGTAGGGGGAAAATTGCAAACGCGCCGACAACTGTAAATCAAAATGACAATATTCGGAGGGGGTGCAAGCTGCATTCGTTCAAATTTGAGCACGACTGTTTGAAAGAACATGGTAAAAAAATGTGGGTTACCTTCCTGGGAGCTGCGAAAGATAGAAGGCGTGAAAGCAATACAGTGAGGAATTATTAAAGGCACCTGATAAAATTCTCGTTGCTTCTTGCGAAGAACAAGGAAGTATGAAAGAAATTCGGTGAACAATCTTGCAAACGAAGAGTACAATATTCACGAGGATAAATTATTTTCATCCGAGTTTGAGCGCAATGTTTAAGCGAACACACGGTTAACATTCACATTGTCTGCTTGCGAACGACAAAAACTATGAAAGAAATTCGGTGAAAGTCAGTATAAGTAAAAAGTAAGAAATTCGCGTTGGATAAATTGCGTTCATTCGCAAAAAGCTATGTATTGGAGTTCTCGTTGTTTTCTTGCAGGCTGCATAAAGCGTGGGAGAAATTCGGTGAAGAACGATGTAAATCAAAAGTAAATTGCGTTTATTCGCAAAAGGGTTCGCATTAAAATTCTCGTTGTCTTCTTGCAGGTGAGAGAAAGTGTCGGAGAAATTCGGGAGGAATCGAGTGAAAAAGCACTCGTGGAATCGCTCCTTACGCCGCCTCTCGCGTAAAGCTCCAGTCTCGTGTGGAATTCGTGCCAGCCAAGACAACCAAATCCTATGCAAGCTCGACCAAATCCCATTCGGCCTGGGATCTCGCGCTCGCATTGCTCTTCACGCCGGCAAACTATTCGGAGCTTTTGCTTCTCACTTTTCACGATGCCGTCGCGAAGCAGCGCGTGGACTCTGAGCCCGACTACCATGTTCCTGAGAAACGATCCCTCTTTTCGTTTCGTTTCGAGGAAACAAGCTCTTCCTTGAAATTTGTCAACGCGCGTACGTGATAGGTCGAAAGAGTCTGAGAAGGAATCTTGATTGTTCGAACTTAGATCGTGAATCGTTGGTTTAAAAAGAGAAATGAGAAATTCGAGGATTTGCGCGCACAGTTTTTGTTTACAATTTTCTTTGTCAAATTGACGAACTTCGTGAATCGGTAGAATTTGTACGTGAAATTCGCGTATGGAAATTGACAAAAATCGTTAGTAAGATCGAGGTTCAGGTGTGCTTAATGGGTATCAAGGAGTTTGTGGACACGAAACAGATTCTTCTCGATTTACATGCTTCTTCGAGTAAATTAAAAAAGCATCTTGTTTCCAACCTATTATACATTCTGCTTCGACTGAATTCAGAAATTATCTTATGTCCAATCTATTATACATGCTGCTTTGACTTAATTCAAAAGTCAATCTGAGTATCCGAAATTCAATCAGTCCGTGATTCGTCGGATTAAAGTCACTAAAGGAAAATTGAATGGGCAGTGCAAAGACGCGAATCATCTTGTATCCAATCTATTGTACACGCTGTTTCAACCACATTGAAAAATCAATCTCTGCACCCAATACTGCATCGATTCTTAATTCGTGGGTTCGCCATTCGCCGGATTAAAGGTACTAAAGAGAAATTTAATGAGCAGTTCAAAGATGGGAAATATCTCGTCGTTGGTTGATGGAGCGTGGGCGCAACACACTACGGCAAGCGTGGGTGGAAAGTGAAGTTTAAGATTCAAAACCAGTGATCCTTCTCGTTCCACCATCCTGTTCAAATCTCGACGACTCTTCCAACCCTTGCAACTCTTCTTTAAACATTCTCTCTCTTACCAAACATTAATCGCGACAACAAGTAAATCTGTATCGCAACGTCTCTAGTCCGGTCTAAATGAATAAATAATAAATAACCGGCAGCAGGCTATAGAGAAGAGAGCTTAAAGAGAGTCGACCGCCGCTAAGCAGACATCGTCTTTAAAAAGCTCGAACGATTTTTGGTGAGCAAGAAGCTCAAAATCATGCAGCTTTATAAATAAAATTTATTTCGAAGAAAATTTCAATTCGACGCGACGGCGCCATGCTCCGTGCATATCTTCACACGATAATACAAACGACGGTACACGTTGCACATCCTTCCGCAATAATGTAATCAAAAATTTATCTTTAGAAAATCTTCTAAAAAGATGGCGTATAGAGAATTTGCAAAATCTTACCCTGCCTCACACTATCCTTCATAGGTAAAGTTAACATTAATATCGGATATTAGAATTCATTTTAAAGAGGATTTTAATTTGACAGCACATCTCCCGACAACATAACCAGAAATTTCTCATTAGAGTATCTTATAAAAAAAAATAGCTTATAAAGAATTTGAAAAAACTTACGCTGCCTAACACTATCCTGACGTCGTGAATTCCTGCTTCTCCTCCTCCTTCTCCTTCCAGGGCACAAAGAATCACAGATTCACGATTAATTTCTACACGACGATTCACGAAACAATTCTCGCCTCGCGGATGATCATCGGGCTCGAGTTATCACTTCTTTGGATTCTAGTGTTCCTTCGCCTCTCTCTTCTCTCCGTCTCGTGCTCAACGAAGGAGCGGCACTGGTAACAGAATCAGCCCCAAAGGACCACCATCGTTCGCGAATTCTGCTCGAAATCTTCTCCGAAGAACGTTCTACTCTCGCACAATTTATTTCATCGATTTATTATTACTTATTTATTCAATTTTCATTTGTCGTACGAGGTGCACGCTCTCTCCTACCGCGCGCGTGCATCTGTGCACACGCGCGTATAAATATCGATAGGTGAAGAATAAATTCTCAGGATGTCCACCTGCCTGGGTTCATCACCGCGTATTCCTTATCACCTATCCTTTATCACTATTTTCTCCTTTCTTTCTCTTCCACCGTTCTCTTCGCCTTTTTTTATCACCGACCTATCACTAATTTTTCCTTTCTCTTCTCTTTTCTTTGATCACCAATCTCTTATCACTAATTTATTTTTTAATCTTCTTCTTTTGTCTTATCAACGACCTCTTATCCGCTAATTTCCTGTTTCTCTCTTTCTCCCTCTTTCTCTCTCTCTCTCTCTCTCTCTCTCTCTCTCTCTCTCTGTCTTTCTTTTTCTCTATCTATCTATCTATCTATCTATTTATCTCTCCACTAGCGTTCTCTTCACAACCCTTCTCCTTACACCCCACCGGCCCTCTCGGCCACTCGATTCACTGCAACTAGGATAAAATGATATGTATCGTTCGCGTGCTACTCCCTCGCCGCGGCAACCGAAATGTTTTCGTCATACGGGCGCAGGCGTAGCTGCTCCAGGTGCTTCAGTTCCCGAGGTTTCTCGTTAAGCACGGTCTGGCTGCCGGCGATCGAGAGCATCAAATCACCTTTCCACCTTCTCTGTCAGGTACGTTTCTCAATTTCTCTCAGCTTCTCTTAACACACCTCTTGTCCTCGGCTCGTACACTCGCACTGTCCCCCACCAGCCACTCTCCCTCTCTCTCTCTTTCTCTCTCTCTTTTCCAATCTCTAAACTGACGAAAATTCCTCACTCGCGATTTCACACCCTTTCTCTTGTCCTTGAAGTATTCTCCTCTTGTTCTTCTTGATTCTTCTTTCCTCTCTCACGCGTTCTCTCGCTTTCTCTCTCTCTCTCTCTCTCTCTCTCTCACTCTCTCTCGTTCGCTCGTTCTCTACACACACGTTCGCTACCCAGTGCTACGGCCCCCGAGTCACATTTTAGTGCGACACACGGTTGACGGTGCGCCGTGGGGTTACGCTCGCCGTTCCTCGCTCTACCCTCTTTCTCTCCCCGTCTTATCCTCGCCTCTACTGCCTCCAAGAGCGGCCAGGTCGAGGGGGTAGGTTGCCCCCACTACGATTGCGGTCTCCGTACCACGCCGTCGCCGTTCGCTATCAACTACCCCCGCCAGTGGAAAGGGTGGGATGTGCGTGGTGGTGGGGACCAACACCCCCTCGAGTCGCGAACCTTTGCCAGAGTCTCCCAACCAGAGGATCTTTCGCTAATCGAGAAGCTTTCTTTAGATTGTAAAACTGAGTTTTTCCTTTAGACACTTGACGTGGAGGATGGGAGCAGTTCTTGTGACGATAAGAAGTGAGAAGAGTCGATTATTGATCTAGAAAGACGTGAGAATTTATTTTGAGGCTTCTCAATGGCGCTTGTTTGCATTGCGTAGTTAATAATACCTCGAGGATAGTATTAATATTAATTGTATAATTTTGCCAGTTTCTTTTATAGAGAATGTTAAGGATCTCGAGGATTGTCCAGAACTACCACCACTGTTGGAAGGGTGGAATGTGGATTGTGGCGGGGACAAACATCTTCTAGAGTCTCGAACCTTTTCTCATGTCAGAGTCTCATGATCAAAGGATCTCTCCTTAGTTGACAAACTTTCTTCAGAATGTAAGAGAGATTTCTTTTTAAACACTTGCCGTGGAGGTTGGAAGCAATTCTTGCAGTGGTAAGAGGCAAGAAGAGTTACTTATCGATCTAGAAAAGCGTGAATGAAAGAAAGGCGCGAATTAATTTTGAGATTTCTCGGTGAAGACTAATTTACATCGTGCAGTACCTGATACCTTACAAAGATCATTCTTATTAATTGTGTAATTTCACCGGTTCCTTTTAGAACGAACGATAGCTACGTCAAGAATTGTCCAGCTTGTAGAAAATGTTGAGAAACACTGTCGCGTCGGCTACAGTGGCGTGGCCAGGCTCCAAGGTACCCTGTGATCTCTCGGTGCGAATAAAATAAACTTTCAACTCCAATCGACGAATAAACTAACGTTTTTACCACAATACTCGTCCGCGCGTATCCCTTTCCTCTTCCTCCTCCAAAAGACAAATGAGCATTCTGCAAAATGTAAAATAAAATTAGAACAATTCCACGCAACATAAATGGCCCAACCAACACGCTCCTGAAGCCAGAAACATTTTCTTCTCTCCAACGGTGCATCGATAGAGTCGTGCTAGCTGCGGCTAATACCGTGTTCGTAGAAAAGAATTTTTCCTCCTACTTTCGATCCTCGTACCATCCCTTTTCCTTCTCATCCCTTCTCCATTATTGCTCCTTCTAAACAGGAGCGGCTTCTCTCCTGCGCTCTTATCCTTAGCGCACTAGAACTAACTCCGTTATGTTGCTCGCTATTTGCAGAATTAATGAAATTGTGTACCTACTGTGGGAAACATACTGGAGTTTCTCCGGCCGGGCGTGTCGCGCCTGTCGTTTACTACTTCCCCTTGCACAAGCCGCCACTGCCGTATCCAGTGCTCATGGTACCCCATGCTCTCTCCTCCATTCACTTCAATCTTCTTAAAGCAATTCGACAATATCTGAGAGAAATTTTCAAGGTTGTAGCGGTAGTGTCTAGTTCTTATCAGAATTGCATTTTCTGTCAGGATTTGGGATTAAGAAATTGGCAAGGTTCTTTGGGAATTTTCTGCGTGCAGGACTTCAGCGATTTTACGCCAATGCTCGTTGCCCCTACGGCCAGGATTATCCGCTTTGCAACGTACCGTGAAATCATCTGATCCCTACTTCACGTAGCGCAGTATCTCGCGAGCAGCCACTTATCCTATCTAGATGCGTGTAGTATCTCGAGCATCGTAGCTGCGCCCATTCAATGGAGTACTCTGATCCACTGACAATGCCGGTCCATGAGCAATGTCTACCGAATGCTGGACGTTCAGATGATTTTGTGGGATGATACTGACGATAGATCCAAGAGCGTTGCGTATTCCATTAACGGGCATTTCATTGACATTGATTGTTCTTGAACCTTAGAGGACTTGGAGTGGATGATGCGAGAATATTTTAGTTTTCTTGGTTACAGAATGACTAGAGATCTTTTTAGGTAGTTTATAATGTTCGTTGACGCCTTTTGTGCATCTTTGTTCTTCTTTCATTCAGGCCCCTTTGCCATGTACACAGAGGTATCTGGCAAGTGATCTAAGGGACCAGAGATTTTAAGATTCGCGAGATGCAAGTGATTACCAAGTGATTTTTCATCGTGATTCTTTTAAGCGTGTCTAGCGATGATTTTAAATATTTGCAATATTAATTTGGAAAAGGCTTTTGTGACTTATCAAGATTTCTTGACCCTTTCTTCCTTTTAGCTATACAATGCCAGAAGAGAACGATACAAAGAATCGAGAATTTTAATTCTGCCCAGAGATAGTGAATATTTAATCACAATTCTTCTAAGCAAAACGAATCAAACTCGTGCAAATTGTACGTATCTCCAAAAAGTGTCTTGAGCATAGAAACAGGAGCCAAACGTCTATTCCGCAGGGAATGTTTCTCCTTCCGCGAGGCTCCTACACGTCTTCATTGGAAACATTGTTCTCCGTCTGCCTTCTTTTTACGAATACAGAGCCTAAATACAATAATACAATGGATTCGTGGATTTTTGTAATCATGCGTTTATAAAGCATGCCTAGTAACGATCATATACATTTCCAAAAAAAGATCTGGACGAGTAAGGAAACAGGCGTTAGACGTCTGTTCAGCAGAGAATGTTTCTCCTTCCGTGAGGCTCCTACACTTCTTGATCGGAAGCCTTGTTCTCTGTCCTCCCCTCCTTTCATCCATGTGCCCCCACCATCCACGCAAAGATTCTCCTATTGACGTACCACCACTGCTGTATTTTTCACACCGTTTCTCCCCGCGCACCCCCGCCGCCCCATTACCACACCCACACGTATTTCTCCACTTACGTGCCGTCGCCACTGGCTGACGTAACGGCGAATTACGTCAGAGCGCCATCATACGCCGACGCTGCAATATCAAGGATGCACTGGCTTCGTCTCTTATGGCAACGTCGCTCGAGTCAAACCCCTAACCACATTCTTCTTTTTTCACGGTCTGCAATGAACACGAGGCGGAGATAGCAATGCTCGTTTCGTGCATCGATGAACCGTTTTTCTTTCGTTTTCGTATTTTCTCTTTACTGCGGAGTAGGTTGTATAATATACATCACGCGTTTTCAAATATTCTGGATTGATGAATTCGCACCTCTTCATTTTGATGTTCGAAGTAGTAACGTTAGAATGCAACATTGTTTTGTAATTGGATCGAAGAGAGAGGGTGCTGGAAGATTCTGATTTGTTAATGCAAAAGGAAAGATCGTGGAATTCTTTAGATGCATTTCGGTATTTACGTGTATCTTTAGTGAACTGCGGTAAATATTCGAGCGTCTGTAATTTTTCTTTCAAACACTAGGTAAACTCTTTGTGGTGGTCCACGGTAGTTTTCATTTGAAGTTATTTTGAAAATATTTTATATACCTTTGTATGGGCGATTGGAAATATTCTTTTTTATTATAAGGCTTATTTTTGAGAATCGAATTTAGAATTTCTGTGCGAACAAATGGTTGCCGAGTGCTATTTGAATTAGACGACAGTACCTTGCTTTTATTACGTGCAAGAATTAATTAGATCACAATTTTTTCTTTAAAGTCCGTCTTTGTTGCTGTAGTTTACTGCTTTTCCCGCCCGATTTCGTTGCATTTTCATTACTGTAGATATAACATTGTGCTATCCTCTTACTTATTTCATCTAATTTGCTTATTAACAATGCACATACCTTATTATCTTGTTATGATTATGTTTTACTATATTAGCACGTTGCAAAAACGTACTTCTACTTGGTGATAATTCGTAAGTCCCTTTACTTTAAATCACGTAATATGCATGAAAAACTGATGAATAATGTAAACTTTGCAAGTTCTACTGCAAACTTGAGACATTTTCTATTTCATCGGGGAAGTCCCATTCCACACAGAGAGTAATCGGTAATTTCCAAGTGAAGATTAAGTAGTCATAAAAAAAGTTGCACAAACATTCTGGTTAGATGGCACTGCATGCAACGGCTCAGGGGATAAATCCTATCTGCTAATTGCTGGTGGTGTTACTGATCGTATGCTGCCCAATGTTTTTCTAATTGTTAGAAGGACCGGTTCCAAGTATTTGTTTTAAAGTTGATGACGACTCAAATGCAGCTGTGCAAGAGATCATGCAAAGGTTTAATGCCTGAGCGGCAGTGTGTGCAGGCTGTTACGAAAACATGCAAGGCAGTAGGTTGGGTTGCCTATCCCTCGATCTGCAGGCGCTCGCCCTGCTGACCGGCTGGACAGCGTGGAGGGGGGCAGGCTGCCGGTTTACTGGCACTAGGTGGCACTGGACGGGGGTAGGGGTTCGACCATATATGTAATATTGGATAAGGCCTGGTTGCTCAAATCCAACAAACAAACACAAAAAAAAAAAAATATATATGTAATACTCCTATATTGCTAGCCACGTATATTTCCTATAAACGGAAGCGGCGCCGAGAAAGTGAGACAGAACATCGTACTTTCGAACATATGCGCATGCGTTAGCAGCTGCACGCATACGCAGTTGCGCCAAAGTACGAAGTGAGAGGATAGATAACTGTGGTGAGAGTGAGAGGTTGATATATGTCTGCACCGTGATGTTTGCGTCGCCTCTTCAGTTCCATTAGCGATATAGTAGTATTACATATATGGGTTCGACGCTCTCGACTCATGCCTCGTCCTTATATTAACTGCACTTTAATTATTTTAACTGCAATTTACCGACCGGTAGCCTATTAATCGGCTTTTTTTAATACCACCTACCGTCAGTAGATCGGCAGTCCGTCCCCCTCCACGGCCTCTTGCCGGTCAGCAGAGCGAGCGCCTGCAGATCGAGGGATAGGCAACCCAACCTACTGCCTTGTATGTTTTCGCAACACCCTGTACGTGCGTGTCTATCCTATCATACGCGAATATGAGATTAACCACAAGGTAGTATATACGTGTCCATTAAGTGGGTTCTTTTTAAAGCACTCAAATGTAGGAATCCGGTATATTATTCCAATGTAAAGAATACTGTAAAAGTGTAAAATTATCTCAATAAAATATGATATTCCCTAGACGAATCTGGAGCGGGTCGTAACAGGTGGCACCTTTTAATACCCAGTGCATCCTTCTGATCGTACAAAACCCCTCAGAGTGCTGCTGAGCAAAATGGTGTCCTCGTCCTTACAAACCGGTGCTGGGATTTACGAGTGCCACCTATGTTTTCATATTCTTACGGATATATCGCACTTACCTAGGTTATCAAGATCACCATGTCTTACTTTATCGTCCTGTGCTCCATCGAATGAGCTTTGAGTTCTCGCATTGCGACAGAACATAGGAATGGTCAATTTGACGGTGCTCACCTGGACAGAACGATTTCTCTCAATCGTGCAGACGTTAGTACATGACCTGGAAGTGAATGAATATCGTTGCCGTAACCGAAGAGCAAATTAATCAAAGGTGTGCAATTACTGACATAAATACCTATGCTTCCGGTGTGGTGTGTTCTTTCACGCGTTACTGCAATCACATTACAGTAGACTCCCGTATAATGCGCGTTCCTACAGCACGAATTTCTATAACGCGACTATATATTGCGACTACTGTTTTCATATAAGGCGATTCCTTCTACAACGCGCCAAATAATAAAACGTTTATATGCTACTTATTTTTAAAATACTGTCCAATTTGATAAAGCACTGAAAACAGACGTTGGCGAAGTGGCAATGATTGATACATGTTACCAGAGACTATACGTGTAAAAATGCTAACATGGCTCAATTTCGTACAACGCAAATTCATACAATGCGTGACACATTCATCTCGCTGTACTTAGTCTTGAATTTTGTGCTATTCTTTGGAGTAAGAAGTATTTCCCTCCTCCGTTTCCTTGTAACAATAATGTTTTACGTTACACAACTCTATATGGCTGTTCAATGTACCCAGCCAGATGACTGGATACATACCTTAATAAATATTGTATATTTCAGAATGGTAGCTGTGTTAGCACGAAAAATTCTGTTTCCTAGTTCCATCTATCTCACAGGTGCAAACCTTTATTGTCTTTCGCTTTATTATTCAACGAAACCATTTTACGACGCAGGCGGAATTACGCGCCTCGCGCGTTTATTATTCACAAGTTCGTACTATTTTCCACCACGCGCAAAAATGAATGCAATTATCATTATCGCTGCGAGGGGTAAGAAATGTGAGATAGTAAAATAGAAGAATGCACAATGAGGGGTCGTCGATGTGGAGCTGGGTACGACGCGGGAGGGAAGGAGGCAGCCGCGCAGTTCACATTCGTTCACCGACTACGGAACAGTATGGACTTCTTCGATAATCGATACTATAAGCTGAATCGACGGCTCATGATGATGATAGGCCAGTGGCCGTTTTTGCCTACAAAACAGAAACTTTTACCGACATGTGTTGTGGCGATAGTACTAGTATCCTCCCATATTTTGATGGTTTGATGAACACGTGTATAAATATTAATATAATAATACAACATATAAACAAATAACGATATATCGTTATAACATTGGAATACGATCATTCTTCCGCATTTATTTTTGTCATACGTTTCCTCAACTTTTTAGATCGCCAAGTGCTATACCAGTAGAATAGATGTCGTCTTCGTAAGCCAATTCATTCCCACGTTCACGCTTCTGCTCATGGGAATCGAAAAGTATCTAAATTACATTGTTAACTACAAGAAGGTAGGTTGCCGACAACGCTAAATATACCTACTGCATTGTGCTTATGAGACTGGATCCATTCAAGGGTGTCATTTCCTTTTCATTAACACGTTCCGTGCAGCGTGGGGCGTATACGAACTTTCCCTTTAAGTAAAGCACTCGCTTGGTAGAGTAATGTTCAGCCACGCATTTGTTAAACTAATCCCTAGAAAAAATATATTTACGGCTTTGTTGTCTTATGTACCTTAAACTATACACCCTTTTCTTGATAATTGTGATTTTTGCACTATTTTAATCATTGCAAGCCATACGCCAAAAACCAAAAATGCACTCGTAAAGTGTGGGGCGCAAACGCCCCACGCGGCTTGAACGAAAAGTCTTCGAAAAATGGCCTGGCACGGAACGCGTTAATATTACGATAAAATAGGTGATGGAATTACTGAACTACATCGAGGCGCATTGGCATTCCTTCAACGCGAACGAATATAAAATAATGTGCAAGGTGGCAGAGGAGGGAAGACTAATTATTCTTTACTCCGTCGGTAAGCGATCCACCGTTGTCGTTACGGATGTAAAGTTTCAATGTTTGTGAAAATTTTGATTTACAGTATTCTTTTACACAATGGCAGCTTGCTTTATCTCGTACTCCCTCATGTCCCCGATTCTCGACCTGATGACCGTCCCTCTCAACGCGACTCGTCCACGCCGACTTCTGTTACAAATGGAATACTTCGTCGACGAGAGCAAATACTTCTTTCCTATATTACTTCACTTGTATATCGTGGCCTTTGTGTACATGACAGTAATACTGTCTTCCGATTCCATAATATTAGCCTACGTACACCACGCTTGCGGATTGCTCCTCATTGCAGGGTAACGAATCTATGCTTAATTAATTAAGTAAATTATTATAGTAGCACCCTTCTTAAAGCCTAAGGTTTATACAGGTATCATCTAGACCATGCTCTCGACGAGTCGAAGGAGACAGGATGTAAGGCTAGTGAAGATGGGAGTGCGTTCGAAAGAATCGTTATCGGTATTCAGCGACACGATGCAGCACTGCAGTGGGTAATCGTTTAACGTGTTAAGGGGCAGTATCACCTTTGGCATGTAGCGACTGGGGCGATACTTGCAGCTTTGACTGTACCATTTCTACGGGGAATTTGCAGTACATTACAATATCAGAAACTACGGCTCTGTACTTGATTATTTCCCGGTACGAAACGAACGAAACGAAAGCTTAAAAACCCGGCCACCTAATGAATGTTTCAGATGCAATCCAATTGTCAGGATGGTATTTTTAAATTACGATCGAAATTGCGAGTGTGGAAAACCGGTGATTTGCACGAACAAAGATGGCTGCCCCTGAGTATTAGTTTTTCACGATTTTCGCACAAATCACGCTGGAACGATCGACACTCTTTGTTTCATTAGCGACGAACTATATCACAGATATTGGTAAAAATCATTTTTTTGGGTTTTTATGCGTAAATAAGCCGTAGTTTCTGAGCCCGCGATCCAGCTGTCAAAACCCAAAAAAATAATTTTTACCAATATCTGTGATATAGTTCGTCGCTAATGAAACAAAGAGTGTCGATCGTTCCAGCGTGATTTGTGCAAAAATCGTGAAAAACTAATACTCAGGGGCAGCCATCTTTGTTCGTGCAAATCACCGGTTTTTCACACTCGCAATTTCGATCGTAATTTAAAAATACCATCCTGACAATTGGATTGCATCTGAAACATTCATTAGGTGGCCGGGTTTTTAAGCTTTCGTTTCGTTCATTTCTAACCGGGAAAGAATCAAGTACAGAGCCGTAGTTTCTGATATTGTAATGTACTGCAATTTCCCCGTAGAAATGGTACAGTCAAAGCTGCAAGTATCGCCCCAGTCGCTACATGCCAAAGGTGATACTGCCCCTTAAGCGTCACGCCCCACGCTGAAGAAGATGACTGGCAGAGTTGGCAAAAAATGAAAAACTGTGGCCATCTTCTAAAATCTAAAGCTTCACCACAACTGACTATAATCGGCATCCGTACACACAGCACTTCGCGCGACCGCCGACTATAGTCGGTGTCCGTAGCGAAAAGGTTAAATCACTTGAACGCACGTGCGCGAGATAAACAATCATTACCATAAACTTTCCACCCCAATTCAAATGTTTCCGTAAAGGTTTTACCGAACTTAAACGTTTGAGTATCACGGATCTTTTTTGTTTCCCAATCCAAAATTGCCAAGCGGTGCGATAGCTTGTCTCATTCCATGTCGAAAAATGCCATGAAGGTCGATGCCATGAAACTCGATGTTTTAGGTTAACGTATATGCGGAAAATCTTACTTATTTCGCTTCACTACTATTTTGATATCTCATTCCAATAAGTCTCATCATAATGTCAATGGCCATAACACGCTGGCACTGGCTGGCACAGAACAGAAGAAGCGCGATCGCGCCACATGACACTCAACCCGTTAAAGCAAAATGTGGGTTTTGGTGACGATGTGACAAAAATAGAGTCACTTTCGGATCTACAACTTGACAACGTCTTGACCGATTCTAATGATTTCAGTCTGATTTTATACAGGGGATACACAGTTTTCAGTATACGTATATGTATACATTGTTTCAAGCTATGGCGTTTGTAATCTTTGTTAAATTTAAAAAATTCCGTTACTTCTCAGACATATTCTGTAGTACATTTAGGCCCAAAGGTGCGCTTTTGCTTGTTTTCATAAGTATTGCAAAAGGATTATTACTTTTTTTCTCTTTACACCAAAAATGTCATATGCATACAGAGGGAGATTTCCCTCCTGATCACGATCATTTGGTGCTGGCAGAAGCATCAGTTTGGACAGGCTTTGTATAGGTCACGCATTATATATTTTCACGCGACGTTTCCACATAAGAGCAGAATACGGGGTGAACAGAAAGGTCAGCAAAAGACGCTTGGCGCTTAACGTGTTAATATGCTGGATGCCTATGGCATCGTAACGTTACAGAAGACTGACATTTACATCGTCATGATAATTGCTGTTCTCCCATTTAACCTTACAGATTCATCGAACGCGTGAACACTTGTTACGAACGCTCCGGTATCATTACCGTTTTACTTGGTTTGCTCTCGATGTGCGTGGGCCTATTCTGCGTACGTATCTTGTTTCATGTTCTAATCAAATGCATTTCCAGACTCTTTTCATTTACACATTCTCAATTGTCTTACAGAGTGTGGTGCTAATCAGATTGGGCAAATGGAACTCCATGTTAATGTCTGTGACGATAGCTTTTGGGCAAATTACTTACATGATTGTCTTCATGTACTTTGGTCAGTGCGTAATTGATCACGGTGCCATGATTATGGAGAAGACGTGAGTGCCTTAAGGCGGGTACAGATATACAATAGAACAACGTAACGAAACTCTGTCGCGTAATCATTTTCTCAGTTTGTAAAGGGTACAGTTTTATTTTCACTATTTAGTAAAAACGGAAAGAGAAAGCTACGCTGTTACGGCGTTACAGAGTATGGTCCTAATTAACCATGAAATGGAATTACGTTAAGATGTTCCGTTGCATGTGGGTACCCGTCTTTACATGTCAGCTTCACAGATCTAGCGTAAACATCAAGGTCATGTATTGTACTCACTTGTTAGATGCTGCCTGAGGTGGTACGTGGCGCCTTTGAACACCCAGAAATTAATTCCACTGGTCATACAGAGGAGTCTGTCTCCCTGCCACATTGTCATCGGTAAAATGTTGCCACTATCCATGCAGACGGCTGCTTCTGTAAGAATCGCGTAGCTACGGGATTTGTGAATATCGATAACATTTTAGAATTTTTATGAAGTTATTACACTTGGCACAGATGATGAAGACTATCGTGTCTTATTTTACTGGTCTGTGCTCGTTGGGATGACCCGCTAGTCTTGTCGTTGCAACATATTATAGGGATGAGAAATTACACGGGCCATACCACCAAAGAGAGAGTCCTCTCAATCACACTCGTTCGCATCTGACCCAGAAGCTGCTGAACGTCCTTTGCCGTAATCATCGAAGAACACATTAGTTATAGGTATTCACTTACCGACACAAGTATTCTTTCGGTCTGTTCTATTCTCTCATGCGTATTCTAAACACTTTACTCTTTCGTGTATCTTTTCTATTCTTTGTATTAAAAATTTCGTTTTACCTCGTTCGCATGTGAGAATAATGTTTTATGTTACAGATACAAGCCTATACAGCAAATCGGTGTTCAATGTACCCAACCGGATGACCCGAAAAATATACTTCTATGAAAATATACTGAAATGAAGAGTGATATCAGAATGATGTCCGTCTTATGAGTGATTACGAGAACTTTGCATTGTTCCTTCTATTCAATTCACAAGTGCAAATTACACTTTGTTCTCAAATCCAATGACACGTGAATCTTTTATTGAAGCTGCTATTCCCGCAGTATTTCGCAGATGAATGTAGAACAAGTGTGTATTAGAAAGTGTCTTGCTTCTATTAAAAAAAGAATCAGAGTGAATGTGCATAAATTTATATAGCTTTCTCCAATACAACAGGAAAGTATGAAAATTGTGCTATATAGAAGCCCTGTTAGAAACTATATGCTGCAAATTTTGTAAAAAATAGTAGTAAAATGCAAATAGTAGTAGGAATATTTGAGAAAACAGCCTTACTTTCATAGATTATAATAAAACGGACAGATTTCTGAAATATTGCCGGTATAGAATTTCGTCTCTGCTGGTGTGTCGACTCTTATCAAAGGCTAACGGGGTGCTTTCATTGCTGTTATAGCAGTGCATAACATTCAGTGATAAGAAAAGTCTTTCATCACTGGATACTTTTGTTAACAGCATGGGAAAGGTATCTAAATTATACTTGTTTAACCGTATTAATGTACGTTCCAGCTAGTATAAGAAATAATTCAACTTTCTTAGGATTACGAAATCAAGTTCTTTCTGCTCGATAATCTCGGGAAAGAGGTGAAGGAATTATTGCATAGCATTGAGGCCCATTGGTATTCTTTGAGAACGGACGAGGAGTGTGACATTATGTGCGAGCCAGTCGATAAAGGAAGACTCATTGTTTTTTACTGTTCCGGTAAGCGATTCAATTTTCATACTGGAAACGCGCACAAGTTTTGTTAGTTTCCCGAAAGCTTCGATTTTCAGTGGTCTGATGCGCAATTACTGGTTGCTTTGCCTCGTACTCGTTTGCTTCCATCGCTCTCGACTTGATCATCTCTCTCAACGAGACACATCCACGTAGACATCCATTCCTCAACAAGGATCAACACTTCTTTTCTACATTATTACATATGTACAGACTGTTACGAAAACATACAAGCACCGCGGAGAGATTGTCAAAGAGGGTCAGCACTTATGCGTCCAAGGGGGCCAAAAAATTTCACTGAGTTGAGCACTATTTTGGCGTAACTACATAGCAAAACAACGTAGCTTACATTACAACTCCATAAGTACGGTTGATCGAATAGAGTACTACAATTATCTTCGGGACCCGCCGGGACCCGGCAAAACGGCCCCTCCAAATACACAGGGGCCGACCCTCTTTAACCCTTTCGCGGCGGAGCGCTCAGAAATGAATTGCACTCTAGGCAGCCTGCGTGACGGTGGAAGGTCGACCGCGCGGACGACTTAATGGACATTATTGGACAGTTACCAAATAATAAATAGTAGATAACAAATGAACGGCGCCAAAAGGCGCTGTTCGCTCGAAGAGAGCGGCTCTGGATGAGCGCCTATAGGTACTAGGTTTGTTCGCGTTGCTTACACTCATTACACTCAGTTGTAACGAGTGTTTAGTGAATTTTCTAGTGAGTGGAAAAAACGTTAGTAACTTGTACGAAACAACACGAACGGCTGAGTGTAGAAAATGAACAATATATTCCTCAGCATAAAAATGATAACGTAAAAGTTGTATACTGTATCGAAAAAATCCAAGTATAAAATATATTTAGAAATCGCGATGTATTTCTCGTGACATTTTTCAACTTACCGTCTTTTCACAGCCGTACACTCGTTACTCTTCCTCGGGACCAAGTGTGAAAAGTGTTGCACGAATTGTATTTACACCCGTAACAAAAACAGAGGTTTTGACGTCACTTCCGACAACTCGAACGAATTTGTGTACACTAAGTGCAAAAGTGTTAAAAGTGTAAGCAACGCGAACAAACCTACTGTTCGGTCAGAGTGAGCGTCTATAACCGAGCGCCTAAAGGCGCTGTCCGCTCAGAGTAGCGTCTATAGCTGAGCGCCTAAAGGCGCTGTTCGCCGCGAAAGGGTGAACAATCTCTTCTCGGTGATACAAGGCAGTAGGTTGGGTTGCCTATCCCTCGATCTTCAGGCGCTCGCTCTGCTAACCGGCAAGAGAGTGTGGAGGGGGACAAGTTGCCGGTTTACTGGCGCTAGGTGGCACTGGACGGGGATGAAGGTTTCATGCAGTTTGATGCTCGCCACTCATATATGTATGTAATACTCCTATATTGCTACCTACGTATATTTTCTATAAGCGCGAGCGGCGCCGAGAAAGTGAGACAGAACATCGTACTTTCGAACATAATGCGCATGCGTTAGCAGCTCCGTAGAACGCACGCATGCGCAGTTGCGCCGAAAGTACAAAGTGAGAGCATAGTATACTATGGTAGAGTGAGAGGTTGCTATGTATGTCTGCACCGTGATGTTTGCGTCGGCTCTTCAGTCCATTAGCAATATAGTAGTATTACATATATGGACGTTAGTCACTGGTACATACAGAGTTTACACATGAAAATATTTAAGGTGTTTCCGCCTATTCTCCTGTCGAGAAGGTAGCTTCATCATCCACTTGATTTATGTTTAGCCGACTTTTTCATAAAGTCGTTCAAATGTATTTCACATGGATATTCAATTATTTGTTTGATTCAGTCTATACGAGGCTTTAGAGTAGTTTGTTTTTTACTTAGGCGCCCTCATTGTGATTGGTTCATTGAGAGTCGGCAGTCGAGTCGGCGTGTGCAATCGGTAGTCTGATACGTGCGGGATCCGTCAAAACAAACTACGTCTTTTCTCGTGAGAATATGATTTTTTAATCGATCCAGGGAAAATAAAAACGTTATTACGTGTTGGAGGTCCGACCAGGAGCATATTGTTACTAATAGGGGAATACTCGCTTCGTAGCTGTCCTCGTAGTTGCAATACGGACAGCCTTACGGCATCCGACATAGTTTTCGAACGCACCCTGAATTGAATATATAGAAGCTTCCTGTCCCTGCCTACCGTCTTCCGATAAAGCATCTTGTATGCCTTACGTTTATGAAGCCTTTTCCGGTAAGGTTGCAAAATGACTGGCTTCAGTGAGAAGGTTTGTATTCATAATTTTATTATATTATACGCTATGTAAATGGCTTTATTTAGAAAACAGATATTTTACGAAACGTATGCCAAGAAGTAATTTTCAACATGATAGTAAACGTTTAATGTGCATAGCAGAGAGAGTGTAATGTCAATTTGCCTCGGGGAACACAGTTACACGTGTTTGTTATCGACCGCCGTATTTTTGATGAATGCACCGTTATAAATATTACAAAGTCTCACTACTGCGTTATTTCAAACGTTTTTTTCGTATATAGATACGATTTGTGGTTAACTGATTTGTATTTAATTTGACGTAAAAATTCGACACGTGGATTTGATGACTCAATTTTCATATATATGTAAACACATGATGGAATTTTTAATGAAGTATTAACTTCTTTTTGCGTATGTAAAGTGAGAAAATGTAACGATAGTATATTTTCAGCCAATATTAATCGATGGCCGTGGCCATCTACTTGGTCGCTTGGCAGCGATTATTGCCAAGACAATTCTTCAAGGCAACAAAGTCATTGTAGTACGCAGTGAGCAACTTAACATCTCTGGAAACTTTTTCAGGTTAGTATAATTGCTAGTGTATTGTTTCTTCAGATTGTTAATGTGTTTCGTCGTACTGCACAGAGTTCGCATCTTCTAAACTCAATTGCGTATTCTTACAATTGTACGAAAGGTCGTTGTAGGATAATGTTTTTCTATACACTTTTCTAGGAATAAATTGAAGTTCATGTCGTTTTTACGCAAAAGATGTAATGTAAATCCAGCACGTGGTCCTTTTCATTTCCGAGCTCCCAGTAAGATTCTTTGGAAGACTGTTCGGGGTATGTTTGTTCACGACACTCTTGAAAAATTAATTTGTCTCCTTTATGTAAAATTCTATGATTATTTTATACATCTTACCTACATTATTTGATAGTGTAATGAAATTACAAATTTTTATGAGATTACATCTCAGTTTTTTATAAAAGTATAACCAGTTTACATACACAATCTTTATGATCATATAAATTTGAAGGTATGATTCCACATAAGACGCAGAGGGGAAAGGATGCACTTAGGAGACTGAAGGTCTACGAAGGTTGCCCACCTCCCTATGATCGAAGGAAACGTGTAGTTGTACCTGGTGCGATGAGAGTAATGTGTCTTAAACCTGGCAGGAAGGTAAGATGTACAATGTAGTTGAGTAAACTCAGACATATAAACGTAATTTAATTATTGTAAGTATCTCCGAAATGTTACATATAATTAACGTAATACCCACAATGATGGTTTGGTAATTTGCGCCTGATTGGTCACAGTTGTTAACTGTGCATGATGTCACTAACTGCTGAGTGTGCCTAAAACAATAAAGTAATTGATTCTATGTGTTGTTTCACTGTCATTACTAATTAATATTATTTCAGTACTGTCATGTGGGTAGACTGTCTCATGAGGTTGGCTGGAAGTACAAGGCTGTTGTACGTACTTTGGAGAATAAGAGACGTGTTAGGTCTATACTTGAGGTTCAAAAGCGAAACAAACTCAAGGTATTATTAAATTATTTAGTCAGCCTTCTTAATTTGCAAACACGTCGAGTCATACTAATCTGTAATTTTTTTCCACAGAAACTCACCAAACAAGCTGGTGAATCAGTTACTACAGCCACAGCTCCTTATACAGCAATTATCAATAATTTTGGATACAATTGATACACGTACAAACATAATAAAACTTTATAAACATTCAAGAGAGGTTTTTATTTTTAGTAAATATATATTACTGATTCTCTTCGAGAATAATACTTTGAAGCCTGGAAAGTATTTGAGTAGATTTATTATATTTAAGTAAAATAAAATTTTATTATTCATTCAAATTACACGAATACCTATTTACATAATCTCACACACTGTATTGTTAATTATAATTAAGTTATAACACTATCTACTGTATAAACAACAGTTCCGCTTGTGTCATTGTCTTCATCGTCGTGTACTTCGTGTTCCTCATCTTCGGAACTGGAAGTATAGCCAATTTGTTGTCGATGATTTTTATCTATATTCTCGGGCAAAGGTCCTAAATTGTGTAATCCAAGTTGTTCAGCTAATCTACCTGCAGCATGCTTAGCTTGAATTACCTATTAAACCAGTTGTCAAATTAGGAATATGGATGTGTATTTTCATAGGTAGTCGATATTACCTGTAATTTTTCAACATGCTGTTTTTGTAGCACCAATGACTCGTTTAAGTTTAAAAGTTTTGCAGCACCGTGGACTATAAATGGTGGCGTAGCTGCAGTCACTTCCCAATTCTTATTATGTTTTCTTTCTTTTTCTTTGTTCGGATCATGAACATTACTTTTTGTAGTTTTAAAAGGTTTAAATGGTTCTTTCCTGCCGCACAAGGATGAATTTTCAACTTTATTAACAATATATTTCACGTGTTCTATCTCTGTTGGGGTACTTTTAAAAGATTCAATTTCTTCTAAATCCTCGTCCTTAATTAAACTCTCTTCAGGTTGAATATGTATTATTTTTTTCTTATGAACTCCTGTTCCAGTTGGCTTATGGTGATACGAAATATTATAATTTCTTATGTTATTTATTATCTAATATAGAAGATTGGTTAAAAAAATACAAACCTGTGCTAGTATTTTTAGCGGATCTTCCTCATCGTCACTGTCTAATTCGATAACTTTTGATGCAAAATCTGTTTCTGTACATGTTCCTGTCCATTCTAACTCATTCATTGCAGCTTTACCTACAGATGTAATATTTAACTTTGAAAGGAGCGCCGCAGCATTTTCTACCTCATTTTTAAGCTCAAGTTCTTGCAATATCTTACGATGAAAATTTATGATCTTTTCTCCCTTATCAGGAAGTTTAGTAATGAAGGCTCTAAAAGTGGTATTCAAATAAAGAAAAGGAATTTTGTAATGCCAACAGTCACTATACTTAGCATTTAACTTAACCTACTTGTTAGCAATAAGGTTGGTTTGTCTCTCTAAAAGTTCTTTCAATTCAAACTTTGATTTTTTACTCAAATCGTCAATATATCCTTGATGTTCCTTTTTCGTTGTAATTGATACGTCCCCAGGAATCTTTTTAATTATTTTTCCTTGATACATCTTCTGTCCATTTGGTGCGTTTCTCAGTGGATATTACCATAACTTTATTCGAATATTTGATAAATTGCTCTTTAAAAAAAAGGTTAAGAATTCAAAACCAATTTGTTTAACAATTGTTAACAATCTTTAATCATATGTGGTTTACTCGGCATTTTCACGACTTAATAACATACATATTGACATTAAAACTTTGACAACTCATTAAGTAGTTGCACTTAATTATTACAGCTTCTGAGGACACGGATTTCACAATTTCACTCACGTTTTATATTCAAAATAAAAAGAAGTCGAGAAAAGAAGCGATGAGATGATCAAACACGGGGAATCAGCTTGTTCATTACAAACAGAATGCTGCAGCGTATAGAAAGCTGCGAGAATTCGAGATCTTTGTTCAGTCAATCGATAGCAATCGACATACCAAATGAAGATTCTAATTCCAATTTTAACCTCAACTATACTTATCTGAAGGTTTGGAATAAATACTGCGAAGTGTGAAAATTATTGGCAATTGCTTACAGATATTGTACGAGAAAGAATCTGCTCGTAAGTTATATTTACGTACACAGTGACGTGCTTATAATTCACTACGGAATTGGCAAGGAAGTACTCTTCTTCATGCAAAGTGGCGAAAGTGACGTAAAGTTGTAATGATTGACATCAAGTTCGGAAAATTGGTAGTATCTAGAAATGAATTGCAATGGAGGGTCGTCTTTGGGTGGTGAATGTAGAACAAGTGCTTCCATGGACAACAAACCAATTATTACTTGTAAGTTTATTTCTCTTATTCCTTTAACCTCTTTCAGTGGATATCACTATTTTCACTGACAGATCCACTAATCTGTTAATAATATCTTCCTCTCTGATTAATAATTATTCTAACATTCAATCAAAAAATTACATACTGTTGTTTATAAAAAATAAATCACATTTTCATCGACCTACTACGATACAACTATTTCTTCACACCTTACTGTAAAATGCGTTATTACTAGAAAGAATTGTTGCCTGAAGAAGTAGGTTATAAATCATATTGTACATAACGTATAAATGCTTTCGCTTATTCCTTATATTCGAGACCTTCGGAATGTACAATGCCTATCTTAACGCATAATTTCAAAAATAAGTATTTTCCTGAAGTATTATGTGCTTTAGAGTCTCTCTTTTTCAGGTGCAGGGGATGAGGAATTGTTTTCTACCTTAGAAAATGGTTTACTTCAGGCTATATCAGCTGATTCAGTTGAATGGCGTAGATCATTTAGTCGACCAATTAAGCAGGTTAAACTTGGAGCAACATTTGTCCCTTTTTCAAGAGACATTTTGCCTAACGAAAAGGAGAAGAGATATCTTATAAAGCAACCAATTTTTCACATTTATTGGAGTGAATGTTCTGTAAGAAATTTCAGTTGATAATTTTAAAGATACTTTTAAGATAATATTCTATTGGATTATATGGATTTCTATTCAAACTTGGTAGTCTGAATTAAAATCAACTAGTAGTGCTTTATTATGTATTGTAGGACGTTGATACATATAAAACTAGTGTCAGGGATGATATAGAATCTTGGTTAAAATTACTAGCCTTATATCAGATCCAAGATTGGATGATTGTGCTAGTTGAGACTTATGATATCAAGAAAAGTAATAAACTATTACCTAGAACAACGGTGTCTGACAAAATCCGTAGTGATTTTGCTTCTAAAAATGGTGATAGGTAACAGATTTATTGATAACTTACTTTTAAACCATATAGACAATATAATTTTAAACTAAACCTTATGATTAAAGTAAATAATTAGCAGTTTATCTTTGTACATAGATGTTTTGCCGTTATAAATCCCATTAAATCTGAATCACGTTCAGCTGAATCTTGGAGAGGATTAATAGGTCGCATACGTCACTTAATGCTTACTGCGTATGATAGAACACTTTCACATTTTGAAGATATTGTAAGGGAACAAAGAGAAAGGCGAATTCAGCCCAATTGGAACTTTTGTCATTATTTTTTATTACAAGTAATATTTTGTTATTTAATAGATTTGGATGTTTTATTGCCTTCTTTAATTTATAATTATTGCTTAAGACAAATATTTTACTCCTAGGAAGAACTCGCATTTGTACTGCAAATGTTAGGTTTATATGACGAAGCATTGGTGCAATATGATGAACTAGATGCTTTGTTTACACAGTTTGTGCTTAACTCTAATGTCGGAGGTATAATACTCATTTAAATATAAAATTTGTTTAAAACTGCTGTGTATTCTATTTAATAATTATATTTAAACAATTCTATTTTACATTTTTCAGATACTCCAGCATGGTTAAGTTTATTTCAAGCTTCTTTAAACAATTGGGCAGGTGTACAACTCAATAATGGTGTGAATCATCATTTGAGATACCTTTTGGGGGAATGTAAAGCTTCATTATTAGATCTTAGAAGTTATTTATTTAGCAGACAATGTGCCATGTTACTCTTACTTAATAAACCTTGGGAAGTTAGTAGACAATTCTTTTACACAAATATGCTCATCTTGTATGTATCAAACAAGTGTTCTTCAAATGCAGTTTTTTTTGCAGGTTGCTCAAAGGTGCTTATCATTTATTCATAACACCATAAGTGAATTACGAATATTAGAAATTCAACGGCCTGAAGGTTCTATTGAATGTTGGTCTTTTCTATGTGTATTGGAAGTTCTTCAAGCTTGTGAGTTGTCAACTTTCAACTTAGATAATAATCAACAATTAGATTTGTGTTCTTTGCACACCGCCAGTTTATGGGCATTTGCAAGAGACAAAGTAAGTTGCATTAAACATTTATTGTGTCTATTATTTGTCATAATAAAATGTAATCGGGATAAGTAATGTTTAAAAAAATTTAACATGTTCCAGTTAGGAGATTTAGGCAAACTGTGTGGCCTTATGCCTGGTAATGAACCAACAAGTGAACAATTGCATACCGTAGTCTATCTCATTGCTGGAATGGGTGATTCGGAGCATCAAACAAAAGGCAAATTGACTCCTACCGATAAACTAAAAGAAGCCCTATCTTCAAAAGAAGCTTTCAAAAAACAATACCTTGAACATGCTGAATTAGCTATGGGCACTTACAAGCATATCGGCCGCATTAGATCTGCCAGATTAATAGGTAAACAGTTGGCACAGTTTTACAGCGAGCTTGGAGAAAATCAGAAAGCTGTTGCATTTCTATCCGATGCATTAAAAACTTACATCGATGAGGGATGGCATCAGTTAGCAGCTCAAACTCAGCTTGAATTAGCAGAATGTTACAAAAGGATGGATGATGTTGAGAAGTATACAAAAATTTGTGCTACTATTGCCAGTATAGACAGTCTTCATATAACTGTACGCAACACATACTTTGAGGAAATGTTAGGATATATGAATATGATCTCATCATCGCAACCGTTACTCACAGAACTTGGACATAGTTTCACAATACTCAGTATGGAAGTAAAAGTAATGGATAAGGTTGTACAAGACTGTGTAGTTAGTATCGAGATATGTATAAACAGCACATTTCCAAGAAAAGTGAATTGTACAAGGGCATCGATTTCTGTTGAAGAAATTCAAAAGCCCTTAATACCGAACAAAAAGAAAGGTTCTAAAACAGTTGCAGATACGGTTCCATTGTATGTAGACAATTCACGAGAAAGATAAACATAGAAAATTTCTTATTGTACAAATGAAAATAACTGTGATTTTTTCAGATTGTCCAGATGTACTATAGAAGATATGAAATCAATCGATCCTAGTTTGCATCAGTTACAAATTTTCTCTAATCTAGATTATAAAGAGGATAGAAGCCTTGGCTCTGCCAGTATCATAACTAAAAATAATAAACCTGTCATAAAGCGTTCAGATAGTGCAAAACATAGAAAACCATCTGTAAATGTAAAAGGAGACTTTAGTAAAGCATTGACGTCTGACGAATTCGTAATATTTCCAGGTGGAAATACATTTAAATTAAGTAGACACGTTGATCAGCCTGGTTTCTACAAGGTTGGCCAATTATCGCTTGTCATTGAAGAAAAATTGGAATTCTTATCACTTCTGTTGAATCCTCAATTATGCTATGAAGTAGCAAAGACACAACCCAAAGTTTCATTGAAATGTGGTAGAGATTTACTGGCAGGTCTGGTTCAAGAAGTAGAATTAATTGTCTCAAGTGGCAGTACAAAAATTATGAAGGAGATGAAATTAAAGTTACGGACTTCTAGAGGATTAACACTACAAATAGATAATTCTGAAACAGGTATGGTTAAGGAAGTAGAGGTATCACTGCCAGAATGTGAACCATTTGAAACTGTAAGATTATACCTGAAAGTGTTGGCTGAACTACCACCAAAAAAAGACCCTTTGTCTATGGAGCACAAAGTAATTTGTTTTAATTCATTAATTTCTATAAGATATTTTGATATAACAATCCATGCATATTATATTTTTTTTCAGCTAAACATACAATGCCCATGGGGAGTAGAGGAAAGTATACCATTACATTTTGGTCCACCATTAATGTCAAGTATGAAATTGCACACAGCAAAACGAAGGAAATTTCTGCAAATTATTGTGACAGGTTTAACAGCTCAACTTTTGCAACTGACGGAACCTCAATTAACAACAAATACTTCCATTAATGTGAACTTTAAAAGTTTAAATCCAGTAGCTGGACAGAGATTAATTATTGGAAATGGAATAAATGTTTCTTTTATGTGGGAACTTGAAATTGGAAAGGATGAGAAATCTACAATGCCAATTAAGACTGATTTTCATGTAAAATATATTCCAATCAATGATATTGAAGATCAAAGTGATGACGATCCTTTACATATACATAACTTGCAGAGGATTGAAAAAACATATAGTGTATACAGGTGCAACTTTGATGTCATAGATTACGTGGTAAGAATACACATTTGACCATTACTTATTTGGGGACATAGTTATAGAGCAAGAGTAAATATATGAAAACAGAGAGTGTAAGGATAGCTAAATGAATATGTATAAATTATTCATTGAAGAATAAAAACAACACAATTATTGAATTACTTACACAAAATATGTATCATTAGAGTGTCCATTATCCTTAATTTAGTATATGCATACATAAGTAAATCATGTACATAAACAATCTATTTACACTAGTTAACTATTTCAGACATTATTTATGGTATCGTCAAAAGTTGAAGCAGGTGGTAATGGTGGAGAGTTCTGTCGTGCCAGTAGTATGTGTCATCTTTGTCTAACAGTGACACGTATGTTACCTAGTGATAATACAAATCCTCCACCTCAACTTATGTATGAGGTGTTAGCTGATCAAACTATGTGGGCTGTTTGTGGACGTGGTGCAGGCATTGTATCACTGGAACTTGTGGAAAAGCAGAGTGTTACGCTAGATGTGATGCCTTTAAGTAGCGGTTATCTGCCGCTTCCTGTTGTTAGATTGTCTAGATATATACCTGCACCTGAATCGAAAAGTGGTAAGTTATATGACCAATAATACCTGTTTAATTATACTATATAATACGTGTCTGCATAGAAGAAGTATGTAAGCCACTGCCGACAAATTTAAAGAAAATATTACAAATTATTAATAATGATCTTTCTATAACTTTAAGACATTGCCCGTAAAACAGAAGTAGGTTCTGGGCCAAGATTAGAGCCATTCAGTCCAGGACAAGTTTATAATGCTAGTAAAGCTCAGCAAGTTCATGTTCTACCAGCGGCACCTTCTGACTCAAATTAAGTACAGTAGTCTTGAAGTTCAATGGTGATTTGTATAAGAAGTAAATTGATCTGATTATTTTTATCAAAGAATTTACTATAGTATATCCAATGCAGTATAAAGACACTAATAAACATTTATTATATATTTTGTATCATCCATTCTGATGATAGAAGGTATCACGAGATTTAAATTCATGGTTTCAATGTACAAGTTTCAATAGGATTATGCTTATGATACAGCAGTACATTCGTTAATTTAGTTACAAAACTCTTATGCTGTGTATGGCCTTCAAAGAATAGTTTATTAAAGTCCTGCCAGTAAGTGTATAAAAAATAATAAGCGGACAATATATATGTAGTAAGTGTCATTCTATAACGATATGTACACTGCGTTGCATATTTAAAGGGTAACAATTCAATGTTATATTTGATGAATAGCAGCAGCCATGAAGCTTGTACAGACACATTTCTAATGAGTTTGTAAATTGCGAACATTTTTGAATAGGTGCAAAAATAAGTTTTGCATAGTATATGCAAGAAGTGCAATACATTTTTTTAGGGAATGTTCTGTTGCAGGTTAACAAAGATAAAATGAACAAAATATAAATATGTAAGTCCTCATGAAGTTATTGATTGTGGTTGTTTTACAGATTAGTCTATATTTGTTATAATTGCTGATATTTTTCACTGAACTTCCTTTGACCAAAATGTACATCAGAATAGGATTGTAATACTCGTCAGCTGATATTTATGTATTTTGTAAGATGAAAAAGTCTAAGAAATGTTTAATATTCATAATGAAGCATTTTTCAATAGGCATAGAAGTCATCGATAAGTATTGCAGTTAGTACTACACATATATAAAATACAAAATTACATTGTATTATGTTAAACATAGACCAAACTTTTGCATACTGAATAGGGCAATAATATGTGGATAAAGTAATGGAAGAGTTTGTTTTACAAATTTCGTATAATATTTGAAGCATGACACTTAAGACAACATACAAATGTAAACTTTAAATACTATGTAAATTTTGAATATCTGTTCATTTTCATCTAATGAAAAAATTCGAATTTTTTTATTCTGTATCACATATTATTTTGAATTAACAAATAATCTTATTAGAGGTTGTCACACACATGCTGTATTAGGTCACGTTTGTATAAAGAATAAGCAAAAGTATACTGAATTATTAAATTATTCATTGAATAAGAAAGGAACTTAGATATTGCAAGTATTCATGCGTAAAAATGTACACAAATGTTTTCTTTTTTCCACTGTTATATAGCAATCCTATGTTGTTGTAACTTTATATTGATTAAAAAAGCAATGTCCAATGCTTATCCAAGGACCTCTACTAAGTGATGTATAACTGGAATATAGTAGATAGTAGTAGCCATTGAGGCACATATTTAGAACAAAATTGTTCTTAGTAGCCAATGTTATTTTCTTTTTTACATGTGTACATAAACCTGTATATAGATAAATGCATCTGTATATAGATAAAGTAAGAAATTATGTAAATCTTGTTATAACTTTATTACATTATTTTTAGTAAATAAATCTTGCATACAATATACCTACTATGATATGGATACATTTTCAGAAGTGCATGAATCGTATAATATTAGAAACAACTTACACAACTTTCAGTAATCATATTTAATCATTCAAAATGTTTCCATTTTTTGTTATAACCAGGTATTTAACTGAGTATTTATACAAGTATAAAAGGTTTAACTTTTTTAAAGAGCAAAATATTTGCATTCATGTAATGTTATTAGTATAGATTATTAATGAAATTGTACCATATTTTAAATCAAAGAGCAACAATAAATTATAAGTTTTATTTTTTATATATCTGTCAAGTTGATAAGCCGTAAATAAATCACATTTATAGAAAATAGTACAGACTGTTAAAGTGTTGTATATATTTTTTAAACACAGGCCGTAAATAATTGTAATTAATGAATTTT
The DNA here is from genome assembly GCA_944319695.1 of Tiphia femorata. NCBI lineage: Eukaryota > Metazoa > Arthropoda > Insecta > Hymenoptera > Tiphiidae > Tiphia > Tiphia femorata. Next base: position 7,396,418 of record OX090902.1, read on the forward strand.
GTACAGACCCGCATAAATACTGTTACAAGTTATGTTCATTGCCCAAAGTCAAAAGTTAAAATTATTATTTTTAACTTTTTTGTTTTCTTATTTCATTACTAAAGAAAGTTGTGAGAATAACGACTGTATTATTTCTTGGTCATGCGTAAAATATCAGGTATGGTAGTAAGCATGATATATTATATAAAATCTTTGTAAACGTGCACTTGCGCTTCGCACATTTCTTCAGGAAAGTAGTCTTGTGTGGCTCGCATTAATACGACGGCATTGGTTGTTGTGTTAAAAGTAAACCGAATCTTCTCTTCAAGGTAATTCGTTCCCTGGAATATTTATCTTCTGGAGAGAACCTTGCTGAAATAAAAAGTCAAATTTTGGAATTTCAAAATATATGTCGGAAGCTATTTATGAACTTTTTTGTAGCGCTACATTAATAAAATCCATATTTACCAGGATGTGCAGATAAAGTAGGCTTTCCATTTGGATCCATTTTCTGCAAAAAAAAAGGTTATTGTTTGTATAATATACAATGTACCTATTTGACTATTTTAAAATAGGCTGCTTTAGTAAAGCACGTAACTATTATTACCTTTAAAGTATACACACGGTCTCCAGTTTCGTTTAAATAATACATAAGGTACATTGTTTAATCTTTAATATATAAATCTACTGTGAAATTAACCTCACTTTCTAACGCATATTATAAAGCCGAATGGTACGAATCACATGGTACTGTAGCCTTTCTGCGCCTGCGCGACGTGGAATTTTATCTGACCAATGAACATCTAGTTCCAAATTTCAAATTTTCAAATTGTTCCCAAGAATGTTAAACCCGCTAATTCTTATAATATACGCACATGATTCATTAAATCTTCCGAATCTTTTGTTCTATAACTGAAAGCGATATTCTTGTATAACGATTTGTTATTCTAGGTGATGCAAATTGGTTATTTTTTCTAAATAAAATCGTACAAGTGTCCTGTAATATTAATACTCGACGACATTGAAAACTGAATATAACTTTAACAGGATAGAAATATTAGGAAAACTTGTTGTTACTGTCACGTATGCGCAAGTGTTTCAAAGTTGCTTCCTATATGCGGGACATCCAGTCGTAGGTGTGGATGAAACGAGTTGGCAGATAGTCGCGAAACAGGGTGTCACTTCCGTTGACAGCGAATCATTGTCAGTGTTACGGGACTATCGTCAGTAGTAATCCAGGCTCTGACGAGTGACTTTAGTTGATTCAAGACAATTTCCAATCTTGCAATTTTTAACCTTAGACAAGTAAGAATGGAAATAAGTAATGTTCAAGAGAACGTTAAAAGGAGTGTTTAAGTGTTGATTCAAGACAATTTCCAATCTTGCAATTTTTAACGTTAGACAAGTAAGAATGGAAATAAGTCATGTTCAAGAGAACGTTAAAAGGAGTGTTTAAGAACTTTTCCTTTTTGAGTAACAAAACCATTTGGTAGATGTGTCGTGCGACTAAGAGAGGCAAGTATCGTCGATCGTTAGGACTCGAATTAAATCCATTCTGCGAATTAATTCAATTTCACGCAAGCAGAAGACATTTCCGTGACACAGTGTTACAAAGATCAGAAGACGAGCAGGAAATTATATTCGTATCGCGTTACTTTGTAAACCGGTAATCCTTCGGACATATTGTCGCGCGCCATATATCAACTATATACGACGATGTAGCTCGCGAACACTCGTTTTCCTCGGCGGGATGTATCCGGAAAATTCGCGCACGCAATCGTCCCGTAAATCAGCGTTCTCGCGTGCCTCGAACTGCGAGCGAATTGAGTCGAGGTCTGTTTATGTGCTGGAACTACTTCAGCTCGCATTATCGGTAAACCCTGATCCATAAAAAATTATCACACGATACCGACGCGCATCGGGTCTCAAATCTAGCGCGAACTATTACTCCCGTTACGCTTAGTAATCCGTGAACTACGAGGAAACATTTCTTACACGCGATCGTCTTTCGAGTTTTGCCGTGCGACATTGAAACGTTATTTATCTCTAACGAGGCTACTCTTGCTTTCGGCTGTGTAGATGCAGCGAAAAAAGATACGCTGGATCGTCCACGTGTCGGAGGATCCACGCGAGGGGCAGAGTGTCGAGCGACAGATATCCAGTACGAAATGTAAGTCTGACAGCAATCAACCTTCCAATTCTCATTCCATTAATCGCGTCTCCTCGAGTAATTAGAAGTTACTTCGATTTTCTCCATACCGATTAGCGCGATTGGCCGCACGGTTATTCTTAAATGTGACGGAAGCGCGAAAGTGCGCGTCCAGTTACTAGTGCGACTGTTACGATTCTACGATCACAACTCGCGAGAATTGTGCTCGAACACGTGATCGATTTACTCGAAACTCGGTGTGCTCATCTCCACGCTTACCACGCAAGTAAAGCCGCGGCAGGGCGATACACGCGACATTAAGTAATTTGCATGATTATAAATAGAAGTGATCGAGTCGATCGTGCTTTACTCATCGCTCTTTCACGGCTGTCGCGTCCACGTCGAAATTATTATTCGCGTGTTTACGCGATTACGCTCTGTTACGCGTGTCTCAGCGCATAATTGAACTAGTGGTGGTTAGTGGTCGGCACGATCGTCGGGTGCTCGCGCTTCGCGTTCGCCTTACCGGGTGCAGAAAAGCTTCGCTTCCTGCCATAGGCACGACCGCGTAACTTACGTTTCCATACTTGAATTTCCCATAATTTTGAAACGGTTGAAGATGGCGGTACATAAAATTTCGTGGCATCAAATGGGTATATACTCGATGTACATGCCAAATTTTGTTCGGATCCGTTCAGTCGTTTTGTCGGAATATTGGACTAAAGATTTGAATTAGCCGCCATTTTTGATTCGGCCAATCAAAAAATTTGCAAATTTCTAGAAATTGTCATTGCATACGTGTACATGTATGTGTAAAATTTTATCGGGATCCAATGAATAGTACCAAAGATATGAATTTTTCGATATTTGAATTTGCCGCCATTTTGTACCGGTTCAAGATGACGGCTCACAAACCTTATTGTGAACTCACAGTAATGCACTTGATTTTTCTGCCAAATTTCGTCCCGATCGGTTCAGCCGTTTTTCCGAAATCGAGGATATACACGGGCATACACACATACATACGAACGGGTTTTAGGATGGCGATTGCATAAGTCACTCCCTTAACGGTCGTGCCTAAAAACGAGGCACTCCGGCGCGCCGTAAGTTCGGGACGTTAAGGGGCACCAGGACACTCTAGCGACTTGTCCAAACGACGATCTTTACGGGCAAATGCAGAGGTTTGCGCGCATGCTAAATACGTTGTATATAGTTGATTATTTCTCAGTACGAAATGAACGAAACGAAAGCTTAACCCTTTTAGTGCCAGGCATTTTACGGAGTACGTGCGAAGAATGCCACGGGCCGATTTGATATGCGCGCTTATATGGATAGCTTTATAAGGAACAAAATTCCGATTTCCTGCAGGAAAATTGTACCATTTAGTCTTCTGAAACTTAAAGAATATGGAATATAATGTTGCGCAGGAGAAGTGTTAGTTATGAAATATGTTTAATTATAAAATTGTTATGTACTGGTGTGTATATAGATTATATAAACTTTGAACTTAACAAGCAACATAATATTGGAGATAAGGATTAAAGCAAAAGTCCCTCAGCACGTAAGCCCGTCACAACGCATCGGCCTGCTGGCACTAAAAGGGTTAAACATTAGAGATGTGCGAATTATTCGAATTCGAAAGATTCAATAAGGTCAAGTCACTTCAATTCGAATTCGAATTAAAGAACTCCGTAAAAAGGCTTAAAACACGTTGAATTCTATCGTGCATCCAGCGCAGACCGCGTAAAGATGTGCCAATTATTCGAATTCAAAATCTGGCTGATTCGATTCGGCAATGTCTTTGTCAATTCGATTCAAAATTTTTTTTGCGAATTACCGCTTGATTCGATTCGAATTAGAAAACCTTGATTCCCACATCTCTATTAAACATCGCCACAGCTCTGCATATATTCATTGACGTTCGTACTGGCAAGATGGTATTTATAAATTGAGATTGAAATTGCGAGTGTCAAATGCAGCGGTAATCGTGTTTGTTCGTGCAAATCGCCGTATTTGGCACACGCAATTTCAATATCAATATATAAATACCATTCTGCCAGTACGACCGTCAATGAAGATCTCCAGAGTCGTAGCGATGTTTAAGCTTTCGTTTCGTTCATTTCTTAAGGAGAAATAATTCATTGCGGCGACGTATTTAGTAGGAGCGCAATAGTGTTGCATTTGCCCATAAAAATCGTCTTTGGGACAAGTTACTAGCGAGTCGTGCTGTCCCTTAATATTTGCAGAGGGAATAATGTGTTGATTAGGGAACGGGAACCAATTTCGTCCTGTGTGCCGATCTGCTGGTATATCAATTCACGATCCCAGGTATCGCGGTGCGTTGCACGCCAGGCCTAAGGCTTCGTGACCAATGTTTATTCGAATTTATCAACAATGCATCGACGCGTTAACGCGCTCGCTGGACCAGTTGAAAGAGCATTTAGTACTTGATTTCCTAACTACCATTCGTGCTTTCCTGAATTTAACGACGAACCTCGTTTAATTATTTAATATTTATCAGATGAACATAAAGTAATTAGGGCGAATTTAAGGGGTTAAACATTTTTTAACACGTTCGTCGTTACGTCACCCATATTTGGACGACGGTCCCAGTGTCTGATTGTAAATGATTCACTGAAAAAATTGTATTCTTATCTTAAGAATTTACCACTTAAGTTTAGAATATTTCCCATTAAAATAAGTAACAAGAGGATCTTCTTAATTTAAGAGTAGAATGGTCTAAACAGATTCCTCTAATCAAATATTCTTAACAGATATTTTTATCAGACATTCTTCACATAACCTGGTAAAAAATTTCTATGGATATATTTCGTGTATAATTATTGGAAACAAAACTCTTAATGAGATGCTTCACTCTTTATATTATCGAAAATTACATTAACCATATCTTGAAATCAGAATTGGTTGAGAAATGTAGTCACGAGAGAAGGTTACAATTCATATACATATACATGTATTTCTATCACTTGTAAATATTTCCATTAAATCCTCTTCTTCTAGCCACTTCGTCATTTCCTTATCCATACTTTTTGCACAACACAGCACACAAAATTACGCAGAATTGCAAGAGGAACAAGATACAGGCATCGACATGTGCCGCACGCGATGTGTAACCTAACTTAATCGAATACTGACACGCATTGTGTGGCGACATTCAGATTATTAAGAATATATTCCAAAAACCGTCATATCGATAAGAAAATATTCTTATCTATTAAGAATATTTATTAAGATGAATTATTACGTTTGTATTTTAAGAGTAAAATTTTTTCAGTGTTAAAATAGGTATTTGGAAGTATAATTAACGCTTCGGATAGTTAACTAAAACAGTCACGAAAATTTAAGGTCACTGGACGACTAACATGTTAAACGACGCGTCTAGAAAGAAGTGTAGGATCGCACTGTCACTTTGGTTCTATCGTCATTACTGCGAGTACAAAGGCCTTCTCCAGTTCCATAATTCGAATGGGACGGTATTTTTAGAATAACCACGATATTTCTGGTGAGCCGCGGCGCGGTACTACGACGAGGTCGTGGTGCGCGCGCGCGCGGCATCATCCTCAAATGTAAATAATGCACGCGAATCAGGACTAAATCATCGAAAGTGTTATAATTCAAGGTTAACAATGTGTTAAATTTACAGCGTGAGTGATGTTCCCCTTCTTAACGATAAATTCTGCACATACTGTTCCAAGCACTCCAATTGGTCACACTGAACTCTTACAGGCACAGCAAGTTCCCTTATTTTTTGACCCAACCTGCACGCGGAATGAAACTTGAGAAACGCAATCAGTTATATTCCAAAGCAAGTGGTGCGTTTTTGTAAGCAGTCGCGCAGCATCGAAGGTATTTTGAAAGTGTTGTAAGTCGATTTTTAAAGAAAAAATTAATCAGTCATAAATAAAAAGTGTACACTAAATGAATCGCTAATTATGTGATATCTCGTCTTTTAAAAGAAATCGACTTACACCACTTTCGAAATAAACGATCCATATGTTTTTGATGGTACAGTTTGAATACCATCGTGTCGAATAAGATACAAGAAAGGTGGTACTACACTTGTATCGCCGAGCTTGCAAGATTCAAACGATCAATCGGATATTTCGCATTTATATTTCCGTCTCCTTACATCAGAATCCGCGTGTTTCATTCTCATCTCGAGCAATTTCATTCTTTAGACTCGACCTTTGCATATTTAACGAATCACTGCCTCGTACTCCGCTTGATCCTGACGTTCTGTGCGTCGGCGCCGACTCCTGGAGAGCGGCGTCGTTGGACGGATCGAGAAGCGTCGCGACGCCTCGCAGTGTCGCGACCGACCGCGTCGCACGAGGTCGCGCCCTGCAGATTTGTAAAACGGGAGATAGGTCGATGCGTCCTTACACGAGAATTATCGTGCGAGACGTCAAGTGAGACGATGTCGTGAAAGCATCGACATTCATGCGAGTTCCTTCGCATTTCTCTTTCACGCCAGTCCGGTAGTCGAGAGTTCTCTTCGTTTTAATTTTAACTGTCGTACGACGGTGCACCTTCGAACATTCCTTCTATGTCACTGTGAATCTCGGTGATGCTTCTTAATCTTACGAGGCGCGTGCGATCGTCCTTACCTCTACTCCATTTATCTTACTTCATCTTATTTTTGATTTGTAACGGACTGGTAAGTTCGACGACAACGTTCGGCATGATAGCGGCGCGCCCCGAATCACAATGCGCGGAAGTAATCAGTCAGGAATTAAGTATTGCCGAAGGAAATGAAACGCTTGCGCGCTGCCTGGGTAGAATGACGGGTGAAGAGTTAACGCTGATATTATTTAACGCTCGTGGTAACTTTGGACATTGAATGTTCAACGATACTCGAAGGCAGCCCTTAATGCCCAGTGAACGTCAAGAGCGACGAACGAGAGAGGTTCTATGAGTTTGCGGGAGAGAGCGAGTACCACGAAGCGATCATTCGTCCTAGTCCTAAAATTAGGATACGTCGCTGTGATGAGGCACGGGCGTTTGTAAAATCATTTTCGAATCTCACGTGGCACCGCGCGGTGATTTCAGATAGTGATCACAATGGACGACGACATATGTGAGTACACGATTGCCTTATCGATATTTAATTGCAATTTAATATGCTTTGCACGTCACGTCTCTAGATTACACGTTCCGTCTCGTGATCCTTTTTTGCCAATTTGTAGATTCTCCGGCATGTACCACCATCCCGTAGACCTCGTGAAAAATTGAAGCGATCGAGCTATTTTTCTTCTTACGTTGCTTCCCTCTTCTCCTTCGATTCATCTCTGCCTATCGCAGCAGCGAATCTTCACGGTTTCGCCGCTTCCAATGCGTCCGGCCCGAGACGCAACAAGTAGTACGTTAAAAAGGCTATTCGGTTCGTTTCGTGTACGTTAAGCGATCCACGTAAGTGACCTAATGGTCCTAACGAGAAACGGCACCTTCGCTTTCTCGCATCTCCCTTACTTACTAGCGAATTCCTCGGCTGCTTGCGACACGTCGCAGAGAAGTGCAATCCACGTTGCTAAAGCGAAAATTCTCGTCCAACGTCGATCGTTTGTACAATGCAAATGTCTCGATAAATTCTTCTTCTTTTCGACGATCGCGAAATAAACTTGCAACCGGAATTACGTTAAAATGCGCTAAGACAATGGCCAGGATCACCCGAGAATCTCACGGCGCAATTGCAAAATAGTTCTGATCATTTTTTAGAGCCCGGTTGCAAGAGACGCACTGAAAAATTAAGTCGTACTTAAAGCCAAAATTTAGTTCCACGAGTTATCTCTTCCGTCGTAGGAGATTTCTCGTGCAATGGAATTTCGACTTTGAGTGAAACTTCATTTTTAAGTACGACTCGTGCAACCGGGTCTAGCTCTCCTCCGATTACCAAAATTCGTCCGAGCTTCCTATTCGTCTTCCGAAATTACGCCGGAGGACTATCTGCTCGAGATACCGTAGAAACGGGGACGGTCAAGGTGTCCAGGTGTTATCACTGTTACCTCGCCGCTATCATTGGGCTTAACGTTTAGATATGTTTCACACCAGACCTAGATCATCTAAGCTCCTCTCGGTGCATGCAGGCTCAATCGTATCTCCATTGAAGTCACGATGTATCAGCAAGCAAAAATAACACTTTCAGAAGGGCTATTTCCCCAGGTGATTAGAAAACAATTTCTATCTCTCTCGCGTTCTCGTAAACACCTGCGCTCACTAAAATTGCACAAACTTACGACCCGACGATTTTCATTTCGAACGAAAGTATCACTGAAAAAATTGTATTCTTATCTTAAGAATTTACCACTTAAGTTTAGAATATTTCCCATTAAAATAAGCAACAAGAGGATCCTCTTAATTTAAGAGTAGAATGTTCTAAACAGATTCCTCTAACCAAATATTCTTAACAGATATTTTTATCAGATATTCTTAACGTAACCTGGTAAAAAATTTGAATGGATATATTTCGTATATAATTAGTGGAAACAAAACTCTTAATGAAATGCTTCACTCTTTATATTGTCGAAAATTACATTAACCATATCTTGAAATCAGAATTAGTTGAGAAATATAGTCACGAGAGAAGGTTACAATAGTACCAAACAATAGTACATAGTAGCATATAGTATGCATGTATTTCTATCACTTGTAAATATCTCCATTAAATCGCTCAAATCCTCTTATTCTAGCCACTTCGTCATTTCCTTATCCATACTTTTTGCACAACACAGCGCACAAAATAATATAGTACTCAAAATTACACAGAATTGCAAGAGGAACAAGATACAGCGTCGACATGTGCCGCACGTGATGTGTAACCTAACTTAACCGAATACTGACACGCATTGTGTGGCGATATTCAGATGGATTATTAAGAATATATTCCAAAAAGCGTCATATCGATAAGAAAATATTCTTATCTATTAAGAATATCTATTAAGATGAATTATTAAGTTTGTATTTTAAGAGTACAATTTTTTCAGTGTATCTTTATACCGATGGCTGATTTTGGCAGCTGATTTGGCCAAAGTAATCCGACGATTCGCGATCGATGGCCACTCCGTGACGCGCGTGGGCCTCCATGAATGAAGAGGGATACGATAATGGAATTCGTTCCGGAAGAAGCGTATCGTAGGGTGCACGCGAGCACCCGCACGCTTTTACTATCGGTCGAGTCAATATGCGACAACCAAGATGATATCACTGGGTTGTTGACAGGCTCACGTTTTCGTCCCAAGGAAGCGTTCGGTGGGGTCGCATTAATGCTAATATAAAGTACATCGCTCTTCTTGAACGTTCGCATTTAGCTTCTCCGTGCCGCTGCGCGCGACATTTACCCCAGGAGTCTTCGTGGAGAATAATTTCGCATTGCCTTGATGGATGTTCGTATCGTTTAACGGATTCGCTTGGAAATTGAAACGGCCGCCTTGTTCTCCCGCTAAAGCGATAAAATTTCAGTGGGTTCGTCGTAAAGAGCGGCGCGCCAAATGGAAATCCCAGGAGCCATCGATTCTCCATTACACTGAAAAAATTGTATTCTTAAAATACACACTTAATAATTCATCTTAATAGATATTCTTAATAGATAAGAATATTTTCTTATCGATATGACGGTTTTTGGAATATATTCTTAATAATCCATCTGAATATCGCCACACAATGCGTGTCGTCAGTATTCAGTTAAGTTATAGCGAATTCGATCGTCTGCACTGGTGTACACTAACTTTCCCAGTGCAGCGTGTTCAATCAATTCCCTCTCTTCCAGTGGTTGCACTCATCGTATTCGGTTGTATTGCACTAATACTGTGTAGCCTTGATTCCGTGTTCGGTTGCACAAAACAAATTGCACGAGTGCACAATTTATTACACCGCCAATTTTGACAGTGCAGTCTGGTACACCAGTTTCAAGTGGCGGAAAATTTAAAATGTGTACAAAAAAATGTATAGTTTTAAATGAAATATTAGAGAGCAGTAGTAGTGATGAGGAGGGGAATTTTCTAAAATTATGTTACAAGAAGTAAAAGACCGAAGATTAGTAATTACTTAGATGTTATAAACGAATATTCAAATAATGAGGTAAGTAAATTTATATTACAAAAAATTGTTAACGTATATTGAAGAAGCCTTATTGAAAAATCTTTCTAACTTTGTTCAATATAATGTTGCCCCAATCTAGTGCAGCACTCGTACGGTTTAGGGCAACATCGGTTCAGTGTAGTGTAAATCTGACTTGGTGCAACACTCGTACGGTTTAGGGCGATATTGGTTCAGTGTAGTGTAAGCCAGATCTAGTGCAACACTCGTGCTGTTTAGTGCAACACGAGTTCAGTGCAAACCGACCGAATTCGCTATTAGGTTACACATCAAGTGCGACACATGTCGATGCCCGTATCTTGTTCCTCTTGCAATTCTGCGTAATTTTGTGTACTGTGTTGTGCAAAAAGTATGGATAAGGAAATGACGAAGTGGCTAGAAGAAGAGGATTTAATGGAAATATTTACAAGTGATAGAAATACATGTATATATGAATTGTAACCTTCTCTCGTGACTAAATTTCTCAACCAATTCTGATTTCAAGATATGGTTAATGTAATTTTCGACAATATAAAGAGTGAAGCATCTCATTAAGAGTTTTGTTTCCAATAATTATACACGAAATATATCCATACAATTTTTTACCAGGTTATGTTAAGAATATCTGATAAAAATATCTGTTAAGAATATTTGATTAGAGGCATCTGTTTAGAACATTCTACTCTTAAATTAAGAAGATCCACTTGTTACTTATTTTAGTGGGAAATATTCTAAACTTAAGTGGTAAATTCTTAAAATAAGAATACAATTTTTTTAGTGTAGGATTTGAACATTTCACAAAGATCCTTATTAAAGTTGATTAAATAAACGTTATTTCGTCGGGCTGTTGGCTATGTCGAAGGTGGAAAGTTCCGTGGTTATTATCACGAAGGAAATTTCAGGCTCCCCCGGTGAGAAAATAGGAGTTACGAATTCGTATCTAGCCGGATAAATAAGGACCCGACTTTAGTATTGGATTTAATATAAAGTATGTAACGAGGAAAGTTTTACGCCTCGAGCGATTCTCAGTTTAGTCCAACACTCTATACAAACGATGTAAGATATTAATAGTTCATTACGATCTTCGGCGAATATCGCAGACCGAGTAATAATGTTTGTTTCTCTTTAAACTCACGAGCTGGCAAATACTTGTGTCAATTAGTTTTACGTAGATTTTCATCTCCTGCCCGATCATCGTCATTCAAGTGCTTTCGATAGAAAGGATAAGGGCAAACGGTATGGCGGAATTGAAGCTCGACGAAACGCAATACTGTAATCGATACAGTACCGCGCTAAAATCACTCTACTGTAGCTACACTTTGATACATTCATTTGTACATTTTCGATTAATTTCAGAGTGTAATTCATATACCTCGCGCATCTCCGCGTTTGCGAATTTGTTAATTTAGGTTCGAACCGAAACGTTTAGCGACCATTTGCATGTTTGCGCTGTGAAAGGGGAGACATCGAATCCAATTGAACTTTACCTCGAATGGTGGAAGCATCTTATAAAGCACAATGCCTAACGGTACATTTACCACCTAGTGAGTCCCACGAGAGTATCAGAAGTGATTTTCGGGCCGGAGCGATCGGCGAGCGGGCCCAGTCCGCGCGCATACCTGGCCCGGTAAGAGCGTGGCCACTTCCTTCGCTTTCTGAGCTCCTGCTTACCTGTGATCCATTGGGCCTTACGGACCACAAAGTGGGGCCCGAGAGAGACCCTTTTTCCACGGGCTCTGCTACACGTCGCTCGCCACTACGACTTCAAATCCAACACCTGCCCATTCACATCGATCTTCGCGTAGCGCACATTACCCGTGTCCTATCCTTATCGTCTAGAACAGTGGTTCTTAACCTTTTATTGTCCAGGGACCACTAGGTAAAACTTATTTCCTTCAGGGACCTCCTCGTAGTTAGCATTTTCAATGGGATATTCGGGCCTGCATTTGCTTTACTAATTGCGAAATTCTGGGGCTAATGTTACTTAAAGCTACGAGCATGTATAACAGCCCTTTTCAACGCGCGGACCACTTCTTGTATTCTGACGGGCCACAGGTTAAGAACCACTGGTCTAGAAGATAACAGATCCATAACGATTCTGAGTTCCTTGACAATTACAAGAAAGGAGAAAAGAAAATGATAACCAAGCCTAGCGATACTTGCTATCGAGCGTGGTAGACTTTATCTACCGACGCATTATCGCAAGAATCTAACCGAGGAATCTTGCGCGATTACCCAAACACAGTCTCGACAATTAGACTATTTAGGCATTCGGTGTCTCGTGCGCTCTATCGCATGCGCGCCCTCGTCCAGGTTCCTTTTCCCTACCACGTATACGTGCGTGTGTTTACGAAGGCCCAGGGCAAGGAAAAGCTCGGTTAGCGCGCGCGACAGAGGGAACGAAGCCAAGTGGAAGGAACGGAGGGGCCGTAGAGCGAGAAGTGGAACGGGAGAAAGAGAGTAGGAGAATGAGCGAGGGGTAGGACGAAGGAGAAAGACATTCTAACCGAATACACGTCGAGCGGAGCCAGCACAGCGACGAAGGAGGGGAAAGTTGGGCCTTACTCGTTCGTGTCCGAGGTTGCCAGTTCGCTGGCGAATCGCCCGGCGTGCGTTTCGTCTTTGGTCGTGACTCGTGGGACGTTCTCAGGTGGTAAGGAAGGTGGTGCCGGCGCGCATTCTTTGCAAACTTCTTCGCAATTCTGGCCAGTCGTCGTTCTCGTCTTCGTGGCCGCGCGTAACGTCGTCTTCGACGACGCCTGACGTCGCCTCGTCGTCTCATCCGCGCGTTCTGTTTACGTCGTCGGCAGTATTGCTCGTTGCGAATCGCGAAGGCGCCTCGGTAGGAGCGGTGACGGTGTCGGGAGTGAGAAACAAACGTGGTTGGTGAGCGAGGTGGAGGAGGGTATCCCTGAACGAGGAAAAGAGGAAGGAGGAGAGAAGACAGATCAGTCTCTTTAAAGTAGCCGCGCGCTTCTGCAAAAAGAGTGGACGAGTGCGCGCGCGCGCGCGCGACGGAGGAGATCCAGAGTGGTGCTGAAGAGGAGAGGATCTCTCTTTTTTTTCGTCTCGTTCCAGAATCGACGAATTAACGTTTCGAATCGACGCGCGTGTTCACCTTCGGTTCTTCACGCGAGCTGCTTCGCCTCCTTTGACAGTATGGAATCAACAAGTGTCGTGGCCGAGCGTCGTCGTCGCGGCGCCGCGCTCTTCCTCCACCGTCGCTCATTCTAACCTCAACTCGGAGACTCTACTTCCGCTCGGCACCACCTCCACTCGGCGTCTGGTAGCATTCGACTCGCCGCGATAAATCGAAATCGGTTCGCCGAATAAGAGGGGTAGGAGGTGGAGGAGGTGGCACGCGAGATTAATTGGAGGAAGAGAAGAGAGAAGTGGCGCTCTCAAAGTGCGCGAGAGTTTTCGTGCACAGTTCTGTGACTCGGATGCGATTTCTCGCTCTCGGTGTTTCGTTCTCGTAGTGCCCTTGGATATTGTTACGTCGCTCGATCCGGTGCCTTGGGCCGTTCTACCTACACCTCAAGATGGAAGTCGTCTACATAGGTGCGTCCGAAGCTTCTCCCTCCTCTGCTTTATTATATGCTCTTGCTACGAGAAAATATGCAGGAATGTCGTGTGCGTCCGTACGCGTTCCGCCGACTCTGTCATCGTGCAACGCACGCGTCTTACATTGACCAATGAGAAACGAAGTTTAGAGCAGATTTCTGGAGACTCTTGGGACATCTCTACTTTTCCACGCGTCCATTCCTCTCGAGTTGCGCGTCACGCTGCGAAGGAGACAATTGCGAAGTTGATGCAATTTGTGAATAGTGGGATTGAATAACAGGTGCTGGACGCGCCTTTACTCGTTGCTTCGTGGTTAAAAGGCGTTATTGGCGATAATGCGAAGTAACGGCTACCGGTGTGCCTTTCCTCATTATCACCGGTAGTAGGCAATGAGGTTATCTGTGCTCGAAATGTCTTATCTTATCCGTGAATTATTGACTCGCCGAGAAGCGCCGTACGGGGTAAAGTAGGGAGGAGAGAAAAACTTGCGCACGTGCACTTTTCGCAGGGCACGATGCGCGCGCGGGTTGTCGCATTGAAATGCATTTGTAATGTGAGACTTGTGCGGAGATTTCAACGGGCTAGCAGGGAGTTTTGCGAGCGAGCTCGTTTCCGTAATTTAACCATCCATGGGGTGAATTTTTTTTCTTACACACGGATAACAAACTTATGCAACGGAGAATCGACAATCACAGGCGTGTATATGGGGATTGACGAAAAATTTATCAGGCGAATTTTTGGAATTTGCAAGACATTTGCTTGGATATTGCATGTGGATGGTGTTGTCAGCTGTTGTCGATATCGTCATCGATTATGACCGGGTCATTGTAAAATTGAGACGTATGGGCGATCTTGTGAAAGAACTAAAATTATTTGGTAAAATGTCGATACATTCGTATGCGACCAGATAGTTACACGGGCCCATAGAGGATTAACCGTTTGAGTGCCACGAGTCCTTTGTTGTTTTCCAATTCAAAAGTGCCAAGCGGCGATATTGCACTTCTTCCGTTCTGTCACGAAACATATCAAGAAGCTCGATCGTGTTGTTTTAGGATAACATGTATGCAGCAAATCTTACTTCTTTCGAATCGGTACTATTCTGATCGCTCGTTGGGCGGAAGTAGGGACATGAGGAGGTTGTTAATCATTGATTCTGATTCTACTAAATCTCATCGTAACGTCAATGCCCATAATACGCTGGCACCTTTCGACACAGAACAGAAGAAGCGCAATATCGCAGCTTGGCACTCAAACGGTTAAGTGATCGCGGGTGGAGAAGTGATTGCAGTGTTTCTCGCATTTCGGATTTGTAACGATTCGATTATAATATAATGTCAATGTCCCAGTTTTTACTCCAGTCCTGATTTCTACTCACCGTGAACTATTCTTCTTAACATTAATATTAGGTTGATAAAATAAGTTACGGAAAGATTAATTATTAATTATTTAGATACTCCGGCATAAGTTGCATAGGCTCGTTGCTCGTTAGGTAACAGCTCGTTGTTAAAAATAAATTTCATAATTCGAGCTGTCGTTGTAGTCTTAAATCAGTTGAAATAGGGACATCGACCTTATTGATATCGATAAACCGAAACTGAATCTGTTAGACTTGTATGCGCAGAAATAGGGACACGTTGCGAGTAGATATACGGACCCCGCGATTTTTGCCGAGTAGAAATACGTTAATTTCTTGCATTGCATTTAATTAACAATCATTCATAATAAAAGTCTTCGAAATATTTTTTTAATTTTATACGTAGTACGACTCCTAGCGTGACAAGCGACCAATTTGTTCGCTAATTGTTACTTAACATAATAATTTACACTACTGTTTTTAGTATTATTTGTCTTAAACGAGTAGAAATAGGGACATTTTGGATATTTTAAAAAATGTATTCTTGCGTTCATTTCGTCCAATCGAATCTCGCCTCGATACGACAATGGAGGACATCTGCATAAAGAGGCAGGGTGATAGTTGAAAAGTTCTAATTCGTGAATTAGCATAGATTAACGGTGTGTTTGTACAAGTGACGCGTTACGTAATTCCTCATTTATCATACTGTAGATCTTCTTACAAAGTTCAGGCTCCTCGGTGCCTCGGACAACCGCACTCTAGCGCCTTGTCGCGGGGCAACAAATTCCTTGAAATTCTTCACAAATTCTCGTCCTACCAATTGCCAGTAAAAGAAATTGAAATTTCGTGACTCACCGGCACGATTACTTCTCGTGTTTACTCGTGTAACGGTCCTTTAACACAGTCGAGCGGAAATAGCGGAAGGCTCATAACAATTCCACGCTCTAATGACAATCGTCGAAGAGCGCGCGCCGTTGAACGGCTAAGGAACGAGACCCCGTGAAATTCTCCGTTTAATTCCTCGTTTACTCTCGTGGTCAATTGAGCCGCCCTTAATCGAACAGCTCCGAGGCGCTGTCGGATAATTAAATCCCCAATTCGATTCTCGTTGGTCGATCGAAACTAAGTCAACCTACGCGCCTTCAAGCAGGTTTCTAATTCTTCATAATATAAATACGTACGAGCTATCGCGGTAGAAAAAACGCGAAGCGCGCGAGCCAAAGAGGTTACTTGACGAATATTCTCGTGTCTGCCAGCAACGAGACAAATCAAGCAAATCAAACAAGAATAATAATACGTTTGACCGGGTGGGTCGACCTTCGTCGATTCGAGCCTACCGACGAGTAGCCACAGACGAGAAGCGTTTAACACTAGAAGTACCGACCAGTAAAAATGACCGAGTGCGTGAATTTTTCACAAGAATTTCTCTTTAACATAAGAACTACCAATTTTCGTTTTCGTATGGGAACTTCTTTCGTTGACCACTTATTTTAACAGAGAGAGCGTTTATTTTATCACTGAGCTGCCATTTACTTTTGTTTTTATATGGAAGCTTCTTTTGTTGACAAGTCATTTTGACCCCCTTGGTAGTTCTAGTGTTAAGGGGTTATATGTATACACCTAGAGGCTTCGAAAAGAAGTCGTTTTTCCGCATTTTTTTTAAAGAAATGTAAAGCGTGTATTTATTTGGGCATTTGCTAACAGAATGTACATTATTTTTACTATAAAACAAATTAAACTTGGATTGAAAATATTAATAAATAGCGAAGATATGGCAATCAACGCAAGACCTTATTTTGCAAAAGACGTTTTACGGTGCCAACTGCAGATCATAGAGGAGTTATCTGAAACAGACGGGACAAGAAATTTTTTAAAGTTAATGAAATTATCTAGTCTTTGTCGTAGCCGATTTTTAAAATATCGATTTTTAACAAAATGGCGGACAATTGAACTGAAAAGTGCGATTTTGGAGGAAAAATCATTCCTTTCTTCATCGCACTTTTCAGTTCAATTGTCCGCCATTTTGTTAAAAATCGATATTTTAAAAATCGGCTACGACAAAGACTAGATAGTTTCATTAACTTTAAAAAATTTCTTGTCCCGTCTGTTTCAGATAACTCCTCTATGATCTGCAGTTGGCACCGTAAAACGTCTTTTGCAAAATAAGGTCTTGCGTTGATTGCCATATCTTCGCTATTTATTAATATTTTCGATCCAAGTTTAATTTTTTTTATAGTAAAAATAATGTATATTCTGTTAGCAAATGCCCAAATAAATACACGCTTTACATTTCTTTAAAAAAAATGCAGAAAAATGACTTCTTTTTGAAGCCTCTAGGTGTATATAACCCCTTAACGAAAAAGGCGGGATATATAAAGTGAATGACCACGACGGATTCGGAGCGCGGGAGTCGGGGGTTCGATGACTCACGACACGTCACCGAGAATAAACCTCTCGTTGTTTCTCGTTGTGACGGGACCCGCGCGTTGTGACCAAGGCATCGCGGCCACTTTCGTGGAAGGAGGCACCCGCCTACGAAAGATCAGGATGGATTAAAAGCGCGCGCGTCTGTTAAGAGAAGTAAATGTTTTTTTTTTTTTCGGTTGATCCGAGACCGGAGAGTCGAGGACGGAAGTCGAGCAAGAGGGAAACGCGTAGAGTGCGGTAGTGCCATTGTGTTACGAGCATTTCCGGCCAACCCCTTCCTTCTCCTTCCGCTATGCTTGCTGCTCATTTTTACGAGGGTGTGGAGAACTTTTAAGTGCGATATCAAGTTTGACGGAAGTCCCCATTCGTTGAAGTTTCGACACGGTAGCAGCAACGATAGAGGGCAGTATCCATTTATACGGGCAAATGTTCATAGGAGGGTTCGTGGAGCAGTAGAAGGGTGGAAGATCGAGGGAAGGGTTCAAGGGCGTATCCAGCTCAAAGCGGAAGAGGGGGCAATTTTCTGAATTTAACCTCTTTGTCGGAGTGGTGTGGTATCCATGGTGCGATGCAATACGACACAATGACATAAGAACATCATTTACTTAAAAAAAAATAATTTTTAAACAATAGTTTGCGAGGATTAGCTGCAAATTTTTTAATTACAGTTTCTACTCATTGCTCCTTGCTTGAGCGAGCTCCTCCTTTAAGAGCGAGCGATACAGATTGTGAACGATCAAGATCTCGGACAATAGAGATTGTGCTAGTAAAAGTTTCTTTGCATATTCAGCTACGAGTTCCTTTTCTCTCGATCTTCCGTAACAGTTTATTTTACGCGAGTCTTCTTACACATGAAACATCTCAAATCTGTAAAGAACTAGAAACTTCTTAAATTTAAATTTTTTCCACGAAAGGGGGGGCAACTGCCCCTCCTTGCCCACCCCTGGATACGCCCATGGAAGGGTTTCTTTTTCTCTGGTTCTCGTTGGCGTATCGGGTCGAGGACAATGTGAAACCGATCGGTTCGTCGATATCGATTTCGCCATAATTTGCATGCCGCGTGTTTGCGCGCAGGAGCCGGATACGTAAGCAATTTCGCTTGAATCAACATAAGCTTGATGCATTGTGCACCCGAGGGAGAGTAATTTGCGAGAATTCAATGATACAATTAAAAGTGATAATAAACGCGGGGAGTTTTCTCTCACGATGCCGGGGCGCGGTGGATGTTGACTCGCGCGTTATTTATAAATGCAAATTTAATATTCCCAGTGGTTATTTAATTTTCGCAGGGGTCTGTTGTTCACGTCGAGCGACTCAATTGAAAGGATAGAGTGGGATAGGGTAGGTCGGGTAAGCGGATGCTCGTATCATGCTTGTAGGTTGGTTTCTTCGTGAGAGTTCGATGTATGGAGCTTACGTGTAACATTCTCACTCTTCTTTTCGAGAACGAGAGATCCAAAGTGTTGCTACAATGAAAATAATCATTCTATGAGCGATAGAGAATTATTCGAACGACAGAATTGAGTGAGATCGATTTGCTCGAAGCTCGATACAAATGTCAATAAAGCGATTTCCAGCTACACGATATATGTATGTATATAATGTAGCGATAAATGGAATAATGAAAACGTGAATTTCGGCGCTCAATGTTCCACTGTATTATATTTTCCGAAATTCGATTGTCAAGCTTGCATACGGGAATGTCGGTAAATATTAGATTCGTAATAATCCTACGGAAATGGAAGGTTTCGATGGAATACGTTGATATTATGTCATATTACATTATAAAGCGCATTACATTATATTACATTGTAGGGATCCATTTTTACGGTTGTCTTCGTTTTCCATTCGCGCGCTTGAACGCAAGCGACGTGTGCAGCCCCTGTATGTTAACATTTTACATTTTTTGCGAAGCTTTCGTGCCACGTCGAGCGCGACGAGAAATATAAAATCAACCCATTTCGACGGAATCTCCCGTGGAGAACGTAATTAATTTCCTAGTTACTGCCGGATTATTATTCTCGTAACCGGCTTATTATAACATTGTGACGTTGGAGGAAGTTTTCGTCTCCTCGCATTTACCGTTAATAACATTGGATCGCGAGCGAGAACTTTTGTACGTGGAAACTGGAGAATGACGCTTTACCCTGGAATATTCGCTCGTAGATCGTCCACGACATTTGTCGAATGTGAAAAATGGCTGAAACATTCTCTCTCTCTCTCTCTCTGTCTGTCTCGATGGAAATATCAAAATTCACGTTTTCCGTGCACGCTTGGGTCCACTCACGCATGGATACAAAGGATAAAAAAAGAACTTCGACTGTACATTTTGTCGAAACAAACGGCGAATCTCGCGATAGCAACCTCTCGCCGAGCACAGCGCTGGAACAATCGTCAATCGGCGAATCAAACTTCCCCTTTTCTCCCTCTCTCCACGTCCCTCTTTTGTCCGTCTCTCTCTTTCTTCTACGGTCTCTCGCTAATTTGCATTTCGCTTCTCCCTTTTTGGTTCTGTCGAGCGCACCAACGGCCCACAGAGCTCGAAGGACGCAGTGACGCGGTACCGTGCAATTTTTACCCTGCAATTCATCCCCCGCTGCCAATGATATTAACCCAGATTAAAACAGCCCCTGTAGGCGGACGGCAAGGCACGTGCCGCATTTACAAACGAGTTAATTAACCGCCGGGACGAATGCAAAGTGCGAATGGGGGAGTCGATGATGAGAGTGCACGTGCGAGGGAGGAAGAAGCCAGGCTTTCGTTCTAGATGGCCAGCCGGACGCTAGGGTTACCATACTGGGCGCTGGCCTAGCTCGTCATTATAATTTCGTCACGTGAGCTGAGTTCCTCCACAGGAGCGGAAGAAGAGAGCGCGAAGAAATGTAATTCTCTGGAGAATTAATCGCGCGATTCCACTTTTTCCCCATACGGTGTAATTTCACAATCATCCCAATGAGACGCGTATTTGTGCCAAGAGCACAACAGTCTTCTGCGACGACCCCGCGTACTTGTCCCCGACGTGCTGGTCCCCTGGCTGGTCCTATTCAATAACTTCTGTTTTTTGCCTTTTGTTTCCTTTAACAGCAGCCGCCTCTTGTGCGCGACGACGATCTGCCTTGTCTTCACTGTCACTTTACGCGCTTACGTCGTTCTTCCCTTTAGTGCGCGATAATGTTCTACAATATCAAATTATAACGTCCCGTAGTGAATCTGGTGCATGGAAAATTGCAAATTCGTTGGACGCGTCGAAACCTACGAAGATCTAAAAGGGTTTGGAGTAATAAAGAAAATTGTTCACGTATGCAACGAACTCGATGGAACGGGTCCTATATACTCGCTGACAGAAATACTGCCCTACGTCAAATTGGTACGTTCGGAAAGCTTCTCCGATATATCGCGCGAGTTCATTGACTCCACCGTCTGGTAACAAGAGATCAATTTCGAATGGATTAACCCCGGTCGTAAACTATTTAACGCGCGATCAATGTGTGCGAGTAACGTAGCATTGCCTCGCTCCATCCACGCGAATCATCGATTGGGGTGACTATTCTGAATTTATCGGAGTCTTTCCTTCGATAACGCGTCGAGGAACGATCGCTAGCAGCCACCCGCATATTTCTAGCGCGAGGTGACTTCTGGCCACGTCCTTTCTTCATTCGAAACTCGTTTTTATCGGCACTCTGTAAAGTGCCTTTTGACGCTTTCGATAATGAATCTTCTAACGGATAGATCGATTAGGTGGAGTGGCCATAAGCGCATCGGGCCACGATAAGTGAACTTTTCTTTACTCGGACAAATTTACGAGCTAGGAAACGAGACCACCGACGGTTTTCATTATCGATGGAGCGGAGTGTGTGTTTGTTTATTGACAAGCGCTTTCCATGGCTCTCGTAATGCGAATCCTCATTTGGCAGAGACACCGTTGGAACACGCCGCGCCAACGTTTTGGCCTGGGTGTTTCGAGAGGTCGATTATCGATCGTGGATAATGCAAGTCTATAAATTCAGTCAAGCACTCGGAGCTGCGTTTCGGCATCGTCGAGGCTCTTAAGAAGAAGATCGATAAGAGGATGATGATGAGAGACGTTTGATAATTTGTCCGTGGGCAAGTCGCATCGTAAATAGTCCGAACGTTATCAAGTGTTTTTTGGCATCCCGCGTACTCCCTTATCGTAGATATTTCGAGCACCGGCGACTTCATCGACGCGCCTTTGTAGATTCATCGAATCTGGTATGACCGGTCGACGACTACGCTTCTTATTTTTACTCCGAATCGAATTTCCGTCTTTTTCTTCGGTCTCCAAGCCTGAGAAAATTCGCGTTAATAGACCGATTCAATTCTCCGATACTTTGGAATTTAGGACTTCGTCCAGATACGAGAATGTCACTACCGGCTGATCTACGTACGTTGCACTATCGTGGAATGCACGTCTAATCGAATCTTTCGGAGCGACGAACTTTACCGTATTTTCCTCGCGCGCGTGGTCGCAATTCCGCGACAATTGATAGAGGCTCATTCATTTGATCATCCTCGGTGGCATTCTTTAGCGGCAGAATCAAAGCTGTCCCTTGCAACGTTCCTCGTGGATCGCGCGAGTGATATTCGGCGAATCGAATTTTCCGCCATAAGTCAAGAAGTCGCGCTCTCCGCTCACATCCTTTCTCGCTTTTATATTTTAAGCGGTGACCCGTTCTAAGAAAATGCCCGACTCCCTATTACGAAGCGGCTACTCTCGTGCTACTCGGAGTTATTGCTATCTCGGCTTGTTTACGGTAATAGGATACCGTAAATTGCCTGCGCGGCGTGCGCGCGCGATTCCGCCTCGCTCTCGTCTCCCCTTGGAAATCTATTCTTCGGTATTCGTGTGACTCGTGCGCCGTACACGCTTGTACTCCTCTCTCATTACCCCGTTCATTCTCCTGCGCGGTCCGTGAAAATTGAAACGCGTCGGTCGCGTAAGTCGAAGTGTCCTTATCGGAGCTTCGCTTCTTACGTCCACCGTGCAGCGTAAAATCCGCGTCGATTCGATACCTTTACTATTTTCTCTCTAAGTGCTCTCATTTTTTGCCCGCCCATACTCGAGCTACGTGACAGCACGAACGCTGCAATTAGCGGCTCGTAGTAAAAACCGAACGATTTATACCGGAAGATTTATTTTTCTATCTTCCACCACATCGTGACCCTTGCCTCGATTCACACAATCCTCGTTGTGCTACTGATTGTATTAGGTGTAGGTAACGGATAATCGAATTTGTGTGCAAATTTAAGTTTTACTTTTTGAAAAAGCCATTGGTTGCTTAAATTTTAAAATCATTTTAGTCACTCTTAATTGTTTTGTAAGCTCTTTTTACGTTTCTGGCGATTTTTCATCGAGCAGCTTCTTCAAATCATCGTTGTCGCACTTTCGTGGGCCTCCAGGGCGTTGTTCGTCGTTCAGAAAGAAATCACCGCTTTTGAGCAGCTTGAACCAAAATGCACATAAATCGTACGATACAATGTCTTCTCCGAGGAGAGATCAATTTGCATGCCGATTTTTCCTTGCTGGAATTCGTATAGAGAATACAGAGTCGGATATGTTCCTCATCAGTTTTTATCTCCGACGTTATTAGATTGAATATTCTTGAAAATTATATTAGACTTTCCAACATACCAACTGTCACGTTCAACAGTTATATGTCAACATAATATAACCACGAAAGAGCGACAAAATCAATTGATCTCGAAATTAATTTCTCAACTACTTAAAAGAATTTGGGTTGTTCATTCAACGCCTAATAACTTCTCTCTCCTCTCATTCTTCTTCTCGTCGCGAGAAGCGCAGATTGTTTCGGCGGACCATGTAGAAGGTGGTGGCCCATTGTCGGATGAAAGTTAAGCAGTTGGCGGAGGTCGCACTGGCATTACGTACCCACGTCAGGACATTTGACCTTTGAACCACGCGTCGAGTCTCGTGGTACGGTTAGGGCCAACGACACGCGCCTGAATCCTGTCTCTCGTCTCTCTCGTTCCAAGTGTCTCCTCTCATTTCCTCGCGTCACGGCGCACTTCGTCGCCGTGACGGGCCATTGTCAGCTCGTTTAAACAATTGTTAGCCACGCGGTGGAGCCCGTTTGTTTGGCGTCTGCGACGCGACGCTCGTCCGGTCGCGTTTGGCGCCGCAGGCGCAGCGCCAGGAAAGGCCACCTCTATCGCGCGCGTCGTCTCGCAGTGCTCAATTCGCGCTACATACTCCTCACCACCGAACGACTCACGTTTCTCGCGAAAGAACTCGGCCACTGGTGCATCGTCATCGAAAGGTCACCGTCACCGGTGTCGCGGTACGGTGACTGCTGCGACGTCATTGATTTTTTGGGCCGCAGTCGGAGAATGATTTTCTTCTGATACACCCATAGAGCTATTACAGATAGAGGGAAGTAGGTATGGGACGATGTGTAAGCGGATGCGATAGTGACATAGAAAGAGAGCGCTACAATAGAGTACGGAGTGTCATTGTCTAACAGTTACGCGCATGCGCGGAACGTGTGAGCTTGTAGGCAGATGTGCATGCATAATATAAAGTTAAATGTCTTTATTTTCGTACAAAATATTATAATTGAATTATGATATAAAACTGTAACCTAAATAAAAATGCGTATACTGTGACAGCGTCTACAGTACACGCGGTACGTAATATTACCTAATACGCATGCGCTGTTAGACAATGACAGTCCGGTCTGTATTGCAACGTTCTCTTTCTACGGCTATATCGCGTTTTTCGTTGACTCCCTCCCTCTATCTGTAATAGCTCTATGGATACACCACTTGACGTAGTAAGAGTATCACCGACGTTTTGGTACCGCTTAACCGTCTGAGTGCCACAGGTCTTTGTTGGTTTCCAACCCAAAAGTGCCACAGGTCTTTGTTGGTTTCGAATTCAAAAGTGCCAAGCGGCGATATTGCGCTTCTTCTCGATCGCGCTGTTTTAGGATAACATATATTGTCATATATGCAGCAAATCTTACTTCCTTCGATTCGGTACTATTCTGATTGCTCGTCGAGCGGGTCTAGGGACATTAAGGGGGTTGTTAATCATTGATTCTTATTTCACTAAATCTCATTGTAACGTCAATGCCCATAATACGCTGGCACTTTTCGACACAGAACAGAAGAAGCGCAATATCGTCGCTTGGCACTGAAACGGTTAAAAAATTTCAAAAATTCAAGATAGCGGATACAATATGCAGAGTGTATAGAATTGAGAAATTCAAATTGTAAATATACTCGTCTGCCACATTAGAACACTCACCTTCAATTTTTTAAATCTGACCTAATATCGTTGATCAGCGACCTCAAAATCCCCCTATACCAAATTTAGCGCGGATATGGTTGATTTTCAAAATCTTCGTACTACGAATCAAATATCGCGGACGTCTCATCTTAAAATGGTCATAAGTTTTGAAAGAAGCATCGTACGGCACCATTCGAGAGCTCATTTTGAAGGGGAAGGATAGTACCAAATGATGGAATTGGAAGAAAAAATTCAAAAAATCTTCTGCAGCCTGTATCAAACCTCAAAAACAGCCAAAATAGCCATTTTTCACGTATATAACCTCAAATATCTCAAAATCCTGAGCTCGGATTCGGATTATACGCAAAAAGTTACTTCGGAAATGACCCTCAGCTGTCCAACAACAATCACAACCCCATTATTCGCAGATCTGTGTAATCGACGTCTACTATTGTCGACGCGTTTCAAAGTCGTCGAGACTCCGGCGAATTTTCTTTGCACGTATGCCTATCCGAAGTTACCTTACTCAAAGTTTCTCGATTGTTTTCATCGGTGTTTCGGCACCATCGACGACGCACCGCCACTGGTGCACGATGCCACAGTGAATGGTGCCCCGTAATTGATGTAAGCCGATGTATCGCAGGTAATGGCGATGCACCAGTTTAACCATCCTCGGAGCACTTAGGTCGTATGCGTGTCCGTGTACCACGAATACTCTCAGCGGTGCATCGTTCGACACATCGTACCTACCAATCGCTGACAAACGGTGCGCATAATCAATGGTAATTGGGAACGGCCTTGATCCGTTCCCGCATCTGCGATCGCCTCGTTTGTCCGCTATGGAAATTGCCCGTGGGGTGGGGTCGGAGGAAGTTGGCCGCGAGGGAAAGAGAGAAAGGGAAGAAAAGTTGACGATCGGTTGATGTCTCTGTTGGAAGAGTAGGCGGGATGTTTCGTGGACGCGTAGGCGTAGGATGACATCGTCGCTTTTCTCATTCCTTCTTTCTTTCTTTTTTTTTTATTTATACCACCAGTTTCATGGCTTTCGAACGCTTACTCGGGCGCGGTTATCGACAGCGCAGAATGCACGACACCGGCAAGCGTATAATTTGGCGCGGCATGGGTGTGTTTGCCGCGGTAAATGGAGCTTTGCGAAAACGAACGGCGCGATATTCCGCGAAAGCGTTCAACTCGTTCCTTAATCCTTTTTCTTTTGCATTTTCCGTGTTCGGGTGAACGGATAAAGGTCACGCCAGGCCTCTCCCTTTCATCGATCTTACATCCGCAATGACTGTTATCCTCTTCGAGTGCCGTATTGCATTTTCGTCGCGCCGCGTGGACGAGCTTGCGATTAGACGATCCGTGGAGACGTTTACAGTTTACCGTAAATTACTGCAAACATTATATAATATCGCAATGGACCTCTATCCTTGGATTCTTTCCACTTTGCCTCTCCTCTTGATTGCGAATCGATCCACGCGCAAGCGGACTCATTGGCGGCTTAGAATCCGTCGCGTTAGGCATCGACTAATTAGGCTAATGGAGCAGGCGCATTAATCGCGGTTGCGCGCCGTAAATTCTCACTCTCCCTTATCTCTTCCCTTTTAGCGTGGAAATCAATGACGTGGGAAGAACCAACCGCAACGTTTCGCTCACGAGGTTCTCGCGCGCGTGTCGATCGACCGCGATGACTTCATTCGCGCGCGCGTCTTCGATCCTTCGACCATCTGGCGGCCTCGGGTCCGCCATTTCTCGAGAAATCCACGAAAATCGCTTACTCGTTTCTTCCTCGAGGATCGTCCGGGACAAGCGAAGGTGGAACAGTAATAGACGAGTTCGCTCCTTTCTCTCACTTCTCGACGCCTCGTGTCCCCGCGAATCTTCCACTCTTGCCACTATTTTCTCAAAAATTCTCTTAACAAATTAATATATTCGAATTCAAAATTCTCCTCTTTCTCTCTCTCGTCATCCTGTCTCGTTACCTCGTCCTCGTCTCTCCTCTCATCACCCTCGATCTTCTTCGATTCGCTCACTCACTTAGCCGCTCCACTCGAGCGTCTGGCCTCTTCTTAATGAAGAGACCCCGGGCAACAGAGGAGTGCCTTTCGAGCCCTGTCTCGCATCGAAAGCCTTTTCGACGATACTCGAAGCGATCGTTCGCGGAGCAGGATGTTCGGCCATCGCGGAATTGCTCTCGTTAACTCCAATTCGTCGATTGATCGGGAGTTCGCGAGTAAAGAGGGACCGATAGTGATATTTATGACTGCAGTCGAAAGAGAAGCGACGGATTTTTCATTTCTTTCCAATGAGCCTCGGCTTGAGAATGAGAATGAGAAAATCTTTTACTGTTTTGTCGATGTGCGCTATCACGTGCCACGGTCAGGGAGATGCAGTAAGCATGAGCGTGGGTCTATAGTTAGAAGCGAGCGCATCGCGGTGACGCTGTTGCTGGTGAAATTCGTTTCACGAGAGGTTCGCGAGAGACGTTCGAGAGGAAAGAGAGAGAGAGAGAGCGAGGAAGAGACCTTGAAACGAAGCGACACTCGAGAACTCGCCGCGACAAGCGATACCGAAAGGGAAAACCTTCCTTCTGGGTCACCGCACGTTTACGTCCGCTACTGATGCAACCGTGAGGAATTGCTGGGTGGAGCCGGGGGGCGGAGGAGTCGAGAGGGTGCGAGAAGGGAAGAGAGAACGCGTGTGGAAGCTTTCGTCGTCTAGCAGAATTTACGAGAGACCCTGGCCGTTGGTAAACTCGCAACAGGATTCCTTTGCCCGGATGCTTCCTTCTTCGAGGAAGAGAATCTTCCTTACATCCCGAGAGTCTCCACTCCTCCCTTTGTCTTCGCTCCGAGCTAAAAGTCTCTTCTTCTTGGTGCTCCTTGGAGATTTCGTTGCTTCGCTCGTAGTTCAATTTTCTCCTCTCGGAGTTCGCGTCCCCAGGTGTTTCTTAGTCCGATGAAGGGCTCGCGCGCGTGCGTTCTCTTCGATTCTCTCGGTTACTTTCGCGTTTCCACCTACGTATAGAGTACGTCGAGTTTTCCAATCTGAGGGGTGCGCGAAGGACGCGGGTAGACAATGCGGCTTATCTCGTTCCCTCGGCTCTCGATGAAGTTTCGGAGCGAAGCTGCGAGAAAAGGAGTAAGATTGCTGCTTGCTCGAGGGCCTCGACGAAGTTACAAATTGGTCGACCGCGATCGATCGGTGATTTGTTCTTGCCGCGTGCTCCTTGGGGTCTAACGGGTGCGGAACGAAGAAGGGGTGGTGGAGTGAGGACGTTGGAAGACCACGAGCGAAAGAAGAAAAGGAAAGTCGAGGCAGGAAAGACGACGAGAGTTAGCGCGCGCTTTTGGCTAAGTTTAGCGGACGGCTTGGTCCGCTTCGCAGCGTGTCCTCTCCTCTCCACCGTGGATCTCGGCAAGAGGATGCGTTATCGGCACGTTAACGGTGTTACGTGCTGCGAACTCGCGGTTCGTTCAACCCTCGCGATCGTCGGCTACGCGAACAGCGGAACGGCGGCGCTTGGGCTATTAACAATTCGGGAGGCATGTGAGTCGTTGCACAAATATTTGGCCGCGCTTTAGGCGAAAAGACGCCGTTGGTACCCTCGTTCCCTGTGGCCACGGCAGTGCGCGCTGGTGGTGGTGGATTAGCGTAGTTTCCACGGGTACGTTCGTTGCGAGCGTAAGCCACGATCGATGCTTGCCCGTTCTCGATCGATCGCACTTTCGCCAACCGTGTTTTACCTCACTTTCGGCAAAGCGACGATACTTTCTGGAGAAACTTCGTAGCGAGGCGAGGCGTCGATCGGTGCAACGCACGAGGGCGGATTCACATTTTCTAGGTGAAGCGAGAGTATCGTTTTGTACGAATTTACTCCTCGCGGGATGTTGAAAATGAATGAACTATGGAATTTCTAATGGACGCAGTGGGGTTTCCTTCGCTTCCGTGCACGGGAAATTCGGGTCGAGAAGGGGTTGCTCTTCTCGACGAGTTTTATTGAAGCTATTTTATCGGTTCTCGGTAGATGTACCCCAGGGATTTTGTAGCTTCCCCTTAAAGAAGAAACGTGGACGCTCGACGGACTTTTCACCTTTTCAAATTTTTTGCACGCGCGTTGAATTTGCGACGGTGAATTTGCACGATCGGTCGACTCACCTCCGCTCGGAAGGATACAGGGGCGGACGAGGTGCACGACGAAGTTTCGCGAAACAAGTTTTATTGGAGAGGGTTGCACACCTCGTCGTGCACCGGGGGATTTCCTGCTTTTGTTGCTGATTCGTCGCGCCCCCGGCACGCGGGGTGCGCATGATGTACCGGTAACACGATATAAACTGTCGAGCATGCAGCCTGCATTGCAAAGACCCTCCGTGAAACATTAAAGACGAAAAGAACGACGTGACTGTTTTAGAATTGCACTTTGTACATTGTCGTTATCGTTCCTCGATCGATCATTGTAAAAGTGAATTACCTGGTTACGGGACGCCGAACGCGAACTTTCGCGAGCGAGTTTCGTCGGTGGCTGGTTCCGAGGGACTGTGCAATATTTTTTTTCTTAATTCTTTTCTCTTAATTTTTTTCTCTTCATTCGTTGGAATATATCAATGGCAAATTTCAAGAAAGTTAGCTAAGTTACTAAACACTTTGACTGCCACGCTGATTTTCCATTGATTGCCCGTGGCGCCACATTTTGCATTTTTTTAGTGGTTTTTCTTTGTTAGTATATGATCTTTCAAGTGCTGTAAATTGCGGTTAGTATAATCGTTCTTTTTCAATGATTTTTCTGGAGGTCACCGGCGCTATAGGAAAAACAAGTTGTGATCACGTATGACCACCATGGCAGTCAAAGTGTTAATGGGAGAATTGTATTAAGCGGTAGGTTGGTAAAGGCACTTACACACGTCCGTGTTATTCGTGACGAAATATTTTCGCTTCTCGTCGTGCCTGGCCGACTTATCGTGCAAGCTACGCGAAGACGAAGTTTCGAGCGAACAGTTTTATTGGAGGAACTAAGCTCGAGGATTCTCATGGCTGCCCCCCTCGTTGAAATATCGCGCCTCCAGCGCAGGCTGCGCGCGATGTACTCATAATGGAAACAGCGCGTTAAGGAAGAAGTTTCTTAAAACGGAATTTTAACGAGAGTAAGGGAAAGGGTAACTCTTGAATAATCGGAGGGCGGCCCTGTTCTTCGCGAGAGAGATTCGCCACGCTATTATTCATTCCATCAATCGTGCTCGTGCGATGATTGAGTTAGATGAGGGATATGCGCGAAGTTTTCCGTAACGAGTTCTATCGTCGGTTTTATTACCGAGTTTTATTGGATGCTGCTCGACGCGTAAACCCAGTGGATTTCTCGCTTTTCTCGTATCCTAGCAATTGATTATTCGTGCAATCGTCTGCGTAAACAAAAGGTATCGAGGGCAAATTTCTCAAGGATATAATAATAATTCACTCGTTTAGAGTGTCCATTAATTCTTCGAAGACTCATCTGCATTACAGCAGCGCGATATTTTTCGCTTAGGTAAATTCTCGATGAGTTTGTTTTTTAATCGATGGAGCTTTTAAGGGCCGCAAAGTCTTTCGCTGGTCTTTCGTCTATCGACTCCACCGCATTTCGCAACCTCTTTTATGGGGTGTTTGCGATAACAAGCACTTCGTTACATTTCAATTTTAACGGTATCTTCGAAATTTAAATGTAGAGTAAATAAAACTGACAAAATGCTCGCTGCATATGCCAAACACCGTAGATCGAATTGACGCAGTCTCGATACGGAGAACGATTTTCGACCGAATAAAGTAAAAGGTATAGATTTAATCTAAAGGTCCCTTATCTTTCCTGCGATGATCACTGATAATGAGTCATAACTGGCAAAGGGACAAATTTGTAAGAGAATCGAAGAATTTCCCAAAAATTTGTATTGCATTCGTGCAGCACGGGGGTGGATGTTTTTATACGTAAAGTTTTGGCACTAAATTTTTTGATAATAAATAATTAGTTAAATACACCTTAACGTCTGGTAAATGTAATAAAGATATCGATCTGTGGCATGAATTCAAGACGCAAAGTGACGCTTATGTTACACCAGTCGATGTGTGTTGATCGAATCGAAATCACATTTACGTGACGCCAGCCGATAACCGCTGAACGGTGAAATCACGCATACGTGATAGCGGCCGTCAAAGTGTTAACGAACGTAGATGTAATGCGAAATTTCGTCAACTGCATTTTGTCCGTGCGATACAGTTAGGGGTAATTTTCGTTTTGGTGACCGAAAATCGAAACTATCTTTGGAATTTTTTATTTCTCATTTAATAAATGGAGTGGCATAAATATTTTGGATTAGAAAATATATTTTAATTGTATCTTCGACATATCACAAAAAACCCGATAACTTACTACCAGGTTATCTGAAATAGAAAAATGACATATCATTTCGTTCATGATTATAGTAGCTTTCATATAAATAGAAAATTCAAAATTTGGTGACGTTCCAAGGACGGAGTATCGAGAATTTCATAAAAATCATTCGTGTTCTTGCCAATAAAAACGAAACTGCTGGTCGTATTCAAATATCCATGGTTCATACGAAAATTACTATAATAATAAATTAAATGATATGTCATTTTTCTATTTTAGATAACCTGGGAGTGAGTTATCGTGGTAATCATCCAGTTGGCACACATGTTACATTAGCAGTTATAGTTACTTTGCTATATATTATAACGCCTTATTTCTTTTTAGTGTGTCAAAGGTACAATTAAAATATATTTTCTAATCTAAAATATGTATATCACGCCGTTTGAGAAATAAAAAATTTCAAAGATCGTTTCGATTTTCGGTCACCAAAGCGGAAATCCCCCCTTAAGCGAATTAGATCGAGTTTTAACTCTTTTCCCTGCTCTTTTCATTAACCGAATACACGGGACGGAACATTCGCGCAGAACAACCCAGACGAATAGCAGGAGGAAGAGGGAAATCGAAAGGAGGGCGAATAACATTGCACATTTTGCAATGGCAAATTGGAATTTAACGAGTGGCACTTCTGTTTCGAAACATTCCCTCTCAATTAAATTCACGAAGTGTACTTCGGCTCACGAGTGACTTAACGTGAATTAATTTAACGATGTCCACTTCACGTTACGAACGATTACATTCTCGATAATAAACGTTACGATGTGAAAAGCTCGCGTGGGCTTTGTTGATTTAATTCTCGCCGCTCGGGGATCGTGCCAATTTCGTTGCGAGAGGGATCGATCCAATCCCTTTGGAAATATTATCGAAGAATGTCGCACGTCGCAACAAGCTTGCGCTTGGTAATAAATTAATTGTCGCCGATATCATCGTGAATGCGCCTCTTCTGCAAAGGTTTTTGCAATGGATGTGCTTCACGTCAGACGGAAACGTACCATACGGTACTCCTGCTTACACAGAGGTTGCAGGGTGTTACCGTTTACATTAGAGATGCTTTGAAAGAAAACGAACGGATGCGCTCCGCGTAAACGATCGCGTGCAACCGACCCCGAATTGGGTTAACAAATGTTTTCGGTGAGACGAATATTTCTCGTAGATTTGCTATTTTTATGCTCGAATGTCGTCGTCGTAAAAATAACATTACATTGCAAAATAATATTGTACAAATATTCGTCATAGGAAAATCTACAATCTCCCAAGTTCCGCATTATCTTCGCGGCCGTTTATTTACCCTTTATTTATTACCGCTTGATACACGGTGCATTCGGTTTCGCAAAACAAGAAAAATGAAGAAAAGAAAAAGAAGAAAACCTTACTCTTTGGAACGTCCATTCTCCACAAATGCCACCGGTTTTATACGAGTGGCACAGATGCGGAAGATGAATCGTCGAATATTCTGAGCATAGTGCACGCTGGCCTAGGATATATTGAGAAAGAAACCTAGGTCCGGTATCGTGCAGTTGACTTCGTGGTACGGTTTCCTTCTGGAAAGTATTGTCAAGAATGCGATCGATTCTATCGAGATCACTAAAACGGGGACGAAATTTTCAATCATTCTTCCATCTCCATGGATGTCATCGTCGATCGCCGTTCAATATAACGGGACACCATAATTGGACCTAGATGTTAATTTAAAATTGTCTCGGTTTATGTGCCAATCAGCCGATCGTTAAAAGCATCCGGATTTCGAACTTTCGCGGCACGCTTGCGCATCCTTCACCGTCGGCATCGTCGCAAGCAGAGATTCACGACCTCGTCAATCTTCCTCGACCCTGTTCGGCATCTCCGACCATCACCGGTCCCTTGCACGGTTCTCCACCGCAACCGATGCCGCGGCTCACCACTGCAATTATCAATCCGCACGCGGCGCGACGTTGATGAGAGAAATCGCGTAGCCGCGGGGCCCGGCGGAAGAGCCGGACGGGACCAAGCCAATGGACCAGAGGAAGGGGAGAGAAAAATCCGCCGATCGATGCGGTCGTAAGAACTCGTTGCACCATATTCGGTCAGCGCCACGGTTTCGTAAGGGAACACGCGCGAGAGCGGCTGCAACGATCCTCGATACTCGTCCGAAGACGTTGCGTGCCAATTTTCACCCATTAACACCAGAACCGTGATTCTGTAACTGCGTAACGACAAATATCGCTATCGTTATCCATCGATATCGATGATTATCGAATAAGATTAAGGTTACAGTATAATTATATCATGTAACTAAACATCGTTCCCTCGGTACAGAATTGTCCAAAATTTGTTGGCTACGACGCTTTTCAGAATGTAACGATTTAGATTATCGAGAGTTCTCGTTGACTACTAGTTAGCGAATAACCTGTTGCGATAATCATCGATATCGATGGATAACGATAGCGACAGTTGTCGTTACGGAGTTACAGAATCCCGGTACAGAACTACCAAACCTGTCGAAACGAGTGATCAACAAAAGAAGTTTTTCATATGAATAAAATTGGTAGTTTTAATGATAAAATAAACGTCCTCCTTGTTAAAATCAACAAAAGAAATTTCTATATGGAAAAAAATTGACAGGTTCAGGGTTAAAGGGAAATTCCTGTGAAAAATTAATGCAACCGGTCATTTTTACCCGATGGTACTTCTGATGTTAGAGATCCATTTTGGTTCACGCGAATTATCACTTTGTTTCTCTTCTGATTTCAATTAGCCTGCCTCGTAAGTAAATCGCGAGGTAATCGAGATTACTCTGTCGATAGGAGCCAGATACCGCGTTTTCTGCATCGCGGTCCTCTTTTTTTTCTTTTTAATTCCGATGTGGTTCGCAATGCTCTCGACGGCAAGTCGTAGCAAGGTCTTCCTCGAGTAGTAGTCCCCCTTTCTCGTTTATCCATCGTGGAGATAAGCACGCCCATTCATTAATCTAATGATCGCTCCTAACGTCGAGTTCCAGTTCTTCACCGCGCGTGTCTCTTGTCGTTCGAGTGCAGGCTTCTCGTTAGGAAGAGCAACATAATGGGAACGTCCTGCCGCATTCTTATGCTCGCGAGACTTGGGCGTTGGTACTTTTGGTTTCTCGATTCTTTCTCGTTTAGACGGTCTTACGGTTCGTCCGCAGAGGGAAGAGGAATTTACTGTAATTATTACGAAGATATTTCAGACTTACATTGAATATCGTTATCACGAGCTTTCAACGAGACACGCATACTCTATGATAAACGGCAGAATCTGCGCTCTCTTTCACCGTCGTTCCTTCACGAAGGGTTCTTGAACCCTTTTACTCTCTCATCTCGCCCAGCATCCTTCTGTAGTTCTCAAACGAACGATTCAATCCCACAATTAGTGCGCCTCGCGCACTTAATTACCAGCGCGCCCTGTTAAGCGACACGCGTGCGCGTTCTTTTTGCATTCGGTAATACGACCGCGATCCTCAACCGCGTCCACCAATCACCGCTCTTCCCTTTACTCTCATCTTTCTCGTACACTCACGAGTAGAGAAGTAGCCTTCGAGAATTCTTGCTGAACGTTCCACAACGGAGACTTCTACCGGAACAACGGTTTTATAATTCTGAATTTCATTTATCTTGGAAGCCCGTCTATCGCAAATTCCATAACCGTAGAAGTTTGTTCTTTATCGTTCGCGTTCTCTTTGCAACAACTTGCCTCGATCCTTCCTCGTTGTCGTTGCCACATCGTCCTCCTGGCAACAACAATTCGACACGCTCGCTCGTTTCGTTTCCGCGCGGTGAGACGGTGCCAGGGAAGAGGAGCTTTCTCTCTCTTCTCTTGCCTTATCGTTTGCGAAATTCCATCCACCGATGGAAGAGCAGCCGAGTACCGAGAAGTACCTTCACGAAGGGTGAGAGGTGAAAAGGGTCGGTGGTAAAACGAAGAAGGAGAGATGAAGCGGAGGAGGATCCTTTGGTGTCTCTCTCTCCTCTCTCTCTCTCTCTTGTCGTGCTCTCTCGAGCTCTCCGCGACTTTCTGCTGTCGGTCGACCTAAATTTTCGAGAGTTTACTGTCGTGTAGCGATCGTCAAGCGCGAGCGCGCGCGGGTCAACGAGTGTCAACGCGATAGACGAAGGCGGCACGCCGTTACACCCGACGACGCCGACGTCGTCCGCGTGTCCGCGATAATTCTCGGATACTGGGATGGGAAATGCAGAAGATATCGTTCTGACCGGGTGACAATAACCGGAGCAGGATGCTTTCAAGGGACCTGCCCATGCGTTCTTCGAATACGTATACTTAAGATTTCTCGTGGAATCACGAAGAGAGACGTTTTCGGGTTGCCCGCACCGAGAGAAAAGTATATGATACATCTAACTATAATGGCATAGTAACAAAATTATAGTTGGAAATATCATATTTATAGTAAGTGTTACCATAATGTCGGTAATAATTACGATAGAGGCATAGTATAACCAACTATATTATGTTTTTACCCAAAATTATGGTTATTTCAACTAAAAATATAGTACGGTTGAAAATACATACTGGTAAGAAAAGTAACTATTTTATACAGTTAATATTAGCAGAATATTTCATACATAGTGATAGAAGTAACTATATTTACCAGGATATTTACATAGCACATTTTACTATACATATGGTAACAAGAACAAAGGTAATAGTTAACAATATAACCATTTATATAAATCGTTCATTAAACTATATTTTCTATGGTTAAGTGAACTATAAAAATATGTTTGACGCCAAATTTAACTGTAAAATATAGTGAGATTATAGTAAACCCAATCATTTTTTTCTCTCAGTGCGACTGCAGGAGTTGTTGGAAATGATATTTGTTCGTTGCTTGAGAAAATTGACGTGCAAATTGATTTGCAATTGGTGGGGACAGGAGAAAGAAGAAGATCCCGATATCGTCAAAATTCAGCATCTTTCGCGCCAATATCTAATTATAAGATTTAAGCGTTTTACGATGAAGACGCGTGTGTGCGTTTAAGTTGTCCGATCCCAAGATCCATTTGCAGGATCGCAGATTCTATCTGCCAGCATTCTCGACAAATTTGAATTCAACGAGTCGATTTTCTCACGCCATTCCGATCCGTTTATTGAGCATCGTTGGCTCGCCCACGAGAGGAGGCGGCGGCATTTAAAACCCACGGATGCAAAGCGGCATATCGAACTGGAGGATCGAGAGCATCGATCTTGCAACGTTCCCTTGTTAGTCTCGACTTTCTACGCGGCGAATAAATGTGCAGGTTCACCGCGTTGGTTCCTATCGGTTGGCCAACGTGACTTTTGCCCGAAAAATGATTTCCGTCGTCTAGTCTTTCTCAATTAAGCAAATGGATTTGCGAGAAAGGAAATTAATTGTGATGCTAGAATTTGAACTGACGTACGCCTCTTGGGAATGGCATCCGTTGACCAAAATTTTACAGGTTGCTCTGGAGGTAATCGAGAATCTCGTCAATGTTGGACGTGGTTATGAAGGGTTAATACGTACAACTCGATTTAGTTTCTCGTTAAGCTTCATTCTCAAATTTTTATCGGTGCTCCGAAACGAACGATTATTCTGACCGATAAATGTTTCTGTTACAGACGAACGCGAGGATGTGCAGAAAAAAACATTCGCAAAGTGGATAAACTCTCAGTTGTTGAAGGTGAGCCCCTGTACGATTAGATACTAATAGTATCGTTCGCGCGAAATCATTTCATTTTCCAATCACAGGTATGAGTATCCCGATGAAAGTGATTCTAATGATATTTCACTTTTACCATTACGATAATCTTTATGAGGCAAGGAGCGCGTTCTCTCTTTCTCCCACCTCCCTCTCGCTGTCTCCCTCCAATTCACTTTCATGGACCGTGCACAAAGAGTCGTTGCCCCACGTGCTCTTAATTCTCCTCGCGCTATCAGATTTTCGTAATCGGCTAATAGCAGAGCGCCAAGCGTTACACGTGGAGAACGGCAAACCGGTGTTTAATGTGCCTTCACCACCTTTTTCTCATCTGCTCTTTTCTTTCAGAACCATCATGAACCGATCAACGATCTCTTCGTCGATCTCAGAGATGGAAATCGCTTGCTATCGCTCCTGGAGGTGCTCACGTCGAAGGTTTACGTAAGTGTGACGAATTCTTCGCTTCCTACCCCGCGTCCGCGATCGTCCGTGGAATTGTTGAGGATATCGCGCCACACGCTACTTGCGCCTTTTCAATTTCGTTAATTTCACTCGCTTGGAATGTCTCGCCGATAAAAGCAGTTGGATGGGACCGTTGCCTCGAGAAATTCAAATTTCATCCTTTCTTCGATGAAAAGACGAGTGAATCCGCCACAGTGAAATCTGCGCGCCGCGTCTTCCAAGTGCCTAATAAAATGATTGGGTTTTCTACGACCTCGCTAATATCTCGATTCTTTACGGCGTTGCTTTTTATTTTCGTAGCGAGAAGGTTTCGTGCGGTTGCACATCACACGTTGCAACACACCGCGTCACTCACGATGCATATGTGTGGTTGCACTCGCCGCGTCGAATATTTCCGGCCACTCGGGCGAATATCTCCGCGCGATAAGCTCCACGAACACTTCTATGAATTTAATATTTTCCCTCGCCCACGTTTATCCTCCTTAGTGAATTCGCGGCGTATCTTTGCACATCGGGGGCCTCGCGTGTTTGCATTAGCGTTTCACATTTTCCAGATGTCTCGAATGTTCGCGAGAGAATTCCCAAGAGTTAACGGGTCACATGGACGCCTTTATATAAATGCGATATTACCTTCTGTATGTTCGAGCTCGTTCTCGTTATCGAATTCAGGACAGGTGTGAGCTGCGTCGTGTTGCACCGCACGTGGCGCATCTCGCAACTCGAGCGCGCCGGATCCTCCGCTTGCATAAGAGCCTAAGAGCAAACGTCGTCTTTTAACACTAGATTCACCGAGACCAATCAATTTGATTGGTTCAAATGGGAAATCGTGTTTATAAAAGATGTTCGGTAAATCTAGTGTTAATCGCAGAAAAGAATACACCTTGCGCGTTGAGTGCAATATTGCCTCGGTTAGCGGACAATGGGATGCATAAGTATGCTGAATTTTCGAGAATTCGGGTGCAACGCCACGTGTCAAGCTAGTAAACTTAATGCACGATTAATAAAAATTCCGGATCATGGGGGGCGTTCGCAAACCGGACTCCCTCCGAACCGCGTCAGCAGTTTGCAAATTATTATCATAAAAGTACTCGAGATACGTGACCTTACATTAAGTGAAAAATAAGTGTACCAACCATATGTAACATATGTATGTATTTTCGAATGTTCCTCATTGTCAAGTTTTGCCCCCCTCCCATCTCCACCGCGAGAAAATTTTCGGCAGACGCCCATGTTCCCAACGATAGGATATTCCTGTTTACGGTACTTCTACGCGTGTAGACGATGCAGAAGAATTTACTCGACCTTAACGTGCTTCTCGTCGCTCGTATAATCTTTTGGGAATATCGCTGAATGCCTTATCTTTTATTTCAGAAAAGGGAACGCGGTCGTATGCGGGTCCACCATCTGAATAACGTCAACAAAGCATTACAGATACTCGAACAGAACAATGTGAGTGGCGAAGGTGTCGTAATACACACGACGACCGTAATTGTCAATATTTTTAATGAGTTTGTCAACGTTGTTCTGCTTTCTTTCAGGTAAAACTTGTAAATATTAGCAGTAACGACATCGTCGACGGCAATCCCAAATTAACGCTCGGTTTGGTATGGAGCATAATTTTACATTGGCAGGTACGCTCGAGAAATGTTTTCTTGTAGAGGCATGCAGTAAGGATTTATTGCCGCGTAACTTTTTGCTTCCCTCACTTACGTCTATTTCGTCGTCCAGGCAGTAGATAATAAAAGAAACATCACCCGTATATTAAATTCCGAAATGAAAGAATCCCCCAATGAATGCGATGCACCGATAACGCACAATCCTTTATCTCCCCCTTCCAAACTTCGGGATTATTGGAAGGTTATTTCTATACAGATATGACAGAGGACTTGTAAAACTGTGTACCTATATGTATACGTATATGCGAATGTACAGTATTAGTAAGACTTCCCTGTTTCTACTTTACTATTCTATAATATAATAGGTTATAAGCAATGTAGGTATAAGTAGATTATAGAAGTAATGTTAAAGACAAATGTGTCTTAATAGGTACACTATCATCTGAAGCATTTAATGACAGAATTGCAACAAACTAATTTGGAGAAGACTCTCTTGGCCTGGTGCCGACAGAACTCACAGGTAAATTGTGACAATGCATGCTGCAGTTGTTAAAGTTAAACAGCAGATTTATGATAATTTTAATACTTATTGTTTCAGAATTATCCTGGTGTCGACATTAAAAATTTCACAACATCGTGGTCCGACGGGCTAGCATTTAATGCTTTACTACATAGATGGAGACCTCATTCGTTTGATTTTAGTAATATAGCTCGGAAACACCCAAATGCAAGATTAGATTATGCTTTCCGACTTGCACAGGAACACCTTGGGATAGAGCGACTTCTTGATCCTGAAGGTAACACACTAGTTTGATATAGATCTGAAATATACATTGAAAATATACATTGAAAATATACATTGACAATATACTGATTTTTTGTTTTAGATGTGAACACATCCGTACCAGACAAAAAGTCTATAATGATGTATGTTATGTGTCTTTTCCAATCTTTGTCCCATTCTGGAGAAGAAGTAGGAGAGCTAGATATTTCAATACCCAGTGATAGTAGCACAGTCACAACTCCAGGAGCCGAGGTACTGAGAACCTATGTCCATGATACAGATGAAATATTACTTCGGTAGCACAGTTGTTATACATATTTCAATGTTTTTGTTAATACAGGAAAGGAATGCCCCCGACTTACAAAGTACATTAACTTTTACAAACCTTGGCATGCCTGCATCGCGTCCCATGAGCCTGGCTACAAATGTGTCTGTTGAACTTGGTGGTTATCAAGTGGCTCTTGAAGAGGTTTTAACGTGGCTTTTGGAGGCTGAAGATAAACTAAATCATGCACCAGATCTTAGCGCTACTTTAGAAACATTGAAAGAACAGTTTCATGAATATGAAAGCTTTTTGAGAGAGTTGTCTGGACATCAAGACGGAGTTGGTGCTGTCCTAGAAGAAGGTGCAAGGTTGTTAGCAGAGGGTGGATTGCATAAAGATGAAGAGCACGAAGTGCGCGTACAAATGTCATTGTTAAATTCCCGTTGGGAGGGACTACGAATGCGCGCGATGGAGAGAGAAACTAGGATTCATGAAGTTGGTGCTATTTTATGAATGTTGCTTTTGTTATATATTCTCTTTGTAAGATGTAGTTTATTGATTTATTAATGTTTAATAGGTACTTATGCAAATGCAACAAGGACAATTAGATGCTTTGAGGCAGTGGCTTACAAAAACGGAGGATAGAATTTCACGTATGGCAGCCATTGAATTAAATCAGTCTGCCTTGGAAGACCAGATGAAACAATTAAACGACTTAGAGCAGGATTTCCAAGCCCAACAAGATATAGTGGATGCAATGAGAAATATGGTAGTAGTTGTAGATGAAGAAAATTCTGAAGCTGTTTATGCCCAAATGGAAGATCAATTGTCCGCTCTTGGTGAGCGGTGGACCCATATCTGCCAATGGAAGGAAGAAAGAAGAGAGCGTTTGCAAACACTTAGCATACTGTGGCAAAATGTAGTTGACGATTATAAAAAATTGGTAGCATGGTTAAATGAAACTGAAATCACTTTGAAACAAATGGAAGCAAATCCCGCCTCTGAACTTGGTGAAGTTCTTGATAGGATTAAGAAACTACAAATTCTGAAAATGGAGATGGATATTAATCAAAAGAAATTAATGTCACTTCAAGAATCCATTCAAGAACTAGATAGTCAAGGCAATTGTCCAAACTGTGTAAATATGTTGGAAAAAATAGAGAACTTGCAAGATAGATGGGAAGCAGTTGGTCAAATCATGGAAGTGCAAAGTCAGAGGGTAAAATAATAATATATAATATTCTACTAGGATATTGTGAATATCCATGTGTACGTGAAAAAAAATTAATTTTTTATATTTTTTTATCAGATATCTAGTTCAGGGTTTGAATTTGATTTGAAATCTGAAAGGGAAACAGTAGTCACAGGAAATGAATGGATGTCAGAAACAGTAATGAGTATTGCCTACAAAGAAGAAATAGCTGGAATGGTATGTTTCTTTATATACAAATACAGTATTTGCTATTGTAACTCTGTACAATATTGTTTCTTTCAGTCAATACCACACAGTGATTCCAAGAAACGACGTGTTGATAGTATAACCAAACATGAATTTGAATCTGCCCTTCTCAATCTGTATAAATGGCTTGATTATGTGGACTTAGAGATTGGTCGATCGGAAGGAGTATTTGATGAATTAAGTGTTGAAGAAAAAAAAGTTGTGTATGAAGACACAATCATGGATGTTGATGCACATGAAAGTGACTATACTAAAGTATTGGAGATAGGAAATCAGCTTATTGACGAACTGAAAGTGGTAAATGAATCACCTGAGGAGGTAGAAACAAAAATTAATGATATTCAAAACTGTTGGATGGCCACAGTAAGTCGTCTTCAGGAAATAAAAAAACGTATAGAGTATTTAGAAGAAATAAAGAAGATAAAGAATGAATTAGCAAGTTTAAATATGATATTAGATGGTTATACCAAATGGTTTGACGCAAACAAGGAAAATAGTCAGATAGAATTATTTAGGGTGTGTAATAATTTATTGCAAAATTCATACATATTTTCCATTCATACGGATAATCCATACACACGTTTATGAACAAAAAAAACGCATATCAATAATATTTTTCTATTTAGGTGAAGGTAAAATCAATGAAATCTCATGAAGATCGCATTCATAAGCTATTTGACAAAACTGAAAAACTATTAGAAACAACAGATAGTGAGTTTATCAACACAGATATTAAAACATTTTACTCCAACTGGGACAAATTGTGCAAAGCGTAAATATATTTGTTATATATAATATTTAATCTGTAAGTATACATTAATTAAAAAATCGCTGACTCTTATAGGTTATCGGAAAGATTACTTGAGCTGAACAATGCTATCGACAAGACACCACCAAAAAAGTATACAGAAGCAATAGCAAACCTTACATCTTTTATCAACAATGTGGAGGGGGTGCTCTTGTCAGAGCATGCTGTTATGTCAGATGAAAATACAATGGAAGAGCAAGTCAAGAAGTTTAAGGATCTTCAACATTCATTAACACAACATCAAGAAATTTTTAATTATGTAAATGTTACTGGTCAAGAGTTAATAAATAAAATAAATGATGATAGTCAGAGTCAAAGATTTAAAGATGATTTACAAGATCTTAACACAAAATGGAGTGATATTCCTGTCATTTTAGAGGAAAGGCAGCAAAACATATCAAAAGGTAGAATATTCAGCGTTGTAGTTTTAGAGTGCAGTTTAGTACACCATGATTGATAATTGTATACCAGTTTATGTACCGTGTAATGATAATTGTATGTGTCCTATAGATATTGCAGCATTGAAGAAATTTAATACTGAATTATTTGATCTGGAGTGTTGGTTGGAAAAATCAGTTAACCATGTACAAGACATGGGTTCAGAAAATGCTGAAGAAAATATAGAAACAACTGAAGTTAAATTGAATAAGGTTCAGTCACTTTCTAAGGAAATAGATAGGACAAAACCACGTATCGAATCACTTCAAATATCTACTAATAGATTGCTTGAAAACTCTGAACCAAAATTTGCAAATATACTAAATAGTAGGTTGGAAGCTGTATCATATAAATGGAACGTGGTTGTTGATGGTACTAAAAGCTTATGTGACAAGTACGAAAATACTTTAAGGAAAAATGATGAAGTGAGTAAAGGAGTGATTTCAATAAATACACGCTATCAGTTTTTGATATCACATATTCTAAGATACCATTTTCTTACTTTTGTAGATCTTAAATGGTATTGAAGATTTAACAAAATGGTTGTCAGGTTTAGAACAAGAAATTCCTATTGAAACAAAAATAACATCGTCTGTTGAACTATTTCAAGTTCGTGGTCGATATCAGATGTTGAAGGACAAGATCGACAAGCGAGTAGAAGAATTCAGAAATCTTAATGAAATGGGAAATGATAAACTTTTAAGCTCTGAGGGTGAATCTGTCCAAGACCTTGGCCGACGCTTTACCTTTTTAAATGCACGTTGGACAGATGTCACGGACCGTATCTATGAACGTTATAGACATCTACAAAATGCGAGTCATGAATATGGAGAATTTCGTGCATTGGTAGCACAAGAGAATGATTGGTTGGATAAATTGGAAAGGCGTTTGAAAAAGTCACCAAAAAGTGCAGCCGACGCTGAAGAAATTTCAGAAGAACTTGACGTAAGTTTACATCTTATTTTAGATTTGAGATTATATTGAAGTGTATTATTTTGATTCCATTAAGATTTTTTTGTGTGTGATAACAGGATTTGGAAAATTATATAAGAAATCATCCAGAATCTCGCCTTGAGAAAATTCAGGAAATAGGGAAACAGCTTATTGACGGCAACATTATGACTCTGTCTATTCAAACAGATGTTGAAACTGTGACAAATAGATCAGACAATTTGGACAAGCAGGTATTAATTTAACTTTTTCTTCTTCACAATGTTTTACAATGATCATTTAATATGTATTATACAATTTGCTTGGAATGTTCAGCAAAACATGTACAATAAATTTGGTAGACAACGTTTAGCACGATTATTAGGTCATCATTAGTAGTTGCATGTACTATCATGTTTAATCAAAACTGATTTCATTCATGTCTCAGTTCAATCATTTTTTTTGTTTAAATTAACATATTTTTTGTGTATCAAGTTGAAATTGATTTACTTGTTACAACTAAATTTTTTATTCAACTATCAAATCAGTGAAATATTTGTCATAAATATTTTACATTATTGTATGATGTATCTCAATGTTGTTCATGTACGGGTCGCCATAACTATAGTAATTTACAAAATATTGTATAGACTATCAAATTGCG
The DNA here is from genome assembly GCA_944319695.1 of Tiphia femorata. NCBI lineage: Eukaryota > Metazoa > Arthropoda > Insecta > Hymenoptera > Tiphiidae > Tiphia > Tiphia femorata. The sequence goes on from OX090902.1 coordinate 7,440,759, forward strand.
TTTATCAAGTTAGGTAGAAAGATAGTTATGTTTTAAATAGGCAAGGCAACGGGCCAAGTTATTGGAAGGATCAGTGAAGCAAGCACAACAGTCAGAAGGGCGCATACTTGCCCTTCAGCATTCCTTAACTCAAGTAGACTCTGTACTAACTGCACGCCTTGACTCCGACCTTACTGCTGATGATTTGCCCCATGATTATCAGGTCTGTTTGTGATACATATAATATTTCTGTATAGTAAAATGTTTCTAAATAAATGTTTTCAATGTTTAAGAGTCAGTACAAAACATCATGTACAATATATTGATTTAGCTTGCATTACTAAGATAATGAACCATGATAACAGATTTTATAGAAACAGAAACATTTGACTGCATCTGTAATGTGTCATATATATAAGTGCTCGTGTGTACATAATCATTGCTTACAGAAAGCATGTTGGAATCAAGCATATATGAATTCTCCTTGTGTACTCATCTATTATTCAAATAAACACAACACCTTATCCATTGCACACAGTTATTTAAAAAATTTAACACCAATATAAACATACTTGTATATAGCATGTGAAAATATGATGCATAGACATTTTTCTTTATATTTTGGAAATTTTAATAAATATAACTGACTAATAGTTACATAATTATTGTACATAGAAATTGCTGGAAGAAATGGACCATCAACGAGCAACATTACAGGAAATGGCAACACAGATTGAATCCTACAAAGCTTCTGGTAAACAAGAAGCTGCTATGCGATTACAAGAACAAATGAGCCTTATAGAAGAAAGATTCTCAGATGTGCAAAAGAAGTTTCAGAGATTTAGGTGTCCCACAAATCTTGAACCACGCCTTTCAAGAGCTTTGCGAGAACTTAGAGGTATAGAGGAAGCTACTTGTTTGCTAGAATTATCTTCGGAAGATCCAGAAGCTATAGAAGGCCAGCTGAAACATTGTCTGGTAAAACATTAATGCAACTTATTTTAAAGATATTATGTACAACTGGAAGTTTATACAATTTCTTATTTAATTATTTTGTAGCGTTTTTATCAAACATTAAGTGAGATTAAAAGTGAGATTGAAAGTATTATTGTGACTGGCAGAAAACTGGTGGAAGACAAAAATATACCTGAACCAGATAAATTTTCAAAACGAATTGACATGTTGAAAGAATTATACAATAAGGTATAATTATAAACTTGATTCCTTCTACATGTAACAGAATTCTACAAACATGAATGAAATTAATACCTGATACTATTTTTATTATAGCTTGGTTTGCAAATAACAGAATCTAAATCTACATTAGAATCTGCATTAGAATTATCTCGCGAAATGTACAAAAATATGACATATATTAATATGTCAATTGAGAGTATTAATAAAGAGCTAGATACACAAAAAAGCATGCCAGATTTGCCCGTTATTGCAATATACGTGAGGGTGAGTTCAGGAATATGTTGTTGTATATAGTATAAATATACAAGATTTTAAATACTAGATTTGCACAAAGTGCAATGCAAGTATACATAGGAATGGATTTTATTTTATTTTACACAGGAGACTTTAACAGAAGTAATTCCAAGATTAAATGTTATAAAGGATAAGCTGCTTCGCTCACAAGATGATTTTGCAAAACTTTGTGATCCTGTTTATCTTGAACAGTTAAAAGAAAAGTTGTCAGACATAATAGCTAGATTGGTAAATACGGAAAGGAGATTACGGCTTTGTAATGGGGCAGAGGTAAATATATGTTATTATCTGTGAATGGTCGTTTTAATTAATTGGGATTTTTTCTGTATAAGGAGGAACCTAATGTCGATGAAATAAATGCATGGCTTTTACAAGTGGAGGAAAAATTGAATAAATTAGATGCTGTGCCAATAGATCAGCTTACTGACCATCACTTTGATCAGTGCAAGGTGAAAAGTTTTCTATTGCATTCAATTTTCTGCTAGATTACGAAAACTTTAATTTCTTACATGCAAAATCACAAACTCTGTAGTATTCAAGCACTTTCACTGTAAAGTGTAATGGTATTTATTGCAGCTTATATTTTTATTGCAAATTTTACTTTGTTAGGCTGTACAAAGTGAGATGATAGAAGCAAAGCCAAAAGTTAATCTATTACAACGTTATTCATTCTATCCCAAGGTAGCAGATGTTTGTGATAAATGGGAAGAAATATTCAACCGAATACAAGTATGTAGAATCATATCGTTATTTTAAACACATGATATTGGGGTTTTCCTTTTTGTTCTTTTTGTTAAAAATAATTCTTTCCATTCATTGCTTTTTCACTCACAGCTTACAATAACTTGCTTTTGATCATAACACATGGTATATGTAATGCTTGTGCTTTATAGTACCATTACGTATATGTCATAAGACTTTTGTCCTTTTATTAATGCAGAAGCCATTCTAATGATATTTTCATATACTATATAATTAATATTGCATATTTTTTCTGATCAAGTATTTGAGATATGTGTATTTGCAGTTAATGCATCTTTTGTTTTTATTTTGCATTTACATACACTAATGTGTACAGGTTTGTAGAACTAGTTTTTTATTTGCATCAATAATAACATAACATTTTATTATAAAATAGTTGTGTAATTTACTTTAATTTGCTCTAATCTATTCCCAGTATTATTGATTAAAGTATTAGGTTTATATTTTCATTGATTTTCTGAAACTTCTCCACAATACTGAAACGATCTCTTGTTGACCAAGAATTATACAATTAGGCAAAAGCTTTTCTGCTTTTAGTTAATATATCTCAAGTATTTCGCATTTTTTATCATACTTGGAAACATATCGTATGTTATATTATGTGTTTTATGGGATTCTGATGTTTATTGTGGAATTGTGTGAAGTGTCCATTGTTATAGCATGATCCAAGAGGTGGCTCTATGTATATAATATAATTATTAGCAAAATATCAGTGTAACTTATGGTGGCAGAAAGAAACACTGTTCTGCTCTGCCATAGTGATTTGTGATATTGTCTCTCCCCTTTTACAAAGTTCGATTTTTCATGGAGAAGTTTGATGACAGACTGCAATAAGACTGTCAAATGTTAATAGAAACACATAAGAGAAAGTGTTGCATTGGTGATGGATATATGCGGAAAATTTAGCTTTATTTGCACATTGAAATGCATTGTTACTTTCATGTGGCCACGCTTGATTTTGTCACTCCATTAACATGCTCTCTCATCTAACTGTTGTACCCATGAAATTTCTGTTACGTATCGTATTTTCACAGGAATGGATCCACAAAATCACAGACAATTTGTTAATAAAAAATAAGGGTGATGTTAAGGGGAGAGACAATTGTGGACGCAACAAATTACCTAAACAACTGGATCAAACCTCAACACATCCAGTTAAAAAAGAAAATAAATTAATAGACGAAAATGAAGAAATATATGGCATAGGATATCTTAATCCGACATTTGATGATAATCGTTGCACTTCTACACCTCATAATTCACCCGTTGACATTCCCCATCGTAGTCATAAATCTTCTGCAAAGTCCGAAAAAGTTAAAGCTAGCATTGTAGATGTCAACAGAGATGTTAGACGAAAATTAGAATTCAGCTCTGTACCTGACGTTGTTCAAACTTCACAATTACAAATTGTTCGTATTGAGGATGATTTGCCATTTCCATGTTCTGATGTAGATACACACGTAGATGATGATGACGAATTTTTCTTGTCAAAGAATAGCACATTATTTTCTCAAGTTTCATCCAATACATTGACTGCTACAAAATCGAGACCCTTTAATATGGATAGCACACAAACCAATCCATTTCGTATTGTTGAAATAAAAGAAATGGAGATTGTAAAGTCAATTGCTTCCCCTGAGGAACATGTAATTTTACCAAGCGCAAATGTGAGTGTAGGACAAGTACCTCAGGTTGTTGAAAGAGTAGAAATAATCGAAGATACAGAAACAGAGCCTGAATCCATAGATACTGACACAGAAGATAAAGAGAGTAGAGGAAAAATGCCATGTACAATCAGCAGTGGGAATCAAGCGATCTGCAAGAAAAAGGAAGTTATACCTATATTAAAGAAAAAAAGAGTAGTAGAACCACCATATACCTCACGGAATGTAAAAAAATTTTCTCTGAAAGTAGAGAAGGGAACTCAACAATTAGATTTTCCTGAAGCATCATCAAATGATATTGCAAACTTTCCTGCAGTTACTAATCAATCCGTTGTAGAGAACAATACTCAAAATACACTTTGTACACAAACGGAAGGGAATATTTGCGTTAATCTGCAAATAACAGATAAAATAAATACTTCTGAGAAAACTACTGTGTCTGTATGGAAAGATACAGACAGTGTAGCAGAATATCTCATACTTGAAGATAATGAGTTCAGTGCAGAGTCAGGTGTTGAATATAGTACATTAGACCGTTTTCAAACAGAATCATCACAGATTGTCACAGAAGAAATTATGGACAAAAAGATTGATGTTAACGAATTGACATTTGAAAAAAAAACTGAGCTTTCTAAAACTTATGAGATTATTGGAAACATAAATCGCAATGAAGAGAAACAAAATAAAAAATCTCCGCTATTAAAACGTGTACAAACTATATCAAGAGATGATACTGTAGAAGATTGTGAAAGTTTCTATGGAAGTGATAAAGAAACTGATGATATTTTAATCTTTTCTGATGATACAGAAATTGATGTTGGTAGCTCCAGTTCAGAAGGTGAAGACACTAATTTAGGGAAGCATGTAGAGCACCTCTTGGATAAGGTAATTTTAGTAGCGATCTATCATGCCATTCCAGGAGTTTGTAATATACATGTGTAATAAATATAATATACTAATAACAAAGCTTAACTGTGTAATAATAACATTCATTACTTGTACTAAACTATTTTTAAATACATAAGACATCTATGGGGTAGGCACGAGTAACAGAAATTGTTAAAAATAAAGTGTGTATTATATATTTTCTGTTTTCTTCTATAGATAAAAATTGAGAAATCTCCACAGGTTTTGCAACAAAAAACAGATGCAAAGTCGCTTCTAGACAAACGATCGTTTAAAGGTGCTGCAAGTATGTCAAGGGCAAGTTTAGAAAAAAATATTTTAGAGTTTGAACAAGCGGCACAATTAATGTTGCGCAGAATGGATGTTATGCTAATGACAATCAGTGGGCTTAGTAATGAAAAAGACCCATCAAAGCGTCTTGAGGTAACATTTCAAAGAGTTGTTTTAACACAATTCTGATGCTTAAGTTATTGTGTGACATTGTTTCTTTTTACATTATGCAACCTTCATGTACTGTTTGCAGGTTCTTAAGGGTGAAGTAAGTACGTTGGCACCAGATGCAGCAGCTTTAATTAGTAAAGGTGATGGTCTAGTTATGACAGTACATAACTCTGATCCGGTGCGAGCTGATAAAATAAAAAATGAGCATCAAGATAAATTACGGAGTAAGTGGCATCAAGTTATGACTGAGATTGAAGCAAGACGAGTACAAGCACAAAAAGGTGAAGAGATATTACATCAGTACAACAAGATAGTGTCTGAGTTTGAAGACTGGTTTAGAGATGTGCCTCTCAAATTGGAACAAGCTAATAATTACGAAGGCCAGTTAGAACTATTTACCGAAGAATTTGATGCTAAGCAGGAACAGATTCATAAGTTAAATGATTTATGTGCAGAATTAAAAAAATTGAATGTTGGATATTCTGAAACTGTTCGTTATAGTATCAATAGTAGGTGGCAAGAAGTTAGTTCGCAATTTAAAAGATTTAGCGGTAGCAAAGATAAAGAGAAACATGTAACTGATAAAAAAGTAGAAGTGGTGAGTATAAATAATATTTGAATTAAATTGAGTTACGTCATATCCTTTAAATTAAGTTAAGCTACATCATTTTGCTGTACTAATACACTTGTTATTATAATATTGTTTTCAGGATCTAGACTTGAACCCACAAGATTATATTGTTAGAGTTAATAAATTAAGAGAGGCAGTGTCAACTATATCAAGATCAATAAACTCACTACCATTAAATGGTAAAGATTACGAATTATTCTTGAATCAAGAAGAATGTTTAAAGAAAATTAGTAATGCTGTAAACATTTTGAAGACAAGTATAGATGAGAATAATTATATTTGTGAAACCCTAATTCGACAAATGAAGAGAGAACATTCCGAGCAAATTAAATTTTTATTTGATAAATTACGAGATGAATGGACCAGTGTCAATCAGAATTATATAGACCGATATAATAGATGGTCCAGATGTATGGAAAAGTGGAAAGAGCTGCATAATACATGTTGGACATTTTGCGATTGGTTAGATAAAACAGAAGAGACTTTAAAGAAGTCTACTGTGCTTAGCCATTCTAAAGCATCTAAAACCAAAATGGTTGAATTGGAACAAGAGGTTTCAAGAATGCAGAGAACTATGAACAACATTAACAGTTGTTACACTGATATGTTGAATCGAGGCTTACTCGAAGATGCCAAAGAGCTACATAAAATGATTGAAAATATTAAACGCAGATGGCATCGTTTAGTAGGAGATTTAAATACCAGGAAAGAAAAGTAAGCAATCTTTCATAGTCATATTTATTTTTAACACCTAACAGTATCCGAATATTAATTTTCGAATCATGATTTTCTTGAAACTTCTGAAATAATGATATTTAATTGTTTAATGGTACATATTATTATAAATATTTCCATTTAACTTTCTCTTGTACTCCAAAGTTTATAAATTATGTATCCAAATTTACATTTTAACCATGTGGCATCGCAAGACGCTTTCCACCATTGAGCTATTTCAGTTGTGATTTGCCACTGGTACTGTAGTGTTCACCAGGAATAACCTCCAATAATGGAACACACATACTACTTCTTATAAACAGATCTTAAAATGCGTCTTTGACATATTAAACAAACATTGTTAACATTAATAACTGACATGACTTTAATCAGTTCTTATTTCTATCCGAATGCTACACTGCATTGATGGTGCTACTAATATACGTTTCTGTGTTATTTAAGAAATTTTGCTATGGAAAAGAAGATCAACAATGAAAGTAGAGTAGTGGAGGGTGCTTATAACTTGCTAGAACAAGTGAATTCCTTGTTAGTGTCTACTGCAAATCCATCAGACGAGACATCTCTATCAATACGATTGTCACTCATTAAGGTGAGGCATGGCATTGTAAAAATCTGTTAGCAACATATAGTTTTTTTTTTATATATAATTCATGCTGTCTATTAACTTTCTTATTCAAAATTATTCAGTTCCCAGTTTACTTGTCCGTACTAAGATTCTTCTATTTTAATGAAAAGACACAAGAGCCTATTCCCCTTAATGCTCTAGTGAAGTATATATTTATACGTACACATGTATAATTGAGGCTTATTGACAAAAATATCGATTGGATTTATTCTGAATAGGATTTTATTTATATATATTGGCACTTTTAGGTGTAAGGTTTGCCTTTCATAAACATTGTGCTTTACAAAAATTTGTGTAACAGTATAAAGTATGTTATTTTAAAATAAATAATAAAGCTGAGGCATTGCAGCATAATTAAATAAACCGAGACTCATCCTAATAATACCGCCACATTTCATGAGCGCACCGCCTAAAGTGTGCCAAGACATAAATAGCATTGAACTCTCGGTTAGCTTACTCCTAAAATTCGAATATATAGTCAGGCTTTGTTATGATCTATGGATTAGGAAACAAGTCGCTGATTCAATTGCAAATTATGTTACAGGCAAAAGAGGAAGAACTCTCTTCTCGAAAGAAGAGTATGCAGGCAATCGTGAATCAACACAGTCTGTCGCGAGACGAAGAAGAGTATAATAAACTTCTCCACGAAATGAACAAGGTTATTTTTGTGATTTGTTTAAACTCGTTAATTGCTTAGAGCCATTTTGTAGTAGGCATTATTACTTAAGAATGCTCATAATACTTTATCGTTATTGTAGACGGAGACGAACCTATTGCATCACCGTGACTACATCGAAAGTAAACTCGTCCCTTTAAAAAAATATATATGCACGTTGGATGTTGTTATGACGTGGGTCATGGAAACTCGTACAAGATTAAATATTGTCCAAGAGCTGCCACCGCACGAGCGCGCTGAAATAATAAATAATATAATGGTAACAAACAATTTTAGATATTCTTCAGTAGATGCAATTAAGTTCGTGAGGTATAGTACAATTAAATTTTCAGAGCAATGTCAAGGACCGCGAAATGGAAGTAAAAGATGTATTGGAAAATTATACCAATTTGGAGAAAGAATGTGAATCCGCGAAGCAACCTGTTTCCGTCGAACTTCAGGTATACCAAAAACGTTTTTAAAAGAAACAGATTAGAGAGGAACAAGCTCAGATTGGAATTTATATCGAGTTTGTTTCCATTGAATTTCATGTATTTCTCACTTTTAGGAAAAATTGAAAAAGTTACGTGAAGATTGGCAATTTGTGAAGAATAGCGGTGAAGTGCAGAATCAAGACAATTCCTCGACAACGTCGGCAGTAATTTCATCGCAGCGTAAAGGTAGGACTTACGTCTGTTTTCAAAGCGTATATTCTTTTTTAAATTTCATAATATATTACACGTTCAGTAAGGAATCGTGCCTTCTCGCGGTGTTAACTAAAATTACCCGACCGTTACTTACACATCAGTTTTGAGTGCATCGATACGTACTGCACAGGTATAGTTGTGCCACTTCAAATTCTCTTTCCTCGCTTCGTATAAACTGTGCTCAATTTCTATTCCAGTTTATAAACTAACTTCTCTTATTCGACGGCTCCGTGCGCAACACACTCTCATTACCAGAACACAATTTTAAGTTCGTATATTACGTTGCTACGCCAGTCTTACTTACGGAGGCACTTCATTTCCTCGTGTAACTCCTTTCGGAGTTCGTCTCGCAGTCTCGGCGAAACGGTCGGTCATTTACTCGCGTAAAGCTTGCACCCTTAAAAAAAAAAAACCACGGCCACTCTCGTGCAAGCTAAGACGTTGGGAACACTTGCGCGTGGCAACTCTTCTCGAACTATCCAACGACGTTGCTTTCCACTTGGTATTTTCCAAGGGTATTTTCCAAGGGTATTTTCAGGCACCAAGGGTGGGTGTGGGTGGGCCCTGGCTCACCTAAAAATACGCTGGCCCATCCTTTGGCCCACCCTAAAATTTTAGAAAATTTTAGCATGATTATGCTGTCCTATTCTATCTAAGTTTTCAGTTTTTTTTATATGAAGTTATTGTTATAATTAAAATACTACAATTAATATTAAACAAAAAAGAAATATTAAAATTAATATTAAAAGAAAAAACAAAAAAAAAGTGGTACAAGTCCGACCGTAGAGGTAAATATGGCCCACCCGCATGAATAGTTCTGGCGTCGCCTATGTTTCGAGCCCTTAGGAAAACCTCGACGGGAGCAATCTTTTCTTCGTCTTTTTTTCCGTGGAAAATAATTTTTTATTCCGTCTGTGGACGAGCACACTTCAGCTTTTTTTATATGAAGTTATTGTTATAATTAAAATTCTACAATTAATATTAAACGAAAAAGAAACATTAAAATTAATATTAAAAGAAAAAACACAAAAAAAAGTGGTACAAGTTCGACCGTAGAGGTAAATATGATCCACCCGCATGAATAGTTCTGGCGCCGCCTATGTTTCGAGCTCTTAGGAAAACCTCGACGGGAGCAATCTTTTCTTCGTCTTTTTTGCCGTGGAAAATAATTTTTTATTCCGTCTTTGGACGAGCACACTTCGGAATATCCAGACCTACCCTATAAAGTCTTTAGTCGAAGCGATTCCGGTTGCTGGTGGATAAGTGCGTGCGCGTTCCCCGGAAAAAGAGAACGCGAGGAATCTCCGAAGGAAATCGACGGCCACCGAAGGCCAATAAATAGTACGTTCAGCCGGTCCGGTAAGCACTTCCACATTTCACTTCCATCCCATCTTGCCCGTATATATCCGTCGCGTTAAGTGCAGCCTTTTCACCGCGAGTGCCCGCTGTGCTTTTCTCTTTCCACGTTGGCGTTTCTCTCGTTCGATTGATCGTCGGTGTATCGTGGGGGCGTGATTCAATGACGCGTGGAAATTTTGAAAATTTACCGATCGACGTACTCACGCGTTGGAATAGAGAATCGCTGGTGGAAACTTGACCTTTTAGTAGGTAGTAACGAAAAGGCACCGAGGGAGGAGGAATTCCACTGGTATTAATAAAACTGTTAATAAATCGCGTTTGATCGCGTGCTCCGATCAGAGATTCATCATTCGTCCCATGAATACTCAGTCCCTGGGCATATCGGTCTCTTTACGTGCGTTTCTACGGATTATCGCGATAGTCCGAACTTACTCGGAAGGAGGATGGTTTTCCGCGCCTAAGAGGGTAGAATGTGCCGAGGGTTGTAGATTTGTGGGCGAAGGTGGACCGGCGTGATCGTCGTTGCGCATAATGAGCGGATAAGCCGCCTAATGTAGTCGACGGAGGAACATCGTGAGGCACAGTCTGGAAAGGGCCAAATCTTCGTCATCCTCCACTGGCACACGGTACGATGCTTCTACCGTTTGTTCTGTCCTTCTATCAGGGTATCTTTGCTCTTCCTTCAACCCGACTCTCTTGCCATTCGGTGAAATTAGACGAGAATCAAAGATAATTCATGCCTGATTTATGCCGGAGTAATACTACTTCGCGATTAATTAAAATTTATTAGATATGACTGTACTCGATAATCCAGATTGGATTACCTTTCATCGAATAATTACCTTTGTAATATTCATTTTTCGCGGACTTATTTAACGGACATTTTCGAGATTGAGAGCACATTAGCCGATCGCAAGCTACGCGAAATCTAAAAATGATTTACTGCGTTTAATACCGACTCGTGATATTGATAATTGATTTAACCGCGCTCTCCCACGTGACGGCGCCATTTGGTGAGATAAAAACGCCTGGCTGTCCACACTTAATTAGTTAATTAATCACTCGTTCTCGCGTTTCGCGCGCGCTCGATCGTACAGCGAGCAACAATCCAGGCCGCACTTGGATCGTCGAATAATTGGCGGCCGGCTTTGGTTTGCGGTCGGGTAAGAACGACGAGTCTACGGCATGGCCTCACCTGCAAACTAATAACAATAATTATGGCAATTCACGGATTGCCGGTTAATTTATTGATTTGGTACGTCGAGAGAGGGTCGCCCCGACGAAAAATCATCTCCACCGAAGAAATGGAATTTATCGAATAAAGAGAAAAAGAGCCATTTGTATATTGCGTCACTCGGTGAGAAATTTAATGGTACTTCAGCTCTTCGATACCCTACTGTCCCCGATCGCAAAATAATTGATTAACAGCTTCGTGGTTGGGTAAGAACGATGCATTCGGAACAAACTAATATCTACGTGTATTTGCGGCTTGATCGGATATTTCTGGTTGGAAACAATTTCGCGGATTGATACCACCGAGCATCCTCAGCTCCCCTCACCAGCGACTTTCGATAGGAACTTTTTGGTACCTCAAAAAAAATCCATGAATATTTTTACCACTCCAGAGAGTCCATCGCGTATTTTTTAAAACCCTCCCTCAGGTTCACGACGCTCGTTTTGAAACGCTTTTTTTTTTTTCCTTTTTTTCGTATAATACTGGGGGGCCTTTCTGCCCCTCCAGCACCATCACCTTTCCTCTCGTGCGTTATCGTTATCACGTAGCGGCGGCACGTGGCCAGAAAAGCGGCGGGCGTAAACCACCGGAAGTCGCGCGTTTATCGGGCGCGGGTTCGGAGGACGAGGGAGGTGAGAGGCTCGAGAGAGGAGCTCAGTTGCAAAATAATCGATCAGTGGGAAAATCTAGGTGGGTGGCTTTTTTATGGCTCCCGTAGGATAGGGCGGAGGTGGGCGAAGGGTGGATGGGCCGTCAGTTCGCGGTAACCTTCCCATATCTCTGCCGTGCCATCCCCATAGATTCATTCTTTGCTGGCATTACCGCAAACGTATAACATCGCTCCGCTGCCTCCTTCTCCTCGCCACCCTCCCTTCTTTCTTAATACGATTCGATGCCTGCGCTTTCTCGAGCTTCGAAGGGAATATCGAGACAAGAAGATCGTCGGAGTTGATCGGTGTATCCGAGAGAAGCTTCTCATTCCAGATTTATTTATTTACTGTTTTTTTTTTTTGGGTTAGCCCTCCGTGAGCCTGGTGGGGTCTCAAAGGCCCGACACATTTTGAAACACTTATACTTATGCTACAAAGGTACGCTATCGATTTGAAATATTGAGTAGCTGCCATTAATCGATTGTGCTGCCGATCCCGGCCGTTACCTCAATGCCCCGAGCAAGTTTGTGCGTATAGCAACATTGTGAAAAATGTTCAAAACCCATTTGTATGGAACATTCGAAATTGCTTTGTGCGGAATGCTTACTTTCATCATCTCAAATGGCAAGTGATGAAGACTGATAGGCAATAAAATTTCAGTACATAGTCTGATTAGTGCCAAAGAAAGTTTTACTAGTAATAGTAATTATTAATATTTTTGTTAGCACAGAAGAGCGTAATTTTGTTTATTCAATTTTATATAATAAATGTTCTGGAATGAAATATGTTTTTTAAATTATTTAATGCCTAATACATGTCATAACAAATAGCTAATAATGAACATCTTAATAATTAATATATAGGAGTATTTATTTGCAATTTTATAACCGGGCCTGCTAGACCCCACCAGGCTTACAATGTAATTTTCTTCACCAGGCTCACGGAGGGTTAGAAGAAGAAGGATGAGTTGTTCTCAGTTTCTTCTCCGCGAGCTCCAGACGGCACGGTCGAACGGTTCGTTCATCGGTGTTCGATTATTTTATTATTATCCTTTCTCAAATATTCCACTCCGTTCCGCGGGCTCCTCCGAATGTTCCTTTTTCTCGCTTGTCTCTTGCTTTTTTGTCGAGTTCGTTGTCTCTTCTTCTTCTTTTTTTTTTGAAGTCCGAAGGGAGCCGAAGGTTCGCCAGTGTTCGATTAATTTATAGGCACCCTCGGGTCTCTTCCGTCCCGTTTCATCCTGTTAAGTCTGTCGAGCTTCTTCTTTTTCTATTTTCCTCTCGCGAGGCACATCACCACACCCCTGCGACTTTTCATTTCTCTGCCAAACACGCGCGCCGCTCCCAACTCATGACTTTTAAATACCAACTCACCGAGTAATCACATAACCCAGAGGGGAATTATCGAGGCCGTTCATTGAATTATTGAAAACTCGTGTCGAAGTGGGATCGGCTCTGGTATCGGCTGCGAGGATATTTTTTCCTTGCGTTCTACGTGTCGGCCCGCTGCTTGTAACCTCACGTACGGTTGTACACGCGAGCACACGCGCGCGCGATCGGTCGATCGCTCGTTGTAAACGGTAGCGAGAGTTGTTGCGCAGCTTTTGTAGAATTCAACGTGCTGGGGTGTGTGCTGAGTTGCTTTAACCTTTTCACTCCGGTGCATTTTCGGACCAAATCATCCGTATGGACGACGCGATATTCACATGTTAGTCGTTATGACTGATTGGCTACTGATTACTGACCAAAACAGTACCCGAAGAATTGATTTCTACTCATTTAAGACAAATGATTCTAAAAACAGTAGTTTAAATTACTATTTCAAGTAACAATTAGCGAACAAATTGCTCGGTTATCGCGCCAGGAGTTGTACTGCATATAAAATTAAAAAAATATCATTTTAAAGACTTTTATTATGAATAATTGTTAATTAAATGCAATGCAAGAAATTAACGTATTTCTGCTCGGCAAAATCGCGGTGTCCGTATATCTACTCGCAACGTGTCCCTATTTCTACGCATATAAGTGTAACAGATTCAGTTTCGGTTTATCGATATCAATAACGTCCATGTCCCTATTTCAACTCATTTAAGACTACAACGACAGCTCGAATTATGAAATTTATTTTTAACAGCGAGCTGTTACCTAGCGAGCAACGAGCCTATGCAACTTATGCCGGAGTATCTAAATAATTAATAATCAATCTTTCTGTAACTTATTTTATCAACCGAATATTAATGTTAAGAAGAATAGTTCGTAGTGAGTTGCAATCAGGACTTGAGTAGAAACTGAGACATTGACCTTACTGTTTTTAAGGTTTAAAGAAATAATAATTGTAAATAAATTGGTGAAACAGGAAAGATTGTAATGAAGAACTTCAGAGGGCGTATATTTACGCCTTTGCTATGTATCGATGGATTTGTGAGGGCGTGTATCTACGCTTTCGGTAACGAAAGGGTTAACGTGTGGCACGCGTGTACGCGCGCGCACGTCCGATCGATTCGCGCGTCTCTGTCGGTACCTGCAGCTCTGGCTTTCACGTGCACACACGCGGCGTACAGGCGAGGCGCGTGCACGCTCGCGCTTACGTGCGACCAAAGCGGATTAGCGTCGTAAGTCCGCGCAGCTTTGGGGAATCGAACGTCGCCAGTGGTATCGTCGTCCACCGGCGAATGCAGATTAGCGATATCCAATCACACGGCGCGATTAGCGGAATCCATTGTGTTCTCTAACCCTAAGCGATCGCTACCCTCCACCACCGGATGTTACTCTTCATCGGGTGCTTCCTCTTCTCTTACTCGCTTTTCTAACTTCTCGTCCCTTCTCCCTCTCTCTCTCTACTTTCTCCTCGACGCACTCTCCCTAGGAAAGCTGCTTTTAACGAGCTCCACGGAGTGGGAGGCGGAGGGTGAGTCTCGGTGGTGGGAGAAAATGAGATGCACAACTCGTGCCCGGATGAAACACCGAACGAATTCACCTCTGGTTAACGAGAGAGCTCATTAGGGCTTACTGGGCCAATGCCCGTCGTGACGTTTTCATTTACATACGAGGGATGACGAATTGCGCGCGAATTTTGAAAAAGCAGAGAGAGAGAGAGAGAAAGAGAGAACCCAAGTGTGGAGAGGAGAAAAAAGTGAGCGCTCGCGTGTCGAGCGATCATTAGTGCAAATTAAAGTGGAACACGCTCGAGAAAGCGCGCTGCTTCTCGATCGATCGATTTTTCCCAACGTTGAGAATCAACGATGCTCCGTCCCTTTGCTCCGGATCCTGCGAGACGTGGATTATTCTTAATAAAGAAATGTCTCTCAATGAGATTCTCCTCGCGAAGTAGCAACCCCTCGTGACGATAGGAAAACGCTCTTTTCGCCGTCCGGAAAATGGGAGGTGAAACGCGTCGGAAAATTCTCTCCGACGTTTCCTCGTTCCTCCGACGTCTCTCCTGTTCTTCGCCATTCTCCCCTGCTCCACGTTCTTCCATCCGTGTTCCAATGTTGTTGATGTGTTTTTATGGGTGCTCTCCGTACCCGCGCGCGAGTGGCCGAGGCTGGGCTGACTCTCTCGTGTCGTCCCACGGTGACCACCACTTGGTCCGTGTTGGATAAAATTTTTTCAAGCGCGTTGTGGACGTTGCTGTCCTCGGGGGGTGGAAGGAGGGAGAGGCTGGCTCGATGAGAAATGTCGGACGTTGTTCCGTTCCGCTGACGCGCGGGGATTGCGCGCTGTATGACGCCGTGCTAATTGCACCGCGCGCGCGTTCTCCATCCCCTCACTGCTTTCGCGTTCTACGCGAGATGTGCCGAGAGGGTAGAAGAGAGAGAGAGAGAGAGAGAGAGAGAGAGAGAGAGAGAGAGAGAGAGAGAGAGAGAGAGAGAGAGAGAGAGAGAGAGAGATAGAGCGCGCGCACAGGCTTTTTATGCCGCGACTGGCGATGACATCCGCCCCGCGCAGCTGACCCTCCATTATTTCTCCGACTCGTGCTGCGCGTGGATTTCTCCCTCTCGCATTCTTCTCCTTCTACGCTTCAAGCTCGTTCTTTCTCTTCGACTCTTTAGCCGGACAAAAGCGAAGATCGCGCGATTCAGTGGGATTCTCTCTCGGCGCGAGATCCTCCGCTTTCCTTCGCTTATTTATTTTTCTCTTTTTCCCTCGCTCGAGGAAGGCATACCCCTTGCTCGATTCTTCCTAGGTATTCCGCGGAGAATTGAGGTTAAAGGAGAATCCGCGTGGGAGATCGGGCACTACGAAATGAAAGTTCGAACGAGCGGTAAGGCGTAATGCGATAATTATACTGTACATTCATGTGGATTCGCTTCTTTCTATCGATAAGTCCGTACTCGCCGGTCTTTTCGAAAAAGTTACACGCTCCTCCTTTCACGTATTTTCTTTCGCCTTGCGCGCATCCCACGACCACGTCGAACGAACTCATCCCCTGCGAGAGAGATCGTCGCGCTCGAGGTAGAGAGTTTTGAAATTCGAGCGCTCCAATATTCGAGCCGCGAATACGCAAATAGGGCCGGGCGCGCGAGATCTCTTTAGACGGGAGGAGCTTGGAGAAAACGTCGAGCATATATTCGGTTCACGTATGGAGTGGCAGGGACCCGTGAAGGGGTGGACGGGGAGGATAGAAGGAAGGGCTGCTTCTCCCTCGAGCGTGCCCTTCGAGAGGAAGCGTCGATAAGATGCAGCTTAGCCGTGAAATTTTATTGTACCATAAGAGGGGCTCTCCTTCGTTTCTCGTTTTTCATTCCCATTCCACTCCGTTCTTCCGTCGTCCAAGGGGCGCAAATGGACCAACGGGGGCGAAGAAGGGTTGAGAAGCGAAATTTCGTCATTCCATACGTTACTGACACGTACCAGCACCATCGCGCGCGCGCGTGGTTCGTGCGTAATGCGGGACTGGCGGCCGTCCCAAGCCCGCGTTGGATACACAGGGTGGAACGAGGTAGAAGGACTAAGGGCGGATGGATGACTGAAATAATGGTTTTGGGGTGCGACGGGCGTGCCCTTGAATGGTCGAGCTTGACGTGACCGCGCATTATCCCCGGTACGGGACGGCACAGCCACGGTGCCTTGATGTAAAAAGGGTGTAAAGGACTTTCTCTCGAATTTTTTCTTTTCTGGACATTCTCGCACGAGGATGTTCCGGACGACGATGAGACGGGCAGTTTTTTCCCTTCCCGGTCGCTCTTTATCCGAGAATTACCTATTTACGTAAGACGGACGAGTCGTTAACCTTCGAGAGATATTCTAGCCGTGTAAAATTATTTTCTTAAATAGGGCGAGACTCGATTGTACGAGTCGTGAACTTTGTACGCTCAATATTTCGCGCGCGCCTCGGTCACCAACATTAGACCGCCCAGGGGTCTTACGAAACCTTTGAACGTAGTGTTCGTAACCGCAGCCAAAGGCCCCTCGGGTATCAGGGATCCTGTAATATCCTCCACGGTGCTCTCGTATGCATGCTGGAAATATCATGAGGGTCGGGAAGTGCGTCCGGCCGGTGGAACGAGGACCAGGGCTCCGGACAAAAAGGATACTTAATTTTTATTAATTATGGAGATCGTCCCGGTCTCGTTGTCTCGTTAATTTCGTTCAAATGCGCAGTAATCGCCCTCGGGAACATTACACGCTCGATTTTCTTTTAAGTCTCGTATGAGGCGCGATCGAAGCACCCGCACGATCACCGTTGACAGTTTCTACCGTAATAAGGACGAAGTAGATTGGGAGCCGGAGTAGGATTTTCAATTGCAATTATCTCACTTATCGGGAAGCGAATTCGATTGTACGTGTTATCCTCGCAATTGGAGCAACGAAACCCTGAATTTTTTACCATCCTTTCCGATACTCCTTCGTACCACGGGATCTTCGTCGGTGAGAGGAGCATTAATTGCGAAAAGCCGATTAATTTACGTTCCGACGGCCCTGAATGTTGGCGCCTCTCTAATAAAGCCGATTAAATCACCCTCAAGATCACTGCTCTACCTCTTCTTACTATCGTTCGCGTGGATTTCTTTTTTTACGAAGCATAGTTACCACCCGCTACCAGTAAAACGATACTAATTTTCTTGAGACTTTACGTGAAAAACTTTACGCGCCCCTCGAAGATCAGTCGACTTTGTAATTCGAACTACGCATCCCGTCCCACTTTATTCATCGATCGTCCGCCCTTTTCACAGATAAGGCTAGGCTACAAGTACAACGTAATTTCCTTGAAATTTTGTATGAAAAAGACGCGCACCGCGAAGATCAATCGGGCTTCTAATTCGACCTATTCATCCCGTCACGCTTTATTCTTCGATTGGAAAGACTTTGTCGTCTACCCTTTCCCTCTTCCACTTCCGTTTCCTCTCGACCACGTACGTTTCCGCATCATGCATAAAGGTGAATATATCCCATCTCCATTCCCGTCGTCGATCGCATTCTGCACTCCGGCAGAAGGGATGATTCAATTTGACGTAGGAAATGCGGCCTTTCGTCTAGGATGGAACGCCGACGGAGTTCGTGCGGTGGAAAGAGAAGGGTGGGGCGGGCTATAGATTCTTTCAACGTCAACCGCATTCGGACATGCCGACCAAGCGAACTTTTGATGTTACTTCCTTGCATCGTGGACCCTTTCACATGTATAATTTCTTTTGCCGTTCTCTTTCGCGTGGCTATGCTCTTTTTCTCTTTGTGCCCTTTTATATCTTGTGTTATTTTTTTTTTAAACAACTCGCGTGCGTCACTTTTACTTCTATTCGATCGCGAAGAATCTTGCGGCTACAGTGGAAAGAAAAACGCCACCGGTACATCTTGAAAACGACGTTCTCGTTGCTGGCTCGAAAACAGGCTCTCCGGTGTTTTTATTTATTTATCTTTTTTGAATTTTTTCTGGCCCGCTGCTATAGAATTCCGTTGAGGTTGAAAGGGCGGCGTTAATTGCACGCGCGCAGAATTCTATCGACAATTCGAAGCCAATCGGAGCGCGTAAGTTGGACAAGCATCGATATAGCATTGTGCCAGACAACAACAGGGATTGGACTATGGAGAAACTCGAGTAAAGTTCTTATCTATCAAGATCGAGTAATTCTCCGTTCGTTCGTCGGTTCTCGAGGAGAATGGCGAAAGTCGAGTTAATTCCTCCTTCTTGCAATTCGATCGATACCTCGAGAGAGCAAGGTTCGAGAGTGAAACTTTTCTGTACAGCAGGGGTGCAGAAGTCCGAGAGAAATCGATAGAGTGAAATGACGCTGGGGAGATTACCGAGATTCGATGGAGTTTCGAGGAAATTTATTAATCGTCTAGAAGAAACAAGTCGACTGCGAGGACGATAAAGTTCAGGAGTGCGTAGATCAGATACAGCCGAAGAACGAACTCGTTCGGGTCCGGTAATGTCGAGTCTTCCTTCGTTCTCTCGGCCATCTTCACTCACGAATTCGCTTTCGCGCCGTGGCTATCGTTGCTGCTGTTGCGCGAGCACGTGGAGAAATCCCTAGGATCAGCGTTGCAATTTCCGCGTCTTTTCCATTCCTCTCGACTCGCGGCGAAGAAAGACGCGCGATTTTTTTTTTTGTATCGACGCGCGCAAGTATCGTTCGTGCTCGCTCGCCTCAACCTTGTCCATTTTAACTGCTCGTTTCGGTGGATCGAGAATCCTTGATATTTCTAGCATAATCGTGCGATCAATTTCTCCTCGCGATCACTTCCTTTTTTCGCGTTAAAGAAGAATCTATTGTATCTTTCGTAGAAATATCAAGGGATTTTCGATCTACCAATACTTTCATCTCGATACTTGGATTGGACGTGTTAATCGGTACGTGACCCCAGAACGTTTGCTCCCGTTCCTCACCTGCAGGGCTCGTTTGGCGTTTTTGATCCCTCGAGCGTGACAGATACCCTCGATCATTCGTCCCGTGAGACCACCTAAGGGCGATCGAACGGTCGTGCGACGAGTCATCACAGTCTTCTCGGGATCCCCGTGGCTCGGTACGTAGACGGTCGTTTCGGAAGCTTCCACGTACCTCTTGTGATCGAGGTTTCGCGTTAACGAGGTCAGTCGCCTGGCGCAGATGTCCACGATGGTCTCCTCGAGGATCAGTACCTGTTATTTCGGTGAGCTCCCCCGAGGAGAGAGGAGTCCGTGTTAGTCGCATCGGTGCTTCTTCGTGGACGATGGCTCGTACGATGGCCTTCGTCGTTCGCGCGAATCGACGAGAGAAGGAAAACGGAGAGGAAGAAGTCGAAGTGATCGAGAATGTTTTGTCCCGAGTGGTTTCGCGTTATATAAGTTTTGCACGCGCGCGCTCGAGTTCCATCGTGTATATAGGTATAACATAATGGAATGAAAGTTTCGCCGAAGCGAAAATCTCGCAGTTCGGCCCACCGCGAGATTAGTAAGGTGATACTTTGGCGGTGATGGAATTCTAGTTTGTGCGTGGAATTGAAGTTTCTCCGTTTCGTTGCCCTCGTGAAATCACCGACGGGGCTTTACCGGGTCCGTATTCCGCGATTCGTTCCCCCCCGGGAGTAATTCGCGAGAACCCGATCGAGAATGTTTTGTCCTCCACCGCGTCATTAGAGGCTGGAGACGCGGGGCACGCGTATAATGAGAGAACGGTTGTTGGATTACCTGCGGCTTCTTCACCAGCCTCACAAGCCAGCCCGGCAGCGAACCGGTTGTCCTTTTGCAGATGATCCTCTTGCTGTGGAGCTTCGTGTTGTCGTTAACTTCCCGCTGCACCGTGTCCTCGGAGAGAACGTGAGCCGCGTAAGGATTCGGATATCGCCTGAAGAAAGCTTTGCAAACGGTGTACCAGCAGTAAGGCAGATCGTGGTTTCCTCGTTCACCTTCATCTACCGCGGCCCACGGTGATTCTGCAACGTGCGGAGTCGCAGTTGTCGCGGCGATTAGAAGATTAGGAGGATTGGCCGTGCGCGCTGGATTCAGTGCCGCTCCATTCGGAGTTGATTTCAGAGGTTAGGGAGGACGGACGATGGTAAATTGATTTGAGTAATCGACTTTTACGGGACGATAACATCGAATTGGATAATTCGTTGCATCGTGCGATTATTCTGTTTCGCAATGAGCTATTTGACTTTTTTTCTCTCTCCCTGGGACGTCTCCTTCTTCTTCTTCTTCTTTTTCTCGATTTTCACACATTAGACGGAGTAAAAATTTCCATTCGTCGCTCGCACAATGGCCGCGCAACTTTCAACGAGATACCTTTCGGAGTATCGATCTCGCGGTTGGAAAAACTCATTCTCACGGATACGCCGGCACACATAGTTGCCTTTCTCATTTTTATTTTCCTTGATTCGCAACGAAGTCCACAGGCGGGGCGCCCCGTAGACAATAGAACTGTCCTCATTAACGTAACTAAAGGAACAATAACCCTCTCGCGACTTTATATTCCACTGCGTCTATTCCGTGGCTTCGCCCAACTTTTGTTCCCTCGCTATCGTCCCGAAGCCCGATGCGGTTTTAAAGCGATAAATTATCCGTCTGTGACGTAGTAGCCGTTACCATACCCTTGGCGATTCTCACAATGGCCCTATATCGAATATTTAATTCAATCGAGTCTCGTAACGGTGGGAGCCATCTCCGCGATCTTGCCTATTATCGCGAAATGGAAAGCTCGGTGGAAAATTGCGCTGCGCTAAATAAAAATGGAATAACACGGAGAAGCGACGCGCTACTGAGTTTTCTCGTAGTCGGACTCCGCCCGTGGCTGCCGCGAGGCAAATAAACAGAGAGCGCTGTCGGAAGTGCCTTTGATGTCGCGGACTTAATGAAAAGTCGAAAGATTAAAGTTTCCATTCCAGAGAGCGACTGTCCTCCACGGGGCCCTAACCTTTCCCGCTTTTATCGGTGATCGACGATTGTATTCCCTTTCTCCATCTTCCTTCTGCTTTTCCATCCTCCTTCACCATTATTCTCCCTCCTCCGACGAGTGCCCGATTTACGTACCGCCGAATTGAATTTTCATTGCTCGCCACGGCTGCGAGAATCTACCCCCTGTTCTTGTCCGTTGTCGGGGTGTCCGGGTGGAAGTCTTCGTCCCTCTGGATTTCAAAATTTGCCGACTTCGCGGATTGCCGTCGAATCTTCCCGAGAGACGGCTATAACGAAATTTTGTAGATCTCGATAACGAAATGTCTCAACCTCCCACCGAAACGTCTGACACCTTCAACCACCTGACGTTCGCTACGTAGGCATACATCGTTTCTCGCGGCGATACTCTTTTGTCTCTAGTCTTTAACACGTTGACTGCTGTGGGGGTCACCCATAGATTTTTACCACCGAGGAGAGATTGGGTGCTTTTCATTTAGTGACACAAGTTGACACAAGTCGACTTGAGTTATCACGATACGGCGACATAAATTAAATGGAAGGCATTAGAAGTCGACTTGTGTCAACTTCTGTCACTAAATGGAAAGCACCCATCGTTAAAGAGGGTCAGCGCCCGTGTATTTGGAGGGGCCGTTTTGCCGGGTCCCGTCGGGTCTCGGAGATAATTGTAGTGCTCTATTCGATCAACCGTACTTATGGAGTTGTAATGTAAGCTATGTTGCTTTGCTGTGTAGTTCCGTCAAATTGGCGCACAACGCAGTGAACATTTTTGGCCCCCCTAAACGCATAAGCGCCTGACCCTCTTTAACAGCCTCTCCTCGGTGCTTATACTCATAGACCGAGCGTTCTAGGAGAGACGCTGAAGACTACATTAAAACGAGAGAGCAATAGTGTGAGTGAGCGTGTCTCTGTCTAATAGTAGTGTTGGTGGGGGAATAAGGAAAACAACGCTCCTGTTAGACAAAGACACACTCACTCTCACTCATAGACTTATACTCATAGACCGAGCGTTCTGTGAGAAGCGTTGAAGACAACATCAAAACGAGAGAGCAATAGTGAGAGTGAGTGTGTCTCTGTCTAACAGGAGTGTTGTTTTACTTATTCCACCAATCAATGCTCCTGTGAGACAGAGATACACTCACTCTCACTATTGCTCTCTCGTTTTAATGTAGTCTTCAGCGCCTCTCACAGAACGCTTGGTCTATGAGTATAAGTCTATGCTCTCACTATTGGTCTCTGGTTTTAATGTAGTCTTCAGCGCCTCTCACAGAACGCTCGGTCTATGAGTATAAGTCTATGAGGTCACCGGTGGCTCCCAGTAAAATCATTAAAAAATGGTCGTACACCTCAATTTACCTGTATTAGTGGATACTATTTTAAGTTAAAAAAAAAAAAAATAAAAGAAAATTATTGGCCCGGCGCCACGGGCAATACATGTAAAATTCGCGCGGCAGCCAACGTGTTAGATTAAAAAAGAAATTCAGTCAAGTCTCGTCAACAGATTCGCTTCTCCCGCGAAACCACCCGAGCGAGCTTTTCTATTTTCTCATGAAATCGCCTCGCGGAATCGCGACCGAGAAAATCGAGGAGGCCCGACGAGGAGGAGGTAATGGTACGCGGATATCGTTTCGCGGATCATTAGCGCGGAACTTGATCTCCCGGTAACATTCATTCGGTGGCAAGTGCACTCCTCTGCAGGGAGGGTAGTCGCGCGCGAGTGCACGGACAGCAGCAGCAACAGCACAATCCACGAGGAAACGGCAATTACGAGGGCGGGGTGCTAGCGGCAACAGGATCGAAGCGAGCACGGTGGTAGCAGCGACAGAAACGACAGAAACGGAACGAGGACGGGCTTCGGTGGACACGAGGGTGTAACTGGGGAGATGACCACGGGGTTGACTCGGTGTTTAAGCTGCGTTCATTACAGGAGCGACAATCAAGCCGGTTACTGGCGCACGCTCGCGGGGTGGAAGGTTAACGGAGAGGGATGGAGGTCGTGAAGAAGCGGAAGTAGGGACGAGAAGGAAGAGCCGAAGAAGCGTGGAAACGGAGAGTACGAGAAAGGGCGGAAGGAATCTAGAAACGGTCTAACTCACCCCCAGCTCGCGGAGAACGAATAAGAGGGAGAGGGATGAAGGGTTGCGATAGCGAGAAAGAGATGGTAAGGAGGGTATGGGGAAGAGAAGGAGGGAAGGGTGGTTTAAAGCAAGTGTAGCCACGGCGGTCAGGCTTGTAATCTGACGGCGGTGGGTCGTCCGGTCGGTCGGGGGTAAAACGGTCCATTAAGACGGGGGTAGCAGTTAGTGGCCGCGCCATAGGAGGAGGCGGCCGGCTTACTAATGTGGGGTGGGTCGGAGAAGCGGCGGGGGTTGGTCGACGGAGAGAATGAACGAACCCCCGTAAGGGCAGTTACCGTGCTCGAGCTGGTGGTGCTGGTCCGTCGGCGGTGGTCATGGACGATGGTAGGCCATGGCCAAGAGAAATAAAGGGTGACTCTACCTTCAGGAACCGAAGTTTGATCATTGCTACTGGTTGAGCTTGTCGCGCACGTGAATCTATCCCTTTCACCTTTCTCTCCTCTTCTTCTCTTCCTTCTCCTTGTGTACACAGAACTCGAGAGGCAGCCGCTCCCTTTTGCGCGTGCTTCGAGTCTACGTGTATACCTACGCGTCGGAACCTACGCACGGTCGTTAGCTCGACGATGTTATCGGCGGGTACGTTTTCTGACGAATTACGGCGCGTGAGCGGCCAGATAGGACGTGGAAGCGCGCGCGAGCGTATGCTTTCCCATCACCGGGGTGTACCAACGTCGAAACTACCACCCGCGTGGAACACGAGTTTCCCCGTACGTGCGCGTGTACGCCTGTACGCGCGCTAACCGACATCAGTGGCAAACGTAACCTGAGGTTATCGATGCGAAGGGAAGAACCCTCGTAAGCGCCGCGTGGCTCGGTCGGAGGTTTCGTTGAATAGAGAGGGAAGGATGAGGAGGAGGAGGATTGGGAGGGGACGAGGACTTCGCCTTTACGAACCGAAGTTTGATTACTGTTTTCACTGCGGGCCCCCCTGCGTTGGCAACCCTAACAAACTGGCGGGCACGGTGGTTTACTCTGCGGTGGAATTTCTCCGTGTCCCTTGCCGAGCACCGCGCTCGATTCACCTGTTGTAACGACGAATCCTTCCGTTCGGTTGTTCGTCCTTTCCTTCGTGAGCTGTGCTTTCGCGCACGAGGTGGAGTAGAGGCTGCGAGGGAAAGTTCGCCCGAGCGTCTTCTTCAACAACGTGTGCTGGATACGTTAGGATTCGTCGAACGTCGTTCTCTCCACTTCTCCAGGTTATCGAGAGTTTCGCTTCTAAAAGCTTCCGACTGGTTCCAAGTACCTAACGCGCGTCCTTTCTTTCATCGTGGTGGGTGCTCGTTTTAAGCTCGCGAGCACGCGTGAGAAACTTTCCAATCAAATTCGCACCTTCAACCCCGTTATTTCACGCTGTGGCTCGAGTAATTTCTACCCCGTGAATGTGTCTCGAGAGAATCGCGGTTGATCCCCTGAAAAGTAATTCATCGGTCCCGTGCGGCGAGCATTCGCGTCTCCAGACGTCGCCTGGTCCATAAACATCGTAGCCCGACGCGTGAGCAACGGGTCGAGCCCTCGCCAAGGGGTCGCCGCTTCTCAATGAAGAAGACTGCCGGGTTTTCCTCGCCGTCGGTAATACGGGGCGCGGAACTTTTCACGCCGAGCATTCAGAAGGATCTCCGTCGCGCCTTCTGTTCTTTTTTTTCCTCTCCCTTCGTACTTTTCTCTTCTCTCGTTCCTTTTCTTTCTTCGTCGGTCCAGCGTCGTCGTCGGAGAAAATTTAATGACGGTTGAAGGAGCTGAGGAAGAAGAGTCCTAATGCGACGTAAGGCACGGAGCGCGCGGGATGAAAGAAAGGGAGGGTAAAAGTCACCAGGATACCATCCTCCTCGAGCTTTGTGGCACCCCGTTGTTTTCTCACCTCGAGAAAGAGAGGAGAAGCCATCGGCCTTCCCGTAATAATCTTCGGTAGCTTCCGGCGCGCGGGCGATAATGTCGATATGACGTGACATTACGACGCCCTTTCGTGTCGAGGGAAGCGGGGTCGTTCGATTATGTACACAGCTCGAATTAACGGGGCGGGTCGAGGGGTTGCTCAGCCGATTCGATCATGACGCGTCGTCCGGCACTCTCCCTTCTACGCGTGCGAGACCCGCGCTCGAGCTTTTCGGCATTGTGGAATTTCGTACCACCAGGTGCCTCGTCCGCCTTGAACTCACTCCAAGTCCTCTCTCCGGTAATCACCGAATTCTCTACGAATTTATTTTCTCTTCTCTCTCTCTCTCTCTCTCTCTCTGTAGGACGGATGCTATGCTACATTCTTTTTTTTTATCTACCGCGGCAAATCGGTGGAACTTGCTTCCGGATGGTGTGCGTGGTGCTCGGTCGTCTGGGGAGTGCTCTGCTAAATTATATGTTATTCTTTTGGGAGCTGAGTTTGATTGTTTTTAGTGTATTTTGTGTATTTTAGTTTTAGTTTAGGTTAGATTACCTTGGTTTGAGCGTTTGTGCACAATTTTTGTATGTTGCGTTGCTTATGTTTGTATTTTGATGTGCGATGCCTTATGGGACCCACGGTCTCAAGGCATTAACAAATATATTTCTTTCTTTTCTTTCTTTCTCTCTTTCTCTCTCATCCACGCTTGCTTCTTTCTTCCTTTCACTTCCGCGCTCTCCCCGCGCAAAGATCCTTCCTCGTCTTTAGACGTTTCTTCTTTTTCCTCGCTCTCTCCTTCCTTCTCTCTTTCTCAGCGCCTGCCTCCTCACCCTCCTTCCTCTTACCTCCCATCCCCGTGATCCCCTCCGAACCTCCACACCCTCTGACCCATCCTTTTTTCTTCCCCTTTTCACGGTCCGTCCGGTGGCGTAATTAATTCGAGACTTTCTCGGAGGGTCTGCAGGGAGGTAACTTCCTCGGGCTAAGTTCCGGGGTGGAAAAGGATATTTCCTCGAGAGGTACAACCAACGGGTGAGCGCCACCTTTCGCCCTCTCCACCATCACCCCAGTCCCCGGAGAAACTTTGATTCCGCTCGCACGCGATTACTTTTAACACGAAGATCCTGCCAAGGATGCTCGCGAGGGTCTCGCATAGAGCGCGCCTTATTATTGAATTTGAAGGCGATGGGTGCGCGCGCGCAAGCTTCTTCGCGAGTTTCGACCGCATCCTGCTGGCTGGCACGATTTCGAATTCGTGGCCGCGCGCGATCGGAAGTTTCAGCCGCTCCAATTCGAGAATTGGAATTTTCCCTCTCCCGTGGGGCTTCGAGGACGTTCTCTCTTCCTTCCTTCCTCCGCTCGCTGCTCCGAGGGATGAAGTCTTTTGACAAACGGGAGCGTACCATTTGGGCATTCGCCATAGCCCTCCACCCCCTTCTGTTTCTCCCAACCGGAACTTACGAATGAGACGCGTATACCTGAGCCTCCGTGTGGAGAGTGAGAGCGAGAGAGGATCGTAGGAAGGGAGAGAGAGACAGGTGGGACGGCACCGGGGAATAATACGCCGCGGCGCGCGCTCCACAATCCAGGAGTTTCGCGCGAGGGGAACAATGGTGGACAAGATTAATGGCAAATGGCGGGCGTGCGAGTTTCGGGCACGGCTGCTGCGGGCACCGGCTCGCCCGCGTTTAAGGGGACCACCTTCGCATAATCCGTCTTGTATCAATGGGCGGGCGGAGGAGCGTGACGCGAGATTAACCTGCCCATCGAAATATCGAGAACGTCGTAGGAAGCTTTTGGAATATCCTTCGAGGGTACGAGGCTGGAGCGGCTTCGCGACAGCTTCGAGAAACTTTCCAAATCGATTCTGTGGCTGTCCGTTGTGAAACGGTTTCTCGAGACTGAGAGAGTCTACGTTCTTCCATTGGATTTCGCGCGCCCGAAAAATCCAAGGAGACGCTTAGAAATGGTTTCGACGGTGTGCAGAGTAAAATGGGATTTACGAGGAAGAAGAAAGGAAGTGAGAGAAGCGTCGCGTCGATGTCGAGTCCGTCCTTATCACTGGCATCCACGAAACACTCCCTTTGGCCCGTAGAGAAATTTTAATCGGACCCCCGGCGATAGAACGGGCCACGTCTCTTTCGTGTTTCATTGATTGCGCCTCGAATGAAACGTCGGTGCCCGCCTAGAAGCTTTCCAATCTTTTGATGTCATCCCTCCTTCGTTCACCGTTCTACCCCAACCCCGAAAAAGAAACAAAGGGGGCTCATTGTTCTCCAGGGCGCGCACGTGTCCGTGGACAAAAGGTGGAACGAAGCGTGGACGCGGTGCGTGTCGAGATCAAGCGGCCGACATCGATATTCGGCTGATCGTCCTTACCCCCGCGTTCGTTTGTTTTGCAAATTGCGGAATAGACGCCTCCGTTCGTTTCGTCGAAAATTCAATCGATGCGCGAGGGCTCGCCCACTCGTTCCGCGCTGTCCAGCGCGCTTTGATACAAGTACACACGTTCACGTGTGTCGACGGTAAAGAAATCTCTCTGCCCGGCACTCGCAATTATTCCTTCTCCTCGCGATCTTTCATTTCCCTATCCATCCAATTACTCCGATTCGCGTGGCCGATCGGAGTTAAGTGAGAATATTAATTACACGATACCGGACTGGATTTATTACTCACCCGGTTCCGCGTTCTTCGTCACCGAGATTGATAGCCGCGGCACGTGCATCTCTCCTTCGTGCCGCGAGTAAATAATTAACGTTAGCCCGCCGCCTTCGTTCGTTAACGCCTTAATCTACTTTTCGCGTTCGTCACGACAACCGGAAACCTTACCCCTCCAGCCGATCCTCGATATTCACGACGATCCTTCTGGAAAAGTCGGGATCGCGATCGACGTTTCTCCTCTTCACTCGCGTGGATGGAAGCCATTTACTCCTCGAGCACCGAGGCCGACGACGGCGCCGAGTCCTCGTGCACTGGCGGAGCCCCGAGTGGTAATCTTGCCGAGAAGTTGGAATAAGAATTTTCATTCCACTACCTCTCGCCCTTCCTTTCGTCCTCCTTATTCTCTCGCTCATTGAAAACTTAACCGCGAGATCCGAGATTAATCGGGCCACCTGGACGAATTCTCCATTGGGCGGCAGGGTGCGCGGGGCGTGTGATTTATTTTTCAGAAGCACCTTATTCTACGACCCACCGCGGCTTCTCCGCTCTCCTTCTCGTTTTTCTTCGAATCGATGCCCTCGATTCGAAATAGATGCTCGCCGCGACGCCGTATTCTCTCGGAGGCTCCTGGGACGCGAATTAAAATTAACCTTCCATTCGTCTAGTACGCTTCGATTCGAATTTAGAAGAGTGTCCTCCGACGGATGTGTTACCTTGCGCGTGCGAGGTCGTCGGTGGGCCGAGGTTTAATATGAATCCCATCTCGCTTAAACGTCTCCTGTAAAATATCCAACCAGTGAAAATGTCATCGAGGCGAAAGAGCTAATTAAAATTGAAAGTAACTTACGATTGGGAGCCAAATTTGTTGCTCACGAAATTTGAATTTGCCGCGCGACCGCGGCACCTGCTCTGCCTCGAAGGTTGAAGAGGAGAGTTAGTCCCAATATGAATTTTCTTTTTTTCCTCTACACGCACGGCTTTCCTCCTTTCGAGTTAGCTCAACCAAGTAGGGTTGAGGAACTACGCGAGGCGTCGATAGCACCGCGGTTCAGTTGCACTTATGGGCGGAACGAAGAATAGGATATTGAAAAATCCCCGCCTTTCATTGACATCCTCTAGCTCTCTTCCTCTCTCGTTCCTTCTATCGTACTCACCATCTCGCCATCCTCTCGTTTCCTCGTGCATTCACGTTCCTCCGCTCTTACTCACTATCTCGCACTTCTCCCGTTTCGCGCACCCACGTTTCACCCCTCCCCACGAGCTTCTTCACCCCCGATTCAGCCCCTTCCTTATCCCGTTACCATCCCTTCCCTCTTTTTCTCCTACGGCCACCTCGTCCTCCTCTCTTCCTCAGCCACTGCGGGGACCGAGGATGAATGCGTGAGGGTGCCACGAATGGTAGCAGGTGCGCCTCGTGAATTTATCGTGGCGGAGAGCTCGACTTATGAGCGCTGGTTGAGATTTGAATCGTGCAAGAAAAAAAGGAGAGGAAGAGCGAGAGAGGTGGGTACAAAAAAAAAAAAAGGGAAAAAAGTTCCTTTCCATTCGTTGCCACCCCCTCCCCCCGACACTCGCGCGATGCCGATGATCGATATCAGCCGTGGCGGAGGGACAACCGCGATCGAACCACTTCCTTCTTTTTTTGTTCCGCTTGAACCTCGCGACCTCCTCTTTCTCTCGTTGGTCGTAGCTTGCGGAGAGGAGTGGTTGCATGACGGAATTGGATAAACGTCATCGCTTCTGCCGGCGAGGCAACGAGCGCATGGAAAAAAGTTTTCTCCAATGGAAGCACTCGCGAAAGTCTCCCTACCTCGAAGAAATTCCGTTTCTGATCTACGAGCTTCCTCGGAAATTCGACATTCGCAGGATCGAAGAATATCCTGATAGCTTTTGCAAAATTTCCATCGCTTTCTCCTTCACTCCGATATCGACTTCGGATTCTTTCACACTCGTGCTCGTCGAGATCTCTCCCGACGGCTGTCTCTCCCAGAGGGAGCGGAAAAGGAGGCCACGTTCCTTTATTAAAACTTAAAAGGGAAATCGAATTACCAGCTGCGCCTCGTAAACTCCGCGGGTCCGTCCCTTTCGGGAAATCTCGGCTGCACTCGAGATTCCTTCCTACGATGGAATCGCTTCTCGATCCACCTTCTTCAGCTTCGGCAACTGGAAGGATTTCCGGACGATTTCGGGGATCAGGCTTGCACTCGGCCGCGATATTCTTTTCTTCGAAGGGTTACTGCTGGCGTTGCTGGCGAAGCGCGCGGCCTCGCCGGTGCCGTTGCCCGTCGTTCCAGGGTATATCGACTGCGAGACGCGTTCGGGGGTGGTGCTCATAGCGCGCGGTATCCTCGGCACAAGAAACGTTCACGAGCGATGTCAACGGCGAGAGAAGGGCGGACGACGGGAGGATGAGGAGAAGAGGAGGAGAGGAGAGAGGAGGGTCGGTGAGAAACATTTGAAATCAGTGTGTTCCTCGGGGACACCTCGTAAATCGTGCGCCCCGTTGTTGGCGCCTTTCCACGTGCTCTCTCCTCTCGCAGTCTCTTCTCTCTCCTTTCTGCTGACATTCGTCTCTCTCTCTCTCTCTCTTGTTGTCATTCTCTTCTCTTTCTCTCTTCTCGCCCCCGCGTTCCGTTTCGCTCTCCTTCGTCCTCCATCCCCCTTCCGTGCTCCGACACCCTTCAACCCCTCCTTCGTCTCTTCCTCTTGGAGTCTCCAGCCTCACGTCCTTGCGTCCTCTTCTTCCCTTTTCTCGTCCCCTCGCAGTCTTCTACCTCGTCTCGCGCCCTCTCGTCTCCTCGGGCACTATCGCGAGAACGAAGCGCGAGGAAAGCCAAGAAGACTCGCGTTATCGCCTCGCCCTGAAGCAGACGGCGAAGGTGTAGGAGGAGGACGAGGAGCTGGAAATTTTGGGCCCTCCGGCACCTCCCGTCGCCTGCGAGACTTTCGCGTCGAGACAAAAGCTCCACCTTCCGTATGAACGATTTCACGGGGCCACGGCGGGTCACGTAAAGTCGACGTTCTCGTGGAATTATCATCCTCTCGAAGTACAAAGGGTTGAGAGTATCTTAAATTTATTATTCAGGCTGTTGAACGTCTTCGACGTGGATGGATTCGAGTGGTAGTTAAATGTAGTTGGATAAAGGAAATATTCGAATATATTATCGGCGCGCATGGACGAATTGTAGGGGTGCGACGAACCAAGGCTGGGTCGAGAATTGTAGACGAAAATTATTCTTCTTTGCTTATCGTACCCCGATCTCTCCGCGAGCTTCTGCATCGTAAATAGACCATTGGGAAAGTCGGCGAAAAGAATCTTTCTCTCTCTCTCTCTCTCTCTCTCTCTCTCTCTCTCTTCTCCATCTTCGGGATAGGGCCACGAAATTTTCCGTCTCCCTAGGATCGCCTTCGCTGATCCGGCTTTTCTTCCCCGTGATGTGTTACACCGGCCCGGGCTCCGGGTATTACATGCAACGATTGCGAGCAAAGTCCCTTCCGGCTCCGTGCTTCCATTCTCCCCGAAGCGAGAGAAACTACGAGAGAGAGAAAGAGAAAGAGAGAGAAAGAGAAAGAGAGAGAGAGAGAAAGAGAGAGAGAGGGAGAGGGGCGAAGCATCGGCTGCAGAAAATATTTCCAAAGCTTTCACGAGGAAGCGGCGAACGCGAAGGAAGGAAACGATCTTGGAGCAGAAAAGAGCGAGGAGAGGAAAAAGTTGGCATCAGAAAACCATCCGTACTTCAGCGATACCGTTCCTCCGGATAATTTTCTTTCTCTCGGTCTCTCCAAAAACTTCCTTGACCGAAGCTCCCCGTGACTTTTAACCCTCTATGGGACGAATTTTTTTCTTACATATAAAAAAATGTATTCCACCGAGAATCAATACTTCATACCTATGCGGACTACTAAACAATTTACCAGGCACATTTTCCAAACTCGTAAGGCATTTAGTTTGATATTGTAAGTTGATATTGCTGTCAACTGTCATCAATATTATTATTGGTTATCTCCGAAACATTATGCATATAATTAAAACGTACGCGCTATCCTGCGGCAGGTCAAAGTTATTTGGTAAAATATCGATATATTGATACGTGACCTAAAAGTTACACAAGCACATAGTAGGGTGTTACTACTTTTACTACCAGGTTGGTCATGTGTGATCACGGTTTCCCCTGTGACTTCACGGTGATCACCGGTGACGTCCAGAAAAATCATTATACTAATCACAATTTACAGCACATTAACACGTTTCCTGCCGGACCGTTTTTTGAAGACTTTCCGTTCAGGACGCGTGGCACGCTTTAGACTTGTATTATTTTGTTTCTGGCGAATGCCTTACAATAAGTAAAATGCCGCAAAAATCATAATTATCAAGGAAAGGTTGTATAGTTTAACATGCATCAGCAGTAGTACTAAGATGCCCGTAATCGACTGCATATTGAATTTTTTAAAAATTCTTCATTTTACAATGATAATACCAAATGGCTTGAACGGAAAGTTCAGCGTGGGGCGCATACGCCCCACGCGGCAGGAAACGTGTTAAAAGATTATATGTTAACAAAAAAAAAAAAAAAAGCACAAAGAATGCAAAGTGTGGCATCCGTGGAGAATAAGCGTGGCAGTGAAAGTGTTAAACGGAACAACGAGAAGGTGTGCGAAAACGATCGCTTAAATGGGAGCGCAGTCTTTCTTTCGGCGTTGAATTGAAACGAAAGGGTATCTCAAGATGGAGGAAAAAAAAGAGGAGGGTGTTCGCGATGACCGGGGCCCGATGAGAGTGCCGTGCATTTGCGGAAACGAGGGCGGCTCGAGTGTCGCACGAAAGTGGCGCGCCTCTCGGTAACGCTCAGCTGTCATTAACGGAATGTTTCGCGCGCACGGTTCCGGTACTGTAACGGTAGTCGTCGCATTTCGACAATTAAAATTCCCGCGATGATCGAGAGTGTGCGCGGAGCCCGCTCGTTCATTCGGGCCATTGCTCGTACGGTTTAATCGCTTTACTTCCGCCGGGCAATTTGGTCTCCGTATCGCGGAAAATACGAGGGCCTCCGTCGTTTACGGAGAAATTGCGAGAGCCAGGGCTCGTTCTTATCGCGCGACAATCGAAACGGATCTGGGTTAATGCTTTTACGATCTCGTGGGTCTCTCCGACGTTTCACGTTTCTGCAAATCGACGAGGACATATTCTTCTCGCATTCTCATTCCGAAGTGCGCTCGGCCATTCGCACGGTCTTTCGTGTCGGAAGAAAGGAAAATATTGATATAAAGAACTACCCAGCTTTCAATCACTGCGCTCTTCACACGTCAATCCAAACATGTCGTCGCGTTTTTTTTTTTTTCCTAGCACCCGACTGCAGCCGGTCATCGATTCTGGCCAATTAAAAATCGACGACGATGAAAAACTTCGACGTATAGCACCACTACCTACTCTCTCTTTCTGTCTCGCCTTCCGGTAGCATCACCCGCGGAGTCGACCACTCGTTTCGCCATTCTCGCTCTAATAAATACGTCGAACCGCCGTTGCCCTGGGTGGAAGGAACGCGTCGAGTGTTGCTGGTGGTGGTGAGAAGAGGATGCGAGGTGGGATGAGGGAGGCATCGGAAAAAAATATTGGTCCCAGCGTGTGCGTCTCGCGTGGAAGAGCGAAAAACCCATTCATATCCCGGGTATTAGCGGTGCGTAAATCCGAGCCTCCGGGCGTCCCGACGCCATATTTCCATTTCGTCTCGCGAATATCATGCCGATCGACGCGCGCCATTACCGAAACGGTCTCTGGGGTCTCGCAGGCCCGGTAGTGTCGGTACCCGCGACCAAGTCGTCGCTTCTCGAGTAGCTCGCGTTTTTATTTACGAGCAAATCCGGGTCTACCGAATGTTACAGTGGATCGAGCGTTCTTGAGCGGTCTACGGGAAATACACCCGGGTCAGTTATCTTTGCGCTTCGTCGATGGAACCGTCTGGACTCGACCGCATTTCGCCAACCGATTCGGTGTCCCGATTAAATTAGATTCGCTCGTCTCGATTTAGACATCGTCGATGCGCTATCCTGTAAGGCACGCTGAGTGACGGTAAATTTGTCGTTTTCCTTTTTCAAGAGTTTGATCGGTAATCTGGGTGGCACCGGGCGACTTCTCGTTCATTTCTGACTTAAGAAACTTCCGATTAGCAATGCTCGTGAGCGTACTGGTAACGCTGTCTCAATAACAACAATCGAGACGAGTGAGCAGGGAGCTTGGACGGCATGAATTGGAGCCCGGTATCCGCAAAGGAACTCACCCTCATTCGCGAGTCGGACTTCCTCGATCCATCAGTGGAGAGCGACGCGACGGTCCCGTTGGTCTTTCACAAAGGCCGCGAATAATCTGGGCCACAGCCACTAAACCCTGAGCAGTCGGAGCCCGATGCTTATTGTCGTCGAGCCTCGTCCATTGGGACCTGCTCGTTTATTATTGTCCGATACGGAGCGTAGAATTCCGCGCTATCCTCGTTAAGGGACGATGGGAATGGAAAAAGGAAGGGATCTTGAGAGACGAGGTCGTTACGTACCTCGTTCGTCCATAATGCTGTATGTTGGATCTTCGAGCGCTTTTAATTGCCACGGAAGATATTACGTTTTACGATGTCAAGCTTTTAGAATTGTTTCGCACTCGCAAATGTCCAGGAAGAAAACAAACGGAAAATCGAATTGACGCTCTTCTATGAATGGTTGTTCTCGTTGTTCTCGAGTGTCGATCGTTATTCGGATGTTATTTTTATCGCGTCGTTGGTCGTATGATGTCTGAGAAGAGTTCGCAAAGTAAGGCTTCGAATCACTCTCGGAATCCAAGTCGATTTTTACGACATCCTTCGATCTCCTGTTGCGCGCGTAAATCTAATCATCGCCGAACACACTCTACAGGGAGCTGGGTCATTGTTACCGTGAAACGATCGTTCCTACAAGCACGTGGACGGATTCCTTCTCATCTTGGCCTACGCGACAGAAGTGGAATCGATGGGAGCCAGAGATGCCCCACGTTTGTCGTTTTGCGAATTCGCTGATTACCGCGAGCGTACCAATTTTCAAGTCCACCATATTCGCGCATGGGAAGTACCATCCGCTACGACACTCGGGAAAAATTCGTATCATTCGAATCTCCGTCTTCCCCTGCCTTCGCATTTCCTATTTATGCGCGAATACCTCCGAATTCTTTCGTACATTTTCCACCGGTACGATACTATCGAATCTTTCCAGTGCCACGCGTTCGACGATGTCGAGCGCTTTATCGGAGTGTCCGTTCGGCGAGAGGTGATGTCGATTGGATGTACAACACCCCGTACCACCTCGAGCGAACTCTGCCGTTGAAATTCTGTGTTCACTTATTATGCATGAACCAGCGTGGTCGGACGTAGGGCAGTTCGGGTGAATCACTGCGGGGATGTCCTTTGTCTCAATTGTCTGTCTCTCCTGGAGTACGGCATGCTGGACGTTTCAAAATCATCCATGCCACTCGCTTCCGAGTGAGAAGTCGCGTCGGTGCTGGAATTGGTTCTGGGCTGATCTAATGAGGTCTGCTGATTCCCACTGCAATGTAATTTCGTCCACTGGTCCACCTATTGTCTCCACGCATCGACGTTCAATATTAAACGGAGAATATAATTCCGTTCGGTATTAGCGAAAAGAAAAGATAGGTTGTATTACCTTTTCTCCACGTCCAACGAGAAGAACATCAAGTTCGAGCCGTTCTATTCATTTCGGCGGGGATCCGCAAAACGCGTTCAATTTTCTCGCCTTCCCTTTCTCTCTCTTCTCACGCCCCTTACATTAATATTCAGTAAACCTTTGATCGCGTCCTCGCCGGTAAGGGCGAATGAGAAATGGCCGTCGCGTCGCTCTCGTTAATCGAGTGCAAGAGTACTTCGCGCGCGTACCTACCCCCTGGCCCTCGTCGAAGCTGCCCGTTGCCCTCGGGATCATTTCCGCTCAGAAGCGCCCCCGCAAATTGAGTTCGAAACGGTCCGGCGAATTAATGTCTAATAGTCTGTTTGGACGATGGAATTAATTACCTCACGGCTTCGTGCCGGTGATATTAAACGGGCCGAAAGGACGACCCTCGGAATAAGCGCGCACGCGTGCGCGCTGTCCGCTCGGGGGGTCGAGAGGGAGGTGGACAAGAAGAGTCAGTTATCGCAGTTTCATGAGTAGTCCTGACGAATAGAGGCGAGGAGGTGCGAGTCTCGTAAGCGGTTTATCTCGCGGCAGCCCGCGGCCTCGTTCGAGCAAATGAAATGCAGTTGACGCATTCGACGCGTTTCGTCGTTTTGTCCTGTGAGTCCGCACGGTGGACCAGAATATCTTACTTAACACATTGCGCACGGGTGACGAGATATCTCGTTTTTAGCAAACCGAACGTTGCGTACGAATCACGAGATATCTCGTTTGCATACAGGGCGTTGCGAAGACATACACAGCAGTAGGTCGGGTTGCCTATCCAAAAATCTGCAGGCGCTCGCTCTGCTGACCGACAAGAGAGCATGGAGGGGAACAACCTGCCGATCTACGGATGCTAGGTGGCACTGACGAGGCTGGAAGGTTGACGTTCTCGATTCGTGCCTCGTCTTTATATTAACCGTATTTCAATTATATTGAATGCACTTTACCGATTGGTAAACTTTTTGAACTGCTTTTTTGTTAAGCAGATTAATAGACCGGTCAGTAAGCGTTGGGGACAAAAAGCCGATTAATAGTTTACCGGTCGGTAAAGTGCATTCAATATAATTGAAGTGCGGTTAATATAAGGACGAGGCACGAATCGAGAAGGTCAACCTCCCAGCCTCCGTCAGTGCCACCTACCATCAGTAGATCGGCAGGCTGTTCCCCTCCATGCTCTCTTGTCGGTCAGCAGAACGAGCGCCTGCAGATTTTTGGATAGGAAACCCGACTAACTGCCGTGTATGTCTTCGCAACACCCTGTACATAATAAATAGATACATAAAAAATATATAGTAATATTGAAGAATACTTTATATGAATATAATACCAAAAGTGAATTAAAAAAGTGCATATAGGTATGCGTCGTATAAAGAGTTTCTGGAGCGTTCAAAAATGTGCGGGGCCCAGGGAGCGCGTTGAGCGCGCAGAGCACCGTACGTAACGTGTTAACAAACTTGCGTTTGTTAAACGATGTTCACAAGACAGACTCGCGGCAAAAAAGGATCCTACAACTTGGATACTTCGAGCAGAGAAGTTCCTCGCTCCCGTCGTGGCGACTACCAACGAGACTACACCTACCTTCCACGTTTTAGTAAATCACCGTTCACTTTATCGAATCCATTGGATTCATGCTTCAGCCATAAACCGCTCACCCTATCCATTTCACGTGCCTCACCTCCATATGCACATTAATTTCCGTTCAGGCACCATTGATCGCTCGGTGCCGATCGCCAATGCATAAATAAACGGGAAATCGGGAACGAACGAACCAACGAATTTACCGGGCTCGCGGGACAAGTGGAAAAAGAAGGGTGGAGGAGGAGAAGGAGAAGGTGGAAGAGGAGGAGGGCTCGCGTGTTTTACCGTCGACAAAATCAATTTCGAATTAAATCTCGGCCGACTTTCAATTTGCGGCTGAGGGGCAATTAACCAAAAATCGTTGCCCTTTGATCGCGGCTCGTTTCCCGGGACAAATGCGCGGGAATTTATTTTGCATTTGGAAGTTTTACGAGAGGAGGTGTCGCTTCCACGGGAAGGCACCGCGTCGAGGATGTCGTCGGGCCATTGGTCGATCGATCGGTCGCGGTGCTTACAAGCACATTGTCCCGACAGGAACACCATTATTAACCCACGATGGTTATCGCTGATACATAGGTGCTCCCGTGGCTGACCGGTCGTCCGATCTCCTTATCAGATGCGGTTAGGGAGCGACATGGCTCAGCTGGAAATTAGCCCGTTAAACTCATTCCCCTCGGTACAGGTGCGCAACCTTGTATCCAGGTGCGCCCTTGGCTTCCGCAACGAAGATTATTTACGAGGTACATTGAATATTACGAAATCGATTCCTAAACGGGTCCACGAGATAATCTCCACTCGGTACACCTCGGAACTACACTCCCCTCCGATAACAGAAAAAGAAAATGATCGACCTTCTTTCCACCGACGGATATCGTACCGCTGATCGGTAAACCTACGCAGATATGCTCGACCCCGCGAAGAAGAAAGAGAGCGTGTGTTAAAAAAGTGTCGCGGGGTCGCATCGGCAAACGGAGGCCTTGAAATCTAGCCGAGAGAGGAAGAGTTCGAGAGTGCTGAAAAAGTAGGAGGAGAAAGATCGGTTGTCCGAAGGAGAAGAGCGTTCGGTCCGATCCGGGCCGTGTAGGAAAGTGGCTATATCTTTGGTGTCAGGAACCGGAGTCAGGGATGTCGGGTGACATTGACCGCGGGAGCAAGCCCCGCTGGCGGCGGGGGTGGCTGAGGGGTTAGGGTAGAGTGGAGGAGCGGGCGGGTGGAGGGAAAGGAAGAGACGTCGGTTCGTCGTGCGTCGGTGGCGCGTGGAGACGGCGCCTGCGCACGTGAGATTTCCCTCTCGTGCGGCCGCCGGGTTGCCGAAAGAAAGGGCGACGGGGTAAAACACAGTACGACCCCGGACGATCAAGGGGTAGCACCACGGTCCATCGAGAGGAGAGAGAGAGAGAGAAAGAGTGAGAGAGAGTGAGAGAGAGAGAAAAAACTGTTCTTCCTCCGCGTTTGTTCTCTCGTCGAGAAGCCTCGCTTTCTCTCTCGCCTTTTCTTTTTCCAGCGCGCACGAGACTCGCGCGAACACCTCAAGTTCCTCGCGTCTCGCCCTTCGTGGATCTCGTCCGTACTATCAGGAGTAAAACCGGAGAGGATTACGTCTCTCGAGAGATACATATCTCGAGAACCTTCGTGTGCGCGTCCGTCTCTATTACACGCGTCCTTGAATACATACGTATCTCGAATACGCGCACTAGAATATAGGAGTGCATAGTACAAAGAGAGAGCATATCGTCGTCGGAGCAAGTGCGTACGTTCACGCGTGGAGGATCCGTGTGCGCGCGTGCCTTTCGCGAAGGAAGTGCTAGCCCACCGTCACTCTCCCTTTCTCCTTCGTCTCCTTTTAATCTTCTCCACCCTCCGTGTTTTGTTTCCTCGTTACCTCTTGTCATCACTAGCGACCTGTGCGCGGTCGAGTCCTCCGGAGCAAGGAGGACGAAGAAAAAAGGATAAAGAAATTCTCTCTCTCCTTCTTCCTCTTTTCCTTGGCTTCCTCCACGCGCGAGACGAACTTTCCGACTACTTCCTCCCTCCGGTCGGAAACAGGGCGCTCAATTTTTGCCTCAGCGCCTCCTCGTCCTCCACCTCTTCCTCTCTCAG
The DNA here is from genome assembly GCA_944319695.1 of Tiphia femorata. NCBI lineage: Eukaryota > Metazoa > Arthropoda > Insecta > Hymenoptera > Tiphiidae > Tiphia > Tiphia femorata. The sequence continues at coordinate 7,480,465 of OX090902.1, forward strand.
CCCTGCTGAGCGCTCGCGTCTCGTCCTTCGCCACCTTCTTCTCGCGAGTGACAAGTGTGCTTTCGCGTGTGGAGCAGGTGACACGGCGACCCTCGTGGAGTTACATGGGCTTATTATGAAATATCTCGTGTAAGTATGCTACACTCTCGCGAAAGCGTTAGGGTGCATGCACAGGGGGGAACGACTCGAGAGTGCCTCCGCCGATCTCGAGAGTGAGCGGATTCGACGAGGGGATACGATAAACTTTTCCATCCACGTTTCTTGTTGGTTTATGTCCTCGATCTTAGCACGAAAGTTACAGTCGCACTCGAGACGACGAAGTAATGCGTGCGATTGCCTTTCGATCGGAGCGATTTTCTCGAGAACGAGACACTTGCGGAGGGGAGATGTAAGTGAGGAAGCGATCGTCTTCTCATTGTCCTTCGTTCGAGCGACAAAATATTTCAGAGACAGATTTCACGAGCGTACACCCCCGTGTATCCTCGTTTCAAACTTCTCTACCTGTTCTCCCTCGATCGAAGGGAAATTTCGTATTCCCCGGCTGGTAATTTAAAGGGGAACCGAAGCCACGCTTTTCTCGAAGCGCACGATAAACGCCTGGGGGAGGAACGAAAAAAATATTCGACTCCTCTCAGACAGCAGGACTCTCCCTTTAACGAGATGTAAACGTACGCGGAAGAGCGAGGCGAAGGAGGAGAAGAAGGCGGAACCGTCGCGTCGTCGTCGGGTGCCTGGAAAACGGCGAGTTTAGACTCGCGCTCTCGGATAATCTACGGGGAAGAGCTCGAGGCGCGCACGTCTTATCCAGCCCGTAGCGGGATATTCGCGAAAGAAGCGACGTCTTCGTCTAAGGTACCAGCACTACTACTTCACGCTACTACCCCACCTCGCTCGGCTCAGCTACCGCCTTAATCCGACGCATATACTTAAATCGATTAAGATGTTCCGACGAGAATTCTTTCCTCTTCTCTTTTCAGGTATTCTCCTTTTTCAATCTCCTTCCTTCGTCCTCTTCCTTCTTCATTCTTCTCTTCTTCGAACCTCCCCGTCCTCTTCTATCGATGCACGAATCGCCTTAGTGCGCGCGAGCTTTGCATATCGAAAGGAGCCAGCAAGGAAGGTGGTCTCTTCTTCCACGCGTCACCGACAGCAGCCGATTCGAATGCACAATCGAGGACCATCCTCTCTCAGCTGCCGCGTTCGATTAATTCCACTGCTGGGCGTCAGGGGCTCGCGTAAACAATGGCTCGCGCCGGCTTATCCTTATCGTACCGCTCACGCGTGCACCGTGGGACATCATCGTCGCGCGAAAGTGATTGCACCTTTTTACGATGTCGACTTCGGAGGCTACCGATGACGAAGCTCGTGACGGTAGAAGAGAAGATGCGCTCGATCGGCGCCGCCGTCGAGCGCGAAACTTCGTTCGATTGCCTCCTCCTCGTTCTCCTTCCTTCCTCGTTGGAGACTCTGAAAACTTTTCTCGATACTCGCACTGTCCTCAACCCACTCTCGCGCGAACCGATGAAATTCTCCCAATTACACGAGGTAACGTTTAGCGCTTTTCGTAAGATTAACTTTCGTTTGGTGATTTCGATGATCGCGGGGTTGGAGTGGTGGGTAGGTATCGATTGTCGAGGGTAGTGAAGAGTTGTGGAATAGCGAGGAATTTTCAAATGGATTAGAATGCATTCTCTAACTTCGATCGTCCTAACAATCGCTCACAGGGTATTTTTGAACCCTTTGTAATCGAAGTACTCCGCCACCGGCACTGTCGAAGCTTTAGTCGAGACAAACTTCGAGTGCAAAGGGTTAATCGTAATGGGGGTTGGTGAACGAAGGGGTTACAATTTTCTACGTGCTTGTTAATTTTTTGTCACGAGTTAACGCAGACCTACCTTCAGTTTTTCCACGTTAGCTGCACTCGTGGAGATTTATAATTGACGCTGTAAACGCGATTGTACGACGGGCAAAAGAAAGCCGTAACGATAATTGGGAAAAACACGGTGACGTGTGTGCGCGCGCTCCGTTGTTCCGTGTACGTACATACACACGCGTCGTTTAATTTTCCGGGACGACAATCACATTATTAGCCACGCTAACTCGTAGGTAGCACGTCACCGGTACGAGCCGGCAGGGGGCCCGTAATAAAGCGAAATTGAATTTATTCGGCGATCGAGTAGATCGAGGTCACCATTAAATGCGATCTCGGTCCTTCTCGCGCCGATTAAATCATTTCCACGGAAATTGCATCCGTCGATGTTAATTTTTTTCTAATCTTGTGCTTCCGGTCCGATTACTCTTCGCTTCATTCTACTTCACATTCAGCGCCGCTTCAATTATCGCAGTCGCTTTTTCGTCCTTTGGCCTTTTGTTTCTCCTCCCATTCTCAGCCCCACCTGTTGTAATTCTTCTTTACACTTCTTCGCTTCTCTTTTTACCCGATCTTCACCCACGACCAATATTCGCATGCACACCCTCGTCTTCGTACGCGTCACCAAATTCGTCGCTTCCCGGAAAATGAAATTCGAGGCGCGTGTTCGCGCGAGCGCGTAGGCGCTCTCATCGCGCGCAATTAGTTCGACACTTGACGCGCTAATCGAATAGACCGGGGGAGCGTTAATTCGGATTTGCCGGCGTTATCGCATCGCTCGCCCATCGTCTTCCACGAGTGAACGTAAAACAGATTCCCCACGGCGCACAGTGGGCCAGATGCTGTTCGTAGCGTGACAAAAATGAAGAAGTTGGTTTCTATACTTTTTTTTTGTAAGCAAACATTTTAATATAACGTATGATACATATTTTTATTAAAATAAAATAATTAAACGGTTTAATTACTATTCGTATTTATCACAGTATAAGATCACAAATTTAATGTATGAGACAAAATAATACTCTTCTTGATATTTGATAAAATAAATTGCACCTTTTATGATAAAATAATAACACACTAAAAGAATTACAGAATTTTCTTATAGTTCTTTGCGTAAAGCGCATACGTGCTTACCTAAAGACGAAAAAAAAGGAATGTTGTACCGGTCTTTACCAATATTATCGTATCATTTTAAAATCGTCATAAAATAAAGAATTAGAAATATAAAATAAAAATTGTTACTAAGTGTTACTTTCTAATATACAGGGTGTCCCGTAATTAGTGTAAGAACCGAAAATGGTGGGCTCCTGGGCTGATCAGAAACAACTTTTTCCTTTGGCAAAATATCGGACGCGGCTTCGTCTTCGAGTTATTAACGAAAAACCCAAGCCAATGAACGCGCGAGTAGAGCCCGCGGTCCGCCACAGTAGCGTTGGCGGTCCACCGCGCTCAGCCGTGATCGCGAACAAATGCACCGCGGCGATACAGTTAGGTCGAATGATGAATAAAAAATTAATAAAAATTTGAATTAGTCATAAATAATGAATAAAATAATTCGTTAACATCCATATAAAATAAACAAATCGGTCTTCCGTAATACCTTTATGCGTCATTCAAAGTGAACGCGGAATGAGATCGCGAAAATAATTTTTGTCAATTATCGGAAAAAAGAAAAGGAAGAAAACCATTTGGAATGAATAAATAAATGAGAAAATAAGAGACATGTACTTCAAAGTTGAACTGTCCAGAGGTTCTGCGGTAGGAGCCGTAATGTCGACGGTCCTCTTGTCGGAAAGACTTATCACTTTATCCATTTTATTGTCACAACGTACGCACACGAGACATTCCGCCAGCCAGGGCTATTCCCTGTTTCTTCGGACAGGCTACAACGCGTCGAACATGATTTCCGTCCTACCCGGGGACTAATAATTGACGACACGCAAGTATCACGCCTTTTAGAATAATCTGAGGTTCTGTTTGAGAATCGAAAGTCCTTCGTCAGATTTATCACCTCCCGCAGTTGTCGGGCGCACTTGAAAATGCATCGCAATCGCCCCACGTGTCAATCCAGGCACGTAGCTGCTTTAGAAAATTATTTGACGCTAACAAATAACTTTACGAAAAAGTGCTTCTCAAATACGTTTACGAAAAACTACTTTCCGAATAATTTACGAAAAAGTATTTTTCGAATAAATTTATGAAAAAGGATTGGTGGATTACGGAATATCCACGGAATATCAATATGAAACCGAAATTACTCACAGTCTCCGATAAAAATGGGCCGCTATCGCTGGATCCCTGCATCGATTCGATCGAAAAATCCGTGCGAACAGCTGATCTCGGGAGGGTCACTGAACTTACATCGCGGCACGGTCACTAATACTATCGACGCCTGTGCGTGAGGATTTCCGTGCCAACCTCCAAACTTTCAATAATTATCGTTCCCGATAGGACCCATTCTTCTCAACTCGCGGCGGTTTCACCAGAAAGCTGGGCGCCGATACGACTCTTTTCTGTCGCGAAGCACGTCCTCGCACGCTTTGCAATCATTTTTTGTACTTTCCGAAAATTATTCGCGATAAATTCGTTATTGACCTACGAGCGTGGCGTCGTTCACCGTTCTCGACGAGATCGACTGCCAGCTCGTTCGTCATTTGTCTCTTATGCCGGCGCTCCGCGATACGGCCGGCCACCTTTCAACGTGTTTGTCGCGCATCATCTGACCGTCCTCGTGTAGCGTCGGCGTTAGGCCCGTTTCACACTCGCGCGGATGATCCGCGCTCCGCGCTACGCGTGCGGTTACGAGCAAGGTAGGAGTCGCTTATCGTTATGGGATATTTCACAGTTGCGCGGACGGTCCGCACGCGGATGAGCTTTGTTTGGAAAACCGCGCGCGGATCATCCGCGCGAGTGTGTAACGGGCCTTACACACAGTCACGTCCTTTCCTACCGCAACGAACATCGCTGCTAATAAGACCGTTTATAACCTGAAAGCCATTCCATCTTGGATCATTTCTGAAGGACTGCGCGCTTTATGCCAAAGCGTGGATGCATAATTTTCGGAAAGTACAAAAAATGATTGCAAAGCGTGCGAGGACGTGCTTCGCGACAGAAAAGAGTCGTATCGGCGCCCAGCTTTCTGGTGAAACCGCCGCGAGTTGAGAAGAATGGGTCCTATCGGGAACGATAATTATTGAAAGTTTGGAGGTTGGCACGGAAATCCTCACGCACAGGCGTCGATAGTATTAGTGACCGTGCCGCGATGTAAGTTCAGTGACCCTCCCGAGATCAGCTGTTCGCACGGATTTTTCGATCGAATCGATGCAGGGATCCAGCGATAGCGGCCCATTTTTATCGGAGACTGTGAGTAATTTCGGTTTCATATTGATATTCCGTGGATATTCCGTAATCCACCAATCCTTTTTCATAAATTTATTCGAAAAATACTTTTTCGTAAATTATTCGGAAAGTAGTTTTTCGTAAACGTATTTGAGAAGCACTTTTTCGTAAAGTTATTTGTTAGCGTCAAATAATTTTCTAAAGCAGCTACGTGCCTGGATTGACACGTGGGGCGATTGCGATGCATTTTCAAGTGCGCCCGACAACTGCGGGAGGTGATAAATCTGACGAAGGACTTTCGATTCTCAAACAGAACCTCAGATTATTCTAAAAGGCGTGATACTTGCGTGTCGTCAATTATTAGTCCCCGGGTAGGACGGAAATCATGTTCGACGCGTTGTAGCCTGTCCGAAGAAACAGGGAATAGCCCTGGCTGGCGGAATGTCTCGTGTGCGTACGTTGTGACAATAAAATGGATAAAGTGATAAGTCTTTCCGACAAGAGGACCGTCGACATTACGGCTCCTACCGCAGAACCTCTGGACAGTTCAACTTTGAAGTACATGTCTCTTATTTTCTCATTTATTTATTCATTCCAAATGGTTTTCTTCCTTTTCTTTTTTCCGATAATTGACAAAAATTATTTTCGCGATCTCATTCCGCGTTCACTTTGAATGACGCATGAAGGTATTACGGAAGACCGATTTGTTTATTTTATATGGATGTTAACGAATTATTTTATTCATTATTTATGACTAATTCAAATTTTTATTAATTTTTTATTCATCATTCGACCTAACTGTATCGCCGCGGTGCATTTGTTCGCGATCACGGCTGAGCGCGGTGGACCGCCAACGCTACTGTGGCGGACAGCGGGCTCTACTCGCGCGCTCATTGGCTTGGGTTTTTCGTTAATAACTCGAAGACGAAGCCGCGTCCGATATTTTGCCAAAGGAAAAAGTTGTTTCTGATCAGCCCAGGAGCCCCCCATTTTCGGTTCTTACACTAATTACGGGACACCCTGTATGTATAAGTAACTGAAACCCTGAGGTTGAGAAACGTATCGACAAAAATACACTTTTGCTTGTAACTACGTTTTTAGACAGTTTTTTATTGAATTTAGAGAAATGGATGGATACAAAATAAAGTATACACCTTGAACTAAAGGCTCCATAATAAAAATTTCGTCACTTATGTCATAAATCATAAGTAGGGCCAACTGTAACCTAACCAAATTATGATTCATTTGTCACGATTACCAACTCCAACATTGACTTTCTTTTGAGTAATCTTTTATGACCGAATGGTACATTTTTGAAAACTTGGAATTATGGCGAATTACACTTTGATCATTTGTGAATATTAATATCTACTTGTGACAGTTTTATGTGTTTAATAAAAAATTTATTTTTGTCACGCTACGAAAAGAATCAGGCCCACTGTGCGGCGATGGAGATGGGAGTATCCGCGACACTCTACAACATTAGAGAACATTCTGTAGTCCCTGTTTCTCTCTTATTCTAGCTTGCCGTACTGTCCTTTCGGGGTATTCGATTCTGCGTACCGTGTTCTCACCCTCCTCGTCCCCTATTCCTCCCGCTTTCGCTTTCTCCGCTGTTCTTTTTTCTCCGCTGTTCTTTTTTCTCTCTCGATTCCGTTTCTCCCTTTTGCGAGCACGCTCGCTGCACTCTCTCCGCGAATGCATATTTATGATCCTCGGACGGGTGGGCGGACGAGTCCGGACCGAACTTTGTTTTGCCGCACGAGATACACGGGACAGGAGGTACATTATAATTACTGTACCGCTAACGGATTTCCTCTCCTCTTACCGGAACCTTTCCCTTCTGCGCGCCCTATCGCCACCCTCACCCCATCCCATCCGAAGGAACGAATTTCACGGGAGGAATAGGAGCATTTTCGCGGCGGAAAGAAGCGAAAGGTTGCTAGTAAAAGAGACACTCGGGTGGAGTGGAAGGAAAGGAGAAGTGGAAGGAGAGAGCGGTAGTGGTTAAAGAGGAAAAGTACGGGATTTTACGCGCTCCTGAGTTTTTACTCATTTTTATTCGGGCACGCCGTTTCACGACGACGTATTTCACTCGGCAGAGGGGGTGGGTGGAAGAGTGCGGAGAGAACGCGAGAAACGCCAAGAACGATGGTACGGAGACGCGTAGAAGAGGTGAGGATGACAGAAGACAGAACGCAGGAGACGCTTTTTACCGGTGGAGGAGTCCGCAGGTAAAACGATATCTGTGGACTCGTGCCCAGACTTTACTCCTCTTCCTCTTGTTTCACGAGAAATGGAATGGAGGTAATCAAGATGTCATTTCAAGTTCGGACTTTCCAGCTGCGATAGTAATTCCCAGACACGTCTGAGGCACCCTCCTGCATGTCTCGCTCTCTCATCTCTCACTCGCGTCCCCCTTCACTCTCTTTCTACGCTCTCTCTCTCTTACCCTCTCTTTCGCACCTTTACCCCCGTTGCGGTCTCGCTATCGTATTCTCGCAGTACGCCTTTTCCACCCCCTTTCCGTATTCACCCCCACGACGCGCGACGTCGTCTCGCGTTCCACTCTCCCTCCCCGTCGGTCACTTTTGACGAAACTCGCGACGTATACGTGCCATATCGCCCGAGCGCTCACCTTCCTCGATATCGTCGTCCTCGACGCCCTCCTTTCCTGCGCCTCGAGGAATCTTGACGCCCTCGGGGTTTCATCGCAGATAGCTGTGCTGGAGATGGAATCGTGAAGAGAGTCGCAGTCACGTCACGGAAGCTACGTCGTCGACATTGTCCTCGTATTCTACACGTCGCACAGTTCTTCTCCCGGTCCTGCCCTTCGAAATTTCGGGATCGCAAAGCGCGTGGGCACGTACGTCCCTTCGAAGGGACGGAGAAAAGAGAGAAGGAGAAAGATCGCGCGAGCAGAACGAGACGCCGATAGTCGCGAGGGGAGAGAATTAGGGCAAAACGAAGAATATGAATGACGAGGGAAGGAGGATGACGAGATTGAAGGAAGGTGGCGAGAGAGAGAGAGAGAGAGAGAGAGAGAGAGAGAGAGAGAGAGAATGAATGAATGAAGTTTATTTAGCTTTCTCACCTATTTGCGCTACATCAATATACATGCTTTGTACCATATTATTCTCTTACATTAAGTATCCACTCTTTCACTTTCCTTTTAAATTGCTCCACTCTCTCACATTCCCTAACTTCTACTGGCAGCTCATTATATTTCTTAATCCCTGCGTAAAATACACTCTTTTGCGCACTACTTGTCCGCCGAAATTCCATCCTAATACTGTTCGCACTCCGCGTTTCTCGGGTGACCTCCGGACCCCTTATTTCTATTTTCCTTCTTAAGTAGTCAGGTAGTAATCCTCTCAACGTCTTATATATAAATATACAAATGTTATAATATAGCCTCTGCCTGACAGACATGAAGCACAGACCATTCAACATACATTCCATACTTGTTTCGCTTACACTGCAGAATGACTCGCATAGCCCGATTTTGCGCTACTTGCAACTTGCCCAGCTGAGTGTCACCCATACTAATCAACAGCGTTCCACAATACTCAAAATGAGGTGTAATTATAGCTTTGTATATGACACACCTCGTATACGCTGAAACACTATTCCCTAACCTATTCAAGAAGCTTGTCTTCTTCCCAATCTTCTTTAACATATAATCACAGTGTTGCTCAAACCTTAGTTTACTATCAATAATTAGGGAGAGAGAGAGAGAGAGAGAGAGAGAAAGAGAGAGAGAGAGAGAGAGAGAGAGAGAGAGAATTTTGGAGAAATCTGCACGCGAAGCAGGCAGAACGTAGGAGGAAGGAGCGGAGCTGAAAGTGACGTGAGTCACGGGTTAGACGGCCCGCTGGGGAGAGCCGGGCTCGGCGGGCTGGGTCCGTCGGGGGTGGAAGGGCTGAAGGGCCAAAGGGAGAGAGAGAAAATTGGCCGCACGTGGTGATCACACGGTGGGTAACGTCCGTTTCGTGGAAGAGAAGGAAGAGGAGGAAGCGGCGGATGGATAAGGATGGTGGAGGAAGGTCGAGGCCGTTGGGGATGTGTACCGTTTTGCCGGCCATATCCGAACATACGCTTGGTATTTCTCTAACGGATTCCAAGCGATATTACCGACAGGAGGCGGCAGGCAGGCCCACCGTACCGTAGTCTTGTGCCGCCGCGCCCTTCATCTCAAAGGAACGACTCGCTCGGCACCGTCCCGGTAGTTTTCTTAGATTTCCAGGATAGAATCGGCGAGGCGAGCTCAAATTGGCTGCAGGCTCGGGGCCGTGGCTGCGTGTGCGAGCGCGCGAAAGAGGAGAGTGAAGCATAGAAGAGAAAGAGCGGAGGGGAAGAGAGCTCGTGAAAACGGAGGATTTCGCCGTCCACGAGTTTCGTTTTGATATGCGAGCGACGTAACTTCGAGCCATGGGGGGAAAGAAACGACGAGGCGTGTTGATGGTTGAAATAAAAGTCGTAGGAGACGGAGAATGTTTTTTTCACGGAGCTTCGTTGCGACGAAGAAGTGGAATCAGGCTGGAGTAGGGGGGTGGTGGACAGAATTTTCTCGCAGGCCGCGCGTCGTTGTGCTCGCACAATCCACCCGCGGATCGGTAATTTACATCCGCCCGTTGTGTCATTGTTCGCGAGAGCGCAGAACAGGAGTCACGGTCCTTTGAAACGGAACAAGAGGGAAAAAGGCGAACTTTTCGATACGGGCCATCGAGTTTTCATCGCAGCGAGAAACGTCGTCGTAAAATGCCTCGAGCTCCGCGGCTACGTGAAAACCGAGCGCTTTGCCGGCCGTCTGTTTTCCGCGTTGTGCATGAAACCGTTTGCGAGAGGAGGAGGAGGAGGAGGAGGAGGCTGCGGTGGGAACTGTTTTATGACCAAATCCTCCATTAATCACCTCGTCACTTTGTAGCGCGAGCGATGCCGCTCTTATCCGCTGGCACGCGGCTGCCGCGTGTCGATCGATCTCTCCGTGGTAATTGACGATCTGCGGAAAGCCGGAGGTCAATGGATAGATCTATCGATCGATTGTACTCACCCGTGGATGCCTACGGGCCGCGTCGATTTCGCTTTGAATCGTCGAAAGGCGATTAAGTGGGGATGGGATGACGAGAGAGCGAGAGAGACGGAATTTGAAAGAAATGGAGGGTGAGTTCGGCATCGATTTGCACGCTCGATTACGATCTTTCCATCGACCATCCTCTTTCCTTCCATTTGCCACTCTCCCGTTTCTTTTTTTCTCCGGTGAATGCTCGCTCCCCTTTAAAGCGATAGCCTCGAAGAAGGGGGGAAATCTTAATTCGAGATATTATTGAAATAAGACGGCTCTCCTCGTGCTTCGGGAGTCTCTCTTTGTGGTTGGATGAGAAAGAGAGTGGAACGGAGAGGCAGGGATCGCGCGCGAAATGGAAGTGGCTTGACGAGGGAGAAGAGTGGGTCGAGAGAGTCGCGAAGAGTCGGTTTGATGGATAGATGGACGGGTAAGAAAGGGGTCGGTTGACGGGTGGATAGGTGCTACGGGATTTTTAGCGCGTTCGATGAAAGTGTTTGCGCAAAGTGGGGTTGAGCGTGAGAAGAGGGCCCGGGCTCTTTTGTCGATCGTAAATGGAGAAGTTTGTACCGCTTTTGCGAGACGTCGACGTTCTTTCGCGGAGTTCGATTCGATAAGTCGACGGTAGGAGAAGGAGGTTCGGGTAGGGGACGAATGCGGTTCCAGCCGTCACGTTCACCAGAGGAGAAATGAAATGTTTAATTCTCGCGCGTCGTTTAGTTTACGCGGCTAATAAAAATCAGATTAAATTGCGAGTATTCGCCGCGGGGTAGGCCAAACCTGTAAATTCTCTCGGACTTCCCATTTTCCCTTTCGCCTTTCCACGGCGTTGACTATTTTACAATCCAACGAAGTGGAACATTTCTCGCAAAACCATTAGCGGGTGGACGACCGGCGCCCGCAACACGAATACCTTGTGTATCCGTGCCGCGTGCTTGCTCTCCTACAAAATCTACCTATGGAAATCCTAATTCCATACGTATCGCGAGTATTACAAAGGGATGGAAACACGAGAGCGGAATCATGGGGAAAAGCATGGAGAAATGTAGCGAACGAGAGAAAGGCAGACGGACGATTACATCCGAGAACGTAAAGGAGAACCAACCCCGTGGACCTAGTGCGGACCCACGCGCGTAATGCCGCGCATCGATCCGACCATTCCAGAATTACACGTCTGTTAACCGGCGCGGCGCGGCCCTACCTCGTTAATTCGTCCTTTCTGCATTTTACCTCGACCGCATGCCTATTCGCTCTCCTCCACCCGCAGTGCTCAATCCCTCACCCCGTTCTACAACGAGCCACCGCAACCCTCAACGTTTATTTTCGATTTGTCGACCGAGAAGCTTGCACGCGCTCGCCTTTCATCATTTCCCGCGTGCTTTCCACGCAAAATGTTTCCGTCACTCGGACGTCATTGTCCACTCGTCGCCCGTTCCATTTCAATTCAGTCGAAATATCGTTAGGCGACTCGATGTAAATTAACGGCGTAATGCAAATTGTCGGGAGATTATCGCGTCCGACGTCAATCCGGTGGACCCAGCGACGCGAGTTCCGCGGTGGTTGCACATTTTCCGTGGTATTTTCCGGCACGAGAGAAACGCCGTGGAAAAGAAGGGGAGGGCAGACGGGGCCAACGAAATTATGCGGTTCGCGCACTCTCGTGGAAGCCGCCACCAGGAGACCCTCACCGATGGTTTTGCATTTCGCGTTTACCCGCTGCTTTTTGTAAACTTGTTGACTTACGTGCGAAGGGATTAAGGACGCTGATGTTGCGCCGTGCTGCGGATTGTGGAACACCTACTACTAACGAGCGAGCGCTTGCCCGTCTCGGGATGCAGCTGTCGCGCAAAGCCCAGGCGATTCTTGCCAACTGCTTTCCGAAAGACCCGTTAACGAAGTTTTTATTTAATAGTCGTATACGTTTAGCCCTTAGAGTTCTATGGACGTATATGGTCCGGAGTAAGCAATTGGTGTGGACTGTATGCGCGTATATGCGCTTGGTGAAAGTCACCCGTAGGGACGATTGTCGCGTATATGCGTGGAACAATTTTTCCGGTTGCCCATGTAATAGTATCAAATGTAACTTTGTACGAGACAAATATGTGTACGTTTGTCACACAATATACGTGTGTTTGTAGATGTATAGGTGTAAAAGAATTACAATAATAACTTATTAGTTGCGCCTGAACAGTTAATCACAGAGGTCACGCGAGCGATAGGTATTCCGTCCACAGGGATCGCCAGTGTTAAGCGCGTGCAGTCTCTCCGGACTGCATCGGTACTGTATCACACTTCTTTTTGAAGAACCTCTGCAGAAACACAATTTCATTTTTAGGCACGACCGTAAAGGGAGTGACTTATGCTATCGCCATCGCGAAAACCGTTCGTGTGTGTGTGTGTGTGTCCGTGTATATCCTCGATTTCGGAAAAACGGCTGAACCGATCGGGACGAATTTTGGCACAAAAATCAAGTACACTACTGTGAGTTGACAATAAGGTTTGTGAGCCGCCATCTTGCACCGGTACAAGATGGCGGGAAATTCAAATTTCGAATAAAATTTAATTTTGCCGGCATTTCGAAACGGTTGAAGATGGCTATACATAAAGTTTCCTGGCACCAAATGGGTATATACTCCACGTGCATGCCAAATTTCATCCAAATCGGTTCAGCCGTTTGACCGGAATACTGGATTAAAGATTTTTATTAAGCAAATTTAAGTCTTTAATCCAGTATTCCGGTAAAACGGCTGAACGGATTCGGACGAAATTTGGCATGTACATGGAGTATATACTGATTTGGTGCCACGAAACATTGTGTATGGTCATCTTCAACCATTTCGAAATGGTGCCAATTTCAAGTCTTTAATCCACTATTTTATTTTATAATTATAGTTTGAAAATCTCGTAATTTCGAAACGGTTGAAGATGACCATGCATAAGTTTCGTGGTACCAAATGGGTATATTTTTGAACTACATGCCAAATTTTTTCTGAATTCGTGCAGGCGTTTTGGCGGAATACTGGATTAAAGATTTCAATTTCCGTAATTTCTGAATGGTTAAAAATAACCATGCATAAAGTTTTACTGCAGCAAAGGGGTATATACTTGATGTACATGTAAAAGTTTGGTTCGGATGCATTTAATTGTCCGGTTTCGATCACTTGCGCGCATTGCAGAAATGCTGCATTTCACGGGCGAGCGCGAAGCGCGAGCACCCGACGTTCCCAGGGGATATGGCGCTTGAGCGAAGCGAAAGCGCAGAGGACTCTCTAGCATAGTTTAATATCTCAATACTTGAATTTTCAACAATTTCGAAACGGTTTGAAATTCGTGGGCGAGCGCGAAGCGCGAGCAAAGGCGATCTGGGGGGTTGGCGCTTGAGCGAAGCGAAAGCGCAGGGGGTTTACCCCCTAGTTTCATTTATTTCTCACTGCAATAGAGAATTGAGCATCAGTAATATGTTTAAAAGTCGAAATTATCAAATCTTACCACAGTTTTTGCAGGATAACTCGCGGCGGTATACTTTAATTAATAAAAAAGGAAACATTATTAGTACGGATTCTACTAAAGCATTTATTTCTTTATTCTTCAGTAATACATTCAACAAAAAAGACGCAATAGTCCAGATAACGTGTGAGTTGGTTTTGTGTACGATTTTCATAACCTGAACAAGTCCCATTGCCGCACACTTTGGACGGTTGTGGCTGTACTTTACATATACAGGGTGTCCCGCAATAGGTGTTATCCCCGCGAAGAGGTTCTAGCTGAAATAATTCTAAACAACATTTTCCTTTGCGAAAAAGTTGGATGAGGCTTCATTCCCATGGTCATGGTCATAAGAGGGAGATGTCGGTTTGTTAAATTTATACGAATAATAACTAATCAATTTATTTATTGTGCATGACTAATATCTGAAGTTATTCTGAAATTTTAGTTTGTTATTCGGTATAATTTTTTGTCCGACGCTTCGTGCTGTACCACCGCGACGCGCCCGTCCACAACCGCGGTGAGAGGCGAGCATTACGGCCCTGAGTGCGGACTCTACGGGCGCGCTCATTCGCCTATGTTTTTCTTTAATAATTCAAAAATGAAGTCTCATCCAACGTTTTCACAAAGGAAAATGTTGTTTAGAATTATTTCAGCTATGACCTCTTCGTTGGGATTACACCTGTTGCGGGACACCCTGTATATCGCCAGCAACATGACGTCTGTAGCTTAAACCGTTAAGGGTTAAGAACGAATAATAATACCAAGTTTACGATTAATCTCACTATGACATTCTTAACACATTTGGGATTTTCAGCCTATTCTAAATGTATGCCGTGGTGCTTGTTTGCAACTACTCGTCGCAAACGACCGAGCACCCAATTAAGCTTGTTCGATTGTAATGTGATGGATTCAGGGATGGTACAGTTATTAACAATAACAGAATAAACCTTTATTATAAAGACTTGAGAGACGATGTGTCGCTTACAGTGGCTGAAAAGCGAATGGTACAGGCACGCGGCGTCTCTGGAGTCGATCGGGAAGACGCCGATCGTCATTTGTTTTAGCGAAGACGTAGGATTGGTCGCCCAAACCTGCATGGTACGACGGGAGCTAGAGAGAAACCTCTCGAAGCTTCTAGAATATTTTACAGCCGAAATTATTACGCGCGAAACTAAAGTCGCGCGGGTTGCGTTAAGATAGAGGCACCGACAGTGCTAACGAAGCTTCCAAGAGAAAAAATCCAATTATCCGGACCGTCCCTTCCTCACGTCGCTCTTCTAATTCCATGGTAATTACTCTTACTTCGCCGATCCACTCGCCTTCTAAATTCGAATTCGTCGGGCACGGTAGACCGAGATAGCGGGCCGAAGGCGAGCAGCGTGGTCGCTAATGGGACTAAGTAGTTTAGGCCGAACACAAGTAGAGACAGTCGACTAGTTCGCCACGGCAGTTCGGGCCGAGCACAATGCCCGGGCAAATCTCCTTCCACGACTCTCTGTCCTTCCTTCATCCCCAACTCCCTTCTTCGTCTTTGGCTTAAAACAATGCGCGATTCTTCCCTTGAAATCGGCCACCCCGGAAGACAGGGGTGAGTGGGTATAAACAATGGCATTGCTATCGGGTGGGCGTGCTTGTGGAAAATCAATGAGGTGCGTGCGTGTGCGTAGCCCCGGGCGGACCAAGGCCTGTCGTTGAATAAAGGCGCATGCATATTTTTTCTTTGAGAGGGAGGAAAGGAGCGGAGGTGTGGGATGTGGGAGGAGTGGGGCTTATTGTCGTGGAATAGAGAGAACGGCCGGTGAGAGATGGAGTGGGTGGGTAGTGGGACGTGTCGGCGCATAAATGTCATTCGCTCGTCATTGTCTTTCGCCGTGCGTCCTGTCCACACTTCTGGGATGACGAATGTATGGGGATTGGCGCGAAAAGTGGTGGACGGAACATGCGGAGCGTCGGTTTTTCATTACAAGGGAAAATTTTGCGTTTTTTTGCGGCTCGCTGGAAAGCCGTCTCTATCGCTTCAACTTTCCTGCGCTCCATTATTCTCCTATTTTGAACAAAAATGAAGCGTCGATAAAATAGGAACCCACCGTTTTACGCTGCATACGATTGTAACGACGAACGTAAGAATGAACGAGAGTAAAATTAATTAACGGTAGTTTAGGGCTGCTTGCGATACGACGCGGAAATTAATTCGTTAATTATTCGGTATAATTAAACACGCTCGAGTCGCTTTTTGCTCTCACACTATCAAATCAACTCGCGTACACGTCCCCGACGAATTTATTCTCGATTACTGTCCCATTATTACAGCTTTATCATGGATATTACCAAAATGTCAGGGTCGACGATGCAAAGGCAAAGCAACAAAGAGCAAACCACGGAGCATTAATTACTCCACAACGATCGTAATTCGTTCCGTTATTAATACCGCGTCCTTTAACACTAGAACTACCAAGGGGATCAAAATGAACAAAATCAACAAAAGAAGCTTCCATATAAAAACAAAAGTAAATGGCAGCTCAGTGATAAAGTAAACGCTCTCTCTGTTAAAATGAGTGGTCGACAAAAGAAGTTTCCATACGAAAACGAAAATTGATAGTTCTAATGTTAAAAAGAAATTCTTGTGAAAAATTCACGCACTCGGTAATTTTGACTGGTCGGTACTTCTAGTGTTAACTCGCTCTATTGGCGAACGACTAGTTCCAACTCTCGTTTTGAAATTCGCCCCATTTTGCGCGCCCTTACTTATTTATCGTCGTCGGTAGGCGCGCGTAATCGTCTCCGTCATCGCGTTCTGGTGTTGCAGGAGACGAGAAGAGCGATAGACGATGAGGGATTGGGATTCGTTTGAGAGCACTCGGATTAATCGTGGAACGCGGGGATGGGTGTAAACGTGTGGCTGGGGTGGCCCCCCGTTATCAGTGCGTCCGGCAGATAATGCGTGTTGGGGATGCAACTGCGGTGTGACCGGTGGTTGGGGTAGAGCGGGCGGAGAAGGACGACGAGGGGGTTACGTACGAGCGAGAGAGTAGTAAAGCGCGCGAAGCTCGCCGAGGGAGGAAGAGGAGGATGAGTGGCACCGCACGCGGGAGAAAATGTATGTTTGCGCGTTCGTGCGGTCCCTCGTTCGTGAAGGGCGAGACGAGGAATGCGAGTGAAAGGAAAGAGAGGGCGAGAAGAGGGAGGTCGGTGGAGGAGATGGTAGGAGAGCCCGAAGGGGTGAGAAGCACAAAGGGAGGAAGATGGAGATTCCCGCGCGTCTGTCTATCCGACCCCTCCGTGCGAAATAGCCAAGCGTGTTTGCTCCTCGTAAACCACCCCCGACACGCGTGCCCACCAACCCCTCCCGGACATACTTGCGTCCTAGCTATCGGCTACATCCAAGGGCTCCTGCAACCCCGCGAAGGGGTGCAAGAGACTGGGTTTCGCGTTACGCGTCGCGTACTTGTTCGCTAGGGTGAAGTTCGTGGGTAGGAGAGGAGGATCGATGGTGTTAATAAATCCAGGTGGATCGAGACCTCGAGCGATCTGGAGATCCAGTTTGCTTTCGATTCACCGTGTTACTTATCCAACGGGTAATTCCCTGTTACCTTCTACGGAGTGGCCTTGAATTTCTAGATACTATAGACTTCTGAACTTCGCGAAAGAGACACTTTGAGAATATTTGCACGCTTCGTTTGCGCGACAGCGCGATAGAAGTCTCGATGATTTTATCTTTGATTGCGAGGAGGTTTAAATCGTACCAAGAGTCATTGGCAAAATTCGACGTGACGTCGACGCATCGAACGCAATCTCGGGCGTAACATCGATCGTATTCCCGCGCGGCAGGCCGCGCCGCGGTGCATGGAAAGTTCGCGCTGTTTTTCCCCGCCCTGTAATGATTTCTCCGGGGACATCCGCGCCGCCAGACATTCGCTGACATTGAGACGAGTCCGAGGAGAAAGGAGAAGGATCATTCCTCTATTTCCACTCGTCGTTTACTCTCATTCGCGATCATCGTCCACTCAAGGAGCTCGCGGGCGCGTTCGCCTTTCCTTTCGTCGACCAGCCTACTACCCCTCTCTCCTGATCTCTTTTCTCCTTCCGACAAACGTCATTCGGTTGTTATCGTTCCAGCTATTTTTACGACGCCACCAAGATTATACGGGCCACTCGCGTTCGGCCCTCGTACCCTTCTCTCGCGCCGTCTAGTGCCGGGTAGACGACGACTATCTTCTTCAATTTCCAGTAATTTCCAAGAATTCTCTATTCGCGTGCGGGTTTGCCGTAGAGGTGGGAGGGCGAATGGGTCCATTCGAAGACTCGAAAATCTACTCGTGCCTCCGCGCTGGCGAAAATAGAGGAGTCATTCGGGCGGGAGAGAAAGAGAGGCGAAAAGGAGGTAGTGGAAGGGTCGGACGGCTCGAAGGTAGGCTCGAGGTTATCTTGATTGGGATATGGTAATGCCGGTGGTAGTTAGGGGGCAATTTCTATGGATGCGCGAATGCGTACTCGGTTTCACGCGTGCGGGGATGGGGCTGGTGAGGAGAGAATAGGCGAGGGTAGGTGGGTGGTAGTGGTGGTGGTGGATCGTGGAAGAGAAAGGATAGAAAGGAGGTGGACGATTCTCGGAGAGGGCCGAAATGAGAGAGCTTATAAAAGAGAGCTAGTAAAAGGGGGATGGAAATAGGAGGTGGATGGGGGTGCGAGTGAAACGGAAATGTAAAGTGCGCGCTCGTGAGAGGGGAGCGAAAGAGGGACGCGACGACTGGTGAGTGAGAATGGAAAGGAGAGGGGAAAAAGGAGAAAGAGGAGAAGATCGTGGAGAATGGCGAGGGGTGGATGACGAGCTTTCGGCCGAAACGAGAGTGGGAGGGAGAGGAGGTCGAAAGAGGATCGAGGAAGGAGGACATGTCCCGTTGAACGAGATCGCACGAGAACCGGAGAGAATGAGAGAGGGAGAGAGAAATGAGGGAGAAAAGTGTTAAGTGGGGTGGGAGAAGATGGTGAAGAGGGAAGAAACACGAACTAGGCGGGTAGCCCGGCATGCTAATATCGGATTTTCCCCGTACGTTCGGTCCATCTGCTCGGGAAACGTTTATTCGGCGCTTTATTTCCGCCATACGGATGGATGGCGACGGATGGAGAAAGAGCTGGCTGACCGGGTTGAAAAGAGGCGGGTGAAGAGGAAAGGAGAACGAGAGCCGAGAGAGGACTCCGGGAGGTGAATTGCGGGAGGAGGTCGCGAGGGGGTGAGCGGAGAGATAGTCGAGTACAAAAAGCCGAGCACATCGCGCGAACAACTTCCTCCTCGGGAACTTTCGCGAGGTAGAAACGCGCGCCCACCGACGAGGGAGAAGAAGAGAACGACGTGAAAACTCGGCACGAACTGGTCGTCGCGGTGGTGCGCGGCTATCGTCGGTAACGTCCGAAACCTCCGAGCCTTTCTAAGTTCCTACGGGGACTTATCCAGGATTTTCTACTTACTTCTATCGGTTTCCACCGCTTCCCACGCCTCCTACCCACGCGTCTCGCGGATGGGTATCGGTGTCGTTTCGAAGCGGCACTCTTCTTTACGATTATGGCGCGTAGGCTTACAGCAGCGGCGAGCGGGCAAGTGGCCCACGAAATGCGACCGAGAGTTTCTCCGTTCACGAGTCCTATATAGGAAAACTTGTACCTCCGCCCTTCGCGAAGGCCGCGGAGGAGAATAAACGTTATGGTTGTTAGAAATAAGCTCGAGGTTATATTGGAAGAGCGCTCGCGAGGGGGCAATAAATGTGAGAGGGAAGAAAGCTCTGTGTCACATATCGAATCTTACGCCGTTACGCGTTTCCTGGGATGTGTCTTTTAGCTTTCGAACTTACGAGAATTCGCGTATTGCATATTGAAAATCGCAAAGATGGAAAATTTTACGCTCGGGATCGACTCGATTCTCCGCGAACCTTTGGGATGCTTCCCGTTGTCCAAGTATTTTTGCGCATCGACCAGCGCTAAAAGTCCTCATCTCGATGAACTTTTCCAGCGATCGTCGGAGAGAACAGGTGGCAGATCGCGGAGTAGGGCGGCTTCTAAAAGCGTGCGCCGAATTGTACCGTCGACTGGTTGCTACGTTCTCATATCCCCGTTAAGGTATATAGGTTTTTGTTCGCGAAAAGAGGACGCCGACGACGACGGCGCGGTAGCTTCGAGGGTGAGCCTGCGAAAGGAAGCCAGGAAGAGAGAAAGACCGAGTGAAGAGAAGAAGAGAGCCGCGCGTGGTAGCGAGCGAAAAGTTACCGTGAGACGATAGTTCTCCACAGTTCGCTTCGTATGTGGGCCAGAAGAATGGCGCCCTGTTGCTTTTAGTTGATGAACCGCGTCCCTGTTTCCGAGCGTTGACTTCTTCCTCACAGGCGTTCTCGCATAACGTCGCGTCTCGAACAACCGAATTTTTCCTCATAGCTCCCCGTGCGCGTTGCGCGTTTTCCACGCGTCTTCTTTCCTGACTATTCAATTCGTTCGGTTTATCGTTCGCTCGAGTGATATTTCATAGCGCTGGGATTGCCACGATCGTCGCGGTTCCGTCACGCGAAATTCCCCCGTTCTCCCTCTTCCTCGTGAATATTCGCTTCGCGCTCGTTGGTACATTTTCATCAGAAATTTATACGGTCGCAAAAAATTGGTGAGCTCGTTAATTGCGGCCCGCCGCAAACTAAGAGCGGACGGGAGAATTTGTGGCTCGGGGATGGACGTTCCGCCCGATGTTTCCGCCTCGCTGGTACACGTTTATTTGTATACGTACTTAATTATTCTTTATACGTATATGTCCCGCGCGAATTTTATACGAGAATATTCGACGAGCCAGCAACGTTCCGCAACGCGACCCTTTTTTATACGAGCACTCCGATGAGAACGTATTAACCCGCGAGTGGCTTCCCGAATTTCATCGACACGAGAGTGATACGGTATCGTGGAGCCGAAATAACGAAATTACTCGTAAAATCTGGAATCGACGTAGCTTCGTATTATTCCATCCTAATTAGGCGTTGTTCCGCACCTCGGATTATTTTTAACTCTGCGAAACTGCTGGAGGGTGAAAAGCCTCTCGCGCTCAACGTCCTCCACTCTCGAAAACCATCCTGAATAAAACTACCTACCGTCGTATTTTTACTCAACGACCTCTCGCAAGTCACGCAGAAGCTCCGGGTCAAGACTCCATGGGCATGCTTTTATCTTGGTTCATGCCCTTTAATGCGTTAAAATTTGCAGCGCGTCTCCTCTCCTGCTGTGCATCTCTTCGCTCGTGGACGCAAAACTCCCATTTCCGGCAGATTATATTTAATGAAGGTCCGCGGCGAACGGTGTCGGTAGTGGTTGGTGGTGGTAGTGCTGCCGGCAGTGGTTCTCGCGACAACGAGTGCATCCGCAACGAGTGGAGGTGGCGGGGGCGGTGCTCGAAGGCAGTAGCGGGAGTAGATACGCATGAAAAGCTACCAGGCGGTAACTAACGCCCGAAGCGCAGATAAAAGGCATTTACCGGGCATTAGAATGCATAACAAACTGTACTGTCGTGCACGATTAATCTTCCCGGCGGGGGTGGAAGAGGGTCTTGCTTGGCTCCCTTGCCCGTACAACGTGTAATCTGATGCTGTTTATTCATCCGCCATAAATCGAATTTAATTCCGCGTACGTAGGCGCAGTTGCGTTTACGTTGCATAGTACTTCGTGGACCTTCGCTGCTTGTCGGTGGAGAGATAGAGAGGAGGGTTGCGGAGAAATGGCCTGATTTGAATACGGGCGATCCGACGAAGATTGACCCGTACGTTTTATGGACTTCGATGAAGAGGGACTGTGAAAAGTATGATACTCAGGTGGGCGTTCAGTTTGGATGTGAACTGTGTCGGACTGTATCGTTATTTAGTAGATTCGCACAAGGATTTTACTAAATGCAGATAAAATCCTTTTAACGTCCTCACCTAGTAATTCTTAAAAGTAAATCTCTCAATACTCGATCGGAATGATTCATTATTTGCCGGATTATATCTTATAACAAGTACAATATGAAAAAGAATGATTGTACGGTTCTTCATCCTCGAATTTATTTTGAAATTCGTCTACCTCTTCAAACGTAAAGAAAAACCACTCCGAGCCTGCTGGTGTATTCTGCAATAGGCAACGTCTCTCTTTCTCTCTCTCTCTCTCCCTCTCTCTCTAACACTCTTCAACCTTCCAACTGCGCGTAGTACACCATTGAAACGATTCACGTACAAGACGCGAAAGCACGCCGCTATTCGGTAACGCTCCGTATTCACCGGTACGTCTGTTCTCTCTCTGTTTCAGGTAAGTTTCCCCTACGAGCTTGTAATGCCCATTCAGCGTGGAAAGTTGGCGCCGTTACCGTAAGTAATGCCTTCCATTATCGTTGGCGCCTCCTTCTCACCGTGTCCGGGACGCCACCGACGCTCTTCGAAAAGGTGGCACCACGCGCGCGCGCGTCGACTACAAGCGAATGCCCTACCGAAAACTCGAGGCTGGAGACTCAGCCGGTCTCGTGCAACTGTAAGATACTCTTCCTCTTCGCTCTCTTTCAGCATCACTTTGTGTCTCGAGCTAACAACGCGTTGCTCCTGAAACGTACGGAAACGCGAGTAAGTAGGTCGCACGAGGGCATATCCATTTCCAAGTAGCTCGAAAATGTTCGTCGTTCATCTGGTTCGCGGCCCCATTCGCCCTCGCTTATTGCTCTCGTCTCGCGATTCGTGCAATTTCAAACAACGAAATTGACGGACTATCGCTAGGGCGCGACATTTCGAAAAATTGGCAACAACGATGGTAACGACAACAATTCTAATGGAATTTCCCTTTCGATTCCCAGTGCTGCCCGGTTACATTTGGAAAAGCAGCGGTGCGCGTGCGTTCATCGTGCGCTCGGTCGTCGAGTAGACCTACCAATTTCGTCCCTCGAGCGAGTGGGCGACAAGGTAGAAGGAGAGAGAGAGATGGAGAGGGAGAGAGAGAAGGAGCGATTTCGCATTAAACGCTCGCACGACGATTCTGGTCGCGACGTTTTAATTACCGGCGGCGTATCAAGTGCGTTTAATTGAGATCTTCGGATTAACGAGGCCTCTGTGTAAAATTCAACGTCCACCCCAAACGAGCCCCGTTCTTGCCGTCTTTGACTTTGACTTCGTCTGCTCTTACGTCAAAGCGAAAGAAACTCCATTCTCCTTTCTTTTTTTAAATCCCGCTGTCAGGTGTATTTGCACGAGCATTGACCTTTCTAACGAGAAGAGAATGTCTAATTACCGAGATAGAACGTTTTGTCAAATTTATTTTTCCGACAAGAGCGCCGTGTACGAGGGAATACTCCCAAGAGGGCAATTGGATATCAGCTGATTTGCATTTAATCGCTCGTGACGTTTATTTAACGGGGATGAGCATAAATGCACATGTTTATTTATCGCGGACGCTTTAATCGATAGCCAACTCTGTCGACGAGGATGACACTTCTTTCGTTTTGTTTATTTTTCTTTTTCCATCTCGATTTTATTCGTTTCGTCCTCGTGGACTTGGTTCCGCGGGTGGAGTGCGTTGATCGTCGAGCACTCGACAATGCCGTGCGTCGAGTATACGCGAGAGTAAAAGTAGATTACCATAAAACATCGTTCCTCCTAACATTCGCGAAAAAAATCTGCTTTCCAGGGTACGATCAATTATGCGCTTCCGAACAGAGCGCCCTGCTTACGCGAAAATTTGTATTTCGCGCGGATACGCGCGTTCGTGACGCGACGAAGCATACATATCGGTCGCGCAGGGTTCATTAATTTTGCAAATAATCGATATTGCGTAAATATCGTCCCGCGTCAATGGAACAGCGCGATCCTCTAATCCCACTGGATCCTCTCGTCATCGAGCGAGCGTTCTCACGCGGAATTCTCTTTGGCTCTAGTCGATCATTGTGATATTTTCGTGTCTCTCCTATCGTTCATCGATTTCTCGTTCGATAGCACCTATCTACTCCAGCAAACATTGACCATTATGTAGGATGCATTTATTGTCCCCTCGACGAACCGCGTGTCGCACGCTCGTAATGAACTTTCACGCGTGTAGCAAACCCAGCCACCCCACCCTTCCACCTTCTCCACCTGCATTGTGTCGGTTGTCCAGGTACAGTTTACATGGCAATAATAACCACGTCTCAATGGCTCGTTATTGTGTTTCGATCGACTCGACGCAGGCCACTCTCTAATGTCGAGAGAATTTCGATATACCGATTCATTGGCCCAGACGACCATTGTCAAGCGGAGTAGATTATTAATTTCTGCTCGAACTACCTTAACGTCCACTGTGTCTCCAGTTGGCGTTCTTACGACGTCGTATCGGGCCCTTATTATTGTGCTTATTATTGCGTTCGCTTTATTGTTACGTTCGGGGTTATTATCGTCGCGCGACTACGATAGCATTTGCCCTTTGCGCGACAATGTAGCGTGTAATTGTCGCTCCGTTATTTCGCGAGCTCAGCGAAACTACCATAATCCCCGGAGAATCTCGAGTAGGTGGATGGAAACGTTACACGATAATGATCACTCACGAAACTCCTTTCCACGATATCTGTAATTTTACCAATTCAAGTCACTCGTAGACTTTTTTCTCGTGAGCGCGAAAGAAAATTTCTTGGGAAACTATTCTCGACTTATCTCTATTCCGCATCGGCACACCCAGCGTTCACGATGTATCGTTTAAAATCTCTAACGATCGATTTACCAATTACACCGAGCGAGGGTGGTAAAGATTCTCGCCGATGATTTCATCCCTCCTGCGCCTGTCACGCGCGCGCCCTGCTAGCGCCGGATTGGATCGACGCGGCACCGTCTACCGTCCACGTGATTTACCGGGTCGTTGCCGGTCGTCGTACGCCATGAAGCACCATGAAGCTCGGATTTCGGGTTTATGGCTTGATGAATCGTTCCGTCAAATCCGGCGCGCTCGTGTATTGGCCGCGTCAACTTGCCCGTCTGCAATCGCGCCGCTGAAAATCGGACCGCTTCACGTTCTCGAACGGTAGTGGCGAACATTCTAGGTCTATCTCGGATTCGTCGATTCTTCAAAGATGTCGGAGCACTTGTGTCTTCTCACATCCATGCTTACTTGTCATGCGCGTAACTCACTGACCACTCGTACGTTACCAACTCTCCTGTCGTTGTCGATTTTACTTAACGAGGGCTCCTTATCCCCGACCTCGTGCTCAGTTTGTTTTTTCAGTTACATTTCTGGACATCGATACCGACAAATACGTAAAATAACGAGAGTATTTTTTTAATTTTTATCCCGGGCGAAGATTTCAAATTTCAGACAGCTTCTGTGCGTTCAACGACAGCCGTACAAATTTTGGGTTTGTCGAGTCGCGCGAGGCAGGAAAATTACAAAACACTTCGCAATTGTCCCGGTGACACGGACTGACCCCATGCGTCATCGACTACGTCTAAACAGCCATTACATCTGTCGAAGAAGCCACTGCGATGAAAGGCAAAGCCACAATTTTCCCGATTGCTCGCATTTGCCCTGGCGTCAGAGTGCCATCGACATCGACATGCCAGTTTCGATATCGAGAGCCATCGATATCGAGTGGGTCCGCGATCGTTGCTATCATCGAAGATTGGAATTGAAATTTCGTCCCCTCCCTCGCTCCACCACCAACAGGCTCACTCTCGCAACTTGGATAACGTAACGCGTGTGCCCCGATCGTCGGAGAAAATTAAATCGCGTTTGTTTCGCTCAACTGCCAGGCTACGGAGCGACGTGCTCCTGGATTGCGTGAGTGCGCGCGCGCGCGCACGCGCGCGGAGCTGTTCGCTAACAGGCTAGCAACGAGGTAGCAGCAACTACAGCGGATAGCAGCTCTACGCTACGAGTGGTCCGAGCGAAATCGAGCGGCCGCGATCTCATCGATCGGGCCACACCGGTGTTGTAACTAAATTTAACTGCGGATTAAAGCGCTGTGGGCCAAAACAGGACTTCTCTCTTTGTCCCTTTCTCCCTGTCCTCCTCCTCCCGTAGGGCCTCGCGACCGCGCTTAACCGATTCCCAAACGATAAATTTTCGAGAGGCCCCCCTTTTTGTCCGCTTCGCGTAATCCTAGCTAGGGCTACGGGGAGAAGGGCTAGCTTGTCGTATGTTATCCCGTTGTACAAACTGTGCGGCCCGGGTGGGTCTCCCATCTCCTCCTCCAGTTATACGAGTTCTCGCGGTTTATTGCATTTACACCGCGCCTATTATGCCGCGCGCGCGTCTGAGCAAGTTTCTCGTGCACGAGCTTGCGGCGAGGAAGCTCCGCAGCCCGGAGGGATGATCAGGGGCGTGAAGATTACGGGGTAGTAGGGTGCAGTCGGATTAGTGGTGGATTGTGTTTGGCGGCGGTTAGAGAACGCCTTGAACCCGCTCGTCGATATTAACGTCGGCTTTCGACGTCGCGCGAAAATTCTTTTTCCTTTTGAACCTTCGCGGGGGTCGTTCCTGAAAGAAGAGATGCGTACCGTTATACGATCTAGTGGAAAATCGCAAACATTTATCCATCGATTCGCGAGCTTCATCACGCGTCTCGCCTTCACTTCGAAGTCTACGCATTCGCTCGAGGAGAAGACGGTTTCGGAGGGTCACGACGGCTGTGGGGTTGGGAGACTTAATTAACTGGAGAAAAGCTATTAGAGTAATTTATCGGCGCGCTCTGCCTTGGACGGAGAAATCGGGTCGGGCTACTTAGCGTGCGGGGCTCGAAGCGAAGCAATCCACAATACCAGCGGCGGGACCCGGGTAAATCCCTAAACAATGGTTGAATCTGGCGAAGGAGGTGGGTGGAAGGTGAGAGAATAGAAAATAACTAGGGGGCAGAGCCTCCTGCGCTTTCGATTCGCTTAAGCGCCAACCCCCTTCAGATCGCCTTTGCTCGCGCTTCGCGCTCGCACCACCGGGTGCAGAAAAACGAAGCTGAACGGATTTGGACAAAATTTGACATGCACATCGAGTAGATACCCATTTGGTGCCACGAAACTTTATGTATAGCCTTCTTCAGCAGTTTTGAAATAGCGGCAAATTCAAATTTTTAATCCACTATTTCAGCAAAAGAGTTAATTAGTCCCCCATTCCGGCGAAACGGCTGAACGGATTCGGACAAAATTTGGCATGTAGTTTAAAAATATATCTACTTGGTGCCACGAAACTTTATGCATGGTCATCTTCAACCGTTTCGAAATTACAGGATTTTCAAACTATAATCATAAAATAGTGGATTGAAGACTTGAAATTGGCATCATTTCGAAATGCTTGAAGATGACCATACATAATGTTTCGTGGCACCAAAGGGGTATATACTCCATGTATATGCCAAATTTCATCCAAATCCGTTCAACCGTTTTGCCGGAATACTGGATAAAAGACTTAAATTTGCTTAAAAATTCAAATCTTTAATCCAGTATTCTGGTCAATCGGCTGAACGAATCGCAACGAAATTTAGCATGCACTTTCAGTATATATCCATTTGGTGCCAGGAAACTTTATGTATGGCCATCTTCAACCGTTTCGAAATGGCGGCAAACTTATATTTTATTCGAAATTTGAATTTTCATTTTGTACCGGTTCAAGATGGCGGCTCAGAAACCTTATTGTCAACTCACAGTAGTATACTTGACTTTTGTGCCAAGTTTCGTCCCGATCGGTTCTGCCGTTTTTCCGAAATCGAGGATATACACGGACACACCCGCATACGAACGGTTTTCGCGATGGCGATTGCATAAGTCACTCCCTTTACGGTCGTGCCTAAAAACGAGAGAGGGATGAAGGGAGAAAGCGGACGAAGCATGAGGAGTTTGGTGGTGGATGGGTTCTGCTTGCGAGGGGCTGCAAAAGCTCGAGAGAGAAAAATGTAAAAGAAGAGAAAGATGAAGAAGAGAGAAGCGTCGAAAGCCAGCATGAGTATTCGCGATGTATATGTATAAAAGTCAATGCTAGATCTTGTCCCCCCCCCCCCACGCCGCTCATTATTGTGCAGAGAGGCTCCCGCCACCACCGAGCATCGTCATCACCAGGGGTTTAAGGGTAGGGTCGGGAGGACTAGGAGGTAGAAGAGAAGAGGGTCGGAGCTGGAGATGCTTACGTTCCCTGGTGCACCGCCCGGCGAGAATTGGAGTAGAACGAGTACACAGCTGAGTAGGAGTGGAAGGGGTTGGGAGTGTTGGTTGCATTGGTATTGTGGTAAATCAGAAATCTTAACGGAAGGAGGCCGCTGAGAAGAAGAGAGTGGAGGGTGAGAGGCGGGTACCCGACGAAACACGTTGGGTAGAAGAGAGGCGAATGAGAGAGAGAGAGAGAGAGAGAGAAAGAGAGAACGAAGAGAGGGTATGCAGAGGGAGATGTGAATTCGCGGTGGGTGCATCGACCTCGTTTCCCCGGCGCTGTTGCGTCGAGGATTTTATCGTCTTATAATCGTGAAAGGATCCTCGTATAATTGGCGAAAAGAGAATCCTCGGTTAGTCCTTCCGAGTGGATCAGCCGAATGTACGTACGTCCATGTTTAACGCAGATCGGAGTTTCGCAGTTAATCGAGGACAGTAACCCCCGATGATGATGTCCTCGTCATTTCTGGCTCGATGACGACGGGACTGCTGCGCGAGGTGATTGTATTCGCGATTGTGGAGACGAATTGGAGTAGAACGGCGATGGAAGGGTGGGCTGGCAAAACCGCGGCATTGTGCTGCCGCGTCAAAAATCACGCGCACGAGGCACGAGGGTGTGACATATTTTCAAAGGGCATTCGGGGCTATTGGCGAAGGTTTAATATCGACGTGCAGGCGTGTGTAACGCGGGTCCAGTTATTTTTCGAAATACGCCACTCGCACAATAGTTTGTTCCTGGCTCGTGTATTGATTGCGTTCTATGAAGAAGTATTTCCAATGGTAGGTTCTTTTTGAACCTCGATGAAAGCTGACGCAATCCTGGGTATTATAATATCGGATGGGTAATGGGTCCTTTGATCTTGAGAATACAGAGGTACGTTATTTCTGTATGGAAATGGGTACAGAGATCGGTGCGAAAAGTACCTATACGGACTGACGAATTTTTTGGACTGGGAGAAAGAGTAAGAAAAGGGGCTCATTCCCGTACCCGCTCCGAGGATGGCGGTCTAAAAGCGACTGACCCAAATATTCCAGCGTTGCGCTGGTGCCTTTGATATACCCGACCTACATAAATGCCACTCCACTGCGCTCCGTCTCCTTTAAGCGGTCGTCAGAGCCCGAGGAGCCTCGACATTACTCGAACCATAATAATTGCGTTTTATCAATTTTAAGGAGATCCATCCTCCTCGCATTTACGCCTTTCTTCGAAATCAGGTCGCCAGTTTAATGACGATGGGCGTCATAATAGGGTGTGCTCGAGCGAGCTCGAGTGATCCGGAATTATGCGGACGCGTTTCCTCGCTAAATCCGTGAAATCGGAATTCGAGTGAAAGGCGGAATAGAATTTGGAGCGCCAGGTGTCAGAGCGGTGGTGACGAGAGGATCCGACAGGAGGATTTGCGAGCGAATTTCTGGAGAGCCTCATTTCCCTTCCTCTCTACTTCCTTGTCTTCGCGAATTCGATGCGAGATTCGTGGAATCTCATTCGTGACTAGAAGCGTTTCCTTGTTACGAAAATTGGGCTGCGCCCACTACTCTGCAACGTTCCCGAGTAGAAATGAATCTAGTACGTCCGATGTGAAACCTAGTAGGTAGATAGTATTGACTAGATTACATTTTCTTGCTAGCAGCTAGGTCAGTACTAGATAAGAATTTATAGACAGTTTTACTGACGTAGCGGTTGTGTAGTAATACATAGAAAATATGATACTAGATGGTGCTGTCTTTCCCAGAAAATATAATCCAATTACTAGATCGCCACTAGCATTTTTAAATTAGTCAGCGAATCTCTCACGAGCTTGACGACACCGGTGTGAACCTAACATCTCAACTGTCAGCATCTCATGAAAAAATTTCAAATTTACTTGCATCCAGCAAAGTTCAAGGAATTCTTACAAGTTTTAACAATAGTTCAAATGATTTACACCAAAAATCTCGTTTTAAAAAACGAGATGCGAACTTCGCGTATGGCTTGATTGCATCTCACCGAATTTCGATCTTTCAACGTACAGGAGTGATATTTCGAAGAGTTCAACGTCCTGGGCATGAAATGTTAAGAGTTCAGGCGAAAAAACTATAACAAAAATAGTTTATCATCGCAAAGTAAGATGCTGCGCAAAATTAGGGAGTTCATGTCGAAATAAAATGTTTTCTGGATAGCTGTAGACATACTACAACATATTCCAAAGAGTTCGAGGCACTAGCAATGTCGAATTATTTTTAAATAAATAAATACTCTTCGAGTGCCGTACACTTATAAAGAAACTCCTTACTTTTGTGGATCATCTCACTCTTTTCTCTCTCACACAACAATCCGAGTTGTGGTCTATGTGTAAGGGAACAGGCTCCGTGAGCTAGAGGTCTCAGGTTCGAATCTCCTCACCCAAGAAGGTATATAAAAGTGGATTTTTCAATTCAATAAAAATACAAGTAATCGTTAAGCAAATTGAACACCTACTTACCGGCGTTTCAGGAACAACGATACGTTGGCAAAAAATAAGAATTATCCAGAAGTTTATTTTATTTTGCTACTTCCTGTCCAGCCCAGGCTAGGTTACTCCTACATTTACATATCTTAAATTTTCTATCTAAGTAGTAGCCAGTTTTTTTGATGCAGCCACTGGTAGAAGTGACCGTTACATTTCAAGCCCACTACTACACACAAAAAATAGACAATTCCGATGTATATCTCGTTTTTTCTATATCTGAACTAGACAGCAACGATGTTCAAATTCTACTCGGGGTTGCTACTCGCAACGTCTATTACGTCAAACGCGAATGATTCGAATTGACTTTATTCGCGGGAGCGGGTTAACGTCGTCGTCTATTTCATCGCAATTTCATTTTACATTATGTCGTCGCAATTTAACTTTCCTCACCTTCCAAAGCACCACCGTTTTTCAATTTATTCTACAGCAACAGCGGGCCTTTGCTCCCTCACCACCGCCCGTGCGCCAGTGCCGCTTGCGAAAGCTTCGCTTCACCTTGCTCAACGTCCGTGCATTCGACGTAGAATGGAAGGGTCGTTTGAAGGTTGGTTGGCCCCGAAACGTAGCGACGATGTCTCTCGAAGGTAGCAAGAATAGACCCGTAGCTACCTACACGGTGCGATAAAACGGCGTCTGGCATGATGCGAAGTAGCTTAGCTGCCGGAAGTGGCCCAACGAGCCTTTTCCAGTCCTCCCAACGACGTTAGAAACAAACAGTGCCAGATGCACCCTCTCCTCCCTTATTTCTCCCTCGACTCCTACGAGCAGTCTCTTCCTATCGTCCCGCCCTTCGGTGGCACGAGCTCGGTCCTTAAGTGTTCGTTCGAGTGCACCGACTTCGTAGAAACTTTCCTCGTTGAAGTTACGCGCTGCTTTGGCTTCGTCCCATGTCTTAGGCTGTTGCTGCTACGGGCACCGATTTGTCTTCTCGGGTTGTGTTCTCCGGCGTTCTTCTACCCGGATATTAACGAGGTCCCTGTCCTTTTCGCTGCAGGACGCTTGTACCTACGTAAGCTGTGGAAATATTTTTCACCAAGTTGGAAGTTTTTACGAAATTTTCCACTCACAGCTGGCATCAGCTTTCTCGGGAGTTTACAACAGAATTCGCTTTCCGCTGCGAGTCTAGCAAAGAAGGAAAATGCCTCGACTGTACCTACACCAACGAGACTTTCCTGCGGAACGCGACGTCGCAAACGAATGGCACCGGATGTACCAGCTTTTACGTAGTTTACTCGCACGCTCTTCTTCCTCTTTACCATTCCATGCTTCATCTCTCCGTTTGAGTTTCTCTGCCACCTTTGTACGCCGTCGCGTCGTCGTTCGGCAAAGAACTGTTTCTATTTACGGTTACATCTCCCGATACGGCCGATTGCACGAATTCGCTATCCTTGCCCCGCCGTCATTAACGGCTAATTACGATATTCCTTTCATCTCGGGCAAAACTTCAGCCACCGTCCATTTAACGTACGCTCGTTTCTCGTGACGTTCGTCCTCCTTTGAAGATCCGTGCGGATGGTGGAGTGGGAGCGTGTGGAAAGGGAACGACGTCGAGGGACGTCTTTCTGGCTGGTTTTATCGCGGCAGAAGTCTCTCCAGTCTCGAGCGAGAGTCTCTCTGGCTGGTCCTCGAAGCCACGTACCTCCGAGCTAAGTATCGGAACGGGACTGTTCCTTCCTTCGCCGGTAACGACCAGCGTCGGAGACAAATAGTGCCAGATGCGCTTTCTGGCCTCTCTATCTTTTCCTCTTTCTCACCTCTAAAGCTTCTTTCTTCCTTCCACCTTTCGTTTCTCCTTTCGACCACCACCTTCTCGTAGCCCTTCGCACGGGCCATGCGGGTCCACGCGTATAGGGGTGCATTAAAGCGTCGTTTTCACGGATCGAGACTGGGCCAACGGCCTTTGCCCGACGCTCGTCGAATGGAACAATTCTTCGACGGTTGGCAGGGTGGCTGCCAAGCTTTCGAGCGTCACCGTTGGTGGACGTCAAAGGACGGTGCTCTTTCGAGAATCGATGGTAGCACGCGTTAAGGTCGACGTATCGAGAACGACGGTTGGTCGGCGGGCAAAGCTTTTGAGAATTACGGTCGATGAATTCGGATAATACGTTCCGTTTCGTCGATCAGATACGTTTCATCGGCGTTCTTGCTCAAGGACATTAACGATACGCAAATATTAATGCGGCGTAAATCGTAGATGCGCACTTTACGCGCAGCTCATTTGGTAGCGCTTGGAGAATTTCCTAGCGACTGTTAAACAGGCCCCTTAATGAAATTTCTCGGTTAAATCGTCCGGTTAATTCTCAGCGTATCCTCCGACGAAACTTGCCCCATCCATCACCATTCTTGTACGCGGCCGCCCCATTCGCTTGGGAATATTTACTCTACTTTCTCTCAAGAATCCTTCATCCGTTTTCCCCTAAGCGGCCACGTTGTTGCATCGAGTGCAGCACGGAATCAATAGTAGCCTTCCTTAGAAAGTGAAGGACGAGCAGGGGTTGCTTTTCAGTCACGGGTGGTCTGCGGAAGCCAAGCAACTTTACGAGTTCGGGATTTGGTTCCTCGATCTCGGGGACGAAGCGGCCCTTGTTACCATCCGCGATACGAGCCGCGTGGGATTATTTTACCGCAAGCCGCAGGGGTGTTGTGCGAACCGCGTTCGCCAAATCTCCTCCCGCCATCCTCGTGTCTTCCTCCTCTACCTCGGTCCCCTTCGCAGCTCTTCGTCTTCTCTCGTCCCGACGCGTCGGTACCCCGCAAGGCGAATCCCTTCGAATCTACGCGGCCCTTGCCGAAGGGGTGCTGCGGTCGGGTGTAAATAAATTATGGGCCGTGCGGAGTCGTCGCGCGCGAGCCACTTCGTCCTCGAGGAGGATCAGCGGGACGGGTTGGAGTCCCGATTTTTGAATTCGCGGAAAATAGGAGCGAAGGACAGTGGTGAATGATTTACGAGGTGGGTTGGCTGGATCAAAGCACTTCCAGGACGACGAGAAATCACTTGGAGGGACGTTAATTTTTAAATTATCGCCCGCATGGTTTGGACCACGCCGAGGAGAGAGATTTTTCGCCCTTTCCTCGCGATTTATCCAATGACGCCCTTTTGCAGTCTCTCGTTCGAGCACATATTCGATGGATTATTGAGACCAGCGTACATTTTCGATCGGATGGCTCGCGCAAGTTTATGTAAAACTGACGAATTGCAGGAACGACTTTATGTTTTCGTAAACGCGACGACAGAACGCGTTCAAAGTCTCCTGCAATTTTCGCGTGGTCCATTGTGCAACGATATTAAAATCAGAATTTTCTCTGCATTCATCCTCCGAGCACTATCCCTACACAGGCAGTGGAGAATAATGAATTTCCTTTTTCACGTGTAATATCTTCTACAAATTCTTTCACTACCGCCAAGGAATGGGGTCTAAGAACGAACCGCGTTCAAAAGCCGCCTTTGACGAGTCAATTTTCCTCGGTATTTAATTCTCATCAAACTTGCCCCGGCGCGTTTTCCACGCTGCGGAAAATCGACAAAGGGCCAACTCTATCTTGCAAACTTCTACCCTGCCTTTTCCCCAGTAAATAAAGCATGTGCTACGGTGCGTACGTCTCCTACGTCTGGTCCCGGTCTGGTAGCGTGGATTTCTTGCAATATGCATTTCCGTGCTTTTGTACGCTCCGTGGGCGGCGTCCGCCTTTACGTCGCGCAGATACTTCTCTTTATACATAGTCTCGGCCTAATGGCGACTTCTCACAGCCCGCAACGACTTTGCAAAGCGAAGGGACGGATCGGAGGGTGGTCTGGGGTGGGTGTAAGGTGGAGAAGCCGTAGGGGGTGAGAACTCGGCGAGACGATCTCGACAGGGGTGGCGACGCCCCATGGAAGAGAACAGGAGAAGAAGTGGAAGGTGGTAGCGGCATCGTAAAAACTCGCATAAATTTGTTCATCCGACAGTGCACATACTTTTACTGCCATTCGTACATCTCGTTCCTGCTCGTCCTCCTCCGCTCTTCGTCCTTCCACTCCGACTCAGTTGGATTTTATTCTCGCGCTCCACGAATGTGCGCCAGTTCGATGTATCTCTCGACGTTCGTTCCACCCTCGTCGCAGTCTCACGAAATCACGCGGCGGGATGAAGATTCGTGGAAACCTTCTCGCGTTTCCTCGGCGAATCGCTGATGCTTTTTTCTTTTCTGCGCTCACCCTCCCACCACCTCCCACAGTTTCCTTTGCTCCTCGCATCGCTTGCGGTTCTCTATCCGCTTACTTCGAACACGTCGTCCCGACCGTCGTTTCATTATACTCTTCTCCCACACTGAGAGAAAAAAATGGTTGGGTTTACTATAATCTCACTATATTTTATAGTTAAATTTGGTATCAAACATATTTTTATAGTTCACTTAACCATACAGAATATAGTAGAATGAACGATTTATACAAATGGTTATATTATTAACTATTATCTTTGTTCTTGTTACCATACGTATAGTAAAGTGTGCTATGTGAATATAGTTAGTTCTATCTGTATGTATGAAATAATCTGGTAATATTAACTATATAAAATAGGTACTTTTCTTACCATTATATATTTTCAACCATACTATATTTTTACTTGAAATAACCATAATTGTGGGTAAGAATATAATATAGTTGGTTATACTATGCCTCTATCGTAATTATTGCCGACATTATGGTAATATTTACCATAAATCTGATATTTCCAACTATAATTTTGTTACTATGCCATTATAGTTAGATATATAATATACTTTTCTCTCAGTGCACGTGTTTGTTTTTTCTTTTCTCTTTCTGTAGTACACGCGCGCCCTTCCACGTACATCTACGTCTCGCGCACTACGGCTGGAGCACCTAGGTGAATTTAATGCGTGGAGCTGCGAGAGGAGAGAGAAATCCTTTCGACTCTTTACCTCGTTACCATTTTCGGCCAACCGGGCAAAATTTTATTCTTCTCGGTGAAAATTCGTCGTGTCCCCGCAGGAGCGCGCACCGGTTCGAAATCGGGCGCGTCGGCTTTGTCGAATTAGCCTCGGTCGGGGACGATGAATTATTCGCACAGGGCACGGCGCGGCGCGGTCGCTGTTCCGCTCGCCACTCGGCGCTGACTGCGAAAACGCCCGCTCGGGCCAACCCGCGGGCGGGAATAATTAATAGAGTCGTTCGGTTCGTATTAATTAATGCGGACAGGGGACGCGATCGTCGACGTCCCTCGTGTGTTATTCGGAAAACGTGAAACGCGAAGAACGCGCGACTCCTGCTATTTCTTTTTTCAAATCCCCTCGAGCTTCGTCTCAAGCTTTATCGTTTATCCTTTCGTACTTTTTGTAATTATGGTGCTTTTATCGTCACGAGAATTGCCGTTGTCTTTATTATTGTTGACATCGTGGGACGTCGAATGCACGTGGCTGATGGTTTTAATACGCTCGTCGTGAATTTTTGCGACTGTTCAGTTAAACCGCCTAAAGCGTTAACTATACTTCCAAATGCCTATTTTGATCATTCACAATGAGACAGTGAAATCGTTACCCATATTTGGTCGCGACCAACGTGTTAACGGCGTTGACCTTTAGGCACTCCTCTTCTTCCATCCCCCTCTAATTAGTAAGAAATTTCGAGTAAGCGGACCCACTTTGTTTGCTCGACGTCTAGCGCAATGGGATCCTTAAACCAGCGTCAGAGTTCACGTAGATTTCACGAAAGAGGGAGAGAAAGATCACGGAGTTCCGAATGCCAGACCTCTGGCATTCTCGTTTACATTTAAAAATTCTCCTCCTTTCACTGCTCCTGCACCTCCTTCATCTCCTTCTTCACGGTTCTAAAGGAAAATATTTTCCCTTCCTTCATCTTCTCCTCCGACTCGTGCTCCCGTGGCCGAGGTTGTAAAGTGTCCGAATACACGCCCGTGCAATATTTCACGAACGGTGCAAAGCCCCGTGCTTTTCTCTTCCACGCTCTTTTCTCCTCCGGCCGAGTGTTTCTGTCCCAAGGAGGGTGCGTCAAGCCACGATCTTATTAATTCCA
This sequence comes from Tiphia femorata, assembly GCA_944319695.1. Classification (NCBI taxonomy): domain Eukaryota; kingdom Metazoa; phylum Arthropoda; class Insecta; order Hymenoptera; family Tiphiidae; genus Tiphia; species Tiphia femorata. The sequence continues at coordinate 7,516,877 of OX090902.1, forward strand.
AATTAAAAGTGTCCCCGCGGCTCGCGTACTTCCTGCTGCGCTTGAAATGCTCTTGCCGTCGAGCTCGTTTGTCTCGCGCGACTGGAAAGATAGGAGGGACGACGAAAGGTCTCGTGATATTTTGTGGACGGTTGATGCTTGCCGCCCGACCTGACGTTTTCGGAAGGATGCACGTCTGGCGGAGCGTAAGGCGCGATGCGCCCGTGCACCCGCTGCCGTAATGCGAGGTCTCGAAATTTCTCGTGCACTCGTTTTCCCCCGACTACTTTTCCTCCTTCTCCTCCTGGTTCATCGCGACGGTTGCGGGTGCATCCACAAGATGCTGCACTATCGGAGAAAGCATCATGGGTCGGGAAGGTTCGAGGTCGCCAACACGTTTCGCGAAATGATCTAGGAGACAAGATGCGCAGCTATTGCGGGAAGGCGCACGGACGAATTTACGATATTGTTTTCCATCCAATAACCTCGATCTGCGCTCGCGTGAATTTTAATTCTGGAAAATGAATTTATCGTAATAAAAGATCGAGGTGACCTGATTTTCTATCAGGGCGAGCACCTATCTGCTTTTCTAACCATTCTACGAGGATGAAGATTTGTAGTGTCGAAAGTGAGATTTAGCTATCTAATGCAAGATAAGCTCGGCGGCGGCCGAATCCCAGTGCCACTGTGTGTTTGTGCGCGTCTGTGTGATCTTCTCTCTCTCTCTCTCTGTGTGTGTGTGTGTGTGTGTGTGTGCGCGCGTGCGTGCGTGCGTGCGTGCGTGCGTGCGTGCGTGCGTGCGATTTTCATGTCGATTTTCGACATAGGCCAAGAGAGCCCTTTGTCAGTCAGTCGCACTTTAGGCGTAGCAGCTGTCGGTCGCTGGCAAGGAGGCGAACCTTGCCACGATAGTGTGATTCTTACAATTAGTCGCGAATACAATAAAGTGATTATTTGACATAGTCGTATCTGAGTAGTCACCAGATTTGGCAGAAATTTTGCTTCTTTTCCTCGGTAAACATTCTCCGCCCTTATGGCCCGTCGTTTTGCCGACTATTTCCAAGGTTCGACGGAGCGAGGTTGCGCACGCACCGCGGGCCATTTAGCGTTATCCCCTTTTGTTTGCATTTTCATTTTCGCTCCCGTGACCGCTTACACGGCAGCGATTTATCATTCGCCGATTAAGCAAGAGGGAGTGAGCGAATGCCGATCGATCGCCCCCCCCCCCCCCCCCGCGTCGAATGACTGCGCGCGTGTGGCCTTTTTGTTTTTTAAGTCTCGCTCGTCTGACGGTCGATCGATCCTGCGAGCGAACGAACTAACCTACGAATGGAAGGACGGACAGATGTGTCCACTATCTCTCTCGTTCTCCATCTCCTCATCCTCCCTCTCTTCTCTCTCCAGGCATCGCTTGATATTCGCGGTTAAACGAGTTAATGGCTTTCGGGCCCGGCCGGTCGCCCCATTTTTGTCATTCGCCGTCCACGTTCACTTGATCGCTCATTCCGCCGCTTGTGTTCCCGCTTGTTGTACTTTCGTCGGCCAGCAACGAAGGGTCGATCCGCGGGCACTCTCTCGTTTCCCAGAGAGGACCGCGACGCTGTTTCCGAGATATTTTCGGCCATGGAAGGAGAAGCACGAGGAGATCTGTTTTCCAATTCTCGATGAAGATAGCAGCGGGCTTCGTTCGTTCCGATCGTCACGTGAAAGCTCCATTATTGATTCGTCTTTTTCGTTCTCTCCGCCGGCCTTTCTCCGAGCCTCTACTATTTTTTTTCTTTAGTTCCCTATGGTATCGAGTGATACGTCACGGAGCATCCTCCACGCTCGGATTCCGTTCAATTTCTTTCCGCTCCATCCGCGCGCATAATATACCGCGGAATTACGACAATCGTATTTTAGCATGATGGTAGTCGAGCGCGTCGCGAGTCGATCGGGTTGTCGACAACGAATCCTCGTTGGCGAATGGATTTTACGTTTCCGTGAGAGGAAATTGAGCGGAAGCCGTGGTAGGATAAGGTTTTTTAATTTTTCTTCGGTAGATTTAATCGATTGGCATAGTGACGGCTGGATAGGGGGAGGATAGTCATGGTAAGCGAAAGCTCCACCACGTACGGTGCCTCGGTTACAATTACCGGAAAGGCCCAGACTCGCGCTTTTGCAGTCTCCGTGCGTGGAACTAACATCGAGATCGATCGGAGCTTTTGTCCCACCGGGCGTGCTTTTGCCTATGTTCTCTGCGCGGTACCCCGCGTTATTTTCCACGCTCGTTTCCAATATCAATTAAACCCACCGGTGGTAAATTCTTCTGGATATCTAAACCAATCCTATGGGGTTTGGTTTGCTCCCCGAAAAGACACACGTGTAATGATGGGAAGAAAAGAGAAATCGGCTGGCACTGCGACATAATCTTGGGACTACGTAGCTGGTTCTTTTCTTCGCTTCGATTCACAAGACCTCGTCTACGCCTTTGTCTTAGACTCGAAATACGTCGTTTGAGAGATGAAAAACAAGAGTGCGTCGAAAAATCTCCTTGCGCTTTCTTTCGAAAGTCTCGCACGATTCTCATCCTGGTTGATTAAGTCCGTTTGAATATTCCTAAGGCGCGGGTTACGGAAGAAGAAACATCGAAAAAGGGTAGAGTTTGGAACGTGCACATTGGCTGAGCATCTGCACGATACATAGCGTCAGGCTGAAGTCTGATACCGTTGAAGAGATGCTACGCATCGGGGGTGCGGAGCGTCTAGCGAGCAAACAGGTATGCCTTCAGAATCAATATTTGCTCGATACACGATGGCGCCCTGTTCCGAATGCATCCCCCATCATCCGTACACATACATTCATGCCTTCTCATCCTCTTCATCTTCCTTCTCATACTCCTCCTCCCACACCTCCTCTCAACGGCTGTCTTTTATTTGTCGAGCTTTCTCTCTTTCTCTCTCTCGCTTCATCCTGGCTCTCTTTCACCTAGTCGTTCGCCTGCCTACTATCTTCGTCCTTTCTCCCCTGCTTCCAACCACTCTCTCTCTCTCATGACCGGACACCACCAAGTTACGCCCATCGCGCATAACCCACTACGAAAAGCGGACGAACTGAATCCCGAAGAAAGCAGAGATCGTCTCGCGATCCTTTCCACCCCGACTACGACGATGATGTACGGCTAAAAAATTTCTCCTCCGTTACCTGGCGTCGCTCGGAAGGAAAGATACAGTAGAAGTAGAGGAGCACGGTTTTTCTCGTGGAATCAGAAACGCGAGGCTTAGGTCGCGCAATTCTTCTTCCCCCTCGGAGATCGCGAGCAAGAAACCTAGTTCTCCTTCCCCGTTTTCTTCAACTTCTCCCTCCACCGTCGTGCCTTCCACCGAAATTCTTTCTCCCGGTTTATCTCCACCGGCTCGGCTGATTTAGTCGTGGATCAGCCGAGAGTAATTTGCGTTGTCCGTCAAGCTTATCCCATTCCCGTTCGCCCGTCCACGGGATTCTCCTTTTCCTAAATTGTCGTCCTTCGTGCACGGGTCCATCTTACGCGAATCCTCGTGGGGAAGGGATGGCGCGGAAAGCAGGTCGTGCGATCTTCTCGGAGGATAGGAGGCGACAGGTGAAGTCGGATATCGTTAGGAGGCCGTTAGAATGCCTCGCGCGAATAAGCCGATGCTAAATTGGCCTCCGTCGGTGCGTAAAGGTGCTCTCACTCTCCTTCCATTTCCACCGACGTTTCATCCACCACCTTAACTTTCTTTTCTCGTTTTACTCCTTCTTCCTCTCCTTGTGCGAGTTTTTTACCAGCAGCCGTGCAGTTCCGTGCCGGTGATGAAAGTCGTTAAAACTTCTTTTCGACTTAAATTGGGCTTGAATCGACAATGGCATTGATCCTCGAGGTGGGGTGGAGTGCGCGTCCTGATGATATTTTTCGTCGTCGCGATAATAAGAAGAGCGAGTACACTGAGAGAAAAGTATATGATATATCTAACTATAATGGCATAGTAAGAAAATTATGGTTGGAAATATCATATTTGTGGTAAATGTTACCATAATGTCGGTAATGATTACGATAGAGGCATAGTATAACCAACTATATTATGTTTTTACCCAAAATTATGGTTATTTCAACTAAAAATATAGTATGATCGAAAATATATAATGGTAAGAAAAATAACTATTTTATATAGTTAATGTTACCAGAATCTTTCATACATAGTGATAGAACTAACTATATTCACATAGCACATTTTACTATGCATATGGTAACAAGAACAAATATAATAGTTAATGATATAACCATTTGTATGAATCGTTCATTCTACTATATTTTGTATGGTTAAGTGAACTATAAAAATATGTTTGAAGCTAAATCTAACTATAAAATATAGTGAGATTATAGTAAACCCAACCATGTTTTTCTCTCAGTGTAGAAAGAAACGCGTAAAGAGACACGTAAAAGTGAAAGTTTGGTCCAAAGAATCTGGAGGTGATTTTTTTTATTGACGTTTAGGATACTTCATGGAAGAGGAAAAACACGCGGAGGCTTCGATCGCGTTGCACTTTCCACGTTAAGTCGAGAATTTTATGCGGGTGCGCAATGTTCGGCTAAACTTCTCGTCGAAACAGGCTCGTACGTAAAGTGCCAACGACGAAACTTGGCGCGTTAAACGTCCCGAATCGTAATCGTGTACCGATTGCTATTAGTTAAAACGATCATACTAAAATTTAACTTTAGTTACGACCTTTGGATTATATCGGCCAATTCGGCTGGGTTGGCGATAAATGAAATTCTCGAGGCACCCATCGAACTTCGATCCTTCAATATCCAATAACGTGTCGTGCTCTTGGCTCTGCTTTCGACGAGGGAAATTAGTTCGGTCGGTTATCAATTTCTCGAGAATTTAATGAAGCGCGTGGGGCATCGATCTTCCTTCCTAAATTTACGATATCTCGAAAGAAGAACTTTTTTCTCTCCACCGCGTGCTCTGCTACTCCTAGCCAAACCAATCGAACAGTTCCAGTTTCAGCGTGTAAACGCATGACGGAATTTCCGGATGTTCTCTCGCATCTGCCGAGTCACCATCGGCGTCGCGCGCCGGTACGCGGGTTTCTCGTAATAGCCTCTGGCAGGGTAGGGCGTCGCGGTAGAAATGCCTAAACGTCGATAATCGGTTGAGCGCTGATAGTAGGGCGCTCGGCGAAGAGGGACAGGGAAAGGCTAAACGAGAGATGCAAAATTAGCAGCGGTGCTGATAGTGTAACGGAAATAGAAGGCAACGCGCCTGAGCAATGGCGAGGCGAGACGAAGGTAGAACAGAATTGGAGAAAATGACAGAAATAGAGCGAGAGGAATGGTGGGACGAGGAAGAAAATGTGCTATAGAGAAACGGGTCGAGAGAGTGGGACAACAAATGGAACTTTGTCGACGACCCCTGTAGAATGTCGAGCGTCGATCGTCGACCTCATTGTCAGTCTTCATCTCACCATCATCTTCTCTCTCTCTCTCTCTCCTTTCTCTTCAGCTTCCTCCTTCTCTTCCTTTTCCGTGCTTTCTCTCCACCTTCTCATCCTTCTATTTCGCCCACCTCCGCGCTTCCCTCGAACCATCCTCGCTCCAACGCTGCCCCCTCTGGCGCGCACCGTGCCTGCGACGGAGTGCGTTAATGGTGGCGCACGTGCACGCGTTAACGTGGCTGTTTATGAGCATTATTAGATTGAGAGGCCCGTGGTTGCTGCCACCGACTACCGTTGCGGGGTTTCCCGTCGCCGTTGTCATCGTCGTCGTTCTACCTGCCTCTCTTCATGATGCGTTTCCGCGCGAATGTCTTTCGTGCCTCCGACAAGGAGGATCAATGCGCGCCACTCTTCTCACCTTTCCTTCGTTTCGTTCTCCTCTCTCCTCTCTCTCGCCTCCTTTCTTCTTTTAGCAATGTCGCCTTCCACGTCTTGCGCGTTCTTCGTCTCGTACACTGAGAGAAAAAAATGGTTGGGTTTACTATAATCTCACTATATTTTATAGTTAGATTTGGCGTCAAACATATTTTTATAGTTCACGTAACCATACAAAATATAGTAGAATGAACGATTTCTACAAATGGTTATATCATTAACTGTTACCTTTGTTCTTGTTACCATATGTATAGTAAAATGTGCTATGTGAATATAGTTAGTTCTATCACTATGTATGAAATATTCTGGTAATATTAACTATATAAAATAGTTACTTTTCTTACCATTATATATTTTTAACCATACTATATTTTTAGTTGAAATAACTATAATTTTGGGTAAAAACATAATATAGTTGGTTATACTATGCCTCTATCGTAATTATTACCGACATCATGGTAACATTTACTATAAATATGATATTTCCTACTATAATTTTGTTACTATGCCATTATAGTTAGATATATCATATACTTTTCTCTCAGTGTAGTTGAAGGTTCTGCTGCAACGTGGTTTTAGACTTCTTATAAAATTTCACGCTTCTTAGGCACGACCGTAAAGAGAGTGACTTATTAGTAATCTTGATTTCGAGAAGAAGCGTGTTCTCGAATCAGATTCTCGATTGTCGAGATTAATTTGGCAAAGTCGGGATGCTTAAAGTCGTGAAAATTTCAACGAATCGTGGAGAAGTGACAGAATTACAGGATATCGGGGTAATTACTCGATTTCTTGATGTCTTGCTTCTTCGACGCTCGAGAATGCGTCGTGTAATAGCCACGTATTCCCTCATTACATATTTAGCGATCGATGTCTCTGGACAATCAGATACGCGGAACGTTTGCTTATTTACGCGACGGAGCACGCTGTCATGAGGGATTTTACGATTGAAGCGAATTACAACGTTAAATGCACGGTCGCCTTACGTCCTGGCAATGAAGTTTTTAGAGTCCATCCAGTTACGGGAACATAAGGGACGAATTTATGGTGGCCACGTTGCGCTTCGTGCCTAAGCTGACGAAGACATTTCTCGAACGATTATGAAATACGAAATTGCCGAAGCGAGAGCAACCTGCATTCGATCTACGACCTAATCTCTAAGACGATTCTCCCAGTAACCCTTTAATTATCAATAAAAGTAAAAGAAAAAAATTGTAGGGAAGAGCCATGCTTCCGTCCCGTCTCTACCATCGTCGTCGCAATCACCATCACCAACAGTCTTCTTTCTCTACCCTATACGCACCCCTGGTTCCTGAGCGCGGACGTCTTACGCGACGGGGTGGGCACGTCCCGACGCTCAGCGTACTTTATCAGGCAATATTTTACTCGATCCCTTTGCTTCATTGGTGCCATAAAGCGAACTATGGTAGCCATAAGGCACGAGTCAAGGGGTGGCAAACATTTTCTATTTAAAATCCAGTCACGCCCGGCGATACCCCCGCGAGGGAGTAAAAAGGCAGCGACAGACTCGCAAGGACGGCGTGCGGTGCAGAGGGTTGCAGGACGAAGATGAAGACGGAGGCAAGAGTAGAAGAAGTTGATGCGAAAGAGAAGGAGAAAGATGGAGGAGGACTGGAATGACGAAATACGAAAGGACGGCCTCGTTCGTTCGGGATTTATCGAAGTTACCGGCCTGGATCGGGGAAGACGGGAAATATATCGTTATAGCATGGACGTTATCGATCTCGACACACACGATAAAGTAGTAACGAGGCTCGTAAACTAAGAGCGCCACCTGGCCCGCGTTCAACGTTATACGACGAAATGCCGCGTAGCTTCCACTACGCTTCTTCCTACTTCTACGCGCGTCTCACCGCCACGTCCTTCTCCAACCTACCACCGTCTACCTCGCATTCAGTTCTCCGAATACGGAAATGACCGACGCCATTACGAATTTGTGCGTTTCATCTCGTAGGAATGATAGCTGGCTGGATGCGGAAAATGGCGCACAAAAAGACGACTAAAGGTAGATGCGAAGGGTTACAACTACGGTGGCATTTTCGTAAACCGCAGTAGCAGCAGGAATATTTAGGATTTTTCTGCCGGTACACCTTTAACGGATAAGTTGCGTTTGTTTTTTTACGGATATCGAAGACACTTTTTTTTTAGTAAAGAGCGGAGGTTTGGTTCGTCTTATTGGACGGTGATGTAATAAATCGTACGAGGAATGCTGCCTTACGGTTCATAGGCGCAGTTCATTATCGGATCATCAATTTTATCGTCCCTCGGACAGCTAATCATCCCTGTGGATTTATAACATCCTCTTGCCTACGCGATACGCTTTATCCTTTCGTCCCCTATCCATTACTCAATAAAGTGACAGGAGGCATGCGCGAGCACGGCGAAAGCCACTAATTAGTCTCGTTTCGATCTGTTAGACGCGTCGTCACGGAATGACGATGCAATACGCGCGACGAAGTTGGAAAATTTTCAAAATTGCGCGCCTTTGCACGAGGTCACTGCAACTCGAGAGACGACGGATGCAGTGCTCACTGCTGACCTCGTCTTCTTCTCTCTTGATTTTAACGCGCTCACTGGATCGGCCATGGGTAAATTCGTTAATCCATTTCGCCAAAATCAACAGCACCATTCTGGGTCCCATGGTCGTACACATTCCCTCGTATACGTAACCATATACGGTCTCGTGATCCCTGGCATAAGCTTGTAGTGGGCACATAAACTAGTGAGAGTATCGCGGCCATGTGTGCCTTGGCGCTTGATAGAGGAGAGAGAGAGAGAGAGAGAGAGAGAGAGAGAGAGAGAGAGGAGAGAGAGAAGAAGGAACGCAACAACCGCAGGTTAAGACAGCACGTGTCTCCGCCTATTGAATGCGTTGGGGAGGCAAATGTCGCGCCTTTTTCTTTTCTTCATTCTGCCTACCGCCTAATGTCGTCGCCCGTTTACGCCATTTGCCATTTTCGCGTCCCACTTGCCCATTCTCCGTAGCGGGCAACGAATAATGTCTCCTCGCATTACGTTCCGCTTTTCCATTCTCTCCCTTCTTCTTCGCGCCTCTTTCTTTCCTAGCTGGCGCGTTTCGTACGTGGCTGGTGGTCTCGTTGCCTCGTACTCGAGATTGAGTCAGGCGGTTTAAGAGCTTAAGGTGCGCGCAGGAGGATACAATGGCGGCGAGGTGGCGATAATATCGCGAGCCCCTGGCTTTATTACGAATGCGGGGCTGAGGGCGAGCGAATTTCGTTCTGTGGTAGTAGAAACCTCGTGAATTATCTTCGGCTGAGAGAGAAAGATAGGGAGAAGCGAGAATCGTGCGGGATTCGCGTGAGATCGAATCGAATTCAGCACGGATTTTAAACCGGACGAACGATATGGTGAACGTGAGTGAACGAAGTAGCGTAGAGAATATTCTGCTGAGGATAATCGACAGGAAGGACGCGTAAATTCTTGGCTACATAGCCCTCCACGCCTTCTTCGACAAAGGTTCCTGTTTATACCTTTGTCAAGAGCGCGGTCGACGGGTCTCGCCCTCGCCTATTCTCTCGATTTTGGTGCTGTACGTTCCACCGTTTGATCATTGAATCTGCCAATTGCAGATCCAATTCTCCGAAGTTCACGATACACAGTGAACTTCACAGGTAAAGAAGTAGTCTTTCGTTTACTAACCGACTCCGTTTCTCGCGTGTCTGTTCTCAGTCTGTCCTATTCCTTTCCCTCGGTTAAACCAATTCTCTCGGATCTTACGGACGCCGCCGTTTGATCCCGGGATTGCCAACCGCAGATCCAATTCTGAGAAGTTCTCCAGCGCGGCGAACTTCGCGGAGATTCGAAAGAAGTCACTTAAGCGCCGCGCACAATAGGCTACTTGTAAAAAGAGCAAGAGAGCTTTTTCAACGTTCACCGCTAGTCACTTCACCGTTTCAGCGCTCTTGTTGGAAGTAGGGTAAATTCGCTTTTGGAGAAAGCCAAGCTTAGGGTATTTAATATTTGAACGATCTATTTACCAACGTTAAAGCAACTAAATTCTTCATTAGCATACCGATTACCGACGAGGAACAGAAGGAGCGCTTAAACAAAATTCTCGTTATCACGAATTTCCTGTCTCTGCGCAAAATAGAAGAAGTCGTCTATCCTTACGGGTAGATACAGGCTTCGTCCTAGCGGGAGAGTGGAGGGTTAATTAGGGAGAAGCGCGAATAACGAGATCGACGAGGCGGATAAGACGGTGGATTTACGACGAAGAGGGCCTCTCGACGATAAGCGCGCAAGAAGCCGGAGAAGAAGGGAAAAAAAAGAAGAAGAGGTGGAAAAAGGTGGAGGCGGAGAGACGGTGGGAGGAGATCGCCGATATATCGCCGTGAAAATTTTAAATCCCGCCTGTTCGAAGGCGATACCGCGAGAGGTGAAATGGCCCCGTTCCCATTTTCCTCGGGTGAAATAAAACGGCCCGTTCCGAGATCGCTCACCACTCGCTCGCTCGCGGTAACTCGGACGAGGCAGTAAAATTTCACATCTTACCGCCCGGTTGGTAAAAATCAACGCTTCGCATCGGGATAGGAGCGTACGGTGGACGTAGATCGATTATAAACGAGACGCTTACAAATAAGACCCAAAAATAGAAAAATATCAATTAATTAGAAAGTAATTGGCAAAAACTGCATCGACGCGGAACACACGAGCAAAGAAGGTCATCCGGTAGAAGTACCCAAATACGAAAGAAGCACATTCCTGGGGGGATAGCGAGTTTCTGATAAAATATAAGTTTCGGAAGCACTGTACCTCGTCGAAATTTCCAAAAACCGTAGTTCGTTTCCTCTTCATCGGTGGGCCCAAGCAAATCCTCTCGTCTCTCCTCCCATGTTTGTTTCCCTTCTCTCCTCTCTACCCTCGCCCTTCTCTCGCCTCTTCTGGTTCCTCGTCTCGATGCAAATACCCGCGCCTAGATAACGATCGCGCGAGTCCGTAATTTTAATGAGGGAACTGCACCTTGGTACGCGAGCAACGTCCGACGTGGCGCGGACAGGGCGAAACCAGACAAAGTGGAATAATCCGCGTGCAGATACCCTCGCCTTTGTGATCTTAGTGGATCAGCATCCCCCGTGATGTAAGGGCGCTCGATAAAACGATAATTACATGTAGTAAGTAGACGGTAGCGCGCGGCGTCGCGACGAAGGTAAAACGTAGTCGTCAAGCGTCGAATTTCGTTAACGAGAAGGGCTCGGGATTAGAGAGCGTTTGCTTGACGACGGAAGATCACGAGGCCCAAGGAAACGAAGTGACTGGAGACGAGGGGAGAAGGGTGGAGTGCTCGACTCAAAGGTTATCCGTGGACGTGGAGAAAAGATAAGGGTGGCATCCGGGTGAAACGCAATGATCGCAGACGCGAGGGACGAGGTGGAGAAAGGAGAGAGAAAAAGAAACAAGAAAGCAGAAGATCCTTCAGTGGAGAGGAGAGCGAACACACGAAGATCCGTGACATCCCGTTAATTATTTACCGGAGGGTCTTGTGGGAGAGGTGGGGGTTCGAGAGGACGGAGGAGATGAAACCTGAGGATGGGCGAGAGAAGCTTGAAGGAGAATGAGAACGGGGGAGGATAGAGGTGATGAGAAGAAGGGACGACGAGAAGAGAGAGACACCTTCGTGCGTGTGCATGCATCGGCTTTAATGGCCCTCGACGTGTCGGCGTTCGACGTCGCGGCGCCTGCCGACGCTGCCGCTTCCCTTCGTTCGTTCTCCTTTTCCACCACCTTTTCCACCCCCTTTTCCAGACTTCGCGAGTAAACGGCCCGGGCCGTAAAAGTTCTGTAATTCAGCGTGACCCGCGTCGACTAGCGGTGGTGCCATCCTGCTTTTCGTCGTGCGAGCGCGTCGCGGCGCCGGTGAAGATCTCGTTTCGATGATCCGAGCCGCTCCACGGTGTCCTTGAAGTTTACGAGGGAGCCGAAACGACGGGAACAACGTCGGCGTGGCCGTTCAAGGGGTGGCGCGGTACCGGAAGGGGGAAGAACGAAACACAAGCGGAAGAAGCTTGTGGAAGAGGGTAGAACGGTTCGAGCGAAGACAAAGGCGGTGCCGCGAGGGGTGAGCTCGAGACGACGAGGGCCTAAAGAAGTCTAGACCCGAATGGAGAGAAGAGGAGAGGAGATTGAAAGAGGAAGCGAGAAGCAACCGAGAGAATCTCTTAGGCTAAGAGGAAACTTCTTTCGGAATTGCATGTGTCCCTTAAGCCGATCGCAGCAGACTCTCGCTCGGACGAAACGGAAAGTGGCGTATAATGCTTCGGATGAGGACGAAGGAGGCGGACAGGAGGATGGAAAAAAAAACAGGATAGGACAGACCGAGAGAGACAGAGAGAGAAAGAGAGAGACCGTCGTCTTGCCAAGCTGCTCATGCCGAGTGTCTCGTGGATAAGAGAAGAGGATCTTTCGTAAACCCCTCGCATCGAATGCCTCGCGTCCATCCGTCCACGGCCGATGGAGTCTCCGACCTTCCACCATCCATGGAATTGACATTCGGGCCCGATATATCTTTACTGCCGCCTTCTCTCGTCCCTCCTGCCGTCGCCCATATCGCTCCACCCCTCGCAGCCCCAATTCTCTTATACTGTCTCGTAAATCCAGTGCTTCGATTCACTGCGAGCCCGCTATCGAGTGGGTTGGGAGGCAGGACCGAGGGTGGAGACGGAGAAAGAAGCTCGTCGCTTCAGTCGATGCCGACGATCTTCTACGGGATAGACGCGATTTCCGGTTATAATACAGGCGATGCATTCTTCCGGCGTGCGTCGGGCCTGGCTGCACGCCAAGAAATCAGTGGAGTGCATTCTGTGGTGCTCCCGGGGACCGGAGTTTCCGGGGGGTAGGAGTCCGTGGCGGAAGCGGGACGGGCGACAACAAGTACGTATGCGGTGCGGCATCCGGTCGAAACATATGCACCGACCGTGCCCGTCTGATCTTCGAAATGACGATGGCGCGTTACACGGAGGCCCCTTTTATCCGTGCCGGAATACAGTAGTGGCCTATTCCTGGATTTCTTCGCAGTGCGTTCTTTTTCTTCCACGCGTGATTCGCGCTTTTACCAACGACATAGTCAGATTTACGATTCATCGCTGTGAATTACCGTGACTGTTTCCGAGTCCTGCTACACGGTTTCGCGATCTCGACTAATTAAACGCGAGCGCGAGGTAAATCGAGTGCCGTGCACATCGGCGTCTTGCGAGGCTCGCTTGCAACCGGTGCACGCAATGCGTTCTTGCGCCGCGTGCCGCGCTTGGCCGCGGGCCAGAAAATCAGCGAAGTGCGTTCGGTATCCGTGGGCGTGTGGGCGAGAGAAACGAGCTAACCGCAGGGGCCAGAAAGCACCGCGCGGATGGCAGAGAGAATGGCCGGGGCTGGAGATAGGGGCCGAAACGCGGGGATACAACAAGTAGGTATGCGGCGCAGCATCCGCACGAAACATATGCATAACTATCGTGTGCGCGCCGTTCTCCGTCGCGTATCGACGACGCATTCCTGAATTATGCATACGACGTCAACCGAGTCTCTCGTTCTCTGTCTCACTCTTTGGTCGACCTCTCTCTCTCTCTCTCTCTCTCTATCTCCCTTCCAGTATTTGCAGTGAGAAGGGCTGTGCCCTGTCACTACCACGCGGATACGTGCGCGCGCGAGTCGGCTGTGCGAATCTCGGGCGTCCTGGTCGTCACCGACGTCGCGTCGGCTCGTGCGAGCAAGCTAGGGAACGCGTGCGCGAAGCGAATTGAGGAGGGTGCGAGAGGAGGGAAGGATCGTGGCGGCTGTTTAAGACGATCGCGTAACGGGACGTAGTCGAGGAATTATTGATGAACTACCCGAGAGTGTCTGCTAACAGTGGGATACCGACGACGCGTACGCATGGGTGATGCGGAGGATGAGAAAGGGTGCGTGTGTATGACGCACACGAGAGAGGAGACAGAGAGAGGAGAGGAAAAGAGAAAGAGGATATGAAGGAAGGAAAGTTGTGTACGTTGACCCTCGGAACGTCTAATTAAACGGGCGCGAGGATAGAAGATTCCAGACGAATGTTCTTTCCTTCGTTCACGTCTGACGTTGTCGTCCGTTAAGGAGCTTTTGTGGAAAAATGAATAAATAGTGGTCGACGAGAGGTGATGAGAATGACGAGAGGGACAGAGAATGCGGGTAGGTCCTTTTGATTTTCCATTACAAGATCTATTAGACGAGTTTTGCGGCGAGAGATCTATCCCGAGCTGTATGAAATTTCATCCCGTTTACCTTCAGAAGTGTCGCGTAATTTATACGTTTTGCGGAGAGCATGTTTAAGCAATAGGTGTCAAAGAGCTACCTTGATAAATATCTTATGAATATGTTAATTCCGTGAGAGCCGTGGGTCCCCGTGCGCGCGCGCCCGGGAAAAATGAGGAAACTCCTTGCGGCGCCGCAATCTCGTTTAAAAGGTGAGCCCGCGCCGTTCCTGGCCACCTTCTTAAGCATATGATTTGTATTCCCGACGGACGGGCGCGAGAGAAAATGTTTCTTCGTGATTTTTCGTCGCGAGATTTCTTTGCTCCCCTTCTCTTTACATTTTCCTCTCTTTCTCCTTCCGCAGGAGAGAGTCCCTTTATTTGCCCTCGAAGTTTTTCCGCGCTCCTCCGAGCGTGGCGCGACTTCCGACATCCCACTCTACACGTTGCTCATTTGCGTCTTTATATTAGCGTGTTTGTCAGTCCCTTCTAATTAGTAGTTTCTTCATTAACTTCTACTTTTTCCACCCGCAGCTGGTGGCTGACTCCGTCGAGAAATTCTGCAGCGCGTCTTCAATCTTCTTCGTCTTCGAATAATTGTTTATGTATGCTCCGCGGGTCGCCGTCAAATTATCTTCCTTCGTTCCACCCATCCTTTTTATTTCCAAAGCCATGAATTTCGTCGTCCTAATACCAACGAAGCCGATAAGGAGGAGAAGCAGGCCGAGGCCAGAGAAAACTTTTTCGAACCCTTCCTCGCCAGGCAACATTTTAAATACGACGCGTAATTTTGCAATCTTTCCCCGTGCAGTGCCGTCACGTCTCGCCGCGAAAGTAATTTTTTTTCACCGAGCCACCGCGTAGCCCAAGACCCGACGTCATCTTCTCCTTCATCTTCCACGTCTTCTTCTCCTCCTTCGTCTTCGACTCATCTGGCAGCACAAAGAACGAAAAGGGAGGAACGAGAAGAAGGGAGTGTCTTGCGCTGATAAACAGAAATCCTTGTTCGGGGGACGCCATAATAAAAGCAATCCTATTATCCTAATATGATAAGGTTTAATGGGGTTTGGTTGGTGGGTTGCGTTCCCTCTTTATTCCTCGTCGACGCCGCGCTCCCGAAAATAACCGAATTACCTCCCCTACGATCGCCGTAGTAATAAGTGACGTTCGCCTGCTACCCGCCTCAATATAACCTGAAATTAGTTTTCGTACATTAAGAAAATTATGCGGATGAATAACGGTCGTCGCACAACTAATCCACGAATCTTAACGCTAGATAACCCTGGACACTTCTTGTTTCGCCGAATGACTATAGAGTACACGCTGATAATATCACGAACGAATAGATCGTTTAAATTAAATCGAATTTATCCCGAAATACTTTGCTAAGTTCTCTAAGCGCGTTGAAAGGAACCGTAACGTGGAGCATCCACCCCTGAAGAGAATCTCGAAATACTCTCTGACCTTGACTTTGCTTCCTCGTCGTCCCATTGAGAGCGCTTCTACAACGGGACACACAATTTCGGAGTACGTCCTCATCGTAATCCTTCCGTGAGTGTGTAGCGGAAGTAATTTCCTAGTACTTGAGCAAGCCTTAACCGGAAACGGGCACACCACGAGGAGAAAGGCGAGTGGTGGCGCGAGCTTAACACGCCACTAATTCCGACTGAATTAGTTAGACTCTTATTAAACTGCTCTTCGACCGCTCGTAAATCTTCCGAACGACCGTCGTCCTTTCGCTCCCACAGCCACCTACCCCTCTTCTTCATTCTACTCCTCCTGCTACCCTCTTGCTCGCGTTAACGCGCGAACGGATGCAACGAGTAAAGGGGACGGAGAAGGAAGAATAGTGGGATGGGTCGAATCATTTTCCCTTTTCCTTATGAGAACGTATCGTATGGCCCTTTAGCGCGAGAGAAGGCACGGCCCAGAAGGTATGGAGATCGGCTGAAACGACGTGCTCTCTCCGCGCGACGTCGTAAAAGCTACCCCTAAAACTTCCTCTCGCGCGTCTCGGGGGCTTGTTAAGTTTAACCTCAGGATTGGTTTAGAGACGAGAGATAGTGGGTCCTGGGAGTGGATAGTAGCAGTACACGGGGTAGATCGCGTTATCTGCATTCCACTGGGACGTGGAAGGTCGTCGAAGGACGTTCGATGGAGAAAGAAGGAGAGGAGGGTGGAATAAGGAGATAGATAGATAGATAAATAGATTTATTATGATTCAGGGACAATGTCTCATATGAACCTAACAGACAGCAAATATAAGAATAAACATAACATAATAAAATAACTAAGCTAAACTTAACTTGAACTAATAACAACAGTACACAGAATAAATCAAAAATACAAAAAGTACGTACATTATATTAAAGTAAATGAAAATCAAAGCAAACAAAAGAAAAGAGAGAGAAAAAGAAAATGAAAGAGAAAAATATGTAAATTAAATGGCACATTATATTAAAGTAAATAAAAATCAAAGCAAACAAACAAAAGAAAAGAAAAAGTGAGCCTAACTTGAACATAAAATTGTGTTAATTACTAGCAGTAGCATCAGCCAAGCGCAGAAAGAGAGAGAGAGAGTGAGAGAGAGAGGAGATAAAAGGTGAGAGGGAGCTTGTCTTTCCAATTTCACTTGGTCCAGTATCGATCGAGCGAGGAACGCTCGTCATCTATGGACCTAAAATTCTATTCTCGCGGAAGGAAAGATTAATTTCTTCGCGGTGACTGAGAAAGTAAGAGAGAGGGAAAGATGAAGTGAGGGAGGGTGAAGGAGGCTATGGTCCCTTCGCAGACCGAAACAATCGGCCCGGAGGAAGGCAGGAGATTCAATTACACCGAAAACGTGGGGGTAGAAGAAGAAGGGTAGGTAGAAAGGGGTGGCCACCCTTCTTACTCGCCTTTACGAGAGACCAGATTAATTCGTCTTTCCTCTCGATGCTTCCACGGGTACACCGCCATGGCTAAGAGAGGGGAGCGTAAAATGCTGCCGACTTTCTTTCTCTCGCGATCGAGGCACGAATTTAAATTTACCTCCTCGATCGAATTAATTGTTCTGCTAATCGAGTTCAAACAGAATCGCAGTCGACGGCTCGGACGAATTCCCGGTTTTGTTCCCGGATGTATTCAGTTATCGTACGGAGTATAAATATGAATCGTCGGGTTTATTAAATTAACGGTACGTGGACGCGCTCGAAGAACGGGACCGGTTTGCCACTCTTTAAATGTTTCGCGTAGAGGCGTCGGGCGTCGCGACGAGCACGTCCGTTCCGCTCGCGTAACGTTAAGCGAGACAGTCGCGGTTTAAGTCTTTTCCCCATTTCTCATTTTCCTTTCCATTCTCTCTTTCTTTCTTTCTCTCTCCCTTTCTCCTTTTCTATCTTTCCGTCTCTCTTCCCCCCTCTCTACATCCGCGAATTAGTATTCTTCAAAACACCTTGGCGATTTATTTTAATTCGTTGAAACTGCTTCACGAGACCGACTCGTGGATTTTGTGCCGGGTTGCCGGAGGTGGAACGGACGGCAACGTAGAGGAGAGGAGTTGAAATCTCGAAGCGAAGAGAGGAGCTTCAGCCAGTTTATCCGGGCAAATCTTTTAATCCCCCCCCCCCCCCCGGTTGTTTCATTCATCAAGATTTCATCGATTCATTTACATTTGTACCGCGCGCCGTCTGCTCTCTGTCTTCTTCCCTGACTATCGTTAGAAGGAATTTTTATTCCACTTTGGGGGTGTCGGAGTGGAGAATAAGGCAGAGGGGCTCGGTGGAAGGAAAGATAAAACTTTGCTCTCCTTACCCGTGGAAATTCGACGGGCGCTCCAATCTGCCCGGAGCTCAAATATTTTACAGCTTTATTGTTCCGCAGTTTGACTCGACTTGTTATTCCTCATTCTTCCATTTGCTTTTGGCCGATTCACATTGTAAATGAGCGCTCCTTGTTTCACGGAGCCAGTCGATTTTTGCTAACCCTGATATATCTCAGGGGATATAGGATACGAGCTTTTGTAAAATGTAACGCGAATGCATAATTCGTGTGATAGTAACATCGTGACGGGCTTCGGCGCGTTCGTGTATTATCGATGCTGACAGTTCCATTTCCGAAATAGATTCCGGGTTTGCGATTCATCTTCCATGACGTGAACTCGGTTGGATAGTAATCCCTCGATCGCTTTACGACCTATGATCAATTCTTTTTATTTCTATGTTATTCAGACGCGTCTGAATTTGATTAATTCCTACCGTAGTAGAATACTATGCCGAATAAAATGGCGCATACTTCGGATTTTACTGCGTATTGCCAAAACGAATATTTTTTTTTGCCGAATTATGCAACGTCCATCTTTGATAATACGATCTTCGTCGTTTTCTGTACTCTCCCGAATTTATCATTAGCTGCATACACACGTAAAGATTTCTCTGTACAATTAGTACAATTTATCTCTGATTTGTCAAATCTTAGAAATAAATCTGCAGGTTAGTGGTGTCTATAAAAACTGAAAGATTAACGATAAATTGGTCATGAATGGTGACAGATAAATTGATCCAATTTATTTGTGGTGCAATACACACAAGAAGATCGATAAGTGGCGACGGTGGCAGATAAATCGTACCAATTGTTTATACTAGTGCCCTCTATTACACGTGTACACGAGTACATGTGTGCACGTGTATTTAATTCTTTTTTTTTAAACACGTATCGGGTACCTCGCGTGTAATACACGAATACACGTACTACACGTGTATTTATTTCACGAACACTTCAAAAATTATGAGAAAATTTTTTTTCTAAGAAGTATAAAAAAGTGTCGTAGAGATACAAAAAATATCTATGTATGCAAATACATACAATTTGCCATAAGATGTAAGATGCTGTGATAAAAATTTCTTATAGTGACCGGTGTACACGTGTATCTACGGATATCCGTGTTAGATATAACGTGTAGCACGACACACGTGTCACGTGTACCCGTGTATCCGTGTATTTTAAAACACGGTTCTGACCGGGAGCTCTAGTTTATACCCAACTGATATCGGTCAAATTTTATGGAAATCCGAAAGATCAGCGATCGTACAAATATCTTTCTAATTTAAAAGATAAATCGTTTGTCCAGCACACATGTACCAACTTAACTGACCGATAAATTTGTTACAACAAATCGCTCAGATAAATTTGCTTGTTAGTGTCAAAGGCCCGATTTATCTTAACGATATTTTAAATCAATTTATCTGCCGATTTATTGGTACGATTTATCGGTAAGATTTATCTTTACGTGTGTATCCAGCTTATAAAAACTGAAAGATCAACGATAAATTGGTCATGAATGGTGACAGATAAATTGGTCTAATTTATTTGTGGTGCAATACACACAAGAAGATCGATAGGTGGCGACGGTGGCAGATAAATCGTACCAATTGTTTATACCCAACTGATATCGGTCAAATTTTATGGAAATCCGTAAGATCAGCGATCGTATAAATATCTTTCTAATTTAAAAGATAAATCGTTTGTCCAGCACACATGTACCAACTTAACTGACCGATAAATTTGTTACAACAAATCGCTCAGATAAATTTGCTTGTTAGTGTCAAAGGCCCGATTTATTTTAACGATATTTTAAACCAATTTATCTGCCGATTTATTGGTACGATTCATCGGTAAGATTTATCTTTACGTGTGTATCCAGCTATTGACCTACGGTCGCGACATCTTCGATCGATCACGAGGAAAAGGAAAGTATCCGGGAAAACAAAAAGGGGCTGAATGAGAAAATCCGTTGTTTTGGGAGAAAAGATGGAAATCTATGTCGGCCAACACTTGGAACGCGGGGTTGGAAGAATAGAAGGGTGCTAAAATGGTGAAACGGAGGTCGGGGTGTCCTTAACCGGAAGAGTGTCAGTGGGTGGTCGCGCGTAATCCATCACTCTCATTCACGGACCGACCTCCCTCCTCTGTCACTTACGAATCACTCTCTCCCTTCTCACCCTTCTCCTTCACCTCGTCACCGGTAGGTACCGACGGTTCTGGTGGTACCCTTCGTCAACGGACCACCCTTACCGCGGTGCTTCATCCCTGATGTTCCGTCCGTTCTGTCGCATCACTTATCCCTGCCAGACAGACAGGCGGACGAACTGACGGACGGACGGACGCTTAAGCCACGCTCGCCTCGTGCCTTTCGTATTTTTCAACCCTCCTTCCCTTCTCGAGCCACCTTTTCCTCTCCTTTTCGTCGAAAGAGGCAAGAGGAGGCTGGAGATGGCGGGCCCTTGGAGCATTCGACGAATTTCTTTCTTCCTCGTTCTTCCTCCCTTCGCTCTCGTCTCTTCAACCCTCTTGCTACACCATCTTCCGCCAACAGACCGGCGTTGCTCTCCCACCCTTTCTCTCTTCTCCAGTCCGTCCGACGAAATAAAATTCACGCCGCCGAGAATTGATGTTTCCCGTTGTAAATTCGTCCTATTTTTCATGCCCTCCACGCGCTGCCGCCGTGGCGCGTCGCTCCTATTCTGCCAACGCCGCTAACAAGGGATTTCCACTTTCTGGGAAGGTTTCTCTGGCAGCGACGGCGCGGGCTCTCCTCTTGTGCCCGAAGCATGTAAAATAAATTGTCCGTTACGCGTGGCGATGCTCGGGCAATTTTTTAGACCTCTCACCCACTTCCCGCGCGTTTGGCTAGACTTTGCGCTTTAATTTTCGGTGAGTTCAGCGAGTCTGTTCTTCACAAAGGAATTTCTTCTAGGCCGAAGGTAATTGAAGTCTCTACCCGTGAACAAAAGCGAAGAAATATCTGGGTAGAAGTGAATAATCATTTTTTTTACGCCCGTTCCTCGTGAAAGCTCGAACGAGAGTAAATAAAAAAGTACTGCCGTTGCGCGCAACGTACGGCTTCTAGAAGGGAATGTAGTACGCGTAAAATTGTATCTTGAAAATTCTCCGTACTACTAAGGCCGCGCGATTTTCACAGGAGCGTATTAACGTCACCTGGAAGATTGCGGAGCAATTTGTCCCTTCCCGTCAACTTGATAATCCAGTAAGAATTTTTCCACGCTGCAAATACGGCCGTACTTTCGCCCAGTCGTTGTTCGCCCGCCTCCTCCTTTTTCTCCTTCCACGCCAGAGATTTATCGCTTGGTTTTTACGTCTCGTTTATTATCCTCGGAAGGTTCATCGCGCGAAGAATCTCCCGTGTCTTCTCGAAATCTTTTTGTCCGTTGGCATTACGGGACCGCGAGCTCATTCTCACGCGAGACCCGTCACTACACGTTCCGATCGATAAATCCTGTTATTTAGAACCATCTCGGTTTTTCCTTCCCATTCGTTTCATTTAGAAATCTCGAGTCATCGCGAGTCACGATTCTTGTCTTCCCTCATTCGAAATATCTTTCCATAAACGTTCTTCGAGTCAGGCAATTTTTACAGTGATTATAATCGCGTGCAGTATTAATCGTCGAACGCGTCGTCTATCTCGTGAATTCTCTCGCAATATCTTCGTGAATCTTTCACGAGAAAGTCGGTGGATCTAGTAGATATTTTCAGACGCCTTGTTCCTCGCGAATCGAAATCAGTATGCCGCATTATTTCCGTGTCTCCTTCGATAGATCTCATTTAACTCTTCCACGATCGAGTAACACGATTCGAGTATTAGAATTACCTGGGCTGCCACGTTGCTTAAGGACGAATTTATGAACGTAGAAGAGTGTACGCGCGACGTACTTGAAATATATTCTTCAATTGAAACTTATTACCCGATCAACGGTCCTTACGTCTAGGTCTTTCCACATTGACTTTCATTCTCCATTCCTCTGAAACATTCCCGCACAGGCATAGAATATATTCGCTGACGTAAGAATGACCTATCGTTGGGGCAGCTGCGAAACGATCCGATTGTGCCGCGGCAAAAGGGACCTTCGATATCCTTCTCTTTCACTATTCCTCGTTACCCTCCTTATCCGCAGACGTGGGCTTCTGAAAGAAGCATTCTCCCGGGCAAGTTGCGTGATTTCTGTTCTCATTGTGCGGCCTACGTGGAGCGAAGGAGGGTCCGCCGAACAACCTTCCCTCCCTCTTCCTATCCGCCCCAGTTGCAGTCGTTACGAGAGCAATAACTCCCTCTCGACAGCTGCCGCGGCGACAAGTGTTACGAATGTCCTCTTCGCCACCCTCTGTCTCTCTTCCCTCTCTCCTCCTTTCACTTTCTCCTTCACTTTCCCCAATGGCCTCGCGGTTCTCCACGCACGCGTTTCCCTCCACGAATTAAAGAGACCGCGCGTAGAATGAATTTACGGGGCGAACGCGTGCGGCGAATGTTTCCTCGTTCACGAGGAAATAACGAGCGCGCATGGGTGAACGAGCGTAGGGCAGATTCCGCATCGTAAAGAATTGATCTTGCATTGCCCACTTTCGATACGACCCACAAAATCGATTTCCGTTACGAGCTACGGTCTCGTTGCTCTCGTTCGAGACTCCTTCGACGTCCTAACAATTCTTATCGGAGGATCCAACGGAGCAATTCTGAAAATATCTCCAACCGATTTCCGTGGCATTACCCAGAAAACGTAGTTCCTCGGTTTAAATCAAGCTCGATAACTACCGCTGCTCCCGAAAGGCGTTTTCCTCGAACGGGAAGAAGAAGGAGGCTCCTTTATAGATTTTTATTTTCTCTTTCCTTCTGGGGAAATAGCGAAGCGCTTCGAGCTCGTGGAAACTCGCGAGTAACTTCTGGAAGGAAGGGCTCGGTACTTTCACTCCCGTCACTTTTAACCTGAGCGCCCCTTTTTGTTCCCTGATTAGCATAATCTGCTCGAGAATAGGGAAGGTCGGCGGGTGGTTACTTCTCTTAGGGATGGAAGCGACCGGTCGGCGGTGGTTAAAGGTTGGGGGTGGGTGGCAGGCCCTACCGCCCCTCGCGTTATTATGTATTTAGTGCGCAACGTAACTCAGTAGTCTGCGCGAAGACTATCCAGCCGACCTTCTCTCTCGCCCTTCTGCCCTTTCTATCCTTCGCCAAAGCGCGAGAAGGACTTAGGAGTCCGTTGGAACTTATGACGGAAGTTCGTGAGCGCCCCCTGAGGTTTATGCGCCTCGAGTCCTGGGGATCCTACCTGTTCGAACTTCAGACTGGTTTGCGTGGTACACGCTTCACCTGACGCCGGTTTCCACATACACGGGGTGTCTCGCCGTGAATTGGGGAGGAGCGTTGACGTCGATGGTGAACTTAACGGCAGACGGAAGTTTCTTGGATGGGATTGACGGGTAGAGGGTTTGTCGTGATACGACGGAATTTCATTTTTTCGGAGACAGTTTGGCGCTTGGAGATTCTACGGTGCTCGGGGCTTTCATATTTCACGGAGAATACAGTTTGTGAGTGAATTGTATTAATACTATTGTACGAGAGACTCCGATGAAGTTATAGAGAATGAGTTTTTCGAAAGAGAAAGTTTTGTCACCATAGACTGGCGAGAATGGATCGTTCGATGTTATCGTAAAAAAATTAATTTCTTCTCTCCGTTGATTTAATTTACGGACACTGCGTACATCCTTTCTGCTTTACACGAGTTCCGTGAGCCAACGTCGCTTATATCCCTTAATAGTCATCGTTTCCCGGACTATGGCTTTATTTCAGGTTAACGAAGTATTAATTACTTTGTTTCACTTGACTTTCCAAGTTTACCCTTCCTCGTCCGTTCCTCTTTCTCTATTCACTTTTGCCCCGCTCGCTCGTGAGAAGGCGGACGATCCATCCTTTCATTATATCTCGTAAAACATCGTTAATAACGATTCTTGTCGAACGATCGGTCGCAATCGCAAAGTTATTTTCTTCGCGCGCGCCTGGCACCATGCATAACTCCACCTTCTCGCTCAACCACATTTTCTGTCGTTCGGCTTACTTTATGGACCGTCCCGACAACCGTGCGCGGCCGGAACATTAATCTCAACGATCCTGAGAAATATAACTTTATATATCGCTCGATAAAATACCTTCTTGCCTAGGCACCATAATCGTTTATGTCGCAGGGCCTATCTCTTTGAAATCCGGCCGGGTTTTCTCGGCAGGCGCGAAACCCGCTCGGAGCTTATATTTCAATTTCCCGCGACAACGGCGAAAGGAATCGAATTACACGTCGTATCTGCAATTTCCATTCGCGAAGCGAACGCGCCAGGGAGGATGATGTGGAGGGCTTTTGCGGGAGGTAGGAAGGGAGGATATAATCATTTCCACGCCAATAACCCGCGCCGGCCGTGAGGAATCGAACATATCGTCGTCTCGCAATTTTCTCGTTTATTCTCTCTGCCATCCTCGACTACCGTTCACCATCCTCTCTCTTGATCTCTCCTCTCTTTCCCTCCCTTCCAACTTATTACATCTTTCTCGCGGATCGTTGAAGTCGCGTCATACCCGCCGTCGTGGCGTTAATGAACTCAAAATGAAGAATCGAAGGGCCGTCGAACTTCGTCGACTCGACAGAGTGGAAAGACGAAGGGCGGACAATGCCCTTATTATATTCTGTCTGTAGAAGGAGCCAACGATTGAAATTTTATTTATACCGTTGACAATTGGCGTCAGACGGTAGGGGCCATTACCTGGTTCGCGCGGTTAACGCCACCGGAATTGCCCAGTTTAATCCTACCGCCTTCGTCCTTTCCTTCGTAATCGTCCGGTTTTCCTGCTGGTCGTCTCGATGAGAACTACGAAACCGCTTCGAGTGGCCCGTTTGCCATGAAAAAGCAATGAGAGGGAGGAGTCGTGGAGGTCGTAATAAGCGCGAGGGCAGGGGGAGGGTTTTAACTGTACGGAAGCGAAGAAAAGGAGAGAAAAGGAGAAAGCGATGCGAAAGGAGGTAGAGAAACGAAGGGAGAATGGGATCTCGTGCCGTGGCAAGATTCGCGACACCGTTCATTAGTGCCTTAACGACGAACTCGTTGCACTTCCGGTTCCCTTTGAACTCTTCTGGTCAGCAGGGACGTGTCACGCGCTTTCGGTGCCTCGAGGTATTCTCACTGAAGAAGGGAGGCTCACCATTTCGCGAGAAAATCCTTTGTCTATGAAAAATCCGCAGCAAGGAAGTCTCTCGCTGTAAGCATCATCACCGTTTTCACGAGAAAAATTTTCACCGTTCACCATCGAGCTTTCCAACGTGTTTCCCGTGACTGCTTAGGCGAGTAAACGACTTACGACCCGGTCCACCCTTCTTTTTCCCTCCCACTCTCGTGGAATCCTCTCTCTTCTTGGTCCATCTTCCTCCTCTTTCACGCGCCAACCCTGCCAACCGGAGGAAGCATCACGAAATTCAGCAATAAAACGAGACACTGGCGGTTGTTAAGATAATGCCGACACGGCGCGCGGCACTTGGGATAAAGGGAAGAAAGGGCGGAGAGGGTTCGGGGTGGTCGCGCGAAATATAAGAATGGCGAAGGGGTGAATAGGAAGCAAGAAGGGGTGGAAATAAAAATGCATAATGGCCCCTGTAAAACTGGACCGAGCGGACATTTCTGCGTAAGTTACGAGCCTGGTAAGAATATCTCCCTCGCTTTGTGCTAGTCTCCTTTTTCTCCGCCACCTTCTCGCGCCACGTGGTGACCGAGAGGAAAATTTTCAAATATCCTTACAATGCTCTAGGTGTTCGTCTGTCCAGCAGATTTTCCGCTGGGCTCCTCTTTTCGCTCTTACCTTTCAAGCAACCCCTACGAAAATCCTCCCTTCGACTCGATTTACCACGAGAGCGTGGGGCAGATCCGATATCTCGATTACCGCTCGCACCCGTTGCTATAAGTACGCGATGCTTGATTTACGATCTAACTTTTAATTAGTATCTCTACCTCTCCCTTCGACCCTTCGCATCTCCCTCGGTCCTTCTCTCTTTTTTCATCTTTTCCCTTTTTTTAACGCCTGCACCTTCGGGCTCCTCGGATTAATAAAAGGGAGTTACGCGATCGCGATATGCGGTGCCCCGTTGGGAGCGCAGGTGAAGCGCTGGAGGATGAGGTTGCGGAGGTGGTGGCGCTCGTTGAGCACGGCGTCTCGTACCGCATAAACGCTAATGAGATTAATCCGCGGCAACGCGAGAGAGCAGCAGATATGAAGATCGTAAACACGGAAGACCGGCTTCGGATACTTTGTAACTAAAGCGTGAGTAAGGGGAACGATGGGCGGAGGATCGAGAGAGGTGAAGGTGGAGGAGGAAGAGAAAGGACGGAATCCCTGTGGAAGCCTCAGCTTCTCTGGATGCTTCTCATTTTTCGTTTTATATCTCCGGCACTCACCGCGCGCACCGCACGTCGCGTGTACCTCCCGCGCAATTTACCATTCACCGTTAACCATTTACCGTTTGCTATTTCGACGCCATTATTATTCTCCTAGGAGTCGAGAAGGAGAAGACGAGCGCGTACGAAAACATCGTCACGCCCCGAGCGTGAAATAATGATAAGCGCGTGTCGAGAGGGACGAATTGGGAAAGTGTTGGTGGAAGGTAGATGTAAATAGGAGAACGTTACGATGAGCAAGGGTGGAAAGCTCGTTTTGGTAGAGAGCGGTGCATCTGAGCGCATTCGAGGTCTCGGGTAGTCGGAGATGTAGCGAAGGTAGTGAAAGGTGGGCGTGTGCGTTTGATGCTATCGGCACTCCAGTGGGTAAAGTAAATGTTAATTGAATGTGACGGTGGGTGTAAAGGCGTTGACGCGAGTGAAGTTAATTATTGCGAACAGCTTTTAATTATGGGTATTAACGTTTTAGGAGAGGAGGAGGACGGTAAGGCACCGATTCGCGTCAACGTACCGTGTTTTATTAGGTGCTGCGATTTAGGTCCTATCTGTAATACTCATCCTTCCTAGTCCAGCGTGCTCGCGTGAGTTTCTTCCAACGAAATCAAAGAAGGGAGAATATTCGTTGAAAAAGTCTTCTCTTTTCGTGAATGTTAATCTCTAATATGAAAGTAAGGCAGAATGAATGTGTGTTCTCTGAGATCGTAACGATGAAAAAATTACCCATATTAAGAAGAAACTTTGTCATTTACCATAATGAAATAGAGATGGCAAGCAACGGGGTGGAGAGTGGACAAATAGGAAGAAGGTCAAAGATGATTCGCGAATGATTCATGCGCGCATGCAACTTTCTCTACTGAGAAATTCTCTTGGCTCGTGCGAGAGTGACTCGATGCGTCCTCTAAGTGGCGCTTTATGCGACGCTTGGAAAGCGTTACAAATCGCGGGATAAGGAGGAGCATTTACGAAAGTTTTCAATTACATTAGAGCGGGGTATTAAGGGGTGAGGGTGGAGGCGGTTGGCGGCAGGAGAGGCGGCCGCCTTTCTCGAGGACCCTTCTCGGCCTTCACCTGAGCTTCTCTCCTGCGCACCGACTCGCCTCAATTCGATCCGCGGCGCGGGGTAGGTAAACTTATAAACTATGAAACTTACTTTCCTATTCAATGAATCGAGCGTGGCTGCCTCTTCGGTACGTGCTTCGAAGCCTTCCTTCCACTCCTCGCCCTTCTCTTGTGCCTCAAGAGACCTTCTCATCTCTTTCTTCCTCTCCTCTCTCTGCTTCCATATTCTTCTCCTCTCTTCTCTTCTCTTCTCATCTCTTCCCTTTCCTTCGCCTCTCGTCCAGTCCCTTTTCAGGCCTGTTTGTCCCCAACATTTTTCTTTTCCTTGTTTGGGTCATCCTCATCTTCCCCTCTTGCGAAAAGCCTCGTCCTGTCTTTTCGTCGTCCTCCTCCCTTCCTCCCTTCCTTTCGTTCTTCTTTTCTTCCTTTTCTCCTTCGACCATTATGTATCGGCTCGCGTAAAGTAGAATACGTTACCATCCAACCGGAAAATTACAAGTTTTCGCGGAACCACGTAAGTTGGGCTAGACGACGGAGCTGGCCGGAGGAAGGAAGACTGCGGAAGTGGGTCGAACTTGGTTTTTAATACTCCGCGAACGATAATTCACCTGTACCGCCTCCTTCGACGTTATCCGACGTGGATATAGTGGGGCGATTATTCTCGCGTTCCGAATGAGGAAGCGCGGGTTATACCTTTAAGGTCGCTTTTTACCACAACGCGGTCCCAAAATGATATAGTGGGCGGCAAAGTAAGGTCGTTCAGCGAGAAAATACCTCCTTCGGGGAAAGCACTATTGTACATTTGTATGGATATTCGAAAAATGAGGACAATTCGCCTTAGAACAAAAAGATTAAACCATTGCTTTTTCCATCCACCCAGTATCCTGAGTGAAGGCATTCATGGAGGATATCTTACCCTTAAAAACGTTTCTCACTTTCTACGTTTCCCTTTCGCGTGGTAAAAGCGTCGCGGTGGCGCACGAGCCTTACCACCGTGGGCTCTTTATTTTGAAAGCTCCGCTGACTCGTGCCACCAATGCATTGCCTCTCTCCCTTCTTACCCTTCAACGTCTACTGCGCGTGAGTTATAATGGAGGCATCGTTTTGTTTTCCTGTTTCAGAAGTGGAAAGGAGTGTAGGTGCAGCACCGGGGGCGGCGGTGGTTGCAGCCGCGGGGAGCCCTCGGGGGTTGGCACCCTCTGCTGGCTCCTCGACACCCTCGACCCCCGCCGCGACTAGCCCCTCGGCGTCCGCATCTTCAACTACATCTTCACCTTCACCCTCTTCTGCGTCGCCCTCGGCTCTCGTCGCGGGACTTGATAAATCAGTTCTTCAGGTAAGACAATATGCGTTTCTTCATGCATACGCGAGGGTGTCTCAGCATGCACCAACGAGAGAGAGAGAGAGAGAGAGAGAGAGAGAGAGAGAGAGAGAGAGAGAGAGAGAGAGAGAGAGAGAGAGAGAGAGAGAGAGAGAGAGAGAGAGAGAGGAACGTATGGGATGCGCTTCGAGGGTCGTTTTGGAGGAGCGCCAGGGTATCTGGAATTTTTCTTCTTTTTCCTTTATTTCAGCCAATGGAGAATAATCGCGCTGCTGCGATGCAAGTCGGGTTCACGTGCGCGAAACCATCTTTCCGCCGTTTCGAATTTCGAGAGAGATGAATTTTGAGGGATGAGAAAAGGGGAAATATTTTTTGGGGAGATAGCACTGGGATATTTTCCTTTCTCCTCTTAGCGTGAGGGTGATGGCTAGTTGGAAGCTTTTCTCTGGGCACTGCGCAGTCCTCTGACTTTTTTTTTGGTCGTCATTTACAAATCCCCCGCATTCACGAATAGTACGGGCGAGCGAACTACTTTACTCTTACCCACACCTGCTTCTAACCATTCACACCGACCAGCGCGCATGGTTAACTTACGAGGTCACACGTTTTCCTTTCCTCTCGTGAGACCCACGCCAACATTATCAATCCCTTCATTCTGGCCGTGGGAGAAAACTTTCGGGAATCCCGGCAGTCGTTACGTTAATTATCTCGTTAATCCCGTTGGTCGAGATCGCGTAGTCGATAGAATTGGGGGGCCGATTATTTGAAGGAGGCGACGCGAGGACGAGCTGCTGATAATAAGCGAGAAAGTTAAGCGATCGATCGACGATCCTCTCCTTCTCTTGTTCCTTCCTCACACGCTCGCGGAATTTCGTCGAGCGTGGAACTCGCGAGCGATTCGCGCGAGAAGAGGAAGCGAGAGCGGCGTAAAACTTCGCCGTCTTCTCGCCTCGACGACTTCAATGGCCCTGGGGTTAGTTACGATAGTGTTGCGAAGAGAGATAGAGAGAGGGGGTGGTTCCACCCGAGGGTATCTCGGCTAATTAAAGCGCATAAATTACGCGAACGTGGAAAGCGAGTGACGAGAAGATGGCAACGTAACGGACGTGCCCGAGGGCGACGTGAGGAAAGCATGGACGAGAGAAGGGACAGCGTTGAGAATAATAGCTGAGCGAGATGTGGCCTCGGTCCGCTGCGTGACTTCTCGAAAAACGTTCGACAAATGTGCGGCAGTGATGAGAATTGCCGACGAGCGATGAAAGATGGAATATTTGGGAACGAAGTTTTTGATAATAATCTAGATCGTGACGTTAATTGGTATCGCGCGTGGAAGATAAAGGAAAGAGAATTTTTCAAAAGGATTATAAAGAGATTATCCTTTCGGCGATTATCTACTAATTCGTCGTGCCATTCGAGAACGTTTCGCGGCTTTTACAAGATTGTCCTTTAGTTTTCAGAATAGCTCGAATATTTGAAAAAAAGTGGAGGTTAGCGTAAAAGGAAAAGTTCCGAGCGTTGGGTTATGTCACGAGAAGGGTCAGGACGCGGAGAGGAGCGCGCGCGATTTTAATTTTCCAGGGCGTAGCTGACCCTAGGCCACCACCCTCGTGATTTCATTTGAAATTTCGTCGGGCAGCCGGTTAGTGGACGTGACGTAACGACATTTCGTCTCCTTAATTTCGTTCGTAGCGATGGGTCCGGGCGCTCCTCGTCGCTCAGAAGTTTACCAACCCTGACATCGTACAATCTGTCTCACGGCAATAACAGTAACGCACGCGCGCGCCTGCGCTACAACCCTCTTCCCTCGAGTTAGGGTCCCCGCCTTAACTCGATTACCAATATGTCGTCGAGATTAGCCTCCCAGCCCTCCTCGGCATTCGATTCGAACAATGTCGGATTCTCCGGAGTAATAAACGCGTGGAATTTCTCGTTAAACGCGTCCCTAATATAATCCTGGATCTAGACAATGGAGGATAGAGCAAGAGGCAGAGAGAGAGAGAGAGAGAGAGAGAGAGAGAGAGAGAGAAAGAGAGAGAGAAAGATTGCCGTACATATCAGATTTTTTAATCAATTCTTCCATCCGGAATTCGCTAGTGGGTTAATTTTGGTTTCCCCTGGCAACGTTCGATTAAATCGGTTCGTTGGACTTTCAGCCTTTTCATGGCTTACCCCGATTTCCGGTAGAAATTTCGAATCGTTGAATTTTCATGCGAAATCGCCTCATATCATTTGAAAGTCTAACGCGCACAATTTACGCGCCACGAGTGTTTAACGTCTACGGGGCACGGTGAAATTGTTTGTTTTTAGCTCGCACTCTGTGGTCTGTGTACTTTATTTACGCGCACAAAGTTGCAGCGCGGTTAGAATGGCTCGCTTAATTGCGAATAATGAAATTACTTTGGGAGGGTAAAGCGTGTAACGGGACAGCGCGCGAAAACAATTATTTATACACTTTCGCGTGACACGAAAACTTCTCGGCGCGCGCATCGTACCCGTCACACGAAGCGTATTTAAAATACCTAAAAAAAGGTCGCCGTATTATTTTTATCTTTACATCCTTGCCTGCACGATTTTCCCAGAGCCGTATAATTGGATTCTCGTGGCGTCAGGTGTCAGGATGAACCGCGTCTTCGGGCTCAGTAGAATTGTAAAGTTACATGTCTCCTGCCACTTTTATATTCGCATTTCGATATGAACCTAAAATGGCATTTTAAAATTTCATTTCAAGGTAAATTCTCACGGGATTACTTTTAGCGACGTATCGTGCATTTTAACTCGCGAATTTCGACGACTTCTCACGGCTCGCTGTTCAAGATATCCTTTCCTCCTCTGTCGGAGAACAAGACGAAAATTAAGGAGAAAGGATGCGAAACTCCCCAATGGCGCGAGAAGGGACGAGATAAGAATCGAGAGGTACCCAATCGATCGCCTTTTCGCGCGCGCGTGACATTTATTCAGTGCGCCCAACAGATCTCTCGGCTGGCTATTAAGGATGTCCTTTCGAGTAACCTTACTTCCGCCGTTAATTATCGAAGAGGCTTCTGCAGCTAAGACCAGCCCGCTCTCTGCCTAGAGTATCGCTGCGTTTAAGTACTCTCCTCTTCTCGCCACTTGTCGGCTCCGTTCTCTCAACTCGCCCGCCATTTCCGTTCGCCGAAAGATCGCTTTCCTGCCTCTCCAAACGAATATCCTCCTGACCCTTCCAATCTTCCTCGAGAGGATATTCGCCGGTTCTCTTTCATTTCTACGGAGAGTAATAAGCAAAAGGACAGCGAAGTAGAGGAAACGCTTCCGTTAACAAGAATCTACCTCCCTTCTCGTTAATCAATTCGAAGATCGACTAGTCGACTCTCGTCCGCGATCCAAAATAATTCTTCTTTATGTAATTCGCCGGATTTAATTCACCACGTGCGCCCTGCTGCGGCAATTTCAAACAAATCCGCGCCACCGCTCGCGCATCAAAAGCCATAATCTCCCTAATCTCGCGGTATCGTCGACTACGAAGTACCTCGCTTACCCTCCTTCTCCACGTCAACTTGTGGCAGTCGCATTGTATCAGCGAAATTTCGTTGCGTGGCGTCACCGGAATCTCGGCGAAAGCCTCTTCCTCCGCCTTGGAGATAGTGCGGTCGGGACTCCCGTGGAAATTCCGAAGAAGAGGAGAGGTGG
This sequence comes from Tiphia femorata, assembly GCA_944319695.1. Lineage (NCBI taxonomy): Eukaryota > Metazoa > Arthropoda > Insecta > Hymenoptera > Tiphiidae > Tiphia > Tiphia femorata. The sequence goes on from OX090902.1 coordinate 7,549,277, forward strand.
AAACACGACTGAATATTCCGCCACGGTCGCCATGAGCCGGGTTATCAGGCAACGTGGAATTAGATTTGTGTGACGGCGGTGGACAGCGAGAATGGCGTGGGAGAAGGCAACGTCGGCGGGACCCTTCGTCGTGCGCCAGTTCGTGGCACCATCCGAATAACTCTGTCAATTTGATCGAATTACCAGTCCACCTTTTGCCTCTTCATCCTTTGCTCGTCCCGGTAAGAAGATACTCCCGTACACGTTTCTTCATCGCGATCTTTTCACTCGAGGCTTCCTCCCGTCTCTTTTACCTCCTCGCACCGTCCCATCGGTTAGTTTTTTTTCTCCAACAACGTTTCGAGCACGCTGCCGTCCTTCCCCGAGTAGAAGAAAATTCGTAGGAAAGTTCGTGGAATATTTCGCTCGGGGATATTTAGACGGACGTGCCTCGTGAAATTTTGAATTGTAAATCCTGAAATATATTCGTCGACGCGACTACCGTGCCTCACCCGCCCGCATTTAAGGCTCAATTGTTAATTTAATTTCTTATTCCCCGGCGCAAAATGTTAATTCGACCTCTTACTCGCGTCCTAAGTTGTTAATTCACCTTGTTACCCGCGCAGAGTTTTCGAGCGGTGGCTGCGAGGTGTTCTGTGAGATTGAAAGAGGAAAAGTGCGGAAAACAGAATTGTAACGCGGCATTGAAGGTACTTTTATCGGAATCACATTCACAGTACTCGCTACGAAGGTTATAAAGGAACTGGACCGCGGGACTCGAGCAATGGCTCGTAAAACCTAGGTAGGGAGGAGGCTGACACAGTGAGAGATGGATTTAACGAATGTGCAAACGGAGATATTGTTATTATCTCAAGATGGAATGCCAATTTAGCGATCGACAGATTGCTAATAAAATCCAAAGGAAGGTTTCTTTCATTTTCCGATTAAGCCCTTATCGTTCGATCTCTCGATGCTCAGTGTTCCATGCTCTCCGATAATTCAGTGCGCACGCTTGAAAGTACTCGGAGCAACGCGAGGACAATTTCGAGTTCTTCGCTCGACGGAATAAATTCCGTTAAGGGTGCAGTTCGCTTACTTTCTTTTTTCCTTCCTGTCCTTTCTTCTTCTCTCTCCTCTCTCGTTACGCGTTCTCTCGTTCCCTCTTAGGCGTCGATTACGTACGACGCTGAAGGATTCGGTCGGTTCGACGGCCGATCGATCCGCCATTTCTTCGGAAGGTCTAACGGTAAAGCGATTGTAGTGCGGCGAAGGCGATTGCAGGTGCCTTTTCACGAGAGAGAAGAATGAATGAGAGAGAAAGGAGAATGTAGATAAAAGAAGAGGAGATGCTTTGCGATCTCGTTCAGGTCTCTAACGGCAGAGTAAAACTTCTTCTGATTCGAGTGTACCTACCTCGTTACCGAGCGATAATCGTTTAACGAAGCGATTCTCTGGTTTCACTATCCGCCCGTCCGTCTGTTGCGATGATTTTGTCGAACGGCGGAATATCGAACGATTTAGGCGGTCCATCTATTTTTCATTCTCTGTAAAAATAATATAGAAAGTATAAGAGGAAATATTACAGCATAATTATTTTCTAGCTAATTCAGCTTTCGCTTTTTCCTCGTACCATCTTACGATGGGTTCTTAGCACTAGAAATACTGAAATTTAGTACAACCTATATTGCCCAAAAGCAGTCAAAATGACTATTTCGTGAAAAAATAACAAATGCATAAAGAAATGTATTTAAAATGAATTTTTAACGTTATCTGATATTATTTAAAGTTCCATAACACGTTATTAGTAAATAGTAAGTAATAAGGAAAGTTGAACAATGAACGAACGCTTCCAAAGCGTTCTCGAATTCTGCCACGTAGGGCGATACACGCACACCCATGACTCTCACACATTGTCATTATGTAACGGAAATCGAACAAAATGAGATATGATATTTTAATACGGGGGCGGACTGATTATCTAAAAAATGCATGGATAATAATAAAATTAATTTAATTAATTTAATTTTCCCTATTAGTAAAAATGACTGCTTTTGGGTAATAAAGGTATAATACATACATGTATGAAAAACAACGAGAAGGGGAGAAGGTACATACAATGATTAACAAATGCATTTATATCATGTATACAAGGTCTCACAATTCTAAGAAATTGTATCATTGTAAATATATTTATAATTTAATCAATTAAATGTTAATTCTTCTAAACGAAATTAATAAGCAGTCAAAATGACTTCTTTTGGCAATCTAGTGTTAAACTCGATGCGTAGCCTTCCGCCAAACGATTGTGCCACTTATATCCTTTACCCTTAAAATACGAATGAACACTTCTCGCGGCATCAAGAAAAGGTGAAACTTCTCCGACTCGCGCACGAGACTCGCGCCGAACTCGTGAATTCCTCCTAAGCAAATATTTTCGTATCGACCCTCGGATGAGATCGTAGGTGGATGGACGCTCTCGAAAATTCGAGCGTCCTCCAGGCTCCTGGTGATTTTTCCCTTCTCTCCTCCCTTTTACCTTCTCCTCCTCCTAAGGCTTCTTCACCTTCTCGCCGTAGGCGAAACGCGGATTTCGCGTTACGCGTTTCTCGCTGTTTGCCCGAAGTCAACAGGCAAGCGGCAAACTGCTAGACTCCAGTGCCGCGCACAGGTCCGACGACAGAAGAGCAGAACGATCTACGCCATGCTTCCATTTCCGGCTCGCGCGTGTCTCTCCACGCCGACAACTATTGTGCTGTTTGCATAAAACGAACGACAAGGGTGTTGGCGCCCTCGGAGTTAACGACAATACCGCGTGAGAATCGAGTCGCCAATGAAATTCTAGTTGCCTTCCCTACCTCTCCCCTTCACCTTTTCCAACCTTTGTACATTCCTCTTCCTTCGTGAATTCGGTGGCGCGCGTCGTTTCATTCTTTCGGACGAGTTCCAACCGAAGGTTGTCAAGTTTTTGAATTATTCGATATTTGCGGTGAAATTATTCAAGCGATTTAAAGGTGTAAGCAGTGGGATCGAGAATACGATCGGAAGAACGGTAATGTGCAGTAGACCTATGTATATTTACTCGATTCACGGTGGTTCGTGTTCGAATATTTTTTAAGAAATCGCTTTCCTGGGATTCAAAATGGTTGGGATTTTCCACGCGATTATCACCATGAGAGAATGTTTTCCCTTCTCCATATCCCTCGTATCGTCGGTGATTATATCCTGCCATTCTTGCCCATATAATCAGCAAGAGACGGACCTTTGAAATCTCATATGCGGGTTTCGCATGACGTTTCGGCTTCGATGTCTGGTCGTTGGAATATTCGTCAGAGATGGAAAACGTGGGGTATTATTATTAATGGAATTGCCAGCTAGTTCTTGGTTTCTTCCCTCTTCTCTCTGCTCCTTTCTACGTAGACGCGGTAGACATTTTTTTAAAAAAATTCTCGTCACGCGTAACGCGCCAGCCGTGCGGACCAGCGAAAAACGGATTATCTCTTGAATTTTGTTAACGAGGTGCTCGTACACGAGCGCTCGCTCGAGGTCTTCTCGTCCAGGAATTTCGATATCTTTCCGTGGTCGGGTAACGAGAATTTCAACGATCTCGCGTCGTCCTCGTCAAACACCGACGACATTCACCTTCGAGTCTACCTACCTCGACGAGAGACGCGTACCTCACGAACAAACTTAATCGGTCAGGCCTCTCGAGCGCTCTAACTATTTTCAACTCTATTCCTGTTTCGACGTTCCGTGCTCCTTTCTCTCCTTCTCCGTCCAACAATTTGCACCCGACATTCGGCTTATTAGATTCTCGTAGAGCTACGCGGTGCGTCGATGACGCGACACGAATCGAACTATTCGAAAGTGACCTCGTTCGCGGAACACTTTCGCGTTCTCGTGTAATTCGTCGTCTCGTTTTTCTTCCATTCTCGTTTCGTCCCGCGCGCTCGAAAGGAGACGACGCGCGCTCGGCGCGCAAAAAACATCCTCGTCGAGATTTTTTTTTTTTTCCTTTTTTACTACCGCTTCGAAAACTTTTCGCACCGACGCGACGCGCCTCCGCCGGTGGAATCGTTCGTAATTTTTTTTTTTTACCAGACCGAAAATAACGCCGAATTCCTGGCTGGCCGGCGCGCATTGCCCGTTCCCGTGGATGTTATTTGTTTTTTCGCCGAATGGTTCTTCCGCGTTGTTTTCCTTTATCCTCGCTACCGGCGAAATTTCCACTGCGATACGAGCGTAACATCCACGACGAACAGAACGAGCAGTCCCTTCATACTCTCGTGTTTTTTGGCGCGTTCGTGAATTCGCCGAAAACTCTCGATAAATCCAAAAATATCTCCAAAAATGGCCTCGCCGTTGATCTCTCGAAATATCGCGAAGATAGAATAAGGCAGAAAATGAAGGTATCCCTCTTGAGCCGAATGCCAACGAATGCCTGTAATAAAATAAGGAAGGATAACGATACGTCCTCGTTATCTTTCCTCGTGCCAGACAAACGGGAAGTAACGATCTGCCAATGGATGAAATCGGATTACCGAAGGTGGAGAGAGCGGCGGGACCACCAGAAGCTGGAAAACTTTTGACTCTCGATATCGTCGTTATGTCGACGATGAGGTAGGGGTAGTGAGCAAAGCGGCGCGAGCGGTGGAGGAGGCCCAGGTCGAAACGAGAGCCGAGTTCATCGACGAGCAAGAACGCTCGTTGCTCGGAGTACTCTCGAAGGTCGAAAGGCTCGGGACGGAAGTCGACTGGGGACTTGGCGCGACAAAGTGCATCTTGGATGCACGAACTTTCAAGTGTTTACCGTAACCCGGGGACGGGGTGGATGGGTTATGCGTCCACGCGTTCCCTTCGCCGAACTTTCCATCCTTCCATTCCACGCGGCTCCTCCTCCTTTCGCAGTTTATCGACTTTCATTATTTAAATTGCGCGCCCCGCATGGCTTCATTAACCGCGATCCATCGTGCCCATGCATCCCACGGAGAAATTCAATCGCAGCGCCAATTTGTCGAATTGCGTATACACGGATGTTAAATGCGGAAGGGAAACGGTAAAATATAATTTCTTCCAGTATCGGGATTCTGTAACTCCGTAACGACAAATGTCGCTATCGTCATCCATCGATATCGATGATTATCGCAAATGGTTATTCGCTAACTAGTAGTCATCGACAACTCTCGATAATCTAAATCGTTACGTTCCGAAGAGCGTCGAAGCCAGCAAATTTTGGACAATTCTGTACTGAGGGAACGATGTTCAGTTACACGATATAATTATATCCCAACTCTAACCTTTTGCGATAATCATCGTTATCGATGGACAACGATAGCGATGTTTGTCGTTACGGAGTTACAGAATTCCTGTACAGGTGTTTTCAGTCGCATTCGATGCGTAGTGCTATTTTCTTAAAAAAAAGAAAAAAAAAAAGAAAGAAATAAAGTGCGAAGCTACCGAATGAAGATCGTGTTCTACGTACGAAGCTGTGACGGTATTCTGCTCGGGGACAGACGGTCGTCCCATCGAACGACAGAATTGCCGACGCGCTCGTAAAATGGGAGGGCGTTGATTTAAACGTACGAGAGAATTACGCCAATGCACTTTCCGCCAGAGTAATGTAAAGTCGAGGCGGGACTCGCTTGGGTAAAAATAAAAGTGACGTCGCCTAGTGAGGGTGGGGAGGGATGAGGGGGCGGTGGTGGTTCGATCGAGACACGGCAAGCTTCGCCCTCGGCTGTCTGTTGATTTCCGAAGGGAGAGACTCCACGTTCTACGCCCAAGTGTCTCTTCTCTTCTCCTCCTCCTCCTGCACCTGCCTGTCTCTTTCCTTTTATTGCCGAGGTGCTAAAACCGGTCGTTAAGATACTTCTGTACGGCCGATATCCCAAGAGTTTCCACTCTCACCCCCCCTTTTTTTTTCTTCTCCTCTTCTCTTTCGGCTCGTTCCTTTCTTGTTTTTTTCTCTCTCTCTTTGTCTCTCTGGGTGATCCCGAAAGAATCGGATGGATCAATTTTCCATTCATGGCTGTCACGTCAAATATTTTTGGCACGATGTCTCGTAATAGTCTTAGGATCGAAAACGGAGAGCTTGTCGATCTTTTCGACCGATCGAATTCGATGAGAAATTTCATCCCGACCTCGTTCCTCGCTGGTCTGTTATCACAGGGCGTCGGCTGTGCTCTCTTTAGTCTGTGTCGTTAAATGTCACCTGTGTCCCGGGTGCGATCGGTTGGCTCACAGGAAATGCAATTTCGACCACGGGCCGAGAAATCGCGCGACATAATTCGAAGGTCCACGAATTCCAGTGGCCCGTGATTCATCTCAATTTCACGAGGCTCTCTCTCGTCATCTCCCTTTGTGCAGCGTGTTCATTTTACGAGCCAGCATCGGTCCCGGGGGTTGTTTACGGTCTATGCGCACGCATAAGTGGCCCGATGTTGTTTTAGGAACTCCGAGGAAGACGCGCTCTTCGATGTCTTGCTTGTCCCGGTGTCATATTAAATTATCCAACCTCAAAAGCTGCGCTCAGAATAATGCACGAGCACCGTTACCACGGTGCTTCGAGAGTAATATCCTCATTTTCTTTACAGCATTAGATAAGGCGGATGGCAAGGTTCCTCGTCGAGTGGAGGAGTATGAAATTTTCGGTGGACTCCTAAATTACGGAATTCGGTCCGCGAGAATTATTGGAAAAATTTCGAGCGATCGAGACCCGAGGATTTCACGATTAACCCGCATTAGATCGCGTAGATTTTCATTTAATTTGCCGAAACGTCAGTCGCTTCCTCGATCGTTCAATTCGAATCACCGAAACATTTTTAGGTCGCGGTCCATGAGGTAACCTTAAGCAGTAAAATTAATAAAATGGATTTAAAAATGTTCACCTCGACGAGCTTAGAAAATCAAGAGTTAGCGATCATAGCGCTTCGCTTAATCTTCGCACCTTGACATTTCCATTCGCCGTAGTCGCTCTTTGAAAATCAAACTCAACCCAAGAGCGCAAACATTTTCGTACCGGAAAATCCCTCTTTCGTTCACACCTTTTCCTCTTTTTTCCTCGGGCTTTCCCGAGAGAGAAGAAAAAGTCTTCGTCTCCGGTTGCTCAATCTTTCTTCGCGGACCCTCTTGCCAGCTCCGTTGCCGCAATCCATTGACGATCATCTTGAAGGAAACCGCAGAAGAAGGGAGATATGATCATTCTTCGGCAACGCGTACTTAATCAGACGGCTTTATACGTCGTGCTATGAGCCAGAGGGTGGAGGGTTAAAGGGAAAGGGGCTAAGGGTGGCGGTGGTGAGACCGAGTGAAAGCTCCGGGACGGATACGAGCTTAGACGACGAGCAGACTTAGACGGAAGGCGGTGGTGGGGGTGGTGATGGGGGTGGATGTCGGACCGGAGCGAGACCTTAATTTCCTGTAGCACCGGGGCTTATCTCTTCCTCGATTTATCGACTACCCGCGAAGGGTAAGTCGCTATGGGGTTGCGATTCGGTGAAACACGGCTTGAATTCGCGTAACCGTTTCCCGTCTGCGAGTCACTAAACTCCTACGGGACACTTGCCATGGGAATTACTAAGCGCGCTCCGTCGCACAGTTAGTCTATGGAATTCTGCATGCTCATTGGACGTGCTTCGTTAAGCTTATTCTGGAGAATTTTCCGATTTCTCGGTACACACTCGCAAAATTATCACGCACAATTACCTCGCCGATATTTAATCGTCCAATTCGGTAGTTGATTTCTCATCGCTTAGAAGCTTCCAGGCCAATTAGGCGGCGGTCCGATCTTCGTGATCCTAAAAATAATCCGGAGGCAATCAATAGAGTACCTCAATGGTCTAGAACGAAACCAACTGGTACGATCGATTTAAGCCTATTAACTCGTCGCGATGTTCGTATTTCGATGGAAACGCAATTACGCGTTTAAATGATTTTCTCCCTGTGCCTCTCTCTCTCTCTCTCTCTTGTTCCTCGTCTCTCGTGATATTTAATTAAACGCGCACTCCCCTCATCGTTGCTCTTCGGTTACAAGGAGAAAAACCGTTGGTCGCGCGATGACACTTTGAAATGCAAATTCGCGGTACAAACGGACCCTGCCACCGAGGAGTACGATTAATCGGATTCGCAACAATCGAGTCTCGAAAATGGTGGACAAGGGGGGTGGCGAGAGTACGTGGGTGGCGCACGCGGTGTAATGCGTTAATAGGCGCCCGTCGCGACTACGGTAATGCGCACTTATTAGCAGATTTATTTAACGACGTCGGTCGTAACGCGCTGGAAAATCGATTCTCGGTGAAACGTGGCAAAACACGACGGTGCACCCGCGATAAAGCGAGCGTACGAGGAAACGCGCCCTTCTGGATGATAATCGTGTTCTGTATTTTGAACTCGCGCGAGAAGTACGCGCGTATTCAGGCCGACTAGTCTCCTCGCGTTGCGTTTGCGTGAAAATCGGGAGGCTGTTTTTTGCGAGCACTCGCTCGTTTCCTCGCGACTCACCACCCACTCCACTTCGCTCTCCCTCGATTGCTCGTGTCGTCGGAGGGACACGAGGTAAATCGAAGTCGGCCACTTACGAACGGACACTCCCAGCTAATTTCCGGCTGCAAACACCCCAATTCCGCTTCTTCTTCCTCTTCTTCGGCTCCTCTACGCCGGGGTCAGAGCGACTCTTTTCCATCTCATTTAAAGCCGCTTTCGTGCCTGTGACAGACGCCCCTCGCCTCTTTTTCTCCACCGCGACGAACAACACCCGGCGCCGCGGGGCAAATCGTTTTGAAACTCAATTAACCGAATGTACGAATGTTGGTGGTGCGCGAGGGGTGACGCGATACGATGTAGAGTTACTTTGGAATATGTGCTTTCTGCACGATGGACTCGGTGCTCGGTGAGTTTTAGCTGCCACGTTTCACAATGAATGCTTTGTTTCGTTCCTACAGATACGTGACTGGCTCACGGTCGAGGAAGAGATGTTACGCCAACAGGCCGTGGTCGTCGGCGACGTCGACGAGATCATGCAGCTGCTCGACAAGCAAAAGGTAAGCCTAGTTACTGTACTTTTCGTTACCTCGATGTATGCTCGACATTAATAATATCCGCTTGCGAAGCGTGGAAACGCGTTTTCCCTACTTGCCTTGGCAGCGTTTTTTCCTTGATTCGAACGAATCTTCGTCCTCGAAGCTTCTCACTCGCGCATACAATGGTTGTACCGAGTTGAACGGAAAGCAAATTTAGACTAAACTATGGAACATGAATCCCCGATGCGCTAAGCAATTACCCCACTTCTTGCCCTTTCTCATACCGCGAGAGGAAGGGGTTGGTTCGTAGAGAGGAAGCAGGTGGCATTGCGCAAAATGTCGGATAGCTTGTTTCGCGAATTTACGAAAATATCGCAAAGGTTATCGTTCTTTATGCTTTCTTCCTGCTCGCAATTACGAAGAGTATTTATAATTTTCTCGGGAGGTCTTTCAAACAAATTACCACGGAGACACGTCAGTCGAATAGTCCGCCCGCGGTGAAACCGGTGCCTTTGAACTTGGTCGTAATTCTCGAGCGCACCGAGTTTTAAGCTTCGCGTAGTGCTCGTCCGGCTCGAGGCAGCGGGTTCCTGGCCGCGCGATATTATTGGAACCCTATTCGCAAGTTGGAAAAAAAGGAGAAGGAATTTGTGTTGCGGTCACAAAATTAAACCGGCGGTGGTTAGCTACGCGTGAGATTCCCCTGGTGTACTTGCCAGTGGTTTACTCGGGGGTAGCTTTTCGCCTTCCTCCCTCTTTTCCTTTCCTTCTTTCTTTTTACGTAGAGTTCCGCGCCACTGCTCAAAGGTGTTTTATCTATGGTAGTCGGTATGAAGCTTTTGCGCGAATTAGAGTAGCGGAAATTCGAAAATCCAGTTTGCGTCCTAACAATATTTTACCTTATTCAATTTTCTCACTATGAGAATCAATATCGAAAAATTGGATCGATTCAAGATAATCCCACGGTTGCCTTCGATAGTCGTATCTCTCGTCGGATCTTTACGAATTACCCAAACGAAAATACACTTTGCCTTATCCCGGGAGTAAACTGTGTCAAACTGCCGGCTATCAGAGCAAAAATTCTATCGTCGGTAAATTGTAAACCTGCCGTACCTAGATGTGGAAATCTTAGGTTTTACCATTTATTTCATTCATACGTGGAGATTCGCTTTTTCGTCGAGAAATAGTATTGTCCATGGCGTAATTTCGTTGATTTTAATTTTGAGAATTTACTCGATTCGTAAAATCGATTGAAACGAGCGCTTACGAGAAGGATACGTAGGGTTGGCTCAAATTTCTACCGCCAGGTGACAGTACTCTACGGTCTATCGTGATGGCCGCTGTTGGACAAGCGGCGCGTTCGCAGTCACGTGGTGCTCCATTCAATGTACAGGCTGCACAGTGACGTAATCGCCGCCATTGCACATGCCAAGCGTATTTACTACCTGCGTGCGTACGCATGCGTCACGTGACAGCAGGCCATTGCCCCGCGGCCATTCATTCGTTCCCATTAAAGTTTACCGTCTCTACTCCGAAACAAAAATGCGTTTATCTCGGCAGCTGTTGGTCCAATCGAGTTCGGACGATAACTACATTCTTCAAGCTCATATTCCTCATCGTATACTATGGAATTTGTGAGACGGAACCCAATTATTAAGTGAAAACGCAGAATATTCTTCAGAAGAGTATTGTCGTATGCCATAACTTATGACAGAAATGAGTTTTTATTACAGAGTAAAAAAAAAGAAAATAATAAAGTAACTTTTAGATAAAGTCCTTGAAATACATAACAAAACGCGTGTTGAAAATTTCCGATAAAATTCCACTCTTCTATGTGCGGTAATTACTATATCAAATAATTTCATTATGCAATGACAAACAACACGATAAATCAATCATTGTGCTATTTATGCGGGAAATAAATTTTATAAATTGGTTGGCGAATTATTCTATACCGGTAATATCACAATAACGCGGTCGTTCAATTTCCATACTAGTTGGAATGCATGCGTTATGCAATTCAGATTTGCTTATCAGTCGATAGTAATAACTTAGTAACTCGGGATAAACTGGTGGATAGAATACATTCAATTATGTGAAATGCCATAAATTAAAATCAACGCGAAATAAGGAATGATCTTGATTGGTATTTTAGAAACCATAAATTTATACGCGTGATTGCTTCTCTCCCTAATTAATGCCTCATTTCTTGTCACTTTAATCAATGCCAAAGGTGCCACCACGGTGCTCTCTTTGCATCCACTCACTGGCTATACTACTTACATGGAATTTTCCCAATGGTGTGTAAACCCTCGAAGCATGTCTCGTGTCAATAAATTAATCAATCAGTACCCTTTAATTAATTCACTTCGCTGGTTGATTAACAACCTCGCGATACACCTTGTATATTCTCCATTTTGTTGGTAAACGTTGTTGTTTACCCACTAGCGTATCGATTTTACTCGTGTCGGTAATTCAGACTGGGCGACGCAAAATCTCGGCAGATATGGCGCGTACCTCGCGCCATCTTCTTCCGTCGTGTTTCATGCGCTAACCAGGAGGGTAAACAATCGACACCTCTTCCTGTTTGTCCGACCGCCCGTATCAACCCTCCATCGAGTTATCCTCCGATATTTAACTACCGAGGAAATAATAGTGTTGTTCCGGGGAAAGCTGGCGTGCAAACGCCCTCGTGTCTCTACACGCGCTGCCAGCGCGGGATGGTGTGCGAGGGAGCGAAAGGTTAGTGACCGGGAAAAACCCTGACATTGGCATTGGCATTAAGGAAGTCTGCCACGCCTTAGTCCACGAGTCTACCATTCGTTTCCTCGACGTGGCGACCATTTCTTTTTATCCTTGCCTTTTTAACTCGCGACGAATAACGTTGGAGATTAAATTTGTCGAATTCGTCGCTTCGTCGATAAATGAAAAAATTCGAGGAACGCGTCTATCAGGGCAATTTCCGTTTTTCACGTGTTCCCGCTTTGAATATAGAAATTGAATTTTTATTACATTCCTGCAATAACCTTTCCCTCATAAATTTTTGAAGTCCGAATTTCGTGCTGTAACGCGAAACGATAAATGATATATATGATGGGGGGGGAAAAAATGAATATTGATGATTCTTCGGTGCTTCGAAGAAACGATTTCCACGGCTTTTTCTGTATTTCTTTTTCTCAGCGAGTTTCATTGATTCTCTAGTTGTCCTACCGTAACGAAGATTGAGCGAACGGCGAATTACTCCGTTTCCAAAGCCCCATCCCTCCAAATGTCATTGCTTCTTTCTGCACCCCCTCTAGGATCTTCCAACGTATTTCGGTAACTTCATAATGGATAGTTTCTGGACAGTACAAACTCTTCTCTCCATCCTCACCTGCGCAAGCCTTTTGGGCTTGCGTTATCGAAGTAGGGAAGGCTTTAAAATCGTCGACAAGTAGTCGAACGAGTAGTCTTAGTTTTTACGAACTTCCCCTTGTAAAAAGTCATCGTGACTCTCGCTCCTCCCATCTTTACGACCACTTTCGTGTTTCAGTTAACACCACGCCTCCGTCCTTTCGTGTCCTTCCATCACGCGACTCTTATCTCTGTCTCTACCCTTCTTTCCACCGTTTCACTCGTTCACCGCACGCGGTCCCTTCTTCCCGTCCTCTCATTGGGCAACGGAGACGAGCGCCGTTGCTTATCGTAAACTTTCTCGTGGCGACGCGTTATCGTGCACTTCATCCCTATCTCGTGAAAACTTGCCACTGTTACCTCGCTACTAATTTTGCAGTTTCTTCGTAGGGTCCATTTTATAATCGGAGAAATATAAGTATCGCGTGAGTGGACGTAGCAGAATATTTTTTCACATATTGCTTCTTCCGCACACACGATCTTTTCATTGCCTGGCTATTCAAACGGACGGTCCGTCGATCGATTAATTTCCCGGCGAGCTTGCTTCCGTTCGCCATGGTGTAGGATTAATTCGACAGCGCGCAGAATATTCTCACGAACATCCCAAGTTGGGATTTAACGAAATCGTCCGTGCGCGCTAGCGATCCCTCGCGGACGTTAGTCGAGCGAAGGGGTGAATATTTCGGTAGCGATTTGAGGGTGACCAAAAACAATGGGTTTGTTACGGCGGTGTTGCTATTGATTTCCGATTGGGGAGGAGGCAGGGTAAGAGATAATATGGGGAGTCGAAAGGGAAACAGAGGGACGTGCGCGCGAGCGTGCCCGAGAATCCGAAGGGCTTCCAATTCGGTCGGTAGGTTCCCCTACCTCCTTTGCGAAAATGGGGAGAAATAGCGGCTAATTCCGCGAACGGTGGAATAAAGTTTCCCTTATGTGCACGCTAAAACTCGTTTCTGGTGAATTTCTCCACTATGCTTGTTGCTTTCGTCGATAAAAGTAATCCACGTGACGTACGTCTGGGCAATTAATTTCCTAAGTATTGCGCGTTGACATTTATCGCGTCTGTACTTTTATTCCAGTGTAGGTTGCTCTCCCTGCACTCGAATCTATCGATTCGACGAATGTCTTCGAAATCGAAACTACGAAAATATTCACGTCACTCTCCGTATCCACTTTCTCAAAGGAGAACTTCTGGATTCGGTTCGTCTTTCGCGAACGAGATAGGCAGACGAGGAGCATAGTCTCTCGACACGCAAATGCCGAAGTGCCTCTTGGGCAGTGGAGTACCGTACGGGGTTTACAGTCCGCATTGATGGTCAACGGAGACAGCATTGTTGAAGGGTACTACAGAGGCCACGGGCCATTTGCTCGAGATCTCGAAATGGCGGCTTGGGATGCTTCATCGCCGTGGCGTCCGAGCGTGGAACGGCGAAGACGTGCCTAACAGGCCGAATTGTTTCGATCTCGCGATCGTTCGCGTCCTACGAGCAAAGCCGGCGAAGATCTGTAGCAAAGACGCGACAGTGAAAGAGGTGGAATCGGTGAAGCGTATTGGAATTCTTTAAATTTCCCGCCGAAACTCTTCGGGTCCACGCGACTCCTCTGACTTCGGTGCCCGAAGTCACGAGAGAGGATCATTTCCACGGTTTTCTCCCGATCCGGACAACTGTCGAGGAATTAAGTCACGTACGTATTTTATAGGAGGCCGTAAAGCAAAGCGAATTTTAGCCCCTCCCCTTCCTCTCTAAAAAGTGGATACCATTAAAGCAAAGCACCCTCGGGTATGCTAATCTCGCCTGGGGCTAATAAGCAAACTCGCGGAGAGGGAGCGAGAGTGGGAGAAAGTACAACGTTGTACAAAGAGAGAGAGAGAGAGAGAGAGAGAGAGAGAGAGAGAGAGAGAGAGAGAGAGAGAGAGAGAGAGAGAGTGAAGAAAGAGAAAGGTGGAGCGCCGGGCAATTAGTGTACATTTTATTAAAAAGGGGGCAAGGCTCGTTCTTTTGTTCTCCATAGTCCAGTATAAAACTAAAGCGGAATATTAAATGGAGAGGGTGTAGCTTTTACCTCGATAACGTGGACTTTACAGTCTCGTCGCATTTTCCTTTTCTCTTTTTCTGTCTCTTTTTTCCTTTCGCCCGAGAGGCCGCGATTTTTCTCGGACACGATTTTGGTTACGCGAGTATACGCGGTTGCCCGTGACGCGCGCGAGAATTCTCGCGCTCTTGGTGCACGAGAGCTCCTCGTTTCACCGGATGGCAATAAACGTCCGTTCCATCGTTTCCGGTGCCACCGTTCTCCTCCCTCTTCGTTCGCGCTGCCGCGAGAACACGCGGCTCCTCTCCTCGTTCTCAGCAGAATTTCTCGCCGCTCCTTCTTAAAAATAAACGAGATCTTCCGAGTTTTTCATCCCTCGTGTGCAACGCTGCTTTACCTTGCCGCCTTCTTCCTCTTACATTCTTCTTCCACGTTGAATAATAAAATTCGCGCGACTAACGCGCCTTCTTTATCGACTCCGGGCTTGCTCCGCGGGAAGATAGACGAAGAAAGGGGATTTCAAGGGATGTCCAACTACGAGTGCGAGTCTCCGTCGGAGCTCTTCGAGCAATACGAGAAAGAGATCGAAATTCCGCCGCGACTTAACTTCCTTGCGCCGGACAGTTATAAGAACCATCCAACCACCATCTCCCTCTTTCTCCTCTGGCAATCCTCTTCCGCAGGCAGCTCCATTTCGTGCGTTCGGCCGGTATGCTGTCGTTGGCGGCGCTTCGATACGTCGACGAGAATTGAGAGGAGGAGAAAGGTGAAAGGAAGGAAAAGCTGCGAAGACGAGCGGTAGAACGAAGTTGGAGAAAGGCTTGCGTCGTAGAAGAGAGCTTTCCAAAGAGAGGAGAGGGGATTTCTAGGATCTCCTCGCTGCCAACTCCGCGTCCCGTCCTGTCGAGGACTCGTCGAGTAATAAGAAGAGTCGGAGACCGGTGCGCGGTAGTTATGAAGAAGCTGCCTTAGCTTCGGAGAACGAAGGGACGGGAGAACGGGCAGCTCGCAATTTTCCAGTTACGCCGCTGTGTCCGTGGAATGGCCCTTTCGTTACGTACCTCGTGTGCGGGTGCCGTTATTACGACACACGCTCGCACACGGTGTCACGGCGAATGGGCAGGTCCATTATTGACGCTCCATAGGAGGGGAGTGGATATTTTCCGAGACCTTCTGATAAACTGCCCTCTTCGCCTGTTACCTCGTATTTTCATTCGGGAGTTTCGACCCCCGTGTTCGAAATCGTCGGTGCCGTTCGAAGAAATTTATCGTGCGTGAGGCGAATTTCGTCTTTTTCCATCCTCGTGAAAAAGTCTCACCAACGCGGTAATTCGTGCACGAGACCGCGACGATAAATACCGCGACTTCATGGACGATTTCGTTGTGTAACTATGTAATTTACGAATGTCGGAAATTTCCGCGAGAGGAGTGTGCACGCACGGGCTGCGGAGATTTGATTAAGAAATTACAGCTGCCACGCTCGTTAACGCTGTAGCGGGAATAAACGAGCGTCGAATGTCGCCGGCAGCCACCACCACCCGCGTGTCGTTTTGCGTTTGTCGTACTCGAGCGTGACGCGAGTGGGGCGTACTACCGGACGGAGAAGTGGCGTGCGACAAGCGGCGAGCGAAAAGCAAAAACTCGCGAGTTCGCAACTTTGTCTCCTTCAGCTGGTAATTTGCGTTCTCTATCGCGTCCAGTTGCGAGGCGCACGACGCACACTTGCACTTTCGTCGAACGTAGAAAATCTGCGGGCCAAAGGAAATGGACAAAAGAATCTCACCGTTCGCACGGAATGCGTTTCATTTTTCGCAAAGGACAACGATCAAAATTCTTCACCGATCCGTGGACGGAATAATTGCATCGTCGCGGCGAAGAAAGATCGATCGTAGGCCGGGTCACCCTTTCGATTTTCCCGTCACGCGTGAGCGCCTCGCAAAATGGAGGATCGATCGGTTATCGAGTCCTTGCCAATTGTGTGTCATCCATGCGTGAGTGATGGCGCGCGCGCTACGTCAATATTTGATTCTTTGGCTGACGCGTTCCCCGTCGACCGACATTTTTCATGCTTTCCGCGCTACTTCCTGTCGAGCTTGCGACGACTACGACGGCAACGCTCTTCGACGAGGGTTGGGTGTTGGTGGAGAGTGGGTAGGAGTGACGCTTTCAACGACGTTTCAAAATGCACCTCGCTCTTTCCGAGGACTCTATGAGAAGCTCGCTTTTCTGTAAGAAGCAGGGGAAGAGAGAGGAAGCGGAGTTGCTTCTTCCTGCAACTTTGGCAAAAGGCTTGGCAGATTGTCATTCACCATGGATTTATCCTTCCCAATTCAGACTACTCTCTGCTTTGTGTTCCTGCGTTTCTTCTTGAGGTCTTTGTTCGGCCACCTTCACCTTCTCTCGCTCTCTCTCGCTTTCTCTTTTCTCTCCTCATTTTCCACCTTTTTCTTCGTTTCGTTTTCCTTCCGCTTTCCAATACTCTCCTTATTTTCAAGATCCTACGAGTCTCGAGTGATTCGAGAGCGAAGCTCTTCACTGGAGTCGCGAAACTACCGAGACGAAGTTTCGCATAGACTACGAATGTACAGTTGGATACATAATTGTGCCTGGTTCCTGGCCAGAGTGAGAGAGAGTCGAGACTTTCTCGCGAGACCCTCTCGACGATTCTCATAATTAATGTCTCGAAAGTGGCGTCTCCTCGGGACATCCATGGCGTTGCTTCGTGGTGACTAATGTACTTGAGGGGGAATCTGAAGAGAACTCGGAACGATGTTCGAAATTTACTCTCTTGCCGATTAGTTAATCGATCCCGCAGTGTTAAATATTTTGCTCCGTTAATTTCGCGTAATGCATTCGTCCGAAATAAGGAGAACAGCCCGTTGGCATTGTCGACTATCCCATTACAGGAAATGCGCATCTGAAACTTCAATCATATCGGGGAATCTTTGCTGCAACTTGTTGCCGATGCGCGTGAATAATTGAATCGATAGACCGTCGAAGCATCGTCGTCCTGTAATCAAAAGAGAAAAAAAAGTCGCTGAATTACGAGTGCACGATTTTATCGGATAATGGCGGAGGCAGCAGACGCGAGCTCGCGGCCAGCAACGTTCCTTCGTTACATTTGCAACGAAAAATATGACTCTCGTAAGTCACGCGATATTTAAATGTCACGGAGCATCGCGTGCCGACGAAAGGCTTAAGCAAACCAAAGGCCCCCCGCTCCGTTTAAATATTTGCCCGATAAGAAGGTGCACGATGTTCCCTCGAAATTTTCCAAACTCGTCACGAAATCTCTCCTCTCCGCGAAAGTCTCTCTCGAGGGCCGCGTCGACGACGGTCCTTCGCCCGACGAGGGACTCGCTATTTAATTACGGGATCTTCTCGGACGAAAATTTTTGCAATTAGCGCGAGGAAATTCCGAAGTTTTTACGTACGGCGCGTGCCCAAGCACCTCCTCGTCGTCGCTGTCGACGAAAGTTTCTCTAGGACGAACTGTCGTACCGTTGAACGTGTTGATGGGAGGAGAAGGAGGAGGGAATAAAGGAGACGCAGGGGCAATGCGAAAGGGGCGGCTCCAGAGAAGAAAGGAGCAAAGTGGGTCGAGCTCGTTAAATAAGTATGGGTGGAGCAGTGAGAGGGTACCGTCAAAGTTGTCTATCGTCGCTTGTAACGATCACTCGGTTGAAAATTAAATTGACATCCACTCTTGATCGCTTCCTTCGCCGGCAGTTGGCCGCAAGTCGATGATTTTATCGGAATCCCGTGATTTGGTGAAAGTAGAGTATTTCAACGAATTTCTTGAGAAAACGCAATCATCCCTTCGCTTTACCGTTACGGGAGACAGTTATTTCGTTCCTCCTGCAACCTGATATTTTCATTCTTGCTCGAGGAAAAGCGTCTTTTTATCCAGTTTCAGATTTTTTATTCAACTTTTTTCACTCGTCGCCGGAACTTCAACTGCACGAGAATCCGCCCGCCATCTTCCGCGATGTTATTTTCCTCGTTTCCTAAAAAAGTTCGGCACTCCGACGACGACCGTCTCTACCTCTTGCCGTAATTCCGACCTTGATTTCGCGTGACTTTTCACGGGTCCTCGAACTCTCGTTACGGCGCGATTCACATCTGCGTATACTCGAGGAAGGAGGGCGAGCCAGGACGTTTATTTTCACGATTTTTACGTTTTACTCCCGTTGTCGACGTGACTCGATTAACGTCAAGCAGGTACCCGCGCCTGCGTTGAAATAACGTCGCTCGTCTCCAATTGTAGAGTTTACAGTTTGTAATCTCATGCACTGGCAATTAGCGAATCCCGGACTTCTCGTATTATACGTTCAGATTACGGGGAGGCATTTTTTTGCTTGCTAATTACCGCGTCTGTTCATTCCAGATATCATTAGCGGGAAACTCCTCGACGTGTTCGTACGTTTTAATTATGTAGAAAATACGTAGCGCCGTTCTGAAAAAGTTGTCGCTGTTTTTCTACCCGCATTGGAAAGCTATATTGTTAATGGAATAATCGCGTTATCAAATGCACGCCCTCGATATTAAATTTTTCATCGTAGTCAGAATTTCTCTTTTTATTCGTTCGATTTTCGTACGATGGAACCGGAATATTTCACTGGCCTCTCGGTGTCGTGAATTATCAGGAAAGCTCGTTAATGCGTGTCTCCATTAATTAGATTCGCCTTTAGTGGCGTTTCTAATGATTGGTATTTAAATTTGCGATAACGGTGTTTCGTGCTGACCATTAGGCGTCTAATGTTACTTTATCGTCATACAAGGTGGCTACATTTTTTCGTGCTCGCGTGTATGCACAATGTACGTACCCAACAGCGACAGGTTAATCACAGGGAGAACGGTGAGATCAAGAGAGAAACGTTCTACTACGTTGACTCTAGTTTTTGTCACGAGTGTCAAAAATAAATATGATTTATTGCGTAGCGTGTATTAACGCAATTGCTTTATCGCGCCTATTATCGTCATTGACTTATTTATTGCATAGCCCGACTATAGGCGCTACTAATTTTACTTGCGATTTTATTTCTCGCTCCACGCGAATTTATTTCAAATCCCATCGCGAGTTCGATTTATTTTCGATTTTTGAGGTTACGCTGCAAAAATGCCATGATAAATGGTTACGATGAAAAAGCGCGCACGCATTAGAGGTACTACTGGAAAGTAGAATTTACAGATAAATTTACGTTGAAATTATTATCCCGTGATATTTAATTGCTCTCTAATTACCGAGTCGATTATCCCAGAAATTATAAGCACCCTACTTCCTTTGTACATCTCGCCAAATGGACGATACCGTCCTCCGTCTCTCCGTCCCTTCCTCTTCCATCTCTTCCGAGTTCAATCGCATCCCTGTGATTGCTTTTTAATTAATTCGTAAGTGCTTCCGTCGTCGAGCCCTTCACTTTCGATATTTCCTCTGCTTCTCTTATTCTCTCTCTCTCTCTATCGCTCTACCCCCCCCCCCCCCCTGTTTCTCTCTCATTTTCCTCTCGTCACTCATTTCTGCCTCCTCCTCTTTCCCACTTGCCCACCGTGTTCTGCATTTTTCACCAGTGGATGCCGAGGATATCGGGAAATGCAATCACGAAATTCGTCGACGTCGAGCCGGTAAAAATGTGTTCGCAGACGATAAAATCGTGTCGACGGGGCACACGGCTCTTTGAAAAATTCTACTCGATTTTCAGCATTTTTCGGGGTAAAGTCTCTCGTCCCTTCTCTCGTCCTCCCCCTCTTTCTCTCTGCCTACGTCGTTCGTGCGCTTGGACGGCAATTCCGTAAAACGGCGGGGATCAAACGTGCTCGAAATATTTTACGAACCGTTTCAGCTGAAAATGTTAGTTCCTCTAATTCGTACTTTTTGCTCAGTTGGAAAACGCGTGGATTCATCTTTTATTTCGTGGCAAGCACTACGAGGCTTGGTCACGCGAATTATCAAGACGTAGAAGCTTTTAACGTTCCCTTTTAATACCGGTGAAAATTAAATCACCACAATTGCAGCACATGCGCGCTGCTACCCCTGCTAATCAACATCCCCGGGTGTTGCACGGGATAGGTTCCATTCATGGGAAGACAATTGCGCATCATCGCGGCGCGGAGGACGTTGAACGGCGGAGCTACTTGAATGCTTGATAAAGAGGCTTTCGCGGGGTTTTGTCATATCGTAATTATAATGCCGGGGTAGTACATTGCGCGTGCACGAAGCGTGCGCACTACCGTGTCCACCTCTCGGCCCCTATCTGCCTGCAGATTAGATATAAAATCAGCGAGGGGTTCGATCCCTCGTCGCGATGCTTCAGTTTGGAACAATGGCTACATGCGTAGCCAGTTTCCGCTTTCTCTTCTCTCCAGTACGATAAAAGCTTCTTGCCCTATTATTCGTTTAAACATTTCGCTTCGAGCTTTTCACTCTTCGGACGAAACCATGATTGTCAATCCTTTCGAAAGAATATCTTTGCATTTGAAAATTTTCTACGAGTTCTACCGTCGCGACAGCTTCATCCCCGCTTCTCACTCTCCATAGACAAAAATCCTCGCGAATCCTCCGAGCTTTTTCCCGGAATGGCGGAAAAAAGGTTTCTAGGGTGTCAAGCCCAGGCAGATCCGAGAGATATTCCCTCGCTAATCGATCGCGAGAGAGCGTGGGGTGCAGGGCCCGTGTGTTTCGGGCTCAAGGGGATGTTCGGAGCACTCCCTAAACGCGGCACCCTCTGCCAGGCGAATTTTGCACCCTGTAGGCTCCATACCCCATAGGATAGCGGACGGAGAAAGGGAGTAGGAGAAAGAGTGAGGTAGAGGGTGAGTGAAAAGGGGTGGGAAGGAAAACGAAAGAGAGAGAGAGAGAGAGAGAGGGATAGGACGAAGGGGAGCCGAGGAGGGAGATATACATCTATATACAACTATATACACATATATATATATATATGTATGTATGTACAGATGTATATAACGGCGTTCCCTAGCTACCCTGGGATCCCCATGAAGCGGCGTCGGGATGCTGAATTCAGCCAGTACCTCCCGAGACGCGCCTCCGTTCAAATATACCGCGGCCCTTCAAAAATCATGTCCCGTAATTACGGCCATTAATAATTTATCGAACGTACGTCGCGAGTGTTCGCCCACTCTTGTCGTCTCTCCTTTCCTTCTCTCCTCTTCTTCTTTCTTCACCACCCTTCTTACTTTCCTCTCCACTTCTGCCCTCTCTTCTCCACCTCCACATTTTCCGCGTTCTCGCCTCCTTCCCTCCAGCCTCTTCTTTTTCTTCTCCTCGTCGTGGTTCTCGTGTCCCAACGGAGTTCTCGAAACGCTCGCCTAGGGTCACCGTGGCGCTTCTATGTGTCGCGCGTGTTTGCGCACGTGGTTCGCTCGTGACACGCGGGCCCATGTCCGACGATAAATATTTAGCTTGTTTATTCCCGGATGAGGGTGACGGAGAGGAGCGCGGGTTAGAGGTAGTAGTGCCGCGTTCATGGTTGATGCGCTAATTGCCTGTTAACGTGATGGAATGTCGTAATCGACGTCCTTCCGGGCCAGGCCACGCGGGATAACCCTCGGTTGGCCGCGGCGTCGCGACGCTGTCCGATCGTTTTTCGATACCGTCCGACCGCCAGTCGACGGTAATGCGACGTGTGAAAGCGAGCGGAGCTCTCGACGAGGATAGTCGCCTTGCGCAATTCTCCACCTCGTGGTCTTTCGAGAAATCGATCGGGCCGGCCGTTACCCACGACGCCCACGGACGATGGTAGATCGAGCGGTATTGCGACGTAAACTGTGACTTTAGGTAACAAACACTCTTACCACCCTCCTTTTCTTCTTCCAACTCACGTATCGTTCTATCAACGTCGACATCATCGTCGAGTCGACGGGACGTAATTCCACGTAAGAGAAACTTTCAGATTTGCAAAGTGTCAGCGAGGTTTCCTCGTTTAGAGTGTGACTTCGAAGAGAACGGCGTTGGCTTTCAGTCGTAATGGGACGCATTAACGTTGGAGTTGTCCAAGGTACCGTTTAGATCGTGCTCTCGGCATTACGTAATTACTCCCGGCTAGAGTAACGATGTGAAAGGTCACGTTAACGCGAGTCCCTGGCAGCGTTTGGTTGGGTAATGCGATTTTGGCTGGAGAGTGGCCGACCGGCGAAAATCAGGGATGCAGCCAACGAAATGTCGAACGAAACGAAAATCGATACAGCACACAGCGGCTTTCTCCTTCTTCTTCTCTCCTTCCTTCTCTCCTTCGGCTCCTTCCGTTTCTCTCTTCTCGCTTCTCATCTGTTCTCTCGCTATCCTCCGTCCCATCTTCTTCCACGAATTTCCTGCGCTTCCTCGTTCGCATTCTCATCCTTCGGCCACCACCCCCTTGCTCACGGTCTAGGCGAATACCCCCGACCCTGCAGGACCCTGCGGAGTGTCGTAAGGACTCGGAGACGACACAAATGCGCCTTGTACCCGGTGTACCCGCGACAGTCTCTAATTCTCCTTAACGGTCCTGTTGCCGATTTTCAACTTGATCCAACGCGCTACAATTCATTCTCGCGAGTCATTCGTGTTAATTCACTGGATTCATTCTGGTTTCGCCGTAGTCGTTCATCGTGAAAACTAGAACGAAGTTCAATGAACGGTCAAATGAAAAATGGACAAACTTGGACCGCGCTCTTCAAATTCCAGGGATTCATTTACCACGACATTGCGTCCGCGAATTTCACCGTTTCGCGCTTACCGAGTCGAGTGTCGACCCTGGACTCGCCGCTTTTGACGCGGTGGTTGGCCGCGGTGTCCACATTGTCCGTCAGCTAAAGTGACCGAACGTGGGAAGGGTAGAATCGCACGGACTGACAGACTGACAAGCAACGTTTTGACATCTCGTTACCGTTACGACGTAGCTGCCTATGCTATTGTCACTCTCCTCTACTTGTCATCGTAGAAATCTTCCCTCCTGCGCACTGTTCGCCGTTCTTCGTCCCTTTTCCCTTTATATTCACCAACAGACGCAGGGCACAAATCCGGTACTAAATCAAACCTCGCTTCTGTCCGCCTCGTCTCGTTCTCGTTCACTTACTTTTCTTCGGAAACCATCGTGCACTCCGCGAAAGGAAAGATTAACAACGAAGGAGAAGATCGCGAAATATTTAAAAGCACCCTTTCGCGCGAGAATCGCGAGAATATATTGAACCGCTTTTCTCTGTCTCTTGCACATCGGCTCCGCTTCTTTATTCCACGGTGAAAGGGAGGTATCGATTCAGATTTGCACTTCATTCTTGGCGCTTTCCTCTCCTCGCGACGATCGACTGGGGTCGAGAAACGTCAATTCTTTTCCTTCGTCCTCTCTCGTTCCCCGGCTTCGCCTCGATCCGCGTCAGGACGCCGAGGCAGGCGGCGCGCTCGCGTGCTTTTAATGTTTTTAAAAATTGACGGCACAGGATCGGGTTCGGGTTGATGCATCGCGTGGGTGCTCGCAACCCCGTGACACGATGAACTTTCCGATATTCCATCCCCTTTCGCTTCCACCGCTTCCGCTTGGCTCTCCGCCTGTTCCTCATCCGTTGTCATCCTCTTCCATTTTCTCTCGACCTTGCGCCTCTCGTTTATTTTCCACCTTCCTCTTTCATCTTCTACCCTCT
Source organism: Tiphia femorata (assembly GCA_944319695.1). NCBI lineage: Eukaryota > Metazoa > Arthropoda > Insecta > Hymenoptera > Tiphiidae > Tiphia > Tiphia femorata. Next base: position 7,573,330 of record OX090902.1, read on the forward strand.
TCAATCCTCTCGTCTCATCCCTTACTCGTCATCTCTCCTCTCCTCCTTTCACCCGCCGGACGTCCACTGGCCCATCACCCACTATTTGTCTCCGGTTCGCGTCTTAATTACAGGACAAACTCGCGTTTAACGGAGCGAGTAATGATGGCCTGGGAATAAGCGATTATTATCGGACCAAGGAGTAACCGCGTCGAACCCCCTGCAAGCTACCCCTGTCTTCTCGGTTGACCAATCGAATTTCCCTTCATCCCTCAAATTCTCGTCACCCTCTCGTGCGATCCATGAATTTCATTTCTGTGCCGTTTCTATTTTCTTAAAGACTTCTCGAAATTCATTCGCGCCCGAAATTCACGCGTCGTGGCCTGGTAAAGAAGGAAGAAGATGCAAATCGTTTGTTATTATCGAGAAGTGGCGCGATGTGACGACGCGCGATCGTGCGTCGATCAGTGTCATTAATCGTTCGAAGTAAGAAAAGAACGGTGTTGCGACGAGAGGTGTGTGATTGTGAAATTGTATCGTGGCGAGAAGAGGAGGGAACGTGGGGTTCTCTGTCGGTTGGAAGAGAAAACTGTACGTTAAAAGGGCGTACGTCCTCGTCGTAAAGTGTGCGAATCCTCGTGCGATGGATCAGGAGGAGCCTCCTCAGCAGAGTACCTCGGCGCCCGCGTCTATGTACACGGGCACGTTGCAGCTTCGCTTTAATGTGAGTAGACGAAAAAAAAAAAAAAGAAAATGAAACACCAAGGAGAGAAGTGGGAACCAAGCGGAGAGAAGGAAAGGAGGAGTAGGAAACGCTTTGAACTTTTGAACGAGCTTTGCTCGCAACGCGAGATGATGAAAAAGAGAAGCGTGGTGAAGGTTGAGGAACGAAGGAGGATGAGGTGGGAAGGTTACACCATGGCCAATGGGGGTGGCCTTACGGAACGTATGTCGAAACACCGGCTTATTCAATTCACCCGTACGATTCTTTACTTGCCTCGTTCCTCACTTTCACTCGCTCTCCTCGTTCCTTTGGTTTCTATTCCGAGAGGGATGAAGAACGAAAAATAAAATGGCGAAGAACGTGATTTTAAACACGAGGTGGAGTGGTGGTCGTAACGAGCGTCGTAGTGGTTGTCGTCATGGTTGGTCGGTGAAGTTGGGGTCGAACGCTGAGGGGATGATCGTCGCGATACGAGAAAAATGGCCTTTGAAGTTCTCGGGAAAGGGGCCAGTGGAGTAGCTCGTCCGAGAATTGGCGGCGATGTCCTTATGGGAGGACCAAAGATCGGCGACAGAGGAAAGGGGAGAGAAAGAAAGAAAAAAAGAAACAGACAGATAGAGAGAAAGAAAGAAAGAAACAGACAGATAGAGAGAAAGAAAGAAAGAAACAGACAGACAGACAGAGAGAGAGAGAGTGAGGGAGGGAGAGGGACAGAAATAGAAACCAAAAGAACGTTTCACCCTTTTTCAGATCGAGGTGGTAAAAGGTTCTAAGAGACCCGCTGTCTCTCGTTTTGTCTTTCGTGAAAGCAGTAGGAGCGCGTCTGTTGTTCGATAATTTCGATTTCTTTCATTATCGTCCTTTTCTTACTATTAGTCTCGCAGTACAATACGACTCCGTTTGCACTTTCCTTTTCTCGCTCTCTTCCTTTCTTTTTTCTGGTACTTCTCTCGGTTCTTTTTCCTTCTCCAGTCTCTTGCTTATTACGTACTATATTTCCTTGACTCGCGCAAAAGCTCAGAAATCCGCGATAGAATAGCAGAGAGCATTATCGAGCTTTGCCGCGAAAAACATATGAAATAACTTGCGAGCAGTTTTGTCAAAGGACTGAAAGAAGTATGGAGAATCGCCGTTCGTCCGATGCAGCGAAGTATTTGCTCGAGTCTCTTTTCCAAGAAATCCAAAGAATTCTATTTCCGAGGCTGTTTTAGGCACGGTGAAAAACTGCTGCTCGTTCTTTTCTTCGACGGTCGATGTTGAAAGTCGCTGTGGCGCCCCTTTCGCTCCAATAATTTTTATTTTTTCACCAACCTTCTCTGTCTGTACCTTATCCTTCTCCTCGCCATAAGCTTCACGGCTGGAATGGTGTAATCTGACTTTTCTTCACGTCATTTCATTTCTCCTCGCCGTATTGTCTCTTTGTTTTCGGCCCCGTTACTTCGGATAATAGTGAAGGATACACACGCTTCGAATTCTGTACTAACGCATAAATTATATCAATTTACCCGCTGCTAACGAATTATTCAGCATCTCTATTAATTATTTCCGTAATTCCATTCGAATCTCCCTCCTCGCGTAACACGCGCGTCTTTATTAAGTTCGCTATTCAATCACGCACAAACTTCAGTTTATAGAATATACAATCGATATCGCATGTGTACGGTCCATGGTATCAATAATATCTACAACCCGCTGCAGCAGTAAATTTGCCTTCGGCGAGAAATCAAAGAAACGATTATGGGCAAAATGTTAAGAGTGATAAAGTCAATTACATTACGCTTTGCCCGTTCCTTATCCCAGCTTCGTCGGTACGCCAATGGAAAGCCTCGTTACGTGGTGGTTCGATCGGTTTCTACGAATGCTTTATCCCCGGTTGATTCATAACTATGCAGTTTACGTGATTTGCCTAGCGACAACATTCATACCAATCTCGAGTGATTTTACACCTCTCTGTCCCTCTCTCTCAAAACGAAGCGAACATCATCGTTAGCGCCTGGATACGCGTGACTACTGCTGGTCTACCCATACAATTTTACCGAATGGTGGGTGGTTACCGTCCCAATCGTCATTCCTCGTTACGAGCGCGTAATTCCAGGCTTATACCATCGGTGCACATCGAGAGTCGCGTAATTATAACACGAGGGCTGTTCGACCCTGGGTCGCGTACCCCGTGAGATTTTCGCTTGTGCGTTGCGTAGGCACGATCGTTCGGATGCAAAAAAAATCTGCCAAAAAGGGTTTAGCTTGTAGGAGTAAAAAAAAGAAATACACTCGACAGTCACCACCGCTCGACTCCCCCGCGAATGACCTGCGCGGCACGACGCGCAACGAATGACTCTCTCGTCGCACGTGACTTTCGAGTTCATATAAACCAACCGTTTTACCGGCTGCTGTTCGCATCTTGCACGTATAATACTCGATCGTTCAACGAGCAGGGGGACGCGGGTCGTGTAAAATTCGCGAGAGAACACCCTGCGGACCAATCGCGAAATTTCGGTCTCTCTCCTTCCTCTGGCATATTTTTTCATTGGAAAGAGGCGCGAGAAAAAATCCCTTCTGTAAAAAGCGAAACTGATCGTCGGTATACCGATCGTTCCGAGGGAAGAGCTGAAATGAAGAAGGGATGGAAAATTGTCCGAGAGAGGAGACTATAAGAAATCGCGCGACACTGTATGCCCTTAAGGGTTGCCGCGTTGAATAATACATGAGCTGATCGGGTAAGTTTCTTCCGTGCCTTGCCGGCCCGTCCGCGACACCCTCGTCCTCCGCTTCAACCCTCCCAAGCTTTCGCTTCAACGTCACGATTCCTTGCGCCATCCTCCACCATTCGCACACCCCCTCATCCTCTTCACGTTCGGTGCACTCCGGTAATGAACGACATTACCTCGGGTAAGATGCATCGTGTCGCTTATGAGGGTATATTTCATAGTTGGAAAAGTTATCGGGCGAGCGCGCGTGTGGGTGGCTCGGTGTGGCCGCGCGGGACTTTAACCAACGATTTATCTTCGTGACCGGAGAAAGAGGAAAGAGGAAGAGAGAAGGTGGACGAGAGTAGGTAGAGATCGCTAGGAAGCGAACCGTTTTTCCGTGGGACGAAAACGTCCCTTAGGAAAGGGTACACGGAAGGTCTGTGAGTATCGTCCGGATTAAGGCACACCTTCGGCTCTCTTCTCAATTACATCTTAATTGGATTCCGTGGATTTGAGGTAGAGCGCCGTGAAAGGAGAAAGCTCCTGGAAAAGTGAAAGAGGACGAGCGCGAGGAAGGTGGAAAGGAAAGGTCAAATGTAGCGGTGCGCTTTTACTACTCCGGTCTGACTACACGTTGGTCGTTACTACTGGCACGATGTTTATTCTCGAACGCGCAGCACGTGTTTGCTCTCTTCTTTCGTTTAATTCTTTACTTCTTCCACATCGATTGCCAACGCATCGGGTTGCTGGGGCGAGAGGCATGCGACGCTCCATCGAGTTCGACGGAAAGTCGTTTATCCACTTCCAGCACGAGGCCGGGCTTTATTCTCGCGGTTTTCTTTTCCATTACTTCGGAGATTTCACTAATTTTCCACCGCCCTCTTCCTTCTCCCAGCCGCTGTTTTTCCCAGGGCCCGCTGGAATGGAAACTTTTTTGCGGTTGGATGAAGAGAGAGCGGAGTACTTCGATAAAGCTGTTTTTTTCTCGCGGGTTCCGCTATCGCTGAGTGAGTGCCGTAGGAGGTAATGCGCGATTCGAAAGTTCGCGACTGGCTAGATTTTTATCCTACTTCCTTTTTCAGGGACGGAATAATAGCCAGGCAAGTTTCGAAATCCTTCGAATTAAGTCGACAGTTTAAGGTAATTCTTTTTCACGGGCAAGTCGTATCGGCTGGGTATTAACGTTTCCCTTTTACGACTGTGTCGAGTTTAAAGTGACAAGGTTTCTGCCGATTTACGTTCTCCCTACCCTTTATTTCCGAACGATGTCACGATTGAATTTTACGATCAATTGACTCGCCACTGCCTATCGTCCGTGGGGAGCGTTCTGCCCATTGGTCACATTTTGTTTCGTTAATTAAATAAACTTCTCCGTTTATTATATGTAATCTTTTCGCCGATTCGCTTATTGGCGCGTGGAAATTCGAAGCAATACGATCTATCGTAATTCTCTTTGCGCATTGCGAAATGCAAAGGCACGTTTAATAATTTTCACGCATCCGTTGATGCTCGTTACCGTTGAGCGCGGAAAAAGCGTGGATAAAATATACGGGCGCGCGTTCTGCGTCTCCTCCGCTGCTCCCGGCGAACTTCGTTACCTAATGCACGATTTACACATTGGGTAATAAAATTCTCCACTTTTATTCTTCGCAATTCTCCCCATCGACAGGCAGTCTTTACAATACAGAAATTTTCTCGACAAACGGAGGTAACTCTCACGCATCGGCCAAACTTCCTGCGAATGAAAATACGAGTACTTTGTCGGCGTACCGTGAATGGATGAGTCTACGAAGGACGAGGGTGGATCTTAAAAATTCTCTGCGCAATATCGAGATTGCTCTCGACTCTCGGCGCGTCTCGCATTTTGCCTTCCATTCGGGGACGAGAAGTAAGGTCGCCGTGAGCGAGAGCTCGCTGAAAAATTGGCGAGAAGGGAGAAAATGTTCGCCACGATACGCGCGCATCCCATTTCGTTTAATCGAATCGCACGCGAATTTTCGTTCCCTTTCAATGGGTCACTCTTGGCCGACATTTCGAGCGATCGCAAAGGAAGCACTCCCAAGTAACGAAACGATATTCGAAAGGCGATTTGGTAAAGGAAAAGAAAACGGTAGAGCGTAGAGTGGAGCGGAGAAATTATGGAGAGTCAGGAGCGGGGAGAATAATGGAAGAGGCTCGTTATTATTGTTGGTGGTAGCAGCGCGATGCAAATGCAAAATGCAAAGTGGCGACGTGCTTCACGGTGCGCTGGAAATCAAAGTTAAAAGCGTCCCTTTACCGCGGCCGGTCGAGGGTGGGGATAAAAATAAATTACGGACGATACCGTGAAAGTACGTCCTGACCGATTCCGGAAATGAATTCTTCAGGCACAGACGTACATTCGCCCGTCTCGTGGCGAGTGGAGAGGAGGGCCGCCGTTATAAAGCGAGGGAGCTTTGCAATTGCCAGTTCAATCATTCATTCCGTGTGTAACGACCACCACGAGCGACAGAGGAGTCCGTTTCGATCGAAATGTTCTTTGAGCTCTAATTGCCGCTCTTGTTTATCGCTCGGATATTTAGACGCGGGTACTTTCTTTCAAATCTTTCTTTTTATTTAAAATCTGCCCTCGTAAAATGCGCGCGTAGTAAAATTGTACGACGCAATGAAATATTATCTGCGATTGCTACTATTCTTCGTACCCGGGAACAACTGTAATTGATAAGCTTCTACCGACAGTGGATTTCAAAGTACAGGCTTCGCCAGTCTCGTCAATATTTTTTCCAATCCGTCCAATTGAAAAATGTCAACGACGATCAATATTTGCATCGTGAAATATTTGCATGTACAGTGAAGAGTACGTTTTCATCACCGTCACGCACTGTGACACGCTTGTATAAACGGCGATGAATGCGATCATTGATGTAAATGGTACTTGTCGGGGTAAGCAGTCGAGAGTCTGGACGTGGGCTCCACGTGCATCTGTGGGTGTGTGGAAGGACGACGTGGGGAGGCCAGTTTGCTTCTGGTCGTCTAACAACGAGGACCTCTCGAAATAAATATTTAACGCTACATTGTTGTGTGGTCGCGCGCGTAGAATATATACACGTGCAAAAACGTCTGGCCATTTTTTATTTACCCCTTTCGCCGTGACTTCTTGAAAGGCTTAGGACGGCTTTTATTCCGTTTTCCGTGCGGCTAGTCACACGGAAGTAACGCGCGATCGATTACCCCGGAAGAACGCGAGTAGCTCCCGTTTGTGTGCTCGAAGGTAGGCCAATTTGAAAATAAACGAGAAATTACGCCTACTTTTTTCACGCTATTCCCAAAGTTTCCCGATCGCAGTGCGCGTCACGCGTAAAAATATTTCAACTTCGAATCCCTCCCTTATTTTTCCATTTGGCAACCTGTTATTTCAAGGTTTAACTTCAACATCGAGTGTCCCGAACGATGTAGAAAAACGTTTCCACGGCGACGCCGTTGAATTTTTTTTCCCCACGTCTATCCGCTCGCGCAGCAATCAACTGCCAATTCGACACCATCACTTTACATTCTTCACCATGGCGTAACGAAGTGTACGATGGCACAATCTGTGCACCTTTTTACCCTCGAGGCGACCTTTTCCACTCGAACTCTGTCCTTTCAGTCAGTCAACCTCGCTTTCTTCTCGAAATAATATTTTTCCAAGCCCCAAAACGAACGCGGAAGCGCAAAATCCGTTTTATACGAGGCGCGCGCGTTGAGTGTCGGAGTGGTGCTGCTAAACGTCGCATTCCGAATTCGCTTTCGCGAATAATTTCCACGTTTCGTCGTCATCGGAGTTCGAGGGGATGTCAGACGCGAGAAACGTCGACGAGAGAACGGGCTACTGGGATAGGAGGAGGCGGGTGGTGCGAGAGAACGTAAAGCGCGATAAAACGAGCAGGCGGGAATGAGTTACTCGGCATAATGAGATAATCTAGGAGGAAACTTGGTAGGATCGAGCTAATTCGCGGGAGTACATCCGCCACGTACATTCACGTGGCACCGGCGACAGCGCGGGCGAGCGAACGGAGGACGAAATTGAATGCGGCTGGCGCAAATCGGACGAGATTAAGTCCTCTGACGATTTTCTCTCCTACCCCGCTTCTACTTAAGATTTTCCTCTTCTCGCTCTCTCGTTCCATCCAATCTCGATTCGTTCTACGGATAAAGGTAGAAGTTACAGGACAGACACTCGGTCTTCATTACTCAGTTTACGCATTTCTCCTTAATTGCTGTAAATTCGCGGATCATCGGCTTGCTTCTTATACGCAATCTGATACGGTCCCGCAATTATGTAATTGCATTTGCCACGTTCGCTCTACGTCGTTCGTGATTTCGGGCTTTAAGGGAAAAATACGAGAAAAGAGAAAGAAGTGAAAAGGAATGTGGGAGAAACCGGAGGTGCACGCGTAAGAGAACGTCGGAAGGCCGGAAGGTCGAAACAATGGACATTTCACGGTTAGTCGGGCCTGGGCGAAATTAATTTCATCGCCGGGCAGGCGCGAGAATGGGATTAGGATTGGCCCAGCAGTCGGACGAGAGATGGGGGGTGGCGGCTGAACGGAGAAGGGCAGTCATTCGGTGTCCTTTTATCTGGGGCTCCTGAGGATTAGCGAGACTTAGCATGGTTATTGTTTTCGTAATCCCCGCGAAACCATCTCTACCCCACCACCTCCAGGTTCAGTAAACATTCTCTCTCGCCTCCGGCTTACTTGAATTTCTCCAGGACACGGGGGTAGTCAAAGGTATGAATTTCAGCACAATCGCAGTGTCCGAAGCGTGTCGTAACTTTTTTTAACCGATGAAAGCAGATCCATGGATACGCATATTCTGGAGGCTTTCAGCTGGCCGAGAGAGCTTGGGCCGATGATTGAAAGGACGTATTAAACCTGAACATAGGCTTTGTATTATCGAAAAGGGGAGAAGCGGAGCTGACAGGAAGAAATTGTCTTTTCTCCTTACGTATCTTTTGAGTCGTTCGTGGGTAGTGACGTTTTTTGGCACGGCAACCGTAAAGGAGAATTGTCAATTGAAATTCCTTCATCTCGGAGTTTCGTCGAATACTCGATTCGGATAATAGTCGGAGAATGAAACAGTGTTCTACCCGTCGAAGAAGCTCTCGCGCAGAGTAAGCACTTTGCATTGGCTACGTCCCCGCACACGGGGCCCTTCTTTCATGAATATTGAAATGCACCGGTGAAATCTTCCTGAATTTTATTTTAATGCTCGTTCTCCGCTACGCGCGACCTACCGACCTTCCGGCACCCCTCTTCCGACCTCTTGCCTTTTCTAGCGAGCGGAAAAGAACTTAACGGGCTATAAGATTTCGCTCCCGATTTCACGCCCGATGACTTCGTCTTAATTAAGGGCGAAACAAAGTCCGTTAATTAGGTTTTTACAAGCTCCGCAGCCGTTCCTCCTCGCTCCGCCATGGTGCTTTCGTTACTGTCCCACTATGCGCGCCTAGCGGCCCCTAACAATGGAAGGCAGCCCCGGCGTACACGTAAAGGCGATCGATTGGCTTTCGACGTCGATGCTGGTGGTGGTGGTGGTGAATATCGGGAGACGTAGAGAGAGGGCAAACACAACGGAGAGAAGAGCCTTACCTGGAAGCAGGTGATCGACCTGAATGTTTCAGAGAATATCTGAGAGGGACATTTGTATTCCTCGATGGCACCGCGGAGCTCGACCGACGCAAGATTAAAGGAGCCTTCGGTGGCTCTTCCTGGACGCGCTTCGTTGACGTCGAAGGGGTTCGCAAATTTCCGTAGAGAGAGAGAGAGAGAGAGAGACAGAGAGAGAGAGAGAGAGAGAGAGAGAGGAAAGAGAAAGAGACAGAGAGAACGAGAAGCAGGAAGATCGTTTTCAGTGCCACAAGCACTCTCGTTTCCTCTCTGATTTCGTGAATCTTTCTTGTTTTCTTTCAGCCATTAAAAACAATTTTCTACGTACTGTTCCGTAGTATTATCATCATTCACCGCAAGATGATCCGCGCCTGAGAATGCGAATGTCCGGCTCGTGAAATTCTCCGAAATTCGTTTCTCAATTCTCTCACCCTCCTCCATCGCTCCTCAATTTCCGAGGACGAATCAATTCTCTCGTCCAACCGGGCACGGACTTGCGAAGGCGCACCGCGCGTTTCAATTTCGTTCTAACGAGGGAGTTAACTGCGCGCCAGGAAATCGACTCGTTTGTTTCGACCGACAACTGCGAAGTTTCGGGTGGAAAAGCTTGCGTCGACAGCGGGTGTTGGCATTTCGTGGTGGTCCGTTCTCGCTTGGACGTCAAAGTTCGACGATGACGACACGACGGAGGAAGGCAGTGGAGGAGAAGAAACTTTGGGACGGTGCGAGAGGCGAATGAAAAAGGAAGTTTGACAGCAATCGATTTTCGCAATTCGTAACGCGGCCAAGTTGCACGATTCATTTGTAATCGAGTGCCTGGAGCAGGAGGAGAACGTCGTAAACTGTTTGCCTAATTCGAGTGGCATTAGGGGTAAGATCGTGGACTAGTATCGTATGCGGGTCGTGCGTTTAGGGAGAGAGCGTTATCGCGCGTGCGGTATTAATGGAGTAGGTGGGAAGGGCCCAAGAGGCTTGAAATGGGGGCAAGGCATTGATCATTGAATAGGGTAAATAGAGGTACGATTATAGGCCAGCCTAGTGGTTCGATACCCACGTGTATGCGACAAATTATTCCCTAGTAGGTAATTCAATACCGAAGCATAATTCTCGTATTGTCCCATAAGTGATTTATGACTCTGCTTTCTACTTGCAAATATTATCAACTTGCTTTCGTCTCTGGACTCTTACTCGACGCACCTTCAATCTCGTAATTGTTCCCGTAATTAAGCACCCTTGCAATTCTTTGTCGCAGAATGTTCTACGAGAGCTGGAACAGAAGAAGCCGCAATTGGACGAGTTGGTACACACGGCGGAGAATCTACGCGCTGACACCAACAGGCAGCAACTTCACGGCAAGGGTAAGTGGTCCGTCATTGTCCTATCGCGTTCTTCGCGGATTCATTCCATTACACCAGTGGTTCTTAACCGTTTATTGTCCAGGGACCACTAGGTGAAACTTATCTTAAATTTTGTTGACGATGGTGGGGATGCTAGCTTAACAAAGGTCGTCGCTTTGTATCATTTAGATTATATGGGAGAGAGATGATATTGAATACGAGCATGTATAACAGCCCTTTTCAACGCGCGGACCACTTTTTGTATTCTGACGGACCACAGGTTAAGAACCACTGCATTACACTCTCATACCGTATCATCGCAGCGCGAAAGTACACGCCAAGTTGTAAAAAAAAGACGAACGTCTTTCCGCCTCGAGATACGTCGCGCGACGTGACGAGTGGACGAAAGATTTTCCCTTACAATTTTCCGTCGCATTTCTCCGCCTACACACCACGCGGAAAAATCTGACGTTGAATTACGCGACGCGTCTGGCGTATTTAGGCGTCGGGGGTGTGTGTACGGTCGCGAAGGGCGGGGACGGTAGGGATTTATTTGTATAGGGTGCTTCATAAATCTGGCTTAACGCTCCTCCGGCCTGACAACAGGCGGAGAACGGCAACGTTCGTAGTTTTTCCCGACCATTTATAATAGCCACCGACGTGGCTCCTCTCTCTCTTTCCCTCTCTCTCACTCTTTCGCTTCCGTGGATCATCTTCGTAATAGCGAACGAAATTCTTGGAAAGTGATGAGCGCTATTAATCGAATTCCCTTTTGCGGATTTTCGAATGCTCCGTCCGAGCGGAGAGGCGCGGAATTAATCGCGAGCCTCGTCAATTTCATTCGCGGAGGCGTAAAATTCGATTTGGTCTCCGTGTTTGTCTCTCCTTTTTTGCTCGCTCTTTAGCCGTGTCGACGCGCAGCGAGAGAGCAACGGTAGAAAGAGAGAGAGAGAAGAGAGAAGGAGCGCCTCGTCAGAGCAGAATTTATAACGAGAATGTTGTTATCTCCCACAATCGATAGTTAGCATCGATCGCTAACGAACTTAATGAGTTTCTGTCGCCATAATTGATATCGGTGGTGCGCACGCGCGCGCGGTCGTGCTTGCGGAGCACTTCCACCCCAATCGTACGAATTCCAGAAGTTTAATTATCGAAGGGGGATGCCTCAAGCTTCCTATCCGCTCTTCCCGTCTCCTTCACCGTCAGACGGTTACGAGAGCTTAATAAATCACGTCCCTCGTGCGCGCCAACTTTCTCGCTCGAGATAAGGGGAGGTGGGCGGAACAGGGCTGGAGCTCCTCCTTCGAATTTGTCGCCGCTGAATTTTTCACGCTCCGCACTCTCGAGGAAACTGTGGAGGCCTCCGACGTCCGAATTATCCCCATCCAGGGCGCCGTTTCTCGTTTCTCGGTAAGGCTAATCTCTCGGCACGAAGGGTGGTGCTGGTAAGACGCACGGTGGGGTGCGGTGTCGGTCCAAAACCGAATCTCCCCACGTCCCACACACACCCTTCGAATTTACGAATTCTCACGTATAATTAGATTCGACTTTTTACGTCGTAGGTCTTGCCTTCCGCTCTCACCTTCCTTCACCCTTCTCACAGTCTCACCCTTTCACTTTATTCTACTCTCTCCACCTTCCTGCCCGTTACCCTGTAATTTCGTCGCGCGCTCGCGCGCCGCACCGGCGCAATTCAAAGTCGAGCGCGAGATTACCGCTGGTGCCACTAATTGTTTCAAGGGTCCCTGGAAAACTTCGTGCCGCCCTTGCGCGCGCCTCGCACGCCGAACTCCGGCATTGTTCCCGTCTATATTAGCGACGCGGGTACTTGCCAGTTCGCGTCTGCCTTCCGCGGCTCCTGCGTATTATAGCCAGACGATTCTTTTTCGCCCATTGTGTCTCTCACCCTTTCTCTCCCCGTTCTTCAGGGCGCCGACTCTCCATTCTGCTCCGGGGGTGAAACGGGAGGAAGAAGAGAATGGGGGTGGAAGGAAACCACGCTCTCGCGCGTACTCCGCTAACATTGTCCGTAATGCAATATGTACGTTGGAGTTACGCGAGCTACCTGGGATGTTTATGGGAATTGCGAGTCGTTGTTGTCCATTGAGAGAGAGAGAGAGAGAGAGAGAGAGAGAGAGAGAGAGAAGGAAGGAGAGAGAGAGAGACAGACAGAGAGAGAGAGGAAAGCATTCGAATTCGCGAAAAACGATCGAGGTCGGAGAAGAAACGTTTCGAGGGAGAATAAAAGGATAGAACGGCGGAAGTGGTCTGGACCTAGAAGCTGTCTCCAGTTTTAAGAGCATTTATCGTTGACGAGTCCGAATTAAAGTTCGATTAAACGCCTTTGAAAAATTTACGAACCTGACGTGTGGTCGGACGTACTATTTTTGCATAATCAAGATAAGTGAAAAACCAATACTCGGTGGTTTATATTTATACAGGATGCATCGAATAGAAGATTTTCAAGCGTACGAAAATATCCGAGGAGTGATAAACATAATTATCGAGCAAAGAATATCCCAATGACGGGTTCTATATGAAGCGTCATCCATTTCAGGGTTCCATCAGTCGCGAATTATCGCGTAAATATATTTTTGACTTTCAAAGCACCGGTGTCCACATATCGATGACAATTTATTTAAACGTCGCACGGCCAGAGTTGTTGGCATCGCGTTGGCTACAGAACGTTTTAACGAATCGGTACCGAATTAAAACGTAAAGCAAAAAAAAACGACGAGGTTGCCGGTCGCTGGAAACGATACGGAGATAAAATGATTATTTAAATGTCGGCTTTATTATCGCGCAATGGACCATGGATCGCTGGTGGTGGTCCGATGCGGTATAATTCGCTCTTTCGGGTAAAAGCGACCCCGTTCGAGCGGGACGCGAATGTTTGAGTCTCTAAAAAACAAGGGGATCGTCCGGCCTCCGTTGAAAGAGGAAGGTGGAAAATTTCAGAGGAGTCGGAGAGAGAGGAACGTGAGAGCTACGTGGAGCGATGGAGAAGCGTGGAAAATATAGGATGAGAATGGTAGGGATGGATGGAACGGCCAATGGCGCAACGATGGCGCGACATTGCCGTTTAATGAAGCAAATATAATCAGCATAATTGACCGGCGTAATCAAGATTGAAAAACAGTTTGTTGTGTCGGGCAAAATATTTGCGTTGGCGGGGACGAAAGGTCGTCGGTGGTTCGAGGAAAGGTTATGGTAGAGGACGGTGGGCAAATATGCCCGGCTTGTTTGTTCGGTATTATATGTACCGGTGGTGGCTGATGTTCCTGTTGTCATCGTCTGATCCTCCAACGTCGTCCCCTATCAGAAAAATGTTTCTCTTCCTTCCATTCTCTCGGATTTCCTTGCTCTTACCTCTGCAGTGTGTTTTCCTCGTCCGAAGTTTTTCTTGACGTTGTCTTCACCTCCTTTTTCCACTTCTCGAATCTTTCTTGAATTCCTTTTCTTGGCGATGAATCGATTTATCTACGATATGTCTTCGCTTGCTGAAATTGAAGAAGAATGGAGAATGGAAGAGGAGACGAATGAACTGGTCGGATGTCGAGACTATGAACGATGTAACTAACGAATATACGTGGGGGGATCTCCGAATTCCTCCGACATCGAGGACGAATGGAGACGGATCTTCCGACGAATGTGTAATTATGCGTTTCCTAAATGACGAACCGCGCGCTCCTCCCCCAAGCTGGATTGATTAAAGCTCGAGTAACGTCGGGGTCTGCCTGTCCCCTTTTACCGTTTCCGCGTTCGTCTCCCGCCTGCGTCTCCACTCTTTCAAGAGAGTCTCGCGGATGCTCGAATCACGAATGAATTTTCTTTTTCACGCAGGAGAGACCTGAAAATAGCAAGCAGAGAAACCAGTCGATGCCCGGGACGATTCTTATCAGTGATTACACTTATTCTGGATTACGCGGACTAAAAGAATTTAGTAACTTTCACTGGAATAAACGAAATTCCGCATTCGTATTTATTTCCAATATTTCGTCGCGTTACTCGATAGTTTCGATACGCATTCTCGTAATATCCTTTCCTCGTCTCCCTTGCAATCTCGTAGGAAGGTGTGGAACGAGGGTCGCGCTGTTAGTGAAGTTAAACCGTGACGCTCGAGCGACATTATTCTTAATAAACCCGGAGTATCGATCGTGAACGCACGAGGATTCATGGCGTGCTTCTTTGCCGTGGTGCACTTTGCTTATCAGTCGGTGCGCGCTCGACTCCGCTTCGACTCGTTCGTTTCGCATAGCGTGCGCACGTGGAATCGTTACGGGCTCGTTCGAATACGGCGCCTCGAATTATCGTTTAAAATTACAGAGTAAAATTACTGCTACCAAAGGGATACGAAGAGATAAAAAGAAATTTTACCAATCGTACGATTTACTATTCGCTCACTGGCGAATAATTTCTCGCCACTCTGAAATTCATCCGCCTTATCGAAACGGCAGCTTCCTCCACGCCCGTCTGCCAACTTGCTTCCAAGTTATGTTCCGAGTCCGGAGAGTGTCGGGGCAGCAGCCAGTTGCTGCGCCCAGTGCCGTTGGGGGCTTTAATTACGAGCACGAAACATACGGGACACGCTAACGCGCGGCACGTTTCACCTGGTCGGGAGGAAGAAGAGGTGTAGGGTGAGAGCCGTGCGCTCATCCCCTTCCTACCTTCGGGCGCGCGCGCGTTACTTAGGGGCTGCAGAGGCTTGCTTTATGTGGCGTTAACTCCTGCCGTCTTAAACTTTCGCGTCGCAAACCCCGTCCGAGCGTGTGGCTAGACTCTCGGGACGACGGGACGTTCTGCATGGACCCCTCTCGCTCTTTTACGTCGTAAGGGTTAGACCTGCGGTCCTCGGGGTCTCGTAGGACGCGGTGACTACTGCCAATTCGATATCGCACACGATGAGAATGACAAGAGAATCTTCTTTGGAGCAGAAATTGTATTAGGTTGTCCCATTAGTTTCTTTCGCGCCACGCTAGGAATGTCTTTAACTGGTTATGTTTATATAAACATGCAGGCTTCTCTATTAGACGGGTATATAACCGACGAGTTTCAGTCGTCCTAGAGTTCTTTTAAAGTACGTTTCGTTGCTGACACAGTCTCCTTTGAAACTTTTTTCTACACCGTTCAAGATAGCCACAGGAAGTATTTGCAACATGTTATGTTTCATTGCTGTAAAATAGTGCGAAGGATAGTGCAGACAAGAATTGTTACTGCTCACGAGAGTGATGCTACGACTATTACGCCCGTACGCAATTTGTTTAATTCCTCGAGGAATATTTTGCAAGTAAGTCCCAACAATCTTAGAAATAGAGAACAATGAGGCTTCTTGAGAAATGGAAGAAGGTGATAAAGCAGAACGATTTATATACATATATCATAATAAATCAACCTCAAACGACAAATATCCTGAATTTCTTTCCCATCAAGAAAAGAAAAAGAAACTTGTGGAACAAGCTAATATTTCGATTTAAAAAACTATATTAAATAAACGCGTCTCGAATCTCCAATTAAGAGAACAAAGTATTTCTTAGTTTTGCGATGAGACGCAATCGTCAATTCCACCGTGAGAAATTCGAAAGAATTAAGACACAACTCTTTTGCTATACTTCGCATGGCTCGAGTTTCTTTGAGGCTCACAATTTGACGTAGAATCGTCGAATTTCACCTGCCTTGCTCTCGTCCCGAGATTCTCCTTGGATCCTCCGTGGGCGTGTATGCGGCTTATGCGGCCTTTGCATGAAAGGAACGCGAGCGCACTAACTGTAGGCCTCGCATCCTACGAGCTCGGTGTTCCTGTAACGCGCTTCGAGTGGATGGCGTGAATTTTCGAAAATTGCCTTCGCCCCTAAACGAGCCAGCCCGTAGCGGGCGTCGCGACCGCCCCAGCGCGCTCGACGTCGCAGGAGACATCAGAGGGATAAACCCCGTACCGTACGGGCGCCGCGTGGCGGAGCCGAGTGAGCGCGTGCTGAAAATCGATTTGCCCAGGTCGTTGGTCCAGGCGTGTACCACAAAAGCACCGTAAAAAAAAGGGAGGCGCTCATCTCGCGCCCCGTGGAGAACGTCACTGGTAAGCGTCGCACGAGGTTTTTCGTCTACCCGTTTTTTTCATCCTCTCTTCTTTTTTTTTATCGCTCTCCTGGGAAAGCTCGAGAGGCAGGGCGGATTTCAGAAGATAGATAGCCGATGGTTGCGCAACGCTCGTTCGCACATTTGCGTTACACTCTCGGTTGGTTTTTTTTTTAAATTCCACCGAAACAGGTGGAATCTCACGAAATATTTCGTTCTTTATCGCGAGCACAGGGAGAAACACGCTCGGCACGATTCTATTTTATAATTCCCCCACGAGGTAAAAATAATTCGAATCCTTCGCGAAGGTTTGGAGTCCCTCGGGCATTGAAGGTCTCCTCCCTTTCGGCTTCGATTTCTTCTTTTCCTCTTTCTTACCGCCACTCGACTCGATTTATTCCGATATATTCGCGGCGAACAACTCGACGGGGCCCAGCCAGCGAGAGAAAGGGACTCGCCAGAGCACGCGTACTCTCGTCACATTGATTCTGTCTCAGAGGATTTCGTATTCACTGGCTGTAGTTCCACGACTTCCTCCACTGACGAATGGGTAGCCAGGGCGGAATGGCAGAAAACGTCTCGAGATAACACCGCCCCAGCCTCGCCTTGTCCCTGTACACGTAGTGAAGCAACTCAGGCGCAGAAGAACACGGCAGGAGTTTCGCCTTAGTCCTTCCAATGGACGAAATTCCACTTCTCCACTTGGAGGAGGCCTCCTCTCGTTTTCGTCGCATTTATAGTCGCGAGAATTAAAATCGTTTCGTTCAATGCATCGTGCCAGTTTGAGTAAAGTGATTCATTTTCAAGCCCTCGAATATTTTGGAAGCGATATTCAATAAGCAAATTAACTAAAAGCCCGAATCGTCGCCAATAACCAATTCAGAGTTGCATTAAATTGATTCAGCCATCCATCGAAGTCACTGCACGTTGCATTGCCACTATCGTTTACCAGGCGAAGTGACGCTATTTGCAAAATTGATACTGGACGATGGAAAATGGCATTAGAATTTTGACCACTGGTGGAGCGCTTTCGCATCCTGCGCTGGCTGTGATCGTATACGTTGACGCGTTCGCACCATGAGAATTCTACGAAGGTGCGAACACGGCGACGATGATGACGGTTGGATGATGGTGGTGGCGATACTCGTGATGCCAGGAACGTATGCACCAACTACTTCAAAGCCTGGGACGCATGTGTCTACGAACCGCGATGTGCATTACAGTCCAATGGATACGCAATGTAGCCAACCACATGGGGATAAACCATGCCAATAATGCACCCTTCCATTCCTGTCACGTTACGTGGTCGTTGCGCTTTCCGCTATTCTCCTCGTTTAGTACCACGTAACAACAATGTACCACGTCCAACAATTTTTACTCCGTTACTCTCCCAGCTCGAAGTAAGAATTCTATAAGCCCGCAGACAGACGAGACGTCGACTGGTAATCGAGCTGATTGGAATTACAAGTAACAGATCGGGTTAAAATTTTTCCGAAGATAACCTTGTAATTTCCTAAGGAAATTCTCGTTTTCTCTTAGAGGAAGGTAGAGTATTACGTTACGCCACGCTGTAAAGCAATTTTCAGGGGTAGCTGCACGCTGCAGGGAAGAGAGTTTAAGAGAAATAGTAGCAGCGAAGATAAAGCAGATACTGAATAAGAGATCGTGCTCTCGGTTTTCTCGTTTTCGTTTATTTACCTCAGTTATTACCGGCAAGAAGTTCAGTCGTTACAGTCTTGCTACTGTACACCGAAGTCTTCCTCCAGTCTGCTAATTACGCTTGTATACAGAAAAAAAGCATTCACGAGTAAACCTCCCCCTTGGATAACGACGGTTAAACTCCATGTTGCAAAGAAAGAGAGAGAGAGAGAGAGAGAGAGAGAAAAAAAAAATCGAAAACTTCTCCTCCTCGAAACAATGCAGTAATTACATCGCTATGATTTACCTTGTGACGAAGACCGTGCCTTCCACACGAAATATTCCAACGATATTTCAAGCAACTCGGTGCAACGGGACACGCGAGAGATTAATTTACCGTAGCGGAAGCCGTGTCTGATAAATTCCATCCCCTCTGCCATCAACCGATCCCACGGCGCGGGTCCCTCCTCGAGAAAGAAACTCGTTCGCTACACGACGCCGGGGAAACGACAAAAATAATTTTGCCGCGCGAGCTCCTCACTCGGTAGCAGCACGCTCGTAACATCGTTCTTGCTTCCGTGTGCTCTCGAGCCAACTTGATTCCGCTCGACTTATGGGCCCCGTGGCCTCCCGTACCTTCTCGCTCTTGATGCTTCCGGCGAATGAAGTGATTGCCTCCGGCCTGTACGGTAAGAGCGAAGTACTCGCGCGAAGTACTCACGAAACCGCGAAATGACCTGTGCTGGCAAAACGAGGAAGGCATCGTTACGGGGGCGCGCTTACAAAAGCGTCGATTTACAACGTTACAAAACAGCCCCCATTTTTGTCTTTTTTCCACCAATGCAATCCACGTCACGCTCCGCACATGCCATATTTTTCCCTGGGCAAATCGTCGAAAATTCATTTTCCTCCCGCGATCGTGACGGCGGGCTCGCGTAACGAGTGTTTATAATTCGCGACGCGTGCTACGCGATTGCCGAGAGTCGTTGTGGAAGAAATATGGGAGCTCTCGAATGGGTTTACGAGGCTTCACTGATTTTCCTCCCTTTTTCCCTTGTTTTCCACTGATTCGACCCTCTTCTCACCGTCGTTTCACCCACTCGTCGAACGAGCGAAGAGAAGGACGCGGGGGTAGCGCGCGCGTGCCTGTAAATCAGGAGGAAAATATTTGCCGGATTTGTTGCTCCCTCTCTCGCTTTTCCTCTACTCCTTCAGCTCCGTTCCCTTGGCGATTAATAAAACACGCCTTTTCAAGGCTACTCTCCTCGGTGCCTCGTTTTACCAAGAGTAATACAATCGCGGTACTTCACTGCTAGAAAGTACGTACGTAAGGGGCGAGGTGAGATACAGTTGCTCCTCGTTCTCCGTTCAGAGAGAGAGAGAGAGAGAGAGAGAGAGAGAGAGGGAGAGGCAGAGGCAGAGATAGAGAGAGAAAGAGAGAGAGAAGGGCCGAAAGAGCGCAAGAAAGAAAACGAAGAGTGGAAAGTATGCAGCGAGTAAGTAGCTACGTATATACGCGGGTAGCTCCTTGAAGTGGCCACTCCATTTTGAGAAGTGCTTTCCTAATAAGTAGTTAGATCCAGGTGGAGCGTTTGCCCTCCCTACCTGCAGCTGCTTTCGGTTTGTCTTTCTTGATTGCGAGTTTCGTCTCCTCCACCTCGCCTCCCCCTCTCACGTTCGAGCCTCCTCTCTCCTCGTCGTTTCTCATCCTGGAAAATCTAGGTGGAAAGCAGAGAGTTTTCCCCGAGTCCATCGAGGCCGCGTACCACGAACGAAACTTTGCCCTCCTCCACGGCCTCGTTTTCCCGTCCTCGCGGCACTTTGCAATTAGCTCGAATCTATGGCGACTTAGGGGGTGTTGCATATCGTCCAAATTATACGTACTTAGCGTAACTTACTGCGACTTAAACGTCACAGCGCCCACGGGAAGGGTGTCGGGTATCTTGCCCGCTCCTTCTCCGGTTATCTCTCGTGCGTCCCTTCTTCTTTCTCGCGTCGCGACCCACCCTCGTAATTGCTTAATTATGTCAATTAATAGCGTGACTCTTCGTGAGAGTGGTGGACTTCGTGGATCGATGTTCTTGCGTCGTGGTTGTGGTCGCGCTGGTATAGCGCACGTCTTTAGGATCTTGGTATTCAAGCGCCAAAGATCTGTTCTAAATTTAAATCAGCGTCGCGAATGGCGTGGAACTACTTGGAGCAGGGTTCCGAGTATATTGCCAAGACGTCGCAGAAATTTCACGTATCCCACACAATTTTCGTTCCACGCCCCGGAGACAACTCCGTACGACCCCGATCACGTTTCCTCCTGGAAGTTCGACACTCGGGCGACTTAATTTAACGTTTGTTCGCTTCTTGGAAATTAAGTTCGTCCTCGTTGTGACGCCGTGATTAATTAAGCGCGCGAAAGTCGCTGTTCCGCGCGTAATTGGAGCAGGCGCATCCTCTGCCTACGCGACCAACTCGAGTTTTTTTTGTTACTAAAAACGAATAAAGAGCATCCAGTCTTCTTCTCGTGTCCTCGAAGACCAGACGGCGCGCAAGTCGATCGATGGACCGCCGAGTATTATAAGCCGTGCGAGTGCCCTCTCGAGGATCTCTAGGGATGGGGACCTAGGGAAATCCCTGGAAATAAAAATATTTACTCCGTCCTCCGGAGGTAAGGAGAGAAAGCGGGAAAGGATGCCAGCTGGGCAAGAAGGAAAGCCATGCAACTCGACCATTCACTCGGGCACAACCCTCCTCTTTCTCGTCCCTGTCTCTCTATATTCCACATTCTACGGATGATGCTGGTATGGCCCCGTGGCGCTTCTTCCTCCTGCTTCTTCTTCTCCGACAAAGGCCACCTAGCGGCGGTAAGAAAGAGAGTAAGAAAGGGGAGCGCCGAAAGCATAATGGGAAATCGTTGATGGAGACATTATGCCTCCTCCATTACGCGCGATGAGAGGAGAAGGTGAAGGTGGGTAGTGGGAATCGTCCAGAGCGGTGTTTGGTGCGACGATAAGGAGAGAGGAGAGTGGAATGCGCGGAGTCGAGCAGAGAGAGAAAGAGAGGAGAGAAATGGAGAGAGAAATGGAAGTGGCGATGCGGGGCCAATAGAGATCTCCGGAGAAACTGTTTTCTCTCCGTTGAAAATTTCGCCGAGTCGGAGCTCACTTTCTTCCACTGGCGTCAAGTGCCATACGCCACTGTATTTCTGTCTTTTGTACGCGCGTAGTTTTCCACTCTCTCGCGAGATTCTCCGTCGACGGGTGCGTCCTCGTCGGTAGCTTCGAGTCATCTAGAAGGGAAGTAGAATTGGAACGTGAAATCGAGATTGTTCGTAGATTCGTCGTTATCCGTTTTATAGGCATTCGCCTCCAAAAGACCGCGATTGAAATAAGGAGATGACAGACGAAGCATTTCAGTACGGAGAAACGAATTCTTCGAACGGATCGCAATGCCGAGTTTCAATTAGAAGAATTTTTTCGGACACAATTCTCTACCTTGCCGATGACGCCACACAGAAAAATTCTATTTAATATAAACTATCTTTACCCCGAGGCAAGATTTAATTTTCGAATCTTCCTCTTATTGTTAGTGTATTTCTGGATCGCTGTTTTACACGGTGTGATCCGCGCGAACTTTTAACCAGTTAACTGCGTTCGACGTGTATACACGTCCGTACAAATTTTTTATATTCTTGATCATGAACAATAAAAAAACACTTACCATTCGATATGAAAACTAAAAATTAAAACTCAACAAAAATTCCACAGCTGATTGGTTAAATCAACGCTTCTGCACACTCACAGTTTTCGGGCTTATTCCTCCTCCTTTACCCACGTGTAGTACCTGCGTGCTCGTACACGATCCCTCCGGCGAAACACGCCAAAGAGGATAACGTTACGCCCTTCGCGACAAACCCGATACGCAAACCGACCCTGCATCCCCTCGTCCCTTAATCCTCTCACCATCCTCGTGGATCGTCGTGTCATCCTCGCGCATGCATTCCAAGCGTTCCGCGCCCTATTTCGTCGTGCCCACGCGGTCGACGGTTCTCAGACTCGAGGACGCCATCGAGAGAACGAGAAGGAGGAAGGATAGCTTTATTCCCACCACGTAGTAGACGCATTCGAGGCAATTTTACGGGGGGCCGTCGCGTCGTCCGCCGTCGGCCCGTTTTCATTTTCGGCCCCCGGGATTCCCGGCGTAACCTCGTCTCGCGCGCCGCTTGGCCTCGGCTCACCGGCTGCCTGGCTGGCTGGTCGCTCACTCGGTTGGACGTCATAAATCAGCGGGACGTTACCCACCTGACGTTTACATATTCTCACGTGCATTCCTCGCCCCCATGGGCCGCGCCTCTCGCTTCGCCGATGGTACATCCCGATCGCGTGTACCGCGAATTCATCATTCACGAGCTTTAGATGGGTAGCGGCAAAGTCGTCAGGGCCGTATGGAGTCGTCCGTGGGGGTTAGAAAAGAGAGAGGGTGAATCACGTCGGATATCGCGAGAAACGTCCACTCGCGTTTGAAAAATGACAAATTTCGTTGCCACCTATGGCCACCGTTAGTTCGCAAAAAAAGGAGAAGAAGAATGTCAACGAGGTTAATTGCATTTGCTTTTTTTCTTAATTTTTCGAGAACTTTCGGATAACCGATACAATGTATACTTGCTACACCGGACGAGTACAGAGTATCTCGCGTTTCGGAAATTCCATACGTTCGGTGATATTTAATTACGAGGACGAAATTTTAAGGGTACCGAGAGTTTTCCGCGAGATAAACGAAAGCTTTGTATTTCACGAGAGCCGTAAGCTCTTTTTACTCCTCGTTCAATGTCGAGAAAGCGCGCTTGGACAAAGTGTTACGGGGGTCTGCAGTCACTCCTTTTGTTTTACAGCAAAATTCACGAAGTCACCGCCTCGTTTCGCGTCCACCTTGCGCCATAATGCGGCTCCTAGCTAAACGCGCTCTTTATTCTCGAGCAATCGAATTAGAAAGAAGCGCGCAACGTTTCGCATTCGCGATGCACCACGTCCACCACCGTTCTTCAGTTCCCTTGAAATTCCTCGTACCACCGGGAGGGAGATTCTCATTCTCTTTCTCCTCGGCACGTTTCGCGGGATTTATGCGCGCGGCCATATTTCATATCGTAATGTTTTTTCCACGGACGCGCTAGCCCGCGCGCGCAACGAATAACGCGCCACTCCCTCCCTCTTATGGGAACTGGTGGTCCCCGAGCGTATCGATATGTTCAGCAAACCTCCTCCCACACCTCCCGAATATCGCTCCCCGCTTCACCTCCGATTTTCCCTCCAAGTCGAGATTTATGGATCCGCTTCTGGTCCTCCGCAATTGCCACTTAGCATACCGAGAAAAATCCCCCATCACGCATTTTCTTTCCTCTCCGCTTTCCTCTTCTCGTCTGGTTTTGTTCTTCGCGTACTTTCGACGTCTGCCGTTTGTAGGCACGACCGTAAAGGAGGTGACTTAATTCTCTTTTTCCCGTCTCTTTTGAAGGTGCCTGCTTTCAAATGTTTACGCGTTGCAAGCATTTGTAAAAGGCGTTTACTTATAAAAGGTATATTGTAAAGTGAAAGCCGGAGAGGGAAGAAAGACAGAGAGGGAGCGAGATTTCGCGAGAAACGATTCTGGCGTGGAACGCAAACCGAGATAATTGCATCGTCCGGCGTAACGCATTTTCACGTGAGGTGACTTCGTTCGAGATAGACCGAGCCACGGCTCTGCGTCCAGGCCTTTGGCCACATTCTCATTCCGCATGGAATATGCTGGTCCGCCGTAACTCGCGTTTTTGGTACTCTAAGAGACCTCAGCGGTAGTTAGTTCAAACGTACCAGCATACACTCCTACGGTTAGAAGTTTTGCCTCGTTCGCGATTAGCCGAGTTCAACATTGCATCGAACATTTGCAAGGAACCTTCCTTATCGACAAAGAACGTTCGAGAAAACCGAAGAAGAAAATGAGCCACCGATGGCGCAATTACCCCCACCCGGTTTCCGGCGGCGGCGACACCTGACCACCGGCGATCGAGCAGTATAAAAAGGGGGCCGCGAACGAGTTGAGAGCAGATCGACAGATCGACGGGAGTACAACGGACATACAAGACCGACCAAAGGGAGACGTACTGAGTCTCTCTACCGACAAGACAAACCTTTCCTGGATGCTCTTTTGACAGCTCAATACGCCGTATCCCGATCAGTACTCGGGTGAAAAGAGCATCCAGGAAAGGTTTGTCTTGTCGGTAGAGAGACTCGGTACGTCTCCCTTTGGTCGGTCTTGTATGTCCGTTGTACTCCCCTCGATCTGCTCTCAACTCGTTCGCGGCCCCCTTTTTATACTGCTCGATCGCGGGTGGTCAGGTGTCGCCGCCGCCGGGAACCGGGTGGGGGTAATTTCGCCATCGGTGGCTCATTTTCTTCTTCGGTTTTCTCGAACGTTCTTTGTCGATAAGGAAGGTTCCTTACAAATTATTCTGCGTCCTCGGGATTCCTACGGCAGAGTTTTCTTGGGTTTATCCGCTTATCTTTTCCAGTTGTTTCTTTGGGTGGGAGAAAAATCTTAAGAAATCACGCAAAGGAGGGAGGATTCCTCTTCTCGCACAGTTATTTTCTCCGTTGTAAGATTGTTTCCGCAGAATCCAAGAAGAACGATTCACGAAAATTTATATCATTCGTCTTGACATTTTCTCTCTGCTGACATTTTACGAAATCTCCTCGGCTCGTGTTCTCCGTCCATCGTTAAATCCCTCATCGGAATACGATCCCTCCTCCCCTACCATTTTCTCGGAAGCCGATTTCCGGCGGTCACGTTCGTTATTACCGTTCGTCCGTCCGTATCCATTCATTTTTACTGCATCGATCTACAAATCTCTTCGCGCACGCACGACCGTTTCCGGTCGCCTTCTATCCTTGCTTCCTCTCCCCAATGAAATTTCACGAGTACCGAGGAAATTTTCCGCGACCGCGTAGACATCGTCTTCTCCAACGAGGCGCGTTCGCACGTAGGAACTATCGCGAGCGGTGTTACGTGTACCGGTACTCCCTCCTTCCCTCACTTCCTTATTTTCGAGCGCCTCAACCCACCACCCCCTTTTACACCCCCTCAACAACCGAGAACCCTTATCTGCGTTGCATCCGGCGGAGGTGGTTGCCGCTCGCGATGTTGCTTCATCTTCAACGACCTCCGCCACCTCACCGCCCGGTAGTTTCGATCCTCTCCACCTTAGAGGTACTTTCCGTCTCCCCACTTCGAGGATAGCTTCCATCCTCTTCGCATTCGAGCTTGTTTTCTCAGCTTCTGCCGATTCCACCCCACCACGGAAACGTTTTGGTCTTTCCTCGATTTTGGACGTTAGCATTTATATTCCCATGAACCCTTCTCGCCGACCTTCCACCGTCGATTGTCTCCTTTTTGTAAACGTACCGGGGTTGGAATGCACGGTTATCGCTGTAGATACGTGTAAGAGCCGCTCGGAGGTGAAGCGAGGGTGAGTTTGTTATCATCATACCGGTACACGCGAACTCACCTCTCGCATTACTCCGAACTCGCTTCGAATTTCTCTCCGCGGCCATGCGGCGGGTACCTTTTCGCTTCACTCGCGAGCGAGAAAATCCACTGGAGAGAAACCAAACTCCCCAGATGCGATAGCATTTTTCACCGCGCGCGCGCAGAGAGTTTCGCGTCGATTCCTTTCAGAGTCCCTTCGCGTTCCTTCGACGCTCGTTCGTCGTCACGTTTCATCGTTCGTTTCGTCGTTCGTCTCGTCGTTCGTCTCGTCTCTTCCTCTTTATCTCGTATTAATCGCAAGAAGATTTCTACTCGGCGGAGTGCTCTGCCCAGGTTACACGGAAATCTTTCTATCGGTTTTTATCGCGCGCTTAATGAGAATTTTTTTTTTTTGTATTTCACTTCGACGTTTTTGTGTTATTTCCTACTTAATGTCGGAGAATCTTTTCAGAAACACCCTCGCGAAGTCTGGCTTCGATTTTCCGTTTTTCCGCGTCCTCTTGGCCCGTGGATAGAGAAGAGCGAGGATATTCTTCTCGAAATAGACTTCTCGTGTTGCGAATAAATCGCGTCCTACCTCATAACGTTTTTCGATGCGAGTTGCGTCGAGAATGCCGTTCGCGTCTATTCGGTGTGCATTTCTTGTTTCGCTTTGCATTTTTATGCTTTTGCGCTGCGGCATCCATTGCTACGTCTCGCGTAAAGTTCTTTTCGCTGTTTCCGTTTGGAGATTCCGGAACGATCGTGTATCGTAGACGTTAAACATTAACGGTAGACCATTCGAGTTGCTTCCGTTCGCTCGGTACCTCTTTTCAAATTCTGTCTCTCCACGGTAAAATTCGATCTTCGACGTTTCCTCGCAATTTCTGCTTGCAACTCTCGATTCGCGCGGCAATCTTCGACAGAACTCTGCACTCCGATCCTACTCTCAATCCTGACTTCTCATCGCGTAACTCGTTCGTCGGCTCGTACCGCATCGTCGAGCTTCGGCGTCGCGATTTTGTCTCGCACTTTGTCTCACGATTTTCATCCTGAGAAGAAGATCAGCGAAGGCACTCCGTCGAGATCGCTTCGATCTCCTTCACCGCGTACTTTACATTTACTTGAGTATGCACTACGGACCCTACCCTCGTTCCCCTACCTAAATCGCGTCGCAAGCGAAGTTCGAGCGATTGTCCCTTAACCAGTTAACTGTGGAATTTTTAATTGAGTTTTGGTTTTTAATTTTTATATCGAATGGTAAGCTTTTTTTATTGTTCATGATCTAAAATATAAAAGATTTGGATTGACGTGTATACGCGTCGAACGCAGTTAACTGGTGTAAGGTTAGGCGAATGCCATTAGCAGAGAGAGAGAGAGCATAGTGGACAGACAGAGAGAGAGAAATGTGAAATAAGACCGAATGGGAGAGAGAGAAAGAGAGAAACAGAAAGAAAGAGAGAGAGAGAGACGAGATAGTGGAAACAACGGATTGAGTGACGAGAGAGCAGGCAGTCGAGCTCAGAACCTTGATAGGTAAAGATCAAGAATCAAATTAAATCTGGACAGAACGGCTCGACATTACATATTTGTCCACGACTGCATCGCTCTCTCTCAACAAAAGGTCCGTAGATATTTCTTGACAACAGACTCTCTCTCTGCCATTTCCAATTATATATATATATTGTTTTTATCTTCATTTATCAACGTTATTTATAATTTATTTGTGAATGTTGTATGAGTGTATGTGTGAGTGTGATACCGTCTTATTTATTCTCCGAACCTTTACACCACGTTTTACTTCCTTTTCTGTTAATTTTACATGGTTTTTATATGGTCAGGGGAACACAATTTTATAACTGTAAGGTGAGATTTTAGAACATTGACTTATAAATTATTAGTATTTTAATAAATTGACGAGTGTTCCCCAAGGTCGTTTAATTTTATTCTCATAAACCCGAATAATATTATAACCGTTACACTGGTTAAAAAAGAAAATCACGTTATACGTTTGACCTTCGGTGTCTCGAGCGAATCCCGTGGACAAGAAAGGATTCTCCATTCTTCATCGTCTCCACCTCGACCTCCGTCACTTCTTCGCCCTCCTCCTTCCTCGCTTCTTCATCTCGCGGCACTACAAACTACACGTCCCCCGGCACATAATGCCCCTTCGCTTAGAATGGGTCGAAGGTGCTGCATCAAGGCAACCTTGATCCATCCGCCGTCGCCATACCTTTTCGCGTCAGGGGGTAGGGCTTATCTCATTGCTTCCGCTGCGATGCCCCGCGGAGTCGCGCGGGCGACACGAGGGTCCCTCGTAAACGCGTCGCTCTCCGTCCTCGAGCCACCCCTGTCGTCCTTTCCGCCACCATCGCTTTTTCGTCCTTGAGCCGAGCTCGTAAAACAGCGCGAGGATCCTGCGACACACGTGGACCGTAATCGCGAGAATGATTTCATATTCCAACCGACAGAGATGGAGCGCCTGAAGGAGAATATAGAAGCTGACGAATATAAATTTATTACGAAACATTCGCCAACGGAGAAAGCGTTTTCGCGTGTAATCGCCTCGGTGCTTCACGTAGGAACGATGTTAATTGAGAAAGTTTAATTAGCCGAGGAAGTACGGGAATGCGAAAGCCACGTATGCTGTAATTTACTTACTTTCGTCCGCAGTACGACGAGCTCGTATTATGTTCTCGCTCCTTCTTTTTCCACGACGACCACGCTAATTCTTCGAATTCCACTGATAATCCGCACTGTCGGCGATACGCGCGCGCTTCGACCAAGCACCACAACCCCATTAGGTGTTCTTCGCTCGGCTGTCCACGATAGACTGGCGACCTTACAATATTTACACGAACGATCTTATTACACGATTTATTCACTCTCGGAATGTGAGACCTGCTCTCCCCTATTTCTGCTTGCGTTCGAAGCACCGTTGGGTAGATATACGTAAACAAACACGCCCGCACATATGCTTCCGAGCGTGAGGCGCGCGAGAAGCGGAACGCAAGAGAGGTGGAAGGTACCGTGGAGTGAGTTCGAAGGAAAATGCAGGATAGAGGTAGACGGAGATTGGGAGAGGAGAGCAAACGTTTCATCTTTCCACGAGGACACAAAAGGTTCATCCTATGGTTTGGAATATGACATGGCGCTGTCGTTTTGAAGCACAAAACGAGACCCACTCTCCATCCTGTCCTTCTCCACGTCCTTCCTTCCTGCTCTTCCTATTTCTCTTCCCGTCTTCCTCCTCTCGGCTCTCTCATCATCCGACGTACGTAAGGCGGCTGCTCGGTCTGATATTCGATCCACGCGTGGCCCTCACACGAGTACACTTCCACGCGCGCATACTCAGACTCTCAACGCTCATGTGTGCGGGCCATACGCCATGTTTTATTCAAACTGTATTTGTATCGGTGATAGCGCATAGGGAACCAGTGACGAGAAAAAGGGAATACCCCGTTACGATGTCTCGGATATGACGAGCGCCGCCTTTCCTCTCTCCTTTCTCTTCTCTTTTTCTCTCTTCTTTTTCGCGGCATTGCCTGAATTCCGGCTGCATCAGGCCCTCGCTGGCTGCTGCCGGCGCGCGAGAGGATTTTCGGGGATGGAAAATATTTTGTCGAGCGCGAATAGGCTACCTGCGCAACGGACCGGCATAGTTGCGAAGTAGTAGAAGCGTGCCCTTTTCTTCATTCGTTAGAACATAAAAATTCTTTCCCACCCCGTCGAATTTCTGGATTTTCCTCATCGTGACCCGTCTACGTCGAACGATGCGCGAAAGGAGAGAGTATTTTACGCTCATTTCGGAACGCTGCTGGAAAGAGAATCGAACGAGGCCGTCTCTCTCGTCTCATTCGCACCAGACGATTTTTTCCCGTCGCTCTTTTTCCTCGTTTCGATGCTCGCCAACGTTTCTCTCGTATTGGGTGCGCATTCTTTTTTTACAGCCCGCATATCGACAGCCTGGAACAATAATTTCCGCGTCGCGGCCTGTACATCTGCTTTCAAGCAGTAGCGTATCAGCGGCTCGCAGCGAAGTGAATTAAGTTAAATTCAATTGATGTATCCTTATCGCGCGAACCCCGGACGGATCCTGATGGATCGCTCTAGCGTGAAGGGTACGTTGTTGCTCGTTGGCTATTCTACGAGATATTTCTCGAGGGAATCGTCAATGCGTCGTAACGCGATTGAAATAATAATACTTCTTTGGTACTCCATTTATCTCGCATTGGTTCGTTTAGATTTTCGGGTGCATTTGTCCATTGTTATTTTGTAATATCTCTTCTGGCGTATTCGCGTCTACTATACTTTATTCCAATTCTATCATACGGGCAGGATCTCATTTTTATTAGGCACGACCGTAAAGGGAGTGACCTATGCAATCGCCATCCTGAAACCGTTCGGATGTGTGTGTGTGTGTGTGCGCGCGCGCGCGTGCGTGTGTGTGTGTGTGCGTGTGTCCGTGTATATCCTCGATTTCGGAAAAACGGCAGAACCGATCGGGACGAAATTTGGCACAAAAATCAAGTACATTACTGTGAGTTCACATTAAGGTTTGTGAGCCGCCATCTTGAACCGGTACAAAATGGCGGCAAATTGAAATATCGAAAAATTCATATCTTTGGTACTATTCATTGGATCCCGATAAAATTTTACACATACATGTACACGTATACAATGACAATTACTGAAAATTTTCAAATTTTTTGATTGACCGAGTAAAAAATGGCGGCTAATTCAAATCTTTAGTTCAGTATTCCGGCAAAACGACTGAACGGATCCGAACAAAATTTGGCATGTACATCGAGTATATACCCATTTGGTGCCACGAAACTTTATGTACCGCCATCTTCAACCGTTCCGAAATTGTGGGGAATTTAAGTATGGAAACGTGAGTTACGCGGTCGTGCCTATGGCAGAAAGCGAAGCTTTTCTGCACTCGGTAAGGCGAGCGCGAAGCGCGAGCACCCGGCGATCGTGCCGAACACTAACCACCACTAGTTGCGATTAAAAATTACCTCCGCTCCCTTTCGTCTCTCTCTTAGCCCTTACAATAACTCGTCCCTCACTTCTCCTCACCGCGACATTCGCCGCGAGGAACGAGCTGCACCAGGAAAATTGAAACATTCAACTAATACAATTACTCCCACTTGATTCCTACCTTTTATCCCGACCCGGGCGTAAAGCAATTTCGCCCAGCCCACGGGGCTCTTCTTTCTCTTTCCGTATCTTCTCTTCATTGCGTCCAACCTCATCGCGCAAAAGCACCTCACCGCCACGAGTTTCGTCATTACGTCCTCGATGCCAGCGAAGTTTCCAGAAAGAGCGAGGAGACCGCACGCGCGAGGAGGGACGTTTGAGGACGAAGAGAAATTTTATTACACCGATGCTCTCCGGTCTAGAACAGGTTGGACTGGAAGAGTGAAAGGGGCAGGGGATGAAAAAGGGATTAGCCGTTAAGAACACGGCCGCAACCTCGTCATTAGTCGAGATTCGTCGTTAGTTCTAGGCGTGTGGGTGGCGACGCGAAATCCTGTCTATCTTGTTCGTGTTTCCTCGTCTCTTGATCGTTATCCCAGCTTCGTGGCAATTTTCTCAAATCGTGACTGGACGGTATGACAGCTTCGAGCGAGTTGCCACTGCTTTACTCATCTACGAATCGCGTAACCGCGACAAGGAGGATCCGCAAGTGGCCATAAACGGCACTGTCATCGTCAGGATACACGACGATCCGCACTTCCGTAGCGTGTGCTCGTGCAAGCGACGATGAAAATCGCGGAAAATCCGATTATTCGTATCACCGGAACGTCGCGTCCCGATGTCGAGCGGACGCTGCCTGCCTGCCCTTCGCTTCACTCGCGGTGTGACGATGGCAAGGGTGACATTTTCGGGAGGTTGAGAAGCGTAGGGATGCGAACGGTAGGAGGAACCCTCAAATGACGAGGGGTTAAAGTGACACCGGCAGCAACGCGTGGTAGGAAGGGGTAAAAATCGCTGCCACTTTCACGCGATTAAAATTCGAAAAAGCTTCGTCCACTCCGGTGCTCGCGTTTCACACTTGGATATTATGACATCGGAGGGAGGAAATGTGCGAAGGGAAAATTGTGAAATTGCGCATGACAAGTGACACGACGGACCCCTGGTCGCCGCATCCACGCGAACCCGCGAGTCCAAATCGAACGAATATTTGTTTGCGATTTGTGTCGGAGTTGCAGGGTGCGTCGCGATTCTTTTTTATGGACGCGTCCAAGGTCCACAACGAGAAGCGTGCTACATTACGAGTACGTAGTGGATTTTCCGCGTCGCGAAAGCGCGCTCGTCCGGCTAATGAGATGCTCTTGGACGGTGAGGATGGGGGGATAGCTCGTCGATCTATCGCTCGTGGGGTTAATTGGCGCTTAAATAATTCCCGTTCGAGCGCTCCCGCCCACCCTTGACGCTCGTGCAACGTGTCCGTGCCCGGGCCATCCCTTGTTTCCCGTGGAATTTCCGTTTCGATGGAATGGACGAATTTCCATGCTCGGTCTATCGATTCGTTGGACGAAGGGAAGGCTCTGGTCGAGCGAAAGGGATGAAGGAGGAAAACGTGAAAGAGGTAAAGAAGAAAGGAGAGAAGGGACAGCGGAGATATCACGACCTATCCGTTTGAAATTCCAATAACCCTAACGATTTCCTTCCGAACAAATGAGCCCACGGTATGCGCATCGATATTCTCCATGGATGCTGCGTCTGGCTTCCTACTTCTTCTCTTGTCCCCTTTCGCGAAGAATTCAGCTCTTATCAAATTCCAGACTGATCCGCGAAAATATGATGCATTTATGAGAGCCACCCCTTGGAGTGTCCTCGCGCGACGGTAGGGGGAGCGGCGAGCGCCTGTCGTCCTCGACGACGAAGGCCGAATATTTTCTGTTCTCTCGAGAAAGTCTCTCTCGAGCACGGCGGGACTTCGTTTCGAAGAAAATAGACGAGCCTTCGGAGGGGGCTGGGCGAGCTGAGACTCTCCCCGCCCGAGAAAATTCCCCGATCGTGAATAAAATTGCGATTGGGGATAATAGCCTCGGATCGTAGAAGATGAGGGTGGAGAGTGCACGGTAACTCGATAAGAATTACAATGCGGAAGGTACGCCTTGGCCGTCGAGCATATCATTATACTTCCACTCGATTCCTTTCTTTGCCGTTTGCGAAGTAAAAGAGAACCGATCGCTTGTGAAATCGAGAAACAGTAGTGTTACCCTCGTCTTCGAGAATACCTTCGATCTCGAAGCAATCAACCGAGATACTCTTTCGTCGGGCTTACCAACGTCTACCGGAAGATACGAACGCTTCCACCGGCACGCTTCTTCCTGGAAACCGAAAAGCATTCGGAGTAAAAACGGGTAGAAGCGAGTACAAGGTGCGCGTTCGTCGGTGAGATTGAGAGGGAGTGAAAAAGGAGAGGAGCGGGTGGGATGATTTACAGGAAGCCCATTTCGCGGTCCAAGGATGTAGTCGAATCTGCCGCGGGAGATAACGCTAGATTACGTATAGGCGCACGCTCGGTCCTTAACTTCGTCCGTATAACGTTTTCACCCTTAACGCCTACCCATCGTCCTCTCCCTTGCCACCCTCCAACTTCACCTCCCGGTATCCTTTCACGACGGAACGATCTCGTTCGTTGAATTTTTATGGTCGTTCCCCCCTAACCACCCCCCGGCCATTCTTCCGCTTTCCTCTCACGCTCGCTGTAACGCATCGTGTAGGAAATACGATAGTATTATTACACTGGAAGACCTTAAAATATCGCTCGCTCGTATATTCCCATGGCGAATGTTGCTGCCCAGCGCGAAGGCGCGAAGTACGTTACGACGGCCCTCTTTGCACTAGAGACATAATGTTATCCTTCGAGATCGAATTTTGTTAGTCCACGAGATCGTGTCCCCGCGAATTTTACGATATCGAAGAAATCGCATTTGCAAGATGCGAACGGATGCTCCGATCGGATAATAAATGCGTTCTTGCCTTTCTTTTCGTGGAATTCGGTCAGTTACGCTTGGTATGTTACCTCGCGATCCACCGACGCTCCCATCCGGGATAATTTATCCCTCTCGAGCGTCAATTCACGCTCGTTATCTATTTATCAAGGTCGCACGTGCGATCCCTCGTCCGTTTGCGCTCCTTTCTCGTACAGGCATCAGTGGAAGAATGTTTGCGTTCGTTGGTGGCTTGCCGAGTGGACACGCGAGACCGATGTACAGAAGGGAAGCACACACACGCGCGCGCGCAGCTTTGATAAAGCTACACCTTCTTCTTCCTCCACGCCTTTCAACTTCGGAGCCATTGCGCCTGGTTTCTCCTCGGCTAATAAACGACCTTGGGGATTTGGCGGGCGTCTCGGTGGATTTCTCTTTCTCTTCCTGTAAGGCCCTCTCCCTCTCATTCGTTCTCCAACCTTCGCTCCCTTTCGTACCTTCTACCGTATTAGCTCTCTTCTCCTTTTTTCTCCCCCTTTCCTCTCTCGTTCACAGTTTTCGCACCAACCGCGAGATCCGCTCTCGTTTCCGTGGGGTAGGACATTACCGAAACGAACGTCGACATCCTCCTTCGTTCTCGAGCTTTACGATTGTTCGTGGGCTTGATCCAAGTCGTGGATCTTGCTGTCGGTTGGCGAATTTCGTCGTTGAGTATATCTTCGTACCCGTCCACGATTGGACTAAATTCGTGGAGACACATGCTGTAACGTTAAGTGGAATTGTGACACTTTATTTGACGGACGCAGTATGTCAAGTGGAACGTGCACTTGAAGAGACTCGAGAAGCGTAGATAATTTCAGAGTAGAATATCCTCTTTTCTTTTGGTATAATTTTACGGGAGGGTCCCTTTCGGTTCATTCGGTGGAAACGGTCGAGAGTCATCGTGCGCTGTTTCGAACCGCGTTGGTCTGAAAGCAAGGACTTCAATTCGATGTGCTTTGCCAGAGAATTCGTCGGTTAGAATCGAAATTCGCGATGAAGTGGGAAGAGAAGACTACAATCAAAACCGATTTTCCAGCAAACGTCTCTTTGCTTCGTTGAGCGTTTAATTTCGCAGTACAGATCTTCGCTGCTCGTGCGATTTCGACCAACAAAGAAACGTGCGTTACGTGATCCACTCGCTGATTTAATCGTTCCATAACTTATCAAAATTCTCCTTGGTTACCCGACGTCGTTTTTCGCGTGGAGTCACGACCTCCTATCAAATTTACATATTTTTCGATATCAAAATTTTAATCTCGCGATACGCTAGAATATTCGAAATCCATAATTTCAACTGGGATTGTACTTATCCACGATCTTCCCGCTTCTTCTAGATCCGCCAATTCGATTGGAGTAGTCGAGTATCGAGTCCAATAAGGGATTTCCACTAAATTTCTCCTATTCGTTAATCCTTTAATCCGATGACGCAGTGCTTCGTATCTCTCGACTACGAACCCCGAATCTACTCCCATCGTCTGTGTTTAATTTATCGAAACTCACCTTCTCATTTGAATCTCGCTATTCGATTCCACGAAGGCCCGCAAGTCCCTTGGAGGGGTAATTCTCCGGGTAGAATTTCTTCTTTTCCGTCTACTTTAATCTCGCGAACCAGTCGAAAGTCGATTCCCGAGGTTGGCTCGAATCGAAGATAAGAAGAAGTGGAAGAGGGGCGAGCTCCCTTTGGATTCTCATATTCCGTTCGCTCGCATTTTAAAAATCACTACGGAAAATCGTGCTACGAGGAACAGAGAGAAAATCGTTGCGGTCGGGAGAAAGAAAAAATGGCGAAATTTCGCGCGACGCTTAATCGTCACAACTGGCTCTCCACTTTCGTCCATCAATCAACGTCCGGAGCCTACCGTTCGACCGGGCGGTAGTAGAAAATGACAAGAGTGTTGATTCCGATCGATCGGCCTCGTCCCTCTTAACCCCGTCACCCGTTTCCACCTCTCCACCAATTTATCTATTTATCCCTCCTCCTCCTGTCCTCTCATACGAATGGCACCGGTCCTCTTCGATTAATTCCAATGCCTCGCACGATACGCGCGCACGCGCGATGACGACGGTCGTTAATTCCGATGCCATTACTGCCGCGAGACTGGAACTACCTGTATCTGTACACGAGTAAACTGGAAACAGGAAAAAAAATAAGGGAAAGCGATCTCGAAGGGATGGGCGGGCGCAGCGGTGGGTCATTAGAGGTCGTTGGAATTCGTCGAGGATCCGTCACGTCCAAGTCCGAACGCGAAGGGACGAGAGAGAAGCGGATGAATTGTGCGACGAGGAGAGGGGTTGCGGAGAACACGGGGGTTGGAAGGTGAAAAAAAAAGAATTAATACGGTTTCGTCACGGAGAAGAGCGGGACGGAACGACGCTCGTAACTATCGCAATTTCATTCGCCTCGTGTGCCGCATGGCCGTGGTGTCCTTCTGCCTTTCGTCCTCTTTCTCGTACCCTTCGTTTTGTTCGTCCACGTTCTCCTTCTCGTCTAATTGCAATGGGCGAGCGACACGCGCTGGCTGGACTCAGTGGCATTCCGCGGGAGCCCGTCCCGACGATTCATCCCATTCTTCGTTATAATCCCTTGTACGCTCGATACCCCGGTAACTGATATTTCGTGGTTTCATTTCTTCCTCCGCTTCTCCGACATAAGTTCCCCCGTATTCGTTGAGTCGTATTTTAACTCAATGAATTAACCGACGCGAGCCTCGCTTTAGTCGGAGCTAAGTTCTGCATGGATCTTTGGGTCCCTTTAATTTGGCATCGTTATCTTCTCGCTTTTCACGCAGCGCCCTGGAGATTGTCGCGTCACACTGATAATTACCACGACGCGAATGAATTAACGCGATGAATTCGTCGGCGCAAAAGGCCGAGGTTTCTCTTTCTCCACGAATAAATTCGTGTCCTTCCCACGGCGCTTCCCCGACTCTCACCGGACTGTTCGCGAATTCCTTTAAAATTCAGCATTATTACCGTTTCGTCTTTCACGTGGGCAGAGCTACGGCAACACCTCTCCCTCCCACGTTTCTCGTAAACTTTATTCTCCCCGTCTTTCTTACGCCACCTCCAGCGTCTTAAGTTACCTTTTAATGACATTTTCACCGAAGTCCATCGCTCTTGGCGGGGGACGAGGAAGCGAAAGAGAAAATGCAACGAGAGGATGGAAGGAGTGGTCGCCGGTAGAAAAGCTCCTTTAGTCCCTTTTCATTTTACTTCTTACCTCGTTAAAGCTGCGTCGCGTGAGAAACGAAGAGCGAGGCACGCGAATACGCGATTTTATCCACGCCGACGAGGGGGTGGGCAGGCTGGCCGGGAATTTTCTGCGCGTGACGTTTATTATGATCGTGGGATCGCGAAACCATTTGGTGGGAAGTTGAGTGAAGCCTTTTGCAGTAGTTTCACGTTTCGTTGAGCTTCGCTGTGGCGCGCACGCAGCAACGCGTTCACGTTAAATGTTAAACACCATCCATCGAGCTCGTCGACTCTCTTTAAATCGTTACCTCCACCCGTCATCCCCTAAATCTCGACCTTTCGTTTTTATCAGTACGATCCACTACGCACCGGCGCGAATACCGCATGCGTTCCGCGTCCCTAACTAAAATCCACAAACGCAGGCGCGCGCCCACACCGCGACACTTCGACGATATCCTGCCACTTTTCAGGCACAAAATTAACTTATTCGACGTAGACCGAAACGGTGGGTGTACCCAGGAGAAGGGTAAGGGTAGGAAGAAGGTAGCAATGTGGAAGGTAACGACGGAGGGGGTGCAAGTGCAGGGGAGGTGGGCTTGGAGGAGTGAGAGAAACCACTTTATAAAGTCCATCGACCTGTGCAATGCGAGAAACTAACGTAGCCGTGGCGCGTTCATTAACATACAACCGTCGCTGGGTATCGTCGCGGGTGCAACGACGCCGACGAGTAATTACGCACGCCTAACGCGCCTGTGTACCGCGAGAGGAGGCGGAGGTGGCTCAGGGATGGCGTGTAGAGAGCGGTGGTGGCGTGCAGTGGGCCGAACGCGAAGGAGAAGGGTGCGCGACGAGAGTGGGTGGTGCGTGCGAGAACGAGGGATTGCCGAGGATGGAAAGTACGAGGAGAGAGAGAGAGAGAGAGAGACACGCGCGAGAGAGAGAAAATAGTGAGAAGAAAACGACGAAGCTCCAGCCGAAGAAAGAGAAATATTACGAGGATCTAAGAAAGAGGAGCAAAACACAGGGTGAAGAAGAAAGGTCCGCGAAGGAAAGCGAAAGAGGTGGGAACGGGGGGTAAGAAGGAGAGAGTGATATAAGGAGTAGGATAAAATACTGAAGGGAGCCCGGAAGAGAAGAAGGAGTAGGAGCGCGTGGTGCGAAGGGTGGAAAGGTTGTGGACGCGGAGGAGGAAGGTGGATGTATGCGGTTCGCGGGAGAATGAAGGGAGATAGGAGGGGTAGGCAGCGTAGGTAGGGTTGAGGATGGTAGTGGCGTCGTTGGTATCTACCTGCCCACCACCACCACCACCACCACCACCACTACTCTACGCCATTGGCACCGGTAGTCGGTTGAGGGGGTTGGTTACTACCGACCCACACATTCCTAGTGCTACGAGGTGATGCGGTGGTGTGTTCTCCTTGCCGGTGCGATGGTAGCGGCAGATAGTGGGTTGAAGGGTGGAGAACCGTAGTGGGCAGAGGGTGCTGGTAGTGGCGGTGGAGGTGGTGGAAGGGACCGAGGGATGTGGAGAAGGGTGGTGGGTGAAGGTAGAGGAGGAGAGGTGAAGGAGCTGAACGAAGAGGAGGGTGGAGGTGGTGGAGGTGGCCGCAGAATGGGAGAGGAGAGGGTGCGCCGTCGTTGAGGGTGTTGGTGGCGTTGCCGCTTGTACTCACCGACGTCGGTGGCGTCTCTGGTGGTGGTGGTGGTGATTGTACAGGTGGGTGGCGGCGGCGTCGGCGGCAGTGGCGACAACGACGATGGTGGCGGGGGTAGTGGCGGCGGCAAGGATGGCTGTGTTAGTGGTGGTGGTGCCGGTGCCGGCGGTGGCGTGGCTCAGTTTCAGTGTTCGTGCGGCCGCTCCCTGTCGCACACGGACGACCAGTCACTGCGACGCGCTCGCTGCCGGCGTCGCGACGCCGCTCTCTGCCCGCAGCCTGCCGCGGAAAACGTGCTCGCGGAAAAATACGCCGGTAGAGTGTCCGCCAGAGACGAGCGCCGTCACTGCCACCCCGCCTAGGCAACGAATCTTTTTCGTTACTTTTACCCTCGTCGTAATCATTTCCACCCTTGCGTGTGCGTTTTTTTTTCCACCCTCGTTTCTCTCGTTCTCTCTCTCTTTTTTTTTCCTTCCTCTTCTCCTTTTACGAGATCCTCCTTCTTCGGAGGGTCTTTAACCGCGACGTTTCGTTCGTCGCGAAGAGATTTTTAGGTGCACCCGTGCTCAGGTGGAAATTGTGGATTTTTACGAAGTGCGCGGTGCGTGGCGACTCGAGGGGAAAGTACCGTTTTTGGTTTCGATTTCAAGGCTTTGGGCGATCGAATTTATGTAGAAGGTCGTCAGTGCCGGTCCACCGGTGGTACCTCGAAGATCGCCACCTGTGGATAATCCGGCACCCTCACTGTCGAATTTATGCCGCGCGAGTGGCCCACCGTGAATCATCGCGTCCTCCTACCCTCTCCGACGTGCATCCGCGAATCGTTAAATTCGTCGTGCATGCTTCGCTCACTGGCACCTCTTCTTCTTCTTTCTCTCTCTTTCTCCCCCTCCAATTTCGCGTGTTCGCTTGCAATCGTGTTCCCCCTTTCTCCTCTTGATTCTCCTCACATTTGAAAAAAAGAGAAAAGGAGATATGACAGGTGTTGGAATAGCGGTGAACGAGAGCACTTAACGCATGAAAACGATTCGAAGAATAGGGGTGAACTTTTCTTTTTTAGAAACGCAAGCTTGACGTTTTTATCGTCGGTTCGTCGACACCGCGTACTGTCACGCTTTTGTTCAGCTTAGATTTCTCTCATATCGATTTTCCTTGGGTACTAGACGTCTCGTTCGCTCGATCGCGAAGGCTATTGAAATTCGCAGGTGTTGTCTGACTGCATCTGTGACAATAGTCGTGCACACGAATCTACTCATTCAAAAGCTATACGTTACATTTGAATTTTTAATTGAGACTTTGGTCCGGATGATAGAGTATCAGAAAATGTCCACAATTTATCGCGTCTCTTGTTTATTCGAGCGCCGCGGCTCGGCTCGAAATTCCCTTACGTTTCTCACGTCTGCTCGTGAAATTCTCGAACTCGGAATTGCCCGCAAGAACGGAATATTCAATAAGTGGCGAGCCCTCGACGCTACTGGAGAGATAGCAACGGAATAATTATAATCGGTATCGCGGGATGCGCGCACGTGCGCACCCGTCGCGCGCGTATCGCCGCTGCTGTATCGGGATTGGAAATCAAAAGGGGCCACCAAATTGCTGTTCCCATAATAACAGGATTATCGGCTGGAGTAGTCTCGTTTACTCGCACGATGCGTGCGCGTTTACGCGCTCGCCGATAATCGATTTCGATTTCTCCTCTTGACGATTACCGCGAACGATCGCAGCGCGTAAGCGCTGTCGTGTTCTTATCATTCTGACGAAGTAATCTGTACGTTTGCAGAATCGCTCCCAGAATTCGTAATAATTCCTCACGCGTCTCGAGCCCCTCCTATTGCCGTCAATTTCCCTACTATCCCTCTCAGGACACGCGCGGTGCACCGTACCTTCGGATACCTACTCTACATTGATATTAATAGTTCGCGTATTCCTAACGGACGAGTCGATTTCTATCGCGTCACCCAATTCCCTGCTCTACACCGTTCTCGTTCACGCCAACGCGTCCCCCCTTCTCGTTCCCACGCGACGCGTCTGTCAGTTTCCACGCGAAGGTTCGAGCGAGAACGAGTGGTGGTAGCGGGATAGAAAGAGAAAGAGAGAGAGAGAGAGAAAAAAGAGGAGGAAAAAGAGTGAAACTAAAACACTCCGCTCGAGCGTAAGAACGCGGCCGGCGTGCATCGTGACTCGCGCGGATGCGGCGCACAGCGAAACCAACAAGTGTCTTAAATCAACAAGTCCCAAGTATCCAAGGTCACGGCTCTCCGTGCACACCAACCTCCTCGGTCGGAAAGTTTTCATTGTGGTGCTAATTGAGGGTCATCTCTCTCGCTCTCTCGCTCTCTCTTACCGCTTTCTCGCGTTCCTTCCACTCTTCGCTATAGTCACAGGTCACCTCCGCGACCTCCAACACCTTCACGACATCCTCCACCACCTTCTTCTACTCCTCCCCTTGCTGGCTTCCGCGCGTTCTCTGGCGCGTTTTGCACCCTCGCGGATAGAAATCGTGCGAACGACAACGAAGTTTCCTCGTACCGCGATAAGATTCCGTGCTACTCTCCGGTCTGCTTCTCCTCCTCCAAGTTTCTCATCCTCCTCATTGGCGCGCCCTTCGCACCGCGACAGGATAATAAGGGGACTTTCGGTGGAAGGCGTGGTGGTTCGCATCGGAAGCTCGCACGAGAGAGAGCGAAGTGAGGGTAGCCTACGCCGGAAGCGGTTCGGAAATCCACACCGAACGTTCGTGCACGAGGGTGCGAATCAACATCGCGTTCCATCCTATCTTTCCTTCTTACATTTCGTTCGAGATGCACCGAGCAAAACTGCAGGTGCACTCTCGTTCGATGAATTTTTGCGAAGTTTTAGGATGAGAACGAAGAAACTGTGAACCCGGCGGAAATTAAAAATTAAAAAATCATCGGTCAAGCACTCGTTACGATGTTACGCAATTCTAAGTTCTTTAATTTCTATCGTGTCATTAGCCCCCTACTGAGAGTGACCGTGGCGGCGCGTAGCTCTCGCGTGACGGAAGAGTCGCGAAATGCGTCCCGGAAATTCACGTTAAAGCGAAGAAGTGAATTCCAGTGGCGAGATATTTGTGCGGAGGGTTTTCAAAAATCTAGAAGTGCGTCGTGGTTCTTCCGACAGGTACATCGTGTCGGGACTGCTGTCGATATTCGTGATGGATTTGTGAAGTATGCGCGAGACTCGATGGGAATTGAAATAAATATTCAACGAAAGGTTCGAGCGGAGTATCTTCTCCTCGTCCGAGGAAATATTCAGCAGAGGTGAAAGAATTCTTTCGAGCGACTACATATCATCCGTAAAATAATGTCGAATTATTCAATGTTCGCGTAACAGTGACAAATGCCGAAGCGCGAAGTTTCTTGCGCGCGAGCGAATGAATCTCCGTCCGGTGGACTCCGTGAAGCGAGTGTCACTCGAGGGACCGGCCATCGAGCGAACTCAACGAAGTTCATCATCCACGGGACACGCGAGGTGCAGCCGCGATAATTGCATTATCAAGTGTCCCCGTTTCTCAAGTTGCTGGCGGAGCGTAATGACACTGGAAGTGTAATAAAAATTCTGTTGGAAGTGCCGTCGATCCGCGCCCTCGTAGCACTCGACAACCTAAAGAAAGAAGAGCGACACGTTTGGCTAAATCGCCAGACCTCGCGCGAGCATCGACGAGGCCTCGCGATCTCTCGATGCGCCGCTATTCCCGAAGCGAGCATTTCGACGGCGACCGGAGGCGGAGGTGGAAGAGGAATAGCGGAGAGGCGGAGAGGAGGAGAAGAGGGACGAGTCAAAGGGTGGGAAGAGGAGGAGGAGGAGGAGCCGGAAGAGGAGACTCATCCTCCAGCGGACGGAAGTGAATTCGATCCCCGTCGATGTTGTCGATCTCGAGGGAGCATTGACGGGCTCTCGCAAACCACCCCTTTGCTACCACCAACGGAGAGAGAGAGAGAGAGAGAGAGAGAGAGAGAGAGAGAGAGAGAGAGAGAGAGAGAGCGAGAGAGAGAGAGCGAGAGAGAGAGAGCGAGAGAGAGAGAGACAGACAGAGAGAGAAAGGGAACGGCTTAGCGATCGGGCAGCAGTACCGGAAGCACCAGTAGCTCGCTCGCTCCTCCACGACCGTGGGTAGTCATCGAATTCCAATTATGTCTCAGCAGCATCGAAGAGGCTCCATGCACGGGGGCAGTCCCGCGCCGAACCATCCGGGCGCCACGACGACTGCGTCCTCGAACCTTCCAGTCTCGCACGAGGTTCAGACCAGGGGTATACCGTTACCCGGAATGGTGCCGGCCGCTCGCTCCATCCACGGGAGTCCAATGCACGGGAATCCAATCCACGGGTTCGTCAACCCCCTCGGACCTGGCGGCCTCATTCATCCCCCGCCGCCGCACGCGGTGGCACACGCTGCTGCGGTTGTATCCGGAATTTCTCATCATCCACCAGGCGTCCACCAAGGTACCGCTCTGCTCGAGGAGGAACAAGGGAGACGATCCCTTCGCGCTCCTTCGAAGAATTTTCGGGACTTGCTGGCTCGCACGACGAAAGAACGACGGAAGGCTCTGCGCGGTAGATGCGACCTCTCTCGTGTTTCTTTATCTTCTCGTTTCGATGCTTTCTCGAGGAGCATCGGGCTGTCGAAGAAGGGTATTTCTTGGGAGGGTGAATTTTTTGTTTCAACGAATGAGGACGTTTGTTGCCATCGTTGGGGATAATCGAGCGGATGCATTTAGTAATGATGCAGTGGATTAGGAAGGGGTATTAGGATAATTGGCTCGGCACTAATTGGTGGGATCGAGCATTAGATAGATTACAGGGTCACTGTATATTAGGTGAAGGATAATAGGCTCGTTGGTAATTGTTGTTGTTTCTGGAAAATTGCGCACGTTATCGTCCAGGTTACTCCCCACTCGTATGTTTCATTTTGTAAAAGTAGCGAAGGTGGGGAAAGAATTCTTCTCTAAGCTACTCTTCCGCTCGAATTCCGATGTTCGGAGTTTGGTGACCTATCGAAAATTGCCATCGTAAAAAATCGTTCGAGCGACGAACTACTTTCCTTCGTTTCTAATAGTAGCGAAATACGGAGGACCGATAACGTCGTCTTCTTTCCGACAAAACTCTTCCCCGAACATTTCATTCTGGCGTATCCTTCTGAGGGTGGCAGCTCGAACGAGGCCGGGGATTTACGCTGACGTTCGCGATTTTGCGACGGACACGAAATTCGAAGGTGGAAAATTTATTCGTATAATCGGCGCGCGGCAGAGGCCGAGGGTGTCAGGTGGGGGAAAGTGGGTTGGAAGTGGTGGAGGCGGATTGCAGGTTGCCGATGGGTCTCGATTACCGCGGGATCGTTCCATGAATCGTTCCCTCGTTGACGTTGACGTAGAAACGGTCGTTGGACGTACGCTGATCGCTCGGTGATCGGCGGACCGAGAGTAATTGGTTCCCGTTGATAGATGAGATACGACGTTCGACGTGTTTGCGATTAAAAGATGAACGCGGCCATGCCCATGGTACGTTCTACGTCGACTTCTCCCGGGGATTGAAAGCCTCGCGTTTTCTTCTTTTTCTCAAAAAGAGGATGGAAATAAAAAGAGAAAATTCCAACGTCAGCCATCCGGCCGATTTTTCGGTGGACCAAATATGGATTCTCATTCGGTTTTCCGATATCCCAAGCGCGATTTCGCATCTTGATGGATTCCTCGGGCCCTACCAAGGATTTACGATTCTCGACGTATATATGGCAAAACGAATGGGTCGTTTTGCTCCTTAATATTGCGAACTCTTTTATCGATCGAGCGTGTCCTTATTGAGGGATTTCGTTTGCGAGGTGGAGCGTAGAAGCACCGTTTACAGAATTATTGCTTTTGTTCGCTTATCGCGGAAGGGAAATTCGTTTGACGATTCCTTATCATGCACGAGCGTGTTGCTTGCAAATTACACGCTACATAAATTTCATGAAAGCTTCGCGGTATTCCTTGTAAATTAATTTCGTTTTCTTGCTTCTCTTGTTACCTTCCGTTCCCTTTCTCGGTGCCGTGACACTTTCCGCAATACTCCGTGTAATACACCCTCTTTATACTCGCCATTGGACTTTGACTTTTTGCCCGTGCCGTTCTTTTATGTCATTACGCGCGTAA
Source organism: Tiphia femorata (assembly GCA_944319695.1). Classification (NCBI taxonomy): domain Eukaryota; kingdom Metazoa; phylum Arthropoda; class Insecta; order Hymenoptera; family Tiphiidae; genus Tiphia; species Tiphia femorata. The sequence goes on from OX090902.1 coordinate 7,617,872, forward strand.
TCTCCCCACACATCCCCTTCCCAGGAGAGCTTTCGACTTTCTCGTTCGAAAGGGTAAACGTCATCTTTGGGCTGACTACTCTTGCATTCGACAAAGTGTAGCGCACTTTGCACAGGATAGAGAGTTACTTACCACTTTTCGTGAAAGTGTAAATCTTTCGTGCCACGATGTGTCACTTCTTCTGGCAACCCTGCGATTAAATCATGAGATTGTATCTTTACGAAATGATACTCGCAATTAAACATAAACGAAGGAAATTTTGACGATGTGTAATTCGATTGAGATTGAAAACTTTACCGCCATCGACCAGTGGGGAGGCCGCGATCAGATCGATTTTACGGTCTTCGCTTTTATACCGTTTTGGCGCCCGTATAAGGCATCATCCGAAAGGAGCCCCTGGTCTTTCATTCCCCTTTACGATCAATTTCATAACGGGGTATAAGATGAGTGGATGCGGTGACCCCGTCTTTGTTTGGACGAAGAAACCAGGTACATCAGCATACTTCGAATACGGTAAAAACTTTCGAAAGATTTCGCCGTAGATGAGAACTTTTCTCTCTCACCTTTCATAGCGTCCCGAACCCTCTTCTTTCGGGTACCATCGATTTCGGCTGTTCCGATAAATTACCACCGTTGACTTGTTCCCAATGAAAATTTTTACGACGCAGATACTCGTCTGTAAGAGTAGAATCTAGCGAATGTAAGCTCTGATGGTATTTGTAACCCTCACCTACGCGTTGCTAGGGATATTGAATGTCTCATCAAGTTGCTCGATTATACCGAACGTTTTAAAATATCTTCACGGTATCCACACAGTGCATAAGCCTTTATGTTGTAAAAATGATAGCACGGTCGAGCTTTTAACTATCGAAAGAAGGGTCACTGGAATAGGTCAATAAGCACGTAACGAAACCTTTAGCGTCGTATTTCATGAGCATAGTTAGCCTTGGGCTCTCAAGTGGCAGCTCTACAGGCCGATCATGAGAATTACCATCCTTAGTCATTTTTATGTTTCACATTTTACGTCCCCCATTAGCATCGATCGTTCCCCTAACAGCAATAAATCTCATCGCGTTATTCGACGCTATTACCGTCATTGTCGTGAACGTTATAAAGCGGTTTTATCGTCCTCCTAGATTGCATATATTTTCGAGGATTCAACAGGATAATACGCCACCCGAAGAGCTCACGAGTTATTGTCTCTTCCAAACCTCCCGTTTATATACCCCTCTTGAAGAAAGGTCTCCATATAATTCTTACAGAGGATTGGTCAGAGTTTTTTATACCTTCGTCTCGACATTCTCATTTCGCGATCGATAGAAAAGTTTTTCTAACATCCTCCTGTTTCTCTGTATACGAAAAGAATCAGCTTCCACTATTTTTACAATACCTCTGTTCTCCAACCACGATCCTTCCATTAATTCAACCGCAAAATGCAAATTCCATTATATCCTTCGATATCTTCGGATCAGTTGCGCTATCGTCGCCCAAAGATTTTACAAATTCTCGTCCGAGTGAGTACGCTGCGTAGCGCGGAGAAGATTTTAGCGGAATAGTTCTCGCTCCTCGAACTCATCTATTCTCTAAGAAGCCCCTCTCTACAATCCCGTGATAGAACCTCGACTATCGTCTAGACTTTTTACGATCTTTTGAGAATCTCCTCTCGCGTACCCCTCTCGCACGTGAGAGGTGCTGGTAGGAGGAAACGGGAGCGAGCCATTCTCTTTTATGATCGATCCAGGACGAAACATAAGTCCTCCCTTCTTGAATACTCGAAGCTGCCCCGGGGCACTCTCTCGCCTTTTGTCACGGACTATGTTACTCGTTTAGCCACTCTCTTGAGGGAGCCCTCCACTAGTGACGAGTCGACTCGATTCAAGCGTTTACCATTATTTATCGGAACCGTCGAGTATTCCGTTACTTCGATTTCTCTCACCCTACACAAGTACCTCAGCCCTCCTTCTTACCTCGTCGATTGAGTAAATTCGTTTGCATACCCGAGGCGACGAGCCCGCATCCTCTTCCTTCCTTTCACCGAATTTTCCTTTTCTTCCGTCCTTGCGAGAAAGACCTCACTCGAGTTTTCTTGATCCACAGGGATAAAAGGAAGAAATTCAGGATTACCTCGAGTTTGGCCCTTTCCCTCTCTCTTATTCTCTCTTGTCTCATTCTCTTGCCTATACCACGGACTGCCTCCTATCCCTTTTCGCCTCGAGTGAACGGACGAACGAGCGTCTGTCGTTTACGACGTAGCGGCGGATTGCGTCGTGAAGACGGCGCGGGCCAATCGGTTTTGTGCTTTTTTTCTCTCCTTCCCCCCTACACTTACTTTTCTTTTTCTTCTCCTAGGGCGTTCCTCTTCCGACGTTCCTCTTTAGCTCGCATAAACCGAGAGTCCGCAATAAAACAGCGAAATTCCAGGAGCTTTACGTTGTCGTTGAGGATATTGCGATTAAAAACGTTGGGCGTGTCCTTTGGGTGCACCTGAAGCGCTCGAATCTCGTAAAAGTCTCCTTCGAGTTGACGGATCGCGATTAGACGGGTGCGCCTGGACGGAAGGAGACGAAGAGGTTCTTCGTCTTACCATGTCAATGAGAGATTTTATTTCGAAGTTAATCGAGCTTCCGTGCTAGTCCCTTCTTCTCCGTATTTTTATACGGACGATAACAATCTCTATTGGTGGAACGGAACGACAGGTCTAATAGGGTGTTTTACGGCCGGGATAATATCCTCCTTCAATGTCATGCTCTACTTCGCAAAAAAGGCATCGATCAATCCCTATCCACGAGGACGAGCGATTATCCCCTAGTTATAGGTTCCTCCATAAAAAAGATCGTTGTTCGACAGACATTGTCTAGACTCAACGCGCACACGTGGTACACATTAATTCAAGCTCACCTGGACTCCGTTGCATTTTAATCAGCATTATCGGTTTTACGCGAAATTTCGCAGAAAAATGTGAATGCTAAAGAGAAGTCCTCGTGGAATTCTTGATCCTTGAGGTCTTGGAAACGTGGCGACCGAAAATTTCGCACCCGAGCCTTTCGTCGATTCTTTCGTCGCGATCGCACGCGCTCGATTAGTGGTCACGTGGGTATTCGCTTGAAGGCAACGAGAAGATACCACCGCCCGGCTCCCCGTATTCGGCGCGCGGCTCGCCGATGAGAACTCCGATGAGTTCCGGTCACGGAACACCCCAGGACTCGCCCCACGTCAGCAGGCATCGTCGTGATTCCGACCACGCGTCGCCTGGCGTCGGTATCGGCGTCAGTGTCGCGTCGAGACGAGCCTCGTCGGACGTCGTTTCGCCTCTACCGCCGGAAGGTCATCCCTCAGGGTCACCCGACAGCCGTGGCCGTCGACGATCCGATTACAGTCCTCACCAGGGTATGTTTCCTCGAAACGTTCGCTCGAAAAGATTTCTCTCACCATTCGCGGATTTTATCCTACTACGAATTTCTCGATTTAATCCTCGTGGTTATCATTCGCTTATTTATTTACTCGTGATTTAACGCGAAGCACGGTAACATCCCCGTTTCCTTCTCCTCTACTATCTAGAATTTAAGATAATATCAATCTTGGGAAATCTGCCTACATATTTTCTCTCCCTTATACCTTAATCGCGCTGAGTACGACGACATGCCGCCTCGTTAAATCGACGATCCCATTGAGTATAAACTCAAATAGATACTCCGATCCCTGTGGCGGATAACGCGGTCTATTGATTCTATATGGGCACGCGATTTGAGGGGAAGCGTCGCGCGCGTCGCTGATGCGAAATGCGCCTGCAGCGGACGGGCTTCGTTGTACGAATTTCCATGGACCCTTCGAAATCTCCCGTTTTCCTCATCCCATCTCCACTGCATCCTGCTCGTCCTCTTAATACCCTATGGTAAACGCCGCCACGTTGTGTCCTTTGATCTGACGGGTCTGCGGCTTTGAGGAACACGCTAACACACACACACATATACGCATACTCTCTCTCTTCCTGTCCTCGAATCTCTTACGCGTCTACTCGTTTTACCGAACACTTTCCGTCTCTGTTACACGCTCGCCCGCAAAGTTACATCGCCAAAGGAAATTTCCGTTCTCGTGCACGTGATGACGAACGCGAAGGCGCGCCTCTACCGCACATTTTCCTTCTCCTATGGCGCGTGCCATTTAATGCATTCTCACCTCGCCCAGCACCGAATTTCGGAAGTATCCTTTGCAGGCGGTTTTCGCGAAATAAGCTCTCTATCCGCTTACGATCGTTAAACAAGTTCGAAGTGGCCGTTCGGTGTCCGAGGATACGGGATCCTAACACGTGCTGGAGGGAAAGAGGAGGAAAAAGAAGGGGCAGTTGGTGGAAACTTTTTTATTCGTTCATTCGGTGGTCCCTACCTACGGACGTTTACGAGCTTAGAAAGTATTTTTGGTTTCCCACCCCACTTCGCTTCTCCGTAAACCTCCCTTCGATCTTCACTTTTTTTTTTCTCTTCCTCTCGTCTCTCCGCCTTTCTCTCTCGCCTCTTTTCCCCGGGCCTTTTTTCCAACCCGTTGGAAGCATCGAGATTGCGATCGCGTTTTCACGTACTTAAGGAGGACGAGGTGGGGGTGATGAGAAGGGGTGGTGAAGGACGAGGTAGACTAAGGGCTGGGTTTAAGGGAGAGGAGATAGTGATACGGATAGTCTTAAATCGAGCTGGTCGGAGGTGGGGCGTAACAGAAAAATACTGTGGGCTGGCGCGAAGGTAGGGCCGTGACAAACGACGCGAGGAAACGTTAAGTCCTTCGTCGAGAAGGTCGTCTACCGGTCTGCGTGCTTCCGTCCGAGTTCAACGAGTCCACCTCTCTTCGCTTCGCAGTTCGACACTAGCGCCAGAGTTCTCCCTCTCGCTTAACGGCGAAGGGTTTCAATCCGCTCTACGAGGCACTCGCTCGTTGAACTTCGTCGGGAGATCGCAGATAGCGAGCGAGTGGCTGAACTTCTTCATCCACCGTCGCGATCCACATCAGGTGATCTCCTTAAAGAGACAATTTTCGAACAATGGGAAGGTGCATTATCACCGTCGAAATTTACTTCCAGATTATCGTTCGTGAGGTACGAGAACTACTTACGTCCATGAAAATTTAGGTTGTGTGGAGAATTAAGTAGTTACGATCGAAACTGGTCAGCCCAGTATTTCGAAGATCAATAGCACGGCATTGGAACGAAATTTTACAACATTCTCTTTGGAATTATGTTTAATGAGTGGCAATTGTGCATAAATTCACCTCTCGTAGCTCGTAAAGAAAAAAAAAAAAAATTCTTTCAAGGAACCGCAGTAGTATAACCTCGCGATTGGACAGCCACTGTTACATTTTGGCATCCTCTGGCGCACACCGATAAAACGCGAAGAGCGACGCGCTTTTCGCCATTTATTTCGCCCCGGGGTGCCGCAGTGGAGAGACCCTTTCCTCACCTTCCGGATAGTCCCCAAAGGGACGTGGAACAAAGTAGGTGCGTAGAGGCGAGGCGTGGCGTGGTGGTGGAGCGCGCCAGTGCGTGTGCATTCTGACGGAAAAGTACGAAGGGCAGGGTGGAACAGTCCCGAACGGAGAAGGACGAGAAACGAAGGAAAGAACGGGAACGTCATAACTCGCTGTTACGCGGTAGCGTGCAAAACCATGCCTTTCTCACTCGTCCACCTCGACCCTCGCTTCTTCCATCTGGCCTTGGCGAACCCTCGTCCAAACCGAGTTTATCACCGCGACAGATACCAGTAACGAGAGGAATAAACATCGTCCCACCAACCCTTTTTCGTCTCCTTCCGGTTACTCTCCATTTTTGAATTTCCCGCCCTTCCGAAACAATCAGCGTCCGCCTTGCGCTACCCTCATCACGTGCCCGTGCGCCCGTAGTCTTTTGATTTGCGAATGAAATTTACGTTACGAGCTTGCGGGTGCCGTCGGGGCGACGAAATGGAAGTGGCAAAGGGATGGAAAGAAAAGGGAAGGGGAAGGATTGGGCGGCCGCGAAAATTGCGGTCCTGGAGGGTCGGAGAGAAAAGAATCGCTGGCGACCTTGCCGCAGGGGCGAGAGGTTGTTCACCGGTGCTTGGTCCGTCGCGAATTCTGCGAGCTTGCAACTTTTTCTTCCCTTCTTTCCTCATTCCGGTCCCTGCCCTCCTCTATCTTTGGCCCTGAACCTGTCGCGCAAATCTACGCTAAGCTCGCTCTCGCGCTAAATTCGCGCACGTTCCACGACGTCGGTGTTGGTGGAGAAAGTCGAAAATTGCGGCCTCGTTAGAGAGGGGTGGTGGACGAGACGAGGGATAAGAGACAAAGATTGGAGATAGAGAGGAAGGAAGGAGCGAAGGAGAAGGAAGAAATCGCGCGACGTCCTGTCCCTTGGAAGGACGAAAGGTTGTTCACCGTGGGACACACAGTTGCCACCTTCTTACTTTTTAGGGGGAATGGATACTTCGTGACTGCTGGACAGAGTGCTTCCATCCTTCTCTTCGTTCTCTCTTTATAATTCTCTCTTTCTCCACCTTTTACGCGTTCTCTTTCTGGATCCTTTGCCTTTCCACGTGGTGTGCATGGAGAAGGGCGAGCTTAATGCTTTCCCGTCACGTTCGTGGCGTCTGTCTAAGGGAAGAAAAGGGGGATGGAAAGTTCGGATAAATTACGATGAAACCGATGGGCGAGGGGCCTCGCGTCGACGAGAAGTCAGACTTGTTATTGCGTCCGCGTTAGTCTTCGCCGTTCGTCTTTCTCGAAATGAATCGAGCATGGCGGTGGAAGGGAGCGAAGGGGTGAAAAGAGCTTCTTCTAGGAGGAAGTCGGTGAAGTTCGCTAAGATCGACGTGCTTAAGTGGAAGAATGTTGGTGCTTCGCGTGACCGAGTGACGGTAGGTTGAGAAAATGAGGGAAGAAGTAAGGGGAAAAAGGGGGTTGGAAAGGCAATAGCCTTGGAGGGGTGATAAATAATAAAGTTTGGATGTATGAAATTTCTCTGGCATCGGTCAGCTGTCCGTTATTAAACGCCGTACGTCATATCTAACGATTGCGCAACGGTTCTGACTCACATTCTTCATCTCGCCTTTCTCTTTATAATCGGGCAACAGTTTCGTCTGCGAGCAAGCTATTATTTTCTCAAGCTCGTCGGAAATGCAAAGTGCGTCACGGTCGAGGACAGGCGGAAAGCGAAACCGAACGAATTCACGAGAGATTCTTCTTTCACTCTCGAAGATCTTCGGTCTCTACGTGCGAACTCTTAGTCTTATTGTTAGCGTTCGCGCTTCTAAGTGTTGAAGCTTATTCGAGTAGCTTTGCGTCGTCTCTGCGTGCACCTCATTGTAATCCCGACTGGTACGCCGACCCCCGCGTTTCGGTCTCGCGTTTATGGCTCGCCCGTTTGTATCCCTGGGATACAAACTGCTAGCGAGCTCCCTCACGGGACTTATTCTCACCCCCCTGAAACTGTTTGCATATTGTCTACCGCCGGCGCGTTATCTGTCTTCGTAATGCGCCGCCCAGAGAGGGATGTCTGGAAATTCTCATTGAGAGGGACGCGAGAGAGAAGGAGAAATCACGTCGAGAGAAAGATGGAAGTCGAGAAAAGACGTCAAAAGATGGGTGAACGGGAAGTTTGAGTTTATTTTTAATTTCTTTTAATCGCGAAAGTAAAAGCAAAGCTAACGAGAGAGCCTGCGGAAATAAATTTGCTCTAGCTTCAGAATAAATACCACCTGGTAGCACCCAAAATATACTCCACAAAAAGGAAATCTGTAATCTCGAAATAATTTCTACCTCCGTCCACGATTAATCGTCGCTCGATCCACAATTTTCTACCAGAGAAGGGATCCTCCTCTCGTCCCAGAAGCGTGCTGGCGCAGTAAAAATTGGACCTGAAAATAGCAACCTGCTGGCATGGAGCTTGTTACGCGAGAGATCGCGCGACGAAATTGCGCGTGTGTTGGGAGTAGAAGAGAACAACGGGTAGAGAGGATTGGCCGGGGATGGCGCGCGCACCGTTGACGCGAACAATAAAGAAGACAAACTGTGCAATGTGCAATCCCTGCATAGCCGTGCAACGGGCGCATCTATCGAAGTGGCGTCGGTGGAGCGTGTGGAACCGCCGGCCGACATGCGAAAATTATCTGTTGGCCTGAGCACGCGATCGGAGCGCAGCCATTCCCTTTTACTCATCCTGGCTGAGAAAAATCTCGATTTTTTTCGTCGCGCTTTATCGCCACTCGCGTGATCCTTTCACGTTCTTCACCAGAATTTTCCTCGTCCACGTACTGTTCTACTTCCTCGCCCTTCTCACACCTTTTCCCGATTCACGTAACCCCACCCACCACTTCTACCCTTCTTCAATTCGTCCCTTTTGTTTCGCCTTTTTTCAACCGGCAGTGGATGCTACTAACCGTGCCAGTATAGACCACCCAATTTCGGTGCTCGATACCCGTGTCGCCCATTCGTTTCGTGCCATTTCACTGCGCCCCCTTCTTCTCTTCCTTTTCTCCATTAACGGGGAAAAAGAAAATGGAGCTTTCCGGGAGGAGAACGGAGCCCATCCCGGCAAAAAGGGTGGAAATAGGTGAACCGCAGCTCGGAAGTACATTATTTCTACATTGCATTCCTTTATTGGCTCTTCCTCTCTTCATCCGTCTGGATCTTTCTTAGTTTCCCTCTCGTTCCCCATTCTCCGTTCTACTTTACCAGGAGGCAAGCTTAGCTCGCAGCTGAGAATTACGTAGGCACGTGTCGTCCCGTAGTGTGTGGGTATGTAAGTGAGTTCATACATAGGACGGAGCATGGGATATGGGAAGAGGGCTTACCGGTGGAAAGGGAGTGGATCGAGGTTGGGCCACCTACGAGCACCGGTAGTAGTGGCCTCCCTCTTTCCATGATAACCGGATTTAAAGTTTGCATTTGCGCGTTCAATTATTACTGGAAGGCGAGCGGTAGACTGTACCCTTTCCACCTTCTCCTTCCTTTTCCACTCTCAACTATCCTGCCCACGTACGGCTTAATATTTCGATTGGAAAATCCCATCTTGGTCCCTGTGGTTTCCGCTCGCTAAGAGAAACCTATAGGACCCATTGTCCTTTGGGGAAAGATATCGGTGATTACCGAGTCTATTAGCGGTTTCAAATACTTTCCATCCGGATTCGCTTATAAACGTATTAATTCAGTTGCGGTTTAGCGCAAGAAAATTTTAATATCCACGCCTTGCTCGTTCCAAAATAGAGAAAGCCTAGTTTCTAGTATCCAATGGGTGGATTTAATTAGAACCTGGAATTAAAGAACGTACGTAATAATTGGTTCAGGTTTTCGGGTTGTAAAATTTTTCTTGCAACTACAGTTCGTTTCGGTAATTCTTTCGTTTTTAGACACGACCGTGAAGGGAGTGACTTATGCTATCACCATCGCGAAACACGTTCGCGCGCGCGCGTGTGTGTGTCCGTGTATATCCTCGATTTCGGAAAAACGGCTGAACCGATCGGGACGAAATTTGGCATAAAAATCAAGTGCACTACTGTGAGTTGACAATAAAGTTTGTGAGCCGCCATCTTGAACCGGTACAAAATGGCGGCAAATTCAAATTTCGAATAAAATTTAATTTTGCCGCCATTTCTAAACGGCTGAAGGTAGTGATACATAAAGTTTCCTGGCACCAAATGGATATATACTCAAAGTACATGCCAAATTTCGTTACGATCCGTTTAGCCGTTTGGCCGGAATACTGGATTAAAGATTTTTATTAAGCAAATTTAAGTCTTTAATCCAGCAATTCCGGCAAAACGGCTGAACGGATATGGACGAAATTTGGCATGTACATGGAGTATATACCCATTTGGTGCCACGAAACATTGTGTATGGTCATCTTCAACCATTTCGAAATGATGCCAATTTCAAGTCTTCAATCCACTATTTTATAATTATAGTTTGAAAATCCCGTAATTTCGAAACGATTGTAGATGACCATGCATAAAGTTTCATGGTACCAAATGGGTATATTTTTAAACTATATGCCAAATTTTGTCTGAATCCGTGTAGGCGTTTCTCCGGAATACTGCATTAAAGATTTCAATTTCCGCAATTTCTGAATGGTTGAAGATAACCATGCATAAAGTTTTACTGCAGCAAAGAGGTATATACCCGGTGTACATGTCAAATTTTGGTTCGGATGCATTTAATTGTCCGGTTTCGATCACTTGCGCGCGTTGCGGATATGCTGCATTTCGCGGGCGAGCGCGTAGCGCGAGCACCCGACGATCTGAGGGGGTATGGCGCTTGAGTGAAGCGAAAGCGCAGATTACTCTGTAGCATAATTTAATATCTCAATACTTGAATTTTCCACAATTTCGAAACGTTTTGAAATTCGTGGGCGAGCGCGAAGCGCGAGCAAAGGCGATCTGGAGGGGGTTGGCGCTTGAGCGAAGCGAAAGTGCAGGTGGATCTGCTCCCTAGTTCCATTGTTCTTCTTGCTCGAGAATATAAAGAGGAAATAATTCGGAGTCCATCGCGAGTTGGTTTGAATAATTTTCTATTAGCGCGACGTCCCGTGAGAAATGTCAGCTATCCTCTGGGACTGGACAAGTATTCCCTTTTATGCAAATAGCGGAACGTCCATCGTATTTTTTCCGCGAAAGTAAGTCCTGATGAATCTCAATTTGAATTATTAACGAAAGGCCTGTGCAGGTTCACCCAACTTTTCTTCTCCTACCATTTCCTTCGCTGTTTTCAATAAAAGATTAATGAGCCCCGCTGCGACAGCCTTAAAAAAGCCTCTTTCGCTCTCTGCTTTATTTGTGTCTCTGCCCATGCAATTGCGCGACGAGAAGGGCACAGTGGATTTCGCCGAATCTATCTGTCGCTTTTCATTCTAGTGTTTTTTGCGCGAAATTCCATTACGAATTTTGCGAAATAAGAAGAAACAAATCCACCTGTATTAATTGCATTTCTCGTCGGGCGCCATTCTTCTTCTTTTTGCGGGCTCTCTTTCCACGTGCCACTTCCACAACGTGAAAACGCCGATCGGGATAAAATCCTCTTTTCTAACAATAACCGCGGGATGAAGCTCGAATTTGCGGGTTCAATTATCGCGGTAAGGCGAGGAAATCCTCGGTCGTGAGAGAAGTGGCGCGCAACGTTGCCGGAGATAATATTCCGATCGGAAAACCGTACCTCAACTTTTCCTTTCTAGATCCCTCCTCTCTCGCGCTCAATTTTTCGCGTCTTTTTTCCTACGACTTCTGAGACACGCTGAATTTCAAGAATTCTTACAAATTCTGGATCCTCCATTACAACAAGAGACTTTTCAACATCGCGGGTCGCCCACGACAGGGCACCTTTCAATTAAACGACCATTTCTCTCTTAAGATTTTGAACTGTTTCGCGTGGTTTACGACGTTGCGCGCTCGGGACGACGGACGTTTCATTAATTACCCCTGACGTACGGCATCTTCAATTTTCCACACCCGAGAATTCTTGCGCGCTTGGACGCCACCGCTAGTGCGGGACGACGCAGCGTGTTGAGTTGGCGAGAAACAACGCTTGTCGCCGTCGTGTCGAGAGAAGGGAATGGTCGTCTCGCGCGAGGAAACATTAAGCCGTAGGTGGAAGGCACGAGGGCGCAAAAAAGGCGCAATTAAAGGACGTACTGTGCCGCGAGCGGAGTCTCACATTCGATGAAAAACTTCGTGCAATGCGTACGCGATATAAAAACAACTCAAGTTGCGTTATTAGTGTCGCCAGGGAGCGGAAGGAAGAAAATATTTCTCGAGGGTCGCGTTTCGTTTCCACGCTGCTCCAGAACCTCGTGGAGAGAATCGTCGAATTATTTCAGCGACGTTCCTTTGATGTTTGCATTGTCCTCCGCTATCGTAGCTCGCGTTCGTCCTCAAACTTTTCCTTCCACGAGAACTTTCCACCACTCCCGCCGTCCGTGTCCTTAGTCCTTCGTGATTACTCGTTACCGTTCCTACGTAATTCGAAGCCCCGTCCTCGAGACGGGGCGGCCAAATAAATTCCACCCTTCTCACCTTGTCCTCTCTCGCGCCCTTTCCACCTTTTTCTTTTGCCGTCTTCTCGGCGCGTTTCTCTCCAGAGGATAATTCGACTGCGAGGAAGAGTCGACCCCTCTCCGTCTTCCTCTCTCTAATTTATCTTACTATTTATATCTCCCCTTCTCTCCTCGCGAGGTTCTTAATTCCGTGAAATTTCGAATTACTTCCACATCGTTCCTTTTGATCCCCGCGCGAATGAGAAGTACCCTGTCTCACCTCTTTCAGACGCGGAATTATTTATTTCTACCCCTGTTTCCGCCTACCCTCTTCGCTCACTCATCTTCTTTTCTCTTCGCTCCGTTACTTCCTTTCGCAACGCGGCCGCCTTGCTTCTCCGAATTACTCGCGCGACGTTCGTGCTCGCAGTGATATCGAGCAGAGGATGAGGTACACGAGAGACTAGGGAGAGGGAAGACGGCACAGGGTTGATTTACCTCCTGCCCATCTCACGGACTAATCGCATTAAAACCAACTGAAAGTTCCCAGGGATGCGCGCGAGCGCTATAGCACCGGCCTCCTCTCCCTCCTCCTCCTCCTGTCCTCTTCACTCCACGCGACGCCTAGTCATCTCTCTGATTTTAGCGAAAATCCCGCCGTCGACGTCCTGTTTCAGCGAATTTCCGGTGGGGCGCAGTTGTGCTCGATATCGGAATCGATTTGTTTCATTCGCTAACTCTCCGTGTCTCATCTTCCTCTTTCTCTCTCTCTCTCTCTTTCTCCTTCCAAGTCCTTTCTCTCATCTAGCTCGACTTCCTCTCTTCTCCTCTCCATCCGCTTTGCGTCATACCCGAATAGTCCTCGCGCACGAAGCCTCGTTTGCGCGGGATTATCCTCTTCTCGATATGATCGCGCGTCAGCTTCTAGCGGAGAGACACGAGCGCGTCTACCTATCCGTGTGGGATAATTGGTCAGCACGATCGAGCATGTTCGTGGAATAAGAAGCTGAAGAGTGTTCGTTATCGCTGCTTTTTTTAATAATCCGGCTCTCAGCGTGGACCGTATCGGCTCACGTTTGCGTTTTATTCTCGAGAAGAGAGAATGGAGGGAACGTAAGGATATCGGAGGACGATAAAAGGGCAAAGTCAACGAGTGAAGGTGTGAGAGACGCGCACCGAAGAGGAAAGATTGCGGAAGGATGATCTAGGGGTGAAATAGTCCGCGCGGATTTATCGAGTGGCTCACGCGATTTCGACTCTTCCACCTCGTAGAAATAACAGAACTCACCCTCGCGTAGCTCGGCCCATCGACAAAGGATTGTTATTTCAAGGCAGCGCCAGCCGCCCGTAGAAATCGCGGTTTATTGGAGCGGAGCAGGATGTCTCCTAGCATCCTTTCTGCATCCTTCCCGCTGCATCGTTTCGACATCCTCATCGCATCCTTTCCGCCATCTCCGGCGAACTCGAGGCTGAAAGAATGGAGGACGGCGAGGGAGACGGACGTTACTGCTCTTCGCGACGCGAAACAATTTCTCGGGCGCAAAGAAAGAAGAGAGGGGTGGGTATGAAAAAGAGAGTAAACCAGGAGGGTGGATGGAAGCACGTCTCGAAGAAGTTCGCTAGGGATTTCTCGGGAAATTATTCTCGATCGGAGACGATTATATTCAGCTGCGTTCAGAAGAATGGAAACGCGCTTTACGTACTTTTTTCCCCGACCCTCTTTTACGCGCCTCTTTCTCCACCGTTTGTTTCTTCGTCCGCGCTTTCCCTCCTTCGCGCCTCGGTTCGGGGGAAAATAATGTTTTGCGCTTTCTCGGTTGCTTCGCTCCGCGTTTCTCGACGCCTCGGCGCCTCGAGGAAATGAGGTTTTCGTAACGCGAGACCCCGTTGTAAAGGAATCTCTTCTGGGTACAGGAAATTCAAGACCCTGTGATCCACGTTTTCACGCGATATGTCAGCCGTCGATGTGAACCGACGATTTGCTCTCTTGGCCATACATTTCTTTTTTTTTTTTTTTTTTTTTCAAAGCAATTCTTATATTACTCGTATATTTTAAACAATACTGCTACCCGTGAAATTTAAATTAAACGAACGTACTTAAACGATCTAGAAGATTCTGTGCGTCTTTGGTGTTAGGCAGCGAAGTTTAATCAAATAATTTTTACCTACGCCTTGGAAGGAAGTTTTCCAGGATATCGGCAATATCCTCTGGAAGAAATGTTTGCGTATTCGAGTCCCAGTCCCAGCGAACGATCTATTTCACCGCATCGGAGTAACTTCACGGAAGACAGCTCCACCGCGTACCACCACCATTACGCGGAAAACTCATTGAAACTTCGCGAACGTTTCTTTTCTCCCTTTTTATTCCGCTTTACCGTTTCTCCCTCGTCCGCGAGTCATTCCCGATCGAGGTCAATTATACTCTCGTTCGCGAAGAGTGAAAATGAGCTTCTCTTCCCTCTCCGCTTCCCGATCCCTCGCTTCAGGCCCACCCTTCGGCACGGTGCGCGCGCGCCCATGGTAGAATGCAATTTGCAAACAATTTGCAGAAATTGCAAGGTAATTCCGTAGAGTGCCCCGCGGCCCAGGCGGTCGCCAGTTCGCTCGGGCGGTCGACTTCGATCAATCATACCTCGCGAGGACGAGGGTGGAAGGAAGAGAAGGGCAGGAAATGCAAGAAAGAGGAAAAAAGATGGCCGAAAAAGAAAAAAAGGGACGAAGGGAAATAAAGTGCGCGGAAGAGAGAGAGAGAGAGAGAGAGAGAGAGAGAGAGAGAGAGAGAGAGAGAGAGAGAGAGAGGGCGGAAGATAAGCGGAAAAAAGCGAGGCTCCTAGGAAAGAAGAAACGCGCGCGCGTGCGCCTCCGAGCGGAAGGAAGATCCGCGGGCGGAGCATTTAACGTCGTAAAAAAGATTTACGTCCATTAAAGGGTGCTCCTCCTATCGCATCATCCCTCGTTACCCGTTCCCCCTTTCTCTCTCCCCGTTTTCTCTCTCGCTTCCACGCTGACCCGCTCTCTCGCGTTCTCTTTTAAACGTCTTTTCGTAATATACCGAGCAATTTCGTCTGACGCATCGCGAGCGCGCGCATACGCTCGTGCGAATTAATTAAATGCAAGGGGCAAGGAAAATGTATGAGATGGGGGAGGGGGGTTGGAGGGGAAAAGAGAGGGCGCCTTTTAAACGCTCGACGAGAACGACCGAGCGACGTCGTCTTGAAACGACTGGGAGGTGTTTGCACGAGGAAGATTTTCGAGCAAGACGTCTTGGGATGGCACTTTTGTCGGCTACAGTCTTGGACCAGAACGCTTCCAGACTTTATACGATGGGCACCATTCTTGTTCGCGAGTGTATTACTGTAGTAGCGCGGACCGTGGTGCCCCACGGTGGTACTTCACAGGTGTCGTAAAGGTGAAGTTACTTCACCCCGAGGAGAAGTATACTACGGACTCTTGTGAAAGGATAACCGCTCGCGGAATGCGCGCGAATCTTGAGAAGCAGGCCAAACTCGGGCGACCACCATTCGTTTCTTTCACCCTCGAATCGTTGACGGTTTACGCATAGACATATAGGATACGTGTCCGTGGCTGTCCGTGGCAGAACGGAGAGAGAGGCAAAACATCGGGGAAGTTTTCTTTCCTTCTCTGCACAGGTAGGCTGCGCAGTAGTCTATTGACAGCTATGATAGGCTTAACCCAGTACATATACATTGGGCAAAATATGTTTGTAAAAATTTAGCAATAGCGTAAGAATTTAGCTGTCGCAGAAGCGAGAGTTTTTGCTTTAGAGAAGACAGTGAGCCAAGTAGGACTAAATAGTGACATAGCGGTCTTTTTGAGTAGAGATTAAGTGAATCGAGTGGGACTCTGAACCGAGATTTCAACGATCCAGCCAAGTCGAGCCTTTCTCTGTTCTTTCTCTATTTGCTATATTTTAATAAACATTTGTTGAGTTGAAGTGATTTGAATAAATTAATGCCCCGAATCCGGCATCCGCTTACAAGTTTCTCAGAAGTGGGATTCACAAAGAGATAGACAAAGGACTTTACGCGTGAAAACTAATATTTTCTTTCTTGTTTGTCTCCTTCCAATAGCCACATACGCTGCATGTCTTCATATTTGTTAATATAATTGTTTTGTATTGCACGCTTATATGCGATCTCCACAATATAGTATGCAGGTTAGGGTGAGTTAGAGTATCGGTAGATACCGGCAATTGACAGTGAAAATTGTCAATAATGCGCGCGCAGCATGGATAGAGAAGGACAGATATTCACCGATGTTTTGCCTCTCTCTCCGTTCTGCCACGGACACTTTTTCTGCTGGGCATACATTGGCATGCGCAGTCTATCCTATATATGTCTATGGGTTTACGGTAGGCCGGCGGTTTCGTTTCTTTCAAAGATCCGATAACACTTGACAACTTTGAGGTTAGACGTGCGCCTTGTGGTGGCATTAAATCACCATTGTTGAAATAGCAGGATTTCCATACAGAGGGTGGTAGCATGTGAAATCTGGATCGATTTTTTTTCCACGGTAAAAGAAAGGGACGCATACTAGAGGCATTATTGAAACGTTTCGCCCCTGTGCACTCAAGTGGCCCTGCAACCTCGCGACCTTTCGCTCGCCCTTCAAGTGCTTCATCCCCCAAACTATCCGACACCCTCAAGCCCCGTTTTACTTCGTGCTTACCCCAGCTTACCACGGTCCTCATTCTAGGGAGCGTGCTCCCTGAATTCGCATAATGCACTCTCTCGTTGCGCGAGCCGAACCGATGCTCACGCAGCTTCGTTGTTCTACGATGAAAAGCTCGAAAGAAGCACTTTACGGAAACGCAGCGGAAGAGAAAGACCGGGAGAGTTTCTTCTCTAAAAGTATACCGCGCACGGACACTTCGACGAATCGTTACTACTCTTAATTTACCTTCTTTCCTCGCAGTTACCGTCCCTACGCGCGTTAAAAATTTATTCTCCTCCCCGCTTCTTCTTTTTTCTCTTTTCCCTATGCTCTCTCTTCGGACGCCGTAAACCAAACGTCCAAGCAGCGAGTCTCGAAACTACTACCCAACTCCCTCGGCAGTTGATAATTTTCACTCGCGCCGAATGGCCGTGACCCCGCGACGTTGAGTAGCCCACGAGAGGCGGAGGCGAGAAGAGGTAAGGAAAACGTCCGTGGGTGATAACGCGTTTCTACCACCAAGTGGCAGGAACCAAGTTGCGTACGGACTCGCGTTTAATGAAATTACAGCGCGAATATTGCGAAACTTTAAGACGTGGCGCGCGCGACTTCGCCATTTAGAGCCGCCCCCGTCCACATTGCCTGCGACACGCGCGCATCCGTAACTTTTATTCGCGAAGGAGGTGAAACATGGCGGAAAGAGAAGAGGGAGGGGTACGTTGGGGCAAGATCGTCGAGCAAGCAGACGCACGAAATCTCACCGTTTTACTCGACTTCGGCGTGTTTCATTATTACGATCCTCCTCCACCTCCTTCGCCTACCCACCTGTTCGGAATTTCCCTGCGAATTATTTCGTCTACGGCGAATACACAGGCTCGCGAGAGACCAGGCGGAGGGCGGAGTTTTAATGGCGAATCCTCGAAACTTCGAGCGGAGTCCGCGGCGGAAACTTCGTAGCGAACGCACCACGGACTCGAGTGCCCGAGGAGGGCAACGAGAGGAAGTGGAAAGGATTGATACGAGGGGTGAGAGGAAAGGCTAGCGCGCAGAAATTAAAGTTGGACGTTAAAGGTGAAGTTCGTGGAAGGAATGCCATATGAAGCTGTTAGGAGCGCGAATGGCAATGGTTAGTTCTCTAAATTATCGTTCTAGCATTCGATCTCGGATTTCAGCTCTCGTCGATTCCGTCCGTCACGACGAATATCGAAAACTCCCCGTGGCAACGTGACCGACTTTCGTGTTTTCCTTTTTTTTTTTTTTTTAATATTCGCTCGGTACTCGTGGACGGGTAGGAAGGAAGGAAAATATCTTCTCTCCCTCCTGTGTTATTAATATCGGGACGAGAGATTCGACGACGCGCGCACGCGAGCAAACGATTTTCAGGGAACGCGAGTTACGCGCCCCGTGTTCCGGTCCCTCAGGGCGATGGCAAACGCCCGCAAGCGGGACGATACCTTCCCTCCTCTCACCTGAACAGATTGCACGTCCTCGGGGCACGTTCGTTCTCGCGAGGAATATGGAAAAATTTTCCGACGAGCCGTCGACCCGAGATGCTCCCCTATCTTTCTCCTTCTCCTCATCTCTCTCTTACTCTCGATGTTCATCTCCGTCCTCCTCTTGCTCGTTCTAGTTCCTTCTCTTCCACCTTCGAACGACAGTGCCCCCTGAGACGGGACCGGTGCCGCGCGCCGCCTTTATTATCCGTCCCTGAGCACCGCGCGAGACTCGAGGAGATATAAAGATATAGAGGCGAGAATGTGAAGAGGGAGTTAAAAAAAAGAAAAAAGAAAGCGGAGGTAGGAAAAAGGAAAAGGAAAAAGTGGATGATGCGCGCGCGCGCACGCGTGGTGGGAGGCGAAGGAGCTTGGGGATTGGGATGAGTGTGAAAAAAAGGGTGCACGAGGGTGGAGAAAGAGAAAGAGAGAGAGAAAAAATGGAGAAGAGGAGGAGACGTTTGGAAGACCGTTATAAAGCAAGGGGCTGGAAACGAAATCTCGCGGGATGGGTCGAGAATGTAACGTTTTGCAGCCTCCTCACGTATCCGCGCTTCTCTCCCTTCTTCCTTCCTTTTCACACTTTCTCTCTCTCACACTTTCTATCTCTCTCTTTCACTTTATCTTGCGGATTCTCTCGCCACCTCCAACTCCTTCTCGCCCACCTTCTTTTTATTCTCCACATCCTCCTCTTCCTCCTTGTTACGACGCCGTTCGCTTTCTGCCTCGAACTTTCACCCCTCTCGCCTCCTTCGCTCCAACTGACGTGAGTATCTCGCCATTCCTCATTCTCAGGCCGCGACTACGCCGAGCCTTCCACCCCCAGCATCCTCTCTCCCCACTTTCTCCAGTTTCTCGCTTGACACCTCCCTCGTTCTCCTGCGCCACCACCTCCAGCGCTCACTTCCGCTTCTCAACTTTTTTGCCACCCTTTCTCATCATCCCCCGCAAGAAGCAATCGGTATGGAAGAAGAGATGAACGTGAAGTAAGGAGACAGAGAGAGAGAGAGAGAGATAGAGAGAGAGAAGGCAAGGTCCTTGTGGACGAACGGTAATGGAAGACGAGAGAATCTCCGCGACAACGACAAAGTAGGACGAGTTCGAGTCGACGAGTCCCAAGTTTATCGGAAATTCCATTTCGGCCGTGCAAAGTTTCCCGCTTTCGACGAGGATGCCGTGCTTCCTCTTGTAGCAGTCTCGGCCTTTCCTCCTCATCTACAGATTCTTCCGTTTCTGTCCCTTCTTCTTCCTTGCTCTCCCCCTTTCGTTCCTCTTCCGCATTTTCTTCTGCTTATTCGTGCCCCTTCTTCGTTGTCCAGCATTATTTCATACTGCCGTGCTTCTTTCGTGCCGCAAAACTTCTACCCCCTTTTCTTACGTACATTTCTTCCATTCTCATGGCCTTTCTTCCTCTTATCCTTGTAAAATATGTATTATCCAGCTTACGAACGACAAGAGAACTCAGCGAATTCTTTCACCCTGTTCTTCTTCACAAGTCTCCTCGCTTCTCTTCCACTCGTTGCACTCTACATTTTCGTAGTCAGCTTCGTCAAATGAACCGTCCGATTATCGTCGACTGCATACGGTAAAAGAGCTTGACGTACAAACGAGAAATTGTTTATTATTCGACTATGCGCAGTCGTTTCTCGACACGCTCTCGTACTCTGGCACGGGTGAATTTTACTTTTCAAGCTATTCTCGAATTTTCTCTTAATGTTCACTTTCCCAGAGAAACACGCACGCTTGTCTCGACCCTCGCCGTTCCATGTTCCCTTTCCTTTACACGACGGCCCGCTGGAAAATTCGCATAATCAGCGTAATAAGCCAGAGTGCCGTGCACGCACGCGTCCCCCTTCATTACCCAGCATGAGGGTTTAAGTGCGTTACTGTGTACATCTTCGGCCAGCTCCTCAGCCCTTCATAATTTAATTGGAATTTTTCCCGACGGGACGTGCGCCTGGGGTGGCGAGGAGGGTTGAACGACGGAAAAGTCGCTCGGGGGTGCTAAAACTTTAATACAGAAAGTTCTCGGCCAGCAGCTTCATTCTCGGCGGGCAGAGAAGTAACGAGAGGTTGGTCGAAGGTGGCTGTAGGGAGAGGAGGAGGCGCTGCGTCGAGCCATTCCCTATCGAGAAAAGAATTGTCGTCGCGAACGGCAATTCGCCGACGTCGTTTCTGAAGTTCGCGGTACACTTGGTGGACGCGCGTAGACTAACTTCTCCGTGCGGAGCGTATTTGCAATTTTCCTTATTGCCCAGTGGCACGCAACAAGCCGGCCAGGGTATTCTTCGAATTCTCCTTCGAAACAAGCTCACCGTAGGAAATTTCGAGAGGAGAATATAATAAAACAACGAATCGATGAACTTTAATAATACTGCTATCTTACGAAGTTACGTCCGGCAGTACGAATAAAATGTAAAGAATGTAATATCGACAACGAGCCAAGAAACTGTGCACGAGGATATCCTGTCTACGGTTGTAGTGCGGAAAACTAGCGGACTCCAACCGATCGCTTTCCCCTGTAAACTTACCCGATCGCTGTCCCAAGAAAATAAAATTGGATCCTACTTTTCTCTCCTTTAAATCGCTTTCCTCTCTCCGCCGTCCGTTTCTCAGAATCGTTTGCTTTATTCGAATCGACGATCGAGTCGAGCGCGCCCGTCCCACCGAGAGCCCGGTGCGACCTTAAAACGACCGTACGGGTACAACAATGCGCGTAAACTTTGAAGTAACTTCGTCCGGTCCGCGTTCGAACGTAATCCACTTTCTCGAGCTCCCTTGGAAATCTTGGGGACGAAGTCGGACGGAAAGGTACGACAAAGAGGGTTGAAGGTGTAGCAGGAGGGGGTGGTGGCAAGGGGTAACGAAGTTTCGAGAGAAGTTCTACGTTATTCGTACCGCCAGCTGCCATGGGTTTAATCCGTGTCACGGTTGTCCTTTAATGTTCTCGACGAGGCGCCAATCCCTCCGCGTTAATTAGTTGTTAACGCGCCGACGTAATTATCGTTACCACCTAAGTCCTTCGGGATTCGATGGATTTTACAAGCCCTCTAACGAATTCGTCCGCGCAAGCTTAGGATTCTCTTTCGCGCCATCCCTACCGACCAACGAGATTAAACAATATTAATATCCCCGAAGCTTTCGGCAAAAATTTACATCCAGTAAACCAAGACGTTCCTTAATTAAATTCTCGGCGCGATAAATCTAAACTCGAAGAGCACCGACGTTAATTACGACTTCGATACTGCGTGGAAGAAACTCACCTGCGAAGTCTCGAGGGTGAGTGTCGCCAGATGGTTGCCATCATGAGAGTTTCTCTGTGGTCGGAGCTGTAACTGAAAATTATTGCTAGAATTTCCCTTAAATTGCAAGATATTATACCGTTTGAATATTTACGCCTTCCGGTAGTGAGATCGAGAGTTCTCGAGATGTAATCCTTCGTTGGAGCTTGAGGTGGCATTGATACGGCGGAACCACGGTTCTCACCGAAATTTCACGCTCTTTCACGCTTCTCCTTCTCCTTCATCCTACCTCCTCGTGGATCCAAATGGTCATTCTCTTCCGCATCTTCGTAGTCGTTAAATGCCGTCCTGCTAATTTTCCCTCACCGGTAACGACCTAACGATCGTCAACGGGCGAACAATGCAGGCAGTTTCAAAGAGATTTCCGTTCTATTGCGGATAATTGCGAGCAGCTCGGTGGTGGACTTTACGCGGTGACTGCGAAGACACGCGGAGAGGCTTGCGGCCGCGAAGCGGACAGTTTCACTTGCGGATTACGCTCGCGCTTTCACCAACTTTCAGTCGCGAGGGAAAATTTTACGGACTTTTTCTCCCCTCGTGTTTTTTTCCTTCAGTGGATATAAAAAAAAGTGTGCCTGCTTAAATGGTCGCCTTTTTAAGGTGAACCGATTTGTGCTACTGTTTGGCAATGGCAGGAGTGAGTTTAAAAAAGTTGATTTTGTAAAAGGACAAATAGGGGACGAGGAAATTGGTAGACTGGTAAATCGGTGGAATGTATCGGACGATGTTTAGGTGTTTCACCGCTTGGTCTGCAAAAAATGTTAATTAAATATCGATTCTCTTGATTTTGTGCCGTTCGCCGGAAACCAGGGGAAATGTGATTCTCGATGGACACTCAGTTTTTGCGAACACCGTTCCATCTGAATGTTTCACTACTTTTTTCGTTCGTCCGATTAATGCTCTGGAGGGAGAAGAAAAACTGATAGGATTGCAAATCCAAAAGTCTTTAACGTTACACGTACATATTCGAATTGAAATCGAATTCGACCGAATTCCCAATACTTCATTAGCAAAACGGTAATAATGGTATTCTGTGGATTTTCAAGCGAATATTAATCTAGAGCCCTTCTCTTACGCGTTCCCTGATTACATCGACGCGTGGATAAAAAAGCGAGCATGGAAAAGAGTCGAAGAGGTAGGAGAAAATAATACCGTGGGATTTCAATGCTCACGTTCCACATGCGTCGACGAGGATATGACGACTGCATTAATTAAATAACGCGATCGTCTACCGAGAAACGTGACGCGAAATTCCATTTCAATCCAAAAAATACTAATGTAATATATGGCCGAGTCGGTGGCACGAATGGAACGAAAATGCATGCAAAATTGGAACGCGCGAGAGCGAAAATAAGAACGTTCCAATGCGAATAATAATGATGCACAGGGAGTCAATAATTGCACAGTTGGTGCAACCATTTTCTTTATCTTTTTCCCCACTGGCCCTACCATCATCCCCAACTCTCTCATTGTGCACTTCGACGGAGGCTTTGCAGGTCGACTCCACGTGACTGCTCGTTTCGCTCCGACTAAGGGAGCGCCAATTTGAATATATTAGACGATCCATCTCGATTTAATAGAGGGTGCATTAGGAACCTACCCTCCTCTTGCTTTCACCCCCGGGCAATAAGAGGCACGCGATGGAGGGAGATGGACAGGGTGCAGAGAAGCAACGGGCGAGAGTGAGGTGGAAGTAGGAAGTGGAGTGGTAAGAGAAACTGAGACCGATGAAAGCGAGGAACTGTAACGGTGAGAGAGAGAGAGAGAGAGAGAGAGAGAGAGAGAGAGAGAGAGGTGCAAAAGTGGGAGAGCAGTCGAAGTACGAATCTTGTCTTAGAGCGTTCATGAGCCAACGAGGAAGATGGTTGAAACTGGAGGAGAGAGGGAGGGTATGGTACTGGGTATGGGAAGTGTAATATCGATCTGGTTTTCATGTTATACAGCGAGAGAAAGGGCTAGCAGGGCAGAGGGAGAGAAAGAGAGAGAGAGAGGGAGAAGAAAATGAGAGAGCGAGCGTGAGGCCCCGAGGTACAATGTGCTTGGACGTTCACGATTGCCGTTATTTGCAGTTTGGATAGTTGCCGTTACACCAGCTGTGTCTACTATCCCAGTACTCGTGTGTCTATGTGTGCATACGGGGTGGGTAAATTAAACGACGGGCCGGCACCTACTACCTTGATTATTACCCGGATGGTAATTTTCGACGTTGAAGTTCTCGCGGGTTCGTTCCTCTCTCACTTCGCCTCTCTCTCCCTCTCTCTCTCTCTCTCTCTCTCTCTCGTCGAGTCTCTCTCCAACGTTTTCCCTTACTCACTGTCGGACCGCTCCACGGTCGTTGCCTTCTTCGTACTACCGTCGCGACTAATCGCGTAACGCTTCGTTGCGAGGCCGAGGGCGCGAAACGTCGAGCCGTGACGAAACAGCTAGTAGCGCGAAATCTCCACGAAAATCCAGTGACAAAACAGTCGTGCGCGCCAGCGCGTACTGGTCGAATTTTCGTAGGCTTCCGTGAGCGCATCGACAGCAACCACCTGGGAGACGAACCGTGCGCGTCACTCCTGATTAACGGGGTGTCGCCTACCGTATAAATTTTGGGAAGGGTGGAAGAAAGGGAGGGAACGATCGATCGCGCGTGAACGTGCCAGACAAGCCGTGAGTGCGTACGCTCGGTAAATTAAGGGAAAACCGCGGTGCGTTGCGGTGCGCTTTGTCCGCGCTCTATGTCAACGTAGCCGCGCATAATCGTGAAAAATTATCGCTCAAGTGTACGACCCTTCTCGCGGCGACGAAATCATTTTTTCACTCGAACCGATGAAGGGGACGCGATAATGCGACGTCACGTCTCGTTAATATATTGGCATGCTTCGACAAATTTGCCGCCCTTCCGCTCTATCGGATTTCCGGCTTTACCGAACATCCGGCAATAAACGGACGTGGTGCAGGGATCGCGTCAGGATCGCGTCAGTTCCAATACGCGACGCGTTGTTTTCCCTAATTCGCTTTACCTCCGCGGATGGACGTCCAGAATTAACAATGTCGCCATCGAGAAATTCGGCAGGAAGTTATATTTCGCAACTGCGACAGTCGTGAAATAAAGAAGAGGAAAAGTTTTATCGATACTATAGTGGTTTGGTTGGTAGGTCACCCAATGTGTGGGGACAATCTAGTCCTAAGTTGGTACGAATGTAGGATTGGCGCGAGTGCGTGCGTGCCCGAGTGGGCAACGAAAGTGTCGCGAGAGAGCGCGTGCGGATCAGACGTTATGTTACTTATGGTACTTCTTATGTTACGTTCCTTTGTCTTTTCTTTGTTCGGTTTATCCATCCTGCACCTTAATAAACTACCATTTACAACCTTACGACTTCTACAAGTGAAACCCTTATGGACATTACTACAATACCTAGCTCAACGCGCACTAATGGTTTCTCAATATTTGCCCTATTTCGACGGTCCTGGAAATTGTCTTCTTGTTCACGAGAGTGATTCGTAAAATTGAAAAGACAATTGGAGATCTATATACAAATTGCACGTGCCCGGTATCTCTTTATCTCTCGTTATTTCTCTCTTCTCTCCCTCCCGAGTTCTCTTTGGAAGTATCAACTCGGAGAATGTGGGATGTAGGAGCCAAGTGCATCGATTCGATTGGTGGTGTGCGCGGCGCATCGAAGACCTCAGGTGCATCGATAATTCATCCCACTTGCGTCCCGTTACTACTGTACCCATGCTATCACCCCTTCAGAATATTTTCCTGTGACCTGCTTTTACTATAATTCGGCGAAGCGTTCGAATGCCTCGCAATAGGCCGTGTTGTCGCAGCTGCGTTGAAAAATGCTTAACGGTTTTCCCCAATTTTACGATTTTAATTCTGTAAATAGCCATGACTTGTCTCGCTGAAATTCCAGTAAATTCCCTCCTCAAAATTTCTTCACAGCCATTTCCACAAAAAATTTAATATCTCGATGGTCTGTAATTTGTGACGAGTTCATTTCCCCAATTTTCGTTAAACCTATAGAATTGTACGTCAATTTTCTGTGCTCCTCCTGCATTCTCTTCATTCCATTAGACGTGGTGCTTCCATCGCTCATCGTCGAAGTATATTACCTTACTGCTTGTTATCAAGTTACACGCGCAATATAGAACGAACACATCTAGCGATTCCACGATATCTAGTAACGTAGGGAAATTAATTGAAACACCGATGCTAGCAATGGTGAGTGAATTCACCGCTCACCGAGGAGAAGAAAGAAATATTCATACCCGTGTGATCGATACTAAGTAAATAAGACTGGAAATTATTCATTCATTCTCTGCAATTTTCACCAGTTCGTTATTTATAGCTCTCGCATCAATCGCCTGAATTATTCGACGAAAGGGTACATTACCTCTGAAATTTTACGGGCACGATCTTCCCTGGAAACGAAAGGCACTGTACAACCGGGCACCACGTTGCCTCGCAATACTCATAGCCATCGTGTAGTAGTAGTAAGGTTCGTTGGTAGTCGTAAAATCGTT
Source organism: Tiphia femorata (assembly GCA_944319695.1). Lineage (NCBI taxonomy): Eukaryota > Metazoa > Arthropoda > Insecta > Hymenoptera > Tiphiidae > Tiphia > Tiphia femorata. The sequence continues at coordinate 7,643,833 of OX090902.1, forward strand.
ATACGTCTTGTAACGGGTTCCGGGGTTAATGTATGTCATATTCTATAATAGTTCGCCTGGAACATTGTGTTAGCACGTGCGCGTCGTGGGGAGGCACGAGGGGAGGAATGAGAGAAGGGTGCGAGTTCCGCGAGTGTGTCATGTAGAGTTATCGATTGCTGTACAACCGTTTTACACACTTTACTGAAACTTCGAGAGAGTACATCCACCGCGTGGAACACCGCGGTGGGAATTTTGCTACGTTGAACTGTTTACGAGACTCTGTGTAATTTCGTGGAAATTGTTATGGAAACGCGTAGAGTATCGAGATTCAACGGAGGCACATTCGAAATCACTGCAACCACAGTTTCCTAGTACTCGACGCTAAAATGATATAAATAGAATTTATTAGAACAGGAATTTACTGTGAAGGAGGTGCACGTATTTTCCACAGTAATATGGTATAACGGTACGTAAACAAGCTTTAATTACAGGAAATTGCTAATTCATTGCGTAGTTAAATTTGCTTTAATACCCGTGGATAATAACTGCAGGTTATAGTGGCATGTACGTGTATTCGACGTAAACCATGCAAATCAAATATTAATTTCCCCCTCTATATTAATGTACAACCGAAAACGCGTCTCGACGATGTTTCTCCAACGCATTTGATTCTCCAAATATCCGATGACGTTCGTTCTATCCGAAAGAAAGAAAAAGTATGTTTACGATTGCCGATGTTTACCTGTTCCATTCAATTTTCTTTCATCGTCGGCGGACCTTACGTGACGATAAGTGGCGACGTGACATCTTTGAATCCTTTAAATCGCATAAGGGTTAGGGTGGCGCTCTTAAAACTGAAAAAAATGAGAGATGGACGGCAGGAAAAGGGGGTGGAGAAAAGTAAAAGAGAAAAGGAGCGAGAGGTCCGGGACTTCGTGAAGAGGGAATTGCTCTTGTAATAAGTCATCGAGGGTGCCCTTGCCTCAGCTCGCAGACAATGTCCTCGTCTTTCACCCTGCGGCCTCCCTTCTAAAGGGCGAGGTGATAGATCAACCGACTCACTTCCGGACCGGCTCTACGAGCTCCACGTGTCTCGCTTTCTCTTTCTCAACATTCTCTTCCCTCTTCCTCTCTCCAGTCGTCTCGGTGCACTTGATCCACCCACCTGCGAGCACTTACCTCCTCTTCCTTTCACTGCCACCCCCATTCCATCGTTACCCCCTCAGGACTTCGAGACGTGACTTCGCCATACGTGACTCGCTCACTTTACGACGATGTCTTCGTCCGGGCTTTGCTTACGGCGCGAACTGTCCCCATGCGCGAAAGCACGACCGTGGACATTAAAGTGGTCGGTGTACGTCTGCGAATGCGAGAGCAAACATAATCCCTTCTCGTGGTCCCCCGCACAGTTAATACTGGTCTACGTTTATTTCGTGTTTACCGTCTAATTGGATCAGCAAAATGTCAGAGGTCCTTTATCGTTGTTGTTATTGATTTCCGCGAGAATTCCGCGGAAGAACGAGTGCCCAGGATCTTTTGTTCTTGTTTTGCGGTTTACTGTTATTGCTATTACTATTCTTATTGTTATTCACTTATTTACGCGCATTTACGTCGCGAAACGAAAGGGCGAATTTTTCACGTGGAACGTTGCAAATCTTCCGGCTAAATCCTTGTTACTTCTGGGTGCACGGTTTTCCCATGGAAGAACCCGCGTTTCCGTAATTAGATCAGCATCCTCGTTCTTCTTGTTTCTCTTCCGCTTCCAGCCCGCTCGCCGCGTGAAATGTAACGGAGGTGCATTAAAGCGGACGGCAACCGATTCTAAGTGCAAATTGAACTCTTTGTTTGTTGTCGAGCGGTAAGCAAACGTAAGCTTTGTCGCGTGCACGTTAATACAGGATTTTCTCTTTATTCGCCGAAGTATGCGTGGAAGGTGCGGTAAATTTTAAATACGGCTCTTTGTTTCCTTTCTTTCTAGAAGTTTCCGCTGCTACTATCCGAGCAATTAGTTCCCGTTCCTCCTCTTTATCCCTAGTTTTCTCGTTACTTACAGCGCGAAATCTAACAACGGATATTAAACGGGACGGTGTCTAGTAAGCGTAAGTCGAACTCTTAGTTTTCTTTCGTTTCCCACAGCCTCTTCGCATTCGCGTAATTAGATCACGATTCTCGGTTCCCCTTTATTCTACCTCCTGCTTCTCCGTTTCGTTCTCTGCTTCTTCTCTCGCATCTAAATGGGCTTCACGGCCGTTAAGCCGATCTTTCGTGACTTTCCACCGATTTGAATCGCACGACTGACTTCATCGTACGACGTGACCCCCTCGGATTATATCGGAGGTGGACGCGAGGAACGCAGCGGTGGGTAAACCCGTGCCGAGTATTGTGAAAAGAGAAGTACGTATAGAGTTGCCAAGTGGGAACTTCAGTCGAGATTAAACGTCCGGATAACCCTTGAAAACGACTCGTTAGGATAATCAATGCTTCTCGTGTATTCTACGATAATACAAATATTACTGTTCCCTTTCGAGGACTGTTATAAACAGAATTATTCGTTCCGAACAAGATGCACTTCTCCTTCCACGGGTTAATATCCATACACCTTCACGAGCCTGAGAGGCAAAGTCTGAGAGAGACAAAGAGAGAGAATATACGATGAATGTGATGTAGCTAACCTTCGGGCAGTGGTTTCGAACCATGGACATCCTCGGAGTCCTCGCGCCCCCGTAATCCATTGTCCCTTGACGTTACTATAACGAATGCAGCTGATCAGGATCCATTAAACTTCGGAATGCCCCAGGTGTCCAACGGCGAGTTCGGCCGCCCTTCCGAGACGGAACACGCGAATGCATCATCCGGTAATTATTCGTGCGGGAGAGTGGAGGGTGGAGGTGGTGGTGGAACCCCCGAAGCACTCGCGGCTCGTTCGCTTCGCCCAGTGGCGCGGAAATCTCGCAGTGGCGGTGCCGCCGGTACCAACGAGGAAATGCATTTCCCGAATTCGTTCGCCGTTAATAATATCGTTGGTATCTGGCGCGTCTCGCTTCTTCTTGTCTTCCATTCTCCTGCTCCAACGCTGTAATACGTCGGATGTACAATATTAGAACTGATAAGGTTGGAATGACGCGTTTGAGGTAGACACACTGGAGCGAGCGAACACGCGAGAGCGCGAAAGATGCGTGAACGATGGAAATGCTGGGCTGGGTTTGGCCTGCAATTACAATGATAATTATGCATTACACCGGTGAATTAATGCGCGTGATCATTGCGTCGTCGGTGTTGTAAATTAGCAGGTAATTGGTGCGTGAAACGTGAGTGGTAGGGTAGGGTAGGGTGGGCGAGGGTGGTAATAAAATCTTACTTTTACATTATACGAACGTCATTCACTTACATCCGCGTGCATTATCGATCGCTCGTTAAAGCGCAGTCGTCTGTCTTTTTACGATGTAACGAAGCACCGCGTAATTGCGCAGCACCACTGGAAGCCGCGTTCGTTTCGATCAATCGGAAGAAAGAGACGCGAGTTTATGGTTCGAGCGGGTGCTCGAAAAGAAAAGAGTAAAGAAAAGAAAGAAAGAAAAAGAAGTTGGAACGTACGCGGCTTCTCTCAACTGCATTGTTTTCGTTTTTAGTTTCGATCCTGTTTGGCAACCCGCGGTCACGAAACATCGCTCACATAAGGATTTGTCTTAAAGGTACAACCGTGACGAGAGAGAACGAGTGTGAGGCGGAAAAAATGTGAAGGAGATAGAGGCAGTGAGAATGTGAGAGAAAGAGAGGTGGAGAGGGAGAAAGAGTATGAGGCTTGACCACATGTATAAAGTTCTCTCTACGTGTTTTCCTTTTGCGGAAATGGTTGAAGCCTTGCCAGTGTTTTGCGTCCGCTTCACCAGCTGCGACTCGCCACCTACCTCCGTCTTCTTCTCCATCTTTGTCCTTCCTCTCCAACCCCCCGGTCCCACCCTCTTTTGCTTGTGCGACTTCCGTTTTCTGGAACGTTTCCAAGGGCGATTTCGTCCCACCGCGTCTGGCGCGAATTTTAACGTGTGCTTCGGCCACTCGAGCTTCTCTCCGAGAGGCAAAATGCTTCTTGAAACAAGGAGCACGTGCCGCTGCACGCGCACGCGCAACGTTCAACATATTTCGTCCCTCGTCCTCGTGACCCACGAGAGAAAGCTAGCTCAACGTATCGGGTTCGAATGAAAAGTTCTTGCGCGTGTAATAAGGAATATCGAGAATTTACGTCGAGTGTTCCGTCCGTTTCGTTACGCGCCGTATCGTACGTGCAAAAACTACAGCGGGCAGTCACAAGCACAAGGACAAAAGCAACCGGTCTCCTCTTCTGTTTACTTTCACACGCGCGCAATCACACAGCCCTCTTTCTCTTGCGTGCACTTCACTGTCCGCGTGTGTTCGTCCGCCACGAGCAACAACACAAGAGCACAAAGGGACGTACTATCTGCGCGCACGTTTCACAAGCACTGCTGATTTACGCACTCGTTTTATCCGCACTTGTATAAGATTGTCCGTTTGTTTGATGAGTTACAGGATACTATGGTACCGGCGCTTTCCTTCTTTCCTCGTAATGTTATTTGTTCTCCATGCGTTCCCGTACTTCCGTTAAAAATCGAACTGGCTCACCTTGTCATTGGCTACTTTGCAGAAACATCAACAGCAAACGACCGCAGTGTCTTCCTTTTTCTTCATCTCCCCACCGCTTTGCGCCTTCCAATCGTGCGCTTGATCCTCTCAACTCGTCTTCTCTCCTAGTGAGCACAGTACGCGAACGTTGCTCTTCCCGTTCTCACAGGTGCCATCAACTGCAGCAACTACTTTCTTCATTCTTTCGTCTATCGCAAGCAGGAAAATCGCTACTTTCTCGGAGGTTCGAAATCCACGCTTTTCCTTTCTTCTCGCACACTCAATTCACGGAAATCGCTTGTTTCTAAAGTTTCTCATTCGGGGGCAACGATCGAAAGTGGATCTTTCCTTCTCCTACCTTTTGCAAGGTCACCGGTTCTTTTTTCTTCAGCCTCGTACCAACACGTCTATGTCCTTACTCCTTCCTCTTCTCGCACTTTACTGACACCGCCAAAATCACTGACCTACCCATCTGCCTCGAACCAGCACCGACCGTTAGAAATCTTACTCCCACTCATCGTCTCGCTTCCATCCACTCACGTCGCACCCTTTCTCTCCTACTCTCTCACCATTTCTCCCACCCTGTTATCTCCCCCGCACGCACAATCCGCGCGAACGATCAGTTCGTCCCTTTAATCCTCGCGGGTGCCATAAGTCTTCGGGCTCGCCTTACGCACGCGTTCACATTCACCAAGCACAGACGCACACACACATACACATACACACGCGCGCACAGAGCCATTTCACCAGACGTTGCGTGCTTCGTTGCATTTTAATCGAACGTGCCACTTGTCACCCGATGGTTGCAGTTACGAAGCTGCGTGAACACTGGGACGAGACGAATTCCAAGGTGATGCAGAGGAAGACCCAGCTGGACGCTATGCTCGGCGACAGTCAACGATACGAGGCAAAGAGGAACGAGGTGGAGGTATGGCTGGCAAGAATGGAAACCCGACTCGAGAGAATGCGAGCCGTCGGCCACACCGCGGACGTACTCGAGGCCCAGCTACGGGAACAAAAGGTGCGTCTCTATTTTTCCTTTTCTCTTCGGAACATGTAAAATTCCTTCTAATTCCCTCGTGCAGGTACCTTTCACCGTAGAATTCATTTTTTTTTTTACGGTGTACACCCAAGAGCAAAGTCGATGTCCTTTATCGGTAGCCAATAGCAGGCCGAGTAATCACAAATGACCACGGCCCGTGTATTTCGCGATGATCTTATATTTTCGCTTACAACTAGTTTCATCCGCAATAGAATACACCGAAATGATCATTTCTGATCACAGGAGTGTAAGATCTCTCGTACTACAACGTTAAAATGCTCCATACTCGGAACGGTGGATGGCCGGGTACCTGAGTGACGTATTTGATCAGAGGCACACCGTCTTTGCACTTCATGTAGACTTGCTGTTTTTTGTCTTTAATGAGAGTAAAGTAAATCGTCCACGAATTAATTTCGTCCTCGAATGAATATCATTGGGATATTCTCCACGCGCTTATTTGCCGCGAAGCGTGAAACGCAAGTAGCCGAGGATTTTTTTCTGTGTACGTTTTATCGAGACCAATCAGAGGCCCTCTTCTTCTGCTGAAATAAAACTTTCTCGTTGGCGGGGTGTCCCGGATACCGCTATAAAACTCGACCTTCCACCCCTTCTCCCACCAACCCCCAAGATTTAACTTCCTTGAGTTATCGAGCCCCGAGTGCACGACTTCTCCTAACTCGATACGAAGCACGGAGTTCGATAAGTTTCCCTTTTTGCAACCGTTAGGATCCCGCCGCCATCCATTCCTTGGATGCTTTCATCCTTCCCATCCCATCCCTGTCTGTGCCCCCTCCCACCACGTCAAAGTTAACCTTTTCTTACTCGATGTCGCTCGTCATTCTAGTCGTTCCACGCGGAGCTCCACCAATACAAGCATCAGATCGAACTTTTTAATCAGCTCACCCAGAAGCTGATCGCCGTATATCAACAGGACGACACGACCCGCGTGAAGAAGATGACGGAGACTATTAATCAGAGATACAACAATCTTAATACGAGGTAAGAATATTCGATTATTTGAATTATCCAGTTGATTAAGGGGTGAGGCGAGGGGTTGAAATTTTGTAACAGCGAGTTTCGGCGGATTTGATTTCGACAATCCTATTTCCACGTAATACGTAATTCGAAGCGCGCCAGTACGTCCTGAATTAACAAAGGAAATTCCCTCCCTTCCGTAGAACGTATAACCGAACTAATATCTCGATAATGGAAGGGTGATCATTTTTCCGGATATAGTAATGTGGGATTCAGGAGAATATACGTGCAAGTGTAGATGTATCAATGATGAATGCACGTTGATGTGTGGTGTGCTTCCTCGGAGTCTGTCGCATCTGCGTCAAAGAGCAAGCGAATGAATGAGCGAGAGAGTAGTGAAGCTAGAGAGAGGGAGAGAGGGAAGACGGACGAGGAAATTAGTCGGAGAAACTCCATCAAAGCGATCGAACGAGCAATCATTTTGCCGGACAGTGTCATTCGATGCGTTTCTTTTCACGCGTTACAAATACGTTCACGTTTCAGTTGATTTAAATTCTCATTTTGTGCGTCCATCTGAAAATCTCTACAGTAATTACGATCATTTCTCTCGGTATCCATATCAAAGTGAACTTTTCTTTGTACAGAACGCTTTTTGGGGTAGATTTTCTAGGCTCGCATCGATGGACGAAAAAGCAGAGGAGCGGAAAACTTTTTCCTTCTGGTCCTCTCTCGTGCCTTCGCCCGCATTATTCGAGCTCCCGCTTCTTATCCTTATATAACCTTCAACGGGTCTCCGTGCGCGTAGCCGCACGCGTGTTTTTTTTCTCCGTTCGATCGCGAGCCGGTAATCGAGAGGCACGCACGTTCGTCCAACTTTGGTCCGATCGGTGCGCACCGTCGTCGTTGTCGTCGTCGTAACTGTACACCGATCGATTCCTTTCCAGCATCATCAATCGAGGGAAACTACTGCACTCCGCGATGAACTCCCTCCACAACTTCGACCGGTCTCTGGACAAGTTCTTGGCCTGGCTGAGCGAGGCCGAGTCCTCCATGGAGGGACTCGAGGCGGAAGCCGATCGACTAGGCGGACGACGGGACCAGGGCGCGCTCAGACGACCGCAGCATCAACTCAAGGTAAGGTTTACACGCCCGTATGAATATTTCAGAGCTCCTGTATTTGAGTGGGCGCGAGACGCGCGCGCCTACACTCTCGATGCTTGGCATCTCGAGGAGAATTGCAAGGGAGTTTCGATGCTCGAGATATTCGACAAGTTAACCTCCAAGATTCCACGCCTGTGGAATATAAGAATACGTTAGGGTGGGTGCCGTAAGCCAATCGGGCTTTGACGCGTTCTGAAGATCGCGCCTCGAGAACGTTAACCAACATGGCAGCCTTCTTCCGAGTGGAATATTTTTTAGCAGCTCAGTTTCTCTTGCGTATTAATTTCAACGTAAGAAAAAATATAAACGGATACTTTCGGCATGTTTTTCTTCGTCATTTAATTAAGCACGCATAATTAACACTTAACGTGCCGAAGATTTTCTCCATGTAGGAATTCGCCTTGTTAATCGGTCATTTGATCTGCTTTTGGTAGCTTTAGTGTTAATTCGTTAATTCGTTGTTCGGTGAAAGGGCGTCCGTTGATCCCAGTCAGTGTCGTATTTCAAGCTACGATCCGGATAAATTATGTCGAAGGAAAAGTACAGCATCCGAGGGTAATTCAGTGGTTGAATGCGTTCTTCGTGAAGCACGAAGCATTTATTGAGATATCAATTGATCAATGATACTAATCGTATCGTCCACCATAGCGCCATTGTTGCTCTGTTCGTGGTGAGTCGTTGAGATATTATTTTCCGAATCGATTCCCCCTTCTCTCTTAGGGTCTCGTGAAACTTTCTCGAAAAGTTACTCCGATGAAATGAAAGCGAAAGAGAAGGCTACCCTCCAACTCGATTACCCTCTTTGGCGCTTTATCTATGCCCGTCTCTGTCCACGTTCTTCTCACGTGAGGCGAGTTCAGCGAGCGAGCGAACGGCCAGAACATCGCAGCCAATTTTCCTCGAAGTCCTGCGGCCCACAAAGGAATCGATCCCAGAGGCAATTCCGTGGAAGAATAATGGCGCGGGCCTGAGAGGCAGGACGAAAGGAACCTGTTAACTTTGGTCTCACGTCACCCTAACGTTAACCTAAATTAGCCTGATGTTGGCCTCTCGTTGACGTTCACCGAGCTCGTTTTAATTCGTTGGATCTTTTTTTTTTGTATTAGTCCAAGATGCTTCGATTCTTGTGGATCAACCATGTAGCATTTCGCGTCCACCATCGCCAACAACTCCTTGCTGGCAACCGATGGCCACAAAGGTTGTGCCGAAGGTGTGTGCCGATCGTGGGTATCGGCGTATCCATTAAAAGGTAGAAGCTCGATATCGGGTATCGATATAATGCGGTGACGGCCCGTCATCCCCGTTCCTCTGGCTCCAACGTTCCTCTCGTTTCGCGCAAAGTCTCTCTCTCCCTCTCTCTCTCTCTCTCTCTCTCTCTCTCTCTCTCTCTTTTCTCCTCCTCTCCATTCTCTGTACCCGCCGTCAGGTCTTTGACACTCGCGCAACTCCCCGCGACTTCAGTTGGTACGATGTAACCGCGTGTCTTTTTTGAATACCCACCTTTGACTACAATGTAATCAACGTTCTTTTTCGGACGATTTTACAGCTGCAAAGAGGATTCTTCGCCTTTTTAACTTTGCCAGCAGCCATTCCTGGCGTCCCCGGCATTTTAATTTCAGCGGAGCTTGCGAGAACGGTTCTTCTATTTCCACCGAATATTGCTTTTTTCGAGAGTGAGATTTTTTTAGAGTTTGGCGACTCTTCGGAAGAAACCAATCTCTCTTGTTTCTTACCCCTCGTGGCTCTTAACCTCGCCAGCTTTTCTCTCCCACGCGCCCCGCGCGTTTCACGTTGCCGTGTGCCGCAGTCGATAAAAGCGAGTGGGACGGGTTGAATCGCGAAAGAATCTCAAGCATGGAAGTTTGATCGCGGTCACGAAACTGTTGACATAACAACTCCGCGACACGCTCGTTATGCCACGCGAATCGGCCCGCGCTTTCTGCTCGCACACGCGAGCGTGTAGGAATTGCGAGAGACGTGCTGAGGCGCGCGATCGATGGAACAGCATTGTATGAGTGGTGAGATTATTTTTATATCTTGCTAATATATTCTTGATTACCGCGAATTAGTAAAAATTATCCAGACGACGAACGTGTACGGGCTTCGCGTTCTACGGTACCTAATGTCTCTGCTCGTCGCACACACGCACTACGAGAAAAGTTTCTCGCGTGCGCTCGAAGGAGAAGACGGAGAAGGCGGAAGACAAGAGTCGTGCAAATTGTTTTAAGATAACACCGTTGGTAAAGAGGGAAGGAGACAAAAGCTCCCCGTACGATTTACGCCAGAAGCTTTTCTCCCCCTTTGCGGCGCGGCATTCGTTAATCGCGTTCAGCTAGCGCGGATTCGCATGGACGATAGGAGGCGAGGATCGTTTAGGAAATTATCGGGGTAATTTGCGAGAACGGTAGATTAGGTTCGCTCCTCGTCGGTGAGCTCTCTCCCTGTGGGTCTCTGGGTGTAATTGTGTGCACCGCGCTTGAATCGATTTCGTACGTTTCTACGTAGTTTGTGTTTGTTCTCGCTCGACGTATCGAAGAACCTCTCTCGATTGAATCCCACCGTTTTATTTGTTCCTTCTTCGAACAGGTTCTGTTTTAAGACGATACTCGAACTTCCCAATCAGCTTCTCGTTTTACAGCAATTTGTGAGAAAAGTTCGAGGTTCAATTCTCTCCTTCTTTACATTCTCCACGATATCTGTTTTTTATTTGGGGGGGATCTTATACGAGATATTTTGAAAAGATTTAAACAGTTCGATAACCGACAACTCTCTTTTACCAACCGTGGCGAGCAAATTTCGGTAAAGTGTCGGCTCGCAGCGCATCTCAATTTTCTCGCTAAAAATTGAAAGCTAATATTTGTAAAGTGCGCGGTCCTGCACTTATCGCTGGATGATCCATGAGTCTATCGATACATCGATCAATTGGCGATACAGGCCGGGCGAAGCATATCGCTTTACGCTTCGCAACAGATTTACAATTACATCGCTACCCGCGCCACGACAGGACACTCGCATCAGACCGACACGCTTCGATCGTCGAGCTGTTACAAGCTGTTAACGCGCGGAACAGGACTGACGAGATTCGTGTAAATTGATTTAACTGGCACCTCCTTCTCGTCCTCGCGCGCTCGTTCCACACCTCCCACGTGTCATCACGACCAGTACCATCGGTGACGATAAATTATCGGTAATGACGTTACGCGCGACGCACAGTGGGCCGTTTGACGATTCTAGCTGGACAAAAATAGGAAAATCACTTTTTCACGGAAGCGAATGACAATTATTTATTTCGATAGTCAACACCTCAAAGTATCCTGGTATATGCAATATTTCCTCTGAATAAGTCGTTAAATAAATTATAATTAACATTGAAGTCAGAGTAAGACTAGCTAACCGAAGTAGTCGTTTCAAGACAAAAGTTTAAAAATTTTAATATATATACAGGGTGTCCCGCAATTGGTGTAATCCCCGCGAAAGGGTTGTAGCTGAAATAATTCTAAACACCAAAAAAAAAAAAAATTAGGGTTATGGTTAGGGTTAGGGTTAGGGTTATGGTTAGGGTTAGGGTTAACCTTAAAAAAATTAGGGTTAACCCTAACCCTAACCATAACCCTAATTTTTTTTTTTTCCTCTACGGTCGCGCTCATTCGCCTATGTTTTTCCTTAATTTTTGAATTCTTAAGGAAAAACAGGCGAATGAGCGCGTCCGTAGAGGAAAAAAAAAAAAAAAAAAAAAATTAGGGTTATGGTTAGGGTTAGGGTTAGGGTTAACCTTAAAAAAATTAGGGTTAACCCTAACCCTAACCATAACCCTAATTTTTTTTTTTTTTTTTTTGCTCTACGGACGCGCTCATTCGTCTCTTTTTCCTTAAGAATTCAAAAATTAAGGAAAAACATAGGCGAATGAGGGCGCCCGTAAAGGAAAAAAAAAAAAAAAAATTAGGGTTATGGTTAGGGTTAGGGTTAACCCTAATTTTTTTTAAGGTTAACCCTAACCCTAACCATAACACTAATTTTTTTTTTTTTTTTCCTCTACGGGCGCGCTCATTCGCCTATGTTTTTCCTTAATTTTTGAATTCTTAAGGAAAAACAGGCGAATGAGCGCGTCCGTAGAGGAAAAAAAAAAAAAAAAAAAATTAGGGTTATGGTTAGGGTTAGGGTTAACCCTAATTTTTTTAAGGTTAACCCTAACCCTAACCCTAACCCTAACCCTAACCCTAACCCTAACCCTAACCATAAACCTAATTTTTTTTTTTTGGTGTTTAGAATTATTTCAGCTACAACCCTTTCGCGGGGATTACACCAATTGCGGGACACCCTGTATATATATACTTTTATATATGTACTTTGGTTAGCTAGTCTTACTCTGACTTCAATGTTAATTATAATTTATTTAACGACTTATTCAGAGGAAATATTGCATATACCAGGATACTTTGAGGTCTTGACTATCGAAATAAATAATTGTCATTCGCTTCCGTGAAAAAGTGATTTTCCTATTTTTGTCCAGCTAGAATCGTCAAACGGCCCACTGTGCGACGCCTCGTTTTCTCCTTGGTGGTGGACGAGGCTGGAGGGAAAAAAAAAGAATAGAAGCAAGGGGTGTAAAAAAAGGATCGCAAAAACAAAAAACTACATCGGTCCCACGTTCCACTCCAGCTGCAACATCCGTGGTGATGATAAATTTATAAACCTAAAATGCTGTTCGCGTCTGTCGTGCGGAACGCTTAAGTAATTCATTCGAATCGTTTAATTGAACGCTCGCCATTAAGCGTACCTACTGTGGACGAACTATAAATTTTAAAAATCTTTCGCAACGCTGTCCCTGCACCGGTGAAGCGTGCTCGCAGATACGTAGACCCGTGTTTACCAGCGTTGACAGGATTATCGGACACAATGGATGATTCCAATCAAATTCGCCAATTCAAGCACTACCACTATCACCACGCGGAATAACGTAGCAGCAGGATGACGCGAGTCGATGAGGATTCGATTGTAATATTGTTTACCGCGGCTATATTAGCCAACATTACTGTTTCTATTTCTCTCTCCCGCTCTTCTGTCGCTCGTAACCTTTTGCCGTTTCCATTGGAGTGAGATTCTGGATGAGAGTATCGGGCTTGCGGGAGACTCGTGCGAATTCAAGAAGCAAAAGAGAGAAAGAGAGACGAATAGAAGCACAGAGAGATAACAAGGGAACAGGAAACTTCGATGGGGTAGAACGTAAAAGGGAGAATAGGGCATGGTAGATTGCACTAAATATTTAAAAGCGAACGATCATCCCTCAACGTTGCACGCCCGACCTCCCTTTCTCTCTTTTCCTTTCTTTCTCGTTGCCCGCCCTCCATCACTCTCTACACACGCGGAGCCGTATTGTAAATGTTTAATGTCTCCACGGTCCGCGGGCGCGATCGAAAATTTAATATGACGAGGAAGCTGGAAATGACGGTAAAAAGTGCTTACGGGACGCTCCGCGTCACTCTTCCTCTTTTACGCCCATTTTCCACCCCTTCCCTCGCTTTCTCTTCCTACTCCTGTCATTCTCTCCTCGCCAACCCTAACCGCCTATTTCTTTAGTCTACTCTGCTGTCAGATGGTTTTGCGCTTGCCATTGACTGCCCCGTTTATTCGTCCAGACGGATGCGTAAACATTTTGTATTCTTCTTCCTCGCGTTGCATTAGGAAAATTCCACTCTCCGACGATTATAATATTTTATTCGATAATAAAAGGCTGAGGGTACGATTACTCCCCCCGTTGAGAAGCGAAATTCGGATTTTTGGGGCGTTCAGTATCCGGGAGCTTAACGAGCATTGTCGAATGACTATGTTTATTATCGATGGCAACCGCGAGAGCAGATAAATGGAATTTTCTGATTCGCAAAATGTGAATGTCTACGCTGCGAGATTCGTCAAGTTGTGGCTTAAACGGATTAGCTGAACGTGCAAGATTGCTAGATTTCGAGTGGATAAAGCCTAAGGAAATATTTATGGTCTGCCGTCTGGCCGCGACTCTGGACGCGCTCGGGTGTCGAGTGGCCCTATTACGATCGAGGGGTGGACGTTTGAATCAATCGACGTATAAATTGTGCGCGTCAAGCGCGGTGGAAGCGCACACCGAGTTCATTGCGTACCGCTGCCGCATGCCAATAGTCGAAGGTTGTCCCATTCGACGTGACGTGAACGCGCGCTTGCCCATTGAAAATCGGGACAGACGTTGTTTACACGCGTTAGTATGAGACACGATTATGTCGATGACCTGCGGAACGATAATTGACACGATCTCCATTATCTGCTCGCTATCCCTCTCTTTGTTTCGCGCGTTCTCTTCCCCGTGGCAATCCGCCATTCACTCGCCTACTAGCATAGGAGGGAGAAATATGGGTCGCGATAAAGCCACGTTCCAATCGCGATAAAATAAAACGTGAAAAGATATTGCCACTTGCGTCCTTTAATTTTTCCTAGCGTGGAACGCGATCTTCCTATTCGTCACTCGATTCGAATCTTGAATCAGTCTCACCTCTGCACCCACCCGGTGTGAAAATAATAAAGTATGCGCGAGACGGAACTGCTCGTACGTCAATCCCTTCTGCTCGTGCCTTACCCATCGTAATCTGGAATCTTCGCTTCCACCCTTCTTCTTCGTCCTTTCCATTCCGACCTATTCACTGTCACTCTCTCTCTCTTTCTCTCTCCCCTCGAAGCTCTACCATCCGCGTGCCAATTTACTGAATTTATCGTGCCGCATTTGACATTCCTCGGGAAAATGAGATTCCGACAGAGATATTAAACTCGTTGAAACGCCGCGATTGGCGAGCTAGCGGGCGAGAGCGAATAGGTCGATCGTTCAGTCACCAGGTGGGGTGGAGATTGAGGTGGAGAAGAGTCGCGAAACTTTTATTTATTCGCTTATTTACATGCGACAATAGAGAGATGGAAATGGAGAGGCTCTCGCGAGCTATCGAAGGTGGTCAAGGGTGGGACAGGCGGGGTGGTTCTCGAAGGCGGAAACAGCGGTGGGAGAGTTTCATAAAGGCAAAGTTCTTTCATTATTTTATCCATTTTCATCGTTCTCTATGCCACGGCATAGTTATGGATGGCTGCAGGCGCTCGATAGCCTCCATTATCATTTAACAAAAAAACGAGTTGCGACCAATCAAAGGTTTCATCCCTCCAATCGCCATACCTCTCGCGAGACTCACGATCGGGTTACAAGCTTGGTCACCAGCAGTTAAATAATTCACCTCGGGAGTGTTCTCCCGAAACGACGCGAGTATCGCGTTCAAACGCATATTATTCCAATTACTGCGCCGAGCTTGTGCGCGGAAGAGAGCCCGCTGGGTCATTAAAAATTTAATTTACTTTGACTGTCCTCGTTACAGTGTCCCACGATGACACCCTCTATTTCCGTTTTTCTCGCGTACGTGCAATCTCGGCCTCCGTTTTCCAGCCATACTCCCGACCAGAATTTCGCAAAACAATTTTTACGAAGCGAATTAATGATTTAACGATTAAAATATTGAACGAATGGAGAACCTAAGTGGTAAAATCGGTCCGTAGGGAATTTTCGCATGGCCGTAAGATATGGGCGCCTGCGTGGAACCTGGCTCTCGCGAACGGTACAACGAGAATCGATTAACGTCGATGGAAACAATTTGTTTGGGAAGTAGAATTAATCGGCCTTCCTCACCTGGGGCCCCACCATTCCCGCCTATAGCTCTTCTACCCGCGCGACCAATTTGTTTCCATCCGACGAGCTAAAAACTATTAGTTGCGGATCGAGCTGGAGCTTTCGAGCTTGTAACGGATTCTGTCGTTGCAACATCTCCCCTCGTCTAAATTGTAAACAAATGTTCGCGCCGCTGGATGAGCTCCGATCGATTCTCGTCGCAGCGTAAACCTCCATTGGGACAGCGAGAACGTTATCAACTGTAACGTTATTTTATTTTCGAAGTGGTTTATTCAAACTTCACCCATGCCACCCGTTTGTTTTCGAGCACTTGAGGTTCCAGTGGACAACCTAACGAACGAATTTTATCAGTTTCGTTACGTAGAGAACGTTTTATCGTTGTAATCGTATCTTGAATTTTTTCTCATTGAAGTGAAAAAAGTATACGTCGCTCTCGACGTAGAGGATCCTTGATCCCCCGTGTCACCTTGCCAAGATCCAATCGCCGTAAAGACACGACGTTCCACTTAACGAGTTCCTTCTCGCGAGCGATTCCTCACTAATGATTTATCGACCCATCTACTTCGGGCCTCGTAACTCATGCATATATACCGCCTCCATCTTTCGAGAGCACATCCGTTGGAATTTCTAATATCAACGTTGGAGCGTGACGTAGGAGGAGAAGGAGAAGGAGAAGGAGGTGAATGCACGATAGAAGGGCATAGTTAACGTGCATGAGTTGCGCGATTTACCCTCCCACGTTGAAGTTGAGAGAGGCGCGTGCTCGCGGGATAGCGGCGGGGTTCTCGTAAGGGTAGTTTGCGCTTGGGCTGGGATTATTTTGAAGCTCCAAAGCGAGGAGGAAGTGGCGCGGATACGAAGAGCCTCGAACGTATCGAAGTGTATCGGACGTTGGGCCGCGTAAAGGTCAAATGTTTCGTGAAATCGTAATGGGCGAACGTGTGCGTGTGCGTGGGATCGAGAGAATCCGTGGTGGGTCGGGTGCCGGTGTCTTGAAATATTGAATTAGGGAGGAGAGGAGAAGGCGGATCGTTCGAGGGTATCCCTCGCCCTTGGCGATGAATCTTTAAGTTCGAAGGATAATGTGGGATTTGGTTTTCCTGTAAAGAGGGTCGCTTTTTATTAATCCCACGCGAGATACGCCTCCGGGTGGATGCGCGGGCCGCGTTAAATATGGTTTATCTTGCGACGAGAAACCTACTTTGGAGTTTTAAGGACGCCTTTGGCAGCGCAGAGTGGAATGAAAAGCACGCAACTTTACATGTCAGAATTCGCATATACATATTTACGCGAACAGTTCTGCTCGTGGTCGATTGGAATCCTCCTCAAAGCCGTCCATCATCGAGCTCCAGATTATTTTTCAAAGGTTTTTGCGTTTATTAAAGCTCCGTGCATTCGTGCATATTCATAGGGTGCATACTGAAAAATTAGCCTCACAGATCGTGTGCTCTAAGGTGCTATATCTTTTTTGAGAGCCTCATTGGAAATATTTAATAACTTGCCCTCTTTCTCCTTTTCGTTCTGCCCTCGGGCGAGCGACTAGGCTGTTATTGCAAATTTGAAGCAGCACGTAAAATGTTATTTGAAGGTCGTAAACGGAACTCGCACGCACCCTTAATTTCGGTTCTCCTCCTCCTTCTCCTTCTCCTCCTTCGTCATCCCCCGCTGAGCTTCACACTCCACGCGCCGCTTCCGTTACACCCTCGTAATCTCGAGTACGGTGTCTTTAGGAAGCATTTACACGGAAAGTAGAGAGTCCATCGATCGCGGGTGGGCTCTCTCCTCTCTAGAGTGGCTTACGTGACCTGAACTTTCGTTCCAGGCTTCGGGTTCGACAGAGAGGACGCGCCGCGCAAGCCCTTTCTCATATTCATGGTAAGCGCCGTACCAGGTCGACCCTCCTCGGTTCGTTAAATCAAGCCTGCCGTGGATAATCCGCTTTAACGCAATTTCACTCGTTCTTTTTTTTTTCGCGCTCTTTCTCTCTCTACTGCGCTACCTCGATCCCACCCTCTGATTTTTTTTTTCTCTCCACGACAGACCCTTGCCCTGTCCTCTCCCGTGCATCGCACCCTTCGTTCCGTCGATGCCAGCTATCGCTCGTTTAACAATTACGTTGACACCCGTGGATCGAGCCGTGGATCGTCCCAACCACCGGACACGCATCGACGTTTCCGCTCGCTTTGCTTCCTCGTGTCTCTAAACGTACGGACGACGAGCGTTTGCGAATTATTCGACAGCGTCGATTCGCGACGCGGGCCCTACTGCGAATCTCTCGACGGTTAAATATTTACTTGTCACTGGTTCGTCGACTGTTTCTCGTCCGTTTCATTCGGAAACACGAGCACCGTGAACGATCACTTCCAGTCGATTTGCTCGCAAGTCGATAAATATTTATCTCCTCCCGACACCACCGAGTCTATATTCCTTCCTGCAGAGCACGAGGGCGCGCGAGCAATCGGATGCAATGGAGGTGCGCGACGATGTCGAAGGTTCCTCGTTGAGGTCGCGCGCGCGCACGACGAAATGGCGACGACGCCTCTCTCTCTCTCTCTCGCTGAGTTCCCGAAGGTCATGGAAGCTCCCGCGGAAGAATGGGCGAGAGCTCGAGCCACTTTCCCTTTCTCGCCTCATCGCGCCGAACGTGGTCCCCGTCGAACGATCGATAGAGAAACGACTTGGTCGCGACCGCGGAAGGAGAAACGTGGATGGAAAGAGATGGCAAATGTAAAGGAACAGAAGGAGGAGGAGAGGATCGAACGAGAAAAGGACGAGTGTGGTGAAAAGGTGAGAACAGCAGGGAGGCTACCACTACTGTCACCTCCACCGCTTTCTCTTCTCCGTCGCCCATTCTCTGTCACCTTCTCCACCTCCTCTTCTCTGCCACCCCTTCTCCGTCACCTTCACTACCTCCTCCTATATACCACCTCCCCTACATCCTTCTCTCTGGAGCCTCCACTGCTCCTCATCCCTGCCACGTCCATCGCTAACGTTACCGTCACCTTCATTGTTATCCTTCCTGCCACCTCCAGTGGCTTCGCAACCGGCAGAGCCACCGCGCTGGTCCTTCAACGCCAATTTCATTGCTACCCCCACGCCCCCATTCTGTCATTGCGATCATCTATACCCATTTTCGCTCTCACGTTCGCCCGGGGCCACCCCGAATTGCCATCTTCCTTTTTATCTTCATTGTCATCGACGCTTGGCTGGCGCTATTGTCGTCGCAGTTTCACTTCTCACCTTCATTTGCCACCCTTGCTACTTCCTTCCTCTTCCCCACGTTCCTGCCCACCTCGGCATTAACCTTCTAATGGCCATTACTCCGTGCACTCTTTCGATTTCGAAGGAACTCTCAAACGATTCTTTCGCCCACCGTCACCACCTCTTAACGAGGAAAGACGCCTCGAGTTAAGGCTTGGGGAGGTCGATCGTTAAGGCGTTTAACGTTCCCGCTCGTCTTAAAGCCCGGCGATGTCTGGATATTATCGCGTAAAGGGGGGGAAGCACGAAGCTCGTTACGCGATATCGAAGCTTCTCGTTCTACGTGGCAAGCGTTTTTTTTTCTTCCTCACCAGGCCGGTGTTAATTGCTCCTTGACCGAGAAAGTCGATAAGGGTTTCTCGCGCGCGGTCCATCCACGACGAGAGGCGAGCGTCGCGACGCGTGGATTATCGTGACATTAATCCACTCTTCGAGAGTCAGTTCTCCATTGTTCTATGGGTTGTGATCTTAGTGTTTTGCGATATTTATTTCACGTGCTTTCGCGTGCCTTTAACCCCTACGTTTAGGGGAACTGGTTAATTTGACGGGTTTAAATGGGAATTTGTGTTTGTAAAGAAAGGACCGTGAACCTAGCGTTAAAATTGGCTCGAACGAAAGCAGAAATAGAGAACGAATGTATGAGATTGGAGAATAAGAGGAGGCTCGAGGTAAAAACGAGAGTGAGAAGGAATGAAGGACCAGGGAAACGAAAGAAGAATCTCGTAAAAACCGGATGTGAGCGGTGAGGGGTTGGGCTGCAGAAAGCGACGATGAAAATACGGAACGAGGGACAGGGTTGCCTTCGTCCTCGTCCCTTCGTTCAGTTCCGGATAGCTCGGTCCATTAAGGCGACTAAAATTCGAGAGGCGGTGTCCTCGTTGTTGGCGACGAGCTTTTTGCTCGGTAGTGCCTGCGGGCACGGCGAGCGAGCGCGTGCGGACCAGGATGCTCACCCTCTTCAGTTTTTCAATGCTAATACGCATCGATTCCATGGGAGTAAACGTTACCCTCTTCATCGAGTTAGGAGGTTGTTGGCGGTGCGCAGGAGTTGAGGGTTGCTTCCCAAAATAACGCGTAACGTAGGGGCGTGGTAATGGAGAGATACTCGCGTGGCATTAGCTTTACCCCTATCAGAGACCGAAGTTCGCTTACAGGAAAGTTCTGCTATTTTAGCACCTTCTTTTACTCTTTTTCGATTCTCTTCTTTTTTGCAAAGTTAAAAGCGGCCCTCACGAATCTCTCTCTTTCTCCCTCCGAGAGAAATATTTTCCGGCCTCCTGTCAAGATAATCGCACGCTTCACAACTTATCGAGAATGCCATTTGTAATGCCCTCCCGTTCCGTGGCAACGGTGAAAAATATAGCGTCGCGTTTTTACGCGCCGTTATTCTCCGTTCATTCTTTTTTTTTCTCCCGTCACGCGCGCGGCCACCCCACGAGCAACTTTCATCTCTCGCTGTATAGGCCCACGTCTCTTCGTTCACCCCCTCTTAAGTTCCCCTCGTCGCTCTCTCTTTTCAGGTGGTAGTAAAATTCGATACCGAGGGGGGTGCTCTCGATCGAAATGGTACGCGCATGCGCTCTCGGCTGATGCAGGTGGCGCGAGTTGTCGAGCACGAGAGCTCGCCGAGGGGGTTGGTAAAGCAGAAGGGTTGCTTTTCCATCCCTTGGTGAAGGCGATAGGGTAGGTACCGCCGAAAGGCAGATTTCGGTTTTATCAACGGCAGTGAATACCGACTGCGGCTGGTCAGACGGAATATTCTCGCTTTTCCGTTCACCGCTCGAAACGCCTTCTATCGTTGGTAGATCAACTAGCGAAGCTTGGTCACTTTTTCCGTGGATATCTTCTTCGGAAGTAGGTACGTGTTTCCGGTTAGACGTCGGTTTCAACTTTGCCTTCAACCAGTTCCACAAATTCGCGCAGGTGAAGGTTGTCGAAACTAGCAGCACGTACCTTGGTTCAAGATAAATCGAAGAGATTCTCTCCATTATCCTCTATCGTTATCAGGGCCATTCATTTAGCCAAACATACACTATTGATAATTGTTATTGCTTCGGGTCGCGAGTTTCTCGCCGTTTCCTTTTTCGAACGTTGCAAGAAGTTTACTTGGGCATCCACACGCGTCAGAAATATACTCAGGCGAGGACGAGAGCTTCGTCTTAATAAATAAGTTCCTGGATACTCGTTAATTTTCTCTGCTTGCCCCGGAAGTTCAGGTATTTAATGTCCGGATGCACTCTCGTTCTTTTCGCGTGCCCATTAGACACATCTGCTTGGCAAAAGTTTTCATAATAGCAGCGTTGTTACGCGCGCTCTTTGGATATTAAAGGGCGACCCACATTTTACTCCTTTTCGAGGATCGTAGGTTGGGAGGAGGTGGATGGTGGGCGGAAGAGAGGACGGAAGCGGAAGAAGGTAGGGCGCAAAGCAAAGAATTGGACGTTATTTACAATGCGCGAGAGGTAGAAAATTTTCCTCGCGGTATTTCGCCGTTCATTTTTCATTATCTTCAACCCTTTGTGTCGTTGCACAGCATACAGCCTACCTCCTCCTTCCCGCCCTATTTTTATGTGCTTTCGTTTATCCGATGAAAATTGCTTTCTACATCGAATACGAAGTACTACACACCCAAACTATTTCGATTCTCTTCTTACGATGTTAGAAGAGTCGCTTAAAATGAACGTCCAAAGGTACCACTTCGTCGTTCATATTCGACCAATACACTTTTCGACTTTCGCACATGGAAACTATTGCCTGTATCGACACAATAGCATCCCTCTCTCTTCTTTCATTCTCTCACACTTCGCAGTTTCTCTCTTTTTCCTGCCGCTCTTCCATTCATCGCACCGTAACGAGACGGCCGGGTATCGAGCAATAATTCTTGAATTTGCGGTAACAATGCGTGTCGTTGTCAACGACGAATAATGGGTACTCAGTTGGGCGGACAGGTATCTCCCTCTTTCTCTCCTCTTCCTCTCTTTTCAACGTTTCCATCATTCCATCACTACTTCCCTTTTCACCCGTCGCGCATCGTGCGATTCGCAGTCCGTTCGCTTCATCGACGTCGCTCGAAGTAAATAATATCCATTGTGTCGGACGAGCGAAAAGGATGTGCCCGAACCTGAGAGAACAGAGGAAAAAGGAAGTGAAAAAGAATTCGTTCGTCGATGTACACACGTCTCTATACACGCGCGAGCCCGCGGGGCCAGCCTCATTAACGAGAGGGGACCCCGAGCGTGCGAACGAATTTCGAGGCGAATCGATCGCGTAACATAAATCCGAGCGTTAATTAAATTTCTCGGTCACTTTTGGACACCGCGCGCTGTTAAGGGCTGGGCGATTCTGCGCGAGTACGATGTACCCACTATGGTTCGCGCGAGCTGCATTGATTATCGCGAGCTGAGGCCGATTGCGAAACAAATTAGCGTAGCGTCGAACTAAATTCCGCGAGTTTAATGACACGCCTATAAACGTCACCTGTACGTCACGGGCAACACCACTGTGGCCTGTTACAGGTGCTGTTTTTATTTTCTTCGTTTTTCATCTCGTTCGATCGACGCGCGCCTGGATGGAAACAACTTCTTTTTATATTTACCCATCGTGACATCGGACATCGGTTTGCCCCCGAAACGTTTACATTTACCGTTAATATTCGGTAATTTGAGGGATGTATTGGTTTTTTTTTTTTTTCCACGACGCTCGGTTTCATGAGTTCGGCGATCGCGCGAGCGCCGCTTCAGAATATCGCGCGTTGTAATTAAATCTTTTATATCGCCGTTATCTCACTCCCCTTGTACGTCGTTTATCGAACGCGCGACTAGTCGAACGTAACGAAAATTCGCGTAAACTTGTCACTACAAATTTCGCACGTTGGCTCTCGAGGTTTGCCACCCCCCCCCCCCCCCCACACACACACTTCTCCTGCGACACGATTAACTTCGGAAATCAAATTATCCGCTAATGCGTGCGCTAACGTGAAATTAACTCGACAGTGTTAATGGCCACTGCTGGCACGTGGAGAAGTTCTAACGAAATCACTCGCTCCAAGGGAAGACAACGAGGAGATTGTCGCGTATCGTGAGAGACCGAGGAGACAGGCCTTTGTAACCGGCTACAGTCGCGTCCCTGTAACAGTGCAAAATTTCGATTATCATTCGAGAGGTGGTGGCTTCGTCCTGGGTTAATTGTTGGATAATAATTTTGCCCGAGAATCCATTTTCTCGGCGAGTAAATCGCGAACTCCGCCGTCGTTACTTTCGAATCCGCGGCGTAGCCACCGCGCGGGGGCTACGGTAATTGAATAAAATGTGCGCGCGAGGGAGGCATAAATGTTTATTATTATGAAGCACGCTGAATACCGGTGGCGCGTGCGCCACCGTAATGCCAGGACATAAATGCAGTCTCTCTCGTCCCTTGCTCTACTTCTCGCAGCGTGCGCGAGAGAAATCTCTTGCATACGTTACCAAGATCCTTCACTGCCACTCTTTTCCACGAGTACCCCCTGCAAGATTCATTTTTCCCTCCTTCCCTACGTGAGCTCCTCCTCCGTCTCCAACCTACCACCCTTGATCCAACATCCACCCCTGTCGCACCTCCTCGAGTTCAACCGCCCCCTGCTTCGCCGGCTTAACAAATCCGATAGTTTGTAGTTTCATCCTCCTCGCCTCGCGGACGGAACCAGGGCTCAAGGGAGTGTACCCAAGGCATACGAAGGGTGCATGGAAGGGTTAAAGGGGTGGAAGGAAGGGTAGTCGTGCACGAAGGAGAAGAGGCAAGATAACATTGCGAGCAGATGTCGCCGCCTGGCGGTTCCACCGGTAACTTTACAATGCCTCACTTCCGTGTTCGCCGCTTCGTCCATGTGTACAAGTACATCTGCAAGAGCGGCGTGTACTGGAGTGCACGAGTGAGAGAGGACCTGGCTCTCGTATGCTCGTGTGGGCAGAGCGAGCCTGCCGCCGGTATCAGCCCGTATGTCCGCGCCAGAAGAGCTCTTTGTGAACCTTCTCGACATCCGAAAATGGAGGAGAGCCTGGCACCAACTAACTCGCCGGATAACAAATTTTTTTTTTTCCGCCACCGAAAGATAACGAAAAATAGCGATCGAGGGCGCGAAAGAGCTCGGAGACAAATAGGGGATGAAGAGTGGAGGAAATCGATTGGATCCTGTTAGGAGTGGTAGAGTATCGTAGAGAAACAATATACTCAGATCGTTCTCGTGGCGAGAGTGCGTCGTCGAGATTTATTCTCATCTGAATCTTGCCGATTGACGAATAGAGCGAGAAGCTCGAAAATGTGATCTTGGCGCGTAGATAAAAGAGGGGTGGCGCTAGCTTGGAGCTAGCTCCTACCGATATTTAAATCCAGATGAATGGACGCTGAGAAGCGGCGAAAGAAAGGCCGAGGGAACGAAATCGGGTCAGTCCGGTGAGCGTCGTCTCTTTGAAAAGTCGACGTTTTGAATTCCCCTGACAATTCTGGCCGGGCGGATGGTGGGAGCCCGCGAAAGATAAGAAATTCCGAGGAAGAAAATCGTAAGACTCGCTTGAATATGGACGTTGACGTTTCCCCGGGGTCCATCCTGTACGCGCTATTTTTACGATGCCTATGCGACTCCTTTCTCCCTTCTCCAGCTACCCCCTCTCGTGTTTCTCTTCTTCAACTCGTTCTCCCACTATTCGTCCCGTTATCGCTTGGAAATTCGAGGAATGAAAATAGAATGTTGCTCGAATCTGCCGCGTGCATTTTAGACCGTCTCGTAGGAGGAAGCGGAAGGAGGCGTCGAAGGACGACGAAAGGAAGTAAGTGAAGACAGCACGACCGGGTTGGAAGAATGCGTCGAATGCAGCGAGGCACGCGACGCGAGCTATTCGTTTCGGGGACGTACGCGAGACGCGCGGGCTCAAACTCATGCTCTTTATTTAAATTCCACGCTGAAATGTTTCGTATTACGTAGGACGACGGTGGCTGTTGGTGGCGGGTGGAGAAGGAGGAGGTGGATCGTGGAAGATGAGAGGCAAGGGTGGCGCATGGGACACGGGTGGGTGAGAATGATAGGGGTAGAAAAGGGGCGGAGGATGAAAAGGGGCGTAAGGGCTCCGTGCTATCGTCTGCGGAGATCCCGTGGTTGTGGCGGTAAGCGCGGCAAAAAGTTGAGTGCATCCTTGGATGGTGGGTCCCTTCCGGCGGAGCGCTGAAGTAAGGAGGCCGTCGCATCTGTGGTGGGAAACTGTACGGAACGCGCTCGTTTCCCTACTCCTTTTGCCTCCCTTCTATCAGCGAGCGGTATCGCGATGGAGGCGTGCGAACCGCTTCTCTTGCCGTTTCGCGAAACGCGCGTTTTCCAAATCTTTTCCGTGTCGATGACTCGCGTGGCTCTCGCAAGGCGCCGAGAGCCTCGTTTCCTGCCTCTTGCTCGTTGGCCCAGTTTTTTTCAGCTCTTGATTATGCCGAGGCAACCGCGACGGTGACACGCTTTATTCGTGTGTTTACTACAACTCGAATTAACCCTTTGACTGCGGCGCGCTCTCGGACGAATCCATCAATATGGACGGCGCGTTTTTTGCATGTCAGTCGCTGCGATTGATTGTCCACTGTCCACAGTGATCAAACGAGTAGGTACCCGAAAATTCGATACTATTCTTAGGGTTTAAAAAATAATAATGGCATATAAATTAAAAATATCCATCTTTTCTATTTATCTTAAGTAACTTTTTAAGCTATTTTAATTTACTTAACTTAATTCGTGCATGCCTTTGATAATAATCGGTAATTAAATATAAAGGACGATAAATTCCACGTTGAATCAATCGGTGAGAGGTATTATAGCAAAAGAAATACAGAGAGCGTATATTTACGCCTTTCGTATATATTAATGGACTTGTGAGGGCGTATATATACGCCTTTAGCAGTCAAAGGGTTAAAATATAAATATCACTCCGTTCTTCTTACCGTCGCGTCGATTCCGTTGTTTTTCGCGAGCACAGATACGATTGGGATTTCGTAATCGACGCAACAACTTCGGATAATATTCTTTACGCGCGACCTTTCGCGTTGTTTATTTAGGGTTCTTTTTTGATGCACGTTACTCGTATAGCTCGTAGGTTCTTTCTCTGCGAAACGCGTGCTCTCGTCGTTATCGCCAGATAACATTAAACGAATAAATAAAAGATTCGCGGTAATACGGTTGAGCGGGTGGAGCAGGGAACGCTCGGGACTCGGCGGCCGATAAGATCGCCAGTTGATACCCTGGCAGCGAGACAAACTCGATTGGTGCACCTTATCAGATTCAAACGGCATTTTCGCGGGCCACCGCGCACCCCGGCTAACCTCGCTTTTTAACGGGACTCGCAATTTATCGACGCATATTCCCACCGAGTATTCGTCCCCGTGATCAATTACCGTCTGAAACAACTTCTGTTTCGACGGACTTGCGATATGCCTGTGACAAAAAGGCGATACCGTTAGCACCATCGATCTCCTTTCGCGATAATTCGAGAGAAAAATGGTTCTCGGCTGGGATAACCCGACCGCTCGTTCATCCTGTCTCCGTTCCTCGTTCCGTCGTTTTACACGATTTTATTCTCGTGTCACTTAACGATACAAGATCAACGATTCCCATGGCAATCTTCAAGCCTGAATTCTACTTGAGAAACTCGTTACCTAACTCTGTGAGAGATTTTCGTCGTTCTACCGGCCAAAGAATTACACGGACAGTTCAGAAAAAATGTCTGTAACACGAAGATGAAACTAGGACGAACCGAGTTCCAGGATCGAGAACAATTTATAGTCCTACCTCAGCGAATTTATATTTTTCTTCTAACAATAAGTCGCACGACGGGTGCTCGCGCTCGCGAGTCTGCGCGCGCACGCCCGTGGAACGTGGATTATTTCCAACAGGAATTCAGCATATCGATGTATTCTCTCTCTCTCTCTCTCTTTCTCTCTCTCTCTCTCTCTCTCTCTCTCTCTTACTGTCGTGCGCTTCTCCTCTCTCGGCTTTAACGGAGCGCATTCTCGCGCCAGATTCGCGCATAACGAAATCACGATATTCACCAGGATCGGATTCAGTTATTCGAGGCGGCACGCCCCTTGAATACTTCGTTCTACGTCGGCATCTCTTCCATTTCGCGCTTTTGTCCATGGAGAAGGAGAAGGCGGAAGAAGCGGTGAGATGGAGAGAACAGGGACAAGTAGTAGGAGAATATCGAACGGGGAGAAGGAATAATAGGGAACGAGAAAGAGAAAATTGCAATTGGGGAAATGAGCTCGCAATTTGAAATATTCTACTGTCCAATTTCTTTCCAATTCCGAGTTGAAAAGAAGTAGAGGAAGAAATCAAAGTGAGTATTCGTCACGAGACGAAATAAAGTGAATGGCAAGCGAATCGCTTACTCTTTGCGAATGAGTTAGAGAACCTTCTCTCTCGTTCTGCCTATCTGGTTTCCTTCGCCCTTCTCGTCCCGTTCATCACCCCCGAAACGTTTCTTTCTCTCCTCAGCGAACCATTATGACGCCGTAGATTTATCTCGTCGCGCCGTAGGTATACGTGCCAGTGGCGCGCTGTGAATTAGGGATGGTAAACACGAGGGCGAAACGACTCGAGCGAGCCAAGGCAAAGTGTACCGTAAATATTCGTAGACGAGATGCGCGCCACCGATGTATTCTCCCCACTGATTTTCCTCGGTCTAGTCAGTATCTATTCGATATCCTTCGCCCCTCGAACATCCGCGAGTACGCGGACTATTTTCGATTTAACGTCGAGAAGCTGCCTCGAGTGTTTTCCAAACGAGCGATAAACTTTCATTAAAAAATGCCTTCGTAAGTTCCACTACGCGACTTTTATTTTTCGTCACCGTCTTTTATCGAGGGTAATCTCGTAAAGGGCGAATAATTGCGCAATCGCGTCGTTTGCGTCTTCTTCCCCTATTGGTCAGCCTCCTGGTCGCATCTGTCGCGCGAAGGGTCATTCCGCCCTTCACGAGCGAAGGATCTCCCGTCCATTGCAGTTTTCGAGCTTTAGATCGCCGCGGGCGTTTCGCCTACGGAACGTCCTCTCTGCCGTTGCCGAAGCATTTCGAAGCCACCCACACCCATCCTCGTTCCCTTCGAATGGTCGTCCTGCGAACCGGCAGCTGAGGGCCGCGCCCGCCCTGCATACGGCCTCTTCATAAAATTTAACGAGCGATACCCTCGCGCCGCGGGCTACTACCCCTTTGTCGTTATTGATCATAGAGAGGCGCGAGGTTGGTGCCTCTTTCTGGATAATCCACGAGTATCTCGCGGATCGGTCGCGAGACGTGCTTCCATAACAATCTGCCAGACGCCAGAGAGAGAGAGAGAGAGAGAGAGAGAGAGAGAGAGAGATAAGATAAGATAAGATAAATTTTTTTAACCCTGGGCACATGCGCCTCTAGGGTCCCAACCAAAAATCTATACAATAAATAAATCATTTGCAACTACTCTCTCAACTACAGACCATAACGCAACCATGTATCATTACATTTAAATTAACCGAAGTTAACCAAAAGACAACAAAACTTAACATAACATAAAGCTAAAGATAAAACTAAAGGTAAAGCTAAAACTAAAGGCACTCGATAGAGTCACCTGCAGTCTCAAAAACTCAAATAACTTAGACCTAAAGATACCGAACATGTCACGAGAGGCCTCAATTCTACAGTACGGCAGTACGAGATCATCACCCCTGGTCCTAGTGGTACGACAAGCTGTCATGTCCGTACAAGAGAGAGAGAGAGAGAGAGAGAGAGAGAGAGAGAGAGAGAGAGAGAGAGAGAGAGAGAGAGGAAGAGGTGCTCGTAAACTTTCGTGCAAATGCGGAATAAGTGGAAGCAATTGGGGGAGGGACGCGAAGAAGATGAGAGTAAGAGTCTGCGAGGTGAAAGCAATGGGAGAACGCGAGAGAGACAAGTGTGCGACCGGTCTCGTGTACCATTAAGAGTCGAACGGAGAGAATCTGCGGAGAAGAGAGACGCGCAAGTGAAAGGAGAGGAGAAGAAGCTCGCGAGCTGCAGCAGCAGCATCCCCCGCCATCCCCGGGAAGAAGAATAAACTCAATTATTTCGACATCAAAGCCGCCATTTCTGGAGTTGGCTTCGTCCTCCACCTCCTCCTCCTCCTCCTCGTCATTGACTCCCCATCTCCGTTCTCCGCTTCCACGATTTTTCCGTTCCTCTTTTCATTCTTCCTTCGACTCACCTCCCACTACTCTCTCAGCTCCTCCGTTGCTAACATCGCGAGATCGTTTCTGCCACTACTTCGTGTCCGGTCTTTCTCGTGACGCCGCTGTTCCTTCCCTCGTCTGTACCATCGGTACACTTTTTTTTTCTCTTCTGCTGCCCTCGACTCTCTCCTCCTCTCCGACTGCCTCGCGTCTTACACGAAATGGACGACCCCTTGGTATCGACAAACGGTCTCCCCCGGTGCCACCCGCCGGCTAAGTAACGGCGTCCATAAAGTCGTTATAACCCTTTCATTTTTCAATCTCCTTCCCGGAAGGATGACCTTCCGCCGTGGAAATAACGAGGACCGGTAGGGTTCTCTTTCGACGTTCTCGCAAGTTCTTCCAACGTGTTCCACCTATCTCGCGATACGATCGATTAATCGAGAACGTTCCGGTTCCTTCGGTCGCCTTCGGTCCGTGATGCGCGGTCGAGCACGAGGGACGAATGCTTTCGCGTGTTTTCAGGATTGACGAAGAAAGACGGACGCGAACGAAACGTTTTTAGAGAGTTGGAGGAAGAAACACGCATATTATACGGAACCTGCGCGTGCTCGTCCGACCGAACCTCCGCTGGGTAAGGTTCATGATCCCTTCCTCGTGGCTGGGCACAGGCTACCATTCTAGGAAGGTCGAATCCATCCGCAATTCCTCCTCGTAGTGGGCAGCTTCTAAAAACCGGGGGGGTCCACCTACCCGGACAGGCTAATTTATCTCCCGAGCGAGGTTTAAAGCCCTTCCGTCGTTTATCTTACCGCGGACGAGCAGGATATCCACCCCCGCTCTTTTTTCCACTCTCTTTCTCTCATTCACTCTTTTTCTCTCTCTCTCTCTCTCTCTCTCTCAGTCGTGCACCAGCTCTTCTCGTTTCTTTGCTCCCTTTCTCTCTTTGTAGCTCCCACGTCGTATCTTACCCAGCGCTAAATTGGAAAACATTCGCTCGCCACGATCCTCTACCCACCGCCGCGCGACCCTTCGTCGCACAGGAATTGTCGTCCAACGGACGAAGTAGTCGTCGTACTCGGTCTCGGGACGACACCGCGAGGAAATTGTGCGATTCTTTTCAACGCAAGCCCGCTGATGTTTCCTTGTTATTTCCTTTTTCTTCGTGGCTTAGGTATCGAAGGTGCGTGTGGGAAGGATCCGTGCTCGGTACTTAAAGCGAGGCGGACTATTTTAGGCAAAAGAGGAGTGTGTTTGTACGAAACGATCGTCGATGATAGAAGAATAATGGAAAAAGTGTGTTGATCGAACGAACCTGATAACAGGAAACGCGAACGCGAAGACAACGGGGCTCGCTGACTGGAATATCGCTTCGACAGATTTATGCGTGTGTTAGCGGGAAACGGAATCGAAGAGAGCGAAGTTGGTAATGAGCAATTGACGGATTACCGCGACCCGTAGCGAGTGGTAGGGTCACGGCCTTGTTATGGCAACGCTCGCTTTTCGAACAGCCGCGGCCTGCCGGATTAGCCGCAAGGGATGAAGAGCACTCCTCGACGAACCCTTGAGACGAGACGACATATAGTAAATGAGAGCAATAAAGAGACTGATTACCCCAAATAGTTTGATTCTCTTTGAGTTTTCTATCACGTGCGAAATTAACCCTTTGCACTCGAGAGGTGACCATCGCTCACCACTCACTTTCTTACGACAATCCGAACTATGCCACCGACCACCATTTGGGTTGACGCGATACGTAGGGGATGGCGATATTTATTTGCATTTAATTTCTTTTGAAAGTGAAAGCGTTGTACGATATAACCTTCCGAAGTATAAAATGATACAGTTTATACATTTTATATTCAGGGTGTCCCATTTTAAATAATACATTCAAATGTCGTGATAACGGTGCGTTAATTAAAAAAATGTTTCAAACAAAAGTTGTACGACTTGAAAGGGGCTATCGGCCGATGGCAATGATTTGACCCTGCAAAGTCATTTGAAGGTCACATGAAGGTCACCGTCAATTTCTTAAATAGAACTCCGCATTTTGTATAGCACATTCTTGTAGCTTTTCTCGAGAGCTTTCCAAAACACTATAATAAAAAAATTTTCCTCCACAGTGCATTGTGAAATCAAAAGGATTTTTCGAAAAAGGCCTCGAGCGCAATGGGTTAAGGTTGCTTCGGAAGCTCGAGCGCCACGTGGTAAACGATCTTTCCGTCTCGACCGACTCGAATTTCCGTGAATATCCAAAAATCCGGCGTTACCCTCGCGCCGTGTCGTCTGTGAAACCTTATCCGTGCGATTTGCGCGATTCTTCAAAATCGCGTCCCTGGGAAATTGAAAGTCCGCGGGAGCGTGTAGCGGGGACGGGAAAAAAAAGGGAGGAAAATCGCGGAGACCCCCTAGAAATGGAAGTTTCGCATTGTGCGACGCGCACCATGAAATATGCAGAAGGGTCCGTGCCCGTTTCCACGACTACCTCGTATTTCTCGTTCGGAAGTAGCTTTATTTCCCCTCGTTCCCCTCGAAACTCTAAACTCCCGTTGTATTCGCGACCGAGGGGTTGGGCGCCGCGGGAGTTTTCCTTTTTTTCTTGCAAATGCAAATATCTCGATCCCCGCTATGCAAGAAGATCGGCTCGGGGCGAGTTGTCTCGCGAAGTCACGGATACAAACGCGAATGTTTCTTGCCAGTCAACCATCCCCATGCTCTCCTCCAATCCTTTCGCTCGCTTCGTTCGTCGGAAGTAAACAGAGAAAATCGGCTTTCCTGAATTAGATTCAATGATGCTCCCAACGAGAGGACGCGTCGGCTCGCGTGGAATCGATAGGGCCTCCGCAAACCCAATTCCTTCGTTACCCGCTCTCGAAGATCGCAGTTGCTGTTTTCGCGAGATCCTCCACGAGGATACTTGCGCGTAATGGAATACAGCTCGTGCAACGTCGGCTAAGGGGATATGTCTCGTGAAGAAGAAATAAACGGACAATCCTCCTCCCGCGAATACTAGGAAAAGTTTCTCTCAACGTAAAAACACTCGTCCACATTCTGCATTCGATTTTTCCAACGGTCTCCTCGAGGGATTACGCGCCGCCCACAAAACTCACCCATTAAAACCAGTCGAGTTTTTTGTGGGCGGAGGTGTCGTGAACGGGCGCGCGGTGCCCTCGCAATCGGCCCCGTAACATCCTCGTAACATCCTCGCAGTTGCAATTTCCAACGAATTCGAAGCGCAACTCCGATGGAATTCTCGCTCGCTACCTTTGCAAAAGGTTCGAGCGTGCGCGCCGATGGAAATGGCGTAACGTTGCGCTTGTTAATCGCAATGCTTGTGAGGGGCGATGGAAGGAGGAGGAGGTGGGCAGAGGGTGGAGAACTTTGACAAAGGGCTGTTGATCGGGTCGGACAGAGAGAAAAAAGTATCGGGACAACGAATCGAGCGAGGTGAAGGTTGGAAAGAGGGGCGCAGGGGTCGGTGGTGGCAGAAGTCGTAAAATCGACGTTCGTTGAAACTGCCTCGTTGGACCGTGAGCGGAACAATGGGGATGAGGACGGGGAAATGTCGACGAAAAAGGGTGGTGGGTCGTGGGCGAGAGTGGGGAGGAACGGGGAACGCCGAGGCTTTGTACCTTCGGTCGCGATAATGCGACGCTTTCTGTTTTTCTCTCTGTAGCTTTACCGACGCTCCTGCCGTTGCTACGCTGGATCTTAACGCGCACAATGAGAGAGTGAGAGAGAGAGAGAGAGAAAGCGTAACAGGAACGAAGCTACGAGCGAGACAGCACGTCCTTTGCCGTGCTTTGTCGGCAAACGCTCGGACATTTGTTTGCGACCGATGATAGTTTCGTTCGATGGTGGAAGCGCGAGAGAAAATTTCGAAATGAGAGAGTGGAAAAGGGATTGGATGAAATGAGGATTTCCGGGTACGCGCGAACGGCCCCGGTAATACATTCTGAAGTGTTCGAGAGGCTGTGAATCATTCGCGGTCGAAAATTCCCGTGTACGCGAGGTACACAAATTTTTCGCCATTGCCTCGTTACTCTTATTTTCGAACCCTCGGGGGAGAGGTTGGGCAAATATAATTCACGAGGAATCAGCGTAAATTTTCTCATCGTAATTGCAGAGCACGTTCGTTCTCTCTCATATCCCTCACCCCTTTCTTCCGCGTCTTCCTCATCCCTTCGCCATCTTGTCGTGCTCCGTCGTAGTCGTTATCCCGATACGAGAATCGCGCCGACGACCAACAACGTCGTCGTCGTCGTCTACCATCGTCGCGCGACAAAACCCGCGCATCGCTCACGCGCTTTCGCGCCGTTCTCGCAGAATCGTCGAGAAATGAAAGTGCATTACGCGCGCGGTAGAGAAGGCCGCCGGAAAACGGGTGACGAGGATGAACGCGTGAATAGAGGGAGAAACGAGAAGTGGTGAGGGTGCTGAGAAGGAGAGCTCCGATCGTCATCGAGGAAATGAAAAATTCCAAACGAGACTCGCGCGACTGAGGTCGCTTGCAGGGACTCCAGCTTCCTCCACTCGCGCCTCGTCTCCTCAACTCACCTGCCATTCTCCTCCTTCCCTTAGCCCCGGGGAATCTATGCTACACGCGCGATTTCTCACGAAATACACGAGGAACGCTCGCGAATCCCTGCGCGGCGGACGCGACTGTGAGTTTCGCTTTATCGCGCGCCCAAATGCCGGCAAGACGCTCGCGACTTGGATAAGCGATGGAAAAACGACGCCTCCTTCTGCTCCGAGCCCCGAGGGAGAAGAGAGCGCGCGAAAGGAGTACGAGCTTGTTTAGTTCCTCGGTCAAATTTCCACCTTCCTCTTCTCACTCGCGGTACCAAAATCGCGGCCAGTAAAATCTCAACGAGAGCAGTGCCGGCATTCTGTAACTCCGTAACGACAAACGTCGCTACCGTTATCCATCGATATCGATGATTATCGCAAAAGGTTATTCGCTAACCAGTAGCCAACGACGACTCTCGATAATCTAAATCGTTACATTCCGAAAAGCGTCGAAGCCAGCAAATTTTGGACAATTCTGTACCAAGGGAACGATATTCAGTTACATGATATAATTATACTTTAACCCTAACCTTTTGCGATAATCATCGATACCGATGGATAACGATAGCGGTATTTGTCGTTACGGAGTTAGAGAATCTCTGGTACAGAGCACCCACTGCCACCGATCAACGACTTTGCGTAAGTTCGCCGCTCGTTTCCGCTCCATTCTTCGCCCCTGTCCGTCCCACTTTTCGTCCGTCGTTCTTTTCAGTCGAACGGTCAACGATACCGGACTGATGAACGATAGAAAAAACTTTACGTAACCTCGAAAGTATTTTCCGATCGTGTCCCCGTGCTTTCGGCTAATGGATAAGAACGTTCTTGCCGAAAGTCCGCACGCGGTCACCGCTGCCGTCGCATCCTATCTGGTTTTTCTCCTTTTTCTCTTCTACATCGCTCGTTCTTCTTCTCGGTCGTCTACTTTCCCCGCCTCTTTGGCTTCGCCGCGTCGACGGCGGACGAGACGAGAACTTTCAACGACCCCGGGCGACTCGTGCGAGAGTTCGTTACCCCGCGAGCTTCGGGCCGTTCGAAAGTTTCGGCGTCCGGCGCGGCGTGGCTTGCCGGACAGTCGTCGGAAAATTTCTCTGGAGGACGCGAGCTCGTAGAAAACCACGCGAGTCGTCGACGGTCTTGAGCACTTCGTAATTTATTAGGGGATAAATTCATCGCGATGTTCGGGAAGTTTGCGTAAAATTTGGGTAGATGAATGCGATTCCAATTGCCAATGGAGAGAGGTATCGGTCACTTGGTTATTTTCATGCGAGTAAGAGGAGGTTGAATTTCCGTCACCGAGGACTTTTTGTTCGTCGTTGATGCACGAGAAGCCATTCTCTTTGAAGAATTCTCATTCGATCCGCCGCCATTTCCCAGCACGGCACTTACTCGCCGACTGCTTCAACCGCTTCCATTTATGGCTCATAGCTACATCGGCGCTCGAGCATGTTAAGCGCCCGTGCCCATGTTTGCCCGCTTCACTTCGCTCGGGCCCCGTATTATATGCGAAAGTTTCGCCGAAACGAGTGCCATCTTGAGAAAGCGGGCGAGCGAATTTCAACGCTTCAGAAGCGAAATCCGCGTACAGCGTCATCTCCGCGAGCCATTCCGTTATTACATACATCCGTTCTCTTGCGTACGGCATACAACGCACTTTCCACCACCGTGCAATTAATTCGTTTGGTAAATTTCGTTAGGGTACCACGCGAGAAAAAGCAAGCCCGTACTTCTCTTCGCTTCCAGGATTGTTTTATGAAAATCACGCGCTACCAGTGTCAGATGAACTTTTCATTTTTAACGTGAGAACTAGTTTTAAAACACCGATACGTGTTTGTCCAATTGTTTCCCACCATGTTTCATCCTCTCCGCTTTTAATTCCTGGGACGCGCTTTTTCTCTTCCTATTTTGTGAAAATTATTGTGTAACGTGCTCGCGCGGTTAGGCAAACGTGCGAAGCAGGAGGAGAAAGAGAAGCCCTCTAATTGATTTCGCGACCGCTCTTTAGAATTCATTCCGGCCCGTTCTCCCGATTTGTAATTACCCAGGGACTGGCTACGTTTATTATTACGTATCAAGGGTACGAGGGTGGCGCGGCGAGAATGGAGGGTGCTACTCGCGTTAATAGTTTCATTACCGCGAGGAACGTAGACGTCGGTAGGGGGTGGAGCCTTATCCGGCGGTAATCATAAAAACGCATTAATCCCTGAGAACAAAGGTAGCTACACGCTGTGCCGTGATAACGAAAAACTTTATTCGGAGCTGGGAGTAGGACGCGGGGGCGAGCGAAGGGACCGAGAGAGATAGGAGTAACGAAGAAAAAGACAGATATGATCGTTGTAGGCCTCTTTCGACGTCCAATAGAAACACCACCTCCATTTTTACACCCCCCGATCAACTTCCGTTGAGCAGTTGGGTTGCGGTCGAAATGATTTGAGCGAAAAAAGCATTCGCGGCGTGGGTTGTCCCACCTGCGGCGAGCGCCGAAGGGGGTGGAGAAAGAGGGGTGCGAAAAGAGAAGCCGAGCAAGCTGGGACAATGAATTTCGCGAATAACTATCACGGGGGTGTGAATTATTGCGCCAGCCTCGGCGAAGAGTGTCAGATGATCACTGGGTTTCTAGGACGGCTTTCATAATCGGGCGCCATTAATTATCCACCTCTCCGTTTTACTTCTGCTTCTTTCCCACCGTGCCGCGCGCAGGTGGTGGGGGCCAGACGTCGAAACGTGAATTGCTGCGAAATTCCATACAAATTCTCGCTCGCGTTATATCACCACGTGTTTTTTTCACCACCAGTACGCGCTTTACGGCGAAACGTTCTAACGGATTTTTGAATTTCTCTGTTACAGGTAAGGGAACACGTACTCCAGGTGGATTTGCTTTTTAATCGTAGAGAACGTTCCGAGACGGATTCGGAGACTGTCGTGGCCTGTGAGCGGTGAGTGCTTATTGTTGCTTTTGTAAATCTCAACGATGCCTGTTTTCACTTATTTTAAGCGAATGTCACGAGACTCTCGGCTGTCACGAGAGTTCCCTCGTGCGCGTCATTCGTTACGAGCGCTTTTTAGGAAATTAATTTTTCCCAGAGGGTTACCTGCCATATTTATAATCGGTTCCATTAATCATAGCCCAGGCACTCATGGTCCCGCCCCCCCTCTAGCGCCAGCTTAATTTACGATAATAATCTGTTAACGAACCACCGTTCTTCTTGCCTACGACGTCGAACAGGTTCGCGGGTTCGTGCACGCGACCATCGAGCGAATAATTAATCGTCCTTAACGTCGCACTTCCGCCGATGAGGATCCTATCGTGCGCTGTAAAATTCCCTTCCGCCCGGGACGCCTTCTTCTTTCGAGTGCCCGCGCTGAGTACCACCAACGGTCGACCGTATTTATTTTCTTCCATCGTCGTAATAATTGGACGGGGTAGGTCGACTAATAAAAATAAATAGACGTAAAATTATCGGAACAGTTATAAGTATCAACTTGTAGTAAGTTTTCGGATTGGGGCCGAAAGTAGGTTGTTCCTTTCCTTCTCGGCGTTTTCTTTTTATTAAAATAGAGCATAGATCAGAGGTCGGCAGAAAATGCACTTTTCGGCCGATTTTCAGATAACTCCGCCTACCGTTCCCCTCTTTTCCTTGATACACCGCGCGCCGCATGCAAGCCGGTCCAGCCTCAGGAGCGTATCGTATTCTCCGCAGAGTGGAGACATAGAAAAGCGAAAGAGAGGTGAAAACTTTTATTTTATGAAGTGCTTTTTTTGTTGTTGATATTTATTTCCAATAGTTTTCCACGTAACCCACGAGGTACTATTGCAGAAGCGTTTTTCCATGGCTCCACTCTGCGGAGAATACGATACGCTCCTGAGGCTGGACCGGCTTGAATGCAGCGCGCGGTGTATCAAGGAAAAGAGGGGGACGGTAGGCGGAGTCATCTGAAAATCGGCCGAAAAGTGCATTTTCTGCCGACCTCTGGCATAGATACTCGAGAAGCACAGCTACTTTTCTACACATATTCCCATAATGATCGCAACTTCCTTGTAAGTTGCCTTTCTCATAGTTCGCGTCCCCTTTTACATTTCAGGTCCGCGCAACTGCGCGTCCCACTGCTTTCCCATCAATTCCATCGATCCCACGAGACCGCCTCCTCCCGGAGCATAATAAAATTATCCGTCTATCTATCTCGTCCCCTTCTCCACCCCTTTAACCGCCCGCCTCCTCCTCGTAAAGAGGACACGCGTAATGAGTGCTCGCGATAACGCCGCCTTCCACCGCTTTTCTCCTTCATCTCGTCGTCGAACAGGAAAGACATTCAACTGTTATAGAAACTCAACTTGAGGTCCTCCTCACTTCTCTCCACTTTCGCCCCTCACACTTCGCCTTCTCGTCTCTCATCTTCTTTCTACGAGCAGGCACCCCACGCGCGCGCTCGCTCGCCTTAAATCGCGAGTAAGTTATCACGTCTCTCTCGCCTCGAATCGTTAACTTTTACGATCGAGTCGTGAATTTTAATTGGTTTCGGCGGTAATTGAAAGGCGCTGCCGCTACCGTCGGCCTCCACCGTCACCAACACGATCGCAAGTGCGCGAGCCTCGGCGGTACACGGCCGGTGAACGAGCGGCGGAGCTCTCGTGGCCATTGCCGTCCCGTACGTACCACGGTAAAATATGATCGTCGTGCCGCACCGCAGAGAAAGAGAACGCGAGGGGAGGAGTAGGAGGAGAGAGAGAGAAGGGATAACGCGTTTTCGATTGCAAAACCGGGGGCCCAGGCCGATCCACCGCGGCGCGCGAAAGAGAATTTCAATTAGGCGTTAATGGACGATATGAGATTTCCGTCCGGATTAAAGCCGAACCGTTCCTATTTGTTCGTTATTACGGGAACAGGTTCTTTCTCTCTCTCTCTCTCTCTCTCTCTCTCTCTCTCTCTCTCTCTCTCTCTCTCTCTCTCTCTCTCTCTCTCTCTCTCTCTCTCTCTCTTTCATTCCTTCACTTTTTTTTTTTATTCAAAGCTTCATTTCTTTCTCCTCTACCTCCGTTTCGCTCGCGCGGGTTCGCGCTGCTTCGAGATGCGCGGAAGAATTTGATCGTTCGTCGGAGTGGAAGCTGAGCCTAAGCTCAGAGCGAATAGAAGAATGAGGTGTTCGGAAAAATCGATTGAATTATCGCATTAGCTTGCGAATAGCGCGCGGATTATTTCCATGAGTTGAACTGTGCCGAGGGATGAAAAATCGATCTTCTTATTCTATTCTTCTCTCTCTCGCGCGTCGATAGTTTCTCTTGCTCGTCGCCGAAGGAACCGAATCGAATCCAAATGGGATCGACCCGTTCTGGAATTTAATTGAAAGAAATTTTCGGCGCTTTCCTGCACCTCCTCCGTCATTTCGTTTCAACCCCTGCGCTCCCTCTTCGTCGTCCGGCGGATGTATCATTAAAACGAGCGCCTACCTTCGTCCTCTCTAACCCAGTCACCCCCGTCTTCCTCCACTTCGCTCCCTCTCTTTCTCCTCCTTGCTCTAGCAACCCACCCCATCTCGACCCCTTCTTCTTTCTTACCCTTCTCCCTTAACTCGGTAACCCATATTTCACGGGAGCACTTATACCGGCCATTCTTCCCTCACAAAGCCACTCGTTCCGCACAAAAATACTCAGGCTGAGGTCGGGAGTACCCAAGGCACCTCATCCTGACCTCACGGAGAGAGAATCACGACTGCGTAACCTCGTATTTGGTACTTTCTACGTGCTCGTGCCGAAACGCTTTACGCGAATATCTTTAAATATACAATACATCCACGTGATGTCTGAGTAACGGGGAGCGAAGAAGGAGCGAGCCGCTGGTGGATATTCGCCTGTGGAAGTGTAAGTGCTTTATAGGTATTATGCATTATATATGGCACGTCCGTGTATTGTACCTGGGTAGGAAAGTTTTTTCGTCGAGGAGCTTCGAAGAAAGGATCCAGACAAAAATCCTCCACATCCCGTCCTCCTGTACCTGTCGGCCCTCTTTACGGTGACAAATCTTCCGTTTCTTAATTTTTCCGACGTCTCGAGAGGAGGAAGCGCGTGGGCTCGACTTTTAAAAATCGTACGTCCGCCCCCGGACGTCGCGGTGCTCTTTTCGAATGGCCGGTACTCCCTGGAACGTCGCGACGGGCGCGCTCCAATTGTAAGACGCATCTTTCACTCTGACAAAAACTTCACTCCGCTTAATCGAAATGCGCCGGAGAGCGAAACACACAGTTGGATTCGCTGTAACGTTTACCGTCAAACTATCGCGCGACGTGTTCCTCCAATTCCACGCGCGAACCTTGAACTTTATGCTCGAACTTCGTGCTTCAGTGCTGCACGAACGGCTCAGCGCACCTGACGAATCCTACGAGTTAACCCGCTACGTATTTACAATAAAGTAATTCGATCGCAACCCTGGTAACCACGAGCGAACGCTCGAGTAGGACTGACTAGCGGCTGATTAAATTGATACAATACCCGGGAATCGTGCTGGCACACGTGCACTCGCAGACGTCCACTCGGCTTGCGCGCACACACGCGTGAGACGTATCCTCATTGCTCACGTCCACCCAACTTGGCACTCCTTGCAAATGAAGCGAATTTGGAGAACGGGATTGCGTCTGTAATACGAGGAAGAAGTTGCTCGCACGAGCACGAGGAGTAGCGGGATCGCGCGCGGCCTCACGAGACCGTCGCGAAGGACGAGCTGAAGGCAGGGGTTGAGTCGAGGGAGGAAGTGAAGCACGAGGATTTACTCGCTGATTCGCGAAGCTCGGGTCGAGGGGGCGTGGAAGATCGAGGAGAGAAAACGAAGGGTTGCTTCGAAGGCTCGTCGTTGTGATGTTGTTCGTTCCTCGTTTAAACGCTTCCCGACTAACGCTCGCTCGGTTAGGACGCACCCGCTAACGAACCCATTGTGGCGGCTCGCTCGACGTTTGCTCCGCTAATCCCATGTGTTACCTTCCCAAGCTTTAACAAGAGCCTCGCACCGTCGGAGGATTTTCCGAGGAGGGCTTTCGGGAGTTCTCCTTGATGCATGCCCATCTGTCCGTTCATTTTACCTTGGACCCCTTCTCCCGATCCCACGAATCTCGTGGTGTAAATGAAAAATTGCAAGGAG
Organism: Tiphia femorata; assembly: GCA_944319695.1. Classification (NCBI taxonomy): domain Eukaryota; kingdom Metazoa; phylum Arthropoda; class Insecta; order Hymenoptera; family Tiphiidae; genus Tiphia; species Tiphia femorata. Next base: position 7,684,455 of record OX090902.1, read on the forward strand.
TTCGAAATAACAATTTCATACTTACGTACGAAAGCAGTTGAGCTTCTAATTGTGATGACGCGTTAATGGACAAGGTCAATGATCATTCCGAAGATCAGAAGCAGGGAAGAAATAATTGATGGCGAGTTTTCCATGGTGCATGGTAAACGAGAGACCTTAAACGTACTCGGTGCGGCGAAATCTTTCAACCGAATGCACCAAGAGCGTTGAAAACGAGACGCAGGGACGAGCGTGCGAGCAGAGCCAGCACTACGTACGTCATATTACCTGCCGCAGGAGGCAACGGTGGTGGTGTGTGGTGTGGCGGTGGCCGACGCGACCCAAAACCGCAAACCGTACAGCGTATACCACGGGTAGTTGCTGGCGTTTCGGATTGTCTCAATGGATTATACCATTACGGTGTCTCTCCCTTCTCGTCGCAGAGTCGGTGGTAGCCCAGTTTCTCACACCTCCATCTCCTCCACCTCCTCCATCGTGCTCTCCTCGTCGCGCACATCTCTCCGATACTCTCGCACATTCCATTTACGGACACCGTACATTACCCGGTGTCACCCGGTTGCGCAGTTTTCCGAGACGAAGGCGCGACCTCCACCTCGCCATCCCCTTTCGACGACTCTCCTCGTCCCTTCTCTCCTGTTCTCTTCGACCCTTTCTTTATGTCTCTCGTCAAGAGAAGAGCACCTTTCCCTCGCACGTTCCTTTGGTTTCTCTCTCTCTCTTAGCCTTTCTTTCCTTTTTTCTGCCACTCTTCGTCCACAGTTGCCATCTTTCTTTTTCCTTTCTCTCTCGTGCTTCGCTCACCTCAACATTTCCCACTCTTCTACCCGTTTGTTACTTTTCTCGTGTCCATTCTCACTGTCGTTATTTCGATTTGGAAGTTCGCAATATAACTAATCATTTATCCACCCTTCTCCGACGAGAGCTTCTCTTGCTTCAGCACATCCTCCTTCACCGTTCGCTCGTCGTCGTCGTCTTCGTAGCAACTGCGCGCCGGAAGTTCGGAGTAATCTCGTTCGACGGCAGGCGGCCCCGTATCGAATAAGTTTTCGGTATATCCTCGTAGGAGCCTGCCTCCCCCGAACGACGGCGGCATCGATATTCCCATTTGTATCCATTGCATTCGCTAGTTTTGCCGCATCGAGCGGGAGCCTGCTCCCGACGTCGCAAGAAATGACGAGTAATGCGCCCGCGTCGTACCCTGAAAGCCCGTGCTAATAGTTTTTGGTATAATCGTGTAACGTTGGACTGCACATAATCAGTGGACCTGGTTTCATGCCGAGGTACTGCGCTCTACGAATTTTCTGGTTTTGTCGATGCCCGATTTATTGACACTAGGGGAACGGCGAAACGCGTCGATGCATTGCGCGAGACGATTTCAACTTATACCTCGAGTATACGTGACACTAATCGTGAGATTCGTCGGATATGTTGAATTCACATTAATTAGTACCGTGTCTAACAAAAGATTTCGCGATTACTTCTCGGATCCTGATATTACTTCCACCTAATTTTCTTGCTACGCCGTCCTCGCGGTAATCGTACGGTTACGTCAAATTCAAAGTTACTCCAAGTTAAATTAGTAGCCGAACGTCGAGAATAGTTTAAACAAACTGCTCGACAATTTCTGCGTCAAAATGTTTCTCAAGTTCGCCTCGACTCCTTCTTCTTACTCTCTCCCCTGATAGCTTTAACTCGTAAATTGTCTAGCGCACTGTCTTCCTCGGTGAGATGCATTTTTTAAACGAAAACTTCTCGCGCGGCAGTGGACCGCGAGGGAGTTGCGCGCGAGAACTTCTCCGAAGTTATCGATAGGGTAGTAGTAGACGCGTCTCGACGCGTAAAGCAGATGCCGACTGGTCGATGTACTCCGATACTGTGCGGCGACACGAAAATTCGCCCCCGGGTTTCAGTAATATAGGAAAACGCATCGGAGATAGAATGCGGAGTCACGAACGTTACGAATTTCCCGTAACACCGTCCCTTGCAACTTGTGAAACATTCGGTCTCGCAAAATGCGATTATTCTACCGCGCACGTTTCGTCGCTACCTCCGTTCAATTTGCCTACCGACCTGTCACCGTGTCTTCGTTCCATTATTTATTCGTTTCCCGACGATTTTCATTTTTTCAATCTGAAAATTTTCGCCCGCTGCGGCGAGTCGTGTCTCGTCGCTCGAGAGGCAAAACGGACGAACGCGTGTTGTCGCGGTGGAGACAGGAAAGCCCGTTGACAATTTAGCTTCCATTTTGCAGAAACGTTGTCGACCACTCTGTGTACTCGACATCGTCTGTCTATCGACGTCGCGTTGAATTTCAAAACAACGCGCAACGTCCGTGCCAAATATAGTCCCACGAGCGACATGCGTCAATTGACAAACCGAGCGAAGGTACGCGGGACTCGGGAACGTGTGGTCGCATAATAGCCAAGGTCGATGTGACGAGCGCAAAGGGTGACGAGTTGCAAACAAATTGGGGTTTGAGATCGTTTTCTGCTGTAAAAAGGGGGAAATTGAGAATGGCAATACGATTTCACTTGCACCCGGCGCCTAACCTATCGTTGATAAAAGTGACTGAATATTCACGAAAGCAACGTAGAATGACGAAACCACGCGTACAGTATTTTAAGAGAAAAAGAGCTCGCAAGTATGTGCATAAAACTGAGAGCATGAAAAATACACGACAAGAACGACGTTCCGCTTGTAATCATCCGCGGTGAGGATTCCTCCGGCACTAGGTCCGATATTTAATCAGTGAATGACGCGCGCAAAAGAATCTTCTTTGACGAGGTGGCGCAGAGACAGAAAGTCCAAAGGGATTTCTCCTTCGTACCATCCTACGCGCCTACCAAGGGAGCTTCTTTTTTGTCATTTCACGTGGAAGCCGTGCGCTCCCCGTCCAAGTCGTAGCTTTTAAGACGTCGGATGCTACGACACGTCAGTGACTACGAGGTAAGACTCTGTGTTTTCGCGTGGGATGTATATGTGTGTCTAGTAGTGTAGAAATGTCAGAGCGAAGGAGAGCACGGAGAACAAAAAGAGCGGGAAGCTTGATTACCGCGCGAAGGCTCACCATTTTATTTAAACATTTCTCGGCCTCGGTCCAACTGTTCCTTCCTCTCTGTTCTCTCTCTGTCTCTCTCTCTCTCTCTCTCTTTCTCTCTCTGTCTTTCTCTCTGCGCCTTCCAACGTCTCCTTTCACGGACGAAAAGAGGCGAAGGAGAACGGGATGAAAAAGGAGAGGGTTGAGGCGAAGCAAACCGCGGCCGAGTATCCCCCTGTATTATTCAGAAGAGTTAAGACCGCGGCGCGAAGTTTCTTGGGCCGAATAAATCCGCTCGTGAAACGTCACGGGAGCGAGCGGGCTGGGATTAGCTGGAGAATGCGTACAGAAATGACGCTTCGAGACCGGAGCGTTACACCTCCTCGACGTCTCACGATGGCCGAGCCGCTTTTCTCCTCCACTCCTTCCTCGTCTCGCCAACCCCCTGCTATCCTCCAGAGTAAATCGAGATGACGTCTCGTTCGCCCGAGCGACAACTTCCTCCATCGCGATGGCTGATGCATTCGCTTCTATAGGAACGCGCGCGGTAGCTACTTTGAGATTCTCGTTGGTATTGCGTATATTGGTAATATTCCGGGAGCAACGTTGCTTGCCGCAGAAATTCTCGTACTGCCGGAAGGATACGAATGAAAAGGAAAGATACACGAGAACTGCGATGGACTTTTATCGGCGGTGAAACGACGTTAAGGGATCTTCTTAAAATTACGATTTTCAACAATTCGACAATTCGATTCCTACGATTAGCTCGTCGAATTAAAGTCTCGCGGTAAATCTCGAAAGGAGCGCGCCACGTTTGCTGTATTATCCGCGCGTCAGAGGAATTCGCATCGTGTGAAATCCAATCGACTGATTTGATAAAATTGATGAGTTCAATAGCGTCGAACTAATCTTCACGTTCCTTGGGGGTGGCCCGTTAGCCACGATCGAAATTCTCGATACTCTCGGGCGAAGTAATTTTCGATCGAAAAGCGTGTACGTGCGCGTTCCCTCTTTCGAATTCTCCACCCGTAGCATCGTAAACCATTCGTACCGGCCGCTATGAGGTCTTTAATACCCCGCGCGCGCAAACGCCCATTCCGTCCTCGGGCTTTACATAGCGAGGGGGTGGTGCCGTCATCGACCTGGTTGCCTTCACTACCACCCCTGCCGTCCTGCCACCACTGCCTAGCGGTAGCCAGCGACGAAGTTCCACATACCCAGATTGGGAAAAGGGGGTTGCCGCTCGGACGCACGCCAGCGCGTATTACGCGTCCTACGATGACACCGCCTAGGGCTACGAGATAAACGTTACCCCGGAGGAGCGGATGAGCTTAGAGAGGCAGCCAAGATAGAGAAAGAGGGAGAGAGGAAGCTGACAGAGGGATGGAATGTAAAGATGCGACTGGCAATCGGACGACCCAAGGACGTTCTCCCGAATCTGCTGATCCACGCGGAAGACTAAACGATAACTGAACGAAAGAGGACTCGAGCGATAACCTTTCTTAATATCAGTTCTATACCCTTCTCTGGGGACGCGATTCCGGCTACCGCGTTACTTATCGCTCGAGGATCCGTCGTTTAGATCTTTGTTGTCGACTCTTCTTTGAGCCACTGGATATATTCGGAAGATCGAGAAGATAAAGCCGTGAGAGTGGAACACGGGTCACAGTGTTATGGTTAGTGTCATAGAATCCGTGAACCCTTTTAAGCGAAGAGCGATGATAAAACTACAGAAGTCGGGTTATGCGCTATTGGTCTACGAGGTATATCCGGGTGAACGTCTTGGTGTTCGTTTAAGGGCCTCTTCATATCTAAAAGAACGTTCGCCAAAATACTCCCGAGATTGATGTCTACGTGCCCACGGATAGCTTTTCCGAATACTTCATTGGTTAGAATTCTCCATTACGTAGACGTTCTTTCTCCAAAAGAGACGCGTGAACGATTCCGCGTTAAAGAGAGCCTGCGGAAAAGGGCAGAAGGAATGAAGATTGATAACCACCCAGACCGTGCATGTGAGGAATGCTCCTCCTCTTCCAAAGAAGAAAAACGTCCGGTCCCTCGGAGGGATATTCTTCATTCCGATTAATACGTCTTCCTTCTCAAGTCCCTCCAGCTCCTCGAAATTCCAGAATATCCTCTTCCACAAGAATCGTCGAATGGAAACACCTGAAACGGCTGTCGTAAAAACGACAATGAGAAGAGGGAATCCGAGTAAGCGCTAAAACGGCGGTAACAATAATCCGAAGCACCCCTTTACCGCCACCACCTCTTCTCGAATTTCTCGAATCACCTATCCCCCTCTCATTCTCTCTCCCTCTCTATATCTCGCTCTGCTGTCCGTCTGTCTCTCTCTCTCTCTCTTCCCCGCATTCGAATAGATACGTAAAACGCGATATCCGATAGAATTCCTTATCGGCTCTTATCGTCTCCCCATGAGCGATCTTCAAGAATCCGCCGCGTCGCCGCAAGCCCCGTCGGGCCGAGCATTGTCGGCGGCGAGGAACGAACGACCGCGAGGATGTTCGCCGTCGTCGACGTCGGTCGAGTCTCTCGGCGAGATGTCGGTGGGTGGGTGGGTTGAGAGAGGAGCGAGAGAGGGAGGTTGGATGAGAAGGAGTGGTGGTAGGGTTCGTACCGATGTTCCTGGTGCAGAAGGGGAGGTGGGTGAACGAAGAGAAAGGAGGAAGGATGCGGAGGAAAGAGAAAGAGGTGGTGGAGACGTAGGAGGAGAGGAGGAGGAGAGGAGGAGGGCCACGAAGAGCGAGAGGAGGAGAGTGCGCCGGTTACGAGCGCATCGTGCGAGTAGAAGAACGAGCGACGACGCCACGGTGGTGGTAGTGCGGCCTGGTGGTGGTGGTGTGTGGAGCTCGGCGCAGGCGTGCGCCACGCCGCGGCTCGAATCCCGCCGTATTCCAAAGAGGAGCACGCCACTCCGCCCCCGACACGGCAGCAGCCACGCGTCAGTCTCACCCGACTGACCTCCTGTCCCTAACTTCCCTCTTCGATTCCTGACCCGCGCACATTGAACTCTCACGCGGCTCTCTCTACTACGAGCCTAAGCCTCTCTCTCTCTCTCTCTATCTATCTTTTTCATTTATCTCTCTCTCTCTCTCTCATTCTCGTTTCTCTTGCTCACTCTTTCCTCCTCCGCTTTCGCGCGCGCCTCGTCGGCACCGAGCCGCCGCCGACACGCTCCTTCCACGTTCTCCAGGCAGTGTCGTTTGTTTTCGCACGAGTCGTCGCGCGACGTCGTGGTCCGTCGTCGCCCCTTCGTCGCGGTAAACATGAGAACCACGGTGGCGGTGGATCGATGGACCCTCGGAGGACGCAGGAGATCGGGAAGAGTGCTGGAGGAGGTGCCGTCGGACGATCGCCGGTGGAAGACGACCAGCGAGAGTTCGACAGTTTGAGAGGACCGGGAGAACAGTGCCGAAGGGTTCGGATACGGTGCGGGAGCCAGGTGAATCGTTGTCACTCGAGATCGGGGTGTCGAGGTCACGAAGAGATGGAGGATCGAGAGTGTCGTCGAATTGAAACTCGAGGATCGCGCTTACGATCACGATCACGATCGCGCGTGAACGTCCTCGATATTCTTGGAGGGTGACCGGATTTCTTCCCAAAGGACAGGAGGCACGACGACCAAGCGGGTCGCCGTAATCGACAATACGAAGGAAGAGAGGAGAGGGAGCGAAGAATCTCTTGGGTATTTTGTTTTCTTCGCGAACTGAATCCGCGCGAGCGATAACTCGCGAAGACTGCCGGCGAGTTGGGCGGTGGATAAGTGCGCGTTTCGCGATACACCCTCGTCGTTTTTCATCCCGTGGCAGTTCGATAGAGTTTCGAAGAAGGATACGAAGAATATAAATAAATATATATATTTAAGAGGTATATCCATATACGTCGTACCGTTAATCGTTCGAAGATAGTTTAGTGAGAAACCGGTAGAAGAGGATACTTAGTGACGCCGTGGCGATAATTCGTCAGAGAAGTAGAAGGAATCTTAGATTAAAGCTGACGTTCGAAGAGGGTAGGAGCAGGAGAATGAGTGAGATGGTCACCGATTGGACGATCGACCACGTGTCAGGGTAGTAGTGAGTCCCACTCGTCCCGCACTTGAACTTCTCGAGTGTCCGAGGAGAAACTGAAATAATGATCGAGAACGTGCGGCCTATAAATGTACGAGGGTAGCCCACTTTCTTCCTGCATCGATGAATACACCGAGAAGCCTACGAATAAGAGCGACTCTTTGGAACGTCGTTCGATTTTCGAGTGAACTTTGACCTCTCGTTGACGAAAGCAGAGGAATCGATCGGTGAACTGACGATTATCTCGTACTGTTATTAGAAATTATAAGTAATCAACGACGAAACACAAGAGGACACGCATTCGGCTCTAATCTTCTAATCATCGAAATCAAATTCCAGACCGAAGCCTAGAACGAACGTAGTGCACAACGACATTCGCGCGTGAGTTCGCGTTTGAAAAACGTTGCCTCTCGATGTACCGAAAGAAACGATCACGCTAAAAATAAAATTACCATTGTTAAATTGTTAATTCCGAGCCTAACAGTGGGTTGTATTGTTAACTTGAAGGCCTATCGGCACGAGTTGTTACTTTAAAGGCACGCGTGGTGTTAAATTGTTAGTTGAGGATAATTAGATTGTTACGTTGAGGACTGACAGTTGATTGAATTGTTACTCCGTGGCCTAACTGTGAAATAAGCCCGAACCAGTGACAATCCAGGAGAGGGTGGACAATGAAGGAAGGGACACTTCGGTTCGCAGAAACGTCACACGGTACGGTACGCTTCACGAATTTCCTCGAGCTAGGGTGCGCAACGTTTTAATATCGTAGGTCGATTATTTACACCGACACCGGGGTAAAAGAAAAACGAAGATCCGCCTGATTCGCGACTACGGGCCAACAGAAGAAGAAGGAGAAAGAGGTGAAATAGAAACAGAGAGTGTGTATCGATTGGACGCTGCGCGCACGGCATGTCTCGAGCGAAACGTGCACGAGGCAATTCGCCGGCCGCTTGGAAGCCTCGAGGAATCGAGAAGGACAGCGAGTCCGTCGTCGTCATTCAAGGTCGTCGATCTCCGGCCTAAGATCACCACGCGCCTGCACTTTCGGGGAAAGATCGGTGAGACGTTTCGTTTTCGCGATCGGCGTTCAGATAAGAGACTCCGTGCAACGATGAATATTACGACAACGAACATCGCGGGATGGCCGCGCGACAAGATCGCCTGATGATCTTGGAGCCGGTCACGTGAGAGGGCAGTTTCCGGTAAAACTCCGACAAAAGGCCCAAATGGGCGAGCCTAAGGCCTCTTCGTCTCCGCAGCCTAACGGCGGAGTGAAGCAGAAGCCGACGAGCTTGAACTTAGCTCCGGGTCCCGGTTTCTATCGAAATGTCAACGGGCGGGCGAGTCTGAATGATCGTCATCTACAGCAGCAGCACGTCGCCGCTGTCATCGGCGGTGGACGCGGCGGGGGTGGCGGCGGAACACGCGGGGGCTGCAAGTCAAGCATATCGTCAAGTCCTGCCGGCATCATCGGCGGCCTCGACGCAGGGAGTGGCGGTGCACCAGGAGGCACCGTACAGCTACCAGCACTACCAACAGTACCACCTCTATCAGCACTACCTCCAGCGTGGTCTCTGTCTGCAGAACTTGAAACTCTCCTGGAGCCCCCGCCCCCACCGGCACCAACACACCCAGCGAGTACCCCGGCACGAGCAAACGCCATCGTCGGCGAGCAGCAACACCAGCAGCTCCATCATCAGCAGCAACAGCAGCAGCTCAACAATATTCAGTCGTCACCGATCAACCAGCTGTCCAGCCGCAGCCCGAGTCACAATGGTCACGGGTTCCCCTTTTACACCCCACCAGCCCCGATACCAGCATCCGGGGCAAATAAAATTCGCTCTACTCCCAACGGGCTACCCCAACCAACAGCACCGAGGCGTCCTCATAGTATTGCCGCTCCACCATACCACCATATCGCCAACGTCCACCACTCCCTTGGTCAGCTCGCTGGTAGAGCAGGTCCACCGTCAATACTATCAACACCGGCATCCGCATCAGGAACACCAACACCATCAACAGCCGCATCAGGGCCACCACCGTCATCGTGGGGCTCAATTGGTTCACCATGTACAACCGCAGCAGGCATATCAGCAGGCCTGGTACAGCAACGCAGGGCACATTCGGTCGCCAGTACTCCAGTATCTGTACCCACCTGCGGTGGCATCGGCAACCATGGCGCTAACGGCATCGTCGTTAATCAGCAGCAGCAGCAGCAGCATCAGTCGGAGCAATCACCACGGATCTGCGGCAACTGTCCACCAAGCAACGGTCCCCTGGTATCCTCAACTCGCAGCGTACTACCACCCCAGTCACTATGGAACGGTCAGCTGCAACAACCCGTACCAAGGAGACCTCACAGTATCGCATCGACCCCCGTTGCAACAGCAACATCGGCCAACGTGCCTGCAGTTTCAACAACAGCACCTCCACCACCAGCATCATCAGCAGCAGTCCCACCATCAGCGTGCTCTGCTCGCACCCCAGGCGAGCCTATACAGTGGGGCTCCTCAGGCTTGGTGCTGCATCAGCCCATACCTCGCAGGGCATACCCCTCGACCCTGCCACATCCTCAGCCACCCACGCCCACGTCACAAGGGCCCGGCCTGAGCATTTTGGCGAATCCTGGGAACTCCAATACTTGGACACCGGGTGCAGCACTTCGGCCACGACCGCACAGCATCGCATCCACTCCTCAGGGTGCACCTGCCATCATGCCGCCGGCCTCGCCATCGGACTCGGGCTACAGATCCTTGCCCTCGGCCGCCAGCGATTATCAGATATTAAAATCGCCCTCGAGGTCGCAGCAACAGCAATCCCAGTGCCAGACACAGCAACTTCAGCAACAGAGCGCAGTGCGAAGATTGTCTCTGCCTTCGGCTCAGACCCTTCTCAGAACCAACGCTCCTCGCCCTAGTCCAACTTTTCACGGACTACCCTTCAGGCCCTTCACCTGTGGGGTCTCGCCCAATGGAAATCCCATTTTCCTCGGGTGCACCCACTTGCACACCAGCAGCTCTGGTACAACTGGTAGTAGCGGGACCAGAACTTCCACGCCCGCTACCAGCCCGGCCACTCCGTTAACCACGTCGCAGGCGATTCAGCAATTGCTGGCGCAGCCAAGGAACGGCTTCAAGATCGTCGACGACAAGGTCTCGCTGTTCATCGAGATACTCGACACGCAGGAGAGATTCGCTAAGGTCAGTGGCTCCTGTGGACCGATCGATCGCGGAAGGAATTAGGAGCATGGAGAATTGTCCAATTCTGAAAACTGTTTCCACATTTTGCAGCAAGAAGAGAGTAATCGTGTTTCCTCGTTGAGGGATCGCACGCTTGCACTCTTGCTTTACAATTTTCATGTTTAAGCTTTTTTACGTAGCTATGATTTCTTATTAATTTCCATTAGAAAATTGCTGCGTCAATCACCTTTTCGCTTCGGAAAATTTAAGCCCGTCTCATTCGAGGCAAAATTCATTTAAGCCGCTCGAAGAACAATCACCCATACCCTCCAAGGTTTCTGACTATCTAGGAAAAGCCCCCAACACCTTATAAAATTTCAAAGCGATCTACCGCTAAGCCACTTTGTCCCGTAAACCGACGATTCGCGCCTCTCGAGCGATGACGCAAGAAGATCCAGCCGTCCCCGCGCATTTCCCACGATCACGAGGAGCTATACATAAATTTGCAACGCCCCTGAAAAATAAATGTGCCATCCCGCCATGGTGCATCTCGACCGAATCCGTCGATCGATCTATCGAACGATTGCGAGGAACTTGGCAGCTGCGAGTCGACGAGTTGTGCAACGGGCCATCGCGGTGCCTTTACCGCACTAAGAATCCTCTGGTGATAACTTTATGACGCGCGGCCGCCATCTTCCGATATTATTTATATGCAAAGGTGGATAAGAAGAGTGAGAACGCAGCGACTTTTCAAAGGCGCAAAGCGTCAGCGATGCATCGAGAGTTTCAGATCCGATTTAGCGCTCCTTACTTTTGATAAGAATAAACGCGCATTTTAAATGACGAATGACGTCGTCAATAAGTAATCGCGAGTGAAAGCACTCTACATTGTTATCTTTAACAAAATGATCGTGCCCTTATTTTCACTAACAGTATATGAGGTCCTCCGTGTGAATTCATCGATTCGTTTTCCACACGAAGCACATTTGGACGGTTTTGCTACCGACTGATATTCATTTCGAATCTCGTTTCGAAGATAAAGCGAGCCTTCTGGAGAATTCACAGTGTTGTTTCTGAGCGGTGGAAAAAATTCTAAGACCGCGCGTGCGTCGTAGGTCCACAAGAACGAGTTGAAAGGTGGAAAAGTTGAGGTTCGTCATAAATGATTATCTGCGAGGGTGCGAAGGGAGGAATGAGAGGAGGGTGAGGAGGATTTACCTTGCCCGAAGTTTTTTTCAGAGGAATCTCAGCGCCGAAAGAATTACGGGCAAATTGTTCCTGCCAGAGAAAATGTAAATACCGGGCGTGCTTTTGCAACGGACATTTTCCTCCGGAATACTCTTCATTTTATGCAAGTCCCGCTTCTCCAGTCCACCTCCCGTTTCGCCGACGTCCTTTCCCCCCTCCCACTTCTGCCACCGTCCCACTCCATTCTCTGTCTAAATGCTTTTAAAAGGTATCTCACGGGACGCCGCCTGTAAGAAGGCCCGTTCTTTGTGCGCGTGCATATAAACGTTTGCGCGCGCGCGCGTGTGTGTGTCTCGCGTTGCTGATTCTTCTTTTTCCACTTCCTTTCTCCTCTCTCTTTCTCACTCTCTCGCGCGCGCGCTCTCCCTCTCTATCATCCTTAACAACAATACCCCTCTCTTTCTCTATTTTCACCCTGCCATTCTCTCGTCTCACGCCTCTCTCCACTCAGCCCAACCCGCCGGAGGAGAAAGGGTGATAATGAGATTGTGCAGTTTGATAAAGCTTGTCCTTCCACGAGCGCGAGTGGCGCGTGCCTGTCCGTTTCGAGCGAAGGGAAAGAGAGATGAAGAACATAAGCTCCTTTAAGGCGAGATCCAGTGCACCGCGTGGAAGGACAAACGAGTAGCGCGACATCGGCACTCATTAACGATCGTTTTACTCGAAAAGTAAAGGGCCAGGATAACGGGAAGGTGGATAGTTAGAGAGGAGGGTAAAGCATCGCGTCACATTTAATTCGACTACCCCTTCGCCCTTGTCGTCATACTTCGTCCAGGCTATCGTTAGGCAAGTAAAGGTACTCTGTGAAATCGTAGAAGCCTTGGACCGAAGTTCGACGCTACTAATAGTCTTTTGTAGAATCCACCTCTTGCCCTTTGAAAATGTTCTCTCGACTTCTCGCGAGGCGGAAAGAGGAACGTATCCCTAATTTTCTCCGGAGGAACGGCACGTCGAGATTTAATACGCTCGTACAATTTCGACGAATATCTCTGGGTCCTTACCTCCTGCCTCTTGCTCCTCATCCTCTCCTCATTCTTCGTGCAGTGGTCCGCCGATATCCCGGCGCACGAAATTTGACGCTCGTCGGTCGTGCTTTCCGGAAGTGCGTCGAGTCGCTTGTTTTAACACTTATCTCTCCACCACCGTTTCGCCATCTCTACCCACTCGAGTCTCTCGCACATTTCGGGGAAACCCAAGAGAAGCTCTTTCTCTCGCCGTCGTCGGTGGATAGAGAAAGATTAAACCTCCTTGTGAATTAGTGTGCCGAGGTATGATTAAACCGCGGTCCGATTCGCCGGAATTTCTCAGCGCGTCGCTCGATCATCCGCGCCCATCCCTTTCATCCCCGTCATCCTCCAACTACCTTCTCCGCTCTCTTTCCGCTCGTGGTAGGCGATTACCGCGAGCATTCTCGAGATCCGCTCAAAGAGACACGGCGCGCGAGAGCATCGCCCCGGGCCTTCTCGTTGATCGTCTCGTGGACGAGGTACTATCGGAGAGAGGAGAGTGGAAGAGTAGCACGAGGGAGAAGACTCGAGGAAAAACGAGTAACGCGATGAGACGAGGGAGGAAAGAAGAATTCGTGTTTGGTCGTGGTGGAAACGACAAATGGGAGAAACTGAGTGAGCGGAGCGAAAGCGAACGAGAGGAGAGGAGGCGAAGGAGAAAGAGCGAGGAGAAACCGAGAGAGGGTGAGTCGGAGAGCAAAGCAGGAGAAAGACGATCTTCTCTCCTCAGCGGTTTTCCCTTTCCTCCTTCGCATCTCCCACCGCGCTGTCCAGAGACTCCACGGGGCGGGCCGCGCTTTGAATTCACGGGAGTAACCCAATGGCATATTAGTTTCCAAGTCGGTGCACCCGCTTAATTGAAGTCTTAATATCGCGCATCAAAGCACCGCGAGAGCGAAAAGGAGAGGGAGAAGGAGGAGGGCACGTTGAAGGGGCGGACACGAGGCATGCAAGACGAGACGGCTGCGGAAGTGCGCGTGTATCTGCTACTTCCTCTCTTCGGCTCTTTATTTCTCTCTCTCTCTCTCTCTCTCTCTCTCTCTTTCTCTCTATCGTTTCTTCCTCCTTTTAGTCCTCTAGTCTTCTCCTTGCTCCGCTCCTCCTCATTTCTCCATCCTCCTTCAACCTCTCTCTTTTCCACCTTACCTCGCTATCTCCTTCCAACTCTTATCTCCCTCGCGCGAATGAATTCTAAACGAGATTGTAGACACTCGCCGCGCTCGACTTCGAGTGGCTTTTTGTCAGGCGGCGGCGCGCCAGTGGCCTCTGATATTCGCGTGCTAATGAATGAATAATGGAGCGGCTGGGATGCGCGTTCTTCTCTTTAAACGAAAACGAGCGACCCGGTGAAACTGTCGTTGCCGTTTCGCACCGCGCTAACGCCGCCGGCGAAACGCGAACCCTCCTCATCCTGTGCCCTCTCCCGCTCGCAGTCGTCGCCTCGTATCGTTCCAATTTCGCGAGAGAAACGCGGTAAAATTCGGTTAGAAGAGAGCGATACGTCAGAGCGGAAAAAGGAGAAGGGGGGTCTTCTTGTTGTACGGTGAGGAGGGATGAATTCTCGAACCTGATCGCGTTTGTTCCTTGACTTTTCGTGAGAGATGCAGAGGGAAGATAAACGAGAATGTCAAATGAAAATCAAGGTTATCAATTATTTTCTTTGTCGTCGGTAAAATTAGATGAAGATTGATTCGCCGTTAAACACGATTGGCAGGGAACGCTGGTCTTCTATTTCGTGCTGCGATATATTTGCTCCCGGTTGTGAATAATTTTGCTTATTCTCCTCGACCAATCCTTCGGTACTCTTTATTTTTAGTTGTCCATTATACGAGATTTATTTGAGACCGGAGGCGCGATCGAGCCATTAAAGTGCCGGCGAGAGAACTTCGAGACACATTTTAGTTCCTTTCAGCTCGTTCAGACGCCCCGCCTTTCCAAATTTACTATGACAGAGTATAAATCATTTTTCCGAATCAATAGAGTTGATTTTTATGTTTTACTTTCTGTCCCTTTGAAGCTCGCGCTTGTGCAAATTTTTAATATCGGCCCCGTACACATATTGACACTGCCCTACGAGAAACGATCACGTTCACGGCGCGGTGGAGAACGTGGGAAGTGTTTAGTCGAGCAGTTTCGGGCACGCACGTTAGTACCGTAACGATGGCACGGGGAATCTTGCGAAACGCAAGCTTTCTCTCGTAGATTTTATCTCTCGTTCGTGCGCAGTATCCTCTCATCTCGTAAGCTCACGATCCAAAGTATACAATTAAAGCAAACGGTTTACGATCCCGCAGGGCACATAATTCATTCCGACTACTTAAGCCATAAAGGAAACTGCATTTCTTTGGTGTACCTTCCATTTTTAATTTTCTTTTCTTTCTATACGAGAGCTTTTTCCCCCGTATGCCACGCAAGCCGTGCCACGAGAAAGTGGTCGCATTAGGAAGTCACCCCGCTCACGAAGGAACGCAGGAAACGCCGAGTCGGATACTTTAAAACTACGCGCCACGATATCGTAACGACCGCTTCCACCTCCTCGTGCATCCTTCCACGATCTTGCTTCGCCGTTTTCCACAGTCGACGAGTTCGCTCGTGATTCTAAAGCGCTTCTCTAAGCGGATTTTATATTTGGCGGGGAGAGATTGAAAGAGGAAAAAAGAAAGAGGAGAGAGGAGAGGAACACCAACTGCAAATCGTAATCCTCGAACGCGATCGTGAATCTCTCTCTATATATATCTCGTTGAGGACGGGTAGAATCGAAAATTCATAAAAATCCCGACGAATCACTCTCCCTCGCTCCCACCTGTACAACGTCGAAAAAGTAGTGAAGGGGTAGAATTTACAATGACGAGTGCCATCGATATGCTCGCTTTCCTAGGCAATTTACGTTTGAAATGTATGGTTCTTTTTTTCCTTTCGCACAAAATTCTCATAGACACTACGGACATCGAAATGGTACGACGTTCAATGTTCTCGTGTACCTCGTACCTCCACAATATGTTTTTCTCTTCATACTTTTGATCGGCCTATCGTCACGAAAAGAACGAAGCGTTTTCAATTCGAGTCACCCTCCCCGCGCATCTATTCGCAATGTAACCACGCATTCTCGTGTCTTGAAGTTTACATTGCCTCGTGCTCTGCCTTTCACGAATTTATTACAAAATTCAACCTCATCCCCCACCCGCATTTGATATCTTGCGTTGATTACAATGCACTCGGATGTTTTAGACCTGTTTTGTTTCTTCGTTCGATATTCATCGCGTGCCTCGTCCTGCGCCTTTCTCTCCCCGCGGCCTTTCGCTTCTTATCGAGGACAAGGAAAGAAAAGGTACGAAAGATACGCGAGAATCGAACAAAGGGACACATCGGGTCTCGAGATTAAATGGCCCCGCGAATTCGCATCTCCGGATCACTTTTATCCACGAGCAGAGCGGAATCCACGGTGCTAACGAGCCTCGAAAGAGAAAAGGGGTAGCGCGAGAAAAGCAGCGAACCAGGCAAACCAGCCACGACCTCGACCAACCAGCCGCAGCCTCTCTCTCCACCAGAGTGTGCTTTAATTTGCTTCTCGTGCCCCCGTAAATGACGAAAGGGTGGGAGAGCAGAAGGGGCCGCGAGGGGGTTGGGGAGTAGACGCGTCTTTTGTACGCGCGTAATCGGGACGGGTGCAATTTTTTTTTCACCACTCTTTCTCCGTTTTCCCTTTATTTGCTTCTTCTATCGCGTCGACGCTTCGACGTCGGCAGCCACCTCGCGCCACGCGATTAAATAAATCTCTAGATGCTTAGAGTCGACTTTAGTAATCGAATAGTTCGATTGCCATTCCGCGTCGGCCATTCCTTTCTCGTTTAGCAAGGACAGTGACGCGATCATTCATTCCACCTCCTTTATCATCTTCGACGTGCCTTTCTCCGCCCTTTATACTGGCCTCTCTCGAAGAGAGAGAACCAATTCACCTTATTGGGGCCACCTCGCGGAGAAAAGGGTAAATGATTTCACGTCGAGAAACGTGCCGTATATCATCGTGGGTCAAGAATGCTCGATAAAGAGAATAAGAGAAATGGCGAGGAAGTTTAGCCCGACGCGTACGATGGAAAAGTATACTTTCTCTCTCTGCGCGAGGAGAATACATCAAATTCTCGCGAACTTCCAAGAAAGTGGGTAAGCATCTAAAGTAAGCGATTATTGCACGCTTCCTCTCCGCTTTCACCGGACTTTATCTAATCTCTTCGAGTCAGGTGGAGAAATGCGTATGCCACCTCTCGTAGAATTAACGAGAGCCGCAACCACCCTGCTGCCCGTGCTGCTAAAAGTTCGCAAACCTCTCTCAGTGGACTTCACCAAGGGCTTACCCTTTCCGTCGTCCGCACGCTAAACACGCTTTATCGCGACGCCTTCGCGAATCTCCTCACCTTGCGCCCTTTTGCCCACTGGAAGTTTCTCAGGCCGCAAGCCCTCGGCCAGTTTGGCTCGCAGGTTCTCAGAAACTTCTCCGCCTTCAGCGCTGGAAATGGCCGGCACGTCGTATTTCGAGCACGAAAATCCGCGTCATTGATAATTTTGATTGAAGTGAGAGAGGGGTTGTGACCTGTGTGTGTGTGCGTGAGAAAGAGATTTTCGCACGGTATTCGTGAGACTTAAAAAGTTCGATGGCGTATCAGAGAAGGAAGGTAGAGTCCAAGAAGAGAACGTCTGATTCGATTTACCGGGATGGAAGTGGATGGGGACATAATGCGCCAATGATGTAGATGCTACGGGAGTGAATTCGATAAATGAACGTCTGCCAGAGAAACGGACAGGAAGGAAATTAGCAGTCGCTAGCAGGTGGTGCATCCACCTCGTTCCTCCTCTCTTCCAGAAATAGCGTCCCTTGGGCCTTACGCTTATGTGTTCGCGTGAAAGTGCGTGTACATCTTATAAGCTCGTGGATCTCTTCGATCTCCTTTCGATGCATCCCACAGTTCATGCCTTGTTTCGTTTTCTCTCTCCTCACCTCCCTTTTCTGTTTTTTTCCCTCGCCGCGCCCTTCTCACTTTGCCGCTAGAGACAGATCCTTCATTCATTTGACCAGCGGCACGACCTTCTCAGATCAGCGGCACTCGTTAGCGGTCGGAAGTCTCGAGGCCTCGTTCTCGGACGAGAAAAAGTCCGATGCGGTGAAAACGCTCTTTCCCTCGCGGCCTTGTTTTCACCGGACACCATAGCACAAACAATACGCCGGCCGAAACACTCGATATTCGGTCCCCGCTTCCCAAACAGAATTTTCTATCCGGCTGAAAGGATCGCGCCGAAGGAATCTCCCCTGCGTACGATGAACGTGGCAGCAGTAAACAGGTCCTAAATGCAATTTCGCGACCTACGCTTCTACGCGCGGCCGATTGTCATTTCTGCGCACGCTGCGCGCGAGAGAAAGGAAGAAGGAAATTCAAGAAAGTAAAGCTCGAGTTTCATCCCTCGTATGAGAGACAACGGAGGATATTTCGTCCATCGTGGCCTCGTCGTATCCTGTGAAACCGAAGCTTCCGCTCGCTCGATCTACTCGTGGAAACGTGGAGAACTTCGAATCGTCATGTACCCCTTCGTGCGCGTGCGCTGAACCGAAGTGGACCGGCGATAGAACTACCTGGTAGTTGAAAAGCTCGTGGGGCTAGGATCGGAAGAAGAGAAGGGGTGGAACATCCGGAGGATCGCGCGGCATGCGAGTCAATCCCATTGTACGACCATCGAGTTGCTCTTCTGTAAGCGAACCACCGTGGCTGGAGGTGTTGCTTGGATGTTGGGGTGGGTGTAAAGGGGGGTAGCAAAACGTCGGCGTCCAAAAGGACGACGTGAACGGCGCGGCGGATGAGAAGTACGCGCCGTGACGGGACGCGAAGTTGGCGCGAGCGGACGAGGCACGGCGCGCGCGGCTCCCAGCAGTATATTTTACCCTTGTATCCAGACACGTCATTCGAAAACTAAGCCAATATACTTGCTAAACTCGAGGCGGAAGGAAGTTCCTTACAAAAGCAGCCTATAGCCCTCGTACCGAACCCTCACGCTCGCTCTCTTCCTTCCTTTTCTCTTCGTCTTTCTCCTCGTTTCTCTCGTCCCCTTTTTCCTTGCTCGCTCCCGGTTCGGCACGCCGGCAGCGACAGCGCCGGGCCAAGCCCCGGTCCTACCTTCACAATGGATTCACCATCCCGGGAGGAAGCCGACGCCCCCGAGACAACTTCTTAAACCCGCCACCGCCAACACCGCCCCCCGGTTGACGTCCAAACTTCGGACACATTTTACTCTCGGTAACCTACCCCCCTTCTCCTCTTCATCCTCCGCCCCATCGCCGACGAGCTGCCATCCTCGTCCCATTAGCGTAAACTTCCTGGCGTACCCGCGCGACACTATATCATTATGATGTTACCGCCGACGCGGATGACGGCCCCGTTGACTTCTGATGCGAAACGGATGAGAGAAGAGAGAGTATCGAGGGAAGTATGCGAAAGAGGAACCGCGTTTGCCTCGTAGGCTCGGAAGAATTTCCTTCGGGTTTGGACGTGAACTAAAATTGAAGCGGGGAATTTTGATAGGGGTAAATTTCGAGGTGGAACTTACAGTGACTCGTTGGAAGGTAAATGTCGAGAGAGAAGAGAGCGGTGAATGAAAACGGTGATTGTGAGGTAATAATGATCTTCTACGAATAAAATTCTTAATCAACCTCGTCCTTTAAAGAGGATCCGATGAAGTCGCGAGCAAGGAGGGTAACGCGTTCTCCCGAACTTCGGAGTCTCGCTACCGGAAAACGCGTCAAGGGCGCATAATGCCGGATATTTCGCATAAACTGACGTCTGAAAGGAAAATACTGACCTCCTGGGGTTAGCGGTGGACGCGGCGCGCGCGGGCCTTCATGAATTTTATTCGCTCGTAAAACAATTACCCTGTAGCTCGGTGCGCCTCGCTTTAATTCCGGCCCATTGTCGTCGGCAGTCGAGTGAAAAATAAAGGCTACTCTATCCTCCCTCTTTTATCTTCGTTAACTCGTTACCTCTCGTCGTCGTCTCTCTTTCTCTCTTTCCTCGTGTGGCCTCTCGATCTTCCTCATTTCTCCGCGTGTCTTATTCTCTTCCTCTCTCTTTCTTTCTCTCTCTCTCTCTCGCTTCCGCCATTGGCCCACTCACGGCTACTAACCCAATACCACAGTCATCCCCGGTCGGCTGTAACGCAGCACCGCGTAACAATCGTAAATTAGAAATTAGCGCAATTCGGTCGACTCCCTTGTCACTGTTCCACCTCTGCTCCACGCTTCTCCAGGCGGCCACTGTGCTTCAGACGCTCGTCCCAATTCTCTTTCTATCCGACCGTCCCTCAATCACGCAACCCCCTTATCGACACAGTAGCCTGTAACACGAATTTTCTATCAGTCCCTTCCATTTTCGTTGAGCACTGTAATATTGGCGGAAATGTTTTCCGAGAGAGGGTGAAAGTCTCGCGTTTATTTCACGGTCTTCCGTCCACTCGTAAGATCATTATGCAATACGCAAGGTCGTCGTCACTCACGTCATCGCCATTGCCGAGGAGACGTCGCGACGCCCCGGCCCACGACTGCAACCAACGTTTCGGTAGTTGCTGTAATTTGGCCTGGACACTCGAGATTCGAGTGAAAATTAAAAGCTTATCTCCCTGGGTCCCTTCTCTCCGCGCGCGGTCCTCTTCGCAGCATCATCCTCTCGCTCCTTTTCACAGGGTTTTGCATCATATTCCTCCGTTCTCAGCTTCCCTTTCACCCTCCTCGTTTGCCCAGCCTGAAAAAAACTGTCTGTGTCTCCTTCGTTCTCTCGCCGAGCGTTGCATTGTCTACCGGTGAAATTATTATCAACAACGTCCGGGAGTGTACACTGCCGCCGACGTAGCAGATAGTAATTGTTTGAACCTTCATACCGGTCTCATTGTTTGCTCGTCAGCGGCGCCTTTCATACGTGCCGGGCGCGTTACGCCACTTTTCCCGCCTTCTCTCTCCCTTTTTCTCCTTTGCCACCTGGCTTTCTCCCATCGCCAAATTTACCACGCGTCACTCTCCATCCTTCTACTCTTCGTTCCTCACCCACCAACGGTTCTTCCCTCGACGATATTTTCGAAATAAGGGAGAAAGAGAGAGAGAGAGAGAGGGAGAGACATTTCGCGTGCGATTAATCTTTCAATTTCTCGTGCTTTGATATTCCACGGGACGAGCATCCCCTGGGCCGTCCTTTGACACTTGGAAAATATGTACATACGTTACGTAGGTATATTCGTAATATACTCCCGCTGCGTTTGGTCCCTATTTCGGGAGGGAATGGCCCCGTCGTCTCAGAGCGAATATACCCGAGATCTCGCGAATGCGGATCACGTTTCTAATGCCGGACACTCCGCGAGACGCGTGCGAATGGAAATTTCATTAGATGCGTCTTGCGACGTCCGCGCCTTCCGTACGTATGACGCCTTGATACATCGAACCTTGTTTTCTCAAGTTGCAAAGTTCCTCTTTCAACGGCGATGTACCACGGTTGAAAATTTGTGGAGACACGCGCGGAACGGTAACCAATTTCCCTAAATTTACTCGGAACGCGCGACAATTTCAATTTAACAAATTGCAGGCTTCGTTCCTTTGAAACAAGTGCTTGGGCTCCGCCGGCCGCGAACAGTTTCCGCTCACAAGCAGAGCCCTTCGCCCTTTTCCACGCTGGGCAATTATCGCGCAAGACCAACCGCGCGTTCATGCGACCCGACATTGTTTAGGCCAACCTGGCAAATGTGGAGGGCGGTGGAAAACGAGGGAAAGGGGATGGACTCGCTTAATAAATATTTCGCAGTCGCTTAATGCTCCTCGTTTGCCTCGTCGTCGCTCTGTCGCGACTATCAAAGCTCCGGCTCCTCGGTGCCGTCGATTAATTACGAGACATTAATTATGGAACGTGTCCGATACTAGCGTAAAGTAACAAGGTTACGGTGGGCTCGCCGCTTGCGCTCACTCGGCCCTCAGCCGCACACGTAAGCGCGACAAAGTCTACGAGTGGAAATTTTGCGAATACGTTCACCGACCCTTCGACAGTTGCGCGCGAAACTAACTTGTCAGACGGATACTCATCTACCGGGACGAGTTACCAACACGACGGAGCTGCGGCCCGCCCAGCGTGTTTAGAAGCCGGGGACATTTCGTCCCGCGCGTCGTTACGTCGCTGGCGCAAAGGGACTACCTTTAATATGAATTGCGTATTAATAACGAACTAACTGGGTGTGAGAGAGAGAGAGAGAGAGGCAAGGGAGAGATTCTCGCGCGCCACAGCTCAGTTATTATTATTTATCAGGGTGATTAATTCCAGCCGCTGTTGCGGTGCGCCGCCGGCACCTGCGCGAGTCGCGCATGTCGCGCGTAACGCGCCAGTAAATTTGTTCGTTCGCTTTACGCGAACCCGTTCTTCTCGTTCTTCGTTCGAAATTGATTCGACGCCACTCTGAAAATCGTCGAGAAGCCGTCCAGTTGAATTCTCGGCGTTTTCGTCATTTTTGAAAAAAAAAATTCGTGCCACCGTATCGATCGCAACTCTACGGCAGAGGGTACACGCGTGTTTCCACGCGGAAGACAATCCACGTTTGCATCGCTTGTTCTCTCTCGCCCATCGAATTTTTTCCCAATCGAATTTACATTCTCATAAACGGCGTGCAGCGAAAGCTTCCTCGCGCGGATCCTCTTCGCTCTCCGCGAATTTAAAATAAATCCCCGGGAAAATTCTCTCACGGTGGGTGGTGGGTAGACTAGGTTGGCGCGCGCGTGATATTCGCTTCTCTCTCTCTCTCTCTTTCTCTCTCTCTCTCTCTTTCGCTCGTCCCTGGGGCGAATCTATCCACGAGTGGGCGTGTTATATCGCGCATTACGCGAAGCTCGCGTAAAAAGGACCGGTTATCAAATTGGAAGGAGGAGGGTGGAGGATCGGCGGAGAGGCGAGCGCGTAACATATCGATTCCTGCTAACTCTAGCGGAAATGACGCACTAATTGGCCGACCGCATTCACGTGCGAGGAGATGGAAGGGGGTGAAGGTGGTACGAGTGCCGCGGAAGTTTTCCTCGTTGTAACCGCAAATATGCGTTGCCGATTCGCGGGTGTTGGGGCAACGAGCGAACGAGGGGTGGGTGGTAGAGTAGGGGTGCACGATGAGGGTGGAAACGTGATGGTAGAATAGTGTAGGGTGGCCTGCACCACGCGGGCACACCCCTCTATTAAATTAATCGTTGGCAGAATTTTCTATTTTACATCACCGCCATCTTCTAACGCGCGCTCCTTTCTCCTCTCCATTCTCCTCCCTTCCTTCTTTTCTATTATTTTTCTCATCTTCCTCGTTAGCTCGCGCGCGCTCGTACACGCTCGACTATTTCTCGCTTCACGAGATCTATCGAGAAAATTTGCGCGCCCCGCGGAAAGAAGGCGATTTTCTCTATTTGTCTTTCATCCGCTCTCTTCGCCTATCCCTTTTCCCGTGCAGATAATAATTCAACGTTTAATTCGTCGAATTGTATTTCGCGCCTCTTCCTCCATCGTTGTATTTAGCACCCCTACAATCGATCTTTTCGGAAGGGGTGCCTCATACAATTATGATAGAAATTCGCTTACTGGTTAGTTCGTTTAATCATACGATTCTCGTCGATTATCAAGTATCGATCGCTTACGAAGGAAATGGAAAGAATGAAAATCTCAGTGCGGAATTAAGCAGATTCGCGCGAACGTGGAGAGAGGCTTTTTACGATATCTTAATTAACGCGAACGATTAAAAGCGCGTTGGAACGCGCGGATGGCGTCGGAACGGAATTCGTCGGTGCTGCAAGCTTGCCGCGGTGCACGAGAACGAGTGGTCTGAGGCATTCCAAGGGAGAATGAGGAATTACGAGATTATCTGCCCGCTCGCGCACATCTCTCCCGGTAGCTGAGCGACGTTACCAGGGAAAACAGAGAGAGACGACGTGAGAGACGCGGAGACATGGAGACGAAGGAGAACGAAGGAAGAGTGGAAGCGTGGAGTGAAATTATCCGATTTAATCAAACGTATCCCACGCGACACGCGGAACCGCGCTTGATGCGCATCGATTAAGCCTGAATTATGTAGCCTCCTTCGAAAGTAATTCGTACTTCTAGGATGCTACCGCGAAATATGCTGACGAACGGTGCCCGCGGGAAATTAGAGCCAATTGCACTACCGAGACGAGCCACGCGCCCGCTCGGCCACACGTGTTTTAAACACATTGACAGATGCGCGCTCGTTTAACGGAAGATGGATAGGCCGAAGCGGGTAGAGGATTGGGAGAAAAGTGAGGCGAGAGGGTGGCTCGGCGATAAACAATAGTTTTTCACTTACTACGGCACGCAGGGGGAATATTCGGACGAAAGAGAGAGGAGAAGTATACCGGGTGAGAGAATTTTGTGGTCATTAGTCGTGAGCAGAGACGACTGACTAATTTTTGAGGCGATTAATTGCCTGGGGTGCGACTATCAGTGGGACGAGAGGAAAAGCGCAGGTTTGAAAAACGAGGAAAGCGCGGAGTATGGAACATACTTGAATAACAGGAGCTTTTGCGTTGCGTCGTTGCACGCGCTTTCTTCGAGACTTGTTTCGCCATTACGGGCGTGAAATATTGTGAACGGAGGACGTGGCAATGTCAATCGACGATCGCTGACTTCCGATGTCGAGAAAATTTGGATTCGACCGACGTCCCACGTCCTCCTAGATTTTAATTTTCACCACTGCTGTGTCTGATAGTATGAACGTGATTTTAAGATAACATTTTTCATATAACCGTTACGCCCTCCTTTCAATCTTCTGCGTTGATTTTAGAGAAATACGAAAGATCACAGTTTACTGTGGCCTTTGAGAGAATTTGCAGCATGGTCTTATTTCCAGTCCGAGGGCTTTTATCTGCATAAAGCGATTTCTAATGGATGAAGGTAAACACGTGTCGACGAATGAAAGCTTTCATTCGTATAATCAAACAGACGGTAAAGCGTTGCGTGCCGTTTCCGCGAAATGGATTAAATATTTGTTTACATCAATCGCCTCGGGGATAGAAGATGTGCGAAGTACCCACAGTCGAAGTCGCGAAATCGAGCGGAGCGGACCGAATTGTTTTTGAAATCTTCGGTCACCTTCGGTCGTTTTCGCGTGTGTCGTGCAAATCTTCCTTACCCGGGAAACATCCTTCTTCTTCCACAAGGAACACAGGATGGTGATTGACTTCGCAGTGCCTTCAGAAGTAAGTGTCAATCCCTTCAAACTATATATGTGTTAATGTTACTGAGAACAAAACAACAAATTCAAAACTTACAGGTCGTATAATGTAACCATAATTACCCATATTGTCAACCCTAGGAAAATATTTTATTCCACAATCTCGACTTTTTTACGTCCGGAAGGAATCGATTCCTGAGATTTTCCAGGCATATCGTGTGTCTGCTCGCATACACACGTATATTAATATGCCTGAAAGGTTTCGAGCGTCGAAATTTCACGAGGAAATCGAACGTGCCTGCGGAGTTGTCGCGTGAGCGAGAAACGCTTCTTCCACCGTGTCAATATGGCGAGAAGTATCGCGCCAGGGTTATTCTTCGATTCTGGCAAGCGATGCGTGAGGAATTCGCCTTGCAACCGCGCGCGTGTCAGGTGCAAGTGTTGCGAGACGCGACGTAGGAATGAATTCCTTCTGGTACGTTTCGCCGATTCCGTGGCGTATGCACACCGACGCCTTATCGTGCATTCTCAATGTGACACGCGCTCAACCTCGAAAGAATTCCCAGACGAATCTGTAAAACCGCTCTGCGAAATTTACTCGATTTCCATCGACGACTTGCTAATGGGAAGGCCTGCGAACGGACTGAGTGCGTTCAGTCGGCGTGAAAAATAAACGTTCGAAAGTTGATCTTCTACCATTTCCTTTCCAGCAGTTCCTTTTGGAATTCCCTCTTTCGTTTTCTTCCTTGGCAAACGCGCCCTGCACCTAGCGCTCGTTGTTCCACCGCTCGTAAGTAAGACGACCATTAGAAAACGTGCCATTACTTCCGTTTCTTTTCCTCTCCTCCATTCTGCTTTTTTTTATTTTTAAAACGCGCGCCGTTTCAGATCGTACGCAACCCTCGCTAGGAGAACTGGCCGAGTACCTCGACTGCCCCCCCCCCCCCCCCACTCCTTCTTTCCTTTCTTTTCTCCATGTTTCTCCTCTTTTTTTTCTCTACCTTCGGCGCACTGGCGAACGGGGCTCGCTCGCCTTTGGCCAAGCAGAGAGCACGCGCAGCTTGTAATGAAAGTTGCAATCGCGCCGGGGAAGCGAGTAGCGAGACAATTTTTACAACTGGGGTGGAAGAGGATGGCGAGGCGCGTAATTGACTACGGGATCTTTTACGTACTGTACTCGTACGATGCATCCTGCTCGCGTGTCCGGTCCCTATGTAATTTAGATAGGAGCGCACTTAAAGGTTCTTTAGGGGTTGTTGGTATCCAGTGAGATATTGAGTAAGATTCCGTGCCGCGGTTGAATTTTTTTCGCTAACCCCGTCAGAGTGGAGTATAGATCGGATAAACGGATTTCAGGAAATTAATCAGCACCGGTTGAGAGGAACGTTGAGAAATTGCGGGATACGGTGGAGTCACGCGGGCTACCTATCGCTAAATTGCACAATTTTTCAAAAGCTCTTCCTCCCCTCTACTCCACCCACCTGTCTTGCCGATATCCATGAATTATCTATCAAAGAGATAACACCAACGTTATTATTCTCCTCGACAACCACACGACTCTTATCTTGTAACGATGCAATAGACGAGGGCACATTATATCTGACCAACTATGCCTATTGGCTCTCTGTTATTTATTTAATAATATGACAAGGTGTGTCTTACGTTGCGTTTCACAGGTTCGGTGTGCGAGAGATACGTGTAAGAAGTTGACCCCTTGAAATTCGTCTTTATAGTCGTCCTTTCATCTGTCGTCCTTCCTTCTTATAATTTGTACTTCAAGTGTATGCTGATAAATTATGGGAAGCAGTGTGTCGCTGCGACAGCTAGAGCTCGACTGCCTACGGGCTCCTCGGTGGGCAGTGTTCCCTTCTCCTCGTCTCCGCTCTTCGCAATGTACGGGATCATCTTTCTCTCTCTCTCTCTCTCTCTCTCTCTCTCTCTCTCTATCTTTCGCACTCCTCCCCTCTCACTCTCTCATCTAGTATATTCCGTCACAATCTTATGATTCTGTAATCACGCCTCGTCGCGCTTTGCAATTTTCCAAATTAATAAGTACGGTACATTCGCGCCGAGGTTAGGTTGGGGTCCCCGACCATAGCTTATCGTGCACGCTTACACCACCCATGCCCAAAGCCCTGTCACTCAACATCCCGCAGGGTGTCGGTCGAAAATCAAGACGGGGAACCACCACCGCGCTAAACACCTCGTCTAATCCTCGCAACACCTGGACCCAGAAACTCGCCGATGTGTCTAATCGTCACCCCGCTTTTGCCACCCCTTCTTCCTTGCACCCTTCATTGGCGACCCTAGTATCATACTGTACAGAACTGTCGTGACCAATGACGATAGTGGCGTGGCGAGTTAATTCTCGGTCACATCCCCAATCGGTTCCAACGCTGGTGGACACTAGCAGTGGTAAAGTGGAAGATGGAGAGAAAAGAGAGAGAAGGAGGGAGTGAAGGAAGTGGAGAGAAGAGACGGAGAATTAACTGGAGTAGAACCGCGCTGCCAGTTACGGGCGACGAGCCACGAAGTAAGAGGGTGGTAACGCCGAACTCTAAGTACTTCTGATAGGATTTACCTCTCTCCGAGTGAATTCGTGGCATCTGCTACGAGAACGGGGCCCACCGCGTCGCCTACTCCTCTTTGCCTTTGTCCTTCCTCGTTCTTCGTCCTCTTCATCCCCCTTGTCCTCGAAGATTCGCGCAGATACCTCAGATACTCCCTTCCACACGTAAATCAGTAATCAGAATTCCCCACGGGAATGAGACGTCGATACCGGCGTCACACTCTTGAGCTTAGGAACGAAGATAAAAGGACCCAAGTAGTGGCCGGATAGGAGTTTCTCGAAAATCGAGAATTCATTGTAGGAGCTTTTCTGTGTAGCCCCGCGGAACACGTGCACTCGATTGTCGATCTTCGTTCGTCTCGATCGAGCGATCTCCGAAGTAGTCGAGAGGAGGAGGTTACAGGAGATAATCAGTGCTCGATGGGTAGGTGGAAATTACCCTTGTGTTTCTTCACCGCGAAGATCGTCCCTCTTTGAGAGTGACAAATGCGTTTTTGGGCACCACCGCCGAGGGAGTGACTTATTTAGTTTTTGATGACCTTTCTACTGCTTTCACGACGAGTACGTACTCGTTTAATCCCCAAACGAGCAGATGCCCTGATATTCTCCATTAATATTAATTACCAGGGAAAAAGGGCCGAACGCGAGAATAAATATCTCTCTCGCGAGAAATCAATTATCCAATTCCGCACTTTATATGGATTAAATGACACGTCGATTAAAATACAGCGAGAGAATGAAGGCGTGAAGTGGGACCAAGAGCCCGTTGAATGTTTGCCTTCGTTCCTGGTAATAAACTGTTGAATTATTTACGAGACCTGCCGTTGCTGCTGACTACCTCTGAACTCGCTCGTCATCGCCCTCGCGTCGAACGGTTTTGCTTCGAGAGTACGCGGGTGTGTGTATACGAGTGCAGTTTTATCCTACGGGGCTCGAAAGCCTCCTGGATATTATCGAGGCGCTAACGAGACTCCTGGAGTATCTTTTTCTTTTACTTTTTCTTCCTCCTCGTGAAACTATCCTGAGAATGAGATTCCTCGCGCTAGGACGAGCCCTCGAGTAGCATCCGATTTGTTTTTTATTCCGACTTTATTCCACGCGTACCGTGTGGTCGATTCGATTGACGCAAGAATGGCGATACGATAAATCTGAGAGACCGGATGAATTTAATCACTCGGAAAACGAGGTTTCTCATCAACCGGAATGTCTGCGCGCGATACATTTATCATAAATGGATATTAGATAAAAAGCTACTGTGCTTCTTCCATTTTCACGTCCTTCCTCTCCCTCTCTCGCTTCGTCTCTCGGTGAATATAATTTCGCGCGAGAACTAAATTTTCAATACCGGATCGCGAGAAACTTTTCGCGTGAGTTAACGTTGGATTAAATTGCGAATAAAATTCAAACGAATCCAACACTCATCCTTTCCACGTTCCAACGTCGGGCGGGCTGACCGGCGCTTCGCCTCGATTACCTCAATCCCCTTTCGAACGGATGAAAAATTAAATTCTCCCTCGTGCTTCTCTTTCTTCTTTACGAATTTTGCGTTTCGTGGGAAGGAGAAAGGCGCGCGGAATCGCGTGGAGCAGGCCGACGAGAGGATCGGGGTGGTGGGGTCCTGCGACAATTGTCGAGAAGCTACTGTATAAATAACGCTAATGAGCTCACGTTCGAGTAGATTTTGTCCCGCGCATCGAGGCGAGTTTTAATCCCTCGCGCTTCGGTCTCGCGTACCGGCCGAGAGAGTTGGGAGCGGAGCGGAGGGAAAACAGTCGAAAGACTCGTAATAATCCCGCGAGCTCGTGCCCGCCGCCCTGCTACCTCCACGAGAAACTATTTAATTACACGACCAAAAATGGTAGAGGGGTGTACTTCAAAGCGCGTTACAACGTAATACGCGGTTTGCCTTCTGGCTCTCGAGTTCCATTAGCATCGCTCGAGAGCGAGCGAAGGCTTCCACGGTGAAACGTTGTTTTTGTGCTCGGGACGTTTCATATTTCCATTTACGCGGCGATGTTTTTCCCTTTTCTTTTCGGAATTGAGAAGTTTCCGAGCAATCGCTAATCGTATCTGCCGTTCTCATGGAAAAACAACATTAAGTACCTCTTCTGGTTTAACGAGAGAGCCACGGTGTATATAAAATGTTTCTATCGCGGGTAATTTTCGTTGATTCCTCTCGTTGATCTTCCATTCACGTTGGACACACCAAGCTTTGTGAATGGTTTCGAGAAAAATTTCACATCGTAGGAACCAACGCGCGAGGGCCACGACCTGTGTGAATGCCCGAAGGGCCTGGATTGGCGGGGCGTGCTCACTCGTCGAACTTCGTAATTACTTGGAGGCGGACATAGACGGTTCACTGACTCGGAACGCCTTACATTATCCCTCCGCTGTAATGCCCATTGTAACGGAGATTAATATCGTCGCGCGACGTGTAATTCACCCGCGTCTCGTGTTGCCGACACGTGCGCTTCACTCGTACATGAAGTTTCTCCACCATGCTTCTTCCACGTACGCTTTCGAAGGCTCACGGTCATACGTTGCGTAACGAGCGAGCAACAATGAGCTTACTCGGTCCGTCCCAGAAGCGTGTAAGCGGCAAATCGATCCTGCGCAATTAAATTAATCTCGAAGGGAATCGTCGCGGAAGTTCGCGTCTCGAAATTGGAAAAGTTTCTTTCTCCAGAAAAATGCGATCTTCGGCGAAATGAAATCCAATTCGTGTGCGTAATTTCAATTGAAAAGGGGAACGGAAGTGTGCGACGCGCGTATTCGTAAACGCGGTGTAATGAATAATTTAACTGCTTCGCAGGATAAAATTATTCTGTTCTTGCGAGCGTGTCTCTATCCGTGGCTCTTGCCCTCTTTCTCTCTCTCTCTCTCTCTCTCTCTCTCGTTCTCTCTCTTTCTTTCTCTCCTTTATTCTCGCTTGTGTATCTATTTTCGGAGAGAAAGATAGAGAACGAGAAGTATCATTGGATCTTAACGACCTCGCGCGCACCCCCCCTCTTTACAAGGTTCGTCGGAAACTCCCAAAGGAGCCTCGAACTACCGAGGCGCGTCGAGGAGACGCACGTCAAAGTTGTCGCGTAGGGTACTGAGAAAGACAGACGGTTTCCTGTGAGAAAAACAGAGGGAGAGAGAGTCAAGGAGAGAATGTGCGAGATAGAGCAGAAACGCGTTGAAAGGTGCGATAAGGAGAGAAGAAGAAGCGTGGGTAGGAAGTAATACAGGCGTAGTATTCCCTGTGCGAGACGAACACTCAGAGCTTACAAATTATATAGGGGTTTGAAAGGGTAGGGGTGGATGTTCCTCCTCTTAGTTTCCGCGATACGTTTCCACGAATTTCCATGAATTAATTTGCTCCCTGCCTTATTGCCACGACGTGTTCTCCAGTTTGTTGTTACTTTTTCTTTGCATCCAACGTTTCTCTCTGTTTCTCTTTCTCGTCGTTTCTCTCTTCTCTCTATGTCATCTACTCGTATTCGTACTCGTGCTTCTTCGTTCCTCTAACATTTCTTCCTTTCAATCTTCTTCACCTTCATTGTTTTTGGCCTCTTGCTTTCGACGGCCCTTTCGTTCGTCGAATCTCAAGCGCAACTTGAAAAGCCGTGCAAGCAGGTACAATTTGAAATTGGATCGAGCAGAGCAATTGTGCGTGCGAAAGTTTTGAAACTCGTAAGCTTAACCCTTCCGCATCTCGCAATTCTGCGTACTTTCGCGGGAGAGACACGCGTGGCAAGAGAAACGTCAGTGTTGCGCAAGCTCTCCCGCCTAACGGAAGTCAGCGATGTTTCATCGCCGCGCATAAACGTAAATCAGTCCTCGAAGTTAATGACAATGTAGTAACGGCAAAGTATTTTCATTAGAGAAGTCAGACTGCGTTTGTTCCTTCGAGAGTAGTTCTCTTTAGAATTCCGAGCAACCGCGCGCACCTAGGAATTAGAAATTACTCGCGTAACTTTTCACCGGAACTGTGGTATCTAGATACACCTTCAAGAGTAAAAGAAAGTATAAAAACCGAATTTGCGAATTCCGTGGTGCCACGTGGACTGTTGATTTCGTTCAAGGAAGCGGACACAGCGAGGAGTCGTCGACCCCGCAAAAAAATACGTTCATCCCCCAGGACTTCTATTCTTCTTGTCTTCGCTATCAATTCAGCTCGTGTTAAATTTGGCCAGGGCCTCTGTGTCTTCTATTTTGACTGCTCGGGTAAACCACGGGCAATTATTCGGCGACAACGGAGTTGTGCATTAAGCGTGCTTTCACTTTCTCTTTTTGCTCCTTTCTCCGCCTCTCTCTTTCTCTTTCTATCTGTAGGCCTCTTTGTCCGTTCGTCTGCCCATGTATCCGTCCATCTATTTGTCCGTCCGTCTCCTCGTCTCTCTCACGCTCCACTCGCCTCTTCCTCGCTCCATCCAGCACTACAAAGGCCGACTTTGCCCATCGCGGTGGTCGGTTTTGCGAAACTCCTGGGGCCCGCATCTAAGCACGACGTCTGACGATTGTAGAATAGCGCCCCTCATACCCGTCAGAGGCTCGTTGTTCGCCGTTTCACGGCACCGTTGCTTCACTCTCCTCGCAAATTCATAATCGTCACCTCGCCCCCAGCGCCTCCTCTAATTCCTTGCTTCTTCCTATTTCTCCACGGCCCTGTGGTCGGACGTTAATTAAGTTGCATCTACAATAGAGAGGGACTACCATGAGCGAGCGGAACGGAAGTGGAGGTAGGAAGGAAGCGGTGAATGAGAGAGACAGAGTGAGAGAGAAAGGGAGAGGAGAGGAGAAAGAGGAAAAAGACCGGTGCCGTGGCGACGAGACAATTTCCGCACGCGTCCGGCCAACGACGCAGGGCGACTCGGCTCGCGTCTTCTCCGCTGGTTACGAAGAGAAGAAGGAAGAGGACCGAGGGCACTCCTCGGATTCCGCATGCAAACGGAAATTACATCTCCTCGAGTGGGATCGAATAAACGAGGAGAGCATGACACTCGTCTCACCGATCCGAAGCTAGGATATGCGAATTTTCTTCTTCTTCTTCTTTCTCAACGACTCGCGCTCGAAAGGACTGCGCGGAAGGAAATTTGATTAAGGACAACGGAAGCATCTTCGACTGGGGGGTGTCCTCTCGGTCTCTACGCTATTGAAATACGTCGTATCGACGAGGAAGGTACGCGTCGTGATTTATTGTAGGAGTCGGAAGTGAGCGTACACGATGTAAAGAAATATTACAGGCGTAGACGCGAGCGCGATGTCTTTTCTTGGGAATAAAATCGTTGGAGCTTTCCTCGAAGGAGGTTCTTAAAATGTCCATGTAACGTATCGGAGAGTCCTTAAACGAGGAGCCTATAAAAAAAAGGGGAGTACGTTGTGTACGGAAGTGTATAGGGTATCCAATCTTTCAAGAGAAGCCTCGTATCGATCTTACCTTCCGCTTTCGCGTACCAGGACGATTTTCTCCGTCGTTACGAAGGGGTTGGGGGGTTGAAACGACGGTGGTGGCCGTTAACGGCGCGTTATTAGCGATGGTGCTCCTAAGTTGAAAATCACGGCGGCTGCGCTGGTTAAAGGGAGACGTTCGTCTTCGGAAGGTCCAGGGAGCTGGGGCACTTTCGGAGGAAATAATAGCTGCATAAATCTACCGACGACTTCCACGAGTAACCTTGCGCGTCTGCCTCCACCTCCTCTCCTCTTCCTTCTCATTCGTTCTGCTCTCTTTCTCTCTCGTCTCTCGTCTGGATGCGCGCCAGAAGCGACGTAGGCAAGATGCGAAGATCGCAGTCGGTGGCCTTGCATATTTTCCGGCGAACAAAGAATGTGCCGTAAATGAACGGCTAACGAGGTGCGTCGGAGGCACTCCTATCTGCCCGCGTCGCGACGCCTCGCCTCGTGTTTTCGTCCTCTCAGGGGCCATTCACGCGACGAAATTTCAGCGCACAATTGCGAGTTCCGCGAATCGAGACATTCCCGGTTTATCACGGTGCGGTGTGACGATCGATATTCGCGAGAACGATGCTCCAAGTGAAGAGTTCATTTGCCGGGGCGTTAACAGTACTCGCGGAGATTTTGAATTATTATGCACGCGCGTTGACGTGAAACAATGCATGCAATAATCGCGAGCGGTAGGGAGATAAGTTTCTTATGCAAACTTATCGTGCACGGTGATCCTGGAGAACGATTACTATTACCATCGGGCTTAAACTCGGCAACTGGCACACACAGGTTGGACACTGTTTTCCCCAGGATGACAAAATATCAGGAGCAGTGATAACGAACGAACGTGCGCGAGCGCGACGCAAGCTCGCTCTTTGTAATCCGCGTAGACTACCGGCGATTATCTTTCGGTCCCGCGCTTAAAGTCGACTTAACCAGGTGGCACGACGATTGCGTAATACCAAGATACAACAGTGGCGGTAGTCAGGTGCATTAGAGGGTCCTTAAACTGTCTTTCGCAGTTACGGCCTGATAGCCGGTGGGGTGCAAGCACCGATGGACGGTAAATTGTCACTTCGCTCTGCAATTAGAAACGTACTTCCAGTGGCGGCCGCGCGTCGTCTTGACATTCTCCTACCTTCTGTTCGCAACAGACATTGCCAACAATTCTAACGAACGTTCGTTCGAATTTAGCCACGATTATTAACGAAGCTTAGGGAAAAATTTATGACGTTCGAACTTCTCGACGAGAACGAGAAAAGGCGATTTAAAGGATACATTTTCATTAAGAGCGGAAGTCGAGAGAGGTGGGGTACGGAAATGGCGAGAGACTGCAATAGGCCGTAATACTGGAGAGGGTTCGGTACGATAGGGACTAAAGGAAAGAGGGTACGGAGGAAGAGAGTACCGGGAGTTGGAAAGCCCCGCGCGCGGTTCATTTAATTAACGGGAGATTAGCCCCGCCGCATTTCCGTGGACCGGCGCCGGCGGGAGGTAAGGGACTCTATATACCATTGGCACGGCAAGTTGGACATTGCCTGTTAAATCTGCATTTCCGTCTTCTCCAAGTTTCGAGGCCGAAGGAGGCGCGAGGGCAGGGTGAGAAGAGGAGGGTGAAAACTACCGTGAGAGGAAGAAGGCCCCCGCTCAAGAGAGGAGAGTGACCGCGGCCGAAGCTTCGAGTTTACGAAGGAGAATGAGAGAAAACGAGAAACAGGCAAAGAGAAGAAGGGAGACAGAGAGAACGAGGCAACAGAAGGGACTTCTCGGTACCGGTCGCGTAATACTTGCCGAACAATCGGCACCAATTGCGATCCGACTCGACGCCCGCTCACGATTCTCCACCTGCGTCATGAAAATGTTGAATCGCTTCGAAAGCTCTCACCCCTCTCCACTCTCTTTCTCTCTCCATTCTCCACCTTAGCCTCGACTCCGCACCTGCTCGCTCTTTACGCCAGCTATACCAAACGAACTCCGAACTATCGCAGCCACGCGAATTCCTATAGTATCCCTTATCCGTGCCAATGATCTCACTCTGCGCGAAATCGTTCTCATTATCCTGTAACCCCATAACCTCGTAGCCTCCTGGTAGCCCTGTGGCGAGTGCAGTTTCTCGCGCCTCCACTCCTTGCGACTCCACTTTCAAGATGGGTTATGGTAGATTAGTTTAATCGCCGTTGTTTAATAATCGCGCTCGTGAGATTGGAATCTCGCAACGTCCTTTCGTAATGGTTCGTTCAATTTAATGGATAAGTGAGGGAGGTTCGAGGAAGGAAATTATTAATTAATTTGCATCGTTTACCTTGTCGGAGAATTCTTCTCGTTCAAAGTGTTCCTTTTTTTTAGCGATTTGGTACATTGAGACACTTTGCGGTGTTCATTTCCACGGCCTTCGCGGTGGACGGATGGGAAACGGGAAATTCCTTCCACCGCAGTCACTCGCCGTGGATGCGTTAATTGTTGATCACGACGCCACCTTCCGCCATTGATACGTCGTGTCAGACAACGGTGAACGGGGTTCTCTGGCTTCCGTTGGCCTGCCGACTGCCTTCCGTTTGACGTCCTATGCCGTGGGCCGCTCTCTCACGAGCTAATTAATCAGACGACGGATCTCTCTATTTCTGCCTCTCTCTCTCTCGTTCCTCAGCTCTCTCTCTCTCTCTCCTCTCTCTCTATCTCCCTCTTGCCGCACGGAAATGCACGCGGCAAATGTCGTTACTAATTCGTGTGCTCACTGCACGGGCACGCGAGCATTGTCGACCAACAAGAGGAACGGAAGGGTGGTTGTTTCTGGGAGAACGTGGAACCCGTAGGCACGCTCGAGATGCGCTCCAGAGTCGGTTCTTCATCATCAATTTATATTTTCGCGAGCCACGACAAGGTTTCCGCATTTACCGGGAAACGTGCTAATAAATACGACCACTGATTCGTGCGCTCGTGCGTTACGACTCGTCTTACACGAGGTGGATGGAGTATCGTTGGCAGAGACTAGGCGGAAAATTTTGAAAGGCCATTTAAGTGGCCCGCTTGGACGGTAATTGGAGATCCCATTGTCAATTATTCCGTTTGTAGAACGGACGTGTTTCAAGACGGTTACGTAGTGCGCCGTGCGCTAGAGCCACGCTCTAGAGGCTCGTTAGTTCCCTCATCACGAATTTATACGTTCAAAATACACCCACGTGTCTTTCTATCCTGAAAATGCATATGTAAATATCGTTTACTCGTCGGCCCAGTCAACTCGTGTGCCCATTCGGGACGCGCGCGTGCGTTTTCAGCCCGTCAAAAATCGTCCCGCGAGGGAGACGCGAAACTAAAGCGCACAGCGTTGGGAGACTCGTTAGAGCGGACTCTATTATCAATTCATAGTTTTCGAAATAATTCGGATTTCGGTGCTACGCAAATACGGGGAAACGCCGCGGTAAACATCCTCGTTAATTCATTCGCAGTTCCAACCATGTTCACCGAGTATGCGCGTATCATGGAATTGCGCCGGTGTACATGTGCTTCGTTTGCCCGGAGCGGTGCAGTTGGACTCTTGGGAGGAACGTAAAAGTCGCTTGTGCACCAACGTCGTATAAATCCTAGATAAACGATCCTGGCCTCCCCTTAATAATTTCATTTTCCATCCCCATTTCTTCATCGCAGCTCGTAGATACTTATCTCGACGCTTCTAAAAATCATTCGATCGTGATGAAATTTTCCTTCGTTGTAACGGTGAGATTAAAATTATACGTACAATTTTCTTTGTAACGTAAATAATACTTGCGATCGCGAGAACGTTGGCTCCTTTGTCTACGAACGAATCGATGGATTCTTCGCATTGCGTAATTGCGAAGGGCTGTATCTCTGCTCGCGGATACCTTTTGCTCGGGCGACTGTCGCCTGCACGCGGCGAGTGACGCGATCAGGCCCGCGCGATCGTGTCGACGTGCGCGCGCGCGCGAAAGTGCCCGTCAGACGAGCGGAACAAATGGGGATGGATGGGCGAGCAGACGTACGAACACGGAGACAGACGGATGGACGGACAGACGGCGAATGGGGAGACAGTGGGAGGAAGATGAATGCGAGTCGGGAAACGCATCGGTCGCTTCGTCGAACCCATCGAGGACAGCTTCGGCGCAATTAATGAACCTCCTGTGAGGTGGCAAGAGCGTGGGCGTGCAGAAGGCTATGTTCCAGGAAAGGGCATTGTTTTGATCGTAATGACACGACGTTGCCGATGTCGCGTTTAAGCGTCGCGTCATTCAGTCGCAATAAGTGCACGCTCTCCTATCAGCTCCGATTGGCGAACGGATTCGAAAGAATACCAAACGGACGTCTCGTCGTTTTTATTCGGCGAACGTCGGAGCGCTCGTAATTTATTCGTCGATCAAAATGAATTCGCGAGTCGACAAATTTATTTGCATTCGACCGAGAGGGAATGGTCGAACAAGAAGACCGATTTTCGAGATGCCACGGCTTCGTTGATTATACGTGAGGGACGTGAAAATATTCTTAAATTACTATCGCGATAAAAGTGGCAATAACGGCCCGCTTCCATATTTCGCTTTGACACTTCTTCACCGAGCACGCTTTTACATTATTACATTCCCTTCGCCCGACATTGTTACTTCGACGTTATTTTGCATTGAACGCGCTCGAGAGAGGTGGAGCGACTCTGCGACGAGCCGATAAGAAGAACATCTTCCCCGGCTGGTGTCCGCTTTAAAGGGAACACGAGACGAGGAAGTTACTTTTAAATATCGACACCTCCGGGGCGACTAAATCAATTTCGTAGCCGCGAGAGTACCAGGAAGAAACATTTTCTCCTTCCACCATTCGTCCTCTCTCACGCCCGTGGCCTCCTCCTTTACTCTTCTTTCACTCGCAATCGTCTCTTCGGGCTACACCACCTTTTACCGACTCTTTTACCACCTTTCCGACTCTATCATCCCACACCCACGTCGTTCTCTTTCGAGACGAGAAGTCACGAGCGTCGATAGCCTTCCCTTGCTCACCTTCAAATTTGCAATCGGGCGTAACCTCTCGAGACGTGATCGTTTGATTTTCGATTGCCCTCTCGACCACCGAAAAAATAAACATCCGAGAAATTCTCTCGTCGAATTGGAATTTCTTCTCGAGGCAGTCTTGGCATTTTAAATTTCTGCGAAGGCTGCGCAGAGATGGTGAGAGATCTTCTTACTTCGTCCTTCGTTTATCGATTACTCGATAGTTTCCCTTTCCTCGCAGTCCCCGTTTCCAAGTTCCGTCGTCCTTTCAACCCCTTCCACCGTCTCGTCCTTTTTATTACAGTTTACGTTCTCCTGTCTCGATTGTTTATCTCCTTGTTCAAACGTGTTTACGAGCTCTTCTCATTATCGACATCGATCCCCCTCCCCTTCTGCTGCTCTTTCTCTCTCTCTCTCTCTCTCCCTCTCTCTTTCTCTCCATCCACCAAACCGAATCGTTTGTCCCGGCTGTTACCCAGAACGATTTATGAGGGCCGCCTTTACGACGGCTCGGAGTAATTGCGCCTCATTGCAGACAGTTTCGACCGTTTTACCGTTTTAGCTTGGGGAAGAATGAAATGGAATGCGAGTCGTCTTCCGATCGATGGGGATATGTAGAGGAAAAAGGCAACTGTCGTTAAGCATACGAGGGAGACAATAAAAGGCGAGACGTTAATGTCGAATTAAATTTTAATCAACACGTCCTGCACCTGTAGTTCTTTAAGCGTCCTGTATCGGCGCTGCAACGTGAGTGAAATACCAAGGCTAATTCGAGGTTGAGAAAATTGAAATTTATACGTGACCTTTTTCCAAAGATGATATCTCGCCGGACGAACAAACACTCGACTTCAGCGGAAAAGGGGATGGTCCGTTTTCAAGGGTGATAATCTTTTGCTACTCCCCATGGAGTTTTCGCAATTCTCCGATTCGTTGCGTGCGGTTTCACCGCGACTCGTGGGAATTTCGAGTTTGGAGTCCGCGTAAAAGCTCGGAGGTTGAAAAAGGGTGAGAGAGTTCGAAACGACGGAGAAGGGCGGACGAGACAGTTGAAAGCGGACGTTCGCCAAGGGAGAGACGAAGGGTCGAGGACTGTTGGGCGGGTTTGGAGTTTGAATGGAGCGTGTGCCGCGAAACTGGCGGCAATCCGTAAACTCAATTTTCGGAACACCTGAAAGCTCGCGGTAAGGTGAAAGTTCGGCGCCGGGCGTCCACCATCGGTGGCTTCGAGCGCAAGCACGCGCGCTTCTACATTCTCCTTTTGGTCGCCTCCCTCCCGCCTTCTCCTATTTTTTATCTCTGCTACACGCGCGACAGAATAATTCACGAATGCATACGGTTATTCGCGAGACCAACTGCAGTCGCATCAATTCACGTTTAAAAGTTTAAAGCCGGACGAGTGACTCCATTTTCCACAGTATTTCTCGCGTAGCTCGGCCGCGGGCTCTGTAAATATACAAATCAACCTCTCTCTCTCTCTCTCTTTCTCTCTCTCTCTCTCTCTCTCTCTCTCCCTCTTACCCCAATTCCTTTGGACTAGCAGTTCAAGCATCGCGATCTCTTATTCATTAATTCGTATCGGTTACATTGAAGTTTTATCCCCTCGTCTCGTAAATACTAGGACACCGACCTGCGCATCTTGCACCCTATCGTCCGGTTAGTGTTTAACGAACACGTTAGTGTCACCGACAGCCGTGGGTACCGGGCCATTGTTTATTGTGACGAGGGAAATGCGATCGTAATTGGACGCGAAATTGAGGGCCGCGAAAGGACAGGAGGTGGCGGGAGGAAATGAGGGACGCCGGCCATTAGTAACGTTTCGCGGAGGACATTCGTGGAGGGGTGACGAGTTGTCACGTGGGGTAACATCCTACCCCACCACATCTACTTTCCTCCTAGCGGACTAGGCGGCTCTATTTTCAGCCAGGTGGAGCATCGATCGCCACTAAATTATTTCGAGTGGCCTACCTATAGGCGGCCGGCTCAGAAAACTGACCTACATCTCTCCGTTGAGATGAGCGCGAAGGGGTGGGAAGACAGCGTGGGCTAGTAAGAAGGATGCCTCTGCGAAGAGAGTAGCAGAACCGGGCTAGAGAGACAGAGAGCGAAAGAGAGAGAGAGAGAGAGAGAGAGAGAAGAAAGTAAGTGGGAGAGAGCGTGAGAGACGAGAAGAGTAAAGAGAACGCGAGCGCGAGAGGTGAAAGAAGGAGGAAGGTTTTTGCAACATCCCCTTCAAGCTCGTCAAAAAGTCCAATTAGAATGGAGCTCCAACGTCGAGGCGAAATTCCAGCTTAATTTTACGTCCCGCTGTTTCGATTTTTTTGGGCTTCTTTTTCTTCTTGCAACTCCGCTTCCATTCTAAAATTTAATTCGTGAGATTCTTGCGTTCTTTAATCGCACCGTGGAACATAATGAAAGCGGGAAGGTAGTAACAAGGATTGCCACGACTCGTGACCTTTTCCCGTTGGTCGAACTATTTTTATCGTTGCCTCGTCGTCGATATCTTCTTCGAGCGAAGGAGTTTCGCGAACGGTTTGTTTAATTGGAAGAGCGCACGCGCGCAACGAGATCGATTAACAACGAGATCAGGGAAAATTTTCAACGTGGCATTGCTTTCCAGACGTTCTCTCGAATGATGCCACTTAAATTTTTTATTTCACTTCAGGCGATGTGCGCACTTCGTTTCCATCGTTTCTCCAGTATTCGCATGGTCTCTGTAAAAATCGATAACCAATGTCTAGTAATACTTTCACCGATGATGCCCGACAACCTGCATTTTCTTCGCTCTTCTATTTTCTCTCCTATCGATCCATCGACCCGTCACTCGGGAATCGATATACGCAACGCCCGCGAGCGTCCCGGATTATTATGCAGCAGACGGTAATGATGAATTTCCAATTGCACTAATGAGTTCGATTCATGGTTTACATAACGTGCCGTTCCTCATAATTATTCGAATAATTACCACTGACTTTTGTTAATGGTGGCGACGATCCACCGTTGTGTACCTCTGTCCCTCCTCCCCTTCTTTTCTCGTCACCCTTGCTATAAACCAGAGCCGATTGAACGAATTGAAATATATACGTGGCCAAATTATCAATTTTAAAAATTATTAGGTTATTTACGTATCATTTGAACCGATATTATTCACAGGTCACTTTACAGTTAGACCTCATCTTTTCGATACCTTATCCCTTATGAGCGTCCATTCCTTACCTTTTAGTAAACTTCAATAACGAGGTAATCTGTGGCTATTCTCCCTTCCGCTCTACCCAGCTTCATAGATCATTGTGTAATTGTAGTATAATAAATATGAGTGAAAACGCTTCGAGATAATATTACGACGGTTGCATAGTCACTTTGGTTTGGACATCGCACCGCATGACTTCGCCTCGTCGAACGGGCCCCTCATACGGGGCTTCTATAATTACACGCTTCGTTAATCGAGATTTCCTTGGTACCCTCGAGGCACGAGCCTGGCGCGATGCGCTTAATGGAGGAACGGCGAGAGAGAAGGTAGACGGAGGGAGAGACCAGCAGAAGGTCGGCGGTACCGCCGCCGTCTGCTTCTCTCGGAAATTGATAAAGTGCCCTCGCACGTGGCCCCCCCCGTGAATGTTGCGATAACCTTTGGAATCCTTAAACAGATCCAGGCGTGGCTTTCTTATTTTCGTCCGCATCGAGAAGATGCATCTCGGCTCTTTGCCTTATGAAATTCCACTTTTCCCTCTGTTCGCTGGCATTCGTCGAATTACACATAAAAAGAAAGAAAGAAAAAAACGAAAACTGAAAAGCATAGATCCTTCGTGGAGCGAAGAAATAATTTCTATCGTAACCTCCTTACCCACGACCTTATTCGTCTTCGCGCTTTAATCGGAGCTAGCTTCTCCATTGTAATTCATTATTCATCGGAAAACAGGGTCAGGAGAAACGTGAAAATGGGGCAACTGCGTATGCACTGTACTCGCGGCTAATAAAGAGAAATGGCGCGCGCGAGCGCGCGGGTCCCTACGGAAGCTCCTCGCGATGCTTTCTGCCGTACGCTTCGACGTCGATGCGTGTCGAGTGACGCGCTGTTGTCGGTTGTTGCTCGTTCGAGAGAAGCGAACGAGAGAGGGAGAGGAAAGAAGAGAAGCAGAGAGTGGAACGTCCTAATAAAAGTCACCACGTGTTTATAATGATTCGGGTCAGTGGCCACGTGTGTGCCTTTCGTGTGGCTCCCAGCGATAAGGTTTTTTTTACGGTTACGATGAATTTTATGCGCGCGCACTCTCATGCTGGAAGATCAGTTCGAAACTTGAACGAGGAGAGGAGAAAAGGAGCACTCGAGGATACCAACAACCTTCAAGGCTCGTCTCACGATGGACCCGCTCGTACGTGTCAGAAGCGAATGTGCTCGAATTCGCCTACTCGTAAGGACGTCGAGTGCGTCGGCAATAATTGCGGGTTCTCGATTGGTAGGGACCATTCGTTCACGAGGTCGTGGGTTGGGCCGTTGATTGGAATTGGATGATCGTTGCGTAACCTAGTAATGCTTTTGAGGTTGACCGAATTAGTTTGATTTTCTTATTACATCGTCCGATGTTGCGAGAGCTGCTTTATTCCGAATTATTCTCAATTCTCCCTGTTCTCTAGTTTATTCGCGCGTTTATTGGTGCGAGCAGAACAATTCTCGAGTATGATAAATATTAATAATCGTTATGCCGCGATGATATGTCCAGATAGGTGTGTCCCTCGAGGATGAAACGAGTTGGAAGGGCGAGTATAAAACGACGTGATCTCGTATTCGAGAATTCAACAGCAATCTCGCGCTCCAAGCGGAATGCGAAGATTCCATCTCAAATGTAGCGCAGGGTCACAGGGGGTGTTCGTGGAGAGAGGTGAGCGACGCGATTTTTCCATTCCGAGCGACTTTCCGTGTATTATTAAAATGCAACGTTAGAAAAGAATTATGATCGCAATGAATATTCTCCGTTCCTTTCGCTTAAATAATGACTGGGAAAAAAATCCTCTTCCCTTGCCCTGCCGTTTCGTCCTCCACTCTCTCCCTCCATCTTTCTCTTCCCCTCTCTCTCTCTCTGTCCGTTCAGGCGTTTCTTTCTTTCTCGTATCTTTTCTCTCTGCCATCGTGACCCACGGAGTTTGCTCCTTCTTTTCACTTCCGTCATCCTTTTGCATTCTCGATGCCTCTTCCTCGGTAATAGTATAATTTCACGAGGATAAATCTCCAGGCCTCCTCACCTCCGCCATCCTTCTCTTTCCTTTCCATACCTCACCCTACTTTTCAGCCATCCATTTTTTTCTCGCGCAATATCCCTTGGCCTAATTTCCAATGCATCTTCGTCGTTAATCTTGGCAACTCCGCGCCGCCTCGTCATTCGTGAGTTCGTTCCGCGGACTCCACGCAGAATCCCCCTCCCCGTCTAATGCATTATGAAAAGTCCGTCGCGCTTAAACTCGAGATATGCATAGTATGAATATTCCTGGAGGATTATAAACACGGGACTACCGCCGAACGGTTTCGTCCGGCTGCTCACCTCGAGTCCGCAGTAGTGGCGCGTCACGTGGGAGATCGATGTTAAGTGAAAATAGCCTAGTTGCTAAAGCTCGAGGAGAAATTCATGAAGCGAACGTTAATGATAAATGAGAGTGTCGCGATACGAGATACGATGAAGTCTGGAATTCGATTAATCCAAGGGTAGAAATAATTAATGGAAATGCGCGCGATTCAATTAGCGTAACGATAGAAGGTTCGCGTCGGTGAGCGTGACTAAATACGGAGAATCTCCCGTTACCCTCTATTTTTCTTCTATCCCCTTCCACCCTC
The DNA here is from genome assembly GCA_944319695.1 of Tiphia femorata. NCBI lineage: Eukaryota > Metazoa > Arthropoda > Insecta > Hymenoptera > Tiphiidae > Tiphia > Tiphia femorata. The sequence goes on from OX090902.1 coordinate 7,728,050, forward strand.
GGTAGCCTCACTTCACGAACACCCTTTTTCCAGCCGGAAGAAAAAAGAGTGCCAGCAGCGAGGTAAACTCAATTACGTTATTGAACGACGTAACTACCGTTCTCCGGGTCGCATATTTTTTGCCCCGAGACCTTCCGCCCGCTCTATCCTCCACCTTCGCCTCTTACACGCCCGCTCACGCCCGGGGTCCCAGTAGTTGACGGTGGGTAACGAGGAGAAAATTACGAAGTAATCGTCCCCGCGCGCCATCGTGGCCGAGAGCAGGCAGCAGGACGGTGGACGGTCACTGAAAGGCAAACCATTTCCTGCGATTTATCATCGGAAGCTCCGCATCGCACGTGTCGCGCGCGCCGAAAGGACGTTTGAAAGTTTTCAGAGTCCAACACACACACACACATTGGCTCACACGTGCAAAATAGAATTTTGGTGAACGCCTTCGCCGACGTCGGTGCCCGCTCGAGTTGGTCGATTTTCGAGGAGACGTCGTCCTTCATGAGCGTCGATTCAATACTCGCATCCTGGGAATTTATATAAATTCCGTGGCAAAAGCCTCTCTCTCGGGGTTGGTCGATCGGAAGAGCGAGGAAGTAATTCGCGCGCCTCGCGAGAAATTTGTAAACCATTCTTTTGTGCATAGAGGGACCACGGGGATTGTATGTCTGAAATTGGGCGTTCGATGGAAAATTGCGCAGCCCCGAATTCTATGCATTTCAATGACAATGTTTGATGGGTTAATGCGCCGTGAAATTTAAAGGCTCGACGTCATTTGTAGGGGACAAATAGAAACGTGAATGGCAACGACGACGTGCCGCAACGATGCATTGTTTCTCGTTATTTCCACGCCCTTCGATCGGTGCCCTTATTTTCTCGATTCAACGAAACCCCACCGACAATAATCGCTGCTTGGAATCGTCATTCGCCGACGTGAAAGACCATGCCAAGGACGAAGACAAATCTTTCTGTTAAATCGATAAATTCACGGATGGACGTTCGCGGCAGATTCGCAACGTCCGATACCTTCAATTCGCGAACCTGCGAGACACGCAGCGCGACGGGAAGTGTCAGCGAAACGATGCAACATAATTTATCGCCCCGCTGCGAGCACCTTACAAATTCGCCACGCCTCACAGAATCTGATTCTTCGTTTCTCCTATCGATTCGCCTACTGCTACGACTTAAACTTCCCTTACTTCGTCCATCTTCCCTCCTCGATATCCGTGTTTCAATATCCAGGAGGTCATCCGAGATGTGTGGAACCTTCGGTGTCCCGAAAAAAGGCAAGTTAGAGCACGAAGAGCCGGAAGGACGTAAGAAATGGACAAATGTACAGTGGAGTGGCGGAAAGCGAGAAAAGGAAGGGGTTGGTAGAGTCGCGCCGCGTGCTGCTCTTGGAAGTGGAAGGAGGCCGAAGGTACGACGTGATGAGGGGATAGCAGCGGAGGGTGAGGGAGAGTTGAGGGGGGTGAACGGAGAAGGACTGGACGTTGAAGTTTCGCACGGGGTCGTAGCAGTTCCGTTTCCATTCGATATTAAGAAACTTTCCATCGGTTCTCGTATTTCTGCCGGCGTGGACGAAATGAACCCTGGGCGATTACGTACGACTATGAGAAGGAGAGAAGAGGAGAGGATCGCGGAGTAGTAGTGCGTACTGGAGGAGAGAGAGAGGAAGAGAGAAGAGAGAGAGGAGGCTAGAGGCTGAAGCAAAACGACGAGTGGACGTAGGTGAGCAGGGGATCGGGACGCGTAGGCGGCTCGAGGAGAGGAACTCGCGGGGGACCGAGAGCGAGAGGGAATGATAAAAAGTGTGTGTATGAGATAGAGATAGAAAGAGGGATAGGGAGGAAGAGAGATGGAACTACGAGAAGCGACGAAAGAGGAGAGGAAGGACGAAGCGGGCAAAGCATCATTAGTGCCTGGATAGATGAGGGCAAAACAGGAACTACTCGTTATCCAGATGGGCCAGGCCCTCCTTCCTTCTCCTCCTCCTCATCCTCCCACATCCCCGAAGGGAATGCGGCAAGGATTCTATCCTGCCACCCTGCCGCTCGCCTGCCTGTCCACTCTCTCGCTCTAACTTTCTCCTCTATTCTCTCGCGCCAACGAGACCGCTTTGCACTCACGTTCCCCACGCCCTAGCCCGCGAATCGAGCAGAGTTGCCGACCCTGCATACGGCAACAATTCGTGGGCGAGAGAACGGACAACGGAACGAGCTGGCCGAAGATGCCGTCTCTCCTGGATCAGCCAATAAGCCTAATGGAATGCGCTCGTTCCCGAGACGCGAGCGGTCGGGATGTGTCCTCGTATACTCGGACGTGTGTCGTATACTTTGAGAATCCTCGAAAGTACGAGATTGGGAGGGAGGATGCTCGTTTGGCGAAAGTTTCTTCGTGGCATAGCCGCGTCTCGTGGAATAGAAATTTTTCGAACGTGGTAATTCGTCGAATGAAATTTTCCTTGGGAGGAAGGAAATTACCAGGGCGTATTTAATTGCTTCGTTGAGGTGGCCCGATGGAGTATCAATTCTCATAGAGGCACGGAATAATAATTCAACGCGAAACAAGCGGAGCAGTCAGTCGAGGCGAACGTGTTCGTAGGATTCTCCTGGAGCGATCAATTCTCGCGACGCCTGAATCTCGCCGATTCGCGCGGTGGAAACGGTTCTCGAGAAGGGCGTCAGGTGGACTCTATAACTCCTCGGGAATCAGCCAATAAGCCTAATGGAAGTCGCTCGTTTCCGAGACGAGATACGTCACGACCAGACGAGGATCTTCGTCGATTCGGCACGGGACCCACGACGCTTCTCGCTGGGCTTCGTGAATTTTACGAGCGCGAGAAAGGCGAGTGTTACGAGGATCGAGAGAAGCTTCGGAGTGGCGGATGAAAGCGAGAGTCTGTGAAATTATGGCCTTGATCTTGGAATAAAATAAAGAAGAAAGCGGAGCGTAAACGTCCCGTGAATTAGAGACGCCGAATTAAACGTTCGTGGAAAGGTTAGCGTTAATTTTTTAGAATTGAAGAAAGTTGAGAGTTGATCCCTCGGCATCGAGTTGCCCACGGATGTTTAACATTTTTCGACGACGCATTCGTAGAGAATTTTATGACAAAGTTCCACCGAATGAATGTAACTCGTGGGCGTTCCACCGACGACATAAATATTTAAGAATCTTCTTAACATTCGGAGCGCGACGGGATTGCGCGAGGCAGAGAACGGGAAAGGGATTAATACTTAACTATGTTCCACCGGTAACGAGGAAGGGACCTGCAATTTATATCCTATTACCACCGCATTCCGAAACTTCCTACGGTAATCCTCTTTTCTCTCGTACAACTTTCCAGAAATTTTCGGATTTCTTTTTGAACTTCTCATTGCGCGCCGGACTGAATTCGGGATAATCACTCCCACCCTCTTCTCCTCTCTCGCCTCTTTCTTCTCTTCATTCTCTCCTCTCCACTCTAGTCCGCTCCGAAGCTCGCTAAGTTAGATTATAGCTTATGCCTGGAAGTTACCGTCCGGGCGAGCTCGCGCTTGCTCGCGCGAGCGCGCGAGGGACCGAGAGCGATTTAAAATGTATCCGATGGATATTACGTGTATAACTTATAAAGTTAACCGAGTCTTGGATAAAAATTAGATGCGCGAGTTCGCTCGTAAGCCGTAACCGTCCTACGATATTCAGTCGCGAAACTGGGTTAGACGCGCTACTTGAATTTGATTTGCAGCGAATCACCGACGGAATGGATTTCGATTAAACTCGAGTTTGTTGCGCGAAGTGGAAACATAGGTATAAATAGGTATACATATAAGAGAAAATTCACTCGAAGCGTCTCTTGGTATTTTTAATTCGTCCGAGTAGAACGACACGGTTGAATGATCTCATAAGGAGGAGAAGAAAAAGACAATGCACCCCCAACCTCCTATTCTTTTATTCGACTTTCCTCCTTCATCGTTCTTCGCTCTTTCCTTCCTCCATTTTTTACGATCTCGCGACCGAGTTTTTCCACTTTCGACACCGTGGCTCGTCAACAATGCGCCACGTCTCCGCACCTCTCTCGCCTATTACCGCCCCGACGTCTGGAATGCCTCGCTAATTCGCCATTTACAACGTCGCGGCGTCGACTAATTACGCGCCGCTAAAAGACTCGCGCGATAGAGGTGGCTGCCCCGGACCTTTTTAACTACGCTATCGAGGGTGAGGACACGGTGACAAGAACAACGGGGCCACAGAATAGTGTGAATTAATACGTGTCGCCGCTAATTTCACGGCTTTCATTGGCCGCGTGAAGATTCGAATTTTTATTAGAGCATTAGAACATAGAGATTATTTCAGTCTGGAGTGTACTGCGCATCGCGTCCTCGCGTTTGTAACGATAATGGAGACATTTCGACGCGAGACATTGAAAGTCGAGGAACCGAGAAAGACAGGAAGTTCACCGGAGTAGCTACGCCCCTGGGCGACGAGACGACGAGGCAAGTTCGTCGTGGAGCTTAAGTTTCCTCCTTGTTCTCTTCACGGTGAACCACGTGCTGCTGCGGATATTCAAAATCGGCGTGACTCCGAGTCGCCGGACGGCTGTGAAAGACAAACCGAAACTGAAAGAAGCAAGGGAGAGACAACGGGAGTTTCTGGCTCTTTGTGATATCGTCGGAGAAATGCCCTGTATTTTGAGGTTGTCCTTATCATTGCCCTGTTAGAGACAAAAACGACAATTTTCGTATCCAGTTTTTATATGTCAAGGGGAATCGCCAATTTTAATATCTCAAGTGAAAATGATACCGTTATAAAATCGACGTCTGTCCAGAACAGTCTCCTTTCATTTCTCCAGTGCTGTTCGTATTTCATTTTTGGAGAAAACAGTTACGCGGTGGTTGAGAAGTCAAGGGCTGCGAGGAAATACAGGAAAGGCGATAAAAATCCGCAAACCGGAAAAGAACCGTGCCGGGCTCGAACGAACCGATGCGAGCTCAAACAAAAGTTCCATTTGCTCGAATGGACATTTCGCCTTTACATTATTCTCGGTGCAATGCGCTTGCTTAAATTTTACAACGCCTCCCTTTCCTCCTCATCGAGTTTCTACGAATTGTCCGATAGACATGTGCGTTGATCGAAACACGGAGAACAAAATTTTCCGCGGTTCTTTTTTCTTCTGCCAGTGACAGGAAATTCACGAGACGAGAAGAGAAGAAGAAAGGAAATCGCACGAATAAAAATCCCGTCGCTTTTCATATTATGGCCTCTGATATTTGGGCTGCTCTCCCCTTCCTCTTCTCTTCTTCATCCCCACTCGTCACGTCGACATAATGGCGTTTTCTAGGACAGAGGATGCTGATAGTTCTCGCCATTGTGAGGCTTTTCACGCGATGCGCGCGACGAGGGGACACTCTCCTCTCCTTCTCTGTCTATTTCTCTTCACCTCTCTCCCGCATTCGTCGCCATTCAGAATCCATTGCAGGCGTAACGCTCGCGTTGCACACTTGCCTTACCAACAACGAAGGAGGCTTACTCGTCGCGGTTTCGCGAGCGGATTCACGGCGCGGAAATGTCGCTTTACACGAACGCTTATAAAATCGGGCAGGACGATTATACTATCTCGCTCGTTAAGAAGCAAAAGGCGCGCAGGTTTGAAATATTTTCGACGCGCAGAATGTGGTGAAACTAATTCTTCCATCGGAAGAAGCCTCGTGGAAACAGAATCCTTGGACATTTTTTTTTCTTCGCGTGACGTTCACGATCTTGTTAGATCGACCTTAAAGATACGTAGGAATTCAATGATCCAGAAAGGAGTCCGCGATAACGACGTACCTCGCGAGAATCGTTCCTGCTCCCTTTCTATTCCTGGACAGAAACTCGGCGCCGCGCTGCTCGCGAAGGATACGTCAGAAGCGAAGAAAAGTTTCCTTGGAAACGGCGAAGAATACCGTGCCCTTTTCATTCTCGGATTGAAATAACGCTCCTGCCCTCCTCTCCTTCCACGATCCTCATCTGCTCTCCTCCTCGTCCTGTCCCTCCGATTCTCACAAGATCCTCGACAAGAGAACCGAGCGAGGAGAGAAAGAGAGAGAGAGAGAGAGAGAGAGAGGAGTGCAAAGACGGAAAAATGGAGGTTCCAGAGCACCCTGGAGAAGGAACACGCGCCGCGTTGGATGGCGGTGGGGCGAGAAACGAGAATTAACGCTCCAAGATCGTGGAACGAAAGAAATCCCGAGCGATTCGTTTCCGGCCCCTCGAGGGTCAGGGCGGGCTCTTCCTCGGAAGAAGGGAAATCGTACTCGTTGGCGACGAGGTAACCGAGGATGTGCGAGAGAAAGGAGGTGGGTGGAGACGATGTTAGCTGGAGAAAGGTCTCTCTAGGGCACGTGCAAATTGATTCCTCGTGTTCGCACTTAAGTGCCTACTTATCGGCTCAGATTTGGGCTCCGGGCCAAGAAAATATGACGAATGGCAGAGGCCTGCGACAACGAGCACTGAATCCTAAGGATCGAGTGAGAATAAACGAACGCTTCCTTCACTACGGCCCTTGGCCACCTCCCTTAGTCAACACCATTCTTCCCTCCTCTCGAATCGAGGGGACGAATTCCACTTCTCGCCTTTCCCGAATTGGATATTTCCACGATAATAGACTCTACATTCAGGTTTTTCGAAAGAAGTCACTCTTGCCCCGGATTTTCGCAAACGCTCGTGGGTTTAAGGGGATCAAACCTAATTACAGACCCTCGAATGTTTCGTCTTACGAGAAAAAGACCTCGCAGGCATACTTCTCGCAGCACGTAACTTTTAATTACGGTAGCACAATTACCCAGTCGTCCACCTGAAACTAAAATCTTTTCGCAACGTAACAGGAAACTGACGGAACTATCGCATTTCCGTCACAGGATCCCACGTGCCCGTAGAACCTTCCACCTGCTCGTTTTCTCGCTCGTGGATTCCTCTTGTTTACACCCTACTGGCATTCTTCTGTGCTCGGCGCTGGACCAAGTGGCATAATTAAAAGGGTAGAAATGATCCGAACGTACGAGAAGCGAAACTGGAGGGGACGGAGCATCTAGGGGCGAGAGCGAAGAAGGGGTGTAGAAGGAAGGGGTGGTTGGTTCGCTTAGGTATAGGTATAGGAAGTAGGTCAAGCGGGAAATCGTTAGTAACTACTCGGATTTTAAAGAGTGCACGCCGCAACAAGAGCTTAAGTCACATGCACCCTGGATACCCACTGTTCTCCGTGCCCAACCTATTCCATCTCTCATTCTCTCGTCTCTCTCGTCGGGTCTTCCCAGTTTTTTCCGCCTCTTCCTTCGACCCCTTTCGGTCGCCAAACCCCTCTGAAAACCGCATTCTCGATTTTTCTTCTCCCTTCCAATCTCCTCACCCTGTCGTCACTGTCTTCAGTTCGCGTGCTCTCGTTCGTAGACAGTTTTCCTTTTCTTTTTTACCGTCGCTTTTCTCCCTTTTTCGTGCATTTCCTCTATCCTCTCCGATTACATTCGATAGTCCACTCTAGCTTTTCACCCTCCCCTCTTTCGATTTCCACCCCTCATCTTCCTCTCGCTTTCTCTTTCTCTCTCATTTTTCCTTCTCGCCTGTCTCTCGGTATCGCTCTTCATCTCTACCTCCTCCTCTTCAGCTTCATCCCACCCTACCAGTCTCTTGCGCCCTTTCCCCTGTCATTGCGCTTCTCTATCCTCTCTTCTTTCCACTTCACCCCTCTCGATCCTACCCCACACCCACTCGCCACTACTCTCACCACCACCCCTTCCACCTCGTCTATGCCCTGCCCGTCGCGTTTCCCCTCTTTCCACCCACTCGACAAACCAGTCTGGAGCCTCGAATGTCGTTGACTTTGATCGATCGTCGGCATTGTATTAATTAGGGCCCCCTCCCAGGACCACCGCTACTGTGCGAAAGTGGGCAGCAGGAGGAGGAGGTGGAGGTAGACTGAAGAGCGTGGAGAGACGAGAGGAGGTGGGTGGGACGCAATAGAGTGCGAGTTAAAGGGAGAAGAATGGAGAATGTGAGTGGAAGAGAGAGAGGAAGAGAAGACGAGAGGAAGAGAGTCACGTTTCAAAGCTACTCTGTCGGTTGTTGTATGCGCCTCGTACCGGAAAGCCTCGTTTCAACATCCGGTTGATGTATGTGGCGTGTGTTCGTGCGCGTTTAGTGGTGTATGGGGGTGTGTATACAAGCGTGCGCGCCAGTCGAAATGTTTTCCTGAAAGAACTCGCACTTAACCCAGTTAACGAATTCGCCGAGAAGAATGGCAAGGGTGAGAGGGTGGGAGAATGCGGGAGGGACAGAGCGAGGAAGGAAGTAAGGGTTAAACAAGGGGTGGCTCGCCCTCGTAGCGTGAGGTTCGCGACTTTCCGAGGGATTATCGAGTTGGTCGGGTTGGGGTGAGAGATTGCATCCGTGGAGTATTGGCAAATTGAAGGGAACCGTCTAATTAGGTTTATTCTGGTATACATGATGAATTTTTGGAAGAGTAATAGAAACACAATGTGTTGTAATCTGACGGTGTAACGATTCAGTTCTTTAGTTTGCAAAATAAAAGAGGGAAATGAATTCACAAGGAAAAAGGGAGAAAGACGTCGTTAATTTAGTAAAATATTAAAACAAGATGTCGCACATCGAGTAAAGAAAATTGGTCAACGAATGGTATAAAATTTCGTGTTCTCGACATGAAAAATCAAATAAATGAATAAAATCGGTGTAAAGGTTCGTATAAATAAATAAATAGGAATCACATACACAATCGCACACGCACACATTAATGTAATTAACGCAAACAAATGTCTACAGAAACAAATAATAAATAATGCGTGTGGGTGGCAAAGAAAGGGAGAGAGAGAGGAGAGTTATTAATTTGTCGACTCTTAGGGACCTTTCTTAATTAGGGAAAGAATTGTTTTGTGGGATCCCTTCTTTCGTTTCGTATTATTGGCCATTTTCTCTAGGTCCAACTTTCCTGTACACGTAATATTTCCGTGGTGTGTATTTGTCCACATACTGAGCTCGACTGCCTGCTTTCTCGCCACTTAACCCATTCGTTCCAATGCGTGGTCTCGGTCTCCTTTTTTCTGTCTCTCTGTCTCTCTTTCCTACTTGCTCATTTTGTTCTCTCTCTATCCACATTACTTTTTCTCTTTATCTGTCTATCTAGCCACCACATGTATTTTTCTATCCTTACAACGGACATTTTATTTTTCAAATATAGATCAGCTCTTGCTCATTAATACAACGTTGACCAGGTAACGTCTTTTTACTTTCCTCTTCCACGTTATTTTTTGCTTAAACGGAAACTTCAGCGAAGAGCAATATTCTGACATCGGGACACCATGATTTAATAAAATCTTCCCTATACATATCGGATGAGAGCTAATAAAAACGAAAAAGGAGAATTGCATGAAAAATCCGACTGCATTATTTAAATCCAGATAGAGGATACAGGTACTGCGGATGATACTAAAATCATAACCGATTCTTCGCAAACTTTAATAGAATAGAGCACTTCCTGTCAATCTTCTGCTCTAATCTACTTACGAATGTCGGTGAACGACCGTACGAAGTTTAGGAACGATATTTTCAGATAGTACGGACAATAACGTTCTGTGCCACCTGGAAAAGAGAACATCGAGAGCCAGGAGGAACTAAACAAGTTGGTTCTAAGGCTAAAAGGAAGAAATTGAAGGAAGAGACTGAATTCGTGTAATAATAGAATCGCGATGGAATTTCTCTCTGTATCTCTCTCTTTCTCTCCATTGTTTCCACAAATTCCTGCCTGATTCCGTTCCACTCTCCGATGCATTCGCATCGAGCGAAAATTTTAGAAAGTCGCCGACGTACCGCGGGATATCCTGAGGCAGGCGTCGAGATGATTGATCGATAGTGCGAAGCTCGTCAATACTTGAGAACGCATCTACCGCCTCCCGGAGGAGCGTAATAGAATCGTAGGAAGTCGAGCTAGAGAGGGCTTGGAAGTTAGTCAGTCGGATACAAGAAGCTATCGATACCGATTCTCCACGTGTGCGAACTCGTTCGGTGCCTGCGAGTCAATTCTCACTTGGCATCGTCTCTTCTTTCCGTTTCTCTCTCTCTCTCTCTCTGTCTCTCTCTGTCTCTCTCTATCTCAATCCACTCGCAATTCCGCCTCTACTGCTCCTCCTGCTCTTCGACTCTTCGCAGAATACGTGAAACAATCGAAGCCACTCGGCGGGAAAGCCTCTTTCCCCAAACAATGTAAAAGGGAATTTCACTTGTAACTTTTCCCACCTCTTCTCTCGCACGCCATCGCGAACACCGATGCCACCTCCACCATCACCTCCTCCACTCACGTTCTCCTCCTTCTCCACCTCCGCGGTCTCGTGAGACGCAAACCGTGGACGAGGAAGAAGGACGCGCGCTCACCGAGCGCACTCGAGACTCACCTACTCGAGTGCCGGGCCACGTTAAGTGCGGTCGTAATCATTAATATGAAATAGCGTGCTTCTATTCCGGAAGATGCGTCTTAAGGGATGCAAGCGGTAAAGAACAGCTTCGAAGTGGCATGAGAGTGGAAGCTCGAGACGCTCCTCCCTCGAAAGCGCGGCGTCTTTCGTTCGATGCTTCCTTCGGGGCTTGTCGGTGCACGAGGAAATTGGGCGACGACGTTGAAGGCTTTATTAAATTTTCCTCGTACGCCATTATAGATAATTTTTCGTTACATCAGTCGTGTCCCGCGTGTCAAACTGTAAATCTATTAGTTATTAAGAAAAATATGTCAGGCTGTTGAGAACTTTATAAATAAATCCTCGATGCTTTACTCTTTCTGAAAATATAACTTGAATATTCTATCGGTATAAGCGGTCCTTTCGAAAGATTTTCCGTTACGCGGCAAAGGAGCGAAGCAAAATACGAACGAACGTCGCATTTGTTAAAAAGAGTCGGGCGATAACTGACTTCGAAAGAAGACGTGTGTCTGACATTCTTGTTTTATCAAATTTACAATTTGTATTATACGCGTATCATCTCATTTTCAACGACTCGCTCTTCCATTTCTCACGCAGAAACGGAAAACAGCGAGTGACTAACAATTTTTACTAATTGAAAAAGATTTCTTTCCATCCTACGCTCTTTTCTCAACTCTCATATTTGCACCCCACCTACATCGACCTTTGCAATTCGTGACGCAGAAGTACGCTTGTACGGCGGTGCGCAATTTCGCGATGCACCTGACAGCATTGCATGCGCGAGGGTCGTAGGCCGAACATTCACGCGGGCTCTCCAAAGCATTCATCGTCTTTCGGATTGAAACTGAGTCCCGGGCGTATTTTTCCGCGGGGCCAAACTTGATTAAAGCGGCAGGCGGAGTCGGCCTTTTAAGCGTGCAAACAGTTGCAGTGGTGGTGGTGCGGTGCCGTCGGGGGTGGCTGAGGCAGGAGGAAACCAGCCTGGGCACCTCGATGGGCGACACGGTGCGGTGGTTAAGGGACGCCACGCCGGATAGATGCACCGGTGGATACGCCACCCTGTCACACCCTCGCATCCACACACAAACGAACACACATTGCGCTCATAAGAATATACGTGGACGGACCAACGGAGCTTTCCGCGCCTGTATTTTTCTTCCTCTCGGTGGGTTTCCATTCTCACCTTTTCTCTTTCGTTTCTCTTACCATCCCTATCTCGTTCGCATTATCCCCACGTCCTTCTCTTACTTCCCACTTCGTTTGCTTTCCCTTACGCCCGGTTGGCAGATGCAGCCGTCCTCCCAGCCGCAGCCGCTACCGCGAGAAAATGCAATTTTATGCCTGAGTTTTTCTCATTTCGTCCCTGTCGTCGTCACTGCCACCGTCGCCTCGTCGGCTGCCTGTAACCCTACGTGGTGCGTAAGATTCTCTACTTTGCCTTACACATCTTCGAGAAAATCTCGTAGACAGTTCCTCGAGAGAACCAAGGTATCAAAGTTCCTCTCTCACGCACGAAGCTTGTCGAGAGATTGTTGAAAAAACGACGGGAGAACGGATTCGCGACGAAAGGAATTTTATGGTCGATGGAAGTTTTGAAGAATTGTGTCGATTGATCGTAACAGGATTAGATTCTGGTTACGAGTGAAGATACGAAGCTTATCGGCGGCTCTCGAACTGTGAGAAGTTTTTTCTTTGTCATCGGATCTCGTCCATTCGACGACGCCACTCGCTCCATCGATACGTAATTTTATATCTCGACCCTTCGACACTTCGAGCCCCTTTCCTCTCTCACGTTCTCAAGCTCAGTTTCTTCCGAGATCGTCCTCCGTGTACCGTTCTAAGCTTCTTCACTTTGTCCTTGGCAGCCTTGTCCGGGAAGAAACGAGAGAGAAAGACACTTCAACGCGGAGTCTCCTCTCCTTTCTGCAACTCATTCTCCGACAACGGTGCTGAAGTACCCAGAGAGCACTCGAGCTTCTTCTTCTCGTTCTCCTCCTTGGGATTTCCTGGATCAGCTTTCTTACCGAACTTGCAGGATCTCCCGTGGAGAGGACCATCTTCCACCGCCACCAGCTTCTGCGTCGGAAAGGAGAGAAACAATCGGTAGGAGTGGAGAAGCTCGTGGAGTAACCGGACCGGCAAGGGGACCGAGTAGTCCTCTTGTGTTCCGTGAAAGAGCAAATGAGCGGGGGAGAATGAAGCCTGAGAAAAAAAGGTGCGAAGAAAATGTTGGAGAGGGACGATAATAATTCGCGAGTGCAAATAATTTCACGGTAACGAAGCTTCTATCGAGTTTTCGATGCACGCGTTTACGCGACGAGAATTAAACTGAAACCTGAAGTATGAGAAACGAGGGTAAACTCATTTCGAGGAAAATTTGTGGAACGAGAAGGATAGTGCCCAACGCGATAACGCGCGTGCGGGCTCGTACGACGGGATTGGACGAAATTTTTTAATTTTACCTCCGCAACGGTACGGAGACGCGCGAGAGAAGTGGGTTAGAGAGAAATTTCAGAAGACGATAGAAGCGCGTCCCCGGTACGCCGTGTGTCCTCGCCTCGGTAAACTCAAGCTACTCGCTGCTCTTCCCCGTCTGAATGTTCTTGTGGCGTTTACATTGCGTAGTGGAAATTTACTGTGAGGAAGAGACCGAGAGAGAAGGAAGCCAGAGACAAGAAAGCACGAGGTAGGAAGAGGATTCCGCGCGTTTACTCGCTCTCGAGGATGCATCGCGAGACAGGATTACCGTGAAACTCGAGGAATTCGCGATATTCTTCTCGATATACAAAAGAATTAGAAGGAAAATAGCGAGGAGGCAAGATATCTCCGACGCTTCGTAAATTTTATTTAAGCGGAGTCCTTAATATTGAGGAAGAATTTTCCTTTTCCTCGAGCACGCTTGTTTGCCTCGAGATATATTTGTAAGCTGAACTAAAGCAGCAATTATTCCGAGCAAAATCCAATTATGTTCCGCAGAAGAACGAGAAGACAAGTATTCGGGAGAATGTTAAATATTAACGGAGAAGTTCTCGTTTGCTTGAACGTGCTTATTTATTTTCTCTTTGGACGTATCTGCAAGGTAAACTAATTATTCCTGCGAAAATTCAATTTCGTCCGAGACAGAAACGACGTGCGTTCGGAGGTAGAGAGTATTGGGTATAAATATTCTTTCTTTCTCGCTACTTATTCTTCTCCTTCGTATCCGAAAGTAACCTCACGTACTACGGTATTCCGATTAGCATCTGCGAAACTTTGTCTACTCCAAGTTACAGTACCAGCGAAAATTATATCACATTTTGGTATTTTCGTTCGGTTTTGGTCGTCCGGTTTTCTTCTTTCTTGACATAGCCTCCCTGGATCTTCCAACGCTTTAGAAATTTTGTCACCGTCGATATGGAAATGCCAAACTGTTCGGCGAGCTCCTTATGCGTCCATCCTTGTTTACGACCTTCTATAATCGCTTTTTGCTGTCGTTCGTCTATATTTTCAGCACCACGAGTCTTTGCCATATCGGAACTATAAATCCAATAATTAAAACTAGGTTGTACCTATCCTACCGAATGATTGGAACGCGAAAAACAAAGAACACACAAAGGTGCTATTTTGGGGAACATTAATAACAAATTTTAAGATCGTGGTATATTTTGTAAAATCACATTATACTTGATGTACAAGATGCACTTACGACCGGGTGTCTGCTGTAAAATATTTAGCGCATTCGATCCACTTTGACGAAAGTTATACACAAAAAACCAAAATGTGATATAATTTTGGCCGGTACTGTATTATCCCCTCCCATACTTATCACGTTAGTCAAACGTTAATCTCACCTGGTTGAACCATACTACGAGACACGTCGAAGTAAAGCGCACTGTCCATTCGGAGTCTCTACGTCTCTTCGCAAAGGGTTAATTAGATTCGAATGCAGAGCGCTCGCCTTCAGGTCGATTCAATCGCAAAGCCCTCGGAATTTTGACGCACAGGTGGAACCAAGCTACGTATTAAATACCTCTCAGCGAATTATCGCAAGAGTAACATTGACTATATTTGAATTTCTCGAATACAAGTTTCTCGCACGAACGTTGATTTGATTTTCGAAAGCAGCTTCCGTTTGAACTTTTCCTGCTAGTCGCTGGATTAATTCCGATAAAGTGAGAGAATTTTTCTTTGTGCGTGCTCTTTCCTGTTACCTACGCGGAGGAACACCTGTGCTTTTTTAGCAGCGATCCCAAGGCTGGTACCAAAGGAAAGCTCGCGTGAGCCTCCGAAATGACGATTTTCTCATCTTAAGTGCCCGTGCGCCCATCTTGTACTCATCCAGTGGAGCCTCCTCTTCCTTTTCCATCCTCCTCGTGCCCATTTCTTCCTTTTCTTCCCTCACCTCCCACAGGATCGTTTCCTCCTTCCATTCGACTCGTGTTTTTCTCCTTTCGCTCACCACTTTCTCGGTCGACTCTGCCCCGCGCTTCACCTCCTTCCACCGAGATCTCCCATTTTCCACCGCCACCATCACCCTTTTTCCTTCCACCTGCTCGCGCCATTAGGAGATCCCTTCCTTCCTCGCCTCTCGCGGCGGAATGTCCGCAATAATGTTACCGACGTCACCCTTCGGCCAGAACAAAGGTACTGTCCTTGCAAATGCGCCCGATCTTATTAGACCGCTCGCTCCTCTCGGCAAGAGAGTAGAAAGGAGAGGAGAAAATGGGCAACGCGGCGCATGAAAGAACTTTTATTCTATTAGGCGAGCAACGTCCGATGTTCAACGTCGTCTAACGCTTCGATTTAGAATGGACGTTCTTATCAATTGTTCGAAAGAGAATTAAATGATCGAATCAAGGCAGCACTCAATTTTTATTTGAGAAATGTCTTGGACATCCTAGCGCATGCATTACGTCGCGCGCGCGTGCGCATCCCTTTCCTTCTTGTCACGATTAAAGGTACAGCAGTGAGTCGACGTTAAAGAAAGAGGTTCTGTCCTCTTTCTTCGTAAACTTGTGCATTCCTCTCTGTTAGGCTCGCTTCCGGGGACAAACCTTACGGCCCACATTCGCGCAACCGCTCGAGCCGGCAGGTCTAATTAAGATTTTCTTCCTTTCCGGGACGCAAGCTCTTCGCGAATAAAGACTAATTTGCGCGGAGGCCCGCTGAGCCGGTTAGCCCGTGTGTGCCCCCCGGGAGAAAGCGCGACACGTGGATTTAAAAATGTCGCGCGCACTTCTTTAGCAGGGATGATATTGAATGCATTTCCCGAGCGAGCGAGAACCCGTTAAACACGGCATTTCACTTTACAATTACCTTCTCCGTGCATGCGTAAGCTCGTCACATGTGAAATTATTCTGAAATCACTTTTCTTACTGTAATACTATCCCAGAATTACTCGTCGACTCGCTAGTTCGTAAATCTCTGAATTTACAAGGTACGAAGAAATAACAATATGGAAAATGGTAGAAAAAGGAGAGAAATGCGAGAGAGAGAAGACACAAATAGAAAGAAGAGAGAGAGAGAGTGACGCGATGCGAAAAAAGGATGCGCGAGGGTGTAACGGAGAGGTCGACACGAGGAAAGACGCGGTGGGTGGGAGGGCTGGTGGGATTTGTGCTGGCAAGTGGTATATGACTATGATAGTCCGCTGCATATTTCAGGATCCACTTTCTAGACTCGCATTCGCATGGAAAGCTCCCGACGTTTCTCGCGCACGGTAGGCGGTCGAGAGTGGCCCTCGCCCACGTACGCGCGTGCCCTCAAATTCCAGCACTCTCTCGTACTCTCCCCTTTCCTCTTCTTTCTCTCGTCCTCTCACTGCCTCACCCACGTCGCGGACTCATTTTCCGTGAAAGCTCTCAAAACCACCCCCGTGACTTAATTCGCCCTTAAACGGCGCCATTTACTGCCATAACCGAAGGAGTGTCATTGCGTTTAGCTGATAGTAGCACCCTCTCCTTTCTCTCTCTCTCTCCTCTCTCGTCTTTCCAAGCACATGCAGTCACCGCGACCACACCAACCACCGTCCTCGCCCGGCGCACGCAAAATTGCTGTTCATTATTTACATGGCGCAGTGGAGAACGACCGCGACATGGGGAATGCGAGCGCAAAGATTATATACGTCGTCGAGCTTCACGCAAGCAGGTAGAATGTTCGTGGCGCACTCCATCGGGTAATATTCCATCGAAAATCTCGCTTTAAGCTCCGCGCTCGTTCACTTCCTCTCAAACTCACTGTGTTTCGCATGGCGCTGGTTAAACCCGGTATCCATCTCTGCGGATTAGTCGATGGCCTCGCGGGATCAAACGGTCTCTCTCTTTCTCTCCATCCTTCTCCATCTTTCCACTCTTTTCTTTCGATGCCTTTTTTATCGCGTTATTTCATCGCGCAAGTATTTTATCGCTCGCAACGAATCTCGTAAAAAGGGGGAGAGAAAGAGGGATCGTAAAACGACGTCCACTCCGAAAGGACGTAACGCTAGGTGGGAGGGTAGGAGTGGAGAGTTTCGTCGAATATGTTTACGGATTTCTCTTTCTCTCTATCTCCTTGCTGTTTTCTCCCTCTCGCCCTCTCTCAGCAACAAGAGAGGGTTGCGCAACTACACCCACCTCCGACGATCTCCATGTTATACGCCTTTGAATTCCATTTGAGGGAGGACTAACGATACCCGCGATAATGAGTTTTACATCTCTGAGAACTACGTGCGAATGCGCATCTACTGTTCTCACTCTCTCTCTCTCTCTCTCTTTCTCTCTCTCTCTCTCTCTCTCTCTCTCTCTTCGTGTCGCTCTAGCCTTCGCGAATCGATTGCCGGTACACAAGCCGGTGCTTAGAACGTAACCGTGGGATCATCGCAATCCAACTGGTCCACCAGTGAAATCCTTCCGAGCGCCGAGCGCAGTTCCTCGCGCTACCTCGCTCGTATCCTGAAAATCGCAATTAAATCGTAATTTGGACTAATTTGTACCGAATTATTTGACTACGCTTCACCTCTGACTCGAGCCACCTCGTGGTACTATGCTTTTATCCACTGCTCTCCACAATCTCACTTTTTGCTCACCCCTCGCGGTCGTCATTGTCGCAGTGCGAGTTCACCTTTAAAAGCGCATATAACGCGGACGTGGAAGGGAGATGGTGCGCGAGTCGTCCGTGCCTGCTGGGTTAGTGAACTCCTGCTCCATTATTATTGCAGCCGGATCCGACGATCATTAAACAACGGATCAACGCCACGTCGCAAGCTTCCTTGCATTTCTGTTCCTTTTCTTCCTTTTGTTTCCTACTTGCTAGCGAACTCCCGGCAACTCGACGTGTCGATGCCACCGTTGACTTTCGATCTCGAAGTTCTCCATTCGAGGGATTCCTCTAGGGGAAAACGTGGTGATGCGCGCTCGAGAAAGAAAAGAGGATGCGGAAATTATTGTACTCGCTCGACATTCTCCTATAGAATGCTAGGAAAATGTATGTCGCTTGGTCTGTAAAAATAACGCCGGGCAGCGATAAATTCGACCATGATTTATCTATTTTACTGTATTCTCGTATTTAACACGTTCACCGACACGTCGCCCGAATTTGGGGTGACGGTTTCAGTGCCTGATTATAAATTATTAAAATAGATATTTAGAAGTATAATAAGCGCCTTACATGGTTAACTAAACAGTCACTCAAAATTAAGATGACGCGGCAGTGAACCCATTAACATTGTACGTTTTCAGTATTTGCACGAAATGTCAAATGTAATAACCGATTTATTTAGTATCGTCTTTCGACTAACGTGTATCTTTTCTTTTTGTTACAGGTACGTAAACGTCCTACTTTCAAATGCCATTCTCAAGACGATTCGTCAACGCTTTGGTAAGTCTTTAACATAAAAGGAAATCCTCGTGGAGTTGTTCACGATGAAATTCGGATCGAACTTCTCTCGATGTATCGAAGGCGGAGCGGACTGTGCAAAGCGCGAACGAGGCCTGGCGGCTACCGTGTCGTATCATCTTTTGCGCCGCGCGAGGTCGATGATGCTCGAGGCTAGGCGAAGATATAGTACCCTTCAAAACCATCCCCTACCTTCGTTCCCTTTAGCACGAGACGACCCTTGGACATCCCACGCCCACCTTAACCTCTCTCTCTGCTCTCTCTTCCTCTCTTTCTCTCTTTCTCTCTCTCTCTCTCTCTTTTCTCTCGTCCTCCTGTATTTGCCCCTGCCCTCTTCCCTTACTCCGGCCTCCTTTCACACCTGCTGCGAAGTCTCGCCACTTCACGACAATGCAGCCACCGCGAACTAAGGAGTCGTCGTTCCACACACGCGTGGCAAACGCTTCGCGAATTGTCGCGCGAGGAAGGGGACGTTAAGGACGATCCGGCGAATGTGGAACGAGGGAGCGAGCGTGAAACGACAGAAGGACGCGAACGGCTGGCGTGCCACGGACTAAAGGGACCTTTCTATGAAGTCGATGAAAAAGTTGCTTCCCCGTCGACAACGCGTACGACGTGCTCGCATCCCTTTTGTGCTGGCAGACACTTCGACAGTCCGCGCGCTACGTCGCAGGCTCGTGGAAAATCGTGCCAATTGCTGCTCGACGAGCGGAAGCAGAAGATTGTCGGTATGTAGGACGACGAGTCGTGTTTTATGGGAACCCGTTTGGGGTTGTCGATCCGAGAGCGGAAAATTGCCAGAAGAAATGCGGAGAACCTGAAGAATGTGGTAATTCGATGAGCCATTAGGAAAGCTCGTCGATTCGTCACACGAGCGAATTTCGAAGCTGATTCCCTTTTGCTATCTTTTACTATTTACCGAGATTATTATTTCACGCGATTTCGTCACATTTTCTTCTCATTGGCATCCTTCAACGACCGTGACTTCACTAAATTATCCAACCGTACGATAACCTATTCTAAAGTGAGTTAGGGTAAGTGCGCCGTCGAGACGAACTTTTCTAAAATATGGTTTTTCTTATGATTTATTTTTTTTAAATTACCTTATACATCTGTAAAGTAGGGGAAATGTCCCTATATTGGACCCCTTAAGCAAAGAGACGTAGAAAACAATAACCCTATTTCGAAATTAGCTGGAAAAAAAGTTGTAAGTACTACGAATATGTAGTAAACATATAATCTTATCGAAATTGCTTAATTCTTCCCCAAAAAATTAAAAACGCATATTTCGAAAGTAGTCTCGAAAGTCCAATTTAGGAGATCCGTTTCTTAAATTGGACCGCGTATCTCCTAAATTGGACCATCTGTTTTATCTCGCTTTTAAATTAAACTAATTATAAAAATGAACGTTTAATGAAACATAAAGTTATATAAAACATAAAAATTTCATTAATCAAGTAAACAATTGACACATTCATTTATAAATTCCTTTCCAATGCAAGAACATGATCCACTATTTCTTCTTCGACATGTGGCGGAAGATCAGAACCTCGTCCAAATTTTTTTTTTTTACCACGCGCAATTTTATTCCCATTATCTATTCTTCTCTTTAAAGTTGCTTTTGGCACATTAAACAGTTTGGCTATTTTATTTAAGCCTCCATCTTTGTTTTTTACCGCATGTAATGCTTTTTCCGTATTGTCTTCTTCCCATTTACCATAATTACCACGTTTTGCCATCTTTTCTGTAAAAAAAACAGCACAATCGTTTTAAATTGGACCGGTCCAAATTAGGGATTTCGTGGTGGTCCAAATTTGGAAACTAACCCAAGACTCACTTCTCAATTGTGAATATAAAAAATACTACACATTGCTTTAAATCATTAATACCAAATAAAACTCTACAAAATTCTTAATATGTGTGTTGAAATGCAGTTAAATAGTACTTACCATAAATATTTTAGAGCTTACGTAAACTGCATTCATTAATACATCAACGTGCGTAGGTTACAGAATATTTGTTGTTTGTGAAGTTTGCTTTTAGCTTGCGAGCCACATGTTTGTAGGATGCGTTACAAACGTATTTTGATACAAATGGTTGTTGAGAAAATGCGTTAGATACTATCAAGCCATAGAAAAACGTATGGTCCAAATTAGGGACCGATCCAACTTAGGGACCTTTCCCCTACAGTTGAAAGTCACGTTGCCAAAGTTTCTATTTTGCATAAAAATGTTGAAGCTTGTGGAAGGAGTGTAAACACAAATTTAGAATTTTCGTGGGTGCACTTGCCCCAGCTCATCTTACTATATAGTTATTAAAAAAAAAAAAAATAATAGATAAAACCGTACTTTAGAAAATTTCGTCTCGACGGTGCATTTACCCCGAGGCTGCACTTACCCCAACTCACCTTACATCTGTTTTCACGAGTCTCTGCACTCGCATCGAGTAAATTTCGTTCGTCGTTGACAATCTCCCGAAACACCTGACAATTTTCGTTTAGAATTTCCCTAAACCCTCGAACGAAATTAAACGCGACGCGAATGGTTAATCGGCGTTAATCGACGCGATTGCTTTACGGACGGTTGAAGTTAATCGGCTTCTGAGAGTCTCTCGCGATCGCGTCGAATAGCACGAAGCGCCGCGACGCTCTGGAAGAAGAGGAGCGGAGGCTCATCGGAGTCCGAGGGGGTGGAAAATTGCGAGTTCGGCGGGAATAATTGGCCGGGACGGAGATTTCCATCGTCGGGGAAAGGAATCGCGAATAACACGCGCAAAATTCACGTTCCACGTGGAAAGGAGTAGGGAATGAGAGGCAAAGAAAGAAAAGAAGGAGGAGCCGAAAGGATGAGCGCAAAGAGACGGGGCGGAAGCAGCGAGTTGCCAGGCATTTAAACAATGTAATTCGTCGGAGCTCGTCGGTGCTTGGGCCATTAATTCGCGAAATTAGATGAATAAATCGTGACCACCCTTCCGCGTGCAGCAGAGGAAAAATTCTCCGGGCAATTCGAGCGTCGAATTCCGTAGGGGCATCCTCCCGCGCGTCCTGTTATTGGCCTGCGAGGAATCCGACGCGGCGAGGATCACCGACGATAGTTTACGGTCTCGTGGAAAGAATAAAATTGCCTGCCGGGATCGTCCCAACGAAGAATTCGATCCTGAGTAGCCGAGATTAAATAAAAACGTTCTGGCCATGCATTTTCTCGTTGGTCGTTTACGAAAAATCCGACGGAGAAACCTCTCGTTAGTTCGAGTAAGTCAATGGAGCACCGTAAACGAATATCGAAAGCCGGCGTAAACGTATGTCTATGAAATTGGCAAGCTAACTATGAAGTAAACATAGCTAACATTGTAAACGTCGAGTCCACAAATTTCACAAATACCTAACGTGAGTCGTCATTTCACTGAAAAATTCTCAATCGTGTTTAAGGAAAACAATTCGACAATTTCATCGTTCTGTCCTCGAAGATTCCGCTCCTTTGAACATCGTTCCTGATCAATCCAATAGACATCTGTCACCCTCGCGTTCAACATCTCGCCGTTGGCGTGGCCCATTCGCACCCTCTCAAAATTCACGCAGTCATTGGGATAGCCTCGGGGCACGTGCGGACGCGAGAGACAAAAGACGCCGTTGGCGTCGCGACGCTGTCGATGTCGTCGTCGTCGCCGATCGCGCGTGATTCCGCGAAGCATTACGCTATTTTACGACGATGCCAAAGGATCCTCGACGACGCCTGGTGTCGTTGTCCTCGTCGAATCCTCCTCTCACTGTGTATCGACGATTGTGTCGGTTCGTGCCCAACGTCGATCGGATAGCAATCAGCGCGAATGCAACCAGTCCCTCGTACCTGCGTCGGCTCCGGTGCAACTGCGTTTGATCGATGCGTCGATAGAATGATGAAGAGAGAGAGAGGAGGTGGCAGGACGGTGAAAGAAAGAGGAGAGGAGAGGAACGTGCACCGGCAGGACGCGCATCGACGGATGCACGCGAATATCCGCGGGCGAGGCGCGCCCTGAATCAAAATTCGCGTCACAGATGGGATAGGAGGAAGATGAGAGGGAGAGAGAGAGAGGGAGGGAGGAGAGAGAATAGTGAAGAGATCGATCGATGCGATCGGGCAATGGGCTTCCTCTTCCTAGCCCTCCGGGGGTGAATCGTCGATTCGCCGGAAGACAAACGAGACAAGCGGATGGGAAGGAGGCTCCTTTGTTTCCCTTTTTTAAGGAGAGAAAGAAAAGAGAGAGAGACAGAGAAAAGACGTGGAAGCAAGGAACGTCTTGCACAATTTTTAGGGAAGAATTGGGTTTAAAAGTGATCATTTGGAATTCGGTGGAAGGATGTTTCGGAGAAGAGAATTTTATGCCGAGACATTTACCCGATTTTTCCCAGTCGCTCCGATGAAACCGAGACCCAGGATACACGTGACGGGGCCGCCTGCGAATTTACATACTCACGAAACGAGAGAGCGTCCATTTCGAATCGTGCCACGGAATATCGTGTTACCTCGCACAGAGATCTCTTCAAAATTTTTACGCCACCCATCCCAACCGAGCCAAGCAAACAGGATAACCTTTCGCAAGAAAAGCGAGAGCATCCTCTTTCGCAAACACTCGCGCGCCGCTGGTCCCACAAAGAAATCACCGTGTCCCGTAATCACCCACGAAAGAAGATTTTCCGCAGAAAGATTTCTTTCGCGGGAAGAGGATGCCGCGCTGTAGGAACGCGAAAAACGAAAAATCACACCGTTCCATCGCTGGGCTCGTCGCTGCCCGCTTTCCGCTAAAGCAAAAATTTTTCCAACCGACAGATTCTACGGGCGCGGCCCCTGCTTTTCGGCTCCGATTTTGAGGACCGAACGAGATTTTAATTGGCCCCTTTTTCCCTTTCTGCCCTCGTCCCGACATTATCTCCTTTTCCATCCCCGAACCTTCTGTAGCGCTAAACGTACCTCTCCCGTTATCCGCGCGACCTCGCCACGAGGTTAATTAGTCGCCTCGTAATTCACGGGAGGAGGGTTAGGGGAGTAGAGTTGGGGCAGAGGGTGAGAGAGGGCGAAACGGAGGAGGAGGAAGTGCAGAGGCGTCGGGGAAAGCGCCGCGTTACATCGAATGGCCGCGTCGTAATAGAGGCCCGGCCGTTTGACGTTCATCGAAATTAATTCGCACGGGAGGTATAAACATTCTCGGATGTCGGTTGGTGTGCGCGCCTGGATACCCCCGCGTAATTGGTACGTACGAATTTTGGAAGGCATTCTCTCTCACTCTCGTCGATTCTCGCTCCTCCATAGAACACGCTCTCCTCGTTCAACTCGCGCGCGCGTATCCCCGATTCGCCGCCGTCCCACGCCGCACTACGCGAACGCGCGAAATTCATTAGTTCTCGGTGACGCGGGAGAGATTCATTACCATCGAGACGCGAGAAAATTATTCCGCACCGCGTGCGCATCGATTCGCGAGATGGGATATTTTAGGAAGAGAAACCGATGCCAACCTGGCTACGGGGATGACGTATCTTTGACGTTAATTACGGGTTGTTGAATAAGAAATTGGCTATTGTATCTAGCAGGAAGGGATA
The DNA here is from genome assembly GCA_944319695.1 of Tiphia femorata. Classification (NCBI taxonomy): domain Eukaryota; kingdom Metazoa; phylum Arthropoda; class Insecta; order Hymenoptera; family Tiphiidae; genus Tiphia; species Tiphia femorata. The sequence goes on from OX090902.1 coordinate 7,751,903, forward strand.
GATTTAAGGCGACGTGTAGACGGTCTAATGATAAGTAAAACGAAAGACGTGCTAACGACGATGTCAATGAGGAGAAAGGTGAGAATGGATAAACACCTGGCCAATGAAATGAGGGAATTGACGGTGGCTGTGGTACGATTGGCCGTTTCTCTCGATAAATACTTCCACGGTTAAAGGTATTTTCAGTTTAGCGCCTAATGCTATCAAGATTCGACGCATAAGTAAGTCAAACATACGAGAAATTTTCATACGGCGGCGGATGGCTCGAGGATGCGTCGTAATTTATTCTTTTTTTCTTCTTCCTTCTTCGCCCGGTGTTCCCTTTTGCTCCTCATTCGCGCATGGAATCCATGCGATTGCAATTAGCGATAAAAATGATTACAACTCAAACTTCGATCGTTCCATCCGCACTTTTGCATTACGCGAGAATTCGCTCTCCCACCTGCAAGAAAACACCAATCGTGCGCTATTCCTCGCCGTTCTGCCCTCCTCGGCTTTTTCTTCGTAGATATCTCGCGCCATTCAGAGGTTTTGCACCGTCCTGCAGCTCCCATCAATCCCACTGTCAATCCAGGGTGCCTTACACACGAGAGAATCAAAAACACACTTCCATTAATCACTCACGGCGCGCAGCACCGGAGCGAGCGTCGAACTCTCGTATTTATTTTGGAAAAGTGAAACGAGCCACGCGAACGGAAGAACGGGCAACCTGGTGCTCCGCGCCTCTCGTTGCGAACGTTCTCGGCACGCGGTACGCGAGTGCGATATCCATTGTAATTTTGGATACGTTACAATTACAATATGCATGGCGCGCGTGCGATCTGGCCGCCTGGCCTGCTACCTTTCTCCACGATATTATTCCTACCTGTGTCGTGTCTTCCGCAATTCGACGGGTGCCCGTCCGGGACGTGCTATGCAAGAAAATGAAATTAAAATGTCCAATGTGCGCGTGCATAGAGACGAAAGGAAAGAGAGAGAAGTATAGAACGTTTCGATGGAGGCATTTTAGAGAAGAGAGACGCGAGAAACAAACGAGCGCGCTTCGGCCAACTACTACCACCCCACCCTGTCATAAATCCCCATTTCAATATCCACGCGAGGATAATTAATATCCGCTCGCACTCGCTCCGATATTGTTAAAGTGTGCGATCACGCGCACACTCTCACCCCGACACGCGCACACTCTCTCCCCGACACGCGCGCGCTAGCGGCTAGACCATTCACTCGTCCAGGAGCCGAGCGATATTTGTCTTCTTCGGTACTGCACCTTGTTCTTTTTATCGGGCGCTCACGCGACTGCGACCGGGCGACAGAGGAGGATGAGAACGAATTGACGACTACGTCATATAGACGTGTCTATGTCCTCCGGTTTTTCTTTGTCGCGTAAGGTCGTTGATATCGTTGGACGCAGCAGACTCTCGAATTACGCGAATCTGTCGCATTTGCCTCGTTCGTGAAGGAAAAAAGAGAACGAGAGAGAAGGAAACGCGGGTACTCCTACATTCCATACTTTCAAATCTCTTCCTGTTCGCCGGCACTTCTGCTTTTCTCTCTCACTTGTACTCCGTGTCGCATCTTCTCTCTTCTCAATTCTCCACCAGAGCAATATCGAGATTAATTTACCGTAGTTTTATAATACGATGCGGAGCAGTGCCGGCCATACGCCCGCGCGATTTTGCTACAAACGTGCTGGAAACGCGGATACGAATTTATGACGAAATGTCCGTATCGTTGGGTGGAATGCGTCTGGCGGAATGGCTATTGAAGAATGAGAATGGAGCGGTGGTTGGAATTCTTCGTAGACGACGTATTTCTGCTCAAAGCTTTTCGCGGTTTATTTCGACGGATGGAGGAGCGCGTTGCTGGAATAGGGTGGGCGGTGAGGTTGTCAAATGGAGACAGCAACTTGGAAATGGATTGGCGCGATAAGCGATTGTTACATCGTTGATTTATTAACAGCTCGCAAACGTTGACGCATTTACGCGAGGTGCACCAGGGGAACATGACGTTGGTGATCAAACGGGCCGCATTAGCGATCGTCATTGTATTTATTGAATTATCAATTTTAATTGGCCATCGACTTACCGACTGGACAGTTGATTTTTGTTATTTAATGGTAGGCCCCGAGTGCCCCCATTAGTGATGCGCTATTTGCGGACGAGTGAGCTGATAAAATATACCTCCCGCGCATCATCTCTTTATGCATTTAATATTATTCGCAGCGCGCTATACTTCACCGTGGCTATTTCAGCTCTGTCAGAATTTAATTAGCGCCGTCAAGAGTCATTATCGCGGTATAAAAATTACCGTAGCAACGTCAAAATTCCCTTCGAAATCTCCGTCGAAAGAACGCAACTTTGACGAGTACCGTCTGCTTTCCCGATTCATTACAGATATAAATTTTCATAGCAAAAATTCCATCGCGCCACGCTGCGCCCCAGCGTGTACGAAATTTTCGCATATTCATTTTTCTCGCTTTTTCGCAACCCTTCTAGAGCGACGAGAGGGCACCGTTGCAAGGACTCTTTGTCCTCCAGCCTGTGGAGGCCATCGAAATGGCAATTTTATGGCATTCAGCGGTCACCATTGTGCCGAATTAAGCAGTAAATTCATCGTGGCCTCTAAACGGTCGAGTTTTACTCCCGCGTAACTGGACCGATTATGACGGGACAAGCGCGCACAGCAGGTCGAGGGGTCAGAGAGGGCATCAGCCGTTTCGTTGGAAATAATTCGTCGACAGTTTTCCACCCCAGTCGATCATCTCGTTACGCGTCATTAAGTTTGCTTTAAAGCGGTCATCGCGCGTCATCGATTCTCGCTGGAAATCGTCTCGATCGAATCCAGAAGGGGACGAGGTTCAGCTTGATAATATTCCTCGGCCACGACCGCCACGACGAGTCCATTGGCTCCTGCGCATCGATGCGAGTTCCAGTGGGCGTTCAACGGTGGATTATTAAATTTTGAGCGATCCATTTGGTCCGTGGATACGGGACCGGTGAGTTCATTTAATAGTGCCTAAAATCACTTCTCGAAGCTTGCGCTTGCAATTGGAGTAAAGTATATTTTTTCAATCGTAAGGTTACTCGTTAAGGGATGAGCTAGGTTTCACACTTTTCCAATTCATTTTGTCTTCGAGCGTTTCATTCTTCTACAACTCGGCGAAATTTGGAGCTAAGCGGAATAAATATTTCATCATTACCATGAACTACGCGCGAGGTAACTTCATTATCAAGACACAAGGGCGCGCGAAGTATCTTAATTGACGGGCACGTCTCGCAGGCTCATTAACGAGTTTTCAAAGCGCGATACATCTTCTCAGGCCCGTACCTCCGCGTCCTCAATTACCGACTTGCATAATTGATTGATTAAACGAGGGCAGCCAGCAACCTCCGTGATTAATTCGCGGTTATCGCACCGTGATAATTACAGTCTAATTCTACACGAGCGCCAAGATCACTTCGAGCCTTTTAAACCCACCTCTCTGTACCCGAGAGAATAAAAATCTCAAAGAAATTTCATTCGCGCTTTACCAAACTTCCGATCGAGCCAGACGCTTTAATTTCCATAGACGTCGAATCGGCGAGAAATCGTTTCGAAGCGTTCAAAACAAAATTCTCCCGCTTTCAGCTGGAACGCGATAGGCCACTTGACACCGCGTCCACAGATTTCCAATTACAGTTTGGCATCGGCATCGATATCATTCGCCGTTCTTCCAGCGGGACGAACGCACGCGTCCCTTTCAATTTTCCATCCATCCGATTCGATTTGACGCAAAAAGCGCGACGCGCGGTCCAATGACCTTTGCAATTTAAATTAGAAGTCGAGGAAGTTGCTACAGCGGGGGTGTCACCACCTATGAGACGAAGGCAAGGGTGACTTTAGAGAGAATGGGAGTGGCAGAAGGAACGCGACAGAGAAATTTGAGATCCGCAGGAGAAGGAGGGCACAAACATTTGGTGAGAGAGAACAGACGCACAAGCCTCCTCGAATTGCTTGGGTTAATAAGTGGGAGCGGTGAGAGGAGTGAAGAAGCGAGAGGAAAGAGAGAGCGTCGGTGGCAGACGTCGTAAACGATTTTAGAGTTTTCAGCATGTGGGCAACGCCACTAAAATCGCGGAATACTATTATCCAGCGGTCCCATAAGCTCTCCTCACTCCTGGCTGGACGCGCGTTGCTTGCCACTCGCAGGATTCTGCTTTCAGCTACCTCTCGTCCTCACTCCTTCTTTCTGCCCTTCTCTCTCTCTCTCTCTCACTCTGTCTCTCTCGCTTTCTCTCTCGTTTTCTCTGTTTCTCTCTCTCCCTCTTAAGCCCTCTCACGTGCCGGTATAATTAACTTTAATAAGCGTTCTTATCGCGCGGACTAGTCTGGCACCCGCGGAAGGTTACTGTGTCGTTAAGGTACGCGCTGGTATTGTTCCTTCATTTCTCTCCTCCCTCTCCCGTGCACGCTTTTATGCGGTAGTACGGGTAGAGATTAGTCTGGCAGGTTTGCTGGGGGGTGTAAATATAATTCGACATAATAGTTTGACGGGGTCGAGAAGGTTTATTGAGAATCGTAACTTTCTCGAGGTACCACCCTCTCTCGCTGATGGATTTATGCCCGAGTACTGTTTTAACCTGGCTGATTATTATCGGGGTGCTGAGGTTATTCGTTGGTTGTGAAATTGATAGAATCGAATCGTATCGTGCTTTCGACTCTGCACCGAAGGTCTTTAATTTACTCTCAGACCATGTGGCCCTCTTTACTACGTGGACGTCTCGAGCCGTTAGAGCCTTTGTTTCAGTTCGTTTACAACTTTCGTCGAGAGTGTTGTGCAAGTGATTGCGATAAAGATCTGTACCATTGAATATATCTGCGTTTCAATTCTCTCGTCCGCATATTTTCTGCTTCACGTCCGTTCTCGATACTGATTAGTTCCATAGAGACGACCGATTCTCTCGCCACGGAAATTAAGCTCCACCGCGTGAGCTTCTTCTTATTCCAATCGCTCTCCTTCGAGAGTAATCGACTCCGTGTTCTCTCGCGTCCGCGAAGAAGCAATTGAGCCGGTGGGGAAGGAGGAGAAAGCGGAAGGCCACCACTGGCACCCTCCGTCCCTTCCCATCGCTCCCATTCGCCGTGCCAAATAAGATTAATTATCCGACGAGCTGTTTTAAGTAGGATTCTGTCCTGAAACAGATTACAGTTCCACGCCGACGAATTTCCCCAACGCTTCGAACGACGTGATCCGCGAGCGAAGCAGCCTGCCACCCAGATTCGAACGGAAAGCAAAAACAACGTTTCGCCGGAAGTTAAAGTCGATACTTGCTTTAATGGTTTTCGCGAACTGAACTTCGCTGTTTAGTGTTTTCATTTGGAAACTCGCGGGGTTCCATTTGCGGGAGCATCGTAGGGTGAATTGGCGAACCGTTTCTTCCGTCCTTTATCTGGAAGTAAATCTTATCGTTACTCAAAGCAATGCACTCGAATGACAAAAAAAAAAATTAGAGCATATATTAAAATTGTCCGAATCGTATTTCACTTGCGACTTCTTCCCCGACCGCGATACCTTTCGAATGGAAAACGAAGAATCGCAATACCTGGAAAAACAATCGTGTCTTCGAACCGTCATCCAGTCTGGCCCGAATCCACGAAGAAAATGTCTCCAAGGGAATTCGATCTCCTTCAGCCAATTCCTTATCTCGCGGTTAACCCGCACGGCGTTTACGATCGGAAGAAATCGAGACACTTGTTGTCGGTGAGTGTACACTGGCTGTTTCAACGGACGTGACATCCACATCCAATAGATCCGTCCGTGTAGTTTACGGCTCAAATAGACGCCACGACGCCCGTGCTCATTTAGCCTCTCGGCGCGGGGCCACTCGATAAATCGGACGAGTCCTTCCTCGAGAAAGAGATAAAACAGAGGGGATGAGAAAGAGACGAGAAGAAGCTAGAAGTGAACGAAAGCCACGAGGACGAAGAGAATGGACGAAGAGGCAAGAGGAAGAAAACTTTGGGAGAGTGAGAGGCTGTAACGTTGGAGGTGAACGAAAAGGAAAGAAAGACAAAGTCACTAGACTAAGAGAGGCACTTGATCCTTTTCGTTGCGGTGGGCGCCCGTCTTTCGCGCGAATCTTCGTCCTTTGTCTTTCCGGTATAGGTGCACGTTTTATCAAAGCGTGTATCTGGAGAATTGTCCAAGCCACCGAGCCTCCGTTGATTACCCATGCTTGAGCTCTCGCAGGAAAATTTTACATCCTCGCGGGTCTTCTTTCTATTCTTCTTTTTCGTCCTTCCTGGTTCGTAGTCTTTTCTTATGGTCACTTATCTTATATTTCTCTTTAATGAAGAATATATACGGAAATTTGCGCGTGTTTTTATTTCGCGTCTAATTGTAAGTAATTGATTTCCACGCGAAATTCAGCATCTTTTCGAACTATTCAGCTTGTAACGATTTATCCTTGGAATTTCCGTTGCCGTATCAGCGTCTTGTATATTATTTATAATAATCCGCGATTCTAGTCGCTCTTGGATCTTCTTTCTTCCATCGCCACCTTACTAATGGCGAACTTTACTCATAGAATCCGAAGCGAATATTGGTGCCAGCCGCTTCGGTGCTCAAACTTTGATGCAGTCATTCGTCGAATGTCTCTCCCTGCGCGTGCACTTCGTCTTTACCTCTCGCTTCGTGTCCCGAGAAAGATCCTAAATCAACGTGAAAGCTTACCCAGCCTGTCCACAAATTAACGAAGGTGCTGTCCACTAACGAATGAGTTTCCGATCGCGATTACCGGTTGTACATACGTGTAGTTTTCTTCTGGTAAACGCGAAAGAAAATCTTCGTTAAGAAGTTCAAGAATCTCCTCGCGAAATCCTGAAAACGAACGACGAACGGCGGACCTCGTTTCCTGCCGTGAACGAGCGTGTTCCTTTCTTTTGCCAGGGAAGTTGTAAAGCCATTAGTTCTTTAAGAGCGGTGTCCAGCTCGCCCCGCGAGAGCGAGCTGATTCGTTCCATCGCTTCTCCGTTATTTTCCCCTACCTTCTTTCTTCTTGCAGTCACTCTGCTCTCTTTCATTTTCCTCGCACTTCCAAGAACTTCCAATCCGAGAGTAAACCGCGGCTCGTGCGAAACAAGAGATGATGTTTACCTCACCTTGCAATCTCACGTCTGTCTTGCAGCACGCGACATAATTTTGCGCGAGGATAGACCGCGGATCCTCGCCGCGAGCACCGTTCGAATGAAATCTCGTAAATTGGATACTTGGGTGGTGGAGGGTGGCGAAGGACGACGAAAGGACCTGGAGAGGCAAAGGAAAGATTTGCATAAAGAAAGTAGAAAGTATAAATCGAACGCGCTCCAGTTTCGAAATTTTTCCACGTAAAAGGCAAGCCAAAGATTTTCTCGTAGCCGCGATTAAAGCGTTGGCGAAAGTTCATTCGAATCTCTCCGTAGAATTTTATAATTTCGCGGATGAAGCAGTCCGTGCGCGCGGAATTCTCAATAGAACGAAGGCCGAAAATTTCAACGAAAATAAAATCATTCTAAGGCCTTGATTTAGAACAACGAGGATTATCAACCGTAAAATTTAGCCTCCACCTGGGAGGATTACGACGAAAGGATTATATTCGAATCTCAGGGCACTCTTTACTTCTTCCTCTCTCTACTACTCAAAAAGTTTCCCGGTCAGCAAAACATTTCCTCCTATGAGTACTTAATAAACGCGATGCTCCTAGAAATATTCGAGGATAAGCCGGCGAACTCTTCTTCGCTCGTACCGCGCCCCTACTGCCTGCGGTAAGAAACAGTGCGATGCATTATTCACGGAGGCGCTCCACCTCCTCCATCTCCTCTTCATCCTCCATCGGTCGTGCATGGGAGAGAAGAATGGAAGAGAGAGAGGGAGAGAGAAAGCCGAGAGTCTCGAGGCTCTCCTCCACGATGTACAAATTTATAATCGGATTGCAAGCGCGTCGAATTTAAGGAGTACGCGCCGCTGCTGGCGAGAGGAAAATCCTTTCGCCCCGAAGCGGAAGAGACTTCGGTCGACGTTAAAATTCTATGGTGGATAACGCGCCGAGACGTTCGGACGTTACTCCGCCCCCAGAGGCGGCAGAGGAAGTGTAGCGAGACGTTTCCACGAAGAATTCGTTTTCTCTCGTGAATTCCGCCGAGAATAAAGGAGGAGGATGTATTCTTTTTTCTCCTAACCGATGGATTCTTCCTGAACTCCCCGGATCTGATTCAACCGAGGATATTTGCCGTGGTAGATTCGATAAAGGAACTTGATAAAACGTATTCTTACTTCATACCCTTTGAAACGTGGTTACATTTTTCTAGATAATTTTTTCTCGCAATCTCTTTCTCTCTCTCTCTCTCTCTCTCTCTCTCTCTCTCAGGCCCTAGGTTATAATAAAATATCATCAACATCGTCATGATTGTCGTCTCTCTCTTTCTGAATTTCTAAGAGAAATAATACGAAAACAAGAATAACGGGAACTGGATGACGCACTTATTCTCTCGTAGAGTAACGAACGTGTGGCATCGTCCACTCGATCGTCTCTCAATTCTACGTCCCAGGTCTACCACCCCCCACTCCATACATTTTACATCCCCTTTGCGCCGGAGTACTCGCATGATATACGCCACGGCCCCCGGTGTATTCTCCGAGTCGGTTAGCGAAGAGGGGCCAGTCGTCTATACAAAATCCGCAAGCCGCAGGTGTACTGGCGCGCGCCGGGGCTTTCCTCTTCATCCGTTGGAAGCGGGCGCGCAAAACTATAATCCGAAGAGTTTCCGCGTCCGGATGGGTAGCGGGCGAGCGCCTATCCGTAAACTATCGCGCTTCCACAGACTTTGGTGCCCTGCCGAAATGCTCGGCCACCCCACGGAGGGTGGCGAAGGGACGGAAGAGGATGGAAGAGAAGAAGAGAGAGAGAGAGAGAGAAGAGAGAAAGAGAGAAGGAGAGGATGTACTGTTGGGCTGAGAGTATCCCGGCAATATCATAGAACCAAAGTCGACCTCCCACCGAAACGGGGCGGTGTTCGGGGCTCTTTGATTACCTTCCGCGAGTCCGTCAGGCATGTGTACCCATTTGCATAGGTTCGAGCGGGGTATACTCCCTGCGCGTGAACCGCGTTCGAAGGTTCGTAACGTAGGAAGAGGAAGCGCTTTCAGGCTTCGACTTCTCCGCTCCTTCTCTTTCCAATTCTCCTCCTCTTTCTCGTTCACGCTTATTCCGGATCTCTCCATTCGCATCGACGAAGGTGTTCCTTTCTATCCTCTCGATTCGCGGCGCGCAACAATGCGCGTAGAGAATGGATTATTGCATAGATTTAACATTCGCGGAAGCGTTTAACGAGGGAGCCGCGTGGTGATCGTCGATAGCACAAAGGGAGAAGCGGTGGACCACCTAGCGTTCCTCTTTAAAGTCGATCGCCAGAAGGAGAACGATGAAAGGAGAGAGAGGTGAGAAGCAGAGAGGCGGTCGGGGTCGCTCGTCGAAACGGATTAATCGCATTCCTAACTCCGGCGCCTGTGTTGTTGCTCGCTCCGAAGCAAACGCGATATTTCGGAGTTTGTTATCGACAGAGTGGAGCCTCAGAATTTCTCCCCCTCTCTTTTTCCCTCTCTCCTTTCTCTTCTTCGCTTCTCCTCTCTCTCTCAACCGCTTCGCCGATCGCGGCTTTATGAGGTTCCATTTTTATCGCGCCAAGAACGGCGCGCCGCTTTCCCGAGGAGGATTAAAATTGCGTTTGGACCATGAGATAATCGAAGATCCTTGATTTCTCGTGAATCGAGCGAAACGAGAGGAAGCAAAGTCCGGCACGAAATTCGCGGGAGTATTTGATCGTGTAGAAAGAAATTTATGCATGCTTGAGAAAAATGTTTCTTTTCACGAAAATCTCTCATTTATTCTATCCCAAAGGATCTTCGGTGGGTCACACGAGAAGAACAGTCGGGGCAGTGGAACTATTCAAATACCGCGTGCCCGTCTCTTCGACCGACGCCAAATGTCGATCCTGGCCGTCACGCTCTTTCGATATATTTCGATCTCGGTCGGTCGACTGTCTCGCAGCTCGATCCCTCATTTCGTTCGTGGAACAATTGGCGTTGTCGATTGGTGAAATTTGCGCGGGTGTTGGACGACCATTAACGCCGGACAGGTAGTGAACGTAATTCGTATCGAGCGAATTGATTGCATTCCGATGCGTTTCGTTCGGAATGTGAAGAGGAAACTAGAAGAAGGGTAAGAGGAGGTTAAAAGGGGAATTCCGACGTTAGTTCTTGGTAAATCATTGACGGCTGCCGCGATTTCGTTTCAGCTTTCTCGCGGACGTTGACGCGTTCTTTCCACCGGCGCGGCGGCGGTATCTTGTTCCGAGCGTCGCTATTACATTATTTAAGATTTAATTTCGCGTCCTTTCATTGAATCGCATTGAAAAGCAAAATATCGGAGAAAGAGTAACCGCGGAAGGAGAAATAACTAGGGGGCAGAGCCCCCTACGCTTTCGCTTCGCTCAAGCGCCAACCCCCTCAAGATCGCCTTTGCTCGCGCTTCGCGCTCGCCCACGAATTTCAAAGGTTTCGAAATTGTAGAAAATTAAAGAGATAATAATTATTGAGATAATAAACTATGCTACATAGTCCTCTGCGCTTTCGCTTCGCTCAAGCGTCATACCCCCCCAGGTCGTCGGGTGCTCGCGCTTCGCGCTCGCCCACGAAATGCAGCATTTCTGCAATAGGCCCAAGTGATCAAAACCGGACAATTAAATGCATCCGAATCAAAATTTGAGGTGAAACTTTATGCATGGTTATCTTCAACCATTCAGACATTGCGACAAATTGAAATCTTTAATGCAGTATTCTGGCGAAACGCTTGCGCGGATTCAAAAAAAATTTGCAATGTAGTTTAAAAATATACCCATTTGGTGCCAGCAAACTTTATGTATCGCTATCTTCAGCCGTTTAGAAATGGCAGCAATATTAAATTTAAATTACATTTTTTTCAAATTTTGAATCTCCCGCCATCTTGTACCGGTTCAAGATGGCGGCTCACAAACCTTATTGTCAACTCACAGTAGTGTACTTGATTTTTGTGCCAAATTTCGTCCCGATCGGTTCAGCCGTTTTTCCGAAATCGAGGATCTACACGGACACACACACACACACATACATACATACACACATACATACGAACGGTTTTCGCGATGGCGATTGCATAAGTCACTCCCTTTACGGTCGTGCCTAAAAAGGAGAAATGCAGAGAAAGAACGCGGGACGATGCACGAAAATCTCTACCACGGCACCTAAAAAAAAAAAGAATATCTTCGATACTTTTGCCCGTCGATTTCGCACGTTGCATAAATTCGGCATCTCCGAATCCGAGAAAATTTACCACGTCGCATACAATACCCCACTGATCGTCGACGGTTTCCGCTTTTGCCACCGCTCTTCACATTCGAACCTTCCTCCCGATGCACACGGGTTACATAAACGGAAGGTACCCACAAGCGCGCCTACAGGCTCGTACAAACACACACATACACCCCCTCCCCAACATGCGCACACGCACACACACACAACACATCCACTCACAACGGAAAGCCAACCAAAGGCGGACCAGAGGCTGCGTCAAACGTTGATTGAATTTTGAACTTCCGTCCATCGAGTCCGTTGCATCCGGGCCCCTGCACGAACCAACACGCGCGTATCTTTGCGCATCGGTGTTTATAAAAGAACACGTCCCTCTTTCTCTCGTGCGGCAGAGAGGAGCAGCGAGATGCCTGCGCGCCAATAACGCGCGTGCGCGTGTTCCATTCCAGCGAATTGATTCTCCTCGTTCGGAAATTATTCGAATGCTTGTCCAAGAACCTCGAGAAAACTCCGTAGGAAAAGGTCATGCATCGTGTCACGGTCGAACAAGATCGAGGGATTCGAGGAGAATCGAACACGAGATTGGTGGAGGGTCAGAGTAAGAGAGAGAAAGGAGAGAGTCGAAAGGAGGAGGCGCATTTTTCCTTAATTCGTCCTAATTAGCGCAAACAAGCGGTAACGAATATTTTACTTTCGTGGGAATTAATTAAGGGCGGTCTCCCGAACTTTCGTGGCATTCGCTCGCCCGTCGTAGGTTAGCTGGCCCGTGCTTTTCCTCTTCCTCTCGCTCTCTCTCTCTCTCTCTCTTTCTCTCTTTCTCTCTTTCTCTCTTTCTCTCTTTCTCTCTCTCTCTCTCTCTCTCTCTCGCCACGTTCCACCCTTATCTCCATCTACCCTCTCCCTTCCGCCTCGTGGAGAAGCCACGAGAAGAGAGAAAAAAGGAGGAGGAAGAGGAGAAGCCGTGGAGAACTTGCCCCACTGAATATTCATATATTGTAATCAACCCCTTCGGACCGGACGGCTAGACGAACACGAGCGAGCGAGCCGGCTCGCGCGAGTACGCGCGCGAACGGTCGTGTATCGCGTGTCTCTGCGGCTTGCTGCTGCTCCCTTGCTTCTTCCTCGGCGCTTCGTCCATTCCAATCCTTTTTTTCTCGCCCCTCTCGCCTAACATGTCTCCCGGACAAAGTTAAGCGTCGTAATCCTCGCTGTCCTTCCACCCGCGAGCCTCTTCTTCCGCCGGAGACAAACGACAACGAACGAAAAACTTAAAAATTACATTGTCATTCAACCCACGATTAAAATTGTACAGAATCGTTTGCCGGCTTGTTCAAAGTGTTCTTCAACCTTCAAATGCATCAAATATCAATTTTGATACCGATCATATTAAAGGCCATTGCAAAGAACCTGTCTTCCTTTTTGCCTTGACTCTATGGTCTTTTTTATTTTCAAATAGAAATTCACGCATTTAAGGGTTAAGTCGTTGCGTTTGCAGTCTCTTTATTTCACAATCAGTCTTCTTATTGTAGTGAGTGTAATGTGTCAGAATTTTACTATTCTCCAGCTAGCGAAATCAATTTTTGAAGGACAGTATACACTTTCGTTATTATAGGTAGGTGGAAATACGAGCAGGGCGAATGTTTACCTAGGCAGTCGAAATAATATAACACGCCCCGGAGTGCTGGGCTGTGGTGTTAAAGGGGGGGGGGGGGGGAGTGGTGCTTTTCACGATATTTTATCGGCGCCATAATGTTTATCCCGCAGTAAAATAAAGTCGACAGGTGGGCGAGTGTCCCGCGGTTACCGGCGTCACTCCACCCATTCGTTCCCTACCTCTTCCGGCGGCCCGCGCGCAATATCGTGTACACGTTAATGCACAACTAATAATTAACGTTATTCGCCACGTCGCCGTTTCTAATCGAATGATATTTCATAAATTGGAATATTATATTACGACACCGCTCGTCCGAACCCACGTAGCCATCCTCCTCCACCTCCTCTCTACAGCGTCCGGTTTTAACGCATTTAATCGTCTCGTTAATCGACCTATCGCTTCGCATTACGTCCCATAATTTTTCGTCGAGGCCAACGCGTTAACGGCGCATTATTTAACGACTGACAACCGTTATTAACGACTTCTCGACACGAGAGAGAAACTCGCTCGACGACGCGAGCACGTCAGCGAATCTGAACAATCATGAAATTCACCGACATATTTCGAATATTCGAATACAGATTGCAACGATCGATTACGAACGTAGACCTCTGCGTGTTTGCTTTTCTTTCTTCGCTCTTTTATAATCAAGAAATCCGTACTCGAAAACTTCGTCCTAACTCCACTCGCCGTATACCTACGCTGTTCCGCAAAGAGAAATTTCGCGAAACTCGCTCGTAAAAAGAATCTCGCGGGCCTTTAATTGGCCGAGAAATTCTAAGAAACGCGGTGATCGACAATCATTCTCCCTCTCGCCTCCGTCTGGTGGCTACCCCTCGTCGTGTGAGGAATCGTTCGCGTCGTTGGGCTCCTTAACGACGAGTGTTTTGACCCAATTAACAGCGCGATCGGTCATTCACCCCTGCCAACTTGGAGCGGATCATTATTTCGCTCTTAATTAATTACCTTCGCACCGGGAGAACGTTCTCCGGGATGTGGAAAGTGAGAGAGGGTGGGAGAATGTTGGAGGAAGGAGAAGCAGGAGGTTAAAGTGGAGGAGCTCAATTTGTTAAGACCCCGGGAAGAGACACGAGCCGCGGTAACCGCGCCCGACACTCTTTCGGATTAATTAATGCGCGGGGCTCCCTCGAAATCCACCCGCCGAATCTCCCGGTGGGAAAACTGCATAAAACAGAGGTGGAAACCGAATGAGAAGGCCCTACCGCGACCGCTAAGACGCGCACAAGGTGAAAGGAGTGGAACAAAGAGGAAGAGAAGTCGAGGAGGTAAAAGAGGAAAGTCTGTAAAAGAAGCGACTGATGTCGGAAGAACGGCAGAAGGGTTGAAGGAGAGTATCGTTTTTATAAATTAATTTCGATGCTCCTGACATATAAATTAATTGCGATTTTCGAAACAGTCCCCAAGAGGAAAATCTACATCTGCTTTCAATTTCATAGATATCTCCTTCGGAAGAATCTTCGAACGTCTGGAAACTATTTATCTGGGTTCGCATATTTATCCGCGCTACTTATGATTATTAATCTCGCCGCGGATTAACGCTAACGCGCGCGTAAAAAGAAATTTAATTTACACCTTTAATTTTACCACACCTGCGAGTACTGTTTGCGCATTTAATTAGAGATTTCTCGCCACCGACCCACTCTCCCTCATTCCTATTTGACCATCGGAAACTCTCACTCTTTCTCGTCAGAGTTACCATCCGCAACATGCCTCATTGTCAGGCGTTGGCGCGAGGCCGAGGGATAGGGAAGAAACGGGACAATGGTACGAGAAGCGAAAATAGAAGGAGAAGAAGGAAAGACAAAAATTGCCATTGTCCGGGCGCATTTCCACGACGATTCCACGATACTCCCCTCTCACTTCTTTCTCTCGTGTCCCTAATAAACTCGATGGGTCCTGGGCTCTTAGAAAATTCTTACCACAGTCGTTGGAAACTTCAATTAAGAAGGTGGGTTAACCGCGCGTTTCCTCCTTTTCTACCTTTTCCCTCCATCTACTCGCTTTCTCCGTTGCCGTTCTTTTTTTTTCTCCTTCCCTCGGAGGAAAAGCCGGCGCGCAAGAGGGTCGACTCGGAAGAAATATTCGGCGAAGGAATCGACGCGAAACGGTCGGTGGCTTCGAATCGGTGCCCACGATGGAGCAATTATCGAGATCGGTGCAGCGGCCACAGAGAGACGCGAGTAATTTGGAAAATTTAACGAGAATAGGAGGGCCGTAGCCCGATGAATTAACGGACTACGAATTCCTTTCTTGATCGCTCTTTAAAGGCGAAGGTCGGAGAAAGAGAGTGGCACTTGCGCTGCAACGGTGAACTTTTCTGTTACAAGGAAATCCTACCTGAAGGTCTCCTTACTGCCTCCTCCTCCTCCACGTCTCTCTTTCAACCCCGCCCAGTCACTTCTTAACCTTCTCTAGCCCTCTCCCTCCCACAACCCTCTTTCTCTCGTTTAAACGAAGAGTCTAATTTCGCGTGTACAGCAGTGGCAGTCCACATTTACGAGCACCGCCGCCCTCGGGGGACAAGAGTACGTGGGCGGTGATGGGTACACACGTGAACTTTGTGCGCGCACGTCTGCGTGGCTTTGTGTACACGTGCGTTCGTTTCCGTGGTTAATAAAATGAGTATGCGACCCTCTCTCGGTAACTTTGTCGCTCACCTCCAGGGATCCACGGCACTAAAGGGGGAATTGAATAGAGGATGCGGTGTGACTTGTGTGGATGGAAGGGATTAAAGGTCAGGTCGATTCGCTGTCTCGAGTGTACGCGAGCCGTCATCGAGGACTTGATTCTTCGAGGGAGCTGATAACGAGGATTCGTTAAACTTATTTTTCGTCTCACTAGAATTGTACGCGTTTGTCGCGATCGTTGAAGATTTCTTGGATAGACAAATCGTTCCTGCAAAAATATTCGAGCTTTCTAAATTCGGTCTTACATCCTTTAATAGACGTTTATTATTAATTTTTATTATTTGAGAGAGAATTACTGCACAACGAAAAAATAAGACTTTCCGCAACGATTAAATAAGACTTTCCGCAGCGCACACGAGGAACTAGCGGACGCGCATAATTACATTATGTAATTAGAGCGCATAGTGCATGTTTCTTGAAGTTCAACGCGAAACAACGAACTTCGTAGTTCACTTCCGGTCGACGACCTTCAACCCTTGAAATACGCAGTTTCTCCCGAGAAATCCGCCTGCCATCCGTGTCAATGCTCCGCTTCCTGAACATCCGAATTATTAAGTTCGTCGAAACTCCTGATCTGCCTTCGGTCTAATCGTCTCGCGTCTTCTTGCTGTTCCGCTTCCTCTCCTTCGTCGTTGAGTCTTCATCGATCGAACTTTTTACGGTGGAAGAGCTCTCGACGTTCGAGCGAACGAATGCGAACGACGACGAAGGAACGGTAGCACCGAGAAAGAAGTAAAAAAAGATTACTAGCGAGAAATTAAGCTTCATGGTGGTAGACCGAGGAAGAAGTGGGCCACGAGAGCAGAGGCCAGAAACGTTGTTCCGTCGATCGTTGCTGTTGTTTCTGCGATTGCTGGTTGCCGAGCGGAGTCGAGCCAACGATAAAAGCCCCTGGAGAACCTGCGGCGAAGTAGCCCGCGGCACTGCCCCTGGCAACTTACGAGAGACAAAAAAAAATTCTCCGTGCCTTTCTACGGCAGCAAAGACAAAGACGAAAAATAAAATTGTTCGCGGACGGCGACGATTGCGAAGCCTGTCACGGTCCAGCTTCCCTTGAACCCCTAAAGACTCCAAGCTATCGTGAGATTCGCGGGAAAAGTAAATTAACTCTTATCAAATTCACTTACCACTTGTACCTTGATTTTCTTCAAGCCCAAATATACGCTAATTACAAATTCCATTTCACAAAGTGCCACAGTGCCTGATAGAAACAAGGCTCTCCGAGAAAAGTTCGAGGAAAATTCTCACCGCTATTTTGCAGAATTAGAAAGCGAATGCTATTTCTGCCCGTGAAACGTTGAAACCGACGCGACGCCGCGGCTGAGAAATATTTAAAGAGCTAAATGACAACCTCCGCACTCCCGAGCGGAAACCAGAAGAGAATCTGAAAAATCGTAGAATCGATGTTATCGATCAAACTACGTGGAACTCGAATCGAAGCCACTTGTACCGACGAGATAAAGATCGTTGACGATTGCAAACCCGTTTACCTACGGGAGACGGGGGCGTGCACCGACCGACTCTCATTCCATTAATTCGAATTTACTAATACCCTACCCCCAACCCCCCTCAACCACTGCCTAATCGAGCCTTGATTTATCGTGTCTTCTTGTTGCAGGTACGTACGAGAACGTGGAACGTGCGCGATCGTTCGTTATCCACGCTTGGCAGTAATGTAAGTAAGTTTACGATTATTCGTATTAGCATAAAGCGATGCCCGCGAGCGCGCCTGCCGTAACACGTGCCGCGACATAATATTAATTTATTCGACGGCAGGGCGAGAGCATAGCGCTCGCTACCTCCGCCACCATGTTCACCGCCCCCGACTCTCGTAGGATGGGGTCGGGGGACGATCGAATTATTTAACGCATCCTGTTTACGGGAATGCTGCGGTCCGCGTACCTGTTTTACAAACTTCCTGCTCTGGGAGCTTCACATTTTATTTACACCCTTCTCCCTTTTTTTGTTTGCTTTTTTTCCACGGTGAATCACGCGAAGTTCTTTTTCTCGCGAGTGCAAGATACAACTTGCCGACCCGAAGAAATACTTGTTTCTCAAATTGAATATTTATTTTTGCGATTCTTATTATTTATCAGTACAGGAGATTAATAGTAAGTGATACTGGTTGATTGCGGTGTACGCAGTAATAAGAGTAATTTCCGTGTGAACTGGGTCCAAGTTGAGTTTAACGATTCGGTGATCGACGACGGACCAGCCAAACGATGCGGTCAACCGCAAACTCTGCTTGGGCAGCAGGCCGGGAATTGTTTGGTGTTGTCCTGTTTGATCCATCCGATGATCTTCTTACCCGGCGGGCAGGGCAACACGAGACACCTGATATTTTAACAATCGTCAAAATAATATCTTTGGACATCGTATTTAGTCGAGGCATATAAAAAAATCCAGTGAATTTATTTTACGCACCTGTGCTTGAATTCTGTAACTTCGTAACGACAAATATCGCTATCGTTATCCATCGATATCGATAATTATCGCAAAAGGTTATTCGCTAGTAGTCAACGACAACTCTCGGTAATCTAAATCGTTACATTCTGAAAAGCCGTCGAAGCCAGGAAATTTTTGACAATTCTGTACTGAGGGAACGATGTTCAGTTACATGATATAATTATATTCTAACCCTAACCTTTTGCGATAATTATCGTTATCGATGGATAACGATAGCGATATTTGTTGTTACGGAGTTACAGAATCCCAGCACTGCTGTCGCTAGATCCGTGGCACCATCCTAAAAAACAAAAAGGAATAGTCACGGTAAACGACGAAATTCATAAGCAAACGTAAAGATGCTTGTGATGGTCAAAATTGATGAAAACTTCGATTCCGAAATTACACACTCATCTACTGCTTCGACTTCCATGGCGCAAACCGTGAAGATCACGGCGAAGATGGCGAATCAAAGGAGTACTTTGTTCATGTTGATCGTTTAATGTTTACTACTCAGTGTTCAATCTCAAACTTGTAACGATAAATGTAAGATCGCCTCTTTTACAGCCTCTTTATCTTGAAACTGGTTGTTTCATAAAGTAGGGATAGGCGCAAGCTTAATACCAGGGATTCACAAACTGTTATCAGTTAAGCTGTTATCGACGCACGAGGAAAGACTCGTTGTTTAAGTATTGCATTCGAGATGAAATGTATCTGGTTAGAGGTATTTGTCTGTGAATCAGATCACGTTTATCAACCGCAAGAGTTTTCCATAAACGAAAATGCATCGGTTCTTATCACATATTCTCGAGTATCCAGAAAATGGCTCAATTATCTTCTCTTCTCATTCTCTCTCTTACTTCGAGACCTCTCGGAGCATTCCAATTTCTACTCACCTATTTCTCGGTCGCGTGTAAGCTAGACGCCATAGGTCGTTCTTGAACGTCCTTCCTTCGCTCGAAGGGTGTAAATCTTTTACAGTTATACATTTGCCTAGCGCGTGTATCGAATCCGCGGCCTCATAAATGTCCCTCATCTTTTACGACGCTTCGCGTGGCAAGAGAAGGGTAGCGGGATGGGGAAGCAAGTGCACACACGAAACTGGCGAGGGTGAATGGAACGCAGAATAGAAACCAGAGATGTGATCCTCCACGAATCCCCATTAAACTATTGTGTTTCATTGGCGAAGTTTGCTCGTGCGAGTGTCGCGTGCCGTCTCCTTCCCTCGCTCTCTTCCTCTTCCGGTTGGTGCTTCCCGAGGAATCACCGGACGCTGGGCGTGACGGAGCGTCGAGTGCGCAAAACCGATTTCCACGAGATACTCTCCGAGAACGACCCAGGGTCGAGCGGTTTCCCATAAATTTCCTCGCTTGTCTCTCATTCTCTCTCACTCTTTCTCTCGTGAACGGTCGCCCTGCATCACGGGAGACCCCGTTTTCATCCGTGATGTTGGGATTGAAATCGTCCCGCGGTGTGATATTATTTGAAAACGCGAAATTAGTTGGGACAATTCGAATAGCGCTGGTATCGGGGGAGATTAGTTTTGGAGATGGAGCGCGGATGATTGTCAAAGTTAGTAACGAGAGAGAGCTTTATTTGGATAATCCAATATCAAAGATCGTGCAAACGTCGCTGATACCGGTTAGATAGCGGCTAGATCTCTGAGCGTAATAGTGCGCAGGTGATATTCTCGTTCGCGTATTACGAAATAGATTGAATACTGAGATGAACGTTTGTAAATGAGAACGAACTGATTGAAAATTCTGCAAACAAAAAGAATAAGCAAAATAACGTAATCCAAGGAATAAATTCGTCTTCGCCTCTTCGTATCTTTGCTTACCTCTGTTTGTTGTAACATCGCAAATTTTGCTTATTCTCCCCTCCCCGTCGAGCGAATAATTCAACAGAGAGTATATTTGCATGCAAAACGTTCGTTTACAGCGACGACAGGAATACCTAATCCGTGCAAACGATCGCAAATGAGGTAAATATATGTGAGGCAAATATCCATAATTTTCGGGGGCGAGCCTTTGAGCGTGCATCGTGACGCACTCGCGTTTACGACGCGATGCATTAGAAGGGTGGTGAGAGGGACAAGTATGCGCACGCACGCCAGCGCGCGAAATCGTAATTGAAACGTGTCGCATTTAAATCGTCGGCATAAATCACGAGACCCCAGAATACGCGGTGTCGCGTTCGCATGAGCACGAGAAAAGGTAGGACTTTGCATAACGTGGAGAAAGGTAGATAGGGAAGAAGGAGAGAAGAAAGGCCGGTTGAAAAATGTGGCATAATACCGAGCGTATACCATATAATACGGGAGAAAGGTATAGTAGTTGAAAAGGCGAGAGAGGAGCAGTGGACAAAAGTGGGTTGGACGGAAACGGAATGAACGTGAGAAGGGAAGAGGATACAAAGGTGAAGGGACGCCGCGAGTTCGTGGACGTGAACGAGTATAGGACGTGAAATGGACGGAGAAATGAGGAGAGATGGAAATGAATAAAAATGGATAAAAATGGATGAGACTTTAGAGAGAAAAAGTTTCTCTTGCCAGGCCGAACACGGGAGGAATAAATTTCGGGGCGGAAGTCTGCTTTATTATTTCGAAGGACTCTGTTCGGGTCCACGCTAATTCTCCCTTTCCCTACTTGCTTCTTTCGCGGGAGGGTCGAAAAACAAAGGGCAGAGAGGGAGAACCGGTGAGATGGGAAAAATCGTAAAAAGGAAGTTTTTCGCGTTAGCGCGGCCCGGCCGGTCGAGCTGTCTGCTCTGCCAACTTCTTCGCCATTCTCCACCATTCTCTCTGACTCGCTCGCTTCGAAGACGCGCTTGCTTACGCAACTCGTAGCAAGGGGAGGCTACTTGAAAACCACTTGTTCCGAGATGCGCGAGAAGTACACGTACTCTGGGTAGTATCCGCGTTACTATCGCACGCGCGCATTTGCATTTTTTCTCCATCTTCTACCGTGCCTCCTAATTGCAATTAAGCGTGTACGAGCGCTCGGAAAATTGGCCACGAATAGATTAAAGACAAAAGGGTTAGAGTAACGTCCCTATGAGGGAAACGAACGTTTACGTAATGTTCACGCGCACGGATGAAATGATTGTGTATTTAGAAGTTTGATGCTTTCTCGACGAATAGCAATTTTACAGAACGGGCAGACGATTTCAAGTTTTCAATTATTTTCTTGGCTATACGGGAGCCATTGCTTGAGCTTTGTTTCGGAGAATTATTCTTCTTGGAATTTATGGCGCGTAATTGGTTGTATTGAAAATTTTTTATGAAAATAGTACGCGCGTCCATTCCCAGCCAGATTGCTCCCATCCAGCCAGCTTTTATCAATGTTTTCAATTTTCCAAAAATTCCGTCTAAATTGAAGTTAATAACTTGAATATTTGCGAGGGATTGGCTCGCCGTACGACAGAGCACTGACAAATTGTTGTCCATTGTTTCATGGTGCCGCGTAGATCATTGTAACCTCGCTAACGCCGTTCTCTTCGTCATTATTACCGCTATTACTGTTATTACTATTTTTGACCCAACGATATTTAACGCCACTTCCAGAACGAGGCAGTTATATTTACGACGTGGGCTCAGTATCGATTCGGTCGGCTAAAAGGTCAGGCGCGATACTCCCCCGCCCAACTGCAACGAGTAGTTTACAGAAACTTCTCCCGAGATAGATTTTCGGATTATTAGTTCGAAGATAATTGACGTTAGGCCGATAAAGAATTTAATTAAATTTAATCCTCCACCGCCTCCGCTCTACCGCCTCTTTCATCTTCCTTCTGTGATTCTGCTTCGCAGTCCTTTTGAGACCTTCCAAGGAAAAAGCCTTCTTACCTCAGCAAATTCAAACGAGCCGCTCAGCTTCCTAATTTTCCTAATTGCAAAGTGTACTTGTCAACTTCAGAAATGATTCACTTAAATCCTAAACAGTTTATCGATCTTGGGCACTCGATCATTCGAGCAACGTAAAACGTAGTGCGACGAGAGACAAGCTGCGTAGGGATAACCGACATGGTACACGATTACATAATCCATTATCGATTTTCTAATTCCCATGGTCGCTTGCCGCGGCTGTGTAATTCGATCGGCTAGTCGTCGATCTCCCCGCAGGCCTCGCGCGTTCCATCAAGTTCTCTCGAGCTACGGCGTCGGTCACGCGTGCCCGTGCACGTTGCGAACACGCGTGTGTACGCGCCACGTAACCTGCGGGCGCGTGACGATAGAAGAGGAAGCGGCCCGGTGGAGAGGAGAGGTCGCGAACGAAGGAAGGTTCCTTATCCGGATCGTAGGTGCTCAGGCCACGGTGAAGAATGTTGGGAAGGAGAAAGAAGAGGAAGGAGGAACGAGATCTCTTTGTCTTTCTCCTCGTTCTTCTTCGTCGCGGGCAGGTAGGCTAGCAACGTCGCTTCTTCCTTTATTCTCTTTCTCTCCTTCTCTCTCTCTCTCCGTTCTTCTTTCTCGCAGTTTTCTCTTTTTCCTC
This sequence comes from Tiphia femorata, assembly GCA_944319695.1. Classification (NCBI taxonomy): domain Eukaryota; kingdom Metazoa; phylum Arthropoda; class Insecta; order Hymenoptera; family Tiphiidae; genus Tiphia; species Tiphia femorata. The sequence continues at coordinate 7,774,562 of OX090902.1, forward strand.
GCGTTCCTCTTTCCACCCAAGGATCCCTTCAACCGAGTTTATACACGCGAACGAGCTGCTCCGTCCACTCCACATTACGCTTGTTCGCTTCCTCCTATTCTTTGCTCTTGTATCCGACCCCACGTACTCTCCATCTCCTCCTCTGGTACTCGCCAGTCTTCTTCTCCTCTCCGAGTGTTCCTCTCCTTCCTCCTACCGCAATCTCTGCGCGCTGTCCGCGCCACATTTTTCTCTCCTTACCCGCTCTGCGTTCTCTCCACCTATTCCGCGATTTGCTTCTCCATTCGCATCGTCCCTCTTCTTCTTCGTTTGCCTCCACATCGCTCGACTTTTTCTCCCTACTTTTTGTTTTACTTCTACCATTTTTCCATCTCGCGCGCAGAAGCACGATGCTTCCACGAACGCAAAGTTTCTCGTTCAATTCGTTTCCCTTCGGTCCAATTAAGGTTTCGCCCACACGGGCGTTGAAACGTCGCTTGTTGCGACGGACGTTACGACTTCTGTGATAGAAATACATTGTCGTACAGCAGAAGCTCGCACCGGGGAAACGCTGTACCGGCCGTTGATTTTTCGTTGATTTATTTATTGATTTGCTTTGTGCGAACACACGCGTACGTACACGCGAATCGACGTTCGTCTCAACGCGCGTCGTTTCAACACTGGTGCGCGGCCGGCCTAATCACCGGCGCTCACGATTCTCCTGAATTCGCGGAATGCCCAGAACCATCATCACGACTAAGTTTATCCAATTTAACGATTATCGATTCTCGTTTACATCGGTAGAGTCGACGTTCGTTCCTCGGACTTTACGGTCGACCTCGAGGAAGGGGAAGCCGCGCCACATAAATTCCTTCGCAAGAACAATAGTTAGCTCGGCCCCGTTCGAAGGTGGGACCTTCGAGTGCGCGCCGTAAAGGAACGAAAGCGACAAGAAAGCGAGAGGAAGGACCTCGAGGCACTTGATTCACGGTTATGAGAACATCACGGCGAACATCTAATCCTTATCGTCAGTCTATGCGCTAAAGATCGGTGAGGTAGGGATGGCCACTCTTCTCCGTGCTTCTTCTTATCCTTCTTGTTCTTCTTCTCATCCTCCGATTCGCGCAAATCACATCGACTCCCCGTCACGTCGTCGCCTCGTCCGCACCCAGCTTTTCCTTTTCCACTTCCTTCCTTCCCCTTCTCTTTATCCTCTTCCTGCTTCAACTCCTTCCCTCCTTCACCATAAACACACACAGCATTTCGCTTCTCTATCTGACGCTGGCACCCGCCTCCCACGACCACGCTCATTCGATTCCCCCGTGCGCACAGAATTTTCTCTCCTTCTTCCTCCCTTCGTTCGTTCCATTCCCCTCTGGGTATCATTCTCCATCCTCCATCCTTCTTCCGAGTCCGTATTTCTGTATCCTTCGAACACATAGGTAGGCTCTCCATCTCCTTCTCTCTTTTCTCTCTCACCTCCCCTAACCCACCGCTTCCACACGCCAGCAAAGCACACAAACGCACACACGCGCGAGCGCTCATTGTCTCTTTCTCCTCTTCGCTACCTTCCCGACTCCTCCAACCCCTCGACGCGCTCTCTCTCTCCCCTCTCCCCTCTCTCTCTCTCTCAATCTTCGTATTCGCTCTGTCTCGATCATCATAAACGTTCTCTCGTACTCTCCCTGTTCGTTCATGCCTTCCCCCCTCTCCCTTCTGTCTACCTTCTCTTTCTCTCTCTTGGTCGCACCCCTTCTCTCCGTCTCTTTTCCACTCTCGCACGTTCTCGTCCCCGTTCCCCCATCTTCGTCTATCTACTCATCTCGTTCTCTCTCTCTCTCTCTCCCCGTCTCTCTCTATGAGCGACCACACGAGAGCACCCGCCTACGTAACGCGCTCCGCTCCTCTCCGTCACTCCGCGCGAGGAGAGCACGTAGCTCGAGCGTCCGCGCGTCTCCAGACACAGATCCACAGGCACACGGAGAGAGAACCCGCACACCGAGAACGCGGAGGGGCACAGACACACGGGGTCTGGAGTGCGGATGCGAAGTACCCACCGAGTCGAGGGTACGGACGACAGTCCCGCGTACACACCACAACGTTCCGGCAGCGACTCGTTGCGCCTCGCGCTACTCTCCTACGTTCTCTCCTGCCGCACTCTCCTGCCTTACCTGCCTCACCTGCCTCCGCCGCCTCTGCCACTTTTGCCTTCGTTGTCCTGCGAACGTTCTCCTCGTGCTGCCACGGCGCTACCGACTCCTACCGCTTTCATTCCTCACGCGCGCGCACGCGAAATTTTCCAAGAGTGTCTCACCGCCTCATTTCCCTCTTCCGCTTCTTCTTCATTCTCCTTCCCTCTTCGAGAAGGAGCGTCCCGGATCTCGTCTACGTGGGTTTTCGGCACGCGCGCGTGTCTTTCCTACGAAGGGTGTGCGCCTGCGCGCGCGCGCGCGCTCCTCGGTGCAACGTCCTCGACGTCAACAAAGTGCAGCGCCTCCGCGAACGAGGTGAAAGAACCACGAAGAGGATGATGATAATGAGGAGGATGAGGTGACGGTGCCAATGGTGCTACCAGAGAAGATCCCTCGGCGATCGAGAGGGCACGAGACGCCCTTCGAATTTGCTCGTTAGTCAGGCCAAGGGACCAGGTATGGAACGATAAAAGGAATGAGGCGAGACACGCGAGAAGGAGAGCAGGAACGTGAGATCGATTGCCGATGATGGTGTAGCTCGATACTGTCGAAGGTCAGGGCGCCGCGACGCCACGTGCGCGCGCGCGCGACCGCGAGGCGGGAAGTTTTACGGCGCGCTACCGCGGAATAGTGGACCAAGGTCACTGAATCGGTGGTGAAGAAACACATCGAGGCTGACGCGTGAATTTGGAGGAACGGTTGAGAGAGGGATCTGCAGAAAGTCGACGTGGGCGAAGGAAATATTGAAACGCGGACAAATCAAATTACGATCTTTAATTGCTCTCGAATCGCTAAGGAGAAAGAATGATGAAAGCGCATGAAGTGCAGGGTCACTGGAGAACGACGTTCGACACTCTACGACGAGGACTACGGGAATTTTTTCCAGAGTCGAGAGATTCTCCGTGAGAGATAAAAGTATATCTATCTGCCAATAAAGAAAGAAGAACCTCCGCGTCGTACGACGAAAATAAACTTGACGGAAAATTTTCTCCGACCGGTATTACGGAAGGATGGAAAGTGGAGAAAAGCTCTTCGTAAGGAAAAGTAGGAAAGTGGGGAGAGCAAGCGAACTCCACGGAAGTAGAAAACGGTAAGACGCGTGACGGGGTCGTTAGAACGTCTACGTTTGTGCGCGCACGTTCCCCGAGTCGGAGACACGCGAATGTGAAAAATTCACAATTTGTGCGCGTGTGTGCGTCTGTGTGTTTGTCTCTGTTTCTACGTGGAAAGGAGAAGAGACGACTGACTGCGTCCTCTCGCAACCGCCAAGTGCCAATAGGAAGCGCAGAGTGTCGCGATGAGTGCCGGCGAACGAGGAGGAACGAGGGAGAGGAGCAGAACGAGGTGGAGGAGGTGGTGGTGGAGGGGAAGAAAAGGGTAGTGGGAATTCGGCGATGGTCGAGTGTACCAGGCGAAGTGCCCTTGTGTTTAGTTTACGTTCGCGCGCGTACCTGTGCGCGCTCTCACACACAGAGTTCCTCGCGAAACGTGTGCCATCGTATCTTTCTTCTTGGCACCGCGTGCACGCGTGTGTGTGCTCGCTTAAGAGCGTGTGTGCCTTCCATTCGTGCGTCTGTCCGTGTGGCCCTTTGCGTACTTTCTAAATAAAAGCCTGCCGCCGCCCACGTTCGCCGTACTCGCGAGAATTATTTATATTCCAACTTACGTTTCCACGTGGAAAGGAAAAAGTATCGCGAGCCTTCGAAGCGCCATTTTGGCGTGGAACCGATGGCGCCAAAATACCAGAGGCGTCGTGACGCGCGCACCCGCGCCCGAAGTTTTAAGCACGCGAACGGTGGGAGATGATCCCGGGACCACCGACGATCGATCGTGGGTGGTTAATACGAGTACTCGGTGGTGCGCGTGTTTTCTCAGAGTTTCGTCGTGTGCGCTCGTGTGCGCCCGTGCGCGCACGTTCGCCGAGAGTGCTGCTTCAGTTGGTGAGTTTGTTCGCCGAATTTGGGAGTTGTGTGTACAGGATCATCGGTTTCGGTAACGTATGAGAATAACGTGCTAATGTTGTGAGAAACAATGTTGCCCGCAAGATGGTACTTTGGTACTGCTGATTGGTGGAATAAGGAAAGGAAATGATACGATGCTTTGCGAAAGATCGTTAGGGAAATATCTCCGTCACGCTTTTGAATATTCTTGCATTTGTTGTCGGAAAATGTGTGGAACATAATAGATCGTCGTACCTCGAGGTACTTACGTCTAACGTATCGGTTATTACGTAATTAGTACAATGGAATACGAGTACAATGGATTTCGCGACCTACTTTAACGATATACAGCTCATCTTGGACAATTCATTGTGAGGATCCTTTCAACTCTTCGAACTCGATTCTTCGCGTACAATTTTTAACGATCGATTCGTAACATTTAACTGAATATCATTATCAAAATGCTGACGCGGGGGTGTGGTAGAGCGCTAAGTGATTCTCTCTTACAAGAGTAATACCCAACGAATTGCCAAATGAAATTATCTCGTCACTCCGAGAGTCTCTTCGTACTTCAGGACTAAAACTCGCTTTTCTCGTACTACGAGCTAGCAGATTGGATTATCCGTTGGGAGGGTAAGCGAAGATATCGGGAAATTATCGCGATACTCCTAGACCATTTGCGGCCTGTTTACCGCGCGGCGAGCACCAGCCGTGAGGAACTTCCAGAATGCCGGGAAAGCCATTCGTCTTGGCGGACGTCACGGTCATTAAGTTAACATTGCGTATCGCTCCATCTAAGAGCTGCCACGCTTCGCATCAGAGAAATTTATCGGCGTCCCGTTGCTCCAAGTCGTCTTTCTCGCGCATGCGCGCGCGCTCTCGGCTTATCATTTATTATTACGATCCTTCTTGCGTCCTGGGTATTTTTCAATTCTTCTTCTCGCGTTACGAGACCGTCATTACTAGCGAGTAATTTTCCTCACCGAAAGAAATAAAATGTTTAAAAATCCTCGAGAATCGATAGAAGATCGTTGGAATATTTCGTAATAGATAAAGAGAGGAAAATATTTGTGTGGTGGGAGAAAGACGATGTTTAGAAAAAAAAAGCGAACGAATACCTGTTGGCTTTCAGAAAAACGCGTGATAAATCCCTAATACGCGCGACAAGGTATTAACGGATTTTCCGATAATACGATATCCACGAGCGAGGCGAATCCGCCCACGTTATAAAATTACGTAATCTTGTGACGTCCGCGCCAGCACTGACATAACCCAGGCACGACAGTTCCGTTGAAATTCGCACGTGGTTCGAATGATTTTTCTGCTTCGCGCGTGACGTGTAACACCTCGTGGAGCGCATATACAGGCCCAAATATTCGAGCGTGAAAGTTCGCAAATCACGAATTCTCCAAATTATGATGTCGATTATCGAGAAACGTTCCGATCGATACTCTCTTTGCATGAGAAGTGATTTGAGATGCTGACTGGTTGGAAACGTCGAGTTTCGGAGGCGCTGAAATTAAACGCGAAAGATTCGGCCTCTTTCTAAGCTTATTTTTAGGGAGACCATTCAATGGAGCAGAGGTCGATTAAATCACTATCGATTCTCTCGCGACAATCCTGTCTTTCGAGCATTCGGTCACGCGTGTAGAATGCACGCGAGCCGGAAGTAATATAATGCTTTTCGCATGGGATGCCTTTCACGGACAATTGCAATTATGCATCGGCCAAGGTTAACGAGAATTGCGTAACAATGTGGTCTGGAGTCATGACCACACGCTAATGAAAGTATTTCCGTAACACACGAGGATCTCCAGCGAACGTCATTTAACACTCGAACGCCACTAAGGCGCGGCCCAGTACTCAGGCGTACTCTCGTGAAACTATTTTCAAACACCTGAACTGGACATTGTATCATTTTACAGAATCAATTCGCGGACAAAAATAATCTCGCGGATCTTTCCGTGCTAATTTTCTTGGCAACGCGAAGGAGCAAATTTTCTTACGAGTACACATGCTATATAAGGTCGATGCGCAGGTACGCACGGACACATCGGTTCCAGGCGTCAAGTCTATAAAATCGCCCCGTGATTTTACTACCGACGATTAAACGCGCCGGTAAAGGCAACGAGTCTCTCGTCCCCTACTTTTACGCAAGAAAGCGAATAAACTAACGCCAACGAATTCAACAGCTTCTGGCATTAACTTGTTACGCGACGAGGGAGAATCATTAATCGAAGACGCGAAATCGCGCAAATAGTTCTCGCATTTTCTCGCGAACGAAACACCTCGCGAGCTCAGCTAATAAACTCTCGCTCCAATCTGGCTATATAATTCTTCGCATACGCGAGAATTCGACCCTTTCCCTTCATTCTTCAAAAAAAAAAAAGAAAATAGAAAAGGAACGAAAGTTAACGAAGTCGCGACAGGGAGAAACGAAGAAATCGCAACGAGGTTTCGCAGTGGGGTTGGGAAATTCTTATAACGATGCCGCGACGGAGAAAAAAAAACTTCTTGGCCGCGTTCGTGAAAGTGTAAAATCTAGCACGGTCCCGCGCTCTCGGTTTCGGCGGTGGCGGTTTGTTTCCATTATCGTCTGCGGTGGGTGGCGTCTAGCCCGCCACGGGTTTACACCTTCGCGCGGAGCAGGGAGAGGATGAACAGGAGAATTGTCGAAGGTGGTGGGAGGAGTAGCACCGCGAGCCCACCGAGAGGAGGAGCAGAAACTGATAAAACTTTCAGCGGTGAACTTTCGAGTGTACCTTGGCTAACTCGGATTTCTCCTCGCCCGCCATCCCCGCCGTTCTAACGTTGATTTCGTGCAATATTAACGAATCCCCGGCGATATGCAAATAACCAGTGGCGAGAGCGGCTTCTCGTTATATCCCGGTGTTTCGACGGATTCTCTTAGCTTAATTTTCCGCGGCTCGCGCCCCACGATTGCAAACTGGAATATCGATCGGAGCGCGGTGTATAAGGAAACACGAGGTTTCGAGGAATCTTGTGAAACCTCTTGCGTAATGGAAATGCCATCGGAGAAGAAGAGAGCAACGTGCCTTGAATAAGATCGTTTGAAAGAAATCTTAACCCTTTCGCTACGGCGGTTTAATCCGTAAAGTGTGACAAAGGATTACGTCCGAGTTCAAAGATATTATATACTGTATTATAGTTATCCAGTCGTTGTTACAATAAACACGTTGTTACTTAAAAATCGCATATCCGAACTTATCCATACACGCAAATATCTACAAATTAGGTCGCGATTTTACTGGCATGTCGGATATATCCGGCGTTCGGCTCCGTGAGTTTTCATGTGGATGACGGATATATCCGTCGTTCGGAAGGAAAGGGTTAAAGGCCTTTGTTTCCCGAATTCCACGAGCTTTTTGCATTTGGTCGACGAGAGTGTTTCACGCGCTTGTTTCTTCTCTTAACTCTCTTTGATTCTCGCGACAATATTTCGCAGCTGGAGAGTCGAACGGCACGAGACCAATGCGTTTCTTTCGCGTGCCGCGCGGGACTCGCCCACGCGTCCCTACCGCTCGCGAGCGGTGAAGGAGGAGGAAAGCGGTGAGCGTTATCGGTGCGCCTCGGTCACGGTGCGGCAGCTTAATTAAAGTTTCGCAATCGATTGCACGACGAGAGCGGAGCGACACGACGACGGTAGTAATCAACAGTCGCCCACGCAATCAGCGATCGTCGAAGCCAAACTTCGTCGCCTGGCCCGCTGCGGGGTGCTCCGCCACCACCGCCTCCACTGCCAACGTAATAGAACACTCCTAGGATAGGTCACAACTAGGCACGAAGTTTCCCCGGTTTCGTCTCTGCACGGTTTACCAGTATCACTTCGTCTCGCTCTAACATTCCGGGTTTCTCGAGTTCCCTTTTGGCTTGCTTCCTCTCTTTCTACCTCTCCCTCTCTCTCTTCTTACATCGTCTATGCATCCTCGATGGTCATACCGGACGTTCTCAATAGGCTTCTTCCCTTGTTCCTTTCCTTTCGTTCCGGGTACCGATCGATTTGCCCGAGAAAGAAATTATTCCCGACTCGATTTATTTTTAAAGAACTCTTTCACGGTCAGCGAAATTAGTTTCCGTTGAATTCGGCAATTCGGTGGCAATCGACCGTTGGTTAAAAAAGACAAAGGTTTCTACGCACCTGTCCAACGTTTTGCGCTAATGGCGCTCTCGCCAAGGGAAGCGGAGAAACATTTTTATTCGCCTCGTAATTGTCTGGGCGTGTTTGCACCCACGAGATATCGTAAGTGGACCAATTATCTCGATCGCGCTTTTCTATTTATTTTCGTCTTCCCAACGAGCAAGCGCTAAGCTCCTCGCAGATTTTTGCACGATTTATCATACCGTTACGGAGACGAGTATTGCCATTTTTCGTGTCTACATTTGTATTTAAATGTTCCATCTCGTTTTCGAGAGTTCGCACCATTCTTGGATAAGACGAAATTTGTTTTATTTTCCTCGACGGTGGGAGTCCGTGAACGGAAGATTTCAATTTCAAGAGGAGCGAGAGTACCGTACCGGAGGAGAACTGGCGAACTCGCCTTCGGGATACTCCGCCACTCTTCTCTCCAGTTGCGATAACAGTCCAAGAGTACCGACCTCTTTGGCAGTATATCTCTTTTCAAGGTGGCCCACGGTGCGGTGCGTCTGACACTGACCAGACCTTCTCCACTGGCATTTCGACCCTCGCTCGTAAAACTTCCGACGCCTGCGAAACATGGCTCCCTCCCGCATTCTCTTTCCATTCGCAGATGGTACCCGCCCGTTTCTTCTTCCATATTTTTCTTTCATCTTCTTATCAGCCGTCTTGATCGACCATCGACACACTCCTGAGCTCAGCTTGGAATTTAATTTAGTTTGCGAGGATCGCAATATTTCTGACGAATTTTCACGCGTGTGAAAATAGTACCGATGTATTTTAAAATAATCAAATCGTTCGTAGAGCCCAATTCCGCTATCAATTGACACCAGGCGCGCATTAGAGAAGCTCGGGGTCACGGTACAAGAATATCGAGTCAAGAACGATTTACTTCCCCTTCCTCCTTCGCTCACGGAGACTCGCTCTAATGGAATTAACTCGTCTTCGACAATTAATTACCGTCCTTCGCGGTGTCCTCCTTCTGTCTATTCTTCAAGCACGGAACGAGCTCGCAAACGCGGTCGCGTCTTTGCCCATGATATCGACAGTATCGACAAATTTTGTTCGCGAGAGAAATGACGAATTTTCTTTAACTCGTATCCTCCGAACCACCGTTAATCACGGAAATGGATTCGAGACGGATGTGCGACTTGTCTGGGTTCACGGTGACCAAGTTGACAACTGAAATGCTATGCAGACATATTTCAACTTGGTCACATCCTACCGAACTACCAACAAACCCGATGGCACACGACATGTAGTTGTATTCGACATGAGTTTCTCTACTTGTCGGTTGTCCGTGCAAAGTTTTGCTAAGAGAACTGCTACACGTGTGAGAATCTTCGCGCTTTCTTATTCTCGAGAGAGAAAAAACGTCGTGCCATGAAATGTTCGCGTGTCTGCGCGCCCGACGATTTTGCGCTGCTCCGTACAGAAGTTACTCGCGCCGGATGAGGTTGTTAGATCGAAGGATGAGAGAGCGTGGAGAGAAAAACAAGAGAAAAAGGATGGTGAACGGCGGCGTCGGGACGTGAAGTCGTTTCTGCGTGGGCGTGGACGACGATCATTGTCGATCTGTAGCTCAGATAATTCCCTTGACGCACAAACGCGCCGCACCGGGAGCCTGACGAGATTAAAAGGAGCAGTAGGAGGAAGTGGTCGGGGAGAGTCTAAGGAGAGGAAGAAAAAAGAAGAGACTCGGAGGTGGAGTGAGGTGGACTCCAAGTGGAAGAGGGAGAGGAAGGTGAAAAAGGAAGTTGAGAAGAAGGACGTGAAAGGAGGAGGACATCGGGAATCTCGACTCCTCTCGAGAAACGAGAAACTCTCGGACGATTGAGTCCTCGTTACGGGTGGCGTCCTTTTGCCTGTTCCATTTTGAATTACCCGCGTTACTCGATCGAGCCTCTCCTCATCTTTGCCCCTTGTGACAGACTTCCGTTAAACACTCGACACGGTGGTATTTCCATTTTTCTCTTCCCTCCTCCCAATGTCTCTTCTTACTTTCTTTTCGTTCTCTCGTCTTCGAGCTCGTAAAACTAAGATGCTCCAGGAAAAAAGGAAAAGCCGATGGGTGCCTCGATATTTACGGTAAGCTCCGGCGCGCGAAGTCGCCTGGGCACGAGCGCGCCGATACCTCGCCAGTTTATAATAATTTGCGATTCACGTGCATGCGCGATCGTCGCGTGTTGGAAATCCTGTCGCGAGCTGTTACCCGCGCTCTTAATTTATCGGACGATCGGCGCCTGGCGATTTATCATTTCCTCGATCGCAGGAGGGCGGTGAGTAAGACTGGAGAGGAGGTAGGTGGCTAAAGCGTATTTTCACGGACGATTGCGCGACCTCCTTCCCTCGCACAGGAGAAGGATGTCGTCTACTCGTTTCACTACTCGCGCGATCCTCTTCTCTCCCTTCCTTTTTCCTTCCGCGCTTCTCGCCACGCGGATTATCGCGTTTCTCTCTACGAGCGATGATCGATCGTGGTAGTGGATCGAGCTTGATTAATAGCAAAACCGTTTTCGAGATCCCGTGAATGGAAGGATGAGAACGCGGGAGGCATCTCTAGCACACGGTGCATTCTTCACGGGAACAATTTGTTACTCTTCAACTCCTACCAGCTCGTAGACACTTCTCGTAAGAGCTTCTTCGGTCTTCCGTCGAAAATTCGCGATCGTTGGAAGCTTCGTTAAAAAAAGAAAAGAACGTTGAAAAATTTCGTTAAAACGTACTTACACGGATCCACTCCTGCAAAATATTCTGTCCTCGATGCCCTTAGCCAAGCGCATCCCTCATCTCTAAATCTCGTCTTATTTATCGCTCCTGTTTCGGGTGAGAAAACGCAGATTGGCGCGACCCACTACCACCAGCAGGCGGTCACGTGCGGTGCCGTGCAATCAGCGGGCGGCGAGCCGTGGTGCCAAGGCGATGATGTATTAATACCATTATCGCTCGATGATCATTCGCTCCCTACTCCTCCTCATCTCCGAAACCCCAACAGCATCGGTGTATCCTCGTTACCATTGCGAGGGAGACCCTCCATTTCCGTTCGCCACCTCTCGAGCGGGTTAATTTAAACGTTGGACGATCGTTCGAAACGTCGAAGCGAATCAGCGGTCGATGCGTGCATAACGTCGACGGAAGCAAAAGAAAACGTCCAGACGAGATCAATATTCCACGAGACCACCGCGTCTTCCCTCGTCGTCGTGCTTTTTGGCAGAATGAAGTTTGAAAGGGCACGAGACTCGCGTCATACGTTACAGCACGTTTGCGTGAAAACCGTCTGGTCTCCGCTTTCTTTTTCACCTCCTCCTCCTCCCCACCCTTCTCTCGCCCTTCTCATTCACTCGGTGCCTCACTCACAGTTTTCTCTTACACGCGTAGAACCCCTCGCAAGTACGACGACGTCGTCGCACCTCATTTTCAGACTCGTTGCTTTCGCACCCTCTCTCACACCATTCGTCACAGCATCTCTCTCGTTTATTCTCACTGGCTGCGCTCGCTCGCCCCCAGCCAGCCTTCCCCAATGATGCCAGTGACGACGTGGGGTGTCGCCCCGACTGCCATTGTCAACGCGGATAATTATGCCTCATTAACAAATAGCTTTCTTTGAGGTGGAAACCACGTGGCGCATTGGTGAGCAGGGAGGAGGACGAGGGAGGAAGGGTGGACGACTGGTGGGACAGATGACGCGACTGGTTAGGGAGGGAGAAGGGGATAGAGGGTGACGGAGAGAAGTGGAAGGAGGATGGAGAATGTGAATGAAGGACAAGGGTGGAAGAGAGGTGCGGGGAAAACGAGAGAAGAGTGCGGAAGAAAAAGTCAGGTGGCGCGAATGCGCGGAGAAGGTGAGAACGGGAAGGACGAGAGGACGAAGTGATGATGGAGAAAGAAAAAGAATGAAGGAGAAAGAGAGTGCGCGTGTGCGTGTCGACGTGCTTGAAAGAACTCGATCGATATTTCACCGTGCGGTGCACGTCGTTGCAGGCGCGAAGGACTCCTCTGCGCGACCGCGCCGCAACGACGCCGACGACTTTTTGTTTCTCCTAAGGAAGTGGAAAACAAGAACGAAGCAGAGAGGACGAGAGAAAAAAAAATCATCCGCCAACGACATTGGACACGAGCGAGCGCTCATCCACCCACGCGCCCACTTTCTTACTCGCGTTCACCCGCGCACCACCTTCTTCACTTCCTTCCTCAGATGCAGCAGCCTTAGACGACACCCTTCGGCGCACCTGCAGAATTTCCCTCGTTCGATTCGGATTGGAAACGCGGTAATATTCAAGCACAAACTCGCTGGAATATTTGCCTACGAAATTGCGACACACCTCCTTCTTCCTTTCCTTTCTTCACCTTTGGCTCTTTCTTCAAATCCTTGTCCGCGTATCTTCGATCTATCGTTCTTCCTAGCTCTTTTCATATTCTTGCTCGTTCTTCTCCACCTCCTTCGGTTTTCCATTTCGTAGAGACACGATCACGAAGGATGCACTTCTCCTAGATCTAATCTCCAATCTCGAATTCCACGTTCGGTGTACCCGCTTCGAGATAAGAGATCTCGCGAGCCGCTCCGCGCGAGTCGTTAACCACATTCATCGAGGCTTTAAAGAGGATGCGCGATCGTAGTAGTCGCCACCGAGCATCGGACGACGGGTTTTAATGCTTTTATTCGTGTAGTCCGGAACGGAGGATTGGTGTTAAAGTCAGTCTCGTTTCACCTCTTCTCCCATCTTGCACGCGGTTAGCCGTTCATCGTGATTCCAGAAAAAAGGACACGTCGACGTGCGAATATTTTACAGATTTTTCAATCCTCGAAGTATTCCATGGACATTTCTACCAAAGTCTCTCCGCTGCTCTCGTGTTAATCGAACGAAGGGTAAAAAAAAGAAGACGAAGTACGACTCGTAAAAGACGGTGAGGCGCGAAACGAGATGCAGAATGGATTAATTGTCGCCGAGATGGGGCTTTTAATTACACCAAATGATTGGCTCTTAAAGTCCACACGGCGTAATGGCGATATTAACGCTATTGAAAAAAGACGAGAAGAGAGCCGAGAAACCGACGAGCCAAAGAAGAAGAGAAACTAGAAGAATGGAAAGAAGACGAGAAGCGCTCACGAGAGAGCAAAACCGTAAGTTTCTCGATATTACGAACGGTTCGTCACGTTTGCAACTTTTGCGATACTTCGATCCTATTAAAATCCGCCACCTGTATTGGAATATCTCTAAGAATTCCTCGCACGAACCAGAAGTGAATATCTCGCCAGACTTAATCGTCGTATCGGAAGTACGGTCTTCCCTACTTTTTATCGTCGGTGGCAGAAATTCGAGATCGTAATGGCAATCCGGTACGATTCCACAGTGCGTGTAAAATAACCAAAAAAAAAAAGAGACCGATGAACAACGACTTTAGCTCGGGCCATCCATTCGTCGTTCTGTCTTTCCTGTGCTTTTTCTTGCCAGTAATGGCCGTTGCGCGCTGCCAACCAGTCGCCGGAGACCAAGTCGTCGACGACCATTGGGCATATGAGAATATATGAGATCGTACGCATTTGGCCGCGCTAACCAACCAGTTAGTGGTGACTACGACAACAAGAGCGACACACAGGCAACTCGTTGGTCGCAGCGGCCAATGAAGTGCGTTGAATTAAATGCACTCGTTCACGCGGTAAGAAACTTTCCTGACGACCACTCGTAATTTGACGGTCTTCACGATACTGACAACTGATAACTTCGAAGTCGGCGCATTTAGTTGGCAAGGCTGGTTGCCGAGTTTGGTCGCAGAATATGGTTGTCTGATTTTTGGTCTCCCGTCGACCAAGTCGCCGCCGACGGTGCGCAATGGAGGCCCGAAAGAATAGGAGCGGACAGGAATCAGTGACAATTTTTCATTAACACGTTGAGTGCCACGTCAGGCATCGACGACTGACACTGAACTTTCCGTTCAGGCCGCGACAATCGCCGGTGACTGACATTGTAAAATATGATATAAAACTAAAAAAATTACATTGTTTTAAGTAGTTACCTAAAATTTATTTAAAGTCCACTTAATTTTTATTTAATACGGGATTGTATATTAATGTACTGAAACATCGTTTCAACAAATTTTAATGGATTTTATTAAAACAGGGTAAACATAAAAATGGTCGTCTTTAGCAGGTATCGCGAAATGTTACAACTTGTTTGATCAAATTATCTTCTACTACGATAAGAAACAATGGCCCTAATATGTTTAAACACCTGCATCGAGTAAATTTCAATTTGCTAATACTATGCTTCGCATTGCTGTACCACGATACCAGCGCGCTTCTAAGCAGCGCGCGTGGCCTGACGGCAATTTTCTCATAAAATCGCGTGGCACTCAACGTGTTAATCGTCCTTCGTGACGGACATATAACGCATCTTCGAACTTTCCTTCCTCTTAACTTCTTTCTTCCCCTCGTCGCGTCTTCTCGATCGGCTCTTCACATCTGCTCCAACCCTCTTTCTCTCTTCTCATTCTCCTTCTCTTCTTCCTTTTTCGCATCTCGTCACGGGCGCTTTAACACGCGTCCGAATTTCCGCTCGATCTCCTCTCTAACTTCTTCGTCTCTCGCCTCGTTCTTTTTGCCGCGCGACGTAAGCGCGCGCGAGCGGTCGCTCGCTTGCTCGCTTTCGCGCACGTAGTAACACCCCTTCGCGCGCTTCACTCGGCATCCATAAATTATTCATCGGCGGTTACGGCCGTTGTCAGCCGCGATGCGTCTAGACGGGCCTGGGAGACGAGAGGCTCGGCCTCGGAGGAAAAGGGTGAGGGAGGGCGAGGACCGACATGAGCGCGCATTGCCACGGGTGTAACAGTCAAGACTGTGTGTAACGAGAGTTGCCGCTACTTAGGCGACCAAACCGGATATTAATATAGTCATCGCACCCCGTTTCATCCGACTACGTGACGTTCCAGCACTCTCGTGAGGAGAACGTAAAGGAGGTAAAGGTAGAGAGAAGGAGGTGGAGCTGAAGGAACTTAGAGTTGGTCGTTTGATATTCAATCTCGATACCTCGAAGTGCGCGCGCCATTATGTCGACGTTACCAGGTGGGGTGACACTGTTCTTGCGGGACCAACTTGGAGGCTTCGTTAATTTGTCTTAATAACGTCGCGATTAAGTACCAGTTAACACTAGATTGCTCGAAACCAGTCAATTTCACTGGTTCAAATGGAAAAACGTGTTTATAAAAAATGTTCGGGCAATCTAGTGTTAAACGTCCGTTCGGTAGTGAATCCTAAAGGGTGGTCACAAGATCGATTCATCGATTGATAATATTTAATAAGCCTGTCAGTCGTTGCCACGATTCCTTAAATGAATATCGTGATACATTTGTTTATAAATTCGACGAATAAAGCTGGCCGTTCATTAGGTCAGTCAGGGAACGCGGCGCGGCGCGGAGCAGTGTCGGGTTTGAAAAAATACATGCAAATGAATATACGTATACGGGTGAAATATCGCTGTATGGCGCCGCATTCGTATGTTTCCGGTCCTTTGAGGATATTTCACCCGTATACGTATATTCATTTACATGTATTTTTTCAAACACGGCACTGCTCCGCGCCGCGCTCCCTGACTGACCTAATGGACGGTCAGCTTAATATTGATAGTACCCCGTCGAGGAATAACGTAAAGCACATTTCCCTAACGGGGTGTTGATCGCGTGTACCAGGAAGCGTGTAATTATATCGTTATCGTCATCGAGCGTAAATTATTCGATCGTCGATAACGCCTTAAACGAATTAATTACTCACGAGCCAGATAGAGGTGTCCCGCCCCATCCATTTGCTGCATTCTCCTTTCCGAGTTTCGAAGCAAGAAAACGTAAATTGCCATCTTCTACTTAGCCTCCTCAGACGAGACATTCGGTGGGCAATTCTCTCGCAGCTCCGAGCAAACAGAACCCCTCAAAGGAGCTTGTCTCCTAAACAGGAGCACTATCTTCTTCGTGCGTCCAATTCTTCGCGGCTAAATGAAAAAGGAGCTGTCCAAACGTGTGGCGGACCATCGAGCGAGTCACTCGAGCGCCACGGGGCGCAAAGCAGAAGAGACGCTTGAGAATCGTTTGTCTCGACGACAATGGCAGATTCGCTTTGAAGAGCAATAAAACTCGAGAAAAGGAGGAAAAAATTGGCACGTTGCGAGTAGCCAATGGTTAGCGGAGCTCGGGTGACCGAGAGGACTGGTTTGCTCGTAGTTCCACGGCAAACTCGTTACGAGACTGACCAAGAGCTTGAGGCCGCTTCTGGAGTTGTGATCGATTGGAAAGTATCGGTGAACCGATCCATCCGTGCGAGACTCCCAAGTGGAAAGGGATCGATCATCTTTGGGCGGAAGAAGGGTTGGGGATGAACTCGGGTGTTAAGTTTGGCCGGTGGTGCTCGTTAGTGGGCGTTAGCGGGGAGTTCGCTGGGGCGCGTTGGGACAAGAGAATCCGCTGCGAGCGAATCTTTGTATCTCGCACGATTTCGTTAGTCTGGAAAGTTTCGAAGTGGGGTAAGTAGCGAGTAAGGGTTGAACGAAGAGCTACTCCATTCTTTTAATATCGGATATTAGTAGCGCAAAGCGAGATGCTTTTTCTACTTCGCGTCGGTAAAGTTGGTCGAGGATGGGCGAGAACGATCGTGGAATGGGAAATTACTTTGTTCAATTTCATATTGGTTATCGACGTTCCCTCTTCGAGTCGAGGATAAAGCGTTACTCTTCTATACGTTGTTAGTATTAGCCGGAACAAATATATTCCTCGCAACCGAATATCGTCCAAAGACATTAATGTCCCTTTGAAACAACGGCGATGGAATTAATTTGCACGGAGATAATGATATTACACGAGTAATAATAATGATAATAATAATGACGTCGATGATGTTAATAGCTCGTAAATCCGCGCCGGCCAAAGATTGCACACAATCGTCCCGCGTTTCTCTTTGGTCCATTATGCTTTGCTGACGTCAGTACGTTCGCGAATTGCAGCCGGTCGTCCAATGAAAACCGCGTGTCTATCCTTTCGAAGGAAAAAAGAAAGAGCAAACGAAGTGGAAGACGAAATTTCGCGTGCAATACGAGAACGGGAGGAAGAGGTCCTTAGAAAAAGGAGGAGCGAAAGCGCAATATCGTGGCACGCGATTCTAGAGTTAAGCCCGATTCGCAACAATGCCTTGGGCGTCTCTTGATGCGGGATGATTCTCTCTCGGTATATCGGCGTTCTCGGATGCACGCGAATTTATACGAGAACGAAATCCCAAGTTCAATGGATCCGCACAATGGCGCTTGGCCTACACCCGCGTGACCGAAGCGGTCTTCCGACGGTCCCTCCGTGCCAAGGAAACTGTTTCCTTAACGACTTATTCGATATCGAGCTCGCGGTATACATTAATAATAACGACGGTGGACGGAATTCGGAGAGGGCAGGAGAATCGATTTATGAATTTCTCGAGCTGAGAGAGCGGCCAGCTCGAAACACGTTTGTCCCGAGAAACTCCACGCCCTGAAGTAAGAACGAGGGAGCTCCGTGGATGTAGACGATTTATTCGAGAACTGGTATATATTAATAACAACGGCAGAGGATTAGGAAGCTTCGAGAGTAAAGCAAAGATATTGTGACCGTTGCTGACAGTTTGGGATTGTCCGACGTTGCACGACGGGCGGTGCATTATCCGAAGAATAAACAGATCAGCTTTTCTCGAAAACCATTTCCTTCGTCTGTGTCGTCCGCGAAATCAAATGCGAAGGAAAGTTCAAAAGCAAAACCAAATGCCAGTTTCGAGCTGCGACAATCCCCGTGGCTCTCAGTTAAAACAGTCTCGATACGAGACATCATTAAACATTCCCATAAACAACGTTAAAGGGGAACGGATAAACGCACGTTCGTTCGCTACGAAATTACAAACTGCGCCGCCGTGCGTCGTCCCACTCTGCCAATAAAGCTCGCGATAAACGACGCATTAACGATCGGGGCATACCAGTTGGAAACGTTTGGCGTGTGTCGCCGTAGGACATTGGCGTTGGGCGATCTATCGTGGCTTACTTTGAAGGGAGAACCTGGGACGAGGGAATAGGAGAGTAGCAGGCGGATTCATAGATCACGCGCGGATAATCGGAGAACGGCTCTCGAACCTCTTTCGCCATTGGACAGGACGCTTATCTCTTCTCTCTCCTCTCGTGCGTTACTCCCTTGCTCATTCTCTCTCCCCCTGTCTCTTTATTCTTGTACTCACCCACCCACCTTACAGACTTCCCTCCCGGCGGCGGCGGCATTAATTCGACAGGCGTAGCATTTAAATCCCTTTGCACGCTTGACAGCCGTAGTCAGAACTTGATTTGTATCTTCCCGCGCACTTCTCTCCCCTTTCTCTTTTCTCTCCTCCTCCTCCTTCTCCTTCTACTCCTTCTTCTTCTCCTCCTTCTCCTCCTCCTTCTCCTCCTCCTTCTCCTCCTCCTTCGAGGAAAGGACTGAGAACGACCGAGGGACCATGGGACCGTGGAACAGACGAACGGACGGACGAGACGGATGCGTGGATCAGAGGAGAGTCCTGTGCTTTCCGCGTCCTCGTCGTGGTCCACGAACGAGGACGACGTCACTAGACGCCGACGGACGCCAGTCGACGCTCCCATGAGAAATCATAGTGGATACCAGTGCCGTACACAGTCGACGTCGTTGGCGCCCCTGGACCCGGACGAATGGCCGTGACAAAACCGTAAACGGCCATAATTGCGCGTTGTAGATCCGCAGAGAGGTATCCACCTCCCGCTTCTCTTGAAACCACCGTCCTCTCGATTCTCTTACCCGCGAGCGCTCCACTCATTACGATGAAATCCATTTGGACGCTTTACGAGAACGGTCCTTTGCAGCATGGAACGACGGGGTTTTTTTTTTTTTTTTTCGAAAAATTCACAAAAACAAATCATTTTCTGCTCGACCTTATCTCGCTCGATAGACTTGTCTAAAGGACGTCGTCCTTCTGTGGTTTCCGTTTGTGCATAATTCATGCTCGTTGCACGTGAAATCCCTGCTTGCATGGAAATAAAAAAGTTGAATCGGTTCGTCGCGCAGTGTAGAGGTTGAATAAGACGAACGAGTTGAGGAGGGTGGTACGTGGCCCCACGGTCGTACCCCGTGCAATAGAAATTTCCAAGACCGGTTGGCGGTTACCAGTTAACGAGGTGGAAAAAGGAAAACAATTATGCGATACGTCGCGAGAGGAAAAAAGCATCTGGTGGTTATCTGGTCGAGCGACGTGTACCTCGTTCCAATACACGTGAACCGTAGTGCTTTAGCTTTAGATATATTCCTCAAGGGATTTATCGCATGCGAAGAATCCTTCGTACGAAAATAAATTTCTTTACTCTGTCGTATCTTATGCGCTTCCGTGCTCCTCCTTGTGAATCCATTAAAAAATAATCCGCGAATTATTCGAATGGCGCGCGCGAGCGCACGCAAAATATGAATTCTTCGATTCACATCCTCCTTCCTGGTGCTACTCCCCTCGTTAATTCAAACGCGAGTAACTCATTTGCAATTTCCTGGCTGACACGCACGTCGTACCGTGCCTCCGGAGGCTTTCGGTATGCATCGCACGCGCCGATTCTTTTCCTCGCTCGGTCGACTGGTTGCTAGTTCGCTCCTGGTGTCGTTGTCAGTTCGATATTCGATTTACTCGCTTCGCAATGTCATTTTCTACATCCCTCGCTCCGAGTTCACCTCCCGCTGCAAGGAGAAATAAATCTCAAGTTTCCGCCCCTGCGCACAGTGATTCCTTTCGCAATATTTCTGGACAAAAGTCGAAAAAATGTCATCGAACGTATCAGAAACCATAAAAAAATAGTTGCACTTTAAGATGATGTAATAATTGTATCCTTTATGTGAATTTTTCATTTGTAAATCGACTGCTGAAGGGCGTGTTAATATGGTTACAGGTAGACGTGATTTTCGTGCATATTAAACGGCTCATATGTAGACTTTTATTATACAGCACCCACTTGGATATTGTTTCGTAGGCGTTAATTTCAATTAAATATTATTATTACGTTGAATTATAAAAATTGATTACTATAATAATAATACTGAATAAGGCATTTTAATTGCGTCGTAATTAGGTCTAAATTCATAATGGGCAAGCTCACAAGTCCTTAAATACACATTTTCATAATAAACAAATTAATGTTTACTGCATTATACGCCCATATCATATTTGCCATTTCAAATTTTACAATTTGGATGCCGGATTCGAAATCAGCGAGTCTCAAAACACAGTAATATCAACTTTCATATAAATTGTGTTACGTTCGAAGAAGATACAGAATTTTGTCCAGTTTCTCGTAGTTTCGAACCACTGTGCTACGCAACGAAACGAGCAATTCAGAGAGCGTCTCTTCTCCCTACACTTTTTATTTTTTCTTCAGCACGCATTGCGTACGCTTTTTCCTTCCGTTATCGTAAAACGATTACTACGCGTTGTCCCGCGAATCCTTCTCGCGATCCTTCTTCTTGTGTCCTCTTCCGTTCTCTTCTCCCCTCTGGCCTGTTTTCAATGGTCGAACGTTTGTCTCCCGTCGGTAAGCAGTATGTCACGAGACGCGCGCGCTCAAAGGAGACTCGCTAGTTTTTCGTTCGCTCGCACGTTTCTCCGCCCACGCGCTCTTGATCTCTCCTCTTGAGAAGAAGAAGACGGCGACGAGAGAACCAGGATGAGAGAGAGAGAGAGAGAACAAAACCCAGGGTTCCGTGTCGCTTTGATTTGTCTCTCATTGTGCGCTCGATCCCTCGATAAGTCAGTTTGCGATTCGATTGTTGTAGCACCGGATAAGACCGATACCGTGTCGTTCCAATTATAAGACCATTGTACGGACCGTAAATTTTCTCAAGTAACCTCGACACTATTTTCAGACCTTACTACACGTCCTGCGAAAGTTATTCGTCCACGTAGGTGGGTTTTTAAATATCGTAAAAAAGCATTTTTCTCACCACTCTCGTAATCCAATACAGCCTGGAGGGTCATATCGGAGGAATGGGGAGGATAAATAACGCGAGCAATCGGTGCCCGATAAAAATAATATCCGGTGGACGTGGCGGTGGCCCACGATCAAATGGACGCGAAAACTTCCGGCGATCGACGGTTACGTAGGGCGGCGCCGACTTTCGTCACGCCTCGTCGATATTCACGTTTCGATTAAGGTTCGATCCCTTCTCTCTCTCTCCCTCTCTCTCCTCCTCCTCCTTTCTCATCGAAACGCGCACGAATGCGAAAGAGTGTTCGAATCGATCGATCAGCCTCGCGTCCACGCTCGCACAATCGATACTGGCCCGTGTCGATTCGGACGACAGTGGGCCAACATCGAGCGCTCGATGTCGCGAGCAAACGCGCGAAGGGAGGAAAGGAAGTACATACACCTCTGCGTGTTGCTGGTCCAGATATCGGTGAAAAGGCGAGTGTATACGTATGGCATATTGCAAGTGTAGAAACGCGCGTATCGTGGCTCGTCCCGACGATCGATAGAAGCCTGTCGATTGGAACGGCAACGGGCCAACATCGAGCGTGCGATATCGGAAACGAGAGAGAAGGAGCGCGCGCGCGCGTAGTATTTACGAGGGGACAAGCGTGTGAGTTTTCCGTGTGCCGAAAATCCGCACGCTCACGAATACCTGAGAACGCGAGGGTGTGTAAACGAGTGTAAATCAATGAACAAAAATCCACCGATCTCTCTCGCTCCCTTTCCTTCTCTACCTCTCTTTCTTTAGTTCTTTCTCCCGTTCTCTCGCGTGTCACAACCTCCCCACAGCCGTGCCGCGCGGTGGCGCACCACCGTTGGGCCCTTATTTGCATAAAAATTGATTTACGGGCGTCGATAGGGAAACAAAGGGATATATGTGCACGCGTATCGCGAGCGCATGCGGGTTTGTACGTAAAGCCTACGATCCGATATTTCCCGGATTCGTTACTCCGGATTTCTCCTACGGATTTCCATCGATATTCACTTTCGTTCGACGATATCGCCTGCACGAATGCATATATATTCACGCACGCTCCTCGTGTACTCGCACGCATATCGTGCCACGAAAAATAGTAGATACTACGTAGAAAGTACATCACGAACTTATTGAAAATACTTCGTAGTTACGAGGTCTCGAATATATCCAAAAAGGTTTTATTACCAGAGCATGGAGAGTGCGTTACGACTGATTCGGGAGTATGTCAGAAATACGTCAGGCAAATAATCACGCGTGTCAGGAGGCGTGAATGAAGAACAATGGATTCGATTTGCGCGCTGCTTGTTCTTGTTCCATGTATGAGTCCGAATTCCGTACGATCGATCGTTCGATCCTCGCGAGATCATCCGGTAGGAAAATTGATGCGCGCGTTCGTGAATGGTTTCCTCGTCGGCTTTGGGCACTAGTTTGCCTCGGGTCCTCGCGACCGCGGGCGTCGGTCGACCGATAATTAACGAGCAGGTAACCAGACTTGTCGCTCGTAGAAAGAACGTTTCGCGAGTCGGTTCGCTATTACGTGTGCGCGCTTCTACAGGCCGATTGCCGCATTTAGAGCCGGGATATTTAATGCGATGTGCATGTTCGAGACGAAAGGAGAGAAGAGGAGAATCGACATTGAAGCGAGAAATGTGAGCAACGTGAAAGAAAAATCAAATAATTGAACATCGTCTTGCATAAAATCCTGTTTGTCAAATGCACCGCGTACCTCGGTCGATAACTGGCGTTCCACCGATCTCATAATTCAATCGCCACCCGACGAACGAAATTTACGATCCCTCGTAATAATCAACGTGTCAACGCCTCGGCGAAAGAACGAGCAGCGGCGCGCGTCGAAGAGGGAAAGCCGAGCGAGAAAATGGGCGAATGAAATATTTTCCGACGAACGAGCACCGACACCGCGCCACCTCCCACGAAAGCCAGCGGCGCGCTATATTCAGTCCACCGCTGCCGGCATTATATTGTTATTAATGGGGAGCTCGCATTATTCCGTTCCAGGGGATGGAATCCGTCGCGGCTACGCATCGGCTCCCAAATTCAACCCCGCGGGGCTCGCGCTCGCCACTTGAATCGAGTAAAAGCGCGAGAGAAAAGCTCGAGAAGAATCGAACGAACGAAATGAGAAAGGAAGGTACGTGGTAGAGCGAGGATCGAAATTCACGGGGGCGTGAGAACGCCTGACGATGTTAAAAACTGGTGAGGCGACGCCGCCTTCCTGCATTATTCACCGCAGTCGATTCCCTTGGCCATTGTACAAGGCGAGCAGACCGGTACCAACATCCGTCGACATTATCACGCGTGATTTATGCACGCGTGTGCACCGCGTACGTCACACTTTGCCAGTGGTTTCGGTAGCATCGGTGCTGGCGATGGTACGACGGCACTGGTAGACGGACAGAGTAAAGGGTAGTAGGGCGGTTCCCTGGAAGAAACTATATTTTAGATAAAACGAGAGCGAGGCCAAAGGATGCAAACGCGTCGTCGTCTCTGTGGCTCCTGGTGGCTGCTGGCGGCGCAGCACGCCACACGCTTTTCCCTCCCTCAAAATACATAAATTTGAAACACAAAGGAAGATGCACGAGCGACGTGGTACTCGTTGTTGCGAGGAATATGGCCCGGAGTAGAAGGGGACTTGGAAGATGAAGGGAGAAATGCTGCTCGGGGTGGCGAGAAACGAGAGTGAAGGGGGTTGAAGAAGGGGTCGATGGGGTGGTAGGATGGAACGGAGGTGGGGGTGTGGCTCGATGGAAATGCAAAGAAGGGCCGACCGGCAGGCACAGCCTCTCCCGAAGTGTTTTGAGACCAAATAGAGCCGAGAAAATCGCAGCTCCGAGGTAGACGGGAGAGGAAAAGCGAAAGAAGAAGAAGGAAAGAGAGAGGAGGGTCTCGAGACGACTCCTCGAGACGCTCCGAGACGTGGAAACTGCTCCCTTAATCCTCCGACCTTCTCCACCTCCATCCGTTTTCCATCCGTTTTTCCTGGTGTCTCTATCATTTTTATATCCCACCCCTTCTTCTCACCCCTTATCCCCTAACCCTCCGGCATCCGACTTAGCCAAATTTTTACCACCTCCCATTCTACTCCGGGCCGGCGTGAGAATAAGAAATCGGGAGAATTTGAAATTCAATCGTGACATCGAAACGATTCGTTGTAAATCGCTCCTGCGTGGCATCTGCACATGCGCGCCAACGTCTCTGTTGAGGAGTAAGTAGGGTACCCTTTGTAAATTCGTATGTCAGAATAGGTATTCGTAAAGACTGCGTAACGCGTCTGTTCGTCGGGCCTTGTAAATTCTAGAGAGAAAGCCCCTCGTTCGCCGTTTCTTGGCTGCAGAAAGAAAACTGGTACGTAATTCCAGTGTAAGGCGTTACGTCATGCTCTCGAAGTTTTCCGCGGAATGGCCTTTGACGCGGGACCGCGAAAACTTCTTCCTTCTTTCAACTCTTTCGAACACCCCTTTTCGCAGTACTAAAACTTGCAAGTACGTACGAACGACTGGCCGCGCTATGGGAGCAGCTTCGTTAAGGGAAAAGGAAGAGAAGCGCGAGAAAGAGAAAAAGTCTACTTCGGAAACTGCCGGTAATCGCGCACTAACGAACGGAGATGCCGACGTCTTAGGTCGAGGGTCTTTACCCGTTACGAGCCGGTTCGTAGCTTCAATACCGAAACATCCGGCTATTCTTTTAAACAAACGAAACTTCTTGACGGATAACGAGCTTCGAATATTCGTCGAGCCACAACCGCTGCGATCCGAGCATTAACAGGGACATGAATTTCTTCTCACCGTCCGATTATCAAATTCACTTCCACGCTATTATACGCAAGCAGGCCATTCTCGCCGGATTCCATTCGAAATGAAGGACACTCGTGGACACAAGTCGGTCGCGCGATTCTCAAAGCACCGCGCCGCATTCTCAGGATTGCCGATACTTTGGATATCGATATTCATTATCGATACCGCTCGAATGAGAAATACTCAGTCAGGCCGACCCGCGCCGTGAAACGCGTCCACGGGCGGGTTTCACTTGGGACCGTGTGGCTGGCGATGGTCTTGGAGAGAAGAACGTGGATGAAAAGGAGAAGAGAGAGGAGGAGGGTGAGGCATTATAGGTTTTATCCTGTTGTACTCGCAGTCTAATTAACGTGCGCCAAAGGGCCGGTGCCTTTTGTCCCGTTTCTTCTGCCTTGGCAGGTGGTACTTACCGAATAAAAGCTCGTACGGCCAGTTTCCGTCCCTTCTTTCCACCGTCATTCTCTCCTCCTCACCTCGCTCCTCTTTGCACTCCTCGCACGGCTTACCTTCTAGTTTCACTTATTATCGCCCGCTCCCCGCGCTCCCGTTCTTTTGGCACCGGCTCGCCTATTCCATTATCAAGGATCTCACGAGAAGAGAGAAGGGTGAAGGGGTTGGTTTCTTCTATGGGCCGACGACCAAGGACCGATACTTTATCCTACTCTTCTTTCGCTCTCTTTTTCCTGCCCCTTCTTATCCTCTGGCTTCTCTACCCTTCTCCTTTTCTACACCTCGGAGCTTGCTTCCTTCCTGGGCCATTAACGATCCGCGGTGCCCATTAACGATCGGGACCATTACCCCGGAAAGTATTTCTTTTCATCGTTCCGTTTATTATTTCGCCCTCCGTCGTTGCATCATAGTTGTTAAGCGCGAGAATTGCAGGAGAAACGTTCGCGCGAGCTCGAGACCATCCGCGAACTACGATCGTAAGGAGAAAACGAATGGCACCTGTGATTGTTCTTCTTCAACTTTCACGCTTATTTCTTTTCCTTCTATCTTTAAACTTCCCCTTCGATTCTCCTCTGCCCACCTTTCTACTATCTTCCTCCTCTTTCGATACCAAACTCGAGCCCACTTTGGACGGAGACTATCGACGTGGCGAGCACCGGCACGTCCGATCGTCACCGAAGTTTCTCGAAACGAGGACCATCGTTGTGATCGTCGTCTACGTGACACAATGGGGTAATGCTTAAATTAGCGTCCACGCGTCGCGACCACCGTGCTGAGTATCGACAGACGGGACCTTCGCCCGTGTAGAACGGCAGAGGAAGTGGAGGAAGAGAAGTGGCACGACGCCGACGCTTCGCTGTTAGCTTCCGGACTCGCGGAAAACTAGGCCGCTCGCGAAACAATGGGGGCCTATGCCTGGCGTCGTTAACGACGCGGCTTCGCGCTACTCCTGATCGCATCCCGAGCTCTCCGGGACGTAGAAGAGGAGGAGCGTGTCCCGACGCCGCACGCCACTCGCTCAAGCCTCGCGTTGTCAGTTATGACGATTCTGGCGCGGAAGAGGGACTAGAGCGGCTGATAGTGCTCGCGGAGTTTTGGTGAATTTGTGACAAGCGTATGTCCTCTTCGTGATCGATTCTCTCGAGCCTGCCTGGTTTTCAAAGGAGTGAGAACGTAGAAGAAGCGAATCTTCAAAATCGCTAGACGGACACCTGTGGACGCGAGTGTTCCTTTTTGTTTGGTAAAGTTTGAATGCGGCTGAAGAGGACCAAAGAATTTTTATGGTCTCGGAACATCAGCTACCGAATGTTCTAAATAATTTCAGTAACAATAGTCTTTTATCCTCGCGTCGAACGCGCGTCGTGTTCAGTCGAGAAACATCCCTTAATTGAATAATCTTGTGGTTACGGTATCTGCAGAGGAAGAGAAAAGGGAAGCGGGACTAAGCGCGCTACCTTTACTCGCGGCAAACACGCGTGCGACGAAATCCGATGCATAAGGAAGAAGCATTCCCAGTGGACGTCGGGCGCGAGGACGCGTCGCGGGAAGCTCTTCGGTTCGTGGGGCACGAATTAACCGCGGCACTGGTTTCCTCTTTGAATGTTTAACGACGGGACTGCGCGACGCGCGATCGTCTTACGTTGAGCAGGACGTGGGTGCAGAGATCCGATCCTCTCGTGGGAATCCTCGTTGGACGGATTCCAGGTTTCAGACATTCGTTGCTGTTTATCCGAGTTCCGTTTGAACCCCGAAAACACTTCGCTCGAAGGATGCTTAAAGAGAAGATTATCCGGGAGTGGTGACTAATCTCGAATTCCTCTAACTTCTTAGACCTACGTTTATCGTAGCGTGCTTTTGCCAGTAACGAATTCGATTTTTCTCGGTGTGAGACATTGTTTGCGAAGTAAAACATTCATCGGCAAGAGGAAATATTAATTATTAGTTTCGTGTTCTTTCGAGTTTACTAAGCGCGCCTGCAATCGAGACGATTGAGAGCTAACGACGAAACGCGAGGATAGGAAGGAAGAGAGTGTTTAATAAGATCGGTAACGAAGCAACATCCCACGCCGACGAAATACATACTTCTTACCTATTCACCTTCTTACACTCTTAAGTATAATACCTTCTCCAAAAGGTTAGCAGATAACGGGAAGTTCACCGCCGCGCGATATTCCGTAAATGGAGACATTCTCGTCAGAGGATACTGTACCCGAGCGTGGAAACTGTTGGTGGTTAAATAATGGGGAGCATTACAGGGACCCTCCCTCCCGAGGGCACCGCGCTACGTGGCTCGGTAGGTCGGAGGGAACGGCAGGTCCAACCGCGCGTCCTCCCACGCGTCGTCTGGGACACAAAGTCGAAAGACGTCGCGGAGCGTGCAGCGCACGGAGGCTAATGAGCCCGCTTGCACTTGTTAAGGTGTTCCAGACAAGTGCACGACGACGGGCTCGTGGACTAATTAATGACGGCTGCATTTGTGAATCGTGTCGATTATCCAGAAAGCTCCTTGTAGTAGCGAGCATTCGACGCCTCTGGGAAATCGAGAGTTCGCGTAGACGTAGATCACGTAGGAGGTTTAAACTTAATTGTTAATAATCTATTTTTACGATCAACTATGAGATATAGTTTCACGGTCATTTTAAAGATTCTGATTGAATTCCTAATTAACAGCGGCTGCATTTGTGAATCGCGTCGATTATCCAGAAAGCTTCGTGTAATCGCGAGCATTCGACGCCTCTGGAAAATCGAGAATTCGCGTAGACGTAGACCACGTAGGAGGTTCAAGTTCACAATTGTCAATAATACATTTTTACGATGAGCAATTTCACGGTCATTTTATAGATTCTGATTTAATTCCTAATCGAGGCTGAAATTTCGAAGTCAAATTTGCGAAGTTTAAATAATCCAGACAATCGCATCGAGGGGCCTCTTGTTAATGAATGGGCTCGTGCGGATCGTTAGAAAGGACGACGATTATGGTCGACCTCGTATTATCGTTGGGCGTGTAGACATCAGTAAGCATCTGCACCGGTCGAATTAGAGACAGGAGCAACATCGATAGTCGATTAAGTTCGAGTTTCTCGTGGACGTCCAGCCGTGTAATTATACCAGTCGCTTAAGTACCTTAAGTGTCGCTAGCAGTTGATAACTTACCTGTAATTACAAGCCAGATCTGATCGCAATATTGATGCACGAATAGTTTTTGGTACGATCCTCCTAATCGTGGGGTAATCGAGAAAATGGTAAAAGCAAATAGAATAGTTTTGCGCGATTTTTATCCTCGGTGAAATTCTAATTTTTCTAATTTCCAAAATGAAAAGTACAAAGCTCTTCCAAACTGTCTCCCGTAGTTTCTCTTAAACAAACTTCTTTGCTCAACTTCCTCGCATACGCTGTCTTGCCACTTTCTCGCTACTTAGCTCCCGCAATTCCGACTTCATCGAGATCTTGCGGTGACAGGGGCACTCGAGGAGCTAGACTTCTTTGCGACTAATATGCCAGTATACCTAAGGGCGAAAACAAGGAACGGCACTCTGCGGATCGGTTTATTTATAGGTGCCACGTAGGTTCATCTTTCTTCTCGCTTTGCCACTAACACCGTCGGCGGATCGTCGCTTGTAAACCCCCGCGGACGTACTTCAGCCTGAAAATCCGACGTAAAGCGTCGCCCACGTACGCTCGCGCTTCCGCATTTTACCCGTAAAGTGGAACGTCTCCTTTTTCTTCCAGAACTGTTCCGCCACGACGCAATTGCAATTAGACAAAGGGACCGACGTTACACGTGGGTCGCCGGTGAAAGCGTCTGCTCGTTAATCTTCCACTGTCGAAGGTTCACGCGCGTCTACGGACGGCAAAGCCATTAAACTACTTCGATTTATTTTGGAACAGGTTCACAAGCGAATCTCGATTTTCAATCTCTTTCCAAAATTCGGCTCCAGCTCGTCGTTCCTGACTCGCGTCCCGTCCCGTGAACAAGATTAAAAGGGAGGGGTGAGCAATTTTACCATAATTCTTCTCGCGATAACTACGTCGATCCACGGAACGTTCTAGCCAGCCCTATTTGTCAACCCCCCTCGCGATTCATAGGAACGTCGGGGCACACGGACTCTAAATCCTGGATTTGGCTGAACACACGTGTAAAGTGTGACGTCGCGTGTCAACAGGCGGTGGGTTGGGATAGGAAATGCCTCAAATAGATGCATAAAGTTGGAAACCTCCGCCGGCTATATTTTCAGGCGCACTATCTGTCCGCCCGTGTCGACCTTTATCGTGCGAAAGTTTGCGCGTGCACGCGTATATACGGATGTAGAATACACACCTGGCGAGAAGCGAGATTGTGTTAACGTGTAACGCATTCGCGGTAACTCGAGTGTCTTCGGGCAAAGTCAATATCGAAGGTAAACGTCATCTCAAATTTAAGCTCCGACCGTCGCGCGTCGGTAGCTACGCTCCCAGGATCGAGTTGGGAATTTGGAAAATATTTTCTCACGATTCCCTTCGTCGAGAAGGTTCTCCACAGTTATTACAATTTTTTTGTCCCTCGCTTCGTCTACATTTTCACCGCGTATTTCCGTTATTTTCGATTTCGCAGAAAGTCCAGAAATAAATGTGCCGGTGATTGTGAAAGTGGTCTAACAATAATTCAAAAAAGTCTGGTTCACAAATCTTTCCGTATCTCAATCGTGTAGGTGACAATATTGCTACGTAAATAGAAAAATTATTCTTCGAAATTATTGACTTGGACCACTTTCACAATCGCCCGCAGAAATCTCCGAGTTTTGTAAGAATTCGAAAGGATAGTTGATCGATCGCGACATGCTTTAGGCAACATTGGAGTAACCGCCGGTGAATTTTCCATCGCATCGTATTCGTCGCCGAGAGTCATGCAGCCCGAGAAAAACATTTTGTCGTTCTCTTCCAACTGCGCGCTCCGCTCGGGCGCATTAACGCGAAGAGTATTTCACCCTCGTCGCAACGAGCGCACGCTTTTCTCGCCGCTTTTCTCCTTCTTTCATTTCCACCCTTTCGATTCCTCGGCGTCGCGACGCTCGCCCGGCGAGTCTCCATTATGCGACGTGGCGCGACGTTCTCGTATCCGTCTCAGAGACTCTGAAAAAAAAAGTGGAAAGCGTTTTAGCGTGTGCGTGCGAGAGAATCGATGGAGCTGGTGTTCCGTGCACTCTCGCATTGCCAAGGACAAAGGGCAGGGGCCTTAAAGGGCTCGCGCGACGGACGCTCCAAGTCGTCGGACACTTTTCACCACGGCCTCGAGCTCTCATCGAGTCTTCGAAAGAGTCGACGGGCAAACTCACGTCACTTTAAACCCTCCGATTCGTGTCGTCCGAATGGCGCGAGGGCGTCGAACGTGCCCAAGAGCATTCTCGGCCAACGAATTCCTACCTCGTATGTAAGTTTTATCGAGCGAGGAGAATTTTCAGGCACCATTGTGTCCAATGCGGGCTGAAGATCCGCAGACATACGTTTCGCAAAGTGGCGAGGAGTGGAGAGTACTCGGTAAACTTCTGTCCTCGTCAACGATTTCTCTTCGCGCCATTTCTTCTTTTTACGATGTATTTGGATGCGCCACGGCGCTCGTGGAATCTTTCGTTTGAGAGAGGAAGCACGCAGGTGGGTGAGATTCATTCGTATCGACGTTCTAGGCCAAGTACGTGAGCAAGGGAGAAAAAAAAGGTGATGAATCGTTTCTCTTTTCTAGTCCTCGAGAAATTCTGCTATCCGCTTAGATGAGCACGAGGATTTTTAGAACGACAGACAACTCTGTCCGAGATCGAAGGAAGAACGCACGTCGACGCGTACGAACACCGCTTACCCGCCACTTCCATTTATAAAACCTACTGCGGAAGAAAAATCATTTCCAACTCCTCGCATCTCACGGAAACCAATCCACACAGCCTTAATTCTTCGAAGGTCCGATCTACCAATCTGAGACGTAATTTCGATCGTAGGGATCGCCTCGAAATATCCAGGAGAATCTTCTCGGGAACACGAATCGACATACATCCACTTTATCCACCTTGGGAGCCTAATCCTCGCACGACTACCCGGGTATTATTGGAAAGTTCGCACTCGATCATCGAGAGCGCCGCAGTTTCGAACGGTGGGAACGCCGGCGCTGCTGGTGCCAACCCCCGCCGCGATGACAAACTTACGGCCGACAGAATGACACAGGGGCAAAATGGCAGAAGCAATTCTCCATGACGTAATACCGGGAGACAGTTATGCTTCTCCTTCTCCCCCCTTTCTCTCTCTATCTTTATCTTGCTCTTACATTTCCACCCCACAAGCCACTCCACGCTCGCGAACCCGTGGTACCCATTCGTCCGTGGGATCGTAAGAGAGTTGGTGAGGTCGAGAGAGAACGAGATGCGAGAAGGATATGAAGGAAGGAGGGCGTCGGCGTCGTCGGTGGCGTCGTTGGTGGCGCAGGGCCTCCCAGTCGAGGACTCGCAGGTAGAATATCAAATAGAGGCCGATAGCTCCCGGTAGACGTTCGCCTATGTAAGATAAACGAGCCAATATGGCCCGTGACACTCACTAACTGCCGGATTTAGTGAGCTCGATAACCGATAACTTTCTTATTAAGTCGACTCCGGATTCTGCTTCTCTCTCTTACCGTCTCTCTGCTTTCCTCTTCCTCTCCTTCGACTTATCGGCGCATAACTGAGGAACCCTCCTCTTCTATAAGATACTCCCACCGCGAGTCTAGTCCCCAAGTGCAAGCTGGTCCCGCGAATCATCTTTCCTTGAGTAACGGCGCGCTTCGTCCAAGGCGTAATCGTTTCTCGAGACGCATTACATGCAGCAGGCTAGATTAAAATTTGCACAGAGGGACAATCCGATAAGCGCTTCCTCTTGAATTCGGTACTTAGTTTCTCTACAACGTGACCCTTTTTTGCTCCTTGGCTGTTCCTAATCGCGGGGACTGTACCGTTCTCTTGTAGTTATCTGCGAGTGGGTTGGATGTTTCGGATAAACGAAGGAGGAGGTCCTTTGACTTTGACGGCGTTTAAATTCTGTTCGTTATACTTGCTGCAAATCGGATGTTTGGGATTGAATTTCAGAGTTTGAGAATGATTTTCTTTTTTTAGAGTAAAGGACGGTGATTTTCTTTTGGGGTTAGCGAAGCGTTCTCTAGGTCCGGTCGAAGAATGAAAAAAGGGTGGTATTAACGACGTCGGCGGCACCATCGTCGTCGTCGTCGTCGCGGGTTAATCTTATTTCGCATTAAGAAAATTTCATTTTCAACGCGTCTCCTCCCCTCCGGCAGCGCCACACCACGTCGAGCTCGAGCAATTTCAGATGAAATCAGATCAGGAGTTCCCGTCACCCGCTGTAATCTTTACTCACGGTTATTATTGGTAATGATAAGGTTACGGACGAAGGAGCGATAAGATCGGCGAGAGAGAGAGAGAGAGAGAGAGAGAGAGAAGCGAGAATGAGACAGAGAAGCGAGAATGAATGAAGAAAAAACACGAGTGAAGTAGAAAGAGAGAAGCTTCCGATCGACGCTTCTTCCCATCACTTCTACGCGAGTCCAGAAGGCACTCTCAGATTTGATCTCGTCTCACGCGCGTAGATTAAATTTGACTTAATTTTACGGTGGGCTTCGCGGCACGCCGTGCAGGTAAATAAGGAGGGACCGGACCTTCTTTTTACGTGCAATTTAACTCCGCGATCCCTCGAACGAAGAATTGTTTCCACTAGTTTGCACGTCGTACCACAGTAATTACGTTCCCTCGATTATTACCTATAATAATAACCATCAACGAGGAATTCGTCCATCGACGAGTATCTACCCCCTCGAAATAAATTAACCCCGAGGATATTATTGAAATATCGAATTTTTGGCCCATCGGCGAAACGTTAATAACCTAATTTCAGTCGTCCGAAAAAGGAACTTTCAATGTCGAATTTTCATTCTATGAAAATTTCAGTTATGAAAATAGCGCGATAAGAACGATCGAGATCTCGTATTTTACGACTCTTTTCTCAGTTCTAAGAGTTCGTAGGTATTCTCTCGAGTGAACGAGCACACCCGTAAAGATCGCTCGACCGAGAGATTACGAAATCCAACGTACAAATCCGATGGCCATTTCCTGGCGCGATATTCGGCGGTAAACAGAGTCTTCGTAACTTTCTGCTCGGTTGGCGAAAAGCTTCGTGGAAAGGGGAAAGGGACTGTCGGAGGAGATGCCTAGTGATAGAGAGAGAGAGAGAGAGAGAGAGAGAGAGAGAGAGAGAGAGAAGAGACTCAAAACTAAGTTTTCGGCCTCGCCACTGGCAGAAGCGGGACGATGAAGAAGGAGCCAGTCCCTCCGCGAAGAGCGAGAGGGCAGAAGGGCTCGGGCCCTCGTAAATGTTTCACGACGAACTTTCTTCCGCTCCCTCTTTACCCTCCTGCTTCTCCTCATCCACCTCCGCATTTAGTCACGGGCCTCTAACTTCGACCCCGTAGGAAGGAAGTTATTAATCTGCGAGAAGTCAATCCTTCTCTCGCTTCTCGTAACTCACAGTCGGCCCATTGTACTCTCGGCCCTCCTCCGTGCAATTATGCCTCCTCCTTCTCCCGTTCTGCAGCCTCTCCTCTTCCACCCTCTTCTCTTTCGGCCTACACCCTTCGCTCTCTTTCGCCTCCCAGTGGAATTCGTCCGTGACTCGTCGACGCATTCCACGACGAGTAACGGCGCGCGTCGTTCTGTCCTGCACGGTTCTCTCGGTTGGTTTCGCGAAGAAGGAGGGGCGGAAAAGGAGAACAAGAAGGAGGGGGAAGCTTCGAATGACGAAGAGAGAACCAGTCGGGGACGTTAAGCGAGTCTCGATTGAATAATTCATTGGCTTGCACGACGCGCGCCCTCTCGTCGTGTAAGCACCCTCCTTCGTTGTCCTTTTCAATCTCCACGCTGTATCATTCCACATTCTCCGCTTCCTCGCGTCCGCGATTTTCACATTCCTCTCCCTTTTGGTCGCGAAATCGTCATGTCCAATGTCGTTTAGAGTTGTTTTCTATCATTCTTTCGCTCCTTTAATGGAGACTTCTGGACGATGAGATGAAATTGCTTGGAAAAAATGCAGAGACTTTTCTTCATCGTCCCCTTCTTGCACGAGAATCTCGAGCTACCACCGATCACGGTCTTTTTTTCTAATTTTTATTATTCTTGCCCTCCTGTAATACGGATTCTTGTAATGCGACGATAACATGAAACGTCTGCGATTTTCACACTTCTCTCCCCTTCATTCGCGACGTCGGCGTCGGTCGTGTCTACCGTTCTTTAGAATCTTGGGTTATTCTTTCTCTCCTTCAATACGGACTTCTAGAAGGAATGAAAATCTGGAAGAATAAAATCGCGTGAAAAAATGCAGAAGTTTTTCCTTCATCATCTCCTTCTTGCAAGAAAACCTCGAACCACCTTCCTTGGGTCTAAGGAATTTTCATCTTCTACTTCCTGACGGGAATTCTCTCACCGCGAATGATAGATCGATTCCACCGCGCCAAGAAAATAATTGTTTCTCAGTTGTGATTGGCGTTTTCGGGACGATCGTTTTCGTTTCACGGCGCCTTGGCGTTCACTCGTTGGAGCAAAGTATACGAAGTGAGACGAGGTAGAAGGAATATTCGGAAAGATAAGAGATACGTATTAAATCAATCAAACGAAAAGTGAATTCTCAGAATTCGAAAGATCCATTCTTCTCCCTCGCCTCTCTAACCCTAACCCTATCAGAGATCACAGATGTTTGCGAATCAGCTGGAAAAGACGCTCCATTCGAAGTGCCCGGAAAAGTACATCGGGAAAGTTTCTCCGTACTTTCTCATCTCGTTCTTACGAATGTCGAATCACGACGTACAGTCTCGACTTAACGAAGTTTTCGCGAAAACAACCGATCCGGAGAATCTGGCAACGAAACCGAGAGAGGCAAGTGAAACGGTAGCACCATGATGGAGGAGACGGAGGAGGAGAAATTGCAGGCTGAGGGAAAAGGCGGTGGAGAGAAACTCTGGCCGGTGAACTTTCGTCGTTTGAAAATACGAGCGATATACATTTGGCATCGTTGCCAACTGTTGCCCGACGTTCCTCGCAATTTAATTACTATTAATAACTGCGAACGAAACTTCTTTCGCGCGCGCGCGCGCCCGTCCAGCGGAAGGGCAAGAAGGCCGAGTAGGAGAGAAAGTCTGCCAATTAAAGTATTCTCGAAACTTTTCGGCGCGGATCCTTTGAGTGGCGCGATAATTTATAAGCGCTGCCCCACGCGGCGGCTCGAGAATTAGGAAGCGGCATGAAATTATGGGAAAAGTTCGCGAATGCAACGACGAACGCTCGGAGGTAAAAGAAACACGAGAGACAGATGATTATTTCTCTTTCCACGGAATTTCCAGTTGTCGCGAATAGTAATCCTCGTGGAGTCGAGTCCATCGGACACGCTCACGTCTGACGGTGGGTGGGGGTCGTCCGTGTGTCGATAACCGATCTCAGCCGCAAGTTCTCCTTCGTCGAGTTTCTCGATCAAGGACACCTACGTTTCTCGATTAAGAAGACATCTTCGCGAGGATTAAGGTAGAGCCCGTGTTTCTCTCCATTTATCCACGCAAAGTTTTTCTCTGTCGTCCGACGAGCAATTCGCGCGCGATTTAACGATTTGAAATGTGCTATTTTTATCGGTATTTATATCCCAGAATGTGTTTCTCTCTTCTCGCACGTTTTCCAAATGTATCTTCGTATTTTCAACATATGCGAAATGTATTTTGTTGAACGTCCCTCTTGATGAGATAACAAGAGCGCTTTGTTATCGTACCTTTCTCCGCATTCGCATTATCCACATTGTAAACCTTCTCGTTAATTAAACTTCTGCTTCTCGTTCCGATGACCTTTGCACCCCGCTTCCGCGCGTGAGTTCCGGAGCATCGTGTTCCGCGATATTCTCCAACTTCTCGCCCATGCAATTCGTTTTACATCACGACTATGCATACTCTCCAGGTTCGTGCACCTTCATGCATTTCTAATATCCTGTTTGCGAAGGGCGGACTAGCCCTTGTCTCGTGTGCATCGCGCGTGCATTTCGAAGAGAAGCACGCGCGAGTAATGCAAAACTTCTGCGCCACACGCGAAAGGCAGTTCTTCGAATATTATAAACTTCCCTTGTACAATCTCTTCAGCAATTCCTTTATAAAATTGGGTTATAAGCTACAATGGTGAATCGAAGCGAAGTGAATTTGTCCAGTTTATCTAAATGTTTGATCATAATGTTCCTTCGATCCTCGTGAAATCGACGAACCTCAAAATTCTCCGGAACCACTTGAAAGGAATCGATAAGAAATTCCGTTAAGAAATATCCACTGTTCTCGATAGCTTAAACGCCGCTTCGTCCCGCCACGTCGCAATTTCTACCCTTTCCTTTCTATCATTCTCCACCTACCCTCTTTCCCGCGCGAGACGAGATATTAAACCAAGGAGTACCGAGAATATTGCGATATTTAAGTAACGGGAACGTAAGAAATTTCCCGGGCTCTCTGCTCGGACCCTCCTCCTTCTGCTTCTCCGGTATTTTCTCCAGAAATCCATTAAGAGAGCGAAAGATTTGCTGTGCCGGGGTCGAGGCAATATAAGCGCGCGTAAACGTTCCATTTACATTTTTCCATCGAAAAGAACGTCCCTCCCTGTTTACCGAGGAGCGGAAGCATCGTCTGCGTTTACCCGGTAAAGACATTTCCGAAGATAGCTTCTTACATTTTCAATACGTACGCTCCAAATTACAATTCTGCGTCAACTTTCAAAATTCCACATGCCGATCGCGCCTCGACGAATAGAGCACAATCAACGTACCCCTGAATTCGATACTAATGGCGATCAATCGATCGAGGGGGTAAACCGCCAAATTTGTGTCTCGGCTCGTTAACCACGATGACTTGGACGACATCGTTGAAACAATAGCGGGCAGAGAAGAGCCCTGGGATTTCCCTGGCGAACGAGGTAATTGAACGGAACGCGACGCGAAAATGGGACAGTTTCGGTGACGGCGGCTTGTGCTCGTGCGCGTTCCAATCAAACGATCGCGTACCGATTTCGCTTTCTCTCTTTTTCCACACGGTTCAAAGGGCATTCGGAGGTCCGATAGATGAAAAACGTGGGGACACGAGCGAGCGGAGGAGGCTGGAGCGAGGGCAACCGTGGAGAAAAGAGACGAAATCATCGGAGGGTCGTGAACGACGGGACGTATGCTGGTTGCGTTGCCAGCTTTTGCGATCTTTTGTCCGGTCCACGAGGCCGTGGCACGAGAGGTCAACGGAAGAGAGGAGGAGGGTAGAGCACTGGAGCCAGCCTGTCCTACCTACTACCCCGTTTTTCCAGAAACGTCGGAGGAAAAGAGGTCGGTGAGCGAGGTACCGATGCATCCGAGAGGTTTAGTCATGCGAGAGCAACGACGTTACCGGCTGATTTCGCTCCAACTTGCGAGTCCGTGAAATGAAAATCTCCCTGGCGAGTAAATGCAGCTGGAGATGGGTCAGAGGGAGGTGAAACAGTTTGCGAGGTACTTTAATCATCGCTTGAAAATTAAACGGGGTATATTTACCGAACGGTGGGTTTAATATCGTAGGGATTTGGCTAGGTGGAATAACGCAAAGTGATTAACAGTAAAAACAACGAAGAAAAGGTTAAATATATCTCGTACTTGTCCTTTCGCGTTCACGGTCTTCTGCCGACTGGTCGCCGTTCCGTGTCTCTTTCTCTCGTCATTCTCCTTCTCGCTTAAACTCTCGTTCTTCCTTTGTTGTTAAGGGCCGAGCGCCTCTCCGTACGCACACATTCGTGACATCGAACGCATCGAATCGTCGACTGCGCGCACGCACACTTTTCTCAATCCCACAATATTGTAAATATGTTCGAAGTTGTTCCAGAGGTAAGGCTAAGCTTATCTAGAGTCTTAATCGACGAATTAGAGAATGCTAAATTAATGAGAATCTTCATTAACGAACTTTTTGGGAATCCTCGAAAATTTATGCGAAGAGAGGCGCTGATTAACTAGTGATAACGTCTCTGAGGATCATCCAGGGAGTCCCTCTCGCAGGTGGCCGCAAGGAATTCGACGTTGCACGCGCGATCGTCGTGGGTGGCTCTAGGAAACTTCGCGGCAACTATCAGTCCCCTCTCGTAGCCGATATTAACTTCGCGGGAGATGGATCGTCCCGTCAGAAGCAACTTGGAGAAATTGGAGTCTGCCAATGACGAGAGACGAGATTGGCAGGACAAGGTTGCCTAGAGACAGAAGAGAGAGAGAGAGAGAGAGAGAGAGAGAGAGAGAGAGAGAGAGAGAGAGAGGATAGACTCGTGTCGTATGAAAGCGACGTAAGAAGATGACAAAGGAGAATTGAATTTTACTAAAGTAGAAATTGAAAGCGGAATTATTGTTTACGATGACCGTTGTCAAACAATCGAAGCAACGAAGAACTAGAGTAAGATTAATCCCTCGAATGCGAACTCCGACGCGTATAATCGCGTCTGGTAATCACGCAGAGAGTCTCTCAAAGGATCGGGATGTGTAAAATAGTTGAAGACGGGTGAGCACGATTACGGAGGATCAAAGAATTCGAACCGAGGAACGACGTCGGCTTCTGTATGCAATTAACGCGCTCGTGCAACCGCGAAGGATTAAAATCGCTTAGATCGCATTTCCGTCTAGGAATAGCGAGAGGAAAAGGAACAGGGAAAGACGAATAGAAAAGAATGGAGTGAGAGAGGGAATAAAGAACGAGAGTGCGCGACTAACGATGGTTCATTAAATACAAATCGCATTATGAAACTCCTTGACGGGATCGGAGCGCATCCTCCTCCTCTCTTTTCGTGTTTCAATCCCCTATTTCACATTCTCCTTCTCTCTCTCCTTCGTGCACTTTCTCCTCCACTTCTCGTTTTCCTTCCAGCCAAGAGTTCGCTTCCGCCTGAGCGCGCATTACGCGCCAGGCCGCGGCTTGCGTTTCGTTTCGCGGCCTGGAAGAAGAGGGAGAGAGAATAATTAAGAGGAGACGAGTGGATAAGATAAACCATCGAGGTGTGCAAAAATATCAGAGCCGAGGGTGCCTCTCCTTCTCCATTCGACCGTAAGAATTACGCTCGAAGGTCGAAATCGTCTCCTCTCGATCGTTATCCCTGCGCGCCAAGGAAGTCGTAAAATGATTTAGTCAATTATTGACGGTAAGATCGCCAAGTATTAATTGCGATTCTAATTACAACGCGACACTCGAGGTGTCCCAGTGGCGTCGCTTCCTTAATTGCTGACTCTCGAATTTCACGAAGCACCGCGGGACGAAATGCACCGCATGCGAGAGCAATCGCGCAAAGGACCATCGATTTCCGACGAAGAAATATATTCTTTAGGTAGAAGCGGCAATCGAAGTGTTAATAAGTCACTATTGGATATCGTGCTTGAGTTAATCCGAAAACTTCAAAATACCATGGCCCACGAGTATTCGAAATTACAGCCAACTCACGATCGTGGCTCGTATCCGAGGTGTTTAATCGCGCGCGCAACTTTCACCTTCCCACACATAAATAATCGACATTCCAACACCCACGCTCTTCGCTTCGTCAAAAATTCAATCCTGCTCACCTTCGGACCCGCCGAGACCACGGCGGCACTTTTTAAATTTCGCGCGCCTTTTCAAAAGGCCTTACGCGAGAATCGGTGGAAGCGGCGCATTTCCTCGTTATCGTTCGAATCGTTGGATCTCCATGACGGGCGGGACACCGTACGAGTAAGCTAGAGCCACCTCGCGCTTATGATAATACAGAAAGTTATCGCGACATTAGCATAACGCTCGAGCGCAATCGCGCTCGTACGGGAAGCACGCGCGTGTGCACGCTTCGCGTCTCGCGCCTTCGTTATCTATGCTGACCACATGCCGCGTAATCTTCCTCATTATATCCACGCCGCCCCGTCCCTTGTTTTACATTTGCATTAGGGCGAAAATGTTTGCGTACGCGCGTAGGTCCTGCACGACCCTCCTGCCGGGCTTTGATTTAGTTCGCGCGGAAAGAAAGGACGAAGAGAAAACGTGGATGAAGAGCACGGACAAGAATGAAACACTTAGCCAAGCACGACGCGTCCTCGTATCGTTTGCAACATTCGTTGTACAGCTTTCGTAAAACTATCGAAACGATCTTAAAATTGATTTTACCAAGTTGAGAACTACCGAGTGTCTCGTCTGGCCGGTAATTCCATCTGTTCCTCCTCTCTTCTTCGTCGACGTCGAGTCTACCGTCTAGCGGCTTCCTTCGTCGCCATCCGAGCAAGACGCCGAGCTGTAGAAAGGGACGAAATTCTCGGCCGTTGGAACGGCGGAAATTCCGGCGACGGCAATTAACGCTAAGCACTTTAGTGTGTACCCCCGCGGTCGTCGCCGGACAAAGGGGAAAGGATCCAGTTGATGGAAGCACGTGAACTCCCTTTCCGCGTGCAAACATTGTTGCCAGCGACGCCTGTGCGACGGCAACTTTGGACAACGACGACGACGACGAAGAGAACGACGAGACTAGGTGCCTTCCTCAAAATCTCCGAGAAACTCGGAAGCCTTTCCTCCTCTCGCGGAGAGACAAGCTACCTCCGGAGGAAAGTCTCATGGAAAATTCAAAACTTGCCGAGGCAAGCGGAGACTCTACTGTGACCGCGCGACCGATTTACCCCACCCACGAATCCTCGCTTTATCTTTGTATCTACGAATAGCGACCGAATAGGAGGAGAAGATGGCTCAGATCGATCCACGAGGTCCTTCTCCGTCGATTTCGAAGAAGCGAAATCGCGGCGGTCGAGGTATCTGATTTTTCAAAATTCTTAGAACGTCCAATGGAATCTGAGGCTTGGAAAAATTTTGAAGAATCTCTTCTTTTCAAGAGAAAAGTGGTACGGAGGAATGCCGGAAGTGGGAGGAGGTGGCGTAGAGAAAGCGGAAACGGAACATGGCCGCCTTATATTTCTTCTACGATCCACCTCCACCTCCACTTCCATAAATCGATTCGCGTCATTAACCACCGCGTTATCCAGCCGTGAGACTTTACGATTAACCCGCGGCCCCGACTGGCTTCGTTGGCGGCTCCGTTGGATTTCTCCCCCACCTTCACCTCCACCCTCTCGACGCCGTTCGTTCGTTTGTTCCACCATTCGTCCGCTCCCTCCGCAATTCGTCCGCCACGCTCGCTCGCTCATTCGTTCAATCGCTCG
The DNA here is from genome assembly GCA_944319695.1 of Tiphia femorata. NCBI lineage: Eukaryota > Metazoa > Arthropoda > Insecta > Hymenoptera > Tiphiidae > Tiphia > Tiphia femorata. The sequence goes on from OX090902.1 coordinate 7,816,302, forward strand.
CTCGTTCTTTCCCACCGTTCATTCGTTTGCTTGTTCATTCGTTCCCCGGCTCGCTCGTTCGCTCGTTTGTTGGCGCTCGTATACGATCTTGCTCGATCGACGTTCATTATCGCGGATCACGCTTCTAATACCGGATTCGACTCGTTCCACGTCAAGAGGGAGAGAACGCACTACGGCCCGAAGGATTCTGAAAATCGCGGGACAGATTACGCGAGAAATGCTCGCAGTGAACGCGAGAACGCGAACGAGAAGAGAAAGTACAGCTCGTAAAGCTGTTTTCGCGAAGAGAGACAGGTGGATTCTCGTCTCTTTTGGAAAAAAAAAAAAATCGTAAACGAGTTTAAACGGCTTCGATGCATCGTTGAGGTGGAAAGCTTGGGTAGATGGAAACGTTTAAGCGATGTCATCGTTCACGAGGGTGACGTAGACTTTTCGACAAAATTTCAGATTATCACGCGCCCCGGCGAACGAGAATCGTGGGGTACCCTTCGACGTTTCTCGTCGTTTCCACCGCGTGACCGCGTACGACTCGCCATTATTTCTCGCGATCGATGCCGAGCACCTGCGTACCCTCTGATTTATTTCGGTCCGCCGCCGCCGCCACCACCGTCGTCTCGCGGCACGTTTTAATCTCCGCTCCCTCCATTCTCGTCCTCTCCTTTTCCCTCGTGGAACACGTAAACGCGACATTTCTGATTCGCCGAGATCGCCCTCCGTCAAATTTTACCCTTACAAATTGCGGGGCTAATTCGGTCATCGAGATCACGCGCGCCGAAACTTTGTTCGATCGAACGATCGTGCGAGAAAAGCGAGAAACTGGAGAAGTGAAAAGCTTATGCGACGAACTTTGTATAGTATATTGTACAAGGGTAGTTTTCCGTTAAATCTTGTTCTAGTAATAACGTAGGGGCACAATAACTGGAGTGATTTGATAACGAGCGGAAAAGGCATAATGCCTTACACAATGTCTGGTAAATAAATAATAAGCTCCCCTCTCCATTCATCCCTCGTAAATCGTGTGTATTAATGAAACGTTGAATAGTCTCAAGAAAATCTCATTTTACCTCGACTCTCGGTTCGATTATCCTTCCTCCTCTTTCGCTTGTTCGTATTGTCCTTTCTTTTCTCTTCGCGTAGCCTTGTCCTCGATAAGATTAATTGCAAAAATTACGGTTAACATCCTACGAAGAAGACAGGCTTCCGCTCGCTTAATTAGCAGCCTTCTCCCTCCTCGCCTACACGCGAGAACGTCACCTCCTCCGTTCGCCTCTCGTTTTTGCAGTTTAATAATAAGCTGCACAGAAGCTGCTCATAAGCAGCGAGACGCACCGACGAAGTGGCCATGCTTATGAATCGACAAGAATGCAGGACGATCCATCAATCGATAGTTCGCGGCCTCCACCACTGCCACATCGAACCTTCTCCCACTTCTTCCCGGTAAACCACAGCGTCGATCCATCAGCCACCCAGCGGTCGTTTCTTCGACGGTTTAACGTCCTCTCGAACACCGATTTCCTTTCAGCTGAGAGCAATGGCCGACGCCATCTCAGCCGACACCTCCTGCGCGGACACCGACGCGTTTCCACCGTCGACGGGTGCCGCTGGGCTCAGGTGGTTATTAATAATTTGCTCGGCATCGGTCAGACTCTCGCGGAGGTGGTCTTGAGAGGGAAGATGGGAGGTGGTGGATGTGGAACGAAGAGGTAAATTGAAAGATTTTTGGAAGGTGATTGACGGAAGAATGGAATTCGTGCTAATGTAAATATGATTTGAGAAATTTCCTGGCGTGCAATGTGAATGCGTCGAAGTATTTTCTAATCGTGTAATCAAATTCACGGAAGCCATTAAAGCCAAGAAAAATTGCTTGAAACGAGAGGACGAGGAAGATCGTTTCCATCAATTTAGGAGGTATCGCGCGCAATTACAAGCGTTTCTCATCGTATACGGGTAAAATCCTATCGATCGGATATTCTCTATTGGTAGAGGAGTTATGAAAGGATACGAGCGAGTGGAACGAGATGGTCGATGAGAATAAGATGCGAGAGGAGGGAGGCCGAGATGAACGCGGGGACTCGCGTTTATACATAATCCATGCTGGCGCCTCTATAGAAAACGTATATATGTACACCGTTACGTAGGTAAATAAACATACACGTGAGCTCGTGTATACGAAAAAGCGCGCGTAGGGGGTGTACGTGCGAGTTATACGAGCCGCGAGAGGTAGAAGGCCGCTCGCGCGTAACGTCACGATATAATCGTTATCCGTTAGGATTTATGTGCTTTCACGAGATTAAAGCAAAACGCGATCAATCCTAGAGATTGGCCGCGCGCGCCTGCGAGTTTTCGGACGTTCTTAAAATTTTCACGGAGGCAGCTTGTCTGCTTGGTAGAAGGCCTCCACCTCGTTATTCTTTTTTCAGCGCTTCTCTACCCACCTCCCTCTCTTTCTTCTTCTCTCGTCCACCGAGAATCGTCGACAAAATGGCCGCGGAATTTCTTTTCCCTCTCCGAGATCCAACGGCGCACATCACCGAGAGATTCTTTTATCGCAGTTTAAACTGGCACAGCAGTAGTTTCCTCTCGATTCTCCGCAAAATTTCATTATAAATTCTCGAGGAACGCGGGCCCATCGATACTCGCCAACTAAAATATTCCGAGAATACCGGTATTCATAATACACCTGGCTTCTCTCTCTCTCTCTCTCTCTCTCTCTCTCTCTTTCTCGTTCTCCCGTGAACCGACTCACGGTCAAACTAGGCGAAATATTAAATTCTTCGTGACGCCCTGGTGGTCGGCGAGTCCGCGGGAAAGGAAAGATTTATTCGACTTCCGGAATTAGTAGTCGAGCTTTGCAGCCCGCACTTTCTCGCCCTTGCGTCTTCTCCTCGTCCCTTCTTATCCCTTCCAGTCCCTTCTCCCTCCCCATTACCCTCTTCCTCCCGCGTCGGTTTCATCAAACTTCTCGCACCTGCTACGTGTTCATGAATAAAATGTCGTTAAGGGAGCCCGTGTAAACGGAAGGACGGCGAGGGAGAAGAAACACTTACGTGAGAAGAAGACTCGCGTCTGAGCTTGAGCGAATTAAAATTTAAGTGGCGCGCCAGGAGAAGCGGGCGAACTTAATTATTCCTTTCGCCTCGCGATTCGTTTTCGTCTGTCCCGGGTAAATTGAGACTCTTAATTGAAACTTCCCCGCGTCTTTGACCGATTCGAAAAATTCTTCCGACACCTTGGCAGATCGAAGATCGCGTTGAAATCCGAGGAGATGGAAAAATGTTCGAGTCGCGAGACGACGAAGGTCGAGAGTGGGGCGACAAGGTTGATTGGACTCGACCACCAGCATCAACACTACGATTCGGTATCACCCTGTTGATCGACAGATCCGTCGGATGGCGGCGGAGGGTCGCTGACCAGTTAGTGGATGGCCGCAATGTAATCATTTGCGGTGCCAGAATGGATGCGGCCACCCCTTCGCCCTCCACCCTCGTCCTTCGCCCTTCTCCTCTCTCTACCTGCTTCTCCCTTCCTTCTTCGGCTCTCTCTCTCTCTCTCTCTCTCTCTCTCACTCACTCACACCCTCTTACTCCCTCTCTCCCTCTCCATTCTCTCACCCTCGTCCACGATCGTCACCCACTCTCTCTCTCTCTCTCTCACTCTCGAGACCAGGCCATGCCCTGTATTGGTTGCAACCCCCTTGACCCTACCAAATCCTCCCTCCGGCCGGACTATCCGAGCCGGCTGTTAATAGGGATTGAGACCCCTTCTCCCACTAACAGAGGTTTGGCTTGCTCGCCCCAAGCGCAGGCGAGCGACCGTTTGCACTCGGCTCTCCGATACGGTCCTCCTCCTCCTTCTAGTCCTCGTGATCCTCCTCACCCTCTTACCTCCTATCCAACCCCTTCTCCTTCCTTCCATTTCGGTGCTCATCCTCCTTCAACTTTCTCCGTGTCCATTTCTCTCCAACGCTTCGCTTTCTCTACGCAACTTTATCCATCGCGCGTTCTCTCCCTCTTCCTTCGGCTTCTCTTTGTTCTCCGACTCTGTCGGCCAAACACACACCGAGGACATTCACCCTGAGAGACGATCCGATGCAATCGCAATTATGCGCGAGGAATTGGCGCGAGCTCGCCCGCCGGCGACGAATCATCGAGATTGGCTCGCGCACCTCGCGGAAGTTAGGCGCGCGCACGCGCGCCAGGAAAATTCCACGCTAACGGTATTTTATTTCGTTCCTCTCTGCCGCCCTTCCGGCCGCGTTCGTAGCCTGCGGCGGCGCGTGGAAGGTCCGTCGGAAAATTTGACGCGGCATACGCGCACGCTCGGTGGACGATGAGCTTTGGGGATGGTGAGAGGGGGGTGGTGGTATGGTGGTCCACCACCACCCCCCGTAATAACGTCGTTAACATCGACTGGATACCTCGCGCTTGGATGTCTGACGGTGGATTGGCTCGTTCCATGGCCACCGATTACGCTGCCACTGATACGATATTCTCTCTGTCTCTGCCTATCTGTTCCTCTCTTTTCCGCGCGCATGCAATTCACCCAGGCCGATAGACAATAATCGCAGTAACGCGAGAGAAATCCGCCGTTATTCGCGTGGCACGCCATCGCGCGAATTGGCGCCTTCTTGAACGGATGTACCAGTTTCGAAGCTTCGCGATATTTCGAGAATAAATTGTTGTACCGCGATAAAGACTCTGCTTGATAATTGTCATTACGAAGACCAACTGTGCGAATCGATCGTTCTTCGTACGGGAGAATATCAAGAGGTCCTCTCTTGCACGCGCACCAGGTCCCTAGCCAATTAGAATCCTCGTGCCCTCTGACTGTACCGGCTAAACCCCTAACGTGCTCGATCAGCGGATTAATTAACGAATTAATCAGGAGGATCACATTGCGCCAAGTGATCCACGTTAATGCCACGCACGTTGCCCGAAAGGATTTCTCAACTGACCGTCACATTCACGCCTATTTCACCGTGCCAACTAACGACTACGATTCTCTCGTAGAGTACTTTTCCAAAAGTTCCAAAATCCCGTAGCAATCGGCATCCCCGGGGGGGCTCGTATTTCAAATTCAAATTTAAATAGATTCGCCCCGCCTCTACGTCGAAAATCCTCGACAACTGGGCGGGCGCGCGTTCGGCTATTAAAATCTTACGATTAACGCCGTTTAGCGAGAACGATAATGCCACGGATTGAGCCCCGCCGCGAGGGTACGCGAGGCCGAATGAAACGATCGAGATTTAATAACGATTCGTTGAACAGCCGGAGTTAATTGCGAGCACACGTTACCTGCGCCATCGACCCCCCTCACTTCTCTCCTTTCGGAATCGCTCGCGCCTCAGTTGGCCCGATTAAAACGATTACAGGTGGTGCAGTAATCAAGAAGGATTTTCGAAATCCATCCCGCGTACGGTTCTCACGAACATTAACGGGCATGCGTTTGAATGAAGATACGAGGGAGCAAAGATCGAAGAGTACCGAGAAAAACTATCTCTTGATTTATTTCGCGAATTTTCATGGATTCATAAGGCTTCTCGAAGTGGCAGGCAAACGCTGCGCTCCTTCGATCCATCGAATGTTTTTTGCGGGACGCGCTATGAAAAAATTCAGTAGAAATTCAACCGCGATGGTTTTTCAAAAGCACGAGAAATCAATGGCGCGTAACGAACGAGCCATGGAGTTGCTAGTCGAGGGCGATCGGGCGATGATTAAACGAGCACTTTTAGTGGGAGAAAATTAATGGATAATTCTGGTTCGGTAAAAATACCTTACGTCGCCTCGGAAAATTCTCTAGAAATTATTCGTGCCCTTGCGATTGCGAAACGTGCAACATTGGCACACGCGAAAGCGGTTGAAATTGGTCACGCATCGTCACCGTTTCGTTACGGGGTCCAATGGCAACGACATTACCGAATTTCACTCGGTGAGAGTATCGCGGAGGTATCGTATCGACAATCGACGCCACGCACGGGCCAGTTGAACCTCGTAACGCGAGCCTGCTCTTTGTTTAAACGGCCGACGCAATAAGGCGATTACACGCGCGGTGTAATCCCTATAATTTTCGCGGCGATTTTTCCTCTCTACGTTCAACTCGGTCCACCTCTTTTTTACCCTGGATAGCCAATTCCCTTCTTCTCCTCCCATCCTTCGGAAATTTTCGCAAAAATACGCGACCGATACCACCCCGCCTACCCCTTTTTTCTCTCCACCCACTCGACCACCCCTTGCTACCAAATATCCAGACAAAAAAGAATGCGCGAGAGAATTTATTAATCGATGCGAGCTCCACGGAGAACGGAATGAGGTGCAGGAGGGTAAGGTCGGTGAACACACGCACACACATACACACACATAGAACTCGGTGCGTGTAGTGCGCGTGTATCAGAAGCATCTCGCGCCCGCGTGGGCGTGGAATATTTTGGCGAAGCGCCAGTGTTGACCATCCCCCTTTCTGCTGGATTTTACACACACGCTTTTATGTGTGCGTCGTGTGTTTGCGCGAGCACACCTTCTATCTCTCTCTCATTTTCGAAGTTTCTCACTCTCGGCCTCGCACTTTTCACTTTTATCGTTCTCTCTGTCTGCCTCTCTCTCTCTCCCACTCTCTATTCGTTTCTCTATCTTCCTGTTTCACCCTCCTGCTTCATACCCCTCCCTCCGCCAACAACCCAGTTGTTCATTTCTACCACCACCCCTGTCCACCCTACTAACCTTGCGAGATGCTCCACGGACGATCGGCCAGCGGCGAATCCTCGTGCCGACGTTCGTAACTTCTACCCCTCGGCTCTCTCACCCCCTTTGACCCCCAGGGGGCCGCCTCCGTCGCGATCCACCGCCAGCAACGCCACCCCCGCCGAGTTTTAATTACATTTCCAAAGTGCCGGTGCACGCGAATTTATTGCATTTTTTATTCCCCACCCCACTTCTCCTTCCGTCCCGCGATCGAGAGCTTATCTCGCCGCTTAACGATACCATCAGGGGCGGCACACGTTTGCAGACGGGGAGACAGGAGGTTATTACGGTTTTACGAACGATACCACCGATTAACGCACCACGCTACACGTTTTTCTCAGACTCTTCGTGTCTTCTCTTTTTTCCTCTCCGCCGTGTCATTCTTATTGAGCAGTAAAACTCGACGTCTCACGAGAGCCCACTGTGTTTTTATCAGGAGACGAGGAAGAAGAGGAATGTGTTAGCTTTTGCGTTTTAAACCCTTTGGGTACCAATAATCGAAAGCTAAAAGATCGTCGAACGTACTGGACGATTTTGTGCGTAGATCAATCGTTGTCAAATATTTTCCGTGACAATGTGAAATTTTCAAACCGACAACGCCGAATAGTGAAAAGCACTATCAAGAGTGGTGCTCATCATCCTCTCGACGAGGCGTGAGAGCGCGGCTATCGTTCATACGGAGCACGAAAAATATTTTCGGGAGTCCTTTCGTCACCGCTTGTCGTGTGAAATTGTGCGCGCCACTGCGAGTTAGAACATGCACTTTGCAAAAAGCGACTTGACCACTAGCCGCTTCAAAAATGAGAAGAACGGCTAGACATGATTGCAAATGATTCTGTTGAATTCTGATACGCCTGACTGTTTTTTACAGATTTCGCAATTGTGACGTACGATCATTGGAAAGTAGCGTTGTGAAAAGTTTCGCGAAAATATAAGTGAACACATAGTATAGTGGAAATTTGTGTGAAAATTCGTTATTCCCGGTAATTAATGAGAAAGTATACTTTTTCGCGATCGACCAGAGAAAGAGAGCACGCGCGAGGAAACGTGTGATTGTTTTTAAAGTTAAGGAAGTAATTCGAAGTAATCGACTTTGGGGATGAAGCCTCGACTCGATTGCGTTCGCCTTCCCCATCCTCCTTCTCTCCTTCTTTCCTTCGATCGGATCTTCCACGACGGAAGAGATTTAATACTCGATCCTCCATTATTCGACGGCATCAGCTGGACGATATGAAAGGCGCCCGAGCGTGCCGTTCGACAGAAGGAGGAAGTCATTCGTCCCTCGGAATTCCAGTCTGATATCGAATCGAATCGAATTGAATGCAGCGAGTGTTATACCGCTGCCGCTTCATTCCTTCCATTTCCATCTTCTTCTCGTAAAAAAAAAAAAAACCTTCGAACAAGCCCGCCCGCGGGCTATAGAAAATTCGATTTCGAAAAATCCTCCATATTCCGCTAAGTCACTAACCCTCCTTTTTTAAAACTTCGAGTATCCTGCTGTGGGGCATGCTCGACGCGTCGCTCGACGTCCGAAATCAAAATTCTTGGAGCAAGAAATAAACGCTAATTGAAACGTCTGAAGCCTTGAGCCACGCGGACTCTTTATCCTCTTGCGACGGAAGCGAGATACGGCGACGAAGAAGATGCGAAAAGGGGTGTGGAAAAGCGGACGAGGAAAGGAAGAGTATAATATCGTAAAGGGTATAAAGTAAAGGCATTACAGAGCCGAGGCGGCAATTATCGCGTAATAATGTAACTCTATTAAAAGCGCTACGAGACGGCGACAGGCTAGGAAATTACAAAATTATAATGTAATACGACCGCGCCCGACGGTCACTAAATTGGTTTTCGTCCTACCGCCATTCGTGCCTTCGGCGACCGACGACGGGGACGAGAGGGGTGAAAAAATCGAGCGCAAATAGTCCGGGGGAAAATATCCCGAGAGGCACTTCCGCGCCGTGGTGAAGAAAAAGAGGCACGCTTAAGAATAAGAAACTGAGGGGTTTTAGAGGGACTTAGGGTAGCGCAACGGAAACGGAGTGCAGTTTCCTTCCTTTTTTTTTTCTTCACTTTCCTGGAGCTGTGCTCGGTGGAGATTACTTATATAATCGGCGTACTTAAAAAGGGGCGAGTAATTAAACGCGGTACTCGGAGCCGGCTAATGTTTCATAGACGAGAAATGCCCTAGATAATTTTAAATGCGTACTCCAGTTATTAATTGCCGTAGTATCGCGAGTAAACCCTCGCGTAAAATGCAATAGCTTGGCCGATTTTTCAAAAGCTTGCGCCCTATAAAAAAATGTCTCGCAAAGAACGAGTAATTTTGGATGTAGTTCTTATTTTTCACTCGTAAAATAGACACTTGTCTGCGCTGTCATGCAGTTGGCGTAAATTTTGTCAAATTTTATTCGGAAAATTTGTTTGCTTTCTACTCACCTACGCCGTTTTGCATTCGCGAACGTAAAAGCACCCTCGTCTCGACCTATTATTCTCCTTATTTGGCATTGGCTCCCTCCCTCGCGTGGATCACCCGTAGGATTCACATTTGCACGCGTTCGACGTAGTAATGAGATCCAGTCGTGCTATTTTACATCCGTGACGCGCACGTGCAAAACCCAGTAATGGCGTGGCGGGCGCACAGGGACTGGTGGGCCTACCAGGGGCGACAGGGGCGGACACAATGGGTGGCAAACAGGGCGGTGCACGAGTGAGAAAGGGTTGTGCCGTTTTGGTGCCTTTCCTAGTGCTCGTTGTCCGCCATATGCCGTAGCAACCGGAATACCTTAATGTCGCACGGTATTGAGAAGATTACGTGCGCAGTTTTGGAGATTGCACGCCAGCCGCGCTCAGCCTCGCGATAAGGCACGTTCGCGCGTTACTCGCATTCGTGGGTCCCACGGACAGTTTTTGAATAACGATGCACTCATTTCCAAATGAATTCTCTCGAAAGCACAACACTTCGGTTTCTCTAATCTACCAATGCACGTTTCACCATCTAAGAAATTAATAGAAACGACTAAGCGCGGTGACATATTCTCTAGCTGGCAATTTGCGAGAGGAAAATGAAACAGGAAGAACACAATGCATACTGGTTAAAAGAGTTTCTCACGACCGGAGGTAGAATCAAGCGTGAGTATCTTTATACGCGCAACAACGCCTCGGAGGAGGGAGCAGGTCGCGGAATAACGAGACAATCGTCGTCCCGATGAACGCGAAACAAATTTAGCCGCCTGACGAGTGGACTGCAACTTGATTACGGTACTTTTCAAAGCCCCGGGAAGGGCGTGCGGGTACCCGCCGATCCTCGTTTTCACTAAGGAGAGGAGAGAAAAAAAGCGCGCTTTTGTCTACCTTTCTCTACCACTGGCCGCGCGCGCGCGCTTCCCTCTTTATTTGTTCCTTTCTTTGGAAACTCGAGGCACGCGAATATCCGCGTGCGTAAAAGAGAAGCTTGCCACGGGGAAACTGGTCGAAGGGGTGAGTCAGAAATAAAAGGGATGACGACCGATGGACGAGGTAAAAGGGGCGATGGAAGTATAACCATCGTGGCAGCGTGAAAACTGAAAGAGGTATGGGCTCGCGCGATGGTAATTAATTAAGTGTACGTGGACCCCCATTGCGTGTACGAAAATGTTACGCAGAGCCGTCAAAGCTCGACGTTAGTGCGCCCCCGCGCAGAATGGACCAGTGAAAAGAAAGAACCGATGATGGATCGTCCGGTACGAACGAGCGAATCTCGTCCTCTCATTCTCCTTTCCTCACTCTTCGATTTCTTCCTACATCTATAATGCCCTCGCATTATCCTTCCACCAGCCCTCTTCTCCATTCGCTTCCAAAAGCTTCAACGAGGAGGATCGAACTTTTTTTACTCCACCTGCGAATTTCTCTTACCAACCCCGGAACCGACGTGAAGAACATCGGCAAGCTCCGCGAGCTTCATTATTAACCGGGGCGAGACAAAATTATGAAGCCTCGTCTTCTCTTCTTCTTCTGGTTCTCCTCCTCGCGTGGGCGTAGTATAAAGGCGGAACATGGAAAAATTACGGTGGCCCGGAGCTGGAATTATTACCGAGAATAAATCTACCGACCGCAAGATCCGACGATTAATTCCGTCCTCCTCCGCTCGCCTTTGTAAGTCTTCGGTACCGTTCTCCACCCCCGTCGTTCATTCGCCACCCCCACCCCCTCGTGGAGAATCGCTTAATTATTAACCCGGAGTACAGTGAGAGCTAGCGAGGCGCATAATCAGAGCGAAGTTAACTCCCAATTATTTTTACCCCCGTTCTTTTTTGCGAAAGCACCTCGTATAACCCCACCACCCTCGGAGGTGATCCCTGGACGAGAATGAGTGGCGAATCCGCGCCGAGGTGCATCGTTCGTTCGTAGCTGGACGCGCGCGGCGAGAGTTAATTATGACGTTAATGAGAAGTATGAATACGTACGCGCGCTCTCCCTGTCATTCTCCCTTGGCCCACCCCCGTCACCGACCGGTACCCACCCCTCTTTTATTCGACCCTTGTGTACACGAGTCCTGTTTCGCCGTCGTGCTTACGAGCGTGCCAGCACCCGCGAGAAGTGCGCCGCTACCACCGAGTGGCGATGATAAATATTCATGTATACCCGGGTCATACCTCACGTCCGGGCGCTCTCTCTTTCGTTTATCTCTCTCTCTCTCTCTCTCTCTCTCTCTCTCTCTCTCTCTCTCTCTCTCTCTCTCGCACAACACACACACAGACACACATACATCCGCGCGCGCGCGCACACAAGCGTACCAACTCTCTTTCCTCTCACCGCCACGCGACGTTCACGTTGGTACGAGCGAACGCTCAGGGATGCGCGAGAGAATGCGAGCACGGGAGAAAACGGACGAAGAGAGAGGGAGAGAGAAGGAAAGAGAATAAGCAAGTTTGCACAGAGTTAATCTCGTCCTTTCTCTCCGTCATACGGACATTCGTTTCGTCAATGTCTTTCTCTCTCTCTTTCTCTCTCTCTCTCTCTCTCCATTTAACTTCTCTTTCCACACCCCTTAGAACCTTTACGTTCCTCTGCACCTCTTGTGTACACACACGCGCGCGCTACTACACTCTCGTCCCATTTCAACCCCTCATCCTCTTTTCTCTCACAGCCCAACGTCCACGTCCTCTTTACCCTAATACCGGTTAGGTTTACTTACTACATGCGAGGAGTAAGAGACCAAGGAGGAGCAGGTGGGGCATAGTGAATACGTGACGAAGAGAGGACACATGTGCCGGTTATGGTGGCGGGCGGCGCCGCGGGGTGATTCTGATGTTGATGTTGACGTTGATGCTGGTGCTGGTGCCGATGCCTTTGGACTCCCTCGCGACAAACACGGATGCTACGCACGTTTGTACACAACCGAGATGGGATGCGACGATCAATCCCAATTTTCTCTATTTCTTTTTTCGTTTCATTTCCGTCACGAGTCATTGATGTTTCATTCAAGCCCTCTATCCTATTCTCGATTACTCCGAATTTTCTATATTATCCTTGCGTCTAGAATGTTAAAGATCCTTAGGTCAGTTTCCAATCTCGTTAGTCTTGAAGTTTTGGAAACGTGGCAGGAGAATGCACGGTGTACCTTTTACGCGCGCAAGGGACTGCACTTGAGAGCATTCGGTGTATTTCGTAGGCGGTATTTTCCGAGAATTTATCCTTCCTTCCTGCGTTTCTCCAGCTGCGACGCCAACCTCCATTTACCTTCTCCCACACGGCGGACTCCTTTCTTCATTCTCTTTCTACTCGGCGACAATGTGTGCGCGCATTCGTCGAAGGACACCGGCGAATGAAGATGTCGCTCGTCCGGAAACCTCAACTCCATCGATCCACAGCAACGACGACGACGACCGAGGGTAGTTCCACGCTCGTAAAAATAGCGCGAGAAAATAAACTGTTCAATCCTCTTGCCACCGTCCCTTTTCCTCTCCACGCTTATAGTGGCACACGGTGTGTCTCCCGCGACATTCTCAGGCGAAAGCAGTAAACGGGGATGGCATAGGATGGCGGAAGGACCGAAGCGGAGAGAAATGAGGCGAAGTTCACGAGAATTTTACATTCTACCCTTTGGCGCTGATAAACCGCACCCAACCAGGCCCGATAAAAGGAGACCACGCGAGATTCGCTAGTTTTATGCCGAGCAATCGCGAGAATTCGAGAATCGATCGTTCTCCTGGATAACCATTTACGAGAAGCCTATCGTTAATGCTTAATTCTTCACCGTTCAGTGGTAACTATTGCTTCGTGTCGACCATTAAAAAATAAGCGAGATTTCTTTTTCGCAAATTCCATGCTAGAGAAAATCACGGAGAGAATCTGTACCCTCTATTCTAGAAGGAATTTAAAGTGGATCCACTCGTGGCGAGACTGAAACTCTCTCTTCCTCCGTCCTTCTCCGTCTGGTAAAGCGAGAGCTCGACGAACGAGGATACGCCAATAATGAGAATCGACGTTCCCGTAAACAGTCGGAATTCGGACGTCAATCACCGGGGGCCGATATATATTCCATTAACCCAGTTAGCAAACAGCAGCGCCCCGGTTACGTTGCCCCGACGGTTCAATAACAATTGATCTGTCGACTGCACGGCGGAAGAGGGACGGGAGGGAGGAAGAGAAGGTCCTAAGGGTGACGGAGAGAGTGAGACGCGAACTGCTTGATAGAGAGACGGAGAGCGAGAATGAGAGAGTGAACAAGAGATGCGCAGAAAAAAGTGGGTGAGAGGATGCGAGAGAAAGACAGAGAGAGAGAGAGAGACAGGGATCCACGAACGGAGAGAAACGAGAGGAGAATTGGAGAGGGCTGTCGGTGCAGAAAAGGCATATTTGATGCGCATTTACAGAGTCGCGTTCGTGCACAAACTCGCGGCCCACGTTCACTCGTCTCCCGACCGAGCTCTCTCACTCCCTTCTACTCTCTCTCCCTCTCTTTCTCTTCGGTACATCGTTTTATCCCCACTACTCGTGCCGTCGACACACACGATACACCCGTGTGTGTGCGCGCGCATTCGCTGCTCCATTGATGCGTATCCTGCCTCCCGTCTTCCCTTCTCATCCTCTCTCCTCCTCTCCTTCCGAGCCACGTCCCCGTGTACACCGAATTGAATTTTCTCCCCCTATATCAAGCCGCACGCACTTTAGCCACTATTTATTCTATTGGAGTACACGGTAATGCGATCGAGGCCTATTAGCGGACAGATTTTCATTTATTTACCATTCTGCCATCGTGGGTGGTTTCGAAAAAAAAAGAAAGGTAAAAGCGACGCCGTGTGCACTAGTCGATGTGCGAGCGAAGCGTTCGGCTAAACGCTGGCTGAGCGCATCGGGGCGTTCGCGCCATTCGCGCGTGACCCAACTCTCTTCCTCTTTTTAGCAGGAGGAAAACTCGTTCGAACCCTCTGCTCCAACCCACTAGACTGCTCCCAGCTCGAATAATGTCCGTTCGTTGCTCGAAACCGCCGCTTGCCATTATCTCGGCTCTAATCGCGCCGTTCCGTAATTATCCGCGTCGCGATTCGTCGTTTTATTTGTGCTGAACTTCGCGTTTAAGCACACTTCGAAGAAGTGTGCGTGGTAGGTGGGAGGTTACTCGTGAAGGGGCGCGCAGGTGAATGGGCCCATGAACAAGATGAGCAATAGCGGCCTCGACGGTAAGATCGAGAATTTTAATTAAAAGTCTTCTCCCGCGGGTAGAGCAATTTGTTGCCCATAGGAGAATTTCCTTCGCCATTATTCTCGTAAGAGCTTCAAAATTTCTCTTGTAATTTCGTCGCGGCGGACGGACCGATAGATAATTGCGAAGGTACGAGAGGAGAAAAAAGAAGAGATGTTCGCGATGATATATTTTCACGCGTAACGTCGAGTACCGTAGCCGTCTCGTTCCACTTGGAGTAGAAATAGAAAATAACCGTGAAACACGAGCGATACCGAGAGAAGTTTGCGGGCGCCATTTGCTCGGTTGTTATGTCGTCGTCGTCCCTCACTTCCACCCCCCGGCATTCACCCACCTCCGCCTCCGACCATCGAAGGAACACCGATTGGGCGTTAATGCATCGACTGCCTCGCCCATCGTGTACTACGCCGTTTAACTCCGTTAATGACCTGAGTGCATCGCGACGCAGGGCGTCGTCGTTCTCTTCGTCCTCTCCTAGACGAATTGTGAGAGCATAGGAAGTAGAGGAGGAGAGCGCGACGAGTCTTGCAAGGAGATTCGATCGATCGATTATCCAGATGCATCCTCATCTCGAAATTCCGGCCGTGAGTTTCCGCATAGTTAGTCGTATTTCTCGGTACTTCGTAATCTTCTTTTCGTCTCGCTCCCCTTTGACATTGCAGTTCATTCGTACCAATCATCCGTCATGATTCACCGATGACTCGATCTCTGAATTAAACGACGCGTCGTCGTTAACGGTGGACCGGAAATTCATTAAATAGATCAAGCAAGGGGATACACTGTGCGCGAAGGTATGGAAAGGTTCGTTTTGAATTAGGAGTATGACCGGCTAATAGGAAGCAATAAATTCGGGGATACATTGGATTAATTAATAGAATAATTTGTCATGTTCGAATAGATATTAATACGAGAGAATGGAATATTCTTCTCTCGCGATTCTTTCGTCTCTCGAGCTGTCTCTAAATTTGTGTCTTCTTCTCTCGCTGCTTGTACGAAAACTACTCTACGCGATTCGCTTCGGCCATTGGACTAACGAGTCCTTTGCATCGATGAATAAACCAAAGACAATGAAAAACCAAAAATCCGTGAAATCCACGAAGAGTTCCAACGTAGAAAAGAAAATACCTTCTTTTCAGAAGTTCACCGAAGATCGTCCGCGACCCTTCGCACCCTTGCCAATCATCGACCCCCTTCGATTCTCGAATCCTCCAATCGCTCCGCTCGCGACTTTCAACGTAAATTCCCTTTCCCTTCTCGCTCCTAGTAGAAACCAAAAAGAGGCAGGACACCAGCGTAGTCGAATCATTTTAACCCTCCAGGACTCGAACTTTACGAGTAGAGCTTCACAGAGAGGGACACGTGGGTACGGAAAAGGAAGCGGGACCAAGACGTCGGGGAAATTGACGAAATCGTAAAGTCTGTACGTCAATCGTAAAGTTGAAATCCCCTAGGGGGTGGAACCGTAAGAGAGGAAAGAGGAACCCTGGATAAAATCCTCCTCGTCACTCCCTTCGACCCTCCTTCCTCACCGTAATCGGACGAAGTAAGTGTCGAGCTTGCGAGGACGACGTTCGCGAGGATCGTGAAAAAGTCTAATGGATCTTTCGCGCGGGCCACCAGCAACGCGGCGGGACGAATTCCTCTTGGGAGATCGTCGAAGGAGGAAGAGAGAGAAGAGACGAGAGAGAATTCACTTTCCGACGATCGCTGGGAATCTTTCGAAGCGATGGAAAGCACGGGTGAACTGTCTCCTCGCGGAAATGAATCCCCATGATTCTCGATTGATTATCTTTATCTCGTCGTCGGCGTTGGCGCCGGCGTCGCTCGGATGGAAGCTGGAGACGATGAAATCATAACTTCCGCGGGGATTCGTTATAGGTGGCGAGGAGCAAAGGGGTGGATGGCTAGATAAGAGGCTGAAGCAAGAGCCACGAAAGAGTAGGTATTCCCCCACGGACTTCGCTGGAAAATTTCGTCTTGATGAGCGTGGCGCAGAGGAGGATTTATGATTGATAACTTTAGCTAGTGGGACTTGGGGATCGTCGTTAACTGACTTCTCCGATAAAGAATTTTGCAACTGCAGGAAATGCATTGATGTAGATGCAGAGAGGTAGGTTGTATTTGTCAGGTGGGGTCTGACACGAATTGGTTACCGACCGAAGCTTCTTTACCACAAAACAAGGATACGCACGAAAGAAATTAAAAAGCATACCCAGATCCAACGAAATTTATACTCCTGACTTTTGGATTTGTAAACGATAAGAAATCTTCCAGCATGGACGAACGTTTCGAAGAACTTGCTTTCGGTCCAACCATTTCCAAGGGGAAATTCGACAGTTGATATCTCGAGGTCTAGATCAGCCGCGAGTCCCCGGTTAACCGTTGACTCGTGCGTGTGTATTCTTTTGCACACTCGCCCTTTCGCACCCTTTTCCCTCCGAACGCGAACAACATCGAACCTCTCTTTCTCCTCCCTCACGAAATTGTCGGAGACGTCGAGAGCGCGAAGCCAATACAGACCTGACGAATCTCACGTTTCGATCTCCGACAGGAAGTTTCATATCCGACGGCGGAAGTGTTTCGCGCGGACGCCTTTCGCGGATGGTTACTGCGAGAGAATGTTTCTGAGGGTTATGACGTTGTCGTTTCTGCGCAACCATTTTCTCGAATCGATGGATCGCGTATAGAAGGCGAACGTACGAGAGAGGATGATGGGATTATGCGAGAAACGGACGTGACGATACGAATAGGGAAATGAAGAGATTTTACGTCGGCTGGTGTTTTTCTTACAAGGTCATTCACCCTCGCTACATCGAAACGTTTTGCCCAGCGTGTGAATAATTATCAGAAGAAAAAGGATCCCCGTGAAGACCGTAAAAGATACACGCGAAATTCGAAGTACTAAAAAGCGAACGTACCTATATTCGTAAAGTTTGCCAGCTATCTGTAAAACTTCACCAACGACCTCTCAGCACGTTTGCAAGAACTACCAGGAGAAGTATCCTTGAAACGACGTTTTCCCGAGAATCTCCGAGTATCGCCGCAAAATCCCTTCCCGACCTTTCCAGTAACAACGGCTGATAATCAGGACAGGATATTAGAGTTAAGGAGTACTTTGTACAGTTTCTGGTATCGGAGAATCGAGCCACCGACCGCTCGGATGTTCTTCTTGAAATCCTCTCTCTCTTCTCTGCTCTTTAAAAATTTTGTCGATTTTCTTGTCTCCACTGGAGCAGCGTCTCTTTTCCCGGGCAAGCATGAGAATGCGGTGGTGTGGAGGGAGGAAAATCCGAAACGGCTCAAGAGGGTTATGACGAGGGAGGCAGGATGGGGATCTGGGCCCGTCCAAGCCTCGGCTACTTCGTATTTAACCGATGTACGAGGGTAGTTGGGTTTTGATCGGCGAAGGGGATGAAGCTAGAGTGTGCCGATGGCTGCTGCTGCCGCTGCGGTACACTCTAATCGTCCGCAAGCCGCTTAGACTTCGGCCTCTCTCTCTCTATCTCTCTCTCTCTCTCACCCTCTGCCTACCCCTCCTCAAACCCTCCTCCCACCACCCTCTTTCGCTACGAGGCTACCGTGGTCGGTACACCCGTTTTCCACCGGTACCATCGTATACCACCACTATTATTCTCACCACCACGAGCCCATTGACTGTCCTCGCTATTACTCGGTTACTCCACCTCCTCCTCTTCTTCCTCGGCGTTTCTTCCTTTTCGTCCCACTGGTGTTATCTATTACTCACCACTCCTAACCGGCATTCGTGGCACGCCAACGAGGGTCATTCGTAAAATAACTGGACTGTCCACGATCGACAGAATGGTTTTTTTAATTTCCTTCCTCTTTAAATGACGAAGTGTCGGAAGATTTGAGGATATAAATGGTGTATCTGTTAAAGGTGTCGCCTTTAATTGAGGAGAAGGGTTAGGGATAAAAGGATGAATATCATTCTCGCAGATACGAGGTGAGATTTACTGGAAAAGAGGAGGACTTTCAGAGGTCGAATACTCGTTCTGTCTGAAATGCGTTCGACAATGCTACGCGAATCTTTCGACATGCAGGAAAGAAAGATGAAATGTTCGAGAGCGTTCTCGCACTTCCGAAATTACCGGCGTACCCTCGAAACTCGTTACGAACTGCGACATTTGGTTTGCATCTCATTCGAGAGAGCGACATTACTCGGGTAGAAAAGTTGCTAGCTTCCTTATGAGTTCGACAATTTCTTCGAATTCCTTCCGTACTACCCCTCCGGTGAATATTTGATTCCAAAGGGAAAGACCGAAGGAAGCTTCCTCGCGCAAAAGGAGAGGAAAAAAGAATGAGAAGAGAAAAAGGACGAAGGAGGCGCGATAGGAAAATCTTACATTGCTTAAAAACACTTGGAGACCCTCGTGGCGATTTGGCTGTCGACGGAAGCGCGCGAAAGGAAGGAAGCAATAAAAAAAAGTGAAGTGAGAAGGGTTGCACGTTCTCGAGAAGCAGAAATTATTTTTCTCTTTTCTCCAACTACCCTCGACGAGGCGACAGAATTGTTTGCGGTCCATCGAAGGGATTCTGTGGAATGACGAGGGAAGAGAGCGAAAGACTAGAGAGAAAGATAGAGAGAAAAGTGAAGTAGCAGAGCCCAACGGGTCCGCTTTACAAATCCTCCTCGTTACTTAGCGCAAGCTGTTCGTCCCCATGAATTATTCATACCCTTCGCCCTCTTCTGCCTTTCTCCTACCCTCTTCTTTCTCACTTTATTTGTTTCGCGACGCTCTCTCGCCTCGATCTTTGCCGTTCGATTCGTTTCGCTAATCGTGCGACGAGTTTTCGCGCCCCCGTTCGTTCCTTCCTCTAAACCGAGCGCGCACGCGCCATTGGCTCGCGGAGGAACGAAAGTGACCACTCCAATTTCGCCCTCGTAATTCTCCGGGAAGAAACGAGCGACGATATTTCCAGGAGAGAAATCGCTCGTTGTCCAGTCGCGTCTCGAGGTGAAGCCAATTCTAGATTAGACGCCGGAGGGTTATGCGTCCTCTTGGTCCTCACGGTAGAATTTATGCTCAGAATTTATACTCCTCCTTTACGACCTACCCTCGATTCTATTTAATTCAATTGCCTCTCACTGTACACGCTCTTATCTCTGTAAATTTGAGTTTGGTCGCTTCGACTAGCAATATACTTCTGAATTCTGGAGCGTCTTTCGATAAATTCGCGCGACAGGGCAAGAAAGGCGGACGTTGAATGTAAAATTGCAAAAAGTGCGGCATGTAGCGTAATACTATTCTCCTGCGATGTAAATTGCCTTTGCCAAAAACTGCGTTTGGAGACACTCACTGGAGAAACTATAAAAGACGCGCGCTATTCGCGATGCGACGAGATTTTTGCGAGCAGCTTTCAAACCGCTGAGACGATTCTTCTTCCGACGCGCTAGCGCAAGCGTGTCTCGGTCCCCGCGTTGCATTTTCTCCATGGATGCACCCCGCCTCCTTCACCTGGATATTGCACCTATGGAACTGGCGGTTCTCGATCTTCTCCGAGACGTAACGTCCCGTTCCTCTCCTCGACGAGATACATCCGAGCGATTCTACTTGGAAAGCGGAGCTCGTGTCCGAGATAAACATCGGCCCGTTTCCCGTTTTCCGCGAAGGAGCCCGACGATCCTTCCTTCGCCTTTTCCCTCCACCATGTGCATGTCGCAGAATTTGCATTCGCTCGCTTATACGTCCCTATGGCTTATCCGCTTCTACTCCAAGAGAAGAAATCACCGATAGAGAGGGTGGTTTGTAAATTTTCGATGGAGATGGAGCACACTGGGAAAAGAAGGTTCGAACGAAGTAAATGGTTCTCCTCGTGGGATGTGGTGGAATGAGAAGCTTCCGTAACACCAGGATTTCATTCTGATTCGTAGGAAATATAGTACGTTGCACGAGACGAGTTCTCTACAATAGAGTAACAAGGCGGTAACGAAACGTGGCAGTAGCGTATCATTTCCTTTCTCCGTCGAGTTTGATTTTCAGCCAACAGCAGTATCCGAAGAATTTTCGTGTAAATTCGCAGCGAAGAGTGGCTCAGTGTTTGTTACTTCTTGCTTCGTGAAATTGGTACGAAAATGATCAAACTTCGCTCTTCGATAACAGATAATTCATCGACGTACCGATAAACCTAAAATTATATCTAGAACTGCGCGGGAAGGCAATCGCACCTGAAGGTGAACCTTATCGAAAAAGTGATCATCCCGAAGCAGCGTTCTAATAAATAATTCCTTTCTACCTCGAACGACATGAGCGAGGACAGTGGAGGAAGAATAAAAATCCTCGTAAAGTCACTCGCTATCTTATTCGCGATGAAGGGATAGAGAGAAAGAACTGATTGTGTGTGATAAAAAAATTAAGTATACACTCAAAAGTGAGAGATACGAAGGAGAGGGTGCTTGCCCTTGGAAAGGCGAAGGTTAGAGATGAGGGAACTTTGGGGTACGTAATTACGGTGGATTATTGTGAAGGTGTACCTAGGGTGGGCACCTGGCCCGGGGGGCGTGCCACCCTACAGGGGAAGCCCCCTCGGGGGGTACGTGCCCGAAAGAGACTGGACGATGCACGTTACATCTACATATCCTACACCCTGCTAGCCGAGCTGCACCTCTTCGAACAGGTAAACTTGTTTCTTTCAATCGATTCGATCGTTCGATACTCGAATATCGATTGAATCGGCCAACCCGCTCGCTATTAAAAATCCGCATGGCCAATTCACTGGCGATATTCGAATATCAACGTAATTACTGTACGATCGCAGATCGTATTCCGGTATAAGGAATTTTCATATTTACAATTTAATGTATGCAATTTGCGAGAAGAGCAAAAGCCTCACTTTCATTTCCAGGCCAATCTAATTTTGCACAATTTAGATGCACGTCGAAGTTGGCGAATTTTACGTTAAAACGTTCCAATCTAATCCGACGCTCGTGCAAGTGTGTGGATCGCGTCTTTTCCGCCCTCCTGGAAAAATCCGACCCGTGTCGTTCGCCAAAATCGAATCAAGCGTGTTCACCTTTTATCGGAGAGTTCGGGGGTGAAAGGTGGAGGAGGACGTTGCGACCCTACCCAGTCCCTCATCCATATTCATACGTACTCTTCCCGACGAGAGAGTTCGAAATCCTCGTAACTCGACGTACGGGGACGAAGGGGGTGAGAGAAACCTTCCACGATGCACAATACCTTCGAACCGAATCGGAGAATAGAGCCATCGCTTTACCCTCTCGCGTGGTATTTCGGGTACTAATTGGCAATTCCTCATTAGAAATCCTCGGCGGTATGCGCGTTCCGTTCACGTCACCGGCAACTCCCTGCACACGTAAGTGCCAGACATTGATTAAGCTTTGCCATCCCGACCGTCGCTTTCCACCATTAAATACGTCGCCCAGAATTCACCGTGAAGCCTTCCACGAATTAGTCTCCCTCCTCCCTTGTCCTTGCGATTCCTCGCGGAATAACCGCCTGGAAAATTCGTCCCTCGAGTCTCCACGTCTTTTCTCCTTCCTCTTCTTCAGCTCCGTTCTCCTTGGTCCCCCTACTCGTTCGTTCCTCATTCTCTTTTCCGCTATTCGAAGCACCTTCTCAGTTTTCACCTCGTGAGAATCGCGAAGTTAGCGAAGTAGACGAGCAGAGGAATAAATAAGAACGAGCGTTACTTTTGTTGCGAGACTACTACTCCCCTTATCCGCGTTGGTATCTCCAGCAAAGGAAACTTTCAGGGCCCTCGTAATATTCACTCTCGTCTTCTCCATTGTTTCTCTTCGACGTTAGATCCACAAGCGGACAATGACGTCGTGTTGCTCCTGGCCGCGCGTCACTGCCGTTTGCACGAGCGAAGGGGATAAATTGGGATTGAGGAAAGCTTCGTGGGCTTTCCAATTGACGTTAGGCATTACACGACTGCGCGATGGTGGGCCAGGGGGGGATGGACTCGTCGAGGGAAGATTCGATTACGTCACCTGTGCGTCGCCAAGAGTCCCGCTAATTGTGTCTAAGACGCCAATCAGCGCTACCCTAACCGTTGAATACTCGTGGAAAATCGTGAGATGTCGTAATAAACGACGATATTCTATTTTACGGATTCCTCTGGGTTTCTCGTCAAATTCCAGATATAAATTAAAGCGCTATTATGTTTTTTCGTAGTAATAGCAATTGCAACGTTCCCTCCGTTTTTCCATCAGGCCTCGCATATTTTCCATATGCGTCGGCGATTAAATCGACCATCGTACATTTTTCACGCTATCGTGCAACGCGTCGTGTAATACAAATAATGGTAACGGTGACTGCGCCGTGCACGCGATCCTTCCCAATCGATTCACGCAGATCGCCCGTAATCTCTCACATTTACTCTTTCCACGTGTACACCACTATCCGACGAATCAAAATTCTTCTGACACCCGCGAATTAGATCGCGCTTATTTCTCGCGATTTCCATCGTAATGGAAATTACCGTGACGTAAAAATTACACGTAGAGAAAGTAACCATCCCTCGTCATCTTTCATCGCGTGTCCACAGTCACCGATTTCGTTATCGCTCGCGTTATTGATTCGTCGCACGTTGAATAAAGTCGTGCGAGAGAAGCTTACGAAAATAAAATAAAAAAAAAAAAACTAGAATATTACAGTTCTGCGAATAATCTCGTCGATCTGGTTGTCTCGCGACCTTCCCACGGTTCGATCGTCCCGATTCTGTGATATCGGTATGCTCGCGCGATATTCAGGCTTGCTCGCGCTTATAAACACACGTACGCGAAGTCTTCCTCTTCTCATTATGGGCGAGCGATATACGGAGGCGCCATCGGTAAACGCGCATTTGCTTAATTGCACGGCGAGAGCCGATAAGAAGGCGTTTTCCGCTCGCGAGCAAGCGCCTAGATGAGAGGACCAGAGAAAATGGGAAGTAAAGATAGAAGAGAGGAGCCGGGTGAAAGAAGTGGAAAGAGAGTTTTGCACCTCGCGCCTCTTCCGATCCATCTACCCATCGGATGTTCCGAGCGTTTTATTCCTTCCCGCTTTTTTCCTTCCTCGTTGCTTCCTCCCGCTCATTTCCATCGACGCTCGGCATCGGCGTCTTCTTAAGAGAACCACCACTTCCCTCCTCGATGGGTATCCATTAGCGCGGAAAATCGAATCTGCATCCAGAACGCATCCTTAAGATAGCGCCTCGTGATCAATCCACTTCTTCCGTCTCACTTGCGCGCTCCCACCGTCTCCTTCTACCTTTTTATCTCACTCTTCTTCCATTGCTCCTTGTATTTTCTTAACAATTCGCTACCTCTCGCGAGAGCCGCGAGCGCGCTTTCGCCTCGACGCGTTCCAAGGAATCATCCTGGCCGCAGAGAAAATATGCTCGTCGATGGAGGATCGCTCGAAGGATCGCTCGCGTTGGGAAAATAGAAGAGCAAAGAGACAAAGTGAGTAAGAAAATGTGCTCGTAGCAGCTCGAGGAATCATAAGAAATCGCGTTCGATGAAAAATAAGAGGGGAGAGATGCGTCGAGGAGATGCGCAAAAGGTGGAGAATCCTGTGGAATTTTTGTCAGGAGCAATTTTCCAGGATCCCGCTTCCGTTGTGGAAAATAGCAATGAGGAGGAATGGAAAATGCTTCGTGTTCAACACGGAATTTCTGCGATTCCAGGCCGTGCTTTTCCGTCGTCATCTTTTGCGGGTCGAGAGAATTCGTCGGCAGGCCATCGCGATGGAATTAGTTTCGCGCCCGGAGTCTCGCCAATTAAACGATAGACCATGGAGTGTGCGCGCACGCTAGAGCAACGATTTCGAGATACGCGAACAAGAGGAAGCGCGTGAAAGAGGGAGACGGTAAGAGAGAAAGGGGGGATATGAGAGCCTTTTGATCGATGGAACGCAGGCATTGAAATTGGTTCCGCACGATTGTGTCCCTCCGCGTGGTACGCGGCCTCGTATTTTTTTTTCTCCGCCTCCTCTTCTCCCCGTCTCTCCATCCTTCTTTTTATTTTCGACTTCGGTCGCGCTGTTGCTGTTGTTTATTTTTTTTATTTCGCCCCGCAGTCCCATCCTCTTCTTTCTTTTACCGTTATTTCTAGTACGCGTCTCTCTGCAACCCCGTCGCTTCTCACCCTTGCCTCCAACTCTCCTCGATTTTCCGAGCGCGTGATCGTGAAAACACGGAAACGCGCGCGCGCGCGCCTCGCCAAGGCAAAGGCGCGGACAATCTTCCCTCGAATTGGAAGTTTTCAAGAGGAGAAAGGAAAAAGGGCCGCGGGTCTGCGCGACGACGAGAGTGCGCCCTGTTATCCGTGAAATCCGCGAGAATCGAATCTGGTCGGGAAGGAAGGAGAGAGAATCGTAGGAACATATGGTAGGAATATTCGAGAGAATTTCCGTGGGCCTTGAATAATGTAATGTCGTTACCGGCGAGAAGAAGCAAATGGTAGTGACGCTTGCTTCATCGGTTTCAAGGTCGTGTACATTTTCCACATCCCACATTTTGCAATCGAAAGGTCGAGAACGGACGCGTGCTCGAGCCGGCGCGGTTGGCAATTTGTTTAAAAGCGCAATGTTTATTCGGTGCGTGGTGAAGTGGTTTCCTGTAAAAGGGACGGTGAACGAGTGGGGCAGAAAAAAGAGGCGGAAGAGGGCGGCGGCGCGCGTTTCACAGAGAAGAGTAACAATCGTCGAATAATAAACATTGTCTGCGAGAGAGAGGTGGAACGGGCAGGCGCCGAATGAAACGAGCTTGAAAGGAGCTGTTAGTTGGGAAGGGGATAAGCTGAGCTTTACGCGGAATATTCTTCAGTCGTCTTTGGTCGTTGAAACGAATCGTACTGTGGCTCGGTTGTTTCTCCGGTGCTCCGAGTGTTCGTGAATTGTTCGTGGAGCAGGGTGAGTGTCACGTATGAATTTAGAATACCTCGATTAAATCCAATTAGTGAATCTATAATGATAAATTGCCTATACATATTCAGCGTGACATCGTTGATATTTAGTGGATAATAACATTTGAATAAACATATAACGAAATGATCTCGTAACGATTTATTATTAATTATCCTACATGCGTAATAATGTTTCTCTTATCGTTCGTTGCGGAGCGTATGCGAATTAGCGAATAGGCCAGCCCCTAAGAATCTAAAGAAACACTCTCCTGCTTGTTGCAGGATCTCCAGTCGGAAATCGAGACGCACCGAGATGTTTACACGTCATTGAACGGCACCGGTAGGAAGCTGCTGAGCTCCTTGGCGAGCCAAGATGACGCCGTTATGCTGCAACGACGATTGGATGAAATGAATCAGAGATGGCACCATCTGAAAGCGAAGAGTATGGCCATAAGGTGAGTTTCGATCGTTCATTTCTCATGATTTCAAATTACCCATATCTTCGATCAACCGAACGAACAGCCTCCGTCTACGTATTTCATCTTCGTAACACAAATGACATTTGAAAATCTATCAACAATTGAGAAGCGCTGGAATCCACTGCGCTTCGTTCCACGGTTGCGCACTCTTCTCGATGGTCGCTCGAATCGAGCGCGATAAAATCGAGTCGAGTGGAATCAAGCGCTCGGAGCGAAAGGGCACAATATCGAAATCTACATGCGGGCATCGCGAGCGCTCCCTTTGAACGCGCGAAGTGAGCCGCCGCGGGAACAATTAGCGGCAGGTTTAAATCCAATTAACACTGCGCGTGCGCGCTTCGGGCGGTTATTCTAAACGCACCGGCGCTCACGCCGAAACCATCCGTGCGAACGATAACAGGTGTGCGACAACTGCCTCGAAGTTTTCATATTGCGGACGATACAGGTGCGATCGTTCGAAACGATGCTGCTCTCTCGTACCATCGCGTCTCTGTCCTCAATAAAAAGCAAAAAAAAAGCGAACGAGAGAAAGAAAAAAAGCTAGCTTCGCGGCGTAGGAATTAAAAAAAAACTAGTGGTGGTTAGTGGTCGGCACGATCGCTGGAGGTGCTCGCGCTTCGCGATCGCCTTACCGGGTGCAGAAAAACTTCGCTTCCTGCCATAGGCACGACCGCGTAACTCACGTTTCCATACTTGAATTTCCCATAATTTTGAAACGGTTGAAGATGGCGGTACATAAAATTTCGTGGCACCAAATGGGTATATACTCGATGTACATGCCAAATTTTGTTCGGATCCGTTTAGTCGTTTTGCCGGAATATTGGACTAAAGATTTGAATTAGCCGCCATTTTTGATTCGGCCAATCAAAAAATTTGAAAATTTCCAGAAATTGTCATTGTAAACGTGTACATGTATGTGTAAAATTTTATCGGGATCCAATGAATATAGTACTAAAGATATGAATTACATTTTTTTCAAATTTTGAATTTGCCGCCATTTTGTACCAGTTCAAGATGGCGGCTCACAAACCTTATTGTGAACTCACAGTAATGTACTTGATTTTTGTGCCAAATTTCGTCCCGATCGGTTCAGCCGTTTTTCCGAAATCGAGGATATACACGGACACACACACACACACACACACACACGAACGGTTTTCAGGATGGCGATTGCATAAGTCACTCCCTTAACGGTCGTGCCTAAAAAGTAATAATCTCAACCATACACTCCGACGATATAAATCGAGCGCTCTACCTTTGAACCATCTCAAATTTCCTCCCAATTAAAACCTCTTTAATGAAATTCTTTGAAAACAGACTTTAACCGGATGATATGATTAAAATAGCCCGGACTCGGAGAATTCGGAGAACCGATGAAATTTCTCGCGGCACGCGCCCCCTAGTCTCGGTAACGTTGCGCTACCAGGTAGGGAACGAAATCACGCGGATACGAAAAATTCTCCAGGCGAAACAATCTGCGTCACGGAAGTTGCGATCCCCACCGCCCCTTCGTCTCTGTTACCTTGAATTTGCTGCCGGTGCCGCCGGCGGGCAAGCACGCTAACGCGCTTTTGACGCTCGAACAATTCCAAAGATTCCTGAGTCGGGGGCAGCGCGAGGCAGGCGAACGGCGAGGTTAAACGCGGCGAGAGGAGCAGCAGTGGGGACCGTGTGTTGCTCCGCGAGCGAGTTGCGCACACGCAGTGGGTTAACTATGGGAGGACGAAATTCTCCGCGTGCCATTATCCCTTTGACGGTGTCGCAGTTATGCATCGCGTGTAATGTCCCGTAGGTAGAGGTGGAAATTGTCGCGCGCTCCCCATCTCCACCTCCGTGAAAAGGCATCCACGCGATCGTTTCGAAAAGTTTCACGGGCTTGGAATTTTTTTTTACATCCGTCTGTCCCCGTTCCCGTTTCGCCTACGCTGTCGAGCGAATGAGAAATGAGGCCGGGCGAAACGATGACGTGGTTGATGGGACGTGGAACGATACCAAGCACACGAGATTCGATTCCGCCAGCCTCTTGTCGATCGCTAAAATAATCTCGACGTGAGACGGGTGCAAATGGCGTGTAATTTTTACGGGAACATTTCCGAAGTGTCTTAAATTCTTACTTCAGGAAACAGTCGGGAGTAACTATAAAGTTGTTTCATAGTTTTGAAGTTTCCTCTAGGAGAGGACTTTGTAATTTAACACTATGCCTACCGACCGGTCAAACGACCATTTTTAACATCTCGATTAGAATTTCCTATATACGACGTAATTGCATCGCTTTTAAATTTCACGACTTTTTCTGAAATATACGTATAATACATTTTCCAATATTTTCGGAAAAGTCGTGAAATTTAGAAGTGATGCAATTACATTGTACGTAGGAAATTCTAAACTAAATTTTAGAAACGGTCATTTGACCAGTCGTGGTAGGAATAGTGTTACTATCCTCGATATACAGAATACTAGATATTGTTTCTCTCGGTCTCTCTTTCCGTTAATTGTGCTTTTACGCGACAAATTCTCATCGCTTTTCCAATTTCGAAATATGCAATACCCTGAATCTCCTCGCCTCCACAACACCCCTAAATCTATTATCGCGAAAGGATATAATCGCGCGCGTTAATTTCTACGTAGCCCTGCAACCCTGTATCTCGCGGTAGGAGGGTTAACTGCCGCATCAGTTTCTATCTACGACAACTGTTACACCGCAATTCACGAGCGTCCCTTAATGGTCGTGGTGGGCGGATGGAAATCTTGTTGGCGTGGGGTGATTAATTTAATCGGCGATAAAATAATCAGCTTATAAATTGGTGGCGCCTGTAATCCTACATATGAAAGAAAAAACTCGTAATACCAGGTAGTACCGGTCGATCTTCCTATTCGCATCGAGAACGTTGCGAATGAGACACGCCAGTAGGAATAAATTCGTCTAATCCTATTGTTTAGAAAGCTTCGAAAAAAGATCATCCACTTACTAAACGCGCCGAGAAATTGACTCTCGTCTCGTCCGCAAGCTTCTCGAAAGCTCGTCTCGAGGTTAGCCGAACGAAGCGGAGAGGATCCGAGCACTCGAGTGCTGTCCTAGCTGTGGGAGACCACTAAGATCCATTTTAATCGATAGGTCTCGCTTCTCGATTAATAGAAGCCGCTATTCCACAGCGGATGGTTCCTTCCACAAAGGGTCGTGAGCGCGGGAGGAGACACAGTTCGCGTAACGGGCCGTAATCATATTCGGTACGGAGAAGTTTACGACGACGTTAACTCCCGTTGCTGAACTTCGACCGTAAACGGGGCGAGGCATGCTTTGACAACTATGCGCTCCTTCAACCCCCTTCCACGCTTCACCCTCAATCCACCCCTTTCTCGATGACTGGAACAACCTCGCACAGAGTCGCCTTGTATTCGATGGTGACGAGAAACGGCAAGCGGGTCCCCGTATTGGATTTCCGAGAGTAATCTCCGATAATGTAAAATAATATCTGCAACGAGCGTCACGAGAGAGAATTCTCCTTCTACTCGCTTCTGTTAATCGAGATAACGTCTCAGACCACGTTCTTTATCCTTTCTTCCTTTTTTGCTTCTACTTTCCTTCTAGGGTACTGTAAACCCATAAAGGAAAGAAATCGACCGCGCGCTATCGTCTGACATTTTCAACTCCACCGGTCTAATTACAGCTCGGCAATCTTTCTTTTTCATTGCCGAACGCGCGAGCACACTCGTGCACTCGCGTAAATCACTTCACGGCGCGTACCAAATCGCCTTTATTTATGAAAAAAAGAACAAAATTCCCGCCCCTCCTCTTTCCGTTCTCGTCCACCGGCAATCTCATCCCTACTAGATTTATATCGAACGAAAACCAATCCGCCGCTGGCGCGCGAACTGCGGGCGCACGAGCGCCAACGGCAACTCGGGTCCGCATTAATTTTAATCCGGACGGCATTCGGGGCCGTTCGTTTGTCCATACGTCCGTCCGTACGTTCGTGAAACGAATGGAGAGGGAACCTCCCTTCTATCGTGAAAGCGATTTTCTCCTCCCTCGACGTTTGCGAACGGAGCCGTTGAAGGACTCGAGAATTTAAGTAGCGGCCCTCCCTTCCTCCACCAGCCACCCTCGAACCCCCAATAGCCACGGAGTCAGCAGTCGGTTAACCCAGATAGAGTCGAGCAATCAGTCTCCATTAATTAGTCCCGGAGACCGTGGGTCCCGGAGACTGTGCACGAGGGCTTCGTTACAGGGGTGGTAGAGACTGGGACGGAAGAGCGTCGGACATGGAGAGTCAGGAGGGTGAGCAACGAGAGAGGCAAACGTGGCCGGAGGAAGACAGAAGGCAAAGGGCCGAGTGGATATTCCAACGGGTTAGACATATTTATTAGTCTCGATCTCTCGACTCTCCGATTCTCGATCTACCTTGGTCGATTTGCTTATCCAAGCTCGCGTTTCCGCCTCCCCGAATTCCGCCGATTTTTCTTTTAATTTAAAAGCGTCTTTTAACGGCCGACGGTGATTAGTTGAAACGTGGTCGGTAGAATTATGTGGAGCTTTGTTTGTTTCTTCTTTTTTTTAGGGTCAGTTTTGTTTTTCATTGTTGCGGCGCACGCGGCAAGTTCCAACGGTTGAGTTTGCCGAGGCATTTGGCGCGACCACTTGACGAAGTGCTCACAAACGAGAGAAACTTTTTCCACGTACGCGTTGAGGTCTCGGGATACCGGACACGGAAACGAGAGAACGTAGGGAGAAGGGCGGAACGAATGAGAAGAGGGAGAGATAGAGTGGTTGGTGAGGAGGGACTGTTTGCGATACGAATTACGCAACCGTGCCGTGCCGGTTCACGCGAAATGCGAGAATTTCCGGGACTAGTTTGTGCGTCGAGAAGTTTGAAAATAAACTTCGTGTCCACCGGATAAACAACGCAGAAAGTGTCATGCGTTTTACGCTCGAGTTATGTCCCGTGACTTTAGGCGCCCTCGCACGAATGCTCGCTCGTAAATGCGTTTCCCGTTAAACGGATCAGATTTATAATTAAGGTAAATACGCAATCTCGGATCGTGTAGGTCGACGTTAATTTCTCTTCTTGGAATTGTTACCAGAGATTTGACGTACGATGGGAAAGCTCGATTGTCACGATCGAACGCGTCCTACGAATCTTGCGAAGTTACGTTCCCCGTGAATTTTAAGCGACGAGATAAAAAGCAAGGTATGGAAAGAGAAGGACAATTGTGTAAAATCGACGCGAGAAATAATTCGTTACCGCGAAACGCACGTTGAAACGAGCTGGTGGGTCTGCGGCGGTAGGGTGGCATCAGCCATGGCACCGTTGCTTCCGGTGGACGGATGCGCGCGAACTTTTCGGACTTGTTCAGCATCCGCTCGTAGTTTTCCGGGAGTCCTGACCTCCTCATCCGGTACGAAGGACGAGCCTACCTAGCTAGTGAGTGACCCCACCGAGAAATTTGGTACGCGCGTAGGTTCCGTGGCTCCTGGCCAATGACGAACGACCAATTTTTTCGTTTATTTTTTTAAGAAATTATAGCATTATTTTTTAACACGATGACTGCCGCGCGTATTTTGGAGAAAGATCCTTCAGAAACTAAGATACGTTATTTTTGATGCCCGTGGTAGTCAACATGTTAGAAGAACTTAGGTATCCACTGATTTATCAACCTTGAAAATTAATTGTAATGCATAAAGGCTTCTTCTTCTTCTACGGGGTTCGTTCCACAAGTGCCTCGTGCAATTCAAATTATCGACCTACTCTTAGATCTTTCGATCTATCGAATCTACCCTACAGGGGCTTCCTGTTTAACATTCAAAGCACAGTACATCTGGTACTACGGAATGTAATTGCGCCCCCTGCAAACGCGTGTGATCTGGAAACGAATATTACCGTCGTGTTGCCTACTACTGGAACGCGTGAGAACATGGACCCGTCAATCGATAAATCGATCGGTTCGACGCCCCTCTGGGCGTTGTTAATTATGCGAACCTTCGATTCTCGATGTCTGCTACAACGACGCCCACGACCCATTGCGACGCACACGTTTGATGACACGGGAGAGACTGTGCAACACACGTGCGTAGATCGTATCACGCTCTTGGATAAAGCTTTAAATCGTCTCGTGGAATAACCGAGAGATGTCGCGACGCTGGAAGACTGTGACCGAGACACTTTGAGCCGAATCGATTATTCGTGGCTTTCGTTCTCTACTGGTCGACGCAGGTGCGCTTAGAAGATCGCAAATCTTACAACCTCAAATTATAAAAAGCAGTTTTTGAAATGACATCAATGTAAAGAAGAGGACGATAAAACTTCTGACTTCTTAGAACGAAAACTTTGAATATCGTGTCTATCTGCAAAGGGCAGTATTACCTGGAAGCTTAAAATTTTTAAGGGCGCATTCTATCGAGGTTCGACTTCTCGCTTACCTTCCAGCGCAAGTAACGGGGTCTAACCCCCATCGTGAACTTTCACTATGACTTCTAGTAGATCTGAGAGTGCAGTTCCAGAGAAACTGCACTTCTCGCCAAAACTTGGTTCTAAGATTCGCCACGAAGGTTCTTCGTCGATTAGAAGGAGTTCATTTCGCTTCCCTCGATTATGCTGCGAGGTCTAAGGATGCTCGTTGACACGCTCGTAATAATACTTTTGCATACGATCTCAACATTTTCTTTTGATCGATTTGGGAACATCCGAGGTTTTCTTTTCGACATGCTTGGAAAATTTGAAAAATAATCGTAACATTTTCTGGACGGAACATTATTCTCGTAAATAAATCGCGTACGGGTAAACAGAAGGGTTATTTGAATTCTACGCGACAACCTTTGTTGCTTCTGTACCTCTATACGTCGCGCTGAGAATAGGCTTTAATAACGCATTATTTGTAACTCTTGACAGGGAAGAGTAGTGGGAGAGACAAGGGGTGTGCATCGTGGACGATAACGAAACAACGGTGACGTACGAGTGCCGCGACGGCGAATAAAAGCGCACCTGCGGCGTTGTGCCCTCTCTCCTCTCATCTCCCTTTTCGTTTCTACCGGTTGGTAACATATGAACTCGCATCTGTCCGAGTCTCCGACACACCTACGCGTACCACGATCCAGCATGCTGACTATGTACAATTTTAGAATAAGTTTCACTTATAAATATTCCGCGAATTTGTATTTCGAAGGATTTTCCTATTCAAAAATCACGAAGTCGTGGACGAGCGTCAAATTAAGGTGCGCGGTTTTGCTCTTGATAAAGGAAGAACATATTTCTCGTGCAACTCTTACGTTGGAAACTGTCGCCTCACGAGAACTAACATGCATCTTCTTTTCCTCTTGCGTATACGTAAAACATTGGATCTTGTCGTGTGCGGCCCGTGTCGTGCAAAAGTCACATCCTTCAGGAGCACCGCGGCAAGAAAACATTCTTCCTCGAGAAAGAACGTCAAACAGGGTGTTACCGGAGTTGTCGGTGAAAAAGCTCCTCTGCGGAAAGGGAAGGAGCTGTTTCGTAAAAATCTGTAACAGTGACGCTTATGTACTGCGATCAAGACAAAGTGTACGGAATTAAATAATGCTTCGTATACTCCGAGAAGGGATCAGGTAGCCTCGTTGATCTTATCGTAAAACAACGAACCGGTGATCGTCGCCGGGGAACGAGAATCGTAATATTTCTGCGACACCGCGAAGCGTCGTGCATTATCCGTTCGGCATAAAAATATCCGCAGGTTTATCATCGTCCATCACTCGATCCTCTCTTCCACCTCTCCTCCTCGAACGCTTGCCAACCTCCGAATGGTTCGTCCAAGCGGAAGTGACGGGCAGATAATCGAGCGCGTCCCGTGATGAATCGTCCGCGAGTCTTATCGGTTCTCCACCCGTGCGCGCGTCAGTCGGAAGCCCTTTCCTCTTTCTCTCTCTCTCTCTTTTTTCACTCGTACGTTACGCGAGAAACACACGTTGAAATCTGTCACGCGCAGGAGCGTTACGTCTTTTTCCTGGCCGCCTCCCTCGCTTTCCCATTTCCACAGCAGTTCGATCGAAAGCGCGCAATGTCGCGTCCGTGTGTGCATTTACAAATGGCGCATGTAAGGCTCGCAAGGAGAAGCAATGTAAAAAGCAGTGAGAGAGAGGGGTACAGGGATGAATGGAAGTTATTTTTACGTTGCGAGGGTGCCACGCTGACTGCGGCGGTTTCAAGAGACGACGTCGAAGGGATTGAAGCTGAGAAAGAGACAGAGAAAGCTGGAAGTGAGAGAAGAATTTTGAAGAAGAAGAAGAGAATACGAAACAGGGTGGAGAATGAATGACCGGCACGGTAGCGCGAAATTTGTTGGGCCAATTCGTGGTGTTGGAGATCCAAGGAGAAGGAGAAAAGAGAGAAAGAGGTAGAAGGAGAGAGGATGAAATGCCGAAGAAGCGGAGGAAAACGTTCCGATCGTCGCTCCTTTTCAAAAAGTTTTCATGCGGTCATTTGGCCACCAGCGAGAAGCGCGAGCAAACTTTACCACCGATACACAAAGATGAAGAACTTTCTCTTCTCGCGCTGAAAATTTTTCGAAGGACGCTCGCTTTTCACGCGCACACCGGTTAGGTGACGAACGACTGACGATGTGTACGTCCACGACGCCAGGCACGCACGTCGGTCGAGGACCGACACGGTAACGGTCGACAGTTTGCGCGAAAGAAACCTCAATTTCTCCGTGTTGCATCGTGTACCGAGGAAATCCTGAATTTTTACGTCCCGCAAATATTCGTGATGAGAAATTTGGTGACCGTAGAAATACGGACGACGACGCGACAGAAGAAAAAGTTTCGAGATCTAAGCGGAAGAAAATTCGTGTGCTGTTTGCGATAGCTTCACCGGACGTGTTTTCCTTCTTCAAGGAAATTCACGTAAGTTTTAAGGCGATTCAACTAAAAACTCTCCTTTGATTCGATTCGGTGGCAATATCGAGTATTTGGAATGGAGTTATGTGTCGCCTTGCTCCGTGGAAATGACTTAGCGTCCCTACGTCTTACAGTTTGCGTCAAACGGCATTTGAAATGTTTGTCGGCGTCGTTTGAAGCTTCGCAGTTCGAGTTTCTGTGCGACGATGTTCCGACAAGAGATAAGTATCCCCCGTAAAAGTTGTAACAACGTTTTACTCTTATTAAACAAGCCTACTTCCATTTCTTAAACTTCGATCTTTGAAACGTCGAGTTCGACAAAGAAATTCAAAGTGAACATTCAAAATCGGTAAAATAAGAACTACAGAGTAACTTACATCTCCGCGTTAGTACCGCATTGAAAATTCGCCTATGACAGGAGAATTATTATATCATCGTAGCTTTGGGTCCATCCGCTCGCGGTAACACCTGCCCGTGCTAAAGAGCCTTCCTAGCCAACCACGAAAATGGCCGGTGCCAGCGCGGTTGGAAATTTTCCTGAAAATCCTCGCGGAAAGTTCGTAACTTGAAACGTATGGTGCGGACGATGCAACCCCCTGCCAGCCCACAGTGACACGGGGTGAGTTGCGCTACGAGAGCACGAGTGACGACGATCGGTAATTCTCGCAGCTGGAGCCCTCGCGTTACCAAACCACCCCCTACTACTCTTCATCCCTCGTGAATATATTTTCCGTTACGACGTTCGCCGGCAGAAGCAGCGAAGCAGCCAATAACCTTGGCCAACCTGTCGTTCTTCGTTCGAAACATCCTTCCTGGTGCTCCCCATCCGAGGCGCTCGTAACTCATTACGACTTACCAACCACTCCCGGACCGGAAGGCCCCGTTCACGGTGTATCGGAAGTACGGCACTCACGGATACCGGCTTAGAGTACGATAGTGGACTACGGTGGTCGTCGCTAATCTCCCAGGAAAACCGGACGGATTTCGGAAAAGGACTTAGGATCGAAATATAATAGATGCTTCCTTGATTACGCGCTTCGTCGGGCAAATTGAATAAATTCGCAAGATCTGACTTTACGGCCATCGATTCCTCAATTATCGCGATACAATTGTTCCTGCGTAATTTTCATCTCTCCAATCTCTTCATTTTAATTTTTTCGCATCCAACGACGACGAAAAGCACGTCGTCGAATCCCCTCGAACGTCCTTTCGAAATCAGTCGTCCTCCTTCACCACCGCCTCGCGATTCTCCCGCATCGATAACTCATGCAAATCCCTCCACGTTCTGACAACCACCGGAAAGCCATCGCGCAGGAGGCCCGCCTTCGTCGCGTACACGCGAGACGGACACTTTATTGCGTCGTCCGTTGATCGAAAACGAGTGGGACGAAGTAAGGAGGAGGAAGGTGCGAAGAACGCGGATTAGAAAAGGGAAGAGGAGTGACACGAGAGAAAAAGAGGTGGAGCGTAGCGACTCTCGAGAAGAGAAGAAGACGGGTACCAAATCGATGCTACTCCGCGAGGAGAAAGAAGAGGGACGAGAGAGAACGGGTGAAGCAAAGAGGAACGAGGGAGAGAGAAGAGAGCGAAAGGGTTGGAAAGGACGTGTACTCGGGTGTGTCAGACGAGGCGAGGACCGGATATATTCGTGCCCGTTGGCGCATGCCAGTACGTCAAGGGCAATTTTCGTCGGCGCCTCCAGGTGGAATTCGATCGAGCGGGCGACGGAGAGGATCGCTCGGCAATCTCCTCGATATCCGTGGCCCGAGATATCCTGGTGGAATCCACCGGAGGATATGCACTCAGAAATTGGTGAGAGGAGAAGAGAGGAAGAAGGAGCTGAAGGAGAAAGTGGCGAGAGAAGAGGAGAAACGAAACGAGGGATAAAGGACGTTGCGAGAAGAGAGGAGAGAGAGCAGAGAAGGAGGAACGTCGTAGCAGAAACCGTGAGGAGCGAGTAATCGTCGAAGGACGTCGTGGAAGAAAACGCGAAGAGGTGTGGGAGGATGTCGTGAGAGAACGAAGAGGAAGAAAGAGAAAATGGCAAAAGGAACGTGTCCATCCTGCGTGATCGAGAGCGTCCTCGGTGACCCGGCGAGGCTCGCTCGAAATTTCTAATTTCCGGCTGGCTGGATGGAAGGTTTTCGAGGGTGTCCCGCCCAGCAGCTCGACCCGCCTCTTACCCTCTGCCCACCTCTTTCCTTCGCCGTCACTTGGAGCCCGTCGCATTGTGTCAACGGGAGACAAAGGTTTGACGAGCTTGTCGTTGAGGAGAGGAAAGAGACACGGTGAAAGGAAAAAACGAGAGGAAGCCAAGGAAAAGAGGACGTTGCTCGTGTTCCCCGGGTGTTCTCTTTCTTCATTTCCCTTCGTTTTTCCTCTTCCTCTTTTTCGTTGACGAGAAAAGTACGAGCGACGCGCAACTGAAGAGGAACAGGAGGGCATTCCGCGTCCCTCCCATTTTCAGCCCGAGGTGAGGATTCTCCTCAAAGAGAGATCCGCGAAATGAGGTTTTTATAGGAACAAAAGACGAAGACGCTCGCTCGCTGTGGTGTGGTGTACCCTGCGGGACGGTGCCACGGGAGTTCGGTCAGTGGATCGCGCGGTGGAATATTCACTCTGGTAACGGGGTGACTGGGACAGAGCGGTGGGGTCCCTGCTGTATTCAATGTCCACCGGGAAAAATGGTGCGCCCGGTGGTGAACGCTTTGAGAGAAGTTCCATGCTGTTGTACGAGCGCGCTGGCATCGTATAAAACGGTTTATCCGGTTGGCGCGCTTATCCGATTTGGATATTCGATCGTTGAAAAATGAAATTGCAATGCTAAGGTAGGGGAATGATGGTCAGAACTCGCGGTACTGTGAACTGTTTTCGGTGGAGAAATGATGGTTTTGAAAACGCGATGGAGAGTTTCTTACAAAGGATATGGAAATCACCGCGTTGGTAAGACATCGGCTCGGGGATTTTAATTTTATTGGAAATAAGAGATTGTTTGTGGAGCGAGTAAATTTCGAGCTAGTACTGGAGATTCACTCGTATTCAATTGTATTAGGTAAAGCGAGAAGTAATGTCGCTTTTATATTAGGTATGGAAAAGAAACGACGCGTAAAAAAAACGACGTTACTTTGATATCTGACATTTTGTGTGATTTCGAAAATTCGACGACTAGAACTTTCCATGGACCATATTCGATAACTCGAATGACTACGGAAACGACAACCGCGGAGTTCTCGAAACCTCCACGCGCGTTACCATCGATTTCTCATTTTCCAGTAAATAATCGCATCCCTTCCTCTTCCGTTTCCCTTCGAATCTCGTATCGAGATTGAATTTACGTATTATCGGATAATCGAAAGTTTGGTTTCGGCGAAAGTTTAGCGACGGTGGCAGAAGTATCGGCGCGTCTTTGCACAGAATTTTAAAGAGATCCGAGGGGGGATTGAGGTAGAGAAGAACTCGCGGACATGGCATATTAACGCGTTCACTTGTCCAATAGAAAAAGAGAATGAAGTGGACCGGAAACACGCACGCATTATCCCACGAAATTCCAGAAGCTCACTTATACGCGGACCATCCGAGTATTGCGAAAGCGGATCTCTTGCTCACACGCTGCTTCTCTCATTCACGCTCTCGCTCTCTCGGTATATTTGCTTTCTCATTAGGAAACACCGCAACCGGATACAAGCGGATATGGTTTCCGTGCAAACTTGCGAAATCGATCGATCCCAGACCTTCTCTCCCACTCTTCTGCAAACGACGAGTTCGAAAGTCGCGCGAAATTCGAGGAAAAGATTCAACGAATTAAACCGTAACAATTGTACATTCTTGTAAACGAAAATTCAACATCTCAAATAACTTTCGCTTTCTTCTAGACGGCACGCATTAGATCTTGCGACCTGCTCCTTCTTCTCGACCTCCTCTCGCTCCTCTTCGTTAGTAAAATTATCAATCAACTAGATGGAAACGAGCGAGGTAATGAGGCCGCGATCGGTGGATTAATTATGTAACATGCCCCGAGTTTCGATTCTCATTAGCAAGGCCGCTTTTTAAAAGTGTCCTATGGTTGATCACCCGAGATGCAGGAGTTTGCAGGGAAAAAGTAAGAGAAGAGCTTTTTTTTTTCTTACAAGTAGAGGGAAAGAGGGCGAGAATGTAAAGTGAGAAAGAAGGTAACTAAGTCGACCAGGTGCCCGATAATTAATTGGGTTCTTAATTACTACCCCGTCCTTGTCCTTCGTTCTGTTTTCCACGTCCTTTCGTCTCTCGCGTCTTATACACTCTTCTTCCTTCTCCTCGCTGTTCTCTCTTTCTCTCTCTTTCTTTCTCTCTCCCTGTATTCGCTCCTTGGCGCGTAAGCGGTAAGGTGACACGATCCCTGCGCAACCTTGAAATAGTTTTGCGCCACAAGTGCACAGGGTAAATACGGGCACCTTGTCTCTTGGATAAACACGCGTTCCGTCGCCCGGGGCAATTTAGTCTTTCGCGTGAGAGAGCGTCGCGATGCCCTCGCGCGCGGGACACACGCACGTGCACACACGGTGGAAGCGGGCGCGCCCTCGCGCAGAGGGATGATTCGCATAAACGGGCCAGGCTTATCGAGTTAACGTTGAGAGCCCTGAGAGCGAGTCGGGGCAAATACACGGTATACGCCTACGATGCGTAAAGCCGCTAATCCTCGTGCGAACAATGGATATAATTTTGTGCGCATCGAAGTGCAAAAGCTATTGTTAATTGTTCCTGAGACGTTGAGCGGGACGAGCTCTAGACGAATATTACCGAGCATCGAAATTCTTTAAATTCGAATAAGGCTTAATTGTTTTTACCTTCTTTAGGTTCGCGATACGCTAATCCAACGATCTATATTGTTAGATCGAACACGTGCAGGTCGTAGAAGGCTGGATAATTTGAGATAAAAGATAAGAACTTTATATGCTACTTTTTAGGCACGACCGTAAAGGGAGTGACTTATTAGTATTCGTATCGTATGCGTTACACCGTAAGAGCCAAGTAAAGTCGGTAAAACCGAACAGTGGAGCAGGTCCGCGTGATTTGAGGTGAGGGATACCCATTTGCACCCGTGTCGCCCAGTGATTGGTCCCGTTGGGGGTCGTCGGTTGTTCGATGGATAATAGGATATCCGTGTCATCGTTGCCTCGCAATCGTAACCACGAATTCACCTGTATGCCAATAATCTACAAGAATACTTCTCGCATCCATAAAACAAGTTACAGTCGATCCATATTTTGCTTTAGCCAAGTTTCGACTACGTGTTGTACCTGTTGACCATGTATCGCGTGAAATCGTCGAAGCGTCAAGCCGCAGCCTTCCCTCCAAGCAAATATGAGACGGGCACGAGCGATCCCCAGGAGTCTCAATTAAATGCGGCCCGCTCCGTCAAATTCGATAATCCGGGCCCGGAAATCGCGCGCGCGCGTCCTCGACCCCGCTTACATTTCCACAGAGCCACACAGACGTACACGTGTGGACCAAGAAACTGCATATCCACGCTATCCAGAGGAGATTCGCATAAAGGGGAGAGGAAGGCTTATCGAGTTACCATCCACCCCAGGACTCGACTTTCGCTAAATACATACTACCCAATTCCGATAGTTCGACTCCCTGGTCCCGACCATCCTCTCGTGCCTTCCTTCCGCCCTCGTTTCCACCCCTTCGTCTGAAGCCAATCCACGGAAACTCTCGAATCTACAGGGTGAACCTCCAAAGACACGAGGTATTCGCGTGTAAAGAAAATTGTAACGTGGGTGGATTCTGGTGGCCGCGAAGAGCCAGCAGCTCCTGGAGTGTTAATAGTGCACTAGGGTTGTTTACGATGGAAGTTCGCGACGGTGTTTTGCGATAGGAGAGACTCCACGGGTACTGTGATAACGTTAGAACGAGAGGTTTCGTCGAAAGGTGTGGAGAAGTGGAGAACGGTAGCTCGAAGACCCCGGTTCCGTTGTTTAGATTGGGATTGTGCCGGTAAATTGTTCCACCGAGTTGAATTATAACGCTCCGCCCGCTCGCGGCAATTCCATTTGCTGACTTTATTGCGTTAAACGGAAGAGGCCGGGTGGATAAGGAGAGCGAGAGAAGACGATGAGTAGGAGTGAAAAGAAGGAATGGGACAAAAAAGAGAGGCGTCCTGGCTAAAAGAGAAGCGAGAAGAGAGAGTGCGACGAGGGAGTGGTGAAAAGACAAATGTGCAAGACGAAAGGACAGGCAGAACGATAGATCGGAAGATTTTATCGAGTGGGTTTCTCTCTCACACCCCTTCTCTCCAATCCTCTCAATCGTTCGGCGCTTTTCCGCGGACAGTCGATTACGCGAGCGGCCGTGTATCACCGATTGCCGACAGTATCGAGTGATCGATGCCAAGCGGAACCCACGATGAATTTTTATACCTCCCCGTGGAACGTCGTCGCTCCGAGATTAATATGTTACCTCCGTGGAGACGCGATAGAATCGAACATGCCTCGAATCGGATTCCACTAGACCGAGAGGAAGGAGAACACTTCTGGCGTGAATCGATCTTCTCGGCTCTTCTTCTCTTTCGGAATCAAAGGGAGAAATGCGCTCGACACACCCGGTGATTTTCCCGACGAATTTGTTCTCATTTCTCAATATTCCCTTGCACGCGTCACGCTCACCGTTGTTTATCGAGCGAAATTAAAAGTTGAATCAACAAACGATTCGAACGATCGAAAAATAGGAACGAGAATTTCACCCGCACGTTCGAATGATATAAATTTTTTTTTTAGTGTCAACAATCTACGCGAACCCCGCCCGGCGCGCTCGGCAACCGTTCGTTACGAGCGCGTGGCTCACTCCATAGGGAAAAACATTAAAAATCTCACGTGAGAATTTCCACGGGTCGGCCCTCCGATGGATCGCGCAAATCGAACGACGCTGTTTTCATTACAGCTCAACCGTTCCCATGTTTTTACCGCTCTCCTGTGTCGTTCTCGCTAAACCAAATTTCCCGCCACTCCGGGAGCACCGTATAAACTCATCGGAATACCGCCGGAAATTTAATTCTCTCGGCGGCGGAAAAAAATTGACGAAGGGCGCGAATATTCGTTTTACTCGAAACGCTTCCTTCTCTCTACTTATATTCTCGGCGCCCGCCTCCCCTTTTTCTCGCATCTGTTAATCTTTCCGTTTCTTTCTCGCCTTCTCGTCCTTCCTCCTCTCCTCCCTCTCCCTCGTTCCCGCGAAGAGGATAATTCGTTTAAAAATCCATTACGAGCGTTATCTCGGAGCTCACTTGGCTTGATTAAACCTGATTTAAATGAGAGGCGTCGCGACGGACGAGACGAGGCAAAGGGGTGAAGGAGACGGCGGAAAGGACGAGATAAAATTTCTCCTCGAAACGTTCGCCACCGGAGCGGCCGGCCGGCTTTTATCCCGGGTGACAAAAGTTATTAGCGAGGCACGATTGAATCCGACGATCTCGCCCGACTTCTTGTCCCTCGTCTCGGACAACGGACGTCCCTTGATCCTTGGCGGAACCATTCCGACTTTTGGAAATATCGTCGTTTCTCATCTCGAACGAGTCTCGACGTCGAATTTTTACAACTTCGTCGAAAGCTGAAGTCGACTACACTTTCCACGCTTGCGTTTTACTACTTTCAGATCGGTCCTTATAATTTATTAGGTGTGTGAATTAATTCGGTCCATCTGGCGATCAATTACTGTACTATATAGTTTTCTAACCTCTGATGTCTGCAAAAAGCTTTATATTGTAGTTTGAC
The DNA here is from genome assembly GCA_944319695.1 of Tiphia femorata. Classification (NCBI taxonomy): domain Eukaryota; kingdom Metazoa; phylum Arthropoda; class Insecta; order Hymenoptera; family Tiphiidae; genus Tiphia; species Tiphia femorata. Next base: position 7,858,692 of record OX090902.1, read on the forward strand.
ATCTGGCAACAATATTCAGTTAAAAAAAGTTTGGGTTTGTGATAATAACATTGTGTTTATCTGATTCGGAAATGTCTAAATTCGAGCCAGACAAGCATCATTTGCGGGAAGCTCTAATCTTCTGTTTTCATTTGAAGAAAACAGCCGCTGAAGCTCATCGAATGCTCGTAGAAGCTTATGGTGAAAGTGCTCCCACCGATAAATCATGCAGAGAATGGTTTCGACGTTTTTCGGACCAGCACTTCACTAATTATGACGAAATAGAGAAATGGCTCAATGAATGGATCGCTTCGAAAGACGAGTCGTTTTTTCGTCGTGGTATACGACAATTACCCGACAGATGGAAGAAAGTAATAGCAAGCGATGGCAAATACTTTGATTAGTCATTACTTTGTTATGTGCTTTCATAATAAAGTCTTTTTTGGAATACAAAAACGGACCGAATTAATTCACACACCTAATAGATAGCTCGCGCAGGTATTGTAATAAACAAACACATATAGGTACGATATCCAAAGTACCGAGGAGATTTCATTTAGTCGGCTCGTGCGTCGAGAGCAAGATGGTGGGGAAGAGAAAATCGAGATAACGGAAAAGGAGTGGAAGAACGAGGAGAAGGGATTGAGAGGAGGAAAGAAAGAGTGGAGAAATGGGAGGAGGAAAATGCAATCCAGTGGAAAGAGTCAACAGACCGACCAACCGCAGAACCTAGCGAATTCGAGCTTTAATCCTCCCGAAATACGAACGCGAGTGGGAGATGGTGGTGGTGGTGGTGGCGGTCGGCGCCCATTGGCACGCTCTACCGTGGTCCAACCACTTTGTTGTTCCACCGCCCATTCCTACAGTCTCCCTGTTTCAATTATCCTTAATCTCCTGGCCGCATACGAAATCGACCGATTTCTTTCCCGTAATCAAAACTTTCTCTCTTGGATATCGCATTAGGGGAAAAAAAGTGGGACTCGAGAAGCGTAATCAACATTAAATCTTCCCTCGTAACACCCTAAATGCAAAGCTCTCCAAAATATTACGCCGCGATTGTTACAAAGCTCGTACCTCAAATAAAGCCCCACCCTGGTTATACGTAATTAAAATTGCCCGTTTCCATTTCTCACCCGCCATTTCGTTCTCCATAATCGTTGGCGTAGTAAAAAATACAAGGTTCCGCGATCCTCGCATGCTTATCCCGTAAAATGATACGGAAAAAATGTGCTGCCTCCTAAAATCGAGTGTACGCGTGTTCGTTCCGTGCACCCGGGGAAGCTTAGCGCGGGTGCACGCGTGCCGAGGAAAATTCCAAGGGACTTTCATCGACGTTACAATAACCACGATATATCCGAGCGGAGGCTGTTCCTTCGCGATACGCGGTGACGTTGGCTGCCGAGACGTCGTGAGGGGGAGAGGTGAAAGAGAGTAGGTGGAGGTAAATGGAAGAGGGGCAGAGAGGAGAGGGTAAATGCATCCCTCGGGTGGTGGTGGAGGCTCGCACAACAATGGAGAAATATAAATCTAAATCCCAACAGCCATCCTTCCTGGTCCCCTTCTTCTCCATGCTCGCGCGCTGCTTCCTTAGCACACCTTTCTTCTCTTCCACGTAACATTTTAGGGTCTCGTATAACGTGCGCATGACTAATACGCGTGTCGGCGTATCCGCGTCGATCTTCCGTCTTGTTTATCTTCGTGTACCCTCTTCCACTCTCTCCTCCATTCCTCCACTTTTGGACCCACCCTATATCCCCTTTCACCCCCGCATAGCCCAATCTCCCACGCCGTATCCGTCCGCGCGACAAATGCGATCTCCTGTCCACATTTATGGGGGAACATACGTTCCGCCTCGTCTCCGAGGCCTCGGCTCCTTTGCGTGCTTTATATCGCGCATTCAACGTCCAATCTCCTACGCGAAGCCTTGCACGCGTTCCTCTCGCCACGATTGAAACTTAAGGGCTGCGAGTAGGAGAAGCGAGGCAGCGCGAAATTCACCTAGAATGCTTTTAGAAGTCTGCCATTTGCTAGGGTGAAAGTATAGCCAATTGGGTTTTGAAGTACACTGAGAACCTTTGCTTCGTTCCATTTTATAGAAATCGGCTGGAGAGCAACACCGAGCATTGGAACGCGCTGCTGTTGTCCTTGCGCGAGCTCATCGAATGGGTGATAAGGAAAGACACGGAATTGACCGGGCTCGGACCAGTTTGCGGCGACGTGGCAGCGTTGCAGAAGCAGCAAGTAAGTTTCCTTTCTTTCTCGACAGTTTGCGATAGTCGTCAAATTGTTCAACGCCTTTTGTGTATTATTCGTCGAGGATCGATTGGACCTAAACAATTCCACTTCCAAGAATGTAATTATCCTCGTCGATGCTTGCCCTCGACAATTTCTCCCCGACTAGTTTCCATCTCTAATACCTCCATCCTAATACGAAACACCGTTTCATCCCCTTATTCGACGGGACCACCCCTATTACCTCAAGAGGATCCTGCAGCGTCTTAAAACTGACAGGAGGGCAATTCAAATCGGGTTTCCATCGTTCATCGGCTTACTCGGACCCATCGTGAACTCGATAATTACACGAAAATTACGTAATTAGGGAATAATCGCGGGTGAGCTGGCGCGTGCGCATGTCTGGTGGGAGACTGGCAGGACGACCAGGTCCGAGTACAAGCCCCGTTGCATCCCGATGCACAAAGGCTGAGGCTCGGAGACTAATCCAGATTAGAACGCGCATGTTGCCGGCACGCATCGCTTGTAAACCCACTACGGATAGCCGCGAGTGTAAGCGGGATGATAAGGTGCACGACCCTCGGGGGTGGTTGCCGCCCGCTCGGACGATGTCGCTCGCGCATCTTCGACGGTGTACGTCGTTATCTTCCTCGAGGATCCAATCGGTTTCATCGGGCGGGAGCTGGGAGCAAGTACGGGAACGAGGTCGAAGGTGATGTTGCGGGAAAGTGGACGTGGCTGATTTGATCGGCGCTGCTCAAGCGATTATTCGCCGAAGCGAAAGCCAAGCCAGATATCGATGGGAATTTTTGAAGAAAGATTTTACATCGAATGATTTTACATCGAATGATTTTACAAGCGTCCAATTGGTAGCTGATATTCGGTCATAATTGGATGCGTAATTTTTGTGTGACGCAATGACGAGATTTACCGAGGCATTTACCGCGTCATGATCTGCACGCTGCAGAAACGATAATACGAAATAGATAATAGATATTGAACGAAGACGAGATCCGTGTATCGTAATGGAAGGTCTACTTGAATTGTACAACTAAGGTGACTAGCCGATTCGACGCTGACGAGGCAACAAGAACGGCCAAAGGAATGTAATAAGGAGATCCGTGAAAATCAAATGTTCTCGAAAAAGAGTTACACGATTCTCCGTTAGGCATTAATCGAAACTGTCCGAGGCACTATCTATCGAGAGTTTGCATGACTCTTTTGATCTTTCGCACAAAAGCAATGACAAGGTACACGACCCTGGTCGTTCCCTGTGCGCGAACGAGGTTGAGCGCACTCTCCACCGCAATCTATCTCCTCCTTGCTTCTCAGCGAATCCATTCGGCGCCTTGTCACATTCTCGCGTGGCTAAACCAAAGGTTTTATCGGCGACGGATATCGTTGATAGAATCGCAAGAACTCGCGAGTCAAGTGGATTAAAGTGAAGTGTGCTTGGAGAATTTCTTTCGCCGAGAAAATTTTCTCGGAGTAGAGTAGAGAAGGATGATGGACTAGCCCGTACGTAAGGTCGGCCACGAGCTTTGTATAACTTTGTATACAAAGGAGACGCGAAGAGTGCCACGACCCTGGCCCGCTTAGTCTCAGGGTGTCAAGTGTCTCCTCGTGTGGCGCGCGTTGTTATCACTCCCATCGAATCTGCGCACACGATCATCTTCGCCAAGAGAGAGGAGGGTCGAATCTTCCTTTGTGCCTTCTTACGGTACGACATAATCGACGAATCACTTGATCGCGACGTATTCAAGTGGCGCATCGGCAAACCTTCGCATCCCATCCACAGTATTCCTCTAGAACTCGTGCCTCGTAGAATTTTAGATCATCGCAATTATTCTCTGCGTTCCTCCTATTGCGAAAGAAACACTCTCGAATAATCCGCAGCTCATGGTTTAACACTAGAAGTACCGACCAGTCAAAATGACCGGGCGCGTCAATTTTTCACAAGAATTTCTCTTTAACATTGGAACTACCAATTTTGGTTTTCGTATAGAATCTTTTTTTGTTGACCAGTCATTTTAACAGAGAGAGCGTTTATTTTATCACTGAACTGCTATTTACTTTTGTTTTCATATGGAAACCTCTTTTGTTGACCAGTCATTTCGACCGGCTTGGTAGTTCAATTTTAACGTTCGCGGTGCGCCAAAATCCCCGAAGCATTAACCCTTTCGCTACGAGCGTCGTCTATAGACGACATCCGCGTGACGACCTGTGTGTACGAGCGTCGCCTATAGACGGCATCCGCGCGACGACCTGTGTGTACGGGCGTCGCCTATAGACGACGTCAGCGTGATACCACTTGACCATGAGCCCCGCGATGTTTTTATTTTTGGGCATACTGCACATCGATGGCATTCCCTTGCTTCAAAATTTATCACTCTGAATTAAATTATTGAGAATTTTAATTTGTTATTGTAAAGTGTAATTTTTAGTTTTTAAATATATTTTTATTGATAATAATTGCAAAATCTCCAAATATGTTGTTGTGTAACACTTAAAGAAGTGTACGATCCGAAGAATGACAAGGCTGCAGCGAAAGATGTATGTCCAAACACCAGTTTACCTAAGCGCAACATGCACACTTTGCGGCGCAGAGCTCTGTTCAGTGGCGCTATTCGGCGGTACCGATGGCGCGTTCAGCGGTGCCACTCCGACGGAGCACACTGCCCGAGCGAAAGGGTTAAATATGCGAAGGGACAACGGTGAAAAAAAGCAGAGAATGGAAAAAAAAAGGAAGGAGAAAACGTGGTGCACCGTGGCGGAGCATTCGCCGCGTCATCGTCCAATGAAAACGTCGTTGTAAGGAATGACGTCATTGGCGGTGGTAAAGCGAGTAGTTTTCTCCGCCCGCTTAATTTGCAATGCATGAAATTTAAATATTCCGCTTTAAACTGCCATCCCAGATTCTTTAGTTCAATAATGCGCCCTCGCGTTTACTCGTTTACCCGCGTTCCGTTGGGTGATGCCGCAGCATAAAGGAACAACGAGAATAAACACGGGATGATGTCTACCTACGGTGCACCTCCATTCTCCATCTTCGTCCTTCCTCCTGTACTCTCGCGCAACTGGCTCGCTCACCTACATCGCTTCCACCTTCGCGATACTCCATCGTCTACCCGCTCTGCGCAACCTTCCTACCACATTCATCGCGAATTTGCATGGGCATTTGCATTGTGCATCTTCATCCTACAAATCCACGGTGCCTCTCCATTGCTCATCCTTCGCCTTCACCTCCAACTCACGCTCTCATTGTATTCCTCATTTACGAGTAGCTAGCTCTATCATTGTGTCTCCACGATGCTCCTAGATTTTCCAGCCTCACCCTTGCAATATACTTTTACATTCATGAAAATTTCGCTCGTTACACTTTTGAGATCGAAGATAATGTCCGACTGCGCTGCATCGTTAGTACTGGCTAACAAGGGCATTCAAGCGCGGCCGAGTTCGCAACATAAACGTAAGCCTGACTTCACTCGACCATTACTACTCGAATTGGCGAAACTATCGTTCAGTTTAGATTTCGCGGTGGGCATCGCTCGGGGCGATAGCTATATGCGTTTCGTGGTAACCGTTAGTTTAACGATCAACAGACTGGGGTATCCTCGAGTTTGAGACAAAAGACGTCAGAATGGAAATAGCGCGAAGGAAGAGGATCGAGGTGGAAGCTAAAAGAGGAAAAAGAATGAAAAATACGGAGAAGCAAAATCAATAAGTGCAACGCGATGGTATCGCAAAGGAAAACGAAGTAACAAAAATTCACGTACGAGCACGCAGCGGATAATAGTTTAACGACGCGTCGATTCCTGAGAATCGGAAATGAGAAGGGGTGAGATTCTGGCGTGGAGGTTGAAATGGCTGCCAGGGGACGTTGGTATCGCGCGTTCGTGCGCAAGCAGAGCGCGAGGCATAATTGAAACGTGGAGCGAATTATTCTGAGCGAACGACCGGCGAGACTGGCTGCAGGGACTTGCGCCAGCAGGTGGTTCCGGGGGTGCTGGCCCGCACGCCCCGCACCTCTTTGGGAGATCGATAAATAAATAAAGCTGGTAGAGCGAGCTTACGCGCCGATTATAATATTGAGGGGGGTTGCCTCGTTTCGCGGTCGTTTACAACGAGACGGGGCACGGTTACGCGCGCGCGCCGGTGCCCTCATCTCCAAAACGAGGCGACGTAAAGTTTAACTGCCCGTTCGCCGCGCGCCACCGCACGGTGCAGTCGAGCGTAGCAACCGGTGCATTTCGAAATTTGCCAAACGATAATACCAGCATGGAGAACGGGGAGCCCGTGAGCAAGGAGAGTGGAATTTGGCGAGGGGGATTCTAAATTTTGTGCATTACAAACAGAGTGCGGTCCAGAGAGCATTCGGTGGTCGAAATCATTAGGTTTACCCCAGTCTCCTTCTATTTTTAGACTGCCTTCGTCGATTGGTGCGGACCGAAATCGATAAGTTGCAAAGTGACGATGGTAGCACTCTCTTCTCCTACTCCTGCGTCTCCTCATCCTGCTTTCCCAATCGCCGCTCGGACCATCGGATCGGCGAACACGATCGGGTATTCAAAATTCCCTCGAAATATTACCCCGACGTGGATTTCAATCTCGCCCCGTCGAGTTGGAAATAGTCAACGTCCCGTAAATCAAACGCGATCCGCGCACCGAGAGCACCACCGCCTCTAACTAAACTGTCTATATTCAATGGGTACGCGCCATTTGACGGATTAAATTGCGCGCGCCGTAACAGATATACATAGGCGCGCGAGCGCGCTCGCATATTAATATATCGACGAGCGAAGCTCGCGCGTGTTCTCGAGTAAGCACGCGAAAGCTCCACTTTCATCTTCCTTTCGCTTTCTTGCCGCGTCCCACGTCACGCCACGGAAGTACGAGACTGCGAAGGCGCATGCACGTTAATTACTCCCTGCATTTAGCTACGTCCTCTTTTCATCTCCACCTCGGACTTGAAAAAAAAGGAAAAAAAGGAAGAAGCGAGTGCGAAGTAAAATAAGAGAAGCGTCAGAGAGGACCGCAAACACGCGAGAGCTTTCGCCCCGGTAAACAATTTAACACTCCCGTGGGGCGAGCTCTCGTGCGGATACCCACGTGCGGGCTTCGAGAGCCGACAGTTTGATAAGGGATAGGGTTTGCAGGTGAATGTGAAAGTAGCGGAAGAGACGCTGGTGGGGTAGTGCCGCCTGATTCGGTTACGAGGTGGACGCGCGATAGAGTTGAACGCGTGAAACGCGCATTTCTCGCGAATGCGCTTTTCTCCTACCGATTCCGGCTGGCTAAAATGGCAGATAAATCAAACCAGGCTGGGGAAGTTGCCCGCGTGCCAACTGAGCCTGGTACTATCGATTTGGATCGAGAGAGAGAGAGAGAGAGAGAGAGAGAGGAGGTGGATGCAAGAGGGACGGAAGCAGGTGGCGAACGGTCGACGAACCAACCTCCTCTTCTTCTCCGCCCCGCAAATGAATTGGCTTTGCAGCGGTGCTCGAAGCTGCATTTTTTAACGGTCACTCAGTTCCGTCACGTTATACGATTCTCTCTGTGCGACTTGCGTTGCGTTTACGCGAGCACCAGAACCGGAAGGAGGAGAAGGAGGAGAAAGCGTTTATTTATTTATTTCGCGCGAGATAGCGGGCAATGGGAGAAGCGCGAAGCCGACCGATCGACGATTTCCTTTGGGCGAACCACCGTCATGAATTAACGCGCGCAACCCGCGACCACCTTAACGAATCGTTTTTCCTTCTCACCTGTGCACCCTTCGATGCGACGGGACGATAAGGCGAGAGAGAGAGAAATCCCACGCGTTCGAGGAATTTCTGTAATCGCGCGACAACAAGGACGCGTGAAGAAATTACGAGAAAGGGCCACCCTGTAATTCGCCCCTCGTTACATCGAGTCGATCATACGCTCGAACATATTCCACTAATCGGCCCGTCTAATTTACAAGCGCCTCGTTTTCGCTCCTCTTATTCTACCGTTCTGCTGGTAATCGCCTCTAACGACGGCCGGAAGGTGAGGAGAAGAAACGAGGAATACTCTGAGAAGCCGTCCGGTAAAAGAAAGAACAAAGCTATCGACCACTAGAAGCTCGAGAGATAAACCTTCTACGAGGAAATAAAAGATCCAAGCACAGAGCGGAATATCCTAGCGATGAAGAAGGGATGCCGTGGCATGCAGATTTTCCTCTTTCGATGCGTTTCACAGATACCCTGATCGGGTTAATCTCGCGCGTATGCGCATGCGCACCGCGCAATTAAGCGCGCGCTGTCTCGATAAGAGGTCCGATAAGGAGAGTCGCGAGCAATTGGAAGGCGCTCGCTCGTGGTCCTCCTTCTACCATCGTCGTCTCACTTTCCTCCTTCTTCTCGTCATCTTCGTTTTCCACGTTCTCCTCCTTTCTCTCGTCATCCTCGTCGTCGTCGTCGAGGAGTTCAATTGCCGTTGCTTCACTCCTCTCGGTCTAATTCCCTGATTAACGACTCGGAGCCGTCGCCGAGCCGCTCCCTTTCGAATCAACGTCCAAGAGGAAGGCGAGGAAAGTAGAGGACGAAGGAAAAACTCAGAAGTCGAGGTTTTCGTTGGCCGAGGAGAAGAGGACTCGAGAATGCGCGAGAGATAATGTCGTTGAGAGGTCGCTCTGATTAAGAGAATCTTGAGTAAGGGAGTGGCACGTGGGGGCCAGACTCTCGGTGATTTAATGGGAAATTATAAGGAATGGAATGCGCTGTTTCCAGAAATATAATCATCCTCCAAGTGTGCTGAATATCGCGCGAGACGTATATCTTACGCATCTTGCGGCTCGGCGATTAATTTTTATTCCACTCGTGAAGTCTTGTGGAATTCTCGAAAGGACCCACCCTCCTCTTTTTACCCTGCGATCTCAATTAATCCTACTTTATTCCAATTCATCGCGCACTCCGCGAACCGCGCCCTTCCGCTCGCTTACTCCAAATTTTCCGCGTACTTACGCTTTCGTCTCCTTCCGGTCGTCGTCGAGACGCTTTTACGTGGACCGAGATCGAGTCGATTTATCATGTTCGGAGCGAAGGAGCGAGGGGTTTTCGATTTTAGAATAGAGGAACTGTAGTTGAACGAAGGAGGCTGTAATTGAGCAGCGTCCGTCTGCAAACTTAAAGGCATCGTCGAAAGATTCAACGGCACTCGCTCGTGGAGTGCGCGCCAGCTTTTGGATAAATGCATGAGATCCACATCGGTAAATGTAGGAATGTATTCCAGCTAGTTGGGGTGCGGGTCTGTGAGTCGAAGAATAGGAGGGTCCATGGTTGCCCACCTTTAAGCAGGGCCCTTGAACCGAACGCTCCAGGACGCGGCTGTTCGTTTCACCGGGCCAACAACGGAAGTAGGTGAATTTCTGCGCGTCCGTGGAGACATTCGCGAAAAGAGGGCAAAAGGAGAGCGCAAAAGGAGCCAGAGGTGGTGGCGGACGAGAAGGAAAGAAGACGCTGAAAGCTAAATGGAGAACGCACGAGAAAGAGAGAGAGAACTTGGCAGAAAAGTCGTCGGACTCTCTCGCGAGAACGAAAATCACGGATGGCGGTCGCCGGCTCGTTTCTATTCGAGAAAGGAGAGGAGAGTAGGTGAGCGAGGAGGGAGAAATCCAAAAGTAAGAAGAGGATGGACGATGAAAAGGAGGGAGGCGCGACGGTAATTCGAGTAGAAAAAAAACCGGAAGTGAATGAGCCCCGAGAAGAATAAATTAGAAGGGTGAGAGAAAAGGGCCGAGGAGGGAGGGGAAAAGGGAGCGTCAAAATTTATCAATGCGATACTATCCGGGATATAAATCCTCGGTGAATGTGAAAAATTGCACGCTAAAAAGAGCAAAAAACGCGCTCTGGTGGAAGAAGGGAGGAGGATGGGCACGGAGGGAGGGGAGTTTCGAGAGCGTGGTGGAAAAAAAGTGAGAGAAAAAAGATTGCGGTTCAAAAAGCACGCTCGTTCGCGGATCGCGTAAAAAGGGCGGAACAAAAAAGAGAAATCCTCGGGAAGCACGAGGAGGAAAGAAATCATCGTAACTTTTAAAGCTGCCGCATGCGGTGACACGAGGTTGGAAAGCGCGAGTGATAATCTTGTTAACGAGGTAGACGCGCTACGTCGTAAGAGCGGCTTTTTCTTTCCCCTCTCCTCCACTCCTCCCTTTCCATCCTCCACCCCCTCTATCTTCTCTACCTCCCTTCCTCCTCCTTGTCCTCGTTCCTCTCGTCCATTTTTTTTTCTTCTTTCTTACTTCAACCCACTCGAGTCACTGCGGAGTCGCAGTCGGCTGGTTTTATCTTGCCGCGGTGCCTCGTCAAACGCAATTACGGGTGCACACGTCGATGTCGAAGAGGACCGCGGGAGGAGGAAGACGGAGGAGGAAAAGAAGGAGGAGAGGAGGTGGAAGAAGCATCGACGAGGACGTCGTCCTCGGCAACGACGTCGCGGCGCTCACTCCCATAACCGGCGTCGACGTCGTCGTCGTCATCCGCGTTATTCCTCCTCCACCTCCTCCTCCTCCGCCTCCTTCACAACCTCCTCCTTCCGGCATCAGTAGGGTGGTGGTGGTGGTGGTGGTTGTCGTCTCGCCGGGATTCAGAATTACCCTACTTATCCCGCCAGGCGGATGAGTTTAGTCGTGTGCAAGCCTCGAAAGTTGCTTCCCCGCAGTGGAGGATGAGGTATGGAAGGAGGTGAAGGAGGAGGAGGGGAGGAAGAAGGAGAGGGAAAGGAAGAGCCGAGACCAACCCTCTCGCACCCCCTTCAACCCCTTCCACTAACCGCTCAACCTACGCCCTCCACCTCTTCGCCATCCTCCACCTTCCGCCTCTTCGTCATCCTCCACCTCCGCCTCTTCGTCATCCTCCACCTTCGCCTCCTCCCCACGTTGCTGCATTACGCCACTTTTTCGTGGTACAAGTCGTAGAGGAAAAGGCGGACTGAAAAAGCACTCGACTCCTCGTGTTTTTTAATTTTCATTCCGCCGGCTAAACTCCATCCCCGCTCTCTCGCTCGTTCCTTACACGCTCACGTCTGCCTTCGTTTTTCCAGGACGACCATCGCGGCTTCAGGCGGCAGCTCGAGGACAAGCGGCCGGTAGTGGAGAACAATTTGCTTAGCGGCCGTCAGTACATCGCCAACGAGCCGCCACTCTCGGACACTTCCGATTCCGAAGGTACGTAACGCGAGTTTCCTTCGATCTTCTTCTGGTCTCGATTTTTAACCACTCGACGCAACTGGACGAGTCGCGGTGCAACGAGAGACTTTTATTAATCGTACACCTACGCGAGACACGACGAAATGCTTTTTGAAAGTTCCCTCTGCGGTTCGCCGCGCGGTGGATGATTCTCTTTTTCCTTTTCTTCTTTCTTTTCTAATACCTTCGCCTGCAAAACGATCGGCAACCGGAACTTGGAGAAGTTGCGGAGAAACGCTCGAATAACTTTCCTCGCGATTTCCTCCACCCCGATCGGTTCACGCTCGCTGCCTGAGAAAACTTTTCGATATCGGGCCAGTAATTGTGCGGTGAACGAGAGCCGGCGAGATATCGGCTATAACGATAATCCGCGTCCTTCCTTGCGCACTCGCACTCTCTCCCTCTCTCTCCCTTTCTTTCTTTTTCTCTCTTTCTTAATCCTCGAGCCAGCGATTTTTCGTGTCGATCCGGGAGCAAGCCGTAGGGATGAGCGAAGCGAGAAAGAAAAATAGAACGTACCGGGATGATCGGAGAAATAGGAAGGAAGGGAGAAGGTACGGGAGAATTATTATTATGTTTTATATAATCGATCATTACGAAATTCCACGAACGAGGCCGATCAAGAAATCACGCTTCTTAAATCTTCTAAAATACAATGGAGAATGATCTCTAGCGGACGAATGTATGAAGCTAAAATTAGAGGGCGTCGATGAAAGGGGAAAGAAATTTTCTTACCTCGCTTCTCTCTGTCCCTACGTTTTTCCATCGTCACCCAATATTTTTCCCTGCTGTCCCTCGTGGATTTTCACCCACCCTTCCCTCCTGCTCTCTAATCCTCGAGAGCGAAGAATACGCTCGAGGAATGCGCCCCGTTCGTTATTGCTATCATCCTGGCAAGCGGGCACGGTAACGCGGAGGCGGGGTGGGCGCGGAAATTCCACGCGTAACTGGGACCGCGCGACTGAATATTTCATTTGCGTAATCCTCCGCGAAGCCGACGCCGGTGACGTCGGATATTAAAGAAAGCTTCCCCTTCTCCGAATAGAAAAGAAGGCCCATTCCTCTGTGTTTATTCACTCGCGAGACTTCGAACGTCGCCCTGGTCGAGAACGATATTATTGGGAAAGCGGTGGTAAACGAAAATGAAATAGACCTCCTTCTCCGCTAAGTACGTGAACCTCGTTAAAACGAACAAAAGCATGGGTAGCTTCGTTCTCGTGTAATTATGCTCGAGCGAATACACGGAAAATTTCGATCTCTCGAAATCGATCGTACTTCTCTCGATGAAATTGCAAAGACGAAGGTTCACGGAGAAACGACGAAGTGCGTGAAAGACGATCGGGTAGGTTGAGAAGCGAGAGTGAAAGAGAGAGCTTTCAATTGAAGTACAAGTATCGAGACAGGGTGGACGAACTTGCGGTTTCGGTCAGGACGAAGGACGGAGAGAGAAGGGGTGTAAGAAGGAGAAGTGGCGAAGGGCGCGGGCAGGAAACTCGAGGGAGTAGCAAGTGGAGAAGAGCACGGGCAGGAACCTCCAAGGAGTAGCAAGTCGCGAAGGGCGCGGGCAGGAAACTCGAAGGAGTAGGACTTTAGGAAGTCTCGGTGGAAAGTGGCGAGCGGGTGCCGCCACTTCCGTGCACGTACGCGAGAGAATCGCACCGGTAAACGTAACTCACTCCCTCTCGGAATTTCCGGTTAACAAGTCCGAGCTGTGTGAAGTTTCTCGAACGTTCGCGCATTCGCGAGAATCAAGCGTACCTGGGGCACGAATGTTTCCGGCTTGCTTCCACTTCGAAGGATTTCGGACCCCGTTTAAGTGAGAATTTTCTAGAACGAAGAATTCATATTCGCGCTCGATCGATCTTGCGGTGGCGAGCTGCTCGCGAAACTAAAATTACAGTTGGCCCTTGCACGTTTATGCGCACAGTTGAAATTGCTCGGTGCGTTTGAGAGGTGGCCCCTGCCGAATGGCAACCGTCCCGTCGCCGGTGCACACTTCACCGACAGTCCAACGGAGGGTCACGTACCGAGAGGCGTGCTCCGCAAATCAAGAAGGATTCAGGGGGCATAATGTCAGTTCGATAAATTTCGGAATATGGTAATATCGCGTCGCCAGGACCACGGTATTCTATTCGAGATGTCTATGTTATCGGAGGATCCCACAATTTTTCACTTTTTTTAGAGAGTACATGCAATCGAAATTCTTCGCGTGTATACTGCAAAGCGAGGTGTAGTCAATGAAAAAAATATAGAGACCCACGTACGTACGAATTTTAGAGAATCAAGAAATTCATGGATTTCACAGTGGCTGCGGAACTTTTGAAAACATTTTAAATTTTAATACTTCGCTGGCAGCCCCGACCAGTTATGCAGTTGTTACGCTCGGAGTTAATCGGGAAACTGTTCCGCAAACACGAGGGAAGCGCAAAACGTTAATAGGGTCGCGCCAAAATTGAACACCCTATCTGCATTTGACCGGAAAAAAATTCCGTCGCAGGGCCCACGTAGCAGACCAACGGCTCGACGAATTTTCAAACGGTACAAAAATCATCCCCTTTCGAAAATCAATAACGTTGCCCGGAATAGTTAATCATTTTCGACCCGCTTGTGAAATTTCGTATTTTAGTCGCCGTTTCTCCTCACTTTTTCGTCTCTCTAATTCTAAACTAGATATATTTGGACTCTCGTCGTCGCCATTCGTTCTCGGACTATCCCAATGGAAATGATTTTCTCTTCGTCCTTTAATCTCTCGCAATTTATTTCACGATAATAAATTTTCCTCCCCTGCCCCCGCGCCTCAAGATATCCCACGGCCAATTTACGTTTCACTGCCCGTCCAGATGCCCACCTCGGATTGTCCAAAACGAGCTGCATTCCTCTGTCGCGTTCTGCTCCTTCTCCTCATCCCGTATCCTCCCGCAGATTTCGCGTCGTAAAACGGTCGTGATACCGCGCGGAACGAAAACGCCATGGCACGGCACGTTTTCCCGTATACCATCGTGTCGACCCACCTCCTCCTCCCCTCCTTCGTCCTCGTCCTCCTCTCTTGTACGTGCGCGGAACGGCCACCCTGCATGCCAGAGCGCGAGAAGGTAAGAGACTCGACAAAAACAAGCTTCGGAGGGTGGATGACGTTACTCGTGACGGGGTTGGAAAAACTGAGGAGGCCAAGAGGAGGAGAGTGAAGGAAGAGGAGGAGATTGTGAGATGGTGAGACACGAGGAGACCGTACGTGACTGGAAAGCGAAACGGGCACAACTGTTGAATAAATGGCTTACCGATGAAGAACACGGACCGCCTAATTCAATTCGATCCAAATAGTTCCTCCGGGGTTTCCTTTTATCCGATTGTCCGAGCCACGCGAACGATTCGACATGCGCCCAGCCGAGACTCACCTCTCCACCTGGCTCGTGCGAATACGAAAACGACTTATAAACTTGCGGATACCGCGTGCGAGCGCGCGAACCTCTAAGCTCCTGAAACACTTTGGCAAATGATCGTTCAATTTTCCATCACCCTGTCGCGAGAAGGAAATATTCCCAAAGACAAGTAATTCTTGCTGCGAAATTATCCACGTGATTAAGATCATCGTTATTCTGCATTCCATTAAATTATACGAATTTCTCTTTCACCGGTCCTCGAGGGAACGCATAAGGTCAATGTCCCTATTTCTACTCATTTAAGAGAAATGATACTAAAAACAGTAGTTTAAATTATTATTTTAAGTAACAATTAGCGAACAAATTGGTCGCTTATCACGTCAGGAGTCGTACTACGCATAAAAAAAATTAAAAAAATATCATTTCAAAGACTTTTATTACGAATAATTGTTAATTAAAGGCAATGCAAGAAATTAACGTATTTCTACTCGGCAAAAATCGCTGTGTCCGTATATCTACTCACAACGTGTCCCTATTTCTGCGCATACAAGTGTAACAGATTCAGTTTCGGTTTATCGATATCAACAAGGTCGATGTCCCCATTTCAACTCATTTAAAACTACAACGACTGCTCGGATTATCAAATTTATTTTTAACAACGAGCTGTTACCTAACGAGCAACGAGCATACGCGACTTATACCGCATTATTTAAATAATTAATAATTAATCTTTCTGTAACTTATTTTATCAACAGAATATTAATGTTAAGAAGAATGAGTAGAAATCAGGACTTGAGTAGAAACTGGAACATCGACCTTAATTTATCGGATAACAAGATCGCGCGGAAGTAATTCGTATTCGAATTTTCCAACTTGTCGCATCCTCGCCTCACTGTTCTTTTTTCTTTCTGGTCTCTCTCAGCCCTTTGTCCCAAAGCGATTGCCCTTCGCCTCTTCCACCATACTGACCAACATTACAGAATCTCTCCAGGTACGAGGATGTAACGAGTGGGTATGAGCAGCGTACTCGTGTCCGGTCGCGCGCGATACCACCGCTTGACGCGCTAGCGAGTGCAGGGGTAGCACGAGCGAGTAAAGCGCGGTGACTCCTATCGCCAGGGAATTAATTGTCCTATGAATCACGCATCGTATCACGAGCCGACGCGGTACCGCTCTTTTTATGCGCATGTTTAGCATTGATAACAGGGAACCCACTCCCTCTCTCTCCCTCGACATTTCTCTCTCCCTCTTTCCTACCTGCCCAGTTGCCTCACTATCTGCCACCGTGTTACGTTGATTTATGCTTACGGTGCCAGCTGGCCTTTAGCGCGATTCATTTGACCTCCCCACCCACCCTTCCTCATCCTTTCTCACCCTCCTTCTTCCGCTCGTGTCGTCACTCTTTCGCGTTTAATCGCTCGATCGCCGATTTATCGATCGTCGAGGGAAGCAGCTGGCGGACGATATGGAAAAAGAATAAAGAAAGGTGTAGTAGGTTCCGCGGAATAAAGACGGTTAACACTTTGACTGTCACGCTGACTTTCCATGGATTACCCGTGGCGCGATACTTTGCACTTTTTCCATGTTTTCTTTTCTTTTCTTAACATATTATCTTTTAACGTGGTATAAATTGCGGTTAATATAATCATTTTTTTTAATGATTTTTCTAGAGGTCACCACTGTAACGTGACAAGAAAAATAAGTTGCGGTCACATGTGACCACCGTGGCAGTCAAAGTGTTAAAAAAGATCGAATTAAATTAATCGGTAATTGCAATCGCGTGTTAAAAGAAGGAAAGAAAAATTGTAGACAATTGGATAATTAGTCCGTCTCGAACGACCGTCCTTGCTTTTCCATTTTGCGCTTTCTTTCTTTTCCTTCTCTCTCTTTCTCGTCTGTCGGCGCGTCCGTCGGTAGGTCAGTCGCCTCGATCACGGAACCGAGCAACCGGTCCTACGGTACTGTTTTCTTTTTCCCTCTAGGTCCCCTGTTATATCGGCCGCGGTCGCAAAACCGGTCACTACGATAAGATCGAGCCCCGCTCTCCTCCGACATGCGGCTTGTTCACCAATCCACGGGATCGCCTTTTCCCTGCCGCGCGCCATTGTCCGCTCATTGAGCCTGTCAGCGGCGCGCGGCGTGGCGCCACGTCGATTTTTCGTCGCGTGAGTCAGTAGGAGCGAGTACTGCGCAGAACTGGAGAAAGACTGGCCGAAGGCATGCGGGGTAATTGGCCAGAGTGCCACGAGGACGTTCCTTCTCGAGCGTATTTTTGATTTCACTGCACTTTTGGCGAAACGCGCGCAGATTCTAATCGGATTGTTATTTAAAGTGTATAGTACTTGCTAGTACCGTCATTCTTCCTATGGCATGCCACCTCGCTAGCCTTCCTTCCAGCTTAGCACGGTATTCGACTACGACATACGGACTCTTATCAGGGTCCTTTCCGATAAAACACACGATCGATAGTTATCCTTGCCGATTGTTAATTATTTACAGAAATTTATCTAGATCGATGAGATTCGTCGACTGGGAAGCGAGTAGAATAAAATATAAGGTAAGTTGGGGTAAGTGCAGCTTCGGGGCAAGTGCGCCGTCGAGACGAAATTTTCTAAAGTATGGTTTTTTCTCTTATTTATTTTTTTTTAAATGACTATATGTATAGTAAGGTGAGCTGCGGCAAGTGCAACACGAAAATTCGAAATTTGTGTTTACTCTCCTTCCACAAGCTTCACAATTTTTATACAAAATAGAAACTTTGGCAACATGATTTTCAACTGTACTTTATAGATGCATAAGGTGATTTAAAAAAATAAAAAAATAAATAATAGAGAAAACCATACTTTAGAAAATTTCGTCTCGGCGGCGCGCTTACCCCGATGCTGCACTTACCCCAACTCACCTTAATTAGTTATAGTATTACCATTTTTGTAGGGGAGAGACCCTCTCCGATCTATTTCTGACTCCGTTCGTCGCGCGAGACAGCCCTTAATTGAAGGTTCGCGTTCTGATCACACGTTTTTCTCTTCTTTTGCAGCAGGTAGAGAATTGGACGGCGACTCGAGGGGCTACAGGAGTGCAGAGGAGCAGGCGCGCGAATTGACGCGCAGCATTCGTCGCGAAGTGAACAAACTCTCGGAGCAGTGGAACGCCCTGATCGAGCGGAGCGACGCGTGGAAGCGAAAACTCGACGAAACCGCGAACGTGAGTACCCGAAAGGGAATCTCTTTTCTCCTAACTTGGAAAGTATTTCCAAGGGCCACGAGAGAACGAAGCGGGACTTTCCGTGTGTCGCTTCGAGCAAAAACTCGAAACTCCCGCCGACTGCTCTTCACCGCGACGCGATCGAGCGCTGAAAACCAATTTTTCCGACGAAGATTTTCAGCTCGTTGAAACTTTTACTACTACCGAATGCCGCGGACTTTTAAGTTTCTGGTGCCTGAAATTTTCATCCTCTCCGAAAGAACACCCAGCCTCTTACCTCCTCGTTAAATGGAAAATAGCGGCGACTACTTTTCAACCGACCTCTGCGTCGTACGAGGTTTGCACATTTGGCCGTTTCTCTGTAAAACATTGACGAGCCTCTCGGGTTGCGAGGAACGGCCGATGCATTCGTGTCTTCGAAATCGTCGCTTTACGAATTCAACCGCGTGGGATAAAATTTTAAGGAGCGCATTCTCTCCGCCGTAATACGAGGTGATCCCAAGACAGCACTCGGAAGAGAAACGTTCCTCTATGCGCGATTTATCTGCCGGCTGAATCGGGACCAACATATTTTTCCTTCCCTGAGAAATGCGATCGTCCGGAGACCGCAGCGGACCCGTCCTCTCCCTACGCGCCCCGCCAAAATGAGTTACGTAAAATAGGGTTCTGCGAAGTATTCGAGCTAAATCCACGGAGTCTCGCGAAGCAACGGCGAACTTTCCAACAGTCGTAAAACCTAAGCGTTCTGCAAATGTGTAAATTTCGTATTCACGAGCTTCGACGTCCGATGTTACTTACCCCCAAGGGTAAAAATCGTTCGGCTGCAATATCAAAGGAAACGATTTCTTGAAAAGCTCCTGGCGGAATCAAAATAAATCCCGACTCGCCCAATTTAGTCTTTGTCAAATGATCCTCAACGCCACATCAAGATTCACCATGAATCAAACATACCGATTCTCGGCGTCTCTCCCTCGAGCGCATCTACACGGAGCACCTACCGTCCCCACGAAGTAAAGCCTCGTATCGGCGAGGAGCTTAAACGGATACGACGGAAGCCCGGGGCGTGTAAGAGTCGCAATATTTGGACTTATCAAGGATATTATAAGACGTCTAGCTCGTCCACGTTCAAGCTTCTTCTAAGATCCTCCCTTCCTTCGAGGCTCGATTCTGCCACACCCTCCTTTCCACCTTCTCACTCGTATCGCTTTATTATTGCCGGTGCAATTTTCTCTATCGCGCGCGGACGTTCCATTTGTCGAAACGACTTTGTGTGCCCTCGGGGACGAGCGTGGTCGCGAGACCAGTAGCAGTGGGGTTGGTCCTTCAGCCTCCACCCCTTTATTGGCGAACGCTCGGAAAAGACGAGCCGGTCCAGGTCGTCGCGTGGTCCTCGTCGTCGTAGTTTGCCCTCCGGAGGTGGAAACCGATCTTTGCTCCCGTCTCTCTGACCAATTGGCCCCCACCACCCCTTTTGCCGGCGCCTAATGCCGTTGGAATCGCGAGGCGATGGCCGTACCCAGCCTTTCCTCGTTCTTCTCGTCGTCGTTGCCGTTGTTGTCGTTCGATATCGAAAATTGTCCTCGTTTGCCGGAGACGGTGCTCGGGGCCGGTCGGAGCTTCGATGTGGCGACCCTCGTTTAATCGCGCGCGCGGTCCGCCAATTTCGTTGGGATTTTTCCCGGAGCCACCGAACAATGGATAGGGAGGATGCTATCGCAGATAAATGACCCGCGGGGCTTTCGCGAGATCTCGGTTGGAAGCAGAGTAAGGGGGAAGGAAGTGAAGGAGGCCCTAAAGAGAGCAGCAAAGTTGTTTCGCATTCGACTTTGTCCCACTGAAAATGTTCCCCTACCGTGAAACACAGACGACGTAGGTAAAATTCAAGAATAATCCTTTTCCACTACGAACCCGTCGGAGAAGAATAATATTCTTGGATTACAGAATCGATGTTCCCGACGAGTTTTAAATATTTCGTTAAACGCCCTCTTTCCGTCTTATCGACGCGGACCAAGAGGAATACTCCGATCCGCGCTACGACACAATTTTAACGTAAATAGATAGTGGATCTTGCAGGTGTGGCGAATAGTAAAAAAGTCGGAATGTTCATTTTTCGCGACGCGTCCAGCCTGTGTCGGCGTATGGCATATTTTTTAAGGTTAAAGGTTACTCTTGGACTAAAGAGAGGAGGTAAAATATCTCCTATACTATGTAAGACCTTGGAGAAGTTTATCGGCAGTGTCGCGCGGTAAGAGTGCCCGAATTACCCATACACCTTTATCGTCCCCGTCCAAATTCCGGCACTTCGCATGAACTTGCCGCAGGACGCGTTCCTCAGCGTGACGATAAAAACTGACAAGGAAGTAGAGCCGTGAGGGGACAGTACCAATTTGCTAGGCGAGCAGAAGAGCGCGCGTCGCGCAGGGAGAAGATAAATATGCTTGGTAATCTACCGGCTGGCACGAGGATAGGTGGAGGAACCGCCGGAATGCACGTCGAGGAGGAAAACACGGCGGGAAGGAGGAGAACGAGGGATCGCGAGGAAGTGGATGGTTAGAGGGAAGAAGAGAGAACGAAGCGGAAACAGAGAGAGACGGAGAGGCTGAAAGAAACGATTTGCAAAACCTCCCTCCACCACTTCCATCTCGTCCTCTTCTTCCTCCTCCTCCATCCACCCATCCTTTTACCGGACGCTCGAAAATTTATTATCGGGCGCGACGGTGCCGCGAGTACTCGCGATGCATCGATAATCGCATTCGATCCATCGCAGTCGAGGGTCGTTCGGGGGCGACACGTCGATCGACCAGGAACTGGAAGTGTAAATCGTTCCCTCTCGCCCTCTCCTCCTCTTCTCCTCTTCCTTTCTCTGGCTCTCGTACGCGCGCGCAACCCCGATTCTCTCGGCAGACGCCGCCTCATCGATTCCTCCCGCTCGACAGAATCCCCTCGCGTGCAAGCAGCGCCCCGGTACATCTCGCGCGTGTTGTCCGATCGTTGTCCGGCTTTAATGCAGCTGTTGCGGGTGGAATGCATCGTCCTCCTCGTAGTCCGCCTCGTCGTCGTAGTCGGTCTCGTTTCTAATCTTTCTCCCCTATCGCGCTCTTCCACGTTCCAACTCTGCGCTCATTCCTCACTCGCCGATCTCCACGATTCTCGCTCTTCCAGTTCCCTCGGCTCATTCGTGCACTGCTTTTCAGTTACCTTCCACGCCCTCGCAATTTCCTCCTCTTCGAGATTCTTCCCCGCGGTCTTCTCTCCGGTTCCTCTAGAAGTTTTGGTGTATTTTCTTAGTTGTCGTTGCGCGTGGTCGTTCTTTATTTCGCGTACAACGGGCAGTCAACTATGAACGAATTGTGAAAGGTTCATTTCACCGTCCAGAGGGAAAAAATTTTTTTTAGATTTTTCCACGTAGTTTCCTTCTTTCTCTATACCCTTGTACACTTTGGTAAAAGCAAGCGGGGGGCGGCTATCTAAGCAATCGCGCACGATCGCTTGCACCTGTTCCTTGTTCTCAAATCCCTCGACCCGAATAGGTGTTTTCCTCCAAGGCACCTCTGGGGCGCCCTAGGGCAGCTCCCGACCGTGAAAGGAAAACACCTAATTTCAGTACGTTCACAGCCTCCCTAGAATTTATTACATCAAATCCTTACTCGTCAAACAATTGTATAATAGGATATTGTTACCGAATCGAGACTTCGGACGCAGGTGAATTACGGCCGGCTTCGTGTCTTCGCGCGTGAGAGATTTAATTATCGTGCGTTATGCAATTGCTGGCGGAATCTTCTCTGCACGTGTTTAACGCTGATAAACTACGTAGCCAAGAAATAAAACAATGCGAGTTGAGAGTTATGAACGACCAGACCCCCTCCAATACCCATGACGTAGTTCAAGAAGGCTCGTTTATATTTGATTCACCTTCGTAATAGCGTCGATCACTTTCCATGACCATCGAAGAGATACGAATCCACGAATATACGGGGGTAATTATACGTTATTAAGTGGTTAATACCGGTTACACGCGAATTCGTACGCACCTCCGTGAATTTACAGCAAACGCGCGCATTTACGTGGTATACGAGAATCCACGCGCGTGCACACATTCGCGCGTGCAAGGCCTAGGAATTTACACGTACGCGCGTTACGAGACCCAAACGTCCTAGGAATTTACACGCTCGGCCATTACACGGAGGTTGTAGTGAATGAATTTACGCGCGTGCCTCGATCGTCGAGACGGCCCCAAAGGCACGCTCGTTCTTCTGCCACTCCCTTCCTCCCTTCTATCAGTCCTACGCCACGTTTAAGCGCAAGCTTGAACACGATCGGACAAACTACCCCGTTTACTTGTCATTTTTCCGCATCCCCCAACGGGTTATCGCGTGTACGCTTAAAATGGAAAATGCGGGAGGTATAGAAGAGGCGAAGAGTAGGTGGAAAGGGTACTATAGGATCTCACGAGCGAACGAGAGTCTCTCCCTGTTTTTCCCTGAAAACTCGTTGCCTCGTTAACGAGGATAATTTTTATGGAGGACCAGGCTGCTTCGGGATAATCCAAACTGACGTTGCTAGAAAGAGAGGTGGGGCGTTGGAACGACGCCGACGCTTGGAAAATGCAGAAAAAATTGCGTAGGAGCAGCGCGGATAAAAAATATCAGGAGATATCCCGCTCGTGGTAAAATGTGCATTCGCCGCGCTTCCATAACCATCGAGGAATAATAATCAGGGAGATAAAACCCGGGAGATGCTTTCTGGCGCGGATGATAAGGGGAGAAAAGTCCGAGAAAAATTAATGCCACTTCGTACCGGGTAACCAAGAGATAATATAAAGACATCGACGAACTCATTAGTGACTCCGTCGAAAGACATTTTCATTAAATTCTCATCCGAATAATTTTCAAGTGGCAAGCAGCCACTCCCGCGAAGAATGGAGCGATGAAAGTTCGAAAAAAGCGCGTGATCCGACTAAACGTCTCCGGACTCTTAATATTCTCTGGGGAGTAAGAGCGAGTGGGAAAGGAAAATGAAAGGAGAGAGAAAGAGAGTATCTTCACGAGTGGCCCTTTTCATTAGCGTACGGTACCGCGACTTATGACGAGTCTCTAATTCCGTATTCAGGAGGTCGCCCAGGGATCCTTAACCCCGGTGTACCGTAACGAGTTCGACGAAAGGGGTAATAATTTCTTTTTAACGAGACTTAAAATAATATCGGAGCTGGAGCCAACGGAGAAATCCCTCGTCTTGATGCGACTCTCGAGTGCTCGGGAGAGGTCCGCACCTCCGTCGTTCTCGAGCCTGCACAAGCTCCTCGAAAAAAATATTAATTTCAACCCCGTTTTTCATCCCTCCTCACATCCTCGCCCTTTCTCCGTTCCCTCGAGACAACCTCGTTCTTCTCTCGTACCTGTCTCATTCCACTCTCACGTTTTCCTTCGCGATCTCTCGTCTCTCTTCTCTCTTATCCTTCCGTCAGTCGGACGACGAGTAATCGTCGTGCCAAGGACCCTCTCGAATCACTCGATCCTCCTTTGCTCCGAGCTATGTGGACCACTCGTCGTTGGGGGACCGTGCCGAAATTAATGCGAATCTCTTCGTTAGCGACGATACGCCGTGTCCATTCCGTCTCTCCTGCCCTTTCTCTACTTCGTGCTCGAATACACCGATGGAGCACAAGAACCGCGGGTATTTTATCTTAATTAAAATGGGAAGAACGACGCTTTCGGCTTCTCCGGCAGAACTCACCCTCCATTCACGAAGCACGTTCGTTCGTTTCGTCGTTTATTTTCTTCGTTCGGAGACCGAAGCGAAAGGTGTAGCGTAAGAAATATTTGGAGGGAATTATCGGAAGAAGAGCGCGAGTAAAGAGGCGAACGTTTAACCTTAATCGATTCGATACGTCATAACGAGATGATCAAAGTTTTCCCCTGATCCGATGGATTGACCCTTTTCCATCTTGCCCCTCTTTGCGATCATCTTCTCTCCTCCCCTCTTTCTCTCCTTCCTCTCTTTTCTTCTCTTCATCTCACCCGATGCATAATTCATGAGCGAAACACAATTTAACTTTTAAATTCCGCGGTGTAGATACGTAGGAGAGGTCGCGCTTTAATTATCGGCTATCCGGTAATTATCGGTGGACTACACCTAATTTTTTTGTTCACCCTCTTTTCCTCGCCGATATCGCCGGCGAATTTTCTCTCTTTTGTTTGCTCCTTATTCTATTCATCGGCGTATTATCGTAACGGTCGCGCCTCGAGCCCGAAAATTTTATTCCAAATCGTTATCGTTACTCCCGAGATTCTCCGCTATCTTTGCATTCTCGTTGCCTGTAATTATTGAAATTTCGCGGCACATCCCGGAGATTATCCTGGTTCGCGTTCACGAAGAATTTTTACATTCCATTAATTTGTATGCGATTCTCGTTTCGGTCCGCAGGACGACAAGAATCTCGCTTACAGATTTTCTAATTTAGCAATCTTCAAAGACATCGAGAAGCACTCGCTTTGAATTAATTTCTGCAAACGCGCCGTTCGTTTTGCAGCTATTAGAAAATCCGCGTCGCTTCGGTAATCCGAAGCGTTCGAACAGAAAACACCGTGGAATTTCTTATCGCACTCCGTTCTCCGCTCTGTCCACGATCGATCTATTTGCACTTCCAATTTCACCTTTCCTTTCGCGGTAAACCTCGAAACTTCGTTGACACAGCGTCGCCTCGGTGACTTTCTCGCACGAAGACGGGGTGAGCAACTCAAATCCACGCGGAGTCGAAATAACAGAAACTGTTTCGTTTCGCGATTCGCGAGAGCGGGATCGGGCCCAATCCCGTGTGCAAAATGCAGTAGGACGACAAGGACGACGGAAGACGAAGTCGAAGATCGGAGAGAAGTTTCCCTTGTGTAAACATCGCAACCTCGGGCTGTTACTTCCTCGAGACATTCGCGGGCCCGCGCACAACGAAACTCCATTGCTTACATAACGATTGGCCGGTTAAGGTTTACTGTGAAAACAGCCATCTATTTTCATGGCCAGCCCTTTGAGAGAGACGTCTCGTCGAACGCGTCGCGCGCAATTCTTCTCACCGGAATTTATCACTAATGCGCTCGATATTCGCGCTCAATCTCCCCGTAAGGACGAGCTCGGAAGCGAGACGAAAGAAACGCGGGCGAGAGAGGAGCGGAGCGAGCGACATTAAAGAGAGACGTTGAATGAGAAGAGGGTGTGGCAATCGGAATATCCTGGTTTGAGCCCGAAATTAAGCCGAGCGATATCCGAGTCGCCTCGCCAAGGAATTCTCCTCCGTAGTTAGGTATGCAAAGCAGGAAGCAAGGCAAGAGGAAGCTCTGGCCAGGTCCAATCAGTGGATATAGCCAGCGCAGCAGCTCCAGGAGGAGGACCCAGAGGGTGTCTCCTCCTCCTCATCCTCCTCCCTCATATAAACCTGTATGCACGCGAGGGTACACGCGAGTATTGCCAACGTGTAAGACGAAATGCACGTGAGCTCACACCTAAGTAAACGCGCACGTGCGTGTGATAAGAGTTCCGTATTGTCCGTTGAAAGTTGACGCATCCACCGGAAGGAAGTGCGGATACGCATGCGTCTAGATGCCCTGGTATCGATAATAATGGGCACGGTCACATTTGCACATACCGCATTTCCATAGACCGAAGTCACAATAGGTTGTGTATCCGTGCGCTCTCCTCGTGATCACCCGGATAATCGAATGCCCTCGCACACAGCTGCTCGCACCGTTGTATACTTAAAATTATCCTAGCGCGTGGATATGCGCTAGGGCACATGTGCGCGCCTAGGATGGTGTAGGTAAGACGTATAATGCACAAATGGATCGTGCATCTCGATGGATCTGTATACCCCATACATATGGATGCGAATCGATGAACGCACGCGCAACATGCCACAGGGTGGATGGATATATTTACATAAATACGCGCGCACGCGTGAATTACTTAGGCGAAGGGAGGAAGCGTAGCCGGATGAATGAACGAGCGTAAGCCTATGCGCCTTCCGCCCTACCGCCCTTCTCCCTCTTCAAAACCTTTCCCTTTGCCTCGTCTCACGGTTCTACACGCCTCGTCGTGAATCTCAAAGATCATCGTTCGACCTTTGACCCCAGCTATCGGATTATCTTCCTCGTAATCACGCTGAAGCCTCTAACCCTTGTCGACGATTCTAAGCTGCCTTTGAGAAACGACGCGCGAGGGAGGGAAAAATACGTAGCCACTCGAGCCGAGAATGTAACTTTAGAGTTTCCGAAGTGACGGTGGCTGTTACGAGGAAAAAAATGTAAGCTCGTTCGAATTAATCGCCGAGGAATGAACCGGTAAATTTCAACGTTGCTTTCTCCATTACGAAGTATGTAGATCCTTTTTCGAGTCTTTGTAAAAGAATAGAAAGGCGGAGAGAGCAACTTAAATGGTCGGTTGCGTGAATTATTCGGGATTTTACCGCAAAGCTCGATACTTTCGCATAAGTTTAACTAATCTCTCTGTTTCTCTTCCCGTTCCTCTTTCCACGTTTCCATATTCAAACGCGAGCACGAGACGCCATCGATTTCCCCGTATTTCAAGCGCGTTCTACCACGCCCATTACGGCTGGGAACTCGTTCTCGTCCTGATAACGGCTAATCAGTCGATAATGGCAATAGGCAATGCCCACGCGGAGCAACGTATGCGTCGGCACAGGCAATACGGAATGGACAACCGATGGAAAGGGTGGAGAGATACAAAACTGTGGGGACAGGGAGGAGAGGTGGAAGAGGGGGACGAACAGGACGAATGCATAATCGCTAAAGGAGTAGAGATAGGTGGAATATCGAGGAAAGAGGTAGAGAGTGGTGAGAGAGAAAGAGGGAGAGAGAGAGAGAGAGAGAGAAAAGGAGAACACGAGAGAAAGAGAGAAGAATACCACGGCAGGTAAAGAGAGAAACAGAATATGGAGGAGAGTGAGAACGCACGTTTTCGCCGATGCGATCCCCGCGGTTCCGGACGACGTTAATACGGCTAGGCCAGCACCGCCACCGCATCGGTATCAATCTAATTCCCGACGAGTGGCTGCTTAATCAGTCAATTAGCGGTGGGCTCGCTAATTGGTTAATTACCGGGCAAATTTGTAGCCGGCAAACCATGGCGGCATGGAAGGAGTTTGTGCAGCAACGGGAGGCGAACGACGGTGGAAAATGGAACGAGGTATGCCGGTGAGATCTGAGCGAGGATGAAAGGGAAGGTGAAATAGTCGTAATCGGACAAACGAAGCGCCTTCGCGGTATTAATTATCTCTCGGTCAAGACAACGCAAAGCTATTCGCAGAATTTCGCGAGGACGATCATTGGAATTGCGCGATTCTCTATTCCGCGGATTTAATTCCTCGACGATGTGTTCTAGGATCGTTACTAGCGACGAATCAGTAGGGATGTCGATCGGTGGATCGATTCGATTAATCAGATGCAAGAACAATTGTGTCTCGAAGAATCTACGCACCTCGATCGATCGTTTCTTTCACCGCGTCTTTCCAGACAACCGTGTCGCTCGGTAATTCGAATGGAAGCTACGACCGGAAGCGAACACTTAAGCATCACCGCGCGCCATCCACCACCGCTCCCGTTCCGCCCTCAAGTTCAACGACGCGTTAAATTCTGTTCATTCCCTGGGCGTCCAAATATACGCCGCTCAAACGAGCCCCAAGTTCAATGTACCCAACCGCGTGGATAGACGGGACGCATCCTATCGCGAGCGGAGCCAAGGCGCCGATGCACTTTACCAATTTCTCTCTTGGCGGCGTGCGCTCGCGCGAATTCAGCGAAAGGTCGTAAAACATTTTATCGTTTTTGTCGGTAGATCCAAGAGGTCCGTGGCGAGTGGGACGTAGGAAGTGTAAACGATGAGAAACGAAAAATATTCCTGGCGTAAGGAGAAAGAAAGGAGAAAATAATGCGCGGGGAACGTCGTTTAAGAATGGAGAGCGATGAAAACGAACGCGAGCAATATTTAAAAGCGTAATTTAAAGTGATAAGCACGTGCGAGCACTGTTGCGGCTTATGCGCGAAAGTCATTTTACCGTCTCGTAAATTATCTCTAGTCCGACGCGCGCGAAGAAATAAATCTGCATCCCTTTATGATACTAGAAGGGAGTTATTTTCTCATTTTTCCGCTCGCTACTCTTGCGGCGCAGTAATCATGTAACGTTACATCTCACGCTTTGCGTTGCACCGTATTACAATCGAGACTTACATTCTTTCGCGTGCATTTTCATCCTTTATTCCGGTTCTCTTTACTCCTCCTCACGTTTAATTCTACCGACGCATCCTTATTCCCCTTTGCGCTCCTTCCTCAACTCTGTCGTCTCTCACTCCTCGAGGAAATTTCTCCACTAACAAGACCACGACAGTCGGCATATCGCTGACAAATGGCGCTACTCTCTTCCCCGCGACACCTTGCGAATAATAATAATAATAGCAGTAATAGTAAGCGAGACAGCACGGAGCACGCGTGCCAGCATCCTCGATAAGCAGCAAAGTTACATTATCGCGCGCGTAAAGCCGCGCGTACCGACGTGTAAAGCCGTGCGTGAAATCACGCGTGCGAGTGCCGGCGTGTCGTGATAAAGTCGAGCACTTGGTTGGGCGGATTATCGCGGGCGCGCCGTTCTTCTTCGATAAGCTTCACAGTTATCCCCGCAGATTCTCGCGGTCTCGCTCGGGCTTTGATCGCTCGAAGGAACCCGCAGATAGGACGAGCTGCAGTAATTTACATGCCACAGATACGCAGAATATTGCGTATTTGATCCTTTGCAATAGCGATGCCCCGATGCGCACAGTCCACCGCGTGAAATTCGATTACAAGAGCTCGATAAATTTTTGGCACGCTTGCTAGGAGAAACAGAGTATGAAATCAAATTCCACTGGATTTACGACACAACGATATAGAAACAAGTAGAACGTATTTAACCGATGCTATTTGGATCTGTGCGATTTTTTATTTGAAAGTCTTCGAAACGTTCTTTTTCGATAAGTCTAGAGCGGGTGGCGGGCAATGAAAATATAAACGCGTGAATACCGAGGAACCATGAGGGTGGATTGAGATCGTGGATCGCGGTAAACGCCGTCTTTCAGATTTATTCGTGAAAGTAGAGTTCATTGTTGAGTAGAAGTGAGATACTGTCACGGCGTATTACGTTGTGTCGGGGTCGTAGCATGAGAAGAAGTGTTAAAGCGAAGGTGTTAATTTTCTTTGAGCGCGTCAACGTCTATCCTCGTGATATCGACAAATATCGGCCAAAATCTGAACGCGGAGAACATCGGCGGGCCATTACCACGCGCGGTGCTCGCCTGTAATATCGCATTGTAACGTCAACCCTCTCCACCCTCTGCTTCTGCATTATACATGAGCTATACGCCGGCATTGTACCACCGTGGGTGGATGCGCGGCCTAGCTAAATTTACATTATGTTTATGTGACTAGTAATTGAACGGAGCGAAGTCAGTGTGTTGATGTGGGAGCGCGAACGCGCGCACCAGGCCCCGCGAGATTAGGGAACAAGGCCTCGTCGCGCGTCGCCGCGAATGGCGTCGGCCAGCGAATGGTCCACCGAATTTGGAAAATTCTTTCGAGCTTCGTGGTCCAACGTGAGCGAGCATCCTGATGGACCTCACGCGTGAGAAACAATAAAATTTCCAAACAGGTCCACTAATGCCTTTAATACTTTGCGGACCGATAGCGATTCAACATCTCACGCGCCTCTCACCAGCTCGATCACATATGAGCCGTTTATTTCGAAAGTGGCGTAAGTCCATTTTTTTAAAAAAATAAGATATCACATAATTCGTAAATAATTTAGTGCAATAATTTAATATTATGTGATAGCCCATTTTTTTAAAAAAATATGGACTTACGCCACTTTCAAAATAAACGGCTCATATACAGAAAAGTGCAGAAATTGTCGGTTCATTCGTTGACCACATAGAGTTTTCAACATTATATATCAATTCTATCTCCCTAATTGATAACGAAATATCAGTTCCCATGGCAAGCGATTAGTAACCTATCGGTCGATGAGCGCCAGCGACAAAGAGTCGATTAATCGACTACCGGTCGGTAAAGTATGAAATGATCGTACACTTGGGTACTTATCAGCCTTATTCATCGAGCATCGTTTAGTTCGTTATTAATTTATTTCGTTAATTCTTATTAATGTCATTTTTTCTCTTCTTTGTCACGAGCACTGAAGTTTCTTCCGCAAAATTAGGACTTCCTGCTCGCAATCTCAGCCTCCTACTACCTTGATCACCATCTGACTAGTACACTCGATTCCCATTCGACAAACCGACTAGCTTATCTCACAGCGCATCGCAGAGCCTTCAGCCTCGCTGAATAAATAGATCATGGAAAAGTCGATGATGGAAACTCGAGGGGCTGGGCGGTGCTTCGAGGGTGAATAGGAAAGCTACGCATACCCATTGCGTCGCGCAAGTTCTCCACGTGTATCCGATCTCGGAAGTCAGTCTCTCGAGATGATATCACGATGAAGAGGGAAACTCTCGTCTCCTCCGTCACTTCTGCCAACTTCCTTACGACTCTCACTCTCGTGCTCTCTCTCTCTCTCTCTCTCATGGGCCAACCCAGTGGCAGGAACTTTCCTACGACAGGTAATATCGCGCGAGCCAAATTCGTGAAAATAGATGTGCAAAGGCAGACGAGAAACGACAATCCGCACGATGCAAATCGCGACGATAACGACGACTGTCACGATGCATTGGGCTGGTAGACATTCGCGAGACGACGCGCATTCGACGAAGGGTCAATGACCTCCGCATGCGACGAAGCGGAAGGAGAAACACCGCGAGAGCCCATCGCGTGGATTCGTCGATATTTCAAGACCCCTAGATGCGCACCTTTAACAGAGAAATCTTCTAAACGCCGGATTGGTTTGCCATTTAAGCGAGAAGGAACACGTTTAAAAGCGAAAGATGAAAATTCTCCGATCCACAGACGCGTTACAAGGTCTCCCGCGATTGTTAGAAGTTATCGCGTGCAAGACTCGCGAGGAGAATTCCAAAAAGACGGATTAGGTTCACCACTAGATAAGCCGACGTCTCTCTATGCGGCCGGTGTTTATAAAATAGACCGTGGGGGGTAGCCAAGCGATAAATCAACGTGCAGCCGGGCATTAAACTTTATTGCGCGTCCGTTGAAACATATTTTTAATTGACAAACGAGCTATTACTCATCGCTTATCCCCCTCCAATTTACTCGCGCGCGCGCGGGCCGCCTCCGCCTGCCGTCGTCGTAAATCGCGCTTGATTATCTGCCTTAACGTTTTTCCTCCCGCATTCGTCGAGAATCGTACGAACGTTTTCGCGTGCCTGCACGCACGTGCACGCGTGTCCTGCTGGTCCACGGAGGAGGAGGAATGGTGGAAAAGGGGAAATGAAAAAAGAAGGTTGCCAACGAAATTCAGACGTCGCGACGCGTGACTCTGACAGGCAGATGCAATAAGTCGAGGAGAGCCCGCTAATTGGTACGCTCGTGGTAGACCAATTAACGGTTAATTAAATTTTTCCTCTCTCCAGCCTCTCCTCTTCTCTCGGTCGAATAACGAGCACGCACGTGCGATCGATCTTCAATTAATTATCGATTAATTCGCAACCACACCCGTTCCTCCTTCTCCTCCTACTCCGTGCTACGTCACGATTTTGCGGTACGCCCGCACGCGAAACGCACTCGCTCGAGTAATCGAACGTCACCCATAAGGAAAGGCAGAAAAATCGAATTATCCTTAAACGAAGCTAACCGATCGCCCTGAAATAATTTCCAATTCTATACGAACAACTCTTTCTAACGAAGAGAGACACACCTCGCTCCTTTATTATCACCGTAAATTCAAACCTTCTTAAAGCGCGTAGTAAAGAATTTCGTTCGTTTTGAAATAGAGATACCGCTCGGTGGCGACGTAGAGATGGTTCACAGAAAAATTTCGTATCGCTCCTTCCCGCCGCGCTCTATTCAAATGCCGTTGTCCGCGCGCATGCGCCCCACGAGGATCTCAGATCCGACCCTCGGCAAGGCCGCGCGCTGCTCTACCGGCCGCGCATTTTCGCGCCCGCCCACGCAAAATGGTCGAGAATAGCCGAGCGGCTCCGAGGTTGGCCGAGATCGGCCGATGGTGCCGGCAAACGCGGCACGAGGCGACTCGTTCGAGTGGCACGGAAGAGGAGAGCCGGCTTGGACCCCGCTCCACGTTCGAGCGGGAATGACGGAGGCTCGTTCCCTCGTTGTGACACCTTTCTTTCCTCCTCGCGCTCCGACTTTCCTCTCCCTTCTCCTCTTTCGTCGTCCATTTCTCCGGGCGTCCGAGCGCCGGCCTGCCAGCTTAGAGCCAACGTGACTCGCCTCGCGACGAGAGAGCAGAGTCTCCTTCGCGTCGTTCGCGGGATTATCCTGCCCGCGAATAGTCCACCGCGTCTCGCACGGTTCTCTCCAATCGTTGGGTGAAGTGCGCGAGTGAAGCTTGTCCCGGAGAAAGGAAGGAAAGAAAGGAAATATTGCCGACGCGAGACGAGAAAAATCTGTGAGATGTGACAAGTGTGCGCGTAAAGCGAATCGGTGGACGGGCGCGGAAGGTGTGCCCGGTGTTGAGTGCGCCCATGGTGACAGAGGGTGGAGGTCGAATTTCGTGGTACCTGGCGCGCGTGCGCGGTCCACCGCGATCGCGTGGCCATCTGGAAAGCCGCGGAAAAGGAGAAGGTTAAACGTGCGCCGAGCGAAAAAGCGAAGTGTCTTGTTGGATATGTAATGCGAGAGTCTCTTCGTGGAAGATTTAATGGGATGAGGAAGTGGAAACGAGAGAACAGCTGATTTCTTTCGGCCACTGTTGCGCTATGCCGTCAGCCATCCGACGACTCGAAATTATTTAGTTTCCAAATGGTAAAGGAACCTTTCACGCGTTACTCGTTTACGTCCAATTTCGTGGAGCAATTAGCGCTTCTTCGCCCTTTGCGCTCACTGGCTGATTAGAGTACGTACGGTGCTCCGTGCCACGTGATCTCCGCGCTGGCGGAACGCGCGTTGTTATCTTACGAGGGTACCGTTATATTCGGTGCGGAAAAAAATTCACCTGCAGCCTAAAGGAAGAGCGTTGATGAGACACGCTTCACTTAGGAAACTCGCCACATCGTATAATCTACCCTTCCACGTTAATGTTGAATCTTGCCGAGAAGCTGATGAAACTTCTCGGAGAATGGAGTTGAAAAATTCGCGCGTATATCGACCATCGGAGAGAGGATCGATGTATTGTTGAATGGACGAAGGGGAAAACGAACTACGTGTTTAACGTATTAAATGATCGTTATAATGGAGGGACAGATTTACGTGGAAATGCGCGTTGTAAGCTGGCGCCGTCGTAAATCGTTGGAGGAGGCAAGGAGAGGGTATAAAAAGCGGCATACCACGACGGCAGGGATTTAATGTTAATTGCATGCGCCGTGCCATCCCCCAACGAATCGCAACGGGAACCGTGGCGCGGCGCATTCTTTCGGCTTATCCGGCGCTGCCGTAAACTCACTCTTGCTTTCGCGAAACTGTACGAATGAGTCACGCCGGCGCGCACCCGTGGAACCGCACGCGGTTCTGCGGATAGAGAAGAAGGAAGGTGGGAGAAATGTTCGTGTCGCGCGCCCCGGCATATTCGCACATCGTGGAGAATTCTCGGAATAAAGAATATACTGAAAATTATTCCGGTAAGCCCGGAGCACGCTTTTCCATTATAGATCCTGGTAAAGTTGTTTGTCATTTCTTTTATTATACAGAACGAAGCGCGACGATATTTCTCGCCTTAGCGTTTTATAAATTTCGCTTTTCTGCCTACGTCCTCGGGATTGCTCCGAACTCGAGGAGAAATTCGAACAGAGTGGCGAAGGACGACGGAGCGGAGAGTCTCGAGAGTGCCACGCGTGACAGAAAATTCGATCTCTCGAACGGGCCGAGCGTTAAATAAATTTTGCAACGGACCGCGGAAACGCAATATCGCGCCCTCGGGGTAGCAGGAGGGAGAGGGGAGGGCGTACTAATTAGAGCCACGAACGTGGCGTACCTCTCACTCCCACATTCTCCTTCTCGTTCTCCTCTCTCGTGCACGAGCGCGCGCACCCTAATTTTTCATTTCTCACCTCGCTCTAGATGAAATTGGCCGACGAAACGGTCGAGTCACATCTCGAAGCGAGAGAAAGGGTCGCGGCATAAGCGTTTCGTCTTACAACATATTGAGAACGTATTGCTCTACAAGCGAGACGCGCATTGAAAATACACGCTCGGTACGATGCGTCAGATTTTGTTTTACGAAACAAACGCGTGCATTAAAGCCGCGGAGAACTCGTGCGCTCGCTCTCGCTCGTTATTTACGAATCGTTTAACCGTTTGCGTACCACGGGCCGCTTTCGCGCTCTTCAGATTTCGCGTCGAAAAAACCCAACGCATTTCGTCGATACAGACAACTGACGGCACGTTCAGAGATTGCCGAAACGCGCTCAACCTTTTAAGCCGGGTACAGACTTGAGCACGAACGCGCATGAGGCAAGCTGAGGCCACACCGAATGCTCATGCGCGTTCGTGCTCAAGTCTGTACCCGGCTTTAGACGCATATACGTCGCATCGCTACTACTATCAGTAATCCAAGTAATACATTTCGTATTTCGTTGTTAGCTATTTTAAATTAACACATTGCGTACGGGTGATGAGATATCTCGTTTTTAGCAAACCGAACGTTGCGTACGGATCATAAGATATCTCGTTTGCACACGCAATAAATAGATACATAAAAAATATATAGTAATATTTAAGAATACTTCATACTAATATAATACCAAATGTGAATTAAAAAAGTGCATATAGGTTGCATCGTATAAAGCGTTTCTGGAGCGTTCAAAAATGTGCGGGCCCTGAGAGCGCGTTGAGCGCGCAGAGCGCCGTATGCAATGTGTTAATAGTTTTTCAACGCATAATCGACGGAGCGCGATCGCGCTCCTCGGCTTTTCTCGACGCATAATCGAAGAAGCGCGATCGCTCTCCTTAGCGTTCTTCGATCGCGTTTTGTGAAAACCCTCTGGTATACAAACGGTTAAATACAAGGTGCGTTCTCGTCGCCTTCTTCCCTCTTGCTCTTTCGATTCGTTCGCGATCATTCTCTTATTTTTAGAGTTTTCAGCCCATTTACGTTTACTTTCCTTCGTTCGTCCCTTCTTGGATTTTCTGGTTAATCTCATCTTCCCCTGTTTTCCTTCCGTTTTGTTCTTGCCTTCTCCGTACTGTCTCTTACACTCACCACCGTCTCTCGTCTTGTTCGTTTTCCCTTCCTCTTCTCGCGAGACCTATGAAAGGCAGCTCTGTGCGCATCGTACCATTTCCATCGCGCTTCCTCGTGTCAGGCATCAGCGTGAAAGGAGGGAGGATCGGAGCAATGATTAATGACTCACAGTATTATACGATATTGTGCGTTCGATGTGCACGCATAAAATACTCGACGAGCGTGATACTCCTCCCAAAGGAATTCCAAGTACGCTTTTACTCTTAAAATAAAACGGACAGATCCACGTGGAATAATCGAGAAAACCTTTTGCAGAAGATGCCAACTTACCCTCCAACATTTCTCATTATCCCACCGAGACGCTTAATTCTCATTTCTTTCTCTAGCAAGTGCAAACGGGCATTTCGGATATTAAAAATTGAGCTACTCGAAAACACCATCCTCTCCTTCTCGCTCTTATTACTTTTCACAACTTCCTCCAAACCTTCTTAGCATCCCGGGGCGATTCAATTTACAATTGTGCGCTCGTTATTAGATCGGACGTGGCAAGTCAATCTCGCGGAGTGAGAGGGAGAGAACGAAGAGACGACGAAGGTGTGGTGGAAGGGATCGGAGAACGCGTAACTTTACCTCGGCAGCGTACCGAGAAAACCACTTTGCGAGCATCGTCGTCCTCTAGTCGTCGTGGGGGCCTCCGGTAGTGGGCCAGAGGCCGCGGTGGCGCGGAGTAATTTAGTGGTCCGGTCAAAGCGCTTTTCGAAGATCACGAGAACTTTCGCCGCTAGGCACTCTTCAACATGGTACTTAAAGAGTTTACTCCCTTCCCGAAGTGGCACCACCACCACCACCTCCTTCTCCTTCTTGTTCTCCTCCTGCAGCTACTCCACCTTCTCTCCTCCTCGTGCTACTTCGCGGTATTTGTCGACGTTCGAAGGCACTCGACGAAATGGATCTCTTTACAGGTCGTAAATGTCCTGCTCGCGGCCACTCGCGCTCCGTCTTTTTCCACGAGTTTGCCCAGGGTGCTTGAATTCCTCCTTAATGGCGAACGTTGCCACGCCGGTGGTGGTACGTCTCTCCTCCGTCACTCGCGACCCGGCGAATAGGTGCTGACGGCCCGCCTGGAATTTTATAGTTCGCGCCTGCTGCTTCGATGCAGAAGAAGAAAACTGGAGAAAGAGAGGGCGAGAGAGAGAGAGAGAGAGAGAAGCACACAAAAAGAGAAAAGATGTTTCATTTGAAAGAGAGAAGGTGTCAGCGTGAAATTTATCGCTCACTTTTTACGTCGCCACTTCCATTTGTTTATTTGGCGCGGTGAATGAATATTTAATAGGTAGGACGTGGCGAACTCGTCGAGAATAGAGAACAAAGTGCGAATCATTGAGAGGCCGTAAAGTGAAATCTTTAGAAAAAAAATCAAATCCTGGTGAACATCCGGGGCGTTTGTCGCGTGCGCTCACCTTCTGCGAAGTGGCGAGTCCCGGGGCCACTTCGGCGCCTCTTTCTCCCTCTTAATCTCCCTTTTATCTTTCTTTCTCTCTCTTTGCGCGCTCTTCTTCTAAGTCTGTCCTTCTCCTTCGTACACCCTCGCTCGTGCGCCTTCTTCGTATTTTCCTTTTTTCGCCTTCTGTTTTCTGCCCTTTCGGCCTCCTCCTCCTCCGCTTCCTACTGCTCGCTCTGCATCTCCTCCCACCAGCGTCCGCTGACGTCACGTTTTCTCTTTCATCTTTCCGAGGAAAGGAACAAGTTCGCACGCGCGGCCGACTTCGAGCGAGCCCACGGATCTTCTTCCAGTACCTCTTGCGACGGTCGAATCCTTTTCTGGTGCGCGTACGAATGAAAGCGAAATTCAAATCTCTGTTAAGCTAGCACACCCACCATCGCCAACGAAATTTTCACTAGAATTTATCACTAATTTATCCCTATTTTGTTGCTGCAATGTCGATTTTATCACACAAGCGGTTTGGGAGGAAAATCAGTTTTTCTACAGGTTTCCCGTGGAGATTTTTGAAATCCAATTGGACTGGAATTTATCACTATTTAAAAATAATATGTGCCTTCTTACCAAGAATGGACTTAGGCCACTTTCAAAATTATGTTTTTATTATTGAACTAACTGTACAAATTTATGTGTTTAGAATTACCATATACTTTGAACATACTTAACCGTAAATTGTTGTTTATGATAGCTAACCGCAAATTATAAACGTTACTACAGCCAATAACACAAAATTGACAAATGGACTTAAACCACTTGCAAAATAAACTGCTCATATAAGCTTCCGCCTTCGTGCCCTAAATCATCCATCACTTGGACAAATAAAATATTTATATGCCTTTTGCGTTATAACTTTTATACACAAAAACAACGTTATATCTCTTTTCGTGAAACATAGAACGCCAAAGCAGATAATTTTAAGTTTATCACTTATAGCTGTGTACGGAACTTTATTATTTAACTTAACGATTGCACGACCTTGAATTTAACAATGCGTAAATTATAATAAAGATGTGTGTATTTTGGAATATTCCATGGAAAAGTATAAAATTAAATAAATGAAATAATCAAGAGATTGGTCACAACTAATTGTAAGATATAATATTGTACTCAATTGGGTAATTTTCCATATCAGTCACTACAGAACATCCGTCCACCTTCTCCTTGGCTTCAGCGAATGCCACGTTCGTCCAACTATTCGTATTTGCCAAGAAAATTCATTGAATCCTTCGCCTTGCAACGAAATGCATCGGCGAACGCCTGCATGTTGGAAAGTCCTATGTTCAGCTTCAATCGGTGGGGTATATACGTGTATATTCCCATTAGAGCCATTTTGTGAGCATCGATTGTTTCACAGTGCATCTTAAAAACGAAAGGTGGGATTTACAATAACAATAATAATAATAGTAATGATAAAGTAACAAATCAGTTTGCAATTTGCATTCATTTTCTTACCGCCGCGTAAACAACGAAGAATAATTTATCACCGACTATGTTCTCAAGATTTATTATTTCTCTCGACTCTTCAGCCTTTGAACGCAGTTCTTTTCTATAACTTTCGTAACCAGCTACTAAGCCCATGTATTTCGTAACGATCTCGTCCGAATAATCACTTTCATCCATCTATTGATTAATTCGAATTTATTTATTTATGTATTTGCGGAAGAAAGCTTGCTTGATTTTCACTACTTTACAAAGGATCCCTTAAAATGTACAAATATATGTTTGCTTACGTTGCAGGTCAGGCTAGTTCTTGCACATTCCTTGATAAATGCTTTTCTAAATCGGTTTGAATAAGATTGTAAACGGTTGTTGTATGCATTCAGAGAACTATTGGTCCACCAATCAACTGCAGTTCCCTTCCCATCGTAGTGACGACCTAAAATGACTCGAAACTATTATAGTTCGAGGTTAAATTTAAAAAACAAATTGTTTCCACATCCTTGTATGTGAATTATTTAATAACATAGATAGTACAAAGTTTTCACCCTGCATATCTTACCTACGCTGTCGAATGAGCGGCTCAATGCGTGACCAACGATGGTACCGAGTCCACCATAATTTACTGCACTGGAAACAGCATAAATGAAAATATAAATCTTCTGTCTTTAGTACGTGCATTTGCATATAGAATATAAACTTACTTCGGGAAAGACATCCCAAAGAAAGGCACTCGCAACAATGCTGCTGGTATTCCTACGGAAGGAAACAAGTAAATAAATGGAATTTATAACGCACCCTATGAAAAATAGATTATGAGCCGAGAATCGGATAATAAATGATTTCTAACAAAAAAGAATACTTCAGATGGGAGATACT
The DNA here is from genome assembly GCA_944319695.1 of Tiphia femorata. Classification (NCBI taxonomy): domain Eukaryota; kingdom Metazoa; phylum Arthropoda; class Insecta; order Hymenoptera; family Tiphiidae; genus Tiphia; species Tiphia femorata. Next base: position 7,897,808 of record OX090902.1, read on the forward strand.
AACCTATTTTGTTCGTTAGATAGTTGTACGGTGCATTTATGTTAGATGGGTCCGGTGACTGTCTACAAATTAGAATTTTTTTATTAATTATTTTTGCGAAATAAAGGAACATTGCTATCGATATCAATTCCTCTCACTTTTTTACTACTTCAGTTACAGGCATCCATAAACTTTGCAATGCTCTTCTGTAAGACATAGTCTCGAAATCCAAAATGTTGCCGAAATAGTTATTACTAATCTTCATTTACAGGAATAATGTGTATACAAGCATGCACATAATGTAAAGCGTTAGATAAGACATATTTTCTAACTTTCATACTTTATTATGGCAGTGCTCCGCAACCGCTGTGCCGCGACGTGATCTTCGATGTGCCGGGATGATTTGCATAGAGCTATTTTATTGTGTTTTTTAACTAATAAAAACATATACGTATTATTGTAGTTTATGTATTTGCAAGCTTTTACTTGTGGTGCACCGTAGAATTATCGAAAATCATTGTTGTGCTGTGGAAGATAAAAGGTTGCGGAGCACTGCATTATGGAATTGACATTTTTTTTCGGTATTCTTACTAATAGCAGACTTACCCTAAAATAGTAATCCATCATATTCATTTCGTTTTCATACCAATCTTTGTATCCAATAGCATATTTTATTTTTCCAAGTTTGTACGTAGCCTTGCGTGCTGTGCTTCTTTCTATCCAGTCTGTTCGCAATATTTGATTCTTCAATGTGGTTCGCACATTACTTACTATATCCCTTACCTTTAAACGATTTAATTATAATTAATAAGTTACTGTGTAGACATGTATAAATAATAAGACTTATAATTAAGGTTTAACAGCAATTTGTCCTCTGCAGGGGCCATTCAATTGTCATAAATAGTAGTATTGATCACCTTCTGCCCCCCCCCCCTCAATTAATATTGGCAAAATTTTAGCAAGATTCAAAAGGAAATAAATAATGGAATTTGCTTGTATTCTTACGGTTGCAATGCTTTCTTCTTTAATGAATTGCTTCACATAAATGTAATTCACGATCGTATTCATAGTATTACTGGATACACAACTAATCGATCTGTAGTAAACAAAATTAAGTACAGCCGGTGTCCTACATTTGTAAATAGCTCATTGGAAAGAATTTTAACGAAGAAGAACATCATATACATATACGAACCGTTCGGGTACCGGTTGCTTAAGCACTTGATAATACAGAGCGTTCATGCTGACCGAAGTATGCTGGATAAATCTTTCCAGAAAATGGAAATGAATGTGATGCACTATACGAAAATAAAGATTCGTTAAACTCTCTGATAATGATAAACTTTCATGCTTGTCAATAGACCCAAACCTCCATGAGTAATAACCATAAAAGAATCAACAAACGTACGTAGAACTTCCACCGAGGTAGAGTCGATCGCCTTCAAAATGATGTTCAAATAATTAAGTTGTCGAATATATACGACAGTCGATTCGTTAAATTTAAAACCCAATAAATTTTTGAAAGTTAACCGTACGACATGTAGCCAGTCCAACTGGAGAAAAATTCACAATTGCAGTTATAGCGAGAAATAAACGTTTTTACATTATGGTGAGGTACCGATTTCTTCGATTATCAACTGCGTTAATATTTCACTTACCTCTTTTACATACATTTTATCCCGGGTGTGCATTTGCAATTCTGATAACGTCATCACAGTTATCCTAGAATTCCTTCGGACATTGTTTCGCTGCTGTCAAAGTTAAAAGACGGTTAACAATGATTCTTTAAGTTGGGATTGTCAATATAGATACAATGACAATTGTTACTTCTATGATCCCTCGTCGAAAACTCAGAACTTTTTCAATGATCGTCGTGATGTTTCGAGAAGATCCCTCGCGGCCCTGCTTCTCACGTAACGCTTTCGAAATTTCAACAAGAAAGTTTTGATATTGGCTAATATCCTCATGACTCCAGTGTGAAACGTGACGCAGGAAAAGCTGTTCGGATGGACTTATCTGATTTGTTTAAGTTATATGCATATTAGATATGTACATTACGTATAGAAAGCTGTCTACGAATCTCTGATATTTAAGCAAAATTTAAGATATTTTAATGTGACAAACGTTGAGCTCTAATACCTTTTATTCATTAATAACTGAATTTAAGCGTTGACGTGCGTTTACATAACGATTGTCGCATGTTCATGCTTGTCAATTAAATTTTCAACATCAGTTTCTGGTTTTTACAATACTCACAATTAAAACATTTTTTTCGAAATTCTCGTCAGACCCAACTTCGCAGGTAAATAGAGCACCTCTACCCATCATCTGAGAATAATAATTATGAAGTAGCATCCAATCCATTGTCGAATTCTCCCCTAATACACCCTTCACTAAATTTGCAAGTGGACGCACACCCAACAAGTCCAGTTCACCTGTAAATGAAACATATTGGATTTCGAACCAATTTAAGCCGGCTCGTCATTGCAAGTGGAGTATGTATCACCGACAGTAATTAATGTCCAACGCGGTGTCGAATTATTTAAAAAGTCCTAGGATTTCTTGCCAATATTCACTGCGAGAATTTACCAAAATACTTGAACTATTATTATGTTTACCGTCGAAGAGAGTAATGCTATCTTACGCTTATTCATGCACGCTTGAAAGTGAGTTTTGGCCCACTGTACAGGATAACTGTCTTTGTCTGTGACCTTCGTGTGTAGATATTCTGAAAATCATATTTTTCGTATTTTAAGCATTGTTTCCTAAGAATTTCTTCCTTCTAAAGAACTTATTTTTCTCACTGGCCACTTCGGTTCGCATTATTGTTCTTCCTTCCTCTAACTGGGCCCAAGTAGCGACCCCATATGGAACAGGGATTTCTGTCCAGTTACCACACACGTATTCGTAAAAATCATCGCAGGGATTTACTTTCATGTTCGCGCTGTTTTTGATCATTTGAGCTAAAATGTTACTATGCTTTATTTGAGATGGGATTCTATGAAAACAGAAACAAACATTTTGCAAACCCTTACAAAGATCGTAGCACTCCTTCGTCGTACACACGTCATGTCGATGGGAAGAACTCGCACTACCTGAAGCTGCTGATCTTATGCTTAGACATGCTATAACTGATATTGTGAGCACTAAGGTACCCATTCCTGTTAATTTCTAATCCACATGTAAAGTGTAAAGTGCGTTAGTCTCAAACTAAAATGTCAAACAAATATTCTCTTATTCTCCGCGCTGCTCGATATGTACTCCTTGTTATCACTTACAAAATGCCATAAAATACAAATGTTCAGTTTGCTGTCCAATCTCAATATCGTGCATGGAGGGAAAGAAAACAAAAATGTAAAATCTTTTTATTACGAGACATACAAGGTCGAACCAGGTATTCCAAAGTTTGCCACTTCCACGTTACAAAGAGTACTATTCAACTGGTGAAAAAATCGCGCAGATTTTTCTATACATATAAAAAGAAAATATATGTCACGGGGGACACGAAAATGTAAATTAAACATGCTACCAAAAACTGGTCTGACGTTGAGAGATCAACAAAGGCGAAAGTAAGAAAAGAAGAAATGTGAGGAAAGTTCAAAAGAATTACAAAACCGTCTGTTGAAAATTAATTATCTTTATAATATAGAAATTAATGATCGACAATAAATTAATGATAATGATAATGATTACTGCAATCGCGTCGCAAGATTCACCTCTATTAAGCTAGCACTTCCACTCACGAGAAACAGGTTTACCGTGGACATTTTTTAAATCCAATTGGACCGGAACTTATCATTACTTTGTCGCTTTTAGGAAATCCAGTTCCCGGTTTTGTAGCTTGGCGATTTATGTTAAAAAATGGAAAAAAACGGAAACGACCGTTGGGCGCGAGAAAAGTAAAGTACCATTAATAATTGAGCCCCCGAGCTCTGTTTGGTCTTAAATTATTTTTTGAATTTATCACTCTTACAATGCTCACTCTCGATTTTGTTGCTCTGCGATTTATGTTGAAAAATCGAAGTTCAAAGCTAGCATCCCCGCTTATGAAAAACAAGTTTTCCGTGGAAATTTTTTAAATCCAATTGTACTGGAATTTCATTGACGATGGTAGGAGCCTGAGCTTAACAGAGGTCAAATTCGAAGATAATGAGTTCGCGGGAAACAGGGTCGATCGTTGAATCGCAATCGGCATAAAATTCGCCCGAATGATTCACCGAGCCACCGACATTAAATGACCATTAACCTTCGATCTCCTCTCCGACATCGTCGTCCTGCTCGATCTCCCTAGCATCCAGCTTCTCGTCTCTCGGTTTCGTTTCATTTTTTCCACTCTTTTTTTCTTTCGAGCGTCGAGATCGCAGGAAAAGGGGAGTATCGTTTTACGAGCTCCGGGAAAAAGCCGTCGAAGCGCATTATTCAACGTTAAAAGCCCTCTACTCCGCCTACTTCTCGCCGAGGCGTCGCGACGACTCGAGAGAGCCTAGGGTGGTAGAGACGCTCGAGACGGGAAAATGTTTTCTCTCGCTCGAGACGATTAAAAGTGGGGTGTGCACCGTCGCGTCTCCTCGTCGCGAGGATTCCGGAGTTGCACGATCGACGATAAATTACGCGCGACGAATTCGCGAGAAAGTAAAATTACGCTTCCTCGCAACTCCGCCGAACTAACGATTGCCCGCGACTCGTAAGATAATTCGACATTCGCAATCTTCGCGGCAAATCGGAGAGCGTACTATTAGCGCAGCATCAAACACCAATTAGCGTGGAAGCGAATTGCGTCGCGTCGTTCCATCGTGCCAGCAAGCAAGCCCTCTCGATTTAATTTTTACCGTTCGCTACTTCTCAAGTCGGCGTGCTGCCAACTCTCCCGTCGGCGAGAGGCACGACACGCGATTAAATTTTCTCTCTCTCGTTGGAAATCGATACAGCTTCCTTCTATCTCTACCTTCTACCATGATCCCATCCTCGATCGGCCAAACATAAAAGGCACAACGAAATTGGACCGAACGTCTTGGTTCGCGACATAAAATAAACGTTCTTACAGGGTATCCCTCGTGCCCACTCGCCTCGTCTCGGCTTGGTCGAGCGACGAAGGACTACCACCCTGAAGACGATGCACTCGCGCGGCATTCAATGCCTCTTCCTCTTCTTCGTTCTCCGCCTTCTCACCTCCCACCTCCGCGTCTTCTCCTCTCAAGCAGCATCTGACAGTTGAATCGTTTGACCCATTTCTTCTTCTCTCCGGAGCCGTTTCGCAACCGATGCTCCTCACAACATAACGGCCTTTTCTGTCCTCGCGTTACCCCATCGTCTCTGTTTCACTTGCCGTCCCGCGCGGATCAAGGCTGTGTGGACGCTGGGACGCCTCCCGATCATCTTGACTGGACGCGTTCGCTTCATTATTTTCCCCCTTCCTCCTTCTCTTCTTGCTCCTGACACTCGTGAAGGCTCGTTTGAAGCGGTGAACTAACGCTTTGCTTATCTTAGAGCTGTGCTTGTTTAATCACCGCCTGAGAGTCTACGGTTCTAGTACGAAACTCTTAGAGAGTTTATAAAGGAACGTAGTAGATCGTTAATAGGTCGTAAAGGACCTTTCGAATTTTTATCTCGGAATCCCTCGTGTGTTCTTTCGAGCTAGTCTTGGGCGGTTAGAAGCGCGAAATTTGATCGTCCGGATAAATTATACGAACTATTTTGCAGCACGGGCTGTGATGTTGGCGTTTGTTTACGCAAACCTCCAACGCGCTCATTTCACCAGCCTCACTCTCTTTCTCTCACTCGCTCTCGCTCTCCCTGTTTCTCGCGTTGATTGCAAACGGACGTTCGAGGCGTTCTATTTGTTTAAAAGAGGGAATTAAATTTTTGCAGCTCGTTCCGCTGCTCTAGCGAGCAAAACTATTTCGGCCGGAAATCGTCGCCTTTGTACTCCTACTCTCTCCTCCCGTGGGCTCGTGATTGAAATCGGTAATGGGAATAATTGAAATGGCAAAGCGAGCTAGACCTATGCAAATATCAGAGGCTAGCTGTGCGAATCGGTTCGCGAATCGATCCAACACGACCTAAGCTTCCTTCTTACGGTTATGAAAAAGTGTACGAATCTCTTCACGACTTTCTTTGCGTTCTACTTGAGGTTTCTTTACGTCGAACCCTCTCGAACGAACAATCGAAAGCGCATATCTCAAGTACTAGAGCCATCCGTGCAAACGAAACTGGCAAATTGTTTTGACTCGTGCCGTTATGAATATATTCTACGGCGAGGCCACTGCTGGTTCCCTTGGCGCTCCGCGAAAAGTCCTCCCCTCGCTCTTGGTATACGGAGAGAAGGAAAAGGAGAGAGAGAGAGAGAATGGTGAAAAAGGAAGAGACAAAAGTACGCGGCGCGCGAGAATGCTAGGAAAGGGAACGAGACGAAAACGAGAGGATCGAGCGGAGTGTTCTGTGAAACGAACGAGAAGATGAGGAAGAGAGAGAGAGAAGCAATGAAAGAAAGAAAAGAACGAGGGAAACCGCGAGAGTAGAGATGCAGAGTAAGGAGTCGAGAAGAGAAAGAAAGGAGAACGGAGACCGTGAGGTCGTCCTTCCATTTCTCTCTTCTCCTTCTCAATCCTCCACTCTGCCTCTCTCACTCTTCTTCTCTCTCCTTTTTTTCCCTCCGACGATGTGAGCCTGGGTTATTTCGGTCTTCGGCTTTACACTCTCCGGTGGGCGCACTCTTGCCACAGATGCACGCGCGCGCACGATTCTATGCATATGCACCCCCCCCCTTCTCTCTCTCTCTCTCTCTCTCTCTCTCTCTCTCTCTCTCTCTCTCTGTTTCTGTCTCTCGCATTATCCTTGTACTCTCGGAACAAAACCCCCACACACAGACACACATCCGCAAAATATGTGTTCTCCTGTGTACACAAGAGTCCTGGCGGACTTTCGCGAGTACCAACCCTGGGGAGAGACAAAGAACACGGTTGTATCGTGCCTATGTACCCCGTCCTCCCTTCGCTTCTTCTCTCCTCGCGTGCTTCCGCGCCGAGGGACGAAGCGGTGGAAGAGGCCTATGCACCTACCGTCGGAATCTTAATTACGTTACAGCCCATTCATGGCAGCTGATGCGCGCCGTTGTCGTCGTCATATCTGATTAACCGCGCGCGGCGCTAACCATCGGCCTCGACGTTCTCGTCGCTCGCATTGCTCCGAAGGAAAATCGACAGCCCGTACCGCGATGCGATTTTTGCTTAAGATACAACGGAAGAGTTAAATCGGCACTGGCAAAGAAACCACTCTGCCCGGTAACACACAAAAATGTATAAAGAATCAAGGTCAAATTGATTTGCGCTTTTAACACGGCCGATCGAAGGGGTTGAAAAATTCTAATTAAAGTTTACCGAAGGGGAAAGAAGAAAATAAAATGAAGGCTCCGTACCAGGATAGGGAGCATGAGAAACTTCACCTCCCTTAATCCTGAACTGATCGCGAGCAAACCACCCCGCAACGGCACCCCTGGATTTTCCCTTTATCCCCGGAAACTGTCGTTCGGACGTTCCACTTCGAGGCGCATTTCCTTCGCGGAAAAGGCGCATCCGGTAGAGGACTTTATCCGCCGATACGACGTACTCTCGGTGATCCTCGGAGGAGGAACGGGGTATTCCTCTCCTTTCTCCTCGTCCTCGTTCTTCCGTTCTTCTCTCTTTTCGAGCCACCGATGCCCGTCCGATTAAACGCTGCTCACCTCTTCCAACGACTTCGGATACGTCCAGTCTCTCCGTTCGCCGTTCCGCGAGCTCCGCCCTTGTAATCGTCTTCGTCTTCGCCTTATCTCCCACGGTATTCGCGTTACTTTCCATCCCTCCGAGCGCGCAACGAGACGCGGGGCCCGCATCCTTCTTCATTGCAGAGAGAGAGAGAGAGAGAGAGAGAGAGAGAGAGGGTGTCTGGGTAATTCGAGAATCCTGAAATTTGATTCGGAGTTTGGAAAGTTTGAACGAAGCCATCCGATAAACAAGATTCGAGTGAGATTATTCTTGAAAGATGAACATAGTGAAGTCATTGGTTGATCGTTACATTGAGATAAAGATCTTAGATGAAGTTTATTTATCTAATAAATGTATTTTAAGGTTTCGCTAATAGTCCATTGGACACACGTACCATCGTCTTGCAGCGAAGAGAAATGTTTGAGAATTTTTCGAGAAGCAACAGGAACTCTGTCACCGAATCCTACCGCGAAAATTCTTGAAACGACAGCTGCACGTGTGCCGTGTATGCGAGAGGAGGGTCGAAACACCCCTTATGCGAACGTTACCCCTAGACAAATCCGGGATAACGATTCGCGGGATGTCGGTGGGATTCAAATGGAATTAGGCGAGGAGTCAATGGCTCTCGACCGTATCTTCTCCTCCTCGTGCGCTATAACCTTTTGCGAAAATCCGCGTGGCTTGCTGACAATATTCCACCCTTATCCCTCCGTCTCACCCTCGTCCGGGAAATGCATTCTGCACGACCTTCGTTGAATTTCTCCAAGATCCTTTAAGCGTTTTTCGAATAGCAAAATAAATTCGAGAGTTGCGACAAATGTGCAAAGCTTTTATCGTCGTCGCAGTACCTAATTTTCATCTCGCGCAACGTGAAAATATGAAATCGTCGACACGCTTCGCACAATTACCTATTACCATTCTCCGACGATCTTTGTTGAATTGGAACTGTTAGTGGTAATAGCTCGCGCTCTAAAATTTCCTTATAGATCGCGTCTTCCATCGCGAACGTCTCCGCGAAGAAGAAAGCCAACAGCAGGAATACCGTAGGACGAACAGGTTTTCTCCTCCTGCGAGAAACGCGTCTCGCTCAGTAGGAAATGGATCTCTGACGCACCGCTTTTAATAATAGACCGTTACTTCACTGCTCCACATTGTCTTCCGACTACGAAACTGCGAGTGCAACTGCAACCTAGAAGCTTTAACGGTGGACGGGCGTGGAGCTCCCGCGGTATTAGGAGGGAGAAGAGAGAGAGTGAATTGAAAATGTCTCGTAAATCAAAAATCATATTTCCTGCGATGGCTCACAGTTTGCATTCGTAACTGGTGTAGGGAACGGGTGCGGGGCATCGCGTGCTCCGGGATGAGACTCGATGCTTCGCGCGATGGGGGGTTGTACTCGTTTGTAAAGGAGATGGAGGAGAAAGAAGAAAAGGTGCTGCGTGAGGCGGTCGAGTTTCTCCCGCAGATCCGCGAGTTGTTCTTAATAATTGACTACACTTAACCCAGTCTCGCGGGACGCGAATTAGAAACTGGATTTGGGAAAAAAATCGCCAAAAGTATTACCATCCGAAGAAATCCTGCTGGTATACCTGGGCGAATATTTCCAGCTCGAGTCCCTCCGAGCCAATTCGAAAGCCGTGAAAATGAATTTTTCGTTTGATCTCAAAGTCGTTCGGGCGAAATTGAAATTCTCTCGGCTCAGAGAGTTTTTGTATAAACTTCCGCCTGGCGGATCACGCGAGATCCTTTGGTGAGCGGACTAAATAGTCGAACGGCGAGTTGGCCGGTGGTCTTTTACTATCCGCCTAGGTGAATCCGTTTACGGTTTCGGCGTGGGCCGCGCTGCACCTACCGCGAGATCGCGCCGATAAGCCACGTTTTCACGACCTCCGGCCTTTCGTTGCAACGATCCTTCGTCCTCGTACGATGATATTGCGCGCGCAAGTCGCGCGTTTTGCGATTATATCCGCTCGAGCGACAAATGATACCGGTAATTTCGCTGAGCGTTAGGGCTCCCGCAGACTACAGACTTTCTATCGGCCGATAGTTTGGTCGGGTTCTTAGTCAGCATAAAAATGTATGCAAGTGTGCACATTTTAACGATTCAGTATCGGCCGATATTGCATACATTTTTATGCTGATTAAGAACCCGACCAAACTATCGGCCGATAGAAAGTCCGTAGTCTGCGGGGGCCCTTAAAATTCTTTCTCGTAACAACGTAAGGTAGATCGAGCCACGGTAATTATTGCTTAACAAATTTGAACGATCCTTAATTAGATTTCGATTCCTGTAGATTATATCGCTCGTTGAGCAAAGCCATCGTGCTACCTGCTGCGCGAGATCCTTCGGGGATTGCAGTGAATATAAATCCAATTAAAACCAAATTTTTTGTTTAAAGAATTATTATATCCGACCACTGCGCGAATTCGTTCGTTTTCCTGCTACAGGGCGCCAAGCATCGAACCGTTCAACGGCATGTCGATAAGTTCTCCCTTCACAGGATTTCGAAGTACTTGCATGCAACGACGAACCCCCATCGTTCTTTATAGCGCTTTCTTATGCACTCCGCATCGCCCTATAACTTCGCATGACGATCCTTCAGGTGAGAATTCGAGATGAGGTTCGATAGTGTGCGCGTTGGTATGGAGCTTGATATCGCTTCGAGATTCGATTTCGATATCGCGTCAACCGTTGCGAAACGAAATTCGTGTTAGTCGCGATAAGAATTTCCTTCAAAATCCACGATCCAAGGGGACGTGAGCGACGAACCTGGCGAATTTTTTTGCGCTCCAAAAATTTCAGCGAACCTTTGAAAAGCCACAAAACACTTTGAAGCATTCGTAGGTTTGGTTCAAACGTTCTCAAAGCCGCGTGAAGTGTTCCCGAAAATTACCGCAAATACCTCGGCGTTGCCTACCACGTTAAGTCATAATTACGCCGGCAATTGACGCTTCAAATTTGGAAGCTTTTAATCGGTGAAAATTTAATAAGGGCGAGCCACTAACGAAAGAGGTAAGCACCAGGCGTCGTTTATCGGCCGAAAAGCGATCCGAATTTACGAGTCCCTGAGATCAAGTATTTTCGGTATTCAAAGCACTTCGCAATTTTGCGCTCGCGAAAGAAAATTCGCAGTGAGGAAAACCAAAATCGAGGGCAGAGTTCTACCTTCTCGCTTTCCACTTCTTCCACGTCAATCTTCAAATTGAACGTTTACAGCACGAGGCGTCGCTAATTATATTATATATCCTGTTTTGCTAATTCACTCCAGACATCCTCTGCGCGTGCGTGTGCATCCGCGAGTGTGCGCAAGGACACTCGCGAGCACGCAAGAGAGAGTCTCGCCACGGGGGAATTTCAGAAGTTGGCGAAGTTGCTCTCCCGCGGCAACCTTGTTGAATATAATAAAGCAAATAGCCTGGATGCAGGGACGCTTGTTGAGCGTAATAAGCCAAATAGAGGAACGTTTTCGAAATTACTCGCTCTCACGGTTAACGATGCTACTACCAGGGCCTCCCCGACCTTTTTCTCTTTCTCCTATCCTACTATACTCTTCTCTTCTCCATTAGAGTATTCGTTTGAAATTTTTTTAACTAATCCACGTAATATATTCTCCCACGTTATTCTTCTACGTACTTCCGTCACTTGTCCATACCTTGTAACTTTCTCAGATAACTTTTTGATTTTTCCACAATTTCTTTTCTCCTTGCACATCTCACCAACGCTATTTATTTACTTATTTACTCGTCGCCTGATAGATTCTTTAACGAGATCCTGCACCGAGCCATGTTATCGACAATTAAACGCTCTCCTCGTGTATTCGATCGATCAAAAGGATGGCCTTGCCTCGCGTCCTTCCAGGACGACCACGATCGTTTCAAGCTTGCTACCCTCTCGCTCTCGCTCGTGGAACGTCCTTCCTCCTGGAATACCGATCTTGAATTATGGCGCCAGGGTGATCCCCCTTCGGTGTAACACGGCTCGCATGAATACTTAGGCGAGTCCGAGACCGGCAAAATTAACTTCTCAGGAACCAATCGGAACCAACGACGCTCCCACGATTTTATCAAATTTCCTTTACGGTCCGCGAGGATATTTCTCTCTTGGGTAGTACAAAAAGAAAGCGTGCTTAGGGTATCTACAATAAAACAACACTAATTCTTCTTCCGGATCACGGATAAGGAGCTTTCCTCGTACCCTTGAATTTTAATCCGCATCTGTTCCACTCCCCTAGCTTTTTTCACAGTTTCTTTCACCCTCTCGGTCTTTCTCTCTCTTTTATTTCCATCAATCTCTCCCACATTTCGTTCAGTCCTTTTTCTCTCCACCTCCCTCCTCTCTCTCTCTCTCTCTCTCTCTCTCTCTCTCTCTCTCTCTCTCTCTCTCTCTCGATCGTGGAAACGCCCCCGAATCCCTTCACGCTTTTAACGATCCCACGGGAATCCCGAGCTCGCCCTGGCACGTCTCGCGATTCTCACCCCTTCCTTCCTCCTCCTTCCCTCGCGACGTCGGCATACGTGAGCCTACTCGAAAGCACTTTATCGCGATGCAAGGTGCAACGCGGCGCATGCGTGCGCCGCGTGCGGGTGCTTTATCGTTTTACACGCCTGTTTACCGCCGTGCTTGCTCGCCTGCGCGCGCACACACAAATCGGGGACAGGATTTTACGAGCGGGGCGACATTCCATGCCTACGTGGACGGCTCTTCCTCGTCCTTGTTCCACCGAACCCCTCAACATCGTCCTCTCCATCGTCCCATCGCGCCAATTTCCCGCTGATCCTGGCGCGACCGACGATTCCTTAATCACCTATCCCGCACTTGCCATTCTCCACTGCAATTCGAGCGTGACCTCGGATTCCGTTTCTACATATTCCAGATTCTACTCAATACGCTTCTCGTCTTCTTCTTCTTGCCAAAGGAGTTCCAACGTGTACCCGACGTGTTAACAGCGCCTTCCGGTGACCAAAGCGTTCCGTAATTAACCACGACGACGGGATATCCAATCGGTAAAGGGGTGTTCAGCCACGATTGAGAGGCTTCCTAAGGTCGTCTGAGCCTTTTAGCGCTCGCGACCTTAACTTTGTACAGTCACTCGTCTACGCTCACCCACACATCTTCGACCTCCGACCTCCATCATCTTTCACTTCGAATCTCTTGACCAACGCCAAGATACGACGAACCAGTTCCTCCGTGTCCGTGGCGTAACAAAGCGCGGTAAGAGACACTTTGATATTCCGGGGAAAGGAAACTGGTCCCGGACGGCGGCCCGGTTAGCTTCGCCCGCTTCCCAGACCGAGGAATTTCCGGGCGGAAGGAGACACGCCCGATCGTCCCCCGGAGGTCGTCGATTTACTCTGACTCGTCCGTCCGCGTCCTTGTCCTTCTCACCGGGACAAGGAGATCCAATTGTTTCAATTGGCCGCCATTAGGCGCCCCGGAGTGGAACTCTGGAAGAGGAGCTTGCTTAGAGCTCGAAGCTTTTTTCGTTTTAACTTCGTTAAGCTTCCTTTTAAGTTCCTTTCGCCTCGCTGCTATGTTAAATTGCCGAATTGTCAATTACTGTGGCAGGTATGTGAACCCGAATCGATGAGACAGGGGAGAGAAAAGAATTTCCAATGCTCGATGTGGTTCTGTATTGTGTTATTAAAAGCGTAAACGTTTATCGAATACACCGAGCATCCTGGAATATTCTTTCGCGTTACGCGTTTTATCATTAGATGAGGTCCTTTGCTGCTCGAAGGTACGATAAGTGACAAAAAATTGCCAACCATCGCGATCTAAGGCTTTAACGAGGAATCAAGGCCACCACGTTTGCATTAGTCAGCTGACTGCCCGTTAGTCATACTCCACGTGTTATCGACGAGTTCTCCTTCGGGCTCTCGTTCTTGGTGCCTTCCATGACAATTCCTACGGTTGTCGCTTACGATTGGGAACGGTGGAGGAAGAGATTAGCCAAGCGGACGACCTGCGCGTATCATAATCGCGCATTCCGCGCACGATCAGCTGTTTCCTGTTACTCATATCCCCTATGCCCGATTACTTCGCAGCATTTTCCACGTGCGAGGTACTCCACGACAATTCAATTGATTGTCTCTCTCGGTCTTTCCGACGCACTTTGCAACTTCCGGTTATTACGAATGAGAGAAAATTGTTCGCACTTATTCCCATTCCAGTTGAACTCCTTTCTAATTCACGCCTACTTTTCCAACCTTATTGTATACATACGAGTGAAAATCTTTCTCAAGCCTTGTCGCATTCGTTCTGCAATCGTAACGCACGGCGTATACTCTTCTCTCTTTCGTCTCTTTCTCTTGTTCTGTCTTTCTCCCCGTCCCACGGCGCATAAGGCAGCGACCCACGGCGTGGCTTATCTAGCGTCAGTGTAGGTTAACATCGTTGTTCAGATACCAACGACGTTCGAGTTCCACGAGCTTCACCCCCTGAGTAGAGACTCAGTTAGCTCGCGTTTGCCAACGCGCGTACTTTCCGTGCGTGCGTGCGTGCGTGCGAGTGAGCGAGCGTGTCCTCGTCAACGCTTTCCGCGTCGCTCGTCCTTCTGGGAAAGTCTGGCGCCGCGACGTCGTTCTCAATTGTGCCCTGCTCCGTGGCTCCATAGCTTCATTTACTCGAACATTAACAATGTCAATTGCTCGGTGCGTCCTTCCACGTGAATTTAAAACTACCGAAACGATGGAATTTCCTTCGCAAGTGTTCCACTCCGAAAAAGGTCTCTGCTCCAATTCACTCTTCTTCGTCGATCACTGCCAAACCTACGTCGTAGATCGAGAGCCTTTATGATACGATTCAACACCCACTTCATAATCGCGCCGTATGCTCGTGCAGTGGGCCGTGCCCAGCATCGTGATAAGTTAACAGCTCGGTGTTACGGGCGAGTATAGTCCTCCAGCCGGGTCGAACAGAGGAGACACGTGCGAACGCGTAAGCTTTCGCTTTTAACGCGCCGCGCCATTGGGTGCAGCGCATGAAAAAAAAGGGGATCGACCGAGGAAAAAGGAATTCAGTCGAAGATATCGACGCGAAAATCGCAAGGACAAAAGTGCCGTCGGTTTCCACTGCTTTCTCGTGACCCTCGCGCATCAATAGGGCTTTACCTAGGCAGCGCCTCTTGGCGCGTTGGTTGACACCGTGTTTACGGTGACGCACACACGTGCGCCTCGTCGAAATGCACTGGCACATGGAGACCGTACGTCGCCGAGTGGGTTACACGCGCTCTCTCGTTACTTAGGCTCAGTTCACTCGCGCCAGCCAGCGTGTGTGCCACCGGCTGCCTCCCCACCTTTTCTCTCTCTCTCTCTCTCTTTTTTTCTCCCCTTCGTTGCGTTCTCCTCCTCGTGTCACCTTCTCTCTTTCTCTCTCTTTCGTTCTTTCTCTCTTCATCTCTATCTCTCTCTTCCTCTTTTCCATCCCTCCCCTTCGCTCTCCTTCCTCCTCCCTCCATTTCACGCCGACCCTCGCCTTCCATCCTCCAATCTTTTTCTCTCTCCGCCTCTTTTCTTCTCTCTCCCTCTCTCTCTTTCTCTCTCGCTCTCTCTCTCTCTCTCTCCGGCACGCCGCTTTCCTGACATTTTCCCGTCCGTCGGACCGCGACTCGGGCAGTACCCAAACGAGCGTCCCTGGCGCGGCGCACGCGGGCTCTACGCGCGTACGGCCGAGAGCGGCGCGTGTTCCAATCGAAAGGAACTTCGCGCGAGGATCTAGGGTCGCGTGAAATCGCTGATACCCGCACGTATTTCTGCACGGCGAAGCGCACCGTAGAAAGAGGCTTCGCATTCTTTTCGAGTTCTCGCGGAGAAGCGATTCGTGGGAGAAATCGTGAGTGCGAAATTGGACGTATCGAGGATTTCGTTTCTTAAGCTTCTCGATTAATTACGAGCTAATGTTCTTTTTACACGCGCTTCGTTAGAGGTTGGAGTACGATAGGAGTGAAGCAACGAGAAAGAGGAAGGAAAAGACGGGAGGGACCGTTTCCTCCGGCAAAATCTTGAGAAAGATTCGGAGTGAGACACGTGCCCCGTGTTTTCGCACGTGGAGAGCACGGCAGCGCGCGGAACGATAGTGAGAGCCAACCAAAAGTGAATGAGCTGTGATAAGACGTTACGTAATTGATTCCGTTCCGCGTAATGAGCAATTAACTCGCTTTCCACCTGCCCCTATTCCTCGTACTTCTCCTCTAGGATTCCTAGCGCGGGATAATTTGTCTAATCCCACGTAATCTCCCTCCTCTCCATTCTCCATCCCTATCTACTCCCACGAACATAATCTCTCTGTAACATAATCGTTAGATAATCGTGTTAATTTATAAATACGCGCACCGCTCGCGAAGCAAAGTGGAAAGCGATGTGCAAAGTGATCTCCGATGATGAGCAAATAGAAAGAAATAAGAAAATAAATTAGAGCAACCGAGGATTCTACGATCTTAAACGAAAACCGCGGAAGAATCAGCCGTACAAGGTGCGCAAGTGGAGAGAAGAAAAGGTGTCGCTGGGTGAAGTGAAGTGATTTCTCCTTTAAAGAGAGAAAGAGTGTGTGTGAGAGAGAGAGAAAGAGAGCGAAAAAGACGTACGCGCGAGAGGCGACGATAATGGAGCTGATGAAAACAGGCGCCATCGAGATGCTGTCCCGTCGCAGTGTCGCGATAAAGGATTACGGCGCAGAGGAGAACGGCGACGAGGACGAGGACGAGGAGGCAAGCGGTGACGAGAGTGACCGGACCTCCCTGAAAATCGATCTCTCGATGGCCGAGCAGTTTTACTACGAGGTCATATCGTCCTTCGAGCAGGAAGAGGTATTTCTCGCGCTCTTTATCAACTCGCGCGCTTCCTTTATCCGCGACAGGAATAGAACCCGAATGAAATAAAATGCTCGAGTGGAATCCGACGAATCGTTAATTCCATATCGTGTTAATTACAGACTCTCTATTCATGCGATCGATACGCCTCGTAGGATAATGTTACCTGCGGTCGATTCTCAAAATTCTCGCCAATAATGCGATCGATTGCATCGCGCACGGGTGCATCTCGATGCAAATCTACTATGATGTATCCTGGGACGCTGCCTACGATAATTCGGTGAACCCGGCTGAATTAACACGCGGCTCGTAAACACCCTTGATCGCCGCGAACGTAATTCTCCGGGCGCTGTTTGTCGCCCTCGTTACAAGGTGCAGAGGATCGAGATGCACCGACTCGCCGTACCGCCCTACGTTGTACTTCGTCCGTCCCCTTAGGCGATTAATACGCTGATTGCAGGGAGGATCGTTCGTACGTCATTTTAATTGCTCGAGGACCGCGAAGGAGCGCGATGCAAAGCGCAAGTGCATCGAATACATCTGTAAGCACGGGTGGAGTAACTAGAGGGGTCACGAACACGATTGTGCAAAGGATAATTGCTTTTCCGTAGATTTCTTTTATCAGCTTGATTTTGTCGGATAAAGGAAGAAAGGGGTATCGAGCGGCAGTAATTTTTACGATTCGTAAACATATTTCGGTAGAGGAGGACGCGTGATTTTTTTTTTTTTTTTTCTGTTAACTTGCAGAAATTCCACTAGAGCGATTCAGTTCGCTTCACACGTGTGAACGGACGACGGTAATTGACAGATCTCTCTGCTAATAGCGAAAGAGTCGAAAGATGTTAAATTCAAGGGCGGATAAGACGTAGGGCAGCCTAATAAGGGCAGTCGGGTAGAATCTTTTATGCCGATCGAGTAAAATGGAATTTAATAAACTGTGAAAAGCGTAGAGGGTATGATTAAGCGAAGCTACTGCGAAACATGCGCGTTCTTCGCACTCTCGTTCTGGCACTGGAGAACGTCTCACTTGTTAGTGCGCCGATCGCGAACTCGATATCCTCTTACATCATTTTAATTGCTCGGCACTTTAAGACCACAACACTCCCTTCTTCTCACAATTTTTCTCTCTCGTTGGACAAACTGCAACGCTGCTCCTTCGGCGCTGCAGCGTTGGTGCACCGTACGGTTGATACCTGCGACACGCCTGGGTACACGAAACAAGCTGACAGGGTCCTGAAAAATGCTGCGCCCTTAAGGTGTCATCGCGAAACGCGAGATTCTTTGACATTAGAGCTCCCCCTGAAAGAAGATCAAGTGAGGCTACGTTGTAACGTTTTACCGACTCGTTTCTTAACCCGCTTGAGATCATCGGCTCGCTACAAAAGCGTGAGTTTTTATTTTCAAGCCGAAGCGAATAAGCAGTTGGTAATAATTCGCACGTATTCTAGAACGCCGATCTGTCTCTCGGATCGTGAAATTGTCTTAGCTTAGTTTGGCGCAGTATTTATTTTTCATTTTATTCTGCTTGCTAGCGCTCGTGTCGAAAAATTCAACGACCACTTCGCACTCCAAGGAGATACTCAGCACTCGAGCCCGATCTCCCTTATGTCATTTTAATTGCCCGACTCTTCGCCCACTTCTCGATCTTCCCCACCTTCGAGTTTTCTCTTTGCTCTCTCTATCTCCGTTGCAGCCTCCAACCGCTACCCTCTCGGTAAACCCGACGTACGCGATTCGTGCGCGGTGCAGCTTGGTCCGCCGCATCGCCTCGCCGTGCCTCGTTCTCGGATGGGCACCTAGATCCCAAGGCGAACCAGTTCCCCTGATAAAACTACGTAATAAATAATGTTAGCCCGTGAGCCGGTGCCCCGAGGATTACAGTTTTAAATATAACCGAAGCGTGTGCCGCCCACTAAATCGTGCACGGGACCTTCCTTTCTCCCTTTGCCGCAACCTGCGTTGTTCGAGTTCGCGTGCATCTCGTTTGTAATTCGAATCGTTCATATGTTTATTCATCGAGTCGCTTCCCATGGCGAGGATCCAGGATGCTCTCTTTCACTCTCTCTCTCTCCCTTTCTCTCTCCCTCCCTCTCTCTCTGTGAGATCGTTTTATTCTCGGACTCGAAAGATATTAGAGTATCGAGATGTTGCGCGCGTTCAGGCTCGCGTTCAGGCTCGCGTTTAAATTTGTCGCGCTCCCACGTTTACCATTGGCCAGGCCACATTTCCGTTTTTACAATGTCGAAGGTAAAGATCGAGTTCTGCATTTGCATGCGAGGCTTAACAGTGAGTATGGAGAATATTCAGTGGCCGCTTGTGCTATTCGTTACAATTTACGCTCGTAATACACCGTTCCCTTTCCGTTGAACCCTTCGACGTGCAGCAATCGAGAGATTTTCCTTCAAATTTTTATTCCATCGCTAAAAAGCATCGTGGTGAAAAGTCGAGCGTCTCGTTTGCACACAAATTCGACACGGGTTGCGAAGATAGCATTTCAACGTTCGTTCTTACACCGACGTGGTAAAGACTGACGCCAAGATGTGTCCAAGATTTCCATACCTAAAGTAACTGAATGAAACTTGACTTATTGGAAAAATCTCGTCTTCCTGATTACAGCAAACCGATCCAAAAGTCAGAATTAACATCTAAGAACCTTTGGATCGATTTGCTCCGAAAACATGTGTTAGCTAGCGCTAACGATGTATATTGCGATAATCAGGAAGACGAGATCTTTCCAAAAAGTCTAGTTTCATTCAGTTATTTTAAGTACGAAAATCTTGAGCACAAGGCTGAGGGTACTTTTTCGTGGCTTTGTTACTTTTACAAGATATCCAATCTTCTTCGACATTCCTCACCATTCGCGAGTCAGTTTACAACTTATTCTACACACGAGCGCACGTCGATTGATGTCTTTCCGAAGCAGGAGCCCCTCTCGGGTCTTGCGCCCGACGCGAGTAGAGCCGCCTGCTTACGTAGTTTTCGAAAAATCCATGGAACTCGTATTTTCGCTCCCTCATTACAATTTATGGTTTCGAGAGAGCGAAGGATCCGCGGAAGGTTTCTTGCCACCGGACACGATCGCTTAGGCTCGTTAAAATACTCGAGCGAGGAGGAGAGCCACGGCTTTTGCGCGCTTCGCCAATGAAACGTACAAGGAAAGGGTGGCGATCGGCCTGGTCCGCGTTTCTCGCTTTCCACTTTTCTTTTCCTTGCTTCTTGCTTCCTTTTCTTCTTGCTTACATTCCCCGTCATTTTCTCGGAAGCGAAAGAAAGCGCAAAATACGCGCTCCCTGCGTCCTTCTCTGTCGCGCGTACCGCTGTAAAATTATCGAGTTTTCACGATCTCCGTTTTAGCAGAAAATTTCGCTACGCTGTATCTACCCGCTTCGGCACCGCCCACTAAATCTTCCCTCTCGTCACCGTCAATCTCTCGCTATCTTCCTCCAGAATCACTTTTTCTCTCTCTTTCTATCACACCGAATTTTCATCCCACCCTGCAGTAATTTGACTCATTGAATTATTTACAGTGCTTACGAGTCCTCGCGGATAAGAGATCCCTCCGTCATCCCCTCCTCGTACTTCGTGTAATCTGCTCTGATTCGAATTAAGTGCTGCATTTCTTGCGGTCGTAAAAGGGGAGAGAGAAACGTCGGCGCCGCGCCGAGGACGCACCTCCTTGTCGCCGAGCTCGTAAAAGAAAGAAAGGCGGGAGAAGGAGGCGCTGGAGGGCCCGGACGCCTTTCGAGTAGGAAGAAGGAAAGGACGAGGAGAAGTAAAGGGAAGAGAAGGGAAAGGAGATGTGCTCGCTTTTTCCCTTTCGACGTTCCGCGCGCAAACGATTCCCCGTTAACGTTGTCATTTATCCCTCGCTGGTTTTCGTCGAAATCTTTAATGGCCCTGGCCACTCTGCTGAGTAGCAAGAGGAGAATTGACGAGAGGATTTTTTCCTTTTCCGACAGATAATTGTCGATTAAGTTCCTTGCAAAGTAGTCGATTGTTTTGTATTTTTTCCTGACGGGGTCTACGAATTTACGCGGGAAATCTTGAGTACTGTTGAAATGAAGACACTGGAAGGACCCAGATACTCGGCTGGGCGCCTTCAAGCCCCAGAATACAAAGACACATTTGACAGTGGGACGTGGTGGAACGCCTGGAATGCGTTGCCTCGATGCAATCGACCTATCGACTCCTCCCGACGGATTATCAGTGCGCGTTCTCCCTCTCTCTCTCTCTCTCTCTCGCTCCTTACTGCGAGAGAGCAGGTTGCCAGTCGACGATTTGTGTGTCAGGGCGCACCCATCTCTCGAAGGAAGGACATTCGGGCGCGGGCGGCCGAGAGGGCGCCCACATGAAACTGCGTGAACCCACGCGCGTCGATGTGCCAGAGCACGTATCGATTAATCGTGTAATTAATTTCCAATTAAATCGTCGAATTTTCTAGGCAAAAATAGGGTCGCGCCAGGGTGCAAACCTCGGCGGAGAATAATTTTCCATTACCACATTTGTTCGCATTGATCTTCAAATATGAATCGACCGTGCAAACTGTCGATACGTTCGTTCGATGACAGCATCCTCTTTTCTTTTCTCTTTTTTCAACCGCGCGAGCTCGTGTAGATTGACGCAGAGTTTTTGCGGATACGCAGGAGGCAAAATGAGAAGCGCCGGGGCAGGTTCACGGGGATCAATGCGGACGTTCTGTGGATTCCCGTGAATCGACTTGGACTTTTTGCGGATTCGCGTGGACACGTGAAGCAGCGCTGAGAGTATTCCTGGGTCGTTGACCTCTCGTGTAGACGTCGTGTGTCTGCGGGAAATTCTCGTGTGGGTGGATTGACGGATTTATCGTCGTAGGTGGACTCCTCTGACTGGTAATTACACGAGAGGAATTTGGTGGACAGCTTCTTACGTGACACTTAATTTTGCTTAGATATCATCGCGCGTAATCACCGCGCAAGTCGACCCCTCGCTTCGCTTAATTTCGATACGAACTATCGAACAAACACCAGACGTCGATGGACCTTAAAATTACATTCCACATTCTCTTACATCTTAAACCTACGTGACTAGAATCTTTCGCGAGTCTTTCCAGAAAAAATTGTGTCGTCGACGATACACAGCGGCTCTGTGCGACGGGCCCCATGGAATCCACAGAAAAGCACCCCGCCTCGAAGAACCGCCCACGCACGACTTTACGTCTACATTGAACGGGCATTGGACACCAAACGAACGATAACGCGTCGATTCGATTCAATAGCAATAGCAGGCGCCACGTTAATCTATCCGAGGTATTTTCAGATATACACGATTACTTTAAATAAAACTGCACACTTAGGCCGAACTGGAGATCAAGTAAAAGATAAAAAGAACACTTTCTAATAAGTCACTCTCTTTACGGTCGTGCCTAAAAAGCACCGCTCAACACCCCTTGCCACATTATCATATTTTCCTCGTGGAAATACTTGTTCCGCTGAAAATCCATAATCCTCCTACCCCGAGCATCGAACTCATCCGTGGAGACGCGTCCGTGCAAAGGAGAAAATAGAAAACGGAAACGGGAGGATGCAAAAGGAAGCCACGAGACAGTTTCGTGAGAGGCAAAGGAGAATCAGCTGCGAAGTAACGCGAGGCAATTGGCACAGCCTAGCGCACGTCCCATCGCGTATCTCGTATGCATAAGCTCGCCACCATCGCGCGCAGACTGTCGCAAGACCAATTCGTCGCCTGTCCGCAGCGAATTGAGATCCGTGCGTCGCACGACGTTCTCCCGTTCGTCGAACCTTATTCGGACGGTGATGACAACCGAAAATAGAAAAGGAGGAAAGTAGTTTGCGAGGGAAGAAGCGAAGGAGGAAGGAAAAGCTACGCGTGAGATGATAATGTGGAAAAATGGGGATACGACGAAGCGTGGAGAGGAAAGCCAAAGAAGCAACGGCAAAGGCGCGAAGGAGAAGAGCGGAACAACGGCGAAGAGGATTTTGTAGACGCGTGTGCGTTAACCTCGCGCACGTTCCACGAGGAAGATAACGACTACCAGCCATGACTACTACCAGCACCGATGTCGAAAATCTCGACGAGAGCAAGACGGGACGCGAGATGCACGCAACGTTGCGTTAGTCATCCCAGCTGAACGAGGAATTCCCAGCGCGACATTCCCTCGAGAGACGTTGCAGGAGGAGTGGGCGCGGGAATGCAATTTAGCGCGTTAATTGTCCGGGGATAATTGTAATAATTAGTGCCCTCCATGGTCGCAGTCGGCATCGCCGTCGTAGCGGCGCTCGCCCACGCCTCGAGAGAATCTCAGCAGCTGCTCGCGCAACGAGATTATCGTGTGCCTTCTTTCCGTGATCCTTTTTCTCCGTTGGCTTACTTTTCCTTTTTTCTTTTTTTTTTTTTTTACTCTCTGCCCTTCTCTCGCGTCCTCTTCTATTTTAACCCTCCCTGGAACCCCACAGTTCTCGTTTTCCTCGCGAAGCATTTTTTCGCTTTTTTCTAACAAAACAAAATTTCGTTACTTACCTTTTTCCCGTAGACTCGTGCGCTCTTTCGTCTCCTATCCGGTTTATTTCTGAGCTGTCCACGTGCGTTTCAATTGTTCCACCGAACGTTTACTTTTATCGCTCACGGCTGCAAGGGCTGAACAGCAGCGGAGCGTGCGCTCTCCGCGAAGGCCACGTCCCCGCGCTTAAACTTTGCAGCACGGCCAACGGCACGCTGCTTCGCGATGAAATTAATTCCCCGAGGATTCAGCTTCACTGCCTTTAACCGTTTCGCTTTATCCGCGAATGATATCCGAGAGAACTGCGGATGATTCGATTAAGGCCATTAACGAGATTAGCGAGTCTCCTCGTGACGTAATCCGCTTGGATTTCGTTCGCCTGCTAATTAAGGCATCTAATTCGCTAGACAGCCGGCATACGCGCACCCTCTCTCGATTCTAAATCGACGAGTTATTCTTGGGCTTCGCGAAAAATTTATTCTCCGATGATTTTCTCCTCGCATTAGCATAATCCATTTTTGCTTCTTTCGTTATCGACCAGCGATTAGAACGATTATCGGAAAGGCCCGTAGATATCGAAAGATTTTAAATCACCCCCTTGTCTTTTTCCAATCAATTAACAGGCTTAATACCAAGAATGAATTTAATTTCGGAGGCATTGCCCCGCGTTTCTTCCCCCTTAATTTCTTCTCGCTATTAATTCAATTAAACTAACGAAGAAAATCTCGGAACTCATTGTAACGCAATCCTCCCGCCCCTGCGTTTTCATATTTAACAATGCGCCCGCTAAGTGGATTTAAATTCTAAAGCCCTCCCTGCGCGCGTTCATTCTCTCGTTCGCTTTTCCAGTTCCCTCTCTCCTTCTATCTTCTCTCTCATTCTCTCTCACGGAACGTATCGCGAGAAACGAGAGGCGGAACGGAACTCTCGTTCTCTCTCTTCTCGCCCGTGCTCCACCAGACGACGTCGTGCGCGAAACGAGTGGCACAACGGAAGATCGTCCCGTTGCAAGGGAACGAGATAAATTATTCATTGTTTACCGAACGGCGAAAGAAACGACGGAACCAGGGACAGATAGGAGAGGAGTGGAAGAAAGAGGGTAGGAAGAGAAAGAAGGGTAGAAAGGAGGGGTAGATTCGCAAAGGTGGGGAGAGAATCAGAGCCGACTTCTCACCTCTGGTCGTTAAAACTGCGAGAGCACGTTGATTGCAGCCCCCTATTTTCTCTCTCTCCCCTTCCTCTCTCTTTCTCTTGCCCTTTCAACGACAAAAACTGACACCCCTCTCCTTATGCTGCCGAAAGTACGAATAATACGAGAACCTTTTCCGGACCTTTGCGCTTCTACAAGACCCTCCTCGAGATTTACTTCCGTATCCGGAACAAACCCAAGGGGAGGAAGCAAAAGATGATGTAAATAATGTATTTGCGATCGGCGAATCCGGAAAGCACGATTACAAAAAAGAAGTGAATCGATCGGAATGAAACACCGAGAGTGTTTTCACGGTTTCGAAGAGTCGGATATAAAAAGCGTTTCTCCGGATTTTCACTCCTCGCGACAATGGAGTACCGCTATGCACACGCTTCGCGAGATTTCCGAGATTTTCTCCCCTACGACACGGGCCCGTTCGCGGAGTCGGCAGGTAGGAAACGGCAGCTGCTGCCGGAGGTGGATCGATGGAACTGTGAATAATACGAAAACGAAGAAGTTGCTGGATGTCGTCTGGCATAGGGACGCAACTGAGCGTGCAAGTGGGAAAAGCGGCTGGCAGTAAGAATCGAGACGAAGAGTAAGAGAGGGGTTAAGGAACGAAATAAAAGAAAGGGGAACGAGGGAAGTAGGATTTCGAAGGTGAGCGAGAAGAATGAGGAGAATAAATAGAGAAGGAGAAAGAAGAAGAGGGTTGTTAAGAGCGGAAGGGAGAAAGGAGAAGGAATATGAAGGGAGAAAACGACGAATCTGCAATTGTAATGGTTCGTCGCGAACCGAGAGCGTGCTCTTAAATTGCCAAACACTTTTCCCCTTTCGCTAGAGTAGAGAGACGAGGAGAAGACATTCTTTAAGAAACGTTGCGAGCAAGGACCTTCCAGTTTTCGACTAGCAGTTGGTAGACGCGAGCACGTGTCCGAGTCTTAGTTCGCCCGTCGCAAAATTTTGCATTTCAACGGGGCTTACACTTTTAGTCTTGCTTCGTTTGAAAAATGTGGCTCGGTCGGAAAATTCATAGGATAAATCACATGCGTTTTTTCCAAAATGCACAATTAAAGATCAACTTTCGTGCACATTGCAATACTGACACAGAATTCGACGATTCTCTTGATTCAAAATTCGACAAGAATATTTTTTCCTTTAACTTAAGCATTATGTTGCCACCACGATCGAGCAACCTTTCCGTGAACTGAACCGTCGAGGAGTCCGGCCTGCTTCTTCGACACTTAAATAAACACTTTTCGAGCGTATCGGCCGCTAACGACTCTCCTCTCTCGCTCTCCTTTGCTCTCTCTCTCTCTCTCTCTCTCTCTCTCTCGCGAGGGTAGCGCTCGTTGGCGATTCTCCAAAAGCGATACACCGCGGCCTGGCCGCGTATGCAAATTCGCTTCGCCGATCGATCCGTCGCGCGATACTGGAGCTGGGGAAGCCGCTGCTAAGACGCGAGTTAAAAACAATGCGAAATCAGCGTTGCAAATTGAAGGAGAGAGCACGGGGAAAGGCGGAAGAAGACGGACGAGGAGAAAAAGCGATGCGGCTCGGTGACGGTGACGATGCAAATACGCCTAGCACAATGTTTTTTTCTTCCTCCTCGTTCCTTCGTTCCTCTCAACTCGGTCGTTTTTCCTCGAGATTTTCTCCTCGCGGTTCCGCGACCCCCGAAGAGCTTCATTGTTAACGCGAGAAGCAGGGTTTCCGCAATTTGCGTTTGCGGCTGTTTATTCGCGTACGAGACAAGTGTTTACAAATTGTTTCGCGCCAGGCGAGCCACGCTAAAATAAAATGGAGATCGTATCGACGTGGAATTCTGAAAGAGGAGAAGAACATTAAGTCACCTCGATCGCGTTCCACCGTACCTCCTAACGGTCTTCGCCTTTTATCTGACGATTGGCATCGCACGTTCGGGCAAATGAAAATGGGAGAAGTTAACTTAAAAGTAACGCGCGCCCAATTTTTGAACCGAAACACCTTGAACAACACCACCTTCTCTCGCCGCAATCGTCATCCCTGCGAAACGACCAGACTGATCTTCCATCGGCATCTTCGTCCACTCACAGCCCCTCGTACTCGCCCGAGCTCGCGACGCTTTACTCGTTACTCTGATTACACGGAGGAAGCTCGGATCTAACGTGTCGGTGGTGAGCACGGTGGCTAAAAAAGATCAAAGGAGATACACGAGGGTTGGCTGGAGGACGAGAGGGTGAGAAGAAGGGAGGTGAAAAGGGCGGCCCGATGGCGTAGACGAAAGGGTGAAGGAAGAGTGAAGAAGCGAGAGAGGTGAAAGAAAAGCGAAAGAAAAAGAAGAAGAAGGAAGGAAAGGCGGATCGAAAGAGAAAAGAGAGGAGATGGGTTTAAGGGCGCGTTTAAGGGCCGCGCCTCACATCCAAGGGGCCCCATAAAAGCGAGAATCTCCTTTATTACCGCCTCGTAATTAATCCGGATCTTAGACGAGCGGGAACGAGCAAAGGGAAAGAGGGAGGAGCACGCTCGAGGAATCTCGTGGAGCAAATCTCGAGACCCTCACGGGCCGGAAACCGTTCGCGCTTCTCGGCATAGACGCGATTAGTCGCACGCACGTATCTCATTCGTTTCTCTTCTTCTTTCTCCTTATTTCTTTAAAGCGTCTTCATTCTCCTTCTCGCTTTCGTGCGCGTATTCAGTACTTTTTTCCTCCCTTAATACCTCAAGACCCAGCGAACGAATGTATCGCGAGAACGAGCGATCGATATACTCCAGTCTCTCGCATACGAAAATTCGATTTGCCTCGGGAAATCGGGCCAGGTCCATATTTAGCCAATCAGCTGTGCGAGGTGACGCAAGGCGACACGAGAATAAAACTGGAGGAGGGCTAAAATCGTCGTGGCGTACGCGACCGCGGCACCTCTCCGCGATTGTTCCCCAGGAAATTTTTAGTATGCATCGCGAGCGAGCTCGCCCCACTTCATCGTGGTGCCAGCGATCGATAAGTCGGCGGGAACTTTAAAATTTCCACGCTTCGACGAAACTTTGGAGAGGGGTGGCGCAATTTATTCGACGCTGGCACGCAATTGTTGTCCTCGACGAGTTCCACAAATCTCATAAGCGTGAAGCGCAAAGTATATCTCGCGACGATGCGTTGTAAAACTGTTTAACAAACGCGCATGCGCACCCGAGCGCATTATAACGATGAAATAACAATGACCCTTTTAACGCGCTTGCCGAAAATCGCGAATGAATTGTAAAGGGGTCGGGCCGAATGAAATGTAAAAGCGACTATGACCCCGAATAATTGCGTCATTAATCGTTTCCTTCTTCCGCCAGCGGACCACGCGAACGAGAATGTAAAATCGAAATTGCGCAGGAGTAGAAAAAAGAGAAAACAAGTTCACGGGGACATTGAGCGGAAAACGCGCATGAGAAGCTTGACATCGCAAAGGAAGTCACGCGTCGTCGTGCACGAGCGATTTCCATTCGACCGAGACGAAAGAGGCGGCTTCGAGATATCTCGAACTATCGATCGAGTTTCCGCTCTTCCTTCTTCCTCAAAGTTGGCGAAACACGACGAAAGCCTCGCGATCCTTCCTTTTTTACGACGTCACGTGCGAGTTTCCTGGCCACTCAGTCGTTCGGTCTCTCATCGGCTCGACGATATGTCGACATTGTCGTCGAAATCGTTCCGTCAAGGAGTGGCAACGACCTATCGCGAATGTGGAGCGAACGACTCGAAACCTGTTGGCACCCCGCTTCTAAATAGAACGCGCGCACGGTAGCAGGCGCGATCGTTCACGATGAACGTAATTCAAGCACGTGATTCGCTCTTTCGACAATGCACTTTCGAAGACTCGACGAATATTCGAAGCAGAAATGAGTTTCGTCGTATTAAACGCGCGCGTGTCGTCTCGCGTTAATATGAGAACTACCAAGCCGGTCAAAATGACTGGTCAACGAAAGCAGTTTCCATATGAAAACAAAAGTAAATGGCAGCTCAGTGATAAAAAAAACGCTCTCTCTGTTAAAATGAGTGGTCAACAAAAGAAGTTTCCATACGAATACTAAAATTGGTAGTTCTAATGTTAAAGAGAAATTCTTGTAAAACATGACGCACCCGGTGGTTTTGACTGTTCGGTACTTCTAGTGTTAATTAGCATCTTTCTGAATAACCATTTCGGCCACCCCGAAAGAGAAGAGTCCGTCTCGAATCCCTCCTGAATTATTTCGACCTCAAGACGAGTGCGCGAATTAATAATTCGCGGGTAGTGAGCCACGTCGTGCGCATCGTACACAAAGAATATTTGACGACCTTCAAACGACACTAACTAATTGGCAGTCCGTCCGCGGTCCTAATGACCGCGCGTTTAAATTGCCACTCGCGTCGACGATTAATTCTTGGTTGGGCGCATGCGCGGGCCTACACACGTACCCGCAACCTGTGTGTGCACGCGTCTTCTACTTGGCCTCCCCTATTACACGCCAGTTCTCCACTCCGTTCTCCACGGTTCTCCAGAGTTTGCGCCATTGCGGAGCAGCCGCTCTCTCAACCCCGTGCGCCGAGATTACACGGACAGATGGACGGACGGTGAGTGAGAGGGAGGAACGGCGCGCTAAGGGGCTCGGATTTCAAATGGCCTTTCAACTCGCGTTACACGAGATCTAGTCGGTGATAGACTGCGCGCAGTCTCGTGCCTAGTCGGTGGTAACGCGTTGCCCAGTTTATTTACCGCGGAGGGAATGTGCATTGCAGCGCGCATTGCACCGGTCCGTGAGGAGAAGAATAGTGTGCGAGAGAGAAAGAGAGAGAGAGAGAGAGAGAGAGAGAGAGAGGAACGAGAGGAGAGAATGAGGATCTATTTCAGACGGTGCATTTATTACGATAACTGCTTTTAATGTTGTCTCTATCTCCCTATCCCCTCTATCTTCTGGGCCTACTAACATTACCCACCGCCAGTTGCTACATCGCACGTTATCCTACACCTCGCGGTATTGTCGCTGTAGTCAATTGTGCCACGTTACCGAGACACCGTTCCACAAGGTACTTCTCTTTTGCGAGAGGATAGCGAAAGTGCCCCGACACGTAGATTTATCTTATCTCGATTTCACGGAGAATTTTTTCATCGAAACTTCGAGCTTGGGTCATAGGATGAAGTTAAACGCAGAGAAACCACAACCGTGGTTTATCGAGCAAACATTTTTCCACTATCGCGCGTTCGAGCTCTCCCGAGAAGAACTGACGTCAGATATTTAACACGTCCAATGACGACAGACCGTGTTTTTCTCTTCTCCGAATTGCTGAACGGTCGAGCGGCCGATATCGTCGGTTTATTTAAAAACAAACGGTCCATCTCCGCACTTCTCGCCTTTATCGTACTTCTCGTCAGTTCTTCTTCTTACTTCTCGCACCACAGTCCCGGGCCTGTCACACTGATGTTTTCATGGCAAAATTATCAGCAGGTAAAACGTCGCGCGCCATGTTCTGGAATCCCCTCTTAACGAACTTTACGACGTACTTTACGAGAAGAGGACGGTAGGGATCGGAAGAAGAGTCTGAAGATACCTGCCAAGGAGAGAAGATATTTCTTCGTTATTATCTACCGGCAACCTCGTCGCTCAAAAGGGCTCGCTCCTCGCGAGGCAGAATCTACTCTTGAAATAATGTCGCGTGTAAATGAAAAGAAATTTAACGAGCCCTCGAGCGGCGGTCCACCTCTCGGCGTTATCAAGCCACGCCAGTAGCAGTGGCCAAGAGACATCCTCGCGGGCTCTTCGAATAACGGCGCGTGTAAACCGAAAGAAATTTAACGATCCTCCACAGTTGGCCTTATCAACGCGTGCCAGGGTCGTCCTAATCTCAGCCTTTAAAATTTTACGTCCGCAGGGAGAAGTCGTGGCTCACGAGGCGGAAAAGGAAGAATCATTTTTTTTACGCGCACAGGTTTACGAGGGATGGAAAAATCGAGAGATACCTCGAAGGATTTGTCGTTGGATTATTGGCCTCGCGACTCTTCGGAGAAAGGTTCGCGTATTTTAGCATATAGCGAAAGTGAATTTTTCACGTGGAAAAGAATCGTTCGTTACCCTGCTCCTTCGTCAAATACAACACAAAAATGCAGGATTCTAATTCCACCCTGGCGCCTTAATGGAGATCACGACAATGCGCACGGAAGAGATTTGGAACATCTTATCCTCCGCTTCTTCGGAATACGCGGTGTCTCCATTATTATCATTATCATTATTATTTGGCAGGGTAGTTCCTCAAAGGCGAACTCTCCTCGTCGTCACCGACGGAGAAACGCGTAGACACGACGACGAAAGAATACGAGGATCAGCAAGGGAATGACGTGCAGGAGGTTGAAAAAAATAAGAGCTCCGGGAGAAGAGCGTTTGGCAGCCGCGTACACGCCGACTCTCAAAGGCGGGGGTGTCCCCTTTGAAGATTCTTAACGAACGCGAGCTCGTGAAAGTCGAAGCGTCGCTCTCGTTCAAGACTGCGAGGACTAACGACGGACAAACGGACGAACGCGATAGAGCGATAGAGGTGAAACCGTAATTACGAGGAATCGTCCGTCACCGGCAGAGAGCTCGAACAAGTGCCCTCAATTCTGACGCACCTGGCGCCTTTTCGGCGCCACTATAGACTTCGACGAAAGAGAATAAAGATAAATAAAAAAGGAACTCGAGTTCTTTAAATCAATTTTGAGGCACCTGACGCCTTTTCGGCCTCGGCGACGAAAGAAAAAGATCAAAGCTCGAGCTCTTTAAATCAGATACAGATCTTGCACTCGAAGATTCTACGGTAACGGTTATCCACTCGCATTCTATCCTATCGCGCTCGTACACTCTCTGGAAGCGCAAATCTCAATTTCTCCTCTCGACGCTCTCCGACATCGTAACCATTATCGTCGTCTTACGTAATCGATATCCATGAAACATGCAACGAAATCCTCGCATATTCCGCGAGCGCGGAATCTCCTTGAATTAGCATTAATCTTAAATTGAGCCCGATAATTCTGGCGGCAAAGTCGTTACTCTAATAGGTATTTACAAAATGCAAATTTCTGTCTAACCCCTTACTCTCGTCATCTCTCCCCCCCGCTCTCATTTCCTATACACACTTGCCGCGCACAAGGGAATATATCGTTCTATATTGTTCGGGTTTTCGGGCGCCGGAGGACGCCGTCATTAATATCATTAGCATCAGAGGCACGTGGCTTTATAACGCAATAAAGCGTACCGCACCTACGCGGACCTGCAATTTTGCAGCGTGTTCGTAGCAAGGGAAGGAGGAACGGGGAGCGATTAAGCGCGATTGAGCGACGACGGCTCGACATGACTAACGAATATTTCCTTCGTGATAAAGACGGAAGCTAAAAGAGGGAGAAAGGTGAGAAGGAACCTGGCGAAAGATAATTAATGCTTTATCAGTGCCAGTCAACGATAATTACGTCACCGAAGTATGCGAGACTTTATGGCAGCACGGAGCTCGTTCGCGATGAAATCGTATAACGTGCAAAATTCGTAGAAAATAATTTAATTAGAGACTCTAAGACGAAAGCCTGAGCCTTATACATTAATGTACCGACTGAACGATAAACGAATTTTGCAATCTCGATCGTGTTCACGAGGCAGTAACGAAAATTCGATTCCCTTTCAAGTTCGTCCAACATCTCGAGAAGATCCGGAAACTTCTCAAACATACCGAACACGCTGTTGCTAACATTCGACGTTGATTCCGGCACGACACGCGGCCCTCGACCCCCGGTGGGGGTTAATCGAATCGCTGGACGGAGTTCGCGTTTCGCACCCGGTGCGCCTCTCGCTCCTTCGTGTAATTTCCGTTACATTGCCACCGGACGGACAGACCGACGGACGGACGCAACAAGCGGCCAGCCTCGGGAACGGAAGAATGCGAGTCGCTGGAGCGAGTGACGTCGCTCGATTTAGGCGCCCGTTGAACCTTCGGACTTAGCCATTCATCACGGTCGTCTCGAGGCCGAAACCTGGGACCAAGGACGAGAGTAGAGGTGCGCGACGAAGAGGGTACGCGAGCAACGAGAGAAATCGGCGAGGAACGTGCAACACCAGCAACGAGGAGGGACGAAGCTTGTCATACGGTCTTTGTGAGCGCGTTTCCTCTCTCCCCCTCGCGTTTTAATTCATTCGCGCGGCGAGCTCTTTTGATCTCACCCCATCCTGTTGCTCTCTTTCTCTCCGTAATACGGAGTTCATTGATTCCTGATCGTGGACCCTAACGCGCTTACCGTTCCCACTCGCGAAAGACACGCGTAATAAGGATTTACTTCTTTGTTCTGGAAAAGTGTTCTTCTTTCAAAGGAAGAATTCGATTTTATGTAACACTAAACGTACCGAAGATATTTTCATATGGAGATTTCTCTTGTTAATCGGTCATTTGACCTGCTTTTGGTAGCTTTAGTGTTAAAGATATTACTATTCAATGTGTCCGTGGATTATTTTCCATCGCCGAAAACACAATGGCGTCTTCTAAACCCTAATCCTTCCGCTCCTTTCTCCTACACCGAGGCAGTCTTTCTCTTTGCGCACCCTCAGCTTCTCTCTTTTCCATTCATCCTTTCCATTCGTCCCTCTTACCCGCGGTCATGGCTGAGAGGTGGAGTTTTAATGGTGCAGAACGAGTCGGGGGTAGAAAGGGCGAGGAGGGAAGGCCTTGCTCAATGAGAAAATTGTACCGGAAGTCTCCACACCCCACCAGGCCACGGTGAAGCAGGGGTTAAAGGCCCGTTAAGTGCCCGAGCGGACAATCCCGTCGTACGCTTCGCGTGCACGCGCTGCCATTCGGGCTACAGTCGAGCGATGAGAAAAACCTCGAATGCGCTCTCATATACACGGGCGTAAAATATGTAGAATTAGAAGGGGTAGATTCAATCGTCGCGAAACGTGCCGTTGGTCCACGTGGCCATGACAAATTTGCTTGAAATTCTTTCTTTTATTTTCCAATGCTATTGCAATCCGTTACTATCATAGAACATTCACCACTATTTGTGTCACCGATAAGTCATTCCATCACAGAGGTACACAACCACATGATATCCTTATAAATTAAGGATAATTCGTACAAATTCGTATTACACGATGCGCTATTATAGGATACGGTATATCTTGGTATTATTTGTCTTGCAATTTTAGCAAATCCGTTGATATCCTTCTTTTAAATCTTCGCACTATAATTTTCTCGTATGTACATAAGTTTGATGGCAAGTTTGTTAGGATGCTTCTCCGGTCTATTGCGATACCAATTCGAAGATACCAATGCAAGCTTCTTATTGTTAGACTATTAACTAAGGCCCCGTTGTACGTTACTAATGGCACGCTTCATCGAAACCTAAAGATACCAACTGTCAAAGACGCAATCAAGGAATATCGCATAAAATTCTTTCTCAAAGAAGACAAACGAGACGCTTGTTGTCGCGTTGAGTGATTCTCTTTGCCGCGCGTAATGTTAAGGACAAAGATCGATCGTAGGTATGCCGATTACAAGAGTATTCTAGCCTTCGTAAAATCGCAACCCTCGAAGCTTCCGATTCGCCGAAGAATAAAGCACAGAATCTCTCTTCAAGAAATTCCAAAGGGAATAGTTGGCATACAGCTCGAGCGCGTCATCTCGAAGCGCGCGCATCCTCCTGCTCTCGTCGTCCCTCTCGTCGTCCCTCTCGAACTTTAACCGATGTCGACGATGACAAAGCACGCGAATGCTCGGCATACTTGGAAAATTCTCGCCGAAGGATAAATCAAAGCTCGTAAGACACATCGTCGCTTTAATTTTGAAAGATCTCTTCTCGCTCCCTTCGTTCGGTGGAACGCGGCGAAAAAATTCCCTCTCGAGCTTCAGTCACGAAGTATCGAGAACGAGAGAAACATTTGACATATTTTAAAACGTCAAGGATTTTCGAAACTCGATACAATTATCGGGAGAGAATGGCATTCACGTTTGCGTTTTTACATCATAGCGGTCGTTGGAGTAAATTGAAGAGCCCGGCCTGCGGCGCTCTTTTCGGTGGCGTACGCTTTTCGCACGCAGCAGGAGCTCCGAGAAAGATTGTAACTGCATTTTTTATGGAGATCGAGATGGGACGAGATGTTTATTGAGGTTCGTTACGCGGATGGTGCGCTC
This sequence comes from Tiphia femorata, assembly GCA_944319695.1. Lineage (NCBI taxonomy): Eukaryota > Metazoa > Arthropoda > Insecta > Hymenoptera > Tiphiidae > Tiphia > Tiphia femorata. The sequence continues at coordinate 7,932,162 of OX090902.1, forward strand.
GAGAGGGGGACGTGGAGAGGGGGGACAACGTTACCGGGAGTTATTAAGTTTTTATGAAATCGTCCGTTTCAATCGTGGTCGCTAGCCGTGGGTGGAGAAGGGTCGCGCCTACGAGCGTGTGCCGATTACTCTTCTCTCATGCACCTTTCTCTCCTCTTTCACTACCGGCGCACGGAGCGGACCTACCAAGAATATATACCCGTTTCCGCGTTATTGTCGACTCACATCCCACCAGAAATGAAAAATTGAATATTGAAACGTTTACGCGCTTACCGTTAAACTTTCACGGAGACGTGCATTTTCATTTCGAAGGGAAATTGCGTACGCGCGCTCGAATCTCTCGGTCCATCGTGGGCTTGCATCTCTCTGGTGGATCGTAGTCGCATGGACACGAGAGGTGTGTTCATCAAGTGTACGGTAGCCAGATGTTTATTCGACATTGGTCCGCAATTTTCCTTTATTTACATCCTCGCCGCGGAAAAATAGTCGAGAGGTAATTTCGAGCGATGACGTTGCATCTCTAAACTAGGGGGCAAACCCCCTGCGCTTTCGCTTCGCTCAAGCGCCAACCCCCTCAAGATCGCCTTTGCTCGCGCTTCGCGCTCGCCTTAACGGGTGCAGAAAAGCTTCGCTTTTCTGCAATAGGCACGACCGCGGCACTCGCGCTTCGCGCTCGCCCACGAATTTCAAAAGGTTTCGAAATTGTGGAAAATTCAAGTATTGAGATATTAAACTATGCTACAGAGTCCTCTGCGCTTTCGCTTCGCTCAAGCGCCATACCCCCTGAGGTCATCGGATGCTCGCGCTTCGCGCTCGCCCACGAAATCCAGCATTTCTGCAATAAGCCCAAGTGATCAAAACCGGACAATTAAATGCATCCGAACCAAAATTTGACATGTACACAGAGTATATACACCTTTGCTGCGGTGAAACTTTATGCATGGTTATCTTCAACTATTCAGAAATTGCGACAAATTGAAATCTTTAATCCAGTATTCCGGCGAAACGCTTGCGCGGATTCAAAAAAAATTGCAATGTAGTTTAAAAATATACCCATTTGGTGCCACGAAACTTTATGGTCATTTTCAACCGTCTCGAAATTATGGGATTTTCAAACTATAATTATAAAATAGTGAATGAAAGATTTGAAACTGGTACCATTTCGAAATGGTTGAAGATGCCCATACACAATGTTTCCTGGCATCAAATGGGTATATACTTGATGTACATGCCAAATTTTGTCCGAATCCGTTCAGCCGTTTCAAGATGACCATGCATATTGCCGCCATTTTGTAACGGTTCGAGATGGCGATACACAAAGTTTCGTGGCACCAAATAGGTATATACTCGATGTACATGTCAAATTTTGTCCGAATCCGTTCAGTCATTTCGCCGGAATAATGGACTAAAGATTTGAATTAGTCGCCATTTTTGATTCGGCTAACCAAAAAATTTGAAAATTTCCAGTAATTGTCATTGCGTACGTGTACATGAACGTGTAAAATTTTATCAGGATCCAATGAATAGTACCAAAGATATGAATTTTTCGATATTTGAACTTCCCGCCATTTTCTACCGGTTCAAGATGGCGGCTCACAAACCTTATTGTCAACTCACAGTAGTGTACTTGATTTTTGTGCCAAATTTCGTCCCGATCGGTTCAGCCGTTTTCCCGAAATCGAGGATATACACGGACACACACACACACACACACACATACGAACGGTTTTCAGGATGGCGATTGCATAAGTCACTCCCTTTACGGTCGTGCCTAAAAAGAGGACACGTCCTTACTTAAACAGACGTAATGCATACGAACAGTCTACAGTCTTCCATTTACTTTTTATTCCCGATCCTATTCCATAGTTGTAATAGGCGCGAGTCGATGGCAAATTGGATTATTGGGCGTGGTGGAAAAAATGGTTTCGCTCGGAGGATGAACGATTGATAAAAGCGCATTGTGCAGTTCACGGCAACGCTCTACCGATAAAAAATGCGCCGGAAGCGAAAAGCGATTAGTCGAGAGCCCGCGCGCCGGTGCACAGTTTTATTGAAAATTCGCCACTCCTGCTGCAGTCCTAACTTCGAAGTGTAACGTGTAATTTAACATACAGAGCGGATGATTTAAATATCTCCGTTATTATTGGATCAATCTGAACGGTCGTCGTTTCGAACACAGCGTGTAATTTCGAAACATTGAAATAAAAGTAAATATCCTGGTATCGGATAAGCTGAATGATAAATTATAGTAACTCGTTGAGCACGTCAATTTACCCTCTGCTAAATGGCGGATAAGAAATAATACGATTCCAGTTAAAAAACATCAATGACCTTAAAATCTAATCGAAAAAATGCCTTGAAAAAAATGTTCCTTCCATCGTTACGTATGTAACGTTGAAATAGGGTAACTTTGTCCTAAAGAGTTTCATCTTATAGCGAATATATTTAAGTGTTCCAATTTAAATGGTCTACTCTGTATAAGGAAACGATATTTATTGCTTCGCGATTCCCTGCGGACCACGCCAAGAGACAACTCGGTGAAGCGAACCGTGTTGCATTACAAGTTACATTACCAGCTTTTACATCACGCGTTACACTACCGACTCGATTCACTGCTCGATCTATTGCCAGCTCCACGCGAAGGCGAGAGGCAATCTTATCGTTGGTCACACCTCGTTCGGCAAATCTTCCCATTCACCGAGCTATCGAATCGCTCGTAGAGCTCATGAGTCTCGCGAGTGCAGTCGAGCGTACAGAGGCGCACGCGCGAGCTCTCGTTGCGCTCTCATTGCGCGTAATGGGCATAACTCAATATAACGGCCGAGAGTGAAATTACAGCCGGTCTGCGAAACTCATTTGCGCCGGATCTTTAACCCTTTCGCTACGGGCGACTCCTCCGCCACGGCGCTCCCGCTGTACGCCCGTAGTATCTGAGTGGCATCTTATGCAGGGCGACTATAGTCGCCCGTAGTACGTCGGTGGCATTCTATGCAGGGCGACTATAGTCGCCCGTAGTAGCGAAAGGGTTAATGAAACGGGCCCACAAAGCTCGTGCCGCTGATTGTACCGACACGATTCGCAAATCGTCCGTCGCGAATACAATTTCTCTCGTCCCGTTTCGAAGCGTATTCGATCGAATTTCTCGTAATTGGCAAAATGCGATACGGGAGGAAGCATGGAGAAGCTGTTGGAAGATGAGCGGCCAGTTTGGACAGCCCTGCGAAACGGGAGCGTCGTCTTCGCCGCGGTACGCGCTGTCTAGACGAAAATATTACGGCGTCTGGGCTGCTCTCGAAATAGTCTTGAAGCGGTAGACGAAAAAGTTTTGAGAATTTCAGTAGGGCATGTTCTCGTGAGTGGGATGACGTTACGTCACAGATACGAGCAATTTACGAGTAGAAGAAACACAAAGGCAAACAAAAAATGCGAACTACATTTGTGCGAGCATCTGCCTCGATTAACTCTAACGACTAACCATCGGAGAAATTTAAAGCACAGGCCCCGTTCTCGTCTCTTTCCTTCGATCGACCTGATTCAAAGTTAAGAACCAATTTCTTATCCAATGGAAAAAGCCTCGTGTGCGGGCTCGCCTCCCTCTGGCACGATGCCACGCGCGATCCGCGAACAATCAAGCGGCGAACGATAAAATTGAAACGTAAACGGGCCGGATCGTTTCCTCGCTCGTTTCGGAAACGAAGTTTGGCACTGAGCGCTTCCACGTACGCGCTTGTTGACAACCAAAAGCCCCCTTCCACAAAGATTTCTCCTCGAAATTAAAACACTTCTTTTACGCCCACTTCGCGTCTCCTCCCTCCTTTATAACCTCACGGGGTACTCAAATTTCGCCATCTGGGATTAATTAACTAATAAATAATGGACGTTTTCACGAATAGCCACGTCTACCCGCGGGTACGATCCCATTTCCAATGTAATTCCGGAATAACCGCGCGTCGAATTATTCATAGGTGGTGGGCGGTAGGAAGAGGAGGATGCGCGGCTAACAGAGCACGGGACGTACGCGTTATTAAATCGTCACGGTTCGCCCAACTACGACGACGAGAACGACAACTCGTAGCGCGTTCTCCGCAACTGCGCGCCATTTAATAAATACGCAACGCGCGCGCGCGCGCGCACGCCGAACATATATATTATCGGCAACAATGTTGCCGCTTGTAAAATGGCGCAATGCTTTAATTACATTTAATAACGAATGCCCGGCACGGCGCGCGAGAACAGGAGGTGGAGGTGCAGGAGGAAGAGCATCGCGCAATCCGCGAGGTGTGGAAGTAATTAAGCCGTGTACCCTTTTTTTTTCCTCTCCCTCCTCTCATTTCTCTTTCCGTCCCCTCCACCCCTCCACGATTCTCGTTCTCTTCCAAGAGGCATTCTTTCAAGCTCGTCTCACCGGGAAATTCCTCATTCCACCGGCCTCTTTCCACCTCGCGAACCGTCTTTCGACATGCTCCCACGCCCGCCCCCACCCTTTTCTTTCTCGTGCCTGTCCCACATCCATCTTGACCCGTTTCAACGGTACCGTGCGCGCGAGCTCTACTTCCTATTTTCGCGTACTAGTAAAAGCGAGAGAGACCCTAGCAGCACGCGCGCGCGCCACGTGTAAACTGCATGCGGGGACGAGAAATTCGAGAAAGGGTGTATTTCGAAGCGATTAAGGTCGGCGAGAATTTCGGAAAGGCGCCTTTTGCACGAATGGAGAAAATTCAAGGATACATTTTCCTTTTAAGAGATCGAATCGCCAGCCGCAAATTGAGAACGTTCGACGATCAATTTTATATTCCAACGTGCAGGTTCGCTGGAATTTCGGAAGCTCGCGCCTCGTGTAAACTATACGCGGAGGGCGAGAAAATCGAGAAATGGTGTATTTCGAAGCGCTTAAGGTATTGGGTAAAATTTTGAAAAGGTACTTTTCGTACGAGAAGGAAAAATCTCTCTTTTACGAGATTCGATCGAATCCACAGCCACGAATTGACAAAGATGATTGGAATCAATTTAACCCTCTCGATATTCTTGTGTTCTAGAACAATTTCCAACGTACAGGTACGAGTCCGCTGGGATTTCGCAAGCTCGCGCCTCGTGTAAACTATATGCAGAGGGCGAGATCGTGAAAGGGTGTATTTCGAAGCGCTAAAGGTGTTGGGGAAAATTTTGAAAAGTTACTTTTCGTACGAGAAGGAAAAATCTCTCTTTTACGAGATTCGATCGAATCCACAGCCACGAATTGACAAAGATGATTGGAATCAATTTAACCCTCTCGATATTCCTGTGTTCTAGAACACTTTCCAACGTACAGGTACGAGCTAGCTGGGATTACGGAGGCGCGTCACTTTGCCTCGAATCTGCGGTCATCGAATCGCATCCGACCGGTGGCAATCGAGTCGCGGACGGTCGGCTAGGCATTACGTTTAAAATTACAAACGGCGCGTATAACACCCGCCTAATACCTACCGCGAGAGAGAGAATTGGTCAGCGTTAAGCCCGTAACGCGTCCAGGGAACAGAACGGCTGGGCTCTTCCGTAATCATGCCGGTGCGTTAACGGGCCCACGATAATTCTCGTTACGACTCGCATAAGAGACATTGCGTTCGTTACGAGCTTGCGAGACAAGTTGCGAGAGGTGGAAAATTCGTCGATACTGGGACGACAGAAACACGGAAAGACTGCGAGGAAGTACTTGCAGCTGGAAAAAAATGAAAAATCTCCTTCCCATAAAAAAAAAAATGAAAGGAGAAACTTCAAAATGAACCATGCAATAAACAAAAAAAACACAGAAAGTAAAGAATGAATAAGGAGATTGAGGGTGAGGAAAATTCGTCGATACGGAGAAGAGAGAAACAGTGAAACCCCGCTGAAGCACAGCTGAGGTTAGAAAAAAGAAGAAACTTTCCATTCAAAAAAAAAGGAAAACCTGAAAATGATACCTAGAATAAAAAAAAAATGGAAAGTAAAGAACGAGTAAGAAGATTGAGGACTAGGAGGATCTGAATCGACAGAAACACGAATACGGGAAAATATAACCAGCTACGAGAAAAACCGTAGAGACGTTCGAAGTGACGGAGAGGGAGTTCTGTAGAAGGAAGAGAGAAACGGAGAGAACCGAGGAGTGGAGAGAAAACGAAGTACTGATCTCGCAGACAATTGCGCGTAATTAACACTGGGGTCGGCCTCGTTGTTGTGGGACAAGCTACTGCTGAGCGTATCAGGGTCTCGTCTGCCCTCCACCGTGTACAGATACTATCACGGAAATTGCTCTTACCGTTTCTCCGCCTGCTAATCCAATTCCCATGCATCCCTCCTCTCGTAAGAACGAGTATACACACTCACTCTCTTTGCCTCTCTCTCTCTTTGTCCCTCAAACCCTTTTCCGTTTTTCATCCCTCTCTTATTTCAACTCACGCCCCTTCTCGTCAGATTTTACTCTCTCATCCATCGTGGTTCTCTTCCTGATTTAAAATTGCTCCGACGGTGCCCTTCCACTTTGAATCTGTAGCCCTATTATCACAGTCCGATTTACCATCGTCGACGGTCATTATCGTCGTCGATTGTTCGAGTGCCTGACCAGACGTTACACGCGTCGCGTTATTTTACAGAGTGGATCTTTTTAATTCTCCGCATTAAAACGTGCCCGCCCCGAATCATCGTTGAGATTGCCGCGCAGCGAGTCACTGGCCATTTCGCAATTAGGAGGCAGCCTTGATTGAGCGAATTTGTCGCGTTTCCAGCGAGTCGCCACAATCTTGACAAGGGGTCTCAACGGAGGAAGATTCTTCCGCTGATACAACGAACCGGTGATTCCCTTCTTTGTTTCGTTTCTGCTTTCTCTCGGTACCGAGGAAAAATAGAGAGCTCTCGAAAAGGTTGCATGCCCTGCATCCTTTGTAATTTACTCAGAGTCAATTACGATTGCTCGATAATTAAATCCAACGAAAGAAGACGAGAGTGAGACGTGGTACAAGCGCGCACCGGATTCACTTATTCCATTTTTTAAATCAATTCTTTACGTCCTTTACGAACCATCACGAATCCGTTTGGTTATTTCGATAAAGCAATAAAACGGGGTGCGCCTTCGTCAAAGGGGGGCCCACAGCTAATGTGTCAATTAGCACCGCTTCGAGGATCGCTCGCGCAACTCGGCATAAACGATGCTAATGAACCTCTCTTCCCCTCCCCCCCTGATGCCAAGAACTCTTTCGTCCTCGCAATAATGCCAATGCCAAAAGTAATGAAGATAATATTAATAATAACGAAAGTAATCGGCGCACGAGTAATTAATTTTACATTAAATTGATATCACTGGTTTCAGAGATCTCACTGTCGCGTGGAAAAATGAGAATTCGTGGAAAAAGGAGTCCTGTTCTCGTTAAGGGGTACGTTAATGAGTGAACCATTTTCGTGGAAACGATTGCGAGGATTAGCGACGAGCGAGCTCACGGTGGTTAATGCTTTATGGAAGTTAAACCGACTACCGTGACGAGTAATTAGCTCTCGCCCATTGGGCACCTCGGAGATTATTTAAATTCGCTCGCTTCTTCGACATCGATACTCCGAAAGCCAAACCGACGACCATTCGCGATCTCCTCTTATATTTCTCCTCACGAACGAAAAATGCATGCATTCTCACAAAAATATTCATCAAATACGTGAATTTCTCTTGGCCATTCTATCTGCAAATTCTCTTGCATAATCTTTCGCAGTTCGCATTTATTCTGTTCGTTCGCGAAAGGAAACGGACAGTCGAAAATATGATTTGTTCATTAAAACTCTTCCCTTGCTTCTTGCGCAGTTTCTCCACGCTTTTCAAAATTCCTCGGCACATGCGCACGAAGCATGTGCACCGTGGCATTCAACTCGCCTCGCGATTACCCACCGCACAGCTTTTAATCCGTTTACAAAATTTTTCTCTCGCGCCCAGGAACGTGCAGGCGCGGATGGGTGGAAAACGCGCGCGAAAGCGCAATATTTTTCGCCAGGGGCAAAACTCGTGCGGGTCGTGTCTCGGTGGTCAAAGCCTCGGGGCTCGTTCATTCGATTTTATTCGAGAAATTTTATTTCGCCCCACTCCCTGCAACCCCCAAATTTTCTCGGCACCGAGAGAGAAATAAAAATCGCGAACGCTCGTCCCTCATTACGAATTTATCTGTTTCTATGGTCGCAAAGGCACATCGCCCGGATAAATTATTTTCACGCTGTGAATTTCGGACGAAAATTTCGCTCGGCCCGCGTGGAAGCATCGGCAAACGAAAATAAATCGCACTCGCGATATCGAAAGTGCGACCGATAGCGCGCCATTAGCTCAATGATAATTTTTTATCGTTCGTTTGCCGCGTTGCTCGCCTCGCATTTCGCGCAATCCGACTCTGCTTGCGATGATTCATCATAATTTCGTGACGATAACGCGCGCGCTCTATCGAGGATAGTAGTTTTGTAAATCGAGAAAGAATTCACTTTTGTCGCGTAACTCCTCCCTCGAATCCCTACTTCTTCTTTTGCGCGAGAAGACGAGCATTTCCGAGGAATGCTTCTATCATTCAGCCAGTCCCGTAGACAGCGTAAAATATTCCACCATTGTCCTAATGCAAGATGCACACTCGCGTCGACAAATATTTCCACAGTGAAATATCTCGGACCGTCCCAGCGTGCACGGGGCGCTTCACGAGAGGGACGAAGTGCGCGGTGAAATTGTAGAACATGGTATTCTCGCTATTCTCCTTATTGAAATAGAGGTAAGAGATGGTAAGAGATGGATGTTCAACGGTAGTAAGGAAGAAAGGAAGAAAGGAAGGAAGGAAGGTTGATTATATTACTCGGTATTATGCAGATCCAATGTCACCGTTTGGGGTGCGTGGCAATTATTATGATAATTTACTCGCGATGTTTCAACGTGCTTCTTCTCTCAAGAGAATCCTTAAAATTGACTTCACCGACAACCATGAAACTGTACCGCTCGAATTCGTCGCATTAATCGGCCGCACGCAGTGAATAATGAAAGCTTCTTTGTCTTCGTGACCGAGGGAAATTACTAAATTTACACAATCAAGGTCCCTGAGATGCGTTATAACAGAAAAAGCATTTATCTTCCGCGATAGTTAAAGGACTTGTTTATGCATGCCCTTTATTATGCAAAGTCCATACTGCTCCTTTTCTTAACCTCTCCTATCTGTCCGCAACAAATGCAAATGCGAAAACGCGCAATTTTCATCGCTTTACAATTATTATCCGCGTCCGTTCCTCAGTGCCTTTGCCACAGGATCATACCTCTACGATAGCCCGACGAGGAGGAAGATTGCACGTTAGAGAAAAAGAATGCGAAAGACAGATTCTGATTGCCTTTCGACGCACGAGACTTCCACGCGCGAGTCTCCGCTCCCGCGAGACCGCACAATTCTTCTCAATTTTCGAATTTATAAAGAAATATAATCTATCCTCGTTCTAACATTCGTCCTTCGTTCTCAGCTTCCTTCCACCCTTCGCCATCGACTTTTTCCAACCTCCCTCTCCCTTTCCATTCCTTTCACCAATCCATCCTATCACAAGCCCAGCACAAAATCCATTCACTACCTAATAATCAAACCATTCGTTTAACCCAGACCTCGGCAAACTACCGCAACCCCCTCTTGTTAACCTTCAACCCCTCCTGACGGAAGACCATTCTATAGGCGACTGGCCAAATTTGCGAAGGGCCGCCAGGCGGTGATGGCGAGCTCGCGAAGAGGGTGGAAAAGTCAAACTGGGCCAGGGCTTTAATTAATTAGTCTCGCGAAATTGCGTCTCGACGGAATTGTGGTGTGAGGGCGAGGAAGGGGTTGCTTTCGAGAAGAGTGGCGAGAGAGAGAGAGAGAGAGAGAGAGAGAGAGAGAGAGACGAACAAGAGGAAGAAGGAAAAAGGAAAACGCGGGCCTTCGATGCAACGTTATTCCGGTGATAAACAGGATTCTCTTCCACCCCTTCCAACCCCCAACCTCGCACCCTTCCGCGATCACGAGGAGACCGTATCTCGCCGCAATATCGTCGTTATGAGGATCGTATCCTCCTTTAATGTTCCACCCCTTCGCCAAGGGGGTGGACGAAAGGAGGAACGAAGTAAATGGATGCGGGCACAAGAAGGCGGCTCCACGCGGAGTTCCTTGACGCCATGGCGATCTTAATATCGTTACGGCCCGGCGGCGCAATAAATGCGGCCCGTTATCATTTACAATACCGTGCCACCCTCGCGAGCTTTATGTACGCGCCTTTTCTATTTTTATCATCGTCTCGCTTACTTTCGCAATATACACCCCAGCAATGGCGGTCTCGATCGATGTTAGAGACGTTGGGAGAGAAGGGTGTTGGCTCTCGAAAAACAGTCCTTCTGTCCTTCGAAGGATTACTCGTCGACACGAGAGAAGGTGACGAGAGAAAGTTTTGAATTCCAAGATCGGATTTCAAGATTCCATTAAGAGATCGGTTAACGTTTGACGAAGAAAGGCAGCAACGTATAGAGAGAAGTGGGGGATTGTTATTAGAAATGAATTTAAGTACGTGCTTTTTAAAGGTAAATTCGCGTGGATGCGTGATCTTTCGTAATTGTTCGCGATATTCCATCCGAATTTTTCCACGTATCGATATCAGACTGAAGAGAAGCACTCCGACGAAAGAGGTGTATTGTCGGCGATGAAACGAAATCCTGTATCCGAGGACATTCTAGAAGGATCGATCTTCTTAAGTTTGCCCACATAATAGCAACCTGTCATCGGGATATCTCGTTTCCTCATCCCGCAGGATCGCCTTTCTCAGGAACGTGCGCGCGTGACGCGGCTCTCGCGAATGGTGCGTGCAAAATTTCTGAAACACCCGACCGAAACGGAAGGTTCGCGAACGTTTACTCGGTTAAGAGCGACGACCGGAGGAAGAGACAAAATTCTAAAATTACCTCGCGTCGCAGTTTGTTCTCAACAAAGACCGGGATGGTTCTATTAAGGGGTGGAAAATGACCTTTTGCGAGAACCCTCTTTCACTCTAATCATATAAATCTATACTTCTATACTGATATAATAAAGCTGAAGAGTTTGTTTGTTTTTTTGTTCGAACGCGCTAATCTCTGGAACTTGAAAAATTCATTTTGCATTTGATAGCCCAATTCTTGAGGAAGATTATAGGCTATTAACATCACGATACGACCCTTAGGAGCCAAGCAAAAAGAAAACTAGAGGGCAGAGCCCTCTGTGCTTTAAATTAAACGGCGGATGAAACCGCGGGGCACAGCTATCATCCATATAAATAATTTCTTTCTTTTTTCATTGTTTGTCATTTCGTTTCTTTAATTTTTTTCTTTTCCATTTAACCAGACTGAGCCACAGCAACGCGTGGACGGGTACAACTAGTGATAATATATCCGGATAACGAGAACTATGCGAATAGAAAGTAAAGTGAAGGGAATGGAAAAAACCGAAGTAGACGAAATCACAGGTGACATCCTTTACCTCCTTACGAGAAGAGCCTTAAGGTTAAGGTCTAGTGCATCCTGGCCGTGCTCTTAGCCCGCGCTGGTAGCAGGCCTGTACTTATAATAGATGCTTGTGGCATATTGCCAGAGCTCGGAGGCGCCACAATATTGCCGCTTAGTCACCTCCGGCTGGCTTCTCTTTGTCTCCCTCCGATTCAACGTAATAAATAAGAGAAACCGCGATGGTCCTCGACCACCGGGCTCCTGAATATTTATGACGAGAATTTCGGCGACTAGCACTCACCCGCGTTACGCCACACTTCTTATTCTTCTTACTCTTCGACGTCTTCCTCCTCTCGCGCAGTCGCTCCATTTGACAAGTGTGCGCTTCTTCCCTCGTGCCTTCGTTCAAGATTGTTTCTCAGGACGACATATTCGGACGTGCGAAAACATAACTGAGACTTCTTGGACGTAAAGAGGCTTTAGTTCCAAAATGAAATTGGATTCTCTTAAATTGCACCGCGGACTCTTCTTCGCTCTTCTGCGCTCGAAGTGCATCCCACCGATTGCGCAATCGAATTATCCTGCCCTCTCGCCGCATTTTGATCTCTCCACTTCGTCCGACGTTCGCGTGACCGAACCGTTGTTGGAGTACAAATCGAGTTTGCGATCGCCGAGAGAAGATTGGCACGCGTGATTGACGCCTCGCACGCACGCCGCTTCTCGTTTCCCTTTTGCGAGCCAACTCCTTCACTTCTGTCGTGCGTCAAGCGTCACGCGCGAGGACTTTACGCCGCCTGACGCGTGTTTATTAACGGACGATATACGCAGGAGCGAAATTCGTTTGAGTACTCGCGATCGAACACATCTGTCTACGTTCCAGTGGTTTAGAAGTGTCTCCTGTTTCCTCTGAGAGACTCTCGCACGGGAGACATGAGAATACGGGCGTGTATCTCCTTCGATTCGCGATTGAAATTTAGCCGGCGATTCGATTACAACGAATCGACGTGTCATTTGTACAAACGGTGCATTAGATGTACAGTAAACTCCCGTACAACGCGATTAGTGTATCACGCGTTGTATGAATCAATATTAGACGTTTATGCAAAAGTTTTCTCGCATAACACGTACATTCAATGGTAACATGTGGGCACGATTGTTGCTGTACCAACGTTTATTTGCTGTGTTTCGTCAAATGGAACAAGGTTTTAAAAATAAGTGGTATATAGACGCCATTCGTTAAGAAAAGGCTTATTATTATTTACCGCGTTGTACGAGAATTCGCGTTCTATCTCCTCGCGTTATGCTGAAATTTTTATAGTCGACGCTCAATTAGCATTTCGTTAATTTTTCCAGTTGAAGATGAAGTACAATTAGCCCGAAACGCGCTTCATTTAGTATTGTTCGACGATCTGGAAATGATATTAACCTTTCGAAAAATTAAAATGCCTATCGCGAATCCATTTATTTATTAGAATTTATTACAAGCGTCCTGTTATCCCAAGTATCACAATGCACCGATCTGCAAACCGGAAATTGATCGACGATTAAATGACATAGCAACGCGCGTGTGTTCATATTCATGGACCAATTTGATGGCGCGTAATCATTGCTCCAGTTGTCCTAATTATTATTGCTACCGTAATTATTCCTACGTAATAATTATTAATTGCCATCAAACCCATACACCTGCCTCCTCCGAATGCTGGGCGTTACGAGTGAGCAATTATGGAGGAAAAGAAATGAGCTGAAAAAAGTCGGAGAGAGGTGAAAAGGAAAATTGAGAAGAATGAAGAAGGTGGAGAGAGAGAGAGAGAGAGAGAGAGAGAGAGAGAAGGAGAAGGAGAAAGGATGCGATAGAGAAAAACACGAGGAAAAATAAGCGGTGGAATAGTCTACCTTAAAGGGAGAGGCAGGAAAACTTTCCTTCCACTCTCCTTTTTTTTCTCGGCACAGGCGTCTTCCTTTTTCCTTCCATCTTCCGCTCCAGTGCAGTTGGCCGGATGACGCCTCGACGGACGCGAACAAACGGTCTTTTAAGTACTTCCATAGCGAGACGACTAATTGGGACGATTTAGCCATTAATGCCCGTCGTCGACATTTATTTGGAATGCAAATCCAAAGGATCTTTACTTCCGGTGGGCATCTTTCTCTACTTCCTTATATATATCCGTGCTCCGCTTCTCACTCCTTCTTTCTAAATTCTCTCCTTTGTCCTTTTCCTCTTCGTTTCGCTTGCTCACCTGACGAATGGCCCGCGCGGATTTTCATAACGACAGCAAAGTACGACGACGCCCCCTTCTTTTGTTCGCGAATAATAATCGATTGTTCTCAATCTTTCATTCCCGTAATTCTAGATGCTCCGTCCATTGTCGTGGATGAGAAATTTTTCTTTGACGCGAGGAGCGCCGAATTTATTCAAGAATTCGCGTGAACTTCGTGAGATAGAAAGTTCTCCGTGTAACCTAAAATAATGGATTCTTAATGAAAAAGAAACGGAACGCTCGATCGTCTACGAATTCCGGTAACTCGCTAGAAGAGTGCCTTATTCTTATCACACCTTATGGATTTATCTTTCAGAAAATATGTGTCTTCCAAAAGTCCCTCGAGGATCTCTCATCGCGGATGGCCGCAGCCGAGGCGATTCAGAGCGGCTGGCAGAACCCGAACGACGCGAGCGAGGCCGGCGAATTGTTGGAGCAACTACAGAAGTTTGGCGAACGCCTGGTACCCATCCAAAGGAACATCGAGGATGCGAACGATCAGGCGAGCGTATTCGCATCCAGCAGCGTCATCGTCTCCCACGCCCTTTTGGCAAAGCTGGAGGATCTCAATACCAGGTACGCGTCATTCCCGTAATTTCATTCTGCCTCTCTCTGGATCCTTAATACATTGCGATCGGGCAATTTTGTGGCAGTGCATAATGGTTGGAGCGGGTAATTTTTTGAAAAATGCGCGTGAATTTGCAACAACAAACGTTAGTAACACGTGTACCTTTATTTCTCTCGTTCTACCACCGATCTGTAAAAAATGTATAACTACGTGACCCGCGCTCTATCCACAGTTTGCGAAAAACGTATTTTTACGTGTTCCGACAGCAATGCGTTAATACAGTTAAAGAAATTTTCTAAAAGGCGCTTGAAAAATTGACGAGTGAAAAACAACGTCCGTTTGCTTTCCACGATTCTAAAGATATCATCGAGTACCTTATACGCTCTCGCCTTTTTCAAAATCAATCAGCGACAGCGTCCGATTCTTTTCCCTCGCCGGCGCAATTCTCATTCTTAACCGCGACGTGTTTTCGCAGGTGGAAGGTGCTGCAAGTGGCGGTTGACGAGCGTTACAAGTTGCTAAGCGGATTTGGAAAGGATGGCAGCACTCCGGGTAGTCAGGCTTTCCTAGCGAGCAGCGTTGAACCACCATGGGAGAGAGCCCTCACGCCCGCCAAAGTGCCTTACTATATCAAGTAATCGATCCTTCCTCACGTTTTCTCTTATCGCGACATCCCGTTGCTACTTGAAAAGAAGCGAGCGAACACTGGTATTATCGTACAGATGTCCGTTTTTCCAATGACGAAATTGTAACGTTAATTCTCACGATCATTAACGATAACGTAACATCGCGCGTTATTACGCGCACTTCGCGGTTGAAATTAATATCGAAATTCGTGGAGATACGAAAATCCGCAGTTCCGAATTAACGGTGAAACAAGATAGATTCGCGGGACGATTGAGTAATGTAATATCACGCCTAGGAGAACTCAACCCCTTTTATTAATAATCACGCTCG
This sequence comes from Tiphia femorata, assembly GCA_944319695.1. Taxonomy (NCBI): domain Eukaryota; kingdom Metazoa; phylum Arthropoda; class Insecta; order Hymenoptera; family Tiphiidae; genus Tiphia; species Tiphia femorata. The sequence goes on from OX090902.1 coordinate 7,947,388, forward strand.
TTCTCGCAGCCACCAGCTGGAGACCACGCATTGGGATCATCCGAAGATGATAGAATTGATGTCCTCGCTGGCGGATCTGAACGAGGTGCGCTTCTCCGCGTACAGGACCGCGATGAAGCTTCGCACCGTGCAAAAACGACTGTGCCGTGAGTATTTCGTTTGTCATCCTGGGCCATCGATCATCCTTTCATCGCGCGGTGCGCGCCGCCGAGGGGCTCGTTAGGCATCTTAATTTTCGCGATTAATCATACGCCTCCTCGGTGTCGCTTACCGTAGCCGAGAATAAATTTCCGTCCCAGCTAGTTCCCGGATTAGATCCTTAACACCTTCACTCGACGCGAACCTCGCACGCTCTTGTGCCTAGATAATTGTGGACCGTAACTTGGAGAATCGATACGTTTATTTTTATCACGAAATCACGGAGAATGCATTTATCTCGAATCCATCGACCCCTCTGTATCGATATTCTAACTAGCCGGCGACACTGTCACCGTTCATCTATTCGCCTAGCGAAGAATTTATTTGGCCCCCTCGGAGCTGATCGACGAATAGCCTAAAAAAAGCATGGAAAGCAATGGAAAGGGTTGACGTTCGATCCATCTGCAGAGGACGATTTAAAAAAAGAACAAAAATATCTCACCCTCTCGCCGGGCCATCCTTTACAGTGGACATGCTGAGCCTTTCCACCGCGCTGGAACAGTTCGACTCACATGGTCTCCGAGCGCAAAACGACAAACTGATCGACATCCCTGACATGGTGACAGTCCTGACGTCCCTCTACGAGGTCATCGCCGCGGATAATCCGACGCAGGTGTCCGTACCGCTCTGCATCGATCTGGCCATCAATTGGCTCCTGAACGTGTACGATAGGTACGCTAGGTGAATATGCTCTCCAGATACCAAACTGTCGATGTATTATGTTCGTTAACAAACCCCCTGTTGACGCATGCGTAGTGATCTTTGGTTTCACGTAATCCTTGAAAGTAGAAACTCCAAGTTTGAGAAGTCACGCCGTTCGACGATCGTCCCGCGGATCGTCCTCGCTCGAATCCGCCCGGAGCGAGCATTCGTCAAGCTCTCAAAGGAAAAGATCACGCGTGACGATCCCGAGCGAGCAAAAACGCTACTCACTGTTCTGACCCCTCTTGCTTTCAGCCAACGTACCGGCCAAATTCGCGTGCTGTCCTTCAAAGTTGGTTTGGTCCTGCTTTGCAAGGGACACCTAGAAGAGAAGTACAGATGTGAGTTTATTTACAACAAGTCGCTGGCTTGCTATCTTCAATTCTCCTTTCGAATAAGAGACTGAACGAGGTATTGTCTTTCAGATCTATTTCGGTTGATCGCCGATCCAAACAGATTGGTGGACCAACGGAAATTGGGACTTCTGTTGCACGACTGCATCCAAGTACCCAGGCAGCTAGGCGAGGTAGCCGCCTTTGGCGGATCCAACATCGAGCCGAGCGTTCGCAGCTGCTTCGAGAAGGCTGGAAAAGACAAGAACGAAATAGAAGCGGTGCACTTCTTGAGCTGGCTGCAGCAGGAGCCCCAGAGCATGGTTTGGCTACCTGTGCTTCATAGGCTCTCCGCCGCGGAGACCGCTAAGCATCAAGCTAAATGCAACATCTGCAAGGAATATCCGATCATTGGATTCAGGTAACTCGCGCAGCTGCTTCTACGCCTTGGCAAAATCAAATTTCACGAATATCACCATTAACAAGTCTTCGCGCGATCGCAGGTACCGTTGCTTGAAGTGCTTCAACTTCGACATGTGCCAGAACTGCTTCTTCTCGGGTCGCAAAGCGAAGAATCACAAGCTGACTCATCCTATGCAAGAGTACTGCACGGCCGTAAGTAATCTCCACCTCTTGAACCTTAACACCTTTCTTTCTCCTCTTGCCAGCAAGAAGCCTTTAATCATGTCCTATCTCTTCTACAGACCACTTCCGGCGAGGACGTGCGAGACTTCACGCGCGCCCTACGGAACAAATTCAAGTCAAAGCGATACTTCAAGAAGCACCCCAGAGTGGGATACTTACCGGTGCAGACTGTCCTCGAGGGAGACGCCTTGGAGAGTCCGGCACCTTCGCCACAGCACAGCTCTCTCAGTCAGGACATGCACTCTCGCTTGGAGATGTACGCCTCGCGGCTCGCGGAGGTCGAATTGTCACGGACGAGGAGTAACTCGACCCCCGACAGCGACGACGAGCACCAACTGATCGCCCATTACTGTCAGAGCTTGAACGGCGGTGATAACGTCAACGTACCGAGAAGTCCGGTTCAAGTTATGGCTGCCATAGACGCCGAGCAAAGGGAGGAGCTCGAGGCGATGATACGGGAGCTCGAGGAGGAGAACGCTACTCTCCAGGCGGAGTACGAGAGACTGAGATCGAAACAAACCCCAGGATCCACCCCAGAAGATGGCCACAGCACCAGGCAGCCCGACTGCGACATGATCGCCGAAGCGAAACTCTTGAGGCAGCACAAGGGCAGATTGGAAGCGCGAATGCAGATCCTCGAGGATCACAATCGTCAATTGGAGGCCCAGCTTCAGAGACTCCGGCAGCTTTTGGACGAGGTTCGATTTAAGAGTCTCGGAGACATTTCGCTTCGTTGCTCGACGAATGCTTGCAGTAATTCGTTGCAATTATTAGGTCGAAAGTGAATTAACGTGAATTTGTCGTTTCAGCCGAATGCATCCTCGCCCTCGAAGACTGGTACATTGCAAACGCGAAGTGTCACGGCATCTCAGCTGGCTACTGATTCGCCGGCGAAGATGAATGGACACTATCACGATTCTCCGGGTATGTTGAAAGGATCAATGGTACTGCTAACTGCGCTAGGGGGACTTAATGCGCGTTGCATATTACGTTTAGTAAAGGGTGTCACGTTAAAGGGTGTCATTCACAACATTACACGTCGCACTTGGCCTACGAGTATCTCGGGATAAATTAAAGTTCAACGTTAAAGTCTGCTTGTCGCTCGTACGTCCGGGTTAGTCGTACAGGGTACGTTTACGTCGAACAATTATAATGATGGGTCTAACAAGGAAAGATTCGGTTACACTGAGTTTACACACGCGCGAATAATTCATGAGATGCCTTTGACATTGAAATAAGCTTATAGCCATTCTTCGGTGTATGGGCATAGGTGGTGGAGGCTCGAATGAAGGGAGAGTGAGCAGCTTAGAGAGACCACCACCCCCACCGCATTCTCACAGCGTTACTCATAACGTGGGTAACCTCTTGCACATGGCAGGTTTGTTGAGCCTTCCTAATAGGTGTTACACCTCACTACGTAGTATATTGAATCGGCTATTCCATTCTACCTTCATGCACAAACCATTTCTGCTGGAAATAACATTAATCATGCTTTCCTGCTTTCACGCTACAGGATGGATGTAAGGTGAGACTACCGACGCTTCTGTGTCTTTCTCTTTCTCTCCTCTTTTCGTCTGCTTAACATTACCCTTGCTACTCACTGCAAGTGTCACCTACTATGTATCGCTCCTGTTATTGGTGATAACACATCTCAGCTGATAACATATTCAGCTAATAAGATATTATGTCGATGCGCGTACAATGGACTGCTCTTACCGTTTCAGGAGACTTAGGTAAAGCGGTCGGCGAATTGGTGACAGTCATGACCGAGGACACATCAAAAACGAATGGACAACGAGCTCCTCCACCAGCTTTCAAATAACGATTGCACGACGATGTTCGCGACCCGTGGTTTTCACGGGCTCGAATGACACGTCGTGCTAATGATCGTTAAAGGCGATCGTATGACACTCGATATCAACCAATGTAAATCTTATTCTTAATCAATGACCAATAACAAGTCTGGCTCTAACGCATATCAAAGACAAGTACATGGTATAACTACCGCGCACATGCAGGGTCAGGGGACTCGCCATAGTGGTTTTGGGTATTTTATAAGTTTTGATATACACCGTTGTATAGCTGAATTATATTAATAAAACAGTTATGGTTTGGCTTTGGCGGTCTCCTGAGAGTAACTTTCTACATATTGCCTCGTCATATCACGAAAATTAATCGTACGAAGGGTGAATCAGTTGTTATGCTTACTAGCTAAAAATATAAAAAAGGATATAATGATTATGAAGAATACGTGAAAGAAGTATCATTAACAATGCATGCAAAAGCAATGTATCAAATCACATACTCTATATATCGTAGACTATATTTACATACCCATTCTGTTCACTGCCACGGGCTCTTCCTCGACATACCTTACACACGGTGTACATGTTGCGAATCTAGATGACACATAACGATAATCGAGAAACGAATCCATACCTGATCTTCTGTATACCGTAACATTCAAGCTCACATTAACAGCGCGACACGAAACTTTTTGTATTCGATAATAAAGCAGAGCGATGTGCATTATGACTTTCAATTTATTTTATAACCAGTTACGTCATTTTTCCATATTTTTAATGAATTTAAGTGGCAATGTCTCTTACTTAAGTCTGCCGAATGTTACTTACATCTAAGAACGTATCGATAAGTACCTAATTTACAAACTGTAGGCTGTATTCTGATATGTAATAAAGTTGTCTAGAAAATACCTCACTACGATGTTTAAAAAAATATATCTTTGCGTGTGTTCTTTATTGACCATTACCCTCGATTTCCCCGGTAAGCGTTCCTAAATCAAAAATCTACCACATTACACGAACGCAAAATATGGCGACCTATGACAAACGTGAACGTGATATGCCAGAAGTTTTGTTTTTATTCCGACAAGCCGACTCAATCTAAAGAACCAATTATGTCTCATTTAAAAAAAAACTTAAATATACATCTTTGCACACAAATGAGGACGGCCGGGTGTACCCAAATTACGCAATTTTCCTGATAACGTTTCTTTCTCGTTATCTTCCATACATATACATATATGTAGATACTACCGGCTTATTCAGATTGGAACAATAATCTACAAGAATCGAAGAACATCAGTTCTATTATTGTCTCCATTCATCGACATACAAAGTGCCCACTTTTAAAACCCATCTCTCTCCAATATCTGTCGCGCTTTCCAACACCTACAAACGGTAAACAATAAAGCGGAAAATTAATAAAGAAACCCTTACTTTTCGTCGCATATTAACAGCGTTCCCAGAAGAAATCGCTACCGTAGGACCAAGGTAACGTCACGTAAGCCTCTATATGTATGCTTTTACTATGTATGCGCGTGCGTGGCTTGTGTGATGTCATATTGTGTGATAGCAGACATAACAGGATAACTGACAACAACGTATAACCTCTCCAACTTATATTAGTGAAACATTGTCGAATAGTGATAAACAAGTAAATTGAATAAGAAGATCTAACATGTTAATGTTAAAATAATTATTAACCCTCAATTTTAAGAAACGAAAGAATTTACAAGTAACTTTCCTCCAATGCAATTTAACCCATTTGCACCCAAGCGCGGAATATTCCGCGAGCTGTGACTGTCTTCTATCACCAAGCGCGGAATATTCCGCGATCGTGCGACTGTTTAATTCCTATCGCGCGGTGATACGGGCCCGTCGTCAGTTGAACGTGGCTGATACCTGAACACGGTATCTTAAGTAGAGTCATGATGCAAATGGGTTAAATGTTGTCAGTGACGTACAAACTACTACTTGAGGCGTGGCTCCAAAAATTTGTCAATTTCAAATTTGATACTTTATAGTATCGACGATAGGAATTAGAGACGATTGAAACAACCCATAGGTGTACGTGCGTATTAGATATCGTATTGAATCCTACGAATTACTTTTTCTTCTAATGTCTTATTTTGATACCGTTTAATAAACTTCCATGATAATCTTCTATCCCTTTCATTTTTTTATTCACAGTATTATACACGTACATACAGAGTTTACATTTCCATTCGATCTGCCTGCTGTATCTGTGCTGGTGTCTACATCTGGCAACGCTGCATATTAACCCATTTACATCCGTAGGCGGAATATTCCGCGCATGACGATCATCCCCTACCACCGAGCACGGACTATTCCGCGAGTCGCAACTTACTTTTATCACTGGTCGCGAAATATTGCGCTTACGACACAGTTCGCGTTTTGCTGTCGTTCTGCGAGCATTTGAGCTGTTTTCATTGCATTCTTAACAAATCTTACTCCTGTTAATTCTTGTGTAGATATTTCTATCTGCCGTTAAGAGTAAGTAAGATCAATCTAAAATCAACTTTCAAAAATAACCCAATTTTATAATATAAAATCAAATTTAGTTGGCCCAATGGATTCTGACTGTTACGACGATACGGATTCATGTGAAGAAATTGGATATCCTAGAAGGCATATCCATCGTATTTCATCAAGTAACGACAGCGAAGTTGATCAGCGCGATAGTTTTGTAAATAGAGATTTTGTATGGAAACCCCAAAATCATACGCCGATTGTACATGATTTTTCAGGCGTGAGCTGTGTAACTGTAAATACGCAAGATCTGTCGAGAAGGGAAGTCTTTGAATTATTTTTTAATGAAGAACTAGCTAGAAAAATAATCTTGGAAACAAATAAATGTGGGTCAACTACCGCAAATTTTGTACCAGTCACAGGCGAAGAACTAAAAGTATTTACTGCTTTAAACATTTTAATGAGTTTAGTTTCTAAGCCCACTATTCAGAGTTATTGGACCAAAGATAAAAGCATAGAAACGCCATATTTTACGAATGTTATGCCCCGTAACCGATTTATCTATATCGCTACAAATTTACATTTTTCCAGTGATGATATCTCCAATGACCCACTAATAAAAATTCGAGAAGTTTCTGATATAATAAGAAAGAATTTCATTAGCATGTATGTACCAAATAAAAATATATCGATCGACGAATCACCAATGCAATGTAAGAGACGTTTACATTATACACAATTTAGCCGAACTAAACGAGTAAGATTTGGCATTAAGTTTTATAAATTGTATGATTCTAAAACAAAATACATACACAACTTTAAAATATATGTAGGAAACGACAAAGCTAACAGTGGATCTTCTAGCAGAAATATAATAAATTTGTTGAAAGAGAGTAGACTACTGTACAAAGGATATTGTTTATTTATTGATAATTGGTACAGTTCACCGACCTTATGTCGGAAATTATATAATATGCAAACAAACGTATGTGGAGCAGCGAGAATGAATAGGAAAGGAATGCCAAGGGAACTAAAATTCCAACAATTAGAAAAGGGAGAAGCTATTGTATTTTCTACAACAGACATGGCGGCCATAAAGTGGAAAGATAAGAAAGATGTTGTTTTATTAACAACAATGCATACCTTAGATTTTTCCGAAACGGAAAAAACAAACCGATATACCGGACAAAAATGTTTAAAACCATCAGTGGTAATAGATTACAATAAGAATATGGGTGGGGTTGATGTTGGCGATCAAATGTTAAGCAAATTTCACACCATGCGAAGATACAAAGAAACCTATAAAAAAATATTTTTTTACTTCATCGACATGATGTTACTGAACAGTTACATAATTTTTAAAAACAACAAAAAAGATCGAGCTTTCCATGTCTACAAGCAAAAATTAGCCGAAGAAATTATCGAAAAATATTTAACAAACGTAAGAGTAAGAGCGACATCATCTGTCAATAATTCATTAACGCGATATACCGGCCGGCATTTTCCTATGCGGATACCTCCAACGCCAGCAAAGGGAAATAAAACATCAAAGCGATGCGTTGTATGCTTATCTATTTTACTTCGAAAAGAAACAATTTTTAAATGCGACGTTTGCGATGTAGCATTGTGTATCGATCATTTTAAAAAATACCATGTTAAATAAACTCTAAGGACTAATGGGAAGTGATTTACTGTAGAAGATAATTGTGTACTGTAGAAGTTAATGAAAATAATAGAACTGCCGATATACGGCCGAACAGAGTAATACGGGCCAGCCGTCAATCGAACGACGCGGATGTCTGAACACAGTAACTTAAGTAGAGTCGTGATGCAAATGGGTTAATCAATGGACCGGTGCCACCAACAGCGTCCTAACCGGCATATACATATATATATTTCTCGCTTAATAAATCACGATCTCCGTGAGATAAGCATCTTGGCGAAAGCTAATTTTAAAATCGTCACCATCACCGCGCCAACATCGGCGCTTACCAGCGGCCAATCGTCATTGGTCGAAGATACCGCGAGAACGCGTGCACCAATGGTCGCCGTATCAAATGAGAAAATGAGCATTAAAATACACAATGAGCCTTGCTCTTTTTCCACGTCCCCCGTGAATCCGGTAAAACTTCGTTACTCGCTCTTATAAATACGTAGAAGGAGATGCTACGTGTTCTGCTGTTGTTCACTCGCACCCGAGCAAGGTCTAATCCAGTCTAATCGTAGGAACGACAGGACACCGGCCAATCAGGAGACGACAACACTACGCGGGGTCTCGTGTACCGCTGGCAATTCTCAGCGCAAGCCACGTCTTCGACAGTAGCTTTTGTGGAAACGTAAGGTGCGCGAGAAGTCTAACAGTTACGAGAGAGCATCGGTACTCAGGATGGTGCTCAAGTTTTCAGTCCTTTTCTCACTACTCCTGATCGGCGTTCTCGCCGACGAGATATACGTCCAGGAATGGAAGGACGACGATTTTTCCACCAAGATGACGCAGGAGGAGAACTCGGTTGTCATGTTTTACGCACCATGGTAAGCCGGACGAGAATTCATCTGATGTTTAACCGACGGATCGTTTAGGCGGTCGGCAATTCTAAGCTGGATTAACTGATACTGTTAATGATCGTAGACGCATTAGGAGATTACGATAACCGTATTAGGGTTAGGAACGTGGGTACCTCAGATACCGGTTCGACCAGTCCGCCGATTTCGATTCTGACATATTGCGATTTCCGGAGTAAGGTTGACGTGTTACTTCGTAAGCGTACGAAATACCAGAGATTATTCAATGTCTGGAACGTAAAAATGGAGAATATTTAGTTTAGTCCAGGTTGTAAGTCGATTGCCAGTAAGAGGATAGTTTTCTGTGCACTTGGTATATGTAAACGAGATGTTTTCTATGCCGATGGTCTTCACCACGATGAAATTTTTGATAAGTTTTATTTCTCAACCGGCGATCTTCTCTCATGTTAATTCAGGTGCGGACACTGCAAGCGACTTAAACCAGAATATGCAAAGGCGGCAGAATTGGTTGTTGGAAATGATCCTCCTATTACGTTTGCCAAGGTAGACTGTACAGAGGGTGGAAAAGACACTTGCACTAAATACGGTGTGTCTGGTTATCCAACATTGAAGATATTCTCGAAAGGCAAATTGGTGGGCGATTACAACGGACCCAGGGAAGCTCCTGGCATAGTTAAATATATGAAGGTATGTGCTAGCAGCATTTCGTACGATCTGGATATAGATCGAATTCCATTGCTTAAACGTTACAAAGAAGATCATTATATGCGAATAATTCCACATGCGTGCAGGCACAAGTTGGTCCAGCATCCAAGGTGTTGACTGGAAAAGACTGCCTACAAAATTTCTTACATAGCGATGATATATCTGTCGTTGCTTTCTTCGAAGCGGATGATTCGTCCCTAGCGACCTCATACCATACAGTTGCCAAAAAGTTAAGAGAACGAGTTAGATTCGCGCACACATCTTCCAAAGAGTTATTGGACAGCGAAAAGTACAAGTAAGGACACTGACGTAATGAACTAAATTTAAGATGTTGCATTAAATACTTTATTTCACTTATGTTTCATTTTTTTTGTTATCCGATGTCTTAGTGAGTAAACCATCTCTGTTACAGAAATTCTATTGTACTTTACCGACCCAAAATACTACAGAATACTTTTGAAGCAAGTAAAGTAGTATACGACGGTGGTGATTCGATTGCGGACATTCAAGAATTTGTTAATAAAAACTAGTAAGTGCACAGAAATTTTCAGCTTTGCAGCTTATATAGCGATGAAACATTAATGCCATCTTTTTCCACAGCCATGGACTTGTTGGCATTCGTACACGCGATAATGCAGCTGACTTCAAAAATCCGCTAATTGTTTCTTACTACAATGTGGATTATGTGAAAAATCCAAAAGGCACTAACTATTGGCGAAACAGGGTTATGAAAGTAGCCAAAAACTTCCCTGAATATAACTTTGCTATTTCTTCCAAGGACGACTTCCAACACGAACTAAACGATTTTGGAATCGACTTCGTCAAAGGTGATAAGCCTGTTGTTTTAGCGAAGAATGCCAAAAACCAAAAGTACATTCTTTCTGAGGAATTTTCAGTTGAAAACTTTGAAAATTTCTTGAACAATTTGAAAGCTGATGCTTTAGAACCATATTTAAAATCGGAAGCAATTCCCGAAGATAACACAGGCAATGTAAAAGTTGCAGTTGCTAAGAATTTCGATGATGTTGTTACAAACAATGGTAAAGATACACTAATTGAATTCTATGCACCGTGGTGCGGCCACTGTAAAAAATTAGCACCTGTATTTGATGAACTGGGAGATAAGCTTGCAAATGACGATGTTGAAATTGTTAAGTTTGATGCAACTGCTAATGATGTACCAGCTCCATATGAAGTTCAAGGATTCCCAACATTATTCTGGGCACCAAAAGATTCTAAAGATAGTCCTGTAAAGTACGATGGTGGTAGAAAACTTGAAGATTTTATCAAATATATTGCAAAACATGCTACAAATGAGCTTAAGGGCTATGATCGCAAGGGCAAAGAAGTAAAGCCAAGAACAGACGAACTCTAAGCCACTATCAAAATCTTTCAAAATTTGTTTCTTTGCATCTTATATTTGTCACGATATGATATCAGGGAATGAGATTCTCAGTATGTAATCATAAGTGCTAAACAGTAAAATAACATGTTTATTAAAAAATTGAAATTGAAGTGTATTGTGTGTAGAAGATGAAAGACTTCCAGTGACATTTGTCTTCTCCGTTTTTTTTTTTAAGCAGCTTCCTAGAAGTGGTGAAAAACTGAACTATGTTTAATATACAATATATATATATATATATAATACTGTGTCATTATTATGTATGTAATGGAAAACATACAGAACTGATTTAAAATTTCTTGATGTTACTTTATCTTTTTTAAGCGTTACTGTTAAGAACAATGCTCCATTCCAATTTTGCCTGTTTACAATATGCTTTAGATTGAAGACAATATTACTTTTGTTTAAACAAAAATGAAAATAAATTGTTTTATACGAAACAGAAAGATGTCTTATATCAGAAATGTACTTCCCAAAAAAACCTTTTACCTAGTATTATATCTAGTATAAATATTTTTTATATATGTATCGAAAGTATAATTTTATATTGCGCTAATCATAAAATAGGCGAAAAAATAATTTTTCACATCAATGTAACTGTAATAAATACTTTAATAAAATATATGGCTCAATTTATTAAAAAATTAAAGTGAACAATTGATGACATAAGAGTTTATTAATCGGATTTCTTTTTCGACATTGCATAAATTTTTATGTTTAACTAATAAATTCTGTTTACACATTCTCTGATAAGTATGTCAAAACTTCTTAAAAAGTGTAAATTCTCATGATAGAAAAGAACAAAGTACTCACATAAATGGTTATACCATACACCTGCGCAACTTTTTGATAACAAAATGGAGTCACTAAAATAACAGCTTTTGTTATGCTATTCGTATAACTGTTACATGCACAAGGAAAATAAATTTTTAATTATTATACGATTCTCCCCGTGCGCTATGTGATAAGAACGGAGGATGGTTTAAGGATCTTTGGATATATTTTCAGTTACTTAACTATTTCGGAATGCTTTTTTTTTATTTAATCTATGTTTATTTAAACAATTTGCAGATTTTTATAATTTATATACCTTTATATAACGTAAGTAATTTGTATGTGTAATTTCACACAATCGGTAAGCCACTTGCACTTATATGTCTATTCTTCAAAATGAAGTGGAATAGGGGATATGCTAACATGATGTTTCCACGAGGTAATGCAGGCGTAATGTTCACAATCTTCGAATTGCCCGTGCCGATGGTGATGCTATTCCACGTTTTTCCTAAGCACACGACGCACACAAATTAATATATTTTTGCAAACTTTCCATAGAGCTATATTATTAGTTGCTCAAAGTTCGGGGAGCTATACTCGCAAGAAACCGTTAAATTCAACAAGACTTGAAACGTTGCGAAAACGTACAGTAACTCGTCCTCAATTGGAAACTATTTTTTGACGATGCCCAAAGCAGCTTGAAGGGGTAAGATCACCCCTTAAAGGAAGTTCCGTCATTTCCACTACACAATAAAAAGCGAATAATGTTTAAAACTATTTTATGAGCACTGTGAACAATTGCAATTTTGGAAATAATTTTGACACTTCCTTATAACGCTCATAAAATCGTTTTAAGCATTAGTTTTTTCCGATATCTCTTACCATTTCGAAAATAATAAAACGTGAAAGGAACGTAAAAGTTTTCTGTATTTAACGGTTCTCCACTGTTTCTTGTCAAACTACGAGAAGAAAAAACATAGTTGCAATACAGTTTAGTGTGTTTGCAATCTTACAATTAGCCTGCTTCTTGCTGGTTAATTTGGCAAGCAAACACTAGATGTTTCAAAGATCGCGCGCGGCGCTGTGGCAACAATAGCCCTTGACATGCTGTATATACTGTCTCTATTTGCCTCACTATCCTTCTTTAAAATTAGTTCTTCATCTCTCCGCTTTGTACGAATAGAGGTCGTACGTTACCACTATGATTTTTCGTTGTATCGGTAATTCAGTTTTGGGCTGCGACCTCCCGTAAAATGTTAATCTATCCTACATCTTGTCTGTGCTAATACCTACAAGAGTTTCTTTACATGTCAAATAAAAATATGAAAAGGGAAAAGCAGAATAGTAGTAAAAGAAAAAAAAATATGAATACCTTTCTCAAGCTACAATTTTACAAAAATTATGGCACCTACAAGACCGATAAAAGTTTATATACAATCTTTAATTCATAATTAATACAGGCATAAGTAACAATAATAAATTTACGAAATCATACAAAATACCTTCATACTTCGCAACACAGTGTGAACTTGCAACGAGAAATCTGTTCAATTTCTACCCATACCTATGTCAATGATGCTCAATAAAATGTTATTCCTTTTCGTCGAACCTAACATCATATTCAGTCATTATAGAAGTGTGCAATTGTTACTAAGTATTCTTTTCGCGGCACCAGAACTGTTTTCTTATATAACGCAATTCAATTGCAATAGTGCTAAATTGTTAAAAAAACCTTTGAACACAATTTCACAGTCATTAGTTGAATTAATGGTCGAGATTTTTAAATAGTTTGCTCGCATCACCAACCGTTAATTCAACAGTTTTTGCAAAGTGTATTATTTTATGGTACTACGAATGCTCTATTCTTTAGCAAAAACATACTCCTATTATGTAGAAATGTTTTGGGCTCTCACGGACGATAGAAACGAGGAAGAATGTGGCAGGCTAATATAGATCTACATTAAAAATTCCTTATGGTTGTATACGACGCGTTATCAAATGGAGTACATTATAAATCTCCCGCAGCATGCACGAAAACAATTCGTTTTAATCAAATGTAATGTATGAAAAGCAGATCATTTACGAATAATTTTGCCGAAATAGGACTAAAAATATGACCTCCACCTTAACGATATTAATAAAGCGTATACCTGAATTAGGTACAATATGCTTTACAATAAGCCAGCAAATTCTTTATATATATATTTTCTTTTCATTCGAAATATTAATGTATAAGCGCATGTTCAAACGCAGTTGGAACGTGTTCACGTGCGTGATTGGACACAAGGGATGCAGTTTCGAAATACATAAATATAATATAGCCGCTGTTACAATCCGTTATGTTAGTGTCATCGTATTACAATAATATAATATAATATATAATTAATATAATATAATATAATAATAGTAATAATACATTTAGCCTAGTTGGTATCTTAAAGATCAAAGTGATCTACTGGTCTATCTACGCACGTTTATAATATAGTAGTAGACATTTGTTGCTTTTTTTCGATATAAGAAATATCAATAATGCAATGGTTCAATAAAATAGCAACATTTCAAATCCTCCTGGTTGCCACTCGGTTTCTCACATTGTTCTAAAAATTCTATGATTTTGCATTGCATATTATGTTTCTACCTTTTTCTTCCATCTTCGCACATGCTTATTAATTCCCCCCAACTCATTCGTCTTGTTCTTTCACTTTGTTTATTACCAAAATAAAGAGCAACTACGTTTAAAAAAGTGTAGTATGCATACAATAGTAATGAAATACTAATAAGAATAGTAAAAGTTAATACGGCGATAAAGATAATTATGTACCATAACTGTAAATAGTTGGTATGACAATTTTTAATAGTTCAAGGTTGAAGCACAATTCATTAATGTTAAAAAATAAAATCAAACAGTCATTGTAATATGGAGAGTGGTTTTTTGTTAAAGAGATATACTTGTATCGAAATTTGTCAGTATTTCATAGGTCTTCCTGTTGCATCAATGACACGTTATACTGTGAACTTGATGTGATTGTTGCATGTCGACTTGTTTTATTGTGTAAAATAATTAAAGATAAGATGTTATTATGTTATGATGCTTGCTGGGGGCCGCCGGCATTACGACTAGCTTATTGCAGCTAGCTTCGCAATTCCATAATGTCACCCGTGTTTTCGGGCCCTCTTAGTATTATAACTTAAAGAAGCCTACATCTTCCCTTCTTCTTCTTCTTTACCTGAAATTTACGTTTCTTTACAAATGGAGCTCTATGACTCTAAATACATGTTATATTTTTATATACAGGCCGTCTTTATAGAATATCAATTTAATAAGGTATAATAAATACATTAGTGATAACTTTGTATACAATGACTTTAAGAAATAAAGAAACTTACTTGTAGTGCAGCTCTAGTTGCAGTCTCAAAGACTTCTCTGACACCTTCCTTGCTCTTGGCAGAGCATTCAAGGTAAGCGAAAGCACTAATTTTTTCAGCCATTGCTCTGCCTTCTTCTGGTTTAACTGGTTCCTGCTTCATTTTGCCAAGCTCCTTGATAGTATTAGGATCATTACGCAAATCTTTTTTGTTTCCCACAAGAATAATGGGAACATTTGGACAGAAGTGCTTCACCTCTGGTGTCCATTTTTCAGGAATGTTCTCCAGGGAATCTGGACTATCAATGGAGAAGCACATTAGGATCACATCTGTGTCAGGATATGACAATGGACGCAACCTATCGTAATCTTCTTGTCCTGCAGTATCCCATAATGCCAATTCAACCTATTTGTGAAAAGCATTAGAAAATTTTAAGTATTTTACGCTTAATAGTTCATTTGCAAATATCTCCAAGTACACACCTGTTTACCATCTACTTCGATATCAGCAACATAGTTCTCGAACACAGTTGGTACATACACTTCAGGAAATTGATCCTTGCTGAATACTATAAGTAAACAAGTTTTACCGCAAGCACCATCCCCTACGATAACAAGTTTCTTCCTAATGGCTGCCATGAATCCTATAATAAAAATTGAAGAGAAAATATAATATAGATCGTGTAAACATATTGCGGCAGTGAAATTTGCAAAGATATTAAAAAGGTTGCTTATATTTGGGCATCATATTATGCATTATGTATTAGACTCTAGGTTAGTAATGGACATTGCAAATAAATTTAAAAATCTTTTATCAACGATAACCTGCAGTGCCGAAGCACCGCACAACAATCTCCAACAATTATATAACAGACAAGATAGATTAATTATACATAAGCATTTTGAATATATTATAGATACATCTATAATATACATGTGTCAGATGTTCTATCCATATACTTAAAGACAGATTTGTTTTAAGTAATCAACAATACGAGGTACTTTTTATCTTATTCACACGCATTATGTACACTTTACCTACATATTTTTGAAATTGATTATTAGTAAATACGCACAGTGTGGGATATACAACTGAAACTATTGTATCGATACTGTCCCATGTGTACACGAAGAATGAGTAACAGTAAATAAACAAGGAAAGAAATATATTTGCATAATTGACAATAACTGCATTAATTATACCTCTTATTAAATTAGTTACCACAAACTAACTACATCTGAAGTAATAACTTACCTATCTTACAGATATTCATGTTATTTATATTGCATTTCACAATCATATCACATTACAGTACAGAATCTGATAAAATCTGAGAGTCTTATAGTCATAGCTGTTCTTCTCAGTAATGACTCATATGCACAAAGTACACATCCTATGTTGTAAAGCACAATTATAGCTAAATTCATTCCCAGAATACCCTACTATCTTTACTGTTATCGGAGATTATCTTATTATTTTCTATATACCTATCCAAACTAAGTAATTTACTATTGCAGACCTAAAATCTATTCAAGCCCCTGCGCAAATTTGTATCGTTCATACTGCATCTATACACATTTTCTATTTAAAACTTTATTAACTCTAATACAAATGTATATCTTTATATAAAAAGTAATAGAATCGAAGGAGCAAAAGAAATATAATATGGGACATGAAACTCAAAAAATTTGAATTAACACCATGCAGCGTGAGCTTGCAGCATACACAAGTTACAGAAAACAAGAGAAACTGCCTAATATAGACACAGGAAAACCCTTGAAATGCTAAAGGAACAATATATTAGTAGTGTAATATTAATCTATCCTAATTCCCTCAAGACCTATTAAAAAACAAAGTGAAAAACAAAAGACACAAAATTAAAGGATCAGAAGAGCTCTAAGCATATGTGTAAATACAAGAAAAATGGATACAGCTAAGAAGCAGTCTTCAGGATAGAGTTAGGAAAAAGTTAGGGTAAACTCTTGCTATAGTGTAACCGATGTTACAAACTCCCTCAGAGTTTGATAAATAATTACTCAAATTCAAACCTCGTAGGGTATGATTCCTTTCTAAGGAAAATGATCTGCCATGACATTTCTCAGATGATATTCTAAATGAGTAATAGCATATATACACATATATACATGTATGTCCAAGAAGCCCCTTTTATAATTCATAGAAGTAACATTTCTAATCTGTCCGTTATAATCTACATATGAAACATGATACTCTAAGTAATACTTCATTTAGACTAACGTTTGTGTCTACTTTAAAACTATCCAAAAAGCAACCTACGAGGGCTGAAGTTTTAAAGGTATTGACTGGGTCGTACCTGATCCAGGGTACCCCGTATCGTCTGGACCGAGGCATCGGCCCGCATTGCATCCCATGTTTTTAGTCTTTCTTTCAGCGTCTCTGTTTTAAGTGGACATTTTATATGTTAGAACGGGTAGGAAGCTGCGATATGAATGCAAATACCACACAACAAATATTATAAATATATACGTGTGTTTGTGTACATGTGTGTTTGTCCCAAATATGTGCATAAATATGCCACAATATCATATATAATTTTGGGTAAATCTGAACAGTTTTAGAAACTCAATTCTTAACTCTTTCCTTCTGATACATAAAACATATATACGTCATGATACACTGCAGGATGATGTAATAGACATTTTTCATAACTTTGTTAATAAAAGTATGCATAATGTAAATAAAAGTATACAGAGTACATATTTACATAAGGTAAGGTCTAAAGCTGTTTGACACAATACGGAGTCCATAAAAACTTTGCTTTTGCGTATTACGTAATGTAGCTTCTTAGATAA
Source organism: Tiphia femorata (assembly GCA_944319695.1). Classification (NCBI taxonomy): domain Eukaryota; kingdom Metazoa; phylum Arthropoda; class Insecta; order Hymenoptera; family Tiphiidae; genus Tiphia; species Tiphia femorata. The sequence goes on from OX090902.1 coordinate 7,965,158, forward strand.
ATTGTGAAAAGAATTGGTAATCTTTACCGTAATAATAACTTTAAATGTTGTGGCTTTTTAATAGTAATATCTTACTTGTAAACTTTACATTGACTTGTAACACAAAAGACAATACCTTATGCCCTCTAACAAAAGTATAACTTTGAAAACTGCATGCATAGAAACAAAAGATTGGCATGTTTTCTTATGCATGCATTACTAACTGAATATATAAACCCATCTTAACGTATATCTTGAAAGACACAAATAAAATGAGGCAAACTGTACATTCGCCCTGTACATACAAAACAATGTGCTGTACAAAATATCATAGCGATTGACACATCATTGTTTGCTATTTTCAGTACTACATATATTCCAATGATAACAATAACATAGGATGATTCCATTAACAGACCATATAATTTTACCAAGTTACATTTATACAGACACAGAACAGTGCTTCGGACAATGTTAATAACCATTAACATTTATTGTACGCGTTTATATACCACATATGTGGATACCGAGACGTACTCCATAATTTTTTAGATAATGTAAGAATGCAAATACAAGGGTGTAAAACTAAAAAATAAAGGTTATACGTTATGGCAACGACAAAGAAATATTGTATCACTTTGCCACAAGTACGTGTTCCTTCCTTTACCACATACAAGCTATTTCCTTAATATTATCATGGCATACCATTGTGAAATACCAACGCCGTTACAACTCAAGCGTTTTAGTACCAATCTCTTTAAAAGCTGCAGGAAAAAGGACATCGCAGTATCATTGAATATGCATAAGCTAGAAAACCGAACCAGACTCAGACATAGGCGTTAACCAATAAAGAAGGGTTAAATGTTATCTTTGCGGCAACGCATCTTGTACGATTCTCATAAAGCCTATTCCAGACCTATGTCACTTTTTCAAAATACAGTAGCATGACGGCACTACACAGAGTTCGATAACGATGCAGAATGTTTTCTAAAAGAGAAAAATTCTATGCCTTATTCTGCTTATGGATGAGACAACGGCATATCAGAAATTACTTATATAAACTATTCAACATACTTGATTGGTACCGCACTCGGGATCTGATCTATGCGCTCTGCTGACGTTTAAATAAACATCGATTTCGACAGAGAGTTGAGAGTAGCGAAATAATAAACACAAGTTCCAAAAGGGAAGAGCACGGACGTTCGAGGAGCGAACGATCCTACTGCGTCAGCATACGGACCTTTTGTTTATCGTGAACGAGAGATCGTCTAGAGGCGGCCGAGTCGACGGATAACGGTGAGACGACGGGACGACGACACAGGGAGCCACAATTCGTATGATGCGCTGGCGATCGGCGATACCGGGAATAAGGCCGGGGAATTTTTACAAAATTTCGCACGGCCGGAAGTGCATTGCCGCGTAACGAGAGGTGAAGAGAAGTGTGGGCGGGGGTTGGGGGCGCTAGGGGTGCGACAGGACAGCGACGCAGGGGTCTCTAAAGGAGCCTGGAGGAGAATTTACTTACTGAACTATAAAAACCCACGTTGTGTCAGATGCCTCGAAAGAGCATTCCCACCAAATCGGCGTCTATTACCGGCAAACTGTCGCAGCTCGTCGTGTGTATGTTAAACTAAACGGCCGCCGTACGGAGATGCTGCGGATTCGTAACGCATGGCACTCCCTCGGGCCCTCTCTCTACTTCGCACGGGAAGAGGAGGCGAGGCTTTCTTTTCCCCTCGGTTAGCACACAGAGCTTCTCAGGTCCGGAACCTCAACGAAACCGATACGCGACACGCTTGTAACACGCGGGCACACAGCACGGCACACCCTCGCACCACTCCAACCAGCGTTACTTAAGAAATAATTGCGTATTTACCTGAAATCTTAAGCGACAGAAAGTCAAGAAAATGGCTGCCCTCGATGGCCACACCTCAATCTGTTGAGTGTGCCACAATCGCGGTGGTGGGGGCTCCGACGGCCAGGGTCGTAGTCCAACCACTCGAGTACCACGAGCTTAACATTTATCTAACTGAAAATACAATCGAGTTATTAGAAATGCGAGTTACAATGCTATGCTTTGTAAGTAAACTCCGATGCCTGTGGAAATTCAATGATTCTTTTTATGAAAGACGACTCGTTGAGTAACGTGCTACGCGTTGCATAAGGTTTTGTCGAGGTGCAATAGATGCGCTTCCATACTTCGTTTTTGTAAGCTAAAGTTTGTGTTATTAACACGATCAACGTAACATTCAGGGATATCGATTACTTTGGTAACGCTTACGATTGCAGAGTACGTCGGTCCATGATCATCGTAAAGTTTTCCTTAGAATCAAATTTCAGAAATAGACTTGCGTGCACCCAGAAAATATTCATCCCTGGGTTAAACTCAGAAACCGGCGAATCATTCGACACCCGCGCACGTCACAACTTGTGGAGGGACTTTGCGCACGCATCATGTTTCTCGGGCGTGTTTGTGGGTGGGTGACGGAAAGGGTTGGAAAATATGTAAATAGTGTTGCGCTGTTATCTCATCCTTAGACCCCTAACCATATCTACGGGAATCATGCTGTTAAATACACACATACGCATTATTCTTTTTAGACCAATATGTAAACCTACTTTCCATACCGCAATTTTAAATGGAAATGTATTGAAGTTTATTAATACACTTATGTTAATTTGCAATTTATAATCATTCAAAAGAATTCGCAAATACTCATCCCAATTCGGAATATCTTTGCTACTTCTTAATTCTGAAAAATATACAAACACACAAGTATATCTACAAAAACTCATGCACATACGTTACTAATCTTACTTCCATTTTAACAATCATTGTATAAATCTTAAAAAATGTAAAAAGTTCTGTATGTCCTTAGTACCAAAAGCAACTTGACTAACTTCAGAAAATAATGGAATAGAAAAGCAATCTCGTAACATCTACAAGCAATAGAAATTAAAAGTTCAATATAATTGTTTAGAGTTGTAAATTAGTGGAATATGTTTTATACATTTCAGTTTTTGGGGGGTATCTATTGTAAAGTCAAAAGCAATGTGTAACATGGTAAGACAGTTTACTCTACATGCTCAAAAATTTCTTAATAATAGGGGTACAAACAACAATTATTAATAACATATTCTTTTGACATATACATAAAAGGTTTAAAAATTATTTGTTTACATATTGGTTACGGAAATAAATTAACATGATATGCGTACTCTCATTGCTGAATTAGACTGTTCAGGTTGTGAGAAAGGTGGAACATAATTTTGATAAGTGTTAGTATCAATAAACATGAGATTTTAATATACCTTGCTTAATACTTGGACAATGTTTAAAATTTGCAGATTCAAAAGACAGAACCTAATTTTTATTTGTCTGCTCAGCTACAAAATCTGTATATCATTTATATATATGTATATACACATATGTATATATATATATAATAATATACATATATATGTTGGAATATTGTTTTCAATAAGAAAATGTAATTAGGTCCAGCAAAGCTGTTATCGTTACTTTGCAGCGTTCTGAAATATAAGACGTACTGTCTTATAATTCTACATTTACATTCTTATACTTTTTTTTGTTGTTATCTTTAAGAACCAATTGATTGCATACAATCAAAGCTGATTTAGTTTTGTTGCGGTGGATCTAAATCATTAGGGTTCCCTCCCATTTGTTGTCTCAAGGATTCGATTAATTCAGGATTCGCATTTTGCATTTGTTGCGCTAATTGATGGCCTCTGGAAACATATTAGTAATTATAAATACGAATTTTAGAAAAATAAGTATATATCGTACAATGAAATGTAACTAATTGTATAAATATCTCACGCTTCTATCAATGCTTCCATATGTCCCCCTTGCTCCACATTCCCAGCCATGAGGTTACTCACTACATTTCGCATGTTTGGATCAGAAAGCATTTGACGCGCCAAATCCATCAGAGCAGGATTGCTCAAAAGGGCACTCAAACCCATAACATGTCTAGCCCCTAAACCCATATTGCTAACACCTTGCTGAGTAAGTTTTTCTTCAGCTAACTGTAGATTATTACGATAACTCTCGTTATCAGGTTCCATTTCTAATGCTTTTTGATAACTCTCTTTAGCTTCCTTGTGTCTTTCTAGACTAGAATAAGCTAAGCCTAATCGTCCATAAGCTTTGCTGTAAGAAGGATCAATCGATAATGCTACATGGCAATCCTTAATAGCTTGCTGCTGATTCCCAATCTTGCTATAAACAGCAGCTCGGTTACAGTAGTAAACCGCATTATGTCCATCCAACTGAATTGCTCTGCGCAAAGAAAGAATTTAAGTTTCAAACTTTTATTCTGTGGCTTAGCTATTCCAAAAACTATTCATTGTACCATATATATAATGCGTATCGTCATTGTGAAGATTTAAAAAAGATATCCGAAATTTCGTTTTTTAAGTAAAGATTCAGTTATTATGTCTTTGCAGAACAAAATGCTAATCTCTGAAATGCCATATTTAAAAATTATATATTTTGTTTGAACATTGAGAAAAGTAATATAATCTACATATAAGTACACACTGGAGTGTTCATCTCTCCTTTTTTGCTTTGTCTTAGACAAAAAAAAACATATCTCACGTACTTAGTGTAGTTAGCAAGTGCTTCATGATGTTTTTCCGCTTTCATGAGAGCATTTCCTTCATTCTTTAGTTTCTCTGCTTCGGCCTTGGCGTCAGCTGTAGCTTCCGGACCTAAATTTGGCTTAGCATTGTCAATAGCAGACTTATAAGTTTGATATAAATTAAAGTCTACAGGTGTATCGGATGCTTGAACATTGTATGCGCTCTCTAAACATTGAATTGCTACTTCCAGGCTTTCGCGTGAATCCGCAGTGATATCACCATCCTCTAATTGATGTGTCAAAAACTGAACAATAGAAGCAACCAGACCCTTCACAGCCATCACTGACTGAAGGAATTACGTTCTCTGTAACAAATTAATCGTCGTGTTAACGATCTACTCAATACTGGATAGAAAACCTGCATTGCTCAGGTCTCCTCTACTCCATTAAAACTACGTGTCATAACCTCGAAATGGCCACGTATGTTGTTCTCGTTAAGTAGCGTATAACTTTTTCGCATTTCAAATGCTGTTTATCGCATATGAGAATTTTATCGAAAACTTTCAAAATATCCTACTTAGAATTTGTTTTACGATAAATCATTTTATGCTAATTCATCGTCATATATCATAACCAAAAAACCAAGCAACGGCAATCGGTACCTTCAATTGGCATTCCATTAATTTACATAGAAAATGCATGAAATATAACAAGGACTTCGCGATTACTGTTACAAATCATTACGACTCAGCAAATAAACTTCTAGAAATAATATATCCGTACCTCTACTTGTGACAGTTGAAATTTGGACGAAGCAACTGAACGTACCTCGATACGAACCGGTGTGTACATACATTAATAAAGGTTGGGTATAATGTACATATATAAACCAATGAGACTGATACTAATTTAATTCAAATCATATACGCTTCAATCTAACGCTTCATACGTGAAAAAATATTTCTTACCCGGCACCTTGAAAATGCTGCAATGTCCTTCGACACGAAAGTTATACGTATAATTTGTATAAACATATGTACACAATGCGCATTATGCAGCATTATGTAGAACTTCCGCTGCATAGTAAAATTTGAATACATATAATTGGACCCATGAAAATAGAGATTTTCATTTTATTTTATTTACAGTATTTAACAATCGTTTTGCGTATACGCATAGAAATACAATAATTAACAAATATATAGAAATATTATAGATAAATACGCCACGGTACTTCGAAAACACTTAATGTATTAATAAATTAATAAATATGATTAACGAGTAGACCTTTCTCCAGCTACCCAATAAAGGGATATCTTAATCAATGTGGACCTTGTTGTACTATTCGTAAAACAGTACTATTTGTAGCCGTTCCTGCAAATATATAACCGACACCCGAGAAATAAAATGGGAATAGCACTTGCACATTGCGAATCCAGTGTTGCAGTTTTCTTTCGAATTTCTAAAAATAAAAAAAAAACGATCTTTAGGATTGGACCGCCGATAAAAATTGTAAATCATACACCGATACATGCAAGTTCAACTTACCCCCGCAAACATATATTCGTAAATGTATAATTCACCGTCGTTCGTTGTTACCACGAGATAAGCATCGCTGTTGCCGTATTCTGAAATGCATTGCGTTTGTAATACACCTCTCTTACATTCACAGAGAATATCCGATGTTTAAAATAATGGAAATAGAATAAACTACTGACGCACCATTTACATGAAAGCATTCGATCCCGTTAACGGATGAGTCGTGGATTAGAAGCTGATAATCGTAGAAATTATCATAATCCCAGTTGTATCGGTATACGTGAATGAAATTAGTATTCTGATCATCCAAAAAAACGAAATGATCCTTTTCCTGGGACAGGCTACTTACGTGTCGACTCTTTATAGGAAAAGTTCTCAGCTGTACAAACTGCTTGAGAAGAGAAAAAACAGTGAGCAACGCCCTTCCAACTTATTTCATTATTCATTAAAAAAAAGGAAGTTTACCTCTAAGCTTGCAGGATCCAATCTATAAAGTAGAGACTCACTGGACTCACCGATACACCCTATCAGGAGGTGTATACCACGGTGATGATCTATTTGAAAAATTTGCACGGACCACGCGCCGTCCGTCGAAATCTCCTGATGCAAACTCAAACTCTTATTTGCAAAATGTACCTTATAAACTGATGAATTTGTACGATGCGTACCATGATCCGGATCGTAATACTTTGCCAAAACTATGAACATTTCACCTAAATAAAATGAATTCCTTAATACATCTGGGAGCATCTACTTCTTCGACATTGAGTATGTCGAATTAGAAATTGAATATGTCGACGTATTTGAAATAGAAAATAAGAGTCGTTTAGTACCATTGTATAGGAAACCGTTCGAGTCTGCCAAAAATCCTCGTATTTCAACGCGCGGATTTTGCATGTCGCCAAAGAGACTTCCGTCCTCGTTGGTACCAAAATTCAGCCAAGAAATCGTAGTGACCTCGTCGCGGACGGTCTCAGCTGTGCATTCCTTACTACTAGATACAGTATTTGTAACAATGTTGAGACCGAACGCTCCGTTCACCTCGTGAATATTTCGCACCCTCGTCGTGCCGTTCGTTCTCCAAGCATGGCAATCGTCCGAGGAAAGCTCAGCGACATACTGAAACGGACAGGGACAATCACTGGGCAAGCCACAATTATCACCGGATTCCTCACTGTACATATTTAAAATCGTCGAACTCTCCAAATTAACGACATTCAATTTTTTCACATTGGGCACGTGAATGTTCAGATTCTTCTCTGCTTCCAAGTAAAAGAAGATATTGGGTAGTATGTCGGCGATGTAAGACGCGTGGAAGATCATTTCTTCCAGCAATGATTCGTTTTGCTTCATCTTCGTTAGACTCTCGCTTAATTTTGTTTCCGAATCGTCGAGAATGCTTGTTATATTCTCGCCGTTCACCATACCCGATACGATCGGTTCTACGAGAATCTTTGCGTCTTCGTCGAAGTACTGAAACAGGGGGGTGTGAAAGAATATTTTCTTCCAAATACACGTTTGAGAAATGCATAAATAATACGCATGATACGTGTACACATTGCCATGCGGAGAAGCTTACAAGATCACCAAAGATTTCAACGTCATTGTCAGTGAATACGCCATCGTTATACTCTTCGGTGACGTTAATATCGTTAACAAGTTCAGTTTCAATGTTTCCATTGATTTCTAAATGCTTCATAAATATTTTCTGACCAGTGATGATCTGAGGTTCTTCCACTCCATGGATCACAAAATCCTCAGGATTTATCCCATTGATCGTTCCTACGGTAGCCTCGTCTGAAACCATTTCAACGATGGTATCATTATGAAAATTGTCTCGAGTATTTAGAAAAATAATCGTTGATATTGTAATTAATTTGGACACTCTCAAAACTCACCCATTACATCAACTATCCCATTGAAGTGTACCTTTCCAGAGATTTTATGGTCCCCACTGAGAGTCACGCGATTCTCCACGAAATCATCGAAATCAACTCCGTCTAGACTTTTTACGTGTAGGTCACCCAGCACGAGCAAATTTTCAAAATACACATTATCCGGCAAGCGATCACTAGCCAAAGCTAATCCGGTAATGGGCTTGCCGTGTATGATGGTATCATTTATGAAAAATTCATCGATCCTGATCTCCTCGTTAAAAATCAACGAGCCGGTCACCACCGTATTGTTGTCGTATCTCCTGACCACAGACTCGTTGAACTCTTGTATATTCACACCGTTCACATTAAAGATACGAATATCATGCGCGACAGACAAATCACCAACATCCAAATCGTGCAAGAATATTTTCCTGCCTGTCACAGTGATCTTTTCTCCAGTATCGATCACCGCGTCGGAAAATATCTCTCGAATTTCGTCGGCCTCTTGAAAATCTCCTGCAACCGCTAAAGCAAGGACTCTCTCTTGAAACGTTGTGCTACCATAAATTATTTGATCTTCGTTTTTAGTGACGGCATGCTCGAACAGGGTGGACATCGATTTATCATTACCGGATGCTACATCCCAAGAAAAATTTCCCTTTACTTCCAAATTGTCGATTTTCTTGAACGGTATAGAGAGAAGATTGTTGTATAGCTGGAAGCGAAAATAAACATATTGTGATTTCTGAAATTATCGTTGCACGTGCAATAAGTGACGCATACCTCGTTGACGTTACGATCGTTCAAATTCTCAGTTTCGATGTCATTCTCAACAAAGAGATCGGTGAATGTGATATTGCCAGCCAGAACTAAAGGTTCATCTATCCATAAGAGCTTCGAGGTATCGTGATTATTAATTACTTTAACTGCCGTGTTATTGGCTACGACTTCCATAAAGGAAAATTGGCCTGATACATTTTGCTCGCGGGATTTAGAAAAAATCCCACGCAAGAAGGTTTCAAGGTCCACGCCATGAAAGAGATTGGTGTTTAAATTTTGTACAGTCAAATTTTCTATTATCTGGTCCGCCACTATCAAAGTATTATTCTTACTGGTACGCGACAAAAATGCCTCAATGGGCTCTCCGTTCACCCGATCGGTTTTAAGATTGTCTTTCACGGTGAGACTACCGTGTACAACAAGATCTTGTAAATCAGCGATGGTAACATTACGCAAACTCATCAAATGATTCATGTCCATGCCATTGATCGTTTTGATCACGAGATCATTGACACGGAGGCGCGTCGAATTGATCGACGTTAAATTCTGATCCTGATCCACGTAGATCGCATGCGCCAAATGATTGGAAACATTTTGTTTGTTCAAGAAGTCGAGTTCAAGTTTATAGACGCGTACATTTTCCGCGCGGATCTTCTTAAAGTTCATGCTTTGCGAAACTATGTGTGGCTTTCTCGTTTTCAAGATTGCATCTATTGGTAATCCATTGTACAAAGTGGCGAACAATTGATTCACATGAAGGCGCTCCAAGTGCACGCGCCCACGAACAATTAGTTCTCGATCGAAATCGAAAAGACTCACGTTCGAGCCTTCTGAAAAGATGGAATCATTCACGTGAAAATTCTTGAAGTGCAAGTTGGAGAATGCTTTCGGAATTTCTCTCGCCGTTGTATACAGATATTGATCTTTCGTGAAGCCGTTTAAATACTTGGCATCGAGACGATCGATGGTAACACCGGCATCAAAGGAAACTTTATTGTCAATAGTTTGATTGGTGGACTTGGTCCAGTAGGTATCGAAGATATTAGTTATGTTTACTTGCGTGCCATTCAACGAAAGAATACTGTTACGCGTTAAGTTAAGGTTCATTATCTCGACATTTCCATGGACTATTACGTTATCGTAAAGCTGCACTTGCTTTGGGATTTCAAATTCTGTCTCGACTTTCAAAATGTCCGTGACATTTAAATTGGTCAGTATCACTGGACCTGCAAGAGAAAAAATTGTACTTTGAAGATTGTCTGATTTCAAGAAATTTTTTTGCGATAACACCGCAATGTTAAATGCAGAATACTTTGTACCTTTGATGACGTTTTCACGCGATACTCGAGCCGCTTCTTCTACAGGTACTCCGTTAATGTAATTTGCGTACAAGCTATCGATTGCCAAAGTTTTTATATAAAAATCATCGTAAGATTGATTCCCCGTTTTCGTCATAATCTCGGTCACGGATACACCGTTCAAAAACTCGGTCGTAAGATTGCTGATTTGTAACGTATTTCTATAAGTGATGTTACCTGTAACATTTTAACAAGTTTCACCTTGTTGTCCCTTTCCTCGCAAATTTTACATAAAACGCAGCCGCCCGTTTATACCTCTGATCGTTTGATTGCTGCCTTTGACGAATACAGTGTTAAAAAACTCGTTAACGTCTATATTGTTCAATATATTTACGACGAGACTTCGCGTAGTAACGTTAGAATGCACAACGACAGTATCATCGACAACCTCAATTGCAGCTGGTGCAACATCGAGAAGTATCTTCGTCGTGTCATTTTTGAGCGCCCAATCTGCATAGACAAGAATATAAAAATACCACACAGACAACTGAGAGTCGTGAAACGCAATGAAAAAAAACAAAACGTACGTTGGATTGGAATTCCACAAAGTGAATCAACTTCTAAATTATGCACAGTAATAGTTTTTCCAGACAAGGGATCTGCAAATTCTTGATCCCCTTCAGACGATATGACACTATCGAAATTCAGATCCACATCGTCTAAAGTATTTACGTCTACAACATCGATATGGAACTCGTCAAAGAATGCATCGCCCTCGACGATTATATCCCTGGCCAAAATATTCGTTCGATTTGGTCGCAAAACATTTCTCGAGGCTTCGAGCAGTTCGTTTAGTTCGTGCTCGAGGTCAACGATGCTCTCTTGAATCTTCGTAGGCGTTACGATCTCCTCCACTGTGACAAAATTAATATTCTCCACTGTACCAGATTCCAAGACCAAACTAGGCAACGTTAGTGATTCCACGGTTGATGAGTTCTCCAAAGCTTCGACTATTCTCGACCAAGAAGCATGAGCCTCCGAGATTTTCGATCCTCTACCTTGCAACATTTCAATTAGGTCCGACAGGCACTTTGTCGGGGTGTCCAAACTTTTCAATGAATCCGCTGTAGAGAAAAGTATCGATTAAATTTACTCAGAGATGAAATTTTCTAGGAATCACGAATGACAATTACCGTGCAACATTTCATTGATACGCAGCTCCCAAGGTTCTATGGAAAACACCGAGTTTGCGTTCATGGTAATCAGAACGAGAGTTATCGATCTTCCATCCACCCAAATTCCCATGTCAATCACAGTTTGTTCCTTGTCAAGCTGCCAAGTAGCTAAATGAGAACACTCGTTCAGGCCAAAGAGTTTATAAAGCTGGAGAACGCCCTGATGCAAATATTATTTCCAAGTTACAAATTATCGACGAAATCGTGGTCGATTCTAAATACGATTTATTTATTTAAACGGGTGGATCGCTTTTTTACAAAAATTTCGAACACAGTAGACGAGACGCTACGTAAAGAGGCGTACAGCGTCTCAGCGAATTTAACTAATTTAGCTGATATAAACGAATGTAAAAAGAAAATTAAAAAAAGAAACAAGAAATCATATTAAGAACACAGATTATACTTACACCCTGTGCTACGACAAATAACGTATCCTCCTTATTGTCGAGTACCTGCAGCAGACTGTTGGACTTAATATCCGGAAGTTGAAGCCATTCGAGCAGTTCTCTGCCTAAAATTCGAATTAACTGTACTGAAATTTTCGATCCAAATTTGCCCGCTTGATAAATAACAACGAATTTCTTTCAACCCATAAAATAAAAGAAAATTGGAAAACAGAAACTAACTATCCCACCAAAAAACAACGCTTGGCGTTGCCTGATTTATCAGAAGCACAAAGTTGTATTCTCCGTGACTGTAATGGTGAACAGAAACAGGAGCGTTGGTAGACAAATATTGTATCTTCTTAATTCTAGTGCCCTTGAATTCGTAGACCACGGAACCGACCGTGGGATTTTCGATGTGGCTTTGAGCGAAGATTACGATGGTGGATCGCTTAAAATTAAATGTTGCTACCGATATGGCGCCGGTAGTGATGGCCTCTACAACTACGTCCATGTAAGTCCCGGTCCAGTAATAGATGCTGAAATTTCAATAGAATTGCAATTGATATCGACACGATTACCTACTAATATATGCAGAACCGAAGAGCGGTGGTCTTTACCGCAGAAAAGCAAAGCTCTTGCGTACGTAAATCAAATGCAAAGCGCGTGAAGAAAGATACTCACACAGAAGGTACCGGATATGAACCAATATTATCGGCCACTACAAGATACAGACTGTTAGCTTGCGTAAAGAAGCACGCATCGGCAGGATGTCCTTTGTGTTTAATCGTTTGACGAAATTGCAATTGCAGATTATCAGTCGCCGTGTAAAGATTGCACGAGCCGTATTCGTGGCAGAATAACAAGTGGAGGACCGTTTTCCACATTATACTCTGATAATGAAAAACACGTGATATTTGTTAATTGCGACTCTTCAATGCCTTAGTAGTCATCCTGATCGTTTATGAACGTACCCTGATAAATTTCACGCGTCGTTCCTGAGGAAGCACATCGATCTCTTTCAACGTGGTGGTATCATTGAATTGTGGCGCATTCGGTGAAAGCGACATTAGACGATCACCTTGGAGGACAATCATATCGTTCTTCGCGTTCAGCGTTAACGCGCTTTCTTTTCCCAAGGATTTGTTCCATAATTTTACTTTGTTCACCGTATACTGCTTTCTTTCGACTACGAGATAAATCATTTTTAGTTTCGATAGTAGAAATATTGTTATACCGAGTGCACGTAGAATTATTCTTCTACGCGATTAACTAGGTATTAATGAATTAAATAATTAAATGATATACTACTACAAACACAAAGAGATTATATTCCAAAAGAATATTACGCGTAAACGTTCAAATCTCATTTGATCATTCGGCCTGATTAGTACCTGGTTCTAACTCCTTGCTACGCTCCTTGGCGATGGCCAATTTGTATTGTCTCAATCGCTCGTTGATATAATCGTTTAATTCCAAATTGCTCGCACTCGCACTGCTCAACTCCGTAGCGTTGAAAAAACAGAGAAGCTGCGAAAGAATGGAATGGTCAACGAAAAATTCCACTCGAGAATAAGAATACTCACATAAATTATCAACAGCTTCATATTTGACGAGGGTTACCTCATTACTGCGATCAAACGTGTAAACCTTCGAGTATTTACTTGGAAGCTTCGTGTACGCGAGTATAACAACACCAATTATGTACAAACATTTAGATGTAACAGTATACGAGGCTCGTTACGAAGGACAATCTCGCGCCACGAATAATACAGCAGGATATCATCGAAGAATAAGGATATAGGACGATATAGATTACAACGTGATTTATTGAGCTTACCAAGAGACTGGACTTTTTTCTTTGTAGAGAAAAAAAATACTTCGATAACAGCCATCTCGTTTCATCTGACGAAATGGCGAATTTATCAAATTTATATCGTCAAAGGTATTTTCTCCGCACTGTCGGTGCTCTCTCGGCAGAATAGAAATTAAGAACGCGTGGTACAGGTTCGGTGGGTTCTACTTTTGGTACTTGCATTATAGGAACACTTGCGCCCCTTACTCGATCCTTGAGCTATTCAACTCCTGCCCTACTTCGATATTAGCAAAGGAAGCCAAGAAGATTAAAAGCATCGAACGTATCATCTCCCGCCCAGCCATTCTCCTCATCGTCGTCCCTTCATTTACGCTAAGAACTACAAAACAGGTAAGACCGACGAACGATAGGAGAGGCACTTGTACCAAAACGCGTACGCTTCATCACACTTTCGTTCATTAGGGAGCAATCAACAATTCCTTTTTTACACGATACTACATAAAACGCTCCACATCGTGCGCGTGAAATCGCCATAAAGAGAACGGAAACAAAGAGAATATCCAAATATCATTTGTCACCCTATTAAACTCTCAAACCTCGCATCCTCGGAAAAGCATCCTCAACCGTCATTCCTTCGAATCCCGCTCTCGAAAAACTCGCGTACGCGCCAATCGGCAGACTCGAGAATTCGTTCGCTAGGGAGCGCTAGGGAGTTAAATGTACCACAGTGCACTGGTGTTTGATTGGCGAACGTCGACTCGCACTCTTACGGCGCAACGTGATTGGCCAACGGCCATGATCGCGTTGCGCCCGAGGAAAGCGGACGAATCGTGGGCGCGTCCTCCGGTACGGGGCACAGGACAGGACGAGCGTGAAAATCCGTAATCTGTCGCGCGAGCCGGTCTCCAAGTTCCAAGGGCCCCGTGCGCACTTTGCGAAGGGCCCTGCTGATTACGAATTACGAGAGAAACGAGTGTACCGCGAGAGAAGACAGCGGCTTTCGAGGGTGTGCGTGTGCGTGTCGCTTTCGCGTGGAACGTAACAGCGCGCGTTCCGAGTGCTTAGAGGGGCCCAACCCCGTAGGAGAAGCGAAGGAATCGCGTGCCAATTGTGTTTCGTGAGCGAGGGAAGCGGATCGCGTAGTGTATCGAGTGCGGCCGCGTGCGGGCGGTTCCCACACGTTCGTGCAACAAGTGTCAGACGGTGGTGGAGGAGAGGTAAGCGGCGGCTGGTCCAGCGACGTGGTAGAGCTACAGACGCCCCGTGCATGGTGCGCTCGTTTGCCCGTCACGGCACGTAAAGAGGAGCCACGGTGAGGATGGGCTGCGCCGTGAGTACCACCGGCGAGAAGGAGGCGGCCGAGAGGTCCAAGAAAATCGACAAGGATTTAAGGGCCGATGGCGAGCGCGCGGCCAGCGAGGTCAAGCTCCTGCTCCTCGGTAATTCCTTTCCTCCTTTGCTCTCTCTCGTTCCTCGCCGTTCACACGGAAGAACCGCGCCAGCTTCGTTTACTCCTGGCATCGTGTTGCAATTCGATAGATTTCTCTATCGTTCGCGCTAATTTCGATCCGAGCGAGGATGGGACCATCGTTTACTCCTTCTATTCGAACGTAAATCTCTCCGAGAGATTTCCGTCGAGCGCGCCCCTCGCGAATTCTCATCGATCAAGATTATTTATACCGGTTTAAATGCAAGCTCGACGACGAGACGTTCAATTATTTCGAAAAAGTTATCGCTCTCCACGCCTGCGTCTTGAAATGGTGATTAAAACCGCGCAATCGCGGATGTGGATCGTCGACGGTTTTCTGAAAGATTGAATCATCGGCTCCGCGGGTGAATCACGAGATAACGTTGCTCGATCGCTTCCGAGTCTCTACTCGTTAATTTCGAGGTTTAATTTTGAAATGTTATCACGCGGAAGATGTAGTCGAACGAGTCTTCTCTTCGTACGTTACTACAGGTTTCTGATTTCCGTTCGAATGGATATTTAGATTTTTTACGCGTTTTTGCCTGTTTAACGTTTCTCGATCTTGCTCTTGATTATCTGCGAGATGTAATAGCACGAGACGAGATAGTAAGGTGTAAGCTTAATGAGGGTATTATTACTGAAAATTATTGCTACCTGATATTTATAATGGCGCATGCGTATAAATTGTAAAACACTTTTTGTCCATTCAAGGGGCGGGAGAATCTGGAAAATCAACCATAGTGAAACAAATGAAAATTATTCATGAAACTGGCTATAGTAAAGAGGAGTGCGAACAATACAAACCAGTTGTATATAGTAATACGATACAGAGCCTAATGGCAATAATCAGAGCAATGGGACAACTTAGAATTGACTTTGCCGATCCTAATAAGGCTGTAAGTGTAACGTGTTAATTTTTACTTTTCTCCGTGTTATTTAGTTTTAAACTGGCTGTATAAGATGTTAACACTGAAACTAATATTATGTAATCTGTATAATCATTGTGTCATAGGACATAGCACGACAATTCTTCACCCTAGCTTCGGCAGCAGAGGAGGGTGAGTTAACAGGGGAACTAGTGCTATTAATGAAGCGATTATGGCAGGACACGACGGTGCAGCTTTGTTTCACGCGTAGTAGGGAATATCAACTCAATGACTCGGCAGCGTATTACCTTAATGCCTTAGATCGCATAGCACAGCCCAATTATATTCCAACCCAGCAAGATGTGCTTAGAACGCGCGTTAAGACAACAGGAATTGTGGAAACACATTTCTCATTTAAAGGCTTGCATTTCAAGTATGTTTCTCTTGTATTGTACTGCGATGTATTTTCTTTCGTTCAAGGAAATATCATAATGTCGATATTCTTTATTTCGATAGAATGTTCGACGTTGGAGGACAACGTTCTGAGAGAAAAAAATGGATTCATTGCTTCGAAGGCGTTACAGCCATTATTTTTTGCGTTGCCCTTAGTGGGTATGACTTAGTATTGGCCGAAGACGAAGAAATGAACAGAATGATAGAGTCAATGAAATTATTTGATTCCATATGCAACAGCAAGTGGTTTGTTGAGACGTCGATTATATTATTCTTGAACAAGAAGGATCTTTTTGAAGAAAAAATCACGAGGAGTCCGTTAACTATATGCTTCCCAGAATACAAGGGTGCTAACACGTATGAAGAATGCGCTTCTTATATTCAGATGAAATTTGAGAATTTAAATAAAAGGAAAGACCAGAAACAGATTTATACGCACTTTACCTGTGCCACAGACACGTCTAATATACAATTTGTGTTTGATGCTGTGACCGATGTAATAATCAAAAACAACTTAAGCAATTGTGGACTTCTAAGTTAAATTTTCAATACTCCGTCGATAAGTTCACAATGTCCTATATTTTCTTAATATAGGGACGGTGTTAACGTATTTGCAAACATTAGACGGCATATGAGACTGAACAAAAGCCCTCATTATAACGACAATTTAAGTCATCTACAAATTCACAAATCAATTGTCCGAAGAGCTCCCTTCGGATTCTGTTGTGCTTTATAATGCTTCGATGTAGTATTACATAATCCAGTAGTGTTTAACAAAACATGTTTGTATAGAAACTTTAAAAGCACAGATGTACATCTATTTTTAGTATCCTTAAGTATGAATTTAATTTAATTCATTATGATCTGCAATTACATACAAACGATAGGGATTTGGCTTAATGCAACACAAAAATGAACATAATTTTTAAATATAATAGTTAACTGTATTTAGCGAACTAACCAGGATCTAGATAGGTATTAATGTAGTAATATGTTTTTGTATATAATTTATTTGCTAAAAGACTATGTAATGTAAGTGAAAGCATATTTCCATATGTATGCTCGAAGCGATTCTGTTTATCCTTAAATGCTCATGTCTCAAGGACAGGCACAGCTCTCTGTGTTTACAATATATATTTATGCCGATTAGTTTCATAAAAATTTTGTACGAGCATTTTTATATATATTTTATGAAATCAAGTTTTCCTTGTCGACCACAGACTATATTAAAGATAATATCAAACTTCTTATACCGCTTAAACAAATAAACTAAATTTTTTATAAAAAAGTAATATTTTTAATACCTTGTAAAATACGATGTAATAATTATCTCAATTAATGAAACAAAGATAATAACTAAAACTTACGAATGAAGGACTCTCTAGTAAGGAAGGAGATGTAGAGAGCAAGAAATTGCAAATCTGTATTTGCGTATCATAATATATATCATATATTTTGAACGTAGAACATTTAATCACAAGAAATAAGTTCTACAGTTGCCGTTATGTACACTTTTTCAGCAAATATAACGCAGTGAATGAATTAGAAGATATATACGGCGCTTCATATTGTGTACTCATTTAATGTGTACATATAAAATACAATTAAAATTTTAATGCTTTTGATGTTCAAGTTTTGATACCTGTTTGTTAAAGAATGATATTTAACAGAGGAATGTTGTGTATGCGATACAGGATTTGTATCAAGTATTTGTTACTTGATTTCTATAAAAGAATAAAGGATCTACTTCATTAAATGCTTTTTCATTAAAGTTAAGATCCTACTTTACATCTTCTGGAATACTTTCTATGACTGTTTAACTATGTGTACATATGTGTATATAATTTCATATACATACGAATGTACATACAATCGTTACATATATATACATCGATATAGCAAATAAAGCTGCAACTCAATGTTTTGTTACACCATTAATTGTGCTCTATACTTCATTTAGTTTGAAGCAATGTGTAAATTGTATGCCTATATATTGAGACAATATTTTTTAATTATTGAGTATAACATTTACTGTTTTTTTTTTTTTACATTAGTTTTGCCAACTAAATAGTGCAACAATTGGTCGATTGTACATATTTTACACATACAATACACATTACATACCACATGCAGTGTTACCGGAATACTGCCACTGGACTATGCTTAACTTATCCTTACATATGCTTACTGATATATTTAAGTTACAGTTTTTTCTTTTACCTGAAGATTATCTTTGTTCACAGAAGCAAATAAATATATGGAAAATTTACTCATTAACTTATGTTTAATTTCATATTAATTTTCATATTGGCACTGCTAATTAGTTTACATAATGCGCACCAATTCTTGGAAGAGAATAAAACAGTTGTGTGGTATGTTAAACGAATAATGTGTTCAGAAACATTTTCATTGTGCATAATTTTTATCTACTTAATGTTTACTGCAATAATTAAATCATTTTTCATCGAGTTATGCTAAAGCGTTCGAGTTTGTGTATCTACCAGATTAACCTTGTTTTAGTGCATTCTTTTACATTATTAATAATACAGTCCAACATGAAAAAATACACATTAAAAATAATTCTTTTTTTTAACACAGTGTTCAGAATATTCATATTTGATCTATTCCAGAACAAGTTAGCGACTCACATGACATTAAATAGCTGTGAAATTGAATACATAAAGCAGACTACATCACCTATAATGTCCATGTAAGTTTATAAATAATCATTTCTAATAGAACAATGATCTAGATCTGGCTAAACTATATATGTGGTCACTAACAATTAATGAGGATTTCTTGCTGGAATGGGTGGACCACCTGATGTTCTGGCAGGAACTGGTGGTGGTACATTTGATACAGGTGGTGGACATGGAGGTGGATGTTGTGGTGGTGGTGGCGCTTGTCTTTGTGGCAATGGAGGTGGCTGCGAACTGGGAGGTGGTCTACTAGGTATTTCCTGAGAACCATCTGTACGAGGTAAGGGTGGCGGAGGTCTATTTGGTACCGGATAGCTAGGAGATCCATCTAAAATTTCTTCGTAAATCGCAGATTCTGGAGACAATCTTTCCACTTGCTCTGGATCAATTCTTTCTCTAGAAAATTGATTCGGCAGTACACTAAATCCACCAGCACATGGTACTTGTTCTCGTTCTTGTGCAGGACTTTTAGGTGGTTGAGCTGGGCGCCCTGGAGGAGCTGGTCTGGGTGGTGGTTTTACGCCATTAGGAACTGTTCTAGTAGAGGATGGCCGATCTGTGATTTCCAGGTCTTCGAATCTCTGTATCGGACACTTTATAGGAGAAGTTGGTGTAAACTGAGCGATTGTAGTATTACTACAAATTTCAATTTCTTTTTCTATTAATTGCACCCAATTTGGTGACTTTAATGCCAGCGTCCATGTTTGGCCACAAATTTGTGTCATGCCTTTACTTGCTGCAGCTAATGCGGATTGACCATCTCTAAATGTAACCCAAATTGCTTCACTATCATATCTTACAAGAATGGATGCAGCTATATGAGACAGATCATCCACAACTGCCATTACTAAATTTTCATCTATATCGTCAGTTTCATCTACTGGTTTCACCACTATTGTACCATCTGGTGGTCCTAAGTCTTGAATCACTTCTTTAAAAACATGCTCACGCTTTTCTGGATCAATACAATGAACTTCAATATCAACGGTAGCAATAACTGGTCGATGGTCACTTTGTTTAAGTTCTGCTCTTCCATAATGAACAAGTCGGCCCGGATTCCAATCAGTTGGAGAATCTAATGAAGTTATAACTACATAATGATTCTAAGATCTTTTACCAAATATGTTTTTATAAGACATTAAATAAAAATACTTGCCCATATCGGGACACTGTTTCCTGCGTTTCCATAATACTCGATCTGTCCAAGCTGGTTGACGAGCTTTTTCACTTGTATCATAGTCATCGCAGAAGAGATCATACTTATATGTAGGAGCAAAATTGATAGGTCCTTCCAAGAAGTTTTTGAAAACATTGCCCTGTTCTTGCTGAGTCTGTCCATAAATGAGATAATATCTTAATTTTTTGAAACAACATTATAATACTCTAACTACTCTGTCCATTTCCTAGTACTTCATAAAGCTGTAACTTTTACCTTCAATTGATCATATTGTAGTATAGTATCCATTTGATTCTGTCTTATCAATTCTTTCATTTCTTCTTTATCCATATCAACCCTATAATTAAAGTCACCACACCAAAATACATAATCATGAGTATTTAAGGTTCTTCCCATTGGAAATGTTATTTTCCTCGTTATTTCAGCAAAGTCTGCATTACGCTCATTAACCTGAGACTGGCCAGCAGCAAAATGAGCACACACAAAACAAAAGGATGTAGCATACAACACGCATCTAATTGCTGCTGCACCTTTGTTACCGGTGGCACCACCTAATCCAGTTTTTACACAATCAACAGCCACATCTCTTAAGTATGGTGCATGTTCGGGACG
The DNA here is from genome assembly GCA_944319695.1 of Tiphia femorata. Lineage (NCBI taxonomy): Eukaryota > Metazoa > Arthropoda > Insecta > Hymenoptera > Tiphiidae > Tiphia > Tiphia femorata. The sequence continues at coordinate 7,985,944 of OX090902.1, forward strand.
AATAAACAAATACAAGCAAACACCGACTAGTTGCTGATACGTAACGAGAACGTATTGAGTATCCCTTGACAAAATTTTCTGTAATTCCTCTGCCCATTCCTTGGCATTGGCTGAACTAGCAGCCATTATGTTACTAGCATTTAAATCAACAATCTCTTCAAATCCAATTGCAAATATATCTACAGGTACCTTATCCTGGTCAACTGGTACTAATGCTGAAAATAATATGAATTCGAAATATTTGCAATGTCGTATGATATGGATATAGTACAAAGAGTATATTTACATGACGATTTGTACGGTGCATCTAATAGCCAATCGGAGAGAGACACATCTTTATGTACTACGCTTCGAAAGTGTTTTCCGCCATTAACATTATAAGTGCCAACGCTAACTCTAAGATTCATGGGTGTTACATATTCGTTGTATCTTCTACACATTTCTCGCAGAACACTTGTAGGAGCATGCAACATGTTTGAAGGCAATAACAATCTAGCTCTATCTGCAGATCCTGTGTTTAATGCCGAGCCCAGAAGCAAAATATCAATGGCTTCCTGTTTACTGGAATCTAATAGATTATTCTGTATTGTTCTAGCAGCAGATCTTGCACCATCCATTAGCTTTGAGCTTCCTTGAATAGCACCGGTGCCAGCATAAATTTTACTAACTTCATTACCATTGTTTATCCACATTTGTCGAAATACTTCCTCGAACCGTGACACCATTTGTTGTTTTTCAAGTAATTTCAATAGCTCCAATTGTTTTCCAAGAATTTCCAATGCAAAAAAAGTTTGCACACAATTGGTTCTATCTAAGCAATCAAGGCAATTTGTTCGTATAGTGCCATTTTGCTCAAGTATAACTGTACTTCCAACTGCATAAAACAATGAAAATCCATCCAAATACTTTTCTACTTTGGATTTAAGTTTAGCTAAGTTTTTCGTATTTCCGCATCTGCATTCTTGGTGGTAATCAAATGAAATGAAAGGTACATCTTTATGACTTGACATATGGTGATGCTTGCGGAATAATTCACTCAACATCGTTTCACCTTCTTTTGTGCCTATGTTACTAGAGCCAAGAAGATTAACAATGACCTGTTGACCATACCTTTTCTTTATCATAGTCAAATGCCTATCAAATGCCGGTGCTGACGCTTCAAATTCACGCGAAACTTTCACTTTGTGCGAGCCAACTTGAATACCTGGTTGCTCCCAAAATAATGGAACAGATCCACGAGTTTGAACATACGATGTTACTTCGTTATCTATATAAATTACTTGTTCTGTTTCAACAAAATTTGCGACATGTCCATCATCATTCGTTCCTCTCACATTAAACCTAATAAAAGGAAGTAACGAAATTAAAGGATAATACTGCACGAGTGATTATTTCATATATAAAGGTACAAAACATCTGCAAATGTACCAGATATCATCTACCTTCTATCAGCAATATTGTGTTACCTAGTCATGTCAAGTTACATAGTGGCATATACTTAGATAATAGTAGGATGTATTTCACACATGTGTACGTTTTCTATGTTCTTGATACATATAGTTGTAAATATGTTATGCGTACCTAGTACCAGCTCGCTCGCAACTTAGTCTAGACATGAGGACAGCGCGTGCTTGCCTATGACCAACATATACAGTACGAATTTCTACACTGCCACACATTGCCTTTAATAACCACTGACTTGTGTCTACCCCATACCTCAATAAATGGATATGTAACATCCGATTCCTATTGTAAATAGAACGGTATTTCTCTTTGGATAATATTTCCCTAGATTACTTAATACATACGAGCAAAATATTTGTGTACCAACCAAAAAAATCTGTTATCTGTAGTAGTCGCCTTGCACCGCCTTTGGGCGCTCAATGTGATATCAAGAGATTGTTGTTGTCCTGGAGACCAGGAGAAATAAAATGTACCAGAATTAAGAACCTTTCTAACTTCAGATACACGGTCTTCATTTCCTTGAACATGATACAATGGTACAAACTGTGTTTGAGTAATTCGAAACACCTCGGATTCTCCGATCTTCCCAACTGAATAACATCCAGTAACAAGAACAAGGTACAACAAGGTCTCGTCTAATGCATTCAGTTGAAGAACACCTAAACATCCGTACGCATCCAAAAGTTTAGAATATTGACTCTTTACATTTTCAGTTTCTGTGCCAGCTAAAAATAAATAAATACTATTAAATGTATCTTGAAACTTGGTTGATTATACATTAAATTAATTAAATCAATTGTTAATAGTGTATTATTTATACGTTAATTGCAAATTATACTTATAATTCGTTGTGATAAAACTCCGAGAACAACAATAGAAAACATGATTTCTTCGATTCGGAGTATCTTTAGGAAGGATAAGAAAATCACCTTTTTGATCTGGAGATACTTACAGAGAATGGCAACGGCCTGCGATTCGAAAAGAACGGTTTCTTTGCGGTTGCGTTGCTCCAAAATAAGCGACGGAAGTATGGATTTTCTGGTAGAGTTGTCTTCTAACTTTTCGTACACGCGAAAACATTTGCCCATCGCCATTGTTGCACTAATGTCGTTAAAGGTATCGCCAGAAAAGATGCAAAGTACGACAATATGACAGCTGCGTCTGTCGTATAAAGTATCGTAACCTCCCGCTCGGGGAGTCTAATTGTACGCTGAAATACGATGTACGGTAATCATGTACATCAGCGATCTACACTAATGCAATTTCAAGAGGAGCAGCGCTCCGTTCAGTACTTCATCGATGTTTCTCGATATTTTCGCGGGAGAATACGATTTCGCATTCCGGTATAAATAAGGCAAATCATACAGTAGATATAGAAAATTAGGGTTTATTTTATCATCACAAACGAGTAACGAGGCAAAAATCTATGAAAAAATAAAGTTTAAATTGTGCCAGAATGTAATTATAATATCTATATAAAGTTGATTACATTTATATGTATTAAATATACGAAATAAATATCAAATACAAAATAAGTGCCGAGCGTTTTTATAAAATATGTTGGTAACATAAGGAGTATATAAAAATTGCGTAATCACACCTTTTCCTTATGCTTATTTGAAAGAATTGTGTATTACCATTCCTTAATAATCAACATATCGGCGTCTCTTCTGCAGCAAAGAGTTTATTTTTTTCTTAATGACACATCAGCTATTACATTCAATTTGCACATTGGCCATTACCGCTAACAAGAGCCTTTAATAAAGGCTTTGTTTTCTGCATAAAATTGGCTAATCTAAATAATTGCATTTAAATACTTTAAAAAATGTAATTTCAATTATAGCTAGGTTTCGCGAATGTCGTTGATCGTTGCGTATGTCTTAACACTAATTATAGAAAATGTCACATTCTTGTACAATGTAATAATATTTACACGGCGCACGGTACCAATCATTGGGACCAGATTACTCATTAGGCTACCTTGTATTCGGTCATGTATGCTTATTATCCTAATATTAACAATACTAGATAAAAAATTGAAGAATGAAATTGAACAAGGGCCAAATAAGCACACGATTAGATACAGTCAATGGTACACAGGTTGTAACGACTTTAAGCAACTTTCATTTTTTTTACACTTCTAATTGGACTATGTAATGACTCGTAATTAAAGTAACACCTAATTATGGATACAGAAGGAAGTATTTCGTTTGTCCTTATACGATAAGATACTCTTAGACTAGCAAAAATGTGTTTTTTACATAAAGTTTTAGTAATCAGTCGGTACAATTAATACTTTCCCATGCACTTTTTATCATACGTTGTTGATCGTTTAACAAAGAGTAAGCAACATTTGTAGCTTTATGAATTACACATTACAAATTTCTAATCAAGTTATAAACAAGTTATAAATTAAGGGTAGCAAATCTTTTACACAATTCGATACAAATTTAACTTCGAGCTCTAATGCTAAAACATAATTTAAATAATTCACAAAATTTACGTGTGATACGCTGCCTTAATAAACACAACTCAAAATAAGCATAATTTTAATTGTGGACAAATATATACATCGAGCACGTTTTTTTCATAATTTTACTATACTTGAAGAATAACGTTTCTTCCTTATTTACCAGTGATCAAGTTTACATGTAACAACGTATATGGCATTCTTAGTATATATGAAACAACCAAATACAAATATGTTAAACAATATACATTGATTTTACAGTTTGAGTTCTTCTGGTTGTACAATGATTAAATTGTAGTCCCTGCTTCAACAAATAAAACAGTAAATATTCAATACCCATTTCAGTAGAAAACTAATTATTTTTCAAGTTTGGCCCATCTTTAGGAAAGACTTTTATGCTTGTTAATGAGATGATGTAATGAAATAATAATTATACCTCTAAAAAATCCTTCAGCAATGTAACACGCCGTTTTTCAGCAATGTCCATTTGATTTTCCAAGTCTCCGCGATCTGTTGTTTCAGCACGCTCTATTTTCCAAGATAGATTTTCTATCTCAGCTTCCAATTGGGCTTGCTGATATTCAAACTGTATAGAAAAGATCCAATAGAATAATTGTGTGAAATTTTGTTTTAAATATATGTACTGTAAGAATGCTGTGTTACCCATCACAGGACATGCGTTAAAATCTTACCAATTCTTTACGTGGACCAGGTTCCATATAATAAGCATAAGGGTATGTATACTGTAAAGTATATCGACAACGTGCTAAAAGCGAAGCTGCTTCGAATAGATGCTGCCAATCGATCCACGTTCCACTGGCATTCATCACTTTTTTATTAATTCTCATCTTTATACCTTCTAATGTTTGTTCCTCCAACTTTAAAGACTTGCTGTGATTCTCCCACTACAAAGAATCGTATGTTTATGGAAAACTCTGCTCTTTAAAACTAAAATTAAACATTCGAGAAAAGAATAGTATGTCAAATGTCAGGAAAAAAGCAAGCATGAGACTTAACACATTGTGAAATATAAAACCCAAACTTATTGTCAACTAACTCTTTCATAATAATGGAGATATTTCTTAAGAGCTTCTCTTGCTTGTGCATGAACGCTCTCATGTGCAATATTAGGATTTTCTTTGTAACGAGAACATTCATAATATTCGCTCCCATGTGCTTTCCAATCACCAAGGCACATCCAACAAAAATCATGTTTACAGTTATAACACTGCATATGATTGCATCCTCCATTTTTTTCTATGCATATATGACATTTTGGACACTAAAATATAGAAAATATACAAATTATATAAATGTACAGTGATGTACCTTAGATTTTCATACTTACATCTTTGGTGTGAGCACTGATATAATTAGCTGTTTCAGAATCATCTGCACATTTTGTTAGCCATTTTTTAATTGTACTGCAATCAGTTGGTGCATGGTAGTCCATACCGCATCGGAAGCTGAAAGTAGAGTATTAATAAAATTATTAATGACGTATTAACGTTTTTATTTATTACAGTTATGTTAATTGTTAGCTGTAAATTACAATACTATTTCCATACCAAAATACAGTTTTACACGATGAACACATAACTCTCTTTGCCCTTTGTTCCTTTGAACGCATAACTATTTGGCAATTTGGACCAGGGCAGAACCGTAATTGCGGATGAGATTTCACATAATCACAAAAAGCAAATTGTTGGTATCTTTCTCTCATGTTAGGCTTAGTAAGTAAAGACAGAACAAAATCTTCTGGAGCTAAGACGTCGCAATCTTGTGCCATGCAACTTATACCTAAAAGTATTCGTCATTAATCTATTAAAATTCTTTAACATAATACACCTGAGATTCAATAATGCCTTACCTGTAGAAATACCTTGAGTAATTTGTACTTCAAAATGCATGCACCAACAGTCTTTACAAAATGAATGTCCGCATGTAAGCGTAGAAAATCTATCGGCAGGATAAATCATTACACAAACGGAGCACACTCCACCTCTCTGACTTTTCAATCCAGACGTTGGATCCACTGGGGGTATTGGTTTAATTTTTGAATTAATCAATAAACTGGAAGCATTGGTTCTATACTTTGTAACGATCTCTTGTAATGCCCAATTGTGCGCGTGTAATAAAACTTTGGCTAGGGATGGCGTTATAAGAAGGCTATTACTTAACACTTCTACATTTTCATTTAAGAGTCTTTCCACCTCTTCGACTCGTAAACAATCGTATACTGCATATTCTGGATCTCTTCTGTTTTGGTCAGGATCTACATCATTGTCTACTTCACCACCCCAAGGCTGCACATTATAATAGTCTTCGTAACCTGGGTCTCCACAATCCGAATCCGAATAATCCATTTCACTATCATACTCTTCACCCGACATCTATATATGTAAATATACAATCTTTATTATCAAAGCTCCTACGCCACATGTCATGGTACAAATAATTCAAAAAGCCGCAATAATTACTGTAAATTTCACTGCCTAACTGATGGCGCAGAAACTTTATTACAACTATGTCAATTTCCTTAAAAAATTTCAATCCATTATAACCTCATAGTAGACTAGGAGGATATTATTACGTTAAATATTGGAAAACACATTTTCAAGATGAAAAATTTATAACAGATATTGGTTCATTTTATAAAAACAATAATATAAACAACAAGAACTTTGCACCCGAGTTCGAAGAGAAATAAAACGTCGATAGTAACTTTGAGTAAACTCTCTGCAGGGAGCAGACATAACGTATATTGCGACTTACAATTTATTTGAAAGAGAAAAAGGTGCGATTAAGTATATTTATTAAATCATAGATACATCGATATCTGAACGATTCGATATGCAAAGGTGAATGCAATGCATAAAAGTGACATTTCATAAATAATGTCACAAGTTCGATCCCCCACTTACGTTGAATACATTTAATACTTTATTCGATCGAATGCTTTACAATAACCCACCTTTATAGTTTTAATTATCAAGACAAATGCATTTATATTTTTATTACATTAGTAATACAGTGGATATTAAAGGGCTTCAATGCAGCCTCGTGTAACCAATAGCAATACCACACCAGCATATGAGTGTGTCAATCACTCCCGTGTCAGTGCGCGTGGTGAGTGATGTCGTAACAGATGATTTCATTTAATTGAAACTAGATCGAAATGCCAAACCTGACACAAAACAGCTGAGATTGGCGAAATAAAATGCATACGTTCAGATATAACTTGGGAAGGTTTTAGATCTTAAAGTTTATATATGCTACATGAATCACTTGACTTATGCACATGTTTATACGGTGCAAATCTCAAATGTATTTCGTAGCAAATGTTGCGCATTATATTAGGCACTTATCGAAAAAAGGTGTGGATCATGTAAAAAATAACGTACAGAATACACATATTAATATACAAATGAACGGATGTAAGTACATCCAAATATACATATCAATGAAAATCTAACTTTGTATATTATTCTAACACATATTTGCAATTGGTGTATTGTAGTTTTTATGTCAACTCTGCGGAAATGAATTGAATGACTGATTATCGGATGTATTAGCTGGAGATAAATACTAAGATTACATTTAGAACTTTTTCATATATATTGAATCGTGCATAAATTTGTTATTGCTATCTTGTGTACTCGGTACAAGCCTAAGGATAACGAAGTCGCGATGAAAACGTCGTAGATTGAAAATTAGGCGCCATGCTCCTGTCGGGCCGCGGGCGCGCTTCGTATATTTTCCAATTTCTAACCTATAACTAACCTATAAAGCACGCACGGTGGAATTGACTGATTTTCTAATTTCAGTTATGACGGTTTATCACGATGAAGTGGAAATAGAGGATTTCGAGTACGACGAAGACGAAGATGTTTATTATTACCCATGTCCTTGCGGCGATCAATTCCAAATAACGAAGGCTGACCTCATAGCTGGAGAAGAAGAGGCCACATGTCCCTCCTGTTCACTTGTTATAAAGGTTATTTACGATAAAGAAGCGTTTGCTGCTAAGCAAGAGGAGCTTAGCATCGTCAAAGAAAAGGAACTTATCGCGCAGAAAGCGTAAGGTAATAGTTTAAGCATACGTAAATCATTTAAATTGCTCAAGTTAATGCAAGGATATTGATATCAGATCCTACGTGTCAATAGAAAAAACAATTATCAATGGGTGGTCGTGGCAGAGGTCGAGGTAAACCCTCGATGTCCATTAACACGGAACAACTAGGATTTGCTAAAGGTGAAGCATTACCGCCTCCAGTTCTACAACCACCGCCGAGGTATCCGCAGTTGGAATACAGACCGTATCCATTAACTGTTACCAACGAGATGAGTTACTTGTTAGAGCTCAAAAGGGACTTTGCGGAGTACATGAAAGAGTCTCCTAATAACGTGTTGCCGCTTACTTTGAAGAGGGACATTGAACGATATTCGGATCGTTATCAAGATATATTAAGTGACAAAACTGGTTACGAAACAAAATACAATTGGACTAGAATGCCGATTGAATTAAAACCTGTAGAACGAAAGCGTAAAACACAGGTACCCAAAGAACCTGTCAAGAAATCAAAAACTGTGGACGTGGAAAGAAAATTACAAGAATTGGAAAAGAAAGAGAGTAATCAGCGAAACGATGCCGATGACGAAGTGAAGGAGGAAGGGGAAACCGAAGAGAAAGAAGTTGAGGAGCATGCCGAAGACGAAGAGGAGGAACTGGACGAAGAAATGGACGAAGGAACTGATTATGTAAATAATTACTTTGACAATGGAGAAGGTTACGACGATGAAGAAGATAATTTGGACGATGGACCTATTTATTGATGTGTATATAAAGGCCAGACATGTTCCTTTCATTGGGTTAAAATACTTATAAGCTGCTATTTGAGCATCGTATGATGTGTAAAATTTTATTATTTATGATTGTATAATGAGTTGTTTATAATAACATTGCCTAAATATGTTGAAATTTATTAGCACGTCAAAAGTTAAATTATATCCCGATTTCCTATTGTTCGGTTGAATCATTTTAATAATGCAACTTTGAAAGTGTACACTTGAATCGATCTAAAGTTATGGGCACAGAGATGGAAAGTAAAGCTCTCGGTGGTAACGCATGTTCAAGATCTTCGTGCGTAACGGTCATTTAATTACTTTTTAACTTGATGACGACAAGACATTACGGGCTAATACATCGTCTCTTCTCATTGTTATCGATATATCTCATTCGAAACGATGGGAAGCGTGCATGGTTAAATTTTGAAGGAGGCACCGTGGAACGATTAAAACAGTCCATTGTCACAGGAAGCGTCGGCGTGTCTTTATTAGGAGTATCTCAATTTCTAATATATAATATATATTTATATATAATATATATAGCCATAATAATCTGCAATTATTGTAATAAATCATTCTCCTCTATAGTGCAGTCGGAGAGTACAAACGCAACTGGACGAGAAAGGGATGCGCAAAGTACCGTAGTGTTACGTAATGCTCCGTCATATTTTCGTTTTCCTTTAGACCTCGCGTTCATGAATCTATTAATGAATTGGCTCCCATAGGTCGTCCTACCAGGTTAGGAGACAAAAAAAAAGAAAGGTAAAGAATGCTAGTCGTGAAGAAAGAAGACGTACAATGTCCTGAAATTTCCAGCCCTTGGAAAATATCATCGTTACCGGACTTCGAACGCGATGTTTGACCCTCGTTTGCAACAAAGCAATTTCTTCGATACGCTAGGCTATAACGAATATTAGACGAATCCTCTGGTATTTTGGTTTTTTACGCGGCTTACGCGTCGAAAATTGGCAGTAAATCGACCGTGAGCTATAACACGGCATTCGCTATTTCATTTGTGAACTATAAAACATCGAAATTTACACACAACAGAGAAATCAACGAGTGTCCGCGACTTTATTGCAAATAGCTCAAATATCGAGCAACAGTCCAAATACGGTAGGCATTAGAGGTTTCGAAATCATTATGGATAATAACGACATATTTGATTTCATTTGAATATAATCATATCAAATTAAGATTATTCTGTAACACAATTAAAAATTAAATTCGACATCCCCAGGATATCCTTCGCACACTTTTAACGCATCGGTCACATAATTATACTGTCACAGCCAATCGAACTCTTTTGCAAAATATGAGAAATCATTTGCAATGTGTCATCGATTTCGCTTCAGCGCGTGTATTAAAGCACGAATGACAACACAAAGGACACGCGATTCTTGCGCATACGTAATAAGGTGCATCGAAGAATAAAGTGCACAATTTTGCCACGTGAAACACATTTCGAAGCTTCGCTATGTTATATACGAAGTGAACGCAACAGATAGAAATAATTCTCACAGGTTCCCGATATTTCGCGACATTCGTTGTAAGAAACAGATTTCTCGCATTTTGACAAAACAGCGTGCCTGCTTCTCAACTACTATCCCACTTGTATCTCTTTTTTTTTTCTCTCTCTTTAAATTCCTACAATAATACACCATCGTTGTTCTCTTCTGTCGTCAATCGTATAGCATTTCTCCATTCGTGGGGGATTATACTGTGTGTGTGTATACATATATAATATACATAAATATGTTCACCTATACTACATAGATTATATACATACACACATGGTATATAACCGCCGCATTACAATAATAATAGTACGAGCTATCTATATGTAAGTAGGCGTAGAGGCTAACCGATGGGAATGCGATTTAACAATTCCTGTAGCCTCTGGTATGTATCGTCTGTGCCAAATCTAAACAGTCTGCCGATCTGTCGCCTCGATTGTCGATGCGGTCCGATCGATACATCACATAATCTAAACTGATTGATTCATATGTATCCGTATCCCGATAAGCTATGCCCCATTCGCAAATCCATGCCGACATTTCATATTGGCTTGAAACACGCGACGAATTAAAAAGAAACAGCGTTTCGAGGTTCGCAAAGCAGATTAAACATCGGTTTACTTCGGCTGTTTCCGACGGCTCTTCTCTTATTTCCAATTCCTATTTAAATTATCCTTTGGTCACTCTATCGCGTCAGGTTCTTTAAACGACTTTTTGTTTCCTCTTGGACCATAAGTCACGACTCTACCGATCGGCAATTTTCAATTCTCGGCGCTCTTTAATTCATGACTATTTTGAAAATTCGCGCCCTCGACGCGCGTCATCGAAAGAAATTGAAATATTAATCTAGACCATTCGGTGTATATCCCTTCTCCGTCCACGATCTTCTCGTGTGCCTGTTCTTTCTTATCCACCTTCCACATCTCTTCCTCGGTACTTGCCGAAGTGCGCGCATCTTCGTTAACGCCGGATCGTATTTGGCGCGCCTCGTTTCGTCACGTGACCTGCGCAATTACCTCTGCGCATCGTATCGTGGCGGACATTTTGAATTCAAGAGACCAATTCAAACCAGTGCGAATATCTCTATGCTAACGGGATCGTTAACCGTGGGCTTGATCCGAATTTACGATCACGTCGATACAGACATTCAATTAAATCGACGTAACATTAAACGATTATCGCATACAAGAGAAATTACACAGACTCGCATTATGCTTGTTCTTCACCGATTATCAACGAACAGTACTCCCGGTTCTCAACGACACTTCCCCCTGGTCTTGATCCGAAGATACGACTCAAGTATGGAGCAGTGATAATTCTCCGCCGCGAGAAACAATCATTTAACCAGGGTATGCAACGAAAAGGGGAATGCTCGATTTCAAAGAACAATTCGACAACCGAGATCGCCGTTTCTTCTCGTGGTGCGCTAATAAACGACGCGACATAGACAATATCCTGGCGCATACGCCTCGGTTTATCCGTGTCGAGGAGTGTCCCGCGGACAATTTAGGGTCCCATCTGGAAATCACAGGATAAGTCACCTTCTAAATTCGGACGGGCAGTGTAAGCTTTGCGAGGTGCCACTCTCAACGATGGGCGTACATATGCCACTACATAACCAGCCCGAGATTTTCATGATACAGCTGCTAATATTCGTTGCTTACACCAAGCTGTTTAAAATTTGGTACGCGGGTTTTGAAGAGGAAGTGATCGTAAGGCGCGCGTGACTGCGAACATCCGAGCCCTCGGACTTACGGCGATCGTTCGCATCGGCCAGTATTGCCGGATCGAGGACCGATGCCCGAGTGAGGGATTTTTCGAGCACACGCAACTCCCGGATTCAATGCGAACCAATTGGGTAACTCTATGATCGTGGACATTGGCGAATCGTAAAATCAACAAGGGCACAATATTTTTGAAACGAACGTCGGACCGCGGAAATTCTTACCGTTACACCGGTGACTGGTAAATTATCCGCTAATGCGAGGCTTGCGAAATGGAAAGAATAATATTCGCTTCTTCTCGCACCACTTCGTAATCACGAAAGTCATCGAGCGATGAAATGTGCGCAGACAGTCGCGCAGGTACAAGAGAAATCCCACGTTATCCGGCAAGCCCGTTCGAAGTGATCCCGATTGTAAATGAATCTCGCAACTCCGTGTGAGTAATTGCGTCACTTAATCGACTCGTATGTACTCCCCATTCTTAGCCCCGATAAACTTACACGAGAACTGGTTACGTACTGTAAGAATCATTACAATCTCGTAAATAATTCGTCACACTTATCACAATGGATCCTCGTGCTACTATCTCCGTCCCCGTTAATTAGGAAAGGCGGAGAACGCGGTAAAAACAGCCTTAACGTTCAGGGACACGTGAACACGTATGCTGATCAAACAGATCGGTGTAAGCATAGCTAAAATTTTATGCTCCTAACCTAATGGTAAAACGAAGAGCGTGGGAGAGGTGGAAAAGGGGAGTTGGAAGAAAGGAGGCGAGTGAGATGGAAGGAACGAAAAGGACAAGGAGCAGGCAAGAAAATGGAAAAAGGAAGAAAAGAGGAGTAATCCTTGACGAAGGTACGGCTGGAAATCTCGTGGTTGAGCAACAAGCTCATGCTTGATCCTTCAAGCGTTCTTCTTTGTTCACCAAGGTCACGATTATGTCCCCTCGATAGTAGCAGTCGACGACCACGAGCCATTCGTCCCTGGATTCATAGAATCCTCTCGATCGAAATTACGGCTTGATCCCGTTCAAGAAGCGAGGATCTCTTCAAGTGGTCGTCCTCCCGCGTCCTTATGGCGTACCTCAGCCGTAGCTCACGCAATTCCGCGTTGCGAGGGAGGGAAAATTTGTCGAAAATCTCTCATCGAATTTAAGGAAACGAGGCTGCTGCGATCTCGCAATCGAAAACTGATCGTTAACATCCAATAATGGGATCGACACGCTCATCGTCGTCGCTATCGACCAACGACGATATACAATATCGCAAACGGCCCTACTACTCGATTTCATCCCTCGCTACGATGTACCGTACCGGGTAATCTCTCGTCGGCATCCCGCGAAATCCCACATTTCACCGAGTGCTTGGTCAGTCGTTCGGTACTTCCATATTCTCCTTTTCTTTTCATTCGGCTATCATTATCATCCTCGTCATTATTTTCCTCGGGTACTGTGTTCACTGCGTAGGCGTAACTTTTTTTGGTATCTTTATCATTAGTATTCATTATCAATATCATTAACATTATTCGTAACTGCTTCACTACGGTTTTTTGGTTGACTTTTTTTTGGACGTGGATCTGGATGGAGTGTGGTGTACCGGTGTACCGTATGCGCGTGAGAGAGAGAAAAGCTCCTCAACATTGGTTCTCCTTTCTCCTTTCATCGGTTTTCTGTTTTTTTTTTTTCTTTTATTTCACGGCCTTCCTCACGAAACGCCCTTGAAACGAAAACGAGGGCTTGACGGATTTACTTGAGACAGGGTCTCGACGGTGGTCTGCCGATTCATTTTACGATTCTCTGCGTTCTCCGGTTACCGACGATTTTCTTCTCGATCCTCTTCGTCCACTCTCGACTAACGCCCGACCCTCGTTCGCATCTCTCAATGAGGCATCCACGAACCCTGGTCTTCTTAAAAGAGGAACGTACAAACGAACGTATTTTATGTAACAAATCAGACGGAATGTAGCGTGCAGCGGGAAGGTAGCGTATGCCCTTCCATTGGTTTTTCTACTCCCATCACGGTGATCCTCCACACTGTCGCAGCCTCCAGCACCTTTCCTTCTCTCCACATCGTTTTCGCGCAACTGACGCGCCGACACGTAGCAGCAGTCTTCGTTAGTCTCGTACTCCCGCGATTTAGCGCCAATCTCGCTCGTCCAACACCTCCCTCCTCCCTTAATCGAGAACCTCTCGATTGATCACCGCGCATGGGTTCTCCGCAGTCTCTCCACCTTCTCATCATCTTTCTAAACATCTTGCTAATGCCTTCTTCCTCGAGATCTCCTTCTCGGCGTAAATCTTTCTTCTCTCGTTTATTTATTTATTTTTTTCTTCTTTTTGTCTTTTTATCGGCACCCCGAGATCGGCCCCCGGTATCCTTCCGTCGTCCAGGACCCCGCCCGGGGTAGCGTCGAATACTCCGTACGAAAAAAACACTACGGCTCACTACAGTAATTCATACCGCTGGTGGAGGTGTGATGAGATTTCGGGGGGGTGGTAATTGTAAATTGTTTTTTTTTTTCTCTCTTCTTTCCTTTCGACTCTCGACGGTGTCGCGGTCTAAGCTCGTCGCCAGGAGCGTCACGAGAACGAGCTCGGGGCCCCACTCGTTCGGACGTCGCGTGTCCACCGCGCGCAAAAGATAAAATTGAATAATATCGATGCCGAAGATAAAAAGCAGAGACGCGGGGGGGAGGGTCTGGATGATCGAAGGACGATCCTTGTTCTTTTTTTTTTTTCTTTAATTATTCGCTTCCTCTCATTAGCTCACCCCTCTCGACGACCCTTACGATTTACAGCGATTTACGGAGCGACATGTCTAAATGTTTATTTATCTTTATCGTTATCGTTATCATTATCATTATTATTATTATTATTCGTAAGGACGTTAGCGGGTGCTTACACTGAATCACACTGAACCTCCTCCTTGCAATCGCGCGCGCGTGCGCGCGCGCGTTTCTCTCTTTCTCTCTCTTTCTCTCTCCTTTCTTTCTTTCTCTCCTTCTCCTATCCCGTGCTCCATTTACTTAATCTGCTTCTGCTTTCGTGGAATGATCGGGTGAACGGCCTAGATGGATCCTTCGATCGTCAGGGTAGAGAGCTCGTTCGATCGTCGCTTCATCATTGGAAGGAGGCTGAGTATCTCGCGAGGGTAAGCGAAGAAGTTCCGCGGGAACAATTCCGGGAGACACGACGTGACCCTTTCGTTATCCGCGTGGGAGCACGATTACCCAATAACTTTTTTTCTTTAATTACACGTGTGTATATGCTTGTATTTTTTTTTTATATTTTTTTTTTAATAATGTTATCCCGTATATAGACTTATATAAAACGTACCGAAGCGGTTCTTCTCTCGTTTCCTCTGTTCTCATCTCTTTTTTGTATTTTCATTTTTATCGCGTCGTTTACTTTTATTTATTTTATTTGTTCGTCTACTTAATTATATACCTTATCGCGGTCCGACGCCGCGGCTCGCTCAAATCCATCGCGATCTCTAATCTCATTATCGACTCCATTCCTGATCGGATCTCTCGCGGATCATTTCAATATCCTCGTATCCCTCGTGTCCCTTGTGTCTGTGTCTGTGGTGTGTGTCGATGAACGCGTGTGCGCGTACTTGTATAATAAAATTTAACGTATATGCGTATATGTCAGATCTTTGTTATCCCTTTCGAAAGATTCGAAACTAAAAATTTCGTGGGTAATTGCGGTGCGAATTGCGTCTTCGTATGATCCACGTGCATCAAACGCACATCCATGCTGCGTGTATTCCGTGTGTGTATCCTGCGTGTACCCCATGCGTATGTACGATTACGTTCCTCTAAATATTTCTCCCCAATTTTGTACGGGACTAACGCGTGACCTGCGCGCACCGTCCACGTTCCTCTCGATCGTCCTTCACACGTCATCCAATCCGCGGGGATCGTCGATTCTTTCTCTCGGACCAGTCTACACCATGAAACTTAACTGTTCTACGGATTAATGACGCGACGCCCATAATCCGCACGTCGGTGCAACCATATTATCCAGCGAAGAATGGTAACGACGTTCCTTTCTGCAAGTACTTCTTGCGAAGATGTTCACACTTTTCCAAATTCCTTCTGACGCAATAACGCGTCTTACGAGGTTCGCGATCGTTGCTGCGACCTCACCTTAATGCGAGATTGAAATTTACAAATGACATTCTTCGATCTTCTTCGTACCTTTCGGTCACCCTCAATCCCACTAATCTCGTTCTTCGCGCCAAATCGTGGATATTTCGAAGGAATCTCGCTCGTTACCACGCTCTTCGTGTCTCGCCCTTCGATATTCCAAGACGTTACCAAACCACTTATCTTTCGAGCATTACCACCACCGGATCAGGGCGTCGTGCCAATCAGGGACGTTCACGAAGGGAGCTCTCACAGGAAACCTCGTCAGGATCTTCACCTCCTCCTCTCTTCACATCTTCCACCGCGTCTACCACCACCCGGTCCTTCATTCTCCTCCTCTTCTTTCCCCTCCGCTGCTCGTTCTTCATCCTCTCCTCTTCATCTTCCTCCTCCCTGTCCCTTCTCGTACGCTCCTCCTTCTCCTTCACCTCCTCCACTTCTTCCTCCTTCTCCTCCATCGACATCGTGGCCGGCCACTTCGTCGCCCTAATTCTCGCTGCCCTTTCCCCAGAACTTGTCGAAGCGATTTCTCGCCTTTTCAAGGACGTCGCTTGCCGCGGACCTTTGAGTCGAGCCCGGGCCCACAGACGACGGAGCCTCGAGCACGTGGTAACCACCCCCGGTTGTGCCACCTCCACCTCCAGCTCCGACAGCACCACCACCTCCACCTCCGCTACCACCGCCACCACCACTACCCGCTGGCATCGACGCGCCGCCAATGATGCTCCACGACTGAGGTGCCTCGGCCTCGAGGACTCGGTAGCCCGCCTGAGGGCCGCCCGAGGACGAGGACGGCGTCGTCATCGTCGCCGTCGTCGTTGGTAATCCCGTTTCTTTCTTTCTCTCGAACTCGAAGACCGGATCGTCGAGGCATCTAATGTTCGTACTACCTACGGGCTTGGCCGAAAGATCCGCTGGATGAGGCTGTTCCTTGCTCTTCTCGCCTGCGTCGAGTATGTCCTGTAAGAAAGAGTGGTTAGGGTTGCGTAGAAAGTTTGGGCTTTTAAGCGTAATTCGGGTGAAAGCTCATGAGGGTTGCTTAGAGGTAGAAGAGTTGCAACGTTTAACGCGTTAAGGACCTCTAAGAAATCTGCAAGATGGACATACGTCTAGAACTGCACGTTTTTGGGCAACCTTGCATATTGCTAAAATCACGGAGCACTGGTAAATAAACGAAAAAAACCACGAGGGCAATCGAGTTTAATGCATCGACTACTGATGTAAACACTTAAATATAATAGATAAAGTGGATAGACAAGGTGATGTCTAAAGACAGCGTGTAGAAAACACGGGTTATCTCGTGATCCGTCTGTAATAGATGGGGCGCGAAACATGGGAACACTCGTCAGTGATCCTTAATGCGGTAATATAGCATTTGCCTATTGAAGAAACTTACGAGAAGGATTTGATCGTTTAACGCGGTTAACTAAGCAAGGATGGGTAAACCGTCTTCTTTGCACCGTTGATCTAACACGGGACCACTCTCCTACGACCACCGAGTAACGATCCGCGTTTTAAAGACTAATCGAAGTTGACTATCCGTTCCCGGTGAAACTCTCTCGTCGTTCCATCTATCAGGCCTTCCCACGATTTGCGGAAGGTTCCTAATTAATTAGAACCTCCTACCATAACCTTCTTGGCTCCTCCTATCCAGAGTTCAATCAACCTGATTCGATTCCCTTCGATCACCTAGGATCTGACCCAATTTACTCCAGCCCCGATACTAATTGGGGTCGTTAAGGGTAGAATTTCGATGGGACTCCTCGACTGCGGGTCTTTCTAGCGTGGCGCTAGTTCTACACGATTAAGACGTCGCAGTGGAACATCTTTGAACGTGAACCATTCGAAGGATCTTCTCGCTCAGCCTCACCTTCTCCTCCTGCGTGGGAGTGCCGGCGACCTGCACGTTTGTGGGCAACGGACTGTCCCTCTCCGAGTCGAGATCCTTATGCCCGTTCATCCCGGTGAAGCTTCCGAGGGATACGCTCTCGCTCTCCGGTGACTTGTAGCCCGAGTGCTGGGAGTGCAGGGACTTGTGCTGGGCCGCCAATTCCGGTGGCGCAGACTGTGGGGCCGACGGCAGCGATGACGGACCCCACGTTTTTGCCTCGCTGTGCGGACGCGTCAGAGGTTCTTCAAAAGAAAGCATAACCGTTAGGCAAAGGAATCATACAGAGTATTCCACGTAGAATGATAACCGCGTGATTCTCCCAATTAATTTGATTCGCAAACGTGGCGACATTCCCTCTTACGAAGGCTTATGTATACCATTCTAAAGAGATGTCAGATTTTGTACATCATTGTGGTAGCGCTCCACCATAAATACCCCTTGTAGCTGAGTTTTACATTGTGCGGAATATTATCGCAAAGTTTGTCGAAAAGATAAAAACCTTGCGAACGATTGGACATATCCCTGAATATCTCTATCCCTAATATCCCAAAATCTCAAAATATGGATTTTAATTCGTAACATGTGAAATGAAACGCATAAGCTACGACGTTGATGCCAGGGTCTGACAAACTGTTCCGATAGCGACTGTTCCCAAACTGTTCTGATCAGCTTAGAGATTGATCACTCGGTACTCGAGGACATTCAAAGCTAATTCAAGTTCGAAGGAAATAATGCATTTTTCTAGCTTCAAAATCTCGAGAGCTCGGAAGAATACGAAGAGGAATTAGTGCGTTTTCTCTTTATCGATCCTCGAGCTAAGCTTACCCTCTCTGACGTTTTGCGTTACGGTGAAGGTCTTCCCGGTGTCGAGCGGCACCGTCCAATTTACCGGCTCCGGCGAGCGCATGATCATCTGCTCCGGCGACTTTACGCGCGTGGGTTCGGGCGGGCTCTTGACGACCGGTTCGTCGTCGATCCACGGGCTTACGGTGGCAGGTGCCGTCGGTTGGGCCGGGACGCTCTGCGTCTGCGACGGCGGCGTCGAGGCGACGCTCGACTCGCCGCCCGTCACGTCCCCATTTATTTGGGGCTCCGCGGTCACTGGAACGTTTCATCGGGCCTTTATTATTTCGCGAGGTAAACGTCGCTCTGCGCCGGCACCCACTCCCCCCTCCCCCCCAAATCGAAGAAGGCACGCACCCGACTTGCCAATTATTACGGACACCTTGTCACCGCGAATCGCATTCTCCGTGCTCCGAAGACTACGAAATTCGGTCCGAAGAATTCGACTTCTCATTGGAAATTGTCGAAATGATCGTATCGTTGATTGTTACGTTAGCGTGATATCAATAATCGTTACGATGTACGTGAACGTTTCGACAGTCGCGTGCGGGCCTTCTGAGAGCTCGCGAATCGAAACGTGACTTTGAAAGGTGTGTGTAATACGACGAACAGGCGTTAGACAGTTATCTCAAAGACAGTACACTAGCGGTATTATAGAATACAGAGAATACAGCGGCGCACACACACACACAACGACGGTACAGTTATACGCATACAGTAAAGAGGTACAATGCGGAGAGTGTTGGCTGGTGTCTGTGTGTGTGTGTATCCGTGTGCGTCGCGTGATAGCGCGCAACAGGTTGACAATAGAGGTCCTCGGCTAGAGTCGTGTTCTCGTTGTCCCGCTGAAACAGTCGATTATGCGTTGACCTTGTTGGAGAAAGAAAATAAAATAGAAAAAAAAAGACCGATACAAAAAATTACCGTCGAATACACGGTAAAACTTTTAAGACTGTATCGTTTAAAACTGCACGATAAGAGCATTCTCCTCTCTTCTCGTTTAACTAGATTACATTGGAGAGATCATTGTTTTCTTTTTTTTTTCTCTGTTAGCAAGGCGTAAATGTACATGCGCACGCATTGGACATTCGTTCACTGTGAAGTAAAGTACGTCGTTCAGAGTTCACGTGCATGTACGACCTGTAAACAATGTTTGTATTGTACGTACATATTTTTGATATGCTTTCGTGCAGACTATTTTTCGCCCGGCGTACTCATAGGCAACGCAGCGTCATGGTTTTTTATTTGACTGCAGATACAGAGTAAGTAAGATACAGATAGGAGGAAAGTGTTAAGAGTTCGCACAATTAACACGTTCGTCGCCCGATCACCTTGAATTTTGGTGACTGCTTAGTCAACGATCTAAAGCGTCAATTATACTTCCAAATACCTATTTTGATAATTTAAAAGCAGGCACTGAACCCATCAGCCACATATGGGTGACGTGGCGACGAACGTGTTAAAACGGACAAATGTTTAACGAGGATGCGTTCGTACCTTCAAAGCAGAATCACCTTGGTATAGGCTCGTAATGCCGATCGAAATAATATGTGAGCGAGGTAGAGTAAAAGCGATAGATCGTTCAACGTGGTGGCCAAGAAGAATTGCTTATAGTCGGGAAGAAATTAGTTTTCTCTTGTACGTGAAACGAGAGTCAGAAAGAATGCTTCTAAACGGTCCTTTTCTCTTTTTTTCGAGAATGTTACAAGATTACACGTGTAGATATGTATCAGCGAGGAAAGCACGATTGATAAATCGCCGCGCATTGTTATTTACATTCTGTAATGCGTATAAACCGTTTCAATGAAAATCGCGTGCATGGAGTTACGTCGAAGGCTACGTCACGCGGCACGTGTGGGAAACGATATTTTTTAAACGATGGTCGACCTTCGTCGCGTATATTTCTATTTCGTGCAGATCTCGCATTTTCCATCGTGTAAATTCTTCTCGTACAACGAGAACGACCTTCGACCATCGT
The DNA here is from genome assembly GCA_944319695.1 of Tiphia femorata. Classification (NCBI taxonomy): domain Eukaryota; kingdom Metazoa; phylum Arthropoda; class Insecta; order Hymenoptera; family Tiphiidae; genus Tiphia; species Tiphia femorata. The sequence goes on from OX090902.1 coordinate 8,006,828, forward strand.
TCAATGAACATCACCTTTCCCTCCCACGAAACTTATAGGCGGTTTAATACAGAGAGCTTTGTACACATAACGTGGAATACACAGGAGTAGAGAGAAAGAGACAGAGATAAAAACAGAGAGAGTAGAGATACAAAAATTACAGAGAGAACACAGAAGAGAGGGAACATATTATTACCAATATAATGTACACAGAATACATTAGCGATACAACGGCAGGCGACACCGACCAAAGCAAGCCCACTAGAGAGGTATTGTGTCTCGGGCAGCTGTACACCGCAGCGCCGGAAAAGTCACAGTGGCAGAGAGGAGAGAGAGAGAGAGAGAGAGAGAGAAGAAGAAAGGGAGAAGAAAAAGAGAAGAAAGAGAAATTAAAGAGAAAACATGAGTGGATAGAGTCAGTGGCAAGAGCAAAGAAGTAGGAGAAATTAAAGAGAAAACATGAGTGGATAGAGACAGAGGGAAGAGCGAAGAAGGAAAAGAAAAAAGATTAAAAACGCCAAGAGGCTGCGCGAGAGGCAGACAGATAGACAGAGAGAAAGGTAAACAAAGAAACAGAGACAAAGAGAGAGCTTTTCTTCGACCGCGAGAAAGAAGAAAAGGAAAGTTAGAAAGAAAATTGAGAGAGTAAGGCGAGAGAGAGACAGAGAGAGAGAGAGAGAGTAGAAGAAGAGAGGAACACCCCGGGTGCATGCTACTTACTAGCTTGGACGACGGTAGTGGCTCGATTTGACGCGTATCGACTATCGGAGGATGATTTGGATGGATCGGCGGCGGCAGCGGCTGCTGCGGCCGCGTCTGTGGCCGCTGGATGGTCGCCGGCCATAGTCTTTTCGCGACCTTCGACCTGACCCTGGAGGCACTGGCTTAAATCTTTAACGCGTTCCGGCCTGGCCGCAGCGGCAGCGCTCGACGTAGGTGGTTGTGGTGGTGGTGGTAGTTTTGGTGGTGGTGGTTGTGGTTGTGGTGGTTGTGGTGGGTGATGGACGATCGTATGAACTGAATTCTTTAGAGGGGGTTTCACGACCACGCTCGTAACGTTCGCCGTCGCGGTGGCTGTTGTTGCTGTCGTTGTTGCTGTACCGTGGGTGGTTGTAGTAGTGGTCGTCGTGACAGTGGTCGTAGTAGTGGTAGCGGTGGTCGTGCTAGTGGTAGTCGAGGGTTTCGCGTGATGAAGAGGGCGATGGGGAGGGGCGGTGGTCGCGAGGAAGGCTAGAACATACCGTAGAGAAAGTACAATGATGAATAAAGAGGGACCGCCTGCGTACTGCTGGTCGCTTGTACAAAGATATCAATACTTTACTCTTTCTTAGCTTCTTTCTTTTTTCTTAGCTTGTTTTTTTGTCTTTCTTTTTTTTCGGGGACGTGGGCGAGGACTCTCGATATAACTACTAAAGACCGATAGTTTGTCTCGTACGAAAGATCGCGAAGCAGGAAGGGAAAGTAGGATAGAATGGTCGAGGAACTTCGTGAGGGTAATTTTTCTCAGGAGGAATTGTTCGAGGATTTGGGAAATTGACGTTATCCTATTTCGTGTTATCGTGGTCCATCGGCGCGCGTGTGGGCTGAAGGCGGGGAGGAGAATTTCGTCGGGGACAATGGGTGAGCATTGAAATCATTCGAAAGGATCACCCACGTTTACCAGGTTGCTCCTGGGTGGAAGGATGGCGATTGGAATGCGCGGAGAGTCGAGAATTCGATGTACTCGTATTCTCTACCGAACGTGGAGCATTGCAACTCACGTGGGCGAACCTTAAGCGGATTTGCAGAGCTTCGATCGAATTGCCAGCGATCAGTAATTATACACGGTATTTTGGCATTCAAACTAATAGACTGATCATTTTACCCTTACGCATGTCGACGCCAGAAGGATCCGTCGAACATCGCAAAACACTGTAACACCAAAACTCGGCTCTCTCGTGTAGACGTCTAAATCTGGCAAAGCCAACCCGTAAAGGAGGATCATCTACGCGCTTCTAAGTATATCTATACACACACAGTCCGCAATCATCTATCGTGTATATACATATACACAGCTATAAATGTATATAAATATAAATATACATATAGATATGTATCAAAGGGTATACGTCTCGTTCTACTACTGGGTGAGGAAAGAAAATATTACAAAGAGGAAAGTAGAGGGCCGCCGTGAGGGTGATGCTCGGGCTCGCATCTACGCAGGACTTTGATCTAGGCACTCTTGTTTTTTTCTCTAAACTTAGCGCGAGTTGATCAGCGTTTAGCGGATCGAGAGGTAAATCGGCAGAGTTACATGATTGTAATTGGTCTAGGAGATTTGCTTGCGGGGTGGCGTTATACAGAGGGTCGGCAGGGCGGACAGCTTGGGAGCGCAGGGGTTGATCGTCGTATTTGGGTGACGTAGTCAACAAATTGAGGGGGTTGGGGGGGGGGAGGTGGATATTAATTAAAAATTCTGAGAAATATCGGGTTTGTGGGAGCGTGAGAAGGATGTTGTTGACGTGAAGGTGTTTTGGGGGGTTGGGCGGTGGGTACGTGGCGGTACAGAGAACGTACATTTCCTATGATGGGCTTGTGGGGGCCTCCTGTGGAGCGGAACCGGCCCTGGGCCCGAGGGTGGCGGCGGTAACGGCGGTATTGGCGGCACGCTCGTCGACAAGCCGGCCGTGGAAACCGTGGAAGGTTCCCGTATGCTCCAACGTACACGGCCTGCGCCCGCGGCTGAAACACCCGCTGCCACTCCTGATCAATCTCACTCAAGATATCCTCCCAAGGATCGTTCATGGTAGTGCAGTATTTAAGAGGAGGGATGAGAAATCAAGGGGACCAATAAGGTTCGGTCGGTAAAGACAGAGATATAGAGAGAAAACCAGAAAGAAAGGTTTTCAGGTTGGAAATTTAGGGACACCGATCAGGGATCGAGAGGATCGAGAGGATCATCCGCGAGTCGTGATCGAAATGGAATTGCGAGTTGGATGAGATGAGGAGATGACGATGAGTCTGATTACGAGGTGCCGTGGATGATGATGATGCGTGACGCTACTGAGAGGTAGGTCGTTCGATTGGGCGGACCCGATGATTCGAAGACGCTCGGGACTAGCAAGACTATCGATGATTGCTAGAGATGCCCAGACACGCGAAGAAGACGAGGGCAACAGGGGGTGCTGACACAGTGAGAAACACAGGATCGATAGTGGTGCGCTGGACTGATCGACGGTGGTAACTGTGAGCACTTAAATCCACTTTGGGAACCGTGTGTGGGGCAGAGCAGACACGTGACGGAGGTACAGAGAACCTACATTTCCTATGCTGGGATTTTGGGCGCTTCCTGCGGAACGGAGCATCCGTCCCTAGGCCCGGCGACGACGTCGGTAAAGTTGAGGTCTGCGGAACTCTCGTCGAGGTGCCAGTCGCAGGGACCCCAGAGGATCCCCGAGTCCTCCAACGGACACGGCGCGTGCCCGTGGCTGAAACATCCGCTGCCACTCCTGATCAATCTGCTCAATATGCTTCTCGCTTCGTCGGGGAGGGTTCGATTGAGAGGCGAGCCAACTTTTCAACGGGGAGGAATGAGAGAGGGTGTGGGTGAGACGAATGCACGGTGGGCGCTAACAACTTTCGCGGTATGATCGTCGCACGTATGGTATCTAATGATCGTCTAGATGGTATGATCAATGTCCTGAAAATAAAATAATATCGGCGTGAAGCGGGAGGGTGATAACGATGATATTCTACCTGAAAGCCTGCTTATAACGGGTAAGCTTGGTATAAATAAAGATAATTATGACCCGGTATAAAGATGCTTGGCACGTAAGAAGGCTAGTGCCGCGAAACGCGAATCATGCGATGGTTTGAACAAATTGCAATCTTGACTGCACGGTGCGCGGGTTGCCAATGTATCGTGACCAGTGACGTATACACACGAAAGTGTCTTAAATGATGGATGGGGCGTTCACGCGACTTGGTATCACACGGAGTAAAAATGGAACGAATCCGGGACACGTCGTTAGATTCAAATTGTGAAGAATTTTGGGTTGGTCGGTGGGCTGGGTGGGCGTTGGGGGTTGGGTCAGGGGCTCAGGGAGGCGTTATTACGACGCACAAAAAACTCTGTGTACAGAAACTCAGTCTATTATATAACTACTGGTTACTAGACGAGAATCCAAAGGCAGAGGCAGAGAAGATAGAGACAAGTAGGCAAGGTCCATCATGCATTTCCCTAAACATTAATGACGACGTGGCTATCACAGGTACCCGATTCCCAAGGCTTGCAGACACGTTTACAAAAAAGTAGTAGTTTCAATGCTTCAATACGCGGTTAATCTCCGCGGACTGTGAATTGTCAATGGAGCTCTCGCAGCAAGCCATGGGCACATCCGGTGTATCTATCTAATAAGTATAACGAATGTATATGCATATAAATCTGCGCGTGGACAGTAACATATACATATATACACGCTTTATACTCATGTGGTATAATCGTATGACGAACGTTTGCCTTTCGTGGCCAGAGACAAGAGCAGACAGCAGTCCAAGGTCGCAATAATATATAACGTATTCTATGAAAAAAAATAATAATTCCAATATCTTAATGCACGAAAATGCAAGAGGAGGGAGAACCCGTTAAACAGAGACGTACGACCGATCGGGCATTTGGATAAGGTATACGATCTCTTGGTAACTAGATCGAACGTTCGATCGGGGACATTATATCAAATACTAGAACGTTAATACTAGTCCGTTCGTTCGTGCTACTTACTCGGCCGTGGATGCCTTTCGGGCTCACCGCTCCTTTCCCTCTGATCCTTCTCCTTGTCCTTCGGCTCCTTCTCCTTCTCCTTGAAAAAGAATCTCGAGTCAGTCAGCTGGTAGTCTTACTGCAACCAGATATCCTATCGACCGATCTGCTTTGCTGCAAATTTATCATGCCCGGACTCGATACAATTACTTTTACAATCGGTTCAATTCTTAGGGCGTCGAATCACGAAGTTGCTTTATCGTGAGATTTTATTTATTTCCCGTAGACCAGGTCATTCCGTGCAATAATAGAAGGCACGAACGGTAGGTAAGGAAGGTGGGCTCGGGTGTGGCAGTAGGTCGCGTGACAATACCCTACAGCAAGGTAGATAATAGAGCGATATGCTAGGGGAAAATTTGGATCGAAAGTCTTGGTGGGTTGGTCAAGCCCTTTTCTTACGAATAAATATATTAATAGCAGCTCATTAATATTAGTTACACGTAAAGCTTACACGATCGCCGAGTGAATTGTCTAAAACCTTTAATTGATTTTTTAGTACGCGAAGTGAAAATACGAATTACGACGTGCAACGTGCCTTGGCATCTTTGGTAACTGAGGGTGCTCGTGGTGGCTGTCGTTTGGGTGATCTGCGCTCGGCTACACTCGGTCCGAGACTCTGCGAGCGACCAGTTCTCGGGCTGTTCTTCGGGCTCGATTTCGTTCTGGGCTGAATCTCCTCACGATGCTCCTTCGAGTCCTCGCGTCTTCGTGGAATGACAGGCTCCAGCTTCTCTCTCGTCGGAGAGGGAAGTAGTGCACCGTCACCTGATGGCCGCAAAAAGATTTATAGAACCTCTTCGCATGCTCATATACAAGCAGAGTAATAAGAAATAATTACAGTGGTGGAATACCTACCCACGCCAGTTGTACGATCCAGATGGTGGCGGATCAAGAAATCCTTTCTTGCGCGAGCTATTGCTCTGTCGTTATCCTAAAAGCAAACACCTGTTTGAGACACTCGCTTCACGCTCAACTGGATAAGTAGAATGGCCTGATTTCCTTCCGACACGATTAATTACTCAATGCAGGTGCAATTCTCGTCGGCATTCGTAAAACCGGAAGGAGGACATTCCTACTGCAATTCCCTAAGGAATAAGATCACAGAGAAGAGTTTGACAAAGGACCTGAACAGCTTGGTAAACACAGCTGTCGCTCCGTAAACGAAGGCGCGCTGTTTTGACTCTCTCGTTCCAACCCGACGTCTGATTTAGTCCCGGAGTTCGCATTGAGCTACTTGGGTTTACTGAGTATCCCGTGCAATCTCGAAGATCCCCTGCATTCTCTCAAGAGCTAACCCAGTTCTAAGCGACTCTAACCCGAGGTATGTGGGTTCGAAGATCGCGATAAAATTGGATCCATGCTGTGTCTCCGCGGTTTACACTCTTCCGTAGTCTCGGTCGAGATAAAGGAGTACAGAATTAGAAAACACTGTGTCGATCGAAACACGTTGTCAAAGTGAGAAATTCGTCGTGAACAGAACATGTTACCATCCTGTGGTCTAATCTTAACATACCGCTTTCAAATCGTCCTGCAGGATTCCATGGATGGGCCTGGCTTGCACCGAGGACGGTCGACCTGCCGGAGGCATCGTCACGGTCGTGGTGATCGGTGCGACCTTCCTCGTGTTCTCCTTCTCCTTCTCCTCTTTCGTCACCGACCTACGCGCAAAAGACACACACAGTCGGTCAGCCAACGTGGGCCCTCGGGGCGAAAGTCTCATTTTTTTGCGCACAACGAGAAACAAAGAAACTCGAGGAAAGGTGGTGAGGAAGAAATGAAAGAAAAAAAAAAACAACTACGACGTGAAGAATCCGTGCGTGGATACAAACCGCGTATCTCGTTCCACATCGGATGCAGTGGAACGATTTCGCGTGACGGAAACTATTGCAAGAAATCTGTGGCCTTATCGATAAAATTATCCAAAGTGTGAGTACTCGTGATTGGTGTGAAACTGTGCGACGTAAGCTTCGCGAGAAGAGAAACATCTATTACTCCGAATACAAGTATGCCTTGTTATCGGTGCGTGTTAAAACGTGACCTCGCGAAACAATCGGACTATCTAACTCGATATTTAGAGTTCTCAGCGTGACGAAGAACGGTGGCCGCGTCTAAGCGTATCTAAACGTTTCTAGGGTGAAGCGAGGCCGTATCGTTCGAGTGTATCGTGTGGATTTCTGGAGTAATTCTGCAGTAGTGTGTACTGGCCTGGCGAGGGACAGAGCGTTGAGTGCGTGGTTACTGGAGACTCGTTTCCATAGAGAAGCCTCGTCCTCGGCTGCCAGACCGCAACCCCAGTCGCGATGCTGATGCAAAATCAAAAGCATTTTCATCTCTTTTCACTCGCTTTCCGCCATATACAACGGAAACAATGAACTAGCCTTGGTCTAGCTCGAAAATGGGGTGGAACACTAACGAACTGACTAGAGAACACAGAGCATGCGAATGAGTGTGGAACACACGCGCACTCACACGTGCACACGTAAGAGACTCTCCATTCTCATCTATCTTTCTTTCAGAAACGTCCGGGGAGAGGTGGGTAGGCGCGGATCATGCAAAAGTACGCCCGGATCGTCGAGTTTTGAGATCGATGGCGCATCCTCCCCGAGGAAAAATAAAGCGCGGTTTCTGGCCGCATAAATTGTCGTGCTTCTCCTCCCGGCACGCTGCTTGGAAGAGCATTCGTAATTCTCCCCGTGGAACTCGAATGCACACGCGACATAAGCGAGACTGTGAAACGCGCATAAAGTGCGCGCACTCGGTGTCTCACGATTTCCCGTAATTCAATTCCTCGGTGAATTGAAGAGAACATTCGCCACGGGAGTGTTTCAAAATACGTCGGAAATGTCTAACGAGAATCTTGGGAATCGTCAAATTTGGATAAGGATTTCGAAGGCGTCTCCCGATTCCTTTCGTAGAACTCTACCGAATTATGCACAAAAAGGAAAAAAAACATCCGACACGAAAGACACAGTTGTACGAAATTCTGTATACTCAAGACAGTATCGTACACAATTGTTCAGACATTTTTACAACGTGAAAGCTCGACCTGTAGCCTTCACTCTGCTACTATTTGCACGCTGAGCAAGGCGCTTGTCCGGAGAGCAGATCGCGACACGGGCCAGGTGAAGTAGGCAATTAATATCCTCGAATCTCCAATCACGGGGCTTGTGATCAAACAGACACGAACTTCTCAATTAAAGCTCGCGTCGAGAGTTCGAATTACCTTGTACTCGTCAGCGAGCCGTCTTAGCTCGATCACCTCAGCGGTGGGAAATTGTTTCTCCTTGGTTTTCATCAGCCCTCTATCCTCCCTTTCCGTTATCCTTACAGCTCTACCCGATCTTTTACCCCTGCAAAGCAATCATTCGTGGATTGTAGCCGCGTGGTCGCCCGTTATACCGCGGCAGGCGGTGTTGTATCGTGTACGAGTGTTTTCGTGTTTTAGTTCTAATCGTTTCCGCTCGGGAGTGCGCCGCGACGCCAGGCGTCCCCTGGAATCCCCCGTCGTCGTAGGTGCTTTTTTTTCTTTTTACTTTACCACCTCCGCAAAATCGCGTCACGACGGCCGCGACAAAACGGTCTCAGTGGACAACAGAAAATTAAACGATAATCGAGGCGCGATTCGAAAGAGAAGAGGAGGCCGCGATTGATCTGACCTGAAAGCGATCTTCAAGTCGGCGAGATCCTCTTCGCGCTCGTCGGCCTCCGGCACCGTTCCGTCGATCGTGTCGGTTCCGGTTCCTCCCACCAGCGGTTCCAATTCCGACGCTTGGACTCCTGCGGAGATAATAACGAGTCAGCTGTCCCGACTATAAGAGCCTCCGTGACGAGAAGAAAGGGAGGAGAGCGTCGATGATTTATAAATGCGAGTGGAAGGGATCGTTAAACGATCGAACACGTTGTCACTTACCGTCTCGTTTGTGATCGACATCTCCAGGTCGCTTCTTGTGAACCGGCGCTGGTCCGGTTGGTGCGATTCCTTGCTTGAGGGCACCCATGCTGAGGGACTTTCTGGGAGGACCTGCCGTGCCACCGGGTCCTCCCGCCGCGGTGACCGGCGCCATGGTCTCGCCATTCGTCAATTGAGGTCTTCTAGGCCAGGCGAATTGCAGCCGATACTCCGTGCTGATTCGAGATAACGCCTTGCTCAGCTGGCTCGACGGTAACGCCGAGGTCGCCGTCACTTCCTGCAACGGAATAACTTGTCTTCACCTGGCAGACGATATCCGCCAATCTGCGATCGCCAGAAGGACCGCGGTCGATTTTGAAGAGGCAGCCCGAGGACCGAGATGGTCACGTAGGTAGGAAGTTCGTGGCACGACTGAATAGGCTTCTTATTTGTTCGCGACTTGTCGTCGGAATAGGTCAGGAGGGTAGAAGTGGGCAAGATGTTTTGCAGGACAACGAAAGAGATGTACGTGATTGGGTAAAGGTTTGTTTTTCCATAGTGGTTGAAATTTTCCTGGCTTGTTGACGACGACGCGGTAGGGGGTTAGGCGCGGCGGGTGGAGGGGCTGCGTCGTTTTGAAGCGAACCAAGGGAGAACGTAGGAACGTGCAAAACAATGTTTTTGCGCGTTAAGCTGATGTTTTCTTTTGCGTATGGTTGTAGTAACTAGCGATTGTTTTCGAAGAATTAGCTTGGCATAGCCTAGTTTTGATTAATGTTCCGTGCGAATGCTTCTATTTTTTATTTAACCAGCTTGTGAATGGATAATTATCTCTTCTCGGTTATTTTTCCTTCGACGTAATTAACAGGAATGAAAGATAGTTTCTAAGACTCACTCGAACTTTGTCAGCTACCACGTTGGAGTCGATGGCATCGATCCCGCCGCCATCGGCGGCCGAGATGAACTCGTGCGTCTTGTAGGCGAGCTCGGGACATTTCTTTCGCCTTGGCAACGGCGGCTCTAGGGTAGGTCCTGCAAATCAAATTGTTCAATAAAACACGAGAGAACCGCCGGGGTCGATTCTCCTCCTGCTTGCTCACCCTCTCTCCACGCGTAATTCTACGACACTTTACGATCTCGACCGCGCCACCTCGAACGTACGTCTCGTGTCACGAAGCGTTCGAGTATGAATGAAGAAAGTCTTTATTAATTTCTTCTCTTCCTCACGGAGTCCTTCGTTCTTCCATAAATTCACAGGAATCGGTAATTCTTTCTATGAAGATTCCGTGCCCGTAGAAGATTTGAGCTGATGTAAATGATATTTCAACACGAATATTTGTACGTAGATTTCGCAGAGAAGAATACGAGGGAGATAAGTCTGTTTCCTCTTCAACGAATTTCTGAATTTTCAGGTACTACTTCCAGTTTTAGCTCTTTAGGAAAAAAAAAACAGTCTTGTCCGCTGTTCGTGAGCAAGACATTGACACGTCAGCAATGCAGAAACAATACCCGAGTGCAACGTATTCTCAGGAGGTGCGCAATTCACGAACTTTTCAATTTCCTCTTTCTGTACTATTCTCATCAATACCCTCCAATTTCCTTTCTTCAACCTTCCCTCGCCAATTTTATTATCCCAAAAATCGCTGAGTCCTTCGGCGTGCGCGAAAAATGGCCGAATATAATCGGGCACGTGCCTAAATTTGCAGTTTGGAAGTTGAATTTCTTTTTTCGAGGCCGTCCGGGATCTCATCTCCGTACCGCGGTCGAGATGTCGCAAAGGTCCTCGATGAATTTGCATATCGAGGGTGGGGGAGGTGCGAGACGATGCCAACGCAGCAAGCGGAAAACAAGAGACGTAGCAAGCAAGCCAACTATTTCGAGCATGACAGAGAAACAGAGAGATATTCTGCAGGGGTGGTTGGGGGTTGAAAGTAACGGCGACTACGTGGTGACGGGCGATCAGCAGGGGTACACGAAAGGGTCGCAGACGTCGCCAGCGATCTCCACTTAAGATAAGACGCCCAGAGGAAGTCGACAAGGAGGAGGAGACGGTGAAGGAGGAGCAAGAGGAAGAGGGAAGTTTAACTGAAACCCACGAATGTCGAAACTCAATTGTCCCTCGCATTAGTTTTCGAGGACAACCTGACGCCAGCGCCCGATGACGCTTGCTCCCGATTGTAAGTAGTCTCTTCCATCCATTTCTTCATCCTTCTACAGTCTTTTCCCTTTTTCTGTTTCGTTGTCACCGAAGGAAGATGTAGAGGTTAATTCGAGAAATACTGTAGACCCTGAGAATCCGCGAATGGAAAAATTCGAGAGACCTACGGATTTTAGACATTGTGAAATTTTTCTGACTAACGCAGAGATTATAAGAGGGCACTGTTGGTTTATTGCCTTACGAGAACGATACGTTTTTATCGCGCACGTTTCATCAGTACGATTATAGTGGCTCCCGTGTCTGGTAACGTACTATCATCTCCATTTTATTCTATTCTAAATGCAAATACCGTCTGGACGAATTCCAAGCCAATAACGCAGAAGAGGATAATTCCGATCGGTGCCCTTCGGAAGCTTTCACGATCGAAGTTACATTATTAGTAATATATTATTCAGCGGCGCCGATAAAGTGTATTTTTAAAACTCGCCTCTTATAAATCGCCGTGGACTAGCATGACGATTCAACTATCTTTGATTGCGCAGGGCGAATTCTATTTTATCGTTGTCCAAAGAGCAAACTCCAGAGCGATGGTGGCGTACCGATAATTCGGCTCGATGCATCCAAATTTTCATTCCAGTCAAGCATTGATCTATTCACGAATTTCCTTATTTTATCAACAAATTCTATTAATAAATAATACCTCGTGTATGATGAATCAAAAGCGTTTTACAATTACACGTGAAATTCGAGGATAATTGCGTCATCGCGAAATCATCTATCGCACTCTATTTTATTATCTTCTAAATGCAAATGCCAGCTGAACGGACTTCGGACCGATGGTGCAGAACCGATAATTCGATTCAATGCACCGACGTCCAATGCCCTTCAGGAAGAAGATCTGGTTTAACCCTGGATCTCATCGGTGACCCATATAAATCCGTCGCTCGGGCCCAACGAGGCTCAACGGTAATTCTTCCATAAACGCTTCGCGAGCGATATCTCTCCGGTGCCAGCTGTGCTCCAATGGAAATGCATTATTTCTTCCGGACGACTACTCCGTACTTTCGTTTAAACCTCCTAATCCCATGACCTACGAATGTCACACCGGTAAACGAGCGGTATTCAAATGGAATCTGGTAGCGAGACAGTTCAATGGCGCCCTGACCAGTCTCTATTAAAACTAAAACAGCGTTCAATATTTATCTCTCTCTCTCTCTCTCTCTCTCTCTCTCTCTCTTTCCAACCTACTTCTGCTCTCACTCAAAGTCTGTCTGGGCCAGCAAGTTTCCGTGTGGTACGGGTTCTGCGTTCGACTTTGAGTTGTTCTATTTCGTGACTATCACGTGTGGAGTAGTTGCCTCTCATTTGCCGTATATTTCCTCGTAGAGCTTTCCCACGATTTATATCCTACTTGTATCTCAGTTGCCTCCACGACGAAAGCGATATGGAATTTTATTCTTGAGGCATGACCCACCTGAGCCATCGGAACTTTATAACGGACGTTACGCAGTTCGTAGGGGCGGTCATTGCGCATCTCGCGCGTCCTGAAGACTGTACACGCCGATTTGTTTCAATCTCGTGATCTCTCCATGGCGAGGCCCGAAGCGTGTGAAATTGTCTAGGTAAATGCACGGTCGATGTGAGGTCATAAAATGTTTATTGAAACGTAAACTTCAACGGAGTTGGCCGGCCGAAAGATGCGTGGCTCGCCTTCCACGTTCTCTCGGCATCAACGAGGTGAGCTACTCGCTCGCCGTGGCCCGAATTAAGGTGAACGGAAATCGGATTCGAGGGAGCGCGTGTATCGTTAAGCAGGCTAAAGGTTAACGGGCGGGGTCAAGTCGCCTGTAAAAAGGTCCGTCGTTGTCGTCCGCGGCGACCGCGCTTGTGTCTTACGAGATTCGCGTGCCACTGAGAATTCCGAGTGCATGTTCGCCTTAATAAGCTCGCCCCGCTCGAAGAGCCAAGTAGTAACGACGTTCGCCTGCAAATGCATCGTAAAAATTCGATTTTCTCGCAAGCAGCGAGACCTCGACACAGGATGGTTTACCTTGGAATTGAAACAGCCGTGGAGTGTTTATCGATTTCGTCGGAGACCGGATATCGACGTTTCGAAATGCTCGGCCCCTTTTGAAAATTTAATACATCGCGGGGAGGGTACGATTTTAATCGAGGAAAAAGGCTTCCTGCAAAATTGAAATAGCCGAGTTCGGCTCGGCACGTTGCCGCGTATCTTTCGGCAAAAAAAAGAAACATCGACGTATGATTTTTACGAATATGCGATACGTCGTTGCGCCATAGAAAATGTAATTTTAATCGAGAGTGAAAAAGTAAGGTTCCGACTGGATTCGACTTAAATCTCATCCTCTACGTTATTTCGTATAAAATTGAAATATCACGCACTTGCCACAACCTTCGAGGAGCTTTCGAAGCTCGACGTCTCCTCTAAGGACGATAAACCCTTCTCATAAATCCATTAACCAGCTCCTGCATCTAATATCCACCTCAAGTTTTTCCATTAAAATTTCCCGTTGCATCTATCTCTCGCGTACACATCTGTCCCAAAGGTATCGATATATCAAGAAAAATCACTCCCTACGCTCCTCGTCCGAGGTCTTCGCTTCTATCGGGTCTCACGATGAACAAAGTATGCCTTCGCTCCTTTTCGACGAATTTTCTCCAGTGAATTTCCATCGCGAAACGTTTTCTGGAGAAATCGCCGAAAAATCTCAGAAGAACGGCGACGGGACCTAAAGGATTTCAAAAAGGCAGCTCTTTACGAAGGAGACCAGGCGCCCGCGCGCGACGATATCTCTTGCGTCGAAGGGGCTCCCCGGTATTTCATATAAATCGAATGCATTCCGCGCTTCCCTTTGATCTCGACGTCGCTCCTGCTCGCATTGGCAATTCTACTCGCGGTGGCGATCTATATATTTATCAAAGAGGGAGAGAAAGAAGGAGGGAGAAGAAAAAAGCCACAAAAGAAGGTGGATAGCACCGAGGGTAGTGAGAGGAGCTCGATGGCGTACCGGTGAAGGAGGAACCGGTGAAGAGCTGCAGGAGGGAGCGAGCGAGGAGGAGGAGATAGACCGACGGAGGATCGAGTGGATGAGAGGGACTTCGTCGCTCAGGTGGAGATGCGCGCGACCCGTGCAGACGTCCTGGGGTGCTGGATCTCCTTTGTGGTGGCATTCGATTTTATTCACGATGCCCCGTTTCTGCGCCTCGAGCTATTTACAGGGCGCGAACCTTCCTACGAGCGTAAAGATTGTTCCTCCGTTCCGTCGCACGTGATTTTCTTATGGCTTTCTTTCGGGGAAGGAACGATAAGAAAGGGGTCGGAAGAATAACGGAGAACTTCCGCCAACATCGCGAGGGAGAATATACGGAATCGTGCGCTCTTTTTCGAAAACTTCGCGAAGGGAAGAATCAATTTGATCTTCGTCGTTGGCATCCATCGTAAAAACAAATATTGCGATTATTATTCGAGGCCGAGGAGGGATTCCTCCCTTCGGTGATTCGATCACGTTCGCAATTTTCGTCCTGATCGTTCGCCAATCGCGTTCCGATTTAATTAACGTTGTTTGCCACCCGTAAACACGTACACGAGCAGGAAGCATAGGTACGCAAAGAACACGAGCATCCGGACTCGCAAATCGGATTACACCCAGAATCCTCATTTTTATTGCCCTCTTCGACGAGAATCTCGTCGCGGTTATTGATTGCACAGGGTTTACCCCCGAGGCACGCACGAATGTATTTATAATTTAGCAGGGGGTACACGCGCTAAATTCTCTCATTGACCCCTTTCCGTCCGAATTACATTTCTACCCTATCGTGAATCACCGTTCTCAAACTATTCCCGCTTCCGAACTTTCCAGACAAATTTATGCCGATTCTCGTCGCCATTACCCTTTGTGCCAGAATCGTAAAAGCCCGTTTTATTTCCGTGCGGCCTCCGCGCGTCGCATCTCCTCCTCGGACAGCGATAAAATTTTGAATTACGCCCGAAACTATCGTCGATACGTGGAACGCGTGAACTTTGCCTATTTACGGGCACGATGTTCGTGACGCGTGTGAAACTCGAGGTCGAAAGGTACGATCTATTCTTGCGGAAAGGTCGTGCCATCAACGGACCTACGGAATTTCGGCAAATCTCTCGCAAGTATTTCGCAACACGTTTGAAAGTTTTCTCCCCGTATCAAAGGCAAGCCTTCCGGAAGAATGTTGATCGCTCGTGGCGACCCACCCCTGCCAAAGGATGCACACTTGAATTGTATTAATCGAACGAACCATCCAACCTGGATCCTCGCGTCGTTCCTTTTTGTCTTTTTTTTTTGGTTTCGTTGAACGTTCAGGCAACCGTGCCCGCTTGCAGCATCGCTATTAATCGACGTTATAAACGCGCGTTGCGCGCTCATTGGAGCGTGCGATATTCCACGGCCTCGCGTTAAATTCTACCGACGTCGATTACATCGTAGAGCCCGGCCTATCGCGGATGGACGCCGATTTCGCACTCCGATTGGGCTCATGGGAGTGTGGAGAGATCGACGAGAGAAATTCAGTTGGCCAGCGCAAACAGGACGCGTTGCTCTCAGCGACACGATCCGTACGGTAAACAGAAATCACGTGACGAATCAACGTTTGAGCGGACAAAAATCGAGGTGACGGTGGATGAGAGGATCAAGAGAGAGAGAGAGAGAGAGAGAGAGAGAGAGAGAGAGAGAGAGAGAGAATGGGGGATGAAGCGTGAAAAGGGGGAAGCATAGCTAATGTTTACGTTTAATTTATGCGCCTCGTTGCCGATTGGTGCGCCAGATTTTCCTCGATGCGGACAAGAACGAGTTGCATCCACGAGTCGCGTCGCTCTCAGGTACGCTGGTAAACGATACAAATGTGGGTGCTACGCGAGAAAAGGAAATGCGGTAGAATTGTGGTGAGAAAAGAATGGAACGTAGGACGGAAACGGGAGAGCCGTGCTCCTCGTACCGAGTCGCTAATGTAAACGCACAGTAAAATTGAAACGAGTGGAGAACGGGAGGAGAATCAGAGACTGATGTAAGATGTGGAACGAAGGGCGTCGCGCGATTAATGTTTACGTTTAATTTATGCGTTACCATACGGGCGCTAGTTGCGCAGCCGTATATTCCGCGACGTGAAACTGCTCGTGAACTCGCGAAGAGCACCAGATGCCCGTGACGTGAGAAGGAAACACGGAGGTAGTGCGAAGAAAGAGAAGTGTGCAGGAACGGTGGTGAGAGTCGAGAGGAAGAAGAGAAAGGAAAGAACGAAAAGTGAGAAGGTGGCGGTTTTCGAGGCGCTACCCACTACCACCGATCAATCTCTCTCACCCGGAGCGTGCGGAAGAGAGAAGTGCTCTCTTCTGAGTGCAATCGCTCGTGAACGGTGAAACAATGTTTTTTGGAGCATGCACGATGTACGCGCTGCAACGCTTCGAGGTACTTGGAAATTCCTCCTCGCCCGATCGCTATCCCTGTTAAAGACGAGCGGCACGAAATATCGCCCCCTTTTTCTTTCCGTTTTCTTCTTCCTCAGGTTTTTAGGCACGATCGTAAAAGGAGCGGCTTATGCAGCCGCCATCGCGAATACTGTTCGCGCGTCTGTGTATATCTTAAATTGCGAATAAACGGCTGCACGAGACAATGCTTTTTGAGTATATCAAATTGCCCCGAGGAAAAAGGCAGCGTTGGAATATAGTCGTTGAACACTTTCTTGGTATACCATGAAGCATTTATTGGGATATTGGATGCGTAATGAAACTTCGTTGTCCTTCATAGCGCCATCGTTGTTAGGCTCGTGACGAATAGTTGACATATTTCCTGCACCAATTCTCCATTCTATCTTGCCTCTTTCTCCTCTTTAACGGTAAAGCTACCAAACGCAGGTAAAATGACCGATTAACGAGGGAAATCCCTATATTGAAATAGTCTTCGGTACGTTTAGTGTTAACAGCGTGCGAAATTTGAGCATCGCCTAAATGAGAATTGGATCGCGCAACATCAAGGAACGAGATATCAATTATTCGGTGAGATGGAGGGACGAGAGGGCGGTGAGAATAATTTTGTGTTTGATCTACGGCTCGTTGCACTCGTGGCATTCCGGTTCCTCGAGCGAGGCGTAAAAAGCGTGACCGTGCGCGCGCTTCGTTCGACCTCAAACTTCTAAATACCGCGGACGGCTCCTCCGACATTTGCATACTTTTTATCCGTGACACGCTTCCCTCTTTTCCTAGACGATCTCTTCTCGTCGGTCCCGTGCAGCTCGCGCTGAGAATGCGAAAAAAACTCGTCAGGTTTTATCACCATTGCACGATGAAATTTTCACCGGGCTATGCACCAGGTACGCGTCGATCTTCGTTGGTAATTATATTTGCTCTTGCGAATAAAGAGCGCCAAGTTATTTTAATTTGTTTCGTACGTTCATTCGCGAAACAATTGAACACTGCGATGCCACCTGGTGACGCGACAGCGCGGAAATGACGATGAAAATTGTAAACCCCGAGAGAACTCCGTATAGAGCAGTTAATGAGTTTATAATTATGCTGCATATACTCGATATTCGCCCACTCGTCCAGCGCCGCGTCATGATTTTCGTTAGTACCGGATAATTTCTACTCTTTCATTCGCAATTCACACAATTCGATTTCTCTATTCGCGGTTATAAAAATTGATTTGGAAAAATATTATTTCAATATTGCCGTAACGCAATACGTCAAATGTATTTTCAACTGTACACATTATTTTATTTATTTACAGGATGTCCAGCGAAAAATTTCGTCTACTCTCAATCGGACGGCCGAAATTCGTCAAAAAATCCCTCGATATCGTCGAAGTCGACAGAATGCCGACGGGACAGGATAAAACGATAAACCCTGCGAGCTTATATTATCAGCCCCGGAGAGAAACTCGTTGCAGGTCAGTTATCCTTGATAACTGCATTCGTATTTACTAGAGGCAACGCAGGCATGAAGTTCACTTGGAAATCGAACGATTAAAAAGGCTAGGCGGAGCGTGACGCGTGTGCTCTTTTCTTTCGAACGAACCCCCGCGTATCATTGGATTAAACACAGTCGGAAAACCGTGAGAGAAGCGCTCGTCGGTGGACAGGATTTTCCTATCGGCGCAATGGCCGCGAAGCGACGATAAACCGAGCGTGCGGGACTCTTAATTTTCCGAGAGCCTACCACCCAAATCTCGGAATTCGAACGCGAATCGATTATAGTCGGCGGTCGCACTTTTATCCTTTTAAAAAGGTATACCTGATCGAGTGCGTTCCTCCGTTCTGTAAACTTTAGGATTACGTAGAAATGCTCAAGAACGTGAGCCGTGGTCGGTACCTAAAACAATTAAACTTCTTTTTAAGAATTTTCTTCGAAATTCTCGTCCATTGTCGCACTTTCTTAATATCCACTATTACTTCGTCTGTGTGGAATCTTTTCGCGAAAAACCGCCAACAATAAAACAAATGATCGTGCCAAGTGATTTACATACCACAATGGGATCGGGCATCCGTGCAAACCACGAATCTACCCAACCACCTTTATTTCGGAGTTCAATGAAACGCAGTCACCCTTGAATGATCCTGCGCATGCCTCCCGAGCACCACCCCCGAAAATCGAATCGTTCAACCAAAATTGGTATGCTCGTCCGACGACTCTCTCTCTTTCTGTTCCTCGTCCTCTCGTGCCTCCCGTGCGCTCTCAAAATAATTTCCCACGCCTCTCTTGTGTCCACCCCCGCACGCTGTCCACTCGACGAATGCCTCCTAACACGGAGAATTTCCGTGTCAATGCAACGGCCGCGAAGCGGCGATAAAGGCCAGTACCTTCCGTCTCTCTCTCTCTCTCTCTCTCTCTCTCTCTCTCTCTCTCTCTCTCTCTCTCTCTCTCTCTCATCTGCCGGCGCTAGCTTCCATTTCCAAGCGTCCATGGAACTCGATTGCGAGCCCGTAGCCGCGGATCAATTATCGCAGTAGGCGACCGCATTTGCATTTGTATAAAAGTACCGGACCAACCGCGCCGGCACCTCACGGCGCACATTCGAACGACGCTCCGACGAGGGCCAGTAGTGGTGGAGGAAGCAGGGTGGAACGAGAAAGAGGAGAAGGAAGGGAGAGAGGGCCAATGCGGTGTACTTCAAGAAGGAAATGCGATTACGTGGGTGTCCGGCAAGCTTTCTGGCCCCTCTCTCTTCCTCTCTCTTCCTCTCTGGCCCCGCTCCGGAACTCTACAGCTCGGCCTCGTTCACCTGCTGCCACTAGTCGCAGGCAACGTACATTTTCGGCGCGAAGGTGGCGATAAATTCAGGAATTATCGGATGGCGTGAATCGGCCAGATTTACCTTTCTCACCATCCCCCGTCCACTTCCTCCCTCCACTACCTTCCCCCTCCTCTCTTTTTGTCGGCGGCGGCTAGGTGGTCGCGCGGTACTTTAGTACCGGGGGTATGGGCGGTGAAATTAGTTTTATCGCTTTTTTTTTCTTTTTCACTCTCACGCTTCTTTTCACCGAGCTGCGGTCGAGGGTTGCTCGCGAGAAGTGGAAGGGATGAAAGGACGGAACGATGGTCCTGTATTAATGCACTCGTAGTAGTAGTCATCGAAGAGTGGTGGTGCGTGTACGCGTGTAATAATTTATCGCGTGACACGCTCCCGATTAATACTGCACGCTCGCGAAGTAAATTGATTCAACGTGCGCGGCGAACGATAATTCTGCAACGTCGTGCTCCTCTTCTTCGCCCATAATGAGCCACGTCTGACGAGGCCCAGATTGCCCTTGATTACTGCGGAGCCGTGCATCGATTCGATCGATAAGTATCTCCCTCGTGAAGGGAGTGGATGGCATCGAATGAAGGTAATTCTTAGACGTCGCGAGAGCGCTCCCATTAGAAGCCTCGTAATTGTCGTGGGAGGGTAATTATCGTGGTGGCTCCGGCGCGAGCAATGCGGAACTCATTATTTAACAATTCACGTGGAAGACGGGAGACAATTCGAATGTCGATACCAACAATAATATGTATCGGATTGTTGAGAAGAATTAACGTCCCATTAACGGGACAATACGTCGATGTGTTGAATTGACTTACACGGAATTTCACGGAATGAATTTTGTCGATAACATTCGAATCGATCGGTCGAGGTTCTCAAGTTAATTGGCACGTTGCAACACACCAATCGAATAATTCTTAGAAGTCCCGAGGGTACGAACACGCGTGGCTGTCGTGGGTGGCGTTTGTAATCGTCGGTGCTGGAAGTGGCCCAGCCTCGAACTATGCTCGAGCTCGTTATTATCTGGCAATTTACACACGAGATAGGCCGCATTCGAGTTCAGGAAATTCGCGAACCGAAATTCAAATTCCAGTTTGTTATCTCGTTATCTTACCGGAGCCTCGACCCTTTGAGGAAGGATCGTGTCGATTAAAGCTTCAAATTGAGCGACAATGGACAGAACGGCGGGGTGCTATCCGTTATTATACTTAAAGCTATTTTCTTTACCTATCGATTTCGTCTTTCTACCAATCTTTAGTCTTATAAATACTTCGCTCGGCTAATGACATTCCACTGTACTGTAATACCTATAGTATTCGTTGTACAATTTCTAATTCCACTTGTAGTCCATTAAATCGACCTGTCGTCTGTCACCCCTTCGTGGGCCAAGTATACGTCACAGCCAAGTTTACTCACCCCTGATTGCCGTCCCGCAACGGTGCCATCGATTACTCGTTACCATTCCCGAAAGCGTGCTCGATCGTCCGACAAATATAATTTTCGAATCGAATAACAATGCTCGTCGCGTACATTACACCGAGCGTTTAGATCGTTATTGGGTCCACGGTGTTGCGCGCGGTAATGCTCGAATAAATGAGAACCGTAATCCGTTGGTAATCGCGCGAAACCCGCCGCGAGGGAGAACCCGAATGAAATTTCAGGCCCGCGTGTGTCACGAGCGGAAGCCGTTGTGTTTCGCGCTCGCGTCCGAAGAGACACGACGCCTCTTGCCTCGTTTAATCGGCGTTTCCCCACGATTGATTAATTCCGTTCGTTACGTTAATTAATCGGGGTAGGAGGCCCGCGAGGACGATGATAGCGTTATCTATCGGAAGCGAGATTACCCCCGATTTCGTTGCACTTAGCAGCACCGATCGATCAGCCTTCTTGGCACTGGATGGAAGACGAAAATATAGCGTGGGCCAACGATAACTCTCCAATTGGCTATGGAATTTGGCTGTCATCGTTGACGTCACAGATATTATTATCGTCCTTTTCCGTGATCGCAAACACCGCGTCCGTCGTGACGATGATTACTTCGTAGCTTTGAAAAATGTACGAAGACGCGATTAATCGCTTCCACCTAATTTACTTCGAGAAACGATTCTATTAAAAATTTCTCGTCGACCCTTCGAGATCCACTTTTAAGAGCGCGCTCACGCGACTAGCTGATTTTACTACGATCCGTATTAATAATTAATCGAGCGTCGACCTCTACTCGCAACTCGCAACGTCAGTTCTAGCAAAGATTACGCCTGATTACCGTCCCATTTGCAGTCGCGATCGATCGTCCTTCCTGGCCACGGAAGGTGGGTGCGGTGGTGGACGTGGGAGTAAATTCGACAAAGGTAATTTTTAGACCGAATAAGAATCGCCGCGCGCGATCATTATGGTGGACCTAGAGCCATCGGGGAGAAAGTGGGTCGCCTTTAGTTCCCCGAAAATACTCTCGAGCTTTGTTCCATCGGGGGCGAGACGATTTTGCGCCCCTAACCACCCCCACACGCGGTGTAATCTCCCTATCCGAGGTCTGGCATCCTCCGAATTCTTTTATACGTTGATTACGACGTCGGTGGCCACGAAGTACCGAGTGTATGTGTGCATAAGTGTGCATGTGCGAATCTGTGTGGAAGAGAGCGAAGAAGAGAAAGGAGTGGAGTGACAGAGAAGTCTGCCAGGCACGATAAGCACCCAATCGATCTTTGCGCGGCATCCGCGCAACGAATGGGATTTCGCTCGGTTTGCGAAAATAATTGCGATTTTCCTCATTAAGCGCCGCTTTAATGAGAACGTCGGGACATCCGACGTTCGATGTTCCTCCTCCCACCTCTTCCTCTTCGCGATCGCAGAAGTGGCAGAATTTTCGATAATTTCGCCGATACGGCTAATTAACTGATAATTTAAATGGCGAAAGGCATGGGCGAAGTAATGCGCGATTTGACTCGTATATTTTCAGGGGTGCAAAGAGGGGGAGTTGTTGATTAGAAGGGGTGGGTTAGGGTTGATCGCATCGGATCACTCGCGATCCTGCATCAGGGCGTTTCGCATTAATTAATTGATTTAATTGAGCATTGCTCCCGGAATTCATAATTCGGATCTTTCAGCGCTCGCAACGTAATCGCATTTTCCCTCGCGCGGGCGAAAGAAGAGTTTTCTACGAGGCGATTGAAGGTGCATTAAGACGAGCTAATCGATTGAAACGTTTCCGTGAAAATATATTAATTCTCGGAGATCGGTGGAAAATATTTACACTGAGAA
The DNA here is from genome assembly GCA_944319695.1 of Tiphia femorata. NCBI lineage: Eukaryota > Metazoa > Arthropoda > Insecta > Hymenoptera > Tiphiidae > Tiphia > Tiphia femorata. The sequence continues at coordinate 8,029,195 of OX090902.1, forward strand.
TTTAATCGCCGCGACACAAAGCCCCTCGTGGTAGTGGAAAAGGTTCGTGCACTATCGCGAGATCGTCTGCAGGGCAATTAATTCACTTCACTTAACAGCAAGAGAATTGAGAGAATGAAACAACCTCGGGCGGCGTTGCAACAAAGGCAGATAGCGCGCGCCTTCTATACTTTCCTTCAACCTGCTCCTTCTCTTTTCCTCTCTTAAAAATAAAGAAAACTCCATTAAAGCTAAATCCTTTTAAGAGAATTCATCGCTACAATCGGCCTGAAGTCCAAGCGCCAATGCTTCGCAAACTTCAGCAGAGTCGTTGGAATGCTTTCGTGCAGCAGGTAACATACAGCCGATTTGCGAATGCGCGCATGTATGTACCCGAGTAGAATTTGAACATCGTTGCTGTCTAGTTCAGATATAGAAAAAACGAGATATACATCGGAATTGTCTATTTTTTGTGTGTAGTAGTGGGCTTGAAATGTAACGGTCACTTCTACCAGTGGCTGCATCAAAAAAACTGGCTACTACTTAGATAGAAAATTTAAGATATGTAAATGTAGTAGTAACCTAGCCTGGGCTGGACAGGAAGTAGCAAAATAAAATAAACTTCTGGATAATTCTTATTTTTTGCCAACGTATCGTTGTTCCTGAAACGCCGGTAAGTAGGTGTTCAATTTGCTTAACGATTACTTGTATTTTTATTGAATTGAAAAATCCACTTTTATATACCTTCTTGGGTGAGGAGATTCGAACCTGAGACCTCTAGCTCACGGAGCCTGTTCCCTTACACATAGACCACAACTCGGATTGTTGTGTGAGAGAGAAAAGAGTGAGATGATCCACAAAAGTAAGGAGTTTCTTTATAAGTGTACGGCACTCGAAGAGTATTTATTTATTTAAAAATAATTCGACATTGCTAGTGCCTCGAACTCTTTGGAATATGTTGTAGTATGTCTACAGCTATCCAGAAAACATTTTATTTCGACATGAACTCCCTAATTTTGCGCAGCATCTTACTTTGCGATGATAAACTATTTTTGTTATAGTTTTTTCGCCTGAACTCTTAACATTTCATGCCCAGGACGTTGAACTCTTCGAAATATCACTCCTGTACGTTGAAAGATCGAAATTCGGTGAGATGCAATCAAGCCATACGCGAAGTTCGCATCTCGTTTTTTAAAACGAGATTTTTGGTGTAAATCATTTGAACTATTGTTAAAACTTGTAAGAATTCCTTGAACTTTGCTGGATGCAAGTAAATTTGAAATTTTTTCATGAGATGCTGACAGTTGAGATGTTAGGTTCACACCGGTGTCGTCAAGCTCGTGAGAGATTCGCTGACTAATTTAAAAATGCTAGTGGCGATCTAGTAATTGGATTATATTTTCTGGGAAAGACAGCACCATCTAGTATCATATTTTCTATGTATTACTACACAACCGCTACGTCAGTAAAACTGTCTATAAATTCTTATCTAGTACTGACCTAGCTGCTAGCAAGAAAATGTAATCTAGTCAATACTATCTACCTACTAGGTTTCACATCGGACGTACTAGATTCATTTCTACTCGGGTACCTACGTATATCTATGCGTGTGAACGTGATAGGCACGCGTGCGCGTAGGTATACCTAATTAGTCACACGACGTCCATGAGAGAACCCGAGGGCCTCTGATGAACTTGGCATAATGAAATGATAAGACGACGAAGCCTCGCGATTTACCCGAACATCTACGAGAGTAGCGGAGATGGAGAAGCATTTCATTTCGCGTTCCAAAATTTCAAGAAGATATTCGAATACGGTAGACGAAGTAATTGCAGATAAGTGGTCAATCGTTCCTCCAGTGTTATTTGGAAAACCACTTTTATTGTCGTCGTTAAATTCGCGCAATGGATAATCGTTACCTTCGTCGATAACATTAACGATGAATTATCGCGCGCGAATCCAGTAAAATCGTGACTACCTCTTCCTCGAAGGTATGCTCGATGAACCGTTGAAAGAGAAACGCTCCCACTTGGCGCGTGGCCTGCAGTATTTGTGGAAATCTCGCGATACTTCACATACAATCTTCTACACCAGGGACGCGCGACACTCTTCCCTTGCCAGGGAAATTCCCCGAGGTTTACGTGGCTCGTAACGCGGGAATAACGAGGCGCGGGTAACTTGGGCCGTGCTTAAAGCTTCTCGAGCTTTCGTTCGCGCCTCCCTGCGCGAGTGTGGCCCTACATCCCGCGCTCCTCTCGTGAATACCGGTCGTTAGGAGGGGCACGCGCGGAATCGAGCATTGTGAAACATCGTAAAGTAAAACATCAGGGGGAGAACAATGAAGAGTCATGCTCGGGCTGAGAAACGTGGAGATTTACCTGGGCACGGTGAGACGCATGCCACAGAAAGCGGATTCTAAGTGTAGGTTCCACACGTGCACGTTTGTGAATCGACGCTTCTACGGTCTCCTCAATGCTAAATTCAGTATTGTCGCTGTCGCGGATTCATTAGTGCGCCTTATAAAGATCGCTACACAATTCTTCCAGTTTCCTTTCTAAACGTGGAAGAAAATATGTGACTAGGGTAGCTTGACTCTTTGCTTTATCATTCGCCGTGGCCTTTTACTCGAAGTACGTCGACGGTGATAGTTGGTTCGTATTTGCGTAGGAATATGAAAAATTTCATTCGACCAAAAAACACCTGCGGGCTCACATGATAATTCGGTCGAGCGAACGAATTCCTTTGAGCTCAATTGAATGAGCATACTCGCATTCCATCCTTCGACGCGGAAGGACGAAAATATCGTAAGAGAGATTGGACATTTTTTAATAGTGGATCTACTTATAACGTGTTGTTCATAGCTAGCACATGATCTTCCGTCTAATCGGTACTACTGCGCAGTTTACTAAATGATCTAAGGTTACTAAAGCCAATTCTAATGAGCGGTACAAAGCGATGTGTCGGAGTTACTCTTGTAAAATATGCTCCCAATGATAATGAAAAATTGTTCGTCGGCTATATTAATCAACGCAGGCAAGGGCGATAAGAGCGGGTGAAAGCGCGCGATGCAGGTGGCTAGCGATTAAACGGGAAAGAGAGAAAAAGAAGAAAGAGGAAAACGCAAATGGAAAAATGGAGAGAAGACTTTGGATTCGGATGTACGAGAAGGTTCGTGCAAGAAGAAATGATCCAAGGATAAATCGTTGATTGTCGCAAGGAAATTACAGGGACAGTGAGCGATTGGCAAATTTGTTTGAGCTGGTTGTAGTGGCACGATCTGGGGCACCAGGGCACTACCGTGTATCAAATTATTACCGATAAACAACAAGCAAGAGGATTCAATAGGGACGAAACAATCGCAGGATTAATCTGCGTAGGAGACTAATCATCGATAGACACAAAAACGACACAGATCAAAACCCCATTTACCCATGAGACACTCAATCGATCTACTTCTCAAAAATGCCGACACAACTTTTTCACAATATGACACAGCGTCACGATCAATTACCAAGCACAATTCTCGCAAGTATGAGATACGAAGGAAAAGCGATGGGCACGAGAAAACGTCGTGGCGAGTTTTAAACGCGGAAGGGAAGCTTCTCAGAATAGAGGAGAGGGTCAGCAGGAGCGATACTCTCGGGGATTGGAGAGCGCTCTGACAGTGTCGGGATCTATTAACATTAAATATTAGCGGATGAAATTCGTAGCTCGATCCTCCCGTCGCGACGCGGGGTCGTCTCGAGGACGAAAATAAACGAGTGGACAAAAAGCGTTCTTTCTTCTGCTACCGTGCCGTTGTGGCTTCCAGCGAAATCAGACGGCGGCAGGAGAGAAGACGCGGATAACAGTGGGGGAGGTTTAAGAGGGATAAGCGAGGAAAAAGAAATGTTAATCATCGGTGGTAGGGCAGTCGCAATTAAACGGTGGAAGTGCTCGGAGATAATGAAGCTGGCGGCTGAGGAGGGACGAGAAAGGGAGAAAAGCGAGGGAAAAGGAAGTAAAGAAAGAAGAGACCGGAAGTAGCGCGGAAGAGGACGAGCTGGGATCTCGAGAAGGAGATAAATACTTTCGCGGACCGGAGAGAAGGTTCGCGGATGAATTGTTAAGAGAAAACAGGAAAGCGGTGGATCGGAGATGAGGTAACCTGACACTGACAGGGGTCCATCGATATTAAGAGTAATCAGGAAAGAGAAGAAAAAAAAGAAGTCTCGCCGCAAAAGCCTGTAGCTGTCGCCAACCAAAGGAAGATACGGAACGAGAGAGAGAAATGAGGGTTACGTGGTTGGCATAGAGAGCAGGGATGGTTTAGAGCGGTGGAGGTAGTTTTAGGAACCCATGGATGGATCAGAGACAGCTGTGGTTCTTCAAAGGGGCGGCGGGCTCGTGGCAATTGCTGCTTTGCTGGCGAGGGCTCGGTGGAGCTTGAAGGGTTGTTCGGTGGCCAAGGGCGTTGGGCAGCTTGGGGGGGTGGAGGCGGTAGAGGCGGAAAAAACGAGCGAAACAAACCAGAAACAAAGTCTGGGTATATAATATCCTTGCATACAGCGCTCGGACCGTACGTCTCTTACCTTCGCTGTTCTCATCCTCGGTTGACTTGGCCGATTGTAGCTTCGCGCTCGGTTGTTTCGCTGCAAAATCAAAATTCGCAGCTCGGCAACGTTCTCTCTTTCCTTTATCCCCGTCTCGCTTCCGTGTTATACGTCTCTGACCCGCTTTAGCGACTAATCCTTCTACCATTGATTTCCCTAGCGAAGGGGTGGACGGAGGTGGCGCTGGTGTGGGGCTGGGGCCGAGGGTGGCTGGGGGCCCGATGCTGCGGTACGGATACGTCGCGAGGCGTGCTTTCGTAGGACGAATGTTAAGGAGAGGAGGGAGAGCGCGTGAGGGATGCACGTCGAGTGGAACGGTGGCGGACCTGGACGAAGAAGCGTGGAAGACGAGAAAATCGTTTGGAGGGAGGCAGGGCCTAGCGAAGGCGCCTTGAATGGCCGAGGAGGTAATTGGGGGTAAAGACGCTCCAGGATATCTCGAGAGGTGGTGAGGATAGCGAAATTAAAGTTGCGAGAGAAATCCTCGGTCGAGGATATCCCTCATAGGATTCTCTTCGCCGGCCGGCGCGAACGAACAAAAGTGGGGAAGAAGGACCGTCGGGAATTCAGGCTGATACATTTGTTACCTTCGCTCCGAATGATATTTTCCCATTAAATCCGGGAGAAAGGAGAATTTTCGCTGTTTCGCGGAAACAATTTCATCGTACAACGTTGCGTCGGCCTTTCGAGAAGAAAGTATTTTCGAACAAGCGAATGAATGCGTTCCGGGATGTGGCTGGTAACGAGATCCCAGGACGTTACTCCGCGGAAACCCAGTTAAAAGTTCTCGCGTACTCGCAGCCATTTTCTGATACTAATGCGAATTTGATTCCCACCAGTGCAGGAAGCATCGCGGTGTGTTCGTTGATGCGAGAATTTCAACAGAGGTGAGGAACGATCGAAGAAAACCTCGTTATCAGGAGCACTTTCTCCCGAGATGCTTTCCCGGCTCAGCTGCTTGGTAAAGGGTTTTTCTATTTTGCATAATAATATACGGTAACCGTAAAAGGCTCTTTATGCGCGACGCGAACCGCACCGTTAACTCAAGAGATCGTCCCACAAATTTATTTTACAGGCGAATACAGTAATAAATTGGCACGATATTTGAATCAGCCTGCACTCGTTCGTTTGGACGACAGAGGGGGAGGGAGAAGAAAGAGGAAGGGAATGAAATTTCGTGGGAGAGGGTTCGTGCCGGACAAGTCTTAATAGTCTGTGACGCAAGTGTCACTTCGAGGTCCCGCGAAATAAGTTCGAAGGGACGTAGACCGAGAAGGTGTGACAGTGAAGAGAGAGATAGAGAGAGGGAGAGAGAGAGTGAGAGAGATCCAGAGAACGTCGAGTGGATTCTGAGGTAGTCGCGCCTCTTAGCGTTCCCGAAGGCCCCGTCATCGGGAGTTTTCATCGGGTCCGTAGAATCCGCGAGTAAAGCCCTCGAAAAGGTCACGGACGATCAAAGGACGAGGTGCAGCACGACGGTTACCGCTGAGAGAAGGGGAGAGGAAGGAGAGGAGAGAAGATGAAAAATTTTCTCGCGCGGAACGGCGAGGATATGCGGAATGAGGCACGCTCGACTATCTGGCCTAAGAGATGCAAGAGAGACGTATTTGCGATCTGGAAAGTGATATTCTACATTGATATTTGAAATGTGTGCAATTGGTTGGAAGGTGAGCGCTTTTGAAATTAATGTAGCGCGCCAGGAATTAATAATCTTTAGCGGGGACAGATATTAGATTGTTTTTCTACCGGAGCTCCGAAATCTGGTTCATTCTTGGACTTTGGAGATAAGATAATCGTAATAGTTACAATTCGTTCAACTGGATGCCTCATTCCGCTGTCTAAAAATCAAAACAAATAATGTTCGATGTCTCACCTCTTCGAACCAAAGTGCACGGTAGGTGAATGCAGGAGGGAATGGACTCGCGGCGTCTAAAAAGGGATTCGCCTACTCGCGGTCGCATGGGTCCACGAAGTACGGGGTTTCTTTGGGGGGTTGGGGGTGAAGTGACGCATGGATTCGAACCGGTGAATCCGATCGCGAAAGCTGCTGCTGCTGCCACTAGGACGCCTAAGGGGTCCGCGTTCACCGTAAGGAAACAAAAGATGATGCATCTACTTCGACTTCAAGCGTCAGACGTTCACACAGACATCAGTAAAAAAGGGGAGGCTGAAAAAAATTCACAACACCGACACGAGAGAGAACGAAGTAAAAAATATATGTATACATATGTATATATATATATACCATATGTACATGAGCGAACGAGAATATATATACATAAATATACATAAATAAATATATATATGTATATATAATATGACAATATAGACAAGTGTGAAAAAACACCGTAAAAAAGTCGCGAACTAGTGAGTGTTGCGAGTACTGGGTCGGAGGGATAGGGAAAAAGTGACTGACACGGGGTGAATCGTGAACGTGTTTAGTCGAGAGCGTTGTGCGATAAACGATAAGACGATGATATGAGAGATAAGTATATAGCACGAGTAAAAACGAGACCACTACGAACATCCTTACAGGACTAGTGAAAAAGAGAGAAACAGAGACTCGGCGGAGATAACGTGATTCGTGGGCCGTACGATCGTGGATCGAGAGATCTCATTGAAAATACTGAAAAATTTCATTCTCACGGAAAAATTATGATACGGCTGTATCGATCACGTGACTCGATAACGGGAAGGAGAGACGGTACAAAAAAAAAGAGTGACACTTTACCGCGATGTAGTCACATATTTAAAAATTATCTCGAGATATCGGCTTTCTCGCGAAGAAAGAAAAGTGGTTTCTACCTTAATTGACCATGCCTCTGGAAAAAATCTTACGTCGTGCCCGCTTAGTTAATCGAGTTTGCAAAGTAAGCACAGCCGCGCCGCGGGGCTGTTGAATTTATCGGCGCTGTTATATCGTCCAAGAACAACGCCCCGTTCGGAATGAATTTTAAAAACTACCTTCGATTACTTACTGCACAGTCTTCGATGGCGCGCCCTTGTTCCTTCATCGCAAGAGAATTAATAACTCCATTAACGAGAATATCTCGAGAATCATCGGCCCACGATCGTTGCCTAAATGTAGTTGATTCCTCGATAACGATCACTAATCGATTAACAAATACTCAACTCCGCTATATTAACGTACAAGATGGTCCACGTCGGGTATTTTAATGCGCGATTGGACAATTATTGCGTAATCCATTGTTCTCGATTTTTTTTTAAAACGCGATTGCACAGCACAATAAGTGGATTATCTTGTACGCGGTAGAATCGAGAGACAACGAAATGCCGCTGGGTAGAGACGGCGCTGACAGAGATCAAATGGAGAAAGAAATTAATGGGAGAGAAAAGTGTGTTGGATAATAGAAGCGAGAGAACACTTACTCGACGTCGGTGGCGGTTGGGGCGCCCGACGTACGACGGTGTGCTCCTGGTGCGGCCCTGTGTACTCGTGCCATGTGTACGTGCTCCTGTACTCTGAATGGAGCTGCTGCAACACGCAAATCAGAAACGCAAATTAGCGGTCGCGTTTGACGCAGGTATTGCTCGTCGCTGACGATAGACGAGGCGACCTAACACGCGCGAGCATACGACGAAATTAATGAACGTGAAATTAATGATCGGTATGTGCGGTAACACGATACCGATGCGATCGTCGGATAGCCCCTCCTTTACTCTCTATTCCCTTTCGGTTTCTCGTTAGACTTACGCATATCGTAAATCAATATCGTGCAAATTTAATTGGACCGTGTGCTTCGCCCATGCGCTCATTCGCGCGTACTCGAAGCATTAACACTAGATTTACCGAAACCAGTCAATTTGACTGGTTCAGATGGGAAATCGTGTTTATAAAAAATGTTCGGTAAATCTAGTGTTAAGCGAGAAAAGTAACTTCTAAATTCTCCCTCTAATCTTTCGATTAAAAACTGTCAATCGTTCAACCACCGATCGATTTAGTTCACTGCTCGTTCTCCTCTTTCCTCTCCCTTTCTTCCTTTCACCGCTTCAACGAGACTGTTCTCCACCATCGGTGATCGCGAGCAATAGAAAGATCCGCGCGGACAGTCGAATCGCAGTGGGACGATAATCGAGCTGAATCCACAAATTACTGGAGAGCAGCGAACCGGCAGTGGTGCGCGTCTTTCAGAACGGGCGGGAACTCCTCTTCGTTTCGAAAGTTTTAATTATGCGGTGGACGAGGCAAGCTCCGCGGGTGAGAGAGAAATAGTGAGGGAGAGGGAGCGCGAGAGCGAGCAAAGTGGCCGGTTCGTGTCGAGATAATTAACATTAAAATCGGAACGCGCCGTTCTCCATTATGAACAACTACCCTGAGTGTCTCTCCGTTTCCCTCTATTTTGTGGAGGGTTGAAGGCACAAGTACCGCCGGAGTAGTTGCGCTTGTATATAGAAGAATATAAGAAGGTGAAGCAAAAAATAAAGCGTAGGAAGTTGAGGTTCTCCGAGAGGGGGAGGATAATCGATAACGATGGGTCCTTTAAAGTTTCCGGTAATTCACCGTAATTGCTTTTTTCATTCACTTTTTTATTTCGCCTCGTTACAATCAGCGACTTTCATTTCTACCTTTCTCCTCCGGTAGAATCTTCCAATTTTTCTAAAGATCCTCCGTTCCGTGGAAGAGACGAAAGAAAAGAGAGGGAAAAATCAGATAAATTGTTCGTCTCCGTAGAGACAGTTTCATTTACCAAGATCGTTCCTTTACTTTTTACCGCTTCGATCCCGGAATTGTATCGGATCGGGCTATTGATTTCATCGTTTTTCCTTTTTCTGGACGAAGAAGCACGGGCAAGAGGGGGGAATAGAAAATTCAATCGTCGTAAAAGGCAGTCCTGTCTCATGAAGTAGACTGCCTTCCTATAAAATTGTTCCGCTGCTCCATCATTTACAATATGTTCGATTTCATTTTTGAATGACATAACTCGCTGAAATGATTTTAATTCTGCTTGCCAATCATCGCGCTCAGGTCTTTCGACCTGCTTCTCGTGTTCTCTTCCATCGAATTTTCGCGTCAGGTGGTCATATCCCTCGTCAATCTTCTGACAAAGACAGACGCGGAAGAAAAGGTAAGAACCTACAATGTTCCCTCATTCAGTAAATCCCAATCACATCGTCCCCCGAAAACCCGTAGGAACCGTTGCGTCCACTCTCCTCCGTTACCTAACAATGTCATCCGGGTAGGAAATTCAATGGACTCGAGGGTAGTCTCGCGGGACGTTAATAGCGAGCATCGATAAAGGCAATTTTTAGGTGACGCAAAGAAGGATGGTAGCGACGTCCTTAAAGGTCTCGCCCGACGTGAAAATCCTCCTTCTCCCTTTCGTAGAGTTCTTCCTTTTTCTTCTCGGCAACTCTTCTACCCCTTTCTTTTTTCCCATCCGCTCTTTCTACCACTTTCACCCCTCGCCGTCCGATTTTCTCTCCGACGACGGCGACGACGGGCTCTCGTGAAAGAAAACGATCAATCGTTTCTGCCGGTGACAAGAACGTTTCATGCTGGCGGCCCGTATAAAACCGCGCCGGCCTCGACTCCACCATTGTGCAGTCGCGCACACAACCGCGACCACCAATGCACAATGGCGTCTGTGGGCCTCGCACTCGTTTCCCTGTAATGCAACGTGTAGCTAACGGTACATTTAGCGCTCTGCTTTCTGCTCGGATCTTTGTTTTCCCTGTTTGTTTTTAAGCGCGCCGAGCAAGCGACGAAAGGGGCGAGAGGAAGGCAAAGTAAGGACCGTTGTCGCGCGAGCTTCGATGAGCCGCGTGAGTACCGATCAATTACAAAAGCCCAAGTTGGGGGTAAGAAATTTATGCGCCACCATTCGAGGAAATTTGAAAGGTTCGTGTGTGAGGACCGACCGCGCTAGAGAAGAGTGGAAAGCTTTGTGTACTTTGGATTTTGGAGCACCGCCGGACGAGAAAGCGCTCGACGTTTCAAAGCGCTTTTCGATCTTGGAGGGATGGAGGATTTTCGGTGCTATCGTTTGCGGGGCCGGAGAAGCGATCAAAAGGAATTATCTGAAATATTGGTGGGAATAATTCGGAAAGTGCATCCTTAAAGCACACCACCCCACAAGAGATTATTCGGCAAAGGGCAGGAGATGCACTTTGAGCTATCGAGCACGTAATGGGAAAATCGATAAGGGGCTTAGGAGCGAGAGTCTCGGCTTGGAAAAAAAATTCAGACCTTCCCAGTCGTCGGACTGGGAAATTGGTAGGAATTATTGGGCGATCCGACTTTGAGAACTTTGAGAATGATTTTAAAAATGCTTTCGGGATCGGTGGAGTGGGCTCAGGAGTTGGAAGGTTTCGCTTCGAAGAAGTTCCGAAGTTTAAAGGCTGACCTGCGGTGAGGATCATTCGAAGCCGGATCGATTACGAAGGTTCGTACTTATAGAGGAAAATCCAATTGAAATTAATCGACCAATATTATGCTCGTGTTGATTTTCGGTACTCACGAGGATTAGAGGAATGGTCGAATGCTTCGGTTATTTGAAATTTCGCCAAGTTCCGAGATCGATCGCGTTAAAGAGAAGACAAGGAGATTCGGAAAATTCACGAGTGCTTTTCGGTTACCGCACGGTCGAATAAATCGAGCAAATTTATACGCGACGCTAATTGCATTTCCCTGTCGCCCCTCAGTCGTGTAATTGATTTCGTTATTAGCGCCGCACCCTGTGCGCGCTCGCTCGCTCCCTTGACTCCTCTGTATTTCGTTATCGCGGAAGGAGAATGCCGATGGCGACGCCTTTCGTGAATATCTGGAGCGTTTCGGCTACGTATCGCTCAAGCGAGTAATCGACGCGTCGATTGGCCAAGCCTACCCGAGCGGAGAAAGCATTCGGAGAAATTTCCTCTACCCAATCATTTCATCCAGAGTGAACACTGCCTCCTTTGAAATTCTCGTTTTGCCCAAGAATATTTGTCTGCGCGCAATATAATCCCGACAGAGATCCATGCCCCCGATAAATGATTTAAACGTAGTCGTCAATCATGGATATTTACGCTACAAGCTAATTCCCAATAAACATACAGACTGCAGACCTATCGAATTTAAGGTCACATTATACATTGTCCATTAATGAAACAGGGTATACCGACTGCTCTATTATCGGGTTTAACTCATTAGCGCCGACCTCGCTTTCACTAGGAGGAGAATAAACGTCATCGTGGATTAGTAAATCGTTAAAGGTTTAGTGCGTTTGACAGTCACCGTCCGGGGACATTGAAGTAATTGAAGAAGTGAATTTAGTGGCTCTCAAGGTCACGAAATGCATCAGCTTCGTGAGCAACGGCAACGATCGTTACCCCGCTAATTGCCGTATTAATAGTGACATTGATCCACTCCATTGCCGAGCAGCACGTCGTGGGATTTTCGCGCGGGTTCCACGAACTCACCAACAGATCTGCTAATTGCGTTGCCCTGTTATCTCCCTTCGCGGTTGATCGATTTACTTACTTAACCCAGTTGCGACGCGCGACAACGACGGCGTCGCGACGCCGATGAGCAGGCGTCGTGTACGCGAACGGGTTAACGTGATTTAACTATATTCCGCGAATAGAACGCGGATAGCACGCCAGTTGGTCACAGCACGCCAGTTGGTCACAGGGATTCCCGTTGGCAAGCGTAGGGCGGAAAATTTCATTCGCTGGGGACGAAAAGTTGAAATTTTGTCACACGGATTTTGGACTCGTACGGAGCGAAGAAGCGCCCGCGGAGGATTAATTCTGGCGAATAATTTCACCGATTCGGTTTACAAGGGCACATTTGCCGCGTCGGTGATAAAAATATTTGTTAAAAATATCTTCGTACAAAGCGAGGACGCTGAACGGCACGAAATCCCAATTAACCGCGCGCACTCGCGATTCAAATGTTTTCTGTAGCTCCCCTTTTCCAATTGCTCCTTTCTGTCTCTTTTTCTTTTTCCTTTTTCTCTCATTCTCTCTCTCTCTCTCTCTCCCCCTCCCTCCCTTCGTCGTCACTTCTTTACCCAGCGGCGTTACCGACCGCACGGTCGTACCAATTAAAATATGCTGCAAGGTTTCGATAGATAGACAGGCAGGCCGATACTAGGGGCTTCCATAATCCATTTGCAAAAGCTTTAGGCTCATATGTCTCTCCCTGCTGGGCATAATTATTTTAATTTGGGCCACGGCGCCGCGGAAGCCGTTCATCGGATCGGATCTTTAATTATCGATCCTCATTCCCGCGCACGTAGAGTCCGGACTTCTTTAGAAACGGAAGTGACCGGAAATAATTTTCTTTCCTCGCGAACCTTGTTTACGTCGACAAAGGAACCTCGTTACGCTCGTTTCTCGGAAATGCAATCATTCGAGGTGTTTCATCTCTGATATTCATTCTCAATTGGAATGTCGTATTTTCTTGGAATCGTTTATCTTTTCCGTTACAAGATTCTTCTCGAGAAAGGAAAGCAGGGAGGCGACGACACGGTTGAGAAAACGGCGCGCTTTAACGTTCTTTTAAAATTACGTAGTTCCGGATACGAGAGAACGGGAGAACTCCTATTAACCGAGTTATTATAAAACGTCAGAAACACTTTTACATTTTGTCCGCGACCCCGCCGCAACGATTGTACAGTTCAACGCGCCAGTTCTACCGTGATGCACGAAAACGTGAAGCGAGCTAATTTGCATGCTTGCCTCGTTATACAGTTTTATCCCCCATTTTGTTGCTCGTTACCTGCGCAATTACCCACTTGTCTTGCACTCAACGGTTTTATCGCGTTGCATTGTCATTTGTGTTCGTGGAAAAACCAAAATCAAGTGGTCGACGGTAGTTAACTGAATTAAACAATTTGGATTATCGCCTTGCGGAAAAATACCGGAAAACGCGTGAATGGCAATGGGGTTATTGACCGAAAGCAAGGATTCGTTAGTTCGCCCAAGCCACCCTTATGCGCCGCCATCTCTCTCTCTGTTCCTTTAAATCATAAAGCATGACGCGACGGAAGCGATCGATCGATGAAATACGTAAGGGTCGCCTGTAATTTTTCAACCGCGAACTCTGCTGCATGAACGGCTCCATCGATTCCCGGGCGTTCATTTATTAATCACGATATGGGGCCAACGTTAACCTTTTCCTTGCGCGGTAAGCCGCGCCCAGGAGGCCGTATCGAACATATCGTCGATAACGTACAGTCGCTCTTCCTCGCGACTATCCCATCGTATCGGATGGAAATGATTTCGCGAAGAAAAATCCCAGGGCAAATCTCGCGCCGTGATTGACCGATACAATCGGAGCGGAAGATTATTCTCGTACTCGCGAGTCTTCCTCGAGAGTGATGCCAAATGTGTAACGATTTCCGGTGAATAATTGGAGCACACATTTGTTTTCACGTAGACCCGTTACCTCATTCACTATTCGCCCTGTATTTACTAATCGTTTCGTGCGGTGAAAACACGGCTTACCGTTAAATGTACGCTCCAAATGCAAACGTTCGAACGACAAATATCGAAGATTATTTTTGCATGCAACCGGTGCTCCATGGTATTAAAAGAATTTTACGTAAATGGCAAGGTATTGCTTAATTCAATTGTTAAAACGTTTATGTTCTACGTCATCAAATTTTTCTATACCTACGCACAGTTTTATAACCGTGGATTCGCTGCTGAAAATAAATACGAGCACAAGAGAATTACGCAGTGCGGTCGACACTTTAATTCTGTCCCCTCGCGCGTATATCCAACGAATTGAAAGACCCGCGCGCGCGTTGTGAAAAATATTTGTAAAAAAAACGAACAAAAGATTTCCTTTTTTCGGGTGTCCTCTATTGGATGTCCGGGGATTGGGTGAGTAGGCTGTTGCAGCGTGAAAACAAAATCGTTCCCTTATCTCCGCTTTCCTTGGTCCTCTTTATATTTCCGTGGGATACTCGACAGGCTAACGACGCGGCCAAACACGCCCGCGTAGCTACGTTCACGTAGCGCTCCTCTATTTCCGAGGCTATTCGTGTGGGCCATTTTCTTATCTGCTTTCAAAAACTGGCACCCCACGCGCCTTCAAACAGCCGCATTATGACGGCGGCGCCATGGCGTCTACCTGCTCGACACACGAGCTATTATTGGACTCCCACCACGACGAGTACTCGCCCATTGTTATACCTTCTTTCCACTTCCTTTCCGTCTTCCTGTCTCTCGGTCTTGCATATTTATAGAAGCCGTTTACTTCTAGTAGCTCACTCTCGCAGCACCCATTTCTGTTTTAACCTTATCATCGCGAGACTCGCAAAATCCCGCAAGTACACGAGTGAACAATTCTCCTTTCTCCAGAGCATTTTGTGAATCTCGGCAGTGCTTCCAGTACCATGTTCCTTTATTTATACGTCTCCCCGTCTATTTATCTATCTTCGTATCTACCCATCGACCCATCCGTCACTTCCTTCCAACCCCTGTTGGGCTGTCCGTGGATCGATCCATTCATCCGCCCATCTGTCCATGCGTCCATCCATCCTGGTACCTGTCCGCCTCAGCGGCCATCCGTTCGCCTATACATCCACATATTTATCTGTCTACCCATCGAGATTGCTCGCTTTGCCCGTCGAGCTCGCGATTAAGCGGAAGCAGAATGAAAATCTGCGTCAGGCGTAATCCGAGGTGGGTATTAAAGGGACGAGACGATACGACGCAGTAAAAAATTCGAATCGTAACGATAATCGGCTGCCTCGCGCGCACACTAACTACCTTGCTAATTTATTAATTTATCGAGTCTCGTGAAAGCAGTCGAGCTACGGAAGGACGAAGGGCGGAACGAAAAGGCGCCATGCAGTACCGTCGTACATCGTTGTTAAAGGTTGTTCGGAGCTTAATAAAGCGACGGGGCTAATTGATAATTACGTCGCCGTGCCCTCGAGGAAAACTGTATCGGTGTATCGCGTGTGCAATTAAGCGCGCGCGAGTGCAAGTATAATTATGTCGCGTAATTGGCTACGAGCGGGAGATGAAAGACAACGGGGCTCGCTGCGTGTTCGCGAGCTTGTCCAGTGTCACCAGTTACATGTGGTAAAGTAGAATGTGAGCGATCGTTGAAAGAAATCAGGCGAAGGAGATGAGAGACAATGGGAATGACTGCGTGTTCGCGAATTTGTCCACTTACACGTGGTGAAGTAGAATGTGACTGATCGTTGAAAGAAATTAAGTAAGGGAGATGAAGGACAATGGGTCTGACTGCTTATTCGCGAATTTGTCCAGTTACACGTGGTGAAGTAGAATGTGAGCGATCGTAGAAAGAAATCAGGTGAAAGCGATGAGAGACAATGGGAATGACTGCGTGTTCGCGAATTTGTCCACTTACACGTGGTGAAGTAGAATGTGAGCGATCGTTGAAAGAAATTAAGTAAGGGAGATGAAGGACAATGGGTCTGACTGCTTATTCGCGAATTTGTCCAGTTACACGTGGTGAAGTAGAATGTGAGCGATCGTAGAAAGAAATCAGGTGAAAGCGATGAGAGACAATGGGAATGACTGCGTGTTCGCGAATTTGTCCACTTACACGTGGTGAAGTAGAATGTGAGCGATCGTTGAAAGAAATTAAGTAAGGGAGATGAAGGACAATGGGTCTGACTGCTTATTCGCGAATTTGTCCAGTTACACGTAGTGAAGTAGAATGTGAGCGATCGTAGAAAGAAATCAGGTGAAAGCGATGAGAGACAATGGGAATGACTGCGTGTTCGCGAATTTGTCCACTTACACGTGGTGAAGTAGAATGTGAGCGATCGTTGAAAGAAATTAAGTAAGGGAGATGAAGGACAATGGGTCTGACTGCTTATTCGCGAATTTGTCCAGTTACACGTGGTGAAGTAGAATGTGAGCGATCGTTGAAAGAAATCAGGTGAAAGAGATGAAAGACAATGGGAATGACTGCGTGTTCGCGAATTTGTCCGGTTACACGTGCTGAAGTAGAAAGCGAGTGATCGCTAAACGAAATAGGGTAAAGAATTGTGTTAGATTATTTTAATGATTGCCATTTGGGAATCGCGAGTATCGCAAGGAAAATCGTCCTTGTAAACCTCAAAAGAGGAAGTTTTCTCTTGAATGGCACGTCACAAGCGACCGGCAAACGTGTCCTTCCTCTCTTCAAACGACCCGGGAGCGAGCAGAGGGTCGCGTCCTATCGACGAGAGAATCACGGCGCGCAATATGCGCGCGGGTTTTCGCGAAACAATGTGCGCCGCGGGGGTAGACCCGCAACAATGCGCGACGCTGTGACGGCCGATGATGATGCGACGCATCGCAAACTCATTAATGCACCGCCACGTAGGCGCGCGCGCGCACTAATTGACGAAGGAGGAAAAGTTAAAATGGAGAAGCCTCCCGTGCGCGTGTGACGTGTTAACGCACGGGTGCGTGCAGCGTGTGTGAGCGAGTGTGCGCCATCCTCGACCAAGAGGAATCGATATCGAGCTCTCAGATGGAGCGTCAGACGTGCGGCCAAGTCGATCGCGGAATTTCTCGAGTGAAACGAGAAAACTTGGACGAGAAGGAAAATATCTCGTGGCGCATGACGACGAAGATGCGGAGTCGTGACTTTTGCGGGCGGAGTCGGCAACAGGATGGAAGGAAGGTCTGAAATGTGGCTAGTGAGCTGAGAGACGCAGGAGTTTGGAGACGCGATGAGAATTGTTCAAGAGATCGTATTTACAGATTTAAAATTTACGAATGTTAATGATGATCGGTGCTTGGTATTTCTGTGTAGCGAGAAGCTACGACGTTTTCGGAAATGGGTTAAAAAAATACGCGCGTTCTCGCGGATGCCATTATTTGATTTTTACCCAGTGAGCCCAGTTGCGCCACTACGTTGGCGTTCGCGAGAGGAACGGAAGCGAAAGATAGATGGAATTGGAAGCGCAAAAAGGAGAAAGGGATTCGGTTATGTTTTTGCGATTGCCCGACGACACGGCATCTTCCGGCAATGCCTGTGCGCCCATTTGTATACGCTGCGGTTTCGCAATTTTTTTTGCGAGTGCCCCACGACACGGGGGGGAAATGCGGAGAAGGAAGAGCGATATTGTAAAAAGAAGAAAGAAAAAACTATGAGTTTTTGTTGTCCGTGTTTCTTCGTGAAAGCGTCTCGGTATTCTTAACGGTACTCGCGAAAATGGCAAGGAAAATTGCAGTTGAGAGTGACGGAAGAATTGTGGAAGAATTATGCAGGCGCTTTCTAAAAAACAAACAGGCCTCCTAAAAATAGCAGGGAGGAAACTTTGGTTAAGAAGAAAGTATCAGAATCGATGATATTCGTGAATGTATCCGTGATCAAGGACGAATCAGTGGGAGAGGTAAAGCAAATTTTTGTCGTTTTCTGTCACAGTTGAAAGACCTACCCGAGGATCTCCGCAGCTCCTTCGGAGCACTTTTAATGGTATCCTTGCAAACGAGGAGGAAATGAATTACGACGAGTACTCGAGCGACGAGAATCCTTTGAGTGAAGTGTACCGCGAAGTGCAGGAGTGTAACTCTCGTAAAAGAATTTCGCCTCAGCGCGTAAGGACTTCTTTTGTATCCTTGAATGGTCTTTGAATTTCACGTCCGCTTTCCGTCGAGACTTGCGTGGCCAGTTGGCAAATTCGTCCGGGCTCTTTAAAAACGAGTCCCTCACAAAGGACGCACGAAAAATAACTGTAGAAATTTAAAGGCGACAGTTATCTTCGCGAATAAATTTGCTCGAGAGAGAAAAGCACCGGTTGGAGAGTAATTCTTTCTACGTCGTATAATGTAAAGCGGCTTCGCGGGGCACTTCCATCGTTAAATTCATTCTCGATAAACAAACGTAATATCCTTCACACGCAACGTCAATTTTGCGCCGTGCACAAATCCTTCGCTTCTCTTGCGGGCTAGTGCTCACGTGCCCCACCGCGCCAAACGTCGAAAGTGGAATTCATTTTCTGGCGAATCGCGGCCACGAACCTAATCCTAATCGTCCGATGCGCCGGTAACGAAGGATCGCGATGGAATCGCGAGGGTAGGCGCACGAAGGGATTAGCAGATCGAATGATAAGATGAGGACGAGAGACAAGGCGGTGGTGTTCGTCCACGAATAACCTTCGAGTTGAGGGGCTGCAAGCTTTTACGACTTTTCGCGTCGCATGGCATCCGCATCGAACCGCAACGCACTCCACCAACCCCCTCGGCTTTTTGTCTCCTCGCCCTCTCTCCACCCTCCTCTCTCCTCTTTCGCCTCCTCTTCACGCTCGACGTTCGTTTTTCTCTGCTCCTTCGTCTCGCACTCGTCGCGTCCCCTCCACGTTCTCCAGTAAATTCCTCCCGTCAACTCTCCTCTTCCTTCGTTTGTTTTTCCTCTCAAGCACCGTTCCTTTTTTTTTTCCTCTTGCTTCGTCCAATGTCCACATTGGCCATTCGCGCTATACCTGTGCATTCTCTTCTCTTTCTCTGCTTGTCTCGTTCCACCCTTATTCCAAATTCCTTTCTCGTTTTCCATTTCTCCCTCTCTCTTTCTTTCTTTTTCCGTCCTCACCCATCCACCCTCCACATTCAGCCCCAAGACGCTCGCATCCTCTTGCGGCGTCATTCTCATTCCTGATCCCTGCTTCCTTTCACCCCCTCATCCAGCCTTTATTCGCGGTGGGAGCGCGCGCGTAACGTTCATCCTTCATCGGTCTCTCCAACCCCCTTTTTCGTAATTCTCGAGCGATCGAAGTCCCTTCGGTTCGCTAGAGCGCAGATAGAAATCCGTTTTTCCGGGCGGCTGCGTGCCGATGAGACGTCGAGATGAGATCGTCGAGAGGAGAGGAGCAGGCCTGCTTCAACCCTCCTGCTCATCGGCCGTCCCTTTTCTACCTCGTCTAGCAGCTTCCTTCGAGCAACGACTCTCCTTCCTCTACGCTCCCGTCTTTCCACGAGGACGAACCTCTTAAGTTGCGAAATATTACGAGGGAACGAAAAGAACCCGGAGGAAGGCCATGGAACTGCGACGCAATCAGCTGCTAGCTGCGATAAAACTCGAGAAAATTTCTATATCCATTTTTATATCGTTTATCGTGTCCGGCCTCTCTTTATCGCTTGTTGCGAATAAAGTGGAGAGCTTCTCCTATCATCGGCGTGCAGGATCGAATTACGCGATGAATGTTGTAATTGTTTAATTTACAACGGTCTGTGCTGCGCGCTTTCCGCGAATCGCGTAATAAGTTTGATTTGACGTGATTAATAATATAAATTACAGAGAGATATGCGTTGCCTTTTATTCGCTCGCCAAAGATGAAACGAAATTGCTGATGTACGCGCGCCTGTACCTCGTAAATTGTTTACTGCACTAATTAGCGAGCACGTAGCTCTTTGTGGAAGCACGCTCGTACCATCGCGAAGCGAATTCGCAGGTAATATGCTTGGAAAATGTTTCGAACTTTTTTCTCTTTTTGTTGTCGAAATAACATTACGCTCGTTTGGTTTCACGTAAAACTGTGTAACGTGGAGCAGTGCGCGTGCAGCGGGCACCCGCTATTGCACATTTCCGCGTAAAACATATTGAACTTTTTTTTCAATTCTGTGACCCCAACGACGTGATGCGCATCGCCATCACGCTTCTAAAAGCTTTTCCACCTATTGTTCTCGTCCGCTCTCCTTCTCTCTGCCTCTCGCGAGGTAGTGGCGCAGGCGAGACTCCTCGATAACAAGAGCACCGTATTAACTTTCGAAGTAACGGCACAGGGTAGAAGAGGAAACTTCGACCGTGCTACGGACAGCCGGTTAACGTTTCAATTAAACGTAGTACCCCGAGAGCGAAAGTTCTGGAGAGAAGGACATTAGGCTGGACAAGAGAAGGAGGAAGCGAAGGATCGAGACGCTCTTTTGCCCGATCACTTGACTCCGTAACTAAGAATAATAAGGGGGAAAATATTAACGGCTTCGTGAAACTTCGGCAGAGCTATAGAGACCGAGGCGCATGGGTGCATACAGCTTAAGCGCGGTAGTGGAAGTTTTAGTAGTCTCCGGATTTTCCCTCCTCCCATTTCGACTGTCGATTTTAATAAACCAGCCTCGCGCCATCCAAAGGAGAGCCTGTAATAATGATAAGCAACCGACCGGTACGAAGAAGAGGAGAACGGGGCGCGAGGAGCTTTATTTCGGGAAAGAAAAGTTTCTCGCTGACGCGATTAACGACGTTTCCAGGACTTTCGTGGAGGGAATTCGCGGAAAGTCACGAAGCGGAGTTTTGGGTGTGGGCGAGAGAGGGAGAGAGAGAGAGAAAGAGAAAGACCAGAAGAGAAGAGGGTTAAGGCAGAGCTTTCCGTAATCGCGTCTCCCGCGTGCTCGCGGTCGCTCTGCCTCGCAGTTAACTCGCGCACTCGTGAGGACAAAAGGCCCATTTCGTCGCTTTTTAAGCCCCGACCCTGTGCTCAAAGTCACCGCGTCGTCGTCGTCGTCGTCGTCGTCGTCGCGGTGCATCCGAGCTTGCGAAAGAGCGCCTCTTACGTAAGCGGTAGACAGGTGCACCCCCGACCACCTCACGCCACAATTTTTCGCGATTCCTCTCTCGCGGCCCTCTTAATTTCTCGATTCGACGAGTTTTTCGGAGGAGAGAGATCCTTCGCGGATCCGCGACTAGTAGGCGTGAGCAAGAGCCACGGCCCGTTTGAAGAGGCGCTGTTCAAAGCCCATTGTGCACCGCCTCTATCGCGATCCCGCGATAGGGATTCCGACGGAAGACGAGTGGCACAACGAGATTCGAGGCTGGATACATCAGAGTGGTGCACCGCAGAACGTGTCGATTCGCTTGTTAGGGATCTCGATTGTTGCCGTTTCGAGCTCTCTCGCTGAATCTCGATGGATCAAAGATTCCACGTCCAAGAGCACTTCGCGTATTTTATGATACAGTGGAAAATAATGGGGTGCTTCCTTAGAAAAATGACGGGGAGCTTGCCAAAGTCTGTCACTACTTTATCGGTGCTTCCTCGCATCGCGAGGGTAGGTTCCTTGCTAAATTCTGAGGATCTCGCATTCCATTTCCGCATCTCGCTCAACGCGTTCAGTATTCCTCCCTCCCAATTACAAGCCGCAGCTCCTCGACGCCCGTCCTGCAACCCCGTCGCATTTCAACCCTTTCAGCACGCTCGGCTGTCACGCCCGGGGCGACAACGCAGTTGCGTGGAATTAATTCCGAGTAGCTACATGTACGTTGGCTCTCCTATCTGAAAATCACGCTCACGAGCTGCCAAGAGCTTGCTTGTTGAGGAGAAAAGAGAGAGAGAGAGAGAGAGAGAGAGAGAGGAAGAGAGAGAAAGAGAGAAATCTGCGAACTTCCCGGGATGCATTGGAGCGTGTTTTAGCAAGTCACCTGGAATACCCTCTGGCCAGTGTATTCGAACTTTGTCGCGCACGATTCTCTCGAGTAGCAGGCACGCGAGTCAATTGCATTTTTGTCTTCTCACGTTTCTCCCCGAAATTACCTTCCTCGACTGATAAGAGTCGCCACGCTCTCTCGGACGGACTTGTACCATTTGACATACTCACTATGAAGCAGCCTTTACAATAAATGAGCCACTCGTAATAGCAAATTCGTTCTCCTCGAGAATCCAAGAGTTGACAAGCTACAGGCGTAGAATCAATGGAAATTACAACTTCCATTGTGGCAATCGCGAGACGATCTCGATAGAAGTGTATCGAAGAACGGTGCTCACGGACACGCGCGGCCGCGCAATTTCCTTATGGCCTTAGATATTCTCGTTGAAAATTCTCAACCCTCTTGTTACTTGCAAATGTAGAGAATAACATGGAGATAGGAACCGGACGGTATCTAATTTCCTTATTCGCCGTGATATTCTCTCGAAGTTTCTCGACACTCTTACAATAGCGAAGGCCTGCCGCTTTTATGAGAATCGAGCCAATTCGAAATCCATCCAGACTACAGGCCCATTGCCGTAATTCCTTGCGACATAAATGCTACCGTGTCGACAGCTTCGCATTATCACGTCGAGCCGCGAGTGGGATGAGTGACGAGGATGAATCGTCGAACGTCGAAATTTCGTCGGGACGCCAGGGGTGGCCGATGATTAATTTCCAGAGTGTAAACGCGAATTGTTCCTTTGTGAGCCTCTTCGTGCCATTGCGATCTCTCACGAGAACTTCGCGTACGAGTGAGTATTCGAGAGGAGCTTTGCGCTCGACTCACCTCGCAATTATGCAGCATTCGCAGTTGATCGATGCACGCGAAAGAGCACCGTTGGCACGCGAGAGTATCACTCGAACGCGACAAATGTGTGCATCCATATTCGCGATGGCCCACTGTCCTTATCGTTCAAACAAAATACACGCCTGTTCGTTATCATCGAGACGCACTCGACGGACCACTGGCGAATAAACCGGCAATAATGAACCCTTTATTTCACGAAATTCCCTATGGTCAATGCAGCTCGAGAACCCGTCTCGATCTCGTCAACTGGCACTCGTAAACAACAAAGGCCAATTAATGGTTCGTAGTTCGCCGCGAATTTTACATTGGACTCGATTTCTCGTAGAAACTCCATTCTACGAGGGGTTGCCGGGGCGGCACGAGGTAACAACTTACTGAAACTTTCTTCTGCATCGCTAGCAATCTCACGCTTCTTCGTCAAAATATCTAGACTACATCCTCGAATTCAAAAGTCCTCGGACGTGGTGCCACTCGAACTGTGAGACGTGGCTGCGTGCGGCGGGCGCGTTGGCGTCGCGACGGCGAAGTGCCGCGTCGCGAGCGGCGGCTCCATCGTGACAGCCGCCCGTTACGTCCGAAATGCACTCAACGAACTGACGAACGAACGAACCGACGGACGAATGGATGAACGGCAAGCCGATGAACCGGGCGCCCGAGCGAAACGACACGCACGATATCACAGCGTGACCGCAACGCTACGCGGTCGTCTCCTCCGGACCCAACCAAATTGCCCTGTTCCTCCTCGCGATCATCGCGATATTAGCGCGGAACCCTAGTGGGATGTAATTTTCATCTCGAACGCATTCGACGAGGGGACCAGCGCAACGGCCAATAAAAAGTATAATCTAGACAGTTTTTCTTTCGCGTGCGCACGCGATTGTCAATGGACGCATTTCGACAAGACGAATTGCCGCAAATTTTCACGATTCTCGCGTAATTTTTGTTTCCACACCTCAAATGTCTGAAGGGATGAAATTTTCATTTTGAATGTATTCGACGAAGAGACCAGTGCAACGGCTAATAAAAAGTACGATCTAGACAGTTTTTCTTTCGCGTTCGCAGGCAAATATCAGTGGACGTAATTCGAAAAATCGAATTTCGGCGAATTTACACGATTCTTGCGTAATTTTTGTTTTCACACCTCGAATGCCTCGGGGATGTAATTTTCACCTCGCACGTATTCGACAAGAGGACCAGCGCAAAGGCCAATAAAAAGTACGATCTAGACAGTTTTTCTTTCGCCTTCGCAGGCGAATATCGGTGAACGTAATTCGAAAAATCGAATTTCGGCGAATTTACACGATTCTCGCGTAATTTTTGTTTTCACACCTCGAATGCCTCGGGGATGTAATTTTCACCTCGCACGTATTCGACGAAGGACCAAGTGTAATGGCGAATAAAAAATCCCATCCAGGCACTTTATCTCGCGTGTGCGACCACGCTATTATTTATCAATGAACTGATCAATGAACGTCGGATTACACGACGGGATGCACTCTCGCGTGATCTTCGTCCGTACACCTGAAACGCGCGTGTCACCCCTGTGGTGTGCCACACGCTCATCGAATTCCGTCGTATTCCTGCACCCTCTCTAGGCTCGACCTCGAATATTTACCTCCGGCCGGAATAAAATCGCGGCTCGCGATAAAACGCGCTGAGCTGCGTTCCGCAACGCGAATGTTAAGTGGCTGACTCGCGCGGGGCGTAATTATCGGGAAACGAGCGCGCCGCCGGATCCGCGAATTACGCAGCCCTCCTACCTCCCACCCCTTCTTCTCGCGCGACCCGCAACAACCTCGTATCAACGGAACTATACCCACACTCTGGGTCAAGCGGATAAGCGTGGCTAAATAATTTAATAATTTCTAGAATCACTGTCTTTCTTGTTTTTCACTCCACCCTCTTTTCATTTCCGCCTTTAATTTACGATCCCCTTCTTCCTCATTTTCGTTCCCACCAGCTGTTCCTCAATTCACGCCCGTGGCTATTTCAAGCGTTATATCCGCTAAACGGACATATACGCTGGGCAAATTGCGTTAAAGTTTTATTACGTTATTCTCTTTTCTTTTCTAGTCTTTTTTTCTTTTCTTTTTTTTTGCTTAATATTGAAGAAACGGAAATTCGAATTACTCGTATACAGAAGTGGAGGCCCCTACGTGAACCGTGAAACGCGCGGGTGAAGCGAGTAAATGAAGTTAAACGTGTGTAACAATTTCCGAAATCGGGCAGTTACTTTTTTCTCTTCTGGCTTCATCTTTTTTTTTGAAAACTCGTGTGCATATCCCCGTGACACGCGTTTGGAGTACCGCCAAGGGGAGACGCGTGCGCGCCAAGATCGTTAGCCGTGACTTATGAATATGCATCGCTCGCGTTTTGCCGACGAGCGAAGCAGCAGACGTGAATCGTGAAGGGCTCGTGAAGAATCGTGAATTGCCGAAGGAGGCGAGATTGCAGGAGGGAGGGAGGGAGAGAGAGAGAGAGAGAGAGAGAGAGAGAGAGAGAGAGAGAGAGAGAGAGAGAGAGAGAGAGAGAGAGAGAGTAGGGAGAGAGAGAAAGAGACCGACAGCAGGAAAATAAACAGCAGGGAGAGGAGGACGGGGGTGGAAATCCCGAGAAAATCACATCAACCCTGTCGAGCGGCAATTTAAATTAACGCGTCGACCACGGGGCACAGGGAAGCGAGTTCTCTCGCGAAAAATTTGCAGACGCCTTGGAATTTCTCTCGTGTCACCCGTGACTGGCGGCGAAATCGAATTCAACGTCTACTCGAATGAAATCGCGACGAAGTAATCTTTACAAAAGCATGTTGGAACGAAAACAGTTGTCGAAGCTCGAGACCACTCTCGACTCCATCGACTCGTGAGTAGAGGTATTCGCGTTGTTCTCGTTCAAGCACGAGCTCGATCAATTCTGGCTGGTAATCGCGCGATGTGTCGGCCTCGATAACACCGACTGGGACGACCGTTTAACGACACCTCCAGTTTACTGCTCATAGCAGACGGACTCATTGCAGGCTTGCGCTTTACCGCTTCCGTACCATCGAGCGCGAGTGGATCGAACGAGGTAAAAGCGTCCTGACGATGGAATTGCATCAGCGAAATTAAACACCTCGAGAGCTTTCGAAACAGCGCCACCTTCGGTTTCCTTTGGGTTAGACTCGTTCGCATAATTTCGCGGCAGGAAGAAATGCAAATTGTTTCCGAGATAGAAAGAGAGAAGCGATGGAAAAACAGCAATGGAGAGTTTGCCGGCAAGAGAGAATAACGAGATTGCAAAATTGGAACGCGGCAGGCGCAGCCCGCGGAAAGTTTCGACGTCGGCCTCCGTCGCTCGTCGCGTCTCCTCCGGCGAGAGAATCGATCGATTTCCGTACCGTGTGCCAGCGGAATCACTATGCCAACAATCTTACTGTACTTTCGCAGTCAACTCCGAGCCTATCTTCGGCACCGGTCCATCGCGCACGATTTCTTTTTCCATTAGTCCGGTGCGACGGCGGCACGAGCTCGATCGTGCAACGCTTGGTCGCAAACGCGTCGTGGAAGCCACGTGCCGCTACAAAATGTGGAACTCGTGACGGCGAGGACTTGACGAAGAAGGAACTGACACAGCGAGACACGGCCACACGAGTCGAAAGTGCCACGATCAAAAATACAGCAGACAGAATAAAAGTTGAAGAAGGTAGAGCGAGAAACGGAAGAAATGAAAAGCGAAATATCGGATGGAAGAATTAAAGTATTTGACGCGAAGGAGCGCACTGTGGGCATAAAGTCGTTTTTTAGTGCCAACCGTCGTTCGATGGCTGAATTCTCAACCGATTGCGATGAAATTAGTCTTAAAATGCGCGTTATTTATCGTACTACAGCAGAGACCTGCACTTTTTTTGGTATTACAATTTGTTGACCTCTTCAGCTGGAAAGACGTGCTGTGCACGTCGCTTCTTATCCACTTCTAAAGTGGCAAAGACGTGGTACGCCATTTCGAATTTTGAAATTTGTGTCACGGTTTCGTAATCGGCGAACTCGAAAACCCTTGTATATCAAGATCGAAGGGATTATGAACACCGTAACCAAAAAATAATTGCCAAAAGTTTGAAACAATTTCGATTTTGTATCAATTAACAAATTGCCATATCAAAAAGAAGTGCAAATCTCTTCTATAGTACAATAAGTAACGCGTATTTTACGCCTAATTTCATCGCAATCGGTTCAGAATTCAGCCGTCGAATGACTTTTGGCATCAAAAAATGACTTTATGCCTATAGTGGAGAGGGGAGAAATGCGAGATGCAAAGCATAAGGACGAATTTCCACGAGGCGCAAGACAAATGACATTCGAGTGGAAACGAAATTTCCGTCATTGCGAAACTTCCCGGTGGAAGCGGAAGTGGGATCGAGTTCCGTCGTGGGAGAGACGTCCCTCGCCCGTAGACGACATCTCGCAACGTAATTGCACGGAACCAGGGAAGGAGCATCCCGCTCGATAATGACCCGACCAGGCACTTACGCGTAATCGAGAACGATATTGCCCAGGATTCGACGTGGATTGACTCGAGGGTCGAAGACAAATAGCGATGTGCCGACGTCGAGCGGGGAAGAGGTCGAATTCTTAAGGGCAAATGGGACCTCCGGCTCCCAATGCGGAGAGAATGCATTTCTCTGTAGTACGAGACACGAAAGGATGACGCAATTGCGACCTCGTCACCACGGGAGCACGTAACAGTCCGGTGATATCTGATGTAAAATTGTGGACGCGGGACAGAAGATTGGAGCCCTTCCCCCGACGACTTGGGTACTAAAAGTCGAGGGAGCAATGAAGTCAACGGAGAGACGAGAGTCTTAAATCCAGTGAGTTTGTTCGTAAACGTAAAGCGAATGTACGAGTCGGAGTAACTTTAGTCGGCAATGAGATGTCCATAAATAATAACTGTCGCGGGATTAAAAATAATTGTAGGATCGATTCATCTTGATGATTGCAATAATCTCATCGCTCGAGTGGTTTTTCGAAGGACGTCGATTACCTGACGGGGGCAAAAGTTTCCTCGAAACCGGACGACGAAAAACAAAGCGATAAAACGTTCTCCGTGATCAACCGTCTCGACGGTGTGACGACCTTCCGCCAATGTAACGCTCGATGTAACTTCGGTCCCCGTGACGCCCTACATTGCGACGGTGACCTCCCACGACACCGCAATCCGATGACGTAAGCGTCGTGTAAAATTACGAACGACTCGCGCTCCTCTCCTTCGCTCCAAGCCAAACCATCCGGCACGACCTCCTCCGAGTAGTAAAAGTCAACCCGGCCTCGACGCGGGCGCACCGTGGCAAGTGGTAAAAGTCAAAGCGAAAGCCCGAAAGCGGAGAAAGTGAGAGGAGCAAACGAGCTAAGTGCCGAGAGTCAATGTGTATCCGGCCTAAAATTACCACGCACTCTCTACGTGCGGTGGCTCGTTTCCGGACGACTAACTTCCACTGGTCACATTGACGTAGCCGTCGAATATCAGCGCGCGGGAAGAATTTAAAAATCCGAATTTTCGCTCCTTGCGTACTTTAACCAACTTCGAAATCTTGCTTAGGGCTTGGGGTAGAACATTAGAGAACAATGGGACGATGGCACGCGTAGAACGTTGGCGAACCGTGGATAGCTTCCGTGCGAAGTAGATTGGAGACGCGATATCATTGGCGTCGGGTCGTCGACCGGCTCACGGTATCGACCGAGGAAGACAGATGTTCCAGAATATATACCGTTGTGTGTCGCACGGTTGAAGGACAGAGCAAACCCAATTAACAGGGTAGAACCCATAGCAACCCGATCGAACGCGCTCACGGCGCCAATCGCGTTGCATAGCCTCCGCCTCGCTTGCCGCACACCAACGCGCTACCCTGAAACATTCGACGAAGTTAAACCGTCGAGTAGAAAAATTCCTTCGACTTCTTCTTTTCTTAGGACAACTTCTCGTCCCGGTTTTCGGCGCGGCACGAAGATCCTTCTTCCGCGTCACCGCGTTTCCGGAAGAAGGGTCGAATCCTGTCGAAACTGTCCACTTCCTCTTTTCTTCGCCTTTCACCCTCGTCATTTGTTCATTCTTATCCTCTTTGTCCTTTGAGTAGAAGAGCAAGACGAACATTCGATTGGCATTCGCACGCTCGAAATGATTTTATCGTGAAGCCCACGTTCTCGCGTATCGAAATTTCGCGTATCTGAAAAATGTATGGCAAATACACGGCGACACGTCCTGAAATATTTTCAATAAACCTCGTCGACCTTAAGGCTGGTGAGGCGTGCGAGGAAAGATGGAATGGAGGAAGCCGAGAGAGGCTGATACCACGGTGGTAAGAAGGAATTGCAAAAAAAAAGCGAAAATGAGCGAGACGACGCAATTCCGGCGCAGATTCTGACGTAATAGCGACGCCTGGTTGAGTTCGCCTGCAGGCTACGATCTCGACCGTATGGCGACTCGACCTCTCTCATACGGGGTGGCCTCGTATAAAAATCGTCCGAAAATTTCGAAATTTTGAAGTAAAACTATCGAAAACAAAAGTCCGGTGGTCACGCATAATTAACGGGAGCGACAACTTTATTCCACTCTCACCCCTCATTATTCTCTTCTCCATTCATTGAAACTTTAAATCGATAAGATTCCAAGTCCTACGTAAAACCTAAAGCCCTCGACAAGCATACGTAATAAGAGCGGAAAATCCAATTGCACCGATGTAATCTCTCGATAAAAATTCGATGCGCCTGTTTGCTCGCCCACGGTACTTGTAAATTATCGCTTTGCGGTATAATTCCATTCTAAACAACATCTCTGTGGGACAAGGGAGAGCTCGTGAAGCTTCATGAGAACTCGTACAAGTGAAGAAGTAAGTGGAGGGACACCCTATATGCCACGGCTGTTATCAACGCGATTGCGCCTCGTTGTAAACGATATCGCTCAGGGGCAATGCGAGTGAGTGGTGGTAGGAGTCAACGTACGCCAGCTACGAGCATGACGAGGAGCACAACGGCGCGTCATGTTGCTAGGATGTACGTGACGTCGATACGTCACGGTGAGAAGGGAGGAAGGGAGAATTGGTGGCGAGGGTTGCTGCGACGGGGTGGTGTTGAGGCGTCGGGGGTTGCTGCCGCACAAGGCCGTGGCGCAGTGCCGGTTTCTCGTGCTACTTTTTCGCGATTTTTGCGACTTCCGCAGATCGTGCGGCGAAAGAAGTGGGATAATTGAGAGCGCGGGGTGTCAGATTGGTGGCTGGAGAAGAGAGATTAGGAAATTAATGAGCTCAAGCCCGATTGAGGCGCGACGTGATTCGGGACGCTTCACCGAGGGATTGCAACTCGAAATGCAAGACTTAAATGCGATTTCAAGAGAATTTGAGATGAGCGATGCGAATGAAAGAGTAGAGTACCTCGAGGGAGAAGTTGGAGTGGCACTATCGAGCGTTATTGAGAAACGCTAATTGTTTTCTTCTCTAGCCCTCGAGTACGTGGATCGTCCATTCGCCCTCAGGATTGAGGATAGAAGAGAGCGGGTATTTTCTTTGCCGAACGTGTACAAGCGTTAATACGTGACGAGTACGCGGTCGCACGAAAGCTCGGGTGAGTCACAGCTGTGCACAACTGGAATCGCCCACGTTTATTACAATTGGCGTTCCTCCGCGATGTCTGACATTAAATACTTCCGTGATTAAGCTTCGCGTGCTACCTTCTTACAAAGAAAAACTTCGTTTTAAATTCCACGGTAGAATGAAAAACGAATCGTTATGCTTCTACCGCGCTAAAACGAAGCGCGGTCGAGTTTTGTTCTGCTCGGTGGTAGTTGTTCTGCCGGAGACAAAAACGGAAAATTCGTGGAAATTACACTTGGGCGCGAGTGAGCGGCGCACCCTAATGAAAGAGAGAGAAATGGAGGACTGTTCCAATTTGCGAACTCTCGATTTTCCGCACCGTAGGAGGACGATAAAAAATTCTTAACTCCAAACTGTTGACATTTCCCGAGCAATTCCACAGTTGGCGATATAATCGAATTTGCGAGGGCTCGAACGGATGGTCTAGCCCAGTCCGGAGTGAGAAATGCCCGACAACGAATAACTTGTGGGCTCGCACGTGACTGATTGTGGAACGGCAACTGACAATTGGACGACGTACGAACGTCACCTCGAGCAAACGAGGACGCGCACATTCGCAGTTTGCTTTTTGCAGCGCCTCGAAGTTCTCGGTACGAGCGCACCGAAGGCAAATTGACTGCGGAGGAAATTAAGCTCGAGTGCCGGTACACCCCCGAGTAAATTTTATATCTCAACGACGTCACTCGATTGGCTTTCGATATCCGCGTTTTACAACTCGCCTTCTTTTTACTTCTCGTTCGTTTCCGTTGGAGGAAAGTGCCCGCTCGGTAGACCAGGTTCCAGGAGAACTTGTCTTTCAGAGGAAGATGGCATTCCCGTATCGAAAATAATTTACATTTTGACGTGCGGCCCGCGGTGCCTCTCGTAAACATTCTTCGTGACGCGGCGACGTTTATCGGGCACTCTTATGCATGACGTTTGAGATTTCCGGCAAGTTTTACGCCTGCTCGTAAGACTAGCCATAGTGGAACGACATGGACGCCGGTAAATTCCTTTTTTACCTCGGCCTTTATTACGCGGCTCCGATCTCAACGGCGGTGAGGCGAGCGATCGTTGGAAATTCGCATAAACTCGCATGGATATCGCGTGGCCGATGACCGAATTCTTCCTCAGTGGGCCGAGATCGTCGAAGAAATTGTATCGAAGATGCTCCACTTTCTTTCGCACGCTATTTCTCGTTGCGTCCGCCTCGGCGATATCTTTCGTGCGTGAAACGGTTATTAGACGGTTGACCTGCCATTGGCGTTTACCATGCGAATTCGTGCTTCAAAAGTACTACAGATCTTACGTCTCGGTATTTTTAAAAAGCTTATACCATCCCACCCTAAGAATACTCCGCACGAAGAACCACTCCAATTTCAACCTAGCATACCTCTCGTTTCAAACAATTAACGTCACGTTGCAACGTAAATTCCGTAACATGCACTTATACGTGTACATATTTCTTGCCGATCTCCCGTAAACTTTTCTCCCCTCCGCCCTTTCAATCCTCCGCTCGAGCCTGGAGCGACGATCGATCATTCACCGCCAAAAATACTCTCTCACCCGTGATGCCCTAGCCAAATTTACCGTTCAACTTCTACGCCTCCCTAACGCTCATCCCTCAACTTCCACCCCCCTACTCGCCGATTAGCTTCCTCGACGTGTGACCCACGCGCGTGAACTCGGCCCGCGCGCGACTTTTTCTTCCACTCCGCCTAGCAACACCGAGGTGGGTGCCCCTCGTTCCCGGTCTTCCTGTCAGCCAAGCCACCCCCCTTAGTTCGTATTCTAATTGCACCCTCCTCTTCCTCCTTTCCACCCCTCCTACCTCAACCCCCTTCGTATTGCGCATTGCAGGCCCGGTGTTGTGCCAGCGAGTAGTAAAAGTCAACGTGCGCGCACGGCACCCGGGGGTGGGTTGAAGGGGGTGAGAAAGAGGGAGGGTGGCTCGGGGGTGGACCACCCGCGAAGGCTCAGCAACGGTGCACGTGACGGTGTGTGCATACTGCATATCGACGGACATATACGAAGCGAAGAAGGTGGAAGGAGACGAAGGTAGGAAGGAAGGAGGAAACGAATGAAGGAACGATCGGAGGCGGTGGTGGCGAGCGGTGGTGGCGCAGTGCCGTCTTCGCTCGCCTGCCGGCTCGGCCCGCCTCCCCTTTTCGTGACACACGGTTGCTAGATATTACTGGGAGCCCCCTGGTGGCCGATTGCAGTGGCGGTTGAGAGAAGAGGAACACGATGATGAGAAAGAGAGAGAAAGAGATGAGTTGCGAAAGTAACTAGACCGCTTCGCGGTTCTCCTCGAGAAGGGGTTCACTCGTGAGGCCTGGTAAGTGTCGGTGAAGTGAGAAAACTAAAAGGGAGATGAATGAGGTGAAATTGAAAGAAGGAGGAACGAGGGACCTTTAGTTATTCGCGGATCGTGGAGCAAAGGGAACCGCACGAGCGAGGAGGAATAATTGAGAGGATCGTGCACGCTTCTCTCCGTTCCTACGTATTAGGTACTCTCTCGTGAACTGCTCTAAGAAGAGACGCCTCTCGTTGAGAGACGCAATTCTCTAGGTCGACCTCCCTCGCTCGCAGACTTCCTCCCGCAATTGCAGTTTATCGGGGCCAACAGAAAGGCGGAGAGTTTATGGAGCAGCGCGCGTGCGACGTCCTCCAAGTGCTCCTCCGAGGGGCATCGCGGGGACGAGTAATTCCCTCTTCGGTCTCTGGCCTCCTGCGCGGTCTCCTAGCGTACTCTTAATCGCGAAGTTTATAGAGGATGCGTCGAACGGAGGAAATCCTCGAGATAACCGGCACGTTTAATCCGCGAGTCGTTCAACGTGTGTTCCACGATACTTTCGTGTTCCTCGTCGCATGAGTTATTGGATACGTGTGGAGCGGTGAAACACGCGTATAATTTCTAAAAGAAAAACCGCTCCGGCTGTTTAATTTTCAGACGCTTCGGAGAATGATGGAACGCCTTGCCTCGAAAGAAAATCGGATAAGACGGAGGAAGTCGTAAACGCCGTGGAAACGTTTACGCCAAAGGTAGTTTCGACGTTGGAAACTCCTGATAGAACAGTTTCTCAGCGAGTGCGAGAAGAAGGACGGGTGGAGAAGGGGGTTTAGTTTTCGCGATGTCATTCCCTCTTATCTTTAGCTTCGCTCACTTCGTTCGATCAGCCCTCGTTCGTCGAACGGCAGCAGGCGCTTTCTTCTGTCGTATAAAGCGGCTCGTTGGAACGAGGTATAAAATCGGGAGTTTCGAATGAAATAGGGAGATGCCACTGTCGTTGAACGCTTGCTCCCGTTTCATCTGGAATGACGAATAACGGCTCGTTAGAATTGTTCGGTCGCATTGACGACGCCATATCCTTCCGAATAAAACAAATCCATTGGTCGTCTCCGATTAATAAAACGAGCGCAAGTGAGATTAATGGAGGATCGAGATTTACGAGGAAGAAATGGGCTGAGGTGGAGCAAAAGAAGAAAGGAAACAGAGAAAGAAGCTCTCCTCGACGATTGGTCACATGGTTCGACGCGGAAAAGACCCACGATATCCCTCTTATTTCCAGTCTGCTAATCCGTAATGTTGCCGGGCGATTAGTCGGTGGTGGAAAGGGGGCCATATCGTCGGCCGATGGTAGAAGAGGAAGGAATGATCAGGGGTGGCGGAGGACAAGAAGGGCAGAAGGGGCAAATGCGATGCGGGCAGAGGGCAGGCTGAGGGCGTAGAAACGCGAGGAAGAGAGGGTCGTTTCTACGTGGGTTAGAAGTTCGTGGGGGTGGCTGTACACGAGTAGAACGACGAGAAGGGGCGAGGCTTATGCGGCACCCATCGAAACCCCCTTCCACCAGAAGCCGAGAAGCATGCCAATTTCTACGGGCAGAAATTTACGAGCCGTGGTGAACCGCAGGGTGAACCCTTTATTCTTCCCACCTCACCACCCCCCGCCCCTTCCCCCTTCTTTTTTTCGCGCCTCTCTCCATTCGTTCCACCCCTTCTCTTTCCTGATTTCTTTTTTTACTCTCCTTCACCTCAATCCCCTATCGCAGGCTTCCACCTTACGCCTCGAGATCCTATTCTGGCATTCTTACCGAATTACACCTACCGGCTTAAAGGTTCCCCTTTGCCGTGCGCGGGCACGATAAAACTTGGGTCCACGAGAGCCAAGCAAAGGGAGAGGAGGAGGAAAAGATCGCATCGGAGCAGGACTCCTGTAAGACGTATCCTGCTGTTGCATCCAGCGCGCGCCACATTCCTTCCTCTCTATTTCCAAGATTCTCCGAACTGCGATCCGCCATACACGCGAAGCACAACCTCTCGTGGGATCAAAGTATTCGTACGCGAGAGAAAGAGATTCTGATTTATTCCTACGACGCCTTTCCCGCCTACCTTTTTCATCGCTTCAAGTTCACGCGCAAGGAATCGAACTTCCCTTCTATTCTCTACCGCTCCTTTTGGTCCGCTACCTCCTACCCTCTTCCAATCCCTCCAGACATCGATCCTCGTCCGCCCATTTCCTCCGGTATTACGAATAAAAAGATCTCAACTTCGAATCCCTTCCCTTTTGTGCACACGACAGACTATGCTCGATGCGCCCCGGTAACAGACGGACGACGACCCACGAATTATTGGACGTGCATTCGAGCATGTCAACGACTTTAGACCCCTGCATTCGGAAAAGGATCGTAGATAGCGCCGAGGATTGCAGATAGGATCACGAGTCTCCGTTCTCGGATTCTATCCACGACCGCGAATCTGCCGGTGCGTTTATTCGTTTTCATCGCCGGGGTGTAATGGTTAGAAGATAACGAAGAAGAGTGGGAGAGCGAAGCCGGAAGGTTCCACGCTCGAATAAATTTGCCTGTGCCGACCCTTTTCCCTTTAACCATCTGTCTCTCTCTCTTTCCCTCCAGACCGTTCTGGAAACGAGCTGCCGACACGATTGTCGATTCCTAGATTCGTTACAAGTGTCCGCGGTAAATCGCTTCGGGGAAGAAATTGATCGCGCCCAGGGGCCATTCGCGAGGCGCCACCGGTACCGGAAAGTGCTGCAAGTGGAGGGAAAAATTGCCCTAGGTACGAGCGATGCCGAGAAGGAGCCGCGTGTCGGCAAACGGAGTTATGGGTATTGCATCGGCGGGTATGGATGAGTTTTTCGTGCATGCGCGTGATGCAAATGGTGATGGAGTGGTCGAAGGAAATGCGAGTGGAAAAGATGAGACAGACGGTGGGTGAATCACGAGACCGTGAAGGCGTCTCGGGATCGCAATGCGTCAATATCGCGCGATTCTGAATGGCATATTTAAGGCGCGCAACTTAGAATTCTTACGTATCGATCGGTCAACCGTAAACGATCTCTACTCTCACTGGTCGTAAGCCATCCTGGCCTAAAATAACAAGCCGAACGGACTTTTAAACACTTTAGATCGAGGATTAAGATCACGACGTTTGCTTACAACCCAATTTAAAATAAAGGGATTACATTACGAGCCCCCTGCCGACTCTAAAACGTCGGAACGTCTCTATCGGCTTTCGACCTGTAAGCATCCCCCCCCCCCCCAAAATTCTTAGTCAAAGCTTCTCCTCCCCTTCCAGCTTCCAAGGGGTGCGAATGAACGCGCGGAGGGTCGGAACGG
The DNA here is from genome assembly GCA_944319695.1 of Tiphia femorata. Taxonomy (NCBI): domain Eukaryota; kingdom Metazoa; phylum Arthropoda; class Insecta; order Hymenoptera; family Tiphiidae; genus Tiphia; species Tiphia femorata. The sequence continues at coordinate 8,065,187 of OX090902.1, forward strand.
GACGAACGAAGGGAGCGGCATCGAAGTGAGAGAATGAAAGAACCGGCTGACCTTGAACGACATAAGGGAGCCCAGCCGGCGCCCCGTCGAAAAATGTCGGATCCCTACCTACTACACTTTCTGCCGCTGCTGCACCCCCCCTCGAGGCGCACGAAAGTCGCGTGGATTAAAGCGGAAACGAAAGTCGCGGCCGGCTCGATACTCTGCGTCCCTTTGTGAAAGCTGTCCAACCCCCTGTTACGCCGTTGCGGCGCGTGTAACGGCCCCCAACCCCTGGCGCTCCCATCTCACACCCTCCATCGTGAGTCAGAACGATTCCGGGAAGCGCGCAGATGATTCAGAACACGGAGCACGCTCCTCTTCGCAGCTAGATATCCTGTCGATCGTCGAAACGAGGTTTACTCGAAGTAGAAAGCGTTCCGACCAAGCGAGAGAAGGAGCAAGTTAAAGGGGCAGAGAGAGGAAGAGAGAAAGAGTCCACGGCACGGCAACAGCAGGTGCGCGGATCGTGTCGCCGTTTCTTTCCTACCCCCACGGAGACCCACGAGGTCTCCTTTCCTCGGACAGTCATACTGCTTCTGCCACTTTGCTCGTCCCTCTCTCTCCCCTCTCTCTCTCTCTCTCTCTCTCTCTCTCTCTCTCTGTCTTTTACATCGCTAATACCCCGTCCGTCTCCACCTCGTTCACCAGTCCCTTCCTAATTTTCCTTCCAACTTTAACTCCCACCCTCGATCCCCTTCCCAATTTCCATCCCGCGTCTCAGCCCCAACACTCGCACACGCACAATCAATCCTCATTTCTCTTTCTCTCTCACCTTGTCAATCGGCATTGAAGGGCACGCACGGCAGAGGTTCCAGAATGAACCAATCATGAGGCCGCGGTGTGTGGGGCAGTGGAACAGTAGTGACACACAGCCGCTGCGGTAGCGACGTCGTTGTTGGCCGTTTTAAAGCGCGACGGCGTTTGACGATCGACGACGAGGACCGGCGACGATCGACGGCCACCACCACGACGCAGACGACGGCGTAGATGACGAGGTCGTGGACGAACACGATGACGAAGAATCCTCCTCGCGCGCCGGGGAGAGAGACGTCAGGTTGCTGCGTCTTCCTTATCCGAGAGGACGTGGCTCCTCGGCGTCAAGAGCACGAACGGGGGTATACACCTACTTCACCTTTTACTCCACCTCCAACTTCTTCTCCTCCACACCACCACCACCACCACCACCACCACACCACCACCACCACCTCCTCCACCTCCTCCTCCACCCGCCGCCTCCTCCTCCTCCTCCTCCTCCCTCCTTCCTCCTTCTCCCTTCAAGGCAGTGTCGGTGAGCGGCGGTTCGGTCGTCCGGCGTGGCTCTCCCTCTGCGCCACGCGTGTCGTGTATTTCGTGCGCGTGCGACGAAACGAGCGAGCGCGCGCGCCGGCCACGCGTGCCGAACGGGAGACGCGCGCACACAGTGAGACACACGTTGTCGTTGCCACACGGAAAGTGTGTTGGTGGATAGTAGTAGTAGTAGTAGTAGGTAGGTAGTAGTTGTAGTTGTAGTAGTAGGTAGTAGTTGAGATGTGGTTGGTAGTAGTCGGTGTATGCCGTTACGTGTCACGGCGGCGCCGGGTGAGTGCGTATGCGTGGAAGTACGTAGGCAGGCAGGCGCCGGTTAATTTCGAGTGAGTTCGAGGGGTGTCGCGGGGAAGACAGAAAAAGAGGAAAGAAGAGAAAACATCGTGAGTGTTTGTAGTAACATGGGCTATGTTAAGTAGCTTGTCGATTAAGTAGGTTGCGGTTATTAGCTGAGGGATGAAATTGTGGGCGATGAGGGGGTGAGATTGGATTGAAGAGTAGGAGAAGGGAAGTGACGAGGGTAAGGCGCGAGCTGTGGGTGGAAAGAGTGCCGAAAGGGCGCTAGGGACGATGGAAAATTTGAATTAGCTCGTGAGGAGGTGGGCGGAGGACCGGAGGAGAATGCGGAAGACGTAGGGGACCGGAAAGTGGGAGGTGAAGGAGGAGGAGGGCGAGGAGGTGGAGGACGATGCGAGGAGAGCGAAGAAATTGGGTGGGGGACCTCATTGAGGCCTACCAGTCCATCTCCGTTGTTGATCGTTCCTGGATTCCTTCCTGTCAATCACGAGGGCTTCCTCTTCCTCTGAAACTTCTCCCCGGCCACCCCACTGTCGTATTAATTATATCCTCCTGGTTATGTAACTACTTCGTTCTTCCTCTCTTTTTCTCTCATTCTCTCTCTCTCTCTCTCTCTCTCTCTCCTCTTTCTCTCTCCCTCTCCTCCCCGTCTCGTTTTACTCTCTCGCACCTCGACCCTCCGCCCTCCCCTGTCTGTCTGGCCCCGTCCTTCCGTCCCTACTTCTCATGGACTTTCCACCCACCACCCCTCCCCTCTTTCTCCCTCTCTCTCTTTCTCTCGTTCTCTCCGTCACTCCTTTTATACTCTCGAATTTCCGCACGACCACAGCGCAACGCGTGCGGGTACACCGCGCGCGGCGTGCGTTTGACAGCGGTGCCGACACGAACGCGTTTATCACCAATTTCCCGTACAGCTGTATATCAGCAACCACCCGCAACACCACGAGCCACCAAGCGGCACTCGTAGACGTGCGTAAAACTTCCGCCGCCTAAGTATGCAAGCTCGAGCTCGTTACGCAAAACGCGTACACATCTTGGCCGCGCGCGAGCTCTTCGTCGACGTAGAAGAGCACCGTGGGTGACGTGGGGCACGTGTGTGTCGGCCGTGGGTGACGTTTGCTGCTGACCGGATGGAGAGAACGAGAGAGAGAGAAAGAGAGAAAGAAAGAAAAGGAAGGCACAGAGCAGACGGCGAAGAGCGAGAGGAATGGGAGACCGGCGAAAACCTGCAGTCTCGCTCGCAAACTCTTCAAGTACGAACGAACCGGGGGAACGCAACTGTCAAAGGAAACGAAAAGGAGAACTCTCGATATCCCGGAAAAGTCCAAAGGGATTGACAAGTGCGGCGGTGCGAGAGATGTCAAAGGAAAAGTGCGAACGAGAACGATGGAAGAGGGAGGGCCGGAGGGTGGAGAACGGGCGGAGAGTGTCAAAGATAAAGAGAGAGAGAGGGAGCGAGAGAGAGAGAGAGTGAGAGTGAGAGAGCAAGAGAAAAAGAGAGGCGAAGTGGCGAATAGAAGGAGAGAACGGAAGAGAGTTGATTTACAATCGAGCGAGCGTGTGACACTCGGACGGACACGTACGAGAAGTGGCGGCGCGTTTCACGGGAAAGGGACGACCGCACCGAGAGCAGAAGAGCGAGAACGGAATCGTGAGAAGCACTGGCCCCGAGCGTCGACGTCGCACCGGATCGGACCGACACCGTAGCGTAGAGCGCCGCGACGCCGGCAAGACGGCCAGCAGGTGCGGTAGGAGGAGTTGCCTGGGGCGCAGGCGCCGAGCCGGACCCCGGTCGATAGTCCGCAACGTTACTCCCTGCTGCTCTCTCCCTCTCTCTCCCTCTCTCTCCTCGCCATATTTTCTTCTCTCATCCTCTCACTCGTCCACTCGCCCTCGTCTCTCCGCTCCCACCCTCGTTGGTCGTCCCACCCCCAGCCACCCCACTCCACGCTAGAAACCATCCTACTCTTCCTTCACTGGCGCTCTGTTTCTCGTTCTCTCCTTTCTCTCGTTCCAATGTATCTCTCTCTTTCTCTCTCTCTCTCTCTCTCGCACGGGCTGCCTCATCCACCCCCTTCTACAGCGAGGTTTTCTCGCGAAACTATCCTACTCGCTCGCTCTCGCGTAGAAAAGAACTTCTACCCCCCTCCCAGGTATCCACGTCCACCTCCTATTCTACCCTCTGAGACAGTCTCTCTCCCTATCTCTTTCCTTCCCCGTCTCGCAGGTTACGTTTGTCTCTCTTTCCCGCGCGCGCGTTTTCCTTCATTCCGGTAGAAATCGGGAGCGCGTCCCGTCGCTGCTGGCGGAGTCTCCACCACCGTGCTCCTCATAGTCGTGGCTCTCGCTAGTCTTCGTACTCGTCGCCCTACCCGCGTCTCTCTTATTCATTCTACGTGCCTCTCCCTTTACCGTGGTGTATCCAAGCCGCTCTCTTTCCTATTCCATCGCGCCCACCCTCGCGCGTTCTCCCTCGTTCATTTTCTATAAGGTCTGCACCGCGGTCTCTTTACCCTTACGCGCTCGCGTGTGCGTGCGCGAGTGCGCGCATCGCACGCGCGTCACACGAAAAAGGGGGCCACGTACAAAGTCCCGCAATTGCATCTCGCGCGCGGCACCCTCCACCATCCTCTGCCCTTTTGTCCGCGCGCGAGGGGGCTCGTCCGCTCTGAACCCTTTCCTCCGCTTTTCGCGAAAGTCTCGTCTCGTCGCTCGGTTTCCGTTCCCTCGCGTAATTGGCGCGCTTCTTTGGCAAGAACCTACGGGGAAAGGTGTGTTCCGTGGTAGCAACCCCGACCCTCGGGATTCTTCCTCGTAAGGGTCACAGGTAGGCGTGATGCGCCCTTCGAGTCTTCCAGCAGCCTCTTCTCCTTCCTTCTACCGCTTTTCTCTTCATCCCAACCGACCCACCCCCATTTCTCTCGTGAAATTTCGCCTACCCTCACTTCCTAGTTCCATCTCCCTCTCGCTCTCGCGATCCCTACGATCTCCCTTTTCCTCCCCTTGCACCCTTCCTTCCGCCCCCTAACCAGTCTCTTTCCTTCTTCCTCCTCTCTCTCTCTCTCTCTCTCCTTCCTTTTTCCTCTAGCTTGCCTCGTGTCTCCAGTCCTCTCTCTCCTTTCCTCTCGCAGTTACTCCCTCCTCCTCGACTAGCGTCGGTCGAATTGCGAATCGGTGGTGAGACTCTCCTTCTCCGCCGCGCGTTCGGCCGCGGCGCGTTCCCTGGCGCCACAATGTCGAGCCAGCAGCGTCGCGACGCCGATAACCTTCCGGCAGCGGGTGAATAGGGGGGCCCGCGCTATAGACGCGCACCGCGGCGGCGAGTTAAGAGTCGAAAGCCATCGGCGGCGACGGCGGAGGCCGAAGGGGCGCCCCCCCGAAGCGGCGTCGGTCGGCGTCGAGACGCGTGGAAGAAGAAGAAGAAACGAGAGCGTCGCATGACGCTGACTTACGCAACCTGCGAGCGTATGTTCGCGAGTTACAAGGTGTCTCCTTCCAGCGGGACGAATATAATTCCGGATAAGCGAATTCAAAGGTGCACCTACTTCCGCGCGAGACACGAGGGTGGTGGCACCGTGAGCTGGGTTAATATCCTGCAAGGACGAAGCGAACGTCCTGTAACCCCGGACTGAAAGGAGGATGGAGAAAGGAGGTGGAGAGGACGATGACGCGAGCGGATTACGCGAGCACGCGCGAGGGGAAGCGTTCCATCGCGCGAGAATGGAACCGCGGCTCGAACCTGCGACCTTACGCAATTTCGTCCCACGGCTATTTATGGATTTTCTGACGCGCGCACCGGCTTACGAGAGCACGTTACTTTATAATCTCCCGTGCTTCCTTCATGCGGCGCGTTCACAGTGATATATCGCGCGAATGCATCCTGATATGAGGAAGCTCGGTGCCCAGCACCGATTACACAATTTTTCTTTCTCTATTCTTCGTGCTACGAACGATGAAAGACCGCAGTTGCTTGCTCCACTACTCTCTCCTGTGTTCTTCTATTTTCTCGAGTGCGATATCGCAGACGGTCGACTGAAGAGGCACCGACGAGAAATCGATCGGTATTTCTCCGGAGCCTTAGAAGGGCTCATCCTGATTTACGTCGCATCCTTACGCACACCTTTGTCTCGAGATTCTCTCTGACGGATTGTGACGGGTAGCGACGACTTCTTCTTCCGGCAGGTTGCGTTCTTTTATTCTTTCGTGCTTTGATGCTCGTACGCGTACCGGGGCCTCTCCTTCTCGAGTAGAATTGCACGAGGGTGGCGCGGAAGTTGAGAAAGTTCTGAAAATTTGGAGAAGAAGGACGCATGAAGAGAACGCGATTGTCGCTCGAAGATAGCGGAAGGGAGTCATTCTGATTTACGAGCGAGTTACAGTCTCCTCTTATGCAACTTCGTTTCTCCATTTTTCCGACCTCCTTTCCCCCGCTATGTCCCATCCTCGAACCGAGCCACCCTTTGCTACTTCGTTTCCACGATTGCTTCGACTTCACCGAGAATTCTTTCTTTCGCCGGTGGCAACGTGTTCCTGAATTCTCTCTCTTCACACACACACGCACACACACGCGCGCGCGCGTCACAGGTGCAGATACAGGCCGACACGAATTTACTTTGCGCAGCGCCCCGGGAGAACTCGCTCGAAGAAGTCGAGATCCTGACACGAGGACCCAAGGGTATTTAATGTCGTCTACCACGTGTCTCGATATTCGAGCAATTCGAGATATCTCGAAGCGCTATGCGTTACGTAATATCGAGCAATCTGAGCGCTTGACCACGAAACGAGCCGATACGACGATACACGCGAGTGAGAAGAGCTTTTCGACGATACGCTCGAATTGTACTTTTACCCCAGTTTTAATTTACATTTCGTCGAAAATCCGGGTATCAGGTTGGCCGCTCGAGTCGAGAATCAGCGCCGAAGAACCGGAATCCCGAACGAGCGTATAAATATTGAGTCCAACGGTCCGCGCGCGTACCATCACGAGCGAATTTAATTTGAATAAATAACTAAATACCGCCACCTTCCCTTCTTTCGGACCCCTTCCTCTCCGCATACCGGGCATCCGTTCATTCGCGCGTGGCATTCCAGCTGGAAAGCAACCTCAATGATTTTCAAACTATCATAGCGGCCCGTGCGACCGCAATTTGCGCGGAAACCAATCGGAGCGACTTCCATCGATGATATTGGAATTATTCGCATCTCTCGAATGATCTCGATACGAGCGTTTTTCGACGCATCGATTGAACAAATTTTGCCGACGGTTCTCGAACCGTCGACGTCACGCGGACGAACCGCAGCTGGCGGAAGCTCGTGGAAGCGCAGGTGGAAAAGGGCACGAACGAATTTCGAATTATCGGCGCCAAGCGGACCATCGTCCCGCGCCAACTAGTCTCGTACGCTCTCTCGAGTGCTATCGCTCGGCCACCACCGTCGTCCTTTCGCCGGAAGTCCCCCGTTAAATAACACATACGTGACCCAAATATTCCCGGAAGCTTCTTCCAGCCCGTTCGCCATTCAAATTCGGGATCCACGGGCAAGGATTTCGGATCGGACTGATACGAGGCTTCCATGCGCTCGCGCGGACAACGAAGTGGACGAGCTTGGAGAACGCGACAGAAGCTTTGACAATGAAAGGAACAAATCTGGAGAAGCGAATAAAGAAGGAAAGAAAGGAAAAGGAAAAGAAACACAAGCGGGAATCCAATCAAAGTATTGCGCTCCGATGCGTCACGCGAATTGTTTCCGTGGAAGAATCTTTTCCCAGCCGCTCCACCTTTCCTCGCGAGGAAAAGAAAAGAGGAAGCAGCGCGTCCCGTAGTTAAGGAGAAAATTCGCTCGCCGGCGAGGTTCGTTCGAGGCGAGTGGCAGAGGAGGACGAAAATCGATGAGGTTTCGAAGGACGCCGGGCAGGACGAGGAGCGAATGGAAGGAAATTCGCAAAATGTCCGCTGCAACGTCCATCCATTCTTTCTCATCACTTCGCTCGTCCATCCGCTTCGCTCGAACGGACCGCGTGAAACGAGAACGAACCGCGCGAGATGATTTTCATCGCGCCTCTCTTGTCACGGTTTTATTAGCTAGCCAAGGCGCTACTAATTCCACTCTATCGATTCCTTTTCCAGTGGGCGGACGACCAGTGGCTGCTCCCGTTCGAGCGTTACATAAGGGAAGAAATAATTAAGCTCGACATTGAGCCAGTTGTTGTTTCAATGGGTAAGCAATTCCTTTGTGCCTCGGTTGCGAAAATAATTTACAGCGAAATAAATAATGTTAGCAATGGTGTTCCTTGCTCTGGTGCATGCGCTTGGAAAATAACAACTGAACCTTCGCTAAATACTCCGGCTAAAGGCTCGCAAGGGAATTCGAGGTGGAATTTTAAAGCGGCGGACCCTGGAAACGTGGTAAAACGGGCGTTTCGAGTCCCTTTACTCGGCTTCGTAGGTGCAAACTTGTCGACTCCTTATTCAACGAGTCACATCTCTTTCTCCTCTTCGTATCAACCCCTGCGTCCCTCTTTCCGCTTCTCCTCCGTCACTTTTTCCTAAAATAAGCGTAAATAGAAGATCTGCGACGCGAGCGACACGTCTGACACGCTCGGGAGGAACTTTTCGTTTGACGGTCGCGTGCGCGAAATTCTCCACAGCTCGCCCACTTCTCTTTCTCATCCTCCTCTTCCTGTTGAAATACGAAGTCATCCGGCCAAGATCTCACGAAACTTCCCAAGGAAGCTCCCGTCGTCCGAGAGTTTTCCCGGCAGCTCTTGAATAATTCGAAAATATTCTTCTCTTTTGGTGGCTTCGAGAGCGCAGACCAGACATATTCGCGTGCGAGCTCGCCCACCCACCCTCGTCAACCATCGCGCCTTTTCCACCACCCCCATATTCGCACGCGAGGAACACCGGAAGAATTGTCACTTACCTGAGAGATAAATATTCATAGTTTCTAAGGGGAGGCGGGAGGATGGCCGCGTGCCGTGCGCGCTAAAGGATAAAGCGTCAGGCTTTGCATTATATCGAGAACTATTTATGGCACTGTTCGTGGTCGACGCGAGGAGAGTGGTGGCCGCATATATCTAGTGGAAAAAGTCGCACAAAGTTCGCCATGACGTTTATCGTAACCCACGCGGTGGAGTATCGTTGATAACAACGAATACGTTTACGAGTATCAGATGACGACGAGGGCCTAATTTTCATTCCACTTTCAAAAATTTGATTCGGTTTCTAAACGGGTTCATCGACGATTAAGAGTAACTATCTGACATTTAGAGATGTTTTAAAAAAATAAGTCACACGATGCCTAGCGGAGTTCCGTGATGAGGTGCAACGAAGAGGAGACGCGACGAACTGCAGACAAGCAGAGGGGGTGAACGAAAAGGAGAAAGTGCGACGGATCGCGGGGCTGGTAGCACTCGATGAGCCGCGGTACGGCTGTTATTCTCGTTCTGCGTGCCGATCGATCCGAACGTGCACACGCGAAGAGTGGACCGTTTTCCATTGGTCCCCGTGCCAAAGTAAGAAGGAAGTTTTTAGACGACGGGGGTGCTTTGTGCGGTTCGTTCGAAATTATCCCTTGGCCGTTCCACGTCCGTGCGGAAGTCGATATTCTACTTCGTCGGAATAGACTCCAAATGCGCTCGGCACATTTTGCCCCCTTGCAACAAGATCGCAAAGTAACGTGGAATACATACTAATTTGGAAATATAAAAAAAGACAGGAGGAAGGTATACGTACATTTCTTAGAGAAAATGTTAGATCGTTTTTTCATCTAATTCGCGGTATTGAAAATATTGGGAGAAGCTAAACCCCACAGAATTTTCTAGCGGGAGAAGAAGCTCCTTTTTCGTCCTTTTACACAATTCGACGGCAAGGGTGGCTGGCACATCGAATACGGACGGAAGATTCAATCGTGCGGTTCTTTGAATCCTCCGAGCACCGCGGGACGAAATTACGATGGCTTTATAATTCTACGAGAAAGAGATGATATCCCACACGCGCGCGCATATTCCCGATTTATTTGACGTGCCTCCGGAAAAATGAATCGACGTAGGGCCACGTCGAGGTCTCCCTCGCGGTGCAAGTGGGTTAATTAAAATCTTCCGCGGGGCAGCCGTATCCAACGGATTTATCGTTAATTGCCAAGAATTAGTATAATCGGCCGGGACAATGGGCGCCCTCGAGAAACGTCCTTTTCAAAGTTCTCGCGTACCTCCTCGCGAACGGTAATGGATTCGAATTATCTTCCGCGGCCGAAGTGGCCCCTCTCCTTCTACCCTTACTCTCTAGACGCATCGGCTTTCCAAAGCGAATCAGAAGTTTGGAATCGCGAGCTTAGTCGTAGCACATTCGTTTTAATTGCTGTACTCGAACGAGTGGCGAATAATGGATGTGAGAATTGTGGGAGTAAGGAGGGGAAACAAGAGAAGAAATTATTGTAGCGATTAAAATTGCGAGGGAAAACGGGAGTGGAAGAGGGGACGAAATGAAAATAATGCGTTTCCTTTTTCCGAGTAAATTTCAAAAAGGCGCGCTGGCACGCGGTCGAAAGGATCCGTGAGAAGGTCTGGAAGCGCGTGCAAGCAGCTCTATTCAGAACGAAAAATATGCAACGCTCTATAGCTCGGCTCGTAAAACAATGAGGTACCGAGGGCGAATGTTTTCCGCATGTGTACGCATGCACCGAACCTGCCTCGCGTCCACCAGCGACAAGTTACGCTCGACTTCCGCTTCCGGTCTCTCTTTCCTCCCTCGTAGTCGGCACCTGCCCCGAATTATATAAATCGCAGGATCGGAGGGAGCGTACCAATTCGCATACGATTAAACTCCTCCCGAACTCTCACCTAAATCAATATTTATTTATTCATTCTGTCCGGTCGAAGAGAATTTTGTATTTGACACTTTCACTGCCACGGTGGTCATACGTGACGGCAATTGTCTTTCCTGTGGCGCCACGATGGTCACCAGTGATCTCCAGAAAAATCATTCGAAAAATGATCGTACTAACCGCAATTTACACCTCTTTAAAAGATCGTGTGTTTAACAAAAAGACACACGCGAAAAATGCGAAGTGCGGCGTCACGGGCAATCCATGGAAAATCAGCGTGGCAGTCAAAGTGTTAACCTTTCTTTTATTGTAAAAAAAATCGCAAACTATTTCAAGAGGTTGCGTAAAACAGATTCGGCGACGAATGTGTTGGATAATAGTTTGAGAACGTTAAAAAAGAGACAAACGAAAAATTCTTATGAACGCGCCGTTAGCTATACTACTCGAGGCAGTAAAAATGGGAAGAACGCTTCCTGATTTTTTTTTTTCTCTTTCTCTCTCCACATAGCTAAGACAATACGGCTTTGCCAACTTCCGCGCCTACGAGACATAATGGGAAGTGGGCCCTCGAGTGCCTCGTAGAAGTGGAATTGGTGTCGTCTTTTGTTTTCGCCGAATCAGCAGCAACCCCTTTTGCTTGACATTCTTGGAAATCAATACGGCGAGCGGTATCGGTGCAAATGCGACGTAACCGTCTTGAGCCTTTTTCCAAGGAAAATCATTTAGCGTCCGCAGGCTCGGCGAAATCTCCTTCTTTTATTTTTAGCGCTTCACACTCCGCGCGCCGCAGTTCTCGCGAAAATCATTAATTCCGGTTCAAGTGGTATTCCCCTTGAAATCGGTATACCGCTTGGCCACCACCGTGACCGGGCTCACATTTATAGGACTAATCAAGGCGATTAATCAAACTACTAAGTAGTCGCATAATGCGATGCAAAAGAATGCCGGGGTACTACTCGTTCAGGATGGGGTAAAACAGTGCAGGTCCCGATTGAAAAGAAAACATTCAAAATTGTGTATTTTAGAAAACGTTATTTATATATTGTCACAATGTACAGAATGCTCTTGAGACAACTACGAGGTACTAGGGTAATCAATGTGCCATGTAACAAGTAACACACTCTATGTACGAAGTCTCTCGCGGGAAGCTTAATCGCGTCTCGCGTCTCGCGTGTAACGAACAATGGATCGAACATCGATTGTATAATTCTCTCGAATTCTCCAATAAAGACCTACCTTGGTAGGACCTACGTTCAGGGTTAAGGTGACGAGAGGGATGGCGCATCGATATTCTCATAAATATTCAATAGTGCGAATTTACAAATACAAGAACGCCCGGAAGAAACGTCCGCGAGAAACTTCGAAATCAGCTGCACCGCGATCGGCACCGAGAAGCATGCTTGTACCGATCGATCGTTGCAGCTCGTAATATTTCTGGCCATGTATCGTCGAGGTGAACAAACTCTCTCCGCGTTTCGACTTCGAAAGGGGGAAAGCTTCGCGCACATAACCTTAATTCGACGCGTATCTTAGGGACGCGCGGGAATCGCCGAGGCGAGAGAACAATTTCGGAAAACTTATTACGAAGGATCGACGATCGAAAACGCTCTCCACCACGAACGAGTCCTTTATTCTCAAGCGTTTTTCTCCATCCGCGCTTAATCATCCACGAAAGCGTCTCGCGTTCCCTTCGGCACGGTAACCGCGAGGTATTCCACTCAATTGCAACATGGCCGTTTGACGAGGTTATTTAACGTCGTTCGCTCACTCACCAGATATTGCTTGCAATGTCTTTTATGCTTTACGCAGGAACGTTTCTTCTTCTTGGATGAGCCCGTAGCCAAACCGTTCGTTGACTTTTCCTTGTGCGGCGTGGACAGGTTGGTCTTGTTAGCGGGCATCGCGTCGTAGCACCGACTCTCAGTCAAGTTCAGTCACGAAATTGGGTCGTGGTACCTCTTGGTCCAGCCGCTCGGACGGATGCACCTTTCGGTCCAGCGACGAAGGTGATTGATGAGAGAGGAATACTTTTCTCTCGATTACATATACAATCGGCATGCAATCATATATGTATATACGATGTAGGATATGCGCAAGGACACTGAGCTATGTCGCCTGATTACTCGAAGCCACGCCTCCTCCATTCCTATCGCCTGTTACAACCTGCCGCTCCCTTTGAATTTCGTAGAACCGCGCGCGGTAAAATCAAAGCGCATTTTCTCTACGGAGCTTCGCCGCGGCTTGCGATAATTATTTGATAGTCCTTTTTATAAAGTCTTTCTGCTTTGATCTGCCGTTACCGTTAACTTTACTCGGATCACGATGTTTATTAGTCGGGGTGGAGGATCGAACAATGGTTGATTTATATTTTATGTACGCGTGATTTTTACAACTTTCTCGCGAGAGAGCGCCACCAACTTAGGTAATAAATCATCCGTTTGGCAGGTCGAATGTGCGCTAATTGAATGGACGTGTAAATTCAGAAGTATTTGTGTGTAAACGTTCGACAAAGTGCTTCGGATAATTTATTTTGCCGTTTCGAATCTTCGCTTTGTATATTTATTTTCCCTACGTACGTTCGTTTCTAATACGTATGCTAATAATATTCACGCTGAACGGGTATGAAACGCGATATTGGCTTATGCATTTTAAATATGATACGGCTGAGGAGGAAACTCGCGGACAATAACTGTAGACATCTAACGCCGAATGTACGGTGGTATTTCTAATAAGAAACTAAGCTATCGTATTATCGGTTGATCTCGATTTAACCAACTGGCCGTGAAGAGTTTCTCTTGGCCATAGCAAGATGCCGATAAACTTCATTCTCTACGAGGAGTCATAGGAAAGAGATGACCATCAGAGTCAGTCAAAATAAGTTTACATCTGTGTCTCTATAATGGGTGCACCCGTTTAGTTCTTACATCAAAGGAGATGCAAGATGTAAAATGCCATTGTTCCGCATAAAAAAATTAACTTTGCAAGGCTGTGCAGTATCGATAATGTAGTTGTTACCTAGACGGAGTTTGCTAAATGAGTCGACGAAGGTAATGCAGTGATAGAAAATGGATAATACAGCGCACTGTACTGGGTGGTAAAGGGGTCTGGAGACCCCCGATTCGAGCTGACCCAAAATACTCGGTGACGGGGAGTCTTATAGGATCTATAGTTACCGCTCAAATTGAGTTACACTTTGTCGTATCGACCTGTTTAAGGTTCCTGTTCTTCTCGCGTGAGATTCAACAACAGTGCATATCGCGCTGACAAGTGTGAAGCCGAAATACGATGGTCTGATCGCAGTTCAACATGACTGTGGATTTCGTCGACTACTTTTGGGTAAATATCTTCGACGGGATTTTCCACGATTTCACCCTTATTTCAAGGCGTTGTTGTAGGTTAGAATGTAAGCGTTACGTATCCGTTCTTTTTTCTTAATTCTCATATGCGTCGTTAACGTAATTCTTGGAACAGAACTGTTATATCATCTCCCAATTGCCTCCTTGAGACGAGCTATCTGACTCTAACATTCTTGTCAATGAGAGATCTATCGTACTCTCACTCTCTTGCTTCTCTTTCTTTCTATTGCTCGCATCCTTTCCTTGTTTAACTAAATGATACTCCCTCGAGGTTACGCTCTTCCCTCCCAATCGTTTTACTGTTACCTTATCACATTAGTGCATATTGTACAGTAGCGTCCTCATATGACAACCGAAAATTCCAAAACAATGCCAATTCGAATGTACAATAACGAGTATTACAGCTTAAATGTGAAATAACGAAATATTTTTGTAAATATGAAATGTAAAACGTTTACCATCGATCTTTTCATATGCAAGAATATTGCTAGATTTTAACGAATTAACGTCATAAATATCATCTGAATAATTACCGCATTATTGCAAATTACTAAATTGTTACGATTAACTCATTCGTGCTTTAATAGCATTTGTGTCGGTAAATAAAATAAGAAGTAAAATATTTAAAGGGCCTGTACAGAATTGTTTGTAATATAAACATTTATACAGATTTCTTTTTATAAAAACCGTAGTTACATAACATAAAACTTTGTTATTGTTGAACAGAATATTTAGCTTTATATTTGCTTTGTATCACATCAAATTGGACTCTTTCTAACACGTTGGTGAATCGCAGATAAGATAATTGTAACTTCCTTTTTTCAATCCTTTCAAGTAATCTATACTAGAGGTTATTTCAGATAACACAAGCTTTTATGGGAGGAAATACTCATCTTTTGTCATTTGAAAACGTGTATATTTGCCTTTACAAAATGGATGTTTTACATCATTGAACAATTTGTCACCTAAAATTGTTATTTATTAGAAATATTTATACATTCACTACCGGCATTATGCATAATTGACGCAGTTCATAAATGTTTACTTTAAGTGGCATCAATGGAATCTTTGCATGTATCTCTCTTGAATCACAAGTAATAAATACAATAGGATGACAAGAGGAATAATATATAATGACAGCTTATTGTAGCGACGTCATTTAATGGGTTCTATACAGTGTGGGTTTACAACAAGAGCAGGGTTCAAGTGTTAAATGGCTAAGTGGTCTTATGGCCAGTTATAGTATCTCTCTTGGTTGTAATATTCTAATGCCAGTTAGATATTACTTTACATAATACCACATACTGTTATGTTACATATCTATTTTGATAATGCCGGCAAATTGAATTACATACTACATTATAGTAATTTTTATATTTTTAAAAAAAAATCCCTTTACTGTCGATAATGGCTAGTATCCGTTGTTATGTTTCAAGGGCGAAAAGAATAATGGATTTGACGTGTTATATCATAACATGAAGCATGGTGTTGTTGCGAGTAAAGAGTTGGCTGAATTTTTACGAGAACGTTCCGTCATAGAAGAAAACAATTATAAGCTTCTTAGTAAAGTTGCAAAACAAGCTAGCAACAGCAGCAGTACCCAAGGGACCTTTGCACCTGTTTGGGCAGCTCTGAAGGGTGCGGCTGAAAAATTAGCTGGTTTACACCTGCAGATGGCCCAAAAGGTTGCAGAGCTCATAAAAGATGTATCAAAATATGCGGATGACCTACACAAGAAGCACAAAGCTGTATGTAAACTGATAATACTCGAATAATTATTAAAACATCTTAGAAATGGCAATGACAATTTTCCTTTGGTTCTATTAGCTTACACACATGTACACATGTGTCATTTTTAGAGACACAGGTATCTTTTTTATTGTGATAATCTGTTGAATACAATTTGAAACATTTTGTACATTATCAGTATCCGCCCACAGACGGGTCATTAGGTTCTTCATTACAGTAAAGTCATTGTATCTGGAATGATAGAAGAAGTAATATGATAGGAATAGCACAAATGATTTGTGTATGAAATTTCTTATACGTATACTCGATGCTATCACAACTTTAATTGTTTATTTTTCCAATAAATATGAATGTTAAGTTGGATGCCCTTCTCAGTAGGTACATTGGAAACTTACGACATATTTGCCATTGATAAGAATGCATTTTTATTACAAATTTAGGTAAAAGAAGAAGAGTCGTTTACTTTAGAAGTTGTGCAAGGCATGCAACTGATCACAGGAAGTTTACAAAAAGCAAAAGATATGTGCATGCAGAGGGGCCTTGAATTGGAAAAACTGAAAAAAGACAATGCCAGCCAAAGAGATTTAGAAAAAGCAGAAGCTAAATTTAAGAAAGCACAGGATGATTATAAAGCTCTTGTAGACAAATATACTATCATAAGAAATGAATTTGAAACAAAAATGACTTTAGCTTGCCGGGTACTTATCCAAAACTTTGATAGACTGACGTATCAAAATATTATGTACTATATTTTTTAATTTTTTTAGCGATTTCAAGATGTCGAGGAAACCCATCTGAGACATATGAAAGAGTTTTTAAACACATATGCAGATGTTTTACAAACAAATCACGAGCAAGTGGGTCAAATTCATATTGATTTTAAAAGGCAGTGCGTAGATATGACAGTGGACAAATTATTAGAACAATTTGTTCAAAGTAAATATACAGGCTTTGAGAGACCAGGTAAATATGTTTATAGCGAATGCTTATTTCAGTTTGTAATTCATATATTATTATGCATGAAAATCCAGGAGTCATTGAATACGAAGAAGTCATGACTAGTTTAGCTGAAATGGCAAATCAAACACAATCGGAACGCAGTGTAGATATACCGAAGGAAACATCCAAGGGAGCGAATGGTGAAACTGGAGTTGCTGGTAACAGTCACAGTTCGAAAAAAAATCAGGGCTTAAAAGGGGAGGTTTTTCGGGTGGATGGGGAAAGGGGAAAAGTTCACGAAAAGGATAGAGAAAGAGAAAAACAAAAGGATAAAGACAGAGAATTGTCACATGTACAAGCCACCAAGGCTTCCCGCCGTACTACCTCGCTACTCAACCTGTTCATGTCCAACTCCCAGGGTAGGTCTAGTTAGACTTAGAGATTTATAAAAATCTCGTTTTTTTTTTTGGTTATGCCAGTGTATAAATACCTTGACATAATGTTGGCATATATTTATTTATGTCGGAATAGCAGCAGTGTATTGATACTGTTTAAAATCATTTTTAATGATAAAAGTTATGTCTTTGTATAACCAATATAGGAATAATCTGCCGTTTGTACATGATTAGTACACTAACTGAAAATAGGATGTTCAATAAAACATTCCTGTATCGAATATAATTATATCAGTCATGCTTACGTGTTGTACAAATTATGTCTTGGTGATGCCATAGAGCTATTTTTATATTGTATCATCAGTACCATTTCATAAATCACACATACACTTACACACACACAGATGCACACACGCAGATATATATATTTAAATTTGGCACATAATCACTAGTACATTAATTTAGACATATGCAATACACTCTGACTGAAAAGTGCTTATGTGGTTGTTGTGTCGTGTTGCTTCTGCGTTATAATCTAACAATAGGTGGAGGATGGCATAAAAAATACAATGTATTTCAGAGGGCGTCTTGCGACTTCTGAAAATAATGCTCCAAAATTGGAATATAGAATCCGCTGTTTATCATATATATAGTATGTAGCTGCAAAAGTATACACATCCCTCCGGAGTAACATTATGCCACTGAAAGTGCAGGAAGGATTAAAGAAATTTAATTTTACGTAATTAACGGATAGAATAGTATGATGCAGCAAAAGGGCCAACAGAGCAGGGAAATATTCAAAGACATGAGTGATGAGTATTGTTTCAGACAAACAGAGGCAAGCAGGGTCTGGTTCGGCACCTGCCACACCTCAGGGGAACAACCTGCCTCCTGCTGTTCCACCTCCCAGCATCTCCAGGAACCCTCTCAGAGGATCTAAATGTAACTGCTTACATTGTGATTACCTGTACCCTTACCATGCCTGTATAATGTGAAATATCTGCATACCATTACTGATTTTATAGCGTTGTATATTGCAACTACTCATAATTGTGTTTACATACTTGGGAAAACAGTTATCATTGCATTTTATCTGTGCATATTTTCGTTAATTACTTCATTCATTATGATTAGTAGCATCTTATTTACTATCAGTAATGATACGTAGGGTTTTCGCACACTGCATTGGTAGTATTGGTGGTGATTCCTATTAAATTATGTTGTTAATACTCTGACATAAACATAAAATCAAATGATTTTTAGAGTAAATAATAACCTAATTTTTATAAAGTTAATTTCACTAGCAATTTGCAATACATAGTAAAATTAATTAAAGATCAAGCTATGTATACATGACATACTATTTGTATAACTCTAATTGATAATTGAGGAAACCACCACTACCGATGCAACTCCTTATTACACCTTGTCTTTGACTTATTCTATCGGTTGTTCTCTATCAGTTGTTAGCTGTGGTGCTCGGAGATGATTACATTATGATTCTTTCTCTATTACAACCTCTTTTATGGCCAAACAGGATGTAATATGGTTAAGTGAATTGTATGGTGACTTACAGTGGTAACACGTATAATGGTTCCTCCACTCTGCACTCTATTAGAACAGCAATGTACGTATACTAACAATGGCTAACTGCACTAAATAATATTACATTTTCTCTTTAACTTATGTCTGCTTGTAATACTACTTTATGATTAGGCTTCACAGCATATTTAAAATATTTCTTCACTTTTACAAATATGTAAAATCTATTATGTGGTTTTGTTAGTTAATACGTACTTTAAAGAATTACATTTCAAGAAGAAGAAATATTTTTTTCGCTTAATTGAATCTTAAATAAGCTTGCATAGTCAGTAACCATATAGATTTACAAGTAAATGGTAACTTACCAAATTATCACTTTCATCATTTTCATAAAATATCATTATAAATTGTTTTTCTAACAATCGTGTCTACAAATATAAGTCAGTATCTTTTCATTGATATAAGGTGTATCACCACATATATGTGATTTTGGTTCTTAATATTATCATTATATGTTTATACTGCAAAAGGAACACTTTATCACCTCAGTGTACTATTCTGTGTAATAAGTTTTAAAGGTGCTATATTTTAAAAATCTAAATGTCTGCTACATTTATTCTTATACATTTCTATGACTGTCTATTCTATACATGCATAACTAACTCAATTACCTGGCATTTCATAAAAGCTATGAAACACAGCAGACACTAGTACTGCAGTCATGGCTGATAAGGCAATACTATTCCAGCATAGTTACATAAATGCATACACTTCTAATACATTCATATCAATTTATACAGATAGCGGAAATTATAAATCATTTATTAGAAGAAGCATATACATTACACATGCTGTTCATAATAAAATATATATTTTAAAGTGTCTAAAAGAAAATTTTATTCTATTTATAAAATAGATTAATATATAGCTTTTCCGTATCATAAGCAATCACCAAGCAACAGATATTAATGAATTTCTTATCACCGTGTATGGCAATGTTTATGATATATGTAGCGGTTTACAAGTTTTCAAAGATCAATATAATAAGACAGACGTAAAAATTGATATTACTAGTCAGAGGGAGTTGGACTTGAATAATGTTGAAACACACGTGTGGGGTTGGCTACTGCCGGGGCCTCAGGTGAGCCGTTTTTACAAACCTATTAATGCATGGCTCACATATAGTCTATTTATTTTCCAAGTGCAGGATTTGTTATGATAGCGTAATGTGATTTCAGAAGACCTCAGTTTTTGATGTTTAATCATTGTATTCTTAATATATGAATATTTTGATGAAGTTTAGGAAATTATGTTAAACATTGGAACATAATTAATACTTTTATTTAACATGTAATAGTATTAATAGAGATTGCATATCACAATGATTTCCGATGAAAATATCTTACTCCACTTAAGGATATTTTCTATAATTACTCCTTGAATATTATGAGATAGTGCATTTTTTCTAATTGTTAGAAAAACAATTTAAGAAAGCTGATCTTTGCAAAGTTAAAAAACAATGGTGGTGGTGGGTTGTTTCCTTATATCTTCGCTATCGTAACATGCTATCTACTGCTGAATTTTCCTTACTATTCTCTTTGTATTTCCGTTCTTTGCACTTTGATAGAATAATAATAGTATTATTTGTTTAATACAATGCTGATGTTTTTTATGGTTTTCTATTATTGAAATAAATATCAAAATACGTGCAGTTATTTCTAAATAAATTAGTTGATCATATGTGCCCAAATAAACTGTTCGTGCTTTTAGGAGGTCATTATATCTAATTAGGAAGATATAAATTATAAAATTGGTAAATGCACAAATTAAATTGTAACAGAAAATGTTGCATACCCTCATATCACATACAGATGATTAAACATATTCAAAATATTGCTACATTACCATGTATCACAGCTTATAAGAGTATAGTAATCTATGCTCAATCAGTATTAAGCTTTACAATAGCATATGGCAACAAACAATGAAGCAGTTGTTCTTTGCAAATGCATGTCAGCATTATTTTTTATAAGCTCCAGATGCATTTGGTATTTGTGAAATAATTATTATTTATGTTTAATTTAGGTAAAGTTTGATCACGTTGCGCTATGTCTCAAACACTTGGAAAGTAAATTATTATTCCATAATTATTAGCATAAAAAGTTATATTTGCTATAACTTTATGTTCATTATGATACAGTTTTTTATGTAAAGAGTATTTTTTAGCTATTTTTCTGATTATATATACATATGTAGTTACTAAGTGCTTTTACAAATTTACTGTTAATACGATCCAGTTTATTTTAAAGTACATTTAGAACTAGTTTATACTATGTTAGTAGGAATATAAATAACAATATATAACGTCATCAATTTAATTATCATCTCTCAGTATTTTGTGAAAAATCTAGATTACAAACATTCAACATGTTTTTATGCCCTACATAAAATCAGTTAAACGTGTAAGTACAATTTTATAGATACCTGTATCCTGAGAGGTAGTAAGGTAAATAAAATGTAAATACCTAACAGTAATATATTACAAGTTTTTATTGCTATTTCCAACTGTAGTTAGCATAGGACAAATAAGAAACATTTTACAAATTAGAAATTTTCAAAACCTGAAAATACTTATAAAAAATTCATTATATATATTTATATATGTATATTTATATGGGATGTATTCATGTTCAACAGGGTTTCTTCGCAGTCGAAGAGAGAAACGGAAGGAGAAGAAAGCAAAGAAGAAGAAGGACATTGTGGAAACAAATAGCAACAAAGAAGAAAAGTCGGACCTGTCAGTATATATGTGTTCAACAGACCTAGTGCAAACAACATGTCATTCAAATAATTATAGGTTTTTTTCTTTTACTTAATTCAATGCACTATTAATTTCAATAGTCAAAATTGATTTTACATAGTATAGGTATCTTTTAACACATTTCATTGCTTCTCTTCTCAATTTATATCACTTGCATAAATATAATTTCATTGTTTTACAGACAAATGTATTTTTATTTCGAATTCATTTTATAGAATTAAAATTTCTCATTTATCAGCAAGAGAAATATTGCAAATGTAATAAATTATATTTATAAATAGATACAGGTATATAAAGGCACTGGGTCTGCTGAGATAGTTGATAATGCATATTACTTAATATTTTATTTGTAAAATTATAGGGAAGACAAGGATGAAAGCAGAAAATCAGAGACGCCTACGCCTGAAGTAGATGAAGATGGTTTTTGTATAAGGCCAAAACCTGATCCATGGGAAAATGAAAAAGCTTTTTATTCTAGCTCTGACACCGATTCAGAAGATGAAAGGGAACGAAAGATTCGCGTTGAAATTAAACCTCTTAGTAATGGAGGAGCTCCTATGAGTGCGAGCGTCGATGAACTTAGAGCAACTGTTGAAAATTTATCCTTGTCACCCGCACCAACAGTAAGTTCTATATGGTGTAATAAAGTACATAGGATAAAATCATAATATGTGTATAATACACATATATAAACATATTCAAACAGCTTCAATGTGTGTAAAATATATCATTGCATTTCTGGCTCTTTTCTGTTAATATATACCTGAACAAATATGTTATTATAAGAGTATATTGTACACAGGGACGTAGAGGATCGAATACTGATTCAGACCATCAGATGAAAAGGTCTCAGTCAGTATCCCAACAATTAGGAGGTAAGCCAAGCTCAGATTTACTTGGCCTAAACTTGTTCAATCCCAGCAGTACACCATCGAGTGCATCAACACCTACAGGAAGTCATCCATATGCACCACTGCAAAGCCCACCACCCCTTTCTTCATCGCCAACACCTCAACCACCACCACCACAATCTGCTCCACCAATTCACTCACATACACGGTTTCCAGGTACATTTTACTCTTGTAGCATTCGCACGCATCTTTTGCAAAATAATGGTTTTTTTATAATGTCCTTGGTGTGTTTAGATGGAGATTTATTTTCTGAAGTCGGAGACATTACACCAGCTCTGCCTCCTAAACAATCTGCATCATCCACACCCACCAGTTCCATTGCTATACCCCGACCACCATCAAGAAGAGGCGAAGGACCATCACCAAGAGGAAGGATGTCACCTGCTACTATCTCTAGAGCAGACAGTGTTGCCAGTTTGGAATTTCGCACAGCAGGAGTGGGTGTAGGCTCCTCTAGAGGTCCCTCGCCACTTACCATTGGTTTGGCAGATACAATCCCCTTGGCAGTAGCTTTTCACGAAATAGTTCACTCTTACTTCAGAGGCACCGATGAAACTCGATGTCAAGTGAAACTCAGTGGTGACATGATGTTGTCTTTTCCTGCTGGCATTGTGGCAGTGCTAGCTAACAATCCAAGTCCTGCTAAACTCACTTTCCGTGTAAGGAACAGTAATCGCTTGGAAAGGCTGCTTCCTAATAGTCAACTTGTGACCATGTTAGTTGACAATTATTTACACTCAAATAAATACCTGATTTAAGATTTAAAAAGGGAAATATACTTTTTCTAGGGATGTAACACAAACAACTGTTGACAGTACAATTTTTGAGTTCAACATGAGTGCCTTAACTATGTTGTTACGACGGCAAGCTGAACAAAATCCTTCGGCCTCGTATTTTAATGTCGATATATTAAAGTACCAAATCAAATGTAAAGAAGGTGCAGGATCATGCCCTTTTCAATTAGTAGCATATTGGAAATGTGAATCTACCCACACTGACCTAAAGGTGTGTATGTAAATAGTGACGCTGACCTTTCTTTCTTGGCCAATCATCAATTTTATTGTGATGTAAAATATCGTATCATTGCCTGTACTGACCATGTGAATTTCAGATTGATTACAAATACAATAGTCGTGCTATGGCCTCACCTAGTCCTTTGCTGAATCTCCATGTAGCCGCACCTATCGATGGAGGTTTTAAAACGCTTAACAGTAAACCATCGGCTCAGTGGTTATCAGAAGCGAATCGTGTGTTGTGGAAGTTCACGGAATTGTCACAGCATAGCGAAGGCAATGGTGTAGGCTCCTTAAAGGCGAGAGTTGAACTAGAACGTGGCCCAGGAAACCAGGGAACCATATTTACACAATTTAATTGTGAAGGGACCACATTATCAGGGATCGAGTTTGAACTAGTAGGCCCTGGTTACAGGCTGAGTTTAGTAAAACGTAGATTTGTATCTGGTAAGTCTAATGAGAAAATATGTGAATAATTATAGTTATTACACATATATACACATAATTATAGTATGTGAGCAAACATTATAATTTAGATTTATTATTTCAGGAAAGTACATATGCGATGGGGACTCAGATGCGCGTACACGATATGCCGCACCACCATCCAACATAGATTGACGACTTCCAGAATGGGCACCTCAATGGGAGAGTCTGCCCATTTAATATTGGTACTTGCTTGTGCATTCACTGCCCATGCTTCGACTATGGATTGTTCAAAGTCTGTACATTAATGTGGATACATTTTGTTGGATACCAAAGATTAAACGCAGTAATATCAAATCTCCTGCAAAGCAAATAATTTGTACAGAATGAGTGACAATGCAATTTATGCATAGAAAGAAATGATTAATTCTGAAGAAAACTATAAACCAAAATGTTGCGTGTACGATACTGGAGAGAATGAGATTCCGTGTCTTAGTCTTATAAAGAACGAGTAGATGTAACGCTGCATGTAGAATGAACCTGAACAAACGTATTCAAGCATAGATCTGACTTTATAAGTCGCTCGCTACCTGATGAATAGCGTTCTAGAATGCGTTTTATAGCTTGTATATTTTTCAATTTTCTATATATTCTCGATTAGATTGTACTAGTTTAACAAGGTTTGTATAATACATAGTAACTTATGAACAATGACTTTTAGCTAACGAAAAGGAACGATTTGCGTAATATCTTTGGTGTCCAGCAAAACTCGCCACAATATCGCCATTTTACTCTTTCTATATAATCAAAATACATTACATTTTTTACCTTCACTCATCATCATCATAAGGATCTTCGACTCCATTGTTACATTTCATGTTACTTTAAGATAGTTTCTACATCAGAGATGTATCGTCAAGAATGTTGCGAAGAACAAAAAGAATTTATAATATCAACAAATTATAGAGATTAGCATTTACATATTGCAGGAAAGTTTAATTTACTTCAAACATTTAGTACAATATCTATACAGTTAATTTCCAATTTTGTGAGAAGTAAATTAGATTTTATATATAGTTTCATGTGAATTTGCGAATATAGATTCGCTGGAAAGCTGTTAAGATAGTTTATGTTACGTTATAATTAATTAATGAACAGATATTATTCGTTATTTTCGAGCTTTGACTAAAAAAAAGCGCAAAATTAATGTGCAACTGTTAAGCAAGTTAGTTCCAATTTTCAATGTCAATAATTGTAAAACATTTTAAGGAAAAGAATGTTAGAGGGTTGCACAAAAGTTCTTCCTTATGGTATATTCTATTTTAGAAACATCCCAAAATTGACTTATATTATCGTTTGGAGAAAATTCCTCCTGTTATAATAATCATTTGGTATTATTAGTGATTAGGCATTCTTCATACAAGTAAATCTGAAACTATTATAGACTAAATGTAACAGTATTTAGTATTATCGTTTCCACGTCATGGTACTGGTGTTATTCCTGCATTTAGTTTTACAAACATGCGCGGAAATATCCAACGATCATTTCATTTTCCTATGAATAGTAAATCTTCATATATTTGGCAATCTTCAACTAGATAAATAACAATCAAATTTATTTTTGACACGTTTTCTTTGCGTATTATGTCTTATAACATAGACAAGAAAATCGAAATTAAAAACATGGCCATTTTATTTAGTTACATCTGCATACATATAATTGTATGTATATGTATATGTGTATATACATGAATAATATTTCTAATAAGTCTGAGTAGTCCAGCACACACGATACTTCCGTGCAGATTTAAGGTACAGACCCTCTTAGAATAAAAGTACATAGTGCTTTAAGCTTTGTTAATGTACGTTGGGGGATACAAATTTCTTCGTTAAATTTAATCCGGTTGTTAATGGATAGCGTTTAACGCAAACGTCTTTCAGTAATTGTTTTATGAAAATATCATATCTTGTGTTATAATTTTAAAAATTACATTGTTGACACCAGACGGTCACTAACCATATCCTTATATCTGTTTTTCATGTAATTTTCGACAAACTCTAAAACACAAAGATTTACGAAGAGCAATATGAAACGACTAAAGATACGGCGAAAATAGTGACCACTCCAGTCGACACTAAGATCGAGGAAAATGCGTAATTCATTACTAAAATGCTCACTTTATGCTGACAAACAATATTAACACAGTATCTATAGATATACTCCAATTATTATTACCAGAATGTTAAGGTATTGCGTTGTATTATCATGTTTGATTTAACAAATTAGTTTTTATTTCTCATGCATTATGATATGATGAAAGTATTAATAATGTAACGTAATTATGGAGTGGTTCCTGAAGAATCGACTGAGCTCTCCTGTGATACGCAGATGTCACTATAATTTCGTAATAAACGTTTATATTTAAACAATAATGTTAACATATTCGCGTTCACTTTTTTCCCGACTGAACCCGAAAGGTTTCGCCTGCGGCTCATATATACGATTTTATTACCTGAAACGATATATTTTGAAATTCGAACAATGTACAATAGAAGACCCTGATTGTTTTATACAATATTTGCCGCAATACAGACAAGAATACTCAAACTCTACTGATGGAATTGAAATAAAACATAAGGGCTATCGTGTGTACAGGGCTTGACGAAACATCACGATTGTTTTCAAACTGTTGCAATGCAATTGCATATACATACAACTCTTATACATAGTATAAATACAAAGAATAAATTAATACGTACATGTTATATGAAACATAGAATGGTTATGTAAGCCTGTTGACATGTAATGTCCATGTTCTAATAAAGATCTAGGATATTTTATATAAATCGATTGTCCTTGTCATATGCGACAATCGGTAAAATTCATCTTCCTTTTTCAATAATTAAGATATCACACTTTGTGTATGTTCTATCTCCTATATTTAATACTGTAGTACTCTAAGATACTACTTTTACCCGTATTTTTGCAAGCTAGGCGTTGATAGAATTTCAATTGTTCTCAGTCGACTGCTGTAATACTTAAACGACGAATACGCGGTGTTGGTGCTTCCTTACGATGCAGGTACGTCATGGTCTAATAGTTTAATGTAGCTGTCGTATGACTAGCGCTCCCACAATTAAACGGAAACCTAAACAGATAATCATTTTCGAATCATTCTATGTAACGTATGTGAGTAACTTCGAAGGTATGTAAAGTATTGCATTGTTTAACGTTTAACGATGCACGCTCCGCAGCACAGAATTATTAATATGGATATACCTCGGAAATTTAAAGTAAAAATCTTTAACTTATAAAAGAACTTACTAACATTCGTGGTATTACGTAGGTTGTACTTAAGTAGGTTTTTTTAAAAGCCTGGCCAGTATCTCATCTCGCCTAAAGAGCTCGATAAGTACATCTTCGTATCTGCATATTTGGAGAATATAGTATTATATAATGTAATATAATATTAATGTTAGATAGTCTACTCACTGCACAGGAATGGGGCTGCCTTCGTACTTGACAGTACCGACGGTTTCAACTCTTCGCAATACAATTTGCGCCAAATATCTTTCAAATTCGTAATACTTTGCGTCAAAAGTAAACCACAAGGCCAAAGCGCATCGTCTACCTCGTAGAACGCCATTCACGCCGTGTAAATTGTCTTCTCCCGCGGAAAAGGCTACCATCCTTCCACAATTGGGTCGAACCGTGGATGCTGCGCGGCGTAGCCCGTCATTCGTGGCGAAAAAGAACTCGCCGCCAGAGAAATTATCGTTTAAATAAACGATTGCAGAGTAGTCCCTCCAAGTGTATGCTGGACTTGTGCGGGAACAATTACCGATACTATTAACTATGCAGTTATCTGCATGAATTTCGTGGCTTAGATCCGTCCTATTCCGTGGCGCACCTACAAAATCACATCACGTTCATAGCAACAATTTGCGTTTAAAGAGCTTGCGTACAATGTCGATATCTTCGAAATTTTAATAAAAACGTGTTCTCAGATCTTTCGAATCCACTGCATTATCTTAAAATCGAAAGAACTTCTTCGCAGTTTCGACAACTAATTGTTAGCAGTGTTCATGAACTATTGAAATAATTATATGGTAACGATACTATCCACGTGTGCCGTACCATTGATACGATGCAACGCGTGCGCAGCTGCTAACGGTACCAGAAGGACGTCAGGTAAAAATTACCGAGTAGAGCTGTTCTGCAGACCAAATGAGTGTAAGTATAATGCAGTTGTCGGTCAAGATCGAAGTACTTTTGAACGTGATGTTGTGCGACTTCTGTCTTTTGCAAGAACAATTTTAATAATTCCGGCTCCATCAAACCATAGTATACCATCTGTAGGAAAATAGGAATACGTGCAATCGTCGTATAGATTGCATAGCTTATTAAACGAATTAACTGAAACGCTCACCAATGCAGCTCTGCCAACAGTTACACCCTCGAATTTTTCGTGGACCGAATGCGGACTCTTATTCTTTTCGTAACCATCCCCCTCTACGGCTGCAATCTACGCCGAAAACATTATGCGAATTAGCAAGATTGCAAAACTAATTCTGATTCGAATTGTTAATTCGAATACTCGAACATACCTCAGCTAGTTTCATCATTAAGTTACATTCAGTTGAATTGAGAAAGCCATCGGCGACATACCGCTCCCTTCCACCAAGTTCTTTGGTACTTGCTACCAAGTATATGTCGGATTTTCTTTTCACTTCCTCGTTATTCTCTTCCTTCGTTAAATCTATGCGCTCGTCATTGAGAATCCCCGTTAAATTTAGATGATTTTGCGAAGACGGTGACAGCGAGGGCCAGATTATCGTTGATATGGAATTTGCCTGAAACATTAGAAAATCAATGATGTTTCTCTGAAACGGGGTAGAGAAGATTGTATAAGCGATCTACCATCACGTATAACATATTTTTTGAGATATAAAAAATATCAAATTATCGCCTGGATGCCCGTACACAAGTTACATTAACGTAAATAGGGTTGCATTTCCACAGGCGTTTGTGCGTGACTGTTATGAATCTCTTATAATAATTGCGAAACATTATCTGTAAACTTTAATTAAAACTTGATAGAACATTTAATAAATTCTTTATTGCATATTTCACAAAAATATATAAAAACCATAGAAAAATTTAATCTGTATAATCAGTAGCGCCTAATAGTGTTAAGAAGTTGCCGCTCAAACGACATCAATTGTAAACTAAATGGCACAAAGTTAAGTCTATACGCGTTAATTGGCATTTAAGTAGTAATTATTGGAACATCTCATATAAATTGACGTTTGGCAGTTTATTCGCACTAATTATCAATAGTTATATTATGGGCAGTCCGTGAAACATTGATATTATCCAACGTCACATCGTTTACCTTAAGTAAAGGCTCCTCATTGTTCGTACTTTTTATTTTATAAGTGGACGAGTTATTCTGTTGTTTCGAAGCTTCGAAATTAGCTTCCACAACCTTAAATTCTTCTGAAATGTAAAGTAGAAGTAATAACTCATACTCTTGCCTTTTAATATATAAAAGTGCTTCCTGTAAGTGAAATGAAAGTATTTGACAAAATAAATATAGAACAATACATCGTTGTCGTTTATGTGATAAATACTCGAATGGAATTACCTCTCTTGGTTTAAAATACTCTTGCTTCACTTTTGGCAGTGAACTGTAATATTCCTTGTTATGCAGCATTGTTTCGTGTCCCGGCTCAAACAATAAATAACTTTCGACTGCAGCACAAGCTTCTTGTAATTTACTAACTGAAAAAGAAAATGAGATATGTCATTCCAGATGTTAAAATATCTTCATAAAAAATTGAATAAAAGTAATAAAGTTTCTAACGTGCGAACGCAAAATCACAATTGCATATATATATCATTTTGCACCGTTCATCGCAGAGGATACTAAATATATTCTACCTAAGTACAAAGACTCATTTGAAACCGCACGGTACAGCTTTAATGCAATTAACGGAGTAATTTAATTGAGCGCCTTTATGAAACAAAATTACAGTGCTCTCTTACATCGCTTACGGCAGTTAAACCGTAACGAGCAGTATGTTTAATACGCTAGATAGATCAAGGCTATACCATTCATGAGATAACTACAGGACGGGAGCACACGATTAAACCACTGTACGACGAAATGAAATTCTAATTTTTCGACTGGCAATAGGCTTCTGAACGGATCAATAAATTACTTACGCTTATAATATGCAAATTGCAAATAGTCATAGTGGCTCATGAGCAAGTCTCTGCGATATTCTCCATTTACGTTGTTCAATGCTTGCGGACACGTGCGTTTGCACTTGAGGCAGTATGCAAAATGGTCTGAAAGATAAGCACGAATTTGTTAACGGCGAGGATGATCAATCATAATTCACATGATCGTTAAGAATTACAAACGTCGATTTACTGGCAAGAGAAGAGGTAAATTCTGGATGCCACCCTTGATCGAACGGTCCCTCGCAGTAAATTCTGCAATTTTCTTCCGAATTTATATAAGATCTTAAAGAAGCTTCTAACAACGCCACTGCGTTATCATAATCCTCGCGCTCGTAAGCACCGACGCCCTTAATATACATCTCTAGAAAGGGCGCCGCGTCTAAATTCACGATCGCCTCTTCGTCCACATCCGGTAACGTCAGGTAATACTTGAGATTCTTCACGCTCATTTCGTGTCCCGGGTGCTTAACCAGAAATGTGAATATCGCGTTCGCGGCATCTTGGTGCCTCTTTCTCTGGAAATTTAAAGAACCACGTCATTGTCCACCAACCAGAGAAAAATCACGAAGGCCGTCTTTATTACGTATAAATTGTGAAACATAGACGTATCGCGTTACGACGAAATTTCCGCTCGAATGAAATATCGCGAAAGCCCATATCAACTTCGACAATTTCGACAGCGTCGGGGGCGCTTCTAGTCATTATCAGACACCTAACGACCTCGTGAAAAACATCCTTCCCACGCTCGAAAGGTCCACGCGTCCATTACGTCATAACTTTTTTTCTGTAGAATATCATTGAAAAAGTAGGCTGCCACGTGTGCGCCGTTTAAAACTCTCTTATCTTTCGTGTAACAATCGCACGCGTAGGGCAAATCAAACGGTGGAACTTTCGTGGAGAATCAATTAATTCGACGAACCAAATCGTCGTTCTCTCTTCGACTGCGCATCTCAATTTACAATTCCTACTTGTTTTACGCTCCGGCTCCGAGCAACCCTGTTAGCATGTGGGAGTGCCAAGAGCAATTTTCCTTGCAATTCTCAGGCTCATTTCACGTTGCCACATTGAGGTTTATGAGTCGATTGTGACGCATACGTTGAAAACAGACGTGTTTCCACTCCGTAAGACTATTAAAACAATGATGTAGGCCAGCATTGTGAGTAGCTGCTCCGAATCGTTAAAGTCATCTATGGACGAGCCGAGAACGTGGGATTAGGACGACAGATTAGGAGAGGTGCCGGTTGAGGAACTCGTGTGCTTGGAGCCTGAAAGCTTAGAAATAAAATTAGCATGGAGAAGATCTTAAGGTCAATGACCGATTCGGGCACCCTCTACCCACCGCTTTCTGAGTTTATTTTAAAGGTGAGGGTAGGATTCTTCATAAAGATAGCAACGTCCTTGTGCATTTCATATTGTGCATGTAAAACTCTAAAATACATATATGTTCGGGAAATAGTCCCGATGTTAGAGAGGACGTGAGAGGTCGTGAGAAAGCGACTTAACGCTATTCCGACCGCGAGCGGTCAAACGACCGTTTTTCAAATATCCTGTAAATTTCACGACTTTTCCTAAAACATTGAAAGACGTATTATAAGCACAATTTAGGAAAAGCCGTAAAATATAAAGCCGGCACAATTGCGTTGTTTAGAGTAAATTCTGACCGAATTTTTAAAAACGGTCGTTCGATCGGTCGTGGTAGGAACAGCATTAAACGAGAATAAGCATGGAACGTGTGAAAAAAAGAATTGATCTCTCTTAGGCGAAATTCAATACACACCTGATAATAACAAATGTGAAGATACTCGTAGGGCCGTCCGTCGACGAACTTTTGCTCGATTTCCCGCGGCAATTGCTTGAGCGCCGATTGGTTGGCGATCTCTCGGTAATCCTGATTGCACTTTAGTAAGCAAAGGGTCTCAGTTACCTTTCTCTGATAAAAATGCAAATCCTCGATATTCTCCGCGAAGAACGGCGTCGCGCCGAGTGCCTCGGCCTTGCATTTCCGTCGGCAATTAATTACCATACGCTTGTGTAGATTGTAGCTGAAAAAGTATTAAACGAGCAATTTTAAATGTACGTGCTTACTGTCGACGCGACTTATTCGCTATCTCCGAGAATTTTGAAATCGCGAGAGCTAGCCCTTGGAAAACATCGTGCCGAAGTTGCTGCTTATAACGAATAATATCGATATCGATTCTACTTGTTACGTTGGACTCGTTCCAAGAACCATTCCAAGAACGTACACTTTGATGAACATCGACGATTCACGTGGAACGAATGAAATTTGCGCATTCCAAAACATCACATCTACCAGTAAGATTACAGATAAACACTTACGACCGGTGGATCGAGTAAACGGAACGTCGGATTTGTCATTTCTCAGTTTAAACCGCCGGTAATCGCTCTCGTGGCATGCCGATCGGTACCGGCGAATCATGCCACAAGCATTGTTTACAAACATACCCGTGTAAAGCACCCTTGAAGCCATCGACGCAACCGTTCCAATCCTCGTCGAGATAAGCTTGCACCGCATCATCGTATATCTTTGCTAACGCTTGCTCCTTCTCGTTGCCCGGCTTCTCACCAATTTTCGCTGGAAATTTATCATCCGCTTCGATCTCGTTCTCGAGCTCGTTACCGATCGCGATACACGTGTCGTAGAAGAATACGCAGAGAAAAGCTACGAAGAGATTCATCCTCGTGGACACTCGCATCTCGCGTGCTCTCGCGTCTTACTGCGAATGCCAAGTTGGTCTAACGGACGGAGGAGAGTCCAGTGGTCTCTCTCCTTGTCTCTCCCTCTGCACGCGCGAGTAGACACAGACGGCAGGCAATCTTCGTTGTGTCGGAGAAGTATTTCAATGTGGGTGCACGTAGTCCACATCATTCTCGTGTAATGTGTCGCCCAAGCGCACGCATTAAAGCGCCCCTATTATCTGCCTCGCGTCAATCGTAACGAAGAGCCTTCGTCGTTTTTGAGGATCTCCAGTGACGTTAGAAATGATGCGCGACAAACCACTCGCGCATACTTCTTCGTGCATCTTCGATCTTCTAATCGGTCCATTAATTTGATTCGTTCTCTACGCGATTTCCAGGGCCCATGGTAAATATCGAGGATCCACGTTGCCGGGGACTAAGTTTTGTTATTCTTCTATCTGCCTCCTACGCAGCGACAAGTCAAGGTTCCTTTGGGATTGCATTGCTCAACTGGTATCGCCCACGTGGCTTAACACATCCCTTCTCCGATGTAGATAGGATCGACGTATCCTTAGAAGGTTTCTGCTAGAGATCCTTTTTTACTTTCTTCTTCTTTTTCAGGTACGTCGATTTCTAGAAGTAATACTCCGCGTAGTTTTGACGCGCCGGTGTTAAGTTTTCTTTCGGATTAAGCGGTTTTATCGTTTGCTCTGGTGTAAAGAGAACTCCTCGCATCGGCTTTCCGCAAGAACACGTTTCTCCTTGGAATGTGGAGTTTCGTGTAACGGCTAAAACTTATTTTCTCGCTCGAAGAATATCGTGGCAGAAGTAGAACTTTAATTTGTATAAGTAGAATGAGGGTTGCATGGCTGTGATTTGATTTTTTTTTTTTTTTCGACTGCACAAGCATGCGACACGATCCAGTCGGAATTATAGGAAAGTTGAGGAACTGTATTCGAGGTAGTAAAAAGTTTTGCAGCAGATGATCGACGGTAATACGAATTTATATCTTATATCACACCTTCCTTATTTTGATAAAGTATAAAGGAAACATACATCTGTAACAGTGCCCGAGCTGCCAACCGCATTACATAGCGCAAACACAATCCGATGGGTTGCAATGTTACGCCATCGAAACCAGTTTTAATATTTGGTAAAAATTCGCTGAACAAACACGCTGCATCGAATCATTGATTTTTTTCACAACTCATATAAGTAACATTCACAACTGCTTCAAAACATATAACTTTTGACAAAATATTTTCTGTACATTATAATTATTGGTTCGAGACAAAAATTGGTGCGACACGCATATTCTGTTTAGAAAGATTTACGCATTTTGTATCGCTGGTGATGATAATGTAATACCATTAATATTTAAATATAATCTTAACCTATAGTCAAATTTTACTACAAGTAATTCACGCACATATTAAGAAACCAAGCCAACGACCCTCACAGGCTGGATTAATTATATAAATATGTATCTATGCGACGATAATGGAGATGGCATTTAAGCGAATGAAAAAAGCTCAGTATCAGATTGTGTCCAGTATCTTATTATTACGTAAACTTGTTATTTTGAATTGTTTGATAGGGTATATGCGCTAAAATGAAAAATTCGATCCACATTAATGCGCGTGATACACGTGAAAACATCCAGCGTTTCCTTTTGGTTCATTCACGCTTGCCACGTGATATGCATCGAAAGTTAACACAAAAGCAATTTTAAAATATTAAACTACGACACATATATGGCTTGAATTTTAGTATTTCGTAATATACGGTCCTTACATTTCACTGACACATAACACGATACACGTTTTCTCAGTTCAAGTACGTTTGCTACATTTCCACTTCCTATGTATGCTCTTTTGTATGGTTATAATTGCATTCTCTCTCTATATAGTTATTCTTGTTTTGAATTCTCCGCGACGATCATAATACTTTTAGCACCTCCCGCTAGATGTTTACAACGTCGCAAAGTTTCAAAAGCTTCACAATCAGTAAACTGAATATTACATACAACAATTGGAAAATATGTGTACATATCTGCCTACTAAGAATAAAATAAAATATAAAGAGCATGACAACATAAAAAAGAAATACATTCTCGTATTAACTTTGTAGATCTATTTATAATTACAAAACACCGATTTGTTATAACTAAGATAATTGTGTTTTGTTCAAAACAATATGTTGCAATAACGTTAGAACCAGTAAAAAAAAACACATTTTTCAATTGCTGTACGAATCTTCAAACAACAAATATTGACATTAAAACTACTTGCGACATACCAATTGCAAGTTATAAATAATATACATATACACGTGTATGCGTAGGTAAGAGCACATACAAAATTTGTAATGATGAGTACATTACATAAAATGAAATTACAAAATATGCATTAGTTACGATATTAATTTATTATAAAACTTAGCCTAATTGTAAGATCTAATTTCTCTATATTGTTATTATGAACCACAAATAAAAAGTTTCAGACACTTCTAATAAATTGTTCAAAAGTAGAAAACAGGGTACAAGAACAAATGTATATTATAGTATTTACATGATATATATTAATGTATAATCAATTATGTGTTTATACATCAAATTAATTTTAACAATGTTTTCCTCCCACAGACTATCATAATATATCTTAACATTCAAGAAGTGTCTTTTTGAAAAAAAATACAGATGCTATGCAAAAACTATCAATAACATATTGAAATGTCAACTTTTACTTTACTAATACGTTCAAGATATTACATACGATTATTTTAACAACTATTATTCCAACTTATTCTAAACGTTCTGTGAACCTACTTTCCCTTGTAATTAATGAGCAATACACGTTACAAGAAACAATTTAATAAAATCCACAATATTTTATATAGATCTAAATATTGTTGAATAAAAATTTGATTTCTATGATCAAAATGTATACTAATAAAATTGCCTATCAAAAGTGGACACCAAACCATCGTTGTTTAAACACGTTGTACCTATGGCAGGGCTATCTTACTCTACAGCATTAAAGTAAATGTTATCGCTCTTTATTTGTATCAAAGTATTGGACAGTAATTTAAATATCAGTAGTACCACAAGTGCAATTAACAATTGCGGTAATATTCGCTATGAATCAATATACATATTATATACACAATAAATTAAGATGTCATTAATACTAAATGTTCAATGCATCGCTTTTGACCAGTAAGATGTATATTTTGAGATAATATTAATTTTTTATAATTCAAGATTTCAAGATGCTTCTGTAGCAAAAAATGCAAATTCTTACGTTAAAATTGAGTAAAATAGCGGTGAGAAATATTAAAGCAGCTGTTTTGCATTTTTTCATATTTTATACATTAAAAACTTATTACACCACTTTAAGCGTATACGTAAGTGATGTTAATATCAGCACCAATCACCTTTCCATTTACAATAGAAGGCATCACAGTATTCTATTTTATCATAACGTACATTAATTCTAATGCATACAGGAGCATCTCTAAAATAATATTGATTATTTTTCTTTTTTCTTCTTGCTGGTATTAAGTATAAATATATCTTATGAAATTATCTTAAAACAATTGAGTGCCATCTTGATTATGTGATATATAAAATGAAAAAAACTGTGAATGAGATCATCCAAATACTGTAAACCAATATTTTAATTAGTTGAACCCTTTTCTAACTGATTAAAAAAAGAAGCTTTATTTACAGTTTACTCTATATGTATGACTTAATGATTTAAATAATATAAATAATTACTTTTCATATGTATATTATGATTATAGTGCATTTTACATAATGTAGCATAAAGAATGATAAAATGCATGGTAATATAAATTTGTTATACAACTGTTTTAGGTACTTTTGTTAAGTGGAAGCCTGAAGATATTAGTGTAAAATATCTCTGCAAAGCTAAGATCACTTTTTGATTGTTGAAATTAAAAAGCATAGAGGTGAGGTCTGTTTCTGTAATTACATCTTACCTCTATTTTAATCAAAGTTTTTTTTCTTGTAATACAATATATGTTAAAATATTTTTATAGGTCCTTTCTATTATTCGAATTAGTTTAGGCTACAATAGACAAAATTTATATAAATTAACCAGTTGACAATTACGGTTATCCACACTTTTTGTTTACATAATTTCTATGATGAAACATTTTTTAATATAAACATTGCAGACATGTTTTGTAATTTGATTTACCTAATGCCATAAAAAGCACATGTTTTAATGCTAATGGACAGTATTATTTTAAAGAGGCAGTTATGTTTTTGTAAGTAAAGAGCAAGACCAGACCTTGTATTTAGCAAAACACAAAATAAAATATTTCAGCGACTCACCTCCAAACTACATGTTATAATATTATCCATTTTAGATATTCTATTTAATCTCACATAGCTACAATATTATGATCCTGCAGGGTATCACTCTTATTGAAATTGAGAGAGATTGATTTCTCTTCTCTCATGCATAGGAACAAAGAACAATGATTTCCTTCATTAACATTGTAAAATAATGAATACTATACATCTACAAAGAGATTTTCTTGAAGTGGAAATATATGATTGGCCATTGTTAAAATTATAAATTAGCACAAGCAAGTGATTTAATTGCTCCTTTTTGTAGTGCCTGGCACGCTTTCGTGTGCAGCCGATTGAACAACTTGAATATTCTGCGCATTTTCCGCAATATCCACTTTATACTTTTTTAATGATTTTTTGTCTTCTTGATTGTCTGTACTGCTTCTAATAGTCTTTTGTTCAGTAAGAGATGTATTAGCCAAATTCGATCTAGCCATTGTTTCACTGACTTGAGATTGTTGTGGATCTAATGATGATGTGGTCTTTTGTAACCCGATATCATTTATTAATACTTGTCGTTTAGATAAGTTGGTAGATTGAATAGATTTTTCTTTAACCTTAATTAGAGGCTCTGGACTATTAATATTGGAAATATTTGGAGTCATTTCTACGTTATGCTGACTTTTTTCTAGGACACATTTTTCTGTTTCTGATGCTTGAGTAGTAGATGCAGTATGTTTGTCACCTATATCAGTAGTCACGTTATTTTCTCTTGAAATACAATCATCACCTTTAGTGCCTGTAGGAGAATCTTTTTCTTCTGCTATTCGTGGCAGTTGAGTGCTTCCGCAAGAATTAGACATACTTACATTTGCAATATTAATAGATATTCCATGTGATAATTTAGAGTAATCCGCAACTGTTTTCTGATCCGTTGGCATTTTTTTTTCTCCTTTTGCATCATTAATCTCTTTGAAACTATCACTGCTTTCATCTGCCGTTTCAGAATGAGACGACTGTGCAAGGGTTACACGTGGTGTAACTTTTACTATTGTGTTTGCTAGTGGAGATATTGATGTCTTATTTTCTGCTGAACGGGGATGGAGTCTGTCAGGACTTAGTGCTCGCCTTAGAAGGGGTGAACCGGGTTCTGCTGACTTTGGACGACCGTATCCTTTCTTCTGATTATTTGGCGTTGATAAACATACACCTGGACAGATTAGTATTATCTAGTATTACTTAACTTTCCTAGATAGTTTGAGTTTTTTATTTCGATTTTATTTTGCTCATATTGAATGCACGGATATCATTATCAAAATACAAATACCTTTAGAACTATCAAAGAAAAAAACATGAAAATATTATTATGTAGGATCATACCTGGACTGTAAGACTGGGTAGTATTAGAGCTGCCTGGTTGATGACCAGTTGGAAATGCAAGAGGGCTAGGGCTTCTTGTTGGACTAGCCGGAATAGGTGATGGACTAGGTGTTCTTGCCAAAGGAGATAATGGTATGTGACCCACAGATTTTCGACGGTTTGGCGAATGAATATTTTTCGCTGCTGTATGTAACTTATGTTTTAACCCATGAAGAGTACTTGGCCTCTGATAATGTGACTGATTCGATATGCTCGTTAAATTTCCAATGGAAGTATTTGATCCTGGTGATGAAGAGTTTGGACTTGAACTGGGACTCGAGTTACCAGTTGAGTGGTATGAATCTGAGGTACCACGATTTGTTGGCGGAGATGGACTGCACACAGACTTCGTACAAGTCCCAAAATAAGGAGATGTATCTTGACTTGAACGTGTAAAAGACTGAAAAGAGCGACTGGGTGTCACCATTGATGGTGAGCAAATTCCCGCAGCCATCTGAAAAGAACAGAAGTGTTTCCATTTTTTAAAATGTATTTCATTACCAGCCTTTTTGCTGCAAAAGAAACTTTGTTTCTTGGTCAATCTGTTTTGTAATAACTAAGCATTTTCAATAATCTCTGTTGTGTATAAATTTACCAATGATTATACATTACCTAAAGTGATATTATCAAGCTTCGTGTGACCATTTAATAAAAAGATTATGTATAAGAAAACGACTTAAAAAAAATGGTAGTAGCAGTAAGAATTTACAAAAGATAAACGCATGTACAAGAAATCATACCATAAGTGGAGGTTTGCTGTCGCTGGATAGAATGGGTGCTGACAATGGGCAACTGATAGTTAATGGCTGTAATAAAAAATAATATGCACTTAACATAATATGTGTGTTGTTTATATGTTACATTGTTGCCTTTTTTTCCATTCTAAAACTGTATATATGTATATGTCTGTATATAAATTACACTTATGCGTACATATATATGAAACAAAAAATAGTCATTTACAGCAGTCAAAGCACATTACGTGTACCTGCAATGTTACTAAATTTAAAGTGTTTGTGAATGTACAGCATACTTCGGTGACATTTACACTGGCTTATACACCATTAAGTAAAGTAATGAAACTAAATATTCTATATACCTGCTGCATTTCTACACTAGCACGTTTGGAACTTATTCTTTTAAAAAGAGAAGTTTTGCGCTTCTTGTCCGAATGATCCCGTTTTTGTTTACGTTGCTTGTGTAAGGTTCTCCGTGCCATCTTACTTTGAGTGAGATCTCTTTTTCTACCACCTGTTTTAATACTGGTATTCTCTAATGGTGTACTCCGTAAAGTAACGTGGTCACCTCCACTGAGCATCAGCTGTAAAACTTGTGTATGGTATAAGCCTTGCACAGCTTCTCCATTTATGTGAGTTATTAAATCGCCAGGTCTTAACCCAGCTTCAAATGCAGGGCTAGACTGATCGACTGCCTGTAATCAGTATACATATATTAGTACATACGCTGTTAGTATAAATTAGTATTTGCAATACTATATATTTTTCCAAAGAGTTATATGTATATTATTATCTCATACCATGACTAAATGGTGCATAGTGTAGAAATCGCTATCACCATAATAAACTCGAATAGTGTGAACTGTAAAACCAAATCCACAAGGTCCTCGTCTTATAATTATAGGTGGTTTTAAACTGGTTACTAGAGGACTTAACTCGCGACAGGGGGAAGTATCCCTTGAAGAAGCGGTTGATGAACCACCGGGTGATTCTATTGGTTGTGTGTTTAGTGATGCATCGTCTATGAGAACCACATCAAACAAAGGTATAAAATTAATATCTACAGACATCATACTCTCTTAACCAATTACACGTTGCATACTGCATCCCATGGTTGGACAATATATATTGAATAATGTAAAAGTGTAAAAAACTTTTTTATAGATACATACAAGAAAACTCACTACTTGGTATGACTAATGATAATCCACTAGTTGAAGCAGACTTAATCACGGATCGTACTTTCTGTTTTGTACATGGTAAAACAGACAATGGATTGAAAGATTCAAAAGAATCTGTACTGGAATTGTGTTTATCTTCCGCTGTATCTTTGTTTGCTGCTGCTAAATCCAACCTAAATAAAGAAAACATTTTCTTACATTTTGACTTTACTACTAAAGTATGTGTAATGCGTTCATGAATAATGAATGTCTCATTCAAGTTATCCAATATTATTTACTTAATCGTTTTAATTATTTTAAACAAATCTATATTAGTCATTCGGTCAGTTTGGATGTTAAATAGTATGTTTCACATGTGTGTATGTATCAATATTTATGAAATTCTACATTTGATTCAATATGAAAAAGAATATAGTTGTGGAAACATTTTTACACGGATGTAGTTGAATGACTCACATGTGTTCATCATCAACAGATATACTGAACCTGGGCAGCTTATCACGAGAATGTGTATGACGTTTTCTGTGGATTTGTGGACTAACATCTTCGGACTCTGTTTGTGAAGATTCGGGTGTACTTAAAGTCACTGATGTTCCCTCTGTCTGACTATTTTTTGTGAGAGTTACTTGAGATTCTGCACTTGCAACTGTTGCAGGACTGGCAGATGAAATATTTGATTTATCAGTTTTGTTGAGACTGTCCATACTATTCTTTACAGAAGAAAGCAGCCTGCTCTTTTCTAAGGCTTGCATTGCATCTGGAAGTTTAAACGGTGTACTTGACGCATTTGTTCCTAAGGATAGTTGTGAAACTGTGCGCTCCAATTCAGTATGGAATGGTTGCTTCTTTGTGAAATCAAGTTCTGGTTCTGGATTTAGATGAGGTGGCCGAGTTTGGGAAATTTTTCGAGATTGTGGTGAATATGAAGAAAATGATCCAAATAAAGGTGAATCATCAGTATCGTCTGTGTCATCACCTAAATCATGATTATACCTGTCCATGCGAGCTGAAAAAATGAATATAATATTAATTGATAAAATTTTGTGTATGAGCTAAAAACATATATTGACTTGAGTCTATAGAATCATTAACATATAGATTATTTACTATCAAAATAACTTGTATCTTCATCATTTAGCAATTGTGGTACAAATTCAGCTTTTTGTCTAAGCAAGCTGTTCCAATTTACTCCGAAAAAATATGGATGCTCCTTTACTTCGTGCGAACCACCAGTTCCTAACCGATCTCTTGGACTTTGATGCAACAATGCAGTTATAATATCCTTTGCTTCTGGTTGCACAGACCAGTCATCTTCATCTGGCCATTCTATATCATCTAAGTAGTAAAAAAGTTCATTTAGTTCACGACACTTAGTGTACAAAAAAATTGTATTAAAAATTGTATTTACCATTAACTGTATGTGCAAATAATTCCTCTGGTGTCTCTCCAAAAAATGGTACACAGCCAATTAAAAATTCATACAATATAACACCCATTGACCACCAATCCACTGGTTTGCCATAGCCCTGACGCAATATAACTTCTGGTGCAATGTACTCTGGAGTACCAAATACTTGTTTATCAGAAAATTGTCTTGTATCTCTATCTATATAACCCTCGTACAGATTTGTTGCAACTGAAATTTTTGTAAGTATAAATTTTCTATATAGTTTTTATGCTGCTGTATGTTTTTGATGTAAACTTACGAGACATAAGACCCATTTTACTCAAGCCGAAATCTGTTAATTTAATATGGCCCAATGCAGTAATAAGTAAACTAAAATATTTAAACAATCGATAAAAAGTTTTGTTAACTACAGTATTATTTATTTTGTTATGCAGCAGAATACTAGGGATTATATCTTACTTATCAGGTTTTAAATCTCGATGAACTATACCATAGCTGTGTAAATATTCAACTGCTAAAACAGTTTCTGCAAAATAAAATTGTGCCATATCAGGTGGCAATGGTCCAATAATTTTCAAAAGATTTGCACAATCTCCTCCCTCTACGTATTCCATTACCAAACACAAGTGTTTCTGCAAACAAACAGGATTATTATAATAACAACAAGTTTTACTATAAATTAGACACATCTACTGTATCTAAAACTACTAAAACAAAACATCATTATAGCCATTGGTACTTTACATTACATTATACTATGATAAAAGATCTGGTTACACATACTTTTGTTTCAAAACTGCAATACATAGAGACTACAAATGGATTATCAGTAAAACTCATTATATCTCTTTCTGCAAATACTTGTTCTACTTGGTTGCGTAACATTAAATTATTTTTGTTGATTTTTTTCATTGCAAATCTTTGTCTGCTGATTTTTTCTTTAACTAAATATACAGCACCATATGCACCGTTACTAATGAGCTTCACTACTTCGTAATCACTTTCACATGGAACACGTTGAGATTTATCATCTTCTTTGTTCGGACTCGATGTCAACTGTATATTACTGTCACTTGAACTTGCAGAATCCTCCAATTTATTCAAATCTTCCTGCAATTCTGAAAAAAGATATTGCATTGTTAAGCTTCATCATAATATGTGGATGGATAAGATGCCTTACCAGATATTGGATCTCTGTTCAATGAAAGTTTATTAATAATATACTGTGGTATGTCCGTTTTTATGCCGGCATTAAATTTGGCTTGTCCTTCCGCTTGTTCAAGTAAATGATAAAATTCTTCTGGATCAAATTCTAAACATTCGAGTAATCTTGCAGGACGCGATATTACTAACAAAAGTTTTTTAATGAGCCCTGTTAACCTCGTGGCAGCTTCTAACGATTTATCTTTCGTCTGTAAACAAGAAATTTAACATGTGAAGCAAATTTTCATTGTTACTCAATCCCCAATTGACATTTTTACGTACTTCCATTAATAAATGTTCCAAATTTTCACTCATTTCATAAAAATATCTCGAGGTAATCAACTTTTCTTGAGATTTTTGTAAACAATCTCTTGCCATTTCAATCACTTGATGATGGACAAAGCGCAAAATTGGTAATGAATCTTGTGCCATGTGCGTAACAATTTCATATTCGTCTATCTCTTTATTTTCATTAATAAAATTAGTTAGACGTTCTTCCATTTGCTGTGTTGCCTGAGAAAATGTGGTATATCATATTTTACTAGTTGATTAGTTGAACTACATGTTAATAAAAATAAACTTACCTTGGGAAATCTTTCTTTGTAAAGAGTATTCATCATCACAATTTCACTATCGAGTACTGGTGAACGACTTGGACTACTGAAAAGTGTAATGAATATTTACGCAATGTAAAAAATATTTTAAAAACGTGTATTTACCTTAAACTGCGAGATCTGGGACGATGCAATGGTGACCTTCGACCTTCTTCTTCAAGACTGAGAGACACACTGCCAGGTATACTGGATATGCTAGAGCCTGGAAATCCTGGATGCGAAGAACACGGTGTTCCAGGTTTAGAGAAATGGCACGATAACATACGTAACTCATCCTTGGTTGGAATATTTGGCAGTTGATGTAAGCGCTCTTGACTCGAGCATTGTGACTATTTATAAGTAGCATATTAATATTATGTACAGCTAATACTATATACCTCAGAGAAACTTACATACCGAAACATTACTTGAGCCAGGAGTTGTTCCATATCCACTAGATGGCAAACTCGCAACAGACCATCGTCTGCCATCACCAGTTCCTGTAGCACCTCCT
Source organism: Tiphia femorata (assembly GCA_944319695.1). Classification (NCBI taxonomy): domain Eukaryota; kingdom Metazoa; phylum Arthropoda; class Insecta; order Hymenoptera; family Tiphiidae; genus Tiphia; species Tiphia femorata. The sequence continues at coordinate 8,109,129 of OX090902.1, forward strand.
CCAATCCTTAAATATTATTATAATCAAAATTTAGTAAACTCTTATTATTTTGCCTTTACAGCATTACTACATTACTATAGAATTTAAATTCAAATATTGTAGACTATGTCGATTTCCATAATATTTTTACACAAAAGTTTCTCCATCACGTCCAATTCTTCATTTTATCATTCGTGTGAAAAGGCAATACTATTATATCAACATTTTACTTAAAAAATAGATACCTTTTAATTGGAGCAAAAGCGAAATGTGGACTGGATGACATCCTAGGACTCTCTAGGGGACTGCCTACAATCGGTACGAATGCTATATTGGAAAGTAAGCAGGAGAAGAAATTAATCCACTATTATCATACACATTTAGACTAAGAGATTAAAAGCCTCTCACTGGTGAGCATATAAAGTAATTGAGACAGATGCTGCGAAATTCTGGATATTCTAAACCTAATGCAAGTAAAGCAAAATTCGTTACATAAAATATAACAATAATGTAATAATATTTGCAATATTATCCTACAAAAGTTACTATTAATACAAAAATGTATCAACAATTAATCAGACAATTGTCATACTTTGACACAACATAGTTTGTAGTTTCCCTTAAGAGCGATATTAAGAGAATAAATATAAACCTATTTTGGTCTATACGTGCAAATGCACATACACACACAAATGCGCAGCTATTCCTGTACATTTTCATTTATGATCATAAACCTATATGTTATTACTTACCAGATAGTGGTGAATGACAACGTGGCAAAGTAGGGGATGTTGTTGCGATAAATGACTTACGATGGGCTGCTTTAGCAGCTCGCCGAGGAATATTAAAATCACGCTGTTAAAAAAATGTTACTTGTTCAGAGTATATTATATTATTCTATCTCCAATGTTATTTTTATATTAATGTAAAACAAGTAACAGATACTGAAAGAAATTTCGTGAATACTGCACTAACCATGTGGACTGACAAAGAGGGTGCAGACTTTCCAATAGCCGAATTCCTCATTCGTACAAGGTTTGACAACTCACCGCTCCCTGAAAACATCAAATATATAAATTTTAAAAACTACAACTTTAGTGCATTATTATATAAAAACTCAAGATTTTATAATACTGACCAGGTCGCACCGGAGCTTCCTTGCTTTCTACTTTATGTAATGGTAGACCCTTATGCATATCTGCTTCTGCATTAGAAGTGGTTTCCTCGGCCTCGGCTTGATCGAATACCAGCACTCTAGCAGAATTTCCATGTGAACGCAGACGCGGTCTACTAGGCCTATTTCTCGATTGATCCATTATTTCCAAGTGACTTTTGCTTCAATAGAAATCAAAAGAGGTGTTTGTTCAAACAAGAAATGCGATCATCAATCAATCGTGGACACTACATAATTACAAACGTACGTTACAGTATAGATTGTACTACCCAAACTTTACATATACTAAACAAAACAACATAAGATAGTAACGGAGATAGGAATGGAGTAACATTTATAAAGCACAGTATTTTCACCTAAATCGTAGTAAACGAAAAGGCGCTATCTCGGCGGTATGTATATATATAGTTAAATAAGTAATTAATTTAAATACGTGTGATTATGAATTATGTCAATGTACACTATATAGAATACCATGCTTTACTCTAATACTTACTTTCCTTTCTGGGGGTGGTCGCACGATTATATTAAACGGAAATGAGAAACATCGAATGCAGCCAGGTAGGTGGAATAGTTAGTTATTCTTGTAAATGACTGCCCGAAAAATCTCCCGGAAAGTGACCGGGAAGCAGAAGGGCAGAGCACAGGTCTGAAAGCGGGGAGCAAATACATAAAACTAGACGCAGACAATAGAGCTGACAAACGGAAAGAGAACGAGAATTCGATCACCGGTCACGCGGGCCATTCTCTTAAGACACACACGTTCCCGTGAAAGAATAGTTGCGGTAGCACCGAACTACACACGCATTTTTTCCCTCAGCAAAGAAATTAATTATGAAACGCGAGACGACCATGGATTCTGACTCATGATGGACGTATACATTAGTACGCGGATTGCATACGATGTGTGTGCGCGCTTGCGCGTGTATGTACATATATATATATATATGTATGATGTATGCACATTATATACAAATGCTGTATACATATATTAAATGTATATATACATATATGTATTGGCATAGGAGAAATTCATACACATGTGTATTCCAGCCACGACACGTTGAATACAATACTCCGACGTACGTACACACGTGCGTTTAGTGCCACATATAAGACCCTTTGTAACAGTACTGCGTCCCTAACTTTACAGCAGTTCTCTACTGATGAAGGCACATAGAAATGCATAGAAATGCATAGAAAATGCACCGTTACAGGTTACAGGACATGTGTAGAATGCATATATCCAACAATATTTGTAAAAAGATAAATGCACTTCGTAGTAATGAAGGAAATCTTGTCGGAGTAGGCTGTCGTGTGAAGAAGTCGATGCAATATTATTTACAGCTTTGGAGCTAATGTGAAATTATTTTAAAAATACTATTAAATCTAGAGCGGATCAATTTTCGCATAAACATGTTACTTGCTCCAAAAAGAGATCGATGCTAACCTTGCGAGGTGTCCTTTTTTTGACACATGTCAGCTGGTCACTAAAGTGTGTCGTGCCTTTTCTAAAAACATCACTAATGCACTTACCGCGAAACTCAATGTAACCGAACTATTCCATGTATGAAATAATGTTTGGATATGTACAAGGCTGATAATGGCACGATCGTGAACCATAAATTACACAAGGCTAATTCCAATGTATTGTCAACTTAAATCTGTCGATAGTACTTGTAAAATACACGAAAATTTCATTTACTTTGTATACATAAATTAAGTTAGTGTAAAAAATTACATACACCTGAAAATTATACGCATATATATATATATATATGTTTTACAAGATCCAACAAGATCTAATCACTATTTGAAGACATATCAGCCATATCAGTGTATAGGTTAAAGTGGAAAAAGTTATATAAAGGTGGTGATAATTATATTACATTTTTTTTAAAGAGAATATCGCATAGGGCAATGTAATTGCATTTTTACTGTCTGAAACTTATGACAATATAAAAGCTCTATCATTAAATATCACTTACATATGATACATATGCAAGTGTGCGGTCTCATCCTGAATCCTACAAATGATAGTAACCGCCCTGCAGACATGAAATGAATAACATTGTAAAAGTACGAAAATAGTATACGCGTGGCAACAGTACGTCCTTTCTCTTTTTCTTGGAAAAATAAGTTATAGGTAATAACAAAGTTCTGCGGCAGTTACATCAACATGTTTTGTGCCCTTCGAGTTAACTGTAATCTTAATTCTTTGCATAATACCAAAAGATTTGTTATTTATGTATCTCAACGTTCGTACAAGTCTTTGTATAGAGCCTGTTATATACAACCCGGTAGCGTACAAACAAAATTACACATACAACCAAGCCATAGTTTTCGTACAACACAAAAGTTAGATGTACCACCATTTATTGCATTGCTTCTGAAGCCAATTGTCCGAGTTGGTGCAATTATATTTGGGCGTAGTCTAAGAAAGTGGTGGTCTAAGAAACCTGAAAGCGAACGTGAAGCATATAAAGAATGGTTAAGAAAAAATAGAAATACATTTTTCGGTAAGCAGGTTGTATTCGTATTTACGTATGAATATTTCAGAATTTACAGTATTCCTGCTTACTAATATCTGTCTTTCTATTTTAAGGATCTATCAGTCTTCTATCGGTGATAATTCTCCTTTTCTATATTCTGCATATCGAAACTGATCCATTGACAGGTCGTTCACAGTTTATCTTATTTAATAAACAACAACAAGCGGAATTAGATAAAATCATCTTACAAGCGGTAATAAGATAATATGTTATATCTTCTTAGATTTGTATATTATATTTTCTTACTGTTTGATTATTTAAATTATTACCATTATTGTATTATGTTTAATAGCTTTGTGCATATCTCTTTAGCATTTGGAGCTATATAAGGGACAGATACTGTCACATAATCATGTGGCACATCGAAAGCTTAAGAAAATTATAGATACTTTGTTAACCGCCAATAAGGACATGCCAGCTATTAAAGCTAAAGAGTGGAGCCTAACGGTTATTGACTCCCCATTAAATAATGCATACGTTTTACTGGTATATATATTATTTTATATTATTATCATTTATGGTATATATTTTCGAATTCTTTTCTTTTTCAAGGAAGTGTTTCTTTAATTTAATACTCATAAATAACACGATATGTAGGGTGGACATATTTTTGTGTTTGCCGGTACTCTAAACCAAGTGGAAAATGATGATCAGTTAGCAATTATATTAGGTCATGAAATAGCGCATGAGATATTGCAACATTCGGTAAGTAATTCATATGAATTTCTCTTGCTGCTTTATGTGCGATGTATAACATACACAGTGTTATTTGCCTAGCTTGAGCAGCTATCTAGCGGAGTACTTTGGGATCTTTTGATAATTTTGCCTATAATTCTACTATGGGCATGTTTTCCTAACATGGTTGCACTCTTTACTCAAACGATAGCACAACAATTTGTTGACCTTACACAGACTTTACCATATCATAGAGCTTTAGAATATGAAGCTGATGATGTAGGATTGAAACTTGCTGCAACTGTAAGTTACTCAGTATTCTTCAAATTTTATAATGTTAGTACAGAGCTCAGAATATTGAGAAATATTATATCCAAAAATTTTAACTTTTTATAAAGGCTTGCGTGGATGTGCGAGAAGCTGTAGTGTTTTGGGGTATCATGAGGACACTCGTAGAATTGGGAATCAATCCACAAGAATTTCCTCTGTTGTCAACACATCCTGCTCATGGAGATCGCGAGGGGAAATTGAATAAACTACTTCCTAAGAGCATAGAACTCAGAGCAAATGCTGGTGTAAGCCATATATACTATACTTATGAATTTATTAATGATATGTGTAAATATGTATATTTTAATACTTTATCTATTTTAGTGTCCAAATTTGAGTGCCACAGATCCAAGAGAGGTGTTCTATAGTCGGACACTGGAAGAACATAAAATCTATTTTAAACGAAGAGGAATCATTAAGTCCTGACACATCATAACTTACCTTTGTACATCATTTTGACTGACATTGCGTGATATGTATGATGATATATATCAGGTAAATATATTAGTAATTCAAATGTAAACATGGAATTTGCATTGTAGTTCATATGAAAATTATTAGTCGTATATTTAAAGTCAGTTAAATTCACAGATTTGTAGAAAACATTATAGTTTTGTTAACGATGTTACGTGTATTTATTGTGTAAATATAAATGACATTTCTGTTTTTGCGTTAAACACAAATTTACTAGTCTAATGGAAGTAATTCTATATTTAGAAAGTTTATATTTAAAAAATTAATTTTTTGATGTCTCCTTCACAGGTATTTCTCACACAATTAATAATAAACATATTTTCAATATTACTGTTTCTGTACCTCTCTTTTAAGTTTAAAGTTAATAATAGAATAAAATAATATACCATTCTTTTATACTATAACTTCCTATACCCCAGTGTATGTTTCATTCTGATTGTCTTATCATTATTCTTCCTGTGACACATAGTTTGTAGATCATAGTGTAAAATTGTGTGAAGTTGAGTCAGTAGTAATTCCATGCTCTCTACTTAACTCCAAAAAACATTAACTAAAGAATTTAAGGCAATAGTTAATTTATTAAAGTTTATTCAATTGTGCGTTATTGTTAATACACCTCTAAAAGTAAACTACTTGTGTTTTGTGTTATAAGAAAGAAGACAGCTTAACTAAAATCATCTACAGCATTACAATGCTTGTGAAGATATTATTATTTTCCAGTTCTATAATAATAATTTTTGCATTCAATCTAGACACAGACTATGTAATGTTTAGAGAGTATAATAATGTATCAGACGTGGATGACAGTTACTTTGGGTTTTCAGTGCTCCTATATCAGAACCCGGCAACAAATGTGTCATGGTATGGTAAAATTCAGTAAACTAATTTCCCATCTGATGAATAGTGTGATACCACAAGTTGAACGATATGTCCACATACTAAATGTTTGTTCTCGGGATTATCTAATGTTCATTTTTGTAAATATGTAGTAAACTGTGTTATAATCAGATTTGTAGTTCATCTAATAGAGAATTTTCTATATAACCGGTGAAAATGTGACGACAAAGTTTGATGATGTACGTAATAAATATTCTTGAAGGTTGTTCGTGGGTGCGCCCCAGGGTAATTATGAGGATGCCTCCTCATCCAAATACACAGTGTACCCACACAAACATGGTATTGTCCTACAATGTGAAATTCATGGGTCATGCGACTATGTTCGACCTAACATAATTAGTAATGAAGAAGGCTACATAAGAACAGATTTTTTAAAGAAAACTTCAAATATGCACACAATCATACAAAAAGAGAACGGCTGGTTTGGAAGCTCTATGGCTATCATTAAAAGCATCAATTTCCTGATGGTAAGAATAGTTTAGCTTAGATATTGTTAAAGATGAAAAAATTATAAATTTTATATAGAGTCATGTAAAAATTCTAACGTTGTTTTTGAAAATACATATTTTATACAACTAGGGATATAAAAAAATGATTGCTTACAGATATGTGCACCTCGTACAATTCTGAGTATCACTCCGTCGCTTGGATCAGAACGCTTTAATTCTATGCACGGAATGTGTTATTGTGGACCTATTACCTCAGGCATAGTTGTTATACAGAATGCAAACGCGCAGGGTTATGGTACCTTACATTGAATTTGTCAGAACTTTATTTTACTCAATGCAATATGAGTAAAACACTTAATGATACACTGTCTCACATTATATGTTTCTCTTAGATTTTCAAAAGCCTTTCTGGTACAATCCATTACGTGGCTTTTCTATTCATTTTTCACCGGTTAGTATATAGTTTTCAAGTAATAAAGTAATAAAGTGACTTTAATTCTATATTAATGAGCTTGGTGTAAATTTCATAGGTTCTGCAAGAAAAAGGAATAGCGGGGATTATAGGAGAACCTAATCGTGAGTTATATGGTACTGTTAGTATATGGGACGGTTTTGAGGAAAAATTAGTAGTTCTCCCAGCAGATGATGAGTTGTCTGAATTTGGTATGAATGTATTGTTTGGTGTATAATTTATTTTCTCAATGTAATGCTTTTATTCTTCAATTAATATATTTTTAGGATACAGCGTAACATCAGGATTTTTTTTCAACAAGGATGAGTTATTGTATGCAAGTGGTGCTCCAGGATGGCAGTATGTTGGATTGGTACATAATACTATAATATCTGTGATATGAAATTGGTTTTAAAACCTTTTAACAAATGTTTTGAGTTTTGGTAGAATTAATACTAAGAGAATAGTATTAATTTAAAACAGTTCGGTGCAGGAAATATGAAACATTTATACGAATGTGCATGCTTTGTTCATACACAGGTAGCAATAATTAATCCTCAGTTAAATTCCTCAATTATTGCAAAACTACACGGGACTGCAGTCGGTGAATTCTTTGGGGCAACCGTAACAACAGGAGATTTAAACAATGATGGCTTCTCAGATCTTGTAGTGGGTGCACCGCATTGGGGGCAAGATAATGGCAAAGTTTATATCTATTTTGGTAGTCCCAAGGTATATAAATAATCGTACATATGATTTAACATATGATTTAATGCAAGTAAAAAGTTATCCAAAAACTACAATTTTACCAGGGAGTTTTAGAAGCAGCTTTAACAATCGAAGGATATGTTGAAGGAGGTTTATTTGGTTATGCAATAACATGTGGTGATTTAGATAAAGATGGATTCAGTGGTAATCTCAATAAACTTGTTAAATTGTCAAACTTAGCTGTTCGGATAACATAAAAGCAATTCTATTTTCTCTCATTATTAAAGTCTGGGATGTTTGCTTTATTTTGAAATAGATATCATCATCGGCGCACCTTGGGAAGCATCCGGTGTTATTTATGTCTATAACGGAGATTCCTATTTCAAAGACACAAAAAATGTTCAACCATCTCAGCGCATCTCTGCAGAGCATGTGTATAAAAAGATTGGATCATTAAAGCGCAATATAAAAAGATTTGGATTTTCTATATCTGAGCCTGTTATCATGAATGGAAATGGGTATTTACAACTGTTAATAATTAATGAAATATTAAATATTAAAAATGAATTTATGTTCCAGTATATTCACAATATACATCTTATTCTAAAAGCTATAAGAACATTAATGTTAACATTAATATATTGTAAATAATTGTTAATAACTAAGAGTTAATTTAATTTTTTATACTCGTCCTATACTAGGTATCCATATGTGGCTGTGGGTGCATATAAATCGGCACAGTGTTTTATTTTTCAAAGCAAACCTGTTATTAGAACAAATCTTACTGTTTACACTATACCTGATATTTTACAAAGGAATATTAGTAATTTTTCAATTAACACGTGTGTCAGACATCACAATAATCACGTGCAGTATCCACAAAGTAAGACAAACATACAACTTTGCTTCTTTACCACATTTATGTCTGTCTATATTTTTTTGTGTTATTATTGCAGCTTTTCTAATCACGATTACGATTGACGAAGCATTGAAACGCACCAAACAGTCAGTTTTGCGATATATATCATTTACAGAATCTGGGATGCAGTCATGCACCTCTACAAACATTACGATGTTGGTAAGGGTTTATGGCAATATATAAAATTGCAATATATTGTTTTGCAGTGTGCTTATAGAATCTTATTATTACCTTATTGTTATATTATTCTAGAATAATATTATCAATATTTTAGGATAACATACAAAATTTTATTGAGCCAATTACTATTCTCGTAAAACACGAATTTGTCAGAAATGTTACATCGAATAATACATTTTGTGAAACATGTCCTGTGGAAAATAAGGGGAGCTTATTTAAAAGTATACAAGTAAATCTTCCATTTGATATTGATTGTGGTGAAGACAAAATCTGTAACTCTAATGTATCAGTAACTGCAAAATTTGATGGCGTCCAGTAAGTAACAGTTATTTATAACTACATTATATTCTTAATTATGCATTGTAAGAGATTTTTCTTATATCAGCACTAATAGTATTTTGCGTATACATCATTGGTTCATACAAGATCACATAGTATGTATTTGTTCATAATGCAAAAACAAATTAATGGTAAGTTAATATGTATACAAGTATATATCAAATTTATCAAGAAATCTTCACAGAGGTAACGATACATGGGTGATTGGATCCGATGATATAAGTCTAGAAGCAATCACTGAAAATCACGGGGAACCAGCTTACTTTTCATCCATAATATTTACCTTACCTCAAGGCGTAGTCTTACGTAGCATTTTACCATCTTGTCAAGAAGTATTAGACACTGACTTAAGCATTATTTGTGAAATTGGAAATCCACTTGGAAATAAAGAACAGGTAACAGAAAATTGTATAGGTATATTTACTTCTCAATCCAACTATTTATTAATGTTAGGATATGTTTAACAGAAAGTGATTAAACTGGATTTAGATATGCGTCATTTTACGCACACTTTGGATTTTGAGCATATTTTGAACTTTACTGTAAATATAAAAACTTATAGCATTAACTCTGGCAATGCAGTGGTCAGCTTAAAGCTTCACTTAATTAGTGAAGCGGCTCTTAGTCTTGATGGGTACATTACTTATATCTGAGAATTTTATTTTATTACTTAAGAAATTAAATCCTATACATTTATGATAGAATTACATGTTTTAGGAAAGCTAATGATGAAAGTTATTATTTCCCAATATTGAGCAGTCAAAAGTTACATATAAGTTTTCAACATACTTATCAGATTATAAAATTGGGAGCTTCTCCAATTTTTGATGCTCAACTTACAATAAATGTGCCTACACAATTTAAAGATTTAGATCTTCTAGTGTACTTATATAAACCACAGGTATGGCTTACGAAATAGCAATTATTTTAAAATTATCTTTTACACATGGTAATGCTTACAGCTGTACATATCTGGAAAAATTGTTGATTGTTCATCACAATACATCAATTTACTTGAAATGCCTGTATCTGACATTCAAAATAAAAGTCACATGCAACAAGTTAATTCTAATCACCATGGTTTTAAGCAAGAATCTCTATCAAAAGTAATTGATACTCATAAATCAGAAATGGGATATATTCATACTAACTATAAACAACATTCGACGATGACACAAACAATATTAACAATATCAAACAAACAAGGAAACTCAAGCATAATGCGTAATGCAACAAACGTTGATATCCATAGAATGATTACCAATTTTAACTGTTCAACACATAATGTACAATGTTCCCCTATTATTTGTGACTTGAGCGCACTGAAGACATCACAAGATGTTGGCAAGATAGTCATTAAATTAATACTTGATGCATCAAAACTCGAAGGTAAATATGCAGTATGTACTACAATATTAAATTACGATATTTGTACTTATGTAAGACTTTAATATCAGTTACTGTATAATTAATAAAAGTTCGTGTACCAATTGTATTTATACGAATGTTATCATACTATATCATTTTTAAAGGAATCATCTTAAAAGAAAACATTATCATAAAATACAGTAGTGAAGCTCATGTTGAAATTATGCAGCCAAGACTTAATTTATCTACTATGAAAACAAGGTAATGATTGGGATGCATGTTTTATTTAGAAAGATCAAAAATGATTAGTGAAATAAATGAACATTTTTGAGATTGATAAAAAGTAACTTTACAATATGTTTAACTCCTCAATTCGGTGGAAAGATGCATTTATGAATTTAATTCATATTTAAAATACTTTATATAGGTCTAGATTGCAATTGACAACTATGTTTTATGGGTCAGTCAAGACAGACAAGGTTCAATTATGGGTTATCTTAGTATCAGTTTCTTTGGGTTTAATATTACTATGCATATTTATATTGATTCTTAGTATGGTAAGTAAATTTAAACTGAATTTGTAACAAAGTATTATACTTTTACTTGTACATACATTATGTATAATTTATGTTATTTTGTACAACTATTTTAGGTAGGTTTCTTCAAAAGAAGTAAGAGAGAAAAGCTAACTGAATTGAAAACATTTAAGGCGGTGAGTTATTATTTGTCTAAATATAGTATTCTGTTAAGGAGTGCTTGGGCCTAATATTTTACGTAAAGTAATTATTGTGTTTGTAGGAAGTAAATGAACATGCTGAAGCAGAAATGACCAATGGGTCAACCGGTGATAAGACTTAAAGCAGTATTTTATATGAAGAATTACTGTGGGCTAAATATAATTATATATGAAACTGCCCTCAACTTCATAATCAAATTTTCTGTAAAAAAACTTTGCATTAATTCTACAAGGAGCAATAAAGATAATCAATTACGTACAAATGAAAATTTTAATTTTTTTAGATTACATTTGTATCTATCTTATAAATAGGAGCATACTAAGATAATAACAAATATGTTCTCATATTCAACAAAAAGTGTGAATTACATTCTGTCATAGAAATGAATTGATATACACTTTAATAATACGCTTTTACAATGTCTATGTTAAATCCACAACAACTAGGCTAGCTAAATAATAAATGTCGTAGATGATATATTTTCAATCATGTTTAAACAAAGCAGAATAGTTACAGTATGTAAAACTCTTCATCAAATTTGCACAATGTAGGTGCATTAACTATTTCTTTTGCATTTAGAGAATTATACTAATTTGGAAATATATGTTATTTTAAGAATTACAGAATTATAAACATTGTTTTTGTGAAAAATATGAAAAATTCGAATACATGCTTGAAATTTTTGTAATCATTCGTACAATTTGTGATCATAAATTATTTTAACTAAATTTTGATAAAGGTAATGTAATGTTTTATATCTTTTCAAATTAGTCTTTTTATACTGGAATTGAAATACTTCATTGGTGGTACTGTATTGGATCAGAGAAATTTGTTAGCTCTCTGGTCTTCTCCTTTACAACTTTGGCCACGGTTATCGCACGTACCAAACTAACATAATATTGGTATATGTGTATTACACAGTTGGCAGAGTCTTACGCTCTGCTGAGTTATGTGCAGCATTTCGTAGAGCAATAATATTTATTTTATCATGTCAATGATTGACAAGATATTTGCATATCGTGCTTATGTCACACAGTGACTAGCAACGACTTGTAAAGGTCAAACACTTAAACAGTTTGCCATTATTACATATCATATATATTGTATCTCTTGTAGATGTTGGTGAATTCAAGTTGCTTGCACCTTCCATATTTGATAAATTGTCTTCATTTATTATCGAAGCAGAATTAATATTCAATCCACAAATTATTGTAATGTTCTCAGTACCCTATAAACTTATTTAAAGTTTAATATATAGAGTTCATCATTCACGTAATTTTAGACACACGACATTTTTGCCGTTTTGTAGATTCAGGTTAATGTTACATATATCATACAGATCTCTTTTTTCAATAATCTAGAATCACATATTGTACGGAATAATTGGTTTTATAAAAAATTATAATGATGGAAAATATATGTTAATATTAGAATATATCTACTTATACATGGCTATTAAAAAAAGTTCGTATTTACATTTTTGTGTTACACTTACATAGCACTATAATTGCCATATACATTTTTTTACCTATGCACATTATTTTTATCATGTATATAATTGTTTCTCAAAATGTACAATCATGTTATATTTCCGTGAATTTTAAATTTTATTACAATGTTCCTTTCCCCATCATTAAACAATATTACTTATATTGTTATGCTTGTATAATAAATATTGCCACATTATACAACAATTATGTCAGAGATAGTTACTTGTGACATCTCTATAGCAAACAGAATATACTATTATGACAAAGTTTTACCATTAACCAGTGTCTTCAAGACAGTGTATCAATGCAATAATATTGAAAAATGCTATGATATAAAAAGATTCATAGGATATACAATATTTAGAACAATTATAAGATGGTAGTACAAGAGCATTTTAAAATAACCTTCATTCTGTATAATATTTTAAGTATACTACGTCAAACACAAATTTTGGTTAATGAACTAATAAAATACACAGAAAGTGATTTATTTGTATATGCTTTGAAGCAATAGAGAATAACAAAATTAGCAAACTTTGATATAAAATCATTTGTAGTTTGAACTCTACACTACTCTGATATTTTCTATGAGCAGCTGTGTCCTTATTATTAGATGATTTTGTACTAAGTATTTATAATAGCTTATAATACATCACAATCTGAATATCGTTTATATTTAGTCTAGAAAAAAGAAATTTCATTTTTATGTCATAATATGCGACCTCAATAAGTATTTAACATATGTTAATATGCTACGATGACAAAATATTTGGCTAATGGCTATGTTAATTGTATGTAATCTATAATATGCTTTAATCCTTATATGCATGCAGTATGCCATTACAATTTTTATAGAATGTTATATCTTTTGTGTAATAGACTTAATTCTACAATGTCCCCCACTTTGTTTTTATCCAAGGAAGAGTAGACTCCATACTTTATCAAACATGAGCATCATAATTTTGGTCCTCTTAAATTAAATTGTTCTATACAAATATTACTGTAGAATATATGATAATTCTGTAGGTATGTACTATTAAAACTGAAATTACACAAATATTTGAAGTATTGGATGACAAAATAACTTAATAATGTTGCAAGGGTTGTGTACTGCTTATTTGAGTTTTATTCGTTACCATCTATACGTAAAAAATAAACTTCTTTCTATTTTTAAAGTATAAATTAACGTTATCATCCAATACTTTAGAGATTTATTCAGATTATGATGTATATATTTATTTAAACGCCTTGTACCTTAAAGAAGAAGAAAAGAAAAAAAAGAAAAAAAAAACAGAACAAAACATGAAGGTAGAATGAATGTTGCTCCCGGCCTTACCAGTTTACTATTTACTTTGTAAATGCTTGTGTAGGTATCTGACCACGTTTAAAGAATTCTTGGAATGCTGAAAGAGCATTCTCATAGTTCCATTGAACTTCTTCCAAACACTTCAAACTCCATTCTAAATTCATGTTTGTTTGTTGGCTTAATGTTAATGTCATTTGTTGTTTTACATCTTCAGATAATTGTGAAACTGTTGGCTTTCCTGTAGTTTCTGAACACTTTGTTGATGATGAGGCTTCAATCATTTGAGCTTCTGAAGAATGGCTGCTTAGATATTTTGATTGTATCTCTGTTGGATTGCTGATATGTAGTTGCTCATTACGAATGCAATATCCACCACCTTCTGGCACTATTATAAATGTTCTATTAAAATAGCGCACAAGTTGTTCTTTGGTTCCACGTTCCTTAAACAATCCTGTCACTGTAATTAGCATCATGCCATCCTGTATGTTAAATAAAATAATTTTATAGAAGAGTTTATTGTAGGATCAAACATGTTAACGATTTCATAGTAAATAAATATTTTTAAATAACAATATACTGCATCAAATCAACATATGACTTACAGTAACTAAGCTAATGTCCATTGTGAAAGAATTAACATAGTGTGTTGTTTGTGGCATTTCTGAGATAAATGAGACCACAGGTAGTCTGCCATGTTTCAACAATTTTTGTCTCTTATTAGTATCATTTAGTCTAAATAAGTTTCTATTTTCAAGGAGATATCCACTTAATCTGTAAATATACAAATCAGTTTGATAAATTATTCAAAACATTACAGTAATATTACAATCATAGATCATATGATTAGCATCTGTCGAGCATTGCATGTTGTATACGTGATAAATATCGTAGAAATGATAATAATTTTAGAATTGCTATATGAAATGTTCTTCAATATTGATGTTGCATGTCCTATTTAGTATATACTGTATCTGTAATAATCTGAATATCTACCTCAGTTTCAATATTCAATTCATGAACTAAAAATTAGTAATTATCATTGTACCAGTGTAAACATACATTTAGGGAGTTGGATGTACACAGTACAATACTCACTTATTTGAATTATGACTATACGACACCGTCATACTAAAGCATGCATGTTCGTCATAGGCATCTAGCAAAGGCTGTCTATTATCACTGTCAAATATTATAAAATACTGTTGTAGAAACTGGCTTGCAATCTCCTGTGCTTTAGCATTTGTAACAAACATTCTTTGGGTGCTTGGCATTTTCAATCCTTCGTCTGCTACATCGAACAAGATTGGGCGAGGCAACTCTATACCATCCTTGTCAAACAGTACTTATATTAAAATGTTGCATATATGCATGTTAAACATACCGCCTATACATGTATGAACTCACAAAACTAATATCGGATTCTGTCAATAATGCAATAAAGAATATACTACTATAACTCACCAGTCGTAGTAATTTTGGAAACCTTTTCCGCACGTCGCTGTGGTCGAGAAAGAAAAGCCAGAAGCCCGGAAGCTCCAAGTTAATTGTAATAACAGAAACAGTTGCCTTATTATTGGACAATAAAAAACAATTTTTAATAAATTATCAACACATTTTGAGGTTCTGCTAGCAAACTATGTATATGTGTATATATTAAATAGGATTTGTAAAGTAACTTTAAATAGTTGCTTGAAATCAAGTGTAGTAATTTAGCTTTAAATTCCATTACATATTCTATTGGTTAATCTTTAAATTTGAGAATGTGCGAGAAAAATGGTATTATTTACGAATAATGATTCGGGTAACTTGAAGTACAAGAATTATTCTTATTCATATACCAGACCCAACTGCAGTCCCCTTTTTAGAAAAAGGAGCGGCACATTAAAACAATACGTTACCTAATATATTCCGATTGTCGAGATTTATACTTGTTGCAAACAGGATTCCCAGCTAGTCGTAGTTCTTCCAGTTTCAATTCTTTGATTACGTCTATCTGATTAATTTCCCTTATCTGCAAATAGTTGAGTGATTGAAGGCTTTCTTTAACGTCATACAACCCCGAGGCCTCAAGAAATAATGGCACTTACTTTATTATCTCCAATATATAATATTTTTAAGTTTAAGAATTTTTTATGCAAAACATTGAGTCTTTCAATTATATGTAACTTGTTCCCATCCAAGTTCAATGCTCCTAAGTTTGGAATATGTTCCGACACAATATCCAGGACTGCCATTAACATTACTGGACGAAATAATGCACAGAAATAGTCCGTTACAAGATCTACATAACAAACAAAGAAATTCTATCTGACCATCTAGCTGTATTAACAGCTATATTAACAGCTATAAAGATTTAAATTAAACAATGATCAACAACAGAAATCTCATTTTATAATTTAAAGAAAAGTAGTGAATAATTTGTAAACTACATGAGATGCAATGACAATTCAAGAATGAGTCCTGCAGCTTATGTATATGCAGTAAAGTATACAGCAGTATACTTCTGTACATAGTGTTGCATGTTAAAATTGATCGTATTTCTAGTAATGAAAAATCTTCCTTCTTTTCTTTTTAAACTTTGTTTCAAGTAATTACCATTAGTACAGCACAAATTATTTAGAAATTACTAACCTGGATCTTGATGAAACCTTGACAAGTCCAGGGCATTTGTCTCTGGCACGTATCGTTTGGCCATTGCTTGTTTTAATCTTTCTTTTAATTTTTCATCGATTTCACAATGTGGAAGTCCTGGCTTAACTCTTACTTGAAGTTTAAATCCATTCGATGTTGTAATTTTGCGATCACAATTTAGCAAGGCATTAGCTGTTTTTTGATCATCAACATAGAAAATTGCTTCATGTCCTATAACTTTGTACTGTCAACAATATTCATAATTAAAATCAATCACTTTAATAATTCATTAAAATTTAATAAAAATGTGTGCGCTCGCGCACGCACGTGTCCGTATAAAAGGAATCTTGTTTATATTTCATATTGTAATCAAATTTTATTTACCATTATGGGGACAAAAGTTTCAGGAGCAATGTAGCTGAGAAGGTTATTTAATATGTAATCTTTTTCATATTTTTGACCATATGGTATCTACAACACAACAATGAGAAGATTTATTGTTACACAGAATTTGAAGGAATACAAAGTTACCCAGTACTTACACTAATTTTATACCAATTAGATTCTCCTAGAGGTACTTGACGTGGTCTTGGTGGAATTCCTCCTCTAAATCCTCTATGCGGCAAAGGACTATTCCTTCCACGGGATAATCCTCTTCCTCTACCTCTAACAATTACTTGGCGAGTATTGTTATTAGAACTAACCGTCATCGGTATGTCATCGTCTAAACATGCTAATGCCAAACTTCGTGGAATATCCCTGGTAGGTCTTGCTTGAGGTTTGAATGATACACGTGGTCTAGTGCCAATATAAACACCACTATCGCCTCTTCCTGCACGATCATCGTGTCCTGAGTAACCCGATTAAATTTTAATATAATTGCAATGTTACATTATTCCCTTTTTTCGCGTATTTATATATTTCTATATATAATCCAATGTTTTAATTCTTCGACGAAAGTTAAAACTTTGTTGCACATATTACTAAGTAGTATTTAATAATTTATATATTATCTGCAAATTATTTACAACGGAAAGTTAAAAAAGTGGCGCAAACGCGAGGAAATTAATCATTGGACCATTCTGGAGGGTGAAAGTATCAAATTATACATACCAAAATAATGTTTATCGTCTGAATTATTTGGTCTACCACCACGGCTGGCCCAAGAAGATTTAGTCGTTTTTTTTGGCATGTCGAATACTCCGCTTAAAATGCACGAACATCAGGAAAAATCGTACAGCATTGTGAAAATAATCTCAGGTTAGATTATGTGAATTTATACTTAATGTGCAATCCGATAACTTAGGTTAAAGTGATCAGTTCTATATTGTTATTAAAAGCTATGAAACAACAAAAATGTTGTAAAGTAGAGTCAATTGTTTGATATTTGAAATACGCACTATTATAATATGGAGTTACGTGTTTTATCATACAGTTGATACTAGCTGATACTAGCGCAGTACATCCACTTGCGTCCACTTCTCGCGATTGGTTTAGAAATATCGCTGGAATATCGCGAAAGCTCTTTGTTACGCTCACATCAGTAAAGCGAGGATAGTAGAGTACAGCGCCATCAAAGCATAGTACCAGCAGTTACTATTAAAATATGAACGAAATGTGAACATGCAAGAGGTCTATTCTTTATTCGTGCACTAGATCTGAACTCTACAAAAAGTGCAGAACAGTGCAGAATACATGCTTATGCCCATATGTATGCACATATACATTTTCTGCTCTTTACCACTTACATTGGAAACTGTTGGAAACTACATAGCAGTACATAGAGTTCCGATGCAGCAATAAAGAACGGACCTGAGGCCTTTTGTTAAATTTTACAGGAAAACGCAATGACAATGACCTAACCATTGAAAAGTAAAATAAGTGTAAACTAAGGAATTCTATTTGCTTTTATTAAAAATTGTTGGTTACCTAGCTCTGTATTTGTTATATACTATATATATACACAGTTCAAGCCCGTAATCGCAAAATCTCTTTAGTTTCTTCTATATGTATATATAAGCATATTTAAACAAGGTTGTGAATGTATGTGAGGTTATCGTGTTACCGAGTTTTACTTTACCGATGAAAGTTGGTGAGGATTTTAGTTTACACCCAAATTTACATTTCAATCCATTATAAGCAATGTGAAGCAATGTCTATGTAAAGAATAATATGTTTGACGTTTTTAGCAGGTTTAAAAATGTATTGCAAAGTACAATGAAGTTACTGAAATCTAACTGTCAAACAACTTCGATTATTAAATTTTGTAAAGCGTATGACATCTATATATATAATGTACAGTTTTCTAATTATGTAAAAAGGGCACCTATATGGTATTATAATAATACGAAACGGGCCTAAATAACATCGGCGACGAACAATGTTGGAACGAATCGAAATTGGTAAATAAATGTCTACACAAGATCTAAAATTTTTAAAGCGTACAAGAAGTAATGTCATCTACCTTTCATAATGTTTTCTAGTAAAATGTATGACGATGGTTATTATATTAAATTTTCAGGTATTATCCCAAATAATTTAAGGCATGAAGAAACAATTATTCAAATAGCAGATGCTTTGGATAATTTAAACTCAGTTGCTTCGTGTTTATTTAATTGTATTGATATACGACTATCTGAAATTAGTAAAAGGTATTAAATGTTAACAAAATAGCAGATACTGTTCATTATTGAATAATCTAGTTACAACCTGGATGTTAATAGCGCACTTATAAATAATAAAAATTTAATATTTCAGATTAACGACTATCAAGGACAGAGCAATGAAACAAGAAAATCACTTGCAGCATTTACAAACTACTTTAAACTTAAAAGCCGTTAAAATGTATTCAGCTTCAAAATATCCTGCAAATCATACGTATCGAGAGTATAACTCAGCGATTACTCTAAAAGGCGAAAGTGCTCCTATTATACCAGGCATTTATAAATCTTCTGTACCTATACAAGAAATATCCGATACTTACCTCTCTCCTAATTGTAAAACGGAAGATGGGCAATATGCTGCAAGTACAAATTTACAAGAGAAATTGCAATTCTATCACGTACGATCTGAACGAAGTAAAGATATCGAAGTAACTGATAGCGATGAAGAATCCTATCCATTGCAATTGACATCTGTCAGTGCTTTATTATTATTCGATAGTATGGATAGTCCTTATGAGAAATCAAAAATAACATCCCGCCCGATAAATGATAAGCAAACAATTGAAGATGCACCTGACTCAATTGTGCAACCATGGCACACATCAGAAGTGGATTTGTCTTCTAAATATTTATATACACCAACACTGGGAGAGGTAAAATATTTTAATTTAATATATCTATGGCACATAGCAGTTATGATAATCAATGGGAGAATTGAACGACATATGTATCTAGAATAGTGTACACATGCATGTGTAGGTATATGTATATATGTGTCTGAACATTATATTTTTCAGGTTCCACAAATTGATGTCCCACTTACACTTCCAGACTTACCAGGCATCGTTGACAATGAGAAATTCGTGCTTGATCTTAATTCCCAAAGTCCAATTGCACCATCTTCTGCTGTCACTACACCTACTGTCCGTTTAGATTTACCTACACCAATTTTATCATCAAATGAAAAGTCGCTCCAAGAGGGGATTCAACAAAATACACCAATTTTACCCAATATAACAGAACATGTTACTTCAACTGGAAGTACATCTGTTATAAACATGCTACCTCCTCCCTCACCACCACCACCACCGCCACCACCACCACCTCCACCACCACCACCGCCACCGCCACCACCTCCACTTCTTGCATCTAGCACAAATGCTCAGAATTCGGAACATTCTAACACTCGTATAGAAGGAATGCTTTTACCACCTCCACCTGCGCCACCATTACCCGATTTGACTTTACCTATTTCTAAAACTGCTATGGTACAGGACAAAGAAGAAAAGAAAAAAAGTCGTACATGTGCTGAGACGAATACAGATGACCGATCAGATTTAATGGCTGCAATTCGTGATGCAGGTGGCATTGGCGGAGCAAAGTTACGACGCACTGCACCTGTTGACAAAAAGAGTAATCGATGGTCTTCGGCTTCAGTAGGTGGTGATTTAATGGCAGATTTACATGCAAAACTTGCTTTGCGACGTAAAGGCATTGCTGGTGGCACAGTCGGTGCTCTTGAAAGGATGTCCAGTTTAATACCTCCACCCCCTAAACCAAATGATGCATCTGCATCTGATAGAAATTCAGCTACTAGTGAATATGATTCTCAACCTGATACCGATGATTGGGAAGAGTAAAATATAGAAAATTCTTGCATTATACCACCTATCGTTAGTTAATTGATATAAATAATTACAGTAGATACCTAAATTCAGGAAATATAGTGGTTACTCTTATAGGTAGCTTTGAGCTTGTGATCCCAAAGAACAGAATACATGCTACATACATACAGAAATTTTGTATGAAAGCATATGAAGTATAAAAATAAACTAACTTTCTTCAATCTGATTATTTATATAGAAAATTTTTATCTGGGAATTCGGTATTATATATATGTATATACTGATTTTGGGATTAAAACGAGATATTATTTTTAAGCAGTAAGAATTTTATGAATGTATATATAATACTTTTTCTACACATAAATAAAATCCCCATTGAGTTAATACATACATTTGTTTGTACATTTTCGACTAGCTTCCTTTGCTACATCAACACAACATAATTCTGTATCAAAATAAAATAAATCATGATAACGGTATTTTAAAGCACAGTCCTTGGTTCCTTCCATCAATTTCCTGTTTTCTTTATTGTATTCTGTATAATTGCAGAAAATTACTTTTGTGTAAATTGCATAACAACGTAAGTAATAGTCTCAATATGTAATTATCTGTTTTGATGTTTTTATGCAAAAAAAATGATATTCACAACAATTCAAGCAAGTTGTTGATCACACTTGTTAAGCACAGTTTGCTTTACACCACAAAACAATGAAAAAGATTAATTTGATATAATTTTGTTTAAATATTAGATGTAATTATATGTATTATTTCGGAGTAACACTTTTGACTTACTACAGTAGAACGTAAGTAAGTTACATTCTGTCTCGTATATTATGTAGTACCTATACAAGAAAATTAAATATTATATAACTCTGGTATTAATTAAATATATAATATATTTATCATACCGTCATATTAATGATATGTTTTGTTTCGTACGTATCACATTTATATTAGGACAATATTCTTATAAATTTGTTTGCTTAATTACTGTTACAGTAAATATACTACAACCTAATGCAATATACAACGGTTAAATACTGATACATAAAATAATTGCCACATTTTATTTAAAATAGGTTTGTAATGTACCATATAACAATAAAGTGTAAGCGTTTGTAACAAAATAATTGGCAGCTTACGTTGATTATCAGAAATTTCAGATACTTATAGTAGTAGTTAAAACATTGTACTCCATAATGTAAGTAATACACAAAGATTCTACCAGATTTAATAGCACAAGTGCTAATAATAATATATCTTCAGTTGTTTCATAGTAAAAGTACTCTTATTCTATTTGATCACACTTATTACTGGTATAATAGATATCAATTAAATTTGATGCATTGAACACAGGCGCAGAATACTTTCTTTTACATTCCGTGTGAAAAATACCTTTGCTGTCTTTGTACATTAAAACATGTTGTATTACTAACAAACTAGCTTCTATAAGTTTTTTCCATAACAGTACAATAGCATCTCAGATTCACATTCATATTTAGCGACAAACATTACACATATTTATACTGATCATTCGTAGAGAAACTTTCATTGCCGTTACGATTATAAAATTAGATTTATATGCAAAATGGTAATTTTAATACAGAATATGAACATAAAGAATGATAAAGGGCACAAAAAAAAATTGTTACTTCTAAAAAGATTACTAAATTTTTCTAAACTTGACATAGTAAAAAATAGATGATTTTAATATAATAATAAAAAAATGAATTATTACCGTAGTATAAGAGATTAATGGTTACTTTCAAGTATGGGACAAATGTTCAAATATCCAAATGGAAATGAAGTTTTAAAATAATGTTATAGCGAGGGGACAGACCAATTTAGAAATTTCATAGCAATTTCAAAACCAACAAAACAAGCTGCATTTGCAGGAAAAGCACGCAGCATCACAGGAACACAACCTTTATAGAGGGCTTGTGGACCTTCATTTTTCATTAAATGTGCAAATACTTCTCTAATTCCATTTTTATATGTACCTTCTGGTGCTGAAACATCAAAATAAATCTGATTAATAAAGGCTTTGTTACATGTGTTATTTACTAATCTATCATAAAATTAATACCAGTTTGTAGCCGACTCTTTAACACATCAGGTGGCATTCCAACAACCCAGTTAGCAATACCAGCCAGACCACCTGCTAGTATCGTTGAAAGTAATCCTAGTTGTTGTCCTTCTGAAGTCATCCATCTTTGCAGACATTCGTATGTCATAAAATACATTCCACTCGCTGGAACATCTATAAATAATAAGACAAAATTAAGAAATGATTACCAAAATACTTTTGAAATAATCAAAAGCACTATATAAACATTATATGCAATTAATTATAGCAAGTAGTATGTGTGGGCTGAAAGATAGAAAGCATCCTGTTTGATAGGAAGCATCAAGGCACATAGATAACAATTAACAAAATTCAGTTTCCTTTGGACCAGCGTACTGTCACTGGTCCGGTCACTGTGTTACTATAAAATCTCTAATAATATACAAGATCAGCATGAAAATGATACTGATTTTGCTCAACTTATTATATTTGGTATATAACTTCTAATACTCTGCAGAGTGAAATATCAGTGACATTTCCTAATTATGATTTCTATATATAAAAATATAGTTATTAATCTGTAGTTTGTACAACAGTTTTTGTTAAACAAATAAAAGTTAACCAAAGCGGAGATATAATTATCTTGCTTGTATATGTTTGTTATGTATATATAAAGTAAATTCATGTAAAGTATGAATATTTTTTTATACTATAAAAATGAGTAATTTACATGTAAACTCCATATAGGAACAGTGCATTGGGCAAATAATAGATATCGGTGCTATGTGGGAAACGCACTGCCCACAAGGATGCTCCTGTGAAATGCAGAAATTTGCAGATTTACCTTTACATCAGTGGACGAATATAGGCAAAACACCAGAGGTACAATATTACAATTCTATTGAGTTTTGACAATTAATAAATGTCTGCTTGTTAGGGTTTCCCTTTGGACAACAATCATTTTAATCTAGAGATTGAACACCCTATGCTCGATGAACTTTTAAAAGTTGCAACGTGTGTGGTAGCAGAGGACTTTGAAGATCTTTTTTCCAAACTTCCATTGGATATACAGGTTATACTCATATACATGTCCACATGTATTTATATACTGCTTGTATATAATAACAGTTTAATTATTTGTGTAAGGAACTACCATGTTATCTAATTGCAGGTCTTCACAATACTTGAGTCAGGTAACGGAGATATTCAGGTTCCTTTACAAGCTACAACCTTACAACGCTTTACGCAATTAATTGCATTGGATATCCAAGGAATATATTACAATCCACCCATAACAGCAATAGAAAACGGAAAAAAAAAAACGGGAGGCATTTCTTTATCAACAGATGCCTTGTTTCCATTAGGAACAACTTTGCTATACTTAAATTTAGAACGAGTAAAGTTAACAAGTTTAAATGGCATTAATAAAAGCAAAGCCAATCTTATTATTACACCAATGAATGCATCTAATAATGAAAATACTAATGAAGGTCATATATTGACAGATAAGGTCAGTCATTATAAAGGTCATAGACTAATATTCTTGAGTCAGCAGAACAATGCAGATAGCGATGATAAGGAAATATTACCATACGATATTTACAAACAAGAAGTAGAAGGGTATAGAGATACTATTGGTCTCTTCAGTGGATTAGGAGCATTAACACATTTGCGTGTATATGATTGTGCCCTTAAAGACGTTTCATGGCATATGTTCGATGGTCTGAATAATTTGATCTATCTCTCTTTGGAGAAGAACAACTTGAAATTCATACCTGAGTTTTGTTTCTATGGGACACCAAATTTGAAATCATTGTCTTTAGCAAGCAATCAATTACTAACCCTACAAAGTGTAGATCTAGCTGGTTTGTTAATGTTAGAACAATTGGATTTAAGAGGAAATAATTTAACATTTTTGTCTGAATTATCATTTCCTCCATTTCCTGCACTTACTAGTGCTGATTTTACAGAAAATCCTTTGGATTCTGTATTTCCAAGGTAGTTATCTCATATCAAATAATATTTATTAATATTGTGTCACATAAGCAAACCTAGAAAAATGTCTGTTATACTCAAAAAATATTAAACTAATTTATCATCTAATGTAAGAAACTTGTATAAAAATTTTTGATCGATATGCATTTAATTGTAAAATAATAATAACACATTAATTGCAGTACCTTTGAAATAATGAATACAACAATGCAATTATATCTTGGAGGTACGGGATCAAGACTCAAGCTGCAAAAGAACTCTTTACTTGGCTTACATCATCTTCAGATATTGCACCTATACAATCTAGAGATACTCGTGTTAGAACGTTTCATCTTGCAGGGAATGCCAGCATTAACGCAATTGAAAATACACGGAAATGTATCCAGTATAGATTTTGATGCATTTGTCGACCTAAGAAAATTAGTGGACTTGGACTTAAGTTACTGTCACATTCAAAGGATATCTATGGATGCTTTCTATGGTTTAGAGCATGTACAACGTATCGATTTATCAAATAATGAGCTGACGTTCATACCGCCTGGTCTATTAACTGTACAACAACAAAAAAATTTAAAAGAAATTATACTCACAAAGAATAAATTGACAACACTACCTTGGGACTTTTTCAAAAGTTTACGGGTAGCAAATGTACAACAACTAGTGCAAAATATAAGACTAGATGGTAATCCATGGGATTGTACATGTAGTATGATGAATTGGAATCCATATTTGGTAAATAACATAAAATATTCATTCATTATAAAATACTTTACATAATTTGTTTTTTTATCTGTGTAATAGTAATGATATTTCAATAATTTTATCATAGGTAAGCAGACTTAGAGAGACAGCACCTAGGTGTTACCTGCCCAAACGTTTGCGAAACTGGGGAGTATTTCATGCTTTACGTAAAGGAGGCTTACATTGTGAAAGACCAAGACATAAACAACCATTCAAATTTTTTAAAGCAAGGAGCTTTGAAGATAATGAAGTTACTCGCTAGTTAATTGTTTCAATATTCATATACAAACTAGTATTAAACTTACATCGAAATGAAAGTTGGTAAATATATAAAGAATGTTGTTAACATATTTCTTTAATTATATTACAGTCGATAAATTAGACAACTGTCAAAATTTCATACGACTCAATTAATATTATGGAACATGCATTCTGTTTAATACCTTACCTCGTAACAAAGTGGCACAAGTTCCTTTATAAATGCTTCGAATACCTCCTTCCTTATGTAGTTGCTTGACACAATCAACGGGTCCATTGTATTTTGGTTTTGCATCGCCGTGCTGTATTTGTAACAGGCATTTAATTCTTTCTCCGGGTGCCATTATTACAGTGGTAAAAACTCCACTAAATGCACCTGCATACATTAACTGTACAGGTGTTAATAATTCATCTTTGTTATTCTGTAGCAATTTTTTGCCAAGTCCGAATCCGCAGAAGCTCATTGCAAATATAGGTGCAACACCACAAAGAGGTGCTGCCATACCTAAATGTATATTAGAAAAAGTAAGGACAAGAAAATCACTACTATCAATTTGTTTCATGATGTATGTTATATATGGCGTTAAATAAATTGATAGCTAAATCTAAGCGAGAATGAACTGGTTACAAATTGTATCATTTTATGCAACATAGTTACCTTTATATAAACCACGCACACCCTCTTTTGTGACAGTCTTTTTTGCACAATCCCATGTTCCTGAATATAAAGGTGCTTCATTGGCAACGGATACGGGCATAGTTTGCAGTCGTACCTACGAACACATACATCATAATTATATATTAACGTACTATGTTGTGATATAGTAATCTACAGTGTTGTAACGCTATTGATATAAATGAGACCAATTAAATACAACACCCTCTAATTAGATTTATATGAATTATCAAATATGAATTGCAGTGTACAGTGGCATATGCATATCATTTACATGGGTTCAATTGCAGCATTAGAGGTTAATGACATTTCATACTTAAGTGAATTTCGCGGATTTTTACATTAGTAAACAAATTATGCTTATCAAAGTGTTCGAATTGACATTAGTATAATTGGGCCCTTACAATTTATTAATAGTTTTTTGTTAATTATAACCTTACTTTTATTGTGTCAAGTGGATGACCAGATACTACAGTGCATACTCCTCCAAAACCACCGCTTAAAAAATACTTAATTGGACTAACATTTTCCGACATGATTGTAATTATTTAGTTTTGAAAGTAAAGATTAAAAGTAATATTAAAGTTCAATGCTGTTATAAAATGGAATAGTGGACTATGTACTTTTTCGGCACGTACGTCAAGAGGTCAAGGTACACTTGAGACATTCATTAATTAATAATATCTCCATTCTATTACGGTAGATACATATAACAATAAGTTTCTTATTAGTATAATTTGTATGCATGTGTAAGATGCGCGTGTGCACATTCGTCTTATTGGACGTGACATATATGTATAAGTAATACAACATGTATTAGCCCGTACACACAATTTACAGTCAGAAAAAATACTGCATGATACTGCAAGTTGTGTTGTAGATTATACTTGTCTCTACTAGAATTCGATAGTGTTGTCATTCTTGCTTAGGACAATCTGCTGTTGTGTTACTAAAATAAATTGTAAATCAATGCATTCGCGAGATAAATAAAGACTGTCAGCCTTTGGATAAATTTGCAAGTTGAGAGTTGGTTCAGTGGGTATTTGTAGTCGTTGGCAAATATTGTACATCTTACAAAGTAATTGGAAGACATTTTAGGCCTACTATAGTATCCTTGCACGTTGAAGGTAACGGTAATTTTTAGTAGTTGGTTCGACGTGGGTGTTTAAAAGTTGATAGCTATTAATAAGGGAGTGCAGCATAACAACAGTTCGCTTGTTGTGGCTACAAGAAGAGTTATGTGGAGTTTTTTCTCTTGTTTACATAGTGAATGTAGACGTTTGCCAATACTGTGCTTTCTTATTATTTACTTCATGTAGATTGTGCATCAGTAGGTTTTTCCGAACCTACAAATAGTTTGGCCGCTCCGCTCGACGGTCGGGCGCGATTTGTCACGCGCGCCAATTCCCCTACCACAGACTCACCATGTGCGGACTGCGGAGTCTTCCACTTTCACCCTGCACGCGGTTGGAACTCCCGCCTCATTTACCTATGGTGCGTGCGCAGCTTTCGAATGCGCAGAAGCTTACTGCGCAGCTGCTGATTGGGTGGTCGGTTACTACGTATTCTGTTCTACATGATCACCAATGATCACCGACTGTTATCAATGAAGGGAGTCCGTTATCTATCATATCAACCCGCGAAACTCTGTGTAACCTTATGTCGGTCGCAATACGTTAGGAGACATTGGAGGTACACCAGATTTTCCAGGAGACACGATCTGCCGCGAATTTGCCAATTGATGGTCGTCTCAGTAGTCTCCAGAGGGAGACAACTCTTATATAGGAATTTGGACTTGGACCCGTAATAGTACTCTTTTTACTCGGAATTATTATAGATGGCAGCACGTAGACGAGTTCACAGCATGGCGGTTACCGTAAGTGTGCACATCACACAGACACAAAAGTACTGTGGCATAGAATAACTATAAGCAGTTAAATTAGACAGTGCAACGTATATAGGCACTAAATTCGCATAAACATAGTGATACAGTGCATTTCTATATATATTTCGATTTCTATTTCTATTTCTATTTTTTATATTTTATATTTGGTAAATATGGGGTTGAGGGGACCCATCTCTGATCACCTTCAATTTCACATATGTTGTCAAGGCTTGAACTAAAGCCTTATTGTTATTCAAGAGAGTGTCTTTGACAACATACGTGAAATTGAAGGTCATCGGAGGTGGGTCCCCTCAACCCCGTAATTACCTTATATTTATATTTTGATACATATTTCTATATTTATATTTATATTTTACGTTTATACATACACATAAAATTAGGTCTACAAATTATATACGAAAGTTTGCAATCCCTGGACGAGACATTTTAAAAAGGACTTCCCAATAATTGTAAAGCGGGTATATTTGGCATAGATACAAAATATCCTCATCACGTAATACGAAATATAAAATCTATTAGACTTCTCATTTCGAGATCGATAATACAGTAAATATAGACAGAGAAAGCAGAGAATAATAAACGTACCTTTAAAAAATAGAAGTTTCGGCGTTAATTTGATAGAAACAGTTAAGAAGCGTATAATTATGTGTTATAGTCAATATAAACAGTTCTCCGGTCGTTGCGTACCGAGAGCTGCCGAGAGCACTCGAGCTTACACCCGAGCGCGCCCGAACTTAACATCGGAACTGATCGGGACTAATCGGACTGAGCGATGAGTGGTGGGGGGTCACACGCACGCGGCGCGCGACATTTAATAACTTCGCTCTCGCGCGTCGAGCGAATAGGTCGCGTGTGTAAACTCCTCGGTCATTCGAGGTCGCGGGCACTGTCACTTGCCATGGGCTACCACACGTGTTGGTCCCAAGTGTTATAGCACTACATACAAACATTTCCAGTGAGTATTTCGATATTTTCTACACTGTATTACTACCCTCTACCAATTGAAACAGTCGGTTACATTTTTTTTTCTTTTTGATTTTCAGTGTTTGTATCAAGTATGTGTGTGTGTGTGTGTGTGTGTGCCCTATCCTACCATGGGGGATCCAGTGTTCGCGATTTCATGCGCAGGACTACATCGTTTACAGTAAGTGTTTTGATAACTTCTACGATTAATTATTACGTTTCGTTAACTTGGATTACATTTCTTTTTGCCTTCTGTTTAAAGTGTCAACCCAATCTATTATTGTTGAGGGGGATCCGGGGGTTCCGGTTGTCGGGCATTCGACAACGCCATTTACAGTGAGTGTTTAAACAAGTTTAAATATCGAATATTATCGCGTTGATCTCCAAAAAATTATTTATGTTAATATTTTTTTTCTTTTTTTTTCAGAAATGGTGCAACACTGGTGAGCCGGTTATGTATCGTACATACATATTGCATGCTATATTATGACACTGCTACATCAAATTTTTGCATGTTCCGCTTAAAATTGATTTTTAAAACTCTTGTTTTCAATCACACAACACTTTGCATATTTTTAAATTTTATTGAACATAAAATGATGTTTTGATTTTCTTTTCAGTTTCCTAATTTTACGGTCTTTTGTTCCAGTTTCATTTCACTTTCTCTTTTACAAGTCAATTATTTTTTTAAAATATCAATTCAAATTTTTCACAATTTCTGTTGGTTTCTTCATGTAGTATAAGAAAGGTTTCATCGTGGAACACATTAAAAATCCACACTGAAGATTAGTTAAGATTATAGTTGTAATTAATAATTAAGATAAGTTAAGATTAGTTATAAGGATAACGTTTCATCGTGGGACACATTAAGAATCAACACTGAAGATTAGTTAAGATTCGTTAAGATTATAGTTATAATTAAATAAGATTAACTATTAAGATTAGTTGTAATTAATTAAGATAAAAGTTAAGATTAGTTTTAAGCTTAGTTAAAGTTATACGCTTGGCGCCAAGCGACACTGTAAAGATCGATGTAAAATATTGTACAGAGGTGAATCGACAGACTTATTATTCTGTCTATTCTCCTTTCGGGAAGGTAGCTTCATCATCCATTTGATTTATGTTTGGACGACTTTTTCATAAAGTCGTCCAAATATATTTCACGTGGATATTCAATTCTTTGTTTGATTGAGCCTATACAAGGCTTTAGAGTAGTTTACTTTTCAATCCTGCTAAGCAGGGACCACCGGGTCGGGTCTCAAAGCAGCCACCTCCGCGTGGTGAGACCTGGTAACTCAGGTTATCCTCGATACAAAATTGTATGCTTTTGCATCGAGGATCACCTCAGGCCAAGAGCTGCACGCGTTTAGCGATAGTTTCTAGTTAATAGAATCTGTGATCTTTTGGTAAAAATTTGGATTGGCATACTCATTGTCAGCCTATTTGACTTCTTATCCTTTTTGAAATTAGTTCTTCATCCCTCCGATTTGTATGGGTAGAGCCACGTTACCACTGCAAATTTTCGTTGCATCGGTAATTCAGGTCCGAGCCGCCAAATCCCGTAAGATGTTATGTTTATGTCTATTTCTATTTATATTTTTATTTACATTTTATATTTATATTTCAATATATATTTCTACTTCTATTTATATTCTATGTTTATACAAACACAGGACACTGACGTATATTTTTCTGCAGTTTTCCTACGTCCTTGTATGAATACAGCATATAAAATTTTGCAGCCGTTATAATAAAACATATTAAAATTTTATAATACGTTGTCTCTTGAAAATCCATATTAATTGATATTAATATTATTAAAGTTTGGACTGGTAGGGTAACCACTGCGGCCTTCCTTTACTACCAATTTTCTTTTTGTGCTGCCATCTACAATAACTCCGTGATTTACACGAACTAAAATTAGTTCGCAAATTCTATACGGGAATTTACAATCACTGCCTCAAACGTGGAGGTGGAGGTAGACCAAATACACAGGGATCGGGAATCGGGATCGGGAGTCTTACAGTATCTATAGGATCTATAGTTACTGGCAGTAGTCTCGTCGGTGGCGTCTGTTTCGGATTTTATTTTCATCGATAATTCAGTTTTGAGATGCGAAATTTTACAAGATTGTAAGCTTATGTTATTTTCGGAGTATAAATAAGTTAAATTAAAATTTTTCTTTGTAAAGTCAACGTAGCGTTAGTGAGATGTTTCATATGTATTAAACTATGGTCATTTTATTTATTGGCGACTGATTTTTCAAAATTGAGTATAGTCGAACATTTCATGTTTTTTAGCCTACATTTTCATATCTATTCTTACTCGGTAGTTTATAACCTAGTTACCTGAATTAGGCAAAAAAGATTCTTTTCTTTATGTCGTGCAAGTGTTTTAAGCCTCATGCGAAGCAAATAACGTTCTATATGTATTTTCTGTAAAACTGATTATTCATTTACAAGCATAATCTTTTGTTAAAACGCTGTCATGCATCTAAGTGTATATACGTAACCTACAATATTTTTAATTTCCCAACTTATATGCACGAGGTGCTTG
Organism: Tiphia femorata; assembly: GCA_944319695.1. Taxonomy (NCBI): domain Eukaryota; kingdom Metazoa; phylum Arthropoda; class Insecta; order Hymenoptera; family Tiphiidae; genus Tiphia; species Tiphia femorata. The sequence goes on from OX090902.1 coordinate 8,141,236, forward strand.
TATTGTTACAGATAAAGCTTTAGTTCATTGAAAAGGTTTCGTCGTAGGTTACGCGGTCCCATGATAATAATTCTCCTAATATGATGGTTTTGGAAACTGCTCCTGTCTTTTTAATTTTACAATTGTGATACATGAAGATATCACCTGTCATTCGCAATGTCCTATTAGGCATCCCTATTGGGATGACCTTCTTGGACACAGTCGGATATATAGCAAGAGTAGAAGGAATTTCTATGCAGCCTGTATTAAATCCAGATTTACAACAGCCTGATTACGTGTTTCTAAACCGTTGGGCAATTCGCAATCGGGATATACACCGTGGTGATATAGTAACGTTTATATCACCAAAAAGTCCAAATCAAAAGCTTATTAAGCGTGTTGTCGGCGTTGCAGGCGATGTTATTGGTACTCGAGGATATAAACTAGAGATTCTTCAGGTTGGTAACAGTATGACCCTTGTATATTCTTATCGTTTTGCACATATATTTGATAATGCAAATACATGCCTTTAATAATAGGTTCCAGACGGCCATTGCTGGGTAGAAGGTGACCATGCTGGTCATTCTATGGATTCAAATACTTTTGGTCCTGTGTCTCTTGGTTTAGTAACAGCAAAGGCAACGTGCATAGTCTGGCCACCCAGTCGTTGGCAATATCTTTCGTCGTCTATGCACGGTCACCATTTACCATTGAATTTGTCAAATATATTGACGACGTAACCTTAATTAGCTGAAAAGTATGAGGGCTGTCAGTTTTGTTAAAAGGTTGCAGTGGGAATTGCCTGGTACAGTATGTCGGCATGGCCTAACGATAGGTGATGTCGATAATGATGGAGATAATGAATTAGTAGTTGGTACAGCAGAAGGAGAGCTTTATATTTTTAAGGTAATTACATATTCCACATTGTAATAATGTATTTAATATGATTGGATATGTAACCCTATAAATATATTGACAACGTATCGATGTATACAATAGGGGACGGAACTTTGGCAAAAAATAACCGGCCTTGGACTCGTGACTACTGTAGCAATAGGAGATATATTCAATTATGGACGAAATGCACTGGTTGTGATTTGTGGAGATGGATGGGCACATATTTTCTATAGTCCTAAATCTGTTAACCCGAGTAATTTTACCACGTCTTCGAACCAGCAGTCAACAAAAGATGCCAATGATTTTGATAACTTTAAGCCATCAACTGGTACATTGTTTGCAAGCATAATTATATTTTCGAAACCTTACAATCATTTTATGATCATTTGTGTATCTCTAACAGGTCATATAAATGTAGATGTTAGCACAAGTAGTAATTTGATCAATACGTCAAACGTAGATCCAATAGAAAATGTGAACGATATTAATGAATTGTCTGGAAAGATGGAATGTGTGCATGTCCAAAGAATACCGACAAATACCAAAATTGTGTTGGTAGCAGATGTTGATAAGGATGGTGCTAATGAAATGATTCTTGGTTTAACTGATCGTGTTGTTAGATCATATAGATGGTCAAGCAATGCTGATTTAGGTACAGGAAAATTAGTTGGATTAAATAAATGGGAATGTGCTAATCAAATAGGAACAGTTACACTACAGGTATGTATTCTGTGGATCTACGACTATTGGCCATTCAATGTCAATGACGTTATAATATATTTTATGGTTTTTATTAGCATACTGTAGATGGCATTCCTACATTATTAGTTGCTCAGCCAGGAGGTACATTTATGAGAATTAAGTGCAATCCTGATGATCATACGCTAGAGGATGATTCTTGCAAAGGTAACGGCGAAGCAGCAGCTAGCTGCATAGACTATCAAACGTTAGGAATATCTAGAATGCGTAGCCAAAATATTTCCACTGAAATTGTTGGAGATTTAGAGTCAGGCACACCTCCATTTATTTCTACATATGAATCTAAAGCAACTAATTGTATGCCTAAAGATATTGTTAATAAAGAAAATTTTGTTAATGACGGTGAGCTTGACCTTAGGAGTTTTGAACGTTTAACAGTTGAGTTAAAGGAAGAAACACCGCTAAAAATGAGCGAAGGTATGTCAATGTGAATATTAAGTGATCTTTTATTGTTGTCCCATAAGTTTCTTACTTGTTTTTAATGGGGAATCAATAGATGGCGCCGAAAAAATTTATGGGATAACCCAATAAAAAAAGATCGTAACCGAGAGAGAATAATACCTTTAAATTTTGTGTCCTTTTTACCTACTAGGTATCGATCAAGTAGATGGAAATTTCTTAGGTGGAAATGTGATTCTTGGAGAGTTCGATACTAAAAGGGAAAAGGATTTGTTACTGCCGACGTTTACTTCTAATAATAATAACGATAATAATACTGTTAATAATAACAATAATATTAACGATGGTGAAGAAGTACATAAAGCACAAGGAAATGACGCGAACGATACAGCTATAGAAGATAAATATTCCAGCGGGAAAGCGTATGCACTAGCAACATTGGATGGTACAATAATGCTGGTGAAGGAGGAAGTCATCTTATGGTGAACGAATATTTATTAACATATTGCCTATACCTTACCTCAGCGATATTAAGCGCAATTGAAAGACGATATTAACTTACTTTTTAGGGCAATGCAAGTGGACCATCAAATATTTGCTTTGTGCCGATTGGACGTAACCGGCGATGGTTTCGATGAAATAGTTGCCTGTGCTTGGGACGGGCAAACATATATTTTAGATCAACAACGAAATAGCGTCCGTTTTCAATTCGAAGAACCAGTAAGGGCTTTTTGCACCGGCAAATATAACGTGACACCCGCATCACCAACTCCATGCTTAGTCTACAATACTTTTAATAATAAGGTATTTTATTTTCCTTGCACCTGGAACAGTGTTATTGCAACGAAACTAGATCATTACCTGCGATTATCAACTACTGTTTACGACAGTAATGTCCTTTTCTATTTCTAGCGTATTTTCATTATTCCTTCCACATTTTCTGTTCTAACTTATCATCAGTCGCCATGACCATCACATTCATTTTTACAGATCTTCCTCTACTACGACGTGACACTTCCGAGTATGGTCATTAGCCCTTTGAATCCCATGGATGCTCTTGACGCAGAAGAGCGGAAATCTTTGGAAGAGCTATTGAGCGGCTGTAGCGAGGCAGAGAGACAGCAGAGAATACGACAATTAACGGAGTGGCTGTTGTATGGAACTCATTGAAATGGGGTGCGGCGAGGTGCGCGCAAAATAAAGCTATATTAGAAGGACACCGATCTTTTCCCAATTAATTTCATCTCGCTTACTTTCGCGACACGGTATACCCTCTTGAAACGCTCTATCTCGCACTCACGGCCCAGCCGCGATTTCTAACACTAAACGGACCATGGACACCACTCGGACAACGGAAGCCTGGATAATTTCATTGCTACAATCCTTTCCACGATAGTCTCATTCGCGCGCTATTACTTCACTTATCGACAGAATCTGCATAGGATGACGTCCTGGTCCTGTGCTCCGTTGGCGTCTTCAGTTGCAGTTGCGTCGTAGTCGGTCGTGTCTTATCGCGAAGGATATACGACCGACGAAAATTCGTAAGAATTTTCGGACAAACATCGGTAGGCTCGTGGGTACGATAAACGTGAGCCCCTTAATCGGTCACAGAGCACCGCCGCGCGAACGGGGCGTAGTGGAGCGCGGTTGGGGTGAAACGTCGACGATTTAAGAATCGCCGCGTCGGTCCTATTTGCGGAACTTTTTTTCTCTTCTCCCAGGCGAACACAATTTACTCCCCCATCGCTTTATCTGCCATGCCGTAAATTAGACTGACATCGCGCGCGATGCCGGGGCAACATATAGCATTGGATTGCACGTCATCATTGCCAGTGGGTATGCAGTTATTGTCAGGTATTTTTCCAAGCTCATACGAGGTCGCTGCACGCCATATATACATGATTAGATCGTGGCTGCGTAACCGGTACGATTCAAAAATCACTCGCGCACACTTCCGGTCCTGGATTCCAATCGGCCCGTGAACGAATGATCGTCGACGAAGGATAAGCGGAAATAAAGGAAACGTGAGTAAAAGAAAAAAGAGAAAGGGTCCACGAAAACGCCTCGGGTTACCCTTCGATCCTTGCACCACCTTCTCGCGACGATCATACAAATTGAGACGTTAAATTCTTTTACAGGAATTCGTTTCGTTTCGTTTACTCCCCTGCACGCGCGACGCATGCACCCTGCAAGTCTAATCGCGTATCACTGATTAGAAACCACTCTCACTTTCGCTTTCTCTTTTCCCGCCGACAGATTCCTACCCAGGTAATGTGAATAAAAGCGAGAGTACGACAGAAGACAAGGAACCGGTAACGTTGGCCACAAGTGCGATACATAGTCGAGGAAGTTGAGAAGTTCGTTCGACAGTCTCCGCGCTCGGGAGTGCACGCTCTTCAGGATGGCCGATAATTCTACGTCGATTTTTGTGGGACACCAGTTGAAGCAGTTGACCTTCGGATGGATCGATTACACCCTCTTCGGTGGCCTGCTCGGCGTCAGTGTCCTCATTGGCGTTTACTTCGGATTCTTCAGTAAGAAGCAGGACAGCACCACGGAGTACTTGCTCGCTGGGAAGACTATGTCCTTCTTTCCGATTGCCATGAGTTTGATCGCCAGGTGAGGGAAGCAAATCGTAATAACGAGACTGTCGTGACGGACGTTTGTGCCGCGACGTTTTACCGTGCTTGAGATTAAGTCCCCCGGTGTGCTGTCTTTACTCGACTATACAGATGATGAATCGTAAATTGACCAACAATAATAATGAACTTTCTTATTCGTCCGTCCTTTCTCGCAAGGTCGACAAGAACGAAGGAGGATTGATGCTATGAATTTAATTACGCGCGTGACCCTCGATAAATTCTCTCTTGCCAAATCCGCGCGCTTTCGATCTTAACGATCTTAAAATCGGGTGCAGGCCTTTACGCGAGGTGCGATTTAAAAATTCAATCTTTCAGCCATATATCCGGTGTCTCCTTAATGGGCATACCGGCGGAGGTCTATCAATTCGGGACGCAGTACGCGGCCTGCGTCTTCACCTCGTTCATCACGTGCGCGATCATTGCCTGGATCTACCTACCGGTATTCTACAAGCTTCAATTGACCAGCACGTTCGAGTATCTGGAGATCAGATTTGCACGACCGGTGCGACTGCTCGCCTCCTTCCTCTATACTCTCTCCCTCATAATCTACATACCCTTGATAATCTACGTGCCGGCGCTCGCTTTCTCCCAGGCTACCAGTATCAATCTCCACCTTTTGTCACCTATAATCTGCGTGGTCTGCATCTTCTACACCACCATAGTAAGTGCTCCAATCTAAAGCTTAAAATCCAATCGGTTTCTTTGCGCGTTTACATTTAATTCTGCCGATTTCAGCCAACTCGCGTAGCTTCTCTTTCTACGAAGAATTATTCTTAGCGAAGAGAATTCGCTCGAAAGTAGGAAACGCGCGAGATTACACGAGGTAAACGATGGCGTATTTGCCAATGGTGCCGCGTCATAATCGTTGCGTGTCTCTCATTGTTAAACGGTATTGTCGCGTGCTTGTGTGTACACGAGACGATAGGGGAAGCTCGCGAATCGCGCGACGTCGCCACGTCGAAAATTCACACGTCATCCCTGGAGCCGTGACGTTATCGTGGCGCGTGCAATATCCTCGAGATGTTTAAGCGCGCACTGTTAATTCGCGAGAAGACACGCGGGTCTGCTTGTCTCATAGCGAGTAAAACAATTCTTTGCGGACCTTCCTCGTAATCGGAGAGTTTCCTTGAAGCGATTCATTCTCAAGAAATTATTGGGAATTCATTGGTATTTTTCAGCTGCGATTTAAGTTTCCTTCGAAGGCAGCTTAGGAAGTCGAGCTGGCCTCGTGCTTTGTTCTTTCTTTGTTTTTATTCACTTTACATCCGATAGGTACGCACCAGACGCAACTTCTTGGAAGGATACCAATTTTTATCTGTCCTCGTAAGATCGTTCTAAATGCTTATCAGCGTGATCGGCCGCCGTAGAGTATCCACTTATCAGGTACACCCCGGCAGTGAGACGCGCCAACTCATATATATTGTTCCTGTAACATCAATGTCATTGACGATGCAATCGGTCCGCGTCGTTGCTATTTTTAATCACGCGCTTGTTTGTACGCCAGTGTTTGCTTAATAGTACATTGCTCGCGATTACCCGTTCGTGATTTTGTCCCCGTTTCGTGCTCAGCGCCAAAATGTACTGCCAGAAGAAGAATTGCGGGTCGCGGAATGCGAGTTTTCCGCCTCCTTTTCTTTCTTACCTTTCACTTTTCTTTTCTTCGCCGCGTCTCGACGTTGTCCCCATGCAGATATGTCGAACCTCCTGGAAAAGCGCACGACGAGAGATTGTTGGAAATTAATTCGCGGCTCTTACACAGGCGAACCGGTTATTATAAATATGAAATTTTCTCCTACGTTGGAAGAAAGGCCTCGTGAAAGATCGCGTTATCGTGGACAGTCCTTGGCCAGGTTTACTCGTAAAATTGCAGCGCAACACCCCGGCATCGGATCCTCTCACCGGAGGGCTTGAGAATTTTACTGCTCGAACGGTCATACGATAGGCCCGCGTCTGACATTGATACCTTCATTGTGAGAATAAATCTCCCTTTCGTAAAATCCCCAGGGGGGCTTAAAGGCGGTCGTATGGGCGGACACCGTGCAGATGATAGTGACTGTCGGAAGTCTCCTGGCCGTTCTTATTTTGGGGACCGTCGCCGTGGGCGGCGTGGCTGAGACCTGGAGGATCGCTGCCGAGGGCAACAGGCTTGTATTCTGGAAGTAAGTAGGTGCCACTCGTGTCAGCCTCGTACTCGACGGTGAAGTTTCTATTAACATCTCTCGCTGTTATCCTTCACTCGCTCCTCCAACGGAAGCGGAGAGACGGAAGAAAGATAGGCGGAAGTACATCCGTAACGACGAAGCAAATTTTTTTTTTTCGCAGCGTAGACCCCAGCCCCTTCACGAGAAACTCATTCTGGGGAATGTCGATAGGGATGACGCTGACGTGGCTTTCGTCCTTGGGAATTAGTCAGGTGTCCATGCAGAGATTCCTCGCGGTGCCCACTCTAAAGGAAGGCCGAAAGTAAGAAAGACGGTGTACCTTCCAATTGTTTTCATGTCGCGTGAGACAGGTTCTTTTTTTTTACCGATTCTCTTTCAGGGTGATCGCGTTCATGGCGATAGGAATGGTGATAATAAAATGGGTCTCGGTCTTCACGGGACTGCTGATCTACGCGAGGTATCACAAGTGCGATCCTATAATGTCACACGTGAGTAAATCGGTCTTAAACGATTTGTCGCGCGTCGTGTACAACGCGAATTAATCGCAAAACCGTGAAACTTTCCAATGCTTCCAGGTGATCGCGAGAAGCGATCAGATATTGCCCTATTACGTGTTGGACGTGGCGGCTGACGTTCCGGGACTTCCAGGCCTCTTTCTGGCAGGTCTCGTGAGCGCTGGCCTCTCGACGATGAGCGCCGGCCTCAACACAGCGGCCGGAACGATTTACGAGGACTTCATCGATCCGTGGATACCCGAGAGCAACAACAAAGAGCACCGAGCCGCGAATATCATGAAGGTAAAGAGACGGTTACGTTAACGAGGCAAGAGTAGAACGAGAATTCAAAGGCAATCTCTCGTGTGCCGAATTTAACACTAAACCTATCGAAGATTCTTTCCATGTAGAAGTTTCCCTTGTTGTTCGGTCATTCGATCACTTTCGGTACCTTTAACCTCTTCAGGGACGAATTTATTTAAGCTGGAATCAAGTCGGCATCGATTGTTAATTTATTCACTCGCAATGGCGATTCCTCGACAACGTTAACAATGATCGGAGAACAAGGCAGGAATGGAAAATTTGCGAAAAGAATAATACCCACGCGTGTTACGGTAGAAAAGATATAGTTTAACGAGAAACTAAATGTCCACATATGTGGCCAAGGGCGTCAAGAGGTTAATGTTAAACTCACTCTTCTTTCGCCCATCAATTCCCGCGAAAGCTTCTTGCAGGTAATAATAATAATAATAATAACAATAATCATAATAGGTGACGGTGGTGGTAATCGGTATCATCTGCGTGGCCATGGCATTCCTCGTGGAACAACTCGGTGACGTTTTTCAAGTGTCCTTGAGCATAGGCGGAATAACGGCGGGCGCGATGCTGGGTCTATTCTCCCTGGGCATGTTGGTCCCCTGGGCGACCAACAAGGGTGCCGTGGTGGGTGGAACCCTCTCCATGTGCTTGATGATATGGATGATCAGTGGAGCGCAATGGCACATGGCCCACGGTCGAATCTATTACGAGCCACTTCCAGTTTCCGTCGACGGGTGCATCAACGTCGAGAGCTTGGCTAATCACACTGCAAGGATGCACGACGCCGGGACGCCTTTACTGGCCGAGGAGAAACCTTTCGTTCTCTATACCATATCCTTCATGTATTACACGTTGGTGGGCTCGTTGGCGGTGATCGTGTTCGGAACGATCGCGAGCTTCATTTGTGGCGCACCGGATATCAGCGACGTCGATAGGGATCACTTTCCACCGATCATTCGCAAGTAGGTGTTTCACAAACGACGAGCTCTCACGGTGAAGGCACTCTGCCGATCCGTCGATCTTGCAATTCTTTCGAATTTGTTAATCAGCAGCCTCAATGAAATTGGAACACTCTTTGCAGATTCCTCCCACCCAAGAAGTACATGGAAGTCTCGCTGCACTCGGTCCCTACGGCCCTAGTTACGAATCCGGAAAAGGAGGAGATCAAGTTCTAATCGGCGAGTCAAGGGAGAACGAACGAACGCGTCTTCTCCTCTGTCTTCTGTGAAAAGCGCCCCGGGGCGAATTTTATTTGGACGGTCACTCGGGGACCTGGTCCAGAAGGGTGCAGACTTTGTTCTTGCGTGGCGAAAGTGGGCAAGCTAAATTCGTCACCGCGCGCGAACGCTGCGCCCTTCTTAATCGAGGAATCGGCGAAAACATTTGTTGCGTGTCGCCGACGGGTAAATATTTTTTTTGTACGCTGCGAATCCGGAAGTAGAATCGAGGACACTGGCTTCTCTGTCATAACAAGCTGCGCATCGGTTTGTCTTGCTCCAAATTTTTCCCCTTCTACTTAATGTAAGATAAGGAGCGAAGGTCGATAGCAAAGCCGTGTAACGTTGTAAATTTTCTCCACGAGATTGGGAAACACATTAACGGCGACGTACTCGGCCTCGAGAACTCGCGTGGATGAATTTCCGCTCGAGACGAAGATCGGAGCCGATCCATCGCGGAGTCTTCCAATCGGCCGCATGCCTTCGTGCCTGGACGATCCTGCCACGAGTTGAAAGCACCCATTAGGACCACGATGGGGGTGTCAAATTGACTAGATTATATATCTGTCCCGCGCATCTCGATGCAAACAAACCCCTACGCCCGAAACATCTGGAGGAAGAGGTCCTGGGCGATGCTTATCGGATTAGGCCGAATGTAAATGCGATGAAGGTATTTCTTCGAGTCACACTCTTCGGCCAACGGGAGAATTCGAAATTTGCGGGACATCGCTCGAGCTTTCACGACCAAGAGCACTCGTATTATACTCGCGCCATTTCTAGAATTTAAGCTCGAAGACTGTAAAATTATGGAATCTTCAATCTGTACGATTTTCAATGCCCACTGCGTTTTTTTTTGTTTTGCTTCCCGTTGTCGCGCGATGTTGAGAATTTCTCGCGCTACTCCTTGTGCAAATTCCTCCGAAGAAGTTCGGCTATGTATTCTCCTTTACTTCGATCTATCACCGGGTTCTTTTCCTTCCACCATCGTTAGATCTCGTACCCAGAAACAATTTCCATGATCGACGATGTATCCATTCTTTATAATTCTCATCACCCCACGCAATTCGCTCACGCGACAAAGACTCCACGACCTGCAACACCGAACGACAAATGATCACCTTCTTCCACGGGCTTATCCTATCCATGGCGACGCTTGAAATCGTTCGAAAGTCTAGCGAGAAGAACCTACACGTATACCTCCCAGTGAGTAATGACACGTTACAGTAGTCACCCACCGTTCGTCCACCGCAAGCGAAACGCTTTACGATTGCGCGAGCGTCTCGAACGTGTTAAGCCGCGTTGGCGTCGCGACGTCGTGGGCCGCGGTAGTGTCCGCCGCGACGCGTCCAGACAAAAATCTACGGCCCTCTTCCCACCCCACATTTATCGTCAAATGGCGCCGACACAAGGGTCCAACAAAGGCGTCGACATTGCAAAGTGAAAAAAATTTACAATCGGTAGTATATCAGAGCGGGCACAAAGGAGGCGCTAAGAACGCAGTAATAATGCCAGTGTTCGTTGAGGCACCGATGGAAGGTTGAGGAGTAATTTCATTGGTCAGCACTGGTCACATTTGGTACCCAGGGCTCGTTCAAAAGTGCTGATCATTATCGATCTGATATTTACAGAATCATCCAAGGACATTTCGTAAATGGATTTCCGATTGAGTTTTTTGACAACTCGAGGTACCACTAGTCAGAGACGAAATGCTCGAGCTTGCAAACCCTGCTAAGAAGTTTCACGAGAACCAACGAAATTCCCACGAAAATAAAGAAACTTCTCGATGGAGACGTCAAGCGCTATATGATGCGTCGCGCAACAGATGTTCCGCTTTTATCGATTCGATTAATCGGGAGCGTTCGGAGAACCAGAAGGATACGTTTCGTGCGTCGGGACGCTTCGAATCTCGACGTCGAAGGCCAAAGAGGGAAGGTGAGAAGATCCGCGGAGGACTCGAGGATGGAAAGGACCCTTATCAGTGGCACGGAGATATTATCATTAGCTGGAAGGCGTCTAAAAGCCGACGCGCGAAGAGAGCGCGGGAGAGAGAAAGAGAGAGAGAGAGAGAGAGAGAGAGAGAGAGAGAGAGAGAGAGAGAGAGAGAGAGTTCGAAGAAAGAGCGAGCCGAGGAGGCATTCCACAGTCGTTCGAGGAGAAACGACACTTCTGTCTCGGACTCTCGGATATATTCGTGGACCGCATTCCACCGAAACCATTTTATTTTATTGGACTGAAGGGTGTCAAATATAGGTGGGCAAAGGCCCACCTACTTACACACGCATCCCTCCCGACCCTCTGACCTACGTGGACGAGTCGTTCGAGGATCCACTTTCTGTTGTCGTCCTGCGACCCTCTCCTTTCTTCTTCCTTCCTCTTGTCCTCTGTCCTCGTCTCTTCTACACTCTCCTTCTCTCTCTTGGCTCTCGATGCGCGCGCGCGCGTTTCAGCTTCTCTCTCGATTTGTCGTCCCTTACCCCTCGCATCTCACTTCACCCTCCAACTTCTGTCCTCCAGTGTTGTTATGTCCCAAACTCTCGTCCCTGTTCGCTCCTATTTCAACGTGTTGGTTAGGATCCCGAGCGAGTGAGGGACCGGCGCGCATTGTCGCCCACTGACAGATTTTTGACAGATTCTGTCTGATTTGGTGTCGAGTGACGCGGGGAGAGGACCAAGAGAGCGACTGATCTCTCAGGCATTCTCTCTCCTCTCCTCTCGACTCTCGGTGGTTGACGTCGCGCGATCCTCAGGTATTTACTGGGTGTCCTTAAAGTATTTCGTTCGAGTTCGTCGTCTCATCTCGTTGGTATTTCAATTAGACTCGTGATTGTATCTGCAAACAGTTGCTTCAGTTTTTCGGAGGTCGCTGCCTGTAGTACTTTTATCGGTTGCTTGTTCGGCGAATTTAAAGGTTCTTTCACAGTTAGCGATTCTCATTGTTTTTGTCGTTTCACACGGTATAATGGAGGAAGAGTAGCTCGTGCAAATCGTCGAGGGTGAGCTTACGTATATAGAAAAATTTTGTACGGGTAGCAGCTCCCGCGGTTCGAAGGGTCCGATGTTGTGCCAGCTTTGAAAATAGTGAATCGGTGCTATGACCGCGCCGACTAAAGCTACGTTCTAAACGGCGTGGCATTTGCGTTACGATGAAATCGTGTTTTTCTCTTGAAATTTTACACGCCTCTCGTGTTTTGCTTGCACGCTCCTGAACAGTTCTAAGAAATTTCGCAAACAAGCATAACACCATGACAATCTTGTGCGGTGTTTCAAACGTTACTCGTATACATTCATTTTCTAAATGTCCGACATTTTCGCGCGTCAATTTTACTTCCGGTCAACTGTTATATTCATTTCCATTTTTATAGCAACACCCGCGTTAACAATTTTATAAAAATCCCAACATGGCATTAAACATATTTCCAATAACCAACGCGTACACCATATATCTTCTTTACCCTTCGACTTTTCGTATACGTGCAAAATTAAACTCTCCATAATGTCGAAGCGTCTTTCTCACTCTCCGACATGGCGAGCGTGTGTACGGCTCCTTAAAGTTCCTGTCATCGCCGACGTCGGCAACGACGGGACAGACAATGATCATTGTTGAGGGTCCAAAGATTAAGGTGCGTGGCAACGAACCTCTTTTAAAGAGGAGGAGGAGAGCGTGGAAAGGGAGCAATAGTCAGCCTCGTACGCGGTAGGCGAACAAAAAGGTGGAAGGAGGACGGAATAGGGTATACGGAGTGCGCCGTGCGATTGAGAGGGACCGAGGGTGCAACGAGAAAAGGTGAAAGGAGGAAGGCGAGAGAGGGTGAGAGTGACCGAGAGGGAGTGAAAGAAGAAAGAGCGAGGGAGTGACGTGACAGCGGAAAGCCATAGTACAAGTTTACACACAAGACTGCCTATGGAGTTTCCATTTGGTCTCTCTTTCACCCCGCGCTTTTTCTCTTTCTCAAGCTTCCTCATGCCGCACGACATTGCAACTACGCGCGACGGCTGTGCGCCACCCCGTGTTCAAGCCTCCCCCAGTTGTGTGCGCGCCTCCTGGGCGCATACGCGCGCAAACCTCGCATAAAAGGGAGGACCGTGTGCGGTGTGGGATACGGCTTATTTTCGGCGACAATGCTCGGGCCCGGGCGCGAGCATAAAGGCGCATAATGCACCCCGCTAACGTGAAAATTATTCTGTCAAACATTCGGACGTCGGATTACCCGGCGTAGGAGCCCGCCCGGGTGTCGGCGCGAGAAAGAGGAGGTGGAGAAGGCGGAGAAAGAGGACGCCTTTTTGGGAAAAGCCAGCTAGGACGATCGAAGAGCGCAGATGCTCAAATGATTCTCCCTCGCGCGTCAACGAGGCTGATGCTAATTGGAAGATCGTTCGGAAGCGATTATCAAGCAGGGCGCGATTCGATATTAAATTTCGCTTCGCCGTTCGACCGGCACCTGACTTTATCTTTGACCGGGACTCGATCGTTCGTCGAATTTAATCGGAATTTTCGGAAGGAGGACAACCGTGAAATTTTATCTTTTTCTTCTCTCTCTCTCTTTCTCCCTCTGGTTCTCTCTTAACGCGCTCACTTCCGATAATTAATCGCCCTTATCGACGAGAAGAACAATATTCTCGATGGTTTCTTTCTACTGGAGAAAGGAGGAGCATTCTATGATACGAGAAACGACGACGGACGCTCGAGAGGTACGGATACGCGGAATATTGTGACGTTCCTTTCCTACGGTGACATTCAATTTTCAGGAGCGTGGTGTTTCGCTTCTCTCCTTCTACTGCTGTACCACTACTGGCTGCAACAGCCACAGAATGGAAGGAACACGATACACCCATCTAGATCTCTCCGCTTCATTTTCCCGCTTGCTTTCCCTATTCCTGTCCTCCCTCCTCTCGTCGCGGCGGACACGTACGGTTGCCCAGGCGAGCCCAGAATGCTCCTATGGCAAATACAAACAAACAAGACGACGAGGGGGTTCGCCACCGAGGCTTTCGCAGGACCGACGGTACGCGCGCTCAAAGACCAGGGGACCTTCTCTGTGGCGTGTGGCTGTTGCACCCTGTGCAGGAGGAGTAGAAGCGAGGGAAGGAGGCGCGCTGAATATGGAAACGTATCCGAATAGACACTCGTTCCGTTGTACAGAGAGAGGGGGAGAAGAGAATGCTTTATTGATTGCCCTACCTGGAGTCTCGAGGATACGAGACGATAGTTGAAACATGCGAATATCACTGGCAATAATGAATTAATCGTCGAGCAGGAAATTTGTCCAGGACTCGAGAAAAGTTTTATGCACCGGTGTATATTCTCGTCGATAACGTGGAGCATCATTCGGAGCTTACAACGCGGGTAAATCATGAGCGACCAAAAACGTCGAATACCCGGATGGAAGAGCCCGGTTTCCTCTAATTCTTCAATCACGAGGGAACGAAGAGAAGTTACTCGGTGCGATCGCCAAATATACGTATTGCACGATCCATCAATCATGCGGGCACCTACCAACGCGCTTCGGAGCACGTGCGCGTCCCAGCTTTGCATTCATCATCGGGAACACCTTTGATGCTCAGCGACGATTTTGCGAAAGCTTCATGATACGCAAACTTTATCTCCCGTGGGCCGTCGCGTCGCGCTTTATCGTCGTTAAACGGCCGGGATAGTGAAAAAACGAGCCCGCTCGCAAAAGAGAGCGCGGAGAGGAAGGACGCGGCACAGGGGTGGAGAAATAAAAATGCCAGGAAGTTTCGGAAGCTTTATACTCGAACGGTGGTAGGAGGGACTCTCTGCCGTCCTCACTTTACCTCCAATTAGTATCCACCTTAATGACGATCGCGGACGTACACGCGTGCTCTTCGTGACACGCTTCGTGAACACACGCGCGAAGGACGCGAGGAGGAAGAGGCGAGCGCGTTGCTCCCCACCCAGTTCACCTTTCTGTATGTGTACTCCTGTACACGCTACATTACGCACGATACGTTCCAACGCACACGACGACAAAGATGGCGCTAAGAGCGAGCGAGAGACACGGAGAGGGGGTGAGATCTATAAAAAAGTCTTTTCCCTCTTCTCCTCGCCGCGCTCTCAACGCGCTCGCGCGCAGCTACCCCCTCCGTAACACACGCGTGACAAACTCCTCTTGGGCTGCGGCGTGCGCGCTGCCTTCACCGTCCCCTTCACCCCAACGAGCCCCCACCATTTTCGTCCCAAACCCCCCACTCTTTTTGCGAGAGGCTCATTTTTAGTCGGCGAGCCGCACCACCGAGCGAGTAACGTGCTTCCACCACGCCTCTGTCGCTTCCGTTACGCCAATGGGCCCGCAAGCGGACGGCCATTTTGGTCCATACGGAGGCTGCGCGTATATTCCTTTCCGCTCCTCTCCGCTCCGCGCTCCGATCTTCCTCTTTCCTCTCTCCACGCTCTACCTATCCTCCTCCCTCCTTTCGCTCTCTCGCTCACCCTGTTTTGATCACCAGCAGCCCCGGAGGGACCCTGCGGCTCTTTTCTCACCGCGTCGAATGGAGAGAGAGTCGTTCTCCGTTCACTGTGTGCGGATGGGTTCGTCAAGAGGCAGCCTGATTTCCGAGCAAGAACACCGAATGGGATACTATCGCCGTTGGGAGGGCGCACGATGCACATGCACCTTCAACGTTGACCGCATATGAAATTCTCTCGACGGAGTACCTGTATTCGGGTGGAGCGAGGGTATATCGCCAAAGGGTCGGGAAAGATTTTTCGAAAAGCTTTCACAGACGTTCCAATATCTCGATTCGCAGCATCTTTCTTCCGGCGGCTGAGAAACTTTCGTGAGCATCGACGAATTTAAGGAGCATGCTGTATCCAATGTAATTCGCCGATAAGATCGGCACCCCGCGAGATTTCCTTCCCTCGCGCGTTTCATCCGCGAAAGTGCACCCTACAAAAATTCCTAGCGCCATCGTGACGTCGCGCGCGGCAGCTCGCGCGATAAAAATGCCTCGAATTCCGCGGCAAGCACCGAAACGAAGAGGAGGAAAAAGGATGAGTGCGGAGCGGAGGCGCGCGCGGATACTCCGGTAGCCAAACGGTCCTATAAAGGGCAATTTATTCTTCGGAAATTTTCATAAATTCTCCAAGAGAATACCCCCGCGGGTAGCATACTCAGTTATACTTCACTAATTTTACGGTCTTGCCAATGTACCACCACTACCGGCTCCACCACCACCGTAGAAGAGGAGCAACGGCGCCTTTACGTTGCGAGGAGGAAAACGCGCGAGCGCACGAGGCCTGGCCACGAATTGGTGGGGACGTCCCAGAGTCGGAGGACGAAGAGGAGCGGGAGGGATCAATTGCTCGTGTGAGTGAAGAGAGAGGGTCCTCCGTCTGCCTTCTCGCATCGCCAATCGAAATAAACTCGTCCTCGTCGCGTCGACCACCCGCCACCATCCTGCCGAGGGAAGCTTCGAGGAGGGGATGAATTTCGAGGTGGAGGGGAGAGTTAGAGAGACCTTTGGTCCAGGCGGATGCTGCGCGCCGATTCGTCCTCCGTCCTTCTCTCGCGCTCACTCCTCTGCCTCGAACCTTCTCTCAACCACCACCACCGTCGTCCGACGACATCCGTTCCTTTTGAGAGTGGGGGTTGAAAGCAGCGGTGGGAGCAACGCGTGACCGCACCCCCGCGCACCCTTCACCATCATCTTCTCCCCCTTCACCATCGTCGAGAAGACCTTCTGCCCTCTTCTCTCAACCGTTTACCCTCTCTCTTTGATATCCACCAACACGCGAGAGTGGGGAGGTCCTCCATAGAGGATGCAGCCTACGGAGCACTCTTCTCTCTCTATCTTCTTCCTCTCGCTACCACCTCGTCTCAACCGCGCACACATCGAAGGACACCCACCATCGGCCAGTTCGACCCCACTCGGTGCACCACGGCGCGGAGAGGCTGCTCCGAGGAGAGTTGCTGCTTCTGGTGGGGGGTTTAGGCAGGGAAGGTAGGAGGATTAGTTGGCAGGACGAAGGCAGCGCTACCGTGCGGCGCTACCAGGAAGCAGCGGCGTCGTCCGCCGTCGTCGTCGCCGTCGTCCTCGTCGCCGTCGTCGTCGTCCTCGCTCAACGCGCGCCGTCCGTCGTTCTAACGTTTTCTCGTAATCGTTCTCGCGATCGTGAGGCTCCAAAGCGTGAGAGAGAGAGAGAGAGAGAGAGAGAGAGAGAGAGGAAGAGATCGAGAGAGGGTGAGAAGAAGAGAGAGACAGAGAGGGAGGAAAGAGTACGCGCGGTGGCGAGCGAATCGACGAGAGGCCGTCGCGTGCGCGGAACGAGCGCGCCCAAAAGCGGCTCCGAAAGACTAGTGCGGACTCTTCGCGATTCTGGTGAGTCTCCACGAAGCAAAAGTTTCCTCAAAACCCTCGCGAGCTACTGCTCGAGGTGCCGAGGTGCGCGCGTTCTCCCGCGCCGATCGTCCTCGTCGCCGTATTTGCGCGCGATCGGTCCTCGGGAGAAGAACTCCAAGTTCATCGAGGATAAGGAAGAAGGATAAGGAGAGGAGTGTCGGACTAGTCCGCGAGCCCTTGCGCCGCGCGTGTAGCAGAGGATTTCCGTCCGCGGCGCGAGAGAAGGAAGAGAGGTAGAAGGACGAGCGAGAAGAGGAAGTTCTTCAGATTTGCCGTTTCGCGAGTGCTTAGCGGAGTGGAGTCGAGAGAAGTCTCGTGAGGAAGAGCGAAGTGGGAAGAAGAACGATTTCGGGATAGACAGGACGAAGAGGTCCTCTGCGGTGGAAAACTGGAAGAAGGACTTGTGGAGGAGCGTGCCTGGGGAAGGACCTATCGTGAGAGAGGAGCCGGTCCCGAGAAGGTTCCACAGGATTTGGAAAGGTAAGAGGGCAAGGCTGGGACGAGACGAAGAGTATTCGTGAAATTCGTGTGACCGCGCGACGTAAACGAAAGGTGATTAGAGGGATTGGCGAGCGTGCTTTCGTCGCGAGACGGTCAATCGGTCGTGGAAACTTAACTCAATGAGATGGACATGCACCCCCTGTGGCGTTCGGGAAGAAAGGTTCGAGGTGTCGCGTCCTTCTTCTTCCAGCCGCGAGAGATTCTCTCGTTTGGAATATATCACCAGGATGGTAGGGTAAAGTTCCATTGGGGGTAGACCCTATTAAGATCTTAATAATCGAGCCGCAGGTGATCCACAATGGAGGCCTACTACGGGCGAGCGTTCGGAGCGCGCTTTTGAGATCCGTTAGGTTTAATTGAATCGAGAATTACTCGCTTTCGCGTTTAATTCGACCATCGATCATCTTGTAACTCGCTCTGCCAGACTTTCTTTCGTCCAGCCGCAGGGAGACTTCTCCAATTCACCGGCGCATCGTTCACCGTGAATCTCATTCTGCACAAGTGCTTTTCCTCGCTGAGAAAATCTACGCTCGTGTGTTGTGCGTGTCACTCTCCCGCGACGCTCCCTCGAGGACGAGTCTCTGTTTGATAACACCGACACGGCTATTGGACGACGAGCATCGGCCACGAGATCCACCGATCGTAAATACTCACGCGGATCCGACAATTTTCGGCGTTACATCACGAGAACGCGTCGCGTTTCACGGCGGCCGCGATCGAGGGAAAACAGAATCTCTATCGGCGAACGAAATTAAATTATCGCCTGCCTCGCGCCTAATTCCCGTTACTAATACCGCGTGTAATGTGACCGTCGTTCGTCTCGGTTCCTCCTCCTAGTCATCCGCAGTCCTCCGCCCGTAGATCCTGCTTCCCAAGAAGAATTCGAATTTTCCATTCGGGAGATCGCGATGGGAGTAAACGTTCGAGATACTTTTGCTCGACGAAGAGTTTCTAAGCTTCTTTACAGTGGGTAAGAATCGCGCCGTAAGTCACCGTTCGATGGTGCCGTTAACGTCACCGTTTAATTATGATGGCCGTATTAAGCAAATTCCGAACGTTTCCATTAAGAGCGACCTTACGTCTCTCTTCTCTTTTCTCGGACGACGAGGAGAGGAGACAATCGCGGGGAGGGAGTGAGGAGTGGAACGAACGACGCATCAATTCGAATTGTGGATCATTAAGGGAATAGAAACTTGATGAATGTTATTGCGCCGTCGACGCCGCTTTCGGGGAACGCGCACGAAATCGCGTCCCTTCTCTCTTCTCTTTCCCTCTGTCTCTCGCCTCGTTTCTCTCGCTACCTCTCTTCGTAGAAACGATCATAAATATCGAGAGGTTACACCGATCGCCCCTCCTTCCTCGCCTAGACCGCGAGACTTTCGTCGAAATGTGAAATTCGGTTTGAAATACGCGCGCGTCGCGAGGACGCCCTTCGTCCTTCTCCTCGACGACGTTACATCGAGAGGGAGGCGTACCCTTTGCTCCTTTTCTCTTTTTCTTTCTCACTTCGGTCCTCTCTTCCTCACCGGTTAGCCGCGCCGAATAAAAACGAAATTTCCGACGATCCGACAGGCCCCACGACCTATTAATCTTCTCTAATACATCGTGCTTCGGTCCGGGAGCGGTAATACGCGCTCCACGGTGCCCCGGCTACTTGTGTTACCGCCGATTCATATTTTATAAATCACGAGCGTCGGATACCCCTTCTCCTTCCAACTCTGTGTTCAGCGACGAGATTCTCTCCGACGACGTTCGTACCGTTCGTAAATAATTCCCTGATGAACGAGCGTGCAAAGATTCATCCGGGAGCGCGCGCGCGCGCAAGTTCGGGTTCTTTTAAAATCGCGGGTCGCCCCGTAATTCTTCCATTCTATCGAAAACATTCTCTCGCGCTTTCGACTCGTCCTCGTCTTACGTAATGACGGAGGTGGATCGGCCCAAGACAAAAACAAAAAAGAAAAATCCTCGTAGAATGGTCCGAGACCGCGCGCGACAGGTTACACACGTTCGTCAAAGGAACAACGCATCACCGCGCACCGATGGGAAGAACTTATTCATCCGCTCGCGGAAGCGATCTCGGGGACGAAAAGAATTCGGGCTCGCGAATAAAATCGCCGAAGGAGGATAAAGAAGAGAGGAGAGGCGTCTAGGCGTCTTTCGGAGGCGTCCCACACGGTAGCGGCGGGCTCGTTCTCTTAATTGTTGCCAATTAACGCGGCGTGGCAGCCAGCCGTCACTTCGTCCCTTTCCTTTTCACGGTCCCACGCGCCTCTTCCTCGGATTCTCTATCGCTCTCTCTCTCTCTTCTCTCTTTACGCACCTTTTTACCGCCTCTATTCACAGGACCCAACACGCCGACTCTTTTCTCTCTTTCGGTGGGCCCACACGTTCGCGCGACGGACTCCTCTTCTCGGCCCATCGTTCTCCTCGCTCATCGTACCGGCGAGAAGCGCGCGTCCGAGAGAACCGTCGGAACAACCGTCCCGACACTTTTGTCCACGCGAAGGAGCAACGTCATCTCCGCTAATCGTCCGCGAGGAGGTGTACGGAGGCGGTCGCGGTACAAACCCCGTCGGGCTCTGATAAAGGAGTCGGCTACCGGCGGGCAAAAGCGTGCCACACGCGGCCGCATCAATCTTTGCGAGTGACCGCGGGCTAAAAGCGGGAGAACGCGAGCCAGGGGGTATGACCCACGAGTGGTCGGAACCTCGTGGAAAGTAAGCCACCTACTAGTGGCGAGCGTTTTCGAGGGCGGAAGGTGCCTCGTAATTTTGCCCGGTAAATGATTATAAGTCGACAGGGCCACTGGTGCTTATTAAGGTTCTTATGCAGAGAGAGTTTCACGGAGTGGATGCGAATAGGAGAGGTGATTTTTCGAACTGTGGATTAAATGGTTTCGCGAACCTCGAATCGTGAAAGTGACTGGAGTGTAACAGAAGTCATTGCTATCGAAGCACGAGAGTCGATGCGCGGTAGTTTTCTGGCATCGTGGATCAACTGGGTTCTAACGTTAATTCTTGGAGTAAGTAAGCGTGGGCTGGCCGTGTGATTGGGGCTCTTATCGAGAAACGAGTCTGCGGGGTTGAGAGTGTTAATTTTTGGAACCGCGTATCAATCGCGAGCGTAGCCTGTCTCCTAGGAAGATATGCACTCGATAACGATATATCGGGACGGGCTGGCTTTGTGATGTTAATGTTACGTACGTTTATCGTGTCACTTATGTGGGTCGTGCACTTGGAGTCAAGTCCAGGTTGTCCTATAATCCACAGTACAATTACATCGATACGTTTCTTCGTCACGCAGGCAGCTTGCAGAACGTCGTACGATGCGGTGGATCGATGCTGTGAATTCTTTTCCATTCGGCTCGATGATTCTCAGAACGCACATCTTACTACTCGAAGCCCTCTCATTTCCTTTATCGCCTCCAATTAACGCTCGGTAGTCGTCGTCTTTTCTCGCGCCTTTCGCAAAATCGTCCCTACGTGGGAGAAAAATACATCAGAAAGACGAAAGAAAAAGAAGCGCGAGACCAATCGAGAGAAAAGTAGTCGGCTGATCTTCTCGCGGCCTTCTTCTCGTGGCGCGCACGACGGCAGGGGGCTTTTGGGCCCCGATCTGCGTCGTCCCCGCGTCCAAGGGACCGGGCCCGAACTGACGGACAAACGGACAATGAGAACCGGGGATGCCCCCGCAGAGCCAGACATGAAGACGTCACTCAGAAACGGTAACGGCCGCGATGGGGTCAAGTCCGATCTGACCGTTCTCCGGGGTTATGGCAGCAGCGTAGTACCAGCTGTGTGCTCGGCACTCGAGTGAGTCAGCTCGGTGCCTTGCCACGTCCGACGGACCCAGAGATTCCTTCGCGAGAATTCTCGAGGCTCCTCTTGTCCCCTCGACTCTTGCGCGAAAAGTTTGAAGGAATTTCGACGTTACAAGTGGAAGACAAATGGACGAAGAATCGCGGACAGGGGTTTCTTCGAACTTCGAAGACGCGTGGAAAGTCGAGATCTTGGATATTACGAATGCAACTTTTTCGATAAATTGGGTCTACCTAAAATGGAGAATTTACTAGGTCTTCAACGAGATGTTGCAAGAGGAATTTTGAGAAGGGATTAGCTGATAATTTATGCACGCTATATACGATTAACCAGAAGCACTGGTTGCAAAAACCAACAAAGTGCAAACATCAACGTTTACACGACAATTTTGATATTCTGTGGTGTTTTTAGTAACTTCGGATCAACGATTATCACGTCACGCTGTCACGCAAGTGCGATTTATGCCTATAGAGGGAATCCTTTTTTAGGCTTTATTCTTCACGCAGTTGTCACTACTCTCTTGCATGGACAACTCGGTAAGCGTTCCCAACGGAATCTTGTTAGATCCCAACGACCAATTATTGGCTCGACAGGTGTGGAAAATTATGTGGCATTTCATCTAACGATTAATATCACCTGCGAGAATCTTCACGAATAATATTCCAGCGCGTTAACAACCGAGAGCGTATTTTCGCTCGAAAATCGTTCCTCGGAAGTCTCTAATAAATTCGTCAAATTTCGTAGTTGGATACGTAGGTAGCCTGAGCGATAAATCACAATTTGGAAATCGTTAGGGGAAGGCCCGTCGCGATTCACGGGCGCGTTTGGTTCGCAACGCGGCCGGCGGCGTAGAAGCGAGCGCGGCAACGGAATGACAAAGGATCAACGTCCGTGCGCTCTCCTCCTAGTCCCATGGGACTATACGTGTGTATAGGTGCGCGAAGATTGTGGCGTAGATTGCTCGAAAAAAAAAAAACCAAAAAAAAACAAGAAGAAAAAACGAGAGAGAAGGAATTTTATTCGTCACGCGATCGCTACTCGAGCTTGCGGGTCTAGGTTAGGTGAAATACGAAGTCCGTCGTGCCCCGAAGTTCCACCACGAACTTCTAACGGGAGAAAAAAACGTCTACCCTGTGATTGGAATGGAATTTGCTTGGAATTTCAAATTCTCGGCACTACTACGAACGGGAATTTCTTCCTGGGTCAACTCTGAAATTCTGCATCGAATCTCGTTCTTCGATTCTTCTTAAGCGACACGCGCGGGTTTGGAATTTCGGGCGTCGAAGAGGATCGAGGAGCAGGTCGACGATTAAATGTCGAATAGGCGATGCATAAATCTGACGTAACTCAAACTGGCGAGTCCATGGGCTCGGGCCTGGCAGTGACAGTGAAGGAGGGAAATGTCGTTTCAGCTTGCGACTTGGTTCGCGCAACGTGGTCGTAAATTGAGGCCCGAGCGCGATCGTCGAACGTCAAGCGTAGTGATTTAAAAGTTGGCGACGCGGACCGATTCTCGCCTTTAAAGCCGAGTTTTCGACTCCAACCTCCGAGCGTTTATTACTCCTACCTAATCCTCTCCTCTGTCGAGCGGATGCCTCGCGACAGATTCGCTCGGGAATAATGGGATGCTCGCTAAGAGTGGCGTTACCGGGGAGCGAACCTATCTCCGAGACGCTATCGAATGAATTATGCGCGGTAAAGTTGTTATACTATTTTTTAATGTAGATACGGAGGGCTATTTTCGACGATGAAATCTCCATACGGTAATATCTTCTCACCTCGAGATATCTGTGATTTAAAATATTGACGTTTACAGTACACGCATGTGCGATTCGAGAGATTTTTTTAAGGTTCCGAGTCAATTTGTAGGTGAGATTTTAGTAGAGTAATCATTAGGTCACGAGGATAACATTCGAACCTGTTTCTCTCCGACTCGAGTAATGGAGTTGTGTTTCACGTTAACAGCTTCGTTCGCATCTAAACGCGTCTCATAGTAGGATTATTATTTTTCTTGTTTTCAAGCCTTGAACTCGATTCGTTTCGCGCATCGCGTAATCCACGTATATTCCTTCTAACCGAGTCGTCGTCGATAGTTCGAGTGAACACAGTCACCTCTGTCGGTCTTTAACGGAAAACCTAACGCTCTAATCTTACCTGCCTGCAAAATCAGATTTTCCGTATTCCATCCTCTCTTTCGTAAACGACTAAAACGGTTAAGAGTCTCCTAGTACGGAGGCCTCGTCCAAGCAGATCCGTTTCGTGCACCTGTGCGTCCAGTGCGTTCGCGAGGCACTGACCAGGGACGGTTCGCAAAATTCAAAAGAGGTTTGCAAATAGCTCGTAGGAGGTTGTTTCTCATCGGAGCCGATGACGAGAGGATGACAACGGTTGTCCTCCCTCGCAGCAGTGTTCCCCTTTGCCACCCCTTCTTCTTAGGGTAGACCTCCTCTAGGTACACCCATGGGCGCATAAAAGTTGGGCCGCGTAGCCACAACAGAGACCCCCCGGTTTGGCTAATAATCTGCCTCATTGTTGTCTTCGAAAACAGCCCTCGGCTTCCTCCAACCACGGGCCCCACTAACCTTCTCCTTCTCCTCTTTCTGCACCACCTTCCTTCCCTTCTGCATTTCTCTTTCTCTCGTTTCGTCCGTTTCCTTCTTACCGCCACGTCGGTCACCGTTTCTCGACTGTCCCCTGGATCGGTTCACGGACAGTTTTTCGCCTTACGCGCTTCTCGTCGCCCTCTTTCTCGGTTCCTTTTTCTTTCTCTCGCTCTCTCTAACTTGCTCGTTCTCTCGACACCAATTAGTGGTTTCGTTGAAGCCCGCCGGGGGTCCTGGTTATCCCGCAAAAGGTGCCAGAAGAATCCCGATCGGCAAACACCTGGACTAGGCGGGAGAGGTTGAGAGAAAGAGAGAATTCACGGGCGAATACTATTAACACGTGTTCCACCGTGGGCGCAAGATCCGGTTACATATTTTGGAGGTGAGAAGAGATGTTTACATGTTGTGTAGATGTTTACATTCTTCGAATTTCCACTGGAGAATTTTATCTTTTGGATATTAGAAGGAGACGGAACTTTATCGTCGAATTTCTATCATGATTATGCCGCACGACGACGTCGATGGTTTTTCAATCGTCGAAATTATCGATCTTACGGTTCTGCCTTCGATATGTATCACGTTTAAAATCACGCAAAAACAAACGTACCGCACGAAAGAATGTTGCGCGTGTAAAATGAAGATTCCTCCGGCGCACCTTTCGAGAATTCTTTCATTTCCGGCGCGGGTCGCACGAGATATTCGTCGAGATGCGCATTTCGGGCGCTTCAAAGGGAACGAGATCTTCGTCTTCGAATACACGTGGATTCCTTTGACCTTGCGACATCCACCATCCTCCCATCGTCATCTGTGATCCCGCGAAATAGGAATGGACGCGAGCAAGAAATCATTATTAACGACGGCCATTGTGAGACGACGCCCGGCGTCGTTCCCTCGCCGTGAAATATTGCGAGCTTTGGGACTCTATTAAGGCAGCTTTTGAGCCAATCTAAGCGATGATTGTGATTCGAATGAGCTAACGGATTCGCCTGGCTAATGTCAAACGACGGTAGCTCGCCGTGCCGATTGGCACAATGAGAAGAATACTCGCGAATCGAGGAGTCGTTGGGACGATTAAGAGGAGAGCCGAGTAAGGGGATGAGATTCTTTCAAAGCAGGACATTCGTCGCGAAATTCTGCAACCACCTCGAAATGCGAGTTCTCGTGAGAAGAATATTTCGCGCGAAATCGATACGCAGGACTCGCGCAAGGATCCTCGATGCAACGGTACACGACGAACATTCCCATTTGTTTGGAATAACAAACCAACACACGTTGCCGTGCAACCGAGTAATCTCGATCGACGTGTCTGCGCCTTCGAACCGGTTGTCGTCGTTCGATGAAAGACAGATCTGCAAAGAAGAATATAAAAAAGACGATTAAAGTGCTTAGAGGAAAGTCGCCTGACGTGGATCTTCGGAGAGATTCGCAATGCGCGGTGATCCTATCGAGAGTCCTCGAGTTGCACGAATGTTATATAACGACGTAGGCGCCACCCTCTTTTTATTATTTTCTACTTGGTGAATCGTTCTTGCGTGCAGGAGCAAGCTGAATTTACGCTTCGCTCGACTCACGCTCGCTTCGCCTCTGGTAGGTACATCGGGCACGGTGAAAGGACTTTCGCGAGGGGCGAACCGGAGTTTACGCTCGACAGCGATGATCGAGGAAAGCATAACGTCGACCCAGTGAAACGGAGACTGCTCGCTCTCGCAGTCCATGACCTCGCGAAGGATCGAGGTGAAATTTCGCACCGGAGTCTGCGAAGATCGTCCTGCGTCGTTTTCGTAGTACTCGTTGTCGTCGACGAGCGAATGCGAGCCACGAGAGTGGAGTCGCTCGTAAAGCATAATTTATCGCGGCGAAAGTAATAACTGCGAAGATATCACCGAGATCGCGAGAGACGTCTCGTTAATTTTGCAAGAGTCTCTCGTTTATTTTTCTTTACGAGAGCTCGATGGCCCTTCAAAAAGCACTCTTCGCTCTCTCTCTCTCTCTCACTCCCCAATCTTCAAATATTCCCACGAAATATTCAGCGTCACCCCCTTTCTTACATTTTCTGCGACATCACGACCTTCGCCTTTCGGAAGCCTTCTCCTTTAGAGAAATAGAAAGAAAGAAAGAAAGAGAGAGAGAGAGAGAGGCGCGATAAAGGGTCAATTTTCCAGGGCGAGAACCAGCCGAATTTCTCGCGCGTTAAGACGAACCGCGCGTCGTCGCGTCCCACAAATTTCCGGAATTTCGGAAAAGGTTCACGCGCTTTGGATCCCAAGCACGGAGCAGAAAGAGAGGTGAGAGAGAAGGTCGAGGGCGAGAGAATCGTCGGAGAAGTCGTCGGGTCGGGACCGCGGTTACAATAGTGGGACGGATAGGACGAGCTGGGCCTCGTGGTACGGAAGATCGTGGGGGCCCCACCGGGGGAATAATTCAGAGGAGGCCACATCGATTTCGTGGATCGTTCCAGCAGCGGGCCCTCGTCGTGGCGTTTCTCGCCCGGCTCGGTTTATAATAAGGCGCTATATGGAGCCGCGCGCGCAGGTGTAAGGAGGTGTCCGGCACCTTAAGGCTTCCAGTAGGGTCGAACGGAGCGGCATATTTCATCCATTGTCGCCCCTCAACTCCGGCGGCGGCACTTTTCAACTTTTTATAGAGATTTTTATACCGCTATATCTATACCGCTCTCTCTTTCTCTCTTCCTACGTGTCCAAAGCGAGAAGGAGACGGAGAGAGAAGGAGAGAGTGTTTCTCGGCGGGCGAAGAGGGTTGGAGCGGGGTGAAGAAGGTGGCGGAGGAGGAGGAGGGCAAGAGGGTTTGCCCCATCGCGGCTGAATATGAATATAATAATGAGAACGGGTTTCGTCGTCGTTCCGCTTCTCCGCTTCGCCGTCCTTCGGGCCAGTCTTCCCTTCGTCTCATGCCGGCCGCTCGGCTTCTCGTCGTCGTCCTCATACTCGTCGTTCTCGTCTTCGTCGTCCTCGTCGTCCTTTTCGTGCGCGCGATCCGCTCGCTCCGATCTCACGTACCTACACGGTCGCGAGAGAAGCGCAACGGCAACTACAAGGCGCAACGACAATAGGAATCGCAACAAGAACAACGACCGCAACGTCGTTGATAACAAAAGCGCGATAGTAACCGACTATCGTGGAGCTTCGCGTCTTTCGATGTCCCCGTTGAATTCTGCCTCGAGAGTGAGCAGCTAGAATTAATAAATAAATAAGACGTCGGCCTTTTCGCAGTGCGCACTAGTACGGTTAATGCGAGTGTAAATACTCGCGCGAAACGCGCCCCCACGAGTAAAAGCGAGCGCATCCGCCGCGCTGCGAGCGTATCCCTGGCGTAACGAATGAGGAATTAAACCGAGAAGCCGCCGCGTTTACATGTGTCCGAGCTAGTTCTTCTTTCACCTCTCTTTCTGATTCTCCTCTTCATCTTATCTCCCATCCTTCCTCCTCGTTCCTTCTGCGCTAACGTCAGATCCGCTCGAGATCCTCGCGTGTGGATGCGTTTCCGCGGGCTCGAACGCACGCGGTGGTAATAAAGGACGAGGGAGGGACGTTGCTTTTGATAATCTTTTAATAATCTTCATGGGTATTGAATACCAGAATGGATAGGTGGAATGAGGATACGAGGACGCGCTCCGTGTGTCTCGTCGTTTTTTTTCTTTAATCGATACGCAGGGGATGAAACAATGATGAATAGTGGACGATTTGTTATGGGAGTCTGCGCAATTTATCCTTCACGGTAGAGAAATTTGGTATTTTTCAATAACGATAGGAGATAATGGTACAGGAACGGTAAACGGATCTTTCACGGTAGAGTAATTTGGTATTTTTCAATATAGATAGGAGGCAATGGAACGATGGAAGATTTCCGAGACTTTTGTTTACGTTCGCGTACACGAGGGACGGCCGATTAAACACGAGCGTACACGAGTGAACGTCCAATGGCGTCACACTTACATCGACGTAACGGACTTCGCAAAATCCCCGGCTTATCGATACCCATGTTCGACTCATTTCGCCTAATTAACGCCCCTCCTGCTTCCTCCTGCGGTGACAAACAAACGAGAAAGTTGGCGAAAATAATATCGAAGCTGCTCGCTCCACAGCCGCTTTTCGCGCGTGATTCCATTAGTTACGGGACATTTTTAGCACGTCTTATTTTACTCGCGCGAATGATATCGTAGAGATTAGAAGGCGCTAATGCGCGGGCATTAGGCGACGCCGTCTAATGTGGGACGTGCCCGAGGTGCGCGTTACTCTATCGAATTTCCACGCTGGAACCTTGACGACGATGAATCGCGCACGTGGATTAAGGGCGACCTTGAGAATTTTCTTCCAAAGCGAAAGACTTTGCGTATCTCAGGGTCGAAGGAAGGAAGAAATTTCAGAACGATCCTTCGGACCCTCTTGTCCATCCTCGAACCTGTTCGCGATCATTCGTGACGTAATCCTGGGAGGACAAAAGGGCTGGAGAGGATCGGCACTTCTTGCGCGCGCAATTTTTCACCGCGTGTTTTGCCTTGGTTCGCTTACGCGCGCGTAACTCTCATCCTCGCGGCATCAAGGGGCCACGTAATGGCGATTTATTCGCCGATGGATCCACGAGAGCCCATGAGGCCGAGGTCGCAATCGCGGATTCGCGCGTAGATACGCAAAAACGCGATCGAGCGCGCTCGTCTCCCTTCTTCTCATCCGTCCTCTCGCCACCCCTCGTCCATCCCCGTAATTAACTGGGATCGTCCCGGGGGCCGATCCGTCCGAGCCGTAATTAGCTGTAATTAATTCGACACTCGGTGAAATCAAGAGTTCCGACGAGGCGCGCCACCACTACTCGTTATCGCTTATTAGTTGTCGCGCAGGCCCGCTCGTAAGAAGAACACTCTGTGTTACGACCGTGTTCTGGCCTTCTCACAATCAGGCGACCATCCGCGAGAAGAGAAGCCACCCGTGGGACTCTCACCCTCCAATTCCTTTTTCTATCTTCTCCAGCTCGCCTCTCCCTTCTCGCGCGCGTCATTCTCGTATCTTCACGCGCGCTTTTCGTCCATTTCCATTTTTTTCACCGATCGACGACGCGACAGGATAGATACGCGCCGCGCATAACGCCGACAAAAAGGGGAAAAGGCGCGTCCGCCGCGACGGTGCTGGAGATGCGAGCGGGGAAAAAAGTTGCGTTAAAGGAGAGAGAGGAAGAGAGAATTTTTGTGGGAAAGGGGTGGAAGAGGAGCGATGAAGCGCGAAGGATAACAGCGGAGAAGGAAGGATAGAATTGAGAAGGGATGGAGAGCGGACGAGGGTGGTAAGGAGAGGAAGAGGAGCGAGGATGGAATGTCGTACACAAAGGTGTTGAGGTGGATACTCGCGCGTACGCGCGAGACTAAGAGAGTAAAAGGAGTGGCGAAGAAGGCGGAGGAGGAGGATGGAGGGAAAAATCAAATGGGCGAAGAGAGAAAGAGGGAGAGACGAGAGAGAGAGAGAGCGAAAGGAAGAAAGAAAGAGTGAGGCGGACGGGTGGATCCTAGCATCGGTGGGTGCGCGCGCGCGCGTATACGGCTATCGATATATTACGCGGCCGTGGTTCGGTGTGCGTGCAAAAGGGTGAAAAGGAGGGACATATTTTATATTTATGGGTATTTGCCGCTACTGTGCTCTCGCGCCGGCGGCTTGTGGCAGAGAGCTAACCGGGCCCACTCTCGTCCCCTCTATTTCTCTCTTCTCTTCCCACCTTTCTCTCTCTCCCTCTCTCTCTCTCTCTTTCCTTCTCTTACTCGCTCGCGCGCGCGCTTTCCGATTCTCCCGGCCAGCAAGCAGGCAGGCAGAGGCAGGCAGGCACTACAGGACGGCGCAACCGGCGGCCGGACCATGTGTCATCTCCCATGCCATCCCATATTCCGTTCCTACCATGATATGCTCAAGGCTCGTTCCACGCTCACCGTGGATATATCCTTTATGGGTGTGCGCGTTTGTCCCACATCTATATATAGACGCGGGGTGCCCAGTGCGCACGGGGTACAGGCAACACCATAAGAGAGAATGCGCGGGATGCTAAAGCATCGGCGCTGTGCTTTCCCGTTCTCAGCCACGTCGAGCTTTTCTCCTCGTTCTCATCCTCGTCGTAGGCGTTCGCGTTGTTCTCGTCCTCGTCATCCTCGTGCTCGGTGGGAAGTTGGCTTCTCGAGTAGCACGACCCACCCATCGCGAGCACGCGTATTTAAAAAAAACGCGATGATCGTCGAACGGTGGCGGGCTCGAGGTGTTTACAAGTTACCTTCCAGTCACCGGGACTTCCTTCGAGGCTCCAGCTCGCGCGAAGATCTCGAAGAACGACTTAAGCGAGTTCCTTCGCAACGGAGATTCAAGATGACAAACTTCTTTACCGAGTCTGCTGGAGTTTTTACACCTTCCCTTCGTCTCATTTCTCACTTCTCGTCCGTTCCATTCGTCCCTTCGCGTACAATAACAGCGAACTTGTTTTTTCTTTGCGAAGAAAATAAGAGCAGACAGAAAATCGTCGATGCTATCGCGTTTTCTAACAGCCCGCGGGAATAATTGAGAACTATCAGCGGTTAAACCGCGCGCTCGTATCGCGTCCCGAGATGACCGATGCCATCGACGAGTGCCGCGGCGCGAGTTGAAACCCGTTAATAGGTGAAAATATACGCGAGCCGATCTGGCGAACGATTTATTATCCTCGCGGCGAACGTAAATATCTACGCGAGAGGGGTCGCGCGGGCTCGGAAGTGTCGCTGCTGAGCGGTAAACCACCCGCTAATGGCCCACGTGCTCCTTATCGAATTATCGAACGATTAATTTCCCCGATTGTCGAGCTGACAATTATTCCAGTCCACTCACAGTTCCTACAAACGAATCTCTCTCTCTCTCCCTCTCTCTCTCCCTCTTCCGAGTTCGTTTCCACTCTCACGATCACCGCGCGCATTTTCGTCCAGCTCGAGAGTGCTTCGCGACATCGACGACTTCGATTACGAGCGATTTCGAGATTTTCGAGTATTCTCGAAACGATTTCCTACTAGGACTGTACGTTTGTCGGAGTCATCGCCGGCAGCAGCAGCATCGTCCTCTCGTTCCTTCTCCGCCGCCGCCGCTCTCCTTTTTATTTCGATCGCTCTTCTTCTTCCATTCCTTCCACCCTCTAACCCCTCACCTTCTCATTCTCCACCTTCCACCTCACCACACGCGCTCGCTCGCGCACCCACAGTGAAACGAACACACGTCGTGCTCTCTCGCGTGCACTCATAACCGCGCGTCTCCTACCACTTTTACTTTTTGTATGCGTTTGCCGAAGAATTTACGAGCATGGTTTGTGACCCGGGCCACCGGGTGCCTCATCCCTTAATTAAGGATTGTGCCACCGATTTGCCGTCCCCCTCTTGGGATTCTCCCTGTCACTCCTGCTCCCTCTCCTCCTCTTCATCTTTCCACCCTCCACATGGATGTCTCTTCTTCTCCTTCTTCTTCTTCTTCTTCTTCTCTTCCCGTTCCTCCCGCGCCACCGAGCGAACGAGCTAATGACCTTGACCCGCCTTCGACCCGAGAAGGTACCGAAGACGAAACGGCACCGTGGAAACGACCTTAACGCGCGCGCTCACCTCCTCGTTGGAGAAACGAGAGTTTGGGAGGCGAATGCCGGCGAGCGAGGTGGAGGTTTGGAGGGAGAGACGAGGTGGGTCACCTCCTCGCCCGTTGTCGTCGTCGGCCTCTCCAAAACGCGGTGGTTCGCGCTCGTGCGGCGGACGACGAGCGCGATATCGTAAATGAGGATTACGCGCCGCTTCTCGAGGATTCCCTCGCTTTCTCCGAGGACAGCTGCTACGGTGACGATGGCGGTGGCTGGGGTGGTGGTAGTGGGAACGAAGGATTCTCTTTTTCAATTAATTAAGGCATCCACGCGGGAATGCACCTATAACGTGGGTCCTGACAGCGAGAGGCTTCGAGAAGCTCTGCTGGTTTCGTCGGATTCTCTCTTCTTCGTGCTCCGCTGGAGGAGGAGGAGTAGGAGGAGGAGACAGGACGGTGAAATGTTGGAATTCTTCTGGAAATATTCTAAGGGTGCCCTGCGCGGATGCAAGAGTATTAAAGTTCGGGACTCCATCGATGATAAATATTAATCGATTCTGTCGAACGAGAGAGAGGGAAAGGGAATGCACAGCACGTGACCTGCTGCATTTTTTCAGGAAGCGTTCGAATTTCTTTCATTTGCTGTTGATTTTCTCATTAATTCTAGAATTACTCCCACCTCCTTCTGCTTCGCGATATGCCAATGCCGCGAATCACGATCGAATTTTTCGAGAAGGAGAGAGACTGAAATTGGGTGGATAAGGAATAGTAGGGTGGAAAAGAGTACAGCGGTAAGAAGCAGATTGATAGATAAGGCAGATAACTGTATTTGGAGGAGGAGAGGTAAGAGTGAGAGGAGGTGAGAGACGAAAAGTAGGATACGACGAGACGGCGGCGGCCGGATTGAGATAGGGAGAGGAGCAGAGAGAACGGAGAAGAGAGAAGAGAAGAGAGAGAGAGAGAGAGCGAGAGTGGAGATCGTGTCGAGCGCATTGCGTGGATCCTTAATGCAGAGCGACTATGGGCGACGAACCGTGAGCACCCTGTCTAATGCCTTCTAAAAGCATCCTCCGAAACCCGACGAGAGGAGAGCAGAAACGAGGCTTGAGATGTAGGTGGTATGGGGATGAGAGAGAAGGAGGTGAAGGAGGGTGGTTGCCGAGAGTGAGAAGGGGAGGGGGGTGAATGCTCGGACGAGAGGAAATACGAGGAGCATTAGCAGGTCGGAGATTGAAAGAAAGAGGAGGATGAGGAGGAGGTAAGTATGGAATTGGAAGAAACCTGTGTGAGAAAGGGCGAAGAAGGAGGAAGACAAGGAGGGAAAGAGAGAGAAAGTCTGGTGCTTCTAAACGACCGAACAAGCAGGAAGGAAGGAAGGAAGGAAGGTGGGGAAGTAAGTGGAGGTAGTACCAAAAACAACGAGTCACCGAGGGAGAGGCCGCGAAGAGTAGTAATAGAGCAAAGAGTGTCCTCCGAGGAGGAACGAGGGAGAAGCGAGAAAGAAAAGGGAGGATGAAGAGAAAGGAGGGGAGGTAGAGCGGCATTGTAAAGTTAATTTGCCGCGTTCGGTCCAACGAGGAAGCGAACGCCTTCCCTCCTCAAATTTTCCCTCTTCCTTCGTGCTTCATTCTTCCCTCTTACTCACTTTCCTCCCCTCTCTCTCTCCTTTTTCCTCTCGTCGCGTCGGTCGTTCCTCTCGAATGTAACGAACGAGAGTAGCAGAGAGGACACGAATATAGAACCCCGACCATTAGGAAGTACTAAGGGGAGTGGACGGGGAGTATGGTATTGGCGATGGTGAATGGTGACGGTGGTGAGTGTCATTGGTGGTGGTGAAGAGACACCCGTCGACGACGACTCTCGATGGAATGGGCGGAATGTACCGCCACGATGCTCTTCACCGATGCAGAGAGAGAGAGAGAGAGAGAGAGAGAGAGAGGGGGGGGGAGTGTGAGAGAGCGAGAGCAGGGGTAGTAAAAAGAAGGGAGAAGGGGAGAGAGCGGCTTTATTATGCTTGTCGGTTTTCGGCTTGCTTGGGCGTGAAACGGCAAAAGATCGCATCCCCCTGGAGGCGGGAGGGAGGAGAGGCGACTGTGGAGGGTCGCGAAGCGAGCGATTGCGCGCGGGCCTAATAAAAGATCGCACCACGCCTCGTTTGAGGGCTTTAAAAAAATGTGTATATGTTCTCGTGTTCGTGTGCGCGTGAACGAACGTCGTGATTCTTTTTTTCGCAACGAAGGATCTTTTTACCGATCGACCGGCGTAGGGGTGGTAGAATTGACGAAATGTTAGAAAGAATTTTACACGACGGAATTGCAATCCTTTTCCTCGGCGTAGTAATTCGTCCAGTACCCCTACTACGAATAAAGAATTGGGTAGATTATCGTAACGAGAGTCGAATAAGCGAGATGATGGAAAAATTGCCCAATTTTCTAGGCTCTCTCGGAATAACGAGCACGTCGCAGATGGCCGTCGCTTTTTCTCGGCTTTGGTAACCCCTAAAAGAGTTTCTCGCAACAATCGCGAGGATCTTTCGTCGAAAAGGTCGCGTTCTCGAGAGAATATTGAGCTTACCCCTCCTCTCTTTCCTCTTGGTAAACCTCGGGAGGTCCCGTCGCGTAACCTCGTGCCCCTGACGCGCCCTGTCCTTTGCGGTTGGCCCTTAAGGCCGCGTTTTCGGGAAAGAGTGGTCCACGACCGGCATCGCGAGCCCATGAAAAAGTTCGACGGAGCGTTAAGTGATGCAAAGTACAAAAAGGTACATTCGTGCCGTCTGCAGGGACGCGTAAACAGAGGAGGGACAGGGAGAGAAAGGAAAGATGGTGGAGCGGCCGGACGCGGGACTAGGAATGGGCCCTTCCCCTCCTTCCATTTTTTGAAGGAGAGAGAGGAGAGAAGAGAGAGGGTAGGTTCTAAGGGTCGAAGCTAAGTAGGTGCCTCGCACCACAGGCGTCTGCCGTCAAGGGTCGCGAGGTCCTCTCCAGATTGGATCTCCCTTGGAGTTTACATCGTTTTCCCACTAAAGGACCCGCAAAAACGCCCTTAATCTCGGCCGGATTTCTTCGCTCGTCGCGTCTACGCGCCTAGGAGTCTTACCCACCGAAGGCCGCTTGCTTTTCTCGAGCTACCGATGGAGGATCTCAAAATGATCTTGGAAGACCGTGCGCGTGGTAGCAGAAGAGCGTTTACAGGGTTGGAGACAAATTCGAGTGCGGGCCCTTTGCCACCTGATTTCGGCTCCTCGACCGCCCCCCTCCGTGGACTAGCGACAGGAAATATAAATTAATTCGAAGCGTTTCAGGAGGGGGTGGAAAAAGCTCGTCGCACAGGGTCGCAGTGAGGGTGGACGACCGTTCGGCCTCCATTCATCCGTCCGGCAGGACTATAAATCGTCTACGCCCTCAGGTTCATTGTCCGGCGCGACCTTACCTTTCGTGAGAACCGGACGTATGGACCTTTTTCTATCATTCACCTTCTATTAATCCTTCGAGCACTTGTTTCCATCGTGGAGGATGCGTTCGCGTTGCGAGCTGTTCTTCGCGACAGCGGCGTCCCTAGGGCGGGTGTCACCCGGTGCGGTATCTCATGGTATCACCCCCCCTTCACTTTGAAATCTATTCTCCTTGCATACCTACGTATTATGTATGAAATTGTAACGAACCTATAGTGGAATACTGGTAGTACGTAGTACATACGTACATAACGTTTTACAGAAATGGCGGTTGAACAACCAATCACCCAATCAACCATTGCCCCGTTTGCATAATCCAGTGGATACCGCGTGGACGAGGAGTTGGATTTTATCCACCTCGGTTGAATTTTGATAACCGGGATGACCTTGCCTACCCGAGCCCAAAAAGAAAAATAATTAAAGGAGGTCGAGTTTTAATAACCGGGATGGAAAAATAATGCAGATAACTCTCCCTTTTTCAAAATAGGTCAGTTGAATGAGCATTTCACAGTTGCATTGAATGTCACCCCTCTCTTTTTAAGAATATTTTTGGTAAGGTTCCGGACTTATTGTACTTTTTTAAAATAAGTCATTTATAGTCCGCACTGGACAGTTGGGTCGGGTGTCACCCCTCTGATGGGTGTCACCCGGTGCGGCCCGCACCCACCGCACCCCCCTGACTACGCTACTGCTTCGCGAGAATCTACTTGAATTGGGGTGTGCATTGAATAAATGACGAATTCTTGCGCTTATCGATACAATGGCGGAACGAAATTTGAAATTCGTAAATATCAGTAGCTTACACTTCATATATTAAATTCAAATCCCTTGGTAAAATTATATCGAGTCCTTACGTTCTCCCTACGAGATTCGAAATGGAATTTATCATCCGTCGTCCGATACCCGGATAGAAATTATTCCCGACGGGTAAGGGGCTCATAAATATTTTCTGCTCCCGGCACGCGAAGCCGGCCTCTTACGATAATGCAAGACCAATCGGTAGCGAGTAGAATGAGGAGCAGCTCCGAAATAATTGCACCATTATGAGGAGAGATCAGAGGGAGAGGAGGGGAAAATTCCCGACGGGAGCGACGTCTTTCGCGGTGCGGTCAGATAAAATCTCCGCATTCTATTAGCGTCGGGACACGAACCCGAGGGTGTATTAGGTATCTTCGTACCAATAAACGAGTCGTTTGCTAGTGATTAACTACGCCGAGGAGATACGAGGAGTCCCCACGGACGTCTACGAGGGCCGCCCCATAAAGGCTTCCCCGCAGCCTGCCCACTTCGAATATCGTTTCTAGTTTGCGCTGCTCTTCTCTCCTTCTTCTCTTCGTTCTCTCTTTATCTTCTTCAGTCGATCCACGCGTTTTCTCTCCCCTCGTTTCACTCGTCGAATTGCAGTTGCCCTCTTCGTCGGTACCAACCCCCTCCCTCCCTTTTCTTTTCAATTTTTGCACCCTTTCTCTCTTTCTTTCGTGCTTCTCGCCTATCACTTCTCGCTTCACTCTCTCTCCCTTTCTCTATCTTTTACTCTTCGCTACCCTCCGAAAAATGCGAGGCTACCGGGCGTGCACAGACACACACGTGGCGCGATATACAGCGTAGAGAAAAGGGCCGTTTAATCCCATTGGGAGTGCTAATCTTTGCGCGCAGGAGGCCACGCTCCCCGTTCTCGGCCCCGCTAGCTCTTCCTCGCTCTCGCGAGAACCCCATAAACGCCCCTTCACGTCGTGTTACAATAGGCCGCGTCGCCACCAACCGTGAAAATAGGCCGCAATGTCATTCCCCGATCGTCGTCGGAGTGTCTCGCATAACTGACAGTCCCGCGTTCCTCGTCACAATTGCGAGTTCGCTCGATCGTGTTCAGAAACGTTACCAGAGAGGGATTTCGATGGATCCTGATTTGATTTTCACGAGGACCTAGAGAGGGTAGCGCGAAAAAGCGAAACCATTTGCACTCTCGTTACACGATCGATTAGCGAGTTTTGTCTCGTTTGGAAATTATCTTCGGTGCTTTGGTGAAAAAATAATTACGATAGGGACGACGATAAGGAGGCGCGAATAGCAGAAGGGCGAAGGTTCCCTTTTCTTAACCTTGGCAGGCGAGCCGCGTCGCGTCTTTGACGGTGGCGGGTAACTTTTCGAGAAAGGAGCCGGCATCGGACAGGTTGACGCATCAGATGGAATCTGCGTCTACGGGGGGATGCGTCCGCAGAATGTATTCTACGTGTCGCTGGTGTCAAATGGTTAAAAGGCTCCGGACCCGCCTCGCTCGCCCCTAGACGCTTCACCGACGGGCGCGAGAGGGCGAGAAGAAAGAAGAAGGAAGGAATGAGGGAGATCACGCGGAGACACCAATGACGCGGGTCGCCTTGCGACGACCTCGACTTCCGTCGTCCCGTAAAACTATAATGAAAAATAGAGAAAGAATCCCGCCCAATTCTCCCTTCGTTTCGACGTCGAGAGAGATCTCTTTCGTTTCTCGGCCCACGTAGCGTCCCTCCCTCTTCTTTCTTTACTATTTCTTCCTTTCATTCTTCCACTTTCTTCCTCCTTGATTCCCGGCCGAACCAAGCTTCCTTGGAAAAGAAGTCGAGACCACTTCTGTCCGATCGAAACTCGTGTACCTGTTACACCTGTGTCACTCGGTCTGAAAAGCAGAACGCGAAGGGTGGAAGGGCCACGGTTCGGGAGTGTTCCTGCACCGCGTATCATCAACGTTGTCATCATCGTTGTGCTCGTTTGACTGGCTCGTTGATTTTTGCCTTCGGAAGATTCAACTCGTTTTTCGACACTTTTCTTTTCGTCACTCGTGCGCGAGGGTGTCCCGCGTCGTGAAAAAAAAGATAATCGAACGATATCCTGCAAGGTTTCTCGAAACTGAATTGTTTTTATTCGAGTACGAGCCAATGTCGAGCAGAATCCAACCGTCCCTTTTTGTCTGCGCTGAGAAGTTGAAACTCTATAAGAGCGATTTTTACTTCACCTTCCTTTCACCTTGAAAGGGCGTAACGACCTCGCCCAGTAGTCCACGCCCGTTACACCTGTACCCTGCGTTTTCTAATATTTGAAAGGATCGCGACGCAGGGGCGCGTATTGTGAGATCAGGCAATAGTGGATTTTCGTTGACGTTACGTCGTGACATGCACGAATTCATTTCTCGAAAGACTTCTTTATTCACTTCTGTACCTCGCTTCCGTCACTTCGAGTTGACGTTCCACCCCCTAGAACGGGGATCGAAATTCGATAGGGGTTGCATCCGTCGAGCCTCGACTCCACCTAAGAAAGGCCAAACGAAAAATTCAGCTTACCTTCTGTACTTCACGATGACACACCTGACTATACAATCTTCAAGGATCGACTATCGTCCCTACCACGAATATTCACCATGGAAAAATTCAAGTCAGACAAACAGAAGCGTCGAAATCGAGCGAATTAATCCAATTCACTTTGCATAAACCGGAAGATTTTACTTTCTGGACTGGCAAGTGAGCGAAGAAAATTAATAGGCTTTACCTCGGGCTGCGAACGTCGATCAATATCGAGAGGCCGGAGGAGGGCACGAGCGAGGCGGGGGATGCATTCACGCCAAACCGCAAAGACAATCGTTCTCGTAACGGTGCCCATCCTACCCCTTTTCTTCTCGTCGCCAATTCGGCGACAGGCAGAGAGAGCTTTGACAAGGGACACTCGTGTCGCACGACGTTGATTGTCCTCGAGAGCTCAGGGATGTCGTACGACGTTCGTGGAGTCTTTGCTCCCAGTCTCGTAACTTCGTGGAAAGCGATAGGCCACCACGAATTTCGAGAAGGTCGTAAATTACTCGTGAACGCGTCCACGTGACTGATGGAGGTGGAAGCGAGACAGGCGATGGAGAAAAACTACGAGAGAAAGGAGAGAGGGTGTCAAAGGGATAGTGAGGGAGAGAGTAGTGCAGCGGACTGCCAATTACCGCAAGTCATTGACGTACTAATGGGGTCTCCTGGTGGTAGAGGAGGAAGGATTAGCCGTTTGTCGAACGCCGTCGATTCTGATCCTCTCCTATTGGTTAAGAAGCTACACGAAAACCTGCCCTGTCCTCGACGGAGCCACCCCTCTGGAGGTGGATTCGAGATTACGCTCTGGTTTTTCGGATTACGCGCTCGATATCTGTGCCGATGTCCCTTCTCGCTTTGGAGGTCCAAGGATGCGATAAATGAAAAAAATGCACAGTTCACTTTGCTGGGCAGAAAATCTTCACGCTTGTTATTTTGCGGTGATTGCAAAAAAAAATGTTATACTCGTGGCGCGTTTGCAACGTTGTACAACGATACAATGTAACCGATTATTTGTAAATGTCGGAGTATGTGCCTATTGTTCGAGATTGGTATCGATGATATTATTTGAACGTTCGTGAAGCGGAATGGTAACAAATCTCTTCGAGGCTATTAAGAGAGTTAAAACTGATACCGGACAATCCGATCGTCAGAAATTCTCAAAGCGGTAGCAAGAAACACGATAAATCGAGGTAACAGGATTTCGTCAATAGAACAATCGACTTTTGCCCCGAAGTAAATCGAATTGTGGGGAAATCTGGTGACATCTGCCTAATGTCACGATCACGGTGATTGAGAAGATCATCGTCGAGGGGGCTAAAACTCAGATTACACGTTTGCCTTCGAGCGAGCGAAACTCTCAAAATCCTTCGGCGCTGCGACTCGTCCTTTTCAGGGCGGCATTTAAGCGACCGCCATTCAAATCGCGAAGGAAATCCCGAAAATCCCTTTCCTGTGAACTGCGAAAGGATATCGTCCGGCCGCACGACGCGCGTTCACGAGGCTCCACCTCTATCGATTCCTCTCGATTCTTCTCGATTATTTTCGTTTCATCGTCCTCTCGATCCGTCGATTCGCACGGACACATTCCACGAGGCTAGGGGTCGGTTCGAATTCAGCGTGAGATCGCCCAGCGGGAACTGTGCTCGTTCACGAGCAGATATCTAAGCACCTGTGCTCGAAGAACTCCTCGGTACCTGGATATCAAAAGTTTTTCGAGGCGAACAAAATTTCTTTGTCGTTAAGGATCATCGCGCCAGGATATCTCGCTAATCTGCCACGTCTAAGCGGAAGCGATCGAATTAAATTTCCGTCTTACGCTTCTCGGTGAATCGAAGTTTCAGACTTTTCTTTCACCTCCAGTTTTCACGGCGGTCGAGATTTATTAACGTCGCGGGCTTGCTCAGCGGGTTCCTCTGGTTTCTTCGGAGGAAGTCCGAGAGGAATCCCTTCCGTTCTGCTCTCCCACTCGGACACACATCTGTGCTTATATAAAAAAGGAAAATCGAGGGAATCAAAGAATAGGAGAAAGGGAAGATGCGCCAGGAGGGCAGGGAGCACGGCGCAGGACCCGGAAACGCAATTTTTCGTGGTTCTTCGGCGGTGCACACGTCGGGACTCGTCAGTGACCTGCGTGCGCGTAGGTAATAGAAAAGGCGAGAGGAGAAAAGGAGGAAGATCTCGATCGAGGAGCAAGAAAGAAAGGAGAAAACAGGAGGCAATGGTAGCGTTTTCGTCGCTACGGGTACGACAATGGGGGGTTCGATCCCGCGTTCGAGCTGGGCACAATGCGGCGCTGACGTGTTTATATAGCTGCTTCCCGAGAGCGCGTGAGCAGAGAGAAGGAGAAGAAAGAAAGAGTGAAAAGGGAAGATGGACAGAAAGGGAGACACGCGGACGGACGAGACGAACGAGAGAGGAGCGTGTAATTTAGTTATAGATCAGTTTGTTACAATTTGGCGTCCCGTTTGTCCGGGGCCCTGTAAATCGTGTTTACACAGGCCCGCGATGATCGACGAGTAAACGTCGAGTTTGTTTAGGAGAGGCCGACTGCCCCGTTGCCTTTGCCATCGTTCGACCTCGTTGTCATGCTCGGCCCTGTGCCCAAAAACCAATCTGTCCTTTTTTCACTTTCGGTTCCGCCGCGACGTGCACCCCGTGCAGCCCTCTTTTTTTACAATCATCGTTCCTCGCCCGGTTTTCGTTGCTCGTGCGGGCTGAAGCGGAATCGCAAGAGAGCCCGTTTCTGCAAAGCTTTTGGAATTTTTCGTGAGACGTTTCTTCGGTCTCTCCCGTCCCCTCGTTAAATTTATCGTTCACCAAGAGAGAAAAAAGGAGATTTCCACTCGGAAAGTATTGCTTCGCAAATGAAAGCGGGTTCGCGCTCGAGCGCAGGGGTGGTTGTTAACCCTTGAATTGTGAATTTTGAAAGCGTCTCATTCCATAGCTCTTCCCAATCCGCCACCCTTTCTCCTTCTCTCTCTCTCTATCTATCTCTCGGGTTCGTAACGTCGCACCGTCGACTCGCGACTCCGTAAACGAGCTTTATATAATAATGGACACACGGCGAGTTTTGAGGAGATCCTTTGAAGGAGGCCGATCCCTCTTAAAGCGCGTCGCTACTTAAAGGATCGTCAGCGTGAGGACCCTCAACCCTTACCGCTCTCCGCTCCGAACGAGACCCACTCCCCACGGTTCTCAACAATATTTTACTCGTGTATTCGGAGGCAAATAGGTGTGTACGCGGCGAGGCGGCTGCGGGTAATCCGCGTGCCGAGGAAGGAGGAACGGGGACGAGTGAGAGAAGTAGAAACGAAGAAGAGGAAGAAAGGGCGAGAAGTTTGCGAAGAAGTGTCCGATGTCTTGCCAATTAGGCTTGTTCTCTATGCTTCGGTAGGAGAGCAGTGACGAATCAGTGGACGAGCCGAGAGGCTTCCGAAGAAATGGCGAGAAGGAACGAGAGGGAAGTGGAATAGCAAGGGCGACATTGTTGGAGAGAAAATGTGCGAACGAGAAGGAACGAGGCGATTCCGAAAGTGGTGGCTCTTTTTGGTGACTGCGTTGAAAAGTGAGATGGAGCGTGAGTGCAAGAGGGTACAAGAAAGAGAGACAAAGAGAAACGTAAAGAGAGAGCGAAAGAGACGAAGAGAGTGAGAGAGAAGGACGAGGGGGGTGTGGGGGAGCGGCGAGAGCCCAGTTTAACGCGGACTTTAACCAATTCAATTCATAGGCTCGGGTTAAGCCTGGATTTGTGGCTTAGCACTGATGGTGTTTGCTACCACCACGGGAGATTTAACTGTTTCTGCGGCAGCCCGTCCTCGGATCGCCGGTCAGGTAGAGGTATGTGCTGTACTCTCGCAAGCTCCTTCGTATGTACGGAATCGTCGCTTTTCAACGACCGGACGCTACCGAGCTGCAACCTGTTTCCTCTTAAGCGTCTCGAGTACCCTGGCGTCTTCCAAGGGCCGTCGGCGGTCGGCAGGTTTGGAATTTCCTCATTACCGATTTTAGAGAAATGCGAACGATTGGGTGTAAAGAGAAACACGTACCTTATTTTGAGACTACGACGCATTCGAGTTTCAAGGGATTTTAATAGGGAGTGTTCGGAGCCGTGTAAAGAGCGCACCGAGAAAAAGGTAATTGATTGTGGCGTGAGGACCGCGCGCGTCTGAAAAGTTTGCGCGATTTCGTATTCACTTGATGTAATTTTGCGCCCGCGCATTTTCGTCGGGGACTCCACAGGTAACGAATTCCATTTGAG
The DNA here is from genome assembly GCA_944319695.1 of Tiphia femorata. Classification (NCBI taxonomy): domain Eukaryota; kingdom Metazoa; phylum Arthropoda; class Insecta; order Hymenoptera; family Tiphiidae; genus Tiphia; species Tiphia femorata. The sequence continues at coordinate 8,183,983 of OX090902.1, forward strand.
AATTTCGAAGATCGTCGAACTGACCCGTTCTCCTTCTCTCGGCCACGTGCATCGACCTCGCCGCAGTAAAGATCGATGAAACTTTTACCATTCTCCTTCCTCCCATTCGTTCTATTAATGTGCGAATTGGCGATCTTCCCTCCCAAAATTCCTTCTCTCAAATTAGCGCGGGGCAGCGCCCGCAGCCTCCTCAAAGGCGGCTTATGGGCGTGGTGTGTCGCCATTAACCCGAAAACCGCCCTTGTAAAATTCTACGGACACACACGAGCGCACCCACGTATACACACACGCGCGATCACACGCGCTACCACCTAAAGCGGTCCCGAAAGCTCGGAGTTTCGAGTGGTTTACCATAAAGGGAATATCGTAATTTCGTTTTCAACGCGTCACACGGGACGTCCTCCTTCGTCGGTGTCACCTCCTACTTCCACATCTATTTCAGAAATTTGGCAAATTACGGCCCAGCGAGTATTAAGGGTGGCCCGGAGTGTGGCGATAATTTTTGGGATGCGTCCGAGAGAGGATCGATGGATGGACCTGACGATCGAGCAACTGTCCACTGGAATATTTAATTAAAAATTATCGCCCCATCGTGTGGCCAGGATCGAATCTTTTACCAACGATTAATGCGGCCTCGTATTCTCTCCTATTTGGAAATTTATCTAATCGCCGGTGATTAAAAGCGTTGCCGAATATTTTTGGGACCCTCCGGGCGACGTGCTTGTGGCAATTGGGAAGTTATGAGGGAATCGCTGTAGCCTTTTAATTAAAAATGGAAATTATGATATGCGAGAGATGAGGAAGAACGGTGCGTGTTACGCAATCTCGTCCATTGGGGGGGAGAACCCGGCAACGGTATCGGGATAGTAACGATCGTTAATATCACGATTCCGTGACCGCGTTGCCCTTTCACTGGATCGTCGACCGAGGACTGAGAATCGTTACAGATCGTTGCTTTGCCACGAAAAAGCTTCTCCACGAGAAATCTCTAAGTTCCAATTACGGAACTTACAACGAGGATGAGCGATGCGTTTGACCGCGGAAGAAAGAATTCGCGGTTAATCCGGCGCGCGGGCCACTCGTAAATTCGTGATGTGGAATCGTGAGAAAAAGAAAATTGCATTGTGAATTTACAAGAGGCGAACGAGAGGCGAGAGAGAAAGAGAAAAAGAGTCTTGCGAGGGGGCAATCTTTCGTCGACATCATTACCGCGCATCGATCAGAATCACCGTGAAAAGCAGCCTTATCCCCCTTTGTGTTCCACCACTGTGCGTGCCCACGTGCTGGCTCGTTCGCGCGCGCGCGATTACTTTTCTCGAAATTCAGCGGCGCGCGGCGCCGTATTACTCGCCGCGAGGCGTAACGCGCCAAAGCGAAGGAGCCCGTCCCGTTAATAATAAGAATATGCAAGCAGCTGATACGCCTCGAGGGCCTTAACACGCGCGCGCGCGCGCGCACGTTTATCCGACGCGCTTCTGTCGCTTACGGTGGCACATCCTACGAGAATATTCACGCCGCACCATCATCCTCCGCTGGAACCACCGAGGAGACCGGAGGATAGCGCGTGCGCAGAAAATCGAGCGAGTGTAGGAGAGGAGCGGAAGAGTTTCGTCACGCCTACACGCGCGGAAACTCGCGCTACCAACGAGAATCTTTTTCTGTTTACTACTGCACGTGAGAATGTGCGCGCGTGCACGTACGAACCACAGATGACTCTTCGAGCCTCTATACTTTCGACTGCGCGCGCGCGCGCGCGCAAAGGTGAGAATGCGAAAGGGCGCACGCTTGTAAAAGTGCACATCTTCAGGAAGGAGCTTTCGTGGCTTCTCTCGAATCTTCATGCTCGTGGTTCAGGATGGTAAACACCGGGTACGCGTGAACGTGCACGCCTACGACAAGCGAGATTCCTTCGATCTTCTCGCGCTTGTTCGTGTGCGTGCGCGCGAAGGTAGTGGCCGTGGTAGCGGCGCGGTCGAAGGTGGTAGCGTGGAATGGCGCGCGCGGTAAATATGTGCCGGCGGAAGGCACATATGTATCCGCACATAGCAGCCCAGTTGGGCCCTCTAATGATGATCTACGGTTAGCTACCGCGCACAGCTTCTATAAACCTCCTAATTTCTCCTCTATAAATTCGACGCACGTCCTCCCCTCCGACCGTCCCTCTACGCTCCTTTTCTTTCCCTTCTCTTCGCCTCCGCCCTCCGCCGCTCCTCTCTCTCTTCTCACGAATCACCTCTTCCTTTCCTTTTTCTCCTCTACTCGCTCCTCTTCCCCTTCTATTCCCCATTTCTTTCTTCTCCTCGTTGTTTTCTTGCACCTTTCCTCTTTTGCGACCTCGCGTTCTCCATGTCCTCCCGAAGATTTCGTAGCGGGCACTTTCGACGTCCTTTTCTTCTTCAATACCCAAGAATAGTTATCTTCTGTTCTACCTTAGTTGGTGTTTACGCCAAGCTAGCTTATTCGCATTGATTTTAATTTTAGTGGAATGTACCCGTTGGATGAGCGGAAATCTTGTGTTTTCTACGACGCGAGAGAGGACGATCGGTCGATGACGTTCGGTCTCGCTCGAATGAGATCGAAACTCGAGAGGACGACGACGAGAGAAAAGACGAGACGTGGTAGGAGAGAGAGAGAGAGAGAGAGAGAGAGAGAGAGAGAGAGAGAGAGAGAGAGGAGAGAGAGAGGAGAGGAGAGCGAGTTGGAGAAATGTACGCTGCTGTAAACCGGTTGCGCAAATGCCAGCGGAATTTGAGTGAAAGTAATAAAGTCGAGGGAGCAAATAACGCGGAGGATGATCGTAGTAGAGGACGACGGCGCGACGGTCCTCGAAATGACGTCGTTCAGGATGCGTCGCAACGCTCGTGGGAACTCGAGACCAGCGAACTCCGCTCGATATGGCGCACGCGAGCCTCCCTTTTCTTCCAAGACGACGCAAATCTTCGCGATATTCTTCCGACAGACCCATCTCTTCGAAATCAGGATCCACGAGAAGCCTTCCTTGCTTACATTTTACATTGTATTGTAAAGAAATAACACGTCTCAATTTTTGAAGACTGGATAAGCCGACTTTCAAGAATCCATCGAATGCCAATAGAAAAAAATTGGAAATTAATACACCATTCACCGTCAAGTTTGCCAAACAAGTTCCGTCTACTCTGCTTCTCGTGATTTTGCGTCCGTCGAACGATTGAAGGACCACGCGAAGACCAGTAGAACATTTTATTGCCCACCCAGAAACCTCGTCGATCGCAAATTGTAATTTACCCTGGACGTTGTCGCATTGTTCGTGCCGTTGTGCCCGTGTCGCCGGTGAAGGTCCCTTTTTGTTTCCGTGTCGCTTTTGACGACACGATGGTTAACCGACTAGTAATTTCGCATCGTTAATTACCCGATGGCCGACGAAAAGGAAGAGAGAGGAAACGAGGAGAGGCAGAAGGACCGTCTCTTTGTTATGGCTCGTAAGGGGTAGTAAAATTTCCCCGTAGCAAGACGCGGACGAAGAAAATTACTTTCGACGCCGTGATCATCGACGGTCGTAAAAGGCACCGAGAGGAGAAAAGTGCGAGAAGGATCTGGAGGGGAGGAGGCGAACGAAGTCGATTGCAAGAAACGTTCCCTTCTCGTCGCTGCAATATAATCCTTTGTTGTGGCTCGGTAAGGACGAAATGAGCGACGAAGGACAGGGTCGAAGAAAGTGTTGAGGGAAGGTCGATTGGCGCGGTTCTCGTTTCGTTTTCACCTGCTTGATTGCTTTGCACGGAGCGTTTACATGTCGATTGCACCTAGAGTCACTCGATGGTATAGTGAAAATCACTGTATACATTGTTTCACCATAAACTACATCCTACAATGATTTTTTTTTAGAAAAGAATCTTGGGCAATGTATAGAAAAGCAGCCAGATATTTAACGTGTTAAGAAATTATAGTACCTGTTCCTCGAGCACCTTAACGCAAGCTATTAACGCATCGATCCATTTGGGATTAAGTGCAAGAGCTTCTAACAGATGTTGACCCACTTTGATAATTATATTTTCGCTCTATGTATCCAATTACCTGTTTCAATTGCGTTTCAATGCTGTGCACGAGGTACATTGGAGTAACAGCTTGTACAAAGTCGATCGTTGGTTAAAATTAGATACTTATTCGTAATACGGTACGTCGTTTAAATGTTCGAAAATACGTTCGTTGGGAAACCTTATTTTATACGGTGCAGGATAATTTTTGCAGAGTCGTCGGGTCTGAAATTATTTCACAGTCCAGGGTTTATCCGCACTTCTTGTATGTTTTAATTTTCATTCTAGCTAGCAATAAATTGTCCAACAATCTACTGTCCGTGCATGCGCACCGACCTTCGTAAGTTTCCATTTCCAGTAATGAGCAGTCGATTTGAAACAAAGTATCTTTTATAGCCACATTTTACTAAATTGGATATATCCGCCAACTGCGTCTTCCACTTGTCAATTATGAACTGGTGGTAACGCGTTGGAATTTTAACTTTCTCGTGAGCCTGGAAAACTGTGTCAATCTGGTATCAGAGGCGCTGAATTAAACTGAAAGTAGCGGAAAAGTGAAAAATCAGCGGTGAGCACTGTAATATCGCAAATGCACATTTAATTCTCGAATTTGCTGTCGCAACAATGTTGTTGCGTCCTCGCGCGGTCGCCGCGTCCGTAATATGCGAGAGCATGGCGGAATTAAAAATACAAAGGGCAATTTGCCGACTTGAACGTATAGTTATGGCCCAAGGGTTCCCGGTTGGCGGTACAGTCCCGACTCCGACGATCCAAGAGGGATCGAAGGGCGAATAGGGAAGCTGGAGGAGGGAAAGTGTCAGGGCGGAGCTTGAACACGGGAGGAGGTATAAAACACGCAAACTCGACGCACGCCTCTCTCCATTCTCTTCTCTTTCTACCTCTCTCTCTTCTTCTCTCTCTCTTCTTCTCTCTCTGTCAGATCCCTTCTTCCCTCTTTGCTTCCTTCTCGCGCTCGATCCTCTCGACCCTATGTTCCTTCGTCCTCCTACTCCCTTTTCCACCACCTCTTCTCTTTCGTCGTTTCCCTCTTTCTCTCCTCTCCTCCCTTCGTCCTCCCACGAGTGTGCCACCCCATCCGGTTTTCCTCTTTTCGCGTTCATATAGATTTTTTTACCCCCCAGGCCCTTCTTCCTCGCTCTCCGCCAAGAGACTTGCGCAAACTTGCTGCACAAGACCCCTCTTCACCTCTCGTGTCCCATGCTTCCCTTCATCCACCTCCTTCGTCCCCACCTCCGCCACCTCCTACACTACCACGTGTTCCGCGCCACCCTCCTTCGCCTGTTGTCTTCATCTCGTCCACTCCTTTCCACCTCCGCGCGCTCTCACTCTCTCTTCCTCCTTTATTCCTTCTCCCTCCTTACGTGTATCTCCCGCGAGCATATATCATATCTTTCTCCGTATCCTTTTTTCCCTCTCTCTGTTTCCGAGGCTAGGACACGATTCCGCGCAACACGCGAGAAGCGTATCCTTCGTGTATCGGTGGTGCACACGAGCACGCTACCTACTGGACGAGATAGAATCTGCCTATTGTTGCGCTCATAGAGCCAACGTTTATCTGACCCTCGTTTATTCAGTCTACGAGTTCTCGTCGTTACGATGAAGTGTACCTCCATCGATAGGAGCCTACTAATTACGATCTGGCCAATTGATTAGAGCCCCGAGATGTAAAGTAATCTCGTTAAATTGGTGCTTGGGTTTTTATGGAGTTTTTATGAACAGGAGTATTCGTCCAGTTTAATTATACGAGGTGGCTCTCGCGGAAGAATATCTCTGTAAAATTGCCAGGGAGAATGGAGAAATAAGTTTGTAAAGGTTGGGTGCGACGATGTGCGGCGGTGGAAAAAACGCGATAAAAGGAATTTTTTCATAGTTACCAAATGCTGTTGTAACCGAGCGAACAACACCGTCGGTTCCGGCCCCGCTTGCGCGGGGTCTCGTTTAATCTTCGCGAAAGCCGCACAAAACAATCCGAAATTTTGCTGACAAAACAATAATTCGCGGTACTGGAGAGAGAGCGTGTGATGAACGCTCACAGGTGTCCGCGGTCACGGTTCGGACCAACGATTAATGGACGCGGTTTTGGAAATGCGGCACGTTGTTACGCTTTCTGCTTTATTTCGCAGTATCCAAACCCGAAAAACAAAGGAAGGAAAAAATCCCTAGTTCGAAATTCCATCGCCGAATTTGTACCACTCTGGTCCACGGTAGAATTGTCAATCGGTAAGGACACCTATACGTGTAAAAAATGATGCGGATTTTGAAATAATATGGAGGTATCTGACGGTCCGTCTGTTTCATAACATAAGATCGCACCAAGTCCGTACGGGCTGTGAGAAAGATATATGTATATAATATATGGAATAGGTGGATCGAGCAGGTTTACGAGTCGCTCCAAATCCCACTGAGTTTAAGATATGTTTTACGTGCCTATATCAAGAATTCTGTATACCGTAAACTTCCTCCTTATGTACGAAAGAATTGCTATGCTCGTAAAATGAATGTAGGTATATTTTTTGAGAAATGCGTTTATCGTAATGAAAACATACAATGATTTCAAGACGTTTACTAGCTTATTTACGGCGGGTGTCTCTGCGTAGGTCTATTTTTCTGGCCAAACGTAGATTGACTTGGTGAAAAGTTTTAATTATCTTCGACTGTCTTAAGATCGTCTTTTTTAATGTCCATTAAATTTCTAGGTGACATCGTACCCAATTTACTGTTTTGCAGTTATGTGACCATCGAGGGATATCGGTTTCATTAATTCCTTTCGATTCCATATTTTCACCGGAAATCATAATCACGATTTTACATTTAATTGTACAAAACGTAATATTATATTTTCGCTTACTGTTCTGCTTCATAATTTTAGAAGAATTCCTTTGCATCGAGTTTTACGAGAGCAGTCCCTCGGAAAAAGTTGCTCTTTTGAAAGAACAAGGAGATAAGGAATGAAAATATTTGTACGCAATTTTAACAAATTCTGGTGAATGATTACGCGGTGAAACGATCATTACGACGTTCTCTCTTGCAAGGTGTTTCTACTCATCGTGAATAATAAAGTTTCACTGCTTTTCATGTTTCATTGAAATTGTTCGAACGGTCCCGCTAATCGGCTTTGTTGCTCTCGGAGCCTTCAAAGGCGCTTAACGTCGATACGATACATGCGGAATTTTCAAGAACCGTAGAATGATTCACATTGTGGATAGATAGCCGTGTACGAAGGTGTGCAACTGTCCGCTCCTGCTAACGCTCTTCATTATCCTTAATACGTTGTCACGTTACACGTTTTTTCTCCGAATACGTTGAATAACCTATAAACCATTTATTTCGACTTACTCGGAAATATAAAAATCTCCATGGTAAAGCGCAATTTGCTTGTACGGGAGTTTTTCGCCATTTGGAAGGGACGTTCTTTCTACGGTTTTTAAATTCAATTTCAAAACTTGCCTTGTGTCGATGTTCCGTGACCACTTGGAATTATTTCCTTACAGCCGCTGGGCGCGTACTATCTTCTCCCCGTTCTTTTCCACGGCTCACCGAGAACTGAATGAATTGCGGATGCAAACGGCGGGGACTGATCGCGATAGAAGAAAAAGAAGGGAAAGCCCGAATTCTTTTTCCGAATTTTGAAGCTCGAGTATTTACGTTCGCATTCCCCTCCTCATCGTGACCAATCGCGAGGAGAGTCGCTAGGGCGCGCACTTCAACAAATCACATCGTTCGGTTCGTTATTCTTGTGAGTGGCGAGCTGAGCGCTCCAATAAAATCTACGCTAATCGAGTTCTACTATATACAACTCAACGTAATGCAAACAGAAGCGCATCGTGCCATTCGATATTCAATTCCATCTGCGAAGAACGGGCGGAGCAAGGAAATCGAGCAAGAAAATAAACTAGACACGTGGACGACGGAGAATACGAGCGTAAGAAAGAAACGGCGGAGAACTTCGAGAGAACGTGATAATAACCTCAGGTACAAATGAGACGGCGCGTTTAGACCCTGCGCCGTATTCCCGCTCGAGCACCGGTTACTGACACCCTGTAATGTTTACCGTGGTTAGTTAATACTGAGAAGGGCGTTAGCCGACAATGCGCGCCTGAATGGGCAACCGTTTAAGGGTTTTTCCAAGGCCGTGGGGGGTGCTCATGGGACTATGGAGGAGCTGGCAGACCCCCCGCGAGCTGACGACACTGTCGCGAACGAGCGACGGAAGGAAGGAGGGCAGACGCCAACAAGGGCGAAAGGGAGAAGGGAGAGGGACGAACAATGGACGAGCGGAAAGAATGGACCTGCGGAAGGGTATTATTAATTTCTTGATTAGGGTAACGAGCGCCTCGTCTCGTCGCAGGTAGATGACGAACGAAGGAACGAAGGGTGGGAAGAAGGGCATGCCGTGAATCCTCGTCGAGTGGTACTAGGGTGGGTGGTATATTGGCACCGTGGAGAACGATTGGCACCTCCCAACCTCTTTGGCAAGAGACGTAGGGCACCGCGACAACGACGCTGACCGTTTCAGCGCGCGAAGGCGTTTCGACGCCACTCGAGAGGGTTTATGGTCTATGCCCTGGAACTCGTAATTACGGCGGATCGCCGAGGCGATCGATAATTATTTTAACGACCTGCAGCAAAGACGCAGGGCGCAGGGTGAGGGTCGTAAAAATACCCAATCACGCGCGGCCGTTTCTCCTATTCACTGGGGATATTATTTATTAGGGGTGTGTTGGATACCCTTGCGATGGGCCACGAGTTTCCGAAAGCGGTGCAGTAGCAGCGTCGATCGTGCGAAAGGGGTTGCGTAATTAAATCGACCCAAAGTGTCCCTCCTCTCGTGCCGACCGCTTCAACTCGGTAAAACTCACGACGTGCAGCGCATTTACGATTACGCGAGATCTCCAGGAGAAAAACATCGAAGGCGGGGAAGGCGAGCTCGCGTAAATATCGATTATCTTGAAATAAAGAAGCGCGCAGCTCCGGCGGTAATAATATTAATAACAGTTCCGTGGGGATTTTTCGATAGAGAGCTTTTACGAACGCCGCGCCGGTAAGAAATCCGAAGGATCGACATTCCGCGCGAACGTTTCCTTACGTCTCACTCGACTGGTAGAATCGCTTTCTCGTTTCTTGCTTCTCCAGCTCCCTTCGTCCCTCCAAGATTGCTCATTAACGTTGCTCTATCGCGCGCCTCTATGCCCGATAAGCGAGTTCATAAGAGACGACGTTAACCCGAGCGTGGAATCGTTCGAGGATATTGCGATATTATGCGGTCTCGCATCCGCGAGTCCCAAGACGATCGGCGGGTCTGCCGATCGTGCGCGACCGTCTCACTCACCTTTTACACGAAGTTGCTCAATTTGCGCATTTTGTTGCCAAGGATAATGGCGTCCATTCACCTCCTCTCTAGCGCAACCCCACTGGCTTCCTTATTACAGCCGGCTTCGACGAGGAAGGATATTCACTCGCTCGTACTCGTCTTACTCTTTCTTCTTATCGCGTTCTTTCGCGTTGTTTCACGGCCCATAAACCCCGTTACTTAAGATAATGCGAACACCATCGAACGAGGGAGGAGAGGGTTGACGAGGGGGATGAAATGGAGGGAATTAATGCAGGTATGCCGCTTAGATTACAACCGCGTGCCTATACGTGCACCTTTGGAGCGCGCGTATGCAATGACCGACTCTCTTCCCTCTCTCGTCCTCTCGGCCGTCGTGTGCTGTCGCGTTCGTGCAACTCGTTGCACGAGAGAGTTCACTATCTCTCACTCAATTTGAGCCTCATCCGCCGTAAGCGGATCGGCCAGGTTGGCCTTTTAACGTCGGGATAGCCTCGCCTCTCCCCGGTGGCGCTCTAGAGAGCATAGACGCCTATAACAAACATTATCCGCCATAATGCCCCCGTGTAAACATACCTACGTACGCGCATCGCGTTCCCTCCCTCCTCTCACCCTCTCGCCTTTCTCCTCTTCCTTCCTCACTCCGTCTTTCTCTTTCGTCCTTGCGGTATCCTTGTCGTTCGAGGCATCGCACGATCGAGGTGCGCGCTCGTGTATTGTAGGTTCGCGCGTGTGCGTGGCTCTCGGTGCGAGTGCGTGTGTGGCATGCACCCCTCGTACCCGCGCTACGTCATCCGGATAAAAACGTCTCTCCGAGTTTATTTAGCCGTTTAGCGCGTGCGCCGGGAAGTTAAGTTTCACGGATAAACTCGGGCCTTTTTAGCATAGACCCAAGCCCTACGCGTCCCTTATGTTGTCTCCGTAGTTTGGTACTTCTCTCTCGCTTTCTTCGTTCTCTCCTTCCATTGGTTCGCCTCGCTTTATCTCTCTTTCCGGTTTGGCACGCGCCTCTACCAAAAGATCAGCCTCAAGCATCTTGAGATCCAGCCGCCGGCTATTCTCCATCGTTGGACTAAATTCGTCGTTACGTAAACGTGGGAATTATTCGGTTTTAAGCGAAAGGTCAGCGGGAAAATTATCGACGGGATTTTCGTACGTTCAACGTGGTGAATGTATCTTGGAGCTGTGCGCTACGATGTTTTGGTAAGGCAGGTTGACAATTTCGAAGAAGGATTTATGCGCGGTAGTGTTCATTACTGTTTTGATTGTTCGTAACCGCTTTTAACGACTTGCCAAGTGGACGTTAGGATTTGCAGGGGTTGTTCGGTGAACGGTCCCAGACAGGTGTAACAGAAAGAATTCTGTATCATAAATGTGCCAGTGATTGTGAAAGTGGTCTAAGTCAATAATTTCGAAAGATTCATTTTTCCATTTACTTAGCTTCGTTCTAATCCACACGATTAAAGTACGGAATCATTTATGAACCAAAGTTTTTTTACGCAGACCGCTTTCACAATCGCCGGCACAAATGTCGATAAGAAACTGGCGGCCTGAACGCGAATTCGAGAATACGAATAAGCATGGAGAACATGCGTATCGCTGTTGACCAATTGATCGAAGGACAGTTCGAGGATGTTTGTCCAAACGAGAGAATCAGCTAGATCGAAGGAAATTCGCAGGGGCCCGTAGCAGTGGGCCCATGAGGAAAGGAAGGCAGCCACGGGAGGCCATTCATACGAAGGCTCCCCACTCCGTCGATGGTTGTACCCACTCCGAAGTCCCCACCCCCGATATTTGGGGAAGGGACCGAGGAAGGGCCTGGAAAACTATTTAGGGTTCTCACGGTGGGGGTAGGTCACAGTTTGACCGAGTCTCTCCTCACGGCGCGACGAGGTGTGCGTGTCCTCGCATTTACGGGTAGAGAACGTGTGCCGTCCAGTTGAGTTGGTGGTGTGCTCGTGAGCGTGTCACCGTGTCGTGCGCCTTAATTTCAAGTGCAATAACCCAACCGGAAAGAAAAAGTGTGGGCCGTATATATCCAGTGCAATCGAACGGATACGACAGAAAAGAGAAAAATATTGTGCCTCCGTGGGAAGACGTTTTTATTGGAAAAGAACATTTTCCCGTTGACCTGTCTATTTTGCTATCGTTTCTTCGTGTTCGCGCGAACGACTGAAAAACTGTGCGAGACAATTAAGTGAGAAACAGGATGCGGAGTGTACGCGAGGGCGATACATTTGCGAGGGCGCACGTGCTTCTGTGACGTTTCATTGTGGACGTTGTACCGATAAGCTTTTGTAACTGGGCACGGAGTGCCTTGGCGCGTGGATTTACGCAAGTGAATGTCGACACATCTCGGATACTATCAGACCACGTATAGATCGGTGAGTGACGCCGTGGATCATCGGATTCTCCTCACCTTCTTCTTCCTCCCTTGCCTCTCGCCCTTCCTCGGCCCCCGGGGGCGTGGACGTTCCGCGGAGAGCGCGCCGTGACCGCGGATTAATAAATCGGAGCTTAGATTATGGTCGTAAAGATGCGATTACGGTGACCGTGAAGGATCTTCTAATACCGGTAGCGCGCGCGTCTCCACGAATTAGTTTCGATTAGAATTAGAGAGAAAGCAAATACGCCGTGTACAACGAGTAACTGCCGATGAGCATGTGAAATGGATCTCGAAATTTATGCGATTCTCCGATGTCGTAAGGCCCCACTGAGTTACGAGGAGTTTCTTTTGCATCGGCCTGGCATCGTCGGGATATCGAGAGAAAGAAAGGAGAATTAAGAGATGCCGAGAGGGAGAAGGAAGCTTCGGGGGGGGGGGGGGGGGGCGAGAAATTGCTCGTTTCTGCTCCCTTTTGGCTCCTCCCCTTCCCTCCTTTCCTCCTCGTCCCGGCGACCGAAAAATTGTGCGGGCTAACAAAGGAGCTTCCACCAGCGCCCACCCAGCCCTCTCCATTGTGCCGCAGTTTCTCGGATTGAAAAAGAATGCTAATTTTTTTCCATTGTGTCGCGCGGTCGTCTACGAGGAGCGTTACTGTCGGTACAGCACGTTTCCTTAGCCGCTGACAATGCCACGGTGCGACGTTTCTGCGGTTTTCCCGTAGCTGGTAATATCCTAAATGGAGCGTGAAAAAATGGACACGTTACTCGGTGCTGAGCACGCCAAGACGCTCAACGATTAATATTAACACAGAGATCTTCGTCGAAGTTCACAAATAAATGACAAAATTGCTTCGCCCTAATTTCTCCTTTAATAAAACTACCCTAACGAGAATATCTTGTTGACTCGCAGGTGGAGGAATACGAAGGTTACACCGGCTGCACGACGAACGGCAACGTGTCGGTACCGGAAGCCAGCCCGGTGACGAAGCTCTTGGAGAGCAGCGGAGCCCCGAAGCAACCCCATCATCATCATCATCATCCGTCTCACCATCAGCAACATCAGCAGCAGCACCATAGCTCGCTGCAACCTAGCGGCAACCATCATCGCGAGGAGAATAGTTGGTGGGGGGCGGAGGAGGGCGTTGGTAACGAGATAAGGCAGCGCGATAAGGGTGCAGCGGTGGCGGGTGAGCTGGCTTGCCTCGCGGGTTACATGGCGGGGTACCTGAAGGCGGCGGGCGGCACTTGCGGCCCGACCGGAAGTCCTCAGTACCACCCACACAGTCATCCGGCGATGGGGGTGGGAACACACCCCCACCCCCACTCGCACCCGCACCCTGGAGCACCTCACCCGGGATTGCCGTCACCCTTCGCCCTCGCTACCCACGGCCACCCCCATCCACACCCACTCGACCACGGACTCGCTGCTTTCCCGCAAGGTGAGCGATTTTTATCTTCAACCTTTTCTCTTTCCTCCTTTCTTCCTATCTCGAATTACTTTTCCTTCCGTCTTGGCCCGTTCTCGGTAAATCGGATCGCGCTGCGAGTAGTAATTGGAGCGTGGGGGATGCCTCCATTTCTAGGGTGGATCCTCGAAGGAACTGAAGGGGCTGATCTTTATCACGTTCTTCGAAGAGAATTCTCTTCGAAGAAAGATTTTGTAGGTGTTTTTTGAGATTGTCGATTGACGGTGTTCCGAGGTTGAGAGCATTTTTTGTCGTACACGTGGAAAATGTTGGGGGTTTGGTTCGCCGGGGAATTTGGAAAAATTTGATGCGGCACGGAGTGAGAAGTAAAACCAAAGTCCTATAATGTTTGAACAATCGAAAATGTAATGATATTTCTTTTTTTTCTCTAATGAAATAGAAGTGTTTTTTGTTGAACAGACCCCTTTACGGTACCTACTACTTCAATCGGGCTGAATTTGCGTTGGGTATTGACACGAGGACTCTTATTGTTAGTAAATGTAACTTCAGTATTTGTCAAACGTAATTCAAGGTTAATAATAGAAAGACGGAAATGTAATTCTTGTATGTATGGTGAACATAAGTTAGGCAAGTAATTTACGTTTTTCCATCGCATCGATCAAGGATAAATATCTTTAATTATTTAAAACAAAAATAATTATTCACTCAAAGTTTAATTATGTAAAACAAAAAGAATGTCGCCCGGTTTTATTTTACTCCATTTCGTGATACGTTAGGGGGCATCCAAAGTAATATAAATCGAAAATAATAGCTGCTAGAAAAAAAATCTTTTATATTTGTCAATGGTAGATATTTCTCCTTTGATTAAGTGAATTATGTCATCATTGAAATACTGAAAAACTGATTTTGACCGGAGATCGGTTTTCTTTTCACTGTCTGTCGGTGAGTGGCGCAAGGGAGAAGAGAGAGAAGAGGGTCGTTTGGTAAGAGAGGAACGGGTTTTGCCGTGACGATTGACAATCGAGTCGGGCGGTCTCGGAACGACCGTGAGGTGGCGATAGCAGTCCGGAGGGTCGTCGTTCACTTCGTAATTAACGGCGTGTTGCTGTCTGTGTGTTTAATGACGTTTGGGGGAAACATTCAATTAGCGTTCCATGGGAAATTTTACCTCGCGCCCGATGACATTCCGCGATTGGTCCATCTCGTTCCTTCGATTTGCGAAACGAATCAACGCGAAATCGAATGTCATTGGAACCAATGGCTGAATTACAATCGTGAAGAATTCACGGGAGGCCGGTGGTGCACTTTTTTTTTAAAGTGTACCTGTTTAATTTCAATCTACGAGTCGAACATTTTTGCGTCGCTCGAGTGTCGTGATATTCATTCGTTTATCTCCTATTTACAAATGCCGATGGAATTTTATTAATGAGAAAAATTCGTTTCTTGTACCGTTTAACGCATACTGCATTCTTCGTGTAATTTAACGGCGACACGGTGTGTACCACCCGCTGTGGAAATATTTCCTCTGCCCGCTATTCGCGCTCCTATTGATTGTCATGCAAATCGATGCATCGACTGAAGCCGTAGTAAAGTCAAGTAAACTCGGGGCTTCTTAACTATAGGTAGATGTTGCCATTTCGCGCTCGACACTCGATTGCGTTTCTCCTCTCGCCGCCTTCGTCGTAACTACGAGAAAATCTGCTCATTTTTTCCTCATTGTCCTTTTCATTTCAAGTTAATGGAAGTAGGGGAGCTTTTCTTGCATTGATGATGGAAAATCATTTTTGGAATAAAACCAACTGGAACGTTTACAACAAACGGATATTATTACATTATACACGGAAATTACGTAAAGGCAGGACTTGTTCACTTGCAACCGGTGTGTTTGTGATTGCAGCGCGGAGCAACGAGCGAATGTTTTCATAATCGATTGAAGCCACGACGCGAAATGTAGCCAATCCGGAGTTGATTTTAAAATCGCAGTAATAATGCTACGCATTAAAATTCCTACCGAATTAAAGGAATTTGCAAATTGTCGGGAGCATACACCAATTTTCCGTCGATAATAAAGTAACTTTATGAAAAAGTTCGTCGCGCCCTCTTTTCCGCCCTGTGTAGATTGCGTAATCGAAAAACAGATCGTTTAATTGCGCGCGCGTGCATTATCAGAGTGACTTTTTTTTTCATTCATCGCGTCTCACCGATGCGCTTTCGAGGTTCCGATAAAATCCTTTATCACTCGTTAAATGATAAATCATCGACTTTCTACCGGCGCTAAAAATACGCGTCTTCCTCGCAGCTTTCGTATACGCGTTCTCCATATTATTCATCCTGAATATTTGCCCCGCAACTGCTTGAGAGAGAAGAACGTATTCGGCGCGTAATTGAGCGCCTATAAATTTATTGGCCTTATCGCATAAGGGACGGAGGAACGGCGAAAGAATACCGTTAGACGTCTCAGCGGATGACAATGGTAGCGAATGACTGGAACGAATGAGACTAGAGGAGGAAAGAGAGAAGAGAGCATTTCCTCGTTCGTTTTCCCTTTGCGACTCGATTCCGCAGGGAAGCGTCGTCGGTGGTTCCACTCGAAGTTCTCTCTCCTTCTCCTTTCGACATTCTCATCTCTCCTTTTCTCTTTTCGCCTTTCGTAAACTCCCTTTTTTCCTCTTTCGGAGCGCCACTCGGCTCTTTTCTCAGTTTCGTTCCTCCTCCTCCTCTCGTTCTTCGTCGTTGCTTGAAAGGGACCGGTGGCGTGGGGTGGGACCCGCGTAGAAGAGCGAAGAGGAAGGACGAGAGGGGTGGAGGGACGAACGAGCGGGGGTAGGAGCGGATGCCCCGGCGAAGAAGAGTGGAGAGAACCATGAGAGTAAGCCGCTTATCAGGGTGGCAGCAGGCAGTATAGGTCCAACCAACGCAGATAGGTGGGTTTCCATGGAAACACGGATCTGTCCGTTAGGTCCCTACGTATGTACCCACGTCCAGCCGCCTATCCGTTGTAGGCGTATCCGCTACACGAAAAGCCGACGAACGAGGGAGGCAACGAGATGCTGCGCGGTCCGCGTGCGTGTGCGTGCTGCTGGGAGAAGAGAGAGAGAGAGAGAGAGAGAGAGAGAGAGAGAGAGAGAGAGAGAGAGAGAGAAGAGAAGAAAGAGAAGAGACAGAGAAGAGAGAACTATGGAGTAACCCGTGCCACCGACACTTTGCCTTTATCGTTCGTTTGGGAGGTACACGTCTGCGTGTACCTGCGGCGTCCTCTGCTGGCCATTCGCGGTAAGCGCCGGTTTTCAGAAGCGCCGCGACGCTGGCGCGTATGTTCCATCTCTCTCTCTCTCTCTCTTACTCTCTTTGTCTCTCCCTCCCCCCTTTTGTCTCTCTCACCCAGACCTTGGTTTTCGCCAGATTGAGAACAACCCTCTCGTTTAATATGGTCGCGTGCGCGAGAGAAGGCGATCTCGTGTTTCGACGCGTCCCGTCGTAAGGAGCACTTTGCGGGGTGTGAGGGTGAGCTCGAGTGTCGCTGTTTATTTTATTATGCAATCATCCGGCCTCCGACGGGGGACGGGACGCGTAGGAGTCGGCGAAAAACCGAAGGTGGCCCCGGGTGGCGATTGGAAGGGGTGAGAATGGAGAGAAATGGGGTGGGGGTGGATTGTAGGGGTAGGAGGCAAGGAGAAGTGGGGTCGAAATGTTGTCGTTAACGCGGCCGGCGAGGTTAGTCCTCCAGTCGGAGAGGACGACACCCTCGTCGTTGGATGCTGTGCGGTGCAAGCCAAAAGGGGGATGGTTTGACGTGGGAATCGCGTCACATGCCTCGCCCTTTTCCCATCCAACGACGACGACGACGCCGACTACTATTTGTTGTCGCAGAGAAATTGCTCGTCCACTTAACTTCCTCCCACTCGGGTGTTACGGGAGAAACGCGGGCGCGTTGACGTTGAGAGAAAAAGCGAGAGGTCCTTCCTCCCCGTTGTCTTTGATTTCTTCGCCCTCTCGAATACCCGCGATCGAGCGATCGAAGGGGCGCGAATCGTTCGCCGTGAGAGGAGCTTAACTTAGGCGGAAATATTCGGAGTTACTGCCGACAAGCATATTTTAATGGCACGGAGTGAGAATCGATGTACACTCGCGAGAAAACTCGAGTACCTACCCGAGATTTACGTTGTAGGATAAAACGCGCTCTTTAAGAAGATTCTTCGAGGGGATTGTCGAATGGAGAAGAAGAATTGCACCTCGTTTCAATTATCTGTTAGGTTTTCGTTTCGTAGTTGAGAGCTCACTCGGCGTCCCTTGAATTTCTCGATCGCTCAATCGAGGGCCTAAGGGCGGCACGTGTCGACGGCACGCACCGCGACGTTCTCCACGTCATCGAAAAGTGACCACAAAACGTCGAACGTGCTAGGCAGCGCGTGGCGCGAGATCGAAGGGGGTGGAGAGAGCAGGGTGGAAGATGGAAAGGCAATCGAACACCCGCGCAACTGTAACGCGATGAATCTACTCCTGGCAGGCGCGTGTCACCGGCAAATTGAGTAGGCCGCCGAAAAAGAGGAGGGCCCCGACGGTGGTAGGGAGAGCAAATACAAATCCAGGCCTAATTGCAGGATAAACACTCGAGGCTGAGTGAAATGTCACGTATAGCGACATTGACACTCGCCACTGGAAGGGAGGTCCAGTCGGAACCTGCCTCGGTTGACTTTTTTCTTCTTCTTCGGGGAATTTCCGCGCAAACTTTGCTCCTCTTTGGATATCGTCTTTCCGTATTTTCAAATCCACAAAACTTCGTAGCTATCCAAAGCGAAAGGAAGATTTCTATCGGGTTTAAACCTTCTTTCACGAGCGTGCATGGATACGGCGCGTTCTGAACATTTTCTTCCTCCCTTGACTTTGGCTAAAGGAGACGAAGCATCGTGACTCGGTGGTTGGAGAAAAGGGAGGTGAGCGAGACCGCGAGGCGTTTGGGGCGGGGGTGGTGGAAGAAGGCGTCGGTTGGAAGACGGTAACACGAAACTTATCCGATTACTCGCTTGTCCCGGATGTGTGTTGGTATTCTGTTACTTACTTATGCTCGTCCCCGCTAGATTATCGCATAAGGACGACCGGGCCGACGAAGGCCACACGTACCAACCTCTTTCCCAGTTTTTTTTTATCGAGTAATCGGAACGCGATCGCGTCCCGATCGGGAGCGGGACGCGTAGGAATATCCTCTCTTCCGCTTCTCTCTCGAGTAGCGTCTCCAGGCGTCTCGATTGCGGGCGCGACGCATCTGCGACGCAATTTGATTTTTTGCCTTCACGAGGCGCACCCCTCGAAGAGGGTAATTTCAATTAGCACGAGAACCAACGATTATCCTTACTGTTTCTCATTTAGTAGGTGCGATACATTGCAGAATGAAGATCGCAGAAGTAAATTAGACGTTCGAATGTGCGCCAAGTTAACAAGCGCAGAGTTCGAGACGCGTATAAAAATTGCGTTCGCGGTGGTGTTGTTCGTTCCACCGTGCGAATGCCTCAATGATTATTCTCTTGTGTGTATGCATTTTAAGCGCACCAATGCGAATCATAGGTCCCCATTTGCACGCGCCATACGCCGATAAGCGCGTGGTAAACGCGAACTCGACCGAATGTTTTCGTAGCTGATGGCCTTTCAGGGGCTATTCTCTCTCTCCCTCTCTCTCACTCACTCTCTCACTCACTCTCTCACTCTCTCGTTTTGGTGTCTCCTCGTTGGCACGTGCTGTCATCCCACGGTCCCCTGAATAATCCACCTCCCTCCTTTCACACTTCCTGTTCTCCTCCTTCCGTTTCTCCATTCCAACGGCCTACTCGCGTTTTAGCTTTTAATTAATTTTCGATTCTGTCCTCGAGCTCCTTCTCACCTTCTCTTCTTTTCCCATTCGTCTTTTTCTTCTATCCCCGTCTCTCCTTCATTCGCCACCGACGTTCGTTCCGGCGCCCTTCTTCTTCCTCGGTACTTCGACACCCTGGCATCACGTATTCTATGAATACCAAAGTAGCCGACTGCTGCTCCTCCATCTCAAGGTAGACAAATACCAATTCGTCGTTTGGTGAACTTTGTTTCTCGGTAGTCGATTCACGTTGTGGAGACAAAATCGAATTTCTATCGATATTCGATGACATTAGGCAGATATGTAATAAACGCACGTACCAATTTGTCGAAGTATCGATCGTTAATGTTATTATTTTATCTTCGAGCATTAAATTTGATGGATGCGATAAGATTAGGTCGCTGTTTTCGTTCAGGCTAAATGTATAAATACCGGAAATTTGCTGTTTTAAATTTGTTAATATGGAGGATCGTAAGCGTCTCCGTCGGAGCAAAGGACTCTCTAAGGATTCCACGAACGAGGAGATTCGCGCTCGCGTAACAACGCGCAGCGACATTACGCGCGGAAACGTAATTCAAACTAATCCTCCTAATCGCGATCTAACGAATGTAATCGAAGAAATTTGTAACTCGCCACGGCACGGTGCAGCGTTAATGGCTGGCCGCTCGTAAATATTTCCGCCATTAATTACAATTAAACGCACGCCCCTCATGCGTAACGCTTTAAGGAGAGCAGCACGTCTCTCAGTTCATAATTCAAGTGGCGCATGTCCTCCGGAGCATTTTTTGCGATCCTTATCTACAGTCGCGATCCTCGTCAAGCATAATTCATTTTGCGCAATCGCGTGAACTCCGGTAGCCCCAGGCGTGCGTAATAAGCTGTCTACCGCATTGATAAACTCGATCTTAAGACAAAGTTAATTACTTGTGAGACTGTTATGAATCGTCGAATTCCCATGCACTTCCCACGAGCCACTTAGTACGCCACTTAGGTACTTTTTAGTATTCTCGGATTGGCTAGGTGCTGAAAGGGGTCATATGATTTACGCAGCGACATTTGCACGAATGCATTTTTACGCTTTCCCGCGCAGCACGCGCGGCACGTTCTCGATTAGTTTCTCGTTAGGCGACCAAAGGTCGACCTGGTTGAAAGCTTCGTCGAGCGTATCGAGACAACATAATAACTTCTCCACTCTCGTGACAATAATTTTACTTACGACGTCGAATGCATACCGGGCATTTACCAGAGTGGACGAAGAGATTGCGATACCCTAAGTTAGCTACAGAATTCAAAGAAAGAAAAGAGCGAATCGGAGATTAGGGACTTTTCGCATCGGGATACGAGTTCTTCGATTCTCCTACTGCCGGAGATTCTATCGACGGAACGGGGGGGTGAAATTACCGTGAAATTTTGTTACCGGTCCATTGACTCGCACGGATTCTCTTCGCCCGCTTTTTCGACGTCTCGCGAAACACGAGACGCCGACGCCGAAAGGGAGAGAAGAATCCAATAAACGGCAAAACGAATTTGGTATTAGGGTCGCGCCTGATCTCGTTGCGGGCCAATGAGCCAGGAGCAACCCTTGTATCAACCCCTCGGATAGCGTGACTCGCCAACGATAATAAATCGAATCATACTCGAGGGCCCAGCGGGTGTTTGCCGAGCCATTAGGGTTCCTTACCTAGGCGTTCGTGGTCATGGATACTTTGATTTCTCGCTTCTGTCTTCAACGAGTATCATCCTGATAAAACTTAGTCGAGTATTATACAAATCATTCGTACGAATAACGATAGAACGATCTTCGGATCGAGAATTCCTTATTCACAGGCAGATCAATATTTATCTCCGAATCGAACGGTACAAAACAATTCTTGGTACAATTGCTTTCGACTTCTCGATCGGAAGCCCTCCGGCAACGTTGATCCGATCTCGATTGATAGCCGCAATCGACTGTCCATCCTGTCAAAGTGGAAGAGACCCAGCTCCCTCCATCGCGTCCACACCCACGTCGCAGGTTGTCGACTTCCAGGGGCCGTATAATCGGAATTCCATTGTCTCGCTGCTGGGATAAGGGGCCTGGCTCTTTCAAATGGGCCGATGCGTGCGGCGGGCAAAGGCCGTCGTTAACGGTAGCGCCAACGCCCACTCGACAATCAGGCAACAACCTCCTTCCTCTTCTCTCCGCCTCGTTATCTCCCTCTCTCTCTCTCTCTTCTTCAATTCCTCTCCAGTTCTCCTCTTCTCGCGTGCTCTACCTCTTGGCAAGGGCACATCAACCAGCCGTGTCAAGTAGCAGGAACGACGCCGAGCACGAAGGATCCTCTGCTGTGGTCCAACGAAACACAAGATACCGATCGTAGATTCGAACGATCGCGGGCGTGTCGCGAGAGGCTGCGAGACGAGCCCAGAGAGACGGGGACAGTAGCCAACCGGTGGAATTTGTACATTGTGACCGCGGCGCAATCTGCTCGAAGGATCTTCCTCTTCCTCCCTCTCACGAGGTGGGACGACAGCCGATGGCGGTACCTCCCTGGACCGGTTCGTTAGCCGACGATCGCGTAGGCATCGAAGCTTCCTCGTTGAAGAGCTGCGGGGAGTACCCTCTGCGGAGTTACTCGTGATCGTCATTCTCGTCATCGTCATCACAGGGAGGTAATTCCGCCTTCGCACAGAGGTTGAAGAAGAAAATCGTTCGAGAGAGAAACAAGAAGTGAAGGGAAGATGGAATCGATAGAGGAGAATTTCTCCGGTGACCCTGGTACTCTCTCGTTCTTCGTACGATGCTTCGTGATTCGGAACAAATTCTCGCGACAGTTTAGCAGTTCACCGTAATCGTTTCCCTTATTTCTGTCATACCCTTTGTTCGCGTCTATCGCCTCGACCCCCGTGCGTCCTGTAGCTCGTTGTTTAAAACGAGAATCTCGGTTTACAGGTATATTATCAGGTTCGGCGTCGGGTGGAAGCTCCGATGCATCGGCAGAGAATTTTTCGCGCGCCGACTGAGCAGCGGAGATTTCACGACGCCTCTCTTCTCTTCATCTCCCTTTATTACGGTGGAATTTTGGGCTAGGGCGCCAGGCGTCGCGTGAAATAAATTCCTCCGGGCTGTTTCTCCACTGCCGCGCCCGCCACGTCTCCCACCTCTTTATCCTCGCCTTACTCCGCGCGACACCTTTTTATATCTCAAGGACGGTAGGAGGAGGGTAGGTACCAACGAAAGTCGGAACTTCAAATATCGGGCTCTCCTGGATCCTCCTCGGGTCGTTGCGCGTCAGCAGGCTTCTACGAGCCTCGGCACGGGGGATCCACCATTTCTTCGTCGACTTTACGATCCAGCTTCCAACCGGAGACAGTGGCGCGAGCCGCAGTTTTCCAACCGCCTTCTTTTTATTGGCCCTGAGGGGAGGCAGACGCAGGCCGTGCGGCACGGAGGGACGAACGACGACGACGTTGTGCGCGCAGCGCGCTTCTTCGCCGGACACCATCGTTCTCGGAGAGTTAGAGGGAAGAAGAGTGTACGAGAGAGCGGGAGAGAGAATAAGAGGAATTGAGGGAGAGGAGGAGAACTCGATGGAAGCGAGGTGGAGAAGGAGAGGCAGCTGAGAGAGCGTACCACCGTGACTTTGGTCCTCCGGACGCGCTCGTGTATTCCGGGGTGTACCCACGCGCGCTTTATCTCTCTCTCTCTCTCTTTCGATCTCTCCCTTTCTCTCTCTCCCGCCCCTCCTTTTCCTCCGTACTCCACCCCCCAGGCCCCCGTTCGCTTCCACCCCTGTGACCCCCTCATAAGCGGATTACGTGGGTCCCGAAACGAGCCAAGCGAGGCTCGATGGCACGAGAAAGGTAGGAAGAGGGTGGGCAGAGGCTGAAAGAGTGAGAGAGTGAGAGAGTAAGAGAGAGAGAGAGAGAGAGAGAGAGAGGGTCGGGAGGAGAGGGTCCCGAGGGGTCTGTTCAAAATTACGCTATCGCGGCCTCGCAACGATCACACCCCTCCGTGCTTCCACCCCGTCCCTGCCTGCCACCCCCCTTTTCTGTCTTTCACCTCGCGGGCGCGGTGGTGAATGTCTCTCGCTCCCGTCCGATCCTCTCACGGCGAGCCATCAACGGCCATGATGCGCGATCCTCGATTTTCTCTCCTTGAGAATTTTTCAAACGCGGCATCCAACTTTTCAGCTGGTCTCGACGAATTCGTCCGACGATTCGTTGCCAAGATGGTCACGCGACGGACTTGCTCGGTCGTTCACCTCCTTCGGATTCTCGCGACTCTCTCCGAGAACCCACGAACAATGGAAATTCGAAGTTCTCGTTTTCGCTTTAGATTGAGGATCCTCCGAGAGACGGTGGGATCGGACGCGAGAGAATCGATAAACACCTTTGGAGAAATTAGACGGATCCTAAGCGGGCGCGTAGAATCCTGTCCCGGCATTATGGAGCCGGCTGACGCGTGAGAAATTCGAGGGATTCCCCGCGAGTCGTTGCAAGAGAAGCCCGCGCGGGAGAAGAGAGCGGCGAACGGGATAGTTTATGCTCACCTTATAAGCGAGCCGTTCCTTTTTCTCCTGTTTCAGGAATGAATCAGCGCAAGCAGCGCCGCGAGAGGACGACCTTCACCAGAGCTCAACTGGACGTGCTCGAGGGACTATTCACGAAAACGAGGTATCCGGACATCTTTATGCGGGAGGAGGTCGCGCTCAAGATCAACCTGCCGGAGTCGCGGGTCCAGGTAATTGTCTTCTCCTCGGTTCTTTTTTACCCACCGAATTTCGGCAATGCTCGCGCGTCGGATACAGATGTAAGAGCAATGTCCTCTTAACGAATACGTTCGATGTACCGGATTGTAAAGGAAAGTGCAGATTCGACTCGTTGCTCTCGGTATCGTTCGATCTCTCCTTTTACTCGACCTTCTATCCGCCCCAAGAATGTCGACGATCGAAAAGTGGGAAACTTCGAGACGTCGTAAAGTCGAGCTTTTGGACAAATGCCGTCGCGCGATCTCGCGGCGCGAGGGTATTGAATCGTTGACAAATTCGACGAAGGGGTGGCGAGCGGAAAATGGGAGCTACGGCGAGAGGGGTGGAGGCACAGGCGGGGGTGGAATTGAGCGACGGCAGGGAGGTGATGGAGGAGAAGGAGGAGGTCGCACTTCGTGCTCGGGCAAGCTCGGACGAGATTTAAGGTATTTACACAGCTCGGTGTCGCGCCCTACGTCCTTCCATTTCGCCATTGTCCCAGCCATGGGACATGGGGGATACGCATTGATAGATGTGCCCGACGAGCTCGTTGACGCTTTTATTGCGGTCCCCGTAACATCTCTATTCCGCCACGGGGTGCTACTCTTCCTCTTCCTCCCCCTCCTTCGGGGACCACGAATGTCACGGGATCGTGAGTAGAATTCGGCGCACGCGAGACCTTCGCGAGAATTTCGATGCCATCGAGCGTCATGAATGATCTACCCGCTTCGCAAATCTTTGATAATCGATTTGATTATTATCGCGTGTAGAATTCGACGCACGTGAGATCATTTCCAATTTCGGTGCTACCGAGCGCCAAGGATAATCTGTTCGCTTCGCAAATCCTTGACAACCGATTCCACTGACTCGGTGAAGGTAGGGTAAAATTTTCTTTCTCCGTGCGATTAAAGTCAAGCTAGAGTTTTCTTAGTTTGGCCTTCTTGAATAAAGGACCTTTCAACGTTCGGAGAATATGGGGAATCTTTCCGGCGCTATTTCGTGAAAATCACGCTAGACGATTGAAGGTAGACCCCCTGAGGGATTCGCTGCGCGTTCGCGCCCCGCCATCGCGGAATGTAGGACAAAAGCGAGGAAATTCTCCGCGGCGACGGAGTGTCCGCGCGAAGTTAAGCCTCCCGGTTTGAATGGAGGCGCAACTAGGAAAGGTCGTAACGCGCGTACGGATCGCCTACGTGAGCGCGAATGATGGCACAAAGAGAGAAAAGAAACAGGAGAGAGAAAGGGAGACAGAGAAAAGAGAAGGAGGGAGAGAAGAGAAATGGACAGGCAGGCGCGCGTGTGCGTGCAGAAGTAAAAAAAGAATGTCTCCCTCTCTACCATTCTTGCTTCCTCCTTTTCCCTTTACGGGAGAATTTCAAAAGGGGAGGAATGGCAGGCCAGAGGTGTGTGCGACGAAGCAGAGAAACACATAGGAGAGGAGAGGAGACGGTGCGTGGAACGCAACATAGTTGATTTGTTCCTGGATTATAGACCCCACCCCTCCCGAGCCTCCCTTTTCGCTACCTACCCTCCCCCTTTTGCAGGGTGTGTGTGTCGCGACTTCGCCGCAGACGAGAGAATCTCGCAGCTGCGTGTCCAAGAACGAATCAAAATGTTATTACGAGGGAGAATGGCCGAAGGGGAGGGACCGCGAGGGGAGGCGACCTTCGTTGCAAACGTTCGATTGGTGGCGCGCGTTGGTCGTGGACTTTTTTTTTTAAATTCGAGTTGGTTTCTTTCATAGGTGATGCTTTTTTTAAACTTAATAATGCGACGCCTTCACTCGTGATTAGATTTTTGACGTGAGAATAAGGTACCAACGATGAGCATTAGTTCTTCAGCTCAATTAGAAGAGCATTCAACTCTGCTTCTCTCTCGTAACTGTTCTCTCCGAAGAATGTTTCCTCCGAATTGAAACGACTTTCGGCCACCGTGTTGACGCGGTACCGCGCGCGCCGGCCACCCGGATCGTATTAATAATACAAATAAGAAAACATATTTGTCATAACAGGGTCAATGCAGCTGCGTTGGGATCCCTTGCCCCCTCACTCTTTCTCTCAGTCCCTTCTTTTCGCTCGCTCGATGTAAACCAGATGGTGGTGCAATTTGCACCTCGAAATCGACGCGCGCCTGCTTGTCTTGCTTGGCTCAGGATGCTTACCCATGGGGATCCCTCGAATGCCAACGCGCGTTCCGCCCGCTTGCTTTGGGGGTGTCTGCTAATTCGGTTGCGCGACCTTTTTCGAAGGGGGTTTCGTTGGCCAAACAACCAGTGGTAAATGGGCTCCTCACTTTGTCTTCTTCCTTTCTATCTCTCTTTCGCTTACTTGCTTTGGTTCTCCACTATTTTTGCTTTGGTAATTTCAAATTATTTCTGCGTGGCCGTTTAGTCGACAAGCGAATATTCAATTCGATCTACGAATCGTCAAAATTACGAACTACGTAAAACGGAAAGTGACAAATTTAGAACACGTACTCGAGAGCTCGTCGTTGCGGCTTAAAATCCGTTGCGCGCCCACCTCGATGAATCTCGCGCTTCTCCTCCTCCTCGTAACAACTGTTACAATGCCGCCGATAATAACAACAATAATGACGCGGCCCGCTTTTAAAGGCAGGGGCATAGATTCATAGGATCGCACCCCTGGCCACATTGTGTGCTGGGATTACAGGGGTGAGTCGTGCGTGGGGCCGAAGGGTAGATGCGGAAAGAGAAAGAAGTGAGAGGAGGGGACAAGGAGAAGAGGAAGGGCGAATGCGCGCGAGCTTGCGGCGTACTAGGGGATGATGCTTTTTGTGCCCCTTGTATCTCCCTTTTTCAGAAGGACCACGACGACAGGGCTCTTCGAAAGTGTGTGCGCGTGTGGGCTTAAAGTAGAAAGAAAGAAAGGAAGAAAGAGAAGCGAGAGAGAGAAAGGGAAGGAAGGAAAGAAAAAAATCGTAACGCCGAAAGGAGTGGGTAGAGTGTGCAACGCGGTGGGGCCCGTCGTGTTTGTTGCGTTACGCTCGTCTCCACGCGGAATATCCGCCTAGACATACACACACCGGGACCCGCGGGTAGAAGACACCCAAACCTAGAACACTCACTTGCAGCCAGAATGCACGCTAGCAGAACCATTCGGTCCCGTAACATCGTCGGGGGTGAAGCACCCTTTGCTCGTGGCTCTGATTCGCGCATGCGTGCCGGCGTTCCTCGTCCCAGAAAATCCCAGGAGACGTTCCGTTCTCTCTCACCCTCGCCCACGACTCCATCCGATGAACGTCGAAAACTCCGCTCCGTGGACGTTGTTATTGTTACGATTTAATGAAATGTTACGCTCGTCCGGCCGCGATTACATTCTCATCGCGCCGATTAACTCCTCCCCGGTCCGCGCGTGGTTCTGCCACGAGGGACGTTGCGCCAGGAGCAGGGTTCCCTTTCCTCACCTTCTCCTTCGCCTTCTCCTAAGGGAGGGCTGACGTCACGAGAAAACTTCGACAACCCCTGGATATTTGTCTTTCGATTATCTTCTGGGGGGGGGGGGGAGTGGCGGAGCGTGATTAACGCTCTCCACTGGAAGTCGTCCTTCGCGACTCGAATTATCCGCTCGATCGTGGCGATCGCGCATAAACACATAAAACCGATCCGTCGAATCTGCTAATTTCGCGAAACTTCTCACGAGCCTTATCTCACGCTCCCATCCGCACCCTTGTGTGTTTCAGGTCTGGTTCAAGAACCGCCGAGCCAAGTGTCGCCAGCAGCTCCAGCAGCAGCAACAACAACAACAGCAGCAACAGACCTCGCCGTCCAAGGGCTCACCGAGATCGGGCCAGTCGCAGAGCAACAATGGAAGTCAGGCTGGAAAGATGTCGACCGCCTCGTCGACGACCCCGAGCCGACGCTCGTCACCGGTCTCGCCGCCGCGCGGCAAGGAGGCGCCTGGTCCGAACTCTCCGCTTCTCTCGACGACCTCCACTTATCCACGGCTAGGCGTGACGCCTACGGGCGGTAGTGGAGCTAACAGCGCCCTTACGACGCCCTCGCCGCCCTTGACGCCGGGCTCGAGCCAGCTACCGCCGTCCTCTTATCCGCCGCCCATGAATCAGATCCATCACGGCGAGTACGGATTCACGTGGAGCTCCGCGTCCCCTGGTTCCGTGAATCCGAGCCAGTGTTACGCGGGGCAGACCTACAACGCCTACCAGAATCCGTACACGAGCGGCGATTACTACCAGACCCAGATCTCCCACATGCACCACAGTCCCCAGGGCAACTACCATCATCCTCAGTACCATCACAATATGACCTTGACATCGTCCATGTCCCACCTGACAAGTCACCATCTCAACCCAACCGGCACCAACGACATGGCCGCGTCCCCGGCCGAATCGGATTGCTACATTCTACCCGATCAGAAGTATCAGACGATGGTATAGCGGTCCGGCAGAGGATCCTCCGGGATCTTCCATCGCGGACCCCAAGAGGCGGTCGCCACCGCGGCTACCACCGTTGGAGGTTCGTCCTCGTCATCCTCGGCATCCTCCTCCTGCCATTGGCGACCGAACGCCGCAGTGGCCAACGCCGCCGCCATCGCGCGAAGCTGTCACGAGCTCAACGGTAACCTCGACTCCGACGACAACTGAGCGAATCGCGAGAGGGAGGAGATTGATGATCGAGAGAAAGGAAAGTTCGTGTGTTTCTCGTGAATTGGCCAACGCCGATGGTTCGAATTTTAGGTTCGAAGGACAGTGGGATTGGGTTTCTGTTTGTTGGTGAGAAGCGCGCGAGGATTGGAGAGAAATTTGCCGTCGGATCGCTTGGACGGACCCGAGGTACAGGATCGAGAGAAGAGATAATTCTCTATAGTAGACTTTTGCGATCTCTCGTTTACTTCGCATCTTGGCGCATGGGCACGGAGCCCGCGCGGGGCGTCATCGGCGCGTGCAATTCAGCGGATCGTTTTTGGTACTAATTAATGCGAGTTTATTCCAAGTTCCAGCTTGTTTTCTTTTTCTTTCTTTTTACGAAAGAATCTTTGGGACTGACCACGAGAAGGAGGTTTTTATCGTTCGAACGGAGAAGGGCACGGATGATACTTGTTTGTTTTTGTATAATTTCTGATCGTATCGATACGGCCGTATCTGGGACGGAAGGAAATGAATTGAGCACAGCGGAAATGAAAATAACAACGTGGCCTGCTGTCGATGGCAAGGCACCTGGGAAGTCTGTAGCGTATTACGTCGCGATTCATTCTACGTGACACGTAGTTTCACGAGACACGTGGTTTCACGATGTATTCATTATTTTCGAGGGAAGGACGAAGTAGGGCGCTACGAACGCTTCTTCGACGGTCGCTATCGGTAGCAGGGCGACGCAATGTTCGATTCCGTTGCGGATACGGTCTGGTTCGTTTCCGTGTCGTTTCAAGGTAGAAAAAAAATCTACGAGATAGGTTATTAAATTTACCTTCGGATACTGTACTCGCGCGTGAATGTCAATCATTGTTTTTTGTCGGATCATATGAATTTCCGGCCATTCTCATTACACAAGAAAAAAATATTAGATCTATTTGTTCACATTTAATTCTTCTCGCGAATATGAATTTCTCAGTGAGCCCTTTGGCAGATCGAGCAGAGTCGAAAGCTTCGATTCAACGATTCTGTAATCTTCGTCGTTCGATTCACCGTTTCCACGTCGATCGATGGCCCGACAGACCGAGGAATTTGTCGGGCTGAGATGAACGACGATGGAACTTATGAGAGCGGCTCCAGAATGTCGGACAATGCGCGTGAATGGTGGAGCGATGCGAAGGAACGGGCATCGTCGTCATTTTCGGTGTCATTTGTCGAGATTTCTCGAGTCGCCTCTCATGTTTCCATCTGAATTTAGCGGGGATAAAGAGAGAGCGAAGGATGCGCGTCGAAGGACGGGATAAAGCACGGAATTGTGTTTTAAAAAAACGCAGGCACGCGTCACCGTCGTTCGTGTGTGCATCGATTGGTTCTCACTTTTCGCGCGAATATTCGAACGAACGATCGTACGAAGTGCAGCAGAATTATCGAGTCAATCGCCTGCGCGAATCCACCTGCGCAAATCAGATTAGCTCTTTTTTGGCACAGTTTAAATCATCTTTCTTTCGACGTAGAATACATCATCTGAGTCCACGCGTCCGCGAACAAACTGTCACAAGTAATCCTTGACGAAATAATCCGGAAGAATAATTGATTTTAGACGCTTACCGCGAGTTACTGTTCTTTAAAAAAAAGAATCCTCGAATCCTCGAGTTGACGAGTTATTAACTGAATAAAAACAATGGAGACGAAAGCTCGTATCGTCACTTATCAGGACGAATAATCGACGCGTTGGACGGCTGACCGTCGGGTGATCGTGAACCCACGCGGATGCGGTAAACAAAAGAGAGAAGGAAAAAAGAGTAAAGGAGAGGGTGAGATGGAGAAAGGAGGAGAGAGAGAAGGAAAAAAACAATGTTCCTTTTGAATCTTTCGCTACGGATATTCGCCTCGGCTCCAAGTCGTGGATCTTCTTCCTTCGCTTAGATAAAAATTGGGAGCGTCGGCTACAGACCGAGAGGGGGCCTCGTGTGTCTGTAGATATAGTAAACTAAGGACTTCTTATTAAACCGACTTACGCGCTCGGCACGGCCGTCGTGACGAGTGCATGTATAATTTATTAATTGCGTATCTCACGTACCGCTGAGGATTATATTTTAATGTCTAATCGATATTATTTGCATTTTATAATCGTTATGCACGACGACGCACTCATCACTGCCGTCATTATCATTAGTATTATCGTTATGCGGTCCCTTTATTATTACGATTAATATTCCACTGATAATTATCCATATCATCGAGTACGGCCAGTAGCCGGAAGACTTTTTGTAAATAGGCGAAGTGAGACGGAGAATGAGAGGGGGAGAGAATGTGCGAATATGTGCGCGCGCATTCATGAGTGATTGAAGGGAAAGAGAAGCAAAGAGAAGGTAAGAGACGGAGAAAGAGAGAGAGAGAGAGACAGAGAGAGAGAGAGAAAAGGGACGAAGATGTGGGAAAGAGAGAATGGAAGAACGTGGAAGAAACGGAATTGGTACTATCATCGAGAAAGTCTCTGGATTTGAACGATGATGGAGAAAGAATGGGAGCGAGTGAAATAGAAGCACAACGAGGAATGGAAAAATTGACAGAAATAGAGAGAATGGTAAGGTGTTTCGTTACGACCGCGTTCGTTCGATCATCGTTTCGTTTTTACTCCTTCCTCCGAAACTTCGTCCTCGTCTGCGCGAGGACGAGAATTCTAAAGGCTTTGTAAACTTTCGCGTTACAATCCCACGAACGATCGGCCGTAACAAGCGTATCGTTTTCGGGTGGGCTCGTCTTCGTCGCAAATGTTTTTTCGTGAAAAACTCATAAGAGAATTTATATTACTTCCACCACCCCCCGCCGCCCCCCTTCCTCCTTAATCTACTGTGAGTGTATATTTCGTGTATACAACATAATGTATATTATCGTGAATATAAAGAAAAAAAAATTTAGAACGATGTACGGTCAAGAATATCAGTTTAAATATTAACGAATAGCAGACAATTAAGAAAGTTAAGGGATAACGATAAATAGATAAAGGGGAAAAGGATAGAAAGAGAAAACGAACAAAAAAAAAAGCACTTATCGTAAACGATAACGTAAAAAGGAAAACCTTAATGGATAATTGTGCGCACATAGGATCATAAGCATACTTTGTAATAATACGACGCCAATGTAAATATTATCTATCTTGTAAGATACACGATTGTTCTATCATGTTGCGAAAGAGCATCACATCTTCCTACGTCAGAAATAAAACATCGCATATTATTAATAATAAAAGTGCCTCGTCTTCGTTTATTATTCATCACTCACTCCAGTGGATCCTGCGCGCTCACGGGAAGAGTTCGGAAGTGCTCGGCTTCGATCGACTTCTCGAACGGGAGAAATTCGCCGTTGTGGAAAATCGTGAAAATTCCAAATTAAATTCGCCACCCGGCGTAGATTCAATTTATACGAACACGAGCTTGGAAAGCATGCGGATCCGTTACGCGCGAGCCAATCTGACCGGAAGTTACCAGCTCGGGAGCTCGTCTCTTGTTCTCTCGTTAAATCGAGCGTATGTACGTAAAAGCGAAATCGCGCTTCTTGCGGGAGAGGGTCACCTGGGCATTGACTTACGATCTCCATCGGTCGTACCCAATCGCGTTCGAGGCGTAACGAGAGTCGCGCGTCTTATTTCATCCATGACGACGCGACGAGAAATGGTCGCGAACCATCGATCCTCTCCTGGTGGGCAGGCCTGGTCGCCGCGCTACCGTCTCTATTAATCACATTGATGTTCGGGGAGGAGAGCACTGGAGAGCCAGGCCAGGCATCGAGCCCGAGCAGCCCGGGGCCGCAATTCTGCTAACGCACTTGAAATTAATTAACGTTGAAGCGGACCGCCGGTGTGCACCGGAATAATGGAAAGCGATGAGGAGGACAGGCCGTGCGCGCGCGCGCGCAGCCTCTCGCTCGAGGTACCTGGCCCCATCGATCGGGACCGCCGAGCCGCGAACGTCACATTAATTACAAACTCGCGGTCACCGTGATTACGAAATGCGATGGATTTGCCACCACTAGTGTCCGCGGGTTCACGCTGGACGCGCGTGGTCGATGGACCAAGCATCGGTCGTCCATGCAAATCGTTCCACGACAAGCTCCAGTTTTATTTTCAACTTCGTCTCGTAGCTTTTCCACTTTTTAGCAGAACAGGGTGAGTATTCGATCGTCTTCCCTGTAGTCCTAGATCGGGCACATAATTACTATATCTTTTCTTTATTTTCCAGTCCCTGTGGATCGTTGTAAAATTTAGTCTACGAAAGCAACGTTAGATCTTGCCACTCCTCCCTCTCCCTTCTCACAGACCCGCTTTTGGTCTTTACCTACGACTAGGCGCGCACGTGAATCAGCGCGTTATCCTCTCGTGCGATCGATCGGGGTCGGCGTCCATTTCAATCGGCGGAGATCGTCCGCGGGGGATTGCCTCTGCGTCGGCGTCCTTTGGACTCGCGAGCGGTCCATTAGAGGATCACAGGTGCGCGATTTCGCGGTGGATACCGAGCCACCCCCTCGAGCGAGGGGTAGAAGAGGGTGCTGCCGAGTGTGCGCCAAAAAGCATCGCAGTGCGAAGGGACGGTGGGACGCGTGGATCGGATGTTTGCGTCGGGGGCGTACCTCTAAATGGCCTAAACATCGCAACAAAGGGTTCTCCATCCCCGTGCGGTCCGTGCGTGCACGCGCGCGCGACTAATTGGCCGGATCGCGTACCTGCCTGTCTATCTTCTGACGGCGTAATCTCCCCACGGCGTCCTTTCTAACTCATCAAATTAACGAGCAATAACAAATCGTCCGGCTGGCTCTATGCCTACTCGCTTATCTCACTCGCCCTTTGACGACCCTTTCGCGGAAATCGTCCGCGCAAATCCTCCCTGCGCGACTTTCTCTTTAAAGAGGATCCGTGCCCTTATTACCCTCTATCCCCTTCTCTCGAGGATGAAACTGTACGAGCGAGAAATTCATCCGGTTTCAAAAGCACGCAGCCACGAGAAGTTTCTACCTAGAACGGTGAATTTTGCTCGCGAGCTTTCTGTTTAAATTGCCCGTTGCACGGTTTCGACGCGGCCCAAGCGCGCTAAAGAGAGAACATTGGCATTTTTCTGCGTATCTCTTTACTTATCGATACGACAGGATTCGGTACATTGATCTTTCTATCGATTCGCTGGAATTCGGTTCGATGCCCATAGCGCGGGAAGGCCGCGCGGCGCGTGCGCGCGCGAGCGCGGAAGACAATGGCCTTGAACTTGGCCGAGTACCTACCGGGCGGAGGCGAAGAGTTAAAATCGGCTTGCGTTTAGCCGGATCCCATTATAACAACTCGGGAGAGCCGCCGGTAAGCTTCATGGCTTGCTTCCGTTCACTGTGTCACCGGGCTAAGCTCCGACTTACCTACCTATCCTTGCGAGCGGGTCTGTTACCCCTTTTCCTGCAGCCTCTCTCCGCCTCCCTGTGCCGCCGCCTCCGCTACTTAATGCCCGCGTTTATACCCTACCGTACCCGCACCTACCGACGCGTCCTCGACGACGTCCAAGAAGGCGAACTACCATGAGAACGAGGAGGATGTTCTTTGGTTCCGAGATCTTAGTCGCGCCTCGACTTCTTCGAGAGTTTCATCTTCGACGAAGCATGCAGCCTCGTTGCGAGAGAACCTTAATTCGTAGTGATCGTTTCTTTGGATATTGATCCTCTATTGGATGAGAAGTGCGGAAGATCACCGCGGGATCGTTACCAGAAATGTTCCTTACGCGTGGAATATTGTTTTCCTATTGGTCGAGATGTGAAGAGGGACTTGTCGTTTCTAAGATTCTTCTTGAACGTTGGTCGTGAGTCATTTCCTCGGAGGAGCTTTGTTTTTATCGACGCGCGGGTGAAATGGAGATCGTCCGAGTTTTTGTCATTGAAGGATAACGTAGCTGGGGCAGCGACGGACACGTGAGAAGACCGAGGAGCAGGGATTGGTAAGTAAGAACGAAGTGTCTTGATATTCCCTGTTTATTAATCGGAAGACGAGGTCTGTCAATTGCATCGATACGGAATGGTCGAGGAAAGGAATTTAACACCTCTACTATGACTCCTCGCTCGGATATCAATTATCGACGATCGTCCGTCAATTTTCCTGGTGGGGCGCGCGAATCGTTTCTGTCGTTTGTCCGCGAAGAAGCGACGGCATCTATGACGTCGAACGAAGATCGATCGCGTAATGCGATTATCGCGCGGCCCTCCACGTTCCTACGCTCGCTTTCGGACGCGCTCGCGATTTTTCTCCGCCTCTTTCGCCCGTTCCATCCGCCACTGACTGGCCAACTCACCGGGCCCGAAGGACACAGGTGTAAATGGATTCCGTGAGGTTTGTACACGAGTGTTTACGTGCATTATATTTTTCACCTGCGGCCCCGCGCGCGCGCACGCTCGCTCGTATGTGGGTGAAACGATGAATTATGAATTCGCCGAGCTGCGAGGAGTTTTGCAGGCTAGGCGGACCAGGTCGCGATTTCATCGGTAATTCTGTTTATCTTAACCTCCTGGTATTTCACTCACGAGGCGGAAGAGCGAGGAGAGAATATTGGCAGGAACGAACAAACGGACTGATGTACGGTCTTGACGGGCGTGCTGCAAATTCCATAAATAACGAAAGCGTCTCGCTTAATCGCGCGTTCCACACTCGATGAATGATGTATCGTGTACTTATTCTCACCCTCTGCTTCTCACTTCGTTCTCTCGTCCGGACGTTTCTGTGTATCTGTCCGTCCGTCTGTCTCTTTTCTCGCTCTCATCCCCTAGGCCGGGGTCGGCTCGCTCGACTTTTAATTTAGCCAATCGAACGAACCAACGTCCCGTCCGTCTGTCCGCTCGTCGCCGAGGAGAAATTAATTTATGCAAGTTGCAGAGAAAAAAGAAAGAGACGAAGGCAAGAGGAGAGGAGGACGACGAGGACGTGGACGACTGGGGAGAGGATGAGGGTCAGATGAAATTTTCGAGCAATCTCTCGGCAAAGTCCAAGAGGGAATTCTCCCTCAATTGGCAATATCTCTAACGAGGCCGCGCGAGGGAGAAGAAGGAAGGCAGGATGACGGCGAGAAGGAGGGCAAATGCCAGAGAGACGGAGTAGATTTTGACGAATGAAGCTGATGCGAGAAGAAGAAAGCGAAAGAAAGACGAATGGAGAGAAAGAAAGAAGTGCTTGGAAGGAGGACGAGGCTTCGAGAAGAAGGGAAAGGGTGATATTAGGAAAAGGAGACGACGTGAAAAAGCTAGAAAAGGAGAAAGCGAGAGAGAGAGAGAGAGAGAGAGAGAGAGAGAGAGAGAGAGGTGAAAGAAGGACGAACGACGAGGACGAGGAAAGGTATTGGGGGTGGCGGGTCGGCGGGATCAAAGAGGCCAGCTCGCGCGCTACCCCCGTAACTAGATTTCCCATTCCCACTTTGAGGATTGCTTAATGCTCTATAAGCGGCCGTTTTAAACTCGATGAAATCGAGTCAGGGAAGTAGTGAGCGAGGCCGCGGTCGCCGGCGAGCGGCAAATTCAATTGAAAAATTCGCTGCCGGTCGCAGGGTGCGCGCCGCGGCGTCGCACGAATTCGTCGAAACTCTCCCTTTGATCTTCCTCCACTGTGCCCTTTCCACCAGGCATTCCGGGTCTGTGGCTCGCCTGGCCCGGTAAGGAAATTTACACGCGCTTTCTGTGCAAATTGGTATACTTCGTGTTCACTAATTAGTGCTGCTGACGGCAGCATCGCACACCAGCGGACGCGCTTGAATTTCAGCAAGAGATGATTTCTCGAGTTCCACGTCGACTGTAGGTTACGCGCATTTCAGGGTGAACGTTCCGTTACAAGAGCAGATGCGCGAATAGGGGTAATGAAGTATATCATTCGGCTTGCTTCAGCTACGAGTACCTACCCCAGATTTATTTGTACATTGTTTCAGAGGTACAAAACTCTTCGATTTGGCCTTTAGTACCTGCAGAGAAGGTAGGCTTGCTTATAATTTCGGCATTAACGAATTCCAAGGAATGCACTTCCTCGCCTCGTCGACGACGTATTACTTCCATTGCGCAAGTCGGCCTGGATTAACGTCACGACGAGGCTTCGGGACTCCAAGAAGGATATCATCCATTAAGGATCCTTTCAGAACTCGCTCGGGGAATTGCTTGCTATCGATTTCTTCGGATCGATCGAGCGTGAAAGAGAAGAGTCGAGGCAAAGGATCGTTCTTCTGCTATCGGTAAGAAAGAGCATCGGGTGGAAGGAAGCGGAAGAGAGGAAGAGATTTCCTCTTTCTTCGCAGTTTCTTCGTTCTCTTGGGGCCCTTCTCTTTCTCTCTCGGCCGTCGACCCAATTTCGTTGACGTCGGGCTCCGCCGAGCGAGGAAGATCAGAAGCTCCGCCAGGAAGTCAAGGGGGCGCGAATGCATTGTTAAGCTCCCTCTATACAAACATTTCGGAGCCCGGGCATCCAACGAGACCGACCCCGTGGGCAACGCGTACGTCCTCTCCTTCGTATTTTTACCCTCGCCTCTCTCGCTTCCTCCTCCCCTTTCTCGCCTTTGTCTCTCTTCGTTCGACTGGGGCAGGAGAGAGGGTGGGGAAAAGAGGGAAGCGTCCGCAGGTAATCCTAAAAAATGGACCGTCGGTTTCCGCCGCAGTCACGGGCGGACGTGCGAGGGGTGCGCGCTCACACGTGGAAGATTCCCTTCTTCCGACGTCATTCACGGACCACTACGAGCCTGTACACGCGTGCACGTAAACGAGAAGCAATCGCGTTCCCGTAGTCCTTGGATTATTTGGCAATTGTCGAGGAAAGCTCGAACCACGCGAGAGACTGTAGATTGGATAAAATCGCCAGTATAATAGAACGATACCTCTCACCCAATACTCGTGGAAGATCTCATTTGGACGGGTCGCGAAACGGGAAGCGTCGAAGTAATGACGAACTTCTCGTGGCTTAACTCACGCTCGACCTTTCCGCGCGACGTCGACGCGGTATCGAAGAGTCGCGCGATGAAAAGCGAGCGAGCAAACGGTGAGTGGGCAGCGGCGGATTTTCGCGGAATTGCGAGCGGAGAACGCGAGTACGATTAATCGCGTCGACCCGAGAGGGTGAAACGGCAGCGGGCCATTTAATTAATGGCTGGGACCGCAAGCGTGGCTCGCTCGCTCGCTCGCCAACGCCACGGTGGTTCGTTTGATTACACAAAGTGATGCCCCCCCCCCCCTCCCTTTCCCTGTCTCCGATGCGATGGAACCTAGCTGCGATTACTAATCTCCACCCACCATTGTACAATAACAATGTTCGCCATCGTCTCCCTTTTCACCTTCGTTCATTCCGCTTCTTGGGCTCGCCCGAGGTAAAAATCCTCGGAGACGTCCGGACCAGGAGCACCGAGGTCCCTCGCTGTTTCAGTTTTCTCCAAGACGACGTTCTACTTGGCGCAAAATTCGCTCCCTCACCCCCCACGGATGACGTCCCACGTCCTACTCTCGGAAAGACGATGGGGCGAGGAGGAGAAGAAGGAGGAAAAGGTGGAGAGCGAGTGGAGGAGGGGGACCTTTTCCATTTCAAGGAACTCGCCGTTGCCGGTGGGTAGAGTGTAAAAAGGGCCGCACAGTTATAAGTTCCGCGCGCACAAAATGGAAGTGCGGAGGAGAGTAAGAGGAACCGCGCGTACTCGTGGATGGAGGAAGCAGGGGAGCGGAGGTAGAAGGAGGAGGTGGAGGCCACCAGGGTAAGGAGGAAGAAGCGACGAAGCACGACGATGACGACGACGTCGGGGGCGAGAACGAGATCGTCGGAGGCAGAAGAGAGAGAGAGAGAGAGAGAGAGAGAGAGAGAGAGAGAGACGTATGAAGTGGGTGAGAGACGGAAAGAGACAGGAGGTGGTCTCCTCTCTACGAAGGATCTCGGCGAGCACGAAGAGAGAGCTGAGAGAGGGTCCTATAAATAATTAGCGAGGAGTCGCTCTCCGCTCGGCGGGCGTAAGCCGCTTACAACCCCCGTTCAACCTCTCCCCTCGCTTTCACCCCATCCCCGTTCCCGTCTCCGTCTCTCGCTTTTCCACCTCCAACCTCCGCTCACCTCCTCGAGCACCCATCGACCCTCCATCCCCCCGGTTCCTCCTCCAGCTCGTCCTCTCGATGCCAACCACCCGTCCACCACCCCCGATTCTCCACCGCCCGATTGCTGCTGCCCCTCGCGACCAGCAACCACCTACCTCGCCCTTTTCCTCTCTCCATCAGCGTCCCTCTTCTCTCCTCGCATCGTTCCACCTTCTCTCCGCATAGGCTGAGAGATCCAAGCGCGTTCTCTCCCTCGCTTTCACCTCCTCATTCTCTACCTCCTCCTTCTCTTTTACCTCCCCTCGAACAACCCCCTACGGTGGTCCTTCGCCAAGGGCTCCTGCCGAGCGGTAGATAGGAAGAGCAAGCGTAGTGAGAGACGGTAGAGAGAGTACGTTTACCGTCAGTGAGTAGGACGCAGGTAAATTTGTATGTATACGAGAGGAGCGCAGGAATGGTTTGTATGGGCATACGTGGAGTTATGATTTTGATAGGTGGGTGCTCGTGCGAGTGCATGTGCTGCATACAGGCGAATTGCTTTCAAGGGCTGTGATCCTTCCTTTCGAGTTTGCTGATGTGCGTGTGAGCTCGTGTGGGTGCTGGTGTGCCCTCGCGCGTACAAGTGGCACGCAAAGATCGACTCGCTAATCGATCTTAATGAGTGGCACGTGCGCCTCTTTAGGAAAGTCGTGATAACGCGGCAAGAGCGCTAGGGGCTCCCCGGTAGTCGAGTGAAGACGATTTGGGAAGGGTTTTTGGGGCCGTGGGTAGTCGCGTAGGTGAAGCGATTTGGGAGAGAAGGCTCCATTGGTTGGGTGAGAAGCGAGTGCGTTTGTTGCGTGGAAAGTAGTATTGTTGGGTTGGGGTGTTGTTTGATAGGGCAACGATGAGTACGAGCACATTTTACTTTTTCACGAGTCGAGAGGGGCGTACTTGAAGTTGAATGTATGCGAGAAGATTTAGTTGCGGGTGAAACGCGTAAGTTTGAAGTGTGCGGGAGAATATTCGTGCGAACGAAGTTCGCACAGTTTTATAATTACGTAGACGCACGTTCTGCAGCGAAACGGCCCTGTAGTTTATATCTATAGGGCAAATTTCCTACATTTTATTCGTGTTCTGTTTCATTTTTCCATTTCATATAGTCAGCACCCTCGTGACGTGTCAATCGCGAGAGCAGAATACGCAAATATTTGTAAAATCCTTTTAAAATATAGACAT
This sequence comes from Tiphia femorata, assembly GCA_944319695.1. Classification (NCBI taxonomy): domain Eukaryota; kingdom Metazoa; phylum Arthropoda; class Insecta; order Hymenoptera; family Tiphiidae; genus Tiphia; species Tiphia femorata. The sequence goes on from OX090902.1 coordinate 8,223,624, forward strand.
TTTCGTTTGCCGGAGAAAACGTATGTTGCTAATATTAATTTATTGTCGCAAGGCGCGCGTGGAGAATGGGCTTTGAGGACTTCGGGGGATCGATGGAGTCCAAAATCAAAACACTTCTGGCGTCCTCGAGTATCATGGAGGCTCAAAAGACCCAGGAGTCGAGACGGCCCGTTGTCCAACTTCTCGAAGCCTATCGGATCAGCTGCCTTTGCGAAAGTTCGCCCGTCCGAGGTAGTTCCGCTTAATTATCCGAAGCGCCTGATGCTAACGATCGTCGAAAACCTTTTAGAGGGTGGGCGGAAAGTTTAGAAATCCAGTACGACGTCTAAACAAAGATTAACGCGCGCGAGCGGACCAATTTCGATCGCGCGAACAAACGTGAGACATTCCTCGTCCTCTCCATTAAAATCACGGAGAATACAAGGACTAGGTTCCCGATTCTATCAATTAGAACTGCATTAATCGAAACGGTTACTCGAAGCACAGTCTCTTGACAAATCGTCGCGAACAATGACCGTGGAACGTTTCTGAACATTGCGCGAAAGAGTATCGCTTTTAGAAAATTCTTGGAGGATCGCTTTTTAACCGTGGTGGTTTAAAGTTGGCACGCCGACCGGTCAACTACCCCGTGCATACAAATAGGGTAGAGTCCGACTAGTGTGCGCCCGATTGGCAGGGAAAGAGGATGGTGGGAAGAGGTGGTAGGAGAGAACGACGCGCGACAGGGGTGGGTTTGTCGGTGCTACAACGGATCGGCTTAACATCGGAGGTGCCGATGTTGACTAACTGGGCTAACAACTCGGTAGCGTTTGCCACCGGAGCGTTTGCCGCTCGGCACGTGGCGTCTGCCCGCTCCCGTTGCATCCCATTCGATTAGCGGAGCTTATGTTTATTACCGCCTATCGAATTCCCACTCGCTGCTCATTTCTTTCCCAGCTACTCCCGTTAGCTTTGCGTTTAGGGACGCTTCCGTCAGTGAAGGTTTTCGTTACGATAATCCGTGGGTCGTGGGTTCCGCTTAATTTGACCGGCACGCTCGATTCTTCGGTCGAGAAGTTTCCTAGGCGTCGTAAAATACACGATTCAATTGCCTGACTTCTGTGATACCGTGAGTTTTTATAGTCCGGACATTTTCCGGGGATCGTAAAATGCACGATTCACTTGCTTGGATACTTTCTACGTACTTCGCATCACCTTCGGTATTCCAATCACCACGTCCAATGGTACTTTCCACTTTCGTCAGCCGACAGGTGTTACTTCGTATACTGCATTAGCGAAGCACCGGCTCATTAGCATCCATCTTAACTTCCTTCCACGCCTCTTTCACGATCCTTCTTCGTGCAGCACGCCACTTGGAGGATATTTCTGCGAATAATAGATGCGCAGTAAGAACAATCGGTAGCTTTGCGTCATTACTTTCGTAACCCTTCGGACAATATTGTACGCTAACTACGGCGTAACAAATAGCAATGTTCGCCTAGTACGACTAGTTACTTCATCGCGTTCTGCCGGATTAGTCAAATTGGCGTTTATTAACGTCCGTCGCGTCCGCTTTATCCCCATGGGCACGTCCAGTCGATTTGTCTCTTAAAACTAATCTCTAGACTCCTGACGAGCAGTTTCAATTTCCAGCGATTTCCAGTAATCACAAACGCGCCGGGACCCGCTACCGTAGACTTCATTAATTACAAAATCTTTCCCTTCCATCGTTCCACGATGTAACAAATTGCCGTTTGCAGGTGTCGTTGACGATCTTACCGCTTACTTTACAGCCGGTCGATCGATTAAACTCGCTCGTTACCTCGTAATTTCTCGATGACAAAACAAAATCTCCGAATTTTCTCATCCCTCGATTCGTCCCCAGTAATTCCATTCTCCCCAATTTCTCATTCCGCACATGGACCTCGGCCATTGAAACGTCGAAGAAACCATTAGCGTACCTATCGCACGAATGGAAAGAGGACGTTCCGCTCAGAATAGAACACTCTCTTTTACCCTACCCTCTCCGAATTTCCATCGCCTTTCCGCAGATTCGATCCGACGATGCGTCCCGCGCGGCACGCGCGCTCCCGCAAAAACGCGAGGAACGAATGACGTTGCGCTTCGCGGAGCCACACGCACAAAGTGAATCTCGGATTACTGGTCTCTGGGGCTCGTTGGAAACCTTACACCGTCGTATGGTCGTTCCTGGTTGCGTCGGTGGCGAGCGAGTGCGTAACGAGAGGCAGACGTGTATGCACGCACACGCAAACAGGATGAGACGAGGAAGCCTCGTCGTATTCGGGGTCGATTCGTGTTTCGCGAAGCGGGTAGAGCCTCCACGGACAGAAGGAAGGGTGGAAGAGCGAGCGAGCTGGCCGCGCTCTATTAATGGGCCTGTAATAGCCTATTTGTGATCGTTAATAGCCGAAGCCCCTACTCTCCCTCTTCCTTCTTCGGCCAACCCCTCGCTCGCACGTTGGTCTACTCTTCGCGTCCTCTTTCTTCTCCTCTCCGTTTATCTCCCGTTTCATCTTCTCTCCCTCTCGCACTCCACTCGCGGTGTACACCGAGCGACGGCGTATTCCCTCGGGAAATCTGGACGGTCAGCCCCGGCAAAATGGATCTGCCTGTTCTACCCGTGGCTTCTCCTCTCGGTCCTTCTTTATTCTCTCGTGTTTTCTCTCTCTCTCTCTCTCTCTCTCGCTCTCTCTCTCTTTCTCTCTCTCGTTTGGCTCTCCCTCCTCCACCCTGCCGAGCTCCACTTCCCGGTCCGGTTACGAGAGGCCGAGAGTAGCACTTTTCTTCTCTTCGTTTCTTTCCTCTCCGCTCGTCCTCGATCCTACCGCACACGGGCGCGGTGCACTTAAATGGAAAGAATATAGAAACCGCGGGTATAACACCCTGATGCACAGGATCCTGGTATATGGGGCGTCCGAGAGAGAATGGACGGGAGTGCGCGGGGTCAGGGGGACGAAGAGAGGTGAACGGAGAAAGAGGGAGAAAGGAAGCTCGGTTAAGTATCCTCTCTTTATTCCATTCGGTAATCGCGTTGTTTTAAAATACGAGCCGTCGCGTAAATCGTATTGTAAGAGAGCCCTTTCTTGGGTACCGTTAGTGAGAGGAGGGGTGAAGGCTGGCGTGTTTCACAATATTTCTCAAGCAAAAGAGAGAAAGAGAGAAAGAGAGAGTGCAATTAAAAATTCTCCTCGATACTCTTTCCGTCGCTTCGCGTCATTTTGCAATTTTCTCTCGCGCCTCGCAGTTATCCATACCGGAAACTTTTTAAGCTCGACGCAACCAAACTGAATCATTGGGTCACGCGCGACGGAACTCTCGTGGATGCGCGCGGACGACTTTTCAAACGATTTCTACGCGATTTTATTTCGCGGAGCCTCGGCGCCCCACTGGCCCTCTTCTTTCATTGGCCCCCGTCGATCTTTCTTTTTTTCCTTCTTTTCCAAGGGCAAAGGAGAGGAGGGTGCCTCATTCATCCCCGTCGTAAGAATATGAGATTATCCGCGAACGGCGGATGTGTCCTCGAGTATCGCGGAAGAAGAAATGCTCTCAATCGAATCGCTCTCTAACGGGGCCGATGCGACTGTAACCGGCTTATCCGCATAGCCCATTGTCGATTCCGTCATTCATTCGACTTTCAGATGCACCGTGCGAAAGCCTCGCCTCCCCTCTTCCCTCCCTTTCTCGTCTACTCTCGTCCGCCGCAAGTTTTACCGCTCAGTCTGGAAATCGAAAGATTCTCAGGTGAACAAACCTGTCGACAGTACATCGTACGAGACATCGATATTCCGTATAATTTCTATTTACAATTAAGTTATTCGCGATCGCAAACGAATCTGTCGTCCGATTCGTGTTCTCTGACAAATACGTCTTCATACGTGGTTACGAAGGTGATCGTCAGTTTTGCCTGCTGCGATTTTGACAGGATAACAAAGATAATTTACGCACTCGCGAAATGACTCGTGGATCGTGAGGAAATTCAAAGTGACAAATTTAACTATGAAAGAAAATGGAGAACTCCCAGCCCAGCTGCAATCTCGAGGACGCTTTTAAAGCTTGCTCGTTCTAGTGCTGCGCGTGGATGTTCGTAATTGTATCGACCATCTTGCAATTTTGCGGAAGCATTGTATCCTGCAGAATTGATAGAAACTCCGCACAGATCTAATTGGATTCTAATTCGAATGACGAAGTGACACTATCCTCTACGCAATCTTAAGACCGTCGAATTTCTTTGAGAAAATTTCCACCAACTCCGTGCGTACGCATTAATCAACGATTTTCCTTTTCTCCTTCAACCTCCCTCGCATTTTTTCTCCCTCGAAGAAACGTCGAGGGTGGCTCTTAAATTTCGATCAGGGGGTGCGGAAAGTCACACCGTGTCGGCCGAACCTCCCCTCGAGACGTGCGCGCGGCGTCGTCGGGAAGAAAATCTTTCACGTCCGGCGGAACGACGGATTTTTCGGACAATGCCGGCGGAACGGAAGGAGACCGAGAGGGTGGAGAGAGCCGACACGGTGCGTGGAGTGAGAGAGAGAGAGAGAGAGAGGTGAAAAGAGGAAGAGGGAGAGAAGCGGATGAACAGGTAGCTCATACGAATGGCTACTGGACCTTACGAACGAAGGTAGTCCCAATGGACCGGCACCGTGCGAGAAACGATCAAAAACTCGTTAGTCCAGGTCGGACTTTCGGGATAATAAATGTGGGAACGCGGCAGATTCGTCAGGGACACCCGCTATTGCGTGCAGGACTCGAGTCCTTACGCCTACGCCCACGAATCGGCGAGGAGGAAGCGGAGAGAAGAATTAAACGAAAGTTACGCACAGTGAGGTAAGACGTTACGTGCATCGGAACGCATGAAAGGACGATTATTCATCGCGAAATTTTTTCATTCTCAGGTCGAAACGTCGCAAGGAGAACGCTGTCTCTCGATGGATTTCAACAAATGCTGATGGACTCTCTGGACCAAGGTACTTATTACTGGACATTCAATCAAATCCTTCTTCGCGCGATTAGACATGCGAAATTATTCGTGCTCAATTTATCCTCCAGAATGCTGTTTTCCGATAGATCAAGAACGTTCGCGAACCTTTCCACAAATTAGTCTTCGCGAAACAATCACGTTGATCGAGAGCATTTTAAGGAGAAACACGCGCTTGGAACATTAAAACGTCGATACTCGCGCGAGGAGATTTCACGTGCGACAAAACGCATCTGCAATATTGTGTTGGCTCGTTGATACTTTCTGCTCTCGATACCGCGACTCTCGAACGAGTTGGCCCGGAGCTTACGAAACTCCCCTACCGCGACTGGGTCCTCTTCTCAAAGCGAATCTCGTGTTTTGACAGCGAGCGAAATTCGTGGTAACGCGATGACGCTGAGGACGCAGGTGACTCTCGGGAATCAATTTCGTATCGAGGGGGCCCGCGATCGGTATCTTTCTCGGTCCCGCGAGTATTACGCGGCAGAATCGCGTGAATAGTCCGTAGGATTGGGCCCACTCCGGGGGTCCGCTCCCGCTCTCAAGCCACGCCATTGTCCGCGACAAATCGAGTAACGCGCTCGCGTATTCGGGCCTCGAGGTATTCGACGATCCCCGAAACTCTTTCCAAGGAGACGAGGGAGATGAAGGACGAGGAGAGAGCGACGACGAGAGCTTGATAATTGATTTTCGAAGAATTCCACCGTGTCGCGAGACAGTCGCTCGTGGAAGACAATGGGCCATCGATATTCAAAACGCCGTCCTCGTGGAGCACCTGCGAACCGCGTCACGGGACCACGAAGGAAAAGGACACCTACGATGACCAGCAAAAGTGTCTCGAAAAGGAATACGCTCCACGTCGAACTGAATCGCTTCGGCGAGAAGGGCCACGGGGATACTCGAGAATCGTGACTGGTTTCCCCCAAGATTCTATCTGGTATTTTCGTGATCAATCACTATCAATGGCGCTCGTTGTCACGCGGCGGGATAGTAGGAGGATTTCTTAAAGCATAATGGGCGCAATGGAGTCCGTCGTGGTGGCTGCCAGTCGATCGACTTTGCATTACACGACGAGAGGATGATTCGGGGAACGGTAGCCGCTCCCGAGGAGAGTGGCAGCGCGTGCGCTCGTTACAGCTAGGGTAAATAAACAAATCGAGCGGATAAGGCGAGCGGAGGATTAAAGTCGAGGGTGGGTAAACGACGGTGGAGTAATTCCTCGTGATACTCGTTGTCCCGTTCCTTTCATCTCTGCTGTTCGATCGATCGGTCGAGCACCTGTTTCGAATGTTTCATCTCGGAATAGGCCTAGGACGGCTAATTTTATTGATGAACGAGCGAGAACGGTACTGTTGGATAAAAAAAGAATAAAGATATCGAAGATGATCGAGTTTTTTAAGAAGGAGCGTGGAATTCTCGACTCTCCTCGCGTCGAATATTATATCGAAAAGGAGCGCGCTCGCGGAAGGGATCTTCTCTCCTCGAATCCCTCGTGTACAAACCATCTTCACTCGAAAGGGACTCGCCCGACAATGGGAATGCCCGGTGGCACCGGAAGACGCACACAATTCCTCTCTCGCGGCCTATCCCTCCCGCTGGAAGGCAGGGAGAGAAGACGGGATGGGGATGGAGACGAGTGTGACCTCGGCACACTCGGGCGTCGAGGTAGGTAATTCATTGACTTAGTAACTCGGTGACTTTCACCGGTGATTTACGCGAAAGCTTCATAAGCGGCTTGTCTCAGTTTCAAATTCCGTTCTCTCCTCGTCAATGAGCCCTTCCATACGCAAAAGAGAGAGATAGAAAGATAGCGAGAGATAGAGAGAGAAAGAGAGAGAGAGAAAGAGAAAGGAAGATGGTGGCTCGTAGAAGGAAGCAGGGGCTTGAGGGGATCGACGTTGTGAGAATGAAGAGAGAAACAAATGGAAAGAGAAAACGAGAAAGAGAGAGAGAAGGAGAAAGAGAGACCAGCAGACGGGGTGGTAATCGGAGGAGGAGGAGGAGAAAGAGGGTGAGATGCGGAAGGGTGGATGCAGAGGAAGATGGATGGTGGAGAGACAAGAGAGGACGGAGAGTTGGAGACGATGAGAGAGGGATATGAGAGAGAAAAAGGTCGTGTGTAGGGCGGGATTGGTGGGGGTGAAAAAGAAAGGAGACGCGGAAGGGAACGAAGGATGAAAAGAGCGAACGAGAACGATGTAGAGGAGGGTTAAGGAGAGACGCTCTGGCACCGAGAAGGAGAAAGAGGATGAGAACGGAGGAGAAGAAGGAGGGTACGAGAACGTAGCAAAGGTTATTTGCACCGAGTTGTCTTTTTTCAGTGCTTTTTGTTCGAACAGTTTGTCGAACGGCTCAGCCGGCTGATCTTCGGGATGATGAGCATGAACTACATTCTATATAAAACCCGCGAGCATTTTAAGCCACGAACGAATGCGCTTTCGGCGGGCTGCGCGCGCCCCAGGACGTGCTGGCCCGCGCTGCGTTCGATCGATTAACACGGGGTGCGCGTCTTTAAGCGAGTAACGAGCGCGCGCCTCATTTGTCGCCTCTCGGCGCCAATAATTCATTATCCATCCAACGATTTCCACCCCTCGCACGCCTCGGTAACCTCGTTTCGAGCCACGCATTGATATTTCCTCTCGTCGCCTCTTTTTCTTTTCTCCTTCGGCTTGTTTCACCGCGGGGATCCATAATTGTCTCTTAAATATCGAAATAACGAGGGAAGCGGTTGAAGAATACGAAGTACCTCGGGATCGATTAATGCTCGTAATACCATAATTATCGATTTCGGAAATAATATTAATCGATGTACCATAATGCTGCACAATACCGAATTATTCCCAGTTATGGGTTATAATCGCGATGGCTTTATCGCATAAATTGCTCGTAGCCTTGTAATCGTTATGACGTACAATATGGAAATCGCATCACCGTTCAATATTCAATTTAACATTGACGCATCTATTTTCTCCGTAGATTTGTAATTATCGAAAGTAGCATAATTGTATTCTTCGATGAATCGGGACTGCGGTGATCTACGAGAATTGTATGCCGAACGAGTTCCCACGGATTCTTGAGAAAGAGTGGTGAACATTTCCAAGCAAAGAAAATCGATGTAGCCACGCTGCTTAACACCTGCGCCTTGAAACGAGCGTATACCCGCAACCGTTTAATCCCGCCAAGTGGTTAAGCGTTTGTTTCGCCCACCGACGCGTGTAATTATCTTCAGTCAGTTGGGTTACATTAATCGAGATTGGCGTGGCAAGCACGTGAGATAACCAAAGGTGCAACACCTCGTTTTGTCCTCCAACTCCTCCATTCCCTCCACGCAGTTCCGACCGGTGTGTATCTCTTCCAGAACGTTACAATCGATGCATCAAACATTTAGAGAAGATAAGAGGATAGGTCAGCCCGTGTTCCAGAACGAGATTAATATATTCGATAGGGCCGTGGTTAACACCTAATTATTATTTCAGAGAGACGATCGTCTCTTCGACCTACCCCAGATTTGTAATGACCAAGAAATTCAGCGAAAGGGTGAAAATAAATATCAATGGAAACGAGTAGACGTTTAGAATGCACGATACGTTAAATTCATTTTTCATCGTTTACCACCGGTAATGAATGATTCGCGAAACGATTGTTAATCGGCGAGAAGAACGAGGGAAAGAAAACGAGAGATCGCTGCGTTGAAATGGTAACGTGCGATTCCATCCGTCGATTTGAATAATTAAGTAGCCATTGAAATCATGAGGTTTTTATGGTATTGCAACGATAACTCGATTAGCGAGGGATTGTAATAGGGAATAACGTTTGCATGACGGAGCTTGGCGGGGTTCTGGCGAGCGAGGTATGATGAAGTGGTTATATAGCTAAAACAATTCGATCTTTCCGTTATTCCCACCATTACAATATCTGATAACCAGCCGCTTGTTAATCAACATTATAATTCGATAACAAGTTACGAGAGGACTGGGCGGTTATTTCTGCAGTATTTATTATTATAGACTTTTGGTAGATCTATATTTCCTCTTGGCATCGTCGGGACGCGGATAGTATCGAACGTTGATTTACGAGAAAAATTATTCAGATTCCCCTGGACGTTTTGAAACGGATCCTTCGCCGATTCTCTCGTCTCATTTCTCATTCGACTCATCCGTCCCATTAACATCACCCGACGTCTCACTCTCCTTAGCAAAACGAGATCCTCAATTTCACGCCTCCACCGTGCCGTGAACTTTCTTCGCTTGGCCGTCGATGCCATTTCGGCTTTGTCAAAACAATTCCTCAGCACGTGCGAATCTTCCGACGGAAATTTCAAGTCCAACGAGACGATCGTGCAATGGCGTATAAGATACTGGCCAAATTACGTGCCCTTCTTCCGCGTCGTTTCCGCGCCCTACTCTTCTTCTCTCGCGTCATTCTCCTTCCATTCCTCATCCTCCTTCGATCCTCCACCCCGTAGAAGCCGGAGGCGAACTCGGCTCGGGTCCCGGCGCGAACGAGTCAATTGGTCAATGAGGGAAAATTGGCTAAGAGTTCATGAATGGGGCGAGCTGTGAATAAAGTAGCCGGGGCATGTTAGTATAGGTTTATGGAAGCAAGCCGGTTTTAGCTACGCTAATAGCATAGTAATGCTGGCTGATCTTTTCGAAATCCCGTAAGAGCATTAACCGCTTGCACGTGAGCAAGTTAAATTGCTATGTTGTGGGTATATACGCGCACGCTCGCGCTCGCTCGCTCCTCACGGGTATGCCGCCGCTATCACCTGCTTCTACCGAGCGTATCAAAAAGAAGGGAGAAGAGATCGTCGCGCACTCCAGCCCAGGGAAAAAGAGGAGAAGGACGCGTCCTCTTCGCGCGCGGAATACTCCTGCCGAGTAATGAGATTAGGCTTAATCTCGTCAACGATTCGAGAGGGGAGACTCTCGATCGAGAGGAGCGGGCTCTTGAGACGAGTATCGATAGTGACGCGTTTTAGATATTGCCAAGAGTTTCAGGGTGTAATCGTGCGTTTTCAGGAACGTCAAGAACGTTTATCGCACACTTTCCCTTTCGTCTTTCTTTAAAAGTGGATCCGTCGATCTTAGACTCGAAGGTGCGAGCTTCCGAGTTCAGTTTGTTTTCCTAAAACAGACAGATACTTGGACTCGCAATCGTCGAAGATCGATCATAAGTAAGCGATCATAAGTCCGCGAAAACGATCGAGAACCGATCGGGGCGATCGAGCTGTACGCGAATCGAAGGGGTCGAAAGTAGCAGCATCCCTCCCTCTTTCTCTCTCTCTCCCATCTTTCCATAATCTATTGGTACATCTTTATACGCGCGCGCGGACAAGGAGGATGGAAATAGTGGTGAAGGGAAAGCTTGAGAGGAGGGGATGGAAAGGTGGGAGAGGGAAGAGTGAAAAGAAAGGTGAAAAGAGGGAGAAGGGGTGGGCACGGAGAGAATAAGGAGAGTAGCTCGGGGTAAGAATGGGGATGAGGAGAGAGGCGAGGAGAGAAAGAAAGAGAAAGCGAGAAGGAGGGCAGAGGAACGAGAGAGATGGAAAATGAGAGTGAGAGAGACGGAACGGGAGAAAATGAGAATAGGAGAGTAAATCAGAGAGAGAGAGAGAGAGAGAGAGAGAGAGAGAGAGAGAGAGGGAGAGAGGGTGGAGGGACAGGAGAACGGGACGGAAGAGTCTCTCGGGGGGGCTTGAATATATTTTTAGAGACGGACTGTACGTAACGCGGTTACACGGCGTTGCCATCGCGGCTGGCAAGGCAGGTTCGTAGAACGGTCTCCGATTGGCTCCCTACCACCGCGTGGCGCCGCGCACGGTACGGCCCTGGCCACGCCAACTTTCCACGAGCAGACGCGGTTCGGTGGCACCCACGGCTGCGTCATCCCTTCCTTCGCTCTTCTCTCTCTCTCTCTCTCTCTCTTTCTCACTCTCTCCTCTCCTCCTACCCCCGTCGATCGTTTCCACCCGACGTGAATTTCTCTCTCTTCGTCTATCTCTCTCCCTCTCTCTCTCTCTGCCTCTCTTTCTCTCTCTTGCGCCCAAGCACACTCTTTCTCTCGCTTCATCCCTTATGCAGGCGACGCGGCGCACCAACCCTCTCGCACCGGGACTCTCTCTTGCTCTTTTTGATTGCCCTCCTCGTTTGAGCCCTCTCTCTCTCTGTCTCCCGTCTGACTCTCTTGTTCTCTCTACCTTTCGCGTCCGCGCACAGCCAACCACCTCTCCCTCTCCCACGCGGAATCGGTTCGACGACGCCTTTTCCTCTTCGTCTCCTGGCCCCATCCCCTCCTGGCTCGCAAGCACGCCACCCCTTCGTCGCTCGCCTCGTGCCATCCCTCGTCCGTGACAGTGAGGGCCCCCCTCGCGCATAACCCCTCGGCCAAGAGAGCGATCCGTAACAACTAAAGTTCTCGTGAAAAGTTGAGCCAGGCCTCTCTCCTACGCCCTCCCGCTATAATAGCCGCTCTCCTTCGCCCGGTCTCAGCCTCGCTGCCTCCGCTGCTTCTCTACCTCTCGTCTCTCACCGTCTCCACCGCGGTTTTCCACCCGTCCCTGTCCATCTGTCCCACAGGAGGCCGCGTCTCGCGTATCCGTTTTCTCCGTATCGGACTCTTCCACTTATTCTCTCCTTCTCCTTCCTTACTTCACCGGTATCTACTCTCTTTCCTCACCTTCTTCTCAGCAGTTCGATTCAGCTCTCTCTCTCTCTCGTTCTCTTTCTTTCTTCTGTCCTTCTTCGCGTACCAACCAACCCTTCTCTCTTCTCTCTGCTCATCCCCTCCGTCCTTCCACCACTCGCCCTCTCTCCACCATCGCCATCCATCCATCCATCCATCCAGCCGTCCATACCATCCATCCATTCCCGTCTCGTTCTTGCGTTCCAAGCCGCCTACCCGCCCATCCACCCGCTCCCTCTGCCACCACCTCCACCACCACCACCGCCACCACCACCACCACCACCACCACCACCACCACCACCACCCGCTCGCTCTCACTCTCGTTCTCTTACTCTCTCCCATTCCGTCGCGCGAGAGTGTGCCCGCCGGCCACCGGGACCGGGATTAGGAGAATAGAATAGTCATTATCGGTGTATATATCCGTGCCGGCAGTATCGTTCGCCGATCGGCCGTGTTTCCTCGGCTCGTGCGCGGTGGTGGGTGCTTCGTCGTAAGGGAGGAGAGATCGGCTGGTGGTCGCGCGTTGACGTTCTCGCGAGGAGAGTGGAACGAAAGGAAGTACCTACGTGGAGGAAGGGAAAGAGGAGGACGAGAAGCGAACGGGAGGAAGGAGTAGGACCTGGACAACGACGAGAGTCAGCCGGAGGCAGTAAGGCGAGAGAGAAAACTGTGCGCGCTCGGTGTACGGATCTCCCTGGTAACCTAACCTCGCGTTCTCCCTCTCCCTCGTACCCTCACTCATTCTCTTTCTCTCTCTCTCTCTCTCTCTTGCTCTCTGAACCCTCTCCCTCTCTCTCAAACTCGCACGGTACACACGTCACGCGCTCTCTCGCCCTCCGCGTTTTCTCCGGCGTCGGTGCGCGCCTCGACGACTCTAACGGGGGTGACAGACGGACAGTCAAGCGGACAGACAGAGAGAGGAGAGAGACTTTGGCGGGTTACGACGATCGACGTTACGGTGCGTGCTCGCCCCCGGTGGACGCTGGTGTCATCCCCTTCGCGCCCGCGTGTGCGCCCGTCTCCTTTTGCTCTTCCTTTTCGCCACCTTTCTCGCGACTCCCTTTTACGGCCACTACGCGGTGGATTACCACGAGGAGGCCAGTGGACTACGTGGGATTCTGCTGTCAGCGGAAGGGAAACGAGACACCGTGAAGAAGGAGAACTGCTCTCCTTGAGCAGGATTTCGGGTGAGTAGAGAACGCACCGATTTCTCTTCCTTTCGGAGATGCGCCCGTGTTCTCTTAACCAGTAGCTGGAGGAATTCTGTGGGACGTGGAAATTGTTACCGGAGCGTGGGTCGGTATTATGTTGAAAAAACTGTGCGTGTTTCGTAAATATTGAGTATCGCGGGCGTTCTAGGTGACCATCCGGTCACTCGTGTTGTTTGTTGACTCGAAAGCTGACAACCGAGAGCGATTTTGTTCAGTGTCGAGCGACTATGGGATTTGGCGAAACGAATTTGAGAGCCTATCTTCGTCATCTCGGATTCTCGATCACGGTTGGAGAAAAAGTTCCTGACAGACCCGCGCCCTACGATCGATCCTGTGTTTACTCAGTTTTGCGACAGTTACGTGGCTTCCGCCGCAAAATTCTATTAAAATGAGAGTTATGAGATGCTGGTTGTGTAATGAGGCGCTCGCGTGGTTCAGTGGGTTGCGCAATGACGTGTGTTCACTTTTCGATCGAGTGGTTCGTTAGGGGATTGCGACGGGGTTCGGTGCGGTTGAAGCAGAGCGACGGATTCGTCGTCAGAAATAGTGAGAGGTGAAAAATCTCGAGACAGTTTTCGACGGGGTGGTGAAAGAGTCGCAGGCACCCTGTTGATACTGGCTTCGTATCGGCTCGAGGATCTTTCAGTTCGCCAAGATTCGTTCTGGTTAAAGCACTTTTCTTGCGTCCTACAGGGTGATATTAATACGTAGAACATTGTAATCTGTTTATCTCCAGCGTAGGTATCTAATTCTCATCGAGTTAATCTCCGTTCTTGGGCACCTTTACATTTTCCTCACCCACCTCTCTTCTTGCACCGTTCTTCCGTCTGTTTCTACATAGCCTTATTTTATCCTCTACCGCGTAGACTTGTTCTCCGCCATGGTGCAACGGGCGCGGGTGCATATGTTGTTTTTTCAATTTTCGCGAACGAACGTGCATATATATATATATGTTTGCCGCGATTACTTTTCGCGGTAAGCTAAACTGGACAGAGAGGTGAGAGACCGAGGGACCGAGAGAGCGCACCGAGGTGGATGGAACGAGAGAAGAAGAGAAAGAGAGCGAAAGGGAGCGCAGCGAACCGAATCAACCGAATTCATGCGCGCCGCGATACACGAATACCCCGGAAACTCCGACATTTAATCGACGAAGCGTGTATAGAAGCTTTCATCCGACCAAAAAGGGAATGTATAAAAGTCCACGCACGCTACCCCAGCTTGCAATCCGCCGCATCGTCGGCTCCCGAAATGGAGGAACGCGAAATGCACAATTCTCGCGGGACTTCGCGAGAACCTGCATTTCATCGGCATTTCTTGCTTTTTTGGCGGACTGTCGCTAAATTTTCATCCGACTCGGCTTACGACCACCTATAGATGTAAAAATATGTTCCCAGTGAAGAAGAACCAGGTCTCGGACAATAATTCACCATGGATATCCAAACGTATCTTCCGACGTGAAATCAAATTCCAGGAGTTCGACTTTTCAACGCACGAAGGAAGATCCGCTTGGAATCTGACATTGGCTTTCGCGTGACTGATTAATTCATCGTAGATCGACAATGATAATCGATTGGAAATCGGTCGGAGAATGGAGACGTGATCCTTGATATCTCGACAATTGCCAGGAGCTTCGGAAGGTTTCGATAGTGCAGGGTGCACCGACCTCTCTCACTCTCCTCTCTCCCTACTTCTCTTCTCTCTTTCTCTCTCTCTCTCTCTCTCTATCATTGCATCTCCTTCTCTTCCGTTACTTCCGCTCGCGCTTGCAATTCCGAAGGAAGTTTCGGTCCCGAAATGGTTCGAGCGTGGCGCGGCGTGCCGGGAGAGTTGGCCAGCAGGATTTCCACGGAAATAATCTGCTTACGGTAATCTTCTTGGCTTGCCTCCCTCCCGGTTAAGGTCCGCCTTCCACGAGGAGGACCTTCGTCTCCTCTTCGTCTATACGTGGTGGAACGTCCTCTCCGCGGGACTGGAGAACGTTTTGAACTCTAGTCGTTGCCGAGTTTTCGAATCCGACGTCGGTAGCGCGAATCGCACCGGCCACCTTCGTGCAACGTTCTCGACACGTTGGCTTTTAAAGAGGAAACGGAACGGTGGCGAACGAATTACCGGAAGTGGACGATCGTGCGGGATGGAATCGTGAGAAGATGCAGGAGTTTCGTGGAGTAAGAGGGTCCCAAGCGGAAGACTAAGTTCGTCAACGGGAGGTGACGCGGTGCGAAGGACGTTCGTTGTTGGAATTGTTTCGTGAAAATGTGTGTCACGGTGTTTCGAGAAATCGAAGAACTCCTTTGATCCGTGCGAGTGCCGGATACGGATGGAATAATAGCGCCTTGGATTAAGTTCGTGGATAATTTTTCACATTTGTTGTTCCTGCTCCAAGCTCGAAGTACTCGACGCATGAGAAAAGAAAGAAGAACGTGTGCAATGCGAGTGAAGAGAGATCGTTGTTTTTCTCAATTACGTCGAAGTTGCTCCATATAGGCCACAGAGATAAATCTCGCGGTCACGAAACTCCACGTTGAAATCTCGATCTATCTTTAACTCGATGCGACCAGTTCTGGAGAAGTGGACTTGGACTTCGAGCATGGTAAACAAACAGAGTCGAAGCTGGTGCGGGCCGAGGCCGAGGCAGACGTCATCCGTCAGACAAAAGCTAACGAATCCTTTTCTCGAGCGCGTTCGATTCGCACGTTCACTTCGCGCAGCATCTTCTCTTTTCCTCTCCTCTCCTCTCGCATCCGCCCCTCACGGTCGAGGAAATCGCGGAAGCCGAACGACGCGAAGTCCGAAGTTCTTCCATGGCTTCGCAACGACCGGCTACGACGACGGCGAAGCTGTTCCACGCGCCGATGTGTGCAAGGACAAAGTTTGTCCGCCATTCCGCATGTCAGAGGAGATTTTCCTGGGCGCTAAAATTAATGGCCTCGGACAAGAGGCGCGCGCGTGACCTCAACCAGCAACAGATTGTTCTTTACGTGATAGATACCAGGACGATCGTAGGCTCTTCGACCAGAAAATAGTGGATAAGTGGACCGCAGGATTTTTTAACGAGCTTGTAAAATTCATCGTAATAGTCTACAATTTGAAGAATATTTGGACTTGCAAGATGTGCGACTGCAGGTGGTTTAAAGAACAAAGCTACTCTCTCGACGTGCAATACTTATGTTTCCTCCGTATCGGTCGCATCGGGATTACGGTCAAGATTAAATCGAAGCAAGACTTCTTTATCATCGGCGCATTCTAAAGTTGACAGCAAAGCACGCACCAACGTCTTCCGCGTTAACGCGTGAGTCCCTTGACCGGAAACGAGCCATCAGCGTCCATCTACGCCTCATCTACGACATTCCAAAGTCGAGCCCGAATGTCTAAAACTCTTAGCTCCTCTTGGAATCTCAGGAGCATTCCGGTGGTCTCCTCGTCCAAGTAGCCCGACTATCTCGCGGACGATCTTATCACGTGCGAACGGGCCTTAAAATGGCGCGAGACTCTCGAGGATCGGAAAATATGAGAGAAGAGAGCGGAGGGGGAGGATCGACGCGGCCACCCCGGGATCGTCAACGAGGAACCAGTCGAACGGAATCTCCACGAAATTGGCTCGAAGGAGGAATCGCTTCGGGTGTATGCGTCGGTGGAGATGGAGAAGGACGAGAGAATAAAAAAATAAGTCACTCCCTTTACGGTCGTGCCTAAAAAGGAGATGGAAAGAGAGAGCGAGGAAGAGATGAGGGCTCAGAAGCGAAAGGTGGAACGAGGAGAGACGCAGAAGAGAAGGAAGAACAATGGAACGGAGGGTAAGGAGAGAAGGACCGAAGCGGAAGGTAAAGAGAGAAACGAGGGAGAAAGAGAGAGAGAGAGAGAGAGAGAGAGAGAGAGAGAGAGAGAGAGAGCAAGGAGAAAGGGATAGTCCTTTGGACGGCGCCCTTGAGAAGAAAAAGCGTGGAAGGCTCATCCCTTCGCGAGCGAGAGGAGGGTAGGACGTTCTCGCAACCACCCATCGGAATCTTATGCTTCGTCTTTCTTCGCGGGACAAGAAAGAGGATAAAGACTAACTACCGAAGAAAGAGAGAGGCAGGCTCCCTTGTGCGCACGTATTTCGTGAGTTTAAGCGCGCGCGCGCGCGCGTGTCGTGTAGGTACGCTACCTTCACGGGAATTTCCACGGGAATTAAGTTTTACGCTCAATGAGCGCGCAACAACGGCGCCCTCGGGGGCTAAATTGCATTGAATGCGATTCTTCGAGGAATCGTTTCCTCCTGCACGACTCGATGCCTCGCCGCGCCACCCCTTGCGGCATTCATGCTACTCTCGTATAAATTCTTTCTTTCTCGTCGGCCGTCGTTCTAAGGGAAGGAAAAAAAAGGAGAGGAGAATATTCGCCGCTAGGGCAGTTGTTCGAACGAGGATCCGCCTCGTGGGTATCGTCGCGAACTGGAGAACACTCTTCGATTCTCGCGTCTTAGGCGAGGCCAGACGTCATCGTTTTTGTCGCGCTTCGATCTCCTCCGTTTATTGGCTCCCTTCAATTTTACTCCACTCTCTTAGACTTCTGATATATTTCACGATGTCGTAATTTCCCGTTGAAGAGTGTCGACCGAGAGTAGACGATGTCGTGATCGTTTTTAGTAGCGAATTATCGACTTCTCCGAAGCACTGCTTTTCGCATAAAACGCGGATTGAGAGTGTAAACGTGAGTTTAAAGATAATCGTAGATAAGCGGAATGCTCGCGTTCTCGTGCTTTCCGGTAATGAGCATCGCTTTGGGGTGCACACACGCTCGTAAAGGGTGCCGACGCGTAGGTCCTTTTAGTTGCGTGAAAACCTGCCTATGTGCTTAATAATCTTCTGAATATGAGGAGTGCTTTCATTTGATTGCATCTCGTAATTTATAGCTTCGTTCTCTCGCGACATTTCAGCGGGCGAGATAGCTTTGCGAATGTCGTATTTTTGTTCGCCGTCTCTTAGAATATTAACACGTTGAGCGGGGTTAGGTATTTTCATATCCTTTCCGTTCATGCGGTGGCCAGCACTTGGGAGCCACCACTCAACGCCTGTTTCGGATAAAGAGTATAAACTGAAGATAACACGCACGACAGGGTGACACGACTTCGTTTCGGCTTTTCACCTTCCGTTTGAATTTTGTCCACATTTTGTCATTTTGTACTAATTACAACATTTGGGTTTTAAGTTTGATACTGCAGGTCTCTAGTGTGTCCGACCCGTTAACCCCCTTCTGACCTGGGTTTTAAACCGACAAAGAACGGAACTATAAGGTACGCTTGCAATTGCAATCTTTCTCTACGTGTGATCTTCAAATGCAAAGAGAATTTTTCTGACCTACATTGTTAAGCAACAAAGAACGGAACTATAACGTATAATTGCAATTGCAATCATTCGCCACGTAATAAGGGCTTGGAAAGCCAAGAGAGGTAGCGATTCCAAATGGAATCATTCGGGTAGAGAGGGTTAAAAGAAAAGCGTCGCTTTTTTCATTTTTCATTTCTTTGTATTTTTTAAGATATTCCTGTATCCAGGGGCATTTCGAAGTTACCCATGCCCGCACATTCTACTCGATGTAGAGTTAAATTTCTGTTGAATCGTATATATCTTCTACCAATTTTCGATGGATCGAATAATCTCTCTTGAAAATTAATAAAGTTTCGATGATCGCGTTGAATATAGCGAGGCCAGAATTACTTGGGAATTCACGTGGTTCGAAATCAGTTAATACTCTGCTCGATTCACCTTGAAGTACCTTCTGGCTTTTCCTGGACGTTATATGCGGCTCCCTCTTCACGCACAGACTGCAGGACGTACGTACGTACACGGCCATTGTGGGCACCAAGTTGGAGTGGCCTCTTCGGGGAACAATGCGGTTGTGTGCAAACACTTCTCGAAACAATGCCGACCAGAACTTAACTTTCTACGATAGCTACCACCGCGCTCGATCTCTTTTCGGCTACCACCGCACCACCGGTGGTCTCCTCGCATGCAACGAAGGCACGAACTGTGCCCCGTAATCTTTCTCCGTTCGATGGAACTCTTCTTTTTCTTCATTCGACGTTATTACCTGTTACAGTCTTCTTCGGACAAAAGTACATACTGTTCTTCATACTGTCAAATATTAATTTCCTGGGTTCAGATGTTAGCCGAGTTCAATGCAGTGATCGCTGAAAACCTTTTTCTCTTTCCTTGAGAAAAATATCCTGCGACGATTCCATTGTAGAATACCTTATTCCAATAATACAAAATTCTCTCAAGTAGTCTAAATGTTTCTAGTTTCACGAAGCATTTACAATTCCGCGAGGAGCGCAGAGGCAGGCAAGAGATCTCGGGTGAGAAAATAACAACGACAATAATGCGCGCACGTGCGGCCGGAACGGCTACCACGAGGACGACGATGACGACTTCGGCGACGGGTCTCGGCTTAAACAGATTCGCAGATACAATCAGACGCGAGAGAACGGCTTGCAAATCGAATTCTTCGATGATGAGCTGCGCGCTACCCTCGCAGCCGCCCGGCCGCCAGTAATAATGGGGATTTAACAGTCATTAGGGACAACAGCGGGGGAGGCAGGCGTGCGTGTGTGCGTCTGCCGATTGGTAATGCAAAGTGTTTGCGTTAGGCCCGGACGCTCCACCGAGAGAAAGAGAAAAAGAGAGAATCGAAGCGAGAGAGAGAGAGAGAGAGAGAGAGAGAGAGAGAGAGAGAGAAAGAGCGAGGAGATAAAAGGGGAGCAGATATCGAAGTCCCGTCTGGAAGAACGATCGATTCGCGCTCGTAGGTGGAAGAAGCCAATCACCGTGCGCGTATCTTTCGCTAGTTTTCTCTTCGCCAAAAAACTTCCTTCTCTTCTGTCTTCTCTTCTTCCTCTCGCCTCGTCGCATCGCTCCCTCGATCGTCTCTTTCTTCCTCTCGGCTCTATTATTTCTCCCGTGCCCTCGGCAAGGTCGCAGACCATTCGAGTGGCCACTTGGCTATTTTGGGAGGGGCCAATCGAGGGTCGACTTGGGCATTTTGTCCACACTTGGCGGCCTGTAACAAGTGCATTTCGTTCTCCGGTTGGCGATGCCGGGCCAAGTGGCCCACGGCGGAGAGAGGGTGGGGAGGATCGAGGAGAGATGGCGAGAGCGGGTTCGGAGAGAGGTTTCTCGTCGATCACCCACGCCCCTCTTTTTTTTCTACTTTTTTCTCCTCCTTGTTTTTTGTTCCTCGTGCCAGAGCGCGAGGTAGATTTTTCGAGAGACGAGCTCTTCGACCGTGCCCTCCAATTGGTCGGCGAAAGGAAGGCGAGCGCAGGGGAGAGACGGGAAACTATTCGCAATAGGGCGTCTATATTGAAATATTTTATCGCTCGCTCGTTATTTTTCATTGATCGGACCGACGCTCGCTCTACCGGCAGCGAGATTTCGTTCGCCTCGAGCGCAGGCAGCCCGTTTCAATTTTTATAATCCCGGGGCACGATTTTTCTTTCAAAACGTAGGGGAGAATAATTTCGACGGGATGGAATGCGAGAATTTTAATGAAAAGCATCGGTTCCGACGTGTAGCACGTCCGTTCGTGCAGGTTCATCTTCGTCGCGGCATTCGTCGCCCGACGGTAACGAGTGCTTTAAACGCTCGAGCGTGTAAAGCAGGAACGGACAAAAGGGCCGGAGATTCGCGCCCCGCTGATTCCACGAGTGTCCTCGAGGAAACCGCGCTCCGCCCTTTCTTCGGCGCCCTCCTTCTTCCACCGCCTGGTCGCAAAATTTTAATATAGTCGCCAAGCGGGAGCTGCCGTATGCCTTGCGGATTCGCTCTTCCTCGTAATTTCATCCGCGATCGACAAATCGCGCGATAATCTCGATAAGATCCCGATCAACTTCCAGACCGGAAGGAAATTCGAAGATTCTCTCCTCCTCGCGACGTTCTCCTCCTCGTGCCATTTGTTTAACGCGTCTCGCGGTTCGATCGAACGACGCGTAAATCATCCAGGTGTCGAGGTTTCCTTAACACGAGTCTCTTAAAAATTAATGTAAAATCGCGCGCATACCTCGTAGGTACTTCACTCGTCGATTTGCAATTTTAATCGAATGTATCCTCGATAATTTTCCACTCCCTTCTCCACTCCTCTCTGCCACCCGGTCAATCTGTTCTTCGGTTCGTTTGCAAGGCACTTAATGTTTTCAAATTAAAACGGCGTTAGAGGCAGCGATCGCCTTTTGAATCGCGCGCGCGCGCGCACCCCCTGCCCAGCGGGTGGATTTTAAATGGGACTATATAGGGATGGTGTAGAGACTCGAGGGGCTCGTAGCGCGTGGTTTTTGAGAGCACGCGAGCGGGGTGTTTCATCCATATTTGTCCAAAGGGACTCGAGTCCGCGCTGCTGCCCTCGCGAGAGCACCACGAAGGGTTAGTCCTCCTCGCGCGACATCCGTTCCTTTCACCCGATTCGAATGTATCCTCGATAGCTCGAGCCTGCGGTTGAAGTGGCCCGCGCGTGGAACAATACTTTATTAAAAACGGAGTCGCCTCGGCGTAAGAATTCATTTCGCGACTCGGAATCGAAATAGGGGCAGAGAATTCGATATTTCTGCGCGAAGGGCGCGCGAAGGACGTTCGAGTGGGGCCCCCTACGCGGTAGGATGGCGTTTCCACGCGGATACGCTTTGTCGCTTGTTAGAATCCTTCGGTTCTCGTTGACTTTCGTTCGCTTCTCGAGGACGTTTCGTCGCGCTAAAACGATTGCAAGAAATTTCAACGTCCGCTGTCTCCAATGCATTCTATTCGTTAAATTCTCCATACGCAAAGCTCGTGATAACAGCGATAGAAGTAACGAAGCGGTTAAAAGTGAAGCGTTTGCTGTTAAAGTAAATGGAAGTGGAGTACGAGGGTAATGCGATATGATAATTTTGTTACGTACGTCGATTCGAAGTCGAAGGACGAGGAACGTTCTTCATCGGAAAGGAACCCCGCATCGACCTATTGGATCGTGGTCGACCCTCGTTGACCGCGACAACATGGACGTCGCATTTAAAATAGCCGATCCTCGTCGAACGCATGGTTCAAGTTGCGCAAACACGCTGGACGATCAACGTACGACATTCCACATGACGTTCGTCAACGATCTCGGTGCTCTCCCTAAGTCAGCCCCAGCCCCGTGAATCATTTCGAAAGCGTTCGCGTCTCTGGATCGAACGACGCGTGTCGGCCGACACGTTCGCCATAAAGGACCCTGTTTTCCCGTGTGACATCGGCACCGGCAGACGTTAATTACCTCGCGCCTTTATTAGCGCGCTTCTTAATCCGAAACATGTGGCGGGCGAGCTAGGGCAGAATACGGCGAGGAGGAGGACGGTGGAGGCGTTAATTCGAAGGAAACAATGTGCGTTCCAGGCGGCTCGAGATGGTGAAGGAAGAGGTGGAGGAGGAGAGGCGCAGCTGCGTCGAAGCAACGAACGTCATCGCGGATGTAACCGAGCGGAGGGCAAATAAATTAATAATTCAGTCTCCTCGCTCGTTCTCTTTGCGTTCGCCCAGGCGACGAGGGTGAGTGCCGTGCGCGCTGCCAAGGGCGGAGGTGGAGGAAGAAGAGGGCGGGACACGATGGACGAGCTCCTCTCGTTCCTCCTGACTTTGTAACCGGAGAGGATAAAACGCGGATTAAGAAGCGGCTACGTGGAACGGAAAGGCTACATGGTCTACGCTCTTCGATATCCACCTTTGTCTCTCCTCTCTTTCTATCCCTTCGCTTCTGTTCTCTCTCTCTCTCTCTCTCTCTCTCTCTCTCTCTTACTCACGCTCGCGTTCACGAGGAACGTTGTTGCACCTCGACCTGGGTTCTCAGTTTTCGTCGCCGAGTCGGCGCGTTTTTGGAATTAGGCTGGGAGGTCGTGGACGAGCGAGAGGCTCCGGAAGACCAAGAGGACGCAGGGTCTCGATGCTAGAGAATTCTCTCGTTCTGGGCGACGGGGTTGACGTCAACGTCGACGACGGCAGCCTTCCCTTCTTCATCGTCGTTGTCGTCCTCGTTGTCGTCGCAGTGACGGAATCGTGTTGCACATCCCGCGGATTATCCGCCTTGCGCGGCAGCTGCCAAGCGCGGGGCTCTTCTTTCCAGCCTCCTCGCAGAGCTACCCACGCCGCGCCGTCGGCATTCGTGCGCCTCTTCCCAGGTTTTAACACTTTTTGTTCTCGCCTGGACTCGACGCCGAGGTGCTCGCGGAAAGGAGAACGCGACGGCTTGAAGCTCATCGCGCGATGAGACGACGACCCGACCTCCTCGGGCGTTCGGTGTTGTGATTAGAACATCGTTCTCGGTAGAAAACACGGCTCTGAGACGATGTTCCGTGCGTTTGTTTTAACGAATAAATCTCGCGCATGCGGCGAATTGAATAACGCAAGTTTGCCATTTCTGATTTCAGAAGCGGAGCGCGAATCTGCGATCGAGAACGTTAGGTTAGAAAAGTCGCGGCGGGGGGGTGGTCGTGGTGGGGGCCGAGGGGGTGGTGATGTGGCCGAACAGCCTGGGCGGTACTTCCGGTTGCAGCGGGGGTGCCGGCGCCACCGATCTCGGAGGCCTCGCCGCCTCCACCACCTCGGCCTCCGAGCTGTTCGGGCCTGCCGCCTTCGGCGCGTCCGCGGCCGGGCCTTACGGCGCTCTCAAAACCAACCCTTACGTGGGCGCTCTGGGAATGCCGCCGATCGAAGCCCTCCACTCCACCATTGGCTATCCCGGGTGTACACCCGCCGGTGAGTCATACTACTGTGAGTGCCCTTCAAGTATTCTCTATTCCTAGATCTGCTCTTAAAATGGAAACCATCCTCGTCGTTACCGATCGGACCTTTTCTCACGAGGAGATTCCGCTGGCTCGTGAAAAGGTTAAGTAGTAGGTTACTTATCGTAGTACCACGAAAAGGTCCACGAGCAAGGTTTCTCATTCGTAGAATTAGACGTAGTTGTTGGACGTAGGTGTATATCGACGAAGTAAAGGCTGCGAGGGTCGTGAGTGAACTTTTGCGTTCTACGTTGAAGGTAACCCCAGGAAGCAGCGACGAGAAAGGACAACCTTCACCCGAGCACAGTTGGATATTCTGGAGGGATTGTTCTCGAAGACCAAGTATCCTGACATATTCATGCGAGAGGAGGTGGCGATGAAGATCAATTTACCGGAATCGAGGGTGCAGGTGGGTAAAAGTGGAAAATACGATTGTACCGTAAATGGGGTGAATGCGCGAGCCGGAAAATCGACGAAGTGGCGCATCCCAATAACCATTCGCAATTGAATCCGGAATTATGGGAATTATGATTTTTTTGTCGATTCTAGTCGATTGACAGAACGATCAACGCGCTAATCGTCAGCGCGTTGCGTACGTAACGTCGAGCCTCTTATATTTCGCCGATCGATTGACATTTTAATGCGCGGATTAACGTTTCATTCGTAATACAACTCGACAACTGATTTACGCGGCTAATGGACACGATGTATAATTTACTGAATCGGTTAAATCAAGATTCGATTCGGGTTACTTTAGAGCACCACTGTGGATACAGATTCTGGATTCAAGGATGGAACGCGCAAGGTGAACCTGAAAGGTCCAAAAAGACCTATCCTAACTTCCTCTTCTCGACGATTTCATGTTAACGTCTTCCAATTTTCGAAATCTTTTCTTCGCTCGTGAGCGTGCAAGAAGTCGTGTTTACGGCTTGCTCGTTTCACGTCACTCGAGAAATGTTCTGCGAGAGAGCGAAGGAAGGCGGGTAGAGTCCAGTTACTGAGGGGTGAAAACAGCGGAGGCACGTAGACACCATGGGAAGCATCGATTTACGGCTGTGTGACCCCCGAGCGTTAGCGTTAACCGAATTAGCCAGTTCACCCCACGAGTACGTCAACCCGGGACGCGTATGACTTGTAACGGGTCAGCACCACGAGTCGACGATCGAATTCCTTCGTGATATTCAGATTCTTAAGAATCCTTCTCGACGCTGCGTCCGAGCCAGCCTCTTCGATAAATTTTCATCCCAGATCCATCGTTTATGGGAGGACACGAGAAAATCCTCGGTCACGATGGCTTTTCCAATCTTGCCAAACTCTTCATCGCTCCAGAAGGAAGAATATTGTTCGGCGACATCGTAAATTACCAAAGCCGATAAGTTACCGTGTCACCTCGACCTACGCCGACGGCGCGTCGACTTCTCGTCGTCGTCGTCGGCGCGGAGAGGGTCGAGAACGTGTTGGCGCATATTCCACCCTCATCACCGGCTGGAACGGGCGCTACGCATCCGCAATTGCGGACCGAGCGCACCTGGCCTCATCCGTGTAAGCGAAATGAATGGGCCCTACCTTCGGCCATAGTCTTCGGCACGTTCGTCGGACGCCTGCAAAAACCGGCTCACGATCGATGCCTTTTGACCCTTACACGACGGTACGACCGAGAGGGTCTTGGTGTCTGCAAGCGTTGCTCGACTTTTAACTGGAATCGTTCGTCGAACGATTAGGGCGAACGATTAGAGCGAACAAATTGCGACGGTGTTCTTTCACCACATACTACATCCTTCCGTTCTTATTACGCGATCTCCAAAACCTTTCTACGCGCACCCCCTCGTAGGGTCGCGTTTTTCACAGTGGACAGTGTCGCTCGGACGACTTTCGTGAACGGTCGGCTTAGAAAATTCCGACGGAGGCTGCTCTCGGGCTCTGGTGGGTCCTTTCGGAGCGGCGGGCACGTCGTGTTCTCGCGACCATCCTTCGGGGCTACTTCGATAGCATTTTCAACGCATGACCGTCCCATTGAGCGTCACGTCGCTCTACGTGATTCGGACGTGACTAGAAAAGGTAAAGCCTTTCGCGACGTATACAATGGCAGGTTGAAACTGGAGAATTGAGTGCGGTACAGCGGGGCCACTATACGTGTAACGGGCCGACGCACGCCGGCGCCCGCCACTGGAAGAACGTAGCCGGGGGTAGCCCGTGTCGTTCCCCAGAAAATCCGTAGAAACCCAAGCTCACCTCTCCGCCTCTCACATTGATCGCGCGGGGCTTCACGGTGGTGCCTCTGCTCCTCCTCTTCCTCCTCATCCACCTTCACCACCTCCGAGCTTCGTCCTCCTCTCTCACTCCGTCCTTCTCTCTCTCTCTCGCTCTCTCTCTCGCTCTCTCTCTCTCGAGCTTTTTCCCTCTGCGAGTCTTCCACCCCTTCTTCGTCCTTCTCGTGGTGCTCGGATCTCTTCTCTCCTGCCCTCTCTCGTTTTCTCCACTTCTCTCCATTCCGTTCTCTTTCTCTCCCGATACTACCGTCCTCCTCGACTCTCCAGTTTTCGCGGTCCGAGAAGTGAGCTCGGCAAAGAGGAGCCACGTCGGATCGAAGAAGAATCCAGAGACATTTCTAGGACGTCGTCTAAGTAACGTCCTTCGGCTCGCGAGGCCGCGGCAGCTTCCACGGAAAAATGAAGATTTCGATTACACGAAATGTTCCCTCTGCTTTCAGGTATCCTAGGTATTCCGCGGTCGGTTTTGCATCGTCGAGAGTGGAAAATGAAAGAGGGTGTTAGCCGTTCGACGGAAATATTTCTTCGGCATCGGATAGAATAAAGTGGAGCGCACAATGCAAATTGACCCGCGAGCGTTCGAAATTCCGGACGAATTTCAAATGGGCCGTCGGATAATAGGGGAATAATTAGATACGCGCTCGAAGGCGCGCGTAATTTCGCGCGCGGAGAGCTGAAAGTTGAAGTGTCCTCGCGATTCCGCACGCGGAATCCGCTTACCCCATTCAGAGGACTCGATTAGCGGACGACCTATATATCTCTCTCTCGGTGAAGGGTTGCCACCAGCCGGAGGTGGTTTTCGTAAATGACGTTACATTAGCAGAGAACGCTTTGCTAGATATCGCGACCGGTGCGTTTGCTATTAAGCCGCGTCGAGAGTATCGCGAGGTATCGTCATCGGAGCGCGAAGAGGAGGTACAGGAGGAGGGGGAGAGGGAGAGTGGAAAGGAGGATTCGTAATTGATAGTCCCGTGCGCCCTTATAATTGGCTATTATGGGGAGCTTTGCCGATGGTGCCCTCGCGTCCATGGCGCCTATCCTCGCCGTCCACCCCCGCGCTTGGATTTCGTTTGGAAGCGCGGAATGCAAAAATGCACGATGGCTCGTCCACGCGGCGAATCGATTCGATAAGCCTGGGGCACGCGCGCGCGCCGCGACGGAACTCGCGAAAATGCGAGCGGACGCGAACTCGCGCGCTATGCCTGACCGGGGCAATTGTTTTCGATATTTCATCGGTCCACGTTTTTTCGCGAAACTGTCGGAAGCGTGGAGAATACCGCGACGAAGAGACGAAAGGGCTGGGATGGAGGATAACGAAACGCGAGAATTTAAATTTACTGCACCGGCTAGAGGCGCACGTTCGTGAAAGATGGGTTTTTTCTCGCAGGTGTGGTTCAAGAATCGCAGGGCGAAGTGTCGGCAGCAGGAGAAGCAGCAACAGCAACAGCAGGACAAGGCGCCCAGGTCGAAGAAGCCCGCTGGAAATGCGGCGAGCAATCCACCTCCTGGAAAGAGTCCGTCTATCGCCACCACCCCCACGCCTGCCGCCGCGGTGCCTACTAGTACGCCCCTGTGAGTAGCTCCGTCGATTTCTTCTCTCGGCAAAATTCTCTTCAAATTTTAATTCGGTGGCTGGAAATTGTCGAGATCAATTCATTCTCCGTCCTGGGCAATATCTTTCGAAAGCAGCGATTTCAGCGAATTAAAAACAATGCGTAAATTATGGATAGCTTCTACCGCGGACGGGAAATATTCACATATATTAATATCGATAATAAGGAATTCTCTACTATAGAAGCGCAGGTACTGGAGGATCGGCAGCGAGTTCTCCCGCACTCTTGAGGGATTCCCCGCAGTATAAACCCGCTGGAAGTGCCACCAGTCTGCTATTGGCTGCGAGTACAACTCCACCAAGCGTGAGTTACCGACTGACAGTGCCTTTCTTCACAATGATATCTACTATCGGTAACTTCTGTAGGACGCGAGTTAAATGTAGAAGTTTGACAAAAGAGCGGTAAAATTGAATCTTCTTCAATCGTCCATATTAATTATCGGATCAATATTTATATTTTCTTAGCTTCTTTCAAAGTTGCAAAAATGTATTTAACCCTCCATGGAACGAATTTTTTTCTTACATATAAAGAATGTATTCTATCGAAAATTAATAGGTTTATACCTGTATATACAGATTAACAAAAAATTTACCAGGCAAATTTTCCAAACTTGCAAAGGCATTTACTTTGATATTTGAAGTTGACGGTGCTGCCAACTGTCATCAATATCGTTATTAGTTATCTTCGAAACGTTATATAATTAAGACGTATACGCTAACTTGCGAAGGGTCCAAGTTATTTGGTAAAATGTCGATATATCGGTATGCGACGTAAAAGTTACATAGTGGCCCATAGTGAGTTAATAAATTTACGGACACGTTTAATTTTCTTTCTTCTAATATCGTGCGCTTGAATGCAGAACGAGATTTCAGAGCAATTTCTATAAACAGTTTAATTTTTCTTCGCAGCTGGGAGGCACGGTGTACAGTAGCGGGGGTAGCAGTAGCAGTATCTGGAGCCCAGCAGTGACGGAGAGTAGCGGAGGATTTCCAGGGGACCACCAAAGGTTAGCGTGGACGACAACCGCGTCGCAACAGCAATGCTACCAAAATTACTCGTCCTACTACACCAACATGGATTATCTGTCGCCCTCGTCTCATCAATTGAACGTTGTGGTGCGTGGAAAGCTTAAAAAAATATCTTAAATACTTTAGAACGAATTTTGTAAACGGTCTAATGCGAAAACAAAAACATTTACTATCAGGACGGCGGGGGTAGCGGCTTAGACAACACATGGAGCAAAACCAGAGATGAGACAGCGTCCTCCTGGTTTTACAACAGTGCCGGATGGGGCGATCGGAAGTGAATTTCTGGTTTCTCGAGATAAAAAAGGAAGGCTGGGTACATATCATCGACAATAGCAGAGCGGCCATCGAGCACTCTCGGGGCGGTGCAACGCGAGAAAGGGAAAGGTGGTCGAAGATTTCGCCGATCGAATTGGCATGACTCGCGAGCCTCCACTCTTTTGTCCTCCACACCTCTTGACCGCGAACCAATAATTACCGATCGATAATTGCCCGTGGTTAATTGCGATTCGTTAATGAGTCTCTCTCTCTCTTTCTCTCTTTCCCTCTCTTCTTTTTATCCAGCCGCTTCATAGCTTAAATACCTTAGGCGGCTATAACATTTTCATGGGAAGCGCGGAAAATGTGCAAATTCTCGTCGCTTGCCAATTGAGTATCGTACCGCGGATTCGAACAAGCGGGTGGGAATAATTCAGAGCTCGGCGTTGCGCCTGTTAATGATGAATTATCGAGCGCGCGTTGAAATATTTAAGCAGATGAACGTTGAGAATCACGGGGCGACGCGAAAAGCCAGAATTACGGGAGGCTCTTTAACGATCACGCCCGTTAAATGCTACCGTAGAAAATGTGTCTTATTTCGCGCTCGTGACTTACGTCGACGAGGTATCTATTTTTTTCGCACGGAGAGAAAGAGAGACTCGATTCTTGATACGCAAGGACGACGACGGGACGGTGCCATATTTTATTTTCCAGGATAAAAATGCTCTCTTCGATTCTGTCAATTGGAGATTTGGCAGAACAAGCTTCGTACGGGAATTTTTGTACGCCGATTTCGCGTTTACGTGAAATTTGCGCGTCACACGAAAGGGATGTACAACAGGCTATACTACATATAATTTATCAGCGCGTAGTTCCACGCGAGAACTTTATTTCATTATATTATAATTGTGCGCGAAGTAAGAATATTAATTACACGTTTCGATTGCATTTATCGTCGCGCCGTCCAGGACGAGCACGATAATTCGCAAGCGTGTCCTATCGCCTATTAGAATATCATTTCGACGTTTCGATTCCATTATCGTTGCGCCCGCCAAGCGAGCGTTTCGCGCCGTTAACAATGCAATTTAATTATCCTCGAGGCTAGGTGCTTCCTGGAGGAGCGAGTGATGCGCAAGAACGAGCCCAATGAGCAGCGAGCCAGTGGGTCTGCACATTTATCGCTCGATTGCATCGTTACAACGGCTTACTCCCACGTTCCTCGATCGCTGTGAATGAATTATCAGTCGTCTTAAGCGGTTCTTTTTTCACGAATATTGCTATGCGGCGTACGCGTTTCGCGAGCTTGTGAGAATCGGCGAGCGAAGTAAGAGATCGGAGACGAGGAGAAAGCAGTGGAGCCTCTTGCGGAAAGGCGCGCGCAGCCGTCTCGTTAAAAATACAATTTCTCTCGCGTGTACATATTATAAATAGTTATATAGGGATATTCGAAGCAGATCGTATTTAGCTAGTCCGAATTTGAGGGGCGAAGTGGGTCACGTTGCGAGATGTTGTCAGAGTGTATGGAGAATATAAGAGAGAAGAGCAAGATATGTGGGTTAAAGTGTGTACGAATCGCGTGCGCGGGGCCATAAGCAGTGTACATAAATTATACATAAACAAAGTGTACATCGAAGGTTCGTGTACATAGTCATCGTGTCTCCTCCGGCGTCGAATTCGAATAATTAAAATGTTTCGATCGAGCTTGCGTGCCGTTCGTTCGGAGCGGCTACCCAATCGTCAGCGTAGTTCTGTCGTTGACCCGCCATTCCCTTCGAACGTGCGAATCGTTCGTTGCGCAGCAAGAGAAAAGTGTCTCCCTTTTTCCATTGTAAAAAAGAAGAAGTGGAAAACGATCGATTTGGATTTATTTTTGAAAGACTTCTAAGCTTTCTTCGAGCTTCAGGATTTTCCTCGTCAAAGATGCATTTCGACTTAACGAAATATCTTACTATTTCTTTTCGGCAAAATTACGCATAGCGATCGATATTTCGAGTTTGAAACTTCGCGTTGTGTTGCGCGTTTTAACGAAGCGTCCTTTGCTTCGTTAAAACGGAGCATGGAGGACTTCTCGAACTTGGCGTTTGTCAAATGAGATGCACGGGGACGCGTAATTAGGAAGAGCGAGGTGCTCTCGACGATTTCTCTCCTTGGCAAAGGACTTCTCGCGCGCTGGTGACGTTCCGTACACGTATCGAGACAGGTTTGCGTAGTCTTTAAATTTTCCGCCAGGAGGAATAATGGTTTTAACAGAGTTACTCGAATGTACGAAGTAGTCCATTGTGTTTCCTTGGCTAGTAGACAGGGTCACTTGCAACGATCTCAAGTTAGCGTGTGGAAAATCGATTGATTCGTTCCTTTTTAAGTTCCTCCCTCGATATCGCGCGACCCCGCGTCGCGTCACTTGACCATTCGTGCTAATGCACGTAGGGCCGTCAATGTATATTCGTACGACCTGTTTTGCTTTATTCGGTTAAATCGTTAATGCATCTGTTTAACAATTCAATGCCAAAATAGGCAGAGTTTCGCTCGGTCGGGTAGAACGTCGATATCGTCGAAATTCTGTCGAATGCTCTCCGCACCCACCTCCGAATGAATTTTGTAACTTGGCCGTCGATAGTCGCGCATGCGCTGGCGACGCTTCGATGTAAAATAGACGAGAGGCGAAGGGAGGGGTGTGGATAAATATGTGAAGTGAGAATTATATAACGACGTAGGACTGTAAGTATCTGACTGTTTAGATCGTTATTATAAACGCGCTATCGATTACGATGATAAGAGTACCAAGGAAGAGAACAACGACGTACATGTCTTAAAAATGTATGAAGATAATATATCGAATTTGAATTGTACCGGAGCGCCTAATTTCACCTAATCGTTACGACTCTTCATTTTCCAGGATGCGATATCGTTAACCAATTACCGCACACGACGGCTGTAGTCGTCCAATTTTTTTGACGATACGTAGGCAAATTACGTCTATAAAATGTGCGGCTACTAAAAATGTGCGGCAATGGGTTAAGAACCTCCCGTAGGAAAAAAAAAATGTCTCACTTTTTACGCGAGTGTGTTGATTCGTTTAAGCGATATTAACTCTTTGCATTCGAGAGGTGACCAGCAATGACCATTTTACGATGAGCGCTCGCCATTTTATATATTTTATATACATGACGTCCGATTTTATACAATACACTCAAATATCCCCGAAACGGTGCACTATGGTCATAAAGTCGTTTTTTAGTGCCAAAAGT
Source organism: Tiphia femorata (assembly GCA_944319695.1). Lineage (NCBI taxonomy): Eukaryota > Metazoa > Arthropoda > Insecta > Hymenoptera > Tiphiidae > Tiphia > Tiphia femorata. Next base: position 8,255,667 of record OX090902.1, read on the forward strand.
CGTTCGATGGCTGAATAGTGAACCGATTGCGATGAAATTAGTCTAAAAATACGCGTTATTTATTGTGCTATAGCAGAGATCTGCACTTTTTTTGATATTGCCATTTGTTAATTAATACAAAATCGAAATTGTTGTAAACTTTTGGCAATCATTTTTTGATTTGGGTGTTCGTAATTCCTTCAATCTTGATATACAACGGTTTTTGGGTGCGCTGATTACGAAACCGTGACATAAATTTCAAAATTCAAAATGGCGTAGCACGTCTTTGCCACTTTAGAAGCGGATAACAAGTGTGCATAGCATATCTTTCCAGCTGAAGAGATTAACAAATTGTAATATTAAAAAGAATGCAGGTCTCCGCTATAGTACAATAAATAACATGTATTTTAAGATTAATTTCATCGCAATCGGTTCGGAATTCAGCCGTCGAACGACTTTTGGCACTAAAAAACGACTTTATGCCCACAGTGCGGTGGTGTGAAACAAAAATACGTTTCAAACAAAAGTCTTACGACTTGAAAGGGGCTGTCAGTTGGGAGGCAATGATTTGACCTTGGAGAATCATTTGAAGGTCACGGAAAGATCACTGTCAATTTCTTAAATAGAATTCCCTATATCATATTCTTGTAGCTTATCTCAAGAGGCATCCAGAGCACAATAATGTTCCCTCGCAAGTACATTTTGAAATAGAAAGTAATTTCCGAAAAAGGCCTCGAGTGCAAAACATTGAACAGAAACACCTTCGACGTTAACGAATAATTGAATAAAAAATGCCAAACACGACGTTCAAATATCCCTTTGCCAATTTATCTTTCTCGAGAGAGCGACCCGATCGCTAAAACAGAATGCGCAATACGAAAGGGCCAATAGGTGTCGTCATCTGGCGGCAGCTCGGCGCGAACCAATCAGCGTGTCTGGGTACTCCGAGCGTGCCAACTACAGGGGTCGCTTCCGAGCATTGGGTTTAGTAGCGCGCGTCGCTTCGTCTCGTTCGGTTCGTTTCGCTTCGCAACGCGTCGCGCGTCATCCCTCGTTCCTCTCGCGTTCAGTCGTGTCAGTGGGTTCGCGCGAGTATCGCTCGTCGCTCGCAAAAAGTTTTCACTTCCGGAGAAAAGGGAGGAAGGATGACGGCAACGTGAAAAGGGACAAAAGAAGGCCGCAAGCAGAACGTGAGAACTCCGTTTGAGCGGGGTTCGCGCAAAACTCTCGAAGGATTCTCTTCTTACTTGGAGCAGGATGAGACTCCTGCTCGGCGTAGCAGTGCCCCTCTTCCTTCTAAGCTTCCGTGAGTACCTTCGTGAGCACGTTATTAGCCTCGTATCTTAAGGGCGCGCGTTATAAGGATCATTTTGAAATCGTTTTCAGCGATATTCTCTCGTTTCGCGCACGCTTCTCGGCCCGAGTGGATGGTAGGACATAGGTGGGGGGATGTGGGGGATGATTCACTCTCCTTTCAACGCGCGATACAAAAAGAGGGGCAAGCCGAGGGAGAGCGAGCGTCGCAGTGGCAAAGGATCATCGTGCCTACACGAAACGCGAACGTTCCGTACCTTCGCTTTAACTCTCGATCGCCTTTTCCGTCTTCTTCTCTCACGGCTCGGCCTTCTTCCTGTCTTCCCCCTCCACTTCGCCCTTGGCCTTTCTCACATTGGCGCACGCACGCGTTTCGCGTTCTCACGCATCGCAGCGCACGCAGGCAAGAGACCGAGTCCCTTGCCTCTTTCTCTTTCTTTTCTCTCTTCTCTTTCTTTTCTCTCTTCTCTCTTCTCTTCTTTCCTTTTCTCGTCCACTTTGCCGAGAGGACGGGTGGCGTCCCTGATAATTACGGTTAATTGGGCGCGCTCGAATCGCCACGATAACCGGAATATATCCGACCGGCTCTCGGGAGCTGGCCCGGCGCTGGTGCGCCTCCCGCTTCGAGCAATTCGATTCTTCCCTCGGCTACTCTCTCGGCCCTTTGAAATGGCCCGATGATACACGCCGGCAGCCGCGCCAGGATCCCACCGGTATCGACCTGCCTCCCTTTCTCAGACGTACACCGCGCTAATTCTCCCTCCGCGAGACCTCGCGATATTGGAATGCCGCTTGATTAGCGTAATGAATATCCGCACGGAACGGAGAGAATACCACGGAGTGGCATCCGACGGATTCTCCGGATGTAGAGACGAATGCAGAATTTTTCAACTCTTCCTCGTTCTAAAAGATCTTCCCTCCTTTCACGATTAATTTCTCGCATCAATTTGCCCGACAGGGGCAGGAGTACAGGTAAATTGCGGAATTGTTCAAGAGCTAGACTACATTCGGATTATACAGCTTCTTTCTTCCTTTTCTATTATGCCCGAAGAGGCTTACGGAAATTGAGACTTGCATTATTAATGCTACATCCTATCCCGTAAAATTTCACGAGACCCCTGCGTGTATCCTAGCGCGGATACCATCGCACACCAGCGCGCGACGCCCTTTTAGGGCGTTCACCGGGCATCCGGGTTACCACCTCGAACTTCGGCCGCCTTTATTTCTTGGAGTCGCGCTCTTCCGCGTAATTGTAATTAAAGTCTGCTCGCCGCGTATTTAAGTGGGACGAATAATTCGGTGGGGTATTCGCGAGTGCACGTGGATGCGCGCGAGGGCAGGTGGAATGGCGCGTAGAAGCGCGGATAATCGTGGAAGGGTTGAAACTTCGAAGCGTATCGTAGGTTTGGAACTACCACTGGCGGGGCATTATCGCAAATGAGATTTAAGCGGAGACGCTCCGAGTCTCCGGAGACCAACCGTGAAAATCCGATTATCGTGGATACGCGCATTTAGGATATCCCTTCATTGTCCTCGCGCTCCGCCGCCGTCTGCTCGTCGTCTGTGCTCCTGCTCCTCCACCATTATCGCGTAATTATTCCTTCTGTCCGGTTTTCATCCTTCTCGACATTCTCTCCCTCCTTCTCTCTCTCTCTCCTTCGTCTTTGACGGCGTCTAAGCTCCCTCGCCCACCTTCCAACTCTCACCCGCGCGCGCGCGCGCGCGGATCCGTCCATTTGTTTTTCTTCTTCTTCTTTTCCCGCAACCCTCGTTTCCTCCACTTCTCATCCGCGTCTCTCTTCCTCCTCTTCGACGGCACTCAAAGTTTCGCTCTCTCGCCAAACTTTCTCCCTTCGATTCTCGCGACAATAAGATCCCACCTCTCTTTTCATCATCCTCGCTTCTCTCTTTCGCTTTCGAATATCGATACTCCACCCCCAACCACCGTCGTAGTAGTAGTCGGTGGACTCGTGGAAGGGAGAGCTCGGGCCGAAAATCATAGCACGCCCGCAATTTGCAGCTCGCCCGTGCGCGGATCGAACGTTCCAATCTCACGTGCCCGCGCTTCGGCGGGATGAAATTTAGATTCGCCGGTGGGGTGGACGTCGGTGCTGCTGCGTGCGCACACACGCGTCCATCGACGTGGGTTTCCGTGTGGGATCGTAACGACGGGTTGCTATGGTGGTGGTGGTGGGATGGTGTGGCGGTGGTGGTGGGAGCGTAGACGGCGGTGGGTTCTGTGAAAGAGGAGAGAACCGGTTCGATAGCCGTGGCACATCTACAAAGCGAATATACGCAGACTCGGCGAAAAGTGGGTCCTCTCACTCTCTCTCTCTCTGTCTCTCCCTCTCTCTCTTTTGTTTCCTCTCTTCTTTCTCCGCCTTCTCTCTCGATCGCTTCCTCTCTCTCTTCTCTTCTATCCGTCTACGCTCTACGGGGTGCCGCGTCGCTCGCGTAGAGTATAGAAGAGCGCGCCCTACTACCTACGGAACAGAAGAGAGACGGATAGGTGACAGTTTATTGCACCCTGGAATTAAATAGTATCCCGGCGTGCGCCGCAGGTCGCGCTCTTGCGCAATTTATAATTGGCCACTGCCGAATTCCGGTTTCGTCTCGCCGCCCACTTGGATTCCCAAATCGTGCGGCTTAATTAACTCGAGGAATAGGAGCAATCCCGGAGTCGTCGGGTAATTTGGAATTTTGTATGCGCGCGCGTCAGCGGAAACGGAGCTTGAAAATGCTCCATTACGAAACGCGCGAATGAGCGTGTTATAATCCTATGTGTATTCTATGTGTTCGTGGTAGAGACGTTGTCTTCTGCTCTAGGGTACTATGAGTACCCGCGCATACGTCCTATGTAAAATGGCACGGAATATTTCTCATAATGTAACTAACGTTAGTTTCATTCCCGTGGCATTTGGAGAATTATCCGAAAATACTTTACGAGTTTTAGTTTTCACGAGCAAGCGCAGGATGCTCCGAAAGACACGGTACTGAATCCAAATCAACCGAATCAAGTAGTACGTAAGTTAGCTTTTTTCGGAGAGTAATAAACTCACGAACGTCGACCCAGGTAATATTATTCGCCTGTTCGGTTCAGTCCATACGTATATTTTGGGCGCGTCTCGTGGGTATACGCACCCTGCTCCAAAAAGCTTGTCTCTAAAATCCGAAGAAATAAACAGCCGCGATATGCAACGAGAGAGGAGGAAAGCTTCTCTTTGCAGTCCGAGCTCCTAGCCGTCTTCCTACACTCACGGACGTACCGTTCCGCAGTAATACCCGTGCTCGGCTCGACCGAGCTCCAATAGAGCCGTGCTCACGCGGTGGCACAAGGGTCGCACGACGCTCTCCGCGTGCATATCGACGACGACGACGTCGACGTAGCGCGACTACGTAACACGCGTCACCCTCTCCGCTGGCTCTCGCACGCGCGACGAGTGGTAGGATCGGTGGATGCGCGTGTTGCGTCGGTCGTGCGTCCTCGTACGTGCCCCGTGGCTCCTTTCTACCCCCCTCGTTCCTCACTCCCCTCTCGTGGCCCTCTAGCAGGCGACCACTTGGCTATTCATCTTGGTCCGGTGGTCCTAATTACACGTCTCGGGTTACGGACGAGGACGAGCATCCCGGAGAGTTCGACGAGGATGAGAGACGTCGTCGTCCTGTGACCGGAGCAAAAGAGAGGAGGGTGGAGGATGAAAAAGGAGAAGGAGGGCACGCCAAGTCCCGTCAGCTTTCGGGGTGCTCCTCATCGGCCTCTGGCTTCCACGGGCCTCCACCGGCCTCCACCGGCTTCCACCTCGGCATCCCCGAGGTGTCCTTTTTCTCTCGCTCTTGTCCTCCTTTTCCCTTCGTCCCTCCTTCCGCGACCTTTTTTCTGCCTCTTACCCCCGATCCTCTCACCCCGTCGCATCTCACCGCTCTCCACGACCTCCTTCTCCTCCCGTCCTTTCTCTCGCTTTTTACTCCAGCTCTCTCTCTCTTTCTTTCTTTCTCTCTCTCTCTGTCTCTCCGTACTTCAGAATAGCTCGATCCTTCCAGCTTTTCTCTCTTTCATTTCTTTCTTTCTTCATTCGCGTCCTGGTAATCTCGTCCACTCTTTCTTTCTCCTTCTCACGTTTCACTTTTCCTCCCCCCTCCCCCTTCCTCTCCTACCTCGTCTTTTTTACCCTGGTTTGCCACTAAAGGCCCCTTTGTCCGGCGCTCGGCGTGCGCGCGGCTATTTTATACACCGAATTTTATTCACAGCCTCCCAGTTACTTACGAGAACCTTCTCTCTCTCCCTTCTTCTTCTTCTTTCTCACTCGGTCGCATGCAAGCTCCGGTGTTTCTGAAACCGCCACCGAACAGGCCGCGCGCTCGTTGCGCGTACCCCTTTTTCCATGCTCCTACCCGTGGTCCCGTCGCCGCGCCGGCACGGGCGGTGCGCGTGGAAAATGGGATCGAGAGAGAGAGAGAGAGAGAGAGAGAGAGAGAGAGAGAGAGAGAGAGGAAGCGGAACGAGGAAAAAGGAGGAGAGAGAAATTGTATTAGCCCTTTGATCCCCGTGGGCCCCTGAGTGGAACGAGTCGGAAGAGAGCGAATAAAAGAGCGGCTCCCGCATAATACGGCTATTTACGCATAAAGAGCGAAAACGACGACGTCCTTTTCTTCGCGCTCGCGCGCGCGACAACCACCGTGTGCGCGACCACGTCGGCGCCGACGTCGAGACGCGCGCAATTTTCGCAGCTGCGCGCACGCCGCGCGTATGGTCGACGGGACGCGTAAAGGGGGAGTAAAGTTCTCGTTGACTCCTGGTTTTTTTTTTGTTTTTATTAAGATTCGTAACTACCTCTCGACAGTTTCGCACGGCGATTTCAATAACGCGAGAGGTTCTTGGAGAAGAGTGCGAAAGTAAACGTCATTTTTTACGACAATTCGCAGCGATCCACTGAGAAATTCCGAGGCAGCTTTCGAATTAATAGCGAATTCGATCGCCTGCACTGATGTACACCAGTGTACACTGAGTACAAACTTTCCCAGTGCAGCGTGTTCAATCAATTCCCTTTCTTCCAGTGGTTGCACTCATTGTATTCGGTTGTATTGCACTATTATAGTGCAGATCCTATGCCATATTCGATGAGTATTGCACTAATTCTGTGTAGCCTTGATTCCGTGTTCGGTTGCACAAAACACATTGCACAAGTGCAAAATTTATTACACCGCCAATTTTGACCGTGCAGTCTGGTACACCAGTTTCAAGTGGCGGAAAAATTTAAAATGTGAACAAAAAAATGTATAGTTTTAAATGAAATATTACAGAGCAGTAGTAGTGATGAGGAGGGGAATTTTCTAAAATTATGTTACAAGAACTAAAAGACCGAAGATTAGTAATTACTTAGATGTTATAAACGAATATTCAAATAATGAGGTAAGTAAATTTATATTACAAAAAATTGTTAACATATATTGTAGAAGTTTTAAGATCATCAGCCTTATTGAAAAATCTCTCTAACTTTGTCCTCTGTTGAAGGTAACGGATTGTTCAATCCGTTGCCCTAATCTAGTGCAGCACTCGTACGGTTTAGGGCGACATTGGTTCAGTGTAGTGTAAACCGGACCTAGTGCAACACTCGTGCTGTTTAATGCAACACGAGTTCAATGTCAGTGCAAATCGACCGAATTCGCTATAAGAAATTCCTTCTCTTTACGCTCTCTCGAATTCGTCGACGTTTCTCCCTCGAGGATATAACGAGGTTATTCCGGACATCGACGACGACGAGGACGCATTATCTCTTCTGGGTGCACGGGACAGCGCCTGTTGTTTCCGATAAGCGAGGATTCTGGGAACATCCTGTGCCCTGGACCGTTCCACGTGATTCATCGCGCATCGGCGCGAGACGATAAAGAGACGACCGGATAAAGCGGGCGCACGCGTACAACGGTCGCGTAATCGGAGCCGAATTTTCGGCCCTTCCACGGTCCTCGGGACAAAGTGGGACTCTTCTAGCTGCTGTCGAATCGCGGTTAAACGAAGCGATCGACGACGAGGCAAATTGAATCTTCCTCTTTCGCCGGAGACGATTCGTACGCCTCGGTAAATTCTGAGATTATCTTTTTACCGTTCCGATATCGAATCTTCCGCTTTCTCCCGGTGCTTCCGCGCTAAAGTGCCTCTTTTCTCGTCTTCTTCCTTCCTACCCCCTCTCTTTCTCTCTCTCTCTCTTTCTCGCGTTTGCCAAAGAGCAAATTTTTTGTCGCTGCGCTTTTCAGTTCTTTTTCAGAGAGTCAAAGCGTGTACGCGCGAAACGCCTCGATGCGGACAAAGGCAACGTTTGATGACCCGCCGCGGCAGCAGTGGCGGCAAGAGACGCGGATAATATATTTCGAGAAGCGCGCGACGAGTTTGCCGGGAGTAGGATACGGGGTGTGGGCGCGAGAGGAAGGAAAGGAGGCGAGAGAAGGGGGGCACCTCTTTGAGATTCATCGGTGCGTTGTCATTATGCACGCGCCTACTGCGAAAATGGCGCACTCCGCGCGCTCGATCGGCCCTTTCCCGCTGCACGAATTCCCTTTGACTCCGCGTCGTTCTCGTGAATGCCCGGAGGGCTGCTCGTGTGACTGCAGGCGCCCACCCGTGCACGCGCGCGAGCCTCTCGATTTTTCAATTTTTTTTTTCTCCCCTCCCTCTTGCCACTTCCTTTTTTTCTGTTTTCTTTTTGTATTTCCTCTCTCCAGTTCGCTCGCGCTCTCCCTCTCCTTTCACCCTATCGCCCGCTCTTCCCCTTCTAATAGCGCCTCTTCAACGTGTCTGATTTTTCTCGCTCTTCACGAGCGCGCTTCGCCCTTTTTCCACGCAGCCCTTTCACTCCTACCTCTCTCTCTCTCTCTCCTCTCTAGCTTTTTTTTTGAACCTTCCCCCTTTTTTTCAGGCGTTTTATTTAAACCCGATAAAGAGATCTCGTCGGGCGCGAGCTCCTCGCGCTCGTCGCACGGTTTGTTGCTTCTCGCTCTTGCGGATGAAGGGCCGATCGATGCTCGTCGATTGAGCCTTTGAATTTTTTTCTCTTGCTATTTTCTCGTCGGCCGTTGGAGAGTAGGCAGAGCTCGTTACAGTACTCGGATGCGGCGATCGAGTTCGGAGTATTGCTTTGTTGGCGATTGTTTTTCTCCCTTTTTTTTCTTTTTCTCATCCTAACGCATCTTCTTCTCCCGGACCATTCTTCGTGCAAGAATTGGGTCGGATTAAAGTTCCACCGCTTTCTTTCTCCCGTACTTTTCGACATTAGGAAAATACGAGTTTCTGCTTACGTGGATCGGCGAGGTCTATATTTAGAGAAGCCAAAGAGAATACGAAAGTCCGAGGCGCAGAATCCGAGTAATCCTTTCTCGCGCGATTCGTCATCCCCCTGGCTTCTCTTGGTCGTCCCTTTTCCTCAGGCTCCATTTGCCTTTGCAAAGTTCGGTCGTCGCGAAAGGTCGGCCAGTCCTTTTCCAAGCCGTGACGCCACAGCTGATTCTTTCCGGTCTCCTCGTCCTTCCTCTTTATCTCCTGCTCCTCCTCTCCTCCGGACCAGATCTCTCGCATCTCTTAGTCGTTCCTCTTCGGGGTGCGCTAACGCTGAAATCGAGACGCTTATCTCGAAAACCGGACGAAGATAAAACCAGATCCCCGCCCTCCCTGTGCTTTTGTTCTCCGACGATTTTTGTAATATTTATTCGGACCGGCTCCACCCAGTAAAACAGAAGTATTATTTTCAACGACAGCACGGCGTTTCTCTATCTTCGGTGTATTTTCCCTCGTGCTTCGAATTTGGAGTGGACATCGAGTGTCGCACAGGTTTCACGAAGAGAAATATTCGTGAATTTTATTTCTCTTTACGAGAAGCGTCACTCGTGCATGGTTTTTGCTGAATTCTACGAAAATGAGGAAGGAAAGACTGAATAAACTTGGGGAAATTTTAGTACCACGTTCGGAGCGACCAATATACGTGGGTAGTCCAAAATTAACATAACGAAAATTATAATTGTAAGCAGAAAAAAACCTCTTCAAAGCACGAGGAGATATAACGGAAAATTGAAGAAAAATACAATTTATCCCTAAAACAAATAGAAAAGTTAAAGTTAAAGCTGCCAGTCAGAGGCAGCAAGGTGTTCGCGCAATTGGAGACAGAAAGAGAGAGAGAGAGGAAGCGATTTGAAATTACATTCCCGACATTCCGTTACAGCTCCCATCTTCGCAAACTTGGCCGATCTGTCGCCATATTTGCGTACAGCCGTAGGCGAAACGGAGGAAAGCAATTAAAAAGGACAATGGACTCCCTCGGGGCCGTAGCAGCTTCCTACCGGTGGAACTTCTCTCGGTTTTCTTCATATTCGCGCGTAACCCTCGAGGGAGAGAAAGAGGAAGAGGGTGAAAGAGGAACGCTCGGAAACGATAGTCCCCGGTCTATACGGGACGATTGGCCCGCGGAAACTTGGCGGTGCCAACCGGAAAGATATCCCCGAAAATTACTGATTCCACGAGCGTCCGCTTCGTTATCTTCGTCTCTCGCTCGGACCGCGGTGCCGTAAAGCGCCGCATTATTTGAGAACTTCGGCCGTTACTTCTCCGGAACCGCTTCGTAATTCAGAGAGCGGAATACCTCGGAGACCGGGGACGAGTAAAAATCGGTGGATTTGGACACCGCAGAGGAGGAGAAGCCGGACCAGGCGCAGGTACCCGTGAAAAAAAATTTAACCCGCGACGGCGGCCACTTCCAAACGAATTCGCAAACGAATTGCTCGCCAGAATTCGAGAGAAATTCGTCGTGCACATTTTTTCCGCCAGTCGGGTCGCAATCGTCCTCGAACGTTCTTGCGATAGGTCGACGATCGAGTCTACGCGGCTTTAAGTGAAATTTTTATCGGAGGTCGGCGACTGGGTAGAAATTATTTGTGCTGGTAGCTATGAAATTATTTATGTCTGTTCGTCGAGACTCCGTTTCTGTATGGGACAATAATAGAAATACGATGCTCGTCGTTCGCCGTTCTTTATAAAAAATCCATCACGATTCTGTGGCATTTAGGTGATATCCTCCTTGTCAACGAAGGAAAAGGAAAGAAGGAGATAGCCTTGTGGCCGCTTCCTGTTGGACGTCTATTGGATATCTTATTATCTGGCGATCATTCGATCAGTTTTCCGATAACCGGACGGATTCCGCGGAACGTGCAGGGAGAATCGAGGAATCGACCTACCGTATCTGTCCGAGTCAACGAACTCTAAAACTCGTTCTCGAAGCTAAGGAAGGCGCGTACTGTCGTCTCGCGGAAAAGTGCGCGGGAAAAGTTTCGCCGGCCTGACTCTTTCTCTTCCATTTCTCTCAACGTCTCCGCTCGCGCGGAGCACGATCTCCGCCAAAGGGTGATCCCTTCTCTCTTCTTTTTCCTTCTTTTCTCTCCTCCTTCTTCTGCTCATTCTTCGAGCAGTTCTCGCATTAGAGAAGGCGATTCACGCCGTGGCCCTCTATCCGCCTTCGTGCTTCTCCGTCTATGCTCCCTTCCTCGCTCATCTTCCTCCTTTTTTCTTAATAAGACCTTCGCCACGACGTCGTCGGCGACGGTGACGGAGGTAAGCGCCTCGTCTCAACGGACGCGCGCGCGCGAAAAGAAAAGGGAGCCTGATTCTCCAGGACACATTCAGAATCGCTGAAAACGTCCCGAGAGCGTGAATTGCACGGTGCTCCTCGGGGCGTCGTCTGGGAGGCGGCACTCCGAACACAATTTCCGTACGGCAACGAGCGAGAAGAGGGTAGAGAGAAGAGTAAGAGGAGGAGCGAACACGAGGAAGAAGAGGCGATCAGAGCCTGCAAGAAACGCGGGATGAGGAGTCGCGTGCAGGCAAGCGAGTGCTTCTCGCGTTTTAACTTTTTCACCTTCCTCTCCCTCCGTTCAGTCTCTTTCCAAGTTCCGCTTGGATCACGTTCGAACTCCGAACACTGCGTGTCTCGCAGAAGTCTTCGACTTCGGGACTTTGCGAAGGTAGACGAGAACGTTCGAGGAACAGTCGGTAATTTATTATGCAAAGTTACGCAAAGTTACGGCTAACTTTGACTCACGGAACGCTTGGTCGACGGCTTAACGCATTTTCTCGTTCACCGTTCTATTAATCACCGCGATCGTATCTAAACGTTTGTAGATTCGTCGAATAAAGAATCGTAACAGGTCGTAAAAGTTATTCGAGGCTACGTGCTCGGTTGGTCCGTGCTCTTTCGAAGTGATCTCGCGCAACATTTTACCCGATACTCAACCTCTCGAGCAAGTTCGGAAGTATTCAGTCCTCTCGTGAAATCAAGAAACGAGGAGGTATCTTCGTCTGGGCGAGGCCTGGCTCGATCTTTCTTCGATTTTAACGAGTTCGTCGTTACGAGAGTCACGTATACCGCCCGCGCGGAAAAGATTTTCAACGGTAACGAGCCAACTTCTCTCTTCACTCTTTTTTCATTTTCGCGGGATCCTTCTGGCGGATCTCGAGAGTCCTGCGCGACGAATTATAATAATCGTGGCTCGGATATGAGAGAAGAGGTGACTCGAACGTCGTTAGTCCGGTGAACGAAATTTTTCGGTTTAACTCTCGTACAGCGAGTATATATCTTTAATGTGTAGGTTCTCGCGTGAATAAGAGAACGCGACTAAGTAGCGCCTGAATTTTTAAATAACCCCGAGAAACTGCTATTATGCTAATGGTACGGGGCGATCTCCCCTTTCGAAACGCGATGGCGAGGAGATAAGCGAGATTAAAATGCGAACTTCGTTGAAACAAGATCCCGCTTGGTTAACGAAAATTCGCTCGTGTCTATTAAAATATTCGCTGGGTTAAAATTCACCCGATACCATTGTTCGCGATCACGTAAGATTTTCTCGTGCACGAAATCTCCGAACTCTTTCTCGACGAGTCTGCTCCCTCTCCTTCTCGAAAGGAAGGAGAAATCTTCCGCTTGAGCCGACGTGCCGCAGATAAGAGGCCGTAAAAGAAAAAATGAGTAATCCTCTTCTCTTTCACGATGCATTCGACTTCTTACGCGAAGCGCTCTCGTACCTACGTGAGGCGCATAACAGGCGCATTTACGGGCGCTTAGGCGTACATTTTTGAGAGGACGGGCCTGGGGAGAGAGGTGTGCACGGGGTGATGGTGCTACGCCGAAAAATCGGACAGCTTGTGTAAACGTCGTAGCAGCGCGCCGCAGCTGCAGCTGCCGACAGACACGGACGAAGGGGCGGGGAAAGTCACGGAAAAGGAGAAAGAGAAAGAGAAAGAGAGAAAGCGAGAAGCAGCAGTGGTAAGAGTAAACGTGAGGCAGGGACAGAGATGTTTGGGTCGGTGAAGCGAGAGCAATCTCGAGAGTAGGTCGTAAAAGCGGTCGTGTTTACCTCTTGCGGAGGTTTCACGACCGGCACCAAAGCCGAGTGACGAGCGCGCGATCCTTTTTTTAGGATGCGCGCAGCGCGTTGATAAACCGTGGCGAGGATTGACAACTCGTCGGAGCTCGATGCAAAGGGGAGATAGCGTGGCCCGTATAACAAGAAGGTTCTGTGAGGCCCGTCGAATCGACTGTGTCCGTTCGCGCCTCTTTTTCCTCGTGACTACGCTATTTATCAATCTCCGCGCTCCTTCCAGCCGTTTGTATAAAGCTAACGAAGGGACCACAGATTTCCTTTCGATCTTATATATTCCGACGAAATTACTTAATATTTGGGTACCCTTACAAATTTATTGGAAGTAGGACCATCCGTGGAAGTAAATGGAATTTCGGAATGTTAATTAATAATTATTGAAACGTGTAAAAACATCTCGGCTTGGTTCGATACGCTGTTTAAATTACGTAAAGAGAATTGGCCCGGCGATGATGGTCGGGTAATGAGGACCGATTACATATGTTAATCTTGCCTCGTGACCGTTCAGTCCGGAACAGATTTGAAAATTAGTAGGGTGCCGGTTGGGTCTTACAACCCGTGACGACGGGTGGGGATGAAACGAGAGAAATATTAGGAGCGTCGAAATCGCGTCGAACGATCCGGCCAGGAGGGACGAGGCCCTACCTGAACTCACAATTAGATAGGGTCACCAGCCAGCGGGGCACCGAACAAAGACAGATAAAAGAGCGGGGCCCCTCTTTTGATAGATTTACGATTCGGCACTGCCAACGTAACCGCCTGTTAGCTTGGCCTCGGGTGCTCGGAACGTTAGAGACCCCGGTAAATGGATTCCAGGGATGATTTTTTCATCCCTCATAGTTTTTTCACCACTCGCGGAGACAACCGATCGGGAAAGGTCGATGAAACGTTTAAACGCGCGAGAACGCGGATAGACCGATAAGAGAGAATGGAGCGCGGGATATTTGTAAAATCGGAGTGAACGCTTTAACGGAGCCGCGCGTTCGCAGCGATAGCGAGTGCGACGAAAGGCGGGCTGGCAAATTGGAAATTTTCGAGAACACGCGTCCGCCAACGATTTCGACGTGGATTTGAAATTAATCATTATCAGAAATACCTGTAAGCGAGCATTGTGCGTATGCAACATTACAACGATAATTACTGCGGGTACGCGAGAACAAATTAATTGCTTCTCGATATCCTGGCGAGCGTGATAACGTCGAGTTACGCGGAAATCGATGCGCGCTTCGCCGTACGTTCCATGGTATGGGGCGCTGACGCGAGACCCGACGAGAAAAATATTTTCCGTGTAATACGCGCAAACTCTCGTCCCGGCTCGAGAGCAATTTTTGCTCCGAAAATACTTCTCCGGATGCTCGAGAATTTAATTTGAAAATTTCGATACGTCGAGTCGCGCGATATGGAACGAAGGGGAGCGAATAGTCGAAAATGTGCAATTAAATTTAATTAGCGCATTGGCGAAGCTGGAAACCGAGTGGAGGGTAGGATCGACGGTAAGATACCTCGAGAGAGGGTGAACTTTATTTTTTAGCCACCACTCCGTAGGAACTGTTTCTTATTTCCTTATCGTACGATCGACGAGGACGCTCGAAGAGATAACGCGGACGTCGTGTTCGAGGGTTGAAAAAACATTCACGTGCTTTTTCGTTGGCAGTTTTTATTTCCTCTTTTTTACTTTGCGAAAATGCCGCGGGCGGTCTTATCGTTACAACCTCTATAGGTGGGCATTCACGGACGCGCGTACATCGCGCGGAAACAACTGAACTGGGAACAACCGCCGTATATTAATACAACCTTCCGTTGAAACACAGCAATCGATTTTGCATCGTTGCATGGGGGAGCTTAATCCGCGCCCTTGCTCGGCATTGTGTCGAAAACGATCGTGCGATCGATGTTTGAAATCGCGCTTGACATGTATCGCACATTTCCCTTTTATCTGCTCCCCGTTCCCCTGTAACTCTTTATCTCTCTTTCGCTCTCGCCAATTCGTTCCTTTCTTCTCCGTCCTCCACTTCCGTGTATCCGCGCGCCTCCCTTGTTCGCGTTTTCCTCTTGTCCTCTCGGTAGGAGGTACTTCGGAGTCACCCGGCCGGCGGTTCGAGGGAAATAAAAAAAGGGTAAATATTCATAAATGGCCGTTTCTCGTTGAAACTTTTTCCCCGTCGCCCTTCGACCTTCCTCCGTTTCGGAGCGAGCGTAGTGGACGCGCGCACCTGTACTCTACACCTCCTCCTCCTCCTCCATCGGTACAATACGGTTCGTTTAATTTTCACAAGCGACTATTTACAGCTCGTTGTCGCCGTTTGTCTGGCCCCGATGCTATGCGAGTAGCGCGCGTTGCATTAAAAAAGGACGATTGCCACCCCCCTTACCGCGTCCTGGCTCCGGGTGCACGTTCTATCGGCGAGCCGCGATTAAATTGCCAGGTCGGGCGACTCGATGGAGTTGCCTTTATTAAGCGGACGTAATCGAAAAAATTCAGCGCCGGTTCGGCGCGCGGTAACTTTTTTCCCGCCGCTCGGGGAATTCATCGTTGGGCGAAACGATATTCGATAGCCCGAAGGGAAAAGCGAGACTGATGGGGAGCGTTGGATGTTTCGCGAGAAGCGATGCGTTCGTCGCGCGTGCATAGATTTTCGTGCCCTCTCTTTCCAATTCTCTCGTACGTCATTTCTCCCTCGCTCTCTCTCTTTTATAGCCTGTAGATATCTTAATTACCATCGGCTACTTTCAAGTTTTTCTTTATGTTTCTATTCTTGTTTTTGTTTCTGATGTGTAATGTTACTTACTCGAATGGAGTAGCTTGTGATGCTTAGGCCTGCAAAGTATAGTAGATAGCATAGGTAGTTTTTAAGCATTTATTGAGGCATAGTTTGTCTAAGCCAGGCGCTTTAGGCGATCTCTTCTCAAAATGCAATAAATTGTCATTGTCATTCTCTTTCTCTCTCTTTTTTTCTCTCTCGCCCGCGCTCTCTCTGGAATAATTTGCCTAACGCAATCAAAGAATGTAAAAGTTACGGTAGTTTTTTAGACAAAAAATAATTTTTATCGTACAGAGAACGAGCTGTGTAGTAGCTTCAGGTATAGCTATTGCTACAATTATATCTATAGTTATAGCCTTCATTAACGTTTGATATTTCGAATTTCTATGTTTGCCTTTACTTTATTTTGATTTACTTTCATTTTATTTTACGTTACATTGTTTTTTTCTTGCAAATTGATTGTACTCATTGACACCGTAGTGCGTTACTTGTAAACTTGGGCGCACGCTCTAAATGAACGAACGAATGAATTAATGAATATTATATTAAGCTACAGGACCTAAGGTCCCATATAAGCATCCGAAAATTACGAAAAACAAATTAAAAAAGTGTGAGAGAACAATAGAAACAAAATGAAAGAGACAAATAATTCAATTGTTCCTCAACAAGAAAGAAAAGGCAGAGGTGAGTAACAAATGATGATTAACTCTGCCAAAAGCTCTCGAAAAATCAAAAGAGACCATGATAGTAACTTTCCTTTCATCAATTGGCATTCTGACATCATCCAAAATCCTCAGAAGTGCAGTTTGAGTAAATGTTTTGACTCCAAGTAAAAAGATAACTGGAGTGCAACGATTTTCTCTAAAGGTTTAGGTGCAGCACATAAAAGAGAGATAGGTCTAAGATCAGAAGGAAGAAAAGGATTCTTAGTTTTAGGAATGGGTTTGACAATAGATTGCTTCCATATTGAAGGAAAGGAGCCAGAAGACAGTGAATCATTGTAAATGTCTAGAAGAAGGTGGCAAAATAACAGGAAGAGACATCCAGGGAGACATCTTAATAAGGGAAGGGGAAATCAAATCAACAGCCTTGGAGTCACTCTTCAAAGATTTAAGAGCATCGGTCAGTTGACCTGGTGTAACATGGCCAAAGTAGAACACATCTAAAGGGACTAGGTTCCAGAGTGCAAAAAAAATGTATATCCACCCGTTCATTCTCTCAAAATAAATAGTCTGTCGTTTAAAAGCGGTGGTCGAGAAGGATCAAAAGCATCCATCGAAATTGCAGAGCACTCCGTCGGAGTAGGAATTATAATGCTTTAAAGCGCACTAAAATTGTAATATCTCCATACGCCGATTTCCTTTTCCCTTTTCTTTCCTGCCCTGGCGAATCGTCGGAATATAGATATCTTCGGCTTCAGAAGCTATCGGTAAATTGCGTGGAATTACTCCTGGGAAATACGTCTTGCGTTTGTCCCGCGAAAAGGGCCGCGAGAGGTGGAGAAGGACTGGGAAAATGAGAGAGGGACGTCGTCAGAGTGAGGCAGACAGAAAGGGAGAATTCTGTTTTATCTGCTGAAGTTACTCCCCTACTACCGATGGTTGGGTCCCCTCAAAGGCACTTTTCCGGCTTCCGGATAAATCAAAGACCGCGCCGATATAATGCCATCACCCGATGTAAATTATTCGTCCTCCTAACGAGACCCCGCTCGTCATCGTCCACGAACCCGTCGCAGTTGGCAAGCATACAATCACGAGGAGAGTCGATTCTACCTACTCTTTTTTAATTACCTGTGAGGACGCACTATTTCTCTCTCTCTCTCTCTCTTTCCTTCTCTTTCTCTTTTTCTCTCTGTTTCTCTCTCGCGTAGGACCAGTCGAAGAGACAGGAGGAGAAGGATTTGCGTGAATTTACAATGTAAATTTGCAAATTCTCTTCAGTTTCGTGGAAAACCATCGGACGCATTCGAATTTTTATCGGCACCTCTCACGATCAAAATCGAAGAACTTTTTACCTCTATTATTAACGAATTTTTTCATTCACTTTGTTTATAGTGGCTACCGCGCTAGCGCAGGACGGCCATCTCTACTTCACGGTCAGTCCCGACAACCACTCGGTCGTCGAGGGACTTCCGGTCAGCCTGAGATGCGAGGCCGAGCCAAGCTCCCACGTGAGATACTCGTGGAAGATCGATCAGCAACCTTTGGCGCCGAGCCCGAGAAGGCATCAGGTCGGTGGTGACCTTTATATCACGAGGGTCAATCGGATTTTGGACAGTGGAAAGTTCGTGTGCGTGGCTAACCATGTGGAGACCGGATACTCGATCGAGAGCTCGCCGGCCAAGATCGACGTACAATGTAAGTCCTCTGAGTTTTTCTTCCATCGCTTACGACTCGCAATCGTAAGTCGGCATATGCGCCAAATTGAATTTGAATCGTGGCGTGACGCACTCGATACGGGCTCATAGGTTGTCGGCTAAATGCGATTGAAATTTCACTCCAGATACCCCCGAGGTAATTGCTAAATGTGCCGTAAATTCATCCGGCGTACGATTATGATCGTGATTATTTACAATCGCGTTCAGAGTAGATTGCAAGAGGGTAGGGGAGCGGATGACGTCGATTGAATCGGTAGTTTACTACGATTACCGAAATTGTTCTCTACGTTACGTGGAAAGGGTGCTTATCGGATTTCACTTACCGCGCTATTCTCCTATGAGATTTTATTTGCTAATATTATTACATGTAGTTACTGCTGCTGGACGACTCTATCGATGATGCGAATCTACATCGTCAGTTGAGACTTCCATTTGTAGCGCAAATAATAATGGCAGTAATAGGACAAGCGTGCAAATTGAATGAATAAGCTGTCGGGTGTTGCTATCGTTAGTTAGAGTATCGTGTTAGATGAACTAACGATAAAGCCTCGAGGTGCCACGCTCAATTACAATTGCATACTACCGCTGACATTAACGGCTCGATTCACATCGTTCTGGTTTAGTCGATATAGGACCTTGGTATCACGCGGACGCAGAAAAAGAGAGATCTCGGTGGTGAAGTGACGTTAACGCAAAACGCGAAGAACGACGAAGGGGCGACGCTTGATGACGGCGGCGAAAAGTCACAGCGATTTGTCGTCATCGTCATGGGAGTTTTTAGTTGTCCCCATTCCTACGGCCGGAGAAAGAGCAGATCAAACGCCTCGTGCGCGGAGGAATTACACGGGCGAGGCAACGCAAAAAAGGGGCTTGGAATGGAGGGGGGGGGGGTCGAAAGGGGGTGTGAAGGAGACGCGGAGAAGCGATGGACAAAGGGGTGGGACAGGAACGAAGAAAGGAAAGGGTGGTGGAGACAAGTCGGTGGAAGAGAGATGATGCACTGGGGTCTGCGGGCTCGGAGACACGAGGAGTGAGAGGAAATGCAAAGGGAGAGAATGTGTGGATGAGCGGTGGAGAGAGAGGGAGAGAAATCGAAAGAGAGAATCGGATAGACGGATGGACACACACGCGGAACGAGAGAGGATACGGAAAAATGGAGAGGGTGGAATCGATTCGCGATTGCTACAGTGTAAACGGCCCCTACCACCTTTACAACCACCCCTACGAAACCACTCGGACGATCGCAGCACCGTCACCACAGTCACGACCACCACAAACGTAAAACGCAAACGCGCGATCGCATCCCATCGGGTCCATCACCACCACCACCACCACCACTACCGTCATCTCCGCCATCACGCGTCGTCCGCCTAGCACCTACCGGCTCCCCAATTATTCGCCCGCGCGACATTAATTAAGCAAGATAATTTGCCCTCGAGCCGCGCTGCCCAATATGGCGGCTGGGTTCAGGCCAGGTGGAGGAGAACGAATAGTAGGAGGTTGCGAGAGTAGGCAAACGCGCGCGCGAAAAGCCCGAGGCCGCGCGAGGAGAAGCGGACGGCGCGCAGAGCTCGGGCCTCGCGTTTTAATGATTCGAAAACGGTGAAGGGTCCGCTCTCGCGCCTCTGGGAGGCTACGGGGGTGTGAAAAATAAACTCGGCGACTACGACGATACGCGGGGCAACGAGCGAAGAGGAGAGAAACGCGCGAGCATTATGAACGGGTACGTGATTTTTCTCGGTTTCTAGAAAAGGAAGAAATTTTCTTTTTTTTGTATCAGGAAAGCACAAAACGTCCGCTTTTCCATAGAAAGGGGGTGAGGAAGGGGTCGAGGGAGGTGGTGGTAGACTGCGACGAGGAGGAGGGTGCAGGTCGCGAGCGAGGGGTTTGTAGAGAAAAAAGGAAGGAGAGAGGAAAAAGTAACTGGCGTGCGAGGGCTGCCGCGCTTGCGTATTGAATGAGTAATGAAGAAATTTGCAAAAAAAAAAAAAAGAGAAAAACGCGCGTATTATTAAATCGAGGAACGGGCGAGAGGTCGATGGGGACGAACGAACGCGCACGAGGGTGAGAGAGAGAGAGAGAGGAGGAGAGGTGGATGACGAATGAGTGGTACAACGGGGGGGCGCGCGGGAAGGGATGAAGGTAGGGCGGGGGTGAGGGGAGAAAAATAGAGAGCGAGAGAGCAGCAACGACGCCGGGGCGTCGTTAGCGCCCCGGCGTCTCGTTATCATGTATCGTTTCATAATTATTATTACACGTAGAGCTGGCAGGGCGGTGGAGTGCAACGGGCATGAGTACATTTAGCGCGTGCTTAATACCCGTCGCCGACTCGACTCCCTTTGATAATTGCAATAAACATAATGATAATAATAATAATAATGACGCCGATGGAACCGGTACCTTCGCCCACGTCGCGATTCCTACCGCGCCTCCTCGCCCATTTACGAAAATTCCCTCGCTTCTCTGCGACCTTCGGTAATCGTCTCGTTGAGAGAGGACGACGCGCGGATGGAGATAGTTCGTTAGGAGTCGATTTTTAATGGCCCTCGCGAACCCGCCATTTTTTTAGATCTCTCCTTGCGAATGAAAGGTTCGATGAAACGTCGTCAGGCCCGGTTTGGATGAAAAGGGAGAAAATAGAACCCTCACCGGTGCCTTCCGTCGCTTTCATTTAATCAGACTCGAGCGCGCGAATGGAAAATTCTTCCTCTCGTCCCGGTGATCGTCGTTAGCGGCATTTCGCGCGAACGCCAGGCCACCAATCCGTCCTGGGTACACGCTCCTACGAATTGCATCGTACGATTATACCAACCTGTACCGAGTACTGAGTCTTAATCTCCCTGGGGGTACGCGCCGATGTTTCGTTACCGTGCGCGAGTTCGTGTTTCTCCAGTGTCTTGGTTAACGAGACTACTTGGCGAGCCACTAACAGCGAATACCAATATCTCTCCTCGGGGCCCGATATTCCGTCCGCTCTGGCGTCGAAACTTTGGCGAACATCAGCCCCGGACTGATGCGTCGCGGCCCGTCGACGTTTCCCACGAAACGGCAGACAGCCTGGCTCAAGCATGACACCGTGAGAGGCGTGGATATCAAATTGCTAATTAGCCGGCCTCTAATATTAAGAGGGTGCCACGCGGATAATTACGCGCGGCGCTCGTGATCGTGCGACGAGTGCGCACGCACGAGGATATAAACTACGAGAGAAAGGGTGAGAGAAAGCGAGTGAGAGAAATGGAAGCGGAAGAGGAGACGGAGAAAGGAGAGAAAACGAGGAGAAGCCGGGCGTGCAGCCTCCGGAACCAGAATTAACGCCCATGATATTTGCCGTGACGCCTATTTGAATTTTTAAAGAGATTCTCCGGCTGTCTCGTGTTTCTCTCGCGCCTCCGTGCTGTTTTATTTCCGCTCCGCGCCTATATACATACGTTTTCGCGCGTTCTTCCGCGCGCGCACCCGGTGCATTCGTTTCTCTCGCTTTCTCTGTATGTATTTCTCTTCCACGCCGTTCTCTTCTTTTTTCCGTCCGTCCGCTCTTCTCTTCTGCCCGTGCGCACTCGACGCCATTTTTCTCGCGAAAGCGCGCATTGCACGCGCGGGGCTTAGATACCCGTACGCATTCGCCGGGCATTAATTACGAGGCGCACCGTTTCAGTTTAATCCTTTAAACACGTTTTAACACCTAAATCTCCCCTCCCGCGGCGTGAGCTCGAGTGTCTATAAATGGCAGCCACGCTGTATTTTCGTTCCATTAGATTTAATGTCGGCGAGAGTTTCGCAGTTTGCGCGGATAGTTTCTCCGTAGATAGCGAGGACAACGGCGAGTCTACGAAGAAGAAGGACAGTTGCTCTCCCTATCACCCTCGACGAATACAAATCGACGACGCGCGACTCGAAAATTCGACATCGTTCGGTTTGAGCAGAATTTCTCCTCCCTGGGGAAAATTTTCGGCCTCTCTGGCAATTTCGAAAGTGAGGTACGACGAAACAGAGAGAAAGAGAAGAATGAAGCTGCGATGAAATTCTCCAGAGGTCCGCGACGAATGCGATCGCCGTTGCCGCAGGAAAACCATTCCCTTCTGTTCTCGTTCCACCGTTCTTTTCAACCCTGGCCGTCGTCGTGGAGGGGTTAATAACGCGGCAGGAAAATCCTTTGTCCAAATAAAAAAAATAACATCTCGACGAGGAGCGTCGGGAGCACGAGGAGGTAGCAGGGGGTGGCGCGCGACGCGACAATGGATAGGAAGTTGTTTAGTCTGAGTCGGGGTGGGCACGGGAGGGGTGTTGGAGGCTCGCGATGGCGTGAGGTTAAGCGAGGGTGACGTGGATGGAAGAGAGTGGGACGCCACGGCGAAGAAGGGTTGAGATTTTCAAGCCCCCGCGTCGTCGACGCTGTAAGAGATCCTATCTGCTCGGTATCGCACGAACGCGAGCGAGCGAGCGACTCGCCCGACCCTTCTTACCACGAGAGTCGTACTTATGCGCGAGCTCGTTTAAAATTATTATTTTCTTAGCCCTGTCCCCGTAACGACAGAGCGAAAAAACGTCCCCCGTCACGCAGTCCTCGTTCCGCGACGACGATCGGCACGCCAGATCGCAGAGAATCGAAGAAGGGAACGAAATGTTTCTCTAATTGCTAGTCGCGTTTCTCCTTGCGGGTGGTCGTGGTTTCGCTCGCGTGAACATTCAATTGTCGTCTCGTTGCCCGACCTACGATATGTTTTACTTGCAAGTTTTCATCCCCCTCTCTCTGTCTCTTCTACTCGTAACAGAAGTTATTCGCGGGTAGAGAATAGTTCGGCAATTAGCGAGAGTTTTTTTTTTTCCAGCGTATAACGTCCATACGGTAATCGCACGCATACCGGGAGAGCCAGATAAAAAGTCACTAGAATTCTTTTCACAGGCACAAGACCGTCCAAGTGGTCATTAGCCGACAATTGTACCCGGAGGTAGTTCAATGCGGACTAGGTTCAACATTTTGCCAAGGTTTAGCGAGCTTTACCGAGGTTTACGAGAGCACCGACCCTCGGGAGAAGAAGACTCGCTCGCCAAGCTAATTTTCCTCCTCTAACGAAACTCTCCTCGCTCACGATAATTCCGCGTGGTTCAAAGGAAGGACACTCGCGAGGAGGGCTCAATTTACCGGCTCGCGAGGGTGCCTCCCTCCCAGGGGATACAATGCATTAACACAATTTTAAGGGACGTCGAATCGCGTAACGAGAACCGCGAAGAGTGCCTCCGCGCAGTTGGAATCCTTCCTTGTCTTCTACTTTTGTGTAATGCGAGTGGCGCACGTCGCGGTGGAGGGTAGAAGTTGCGATTAACAATCGTTTTCTTTTTCTCTCCTCCTCTAGTAGCGAGCGCCCATCCAGTAAAAATCCGCACGAGTGGCAGTCTTGGGCGAAGAGACCGGAGAAAGAAGGAGGAGAGTGGCGAGGCGAGCGAGGAAAATGCTCTTCCACTTTTCCTGCGGCGGGCGTCTTTCGCTTTCCGCTTCGTTCTTACTTTTTCTTTCGAGGTATGCCACCCGCGGGATTTGTCCGTGCCCCTCGTCCATCTTCTTTCCACAATGCGAGACGACAATTAAGCGGACCCCGAGTCTCCGTCGTTTACAATAATGAAAAATCTTCTTGTAGCGGCACGCTTCTTCTTCCACCAAAGAGAACCACGTAGCTTTCAATTGTCATTTATGTATCTCGCTAAATTCAGGTGTGTCTCGTGGAATTCATCGGAGCAAGCGAAAGTTGGTTTTCTTTAATATTGCCGCCAGTACGACGACTCGGAATCTATTTCAGAACGAAGTACTATCTTGTAGCGTGACATTTTTGCTTGCACTTTTACGCACGTTTGCGCGTAACTTCGAGCCGAGACCAAAGGATCCGGAATGAATTATCAATTCCATTAGGTATTCGAGCACCGTGTAATTTGCTTTCTCTCGTAAAGAGCATACGAGCGAATGGGATTTTTGTACGACCATCCGAGTCTCCTCTTATAGTCCACCTCCTTTGGACCCTTCTGCGTAATTCAAATGGCCGCGAAATTTTTAATTAAAAGATAGAGGGAACGTGCTTCCGGCGAGCTGTCGCGCACCTTCCGGAGAAGATTCCTCCGATGAATTTCCACTGGCGTGCGTTGGCCTTCATTTATCTCCTCCATTTCCGTGATGAACAACCACGACTCCGACCAATTCCCAACAGCGTTTCTCGTGGCGCGGAACATCACCGCCCAATGTTTTATAATCTTCACTTCCTCTCTCCCTCGTGCTTCCTCCACCCACGCTTCCTCTCATTCTCTCCTCTCTCTCGCGCCTTTTTTTTACCCTTTCCGAGAATATTACCTCCTGTTTCGCGCGCGCGACTGCATGCACCTCCCGTCCTTCCCGAATTCTCCTGCGGAAAGCTTCGCGCAAATATTGACCCTTGACAATAATGGTAGTTTGTTCGCCGCGGTAAAATAGAGAAAGGGAACGGTGGACGAAGCCGGGTGAAGGAAGGGAGTGAGAAAGAGGGCCGGTGGTTTTTGCCACCGGGCAACATCTGCATTTCCTCTTGCTCTCCTCCCTCCCTCCATCCTCTTCCGTCTCCTTTCACCTCCTCCTCCTCTTACCAGTGCATCTACTCGCGCCGTGCATTCTAGCCTCCGCATATTCCGCCTATATGCATTCTAGTCCCGCATTCCACGGACTCTCTCTCCCTCTCGCCTTCTCCTTCTCTCTCTCTCTCTCTCTCTCTCTCTCTGGATACCTCTCGTAGGCGCACCTTCTAGTTCGACGACAGTCCCGCGCTTACGATGGCGTAGGACCCAACCGACAATTAGGTCTCCCGCATTGTACCGTCACGACAATGCCTACCAACGTATTTTAGTGCGTCCTCCCCCTCTTTCTTCTCCATCTCCTCCTCGTTCTCGTGCAAGTGCTTCGAGAGAAGAAGAGAGAACAAGAAAGAGGGAGAGAGAGAGAGGGAGAGAGAAGTGGAGGATGAAGGAGAGGATGGGTGCTTTAGTGCTTTCACGTTGGTGGGATGAATGTACGTGCGCAACCCTCCGCCTCACGAGTGGCTCGCGAAAGGTCGTATGCACTTCGCTCGGTAACAAGTACTACCCGCGAGTCAAATTAACCGGATGGTGTTGCGTGTACGGCGTAATTCTTGGAGGATGCGGAGGAAAGACTGATCACGGTTTTCACGCTAGCCAGGCGCTGGCATTTATCTGACGGCGGCAGGTACTTGCTCGTGCTGGGCGATCTCGGACAGGAAATTTTGGTCGGATAAGTATCGGGTAACGACAAAAGGCTTTGGTTAGGGTTACGTTCTTCCGCGATGAGCAATGAGACTTTCGGAATTGATTTTTGAAATTCTACGGTTAGAACTAAATGTTCCTTAGGGCGGAATTGTAGGAGAAACGTTAGAACGATCCTGTAAGTACGTTTGCTTAAAAATGAAAGTGACGGGGAAGATGAGCTATTGAATTTATCTCCTCTCGATAAGGAGCGTTAAAGCTTGTAGTTTTCGAAATGCGTCGCACGATCTTCTCTTTCTATAGACGAAGAGAGAGAGAGAGATAGATAGATAGATAGATATAAATTTATTAACCCTGAGCATGACGCCCCTAGGGCCCCAACAAAATACAGCAAACAACATACCAATAAAATAAAGATAAAGATACAGAAAATGTAGGTGAAGAAAAAACAATGAAAGAATAATAAAAAGGAAACATAAACAACTACAAGTGTCCCAAAGGAACAGCCTGCACTTCTAAAAGAAAATCGAGAGAGAGAGAGAGAGAGAGAGAGAGAGAGAGAGAGAGTGCGTGCGTGCGTGCGTCTTCGTTACTACTTGCGACTCGGCACGCGAAAAAGCAACATCCACGACCGACGGCGGCAGGAACCGAGTATAGCCCCCCACAAAGACGAATCCACTTAAGGGCGGACGATTAATTTGCACTAATGGCAAAAACGAGATTAGTACACGGTCTCGTGTTACCCGCTCTTTAAAGACAGAGTTCCACGACGACCTCGAGTCTACCCAGTCTACGGATTCTTTCTCCTCCCCGTCCTTCTTCTTCGCGTTCTCCGTCTCCTCTCGCGCGACTCACCCCTCCAATCTCCAGCCCTCTATCATTCCCTTTCTCTTCCCTCCTTCTCCCTCGCACAGGTGAAGAACTCAATTCACGGAGGGGGTTTGCTTGCATTTTCATTGTCTCGCCTCGGTGCGGCCTGTGCCTGGTCCTCGTGCGCGTCGTCGTCGTGGCTGTCGTCGTGGCGGAGGGATCGACGAGTAAGAGAAACAGAAAAGGCGAGAGGAAGGAGCGAGAGAGAACGCGGACGAGTGCCTGTGGAGAGGACCGGAGAGAGCGCGAGACGAAGGGGTAGGCTAATCGTTGAGCTCGTAGCCCGGGGCGGGTGCATTTTTTAAAAACACCACCACGCGAGTAGCCGAGCGCGCGGGCGCACGTAGAAGCAGCTTTCTCTACTTCCTGCCTTACCGAAGCTCCGCTCGCGCGCACGACGTTATTGTGCCCACGGAATTACGCGCGGAGGCAACGGACGATTGGCGTGCGCGCGTATTGTCGCACGCACATGCGACCGATGTGGTGGAAACATATGGTAGTCTCGGCGGGGAAGCAGAGGCGGGGCTGGGTAGCTGGAAGATGAAGATGAACGCGTTGGCGCGCATCTCCCCTGTTCCTTCGCGCGAGATCTGCTCGTTAAGTGCCATGACTGCGATCTATTCGTTCGACGGTGGTAAAAGGTACTTCGGAGAAAAAACTGGAGAATTCGTTGCGTTTTGTTTTCATGCCGTGCATAATGTTGTCCATTCGTTCTCTTTGTCCGAGCTTATACGACATTTTGTATGGAACGAGTTGTTTGCACCTACCGTGGGCCTTTGCGCGTGCGTTCGTTGTTTTAACCCTTGTCGCTGTTGGTAGTACTAGCAGCTCGGTGCAAGTTTAGCGTTTCGCAGTTCAAATGAACGAACATTGATATCTGTAAGGTGATCGAAACGTTTGAATGAGGAGGCATCGGGAGGACAGTTTTCTGTTATTGTTTCGCTTCCAGGGCGACTTGCGAATGTCTCTGCTACGGCGACATCGACTTCCACGACGATTTTCGAATGTCTCTGCTACCGCGACATCGACTTCTACGACGATTTGCGAATGTCCTCGCTGCGGGGACATCGACCGCAAAGGATTAACCGCGCTTCTCCCGGACGAGTACTCGTTTCAACTCGTTTAGAACATCCCCGCGCAACTCAATTTAAATTTTCGCTGCAAGAAGAATGCCGTTGTTCCCTCGGACAACGATACCGTGATGAGGTCGCTTAGTATGCAGCCCGTACGGCGTCTGCGTTACACAATTACCCATGGGAACGATTCCTGGAAAGCGCGCGATCGCTAACCTTATAATTACCGCGACTGGCGGTATTAATTGACGCTCACCTCGAGGAATCCTGTTGCGAAGCGAGAGAATTCCCCGAGGTACGCAGCCCACGTCTCCCTCGTTACGTCGATCGAGCGAAGAAAATATTTTTCCGATATCCGACGAAGGAGATCGGAATCTTTCCAAAATCAAGCAGAAAGTACTTCTACGTTTATCCACGAAGGGTGCTCGTGCAATTACATTAGGAGCGGCGAAGCGTAGGGGAAGGTGGGGCACATTGTGACAGATTTTTATTTCTCGATCCTGCTGCTGAGTGTAAAAGAATATTTGAATTCTTATGAGATGAATAGGTTCCCCTTTCAACAAGGAATAATTGGTAATTTTTACAAATTTTAATATTTGCAAACAATTGAGAAATAGCCACTGTCACATAGTGCCCCGTTTGTCACATACTGCCCCACGTATGGGGCACTATATGACAGCCCTGGGGTAGTATGTGACAGGTCTAAAATTGGGTGTTTTAAAGCTAAAAAATTCTTCTAATATACATTTGAAAATGTATTATTGTACTTTTAAGACTGATACAATATACAACAAAAAATAAAAATGTTGAAGTTGTTCTAATGTTATAAATAATGCTATGGTAGACATAAGCACAGCCTAAGTATAACAAAATTAATATTATAACGAGTTGTTATTAATCATTTTTGAACATGTCTTTTTGCTTAACTTAAAATATTAAAACATTAAAATAAAAAACAAAAATAAAATATTTTTCGAGCTCATAAAAGCAATCGACAAAATCAGACAAAAGTTTTACTTTCTTTGATTAAAGACATATTAAAAACTTCTTTGGCTATTAATCGAAAGTGAGAAGAGAGAAATTAATAGCAAACTCGTACTTAGATTGTTGCTTTTTTGTTCCACTAACAGTGGGTTTTGGTAAAATCATGTGTATGTCAGAAATAGACACTTTTTTCAAATTGGGGACATTAGGTATTATAAACTTATTATGACACTTTATACTTCGACGCAAATAGCTTACTTCACAGTCACCAACGTTGTCAATTTCTTTTATTATTTTCCCTACATAAAATATGGACTTTGGATGGCCTTTGCTTTTTCTTGTGTTAACAGTTTTAGGCAGAAAATTTTAGTAACGTTGGAACATAATTCTACATGACGAAAATTACAATCTGTATCGTAATTCTTATTAATGTACATATCAGTTTCAGTTGTTATTATTGTATAATATACATTGTATATATGTACATTCTATAATATACAGTATAACCTTTGCGATATACAGGGTGTCCCGCAATAGGTGTAATCCCCGCGAAAGGGTTGTAGCTGAAATAATTCTAAACAACATTTTCCTTTGCGAAAAAGTTGGACGAGGCTTAATTTTTGAATTAGTAAGGAAAAACATAGGCGAATGAGCGCGCCCGTAAAGCTCGCGCTCAGGGCCGTCATGCTCGCCACTCACCGCGGTTGTAGACGGGCGCATCGCAGTGGTAAGGCACGAAGCGTTGGACAGAAATTATGTCGAATAACAAATTAAAATTCCAGAATAACTTTAGATGGCGAACCCCAGAAGGCGAGGGGATGCCTAATGCATTTCCCGATGCAAAAAAAATTAGGATTAGGATTAGGATTAGGTCAGGGTTAGGATTAGGGTTAGGATTAGGTTAGGATTAGGTTAGGATTAGGTTAGATTAGGTTAGGATTAGGTTAGATTAGGTACGATTAGGGTAGGATTAGGTGGATTAGGTTAGGATTAGGGTACCTAATCTACCTAATCTAACCTAATCTAGTCTAATCTACCTAACCTAACCTAACCTAATCTACCTAATCTGCCTAATCTACCTAATCTAACCTAATCCTAATCCTAATCCTAATTTTTTTTTGCATCGGGAAATGCATTAGGCATCCCCTCGCCTTCTGGGGTTCGCCATCTAAAGTTATTCTGGAATTTTAATTTGTTATTCGACATAATTTCTGTCCAACGCTTCGTGCCTTACCACTGCGATGCGCCCGTCTACAACCGCGGTGAGTGGCGAGCATGACGGCCCTGAGCGCGGGCTTTACGGGGCGCTCATTCGCCTATGTTTTTCTTAATAATTCAAAAATTAAGCCTCGTCCAACTTTTTCGCAAAGGAAAATGTTGTTTAGAATTATTTCAGCTACAACCCTTTCGCGGGGATTACACCTATTGCGGGACACCCTGTATAGATCATATTTTGATACTTTGACTGCCACGCTGATTTTCCATGGATTGTCCATGACGCGACACTTTGCATTCTTTTTTTTTTTTTTGTTAACACTTTGACTGCCATGATGGTCATATGTGACCGGCCACGGTTTTTCCTGTGGCACCACGGTGGTCATCGGTGACCTCCAGAAAAATTATGAAAAAGATGATTGTGCTATTATATAGACCATATTTTGATACTTTGACTGCCACGCTGATTTTCCATGGATTGCCCATGACGCCACACTTTGCCCATGACGAACCCCAGAAGGCGACGGGATGCCTAATGCATTTCCCGATGCAAAAAAAAATTAGGATTAGGATTAGGATTAGGTTAGATTAGGTAGATTAGGTAGATTAGGTAGATTAGGTTAGATTAGGTAGATTAGGTAGATTAGGTTAGGTTAGATTAGGTAGATTAGGCTAAATTAGGTTAGATTCGGTAGATTAGGTACCCTAATCCTAACCTAATCCACCTAATCCTACCCTAATCCTACCTAATCTAACCTAATCCTAACCTAATCCTAACCTAATCCTAACCTAATCCTAACCCTAATCCTAACCCTGACCTAATCCTAATCCTAATCCTAATTTTTTTTGCATCGGGAAATGCATTAGGCATCCCCTCGCCTTCTGGGGTTCGCCATCTAAAGTTATTCTGGAATTTTAATTTGTTATTCGACATAATTTCTGTCCAACGCTTCGTGCCTTACCACTGCGATGCGCCCGTCTACAACCGCGGTGAGTGGCGAACATGACGGCCCTGAGCGCGAGCTTTACGGGCGCGCTCATTCGCCTATGTTTTTCCTTACTAATTCAAAAATTAAGCCTCGTCCAACTTTTTCGCAAAGGAAAATGTTGTTTAGAATTATTTCAGCTACAACCCTTTCGCGGGGATTACACCTATTGCGGGACACCCTGTATAGATCATATTTTGATACTTTGACTGCCACGCTGATTTTCCATGGATTGTCCATGACGCGACACTTTGCATTCTTTTTTTTTTTTTTGTTAACACTTTGACTGCCATGATGGTCATATGTGACCGGCCACGGTTTTTCCTGTGGCACCACGGTGGTCATCGGTGACCTCCAGAAAAATTATGAAAAAGATGATTGTGCTATTATATAGACCATATTTTGATACTTTGACTGCCACGCTGATTTTCCATGGATTGCCCATGACGCCACACTTTGCCCATGACGAACCCCAGAAGGCGACGGGATGCCTAATGCATTTCCCGATGCAAAAAAAAATTAGGATTAGGATTAGGATTAGGTTAGATTAGGTAGATTAGGTAGATTAGGTTAGATTAGGTAGATTAGGTTAGATTAGGTTAGGTTAGATTAGGCTAAATTAGGTTAGATTCGGTAGATTAGGTAGATTAGGTACCCTAATCCTAACCTAATCCACCTAATCCTACCCTAATCCTACCTAATCTAACCTAATCCTAACCTAATCTAACCTAATCCTAACCTAATCCTAACCCTAATCCTAACCCTGACCTAATCCTAATCCTAATCCTAATTTTTTTTGCATCGGGAAATGCATTAGGCATCCCCTCGCCTTCTGGGGTTCGCCATCTAAAGTTATTCTGGAATTTTAATTTGTTATTCGACATAATTTCTGTCCAACGCTTCGTGCCTTACCACTGCGATGCGCCCGTCTACAACCGCGGTGAGTGGCGAGCATGACGGCCCTGAGCGCGAGCTTTACGGGCGCGCTCATTCGCCTATGTTTTTCCTTACTAATTCAAAAATTAAGCCTCGTCCAACTTTTTCGCAAAGGAAAATGTTGTTTAGAATTATTTCAGCTACAACCCTTTCGCGGGGATTACACCTATTGCGGGACACCCTGTATAACTGAAAGTGATGTGTACATTAGTAAGAATTACGACACACATTGCAATTTTGATCATATGAAATTATGTTCCAATGTTACTACAATTTTATTGTAATTTTTACTATAAAATTTTCTCCAAGCACGTCGTTACAACGTCATTACATCGTAGCGATGTGCTCGCCACGTCCGATGCTGTTAGGGAGAATAATGAACAAAAATAAGAATGTCACAATGTGCCCCAACGCTTACTGTCACATACTGCCCCAAGAGTACCTGCGCTACTTAACTTCGCCTGGACTTTGATACGAGGCTTGTATTAATATGATCACAGTATTAAATAAAGCGTCAAACATAACCTTACAATAAGCCATATACACTTGTGCCATCAGAAGAAATGCCTTACCTTGAGAAGAAAAACTATGAACTAAAAAACAAATTTCCGGTGTGGTCAAATTTCTCTATATGGCTCCCGGCGCTATGATTGTTTACACATACTTCTCAAACTCCGTCCAAGTAACCTTTTTCGTGACGCCTTTCTTGTATACGTGCCAACGTTCGGCAGCGCCCTTTGCATTTTGAGAAACAGCTGCTGTCACATAGTGCCCCGTGTCACAATGTGCCCCACCTTCCCCTACCTTTAAAGGTTACTTCGGATGGCGTTCTTTTCTCATCGCGTTAAACGTTCGCGCGGCAAAAATACCCGATCCTCCATCCGCTTCTACGTCAATTTGCCAAATTACGTCTCGCTGTTCTCATTACTCTACGATTAGTTCGATCAATCGTGTCCCAGATCTCACAGACTTCGTCTCACAAGGGGAGGATCCCAATGTGTTGTTTCCAATTTTGCTGAATTTGAAATATGTCATAGTTCAGCACCCCTAGATGCGTATGGTACCCGGTTTTATATGAAGATGGCCCGTAGTTTTCGAGAAAATTGCAGTTAAATATTGCGAATTTTCGGCCTAAATTGAGAATGTGGCAGCGCAGCGCCCGAGAACGAGAGACATGAAAAAACAACAGAGAATCAAATGTCTTTGTCTCATCGATACGCGTGTCTCGCTGCGCTGCCACATCCTCAATTTAGGCCGAAAAATCGCAATATTTAACTGCAATTTTCTCGAAAACTACGGGCCATCTTCATATAAAACCGGGTACCATGAGCATCTAGGGGTGCTGAACTATGACACATTTCAAATTCAGCGAAATTGGAAACAACACATTGTGAGCCTTCCCTTGTCAGATATCACGAAGGATAATCGTCGAGCGGTATCCTTAATTAGACTCACGTCGGATAATATAATCCTCTTCATTTTCCCGATCGCCGTCGAGGCCGAGGCTGACTCGCGCATCCGGATCATCGTTCTTGCTATTATAATTATCGTCGGTATAAATAACCTCGGATTTTTCTCCATCTTATCGCGCTCTTGTCGCCTCCCTTATCAAGCCGCGGACATTATCCTCGCGAGGCACGAGACGGGGGCGCGTCTTTCGCCGACACCCGTTATCTTTCACGTGGTCCCGCGAAATTACCATCACTCGAGGGAGCAAACGGCAGGAGCTGACGCGCGCGCAACGATGGGGGTAGGTACTTTAAGCGGGGTTGAGCGCATAATCATTCGGCGCGGCAAATGAACGCGGACTAATAGCGCGTGGAAAGGAAGGAGTGCGTGGCCCGTTGTGCGCGTGTAAGTAAAGTAAAAAAAAAAAAAAAAAACGTGGAAGAAAAGAAGCGAGGAGGACGAGAGCGACACCGGGAGACGAGAGGAGGAGAAGATGAGAAAAGTAAAGGGGGGTGAGAGAAATCGACGAGAGGCGAGAGAAGGGCGGTGGATAGAAGGGACGAATGAATAACAAAAAGGAAGGAGGATCCCGCAGTAGCAGCGGCCAGATCCCGCGCGCACGCTCGTTGAATGGCAGAGAAGACCTCCGCCTTTCCATTAATTACGCTCCTTACTAATTAACCTTGCGCGTTCTCGCTAATTAGATGCGCGACGAGGGAAGGCGGAAAACGGTTTCGAATGTATACAGCTGGAAGAGGCGAGTCCTCGAGGACGGATGAAGGATTTTCTGTGCGCGCGTGTAAAATTGGTAGGACCCGAAGAAGGAGTCGCGGGCGATTAAAATCGGAAGATTCTCGTCCCATGCTACGCGGTAGTTGCGCCGCGAGGATCGAGAGATCGCGGTCGATCGAAATCGAGGGACTAGAGGATCTCCGTGGAAGAGGAGAATGGGGGAAATAATCGGTGGAAGAGAGAAGCAGCGAAACGGCGAAATGGGGATCGCACAAAAGGAGCATATGGAGGCAGGTGGAGGGATGAATAAAATCATCGGCGCTCGCGTGGTCGACTCGCGGCACCCCGCACTCTCCGTTCCACGCGAATTATAAGCGAGAGGAGACAAGAAGCGGGTAGGGTTAGGGGAACAAGGGGAGGAGGAAAGCGCCGAGAGGAGAATCGATCCTGTGAAAACTGCCATGCCCATTTTATTCGTGCCCGCGCCCAAGGCGGTTTTCCATGTAAATGTGCGCGGTAGAATTTCCGCGCCCGCGTGGCGAGCCCGTGCGGATGGATTTTTTCGCCGGCCGGCTCGCTTAACTGCGAGAACTCGAGTGAAAGGAGAGTAAGCGAGAGAGAGAGAGAGAGAGAGAGAGAGAGAGAGAGGACGAGGAGAAAAGAAAAGAGCACGGAAGTAACGTTAACGATGAAGAGCCAGGCATTTGGAATTGGCCCTCGCGCGGAAATATCGAGGAACGCGTTTTTAATATTTCCACCGTGGACCCGGAAACGAGAGAGGTGGTGTGGTTAGTAATACTGCCACTGGTACTAGTAGAGGTAGGAGGTATCCGCGTGTCGAGAAGCAACGACGCGCCCTCCGGTGGTTCCGTGCGAGTGACGCTTTTTTCCCGGCGAATGTAATTACAGTTTGGAAAAGTTTTCGCGTTCGCTCGCTCGCGGCGCGGCCCTCTCTCGTTCGAAGCACGGTGAAAATTGAAAATGAACTATTCTTTCGCTCATCGATATAGGTATACGCGACCGCGAATCGTCGCTCGTTCTCTTTCGCGAGACTTCAAAATGTATATTAATGCCGCGCTCGCGGACGAGACCGTACCCGTCTAAAAAAAAGGAAGAGAGAAATAAAAGACGAGAAAAGCTTTTAAATTTTCAATCCACCAGCTCTCGCGTTACGCAAACGACGTACCTACCTAACCGTACGCACGATATACACACTCTACGAGCGCGCTCGCTTTACATCCCGTCGTGCATTTACCTTCTTGGATTCTCCTCGTTTACGGAAATCCTCCGCAGATGGATAACTCGGAGGAAGATCGTCGTAGTCGTCGTGTTCTCTACTACCGTTACTGCTTCTCTCCCCTACCGTAGGCAGTAGAGACGTATTTGCGAAGCCATTAATTCCTGGGAGCTGCGCGCGATTCGATATCTTCGATACGTGTGCTCGACCAGGATGCAGATCCGCTCTCTGATGGATGCGACTCGATTTACGGAGAGTGTAACGCACCTATCCCCCATTGCGATACACGCGTAAGCTCCAACGCACATTCTCCTCTTCCGCTCTGCTTGCCGAGCAGACGTTTACCCGCGCATAGATACCTGCGATACGACGCAACCAGGAAGGAAGCTTTTCGATCGATCGCGAACGCGGAGTGCTATTCTTATCGACCGCTCGCTCGTGCACTCGTGAACGCTCGTTTACGAAACGGCTAGACACGCGCCAGACTTGAACTTGAAAGAGCGTGAGAACTTGCTATTTATATTCTACAGGGGTTGTTATCGTTACATTAGATAGGGTGGAATAATAATTTCTGCAGAAGCACAATATACGGCTAGGCCGCTGCCATAGAACTGGCCAACTTCGGGTAAGCGAGTGCCGTTGGCGCTGGCGGGCATACCCTGCATCAGCTTTCTATTTCCACTTCAGCGAATCCGCGTAAAGATAATAGAACCCATTAGCAAACTAAACACGGCCATTAATCCTTAATCCTACAGTGGTATTATTTCCTCAAAATTCCTAGAAGCACTTCTAATTTCTCTGTGAAAGGAAGGATATTGCTGTCTCGAAATATTTCACGGGAGAAAATTCGCCGGAGGGAGAATTCGGCGCTATAATTCGCCCATTCACGAATTCTCTCTCGAGCATCCGTTTGTCCGTCCGTACATTCGTCAGTGAGTGAAAGAAGGACGGGCGCGCGCGGTCGACCCTCGAACCCAGGCGTGACGGGTCGAGGGGTTCGGAGGGAACGAGCGAGCGCGCGCGCGCGCTGGTAATCACTCGCTCCCAGTTTCTGATCCTTCCGTCAACGGAGCGAGCGACGTCGGGACGACAATGCCCGGTGGCTTTTGTTCGACGAACGGCACCGCGACGCTCCTCGTCTGTCGCCCATTCGTTCTCGCGCTTAGGGGCTTTCCTCCGTGCGGACGATACCTCGAGCAGGAGACGGAGCAAGGGAGCGAGAGAATTCGAGGAAATTCACGGTGGCAAGAGGAGGATGAGGACGTGGCGGGCGTAAATCATTCGTCGAGGCGTCGTCGACGCACTCCGTCGCGCTGTCCGACGCGCGAGCCAAGGATCAGAAGCGAGCGCGGACGGGGCGCGATATCATTCGGAGCAATATCTTTCCGTTCTCCTCTCTCCTGCTTCTTCTTCTCTTTCTCCTTCTTCACGCCTGCCATCGGGCAACCGCTAGACGCCGCGGCAGCGCGCGCCATTCTTCTTTCATCTTGCGGATTGCGAAGAGGAACCGCTCAGGCGTCGCGACGCCTTTTACCGCTTCGACGCTTGACTCTCCACGCGCTAGCACCTTTTCTTCCCTTTATTCCCCCTTTTTTCTCTCTCTCTCACTCTCGCGACGATGCGCGACAGTTACGAGGAGATGTGAAATAAATTGTCAGGAGTTGCGACTTAGTCGAGAGGAGTTCGTAAAAGTTTAGAAGACGAGAATCCTCGAGTGCTCAAGAGCGGACGAGTATCGTGAAATGAATTTTCTCTAATACGAACGAAGTGGCTCGATAAGCTCGACGAACCATTAATCGCCTCTTATCGTCAAAATGTATTCGCATTACACTCGGTATCTGCCAGATGCTAGTGACAGCTGCGCGTTACACTCGAAGAGTTAATAGAGCCCCGTAGCGACGAAACAATGTGTATTAGCCAATAATCCTACTCGCGGCACGAAGATGAATAGTGCCGCGGGACGATTTATGGACCCTGCGTCATTTATCACTCTCGATAGTCGGCGATAACGCGCCCCAATATCGCCGGACGATCGATCGAGCGAAGTCGACAGAAATCGAAGACGCGAAGCGTCGTTTTTAGTATTTGCTGCTTGCGCGTATCGCTTGCGGTTCGAAGGCGTGCAAGCTTTGCTCGCAGGGTTGCGGACGAGATGAAAAGCAGGAGAAGAAACACGGGAATGAGGAGAGAACGGATGAAAAAAAAGAAGAAAAACAGAGACGAATTAATTTATCTCGGCGGTTCGTCGCCTCCGCGCGACTCCGGACGCGTGGGTCGCCCATCTGTCCCCCGGATACCGTAACACTATTTTCAGCAATTTTATCGTCCCAGCGCGGAGGCCGCGCGACGGCGCGCACCTTTTGGCGCGTGAACAATCGTCGACTGCGCGGTGCATCGATATTCAAGCGAGAGACGGGGTAGCCGGGATGCGTGCCGCCCTTTTTTTTTTTTTACCATCTCGCCACTCATCCTTCTCGCGCGTCCTCTCTCCCTCTTTCCGCCTGTTTGTTTTTTTTATTTCGTTCCCACGAGAGATCCGGCTGGTAATTGCAATATACGGTCGCGAGACCAGGAGGCGGTTGGAAGAGGATTTCGTTTGACGATACGCGCCGATTGCCGCGCTAATTCTGCCGGCATCTCCGCGGAATTGGTTCGTCGCACGCGCTGGATCGACGCTGGACGAGCAGACGGATCGAAAGATAATTTACATTTGGCACCGCAGACGTAAGCTCGCGCGCGGCCCTGGGTTAGGGTTAGGCTCGTCGATGGGCACGCGTTGGGCCAGCGCGAGAATTTACGACGGTGAGCGGAAAAATTGCAGATTGTTCCACATGCGACACGTCGAAAGATGATTTTGTATGATCTCGCGAAGAGAGTGCACGACGGAGAACCGCGGGTGGGGATGAACATTTTCAGCAGAATTTTCATTGTGAGTAGTTTACTCTAATTCTGCTAATTATTCCACTCTCGTGGAAATTTGGTCGGACGTTTGACGATAGAACGACGAGGTCTAATGATCGACCCGTCAAAGAATCTTACCGACCTGCGCGATTGAAGGGAACGTTCCCAATGCTCTCGGCAAAGGGTGGCCCTGCACGTGCACGCGGCTCGCCCCGTCGATTTGCTTTATACACACAAATCAATAAATAACATTTGCTCGACAAACGGGCAAACTCGATACGTCGGATCGGCACGTCACAGAGAGTGGAGGAGCCTGCGGGCCGATCCGTGCAAACAATGCCGACAAGGAGAGTCGAGTGACGATAAGGGCGAACCGACACTCGAGAGCGGTTCGATAAAGCGATCGTAAAAAATGCTATCGCCGCTTCTTGATATTTCGAGTCGCACGACCCCCTCCGTGTAAATAGACGACGATAGAGGCCTCGCGCTAATCGAGGAGAGAGCACGGGAAGGATATAGGTGTCGATCGTATTTGTGAAAACATCGTTAACGTACCTTCTCGCGGTTTATTTATAGAATATCTTGACTGCCTATAGGCCGATTATCCGCGCGCGATTACGACAGAATGATTGGGACGCGGGGTCGACGAACAGCGAGAGCTTTGGGCACCTGCCCCTTCCCAAAATTAATTGGAGTAAATTGGACGGTGTTCCGGTTCTCGTGGTCGGGCTTATTTTTATCGCGAAGGAAATCGAAGCGCGACAAATGCAATTCGGCAAATTGGTCGATTTATTTGGAAAATTCGATAATTACAGTGGATTCGGAAATTAACCACACCGGGTGCGTGCATTATTTGGGTAGTTGCTCTTCCATCCTGAAACAGTTCCCGCTTCTTACCCAAGGATTAATTGTGAATCGCAGGTAGCTAAGTAGAAATTTTCCAAATAGCTTAGCGACTTCTCGCCGTTACGCTCGTTAGACCTTAACTACATCTTTAATGAGCTTCCCATAACTTCTTACGCAATAATAACGAGCAGGCAGCCCCTGTCTCCGGGGATAGGCGAAGTCTCGAGTATCTCGACGATCCTCTCGGGCGCCTGAGCTCACTCGCGGGTGTGCAGTTTTAAGGGTCAGGTCGGCGCATTCGTCTCGGGCGAACAATTTGCCAGAATTTTCTCCCGAGCGCATCCAGCGGCCCGTTAATAAAGCAGGGGGCATTATCCGCGTAGGTAACTCTGGACTTCTCTTCGGAGTACAGAGTGATGGGGAGGTGGAGAAAATTGGCCTGCTCGAACGGCGTGGCGCGGCGTTCCGCAAGTTTGGCGGTTCGAAAATAATTAGCATGGGTCGCTTCAACCTCCTTCGTCCCACTGCTCCTTCCCTTCTTCCCTACACGATCCTCTCTTCCTCTCACCTCTCTCGTTCTACCACCGTCTCCTTTTTTCATCCCACCCCCTCACCCTCGCGCCCAGAACCACCACCCTCTCTACCTTGGTAGGTAGCTGTGGTGGTGCGTCTCGGTTTTTGTATTCCGCGTGGGGTGGTTTTGAGGATTGACACTCGTGGCACGTTCGCAATACACTCAGTCCCCTAGCCCTCCCGGGGCGTGCGTCTCATTTTATCTCTCTTCGAATTAGATAATTCGGAGGCGGACGAGAGAAAGCTTACACGCCGATGTATTCGTTACCACCGACCTCCTTGCCCCTCTCGTCGAGGCGTATCGAGAATTAGCCGCTCGTAAAAGAATCATTACGAGTGCTTCCTCGAAGTTCGTTTGTCCGCACGATTTTTACTGGGGTCCGCGAAGCGAAGGAAGCTTTCCACCCTGGAAAGGAGCAAGGACGAAATTGACCGCTGCAGGTCGTGAAAGCCGAAGAATTTCTCATCCCGTGAATTCTCAACGTATTATGAATTGTGCATCGGGCGATATTTTTAAGAGCCGTAATGAGTAGCGAGGAGAGGCAGCGCGCTAGCTCGCAAGAAGTGCTGTAACGAATGGAACGACGACGAGGCGATTTGTACTCGAAACGATTTCGAGACGACGACGACGCGACGACGAGGAGGTAACGAGCCGTATTCGTTAGCGAGCCCCGCCGTCGAGAGAAGAGGAATCAAGTGCGGATTACTTCTTCCTCCTGTCCTCCGGTTTCCTTACCGGGTGAAGCAAACTATCGTGACTTCATCCGGGCCCGCGCGCTCTTTACCTCCAAGCCCGTACGAGGAGAATGACGAAGTCGAAGACCACCTGTTCTCTGGGCGCGCTCATTTCCGCCGTATTTGGAGAACGATGGAAATCACGGGACCAGTTTTTCTCCGCGTGCGCGACGGGGCGCGAAGAAGTGCGAAGCGGGTCGTTTAACGAGTGCACAACAGGAGATCACGTTCCTCGCAAAGTAAAGCGTGCGTCATGCGCGCCGTGGAAAAACTGAATTGAGCGCTTCGCGTTTTCCTTCTTCGTGGTTGCCGTCGTTTGCAGGACTACACTTCTCTCGAAAGTTCCGAGTATCCTCCGCCACCCTCCGATCTTTCCCGAAGAGTAGGTAGAATACGGTGAATCCTTTGCGAAAAGCTTTCTCGCGATAGGACGAGGGGTAGATATCGGGGGTTGAGGTAACGGAGCTGCTTTTAAAGTACTCGCGACAGAGGAATGCTTAAAATAAAGTTTACCTCG
The DNA here is from genome assembly GCA_944319695.1 of Tiphia femorata. Taxonomy (NCBI): domain Eukaryota; kingdom Metazoa; phylum Arthropoda; class Insecta; order Hymenoptera; family Tiphiidae; genus Tiphia; species Tiphia femorata. The sequence continues at coordinate 8,295,801 of OX090902.1, forward strand.
GAGTGCCGAGTTCTCGAAGCATTCGAGGTAACGCTTAAGAAAGAAGGAGGGAGGGAGGGATTGCCCGCGAGCATTAAAGTTCAAAGAATAGTGATATAATTGCGAAAGCGAAGGAGCGGTTGGTTCGCCTTCGTTAGCGATCCTGCTCGAAGAAGGGAAAAAGGTGTACCCGCTCTTTTTGCTTCACCTCGAAAGGACAAGTTTCCTCGTTCAATCTTCTCGAATTAGGTTCTAAGCCTTAATGGCTCCTTCCCCGATCCGCGAGCCGTCGGCCAATTCCCGTTAAACCAGTGATATCGGGAAACGAAACTTAATCTGTCGCGAAGCGCGAGAATCTCGACCTCTCTGCGACTCCGTAACGAAAGGAGCACTAGAGAGGAGTCTTGGCAAACTCCAATATACAGTGAAATAATCTCGAAACCCTAGCGTCCTCGCGAGCATCGCGCTGGCCCCACTCGAGATCGTTGAAGTAAAGGCCCGTGAAAAGTCCAGGAACGAGGAAAGCAATCCTCCTTCGATCCTCTCGCCGCTAGAGGAACACTCGAAGTATCGCGAGAGTCTTAGGAGGCGAGTCTTGTTCGGATCTGAGAGAAAAAATTCAAAAGCCCCCTTGGACGTCGTGAAGAAGTTGCTCGAGGAGATCTCGTGAGGAGGGAACGAGAAGTCTTTAACGGCGAGAGCGAGAGACAGTTGCCCTTTCATTATCGACGTTGGACTCTCTCGTTTGCTTCTGGGTTGCTGCCTCGTTGCGTCGTCGGACGAGAGGAAGGAGGAGAGGGGTGGAGGAGAAATGGAAAATGCGGGGAGAAACGAAAAAAAATCTGGGCGAGCTGACGCTCGTGCGGCCTAGGTTTCCACGGGGCTGGCGATGCCGAGTGCCACCCAGAGAGAGAGAGAGAGAGAGAGAGAGAGAGAGAGAGAGAGAGAGAGAAGAGAGTGAGAGGGGAGAGAGAGGAGAGAAGCGTCGACCCAGAGCCGGGCAGACGAGGGCGGATAGGTACAGTTCTGGAGAGCCATAAAACTTTATGGTGCGTTTGCATCGACCGACCCTCGCCTCCCCTTCCTCGTCCCTTACTTCCATCCCCATGGCAACGACCGACCCCCGAACAGAACTACCCTGCATCCCCTTCCCCTTTTCTCCTGCCTGCGCTCCCTCTCTCTCTCTCTCTCTCTCTCTCTCTCTCTCTCTCTCTCTGTCTCTCCATATCTTTCTCTTCCTCCCTCGTTCTACTTCCACCAGCCCTCTCGCTCCCTCCTTCTTTCCTTCCCTTTCACCTCACCGCCTCGCTCTATCGCGTTCACCCCTTTCCGTCTCGTTCTTGTCCTCGCCTTCCACCCCTTCGTACCTTCGCATCTCTCCTCTGTCGTATCTCTCTGTCTTTCCACGGCCCTCTCACTCTCCCTACCTCCCCTAGAACCGATCTCTCGCAAGCTGGAAGGGGCGACGGCGGTGAAGGTTTTCGCCCTGTCTCTACCAACTCCATCGTCGTCTCGTTCTCCCTCGCCCGTTCTCGTCATCGTCCACGCGAGGACGAGGGTCGTCATAGTCATCATCCGTGACGTTGTCGTCGTCGTCGTCCTTCTCGTCTACGTCAGATCCGTTGAAGTCGTCTTCCTACGGTATACGTCCTATTCGTCGAGCCACCTCGTTTGGTCGTGCCCCTTCACCGCACCCTCGTGGTACGGCCCTGCCGGCCCTTATCTACTTCGGCCAGTTTCGTGCCGACACGCTCGTATGTACCAAAATCCGAACCCTCGAACTATTGCCGTGAATTCCGTTGGAGCTCGCGTGACGAGAAGCCAATCTTCCGAAGGGTTCGAAGTAGGTACGCGTTCTTGTTAATTAAAGACACGTGTTTTTTCTTTTTTTAACGCGGGCGCGTTCGTTGCCTCTCCGAAATTCTTTCGACTCGGGTCCTTTGGCGAGGGGTAACGCACTTCCTGTTATGGTCGTGGTACGTTTCACGCGCTGGACGAGCACGAAAATGATTTGTTTAATATTCCTTAGCTTCGGGGCGGCTTCTCAACTGGTTTTACGAGCTAGCTGAAAGGACGGAGGGAAGAGAATGAACTAGGAGAAAAAATTGGAGTTCGTAAGTCGAGGCTGGGAGAGCAGACCGAGTTTGCCAGGGAGTTACCCTACCGCTAAGCTGCCTTAGGCCCTTTGCCAATCCTTTCTCCATAGTTCTATTCAGGGCGTACCTACCGGTACACACCGGGGCGCTCTCACCCCATAACGATGTGAGCGTAGGCTCGCGCTCATATGCATACAGATGTATGTGCATAAAGTGAGGGTAACTTAAATTTGTCGGTATACAAGGGATACAAGCAGTTGCGCATTATGAATTCGCGTACCCTCGTGAAATCGTGCGAGTAACATCGCGTCTCTTCGTTTACGAATTCATTTTGTTGGTCGGCGTTTTTTCGTTCGCGATGGAGGAAAATGAATTCGATAATTTCGAGGTAGGAACGGAAAGCTTTATACGCGTAACCATTAATCAGGGTATACGCGTAGCGGGCAGCGATGTTACAAATGTATACGAAGAATGTATAATGCAAGCGTACCCATTCTCTTGGCATGCAAGGAGCACCTATACGAATAATGAAATTAGTATACGAGTAATACAAATAACAGGGTGTATCGTCGTGGAAAATAGAAAATCCCACGACAGCGGACAAGCAGGGTGAAGTATTACCAGCTGGATGACGAAGTGCTTCAAAGGGGTACCGTCAGCAAATAACACTTGCCCGTCGAGCAAGTAAAATGGAAGGTAACTCGGGCATCAAACTCTCCTCGAGTCCCCAGATCGCAATCCCATGGAGATTAATGGAGTTAGCCACCCATAGTGGAATAGGCTGTATAGCGTGCCTTCCGCCTCGTTACGGGACATCGATCCTCCGGTTCGATGCAGCAGGAGGCGACGCGAGCCCCGAGCCTTTGCCAAGCGTTACACGCTCACTTCCTTACGACGTACAATGTACAATGTACACGGGCATCTTGTCACGAGCTACCCACCCGTCCGCTTCGCCGCTTCCTCGCCGAGAGGAGGAACACAATGAGAGATAGAGAGAAACCAGCGTGAATTGGTAGACGACGAAAACAGTGGCTTTTTTGGGAACGCGATAGCCCGTGCTGTCGAATTAGCTCCCCCCGAGCCACCCTTCGTCCCTTTACATTCTCTCGGACCTTTACCAAAAAAGTGCCGAACTGGTCGGGACTACTGCCTACAACCATTGTAGCAAAGAGAACTTCTGCTTTCTGGGCGGGACGCATAATCCACTAATAATTCAGGAAAACTAGATGGACGCGGTACCTTTCTCCCTGTTTCCTCTATCTATCTCCATCTCTCCATCTTTATTCCCGTCAATCCTCTTTTTTCTTCCATCGTCCCCTCAATTTCCACCCCTTTCTATTTTCCATTCTCCAGCGTTTCTATCCCTGCCTTCGTCCTATCTTCCTCGTGCCCCACCCCACCGTCTTTCTCTTTGTCTCCCGGCAGCGTGCTTTTTCCATCTTCCTTTCTTTCTTTTTCTCGACTCGCAGCAGGTTCTCGGAGTGAACCGCGCGCGCGGTTTGTTTGCACACCTAGGATAAACAGGAGGCCTCGAGCTCGACGCTGGCATCCGCGCGGAGCGAAGCGGCGAAATCGCTGCTCGCCTCCTCTTCCTCCTCGACCTCTTCCTCGTTCTCCACCGCCTCTCTTCCTCCTCCTCCTCCTCCGCCTCCACGCGCGAGGGAAAACGAACTGGCGCGAGCCAGAGCACGTTGATGCTCTCGCGCGTCGTGTTTTTCCTGCCGCCACCCTCTCTTTCTCTCTCTCTCTCTCTCTCTCTCTCCTTCTCTCTTTCGCTCTTCTCGTCCTTTTCGGCGGTCTCCTTTCAAGTCCTTTTCAGTTTAGAGGTCTCACTTCCGCCAGGCGTCGCGTTTACAATGAGCGTAAACGCTCCCACCTACCCTCCCGACCGCGCGCGAAAGCAACGAAACGAGAAAGAGCCGATGGACGAGGGGAATGAGGAGCTGTCGGGAGCGAGAACGGAAGGAAAGGGAGAAACACATTTTTGTTTGTTTCCTCATTCTACCTCTCTGCCTTTCTCTCCTTCTCGTCTCGGCCACTGTAACCCTTCTCGTACGACCTCCCGCCTAATTCGCGGGGTCTTTCCAATTACGCGGTGAGTGTTCTCGGAATTTTACCACCGGCATCCTGTGAGCCGTGACGGAATTCTAAGTAATTTGAGGAAGAACACTTTGGAGAATTTGATCTCGGTTTTTTCGTTTTTTTATCGATGCACGTAAAGCCTGCCCGTGATAGCCAGGTTCTGGTATATTGTCGTTTAATGGCCGATTGAGCTTCGTGAGTTGGGGGTTATCCGGCATTCGCGTATACACGCGTCAACGAGAAAAACTAAGGTTGAACGAAACAATCGCGAGCGTCATTAGCTACAAAACGGTAGCTTGAGATTCTCGTTCTATGCAAATCGCCATTTGTTATCTTCGAAGGACGGCGAGGAAGAGTTGAAAAATTCACCGGTGCGCGAGTGTGCACGAGCCACGGCGAATCTCGTGCATCCGTAAAAGTAAATAAAATCGTGCACCCAGCGTGCGATAAATTCGCAAGAGGGCGGAGATTCACACGCACGCGCTCTCATAGATAATGCAATATCGAATGTTGGGCTTGCGTGGGCTGGATCGCGATGGAGTTTGGCGGGATGCATCTGTCTCGCATTTGCGTGGAAAAAAATATTTTCCGCGCGAGAAGCTCCTCTTCATTTTTCATTCCTCGCGAGCCCCGACAATTTTTTCCGTCACGAGTACGCCCCGCTCGTTTTTCCTCGTTTTAAAATTTTTTACGTGCCTAGGCGCCGCATCTTCTTTTCGACGGATTATCTTTATTAAACAAGGACGCGTCCAATGAACGTTGAGAAGAAAAAAAAATTACGTTAGAAGCACACTTACACTGAAAAAATGGTATTCTTAAAATACAAACTTAATAATTCATCTTAATAGATATTCTTAATAGATAAGAATATTTTTTTATCGATATGACGGTTTTTAGAATATATTCTTAATAATCCATCTGAATGTTGCCACACAATGCGTGTCAGTATTCGGTTCAGTTAGGTTACACATCGCGTGCGGCACATTTCGACGCCTGTATCTTGTTCCTCTTGCAATTCTGCGTAATTTTGAGTACTATATTATTTTGTGTACTGTGTTGTGCAATGAGTATGGATAAGGATATGACGAAGTGGCTAGAAGAAGAGGATTTGGGCGATTTAATGGAGATATTTACAAGTGATAGAAATATATGTATACATATGTATATGAATTGTAACCTTCTCTCGTGACTACATTTTTCAACCAATTCTGATTTCAAGATATGGATAATGTAATTTTCGACAATATAAAGAGTGAAGCATTTCATTAAGAGTTTTGTTTCCAATAATTATATACGAAATATATTCATACAAATGTTTTACCAGGTTATGTCAAGAATATCTGATAAAAATATCTGTTAAGAATATTTCATTAGAGGAATCTGTTTAGAACATTCTACTCTTAAATTAAGAAGATCCTCTTGTTACTTATTTTAGTGGGAAATATTCTAAACTTAAGGGGTAAATTCTTAAGATAAGAATACAATTTTTTCAGTGTACAAATTGCACAATCGATCCTCCTCGCGCTTCGCCGTGAATCGAGCGGAGCATCGACTAATCTGCGATGCAAACCGCGCGAGCAAAATTATTCTTGCGCGATCGTTCATTCTTTTCTTTTTAATTACCTGCTCGAAAATCTTTTCGCACGAGCGTTAGGTAATCGTCGCGCGTGCGCGAAATAAACTCGATAGAAGCGCGGACGGCACGTCCGGCGCTTTCAATAACGCGAATAAATCGCCGGATAAAGAGATTTTCCGGACGATCTATCCGAGCCGCGCGACTGTCGATAATTCCTCGATTCGCGTATCGATTCCAGTCTCGTGTCCGTGCTCCAACCCCTTTCGGCGAGAATGAAAGCGAGGAAGAACGAATCGGAGGAAAGGAAAGGACGCCATCGTCGTCCGTTCCTGCGGAAGTTTTTATAACGGCGCGTCCCCTCCGCTCGCTTTACACCGATATTAAAAGTTTAATAACGACATCGCGTGCCCGTCCGCCCGCGCTCAAAGGAGAACGGAGGAAGAGCGCAGTGGTGGAAAGAGACGAATAGGAAAAAAAGAGAAGGCGGAGGGGTAGACCGCTATATATCCTCTAAAGTGGCTTCGAAAAAAGATTCGTTACTTTGATATTTCCAGGTCGCACTCGGCATCCTGCGAATGTCATCCGATAGATCTTCGCGAGTTCCAACTTCGTCGCTTTGTGCTCGGTCGCGCCAGCCGTTCTTGCTCTTCAACTTCTCTCTACCACATCTCGTCTCGAAGTTCGTCCTCTATCCGGGCTTCTTCGACTTCGGCTTGCTCGGCTTTGGATTAGTTCTCTTAAGCTTCCCTTCGACCTCATCTTCCTTCACCGAGCGAAGCCTTTGACTCCCCCTTTCGGCTTCGCTTCTCTTCGTGTTCCTCGAAGGAGGAAAGTCGATCGACCGCAACAACATCGCGTGAAAAAAACCACCCGCCTCCTTTGTATCGATCTCGTGGATCGACGTGGCGCCATCACGGGGCTCCCTCTATTGTGAGAAAAGAGGTGCTCTTTATCTTTTGTCCCCTCCCTCCGTCCCAACTGGATTCTCCGAGCCCTCCCGTGGCCAGAGGGTGCCCCGAGGCGAGACCTCTCGACACTTCTGAACTTTCGAACGGCTTCCTTTATTTCCTTCATCTCCTTTTTTTCCTTCTCCTTCTCCTCCTTCTCTCCTTCGATTCTCCGATTTCTCGTCCCTCGCCCGGCCGCCAATCAATCCCTTGGAGCCGGGGCAAGGTAAATCGAGCGTGTGCTCGACGGCTTTTAATCGATCCCGCCGCCCGATGCGGTTAATGAATTGCAAATGAACTGCATTACTCTTGACGGGGAGAGCACGAGAGGACCTTCGAGGCGAGAGACGGGGACTAAGGATTTTCTTTTCAATCAGCCATCGATTTCGGCACAGGGGGATCCAGTAATTTCTTGGGGTTGTGCTTCGGACGGCTGCTCGACTTCTCCCTGGCTTTGTTAACTCTAAGGACGAGGTAACGATAGTGGCGTACGATTTGTTTTGGTAATTTGAAATCTCGCGCTGCTGTTGTCGTTATTATTCGCATTCGATGGACAGTTGCTTCTCGACGGTGTTTCGAAGAGATAAGACGCGATAAGAGCTCTTCGATTTGTGCGAGTTGTTAAGATTGCCGACGATTCTTGGGATTTTCAAGCTCGTCAATCCTCTCGGCTAATGTGCCTCTTATAATATGCCATTATCGGAAATCGGGTATAGCCACTTCGGGATACGTACTCGCCGATGACATCGTCGCGACGGCGGACAATTACCGAAGGTACTACTTATTGGAAGGTTCGCATCAAACGGCTGAATGTTATTATCGTCGTGGACATTTTCGACTCGAGTATCACGCGGAAGCAGAAGGATGTGTCAGTCCGTGTTCACGGTGCGTCGTTTCACCACCGCGTTTCTGGGTGGTCTCTTTTACGGCTCGCCCCGCGAGGGCTCGCGGCGACGTTCCTTTCGGAGCTCTTTTACGCCATGTGCCTCTTCGAAAAACGGATTAGGTATCGTGTGCGAGAAACGGAAATAGCGGGGCCAGTGATACCGGTCCTTCTATTTTTTTCGTCAAACGCACCCTTCTTACGGTAAATAATCGCCATTCACCCCGTATCGATATTGAATTGCAAACTTAGAAATTCCTATATAAAACTATTCGTCCAAGATCGAAAATAACTTCAATGTTTTGTGTAAAAACTTCTTCCACGTCCTTCGAACGGAACTTTCTACCTCGCAGAAGTCGAACGCGTTCGACGAAAATAAAAAATTTCATCGCTCGGCCGGAACTTTGGTAATTGAGAAATATCAATCGACGATGGCCCGGAGGGAATCATTTCACCCTCATTATCGCCCATCCTCGGGGCACCTTCGAACTCTCCCTCGTGCGAAACAATTAAGATCGCAATCCGTCTAGCGATCAGACGCGCGACAGTCCTTTCCGTTGGAAAGGGAAGAAGAGGAAGAAGCGAGAGACCGACGAGAAGGAAGGGTTGAGGATGTCAGGGTCGATTTTCGATTCAAGGTTACCAAAGGAGAGGAATCGGTTTCGCTCCATCGAGTACTCCTCGCTTTCTGTTTCGCTCAGCACGCGCCTCGAAGCCGGCGTCGCGACGTCGACGAGATCACGACTACGTCCTCGCGCGCGCGAGTGTGCGTGGTGCCGCGGCTGTTTACACGAAACTTAATCTCGACTGCGAGATTAGTGGATGCTGAAGGAGCAGCGAGAGGACAGAGGGTGAGTCCCCGGTGGTGGCGCACACGATGATAATAATAAACGTTGCTGCCTGCCTCTCTCTCTCTATCTCTCTCTCTCTCTCTCACGAACGCGCGTTCACCTTTCTTTTCTCTTTTTCACTCTCTCACCCTCGCTTTTTCTCTCGCTCGATCTTAGACCGCTCCGCCCCCGCCCTCGAGACGTATACGCACAGCCGGCGGTCCCTTTGATCTCTCGCTTCGTTTGTGCATTTAAACACGGCTTTCCGAGTAGTGGAGAGGGCTCCGGGAAGCGAAGGAGCGAGAGAACCAGAGAGAGAGAGAGAGAGAGGGAGAGAGAGAAAGAGACACTTTCGCGAGATGGGCGGGGAGGAGAGGAACGAGGGAGGAAGACCCAGTGAGAGAACGATAGAAACAGAAAGAGCGAGCGAGAGAGGGAAGAAGGAGAGCGAGAAAAACGGCTCGAGTGGCCCAGCGAAATCTCCTCTTGTAGACCTCAGAGACGCAAAGTGAGTTTCGCGATTACAAACGAGCCCTCGTTGTGCCGCCGTACCTTTCTACCACCCCTCCAACCCCCACCCCTTTGCCATTCGAACCCTCTTCTCTCTCCTTCCTCCTCCTCCCTCTCATTCTCCTCCTTCACCTCCTCCTCGTTTGAACTCTCTCTCTTCTTTGCTTTGTCACTCTTTATTGTCGCATTGTAGTACCAAGGACGGCGCGTCGCGGCACCCCTCGCGATATCTGCTTTCCTCGAGGATAACTCCTCGAGATTAATGCTCTTTAATGGACTCAATGTCGCCGGTAGGCTGGGGCTACGCGCGGGCGCGCGCGTTTAACGTGGCACGTTTTAACGTGGCCGCTTTAAAGCGTGCCGGTGTGCCGTCGAAATCCCGCCAAAAGCTGGAGGAGGATACGAGAGCGTAGGACAAGCACTCGCGAGAACTCGCGAGATTCGAGGATGATCATTGTTGGGTAGGGAGAGTCGTGCCGCTTGGGGATTCACGCGTGGCGTTATTTTGGCGTATCGAATGGACTCTTTCTTGTGATAATCGAGCGTGACGATTTAACACTCGTAACTGATGATCATTGTGAGAAACAGTTCGGATTATTCGAGCGCGCGCACGAAAATGGAGAACGGAAGTTTTCCAAGCGTCTCCAGCGAATTTTACGAAAGATTTTACACCGAGCACCTCCACCATAACGGAATCCTTACGGCGAGGAGGAACATGCGATGTACTAATCCATGTACCCCACGCCGCCATCTCATTATTTCAATTCAGCGGATTTCCTTGCTTACACGCGAACTTACCCACTCCTCGTCGCTCCTACTACTCCCATCGCTATGCACCGCATGGTGGAGGGAAGGGCCTAAAAAAATTTAATCTCTAAAAGACCATAATATCTTCGCGCGTGAGTGCATCGCGGTGAAGGAAAGAGAGAGAGAGAGAGAGAGAGAGAGGCGGGAGAGGCTTCGATCCTCTCGAGTCCTTCATTAAGCCCAAGACGCGCCCGCACTCGTAAACGTCAGGGCGAGAAGCCTACGAATCCATAAATATTTTCCAACCGTCCATTACGCTCCCATTGACATCGTCCCCGACCCAGCGCGGATACGACGTAGACGGGCGAGGACGAGGACGACGTCATTATGCGGAACAGGTAGTTTAATCTGCAAAGTAATCACACTTACGTGCACTCAATCGATGATCATGCCTTGCCCTCCTCGCGTCTCGTGCAAAAGTCTCGGGTTGCACCGGCGATGCCCCACCACCACCATCAACCACCATCAACACCAACACCAACGCCATCATTTCTACCACCCCGTTCTTCCTGCAGTCTGCAGTCTGCGGTGCAACCATCGGCGGGATCCCATCGAGCCGCAATAAAAAGTCGACGATGGATGGCGCGGTGGAATCCGCGCCTCCACCCTCTCGTTCTCCATTTCCTCTCCCTTCATCGTCCGCAACGCACTTCTCTCTCCCTCTCTCTCTCTCTCTCGGGCTCTACTCGCTCTCGACGAGAGGCTCGAGAAGTAGAAAAAGAGAGAAGGAGAGAGAGAGGGGGGAGGGAGGTTGGACACGCGGTGGAAGGGCAGTGAGGTGTTAATAATGCCACCTCCGGGGAGGACTCTACGAGGAGTCGTCGTCTCCATTTCACGGGTAACCAGACATCCATGTAAAGTAAATTCTGCGTTGCGTGCTAACCTCCTCTCTCTCTCTCTCACACTCTCTCTCTCTCTCTCTCTCTCTCTCTTCGTCTTTCTTCTTGCTATCTTCGTTTCACTCTTCTCCCTCCCTTCTAGAGCGCCAACTCTCACAACCCCGTTTCCTTCTCCTTCTTTCATTTCCTCTCCACCGCCTCCTTCTACTTCTCGCGCTCACCTGCACCTTCCGCCTTCCTTCTTTCTTTTCCTCTCCAGCATCAGCATCGCCACCAGCAGCACCGTCAGCGCGCCACCTCCTTCTCGCTTTCAAAATGAATTTGAATCGAATCGTCGAGGCGCAACGGCGAGCACGAGGAGAGGAAGACGACCATGCGACACGCGAGTGAATTCAGCGCGAGGCTCGCTCTCTGAAAGGAGATTTAAAAAAAAAAGAAAGAGAAAGGAGGAGGTCGAGGAGAAGGGAAGAGTCGAGAAGAAGAAGAACGACGCCGGTGGATACGCCCCTGAGCGTCTCACCCTCTTCTCGGCGTCGCTCGTCTCCGGAGGTGGAGGATTTTTCGTCCCGTCAAGACGCGACTAATGGCCAGGCCGCCCTTTCTCTCACTCTCACTTCTCTCTTTCTCTCTCTTTTTCTATCTCTCTCACTCTGTCGAGTGCACCGACGACGACGACGACGACGACCACGACACTCGTTTGCGCGCGGGCGAGGGTCTCGCGCGCGAAAACCGCGTCGCAAGCGCGCGAGGCGATAAATCTCTCGAGGATTGCAGGCGAGCGGCGCACCCGGGAAACCGTTTAGGAGAGGATTTCGGGTCGAAGAAAGGGGCATTAGACGGATTCGCCGCAAGGAAGGAGCGAGTAATTAATTAAATTAACGGGTAAGAGGGGCCGAAGCCGTACCGGCGCGCGCGCGCCGTTTTGACCGGTTCGCGCGAGCTGTCCGCAAGTCGCTTGCCCTTTTGCGAACCTTCCTGTTACACTCGCCGTGGGATCGAGTTGTTGTTTCGGACCCTCTTATTGAGAGGTTGCCCCGTTACACGGCGTAGGGTTACAACCCCGTCCGCATGCCAGGATGCGTAGAATTAAGGAGAGGGTTGAATTTGGGTTTGAGGATGAATCGCATCGTTCCAAGCCAGGGGAGATTCTCGCGATTGGCCCGTGGGAGATCGAGTGTGCGACGTCATGTATTTGGGTTAGCGATATTTTAAATCTACTACACTGAGAGAAAAAAATGGTTGGGTTTACTATAATCTCACTATGTTTTATAGTTAGATTTGGCGTCAAACATATTTTTATAGTTCACTTAACCATACAAAATATAGTAGAATGAACGATTTGTAGAAATGGTTATTTTATTAACCGTTACCTTTGTTCTTGTTAAATGTGCTATGTGAATATAGTTAGTTTTATCACTATGTATGAAATATTCTGGTAATATTAACTATATAAAATAGTTACTTTTCTTACCATTATATATTTTCAACCATACTATATTTTTAGTTGAAATAACCACAATTTTGGGTAAAAACATAATATAGTTGGTTATACTATGCCTCTATCGTAATTATTACCGACATCATGGTAACATTTACCATAAATATGATATTTCCAACTATAATTTTGTTACTATGCCATTATAGTTAGATATATCATATACTTTTCTCTCAGTGTACCGATTAATCCTTAAATTCCGAACGATGGAAAATCTACGTAGGCACGATATATGTATAGTATTTAAGGGCACGAACAAGATCGTTGATTTTAAGCATTGTGGATATTAAAGAGATACATATCTTATCTCTTGAACGATTCTATCTAAATGCGAAGGCCCCGCCAACCCTTGATTTTCCTGAGTTAAGAAGATACGAAGAATAGCCTAAAACCTGTTCGTAAAAATGTAATAGCCAATATAGAATTAACTCTATCTTCGTGGCAGCGGTCCACTACCGCGGCACTCTGTTTTTTTCTTCCTTTCCGTTACCTTCGCAAATAAACCGCGTACATTTGTTAGATCTAACGCTAGACTTCTTGTCCTGATTTTTGGGTGGACATCCCACTTGGCTCGTTTCCCTTCTAGTACCTCTTCTCCGAATGATGTTCCTGACACACACTTAACAGGAGGGTGATCAACGATTCTTATAACAACACCTGCGCTAAAATGATCGAACCTGGTGTCCCTAATGTCTCTCCATTTGGCAGTTAAGGGTTAATTCAATATCGCCGACCACTCCCGAGTTTTCGCCACTTTCCTCACAAAATCATCCGCCTCGTAACGATTTGGACGATCAGGCCGCTTACCTTTTCAAACCTGCTCGTTTTCGGACGAATTCCACCCTGGTCGTGGTTCGTCCCCTCGGGGCATTTGTCTTTCTCGGAGATGCTCCCGAAAGAGGCCGCGGGTCGAAAGACAGTCGACGAAGACGCGGTGGAACCTTCTCCTTTTATCTCCTTTTTCGCGAATTATATGCCAGCGAGAGAGGAGTTGCCCGTCTAGACGCATCCACGGCGAGGCTGTGCAGCAGGTAGGACGAGTGGAGAGAGGGAGGATTGGAAGTGGAAAGTGAAGGAGAGAAGAGAGAGAGAGAGAAACAGAGAGAGAGAGCGCGGTAAGAGTCACCCTCCGCCGGCGTAGCTCCGATGTTTTATTTGATTCGATTAAATCCGTCGCGGGTACTCCGATGGTAGGTTACTCCCGTTTCCGAGCCGCTTCTTGATCCTGCAGGAGCAAAAAGGAAGAGAAGGGTGGACGTTCCACGAGAACGAGGAGAACGTGGACGAAATCGACCTGACATTCTCAGGGTCCGCAGGACCTTCTCCTTCTTCTTCTCGTCATTCTTCTTCGGTTTCTTGCGCTGCTTTCTTCTTCCACCTCCCCCGCTCCCCAGGCGCCTCCCATAAGGAATTGCTTTCCCTTCTCTCCCATTGTCCTGCGAAATCCTCTTTTCCGTCCTCCAATTCTTCTTCCTTCTCTCTCTCTCCCTCTCGCTCTCGACCACAGCATTGGTTCGCGCAAACGGCCTCCGATGTGTTCCAGAAATTGTTTCTCGCGACTACCCCATACACAGGCTTAAGGCAAGCTGGCCCTTTACCTCGCTCGAGAATCTTATCGATTCGACACAGCTTTTCCAGTATCGCGTCGAGGAACGATACAACCTCGGTCTGAATTTGCGCTTGGCGCTTCGACCAAGCGTTTCTGAGTGGCGCATTCACGCGCGCGAAAAAAGAAATGCAAGAATGATAGACGGAAATAAATTAATCCTCGAATCTCCTTTCTGTTTTAGGGATCAGCGAAGCGAGCGTTCAATTGCAGCTGCCGAAATTACCGAGCCTCGTGCACGTCGGCACGGAAGTCGAGCTGCGGTGTCACGTGGATGGATCCGGGGTGATGGAATACGAATGGTTCAAGTCAGTTTCCAACTTGGTGCCTCCTCTATTTACGTACACGCAACCCTTCCGCGGTGACACGGCCGCCACCCCTTATCCGTTGCGCCTGCTCACTCTCTCCTACTTCCGTCCCTCGTATTACCAATAACTTGCCAAAAGCCGCGGATCGAGAGGGATGCGTAGAGACGGGGATGACACGAAGGGGTGAGGGGATCGGAACGTGAAACGTCTAGAGGGATGAGACGAGAACTTCGGGATCTCCCGGGTAACTGACACCGTCCTTTACGGAGGCGACCGTGAATTATGAAGCGCGACGTCCCCCGACGGCCCACCCCTGTCCGTCACTGATTTTAACCTTCACGGACACCTCGAATTATCCCGGCGACGGTGCGTGGCGGGCAACACGCTCCTCGTCCCTTTCCCAGCTTCACCCTTGCCGAAGTTTCCTACGAACCTACACTACAGAAACGATCGATGCGACTGCAAAATTCACGTTCTTCGCGCAGAAAGATCGCACGGAGAATTATTATCACACTGAAAAAATTGTATTCTTAAAATACAAACTCAATAATTCATCTTAATAGATATTCTTAATGGATAAGAATATTTTCTTATCGTTATGACGCTTTTTAGAATATATTCTTAACAATCCATCCGAATGTCGCCACACAATGCGTGTCAGTATTCGGTTAAGTTAGGGTACACATCGCGTGCGGCACATGTCGATGCCTGTATCTTGTTCCTCTTGCAATTCTGCGTCATTTTGAGTACTATATTACTTTGTGTGCTGTGTTGTGCAAAAAGTATGGATAAGGAAATGACGAAGTGGCTAGAAGAAGAGGATTTCGGCGATTTAATGGAGATATTTACAAGTGATATATGAATTGTAACCTTCTCTCGTGACTACATTTCTCAACCAATTCTGATTTCAAGATATGGATAATGTAATTTTCGACAATATAAAGAGTGAAGCATTTCATTAAGAGTTTCGTTTCCAATAGTTATACAGAAATATATCCATACAAATTTTTTACCAGGCTATGTTAAGAATATCTGTTAAGAATATTTGATTAGAGGAATCTGTTTAGAACATTCTACTCTTAAATTAAGAAGATCCTCCTGTTACTTATTTTAGTGGGAAATATACTAAACTTAAGTGGTAAATTGTTAAGATAAGAATACAATTTTTTCAGTGCAGGGTTATCGCGACCGTGCTCCCGGATTTGCTTTTAGTTTCGCTTACGTTCGATCTAGGTTGTACGAAACCTTTCTCTTCTTTTTTTAAATGGAAATTCTTGGTCTCTCGTAGAAACACAAAAGCCATCGCGAAGACCGACAGAGTGGAGATTAAGAAGAAGAAGCTTCACATTCACCAAGCCACGCCCGAGGACAGTGGCATGTACACGTGTCTTGCTCGAAATAACGCAGGGGCATCTCCCATGATCGACAGTTATCCTCTCGTTGTCTCCAGCAACGAGACCGCCAGCATCAAGGTCGTTCCCAGGAACCTGATCGCGAAGCGCGGAGAGCCTGCGACCCTGCAATGCGTCTTCGAGGACGCCGACGTGGTCCAGTGGTTCTTCAAGGACATAGGACCTCTGGAAACGGACGAGGAGCGGACAGTCTACGAGAACGGCACCCTCGTGATACGCGCGGCCGAGCAAAGGGACAAAGGGTTTTACTCCTGCCATGGGCAAAGGGCCGACACCGTGCAGACCTTCACCGTCGAACTGCAGATAGCATGTGAGAAACGACAGACCTTCTTCTCGAATATTACGTTGTACTTTTTAAAAAGATATAACGTAACGATGACGTCATCATTTCAGACGTCATTTCCGTTTGGGGTGGGGTGGGGATCGAATAGCGGCGAGCGAAATTGCCCCTATTGAAATTTATACCGATCCCAGGATAGACACCTTAGCTCGGTCCTTTTGGGTGGGATAGCAATTATTACCTAAATTGGCAGTTTCCTATGTAATTTCGTGAAGCATCTTCCACCTATCGATCCTAAGATAATAAGGACCCTTGAGGAACCGGTCCGTGAGAGATTTCTTTGAAACTTCGCAGACCTCATGAACTTCTCCGTGGCACCCTTCGAGCCAGCTTTGCCGAACCAAGTGGCCATAGTCGGCGAAGATCAAGAGCTACAGGTCAGTTGCTTGGAGCCGTCGGGTCTGCCCGCGCCGAAAGTTTACTGGAGGGACCCCAAGGGGCATATTATAAGCGACGCGGGTCCGGTTAGGATTCAGGACAATACGCTGATTATTGGAAACGCGAGGATCGGAGAGGACGATGGCAATTACACTTGCGTGGCCGAGAATATGGCTGGAGAGACCGACATGTCGGTGCAGGTTGTCGTATCCAGTGAGTATGCGCGGCCTGTGATCGATCGGAGAAGGCTGAGATCCCGAATTAGAATCGGGGTTCAGTTGGTGTTCTCTACTTTCTTAGCCAATAATATTATTCGTTCGAATTATCCAATATATAGAAATATCAATGCATTCGCACATGTCCCTTCCATATCAGCCTCTCGAATCAATTTTAGCGACGATCCCTCGTCTAATCACTGTACCCTAAAATTATAGCACCACCCAGCTTAGTATCCTCGCCCGAGTCCGTGAGCGTGAAGGAGGGTGATCCTGTGACGCTTGTCTGCTCCTACGCCGGTATGGACCCACCGGTGACGCACGTGCGCTGGCTCAAGGACCGCGACACCCTGAAGGAGACCGGTGGTCCCACCAGGCACCGAGTGACGGACGATCACGGCAACGTCACGCTCCACTTCAGGAGCGCCGAACTCACGGACAAGGGTTCCTACATGTGCGAGATATCGACCAAGGGCTTTCCACCGGTCTACTCCGACATCGCGATTCTCACAGTCGAGGAGAAGCTGAAATTCTCACCGACGCCCATCAATAAACGCTTGGAGCTGGGCTCCACCGCGAAGGTACCTTGCAAGGCGCAAGGGGCCACCAATCCGAGTGTGAAGTGGCTCAAGGAAGGCACGGACGAGGAGTTTCCCAAACACGTCCAGGACGTGAACGGCACTCTCCACTTCAACGGCGTGCTGGAGGAGGACGAAGGCCGGTACACTTGCATCGCGAGCAATCCTCAAGGATCCATCAATCACACAATTACCATCGACGTAGTGAGTGAGTACATTCCTCTGTGCCACGTGATTATTTGGAATGGTCCGTGACAGTTCGAGCGATGTTACCACGTTGATGTCATTGTTAACAGTCTCCCCGAAGTTCACGATACAACCGCAGAATCCTACCGAGGCGATCGAGGGATATCCCGTGATGCTTCATTGCGCGGCGGAGGGCGATCCCAAGCCGACCATTCACTGGGACAAGGACTCGAGGATGAATAATTTGGATAATCCGAGATTCGAGGTGCTTCCCAATGGGAGCTTGTATATCAAGGAGGTCTATCTAGGTGACGAAGGGAAATATGGGTGCATGGCTGGTAACATGGGAGGATTGAAGAGAGAGGAGGTGCAGTTGATCGTTAAAGGTATGCTCGTATTCGTGATGCTCTTTTTCATTGGTTCGCGCTGGTTAGCAATTTCAGGCGCTAAAAAAGTGAATGTTGTTGATATCGACGACTGTTCTTTCAGCTGGCGACAGTTACAGATCCGACTTGGATCTGGAAGCCGGTGACGATGGTTCGATGATGACAAAAACTGTAACGATTACGTTGAGTGCCGCAGCCGCTTACATGGTCCTCGTAGTTGGTCTAATGCTGTACTGCCGCTACAGGCGTCGCAGAAGAAAGCAGCAGTATCTTCAGGAGCAAGCCGAGGGTAGGCGCTTTATTGTTACCCGAGTAGGAAGTATGTGAGGAAAAGTTGGAATTAGTTTTAAGAGCAGAAGGTGCGCGAAGTTTGTAACAAAGTTTGCAGGAGAATGAATCGTCCGAAACTTTCTAGAACCCGCTAACTCACCCTGGCTTTAAAATTATCTTAAAAAAGATGTTCCTCGACAATGGCACTCCTACGTACGCGTCCGCGTTAAACTATAAGATATGTCACTGACGTTTTCGCTACTCGATCTTTCAGAAAAATTGGAGAATGGCGAGGTCCAAGAGGAGCAAACCGAACTGAAGGAGACCAACTACAAGACAAACTCAACGACCAAGAAGAAGGAGAACCGGGACTCGCACAATAAGAGCGACGGTGCCGACACCGCACAGAGTCAGAGTAGCAATCAATCGAAGAAATCGAAATCGAACTACGACAAGATCGCATTCTCCCGTAGCAATCTGAAGGATCTAAAACCGCTGGGACGGGGCGAATTCGGGGAGATTTACGCGACCAAGTATCAAATCGACGGCGACAAGGAATCGTTGGTGATGGTGAAGAGCCTGATCAACACCAAGGACGACACGTCTCTGCAAGAGTTCAAGCGACACCTCGATCTCCTCCACAAGCTCAACCACGAGAACGTCGTGAAGCTGATTGGACTGTGTCGCGAGGAGGAACCCGATTACATGATACTCGAGTACACCGACTGGGGCGACCTGAAACAATTTCTGATAGCCTCGAAGAAGGACAACAATCCTAGCCCGACCCACGAGTCGAAGCCGGCCCGTGCCCCTCAGCTCTCAGTCGCTCAGATCCTTTCGCTGTCCAATCAGGCAGCGCGCGGGCTCAAGCACCTCGCTGACAATCGCCTTGTCCACAAGGACATAGCAGCGCGCAATTGCTTGATCGCGAGCAATCTCACCATAAAGATCTCTCTGCCGTGCATGAGCAAGGAACCCTACCATCAGGAGTACACCAAGCATCGAAACCACGTGATACCGCTGAGATGGCTACCCTACGAGGCAGTCTACGAGGACGAGTACTCGACCAAGAGCGACGTTTATTCTTTCTCCTGCCTGGTCTGGGAAATGTTCCATCAGGGCGAGCTACCCTTCAACAAGCTCAACGACGAATCCGTGCTCGCGCAGCTCAAGGCCCAAACGCTCTCGTGGAAGGCCCATAAGGCAGCTCCACCTGCGCTTCAAGAGCTACAGGTTCAGTGCTGGGCGAGTGACCCGCGCGAGAGGCCGACCTTCGACGAGGTCGTCGCGAAGATAGGCGAGATCGACAGTTGCCTGTAGTTTAAGGGCCGACCAGGAACGGCGAAGTCTCTATAAAATTGGAAAATACTGCAATAGGGGTAATTGATTGTGCGATGTTGCCGCCCTCGTCGAGCCAATTTCGCTCGAAGGAGAGGAGTGCCACTGCCATTGCCCAAGCGCAATTTCTTTTGTACCGTCTTCGAGGAATTCTCGTGTTCCCTTTTTCTCTCGTTGATCAGTTTCCGACGAGTGTAAAGAAGAAGCGCGACTGTTCTTCGGGATGGGTCAAGAGAATTAATTAATCGGCTTCGTGTAAACGCTTGATAACGATTGTCACGCGCGCGCGCGTCTAATGAAACGTAGGAAAGCCGTTTGTAACTTCGTGTGTAACTAAGAAAAGCGTGCTTAGTTTTCGAATGTCTTTGTCGCGGGAAAATTTGTATCGTCGCTATACGTGGAGCCCTCGTGCTTGATCGCGCTTGTGAATTCTTCGTACGTATAATCCTCGCTGTGGATAATCCAATCGATGCGGGTCCAGGGTTCGAGGAAACGCTTCGTGGCGCATCCTAAATATCGTAAATTCTGTCGATTCTGCTTCCATAAATTCGACGTCGAGCGCGAGCCCGTGATCGTTCCGGAAATGCAGTTGTGAGGGTTGACGGGTGCCAGACATCGCGGGGTTGATTAACACAATGATTATTCGTATTACAGTATTTCGTCGCGTCCATTAGATCGTTAAGGGATATCAATATTTATTTCTAATAGAAATCTCCGCTCCAATGACTGCTACTCTTTATCGGGTTATCTAGTAAGCTAATACAAGACCCAGTTACACGCTACAATATTATACGATTAATGCAATATCTAGTAATCAGTGTCAGTGTAATAATAGGTACGTTTGAACCACACATCGAATATTCGAGGTTAAGGCATACATTTAATTGATTAATCGTTAAGGGGTGGGTAGGGGATGAGAGCGGAGGATGATCGTTGGAATGACTAGGACGTTTTATACGTCGCGCGTCGATGGAGAAGGAGCAAGGGAGTAAAGTGATAACGAATAGGGAGAGGGTGACAAGACGGAAGGGAATTTACGTGCGTTTACGAAATGTCTGTGATCAGACTCGCCGCTGCAGTTACATGCATACTTAAGAAAGTATCACGACCATATCAATTGACTAAAGGGTAAGGAGGTAAAAAAAATCCACCCTTTTCTATCTCAGCTTCTAATCTCACCACGACCTTTGCGCAAAACACCGTTAAGACTGTAAGGCTTAATGATTATTTATAACTGATTATATATATTTATGTATGGCAAGGACGGCGTAATCACCGTTAGTATGAAGTACACAGCGGCCTTGTACATACCGGAGTTGTGTAACTTTTAAGATCTCGCGTAAGAGCGTCGCAATTCTTTTTTCGACGCTCGCGTCCCAACTGCTTCCAATTATTATCGGCGTACGTATCGCAAAGACTTTTAATTGGAAATTTCTATTCTTTCCTTCTTTTTTTTTCACGTTTCGCAAATATTTCTTTCTCCGATCGCCGCTACAAGAAGGATATTTCTGTTTCGCGGACATAAGATTCATAGAAAGGATCGGTATCGTCCAATCACGTGTGCAGCCGCGAAGAGTGAAGCGAAAGGAAGGGCCAATGATCGAGTCAAAATTATTTTCGATGCTACGTTAGAGCCTATTTTTACATGAAAAATAGATTAAGGATCGTGCGCGTTGGATGCTCAGATTTCTCGTGAAATGAAATCAGGACGTTTCGTTGACAGATTTAAACAAGTCGAAGTGTGCAGAGCAATGTTGAGAACGACCCTGCCAACCGAATGCAAACGGAAATAATTTTCTACGAATAAGCGTATTGATTTGGAAGGAAAATATTCAGCATTCCAACGCGACGAACTACAGAATCCGTGCAACGAAAATGACGGCCAATGAGGTAGCAAAAGATTTTCTTTCGCGACGAGGAATACTTCCAATTAGTATAACGAGGCTTATAATGATTTTTCTAATCTGGATAGACTGCCTAATCATCGGTTAAGATAATAATTCACGTATCATAGGTCATACGATTATATTGTTCGCGCGATGTCATCAATTCATCGATTTAATCGTTGATTTCCGAAACGACAAGCAATCCGCATACTCGAGCGTACAAACAGCCAGGAATACTTTTTAGGTACACGTTAAGCAATTAAT
This sequence comes from Tiphia femorata, assembly GCA_944319695.1. NCBI lineage: Eukaryota > Metazoa > Arthropoda > Insecta > Hymenoptera > Tiphiidae > Tiphia > Tiphia femorata. The sequence goes on from OX090902.1 coordinate 8,317,012, forward strand.
AGTTAGTAAATCGTAATACGTATCATTGTTTATCGTAATTCACATCAGACACACGTTAATATCAGTGCACCCTGGCCATCTTAGCTTACGGAATAACGTACACGTACGGAGCTCGGAAAAATAATCAACTCTCATTTTGTGAGAAGATTTTCATTTATCCCTGCCGATTATTCGTGGCATTCCAGTAGCGATCAAAAAGTCTCGATCAGAATAAATTCTTGTACCAGTCGCTCGATCGACGGAAGGACATAGCGATGGTTCGAAGATCTTCCAGAAGGAATTTTTCCGTTCAGCGGCTCCGTACATGTGTGTGTACATAGATTACGTATATAATATACAAATGTATAATATACGCATATGGATATACGAATCATTAAGGATCACACTGCCAATGGTATCTAAATATAACTTTTAATACCAATCTTTATTAATGTTAGTGAAACACGACCATTCGTCGAGGGGATAAACGAAACGAGAGAGATACAGAGAGAGAAAGAGAGAAGAGCAAGCCAGCACGTAAACTCATAAGAAAAGAGAAATTCCCCGAGTACGTCAACGCCGCCCGAGCATTTAATAAGTGTAACTCACTCAGAGTTTTCCGAGCAAAGATAAAGGAAGAAAAAAAAATATCGAATCTGTCATTTTCGCAAGAATCTATAGACTGCACGTTAGCGTATAGAATGAGTGTATGAAAACCTTTTGCGCTCGAGCGATCTCGACCACGACTCGAGAGTCGTTCGATCGAACCTTTTTCCAAACGTTTCCTGAATGTTCGCAATGTAATACGCCAAGAATTATTCTTGTATTATAAACAAGTGTGTTAGGAACATACCTTGCAGCACTCGCACCGCTCGCGACGCGTAAGTCCGCAAGCGTGCAAGTCGTCGAGACTTGGTTTTTTTTTCTTTTTTTCGCGGACGATCCTGATAAGCGCGCGCTCATATCAATCGCTCACAATGCGCTCACAGCGCGCTCGCGTAACGCGCGAGTACCTCGTTCCTTTACGTCTATACGCGCTCGCTTCTCGTTCGCGAGAGGCTCGTAGGGTTACACGTGCGTTTTGCGGCGCGTCTCACCACTCGAAAGGACCTACTTTACGTCTAATATTGAATATCTAGTCATTTACGGTGACGAAACGTGCGACCAGCGTATCGCAGAAGAAAAGGTAAAACCGACTTAATTAAACGACGTTCGTATCCTTAGGCGTTCGAAGAATAATAAAAAGGAAAAAAAAAGAAGTAATAATGAACCGATCTTTCTTTTCTACAGTATTTTGTAAATATTTGTACTTTTTTATCTACATCGTACTTATGAATTTTTGAAATAGTATGTGCTACGAGTAAATAAAAAATAAATGGAAAGTACGTACCGAGGCTTTTTAATTCCCTAAGGAGGGGAGATGCATTTTCCCGAAGCTTGACATTTTCAGAAAGTATCGTCGAGGCTTTATATCAAAATAATTCTCGAAAATCACCTCAATTTTGGAGATCTACTCGACTCCTCTCCCCCTTAACAATTACTCGAAGATTTTTCAGAGTTGGCGTTCATTCGGACTTGAGATTCATGTTCAAACACGTTTCACGTAAGTACGAAAAGAATTCAAATTCGGTAAATAACACAACGAAATAAAGGTAAAAATAAAAAGGATACACCAAAACGTATTACCTAATCAAATTTATTTTTACTTAATATTTCATGGTACAGTCTATACCTATTATGATATATAAAATAACGTAGTCGTTCGAATATAAATGGGTGAGAAGGGAAAAAAGAAAAACGCCGACTGAATAGCGCCCAAAAAAGAAATTGAGTCAGAGGCAGTCGTACAGCGATATTTCGAGTCCTTAAAATGAAAAGCTCCGTGATGAGTGAACTCAATCGTCAACGCATTGAACATGAAAGAGTATGTTTAGTAATATTCATATATTTATATATAAAGTCTAATGAATTACTTAATCCATTACTTAGTACTTAATTCATTAATATGGTAGCAGCCTCACTCTCTAATAGTACTAAATATAATAATGGTATAATGCGGTAATTATCAGTTAATATAGATTATTAACATTATAAATAATAATCGTCGGAATCGTATGATAAACAATAGTACAAGGTATTTTTTGTGGTTTTAGTTTTTTAAATGTTATCATATAGTAATAATCACAATAGCGTATTCTGAAAAATAGATCAGGGTCCCGTGGGCAGAGGGCGGAGTACATCGTATATTCGAACAATTAATAATTCGCTTTCCATAAGCCTCGCAGCAATTCTTTCCAATTATCGGCCTTCTTCGTCCTTCTCGATCGATGTTCCTCATTTGAAGTGGGATTGTCGTCCCGACTGATACCTTCGTGCGCGGACCTCCTCTTTAACACCAGGCAGTGAGATTAGGAAAGCGGATAGTTTCGAGTTCTCGAGTCACAGTTCTCCCTTATCCGCGACAACGCGCCTACGTTAACGAACATTTCGAAAGGGCTCTTAACTAATCGTCGAATACGATTAGCACGAGTATCCAGCGCGCTTGGAATCGTCACTTTTCTCGCGCGCAATCGACAAGAGAGATGTTACGCAATCTCGGTTCCTCTTCGAGAAACCGTGGGACCACGAGCACGATGATTTTCCTCGCGATCCGCTAAATCACAATTTGTTTAGGCAGTTTTGCTAACCGGACGAATCTGATCGTTCGATGTGTTCGGAGGGGTGGGATTAGGAGAACGCTTTTACGTTAAGGGGAGGATCGATTCGCGTTAAGGAGATTCGAATGTTCGAGAATCACGAGCAATCGTCGAACTAACTCACGAGGTCCAGTGACAACGTTTGCCGATAATCTTAATGATAACGTTGGCGATAACGATTAGCCACGATCCCGAGGGAGCGAGGGTGACTATCGACACCTCGCATCTACTCGCTATTTAGCTTTCTCTCTCTTATTTTTCTCGCGCTCTTTCGCTCGTCGTTCTTCCTCGCTCGACTTCCTTTCGACTTCCGTTCTTTCTTTGCGCCGGCGTTAACATAGCTTCGCGTGGACTAATTGTAAGCGTCTTCCTTCCACTTGCTTCTCTCTCTCCCCCTCTTTTTTTTTGTTTTCAACGCGCCTCTGCCACTCTGCCTAGGGAACCCACTATAACAGGGCACTATGAACAGCAGTCTGCTGGCTAAGTGACTTTCCGAATCTACAGTCGCGCCTACATTCGCACTCTACGCACTTTCTCGAATTCCTTCTCTCTCTTTCTCTCTCTCTTTCTTTCATTCTTACGCTCGAGCATTCGTTCGCTCACACACAATTCGCAATTTCACCCACGCAATCCCTCCCTGCTCTCTGAGAAGCTTCTCATCCTCGTTACGATACGCCCTTCTCTAGGAATTCCGCACGAGCCCTCGCGACTCGCTTAGTTACTACGACAGACGTATTGACTTTGAAAACGAGGATCACTCTCTCGATCGAAGGTGCGCTTCGTTTGGAGAACGAATAACCGATTTATCGATAAAATCGATTCGCACCGTCAGGACGAGGATCGCCTGCGATAAATCTCGGAGAATTTCTCTTGCGTTCCTCGCGAGTTCCTCCTCGTCCGCGAATTAATTATTAATATCGTTAATAATTAAATCGTAAGGTGAATAAGTACAGTAGCTGGAGCGTGTGTAAAGGAATTCTTATTTCTTAGATATTTCCTAGGAGCAGTAGAAAAGGAAGGATCAATTTTCCAATTCGATTTGTCGCAGGCGCACAAGGAAATTATGGAATGGTAGCGATCTCAATCGATATTCCATTCTTTTGCGATTCTGGTGTTTCTTCTTCTCCCGATTACACATCTCACAATGTCACTCGTTTGCACCTACACTCTTGCACGCGCATTCTCGCTCTCGCATTCTCGCTCTCGCTCGCCTTACGTTTATAAATAGTATTGTATAATATCATTCTCATGTCGTTATAATATAATTATCGGCAATAATATACCTTCATTATTAATGCAATATCATTACTTTTTCTCCCGACTCTCATTCGTCCTTTCTATCTTTCTTTCGTTCCCGTTCGCTCTCTTTCCCTCTTGCACGAATTCTCACATTTCGCACGCTCGTTTTCTCCCACTCTCTCTCTCTCTCTCTCTCTCTCTCTCTCTCTCTCTCTCTCTCTCTCTCTCCCATTCTCTCTCGGTTTCTATTTCTCTCACTCCGTAATCTTTCTCACCATGTAATTTCTTTTCTCCTCGTCGATCTCTTAAAACATGCCTGCGTATAATTGTAACGGTATCGTCGGATGCTACGGACAAACGCGTTTTACATTCTCCCTTTTTATGTTTTTCTTTTTTCTTCGGCATGTTTTAACGAACGAGCGAACAGACGAGTTTGCCATACGCGCCAACGTGCGCCGCGTGGAACGAGATGTTGTTCGCTGTACAATTTTTTCTCACCGTTGCTCGTAGTTGTCTCCTCGCATTGCACACGGATCCGAGTGCATTGATCAATCGACTTATCGATTAATACGACGGCGTGTCTTAGCGCGCGCGTGGACCGTGCTCGAAGAATTAAATTGAAGATTCGAACTCCCAAAATTACGACTCTGGCCGCCAAGTCCTCGTACGCGGAGGTGTACGTGCGGGGGTGTATGTGCGATTACGTAACTATTTTTATCGTTAAGCTTAGCTTAATCGGTAACATCTCGTCGTGACGAAAAGAATTATATTTTACAATATTTCTCGCATAGCGTCGCACAATGGGCTCGCGCGAATCTCAATGCACCCTCCTCACCCGCGATAGAAAAGTTCCTCTTGCCTAATGGAAAATTGACGAATAATGTATTCGGATGCATCTCCCACGCTTGAGCATAACGGGCAAAAAAGCGTGACGATACTTTGCTTATTCGACACCTCCTTCCAGCTGATCGAGTTCAGTCCCTCCTTCGGAAAATTGGTAACGAAAGCAAAGAGGAGGCGAGAGATCTTTGCTATCTATTTCCCTCTGCGAATCGACTGTCATTTCCCTACTACGCGGATGGAACGAATTTTTCTGTGTTCTGTCGCTGCCCTCAGAGGAGATTCTCTCTCGATCCTCACAATTTCTGCTCACATTCCTCTTTTCCTCTCGGACCTGCCAGAGTCGCATTTCGGCAATTTCCCTCTCCTCGTCCCCCCCTCTCTCTCTCTCTGTCTTTCTCTCTCTGCCTTTCGCTTTTTCTCTTGCATTCCGTCTTCACCTCTGTACTCGTTATGTAAAGATATTACACGGCCGACTAAATACACATCACGGCATTTTTTTTATATTCCTTTTTAATTAGCGCATGCTGCTGTGAATGGCCGTTCAGCCGAATCTAGTTAGTTACAGTAAAAAATAGCATAAACGGCACTGTATTAGGAAGAAGCAAAATACATGTTACATCCTCAATTACTTTTATCGTTGATAAATGCTATAGTGTTGTGTTTATGCATGTGTGAGTGAGTGTGTTCTCTCTCATTCGCACTTTCTCTCACGTACGTTTACTCACTCTCACTTTCATTCCCGTTACCACTCGCTCTTTCCTTTTCTCACCCCATTTTTAAAAATCCTCACCCCCGGGTATTCGCAATCGTTATTATTATTATTAGTGTTATTATTATTATGATTATTATTATATTACTCGTTATTAATTATTAGTATTCTCGCCCATTTTACAATGCGGTACGGGGCGCGGGGAAACCTGGAAAATTTTTTTCGCGGCGCCGGCACCCGCGCCCGGAAAAAACTCCTCGACGTTCCTTCGTCGTTTTGTTTTCTCTTATTTCTCTCTCGCTCTCTCTCTCGCTCTCTCTCTCTCGCGCGCGCTCTCTCTCTCTCTCTCTCTTTCTCTCTTTTACACACGTCCTTTCTCTCTCTCTCTCTCTCTCGCTCTCTCTCTCTCTCTCTCTCTCTCTCGCTCTCTTTCACCAAACTGACGCTGATCCAGAGGCAAACGCCTTTTTTTTTCTCTTAACATCTAGGCTCCTTCCTACGCCGCCCACTCGCTTAATTACAAGCGCGAAACGGAAATTCCTCGTACCACGCGCTCGCTCGTTTCTCCACCGCGAAATGTGGGGCGAGTGCGAGAGAGGGATAAGTTTGTCGTTTTTTCGCCGCAAGCTTTCTACGTGGGGTGGACATTTACACGGTGTGCCGAAGAGGTGTGCTCAATCAGCAGTGAGAATGTAAAGGGGGAGGGAAAAAATCGCGAATGAATCGCGAGAAGGCGCGAGCGCGAAAGCGGGGAGTCGAGCGAGCTACGAGGTACGAGAGACTTCCGTTCGCCAAATAGTCAACGCTAGTAGTAATTTTTTTTTTTTTAACTTTAGGTACTAATTCCTCCCACACGTTTCTCCATCATCTCCTCCATCGCCTCTGTTGTCGCATTAAAGTGACTTACAATTCGTACAACTTTTTCCTAATCTTGTAAAACTATTGATGTCTAAAATGTTCGAATTAACGCTAGATCTCAATAATAATCAGATCGGATAAATTAATAGTCATAACTGTGTATGTATCCAACTAGGCTAGACTTCGACGGAAAAATATATTTATAAAAAGTTATAATATTATTATAATATACGTTTCAAGCGTTCTATATATATATATTTATATATATATATATATGTATTTATATATTTATATACCATTACTAATCCTCTACTTATCCCTAAGCTTTCTCTCTCCTCTTCGATCTCGTAACGCAACACATACCTGCAACCTTTTTTCTTTTTACTACTACCAACGTGATCTCTCCTATTATCAAACAAGGAGAGCACTCGATCGCGCGCGTCACGCGTACCTAATTTTTTTTTTTTCCTTACACACCCATACTCGGTCTTTCTCTCACTCTCTTTCATTCGCCGTTTCTTTCTTCTTCTTTCTTCCTTTCTGTCACGCACACAGTCTCCCTTTCTTCCTTGCGCGCGTTTATAATTGTAATAACTGGCTAACCCACTTTCTTCCTTCCTTTAAATGTACAGTCAATTAACTCGAGTTTTTTTTTTTTCCTTTAAGTAATTGAAATGAAATAATGCATGAAACATCACTTCACGCCTGCCGGGCCCCGCGATTCACGGGATACAAAAAAAGCTTCCATCGCGAAGCGCGGCTGTTTATATAATCGAACAATGTTTTCAAATTCCACTCTTGTTCTCTCACTCTCTCTCTTTCTCTCGCTCTTTCTCTCTTACTCTCTCTAGTTCTCCTTCTTAGATCGGTGGCGTCGATGCAACACCATGGGGGCAAACAAATAAATTCATTATACACCATCGAGAAATTGCCTCTTTTTGTTTAATCTCTCTCTTCTTAATCTTCCCATTAATCTCGTCTCGTCTCATTGTCTTGGATGGAATCCGTTCCTTATTGGCTTAAACAACATGAACGTACGAGCGTCTTGAACACGTTTTATACAAATCTTCTTATTCGCTTTTTTTTTTAGTCGTCAACGCTGGATAATAATATCGTAAGCTTTATAGATTCTGACATTTATTTCTCTCTCTCTCTCTCTCTCTCTCTCTCTCACTCTCCCTCTCTTTTCTCTCATGAACATCGAGCTAACCGCTACGTTTTCTTTTCGAAAAATATCTCGCGTGCGATCGTTCTCTCTTTCTCTCTCTCTCTATCTTTCTGCCTTTCATGCATTACTTGATTCCAACGTTAGCACAATTGTATCATTCTAATCGCAAATGCCTGTCCCTCTCCCCTTCCTCCCAAAAGTAGGGTGTCGTCAACATGATTATTTAAAAATTCATTTAATAAGGTGTAATTTTTTTTTCTCTTGCCCGCGCGTGCGTCTGTCCTCTCCCTGCGTGTGTATGTGTTTATACGTGCTCGAGTGTCCGACTGTTCACCTTCCTTTCTCGAACGGCTCCATTTTTGTGCAAGGGGCCACACACCGCCTTATCCGATAATGAATACCATTTTGTGCGCCTCTAAACGATTAACCATCACAATGATCAATGGTGCCTAGTTTACAAGTAATATCTTTGGTATCATGCCTGAGTCTTCCATATAAGAAAAATCACTAAATAATTATTAGACCTTATCCGGATACGACTCGTTTAATATATTATCAAACTTAGAATATCGCCTTGCTCTCCCATTTAGTCTCTCCCCCTCCCTCTTTCTCTGTGTTTTTCACTCGGTTTCTTTCACTCCCTTTCGCGCGCTTTTTCTCCCTATCTTTCTCTCGATCAATCAATCAAACGTTCTCTCTCTCTCTTTCTCTCTCCCTTTCTCTCATTTGCAAAATCAGCGTTAAAAAAGCTACCTAACTTCGGGAGTGGGGGATAGGATGCTTTTTCTTCAAATATAACATCCGCAAAGAGACGAGAAGTGTCGGGATATCGTTTGTATGGCAGCTTTGTAACCGCGCGGAAAACCGGCGTGGATGTTTCTTTTCTCCGGGGTGGAAAAATTTCAACGTCATCTCGATCGTTCTAACGATCGCGAAGGTGGAAACTGTTCTCGATCGCGTTCACCTCGACTCTCGCTCCGTTCCTTTAAGGGCGCTTGCGCCAACGGGATTTCCGAAATTGTTAATAAACGTGTGTCTAACGATCGTATACGTGCGAGCGCGGCGCGATTGACTCTTGTAATATCCGGTAGCGAGGATCTCGCAAGTGTCGCACGATGAAGGCTGATTCTCGAGGTCACGTCTCACTCGGTTCCTGAGAAATGATTTGATTTCCAGAATCTTTCCGATTCCACCGTGTGCGGATTCCTCCAATCTACGCGCCCGCGCGAACGGGTAGAGGGTCGCGGAGAATCGGAAAGTCAGTCTCCACCCTCGTTACCTCGAGAAATCAATGAACTTATTACGAATAATAAACACGCGATGAAAATTTGTACTGTCGGTAAAACGAAATATGTACTTTTCTCGACCGGTGCCGATGATAAAACGGTGTCCTAAGAACAACGAATAGATCGAAGGCCCGCCCGTAAAAGTGAATGGGCCTTTTTCAGTCTTAACGTTTTGGGGATGTAATTTTGGGCGAGCCTCGCTCTCCTTAATTCTCTCTTTTCATTTTTCTCTTTTACGGTCTCTCCGATAGCGCGACTCTTTCTCCCTGACCTCACTTTCGCCCCGATCAACCGTCAATCTATCGTGGACTAATGTAACGATTAATAATAACGAACAACGGCCCAACGTATTCCACTAACCGCGGTATATGTGTATTCTCTGCTTTTCGTGTGCTTCTCCTATCATTCTCTTCGTAGTTGTCTCACCTTCTCGTTTCGTTCGGTGTCGTGTGCGTGTCGAGATGCGGCCGTGATCCGCGCGACGTCCATTGTTCACAAGCGTTCCATTGACGTCCGCACGGCAAGTCTTTTTGTCGTGATGCTTGGAAAAGAATCGTGGAAAGGTAACGAAGAATTAGCAAAAGTTTTTCCCATCGAAGATCGTGAAAAAGGAAAGTCCGATCAAACGAGCGAAAACGTAGCGATTCGAATACTTGTGAACCAAGGAGTCTCTAACAAGTGTGTCACTCATCTTGCGTCCCAATTCGTCTCGCTTCCTCTTACGCTCTCTTTCTCACCCCTTTCACACACTCTTTCCGCCTCTTTCTCTCCCCCTCTCTCTCTCCCTCCCCCCCCCTCTCTCTCTCTCTCTCTCTCTCTTCGCCTTTAACCGCGGAGATCACATTAACCGTTCGAGTGTTGACAAGCGCGATAGCACTCCTCTTGTGTTGTTAACGTATATAAAAAAAAAAATTGTTCGGCACTCGAACGGTTAAGGTGAGAGGCCACCTATCTAGCTCTCTTATCTCTCTCGCACATCGTATGTCTAGCAAACATCTCGTCATATAGAATATATCACATACGCGTTACCTCTAAACACACTGAAATAAGAAGCACTTTAAGATAGATGTTTACATATATATCCAATCGGGTCCAAGTTAGGTGGACTTGAATTCTCGTTACCCCGCCAATCAAACCCAATTACACTCGCCGTCTCGATATAACCTCTTAACTGCTGTATATGTTTGTATAATATGTATTATTTACATACTAGCCCCCATACCACTTTGTCTCTCTCCTTTGCTCCCTCTCAAGCCTTTTTCTTTCACTCTCTCTTTTCCGTCCTTCATTTTCCCTGTCCCTTCTTCCTGCCTCCTCACGTTTTCGTCATTTCTCCGTATCTCGCATACCTTGCTATTCGTTACGTATATGTCCAAGCGTTGGAACGCACCTTTTCCGAAACGTACGCAAAACTAGGAATTAATCCTCGAGAAGAATGTAACAAGACACATGCCCCTCTTACTTCCCCTATCCCGTGAAAACAAAGGTACCACAGCGGCACCGAGTCTCTTCTTTCGTTAATTACATCTTGTTTAAAACCAATATAGCAATCTCCACGATTTTATAGAAAATATTACGTTCGAAATACTTTGACCGCGTAAACTTTGCATCACCCTTAAATTCCCAGCTTATCCATTTAACACGAACACTTCGGATTGGGATACGCGTCGTACCAATCTTATCTACAGACTTTTGCGATTTTTACCAGTCGCAAGGAAAATAATCGACGAGCAACGAGGCGCATACGGGCGCCAACGAAAAGCCACAAATTATCAACGCGACCAGAAGCTCCGTCATTAATTAATAGAATGATTTATCGTAAAGAATAGTCTACCTGTGGACGAATTAAACAAACTCTAAACGTCACACGACCAACATCAAGAATCGTTCTTGTCAAATATTGGGAGCTTTAACATCGTATCAGCGATATACAAAGAAACTTTCAGCAACGACACTATGAACGTTTCAATTTCGAGGCACGCAGTAGTATTACGTGATACTATAATGGCACTATCGATCACTTGCACTTTAATATTACAACATTAGAAAAATTGCATGTTGAATGTCCGGAGATAGTCTTCTTTAATTGACTTTATGAAAAAGCCCTAGATGGTTGCGATTTTCATGATTACGCTTCGACTAATGAGACCACGCGAGTCCGTCAATTAATAAAATAGTGGAGATTACGACATATTGTTTGCGAACAGTTCGTACGTTTGCACTATTTTGTCAATCGAGCCTAATCACCGGAGTTCTCTAGAAAATTTACACAAGTCAGAGCGCCAAAGTTCCCCGAATCTAAAATTTCATCTCTTTCTCTCTTTCCTCGGTTTTCTTTTTTTCTATTCTTCTCCTATCGCACGAAGGGGTCTTCACCATATCCTCGAAGGTACTCGGAGAGACGCGTGCGCGTCTATTCGCGCCGATAGACATCGACGCATAAAATCGCTTGTAAACTGCCTAACGGTAAACGTCTTACTCCTCGCTTAAGTCGGCACCTTACACGAATTATTACGAATTACGGGGGGGCGAAAAGAACGATAACCTATTTGATCAATAAAGAGTTCACGCAAACATTCTACGACTGGAATGTCGTCCATCTGTGTTAATGATTTAAATGCTATGCGGTACCGCGAATCTCCTCTTCGCGGGCACATCAGTCGATTAGTCGTGGATTGTGTGTGTGTGTGTGTATGTGTGGAAAATCATTTACTCTATGCACGGGTTGCCGTTTGACTCGCGATATTTGCAATCGCATCTCGGGACGAACGTTCGGTCTCGTTAAAAGTGATCGATCGATAATTAAAATACGCACACGAGCCTTCGCATTACGACCGGACGAACGACTCTCGTCCACTCGTTCGGTCGCGCAAATCTTACCATCGTACTCATTTAGAATACCCGAAAAGGCCTCATCCGCGGGACGGCCCACGGTAGTCCGAGCAAGAGAGAGATTATAATAGCGTAAAATTTCAATTTATGTACAAATCAAATCTCCCTATCAAGCACGTCAATCGAATGAAATCCGAAAGCGGACGCATAAAGCCCGCGAAGTATATTCACAATTATTTCGCCGAGAGAAAATCAACAAACGACTTCAATTCCCCCTTCCATACATCTCTCTTTCCGAGGCACCGTGCGCGAATTAACCGAACTCGTCCCGCGAGCAGAAAAGCCTGCCAAGCGAAAATTCGAAACCGAAGGTTCGTCCCGGGAGCAGGGCGAGTGGAAGGATCGTGGTGCAACCCTGGAACACCTCCTGCATTCTGATTGGTGTCACCTCGTAACGCTTACGACGTGCTCAAACGCTGTCTATACATTGTTTCGGGAACGCGCATGAAGTAGGACTTTTCTTCGTTACTCGACGCACAGCTCGCCTTTGCGCGCCCTGGCGGAATTGCAGAAGTACGGTGGCGACAAGCGGGTCGCGTGTGGCCTGAGAGGCGCCGTGGGCGAGGGCGACGACGACGTCGAGGACGCGGATGATGACGAGGACGTCGCGGAGGATGACGCCGCCGAGGATTCCGCGTGGTCGACGAGCTGGTCGATTACGTGGGTGGCTCTCGGGGGCGGCGAGGGCGGCAGCGGAGGCGGCGGCGGCTGTGACGACGACGACGACGACTATGATCGGTAGATGAAGCTGCAGGGTGGCGTGGGCGGTGGCGGCGAACCGCTCATCGCAATCGGTACGAGGGTGGGCGAGGGTGACGAGGAGGGAGGAGACGGGGAACTCGACGAGACGCTCGATGGCGGCGAGGGCGACTCGAGAGCCCTAGGGCCCGCGAGTTCGCGATTCGACTGTCCCCCGGACGTCACAGCGCGACTACTCCTTCCGGCCGTGGTCGCGTTGTGGCGATTGCGCGCTGGCCGTCCTAAGCTCCGGTGACGGCCACCCCCCTCCTCGCTCGTTTCTCAGAGATAAACCTTCTTCACACTGCGCGTGGTCGCGAACCCGTCGTTCCTGCGATAAGCGTCACCCTGGTGGGACCGCAGGGTGCCGAAGTTGTCCCTGGGACCGCGAAAACCGTAGCCGTCCGGAAATTGAAAGAGAGTCTCCGTGGGCGTTGGTGGTGGCTTGCGCATCGTACCCTTCGGAGAGTGTAGCTTGGGTGGTTGCGGTACCAGCACCGGTTCCGCGTACGTCACTTCCTCTTGGGGTAGGAGTTTAGGCTCCGGCGCCAGCCTGCTGGAAGGACAGATTCGACTGAACGTGAGAGTCTCGAGAAGCTGGGTGGGGCGAAGCTTTGGATTTCAGAATTTCAGGGATCTTTCGGGGTGCCAAGGTTACTCTACCTATTCACGTTCTGCCGCTGCTCGAAATACTCGTACTCCGTATCCGGGTACGGTAAGTTGTCGTCCTCGTCTTTTCGGCACTTCCTTCCACATAAGTAGCCTGCCACGAAGCCTACCAGCAACGCGGCCAGGGCACCTGCTACCACAGCCATCACTAGAGTTTCCACGGAATATTGAGGTGGTGGCGAATCCGCGGCCGACACTTCCGGACCTAGGTAAAGAGATTGAACGTTAGAATACCTTCCGCGATCGAGAATCCTTAGAAAGGATTAACAAGCTTCGATAATAATCCCACGAAAAAAAGAGTCAATTTGAAGGATTCACAACTAAAGGATCGAGCTTCACGATTCATAAAATGATTCTCCTCTGTCTCTTGGGCAATTCTAAGCCTCTTTTTTTTTCCTCATCCGCTGCACCTGACACGACCCACCTGAGCTGTCCTGCTCCTCGTCCTGCATGATATTAATTATCTCTCCTCCTTGGCTCTCCTTGTTCGGTATCATAGAGTCCTGAGGAAATTTGTTCTGATTGGCCGAGATCGCGCCCACGCTCCCGGCGTCCTTGTTAAGGCTCTTACTGGGCGGGCAACTCGCGTGCAATCCAGTGGCCACGCTCTGAAGGAATCTGTTGGCGTCCGTGGCCGCGGGCCCTACCAGTGCCCTGCACTTGCCCTCCACCTTGTCCCAGGCGCAATAGGGATCCTGCAGGGCCACGCACTCCCCGCAGGACAGTATCCTGTCGCTATAGCAACGATGAAGCCTCAATGCTTGCACCTGACTGTCCGCTATTACGACCAATCGGCCGTCCTCGAGGCCGTCGCCTGCCTGAGAGGCACGAACGACCTTGATACCGCGAACCGGAACGGTCGACGGGAACGCCTGTATCTCCTCGATCACCACTGGGCTGACGTTCTTATGAGAGTCGGCTGATTCCGCGTTCACCGCCTTTATCACCTTGCCGTTATCGGTGCCGATGAACAGGACGTCGTAAGTCTTGCCGCCTGGGGTCTTCACTTGGGGATCTACGGCTATCTGGGTGAATCTGTAACTGTGAACGAATTGTTATTAATTGCCGCCTTATCCGCGAAATTGCAAGGTACGACGGGTAAGTTCTACTGTGGAAGGCAAGGAGCTCCACTCACTGGAAACTGGTTCTGATGACGATCGGCTGACCGAAGAAGCTCGGCACGGACTCGTCCATTAGGGAGTGCGTCTTGATGAAGGTCAAGGTGAGATCGGGCAGGGTGCGAGAATCGTTCGCGCACTGTCCAGGCCTAGGGTCCGGTACTTTGGCACTCTGTACTGGCAGCCAGTTCGAGTTCATCGCGATCTGCTCCTTGAAGTTACCCTCGAATGTCTCCGTGATATCTTGCAGGGAGAATGCGCATACGGCCGAGCCGCTTATGCTGTTCACGGGGGTGGTAAACGTGCCGTAGATCAGCTGAGCGGACACTCGCCCGTATTGGCCGGAGATCAATTCCGTCGTGGATTCTGCGAACAGAAATATCCCATTTCAGCGGTATTCGAATTAATACGAATATCGCCTCGCTCAGGTAATGAAATCTATTTCTCGAACGCATGAAACTATTATTTCGTCTACGTCGATCCATCGACAGTGTAATTGTTCCAACGCAAGAAAGGATAGGTAAACAGCAATAAACTCGTACGCGATTTCTGCTTACCGATTTAATGAATAGTTTGTGCACATACGCTAATGAGACGTGAGTCGATGCATTATGCTAGCGCTCATTCAACCGCCTGGGAATATTTTAATTTACATCGGGCAATCAGTGTAAGTGATTTAATTTGTCCCTACAATATTAGCTTTAGTATGCTCCCCGCTGTGTTTGGTATGTGCATTGTGAATGCTAGAATGGCAAACACAGCGCGCTAGCTGAATGTCCTTTTGACAACTATATTTACTTTTCACGAATGATTTGCCTCGAGTAACGTTGAAACGATTATTACGGTAGTTACGAAATAAGAGTCCAGAACCGTTGAACGATTCCAGTGGGACATCCGACCGTTCGGATACCATCGTTTCTACCTCCTCCTATTACCACTACCGGTACTAAAAGGCGTCGCTTAAGCGACGCATTCCTCGTCCGAGTTTTTATCATACTCACGTATCTCGTTGAAGTAAAAAGGAAAATCTCCGGTGACGGAGCAATTAAGGCGAGACTTCAGGAAGGAGGTCCACCTGTTACGAAAACGATGCGGACCGCCCCGGTCGTATTTACAGACTCTCGCCACGCGAGAGTAGACGGCCTGTGAAAGCAAAGGAAAGATGAAATTACAAAAAGGGGTGGAAGAAGACTGAGCGGTACGCGTTTTAAAAAGAAGGAAGAAGAGAAGGAGGAGAATGCCCGGGAGCGTTCTTCCCTCTCGTCTCATGGCAAGTTCTAACGGTTAGGATCCATTCCGAGCGACTCGTGAAATTGCGAGGTAATTATCGCGAAAGGGGGGAAGATCGGTAAAGGAAGAGAGGAAGATAAAGGGAGGAGGCGAGCAAGCGGGCAAGCTAGAAAGTGGAGTCTTTGAGAATAAGACCCAAGATCCAACTTAGGCTTCTTCCACAATGACTACCGTTCTCGCAACTTTGTCTCTCTCTCTCTCTCTCTCTCTCTCTCTCTCTCTCTCTCGGTCTCTTTATCTTTCATACTCCACGCTCGTCCTCTCATTCCCCTTCTCTCGTTTCCAGCGCAAAAGAGCACACGGACGACCACTCGATTCGTTCTTCCTCCACTACCATCTCCTCTCTTCCTGTTCCGTCCGGACCACGAAGCGAAGACTCCACCCCGACGGCAGACGACGAGGAAAAGGGTATGGAAGTGGCGAGCTTCTGAAAGCCGATTTTGAATGCCGACCGATGGCACAAGAGACGTAATCGCCTTAACGGACGTTAAGAATCATTGCAGAACGGGCGCTCGCCTCCGCTCGCTTCTACTCGCCCTGCGAGCGTTTCGTCGGCTTCTACCCGACGCGGTAGGGTGGAGATCGTTGGTGGTGGAGGAGGAACCCAACGAAAGTTGCAAAAGTTTCGTCACAGGGAGGACGCGCCGCATTATCAGATCCAAAGCGTAAAACTTAATCGCGAGCGCGGCCTCGGGCCCCGCTTGTACTCTCGCACGGATCCACGCGCTCCTCCTCCGCCCTTCGGCTATTTTCAGACGACCACCAGAAGCCCTTGTTTTTTTCCCCTTCGTTCCACCGGCGAACTGCCGCCGCTTCTTCTCCTCGCGAACTCGTTTCGCCCGCGAGCGCGCACCTCCACTTCGTCCTGTGTACTCTCTTCTGAACGATCGAGATACGCGCGACGGTAAGTATACGAGAGCAGTCGCACCGGGTGTACTCGCTGATCGTTACGATTCTCCAAGGAGATTTGCCTCGGGACCGACGCGCGCTCCAAGATGCTCTTTCCTTCTGCCTTTTTGCGATCTTAACGATCCTTTACGGTGAATGATCGTCGAGGAGCACGTCGATGGGTGGTCGAACGATTCGATCCAAATTTGGAAGGAAGTGAACTCGTTGAATTGATCGTCGAATGAATCTTCCTTGGCACGCTCGTGCAATCGGCTGGGACCAGGTAGATTCTCAATTCTAATTAACGATCTTTTGCTCAAGATTATTCGGGTCCTGCCGTCGCTGCCATTTGCAAAAGTTCGAAGTGCAAAGAGAGAATATTTTCGGTGAATACCGAATGGATGCTTAATCGTCTGATGTCTTGGAATCGTTCGAAAACATTAAGACTCGATGGAAAAATGGCAGATCATTCGACGAGGCCCGCATTGTTCGGTGGTAAGGGAGAGTAGGAGAAGAGTAAAAGGTGAAGATAATTTTTCGCGGAGTTATCAACTGGAGGAAGAATTCTTAATCGAGACCATTGTAGAACATCCAGTCGTTCTCTCATCTTCTCCTCTTCTTTTTTCCTTTTTTTTGGGTTCTTTAGGTAGACGTCGTTTCTACTATCAGTCGGCCCCGTGACCGTCGCCATTCTGTTACGACGAGTTACTTTCGACCGGCCGGGGTCAGCCAGCCCACTTTCTCGATCCCAGCTCGTTATCGATTAACGTTTCGGATACTCACCTTGCCGCAATTGATATACTCCACCGCTGTCTCCCTGAAGAAGAAGTAGACGAAGTCCCCCTGTGATATGGAGCTTACGAAATTTGGCGCTGAAACATAAGAATTTGTTTCTCGTTTTAATTTCTGGCGATCTGCTTACGGGACGAATGAACGAAAATGATTAAAGTCCGGGCAGCGCTCTAAGAATTTTCTCGTTCAAGCTATAGGGTTTTCTGTAAAGAAACGGGGCACAGGAAAAGATACGAATTTGTTTCGCGGCAAGTGCGATAAAATTTCGCCGGGGGAAGAGTGCCTTTTTTCTCGCCATTAATCATAGCCACGGAAAATCCTTTACCGGCCATTGGTCCTCGTACACCTACCACGTTTCTCTTCGCGCGCCATTCGTAAAAACTCGAATCGCGACCATTCCAGGGTTTATATCTTTCCATTCTCATCCGGCGATAAAACTGTCGCAACTAAGTCGTCGGAAGAAACACGAGACAATATTTTCTAGACTAATCTCACTCCATTGGACGCTATCCAGCAGACGCATCTGCCTACTTTGTCATTCCTTCGTCTTTTCTCTAGTCTCGACGATCACTCGATTAACGAATGACAAGAGCGTCGAAGTAAAATCAAGTAACCCACCGTCTTCGAGTTTAGTCGATTAATTTTAACCGCCAATGGTCAATTACCGAAACAAACGCGTTCTCCGAAGGGACGAGATGGAGGAGAGTGCGGAGAGTGGCGTAAAGGGAGAAATTAAAGATGTACATTTACAATAATGGCAAGAGGGGAGAAGGGGTGGTGGGTAATGGCACTTCCGGACACAATGAGGCCCGCCCAGTGGGCCGTTCCTTTTTATTGCGTCATTATTATCGCCTCCGGGAGTATCTTCTGCCCCCTGGACAACTTCACCTCGGTCGTCAATAATCCCTTTGCGGGGCCCCGCTGTACAGGATCCTTTTATTTCCTCGGTTATTTCGACGCTGCTGTCGCGGTGAAGCGCGCCTTCGCTTCCTTCTCGTTCTCCACCTTCTTTCTCTTTCTCCGTTCTCTTGTTTCTCTCATCCTCCCACGCTTCTCTTCAAACCCACCCCCTCGTAGTCGACCACCCCTTTTCCACCCGGTCCCTCTATCTATCCGTCCCCATTCTCTCGCGCTGTCTCACTTCTCCTCGCGCCCGATAAAGTGGGAAAACTTTATCGATTTATTAAGTTGACAGGGTTTTCATAAGCTTCTTAGGATTCATAAAGTAATATTAATCTCGTGCGCGCGCGTATATCTGAACGAGCCGTCGCGCTCTGCCCCATAAATTTTCCACGTTCTCTCTCCTCTTCGATCTCTTTCTCTTTTCCTTCTCTCTGTTCCACTCTCGCAGCCTCTCTTTCTCTCTCTGTCTCTCTTTTGCCTCTTCGTTTTGTTCCACTCGGCGGTCCGCATCCACCGGGTACTCCACTTTCAAGCGACCTGCTACGTCGAGCGGAGGAGCTCTCACCCTCTCTACTTCTTACGAGGAATAGAAAAATGCTCCTCAAGCGTCACAGTTTTTCCTTAGCCTCGCAGCGGCGGCCAACGCTTGGAAGGACTCGATCGTCCGTCTTTCTTCCACATTTCTCTTCGAATCTCTCCTTTTCTCACCATCCGTCTGCTCGTTCCTTCGGAGACGGTCTCGATTCGCGATTAGCGGGGCTTCGAAGCGGGTGCGGGAAGAATTGTGGGTGAATGTGGGAACGCGCGAGCTGGAACGGGACCAAGAGAGGAAGAGAGAGAGAAAGAGAGAGATAGGAACGGATACGAGGAGAAAGAGGTGAAAAGAGAAAAGTGGATAGCAAGCGCGAAACGCAGTAGAGGAAGAGAGGAAGGGAGAGAGACGCGGAGAGCGGAAGAGGAGCCAGAGAGGGAGGGAAAGAATTGAATTTTCGAGGGAGCGAGGGAAAATCAATATTATCCAACCGGTGGGGAAACTTGATTAGCGCCCGGTACATCGTTCGATTAAAATACCTTGACGAATGGGGGGGGGGGGGGGCGACGGCTAGCGGGCGTAGACGGGGGTTGTACCTGCCGTAGAGAGTGACAAATCAATTCGAATTCCTGGACCAGTCACCCTCCGCCTCGCTCTCGTAGCGATCGACGCCACGCGACGCCAACGATCACTTCCTCGAGCCTCGAGACACGAAGCGACGTGCGATTATTCACGACTAAAAGCACCCCACCCTTCAACCCCCTTTTCACCCGCCGCAAATTGCCCTCACCACAGCCGCGACCGTCTTCTAATTTATTCCGCGTTATTCTAAATACGCTTTACATTCGCCCCACTCACCGTTGAGCGGGCCCACGAGCATCGTTTCACCTTCTCCACCGTTCCCACGGCAGTAACGCTACCAACCACCGCCATCGTCCTTCTCATTCTCCTCGTAGTCGTTACATCTGCTAATATCGCGACCAACCCCCACAGTTACTCTCTTCATACCCTTGCGCGACCTCGCGCGGCGTCGCGAGCCGGGACCTCCTCGAGCTTCGAAACCGAGACAGTGTCATTTTATCATTATGGCGTTATGTAAATGGTAGCTGAATAATCTCTACTACACTCTATACCCTCGCAGGGCCACGCACCCGAGTGTAGGTCTGTGTGTATAGTCGTTGCGAGATCCGACGGTATACGCACGGTTAATCTCGGAATTACACCGTGTGGATTAAAGCCCCCGCACGGCTGCCGGCGTCGAGGATCGCGGAGGCGGCGCACGGTCGTTGGCACTCCGATCGCGACGTTTCTGAATAATTCCCTTCGCGTTACGTTGCCGCACGGTTCTCTGCCACGGTACGTCTGGGAGGGTGGGATGGTTCGAGATGTAGGAGGAGGTGCAAGAGGACGAGGAGGAAGTCGTGCCTGAATTTTCGAAGTCGCGGTTCGCGCGATATTTCGTCGAACTTACCCTCCGTGGAGAGTATCGGGCGACGGCGAAATAGCGTTTGAATTTTAATCGGCCCCAGGATGACTGTACGATTTCGCGGAGGAGCTCTCCAGGTCGTTTCGATTCTCCATTCTCAACAACGTGGAGAAAGGAGGGTGAGAAGGGAAGAATAGGAGGGCGAGAAGCAGAAGGATATTTACGGAACAGCGTGTTACGACGGAGAGGTAAGCAGCACCTGAACTACGGATGATTAAAAAAGAATCTAATCCTTCTTATGATATCTCGCGCGTTCTTCTCCATGTCCGGAGCGGACAGCGGCGCGATCGTTGTCATTTTACCGTATTACGATGCTATTCTCGTCGGTGGTTCATTTTGGATTTTAATATTTCTATTCGCTCGGATAAGTGATTCCACTTAATGATTTCGTGTCGGTGAGTAAATCGTCGCAAGAAGGAGACAAAGGAAATCTTCGTGCCACTATCGTCGAATTGAAAATGTCGCGTGGAAACGTTCGCGAAGCGTGCCGGATGACACTTTAACGATGACGTGGTTTAAATACATATGTATTTTATCACACGGAAAAAAGGCTGCGAGACCCGCCGTTTTCCTCGTGCTATGCCATTTCGGTATTATCAATCTCGAGATCGGAGACATTGCAAACGTGTATGAGCGTGACGAAGCCCCGCTCGGCGCTCTCCTTTCTCCTTTGATTAATTAAATCATTTTAATTCAAGCAACCGAAACGTGCCGAGTGCCCCATCAAGTTTCGATCCTTCGTTTTGTCTCGGGGAAAATGGATATTGTTAGATGATAAAAACGGGGTCAGTGGGGAAGAGGAGTAGCGCGGATAATTTATGATCTCACGAGGTTAACTAATTAAATTTCCAATTCTCACGAGTCTTCATCGCTCGCGTTCCAAGGCACGGACCATCGATTAATTTCGCGTTAGATGCCAAATCACCTACCGATTCTTCTCTCCTTTCATTCAGGCGCCTCGCATTCGCCAATTCTCTCTTAACCTTGACGCCCTCGCTAATTTGTTTCGTACGAGTACACGTGGCTTCACGTTCGTAAAGCCTTCCGACAAATTAGCCGATCGAGCCAGACCCCTGTTGGAGAGCGCGATAAAACAAAATTACCTTTGAGAATCCGTCTCGTGAGCGAGCGCGTCACCCCCTATCGATTACAACAGTCTCGTCATCCAAACTCCCTTCTCGCGCACCCTCGAGCCCGCAAAAAATATCTTCCACGCGCTCACCGTCCAATCCACCTAATTCGCCCATGCCCTCGCTCTTACGCATGCGCGTTCACAATCTCACCGAACAAAAACTCGAAATCAGCCCCATCGTCCCGTTCTCCTTATCGGCCGTTCGATCCCACGCCATTCCGCTCAGCCACCCCTCATCGTCCACACTCGTCTCTCCCTCTTTTTGCTGCCACTCCAATTCATCACAGGCACGCCAGCGTAAAAAAGTGAAAGGGAAAAAAAGGAAAGTCAACAAAACAAAAAAAGAAACTCACCGTTGAGACTCATCGAGTCGTACTGCTCGGTTTGCAGGGGCTCCCTGTAGATGATCGGATCCATCCCCGCGAAATCGGCAACAGTGCCGGTGTAGAGTTCACCGTCCACGTAAACATACGTGCTGTTGTGCTGAGGATCGTACGGACACTTTGCCTGGCCCGGTTTCTCCTTCACGATCGTGTAGTTACCGGCGTGTACCACGTAGTCGCGACACAGTGGCTTGAACGCGTTCGTCGCGCAAACCAGCAGCGTGTTCGAGCCGGTCTTCACCAAGATGCGAATGTAATTCTGACAGTTCTCGTCCGGCGTGCCCTTTACCAAGCACATCTTCACGTCCTGCTCCGTGGAGTACCACGTGAGCCTCTGCTGCTCCGTGAGGTCGGTGAGACTCAGGTTGTGCACGAGATTTCTGAAAAGATAAAACGCTTTTAGCGGGTGGATCATTCGCCGAGGATTCATTTTGTTAAAACTGTAGATTCGATCTTTTTTCCTCCTTCTTCTTTCTTTTCGTGCATTGGGTGCAACGAACTTTCGACCACTGGGTCGGTGGAAGAATCTTTCAGAAGATGGTACGAGGTCGAGTGAAGTTAATTCTATTTGCAATTAATTTCCACTCGCTCGGTTGCTCCCGACAATTCCAACAATTGTTATCAAAGGGCCGGCGAACTTTGTCGGAGGAGTTAAAGGACACGGTAGAGAGGAAAATGTTTCGCCGAGTCGTTACAGTCGTGGCCCGCTTTCGACTCTCTTTCTCTATCTCCAAAAGATTTTTCTCATTTGCAGGACTGCCGCGCGAGTTCTTGAAGTTAAATATTTCCGTAATTAAGTACGTAAAGCACGGTACAAGTTATCGCTGATAAAGGATCGACCTGGGAACTTCCTTAAGGAGCGAAGAATAAATAGCGTCGCGAACTTTTCTCGCTCGGCGAATTTTGGAACGCGTGCCGCGCTGCCACCCGCATTAATTATTCGCTAAATCCTCAACCTGGAAACGTTCGCGATTGCTCGTCGACTTTCGACGTTCCACGATTCCTCGTTATCGATTCCGCGAATTCGATTATCGGGCGAGAGACGAAACGAAGACGCTCATTTCGCTGGTCGATCGAAAGCGACGGTGCATTAAAGTTTAAAGCCCCGAGATTGCCTTACGGTCACGCTTTCGTGGAAAAAAAAGCTGTCGAGCCGAGAGACGCGTGCGGGGCGCCAGGCCACGTCACATACCGTCGCATCTCGCAATCGATAATGCATCGATACCGCGTTCCACGGTACGAGACGGCGAATTATTCACGGCGTTGTTAACGTCGGGTCTCGCTCTTGTAAAACGTCGGCCATCCCACCTCGGGGCTTGCTACGAGTTCTCGGAAGTGTGTCGATAAAAATTGCGTCCCTTCCGCGTGGCGGTGGTCGTTGAGCGGAGGGAAAGTAAAGGGGCTGGAGGCGAATGAGAATGAAGCGGTGGTCGTCGTCGTCGAAGAAGAAGGAGAGGAAGAGGAGGAGGATAAAGAGAGGAGGAGTAGAGACAGGAACGAGAGAACTGAGAGAGTAAAAAAAAGAAGAATGACGAAGGAGAGAAAAGGTGGGATAAGAGGGCTGGGAGGGATGAGATGGAGGCAAGGAAAACGGAAGAGGAAGAGGCAGGTACATAAAGGGAGAAAGACGAAGGGGCGAGGAGAAGGAGAGAACTCGCGGAAGGTGGCCGCTCCGCTCGTTCCGTCTAAAACGAGCTGTCCGCTTAACTGTGAGATACCGCTTTTGAAGTTTTACACGGCTGATCCTTAACTTCCCTTCGATAAACGGCCCGCGTGAGCTTAGGCGCCGCCGCCTTTTAAAGGGGAAGAATTGTTCTATGCCGGCGACAGACTGGAAACTCTCAAGAAAGTTTGCGCAACGAGGTCAACAGCCACTCCTCTCTCCCTCTCTCTACCGCTCGCCACCTGTACTCTTTCTCTACGATCCCTTCCTCTCGTCCCTCGTCCTCTTCTTCACCTTTTCTCGCCCACCGCCCTCGCTAGGACCCGACGGAATGCAAATGTGCATCTTCTTTCTTCCAACCCCCGTCTCTCTTACGCTCTCAAGGCATCCCACGTTTCTACGTCGAGAAAATGGCCGATTTAAAGAATGATACCGCCAACTGCGAAGAAACGCGACGTTGGCGTCGCGCGCGCGCGTCTCCCGCTCATCCCTTTACTGTACTTCGGAGAACACCAAGGTTTTTCATAGTGTGCTCCCTCTTTGTCTCAAGTCACTGCGAAGTTTTCTTTCGCGAACACCCATGTAACCGTTGAGAGACAGCAATGGAAAGGCGAGGGTTCGTCATTTTTGGCATGTATCACTTCTTAGCTACGAAGGTGAGGAGGTAACCGCGATATTAAAAATGATTTCGCACGTCGTAAATAGAGTAGGACTAGACGTAGACCTCTTAGAAAAGCTGTTTGATAAAAGATTCCGCGTAGACTCGCCGAGAGGGTCATCGCGTGAAGATCGTCGCAGAAAAGAGGGTTACGATCTTCTGGCCAGTAAATCGAACGACTAAATCAGCGGTAACCTACGAATTCAGTGCTTCCAGGTCCGCGTAATGCTTCTACCGAAATTGTTTCGAGAACTCAACGCGCGTCTCTGTTCTACGCGGCTTTGGAACGTCTCGCGTCGTGAGTGCAGAATCTACCGACTCGACGAGGTCATCCACGAAAACCGTTTAATTGCAGCAAAAGCACCCCGAATCCATTGTTTTGCGGGCTGTCGAGGATGCGTGGAAGAGAGAAGAAGAGGAGGAGAGGGAAAATGGGAAAGCGAACAGCACTGAAACGTGTCCTCTCTTTTCTTGCGACCTGTCGTCACGCTCTTCATCCCCCCTTCGCGGCATGCTAATTTTCTCGGCGAATGCGCGCGTCGTAACGAGCAAGAAGCGAATTTTCTCACGCGCCTCCCGCCCCTCCGCCAACTCTCCGCGTGCTCTCGCAAATCGTCGAGGCAATTAGCGTAATCCGATCAATATCGGGAAATCGGCCCGATATACTCGGCGTTCATTCACGCGCGTTCCGATTTAATCCGCGGAACGACCCGATTCCGCTTGTTCCCCGAGTTGGTCTATGCGTTGCGGCGCGCCACACATTCGAGGGCCCAGCCTTGCCCCGCGGCAGCCTTCCGTTTCTCCCGATTTTCTAATTTACTCTAATTAATTGGAAATTAATTAACTACCACGAGGAGGTGGCTTCCCACCGAGTAATTTCGAAACTGTGGCGACTTTGGTACGGACGGATTTCGAATTCGTCCATTCTTAAACGTACGAATATCGTCCTCGATCAATAGCGTTCAATGAAAACCCTCGACGGTTGTCACAGACTCTCGTTCTTAATGCGTACGAATTTTATTGTCGGCACTTGTCACTCTCGTGCACAAAGAACGGCAAATCGAATCGAAGGCAAATTTAAAACTAACCAAAGAACGGTTCTGCGTTACTTTCGGCGTGTCGGCTCCTTCCTTGCCCTTTCTCAAACCGGGGAAAGGAGTTGGTTCAGAGACAGAGAGAGAGAGAGAACAAGTAGGAGCTGCAAAAATTCCGGAACAACGATGAACGGAAGTCGAAACTTTGGAGAGAGCGTACGATCTAGTTTATGCCACGAGGCCCTCCTTTGCCGCCTTTGTCGGCCGTGTGTTGTTCGCATTTCATTACTTTCAAATATTCTCGAGTAATGAAACATCAAAAGACGAGTATCGTCGAAGTGAGGAGAGAGGAGGTGATCGGTGGTGGGTGTAGGGGGTGGGATACTTTAATGAAAATTTTCATCGACGCTTCGGCGGGATGCGCCACCGTCAGTCGATGCAGATTCAGCAAGCAGTGATAAACTGCCGTGGGGCAAATATTTTTTATTCTCCGCGATAGGGGTGCTCTGACCTAGATAGAGAAATAGACTCGAATGTACATAGGTACCTTGGGGTGTATATACAGCGCTAGGGATATATATATACCTATACGTGCGCGTATAGAACGGAGGAACCTACGTGGGTTGAAAGAGGCGAGCGTATACGTCATATTTTCCGGTTACAGGGAGAGGAGGGAAGGAAAATTCATGGGAGGATACAGATAAATTTTCTCTTATGCGACAGATACGGCACACTTTAACGGGCATTTATCACATCGTAAAATCCCATCGGGCGATGAGGAGAGGTCGGATTATGCAAATTACGTAATCCGTCGAATGAGATTATGCCGTTTACCTCCAATTCACCGTTCGGCTCGATCGATCCGCCGCCGTCTTCCGCCCTTCGATGGGTAAATCCCTATTCGAGGGTTTGCGGGCTGCCAATGACGCGGAACGATCTCGCGCGTGTCCATCGGTGAATCGAGAGAGGCTCGAGCCGTGGAAACTCGAGAAACGGCTCTGAGATTCGTCGCTCGAGTAATTCTTTTAAAGGAGTTAAACGAGATGGCATTCGATACGGTGAATGTTCCGAGCGAAAGATTACATTTGGCCAATCGGAACGACCAATTTCGATTATACAACGCGTCCCGTCCGAGGTGAACTACGGACAGACGAGACTCCCGCCACCAATTCGAAACTGATCTAACTTTAATTCCACTTTTATTCCCGTGGAATGGAGTTCCTTCCACGAGGTCGTTCTCTTTTTTTTCGCTCTCCACCTCACCCCTATCACAGCAGTGATCGTAATTGAATAAAGGAGAAGGGTCATACGTCCATTTTTACGCTCGATCGAATTGCATCGGCGCGCGAGAAAACCCGGCCGCTCCGAAACTGTACGTATCGATCGGCACACCGCTAATCATTTGGATTCTCCGCTCCTATTAACGACGACCGTTAGCGCTAATTTTATTCTCTATCGGGGGAAAAAAGTTCGTTACTCGAAGCTCGCCTGTCCTTCCCACGAGCAGAAAGAACTATGCGGGCGAGTGTTAAAGCGTTGACGCATTACCGTTAACATACTTCGTTAACGATTATGCGTTAACAGGGTTTTAGTTCCAATAGGAAGTAAAGCAGCATTTGAAACGACGATGATAGGAAAGTTTTGTCACAAGCGCGTCCTTCGATTAAAACGTTCTCAATAGACAGAACGCGAAAGGGATGTAGGTCTATTTTGCCGCTCCATTCGATGTGGGTTCATGCGGAAACTGCGTTTCAGAGATGAAGTTCAACAATGACGATCGACGTTGAGTTGTTCGCCTGGTTCGACGACGCTCGAACAATGTTCGTGCAAAAAAAGGGGGGAAAAAAAGATTTGCGAATATTTCGCGTGCAGCTCCACGCGGGAGTATGGTTGAAAATCGGCGGGAAATCTAATGGAATTGCAAATCTGTCGCTGTCAAGAGAGAATGTCGCACGTGGAAATTTTACCGTTTGACGTTACAGAAGTTGCCAACTGTATATCGATGTTGAAACAATGGACAGTATTGGCGGCGGCCTTGCGTATCGTAAATTCTTGGCAATAGGATCGAAAGTTAATCAAGCGATTTCTTTAATGAAAGCGGCAGAATTAATTAGCCGCGTTATTTTATCTCGGCAAGAGAAAACTCTCACAACGAAAGAAGAAAAAGAGTTGTATCGATTTCGCGTTTGCACCAAGTTTCTCGCTCACGCGGCAAATTGCTACGCGATCCAAAAAGACAAAAAGGCCGCTGGCAAATTAATACAAAGAAGAAGCGTAACGTATACGCGAAGCCTTGTAATTCGATTGCTTCGCGAAAGTTTGTCCGGAGGAAAATTTTACGCGGAGTAATACGCAATCAGGTAATTGAGCATTCTCAACGGACAAATGATCTCGCGAAAATTTTCGATGAAAATGTTTACTTCGACGAGTAAGCTCTATTCTTTGAGCATCTTTAACAAGCGCGCGAAGCAACCGACGCCGACGCTTTTTCCGGGAAGTAATAATCTCTATTTTCTTCTTCGCGGAACTACGAAATGCTTCGGTGACTATGAAATGGCTAGCGCGATCAACGCTGATAATTAATCGAGGGGGAACAAAGAGGGCTTTTATAAGAGCGCGAACAATGTAACGGTCTCGAAATGGCTTTTTCTCAGCGTCCATTAAAGCTCCAAGAAGAGAGGCGCTCTCTTTCTTCCTCTCTGCCTCTCTCTCTCTCTCTCTCCCTCTCTTACTGATAAGAAAAAAAAAAAATTCACGGCTCTGCTTCGTAGTCGCGAGGTGAAAGAATTAGCATTACAAAGCGCGCAGCTCGAGCGACGGAGGGAGCCCGTAGTAGCGAAACGCGAACGTAAAATCGCGTGAGGGACGAGGGAAGGTGGGGAAAGGAACGCGAAGCGAAATAACGCATTCTAATTTCGCGTAATCGAAAGTTTACCCACTCCCCCGCAAAATTCGTCGGGAACTTCGGAACTACTACCGCCCGCTATTTACGAATTTCACGACTCACGGGCTGCAGCCTCGCGCATGCGGGCCGGAGCTCGCAACACCGGCGTAACAGTCGCATGCAAATGTACCCACGACGCTTGGCGACGCCGACGACGAGTCGAGAGTAGTCGGTCGATCACGCGCGTCGAACGCCGTAGCACATAGGCATACCGTATACACACGTATATGCGCCTATATGTAAGTATAGAGGTATTCGTTTTTGTGTGTGTGTATATATATATATATATATATACATGTATACGTGTATATATATGTATATACGTGTATATAGGTATCCGGGCAAAGGAGAAGCGGATCCTTTAATTAAAGTACTCCCCCGCCAAATGAATCCACTCTATTTACCTTCCGCCGACCAGAAGATAGTTCCCGTCCCTGAGCACCAGCCGAAAGTAGTCTGTGTGCGTCTCGTTCCCCGTAAACCTGAACACATCTTCCGCACCTGGAAAAGAAAAGCGTAGGGTTTTTTGTTCGCTCGTTTGAAAAGTGGAATTACCTTATTCATCTAATTAGCCGCCGACGCCGCCGCCCCTTTCGCCCCCGTCCGCTTGAGCGTCGCGGCGGAGCGGAGCGGAGAGGCGACGACGTCAACGTCGATGGCGTCGCTCCTTTTGTCACTGTCGTCGAGTCGACTTTCTCTCTCTCTCTCTCTTTCTCTTCATCTTCCCGTGTCCCTCTCGCGTTCCCTTTATTCCAACCACCTTCCCATTCTCTTCCCCTCAAACCACGCCTGTGGCTGCGCTCTTACCCATCCCTCTTTCCACCCTTCCACCCTTCCTTCCGCTCTTACCCTCGCGACGGAAGGCAACTTAATAAGCGTAATAAGTTTCCTTTCGCCCAAGATAGCTACACACAAACGATCGATCGTATTCTCATCGGGCGAGCTTTTCACCCTGCAACCCTTGTTCATGCTTGTATACCCGCGAGACCAGCACTTCCACTCACGCGTTCATTGATTTAATCGTGAAAATCCTCGAACCTCCGTGGACGTCACTTGAACGATATTCGCACGTAGCCGAAATTTTTTCTCATTCGTGCTTTAGGTCGGCGATTAATTAGCAGGCGTAATTTCTCAATTAATTAATTCATTGCGGGACGAGCGCACGCGTCCAACGAAGGAACCTCGCGCGCACGCGTCAACCATTTCGCCGACATTCTCTCGAGCACATTCGAGGAAGGAGGGGGAGAAAGTGGAACGAGGAGTTCGCCCTCGAAATCGAGAGTTTAATTGGGACGTCCCATAAAAGCTCCAAGAATGATTATTACGAGTTTTTGGGAGGAACGGAGAAGGCTGGAAGGATCGATGGGCCACCACCTGCTCACCTCTCCACCCTCTTTCTCTCCTTTCCATATCCTTTCTCTACCACCGAGCGTGGCGCATGCAATTTGGGTCAGAGTAGGCATGAAGGGGAGAAGCAATGAAGATGAGGAGGAGGACGAGGAGGACGAGACCGACAGAGGCTTCCAGAGGGCAAACGGGAGCAGAGACGCGGGTGTGCAACAGTGAGCAGACCATTATCGGAGGATCATACGTCTTGCCGTGGAAACGAATTAACGTCATGTTGTCTCGCGTTACATTCGTCCCCGATTACTCGGACGGGAGTTGTGGGAGGACGAGCGAGGCAAGTGGAGGAATGGGAGACTCGACGGACGGTGACAGAGGGGACTGTGGGGCAAATGAATGGGACGAGGTCAACTTTCTAGAACGAGAGAGAGAGAGAGAGAGAGAGAGAGAGAGAGACTGTGTTGCGAAGATGTACGCAAATGGAAACGAGAGTGTTTGAGAATAAACAGAGAAGGATTAGGTTCAGAAGGATAATAAAGGAAGAGGTTGACGATGCAAAACTTGAAATGAAAAACTAAAAGAAGGAGAGAAGAAAGAGAGAAGGAAGGTGGACATTCGCAGCGAGTGAAGGAAAAACAGGGTATCTAGAAAGCCGGTGGACTATCTCGGATGAGAATCCACGAGATGGAAAGAGAAACTGACGGCGAGCGGAAGAAATTCGAGGCCCTCCCCTCTCTCCTTGATTGCCTCTGAAATTAAACTGGCCTCCTCCCCATCCTCTTCCTCCCCTTTCAACCGCTTGGGGTCCACCGGCGGTGGTGCTCGCTCGGTTATCGCTTTTCAAAATTAGCCGCTCGATTCCAATCACTGGGTGTCGCGGCCGCCGCACTGCGAACGACCGAAGATCCTCGAGTGATTTAGAAGATCGAGATTATGGGGAGGCGAAATGAAACGTTCGATCAACGTCACACCGAGGTACGGGAGAACGAAAGAGAATTCGGCGAATCGGACATTGTACTCGCGTAATCGAGCGTTAAAGCACTCTTTCCATATTGGTCTTCTCTGTCGCCCTTCTTCCTTCATCTCCGTCGGCCTCGATCGTTTTCTCGTTCCCGAACAAAAGATACATCGACGCGATTCACGAATCGAATCGACACGATTCGCGAGAACCGTCGAAGAGAAACCGAGTCGTCGTGGAGACAATGGGCTCGCCTCGGCGGATACGATGGATCTAATTTATTTGAAAACTCGCGGATGGAAGGGCGCGCGAACGGCTCTTCGTCATTTTCGACAATCGCGAATCCCTCTTCACGATACTAACGATCCTCCAATCCATCTCGGATTCTTCGCATCATCGCCGTCTCCGCGCTTACTCGCGCTAACAAAGAGGGAAGCGTCCTCGAATCGCGTCTCCGGAGAAATCCGGCAATCACGAGTGAGGAGGATCCGTTTGATCGTGGAAGAGAAAATTCGCGAGGCGACGACGACGACAACGACGTCACGATGATGTTTCCGCTGGCGCAACCGCGTGACGTCAGATAAGACGCTCCACCCAAGACGATGGCCACGCCGTCTTTTAATTAAGAAGCGCCCGCTTCATCTGCGCTAGAGAGGACGCGTTCCACCGACCTAGAATCAGCAGCCCTATGCCCTCGCGTACCTTCTCATTTTCTCGTCTCGATTACCAGGCTCTTCCTCCTCTCTCGGTTTCTCTAAATAACTAATATTCACTTTGGTCTTCGTTATGAAAAAACACGACATCGACGAAACTGTAGAAAGAAGAAAGGAAAACCGACTCCAAGAAAAGATCGACCCACGATACGCGGGATATAAAGAAGAAAAAAGCACTCGCATGGAGAGCAGCACACCGACGATAATCGCATGAGGATCGGGAAGCACGAGCGACGTCATCGTCGACGGTCTCCCGATATAACTTCATAGCGTCGAGATTCTGTATGCCGTACACGTAATGGATGAGCCACGTCCTCCAGAGATATTCGATACATTTTTCTCGAACGAGAGAGCGGGGGCCGTGTGTGCCGGGAGGTTGCGACGCCGACGGCACGCGCGTTGTAGACGCACGACGTCTGGCAAAGATCACGGATTCTCGCGATCCTCTCTTCTTTCACCTACGCGCGCCAACGGATTCTCCCTCAATCCATTATCGTTTTTTCCCTTATTTCTCTCGGCTTCTTCTTTTCGCTTCGCTCGTCCGATCACCTCGCGAAGTTTCACTTCGCGAGGACCCAGAGATGCGGTGGCTGTGGCCAATGGAGGGCAGAGCAAGAGGCTGCTCGCTGATAGCACCGGTCGTGAAAGTCGATACAAAGTATTATATAAGCCGCATCGGCTGGTGTCGTCTTTCGCGCGGTTACGCCCCAGTCGAGGCTCTTCGAGGTGGCAAAAACTCGTCTCGATGGCCCGCCAGTCGCAACGAAGTCGAGACGTTGCTTATCGAAGTGCGGGAGAAACCGCGATGAATCCCAGACGAATAGATCGTTGGAGAAGCGAATTATTTACGTGGGTATTGGAACGATTGAAATTTACGTCTCGATTTCACGATGGCAATTTTTTATGAGAGTATTACGACGAGAGCGATAGCGATAGTAACGATGCGATAGAGCGACGTTTACTCACAATCAGTTGTGAACGTTCCTGTGGAAAAGAAATCAAGACAAATGGCAAATGATTTCAGCATGATAGCACTATTGTAAAAGAAAACCGTCGTCGCGAAGACGAGGCTTAACCGTGCTAAGTAGTCATTATTGCCTTCTCGGGACTTTCAATTATTCGGGCAAGTAAAGTGCTGTCAGAACGGCACGACAACGCCTATCGAGTTGTCTACGCCATGATGGTTTTCGCGATAGTTTCCATAATGATAGTACTATCATAAAACAACTGTCATCGCGAATACGAGGCTTTAGGTGCGCACGATAATATCATGTCACGAGATAGTGCGTTTTGCATACAAGTTAGCCGGAATTCGAAAATCGATAAAGTATTATTTATCGATGTCTTGGAATGAAAAAGATTTTTAGGTCCGATCGACAACGTGGAATTATTTATCTGCGTGGGAGAAATTACGGGACAGCGCCGTTATCTCTTCCCCGCTCGCGCGCGCGCGCGCGTCCCCGGAAAATTGCGCTCCCGGTTATCTCGTCCTGGCGTTGATGGATCGATGAAATTTTTCATCGAAGGTGGGGAAGGGGGGAGGGTGGAGGAGGAGGAGGAGGAGGAGAAAAAAAAGAGAGGCGAGCAAATCGAACGAAGCGAATATGAATATTCGCTGGGAAAATTCTACGAGTCCCGGGATGGTTTTAGCGATATCGCGCGCGTGTCCGCCCTCCTACCACTCTATTGTGTTTTAGTTCTTCCAACGACATTCCGAAGTGGCATTTTTAATAATCGAGCAGCGGAAAATGCTAAGCTCCCATCCCCCAACTCGTAGAGTGAGCAACGCTCGTTTATTCAACGAATCGATGAAATTGACGTCACCCATAGGACAAGTACCTTCCAGCATTTTTTGTCGCGAGAAGAGGAGAGGGTCGGAAGGGTGGAACAATCGGCACGCTTCGATCCCGTGGAAAACGGGGCCGATTGTCCTCGTCGAATGCTAAAAAATTGACAGTGGGTGGATTCGTCCATTTGGGCAATATCTGCGGGTTCGCGGAACCAGAGAGAAAGAGTCGTGAGAGGATGGGTGGCCACAAATCACGTATATAAGTTTTCCCTGTGCGAATTGGCAGGCCCACCACCACCACCACCATCGTCGGCCTCCATGCTGCTGCCACTTCGAGAGCTCGGATTCGAAAATATTGAACGGCCCTCGAAGTTACAGCCACCCGACTCGTCAAACTTCGCAAGATCGAACTTTGCGAGATCGCTCCGCCGTGAAAAGGGAAAGATGAAACGGTCGGGTACTTGTGCAGGCGCGCGTACACGTAAGAGGACCCTTGTGTGTGTGTGTGTGTGTTGCGGGATGGAGTGCGAAGAGTCGGGCGACGATAAAACTGCAAAAGGAGGTGGGAAAAGAGCGAACGGGCGCTGCTGAATGATTAGGAAGAACGAAGGAGAAACGGTGGGAGAAGAGTAGGGGAGAAAATTGGCAGGCGAGAATTGAGAGGGAAGAAGGTGCCGATGAATTATCCTCGATCCGACGTGACGGTTCCGACGAATTCGACGAATTGCATTTAATGTACTCTTTCGATTAAATTATCACACGCACGCAACACGAAGGTTCCTCGTTGAAGTTGTAAACTCAACGAAACACTTTTCATCATTTTACACGGGTCAAGCATTAATGACCTACCAGGTGGATGTGACATTACGTCGAATTGCAATTTCCACGTAAATATAAATTTCTCCAATACATCGGAGCCTCTACCCATGGAAACCCACTGCTTTCTCGTGAACCTCAAATGCGTGGGTCGAAATTCACTGGGCCGCTAATGAATCATGAACTTCGAACGATTCCGCGTTTGCGCTTAACCGACTCGCGCGCGGATACCGTGGCGCGAGTGGACCCAAGAATCGGGGGGTGGCGCTATGGAAAGGCAAATAAAGATAAGCGAATTGGCAATGACGAAGGTTGGACGCGGAAGAAGAGGCAGAAAGTAAATGGAGAAACAGCAAAAGGAGAGGACAGAGAGAAAATATTCCGCGAGCTGGCGTGCAAGTTTCAGCTGCGGCCCGTTATCAAGAAAGATGGAATACCGTGGGGGCCGGAGGCGAGGGTGGAAGCCTAGTAGCAATTAAACGCACGATCGCTCCGCGCTTCAAGATCCACGTGCTGCCGTCCCGCGTGTCTACGTCGATCACAGAAGCGCACGGGGCGAGCCGGTTAATTCGTTGCTTCGAAATTGTGTGCCGCGAGAAGAATCCGCGGAATGAAATTAGAACGGGCGCGCGGTGGCAAACAGATTTCCGACGGGAAGACGGACGACTCGCTTTCGGTCACGTCACGCGATCTTCGAGCGTTATTATTGCTCCGACAGCACCTGAGAGTAAAATATTTGAAACTCGATACTCTCGTGGGTCGTTTCAAAAATAAAATTCTAACTGTAGCAAAAAAATCTCTGCTGTCACGGGCGCAACCACTTATCAACGAGACGAATAGTTATCGATAAAGCTGCACTTTCCATTAACCTTTCCTACGCGCGATTCGCGACTTCGGAGACGTCGCATTCGAATTGTAAATTGCACGGTACACGGTAGGCCGCCCTAATTCTGAAGTTCTCCATGAGACCGGTGGATTTCTTAAAGTACAATGCGGCGGCCCGCAGGTACGAATGGCATTACAATGAGTGCAATTCGAATTCACAGCGATCCTTGCGACGGAAGTACCTCGGTATCGCGTCGACACAAAAGAATCGCGTACCCGCGAGATAGAATCTTCCGGGCGTGCGTACTCGTCGAGGAAGCAATTTTTAATCAGCCACTCGCAGTGGTCCGCTATAGGTAACGAGTTCGTTAGGAGCATTCTTCCCCAGTCGACTTCCGTCTTTCGCGATTCACCGTCCGCAAGAAGGACGAAAATATCGCGACAGAATAATCTCTCCATCCTGTGGTCCTCGATTATTATTACGTAAGTCGATCGTCCTCCTCGACGAGGAAGGGACGCGATTGGCCATCAACTTCTCTCGACACCCGCGCAAGTGGATTATCTCGAGCGGCGTGCCACACGGTACGGATCCACCAGGCTCTTACCCTCCTGCGACTCACACACGCGCATCTTTCCCTTCCACAGGCGCGCGTCAGCGAGCACACTTTGTGGCGTTACGTCGACCGAAAGTCATTAAAGTTTCGCACGTGCCGAGGGGTTTGCAGGCTGCCCTATGGATGTGGCGGAGGTGGCCGCTGCGCCTCGCAACGACCCCGCCATTATTTTTTAACGGCTCCCCTGCAGTTCGACTGCGCGCGCGCGCGCACACATCCCTTCGTTCTCGTCGCGCGCCTAACCGCCTGCCATTTATTTGCGCGTGCCACAGTGACGTCGGCCCACACTTTCACAGGCACCCACCTTCGACCACATTATCCAAGTAACAGGCTTCTATCTACTCGCGCTCGCGCGCGCACACGCTTCCGCATAAGTGCACCTTCAAACGCGTTATCCACGCACACGTAACGGCCTTCCATTTATCCGCGCGTGAGCGCTTCGTTGCGACGTGGACGAGGAGGAGACGCTTGGTCTTCGACCTGCCACCACGCGGTTAAACCATGACTAATGAACGAGGCCATCGGGTCGCGCTCACTCGCGAGACTTTTTGTTTGCGGGTTGGAGGGATCGACAAAAAAAGGGCCGGACGATTCCGTCGTCGGCCGAATTACCAGCGACGCGATTAAATTGACGGTGGTGATCCGATGGACTTTGGCATTACCCGCTACGCCAGTGCCGTGCGGCTTCGTCTGGGATGCTTTATTCGTAATGACTAATCGCGCGTAGGGGAGAATTTGCGGTGACGTGACGGGGTAAATAACGAGGGCGCGTCGTCGGTGCTCGTTAGCGCTCGAGGGGTTAACTTCGCATCGTGGAAGAGGAGGTGTATCGGAAGATGGGAGATAGAGAGAGGGAAGGTGAAAAATGGAGACGAAAGGGAGAGATGTACGTCGAATGCAACTAACGATACGCAATTGTGTACGAGAGAAAAGAATATCGATTGGTCATAAGAATCGGCAGACGAAGATTCTCAATTCATTCGAAATTACTTTCCGCAGTCTCTTGCTTAAACTCCTTTAAACGTGTGAGCGAAAATTTTTACATCGTTCATTCTTAGCCATCCGCGTGTAATTCTGCGTCAAAGCTGTCGCTATTCTTGACAATTGGTCCGTAGACGTCGGAAGAGGGATTCGTCTTTCCGCGTTAGTTCGAACGTGCGCCAGTTCTAAACGAGAAATCTTAGCTCAATGCAGACAAATGGTTCTCCAAGGATGATCCAACGAGAAACAAACTTAAAGCGAGTTGATATAAGACACCCTTTCACTCCGGCTTTACCATTGACGGAGTATCGTAAAATGAAATGGAGCCATTAAGGCGCATCGGGATGGGCATTTTGCACGGAAAAGAAACGGAAGCGTGAGTGCAAAGTAGACGAGCGTTCGGCGATATTTATCGAATAAAGTCTACTTTCCGCGACAACCGTGCTCGATAAAATTTTCAACCTTAATTTGACAAACCTGTTGGATCGAGTAAGAACGACGACGAACGGGTCGAGTGAGTTCCACGAGTGAAGGAGGGTGTAGCATGAACGCAAAGCAACGAACATTTCGGCCATTCGTCTCAATTTGATGGCGACGGAAGCAGACAACCCGTGGCCCGATGATTCCGCGCGTAAAACACTTTCGCTGAAGGGTCTACATTTCGCGTCGGTTCTCCTTACGTTCTTCCCTCGCACGGGGTCCTACGAGATTTCTGAAAAATCACCCTACCCAGGAGCTTCCTCGCACTGTTCTCGGGCAGTCATGCGTACCTCCTACTCTACACCCCCTCTTTTCTTTTCGCCTCTCTTTCACACGATTCACGAAGGAAGGAGACGTCGCGAGTCGCTCGCGTCAAGTTAGCCAACCCTGCTGGGTGTACTCCAATTTCGTTGGGACAACACGTTCTTTCTTGGCTTGGGTAATCCCCTAAGCGAAAAAGAGAACGCGAGCTGCAGGGGTAAGAAAGAGCGGAAGGGAAAGGCGTGAAAGAAGACGCGAGCGCATGAAAAATTAAAATCTCCTGTGCTTTGTGATTCTTGAATTTAAACGGAGCGCACCCACGATCTTCTTCTCGTCCTTACTATTTCACGGCGAGGAAAGCTTGCTCACCGTGATTTTTACAATCCCAAAACCGCATCTCATAATTCTCACTGAATTTAACGAACGTAACAACGCGTGGATGCACATTCTCGTCCCACGGGTAGAGTTAACATCGACGAATCGTCTAGCTTGACGAAACGTCTCCGGGAAGAATCCGCGAGGTAGGAAAAAAGAGTTAAGTTAAAATGAGAGGCGTCCTTACGGAGCGCAAATGAAATGTAAAGCGCGGATAATCATCCGATCCGGGAAACAATCCGGAAGCGGGGGAAGCGATCGAACGAGACCGACTCTCGTTAGCGTCGCGAGCTCGACGTGAATGGAAAAGAGAAAAGGAGAAAAGAGAGGACAAAGAAAGGAGGACGATCGAGGCTGTGCGGCCAACGGGAGGCGGCTAGAGGAGAGAACGAAGAGAAGAAGGAAAAAGGGGAGGAACGGTAAACACCGCTGGCGAAAGAGATTCAGGAAATGTCTTGGACGACGAGGTAACGACGTTGCGGTCGAGTAGGATCGTTAGGTTCTTCCGATAATGTTGGGTGCACCTCCTTCTCATTCTCCCGAACCTCTCCTCCTTCTCTCCTCCTTCAGCGGAATTACGTACTCAATAGGATTGTGTATGGCCTCTCTTCTCCTCCCTCCTCTTCCCCACTACCGCCCTCCTTGCAATTCCTTCGCCGTTGCGAGCGAAATTAAGCGACGTTAGGGCCAATTCTCCCTATCCAAGCGCTAACGACCCTCCTCCTCCTTCTCCGCTAGGATTAAAGGGCTGGGTTTTTGAAAATTTCCCTTTGCCCGCCCGCCAAGATAATTTCACTTTTTCTTCGTGGATGATTTTCTCCCGGCTGCTGCCGCGCAAAACTACCGCTGAACGCGACGCGTTTTAATGAGAGTTGGCGCTTGATGAGAGAAGAGGGCAAAAAAAGGGATGAAGGAGAGAGAATACGGGGTGGAGAATCAAACAAGCGACGTCGGCCCATATGCTCCTCCCTCTCTCTCTCTCTCTCATTCAATTTCTCTCCCTGTCCGTTCCTTTCTCTCCCGAAGGAGCTCGCGAAAAATCGCATGAAGTAGCTAAGGTTTATGGGGAACATCGCCCGAGGAAATGTAGACACCGGCGCGGCGCCGGTGCTCGCTCGGGAATACCTAAAAACGTAGCGTACCGTAAAATGGAGGAACTTTGGCCCCAGAGTTTGACCCTGGCATTTATCGCGCCGGTGCGCATTTTACGAATTTGCCTTTGCACGCTTCGCCGTCCTTCCGAGACAGAGGGCGTGGTGGGGCGAAAGTGGGTGGAAGTAGTGGAGGAAGAAAAAAAGAGGAGGCCCGCCGGTAGAGAAGGGATCGAAGCGTGAAAAGGACTAAGAAAAGGAAGAGAGAGAATCCAGTTGAGTATGTTCTGTTTTTTTCTTCAGAAGGTGCGTACGTTTTCAGGGATATTCGGACGATTTCATTTGGCTGGTAGACGGAAATCACCACCTTCTGCTTTTTCCAAAAATACCAGTGGCGATATTACAACGCTGTTCATTGTCAGAATGCAATTACGCGTAACTTCGTGGACTCGCTGGACGCTTCGTTGTCGCTCGCCAGGCGACTGAGCAAAAAGTGCATGAATTGGCGCAGATGAACGAGACGAGGGGAAAAAACAACACAAAGGAAGAAATAAATTCATAGGATGCGTAGGCAATGAGGTAGGAAAAAGAGAACAAATAGAAAAGAGAGAACGAGGATCCCCGTCGAATGATATGCAATCGACTTTCGCAATCGCGAGTCGAATTCTCCGGTTACAACAGCTCGTATCTGCATACAGTACTCTTCAATGGTACTTTCCTACGTAGCTTCGTTCCATTTCGCCGAAACGATCCCCGGACGCAAATCGTTCGACGTAACCATAAAAATGAAAGTAACTTACAGCATTACGCGAGTGAATGGGGAGTTACGACCGATATTGGAAAGTCGGATATTAGAGATAGAACACCGAAGTGCCTGTTAATCTAGAGCACTCAGAGAGTTATCGCAAAAACATATCGCGAAATTCATTTATCGGGAGATTCATTCGTAGCAATCAAATCTGTATCGCGTTTAATCCTCTTCTCTTGCTTAGAAATAGGAAAATTGAGTTTTTTCGATCGCGATGCCTCGTCCCGTCGATGGATCAGTTGCCATTGGTTATATCGACACTGCACGCACGGAATATCACCGCCCTACCATCGAAATAACGGACAATGCGTTGAATTTGCTCGACAATTAAATACCGCTAACAATACCCGAGGCGCTACCTCGATGTTCCATTGCTAAAGCGAGCCGTGTTATTGTTCGATCTCCATTCAATATTCCCAATCTATGTAAGTACCCGATGCATCCAATTCGTGTACGCGATGCTAGCGATCGGGCGTAACCAATCATCGGGATAGTGGCGCGAGGCGTATTTCAAGAAAAAAAATTCACCATCATTCCTTCCACTCTCTTCGCGAATTCACGTCGGTAATTCCTCTTCTCGTTGCTCGCGACCTACCGACTCTTCCCGGTTACCATCATCGTGAGTGGTCGTTTCCAATGTCGCGGAAGCTACCACCGATCGATTAAATCAATCGATCCTCACGAGCGAAGCTTGGTCCGTGTAGCCGCCGGGTGACAAGCGAGTATCTACGATGGAGGATCCACCGAACCAACCCACCACCAAGGACTCCACCGGGCGTTGTCGGATTCGGCCTCGGCCACCCGAATTGCGTATCGGGTCAGGTAAGTGGATTTCTCGCGTCGATACATTCGCGTTACATAGTATTGCACTACCCTCGTGTTAGCTCGCGAAAGAGCTCACGCGCCAAATTGAGCCATCCAGAGAATCAGTCGGTCTCCTACCCTCCTGCTTCGTTTCTCTTGTTCCGCTTTCACTCCACGTCGCCTCTTTCATCCTTTCCGTTGCTCCTCATCCCCTCTTCCTGCGGGTGACAAAAAGGAAGAGTGCAGGATCTCGCATGCAAGCGTAGACCCTCCTATCGCGCGGTTTCCGCGTCCTTCCATTTTTTCTCCTTTCACATCTCGTCTCTTTCATTTCCACCTCTTTCTTCGCCCGACGTCTATCCGTCCTTCGTCCTTCCGCTTCGCCCTCGTGAAAATCCATTGCGACTCTCTTTCTCACCCTCGTTAAACCACGACACGGAAAGAAGGGAAGCGCGGTCCCGATAAGCGCCACAAAAAAATCACCACCCTCGCTCGGGTCCGTGGACACGCGCGATGTAATCACGATAAGAGGACGTGGAGAGGGTCGGCCCGCACGCGAGGAATCCGCGCCCGAAGATACTTTCGAATTCCGCACCTCGAGCACCCGAGACACTCGATAAGAACGAATTCGCCGATTTCTCTTATCGAGGAGGAAGGCGAGACTACCCTACCTTTTCGAAATAGAAAAATTCTCCGCGCGATTTCGCTCGGTGCCCTCCCTTCCTCGCGCGAGCGAGGAAACTTACTGGCTTCTTACTTTAAAGAGGTACTTCATTTCTCTTCCGCTTCGCCTAGCGCGCTCGATCTTGCCTACCTTTTTAATTGTTTCCTTCGAAACCGGAAAATCAACGTAGCGGAAAATGCGAGAAACGCTGGCGATCGGGGGAAACGGAAGAAGCATCGAGTCTCGATATTTTGCGAAATTTACGGAGTTCAAGATAATTCTCCTGCGTCAACGAAAAGCAAGGATTCTTGGAAAATTGGGAGTTTCAATTGATCGGAGATCGAGCTAAAGATTGCTCCTGTATAATTCGGAATAATTGGTCGGCCACGCGGCCATGACTAGAATCCGTTGAAGAGTCTACGCGAAATATTTCCGCGTGAGAGGGTGAGGTTGGTAGAGAGCCCGGCACAAATGTGAAATTAATCATTCAAAACGTACCTTGGCCGACCCTTCGTCCTTTACCCTTGTGGTCCTTCGGTCGACCGAGCGCTCTAGTCCCCCTTTCGTTAGTTTTGTCATTGTGCGAGACGTAGAAAGAGAAAGAGGAGAGCGACCGACAGAGTTAATTGGAGACCGACGAGGTCGAAACCGTTGCCGGCGAAGGTTTCCTTCCCAATCTCAGGCACCTCCTTGAGTTACAGCCTGAATAATCCAGAAGATTGGTGGGAACAGGTTGAGCAAGCAGTAGCCGAAAGAATCCACGGAACTCGGCTAGGTGAGTATTTAATTCGCGATTGATGCTTCACCTCTTCGCAATGACTTCGAGCATCGCGAAAGATACCGTCGAAGAGGATTCGACATTGGCAAATTCCTTTGTATCCTATCGTTGGTGAAACCGCAGCGTCTCACTTTACACCCCCACCAGGGAGGAACCATTTGTCCGGTACGATGCACGAACGAGTGAAACGCGAAGCACGCATGATCAAACGAGAAGAGCCAATTTCGTGGACGATAGCAAAAGCCGAAGCGTCGCGGGATTAGCCTCGCGCGGTTACATGTAATTACGGAAACGAAGTGAGCCGCGTTCGAGAATAAACGGGGGGGAGCATTGCGTTCGGGGAGCGAAAGCAATGGCGTCGGTCGAGAGCGTCGAGCCGTTCGAATCTTTCCCATCGGCGAGCTGAATCCGCTCGTCCGTTACGATGGCCATCCGCCCACGTTGGCCGGTCCTGCCCTTTTCCCGTGACGCCGCCACCGCCGCCGCCACCACCACCGCGCGAGGCCATAATTCGCGGTATAACTTCGTCGGCAGGAGTTTACATGGTCGCACACGCGCGCATCCCTCCGCATTTCCACCGGTCCTCATCTCCACTCCACCTCTCTCGCTCTCGCGCAAAAGCCAAAGCATCCGCGAGTAATATCGAAATGCGCGTCGCGGAGTATCAAACGGTCCCTGATTGGCGGGCTCCATACGGCTGCGAGAGTTCAACGGGAAAGAGGAGAGAGCGGTAGAGTCTGGTCAATAATTTACGAAGGCTTGTTTGCACAATTCACTATCGATAATTTATGGGAAGATGGGCATATTTTACGCGCGGCTTGCGCGCGTACCTGTTGAAGCGAGTCGAGCGCAACACTCTTCCTCTCCGTTGCTGTACACGCTCCTCCTCTCCTCTGCCCTTCGTCCCGGCTTATTTCGACGTACCCACTCTCCGATCTACCACCTCAAGCCACCCCTCTTCCACCCCCGACCAATGTTCATGCGGGCGCGGATATCATCGCCGTGCGTGTCCCGTTAATGAAACTAATTACGCTCCCGTGACGCATGGCGTAACCTGGACCACCACCACCACCACCAGTGGTGGCACCACCGCTATCGCAGTCTCCACCACTGTGGCAACCCCCTACCGTCCATTTCTGCCGTACCAGCGGCGTCCGTCCTATCGCACCCTTCTCCACCCCCTCCTCCTCCACCCGTCCGACACCGGCGCCCTTTGCGCTCTCCTAGATTACCTCGCGGTCCTGCGTAATAGCCATAGGAAAATTACAATTACCGTAGTTGCATTAATTCCGTTCTCGCTCGAGCCAGGGGTCTTAGCGTTCCGCGTGTAGCGTGCACAAGAGTATGCCGCTCGTCTCGCTCCAACTTAATCTCGCGAGACTAGATTTCTTTTTGTGTAACGTTGTGATATATATTTAAAACAATTAATACACACAATAACAATCACGCGCGAACTATAAGGTTACGCGTTAGTACGTCAATTCGCACTAAATCTGCGAGAATAATTCTACGCAATGTATAATTACTAGTGTGCCCGAAGCTGGACATCACTCAAGTTACTCTGTCCGTAAGTCGGTAACAGAGAAGTGACTGTCTTGATAGTCAAGAGCAGTAATAGTGCATCCGAAGTTGGATGACGACTCGAAGTGACTCTGTCCAAAGCTGGTAACAGAATGAATTGTCTGCCCGTAGTCGGAAGCAGACAACGTTGCCTGCGTCGACGGAGACGCATGGCAACAGCGAAAAATGCAACGGTGTATATAAAAAATGACAATGGCTACCGCGTCGATGGTCAGCACCTCGAATCTCCCAGAGTGTTCTGGAAGGCTCTCTTGCCACGTGCAATGCACATGGCAAGAGAAAGTGTTCGGCACTTCGGACACAATTCTCGCTGACTGTTTTCCCTAAATCATAAAAAGGGTGAGGCGGTAGCCTTCCTATAACCGTTAGCAATACTGCCCGCGTACAGCAAGGTAATGCAGCCGAAGGTAGACGGCAGGGTCCCGTGGAGGACAGAGAGTTCCCTGGGGTCTGCACGTTTTACGCGGGGCGGTAATCTCCGCGGTGCGTCCGCACGCACGGGATAGTTGTATTTGGTAGAAAACTAATCCTGGATTTTTCCACCGTCGACCAGGAGTGTGCTGCACGTGGCCGACAACTACCGCGACGGAACATACTCCCCCCGTTGAGAGGTTCGCTCAACACGTTATAAACTATCGTCGCTTAACAATTTGTAACCGTATTATGTACTGAGTATGATTAAACTATTGACATAGTACTAGGTCGCGTAACTGTTTATAAACGTAATCTGTAATGAGTATTATTAAACCATTACTATAATACTACGTCGCGTCACCGTTTGTAAACGTATTATGTGTTGAATATGATTAAACTATTATCATAATACTAAAGATTACTAGAGTATGCTAGAAAATGCACCTCACAGTTAACGAATCCAGTAGGATTAAACCAATAAAACTAATCGCATAAAGATTATAATTAAAATCGCGATTATTTTTGCGCATCGTATACTGGTAGCGGAGCCAGCTTCCTGACGTTGCGCTTGACGGTGTTCGTTGCCGTTTTCACCGTGACTGCTCGGACGATGTCATCGGTTCCAGGATGGACAGCGATGACGCGTCCCAATGACCACTGCATGGGCGGTAGATTGTCCTCCTTTAGGACGACGATGGTGCCCACTCCAAGATGATGGTCCCCCTTGATCCATTTGTGGCGTACATTCAATTCATTAATATACTCTTTATGCCACCTGCTCCAGAAGTGCTGCCGGATCTTCTGTAAATGTTGCCAAGTAGACAAACGATTCGATGCAAT
This sequence comes from Tiphia femorata, assembly GCA_944319695.1. NCBI lineage: Eukaryota > Metazoa > Arthropoda > Insecta > Hymenoptera > Tiphiidae > Tiphia > Tiphia femorata. Next base: position 8,361,048 of record OX090902.1, read on the forward strand.
ATCACGATAATCGTGATCCGGGAGACTCGTTAACGAATCACCAATTAAGAAATGACCGGGAGTCAGGACGATTGGATCATTAGGGTCAGTGGATAAAGGGAATATCGGCCGAGAGTTTAAAATTGCTTCTACCTCAATAACAAAGGTGTTAAGGTCTTCAAAAGTGAGCAGATCATTCCCGATTACACGTTTCATATGGTGCTTGTAAGATTTTACACCTGCCTCCCATAGCCCACCAAAGTGTGGAGAGAGTGGTGGAATGAAGTGCCATTGAATTCCTACATTAGATAGACAATTATTAACTCTATCTTGATGAGTTCGATCTTGCAGAAGCGATGCAAGATCCTTTAGCTCCGTATTAGCACCTATGAAGTTCGAACCATTGTCCGAATATATGTTGCGACATTTACCTCGTCTCGCAATAAATCGTCGTAGCGCGGCGATGAAGGCATCTGTGGTGAGATCACTAACGACTTCCAGATGCATGGCCTTTACAACTAAGCATACGAATACGGCTACGTACACTTTAATTCGTGCACGATTACGATAGCGTTTCTCCTTTATGAAAAAGGGTCCGCAAAAATCTATACCGACATTAAAAAAGGGTCGTGCTTCAGTTACACGAACCGTGGGCAAATTACCCATTAAATATTCACAATTTGTCGGTTTAACGCGGAAACACCTGACGCATTGTCGAATCACTTTTCGAACTTGATTGCGCCCATCTAATAGCCAGTATTTGCGTCGCAGCGCGTACAAGGTGCTTTGTATGCCAGAATGTAGATTCTGTACGTGCTCATAGCGAATGAGCATCGTCGTGACGTGGTGAGAACGCGGAATAACCATCGGATGTCTCTGCGAAAAAGGTATATTGGCATGCTTTAGCCTGCCACCTACGCGTATTAATCCCTCCTTGTCTAAAAACGGATCGAGGGCCTTTAATTTGCTATTCGATTGCACGCAATTGTGCTTGGTAAGCGCCTTTAACTCTTCCGAGAATGCTTCTGCTTGTACGAGCTTGATAATGCGCATGTCCGCGGCTTTCAATTCATTGGCACTGATGGACCCCCTATATTGATTGGTTACTCTGAATCTTAAACATACAGCTACGATACGTCTCAATTTAGTGATATCCGAGTATCTGCGTAATAGTTCGTTCGTTGTAACGATAGTCGATAAACATACCGATTTTTTTAACTCCGGAATTTCGGAAGGTATGATTAACTTTAATGCGGGCCATTCCAATTCATCCATCAGAAGCCAATGAGGACCATTTACCCACAACGAGTTGTTCACAAATTCGGACGGCAATTGACCACGCGATAGCGCATCGGCAGGATTATCCTGAGACCTTACGTGTTTCCAATCTTGCGCGTTGGTTATAGATTGAATTTGTGATACCCGGTTGGCTACAAAGGTTGTTAGCATATGCGGGGATGTGTTAATCCAATGCAGCGCGATAGTTGAATCTGACCAAAATATAGCCTTTTTAAATTTTATGTCTATCGCCTTGACCACGGACTCGTACAAGCAGGATAGTAAGAGCGCCCCAGATAATTCTAAACGCGGTAATGTCAGCGTTTTGAGAGGTGCCACCCGAGATTTCGCGCATAACAATGTCACTTGGGTATTACCTGCGTAGTCACTGGATTTAATATATATGCACGCGCCGTAGCCCTTCTCGCTCGCATCACAAAATCCATGTAGTTCTACATGGTCAGAACGAGCTATGATTACTTTTCTCCCAAATGAGAGATTGTTTAATGACGATAGTTGTACAATAAATTTATTCCACTCGGTATGAATTTCAATCGGAACTGATTCATCCCACTGCAATTGATATCGCCATAGCCTTTGCATGATAATCTTAGCTTTCATGATTACGGGTCCTAATAGACCTAACGGGTCGAATATTTTGGCGATCTCCGATAAAATGACGCGTTTCGTAGTCTTTACCGGTGCAGTGGTGTCCTTTACCGTATATGAAATTGTATCGTCTTGAGAGTGCCAAAGAATACCTAATGTTTTCCTAGTATCATTACTATCCGCGGTTAATTGTAGATTCATTTTTTCCTTGGACAACCCTACTAAAAGCGATGGTTCATTAGAGGACCATTGCCGTATATTGAAGCCTCCAGAGCGCAATAACTGAATTAGCTGATCTCTAATTTCTAATATAGCTTCGCGAGTGTTCGCGCCAGTGAGCAAATCGTCAACATAGAAATCGCGCTTTAAAATCCTTGCAGCAACTGGGAAGTTATTGGCTTCGTCATCTGCCAATTTATGCAAACAACGGATCGCGAGATATGGTGCTGAAGATAACCCATATGTGACAGTGTTAAGCGCGAAAGTTATAATTTCACCGTGCTCATCGCGCCACAGGATCTTCTGAAATTTCCTATCGTCTTCTCGCACTAAGATCTGGCGATACATTTTCTCAATGTCGCCAGTTAAGACGTAGGCGTGCGTTCGAAAACGCACAAGCAACGAAAAAATATCGTCTTGTATGGTGGGACCAGTCATCAACGTATCATTGAGAGATATTCCCGTAGTCGAGTGTGCCGAACCGTCGAATACAACGCGTAATTTCGTAGTCACGCTCGTCTGCTTGATAACCCCATGATGGGGAAGATAAAAGCCTTCCTCCGAAGCGGAATTCTCCGTTATTTGCGACATGTGGCCCAAGTCTATATATTCTCGCAAGAATTTAATATATTGTTCCCGCAATGTCGGGTCCTTTTTTAAACGTCGCTCGGTAGAATTCAAGCGTTTAATTGCCATTGCCCTCGTGTTACCCAGTCTTTTCCGTTTCTCAGTGAACGGTAATGTAACAATGTAGCGACCTTCGGCGTTGCGCGTCGTATTCTTGACAAAATGAGTTTCCGCATCTATTTCGGCCTGGGAAAGGTGTCGTCCACACGAAATTTCTTCTACCTCCCAGAATTTACTCATATCAAATGGAATATTGACCGTATGGCAACTAATCTTCGCGTCCGGGCATACATGTGTGCTCCCCCCAATGACCCATCCCAATAATGTTTTTTGCAAGAATAACTCTTGCCCATTGGATGATGTGAGATTGTGCTGTCCCACGCAAAACATTGATAATGTTATCCCGGAGCTGAGCAACATATCGACTTTACTGGGTACATGGAACAGAGGATCCGCCAATACAATATTATTTGGAATTCCAAGAATCCGGCGGTCTACCTGATGAGTGGGCACACGTTGGGCAATTTGTGGCACTGTAAGAAATTTTAATGTTCGGCGATATTTGCCGGAACGCGATTCTATATCCGCGGACACTACCCGGGTCGAAATATTTCGAGAATCGTTCAACGTTTCTAATGGTACCGAACACGGCTCGCTCGGGAGGTTCAATGCCGAGGCCAATTCCTCGGTCATAAAATTAGTACTTGAACATGTATCAAGCAACGTTCTGCATTTAACGCGATGCCCCCCTTTATGTCGAGCGTAAATATTGGCAGTAACTAGCAAATCGTTTGTTAGCACATTGCAGACATACGTAAATGGGTGCATTGACGATTTAGATTCTAGTCATAGTTCCGGTGAGTCAGACGTTTTTTCGGTCTCTTTGACTAAATGGAGCAATGAGTTGTGCCGCTTGGAACAATGTTCACATGCCATTGCGGCCTTGCATTTCAATGTCCTATGCCCGCCGCGTAGACAGTTCAAGCAGAGATAACCGCGTCTCGCTGTATTAATTCTTTCTGCTACGCTCAGTTTGAGGAACTGCTTACAATTTGCGATCGAGTGAGTTTCTGAGCACACTGGACATTTATTTACAGAGACAGAGAAATTTTTGCGTTTTGCTGACACCGACGTAATTAAACCTGCCTTTGAATTAGACCTTGCCTTAGTATTAGTGTCGGAAGCGACCGATGGGACTGACGACTGCAGTCTAGAAGCGACCTTCCTTAGAAACGCTATAAGGCTATCGAATGATGGAACAACGTCATTCTTCGACGTGGATTCCCATTCGCGCAATAATTTTGAGTCCAACTTTGACTGGACTGTGGTAACCAGAAGGGTACTCCATTGTTCAACTGGCTCACCAAGAGCCTTTAACGAGCGAAGATGCTGCGTCGCGTTATTTATTAAATCGCGAAGACCTGAAGCAGAGTCCTTGGGAACCGGTGCTAAATTCAATAAAAGATAGCTATGTCGTAATATAATAACGCGCTTATTATCGTATGTGTCATTCAGTAATTGCCATGCTTCTGAATAATTTGCGTCAGTCAATTCGAGAGACTCGATAGTGTCTAGTGCCTCTCCTGTTAGAAACGATCGCAAATAATGTAGTTTGTCTACATTGGCTAAACCCGATTTGCTCTCAATCATCGAACAGAAAGAATTTCGGAACGATAGCCATTTCTCCAAGCTGCCATCGAAAGCAGGAATGTTTATTTTTGGCAATTTAATAGATGATGCGTTATCTGCGACAATACCCGGCGGCGGGGTGATGCCTGAATTTCCCGACCCGAGACAAGGTAATGTCGAAGCACATTGTGCCAATCCGGGTGGCTGTAATAAGGTTTGCGCAATTGCAAGATGATCGTAATATTCATCTAATATCTCCGCACGCTCAGACGAACGATCGTTATCTGTATCTAACATTTCCAATTCCGTCTGAATATCATCAAATGAAGCAAATGCGGCATCTAGTTTCTCGATACGAACGCGTAATCGAGCTGCATCAGTATTTGGATTGTATTCATCCAGAAATTTCTTAAAACTTGTGAGCCGACCTTTAATGGCACCACGTTTGTGACTCAAAACTGAGACACGTTTTCTATCCTCTGCCGACATATCGGTGGAAAGGTTAAATGGTAAAGGACTGCGAGAAGGAGAAGTCATTAATAATTTGTGCTAGTAACGAGCTCACCGGTACGTCGATCGCCTGTGATGCTAGCTGCTCTCTTATAAGGCTCCTGACTCGATCCTGGTAGACGGCTGTGATCGGAGATTCTCGAAGATGCCTCTGGATCGAACCTTGCGTGTCCTTCTCGTCTTCTTGATGACCGTAGCAGTAACAGTTCAAGCCTCCAGTGGTTCTTCTTCCGTTGCAGGTTCAATGGTACAATCGCAGTTGATTGTACAGCACGAATAGAAGTCTGGAGAAGTCCTCAGTGTTGTAAAATTCCGGTCGACAAAACTGTCAGGATCCGGCTCGAAGGACCAAAATGTAGCGTGCACAAGAGTATGCCGCTCGTCTCGCTCCAACTTAATCTCGCGAGACTAGATTTCTTTTTGTGTAACGTTGTGATATATATTTAAAACAATTAATACACACAATAACAATCACGCGCGAACTATAAGGTTACGCGTTAGTACGTCAATTCGCACTAAATCTGCGAGAATAATTCTACGCAATGTATAATTACTAGTGTGCCCGAAGCTGGACATCACTCAAGTTACTCTGTCCGTAAGTCGGTAACAGAGAAGTGACTGTCTTGATAGTCAAGAGCAGTAATAGTGCATCCGAAGTTGGATGACGACTCGAAGTGACTCTGTCCAAAGCTGGTAACAGAATGAATTGTCTGCCCGTAGTCGGAAGCAGACAACGTTGCCTGCGTCGACGGAGACGCATGGCAACAGCGAAAAATGCAACGGTGTATATAAAAAATGACAATGGCTACCGCGTCGATGGTCAGCACCTCGAATCTCCCAGAGTGTTCTGGAAGGCTCTCTTGCCACGTGCAATGCACATGGCAAGAGAAAGTGTTCGGCACTTCGGACACAATTCTCGCTGACTGTTTTCCCTAAATCATAAAAAGGGTGAGGCGGTAGCCTTCCTATAACCGTTAGCAATACTGCCCGCGTACAGCAAGGTAATGCAGCCGAAGGTAGACGGCAGGGTCCCGTGGAGGACAGAGAGTTCCCTGGGGTCTGCACGTTTTACGCGGGGCGGTAATCTCCGCGGTGCGTCCGCACGCACGGGATAGTTGTATTTGGTAGAAAACTAATCCTGGATTTTTCCACCGTCGACCAGGAGTGTGCTGCACGTGGCCGACAACTACCGCGACGGAACACCGCGCGTCCGATGAATTTAATCAGCGAATTTCCGTTAATGGAGAATACTCGTATGGAACGGATGGAGCTGGCAAACAACGTCTGTGATTCTCGTTACAACGGGCTCGCGCGGATCGCGCGTTGTTTTCGAGAAGTTTGCAAAACCCGTCGCTTGATCCTCGCGCCAGTTGTCGAGAGCGGCGCGTTCGACGCGAAATTCACGAGCGACGTGAAAGAAGCGGGCGCGGAAAAGGGGCGAGGAAATCGCCCGGGAAGTTTCCGAAGACAAATTCGTGGGACATCGACGTCGCAACTTTTTTCCATCCACCGCCGTCGCGCTAGAAAATTCTTAAACCGATCCTCCAGCCGAACGTTCGCTTAACCGAATGCACCCGTCAGAACTTTTCTGCCGTAGTTGCCGGCATGTCCTTCCGGCCTCGTCCATCTCTTCCACGCTCCGGCGGGCTCTAACGCTTCGCTCTTACCCCTCCCTCTCTCTCTCTTTCTCTCTCTCTCTCTCTCTCTCTCTCACTGTCCCTTTCTCTCTCTCCTTTTCCGATACACGTCAGCGATAGGTGGAAAATAGAGCGGTCGCCGGTCCCTCTTCCCAGAAGGGGCCAATCCGCCCGTCGAGTAGACGAGGAAGCGGAGAAGGGCGAGGTCGGAGGGGTGGATTATCGATCGACGATTTATAATTCATGGATCCACCACCACCACCAGCACCTCTTCTCATCCACCCACCGTCGCCCGCTGCTTCGTGCCAGACGATAGCACCGGAGGAGACCGTGCGGCACGGGAATATCTCGAGGAACCGCGCGGCCTCCTCCTCCTCCTTCGTCCTCCTTCGGTCCCGCCTCGTTGGATTTTGATGAGAGCCCGGAATAAAGCCAAGGGGAGAAGGAGAGGATGCCAGTGCCACGGCGCTACTTCTTCGAGATCCTTTCCGTTCTTTTATTTAAGCGCAATTACGGTCCTTCCGCGAAGCGGCGAGTAAACGCGCCGAGCACCGTGTCAGATTTGGAAATGTGTTTTCATCGGGCGGAAAGAACCCTGTGCTCCGAATTTTCGAGCGTTTTCGAGAATCTTACGGGTCGCCGTTACCCACTGTTACCTCTTTGCGTATCACCCTGCTTCGAGCGTGTATATTCGTGTAGATGGACGAGTTAGCGTTCGAGTGTGACCCCTAAAAATTTCACGGGCCACCAAGCTGAACGGAAAACACTCGTCACCGTCAAAAATCCATCTCACGAACGGGGAAACACTTCGAAAAGGATCTTCGAGGGGCGAATTCACGGTGCACGTAGATTCTCCAAGATTTAACGCGTTCGCCGTGCCATTATGTCTTTCTTCTTCTATCTCTCTCGCTCTGCCTCCTCTCTCCGTGGGACTCGAGATCTCACCGATCCGAACCTAGAATGTTTACCGAGGGAGGCCGTCTTTGTGGGTGGGTGTTCGCGTGTGCGCACACTTGTGAGACGCCAAGTGGACCAATAGGGTGCGCGAAGGTTTTCGTGGCAGCTTTGTTTACAATCTTCGCTGCCCACCTTGGCGATAGAAGGACCGGAGGATGGGGGACGAAGGGAAGTGGTCAGGTGGCCGAGAAGAAACGAAGGATCGGTTTCTCCTCTTCCATCTCCGTATCCTCCTTCTTCGAGCACTTCAGGGACGCCGAAGAGGGCGCGTCTTTTGACGGAAGATGTTGCCGCACCCTCCTATGCCTCTATCTCACCGGTATTTGTCCTTCCTCGGCGAGATCACGGAGTTCTCTCTTGGGATTTACTTCGGCGCTTTTCATTGCCCCGGGGGTTGCGAGAGGAGAGTGAGGAAGAAGGTCGAGGACAAGGACGTTCAGCGAAGCTTCGATCGAACGTAGATTCTCCTGCTCGTTTCCAATTCGTTCTTCGATACAATTTTTGCCTTTGCTAATGGTACGCTCACTTGCAGCGGCATCGGTTCATGAACAAAAAGGTAGGGGCAGACGTGTGAGAGAACATCGTAACGTAATTCTGTCGCGTAACAATTTTGTGTTACGCGACGATGACACCGATATGTTACCCTGCGTTCAAACTCGTGCGCAAACATTCAACCGTTCCGTCCGTTTGTAATTATTTTCTATCCAAGATGAAGATTGCGGCAGCATATATGTATATGCCCCATTAAATAAAAACGACAAAATGTAGTTAGGGTGTTATGCTGCTACAGGGCGTTACCAAGTAGGGCCCAACCTGATAACGTACCTGGTGCTTTACGATGTTCTGCTGCATTTCCGTAAATCCACGTGAAAAGAAGAGAAATCAAGCTTCCTCAAAATCATCTTCGTTCCGTCTCGACACGCGCGAGTTCTCCTTTCTTTCGACGCTACGCTTCTGAAGTGAAACGCATGCGGTTCTCGCACAATAAAAACGAGGAGAAAGGGGGAAAAAACAATCCGTTGAAATTCACCGTGCAGAAACGACGACACGCCTACCCCGATGGAATTCCTCTTTTTCCTTCTACCCTTTGTTTCTCTCTCTCTCTCTCTCTCTCTCTCTCTCTCTCTCTCCTTCTCTCCCTCCTTTTTTTCCGTCGCGACGATTCCGACGAGAGCCTATCGCCGCGCTCTCCCCAAAGGGATTCTCTCCCTACGAGAGAATCGAACCCTACCGAGGGACACCCACGAAGCCTTCCCCAACTCGCGTTCGACGCGCATTGTGCGACACGAGACGACGCTCGGCTGGCGTTCGCCGTGTCGCGATTGTCTCGCATCAACAAGTGGCACTACCGTGTGCGGGGAATGAGAGAGAAGGAGAGAGAGAGAGAGAGAGGGAGAGAGGAAGAGTGAGGAAATGAGAGAGCGAGAGAGGAAAAGAGAGAAGGGAGCCACTTGATTCGCAGAGCGCAATCTGCAAAAGAGCCGATGCCAATACTTGATGACGGGGCACGCGACGCCTCGTCACGCCACCCCGTGGCGCCTGTTGACTGCTTAGTTAGTCACCGTGTGCCCCCCGATCTTACACACCATCTCGAAATCGAATCGATACTCGCACGGCCGATGCGTATCGACCTTCCAACCAAGAGCGGGGCGAGGTGAAATCAACCTGACGTGGAACGATCGCGAAGCTAACTATAAAAATAGAAACGAGACGCGAAGGCATTTTATTCGATTACGAAAACTCGGAGACTGTTCGGTCGTTCGATTAAAAATAACCGATAATAGATTAGATCGCGCGCGAACGTCCTACTTCTTAATTGATTTACTCTGGAATCTTTGATTCCATTTTCCGACATAGAAGGCAGTCGAGCTTCGATAATTTCTGTGAGCCCGTGAGTTAAACTTCACAGCGTCGTTACGTGTAACCCGAGGAAGGTGGGGCACACAGGAAGTCGGGTAAGTCCATTTGCAATGGTAAAGCCCGTTAATCGTCTAGCTGCAGTCTGGGTCAAAATGTCAAAGGAAATGGGGAGTATCGGTAACTGGTACGCAGCGTGCGCTTAATTCGTGCCGGCCTGGGTGAGACGGGGATGAGGACGGGGTGGAAGTAATTGGAAACATCTGGCGCGCCAGTCCGTTTCGTCGCCTAGGAGAAATTTCGCCAGAAACGCGAAAGACGTGGAAATTATTTCGCTCGCTCGCTCGATCCTCCCCGACAAAACAACGATTCGAGTTTCCATCCGTCCTTGTCGAATGGAATACTATTTGTCGGCGATATACATCGAGCACAGATCCGATAAACTAATTGCGGCAGGCTAAACAGACTTCGATTGACACGTCGGTCTTCCGCCCACTCCCGCCACTCTCCTGCCATTAATTACGAGCATTTAGATTAATGCACTGTAAGCGCGCCATGACCGATTAAACGTTCGCCGATGCTGTTCGCTCCAGAGAAATTGCACGATTGGCGTATCCGCGAATTTGGCAAGCGCGACGGAAAAGTTCGTCCTGCGAGGGGTCGCACGACACGCTTCCAAACAGTCGAGTTGGCGCGTTCGGGTCGATGCGTCGCGCGAACACGGTATGACCGATTAAATTCTCATAGTTCGCGATAACGGATTGTCGCGTAATTCGCGAATCAGCAGGTTTAGCGATATGATTGGGAGGAAGAGGGTTAAAAGAAATCCACAGACCGGAGCCCCTTAACGATGGGAAATTACTTTACGACGCGTAAGCCGAGTCGTTCGGAGACGAACAGGTGCGTAAAGTTTCGTAACGGCGACACGATAGAAATCGGCCGGAGTCCTCCGCGTGGAGCCTCGTCGGGCGAGGTCTGACTTCTGTTAAGCTAGCACCCCCATCATCGTCAACGAAATTTTTATTAGTATAGGAATTTTTCACTATTTTATCACTATTTTATTGCCGCAATCCCGATTTTTTCATCCAATCGGTTTAGCAGGAAAAGTGACTTTTCTGTGGGGGTGCTAGCTTAACGTTAAGCTAGCACTCCCAGTTATGAGAAACAGGCTTCGCGTGAAAATTTTTTAAATCCGTTTGGACCGGGATTTATCACTACTTTATCACTATTAGAAAATCCAACTCTCGATTTCGTAGCTCGAAAATTTATCTTCGAAAATCGAAAAAAAACTGACTGTAGGGCGCGACAAGAGTAAAGTACTAGAAATAATTTAGTCACCCAGCTCGTTTTGGTCTTAAATTACTCCATGAATTTATCACTCTTATTTTTAAGAATACCAACTCTCATTTTTATTACCACGCGATTTATGTTGCAAAATCGAGAAAAACGAAAATGACCGTTGGACGCGACAAGAGTAAAGTACCAGAAATAATTTATTCACCGAGCTCATTTTGGTCTTAAATTACTTCTTGGGTCGGTATTCTAGGAGTAATAAATTCAAGAAGTAATTTAAGACCGAAACGAGGAAAAGTCACTTTTCCTGCTAAACCGTTTGGGTGAAAAAATCAGGATTGCGGCAATAAAATAGTGATAAAATAGTGAAAAATTCCTATGCTAATAAAAATTCCGTTGGCGATGGTGGAGGTGCTAGCTTAACAGAGGTCGAGGGCTGAACATTACGAAAGACGTTTCGCGCCGTTACAATCTCACGTTAAGAATTCATCTGGGAACATCGAGAGGTCTAATATGCCGTTCTTCTCACAATATCTCGATCGACGCCTGTTTCTCTTTCCTACTCGCTCCGCTCATACAGCAATACGGCCGATATTCCGCGAAACTTCTATGAAACTTGGTCGAGCGCGACCTCGAATGGGGCAGACTCCAGCGGCGGTAATAGGGAGATTTGTCCGCGAAGCGTTTTTGAAAATGTGCTAAGGGAGCGAGGGGCTCGATTTCAGAATTTCTCTTAGATGTTTCGTCCGAGACACTATTACACTTACAATTAGTACAGATTTCCAATTAACAAAGGAATTACTCAGCACCGAGGATTTACCGCGAATTTTATCGAAGAGCATTCTCTTCTAGTCTTCGAGCTATGCTTCTTCATGGAAAAAGCCTACGACGAATTTGCCGCATGAATGTTATATCATCGTCGGGTACCTACCTCTCTCAATCTCGTACTCAACGTTCAGACATCCGCGGAGACCCACGGAAAATACTTAAAGGCAACTTTTCATACAAAATTCACTCGCGTTTCGCTTCCGCGGCTTAGCTCGAACATTCGCGACCAATAAGCATCGTCCGTTGAATAATACAAGGGACGTTCAATCCCAGTAATTGTGCGCGGTGTGATCGATGAGCAACGACCGAAGACTCTCGACTGCTGGAAAAGGTACTTCCTATGCTTCGCTTCGGGTCGTGCACGCGCGTACTTTTCTATCTCTTATCCGCGCCAGAAGAATCGAGAGAGAAAAAGAACGGGGAGAGACATTCGTGAAGGATTCATGGGACACGCGAGCGGCTCGCCCGTTCAGCCGAGCGTACGCCCGAATAATCCATGGGATTGCATTAATTAATTATTCGGTAATGAGGTCGAAGTTTCATTACAGGCCGAAGCGGTGGATGCATCGATAATGGGCCAAGCGCGTCGTCATACGTCGTTCGCCATCGGTGCCGTTAGCAAATATATTCCGGGTTGTCGAGCGAATCTATGAGAGCGAATCGAAACCCCTCGCGAATTATAGATGACATTTTCCTTTCAGCTGACCGCTCGTAAGCACGCGGCCGATAATTTATAGCGTTTCTCCGGGCAATTTCTCGTAGCCCGATTCCGTGCGAGAGCGTGTCCGTGTAAGCGTACTTCCCGAGAAAATAGAAACAGAGGAAGAGGGTCGCTAGGGTAAGGCGGAATTAGAAGGAGAACGTATTATTGGTTTAGGAGAGTCTATTGCGGCGATGAGCTCGTGCCAAGTTTATTACGAGAGGTCGATTCTGCCGTTTGGCGGGCGATTAGAAAATTTAATTAACACCTTCGGCGAGGAATAGCGGCGGAGCGCACGCGGTGGACGAGCGCACGCAACGAGAACTCCCGTTGTTTGCCGAAGGCATTGGCTGCTAATTGAATTGTGTACTTCGCCGCGTCACGCATTGTCGAACAGGCAAGAGTGAAAGAGAGAATTCAAAGGAAAACAGAGAGACGGAAAGTCGAGAAGACAGAGAACAGAGACAGCGAGTAAATTGACGTGTATCGTCGAACAGTTGGACGAATACGCCGATAAACTTTATCGTCCGCTGTCTTTCCGCAATGCTCGATATTGTCTCGTTAAATATCGTCGGGCTCGCGCTTAAAAGCAACTGCCTGAAAGCTTCGATAAAACTCAAAGAGTAATCAATTTCATTCCCTCCTATAGCTTCGAATCCCCTTTGAATTTTCCACAAGTCGAATTAGAAGCTTTCGTGGGGCCAAGTAAACTTTCTCACGATTCTCACGAGTAAGCTTCCAGCAAGAGACTGTTTCTAACCATAGTTTCCTAAAACATTTCTCGACTCAACGATAAAACTACGTTCTCACGGACAATGTCTCTTTGCAACTGTCGAGCGTGCACAAGCGTTCGACATTCCAGCTTGGGACCCACTACCCTACCAAGAATAAAATTACTCACCCTCCCCCCCCTCTCTCTCTCTCTCTTCCTCTTTCCCTTCTCGCATCGCCAGAATTAATTTCGAGGTGCGGAAACCTCGAGTCCTTGATCTCCAGAGCGCGCCGGAGAAGCTGTCGCCGTGGAAAGTGGAGAAGAGAGCGAGAGAGGTGAAACGAAGCAAGAGAGGAGGAAGGAAGAGGACAACGAGGAAGCCGAGGGCGCGGACGGTTGGAGCACGGTCCTACGTGTATCGAGGTAAACACTTGAACTCCGACTTCCGTGTAGAGAGATCTCTTTAATGAAGAGGAGAACGACAACGAGAGGGAAAACTTGCTGGCTCGCGTGCCACCGGCTCCTACTTCTCTACCTCCGTAAAGTGTAAACAAATCACAAGAACGATCTCGACGACTTTTCATGTCCTTCCTTCCTTCCTGGAGCAACCACTTCCCGTGCCCTTGCGACCCACTTCACGAAGAATCTTCGACTGTGCTCGTCACGACGACCTTCGACAATTCGACGATCTTTCGTCGAGAAGATTTCTCGAGCTGATTTTACAGAGAAATCCGAAGAGCGAGAGAGAGAGAGAGAGAGAGAGAGAGAGAGAGCAGCATAAGCTAGAAACGCGTCGCAAAGGATCAGAGAGAGAACGAGGTATTCGAAATTCACCGAATTAATAGGGAAATTGCATTCGATTGTATAATCTTCACCGCGCATAGGTAGTGAAGCCGTTATTATAGCGGCTGGTGGTTTAATAATTAATGCAACGTATTAATATACTGTTAATGTATCATTGATAATTAAAGCGGTATGGATTCATGTCATTGTTCAACGAACCGCATTCGATCCCGCTCCACGTTATACCCCTCGTATTATATCGAGGGTGCCGGAGGAAGGAAATACGTTGGAAAAAGAAATATAACTTTCGCACATCATCGGTGATTATCGGTTGAGCGACTACCCCAATAGCCATTGTCACGCGGTTACAAGGCAGTCATTGCGTTTGACCACTCCACTCGAAACCGCATATCTCCACCGCCACCACTGCCAATTATATCCCTCGTATAATTGCACCTGCGCTCACCTCGGTCCCTGAAGTTTGTCCTACTTGCGAATTCATGCGCTCGTGAAACGGACACTAAACACAAGTTTCGCTTCCACGGCCCCGCTTCTCTTACTCCGTATCCTTGTACCCTGCAGCCTCTCGTCCTGTACCAGTGGACAAATACGGAGACTGCTTTAAACCGAAGCAATAAAAACTTGTCGCTTTTACACCGCAAACCCCCGTCACCTTGAAATTTCGTCGAAGCAACGTTCGTCGATTCTTTCCTCGAAGGTGTCTTATAGCTGGTCTTCGTTCGCCATTCGACAAATAGGGCAACACTCTTGAGAACGTCGGATGATAATAGGACTATTTTCTTTGCCCTGTTTCTACGGAGCTGAACCTCGATAACGATCCACGATCCTATGGGTTTCCGATAAGAGGAAGAATTTGGACCGAACCCGACAGGATCGAGTTACGAGAAATTAAATCACATTAGTATTAACGAACGCGCGTGTAAGCAACTCGAAGTATCCGCAAGAATCCTAGCGTGGGTGAGAAGGGCCCGCGAGCTTACGGAAATAGTACGAGAACAAAAAAAGCTTCGAAAGACGAGAGGAATTTATCTTGTGCTCGGAGCTTCGAAAATCCTTTGCAAACGTCGATATTTTTTCCTTCGCTCTCCGCTCTGGGATATTAATCCGAAACGATCGGATTACCGCCAGAGGAAGCTGGAAAAACGTACGCACCGTTGGCCTCGACAAATTTTCTTGCAGAATTTTCTCGACGTCACTTCCTGCACTGTTTGCCACCTCTTTTTTTTATAGTCTCTCCCGTTCTTTCTTTACCAGAAAAAGTGTAGGTTGTCGGCATCGTGCGTCACAGCGCGAGTGCCACGGGGACAGGAGAATCGTTCTCGGTGGCCATTTTGAGCTCGTAAAGTTCGCCAGGGAATTGTCGCGCCGGCGCGGTGTTGGATAAACCGCGGAAAAGCGTTATTGTCCCGGAGTAATCGGTAAGAGAGGATCGCCTGGAGGACAGGATACGACGGGTCGCCATCCAGATCGCTACGGTCGTTGACTTTTGACCGACGAGGGTGAAGGAGAAGAGAGCAGGTGGAGAAGAGAGATTGAGAGCGGACTATCGGCCGCGCGCAATTTTTGCCCGCACTCGACCCCCAACGAACGTATCGAGTAAAAAAGTATCGAAAACGAATTTATCGCGCGAAAGTTCGTGGAAGGAGGCGGGTGGAGGAGAAACGGCGCAAAATGGAAACTGTAGAAGCGGTGGAAGAGGTGAGAGAGGGTGAGAACGAAGAGCAACGGCAGAAGAGGGCTCGGTGGTGCGACGTGTAACGTGTTTGTTTCCCCACTCTGGAATTGGTATCCCTTTCGTGCAGCACTTAGACAGAATACATTATGTACGCGCTCATTAGGGAACTAAGTTTACGTATGTGTAAACTATGAGATATACACGAAACATATGGCCTCGTACGAGAGTTACGAGCCTGTCGCTCTTCGATACGTCGAGATGCATTCGGAGTACGTACAAAGAGGGACGGCACGTCCTTGCTTCTCGGCACTTCACGGTTTCAGGGTGCTTCCTTCCAGCGACCGAGGTTCTCCGGACGAGAGATCGAAGACTAATTTAAAAGGATGGATAATATAATAGTTCTCTTGAGCATCGTCTTCGATGTAAGAAAAACAAAATGCAAAATGCGCCTGTCCATTTGGTTTTTCGGTCGTTACAGCCTGCAGTTATCTTCTCTCGTATTGGAGAACGCGAGCAGAAATTCGGCGAGTGTTTTCATAGTTGAATCCGAGGAACGCGAGAGCTCGTGACTCCGGAATATCGATCTTTGGCACTGTTCGTGAGGAAAATTCCCTCTCCCAGGAGACACTCTCGGTGGAGAGGCCGCGAATAAACCACCGAGGCGGTGTTTCATTGTTCCAAAGTAATCGGCAGGACGCGAGAGAAACGTGCCGTACCATCCAGCGGGTGGAAAAGATGAAAATAGTTACGCGCCGAGAGAGTTGCGAAGACAATCGGGGTGAACGAGAGGAGATGGAAAGGAAGGGATGAACGGGCTGAACGATGAGAAGGATGTCTGCGCGGAAGAAAAGGGAAGAAGAAGGAAGCGAAGAATGAGAAGGAGCAGGAGGTGGTCCTCCGAAATTGAAGGGAGCACTCGACGAGCCCCCTTAGCGCGCGCTCTCGCTACAACTCGTGCGGAACTAACGCGACCTCCGTTGCTTTCCCTGTAAAAATATCGCTTCCACAATGGGCCACGCACGCGGAAACTTTCCGTCCCTTTCGAATTACGAGCATTGTCTCGTTCGCGAAATCCTTCGTCTTGGAATTAAAGCTTGATTACCTCGCGTGATTTTATCAGCGACCCTGAGCATGTCGCTACTATTCACGTATCTTTACTAATGTAAGATGATATTTGGTAGTTTATCTGGTCTCGTGTTATCATTGTTATCGATAGATGCAGCGGACAGCGCGCATAGCGACGCCAATGAATACGGCAATAATCGAGGCGTGACGTGTGCGCCCAACCAGGCAGAGTGCAAAAGAACGTGCGAAGTGAAAGAAGTCGAAGCTGCCATTGTCCAAATCCTTTTGAATTCTTTACATTATAAGTTCTCTTAATAAACACGTTTCTATCCTGATATTAACCCATTTGCATCATTTGGAAAAGTGGAAAACTGGTCCGTATCACCAAACATTCGCACATCGGTAATGGTGGCCAAGCAAATACCATGCACATATGCGCTTCGGTGATAATGGCCAGGAAAAATCCCCGCATATATGAGCTTATGATGCAAATGGGTTAAGTATACTACGAACATCATTTGTTTCGAACTAGAGTAACATCGGTGGGTCGCGTAAGCGAACAAGTTAGACGCTAAATATATATATTGAGAGAAGAATAGAAAGGGCAGGCCTCACGGAGAATCACTCGTGTCGTTTCTCCCGACTGTCGATTTCGACATTCTTCGATCACCTTCGGATGCTCGCTCGTACGACACCGCCACGCATTCACTCATCTTCGTTCTCGCAATCTCCTCCTTCCCATTATTCTGCTTATCCGTCCTTCTCTCTACGCACATTGCATTCTTCTCTCTCGCTATGCAGTAACCTATCCTACACTAGATACGTCGGAAACGCGTGGAAAAACACAGGGACGTCTCGAGCGAATAAATAAGAAAGAGGAGAATACGGAGAGTCACGAGGGGTTTGGAGAAGGCGTAGAAGAACGAGAAGGATCGTCTGCCTTGTCGTCTGCTTCGTCGCTGTCTTCTACGTTCTCCTCGTCCTTCTCATCCACCTCCACTTTCTGCTCGTCGATTCCGAAAGCGGAGAATCGCTCGACCGTGGGCACTCGTGCGGAATTAACACCCTCGGTCAACCCACCCCTTGCCGTCTGTGCCCATCCCCGCCCAACCACCACCTCCTTCACCTCCTCGTCCTTTCCTGGTATCGTTTCTTCGCTACGTACGTCTCGCGACGTTGACTGATGAGGCGGGCTCACGTGCTTCCACCCCTTCGGATCTCTTCCCGGGGGAGACCCTCGATGCGCGTCCCGAGAAAGAAAAATATAAAGCAGCGCGCTAGCGCGTCGACTCTGTCGCGTCGATTATCTCCGTGCGACAATTTGACGTCGGCACGTCTGCGCGTGGAGGTTGGGAAAAAGAGAGTCGTCCCAGAGAATGCGAGAAAAAAAGAGAACCTGGTGAAGAGTGTCAAGGACTGGTTAGAGAACAGTTTCATTCGACAACGAGTGCATAGGTACGCGAAATAAAATTAAACACGGAAACGGATGAAATATCGTTCTCTTTTTATAATAAAATTCAATTGACCGAACAAACTTCGCGTCACAAATCCTTCTACCTTCAGCATCGTCGAAACGTATCCAAGGTCTATCCAGCGATGCCGGAAGTGCGAACGCTCGTGCGATAATTAATAGCGATGATCTTTATGTACCATCGAAATATACGCGCGACACCACGTCACGCGCATAACGCATCCCGGCGAACGTAATTATTCATCGTCCAGTAGAAAATCATCGAATCTCGTCAGCAATTTCACGTATCGTCGAACTTCCCATTAAAGGTCCAGGCATCAATTTCTGGGGACCGGAAAAACGGCGCGCGGCGTGGCATGCATGGAAAAGTCAGCGTGGAAAATACTCTAAAATATTCCAGGCGAATAATGGGACTACTTGATACACCCCGTCGCAGCAGAAAATTTCTCTCTTAACACGAATGTATTTTTTATTGTCGGAACTTTTAATATACACACGATGGATATCGAGCTAAACGAAAAAGAAATTTAAACTAATTTAAAGAACGCTGTTCTTCGACCGTTTAAGGGGCACGATCGATATAGCCAGTAGTAAAAATAAGTGTTCTTTGAGCGGGACCTGCCGGAGAACTAAAGAAGTTACAAACTTGCTATTTAGCATTTTATTTTAGTATGTCACGAGGATTCTAAAAATGTATGAGAAAGAACGGATAATAATTACATTATTATACAGGGTGAGTCAGTAACTCTGTCCACCTCGAATATCTCCACTATTTTCAGAGATATGAACAAATTATAATTGCAAAAGTTTTACTATATCAAAGGAGCCATAACATGTCACTAATATTTTTTCCAAAAGTGGAGGCGCTTCAGAGATTTCAAGGTCACCTCTACTTTTTTAAATAGCATGCTATACTTTTTTATCTTTAGTGCAATAGCGTATGTTGAGACGATATCAACGACCTATAATAAAAGGTCATTCGGCATTAAAGAAAGGTGTAAAATAATGATTATTACCTCACAAGAGATACGCTTAATGAAATCTTCTCAAATCGATGGATAGGACGCGGTGAGCCAATTTTATGGCCAGCTCGTTCGCCTGACATAATACCGCTCGACTATTTTTTATGGGGAACACTAAAAAACATTGTGTACCATGAAATACCGACCTCGTTAGAAAATATGAAGCAACGAATTATTGCAGCATGTGCAAAAATCAGTCCGGAAGAATTAAGAAGTGTACGTGCTTCAGGAATTCAAAGATTGCAGCGATGCATCGATGTAAATGGACATCACTTCGAACATCTCTGAAAAAGTATAGCATGCTATTTAAAAAAGTAGAGGTGACCTTGAAATCTCTGAAGTGCCTCCACTTTTGGAAAAAATATTAGTGATATGTTATGGCTCCCTTGATATAGTAAAATTTTTGTAATTATAATTTTTTCATATCTCTAAAAATAGTGGAGATATTCGAGGTGGACAGAGTTACTGACTTACCCTGTATATTAAACATAGTGTTTCGTATTGTCCTGTCTACTCGTGTCAACTACTCCGCCATTTTGAACTTTTCCAAATCGCGCGAAGTGATTGCTTTGGGGGAGAGGAGGCAGGTAGGGATTCGAAAAATGTCGAAACACAAACATATGTCTTAATACATATCGAACCTATCGATTATCCTCGTGTTCAATCGATAGATTCTTCTCGGCCCATTTCTCCTCACCTTAAATCTTACTTAAGATGCAAATCCACTGGACGTCTCAATCGACGGGTCTAATCGCG
Source organism: Tiphia femorata (assembly GCA_944319695.1). Lineage (NCBI taxonomy): Eukaryota > Metazoa > Arthropoda > Insecta > Hymenoptera > Tiphiidae > Tiphia > Tiphia femorata. The sequence continues at coordinate 8,380,676 of OX090902.1, forward strand.
CGATACACTCTCACCTCCCGTCGCGTCGTATCTTCCAATCGCACGTTGAACGCGAGAACTCGCGTGTGGTTGTGATCTCGTATGGGCAAGCCTTTGCGCGTGTATTTCAGGCGTAACCACGTCGATAAGGTGACCGACTTACGTGCGCCGCGCGGGACGGCCGTTCCCTTCTGGCGCGTGCAACGGCCTTTAACCCCGCGGCGAGCTTTAGAATGGAAGCTATACCCTGAAAGCTTTAGACTCGAGGCACACGTTACTTACGCCGCATCGTAAGTTTCATGCGGCCGAGTTGATGCCAAATAGTACACGTCACGTGTCCCTATGTCCACCGTTACTTCGAAGACAACGTGGAACAAGCTCCCAGGTATACGATTACCTTACCAAGAATCGTCACTTTCGCGTTTCTCCCACGTGGCTATACGTTGGGACGATAACGGAATCCCTTCTTTTTATATCACTCGATTATCCATTCCATTCCTTACTAGCTATTTTTAAAATCCGTGCATGGTGACCTGTGCCTTTTCAAAGAGTTCGAATTTTGTAAAGGAAGCACGACTCGTTCACCTCGTATATTCAATTAATCTCCAAGGATCTTCAAACGCGAAGACGTTTTTAACGAGACTTCGCGATTCCAAGGAAGTTTGGAAATTCTCGATTGACAATACTTCCTTGCCGCGTAATTCATAACCGAACGGTCGGTATACAGGTTCGATAATGAAACGACCAGGAGCCGACGAATCGATGGAAACTCCCCCAAGAGTCCGCTTAAAATCCCATCGACAAAATTCTATCCGGCGAATTATCCGATACGTCGAATAAACCTGTTCGCTCGTTCTGTCATGGCCGGCGCGCGGCGCGGTGTACGGCGATAGGCTGGCTCGCTCGCTCGCCGGCCAACACCATCGATCGCGTCAAACAGTAATGCGGGCTAATGCACGACCGACGGCGCACGCTAATGTACCACGGTGGTAGGGTGGCTGGAAAGCGGGAGGGGGTCAAATTAAGGAGTTGATAAGCCTTATCGACCGACCACCCCCGTGTGTACACGTGTTATGCGTCGTGGGGTTTGCGCTTCATATGCAACAGAGGCGAGGTGGTGTAGAACCAAGTGTGCGCGCACGCGTGGGTGTTTCTACGGAGCAGAGTGCGATCGCCGCCACCAGTTACCGCCACTACCATCATCCACGATTGCTCTAGCCTTGCACCTGCACGACTCTCTATCTGGATTTGTCTGTGTAAGAGGGTGTATCTGTGCTCCGGCGCAAATACAGACAGTCGCACCCCAGAGCATAAATGCATTCTTGGAGCGCAGGAGCGAGAGCCCGTTGAGGCTAACGGAGCTCTCGCGACTTTATCTCAGCCCCCTCGCGTTAATACGAACGCGAAATGTCGGAGAGCAGGAGGGGGATGGAAGCAAACGTGACGACGTAATTATCGCCGAGAGACCGCACCCGCGGTATAGGAGGTGCGTTTGCGAGCGCGTGTATGCGCGCGGAATGAAATTGTTAAAATGGGATTAGGCGAGGTTGGAGTGGGCGGCTTTAAAGGATGAGAGCCGTTGGTGGCGCGCGCGCCCGGTCGTGTTGGTTCTTCTGGTCACTTGATATCGCGCGTTATCGTTATAAGTGGAGAGCGAGCAACAACGAGGAAAATTAATTTACCTCCCTCGCGCTCCAATTGTACGGGAATAAAGAAGCATCGCCAGCATTGTTTCCCGCTCGACCTCGTTTCATCTGCTTTTTGCACCGCGGTGGATTAGCGCTCCGCTTTTGTGCATACGTTTAATTGCTCGTTGAGCTCGATGAAGGTTTTCGATTGCTCCGAGGTTTCGAAACAGCGCAAGGTTCTCGTAGTCCTTAACATTCCTCGGATTATCCCGATTAAAGGTCGTAAGCGCGTATTAAAACGGATAAGACGTCCTTGAAGAAAGGAATCGATACGATCTGAAGCAAAACCACTCTGGTTAGGACCCCTTCTCGTCCATTTGTCGACGAACCATTATGACCGACACCACGCGAAAATAATTCCAAACCCTCTCCCATAGGTGCCCGTCGAAGCGCGTCGCGAATTGTTCCACGCGCGCGTTTAGATTCACCCGCGCTCGTGCTCGACCAAGTCATCCAGCTCGACACGGTCGAATAGAATTTTCGATACCGAGCGTATCGAAGCTTCTCTTTTCGTGCGGGCCTCTCACGCCAGGCGCGAAATTGGATAGAAACGTTCGTCGTCGTGACCGCGATGGATTTATAATCGACGATGAAACGAGGCGGGGGCAGCGTCGATAGAGCATCGACGTTTAAGCGCCTTCGACAAGAATTATAATTGTTCTAAAAGCCGAGCTGGTCGAGCGCGATATTACACTTCCACCTCCACCTCTCGATACGCGGAGGTGGACGAGGGATGGCGAAGCTGAAGGAGGAGGAGGCGGTCGGCTCGAAAGCGGGAGCATAATTCACTAACGGCGTTAAATTAACCGGGATGGCCAATGACTGGCTGGGGAGTAATATGAGCGCGCCACGAGAGAAGCCTGTGGACGCGCGCGAGCGGTCCACCGCCTCGTAGCGAGTTGGCCGAACGGTAAAACAAAGCGAGGCGTTCGTTACGATCATTAATATCGTCTATTACGCCTCCCGCGTTGCTGGCCCACGAAGCGCGCTCTCTTTTTCGCGAACCTTCCTTCTGGGTTTCTCCTTCCACTCTTAAAGTCCGCTTCGATCCCAATGTTAAAAAGGACCAAGAGCGAAGAAAAATAAAAGCGAAAGACTCGCGTCGTCGACTCGTCTTTCGTAATCCCAATGGACGAGGAGGAAGAAGAAGAGAGTGAAAAAGGTTACTCTCTTCTCTCGTGTTTCTCTTCTTCTTTTCTCTCTCGCCTCTCTCCTCGCCTTTATGCGCTTATATCTGTTACAATATACATACGAAGGAGAAGGCGGGGTGAAGGGTGGAGGAGAGACGTATTCTCTAAGGGCGCAGATGGAGCACAATTAGACGGTCTATGGATGTCAATGGGGGACCTCGACAATGGCGAGACGTGCCACTGCGACCTTCGCTCCCGAGCTCATTGTCGTATCTATTACTGCACTACCTCTCGCTCGTTTCGTCTCACCCCCTCCTCCTTTTCACCAGGAGAACTGCGACTCGTCTCGCCGACTCACCTCCCTCCTCGAACCTCCTCCGTTTCGCCGTCTCTCCGTCCACCGTGCACAATTCTGAATTGGCAACCGCTCGACACCCCGGTGCGACAAGCCCGAGACGTAGACACGTTAAATCAACGCAGTCCCTTCTCCCGAATCTGCTCTCTTCTTCTCCCCGTACCGACGCGAGACGACTGATTCGCGTGCTCGCGCCCACCAAGGTAGACCAGTACACGCGCAGAATGTAGCGCACGCGAGTCGACGAAAAGACGAGAATCTACACGGTGCTTTCATCATCTTCTCGTCTCGCGGTTTCCTCGTAGTTTTGCTAGTACCTTTGATCGCGCTTTATCGACTCTTCGTCCCTTATCGCGTTCTCCAAAGATACTTGGAGTGTACGCTTTTTGGTAGTTCATTGTTCGTCGAGTGAATTTCCATCGTTTCCGAACTTCGTTCTTCCAAAGATCGCGAAGCCTGTCTCGTGTACTTACTTTCCGTTGAGTACCGCCCGAGAATATCCCCATCCCAGAATCAGAAAGTTAACTAAGTCACGAGTTTCGGTGGATTCAAAGAAATCGTTCGTGGCCCTCGAGCGTGGCTTATCTTCTGTCTAACGAATAAAGGAGAGTGCGGAATGAGAGAAAATAAAAAGGGCGGAGGATGTCGAGGGTGGAAAGGGCCGTTAACTGCGAAGAGAAGAGAAAGCGGCGTAATTGAAGCGACGTTTCTCAAAGAGTTGAGGTTTTTCCTTGGGCGGTAAACGTCTTCCACCTCCCTCGCCACTTTTTCTTCTTCAAGAGCGGAAAACTTCCCTTCTCGCGGACTCTCCGTGGCATCTGGAATTTTCACAGGACGAAGTTGGCGGAGTGCTCGAGTTTTTACGCGATGCCTTCGGGTTATCAGTGGTTACCGAAATCCATAAAGCGTAAAGAGGATACGAGGCATAAAACCGAAATCAGTTGAGCCGGAACCAGTTACTACGATACTCGTGAAATTCAAGCTTCCGTAAGGTTCCGCTGGTGACCCTGTGACCTCCTCGCTCCTTTCTCGCGGCCATTTTCACAATTTCTTTCCTTTTGCCGTCCGCTCTCCTCCTCCTTGCTTTTCTTCCTCCCGTCCTTGTTTCACCCCTCGCCGACTATTTCTTTTCTTCTCCGCGTGTTCGCCGAATGGGCACAAGGGCCCACCCTCCTCGCAATATCGAATGTACAATATTTTCTCTATAATATTTTCTTTCCTCTCGTCGGGAGAACTCGGTATGAAATCGACTACGCGGAGTAAATACGCGAGTCACGCAAACCTCGGGTGGTGGCTTCCGCGATTACTTTTTCCCTCGGGACGGTACGCGTGCGATTGCAGGCGTACCGGAAAGAATTTGTATCGTGGAGGAGAGCGAGAGCGAGAGCGAGAGCGAGAGAGAGATAGAGAGAGAGAGAGAGAGAGAGAGCACTAGGAGAAATAAGAAGATAAAGAAAGAACGTGTCGTCGATGGTACCCCAGGATCGTGTCTTCCAGCGCGCCCGTAGCTCGTGCGTGAATTCTGGCGATTCAGCTTCGAAGTAACGAAAATTCTTCTTCTTTTCACTCTTCGTGCAATATTGCGACGCACGTTGTTCACGAATCGAGTAGCCTAGTACGTTTCCGCCGTCGTAACCCAGGTTGATTAATTTGCTCAACGTTAATTTGATTCGTCAACCGAACACCAGTCCTGGAATTCTCAAAGCGGAAAAACGCTCGTTCCCCGATGGAAAATATTTTCGTAGAAATTTCCTGCTTGCTCTGCCAACAGTACGAAACCGAGAACGGAAAAACGCCTGAAGCGTCCACGCTCCGTAATAATGAAGCGGAAATCGATACCCTTCGTCGCCTTGATATTTCATCCACGGGTGTCTTCTCTCTCTTCGAGAAGATAGAGAGAGACTCGACGGGCGACTCCAACTTGCTAATTTGTAATATTCCGTCACGTATGTAAACCTGAGTAACAATAGACAATGAACGGTCGACAATTCCAGGAGTTTCGTGAAGACGAAGCGACTATAGGGATGTAGAAACGTTGTTGCAGGGAGGCCACCGTGCGAACGAGAGAATCGTATCGATGTCAATAACCTCCGATAAGTTTCCATGGGGCGAGGCACGTAATAACTCGACGGGAGGTAAGATCGATGCGTGCGAACCAGAAGAGAAACTGGCGGCGACGACGACGACGACGGAAGTGACGAAGAGTGGGAGAGGAAAGGCAATCGAGGGCGGTGGAAGGAGAGTGCAAGAGGAGGGCTGAAGTGAGAAAAGAAGTACGTTCGCGCGTACACGCGCGAGGAGAGAAAAAGTGGCCGAAGTGGAAGGCGTGCGGAAAATAAAAAAGACGAAGCGAAGTAACGCGAGCCAAGAGGGTGGCGGAGTGGAGCAGTGTTGGATTGATAAAACACAGAGAAACGCGAGTGCGAGCGTTCGGTGAGAAAAACATTGTAGGACGGTGGGGTATGTAACGAAAAAGGAGAAGGAAAGAGAGAGCGTTGGAAGAAACACGTGTTCGCTTACGTTCTTTCGTGAAAGAAGGAGAAGGAACGGCGTACGAAGAACAGATCGACGGTGAAAGATGGGATCGATAAGAGGTGGTGAAGGGGTCGAATGGAATAAAAATAGAAAGAGACGAGGGGATCGTTCGAAAGGAAAAAAAAGGGAAAAATGAAGGGTAAAAATGGGGTAAGAGATATCTGGAACGAGGGAGCGCGAGGGTGGGCGAGGGTGACGAGTAAAGCGGAAGTAAGAAATGAAAAGGAAGAGAAGAAATCCATATGGTGCATACATTACGTGACCTTCTCTTCTCCTCTCTCTCTCTCTCTCTCTCTCTCTCTTTCTCTTCATCTCACTCGCAATCTCCCTCTTCCTCTTCACCCTCAATTGTCGTATCCATTTAGCGCGCCTCACAGTCCCCGCCGTCGTTGTCGTCGTCGACGTTGAGAGCGTGGCGGGACTAGTGAATACCTTTGGTCGAGGAGCCTGCAATGGAATCCCTGATAGCTTTGAGCTGACTGTTAAATTTCAATTTGACCCCCCGCATTGGGGCTCGCACGCGTGTACAAATGGGGACTGTAACGGGAAATTAACCGTTATCGAATGATTATCGTAAGTGTCGCGTAATCGATGTGGTCCTTCGAGTGGCATTGCCCGTCGCACGTGCCAGCAATCGATATTCGATGATAATTATGGTAGATTAAAATCTAAATTATACGTATACAACTAAAGACAAAGGAAACATTTAAATCGATCTGGAGACTTCGCGTATTATAAATAAAATAGGAACACGGGGGGAGATTCGCCGGTGATACGTTCCTTTTTACAAACACGAAACACCCTTGAGGAAGTTTACGATTGAACTGATCTGTTTCATCAAACGAACCGAACGAGATACAGACCATAAAATTTGAAGAAGAGAGAAGAAAGAGGGGTCAGAGGCTCGGAGCAAGGGTCGATCAATTTCAATTTTTACTGCGAACGAATGCAATTACCTCGCGCACGCTCAAAAGGTGGACATTCCTTTTTACATTGGATCTTCGATTAAACTCGCTTCGGATCGCTCCCAAGAAACAAAGTTCCTTGACGCATTCAGCACCAAGAGAGACGTTCCTCTCGGTTCTTGCCCTTCGCATCCCTTCGAGACTGACGTATTATTCGACGTGGAAAGAGACGACTTGTTTGTCGCATCCCACGCGCAATGCCATCCAGCGAAATATTTCTGCGCGGACTCGTCTTCGTCGTCCGCTCGGGAAGGCGACGAAGCTTTCGAAGAAACGACGACGCGGCGGGCGGCCCCTCGGGCAACTGCGAACTTTCCTCGCCCGGATGAGGAAGTTTTACCCCGGGACCGGTCGAAGGCGCGCCGCAGACGAGCTTTCAAAAGCTTCAAAAGCGTTGTTTATGGACGAGGCCGCGGGACCCTGGAAGCTGGAGCGAAAGCGAGACGCCACTCTTTGGGAGCGAAGAAGAAGAAGGTGTCCGCGGCGCTCGCGCGGAGAACCTGGCAAATGTATTTCCGAACTTTCGAGTACCCTCCCCGCGTATACCCGACACGCTTACCGCATAATTGCCGTGCCCGCGCTTTCCAGGCGCCGCTATCGACACATCGCAGAGTTTATCCCCGAGAACTTGCAGTCTCGCGACAATTTACATTGTCCTCGCTTTCGCGAAAGATTATCGCCAGTCTAGATTCCACTAACGCATCCTTTCGGCGCTTAACATTTCCCGAAGGCATTTTTATTACGATCGTGGATGCGCGGCGCGTGGATTCGTAAAATGCGCACGTCTCCCGACGAGAAGCTTCTCGTTCCACGACCACTTCTCTTCGTCGGTTGGTGAGAATCAACGGGAAATCTATTTTCCGAACTTTCTCTGCGGAACGCGTTCGCCGCATAATTGGTACACCGTCGAGGCGGAGTGGCGAACGCGTTAGTGGCATCGTCATTGGCGCCCCATCGTGACGAAGCCATCGTGGAACCACCGTCGCGAAGCTTTTTATCCCTAGGCAGCGGGCACTCGCATTCCCACCGTCCCGCCAGCCGCCTTCGCGTTTCACGTTCTTCACCCTTTATTCTCACCCTCGTTCTCTTCCTCCCTTGCTCGCTCGCTCACTCGCGACTCGCAACTCGCGCGGCAGACGCGCACAGTCAACGTTCGTTCTTCTCCTCTCACGCGATCCCTCATTCGCTCTCTTTCTCTATCTACTCTCACACTTTCTCACCCCTCCGCCTACCCACCCATCCTTTTCATCTTTTCCCTTTTCAGCCCCTACACCCACCTACATCCCACGCGCGCTCCTTCACCGCGCCCGGCATCGCGATTCGCAATTTACCAGCGTTCACGCAAAATGGGAATCAAGAGTCGCCTACTCTGCACCACCACCAGCCCTGCCTTTGATATTTCGTATTACCTTGCGAAATCGGGGAGCCGCGTTGAAGAGTATACAGGAGTCGGCTGACTCTTGGCCCCGATTAGAATCGGGCACGTTAGGATAGTCCGGTCCGTATGCTGAATAATTTATCTTACGCGGATGGGATTCTCCAAAGTTTCACCGACACGTGCACCCCTTGCTTAATCTCCACCCTCGTTCGAATAGAATTCGCGATAATTAGTTCGTTGTTGCGCGTTTCTAAGAGGTATTGTCAAGTCGTCCGAAAATAGTTCATTCAAGCGTTTGCGAAATGTTAAAAAACTAGTGGTGGTTAGTGGTCGGCACGATTGCCGGGTGCTGGCGCTTCGCGCTCGCCTTACCGAGTGCAGAAAAGCTTCGCTTTCTGCCATAGGCACAACCGCGTAACTCACGTTTCCATACTTGAATTTCCCACAATCTCGAAACGGTTGAAGATGGCGGTACATAAAGTTTCGTGGCACCAAATGGGTATATTTTTAAACTACATTGCAAATTTTTTTTTGAATCCGCGCAAGCGTTTCGCCGGAATACTGGATTAAAGATTTCAATTTGTCGCAATTTCTGAATGGTTGAAGTTAACCATGCATAAAGTTTCACCGCAGCAAAGGGGTATATACTTGATGTACATGTAAAAGTTTGGTTCGGATGCATTTAATTGTCCGGTTTCGATCACTTGCGCGCATTGCAGAAATGCTGCATTTCGCGGGCGAGCGCGAAGCGCGAGCACCCGACGTTCTCAGGGGGTATGGCGCTTGAGCGAAGCGAAAGCGCAGAGGACTCTCTACCATAGTTTAATATCTCAATACTTGAATTTTCAACAATTTCGAAACGGTTTGAAATCCGTGGGCGAGCGCGAAGCGCGAGCAAAGGCGATCTGGGGGGTGGGCGCTTGAGCGAAGCGAAAGCGCAGGGGGTTTACCCCCTAGTTCAATATTTGAATTTGCCGCCATTTTGTACCGGTTCAAGATGGCGGCTCACAAACCTTATTGTGAACTCACAGTAATGTACTTGATTTTTGTGCCAAATTTCGTTCCGATCGGTCAGCCGTTTTTCCGAAACCGAAGACATACATGGACACACACACCCATGCGCGCGCGAACGGTTTTCAGGATGACGATTGCATAAGTTACTCCCTTTACAGTCGTGCCTAAAAAAATAGGCGAGGAAAAAGCGTAACCATCCGTCAAGTTACTTTATTCTTAACGAGATATCCGGCAGATCGGCAGTCAGAAATTGCGGGATAAATGCCGACTCGTCTCCCGCGACCTTAGACATTGTAAGCACCCACAAATAATCTTTTTAAATACCGTTCGCTCCCCGAGGGCCGTATTCCTTGCGAATCACGCGCTCGACAATAAAATCGGGGAAATGTCGCTCGTAGTTCGTCGAACCACGAGTATCTTTCCGCGGTGTGCATTTCACCCTCGCTTCTCCGTGTAATCGTAAAATTCCGGCGTATACAAAGGAGGCGAACGAAAAGGGAGAGAGAGTGAGAGAGAGAAAAAGAGAGAAAGAGAGAGGGTGACGGACGAAACGAACGCGAGGGCGAGAGGAAGAAGGGGGTTGGCGAGGACGAAGAATGAAATACAACGCGGGACATGTTTGCAAGATTCGTCGAAAGTGGTTAACGACCGATACCATTTCCGACCGTTAACTCGCGCTGAAACAACGCGGCCGGGCGTTTCCACGGTGTTTATGTCATTCGGTGTCCTTTGTCGTCCAATTTGGAGCGAGCAAACAAGCTGGCGCGTCACGGTCCCTCCTCCCACACCTCAACCACCTCCATCACGCTTCACGTTAGGTCGCGGTTACGACCTCCTCGTCCTCTCCCCTCTTTATTACTCCTCTTCTCTTCCGCCCGCTTCCCCTTCTCATCTTTTTCCACCATGCATATCAGAATCGTTCGCGTGTCCCACCGCGGAGAGGAAGTTGCATCGTATTACGTCGTTACGGGAATGCATTCGTTTCGGTTTCGTTGGCACGCGCTGCAACCACCCTCTCAAATCCTCTCGGCGACCACGTCCCTCGCGTGAGCAGGAATGAGAGCGCGATGAGAATCCTCGCGGGGCTCGTGCATGCGGAAGGCAGAAGGTTTACGACGCGAGATACATGAGATTTTATTGTGCAAAGACCCGACGATGACGAGACATTGTGCGGTCGACGCTTTATCGTGGAGGATTCGATTGACCTACGAGGATAATCGAACGATCGTCACGCGAGGTTTACGAGGTGTGAATGGGCAACGACATTTTTCAATAGGTCGGCTAATTTAATCGAGAGGAAGATTAATTGCGCGTTCTTTGGAAGGCTTTCGTATGGAGACTCAGTTTTCGGTGCAATCAACGTGCATATTCTCTGATCCGGGCGTTTAACCCATTTGCACCCAAGCGCGGAATATTCCGCGAGCTGTGACTGCCTTCTATCACCAAGCGCGGAATATTCCGAGATCGTGCGACTGTTTCCTATCGCGCGGTGATACGGGCCAGTCGTCAGTTGAACGTGGCTGATGCCTGAACACGGTATCTTAAGTAGAGTCATGATGCAAATGGGTTAATAACAAAGTCACGTCGGTCATTGTCACTTTACACGACAATATCTCAGAGTGCCCAAGCATTTGTTCCATACGAGCGTGCTGGGTGACGTGTTGAGTCGCTTGTCAAGGATGGTCACACGTCGTCAGAGACAGGAACCGAGACGACGAGACGCCTCTCTGGCTTTAGACAAAGACATTACGTATGTATGCCATGCGTTCCGTAACAATGTAATACATATTACATGTGCGATACGTTACGTCACCGAATCCATAAAGATACCCCATTACCTCGCGCGGTTTTGTCGTCGACGCGTCTTCCGCCTTGAAAAATGTTGATTTCCTCGAATTCCACTGCAAACAACGTATCCCGACGTTATCCCATTTTAAAGATTTTTCCTCTTCACTTAAATGTACGAGGAGGCGCGAGAGAGACAGAGAGGCGAAAAATGAACCAAGAGAAAAATTGCTATGATACTCGCGACTGAATATCAGCCAGGTGAAACGATTACGCGTGACTTGCTAATTGAAAATTCCAGAAACAGAGGCGCGGCTGACGAAGATTATCAGGAGCATAAGAATGCATCGAACGAAGGCGTAAGTGGCTCGATGCTGAATACTTAAGTCGTTTGGACTGAGCCTGAGACGGGTGCGGGCAGACGGGAAGAGAATCGCGTAATTTACGGCTCGGTACGTCGGTAGGCACCAGAGCAAGAAAGAGGGAGGCTGACTAGCACGAGGAAGGAAGAAAAGAATGAAAAAGGAAATAAGAACGGGCGAGGTGACCGGGCGGAAGGGGCAAAAGAACGCAGAGAAGGGAAAGCGAGAGAGAGAGAAAGAAGGGCGGAGGAAGAGCTTCCAAGAAAGAGAAAGAAAGAAAGAAAGAACGAGGAAAAGAGGAGGGCAAGAGGGGAGGCAGGTGAGGAGGGAAAAGGACATTTATTACGACCGAGAAGGACCAAGGAGAAAGCTGACGTAAAAAGAAAAAGAGCCGAGGGGGTATGGAGAAAGAGAAGTGGAAGCGAGCGAGTGAAAGAGGGAAAAAGAGTGTTGGCGCGAGAAAAGGAAGGCAGAGGGCGGAAGGCGAAAAGGGAAAGAGCGAGCTTGGAAGAAGAAAGAGAATAGAAGAAATGGGGTGTAACGGGAGTGCAAGCGAGACGAGAAGGGGAGAGCGGAAAGAGAAAGAAGAAGAGTGGAAAGAAGGTTATGGGAGGTGGAGGTAGGGGTAGGAGGAAAGATCGATAGTCGTAAATCCAAGAACCGGCGTCAGTAACACGTGTTACAGGGGCCCGGTGGTATAACGTCGGCCGATTATGTGATCCCCTCCACGACCGCAGAAGGCCGTTTCACGAAAAAGCTATATGGCCAGCCGCCCGCGGCAGCCACCCCCGGCACCCACCACCGTGTACCCACCAAGCCCTTGGCCCCGTCGTATTTGGTTACCGGCTCACGCGGTTTCGACGTCGTTGTCTTCGTCGTCCTGCCAGAACTAACCTGCTTTCTACCAGCATCCACCCCCGCGAAAATCCGTCCCATCGCGACCGCGGATTTGCAAATTAAAGCACAGTTCTCGGTCGAGAGGATTAGAGAGTAGAGCGGATCAGCCGCCAATTATATTATAAATTCTCATTCGATTTGCCGTACCTCAGGATGCTGATTATGGCGAACAAAAGCATTTTCGGGCCCGAAGACAGTTGGACGAATTTCTAAAGATATTTCTTTCGCGCTTCGAGGGAGATACGAATATTTTCAGTTGTCGACAAAAACAACTCTCGTTTCTACGTAATGCCAAATTTGTCCTTCTCGACCATATTCCTATGATTCTGCACGTCAGAAGTTACACGGTGCACTGAGAGAAAAAAATGGTTGGGTTTACTATAATCTCACTATATTTTATAGTTAGATTTGGCGTCAAACATATTTTTATAGTTCACTGAACCACACAAAATATAGTAGAATGAACGATTTGTACAAATGGTTATATTATTAACTGTTACCTTTGTTCTTGTTACCATATGTATAGTAAAATGTGCTATGTAAATATAGTTAGTTCTATCACTATGTATGAAATATTCTGGTAATGTTAACTATATAAAATAGTTACTTTACTTACCATTATATATTTTCAACCGTACTATATTTTTAGTTGAAATAACCATAATTTTGGGTAAAAACATAATATAGTTGGTTATACTATGCCTCTAACGTAATTATTACCGACATCATGGTAACATTTATCATAAATATGATATTTCCAACTATAATTTTGTTACTATGCCATTATAGTTAGATATATCATATACTTTTCTCTCAGTGTGGCCAATTCGAGATTACGCTGCTCTCGTCGTCATAAATTTCTCTCTGCTCGAATCCACCGTCAGTCTTTTCGCTTTGCTCTCTCGCGCATTCGCGCTCGGGGCATAAGTACGCGAAATCGTCGAATCGTCGGGATTCGAATCGCTGCACAAGGATCTAAACTTTTTCTCCAATTCGAGTCCACCAATATTCTCTTTCCCTCGAGTCTCGTCTCTGTAGCTCGTCCTTTGTGCCCTTACTGTACCTGGGAATAATAATCGTTCCCTCTGTAACTACAGATATTCAAATTAGATTTCGAGAGACTGTAGGAACCGACCGCCTAGCACCATAGCAGAGATCTGCTGTCCGTTCCACAAATTCCGCTTCGATTTATGACAACACCGTGAACCCACCCTTACCACCGCTTACGGAAATCCCTCGATATTTCTCACCGGTGGTTTTCCGAAAGATCCTTTAAAAATGTCATTAAAAGTTTGACAATGGAGCAAGAGTTGGGAGAGGCTTCGAGAGAATACGATGCAGCGATCGTCAGGGTCTGGTGCTCTTTTCGTTCCACCCCCTGAGGGCATCTACCCCCCTGGAGACATCGAAGAATTCGATGTTCCGTTTGCTAGTCTCAGTTCGCGCGGAAAAATTCAAATTACCTGCTCGTGTGGCGCCGCAGCGGAAGAAGAGGCGAGGGCAATTAAGCTCGAGCGCACTTAAATACTGCCGCAATCAAGGCTCGATCAGTTACGCGGTCGAGAGCCCAGCGCTTACCCGTTTACCACAATTCCACTCTCTCTCTCTCTCTCTCTCTCTCTCTCTCTCTCTCTCTCTCTCTCTCTCTCTCCCTCCCTTTCTTTTGTTCTCGTTCAACGTTGCTTCCCATTACTTTCGCCCGCTTAACCCCACCTCTCCACCCACGGGGCTAGTTTTTGCCAGAAATTTTATTCGTCGGGCGCAACGTCGGTAACATGTGTTACAAGTCCGATTATGCGACCCAGACTCGTGACCGCAGGCACGACAGACGAAAAAGCATTTGTCGTCGGTTTCCAGCTCGCGGATTCGTCGCGGCTGACCTCGCAGTGGAGGCAGTGCTTGCGCAGCTTCCACATGGGAGTCCACGTACGTGAGGGCACTAAATGAGGAAGGGGAAGAAGAGCAAGAGAGAGAGAGAGAGAACGAAAGGCAGAAGAGAGCGAAGAGAGTGCCAGGACAAAGATAGGGAGATGTTGAACGCTGGGTGAGAGAGAAAGAGGAAAGATCGAGGAAGGGAGGGTGGGAGGAAGGGAGGGAAGAAGAGAGAGAGAAGAAGAAGAGAGAGGGCTCCTCCCCATTGCGCATGCACCCTCGAAATCCGTCCCTGGCGTATATCCACTTCCGCTGCGACGCGAGCCGCGGAAGAGCGTGAGGGAGAGAGAGGAAGGACGAGGTCGCGTGAAAGAGAACCGGAGATAGAGTAGGTGAGACAAGAGAAAGAGAGATGAGAGAAACGTGAGAGGAGAGAAGAGGAGAGGAAGGATAGACGCGGGTCGGGCGGACACTAAATAATCTAGATAACGGAAAGGCCGGCCCTAAATTCCTGCAGATTTGTACAGGCTCACCGACTGATTAGATTGGCTAGAAGATTGCGCCCGGTGAATTTTCGGTACCACTAGCTTTCTCTTCCTTCCTATCTCCCGCTCTCTCCTCGGATCGCGACCGCGTACCAACAAATACCCTCGCGCAAACTCAAACACACGATCGCTCTCCTTCATCCAGCCGTTCCATCCCTTCGACCTTTCCGTTTCTTCCTCTTCTTCGATTCTCCTCTTTTTCTTTCTTGCCCTCTCCCTCACGAATTCCACGAGCTCCCCTCTCTCCTCACCGAGAAGACCTTCTGATTAGCTCCGACTCGGTACGCCGCATCGATCTGCGCGCGCAGGAGCAGGGAAGAAAGAGAAAGCGCGCGAGAGAGAGAGAGAGAGAGAGAGAGAGAGGAAGCTTGGCAAGAGTCCTGGAAACACGCCGGGAACAGGTGAGCAACCCTTCCGGTGCATACGACGTGCAACGTGGATGCGCTCGAGCGGCCGAGGTCGATGGTTCATTCGGCGGAAGGGAATCGAATCGAATGAAACGAGTCGTGGCCTTCTCCATCCACCCCTATTCGATTCACAGTCCTCCTACTCGACCTCCTCATCCTCCTCCTCATCCTCCTCTTCTTGTCCCATCCTTCTCTCCGCGTTACTCTTCAGCTCGGCAGAAGCGAAACGGGCGTCCCGAGGTAACGCGAAGGAATTTTGGCACGGAAATGGAGGAGCGGGGGCAGCAAGGAGGTGGAGGAGACCGAGGAGGTGAAGTGGAGGACGTACGAGGCTCGGATTTGCGGAAAAACATCGTCTGAGGGTGGCGAGGACGAGAGGAAACGGAGAGGGCGAAGACGTTGGCCGCCTTCGCTCCGGTCCCTTCGACGTCCTCCACTTCCTTCACCTCCCTCCTTTCTCCTCCCTCCTTCCCGAGGGAAAAACGCAGAGGGATTTCAAGCTGCATCCCGAGGAGTGGATGCAGAATGCATGCATGCGACAATGCGGCGGCGAGTGGGTCTACCCCCCCTTCTCGCCGGCGAGTCGCGAAGCCGGAGGTTTCACCCTCCTCCTCTTTCCTTCGTTCCTGTCTTCCCTTTCTCCGTGTCTTTTTCTCTCCGTATGCGCAAAAGCTTTGGAAAGCGGAGAGAGAAAGAGAAAGAGGGAGGGAAGGAGGGTAGAATCGTAAAGTCCAAAATCTCAGTCCACGTTCTTTCCTTTTCCCTCTACGTCTTTCTCTTTTTTTATTCAATCTCCCATTCTTTCTCCCCGTCTCTGAGGACCCTGTGTAACGTCGCGCGCTCGATTCACTTCCCTGCGAGTAGTTTATTAAACATAAAGAAAATCGAACGAAACGAACCGTTGCGAGACCGATAACGGACGATCCTCCTGGAATCTCCTGGAGAAGAGCGTTCGTTACTTGCGCTACGCGGAGAATACTTTCGAGGGGTAGAGGAGGCTACAGTGGGAAAAGAAGTGAGTCGGGAAAACGAAGTGGGGCCGAGAAAATAGCATGATACCGTTCGAACTTTATCTTTACAACAGCATTTGAAGTCGAAAGTCGATCGCCGAAAGCTCCTATGAATTCAAGAGGTATAGAATCCCGATTCCACGCTCGTGGGGTCTTCTCGTATGGGGATTCGCAATCTGCTCCAATCGCATTCCTTTCGGTTCACCTATTCCCGACCGTGGATAAATCTAATCCAAGTGCAACCTAATTCCTCGTCCAAATGCAAAAAGACTTTTTCCTGGTTGTTTTACACGGATAAATACGCTGCGAAAAAATCGATCGTAGAGAGCTCCGACGATGCTCGCGAAAAAGCCACGGATCAGTCTTTCTGTCAGCTTGAAATCAGCGGGTGGCTTATCATAGCCAGGCCACCCAGTGCCCTGCAATTTCTCTATCCTTCCAGGTTCCTCGCTCGTTGTACTCGCTCTCGTCGACGCGTCAGGGCGCTCGTAAAGCTACACACACGCATGCATAATATCAGGCCTGGGCTGCCACTACTTCTACCTGCTACTACCGTTACTGACTAGCGATGCCACCACTGGCACGACGAGGAGAAACGTAATTGCGGCAGCTGCTGATTACGCCGTTACGTCGCTCGGGGAATATAAAAAGTTGCATGACAATTCATTAACCCGCGCGACGTCGCTGACGCTGGTGAGCGGAGCGTGGCAGAGAAGGAAGAAGTTGAGAGAGAGAGAGAGAGAGAGAGAGGGGGAGAGAGAGAGAGAGAGAGAAGGGGGGAGAAAGAGAAATGGCGGGCAGTGGGTGAATTTCGGTGTAGGTTACGTAAGGACCCTTATTATTCTGGGTCGTTAACTCGAAACGGGTGCGGGAGCGTTATCCCGCGGGAGCGCGGCGTAAGAATAAATTCGCGACAGGTTGGAGAAGCAAGAAGAAGAGAGAAGAAGAAAAGTGCGAGAGAGCGAGAGGAGACTCGTCGACGCCGGATAGCACCGGAGAGGCTCCACCGACCCACCGAGTCGAGCTAATCCGATCGGATTGAAAGAAACGGCGTGGTGGCGGCGTGGCGGGCTGATGGGGCGCATCTGGTCTTTGTCCCCTCGAAAGATCGCATCGTGCGCGCGTAGCCGATGGAAATTTTAGGAATTCTCCTTCTTTCCTCGACAAAATTGCGACTTCGCGAAGGATGATGTCTTTCTGGAGTTTCCTCGGGACGCCTAGTAGAGACATTAAGGTGGCCCGCGAGGAAGAGAAAAGAAGAGAAGAGAGAAGAAAAGACGAGGGAGAAAGCAATAGGTTCGGGAACGAACGAGAAGATGAGGCCAATGACTGGAAGTTTCACGAAAGTAGGTGGTCGTTCTAACGACTAGGTCCACCAGTTCCTCCGCTTTTCCTCCCACCTCTTGCTACTCCTTCTCTTCTCCCAGTTCGACAGAGCCCATCGCCGATGGCCACCGACGAAGCCCACCCCTCCTGACAATCTCGACGACGTCGGAGACGCGATTGTAAAACCCACGGGTAAGAGCGTAAAAATAAATTCCAGTCGTTCCCGCGGTCCAAACGATCCACGCCGCTCGGACATTTCCGGTAGCCGGCGAATCCGAATCGAAGAAATTCGCTGGCCGAAGCATCCGGACCCACCCTTCGCCACCTCCGCCACCTTCACCGTCACATCTACCATCGTCCTCTTCATCCCCTCTTCACCCCGCCGGCTTGTTCCTCGACGTCGATCTCTCGCCTAACCTCGCGATTACAGACATTTCCCGAATTTCCACGGGGGAGAGTACCGCGAGCGTTTCATTACATCGTAATCGCGACCTCGTCCCGCTTATCGTTCTTCTCGTTACGGAAATTCCAACGTTTCATCTCTCGAAGGAAACGCGCACGTTCGTTCTCCGCGCGATTCATTTCGGCAACCGTCGAGCCCCTTCGCCATTGTAGATTTACGTGGGACGAGTGCACGGTGTGACGTCGTCGAAGGAGGGGCAGGCGCCTACGGCGCTGGTAATTGCAGCATCCGTTGATTACCACTCCCTTCGCCATTAACGGGGTAAAATAATATACGAGGAGGAGGGGCTAGTCGCGAGGGATGGTGGACGACTCGACGAAGTACACGAGGAACCGGTGCTGTTCCTCGTGGCGCACGCGCCAAAGGTACACGCACTCACGCACGCGGTGGTTACGATGCCAGACGGGGATAGAAGCGGCAGAGTGGAGGCCGACGGACTCCTACCGTCGCAGGCGGCTATTCTTCGTGCTCGTTTGTCGAAATCGATACGCGGCCTGCATACATCGAGAGCGGTACTGATTGCGGCAACGTGCAAAATCGTGGAGCCAACCCTCCATCCTCCACGTCCCAGCCCTCTCGTTTCACTCGGTGCTGTGCCCGCGTCCACCCTCCTAACCGACGTCATCCCTTGCTCATCGCTCGTCTCGTTTCCTCTTTCCTCTTCTAGCTCTTCGTCTCTCATTTTTCTTCGTCCCTCTTACGCTCTTCGAGTCCTCGCACCTCACTACCATCCCGAACCAAACGATCGTTCCTCCTCTCGCCCGTTCGAACTCACCCCCTCCGATCGTCCTTTTTAGGGACGCGGCTGTTCTGCGGGGGCCGCTCCTGCAGGACCCTCCGGCACAAAAGGAGAAAACAAAGCGCGGACTGCCGCAAGCGTCCGGTCGCGGGGTACGTGTTTGGCGTACGAATTCCGTTTGGTCGCAGGAGAATTACGTCACGGAGAGAGAAGGAGGGTGGTGGTACAGTCGATGGCGAATTTCCGATGTCGGCCACGGGGTTGCGACGCTCGAGAGAGCACGCTAGCTTCTGGAATCAATTAAAATGCGATTCGAAAGCTTCCGTCCAACTTTTACCTCGACTCTCGAGCGACGAATGGAGCCGAGAAGAGGAAACCCGAGAAAGAATCGCGGTCTCGGCTTTTGAGTTTTCGCCACGTGTAAGTAGGTACGCCGTCTGCAAGCACGATGAAAGAAGGGCGCCGAAAGTTGTGACGAAGCGGTACAGCTGGTGGGTGAAAAGTATAAGGGGAAGAATGACGCGAACTACAATGACAAACAAGTTCTCGTGCTAAGAATCGTAAAATCGTGCGAAATCTTTTCGCGGTGGATCTCCGTGCCAAATTCATGGTAACGGGGAAAGAATTGTTCCGGCGTTGCCAAGCGACGCGTAATAAGAGGATGAGTTAACGAAGCGAAATGCACAATCGGAAATCATCCCCGTACTCTTTCCTCCTCCTCCTCGTTTCGCTTCTCTTTCCTCCCATCCTCATTCCGCCAGTTTCGAGGCCCCTTTCGTCCGTTTGGCATCGAGCGTACGAATCGTTGCCGAGGGTTCCGCCGCGCCGCCACCGAGCGTGGCAGGGACGTGTTTAGAGTACAAATCCTCGTGCCTTAGCGAATAGGGCGGAGAATCGGTACGCGTCGGACATCGTAATAAAGGAGATTTTCACCGAGCGATACGATAGGTCTGTCTTTAAGGAGATTGTAAAATTGTCCATAATCGCCCGCGCTTTCCGTCCTCAAGCAGGTATGTCTTTGAGGAGCGAGGGCACTTTGGTTTTGGATATAAGGGTCGAGAAGGTAAAAAGCCAAGTGTATACTTAAGGAAATTCGAAAATCTCCGATTGCTCGATGTTCCAATCCCATTTTATCAGTCGGTGAAAAATTTAGAGCACGTCGAGTATCAAGCAGCTTGTTTTTTTCAGGGGCGGGTATTTTGGTATTGGATATGAATAGCGACGAGGTAAAAAAGCCAAGTGTATACTCAAGGAGAGTCTGAAACCTATGGTGGCTCGATGTTCCCGTCACATTTTATTGGTCAGTCGCAAATGTACAACTAGGCAGAACGATATTGTCGAATCAAATTACCAAACGACGTATTGGCTCTGCAACGTGAAATAAATAAAGAAAAGGACGAGTTATAAACATTCACGATAAACTGTTCGATGAAATTGGAAATTCGTCGATCGTCCATTTTCCTCTTACCCTACTCGGCTTACGGCGGGCGCGATGTTTAGAGAAATCGTAAAGTTTTCCTCCATTCACCGTGGTCCGATCGAGGACCGGGACCGTATGGCGAGGAGTGGTCGCACAGATGAAAATCCACGTCGGGGATGGACCTGCGTTTTGCATATAGAGACGGTCGCACGGCTCGAAGAAAATTACGTGACGTAAACGCCGTAACAAAGGGTAATCTACGAGCGTGGGCGTAGGGTGGTTACCTGCGATGCTACCCCTCGATGGGTATATTCGCGATATAAATGAGAGTTTACGGACTCGTAAGATGCCCGAACGTATCGGGCGAATGTTGGCCGCTCGATAAAGGCGGCTCTCCGGCCAAAGGCCAAAGAGGATCCCTCAAACGAGATTGGAGCGAATTGAAAACATTTTGGCAAACGACGAGAAGATAGGAAAGAATACGACCTACGAACTATAGGCTGTGCATTATACCTCTTCGCGTGAGAGTTACGATTCGACTGTCAGACTGTTTCGAGTACACTTTGTCGGAATAGAACGATAGAATCCAATGGCATTTCGCTATTCGCGAGTGTTCATAAAATCTGATTTTCCTTCTCACCCGACATACGCTAACTTCAATTAAGCTTCATGAAAGAGACAACGACTAACGCTATAGCAGCGGGCAGCACGAGGAGATAAAAAATTAGCGGACAAAGAGGAAATACGATAAAAAGGTAAATAATTCAGTTGCAAAATTGCGCGGACGAGACAGAAACTGTCGGCTCGCTTTTTCTCTAGAGCATTTGATATTCCATTCGACGCTTTAATTTTGTATGTCAATTAACGCGCCCGCTCGCTCACACTGGCGTACTCTCGAACTTACTCGCGGTGCAACAGCTTTCACACAGAAATACCGTGGAAAGATTTTCGCGATCTCGTCTCCTCGCGTTCAAGTGACCCAATTAATCGACGCACGAGTGAGTAGGCGTTGATCAGCGAGCTGAGCGAAATTTTTGAACGGAAACTTTTTCAATCAAATCTCGCGCCAAACAATTCTTGACGCTTCCTCCCACTCTCGCTCTTCGTTTCTCTGTTTTTCGTGCAATATACGGAAAGGTAAACATGAATAGAAACGAAATAAATAGAAATATCGACGTGTCCATGTAAATAAACAAGAATAAGCGCGAAATGGGGACCCGTGTGTGTGTATGCGCGACATGCGAGCTGCATCTAACTCGTTTTCAACAGCGAACGAATTTGCGATCGAACGCGAGCGGTCGATTCGCGATAACGACTGACCTACCTGAATGTCGATGCAAAGGAACAATGCAGTCTGCGTTAGCGGAAGCGTACGCGCCTGGGGGAAAAAAAACTGGCGCGGAGCTTCCTGCTTTCGCACAACCGAAAGATATGAAGCGTTACGCCGACACAGAGACCCCACACCGTGGCGTTGCCATTGTCGAATCGTGAATAAGTATTAATGATTATTATCTCTAATTTATGCGATTGTCGATTCTCATTGACTCGAGAAAATGAGCTCCCCTACTTAGACGTCACTTATCGAAATTAAATATTTTTCATTGCTCTGACACCTGGAAATTCGTGGATATTTAAGGAACCTTTAAGAAATTATTCGAGGATCAAATAATTCAGGTCAAGCAGGGCAGGTAATGTCCGCCCAGAAATTTGAACGTGTATCATAACGTATCGTATCATAAAGAATTATGTAACATGTACATTTTAATGATTGGATAATTGCAATTATGTCGAAAGTCGGCAAACGTAGAAAAGTTACGTATCATCGAGGTTCGATTGCGACGTAACGAGGGCACAACGAGTATGAAGGAGGAGACACGAGATAATGACTCGCCTCTTCGATATCGTTGCGCTCTTCACGCGTGAAAAAAATTCACACATATAGAAGGAGAGTTCGCGCGACGGACAAATTCGCTGGAACTGAAAAGTTAATATTTGCCTACATCATACCGGGAAAGCGAGTCATCGGCGCGAGGCGTTTACTCATATTACTCGTGTAATCGTGACTCTTATCGAAGGAAGCCTCTTCAACGAAGTCCAATATTTACGTACACTTTGCGAATGCATCGCGTGGCAAAGTGGGTGCGCGAAGGTAAAGAGGGGGAAAGCACGTCGAAAAGAACGCGACGTCTCTCACGCCCAACGTAATTTACATGGTGCGCCGTTAAATGCGACTTTGCCGCCCAAACGCCCGCGCGAGGGAGAGACTACGGAATTACGCGGCGCATAAAATTTCAAAAAGGGGGACGGCGCTCGACGTGTAAAGCCGAGAAGCGTCGCGTCGTCGCCCTGGATCGCGTAACGAGAGCCTGTGAAACGGCACCGGCGAGAGAAAAATTTCACTCACACCCCACCTCTTCCTTCGTTCCTTCCTTTCTCGCGCACTTTCAACGGGCCCCGGAGCGCAAAGAGGGGCAGAGGTCCGAGGGGGTACTATTTAACAGATGGCGATCCCAGTCGATACTATTAATTAAAACTTTTTGCGAAAGCTAGCCTTTCTTGGGGCAAGAGTACGCGCGACGATGGCACGAGAGAGAAGAAAGGGAGAGAGGAAGGTGTAGAGGTAAAAGTAGAAAGAGTGCTCGCGCGCGAGTGCCACGAGAAAGGAATGAAATGCAATCAAAAGTAACGGAATACCGCGGATGTCTCGTGCCTCGTTAAGCAATTTCTCCCTCCTCGCCTTCTCCCGCCTTTTTCCTTATTTTTCGCCGGCTTTAATGATCCGCCTCGAGCAAAAAGAATTCCTCTCTTGCCCTTTCTCTCTCTCTCTCTCTCTCTCTCTCTCTCTCCTCTCTCTCTTTCTGTCCCACGTGCTCCTTCGCCCGTTTGGCTCTGAAATTAGCCGACCCTCCCCGCCTAGCGAATGTCGAGGTCGAATGTCAAGAGCGACGTTAATTATTGTCGGCGAAACGTTATCCTCAAAAGACTGGGATTACTTCCAGAGAGATAGCGCGTAGTACCCCCGTTAAAACGCTCTCGTACGAGCTTCGATCGCTTGAACTGTGCGAGCGACGGGTCGAACGAGAGAAAGAGAAAAAAGAAGAATACTCGAGGGCCACCGGTTTTATCTAATCATCAAATGCTAACGTGCAATTTACGGCGCGCCTGGTGCGCGCACCGATCATTCGATCGTTGCCTCGTCGGATCACTTACGAGGCGAGTGATTCGTGCGTAAAATTCATAGATCAGCGTTTTCGTATATAGCCCAGCTTGAAGAAATTCTCGAATGTTGGTGCCAATCTGCGTAATAATAATGACAAAAAACTTCACTGACCTTGCAAAACAATGCCCTCTAATATTTCGTAATTACAATTTTTCCACGAGCTACCTCGAAACGTTCTTTTTTACGAAGTGATCGATCGACGAATAACAAGCTTCCCGTGCAACGATAATATAATTCGATCGACAGGTGCCTATCGCGCAAATATTTTTTTTTAATATGCTTTGGAGTGGCTTTCGTCTCAAGCAGCGTCTTGGACAAACGATTATCGACGCAAGGTGAATCGATTTTACGTATAATCCGCACGACGGAATTCCAAGGTCATCGAATCGCGAGACCACCCGAGGCGAACTCGTCGCGAGTGCTACGAGCCAGCGGGTGGAACAAAACGATTTGGATAATAAAATGCAACTCGCGGAGACCGGAGGACGCCACTCGTTTGTCAACGCGGGCGTATGAGGTTTTCAGGCATCTCGTATCAAGCGACCCCTTCCTTTGGCCTCCCTCCTCTTCCACTCACTTCTTCCTCGAACCATCGTCAACCCTCTCGCGTTCCATTGAGCGCCCAACCCACGCGCGCAGAAACGAGAAACTGCGTGGGCTTGGAGGTTCTCTTAGAGAGAAGAGGAAAACCGGGAGCGGCGCTTTATCCCGTCGAGACGGAATATCTTAAACCACCGTGTACGTTTCCCATGATGATCTCGTATTTCACGAGAAGAAGAGGAGGAGAACGAAGAGAGCAGCGTGAATAGCTGAGGTTTTCGAGGAGAGAAGCGAAATGGTGTAGATATGTGTACGAAAACGAAGAGAAGAGAAAGGGACGGAGGAGAATGCGAGTAAAAAGAGAATGGTATTTTTCTCCTGTAACTTTCAACGTCGGCTTTTGGTCGCTTCGCGCGATGATCGCCCGGGGGCTGATTACGTTCTGTTAACGAGGACCACCGAGAAATAATTAAGATAATCGCGAATCTCGTGGCCACGAGTCGCGAACGATGCATATTGAAACGAGAGTATTCAATTCGCCGAGGTGGCGCACGTACGATTTCCTTTAGAAAGAAAAAAGTAGAAGAGTACCCCGAAGTTTTCCGCCAGGCAGTATCGACGACTGGCGTTATCTCACGCCCAGCAATAGTCTCGAACCATTCCCCGAACGAAGAATTATACCGGCTATAATATTCCAGCAATTTAACTTTCCAAGATAATTGCAATCCGAGGATTCCACCTATTCTTTTTTTCTTTCGTAGTGTTTGGCCTCGGTATATCCGACCCCACGGACATCCGGCCCACACACACACACACACGCGCGCGCGCGTGTGTGGGTGTGTTAGGCCAGGAAATGCATCGACCGAAAAGTTCATTCTATTCACAGGAACTAATTTCCCGAATCGGCACTTACATAAGTCGAAAGAAGAACGAAAGCGTGCCGGGGTTGGGAATTAACGAAGTTAATGGCGGTGGAGAAAAAGGGTTGTATACGTGGGCGAAAAGAAGAGGACCGTGAAGAAGGATAACAAGAAGGATAAAAGGAGAGATGATGCAAGGGCGGAAACTAAATCGCGAACGACTGTGGATTTACAACGGAAACGACCACGTCCAGCTCGTGGAATGCTAATGTCGATAAGCGTTCTCGTTCCTCAACGGAAAGAGAAAATCTTCCAGCGCTCGCCAAAGCCCAATGAATTTCTTCGCAGTTAAGCCGATAATACGATAACCGGGATAACTCGGGAATAACAGAGCTTTTGCGCTCTTGACGCTCATGCCGCTCGCTACGAGATCAGAAGTCGGGGTTACAGGTGTTTATAGAGTGCTGGGAATTCGAAGATTTCTTACCGAAGATTATTCTTAACTATCCGATATTGTACGAAACCTGAGAATTCCATTAAGATGCTTCGAGATGAAAGCTATTTTAAATATTACTACGGTATAAGCTTTTGAATGTTTTAAAACGAAGCAAAGGCTGGATCACGAGAACCTTCCACGAACCGAACGTTTACCTATTATTCCACGTCACCAAATAATTTAGCTCACTGCGGGGTTAAATTGTGATTTACGTAGATGTGGTTCCCGCGTGAGAATAAGGGTACGGATTAATGTTTTACGAGTGACAAATGGACGCAAGCGACTAACGTTTCCACTGACGTACGAAGTAGGCGAGAGACGAGCCTCGTAAATATTTACACGAACATTTTGCTTTATCAGAAGTTATAATAAATTAACCATTGACCCTTCCATCTATTTCTATACGACACGGAGTCCATAACCGCACGTTAAGGAGTAAAATGTAAAAATCGTTTAAAACCCGAAACGTCGACAGAGCGCGCGAATTTGACGGGAGAACAAAAATGAACTTAACAACGTTATCCTATCGCGCGATAATTAAATCTACCCAACGCCACCCCGATCGATCTCGCTTTACGAGGAATCGCGAGGACAGATACCAGAACGTCCGACATTTCGGCCAACGACTCGTAATATTCGAGACAAATTTCTCCGTGAAAATATATAGAACGATAAATTCACGCGGACGTCTGAGTGCGCGCGCAGTAAATTAATGATTTACAACGCGGCCCGCTTATTACTAACGTAACGTGAAAATGGACGATGGAACTCTCTTACGCCATCTGTTTCCATCGTCCCCTTGCTTCACCCGGTTGTTACTCCTTCAACAACTATTACTGCTAATCGCTTTCCATTCTAGTGGCAACGCGATCGGACTACAGGACTACAGGTCCTCTGGCTGTAGAGGTGCGCAGCCACGTGCGCGCACGTGACCGGAAGATCCGTCAACTCCGAAGGTTTGCTCGCTTCGAACTAGTTTCGGTTTCCCTACTGATTACCTAAGTCTCGAAATGGAAGGTGCAGCGGTCTGCCCGCTTCGACCAACTGGCCTCCAAATTCCTAGTTGCAAATTTCGGGTTTGTGCATTGAAAACTATCGATCGTCTAAACGAACTCTATTAATATCGTGGAAAAGTGTCATCGTTGATCGCGAGAATGGGCCTTCCAGTGATAGGTAAATTAGCTGGAATAACCTGGAATAAAATCATTTTTGTGCTCGCCCTTTTATCATAATTTTCGAATCGCGCCATGCGTCGGGCGAATCGTAATAAATTCTATTTCCGTCGGAATACTAGAATAGCGAAATTTTAGCTCATAATAAAGAAAGTCACAATTGAGAGTACAGAATGATTGAAGTCGAGAAGATTCTTGTCGATTCGACGACTTTTTCGTAAAGCTCGATTTCGCACAATGGCAAAATTCCCCAATATATACGCGAATAAGCGTGCATCGATGGAAATCGGTTTTTGACCAACGCGGTGGGCGTAATTTGAAAAATATTATTTGTACTGGCCGCGGGTTGCCAGGAAATGTAATTTTACATTGTCAAGAGAGCAAAAGAGAGAGAGAGAGAGAGAGAGAGAGAGAGAGAGAGAGAGAGATATTTGCCTGGGTAGTTGAGTGCACGATAATGGGATCCGATTTAATTCAGCACAAAATGCTATCCCATTATCATTGCCCGGGTGAAATTTATTACTAGTGTAATCTCATGGAAAATTTCCATTCTACCGATTCCTCGCGCTCGGGCAATCTACACGGTAATTATCCCGTCTACTCTTTCAGCTTAATGATTGCGTGCCACGACGCGCAAATGTCATCATCGAGAAGTGCATTAGCCTGCCAATCGTGTTGGAAAGTCATCACCGTGGGGATCATTTCAGCGATCGGTAACCTCACTTTTCTAGAGAGTTTCCGGAAAATGGAAGAGAAGAAAAAAAGTGACAACCTGAAAAGTGCATTCACGAACCGGCGCTTGTTTCGCAATTACCGCCTGCTGCGCGGTTAATTAATTTAAAACGTACATATACTGCCATCACGCGTAATTAATCTAACTACCGGCAAGCACAGTGAAAGCAACCCGTTATAATCCCTTATCTGCGTCGGCGACCGTTGCGCATCGCCTGCAATATAATTTGTATATGACCGAACAACAGCGTGGACAATCGATTAATTTCGGGTCATTGTAAAACTCATTACTACGACGCACGTGGAATCGTGATAGGCCAGAATGAACTTTCCTTCTGATCGAGCTACGTCTCAAACAACACGTGAATGCTCCTATAATATTTATCCCGAACGACGAGTGTTTCGGTAGATTACCGAAATTAGTGGGAGCGGAGGTGAAAGTGAAGATGAAGAGGAGGAGAAATCGAGAGGAAGAGGGACGAGGTGAAATGAGAAAACAGTAGACAAGTGGAGCGTAAAAAAAAGGAACCACGTAAGTACAAAGGAAAGGGGTTGTTGAAGCGTCGAGAGAAAGAAGGAGAAAAGAGAGAAGGGGTGCCAAGGTGCAATTAGTTCAACCATCGAGCAGGAACCACGGTGAGGAATAATTGAGTCTGCCACCCCGAAAGGTAAATCTCGGTAAGCATTTCGTCATTTTATTCGCGCCCGTTCCGGTCGCGCGAACGATAAATCTCGATTAAGCGGATGACGCGCGTCCTCTCTCGATGATCGCTTTATAACTCTCGACGTCGTAAAAACGAGCGATCGAGAGAGCACGAGAGGAGCGACAAACATCGAGGAAGAGAATGAAGAGAAAGCAGGAGTAAGAACCACAACGCGCTTTCCTCTCGATGAAAATTCGAGCGCAAGCGAGTACTAGCTACGCGATATTAGCCAGGAAAATTTGCGAAGTTACTTTTTCCAATTCCAAATGGAGGCCAATTAAAGATTTAAACCCATTATCCATCATGGATGGACGAGTTGGGAAACGAAATATGCATAGAGATTGAACGAACGAAAAACCGTATCGGCGATATTTTCTTTTTCATGGATTCAAAGTAGAGAGTGCTACAATATTCTAGGGCTTTCGTGCCTTCGGCTGTTATCGAAAAGTGGCGGAAATTTGAAACGCGCGATCCTCCCTTTCATAATCTTTAGAGCACGATGATTTTGGGCGCACGAGGGATACAGTCCTGGAAAATCGGCGCGAGCGATACCGCGACTCGTATTTTTTTTACGCTACGATTAATGTAATTCCATATGCGGCCGATAATGTTTTTCTCGTGATCCCAGCCGATTGCAACGATATCGATTCGATCGAAACGCATTAACCTTCCATTGCATCCCACCGCGGGGTGCCGTTCGCCGAAAAATCAAAATCCCTTAACTCGCGTGCAATAGATATTAACGTCGATATCGCGTGACGAGAAATGGAAAAATCGCATTTCACGGGCCACCACTTTTGCAACGTCCCTTTCGTTCGGCCGAGCATTGGAAAACCGGCGTGGCGGCGTTGCATCGGTAATATCCGAAATGAAAAAAAAAAGGAAGTACAAACACGAGCTACAAAAAAGGACACGGAAACAAAGCCGGTAACACGAGCTCGTAAAAAAATGATAGCGTAATCCTGCGAGCTGTAAAACAATTTTATATTTTAAGATTAGTTTGAGCCCAGCTAACCATTGGTCGGATCGCGTTTCGATTAACGCGACGGAAATACCCGGGGAAAAAAATCCAATTCGCTAAACGCTTCGTAGATACGTCATCGGCGCGCGGGATTGCGCAACCGTGAACTGGATATTTCAAACACGCTTTTTTATTTTCCGCTGGGCCGTGTTACTGTCCGCCGCCGATCGCTTTTGCCGGGTGTCGATTTTACCGACCAAACCGCAGCAACTCGACACGACGTTAATTAAGAAGAAAAAACAAATCCCCAATCGGGCTCGATAATGAGGAAGCAAACGTGAAAAACAAAACGAACGGGAGAAGAAGAGCCGATTCGAAGAAACGGAAGTAAATAATTTAACGCAAGTTCGAGCTCGATTATAAAAGGGGCTTCTTCTAACGATTGGTTACGTAATGCTTCCCTGCTGGTACCAGAGAGTTGGCAAAGCGTACCGGCGCGGTTTCGCGAAAATGCGTGCTCGCTCGCTTGCGAGCTGCGTTTTATAATCGATCAGTGAGCTTCATCGCGCGTTGCCCAACCAACGGCCGCACGCCTCGCCGCACCTTGTCGTGCGTTTCAATGGTACACAAGCGTTTTACGAGCGCGTGCCCGAGCGCGTATGCATCCCGAAAGTTGCGTAGAACAGCGTTACTCATAGAGAGCTCATCCGAATTCGGTTTATTGGAGCATCGGCGGTCACGCGCGATTGAGCGAAAGCAAATTCTTTTCGCATACACTTCGCTCCTTAACGAGGAAAATTTTTATTAACCGTGAGTGAGTGAGCCTGTAACCAATGACCGGCAGAACACTCATCTCTTCGCCCCGAGACTTCTCTCGTTCGCGAAGCAGACCGCAGAAAGATTTGTGTTCTAAGGTTCTTTATGCCAGACTGGTCGAACAGGGACCTGTGGGTACCGCTGCAGCTGATGACGTCAAATTTCTCGTACATCGCTGTCGACAGCATGCTTCTTAAAAGTGAGCGCCATAGTTGCGTAGTGACCATGATAACCATGAGGTTCGTGATCCCATTAACGGACCGAACTGCGAATTTGATTGTTTCTCAGAGCACGGCGATTTTTCAACGGAAGCAGACGCCTGGAGCAATACAGTGGGTGCATCCAGAAGCACGATCGCTCACTGAGCGCTCACTGAACACCCTAGATTTGTTTCTTGGATGCAAACGCTCTGTGAGCTGCTCACAGTGAGCGGTGGCCATTTTTGTGAGCGTAGTTTTCAGTCGCTCACACCGCTCACTGAGCTTATTTTACCTGATTTTACCTAATATTGTGGAACTATATTTTCAAAATAATTTTCATTGCGAATATGGAAACTTCTACGATCTATTAAAATATCTTCACATAAATCATTTTCACCTTGCATAATAATTTTAATAATATTATCATCTTCACTTTCATTTTCCAAAATCATCAAACTAATAAGCCAATATTCATTATTACAAATTGTAATCTAGAATTCGCTTTAACCTCTATGTGTCATATAAATAAAGTAACTATATATATACAAACGGTGAGCGTATATCCAGTACATAAAAAAATGCTCACTGAGCGGCACCTGAGCAGCTATCTGTGAGCGCTCAGTGAGCGATCGTGCTTCTGGATGCACCCAGTGAGTTTGTACAGAATGGTCCGTCTATAGTGCTAACCACGTGACCGCCAAATTATTTTCATATGCAAATGTGGCAAAATTCGCTCTTACGAAGGATTATTTATATCATTCTGAAGAGATGTCAGATTTTGTGCCTCTTGTACTACAGGCTCTCCTTCACCCGTCGAGCGCGAAGAGCGGAGGCATGCGCGCAAGCGGAAAAGTAGCATGCGCAGCGGTTAGACCAGCCTGATTTACGCTATCGAAGTTTCAGGAGAGAAAAAAAGAAGTACGAGGGAAAAAAAGGAGCAGAGAGCAGCGGCGCGCGAGAAAAGTTGCGGGAGGCGGCGAACAGCTAAGGAGCCACGGGGAGCCCTGCAATACCGAGATTAAATGGACCTTCCCATTCGGACGCGAGAGGAGAACGAAAGTTTGGGGAGGCACGCCGCGCGCTGCCCGTGGGGATGGTGGTGGGTGCTTTTCAAAGGCCGCACACGCGCGCGGATTTCTCAGGGTGGTATCCTGCTGTTGCTACTGCCGTTGCTGCTGCTGCTGCTCGCACCGAGCGCCCGTGGACGGTGGCGAAGGCGATAAGTTTATCGGTGGAATCCCGATTTTCGCGAGTCCGTGGAAGGTGGATGAAGAAGAAGGATAAAGAAAAAGAACGAAGTGAAAGAGGAAAAAGATTGCCTCGGTCGAAGTTTCGTTCCCCGGTCCGGAGTTAATTAGAGACTAATTTAGAGATGACCCAGATTTTCCGCGAAAGACGCGCACTTCGAGTGTTTGACCTGCTGGTCTCAAGACGATTCATCGAAATAAACCAGAGCACTGAAAGGAAGAGAGGGAATTTTTTTCTTATTGTTAGCCCGAGTGCCCGTCGGTCTTCATCGAAAGTTCATTTTTATTTGGACGACCGTCGAGAAAGCTGCAGCCGAGGATCAGTCAGACGTATCAACATGAAAAGGGCAAAAGCTTGTCTTGAATTTCCGACGGTGGAGCATTTTTACCGATGTCTGGGACGATAATTTACGACCGCGCTTCTACCACATATCCGATGATGACAAAACCATGAACGAGAGATCATATTGTCCGGTGAGAAAAATTCAGCAGTGATTCGAAAACGTTTAAAGCACTAAAGCGAAATAACTTTGGCGCGGAAAGACGAAGGGCGAAGAGCGCAGGGGGACGAAACGGAAGTTTTCGTGTAATTCAAATCTAAGCTAGACCTAATTCGAAGCTACCCAACGAACTAGAAACCCTTCCTGAGAAAAGCTGCTGGGGTCACAGGGCCGAGATTGAATTCCGATGCTCGAATTCGACGATTTTAGTCTAACAGGGTCTTACATGTGAAATCGTTATCGAGCAAAGTTTCACGCACACCAAAGCTCACATTTCGCGGATCCCGGAAATTCGCTCGAGAGCCCCATGCTTTCCGCCTCGACGCGAATAGACGCTCCAAGTATCTCGAAGACGGGGTGATAAGTTTAACACTGAGATTGCGATTCTTCGACAAACTCCAAGGTAAGAATAGACTGAGTGGAGAAGGAGATGAATAAAAGACGGATGATAAATGAAATATTTGGCGAGAGTCGTGGGAGAACTGATTCAAAAGTGATTTCGATTCGTCAAGTCGAAACTAAGAATGCCAGAGTTCAAGTACACTCCGATTCTCCCTCGAATAGGTACATATACGATTGAGATTATTGATAAATCGGGAAGCCTCGTCCTTGTAAAATTACTGGTAACCCCATCTTCGGCGTACTTCGAGAAAAATACTCGTTTCGCGGATCGTCTTCGCATTTTCTCGTAACTGGCCGATACTAACCGCGCAATAGCGTTATCCGAGGAATATCGCGCTCCTCTACTTTCTCGGGTTTCGCAGCTTCGCAAGAAGAAGAAGAAGAAAAATACAGACTGAAAATAATACGAGAAGACTCCCGCGAAAAGAGGATAGAGTAAGGGGAAGAGAAACGGAAGTTTCAGCCTACTTCGGAGATTCACGGGGTCGTAACGTTTCCGGTAAATTCTCATTTTCCGTGAGAATTAAGTTACATCGTAATCCTACAGTAGAGGCGGGGCACCGAGCTCAGCCAGGGGTCGCCCGCTTACATAATTAAGCGAGTAGAAAGTAATAATAGTTATTGCATATCGCCCAGCTAGGAAGAGCACGCGGAAGATGCGCTTCAAAATGGCCGTAGACTGCCTCGTCCTTCGTCCTAAAAGTATCACGATGAGGATATTAGCGGGTCTAATGTCGAGACGTTAAATTTTTAAGGACCCAAGCGCGAGGAAGACGCTTGAAGGAGTAGAGGAGTGGTAGGTACCGGAAGCCGGAAGTCGTCAGCTTCTCCACTCTCGAGAGACGACGGGAAGGTGGAAAATGTAGGTTGGCCTTAATCGAGATTGCGATACGTCAATGCCCATTACGAAGGTACGACGGGAAGGATGGCGAGCGTGATGGAAGTCCGATGATGAATCGTGTGAGAGCGTAGTGGCGCTAATAGAGAATCCGTATAAGGTGAATTGAAACTGTCGTTAGCAGCGAAAGATCGAAGATTCTCGGTGACCGTTCTTAGAGCTAAGTGTTCACGTTAATTAGCGGTTACGTAGTTAGGATATAAAATGACGTTACGCGTATCTTTTGTGATTCTCACCAAATTTCTCAATGTAGATTACAAAGTTACGACGGCGAGCGTAACAGAAATTCGATGACGACCCGCGTTAGACGTAATGGTACTAATATCGTAGAGAGGTCAAACGTTCCCGAATAATGTTTCTCAAAATTATCGTTTACATTACTCAGTATTTACATTGTAAATAATAATATACCCAATAAAATGATGTAATACACTTTACCGATGATTTCACAAAGATTCGCGTACTCTTCAGCAAAAAATCCTGGGCGTTCACGAACATCCCAGACGACGGTTTCAGGACACGCTAGCGGTTCTGTTATCCTGTGGAACGTGCCGATATGCATGACGTTACTCGCGACGTGTACAGAGACTCGACCCAAATTCGTGGAAGCGGCACGAGACGTCACTTCGCACCACCACCTCCTCCTTCTCATCTTGCCCGTCGGGCCGGAAGTTTGCGTTCTTAAGACGGCTCCTCTCCTTCGTCGCACTTTCCCGGGTGGAGTGAATGTAAGAAAACGGCGAAATCGATAGACGTTAAAGTCAAGTTCGAAGGCAAATCGATTAAGTCGTTCTAGATGGCGTGTCTGACGATAGTGGTCGCGATGACAATTGGTTCCTGTCTATTGTCGGAGCTGGTAGTGGAAAGGATCCAAATGTAAATCCGTTCGAGGCATTTTCCGAATGGATTCGTATCTTCTCTCCTCTTCCCTCGCGTTTTAAGCGACATCACTTATCTTATTACACGCTAGCCACTTACGGTCTCGCTTTACTTTGCTTGGCGTAAACTTCTCCAACGAAATCGCGATCCACGATTTTAAACACGACGTGGAATCTTCTGGAGAATTTGAGAAACAATTCGCGGACGAGGAGGCACAAAGTGGTGGTTTCTTCCCTAGCATGGAAAAAATAAAATTCGTATTCCATAATAAGAGAGGCACAAGTAAATTCTGCATTAAGATCGTTCTTTCCTTCTCTTCTCACAAACGCACTCGCGGAGGGTTACGGACGATCTGAACTACAAAACAAGAAACCTTAAGATTCGCACGGAAGAGAAAAATGGAGGAGGTAGAATTGGAGCAGGGGACGATCAATGTGTTTCCAACGGTTTGAGAGCTCGACAAAAATGACTATTTTGAGGATTGCGTCCGTTTGTTGTATCCAGCGAAAATTATGGGTCGGGTCACGGATATATCCATTGTGGAATACAATTAGCAGGGTAAATGGACGGTTGCGGGTCGTACGAAAATGATGCGTTTGTACGCGATTAAGCGACAAGCAATAGAGTCCTGTTGTCAGGGCCCGTTGGATAGAATCGAACGGCAGTTTCCGGCAAACATTTTGGAATATTGACTGAGAGCGATGAATATTGTTAGAACCATTTCCAGGCGTAACATCGTTACTGTTCGACGTTCGTTAATAATGTGAAGCACGGAGGGAGGAGAGAGAGGGAGATACTGAAATGATCCAGAATGGAAACGATTTTACCTCGAACGTTATTGTTATTCGATATTCAGCGATACCACTGACTGAGATTCAAATGTCCGTGGCCGCGGAAACGCATCGTTACCGCTCGCGCCGTAATTGTCCGCACGCGTTCGCACATTTGTCCATCCGAATGTACGGAAAACCCGGTGACGAAGATTTTCCAAAAGCAAATCCGAAGCGAAAGTTTCGAATTGAAGTGAAAAAGGTTGAGCAGGTGAAAATTGGGAGACTGGATGGGTGAGTGCGATAATTAAAACGGCAATCGGCAGACCAAAAGGATCGAAATGGAAATCTCTCGCGCAAGTATTCTCAGTTGTTCGGTGCGCGACGATGAATTTGCCCTTTCGCTACGAGTCGCGACCTTTTATCGCTCGCGTTGTTTGACGCTAGATAATCATGCGATGCGACGGAGAAGCAGGAAGAGGTAAAAAGACGAAACATTCGCGACCGCGTCGCCGCGCTTTATCTTTTCATTCGACCGTTGCATTTTCATGGTATCGCGACCCGAAAAGGAGTAGGTCGACGCTGAAAAGAAAATGAAGCGCGGAAAATTCGGGTTAAATGTACGGAACGCCTCGATGTGCCTCGCCAAAGGGGTTTTTAATCAGGCCGAAAACGAGGCGTCGAACTGAAATTAGAGAGAAGTGAGTGGCGTCCAATAAAGAAGCCTTTTCGAATAACCAAAATGGAAATCTCAAAGAGAGAAAGATATATATATATATAGACAAGTGCATTTATAAAATCGTAAATCTCTTCGAACCGGTGCGCATCGTTGACAACGGTCCTGCCCCGTTGTTATTAATGGCGAACGTAAAAAAATTGTTCGAATACGCAGTTGTCGAAAAACACGCGATACGATCCTAGTACCCGGAATGAATTGTAGCTTTTTTCGCGAGGCGAAAAGGTAGAGAGAACAGTGAGGCAGGGGCAGGGAGAAGGGTATTATTCTATCGATTTTGCTAACGCAAATTCACCGATCGTTTCAATTTGCGCACATTCCTGCTAAACGATGCATTTGTACAAATTTCTACCCTTCTTTCTATTAACACTGAAGCGACCAAAAGCGGTCAAATGACCGATCAACATAGGAAACTTCCATATGGAAAAAGTCCGCTTGGTTTAGTATTAATTAAAGCTGTAATTACAGCTGTAATTAATACCGATCGAATCTACTTACATCTGGAAATCCAATGATTATGAAACGATCTTCTCACGAGTTCCTTCATTTTAAATCTCATAGGAAGGCTTTCAGGGATTACGAACAGGTCCACATTGCTCTACTTAAGCGACACGAGCTAATCGATATCCAAATCGGTAGGGAGCAAATCCGAGCAGCCGACGGTGCTGGAATGTCACAGATTTTCATTTTCATCGACGCCTCTCTAAGCGGATAACTTTTTCATTCTGTCGTCGACGTGAGTCGCCTTTCTATCTGCGTCGCTCACGTCGATCGGCGCTCGTCGCTAATGCGATTCGCGAAAGCTCCCGCTTGTACGAGCTTCTCACCCCTCAACCCTCACGGCTCGCAAACGCTTCCAATCGACGACGACTATGACACGCGACGACGGCACTCGCTCCGTTTTAATTCGGAATCAACACTTCGGCCATCCATGAATTATATATGATTCATCGGGACCACCATCCGGACATCCCAGAAGCGGAACGAAACGCACGATCCATCCGTTACTCGGACCGATTTAATGCCGTTTACAATTCTAAAACGTGCCGTTCCAGTTGCATCGGCGCCGAATAGTCAGAATGGCAACAGTCGTTTAATGCGATTATGAATTCACGCGTCGAAGAGGACGTACGTGAAAATGGAAATGTGACGGAAAACTTTTTCTAAATCTCGTTTGGCGCGAGGAGTTCTCGGATCTAACGGCATAATTAATAATTGGTTTCATATTCGAAGCATCCCGTCAGAAGTTTCCTCGCGTCGTATTACTATATTGCTCTTGCAGGTGTATTAAGGCATTAAGAAGATTCTCGGCAAATCGTCTTACGTATTACGTGAGAGTGGTTAGGGACCAAGCTAAGAGGTTACGACGTCAAGCGAGCTGATGTAACGAGAATTACGAGCAATCCGCTTCGTGAAGACCGATCCAAGGTTCGCTAGACGGACGATGAAGAGGAGGTATTCGCGATCTAAACACCGACGTAATACGATTAGGAAGACGGAAGCTCAGTTTGTCCTTTGTAGTTGTCGGACGTGCGTTGTTAATTTGCGGAATGCTTTGACTTTACACCGTCTCGGTGGTGCCTGTGACGGACCGTAGATGTTTAACCGACAATTAACTCGATCCATTCATAGGAAACAGCAAAGCGGACTTGGCCCTTCTAACTGAAAGTGACGTCGCTTCACCAAGGATTCGCCATCTAGGCCTCCACGAGCTTGCCAAGATCGCCTTAGAACTTTCACTCGAGCGGGTAATATCGAATTTAGAATTTTACGTAATATCCATGATTAATTCATCATTGAGTTACAGTGAAGAGTAAATTATAGAGGATAATTTCTCCATTAGGGATAAAATCCAACCAGGATCAAGCTTATTAGTATATATTAATAGATTTATCGAATACGACGCGTGCATATAAAATCAAAAAAAACATCGATCGTTGCCATTAGCATGAAACGTACGAGTTCGCCATGGCCAATAATAGAATTTGAATGAGAATTAATCTAATTTTGTACTGCCAAAGGGAATGTAAATTCGTGAATTCTATTGGTTCTGTATCGAAATAATCCAGCTTACGGAGACTATAGCGCATTGAAATTTGTTTAAAGGATATTGATCTTCAAATAATTCACAATGGATACGCAATACTATTTACGGTCCGAAGAATGGACGAATGTCGTATACATAGATCTTTCAAACTATAATATACTTCCTTGCTTTTAGTAGAGCGAGATGCACGAATGACATCAGCGCTTCATTTACTTTCCAAAAATATCGAATTAGAGTCCACTCGTCCTGCTTTGAAAGTATCCTCGGTAAGTACATTCACGTACAACTAACATTTCTCGAAATTTCTTACTCGTCGCGAAACAAACGCGCGCGACTAGTCCGAAAAATTTCCAGCCGACCGGCGACCCTCGCGCGCATCCGCGAAATATTTTTTGTTTGCGAAACCACTCGGAAAAGCGCGATTCTCGCCCGAGCAAGTACCAGCCAGTGCGCGTTATAATAAAGTTTATGCGGAAAATGAAAAATATCCACCGCAACGGGCCAACGCCGAAAACCCTCCAGCCGCGAAATGAGCCGCGCGGGTTCCGAAAAAAACACCCTCGATTCTACGTGCACGCGCGTACTCTCGCAACATTTAAAACGTAAAAGTATTTTTTTTTTTCTCGGCCAGCAACGCGGCGAAAACATCGGGGAGGTCCGGAGGGAACGAGTAATTCGACGCACACGAGAAATTCCGAACGTCATTAACGGATCGATGACGCGGAACGAGTAGTACACGAAGGGGTTTTGCATTAAATTCGTTTCGACGGTTCCGAGTGGGGTTCCGGGGGCGGTAAACGAGCGCGCACGACGAATGGAACGCGGGAGAACGAGCGAGTGCGCACATTTTTCGAACACCCGAGAGCATCGCGTGTCGTTCATTAGTTCCGTTTTATCGGAGCACGTACGCGTCTGTAACCTCGTTACGATAAACACATCATTCACATTGCAAATATCAGTTAACAGAGGGGCAGAGGAAATCGCTCGCGGAGTGACCCACTCTACCGAAAGCGCCCGCATGCCTACCGCCTTCCACCCTTCACCCTTCTTCCCTCCTCATCCCTCTACCCGGTCCCCTTGGCCGTTACCTCCTAATAGAAAGAACAATGTGGCCGCAATAATTAGTAGTGGACGCGTACCAGTGATGAAACTGTGCGGTGCGGTTCGTCGATGCAGGCAGGGTCCGCTGTCGCTGGTGTTGCCGATGTCCGGTGCTGTCCGCGCGCAACCCTCCGTGTAACAATACGCTTCGAGTATTTCTCCTGCAGCCCGCCCTGCGACGATTGGAAGTCGTTCGCCATTTGTTGCATTTGTCATTCGATGACGATGACGACGGTAACGAGACACATTTGGTAACGCCGTAGCGACAAATCAGCTCCGCAAAAGGAAAATATTTTATAGTCGAGCTTCGATATTTATCCTCGATGTAGATATTGCGTTGGGTGGTTAACAAAATGCGAACGCACGGTCAATTTTCCCCGTTCTTTGGCACACCCCGTACGATTCTTTACACAAACTTTTTATCAGGGAAGCGATGAATGGGCCGCTTTGTTCGTCGCAACGAGAAAACTTCATCGAGTAGGACGTTTCATCGGAATCGAATTTTCGTCGAAGCTCCGCATTGTATTAGCGGGTACAAACACGCATTGCGCATTATTGTGCACATGCAGGGGGGGGGGGGGGTATACTGGTAGAGGTGGTTCTTGTATGCAGAAATAACATTGTTACGAGTGGAATTATTCTGCCAACATTGTGACCGTGCGCCACTATCGCGCCACCGTTATTGTTTTCCTTTGCGTATTTTCTTGCTAACCGCTCTGTTTACCCCGGCGAAGATTCGCGACGCGTGGTTTACGCGGGGACCGGATGCGAACATTTCGTGGAAGCAAAAAACCGTTGCCAATTAAGTCCGCGTATCTGTTATTTCTGCGTGCCACATTTATGCACGCTGATGCTCTTCCAGGCAGCTCGCTTTTTAAAAGCGCTACCAACCACAGAGATTCGGAACGCAAAAATACGCAACGAGATATAATGCAATGCTGAATTTCGTGGAGCGAGGGATTACTATTTTTCTTTTTTTTTTTTTTTTTAATGGAAATACTCCAGCGCGTTGACACGCGGAAACGGCCGACGTGGCCGTCCCGTGGATATCTTTCGGGGAAATATATTTCGCGTATTCGACCCATATCTGGTACCGCATACTACGTATGTATAGTTGGTGGAATGAACAGCGCTTCAGGCGATTCGCCATGAGTGAAATTGTACCCGATTATTCTGGTTACTGCGTGACGCATTACATATTATTCCTGTTGTGCATAAAGCACTCTTTGGTCTCACCTTTTATCACACAGTCGTGTTCTCGGCACGTAGAATTTGTTGTATAATAACAGTTCTAATTAAATAAAGAACATTCTTTGCTATACAATTCTATACCACGAGCTCTCCAACAATACTTTCGATCGATTAACGTCATATTTTCATACATTATTCTCGTGATTGGAAAGTTTGATGTATGCGAATAATGCGGAAAGAAATTAGCGTTCGGAGATGAAGGAAAAGTCTACGCGTAAAGTATCGTATAAAAAACAGAACTGAGAGAACAAGGAGACATGGCTACTCCATGAACCCCGTTCATAAATATTCACCACAAGCAACGCGCGTTAAATGACGAATCGGGACAATTGACGCGCGCGATTAGCCCTCTGAATTTTTCGGCTTTTGATTCTCGTCATCCGCGACGGCAGTCGACAACACAAACTCTCGCTCGCGTGATCGCGCTATTGTTAAGTTTACCCGCTCGGCTTCATCCGGGGCGTGATTGTCATCCCCTCCGTTTACCCCTTCTCTCGTAAGCGTTGTAAATTCCGGGATGAGAGCGATTTAAGCGCGGAAATCGCGGATTAAACGCGTGCGCGCGTACTTAACTCGTCCTCGTTCCCTTCCGGCGTGGAAGTCGCGCGGAAATTTCGAGGCCGCTTTAGAGGCGTGCCTTGGACGGATAAACGGACGACGGGGTGAAAAAAAAAAGAAATGCGAGGAAGAGAGAGAGGGAGAGGTAAGGGTGGGTGGAAGTGAAAATGAGAGAAAAAACGCGAAAGTCGCGTCGTCGTCCTCTTCGCGCGGCGCGACGTCGAGTGACGTTCCTTCCGGCGGCGTCGCGACGACGCGAGGCTGGATGGAGAAAGAGAGAGAAAAGCGGAGGAAAGAAGAGGCGATTGGCGTCAGTGGCGGCGTATGGAAAATATATTTTCCACGCGCGCGAGCCTTACACAAAGCGGGCGCTCGAGGAGCGCGACTGGGAGAACGAAAGAGCCTCTCTCTTCCTCTTTCTCCTCCGTAACCTCCACCTTTTGCGCCCCACCTCCAGCAGGAAGTCGAAACGAGCGCGCCCGCGTCGGGGTTCGCGGCGCGCGTGATGATTTATCGTCGCATTAATAATCGACGTCGAGATGTCAAGCGGAACGATGCCCCGTTGGATGCGCGCGGGGACTGGCGGCGAGCGAGAAGGAAAAGAGGGAGATGCGAGAAGAAAACGCGGGAGGATAGAACGCCTTTCCGTCCCTCCGACGCCTCTAGCTTCACCATCTCGAGCAGCCTCACCCTCCATCTCCGATTTTCCGTTCGACGCGCGCTAATGAATTTCCAATGCGCGATAATGCACACCCTACGCGTCAATGTCGGCGTCGGCCCTAGCAATTCTACCGCGCTAAGGTAAAACTGGACGTTTCAATTGGAAATGGCTTTGCCGAGACGCGGGTGCCTTCGCGGCATATTGGCAGGAGTCGCCTTAGGTCGTTTATTTTAAGGAGGACAAAGTTGGATGGTTTCTTGATAAATGTCGACGGACGTGTGCCCGTAATCGAATTAAAGTAGTGACGCGAGGACAATATTTCCGAGATGTGGGTCGAAGGTTCACCGCTCTCTAAAGAAACTCTGTTGTGTACGTGGAAAATAGAGAGAGTTCGCGAGAAGGAGCGTAACGATAGTCGAGGAGGATGCGAATAGATTTTCCATCGAGCGCGCCTCGCTTCTATTCTCAGGTGGCGCGCGAAAAACGGAATCGTGGGGAGGGTCGTTTTGACGGGAGGGTGGAGAAGAGAGGGTGGAAAAAACGGGGGTGGACGAGAGAGACAACGTTGGTGGGCCGAGACGACGTGGGTCGGAAGGGATGAAAGAAAGAGGAGGGAGTGATAAAGTCATGAGCACGCGCAGCGCCCGCATGCTATATTCCGAAATCGTAAACTAGATCGATGCAATTCACCTCGAATATTTTTCTATATTTCGTACAACGATGAAACACGAAACTCTCCGTGTTCGGGAACCCGGGGCTCCGGGGCTCGTATTTCATTCCCGCGCGCTCAACCCTTCCTGCCACCCCCTGCGCCGACATTCCTACCCCATCCTCTTTCTCTCTCTCTCACTCTTTCTCGAACGAGCGTGCTATCGTCTCTCTAACAGGACACTGCCTTTCAATGGAAACTCGGAATAAAAAAAACGCCCACGGTAACATTTTAAACTGGTTAATAATAGGAAATTTGCTCGTTCGCAGGAAAAAAGTGCACCGCCGATCGCAGCCTTCCGCTGCTGATGAAATGGAAAGCAAAAAAGGGGTGGAAACGGAATGAGAGAGGGCGAAGACGCGAAGGAAGAGGAGAATGATGAAGAGAAGAAAAAAGAGCGTACGCCATAGCGGGGTGCACTCGAGAACAGGAAGGGTTGAGCGAGTGCCTCCTGCGGGGGTTCAACGTCCTTGGAATCATCTCTTTCTCTCTCTCTCTCTCTCTCTCTCTCTTCTCTTCCGGACACGACATTTCTGCATCCTTCTGACGTACCGGAAAAAATGCGCGCAAACGTTAGAGAGGGATGA
Source organism: Tiphia femorata (assembly GCA_944319695.1). NCBI lineage: Eukaryota > Metazoa > Arthropoda > Insecta > Hymenoptera > Tiphiidae > Tiphia > Tiphia femorata. Next base: position 8,422,593 of record OX090902.1, read on the forward strand.
AATGGCACCTGCGTTGAAAGCAAGGGCAGAAAGTGGGTCAAATTTTTGGGGTCCTCGTGATTCGCTTCACGCTTCGTAATTGGACGAGCGCCTAATTTACCCTGAATTCTTTGGAGAAATGGAAAGAAACTTCGCCCTAACCATGAATTCTCTCTTAATTTCGAATTCGATCCCCTCTGCTTCAACGCAATGCCGACACACCCAGGATCGATCTTATAATTTACTCTCTGGCAGTTCTACGAGATGGTTTCGTGCCAGCAGCGTTTCACCCGACATGGCGTGCGATGCATATTCATTCGTTACTCTTGACAATGAATAGACCGGTGACGACTCCTTGCGTCGAAGAGCATAGGCTTTAAGTCCACGAGGATAGTCACCCTACTGAGCCATTATCGTAATCGGATCGTCCTGATCTCTCTCCCTCTCTCTGGACACTCATCGATATTTTTTCCTAGAGAGTTTTCCGCGAGCATCGATTCTCGAATTTTCACTTCCATCGTCACTTCTCGGTGAAGCAAGCCACGATCCCTCGTGATCGCTCGCGTCTCCGCCTAGGCGTCGAAGAGGATCAGATCGATCGCATTCGCGGAAATTGTATCGCCGAGGAAATTTCTCGTGAGAAGAGTCTGAGACGCGTCGAGGGATTCTGGCCGCTCTTAGGCGCGTCCCTGAGCCCCGCAGACGACACGTGGAAGGGGTCGTGGGATCGAAGAAAGACAGGAGAGCAAACTCGAGACTCAAAACCGAGCCCTTCGGGATTCCTCGTCCTCCAGCAATCTACTTTATACCGGTGGATTCTGCGCGTCGAGATATCGACTGTGGAGCACCTGTTAAACTCACTCCAGTTCGACGCACCCCACCGCGTCTCTTATTTCGTCTCACCCACGCTCGCTTCGACCTCTATTCACTTTTCACGAGAGAAAGAAAAAAGATTCGGAAAAAAAGGAAGGGTCAAAGAGCGGAGAAATTGATGAGAACGACAATACCAAGAGCGAGGGTAGCGAGTGAGCCACAGGTACGAGAGGCACGCACGCGCCCAAGGGTGAAAAGGGAGGGAAAAAAATGATTACAGTTTACGGCGCGAATAACGGCCAGGTTTGAAATAAATGATCCGCAGTTTTATGGTACGTTTAGTGCCGACTCGATTCCAAAGCGGTCTCGGGCCCCCTCGACACGCCGCTAGTAGAGAAAGGAGAATGGGGTATGGAAGTGAGTTCGTATTAAGGGCGTAGAACGACGGAAGGAGAGAAAGAAGGAGAAAGAGAAAGAGAAAACAAACGAGAAACGCCAAGAGTATAAAGATTATCTCGAGAGATCTCGCGACGCGAACCGACAAGCTTTACGATTTTTTTTTTACAAAGCCACTCGACGTTTAGAGTGCTCCGACTAATGTTTGCGATAATAATAACGGAGCAAACGCCGCGGCAGATAAAGGCGGGGAGAACGAAATTCGAAGTAATGGAGAAACGTCCGAGTGGGCGCGACGCCCGAGGATAGGAGAACGAGGGAGGAAGAGAGGACGCAGCGAGAGAAGACCTATCATAAGCAGCACGGATCCTGTGTCCAGGAGCGATTCTCCATGGCCCTTCTCTATCATTAGCGTCCTCAAAGGGCCGCATCTCCTACCCTCGCGCGCCCGAGTTACACCCTTATGCGAGCTTCGATCGAGCTAGTTACGTTGTAACGTTGTAACGGGGATCGCAGGTGAAAGGACCTTCGGAGGCGTTCTCTCTCTCTCTCTCTCTCTCTCTCTCTCTCTCTCTCTCTCTCTCTCTCTCTCTCTCTCTCTCCGTTGCCTCGAATTCGTAAATTCGATCGGTGGTGGAAATTTTGGAGGATGTCGATCCACTCCCGGGAACGTGTCGAGGGTTCCAGTGGTCCTTAGGGCCGTCCCTGAGTGAGAGCAACGCGCCGCGAGAAGGAAGAGGACCGGGCGGAGGGGACGGAGGAGAAGGCGGAAGAGAAGGTTCGAACGCGAGGGGTTGCGACGGGGGTTGGCGAGACGCGAGGGGCAGGGGGTGGCCCGCAGGAAGGGGATGCCGATCAATAACACGCCGCAGAGCGGCGCTACCATCGCCGCTTCTGATTGCTCCTACTACGCTTCTATCTTCCCCTCTCTCTCTCTCTCCTCCCTCTGTCGTTCTTCCTCTCCTGACTCCCACCGAGTGAGAGAAGCGCCAACGGAAAGAGAAGAACGGAGAAAGGGAGAACAGAGGGACAGAAGGAGAAAGAATGTAGAGCCGCATGAAATGTCCTTCTCTCCGGGTCTTCTCCTTCTCTCCCGAAGAACACTGGCGTAAAAATAGAACGAAGGGAGCGGAAAAGAGAAGAGGTGAGCTGGGTTGGATGAAGGAAGAAGAGACGAAGAACTGGGAAGGAAGATTGAAAACAAGAAGCGGATGAAGACCGCAAGGAGTCAGACGCGGTTGAAGCGCTATTGTACAATCCACGGTATAATCCTGGCGGTTCGTCTATTTAGGCTTGCCATTTGATTGGCGATACAACGGTTAGCTTCGAGTAAGCAGAAGGATAGAGAAGAAACGAGCAAGAAAATAAACGCATTGTTGAAGGATAGTGGCCGGGTGAGAAGAACGAGCGACGATTGTGTCGAGCAGAAATCATCACTTCGTAGGTACTTCCCTTTTCATCGCCCCTCAAATCGCGAAGTCAGTTAAAGTACGCACATTAGACGTCGGTGATGGTCGCTATGGCTTTTCCCGTTACTGCCGGTTGATGGTCACTCGTCACACGATTACGTCGACGGTGTCTGCGTCAGCGTCGTTACCGTTGTCGCTCCTCGTCAACGTGGGTGACGAGAAGATTCGAGAGATTAGTGCGTGCGGATATTCCATAAGGGATGCTTATTGAGAAGCGCCCGGCGAGGCGTGACATCTCGCGGGATGCGTGGATTTTAAATAATTTCGCGTGAATAACACCGAGACATCCTTCGAAGCGATCAGACGAGATAATCGCATAATCCACGTTGACGTACTCTCTACGAGTATTCTTCCTATTATACAAATCAGCCAATTATCGATATCCACGAGGATATTAAAACATTTTAATCCACCTCCTTTCGAGCTCGATTTTCATCCGAAGAATGAAAATTCCGAGGAAACGAGAAAATTTTGAAAAAACTGACGGGAATAGCAGTTATGTTGCGTCTCGAGTTTTGCCATCGACAAAGTTTTCCTTCTCCGTGAACGAATTCACCCGGAAAACGAGAGGAAGGAGAAGTACGCGCGTCTTAGGGACAAAACAGCATCGCGAAACATCCTGCTTCACCACCTCGTGTGTGAATACCGCGCTTTGGACAGCGAGAAAATGAAATGCGAAGCCGGATAAGAGAGGCTCACTTATCCCAAGATGGTCGCGCGTTAATCGAGCGAACGGTGGCACGCGGTCGTTGTACCGCGGCGCGCAGCTGCGCGCTCGATGTAAAAGGAGAAGGAGGTGTGCGAGCGAAGAAAGAGGAGGAGGAAGGGAAGAAGACGAGGAGGACGCGTGCCTCGTAGGTAATTAGCGCGGCACGATAGCGTCTCAAATGAAAAAAAGATTTCCTCGCAGCGGTGTTCCATCCTCTCCCGAAAATGGTTTCGCAAAAAGAAGGCTGCGCGCGACTGTCGAAAATTGCGAGGCCGAAATTCGTCGCTTTAATCTGAAATTATAAACTTTCGTCACCGTTCCGCCACCGTCGCCGTTGGCAGGTAACGTAGTTACCGTTGTTGATTCTCATAGATATATGTATACAGTTACTATGAAAATCAACAACGGTAACTACGTTAGCTGCGAACGGCAACGGTGGCGGAACGGTGGCAAAAGTTTATAAATGCAGCTTCGTTCTCCGAGAAGCTGGAATCGAGGCGCCGCTCTCGTGTGGCCCAGGATCCAGCATCACGAGCGAAAACAAATAATAATGTAACAGCTTCGCTCGCTCCACTTATCGTTGTAATGTTTAAACGTCGTTCTAAATACTCCATGGCCCATGTGCGAACCAGCAGCATGCTTTCGCCCGAGCGCGCATGCGCGCGTACTACTGTCACGTACACGCTACCAGCGAAGTTTCGTGGGATTATTGCGAGAGAGAAAGCAAAAGAGAAGGAGGGAGGAGCGGAGAACCCGAGGGTAGATTCTAAATGGTTACAAACCATTTACAACGGTACACTACGAGCGCGTGTAACCGCATAGCGCTGGAGCCGAAACCCTCTTTCCACCCTCGCTCCTGTCCTTTGTCATTTTGTCTTTGCCCCTCCTTTTCGCTCACTCCTATCCTTCTCTTCCTTCGCTTCTCGGGCACTCCCGCGCACGACGACGGGCGGCGACGGTCAAGAGAAATTTTGTTTCGACCCGCAGACGCCGGCTGTGGAAGCGTGCAAATGAATATACATTACTTTCGTGATGGGCGGCTGTCATCGTGGCCTCGTCGTAATATAAATTTCGTCGTGCTTTCTGCGCCGGGTGGGACGTAGGTGTGAGAGAACGTGGTGGAGAAGGTGGAGGAGGAGAATTGGGAGGTGGAGGAAGAGGACGTGAAGGAGGAGAACGGCCGGAGGAGTGGCAGGCAGAGCGGCGCGAAGCGGAGTGGGGCAATGGAAGAGGAAGCGAAGGTGATGGAGAATGGCGCGAGGGAAAAGGGAGAAGCGAGAAAGGGACTAACATTATTTCACTTTACGTCGACCTAGTCGCCGGTTTCGCAGTTCTCGAATTAGACTTAATTAAAATACGAGCCGCGAGGCGTTAACGCCACCGATAAAATTTCTCCTCACCCCCTCTCTCTCGAGCTCTCGTCATTTCTCAGCCACTCGCCAGCTTTCTCTCTCGCGCCGCGAAATTCGTCGACGAGAGTAATATTTCCATCGAGACTCTCTCTCTCCCTCTCTCTCTCTCTCTCTTCAATCCTCGAGAGATGCCAACGACGTCGCGGTTGCGGCATTTTGGCAGAAGCGATTTACCCTTCGCTCGACACGAACCAGGCGATATTCCCCGCGCGCTCGAATATTTTATCTCTCGCCGACGAATGATATCTACGGCGCACTCTAGCCCGCCCAAAACAATGGAATTTCGCGAGCGGTCGCATTATAAGGCCGCGAGGACAAACGCGCGACGCCCTCCGCAGCCGGAAATTACATTTTCGAGATCGATGCGGGCCGCGCGCCCGAGTGGAAATTTATGTTTTTGATTCGCAAGCGAAACGTTTCGGCTCGCGCGGCCACTCGCGCGAGCCCGGCGAGTAACCAGCGCCCGAATGTCTCGCGAAACCGGAGATTGTTAATCTTTCTGCTCGTGTTGGCTTCTCTCGTGTGCCGCGGCCGAAGGAGAATGCCAAGAGTCGAAAAATGAAGAGAAAGGTTTGATTCTTCTTTCAACTCGTTCTCTCGGTCCTCTTGGCTGCCTTTCTCGCCGAAAATTAAGCACCTCTTGCCATTCACCGAACGATTGCAATTTCTCTAACGAACGTTCCGCCATCTTTCTCCCGTCGTCACTGATCCTCTCTCGTAACGATCCGCAACGATCGCAATCATCTCGCGCTTTCCTCTTCGCCCAGTTCATTCTCTTGTTCTCGACGACCACGTCGCCTTCGTCTACTGGGATGACCGAACGAACGGAGGGAAACGCGTTTCCTGGAAGAAGCCAGAAAAGAGGAGGGAGGCTGGAGAACGCGGGATGAGGAATATTTCGAAGCTTTGAAATTCTCCAACAAATCGGAGCTTCGCCGACACGGATGAGAAGGAGGCCGAACTTTCGAAAGAAAGAGAGGAAGGGAAGGAGACAAGGAGGGTCTGGGGAACGCCTGGCGAGAAGTAGAAATTCTTCGGACGCTCTTCCACGTCTGAGAAATATTTTCACGTTATACGCGCGCGCGAAGAAAAGTGGCACGAGTGCGCCAGGGTGGGTACAAGCGGCATATACGAGGCGTGACGACACAATAAAATGCAATCACCGGACGCGCGTACGAATCGGTCATTGTCAAGCATCGCGGGAGACGTTCGTGGAGAATTATGTTAGACGGTTCTCCAGAGAGTAAGGAATTCCTCTCCACTCTCTCTCTCGTTGATATTCTCGATGACGCGCTGCTCTCCTTTTTTCGATCTTTGATTTTTCTCTTCGCCTCTACTCCTACCAGTTCTCCGCGGCCTCCTTTTTCTTCCTCTCTCCATTTCCCCTAGTTTCTTCCTTTTCTCCATCACGCCGGAAAGCACCTCGGGGAGTAATCTTCGAATCCGACCCCGAATAGATCGAAAGTCAGGAGCGCGGGGTCACTCGGTTACTCGGTAACACGCACGAGCTGCTACCACCATCACGGCAATCCTACCCGATCGTTGAAAATTCATGCGCCCTACGTCCTCTTCGCGTTGTCTCGAACCAGATTTCGAAAATTCTACGCTCGCAAACTTTCCGTGCCGATAGTCGTCGCAGGCCACGGAAATTCCCCGGGGCTGCAATTTCCGCTGGGCGAGCGAGGCCATGAACGGGAAAACGTTACGACTCGTGTAATGCGCCCGCCCTCTTACGAGATTTTCTCGCGTTAAAAGTTCCACGCGGTTGCGAAGAGAGAAAAGGAGAGAGAGGGGAAGAGAGAACGAAGAGAGAAGGAGGAGAGAACGAGCAGGCTGTGCTCGCTTTCGCTTACGTAACGAGGCAAATCTGATTTCGTTCGTTCTGTCGATCCCTTCTCCCTTTTCATCCCTTTCGCTTTTCTCTCACTTCCTACGCGTTTACTCTTTCTCTCTCGCAGAAGCATCCACGTCACGATTTATTCTACGCTTCTGGAAATTCCAAAACGAACAACGAGGTGCGAACGAGTGGCAAAGAGCGACCAACGACGAACGCTGGAAGGGTGCAATTTTCAATGGGGCGAATTTTGCTGGCGGTGCTGTCGTTCGCTTTTTCGTCGAAACTTTCGTGACCCGTTTCTGGTCCTCGTCTGCCACCACCGTCCGCTGTTTCCGAACTCGGGGTCCCACGTTACGCTGCCGCCGTTGGCGTTCGTTGCGCGAGCCACTAATGTAAACGGAAACGTATAATCGATGCCACCGCCGAACGACGCCAATCGCGCTCTGTACGGAGAACGAAACAAAAGCAGGATCGGCGGGTAAATTGTTGCTTTATTATACTCGCTAGTCGATGTCGAGAGTTCCGCGTTTATCACGAGCGAATTAAAGGTTTTCATTCCTGCATTATTAATCGGACAATTTTTTCTCCAATCACGTCGTCGCCCGATATTTTACAACCCGTGGAACATTCGAGTCGATCCGGCATAATGTATTTGATACATCGATTCGACGATTTCCCAGCGAGCACCCGAGTTAAGCTCCCGTTACTCCAGTTTTTAACAACAGCGTTGATTCGTCCAAGCATCTTTTGATCATCCATTCTTCTTCTGCTGGGTTTCCTTTTGTTCATCGCGCGTGCACCTCCCGAGATTCTACCTTGCTCCTTCTCTTCTCTTCTTCCATCTTATTTACAATATCCAAGTTCGCGCGGAACAAAGCAATCTCATCATAGATCGCTCATTACTTCGCGCAACAGCGTTCCTCATCGAAAATGTCTTACGCACATCCTTTTCATACCAAGCCAACTAATCCCACCGTTGCGTCCTTCTATCGAGAGAGAGAGAGAGAGAGAGAGAGAGAGAGAGGGAGGGAGAAAAGCTACGAGGAGAGAAAGGCGGCTAAGAAGTACTATCGATAAACTCTCGAAAGTGTATCGAATGACTGGCGGTTTCGCTTGCGTCTTTCCATGAAAATAAAAGCTGGAAAGCGGAGGTGGGTGCATTATACTCGAAGAAGTTCTCGCGTATCTCGCGGGGCCAGGCCATCGAAAGGAATATTGCGCGGAGCATATTCCTGTGTCTCAGACGATTCCCATCAACCTCTCCTCCTTTCCACGATATAATATTCAACCGCTCGTTCCATCCGTTCCGCGTAAACTTTAGAAACTCTCCCTTACCCTCCGACTCTTACGTACAATGTTGATTTAATTTCGCGTTAGGAATGGACCGTCTCTTTCGAGTAGAACGGTTCTTCTTTTTCCTATCGTACCACCGCAGAAGCCGAAGAGAACGAGAGAGAAAATCGATAATGCGTTTCGATACAGAGCGCATCTTGACGAAATCGACTTAATAATCAATCCTGCGCGCCCGATCGCGAGAAACGCGGGCGACTATCGATAAGCTTGATCGTGGCGAATGACTCGCGGTTTCGTTCCGTCGGAAATAAAGGGAGGAGGGCGCCAGAGGGTGGTAGGAAGAAGATGGAGGACGAGAGAGCGTGCGTTGCTCCAACGTTCTGACGGTTGCTCGAGGAAAATCGAAGACGCAAGAGCTACGCCACACATGCCTGCGAGAGGTAAGCTAGCCCCCTTCCGAATCTGACCTTCGGATGCAATATAACTCCCGACGACGTCGAAGAAGGAGGTATTCGCTTTCCCGGCACGCGATCTCGTTGTTGGCATTAACCTTTGGAATACCGCGGATGCCGAGCGATTTTTCCAAGGATAAAATACGGGGTCGATGAATCTGTCTTCCACCTCCCACTTCCACAGGTTCCGGCGTTATACGACGCTCGATCGGTGCACCAGTGAAAGTCGTAAAAAGTACCGTTAGTCAGCTTGCCCTCCTGGCAACTGGCTTATCCGTCAATCGCAGAAGCTTAATCGCTAATTTACTGGATGGTTAATCCAAACGCACCGGTTCGCTAATCCCAAGAATTGTGTTTGCCGGCACGCGTACACTCGGTGCCATGGGAAATAGGGTAATTGTAATTTTAATTGTCGCTGTAACCGCGCGCAGAACTACGTAAGAGCGTAACTTCGTAATCGGATTAAAAGTGAGCTAAACACCTGAGACGCCACCACCGCGAGCAATGATGCTTCTAAATTTTAAAGTATGTAATTGGCTCGGCGAGCGATCTGTTCTCCGCTCTCGTTTCTACCGCGCAATTTAATTTCTCGTTTTCCACACAGGAAAATCACACAGATTCTTCGTATTCGTAAGGAAAGATTTTTTTAGAAAGAAATTATCTTCCCCTGCCGCTTCGAAGGTACAATTATCTTGGTATGAGGTAAGAATCGACGGTATTAATGTGTCGAAGCGTGAAATCAATCTTCAAATTTACGCTCCTTATGGACTGCTTACTTTCTCTCTCTCTCTCTTGGGAGAGTAAAAATCGTCGAATGGTAGCAAGGAATTTTTATTTCTTCACCCTTTTTTCCGATTCCGAAATCCTGCAGAAAATATACCCAGCTACGACAGAAATTCGATAATGGGAGTGAACGAGCCATCTAGCGAGCACGTTAATTCGAGGAGTTCGGAGCTACAGCGAGTGGCTGCATTTTTAAAATAGAATTTTATATTCGTTTTCACGAACGTGCCGTGTTCACCGCTCTCTGCCCCGCTGCCTACTGCGTCTCCCAAACATTCTCGTATCCCTCCACCGCGTTGCCGTTCTCCGGAGGCAGCGCAAAAAAACCAATGCTACTATTTTTCGTCCAGTATTCATTAACCGCTATTTTTCAAAGCATTATTCTCGGGCATACGATGGCCCGTGGTGATACGGCAAATAAACGGATCTGCTGCTTGTGCAGCCGAACACAATGGCTCCAGATTATAATAAGGACCGTGTAGAAAATTTTTCCTCATTCCTGCGATGTTCCTCGATGCGCGCAAATGTGTAACTCTGCAAAAAAGAAAATGACGGATCATGCGAGTGGATTGAATATAAGCTAAAGACTTTTTTTTCCCTTCTTTGTGTTTTTCTTCTCTCACAAGTACGCGTAGCGAACCTTTCGCAAAAAAGTAACATCCGCAGGAGATCGCTCTTTCGGATTTTCCGAAATTATTCAAATACTCCGGGGCCTCTTTAACATTGCGCTCGTCCCATTGCAGTTGCCGTGCAATCATGGCGTTGGTCGTAACGAAAGCAATTAATTTGGCCAGGAAGAATTATTAATTGGCGCAAACAATGCTAAGTTAAAGCCGTTTCGCATTGTCGATAGAACGAAACTACGGAAGATAATCCTTTGGTTTGCGCGCACAAGTGCCATGGTGTTTGCATCGCGCGGGGCTTTAACGTTCTCAAGATATCGATACAAAAATTACGCGATAAAAACTACGCGTGGCATGTTGTTTCAAAAAGCCTCGGAAAGGACGTATCTCGCAATTAACACTCGACGATGCGTAACATAGTAAATCAAGAGGGCGATAAAGCTTACGTAACGTGAAAGAAGAGAATTACACGCTTCACAATATGAAAGCGTAACGCGTTTATCGTCGTTTATTTGATTTTCCGCGTTCGTTAGCATTGCCGTGTATGCGCGTGGATATAATAATGCCGCGAGATACGATAAATTGCGATTTTTCCAATGACGGCTTAATACGATGGCAGGACTGGAGCATAACGAAAATTAGAGCCGATGGACGATTAATCGACGCTCCATCCTACAAAGTTGAGAAATAATCGTGATGCTTAACCATACGATGGCCTCGGCAAATTTCTCGGGTAAACGTGCAATTTATTTGGAGATGGCAATTTCTCGCCATCGTTCGAGGAAAAACATTGACAGTTTTACCGTTCGTAACTTTCATTACCCTCGAGTAGTTATATCAGTCGAGCTAAATGCGCCGTACATTAAATTCACCTGATGCAGTATGAAGCAGTAATTGTCATTGTATACGCGTACATGTATGTGTAAAATTTTATCGGGATCCAATAAATAGTACCAAAGATATGAATTTTTCGATATTTGAATTTGCCGCCATTTTCCACCGGTTCAAAATGGCGGCTCACAAACCTTATTGTGAATTCACAGTAATGTACTTGATTTTTGTGCCAAATTTTGTCCCGATCGGTTCAGCCGTTTTTCCGAAATGGCGGACATACACACACACACACGCGCGCGAACGATTTTCAGGATGGCGATTGCATAAGTTACTCCCTTTACGGTCGTCCCTAAAAATGTGTATGTTTCCCCGATAAGTTTAAAAATAACAAGCCACTTGATATTATTGGAATGGCGAACGACGATAAGAATAAACGAGAGACTGCGCTGAAAGTACGAGTTAACAAAAGCTCGTGCAAATGTCATCCTTAATTGTAAACAATTCCAAAAGCATCCGCAAGACCGAGGGTGTTTAACTCAGGATAAATGCGCTTAAACAGGTCGATATATAATCGCGCGTTGAATAACTCATCGCCCGTCTCACGCGATTACACATAATTCATCGGAGATAGAATCGTCCGCGCGTAAAACCTTGCAGTAACAACGAAGCTCGGTTGATCGTGCGCGAAGAGAATAGGCGAAATCGGAAAATCAAACAGCAACACGTGAAAGTATTGCCATGAGCGATGCAAACGTAACGCGGCCCAGCTCGTTAAATAATTTCTCCCTTGACCGTTTTGCAAACGAATTTAATAAACGTGTGCGCGCGCGCGGCACACGGCGCATCGTAAACGTTACAGGAGCGTGGGCTTAAGGCGATGAAGGAATGATATCGGATTGGGACGCGGTGAATGAAATTAATCCAATGATGAGCATCGATCGACGAATATGCGCGGACGACGAATAAATAAGCTGCGAATTTATATTGCGAGCTTTTACGACGCAGATGTATTTGCGAGGCTCGACCGACGATTATTCGAAAATCGCTCGTCCTTCGATAAATCCGATATTCGAAAATAAGGATGCATAGATGAAGAGAAAGCGATGCACTCTTCGAAGAATGAAATTTCGACGTGGCTGAATCTCTTGCGCGCGTCCTTCGGAAGCTGCTTCTAATCCACTACTAATTTCCGATAATTGCTTCTCATCCGCGGATCGATAAATGTGGGAATGGACGGATTGACGAGGCCACTCGACGAGAAACGAAAACAAGATCATGGTATGTCGGAAAACGGGAACAAATCTGGGAGTGCAATAATTCATCGCGACCATTCGATATTCTTTGTCGACGGTTGCACGAGGGAGGAGGAAACATCGTCGAAGATAACGTGAAACGCGCAACTTTCATCTCGCAAATAAAATTGTGAAACGTCCGCGCCGCGCAGTAACGAACGACGATAATCCGTCGATGTACAACCCATCGACGAGAGGGCGAGAAATAGAGAGAGATTCGTCGAAACGCATCATTCTTTATTTAATTCCCATTCGAAGAGTTATAAGTCGATTCTACAAATTGGGCAGGTACGCGGAGGAAATAATGTGAGAATCGTCGGAGCGGTACGGCACGCACTATTGTCGGCGAATGCGGTGGGCGTAATATTGTAAAATTAGAACCAACCACCCAACCCCTCGTGTAGAATGAACGAAATTAATCGGCTCGCGAACGATTAGTCGATTTGCGAATACGAAACGAGGTGACACGCCAGTAGCGGAACACACGGCGAAACGTCAAAATCAATGGGTACTACTGGAAACCGAGATTCACGTTGAAAACTGAATATTTACGGTAAGCCCCTTCGACGAGAATCCCCTGTTAATGCCAATTCCAACCTAATACCTTCCTCCTCGATCGATTCCACCAACTGAATTATTAAACGATTTCCCTATTTCTCGGTAACTCACGGTCGACAGATGCAATATTAGTCAAACTTACAGTAAATTGCAATTGTTTGCGTTATCGCAGAATTAATCGAAGCAACGCTGTACGAAGTAAACAAAGGTTTAAAAATGCACATCGCCCTGATTAGCACGTACATTCTGCTGCGACGTGAATAATTAGTGTTGCGGGCCGTACGCGGTACGCCCGTCCGCGCAACAAAGATTTTGAATTAATATTGCACCTTCCAAGCGAGCGGTGGCGAAATGCTAAATTATCGAATGAGCGGACGTTTGACGCTTGACACACTGCTGACAAAAAGAGAATCGGAGAGGTTTTCCGTCCGTTCGGCAAACGAAAATCGATAGTCCGCGTATCGATGCGACGCGAAATAATCGCACCCGACCATTGTTACGATTGTAGGAACTCGTGTTTTAACCCACGTATCCGCGACCCGGACTCTTTCCTCTCTCTTTCCGATAATCAATATTTACCGCGATCACGCGTGTTCGACGTAAAAATATATAAACTCTATTTAACTGTTATTCCGGCGCGCGGAGAAATTTATTACAGATTCAACGCGAATTCTGTAAAATTTCCCACCGTAGTATACGTATATTTGACCGAGCTGCATATTTTAATGTACAGCATCGCGAAATACTTCACTCGTGAAATATTCTATGAAGTTTGCTCTCGCGGAGCAATTTAATTCGAATTGAAAATGAAATTGGGAGTTAGAACGAACGTCCCAATTGCGAGATGCAAGGAGGATAAATTATTTTATAGTTCGTGAGGTGGCTATTCACCGAAGAGGTTTTCAATGCACGATTGTTCGAGTACCCTATTGTATCTACCTATCGTTACGTACGTCACAATTTCGCGACCACGTAATTTACCAATGTAGATGAAAACTCGAAACTGTAAAGTATCTTGCACGCTAGTACCGTATCTCGCGTTTAGTTCATTACGCAATGCGCCTCTTATAAATCTCTCCCGATTTTAACACGATATAGAGGTTCATTTAAAATCCTTTCACCTCTCAAAAGGATACCTCACTCCGTCGCCGAGAGTGACAATGGCCTCTAATTCGCACCGTACGGATTTCCGGCTTACTATCGAATATTTTAGGTACCTTGCGGCATTTAATTTGACACATTCATCTTTGCTTCGGCCACATACATTGTGTCGTTGAAACAATCGCAAATGCTATTTTCCCTACTTCCGTTAAGCGATTCGTTCTACGTATTAGATAATTTCTTGCTTTTGCGAGCGATAGGTAATTAGTACGTTATGTTAATCGAATAGTGGAAACGAGCTCTTAATAAATGTTCATTTATTTGAAATTAATAAAACACGCTCTCCGCTTAATATTAACATAAATAACGAGCTTGTTGTATTAAACGAAATGTTGAAAATCATCGATGTTTCAAAAGAAGGCCAGAATTAAATTGAAGCTCTACCGTATTCGAAATAAATACCCGACGTATAAATACGGTGATAACGATTTACGCGGATATCCAAGTTTATTAAACATTATGTACCCTATAATATTGACGTATGCTTATTGCAACAGTAACTACTCACGATTCACTTCGCTCCCTCCACGATTTGGCCGATTTTCGAAATAATCTATTCGAATGATCGTCGACGTCGCATGCAGGCGGGCACAAGAGGCGCCGCAACGTCGACGTCGTTTCGTACGATCTACGGCCCACGGGCGATGATCTAAATTTTCCCACGGCACCGTTGAAACGCTCGATCGTGACTATCGCGCAGCTATTCTCGAAACGTCGCGTTGTAGTGGATGTTCTTTATCATCCGCGAGAATTGCGGAAGCTTCTCGTCGACGTGGACGAAATGCGAGAAAGAAGGAAGGCGCTTCCGGGTCTGACGTTTAGATGTCTCGAGAAGATCTTGTTCCAGCAAAAATAGAATCGAAGAAGAACCGGAGAAGCGTCAGGCTCTTACAGAAATATTTTCGTTTCGTTTTTCGCGCTTTTCGCACGCTTTGCCAAGTGTGAATATTCTCGCGAGTCTCGAATTTCAACTGGATATTTACATTTTTTAAGACGTCGATGGAAACGCGCGGCAAATTACAAAATGTTCCACTTGGAAGCGGTCCATCTTGCTGCTCGCAAAACCGACAAACTACCTGTCCATCCAGTGGATCGGAAAATTTTATATTCCATCTGTATTTATATTTCATGCCTCCCCATGAACGATTTAAAGCGCATGCGCTAGCGCTCGTGCCCGACGGTAATATTGCACGTGAAACTACACGGAAAGCGAATTTATATTTTAGCGACGCTAAAAGCAAAGCGGGCATCGAGAGAAATGTACTTGGTGTATACCGACGATAATGAATTCGCAATATTCTTGGTTTCGATCGCGATTGCTTAATAAATAGCAATTCATTTCGTTTCCTCCGAAATTGGCAGGACCGACCAAAGGATACTCGTGAATCCAAAGGAATAAAATTGACGATGTACGGTGCTTAAATAGAACTTCGATCGACAACACGCTAAAGTAAAAATCTAATGTATAATAAACGCGAATTCGAATTACGCGAGACAGAAGTTAATGTTAAATGAGAAGTGCAACGTGCTTCTACGTATTGAAATGGTTAACTTATAAAACGAGCATCGATGATGGAACGGTACTTGGAAATTGTCCTATTTAAAAACGAGGCCACGAGGGTAAATAATTTTGTGCAAACATGTCGGATGAGCGTTACAACGGACCACCGGAAGAGGTAATGCATCGCAGGGTGAAATGGTGTACAGTGGCCCGTGTATATTATATGAGGTAAGTGATGCTTGTAGCACAATTTGCAGATACGCGCTCGGACAGACGTGTGATTGATGCGTACATTGCATCTCACGTGGAACATGCATGCACGGTATGAGTGATACTCCTATTTTTAACCCCTTCTGGACGAGTTTTCAGCTAGATTTTTTTAAATCGTGGCGACAAGGCGGGTCAACGCGTGGGTATCAATTTTCTACGTCGAACTTTGTAACATAATGGGTAATGGACGCAATTAGCGAAAAACTAACGTTCGAAATGAAACAAAATGTCGTCTTCGGATTGGATGCTATATTTGTTATCAGATTAATTATCGATATCGTCTGCTACCCTCGAGAAAAGCGTCCATCGCAAATATGGGACGCTGCCTCGTGAGTACCATCGAGCCGCCAACGTCATCTTCCACTTCCACCATCTCCTCCTCGTTCTCCACCGCCGTCGCCGTCGTCACCACCGCCGCCACTGCAACGAGCGCGAATTAACGATTTAAATTTATACGATAAATATTCAAATCGTTAACCCCGGCCATACGATTTGCATGTAACTCGCGCGAAGTGTTACCGCGAGGCCTCCGCCTCCACCACTTCCACCTCCTCCGAGCGCGGTAGAAGACTCAGACTTATCGGTGGAGGATTACTAGCGGTGCCAACCCTACCTCCTCGTAAAAATTGTTTCCAAAAGATACTCACTACGTAATTCATTCCGCGAGTAAATATTCAAGTCCCCTAACGGTATATTTTACTGGAGAGAAAATTTCGTACGCACAGAAATTCCCCGATTACTAAATCTTCCTAATTTATTAATCGGTCCATTTTTGTGTTTAAGAGATCGATATCTCCCTCTTTCCAATCGTGACGAATAAAATAACTTTGGTACTGGTGAGTTATAAAGAGTCAATATTAAACTTCGAAGAAGCATATTTTCTCGAAGTTCGGTGAACGAGAGAGATCGAATTCATTAGCGAGAACTAAGAATTAATACCATTGAAATCCGATTGACCAGGAACGCATCCGGCGGAAGCAAGCAGGAGTGGAATATTACGTTAATTAAAATAAGGGGAAATTTAAACAATTTTTAAGAGTCGACTAAGAATCTTATCGCAGTCGGCCTCGCGGAACCAAGAGAGCGCGAGCAGGCGAGTGAATCTGCAAAAAGAAAGAGATAGGGTGCACGTCCGACGCCTCAAAGAATGACACGGACAAAAGTCGAGAAAGCAAGGAACGGAAAAAGAAAGGAAAAATTGGAAAGAGAATAAAGAGGAGAAGAAGAATAATAGGAGAGAGTCCTCTTTGACGCCTCCTGCCTCCGGAAAGAATCCGATTCTTCCGGAGCTCTTCTCAAAAATGAGATTCGAAAACAAAACCTCCAGAAGTACTCGTCGTCATGGGCGACCTTGTACGGAACGGCGCTGACGATTCGAAGCGGGGAAGACAATGTGGCAAGGGAAATGGAAAATTAGAGAGTGGCGGATAGAGTGAGAGAGAAGACGAGGAGGGGTAGTGTACGAGAAAGTGAAAGAGACTGAATTCCACGTGGGCAACGAGACGCGTGTAGGAATAATGGAGAAGGAAAAAGGAAAGGAGGGTGAAACGGGGGAGGGCGAGAAACGTCGGCGTGAAATAAAACGCAGGAAAGAGAAGCGCGGGCCGGTCCGCACGTTACGCTCTCTCGCACCTCCTCTTTCTCCTCCTCCATTCTCGCATGGAACCGCGCCCCGTTGTTTTTCGCTAATTAATTAACCAGCCGGCATACTAATATCGAGCTCACCCGTACGACTCTCCGAGCGGATATTTTTAATCTCGCCCTATCGCAGGTACATTCCTCTAACCAATGCGCCTTGGAGGGAGGGTGGACGATGATGTAACAAAAGCCAGATTGTGCGTACGTGCTGCCGTACGGAGCCGTGGCATTCCACGTATGTTAATACGCAAAAGCGTGGAAATGATTCTAGAGAGGTAAAGGCATACGTGGATGGCGGTTAAATTCGTAGAACTAGAGGGACGAATAATAAATCGCGTATTAAAATGTAAAATCTCCGGGTGTATTTGGCGGAGAGAGAGAGAGAAACGGAGAAAGAATGAAAATAACATTTATCTTCATAGTAGACGCGGAGTACCCCCCCCCCCCCCCCCCGGGGGAGCGGCGAGTAATGCACAAAAAAGAATCGCGCCGGAATCTCCGGCTAATTCCGGCGAGCGCACTGAAATAAAGTGCGTAGGAAATAAAGGGAAATGCACTTGAAGGGGGTGCGGATAAAGAGGTAGTGGAGAGATACGCGTAAGCAAGCATTAACGCTCGTTATCATTATGGTCGGTAGCAAGCGCGTGGAAGGGAGAGGAAAAGCGAAAAACTTTTCTTTCCGGTCGAGACTAATTGGTGGGTCATTAGCGTAACGTTTAATTGGCTCGAAGGAAGGCGATCGCGATCTGTTTTCAAATTTCAATACGGCCGTCCACCTGCGCGTACGGCCACCATCGACCTTTTTCATTTTCACGCGCGAGTCGATGGAGCGATGTAAATTCCAATTAATCGATCATCCACCGGCGTCGTACGCGATCGGTTCGCATGCTTTGCCCGAGATAAACATCGACGATCTGCAAGCCGTTCGTTCACGTTTTGACGTCCTCTCAACATCCTCTCGTCCTCGCAGAATCTCAAGTCGAAAGTTACGCGCGAGTCGCACGCATGAGCGAGCGGCTCGCGTATACACGGGGATCGCGCGCTCGGAATAAGGCATCGTTCGATGAATAATTCACGAAGTTCGTGTTACCGCTTCCATCCTCCTCCTCCTCGCCCTTTCCACGAGCCTTATCTAATGTCTACAAATTTCGCGGGATCTTACGCGGATTTATCGGCGCGCGCGGGCGTACGGGAGAGCGATTACGCGCGCCCTGATCGCGAGGAGAAATTGTCGCGCGAAATTGAGGCGGAGAAGTGGAGGTGTACGAAGGGTACGCGAAATGGGAGAAATCGACGAAAATAATAATCCCGATACTGGCCGCTTCGAGAAAATCTCGGGACGAGAGATTACGCCTGCATTTTCAATCGACCCGTTCGCCGCGGTAACACATTCATTTCGCGCTAGCCAGAGGAAAACGTCGAGCGCCAGCCGCCGCGGCTACGGCCGCTCGAGCAAAAGCGAATAAAAATAGTTCGGGAATCGGTAAAAATCGCGAAACGAAGATTAATTGTTGTCGGGATTCCTCGAGCGTGGGGGTGAGGAGGAGGCATAGGGGTGGCGCTGCACATGAGGGCCGTCCCAGTTAAATTAACCCGGAAATATACGATTTCACGGCGAATGAAATTATCGTCGTTTTCCGTGAATCGTTTTCTACGCTCGTCTCTCTCTTTTTCTCTCTTTCTCTCGCTTCCACTCTCTTCCTCCGCATCTACTCTTCGATTTCTCTCCCTCTCTCAATTTACTCTCCCGCACCCCATCGCGCTCGTTGAAGCGCATGCGCCCGCGCGAGAGCCGAATCGAATCGAGATCCCGATAATCCGCTCTGTAAATAACAGGCGGTTAATTTCGCGCGTCGCTCTCCGCTCCGGGTAACGGGATGATAATCGCAGATTTTGTCTCGGCCGGAGGATGATTTGTACCCACTGCACGATTATTTATCCGATACGCGCATGTTTATCGGCTATGGCACAGGGGACGGGTGGAACCCGATAGGCCGAACGTACGGACAGAATAGATCGGAAGCGAGCTAGAGTAACTCGTATTTGTTAAAGTTAATGGCCGCACTGGGCTAAATTTTGCGATCCGAACCTGGAAAGGATAATGTAATCGTTCGCTTTAGGTTCGACGAGCGTGGGGCGTGCGGCACGAAACGATCGAGCGAGGTGGAAAATTGAAAAAAAAAAAATGTTCCCGTCCCTTCGCGTATATTTCCGCCACCGACTCCAGCGCCGGCCGCTGGACCAACGATGGCGCGAGAGTTTGGGCTTTCGTTCGCTCCGAATCGCCGATAATCGAACCGACACTTTTTCCGAAAGGTCGATTATTTATTAAAGGGCGAAGATTGAAGGGGCGTTGGCGGAAAGAAGCGAGAGAAGCGTTACAATGTGGGAAAGAGTGAAATGTAATCATAGATTTTCGGCATTGAGAGAAATCTCGTGGCGCTGCACCAGGTGAATGAACAAATTGAAAAACAGAATGAAGTCGAGCGTACTTCGTGTTCCCATCAAGCGAGTGCATCCACGCGTAAAGACGAAAACAAAACTGAAATGAGTTGTTTTTTTCAGCTTTTCGTGTCGCTCCCTTCCACCTCTCTCTTCCCATTTCGAAGCTGGTACACCGACGAGCGCATTCGATTGTACTTCGATAAATCCAAATATACTTCCCGCTTCTATTTCCAAATGCAATCGTTCCTCTGCATTTTTCTGGTAATTCTCTCTCTCACTCTCACTCTCTCTCTGCCTCTCTTTCTCTGTCTGCAATCTAAGAAGACACTTTCTATATCCCTCTCGACAATAACCACCTTAACCAGGTTACGCACTCCACGTGCACGCGTTTCGAGGAGGACCTGCGCTCTCGGAGCTGCGAAAAGCAAATTTCCTCTCTCCCTCCTTTCCTTTTCCTCGTTTTCTCCCTTCTCCTTCACGAGCGTCTTCTCTCCGCAAAGATTTCCAGCGTGAACCGAGCACCACGATTCCCCTTCACCCTTCGCCTTTATTTTTCCAGGGGTCACCCCCTCGCCCTCGTTCTCTCTCCACCCTCGTCTCCTCGTTCGCGCGCGCATGCTCTAATTTGCCTTTCGAGGGAAAAAGTTTTTCCAATCTCTCGCACGGAAGTGGGCCCTGCTGGCGCGCGAGCTCCCGCGAGAAGAGGCGGACGGAAGTGAAGTTGGAAGCGAAGGGTGCGGGCCAGAAGAGGCTCCCGGGGTAGAGGAAGGTGTGAGCGGAAGCGGAGAGAAAGTAAAAGGGAGAAGAGAAAGTCGCGGAGCGCGCACATCAGGGGAGAGGAAGTGGTTGGCGGAAACGCTCTTACGGCCGCGGAAACGTCCTTGGCTGTTCGGCAAATTGAGTTCGAAGATATGCCCGCCTGCCTCTACGCACGCTCGAATCCTCTCGAGCTCGTTTCTGGCTGCTGCCTGTTCTCTTGGCGACACGACTAGCGCAAAGTGCCTCGTCGTGCCGATACAGGGAAAGAGAGAGTGTGTGTGTGTGTGTGTGAGAGAGAGAGAGAGAGATGGAAAAAAGAGGGAGAGAGAATCCAACGACTTTAATCTCGCAGTCGTACGTTTCCGCGGGGGGTGGAAACGATCGCATAACGGAGCGGGGTGCGAAGAATGAAGTAACGCGGAAAGTCTCGAGGGTAGTAAAAAGCGCGACGATTGGTCGTACGTCGCACGACGCTGCACTCTTCGCGGGTGTTAAGATTTTAGTGTCAAGAGGGGGTTGAATTTCTCGGCGTACGATCGTTCCTGAAAATATGCGAGGCAGGACATTTCTAGAAATTACCGAAGCTTAATCGTGAGAATACAAGAAATCGTCCAATGGCTTCGGTGAATATGCTCCTCGAGAGTTTCGATCTAATTGTAAAGCGTCACCCGTGAAGAGCACTCTCGATTTATCGTCAATTCAATTATCCGAATTGAGGCTTGAGGGCGGCCCACCTGCTTGACGGTAAACTAGAACTCGTCTCGAATTATCGGCCAGAAATTACAAGATAATTGGCTCCGACAGCTTCTTCGGATGTGCATTTCGATTTCCAGTCGTGGAAATGTCCCGAGAGAACCTAAATGTAGGTAATACTCCCACGCTGGCGTAGCTTCCACGCGTTTTGCCGCCGATACGGTAACGAGCGTGACTATTTTAATCTTTTATCGGAACTTAATAATGGACGCTTGAGCGAACCGGATTCGTCAAATGCCTCGGGTGAGCACGTCGAGTAAAACGTGCACGGTGACGTGAGTGGCGCATTGAATTTTCTCCGCGCACGAGAGTAGCTCCAAAATATGAGGCACTTTCAAACGTGAACAAAAGAAAAGGGGTTCTTTTATCCTGCCCGTATTCTCCTGTGTCCAATGATCGCGCGTCGGGAAATATGCCGGCGAATTAAATTCATTAATTCGTCGAATCAATTCTATCACCGGTGGCGACCCACGCCCGCCGCGTTTCCCATCGGTGAATTCCCTTAAAATTAAAACGTTCAATTTTACCTATTGGCAAAGCGTCGCGGCGGCGTGGTTATGCATGGAATTAATTAAAAAACGTAATTAGTGAGGAATTTAAAAACGGGCCGTTTAGTTCGACAGTGATGTAAAGGCTGGGAGGACGCGTGATCGATCGAAAAACGTAATTGCACGCACTCGCTCGTAAGTGCGACGCTTGTCGCGCCCACACGCGGGCGTTTATCTCGCGCTAGTCCGCGCCAATAAACGGCATCCCTCTCCCGACTGCGCGTGGACAAACGATGCGCGCCCAACTGCGGAGAAAGGGGAAATGAAAGCACGAGAGAAAGAGAGGAAGCAAACGCGAGGGCGACGAAGAAAGAGAAATTCGGGAGTGCATGGAATACTCGCATTATCACCTTATCTCGCGAATCAATCGGGCGTGTCCGCTTAATTATACTAAATTGACTAACGAGGTCGTTGAATCCCCTAACGATACGCGAAGTCTCGGTTTATTCAATCGAGAGCGAAGATTCGCAATTTCCAAATGCGCCGCTGGCTCGCGCGTATGCCTTCGCTTTTCCTCGAATTCCTTCGTATATAGTAATTCGGCGAGAGAGAGAGAGAGAGAGAGAGAGAGAGGGAGGAACGAGAGGAACTTTTTTCTATTAGCTCCAACCCCGTCAGCACCGACGATGAGAAACAGCATTAGAGATATAGGGCTGGCTCTGGGGTGTAGTGAGATACGTGAAATCCAAAAAGAGGGAGAGAAATGCGCGATACGAGAAACCGAGGGGGTGAGAGGTAGGGAAGAGGCAAGAGATAGGAGAAAAAGCGAGAGCAGAGAGGAACGAGAGAGAGAGAGAGAGAAAGAGAGAGAGAGAGAGAGGGTGGATAAGGGTGAAGTATTTTCAGTGAAAAAGGTCACGTTGCAGGGGTATAAAAGCTCGTACTCCTGCTGGCTGGTTCGTTTCTCGAGCTCTCCATCCCCGCATGCTAACCCCGTGGTTTCTATTCGCGAAATCCAGAGACACGGAGGGAGCCGGCCAGGCATGAGCACCCGTGCCCAGTACTATTCGTTAAATTAGGTACCAGGGAGCATAAACGCGTCGATTCGCTCTCGGTACTATTAATGCTTCGAGACCGGAGGCGGAATCGTGAGACGCTAAAGGAAAGGAGATGGGGGTGGGAAATAGAAGAGAAGGGAAAAAGGGGGAGGGGGGAAGCGTAGAGGTAGGCGAAGCTTATAAAACCATTGCGCCCGCAACTCGCCTCTCTTCGAACGAGCAGGCAAAAAGCTTCTTTTCCGTCGTTTTGCCGACGACAAGCGCGACGCGACGAGAGAATGCCTGGGTTCACCCCCGTCGCGCTTGTTCTCCGCACTCAACCCTCCACCACCCATCCCTTTTCATTCGGCCTCACCGCTCTCCCGCGTCTCTATTCTTCTCTCTCCCTTTCTCCCTCGCTCTTTTTACAAGGCCAGCTCGGAGCTAATAAATGATGCAAATAAACGAAATAGTCGGGGTAGGTAGGTGGGAAAGGAGAGAAAGCGAGATCTAGGCGAGCCAGGGGGGAGAAATCGCGGCGGGAGTACGGCCCTTTTGGATTGTGCGCGGATTGCCAAAATGGCCGTGGGTTTTGAGAAAATTCACTATTGCGGAAAGGTCGTGGGCTCGACACCCTTCAACCCCTGTTTCACCCCTTTCCTACGCGGCAGGTAACCGTAACATTTACATGCTAATAACCGTGGCGCCCAGACCGTCGCGAAGCTTGCCTGCTCCACCACTGCAACCCGGACGAATTGTTCCTGGCACGGACATTGATGCATGGGGCGAAATCTATCCTGGATAATTGCCCTATGATTACCCGTGCCTTCTCTCTCTCTCACTCTCTCATTCGCGGATATTACGTCTCGATTGCGAGCGAGGATTAAATGTGACCGGGCCAAGCATTTCGCCCGTGACGTAATTTCCCATCACTTTTGGCATTGACTCGAGAGACCGAACTGGTGAACGGTGCTAGTCCGTTCGTTCTCCAATGGGGCTGTGGCGCAGGAGGGTTGGCTCATTCGAAGGATTGCAAAACTCATGGCGCCTCGCGGCCTCGTAATTTACGCGTGACCGATGGAAACGTTAGCGAGAGACGATGGGTAAGTGCGCCTCGCACAGACACACACACACACACACACACACACACACACACACACACACACACACACACACTCACTCACTCACGCGTGTGGAGGGTTGACGAACTCGCACCCTCGCGCAGGCGAGCGAGCGATCGAATTCAGAAGCCTGAACCCATCCGGCCTCGTTGCCCTCGTCGCCACTCCTGGGCTCTGCTGTCCGCCGCTGGGGGATGTAACGCGCTTGCCACCCCCATCCTCGTCAACTTTTTCACCCTGGGACCGATCTTTTACGCGGAGGGGTGCGCGCGCGCGCGCCTCGACGAGGCCGGAGTTAATTACTCGCCTGGTGCATTACTCCGATTCGGGAGGAAGAAGAGAAGGGTGCGGAAAATACGCGAATGTGTAATTTGATGGCGCCGAGTATCGTTACGCGGAGAACGACTTCTCCATTCAGCTGGCGGCAATTTTCTATCGATTATTACTGAGCCCAGAATCGGTTAACAGTATTAAAGAAGGTAGCAGATGCTCGTACAGTGCAAAAGCCGACTTTGTTAATTTAAAATAGAAGATGGACAATTTTATGGCCGATACTGGAGTGTATAATGGCACGGCCTAGTGATATATTTTGCTTTTATTAAACTGCAGGCGTGAAGTTTACTTTTTCCTTCTCTACGACGAGGGAAATCTTGATCGTGCGAATTAATCAGCGTGCCCTGGCGGAGAGAAAGTACTCGAGAGCTTGTCTCGAGTCTAACGCAGGTTCATTTATTATCCCGAGTTTGAATCCCCTGTCCCTCCGCTCGGACGATCGAATTCAGATGCGGCTCGTACGACGGGACGTGGAGGGGTGCACAAACTTCGCCACCCTGGGACCGATCCCCTTCTCGCCTATATTTTCCAGGATAGGCGCGTGGGGATTAATTACGCCGCTGGGACTCCGACATATCGTTCGAAACGCTCGAGTAACGTTCGCAAATAAGTCTAATTGACTCGCCAACGAATATTCCAAGTTAAATATAAATTACGTAAAATTTAAAAGTACCCAAGGATGCGGATGCGGTGCGAACACGAGTACGTATCTCGCATCGAAGACACCTCGCATATACCATTTATATTTCTTATTTATCCTACGAGACCTGGACGGAGATATCGAAGCGAGAAAGAGAGACAGAATCTCTGGAAAAAAGTCAATACAACTCGACCTGTCTTTCGACCGGTTCAAATCCAATCGAAGATAAACTCCATTTTCTCCGAAATAAGGAAACGAAGAATTACAAACACCGTCGTTGTAAGGTATCCCCTTCTATGTAGTATTTCGAAATCTGAATATGTACGCACGAATGCAGGCGCCGTATTATCGTCCGAGATATAAATAGCGAACAATTTCTTTATATCCAATTTGCTCGTCACCGGCTACTCTCTTGGCCTTCTCGCGACAACATTCTCCCACACGATGGCCACACTCGGATATCTACTCGCCACCCACGCACCGTGCCGACTGCATGTCGGGCGCGCGCGGACTTAATGGTGGGGCGCAATTTCGACGTTATTATTTTCTCCGGTGATCATCAGGCGCGCACTCGGACATGCTCGATGCGCGAGAGAATCGCCCGAGGTGGACCGTCTCGCTCGTTTGCCCATCAATCTTCATCTGGAATGAAAGGCAAAGCATCGGCGCGCGCGTTTCTCTGCCGAAGGGAGGAGGAGAAAAAATTCACGCGCAACGATCGACTAGGAGAGATCCCCCCAACTGGGACTGTCTCGAACCTCGTTACCTGTCGGGGCTAATCGAATCGAGCCCGCTTCCACGGCGGATCCAATCGAGACGTCACGCAACCCCGACGACGTAAACACCGATGGACTCCGCCGCCGATCCTTTCGAATTACTCCGAAGGGCACTCTCGACTCCCGTTCACGAGCATGGCGGAGGTGGAGCTACTGCGGGGGTTTGTTTCCGATTGGATTGATGGAGAGTTCGTTGGCCAGACGTCTGTCGGTGGAAGCGCGAAATTGACACGGATATGCTCGATTTTTTTTTCACCAGAAGGTAGAAATATTGTCAGCTTCGTAGGATCTCGCGTGCCCAACCTAATCTCGTTTCGAATGCCACGAAGACATAATTTGATGATGAAATTGAGGTCGATCGTAGAAAATGTTACTACGACCTGGGTCAACGGTTTCGCGGGAGCTTTGCTTCTCCGTTGTGCCACAAGGGACTGTTGTGCACGGACAGTTTCGAATTTTGCGAAATTGGTACGAAATATTGGCAATCACGATTTTCGCAAGTCGAATCGAATGAGGTGAGACATTTTAATCCAACTGGGTCACAGGTGTCACGCTGAATATGGGATTGGTTAATAAATAAGTGATAAATTCGTGGTCTGCGAAAAAACCACATTATATCCTCCGATTGTACGATGTAATGGAAGATTCGAAGAGAAGAGAGATCGTTTATTTAGTATTCGTTCGTTTAGTATTTACCCGTATCCTTGGTCGTGAGAATTCTATATTTACCCATTTCACTGGATGGTAAGCGGAGTGGACTCTTACCTGAAACAAAGATAAAAATTCGTTAAAATTCATCGTTACTTATTCTCCCAACGATGTTATATTTCGAGAAATTTAGGAACAGATTCAAGAAAGATCGATTAACCTTCCCGTGAGGGAACATGCGATTGAAATCCCTCAAAAATTTGTCATCGAGCGATATTTCAACTTTCTTCGTTGATTTCGCCCATATCGAAGACAATCGACGAACGTGCATTCTAGTTCGCTCGAAAATAATCACGAATAGAAGAAACTAATAAATATATTCACCAAAATGCCACTGTGTCCACTGATCTACTTCTCTGCTCTACTCTAATTCCGCGTTTCCACCGCGCTAATACTTCTCTAATCGCTTTACATGTAAACTCGGAGAAGCTTCGAGAGCGTGGACTCGCGATCTATGCGTATTTGTTAGAGGTAAACAGGAGGAATGGAATCAACGACATTCGGCGCTTGTTACGGAAGCACTGCCAGCCAATTCCGTTCGGCATCCAGAATTGTCAGCACGCAATACTTCCCAGAAACACACACACGTGTAACGTGCACTGGCGAGATTCTCCTATCCTCGGTAGCAACCTGATCGGATGAAGGTGAATCCAATCAAGACGTCGCTCGACGAGCGAAAGGAAAGACGTCACGCGAGCTCCCGGTGCAAACTCTCCTGGGAAGGGCTTTGATCACCTAGGATTAACCTCACAATATCCTCGCGAGCTAGCGAGTGCCGCCATAGAGAAGGATTTCTAATGTCCCGTCTATTTACGACGTGACTTTCTAAACGGATATGCACGTCCTCGCGCGACGTACTTCCGGCGTGCTTACAGGTATCCTGATGAACGAGACGTCGACGCTCAGATGACGCTGATTATTCCGACGAATGAAATTTCGTAGAGGACGCTGACTCGACAAACACTTTCGTGGAGTGCACTCTCGCGCGTCAAATGCACCGGTATAATTGTGTGCCTACGAAAGGATTTGTCGTTTGCCTCGAGTACCTTTGGAAATGAAGATTCACCGTAGATCTATGGGGCTTTTACGCTTAATAGCGATTGACACCATTAAGACCTGTTCAAGTCTACTCTTCGCAATCTCTTTCTGTACACGATCTTTTTAACCTCGTTTCAGGCGCGTTCAGCGCTTGAAAACGAAGTCCAATAGACGACTAACGTAAATGTCAATTAGCTTATAATTAGCAAATTGCACGAGGGATCATCGAGATAGCTAATGTTAATCGTTCCGTCGCGGCAGAAGGTTCGTAAAATTGCAATGACAATTAAGGACATTAAGGAGAGTATCTCACAGTAATTACTTCATTTCCACGCGGCAGCCAAAATCGAAGACAGGGTCTGTAGCGTGTGCAAAGTGTGGAAAAATTACCGCTCACCGACTTCTTTGTTATTCTTAAACGACGAATTAAACGCGGCACTAAATTATCAGATATTACTCCGCGACGAAATAAACGGTGGAGGTAATAGATCCTCGTCTCGAACTCGCAACGAGGACATTGGGCCGCCAATTGGATCGCCACTCTCGCGAGTCCCTCTTCCAAAGAAGTTTCTAAAACGATCCCACCAGACGCTCTCCTAGCGCGAATAAAATAGGGAGCGAGCAAAAAATCCAATTTATCTTTACCTCGAGGGGACACACTTAAAACTCCTCCGACCATAAAACAAATTATTTCTTAGCGGCGTCACGAGCGGTAGATGGAGGCAACGCCACGTACTTTTCTACGGGAGGATCGGAGGAGGACGGTGGCCGGACGTTGGGCGTCGGCGGCGCCCGCGCGAAGCCAATTTGAAGTTCTCCAAATCGAATTCGAAAGCTCAACGTGCCGCCACGGGCCGACGACGGGGGAACGCGCGAAGTTCGTCACGCGAGCCACCACCACCACCACCACCACCACCACCACCGCCGCGCGGAATATCGTCCGTGACTTAAGGACTCGTGAGTTAAGGAGAACCCTTTCCCAGGATTTCGAGTAACACGAAGCGGAGAATCACGAGTCGGTCAGAGGGTTCATCCCCGTCGAGAATTCTGCTCGACCTCCCAACGTATTTACATCGTCCCTGATGCTTTGTGCTTTGCGCTTTGTTCATTGTCCTTTCTCGTCCCCGTTTTCTCTGTTTAGTTTACGCTCGCCCACAGTTCGCAAAACCTTTAACGTCTGAGTTACCTAACACTCTATTTCGACGCGTATCTTTGCTACGAATGCCAGTATCTTTAGAGTGATTCTTTAATTAGAGGGGGCACGAAATTTTGCCGCAATGTCTACTTTACCGTGTTAGTCCAGTGCTTATTACACCTTACGGAAAACGAGCAAAGTGGCTTACCGTTGAGGTGAGACGGGATTACTTCATCTGCGCTTGCTTTTTCTGCTTTATGCTCACCCGCAGACCGGAATACTTTCTCGGACACGTTAATTTTCCGGCGACGAGAAAAGTTCACTGCAAGTGTACGCGTAGAGATTATATTATTCACCGCTCTGTCGAGCCACTAAAGGGATACGCGTGCTCAGTAATGCAACGAACCGGAAAGGTTGAATTCGTTTTCCAGTTACCTGTCTAGAACCAAGTTGATTGGTGCGCGAATGAGCGTTGGAATAAATAACCTCATCTTGGGATGAGTACGCCCTACTTAGAATCCTACCCCGGTCTTGTTTGTTTTGTTACGTATTATATACTCGTCGATCTTAGGGGTCTCTTGGTTTCCGGCTACATTGAAAATATATTCTATTTTCTAGACTCTCCACCACCTATTCTTCGCCACGGTCACACGCGCATATGTAGAATCGACCGCAAGTCGACCAAAGGGCCTCTCGCGAGTGGGCACGCGAGAAAATAACCACGAGGGATGACCTTTCGTCTCTAACACGAAATGGTGGTCGTAACTCTTCGGAATGGGCGAGGAAAAGCGCGTGGACACGCGTTAATGATACGAGCGTGGCGCGGAAATTGGGGTATGGTACCTGGTAGCGAAATATGGCCCGCTTTACGAGATCGCTGCGGCCTGGGATAAGGAATGGAACGGACGGGCATCGAGAAGGGGTGGACGGATAAAAGAGAAGATAAGACCTACGAGCAGCGGAGACTTTAACTGCGGAAAGGAGAGAATGTGGGAGGGAGAGAAATACGAGGAGGGGAGTTGCAAACAAAGAAAGGGGACAATAATAAAGAGAGGTCGTAAACGGTGGAGAGAAAGAGAGAAGATCCAAGAAGATCTCGGAAGAGGAGAATGCAGCGTGAAAGGTAAGGACTGAGAGGATCGATTCGAAGAACTGTGCTAAGGTAGAGAGTGAGAGAAGGAGAGAAGAGTTCTGAAGCTGAAGAGAAAACCCCGGAAGTGAAGAGATCCTCGAGGAGCATCGT
The DNA here is from genome assembly GCA_944319695.1 of Tiphia femorata. NCBI lineage: Eukaryota > Metazoa > Arthropoda > Insecta > Hymenoptera > Tiphiidae > Tiphia > Tiphia femorata. The sequence goes on from OX090902.1 coordinate 8,452,089, forward strand.
CGATGAAGATCGCGAACGGTCGAGAAGGCGTTTGTCGCCATAAATGCGTTTATATCGTCGTGATCCAGTTTAAAGGGGCCATACGACTCGACGTCGTCCTCCAACCGCGTCCCTTCTCGCCTCCACCGAACGCGACAACCCCTTTGGATCGCGCCAGGGTACTTAAAGATCGACCGTTAAACGAGAATATCCGTGCCACATCGGCAAGATCCGTAAAATCATGCAAATCCCCATTTGATCACCTCCACGGACTAGATCTTTGCTGTGCCGCTGACTCTTTCTGGTCTTCTCCTTTAGGTACTTCGATCTGTCTGTTTCTTCATCCCCAGTCCCTTATTCGTATCTATCTACCTCTTGTCGACCGATCTCTAAAAAATGGATATTCTTTTATCGAAGGAAGAGAGTGGTCAAGATGTTGGAAAAATGGACGCGATAACGAATGCACGGAGGCCCGTGAGGTTAGGATTAAGTTCGATGTCTTCGGTCCGCGATTCTGCTGCACTCGAGAGAGCAGGTACCTCGGAATATAATTAATTCGTGCAACCTCGAACGTCAGCATAGCCGACCAAGGAGCGTTCTCCGAATCTTAAATTAGAGCCACCGAAAGCTCCCGCTTTCCTAGCGAAATCCATAAAATTTTGATGCCCGAATGAAATACTCCCGGTCGACACGGAATACCCGGAGCATGATTCTTCTTCGAGAGGGGCTCTCTTTCGGAGCTGAAATTTATGCTTCCGACTCTCGTTGGGTGCGCGTGACGTAGAAAAAGTAGGCGGAAATAAGCGCGAGCTCTGAGAACACGCGAGAGGGGAAAAGAGAAAAAGACGAAGAGAGGGAGCGAGAGAGAGAGAGAGAGAGAGAGAGAAGGAGAGAAGGAGAGGGTTTGACACGCGACTACTCTCCGTTGCCAAGAGGCTTGATTTTTACCCCCGCGAGGTCATAAATATGTTTCGACTTAGCTGCAAGAGGAGCGAGGGAAGTAAGCGGAAAGAAGGATTCCGGAAGAGGTACGCTCGCGACATGAAAATCCGACGCGCGGTTCTCGCGGTTTACGTAACACTCTCTCGGATTCGTTCTACGCCTTCTATCTCCGTTTTCCTTCCTTTTCGACTCCCCTGCCTCGGCGACACCCCCCTCCCCCCTCTCTCTCCCTCTTTCTCTCCCTAGGAAAAGAAAGGACACCGACCAAAAGGACGTGGCCTATTTTTGTCTCGGTCGCGGTTCTCGACGGCTCTTGAGAATTTTTTTTCTTTCTTTCACTCACCGTTCCTCTCGAGCGCGGGTGAGCGAGCAAAAGAACGAGAGAAAGAGAGAGGGGCAAGCCCATGGTAATTAAGGCCTCGAAAAAGAACCGGCGAACGCGGTTCCGGAAACAATGACCTGGCTCCCGCCTCCGTTTCTTCTCTCTCTCTCTCTCTCCAGTTCTTTCCATCGCCTTCTTTACCGTCTCACCCCAAAAGCTCGCCATTCTCCTCTGTCCTTTCGGCTTCTCCATCTGTGGCTCGCGAATTCCGGGTTAATGACGCGGAGAAAAGATTTAATTCCAATCGGTAGAGCCTTTTTCTTCTTTCCGCAAGTTTCGAGGGAAGGAAAAGTTCAGCGACGCTTGGACGAGGAAGGGCCGGGTCCTTCGTGTCCCGTCGTACCGGTGGCATTTTGGGGCGCGAAGAATCGACAGTGACGATAAATAATTCTGATGCCCCGTCGAATTAAAAGCCACGCTCAGGAATCCCGCTTCTTCTTAAAGAAACGCCTAAAGACTCTCGAGCCGAACTTTAACCCCGACGGGCCCTACTCCATTTCATTTCCATTTCCTTCGGAGCGTGGAAATACGAAACGGGCTAGCACCTTGCTCGCGCACGCCATCAATTACCATCCAAAATTGTCTAGCCCACGGATAGTGGGGCCCGTAAATTTTAATAGAAATCCAGCCGGCTCTAATAAACGGTAGTCTCGTGGCGGCGCGGCGCGCGAGCACGAGCGGTTTACGACTGCGCATTATGCCGAATCCGCACACGGCTTCGCCGAGCCGCGCCGCTTTCCCAATAACGTTGTTACTGCGCTGTAGTACGCAGCCTCGTAATTTTAAGGGGACGCCCTGCGACACCACGGGAACGTCGGAGCCACCGCCAAATGAATATCGAGGGCATGGGGACGACGCACGCGCGAGCACGCGGCTTACCGCTCCGTTCTTCATTCCACTTCCACCAACGATCATATGGTAATTCCGACGAGCAGACGATTTGCAGGTAAAACGATAAAACGAGCTTTCTGCAAATTGTCGGATTTTTGTCGCGAAATATCCGGAGCGTGGAATTATTAGGAAATGAAAGTATACGCCAACAAGTGTAAGCGTCGCGAGATTTGCGTTTAAAAATTGCAGCGGATGAGGGGCTGCAACATCGCCAGATCATAGACATATACTCATAGATCGAGCATCCTGTAAGAGGCGCTGAAGACTACATTAAAACGAGAGAGCAATAGTCAGTTAGAGAGCCTTAAATAAGAGTGACGACAAGGGGCTGCCACTTCTGATTGGTCCGCCATTTTCGATCGGTTTCCGCCGGATTTCAAGTTCGTGTGAAATACATTTCAGTTTCGTTGATATATCATTGCAAACCATGCTCAAATCAATACATATGTAGCAACACTCGTTGTTAATCGGCGTATAAATAAATAGAGAGTATGAACAGAGAGACGAATATTGAGATGAACTACAATATTATTTATTGTAATCCTATATTGTACAATATACATATTTGCATATTTTGTTATTTAATAGAACGGTGCATCGCCATCGATTTATCGTCGTAATATTTACGATTCGGTAATTACAATGCTTCGTCTATTTTTAAATGTGAAACGAACTGTAGCAAATTTACGCAATAATTTTGAACGCATATGATGACAATATTGAACATGACATGTGGGAACAGAATCAAGCTTGTTAACTAAAAACGTATGTAAGTTAACGTTACTCATATTATTAAAATAAGGACCGCAATGTCTACAAATATTTTGCAACCGTAAAAACATTTCATATGTTGGTTTCATATGACATCACTTTCAGCTTTCCGTCGCTTTTAAGTTAGAGGTGTGCTTCAATTACACTTTTCACAGATAGAACAGAAAGGACGCACAGAACAGAGAAAGAATATGTCTCTTTCTCTTTCGCACGATTTCGATACAACATGGCGGAATGTCACTCTTGTTGTCACTCTTATTTAAGGCTCTCTATGAAAGTGAGAGTGTCTCTGTTCAATAGGAGCGTTGGTGGGGGAATAAGAAGAAAAGGAAAAGAGCGTTTACGGTGTCGTTTGCGTGATCCTTCTCCTTCTTGTTTTCCGCCTCTCCTCTTCCCACGGAGCGAGAGAGAAGGCCTCACTTTTGCTCTATCTCTGTTCTTCAATGTAGTCTTCAACGCGTCCATAAGGAGGCGCAGTCTATGACTATAAGTCTATGGGCCAGATAGACTATCAACGAGAAAAGACGAACCCCTGAAAAAGAGGGGAGACGACTTCCACACCAGACCGAGAAGAAGCGCGATCAGGGTGAGCGAGTCCTTTTTGTATCGAATTCCGAAATATATTAGCTATATTAAGTAGGAAGTGAGTTTTCCTACACGGAGTAGAAGTTAATATATCATCGAAATTTAACCGTTGATTTTCCCTGCTTTCACGATACCGCGAACTTCGCCTCTCAAGTGCATTCAACTCTCGAATAGCGCGTAATTACCGCCAACTCTTTAACACGATGCAATTAACGAAGCGCAAGATACGAATAATAAATTCGTTGATATGATAATTTTCTATTACGTCGATCGCACCCGATGATCGATCCTTGCTAACGACCGGTTCGTTAATTAATTACGGTAAATATGACGTTGGACATTACCATGCATTATGACGGAAATGTCACGCGCTCGGATAGGGTGGATGATAATGCGAATCTGCTTTTGTAAAATATCCACAACGGTCCTGAAGTCACGTAACGACGAGTGCCGTGGACAAATTACTCGACCGATGTCAAATTCGTATGGTCAAATTACACGCTTCGTCCAGAATTTGAGGAATGTGGAGTCGATCGTTTCCCGGCTCGTGCCTAATTTGTCTACCGCACATAATTGATATAGACTACTCGTAAAATTCCTCAGCAACGATCCACGCGATCCTAAGAGTCAAATTCGAGTTAATCCAATTCCTCGCATTGACAAATTGACGATCTACGTCCCGCCGGCACTCAAAGCGTGCACTTTACTCGGAAGTTGATGAATAAATTCATTGATAATATTCGGGCTCGTCTCCACGCCATTGTCGCGGATATACGCCCGACGACGGGCCTCGTAAAATTCCACAGAAGCGATCCTCCGACGTGGCTCTACTCTAATTCTAGCGATACGCGATGGGAATATCCTTCGATTCTCTCCTTTCGTCGACGTAGAGAGCGTCGTCCTCCTTCCGCTTCCGCGAATTATTAGGTGGAAGAAGAAGGAGGAAGAAAGGAGGGAGCACGGATCGGGCCACGTAGACCAAATTGTACCAAAATGAGTTTGGAGGAGAGAAAGGAAGATGGTGGGAGGATCCTCTGTTTGCCGGTGACTCACGTAAATCGGATAAAATAGAAATGAGGGAGAGGAGGAGGGTACGGTGGGACGAGAGAAGGAGAGAAGGAGAGAGCAACAAGGAGAAAGTTTTGGCGAACGAAGCTCTAGGCAGGGCCTGGCGAGAAGCTCTAGAAAAGGATGAAGGAGAGGGGTCTTCGAGCTTCCTTCTGGAGCCTCTATCGCACGTTCCGCGCTATCTCGCACCGCAGACACGCTCGTTCGCGCCTCTATTCTCTTGTACGCGCGTGTCTCGTCGCTTGCACACACGAATTCCACGCGCGCGCGCACGCGCGCGCCCACACAGGGATAATACCGGCCTCGATAAAGGACCGTCCGCGTGTTCTCCCGGGGGTATATGCCTCGCAGTCGATAGGAACGCTCTTCGAATACGTGGAAAGGAGGGATGAAGAGGTAACGGGTACGTGGAAAGAGAAGAGGGCAGGATGAGGACGCTTTACCGGCTCTAAAGGTAGAAGCGTAGACGAGGGAAGGGTAGAAGCCGAGCGTCCGTGACGGCGCGGAATCCGTATAAGTCCTCAATGAATTCCTAAACGAGCCGCCACGATTCCCATGGTCGAAGGAGCGAAAAATCGAGTAATGCCGATACCGGCGAACGGTTTTGTTCGTCGAAAGGTGGAAGGAGAAGGAGGTGGAATCAGCCGAGGAAATGTCGGAGAGAAGGAGGCAGGAGGGTGAGGCACGTTTTCTCGCACGTGTACCGGACGCCGCGAGATTCTCCGATGTTTTCGACATATATACAGGGTGGTTTTGGCTCAACTGTCAAGCCGGAAACAGTGAATAGAGCGGCTTAAAACAAACAGAAAAGTCCTGGACCATTATTCAAAATTCGCAATATTGATCGAGTTATTAACTGTTAAAGATCAAAGGAAAGGGCGTCCGCCAAAACGGCAACGGGAGGAGCGCTAGAGCCTCTGCGAGCTGTAGGACGGCCCAATTTGCCTACAAAGAAATGCGGGGTGCGGTAAGGGGAAGGATCATACGTCACTGCACGCGGCCAAGCGGGCGTTATTCTGTGGTGGGGGCGATCACTATCGCTTCCGAGTAGCGACACTCGCAGGCAGAGGTATACGCGTGGACAATTTTTCGAAGGTGCCTGCCTCTTTGTTACGCACGTACGCTCGAACGCTGGCTCCTCTCTCTCTCTCGCTCGCTCGCTCCCTCTCTCCCTCTCTGTCTGTCTGTCTGTCTGTCTCAGGACGCGAGACATTCTGCACGTAAAAATAAATGCGTGTTTTCGCTATGTGTACTCTTTGCGAAAATTATTACGTACGCTATCCTTTCCACACCACCTAAATGCCTGTTCGAAATGCCTTCCCCCTTCCCGCACACATATTTCGGCCCTTCGTATAATATTGCGCGTTGCTCTATGTGTTATTTCCGGCGTGATGGTATTGAAGGCCGCGACAATTATTACATTAATGCCCTATACATTGATGTACATACAGTGGACTAGGCCTCCTGGGGATACCACTATAAAAAAAACGCACCCTCTTATCTACCGCTAAGTGGTGTGAAAAGGATAGCTTTCGTAATAATTTTCGCGAAGAATACACGTGGCGAAAACACGCATTTATTTTTACGTGCAGAATATCTCGCGTCCTGAGACAGACAGACAGACAGACAGAGAGGGAGAGAGGGAGCGAGCGAGCGAGAGAGAGAGAGAGCCAGCGTTCGAGCGTGCATGCGTAACAAAGAGGCAGGCACCTTCGAAAAATTGTCCACGCGTATGCATATCTCTGCCTGTTGAGTGTCGCTACTCGGAAGCGATAGTGATCACCCCCACCACAGAATACCGCCGGTTTGGCCGCGTCCAGGTGACGTATGATCCTTCCCCTTACCGCACCCCGCATTTCTTTGTAGGCAAACTGGGCCGTCCTACAGCTCGCAGAGGCTCTAGCGCTCCTCCCGCTGCCGTTTTGGCGGACGCCCTTTCCTTTGATCTTTAACAGTTAATAACTCGATCAATATTGCGAATTTGGAATAATGGTCCAGGACTTTTCTGTTTGTTTTAAGCCGCTCTATTCACTGTTTCCGGCTTGACAGTTGAGCCAAAACCACCCTGTAGATATACGAGTATATCCCGACTTTCTTCGTACTTTCGTATACGCTTCGTCGGTCGAACTTCGCCGACGGAATTTCCAAGGTGTCCGTGAACCTTCGACTCTAACCCCTTTCGGCACGACGATCGAAAAATAATCTGGAATTATTTTTCCGGATGAAGATGAGAGCGGAAGCGCCACGTTCCCCCGGCGCTTAATTTTCAACGACCCTCTCGATTCTTCCTCGGTATCGACTTCCTCTTCGCGCCTCCCTGTCTCGTGCGGTCCCTACGAGGGCGCGACCCACGAAAAAAACGTCAGGGGTGATTTGCGACGAAGACACGAGGGATAACGAGCGAGGAATAATGAGGGAGAAACGTCGACGAAAACGACGGATGCGCTGTTTGGCGCAGGAGGAACAGTACTCGAGGGGACGATAACTTGACTGCGAGTAGGGAGGGTTGATCTCTTAAACGACCCCAAACGATCGATTCTTCCTTTAGTCGGTACTTGTAAAGTATATTCGTTGACGAGTGATAATTAACTTGCAAACGCACGTGAGATAGGAATAGGTACATCGCAAAGGGTCACAGAGAAATTAACGAACGACGAACGATAGTGAGAATATCAAGTAATTGCGTGAAAGTGCATATCGAGAGCATTAGTTTCGACGAAATGTCCGCTCCAAATGTGACTCGCGCTCGGCGCGTAAGGAGCTTTCGCGAAACATTATTAAACGCATTATTAGCCATCGTCTGTAATTAATTGGATACTAGAGCCAGTGGCAGGGCTCGCTCGAAACAGCCATTACCCCGCGCTTCGTCGGAAATCCATTATCGACGAAATCATAAAACATAAACGACAGTTTGCATGCATACCCACCCTAGCATGATTTCAAAGCGATTCTCAGTCATCGCACACGCGGTTAATCGCGGAGAATGTTTATAGTTATCAATCTGGATGCCCACTCCCTCGAATATCATTTCGAACGATTCGATTCTCTCCACGAGTAAAATTGCCCAGATACGTGCTTAGCTTCTTCGATGATGAGCTCGCGCGTCAAACGAAACATTTATGAACGTAGTGTTGTTCATAATTGCCACTGCATCCGTTTCGTTACGATTGTACGTTGAGAATCGATAGATCGGGTAGAATGTGTTTGCATGCATCACGAATAATGTTTCCCCGGCTCTTAAATGCGAGCAAGAATTATTGAGGAACAGCATTCATTCGAAACACACCGGTATACCGCGTTCCTTTCATTGTCAAGCTACCTTGGTAAAAAAAACGCATAGGACGAACTCTTTTGCCTATCGTTAAAACAAATTTTCAAGTATTTTTTTCAAGTTCTGCCCTCGATCGCGAGAACTGTGCAACGCTATGCGTTCTCGCGATAAATTTGCAAGAACACGCGAGACTCGAACGAGAAATAACCAGAAACCATCGCAGTTCACGAGATACCATCGCGTCCACGCCCCATCCATTCCAACCCCAGCTTTCCAACCCTTCGCAATCATCTCGCTCGATCCCGCAAGCATTCGCGCTATCGTCCTCCTTTATTATTAATTTACTTTTAATTACCGCGGGCGAGCAAGCAATCTCGCTGGTTCTTCTAATAAAAATAGCAGAACAACGTATCCCCCTTATCGGCAGTATCGTACGAATGAAAAATTTATCCTGTGCGTGCGAGTGGAACGAACGAGTACACGAGGATCCTTTTCGCTAAAAGCGAGTGAGGATTGAATGGAACTTTAACTAGAAAAATGTACAGGAAGGGAAGGAGAATCAGATGTTTTTTAACCGCTAGATGGACGAAGATGCGCGAAATGGGAAGGAAAGAAAAAGGGTAAATGGTTAGTGGGACGGTCCGGTGAATTTTTCGCGAACGTTCGTTCGCCCGATTTGGAGAAAAAGTCGTGGGTAAAGATTTACGCATTGCTACGGAGGACGAGAAAGGGGAAAAATGAGAGAAAAGGAAGAGAGAAACAGAAGAACGAAATTGTTTCTTCTTTTGTGTACCAGCTGGAGGGACGCGGTACGCTATCGCGCGCAACGCTTTGGAGCGACTAGGATGGAAACGAGGTCGAGGAAGGTGAAGGCTGAAAAGGTAGGGTGAATCGAAAGGCGAAGGACGGAGGGTTGAGAGAAGTAGAAGACAGTCTCGCAGGGTCGAGGACGATCGCGGCGAACGAGGTGACCCGACCCTTTAACCGGACGCAATTTACCCTCCACCTCTCTCTCGCTCTCATTTCTCCACTCTCTCGATTCTCTCTCCGTTTCCTCCACTCTCCTTCTTCTCCCTTGTCACCTTTTCCTTTCCTCGGTCCTATTCGCCTTTTTAACTCGCCACCCGCCCGCTGACCCTTAATTCCTTCCCTCTCGCGCACCATAAAACAAATTCGTCCAATCCAATCCCTTTAACCCTGTCTCTCTTCTTCCGACCCCTTTCTCTCTCGGTATTTCTCCCCAACAGCGCGGCTGCCAGAAAGAGCAAAAGAGGACCGAGAGGAGAGGCGTTCCGAAAGAAAATTTAATTTGTCGCTTGTCCGCCGTCGATCCGGCAAAGTTAGCGGCCGAAGCGTAAAGCCAACGGGGACGATCGCGTTACCGCCGTGGATGATATTGGCCGAGGGACACCGCCTGCCGCTCCACCCCTTTTCCAACCCGATCCACCTCCCGTATCTACTCGCACCACTTCGCTCCGCCGCCCGGTGTGTTTCGAAGTAACGGCAAACGGTGGCTGAGCGGAAGCGGAAAGTTTCGCAAACGGCCGAAAGTATCGGAGGATACGTTGTTGCGAGGAGCTATAATAGTTCTCTGGGAGTATGTCCGATAAAAAAGTACGAGGCATGGCAGAGAAACAGAGGGAGAGAGAGAGAGAGAGAGAGAGAAGAAGCAAAAGAAGAAGAAGAATGCGGAAACGCGAAGGAAAGGGTGGCTGGGAGCTTCGCAGGAGTTGAGTGGTAAGAGCCGAATATCGAGGTGCCGGGGCCTGTGTTTTCGAATGAAAGGGACCGAGAGAAAAAGAGAGAAGGATCTGAGGGTGAGAAACGAGTGAGGACAAAAGAAAAAAAAAGTAGAGAGGGTAAAGAGGCAAGGAAAGAAAGAGAATGAATACGAGTGGAAGAAGAAGGAGGAAGGAAAGAACAGATGGAGAGCGAACGTGCTGATTTTTTAGGGAACGATTACAGGCGCGAGGACGAACTACTCGCAGGCGCGTAATTAGCGTCGTATTATAAGCCCCCCCTCCCCAGTTTGCATTCAAGTACTCGACGCAATACGCCCTATTTCTTCTCGCGCGACGCCCTCCCAAAATGGCGCGACGCGCTGGCACAGTTTTTAGCCTAATAGGGAAAATTTCCACGTTACCGACCACGACGGCATTCGCGCCATCCTCCACCCTCTCTCTCCTGTCCTCGTTGCTCTTCGCTTCCCTTTCGAGCCGTAATAATCACGGCAGACACGATAACCTCGATTCCACCTACTCGCGAGAGATCAAGGGTCGGAAAAAGAACAACAACGCAACACACTCTCGTCCAATGGAGCGACACAATACTTGAATGGACAATTTTTCAACAATCCTTCGAAACGACGATGGTTTCTTCAGATTTTGAAGCTCGAACCGAATCGTTTGTTCGTCATTTGTAGTTGATCCAAGGACGGAGGCTCGCCATAGGTTCGACGCGAAGTGCCAGACGAGTTGTTTCGATCGTCCGGAGGATCCAAGAGGGGAGGTGGAAGCACAGGTGAAGGAGAAGGTGGAGGAGAGAACCACTAGAGAAATGAAAGGGGTACGACAGATTCGTATCCGGGGTGTCTCTAAACTCGTGCAAACAGAAGTAAGAGTGGCACACGCGTCTCGCTCGTGCGCGCCACTGGCGTTGAATTACGACGCTCGACACACTCCCCCTTTTTCCTCCTTTCGCATTCTCCTCCTCCACGACGAATTTAAGCGCGGAGCGTATCAACACTTTCTGCTGTGCAAACAGCTCCAAAGAAAATTCGCCTCTCTCCTTTCGACGCGTAATCTTGTTTGCCTTACTTATTCAGGACCTCTCATTTCTTCCCTTTTCAAAGGGCTCACGCAAGAGCGCCTCGTGCGAATTCACCTCCGCCTCTCACCCTCTACCTACGAGCATCCCTTCAATTAGTACTATATCCAGCCCTCTTCGAAAATAATAATTAAATTCCGCGTGCGCATCTCTCGTACGCGAATTTCTCCTTCGACGCGCGCGCGCTCGTCCACTCGCGTGTCTCGTTTCACTTTCAGTGACACCGACCACATAGTAAAAATGTCCACGCACTCCCACGAAGTTATTTCTGCCGAATAGACACTCGAGCGAGGGGAGGGGGGGGGGGGCTGTCTTTCACTTACGCGCCAAATGAAGTGCCTTCCGTTCTACGGTAACACCCCTGCTTCGTCCAATGACAGTTCTCCCATTCCGCCACTTTTCACCACCCTCTCTCAGCTCGTTCTTTCCCTCTCTTATCGACCCCCTCGCAAATTCCTCTCTCTCCATCGGCCTTTCTCCTTACTCGAGAGCGCTGCCCTTCGCGCCCGGTTCTCGTTCTCGCGATAATATCGTTAGCACCCAAGCAAATTAGCCCTTTGTAGTGGTTTCCGTGATTGCACTGTCTGCGTAGGTAGAGGGGTGGAAAATGAGGAGGGACGCGCGGGCGACAAGGGATGGTAACACAAAGGGTGTAGGGCGACTGCGAGAGGACGGAAGAGAAGAATGAAAGGAGAAGAGAGAGAAAGAAGAAAAAGAAGAGAGAGTAAAGGGGTGGATTGGTCAGTTGGAGGGTGTAGGTAGCCTCTCCTCGGTGACGTAAATTCTTCGTAAACACGCGAGGCGAAACGGTAATGAGAGAAAAGGGCGAAAAAAGAAAAGGGGTGAGCGGCTCGCGCGCCATTGCCACTCCCGTTTTGCCGCCGTAGGAGAAACGACCGGTCAAAGGTACGACACAACGAGTCGCCGGTTGACGAATCGCGATGACTCGACTTTGGGACGGTGGAAGGGGGTGAAACGACGTTCTCGCTCTTCACCCTCACCCTTCCTTCGTGGATACACAGCACGCGTAGAGAGAGCTTCGCGACGCTCGGCGGCGTCGCTTTAAATTTACCAACCAGCCAAACGAGTAACCGACACTCGTTAGCGGTCGACTGTCATTCGGGTTACACGCGGTGCGCGCATGCGCGCGCGTAATTTCGTCGGTAAGAGCGAGAGAGAGAGAGAGAGAGAGAGAGAAAAGGAGATTTACTCGCGCGCGAGAAACTCGCAACATCTCGCCCACGAATAATCTCGATTATAAACGTTCCGTCGAGTCCCGTGTTTGCTCGGAAGCCGCGATTAGCGCAACGTCGAGCTAGACGTAAAGGCGTCTCTTAATTGGAGCTTAATTGGCCGATTAATAGTGGGAGGATGCGATCGCGCGCTTTCTTCGCGGGTGTAAGCGATGAGTCTAATTTGAGTAGCCACGCAGCAAATGTAGAAAAATCATTCAACCTGTACTCGAATTCTCTACAAATATGTTCGTCGCCTTAAGAAAAAAATCTGAGACGAGTTTGAAGAATTCAAGAACGACCGAACCGTCACCGGCAAACGTCTGAACAGCGTCGATCAATAGAGAACAAGGTAAGAGAAAGGATCTTGCATCTTGCCAACCCCTTCGACGCAGATAGCAGATATGGCACGTTCGTTGAGGACGCGAAACTTTCAAATAACAATGAAAACGAGGAAATGCGAGTGGCATGGGATCGAGGAGAGTAGTGGGAGGGCCCGAGGAAAATTAAGCGATGCTGGAAGGGGTACGTCGCGACGCCACTGAGGCGTCGTAACGCTTAAATGGGCTTAGTTTACAAGAAATGCGCCTGTCCCGGCACGAGCATCGCGCGCTCTCATAGCTGCCATCTCATCGGTCGCCCGATATTACTCGAGAACCACTTAAATACCACCTAATTAGCCGGAACACGAGACGCCGGCGCTCCCACTATCGTCGTAATTAACGCTTCTCTCTCCCTCTCTCTCCCCCCTCTCTCTTTCTCCTCTGATTTTCGCATCTTTCTATCTGCTTTTTTTCTTTTTCTATTCTTTTATTTTTATTCTCGGTCTACTTTTAAATTCCTTTTTTGTGATATATCCTCGGACGTACACCTTGTAAAACAAAACTGACAATGAGTCTAATCTTAAAATCTCCTTCTCTGAATTTAATTTCCTGCTCTCGATTCGCGAAACGTCAATTCGAATACTCTGAGAACCTTGACGTGTCTTGGACTTTTGACTGCATCGTGTTGAGGGGCCGACAGAATATCGTTTAAACGTACGTTATGATGGAAAATCAATTTCTGTTTCAAATTCACGGAGGAAGTCGCGATAATTCCACAGAATCTTCCTAAAGATACTTTCTTCGATCTACGTTAATTACGTAATATCAAATTTCAATCCAAGAGAGTGAAGTCCACGAAAACTTTAACAACCCCTTGCTTTCTCATCCTCTTCGCCGATTAGACCAGGTATTTATTAACTCGATAAAAGTAAAAGTAGGAAATCCTCTTGCTCCTCCTGCACGTCTTCGCTCGTAGACGTATCAAACCCTTATTAATTCCGACGTAATCGCAGTTAAGTATCAAGGGAGACTGGGTCAAGATCGAGACTCTATCGCACCTTTACGTCATCTCCATCCGAGAGCTTCCAGCTTCCTACTTCCATCCACCGTCGTCGTGCTAGGCGTTTATTAATTCGGTAATTACTGCTTCGGCTCGAGGGCGAATGTCTTATCTCGCTGGTAGGCGATTAATTAACGACTAATTAACGATTAATTATTCCACCAGGCTCACCTCGTGCACGGCCGATTGCCTTTAACATCACGTATAGGTACATCGGTGGCAGGGCCGTAAGAGCGTTGAGACGCGGAGCGTTGTCGACGTCGCGGTCGTCCTTCTCGCCTCGCACGGACCGGATAATTATTAACGATCCAGCCCGTTTGTGTAATCGGGATGGTGTCGACTGTTAATTATCATGCGTAGGCACCCGCCCGATCGTCGATACTCCAATTTCACGTGCGAACTGTAACGCCACAATATAGTCTCCGTATCGATAAACGTGACCTCGCCGATCTTCATGCCTCAAAAGGTTTCATCCTCCCAGCGCCAATTAAATAATACCTCCATCGCTAATTACGTAATGTCGCTCTGTCTCTCTCTCTCCCTCTCTCCTTCTTTCTCTCGTTTTCTCTCTCGACGAATCCAGAAACGCTTCGTCCGTGAAGAACACGAGCGAAAGTAATCGTTGGTAATTGAATAAGGGTCACGGGTAATTAAGTCCTTAAATAACAAGAACGCGTAATTTCCTATGTATCGTAATCCGACTTTTATACTTTATTCGCACAGGGTGCTTTTGAAAAAAAAAAAATTTCCACTCCGGGGGATAAGCCGAGGGCAATGACTCGTCGAGGCGTGTAAACGGCCAGCGTCCTCTTTTATCTTATTTTAAAAAGGAGGAAAATGAGAGTCGACTAAGAGTTGTATGAGTTTTCATTTTGCTGCGATGAGGCAGGTGGTGCCAGATGACCGACGGTAAATCACAAATATGCGCGTAAAGCAAGGGATTAACGTAGGTATCACCATATAGGGCACCGTAATTAGTGGCATTTACATTACGCAGGCTCTACTGACGATCGGGTTAGGATTCAATTTCTCTTTTCGCTCCACGCGATGCGACAGCGTTGAAACACTCGTGTCCAACCGGAGATTCTACTTTGCGTTCATCGATACGCAGGACCGTTTTCTCTCGACACACGTATCGCAAACAGGGAAGGTCTTCCTTTCTCTTCCATATTACGTAAATTCGAGCACCGAGCGATATCCATCTAGCCTTCTTCACGGTAGACAGCAGCGTAGCCTGTACCAGCCGGTGACACGATAAATTTTAACCAGGCAACCGGGTCACGCGACCATGCGCAGACAATTTTCTAATCCCCTCGAAAGGGTACACGGGAGAAAACTATACGTCGCTGGTAACGAGATTGAACTAGCGGAAAGAGGCGAGAGTGTGGAAGCAGCGAGAGAGAGAGTTACGACTACCATTTTCCTTGCGGCGAACCCTCTCTCTGGCGCAGCCTCGCTTAATTCGAGCGCGTACCCAAGGACCGCCTCCCGGTGATTAAAAAAGAGGAGGAAAGAATTTTGCCGTCCCCGCTAGCCAAGAAATACGAGTTCACGCGCGCCCGCTGAGCTTGCCCTTTTAAGGGCCCAGTCCGTGCGGAGCGTGCGCGCGCTCGATCGCACGTGCCCCGCGGAGGCGTGACCGTGAAACAATGGGGCGTTCGCGGTGGCCATAATGGGAAGCTTATCGACATTTATGACGCTCTTTATATCGCTGTAAATCTTCTCGTGGGTGCCTGTGCGCGCCTTCTGCCACCCCACCGAAAAAAAAAGAGAGAAAAAATGTTATTAACCGCCCAACAACGGGTTGTTCCGCCAAGGGCGAAGAGCGACGGGAAGGGGTTGAAGTTATGCGATCCTCGCGCGTGATATCCTCGCGGAGGAATTTTATGCGAGCAGGAAGGAGAGATAGAGAGGTAAACGAGAACTGAGATAATGAAAGAGAAAAGGAAAGGGGAGGGCGAGAGGAAAAAATGATAAGAAATGGAGGAAGAATAAAAAAGAGAAATGTGCAAGATAAAAGGTCCATACAGCCGTGGTTGATTCCTCCGACGCGCGAGCACCTTTTTTCCTCCTGGTTTGCCTCCGCATTCTTTGCCCTTTTCTGTGAATCAAATAGGCATCGAACGAGAGGAAAGCCGCATGCGTGCATAGTGGGTGGTCGAAGGTGGGGAGAAGGATGGACCAGAAGTGTGGTTCGATGAGTGACGGGTGCGAGCATGTGTACCTATAGAAGGACAGATGGATGGATAGCGGGGAAAAAGAGGGAAATGAGAAGAGAAAAGAAGAGTGGAGAACGATGGAAAAGTCGAAGCATGGAACGTGCCGGCGGGGATGAAATGATGTGGGGGCGGGAGTGGAGATACCGACGAATCCTTTCTGCGCCAAGAGAAAAATTAATAATCCACCATCAAGCGACTCCGCCTGAATCTGGGCCAACTATTTCCCGCCGGTAACGTGCCAAGGGGATTCATCAGCTAGAATGCCTGGAGGGCAACGGCACCACCCACGCTCTCTCTTCCTCTTCGCCATCTGTCTTCCCCTTTCCCTCCGCCTCTCGAGATTCGCAGAAAAAACCATTTCAATTATCACTCTTTGATCAAATTCGCGAGAGCGCAAGTATCGCGAGGCTCGTGCGGCCCGATTCGCGGTAGCCTTCTCCTTTCTGCTCTCCTTCTTCGGTCTTCTTTAGTCTTCTCTTCCTCCAATTGCTCTTCTTCGTTCGACCATCGACGCGCCCTCCAGTCCAGAAATGAATCCGTACACCCGCACCTCTCCCTTCTGTACGCAAGCTTTTATTATTTGCTCCTCGAATTCGCCTTCGGACTAGACCGCGTAAAAAATATTGGCGGTACGCGGAACGTCTGCAAGCTCTCACTCCACCGAGCTTTTGATCACGCCGGGATGAATATTAATCTGGACGAGGTGTATTGGCTTTCCTATGGCTGAAAAAATGTAGAGAAGGGATGGGTAGAGTAGAAGTAGAGAGGGACGAGGAACGCGAAGATAGAACGAATCGACGCCGGGTAACGATAGTAGAAAGGAAAAAATGGTTGAAGATGCCCATACACAATGTTTCGTGGCACCAAATGGGTATATACTTGATGTACATGCCAAATTTCGTCCGAATCCGTTCAGCCGTTTCAAGATGACCATGCATATTGCTGCCATTTTTAAACGGTTGAAGATAGCGATACATAAAGTTTCCTGGCACTAAATGGGCATATACTTGATGTGCATGCCAAATTTTGTTCGAATCCGTTCAGCCGTTTTGCCGGAATAGTGGACTAATCAACTTTCTTGCTCAAATAGTGGATTCAAAATTTTAATTTGCCGCTATTTCGAAACGGCTGATGATGGGTATACATAAAATTTGCTGGCACCAAATGGGTATATACTTGATGTGCATGCCAAATTTTGTTCGAATCCGTTCAGCCGTTTGGCCGGAATAGTGCACTAATGGATTAATGAATTTTGCACTATTTCCATTAGTGCAGTATTCCGGCCAAACGGCTGAACGGATCGCAACGAAATTTGGTATCTACTTTGAGTGCCATTTGGTGCCAGCAAACTTCATGTATCGCTATCTTCAGCCGTTTAGAAATGGGAGCAATATTAAATTTAAATTACATTTTTTTCAAATTTTGAATCTCCCGCCATCTTGTACCGGTTCAAGATGGCGGCTCACAAACCTTATTGTCAACTCACAGTAGTGTACTTGATTTTTGTGCCAAATTTCGTCCCGATCGGTTCAGCCGTTTTTCCGAAATCGAGGATCTACACGGACACACACACACACACACACACGCGCGCGCGCGCGCGCGAACGGTTTTCGCGATGGCGATTGCATAAGTCACTCCCTTTACGGTCGTGCCTAAAAGTACGGAAATGTAGAGAAGAAATATCAAAGTCAGAGATGCGGAAATGTTGGCCTGGATATTGTTAACATGAATTATCGCTGGAAGAGAGTGCACGAAGGAATTTACAAAAGATGCCATAAACTCGAGAATACTCGACCTTAGTGATATTTTCTTGCCCTTCTCAAAGATCTCTTTCGTGCCATTGGTGCATCGGGCGCTTTACAGAACCTTATGCCCCTCGCTCGTTCGCGTCGTATGAAAAATTAAAAGAAGCCACTCAGGAAATAATAGCGAATCGACGTGCAAATATTGCTACTCCCGTTCGACTTCTCCAATTTCCTCCATTATGCTTCCACTTAGAATAAAACGATTAACATATCGACCCTCCGTATTTGCATCGCATATGCTCCCTCAGGACTACCTCCACGGACGCCCATGCGCTCTATTTCGCTCCATCACTCCCTCCCTCTTATTACGTCGCATTGTAATCACCCCCTCTCTTCTCCTTTCATACTTTACCGAGCCGAGTCGAGAGATGCCTCGACCATACTGCGCACACACCCTCGACGCTCTTTCCGCCCACTTTCACCCACCCACCTCCGTTCGTTACACACCCTCGAGTCCACCAAATATCCAAAGACGATTGCCAACAATCGTTAAGAGGCGCATCGATGCCGCGCACGCGTCGGCAAACACGAGCCGATTACTCAGCTGTGCACCTAAACGCAGTGAATCGAAGAGAGAGAGAGAGAGAAAGTTCGATTAAACAGGAGAACGAGATGTACGGTCGTTGGAGTGAACGAGCTTTAGGGCCCGACGTGACGCAAGAATGCACCTCGAATCGAGCGCGTGCTAAATTATTAAACTGTGCCATCGGCATTCGAAGTCACTGCGGATGCATCCGATAAGTAAAACACGATTGCACCCTGTGCCCGCAGATTCGAGGTGCACAAAATTCGCGCAGTGGCACGAAACGATGCGAAGAAGGAAACGAAGAATAGAGCGGGAGATAGAAGAACAAGGTGGAAGAAGGGATGACGAATCCAAGCTCACGAGAGACAATGCCGTGAGCAATGAAAAAAAAAAGGCAAAGAACTTGCGGAACGGATAGTAAGCGCGACGTGAATGCGGAAGGACCGAAGGACGCAAAATCGTAAGGGCGCAAGAGACAATGCCCCCGAAATAGCAAAAAAAAAAAATACACGGGAGCTGTCGAACGAATAGGAAGCGCATCGCGAATGCGAAAGGGCCAAGAGGGATGGAGAATCGTAAGGGATGAAAGGGCGAGAGAAGCTCTTGCGCACAATCGGCGCAATTGGGATGGGCAAACGGGCGCGGCGACGGGAGCGAAAGAAGGGGTGGTTTTCACTCCCTTTACCCCGCATGCGACGTCGAAGTCACGGTCGATGCATGCGAGATGCATGCGGGTGGGATATGCACGCGACGGTTGGCGGCATAAATCGTTATCGCCATACGCGACCGGGAGGATAAATCGTTAATACGTCGTGTACGTGGCGCGCATCGCGGAACGAGAATGCACGCAAAATCGTTTGGCCCAGATACGAGTGTTTTCCCCGGGATTTCCGGCGGGATCGAAGATCGCGAGCGGACGAGCAGCTAGCAAGCGTGCGAAATTGTCGGCGCGTGATCGAATCTCGAGTTTCGCGTTTGCGCTTCGCATTGCTCTCGTCCGCGCGGTTCGTGACGAAGGGAGAGCGTGACGGGTGGCAAAGTAGAAAGGGGTGGTGGAGATGGCTGGCTAGAAGGATCGAGGATTCGGGAATGGAATAAGGGCGGTGGGTCGAACGAATTCGAAAGCCGCGCGGTCATTTTTTACCCCAAGGACTTTTTTTTCTATTCCACCGACCCTCCGCGTACGACGTACGACGACCAAGAGTCATAAATTTTCGCGGAGCAACCGCGCTCGCAGTTTCGCGCGGACGTTTCGCGAAATCCACTTTCGGAAAATCGAAAAAGCACCACCGCCACCTCGTTGCTGCTACTGCTCTCTTTGGAAGCCGCAGAGCTTTTTTTCGGCTCGCGCCAGCTCACGCCTGCCGCACGCTTCGCTTTCTCCTCCTCTTCCGTCGAGATGGATGCGGAGAAGCGTCCGCCGGCGACGGCTTTTTCGAAATTTATCGCGCTAAGTGGCCCCTTTCGGTAATCCTCTCTTTTTTGCGAAACCACCCCCTGCGTTCGGCTCTTGCGCGCTCACCGAGTAATTTTCAGTTGCGAACTAACTGCTCGCCCAATCTCTTCCCTCTTTTTTTCCGAAAGAGAATTACGCCCGACGCGCACCTCTTCCGTTGTTTCTTCGGCGCATAATTTCGCGGGTTAGTGCCCGTACGATAATTCTCCCACCGATAGAATTCGGGATCCATCGATTCGACCAATTCGCCCGCCCGCTTCTCTACTTCTCGATAAATCGTATATATAGGACGCGCAAAGTTTATTACGGTAGGGGAAAGTGGGGCACATTGGGACTGTTAAGGATTTTGAGCCTGTATTTTCCACAATTTTCATCCAATTTAAAATTTGTAAGAAACATAAGATATGTTGAGGTTTTTGTTAAAGGACGATACCGGCTAATAGGCAAAAAAAAACCATCTGTATTGTTAATAAAGTAATTTGCTAATAAGTGCAAAATGTCCGAATCTGCCCCACGGTGGGGTAGTTTGGGACTGCGGTGGGGTAGTTGGGACTGCGATGGAATTCCTTAGGAATTACAGTTAGAAAACACAAGAATCTATTTATTGGCAAAAACTACCGTCCACAATTTAATCCTTTGCATACGGTTATCCCCTTTGAGGGGACAATATGAAAGGCGCTGGGAAAATGCCGAGTGCGAATTGTTAATAAACAAATAATCTACCTTTTACTGATTAGGAATGTTAAAAATGTTACTGTACGTTATAATAATACTTCTGAATTTCTTCTAATTCAAAATTACTTTCGATGTCTGAATCCATTGCTTCATCCTTTTGCATTTTTTAAATAATTTCCTCTGTCTCAGTATCCTCATCTGTTGAATCTAACTCTGCTCTTTTTCTATGACGTTTTTTTATTTGTATTTTCACGGGTGCTATTTTCTTCGAACTTTTGTATTAGATCTGTGCGATCATCGGGATTGAGAGGACAAGCCCAATCTGCCCCACTTAGGTTGTCCCAATCTACCCCACAGGTACTGCGAGTGGAAAACGCATCTATTCAACAATTCCTTCTATGCATTTCATAAACATAACTTGACTGTATAAAGTCAATACAAGATGGAATATGTTGAACATCAAACAAAAGCTTCATTATTTATTTTACTCAACTTATAACCTTAAGAACAGACACAAGAAATGCTTATGTGGATACCCGAAAACACTAAAATTTTAATATCTTCAACAGTTTTTTATCTCTGATTGTGAAAGCGACTGACATTGAAGGAATTAGTGTCTAACTGATTCTGACAAGACAGCCAACTGCTAAATCACGATAATTGCCGCCAAAATCGAAATGTCCCAATGTGCCCCATGTCCCAAAGTACCCCACTCTCCCCTACTATGAGATAGTTTGGATTTCCCTTAAATGTCACAGTCCTACGCGTCGACCCGCTCGTTTTTTTGTTTTTTTTTTACAAACATTATTTCTTTACTTCCAGACCTCGAGCAACAACGAAATCCCTCATTGCCGCGAGAAATCGAGAAGATTTTCAAAGCGAAGCCCCCAGGGGATCTAAGGAAGGAGTGGAGGGTCCGTGAAAGAGGGTAGTTATATTTTTAAAATTCCACAGCGCAATATCAACCCACCACGGTGTTCGCCGTGGCGCGACCGAGACGCGAGCTTTAAGTTTCGCGCTAAACTTTCGAGCTATACCCACTCGGTAATTTCATCGGGCGGCTTAAAACTTTTACGACCCTTACCGGTTCATCGGTCCTACCCTTCTCACCCCTCGTCCTCGTCTTTCTCCACCCTCGCGTTTTCGTCCACCTCTCGGGACGTCGTCGCCACCCTCGGCAGCTCGCACTTAAAACGTCGTATTCGAGAGCTGGCCGGGAGAACTCGACCTCCTTTCCTCGACATTTTCGTGTCGTGCACTTTCCTTCGGTGTACTCTCGCTCTCTGGCGATCCTCTCTCTTTCTTTTTCTTCGCTCTAGCCTCCTCCAGACACCAAATGCGCCTTCCAAGCTCCGGCGCGCGCGAACTCTCACATTCGTAAAGGTGTCTCTCTTTAGCAGACCCTTATCTCACACTTTACCGAGGTCCGCGAGAGTTCGCGCCGACCTTTGTACGATTCCGAAGACACGGCAACGGCCTGTGTATCGTGCGAGAACATTGGAATGTGAGAAGAAGAGAGTGGAATAAAGGGTGGAAATTGGCGGAAGAAAGAGGAACGAACGAGCGAGAGGAGAGGCCCGCTTTGACCCGAATAGTAAACGGTCCTCTTTATTTTATCACACGCAAAATCCCAACCGTACCCGCACCGTACCTGGCAATGGCATCAGTGGTGGTAGTGACGGCGGCGACAAGCTCGTTTTACTTGGATGCAACTCGATCGCGCATTTCCTCCTTTTCCGATGTCTACCCACCGCCGAAGACGGCGACGCCGACGTCGCTCTCGGATGCCGTTTTCCATGCAGACGTGAGGATCGGAGGGATCGCCTTCCACGCCGCCAAGTGGAAACAGAAAAGCCAGTCGGCGTGAGCCGAAGGGCTGGTAAGGCGGAGAGGGAAGCAGGAGGAGACGCGGAAAAGAATGAAAAAAAAGGGGGAGGGGAAGGAAGGTTGCACGCATTTTCGCAATCCAAAAGCATCCCACGCACATTACGTTCCACGGTTAAATCAATTTTTCGGAAAGTTCGATTCTTCACTTTTCGACCTGCTACCTTTGCCATTCCAGCATTGTGGCTTTTCCATGCGCGCGTGCGTCAGCACGATCGATGCGCCAGCGGTGCTGCGTTTATCTGCACGTTATAAACCTTCGTGGCGAGAGAAGAGAACGAGGGGCTGAGTGAAAGAAGAGGAGAAGGAGATTGATAGAGACGCATAGATAGGGACTATCGGAAATGTGTGGGACGGATAGGCGAGAGTAGGATACCGTGATCGAGAACGGAGAAGACGGCCAACGTCGTTAATAATTTTACGACGTCCATCGGCCGGTGACGAAGGCGCGTCGCACGCCGCGGAACGAGCTACGGCAAACGATGCGGGCGGATATTGAGCGATGCTTCGTCCTTCCTCCCATCTCACCCCTTTCTTCTCTTCTTCTCTCGTTCTCGCTTCTTCTCCCTCTCCACCCTCGCGAGAAGCGGAACAATGGAGCGGAACGGAGGAAGATAAAACCCCCGGAACTACCACCGATGACGGGAGTCGTTGGCGAGCCGCTAAATTCGGCCTTCAATCGCTGCTCGTCGGCACTCGAGTAATTCCGTTCCTCGATTATTACGAGGATTTAACGATGTCGAACAATGTCGTCGCGCGTGAAATTCGACTCATCGAAGCCCCCTCCTGCTTCGATACATTCGTCGAAAGAAATCGTTCGCGTTCCTGTGAGTATGACGCGAATTATCGCGCAAAGATTCTCAATTTATTTCCAATTGTCCGCGCGATCTGCGGGGAAAAGAAGAATTCTTTGATTTTCCGAGATTAGCATGCAGAGGGTAAAACAAAAATCGCGAAATGGCACATGATCGTCCATGATTGCGCGAAGAGAGAAGAAAAGAGAAAGAGGAATGAACGGATGAGAATACGAGATAGATGGATAGATAGATAGGGTTAATTTTCTGGGAAGAGAGAGGGAGGGAGAGAGAAAGGGAGAGAGAGAGTGAGGGAAAGACAACGAGGTCGTCGACAGGAATCGATATCGAAAAATCGGGAAAGAACGGGAGGAGTTGCGCGCTCGCAGGCTGATCTCTTTTTCAATTCGCGAGGATCCATTTGCGAGGCACATAAGCGCATTATTCTTTTGCACGGTATTTCGCGTTGTCCCGATTGCGTGGTGGCGACGCTGGCTGAGCACGATGCATCGAGGTGCGTACCATTGATGGTCAGAAACCCACGGTTTCGATGGTCACCCAACGAGTTCTTCGACCGAACACGTCCTTCTTTTCTGCTCTTCCTTCTTTCTCGTATTTTTTTGTGATTCAACGCCAACCCGAATGACATTCGCTTCGCGCGACCGTTAACATTGGCGCAAAGACCTTGTAGATCGCGTCACGTGTAATTTATGAAAGAAATAAAAATGAGCGCTTTACTGCAGCGGGATTTACGAAGGCTTCATAAAGAGTGGTGGCTGCTCTTTTTCGATGCATCCCTCTTTTCCTCATCCTTCACTTTCTCTTTCTCTCCTTCTACCTCCTCCCCCTTCTGTTTTCTCTTCTCCCTCAAATGCTCCTACCTCTACCTTTGACTTTCCTTCTCCCTCGTTCGCGCTCTTCCACTTCTCCATCCCGTGTCCAGCCCACCCTCTCATTCATCTCTCGCCCTCCCATCCGTCCCCTTCCCTCAGTCCTCCTCTTTCAACCTGTCAAGCCTGCGATGCGATTTACCGCTGATCCCCTTTAACGAGCTTCCGATAAACGAAGGAAATTCGCGTCAGCGATGAAAACGTTTGGTAATCTCGGATCTCCGCCCGTCTATTCCCGGTTGGCTCTCTCTAGTCGCGCTGGATCTTCTCTCTCTCTCTCTTTCTCTCTCTTTCTATTCCACCTTTTCCATCTTTCTTGGCGACGCCATCGGTCGTCGAATGCAAAGTATAGAGCAAGAAGGAGAGGACGAGAGGGAATATTTCACGAACCCTGCCCTGAATACGTTTGGCTAAACGCGCCGCCTCGCGTCACGTATCGAAATCTCCTTGGGAACCTTAAGACTTCGTCTCGGTGAGCTTCTCTCCGTCCATCTCCTCTATCCACCTCCTTCCACCCCTTTCCATCTCCTCGTCCCGTCGTCGCATCCATCGCCGTTGCCATCCGACCTCAATCTCATCCCACCTCGGCCTTAATGCGACTCTTATCGAAACCAGGGCCGTATCTACTCCCGCGGCTGTAATATAATGTGGGACCGGGCTTAATAAAAGTATAAAACTCGCGTAGGTGCGCGCTGGATCTCGTCCTTTTACGAGCCTGCCCGATGGCCGAGGACAAGGACGCTCGTGGCGAGAAGAAAGCACGTAGGAAGGGAATCGTGAGTGGAAAGGTGCGCCTACGCGTGGTCATTCGTGGAAAAACTCTCCTTAGATACGGGAGGAACGAGAAGTTACGAGAAGAACGGGAGTTTGCCATTTACTTACTACCACCCTCTAGCAGCCATTTCGAATTTGTTCTTCCACCATGTCGCAAACATCGTCGGCGAAGAAGTAGACAATAGGCGATGAAAGGAAAATTATAAAAACTATTTTATCCACCGACATCTTTCTCGTCCGAGAGACTGCTGTCTTTCACGTGGCAGAAATGCAGACGAAACGTTTGACCGCCTTGGAAACGAAGAAAGTCAGGCAAACGCGAAGTAAATTCGAGGTAAGCGCGAAGTAAACGCGAGCCGAGCACGAGCTCGCCTCCGATCTCCTTCCAACCCTTCCACCTTCTCTCGTACCTGCGCGTACGTACCACGAGCGATCACCGGTACGCTTCAAAGGGGGGGTAAGTATGACAGTGAACTTTATTATGCACGTCGAAGCGCACGGGGCGGCACGACGTGGAAGAAAGGGTGGAAACGGAAGGTAGGAGGATGAAAAGGGGAGAGACGGACGTCGTCACGCGAGAGTTCGCGTAGTCCGGGACGACACGCGAGCCTATTTCAATGGTAATAAGCCGACGACCAATCATTGAGCATGCTAAATATGTATATGCGCGGGAGAGCCTTGCCCTCCCAACCCTCCGATGCTCTCCCCATTCTGCTGGTCTCTGAGCGACGCACCCTCGTTGTGGAAAGAGGATGCATTGAGAGGATAGAGGAGAAAGGCGAGCAAAGCGAGAGAGAGAGAGAGAGAGAGGAGAGAGACGTGCCAATCAATTAGCGACGTTGCAGCAGTAGCCCGGATCGTTGGTCGGAGGCGTCGGTGCGCTTGGCGCCGCGGCGGCTACTACGTGCGTAGCGGGACCAGTCCAGCCCCTGCTGGTGTTGCTGGAGCCGTTGCTGGTGGTGGTGACGCCGGTGCTGCTGCTGCCGTGGGCCGATGGGATTGATGCAAACCGCGGTTGCATTCTAAACAGGCCGTGATCTCTCCGCGTTCCCCACGGGGCATTGCACGTCCTCGCGACGAGACCGAAAATTGGCACGTGTTCGGGCCACTTAAGGCACCGTGGCCGAGAGGGGCTCCAGCGGGGATGGAGGAGACACGCGCGAAATGCAAAAATTATTAGCACCGTACGTGATGGAAATTATTGCGAGTGGCCTTAGTGGTTCGGCGCGGATGCCTGGAAATGCCGGGCGGAACAGGTTTTTCGTAGCTTCGACGATAGATGGTAAAGGGGGTGAGTAAAATTATTATTACAGCAGTTTTGCAATTAAGTAAGATTGGCGTCGTGTTTAATTTGACTGTAATCTTCAATCGTAGAATTCATTTTCACGTAACGGAGTGTGTAAGGTTCATTTGGCGATTGTGCTTCTCGTGAATTTGAATCGTTCCGATAATGGCTTACTTTTAAAGGAGAAGAATCATAATGATTCGAAGCTCCTCGGATGAGGTGGGTCGTCACATTGTTAGATCTTAAAATTCCACTCGCGTCGCGGACGAATTTTCCATTTGAGCTTCCCTCGCGAGGCGAACGATCGTTGATCTCAATTGAACCGATACGATTGTACTTTCGCGAAGCTAATATTCTCTGCGTTAATGAACGCTCTCCGTCGACGGTGGAACGTGTATTCCCCGCATTCGTCCATAAATATCGTTACATCCGGAATAAGAAAAGTTCTTAAACCGACCGGCGCAGTTTACCCGACTCGACAAACACATTTGCATCCCTCGCGTAATCATGCCACCCCGAAGGGCAGAGTTTTATCGTCGGTAGGACGAATCCGCGCTCGGAAACTTTCGCAACCCTCGCGGCGACAGAAAATTGGCGCGTGCCCGAGGCACTTAACGATGTAGAAGATACGAGCGGAGAAGGGAGAGGAGTCGCGAGAAAAGAAAACTTATTACCTCCACCATCCACGTGCAAATCCTCGCGAGCGAAGGAACGAGCGAGCGAACGAGCGATTCAACCGTTTCCCTAAAAAATTTATGGCGTTTCTGTATCGAGCAATACGGCCACGATGCCCGTGGGCTCGAAATGATGGGATTCAAGTAGCGAGTATCAATCACGCGCGTCCCTCACCCTCCGCTTTCCAACTCTCCGGGCAACAAACCGCGGATAACAAACGCGCGAGCAGTTTTTCGCGGTTTGAAAAAAATTCAGTCCGAATGGAAGCGCCCTTCTCTTCCTTCTTCCTCCCTCGTGTACCATCGTAACCTTCTCTTTCCAACCGGGTATCGTAATTCTCACCGGCTGCCCTTCAAATCGAATAAATCGAGGGAGAAACGACGCGAAGATCGAGTTTTACTTATTTACCCCGAGATGCGCAGGGTTCCGCGAGCGGAAGGTGCGATTGGAAGCTTTGGGCTTCGACTCTATACTTTCTAATTTATAGCCAACGATCTCGTTGCTGGCTGCGGCCCATCGAATTCTACTCGCCCGAGCGAGCGAGCGAGGTAACGTCGCTTGCGGCGAGGGATTTCCAATCGCGAGTGTAAATCACTGGGGACTATTTTTTTTCTTGAATTTTTCCCTTTCGAGATTACCTCGACTGGGCTCGCCTACTTCTGCCGCTATTAATATCGCTCAAAACGGCTTCTCGCTCTCGCAGTAAGCAAATCTAATTATCATTTCTGAATAAAAGCGTTCCTGTAAACGTGGAGATTGTTCGACGGGAGCGGGGGGTGGCGGACGGCAGCTCGGGTGCGAATGAGAAGTTGCACGACGAGCGACAGGATGAAGAACACATGTGGCGCACGCGAGCTTAACTCGACGCCATCTCGCCATTCGGGGTTCTCGCGAGGCAAATCGTGCGATAAAATTCGATCTTTCGCTCGTGCGACACGCGACATATTTCTACGGAGATATTTTTAAAGGTCTCCTTTCAAACGTATTCCTGGATGGATAATGTTTCACGGTTGCGACCCTGAGGGTAGGTACTTTTCATTGGAATAGATAGATTGTTCCAATTATCTTCTTCACCGTCGGAACGAGAAACACGGTACCATGAAAGGAAGGCGAGAACGAGAGGAAGAGAAGAGACGAGAAGAAACCTGAGGATCCTCGCGAGGACTCGCGAAAGAACAATTTCCGAACGAAGAAACGAGGCTGGACGTACGTGCGGGCGACGATCCACCCGACAATGGAGAAACCTCCTTCCAACGCGTTACTTATACTCACGTACCAACGTAATCGGTTCTCTCCGGAGCGAACTTTCCTCGCGATAGGGAGAGATCCTGATAATTAGCACCCACCTATCTACGCCAGACTACACTCCACGTTCCATCCTACCTTTATCTTTCTCCCTCGCGTTCTCGTTCGCTCTCACCCTCGTTCTCATCCCCCTCCGCCTGCTCACCTCCGTCGAAATTAACCGAGTCCCACATACAGCCACCAAGTTCGCAGGAGCGTGCGAAGCACCGGATCGCGGGCCCGCCGCGACGGACTATAAAGCGAGGAGGGCAGCGGGGTCACGGGAATGGGCACTAATTAGGACAAGATTTTCAGCTGACGGATCTTTATGGTGGATCGTAGGGTTGTACAAGTGAGTGAGTGAGCAAGAGAGAGAGAGAGTAAGAGAAGAGGTAGATGGTGAGTGGAAACGTTAAAATCCAGTCGTTCGGTTTCCTCGTTCGAGCAGCCTCATCCAGCTCCCTCTTGCCATTCGTTCTCTCCTTTTCGGCTTCGTCGGGCAAAAGGAGCCACAAATAGGCGACCGGAGCCGATTTAATCGTGCCTCGCCTTAATTTCAGCGGACCGTTTCAGCTCGTTCGTCGAACTCTTGAATCTAATCTGCCAAATGTACGAGGCGACCGAATATATTCGTGAACGGTGACCGACAACTGGAAGGGAATTTTTGGTTGTAAGCTGAACGAGACGGGAGTTCGACGAACGCTTTTCCATGGGCATTGATAATCGCCTGGCAACCGTTTAAGTTGACGTGACTAGGGGTGACTCGCTTTTATTCCTTCCACTCCTTCCTTCCTTCCTCTCGTTGCACGCGGTCCTGGTCACGTCGCACGAGAACGACATGTTCGATAAACTGGAGCCAATCCGATGTCGCGACCAGAGAGAGAGGAGAGATAGAGGTAGAGAAAGAGAGAGAGAGAGAGAGAGAGAGAGAATACATTCCTTACAGTTTTAATTTTAATCCAATCCCACGAGTGGTCGCGCGAAACGTTGGATGGCGGAAAATCTTTGAATCACGATTGGCCTCGATAATGCGATCCGAGCCTCCACGATCGATGCGCATTTTCAGTTCACAGCCCCTTTCGTCTATCTCGTTTATTCGCCTGTTGCGTGCGCGCTTTACGATACGTCGATAATTTTTTACGGCGTACTTTCACGCCCAACGAGGATCGGCTCTCTAGTTCGAGCGGACGAGAATCCGATGAGGTCTTTACTTGTAAATGCATACATACCGGAGGTGCGGATTGTTTTTCAGTGTCGTTCTGTTTCCTATCGTGTTTCGACGAATACGACGGGTCAAGAGTTTTGGTTCTTTTTTTTATTTGTAAAGGGTCCTGTCTGCGACAAACATAGAACACGCGCCGATTGTCATACACGATTTTCCTCTTACGAGCAAAATAAAACCGGGCGGGAAGGCGGAAATTCCGAAAAGCACCGATGCTTCTTGAAACTCAGGGGTTCGTTTCTCCCTTGGTAATTCGCTCGAAAACGTGGCGTATCGAGTTTCGAAACTCGATGGAGCTCCGTTCCGTGCAGTTAATTTGCACGAGGCATTTCGGGGTAACGCGAGCGCTCGCGTCGCATAGGCACCGGTCAGTCGAGTAATCGGTCCGGCCAATTGCTCGACGACGGACGATTCGTTGGTTAGCAACTGACCAATACCAACGTTTCCCACTCCAGCGAGTCCCATGTCGGAGAAACGTCGATTAAGGCGCGCCGCAACAATTCGATCGTCGTGAAGCCGCGAGTGCATGCTAAAAGAAAAATTGGGAAATTAAAGTTAAATGAGATAAAATGAACGAGGACGTAGCGGAGGGTTGAAAAAGAAATTCCATCGTCGATTATAAATCGTGCCTGGAGACGAATCTATTTCCGTGCACCGCAACGTTCGCCACTGAACACGTTAAGCGCCGAGTCTGTTTTCTCTGCCTTTCCGTTTAAGCCACGATATCTGATTCTACTGACATTTTGACGCCTGACGAAGTTTGCGGTAGAACTGCGTCTTCTGAGTCTTCTGCGTATTTATTGCAATCTGTACTCTATACAGTGGAATCTCACACATTGTCCCTCATCTCAGAATCGACAAGGGACAATGCGAGTAGAGGGGAAACTATTTCGAAACACGAAGCTCGCATTTGTAGTTCACCGCACGAAGAAAAGGATAATCGTTTTTACGGTTACTTTGTTCTAATAAAACCATTGAAATTTTTTGGTAAGAAATATTTAGGTACATTCACGATACAAACCTGAAATCACATAAAATTTATTTATAATGTAATTTTTTTAATTTTGTATTGTATCTTATACTATCAGTCACCGGCCACTGAAGTGGCCTGAACGAAAAGTTCAGGGTCAGCTATGGACGACTGACATGGAGCTTAACGTGTTAAAGGAAGAACCGAATTTCGTCGTTTCTCCTGAAATATATTGACCGATTGCACAAGGTAACGTTTCTACGAATTTAAATCGGTGAATTATTGATGGCGCTAGAAATTATCTTGAGATTCGTTGCGACTGTCGGAACGATATCGAGAATGACGACGCTATTCGCGGAAGGCGGTATTGAAGAATTACGTCACGAGCGACATGGTGTTATAACGTTAACGGACGACTGACGAGCGCGATTTGACGAATACACTTTGCGAAATTAATTTACACAATGCACCCGCCTAATTGGATAGACAGTTTAACAAACAGCCCGAACTGTCGGCTAGCAGAAACGACGTAAGTACTTACAATTAGGCTCGTTAACAAGCCGAGCTTCGAGAACCGAACTTCGCAATATCGATTCCTCGAATGGACACGTCGCGTGGTCGCTAAGAAACGATCGTTCGCGGCATTTCTTCTGTCATCGACACGAAAAACGTGATAATCGCGCGCAGAGCCGTTAATTGCCCTTGTAAATTGGAAATGCCCTCACACTTCGACGCAAATTAACAATTGTCTTTTGTCAAGCCAATACGCTCGTTCGTTCAATTTGCCGCGTTCGGTTGCACCCTACATTCGGGCGAGATTAAAATTGTCAAACGAAAAAAAAGCCACCGTCATTACGGGTGTTGCTAATTACGCCATCGTAATTACGCCATCGCGAGAAAAGGTGACGGAAGAATATGCGCGCGGGCGGAAAAGCTAGAAAATATCTTTCGACCTCGAGGCACGTTCTCCTGGAAAGCGACGCAACAGCACGCTTTCCAGTGAGGCGGGTGGTCCATCTGGATTTATACCAATCGATTTCTCACTCGAGTTACCATCGAATATCGTCCTGTCACCGGTGGATTTTCACCGGGACGGACGTCATCGTGCGACCAAGAAATCGACAAGGAAGGGACAGATAATCGGGTTTCTGCCTAAAAAAGAACACGTTTCGAAAGACATCTTCCGTGGAAAGAAGCAGTACTTACACGTCGTGCGTTGAAGGTTGTGTTCACAGGTCATTGCGCGATCCCAATCGAAATTCGATAAAGCGTGAGACTCCGGTAAAAGGTACCTTCGATCGCAGCTTCTATTTGACGTAAATGAAAAACGAAACAGTATACGCCGCGCAAGAGCCGAGAGGTTTTCTTCTCTCCCTACTATCCCTTTCGTAGAGAGCCCGCTCGCGCGTTGTCGCCTCGGCGAAGGCACGCGGGCAACGAAATAATAAGATTGCGAAGGAATAATAAAAACGGTCGAAAGGGTGGGCGCACTGACCCGGAATGAAGCGGGTCGTGTTTATGTCGAGTGAGTGGGGTGAGAGGGAGTGGCGACGAAAGAGGCGAAGGAAAAAAAGAGAGGGAGAAGAGAACCGTGGTGTAGGTACATGCGTGCAGAGAGGACGAAGGGCCGCGAAGATGAAGGACAATAATGGGGTGGGAAGGGGAGACGAAGAAAAAAAAAACAAGCAAACGAAGAGGTGAGAGACGGAGCGAGTGTACGACAAAGAAGAAGAGAAGGAGGGTAAGAAAGAGAGGGAATTAATTTTATTAAACGCTAGCCGGGACCCATTGCAGCGCGGCGCAACGGCAGTCCCGTTTGTTCCAGGAGATAATAAACGCTGCTTTCATCCGCGAGATGTTGTGAAGTTATTGTTCCTTTCCTTCTCCTCTTTTCTCTCGCACTCACTCACTTTCTCTCTTTATCACTCGCTCCGTCTGCCGTCTCGGATGGTCCTCGCATCCACCGTTATACGGAGGATTCGCAAAAATGATTTACGATCGTCTCGGATCTCACTCCGCCTCCTCGACGGAAGCTTCTCCGCTTCTCCGCTTCTCCTCCAACACCGTCACCTCCTCCACCTCTTCTTCGTCCGCACACGCTCTGCTACGTGCGGCTTCCGCGCGCGACTCGTACAGCTACGTTTCGCTAGGCACTACTTCATGCCCCCTCGCTCGTGATGCGAATGGCTTTACGACGGGGTAAAGTACGACGTGCCAGTGCCGCTCGAAAATCCTCGCAATAATGCGAGAATTCATTGCGTATCGGGGTGCCACGAGAGGAGACGGTGAACTCGATTAGGGGCGAAATCCTTCGCTTCTCGCTTCGTCGACTAAGAACGTTTCCTTTTTCTTCGTTTCCGCGCCCGCGCCCTTCATCTCGTTTCAGAACCTTTGCTCATGCCCCAATTCGCGCTATTCTATACCACCGCGAGAGAATTTATTCGCTTCCAAGTGTTTGGGGAGAGATCGTCACGCGGTCGCGAGACATGCCACCGAGCGAGAAGACTTCCGTAATTATCAGGTGTCTCTCCGTACGTCGGGTCCTAGCGCGAGACGCGCTTCGTTCCATTTTGCGGCTTCGAGCGGAGCGTGTCGCTGCGGGGAGGCTCGGGGTGGAATTGACGGTGACAAGCCGAATGGGACCGTCCCGAGAAAAGGGTGAGAATGGAAAGACGCGGTGACGCGAACACGATTGGAGAACCTGCGAATAGAAGGGACGACTGGAACGACTTGCGCGCGAGCGCGACGTTGACCCCAAGGTTATTTTCTAAAGTGTAAAACGTCGAGAGCACCCAAAATTGGAAGGTAAAATTAGAGAAAATTTCGATTACGATTCTTCTCGCGTTCTCGCTGTATTCTCGCCCGTTATCGATTACGGCGTCTGGTTTCACGAAGCCAGAAACAATCTACCGTGGGTAGAAAATCGAGAGTAATTGCGGAAACGCGATACACGAGCGTAGTGGGATGCGCACTTGGCCCCCTCACCCCCTCTCCCTATTTCTCCCGCCACCGCCGCCCTTTCCCCGATCCGTAGAGACTATTACCGGAACAGTCCTGTGAATATCTTACGAGCGGTTAGCTCTAGCGGCACGGAGGACGAGAGAACCGAAGGGATGAAGGACGAGAGGAGTGTTTCTCTAGAGTCGCCGGTGAAGTGGTCGAATGATAATAAGAGGATAGGAGGGAACGCGAAGGCACCAGTAGTATTAGTAACGCGCCACGAGCCTTTGGATTCTCCGTCGGGGAAACTCTAAGGCTAAATAGGTCCACAGCCCTAGAAATAAAGAAGAAAAAATCCGAAATACCCAATTCCCTACCAGGGGAACGAAGCAAAGAACGAGAGTAATAGAAAAATGCGAGAATCTCGAAGACGAGGGAGACGCTTTGGAAGCTAAAATAGAAGGACGAGGAGGACTTTAGATGGGGTGGAAGGAAGGGGTATGGAAGGAAGCCGGCGAAGGAAGCAAGAGAGCGAGGAGCAGGATGAGAACAGGCGGTGGGTGGGCCCAGAGGTCAGATTATGGATCGCGAACCCCGACGCCAGCTAGCTCGCCGTTTGGCTCCAGCAACACCACCGCCAGCAGCAGCTGGAATACCTCGGTAAACCGGCCTCACAATCAGCGAGCAAAGGCATCCGTACCCCCCAAAACCGCCATAGGAAAGCTGAATACCGGACGCCGTACCCTAGCCGAGTCAAGCCAGCCAGTTGGCGCGCACTGCCATTGCACCACTGCCGCGCCACCAGCCGCTCCACCCCCACAACCTCCTGCCACTGTTACCCCTTGCTTACCCACCATGACCTGTCCCTACACCCGGGCTCCTTTGACGCGAATATAATGCGGGTGAATCCACCTTGGACCACCGCCTTCATCCTATCTTCCCACCCCAATGTCGGCCTCTTCCCCAATACCTGTCTTGCGCGTGGCTTCCTCCACCCCACGCATCCCCAAAGCTCTCCGTTCATTCGTGCCCCGCGCCACCACCGGTCCGTACCTCCACCAGCAATCCGAGACGAAGTTGTCGATAGTTCGAGGATTACCGAGAAATGTCTGCAGATCGAGTGGACAATCCGGAGGTGAGAGGTTGTTCTTCTGTTTTTTCTTTTCCTCCCCCTTTTTTCGTGACAAGTCCAAGGAAGCCGGAGCTGGATGTAGGTAGTGTTCGATGGGGAGAGGTCAATGGAACTCTTATGGTTAATGCATGAAGATCGGTGGTGAAGATAAGGTGTACGCCTTTTCCGAGCTTCGCGGCACCCAGCCGATTCTACTGTTGTAGGAGTATGTCGTGAATCGAATTGTAAGAAAGGACGATCTCGAGCCGCAAATTGGGGGTAGACTGTTAATAAAAGGATTCGTTGAGAATTCTCTGCTGCACTGGATTCGCATTGTGCCAGTCGGTAGCGCGGGTCCCGGGGTGTGTCGCGATTTCATACAATTCGGAATAATCTCGCGGAGGGACGAGCAATGGATGAGGAATTTAAACATCCTGACCCAGAAACGATACAATAACCGCGGCTCTCCCAATTATTGCGTTAAATCGTATCTCCTCTGCGAACGTATTCGCGTGTAACGTCAAGGACCATCGCGGTGCGCCTTTATTTATTATACCCACGGTGTATCCTTTTGAATCGAAACCATCTCCCCCATTCCACGTCCTCCTTTCTCTTTCCCTCCCCCTCCCCGACCCACTGTCTCTCTCTTCTCCCTTTCTCCTCCAGTCTGCTCGACCATCCGTTCGTCATTCGTTGTTTCACGGAGTTTCGTAAAGGCAGCTTTAATACGGCGCAAGGACGAGCTCCTTGTTCGGCGAAGAGGAGCAGGAGGAGAGTGCGGCCCGTTCCTCTTCCTCTGGTCCACCCTTCCCGCTGGTGGATTTAAATAAGGGAAACAAAGGGTAAGATGAGCGAAAGGAGGAGAGTGGAGGCGAAGGAGAGCGAGCCGCACAATGGCGGATAGAAAGCGAACGGCACAAAAGAACGCACCCCGACCACCACCACCGCATCCACTACCACCACCAGCGGCGCACCTATCATGAGCAACTCTCGGCAACGCGAGCATGGGCGCGCGCCGCGCCGTTCCATCTCGGTCAGCAGATTCCCCATTGGCGAAGTTACGATGGCCGTGGTTCGATGCGCGATTATTTTAGGATAATCCTATCGAGATTACCTACTTTCTCGACAGCGGCGCTCAAACCTCCTATCTTCCACCACCCCTGCTACCCAGTCGATGCGCCTGAGGGAATATTCCTTGGATTACGACTGGCTTTGACGGCCGCAGGTCACTTCCGCGAGGACGAATGGAGGAAGGAGGAAAAATGATGGAGCAGTGCCGAAGAATCGAGAGAAAGGGTGGAAGAGAGGGAAGAAAAAAATTTTATTGTGAGCGTGCAGAAAGGAGATGGCCGATGGAAGTGGGGAAAGGGATCGAGAGAGAAACCGATTGGAGAAGAAGGAAATAATGAGAGAGAGAGAGAGAGAGAGAGAGAGAGAGAAGATTCGAAATCTTATCCGCTTCCGAGTAGCGACTGAAAAGTTCCCGTCATAAATAGAGCACGAATCTCGATCGCTTCTGTATACCACCCTCCGCCCGTGGACCCTTGGCCCGCGCTCGAATGGCACGAAGGAAATGGAGCTAACCCCCGGAAACATTTTGTGGCTTTCCGCTATGACCTGGATACGAATATCATATTGGCATCCGACGTCCACCCCCTTCCTCCCGTCCCACTTTCTGTCAGAATGTTATCGCGACCGCGAGGACATCCCTCTTTAATCGCAGAACCAGGAGAGGGACGAAGCGGAGGGAAGAGGCATATCGCTCTACGTCTCCGCGAAAATATTTATTTTAGCCTCCCGTCGAAGGACGTCCCACAACGAATGTGATACGATCGCGAAACAGGGATTTCCTAATTCTTTTCTCAATTCTCCTCGCGACGAAGAGAAAGAAGATGCTCGATAAAATGGGACCAGCATTTCCGTCGGCGCTCGTAACTTCGCTAGCACCTTCAGTAAAAATGATGCTTTCAATATTGACGGCAGAGGTGTTTCTTTCAGATCGTTAAGCGCGTGTAACGTATAAAAGAAATGAGAATGCGAGAAAACATAGAGGAGGGGAGTAATCGAGCGACCTTCCTTTTTAAATCACATGGAGACACCTTCGGAGTTCTTTGCCCGCGCGAATACGGATGATTTATGAAGACCCTGAGAATCTAGGGGCGACGCGACGCCGTGGACGGCTAAAGCGAGAAGCCCTGAAAGACGACAAGAGCTACGAATCGACTTTTACGAGCCCGCGGCCCTTATTGGGGGAGCAAAAGTGTGCTCGAGCGAGTGAATCGTCGAGGTGGCGACGAGAAAGAGGTGGAGGCAGAGCGCATCGATTGTTTCGCGCGATGACCCTATGAAAATCGCTCGGAGGGACGACAAAAGCGCGGTCGCTTTGAGAATCCGACTGCTCTTCCGTACTGTGAAATCTCTGTTTCCGCGAATAGACACGGTGGCGAGATAAAAGAAACTAAAGAGATCCGAAGCGGAAAAGGGCAAAGGGTGGGTGAGAAAACAAGGGATGAAAACCTAGGAAGATAGAGAGAGAGAGAGAGAAAGAGAGTGAGAAAAAGGCAAATAGAAGGCGGAAGAGGATTAGAAACGTGAGCTTACTGCACTTGGAACCTGCTGCACCTTCCTATTCTGCAGGGCACTGAGAGCGAGAGAGAGAAAGAGAAAGAATTCGCAATGAGCTCAGCAGTCCTTCCATGAACGTACAAACAAGGTCCAGGAAGCTTCTTGATTACCCGTCAAAGCTTCGTTGTTCTCGTTATCGAATGGAGAAATTCTTTAAAGACGAGCAAGCGCGAGGAGTAACATCGTCGACACAGGTAACGCTTAACATTGCGATACTAGGTGATACTAGTGGTGAAGCCTCGTTTACGAATACTTTCCAGAAGAAAAAAGCGCAGCTCACCTGTATGAATATAATGCACTAGAAGATTGCCCTGCGATGTGTACACAAGAGAATCTATGTGACGTAGGAAGGTTTGTACAAACATTATGCGGAGCTGTACAATATGTCCAAAGAGAAGAGCACACTCGGGGTGGTGGAGAAAAGGGAATAAAACATACGATGCTGGGAGTAGCCCGGGGAATACGGGAACGGGAGCTTGGTCGAGCACGAGGAGAACTTGGGGGGGGGGGGGGGGGGCTAAAAGCCGAACCACGTGAATATATAATGAGGCGTGAAATTAGAACCTAGAACGGACGCGCAAAGATGCAGGGAGGCGGCGGGAGCTTCCGGCGGCGAAATCGCGCGCCGCGACGGCCTCCCAAGAATGGCGAGAGAAAAATTAATGACGGCGGATCAAAAAAGGGAAAAAGGCAGGAGGATCGGCTCGAGCTAATGAAATTACTTCCTTTCGCGGGATTCGTCCGCCCCATATGGTGGTTTTTCGTCCTCCGCGGAGAAATCATTTTCACGACCGCGAGTCGCAATTAAGCTTCAAAAGACACACGCGCGGTGACGCGCGATTAAAAACGCGAGGACGACCGTCGGAAAATCGTCCACCCCAGCGTTTCACGGTGCGCCCACTAAATTTGGTGGCCGGCTCGATAAAAGGAAAATCGTTTAACCGGAATATATTCACGAGTCTCTCTGCGCTCGCATGCGTACCACGCAAGAGTGTTTCGTCAAACATGGCCTATCAACCCTGACGGCGAAAAATCTCTGGTATGTAAAAAAAAAAATAGCGCGAAGCTCTCGAGTGAAACGCTGCAAAAGAGCCGCGGGGATGAAGAGCTGTGGGTCGAACGCGATATTTGACCACGCGCTATCACGCGCGACGAGCATTTCTAGTAAAAATATCTTAACGTTCCATCGATCCGCGCGCAAACGCGCGTAAAAAGAAATCAGTCGATTTTATCGTGCGCAAGCACCAAATTAAACCACCTTTTCACCCTCTTATCCACAAAGCCCTTGTCATCGAGATAAAAATATCCCTCGCCCTAATCATTGCCCGGTGAGAATGCACGAGCACGGAAGCACGCGGTAAAGAAGAGATTAGTAATGTGAAAAAATAATTACTACGTCGTTCTGCGCTTGCTGCGAATCGAGCAGAAAAGGTGAAAAAAGGGGGAGACAGGAATGGTGCAAAGTTAACAATTAATTTAATTTAAAGTGCGACGGTGGCCGGGAGAAGACGAAGCGGAGGAACGTGAGCGCGAATGGGTATAACGTGCGAAGGGGAAAAAAGGGGATGAGACATCGAGGGAAACAGGACTCCGGGGGAAAGGGAGAAGGGAAGAATAAATGAAAGTGCAACCGCGCGACTGGTGCCGGCGAGAGGGTTGGGGCGGAAATATCGCGCTCGTGCGGACGATGCTTAAAAACGAATTAACGTAATGCCCGGGACGAGAGTTATTGTACGAGCGGCAACTGGCAGGCGAGTAGCAGTTGGGGGTTGGTGGCCTGGTGGCATGCGGGGGTTGGGAGTGGCTCGAGGCAAACGGTGGTAGGAATAGAGACGGGGCCAGCAGGGTGGCGGCAGTCGAGCAGGCCGTGTTATTACCTTCGACGCTCGGTGGACTCTCGCGAGCTCGCGCGCGCGAGACGAACGTTTAAGAGCGACGAGGCGTCGGCGTCGGGTGGCCGTCGCGGATATTAACGCGTACCGGCTGCCGGCGTTACGCTTAGTGCCGTCCCACTGTCACTCAAACGTCGCTGACTTTCTCCGATGCTTTCGAACGGTCGAGCCAGGACGACTCACTCGGTTCGTCGAACGTCCACGTGTCTCGTATCGAACATTCTCCAATTCGACGATTACCACGGGGGCGCTAAAGAAAGGCATATCGATCATACTCGGCAAGTTGCAATTAGTCGCACATACGAGTTCTCCAGTAATCCGTTATAGATGCAATTTGTGGGGGAGTTCGCGGGTAAATCGACACAGTCTCGCTCTGGAGAATGATAGAACTGTATATTTAGCTTACACTACAAACTGCAAGACTTTTGGCCACGCGGATACAACCGCAACTCATCACGAACGCGTCCAACACCGCAAACTACTCGAACCGAGCGTAAAGACGACACGCAGATCGCCACGCCGCGCTTTGTAAAATAAAAAAACTATAGTCGATCGCCCGGCTATGCCATTAGATGGCGACTCCTGGATTCTTACGCAATTTGAAAAAATGCCGTTTCGAGAAAAGGTGAGCGAATAAAGTCTAGATACGTTGAGCGGCGGGTAAGTGACTTTGGGGCTTTTCAGTGGAGTCATTCGACTCTACCGCTATTACGTTAATGCCACTTACGGCCGTGAGCGGAACGATGCGGGCACGTCGGCCATTGAAATCGCATTTGCTTAGAGGCGCGAATTCAAGCGTAATTCCACCCCACTGTCGCTCAAACGCCCGCGACTTTCGCCTGCTAGAAGTCACTCGGCGTGGTCTCGTTTGTCGATCGTCAATGGGCCGCGACGTCACGCGCCGATCTGATGGCGAATATCTCGAGTTGGCTGATTATAATCGCCTGACGCTCGCTCTTAGGCGCCTTGGATGCGCTCGACGGATGCTTATTTCGTCGGACGTGTAAGGCACTTCAGGCGCGTTCGACGGGTGCTCACTTCATTCGGCTCCCATTATATTAACGTCACTTAAATCGCGAGAGGGTCGTGGTTGCGTTATTCGAATTGCGCAGTCGCGCGAGAGAACGAATTTTAGGAGTGCAGATTGTCCTTTGATATTTTACAACTTTCATTAGTCCCTACTACGGACTCTTTCATATTGCGCCGTAGATTTCGGCGAAATTCGCGTAGCTCATCCGACTTTATCGTCGATTTAGCTAATTTTAATTGCAACAATTTTTCGACGTGGGCATAAAATTCAAAGGGTTCCGCGGTGCTTGATAAAGGCGATTATTTTAGTAGTGCTCGACAAAGAGTGGCGAGTTGCCCAACGAAAGCGTGCCGTGTAGGAATTAAGGGAGAAAAAAAGTGGGTGCTCGTTTAGCGAATAAACTTGTAATTCGTCGAGCGATAATCATCGTGTAGCAGCCTGTCAATTAACCTATATGCAACTTTGCGCCCCGATAAAAGTTGAAGGGAACTTCTGAGGAAGTACAAGCAGCGTAACTATATTCCTGCAATTTTCAGGAACAGCCCTTGTACACACGCTCGTAACGGAAAGCGGCTGTAAAACATAAAAAAAGAGAGAGAAAAAAACCAACGAGAGTATCCCCTTAAATGTCACGACAAAATGCGCGTGAACTTCAATGAATATGAAAACCAAAAAGTAGAATGATGCCATGAATTTTCATTCCGTTCGAGCGTCCTCACTTGTCCCTGTAAAAACGCGACCTAAATAAAACTAACGAGACAGTATATGCGTGTAATAAAATTATACAAGCGACGACGTGCGCCGCATAGCACTTCGACGAATTAAAGCGGAAAAAAAAGAGAGGATAACGAAAGGAGGGAAAAAACTAGGGGAGGGGGGGGAGAGAGAAAATGGACGAAGAGTGGAAGGAGGGAAAAGAAAAACTGAGCTCAGCGGGCGCGAAGAAGCGATCCTTTGTGCCTCGGTAATGGCGGCAAGTAAAGTTTCATAAAGGATAAAGTTTCGCCGTTGGGTTCCGCCAATTTTTGCAACGCCTCCTCCTGCTACACCTTCTCCTCTTGCTCTCGTAGAGCGCGAGTGTTTATCGCGATGAGAGAGGCTTAAAAAAGAGGCATCGCCACCGTTGTCGTGAAAAACGCTCATGCTTTGGACGTGAAACGATGTCCTTCTCCGCTCGGAATTACCATCGTGTCCTACATGCTGATCTTCCAAAATAACAAATTTTCCCAAAAAAGGCACTTTCAACTCCCCTTTCGGAGAAGCCACTGGTGAGATTAATTGTCTCCTGGAACGATGCATCGATCGATTTAATTCCGTTATTGAACTCGAGCAGATTGCACCTTATAGAGAACTAAAGTGGCTTACCGTTGATGCGAAATTGTAAACGTTCATGTGCCTTCACCTTTTCCGTAGTACGATCACCCGTAGACCGCACATTTGCTTGCACACTTTAATTTTGAATTGTCGAAAAGAACTCGTGACATTACTGAACAACGCACGGTCACGGATGCAACTAGCGGAAAAGTTGAATTCGATTTTTAATAAATTGGGGACGGTCAACTCGATAGATGGATTTTCGACCAGGGTATACGAATTTTTATTGGCTGGTGCGAACACGAATGATCGAATGAATAAGCGGTCAAATGAATGTGGGATTCAGTGACGAAGGAGAGCCAGCGAGGGACCAATAGAGCAAGTGAGAAAGCGAATGAAAAAGTGTGCACGAGAGCGAGTGTAAGTAAGAGAGTAGGAATGAGTGAGCGAACGAGAATGAGGGAGAGATCAAATCACGACAAAAGTTCGAAGTTGGTCGAATTGCGTCAGAATGCTCATCTCATAGGCCCTTAGTTTGGGTGAACGACCAAGCGGTGGAGCGTGTGGCTCGTGCAGCTAACTAAGAAGCAGCGATAAGAACTTGTGTTATGAATAAAGTATCCATTTCATCATGTATCCAATATCCTTTCCTATACGAACGAGCGTGTTTGTGCGCTACCTGTAATCTCTTGCCCATCTTGTTTGTCGCGTAAAGTTTTATGAATTTGGATGTGTCGCGGGAACCGGTGGCCTCAGAATATAGTAAATACTTTATTCTACTCTATTCCACTCTATAAACTGCCTACCGACCATCACCTTTTGCATCACTTTTATCATCCCAAAATTAGCGCTTCTCCCTTCAACGACTCCCAATTGACAATAAGACCCTCCGCGCAACGATCCCACTACACTTTCCCTACCGAAGAAGAAAAGATGGAAAAAGCTCGTGCCTTCTCAGGGAAGTGAATCGATCTGTGCTTTCACCGGCGTAGGACGAGAGACGGGAATAAAAAGCGTGTTAAACGGAGGAACGGAATCGCGTCCTGCTACTGCACTCTATAAATACGTCACAGGAGCACCTGTAAAGCTATCTATTCAACGCTATTTTTCGCTCGCAGGTGCACGGTGACGTTTACGCGGTGCGTGTCGCTTCCGCGTGTCACCGCTCCCTCGTACGCTTCGAAAAACGAAAAAAAGAGAGAGAGAAAGAGAGAGGAGGCCAACTAGGTGAAAAACAGACGCGTTCTCGGCGCGACGCGCGAGCGGCGATTCGCATTGCGTCGATACCGATCGCGTGGAACAAAGAGGTGGGAAGAGGGGGTGGTATCGTCATGAAATATTCGTCGGAACGTTCCCGCGCCCACTTTAACGGCGGCACCGCGACGTCGCGCTCTGTTATTTCCATAAATTCTTTATGGAACTATTCGGGACGCAAGAGCGCACTCGCGGCCATTAGTAACTCACGAAGAATTCCCCGGGGGAAGAGAATATTTCTCGCTCTGGCGCGCACCGCTCGACGTGCG
This sequence comes from Tiphia femorata, assembly GCA_944319695.1. Lineage (NCBI taxonomy): Eukaryota > Metazoa > Arthropoda > Insecta > Hymenoptera > Tiphiidae > Tiphia > Tiphia femorata. Next base: position 8,494,313 of record OX090902.1, read on the forward strand.
CGCGTGCAGCTCCGGTCGTTTGTACCGATGGAGGTGACGGGGGATGGTGGTCGACCCTGCGGTACCCGATGCGTTCCTCCCGTGCCGGCGTCGCGACGCCACTAAACTAACGAAACGAACGATAACGGCCCGATGGCCTCGCGAATTAAAGAACGACGCCGAGCGTCGATCCCCTAACGACGCCTACCAGGCGTTTCAAATCGCCTCCCTCGTTTCTCCACTTTTTCCAGACGCTTCCCCAGCGAGCCGCGTCGTTCCGCCTCGTTACGCACCGTCGAACGAGCGAGCGCGAAAAAGATCTTAAGCGGCCGGTCGCGGGACATTATCGCGGACGCGCGAACAGAGTGCGCGCACTCTTTTTCCTCCTCTTGTAAAAGTCGTCCGCGTTAAAACGCGCCCGCTCCCTCTGTGCCTCGTTGCGCAGATAAGGCGCCGCGTTTATTACCGAGCTGCTTTTCTCGCTTTGATCGAGTGCCTGCGATAAGCCCCGTTGGTACCTTCATACCTCGTAAGGAATTACGTAAAGAGAGCCTGTCGAGGGTTATTACGAGTGGACGTATAGCCGTGTACTCCAGTAGATACTCGTAAGTACCGTTTGTGGGAGTTTTTGTTGGAACAAGATGTCCCGTGGGGAGTTCGTGGGATTTCCTCGTTGCGATTAAGTTGGAACAGTCTCCTTGGCGAAATTCTCACTTCGTCTTAACGGCCGAAGGTAAACGAAACGATCTCTCGTCATCGTCCAATCGCGCCTGCTTCAATCGACACCGCGCCCGGTGAAATTTCATCGTTAATTAGTCGACCGTGGCCGCGCGGCCATTATTAAATAATTACAATCCGTTATTAAACAACGATCTCGCCTAATTGACGCGCGGTATTTGGTCGCGGCTCTACGCGTCCCTACGCCTCTCTCTGCGCTTCTCTAATCCCTTCGTTCTCGTTTCATCCGCTGCGCTCGCGCCCTTCCATTCCTCACACCCTTACCACCCACGAGGATGGGCCACGCTCTTTCATTAACACTCCATCGAAACGTCGATTCCATTCGTGTCCCTGATGGTTTCACCTGCACGTCCATCCTGGTGGACTCGCGTGACGTCACCAGAAATGGTACAAAGGCGCCGCTGCCGTTCAGTGAATCGAACGATGGCACGAGAGGGTTCGCGTGGATGTCGAATAGGGGCGAACGCAGGGTAGAAGCGAGAGAGAATGCGGAGGTCAGAAAGGGTGAAAGAGGAACAGGAAAGAGGGGAGAGATACAGGGATGGCTTAATGCAAAATTTAAATACCTTAAAAGGGACATTAGCGCGATATTAGCCGCGGACGCGTTCCCGTCCGACACACAACGCATCGTTTAATGCAATTTTCCAGTCTCTCGCGCGAGCGCAGGGAGGTGGTATAGAGAGGAGTGGAAGGTGGACGAGGGGTGAGGCACGCGACATCGCGCGATTAAAACGCCTCATTCCTCCCTCCCTCATTCTCATTTTCCGTTTCTCTATCTCTCCCCCTGCTCTCGTCTCGCCTCCGTCTACGAAACGGGCAGCAGCGCGCGAAGTTAATACCATTACAGTTGCCAGTTATGCCCCGTTATTAATTATTATCCTCGGCCGGGCGCAAACATTTTATCTCGATTATTATCGGTTGCTTCGCCACGCGCGCTTAAACGAAGCGAGCAAGCGCGGCTGCTAACTGCGCGCCGCTCGGTTAGCGACTTTAACGACTATTGCCATCGAGGCACGCGGATGGCGCGAAATTCGAATCCCGTCTCGTTAGGATCCTCGCCAGTTCGAAATTCGTCGTTCTCGTGGCACGGCCCAAATTTATCGCGTTCTATTATTCGCATTTATCGGCTGGCTTTCGTCGGCCCTCCAGGATTTCAATCGAGGTTCTAAATTTGTCGGCAAGAAAATATGCCACGAACGGAAACCCGTATCGAGTAATCCGAGACGTCCAGTCACCTACCCGGCGAACGGAGTATTAAATCGACGCATCGGAATTCTGTGAACGAAGTTAGCAGGAGGTCAATGACCTCTCACATTTCTCACGATCCTCGGCGAACTATCGCCGCTCCCGCGATACCCGAGAGAACTTCGCCAATTCCACGGGAGCGATTCGTCAGCCGCGGTAGCACGCATAATCGTTGCTAGGGGGCTCGTAAATATTTTACAATTCGTCCGCTTAGGTAGACCGCTCTACGTGGGAAGGCGCGCCCCGTGATGTAGGGCCCGTGCGATACGTCAGTGCTCGCGAGATATGAAAGTCGGGAGAGGCGGTCGTATTAGCGCGGAGGCTCCCCGACGTAACGCTTAATGTCACGTACCGGTTTACGAGCGAGCGAGAGAGCGAGCGAGCGAATTTCACAGTACGCGGAAGGCGTGTTGTTGTTGTTGTCGAGAGAGAGAAAGGCGGAGAGAGGAAGTGGATAATACTACGAGCGAGAGAGGCTGAGAGTAGAGATAAGCGAGGAAAAAGCGGAAGCGAGGGATACGCAAGTGAGAGGTACAGCTGAGAGAGATAAACGAGAGAGGGAATGAGAAACGGAAAGCCGCGAGAGTGAAACAGAAAGAGTGGGGAGCGGAAAGCCGCGGCGCAATCACGACGGTAATGAGAGCTGTTAATTATGAAATCCCATAATTAAATTAAACGCACTCATCTGCGTGTCGTGCGTGGCTCTTTTGGCGGTCGTAAAACGAGCGATAATTTGTACCCGGGACGACCAACGCGATGTCATGCGCGGCGTGGCTGTCGGTCCGCGAATATTTCGCGCAACCAGTCCCCGCGGCCTCGACCGCTCGAATTCTACCGATTCGCTTCCCGCTGAACCCAATGTTCGGCGCCGACGCATCGACCGATCTAGTCATTGCTATTTTCGCCGAGTCCTGCGAAAAGTGCGACCGTAAATGGCGAAAAATTCCACCTGTCACGTGGAACACTCCGTCGAAGTCAATAATTAAGATTAATAACTACTATAGCTAAGTTAATGGTAAATGTAAAACGCGATGCAATTTGCTGCTCACAATTATCAAGAAGTAACAAAAATACAGGAGCGGATAAAGGGAAAGGTCCTTTAATATTCCCTCGCTTTATTTCCATTGGCATTCGACGAGTGCGATCGATTAAAGAGAACGTCATTTTAATTTCGCTCTTCCCCCGTCTCCGAAACGATTAACCGCCGAAACGATTATCCCTAGATAATCTCTAGACTTTTTCTTCATCGTCCCCTTCTATCTCGCTCGCCACTTGGTCCAACTTTTCGCGACACTTCCGGCGCGGTATAACGCGGCGTTTATATCGACCGACTGTAATTGGCGGGGCGAAGGCGTGGCTGGCCGCGCGATAATTGCACGACGGCGGCGGCACGAAAATGGGGACCAGAAGAGAGACGGACAGTGGAGGCAGGCTCGCACGATCGGACGCGAAGCAAAAATTCAGGCGCCCCTATACCCACCACTCCGTCCCTCTGCCCCCTTGAAAGTGCGACGACCCATCGCGGGGATGAGAATTTATTACCCAGTCCGGAAAGAGCGTGCGCGTGCGTGCGAATGCGGAGCCTGCATCGTGAATCGTCCGTGGGTAAGCGTGCACAAAGAAGAACCTCATGGGACGAGAAGGAGGTCATTAATGCTCACCGAGGGAGCGAAGGGTCTGCGATTATTTCGGGACCAAGGATGACCTTGAAAAAATATTCCACATATGGAAGAAGAATCGGTCAATGGAGTTATTTTATGCTTATCAAATTCCGTATGATACGGGAAAATTTAATAGACCAACCTGGCGAAAGATTAGCTGCTTCGATCGACGTACTAATTTACTTTTAGAAGAGCGAATGAGCGATAAAAGTAGAAGCTCGTAGATCGGGTAGAGTGAATGTCGCGAATCAAGCTTTGCTTTAAAATACTCGACACAATTTATAACCGCGGAGGAAACCGTGGCTCGTTGTGCGCGGAGCTTTAAATCGTCGTTGCTGTATCTCGAGTTCACCCGGTTATCACGCTCACAGTTTCACGCGTTCCTCCGAACGAGTTGTTCCCCAAGAAACGCCAGGATAGTGAAAGTTCTCCTCTGCTCGGAGTATATCGATCTTTATCGATCTCTCTGTCCAATCCGTCCATCAATCCATCGGTCCAGCGACCTTCCACGTTCTCTATACGTTAAATATACATTAAGAAGCCGTAGGGAAACGTTCCACGATCTGGTTCCAATAGCGCAGCACGATGATATTGGATGTAGCGCGCGAACGGATTGATATCATCGAGGCGAGGTTAGAACAACGACTGAATTTTGGACGATGATACTCGACAGTAGCAACGCGATTAATTTCACCGAAAGAGGAGGAGGTAGCCTCGCCGGAACAGAGACAGAGAAGTCGTTTCGCGAAACGCACGATGATACACCCTGTGTTGGCGGAATTGATTAATTTCATCGATGGGGGCGCGTGGACCGCTATAATTTCGTAAACGAAAATCGATTCGGTTTCCATTAGAGGATAAGTAGGTGGAAGGGGGTGGTGGATGGAAGGACGACGAAGAGAGTTGGAAGGACGAGGTTTAAGGGGGTTGAAAGGGGGTGAGAGGGCGCAGGGTAAATCGGATACAACAATACCTATTAAGATAGCATCGCGAGCAACCGCAACCAATCTCGGCGAGCGGAGACCTACTTGCGGAAGCCCGCCGGACTTCCTAGGATTGCAGCTGACGTTAAAATGGCCACTCTACCGATTTGTATCCGACGCCCCGCGTCGTCCCAAGCCCGAGCAAGAGTTTATAGGAACCTCGTCAGGGGGTGTGGGAGGGTGCTTTCGATTACAGCGATTACGTTGTTGTCCGCTTGTCTTCGCGAACTCCGCTCTGCTCCGAGTAGTTCGATGTACTCTAACGGCGCGATGGAAATCTCGAGATGCCTCGTGCTGATAATGTCTCGTGTTTGCTGGAACCTCAAGAGGTATAACGAGAACGGGTTAAAAATTATTCAGTAGGATCGTAATTGGAGTGGAATGGACAGCGGTTAGATCGATACCGACGCACGACGTTCTGAAGGAAAAATAGAATGAGCTCCGGTCAAAGAGAATAGAGCACAACGGATTCGATCGATTCGTCCGATTTATCAACTGTTTAATCGACTCACCTCCGCGACTGATATCGAGGGCAATCTGATTACACGCGAAGTTGTCGAGCGCGAATAACGTGGCGTTAAAGAAAATAAATTAAAATCCGATAAAGCTCATCGGCAATGCCAACGCGACGAGCTCGTATACATCTTTAGCCCTGGCTAGCTCCAACGAGAAATGCCTCGACAATTATTATCGCACGAGCTTTAGCGGGCTCGCTTAAAGACAGGTCGTCAAAGTGTTAGAATGCACCGTGCCATTCTCCGATAATTCGAATGGGGCCTGAAACTGTTCGAACATCGTGCTCATTGTCGGGTGTGCATAAACTTGAAGCACCCGTTGGGCTAACTCCCGGAATTGACACGGAGAGAGCATCGAACAAAGAGGATCACAGGGGGCGAGCGGAAGTTTCGACGCCGACAATTTTCGAAGCTCGTGCACTCGATGGACGCATACCATTTGCGACGTCGAATTCAAAGAATAGAAAGGAATGCGCACGGAAACGCGTCCAATCGGCGATAAAGAAAAAACTTTTCCGACGAAAGAATCGATCCGTCAATGTGCCGTGCGCGCTCGAACGAGCCGAAGTTTAGGGATTACCAATCAACGCGATTACGAAACTGGAAGAGCGAACTACGAAGACCCAAAAAGCATCGAGGAGACTCGTGGCGGGAATATTCCGCGAGCAAAGAGCCGTGCCACGTTCGAGTCCGTCGACTGTCTTGGCAAGGTCCGAGTAAACCAGCCGGCAGGGACTCGACCTCGCGGATCCTCCTCGATCTCCTCCACCTCCTTCTTCTCGAGGGTTAAACGTGCCGTCGCATTCCATTCGGCCATCGATCTCCCTGCTCTCGACGGCCGAGCGACGAGCAGATCGCCGCTAAACGCGCTCTAGACATCGCAATTCGCGTAGCGAATGGCGAGGGTGAGACGGTAGTGGCGCGAGGGATGGGAGTAGATAGATACAGGAATACGTAGGCTGCTGCTGGGTATCGCATCCCACCACCACCAATCTGCAACTTCGCGACACAAAGGGACGTGCGTGCAATTTCGGTGAAATCGACCGAAGAGGATTTCGCTCCGCGCGTCCGTAGAGCCGCGTCGCGACGCTCTCCCCGAGCTCTCCTCCTCTCGTCTCACCCTTCCTTCCTTCGTGTCCTCCGTTCTCTCGCCCTTCGCCGTTTCACCCGCGGTCACCCTTGCTTCCATTCTCTGCATCCTCATCCTCCGTCTCCTTCCACCTCACCTCTCTCGTATCCTCCGCTACCGCCCTTCTCCAACCCTCCGTGAATAAACCGACCACTGGAAGCTGGAAACAATACCTATCAATATTACTTGGACACAACAATACCCATTAAGATACCATCGTGACCAGCCGCGGCCAATCTGGGACGATGGGAACCTACTTGCGGACGATCGTTAGACATTCTGACTGCACCTGACGGGCTGCAGCAATCGGACCACCCTTCTCCTTCTCCACCGCTTCCTTTCTCCATCCCCCTTCTACGGCTTCCCTTCTCTCGATTTGCATAGCGCCCGACCTGCGTCGACCGACATTACCCCCGATGCGAGTTACATGGAACGAGGGATAGGAGGATGTAAGTAAAGGGTGAGGCTGGGGCACGAATGGAAAAGCATTGCCATCGACATTCTCTCGACTCGGAAAGGAGGACAAAAATGGGGTGGAAGATTGGATATTCTACTAGGTTACTCGGTTAAATAGCAAGGTTCGAAGAAAGAAGAAAATCACGCGGTCGATTGCCGGGATCGTATGAGTCGCGAGACGTGGAAACGTGAGAAAATCGACGGAGGAGAGCGTGAGAAGATCGAGCGTGGAAATCGATCGAAAACGCAAGCACGTAGCAAGACCGTCGCCGGTACACGCCGACTGATTATAATTATCCACCGAGCCTCGAACACTGGGCGGTACCGTCTCGACGGCACGGTACGGGGCGCCGGAAAATAAAACGACGCGAGTACGCGCGCTCGCGCGATTCGCTGAAACCGGTATCGGAGATTTTTCATTTTACCAAAGATAAACGCGCCGCCACTCGAGAGATCGGCGAAAGTCCACCGCTGCCCTTTCTCACGAGAGAACACCGGTAACGGACGAGACACTCCGCAAAGTGCTCCTCATTCCATCCTCCAATCTCCTTCTTCCGTTCTTGCACGACAGCATGGACTTCCGCTGTCCCGCGCAGCTGTGAGTAAAGCATTTTCGGTATTTATTTAACGACTCGGCTTTGTTTAGAAGGAGGACGACTGGCGGAGCCGTATCCGCGAGAGTGCTACAGTCAACGGGCACCGTCGAAAGTTGAAAAACACGTGGTGACATCCTCGTCGCCTTGCGACTGGCGGCTGCGGCGAGAGGACTGGAATAAGGGAGGAAAAGAGGAAAGGGGTTTAAACGTACAAAGAGCGAGAGAGAGAGAGAGAGAGAAAGAGAACCACGGAGCCCTTCACCTCTCCGTGGACGTTAAAGCACTCTCCAGGCACCGGCGTTCGTTATGTCGGATGCCGTTTATAATTGCTCGGTTCTGATTAACGGCTCTCGTAAGCCGCCTCGAGTTTTATCGCGAGAATCGTGCCGCGCGCACGATTGTCGCCGGTTAGCGCGAGTGGGACAGCAGGGTTAACGGAAAATCCTGGCGAGTTTCGTTTAACGGCTTTAATATGCAGGAGGGATGACATTTTCAGGTTACAGGCTGTCCACTAAAAATTTCCAATTAGTCCCGTCCTAACTTGAGTGCCCCCATCTCTGTCTTCTCCGATCACGGGGACAATTATGATTTTAATTGTCGATAACTTCCGTGTCAATGGTTCGTCCTTCCGGATCCAGGAAACTGCTCCGTCAAGGTCTCCGAGTAACGCACGCGCCCTTCGCAGACCCCTCTTCCTACCCTTCCACCTCTTACCTTCCGGGCTAGGGGACGACATAAGTGCATGCAGTAATGCGCGATGTACTGTGTAATTCGATCTCCCAGACTCCACGGCGCGGCAGAGTACGTCTTCTCGGAAGCAATAGCCATCGAGATCCAATCGGGCGTGAGGATATCTATTGAGACATATAACGTCGGACGATGGACGCGAGAGCGAACGAAAGATCCATTCCTCGTGCAGTTTAGATGGAATTATTCGTGGAGGCGACTCCGATTTCGTCGAGCGGCCCCTCGTTCAGTGGGTCGCGATGCTTCCTTCCATCGTTTTGAATACTGACCTTCCTAGAATCGCCGTATCCAAAATGCGTAATTACGCTTTACTTGCACGGGCTCGTAAAATTCACGCTTTCCATGGTGCGAGACCACGTAAGCAACCCGTTGGAGATTAATTAGTAAATGGTCGGGCGCGCTACACCGGTCCTTGCATAGGGCTTGTTACGTAGGGAGTTTAAAGATTTGTCAGGATGGAAAGTCCCAGTAACAGATTGTTTAAAGGAAGAAATTGAACCCGAGCGGTAGAGCTCAATTCTTCGGTATTAGGAATATAGTGGTGTAGGCTAGGTTAAGGCTTGGGTTAGCGCACCTTCCTGCGTTTAAATGTCTAATGATACGTGACACCACTAGGATTTTAGGTTAACGAATATTAAATCGTATATTGAATTGAATGAATACAAGAGAGATCGCGACCTAGGTGTACAATAAGACTGGGGGCGATCGATTTTGATATTAGAATGTATAATTCTATTCCGCGGTTTACAATAGTTGTTTCGCATTAAAGCTAACGCAACGCGGAGGAGACACGTTTACGCGTTCGCGACGTGATTTTATTATTAGTTACGCTTACAAACTACAGCTCCAGGCTCTTGCGTGGGCTGGCAAAGATGTAAAAGTGTTTTACGCGGTTGAGTATACACGTAGCCAGTTCGTGGTCTACGTTTCTCGAGAGTCAAGTATTCCGCGGGCCCTTTCCGATTTTACGTTGCAAAGCGACTATTGCGCGGTGCTGAACGATAAAGTACGGGACTTTGTCCTTACCCGAGATTCTAATATGAATCGGTGCAAGATAACGGAGCAGAGTGACAGCGTAACGATGTCTGAAACTCTAAAGGCAATATTGGTTATAATCGCGGGTCTTTTATTGTAAATTATTCGGTGGTCAAACGAGGCGCGGCGTGCGGTGTGCGTGCCCAAAGTTGGTAGGCAAGAAGCGTGCGGCATGTGGTGCATACCCATGCTGGAGGAGTCTACGCATTCCTCAGCTGGGTCACCGTGCGGCATCGAAACGCTGACGCGTCTCCTTCGCGGAGCATGATACGAGCGTTAAAGAATTTTAATGTTTTTAATAAAAATATGAGGTACCGAGTATGTAACAGGCTAACGTTGCACTCACGTCCCAGCGCGTGTTACAAGCATAATCCTTGAGTACGCGGTGCACCGATTCCTCTGACCAACGCTTAAGTCCTTCCTCCTTGACGAGGAAGAGAGAGAATTAGAATTAGAATTTATTAGAGAGAGAGAGAGAGAGAGAGAGAGAGAAAGAAAGAAAGAAGGAGCCCATTACGCGATATTATGCAGGATGGCAAGGCCAGCGTCAGGATCGCAGAACGGAAAAGGTCAAACGGATAATCTTCGAAAAGGGACACGGCCACGCGCGCCAGACGATTCTCGTCGCGCGGTGTATCGAACGAATATTCCAATTTTATACATTCCTCCCGTATATACGATTCGGCGTCGTCCGAAACCAATATATTTTCAAGCTGCGGTAACGTGGCACGATGGTCGTGTGACGGTGGGTGCTGCTAGCGGTGCTTGTGGTCGCGATACTCGGTTCCATGAATAGCGGACGCGGATATTGGTCGTGATCGAAATAAAACGAGAGAAAAAACAGGAGAAGGTGGCGGAGAGAGAAGGAAAAAGTGCACGCGCGTGCGTGTTCCGCGTATCCGCTTCGAGCGGTCATTTGCCGGCGCCCAACGATTGGACGAGTGGCCGAGACAAGCTTATGTTGCCGCGGCACGAAACGATTTCGTCGATTCGACGACCGGTCGCCATTATTTTTATTCGCACGCGATAAGGCTTTAAAGCTGACGAACCCCATCGCGCTGCCGTCCCTGGGGAGAGGATTCTCGACGAGCAGAAACGGATATCACGAGAGCGAATCTGATAATGGCGCTCTAAATATTTATAGCGCGGCTCGGGCTGGGTCTAGCTCGTATTTAGAGGTTCTTTCATCTCGGGGTGAAGAATCGACGAACGACTCGAAGCGGTCGCTGGGCGAGAATTTGGCGCGAATTCACCCGAAGCCTTCGAGGTCGATGTTTCGAGCGTATGCTCTCGCGACGCTCGGCGTCGATATCTTCGCGGTGATTTCCTTTGTCTTTTTTCTCTCTTTTTTACTTTGTCGAATGTTTGCATCGCGTAATTTCGAGCACAGTTTCGAGATGCACGAGCCTGTTTGGGCGATTGGACGAGCAATGAAATTCTTGTTTAAAGGTAAATTCGCGAGTCGAGGTTCATATAGCACATCGATATTAAATTTTAACGGCGCGCAACGGTACTCGCCCTCGGCGAACAACGAAACATTTAGTGGACGAATGTATTTGCGAAAGCTCGCATTTACAATAATATTGCGAAACGTTCGATATAATGAGAGATCGTCGAACTGAGCGGTAAAAATAACGCTTTGGAAATAATTTTGACCAATATCGCAGAGCCCATTGCTGTATGCACGATACGGCGCGTATCGAATCAAAATAACAAATACATATGCATAAATGCGCACACGGCTAATCTTTTATTAATCCTGCATTCGTTTTATGTCCCTACACAAGCTTACATTTCATTTACCCGAGTGAATGCAACTGCAATTGGATCGGCACATTTTGAGCGCACTTATTCCCTTTTGTAGCTTCCTCTTGAATTCTCCCTACCCTCCGTTTCTCTCCACCCTAACTCTTTGCCCCGCCATAACCCGCATTTCTCGCGCGCTCACGAGCAGCTGTAGCAATTACGAAGAATCAGCCGAATTAGGAGGGAGTCGTTTCCGCTCCCAATGACAACCGCGCGTCGCGACGCACTGTAAGATTCTACCCGCGGTCGCAACAATCGCGAATCGAATAACATCAGAGGAGAACGCGGAGCGAGGCTGGAGAGCAAATGGCGAACGGAATCGTCCATTGATCGACACGGAATGTCTCCACTATCCTCCTGTCGCATTCAATGTTCCTATCGATTGGCGGGCAGAGCCTAATGGGGCCGTGAAATTCATAGCTCCTGGAAGCGTGTCTCCTACGTGCGGTATTCGCGCATGTGTACGCGTACACGCGTGTGCAAGGAGTTTCGTCCCCTTCCTCTCCCTCTCGTTACTAAGGTAAGTGTGCACGCGCGGTTACACGCTATAAGCAGCGACGACGAGGGTGCCCATGAATACTCGGCGACCATGAATAGTATTGCTGCTTTACGCTGCCGCGTATAAGGATATTATTGCGCGATAATTCCTTCGCTCTCGCTCCATTAAACCCACCCTCTTTGCCACTAGGATCTAAGAATGTTGCAAACGAGGACGACGCTACGCGAAAAGAACAATGTGAAGAGAGAGCGAAGAGTAATTGAAGCAGGGAGAAGGCACGTTAGAGGATCAGAGAAGAATGCTGTCTGAGAATGTTATTTTGGAAAAAAAAAAATTCTACAATCTTCTCTACTCCTAGGAGTTTTAGAATGGCGTCAAATGAAAATTTCACGGCTCCACGACTTGGCCTCATTTTGTCCATTCCCGTCCATTATCGGGCTCCTCGATCGCGGACATCAGGAGCACCCTCCTCGTGCGACCGAAATATCTCACGAGTCGCGTCACCCTGCGCTCGTCTCACCCGAGGCTAGCGAGATCTCGCTTCAATTCTAGATTCTCCTTCTCTCGTCTCGTTTCTACCTCGCTCTCTCGACGCCCTCCCACGAGCACTCTCCCCAGATTCGCCGCTTCATCCCTCCTAACCCTCAGCCACCCCATTCCACGATTCGCCATCGATTCGGTGCCGCGGAAAATCCAGACGACCGCCGGAAAGAACACCGAGACTCTTTCGGGACCTTTCCAAGCTCCGAGGGGAAAAAAAGGAGGAGGGAATGAGAGAGACAGAAAGAGAAAGATCGAGCTAACCCCCGTGGCCCACGCGCTTCCTCTTTCCGCAATCTTCTTCTTCTTCCACTTCTCCCGGATTCTCCTACTCTCCTCCACCCGCTTCTCATCCTCCACGAGCTTTTATCAGTCTCGCCGTATCCCCATGTCCCTCCTCTCTTCTCTCTCACTCTCATCTTCTCGTCCCTTCGCTGCCCTCCGCAAACTCGTCCTCACCCCGCAAACTCGTCCGAGCAGTCTCTCTCTTCGGATCGATTCACGAGTCTCCGTTCTTCTCTCTCCAACTCTCTCTTCTTCTCTCATTCTCGAACCGCACTTCATCCTCCGCTTGTCTTGCCTCGTCAACAACGAGGATACGAGCTGACACCTTCTTAAAGCCTTAAACCCGTGCGCCCGAAGAGAGAGAGAGAGAGAGAGAGAGAGAAGGGAGGAAGAGAAAGGTGTCAGAAGCCAGACGAAAAGAGTGATTCCGGGTGCGACCCCTCCTGCGATATCCTTGCCGATCCCAACGCTATTCTCTCAATTCGATCTGGACATGGCCACCCTCGTCCCACTCCCACACCCTTCTTCTTATTTCCAACCTTCCCCATTCTCTCCTCCCCGCGTCGCGGTTTGGTCCTCGCACGCGTAATTACATTCCCGATGATGTTATCAGTTTTATTGCTGGATGGGCGGCTAGAGGGTGCCCAAGAGGGTGCGCAAAGCGAGAGCAGAAGTTGGCGATGAGTAGGAGGAGGGGGAGGAGGATGAAAGGTGTCGGGGAAAATGCGAAAGAGGAGGACAGAAGAATGGAAAGAGGACAAGAAGAGAGAGAGAAAGAGAGTAAGAAGAAGAGTGCGAGAGAGAGAGAAAGAGCACGACATCTACCGTTGCCACGAGGAAATTTGACTTTCAGATTGGGGTTGCGCGAGCCAACGGACAGAAGGAGGAGGAGGAGGTTGAGGATGGAAGGGGTGACGTGAAAGGAGACGGAGCGCGAGGAAGAAGAGCCGGAAAAGGATCGAGAGAGAGAGGGAAGGAGGAAGGAAGAGGGCGAAGTCCTGGAACGAGCTCGCTCGTGTGCGTCACCGATGTGGCCGCGTGGTAGTAAGAAGGGAGGGGAATGTGTGCGGGGAGGAGGGTAGAGGTGATTCAGCACGATAGGGATGGGAGTGCTGCACCCGGGTCGTTAGAGCTCCTAATGAGACCTCCGTCCTCTCCTCCTCCTTCTCCTCCTTCTCCCTCTCCTTTCTCGGTGCACCCTCCACCTCGCTTCCTTCCACCCTACCTGCTTGCCCACCCGTTGCCATCCTTCTCCGCCATCTCTCCTCGTGAAACCTCCTCCCCGCTTCCCTTCACCGCCGTCCTCCTTCTCGCCAGTAACCCCTTCAGCCTCCTTCACTCTCGTCTTCCTTCTCTTTCTCATCCCGTCACCCACGAGCCCGTCCTTTCCACCCTCTCCCATCCTACAACCTCTTCCGCGACTCTTCTTCGTCCTCCTCCTCGTCCTCGTCCTCTACCATTGCCCACCCTCTTACTCCTCGCCGCATCTCTTCTACCCGCAGCCACGTCTTTATTCCCGCACGCGGAACCAAGCTGTAACGTAATCGTGTAGTTAAAAGGGCCCTTCCCTACCTTTTTCTTAATCTTTCGCCTACCGCCTTGCACCCACGCCCTCCCGGCAATAATTCATTTCGATTACAAGGACGCCTGCTCGCCGTCAATCTTTGCACGAGACCGCTTGAAGATTGTTTCTCTCGCGCGGGATTATCGTAATGGCTCGCTCGCGATGGAGTAGATACGCGATAATCGAACCGCGACGAAGAAACGGCTTCCGGTTATCTGTAACGAGCGGTCTACTCGTGTAATCCGCGCGAGCACCGTTTCGCTTTTCGCGAGTTATACGTTCTCTCGTACATTCCGGTTCTCCTAAATCCTCGTCTCAACCCGCTCGGGCTATTATTCCGCGGGCGCATTTTTCTTGCAGAAGAGCGAGGGGCAGGGATGCGACACGAGGATGGAACGACGCGACAGAATCGTGCGGTTAAAGACCTCGTTGGCGTGGAAACGAAAGTGGAGTGATAGGGAGAGAGAGTTTTAGAGAGAAAGAGAGAAGTAGGAAGGAGACGTTAACTTTTCCCTTTGACGTCTACCAGTCCGACGGACATAATCCTTCTGGTCGCGTCTGGAGTAATTAATTTTAATTCCTCCTTCTCGTCCGACGAAGTGGAGCCTCGCGCGCTGACCAGTTTACAGAATATTTCAAGGAACGACGCGCGGAGATCGCCCGGAAGGCAAAGTCGTTGAAAGCGGAGATGGCGACGTTCGAATCGACCGTTTCGAAAGAGCGAGGAAGCTTTCGCCGATACCTACCGCCTCCTCCTTCGCCAGCTTGTCCTCCTTCTGGTCCTCCTCTTCGACTTCTCCTTCATCTTTCATTCCCGGTGGCCCAAATCCTCATCTCGATGCGCTCCCTCGTCAAACCATTCTTTTCCACGACGACAACGAGGACGATTCCTACAACGACCACAAAGACGAAGAAGAAGACGACGACGACGACTACCCTTCTCGGCCCTTTTTGTTCTCGCCCCAGGAACCGGAATTCTGACGTAATCACGCGGCTAAAGCTTCGACCGGGAGAAGAAGCCCGCCGAGCGTGACACGACGATCCATTCCTACCACTCCTCATTTCTTTCTACCATTCTTTCCCTCTGGCCCCTACCAAGGCGCTAAGAAGGAGATCTTCGTAGCTAAGAGGAACGCGACCGTGGACCCGTCCAACGACGCTGGGTAGGAAAAGTCGAACGCGCGCTTCTTCCACCTCGGAGTTTACTTTTAATTTTTCCAAGAGGAGACCGAGAGAAGGGGTAGCGGAGAAAGAGAACGGAAGGACGAACGATTCTCTCGTCAGCACTCGCCGCTGACGCTGACGTCGCCCTGGCACCGATGGCTGCCACCGCGAGAAACTTCTCCCTTTATCACTTGCTCGCTTGCTCTCTCTCTCTTTCTCGCAGGGTGCGGAAAAGATTCCGCCCCGCCCCGCACCCTTCTCTCTCGCCACCCGATTCGCTCGGAATCCTCGTCGGGGCCCGCTGTTGATTAAACGATCGTTAAGCCGAGTAACTCCGGATTACCTATGGCGAAGTTAATTGTACGAAACTTCGGTAAGAGAGTCCGCCACTCTCTCGTGCACATTCTCTCGCTCTCTCTCCCTCTCTCTTTCTCTCTGTCGTTTTCTCCCATTTTCCCTCGCTTGCCAGCCCCTAACACGCCCATCCTCCGCTTCGGTTCTCCTCTTCGGCACCCACCCCTCTCAATCTCCCCCCCCCCCCATTGTCTACGCTTCTTCTCTAAACACCAGCGACCCACTATCCGGTAACACTTTGCCACTTCGTTCTCTCTCTCTCGCTCTTTCGCTTCCAGTTCACCTCTCCGACCCTGCTCCTCTTTCTCTCTCCATTCTCCTCTCTCTCAGCTACGCCCTTCTCTTGCACCCTCGCGCCACCCCTCTCCGAAAGTCCCACGCGGGCAACGACCGAGTCTTTATTCCACCAAGGTGGAACGGAGCCGTAACGTAATCGTGCAGTTAAAGGGGTCGCCCTTGCTACGTCAGGGCGCAGCTACGAGAACGGCGAGGACGAGGAGAGGACCTCTGACGACCCGGCGCGACGCTGCAACGTCAATTGCAAGGGTAACCCTTCCGGGATTAACAGGATCAGCGAGCGCGCGCGCTTAGGATGGGAGACGAACGGGGACGCCGAGTTTCAGGAGGGTACGCGCGAGCAGGGCCAGGCGAAACAGGAGAGAGAGGATGGAGATTCTGTTAATTTTAATTTCTCCGTTGCGAAGTCGCGCGCGATCGTCCGTCGGATGCGGAGCTGACGCGTTCCGAGGGACTAAAGCGTCAAAAGGGTAGGACCGGGAGGGTGAACGAAGGGGGATGGTAAAAGTGTTTCGCGAGAAGAGCTTCGTCGCAAGAGTTGCGCGTCTGCCTCGGGATATACCGTGGCGGAGAGAAGATTTTGCATTGATTAAAATTGGACGAGACGGTGGAAGAGGATTTCTTCTCTTTCTCATTTTGCATAAGGGCGGTTCGGCGACGCGTAGGAAAGAGCGTCACGGCTAATCTTCTCTTATCGTGCCTCGCGGAGATTTGCGTCGATAATTACGCGAGAGCGCCGGCGTAGCGCGAGAGCTGAATTTACGTCGGGCGATCATCTTGTCGACGTTTCGGAGATGAATTTACGTCGCTTTACGTAGGGAGGATTTCCGATTTCCATAATTGGGACGGGCGCGCGGAGATGGAGGAGGAGACGATAGTTTCTGCTTGGACGGGTCGCCACGGGAAGCCGAGCGCGTCCTGCCAATTTCGGGCGAGAGAGATATAAGGGAGGCGAAGAAAAAAAAATTTCGCTATCGGCACCCACCATCAGCCGCAGCTCGAAGTTATCGAGAGGTCCTCTCGATATATCGTCCCTTCGATATCACACCCCCGGGGGCCACGGCCAGGTCCATCTCTACCCGATTATTTATTAATCGCGTTACCAAGTGGCGAGATTCGTGCTTCGTGAGAGGATACGCATACCGGAGGGTGTCTCGTCCTCTCTCGATCTCTGGGCGGCCTCTCTTTTACTGGCTACACGAGGCCCCTCATTCCCAGAGCCCCCAACGGAGTTAACAAGACTCACCCCCTGGCGCGTGAAGTGTATTCGACGTCACGCGCACGAGAGAGAGCGAGAGAGAAAGAGCACAAGAGAAAAAAGAAGAAATAATGCGCTCACGCTTTTACCCTTAATTCTCTTTCGCCCGCACTCGCCGCCCCTCCTCATTGGCCGCACATAATTTCACTCGATGAATCGGAGTGGCTTGGCTCGGGTGCCTCACCGTTTCCGAAGAGAGAGCAGGAGGCCGGGCAAGGGAATTTCGAAGGGTGCCGAATTCGAATATGTTTCGCGCGCGCTCGCGCTCCTTTTCCACAATCGCCACCGCCTCCCTTCGAATGGTCTACTCCCGAGGGGTTCCAAGCGATCTCGCTTAATCCCAACTGCTACTTAATTGCATTTGACGAGGGGAAGAGCGAGCCGACGAGATCGTCGGAGCCATCGCGAATTTGCTCGCCGTCCTGCGCAACTTCGCATCCAACGCGCGCTTACTTATGCACGTGCCGGCTTCATATGATTCTCTACGCTTCCTCCCAGCTCCTCCTCTCTTTCGCTCTCGAGCACTCCGTCCGAATTGTGCGCGTGCCGAAGGATGGTCCGACGAACAGCGTGAGTTTCGAGAGTAGGGAACGAGGGCCACTCGGAGTTTGCCGCGTGCGTTCGTGGGCAGCGATGTTTTTCCGGGTCACGATGTTACGTGGATTTTCAGTAAATGAGGGGAGTTGTTTCGTAAGCGCGTTTAGTTCCGCTCGGCCCCGGAGGAGTTAGAATTATAACTCGCCTCGGTCCGCCGAGAGAAAGGGATTAAGAGCCGAGGCAAGAGCACTTAATATTTGACAAAAGAGTTAATTATATCTGCCGCTTTTATTTACCCGCCTCCGGCTCTCCGAATTATCGATTTAGCCGATATTTCATCTTGCGATCTGTTTGGGTAACATCGACATTATTATTTAACACTTTAGCCAGAGGCTTCTCGGCTTAAGGATTTCCGAAAGTGTCATCGGCGATACCGAAATCGCACGCTCAAAATCTCTCCTCCCATAAAACACCAGATTAAGCTTAAATAATTAAATTTCATTTAAGAAAATTATTATTTTTCTCCGTACTAAACAGTACGTTGAAACACACTTGCAATTAGCGATGCTTTTCTATGAGAAATGCGTCGTTGAGCCCCTAGAAGATCCGCGGATCACCGCGCAATTCTTCGTTTACATTCAACCAAAGTAACTTTAACGCAACGTACTAATCCATTACCTCGACCGCGAAATATCGTGCCATCGATATATCGAAAGCGAGCCTCTGGCAGCTTTTGGTTACTCGAAGATGGAGAAGTGGTAGTGGACGGGGGATGGTTTGAATTCGATATTCCTCGATATTGCGTCCCGCGCATCGCGGTGGTCGCCACGAAATCGCACGATGCCGCGCGTTTCAATATTCAGCCGGAAAGCAACGGTACCAGCCTGGCTCATCTCTCTCTCTCTCTCTCCTCTCATTTCGCTCGAAAACCGATTTCGATAGCGGCCGCATAATCGAGTAATACGGAGAAGTTGTAGGCGAACGATGGGTAGGGTAAGCCGAAAGTCTCAGGATCACGATGTCCTCCTGATCTCTCTCCTTCTTCGTCCTTCTCATCCTCCTTTTATCTCTTCTCTTACTCTCCCTCTCTCTCCCTCTCTCTCCCTCTCTCTCCCTCTCTAGAGTATATTAGACCATTAGATATGTTAAACTAGTGTATAAGATGTGTATCAAAATAGCTGAGAAAGCTAAGAAATATCATTCATACTTTCATACTTTCATTCTCTCTCTCTCTCTCTCTCTCTTTCTCACGCACACGCACGCACGCACGCACACGCACACCCTCTCTCTCTCTCTCGTAGAAAAAGATCGGACGAAAGCGTACAAATGATCGGACACTATCGCTCGCTCCTTCGTCGTGTTCGCGCACGGAGAGCGATAGACGCCGAACCAAGCGAAGAAAGACAAGTACGAGGACGGCGATTGCTCCTCTTCTTGGAGTTTCGAGGAATCTCTGCTCCTGGTACCTCTCTCGTTGCGGGCACGTTCGCCTCGCGAATTATGGACGTATTCCGGTCATGCGCCGCGGCTTTCAACCTTGTTACGGTTACGTAACAACACCTACCACTTCCGCCCTCGCTTCCCGGACTCTCGAGCCGCCCCTGGAAAACGAGTGCGCGATGCGACGCCAGAGAAGGCGATAGGGAACGAGGAGCGGATAGCGAGCCGAGAATGCAAAGGAAGAGAAGAAAAAAAGGACGAAATTGTAATTATTCAATCGGGCCAAGGGATCTTACGATGAGGTAAAAATCGACGAGAAAAGATGCACGGGGAAGTAATCTGAATTTTTCTAAGAGGAGAAACCTTTGGTTAAATAATTATTAATAATAGAAGTCGAGCGTTGAACAAAGTTAATTCAAATTCAAGGTGCGATTATACGAGTCGAAAAGCTGCTCGTGGATAAGAAGAAAAAGAACGAGAATGTGAGAAGAGGGGAATTTTTTTCGAGTATCGACCGATCGTTAAGCTTCCGGCGCGTGTGTACACGAGAAACGGAAGAAGCATCGCCAATGAGCGACCCTCTTCTTCTGTCCTTACGTTTTCTCCTTCCATCCCTTCTGCTTCGAACGAACGTCGGAGAGAAATCGAGCGCGACTCCTCGCGCGGAATAATGTATACCCGCCTTCTCCTTGTCCTTATCTGCTCGCTTATTCATTCGTTTCGCGTGAATGGCCTGACAATGCGCTACAAAGAGGAAAGAGGAGAGAAAATCAGGAGAAGAGAAGCGAAGGGAATCGAGGAAAGAAGTTTACTTCCAGTCGGGAGATGAAGTCTCCCGGGAGAGCGGTTAATTGATACGTAAATCCGGGGGGTGGAATTAAAGAAAATGAAAAAATCGCACTCACGATGCATCCCTGGGTGAACGGAATATTGTAAAGAGAAGAATATCCTATAAAATACATATTCGTCGAATTGGTGAAATTCATTGAGAGACGTCGGCCCGGTATTCCGTCGACGCGCGATCGATGGAAAATTTTCCGATACGTTAGTACTCCGGAATTTAATTCGCGGGTAACGTGATAAACTGTATTTCTTGCCAATGAATTCGACCGCTCTCGAGAGTGATACGAATTTTGTGAAATTTAATAAAGCGAGGAGTGAGAAACCTGCGAGAGAGAAGACGGCCGCTATGTGTGATAAATCCACGCAGAAACCACCTGCGAAGAGAGGAAAATTATACTAACAATCTCCTTTTTAGGCACGACCGTAAAGGGAGTGAATTATGCAATAGCCATCCTGAAAACCGTTCGGATGTGTGTGTGTGTGTGTGTGTGTGTGTGTGTGTGTGTGTGTGTGTGTGTGTGTGTGTGTGTGTGTGTGTGTGTCCGTGTATATCCTCGATTTCAGAAAAACGGCTGAACCGATCGGGACGAAATTTGGCACAAAAATCAAGTACAGTACTGTGAGTTCACAATAAGGTTTGTGAGTCGCCATCTTGAACCGGTACAAAATGGCGGGGAATTCAAATTTCGAATAAAATTTAATTTTGCCGCCATTTCTAAACGGCTGAAGATAACGATACATAAAGTTTCCTGGCGCCAAATAAATATATACTCAAAGTACATGCCAAATTTCGTTGCGATCCGTTCAGCCGTTTGGCCGGAATACTGGACTAATGTAAATAGTGAAATTTCATTAATCCATTAGTCCAGTATTCCGGTCAAACGGCCGAACGGATTCAGACAAAATTTGGCATGCACATCAAGTACAAACCCATGTGGTGCCACGAAACTTAATGCATGGTTACCTTAAACCGTTTTGAAATGGCAGCAAATTCAAATTTTGAGGCAAAATCAGACCTTTAGTCCAGTATCCCGGCAAAACGATTGAACGGATCCGAACAAAATTTGGCATGTACATCGAGTATATACCCATTTGGTGCCACGAAACTTTATGTATCGCCATCTTCAACCGTTTCGAAATTGTGGGAAATTCAAGTATGGCAACATTAAAAATTCATTTGTCATTGGAAGCGTGAGTTACGCGGTCATGCCTATTGCAGAAAGCGAAGCTTTTCTGCACCCGGTAAGGCGAGCGCGAGCACCGCCGATCGTGCCGACCACTAATCACCACTAATCACCATTAATCGATTCATTTTCCTGATCGGTAAGATTTCTTCGCGGTCGTAACAAAGGGCAAATATTACCGCTCGCCACGCTTCGATCGTGGAACAGCTACGGGAAATTCCAGAAACGATAATTAAGCGTCAGCTGAAATAACCACGGAGAGGCATCCTATTCTTCTTGTTTATCCGTTAATTTCCATCGGGAGACGAGAGCGATGGAAAGGGAGACACGACGCAGAAACTCTCGGGGCGCGGATACACGAGGGGATGGAAGGAAGGAGAGAAAAGCCAACAGAATGGGAAGAAGAAAGGACGAGAGAGTGAGAGAGAGAGAGAGAGAGAGATAGAGAAAGAGGAAGGAGAGGTAAAGAGGCTCCTCGGTAGCGATGGAGCACACCGGAGGTAACGAAATTTAAGAAAATGAGGAACTACTTTAAGTAGCGCGGTGGTATCTCAGGATCATTAAACTTCCGGTCGTTAAACTTCCTTCCGCGTACGGACTGGAATAACATCCGGGCGAGGATGGCGCAGCCGCTTGGCGATGATGCGCGAGAAAATTTTGCGCATGCGCATACTTCACCCTCTCGCGCCTTCCTCGTCGTTTTGACACGGACATGAGAGCTTTCTCTCTCTCCCTCTCCCTCTTCTCCTTCCTCTGCCTTCACTTCGCACCGAATTCGAAACGAACCAATAATAATCTTAAGCGCACGCGAACTTCCTCAAGTAGCAGCAGCTTGCGATTCGTCAAACTTCCGCCCGGTCTGTGCAAACCTTCGAGGCGGAAGCTGTGGACCCTTTCGCTGTTGGTTTATAGTCCCGGTCTATGTATAGTTCGCGTATACGCGCGAATGGAAGCGGTGGTTTATAGTCTCTCTCTGTCTCTCTCTCTCTCTCTGTTTCTTCGATCTCCCTACACCATCGTATACAGCTCGCGTGTCCAAGAATGGGATTGGTGGTCTCGCGAGTGTCCGCTTGATTTTCACGAAGGGAGGAGAGAAGGATGTGGAGGTAGGAGAACGAAGGTAGAGGCCGAGGATGTCGGGGGAAATCCCGCAGGTAGAGTTTACTACTGTCCTTGACGTCTGACAGCCCCACGGATTTATTGCGGGGAATTCTTAAACACGTGCGCGCCACTTGTCTCGAATGCCAAATGTTCGAGGAGCCGCTTGTAAAGCCTCGTGCGTTCGTACGAGTCTTCCTGTCGACCGACCTTGGCACCCAGTGATTTTGACTTTCGCCCGGCATATTCGATTTCGTCGAACGATCGCAAGAAATTCGCGATTCGCAAGATCCATTCGCATAATTCGTTTGAAATTTGCAATTAACGACGCTTTAAAGAAAAAAGCGCACGCATTTAAAATAGCGTTGGGAAGAAAAAAGTAAAAGCGCGGTGACCTTTATCGGTACCACCCCTATAGTCGCGACAGAAATCCAACAAAAAAAAAATCCTGGCAAAGCACGGTTAAACACATCTAATTATCGTTCCCTGCGCAAAGTACAAAGAGGAATTAATTAAAGATAAGTGAAACTCAAAAATAGATTGATCCTTGTCGAGTGACCGTCGAGATAGAACGGAGAGAGGGAAGGTAGCCAGGTATTGCTGAGTGTAGGGAGAGTGCTCGTACTTCACCAATCACTAAATCTTATTCCGAGAATCCGCAATCTCTAAACAGCATCCATCTTATTCAAATTCCTGGCTCGGAATCGTCGCGCTGTATCGCGAGAAGGAACGTGAAAGGACAGGCCGTCGAATTACAAAGAGAAACGAGAAAAAGCATCGAGGAAGGGCCATAGCTCGTTATTCTTTTCAATACACCTTCTACACCAATCTCCACCCAACTCTCCTTCGTCCGCTCCTTCGCTCTCGAGCGAACCGATTTCATTATCCTCTAAATCTCGACGAGGCGCCGTCTAGATGCTTTCGCTTTCCTACGAGCTCAGTTATGCAATTAGCATCGAAAGCCGTCCCCTTTATTCACCTCCTCCATCTCCTCCACCTTCCTCCCTTCGCTACCTCACCTCAAGGGAACCGTGGCGTCTCGAAGTACCTACCTACCTAGGCGGAGAACGCGAAATCGAAGTCCTTCTCTCCCAACAAGGAATCCCAAAGAAGAAGTTCAAGTGTCTCCTTTCACAAACGGAGTAGAAAGTGTCGCAGCGCCTTTCTCTCATCTAGAGCTCGTCGCTACCGACCGGTAGAATCTGCTATTTTTCCTACCGCGGCGCGGGGACGTAAGAGCGAAATGTAGGCTACGAGGCGGCAACCACCGCACCCACCCTCGCACCGAGCGAAAGATGACAGGAAGGAGATAGTACCTGGGCGGGAGGTTTGAGCGTGAAACTGCCAGAGAGAGAATAAAAGATGAGAGGACGAGCCACGCGCTCGTCAGGTGTTGGTAAAATTAGAACGAGAGAAGAAGGGCGGGGGTGGAAGAAGAAAGGTGACGACGGAGATCAAAGACACGAGGAGGTGAAAAGGGGTGACAAGAGGGACCTAGACAAATACGCGGACCCGTGAAGAGAGCGCGCTAATGCGCGTGGGTGAGAATGGCGAAGGAGAGGGTAGAGGAGGAAGAGAAAGAGAAAAGCCTACCGCTTTGACGATCGCGAAACCATTAACGCATGCATCCATACAACTACTGGCGTACCGCTAACGCGTTTATCGACTTATCAGATTCTCGTTCCATTTTGCCTCTCGACAAACGAGACCGACCACCAGTGCGGTGGTCGAGGCGGCAACGGCTTCCCAACTTTCTCGCCTCCGCCCGACCCACGGTCTTGGATTTTCATTGCGTCATTCCCTTTCACCCCTCCGAGTTTTTCATCGTACTTCCGGGTTATCGCGCTCCTCCCGAACCTCTCGCGATCTCTATTCTCCTCTCATCCTCTCCCAATTTTATTCACCGCATCGAAGAACCTCAAGGATTATTCCCTCTCCGCTCGGCCGTATCTTACGAGCGGCACGTGGAACGAGAAAAAGGAGAAAGAAGAGGGTAGAAAAAGAAGAATAACGCGAAGCGGAAGGAGGACTACGTGGACGAGGACGAGGTTCTTTGGAGGAGCGGAAGAAGCGGGACGGTATTAGAAGAGAGAGAGAGAGAGAGAGAGAAGGAGGGACAAGTGAATGGAGAGAAAGAGGACTGGCGAAGTACGCGGGCGCCCTTTTTGGTATCAAGAGAAAAGATTCGAATTAAAATGCTGCCGGTGAAGGGCGCGTGGCGACGAATGCTAATAAGGAAGGAGGAACGGGAAGAACGCGGCACGCCTGGTGCGCCAGGTAAATATTAATTACGAAATTAATAACGCTCGCGTCTTCGGTACTAGCGCCGACGACGGTCCCTCCGGAGAGAGGAGAGGAATCGTCGTCGGGCGTCGCGACGCTTCTCTCTCTCTCTTCTTTGTCGCGAAAATTACCCTCGTAATTCCTCCGTATCCTTTCGTCGCGAAAAACGAGAGCCGGTTGTGCCTTTGCGAACGGAGAAAGAGGAGGAGGCTGGAAAAATGTTCTTGATCGTCGACTTTTCAATCTCGATAATGGACGACGAGTTAATCGTTTTTATGGCGTCTCGTGAAAAGCCAGCTTGCTCGAGACTTGCCGCCATAAATCTTGCCCTCGATGCTCTTCGATAAGAGGGTAATTAATATCGCGGGCCTTGTGACGTTAGCGGTAGTAAGCGATTAGAATTCTCTCTCCTCTCCTTTCTCTTGCGCTCTAGCCTCGTGCGTGTCGCGGGCAGATGCGTTATTAAGATACTTCGAAATATTCAGCGATCCACCGTGATTTACTAATCCGCCGCGTACGTAGGGGCAGGATAAAATAATTCAACGCTAACGTATGCATCCTGCCCTCAATCTGTACACGGCCACATTCCCCTGCTCCCAGATTAACGTCTCGGCACACTTGCGCGCACCTGCCTTTTAAATATTTTAACGATAAAATGTGCGCCGCGTCTCAATTAATGCGAATTCTCGTGGCTCGGAAAATTTAACCTCCGTAACCTTCGATCGAGCTTTCTCTCTCCGTCCCTATCAGCCTCTCCTGCGAATAAAATTGAAAGTGCCGTCGCAAGGCGAGGCACGATGAAGCGTTCACTTACGGGGTGCATCGAGGAGGGAATATAATCTTAATCCCTGTCGTCTAGGTGCGTCGAGCTAGTCGGGATCGGGGTCCGATAAACGAAGTACCGCTCGCGATCCGACGAACGCGAGAAGGCGGGGCGAAGAGGTTAATTAGTTATCGTCAAAGGAACCGCCGGCAAGGGAATGCTATTACCTCCGTGATACTTCACAATGTTCCTTAATTATGAGACCCACCGGAGGAAGCACGACGAGCGCGGGGAAGTCACCTACCTACCTACTGGCCTGGTGAACCTCTTCGCTCCTTCTCTCGTCCTTCGTTCCACAGATAGCAGGAATAACGCGTTAACGTGAAAACTATTTGCCGACGACGAAAAGGTAAGAGGAAGAGGAAGACCCACTGGTATCGCCCGGGAAGAAATGGAGAAGACGAAACGCGAATGAAAGCGACCGTTTCTCTCTTGCTCGACCGTCCTTTGGCCCGATTACGAGGCCGAGCGGGTCGTCGGGCGGAAATTACTTCGTTAAATCTGCCGATCTCTTCGCACCGAAGGTACGAGAGGGTGGGAGAGAGAGAGAGAGAGAGGAACAGAAAGACCGAGAGAAATCCCTCGCTCTCTCGACCCCTCCTCGTTCTCGCTCTGGCTTCGTCTGGTTCGCGGGCACGCAATTAAGACCACTAATAACCAAAGACGGCCCTTGCGCCGCCTCCGCGGTGTCGCCTTTATGGAGGCGGGCCAGGGTGGCGGGAGAGTAACGCGAAACTTTTAATAGAAACGCGTGATAATGCGCGGCGCTCCCGACGAACACTCCGTGGGGCGAAGTGGGAGCGAGGGAAGAAGTTGAAGGACGGTTGGCGAGAACGATTATCGGATTAGCGTCGAATGGCAGCTTCGTCCGGCTTATCATTCGGGTCGTTATCGTCGCGACGCTCTCGATGACGGTGAGAGCGAGGAAGGGAACGGGGGTGATTATAGCTCGTGATTAATAAGTCAATCGAAACGTTCGCCTCGTTTAAAAGCGCGAGAGGGAAATGGGGTGGGTGGGTGGACTGATCGACGCGGTGGCTGGGGGTGGGTGAAAGGGGGTAGGGTGCAATCCCGCAATAAATCAATCTAGCCTTGCCCTCGCGCTGCTCGCGTGCTGTGTACACGCGAGAACGCGCCATTGAAAATAATCAAAGGCACACGTCCGTGACACAACGATCGACGGTCGATCAATTGCGTAAACCCCCGATGCAAAGGGGTGGCGGACGAAGGGGGTGCTCGAAGGACGAAGCAAAGGGGTGAGAGTGTTGTACGAGCAACTCATTTCACGGTGGTACATCCCCATCCACAAATTTCGTCCCTCACTGCTGGACTCGCCCGCTCGCTCGCTCGTCCGTATAGCTCGAATGGAAGGGTCGTACGTATCCTCGCGGTGTACAGCACCCCCAGCCACCCCTTCGCCTGTGCGGGACGACGCGTACGTGCAGCGACGATGCATGCATATTCACGCGTCGTCAAAGTGCCACACCCTCAAACGCAGATTTACACACGCACGCGACACCACAGCCACCGCCACGGCCGGCCGTCTAGCCCGCACGAAGGGCGGTTTTGCTAGTGACACGCTCGGAGAAGAAAGAGGAGGAGGGATCGAAAACGCCCGGGGAGAGGGCATCGAGAGGATCGAACGAGGGAGAGCGAGGGAAAGGAGCAAGTGCACGAAGATCGAGGATGGTGAATAATTAGTTTCTCGAGCGAAGATGAGAATTTGCGAGATGAGGGAACTCGGCAAATCGTTCGACGACGTAAGAGAACGAAAGGAAGCGGACGCTTGGTCGGGAATGAGGGGAAAAAGGACGAGAAAATAGGAACGGGACCGCGTGGAGCTCGTCGCGAAGAGAAGGGGAGGAAAATAAAAATAACGTCGTCGCTCGCCGTCGGTCCTAACGAGACAGCGAAAAACCAGCGGCAGGCGGAACGACACAACGAGCGCGGACGGGTTAGCCCGATATATACTCGAATAACTGGCCAGACGGATGGCCGAACAACGAGGGCGGTTGGGGACGGTCCGGGACGATCGGGGCCAGGGGTCGAGAAGGGGTAGGCATGCGCCACACGGACAATAGTTTGGATGCAGGT
This sequence comes from Tiphia femorata, assembly GCA_944319695.1. Taxonomy (NCBI): domain Eukaryota; kingdom Metazoa; phylum Arthropoda; class Insecta; order Hymenoptera; family Tiphiidae; genus Tiphia; species Tiphia femorata. The sequence continues at coordinate 8,521,466 of OX090902.1, forward strand.
TCGTGGATGCGCGTGTGTGCCTCGATGGAAGCGAGCGAGCACGCGGACTAGCCCGCTACCCTGCGGTATGTAGCATGTGTGGAAACTTTGCGGTGGAGTTAAGCTCCGACCATTCGCTGTTTACCATTTGCCGGGAACATACGAAATTCATCCGTCGCGACCGCACGACACCGATCGATAGGGCGCGTGCGAGCGTGTGAGCGAGAATCAGGGGTGGGAGGTGGCCCGACCGCTTTTCAAATTCAAGCGACCTCCACCGATGCATCGGGCTAGTCCGACTCTTCTCGAAAGAGGAGGGAACAGTTATTTCAGATTACAAGGGAGGAGGAAGATCGAGAAGGGTAATCCCGTGAATGCACCGAGAGTCGAGGGGTGGAACGTCGAATGCACCCCCGAATCGAAATGGGACGACGATTTATCGAACGAGTTCCGCTAACCTCTGTCCCGCTTCCAGTGAAATATCTCGAAAGCAAGGGCCAAGCTCGTGGTTGAGCTACCCGTTGTATATTTTTGCGAATGCAATTGACATTTCGTAAAATCGTCGTAGTAAGGTTGAGAGATGAAGCTCGTTACTCTTCGCTCCTAACGATTAACGTAAAATACACAGGGCAGGAGCAAATACTCGAGCAGGATGCCTTACTTCCCCGTGTTGCGCCTGTAATCGGAGCGTTGGTGCTCGGCTAGCGCACGACACGGGGCGTTTCTAAATCTTAATCGACGAAACGTGATATCCATGAATTTATTCGCGCAATTAGCCGCGACTCTTGCTAATAATACGTATACCGGCGTTGGCTCTCGAACTCACGGAATTGAGAGAACAGAGAAGAGAGTTGGGTCGAAGCGAAGAGAAGGATAAGAGCGAGCGTGGCGAACAATCGCGTAAGTCTCGATGCCCGAGCTCGTTCAATTAGCCGTTTCTTCTCCTCTCCTCTTTCGTTCCTCTCTTCCTTTCGCTCACCCGCTCGCGATCCCCATCACCGGAACGGAGAGCGAAGTTCGGGCCAAAGATTTATTTACAAAATCGAGATCCACCGGCAAATTGAATTTCCCCCGCGGCAGTTAGAGGGCGAGGCAGAGAGGCCGGCTCGTGATCGCCGAAGATTGCAGGTTAGTCGAAAAGGTGGTGAGGGGGGTTGGTGGAGAGGTGGAGATGTGAACGGAGAGGGTGAGAGGAGAGCGAAGTCGTGGAAAGGGGCGAGGAAAATCGGTGGAAAGGGAGAAGTCTCGCCGCCGGAGGAACAACGAAATGAGAAACGGGAAAGTTTGGCGAAATGCAGGTGCAGCCTGCACCGAGGGCCGGCCTCGTCGAGGGGGTGAAAGGCGGTGGCCTCGACCGCCCTCAGCTCCACTAGCAGAGCCACCCGTCCTGCCATCGAGATTCGAGTCCTCTCACGTGCCAACCTCGGCGCGTAGCGGGTACCTCCTCTCGACTTGTGTGTGACCCAATTCTGTAACTTTTCCGAGTTTAGAAAATGTCTGACGTAAAAATCGCGCGGGTTCGGGCGAGGCAAGCCATTCTCTCTCGCTTTCGCTCGAAAGCTCTCGGCCTGCCCGTTTCCTCTCATCGTTCGTCGTTTCCTCGCGGGCTCCTGGCCTTCCAATTTCGTTCGTCCTCTCTTTTCCTCTACCCACGCGCTCTCGTCGCCCGAGCCAATCTCCACTTTTTAATTCGTCGGTATTACGCCGTCCTCGTCCTCGTCCTAGTCGTCGCAGCCGTCCGATAGGAAAACTGGAAATTTCGAGCCGGTAGTTTCTCCCCGCGCAAGAGCGCCTGCGAAAATGACGTGCTACGTCGAGAGATACGGATGAGAAGGGTGAGGGACGAGAACGAAGCGGGGCTTGGAAAAGTGGTGGAAGGGCGAAAAGGAAGCCGCCGCGCGACCGTCGCCACCGCTGCGCGAGGAAGCCTCCGAGAAACGGAAAATTTATTCATTCTCGCACGAGGAAACTTTCTCGAGCGCGTACTCATCTCGCGGAACTAATCCGGGCGGCATCGCATCGCTAATTTCTCTAGTGAAATTTTACTGACGGACGTGGAGCGGCGAAATGACACGAGCGATCTCGGGGATGCTCGGCAGAGAGAAGAGCGTAAAGAGAAGTGCAAGGGAGAGAGGCCAGTTGTAACAGTTTTTACGGTACCCCTTTACCGGATCTCGGGAGTTTACGCATTCGAACAACCTTAAACTACGGAACGGTGGTAAACGTGCGCCGTTCCACGTACCGCGCAACTCGTCCGCTTTCCATCCGATTTCTCTCCCTCGTATTGGATAATTGTATTTCGCGAGATGACGCAAAGTGACGGAATTGCTCGTAACACTCGAGAAAAAATCAAATAACTGGGCGCACGGAACTTTCCACGCTCGTCGGTGTAAAAAAAAAAAAAAAAGAATCTGTAATGCGATTTACGTTCAACCACTGTCACGAGAAGAATCGTGAAACCTATGCTATCGCTGCCACAGAATCCTCCATGGAATTTCCATACGAACAAGGAGCGCGTAAGTACACCTTGAGCGTATTAAAGCACGGAAGAGGGTAGTATCAAAGGAATCGTGTACTCGAGGTAAAGGACATTCGTAACGTCGTTGGTTCCTGTTTACGACGGCATCTCAGCGGGACATCGTAACTGAGCCGGACATCGACTTTCGTTATTCTCTCCGAGCCGACTACCGTATGATAGATGAAACTGAAATAAAATTAGGATCCCAGCCCGTCGAGGCTTTCACCGGGCGCATCCATTAGCCTGTCCATTGTATCCTGACGGTGGATGCGCGTACGAGAAGAGAGAGAGAGAGAGAGAAAGGGAGGGAGAGAGGGACCAAAGAACGGTAAATAATTTTACGTGGCGCGACGCGTCGTTAATTGCACGCGTCATCGAGCTGGAGCTTCAACGTGGGACTTTCGGCGAAAGGTAATGGTGCCTTTGATAGAACCACGTGTAATCCACGAAGGTAGCCGAGCTTGCGGAGTATCATTTCTCAATTCGATTCTTTTCACTCGCGAACTCTTCAAAGCCGAGAGAAGAACGAATAACCCGAGATTTATGGATTTCTCACGCTAAAGGGAAAGAGATTAGCTCTTGCGAGTAACGCGAGACTCTCGTCATAATTAATCGAAACGTTAATTGAATCGACGATGCTCGCCTTGTTTCTGTGTCCGGACCCCGCGTGCACCCGACGCGCGTACAGGACGGCTTTTGTGACGATCGACAGGAGGCAACAAGAGAGAGTGGAGTTAGAGAGAAACGAAGAGAGAGAGAGAGAGAGAAAGAAGAGCTTACAGGCACGCCGTATCGACAGAACAATCGCCGCGAAAAAAAACCAATGGCTCGTACGTAACGTTCTTGTACAAACTTGAAGCACGTAGCAAGAGCTTTCCTGTGTGCGTGCGGGCGCGCACGAATGTGGCGGGTGTATGCGCTTGGGTGGAGAGAAAAGGGCGTCGTCATCCAGGGTAGCGCAAAAGCGAGTCGTTCGTTTAACATGCGGCGTGACAAGAAAATTTCTTGAAAAATTTCCATGGTGCGTTACGCGAGATTTTATTCTTCATTAGCTCATTTTCACCGGAAATAATTACCTCGTTGAAGACCATTGTTATAGAAATAAGCGTTAAAAGAGTTTCTCGTAGAACCCACCCTGGAACGATACGGAGAAAAAAGTAGCAGAGAATAAATCGATCGAGCTATATTTTACAATCGTGCGGGTTAGGATACGTTCCCGGCAATCGAACCGAATGTATCATTTACGATACATTAATTATACATATACCGCTAATGTGTTCGGTTAATGGCTTCTAAAATTATCTATTAATTAGCCCGTCCGTTCTAGCATGTAATCTACAACATCATTCTCGAATAACGTATCATCGAATCCCGCTTGTTGGTCGCGTCGCGACACGAGTTTTCAACCCTATTCCAACGAGAATGGTATTAACGGGGCAAGGCTTGGCTGTCGGTAGCGGAGAATCGAGCAAGAGACGTTGGACTTCGTCACCTCGGAGATGAAGCGGTGAGGGAAACGGAGAAGAGAATAATACGACGAGGATAGAATTTTCGTTACAGATGTGAGATCTCATTTGCATATTCCGCATTCTCAAGAACCCGACGACGAAGACGATGAAAGCCTCGGAGAGACGTTAGACGAAACTCCATTTAAGGTTATCCCTACCTGTACCTATTTCCCGTCGGCCCTTCTCTCTTCTCTTTCTCCCCCTCGACTCGTTTACAACCCCCAATGGCATTCATCGTAAATTCCATTTTTCACGAGACCCAAAATCGACGATATCGTAAACGGTCGCGATCCTGGATTTTTCCACGCGGAGTTCTCGCGGGACGGAAAATGAAAATGCACGCGCGAGCGGAAAAACGCGACGCTCCTCGCGACCACCGGATTTTCCCGCGAGCTGCACGCGCCTGCACGCGTTTTGCGATCTAATGAAAACTCATGTCGGTGGCGGGCGCAATAACGATTCGTTAGAATGGAGTTAATTAAACGCTAATTTACGCGCGCGCCCCGCCGCCTCCGCCGCTGCGGGCGGCATTCTTCGACCAGTTTTTCATCGCGCGTTACTTCGCGCGGCGGACAGCGGGAGTAGTGGAAGGAAAAGGAGGTGGAGGAGAGGAGAACGTGGTGGTGAAGGGCGCGCGAGGTGAGGTGAAATTTATTAACCAGGGATGTAATCCCATTAAGGGCAACGACAAAACGTTAGGCAACGCGGGAGATTAGTCCGCCGCTGCAAACTAAATTCGGTTATGTGGAATTCATTAGCGAGACTACTACGACGACATCGGCGTTGTACGATGACACGGTGCACCAGTGGTAGTTTCGCTGATGGTGGTGGTGGTGGCGAAAGAAACGACAGGCGGCAGCGTGACGGAAGTTGAGACAGAAGGAAAAAAGGGGAATGGGAGAAGGTTGGAGAGATTGACGGCGCGAAAGCGAAACGAGTGAGAATGAAACGAAAATGTCGGAGAACCGATGGGCGCGGGGCTTGAAGGGATGGATGAAGTGAAGGAGGAGAGAGGAGAGGATGTGGAGGGAGTGAGACGAACAGGAAGTTCCTGGACGGAGTCGACGAGTCGGTGAGAATCAAGCTCGGGGGTGGTTCGGAGTGGATGGGGGTTAAAAGTGAAACGGAGGGAGAAGAACAGCGGAAAACTGAAGTGCGGAGAGCAACGGGCGCGGTTAATGAAACCGTGCTAGGGGCGCGTTAATTTCGAAAAATAAGTGAAACGAGTCCGCCGTTCGTTGGATGCATTCGTCGGGCTGAGAGATAGATAGATAGATAGAGACAGCAAATTTGGAAAGAGAAAGATGAATGCACTACCTTTTTTAACTTCGTTCGAGAATGATTCACCAGCATTTCTACTTCGCGTTCCATTCCTCGGCACGAGTAAAGTCGAAAAACTAGAAGCGTGTTTATCGAACGTCTAGCAGGTTCTTCTGGAATTTGAGATGTCGTCGTTTCGTATTGGACAGCATTTTGATACCACGAGACAATGAAAACGTGGATATTTCGTATTTAACAATGCACCAATAGTTGGTTACGGCGACGAATGGCACGACAATTAAACATCAACTTCGTGTATTCCGTCCACTTAACGTTCTACAAAGTGCTTCGCCCATTAAACGCTCCCACAATATATTCCGATTGATCGTCCGACAGACTTAACGTTCTCTCGCGCGCACCTTAACGACCTCCATTCCACACGCTACGACATCCGCGTCAAATTTAATTATCGCGCGATATTATCGTCGGACGGTGAATTTCAGCGTCGAGAATTTCGTCGCGATGGCGCTCACAAAATTCATAACTTCTCCACGCTCGCGATCATAATTACCCACACTTTCTAACCGTTGCAATTTTATACGCGAGACCCTCTCAGAGCTCTTTATCTCGTCATCTCTCCCTTCTCGTCCCTTTCTCTCTCACCCCGGCCAACAAAAATCATCAATTATCCCGCGGCAACCCAGCGACCCACTCCCATCGTGTCATCGGGTCGTCGATTCTTCTCGTGACACCTACGCGACCAAAAGCAGGTGGGCGTGTTAGATAAAGGCCCCTTATTTACGCGCTCGCGAGGAGGAGGAAAAGTGCGGAAGCGGGTCGTAGGGAGCGCGTGACACGCGACGATCGAGAAAACGAAAGACACGCGCGCACGCGCGCGTGCATACGGAACCTTCGACAAAGATGCATTCGTTTTTTTCCCGCCTCAAGCCACCAAGGGAGATCGAAATGCACCGAAATATCGGGGTAGAAGGACCGTCACGTGTCGGCAAGAGACCCCTCTCGCGCGTAGTAAAAACGGAGGATGCAATTTACCGGTACGAACAAGCTCGACGGGCCCCACGCCACCGCGCGGTTCCCAGGTGTAATTGAAAAAAGAACCTTACGAGGTAGAATTACGACCTGGCTCGTAATAAAGCTCCCCTTTCTCCCTCCTACCCACGATTAATAAGTACTCGCGTACCAGCGCGGAGGAGTTTAGCGTCGACATCGAGGAATTCAGCAGGATTTACGGAAATGTCCAGCTCGACTTTCACGATCCACCGACACGAGCGCCGCGACGCGAGAGGATCTCAACGAGGAAAGTGGCGCGTCGTTACGCGCGCGTAATGAACGCGGGACGAAGTAAGTTTTACGCTCGTGAACGGGCAAATAAATTTCGTCGCGAGCGGGCGAGCCTGGCGCGCTTAATATCGACATCGACGTTTTCGGAGCGTGTAGGTGTATCGAACGTTCGAGTGGCGGCGCTGCAAAGCCCGAATTTATTAATAATAAATTCTCTCGAACCTAAGTTGCCTTACCTCCTCCTTCCTTTTCTTTTTTCATTTATCCCAGCACCCTACGGATCCTGTGACGCTCGAGCGGAAATTACGGTGTCCGCGCAGCGCGTAATTTTTATCTCGAGGCGATCACCTCCCGCGCCACTTTCTCCTCCTTCTCGTCCTCGTCCTCCTTCTTCTCCGACGAGGTGCACTCCTCCACCGAGTTAGCCTCTCTCCGAAGTACAAAATAAAGCGCTATCTATCAATCTATCTAAATTTCCAGGTGGCTCGCTCGCTTGCCGGCGAGTCTCGAGCGCGAGGAGCCGGGAAAAGGAAGTGATGAAAAATTGATCGCTTCCGCGACGGTGACGTTGGGCTAAGGGCTCGATGGCAAGAGGGACGAAAAATGAGAGAGGAAGAGAGGAAGAGCGTGCGCCTTTTTACCGGCTGTCGACACGACGAAGGAACGCGAGCCGGGACGACCAGCGGGAACGAGGGTAACCCCGGGCGGTGCCGAGAGCAAAGCCCCCGGGTGTATTTACATTTTTCCAGTTAAAAAGCACGATCCTCGGCGACAACGTGGCAGTGGGCGGCATGCGACGCGACACGCGATCATCGAAGCAGGCCTTGCGGCTTCTTCGAGCTTGGGCACGCGAGCGCGACTAACGCCCTCGTGCAAATCGTCAGGTCTGCTCGTATTGACAAATTCTCTGGATCGTTCCTTCAGTCACTGTTTTTCGAGGAGGGTCGACTATAAGATTTCAACACCTTCGGAATGAATACACGTAGCGTAACAATTTTACAGATTAGCTTCGACACGAAGCATTTTCGGGGTTACGGGTAATCTGTCCTGGAAAAGGTTAGATTTCAGCGAACGTGAAAATTATGCCGGTCGACACGCAAATGCAATAACGAATTGTCCCACTCCAATATTCTCATCCGCGATAAATTAATTTACGTTCCAATTACATCCGCTTTATCATCTCCCGCCCCAGTTAATTCTTTATCCGTAACCGGCGCGCGGTGCTGACATGAGTCACGACTCGCGCGTTTCCACACACGAGATAGGAATAACAAAAATAAGGCGCAACAAAGGACAATTTAGAGAATATCGGGGATAGAGAAATATCACCATTGCCGGCGCAACATTGCGATTATGCGCCGGACAATGACGTATTGTTAGCGCGTCAACGGATAATTCACCCTCTCCATTGCAATCGTCCTATTATCGAGCGGCCTTGATGATACACGGTCAGTTGAACGTCGTATATTACGAGAAGGAAACGAAATTACCTCCGCCTTCGGGAAACTGGTACACCCCTAAAATAATAATTTCCAGATTGTTACGAGACCGGTGCACGGCCAACGACGCGATGTAAATTTTACAGAGGAAAATGGCAAAAGGCAGGGATACCATTTACTTTCTTACCACCGCCCCTTTCCATCATCTTTTTTACCGAAAAGCAATTCATCCTAACGCGTTTCTCATGTTTTTCCCGGCGACTCGCTCAAAGCCGACGACGAGCGTATCCGAGACGAGCACGCTCGTCTGTGCGCCAAATGTTCAAAGTGGAGCGCGAGGGTAACCCCGAGCGAGTAAATAAAGATATTTTTATCCTTCGCGGGAAGATGCGTGACGATACGCCGTGACTGTCACGCGAGACACGATCGGCGTGAAAGCACCGACATTCGTGCCTCACGCGCCCCAACGCGAACTGTTTGTTCACCGTGTTCGTCGGTAGGGAGATTTAATTATCTTATTGCCGTTCACCACGCCCACTCTCGAAACTTTCGTAAAGATACAAAAAATCCTTGAAGTCTCCATGAAAAGTAAAGAACCGACATGGAATGCTCTGGCTAATTCTCCGTGTTCCAAAAAAATCTGCTGATTACTAAACCTACGATCGAAATTGGAATTGAGGAGGAAGTATCAAGGGACCTGGTGTGGATATTCTCGGAAATGAAGCGATCGTCGGGCCACGTGAGATCGTTAATTACAGGGCGGTGGGATCTCCCCGGGATTAAAATCGCATTTGTTCGCGTCGAGATTTGCGCGAAGGACTGAAACACGCGCGTACGTCCTCATGCGCGCACGCAAATTATAGAGAACCTTGGAAAAGAAGGACTCTCGACGAGACGAATCCAAAGGCACGATCGCCTTCGTACGCGAGAATCTTTATCCCGTCTGCGAGATGCCAGCGCGCTCCGAGCACGATCTTTGGAATTCTGCGGTAATCACGCGCCCTCCTCGCGGTATGTAGGTCACAGGGCGATCACGTTTCGCCGAAAGAACGTTCCAGAGATAAAAATTGTAGCGCGGGAATAAAGGACGGTTGAGTGAAAAGAAAGAACGAAGGACAGACGGAGAGAGAAATATGCGAAACTCCTCGGGCGGAGACGTCAAAGCCGATGGAAAAAAACAAGTTACAAGGGTGGGTGGCAGATCGATTTCAATTTTTCGCTCGCCACCCGCTAGTGGATCCTCTTGCTAGCCCTCACTCGCTTGATGCGAAAGAACGCCAAAGGCCCGGGAGAACGAGGAGGCTTGCGCCCGCGAGTGTTTCAGTTTGTCGATCCGGCGCGTAACATCGTCCAGCTCGTTCGATTCTGTGTACGCCAAGGAGGGCGAGAAAATTGTGGACAGAGGGAGGGAGAGAGAGCGAGAGAGAGAGACAGAGAGAGAGAGAGAGAGAGCAGCGACGGACAGGAGGAAGGAGAGAACGAACGAGGCAAACATCGACGCTCCCGTGTTTTACCCCTTCCGGTGAAAGTTTGCTCGTAGATCGGGCACGGACTTGCAGCGATCGAGGAACGTTGCTCACGATGCAACTGCGCCTGCACCTGCACCGTACATTTACAGCCGCGAGCCACCAACTCCCTCGGTGCCCTCCTACAACCTACCACCCTTTTCTCTCGCTCGTGCTCTTTCGTTCTCCTCCTTCCCACCCAGCGCGACCCATCCGCGCACCTTCCATTCCACGTGCCAACGACGAGCTTCATATTTCACACGCAGCTGTCCCGCGGACCAGATATTTTTTCATTTCGCTGATATCCCTGGATAAAACCATTTTGTCCGCGTCACAATGCGCGACCTCGCAAGCGGGCACGCGATGACAGGGAGGCTGCGCCACTTTCGAATTATCAGATTGAGTTTCGTCGATTAGAGAGCCCGCGGCTCTTCTTTTGTCCGTGCCATTCTGCCGCGGCGAGGAATCAAAGCTGAAACTGGGCGAAACGAATTCTGCCAAATGGCGTGTACTCGAGCTTCGGCATTCTTGCGTTCGCACGAGGGAATGAAAAATTATTGTAACGAGGGAGCTTACACCTAGAATTCTTTAGGTTCACAGTGATCACAGCAAATTCGTACGATATTTTACTCAGCGAAGATCAATTATTCTTCGATCGTGGCCAGGAAGAAAATTCTCCTCTCCCCTGAATACCTCGGCAAATGCGACTTCGAAAAATCAACAAACACGTGACGTTCCCCATGCGAGCACGTGTGCAACGTCAACGGGACTTACTCACTCGTGCGGTATTGCGCCGCGTGTATTTACGAAGCACCCTGGGAACGGAGAGCTGGGAGCTTCGAATAGAATTATGCACCTTGGTCAGATAAGATTATGTATTTTAATTAGGACGCGCTGAATCACGAGGGTGGATATGCATCTACGGTCTCACGGGGAGGGGATTGGTAGGTAGTAAACGCGCGGTGGCCCGCCAACTGACGATCGTCATCGAGGACCCCTCAAAGTAATAACTTAAAAGTCTCGGTGGTGGTGAAGGTGGCGCGGCCACGATATCGTCATCTCCAGCGTCCTGTAATATCGCGCGCAGAAGGGAGAGGAGGGATTTTATTTCGACGACCCTCCTTTCTCGACAGCAGGGGGTTCACCGAGTTAATTCCGCCACGATGCACCCGTGCGTGCCAGTCGGACTCGCTGGATTCGAGAAGCATGCGTCATGGGTTGGAAGAGTGGCGTGGCGAAGAATTAAGATTAAACGATAGCGTAAAGATGGTCTCATTCAAATCCGAAATCGTGAACACTCGGAGGCGATAGTCTTTCAATTAGAGATTTTGCTCTCGTTTTCTTTTGATCGCGCGCAGTTCCTCATCTCTCTGATTTCTTCCTTACTCACGATCAGACGCACGCAAAAATGTCCTTCACCCGCGCGAGAATTTCCTCGCAGTGGAATTTCTTATCGCGAGTCGACGATCGCTGACTCTTCGAACCTTTTCTTTTCATCTCCCTTTCTTTCCCTTCCTCGTCTCGTTTTTCCCTCCCGGAGATCGTCGAGCGAAACGTCGAAGATAAACACGCGGGCAGAACGACAAGCGTGGAAAATGTCGAGCGAGTGCTTGGCACTTTAAATCTCCTTTACACGCGTGCATAATATCGCGTAACGTCGCTATGCGGGTAATAATGTAATGTAATCCGAACTCATGCGCGCGTTTTAAACCGAGTGGTCGAATCCCTACGGCATCGTATGTGTGTCACGAGGGAATTTTAATGCGGTCTCGCTTGCATGTAACACGGGCAAGCATACACGCGCACGGGCGCGTGCTTTGCTCTTGGCAAGAGAATTACGTGCGAGTGTCCCATTGTTTCTAAATACTCGAGATTCGGTAGAACGGATAAACTTTTTTTTGCATGTGCGCGCCTTTTTCGCAATAGGTACGACCCGCGCAATGTCCCTTCCCCTTTTCGAGATTACGAGCTTTACCGCGTGCGTTTTTCAGACGATGAAGAGCAGCGCGAAGTTTCGCCTCGCTCTCAGGAGGAAGGTTTAAGCTACGCAAAAGCTTTGCTTCGCCTACCGTAAGATTTATTCGGAGCGGTACTCGCCCGGTTCTTCTCATCGTTGCGTATTCGCGGGGCGTAAGCCATCGCGAATTCGGAAAACGTAATTAATAAATGCGCGTCAAAGGCTCGTTTACCGCCGTTTACAACTTGCCGCGAAAAAAGTTATGTGAGAAATGTGATCAAGTGTATTCATTTCTTTCCTCGAGATGTACTTCGAGACATCGCGAGCGCCGTCGCTTGGCAACGGTGTCTTTCGCATCGATAAATGAGCTGGTCACGCGCCACATCGGTTAACTCCATAAATTGTGTTACGAATTATGTTACAAATATAACAAGGGACTCGACCGAGTGCTTTGATGCTCTAATTTATGAAAAATGCAAAAAGTGGAATTAATCGATTTGGCAAGTAAGCGACTCCAATATCGAAGCGTACGCTCATGCGAATATTTCCTCTCGAATTGTTTCACAATTTATATTTATTGTTCGCGATTGGTTCTCTCGTTTGTACAAACACGTTGAAATTACGCCGGCGCGCCTCATTCGCGCGAGGAGTAAAAAGCAAAAATCCTCTTCCCGTGAACCCGGTAAAATAACAAATTTTATGATACCCTATCTTACCGTGGACATTGTTAGCTCCCATTGTCGCTAATTTCGAGCTCGTTGAATATTCCGAAATATATTGAAATTTATATTATTACTAATGCATGACGCGGATCCCTACGTTACTACGCGCTGTTTAATAATTGCAGCATCGGAATGCGCGCAACGATACTGGGTTTATAAAAGCAACGTAGGTAATTCCATTGAAATAAAAGTTTCTCTTTCTCCGCAATTGGAAAGAAAGACCAGCGACTGACATGGAGAACTGGAAAATGTCCGTCGTAGAAACGCTGTCAAAGGAAAGCAACAATTTGTCGTTCGCTTTCCATCGCTCGGCAAAGAGTTACGAACAAAGGTTGATATTCCCATTGCGAATAATTTTTCTCTTCCAGCGCGATAACTGCCAATAGAAGTAACGCATTTCCAGATCCCTTCGCTATTTGCCCGGTGTGACGAAGCTACCCGTCGATCTTCCCCAGTTCTGCTGACAAAACAAAAAGAAGAAAAAAAAATCATGCTCCATTGACTTCTCCATAGAACATAGCCCGAAAAGATTTCCATTGCCGAGTACATTTTCCATTTCGCCCCTTTGTCTCGGCAGCTATTGTTACGAGCGCACAGGTGCTTTCCGATCTCACGTTCAACTGGGGAGCACGTTACTGTGTTATTCTTCCGTCGATATTACGCGACTGCATTTGTTGTCCTTCCAGGTCCCGCTGGATCGGAGCTGCCATTTTCCAACCCCACCTCCGTCCGTCATTTGTTTAACGAAGTCGTGTAATTTCGAAGTTTCGTGTAAACGTTCCGTGGATCGCTACGAAACTTTCAGCTCACACGAGTACCCGGCTATGCGTTTTCAATGTGAATATTAAAAGGAAATACAATTATCTCGGTTAATGCGTTTCAATTACCTCCGTGTAGGATACTTAATTGAATGTTCCACGTAGTATCCTTTAGAATACGGCAGAGTGACGATGACCATCGAAGCAAATTATTATCAGACGAGAAGTATCGAGGACTGCTTTTCATCCACCTGGTCGCGCGAGCTTACTGAAAAATCTGTCGGTAACAATCGCGTGGGGCGAAAAACGCGTAACGAGGTGACTTTCACTCTTTAACTGCAAAACACTCGAATAACAACGTTCCACCTTGCTCGAGTGTGACACATTTTTTTCAAAATTTCGGTCGTTACTCGCATCGAGGGACCAGTTGTTCCCACGAGAACCGTCGCAGGACACGAAGAGACCCGATTCGACTGCAATTTGTGGAATAATTTTTACGACTCATTAAACGACAAACTTCCGCGAGGCGTAAAAAAGTGTTCGACTTATCGAGTAGCGCGGTCAGTCGAAAATGGGGCGACGGGCGACGCGGCAACGTCGACGAATTTTGGGGGGTAGCCGTGGATTTTGCGGAACGGCGCGCTTTCCTGATAGCCCGAACGATTTTGGAAAACAATTACTGGCCAAAACCGGGGACAAACGCTCGCGTCGAGTAAAATTCAATCGACGACGGCAATCCACTCTCTCTCTTCCTCTTCCCCCACCTATCTATTCTCGCGTCAAATATTTAATCGGATGGCGGTGGAGCGCGTTCTTCCCCCCAAAAAAATACCATTAATCCGTGTTTAACTGCGATTAACGGTTCGAACGGTGCATTTCACTCTTCGAGATACAAAGCGGCTACGGCCTCCCTCGCCACAGCCCAGCGTCACCGAAGCGGAAAGAGGCTTTATCTTTCTAGTGTTGTCGGCGCGGTTCCGAAAACCACTCCACCGTCCATTTGCACGGCGGTTTTCCTCTAATTTCGTTTGTAAAGTCGACAAAATTTGGCGAGGCCCACGTGCGCGCTCTACCCTCGTTTATATTTATTCGCCCTTATTACAAATTATCTCTTTGCGCCCCGGGGGGATGCACCGCGTTTTAATACACAGCGCCAATTAATTTATTTGTACTCGTTAACGACGTCATCGAATATATCCTTCCGTGAAAAATCCCGACGCTCTGGGATGGGAGAAATGGCGCATAAACGTTAGGTTCGGTAAAAACGTGGGCGCTTCGGGCGTGAAATTTTAACGAACCTTCGCGAGACCCCAAACACTCGAATTATTTCAATTTCTCGGTACTCTCCTTCTCTTTCGCTCTTCCTCCTGACCTTATTCGAGAAGAATCTTCTTCGACGAGACGTCAAATTCTTCGCCTAAGAAAGAAGTGAATGCATCGCTCGCACGTGAATGATCGTCGAAGTGTAAAGAGCAAAGTCCTCGCGACACAAATAAATATACATTACGCGCAGTGCAAAAAGAAAAAGGATGTAATTCGAGAAAGTACCCGTATTCGCCCATTAATTCGTTACCTTCGAAGCTGAAGGCATTCGCGTCGACTAAGAGAAATTTGGAAAAATTCGAGTAAATATTTAAACGACTCCGTTGGTCTCGTTGACGAAGAAGCGAGTGAATTTCCATTTGCCGAGAAACTCGCGAACCATTAAACTCGAGCTGCGAGCGCATCACGAAACAGCAACACTATCCTATCTTGCGAGTAAATCCACTCCAGAACTAGTTGGTAGTATCCTGGAAAATACCGGAGAATCCTCCTACGCGTAAGCAAGTGGATCCTGTTATCGAGTGTTATTATTCCATCGTTACTCTCCATTAGACCTCCTCGTATAGTAAACGACAAAGAAAATACTGCTTACCACGCATAAAAGAACCTAAGTAAGTATAACAATCGAATCGAAGAAAAACTAAACGAAGAACTCGCGAATCACAGATCACCAAACCGCTCGGTCAATATTGCGAAAAGTTCTCGCGAGAGCTGGAGAATGCGCAAGGCAATCACCGAGGGGTGGTCCCTGAAAATGCGTCGATTCGCGTCTCGATCGAGAATGCGCAACCACATTAGCCGCACTCGCCTTTGATCTAGGCAGCCGGGTACGACAGCAGTCCTATCGTAACCGAAATAATCCTAATGGATCGAATTTCAATTTTGTCCCGCATACCACGAGAGCCTACACAACCGTTAATCGACAACTTCGTGGGGGGGTGTGTCGTCAACCCCTCACGGCACTCGCCAGACTACGAGCTACCTGCGGTCGGTACCGCCGTCAATCGACTGTCCCCTTTCTCGCTCGCTCTCTCCTTCTCACGTTCCTTCTTGTTCTCTCTCTCTCTCTCGCCAAATATTTACACTGTTCGTCACGGCCGGTGACGTCGTGAACTTGCCTCGCCCATACGAAGGTAGTAGGTTACCCTGTAATTAGCACTCACCGTACGTCGGAGACTGATAATTATGCACCGGAGCGGTACGGACTACTGGAACGACGTAGACTAGGAACGAGTAGAAGCGAGAGGAGAGAGGAAGGCTGAGAAGGAAGAGGAGTAGAGAAGGACGAAGAAGAAGAGAAGGACGAAGACGTCGGGTGCCTGTGTACGCTAGCGAACCCTCAAGTATGTAACCGCCATTAGCCATACACCGGCTCGGTGAGAGAGTAAGAGCAAAGAAACAGCGAAGGAGAGAGTGCTGCACCTAGGAGACACGCACGCGCGCTCCTTGCACGGAGTCACGGGCCGTGCACGCGAGGCTCTCGCGAAAGGGCAAAGGGAAGAAAAATTGCACTCCGCTTCCGTAATTCTCTCTCGCTTTCTTTGCCCTCTCCTCCTCGAGAGGGCCACCGCCATTCAGACTTCGAGCCGAAAGGAGCTGGGTGAGAAATTGCAAGTGTACGCGCGCACGAGCGCGTGTCCACGCGAGTGCGTTTTCACTGGGAGCTCTTGCGAAATTAGAGAACAACATGGGCACTGAGAAGTGCGTCGGATGAGAGAAGAGGACATTGGAGTTTCGATGGAGTTCCGAGGCGACGAAGAATCGCCGACGGGGACGAAAGCGAGGAAGGTATACACGGGGGGTGGAGGGTTGCGAGGGCGAGCGTCGACGAGGGCGCAGCAAAGGTACGTAGATGAGATCGAAGGTGTAGGTGTAGGGACTGTATGTCCCAGTGCAGGTAGTCAGCACCATTTCCGTGGCCTGGTGGCAGTAGTAGTAGTGAAACATAGATTTCCGTAGTAATCCGTCCCCCGCGGGAATTCCTCTTGCCGGACAATACGAAGTTCCATCGAGAGGGAGAGACTTCGGAGATATTTCGGCGCTCGGCCAGGTAGCAGCAGTGGCCCGCTTTTCGTTCGAGCTCTCGCAATTGTTCTCGTCCCCGTTCCCCTCGCTCGCAGGGATCGTGCGAGTCCAGTTCCATCGTCGGATGAGAGGAGGGTGGTAAGTGGCGAGCGAAGGGAAGAGAAAGAAAGAGAAAGAAAGAGTGGAACGAGTGAAGAACAAACAGAGAGAGAGAGAGAGAGAGAGAAGAGAGAGACGGAGAAACAAAAGTCACCCTGTTCTTTGCTCCTCGCAACGAGCAAACGAATCGCAGACGAATCGATAAGTTCGGCCTAACGACTACTACTACCGCTACTGCACAACTACTATTCCACCGTGAAAGGAAACTTAGGTCCTCGACGGTTTGTTGCAATTGAGAGAGAGAATCGGAATAAAAATTGAGGAGAGGAGACGAAGGATTAAGTGGAAGATCGAAGGAAGCGAGGAGAGGAGGAACGCCGGAAATGCGAAGTAAGAACGAGAAGATCAAGGGTGGAGTTCGGTACGCGGGAAGGCGTCGAGTAAGCGCGCGTGGGTAGTGAGAATTTACGCGTCTCGGACGCAATTTCTGAAATTGGCAATAAAGCAGGGGGCGCTGCTGCGTCGGTCCTTTTGGAGCACGACACGAAGTAGAAGTAAGAGAAAGACGAGAAGCGCGACTGTTGATCCCGCACGTTCGTATCGCCTCCTTCTCGTTCTCCGCTTCATCCATCTGTCGCGCGTCTAGTTGACGGTAGAATAAGCGAGGCGATCGAGCGCGTGGACGTCCCTCGTCTCCTGCGTCGATCGGCCAGGCGGCCTCTCGTTTCGCGCGTCCCCACGACGAGGCTCTACGTGTGCCACCTAACGCGATTGGCAGCCAAGGATTATTTCGTTCCAATCCGTCCAACACGCGCTCCATCACGGACCGGAGAAGGATCGGCGCGAGCGCGAAATCACGATTGGTCGCGAGCGGATGCGCGCGAGAAATTGGAGAGAAAGAGACGAGGAGAATAGAGTGTACTTTGAGAAGGAAGAGCACGAGCGAACATTTTTTTTTCTTCTTGCTTTTTTATACGCGCCACGACGAAAAATGCCAGAGTGGGAAATGCCCGTAGCGTTTGGACGCGCTTGACGATGGAAACGTGGAGGACGTGCGTGTGCACGCGTGTGGGCGCGCGGTGGAAGAGGGTGTGGAACGTACAATGAAAATATAAGCGTTCGTCGGTCGACGGATGATAGAATAACCGATTGTTCGCCGAAGTCCGTCGTCCTCTGTCAAGCGTGAGTGGCTCTTCGCCGCGGCACGCGCGAGGCGGGAATGAAAATCTGCGGACACGAGCTGGCTCGCTCGTCCGCTCGCCCTTTTTTCAATCGGACACTCGCGCGAAATGCAAAGCGCGACATCGACGAGCTCGTCGAACGCGAGCGACGAGAGAGAGAGAGAGAGAGAGAGAGACTGTAAATTTCGCGGGGACGCGACGGTCGAATCGATTCTCTCTCCTCTTGCTCCTTCTCCCCGTCTCTCTTTATCTAAAAATGGAAGAGCACCGTTCGTGGAAAAGAAATTGCGGCTGGCCTGACGTCCGGAAGCCGAGAACACGGCAACGGGGTGCCTGAAAAATGAAAAACCAACAAGGGGCGAGACAAATTTATTTGTCGGTTCGTTGAACACGTGGTGAAAGTTGAAGAGAAATAGAGAAGTAGGAAGCCAGGTGATATGTTGATGTGTTTAAACAATAGGAAAGACACGCTGGAAATTGGAAATGCACGAAGCGTGCGAACGAAAGTGCATAAAATCGTCGACGCGGGTGCCTGCGTGCGTACGACCAGGTGCGGGAGTAAACGATCCCACCATCCCTGGCGCCTTTTTGCATCCACCACCTTCTGCCCCCGTGTTCCACTCCCGACCCTAGAGTCGCTCGAAACGACACTTTGCCGGTCGCCGATGGAATAACCGATTGCACAATTGTTTCTACCTTTTTTTAGGCCAAATACCATGCCAGAAAGAATTAGAACCACGAGCGGAGAAGAGGAATTTCAAAGCTCACCAAGATTCAGCTAAATAAAAAAGTTATAAGTATATTACTTTTGCATCTTCGATATTAAAAGAAGAGGTCTTACAGTTCTCGATAAAGACTGCCAACGAGAATCGAACCGTCGAATATTTTACTGCCTATCGCGCCATAAACCGGAAAATATTTGAATAAAAACATTTCTTCTTCCTATTGAATAGAGGACAGTTTGTTTCTCTACTGGGATATATCGAGAACCTATAATTGAACTTTCAAATGAATTGCGCGTTGATACAACAACGAGGAAGAAAATTTTGCGGGAAAGCATAACGTGATAGAAATCGTTGAACATCTGTACACCCGGGATCCTGAAAAATATTGGTGAAGTTAAAATTTTTCGTAAAAATAATTCAGCGAAATGCTGCAAGTATGCGTGCCATGCAGAGAGCCGGCAATATTACATTATTCGCAATGAAGGTACTACCTACGATAAAAGGGATTGCATTACGCAGTCTGGGACGAGGACGGCGCTTTAGAGACAACCCGCCCGTCCAACTCGCGCCCATTTGTGACATCGCGCGATAATGCGAGCGCTAATGAATCCAACTGAATTCCGCATTCGTGCTTTTAATCACTGAAAACAGAGAACTACTTGCGCACACGAGAATTGCGCGTATGCTCATTTGTGTAATTTGAAAAAGGGACGGGGATGTTGGGAGGAAAAATTCACCGAGAATATTGAAAGGGTAACGAGAAGATTTTATCTACGAGACATCACATTGGGATCGGTATATAAAATCGACGCTTATCTCGCACTCGTAAAACTTATGGAAGCGAGCGCATTACCGGGGACCTTTAAAAGTTTTTCCGTCCAAATAGGAGGAAAATTTTTCAAGAGACGCTCGGGTGAGAAGCAGAGGGAAAATCGTAAAATTTTCGACATCGAGAGCTGCCCTACTTTTACGCTCTCTGGTGCGCGCTGCGGTTCGAGCCGAGGACGAAAGCGTCCGACGAGTGACGTAGGGATCCTCGAAGGTAATTAAGCGGCTAACGACACTCGTCAAATTGACCTCTCGCTATCTCGTCGCCATCAATTTTTATTAGAGCGATCGCTGCTTCAAGGGCCCTTTTCGCTTCTGTCTCCCCACCCCTCTCTCTCGCTCTCTCTCTTTCTCTCATTCTGTTTCGCTCTCCGTGTGTATGTTTCTACCACTCGCCTTCCACCCCCTCTCCTTCCACCGCAACCCCTCGAAGATCGATGAACCCGTTCTGAGCTTGTTTCGAGTACTTAAAGGGTACACCGCAATTGCTGAGCGGAGGATCGGGAGGGGATACGGGAAATGGAAGTGAAGAGCAGCGGAGAAGACAAGCCAGACAGAGGGAGAGAAATAAGGGGGCAAGAAGGTATTCCGAGGACGATACGGTAAGTAGAATGGAGGGACAAAGAGAAAAGGCTCTTTAGGTATAGTGAGAATAGTGCGGAGAAGAGATTGTAAGAAGGGCGGGCGGACGGAAGGAAGGAAGGAAGGAAGAAAGGAAGGAAGGAAGGAAGGAAACGCGAGAAAGATAGCGAAGGAGGCGTACGAGGCGCACGTGCCCAGACGGCGCGGCGCAGATGCGACGTTCTTAAAGCGCTAAGTACACGCCACTATTTTTCGTGGGATTAAAGTCAGAAACGGCCGAGGCGAAGGTGAAAGGGGATGGGTGAGAACTGAGACAGAGCAGCGAGGAGGCGAGAACAGAGGGATGGGGCTAGACGAACAAGTAAAGAGAAATAGAGAGAGAAAGAAAAAAGCGGAAAAAAACATTTTCTAGAGGCAGAACGCTCTACCGCACCTTCTTTTTACAGAGAGAAAACAGGGGCCAACCGAGGGTGGGCTCTTGTTGCGCGCCATATTTTTATTAGCGCGTCCGGCGTGCCGGCTGAGTGGACTTTTCCTCGGCACTCGGAGTCACTAATTTTCCAGATGACCGAGTAGCATAACTGGCCGTCGGAAGGCGATGCTTTCCGAGGGCACCGCGCTGGGGTGCTTACCTAGAGTTTTGAACACTCGTACGTAGGCGCTGGTCCAACTTCAAAAATCCTGATTACACCTTATCTTAACCACCAGGCTCTAATATCTCGCGGATAACTTCACGCCGGTGTTCTTTCACCGAGAATACAGAATAACGTTCGTTTTTTCACCCTATTAGCAGCCGCGCGTTTAATTTCGATTATCCGCTGCCACGGGCGAGGGTGTACGGATTAGCAACTCCGCCCGTACTCTAAGCTCCCAACAAGGCTCGCCCCATGCCATTATTTACACTTACTGGCTTTCGAGTCGTTTTGCTTCGGTCGTCAAAGGGTTAACTGATGGGAGCACTCGACGCCCGCATGCCGTCACGGTAATCTCGTAGGTTCAACAACGACAAACGTCGGTAGCGACCCGATTGACACCACCGTGCACACTCGAGAACCCTCCAAATCAATAGAACTTCCTTTGAGAGACAATGGTCGAAAAAATTCGAGGTGAATAAGAAAGATTCGGGCTGAATAAATCTACTTTACTTCTTCCTTCGACTATTCCTCTAGCTGCGCTACCGAAGTCACAACGTACCGTCGGATTGTTCCTGCGGCACGTAAATCGCGCGTCCCGACCGCGACGTTTCCAATCAGGGATACATTGTTTCCGCAAGAGTATCCAACGGCTCCTGTACGCGGCATTAAACCAGGGATACGAAGGGTGTGGGCGAAGGAAGCACGTGCGTGCGTTCCTGAGGAGCCACGTACGCGAGGATCGCGCGCGAAGAGGGGTGGCAGCACATGGGGAGCGAAGGAAGGAGGTGGAGGACAAGAAGGGGTGGAGGTGAAGCGATAGAGACGCCCCCCACTTATCCCGCGGTCGTACAATTTGCATGATGAGACAGTAAAGCCGGATTGGGCCGGCTCGCCCTCAGAACGATCCTTTCTCTTCTCTCTCCGTCTCACCTCCTCTTTTCCTTCCGCCCTCGTCCCTTCGTAGCCCCGTCTCACTCGCTCAGCCCCTCTCTAACTTCCACTCTCCTTTACCCTAATATCTGCCCTCTCATTCGTCCCACTCTTCTACCACACTTCTTGTCTCATAGACATGCCTGCGTATGCGTCACTACTCTCCGTCTCACCCCTCGCCTTTCCCTTTTTCCACACCCCCCGTTTTTCCTTTCACCGTCCCAAACCCCTCTCCATCCTCGCCCCTTTACGTCTCTCTTTCCAGCCGCACGCGGCTTTCCCAGAATCTCCACGAAACTGCTGCCGGCGCGTCAGCGGCGGAAGAGATAGGGGCGAGGCCGATCCCTTCGCTCGGACCGACGACTACCAACCGCGCGACGACTCACCAAGAAGACGTGGAAAAGAGACGGGCAAAGTGGCGGGGAGAAAGGTCGAGGGAAACGCACACGTGTTCCCTTGCATACGTAGTAGCTATCGACGAAGCGTACGCGCGTGTGCGAGGTAGAAGGTTTATTACGTGCGTGTGCGTGCGCGTGAGAAAAGGAGAGGACGAAATTCTATCGACACCCGTTGCATCGACACGGATATATGTTTGGGGATCGAGCGGGCTCCGGGGGATGGATATTGGAAATGGCCATCGAGCGTCGTAGGACACGGCACGGACCACCGCCTACTTCATCCTGCCAGCCTCGCATCTCTCCTCTCTGCTTCCTCTTTGTGCTCTATCTCTCTCCGAGCCTCTTCAACCCCTTGTGTTCCGACCCGCGGTGGAACGGACCATCGTGGGATGGCGAGCATCGACGATGGCAGCAGCGTCGTCGCGGTATCCTTCTCCTAGTCCAAGAGAGGGTGTCCTTGTCGCGTATGCCCAACTTGCCCTTCTCTTGGCACCGGTGCGCCACTGCGGCTCCGCACCGCCTAACACGTTGTCCACTCGTGGTGTACGCGCCACCGGCGTGTTCTACGTAAGTACCTTTACGATCTACGAGGAGAACGACAGAAGTCGAGGGTATGAGGAGCGAATCATCTGGTAACGGAGTGTTTGAGTAAACTAAGCCGCGAAACTACAACGGTCGCGCTGGAGAATAAATTGAGTAATTGAGAATGCGGAGAAACGTTGATGTTTTGTAGGTCGTGCGTAATTGTGCTCGATTGAAAGGGGACGGTCGCAAGGCTGGGAGGATAATGAATGGAAAGCAGAACGTGGGCGATAACTGCAGCAGAAGGAACTATCGCGAGACCAATGGAATCCAATGGTCGCGGAGTCTTCCTTGTTCCCGTGGCGTCGCACGAACATTGACGCTCGGCGTCGGATGGACGCGCGGCCACTGGGCCAATATTAGAAACGACAATCAGCGTTAGTGGACCAGCCCCCGCTGACCATTCCTCCCGAGTCCCCGCTCTCGTTAGAAGTTAGTTACGTGCCGCTCGACTCCGTGCTCCCGACGAAATTCCACGAGCGAGCGGCTCCGCGAACTGTTAAGCGCCCTCGTGTTATTCTTCGACCTACCTCCTTCCGTCAATGTCGCGATCAAACCGGCCATTAAAAGTTACGGAATTACGCTGTCCCCTCCCTCGCTCGTCGAGAACACTCCCGATAAGCGACCTCGCGATATCGCCGATTTTATCCGTGAATCGTAGAAAATTCACATTCGACCGAACGAAAGCCGAAACCGGAAAGCCTCGAGGATATTAAGAATCGCCCACACTTGGGCGATTCGCGCGACTATCACGTGCCGGCTATACGGTAAGCACGAGATTGCGCACTCATTGTGGGCGACAATGCGGAATGACATAGATCGTTCGTTCTTTTATGGCCTTCGAGAGCGTGACCCGAGTGACCCTCGAGCTTGTAAGTCACGACGAGGCGGACGAGGACGGCGACCCCGAAAATGCCGCGGCGTGCTATGACGGTGGTGGTCGGTGGTGGACGTGGACCGCGCGTAGGTCGAAAGGAGAGAAGGGACGAGGAAGGACGAAAGGGTGGAGAGAAGAAAGGAAGGAAGGAAGGGAGGGAGGGAGGGAGGAAGGAAGGACGTGGAGCGTGGTGCGTGCATAACTTGGTGCTCTCTTGGCTCCGCCGCCAGCAGCCGGCGAGGTATTGATCGGCCTGTCCGCGAG
This sequence comes from Tiphia femorata, assembly GCA_944319695.1. Classification (NCBI taxonomy): domain Eukaryota; kingdom Metazoa; phylum Arthropoda; class Insecta; order Hymenoptera; family Tiphiidae; genus Tiphia; species Tiphia femorata. The sequence goes on from OX090902.1 coordinate 8,544,863, forward strand.
GACCACATGGCGACTCGACGATCGTACGACTTCGTGCGCCTCCGTCGTGGCTCGTCTCTAACATGGCGCCCGTAGGCGGTCACGTGGTCGCCACCCTCTCACCAACACTACCGCCCACCCTCGACCACCACCACCGCGGGGTGCCCGTCGGTGCGCGCACTCGACCACCGCAAGGGATATATGATGTAGCCACGAATCCGTCTCTCTCTCTCTCCCTCTCTCTCTCCTTCTCCTTCCATTCGTCCTCTCTCTCGCGCCCTCTATGCGGCCCTCGCCCCAGCGTCTCTCCGCCCCTCTTCTCATCCGTTGCCCTCGGTACTACCACTGCCACCGCCACCGCCGACGCCACCGGTCCCACCTTGTGTCCTCCTCTTCAGGGGCGGCTTAAATATTTGCGCGACTCGCTACAATGATATTGCACCGAGGTGGCCTCCTCCCACCCCTCCGCTCCCATCGTCCCATCGCCAGACCACCGAACCCGACAACCCCCTTCCAGCCATCCACCGGAGAAAACCTGATTTCTGGTAACAATTATTAATAACGGGGAACTCCACCTTCGGTCTCGTACGGTGTTCGCCCAAGTGATTCCTCAAAAGACGAACTTGCTTCCGAGAGAAACTTCGGGACCACTGGCGTCCTTTCAATATCCTCAGCTCCCACTTTTTTTTTTCTTCTTTTTTCTTGTGCGTTCGCGTAGGCGCACGACGATATGAAAAGTATTGGCAATAACGAGAGAGGGGATATAGAGAGAGGGACGATAACTTTCGGAGGAGAAAATGTTTACGGCAGGAGGACGCCTCAAAGGCGGACGCCCGGGTTCCGGAGCACGCGAATTACGTTTCAGATGCAAATCGCTCGTGGGACCCCTCCGCCCGCTTCCGAGGAAACTTTGCATCTGCGCTAAACCATTCGTTTCCTCTTTACCTCTCCCTCCTCGTCCTCGGCCGTCAGGCGCCGGCACTACCGCATAGGGATTCGTCAGGTGTGCACGCGGATACTTCGAGCGCAGCTCGTATCGACGTCTTAAGCGACGATATTAGGAGTCACGAGGGTGCAGTTGCTCGGAGGATGGTACGGCGCGTGGAGAAAAACAGCGGAGGTGATGGAGAGTAGAGAAAAAGAGAAGATGGTGGAGGAGAAGAGAAACGGCGAGCGAGCCGTGGAAGAAGGTTGTTTCCAAGAGCAACGTTGCCGTACTACCCTCTGGACACCCTCCATTTGTCCCTTGCACCCTCTCTGGCTCCTTCCACTGTCTCGCGGCTGACGCATCGTCGCGCGGAGCGAGAAGGGACGGGCAGGAAGAGGAGACAGACGGACGCTACGGTGGATAGACAGGAGAGAAGCAGAGAAGAAAGAGAGAGAAGGAGAAAGCACGAGCGATCGATCTTCCGGAATGCCACTCGTTGCGTACGACCGATTGAAAAGTTTTTGATTTCGCGACGCGACGGAAGAGAAATGGCACAGTCGGTGATCGAGAGAATCGGGACGATGAAAATAGAAATGAATCTTTCGTTCCAAAGGCGCATCTTGCCGCCAAGCGATGGCACGTCGTCCGCACGTAACAAAGTCCGAATTAATCCTTTTGCAAATTAGTGCAATACTCCGCAACGAGCTGCTACCTCGCACCGGCGCGACAACGTTCTCACGAGGTACACATCAGCCCCATTTAATTCTCAAAAACTTTTCCTTATCCCTCGTTCGTACGGCTCGCTTATTCCTCTCAGCGGAAACTGTAACGGCGACGAGGACCAGGAGAAGAACTGCTACTCCTTCGAGAACATTAAAATAATTCGCGAGACGAACTTCTTACTTCCTCCCCGTCATCCCACGGACTGATCCCTCGGCGGAGTAGTAGACGGGTGGTGCTCCAAGTTCGCCAAATTGTAGTACCATCTGCTTTCTCTCTCTCTCTCTCTCTCTCTCTCTCTCTCTCTCTCTCTCTCTCTCTCTCTCGCTCCTTCTCCTTCTTCTTGCTCGTCGCGAGGGACGCCCGACGTCGAGAAGAAAGAGGAGGTGGAGACACGTCTCCTGCATCGTCGAAGATTATATTCGGCTCGCGACGTACGAGGAAACTGCATTAGTATGTGGGACTAATGCGTCGAGTGGCAGGAAGAGTGGAACGTAGGAACGGTCAGAGAAGAGTTTTGCGAGTGGACCTGTCCTCGGCGAATGTCGAGGAAGAGAAGGTAGCGTGAGAGGATGAATTTACGGACGGATGAAATAAAGAGAAGGGAGGACGAGCTTATCGAGACTGGACGAGGAGAGGGAGAAGGAACCGATGGAGAAGGACGAAGAAGAAACGAAGGAAAGAAAGACGGAAGGGTGACGGACTCGAGCGGATGGTACTCTCGCTCGTGACTAGGCAGGATATGCGCCACAGGAGTGGAAAAGGGAGAAGGGGGTGACGCATCCTGCAGGATACTCGAAAGCGATCGATCCCGCAGGACACGAGTCACCGCTCTGCAGCAATGACCGTTGAAAAGCCTCGAGAATGTTTCCGCTCGCCATTAACCGAGCGGCTAAAATGCGAGACGAGCGGAAAGCCATCTCGTGTGGGTTCACGATAGAAAAAGCTCGGAGGAGGCAGCGAGCGAAGACGCGGAACGATTTCTGGGGAGCGGTGAACCCGGAGGAATGAGAAGGAGCGAGATTTTCCCTCTTTTCCTCCGCGCGCGAGGAGCCTCGAATTTCCGAAGTTTAACGGAGCGCGTGGAGAGCAAAATGCGCGACGTCATTAGTTTCGTTAACGCTTAATTCAACGCTCGTTAATTTCGCCCCGCATTTGAGCTCGCGCGCGAGAGTACGAGAGGAGGAATATTCGATGGCGGGAGAGACGGGGGAAAACAATTCTTTCGAATCGATGAGAGCTTGGGGATGGGAGGTGGGATCGTATTAAAGCAATTAAGGCGTCGCGTCGTCGTGCAGGGGTTATTCGGAATTATGCTAAAACTCGAGCGAGCGAGCGAGCTAAATTGTATGTATAATTCTCGGTGACCGATGCAATTTCGCGAATGACGTCACCTGATTCGATAAATAAAAATTACATTTTCCACGAAGCTCGATACTCGCGAATAAAACGTCGATCATTCTTCGTCAGAGCTAACTCTACCCGAAGCACGATCTATCGCGCATCTATCGGCTCTCTCGATAATTTCCCAAAGATTCCCCGCAAATGAAAATTCTCTCATCGAAGCCCAGATATCCTGTTAAACTCTCGCCACGTTCTCGCGATTCCGTTTTCATTACCTACGCCCAAGTAGGAATCTAGACGCTATTGGAATACCCTGGAGGAACAATGGAAAGGAACACGGTGGCGCTTCGTCTCCTCCTACCCTTTTCAATATCCCACCGCGTCTCGTCGACCCACAAATCGGGGACACGCGACGCTCGGGCACCGTCTCGATAAATCTCGAGGACGGTAGAGATTTTGTCGACGGGTTTTGCATCTCGCGAAGGGGGTACCTTGTCGCTTCCAGCGACAACCCAGGACGTCGGGTCGCTGGGTGGGTTGGAGAGAAGGAGGTGAAGCAGCAGAAGCCGACACAGCGGCGCACCAGCGACACGAACCCACCAACCGTCGTCCCCGGGCAGAAGAATTCATTCGCGTTTTTGGCAAGCTTCCTCGGGTTACCCGTCGAAGCTCGTAACTTCGCCACTTGGCGCCTCCTTCGCGCCGAGCTTCCGCCCCTTAATTGACGAGGCTGAGAAGAGCCCTTCCTCGACGCCCGCGCCGAAGATCGCTGAAACTTTAAAGTCGTCCTGGGAGGCCACCGCCTAATCCGTTCCAAGTGGTACCATCGGGGAAGGTGCAGGGACCTTTACGATTACCCTAGATCACCGAGTAAAAGGCTGCTGCGTTCGAGTTCAAACACGGCGGGTGCCCTTGCCAAATATTCGCGGTGTAAAGCTGAAAATAAATCAATGAAAGAGACGAAGTGTACAAGGAGGAATAAGAGCACGAAAGAAAGCTCGTAGTTTTCTTTTTGCTAGAAAGTACGCTTTCTTTCTGGTATACGTAACATATCCGTGGAACAATTCGGGAAAAGGATCCTCGCGTATGCGGTTGGTTAACGAGAGTATCGCAAGGTGGATTAATTAATAGAACATTATAATCTCAGCTTCTCAGCTCTTTCCAGCCATCCTCGGCTTTATTTCCATCCTTCTTTTTGTCCCGCGTCGCGTCAACTCCGCATCTTCCATCTCCTTCGTGCTCCTTCCGCGCGTATTCTCCTTCCCCTCTACTTCGCAAGGTCTCGTGTCGCTAGTCGCGAAGCCGACGAGCGCGCATGCGCCAGCGTCGTCGGTCGGTCGCTACCCAGCGGCGGCGGCCTCCCTTTTCATTGAAAATAACCGTGGAATGACAAACACTCGGTAGAGAGGATAATGGCCGCAATAAACGTCCGGGGCAATCGGTGCAACGGCTTTCAGAAGTCGTGCCACTGCGAGTTACGAAGAGTACGCGCCCGAGGGTGGCGAGAGAGAAAGAAGGGGTAAGAGCCGAGGAAAGATATACGTCCAAATGGAAGTTTAGAAACGCGATGGAAAAAGGAACCCGGTGGGATACTTGGCCGTATGCGAACTATCTCGCGTTACGAGGAATACGTGCGGCACGACGAGAGCAAAGTTTGCCTACTTGGTAAAATGAATATTCGCGAGGAGAAAGAAAGAGGAGGGGAAAGGACCCGTAGTCGCCAAACGAAGAAGGAATTCGTGCGCGGATAATTGCGAGAGGAGGAGGAGAGCGAGGATAAAAATGAAATTCGACGAGTAGCGAATTGGCAGGGGGTAGTTCGCGAGAATAATCGGCGTGTAATACACGAGGGACGCGTGACGAGAGGGAGAAGGAGATTAAGGGAAAACGGAAATGAGGAATAAAAAGTCGCGCTGAATGATCGTCGTCGAGCGGAGGACACGATGGATATTCGATTACATTATCGGATCTTCGAATACTCGCAAGTTCACATCCACCGAGAAGATGGGAACGGCGTTATTACTACTCCCGTCGCGATCGATTTTCACGAAGAACGCCACAAAGGAAGTCGTAATTACGATCTTTTACCTATTTCGGATACCTTCCATTGCGCTCCAGTTCTGGAAAATCCAGTAAAAGTTACGCTAAAACTCGACAAACGCGCGTTTCAATTATCTCTCCGAGGACAATGCCCTTAGGAGTGCAGACTACTGGGAGAAGCTCGGGGAGAACGGCGACCGAATAAGAGCGGTGGAGGAGAAAAAGTCTCGTGGAAAAAAAGAGGCCCCTAGACCGAAAACAAAAATCGAAGTGGAAAGGGTGGTGGCGAGAGCGAGGGAAAGGGAGACGAGAAAGGGGTGCCCTAAGGGCTGTCTATCGATTCACGCGCTCGATTAGAAGGCCGAATTGGCGCGAATTAAAGTGTATCGGCCAGAAGCGTCCGTTTCGAATAAAAAGAGAGGAGTTCGTAGGGTCCCATCGAGCACGCCCTTGCGGGTGAAGGGAAAGAATAGGCTTTTCGGCAACGCGCGCGCGCGCGCGCTGACGAGCAAGACGAGACTGCGCTCGGCAATTACGCGACGGAAAAATCGCGAGCGAAAATCAACAAGGGAGAAAAACCGGTGTAATTGAGTTTGCCAAAGTTGTTCCGCGGGCGGTGGCGGTGGCGCCGCGATGCCCACGTACGTTTCTTCCTTTCTTTTTCATTCTCTCCCCTTTCCTGCAGCTCGTCGCCCCACTTCTTTTTGCTCTCTCGTTTGCCTGTCTTCCGTCGCGTCCCAGCCCTCCTCCCTCACGTCCACATTCCGCCCATAGTAATTCGCTGTCGCGCTAAATTAATTATGCATTGCTTTAGTTAGCCACCATGAAACGGAAGATGGACGACGAGGAGCGCCACCGACGTTTGCTCGCTTCGAGGTGGCAGACAAGTTGCCCCCCGCTCGACGCGCTCGAATCGCTCCTTGGAATCCTTTGAATGCGATTACCGGGAGAAATTATTAGGATTCCAAAAGGATCGACCATCTTGAAGGAAGTACGCGGATCGGCCGAGGATCCGCGCGGGAAACGAGGACGCGAAGGATATCGAGAGCTTGATTTCCGGGTCGCGCCAGCACTACCGGTTCAAGGAGGAATGTAGCGAGAAATGAGCGTCCTCTTGCCTTGGGCAGTGGGTCGATGGTCCGGTGAACGAAACTTTTTCAGCAATTATCGAAGCGGTGCGACCACGCGAAGCAATTAATTTTTCGCCGACCCACTTCGACGAATTCTTCGCTCGCTTCGACGTGACGAATATGGCTAGAGTCTGTAAAGAACGGGCCGACAGGATCGTTTAAATATTCCCGGAAGGAAGAATATCGGGGATCCTGAAAATCATAAGAATAAAGGACAGAAGAGACCGTGTGACGAGACGACCACGTGAACTCTACGTGTATTACGCGTACCTTTAACCGGGTCTCGAAAAAGTGCGGCATTTCGAGCACGCGCCGCTTAACGCGCCGATAACAGAAATTGCCGCGGGGTCTTCGGAAATACGCGCGGGATTTGTCTCGTCTCGACGCCTAATGCACCCATCGAGACCGCCTCGCACGCGTTTCGCGAAAGATTCAATCCCTTGCCGTGCGGGTAGGGCGCATCTTCCACCCTCGAGCCTTCCACCAGAACTGCTACCAGAGAGAACACAAGCCGCGGATGCTTCGTTTTTCAAATCGCCTTGGCAAACAGGCGGGGCGGAGGCAGCCGATCGTTGTTTGCCGTGGAAACTGTTTCCAACTCTTTCTCTTCTACTTTCCTCCTTTTGCTCCCCAGCTTACAACACACTCGTGTACGTAGACGTGCACTCGAGATTTTAGAGGTGCCTTAAGATTCTATCCGCGATACGACTTTGTTCATCGCGCTTCTCCTCTCATACCTTCAAGGACAAATGCGAACGCGCGTCTCGATACTCACGAGCGTCTCAACGCAGGGTCCACGACGTTCCCATAGGATGGCTCGATTACTACTGATTACTACGACGTGATTCGTCGGGCACGCTGGACGGCCAGTTCACGGGCGTGTGGGTGTGTCCGCTGGATAGTCGGCGGGCAATTGATTGTCGTGCGACCTCTGGTATTACCGTTGCCATTAGTAATATCGTCATCGTCGTTTAACGTCATAATAAATAGACGCGTAACGTTCGATCCTAGAGGTGGGCGAATTTTCAGAAGTGAAAGACCTCTAAAGAAATGTCGCTGGAATTTTTTAAACATTTATACTCTTTGCATATCTAAAGTCCTTTCTCTTATTATTATTATCCCTAGTAACTTCACCCGCCCTAATTCGACCTTCTTTCCAAATTTCGGCCAACGTCCTGAAGTCACATTGTGGATTCACTTATACGGTTACAACGAACGTCGTCCGCACCCCGTACGAGCCTTTCTCTCAACGTCTACTATAGAACAACACCGTGAAGGACGAAGGCCGAAGGCCGAGACGACGGAGCGCCGATAGTCATCCGACTATCTCGGACTATCGTGTCCGCCTCCTTCTCCTCTTCTTCTTTCTGCTCTGGACTCTACCACTATCGCACCTACTCTCTCCTCCTTCTTCCGAACCCCTCCGCCCTCCGAGGGGTGGAGGTGCTCGCATTGCCACCGCGCCACTACCGAGAGTTCAGGCAGAACTGCTCTCTTCCACGCTCGAAGAGAGATCGACTGCTACGACCACTACCGGGAGCACTTTGTCGTCCGCATTAAACTCAGCCCCATTCTGCTAATGCCCAAGCTACGGGTGCGATCCCACCCTCGTCTCTCACGTCCCTTTCGCCCATCGTCCTTCTCTCGCTCGAGAAAGCGCACCCTTCCTTCTAGTTCACCCTCCACCCATCCTTTCCACCCTTCCTGGCGCTGGGCCCTCCCGTCCGCCCGCCGTTGCTTTCGGTCCCAAATTGATTGGACTGCGAATCGTCCGGCTTGAATTATTCATACTTTGCTCCGCGATAAACCAATTTCGGCGCACGAGCAAATCGGGGAGGAAAAGATCGGCGCATAGAGGTTGTGCGTCGCGACGCGAGCGGCCGACCAACGTCGTTGTTGGCAAACGTGAAACGAAGAAAGGACGGAAATCGGAGAGACGGATGTTCGTGGAAAGAGAGGATCGAGAGATTGAAATCGAACTCGACGGCTGCGTTCCGGTTAGCTTACAGAGTTGAAAGTGACAGATAAACACACCGATCGAGAGATAATCGTCGAAGCCTATTGCCGAGCGCGATTTAATTTCGTTGTCTAACCCGAATGATGCGACAGATGCACCTGCGTTCACGGAAGGAAAATGAACGCACGAAGGGGTGTGAACGAGCGCATTCCGTAGAATCGTATGAGAATATAAGAAGAGTGTCTACAATGTGGTAAACGAGCGAACAACGTAGCTTGAATTATTGAAACGACGCGCGCGTCGTGAACGCGACAATAACTGGCCTAATATTCTTAAAAGGGAAAATCGATGCCGTCACCCTTTGTAAATACATCGTTTCGCTGAATTTTACATCCCTGCGGGAAGAGTATCGCTTAAATGCAAATTGATAGTAAACCCGAAAACGGTGTCAAGGTCGAGCGAAAGTCAAGGACGGATCGAGAACGTATCCCGGCGGGCACCGTAAAATATCAAAGACGCGTTCCTCCCTTAAAAGGAAGAATGGAGACACGCGAGCGAGCGACCGAACGCTTAACGATAAATCACTAAAGAAATCGGTAAAGTGTTATCGACCAGTCACGTCGACGGCGGGTAGTCGAACGATCTTTTTCTGCGAATAACGGAAGGGACGTCGGTGACTTACCGAGGCTAAGATACGACGAAGGGACGGCACTTTGGTGAAAGGACCGTGTGGCCAGTGGTATTTACAGCTGGGAACCGCGACAATCCCCGACGAGTCAACAGGCGCGATAAGAGGACACTTTCGAGCACGGCGTCCACGAGAGTAGGACCACGTCCTCCTACGCGCGCCTTCACCGCCATCTCCGGACGAAAGTCGTCCATCGCCGACGTCACTCGCGCGCTTTTCGTCTTTCGCTCTCCCAGCAAGTGGCGATGGCGTGAGAAGAAGCGAATGGAGAAGGACAACGAGGAAGGAAAGAAAAAGGGGTGAGAGGAGCATAAGAGAAGGGCCTACTCGACAAAAGATTTACGAACCCCCTCGGCAGTGGCAGCACGCTACTTATTCTACCGTCGAGTACACCCTCGAGGTAGACTGAAAAAATTGCGGTGGTTGGGGTATGTACACGCGGTCGATCTTCAAAGAGAAATTCTTAAAAAAGACTTTCAGATTGTCCGCTAGTCTGTCGTCGACGTCGACATCGTTGTTGCCCTCCGTCGACCTCTTCTTTGTTGTCGATATCGAATCGATCGATTTCACTCTCGCCGTTTCATCGCGGGTGCACACGCATCGAGAGCCTCTCAGCCACCGGCGCGGCAACACAGTTGATGATATTAAGCTGGCGCGTGTTAGTATCTTCCTACGCGTAGACGCGAATTCCTTCGAGGGGAGAAAGAAAATCTTTAGACGAGCCGCGCGAGGAAAAATTGCGAAGAAAAGCGAAGACGAAGGAGGGCAGGAGCTCCGATCGTGGATAAGGTAAAGAGGGGAAGAAACGATTACTACATCCCTGCTTATAAAGGATTCGCGATATAAAGTATTCCGTCTGCTGTAGGGGATAACGGTGCCTACCCCGTAAGTTCCTATGGACTGGATTATTCAGAATTCCAAGGATCGATGGACGACGATAGATAGTCGCGTGCGCGGAAGGGAAATTGGAGAAACGCTAGGAACACGATTCCTTTCTTCCGAGATCTTACTTACTTCACTTTTGTACAACGCACAAAAAGAAGACCCATAGACGTGTTCTTTCCATCGATGAATTATTTCAAAATAATCGTGCGAGAAGCCACGAGCGAACCGACAAACGAATTTCGCTACCACAAGCCTCTGAAATTTACAGGTCCCTCGAACATTCTCCAACCGGTGGCCCACCGTCGAACTCTCCCTCTTTCGAAATACTCTTCGTTACAAATTCCTTCTGCGAGCGCGTTCTTCCGCCTCCTTACACTCTCGCCAACCCTGCCCAGCCTCACCTCCTTCCGGCGAACGCCTGGAAACAAAGGGACCGCAGACGATACTCCATGAAATTCAGCCTCCTGGACTGGGCGCATCCGCGCTAACGCGCTTAATCGATACTTCTTGCCCCGTCCACTTAACCGGACACCGTTCCACATCGACCTTCCTCTCTCACTCTAACTGGAAACCCGAGCGCCATACAGAGAAGATCACAACCAATTAGGGCAATGGTCGAGCTACCACGAGGCTTCGATAATTCATACACGCATTATTTATTTCATTTGCCCTGCTTTTTGATATCTCCTCCTCTCCCTCTAACGACAAGCTTATCTCTCTCTCGCTTAACTCTCATTTCTCTCGATCGGCAGTCGCGCGTGCTTGCGTGCGTGCGTGCGTACCGCGAGAGCCAATTGACACGATTCCCAGTAATTTTACCCGGTGGTTAGACCGGGCGGCAGGCACGAGGTCGGGTTATGCTACGTGCCGCTGGGTCGGTTCCGCGTTATACTGCGCGCGCTGGAACTAATCATAATGTATCCTCCTCATCGGTCGTCCGAGGGCCAAACGCTGTGATTGGCGCGTTGCGGTACTCCTCGGCTACCAGATAAAGTTACCGTAATATGAATTAACTGGCCACCCTTTGCCACCCTTGAACCCTCCATCTCCTCATCCTTGCCCGTCTGCATTTGCCCAATTCTGACTAACTACGGTCGTCCAAGCGGGTGTTCCAATCCTCCGCCAGTACCTTCTATGCGCCAAGAGATACAGTAACGAACTCGCAACACCGTTCTACCCCTATGGATTCTATCGTCGGCCCGCGGACCAACCCAGTTCTCGAGTATCATTTAATAAAGAATTCGAATTAACGCGCTCTATCGCGAGCCCCGAGAATTTCACCCTGCAAATTCCCCAGAGGGTGAGAATCTCGGTGAGAATGTTCAATTGTCGACGATCGGAGAGTCGAGTTCGTTTGGTCTCTCTCTTTTTTCCCGACGCACTTCCTATACGCCCTCGTGGTGCTGTCTTCGCGAACAACGGAGAAGCGGAAAGAGCAAAAATGTTCGTTTCCGGTGGCGAAACTGAGACCACGGCCTTCGCGTTCGGACACTTTTTCCCTCGACCACGCTCAGAGCAAAGAGGGATATCGCCGTGTTGTGCAATTTGTGCGAGTGAACCCCTCGCGAATGTCTCCACGCTCCCCTTACATCCCAGAGGACAAAAGTCATCGGCTCCAAGTTAGTCGTGGGCACCCCTGAAATGGGCCAACACCTTTTCTCACTTTTATCCCCTATATCGAATTCGATCCTACCTAATTACCGTCCTGGTTCGCCGCAGGCGTTCCTCGCCTAGAGAGAGTTTCCAATTTCTATTTCGAAGGAGTCCCATAGCCGGAGCTTTACTCGGACGTGCAAAAAACGGGAGGCGTCTCGACGCGCTCGCCCTCCGCGCGGCGCTCGTCGGTGCTGGTACCGTAATTTTTCACCGAATTCGTAGGAGTCCTTTTTGCCCTCCCTTCGGTCCTCTCACCGCCACCACCATCCCTTCTTCATCCCTTCTTCATCCCTCCTTCATCCCTCCTTCATCCCTCCTCTCGACTGGGGAGGCCGCCAACCGCGAATTCGACTTCGGTGTCTCGGCGTATTATCGATCCGAGCGAGTTTTAGAATACCAAAGGGTGCGCGGTTCCAGCCCAGTGATCTCCCTTTATTCGTAATACCCGGCGTGTCGAGGTCGTTGCTTTCAGGCGCGGGTGGACGTTTTGCATAGATATATACGTGTACACGCGCGCCTACGATGCGCGTGTATGTGTATATCTATGTACGTATCTCGTTCTCCTCTCCGAGTGTGAGAATGTGTGCGCGGGTGCGCGCACACGAGAGCACGATGAGCGAGCGCACGAACGAGGAGGAGGAGGAGGATGAGGTAGAGGACGCCGGACGATTTTTAAATCGTGTTCCTGCGCATGTACGAGAGGAGTACAAACGCCACGGCAATTCGTTCGATTTGATTTACGATGACCGGCGCGGAAAAAGAGCACCGCGTGTAAGGGAATGAATCGAGAAGGCGGTAGTGGGGTGGGTGAGACCGAGAGAGAAAGAGAGCCGCGATATGGCGCGGGTTTAATTAATGTGCCGGGCAATTTCTTCGACGATGCGGAGAGAAGGAGAGGGCGGGTAAAAAATAGGGCAAGTGCGTGCGAGGGTGAATGAAACGATTGAGATCGGAGTAGAGAGGAGAAATTATGCTCGATACGATTGTCGATCCCATCTCGTTTCTTCCTTCTCTACGCGCTCGTTACAAGGAGGAGTAAAAATTTCGAGCTTTTTACAACGGGCAGGATGTGCGCGGGTTATCCGAGATGAGTAACGAATAATAAACGAGCTTTATCCCGCGGAATTGCGCGAGAAAGAATGCAGAATGAACCGCGGCACGAGCATCCGTCATACGTCCAGATTCCAAAATTACTCGACCCCTCAGATTATGAAAAACTGAAAAATCTCCAGAGTCTTCTCTCGTTCTCTCCTCTCCTGAAATTCTCCACGCTGCGGAGCGAGAGGATGACTGATCTCGGAAATAAAGCAACGCGATCCGGAAGAAAGTGGATTCGCATTCAAATGAGCCCCTCCGCGAGTTCTCAAGGGAGAAAGTTCTGCGAAGGGAAGGAAGGGCCGTGAGGAGGGTGTAACGCGGAAATTATTTTTCTCTTTAACGGCCAGCGCAATTGATCATCCTCGATGAGAAAAGACACACGTACACACACCCTTGCGGCTCACGTGAAAAGAATCCCACAGTGAATACGCCGTTCTCGTGACCTCGCAGCCGATCCGAATCGTTTTGAGCTTCAACCAGTCGTACGATAACTGACACTAATGCGCACGAGCGAGGTAAACGAGCGAATACGAACGCGAACGAGAAAAGCAAATGAGAGCCAAAGGGATTGATGGAAATGGAGGCCAGAGCGAGAGACGCGATTATTGGGGGGGTTGAGGGTGGGGGGTGGAAAGAAGGAGTCATGAAAAAGCAAACAAAAATGTTTCCCTCGCAACCCATTTGCCCCTTTCGCAATGTTCGCCGCCGCCCGAGAGCGATCGTTAAAATGATAGCGGGGAAAAGGCCATAAAGAGAAGTTAATTGCGATGTCATTGGACGTCCTATAAGTTAGCGGAACAAAATGAGCAGAATCAATTCTAATTAATATTTTCATTTGTTGCTCATTTATTGCTCAAAAGTTGCAAAAGAGAAAAATTTCTTGCTCCATTAGTTTTTTTTTTATATACATGTACCATTGACGGAAGTTTCAGTTAGCGGAACAGTATATTTTTTAACGACAAAAACAACAAAAAAGCACATAACGATTATAGAAGAATTTGTTGCTCATTTGTTGCTTTCAGAACATGCTAGTCCAAGTTTTTCCCTTTAGCAACTTTTGAGCAACAAATGAGCAACAAATGAAAATATTAATTAGAATTTATTCCGCTCATTCTGTTCCGCTAACTTATAACACGTTGTCATTGGCGATCGGAGGTAATTGTGTCTCTTGGAGAAAATCGCACAAATAAAGAGTAAAAGCTTCTCCGACGAATAATAAAAATTACGCGATATTAACGATGTCGGGAGTCGTATAATGAACGCTGCAAGGGTTCGTAGAAAATGTCGACGTAAACGAAGGGAAAACTAAACGGACGGGAAGAAAGAAAATTTCTAAAATGAGAAGAACGTGAGAATTGGACGAGGAGAAGGACGATGCAGGGAAAAATGTCGATACATTTCGCGAAGGGGTTGAACGGGATGAGGAGAAGGGGTGAGCGAACGAGAGGAGGGCAAGAGGCTAACGCGGATGGGCAAGGCGAGAAGGCGCGCCCGACCCGACGCAATGTTCTACACAACGGCAATATGCATTTGCCGGTGATTACAATTTCGATTCCGCGGCCGTGGTTTTCGCCGCTCGTGGAATTAGCAGAAATTCTGACTCGAGCGAGCAAAACAGTATCGCGTCGTTTCCCCGCAAACGGCACTGGTGTATTAATAACACGTGCTTCGTGTAATTTCAATACCGGTCGTGTGTCTCGTAGTTACAAGCCGCCGTTACATCGCGCGCGCGGTAACCGCCACGCCAGGACGGTAAAGGACCAAAGGGAGGGAAGGGTCGCGCACCCTCGAGTATTGGAAAACGATACATCCCGTGGAATTCATAACGACATAATGAGCTCAGAGTCGAAGGTAGCCGCGCCCTTTCTTTCGATCCCAATCGCTCGCTTCGATGCGCGACCCACTCGCCCTTTCCGCGCCCACTTCGCAATTATCGCGAAAGGTAACGGAGCACGAGAGCGCTAAATGGCGAGAAAGCGTAAATTCACGTCGCGAAGCTTCCTGTGACCGCGACGTTATCGAGAGCATTAACATCGGAGAGAAAGGGATGGCAAGATTTTATCCTGCGGCGAAACACCGCTGTCCCTTCCGTTGGTGAGACGCGATTCGCTCCCGAGTTTCCAGCGACTCGTTCGCGCTACGAGGAGTGAGACGGCGAAACGCAAACAGCGAAGCACCGGGGTACGAAATTCTCGCGTATCGATCCCACTGTGTGGGGTGAAAAGGTCACGAGGGAGCGAAACGTTGACGATCGCTATTTGCGGGAGGTAAAATTGCACCCTTGAATCGCGCTGATGCGTTTCGCTCGTAATTCGACGAGTTCTCGGGAAGGGCTAGCTCGCGAGGCAGAAACGGCGCTGGGAAGGTACCTTCCTTTTCCTCGAACTCTCGGTAAGAGTCACCCCGACGACGATTACATACCTCGCTCCCGAAGTGCAACACTCGCGGTAGTCGATGCAAGGATCCAAGAAAAGGTAAACTCCGAGTAGACACGCTTGAACGCACCTGACTATTGCTCGTTGCGCAAAGTACAAAGACTATCTGCCTGAAAAGTTAATCCGCTCTTGTCAACTGACCGATAATGCGAAAAAGAGGTGGAAGGTACCGAAACAAGTATCCCTGACTCTAACCCCTGAGTAGGGAACGTTCTCGCGCTCCGAAACACGAAAAGGAAATTCTATTGAACGAAGCCTCACCAGCTTCCATTACCACGTGGCCTCGCCGAATAACGGAAGAGAATCGAAGGAAGTCCGCGTTCGATCGCGATAACCGAATGCAAGTGAGACCGAAGACTATACGGGCGAGAATAGATGCGCGTCTAAGAGATTGGACGAAATGAGAACGCGCGGTGCGCTTCGCGAATCGAGGAAGAGACGAAATCTCGACGTTCTCCTCGAGTCGGTCTCCCGCTTGAATACGAACGAGAGCCAGGTTAGCGGGCGGGGGGGTGGAAAGTGGATGCGGAGAGGAGCAGAGGAAGCGAAGGAAACAAGGGAAGAAGAAAGAAGAGAGAAGGAGACCGCGAAAGAGCGTTTCGCGCGTATATGCACGCTGGGGGCCATAGCGCGCGATGCACTCACTTCGACGCAATTTATTTCGCTCCTTCTCTCGCCGAAATATCGTTCCACGGTGCCACGGAAAGAGTGATGGATGTTGGGCGCAGAGAGTTCCTCACTCTGCTCTCGCACTTCTCCTTTCTCTCCTTTCCTCTCGCTCGCCGCGCGAAGGCACGACGAAATACACGCTGTGCCGTTAAGGTCGAGTGCCTCGGATGTGGGACACTTTATGCACTCCTCTCTCACCCCTTCTCGCCCTCCTCCTCCTCCTCCTCCTCGTCTCACTTCGTCCTCTCCACCTTGGCCAACTCACCCCCTCTCAACCCCCTTACCCCACCCTCCCTGTCTTGATAATACGAGCGTGCCCCTGGCATACGCCGCTCGACATGCCAGATCGTTACCCCGAAACGCGCAATAGAGTCACGAGAAGCGGAACTATGGCGAGAGCACCGGTGCTCTGGCAATCAGTCCCCCACCTCCTCTTCCTCATTCTCATTCTCCTTCTTCTCCACCTTCTCTCTTCGCTTTCTACCCCCCGTGAGCGCACGACCAGCCTCACCCCCGGTACCCTTTCCGCGCGCGCGGCTTTAATAATTTAACCGTGACAGACCGCGATCGATATCTTTACGTGCGCCGAGAATTCTCGCGGGCTGAATCGGCGGGCTTGAATTTTCTTAGACCACCGCCATCCAGCCCCCCAGACGTCGGCTCGCCCACGCTTTCGCAGTTAACCACCCGCGCCGTCTCTCTCCTTCTCTTTTAGCGACAATCGTAACGGTTACGTCACGGATCGGGGTTTACGGTTCACCGAGTCACCCCTTCGATTCTCGTTCGCCAACCCCCTACCCTCTCTACTTACCTACCTACCTACCTACCTACCTACCGGCCCCTTCTACGAATACGTCGAGGGCGAAGTGCGACCATCCACTAAAGGGGTGAGAGGAGGAGGGGTGGAAGGTTCACGACCCTGCGGTACTCGACGGAATTTCCGGCGTTCGAGCAAGACTTCGGTGGACGTTACTGGTGGTGGGACGGTGGAGAGTAGAATGGGGATGAACGTTTGTTCGCATTCCGAGACAACGATCCTTCCGGAGAAGCGATTCAGATTAAGAAAGAAGGGAGGAAGCAGACGATGGATTTGAAACGGTGACTCGTCGAACGAGGAAAATGGAAGCAGGAATAAAAATGGTAGGCGAGACTGGTGGTTGGAGAGGAAGCGGAGGGTCCCTTTCTCTTGTTCGAGGAGGAAGGCCACTCCACTCTCGAGGCTCGAACGAATATAAGGGGGTCGCGAGAAGAGGAGCCGGCTGGCGGACGTGGCGGCAATCGGAGAGCGGGGAGGCTCGAATTTCAGACGCTAGAGACGGATGCGCCACGCAGGGTGGCTCTCTTAAGGCCACCTCGGAACTCGCGGTCGAATAATGTGGGGACTTTTGCGAGCGACCAGATAGCTTGCTCGCGTGAGTATCGAATAATGCCCGCTCCCAAAATTGCGAAGGTAATTGACCGCGGCTAATTTCAGAATTTGTCTTCATTTCTTCAGAATCTCTCTGTCGGTCGTTGAAATCAAATCGAATTTGAAAGTAGCTTCAAGTGCCCAACTACTTCCACGATTAATACCAAATTCGAAGATCCTGCAAAAGCAATTCTTTGCTCCGTAAAACGGAAAGCATCGCTGTACCAATAGAAAATGCGCGTAACATCATTCGCGGCGAGAATCACGGAATACCTTTCGCGCCCGTCGAAAGAGTAATAAGAACAAATTGTAGAATGGACACTCACCTAATTGGACGTACATCTTCGGGCGGACGTTCTCCTGCCATGCCGCTAAGGCGATGGTAAATGTGGCGACGACGCACCAGCAGGAGAGTACAGGGTGCATCCTCAATGGGAGGTCCACGGTGAGCCTCATCTTCCTCTCGCTGGCTCGTAACGGCGCTTAGAACCTGCCAGGATTCGTTTAGTCTCCCAATGGCACGATAGAACTACTTCCAAGAATTACGCACGAATAACGCCGCGCACACTAAAAACACCACTTTTTCTTCTATTTACTTTCCTCTCTCTCTCTCTATCTCTCTCTCGCTCCTTATTATTTAAATATACCACCGAGATAGGTTATTCGTCGAGTACACATAGACTACGTCGTAGTATCGATAAGACCGTTAGGAAGGAGCCGCACTAAAAGCGGACGATTTAAGGGCCCGATATCTCGCCTCGCTCCCTTTTTTTATCTCCTCTCTCACACTTTCTCTCTTCCCTATCACCCCTCTCCCACGACCTTATCTCTCCCCTCACTGCAGCTGAGAGTGCAATCGCGCCGCAGTCACGTGCAGCGAGACGTCGTTCCTCGTAGTAGTCGCAATGCTTGTCCTCCAGCTCGCCACGCGCATCTTTCCTTACGGAGGACCGGCCGCCCACCGGCCGCGCACATTCGAGCGGATATCGAAGGGCACGCGCGAACCACCCCCGTCGAGATACGAGAGGACGATTTCCGCGGCTCGGAGCGACACGGGGCAGGATGGAAAACTCAAGAGGACCAATCAACTCCGAAGCGTTCACCGCGGCTCGAAGCAAGCACCGGGACGATCTCGTCGGAGCGTAAGGCCCGACGATGAAAATTCTCACGCGCGACGAACACCAAATTTATAATGCACGAGTCCTCTCTCTCTCTCGCGCGCGCGCAAACGCGTCTATGTACGTGCGCACCACAGGGTGTATCCGTGTGTCGGTTTCACGCGTGATTTATCGCTTTAGGCACTCCCGTTGACAAGTCGCGCCACGAGACGATCCGCAACCGACGACGGTCGCCGTCACACTGACACCGCGCAGCGTCACGACAGGTGACACGCGCCCCCCACCACGGTAGGCCCAGCGCCAATCAACATGAGCGGAGAGCTGCGCGCGCACCCTCTTGCCACGCGCTCTTTCTCCTCTCGCGATCCCACTCGCTCGTGGACAGTCGTCGGGAGCACCCCGAGAGGGCAGTGCAGCCGTGCGCGCGTGTACAAATTTATATATGTATGTGTATATTTTTGTGCGTGAATTCTACGCGCACGCACTGCGCGCGCGCCCTGTCGCGTAGAGTCGCGAGGAGCAGTACACGCACGCACGTACGCACGTGGAACGAATAATAGGGTGGGGAGAGAGAATGGCGAAGGTAGAATGGACCGGTGGAAGGAGGAGGGCGATGAACGCGTGAGGAAAGGGAAGAAAGAGAGGAGTAAGGAGGGAGCGAGCGAGAGACGGAGGGAGAAAGATGCGGGAGAGACAGCACCGAGCAAGCGCCGATTTTCAACCCCACCACACCCCCGCGGACGCGATCACGCCGTCGTGGTGGTCCTCCTCCTCGTCGTAGTCGTCGGTCTCGGCGTCGGCGTCGGCGTCGTGCTTCTCCTCCTCACCGTCCCCGGCGTCGGTATCTCGTCGACGATGCCGCAGCGCCGCCAACCTGCAAAAAGGGAAAGAGCAGACCTCGTTATTTATTCGACTTTTTAACGCGTTTAACACTGTGCCAAGAGAAAAGCAGGAAGGGGTGGAAGAGCTGAACTCTCGCGGGTGAAATCGGACTTCCGCTTTGGTGTCTGACATAAGTTTCGAAAATGTGACCGCCTTGCTCGCTCGTCACCTCGTTTATTTTTCCTTTCTTACCATCCCTTTGACCTCTCTCTCGTGTCTTCCACCGTCTCGACGCCGCAGCGACTGTTTGTCCGTCGCCGAGACGAATAAAACGAAGTAAAAACTCGTGAAACTTGTCTAATCGATAACCACCACCGACGATTCCACGTCGTTCTCCCGTTGCTTTACTCTTTTCCTCGCGTCCGTCTCTCCCTTCTTCCTCGCCCTGTCCTTCTGTGCTTCGCGAAAAGAAGGCTTTCTATCCTCGAGCTCCCGCCTTAACCTGCATCCCGGGCGAAACGTTTAACGACGCTTCTGATTTCGCCCTGCCTTGTTTGCACGGCCGAGCGAGCGCAATAAACGCGCTGCTAACGATCATCTCGTTACCCAGCGCCACGTCGTATGGAAAGTTCCTCGATGTGCACGTGAGCGCGCCCCCGCACTCGCCAAGGGTAGAACATGGAAGGTGGTCATCGAGTCAGCCGAGCCGCGCATCCACCCACGGTACTCATTCGATAAAGCCCAGAATTTGCGGTAGAGCGCGCCTCGCGGCTGCCCGTAATTTATCTCTCCGTTAATTATTCGATTGCGCGTAATCGTGTCTCGCCAGCGCGTGGTACGCCGTGCTTTCTTAGCGCTAAAAGAAAATTGTACGAAGCGTTCTTTACCGATAAAATCTAGAGACTAACGAATGGTGGGTATAAGCTTGGTCGCGGAAGCAGCGAAATATAATTGTAAGGTGATCCTTAGTAAGCTGAATTCAAGCCGAAACTTCTCCCGTGAAATTCCATACGCCTGCGTTTAAGAGATTAAGGTTTCATCTTAAGATGCCGTAAGCAATTCGTCGGATAACGTACTACCCCGGCGCCCGTGTTGAAATCTTAGTAAGCGAACGCGCCCAGTCGATGAGACGAAGCAAAAGGGAAGCGGCGGACGCGTCCGTTTATATTCCAAAAACACTCTGAAATTAATTGCACCGAAGGATATTCATTTCCCAGGGGCAAAGGAAACCGAGGGACGGTGAGAAGGGAAAAAAGTTTCAGTTATTGGAGCTTGTAGAAAGACGAATCTTTTCTTTTATTAACCGAGGACAATTGCTCCGCAATTAAACTGTCCATTTCATTCGCCACAATTACTATGTAATGCACTTCGAATAATAATTACAGAGTAAAAAGTGCAACCCAGGACTCCGTCGAATGCGAATTACAAACTCAATTAAATGCCCTTTCTTTAAGGAAATATGTTTATAGTTCTAGCAAAGTGTAGAGGGAAACGAGAAAGGAGGGAAATGAAAGAGCGAGAGTTACGCCCTGTCGAGATCGACTAGGCGGCAGCCGATCGGTCAGTGAATTTCACGAATTCGTATGCGTCGAGCGTCGCGACGGCGTCGTCGATCGGCCCTGTTCATTAATTCGCCAGCTTAAAAGTGAAGGGATGGGAGCTCAAAAGGGACGGGGGCTGCATCGAACCCCTAATTTCTACGCCAATGATTGGACATGTGGACATACGCGGCACAAGGGATATCCGCATTTGTACGCGTTTCCACTGGCGTGTAGTCGACAACGACGACTACTGGGACGATAAACGCGCGCGTAGGGGAGGGACCCGTTCGTGCACGAAACGTCGAACGCACACGCGTGTGCCGTTTAAGCGTGCCGTGTAAGCCTGTACGTGTCCTCGCTCTTGTAGCGGAACGCGCGCGCGCGCTCCCTTAAAGGTTATTCGGTCGGAACGGTCACCGAGGTGAAAGGATAATGGACGATCCCGCGCAACAAACGGAATATTAATAACGAAAAGAAAGGAGAAATGGAGAAGAAAGGATCTACTGGATTTTGCTATCTGTGAGCTACTCCCGTGATTCAACATTCTCGAATTCAGTACTGCTGTAAGCGATAATAGTATTAAGATAACGACCGTCCCAGATTTAACAGGAAAGAAGCAGAAATAAGTTTGTTCAATTGATTTAAAAATGTTTTCTTCTCCTTTCCTGATAAGCAATAATGAACAAAGATAAGACGAAATGCGGGCGTAAACGGTAAAATAATAACACAATATTATTATTCAAGGAAGATTATCTAAGTTATCGAAGGAAATGCAAAGAGGGGTGACGAGGAATAAAATAAACAAATATTCAAACGCGAAAGTTAAGAGCTGAATATTTACATTTAAAGGGCACCGGGTACAGATCCTCGTTTAAATATCTAGCCAATTAAATGAGGGGATATGTGGTTGCAAAAAGGACTTTACCACAGTTCGTCGTTTCCTCGAGTCACATCACGCGCCACGTTAATATCGAAACTGTCGCGGTCAAATAATTTTCGGTTTCACCACCTGCTGCCACCGAAACTCCATACGTAAACAAGTAAGTGTTATTCAATACACACCTAAATAATAATTGCGAAGATAATTTTATTGGATACCTAAGTATATGCGAACGGAAGTGTCGCAAGACTCGAAAAGCGTTCATGGAAAGTTCGCCGCGTATCGTCGAACGACAGTCGTCGGCCCTTATCGCCAAGGACGCGATTAACGTTATCGATGGGAAAGTACCAAGCCCACCCATTGTTATCTACGAAATTTATCTCGCATTTTCCTCTCATCTTCTCCTTCCACCCACCTCCTCGTCCTCGTCGAAATCACGCAACTTTTGTCTAAAACGTTCAAACCCAACGCTCCACCCCACCGCAGCTTCATAACTTTTTAAGATAACGAAGTGCTTCTTCTTCTCTTAAGCACCCATCCTGCATCGGCGTTGCCAGTGTAGGTACCGAACTGCGAATCGAAGTAACTTTCAGCCCCGCCTGCGCCGTCGCGCCGCTGGAAACCCAGTTACGAACGTCGAACGACTCTCGCGCAGGCCGTGAAAAATTTTTAATAAACCCTCGTCATCGACAAACTCACCCATACTCCCTCTCTCGCTCTTCTGTCTCTGTCCAACCCTCTCCCCAGGGCGAAGTCATTTGGCTTGAAGGGCGTTCGATACAATCGGTCGACGAACGATTCGTCGTAAAACGTGACCGGATTGCGTCATCGTTAGCGAACGAGAGCTCGCTTCGTACTAGCGTAGGCCCAACGATACAGCATGCATCGCATGCGTGGAGTGAGATACAGAAAAAAAAGGGTACGCGTGGAGAAAGGTGAGAGCTTCGATCACCAGCCTTCTCCTCGCAAATTCGAAGAGGGTAGACCCCGGTCCCTCTTCTCAGCCACCGTGGACACGATCGGAAGATTCTGGAGTGGCTCCTTCGAGATCTCTCTCGCGAGAGGGAAGTCGAAGATGGCGAGGGACGCGAAGAGGGTCGAGGCGAAGAGGGAAGAAGGATGAGAGGAGGGCGAGCCGGAACGAGAAAGGGCCAGGAAGAGAAGTGGAAGGGTGGAATAACCCGAGGGAAGCAAGAACGCGAGATACACCCGCAAAATCGTCCCGTGGGGGTGACTTCGTCCTAGTCGATTTTTCGCGCGTTTAACATCGCGCAAACGACGCGACGGCAAAGTGCCGGCAGGCAGGCAGGCGGACAGGCTGGTTGGTTGGTTGGCAGGCTGGGCTTCCGCTGCCAGGCTTGGCAGGGTGTTGTCTGCCGGGGGTGAAAGGGGATCGATAGCCGAACAACGGGGAAAATCCCCGGTGGAAAACGCGTGGAAAACGTGGGATATGGAGAGGCGATAAGGGGATGGGGTGGAACTAGTCGCGCGTAGGGTGAAGAGAACGAACGAGGGTGGATGAAGTGGGAGAGGAATGATCGAAGGGGATGACGAGAAGGAGAGGAGGGAAGAGAGAAAGAGGGAAAGAGGAAAAGTCGCGTCTCCGAACGGAGCGGGCTCACCGGCCGATCGAAGGGCGTGGAACAAAACCCAATTAAGTCCGCCAAAGTCCGATCCCGTGGGGCTGAGCGAGATAGGAGTAGAGGTGAGAGGTGAGAGAGGAAGAAAGGCGGAGAGCGCCACGGTTAACACGAAAAACATTTTCTGGGTGAAATTGTTTAGGTCATTTAAGCCCGGTTGCGGTGCGCGCGGCAACCCACCGTGGCTGAATGCCTCCCTACAAAATGCATACAGGCATGTGCGAGGCGCGCTCGCGGGAGTACGTAAAACATATAAATATATGTGTACAATCTGTCTCGCTTGACGGTCCCCAGGATTTTCAAGGGACATTCGTTGCGCTTGCGAAGAAGTCGGAATCTCTCGCGAAATGCGCGAATGAAAATCGTAGGAGATAAGCTCGCTCGGCCTTTCTTTAGTGAAGTGACGCGTGGTCGATTGGTATGAGTCGTTTTATGCGCTTTGAATACATTTACATATTAAATGGGGGCGGAACGGAGAATGAAAAATATCCTCCGACCAAAATTCGCTACACCGTGAGAATGAATTTCCGAAGGTATCCATCGTGGAAATGGAGGGGGGAGGCGGGGGGGGGGGCACTGCGAAAAAGCGATATTTTGTTTGTAGCCTCTCCCTCTTTTTTCCCTGTGCGCGCTCCCTCCGCGCCGAAAGTTTCGCTGGGCCAACTCCACGAGCTTTTCGCGAATTCTTTCTCGATGGCTCGCGCGCCACTGAATGCCCACGGCACCGCCCCCGCCCCATCACCAGCCCCGACAAAGCAACGTAAGTTTATGAAAATAGCAGCGAGCATCGGGTAAATCTGAAATTCAATCGGAGCGCTCCTACGCGCGCGCTATAAACGCGCGCGCGCGATCGTAGAAAAATCTGAGGGTGGAAAGGAGGGCAGACGGGGGTGGGGAGCATACGGTGGTCGGAGCCGAGGTCAATCGGAATTGAAATCGTCGCCCGAGATATATCACTGACCTACCGAAAGGATATTCGTCGCTTTGCTCACCCACCAACCACCAACCCCGCTCCCAGCTAGTTCAAACGACCCCGAAAGCTCGCGCGAAAGCACCACGAGACATTTTCGTCCTGACGGACGCGTCCTCGAATGTGGAGGCCACCCTCGCCGCGATCACCCTCTTGCTTCAAAACGCAAAAGTAGTCTTCTCCGTCACCTGTCGCTCTGCGGTAAAATATCCGACGAATTCTACGGTGGATTCGCGAAGTGGGGTCAGCGAGGGTGGAGGATGGAAAAGGAAGGAACGCTTTTTATCGGCGTCATCCTCACCCTCCAGGGACGTCGGACGTTCCTGTCGCTCCTCCTTCTACCTCGCCATTCTTTTTACCAACGCCCTCTCCAGCCTCACCTCCACGGCCTCGGAGGAGCCGATCTTCGATTAAAACCCATTCGTCCCCGTTCGTGTTTCCGCGGCATTGGCGAGGGCAGCATAGGAAAGGGAGAAAGCACGCGTGAGCGAAGAAAAAAAGAAAATAGAAGAAGAGATAAGCGCGGTACTCTCTCGATCGTTGGGTGCTCTACGAGCGGCATAAAAAGTTACGAGCAAGCTACGAAGTTACAAAATCGATGCTACATTATCCTAGAAATTTATGCGAACTCGACTATATGAGCCTTCGCGTGCGGTGAAAGAAGGGCGAACTTTTCCGTATACAAAATTGGTTGTGCTCGCGGAAGACTCGCCCCGCAGGATAATTAAGGGAGTCGGCGGACGCGAGGCGTTGGATGTTTTTGTATTCGCGCGAAGGTTTTTTGCGGACGTTTTCACGGCGGAATGTTTAAGGACGAGTGGGGACTAGCCGGACACCTCGACGCGTGGTCGAGTTCGTTAGGCGCACGAAACCGCGATTAAAAAGCCCAACAACTTTGACCCAGAAACGAGGACGTAGCTCGTTACGCGGCAATTAATTCAAAATGGCTTAATTAGTTAACCCCCTTCCCCCATTCTTTGCCACTTTTGTGCTAGTAGTCCTCATCTCCTCCTCCTTCACCTTTTCCCCTCGCCTCTTTCTCTCGTGGAAAATAAAAGCGTGGACAATTTTGAAAATGTGTTTGCCCAGAGGTTTTTCATCCATTCCGCAAGCTCCCGCTAAATTCATTAGATCGAAACACCATCCTTTTTCTTTTGTGTATCATTACTTTTTCACCTCTCTCTTTCTCTGCCTCTCTCTCTCTCTCTCTCTCTCTCTCTCTCTCTCTCTCTCTCGTAAACTCTTTGATCGGTGAATAGGGTCAACTTTAGGAAGACGATAAAAAAATTTAGAGGGTCCACTCGACCCTTCCGTTTCAGCTCCGTCGATGAAATCGAAGGGACGTAAGTGCACCTAGGATATTACGTAAAGCCGCGCGCGCCCTCGCGATCGATCGATTCTCGCATCTTCGGCTTGTAAGTTATCGTCGCGACGCTGTGTGTACGCCCGTAAAGCCGTAAAGCTTCGGACCGTCGTCGATCGGTACACCGTTGTACAATGTGAGTTCCTACCTTCTCCTTCTCTCCACCTCCTTCCCCATCCACGAGGCATAGTCGTCGCAGTGCCTATAGGTACTGAGAAGCTGCGACGCCCACCGTCCGAGGATCACGGCTCGATAATCCGCGCGCTTCACGTACCTTCCGCCTGGCTTTCTCGCTCGATTATCATCCCCCCGGAGGCGGACAGGGCACGTGATAACGCGAGTTCGCGGATAATAATGCAAAGAGAAAGAGAGAAAAGCGAAAAATAAGGAGAGAAGCTTTACGAGAGTAACGTTTGTTTATTCGCGCAGCTGCGTCTTCTACGGCGGGAGTAAACTCCGGTGCATTGCGTGCCCCCCGCGTTACGTACCTCGCGAGTAAGTTCGTTCTGTTGTTTGTTCGTCTTCGGCTTTAAGGCGGAGGGAATTTCGCGAAATTAGGTGTACAGGTGAAAGGAGGAGCGCGAGAACGATAACGAGAGCGACAGTTGCTTTGTGTGGCGCAACGTCGCGCTTTGCGCACCCCAAAGAGAACTATTCGAACGGTCCGTGGGAAAGAGAGATCAGTCGAGTAATAAAATGGTGAAATTACGCTTAGTTGTTATTGCGGTGAGCTCGCGGCTTTGACTCCGCTGGTAACGTCAGGCAACGTCGCGCAATGAAATTTTCCACGAGTTTTCAGGTTCACCGGGGTCGGACGGGTCGGGCCATCGAAGGACGAATAATTCGTCCCGCTCTGCTTTCGAGTTCTCCTAGCGAGTGGTTAAATTCGTGATCAATTTCAAGAACGCGTCCGTTCGCCTTCTAATCGCGTCTCCGCCTCGATACGCGGCCGAGCGATAATTCGTCATCTTTCTTCGCATTTATCACGCAGTCCGCCGTTGTCCCCTCTAATTTCTCGCGATTTAGATTTCCGTCGCAAGAAGGCACGGAAGAGAAACGACGATTTCATTAATTAGAGCGTTTCATTGGGCGCGCGCGCGGGCGCGGACGGGTCGCGAAGACGGTATGAAATAATCTCAGCGATAAAGACGACACGGGCGGGACGACGTCTGCCTGGGCTTTATCAGTTACGTGAGAGGAATGCGCTGAACGGACTAGAGACGAAGGCGTCGCGACGACCCCGTCCTCGCTTCACGCTCCTCCAAGATGCGACACGGAGCGCCGCTAATTAGCGACGACGCCGTGAAACAATGTCCTTTGAGAATTGCGACGATCGATTCCTTCGCTAGAGTCGAGCTGTTCAATCGACTTATCGCGGAGGCCAAAGGAAGAGAAACATTAAATAGCAGCACGAAGGATGCACGCGACGAACGTAAACCTCTCATTCTCGATTTACGATCGTGCGTATTACTCGAAGGAGTTGAAATGTTTTCAAACGGAATCGATACTAGGACGATTTAATTCGCGTTTCAGTCGCGTGCGCGTGTCGATTCCGCTCGCAAAACTCAGCTGGACTGGTCGAGGAAATTCTCGTTGATCGTTAAAGCGAGGAGATGGAGCGGCAAAGAGGAGCGGTAAAGCGCGAGAGTAATTGTTTGAGAAAATTGCGTGTCATTGTACCCGTAGCTCGAGTAATTTTCGGTGTTTAGCTTATACCGTTCTTGTTGAGTCTACTTGCGAGCCCGTTCCCATTGTGCTCTCGTCTACCGTAGAAACCTCTCCCTCTCGTCGTTCGAGGGCGCGTTTATTCGAGGATATAAAGTCACCAAAAAGTCAAACCCTGGAGGAGGAACGTTTCATCTCGGTGAGACAAGAAGCGCATTACCGATATTAGAGATTGCAGGTAACGACATTAGCGCTGTTGAAGCTAAATGTAAACATTTCTCTCCGCTCTCCTATTCCTTCCACCACCAATTTACGTGACGTCGACTAAATGCATTTAGCTTCCGAATTGTGTTAGGTATTATTACCGCAAGGCGTTGGTGTGCCAAACGGAAATAAAGTGCTCGATGATCCTATCGAATTCGTAACACGTTGGCTCTTGCCGTTACAAGTGGCGTATTCTCCAGATTAATTCGCATCCACTTCCCGGAGAATTTTTGCGCTTCGAAATTTCGATCTCGAGGAAAACGGCGGATGATCCGACGACGACGACGTGCGAAACTGCGCATCCACCTCGGCCGTGTTCCCTCGACCGTTCGCAGGTGCCTACAGGTAAACGGTGAAAAATTCAATACCGTATCCAGGGGCGTCGAGAGGGCGACGATCTCAAGTTACGAGCCGATCTCCCGCGAGGAGCCTCGTAAAGCCGAGATATTCAGGGTATGGTAGGAACGTGTGTACCACGTATGCCCCGATCACGTCATTACACGCTCGCGAGGAACGTGTGGGCCGAAGATCGCCCGGGGATAATCTGTCCGTCTGGCTACGCTCCTGGAATTAGTGCACGCTAATTAGTCGAGACATTACACACGCGGGAAATAGACAAGGAGAAGAGAGAGAGAGACAGGGAGAGAGAGACGAAGAGATTGGGAGGGTGAGCTCCGAAGTTGGCTCCAGTAATCGATCGTTTTGTATCGTCGCGATGGGGTGGTGTCGGTGGGAGTGCGTCAACGCGATCGACGGCCAGACGAGGAAATGAAATACGACCGGGATGAAGAATAGTGAGTAGAGACTGATACTGAAAGAGACAAATTAAAAGGAGAAGAGGGAAGTGGGATCTAGACGAAAGTGATTTCTAAGCGGAAAAAGACCTTCAACGATATATCCGCGTATCGATAAAAACACCCGGGTCTTCTAAAAATTATTGTTAGGACGCTGGGTGTTTTGTTATTAGGTCTAAGTTTAGGTTCTTGTTCGAACACATGAAATTCTTATAAATTCAGCAATCACCGAACGGAAGTCAAATAATTTTGTTTAGGTACTCGATAAAACAGGCGACGAGAATAACGGAAAGAAGCACGGGAAGAGTATCTTAAAAAAGGGCGAGGATTGTCTCGCCACCTCACTGTGCCACGCTCTCCAAAATTAACCAACAATAAAGATCCGTTTATCACAGTCCACGCGCGTGCTATTCACAGCCCGACGAAAAATTCAGACCGATTTTTCCGCGGCATCGCGGTAGGACAATTTCAATTATAACTTTCGCATTCTCCCCGTCGTCCCATTCTCTCTTCTCGCCGCAACCCCGGCGGCTCTCTCTCCTAAGAATCGCTGCCCTTGTTCGCACCCGACGATTCACCTCAAAGCACTCGCGATTATCCGAGAAACGTGCAAAGATGACCCAGTGTACGAGAGGATTTCGTGAAACGTTCTTTACGAGCTTGCGAGCGGCACCGAGAGAAGAAAAGAAGAGGAAGAAGACGAAGCTCTGCCTTAAGGGATAAAGAGAGACGAATCGAGACGGAAAAAAGAAAAGAAAAATGGAGGGAAAAAAAAGCGGAAGGTTGCTCGGATACGCACGGGCAGGCGAAAAGAAGCGTCGGCGCGCGTGTAGAATGCGCGAGAGGGCGATGCACGAAAGGAGGTGGTCGGTGAAAAGAATGAGATAAAAGGGAGGAGAGGAAAGCAAGAAGGATGGGAAGGGTGGGGAGAAGTAGAGAGAGCATGATTTGCGAGACAGGACAATTTCCGCTCGCGGAAACGTGTAACGCGCGGGGAAACGAACGGGGGTGGGACGAACTTCTCGGAGAGTTTCAAGAAAGATAGAGAAATCGGGGAGCGGCGGGTGGGGGTTGGCAGCGAGAGAACTCGACGGAGGGGAAAGAGTTGCCGACGCCGACGTCCCTGCCGCCGACACCAGAGCGTCGAGTCGCGAGTTGCGGGCCAGTGGCGCGAGGCAAGAGGGAACCTCGCGGAAAAGAGAAAGGGAAAAGAGGCAGTCGAAGGAGGCTCGTAGCGAAATCACCGAAGCGACGTGAGGCAGAAAGAAAGAAGAGGGGCGCGAGCAGCGCGCGCGCGCACTTTGAAATTCTGAGAAATGGGTTAAGGAAGCTCCTCGAATCCACGGAATATAAATCATTTCCGACGGCGGTAATTCGATTCTCGCGCGTCTTCGGATCCCACCCCCGCCGCTTGGATAGGCACTCTCTTTCTTTTCTATCTTATTGCGAGGATCACGAAAATTACGAGCCCCTACGTGCCTTTCTCCCTCCTTCTTTTTCTATCTCCACCTTCTTTCTCGTACCTCCCGAGCAATCTGCGAGCAGTAGAAAAAGAAAAGGGAGGATTTCTTTACGATTTATAAAAACTTCGTGCAAAATCACGACGACAGGGTGCTGGGCTTCTACTCTCGCTACCCCTTCGCGCTTTCTCGTCCTTCGATCGGTTCACCAGCAACTCACCAGCTTCGCGTTTCACCTCCGCTTCTACCACCCCTCTCCTTCATTGCGTGCTTTTCAAAGTCCGGCGGAAGGTCCGACGCATAAATCGCATTGTCCGCTCGTAATTTATGAGGTGCGCGCGGATCATGCGGGTAGCGACGATACCGCGGAATATAATGACGCATTATTTGCGCATAGGGCACCGACAGTTTCGACAAATCGTGCCCGCGTCGAGCGACGCCGAATTATGACGCGGCGCGGCGCGGTGCTGCCCGACGTTTGTTCGACTGCCATCCACCGTCCCGCCCCTCCTCTCCCCCTCAGTCGCGATAGTTTCCCGATACCGCTTTAACATTTTGCGAATTCGAACGTCGACGTTGGACCGCCCGTGGACAGGCCATCGGTTTCGCGCGGGATACCGATCGCTTTCCACGATCGTAGAGACATTTACGGTTATCGCTCGACACTCCCGCCGATTCACCCCCGAAACCGCCGCGTATTTGCGAACGATCTTAACAAGGCCATTTTCACGTTCGTTTCACCATATCGGGGTGGAAACGTTGCAGCTATTTTTCAATCCCAACGAGAATTCGTCGCGCGTTAATCGTAGTTCGCGGTAATTTCATTCTGTCCGCCGCGGCCGCTGGCCGCGACGCGACGCCAGGAATTAAAAGTTATACAATGCCCGCCGCTGCGATGCTCCGCGAATTACCCCGTGATATATTATTACACTCTAGATTATACCGAGTGATATTTTTCATGAAAAATTCTTCTTCGCCAGCGAAATTTCGTAATTTGAAAACATATCGCGCTTTATTCTGGAAGGGAGCGTAAAAGGTGGCGTACTTCGAATAATTTAGCCGGCTGCGAAACCGCAGGAGGACAACGGGCTCGCGCGCATACTCTTTTTGCCCACGTCAATCCGTACGTTGGACGCTCGCTCGATCGAGCCGTCAACTAAATTTAATCTAACCCCAAACTGCGAGCGCTTAAAGTGTGCGCCCACGCGCGTAAACGAGAACGCGAAAAACGAATCGAAACAATCGCCGTCGAACGGATGACGAATTGACACCGGGGAGTGCGGGAAAAATCGTCGACGTTTAGCGAGCGCGAGACAAGCAACGAGAGTGAGAGAGAAAAAATGGCATAAAAACCGGGAGAAAGAGCGATAAATTGAAGAAGCTCTCTGGCGCGAAGAAGAGTCCGAAGGAGCTGCTCGATATCGAGCCAGTAGAATTCCAGTAGGAGTTTAACAGGAAAGTCCATCGAACCGAAAATAGAGCTCGCTCGTCGAAGGAATGAGAAATTGGCGGAGTGCGCGCGGAGGTATACGTAGAAGCAAAAATCGTCGAGGCGTAGCAACCGCGAAGTAACAACAAGAAAAGGAGCAACGAGAGGAAGGATTGAACGAAAAAAGACGAGAAGATGGAGCATCTTTTCTTGCCAAGAGGATTTCGTGGGAGCTCGATATCGGTGCGCGTAGGGTCGAAGAATCCACTTGAAGTCTAACGAGAAAATCCACCAGAACCGAATAGTCCCCGGCGCGCGCTCTCCACGTTCAGGTGTTCCTTCGAAGGTGGACGAACTCCCGCATCGTGAACATCGATTTGTCCCACTGACTTCTGACTGTCTCCGGTGCAGAATCCGCAGGGCGGAAAGCGGATGGGAGCGGCGCGTGGAGGAGAGAAAGAGAGAGAAGAGATGAAGATGGAGAGCGAGGAAGAGAGAGAGAGACAGAGAGAGAGGGAGTGAGAGAGGAAGGAGAGGAGGGGAAAATAGAGAGAGGTTGTCGGAAATTTCAATTTGCCCCGGGCGACAAAACGACGTTGCGCCGACGTTGCACGGCATGGAATTCCGTCGTGCTTTTTCTGACGTGTTCCGCGTGAACGAAAAAAAAAAACGGAAATCTGTTCGTCCAATTCTTTCGTGATACACTTGGACGCGAAACGTTTCAAGAGAGCGTAACGCGTGTTTCGATAAACACGCGCAACCCTGGCATATTTCACCGAAAGCGGTGAATAGGTGCATCGATTTCTGCTTAATACCGGACGAATTACGAGAGATCGGCAATCATCGTGTAATAGAGATTTCTCACGAGTGGAAAATCCAAAACGACAAAGCGCAATTTTCTCGACTGGTCGGAACGATTTTTCCCTCGCCGGTGCCGTACGCTGCTTATACGCATTCGCGACACACGCACAAACACACGGAGTAGCGCACACTCGTTTGGTACGCATCGCATTGCAAACACACGTATCGCAACGGGAACGAAGTATCGGCTCGACTTCCGCTGCGTCGAGTGGAAACTTCGTTACGTAGCTTCCTGCCGGCAGCGATGGGTGCTCTTGGATTTCCTATCTGTTCTCATTCCCTCTTTCCCTTTTCCCTCTCGAGCCGCCTCCGTTCACCTCCGGCCCCCCACGCATCTGCTCCTCCACGGCCCCCCTCTCGCTCTCTCTCTCTCTCTCTGTCTGCCTTTCTCTCTCCTCCTCTTACCGTGCCCAACGTCAATCGACTTTTTACACAGAAGAAAAGTCAAAGAGTCGCGTCCATCGAGGCGCGGAAAAATGCAATTTTGTCCCGCCTAATAACACACAGGAGAACGATTTGCCCGTGCGTGGTCCGAGCGGCGAGCGCGATGGCAAAGGAATATCACAGTTCAGGAAAGAAGGAAATGTCGAAAATGTCGAGACACCGTACGCGGACGCTAGTAATCGAATGAAGAATGATTAAACGAATTCGATCGACGATACGAGGTTCGCGATGGTTTTGATTCGATCCCTTTCCTTTTATTTTCGAGAAAAATCAAGGAAATTCGTCGATTTAATACGTTGACTGCTGTATCACCTAAATTTTGACGGCCGTTCGGTTACCCATACAATACCATCCATAGAGTTCATTATCCTTCAAAATATCTATTTAGATAGTTTGATATGGCAGTCAAAGTGTTAAATAAGTGGCCCAAAGCTTTCCAAAACGACTCGTTTATCAACCACAATGCCACCGCGTTGCTATCAACACCGCGCAATGTCGATACTCGTCAGAGTCGATCCTTCGCGAGAAGTGAGGCGCGTTTAAACTTCGTTACTTCGTCGTTGCCAGCTCGCACGAGTACCTTTGAGTTTCTCTTGGTTTCTTCACTTACGATCGACTCTCGACGCAACCAAGCGAAAGAGGGTAGACCCTTCTTACTCTCCTCCTCGCTTAATTGATGAAAATAAAATTTTCTTCCGCTCTCCGATCCCTCTACCAATCGTAGGACTACGCAAAGGCACGCAGGCGAACACGAGCCGGTTGTTTACAGTTACAAACGCGTTTACAGACTCTGCGGAGGGTAGAGAGAGAGCAAAAGTCTCCGACTTTGCACGCGCGCGCGCCAATGAAAAGGATCCTCTCGAGGCCCTCTCGAGATCTCGTGTTACTTGCCGCTTGTACAAGCGCGTGCGCGGGATTGCCGTAATTTTATATCGTAAAAAACATTGGGCGAAGTTCGAGCAGAGGGCTCGTACCACCCACGAGAGGACGAGATGAAATTGGAGACAGGGAGACGATGGTGTTGGTGGCCAGATCGGGTCCTTAAAAAGGGCCCTTCGCGAAGTTAAACCCAAATCCGCAAGGACGCTTTGATTTCTTCATAGACGAAATTAAAAACGAAGCTTCCTTCGTAACCTGATAACAACTCTGCACGCGCCCATCTACGGCAGCGCCACCAACTCGAGACTTTATTATCCACCGATAACGTTGCAATTCCTTTGACCACGAGATTCGAGTATCACGGTATTGCGTGGCGCACGCACTATCGCCGTGAATTTATGCGGTTTATCGTGGCCAACCGCGGCTCGCCCTTCTCGATCGGAAGTCCAAAGGCTTTCACCCCTTCCACCCTTCTTCCTACCGCATTGTTCGTACTTTCAAAGCGAATTTTTAAAGCGGCCAGCTAGCTCCTCGCGCCACCACGACAGTAGTTTCCCTTGAAAAAGTGTCGTCCGGGCAAGAGGGCACTGCGATTAATGGGAAAAATGCAGAGCGAGGAGCCCGCTTGGTGGCGTGCGTAGAGAATTTTAAAAGTCAAACTTAGATGAACTTTACCACGACTCGCACTTGACTCCCCCGAACGTTCAAAGTCCGCAATTGCTTCCACGTTATTTAGTTTCGAAGTCGTTAGCAACTTTTAAACCGTTTAGTACATTAGTGGCTCCTTAGTACGCTCGTTGGTCAATTTATTTGTTGCCGTTTGCGTTACTGCTACGACCGTTCTCTTTTCCAGCGATCGCGAGCTGCTTCTTCGAGTTGGATAAAAAGAAAAATTTAGCGAACGAGTGTCCTCTCCAACGACGATAACTTCGGCTTGCCCACCCGTTGCGCAAGGATAATTCGCAGAATTCCTCTCGTAGCAAATTTTCCGCTTTTACATCGGTAATAAAGGTAAGGAAGGCAGCGGCTGTTTACTCGTGATTTAATATCGTCGCGAAACAGAGTATAAACTGTTTAATTTAAGAAATGCGCCAGGTACGGTATAATCAAAGGACGAACCACGGGACAGATTACAATGGACAAAGGGATGTAATTAATCAGTGCTGCCGTGTCAGAATCCAGCTGTAGTTCGGTGTACTCCGACGGATCCGCCAACACGAGACAAGCTTGCTACGCGCCCCGTCGCCGTAATCAATGGCAAACAAGCAAATTATGCGGGACGAATAATAATTAACGGCGATCTTTCCATCACCTCGAACCCTTCGTTAAAAAGACAATCCTCTTCCCTACTCCTTCCACCATTCTCCCATTCTCCTGACGAATCTATCAACAAGGGAGAGGCAGAGGAAGAGACTAAGGACGCGTGTCTTCCTGCTAACAGTCGCAACTGACAAATTTTCTCTCGAGATACCCTCTCGATAGTTCGACTAGGGGCTCCTCTTCTCCTCTTCTCTCGCGTCCCACGCCGCGTGGAGAAAGCACAGGAAGAAGGTTTGGTTTCGTTTCCGTGGCGCGGTCGGGCGTAAAAATAGAAACAGCGGTGGGGTGACGACTCTTCGCGAACGCGGAGCGCGTTCGGAGCGAACACCAGGTTTTAACCAAACAGCCGAGCCATTTGACACAATGGCATCGCTCTGATTCGTGTTCACGGGCGTGTTAAACGCGGTGAAATTGTTCGACTCCCACGCCGACCTCCGCGCGTAATGCCAAAAATGGTTCGCAACCGCCAATGGAAAAACGGGAGGCCGAGAATAAAGGAGATGTAAACTTTTTATTTCCATGTCGTTCGTGCACCACCGATGGACAAGGGTGTGTTTTTTGTTTCTGCTTTGGAAAATGCGCGTGCCTCTTTGGCGCGGCGCACGCGCACGTTTCGACTATGACAAATGCTTCGCTTTTTTCCATTATGCAGTGTTATTCGTTCGCGACGCTTTCGTGGAACGGAGGATTACACTGTTCAACAAAAAACAATTTATTTTCTGTTTTGTAATGTCCATTGAGTGATTTCTATAGTGTTTCTCGTCCTAAACACGAATCCGGAAGCAGAATTGCTCCATCACCCTCAGTTTTCGAAGAAGACGAACTTTTGTTAAACCTGCCGATTTCTGGCAAAAATGAGGTATTCCGTAAAAACTAAAAGTGCTAGAGAGTTCAGCTTAGTCTTAAACTGGAGAGGAGAAAATTTGGATAAGACAGTGCCCATGAGTATAATTATCTGCAATTTTGAAGGGTCGTAAATCACCGTCAAAGTTTGAAAGTAGGTCTATAGGCGTAGCTTTCACGTGCTATTCTTATAGTTTTACGAAAAGTGTTTTAACTGTGGTGAATTTGCTCGACTTTGTTGGATTCCTCGAACATTTCTGAGGACGAAATACTGCGGGAGAAGTGTCCGAACGATTTTCATGGCTAACGAATTAAGAAACTGTTAGTCGACAATATCTGCATGATGCCTTGCCGCCTTGCCGACATTAATTCGTTTGTCTCGACTACCAGTACCGTAGCCGATCGTAATGGGCCGCCCATACGAGCTTCAAACAGAGTACTCACTTTCTATATCCAAAATTGTGTATTTTTTGCTATTTTTTAATTGTTTGACATTTCTACATCATTAAAAAATTAACAATAAACGAAAAGTTTTGCATACAGAGAGTGCTCTGTTAGAAGCTCGTATGGGTGGCCCATTACGCTCGGTTACGGTACTGGAAGCCGAGACAAACGAATTAATGTCGACATGGCGGCAAGGCATCGTGTAAATTTCGTCGACTAACATTTTCTTAATTTGCTAGTGATAAAAACCGTTTCGACTCTTTTCCCACACTATTTCTTCCTCAGAAATCGTTGACGAATCCAACAAAGTCGAGCAAATTCATCACAGTTAAAACATTTTTCAGGAAACTATAAGAAAAGTACGCGAAAGCTACGCGTATCGACCAGTTTTCAAACTTTGATGCTAATTTGCGACCTTTCAAAATTGCAAATGATTATGCTCATGGGCGCTGTCTTATTCAAAAATGTCTCCTCTGCAGTTTAAGACTAACAATAAGCTGAACTCTCTAACGCTATTAGTTTTCACGCAGAACCACATTTTTGCCGGAAATCGGCAGTTTTAACAAAAGTTCGTCTTTTTCGAAAACTGAGGGTCATGGAGCAATTCTGTTTCCGGATCCGTGTTTAGGATGAGAAACACTATACGAATCACCCAATGGATAATGAAAACCAAAATTTGTGTTGAACAGTGTTATTCGATCCGTTTACAGAGAACGTACGAAACTTCGCGAAATTCCAAATGCATTTCGCAGCTCACAATCGCATCGGGGTCGACCGATCGAGAAAGACGGAATTTAAATTTTGAAAAATTCACAACGCTCGAAATGGCAACGCGCTCGCTCACCTCCTAAGAACGAAAGCCGCAGTTATGCCATCCCTGTTTATTCATCGTTACCAGCAGCTTCTTGGCACCCGAACACCGCGAATATTCCTCTCTTTCTCTCTGCGAGGTGAAATGAATCATTCAACGTTTCGTCCGCCCCGCCCTCGAGACGACGAGTTCGACGAAGCTCTCTACAGCCGGATCCAGTAAAAAGTCTAAATAATTTCCAGCGTCGATGGAAAGCACTCCGTGATATTTTCATCCTCACTTCGATCGAACCTCCTTCGTACGAACGTCGTCCTCCTCGTAGTAAGCTCGCGAGCACTCGTCCCGCTAAATTGCACAGGCTAAAACACGAAAATCGACAAGGACCACGGCGACGAATACCTACTACGAATGGCGATCGGGACAAGTAGAATCGAGCGAGTTCGCTGAATTAGCAATAAGACGAGAGAGAGAGAGAGAGAGAGAGAGAGAGAGAAGACAAAGCGAGAGCAGGAGAGAGGGTCAATATCGATCGATACCCTCGCGTTTCCAGTTTGACCCCGGCGAGGTCGAGCGGCTGTAAACCGCAGGCGGAGGCCAAACGGTGGGGTTGCAGGGACTGGAAGGGTCAGAAGGGTGCTGGCGAAGAGAGGAGAACGCAACGCGCGCGCGAGCCCACAACGATGGCGCATAGAACGCGTGCGCTCGTGTTGCGTGCCGGCCGTTACAAGCGGGTCGCGTTGTAACGAGCTGCTCACCGCGCTGCGCGCGAATCGTCGGTGATAAACGGGCGATCGTTCGATCCTACGAGGACGGTCACCACCGCATCGTGGTATTCTCCGGACCTTCCTAGTCCCCTTGTACCGCAAGATCGTCGATGATTGCGCGCGATCTTGGGAGAATTGCGTGGATTTAGGGGTGCGCAGGAATTAGGACGATGAAAGATCGCGTTCCAGTTTCATTGGAACGATCGAGCAGATCGTGTATAGATCGAGTGGATTGAAGGAGAAAGAGGGTGGAAGGGTAGCGCGGAGAAGAGGATGATCCTTTGTGACAAAGTGACGCGATGGAAAATCGACGAGCCAATTTGGAGAGCGACCTCCATCGTCGATGACGGCGTCGTCACCCGCCCGATCATCGGTGTCCCCGTTCTGACTGTCGATATTTGGGAAATTGGGCGGCAGTCGAGTCTCGAACCTTCACGATCCTAGCATTATTCACCTCCATTCGTTCCGCGTGTTGCGAATCGTAAAGATCACTCGAAGAGAATGTGCCCATTGAAGAACACGAGATCTTCGAGGTTCCTTCACTCGTACAAGAAAAGAAATTGGGGTACGAGTCAAGCGGACGTTCGAGAGGAAGCAGAAATATTCGACGGATCGGAATAATTAATTCGGTCGGTGATACGATGTGGCGCGAGGATGAAAGCTTAGAAAGAACGAGAGGGAGGCCTGGACGTTATCGACTCAAGAGACCCGCGACGTCACTTCCGGTGCTGGGACGAAAATTTATTTTCCTCGCTACCGATAACGACCGCCGCGCAGCGAACCACCCGGTGGACGACGATCCGACCCACTTCCGGGAGAAGGACGTTTAGGGCGCAAGAAAACCATAAAGGAGAAAAAGAAG
The DNA here is from genome assembly GCA_944319695.1 of Tiphia femorata. Taxonomy (NCBI): domain Eukaryota; kingdom Metazoa; phylum Arthropoda; class Insecta; order Hymenoptera; family Tiphiidae; genus Tiphia; species Tiphia femorata. The sequence continues at coordinate 8,582,974 of OX090902.1, forward strand.
AACCGTGGAATAGGTAGGGGAAGTGAGGGAGAGGATGAGCGAAAGAATTCCGAGAAGTGCATCAGGGAAGCGCGGGTGCGGCGCACGTGCCGCTCGGGAAAAGGGCGGATTAGCGGCCGAGGAATGAGAAGTTCCTTAAGCATATGAGAAGTTAACCGCAGAGCTCCGTGTTCTTTCTCGCTCGCGCGTTCTAATCCTCATCCTCCTCCGTCTTGTTCTTCCGCTTCCTAGCCCGCAGCATTTCGCTCCGTTGCCACGGCGCTGGGCCACTTACGCGAGACTTCGAGGCACTTCTCTCGAATTAACGGAACACTCTACTCTTCCGTGGAGAGAAACGGAGAAAGAGAAAGACAGAGAGAGAGAGAGGGAGAAGCAAAAAGTGCCGATACGAATGCACCGATGCATCGACTCCCGTTTCCTCATTCCCCCCCGCTGCACATCGAGTTTATCTCGTTCGGTCCACTCCCTCCTCCCCGTGCTTCTGCTTATCGTCCCTGACGTAGACCCACTTCGTCGCACGGTGCATCGTATTTTCGAAGGATCTCCTTTCCTCGCCACAGGCCCCTTGGAAGACAGCTGGAAGGAGGGCAGGAAAAACAACGCGGTCGCCCGTCGTCGTCGACGAGCATCGCACATAACCTCCTCCTCGTCCTTCTTGTCCTTGCTCTTCTTCTTCTTGCGAGAAACGCTCGACGTTATTGCCGAGGGAAGGAGGTCGGTGCCGTGGTAGCGTAGAAAATGGGCGTAGCGGATATTAGAGGAGGGTAAGAAAAGTGCATGTGGCGTGCGCGGAAGGCAAGAAGGTCCAGAAGGACGAGAAGGCGATCGAGGAGGAGCGACGGATGAAAGGAGGTGAAGCTGGGGACGCGGGACACCGTGAGTCATCGTCAATCGTGCGCGTGGAGCGGTCGCACGCGAGCGTAAGTAAGATAGATACGCTCCCTCGGTTTCGAGCTTCGTATATCCGAAGTCCCCATTCCCGTGAATTTAATTTTCAAAGAAAGTTCAATTATTCGACGTCCCACAATCGCTGTTTATTTCGTTCGCATACATCTGCCTCGTTTTCTTCGTGGAAACTTATCGTTCTATTATCCGATAGAAGCACCGGTACCATTGAGACCGGCCACTTCCAGTGGTGAAAGTATCCACGCGTTTATTTAATTTCACCCACTCCCCTCTTTTTTTCTCCTTCCGTTACTCTATCAAGTCCCTTCTTATAATCTCGTACCCATTCGTTCTGTCTCCTTCTCGCGGTCTTTCACTCTCTTTCTCTCTCTCCCTCTCTCACTCTTTCGCAGTTCTCATACCCACACGAAAATGTGGTTCGCGTAGGTGGAAGCTTCCCGACACGGAAATGCGAGAATGTGTTTTACGTTTGGACACAGACGCGCGCGCTGCTTCCGGTAAGTACGTGTACGGGTAGTATCGGGAGAAGCGTCGGTAGCACGTGCGAGTAAGTGCACGCATTTACGTATATGGCTTATACAATAACGTATATCGTGTATGTTATTGCGGTGAAGCGCATACGAGAAGCGACGAATGTAGCAAGGGTGCCTCGTACCACCCCACATACGCGCGACTAAGCGCGCGCGCGCTCGCGTATGCGTTGCTACGACACGGTCATAATATGCATATGAGAGTCTGCCTTGTGAGAGTGCGCATATCTTATGGGGACGACTGTTTCACCCCCCGCGCACGTGGGTTTCATGGTCGAGGACGAAAACGAGGAGCGCGCGGCGTTACAAAAGGGCACGACAGACGGCAGGCGTGGTCCGTGGAGGATGAAGAGCCGAAGGAGGATGAGAGGGTCCCAGAAACAGAGGTAGTGAGAGACCAAGAGAAAGAGGGAAGATATAACCGCGTTGCAGAGGAGGAGCAGAAGAGGGAGCAGAGAGAGAAGCAGCAAGAGAGGAAGAAGGAAAAGCAGGCCCGACCTCTGGAAAGCCGCCGGTAAGCCGATATAAGCAGAGTCAATTTCCACCGAGTGTTCGAGCGGGAGGAAAGGATTTTGCTTGCACGACGACGAAAAGGCAATATTCCGTTCTCTGGGCCGTCTCGCGCGATCGAGAGCGGTGGGAGCATCCGCGGAGAATGAATGAGAGAGGATGAGAGAGTGAAGAAGGAGAGGGTGACGAGTAGCAAAGGCGATGAAGAGGGGCAGAATGAGAGAGAGGAGAGGAGAGGAGAGAGAAAGAGAGAGAAAGAGAAGAGGGGCGGAGAGAAAAGCGGAGAGAACCATCGAAGGAGCACTACCTTTGTTCTCCGCGACTTACCTAGATACTTTTCAATAAAGTTACTTGGCACCCGCCGCCGCACCGCCATCAAAACTTCTCTCTCCATTGGAAAGTCGTGGGGGGTGGGAACGGTTGCGGAGAAGGAGAGCTGGAGGATGGAGAAGGAGTGGATCGTATCGAAAGACGAAGAGGTTCACTGGAGATCGGAGGAAGGAACGAGACGCGCGACGAGGAGAAGCGGAAGTACCGGGGGTGGACTGTCTCCGAGTATAACGACCCATCGCTTCGTCCATTCCGGCTGAGTGAGAAATATTTTGAGAGGCGATCTGCGGGGTGGAAGAAGGATGAGTGGAATAGGCAAAGAAGGGTGAAAAGAATAGAAAGGAAAACGAGGATTGCGACGACGAGAAGGGTTGGCGAATCTCGCGTTGGGAAACGATCGCGATTCCCTCGCGTTCTACCGGGCCGCGCGGTCCCCGAAGTTTTGCGCTTGCCTCCGCGCGATTTCGTATTCTCAAAGTCGCGTTCGTCCTCTCGCGCGTGATGACCGTATCGGTGCCAGGAACGTCGCACGTGACTATCGGCCCCGCGCGTCAACCCCCCAGTACGCGCGTAGGGAGCCGCAGTTTCTCAACAACGGCGCCGCCGTTGAATATTTAAAAATTTAATCTGGCACGGTAGGTAAGCTCTGGCTCGCACCACCCCGGAAGAGAGTGCCACCTGTGTTTCCGATATTGGAGAACAACGGGGGATTCGTTTTCCTCTTGGAGAACCAGAGACGCTTTACGTGCGCGCGTGAGAAAAGGGGAGAAGCGGATTTAAAGGGAATTCTTACGCGTCCTCCCTCACGAAGCTCGCGTTTAATATCGACGCAGTTGCAGAATTCTCCTTTGAAGATTCGGATCTTCGTTAACCTCTCCGCCCTTCCCACCGTGTGACCATTTTTACTACCTAGGTCCCTTGGGCCGTTGGGACCCTCGGCTCTCAGTTGCCCGGTAACCTTCTACAAGAGTGTTGCGACGGTATAGTGATTAAGAAGCGTGCGACTGATCTCTGCGTTTCAAGTCTCTTGTTTACACCTTTCTAATTCACTCTCGGGGATCTCGGAATCTAGATTATCGATAAATCGAAAGTTCGTCTTACGACAGTTTTCATTCTGGAGAATTCACTTTACCCGCAATCCATCGAAATCAATATCGTCCAGAGATGCGCGCTATCGGTAATCGACCCTCTCTGCTACGCGCCGCACGGTTACACCGAGTTTACGTTGGGCCAACAGCGGCGTGCCTACGGACGATATTCGAACGCCATCGAATTATCGAAAAGAGACGTTCGAAGAACGAAACACCGGTCCAGGGGCAATTACACGATCTCGTTAAAAATCCGCTGACCTGACGAAGTTCGGCGTGTAGGCGCATCCATCGTGGTACGTCGCGCGCGGTCAACACCCTGTGCGCAACGTTGCGCGCTCGCGTTGCCACGCCTCATATTTTCTCGGAACGATGGAACGTTGAATATTTAAAAATTCTAATCCGGTGCCAGAAGGCCTTCGAGTATCACCGGTGTTTCCAGTATCGATTAACGTGCCGGCGGACACGAGCAGACGCGAGCGGAGGCGGTACGAGCAAAGCGTTTCGGTTTTCAACCGAACGTCGAGCGTGGATGGAAATTCGAGTGGCTTTCGTACGGGTAACGTTGTCCTGTGAGAAGAGAAAAGGGAAGAGAGAGAGAGAGAGAGAGAGTGAGAGAAGGAACGAGAGACAGGGATACATCCACGACATCGTTGCACAAAGAACGACGCGCGACATCCTCGCTGGGATATAATCGACCCTGCAATCGACTAACGATCCTTTCGCACTCGAATAACAGCAGATAGACTCGCTAAGGATCTTCATTCGTTTCGGTCCATCGAGAACCTTCATCCGTGATTTTCTCGGACAACCTTGGAGAATTCACGTTGGAAACGTTCATCCTAAACTTAGCTCACTAATTAGACGTAATTCAACCTCGCTGAACCGAGAATTGATATCGGAAGACTGGTTAAAGGAGACGTTTACGATTTATAATTGAACAATCTTCGACGACAATTTCACAAGACCCTCTCGACTGCGCGCATGCATAACGGGAGAAACAAAGAAACGATGTATTCTGAAATATTGTATTACAAGCGTATGGAGTACCGGCCCTACGTCGGCTTATATCGGAGATTGCAATAATTCATTAAAATTGAAGTCCTCGCGCACGAAGGAAATCATTAATCAGCTCACGTAAATCAAAACGACGCGGGGTCCGCCACAATCGATAAAGACACGCGTGTGACAAATGAATCGAGGTTCGCTCGCGTTCCCCATTCTCAAGCGGGATGAACGATGAACCCTTGCGACGAGCCGACGAGGGTTCGTCCTAATACGATATCACGGCCAGACGACGATAACCGAAGGTACGCGATCGACGGATTCGCCAGTCTCGATCGACACAAAGGACACGTACGCGCTCGACGTTTACGATCTCGCGTAGGAAGGGACTTCGGTATTTATTATGTTACTATCGTGCGAGAGATTTATGCGAGAAGGTGTCGTGAGAAAGAGAGAGGCGTGGATGTGCGCGTATGCATATGCAACGAGCGGAGGGCGGGTTGAGGGAAACGAGGTGGCGAAGAAGATGAAAAGAGAGAAGGAGAGAAGAGGAGCATCGAGCGAGCCTGTAACGTAAAGGATGATCCGGGCGCCTCGTCACGATGCTTTCTTGCAACGATCCTGTGCTCCCTCGTTGAATGCCCTACATGCCAGCCTCTTGTGTACCTTACGTTCCATGCAATTTTTCCCCGGGCACGACATCCGAGAGGAGAATGAATCGCGTATCTCGTCCAATGACGATCGAAGGAAGATTCGATTTTTAAATAACGCGAGCCCTGCGCACGGTTTACGCACGCTTGTAACGACCGTCGGAAGATTTTATTTTTCGCGCGCCCCAGAGGGAAGAATTTCCGCCTTTTCCCCATATCCGAGGTAAGTGCGTTTCGATGTATTTTCGATACGGTGGAAGTCCTTCGTGAACGGCGTCGCGACGTCTAAGTGAAACTCTGCTCTCGTACGTTGCTGGGAATAAATGCTTTTGCCAATTTCATTCCGTTATGTTGCTTTCGTAAAGATCGACAGCTTGCTGGATACAGCAAAGCGGGTAATAAGCGAACACGCTGATAATTAGAAAAAGTTAAATTGGTATACAAGGCGCGTTGACGAAACTCCATTTGCACGTCGAATAATTCGTTCAACGTGGCGCACGTTCCTCCAGGCGCAGATATTTTTGAAAAAGGAACTAACTTTTTCCTCTGCCGGCGCAAGGGAGGTACGTACCTAAAAGTTTCCACGAGCATCGTACGACGGAGAAATTCTGCGAACCAACTGACGTGACCCACTGTCCCACGCGAGAGGAACGAGAAGAGGACCCTGGCGTCTCGACGCTGAGGCGCCGCACGCGTGTCCGCACGCACCCGCGCACGTGCACACCGAGAGACACTCAGCACGCACACCGTCAAAGTGTAACTTGTTAGCCCGCATTAGCTCGAGTCTCGGTGGATAGGGAAAAGAGCGCGAAGGAGGCCAAAGGGGAGATTTCGTAATTAAGCTTTCGTGCTCGCGAGGAATGAAACGATGACGTCAGTCGTAAAGCCGTGGAATTAGAGGACGCTTCTCGTCTGGAAAGAGAACTATACCGAAGTAATCGTCGATCCTAAGCCATGTAAGCGAATCGAGAAACACGGCTTTCGAGCTTCCGGTTGCCGTGTTCACGCGAAGCGAAGAAAGCGGAATAACACGACCTGAAAATACTCGGAGGTAACCTTCTCATTCTATGCCCAGCAGCTGGTTCCATCATGCGTGCCATAAAAGCGTGCGTGCGCGCTTGCGAAACGAAAATTACTAGTCCTCCGATATTAATACCTCTCGATGGGATCTACGCCTGGTAACTACCGCCCTGCGACACGAAGGATGAGACACGGTGGAGGCGCTCGCTCGCAATCACTACCACCACTGTCGTCGCGACGTGCATCGGTGTGTTACTCGCGCGCATCGGTCTACACGCGCGTGTCCATGCGCAACGACACACGAGGACACGACCCCTACGCGATCCAGCGTGTAACGACGTTCAATGCACTCTCGGCGCTCGCGCTCTGATTTACATCGCGTCGGGCTCGCTAAGCAAACGAGGGAGCTGATAAAGAAGCGCCTTAAAACGAGCCGTATACAGGTTCTCGGCCCTCCTCTTCTCCTCCTCCACCTTTTCGCGCACACACGCGCGTCCCTGATGCACCCCGAGCGCGTCCTAATTCGATATCGACGAAATCGCGAGTCCTTATCATTTTTACAGAACAGCCCGTAAAAGGTCTCCGCCATGAATCACTCCCTTAATCTCACAGCGAGAGACCCGCGAGCGCGCTCCGCTTTCGCGTAGCAACGTTTTACGATTTTACATTCCGCAGTTAAGCGGCCACCTCATTCTCCTCCCTGCTTCGTCTCTTCCGCTTCCCACTCGTCATTGCCTCGTGAGTCTTCAACATGAGAAACGAGAATCTCGCCACACGCGCAGGCTAGATGCACCTCTCTCCCTGCTTTGCATCACGGCGGTCAGACTAACACGGGCAAGCGGCCGAGCGCACTCTCCTCCTCTTTCTCTCTCGAAGTCGATAAAGAGAGGAGATCGTCCGTGGGCCCGGCGCCAGCGCGATTCTTTTGGGTCCGCGCGGAGGCGGCCCCCATTCATCGCGCCGCCAGAGGGATGCTCGGTTAGAAAAAGAAGCGCGCGCCCACGGTGCTCTCGCCGCGACTCATCGAAGGATCCCCTTTTGGTCGCGCAAAGGAACGAAGGAGGAATGAGAGAGAAAGGAGAGAGAAGAACGAAGCACACGTCCGCAGTTCCCTTTCCTTCCACTCTCTTCCAGTCTCGTCTTTCTCTATCTTGGAAGCATCCCCTAGGAACAATGCGCGTGCACACGGCGAACGTGGATGCGTGGCGCTTGGCTCGAGAACGCGTAACGGCGGAGGCGGAGGCGGAGGAGCCGGTCTATGCATCGCGCCCTCATTCAGTGGCCCCGCGCGGCGGCGGTCCGCGCTCATGCTCAGAGCGTCGGAGGCACCCGTGGTATTTCATAGAGCGGCATAGGCGCTGGCTAAGCACTTCTGTACATACGGAATACATCGGCCCGCACTCGCATAATGCCGATGCCGGGCGGACGGGGGCGCGTCGCGAGCGCGAGAGAGGGCTCAGGACGACGCTGGGGCGTCGAGGGTGAATGGGCGGACTGAAGGCGCGAGGTTGAGGCGGACACGCGCGGATGAACGCGCCAAGGGATGATGCGAAGGAGGAGCACAGTGAGAGAGAAAATGAAAGAGGGATGGGAGAGGTGAGAGAAAAGAGGACAGGAGAATTCGATGGGGTCAGAAGAAGGGAGAAAATCGATGAGAACAGGCGAGAAGAGGTGGAGAGTAAATCGAAGAAGCTGTGACTTGTATTCGATAATTATTCCACGACGTTCCCTCGAACGATAGTCGAAGGAACACATTTTTAATTGCGACTCCTGCTAGAGAAGAAGGAAATTTCTAACCGATTGAATCGTCGTTCTACCTAGCGCGGGTATTCAGGTACCTTTACCCAGATTGTCCAGATTACTAATCACGCTCCTCCGGAAACGATAAATACAACGTCGCGCGTTCGCGCGAGCCCGCTCGTGTCTCTGGTGCGCGTTCGTAACACGACGCGGTAATTACGTGGCGCGAGCGCGCGCGCGCGCTCGCGTGAGAAAAGTGCGCTGGCGCGAGGCGGAAAGGGAAGAGGTATTCATTTGAATTGTACAATTAGGACGTGGACGTGCGTGCCAACTCGGCGCGATTCGCGCGCGTCATGGCGCGTCACGCTCGTTACGCACGCGCGTGAGTTTGAAATTAAAAATAAAAAGAGCGTGCCACGCGTCCCGCGAAACGGCGATGCTCCGGTTGGAAAAATGCAATTGTTGTCGAGGCGAGGCGGCGATTCGTTTGCGTTGCAGTGGGACGAGCGTAAAAATTTTACGCCCCGTTAAGCAACCCAGTTGGACAAGTTAGTCGAGCACGGTATAACTTTTGGGCTGTATACCTGTAGGTAAAGTGGATCTGGATTTAAATCCACGTCTTTTTACCTCCGCAATTACGGTCACACGCGGAACAAGAGTGACCCTTAAGAGAAAACTCGAAAATACCCCTGCAGCATGTTGCGCACACCTAGACCTGTTACCTTGGACGACAATTTCTCGAACGATATCGTTCGGTCGGCGTCGATCGCGGATTCTCAAAAATAACTATACGGAAAAATTCGCAAAAGGATTCGATAAAATCCATCTGAATTCATTCGCGAGTGCGCCTTATGCGCGCGGCTACAATAGTAAATCGAGAGTGCGTTAGTGCAGATACGTCAGCGTGATTGTGACGTGCTCTCGCGAATTTGATATATCGAGCGGAGGAATTTGAAAGGAGCACTACGGTTGGGAAAAATCTGCGGATGGAAAAGAGGTGCGCGCACCGACGAAACTGTATAATGCTCCACGCGAGTACGAGCGATCGTAATGCGCCGGACGCATTAGAAATTAGAGGGAAAAAACCTATCTCGAGATCCTCTTGTGCGCCGCATGCAATGAGCATTGCGCGCGGTCGATCTTTCGATAAAAAGAGCGCTCGTAAGTTCGAGTTCTCTTTTCACTCCTCTTTCTCTTCTCCTCTCGACGGATAGAAGCACGAATATTTCGTGCCGCGTCGAATGAAGCGGACGAGCTACCTCGTACGGCTCACCACGCCTTCTAATTTCATTCGACCCATGGAAGCAAGCTGCACTTTTCTGAACGACGAGCGAAACCTCTGCTGCTTCCTCCAAAACATCCCTCCTCCCCTCCTCGAGCGATCTTACGAATTCGAATGGAAAATTCGCCCGGTGCTCCATTTCCAACGATCGCTCGCCTCTCGATAAAAAATAAAAAAAAGGGATAACGACGCAGAAATCGAGAACCACAAATGAAGTGCAAACTTCCTAAAAATGCCAAGTGCATCTTCGATTCTACAAAGAGACTCGAAAGGTTCAACGAACATTTCGTTATAACTCTCGGAAATATTGTAGTGCCGGCTGAACATTCTTCCCTGATGTCAGAGACCACCGAAATCGCCGAATGTTTTCGATATCCAAAAATCGGCTTTGCGACAAAGGATTAGCCGCTGAAGCGAGGCGGAGGCTGGCGAGCTAACTAACGAATCGCAATCAAGGCAGCCACTCTTCCGTCGCTCGATACTAACGACCGAGGAGGTTCTCGTTCTCCTCCGCGGTAGCTGCCATTCCAGGAGCTTTATCGTCGAGTTAACGAAGTCACGAGAGGCTCGTGTGCGGAGGGAACTCGAGAGATCGATCCTGCGTGGACCGCGGCGAGATAAAGACCAGATCCACCCTTTTCCTCGTCCCTTTCTCACCGCGATTCTTTCTCTCTCTATGCCTCTCTGGTCCTCCAACTCGCCCAACGACAACCGCGAATCGCTTCAACCATACCCACGCTGCCCCTGCGAGTGAAGAGACTCGCCCCACTCCACACCATGGTGATTAAGTCCTGTCCGAAAGTACAACGGCGAAGGTCGCGGTGCTATTTCGAGTGACCGAGGGCGGCCCCCGCGAAGCCAGTGAAAGCGAAATATCGACGAGATAGCCGGACGAGCACGCACCTTCTCTACCATCCTCCAGCCTCTCTGCCTGCGTGGTCGTTCGCGCGCCTCTCTTCATCCCTTAAGGGGATTAGAGAGGTTTGCAATTTCAAAAATTAACTCACGTTTAATTGTTTGTAACGAGACGTCGCATAAATATAAAGCTTTGTTATTTTACACGGTGTTACTTACAACATTATAAAATAAGAAAATCCATTCCAAGCCATTCCCTGATCAATAATATCGGCGTTGCAATATAATCGGGCAAAGGGTTAAATGTACGGTTTTGCCACGATTTCAGTCGAACGGATGAACATTTTGGGAAGCCCAAAGACGATTTCTTATCGTTAGGCTTCCCTCTATTTATTATACCTGAAAAATTAATAATAACAATAAAATTATCAAAATGGCGTTAAGAAAACGAAAAATTTGGTATCTTTCGACTTTATTTGTTACTATAAAATTGTAACAATATTTTATTTTAATTTGATTTCAGGTATAATAAATAGAGGGAAGCCTAACGATAAGAAATCGTCTTTGGGCTTTCCAAAATGTTCATCCGTTCGACTGAAATCGTGGCAAAACCGTACATTTAACCCTTTGACTACATTGCAACGCCGATATTATTGACCAGGGAATGGCTTGGAATGGATTTTCTTATTTTATAATGTTCTAAGTAACACCCTGTAAAATAACAAAGCTTTATATTTATGCGAGGTCCCGTTACAAACAATTAAACGCGAGTTAATTTTTGAAATTGCAAACCTCTCTAATCCCCTTAACGCTGCCGCGATCTCCATTTCTTATCCACGTAGGAACTCGCGCGGGATAACTGGCTAGACAACACTCTCTTTCGAACCTTTCCTCCCATCTTTTCCGTCGTCCATTCTTCTCTTTTTTCGGAACCTCCAGCCTCTTCGTGGCATACGATCGATAGATTCGGTTTCAAAGATCCAGTACTCCCTTCTCTCTCTTTTCTCTATTCCACACGACTCATTCGACCTTCTCTCATCGTCGGCCGGCACTCGAGAGTAGGGCGCCCTTTATCGATTTTTGAATTCGCCGCGCGCCCCGTATCGAGGCCCAGCGTCTATACAGTATGCATGTATACCGTGATGCACGATCCCGGGACTCGATAAATCCTGCTACGTGCCTCACGTATTTTCGCTTCGGTCTTTACCGACGGCGGCGGCGATGGCCTCGTCCGTGCATGCATTTTCCTTCCCGTGTCTCTTTCCATTGGCCTCTCATGGACGCTCGCGAATTCTCCGGCTTCTCCGTTCACTCGTTCGTCCCTCTTTTCTCTCTCCTTCTCCACGAAGCTCCTCCACCTCTCTCCGACTCCTCCACCCCCGCAGGGGCACCGAAGAAGAGCGGTTCCCCGAGCTACGTGCGGTCTACGGCGCTTTGTAAATCGTCGTCTGTTTGCATGTGCCAACCCATCGGTCGCTCCTTCTTTCTCTCATCCCTTAGTCTCTCCACTCTCCCAATCTTCCCTTCCTTCCGCCTCCTTCCTCCTTTATTCCTCCCGATGCGCGCCACCCTCTCCACCGTTCGGTCGTGCGGAGTTCCGTGGTCGTAACTTCGTTCGTACGCGAAGAGGCAAATGTTATTTACGAGCAGATGTCGCCCGCAGTCGGTTGTAGTCGTCGTAGTCGTCGTCCTCGTCGCCGTCCTCGTAGACGAGGAGAACGTCGTCGTCCTGGTGGTAGTCGGGCCCGCCCGTAGTCGTAGTTACCCGACACGGTCGTAGGATTCCGATTGAAATTCCCTCTGTCCCAATCAAACTCCTATTTTCCGCGCGACTCTTGGCATGCAACGATAATGGAGGACCACGGAGGGAAGCAAGGGGTGGAAGACGGGTGTGGACGGAGTGCAGCGACGAGGATGAGGTGGAGTGAGAAGGGAGGAGGAACGAAGAGGAGGAGAAGGTGCGGAGAAACAGAAGCGCGAGGAGTCGTGGGTGGAGAAAGGGACCGGGACTTGGTGACAAAAGGTACCGACGCCGGGTGAGCTAAAAGCGAAGGGTGAACTGGAGGTGAGAGAGAAAAGCTGAAAATAAGAGGGAGAGAGAGAGAGAGAGAGGAGAGAAACGAGGCGAAGAGAAGCAAACAATCGGGAACGAGGGCGGGACGCGTCGAATGAAAAATCGCAAAGCTCCCTTCCGCGAAGGCGACACGGGACGACGAGACGACGAGGATGTTGCTGGCACGGTGAAAGCCGCAGGAGGGGAGTGCGTTCAACTTCCTACAAATTAATCTTACCGCACGCCCGACGGACACGCGTGGGATATCCGCAGTGCGGTTAGGCCGCGCTTTTTAACGCGTCGCGCGGGCGTGCACACAGAGAACGGTTTACGGAACGTAGCCGTGGTGGCTTGTAAACATCAACTTGTGTACCTCCGTGCTCTCCTGCGGCATGTGCGCATATGGTGATAGAGAGAGAGACTGAGAGAGAGAGAGAGAGACGGAAGGGTACTGAGTTTGTAATCGCGAGAAAGCGAGAGAAGGACAAGTGACGCGCATGAAGGGAGACGCACTTTGGCACTGAAGGGAGGACACGAAAGACTGAACATACGTATGCCCAGTGGTGAACAAGAGAGTGAGAGACGAGAGGACATGAAGGAGAGACTAAGAGAAAGAGCGAGAGAGAAACGAGGAAAGGGAAGGTCCGGGACGAGGGAAGGGGCAAAACGCGATATTAGGTTTGGACCTAGCTACCTACACGTATATACGTATGTACCAGGATGGAAGATCGCGCAGTAAACGCGAGCGGAACGCTCGGTACGTCCCTGGAATTGCATCCATTTTCGAGAGACCTCGGCCTCGGCCTCCCTTGATAAGCCTTCCTCCCTTCTCCTCTTCCTCCTTCCTCGTCGTGCTCCTGCCCTCCGTAGGAGCACACGCAACACCAACACACACACAGAGGGAGACACAGACTCGCCCACGTTGCCACGAAGTTATACGGTCACTGTATAGTGGAGATATCGAGGTGCATAAGCGGCAACCGGAGCCGAACTCCGTGAGTCGGCGGCCTGATCTTCCTCTTCCTCCTTCTTATCCTCCCCCGTCTCCACCGCCAAAGACGAGGGCAAATTTGCTCTCCTCATTTTCTTACTTATTTTCTCCTCTTACCTACCCACTCACCGTGGCCGCCTCCTTCTGCCAAAGAGAAGAAGGACGACGCCGATCGCTCGTTCGAAAGAGAGTGCACAGAGTGTGCCGATAATCTCGCGGAAGCCGGGAGAAAAGGGACGAGCGTTGACTCCGCGAACGACCCTTGAATTTTCTTTTTTTCCCCGAGAGTGCTCCATTGCGAGGAACAAGGGTAAAGGAACAAAAATTCTCGCGAGAGAATGCGAAAGGATAGAAGAGGAGGTCGCGACGTTGAAATTCTAAAGCGAACGGTGTTGCTGCGAAGCGCGCCCCGATTACGAGAACGGGGAAGAGAAAGGAGAGCGTGTAAATATTAAAGCGAGACGCGATCTGCAAAATCAAGAAGGACGAGTAACGAGGGACGAAGGAAACGCGAGAAATAAAACGAAAAGCGCGCTCTGATTTTAATCGTCCCTTCGACCTCGAACAACACCACCGTCTATGCGCGTTTCTCTTAAATCTCGTCCCGCTTGCAGATCCAATCCCGAGGGGAAAAATATTCTACGCTTGCGATTCTACCCATCGCATGGAGACGTCTGACCCAGAAACGCGAGAAGCCAACGGGAAAGAGGAATATCGTAACCTCCGGGGGTAGTAGAATCCGCCTTGGGCGAAATAGTCGCGAAGATATCTGCGAGGCGAGCGCTCGAGAGCACGCGCTCCTCTCCCCACACTTTCCAAGTTCGAAGGCAATCCAACTTGAACGTCAAATTATCCGTGGCATCGATATGCCCGGCCCCGCGCGTGCGCCCTACCCGCATTAGTTCGCAACTATACCGCGGAATAATACGGGGATCTTGTACCTACTCTCTCGCTCGAGGTGAGCCAATGCAACGCGGGCCAACGTCGTGCCGAAGTCGATCCTTCGAATGAGAGGAGATGAATTTACCCTCGCTACTACCTTACCCTCCCTAGTAGCACTTGTACCCCGTAAACCTCGACTTAACTGAACCCTACGAAATTCCCCCCCCCCTTCGTCCCCTTTCCACGAGTACAGCTGTACGAAAGGAGAACATCCTCTCTCGCGAACTACATAGAGAAGGAGAGAGCGAGAGAAGAGAACCACCACCGAGACAAAATTCTCCAATCGTTCTACCCACCTTCCTTCGCCCACTGGAATAAAGTCCAAGAATAGTGGACATCGGTGGATTCCAGTTAAGAGTAGGTCAAGTGTGGCTTACTCGTGAGTTAGATAGCCGTAAGTTCAGCGCGGAATGGGTCAGGGTTAAGTACAAATTAGGATAAGGTGGATGGATAGCGTACGATGTGCTCGAACAAGGGTGCAAGCGCTTCCAAGTCTGGGTGCGGGGCGCGCTTCTGTGTTGCTTGGAACGACCCCCGGGCGGAATACCTCCCGCGCCGTATCCACGCTCGACTAGACACAATGGGTATCGATGCCTCTAACTATCCGCGGGGACGCTCCTTTATCGGACACGCTACCGGGATAAAGCAACGACAGCCTGCTCCTCCTTCGAGATAGCAGGCAGAACGCTTGGATCGTCTCCAGGCGAGAACCTTCCGAGCATCTCGCGGTGCTGGTCGCCAGGTCACTTGGAGATTAAGTTCGCAATTAACTTTTGGAATCGGGAATTCTGAAAGCGACAGGATGCTGATCGGATTGGCCCTCGGGTCGCGGTTCACCGGATGGGATGTAAAAGACGCGCCTCTCGTCGACTTTCTTTTTAAAGCAAGAGAAGGGCTTTTCTCTTGACCTTACCCTCGACGTTTCCCTGACCTTGAGGTCCTACCCCCTCGTTGAAATATCTACGGGATCGTTGGAGACCCCTTCGACATTTTTTCCACGCGACGTGGATCGTGAAGAGTTCCACCGCGTCCTTCCCATTAAGGGGCCGGTCGGCCAGTTTGATTCTGAAAGGAAAGGACGACGGGGCGTGGGAGAAGGGAGAAGGTCTAGGGGATCGTTCGCGTGCCCGAGAACAATTACCCGGTGTCGAAGGCGCCACGGTATCTCCGCGCTAGCTGCGGGCCACGCTAGTCGAGCGGGTTTGATGGAACGACGAGACACTCTCTTACGACGTGTCCTTACCTCGTCCGCTACCTTCGCCTCCTTCGCCTTCGCCGAGTACAATCTAGTCCCTCGACATAAGTTACTCCGCCGCGGAGGAGGCCATGAGAAACTTTTTCGCGCCGGCTCCACTTTCCGAGCTTCTCTCATTGTCTCACAAGGGGAGGATCACAATGTGTTGTTTCCAATTTCGCTGAATTTGAAATATGTCATAGTTCAGCACCCCTAGATGCTCATGGTACCCGGTTTTATATGAAGATGGCCCGTAGTTTTCGAGAAAATTGCAGTTAAATATTGCGAATTTTCGGCCTAAATTGAGGATGTGGCGGCGCAGCGCCCGAGAACGAGAGACAGGAAAAAACAACAGAGAATCAAATGTCTTTGTCTCGTCGATACGCGTGTCTCGCTGCGCTGCCACATCCTCAATTTAGGCCGAAAAATCGCAATATTTAACTGCAATTTTCTCGAAAACTACGGATCATCTTCATATAAAACCGGGTACCATGAGCATCTAGGGGTGCTGAACTATGACATATTTCAAATTCAGCGAAATTGGAAACAACACATTGTGAGCCTCCCCTTGTCAGCCGCACCAAAACTTCTCCCTATCCTTCTCGAAGGTCATGAAAGAGATCCAAATATCTCGATTATCCTCGGGGGTCACGCGCGCGCGCGCGCCTGGCCCAATCTCGGAGCTAAGAATCAGTCTGCGCGAATGGGGTAGAGCGCATGGTCGTGGAAGAGGGAACCTCGGTGATTCCGGAGGAAGGAGAGTATAGGAGCAGGAAGACGAGAAAGAGAGGTAAGAGGCAGAAAAGGGTGAAGCCCGAAACGTTTAACCCCCGGGACTGATTCTTTCTAATTACGCTTCGCTTTGATATACCGTCGAGCCGTTCGCTCGCGAGTGCGTCTTTATTTTCAATTACGCCTCTCCGCGAATTAACATAAACGTAATTAAAAAAGAAAGCAAAAAGCCGCGAGAAGGGCCCACCGAGGATCTAGTCTCGCGAGAGACCCCACCGAGAAGAAATTGAGGTCACGGAGGGAGGTAAGCCGTTGTCGTTAGATCGTTCGATCTGTCCGAGTGAGAGAAAGGAAATGAGAAAGAACGAGAATGATATTCTCGGATCGAGAAAAAAAATTAAGCTCCGATTGTCCGGTAAGCACAGGGGTAAGCATGAGGGGAAAAATAAGGACGAGGAATGGTCGGCGCCGCGGCACAGGCGTAGAGATAATAATGTCCCGCTGACCAGCACCCGAAGTAATCGAGTACCCGAAATAACCACCGTAAAGAACAAAGGAGCGCAAAGAGAAAAGAAAAAACCCACTGGTTGCAGAAAGACGGAAAGAGGATGGAAGGCGAAAGCGGAGAATAATCGCAAGAAGGACGTAAAAAAAAGGGAACAGACGGTGAGAAACGGGGGAGAGAGTAAATTTCTCGCTTAAATTCGCGCTTACTGATCGTACCAAATCTCTACAAAAAGAAGAATAAAAAGGAAGAGAGAGAGAGAGAGAGAGGTAGTGAGAGGCAAGGCGAGAACTCGAGCACGAAAATTAGAGAGCGAAAGATTCTCCTGGATCCGGCGATTTTTCGTCTCTCCTTTCGCTCGTGTAGCTAGCGAACGAGAGAGATCGTAGCATTCGAAAGAATCTCCACCCCCTCTTTACGCGAGCCACCCTCCAACCGTTTGGTCCTCGCAGATCGCATTATCGAGCGGCAAAATATTGTTATCGTGCCACCGTCGATGGTGAATCGGTGATGCGAGAAGACCGAAGGGGGTGGTGGTAGGTGTACAAAGGAAGGACGCGCGGTGCGCGCGCGGAAAGTCGATAACGATTGACCGGTAAACGTATTGACCAAGCATAGGCACAAAGAGAAAGAGCGGAAGGTGGACGGAGCGAGGGTGGAGGTGAGCGAGTGCTAAGGGAGGTGCCGGTGACGAGAGGTTGGAGAACGAAGGAAGAGAAAGAATGGAGAGCGAGGGAGAAGGAGGGAGAAACGGCAAGGACGGAAGGTGACGAGGGCTTGAAGAACGACGGAGAAGAAGGAGGAACTGGGAGAAGAGGAGAAGAAGGAAGCAGAAACGGAGAGGAACGAGGAGAACGGAGAAAGTGCAACGAGACAAAGAAGGCGATCTAAAAAGACCGCCGCCGCGCGCCACGGACCCTCTCTCCGCTTCTCTCTTCGCCTCTCTCTTCGCCATCTCTTCTCTTCCTCTCCCTTTACCATCTCCTCCTCCATCCACCTCCGCTCGGCATTATAGGATTACGACGTGAATGGCCGTTTCAAAGTTTCCGCGTAACCCGAGGAGTTACGCCCGCGAACGACAGCAGCGTATACCCAATGGAAAAGCTACGAGGCTGTGGTTGCACACCCCGTATGCCGCGTCCATGTACGCCACTGGATAAACGTGAAAGAGAAAAGGAGAATGTGTGGGTGGACGTTTGTGTGCGGGCGCGAGAGAGAGATGCACCCATCTCCTTTGCTCCTCCCCTCTCTATCGTCCTCCGCTTCCGCTAGGTTTCCGCGGCATCTCTAATGCGGCCAACAACAACGCGCAGGGAAAAAGCTCTAAGACACGTCTTTCCATTAATCTCCATTGGCACGGGAGTTGGAAAAGGCTTGTGCACCCCCTCGACAGCCCTCCTGCCCAAAATCAATACGGTCCCGCATCGCGCGCTCGCTCACTCTCTCTCTCTCTCTCTCTCTATCTTTCCATTTCGTTCTCTCTCGTTCTCTCTCGTTATTAAGGATGCGAGAAAGTGTCCCGAAAACGGCGACGTGCCTTCTTAACGGATCCCGCGCGATTGGCTAATGCGAGCCTCCCTCGGCCTGTGATACAATCCTTGAGCAAGAGCCACTTTTTGGCATAGGATCCTTCGACGAGAGCGAATGACTTTTCGTTCGCGAAGAAACATCGTCGAGCTACTGTCGATGGAGCTCGACGCTTTCACTGCCACGCTGATTTTCCATGGATTGCCCGTGGCGCCACACTTTGCGTTCTTTGTGTCTAGGTGTTTCTTTTTGTTAATCAAAAATCACCTTCAAGTGCTGCAAATTGCGTTACTATAATGATTTTTTTAATGGTTTTTCTAGAGGTCACCGGTGACCACCGTGGTGCCGCAGGAAAAACAAGTTGCGGTCATATGTGACCATTATGACAGTCAAAGCATTAAAGGAGAATAATCCGCTCGGTCGCGCTGAGTTTAGTATACGAATTTTTAGTTTTATGTTCGACGAGTGAGAAAGAACATTTGGGAAGTGAGATATTCCAGTGGTCGGATAATCGATTCAGCTCACTATTTCAATGTTCATTAATTTTCGTGCTTGGACGAGTAATTACTCGCAGTGATGATCAGAAATTAGACCGCAGGGAAATTGTAAATTTTGGAAGAACGCGTATGAATTCTTTTTGCGCGGCTCTTTTCCCTCTCTATTTTGTTGCGTTCAATTTTCAGAAGCATATTTGTTCTTGGTACTATTACCCCTGGAAAAGGGAATGAACTTGGAGAGTGCGCAGTTTGTGGAAATGTGCACGAATACTTTTCGAATTGCCGAGTCGGAACGGTCCGTGGAATTTTAAAAGAGGGAGAAAATGAAAAATGAAACTTTTCCGGCTTCGGTGTATTTTATAATATAATATAACGCGACACGAGGTTATTAAACCAATTAGAAAAAAAAAGAAGGAAAATTCTGTTCTTCGCTTAAAACTGTTTCCATCGACGAAATTTGTGAGTTGTTTGCTTCGCGAAGTAGGTTACTAAAAGTCGCGTGAACGAGAAACGAGTTGACTCTGTGTAATAACATACGATGTAAAAGAAATGAATAATAGAGTAAGTTCACCAACGGAACAATAATATTCTGGTGCACGCGCACGAAAATATCGTCGAGGGAGGATAAACAATGGCATACGGGGATAAGTGTGAATGAATAGGCGCAAGAAAAGAAAAATATACATATATATGTAATTGATTCCGCAGCGGTGGCCAAAGGTGGCGCCCTGTTCACGAAAAGTCGCGGGTTAAGTTACAACAACGTTGTATTATGAACTTGAAAATTCACGTGAGAGCAAACGCTTGAAATGATAAAAAAACTTACTGGGATTAAAGGTTGGCAAAGTGGGAGCCCGAGGTGCGCATGTATCTTTGTCAATGACAACGGAGCAGCCGTTGGATGTTAGAGCGCGATGTAATGCGTCGTCTTTCGGAATCGTCTACGTACACGCTTGAGCTAGGAATCGATTGTAAGGAATTTTGGAAAAGCAGAGCTACACTCGTGGAAATACTTTGGGATCAGCTTTTCGTCCTGATGCGGCTTTGGCTGTATGCGTGTATCGTGTCCGCGGCAAAGGGTAATGAACCCTAGCAGCATTGTGTCCTGACGAAATGCAGGAAACCGATCGAAACGAAATTCCGCCGGTGAAACGTGAGGCGTAGCGTGTAAAGTTCGTTGTACTGACCGCAATGCAGTGACCTCCACGCCACTCTCATGCAAAGCTTCCCTCCTTCGTCGCCGAGAATGTCGTGAAACGGGGGTTGAACGAGGGCTGCTGTCCGTGACAGGAACCACCGCATAACCAACAGTCACGTTTCCTGTGAGCACATCGGTTCATCGGAACGGTTCACTTTATTTCACCGCACCGCACACCGTACACACGCAGGGGGCACACCGGCGATTACGATTTTACCGCGATGGCGCGTGAGCGTTCGCAAGAAACGCGGAATCGGAGTTTTTCAGGCTCGGAAGGGCCAACCGAATCGATGTGTGATGTTACACTTCCCAGCTGTCTTTTTTGATTTTGCAGATATGCCCGCTATTAGCGCCATCTTGCACCTTACGGTTGAACTCGTTGACGGGCTAAATGGCGGGATTATTCGAATCGGCGGAACAGCGTAAGCGGATGCGCGAGAAGCGTGATACGGTCAGTCCGATTAGTAAGATTATTAGAAGTGTATTGTCGACGTAATTGTAGATGCTTTTTTAAACAAAGGACTTATTGCGATAGTAAGTATACGGTATATCTTGAGAACACGTAGGAAGTGTATCGCTAATGTCAATTGGGAAAATGAATTCATTTTTGCTAAGGAGCCCGCAAAAGTACAGGATATGTGAAAGCTTGAAAATACGAGTGCACATTTTGACGCAGTTTATTATACGCATAGGTTTGTCTTTCACAGTATTATATAAAACCATATTTTGTTATATAATCTTAATTTGATTAACTATGATATACCACCTTAAAGTTTAATTTTAAAAATTCCACCACATTTCGTTAGTAGTCGGTAACCGTAAACCATAAAAACTTAAAACTGTAAGCATTTTGAATTCTGTCAGTTGTATATAAGAACAATAATAAACAGGCATTTTTTTCTCATTATTATATTACAGTATATATTCTTTTGTATATACATAATGCAATACAAGTCCACTTTGAATTAAGTCACACAAAATTTTTGGTAGCATGTGCATTTATAAGAATGTAAATATAATGTATACATCGTTGAAATCTTACTTAACATGAAATTAAGTCGCATAGTTTTATAAATGTACAGAACATGTACCGTGAAAAATATTGTTAAGGACGCATATTACATTAAGATTAGGAGAAAATAAATATCAACTTGGCAGACAAATTGTTCAGCCGCAAGAAGAATGTTGAATGTGGTGCATAACTATGGTAAATTATAAGACCAATATTAAGTAGACATCCTTTAAACGGTAATGTAATTAATTATATTTTCTTAATTATAGATGTGTTTAAATGCCTTGAAGTAATAAGAAACAAAATACTATCACGTTTAAAGTTAAAACTGTTCACTTAATATTAGAGTGCATAGACTCGGATCTTACAATGTTGTACAAATTAATATAGTTTTAAGACGTAAATGGTAGAAAAATGTTTATGCAATACTATTGATTCAAGTCGCAATTATAAAATTAGTAATATATCTTATTTTATCAGTTACAAACGTCTATTTCAGGGTAATAATGTTCCCGTACGTAATATATTCAACATTATGTTCGTCTAAATAATTCAATTCGTACGCGTATAATCAATTCACAAGGTTTCTCTTCTAAGGCGATATTATACATTTATATAAGGGAAATTTATAATAACTTTCTATGCAACAAAAATTAAGAAAGAAATATCAGAATTTGTATACATAAGAGATGATATATTCATTATAATGTAGAAGTAAACAAAAGAATTTTCTATTCCACTTGTAAATTTTTCAAAATGTGTTACAATATATATATATACATAACAGAAACAATTTTATGCTAACTTAATATAAATAATAAAATACCAACAAATTTAATTGAACCACTTTTCATGTACAATATTTTTACTTTGCAGTACTTCGTCACCTGCAGCTTTTTATGTTGTATAAATTTATAGGATAAATGTAATCCCCATAGTATTTTATGCTTTATGCGTCGTACTCATAAGCACAACTCTTTAAATAATATCATATTGATTATTTATGGACATAGACCTAATTGTACCAGACGTAATACCTCCATCAAATAAATCCCCCATGAATGCCTTTATACCTATAGTTGTATTATAATTGCAAAAGATAGTAATGCATGACATTTTTCCATTTAAATTCAATAGAAACGATTAAAAAAGTTGTGAGAATTATACAATAACTATGTAAAACATTCATTATTATTATGACTGAAAATCATGATTTATAATTCGAGACTTACTAAAATAAGAAATCTCATAACCAGAATGTAAGGCCACAAAATTTCTGCGTTATAATATTTATTATCTAATGGGACGTATCTGTTCACATAAAATAAGCTGTACAAATAGGATGGAATGTTTCATCATTCTGTACTAAATACTAACGTGCTTGTTATATTGTGTAAATAGGTAATATGATACGAAGTAGGCTTTTACATGTAACAATAGTCTTGTCACTCTAGATTATTAAATTTGAAACCTTGCAATGTATATCAATGTTGATAAAACTAACAAATATCGCTATTTCCGCATATTGTCAAAATGTACAAATGGTCAGATATTCATAGAGTAATTTTGTCATCATATTTTATCTTATGTTAATATTATTTACAACGAACTGATTGAGCATAATACACATTCGCTATTAGTGCTATCAGAAGAAGAAGTGTATAAGGTTCAGTTTGGAATAAAATTAGATTCAACTCAGTATTAATGTATATAGCTATAAGTGAAAAAGTAAGCTCTAGTATTATGTTCTTGCATTATTTATCAAACAAGTATACTTTTCAGTATAATAACTGTTTATTTTTTTTTTAAAGGTATATGATAAGTACACACTGTATTTACATATCAGGAATTATTACAAGTTTTTATATAAACTACACTATGTTTTTTGTATATTTTCTGCTCCTGATAGCATTATTAGTAAACATGTTTCAATCTTCTGTTTAAGTCTGTACATACATAAATATATATGTTGAAGAGAATCCATTTTAATGGCTATAATTGGAATTTTTCATAGAACATATACTACCTTTAATAAGCTGAATATAATGTTAACATTAATTTAGATTCATATAAATTAATATTCAAATAATAATTTCGGGTTAACAATTGTTGATAGAAACTTATTCAAGTGTTGAAGTCGTAGATAAAAAAAATATATTGAGTTGCAAAAAAATAATACAAGCTGGCTATAAAAATAATGTCATCATGACTTAATATTAACTAATGAATTATTTAAGACTATTTGTATTCAAGCATAACTATAACCCAAAACATGATGACATACACAATTTACGACATACAGACTCAGTACAATGATGTATATTTCTCTGAAACCTATAATACTTCAACTGTAAATATCTGATCAATTACGTAGATCTTATATAATGCATATTTATAAATAACAAAATTCAAATATTAACATCTGCTTTAATGTTAGTTTAGAACACAGTCAATTTAAAGTAACAAAATTTCTACTCCTGATAAAGTAATTAGTTATCCAGCTAACTTCGTTGACCACCATTAAATCTTTCTTTTTTATAAGTAGACAGAATAACTACATGTTTTATATATATATATATATTAGTCATTTAAAAAACTTTTGAGAGAACAAAACAGAAAATTTCATTTTCACTCTGTTGACCACGTTGCCATTGTAAAATAATTAATATTGCTAATGTATAAATTAAGATGTTATCATATGCCTTCATCATTTTTTTCCATTACTTTAACAATTTTCTTATATTTTAGCCTCAGCGAATATCTAATTTTTTTCCAAAAGATTAATTGTTCGTAATTTCCATTCAGTGGTATGTAGTTTTTTATATTATTAACAAGTTTGCATACTTTACTAACAAATCACTGTATTGTTACAAATTTATTTACAATTTTCATAATAAAGTAAAGTCCTCTTTGTGTGTTGTTTACACATTTTCTTTGAAGATAAGATTCATTGTGGATACAATTGCAATGAATGTATGAGATATATATATTAATTACTGTATCATTTATAGCTTTTTTCCATTTACACTTCTGAATATGTAAAATTTTTTTAAATTTTAGTATATATACTTAAAATCTGAAAGTTATGACATGCTTATAATTTGTTTAAAGGTTATCAGAAAAGCTAAGCATAGTTTAAATGCATTCTATCGGTATATGTGACTATTGCCGCATACAGTCAAAAGACAACAAAGTCTGTGTGGTGCAGAGATGTGTTAATTATGTTAAATAGTTCATCAGTAAAACAGTATACATTGCAGAGTAGCTATATGCATGTATATATATATATACATATTATATTACAGATATCATCATAAAAAGGGGTATTTCGTGCTAATCGACTCCAGCAAATCCTTGAGAACCCTCAATGGCTTTTATTAATTTATCCCTGAGTTGTTGGTAGCTTTCATAAGGTGGAAGGTCAATACGATTAAAACTGTAAAATGAAAATACATGAGCATGCATCAATGCTGCAACAAATTGCAAAGCCATAAAAATCATCTAAATTGCTTGATAATTCATTCAGTAATAATAGTGCATTAAAACCAACAGAATAAATAGTGATAATATAGGATTAAGTATCCCAGCGTTTTATTAAGCATGATAATGAGCTATGTTGATAAAATTGTGCACTTACCAGGTATGAGCCCTAGGATAGTTGTCTGGTGTTCCCCACTTTTCAATTGTAAACAACTGAGGTCCATTACTTCCATAGAGTTCTTTAAATCCATTCATTGGTACACGAGATGTACCAGTTACAAATTGCAAAAGTCTTGAACGCATTTCATTACTAAAAGACAAGACAACTCTCCAGAACCATTGAACTACAATATGATTTGCATGGTAGTCTCCTTTATATAATGTATTTTGTTTCCAATCTTTCACATCGATGTGTTGAATACCACACATTAATAATTCTAGTTCGTGTTCGTCAAATATCTTTACTAACGTTGGAGGAACAAGTGCATTAAAACCTTCTAAAAATGCATTCATTTGCTCCTGTACACGAGATACAAATCGCCATTGTATGACTAAACCTATGTATTCGTCTTTATTTTCGTCTGTCAAAGGTATATTAGCACCATCCGGTTTCAATTCTCTTTGTGAAGTATGTCCAAAACTTTCTTCATCAACACAGAATGTGAGTTCTAATTCACTAGGATCATTCTCCTTAATCCATAACAATGAATTATAATATTCAGAATCAACACTTTCCATATCTTTTAAATCAATTGATTTTCCCAGCATCATTTTATAGAATGGACGAATGAAAAAAGCTAAAGCGGTAAAGACATAATATCGTATCAATGTAAAATTACATGTACAGTATTTCGAACATTATTACTTAATACCAAGATGCCTTAAAATTTATAAGCCTTCTATTCAATACATACCATCTAAAAGTTTTCCATGATAAACAGCCATACCTGCTATACGACCGATAAATTTAAAATAATTTAAGTGTTCTTCATTGCATACACCAGAGAAAGGATTAATTTGAAGTGTATAATTATCTCTACAAAAAGATCATTACAATTAAAATAAAATCAATGCTATTCATATATACGAAGAAATATAAAGAGAATGTACTTTACGTAACATCTGTAGTCAAGTATGATATATAATTATAACTTACGTAGCAGAATATTCAAACAAGCCATAATATGGATTGAACATTTCTTTTGATAAGAGGAAAAACCATTCTCGTGCAAGACCACCATAATCCAATCCGACTTCACCTTCGAACTCAACCCACAATTTAGTTTTTAAGATTTCCACTCTATTCACTGAACTTATAATGCGATATGAGTCTTCCAAAATGTTATTTCGGCCAACTTTAATTTCGAATTTATTAGGAACGTTATTCTAAAAGAAAAAAGAAATAGTAGTTATCTTGACTACATATATTTACAAATTTAGTCTGTAGAATATATATATATATATATATAACCTTATGCTTAGGTATACATACAGGCTTTCTTAATTGTGACTTCAGATATTCATATTTGCGTTTGTAATCCCTTGAATATGGCACAGCCTGCAAAATTAAAAAAATAAATTATTCATAACTTCAAAATTCCAGAATATTATGAAATAATAATGACAGGCATATATGAACATTTTTAACTGTTAACATGGAAGTTCAAAACAATGGATAAAATACATACCGGCCCAGCTATTTGAGGATTAGACATACGTGGATCCTCCCATTGAGTTGTTCGTGTGTCTGTAAAAGTATAAATATGATTGCATTAATATGCAATGAATGATTTAATAGACATTACATGTATATACAATCTGTGATCTTTTGGTATTATACAATAACATACTGTGATCAATGAAAAAGATCCTTCCATCCGTATGGACTCTTTCTTCCCATCCTTCAGGGAGCGGGCCAAGTTGATCTAAATCACTTCTAGGTGTGCTCGATGGGGCAATATGATTAGGTATAGAACTTGGTCTACCCGTTCTAGGGTCTATCCATGTTGTTGCTCTTTCATTATGATCGATGAAAAACACTCGGCCATTTGGTGCAATCTGCATACCCCATCCAGGTGGGAGACCTTCCTCATTAGGTGTTTGAACTGTAGACTTAGGAGTTTCAACCGAAGTCTATATTTCAGGTGTTTGAATCATTACATGCAAAATAATAGTAAAACTATCAATGTCGCTAAAGCAACTTCATAAAACCAAGTATGTTATTTATATTATAATGCTTTTGTACATGACAGAATAAGCAACACTTTATTCTAATAATGTTATTGATAAAGTGATAAAATTGTGGCATGTGATAAATACACAAAATATGCTTTTCCTTGTACCTGCTCTGAAGAACGCCTAGAACCAGCTGGGCTGTCTATGGTATCATCACTCTGCAAATACAATATTTAAGATGGTACTTCAGAAGAAAGCACTAATTATATGAAGGATATACAATGAAATATACATCAACTTTCATAATATAAAAAATACATGAGGTTTCAAATTATGTAAAACATATTGAATTTTTAATATACATTCCTCCATGATACTAACTAAAATTATCAAAAATGCAATACATCGGTGAAATCGTTTGTTGAAACTGCATGCTTATAATATATGACATATATCGAAAATAACAAAAAATGAGATTCGTTAAAAAAAACGTCTTGCTAAAACAATCACTTATTAATTAAATAAAATATCCAAACCGAACAATACTTTTAATAAAAGATAATTCTAATAAAACTTTAGTAAAGAAAACGAACACATCTGTGCATTTATACAAGTACAGAAAATATAAGTGTACATCAAACAACTTTTGTTTGAACATCATTAAACATATTTCGCGTATCGCATATACTTTTAAATATTATAATGAAATTATATTTTTTTACGAAATTACCATACAATGATAAAATATAATTTTGTAAATTAAACTAAATGTGTCAAATATGGCAGTATGTAGTGAAATAAGCATTATAGAGTAGTGATGAGCACAAACACTTTGCATGAAAGAATGAGTACCTGGTCTTCAAATTCACTTAGGTAGCCATGTTGATCAACAGAACGTCCAGAGTCTGATGAAGTATCCCCAATACCCCCTCCCCTATGATTCCCACCCTGACAATCCCTTGCTTCCGAATCTTCATCCTCCTCACGCAGAACTTCACCATCCTTACACACACATGCACAAATTGCTACATACTGCATGCTAATCATTCTAATTGAAAGTACATTATCAATGAGTTGAACCATTAAATGTACACGATAAAAATGTTTTATGATCTATTATATGTATATGAAAAGTATTCAAGATGTATTCTTGCAAATATATGTAAACATATGCTTTATTTGTGATCTACATGTATTTTTTCATGCAAATGTCCAACATTTTAGTAGGTAAATATCAAATGTATCTCCACTTTCCCATTTTATTTTGTGTCTATCACTGATAAAACCCACACAATTTATTTGTGAAATGTAGGCATGGTAATATTATGAAAAACACAAGTTTTTATACACATACAAAAATCCAGTATTATAAACTGATGGAATAAACTGAATAGACGAAATCTACCTATATTATTCATTTGCGACAATATCCATGTAACATATTGCAAATTACCATTCAGCTTCAGCAGATTTGAATATATGACAAAATATGTAAAATTGAATGTCTTTTAATGCTTTTCAGTATATTAAATTACGATTAATACAAATTATAATACAAATGATTTACTTTGACATTTTGTGCTTGTGTGTGTGTATACCCACACGTATGTTTCATCTTGAGTAATTGATAAATAACATAAATCATGTGTTTCTTTTTCTTTGAAAAGAAAACGAAATAAGGAAGAGGGAAACCAGAGAAGGCTATTTATAAAAAAAAAAATTATAAAAGACGACATAATGTAAATACAAAGTGGACACACCACATGTTACCCTCTTTTCGAAACCGAAAGGCACGAAATAAAGAATACTACTTCTACTACTACATAAATCATACGTTCATATTTGTATACCATTTATGTTATTATCAATACATAGAGATTTCAAAGCAATGAATACGATCTAGTAAACATCTTGAAGCTAACAATAAGACATTTGTTTTATGATACTTTATCATATTTTATACCTCAAAATCTTTGATAAAGTTCTTTGACAAATTTTATAATTATTTTGTTTCAACACAAAATTTCCATTACTTCCTTGCAAATAGTAAAAATTTCACAAAGTAAAATGTACTATGCATTTAGAGAACAGGCAATATTGAACTAAACTTGTGTTGCATGATATATGTTCTACAGATGTAATAACTTGCAATATTAATAGCTTGTGAAATAGACAACTGTACATAAACTCTAACAAAATTGAACAATTTTTAACATATCATAAAGTACAGTGATGTTCCAATAGTTTAGAGGAGGCAACCCAAAAAAATTTCAGTTGATATATACTTACCTACAAAGTTTTGAAAAATGAAAATTAAGACTAAAAGAAACAAAACTGTTTAAATTCATAGTATTATAGCAAGCCTTTCCTCTTTATGCATTAATATCTAAAGTAACAATTTGTGTATGTTATAACGGAAGAAGCAATTAATTAAAATGCTGTCAGTAGTATTCAAATCAAAAACATCTGTAAAACATACATAATGAGCAAGTAATTTGCAATGTACAAAGTGTAACGCACCACAAAGATATGTTAAACAAAATTTTATGTTTATATAAAATCCCAAACACTACTTAACACTGCCGTGAAATATTAATGATTTACCATTTAATCGCAACAAGATGTGATGTCTGTATGTAGATAATGTTTAAAACTTTCATAGATAAAATTAGAAATCTTACCTGATTTATAACTGAACTTCTGTGTCTATTTTCATCATCTGCACTTATATGAAAACGTCGTTGAAATTCTGTAGCTGCAGTATCCAAGTTTCGTTGGTCAGTACTTGCACCTCCACCAAATGATGCACTACTTTAACAAAATTAGATATTTTGTTTAAAAAAAATTAAAATAATTCAACAATGTGAAATTTATTGAATTTTATGATTTAACATACATTAATAGTTAAATTATGTACCTATCTGTTGGTCTTTCCCATTGTGTAAAGCGTGCTATATGATTGACAAAGTACGTTCGTCCATTTGCATCTTGTCTTTCTTCCCACCCTGGTGGTAATGGCCAAGTTACAATTCCCCTCTGAAAAAATATTAGTTTCACAGTCTTGCAAATACATTTTGCCTATAGTGTTGCATACTTCCGCTGATTGCTCAACAGGACTATTATTTGTTGGTTGTACGAGTTCCCATCCTCCAGAATCAGATGCTGTTTCACCATCATCATTATCTATGCCAGACGAATCCGAAATATATGCATGATAGACTTCCAAGGTGCCTTTGACTCGTGAGCGCTGACTGGAATTATTACTAAGCCATATCCTCGTAAGTTAATAATTTTGCATTCGCAAACGAAATATACAAAATGAAAATGGTTAATGAAAACAATTTTTTTAATAAATTTGTGACAAATGACCTGCTAGAAAAATTGTCATCCTATTTTGCAAAATGTGCATATCTAACTAAGTAGAATTTGAATCAATAAAATCAAAACTTGCCACGTACACATCTTATGCATGCTTACACACCGTATTCTAAGGAAATATTTTATTATGATGATTAATTAACAACATCACTATGTAAGCTGTATAATAAAAACATTTAAAATTAAAAATATAATAATACACAGCGCAGAAGCAAAATTAAATAAAATACTTACCTACGTGGACGAAGTACATAACGTTTTGAAGGAATAGTACGACCCTCCTGCTCTTTAGGCAAATTGATTAATGTTAATTCAACCATTCCAAGAAAATCATCCCTTGTTAATCTATTCTCATCGAAAACTTGAAGTACCAACTTGTGATCAACTGGCTTAACCTGCAAGTAAAAGTAGAACATTTTACAGTAATTGTAAATTACTCTATTATTCACATTACGATTATACTACATTGTATGTGTAGATACATATTTATATTTTAAAAATATTAGGTATCTATGTAGATTACATTGTTCAGTGAAAAGAGGGAATCCAATGTTTCTTTAAAACAACATGTTTAGCTTCGCATTAAGTACGTTTGTACATATTGTGCAATAAGATGACGTTGTTGCTAAATATAAAAGTAGACGCATATTAAAATACTTACCCTAAATATAAATTCTTCTTCCCAAAGTGGATTCAAAGTCTTTTTTTTAGTTTTTGTAAGTGCGGAATCAATTGTTTGGTCACCAGTAATAGTGTTGAGATCAACACGAACATATGGATCACTTGCACCAAAAATATCCTTTTTCGCAAGATGGTGCCCTGCGATTACCTTTAACCTCAACTTACTTGTTGCCTCATCTCTCTAAATATAATAGAATAAATAAACAATATGATAGAGTAAATTATCTAGTTAATTTGCTAAACGAAAAAGTTATATTTCATAACAGTTTAATGTAACATCATAATACATTCTCAATTAATATAATTTCTATCGTAAATGAACTATTTGTGTAAAATGTATTTCTACGTAAACAAAATATTAAGGTGTCACATACGTTGCCACCTTTGTACTATCTAAAAATCAAGATGCTACTAAAAATTGTGCGTTCAATAAAATCAAGTCCTATTGTAAAGAAGCGTTTGAGGATAGCTTATGAAAATTGTAATCTTAAAGAATATCTACTTATCAGTGTTGAGACTAAAACTTGTAATTAATAAATGGTCATAAGAACAAAAAGCAGTAGTGATAAAAAATACTTTGGAGTTATTACACGTGTCTATGGTGCACTAGATGTATCATAAAGATGCAAAAGGAATCCTCGCTATCATGAACAGGATCCTTTTGTGAAATTCATTGAACGAGAATGACAAATGCGGGGTAAAAATATTATTTTAGAAACGACCATATAATAGGATCAAACTTAAAAGAATAATTTAAAAACAAGGCTACATAACGTCTATTATATTCTACGTATTATCGCTTTTTACGGCACGATAGTCCGATATTAAGAAAATTATGACAATAATTGCAAAGTAATAGGTCTGCGAACGTAATATCTTCCACAGGTCTTTATCAATCAGAACCCAACCTGTACTTGTCAAACTGTCAAAAAAGTTACGTACGGAATCTCCATCGACTCCGAGCGTCGGATTACATCCATACACATGTTCCTCTGCCATTAACGTTACGTGTAATCGATTTGTTTATAACAGTCGATGGGTTGTTATACTGTTTAACAAGAGTTAAAGTTTCTTATGTGCCATTAAGAAACCTATTTTGTCTTAACCCCTCTCCGTCACTGCTGCACGAGCGAGACGGATATGACATACACGCATTTAAAGATGGCCAGTTTCCTTTTAAATATTCAAAAACCAGTGCAGCCTAATAGATCCTTACACCTTCCCGACATTAAGGAAACCTGCATCACTTACCAAATAGATGACATATAGCTTCAAAATCTCACTAATAGAGCTTCTACCATTCCCGTAGTGTATTGGTAAAAATTATACGAAAAGCACGAAGAGCTTTAGAGTGATTTTAAGAACCGCCGAAATGGCTTCTACTGCGCTTGCGAAATTGCATACAAGCTAATTTGCCGCATAATGCAAGAGTTTCTCCATTTTACCAAATTCCTCATGTGTTATCAATGAATTACTTTGCCATGTGGTTTATTACGTATAAAAACTCGATGTCGGAAATATATCATTACAAACACAATCGTACATTATGGTGCCACAAAACGTTTTCAAATAGTGTAAATGTTTCTTAAGTTTTAAAATAATAATCGCAAACACCGAAATACTTGAAATTATGAGTTGGTCCTATAAACTTTGATTGTGTCTCACTGAACACTATGTTCAAAGTGTTGCAGCTTATTTCAAACGTAAATAAAAATGTGTCTATAAAATTAAACCACGTATTCAAAGATACCCATTATGTTTCTTAAGAAGTTATTACACAGTAATTTGACGTTTCTAGTATGTATTAAGAGAATTTTTAATTATGTCTTTGTATGTGATAGTTCTGTACATAATCCATTTATGATTATTCCTTACCACAGGTTCGGACAGAGATAATCGACCAGCTCGTGCATTATGAGAAGTAGATTGATGCTGTGCATTCCAAGTATAAGCACGTCGTCTTGATGGAGGTGGGTCAACACCAGCATAAATTGGGTACGTTAATGTACCTGGCATTTTTTAGTCTTAGATACTGAGCGTTACTATATGTACCAAATTCAAAACCGTTTATGCTACACATCACAAATGTTATTGCTTTGATATTTAAGCAGTTTCATAAAGTTTCTGTATACGAAGTTTATTTCTATCGATCACCCCAATCAGAAAGAAATGTATTGTATAGTTTCAAAGTTAACGGCTGCAATAATACAAAATGCTCGTCAATTCAGATATTTTTTTTCTACTATTACTTTTCATATTAGGAGTAACAATTGAAAGAAAGTTAAAATTAGTCTTCATTGTTCAATATCAATGCACATCTACTTAAATTAGTTATAAACTTTTTAATGAATTATACATTTAAATCATGAACTGATATGGCATAGTATTTGACTATTACATTTTTGCACCACAGATATATATTTGATGCGTAAGAATATATTTTCTTAATATAAACTTTATATTAAACAACAAATGATTACACGCCAGTTTAGAAATAAGTTCTATGTGGATATTCATAAAATCATAGTAAATTAATAAGACATTATACTATTGAACAAGTAAGCTCTACAAGGTTACATGAGAAATGTTAATTATCATATATGCATATAGTTATACGATACGTGATATATACTGTGTGCAATTATATGTACATACGATTCGGACGCTAAGTATACTTTTTACGCCGATATTATAAATTTAAATAAATCGTAAAAATCAATCTGCACCCTACTTCACAAACGCAGTATACTGACTGTTTCAATGCGAGCGGAAAATATAAAAATCTGACGAGATAAGAAACAGCAGGTGCTTTAAATCATTGTGCGATAACACGTACGCTGACATGAAAATAATACTAATCAGAATAATAAAGTGAATTTATATAGATCTGTTTATGAATTGTAGTCGCATAAATTTGGTGAAAAGAAAAATTATACATCGAAATATATTAACTTTTAATTAAAATTGTATATCTACAATATAATATATATGTATTTACTGTTTTAAATATACATATTTGAAATGTGTAAATTATAAGTATATCCATTAGGCGAACATGATTTTTTCAGTTAAATATCAATAACGTTATTTACAATTGCAAGTTTTGAAAAGGTTACATCTACGATAATCTACATACGATAATAAAAGAAATCAAATATGTGTTAGATGAATCAAGAAACTTTCATTTTTCTTCGTAACTTGGTGCCTTTGCATTGTTGACCATCCGCGAAGTAAAAATCACTAAATTGTGAACAATTTGTGTAATACCAACCTTAAAAATATTTTCAAAATAACTTACTTTCGTACGAATGTTAATTTTTCCCCATTGTGTAAATATGAAACGAAACATAACACGTCGGCAGGACTCGTCATTACTCGTCGTTCCGTTTAATATTACTTGCTTACCCATTAATATTTTTTATTTAATGTGTCAGCATAGTATTTATAATCAACTAAACATGTGTATGTACAGTAATAAAAGGTAAAATAAGAAATTATAGTGATGATTATATTATGTATGGTGTAATAATGTAACTGCCTTTTTTCAGTTTAATTGCAGATTTGTGAATGTTATAAAGTGATTCTGAATAGCACAACCGTTTTTAAACTACAATGATACTGAGAAGAAGGAATGTCAATATTAAAAATGTTAAGGAGTTAGATGCTTTTCCTAAAGTTCCAGAACCATACGTTGATAAAACTGCAGTTGGTGGAACATGTGAGTTTTTGATATTGAATTAGTTCTTTTGTGTTAATAATCAGCACAATTTAAACAATAAAAGATATGTGCATACTAAAGTCTCTTAAAATGTAAATGATATACTTACACTTAAGATATGCTATTCCTTCTTGCAGTTTCTGTTTGTACAATCTGTATTATAGCATATTTAATAATTGCTGAGACAAATTACTACCTTGATAGTAGATTACAGTTCAAATTTGAGCCAGATACAGACATTGACTCCAAACTACAAGTTAACATTGACATAACGGTTGCAATGCCATGTGGTCGAATCGGTGCAGATGTTTTGGATTCCACCGACGAAGGTATAACTGATTATGGCTTATTAGAACAAGAAGATACATGGTGGGAACTAACACAAGAGCAGCGATCTCATTTCGAAGCATTAAAGCACATGAATTCATACCTCAGAGAAGAATATCATGCAATACATGAAATACTTTGGAAATCCAATCAAGTAACTCTTTACAGTGAAATGCCAAAGCGGTAAGGAAGGATACGCATTAAACTTCACTATTAGGAATGTGTTATGTATGTAATGGTTAGAAATATGTCAGTGCTTATTTACAGCATGCATAAACCAAATTATGAACCTGATGCATGTAGAATTCATGGAAGTTTAAATGTAAAGAAGGTTGCAGGAAATTTGCACGTAGCCGCTGGTAAATCTTTGTCACTTCCAAGAGGTCATATACACGTGTCTGCGTTTATGACTGATCGAGACTTTAATTTTACACATAGAATTAACAGATTTTCATTTGGTGGCCCAAGTCCAGGAATAGTCCACCCCCTTGAAGGTGATGAGAAAATTGCAAATGATAGTAAGTTACTCATGCACCTATATAATTTCCATATAGATATATGTGACCAAAAGATAACTAGAATATGATCACTTCAGATATGATTTTGTATCAGTATTTTATTCAAGTAGTTCCTACTGACATAAGAACATTATTAAGTACATCAAAAACATATCAGTACAGTGTACAAGATTATCAGAGGCCCATTGACCATCAGAAAGGCTCTCATGGAATACCTGGCATTTTCTTTAAATATGACATGAGTGCACTCAAAATCAGGGTAACTCAACAACGTGATACGATTTGTCAATTTTTAGTAAAATTGTGTGCCACTATTGGTGGAATTTTTGTTACAAGTGGTAAGTTACTTAATATTTCTAACCGCTATATATTATGTTAATTAATGCTGCACTTTTTTTCAATTTGGCAGGGTTGATGAAAAATATTGTACAAACTTTCTGGTGTATTATATACTCTAAATTTTGGATACTTCAAAAAAGCGCTGATAGTATGCAGTCTGCTGCACCGTCATCTTCGAATCTTTCAAATACACGTGGAACAATTAGCTTGAGCGATGTTCATGCACCTGACAGTATTAATATAATATTAAAACCCCATTGAAGTTTATTAATCATAAGCAGTGCTGTTTTAAAAAATTCTCATGTACATGATTGTAGAGTAAATAAGTATTACGTAAAAATTCATACTAATTAATACTGACATACCATTAGAAATTTCAATTTTTTTGATTAGAAATGTAAAAGAATAACTATAAGTTACTGTACATAAACTTTTTACTGTTAATGCATCTACAACATTATCATACAGTATATTTGCAAACTTGGCAAAGCTATATGAGCACTATAATAATATAATTTAATATCAAATAAGTACTTTAACATATAAGTATATCAACATATATATAATGCTACATTCTATAAACTGCTGGTTTATGCAGAAGCAAAATGTTCTTCTGTTATCTGTTCATGTTTCATTTTTGAGGAACGAACCAGTTTGACTGGCCAAAATTCTATGCGTTTCTTTAAAAAAAAGTTGGTAGAATAGTAGTGTAACGGGTGTTTATTAAAAACTATTATTAAGTTTACATCAATAAACTGTTCATTTACATCTTTAAAACGAATTTGTTAAACTTTTTTATGATAACAATTATAAAAATTTGTTTTAGTATCGTATTTATTATTTTTATGAGAGTGACATTTTCTTGTTTTTACTCAACATCGTTTAGTATATATCCACGCACATAACATTACATAGCAAAAAACATGTAAATTTATAACATATATTATCTATTACATAATATTATAACTGATATATGTATAATTTGGAGCCTTACTATACTAACTTGTTAAATTTCATTTTCGAATCAACAGATATCACCTCGAATTCTATGATTTATTAATACAGAAGTTATCATAAATTCTTGGTAAAATATTAACCATTTTGTTCTATTTTAACTGCTGTGAAAGTATTAATTTTAATCAATATATTTTGTGTTTTTGTTGAATCAAAGTAAATTAATAGTAACTCAAAACAAACCTTTTACGCAAATTGACCACTATTCCATTCATCAGTTAGGCAGATTAGTTGTATATCACATTTATGTACAATTTACGTATGAAAGTTGTAAGCAGTCTTTAAATTTATTTATATGAGAGAGAAATGCATCATTCAAAACAAATAAAAAAAATGTATCTTTTTGGTACTGGACGGGATTAAGTACATATACTTTATGTTATACATAATAATCAATATTATGTAATATCACTGTAATGGCAATGTAGTAAATTGTAAACAAGATCTGAATTTTTTTGAATCTCCACATAGGCCAGAGTGTAAAATATAGACAGATCATCATGAAAAACATACACATAATTGTTCAAATTTCCACTGTCCTTTTGCTATTTTCTAATCTTTACTTTCTGGATATAAATCATACCAACTGGTCACTACTTTAGTTACATCAATCTCACCTAGTTTTAAATGCAGTTGTCCCATAATGTTACTACCTGTAGATAACCAAGCTTTTTGCGTGCACACAGATACCTCTAGTGTACGTGTACATAGCTCTCCCTGAGATATAACATACTCAAATTGTTCGTTAAAAACTGGATTACAATTGTCCTTTATCACAATAGTTTTACGCTTTGTGTCTTTGTGTCGATCTGGTAGTAAATACAATTTCACGTACGGATCTGGTATATTATGGGGATCATTTTGTGGAAGAGGTAAATTCCTGTAACAAATTACAGAAAAAAAAGAATTTTCTTTGCTACCTTTGTGGTAATGACAATAAATTATAAGGTCCAAATACTTACGCAATTTTATGAATTGTGACTAAAAGCTTTTGTCTCTGTAGGCTATAATGTAAAGTCAATTGTATTCTGCCTAATTTGGCTTCTCCTGCATAAGAAGTAACACTTGGATTTCTGTGGAGCAAACCAGGACTTCCAGACACAGAAGGTGGGGCAGAGCTACTAATGATCAGTTCCTCTTCAACTGGTATCGGCTCTTCAGTTAATACTGCTGTAGTGGATCCACTACTTTGTGGTAGACTGTTCATTGATTCCCTAGAAGATTGTTTCTTCAAGGGACTGGGGGGAACTGCAAACACTTAATTAATTAATCAAATCAATGTATTTACGATAACATTGCATATGTACTTCTATTTTTTTAACATACCACTTGAAGACAAGATGTTACTAATGTTAGATTCTTGACGTTCAATTTGTTTATTCAATTTATTTATGTCATAATCTTCATCATCTTCAGATGTAAGCTCAGGTTGTTCATATTTTAGAATCTATGATAGTTACATTAATATAAATTATAAAATAGTGTACATTGTGCTAACTACAATTTTGCAGAAAAATAAAAGCTTACACTCAATGACATCGATAACACAAGTTTACTGTCTGCTTCTGCCATTTGCAAATCGTATGGCTGTTGTGTAATTTCTAGATTATTTTTTTCTAAAAGATTCGAAATGTTATAATTCATTTCTCCAACTATTAAGGCAGTTTTTTCGTCTGTTATCTAGAAGGTATAGAAACATATAAAAGAGATTTACAAAAATGTTTTAATAAAAATGTAAACATAATAATTAACATTAACCTTTATATGTAACACACTAGTTTCAGGATTGCTGACAAGAAAGGTAAATCCTTGTTCCCATATAGGATCACAAGAACGTAACATAGTACTTGTTCTTTCTGTTTTACCACCAACACTTGCTTCAAGGTACACATCAGGTTGTTTGTTTCCTCGAATACACTGTAAGTAAGATGAGAACTTTTAATAAATATAATAAACTTTGCTGCTAAATACTAGTTCCTACAGTCAGAGTTGCGTCTAGAGCTTCTCGGGCCCTAGACATACAAATGGATGTTGGCCCTCTACATTTTTTTTAATTGAAAACTGCATTAGTGCTTTATTATTTGTGTAATTTATATACAACAGAATAAAGTTTATTTAATTAATTTTCTTTTTATCGTGCTGAGTTACCTCTTTTCAGTGGGCACTAGGCATGCGTTTATTTTGCCTGTATAGTGGTAGACGTGTCCCTGCCTATACTTACTGGTAAATTTTTCGCAGAATCAATGTAAAGAATCAGTATAGCTGTACTCATAGATGTAACACGAAGTTCTTGAGTTTCTACAATAGCCTGTAACATGACATAGATGTTAAAGTAGTACTGTACTATTAAAAGTAGTAATTTGAGACACAAGAAACTTTCAAAGAATATTCCATATACTTACAGCTTTCAAATCAGCTGCATCTTTGGAAAGTTGAAGCCATGTTAAGCGCAGATGAACCATACCATGTTTTGCACGTTCCAAAGAAACCCACTTAAAAATGAAAGTTATTCATACTGTATAATATATATAGTGTACATTACGATTATTATTGCAACGATTAATGTGTAAGTATGCATTTATTTACCGTATCAATTGTTCCTTTCTTCTTAACACGATTAACTTCAATGGTAGCTCTGTTGTTGCATGAAAAAATTAAAGTTAGCATGACTTTTTAATACTTTGTGAACTAAAACATGAGGTACCACAATCATAAGTGCTATTGTTATTATAGCCTATTATGATAAATTAATATTTGAAATTTATGGTCAAACTTGAGTACACAATGCATGTATTTAGGTGAGAAATGGGAAACATTAAATCACAAACTCACAAAGCAATGATCATGCAAAAGGCATTTTTAGCAATAAGTAGCACTGTAACGTAAAATCAAGATGTGTACAAACGTTTAATGTTACACATGCAATACATTAAACTAATACCATAGTGATTTATTTAAAATTTATATTGGAAAACATATAATAAACAGAAAGTAGGGAAAATAATGTGGTGACATATGAGTCAAAAGTCATTCTATCCTTGAAACAAGAGGCACATAAGTTCCATGGTATTTCCTACAATGCTAACACATTAATTATATGTAGATTTATGAATAGAATTGATATATGACATGCATCACGGATAATTCATGTCGATCTTTGCTTTGTTCTAGATTTGCAGGCGAGCAATCTATAACAATTGACTGTGCAAAGGAATCATCTACATTATTTCTATAAAATTTCTGAAATGCACTAGAGATATATAGGGGGTTGGACTTGGTACAAGTAATAATACCTGCCAAGTGGATCATCTTGACCAGTGTTGTCTTTGTCAAAGAGCTGGGCAATGAGCCTGTTGTAGTCTCCCAAGCCCTCTTCCACTATAAACTGTCACCATATCATCTATTTTAATTGATTTTTTCAATCATGGAAAATTTCAATAACCCTGATAAAAAGTGGGGAAAGGACATTGAAATAATACATAGGGTTTCACAAGATTTTTACACAATTAATTTCTCAACCAACCAAATATGGAAATTATTATTAGCACAAACCATGACTGAAAATATTAAATAAATAAAATAAATATCATTATTGATATAAGAAAAATGATCATGGATACATTAAGCTTGAACACAAAAGAACAGTGATAGATAAAGGGTAACTACGACGCACAATTTGTTTGTTAAAATTTACAATCATTTTCATAAATTGCTGCCATCATGTTAAAAGTGTTAAATATAGTTAGCAGGCATATTAACAAATTTATATATTTAGATAATTGCTAAATACATTTATATTAGAGTTATTAAATGTTAACTATTAAATATTTTTACACAAAATTGAAATCAGTTGACACTAATGACACATGGCATGCTTATAAAAGTAGTGCAATTACAAGCAATCTTGGAATACTATTAAAAAGCCGTACATTAATATTTGATTAAAGTTATGATGCTTGTGCTTAAAAATTGATAAAACTGATAAATGTTAACACATAAGTTAACACCTATGTTTACTACCTTCCCAGGAAGTCATCATACTGTACACCAGGGACATTTGGGTCCCAATCCCAAAGAGATACCACAGCTTCTTGCATAATGCATGAACTGATTGCAGCCTGTGTGCCAATATAATGAATACGGAGATATTTTACAAATGTTTCATTTACACCACTGTGTTGACTATAATTTCGTATTAATTGAAAATATGAATTCCTGACATGTATATATTTATTTATTACCATGAATATGTCGTGCCAGGTAGAATGACTATAAACTTTGTATACATATGTAATATGAAGTCCATTTAAAATGAAACAAAAAAGAAATGATGTATCGAATGATATATGTTTATGGAATACTGAATTTTACGTTACTTTACATCATATATATGTGATATATAGAGGAATTATTATTACCGAGAATGATTTAAAATTTCTACACTATAGTGTGCATGCACAAGCAAAGCATTCTTCATACACAAACTTTACGTAATTGTTCATTAGTGCGATATCATGCAGTATAATCATAGTAAATATGAAAATTAAGTCAACACCGTATATACAAAATCATGCTACATTTGAAAATTACATTTAAAATGTTTCCATGTAGATCAACATAGAATAGACTAGAAAGTCTCCTTTTATAGAAGTGGAAACTGTACACCAGTGAAAAAAATTTGACAATATAACAAAAGCGTACCTTCCAAGGCTTTCATCGCCTTTTGTGTCATCATAGTCCCACAGTAGGATGGTCAGTTGTTGAGCGATGGCTGATGTCACGGCACACTAATCCCACATAACACATCACATACACGCATACATACCAAAGTATAAAATGAAATAAATATAAATAAAGATCAAAGAAGTTTCTTAAAAAACAAAGAAAGAATTTCTCCATTTAGTCAGGAATATATGGATCTCAAGATTTTTCGGTTGTTTAAAAATATAAATCATTTATATTTCCCTTTGCTATCTAAATAAAGCAAAATAATGTAGTATACTGTTTAATATACTGCAGCTACTACTATGCTGCATAAAATATATCTTGCTTCTTTATATATATGCGAGAGAATTTCAATAAATACAATTTACATTAGGGTGATAAAAAGTGACATGAAATGTGCTTCAACAAGTACATCACAAAAGCAAGACATTAAAAATTTTTAGCAGGAAATATTAAAATTAGTCACATTTTGATGATTCATGAAAATGAAATCTTATATATCTTCCTACGAAAAAAAGTTTTGTATCGTTAAGATTAAATGCTAAGATTTAATATTATCATACAATAGTTAATGGGTAATGGGTATGAAATTATATCTCCCTAAAAATAACTGATACATAATTAATAAAACACTATTAGATTCTCTGACACTGTTAGATGGAAACAATTTCACCTTACCATGTGACAACCATTTCTAACAACCGTTCTAATATCAAATGGACTTAACAAAGTGGAACAACATAACACGTGCATTAATTATTGTTAATACCTGAAAGATTTTCAGAACAAATAAAACATACCTCGCACCAAAAATCCCACTTTGGGTTAACAGTGTTATCAATAGTTTTTGTTCGAAATTCTTGTGCACCAATATTGATTATGGCGTATGGATCAGACTTGCCCTTACCCAGGACTCCAATATCCTTCTTCATAAGGTGTTTTGCTTCGACAACATGAATTCTCAACACACCCTACACATCAAAAATAATTCATTTGCAATATCTATCGAGCATCTAAATTAAGTGACAATTTTGTTAAATTTACTTCAGGTTCAGGAATTTTTAATGTTTCCATTGGTACTTCCTCACTTAAAGGAATAATTATTTTATTGGGTAGAACCATAATTGCTGCAACTTGTTCCGTAATAGTTTTTCTTAATATTTCGCTGTCAAAAATAATTTTTTATCATTATTAGGTGTTTTGATAAATATAATTTAATACTTGCAATCAGTAAATGATAAAAAATGAGTAAATTGATAGTAAATCATACTTGAACCCAGGTAAATCGAGTACATCAGCCACTCCTACTAAGTTGAAGTTAACATCTGCATTATTCAAGAAAAATATTTGTACTCCTCCAACTAAAGGCATTACAGATAACATTGGTTTCATGACCACGCGCATCATTCCACGAATCTATAAGTCGATGATAAACATTTTTATATAAATCTTACAGATCTCACAAATTATTAAATTTTGATTATTACTGCAATAGTTACTTGAAAGTCCTTTATGCCGCCCTTTATGGTCCCAACTGAAAAAGTAATGTCGCAGTCTCCTGCATACCTATATGAATGTATATGACCTATTAATTATCTGGTTTCAGTGTCTTTTTAAGCAAGTGTAAAAAATACAAACATAATATCTGCATCTAAGATGATTTCATTTCTTGATGTGTTTTTATCATATACTTTAATTCCATATACTTTGGGTGGCTGTAAACCAATATAATTACTAGGTTTCTAACATGTTATTAGAATATACATTAAAGCAGTCTACATACTTATCCAAAACGTTTAAAGCGAGGAGAAATAAATATATACTAATGTTATGTGTGCATAGAAGTAACTTACAATGCGTCCTAAAACCAATCTTTCAAATTGAAAACCTTTTATTTTATATCCACTCAGCTGTTCAACAATAGCTGGTTCAATATTTTGTTTGCAAAGTTCACGTACAAAATGGTTCATACCTGGCCATACTTTATATAATATCTAAAACCAAAGTAACGACTATAATAAAAGTATACATGTATTACATTAACTGTCAACCTTGACTTTTTTAATTAATATTTTCGACTTGTAATGTTACTGCTATTAGTAAGTTTTTGTATTAAAAACTGAATTAAATAAATATGTTATTTGCAAGTTTTTTAATCACATTTATATGTATAAGATTTTTTCATGATCACAGAAAATAAGTGTAATCGATATGAATTTACCCTATTTAACCATTCAGCTCTATCAAAGTCAGGAAAATAAACCCAAGATGGTAACTCGTCTATTCTGCTCATAATTAAATGTTTCTCATTGG
This sequence comes from Tiphia femorata, assembly GCA_944319695.1. Classification (NCBI taxonomy): domain Eukaryota; kingdom Metazoa; phylum Arthropoda; class Insecta; order Hymenoptera; family Tiphiidae; genus Tiphia; species Tiphia femorata. The sequence goes on from OX090902.1 coordinate 8,626,249, forward strand.
CCATTACACTGGCCTGAGCCGTAATAGTCTTTAATTGATTGTCCTTGTGTCTTTCTGCCTTCCAGACAGAAAATGCAATTGGTGCAATCAACCAGGCTATACTCAGATTCATATATCCCCATCCCCATATAATGCCGGCAGCTGTGAGCTTCGTCAGAAACGATACGCCCAATGAAACTACATTCATATGGGGCCAGGCATTTTGCTTGAAAACTTTCTTCTCTTCTGAATTGCCTTCCATTCTTTTCAAGAATGATATTATGGTACTTCTCTTTATATTACTTAACTTGTTGGTAGATATATGTGTATATGTATTTGATTTTATGAACAATCGAACAATCTGACTTACCTATATATTTCCTACAAAAGGATGGATTTAATTAAATTATGCATTGGTTTAAAAAGGATATGATAACAAATATTAGATTTCTCGTAGAATTATAAAAAACGTAACAATAATCATGTGATTCATAAACACACAATAAGGTGATTAGCTTTTTATTTTTATATTTCAGCATTGCTTTTAATCAAAGCACTTATCAACTAAAATTATGCAGTTTAATTATTATTAATAGCATAATTTGTGAGGTACAGCAATGAAAATTATATGCATAAATTGATATTAAAAGTTATTATACAGAATTTGTTTAAGATTGCAGTAAATATTTATATATTGTGTAGAGGTCATAAAAACAGGGTAATACATACATGAATACGGCGTTTACAAAATTTTAAGAGATAAATAACAATCTCCTTTCAATTGATAAGCATATTTACGATGCGCTAAAGGAGATTTCGAGTATTATTAACAAATTTAAGCGTAAGTAATCGGTATAAAACGCGTTTCCCAAACTATATCACGCAGTTCAACTTTTCCTGCTTGACTATATTTGTAATCTTGATTACTCAAATTCCGCGTATATGTTGTCATTCGCAAGCTAAAAATACTATTCCATGAAATAATGTGAACGCATATAATAATATTGTTAGTTGCATTAAAAGCGATAAAAGCAATGTGATAATAATCTGCTTACACTAATTTGCGCTGATTATCGTATATTAAACATATGTGCATTAGTTTAATAATTTGTAGACGTACGCTCGCAGCGAAGCTTCCCGTGCATTAGCATTTGGTTGGTGTTTGTCAGAACCTGCCCGACCAATCAATGATTCTAAAGAATTCATTGAAGTCGTCCGATACTGCAATGACGTCATACACCCAGAGTCAGCTGATCACGTGAAGTTAGTCACAGTTCGTGATTTGTCTGTCAAGAGTCAAGACGCCATTGTTGTTGTAAATTATTGGTAGAACGCGAGAACGATTCTTTTGTGATGATATTTTGTAGTACTTTGCAGTGAATATTACACATTACCACATTTTGTCAATACAATAGACTTATATTATCCATTCCATAGCAAGGGGAGAAGATAGAATTGGATTATGGGTCTTATTTGTTCCACGGCACAGGTACGGCACTTAAAATTTTCTTTGTAAAATTTAGCAAGTTACTAATATCTGATAAAAAATAATATGTGTATTGAACTATAGATAGATATTTACGTGTACAATTATTTTACCGCATTTAATACACAAATGTCATCCAATTATATGGAGAGAACTAAGATCATTGGATTAAATATGCTTTCATTATGTTTTGAATGCAAGTGTCATGTATTCATCAATATACACCTCTGATAGAAGTTATTCATACGATAAAAACATTGCTACCTACAGTACAGAGTAAAACGTCTTTACATTGTTTGCCACAGAGGCTTATTGCTTTGCAGAAACTTGAGTCATTCTTAATACCTTATCTATATATTACATATATTGATTTAGTTACCATACGGACATATATGTTAATGTGCATCTATGACATTATTCTAAAGTTTACTCATCCTGAAACACTAAAAGTGCAAAGTATTTAGTAGATTAAACACTTAAGTATTAAGAAAAAATTTCTAAAACATTGCTTAGGTTTAATTGAACAAATGTTACAATGAAAATAATGTATGTCAAGTACAAAAAAAAATAACAAGAAATATCTAATGTAAACATGTTTTATTATTTTTATAGCTTGCCTGCTTATGCGGCAGCACAGCCTGTAGCTTCTGTTGTTCACAATGTCCATCATGCAGAAATAGCACGAGTACCCGCATTATGTATGCTTTGTTACTAATGTTGGGTACTATTGCAGCATGTATTACTTTAGCTCCTGGTTTACAAGATGCTTTAAAGAAGGTAATATTACACAGAAAAACAATTAGTATTATTACACATTCTAACCGTGCAAAATGAAAAGTGATTGTAATCTATTATTATTACCATAGGTACCTTTCTGCGACAACAACACCCACTATATTCCATCAGAAATAGTGATTAACTGTAAATCTGCAGTTGGTTACTTAGCTGTTTATCGAATATGTTTTATCCTATCCCTTTATTTCTTTTTGATGTCTGTGATGATGATCAGAGTAAGAAGTTCAAGAGACCCTAGGGCCCCTATACAAAACGGGTAAATTTTCATAATCTCTCTTAGTGGATAATATATTTAATACATGAAAAAAAAACTGTTATATATTTAAATGAATTACAGATTTTGGGCAATTAAATATCTTTTGATTATTGGTGGTATTGTTGGAGCATTCTTTATTCCTGAGAGATCATTTGGCATTACATGGATGTATTTTGGCATGATAGGGGGCTTCCTTTTCATTATCATTCAATTAATTCTCATTGTTGATTTTGCTCACTCTTGGGCAGATGCATGGGTGGGCAACTATGAAGAGACTGAATCGAAAGGCTGGTAAGTTTACCATCTATAGAAAATTACCTTCATTCAAACTGATAGAGATATGTTGATACTCATATAATGTATACTTATAGGTATGCCGCACTCTTAGGTGCTACCTTCTTCAACTATGCCGCAGCAATTACTGGAATTGTATTGCTATATGTGTATTTTACACTTGTAAGTGCAGCTTTAGATATATTATTGGCTAGTGCGCAGCATTTCAATGGAAATATGAAAAAAGCTATTTATTAAAAAATATGCGTATACAAATATTTCATAGAGATTAATAAGTTTAAAATGAGAAAATATTTTCATTTTAATGCCGACTGAATGTAAAAAGTTTCTAGATCAAATAGCACATGTCTTTTATTTTTTAGCCGTACGATTGCTCTCTCAACAAATTTTTCATCTCGTTCAACTTGATCTTATGCGTCATTATTAGCATAATATCAATTCTTCCAAGTGTACAGGAACATCAGCCAAGATCTGGTCTTTTGCAATCATCTGTTGTGTCATTGTATGTTATTTATTTAACATGGAGTGGTATATCAAATAGTCCAGGTATAATATGTCTTTTTAGTACTTGCAACTAGAGAAAATGAAATTGAGGTGGTATGTAGAAAACACAATGAAAAAAACTAATGAGAAATCATTCCTGTATTTGCAGATCGAGCATGTAATCCAGGATTGTTTGGCATCATTTCTGGCGATGATGTTGCAACCCAAAATAAAGTGGCTTTTGATAAAGAAAGTATTATCGGTTTAATAATTTGGTTCAGTTGTGTGTTATACAGCTCGCTGCGCACTGCGTCTAAATCATCAAAAATCACAATGTCCGAAAACGTTTTAGTTCAAGATAATGGAGCTGGTAAGTGTCCAAGAATTTATATTTGATTTATTCTTGCATTGTTTTAAACCATACTTAATTGTATTAAAGTTTTTGTGTAGAATACAATGATGTGTGCAAACTTTGTGTAACAGAGTCGCCATTTGATGTTTTATATCTAATGATGAATAGTGTTTTCTTCAGTGTGTTTCATTAGTACAGGCACATGCGGATTTTCATTAATACTCTATTCTGTTTCATACAGTCAGGAAATCAGCAGACCAGTCACTGATTGGCAATGAAGGTAGGCACATGCTATTATTTGCAAATATGTGGAATACCTACAGATCTGCAATTTGATCGCTCTTGTATACCCAATATCAGTTCATATAACACAGACATGATTGTAGAAATGGAACATTTTATTTATTATACAACAATTTTTATGTCTAGTGAAGAAGCTGATTACGTTAATATAAGAGAATTTATCATCGATAACACACATTGTTCACTGCTTAGTAGTTAGTACTGTGCCTGCTTTTATTGTCCTATTTGTATTTGTTTACAGTGTACATCTAAGATACAGTTCTTAATATTTTAATTTATCTCACGTTGCTCTATCAATAGTGTTAGCACGTAGTAGAAAAAGTGTGAGATTTGCATTCTAGTAGGTTCTTAATTTTTCCTAGTGATAATATGTTGAATCACAGAAGATTCTGTGGCATAACAGTACATGTACATAATACATCCGGTATCACGTTTGTTCATTATAAGAATAGATTTGCACTTTCTTTTTTTCCTAAATGTAACCAGATTATAATCCAGTAGAAGGTCGCAATGCTGATGCTGAGGGAGGAGATGAAACTAAAGTGTGGGATAATGAAGAAGACAAGGTGGCATATAATTGGAGTTTCTTCCATCTCATGTTTGCTCTTGCTACCTTATACGTTATGATGACACTCACCAATTGGTATAGGTACGTTGTTATATAGACTTCACGTAATAAATTGGAAGTGTTATGTTTAACATTGCTAAAACTATGTATTTGTGAAAATCATTAACTAGTACATAAATATTTCCAGGCCAAACTCCAATTTGGATTCCCTTTATTCGAATGAAGCATCAATGTGGGTTAAGATTATTTCTTCGTGGATGTGTCTAGGTCTTTATGTCTGGTCGTTAGTGGCACCTGCTGTGTTGACAAATCGAGACTTTTCTTAAATCTCTGACATATAAAATTAAGATTTTATGGTATATAGAAAATAGCCAAACTTCTGTCATTTCAAGTCTTCAAATAGATTATGTCTTTTACAGTTATTATAACATTAACAAATTTTATTTCATGGGTTCACTACTCATTTTTGCTATGACAAAAAATCGTATTTTCCGTGGTAATAATAAAGCTAAGGTGCGTATTCGTATATTCATCACAACTATGCTAACAAATGCAAACATTATATCTTTTAAAAAATAACATTTGCCACTTATTGATATGTCTAATTTTATAAAAATAATTTTGTGCTACATTATCAATTTCATATAGATTGTAAAGCTAGATTTATGTGAAAAAAAATTGTGGCATTGTCTACAATATGTGGAGTATATAAATATCTTGATAATTTTTCTTTAGATAAACGGACAAATTAACAATCTACTTACTAAATTGTCACTAGTCTTAAGAAATTAGAATGCAAAGCAATGGAATGTATAAAAAATATGTAACAGTTTGTTTGGCCGTTTATCCGGAAGAAACACTTAAAAATAATATGTGGATGATACGTTAATATTAAGTAAAATGGCTAGAAAACTGTTTGTCGTTACTTTACAAGAACAACCTTTATTTTAAAGTGAGATTTCTAATGTTACAGGTATATTTCAGCATAATATACAGGGTGGGGCAGTAAGTTTGTTCAGCTTGAATATTTCCTCCAATTTTCGAGATATAAGAATAATGTTGTAATGAAAGTTGTACGACTCCATGTTCTTAAATGGTATGCTGTACTTTTTATCCGTAGTGCAATAGCGGATGTTTAAACGAGTTCAACGACCTATAATAAAAGGTCATTCTGCATTAAATAAATCAGTAAAACAATGTGTCTTATATCATAAGAAGTGCTTGAGGGGATGTCCGTTTACATGAATGCAACATTGCAATCCTTGAATTTCTGATGCACATACACTTCTTATCACTTCCGGACTGATTGTCGCATATGCTGCAATAATTCGTTGCTTCATATTTTCCAGTGTTGTCGGCACGGAAGTGACAATCGATCCTCGTCTAAGCACTCTAAGCGTCCGCTATTGCACTACGGCTAAAAAGTACAGCATACCATTTAAAAATATGGAGCCGCGCAACTTGATACCGCCGTAAAACATTATTGTTACAAGTATCTCGAAAAATAGCGGAAATATTCAAGCTGAACAAAATTACTGCCCCACCGTGTATAACATTGTTTATTATTGTATATATAGTTTCATGATGTTAATTAAGCATTTATTATTGATCGCTTACAGTGTGATAAATATTGTACTCAGTAGTAAAATAAAGTCTTCAACCATATGATATTCTAACAACAAAAAGAACGAGACATATATGTAACACAACATTTTATTAATTTTCCAGAGTTACTATTACACTTTACAATCAAGAATTCCTGAGTAATGTACCACAAGTACAAAGACAAGAAACGTTATACGATCGCTGTTTTGAAGTAAATGAGGCCTTACCTTGAAAGTGAATCACCTCAATAAACATTTCTTATCATGTAAAATGTACCGCTATACAACTTGTGCGTCCTCATCCGTATCCTTGCAATTGAAATATATTTGTGCATCGTACATATACATAAACATATGTTTACACGTACGTTCCACAGTATGTACATACATATTTAACATCAGGCTTACAAACGCTTTTAATATATATCGTATACATTAAATTCGTTGCCGCAAACGTCTCTTGTAGAATGTTAAGAAACTCACACAGGCTTGGTCGGAACTCCCGCAAAAGTACACATTTTTCTGCTGCAATAATTGTGCTAAAAGCAGTCGTTAAAAATTGATTAATTGATTTCATTGTTATGCTGTTTTTTCATAATATATTTCCTCCTCATTGTTAATGCCTTGACCTGCATCTACCCCTATCTGTCGTCTAAAATATTACTGCGTCAAAAATATGTACTTGGTGCAAACCCTGTACATTCTTAACTGACTACATCCAATGCATAAACCTGAACTTTTCACATTTATAGTATTTGTACATTATATTAAACAATTAAACTACTAGGCGTATAAACACAAACTTTCTTTACTTTACAGTACAAAGTGCATTTTTAGGTCGAAGATTTTTAATTGTGTAGAAATTCCCATTGTAATTGCGAATAGAATACACTGCCTTAATAGAAAATGATAACGCGGGAAATTAAATCTAAAATAAACAGGTCGCTATAGCAGAGTATGATAATGTTCACACGCGAATGTTTGCCGAATAAATAATACACTTATGCTTCCACATGGAGAATAAAATATTGCATGCAAAGTTAAAAATTTTGGAACGTCCATAGAAGCATCCTTCGGTAGAAAAATAGCAAAAAAGTATTTACAATGATTATATGAACGCGCGAAACAATAGGACGCGATTTGTACAAACATGTACTTAGCTATCATATACATTGTATATGAGGGCAAGCAACAGGACATCCTTAATTTCACTTATTACAACTTTGCATCGCTTCAAACTATTTACATTGTCAGCCGTCAACTTGGCCGGTAGTAAAGCGAAAATTGCACGATGGCAATTATCACTCCACTTTGGACGCTTTTATTCTACGTTCCGTTGACGCGGACTTCTTCAGCAAGTGATTCTTGATGTTTTGGAAGGGCGTGTCGAATAGGAGAGTCAGAATCATAGACATAACTATGATCCACAGCAACTCTCTGAAATTGAACTGGAAAAAAATGATTGACAAATAAATAACGCCTAGAGGATCTCGCAGGGAGATTAAGAAAACTGGAACTCACATTCATTCGGAAAAACTCGTAATGCTCAGCGCTGCGTGTTTGCCCTACGTTGTAAAAGAACACAGGAAACTGCGTCAAATATATGGCATAACTGAGTCTAGTAGTTATCATAAATCCTCTCCACGATAACGTTCTACTCAACCATCCTGGAAAGAATTACAAGAAAAATCAGTACGAAGAACCGGGGCATTATTCGATCGTATCATCGGTAAGTAGATTAAGCAAAAACCATGCATAATGTACATTAAGCCTATTGCGCCCTGTCGCCGAAGTCACCGAGGATCATTGGGTATATGAAAATATAGGAGATCATACGTACTTGGTTGCGACGACCATCAATGATTTTTGGTGGATAGTGGACAAGGGGGCTTAATTAAACAAAATTCATCTTTAAAACGCACCGTTTGTGTTTCCAGTGTGATGCATTATCGCTACCCAAGCGAAAAGGGCGCACCATCCTATGGGAGCGAAGGCATTATACGTAGCCGCGTGCAAAGGATCGTAGATGTAATCCATCGACCCCATTTTTGCGGGGCCGAAGAAAGCTCCGAAGAACATCGCGGTACACAGGATCCAGCCTGCATAGACGAATGTCTGAAATGACGTATGCAAATTCATTTATCTCCCCGGTCTCCGGACACCTTTATACAGTATGTCTGATTTAAGTGGAAACAGGTAATTATTTCGTAAAAAAGTAAAGATACAAAAAAATTCTTGAAACAAAAGTTGGTCGGTTGGAAAGGGCGCATAATAGGGCGTATTTTGTTTTTTTTTGTGATTGGAGGTATAAAGAACATTTCAAGGTCATCAGCGTTTTTTTAAATACAATACAGTATTTTTCTATTCATAGTGTGATAGCGGTTGCCGAGACGAGTACAACGACCTATAATGTTGGTGAATTACGTGCGAGGATTATTGCTGCATGTACAAAAATAAATGATAAAACGCGTAGAAGAGAATTTTTGAGAAGATTGCAATGTTGTATTCTAAATGACGGAGGACATGTGGAAGGAACGGTCAAATACAAAATATACTGAAAAGTTCTTGTTAGTTCTTGTTGTTGTAACTAAATGCTGTATGAAAAATATAAGTGTGGACATGTTTTTTGTTAATTTACGACTTTTTTAAGACCTCGAATAACCTTTCATTATAGGTCGTTGTACTCGTCTCTGCAACCGCTATCACATTATGAATACGAAAATACTGCATTGTATTTAAAAAAACGCCGATGACCTTGAAATGTTCTTTATACCTTCAATCACAAAAAAACAAAACATGCCCTATTATGCGCCCCATCCAACCGACCAACTTTTCAAAAATTTTTTTGTATCTTTACTTTTTTACGGAATAATTACCTGTTTCCACTTAAATCAGACATACTGTAGATCTTCCTGTTAAATCAACGAACGAGATATACTGTTCTACAATTCGACGAAGCCCGAGCTTACCTTGATTCTCTGAAACTTACTCTTAAGATATCTTGCAATTTAACGCGAGCTTCGGAATTACGTCACGCGTATTTAACGCCAACAGAAATTTGGATTCACTTACTTTGTTCGGCTTGTACCCTCTCGGCACGTGGCGTAACAGGAAGCCCATGAAGATCCCTATGATGTAAACTGTTAATCGATGGGACGGCAGTATGTAGGATAAATTAGCCGTATCGAAGAGTTGCCTAATTCTGTGGCGAGAAGAAAATTACGATTAGGATCTCGAATGACGATGTGGAAGAGAGAGAGGGACGTTCGTAACGCGATCCAGCCGTGGAGACGATCGTCGAAAAAAGAGGGCTAATCATCTTAAAGCGAACACTCACGAAGTGCCGAAGAAGACGTAATTGTTGAGTCTTCTGAAGTAGGTTACGTAATAGCGTAGAACAGTGGAGAATAAAGCCGTGGCGGCGAGGATGACTGTCCCAGCCCTAGGCCTCTTGTGTAGGAGGAGTATCATCAGCGGCGAGAGTGCAAATAATTGCGTGTCGATACCCAGATGGTGAGTGTGCGTGAGACACTGTGCGACCAAGTACAAGTATAATTAAATACAAGTATAATTAATCGATACTTCAACGCTCATGATTAACTCCGTCGAGCCGTAGGAATTAAAATAAGGCAATCGATTCAATCGAATCAATTAGCTCCAGCCCGTTCTACGACTATCGTAGACTCACCATGTTCTCGAAGCCATAGTAGTTGTGAATGAAGAGGAAATTCCTCCACCAAGTCCTCTTGCAGATATTCGCGTGCTGAGTCACCACCAGATTCCATTGTGGTCCGGAACCGATGTAAGGCATTATGTAAGTGCAAAACAGTATCAATGCCCCCAGAGTTGGAACCAGTCTGTGGGACGCGTGGAAAAAAAAGAGATAATTAGGATGGCGATGCATTCATAAGAGTCAATTTCATTCATCGACGAGCTCCAGCGTAAATCTTTCTTTTTTTTCCGACTTACCTGAGTAATCGCGAGAGATACTCGTTTTTAACGTCCAGTCTACCGGTTTTTTTCAATCTACCGATGAACGAGTAGGTGGTCAGTAGCCCTGACAACATGATGAACGGGTCCGTGTAGAGACTGGCTGCCCTTCCTATCACGGTCCATGGCTTTCCCAAAATCTACTCACGGTCGAATATCAATGAATCTTGGGTCCGAGGTACACAATTAATAAGAAGCGTGCAATAGAGAGTCGTTGTAAGAGATTTATCGTTCTCCTCTTTTTACCTCGCTCATGGCCGTTCGATTGACGTAAGGATTGAAGAAGAGGGCCATGCTCTTGTGCGCCAGGATCAATAGGAATGCATTAAACGCTCGCACCCCGTGCAGCGTCTCTATGTCACCTTCCTGCCTCTCGAGGGATGTCAGTTTGGAAAAGTTTCGCTTCAACGAGAATGCCAGGAGCATTTTGCTCGCGGGGATCTTGCAGTGGTCGTAGTACGCCGCGACTAGGGTCAAGCCGACGACGAATGCGAAGAAGAGACTGAAAAATCGATATCGACGTGAAGTAAAATCGACCGTGAGATTTTCATACCTTGAAAATGTTCAAATCTCTGCCCAGGAAATATGCGAAGAATTATCGTCTATTAACACATTTACGTTGGCGCTCCATCAGTCGCTCACCCATGAATGTTCCATCAGACTGTGTGTACCACCAAAGATGCGCGTTCTCAGAGTAGCCGCCCGTGGGAAAGAAACATGAATTGCAGCGTCGACGTGAACGTGTTAATTGACTTTTGAAAAGAGCTTGTATAGACGGTACATAAAACTATCGATAGACTTACTGCTTGGGAAGATACGAGAAAAATCCTACCCCTAATGAACTCAAGTGCCAATGTGCAATTGTACCTGTACCTTAATCATTTTGGCGCTACTCTTACCTGACAATGGAAAACTATCGATAGGCTCACACTTTGGGATGACGCGAGAAAAATCGGACCTATTTCCCCTAAAGTACTCATTTACTAATATACAATTATTCGTATAAAGCCGTAATTTTGGTGCTACTCTTACCCGACAATGACAGTTTCCGTAGGTACCGGCTCCCGCCTCCTAGTCTGGCACATCTCCGGATCTACGTGCACCGAGATCTTCAAGCCGGTTTGCGCGGTCTGCCTCCGGAGCGCGTGACGAAGGGACGTTTCGACATCGCTCGGCGTGCACGATGCAGGCGTGCATACCGCCCAGTTTACGGTGCTGAAGCGCGGCACGCGGTGCCCTGGCTGTGGGCAAAAAGGAATCGCGGGAGTCGTTAGAAAATTCCCCGTGGTGCAAGCCGGCGCACTTTCGGGCCGAGTAATTTATTTCTCCTGACCGATTTCGACGTTCACCTTCCAGCACTGAGAGAAAAAAATCGTTGGGTTTACTATAATCGCGCTATATTTTATAGTTAAATTTGGCGTCAAACATATTTTTATAGTTCACTTAACCATAGAAAATATAGTAGAATGAACGATTTATACAAATGGTTGTATTATTAACTATTACCTTTGTTCTTCTTATCATATGTATCTATAGTAAAATGTGCTATGTGAAGATGGTTAGTTCTATCGTTATGTATGAAATATTCTGGTAATATTAACTGTCTAAAATAGTTACTTTTCTTACCATTATACATATATTTTCAAGCGTACTATATTTTTAGTTGAAATAACCATAAATTTGGGTAAAAAAGAATGTAGTTTCTTATACTATGCCTCTATCGCAATTATTACCGATATTATGGTAACATTCACCATAAATATGATATTTCCAACCGTAATTTTGTTAATATGCCATTATAGTTACATATATCATATAATTTTCTCTCAGTGAGCTTCCGTGAGAACGGAAGGGATCGAGAGAATCGCCGTCGTTTGGCCGAGAGATCCTTTCGAATTAGAGATCCATTGTAATTGCGGATCGATTTGATTAGGAGTGCGTGAGAATCGCGTGATTCGAAGGCGACCATTAGAATAATGACGGATGAGCATTAAAGGGTAATCTGACGCAAGAGAAACGTTTTTCACGAATCGGATAATCACCCTAATTTCATTTGGAGAAAGTTTGTGAATTGTTCGCCAGTTAAGAAAGCTGTTCTAACGACGACGACGATTCTCTCACGGGTGTAAAAATCCATTTGATCTTGGGGCCACTTTGTTACCTTCGGATCCTCGAAGTGTGCCAATCCACTTCGGGCCAGGCGCGCTAGAGACAAAGCTGGATTTCTAGAGAGGACGAAGCGCGTCCAGGGGCTCGCGCATATTTTTCGCGTTGCAGCATGGCTCGTACTCGTGCGGGCGTACGGTGTAATTCAAATGCGGAACGTGTTTCATAGTGTAACGCGATTCGCTTTCTCGAATTACGTTACATCGACGAAAAAGCCCTGTATTGGTTGTCAATTAGATCGAACTTTCGTCGTGGGCTACCTTCGAATGGAACGTCAAAAAAGCCGGGCTGGTGGTGCACCACGTGTGTGCATCTGCACTCACGTTTCACTCCAAGACCACGAGTGCGAGACTTTCCTTCATTCGAAACTCGCGTGCTACCGACTCACGCGATCCCAGACGCATTATGACGCAAAGAGATCACGCGAGGAACTGGCCCATTTCTTGGATAACTTCGAAGACGCGATTGAACACGAAGAAGGTTCAGCGAGATTTAAAACACTTTTAACTCCACTCTGAAAAAAGGAAAACGTCCGAGGAAGTTTCTCGGTAGTCCAGTTAGTTTCTCGTCCCTTAACGAAGCTGCGTTCGTTACGGAAGAAAACTCTTGCAAACACGGGGGTATCTAACTTAATTTCCTCAACTTTGCGAAAGAGCTTACTTTCGGAAGAAAGCCCCCGACGACTACGCGCGAGGATCGAATTTAATCTACTCGCTTCTGGCCCCGGCCACAAAGAAGACTCGTGGAAATGGACGAGCGTCCAATTTAATCTCTTCGACTACTGGGAAACGCGCTGCGAATGGTAAACTCATTCGAAGCTACGAGAGCCGCGTTCAATTTAATCTCTTTGATACACGTGCGCCACATCCTGCTTCCGTGCGTTGATCCCAGAAGAAGGTCGAGCTTGCACAGAAGGCACGAGGAATCCGGAAAGTTTCGACGCATCGTTCCGCGAATCGTCAAGCGTCTCGCGAATTCTCCGGTGAGGCCCACGCGAGAATGTTGCGCGGGATCGTTCGTAAATTCAAATTCGGTTCGCGTGCCAGCTTCGTGATCGCGCGCAACGAATGAGCGTCTTTGTCCGTTGACATCCTGCGTCCATCGGACCGTCAGTCGGTGCCCAGATGTCCATTCACAATTTACATACCCACCACCGTCCACCAGGCATCCCACGACTCACATTGCTACATATTCATGTGGAATTACTTCGAGACGGAGCGCCGTGCCTTTCGCGGTAATATTCATTCACGACGCGAGATCGGTACGTGAGGTAGGCTGGGTGTAGAATCTTCTCCTGGGGACGTTCTCAATCTTCTCTCGGAGATTCACGTTTTGTTTGCTCCAAGAGTCTCGAGGGTGAGAGTGACTCTGCGATCGATAAAGGGGTGGAACGTTGGGGATGATAGGAGGGTGAAAAGATTACGAGGTAATCGCGGTATTGGTAAGAATACACGTGCGAATTCTCGCGGGTAAGTGGAGCAGGCAAAAAGAAATGAAAGTACGTAGGTCCGTGGAAAGGAAAGAAATACGAATGAGGAAAAGGGAGAATGGAAGGTTCCTTGCAACTCGTGCAAAATCGTACGAAACAACGTACGCCAATCATTTCGACGAAGAAGACAAATTGAATTTGTCGATGGTAAAAGGAATTTTCGTGGAGCGTGCGGATCTCGTTGCGTCAGACGACAGAGCAACACTGGTAAATATAGTAGTAGCGAAATGTCATTGGGCGAATTAACGAATCGGTGACCTTATTTTAAGATTTAATGCCACGTGAGACAAGTCTTGCCCCTCTAATGTAATAAAAAGTCTTTCGCAAAAGTCCTTTAACGTCACTTGTTGGCGCGGAGGTCTGGAGTCTCGTCTCACGTAACTTAAACAAACACTCCGCTCTTCCGGGGCCAGCCTATACGAATTAGACGAACACTTTAGAACTTTCCACCTGGGTTTTATTCTAGGCGCGAATAGGATATTTCGTCACGCGTTCACACGAGTGCGTGGATACCGCGAACCTCAGTTGCTCCACGCTGCACTTTCCTCTTTCACCTTCGCTTCATTCTCCTTTATTTGCTCGCCGATTTCACGTTCGCCCTTTGCCCTACCTTCCGCCGGCAACCCTTTGCACCCACCTCCTCTAATCTCCCGCACGCAGCCAGATATAGCACGTCTCTTTACACACTCCCGTATCGATCTTTTATTCATAATCCATTTATACACATCCGCGAAGAATATTGATTCGTGCGACGCCCTCGTGCATTACATATCGATATTTATTTATTTATTGCCTGTCCTCGCCCCTCCTCACAATCGAACCCTATCGATCATCGTGACGCGGGCGGACAGGTTCGCTTCCATCGATTTCGGATAATTTTCCGTGTCCGATGCTAATTCGCGCGAGTGCCTCTTGACGTCTTCTATCCCTTACTCTCGCCAATCTCAAGGCCATCCGATCGTCCATCGCGCAATACTTGCGCCGTCAACAACGCGCCAGTCAACATTCGATTAGACGCAAATAAATATTGAACAAGGTTTCGGGTTGACGCGTGGACCCATCGAACTACTTCGCTAACGAACGATTTCGTTAATGAAGTAGCCGCACGCGCAAACCCTTTTGGGGAAATTGTCGCCTCGATCTTTGCACCCAACGACGCGTTTTACCGTCTGAGGTGAAACACAAATACTATACGTACTTACGTCTGTCACGTTGCTTCTGAATGCATAGTGCGCGTGCACCAAACGGTGAAGATGCTTGAGATCGTGGCGGGACTCGTCCACGTCGAGCTGAAGATAAGCGAGACAATATTGTCCTTGGATGCCGCTACTTCCGTCCACGTTCACGCACTCGTCGAAGTCGCCCAGTTGATTTACATTGCCGCTGAGAAGGCCGGATGGCATCTTCGCCGTGGCGTCGTACACTGGAGAGCATAACGAGAGTTTGAAAAATGGAAAAGTCCGGAGGCCGAGAGACAAAGGAGGAAGGAACGCTCGGAATTGATGCGAGGCGTTGCATATCCTTTAGCTAGCCACCTCCGCATATTTTTTTTTTCTGTGATAGAAGGAAGCATAAATGAATTTTATCGAGGACACAGTTTCCCTTTAATCCACCGTCGCATGCAAATTTCACTAAGAGAACTTGTCTTCCAGGTAATCGTGAATTTTGATTGAATTCGCGAAGAAAGATTACAATTTTAATTACATTTCCTCTTAATCCTTTGCGCACCTTCGAACCGGTCTCGCGCAATAAATCTCCCTGTATTATCTAAATGGCTTGAATTTCTTGTAGGGGAGGGTGGGGCATGATGGGGTTGAGGGCAAAACGGGGTTTTTGTAATAGCTTCCTCGATAAGTGCCCCAATGGAGCGGGAAAACGTTGAATTGTTTGCTCTTGCTATTCCAATCTGTAACAGTGACGGCAGCTGTTTTGTGTCATTTACTTGGAGACTAAACATCAAAATGTGTATTTGTTGTTTGCTGATGTAATTTTTCAACGTATTTACATAAGAACAGGTAAGAAGCGTAATTTTTTTTTTCAAGATTACATAGTATCATCTAATAAAGTATTTTCTTAGGAATAAATTCATGTACACAATCAATTGATTTAAAATATGTTTACGTTGTTATGCACACTTAACCTGAAAATTGTCCCTTGGGGCAAGACGGGGTCCGAAGCTGTACCTACCCATCGTGCACCCCATCTTGCCCTGCATTAAATATGTATAGAGTAATTATATATATTTTATTAGAAATAAAACTGTCTCAGTTGAGTTTTGCATGAATGTTGCTGGGTGTCGTATATCATGTGCCAGAAGTGGGCACACAATCTCTGTGCAGGTGAAGAAGATGAAGATGCAGAAGTCCACCACATTTGCGAACATTGCATACACCAAGATGATATGCATTGAATATTAACTATGCCCTAAGTAATAATAATAATTGTATCTTTTGTGGTTTACCTTTTTTAATTGTTTTTATAAAATATACAAGTAAATTTGTCACCTATGTTTATTAGTGTTTCTAGTTACTTATTGAAAACCTTATGTTGTATTCGAGATTAAAAAGATCCCATCTTACCCCACCCCTATGCCGCATCTTACCCCTTGGGTAGGGCAAGATGGGATAGTTGGTAGCACCTACAAAAACAATTTTTTTTTTTACAGAAAATACTTATATTTTTAATTCCTAATTTTTCTATCAACAGCAGCTAGTTAGAGGATCAAGTTGCAATAGCAGCCTTTTCTATTCCGCATTTTAAATCCCGGAAAAAAAATTAAAAAGTCTTAAGGACCTCATCATGCCCCACCCTCCCCTACATATTATGCACACGTGCGGTTAACGAGTAATGTAAAATAATAGGATAAAGAGCTTGTTAAAGGAAAATATTTAACATTCGACGAGAACCTCGGTACGAAGGTACGCGGAAATCGAAGCTCGTAACCTATTAAGGATTCTACTCAGGTAGAAAAGAACTACCGAAAATACATGGAACGAGCATTCGATACGGTCCAGTCGAGAATTGCAGTCACTGTATCGGACGAGGCACGCCAAGATAGGCCGATTGGCGCGTGTTGCACGCAGCAGCCGTTGCCCAATCATCTACGCCAAGTATTCCTTTTGCGTTTCAGCTGGTCTACCCAGATCGAATCGGAATCTACTTCACCGCGCGTTCACGAGGATCCGAAATGTTTACTCGTTCTCCCCAAGAGAATTGGGATTTGCATTTTGCGAGAAACCGATTGTTCGGAGAACAAGGAGCCTTTAGCTGATACCATTGTAAGCGTCGGACAAAAGCGCGCGTACCACATGGATCGATTGATCGATCGATTTCAAAGACATGGTCGAAGCACACGCCAGAGAATAACCGTATACGTTACGACAGAGACCATTCAAAGACCAGAGAATCGTATACGAGTGATTCCCTCGTGGATGCTCCGTCTACACCTTTTACGTGTCAAGAATATGCTTGCTTATTGGAGAAACAAGTTGAGAAAGTTAGGATTGTGGAAGACAAAATTACAGTGCGGTTAAACGCAACGAGGGAAAGTCCCGAAGATCGTTTCTTCGAGCCAAGCAGAAGAATCCAACAAAATTTTGACTTTGCTTCCTAATCCTAATACTTATCCTCGGATCGTACTATTCTTCGAAAAAAGAAAACTTTTCACCTTCAATTTTCCGCGCATATGCGGCGAAAGCGACGACAATTTGCAAAGACGATTGCTTCCGCTCCGTTTTGCGAAGCTCGACAACGGCATACAAAGTAGAAGAGATATACCCTTCGGAGAAGGAAGGAAAGGAGGACATTAATGTCCACCGGCGATCGCTTTTATGTAATCGGGCGGTGGGTCGTCCATTGTGAAAGGTGATTAAGGACAAATTTGCCGTGCGCGCTCGTTCTCCTAGTACCTCTTGCCGAATCGTCGAAATTCGATTGCGCGGGAACAAGAACTTCATCCATAAAGTTTCTCCTTCGAGTTCCTCCGATTTACCGAACCATCTCACAATCAACGCTCACTGGCGTTCTTCAATTCGACTCGGGGACATCGAGTTGTCAATTCACGTGCAACATTCAAGATCCTACGAGGCGAATCTTAAATCCACGATCGTCAATTCGATCGTTAGATCGTCGAAGATCTCACGTGGGTATTTGAGAAAAGCGAGCTTTCGAGAAAAAACGGTAGACTCACTTTGCAACGCCCACAAGCTGAACTTATTGAGTTCCTTGTGGAAAATTTCGGCGGCCCTCTTGCATTCCGTGCTGACTGGCCCCGAGCCAGGATCGTAGGGCGGCATCACCTCCAGAAGCCTGCGAGCCTCGAGATCGATCTCTTCCGTGAATGCCTCTGAAACAAGAAACGATGGGAATGACTAAGTGGATAAGGCCGATCTCTCGATTTGCATCGTAATTGTCGTTAAATATGGTGCAAGTTATGGCGACCTTCGCGATTGTCCTCGAGGCGTCGAAGGGCGCGCGGTTTTTTTTTCTCTTTATTTCGCAATAACCTTTTCTTTCTACCCCTTCCAGGTGCGAAACGCGTAGCGCTTCGTCATCGTTCTCCGGTTTATTAATATCGAGTTTAACTTCCTGGTCGTTTCGACGAGCTTTTAATTCTCTTTGGTAAAAAGGCATTATGCATCGTACAGATCGCGCGCGAGTCGGTAAAAAAAAAATCTTACATAGTAATTCTGCGCTTATCTAATCTACTTTTATGGCAGATTCGCATAAGCCTTTTTCCCCGTACTTCGCCGCGAGCTATCTCTTTGTAAGTGTTTCGTGTTTTTCATTAAGTACTTCTTCGGGTAATACTGTCCATTTAATGTTTCCTTTTTTTTATCTATTTCATTATTGCGACTGCGGTCGTCCTCGAACATCCGCGGATTTATCTTCGATTTCGCATGCCGACGAAAAATATCCAAGATTACACATGTCCCGAATCTAATTTCGAGGTGGGCTCGGAGACCGCGTGACAATTCAAAGAGTCACGCAGAGGAGGGCTCGTGGCCGATAGACAAACACGTCTCTTGCGGTCCTTGCCTCCGGATTCGGTCTCGCCGCGGATGAAATACGGTCGTTTCGGCATTTGAGAATTTAGGAAAAGGTCAGACCGGGTGGTGGACGTGCGAGAATACAGACGCCGTGAAAATACTGCGTAGCTGTAAATCCGAATTATGCAAATAATAATATGCGCGCGCGATGCTAGCAGCTTGGAAATGGAAAAGGAAGAATGGTTCGAAGCGCGCTGAGGATGAAAGTATCGGGAGGATTAATCGTTGGACGACGACCGTGAAAAAGTCATTAACGGGGGACGGAGATTTTCGTAACGCTTGTACGAGGCTTTCGTCGCGTTAGAAATTTACTCTTTAATTCTTTCTTCATTCTCGTATTTATGGGTCGTTACTCTTTCGCCAGGGGTCCAATTAATCCGACTGATACAAATCGATTTACGCTTACCCGCGACACAAGAAAGTTGACGAAACGAGTGACATTCGTAGAAATCGCAAGGTCCCGTCGCGCAGTAATTTCAGTGGGATAAGTTATTGATCGACGATACTACAAAAGAATGAACTTCGAGTTTGTCAATTCGTACGTTTATTCTCACCCGAGAAGGCGGATGTTCGACCGGAGTTCCACGTCCGTTCTCACATCGGGAAATGTCAACGCGGTTGCGAAAATCGTCGTCGGTAATTAATTATTGTTTTTAAGCATCGATGGCGAAAGAATACTATAGTAGAAATTACGATTCTCGCCAATTATGCTTGTCCTCTCGTTATCTTTATTAGATTCCTACGTGAAAATTACAAGCTGTTTCGATCCACAAGGAATATTAATCGAGCAGTTGAGGATACTCGAGAATACGGTAAAGAATTTCAAGAATTCAAGAATTTCACGGGTTCTTCCCGTAGGCCCACTTTTCTTCATTCAGCGGGGACTAGATTCAAATGAGCGGATAATATGGATTCTTGCCATACAGCGTGTACCTATTTTTTTATTCAACTTCACCGTTACTTCGCGCTAAATCTATTCCGGCCCTGATATGAGAATCTGACGTCAATCGAGAAAAAACTGTTCGGAGTTACTTGGGTACCGTTACCACTACGAAAGAGTGGTCTCGTCGTAGAAAACAATCGTGGGACGTCCCTTGGGGAAAACCCCCTTGAGTTGGATTCTAAGTATCGATTGATTGTACGCCCGGAGATCCTTTTCTAATCTCAAATAAGAATAATAATCTCAATTAAATAATCTCAAATAAAATAAAACGGGTAAGGAGGGTGAAGTTTAAGATCATCCGAAGAAGATCTGGCGCATCGTCACCACGGTATCCCTGACCATGGAATTCTCGACTAATCCCTTGACCTTCGTGTGACATATTTCGTGCGACGTATTGAAACGTATCTATGCCTCACAGGCATATCTATCCAGGATTTCGGAATTGGCGTGCGTGCCGGTAGATTCGACTGGGGTCCCCGCGTGCGCGCTCGCGCGCGTGCGTACCGCCAAAATTGCGCAATGTGGCGTCGCGTCCCGTTCCGCGCGCGCACGGCACAGTATTTACTTTCATTTCAAGGGGTTTTTCAAACCTGCCGGCGAAATCTGGCCACTTGAGGCGGGACCGGTGGTATTGGTCTAACCACCGTTCCGTGTGGCAATAACCGCGCGCGCACGCGTTAGATACGCCGCTGCTCTCTTGCTCGTAACGTTTCTGTTTAATCGGCATTTAGACTCTGTTAACCAATCTCCCGGGAAATTTAAGTTCCTGGAAGATGTTGAGCGGAGTATCGCGATTCGTAAAGACGCGCGCGGAATAACTCGAGTCCACCGAGTGTTCCTGTCGAACAAGAGCGGTCAGTGACTGTTACCGAAGAGTCACTCCGCTACGAATTCTTCACCTTTTATCCTACCACTGAATTGCGACCATTCGGTGGAAATTAGGAAACGGAGACAAACAAAGTCGTTAATAACGACTGTAACTGTTAATGTTTTGTTTTAGGTGAATCTAACGTCTTCAACGATCTTCGTCGACTATCCTCCACAATCGTTCGTCGTTTACCCCAGTCCCCACTACCCAGTGACACACATGTTTCAGAATGTGGCGTCTCGCCAAATTCCTATTCGCGAAATCAAGCATCGTAGGCGCGGAACGACCGTTCAAGGCGATGCAAATCGAATGCGCGCCTTTCCTTCTCACCACCTCCTCCTCGTCACTCTTGCACAACTAGACGAGATCGCCGATCGTGGAGAATGTCATGGTCGGAATTATGTGGGCTTCGCATAAATGCTCGGTGGTCGGTGCGCTTGGTGCGTGCGGTTTCACGATTTTGTTTCTTTTGCGCCACGAACGAAAGTAGCGTTGCGTTTATCCAAGCTCGCGCGAAAAGCCACGGAAATCGAACTTTCCCATTGCCATTATTCGAATTCGCCCGTGGCACTCGAGGATGGAATCGATCTTCCGTCGATTCAAGCTCGATTCTTCAAGCTCGATTTTATCGATTGTTTTGCAAGCTCGCGGAGTCACGTGCGCGGTATTGGCAAGCCTCGTTTACCGGAAATTCAACGTGCACCCGGCGCGTCTAGGTGCGTTGCCTCATCATCTGCTGCGATAGCCACGCATTAATAGAATATTTGGCCGAGTCATGCGCGGCACGCGAGCCACCGGTGAATATCGGGTTTAGGATATTGTGGGCATGACGAAATATCGAAAGTAGTTCTGGCTCTCCTGCGATCATTCTGCACCCCGGTCTCGCGCACGGTAGCCGCTAAAAGACGGCGCGCAGCCCCCACTGGTATGTCGTCCGCGAAAGCTCTTCGAGGGCAGTGCCGTATCGAGCGGATGGAACGTTTTTTTTTTTTCTTAGCCATCCATCCAAGCACTCTCCACCTCAATCATATCTCCTCCTCTTCATTCTCACGGGGAAATGTCGCAACGATCATCGACTCGCCGCCCAACAACGTCATTCCATCTCGTGGATTGCGCCGCGTCGATAATTCGCAATCCTCGCGGGAGCCGAGAGATCGTCGCTAGTGGACGACGAGGGTAGGGCGAAACTGTGTCGTGTGGAGCAAAGGTCAAGATCAATCGTGTTCTCCTCGCGCGCCGTCACATCCCGCCACTTCATTGTGCACTCCAATCGCAATGTCGATCGGGGGTCGGTACGTGGAAACTAATGGGAATCTCGTGAAAAGAATTAATTACCACCGTGTGCGAAGACGATAGACCGGTTCTTTCACGATGGATCTTTCTCTCGAAATTTGCGTGATTTGCTACCTGCTCGCGAGCCGGGCGCGAGGTCTTTAAAATCGTTAACCGACGAAAGTGGACCTGACCCGTTACAACCGATTAGGGTCCGTACGAGATTAATTCGCGCCTGAGAACCTCCGGAGGTTAGGTTAGGGTTTTTTGTTTGCTTTCTCCATCTTCTTCGTTTTTCTTACGATTTTTTTCTTTTTCGTTCTTTCATTGACCGACTTTTTGGGACATAGCTACGCACCTGACACGCCGGCCCGGGCGGCTCGTGTGAAAGGCATTCGCGCAACGTGCATAGGGATCGAATGCGTGCGAACGACCTTCGGGCAGTTTACAAGACGGGCACACGAAGTTAACCACTTTTTGTCGGCAAGCGAATCGACTAGCCATCCAATGCCTTTTTCGACCGCTCCGGTCACCGGGACCCCCGTTAGCTAAGAAAAAGGAAAGTCCGTTTTCCGCAGGCCCTGCGTCTCGGTGCCCCACGCACCGTTCCCGACGATCGCAAGCGTGGAAATAATCGCGCCGTTTTCGCGCGAGCCTTGCCCAATCTACTTTTTCACCTCCTTCTCATTTCTCTCTCCCTCTCTCTCTCTCTCCTTCATTCACTTTCTCTCTCTATCGTTGATTCTCTCGCGCTTTCGTCCGACGCACAAAATTGGCGCAAAACTCGGCCGTAAAGTGTGCCGGCGAGGCGCGCGCCAAAACGATTTCTACACCTGACGTAACAATTGCATTCAATTTATTCCAAGCGCGGTGGACGGTAACGAAGAGACCGGCGCGGTGGCGATGAGTGCATTTCGCCTTCGGTCGAGCTCGTCGCGAGGCATGAGCCGAGATTCCGCGAGGGAAACGACGTGGGGCAATTAAGGAGAGAAGGAGAAGGAGAACAGGAGATACGGGGCTGCTTTGGCAAATGAAAATTATTTCGTGACATTGTCGAGAGAGAGATAATTCTTGTAGAGAGAAGATATTCGTCGAAGACGCGTCCTACAGGAGAAATAAAAGTTCGCCTGAAGAATCGCGTGCTTCTCGGAAAAGCGTTTCGATTTGAAGATCGTGGATCCATTCGACGTGCAACTATTTCTAGAAAGACAAAGTGCATCCCGCAAGTTGCGCACGACACGGCACGGCAATTGGAGCCGAGACGATAAACGCAGGAGGGCTCTAATGGACGTATCAATATTAGCCAATCAGTGAAATATGTCAATTGTTTGCTACTTCCCGTTTGCAGAAGGCGAACACGCGCGCACCGTGAGGTATCGATAGCCTCGTGGCTCGCTCGCGCGACGCACTGCGCTTGAATTTTCGCGCTCGGCCGCCCCCTACCCCCCGATGCGTCCCAGAGCGAATCAAAGCGCACGATCGTAATATGGAGAATCACGCGCGTGTCACGACACGCCCGACAATGCATTCCTTCACTCGATCTACAGAATCATTTACCGCGCGGCCTACGCGGAAATATGATTTCTCGCACTTCACTTTGCGCATCGATAATAGAGACGTGACGAGAAAAGCGCAGACTTCTTTTTAATCGCGTAAAGAAGCGAGCCTGAAAGATAAATGTCAATACGTCTCGTTGTTTCCGCGCGACATCCTCGCCGACTCAATTTGTATAATTATCCCGTTAGCTTGTCAGTCCATTAGCGCGCAAGCTCATATTTCTCTTCGCTGTTTTCTCTTATCGCGGATTAGGTGCGTCAACTGCGGCTAAATTAGGGAAAAAGCCAGGAACCAGAGTTGAAAAGGTGCGATTTTGAGAAGGGTCTGAAAGAATGGGTTGCGGTCAGAGGGAAAAGAAAGATTTTAGCCGCACGTCTTGCAGCGTTCCATCGAAACGCGCGACCGCTCGCGCGATCCCGACGCTTCAATTAGTTTCTCGATTCGCACGCTGCGGCGAATCGATTCGAGAATGCACAAGGCCTGTGCGACAACCCACTCGAGCAAAGTGATCGATCACGCGAATCCGAGTGCAAAGCCTCAGGATCCATTCAACCGATTGAACAAGAGAACCCATCCTCTTCGGCGATCATTTCATTAAAATTCTACTCCTGTTTTCGCACGTTCTCGCATCTCTATGATTAATCAACACTATTGCTACCGACCGGTCAAATGGCCCTTTTTAACATTTCGATTAGAATTTCCTCCATACAACGTAATTGCATCGCCTCTAAATATCAGGACTTTTTCTAAAATATACGTATAATACATTTTTCAATATTTTAGGAAAAATCGTGAAATTTAAAAGCAATGCAATTCTAAACGAATTTTTAAAAGCGGTTATTTGACCGGTCGTGGTAGGGATAGTGTTAATGAGATCCGCGGAATCGATTGCTCGCAGCCCCAGCCACCGAAAAACCGTCCACTCTCGAAACTCACCGTAAAAGGGATTGGTTCGTGGAGCTTCCGATTTCCCTATTTTCCAAACATCCTTAGGCGGCTCGATCGTGTAGTTCCTAAGATTGCTGATGAGCTCGACGAAGGTGAAGTTCTTCGTGACATCGGTCTTGTTCCGCGCGAGCACGCGAAGGATCTCCTCCTCTTCGAGCGCGTTGAGAACACCGCTCGACGCGAGGATGTCCACCGACTTTCCAGCTTGACAACTCTGAAGCAAGTATAGCACCAGACAGATGCAGGATCTGACGAACGTCCCCATGGCGACGCGGGGCTCCGGGACGTTCTCCGGGTTCACTCTCAATAATATTCCAAAGACTCTCCGATCTTTATCGAAGAAACGAAATAATTCGCAATAATCCTGCGTTTCAACCAATCCTCTCTTGCCAAAGCGCTAAAGCGATCCGGCACATGCGGATTGTCCGAGCAAAGTCTCTTCTCTTCTACGGTATCACCGACCCAAGAAAAAGTCCAAACAAAAGGAGCTGAAGAGAAGCGAGAAAGGGTTGACTTCTTCCGACGAACGGTGTATTAAATTCTTCCGCCGTCCTTTCTGTCGATCGATCGAATCGAGCGTTAAACTCCTCGAAGATCCTTCGAAAGTGAGAAGAGGCGCGGACGTAGGCGGCAGTCTCGAATCGCGAGCATCGGCGTTAGTGCGTACGGTGAGGGCGAAATTCTCGCCCCCGTCGAAGTAAATCTCGCGAACCGCTTCGCGAACTCTCTGTTGGATCGGCTCTCTCGATCACTCGCGCTAAGGTGACCGTAGGAAGGCGTGCGTGCTTGACGAGTGATCGTGGATCGATCGTGGAGCTACGGAGTCACCTTGCGAACGCGGGGACCACCTGGGATATCGAAGAAGAGGGGTGGAATATTGCGGCTGCCTACGTTTTTCCCCTTCCTTCCTTCCCCGTTGAATCTTTCGGCGACGAGAGTCCACGACGACGACGAGGGGAACACGGGTGGTACACTCTTGGCCCCCACGCTCCTTAGTTTCCTACCTCCTTCGCTTGGCCCCTCCGGTTCGCTCGCTCCCACCAATTTCACCATGACCACGCGCTTCGCCGGACCATGTACCCTTTTTCTTTTATTTTCAGTTTTCTTTTTTATGGACCCGACAGTCCACCGACGAGGATCTTCATTTGGAAATATCCGGAGGGGGTTAGGGTTGTCTTCTGGGTAATAGAAAGGAGAGGAGATAGGTATATTGCGTAAGGGCTAGAAATACCCGACGTAAATCATCCGCCGTTCACGCATTGTCTTCTATTGGCTTCGCTCTTCATGATTATATATTAGGTTGTAATTATTATCGAAAATCAAAAGTGTTTCCTCGGCACATTGTGAGAAAGGATCGACAGTCGTGTTTGATGGAGTCTTGAATTTGTGAATTGCAAATTGTAAATTGTAAATTGTAAATTGGGGTTCGTCGGTTGTCGATTAGCCTTTCCGATGTCCTCTGCAGCGGTGAGTTTGCAAAATTCTCGAGTGTCGTTATTCATTGGGGTTCCGGGGAGGAGTACGTGACGTAACAGGAAGCTTCGCCGTGGAGACTGGTGGCAAACGATTACGAAAAGGATGGACCTTGATTTCGACTAATAATGAATCTGTCGTAAGGACGATGAGACGCAATGGCTTTCGCGAAAAGGCAAAAAATCTCTCGGTGGATCGAGATCCGGTATTTTCGGGGGCCTCTCGGAAAATTCCACGATTGTTCGGTGTCTTCCTCTTCTCGACCATGCCTCTTCCGTCGACGTATGTGCGAATGATGGGCCGAAAGTTAGTCGCACCAATCTTAAGGATCATCTTGAGATCGAAGGCCCCGTGACTCATACCGTTGATGACTCGACTGTGAAAAAAATATTCTATTTTGATTCGTCGACGAGGAAGTGGCAAAATTCGTCGAACTGCAATATGTGAGATGCTTTACGATCAGCAGAAACACGATGAAAGTCACGATCGTCGATAATACCCATTCGCTAATCGATTATACTTTCCTCGATAATACTCTTACGGTTGTGTTTTTTTTTTATGTAAAATAAGCAGATGGCGAATAATCAAAAAAACGAATCCCGTTAAGGTACGTAGCCTTCTGAGTGCCATCGTCTCATGAATAAATACCCCCTTATGCACAAGTTTACTTTGAGAATTAAAGTTCATCGGAGTTCGGGCACGCGTTCTCTCGTTGGCGTATTGTGCAAACACGAAAATTGTCCGACGGCGCATCGCATTTTCGATAATATTTGCTTTTGTTAATTAACCGACTGACGTGCATAGCTCGTTAAGTTTACTCGGACGATGAGATTTACAGAAATGCAAGAACTCCGGCGACGGAGCAGCGTTCGGCCGTCGACGAATGCACTTAAGAGGGAAGCTAAATCGATTCGCGGGTTTGCATCATTTTACGTATGAGCATGTGCAATTAGTTGCACGCTCCATATCCGTATCTCGCACAAATCGCAACTTCTTACTATCCTGGATGCGTGCTTTCAAGCCAAATGCGTGGTAGAGAGTGAGTCATTCGTACGTGTAAACTATAATTGGAAAATGAGGCAGAAGTGCGTGCCTCTCGAGAGCTTCCTCGATACTTGCGTCTCTCGGGTTACAAACTTCTCCTTGGCTCGAAGAGAAAAAGGATTCGATATTGACAGAGCGGAATAATTAATGGATTCAGATCGGATCGTCGTCGTTTAGTGTCCAAGGTACGACAAGATATATCGCGATCGATTTCGCACTCTCGTCCTTGGATCTTTCTTTGGCTCTCATTTTTAATCCTTGCCTGGAATTACACTTGTCCCCGATCATCAGGACTCCACGTTCTCCTTCTTATTTTATTACATCTCTATTGACCTACTTCGATGCCCCGCAGCGCTAAAAAAAGCATAAAATGCACGATCGTGCAATCGGTAATCGTGTCCTGCGAATATTCGACGCAACAAAGGATCCCCCTCACTTCGTATCGAGTTACGTCCAGTTACGTTAGACCAGATAAGCTCTTGGTACTTCTACCCACGGTCCTGTGTGTCGAGTGTCAGGAGATCAATGATCGAACGCATTCCTACGATGATTGCAACACCTTCCGTCTGTGAAACGCAGTGGAAGCAAACCGATCGCCTATTGGTAACCTCCTCCTCTCTTCGGGCTTGTGATAATCGCCATAGACAGAGTGGGTCGGTGCATTCTCTCTTCCCCGCTTCACCACCTTCACGCGTTCTCTTGCAACTTTGTAGTTGCATTCTTTTGCAAGCGACTAGAGCAGCTACTGTTGCGTCACCGCACCTCATCCGGGAGTCCCTACTGCTCCCTTCTTGTACCAGATGGACAACCAGATACGTCCCTGGGGTCCTCCACGTGATAAGAATCGATACAGCTCGTACGAAGTGGCCGTCGAAGTGAGGATCGAGAGAGAGAGAGAAGAGAAAAAAAAAGAAACGATGCGCCTGAAAGACGGCAAAACGGCACTCTACGCGTCGTTGCTCCGAGAGAATTAATTCGACTAATTGGACGAAGCAGGATCAAAGTACGATATGTTTTCAGCGCGTTTCGTGATTCTTTTAAAATTCCACATTCGCCACTTTTGAAATTTTTCACCGATAAGATTTTAGCGACTTTGTTTCGGTAATCCAGTAATATCAGGTTAGTTGAGTTTGCACGAGTAATTGACGAATTCGTTTCTGTAAATCCAAACGACGCTACTATCTTACCCTTATCGATCTTATCCTATCGTCCGAGTACGATCAATAACAGATATTTCTGTATCATTTGAGGTTACAAATGAGTATTTTATACTGTTAGCTTCTCACGTCCTGATTCTCTTCTTCTTTTTGGAAACCGATTCGATGTAAATGTTTCTGTGATAACGCGGGAGAAGAAGCAACATGAGGAATGGTGCATTTATGGAAACGTTTCATGACGTCTACGTAGAAAGGGTCTGCTTAAATATTCTACAAATGTGCAGAAAAGGCGTGCGGTAACAGAAAAGCTGGAATATAACGTTCGCATAGGCTCCTACTGAGGGTGATGTTTCAATAACTCGCCGAGTTCGACGAAATATCTCAATTGTTTCTATCTGAGCGAATATCCGTCTGGTTTCACGCGCACGTGGCCACCCTGTATTGGACTTTTATCGACCCGGTCCAATAATTTCTTCGCGCCGTCAAATAAATCCGTTACATCGAACGACACGATCAAGCGAAATATTCGAAAATCTGCACTCGCGCGGAAAGCGACGTGCATTCGATTCATTAGGCGGCACTACGAAACTCGGCACGCTCGTACGCTTTCCGTTCAGCTATAGTCCTTCACTCGCACCTGTCGTACCTCGCGTAACCGTTTGTATCGGGTAACAATGAACACACGCTTATCTTCGAATGCCTTCACAATTGCCCACGCGCTTAACACGAGACTGCACTTGGGAATGCGCGAGCGCAAATTAAGAATAGCACGTAACGTTTCTTATTTACGACGCCCCATTTCCCAAGCCGCTCGTTATACCATAAAGCTTCGGAATAGAGTAAAATCGACCGATGATTGCTTTCAGGAATTTCCATTTGTCTCGGGTCAATGGATTTGGCGTTGCACGATTCGAGGATGAGGGATGATTTTACTTAAGGGACAAACGGAAATTTGGCGCACGCCTGCGAATCGAGACGATTTTAATTCGCCGATTCCCACTTCTCCGTATACGTGCAGCGAGGGTGGACGACGAATCGAACACAGGACGGTCTTCGATTACGCTCATCATCGGTAAGCGAGTAGAAAAAGTCAGTCAACTGCAATTGCATTTCACAAATGAGATCGTCTTATGAAATATGTCGACGGGTCAACGAGTTTTGGGATCGTTAAAAATGTCGGTGTACAGTTTTGGATTAAAAAAACTAAGAATTCTCCGAAGTAGCCAGAAGCGCAAAAGATCTCGACTTATTTGCATATTCATGAGAAATCGAATTCCGAAGAAATCCGATTCGGAGTCTCCTTTCGTTCTAACGCTTCTTTTCCCGATTAGCTATGTGTACGCGCGTGATAGACAAAAGTCTGTAGCGGTGGGTGCTCGGTTTAAACGACAAAGTATCGATTACATCGATGACGCAAACGGCGAGTGCCCATCCATGTTAATCACCCTCCGAATCGTAAAGCGCGAGAGAGTGAGCGCGCGCTAGCGATCCAAATCGAGCGAGATTGATCAAGGATGCAGAAGGTGGACGCAACCTGCGACTTTCCTGCATGACAATGTTGTTCGTGCGCACTTCGCTAATTTTAATTAAACACGTAAGTCCCCCATCGCGCGCGCGCCACTGACGTATCCGATCGGTCTACAATTTAATAATCCGCTACGCTCGTCACGGGTCCCAATATTACCTGTTTCAATTAAACGCGAAAACTTTCGCCTCGAACGCAAATGGGACGCTCGCCTATGGCGCAACTGTGTGACTTCGCCACGCGAAGACAATCGCGTAGAGCTGCGTTTGTCGTCAGCGGTGCTGTCGATCGGCGCCATTCACCGCGTGTTGAATATCTCTCGCGTCCTTTGTCACCGACGGATCCAAGGATTTTCGCAGGAAGCATCGCCGGATAATCCTCGATTAGAGTAGAGACGCGAGAACGGATTCTAAAAATAATGATATCCATGCTCGTAGAATTTTCGCGAATCGATAATCGGCCTCGAGTGGCCGACGTGCTCGAAGCATCACGAATCAATCTTACGTTCCTCGTGCCTCTATCGGCCGATACTCGTGAAACTTCGACGGGCAACGTGTTCAAATAATCGTGAACCGTTCTTTCCGCGAACAGGAGGTCACGACGCCACGGGACTACAAAACAAATTATAGCAAATTACTCTTGCCCATTACTCCTCGCGACACGTGTACTTACTTAAGTACGTGGCACTACCTCGAGGTGCGCCCGAACAGTTCCGACGGAGGAACGGAAATATTCGCGTTTACGAAGATTCTCTCAAAAACAAGAGGAAAAATCGAAAAGCTTGCAAACAGCGGTCACGGGACAGCTGGTTTACTCGTACGCTCAAATTAAGCCTAATTCGGCGTAGAATCTCCCTCGTGTTTCTTATTCGAATCGTCCTGAGAGACGTTCGTGGATTCTCGGCTGCAAACGCTTAATCGTCGGCCATCCTCGACGTGGTTCGGCCGTGCTCGGCCGTCTTCGATATGCGCGCCATACGCTCATGGAAACTCCGGGTGCCGCCGTGAGCGCCGTGAGCCGTCGGCAGACCGAAGTCAGACACCGGCGCTCGAGAAACAATGTCAGTGCCGGCGTCTGGGCTGGCGCCGCGACGGCCTCGGTGCTCGTCGTCTCTTCCGCGAGCCTCTCGTACCGACGAGTAATCCTCGCCTGTCCTGTCGCGCGTCACCAAATCGTCTGTCCTATCCCATCAGCGTCCCATCGACGAGAGAGAAAGGAAAATAAGGGCTGCCGACATTGCGCCGAGTCTCCATGACGCCTCGTCGTCTGGTGCGTGATCGCGCGTTCGTTGGCTGGCAGGCTTCCCAAGTACGTCACGGTGTTGTCGTCATTCCTACTGTTGCAACGCCCGGCACGATATAGAGTTTATTGGTTTATTCCCGTGCTACACACCCATTACGCGCGAGCGAGCGAGCCAGTTATGTGGAGTGAAAGGTTCGCGCATCATCGTCGAGCTTACGCCGTGCTCGTGGTGCATCCTCTTGTCAGACGGGAGGCGTGCGTGCATCGCGGTATCGATTCGCTCTGAGGCGAGAGAAAGAAAGAGAGAGGGAGAGAGGAACGACGTGCTTTACGACCGACGATCGACCGTCAGCACGCTCCTAGTCGAACTGTTGTGACACGATCGTCCGTTCACGACGGTATCACGTTATCTTTTGGGGATTAGAGCGAGAGTACGCGAGGGGGCCCCGTGCCGATAACGCGCACGGAAGAAGCGTCGCCAACTTCTCGATGGTGAGTCCGTAGATGCGTAGCCGACGTCAGGCCGTCTCGCTTTCGTTCCGTTTGCAATGCGGCGACTCTCTCGGTGGCTCCTCCTTCGCGCGATTGAAGTCCTTCTTTAATATCGAGAGTGAAGGAGCGAGAGAGGCGCCATTTGCACTCGCGCGAACGCCTCGCGTGTTTCAGAGGTGCGACGTTAGCGCGAGCTATTCTCGTGTCATTCGCTTCTTTCTCTCCTTTCTTCCAATTCTTTTCTTGTTTGCGCTCTGCTGCTGCTACCGGTCGGTGTCGAGGCCATTGTTTCGATTGCGGGTGCACGATACGCGTCCTATGCATGTCCTACGCGCCGATTGCGCATGCGCAGACGCGATCTCTTCCGCGGATCGGTTCGAAGCTTTTCGTTTGTCTATCGATTTGAGGTTATGTCGCGTAGCTTGTAACGGCATGTTTTTCCTTGCACGAGAGAAATAGGAGTGGGCGAAATTTGGGACGAAAGCGCGTCAGGAGATCCGCGAAGATGTCCTCGGGATTATCGCGCGGTCGGTAACGTAGAATGCTGCGCGCGCATGCGCGCCATTCTCGCTACAGAGTTTGATCTCTATTTTCGGCTATGTGCGAATGTCAATGCGCCCGACAATTTAACGAATGATCGTGAACGCGGAAATCATTACCGTCGTTGAAGGTACGCGGTCCCGCGATATTTTCCACGAGACTCTGTATATCTTTGACGAAAAATCGAGCATGTCCTCTGGGGCACGCTTAATCGATCACCCGCGTTAAGCGCTCCTCCATAATGCCGCGCAGATAAGCGTAAAAATGCACTTGATAAGAGCGATAATTACACGACTCGTGGACATTCGACTAACACTTGGTATACGTAAACGTAACATCGTGGATGGTAAAGCGAATTAGGTAATGTTTATAGACTCCGCGGACGATCCAGCATAATATCGCGTATTACGCGTTTAACGCGATTCGTTAACGCGGTAAATATTACGTCGCGAGAATTATATCGAGTCACGTAGCTGCTACCAGCGACGATCATCCGCGTAGCACAGTTCTCCGTTTGCATCGCGACGAAGTGTTTAACGGGTGACCCTTCGCTCTAAGGAAACCTTACTCGCGATTGCAAATTGCTTTTCGTGCCCACGTTTGACAAGCGCGGGTGGATTGGCGTGAACGCCACTAGCCGTACGAAGCATTCCTGGCAAATCTGAATTGGCTTCGAGCCGGGCAACCCTTATCGCGAATTCCGTTATACTCACGTTCGCTCTTTATCGATCCCGCCAAATGAACGTCCCGTCGTGCTATTCATTAACCACGTTTCGCGCGCGTACGTAGGCCCGTGAAATAATTACGACCTTGGACGCCATACCAATTCTCGTATTACGTGACTCGGATCCGCCAGTTCATCGATATACCAGCGCGGCGCGCCACTTTCGAAGAGGCGAGAGGATCCTTCGAATTGCATCGTCGTCGGTGTTCCTCTCACGCGCGATAAAAATATGTATCTCGTGAAGGACCCACCTGACCCGCTAAAAATAGCGGGAGTACCTTCGACTACGTCTTTCTTCACGAGCCCCCGGAGTTCTTGTTCTTGGTGGGCCGCTGAAGATGGAATTAAGGGGGATGAGCGCTAACCTTCGTCTCTAATAACGATCTTCACTGGGGTCCTCGAGCGGCCTGTATCGATACAGTAACTCGCCTACTCGGTGGACGAAGTCGCGTTCGATTGTCGCACGCACGATTAACGAATCGAGAGAGCAGTCGATCCCACTGCGCCCCGCTTAACGCCAACTTGTTAGATCCATGATTTTTTTTCGTAGCGTACACCCTGCCTAGACGATTTATCCAGAAATTGTTTAACACCTAATTCTCTTTCTTTCTCACTAACCATTGGATCCTCCGACTAACAACAGTTAATCGATGAGCAAGAATCAATAGTAATGAGAAACAAACGCCTGAGCAGGTGAAGCTGCACAGAGTGTTGCAAGATGGCGGCGGTACCTCGGCAAAACGGGGAAATTACCTTACCGTTTCCGGATTATCGACCTTCAAGGGATATCGAAGAAAGCGCCTTGTCCGTGTCAAAGGTATTTTTTGTCTCCGATCGTCTTCGCCTCGCGTGATCTCATAATCATACTCCTTCCTGCCCCTCTTTGTTCTATCGTATCATCTAATCTAATCGTCGGAATTGGAAGCTTTGTGAAATCGTTTTCAACTCGCGCCTTATCCCCTTTCACACCCAAAGATCCAGTGCAATTGTAGCACGAGCAGCGAACGCCGAATCGCTCGCGTCATTTTACTCACACAAATCCAATGCGATTAGATTGTAAGATTCGTGGCTATCGCCCGCACCTATTCTCCACGTCATCTCTTCTTAACGCGGCCATCAAATCTAACAATTAAAGATACCCTTTCCGTGAACGGGCAGTCCAGTAATCGGCGCGCGTAGATTAAATATGTTTAGAAGATAAAGAAGAACGCGTGGGTATTAGCGATAGAAACGGAACACGGGAGTCTGTGCTTCGTCTTGAACGGTTACGGTCGCGATCCTTTCGCGAACACCAAGAGTGCTGCTTCTTTTTGCATAAATACATGTGTACGTTGGCTGTCCCAAGGGGATGATTCCTATTGGAGAGAGAAATCAAGATCGCGAAATAATTTTGTTCGTTTATACGCATAGTTCTTATACTTAACACGATAAAATCGACGGAGCGCGTGCGCAGTGATAAAATAAAAGGGCTATTCTTTATTCCTGCATCGGGACTGAGCTGCCTAGAAAGTGTACATTACACGTTTATGCCCATGTATACGTACACGGATGCGTACATAAATTTCCTCCACTTACTGTTCGGAGTTCAATCTCGATGCACGAATAAAGAACAAACTTGAAATTCCCAGCGTCGGATTGGTGCTCGTAAAAAGAAAGAGAAGACAATATTATTCCGCGATACCGATCGCTCGCCTCACATTTTCTGCTCCCCCCCACCTTGTTTTCTTTCTCCGTCGTTCAAATCTCAAATTCGAATCAAGCCAATCCTCCTAGAGAATGACGAGAAAACGGATTCTCGGCTTCACCTTGCGTCTCGTAACACCCGATCTAAGCGCGTTTCCAGGGTCCATCTAATATTGATTAGAAAGAGTCGCGTATCGCGAAAGCCGAGCGTCCGGGCGAGAAATTCTCAGGCACGCCACCACCGCCAGCGGTTCTCCCCGCGTCGACTACCGGCAAGTACACACTCGCGAATATGCACGGGAATCGATAAGTTCCAACGCAAAACTTGGTACTTTTTAAAGTACACCGTGACTGGATCATCGATCTGTTTCACAAAGTTCTCGTCCACCAGTCCCCTTGCTGGTCAACCGATAGGCGGTGGCGGTGGTGGACGAGAAGAGAATGGAAAACAAATTCCGATTCTACGTCCCTCGTGCACGTACATTCTACACGCATCGACTGGCCAATGCTAGGGGTTGCTTATTACGGGGGTGGTCGGCTGGTGGTGGTTTGCACGGATTTTCTCGCCTTTCTCTTTCTCACGGAGGATTGGACTAGTAGAGTCCGCGCCAGGGGCGTATCATCGCACAGACGCAAGAAGCGCGCGCTTGGCTCCTCCAAAAGTTAGTAGCTTCAAAAAGAATTATCTTCTACGAATCTCTTGAAGGAATGTCCTGCTCGTCCAACGTAAGGATGATTCTAAGATAGGTTTAGCATTATTTGGTATTTCGATTAAGGAGCCCTCGAAATAAGATAACGTTTGGAGCCCTCCGGCTGTTTGATCCGCCCCTGGTCCACACGATGATAAATGAGAAAGAGCACGCGGGTGACTTTAGTCGCGTGTTCCACGTTAGCGCGAGCGAATCGGCTTCGCCGCGATTATGTCGGCTAGAGGATCTCCAAAGTATGTTTGCAGTGTTGAAAATGCTGACGCCGAGGAGAAGCGGATCGGTGGGCGCAGAGGACATCGCGAACGGCCACGAGGAGAAGGAGCCTGCGACGACGAACGTCGGCGCCGTGACACCCGGCTCCTACGAGAACCCTGGCGATGGCTCCAAGGAGTTCCTCTCGACAGGGAGAACCGGAAGGAGAAACGCTCTGCCAGATATCATGGGTAAACACGCCGAGACCGGAATCTCGGATCTGCCGGAACGCTTTGGGGAGCTCAACACCGGAGCAGGTGATAAACACTTTGCTTTTCGATTAACGTAATTTGTACGGGGGTTGATTTATATTGTTTATTTAAATGGAATACAGTTGCCGCGCGACCCTCATCGAAACATTGATAACGCTTGCTCGTTTCCATAAAGATGCGGCCAATTGACAAGTAAATATAACAACGAGGATTGTTCCTCGCGGAAGGTGTTATTAGTTAAGAAATGCTTGGCCACGTTCCATGGCTCGTCGATTGTTTTATCGTGGCAATCCACTCGCGCCAGACAAATATCCTTGTTAATATCCAGTGTCGGGTAAAAAATGATTTGCTCATTATCGATCCGCGCGATGCATCCGATGTAATTACTTTCGTGCTACGTGGAATCGTGCGTAGGAATAACGCGGAGAGATTAGCTTAATTAAATGGATCGTGATGCGAAACGCTGCAGGGCGTTGGACTAATGCGTCCTGACCTTAATACGATTACTCTCAGAGAAAATTTTAAAGTAGGCTTGTAACCATTTATTAGCGCGAGGCACTCCTTTAAAAATTGTTCCGTGCAGTCCTAATGGCTTCTAGAACGTGTCGTCGTGATTGCGAGTGAATTGACAAGACGTTGTTTTTCAAATTTCAGATCAGGCCGGCACAAGTGGAACGGATCTGAGCCAGCCAGGCACGTCGAAGCAGCACGGCTGACGAGTCCATCCGATTCCAGCGGATTGAAATTTCGTTCGTGAACACGGGAGACGAATTTTTGTCAGCCCACGTCGATCAACGACTTGGAGTGGACGACGAACCTATGATCTCTTTTCCTGGCGCTCCAGCATGCGAACTAGTTGCGCGCGCCTGCCGCTAAGGAACTTACTCGTTTAAGGACTCGACAAAAAGAATCACAGATTAGAATACGACAGAACGTCTCGATTTCTTTCACCGTGAGGTTGTAGAGTTCAAGGATTGTTACGCCTGCGTGTCTCGCAAAAGGTTTGGAGAGAGTTTGCGCACCGTGAGCACTTTCGAGAAGCCACCCTTACGCGTACATATACAATTACACACACAAAGACGCATTCTACGAGATGTGCATTATTGTAGAGATAAGCCAGACCGAGTGCAATTTTGTCGGAGTGAATTTTGTGAATTTTGCCGCGATGAAGCCTCGCTTCGCGCGGTCTCCCCTTTAAAAAGGGGGCGACAAGTATTTTCGCGGTGGTCGTGCAATTTTAGCGCGCCACTCGATGTAGAAGTAATTCGATATAATAAATTCTAGTGGGCCCGGTGCGGCGTCTAGGTGCGAAAATTTTTACGGTCGACCGCACGACTTTCGCGCGAACGAGCGCGCAATAAGTATCAGTATTTATATATAATTTACGTCAGAGGATACAAGCGAATTTCCTCCCCAGTCTGCGCGATATCGACGCGATAATTCGATATTGTGCTTTCGTTACCGATATACTATTGCCGAACGGATCCTTCTTATTTATTCGTCCTTGACGGTGCCATTGTTTAAGCGGATCGCCGGTTTCCTACGTAGATAGTTTTTAGCAGCTTTGCCAATTAACTGTCGCCTCGTGATTGTAAATATTTCTTGAACACCCGTTGCTGCGCTCCTCGGGAATTACATTCGTCAGTTTCACGATTGACGTAGATTAGCTCGTTACGATTGTTCGTCGTCTCGCGGGTATCACGTGATTTCCGAGCCCCGCTGAATGGGACCGTTGCCGAGAGTGCATAATTTACGAATGACCGATGCGACGACTAACGAGGATTTTCAGATGTAAACATAGATGTACGATTTTGCGATACGACGAGACTAGCATTAACGAGCTTTACGACGAACCAAGTTGGCGTACGGTCCAAGTTGTACATTGACGGCCTTTTATCTATGGTTATTCTTCGAAGCTACGATTCGAGGGATATTGCGCACGATTGTAAGGAACTAAGTAAAAGAGTGATACGCGCGAAGGACCTTGGTCTAATCTTACTGTACAATATAAAGATTAGCTATTAGAAAGCGTGTACGTTATTCCGCGACGACACGCCTCTCACTCTTCTCTTTGTCTCTTGGCCTACCACTTAGCAAATACAAGTTTATATGCATATGTCGGGCTTTTAATTATCCGTTTATCGAATCGATCGTGACGACGAGCGTGCGGCGAGAGCATCGAAACCCTACCGTTCCGCCGAATCAACGCGCAGTTCTGCATCGTGCTGAACGAAGGTGCGCGTATAATCGCTTCTTGAAAATACATAGAAATTAAAGAGCCGAGCTTGGACGCGGGTGATCGACATTATCGCGATTCAACGTCCTCGCGAATTGTTATTAAACCAGCGCGAACAAATGAGCGCCACGGACTATCGATGCGCCCGTGTTCACTCGCTTGCCTGTTCACAGGCGTCCGCGTAAACACGAGGCCTCCCTATCGGAACTTCCGCGAATACAAAAGGGGGATGGACGCCTGAAGTAGGTCGGAATTTACTGACCTACGCATTCACGCTCCTCGCGAAAGCGACACTCTTTCGCGAGTTTTCTCGACAATGGTGAAAATTCCAACGCGGTGTGCTGAGACACGCGCGATATGTCGACGCAAGAAGTAAAAATAGAGTAAGCCTTTCTTCTTCCTTTCCTTTTTTTTAACAGACGCGTGCTGGCTGGAAGTAGCATGCACATTTCACGAATTCACGAAACATTTTTCGTTCGTCGAACGAATCCTTTTCGAATTACCTCCCATTAATTCCTCTTTTAGAACAGTGAATGAGTGATTTAAAATGCGCAGAGAATTGCGCGTGACGCTCCTTGACTCACTTCTACCGGAAAACAATTGGTCATGCTTGAGAACGGGCCCGAATGCGCCACCTTGTACCATTATGACCACGCTACTGGTGTTCGAGGATATTCTACTGGTATAGTATCGGTAGAGTGGGGTTGGTGCGCGTTGACGTAGGGGCGTAGAATTAGCAAACCTCGACGAGGGGCGGTGCCGGTCTTATCGGTAGATCTGGTTAGGTACGCATTTTTCTTGTCGACGAGGGTGCGCGAGGTATGATGGATGCGTCCTCGTCCAGATGCATATAAGAGATGGTTAGGCTTTTAAGTAAACACTCGACGGAAGGTCAAGTTATAGCAGGTTTATAACGCCGGAAGAATATGGAGGCCATGGAGGCCCATGACGTCGCACAGGGGTGCTCAAATGTAGAACAAATGCTACCGTCCCTTTTTTCGATCCAGACTAATTCAGAAATCACGAAGTAGATCACATTTAAAAATCGATGCTAGACAGCTAAAGTATTTAATATCGTATTTACGTTCATTCGTAAATGTAACGCCGATGGAACACAGCTCAAGGTCTAATTCTCGAACCGGAGGAGAGTGGAAAGTTGGAGCCACACAGGGTGGATAGTTGAGTGCCACTAGGATGCTCGGGACGAGCGATGAAATGTAAGCAGAAGTACACGGTATAATTGTAGATGAGGGTAGGTAGGCTAGGAGGCACTTGTCGCTGGTGCGTCCTACCCGAGGACGCAGACGGGAAAGATTAGCCCGCTGTATAGAAAACATAATAGTATACAAGTCAGTTCCACGCGAGTGACAGTCCATTTTCACCCGTCCTCTCGGACAGAAGCAATTATTTGCTTTTGCCGCTGAGCCACTGCCCGCGCGCCGTTATCCAGCCTTATTCAAACTGTCGAAGTAACGCGAAAAGGACGGTATACTAGGTACTCGAGTACCGTTCCAGCAAGCCCGTCACCTTACAATCCTGAAATAGTCCTTCCACGGTGGATGGGGATCGTTACAGAACGCGTGCGCGCCAATTCGTTTAAATCGACGGGATCTCGCGACGAGGATGAGGCGAGTAGAAATCTGCGCGCGAGCACGTTCAAATATTGAGGATACTGGAGCGCGATTTAACCGCATTTCAAACGCGGCATGATCTTTCCGCGATAATAAAGTGAGAACAGTACTTCGCGCAAGAGAATCCCAGATCCATTCTACGATCATTTGCTTCGATTGAGGAGGATCCATCGCGGGCCAAATCGAGCGGACGCCTTAATGGCGGCAAACAAGGTGCGATCCACTAGCGAGAAGTCGGACGAGGAAAGATGCACGGAGGAGATTCAATCGAGTAAGTTCGAAGCTGCCGGCAAGAACATATCCGTCATGCGGAAATTTCGATGGAAGGGACCCAATGCTCAAATGCACATGGCGATCGACGTCACGTGGGTATAATTGTCGAATTTTTACGATAGTTTCTTAATATAATCCACTTTTGAGATGGGTAGATTGTACGATATGCCTGAAAACGAAGGGGTCGAAGGACAATGTCTATTTTTATTTGAAGCTCGATCATGAAGGATTTTATAAGATTTTTTCCGGAAATTTGATCGAACGCGTAACGAGAACGTTCTTCGATAAGGACGGACCGTAATGGCGTTCGTCAGGTAGAGCCCGCACACTCCCATCTAGGTATCGAGTGGCCGTTCGATCGTTTATTGAGTTCTCGTTGTTTGCTAAGAGGCGGACGCTACCCGCGCCCATTTTCCACTCGGGCAGCGTGATAAAACTCTAAAATAACGAGCTTATCCTCCATTCGCCATGCTATCCTGTTCGGAACGCACCGTCGGCGAATGCGCATCGCGTAGAAGGTGCATTTACGTTCGATCAGCCGGGCACCCGTGTGACCATCGTGATTCGACTAAATCAGATCGGGACGATTCTTCTTCTTTTTTTTATCAAACGAAAAAGATCGACGACAAATAAATCCACCGGCGGAAAGATGGACGCGAGGACAGAAATTAATTTCGGGGATTACGGGATCGATGGGTAATGAGAACGAATGGAAAATCGGGGTTGGAAATTGATTGGAAGGTTCGCGATCGTTAGGTAAAAAAAAAAGAGAGGATAGAATCACGGAGAACTGTATCTACACTTGCGCATACGCGATTTAATCCCGCGACGAAGCTTCCCTCGGACGAGTCGGAAAAATCTCATCAATTTCTCGAAAGATAAATACGATTCGTGGATTTCGGTAACGCGCTCACGAACTAATTTGTTTTTTCATTTTCTTTTGTACTCGCGGAACGTTCCTATAACGTTCGCGCTCGTTATTAAACGCGTACGCAGGTTGACGTATTAATGGCAGTGCTAAGGGAAGGATTATAAATTTATGATCACGTCGTACACCGACACGCAACAGATCGGCAATGATGGTGAACACCGGTAGTATACCGCAGAATGTGCAAAACCTAATGGAACAGTTGTTTACCGCAGGAGGGTTTGACGTCAAACAATCAGTTTATCCACATGTCAGGGGTGGAATTAATTTATGCGTTTGCACTTGTCGCAGGTCGCCCAAGTACAACGTGCATTTCGGCTTGTTCGATGCCCACAAGTCAAACGTGATCGCACCCGAAAGTAAGTAGAAACTGCCAATTTCGATGTAGCATAATTATCACCGTGTCGTCCGATTGCCGTTCAATTCGAAACAGCAAGAATACGCGTATTCCGTGTTGCGAAATTTTATTAATTTCCATTCTTAATCGTCGCGTCTCAAGTGTCGGCCCCCGTGATGCGCTCCACCGAGGCTTTCAATCCATCCACGGATAGTCTACACGCCGCGATGAGACCGATCATCTTGCTGGCCCAATGCTTCTCCATGCTTCCTGTTTCCGGCGTCAACACTCCGGATGCGTCCTACCTTAAGTGAGCAACATCCAAAGCGTCCAAACGAATCTTACTCTTTTTCATCCGAAGGCAGAAGTGCACAGGTCGAAGGAAAGAAAATACGGAACTGTTCCTTTTTTTCTACAGATTCACTTGGCGCAGTCCCAAGATCATTTACACCGCCATCTCCTTCTTCGGCGCGTCCATGATGACCATCTATAATATTATACGACTCAGCAAGACAGGAATCAACTCCATGAAAACGAGTAAATTTCTTGAGATTGACTACTAGGTCGCGCGAAACGAACACTCTTGGCTTTTCACGTTTTGTTGTTCTCGTTTCGTCGAGCACGCAAGAGGCTTGATAAATTAATGCGAGCATTCATTTTCTCTTTCGCTCGGCTCCCCCAGCGAGCCTAGTGTTCTACGGGACGACGATCATCGCGAATTTTCTCTTTCTCAAACTGGCCAGGCAATGGCCCTGCCTGCTGCTCACCTGGGAGAAACTCGAGCGAGAGTTCACGACCCGGCACCGCAAAGTCTCGAAGATCAGCCTGGCCGCCAGATTTAAAATTACGACGGCCGTCGTGATGATCCTCGCATTGCGTAAGACTCTTCCTTATTAATCGCGAATCCATTTCTCATGTTTCCGAGAGATCGATCATTATTTCGCAGTGGAGCATATTCTATCCGTTCTTCACGGGTACAGCAGTGCTCTGGAATGTGCCGCGGTGCGCGGTGACACGGACATCATGGGCACGTACTTCCAGTCGCAGTTTCCACAGGTAAGTGCAGAATTGTTTATAAAATATTAACGTCGAAATCATTTTTGAACGCCGTTAAACGTCAAACGCCAATCCAATAGGCTATTCATATTCGACGAACCTTCGAATTTTAGCGCTCATTGGATTTTCTTCGGGCCAATGACGCGAATTACAAAATATCGACCTTCGATCGGCTTATCCTAAATCTGTCCGAATTGCAATCGACTAACGCCTTTTTGCAGATATTCTCTCACATCTCGTACAGCCTCTGGAAAGCGTTACTGGTCGCCGGCGTTAACATCCTCAGCACATTTCTCTGGAACTTCGTGGACCTTTTTCTTATTCTCCTCAGCATGGCCCTGGTCGACCAATTTAATCAGTTAAACAGTCGTCTATATTCAATCAGAAGGAAGGTAAGACACGAAAAAGTACGACACGTCCTCGCGCATCGAAATAAGGTCTTCGAGAAGTCGATATGTAACCTCCGACGAGTTTTCTTGTCAAAACGTCACGGCCGACATCGGGAATTAAAGTGAGAATGAGAAACAATTAATTTCGCGTTACAAGCGCTCGTTGTATAGGGAAACAATTGAACCATACTAATAAATACCGGGGCTATTAGCACTGTTTTGATGTTAAGGCAATGCCGGAATGGTGGTGGGCAGAGGCCAGGAACGATTACAACCATTTAGCAACCCTCACCAGGCGACTGGACACCCACATCTCGAGCATCGTTCTGCTCTCCTTCGCTGTCGATCTTTACTTCATCTGCATTCAGCTCCTGAACTCTTTTAAGTATAGAAAACGATGTATTTTACGAATTTTAGGAATCGCGTTGTTTTCATTCGTAGACGTAGCCTGCACGATTCTCTCTTCGTTCTACTTTTTTTTTATTAATCTCTTCACGATCGAATAACAATCGACGATGAGTGCTTCTTAAGCTAGCCACACACGCTCCGGTTTGCCGGAGAGGCCGGCCTGCGCAGTCGGACTGTACAGTTTTTCCGGAACGTGTGTGTGACAAGTTCGCGCAGTTTTCGGGGACTGAACAGGCGGCCGGAAAAGAATCGAAAAACGATTCTTTTGGCCTGTGCAGTTATGACTGTACAGGCATACCGGAGCGTGTGTGCCATCGTGCGACCAGTTGGTTCGGTTTGTTTGTTCGCAATCACGGCTAAGCCCACCGAAGCTATAGCGTCGTCTTCCATGGATGATTTTAAAATATAGTAATTAAAAAAATACAACCGATTTTTACCGAGCGTGTGTAGAGTCGCGTCGTCGTCGTCGGAACTCGGGTAAAACTGTACAATCCGACTGCGCAGGCCGGCCTCTCCGGCAAACCGGAACGTGTGTGGAGTCGCGTCATCGTCGTCGGAAATCGGGTAAAACTGTGCAGGTTAAACTGCGCAGTCCGGCCTCTCT
Source organism: Tiphia femorata (assembly GCA_944319695.1). NCBI lineage: Eukaryota > Metazoa > Arthropoda > Insecta > Hymenoptera > Tiphiidae > Tiphia > Tiphia femorata. The sequence goes on from OX090902.1 coordinate 8,669,566, forward strand.
GTCAAACCGGAACGTGTGTGGCTAGCTTTACGCATCAGAGAAACAGCTCGATTTTCATTTCTGCAGCCCGATGCGCGACGTCATACAGAAGATCTACTTTTGCTTCTCCTTCGGCTTCCTCGTGGTTCGCACCACCGCCGTCTCTCTTTACGCGGCCTCCGTCCACGACGAGTCCCTCCTGCCCGCTCCAATTTTGTACAGCGTCCCCGGTTCGAGCTACTCCACGGAGGCAAGTTGCACGAATTTACGAATTTCCGTCGAATTTCGATTTCTCTACGTCGGAGAGTCCTTAGAAACGCTCACGAATCTTTGCTTCGCAGGTGATGAGATTTTTGACGCAGGTCACCACCGACAACGTCAGTCTCACTGGTATGAAATTCTTCTCGATCACGAGGAGCCTCGTACTAACCGTAAGTCCTACGTACGACTTTAATTTTATACTCTCGTGCTTGTAATCGAAACGATCCTGCCAAATGGAATTTAACACTAAACCTACCGAAGATTTTTTCCATATGGGGATTTCCCTTGTTAATCGGTCATTTTTACCTGCGTTTGGTAGCTTTAGTGTTAAGAATGATGTAACTTAACGAGGCAATTCGCTTAAAAGATGTTCTCCCTTCAGGTGGCAGGTACCATCGTGACATACGAGCTAGTCTTGGTCCAAATCAATAGCTTTCAACAGACGGACTCATCCAACATCACGCACATATGCCAGGTGTGATATACCACCCTTAGACCGATTAATTTCATAAATTCTCTGTGTCGGCTAACTCTGTGTAAGCATCTACGGCGGCTCGTAAAGTTTTATCTGCTTCCTCTACCACCCCTCCGCTCCTTATGCTCCCTGTTACTCCCGCTGTGCAGTTATCGAAGCTTCGATATTACCCCACGTGGCACGCATTATTACCTTTTTCTATAGAATCCACGCCCCGTTCTCTCCCCCCGTGAAGCTTCTCCCATTTCCCAACAGTCCCACCTTGCATTATTGGCACTCCTATACTATCTGCATTTATTGCGTCCAACGTGAGAGCGTGAGAACGCTCGACCTCGATTAATCCGTCCTCTTCCACCGATGGAAAAGTGTATTTTCGGTCGACCGCCGAGTCCACGAGCTCGAAGCTCAGGGGTGCAGCACGTATCGCGAAATTATCCAAGGATAGTCGAGCGTTCCACCCCTCTCGGTTGCGAGTAGTGAGAAAATGCAACTCGACGTTCGACGTCATATTCGATGCGGAAGACGCATTGAGAATTTTCGACTTTCCCTTACCTCTGACTTTTTCCTTTGATCAGTGTTTTTATGTACGTTTGTATCTATCGTTGACTTCTTCTTGTGAATCTATATTTTTTTTTTCTGCGAAAGATTGATAAAGTGCGTTTGTTCGATCTCTGTCTGTATTCTTAAGTAAGACCTGCATCGGGCTACATCTGAAGTTTCTTAAATGTCGTGTTACTTCATTTCTTAATTGTCGTGTCGTTTATCCTTGACCTCTCTCCATTGCTTATTCAAGTCGGTGTATTCTCGATTTTCTGTCTTCTGCCAGAGTCCTACCCTCCTCTCGCAACGTCTCGTTCTACTGACTGTTACTGCTTGGTGTTGCCCGCGACAATGAAACACGGTTTTAATTCTAGTATGATTTTTTCTCTTTTTGTAGTCTTTCGATTTGGACGATTATGCACTCGTCTCAGGTTAAAGAATCGAGTAATCCTGAGGTATTCTATTCCGAAGAGAAAGAGAGACAGAGTGGTGACCCTTGGAATTCATATTCCAACTATATCGACGTCTTCTTTAGACTTAATGTTAGCCCTGATATTAGAACGATATTTGTAGTGAATATTAAAGTGCCTGCAATCATTGGCTCGCGCACCTGCGAAACCGGAGATGACAACCGTTTTGGACACCGCGTGATCTTCGGATGATCCGTTGTATGTTGTTTATTACATATTCAGTAGCACGTCGATGGATCCTAGAATAAGTCCTAATTTCTCCGTCATTGTATCAACATCGTGCACGGTATGAAATTAAAGCGGTAAATCGTTGACGATTCACGTGAAAGATTTATTTCTTTGTTAAAGTGGCGTCAGACGGAACATAAACGGCGCCGATACGTGTATTGCATTAAAAGGTGACAAAGTACTAATACGCAGTCACGGTACTTATACGTAGGTAAAATTCTTAAGTATTAATCAATGCGCATGGAAGTTGAGTAGAAGCATACGATTCATCTCTGTAGCAAAACGCGGTGGTCTTATCGTCATTAACTTATCGCTTTTGAAACACGTAGATGTAAAACGAAGTCAATGACAAGAGTGGTAAGAAATAAAATCGTGAATGGTAACGAGTAAAAACATAAGTACAGTTATTAGTAATCGCAATTAGAAGCAACGACACCGTCTGCAGCATATCGTTAATAAAAAAGCACAGCCTTGTCAACAATATCATAGGGTACAAATTTGTGACGAAAATTTCGAAAGATTGTCGCCAAAGATGGGGCCTTCGTTCCTCGATGCGTTATCTCGCAGGATCTCGTGGCCGCACCTTCCTCCGTAGTCTAGCGGTAAAAGAAGTCGAGAGTTCTTTTTCCTTCTTTTTTTGCTCGGATCTTATTTCTTCATGGCAACGTTGAATTGCAGCAGGACGACCTCGTAAGTCACTATAGCTCCAGCGACCTGGGACATTAGCGGAGATTGCTTTATAATATTTACGAAAGAAACTCGATTTTTTTGTCACGCTTCTTTTCTTCATTATCATTTTCTTACCGCTAGCATGAAGTTCCTCGTAATGGAGAAGAAACGCAGTCCCGTGAGGGTGACATCGTCGGTGGTCAGTTGGTACTGCAGTCTCTGGGTCTGTAATCGTTAATTCGTTTAATGCAAATGCTCCCATTCTTCTACCCGCATATGCGGATTCTGGTAGGAAGAGGATTTCGAGAACAAAAGACTCACTTCGACATTATAACTAGAACCAGAGCAACTGTATAGGAAAGGCAAGGCCATCTTGCTCTGGTCGTTAATTCTGGCCGTGAGTAAAGTGACGGCGCAGGTTCTGCCGATGAGAAAAGCGAAGGATCCGAAGAAATAGATGCTGCTCAGGATGGAGCTGTTCGGTTTGCTTTTGGAACATGCACGAAATAAAGAAAATTTCATTCTCCATTGTTTTATTCTCAAATCGATTTTCATCCTTAGTTAAAAATTAATCAGAACCAGGGAATCGAGACTTATAATATAAAAAGGCAATCTGCCGGGAGGTAGTCCGAAAGTTACCAAGCCTCAAAGAGGCTTAACAATTCTTTCAAACTTCTACGAAATTCCCTCGAGGAAATTTTGCTCGAAGAACTGGTATATCGATCCTCGAATATACGTACCTCAGGCCATTGAGTAACTGTAGGCATATGAAGTACAGGTTGTTGGCGAAAGACAGTAGAATTATCGGCGAGATCTCATTGTCGACTTTCTTCACCATGGAGCTCAAGGTCGCGAAATCTTCTCTCAGCTCGCACCAATCCACGCCGGCACGATGCCGCTGGCTAAATGTCCTCACCTTCTTGTTCAGCGTCTTGTACCTCTCGGCAAGACCAGTGGACACCTTAAAGCGCAGAAGAGAAGAGAAGAAAGGAGAACGTCCGTCCTCGAAGCTTCGAAAGATACATTGATTTACTTACAAGCATGACGAACACATCCGTGAAGTTCCACGTGAACGTGGCTATTTTGCTGACTATGAAAATAAACATCCCGAGGGCGAAGTTGTACTCGACTGCGTGGGGAATCGATAATGCGTATTAAGCGGTGAGCGAGAGCAAGGACGAATTAAGAGCAAAGGAAAACACGAGACTCACGGATGTCGAGAACGAAGTCGTGAGAGGCGGAGCAGTAGATCTTGAGGAAGATTGGAAAGGTCGCGTTCTCCGCCACGCTCCAAGTATAGGCAGTCGCGTTGTTTGCGATGCTCAAGAGATGCTCCACCAGAGCCAACAGAAGGATCACGCTGCTTATCAGCGCGAATTTCCAACGGAGACGAGGTCTCACCGACTTGTTGCTGTAAGTTGAAATCCAAAGTCTAATTAACCCCTTCTCATTAAAATGCACATTCGAATCGAAGCGCGTGTAAACGGTGGAAAGGAAACGATCACGTCGGTGCCAAGGATGCGTAGGGATAAGGATGACTTGGAAAACGAATAAATCGGTTTCCCGAAAAGTCGCGTGACACCTATAGTTTTACACCTCCGTGATACGTGTTCGTGGCCAATTAGGAAAATAATAATTTCCTTATCCCATTGGGATCGATGACCAGGGCACGCGGCTTAGGAGCGTTGCACGCGAGAATCAGGTGCAAAAACACGGTGGTTAATCACTGTACCCCGCCACGATCGGCGGGAATAATAAATAAATGAAATATCGACCTGTCGACGTATAGTTCCATGGCTCGCCAGTCCTGCTGAAGAGCCACCCATCGGGGAGACAGCCAGAAGAATATCAGATTGCCCAAGAGGCTGTTTGAGTAGAAGACGGCGCCCGCAGTCGCCGCGGCGATGCCTCCTAAAAATTTAAAGCTCGCTCGAAGATTGCAAAATATAGCTGCAAATGCTAACAATCCTAATTCTTTCCTACTTCATCTCTTTTCACGAAATCTCTAAATTCTCTCGAGTCTCGCAATAAGAAGAAGCCCGTCTCGTCCTCTCTGTGAACATTTTCTAGCATGTTCCGGCTTCGAGAAAGACTCGAGAAGGATGGAGAGATTTGAGAAAAAAAAAGTCCAAATCACTTGGAATGTTCGAGATGAAGATCAAGTGCATGGATATCATTATCGAATTGAACATTATGCGGATATACGTAGCTCAGTATCTGTTTACCGTGTACTTCAAAGGTCTCCGCGTTGAGGGTCCTTATCATGTGAATGACAGAGATGGTCGCCATTACTAATATCGACGTGGCTACGAAAATCGCATAGCCGGTGCGGAAGGAGAATTTGTTGAATCTGAGAGAGGCGGGGGAAGGTGAGCGTATACCCGTGACCGGAAATATTCCGAAGACTTGGGCCAGTCCCAGAATGGGACCGATCGCACAATGAAAGCTCTCCGGATCCTGCGGAAAGAAGGACGCAATTAATTTTCGTCTCATTATTATTTACGGCGATAGCTGAACGTTTAATCTGTCTCGACTCTAACACTCTATCGCAATTACCCGGTTTTTTTTTTACGTCGCACGAAAGGAATATCTAATTTACTGTCATTCGCGAGCAACGAACTTCAACCGTGATATTAGATCCTCGACTATTCGGAAGTCCCCTTATCGATTTGTTGTTACCGAAGAGGGGTCGTCGAATCGTTTTGATCGCGGGAAACGTTCCTCGTAGCGTTTATTGAAACACGATATCCGCTTCCATCTAACGGGCATGAGGGGCACGTTTTCACCTACGGCACTCCGCACCCCACACGCCAAGTGTCGGGGAAAATATTTGTAGGACAAATTGGATCGGTAATTTTTCCTAGTAACGGATCGATTATCCTCGACAGGCAGTAATTATCGAGAGTCGTTTGTTGACAATGCGACGAGGATGAGAGGCTATCGTCGCGATGCAATTTGAAAGAATTCAATTGTGCTTACATAATTTCGATCTCGATCAATTTTCAACAGCAAAATTTGTTTTTTTTTACTTGCTCGACATCCCGAAAATCTCGTCGCTTTAAAAATGGAGTGAGAATTGTCCGTTTAACACGTTGACTGCCACGTCACCCGAATTTGGGTGACGGTTTCAGTGCCTGATTATAAATGATCAAAATAGGTATTTGGAAGTATAACTAACGCTTTAGACAGGTAACTAAACAGTCGTCAAAATTCAATGTTCCGTGGCAGTTAATGTGTTAATGTATTCTCACGTTACTGTCTGTAGTTATTCGGTGATCTTGGCCAGGTACGTTGTTTCGAACTAAAGTCCGAGAATGCGGTGCTACTTGTTCAGGCGTCTGGTGAATCTCCTGCAATGGCAATCGCTCGTTGCTCTTAGGACGTCGAATCTTGTCGTTGTTCTTGAACGGCTGAGCCTGTCCCTTGAAAGGCCATATTCTCCGACCGAATCTCTTGTTCGTCTGAAGCTCGAACGCGCCGTTGATCGCGAGATCTTTGCCCTTGAACATCATGTCCCGTGTCTCCGCACTGATATTCGGAAAAGCGACCATCACTCCCGCCAGCATACTGCGAAAAGTCATTTGAAATGTTTAGCAACGAATAATTCATAATTCCAGGGAAGAACTTGCCGATTAATAATCCTTCCTGCGATGCCAGATATAAAATACAATCTCGGATCATCCCTCACATTTTTATCAAACTTGATTCTCACGAGTGTAGGAATTCTCTATCTCCGTACAGGAAAATCTGCACAGTTTCCTTCGTCTCGTAGATCGATCTCTCGAAGTATCCTTGGAACTGCCGTGCACGCTCTTCCGAATGCGCGAAAGAGGAATCCAAATGTCGAATAAAAAGAAGAATAAATAAATAGTAAATTCTCGCCGTTTAATTTTCACGTCCGCGAATGAAACGACCGTTATAAGGTCACTTCCGCCTTGAGAAAATCTGAAAATTCTCTTTCGCCTCGCGACACCACTCGAAATCTACCTCGTTAACACGAGTCTCCTTGACGAATGAGTCATTCGACCGGCAGCGCAGAAATCGCTGGAGGGTCTCGCGGCATCGGGAGCCGGAGGGTGTCTGCTTTCCGTTTGCTGGAAACTGTCGTCGCGAGCGAGGAGGGATCGAGTTGTACGATTGATCGCATCAGGGGCAAAGACATTTTTTTCCGGACCACGCGAGAGGCAGCCAGAACGAGACGGATCGACAACCTGCTAGTTCCCACGTTTCCTTCTCTACTGAAAAAGGTCAAAACTGCTCGAGGTTCGTGTTAGCGCGTGCGCCGCTTATTAAGAAAATTGCTTCACTGGAAGAAGATGTGAAAGAAGCGCGAGAAGATATTAAAGTTAAGAGAGGAATCGATTATTAATAGTGGTAGGATGGTAGTGTACAAAGACGATTAATCATTGGGACGATCGTAATTGTTTGTTACTCATCGGCTAAACAAACGCTTCGAAGCTCTTCTAAAGAGGATTGGTAGATTGCACATGCATCCCTTCCTTCTCACCCCTTTCGCCTCATTCCACCCTCTCTCGCGCCCTCGCGCAGCAACGGAGTTGACACTTCGTCATTTCCCGAATAAGCCCGCCCTTCGTGGATGCGTGCCGCGTTATCGCGACCTTCGCGCGTTTATCAGCTTTTTTCTCTTTTTTTAATTTTCAAGCGTCGTGCGGGGAAAAGGGCGGTTGTGCCAGGAGAGCGAGAACGAAAGTACGTAAGAAAGTGAAAGAGGGAAGAACTTATTTCGTTCGGATTAGTACTTATGATATTCGTTGGCCTTGTTACTCGCCTTATTAATCGATGATCTCAATTAATCTTAGAAACGTACCTGGGGTCGCGAGGCGATCCAAAGCTTCTGCTTCGCCTGCGAAAACAGTCTTTCTCGTTTCCTTCGGGCATTCCCCGCTCAATGATCAATCCCAATAGGATTCTTAATTAAAAAGAAAAAGAGGAGAGCATCGTGAAGTGGTCGAGCGCGTTCGGTTCAGTCGTGGGTCTCCATCGCGTTTGATCACCGTTTACTTTTCCACGGATGCATTCGCGACAGCCAGCTCGTTAAAGTAAAATAAGTAAAGTTGAGAATGCAGAAATATTCCAATAGAACGTTTCACTCGCGCACCTTCGCCGCGCGAAAGGAATTTCCTTGGGTGGCGTGTCCGCGCCACTTGTTTTCCTACTGAAAGCTAGAAGGGGTGGCGGGATTCTTGTCCCGCCCGCCAGCGTCAGTCACGCGCGTACCAGCGACCGTCCGAGCTAGGCTTGTTGCTCATCTCGTTCGCGGGTGGATGTCGTAATTATCGATCTCGTAATAGAAATGCACCACGCCGCATCGTCCCGACACACGCGAAACAGTTATAAGCGTTACACGCCTATGATAATCTTACATCGCGTCGATCTCTATCTTCCGACGTATACCACACTTTCTTTATTTCTTGGCGTCGCGTCAATCGAAGATTTGAAATCCGCGCGTCGATCAGAACGCGCGCATGGCAGCGATTCACATTCGAGAAACGTTTGGCGCGAAATTTGAAATCCGAACGGAACATTAGGAGGATAATTACTTACACGCAGGATTTCCATGCGTCGCGTCCCCGTCGTACGACATTTCTCCGGCACTTGATGCAACAGGTCCACCGGAACAGCCAAGAACGATTGAGGATCTCGCGTGGAAGAAAATCACGACGGAAAAATATCGAGCGAGTGCAAGCGCGGATTTTCGTAGGCTGAGAATGAGGCTAATCGGAGTCGGACTAGAGCATAGTGGTGCTCTGTTTTCCTCGCTTGGAGTCTCGTCCGATTAGTCAGTCGCCTATATCACTTGCTTCCACGTAGCATTGTTTTTCTCGCTTACTCCCTGTGCCACCTTCGTAGGCGCGAATAAATGTAGGCTCGTTGGTATAATAGGCACGCGCTGATACGTAGCTGTAAGTGTGTGTAATAGACTCTCTGGAGTAGTAGTAGCGCAGACGAGATATTGGAGAGAGTTTAAAATGGGTAGAGTCTCCTCCAATTTCGAACAAAATTGACGTTGCGCATTAGATTTATTATATCCCTCGTTCGTACGTGGTAGTAGGACGCATTAAAAGCGAGGAAAAGTAGTAGTAGTAATAACAGCATCGTGTGAACTTCCGTAAAAAAGATTTTGTAATTTAGCGACGACTTTAGTAAGGACATACATTGTTCGACATTCACCTAAAACTGCTAACGTCTTCCCAACGTCCGCGACATTTTCTGCCGATAAGGATAAAAGATTCCGATGGCGTGTCCGTTTGTACGGATGCGTGAGCATGTGGACACGGATGCAATGAAATATTCAAGACTGTGACTATTTCGTAAACAACTTGCATACGGTATCTATACCGAACACGGTCGATATATGATTTATAACGGAAGATATTCTTTTTTATTCGCTGTTAACATGTGAAAATTAATGAATTTGCGCACAATGTTCTGTAATATACATATGATGGACAGTAATAGTTAGGTAATATGTATTACCACAGTGGTTTTTCTTTGGGATTATTTTATTGTCTAACAATTTAAGGATATACAGTTCTTACCTGCATATATAAGATTCTGTAATGCATCAATTGTGGATCTTGCAGGGACGCATTAAGACAAAAAAACAGTTTGGATATTATTTACAAAAACTCGTAACGGAGCAATACAGACGTATTAGAATACAATTTTATAATCACTAAATCTTATAAAAGATCAATTTAAAGATAGATTTCAACTAGGTTGCGGAACAATTTATGACAGATTATAGATGCTACCTTTTCTTCAATTACACTTTCTTCTATGTAGAATTAAAGGCATCGATCTAGGAAAGCTTGTTTTACCATCTGGCACGTTGCACACCTGCTGTCTTATTATAATCTACTAAGTGACGGAATACTATTCGTGAAAGTCTCCATCGATGTACAACACCCCTAGCTCTAGAAGTGAATACGCATCTCTTTGTTAATTGTCGTAGAGCAGTTTGCCTGGGTATTTTTTCATCAAACTCTTTCACTGCAATTTCCTAATGAACATAAAAAAATTATACATAGGTTACAGTTTAATAGATAAATTTACCTTACTCTACTTCACATATGGAAGTTTTGATAAAAACAATTAATATGTTTAAAATAATTGGATAAGAAGTGCGACAATCTTTCGAGCGATATGATCTGGCATATATTAAAATTAAAATTTACGCATAATGTATCAAAATACTTACAATGATTTCTCGCGGTAAGATGTTATTACGTTTTAAAGCAAGTAAGCGAATACGTTCCACTGCATGCTCTTTACACATTTTTCTGCGTTTCATATCACGAAGCATCCAAGCTCCCAAAAACTTTGTACGTACATGTTGAAACTGTAAATATAAATGAACTGCTTTAGGTTGTAACCACGAAAGAGGTTAGAATTGTATTCACAGTTATAATATCGTTTAAAACCTGTTTCCAAGAAACTTTGATATCATGTGTAATAGAATGTAAAGGTTTTTTTATACTTACGCCAAAATCTACAATTTTTTTACTCTCTGCAGCTAAATTAGGAATAGCTGATATACAACGCGCTAGAGCCGCCATGATTTATAAGCAGCTTTCTTGCACTTTCTAGTCACGTGACGCACAGTGTGCGAATAAAATTGAATAAAGTATAATTCCTATGGTAGTATATTTCAAAATTTTCAACAAATTATTAATTTGCATTACTACAAGTGAGGTGAATAATAAACTTTATTAGTAAATACTGATATAAAATATCATTAGACTAATAATACGTTTACATTAACAGAGGAATGGTTAGTGAAAATTGCAAAATTAAGTTTGTTTCCGCAATTTCTTTATTCGTCTTTATTTGTTATTACTGTTATTTATATGTATGTACAGAAAACTGTATATAACCAATGTCTTTCGTAAAAGTATTATCGATTAAAAGTTCAAAGCTTATTTAGTCAATTTATCGTAACACCCTCAAGTGTAAACGGGATAAAAGACAAGGAAGTTATAGGTAAAGAAATATTTCGTAAAAAAGTGATCTGTATACGGTTTATGATATTCAGACTTATCTAGTCAGGTAATCAAAAGTAATTTGTAAAGCTGAAGTCTCACGTTCATTTGAAACCATTTGCATCATCACTTATCAAACCTATCACCAATTATATCATATGATATAGAACTTTCTCAAGATATTTGAACGATTTGTGTAAAAACATGTTGAACAGTGTCGAGTAAATCAAAGAACTCTCGAAAACTAGATAGAAAAATGTATTCACGATAATGAGGATGACGATGAAGAATCATTAGTAATAACGTAATAAAGAATAATAATAATTATAATAATAATGAGATGTTCTCTAGAGTATCGCAGATATAGGATTTATTATTTCCGTATAATAATTAGAAAATATAATTAAGCCGAGCTAAATTATGATGTCTGTTAATGTTCTCATGAAACAGATGTAATAGCTCTTGTAGTTTACTTTCTTTCCTCATGGAACTCAACCTTGCAAGAAATGAGGACATTTGTCTGACAACCATCGTAAGGCGTTCACCTTTCCTACGAAATGCTTTACGATGGAAAAAACGACGTAGGGACCATTTCGAAAGCCGAAATAGGCGGATACTGAAGAAACGTGGTATCAGCACGTTACTGTGTATAAAGGCAGTCCGCTGGATTTCTTTATCAACAGTATTCGTTCTGTGTTCTGTAAAAGGTAATTTCATGGAAAAGGCCGCTGTTGACGAGGGTAGAGATGTGACACTCGTCTCATTTGAGAGACACGAAGAAAGAAGGCAAACTACGTCGGCTACTATACGCCGGTGCCCATCCGGCGATAAATATGTACGGAAACTAGTTATTTCTTTTTCTGGGCCTTCTCGGCAGCCTTGGTGACCTTGCCCGCAGCATCCTTGAAAGTGACAGCCTTGATGACACCAACGGCCACCGTTTGACGCATGTCACGGACCGCGAAACGTCCCAGTGGCGGGAATTCTTGGAAAGCCTCCACACACATTGGCTTGCTGGGCACAAGTGTAACGATGGCAGCGTCTCCAGACTTGATGGCTTTTGGGTTTTCTTCTGTTGTTTTTCCGGTACGACGGTCACACTTCTCCTTGATTTCAGCAAACTTGCAGGCAATGTGGGCAGTGTGGCAATCCAATACTGGTGTATATCCATTGCTGATTTGACCTGGATGGTTCAGCACAATAACCTGTAATGAAAATAAGAATGTCAGGATTTTTTGTACAATATTAAATATCCGTACATTATGAAATTTAGATTTTTGTTTATAATTGCAGCATAATTTTTCAAAACTGGGTTAGTGTAAATATATCCAACTTACCTGTGCAGTGAAGTCTGCAGCACCTTTGGGTGGATTGTTTTTCGAATCTCCAGCAACATATCCACGACGCAATTCCTTAACAGACACGTTCTTAACGTTGAAACCAACGTTGTCTCCAGGTACTGCTTCGACAAGAGCTTCATGGTGCATTTCAACGGATTTTACCTCAGTAGTCAATCCTGCAGGTGCAAACGTAACAAGCATACCTGGTTTCAGTACACCAGTCTCAACACGACCAACTGGTACTGTTCCAATGCCACCAATTTTGTATACATCCTGTAAACAGACAAATCCTTATGTAAAATGCATAATCTCTTGTAAGTAACCTACCGAAATTATATATTTATATATATATATATTTAATCAGACACTTCTAGCCATCAACAGATCTATCGATCTTCTGGTGGAAACCACGAATGAATGTAATTCATTATCATCATACTAATCTCAATAGCATATATAATCATCAAAAGATCTTAATAATAAATACGAACATACCTGAAGAGGAAGACGAAGAGCCTTATCTGTAGGTCTCGTGGGTGGTAGGATAGCGTCAAGTGCTTCAATTAAGCATTTGCCTTCACCCTTGCCCTCCTTACGTTCTACAGTCCATCCCTTGAACCACGGCATTTTGCTGGAAACTTCCAACATGTTATCTCCATTCCATCCAGAGATTGGTACGAATGCAACTGCTGCAGGATTGTAACCGATCTTCTTAATATATGACGATACTTCTTTTTTGATTTCCTCGAATCGAGACTCTGAGTATGGTGGTTCAGTGGAATCCATTTTGTTCACACCAACGATTAATTGTTTTACACCAAGGGTGAATGCAAGCAGTGCGTGCTCACGAGTTTGTCCATTTTTCGAAATTCCAGCTTCGAATTCACCAGTACCAGCTGCGACGATCAATACGGCACAATCAGCCTGCGAGGTACCAGTGATCATGTTCTTGATGAAATCTCTGTGTCCAGGTGCGTCAATGATGGTAACGTAGTATTTTGCAGTTTCAAACTTCCATAGAGCAATATCGATTGTAATACCACGTTCACGTTCAGCCTTAAGCTTGTCCAATACCCAAGCATATTTAAAGGAACCCTTGCCCATCTGCAAGCATAATATACAAATGTTAAAATGTTATAATATGTTAATACAATGATTTCGCTATTCAAAGTATCTAGGTACAAGATTAAAAACCAATTTGAACACTCAGACGTACTAACTAACATCCAGCTATTAATAAGCCTTCTAGTGGAAACCACGAATGTAATGTAAATCTATCATCATAGTGTTTTATAATAAAATACTGTTGCATGGAATCGATAAATGAAACGGAGCTACCAAAAAATAGTTTACTTATGTTGTTGATTATATTAATTATTAGAAGCTCACCTCCTGGGCTTCCTTCTCGAACTTCTCAATGGTACGCTTGTCGATACCACCGCATTTGTAGATCAAGTGACCAGTGGTGGTTGACTTTCCAGAGTCGACGTGTCCAATGACAACGATGTTAATGTGAATCTTTTCCTTACCCATGATGTAGTTCTTGCGATACTTGTTCGATCAGAACTGCAATAAGAAAAGAAAATTTATTAAAACTAACGTCAGTTATACAACAAAATATAATACATTACTTGTGAGAGAGATGGAGCATATTTTTGAGGTTAATGATGATAAAATAATACAAGTAATGAAGGCAAGGTGAAACAATTCGGTCTGTACGATATTAAGCTTTGTATCGGCTTGTTAATTAAGTAAATCGAGAAATAGTGTGACCAAAGGTTCACTTTAAAAAGACCTTACTGTTATAGGTATCGCGACAACATGAACATTTCTCAAATCGAGCTAAAGTTTCGGTATAATACACATGGTGTTAAAAAACAGCAGGTACTTCTGTCCACCATCCACGTGGCGGAATGTGAATATTCGAGAACGGAACTGCCGGCCATTTTGTACATGGCGAGTATGCAACGTTGCCGCGATTTTCGTGACGCTTGGCATCACACGATGCCACGTTATGATTCACTCTTAAGACTTTTTTCCAGTTTTATCTACCGACGAAAGACGGGCGCTTTAACAGTAATTAAAATAATCATAGGAAACGTGTACCAAGGGTGAAACAAAAACCCAACAAGAGGCTATCTGCTATCTGAAAATACAAACCCAGTTCAGTACACTCATAAATACTTAATAGCATATTTTGAAAATGTTATCCTACGAATTCAATCGTACTACATTGTACAGACAATTGATCAATAAGGACTGTTGATGCGAATATTTTAAACGGAGTATTGAATGTATGTAAAGATCAAGTGTAACGGCTGGTACGAGTATGTCTCAATTGTATTTAATCTGACTACAATAATGTGTTCACGAAAAAAGTAATGAAAACTGTCAATAAGTTTTATTATGTTTATACACCTGTTACTTTAACGCTCCTAGTGCTCTCACTTTATCACTTTCACCATAATATGCTTTTATAATTGAGGTAAAGGTTATTTAAAACGTCGATTGTACCGAGTGCACTAGTAGTGCGATCGGGATATCATTATGCAAGGTCGTGAGTGCACATAAATCTCCAGCGAAGTTAAGAATTTCTGAACAGATTTGGATAGGGGCAATTCGTCACCGTTCCGGAGATTCCCTCCGTTCGAATTAACCAAAAATGTGTATGATCCTCATTGCTACTGCCTTACGCAACAAATGCACCGTCATTATTGCATTACAGAACATTACAATATTCCAGCAGTATAGGAACTCGTGATCGAAACTTCAGCTCTGACAAGCGACCGCCATAGTGCATCCGGTGATTCGTGTTTTACGAACACTTCAACGAGAAAACGCATTCAATAAGTCCATTTTCTTGCTTAGTATGCAGATTTTTTCGGGGATAAATTTGAATGGTGCTGTACGACGGTAAGTTTAGAAAGGAAAGCAAAGCTGGTACGTTATTTGGAAGGTCAGCATGCGGTCGGTGTTTGACCAGCCGGCAAATATGATGATACAACCATGCGCTTGTCTTTCACCGTGGATATTCACCGTAAAAACAAATTTCTCCATAAAACTGTTTACACAACACAATATTCCATTATTTTACGCGTCGTTATATTCTGTACCTGGGGGTCGATGATACCTCCTTAGTACAAAAATCGTTGGATTATCTTCCTGCGCGAAAACCACGAACAACCACTCACCTCCAGATGCCACGACAGAAAGAGATCGTCCAAGTGAAGTGACATGCGCACACGGCCTCCCGGCTGTAGCCTCTACAGCAGCGCACCTACCATATTGATCAATTGTGAAGCAATAAACTTTTTATGCTAATCATATTTGTTAATATTATTCAATGTAAACTACGTGCGTCACACATAACAAATATTCGTATAATTGTTTTAACAAAATTATAATGGAAGCGATCCTTTTCTGCATGCGAATGTCCTTACCTCAGAGCTGCGAGGGCGCTGGCATCGAGGCTATCGTTACGCAGCAACAACAGGCGTGCCGAACCTTGTATATATATAGGTAATCCTAGGATACGAATACATATATACCCATGGAGCAGTGAAACTGGAGAGTAGAACAGAAAATGATAGGATGCACGAGTTCCGTACATACATGTGAAATGTAAAGTTCAATTACGTGATACTTGACGCACAGCTAATACGAATGTCTAAACGATAGTGGCGTAAACATTTGAGTTTTACGATTTATATCTTTGGAATGCAATAACGCGATTTTATCGATTGGGAACGTTATTCATATTTTACAGATATCGTGTCTATCGCAGACATGGGAATGCTGTATGCCGCTTATCCTGTGACATAGGAGAAGAAAAGGAGACAATGTGTGTATGGAAAAGCAGAAAGATAATCCTGTCAACTGTTAACATCTTCAATTATTTTAATGCACGATTTCACAATGAGATGGGTAGTTTAATAATAGGCGACGTGTAGTTATACTGCATAGAGAATTTTCAATATATTTTTTATTCTTAACGTATGAACATTTTATACACAGGTACTATATAATGGTATTTAATCGGATTAAAGCTATATTTATTCACTTAGCGGATTACAACTGTTGCCATCTTTTTCCATATGTCAGCCTCTCTACAATATTGTGCAATTGCGAGAAATCGACGATTCGTGAAAATGTGAATCGTGAAATTTCGCCCGTCAACCGGCTCGCTGAAGAAAAAAACAAAAAAAAGCAAATACCAAAATTTATGCAACCATGCGTACTCCCACGACTAAAGTAAAAACGATCAGTGGGCGCGCTATATATTCTAAATTCACAACTATTATTACGTTGCACAACGATATTCGCGTAAAAGTTTCAACGATGCTGAATAAATAACGATAGAATTGCGCTTCGCGTAACTTATGACGCTCGGTTTTTACAGTCGCGTTAACGTAAACACAAAAGGCGTGTACACCAAATTTTATAGTTAATTCGTCTGTCCCCATGGCTTTTAGCGAGATGACGCTCCGTCTGGACCCCATAAAAGTTCTCTCCGTCGTTCTCCCCGAAGTTAGTATTGATCCAGTTTCTGGCCTGCCGAAGTATCAGTTTTTATTGACTGCTCTGTCTTTGAAGGCACTTTCGTCGGACAAAAGAGACGAGGATATTATCGGCTCTGGTTTTTGCAGATACGCCCAGAAAGACGGCGAGATATTGATCAGTAGGGCTCCGGCGCTAGTACTCCCTGTAAATACATCAGTTTGCGCGCTCACTTTTTACAGTTAGCCGGCTACACGGATCAGCAGCGCCCCGCATCTTCGTCAACCCCCCGTGCATATCGGCATCTAGAAGTCGAGTTCGAGGTAAGCGTAGCTTCTTTGCTGTGGGAATCTTTGTGCAACGTACCCCGTCCAGGACAGGTTCCGGACCACGTGCGTGTGCCTTGTCGCGCACGTGACTACAGCGTGTACGGCCTCCACTGGAGTTGAGCGGACGAGTGGGGAATCCTTCGAAGAGTAGGAAGCCGATAGCGCGCGAGGCCCTAACGCGCCAAATTTAAACCACCATTGGCGCGTACGACGTGAAACGAAATAAAGGTGATTAATTCAAAACGCTGTCGTGTCTGGCAAGACCTCGAAGCCTATCCTAAGATTCAACTTACGCCTTTCCTTTAGTTTCCTTTTCGAGCGATGCACCGGTCTTGCAATATGGCTCTTCGAAAATATAAGGGTTGAATTGTCGCCAAGTCGATTCAAGTACGTCCACGTGTACTGAATTTACGCTCAACCGAGCGTTTTTAATCCCATCAATGTAAAACGCCTAGCCGGATAGTCCTCGTGTTCGCGGCACAGTCGAACTGCTCTTATTGGTAATGCATCTCCCCTTGTACGCGTGAAGATCCTTTTTCCTTCTCGCCGAAAGCTGAATTTAGATTGTCGGAGTAAACGCGTTGAGATTAGTGGCTGGGTGAAACACGGCTGGTCAGGTACTCACCGGTAGGTGGATGTAGAATAATGTCAATATTACCGGTGCCATTGTGCGCATGCATGTGGACGGTGTTACAAAAATTACGAAGGTGTTTCGGGGTTTTGAATGATGTGAGACGTCATGCGGGAGAATGAAGATGGCCGATGCAGGTTCTCTGAAAGTGCAAGGGACCCTTCGGTGCCCTTGAAGCTCATCTAGGTGAACGGGGAGAAGAGAAAGGGATGATTTCGTGTGAAAAGAAAATTCTCTCGCTTCGTCCGCTTCAATCGTCTATTTATATTTCAGATTTCCTAATACCGAACACCCGATCATACATACAGTCGCACATTGTCAGCTAGTAGAGTAGACGAAAAATTTAAAAATAAACCCATCCTATCGCTGGATGAACAAACGTATTTATTTTATGGTGTGTAGAGAAATGGATGAAGAATCGTGCGCTTTGAGTCGATCAATGGTGAATGATCATTGAATCGTCGATCACATGGCCGTGAAGGGTTTGGCGATGGCGGTGTTTGGAGCGGGTAAAGAGGTGGAGGTGGGGGTGGTACAACACATACCAAAGGACAGACAGACAAACGGATGGGCAACATACAAGCACGCACACACGCACTCGCCCAACAAAACAGGCGCACCAGGCATTACTTATAATTGTTAGCTTCGATGGTATACAATTATTTGTAGATTCATTACGTTGAACAAACAATAATCGGTAACTGCGGTGGGTCTATATTTACGATCGACGAATGTTTCGTGTCCGATGATTTTATTCTCTGCGTCTCGTTCGCTCGTCTTCACATTCTCTCCTACCCTGTCATTCTCTCTCACGCATTCCAATTTGCGGCATCTCTGTTGCTTCTTTTTTTTTTTTTTCGTTTTGTATCCCTTCTACAGCATGCTTGGTCATTGTTAATAGTGGAAGTAGACATTAGTTTTGTAGCTATCACACTCTCGCTCTCGCATGCTTCCTTCTCTCTTTCTTTTTAATTTACTGCATCTCTCTCTCTCTCTCTCTCTCTCTCTCTCTCTCTCTCTCTCTAGCCGTTCTTCTTTTTCTGTCTCCGTTTCTCTCTCTGGCACACTTGAAATTCTCAATTCTCCAATTGTCAGGCTTCGCGTCTCTCACGAGGACAATTGTAAATCTGTACAGAGCGATTTCGATCGACGTTGGCCTACCGAACGTCGCTTAATTCGATTGATTCTAAATTCACAGATTGAGTGAATTATAAATTCCGCTTTAGCCATCGACAGATCTCGTTCGTCAAATTTTCATCTTTTTAAATTTTCACGTTCGTCTGTCTTTCCATGGGGTTACGATTTATCGGGCAAGAAAAATAAATGAAATATGTGCATGTTGAATGCAAAGCGAGCGTTGCTTTTTGTTTCCTTTAATTTCTTTACGAATACATTTGGACGTGCCTTTTATTTCTTTCGTTTGGCGCGTATGCATTGCCGATATTTTTGTTTGCGAATGTGATTGTGTAAAAAGTCGAACTTTGGAATTATGTATACGATTTATGAAACATAAATATTAATTAAATGTACGTGACGTTTGTAATAGCTTTTTACTCGATTGGGAGACAATTCGTTCGGATCGGAGCGTTCCCCGAACCGCTCTGTACTCGCGCATCCTTTCATCACATATATACGTATATTTTTTATTTATATTTATATTTATGTTATATTCATATTTACAAAAGGTCATTCGTTAAGTGTCAATATTCAATATCGCTACGACTATTACATTATAACTTTATTCCTGAGTGACCATTCTTTAAGAGCTTCAGTTCGAGACACGGCCCTTTGTCATTTTTTCTTACGAATGCTTAGTGCTTAACTGCCTTTGCTCACGCTGATTACCGAATCGATTAATCGATGCACCAAATGCGAAATGTGACGTAAGATGGTTGCTAAACTTTCTCATTTCTATGAATACCGTCGCAGTGAAAATTTCATGGTTTTCGGTAGAACGTAGACTGCTTGTCGATTGCAACGCTTTTAGATGCTTCTTTTTTTTCGTTCGGTAGAATTGGCGAATCAGAGTCGGGTTTTTGCATCATTTCGTGGAGTAAGATCAGAATACGAGTATTATTGGCACAATTTATGGTTGGGGTAAACATTAGGTTATACATTGGTAAACCGAGTAGTGAAGCTAAAACGCTTTTACGAATGAATATACTGTAAATTCTGTATTTGCTACACGTTGGCATGCATTAATTGTGCATTTATATCCGCTACTCAATTTATATTCAAACGTCCAAGGAAAATATTGGCGTGTTGGTGCATTATCGCTGGGGAACGAAAATATTAGACGTAAAGGAAGACCTATCGTTCCAGTTGGCACATTCTCAAAACACACAGTTCATGGAGTTCGTAATAAATTTCTGGACAAATAGATTTCCTGCTCCACGAAATGACGATGTACAATAAAGTCCGTTGTCTCTTTCCATCGTCGCGCCAAGAAGAAAATCATCGTAGTATGTTGGGAAAGACGAATCGCTAAAATAGGTGAGGGACAAGTGTGAATGGAAGTTTAAAATTCATTGGCACAATACTGACACTGCTGTTCTATTTGGAAGTGAGCTTATACCGAGGGTATAACTGGTTGTCGATATGGTCAGGTGAATAATTCCATCCTTTTGCCCTAATCCATAAATTGAGAATCGCGCTCTCCAAATCACTTATGTTAGTTCGAGCGGGAACAAAGTCAATGCATCCTCGATTAAGAAGCCCAATTAACACGCTCCTTCAATAATCCCCCGCCTCCGTTTGGAATCAGTTCACCGCCTCGTACAATTCCCTTTAACACCGATAAACATCTCAATAAAATCAATATATCTCACAAACAATTACGATGAGACTCATACGTTCGACTATAATAGCTTAGACTAGAACCTTCTTCTTTCCTTTTCTTCTTCTCCCACATATAATTTTCTCTCTCTCTCTCTCGATTCTCGAAAAGACGAGACACCGGCGCGCTTCCAAATCATGATATCTACCTCCCAACAAATTTTACAAATTTCACGAATCGTGATAAAATTTACGTTTAAAAATGTACAATAAGATAAATTCACGTAATGTCGAGTAAATAATTCGCGTCCGCACCGTTCGACGATGCACGCGAATCGCGAGGATTTAATGGAAGGCTTTTGATATCGATTGAATTCATAAATTACAATTCGTCAGCGAAAAAGTCGATGTAAATGGAAGGCTCGTGAGATCCATCGAAACGCAGATTACAATCTATCGGCGATTATGCCGACGTTTAATGGAATACCTCGGAAATTCAATGAATTCGTAAATCACAATTCGTCAGCTAGAAAGGTCCACGCGTGTGGAAGGCTTATAGAATTGAATTAATTCATAAGTTTACGACTCGTCGGTAATAATAATGAAAGGCTCGTGAAGTCGATTGAATTCGTAAGTTAGAATGTGTCGGTAATAAGATTACAATTGACGTAGAGATTTATGTCGCTATGGCGAAAATTTCAGCTCGTGGAAGCAAGAGTAAAAGATGGAATTACGTGGATCAATCGATCACTTATCGCACAATTAATCGCGAGAAAGTCGAATAAATTTAGAAGCTCATTTCTCAAGAGAGAGAACGTCCAATAGTTATCTCGGCGCTTCAAACTTTTTCCTTCTCGTCCTCCTTCTCTACCTTAACGCACAAATCATCTACGAATTGTTCGAAGGTTGTCGTTGTTCTTAAGCATTCTTAAGCGGACTATCGCATTTTTACACGATTCTCTGAACACCCTTGTACGCGAATCGCCCGTGATCCTCCTTGTCTCGGGGGGATATAAATTTAGAGCGTACCTCTCTAACGTAGATAATAATCGTTTATGGAAGGCTGATTAAGCGCACTCGCATTTCCACTTCCGTTCGATGAGAGGAGAGACGTTAAGTCCGCCTCAGTAATACTCCATTTTCGCCTCTCAATTAATCTGCGCGCTTGCGAAGGAACGATTCTCTCGCTGCGAGACTCGAATCTTCTCGCGCGGAAGAAAGAACACTCCTATCAAATCGCGAGTGTGTCCAACGATTCTCGTTATTTATTCACGCAAGCTCGCGACACTAATCGCAGTCGACTTGGAATTAAACGAATCTCGGAGGATGGGATCCTTAATTCTACTGGAATCCTAATGAAATTCGCGGAAATGTTCTAACTTAATGTTGGCAGTAGAATAAAGGGCACTATATGTACACCTTGGCGCAAAGAGGTAGCGACTGGAGCTACGTTTTCCTTTGATTCTTTCATCATTTCCCTTATTTTTGTTCGCTTGGAAAATCCACGTTGGAGAACGCCGATGAAAAGAGAGGAAAGGAAATACGACGAAAGCGTGAAAACATTACTGAAACTGTGAGGAAAAGAATTTTTCTATCGAAAGACTATCGAGAATAAATAGTATGGCTGAAAATATTTCGCGAACGTATAACGCGCATATTATATATGTCATTTTCACCGTGCATAGGTTTCGATGTTAATTTCCTTTGCGACTAAAGGCAAGAGAAAAGTTATTTTGCGTACCGTTGTTGCACCTTTATGGAGCACCGGCAATTCGCAGCGACTAATCGATGTATCAACGATGCGCGATCGGGATTTGCGAATTACTTGCCATTTATATCGAGATAGAAGTCGATCCGTTTTGTATCAATTTCGAACTAACCGATTGATCCGGAAAATGTATATCAAGAATTAGCAAGAAAGAATTCTTACGACGTAGAAGTGACTATTGAAAAAAGAAAATTCTCGCATCTCAATCAACCATGGATAATTATTAAAAAACGTATCCTATCGATTATTAGAAAACTTTTCAGCTTACGCGCGCCGGAGATTCAAATTGTTCCTTCCTCGAGGTCGTTCGCGAGATCCGAGCTTCCTTATATCTTCGTGAGAATACGTTCAAAGTATCCGAGTGCGACGCGCCTTTTGTTCTTTGTCGTTTTCTTTTGTCCCTTTTTCCTCATCTCTCATAAGCGAAACGCGTTCGGAACGGATCCTTCTGTCCTCCTCTTCCATTTCCTGCCGCTCCGCTTTGTGCCTCCCTTCGATCCTCTTTGATCGTCTTCTCGAGAGGCACATTTTCTCTCTCGAACTTTTTCCTCTCGTCCTTCGGCTGTACATCCATCCAATTAGCGCGGGAGAGGCGGCGGACGGGGTTGTTTGGAAAATCGCAAGATCACGTTTTTAATTATCGAATTTTTGAAGAGACGTTTGGCTCCGTCGAGATGTCCCCAAATGGAGAATGGGGTGGGTCGGTAGGGGCGAAGGGGCCGACGAATTTTATCACAGGCCCTCGTAAATTAATTTAATCGTCTCACTTCGAGAACAATCTGTGCCGCTATGATGAATTCTCTCGCGATATTCGTTACGCCTCGAGACGATGATAACATTCGTTCCCTTCGGTAATGGCGGCTCCGTAACTTCCAAGCATAGACTGCGCGAGTAGAAAAGGAGAGCGAGGCGGAGAGAAGAGAATAGGAAAATGTTTGCAATTTCAATACCCTCGGAATGGAATTACCGAAGGAAATTGACAAAGGAAATTAGAAAGGATCGCGAAGGACAATTTAGTTCCTCTCCTTCTCGGTCTCTTTCTCTCGTCGCACGCACATTGTGTAGAGAATTTTATAACGGTCGATAGCGACATCGTATAAATGACGATCGGACAAATGGAAGCGGAAGTCGGAAGCAGTGATGTCGAATGGTGGCTTTACTTGGTCCCGAACATGAATCAGGATGGGTTTGCACGAAATTCGTAAAGTCGCACGAATTCCCACCCCATGCTGATAAAATTGCACAATTCGACGATCGAATGGTTAATTTTAGCGGACCTCGTGAGAATTTTCTTTTTCGTATGAATTTGCGAATTAAGACCATTCGAGAAATAAATGGAAAAGTTTTATTCGTACGCGCAGTTCGATTGGTCGACCTCCACTCGAGTGTCGACCTTTACCACCAACCACCGTAGCTGCAAACACCCTTTGGCACTTTCAATGTCTAGTTGCCAATCGAGATATCGGAGGATCCTCTCGAAATTACGATCCTCGTGCAAACCCATTCTAAAAGGTCGCGCGTGAATGTACGTCGATCGTTGCGTCACGGATCTCACAGCTCTTGGCAACTGCGCGCCTCTACGTAATTGTACCCTCTTTCCCTTCCTTCTTCTCCCTATTTCGGTGTTGCATCTTATCAATTATTACAAGCTACCTATTAACTCTATATGGCCCTATGACGTGCGGATCAATTATGTCCCCTGGCAGTTTATTTACAGTGCGGCTCGAGCGGCGGGCCCGCGGCTAGTGTAATAGCCAGTTACGATCGTGTTCCACGAGAGTTGATTTTTGTTTGCCCGATGAAAGCATCGGACGATCCACGTTGACGCCAATTGATCGGTACATCTTCCGATCGTTCCTTCGTCTTCGCCATTCTTTGCAATTTTACGCGCAGACTAAGCGATCCATCGAAGAAGTATCACTCGATCGGAAAAGATCCTTTCCGCTATATCAGCCCGCTGCTCGATCGCAACTACTTAACCGTCGTTAACTATTTACAGAGAAGAGCGCCGATCAAATTGTAATTGAGATAATTGGGGATGATAGTCTCATTACGATTTTGCCCTACCTCGTGGCTCGCACTCTAGAAGTCGTTAGCGTCTGGCAGTGTCGCCCTATAAGTCTCGGATGTATGCCTATTGAGTACATTCGTCAGGTCCACTGTCCCTACTAGTCTAGGATCGACAACGCAATCGGATACGTCGATCCCCTTCTCGTAAATTGCACTTCGCTCCACGAATCTCGCGCTCGAGCGCAATCGATCGCTCGTTCGACTACTCTGGCATCCACCTAGCGAATCATCAAGGAGATCAAAATAGCCAGAACGGGGGTAGCGCCCGAACGGGGGTAGTCCTCGCTTTCGTTGGCAGTGGAGAAGGCTCTCGCTCGGAAGGCGATCCCTTCCTTCTCGTGGCCCCGCGATCGATTTCTGGATACGAGAAATCGATCCGTCGTACCTGCGTCCTCGTTCGTAAGACCGCTTAAGAATTTCGGCAGATCTAAACGAAGTCCGCGTATGGAAAACGGCCTCCGAGGGAATTACTTTACAAGAAAAGTACGATCATGTAATTAAGGTATCGCGCCCCGGAGGTGGTCCCGTTCAACTTGGCCCCACCTCCGTTCTCCTCGTCGTTCTCGCTGGCAGTGTCGCCCTTGGCCTCCACAATGGTGTCCAGCCGGTCGACGATGGCCCGCTGATGATGATGATTGCTGGATGGATCGCTATCGGCGGTCTCGTCGCTGTCCACGTCCAGAGAAAGATCGTTCACGTGAATCTTGACGACCGCGTCCACGGGGTAGGAGCCCTCGTCCGCGGACGTAGCAGCCAAAGTGGCCGTCACCGAGCCCGACCTACCTACCCTGGCGGCCGCCATCATTCGCGCGTTTCTCTCGCACCGCGGGCAGCTCTGGCCGTTCGAGAATCCCTCGTCGCTCTGGCAACGGAAACAGATCAGATCTCCCTCCACCTGGGAGAAGTCGCAGTGCTCGCAGCGCACCACGTAGCCGTTACCATGGCAGAGCTCGCAGTCGGGGCTGTCCTCGTCCTCGTCGTCCTCTTCGTCCTCGTCCACTTCCTCTTGGCCCCTGTCGAGATCCTTCCCGTCTTTGGTTCTGGCCTTGCTGGTCTCTTCGGTATCCTGCTGTCTGTACCAGGTCCTGCGCTGATCCTGTTGATCCGGTGGCCTGGACCTAGGCGAAGTAACGGGTACTGGACTTCGGTATGAATAGCCCGGTTCCTGACGTCGATAGGACTCGTGCTGATCGTGATCTTGACGAGTGGTACGCGGCGACGTTATCCTGGCAGGACTTCGGTAGGAGTAGGCGGAGCGACCTGGCTCCTGCAGGCGGTCCTGCTGATCCGGCTGATCCAATTGGCGCAACGCTCTCGGCGAGGTGATCTTCACGGGACTCTTGTAGGAGTAGAGGCTGCTCGCGTCCGCTTGCTGCCTACTACCGTCCATTCTTTCCTCCACGTACTTCGCGCCATAGGAGGTCGGGGTGTGCGGCCTGTAGCTGCAGGTTCTGGTCTGCTGATCGCACTCGCTGCACAGTAGGAGGTTAGACTTGCTCCCAGGATGTGAGGCGTATCCGTTGCAGGTGCCGAAGTATCTGTCGTCCTCCTCGTCCTCGCTCTCGAAGAAGTGCTGGCTCAGACTGCCGATCGACTTGGCGTCGTCTATCCTGACCTCATCCTCGTCATCCTGGTCCAAGGTGACCCCAGTCTCGAGGTAACGGCGTATCCGATCCAGCTTGATCTTGCCGCGCTCCCGCGGCCTTGTTTCTCGTTAAATGATGCTCTCCCGATTACGCTCGTTGTTGTCCTCCACGCTCGACGTCGAGCTCGCTCCGCATATCTGCATCTCGATCTCCGCCAGACGATGCTCCACCTCCCACTGCTGTTGATTAAGCTTCACGCTCATCGCCGCGTTCTCCGTCTCGAGGCAGACCAGCCGCTCGCGAAGCCGCTTGATCTCCGCGAGGAGTGCTTCGTGGGTGCCCAAGAGTGGGGTGGCACCCTCGCTCATCAGCTGCATCATGCTGTTGCAGGTCATGCCTGGAACAATCGAATTCACGGTGGTCAGGGCGATTCTATATCCAATTTGGGATATCACAATGGGGCTTTTATTGTCGTCCGATACGCGCTACCAGCCGATGGGTAGTAATTTGTAGGATGAGCGCAAAAATCGAGAGACAATTTTATGACGAACCATCGGCGGGGCTCGTTTTCCTCGTTATTGCGTCGTAATCGGGAATTTCGCGGGGACACGTTAAAATCGTACAATGAAACATCGTGGTGAGAGCGAAAGAGGAGAGGGAGGTGGAGAAGATTGAAGCGGGTGGGCGGCAGAAGGACGAGCGGAGGAGGAAGAAATTGGTTCGAGACGAAGGCTCTCGACGCGACTGTTCTCCTCGCCCCTCGCTCGACCATCTTCGATGCGCGCGAACGAACAGTTTTACCTTCTCCCGGATGGCGGTATAAATGTCGGGAGGGAACACGTTAAGTCCCGTAACTGCCCCGTCCTATCTATCGGGGTTAATGGCCGTCGCGCGCTGCTTTACGAGTGGCGCCCGCGGGCCGCGAATCTTCGCGTCATTCATTATCCGCCACATCGTGTTTCTGAATTTATCCAATTTTCGCACCTACTCCTCCCCCCCTTCCTTCTCCGTTTCACTCTCGGAGCCGATAAAAATAGCGCAACGTTTCCCTTTTGTCCGCGGAATACATTCCACCCTGTGGCCCCTCTTCGACCAAGAGCAGTTGTTACTTTTTATTACGACCGTTAGGTTGATATCGCCTACGGTGACATCTGCGGTATTCCAGACCGAACGCGATATCTCGACTTTCTTCACGGAACTCGAATTGTTCTCGTGCCGTTTTACAACCGCGATCGCTTTCTATCCGTGCGGTTAAGGGCGGGATCAGGTGCCATATGTAGATACGCGTGAATCTCGAGGCCATGAAAATCCCAAGTGTCTTTCCCCGGGGAAATGAGGATGGAGTTCGTAAGAATTGTTCGGGGACGAGTGGCGGCGCGCCGTTCACGGGACCGCTCGGCTCCTTTGAGAACTTTACTGACAATGAGCAAGGGAGAATCCGTAGGACGGCTGAGAAACACTTTGCGCGCAACTAAATTTACGCATGGTAGACTAGACCCCGTTCCACGCTGCAACACAGAGAAGCCTTGAGCAATAAACATCGACCTATCTCATTATCAACTTCGAGTCACCGCGATTCGGCACAAAGAGCGGAATTACAGGGCCAACAACTACACATCGAAAAATCAACAACCACTAACGCTAACCATTACACGAGTGCCAAAGCGGATCTAAGGGAACCACCAAACGACAAGGGTACCCGAGCGTGACGTAACGAACGAGGTAACCAACGCTCCGTGAAAATGGAAGCAACGTTTCGAGAGGTGACGAGATTAATGTGCGACGTCAATTTTGCGGCACGTGAGCTTCACGCGTGACGTAAATGAGGAAGGAGTAGAGGAGGGGACAACGTGCGAGGTATCAATTAAATGTAGCTTCTGCAGAACACAAAAATATATTACCCCTCTGGAGGTCGTGGCTAAAAATAGCGAAGAGTCCTTTGGGCCAACATTTCGCTCTACCCTCTATGAGACTGTTTAAAGCGACGTTTCCAACTTTGTCGAAGAAAGTTTTAAGGGGGAAGAGCCGAGGCTTACCGGAATGCGTAGATTGTCGGCCGGTGGATGGCTGGGTGGCTGCAGACTGTGGCGCCCTGGCCGTTGGGTCCTCGCTGCTCTGACCGCTGCTGGTCGCGCTTATCGGGCTGTCCACGTTTCTCGTAGCCGGGTTCACGTTGTTCACCACGCTCAGCATCCCTCGTGACGTCACGGGGCTCGGAGTCGGTGAGAACAAGGAGTGACCGGCCGACGAATAAACGTGGCTCGACTTCACGTCCACCGGCGAAATCCACATCTCTTCCAAGGGTATCCGGCCTCGGGACTCGATCAGACCTGGAGCGCTCTGGCATCTCCCCATGGCCGCTGCGAATTTGGTTGTTTGTTTTTTTTTTCTCTCTCCTCAAGTATCAAAGCTCGTAGCCAAGGGCTCCAGCGAATACGACCGCGAACATTTTCGTTTTTTATTCTCGTGAAAGACAACGAGGCTC
This sequence comes from Tiphia femorata, assembly GCA_944319695.1. Taxonomy (NCBI): domain Eukaryota; kingdom Metazoa; phylum Arthropoda; class Insecta; order Hymenoptera; family Tiphiidae; genus Tiphia; species Tiphia femorata. Next base: position 8,697,672 of record OX090902.1, read on the forward strand.
TTGCGATGGGTTTGCAGAATTTGTGAGAGAATAGCGTTGGACGAGAAGAGACGGTTTATTCTAGTGCCGGAGGCTTATCGGACTGTTGGGAGTAATCAGCGGGTTTTGGGAGTTCTTGGTTCTTCGGGATGTTGCTTATTTTTTTTTTTTTCTCCTTGTTTGGCGAGAAAGTTGGGTACCTTCGCGGTACTGGAGTCGACTCGAGTCCAGATTAGTTTTATCGGCTCGAACGCGCGATGCGTCTCGCGTCAATGTGGAACATAGAATTGCTTCTTTCTTTATCTCTTTAAAGTGGTTATCGCGTGATATTTCTCGAAACGTGCGATTTATCTTCTTTTTCTTTCCGAGGGATAAAACGAGGATAGGTGAAACGACGATGGTACATTCGAGCGGCTCGGACGAAATTGCGATACACTCGAGGGCTCTATCTGTTCCAGATAGTCGATTTCCCTTCTACAGATTCGAGTCACGCAGAGGCCGGGGCGAAAAAGCTTTTGAGGTTCGGGTTTCGATCGCGCGATATCCTCGTAAGAATCGAATTCGGGGATGACATAACGTATAAAAATTCCTTTCCGAAAAAAGAGGAAAGAGGAGGGAGAGATAAAAGAGCCGAAAAGAGCAATTCTTCTCGGTGATCTCGCGCGCACCGAATGGTGGCCGGTAAATGGCGAATGATAGCGCTGCCAGCTCGACAAAGGAAAATCGGGGAAAAATCGCGAACGGGAGAATTGCGTTCTCGCGTGGCTGCTAATGGGCCGCGGAGCATGCCTGGAATGTACACCGGGGAACGAGAAATATTTTCCGACGTATCCTCATCCTCCGTCTCGTTCGAACGACGAAAACTCCAACCGTGGAGAGAGGTTCGCCGACGTAAAGGAGAACGTAAGAGAAAATATTTCATTCTCGGGATACGGGGACCACGAAATCCCATCGTCGAAAATCCGCGACCTCGACTGCGATTCATTCGCCTCGCGATCCTTTTCGCGAAAGCTCGTCGCCGCTCCATTCCGTCGAACACGCGCCGCCGTGCCGGGCCGCTTGTGGAATTTTTAACGGTGGAGAAAAAAAAAAACACCGAAATCCTGCCTGGCGCCCCATTAAGACACGATTTAAATTCACTCGCGCGTCGCGGGCATCGTGCCGGGAATCCGAAAAGTGTGAGAGACGCAAGTGATGCGCGGCGGTGCGACGGGACCGTCTCAAATGAAATTCCGCGTTTGGCCGCGACGATAAACGCGAAAACGAAGAGGCGGAGAAAGAGAGACGAAAAATTGGGAAAATGCATGGGACCACTGAAATTGACGCCGGTGGGGCGGAGGGGGATGAGAGTGGAGATTGGACGGAATCGGTGCTTACGAGTGGCCGCGAGAAGGCAACGCCCTGACGGAACGGTGATGAAAGTTTTAAGGGACTATCAAAGCGGATGCCTCGCCTCAAAGGGAAATCGCATACCGTTGACGCGAAAATCGCGTTCGCGGTTGTGGACCGGTGCGGACGGTTAAGCGTTCATTCACCCTCTCGCTCGTCCGCCTGTCTCCACCCTTCACCCTACCCACGACAGCAAAATTCGCGAGGAATGTCAACCGTGCCCGGGCCACTGCGTGCGGGGGCGGTTTATGGGTGTTGCGTTACGTGAGACCCGACGGCAATGGCTTTGGCGTGAATTGAAAAAAAGAAGGACGATGAGAGTGGAGAGAATGAGAGGAAGAAGGAGGGAGAGCTGGACCGTCGAAACGGATGTGATATTCTTGGTAGATTGTATTGTAGGTTCGCGATAGCAACGATGCAACGCGCCCACGATAAAAGCTTAGGAATTAGAATCCCTTTCGAGCTATTCCGCGTTGGATGGTTCAACGGAATTTTCTATTAACAGATAGCAGTTCGATCAACGGTGCCAAGTATCGCAAATTTTTTACTCTTCTCCGCCTCTATCAGAATGTGCCGCGGACTTTTGCGTTTCTAATTTTTCGAGAGCGAGCATGTGAGTTCACTCCCGTGGACGAAACATCGTTCGCGTTTTTCGAATCGAATCACGTTGTCAGATTGTCCTTCAATCCTTAGCTCTAACGATCGAAGAACAGAATCCTCTCCCAATAAGAAGCAACGCGCAGTGAGCAACGGATATCGACGTACGTTCCTCGTGAATTCGCGGTTACCTCGACTCCCTTCCTTTTTCTCTCTTCCTTTCTCAATCCTTCCGACACATTGGCCGCGGATCGCGAAAATACGCGGCCGAGCTTTCGCAATACGCTGTAACCTGGGGGATGTAAGCTCGAGGATTACGCGGAAGCGCGAGGTATGTCCGAGCTTAGCTCACCTTGGTAAAAGTCGATTCTGTACTCGTGGGAAGATTCGATATGGCGAGAGGAGAGGAAGCTATGGAGACTCGATGCAGATCCAGTCCTTCTTCTCTCAGCACGAAATCTCTTTGGCGCATTGGTGAAGCGCATTGACGCTTTGAAGTGTATTCAGGTATTTTTCGCAATAAACGAAAGCTGGGGCGAGGAAGGAGGGTGGGAGAGAAAAATTGCGTAATTTCAATACGCATGGCGAAACGTAGGGAATGATAGACCGAGATACGATCGCGTGTAAGTATGGTTAATTGAATCGGCGCGCTCTTAAATCCTGGGCCACGTTTGACGAGCGCGAAACTCGCTCGAAAGCGATCAATAACTGGATCTCGTTCGCGCTCCTCCTCTCTCGGTCGATTCTTCCGATGAATAAAACTTCCCTCCCACAGGAAGCGGCGCGTGTTGGGGCGTCGGAGCACGCGAATGCTCGCCGCGGCAATAACAGTTGCATTTCCGTGCCAAGAAACGCATTAGGTTGCACCGGCAACGTTTCCGGCGCTTCCCTAATAATGGCGCTTTACGATTCCCTCGCACATTTCCCGAAGCTTTTATGAGCTCCGTCCACGGAGTTTAAATACCTGGGGATGGTGGCTGCGTGCCACGTTCACCTCTCGCGTTTTACGAGTTCGGATCCGAGCATTAACGGTCCGATTAAATCGGGCCACGAGCGGATGGCCTAGCAGGGCGCTGGCATGCTCTCGGAGAAAATGAGCGAATCCATTCGAGTCAACAAGTGCGATTGAATCGAAAGCCTACGCGGAAATTATTTCGTTACGACTCCGAGGCAGCATGCCGGCCGAACAATCGACTTAGACTACTTGGTAGAAGCGAGCGCGAGTGGAGTGAGTCGGCGCATAGTCAGCCCACTTTACAAAATGTAACTCTACGTTCCTAGGAATTTCTTCTACCCACGTCGTTTCTTATATGTCGAATAATTAGGCGCGTTATTATAAATCCAAGGTTATTTTTACGATCAATCTCTTTTTTTTAACATATCCTTAAGAACAAGTAGGACGAGTAAATGGATCGTTCGACGTTCTTGAAAAATGCGCTCGCCGCGGTGACGTTTCTTTACAATTCTCCTCTCGAGCATCCTAAATTAAATCTCAAGAATCACGTAAGATACAGCGAGGAGAATAAAGTGCGCGAAACCGTGCATGCTTGAGAAACATGGGATTCGCGTGAGCGAAGTTCGCGAGGTCAAAGGGCGCGTTTCTCCGCAGCGGTGAAAATAAAAGAGCCGAGCGAGGAGACTACACGATGAAGGAGAGGATGAGGAAGAAGATTAAGTACCGCCATTCCACAGCTTGGCCTCCTCAAAAAGGACTCCATTCGCTCGACGCCTTACAATAATGTACGGCGTGCTGACCCGCGGAACTGCTAATTAATTAATCCGAAGCTCGCCGTGCGAAACAAATGCAGCGTCGACCGCGCGCTGCCGTCACGACTATTAACCCCGTCATTCTTCGACCCCTTTCCACCCTCCAAAGCTTCTCACCCCACCTCCAACGTCCCCGTTCCACTTCCCTTTTCAACACCGTCGTCACCATCTCGCCTTCGAGGGAACAAAGTTCAAACTGTTATGGACGAAGTTTACGCGCGAGCGAGTCGCACGCGAGTAAGAGACTCGGGAGAGGGGTACCAAAAGGTAGGTGCGAACTTGAGGAGGGTGAGTGTCACGAATGCATACACGCACGCATAAGCTCACCGATCGCGTCCCTCCGTCCTCGTGGAAACACAATGGCGGAGCTGGGCACGATGGCTTAATTAAAGAAGTCGGAACCGTTCCGCGACGTCCTTCTTCTTAAGAATCTACAGCTAGAAGGTGTTAAAGTGCTCGAGGACGCTTTAAAGGGTTGAAAGCTTCGCCGGGCCACCTTCTTCGCGCGCGTTCCAAACTACATTCGCGTGGACGACGAGTGGAAGTCGTCACGTGGCTGTTCTTTCGTACGCGCGAGAAAAGCAGGGATTTAAAGGAAGCGAAGATAAAGGGGAAGGGTGGCGAGTCGTCCCGTTAAAACGCTCGTTTATCATCGAGAGCTTGTAATCTTTACGTTCGCGAGTCTCGAACGCTCGGCGAGAGTTTCGGATTGCGTCGGAGGGTGGAGATAAAATTACGCGCAATCTCTCTCCTCGCGGGTGAACGAAGACGGGTGGCGCGATGAGTATTTGAAAAGGGGGTGGACGTAAAGTGGATGCACTTTTTATTCCCCATCGTAAAGCTCGCGTTCACCTGTCGTGAAGATTCTAGGAGATATGCGCTTTCCTTTCTTCCTTTCGTTGGACGAGAATCCTTTGTTGTTCTCGATCGCGTTCATCCTATCTCCAAGCCGCTGGAACCTCTCCTTGCCTCTTAAAGAGGCACGAATCGCCTTCCTAATCTACGCTCGTCGAATTCCACGAAGATTCGCCGATAAGAGGGGACGTTGGAGTGGGCAAGTCCGGCGATCGAATCGCCAATTGTTAAGGAAGGGTAACGATTGAGGATGGGAGGATGGTAAGGAGAAAGCCTTACCTTTCGAGGAGAATGAACCATCGCGGATACAATGGAAGTTAGAGGAAGGAGGCTCCAATTTACTTGGATCCCCCGGAGTTGCGCCCTGTTGGCGCATTATATCCCGCTCATTGTCTATTCGAGCTCTATCCGGGACTCGTGCCGGACAATGAGAATTATAATGAAGAGAGCCGAGGAAAAGAGATCGCGGGTGCGATCATAGGCACGAGAAGAAGGAAAATGTTGGACTCGGAATTCCGCTCGTCGCCGATGTAAGAATCCTTATCTCTCCGCAGGCGTTTCGCTTGGATCGCTGTTTTACGGTGTCTCGTGAGAAAATGCAAAGGGATTCGAAGAAAGGCACGATGAAGTCAGGATAATTAAATAGAAATGCGCTTGCGTTCGCGTCGAACGAAAAGCATCGAGTATTCGGTATACCTGGATAAGGAGCGCGACGAAGGTAACGCGAGAGGGAAGGAACCGAAAGAAAGTGAAGAATCGCTTTGCGAAATTACGTCTCTCGGCATGAGGACCGACCGCGTAATTGTTTCGGTGCGTTAACCGTGTAAGTACGTAGCCCACTCCTATGCAAATTGGTATCCACGGCTCCACGGACAAGCTCCAAGCCACGACAAAGGGTTATCCGTCTCAAAGAGGCCTTTAATGGCGGCCGTTATGCCAGAAACTTGGCTGCTTCCAGCATTCGCGCGACGGTTAATTCATTAACGCGTGAACGCTCGTCGTTGTCGTCGTCGTGGTCGACGAGCGTGGCCACGAAGGTGCCACGCGTGTTTGCCCAACTTCCTCGCGGAGAGATGGGAAGCGGGGAGAGAAGTCGCGCCCGACTTCTATCAGGAGCCCGAAACTATCTATTACAAGGACAGACTTCACGAGTTCCGTAATCTCGTCGATCGTGTTCGCTTGCTTCGACGAGGACCTTTCGAGGACTTCGAGAGGAAGGGAAAAGCGGGGATCCTGCGTCGTGAGAAAATCCAGAGAAGATTACGCTGCGATCCTTTCACGAGATTTCAGCCTAAGATTCGTCCTCTACTTTGGATAGAGGAGACCCGACTTATGTGCGAGAGTATTTAATTAATACAAGGTTGGATTTTCTAAGGTGTAATTGGGGTGGATAAATATTAGCTCGCGCGTTCTCAAGTGGTACGACAAATTAGGAGAAAGAAACGCAGGGATGAATGGGAAAGATTCTCCACGAAAAAGCTCCATCCCGTTTCACGTCGCGGGTCCGCCACTTTTTCTTCGGCCACGAGGTTTTATTTGCTTATTCCGTGGAACTCCAGGCGCCTGCATTCACTGCACCCGCCCCGCGGCTACGCTCCTCTTTCCCTCTCTCTCTCTCTCTCTCTCTGCTTCAATGGCGTCACGACGGCCCGCCACTCCGGCATGGTGAAAGGATCACGCGTCAGACGTCGTACGAATGCGCTCGCGAAGAATCCCAGTTCGACAATAGTTTGTCCCCCGTACAAAGGGCGTACACGCGCGTCACGGAAATGTTCGCGCGCGCGCGAGCCAAAGCTGAGAGGCGAAAAGAGCGTGGCGTACAAGCCCGGGGGCGACGTTGTTTGCTTCGCGCCCGATAAAGCGACCATGCTCGACCAGAGAAACGAAGAAAATTCGATGGCCCGATGCCGATCGCACCGGACGAGCGCGACGAGAAACGCGATAGTCGTTCTATCGGTCTTTCAAACACTTTCAAATCACTTAGGCCCAATTAACGAAATTAATTCTGCGACGTATCCGTTGCGACTTCTACTCGCGCGTTACTTTTCACACGTTAAGCGCCACGTCGGTCCCTAGGGACCGACGCTAGACTTTCCGTTCAGGCCACGTCGGTCCCTACGGACCGACGGCAGACTTTTCGTTCTTCTATCGCGGCGCGTGTGTCCGTCTTTGCATACTTGTGAGACTGAACATTTAAATTATGCGATATCGGTTTTAGTTTGGTCAATGCTTCAAGGAAAAGAATATAATACTTAAAAACATTAATGTAATTTATTGAAACAAGATAAGCAAAGGTGAGGTTGCTGTGTACATTCATTACAAAAGGTTGTTACTTTTGGCGTTACATTTCTTGGCCCGCCTGACGGCTAACTGTGGCCTGAACGGAAAGGCACGCAAATTCGGCGTGGCGCTTAACGTGTTAACGAGTATCAACATAATAAGACTAATAACAAAGTTCGATTGGAATTTCAATACTTTCGATTCCATTCCGCGACTCTAAGAATACTAATCGAGAAGAATAAATTGAATAGTCGGAGCTTTGGTACTTTATCGCTGTAGCACTTAACAATGAGATAATAACGAGTTCTCGAAGGTAGCTACGCGTAAGATGGAACGTCGAAGGATGCTCACCTTTCTCGAGAGGTGCCCGCTTGTACTTCTCGAGCCTCTTCACCGCGATCGACTCCAGACGGACCCTGGCGGCTGGATACTCCTTGAGGACGTCCCACATGTCCTTCTTGCTGAGAACGAAGAGGTCCGAGTAGCCGACAGACCTCACGCTGGCTGTTCGTCGGTTACCTGCGTCGATGTAGCCATTTATTGGTTATCGGGACCCATCATGCTTTCAGATGCAACTCTCGGAATCGATACCTCGCGGGGATCTTTCCTCGATCGTATCTGTCTCTGAATAATTCTTGGACAATTTTTTTTTCCTCTCTCTGCTTTTTTCCGCGCCCTCGCGTACCCCACGCGATTACCGGCGCGATCCGCTCGCCCCTCCCTTTCCTTCTTCCCGTCATCCAGCACCCTTCGTTCCATCCCCGCCTCAATTTCCTCTCTCGTCGATACCACCCCTTCGTTATCGTCGGATTCCGATGTTATCCTTCGATTGCCTCTGGTTCGGGATTGTTACGCAAGATACGCGCACTTTTACTATCATAAAAGAAAAGAAAACAAGACCACGCCTACTTATTTCTGGTTTCACGTGCATGAAAGTCACGCGGTCGCGTTCTTTTGTTCGGTAAAGTGAACAACGCAACGCGAACATTTCGGTAGGTCCTTTTATTTTTCCTTCGTCACCTCTCTCGTCATAGTATTTCTGTTTTTAACAAGGACAAGCGGGATCGCGTGGTCGGATGCCATCGAATGCTTGAAGGTTTGCGAATTTCGCTGCGTGTTCTCGTGAAAATCGAAAAAATCAATCCGGCTGTAGCGCGCGCAATCGTAAATGCCAATTACCGAGAGGTCCTCGGTGCAGATTTATGAGTTTATCCGGTTTTTATTTTTTTTGTCCCCGTCCCCGGGTCCGCCGTCGAGAATCAGTCAGTTACAATTACGCGCTGATATTCGAGACGATCAGTTTCACGATTAGGTACACGCGATCTTAACCCTCCGTTAACGCGTTTAGTTGCATTACGCGTGAATTCTCTGGTTTCTGCTGTTTTTATTTTACACGAATCGCAGAAATTATTTTGTTTAGTAAGGACATGTTTCAAGTGAAAGACAACATACGGAGAAAACATGGTTGGACGTGTCCATGTGAATTCTCGTCCACTTGTTTCGCGACCAACCTGTTTGTTATTTCAACGTTTAATTTATATTTTAATAGAAGGCCGTCTCGAACTTAATTGGTCGACCATCAATTACTCACTATTGTGTTTATTCGCGGTCGGGCCCTCCGTTAATTTTCCATTATTCAATTTTCCGTTCATAAGCATTCCGCTTCAGTGCCCCTTTTCAATTCTTTCCAATCTCCTTCGTCAATTTTGTGCTCATTTGTGGATACAATTAGATACATTGAGATACAACGCACAGTCGATCACGTTCTAAGATTTGTATAAGGTAGATTTATAGTATACGCATAGATATGGAAAGAGGCTAATTTCTACGACAGTAGATCGTGTACGTGTAAATGTACTGGCAGCCTCGAATGCAGACTTACACATTCGTAAAAAAGTGAGCACGCATTACATTTAGATAAATTACAAGTAATCAAATAGATATATGTGTATATATAATAATATGTACGAGCCTACTTTCAGGGATAGACATAGTGAAGGATTTTCGTGAGATTTATAGAGATACATGGGCTGTGCAATGGACAGTATAGTATAGTTAATATTGTATGTATGTCAGAAGTGGCTGAAAGTGGTAAGCATTCGAGATTCATTCTTTCTCTTTTGTGGGATTTAAAGAATTGGCAGAAATTGATTTTCCATTCCATACGAATTCAATTTCCAACGAAATCGTCTTTTTAATCGTCCGCCTTCATTCGATTGTCTTTATTTAATCATCTACTTGAAAAATCGCTACGCTCCCGAATACTTCCCTCCAATGTAATACACAAGAGTAATTAAAACGCAGCGTGACGTGAAACAGCACCGAATCCGAAAAGACGAACAATATAAATTCGAAATCGAGCGATAATGCTTCAGACTGTGGGCGTGTGTTTATAAAATGAGGTGAGAGAATCAAAAAGCTAATTTCTTCTAAAATCAACTACGAAAGCGTAGAATGTCAGTAAGAAGGGTGGCATGAGTCGCTAAAAGATCGATCGACGGATACGACCTACAATATTTTTCATGTACATACATTAGAAATGTCCTTGCCTAAATCCTCGCGCGAATTTGATGCCTACATTAATAAAGTAAATTTAATCATTTTTCTCCCTGTTACGAGCATCTTTACCGAGCACGCTTTTATACTTCAGCTTCTCTCCTTTTTTCTCTTTCTTTCGCCGAGTTGACCAATTGCACCGGATAAAAGACAGGGCGAGAAAGATGGAGGTTCTTTTCATAAATTATGCCACGAGAAGTTGCATTTGACGAGTTTACGGCTTTCGACCCACACGCAGGTTCTCGATACTTTCCCCAACTATTCGCGTAGGTCATCGATAAAAATACGGCATAAAGCTTACGCACGCACTGCGCCAGAAAGCAAGCACACGCCTCTGGTCGTATCGGTCGATCTTGAGAATGTAAGGCGGAAGACAAGAGCCAGTAAAAATAGAGAGAAGAGATTCTAAAGGGCAGCACGTGTGACTGGCCTCGTGCTCAAAAAGCATCGACGATTAGGCAACGATTTTTCTCCATTTTCCACTACTTCACTTCACTCCTTCTAAAATGATTTCTCCCTTATCGTTTATAGCGAGTCTTTTCCTCGATTTATGTCTCGGTAAGCCATTTTTCGCGCCCTTTCGCTGGACCCCCGGAAAAAAGCTCGTGCCCAACGTAAGCCGATCACTCGGGCTATTCTTCACGTCGAAAATTTCCCTCGCCATTAAATCCTCCGTAAACGATCATTTACACGCTTCTAGTTTAATCAGCTTTGCGCCGGAATAAAAAAATATTTGCCTTCCTCCACGTGCGCGGATCTCCGTCAACGCGAACAACGCGAAAAGAAGACGACCGTGAAACGCACGATAGTCCTTTCGTCTTAGAACGCGGGCAGAAAAGTATGCCAATGGATAGAGGACAAAGTTGTTAGATAAAATTGTCGCCGGTGCTCCTTTCTTTTAGCGAGGAAAAGAATTTTCGCGATACGCCCTCGAAAGAGTCCTCGTAATTTTTTCACCGAGCGGAAAAGCTTCGCTTTACAAATTCAGACGTACGAACGAGTAGGCGGCTTCAACCGATAGGGTAGACGCGACGAGAGGGATGGATCTCTCGTCTCTTCGCAAGGAGACAGATACATACAAGCGGTACTGTGCTATTCGTGATTTCCTTTTGACGATTACTGGTTCGTGTCAGACCCGTTTTCATTCTCATCAAACGTTTAAGCCGCGTCTCCATCGTTCCGAGCATCTTACGACGGTGGAAGTATTATCGAGTGGAATTTTTTTCAAAGAATTTATCGTCATTTTAATAAGTAAAGTGTTTGCACCTGGTGACGAATAAAATAAATATTATCGTTGGTCGCATGCCAATTTATGAGAAATAATTCGAGCAAAGATTGAAACTCCCAGATATCAGTCGCCGTCGCGTTCTCACGCCCGCGCTAACCTTTCTCGGTACGTCAGTACGAGCAACGAAACTCTCCGGGCGTTAGATCTTTGAAATAACCTCTTCGTCTTTCGCGCGACATTTATTCTCAACCACGTGCGACATACGCCCCCGTAACGACATTAGATAGCCCGCAAAAGTTCTCTCGGGGGTCACGGCGGATTTTACGGAGTTTCATTTGAGGCGCGACTCGTTGCTTAAACGTCGATCTCCCACGTAGGAGGTGAAAATCGACAACCAGAACGTTAGTGAGAAATAGTGAGATATACGGAGACAGGGTGAAGGTTATCGAGAGCCAAGGGCTCGTGGATAAGGGTGGATTGATGCAAATAAAACGAGAAGGGGAAGAAGAGAAAGAGGGAGAAAGAGAAGGGATAGTCAAGAAGAGAAAATGGGACGAGAGAAGAGAATAGGATTCGAGCGAATGGAGACTAAGTGAAAAAGACAGCGAATAGGATCGTACTCGAGTAAAAATTTAAAGAGACGTGGAGCGGTGAAGTTGGAGAATCTGGAGTGAGAGATGAAGATTGAGGATTAGAGACAGTAGGAGACAGAGAAAAAATTCACTAAAAAAGTACTAGAGTGAGATCGGTTGATTCGATCGGCTCATACCGGCTCGACGGCGTGCCCTCTCACAGAACGTGGTAAGAACGTGAAACGTGAAAAACGTGAGATCGTGACAAAACGAAGGGGGACAGCTCTCACGGGCCCCTGGTCCGCTTGGAATATTTACCGCACTCTTTACCTGCGGTCCCCATATTGAGAATGCTGATCTCCCCGAAGTAGGAACCAGCCTTAAGGGTTGCCAGTACCGTCTTCCCGTTGTCGGCCACCACCTGCAGTCGGCCCCTGTTCACTATGTACATCTCCTTTCCCACCTCCCCTGAAAAAAATCACAATTCAATCGTTTCACTTGGAATCCATCGTGTCGGTCAACGAAGACTCGACCCCGTGGTCTGTAATTCGTCAAATTCATCGAGGACTTTAACAGAGACTTCGTATAAGCGACCCGAAGGACATAAAGGGCATAAACGAAGAATAAAACGTGAACGTAAAGGTAGCTTCGTTGGTCGACGATCGTAACTTGTGACGGTGAATTTTTTCTGTTGCGCGCTTGGCAATGCCGGAGATTGGGCGCGGTAACGGTAGATCGCGCAGCATCGTTCCTATATCGCCAATGTGCGTTCTACATACCGACTATTTTTGACTATCGGATCAGCTTACGATTTTTTCAGATCGTCCAAGTCTTATCCCACCATTTACTCACGAACGACACGTTGACGAGCTAAGAAATTTAAGAAGAAGCGCGCCTAACATCCTACGACGATTATTCGACGATTGGAATCTCTTTACGTAACGCCCTTGGACCTATCCCTTACATTGGAGCAAAGCTTCGCCCAAATATTACTCTCCTTCTTTCACTCCCTCAACTCTCTCTCTTTGCCGAGTAAACACAGGCATACAAAATTCAGTACCGGCCTCACCGGCTGCCGCGCGGAGCTTGAACGCGGGAAAAGTCAGCGTTTATTTAGTGGGAGCCGTAAATTCGCGGACAATAGCGCGACGTTGGCCATCCAGTGGCCATCGTGGCCCGAGTAGGGCCGGCCACGCGAAGCCATCGACCCGAGAGCGAACGTACGAAGGACGCACGCCGTCGCATTCCTCCGCTCCTGCGGCAGTCGTTTCCGCGCGCAATGAAGACCAAAGCTATTCGCATGGAACGAGCAAGATGTCGCGTTCGGTCCGCGCGCGCCTCTTACGTTCTTGCTTGCGCCTCGCCCGGTGCGGTCCCTCGCACGGCCAAAATTATTTGCTCGAGTGCCTTCGATGTGAGGAAGGAGAGAAAGAAGGAGAGAGACTAGGCGAGGGTGAAAGAGAGATTTAAGGAGAGAGAAAAAGATAGTAAAAAGGTGAGAGAAGAGCGAAGGAAAGGTAATATCGTGGGAACGGCGAAGCGAAAGGGTCGAGTCTTAAACGACGCCACTTGAGTGTCACGAGACGTCTCGCTTTAGCTCGCTCGCGTGGAAGGGTATATAAGAAGGGTGGGGTGATCGAGAGGCTGCCTCTGGTACGAGAGGGTCATATCTCAGGAGAAAGATATGCGATGCTATTTTTGGGGTATGAAATTTTTCGAAAGCTTCTCGCGGAGGGATGGAAGAGAATGCGGCACGGGTGGTCGAGTGTCGGAGAGCTTTCTCATCGGGCGAGAGAAGGACATTTTCTCGGAATTCCTTCTACTTTGGAATGTCTGCAGAGGTCCGCGGAATCGCAAGATCTCGGATAGAACTGACTGCGAGTGAAGGAAGGAGTGAGCGCGGATAAAAAAAAATTAAAAATCCACCGACGTCCTTTCGGTGGATATCTCGAAAGAGTGGGGGGTGCGTCGGTTGCCGCATACGTCCCTGGCTGCGCCGCCGTCCGACCAGAGGCGGGCAATCACTACTTGTCCTCCTGCAGTCGGCACATAGCTTGGCGCGATTCCAGCAGCTCGTTCCAAAAAGCGCCAGCAGCATCAGGGACGGCGGCAGGACCCTGAGGGGTGGCCGGGGGCGAGGGCGCGGTATCGGATGTGGAAGGAAGAGGAACGAGAGCGCCGCGGAAACGAAGCAGCTCGGCAAAAAGGGGGCAATGGAAATGCGAGGAAAGCTCGAGGAGAAGCACCGAGCGAAGGTACCCGGTTGCTTACCTTTGCGACAGATGTAATCGCCAGGTGAGAAGAGGACGGGCCGCAGTCTGAGCACGAGCTCGCAGAGGAAGCCGGCCTCGGTGTTCTGGAAGATCTCCACCCTCCTAAGCGTGTCCAGGTGAACGTTTATCGCGATCTCGGCCTTCAGTTTGTCTGTGGACATTCGGAGTGTTTTCGTGGGAAAATTTACTCCCGTCCATTCGTTTCAATTTACGAAGGACTCTCGCGCCTAGACTAAGGACCATTGAAATATTAATAGGCGAGCGAGGAGAAAATGCAAGTCGAGTTGAAATTAATTTGAAAATTAAAATTAAACTCTGCTCCGCGAATTCGGCCGAATTTTCAACCCCAAGCCCGGTTGGAACGTCCGAACGCATTAGGGCGGACGTTTCGCGTCCCAGGCCAGCCGCAAATCACGGGATGCCTCCGCGTAACGCGATAACTCTCGCGCGTCCGGAAATTTTCATTCCTCACCCGGCTAATATTCGATTTCCATTTTCTCGTTACGTCGGGATTACCGTGCGGAAAGTTCGCAATTTGTATTTCGCGTCGACCCGACGCCACGCGTCGCTCCGCGACGGCCTCGGCTTGCATAACGCCGACTTCCTTGATCTCCCTCTTTCTCGCGGACCACGCCCGAAATGGCGTGGGATCACCGTTTCCCATTATCGAGGATTATCAGGACGGACGTTTGTCCCAAGGCCACGTGGAATAATTTCAACGCGGCAGCGACGCCGATCGTTCACTCGGCTTAATAAAAATCCACGGGATTTCTATTTACGATAGCGCCTCGCAATTCTTTCGAAACCTTCGTCCGTCCACCCTACGACCGAAAAATGTCACATTCTCGTCGGATTCTCCCGCACGTGGGTGACACCGCGGCCAGTCTCGTGACGAAACGATGAAATGCGGTGGTATACTCGTCCACAGTTCTCGCAGGACACGGGAAAATTCCTCGATATTAAACGTCCGGGGCGTTAAATTCGCTCTAATAAATTTCCGCACGTTTCTCGAGCACCGCTCACTTCGTTTCCTCCTTGCATATTGCGAGTGGTCGGTAACGTCCACTTTACGAGATGTCGTAAGCAATCGGAACGTCTTTTAAATCTTCGAATCGTTACATTTCCGCTTTACGATCGTTACATCGGTACGTCGTTGGAATCGGTGAGTCCGACTAGAAGAACATGGGGTGGGTTATGATCGTTAGGTCGCAAGAGAGATTCGACGTATCTCGAAGCTTCTCGAGGACAAGTAGGAACTTACCGACTGAAGGAGAAACAGAGAAAGCGAGCTCTTTATTGAGCACAATTAGGACTTTGAAAACCATCGAGTACGTCCAAAGAGTATTTTCCGATTACTTTGGAAGATCGTGCGGCAAGAGAGCAGCAGGGTGCGCCGAATGAAATATGATACAGAAAGTAAATGGAGATGGAGTATTCTATAATGATTATTTACGGACTGCATAAAATCACGTTTTAATGGAAAAATACGCGTTTTGAAAATAGTACAAGGTGTAAACGAAGAGATATGGTAACGAACTGCCCATCCTGTCGTGTTTTACAACGTTGATTATGTAGAATATCGCGAAGAAATATATAGGTAAATATAGGTAAATCTTCTGATTATTTTGCTCGTTGAAAATCGTCGCTTGAAACTCTCAAAACGCGCGACATTTAACTCGGCGGAAATAATTCAAGGGTATCACGTGCGAAACGAGACGCGACGCGGTTCGAACGAAAGATATCGCCATGGAACACGAAGAATGGTCGATGATAGAAAGAAATTCTTTCTTCGCGATCGAATGTTTCTAAATTGCAAGCGAAGGTGCATAATCTCGGAAAGATAATGTCCAGGATGAGCAGCCCTTTTTCGCCAAATTGAAATACGAATGGAGATTATCTTTCTCTCCCGGAATAAAATCCACGATTTCTCTACCACGGTCAGCCTCGAGTTACGAGAAAATATTTTTATCCGCGTTAAAGAGCCCGACGGTTGCCTCGGAGTTTCTCCCAACTTTGTCTCTATTTTTTTCTTTTACCCCTCGCGAGAGAGATATAAACGCGGACGGAGATGAAGTAAAAGGGAGAAGATCCTCTGGACGGATTCAACTGGCTCGCGCCACCTGAATCTTCTGTCTACGCTTAATGAATTTAATTTCATTCTCTCCGATGCGACGCTTCAACTCACCCGGTAGACAGCTGACCGCCTTCTCCTCGTCGGAACACTTCTGCGTCAGCCAGAGATAGTCGAACCACTTGATCACCTTGACCTGCAGATGATTCGGTACCCTCCTCATTCGCATGTACGTTTTCACGCCGTCCAACTTCGCTGGAACAAAAAGGGGCTTCGATGTCACATGCGCTCGCGACACAACGCCGGTGGGGGAGTATCTCCGTATTCCACTGCTTTATAGAATGCAAGCGAAACCAAACTGTCCTTTTTCCCCTGTCCATTGTCGTCCAGCTCCATTCGCTCGGGGCATGACGCTATGCGCGTTCAAACTTTCGTTTCGGCCTCGTCACACTTCGTCCGCGCATTTAATTTTTTGTTCTTTTAAAAAATTCCCCCGCATAAAGCAAAAACGTCGCATTTTCGCATGTGCCGATCGACGCTCACGGTTAATAATATTAGTTCAAACCGATTCCCATTGGTTACCAGAAATTGACGTGTCCCCGTGAACGACGAGCTTTCTCGCACGTACGTCCACGCGAACGTTTGCACGAGCTGACGAGTTTATCCGATGGCTGGCTTATCAGTTAATTAATAGAAAGAGAGAGAGAGAAAGAGGAGAAACTTCGGGTGGGTGGTTAGGGTGAGTTGAATCGTGGTAAATTCCGCCGCTTAGTTCGCCAGCGCAATCAATTTCCGCGAAAAAGTGGAAAATTATTGGCACTGCCGACGTTAAAGTTAATGTCGACCACCATCTATGGATGGCAGAAGGAGGTGGTGGGTTTGGGACGAAGGGGGTTAGAGAGGAAAGGGCCTTCCTCTCGTGATATATCGTTAGGGGTCGATCGTCGTGGACCAACTCGCTTGCTCGCTCGCGAAACCCTCGTAATTCATTGGGACGGAAAGCCAAGATACGCGCGGAGCTTTTCGTGCGAATGAATCAGGCGTGAGCCACGACGGGCCAGGTCGGAATTCACCTGGGCGAGAATCAAAAGGCGCGTGGAAAAAAGAAGAAGCAGGAAGGGGAGGAAAAACAAGGGAGTCTTAGTTCCTTCGAGCTTCGAGCGTGAAAGGACGAAGCGAGAAGAAAGGGTTTTCGAGTAAGCCCACGTCGTTAATTGATCGAAATTATTCGCTCATTGGTTCCGCTTATTGGTTCCGGCAAAATTTTCGGTCATTTGAAAGCACCTGAAATTTTGTCCACGTTTTTATCGAAGCCAGCTTCGAGAACCTCGTAGAAATTGAGGTCACTTACAATTAGGTTTACCAACGATTCTCCTATCGCGCGGGTCTGCGCAATTATCGATTGCTTGATTTTCCAGAATGAAGCAGTTCCGATTTGATATTTATTAACCGTCCGGGTACTGGTCCGTGCGAGTATTATGAGCAGCCGAAAATTTCGATATTTCCATGTAATACCCGACCGTTTGCTATTAGCGTTGATATTATAATCGGAAATTGTTAAAGGTCGTTCTATAGTTTCACAAGGCCCTTTAGCGGTGACTGCGGTTTGGTTTACTATCCATAATTCGAATGTTTTGTAAATGAGCAGCTTCCAGGGAACGATTTGTTTGGACGCACTCGCGTTACGTTTATCCTTATACGAAGAATGATTTTATCTCGCGAGGAGCGAAAAGAATCTGCCGAATGAGGCCGTCAGGACGACCGTATCCGCTACGTGCTGGCCAGATTCATCGATCTCTTAGGTCTCGTCTTTTAAACGTCTCTCCTCAGACTCTCTCCCTATTCCTTAAGGTTTCTCCTTCGGCCTCGTCGGAAAGGCGGCCGATTCTGTCCACGTCTCACCGATATTTTCCCTTCCGGACAATGGAGAGCCAGACCAGGCAGGGCCAGGGAAGAAACGAAAGTCATTATTCAAGAAAAAATATAGCCACACCGGCGGCGGCCACTTCTCCGTGTTTCGAAAGTCGTACGTAAATATTCTGCCGTCCCACACACTCCGTCTCGTCGAGCATTCTCCCCTTCGCTGACCCTTTTCATTTTCTCAAAAATATAATTGATCGTCGACGGAATGCCAAAGGAGATATCTTAATGGCAAGTGACCTCTGTGACGTTACATCGAGACTTTTTCGGCGCCTCTAAAGGAAAACTAGGAGAAGAC
Source organism: Tiphia femorata (assembly GCA_944319695.1). Classification (NCBI taxonomy): domain Eukaryota; kingdom Metazoa; phylum Arthropoda; class Insecta; order Hymenoptera; family Tiphiidae; genus Tiphia; species Tiphia femorata. The sequence continues at coordinate 8,715,457 of OX090902.1, forward strand.
ACTAGCGAGGGTGAATGATGATCGAGGAACGTGCCGCGAGCTAGGAGTGTATGTAAGCGCGTGGAGTAAATTCCAACTTCGTATCTTGGAGGTTCGATTATACGGAGCAGGTGGTGGAAAGTCAGAGGGGTGAAAATTACCCCTAGATGGGGGGTTGATAATCGTTTCGATATTGGCGAAGTTCGTTAAAGTGTTATTATGCTTTCGAGTTTTGAAATTTGACGAAGGGTACGTGCTACGAATGGCATGTACTTCGGGTTAAATTGTATCTAATCTCGTAGTAAGTCCTGAAAGCGCCCTACAATTCCTCCTCTTTCTCTTCCTTTACACGAGACAGTTTCACCCCATTGTACGTTATATCAGAGCGTACGTGTTGCGAGCCAGTTTCTGCTACTTTAATGAGAGAAACATTTCGGAAGATGTTTCCTCGAAGAGCACCGCGTTCTAAGCTCGATGAGTACAAATTATAAATTCGCAGACTCGTTTCTATTAGCTGTCACGTCATATCAAAGATGTATCGAATCCTTTTCTTCCTTCCACCGCTTTCAATCTTTCTTCTCGTCTCGTCCCCACGAGATTCGGCGAACGAATGGCCTCGCATCCGCTCAAGCGAGAATGGAAACCGTTGCCTTTCTCTCCTTTCCCCCGTAGACCGCTCGAGAAATGCAAATGGCGATCGCGTTTTATACGCTTCCACGAAGGGAGGTTCACGAAAATATGAGGGCAGAACTCCTTCGGACGTTAGGGCCATTACTGAAAAAGCAATCGAAGATATGCCGTGCCGCTTCCGCGACGAGGAAAAGGATGCTCCGCCATCCACCGTTGGATTTCTGCCAGGAATCCCTGAGTTCCTTTGATCTCCCTTCGAATTAGGTCCCCCTTATATATACCAGCGCGATATGCTACGCGTATAAAGGCGAATATGTATGGAACGCGTTATCGATATTTCCCTCCATCTCAGTTCACTCGTGCCTCCGAGCGCGTTCGTCTCTGCTGTTAGAAGGATTTTTAAATTCGATCATTTTCCCGTCACAGCGTCAGTCCATTTAAGGGGAAAGACTACTTTGACTAGTCAAAGAAATACGTCATTTTCAAGCGTGAAATTAACGAAGATAGAAAAGTCGTATTTGTATTCACTTGTGTCGTATTCCTCGGATCAAGAGGCATAAGACGCTCTCTGAGCGAAGGTAAAATGTCACCTAGTTCAGAAGTTACAAATAAATCACTGAATACCGGTATTTGTGGAGAGGTAAAACGGTGTACGTGACTGCCCGCTTTCGGATACTCACAATCAGAAGCAAACAAAGAAAATACCTGGATTATGGAGTATGGGATTTTTGGCAAATCAAAGTAGCCTCCCCTCTTAATCGAGCTACTAGTTATCTCGAATTATCTGCCAAAAGCCTTTTTCGCATCATCCTTTCTTCCTAGTAAAATTTCATTATTCGATATCACCCCTACGGATTCTCTTTCACGTGCAATAATTATTCCAAGCCAAGGCCATCGTCCTTCACCTTGCAGCATCGATTACCATCTTCTTAGACGACCTCGACCATCCTCCTACCCAAGTGGAAATAATCCCAAAATTATCGCTATCCGCGAAGCGTACTATCGTCTCACCCAGGTACTCCGTGGTGTTATTCCGCATACGTCTGAATACTTCCGCCTCCAGCCATCCACCCCCCTACGAGTTCTCCTTTCCGCCCCTCCGCAAAACTACTCTCGACCGTGGGAGCTACAGTTACCTAAGATAGCGTGGGCCCAGCGATCTACTGCATCTGCATTGGCGTAACGCCAGGAATCCTCGTAGTCCTCTCCGCCCCCTCTCACCCCCTCTTCTCCTCTTCCCCAATCTTTGGCCGATCGTACGCCGTTGAATCCTCCCTCCGGCCTCTGTATACTACCAATATCTGCCACCGTCATCCCTCTTCCAGATTGTCGCCCGAGAGATCTCGGACCCTCCTCCTCCCTCACCCACCCTCTCACGATCCTCTAACCCTTTCACCTTTCCACTCCTCCCTTCTGCCACGAGCTGCGCGAGTATCCGAGAGAGAAGTGTAAACCAAGCAAAACGGGAAAGTTTAAATTGCAGACCCGTTGCATCTCTCCTCCTCTTCGCTTGTGCTTCTTCTTCTTCCTTACTCGCTAACCCTCCCTTCTCTCTTACCCCGTGTCGACCAGCGCGACTCGGCTGTCGCTTATCCGGCCAGTTGGCCGCCTATTTCCGTTATTTCCGATCGAAGTTCTCCTCGAAGGTACCTTCACCCCCGCGTAGTTCACCCTCTTCCACTCTTAGAGCCCCCATTGGTCCCCAATCGCTCACACCCCGTGCATCCGTCCATCTATTCCATAGCAAATGCTATACGGCTCATACGGTTAATATTTTTCAAAGATTTTTTTCGATTTACCTAGTTGAGTCTTATCATTGTAATTTTGGTCTTGCTTGTGTTCAGAGAGTTAAAGGAAATGTGTGTGTTTAACTTGGAAATAATTAATTGCGGGCAGAGATCATTTTTCACAAGTTCCTTGAATTTTTAATTTCTCTTTTTACTTTCTGGAAAGGTGTTTATCCTGCATTTTCCACGTCAAGCCTCTCGCGATCTTACGTAGGATTTACCGTAATAATCGTCCTCGTCCTTTCTCTCCTTTCGTCTCCTCTAATCCTTATTAATCGTCTTTCCGGAAGAGAACCGGAGAAGGGAGTTTTTGTCCAGGAGAACTTCACCTCAAGTAAAGTCCGTATAATCCTCTCGCATTTGCTTCCGACCGCAGAGGGATTCTTGCGAGTCATGGGGAATTTTCGCGCATTCTCCCGAGATTTTGGACGAATCGGAAAAATGGACGTTGAAACGTGGTGACAGTCGGATGTCCCTAGCGCGCGAGCCAACGTGGCCTTTCTCTGCATTCTAACTTTACCTTTCTTTCTTCCGGAGTCTAGAGTACGTCCTGAACAATACCGTAAACGAATACTGTCCACGATATCTCTCCTGTGGGATCGATTCCCTTGTTATATTATGACGAGGGTCTCGAACTCGAGGAGAGGATGGTATTCTGAAATTCCTCGATCCTTCTTCCCTTCGAGAATCAACGACAATGTTGCTTCGCGAAGCACGCCCTTTCATGCTTGCTCCTCTCTGTATTATCCACTCACGGTATTTCGTTCGCTTCTCTCGTTCCATTTTCCTTCATTCACCAACATTATCCGAAGAGTGGCAAAAAGAATTTCATTGTGCGGCGCACAACGTCGAAAAGTCGGTTAGCTTGGCCACGAATATTCTCTATTAGATTTTCTCGTTTTTCTTCTCGTGTTTCTTCGGTTCCTCATTCAGCTCTTTTCACCGGCACGCGGAGACCGTCGGTTTATTAAGTGCAATCGAATTACGCGGACCGTATTGTCCGATTTGCCGAAGCGTTTCGGTTCGCATACTCCGCCTGTATTCCCTTTTCCACCCCGCCAAGCCACCGCTTCGGCATAATTCGCGAACCGCCGGCGGTCACTCGCGGTGTAACATAAGTTAATTACGAGCGGTTTCGATTAATACCTTTCTGCTGGGGAATTATTCGTTTACCGGTGAGATCGTTCGATACCGTGGGTAAAGGGCGGTCAAGAGAATCGATTCATTCGCTCGCGGTGCACGATATTATACATATAGAATCTCAATCGAGGATTATTCTCCAGGAAATTGGATTTTTGTCAAAACAAATGGAAGAACCTCCTCGCTGAGCGACTTCGAGTTAATAAAGTATTTCGCCCAGAGTGGCGGCGAATATCGCGAATCTCTGATTTGAAAATTCGTTTCGCTCGACGAAAATCGACGATATCAAGACCGGATGTCAATACTATTCAACCGGGATTATTAACCGTGCGAATCGGGTTACGTGAGTTGATCCGCTCGCGCGAGACTAGAGATCGTTCGATATTTGTCGAAGCTGTTCAATTCACGTCCAGTAATCGGCGGCAGACTGAATTGAATCACTCGTGAAAGCAAAATGTCAAACAGAGTCGATGGTAAACGCTGCGTGGCCGCAATTGCCTGATCGTGTCAGCGGACAAATTTTGGCTTTGTGTGATTTGGGTCCGAAAATTTTAGTCGGTTCTACGGCCAATAGAGAAAGTCAGATAGACTGTTCAAGCAATGATTTCAAACTTATTGAAACGATGCTCGATCAGTGCATGCCTCCTGAGGAAAACATCGACAGCTGACCTCTTAACGTAATTGTAAATAGAATTAATATATGTAAATGGAGAGTGAAGTGTTTGGGTATGTCCACGTTCTCGACATAGCCACCCTGATATCGAGACAGGTGGGTTAACGGTGGTTTGAAGTGCGCCACTGTCGAGGTTCCCGGCGTCATATAAAACAAAGAAAGAGACCGACGACGACGGCTCGGTAGGTGTGCGCCGACAGTAAAACGGCACAGGGGGAGCACCCTAAGAGGCCGACCCACGAATACCAATGGGTTGCGCGTCGGAATTCCGTGGACGCTCGAGGCCGCACGAGCGCACGCGAGGACGACGGATGCGACGAATGGCACCGCTCGTACTTTTATTTCCTTCGGGAGTAGGGTCCTCGCCTTTCGACTCCAGCGATTCTCTTAAGTCTCGTCTTCGAGTTACAGAGCGGCCAAAGTGCCGTGGAGAAGAAGCAGGCCGGGACGAATCTTGATCGCGCGCCGATAGAAAAGCTCTTCGTTGTTGGAATCCGATTGGATGCAAGTCGAATCAGAAGTTTCGAAAGTCGTTCTACCGCCTTGTCACGAGTATTATTGACAATCTGCGGAATCTCACGGCTCCGTGGTAGAGTAATACATATGCATAATTGAGTATATTTAATAATATAATGACACACCCACGATTAATAACCTTACCTTTTAAGTTAACACCGCGCATTCACCACAACCGTTCATCTCCGACGCGTCCTGCACAACGCACTCGATCTTTCGGTACGTAATCTTTCCGCAAGCCCTAGCCTGCGCGCTATCTTTTTTTGCTCCGAAGTGCGACGATAGTCTGGATTTCCTACAATTTCCCCTAATCCTTACTCCACACCCCGTTAGCCACCCTGCTTTCTCCAAAACCTTATCGCACATACGCGGATACGAACACCTAACGCCCTGCTTCCACGCAACGCAATTCATTCTGTCAACCAGGCCACGTAGAACAGTTGCACATTCTACAACCTGGTAATGACCCCGCCAGGACGATGTCGGGCCAGAAGAATAATTCCACGATTTGAATTTTCCAGCGATTGTGAGCATTGTTTATTTACCGACGGAGAAAGAATGGGACACGAGGTATCGGGAATCGTTGCACCCGTGTACCTATTGATCTCGAAGCAGAGCTACGCGCCAAATATAAAATCGCTCGCCATTAATCGAACGATTCGTCCGATTGAATTGTCCGGATTTTATCGCGAATGCCGACGTGTCGCGCGTTCGCTTCGCATTACAGGCAGCGCGTCCGTGGCACGATGTAACCAAGAAACACAAACGCGTGCGAGTCGCGCCAGTTTGTACGTCGAATTTGTGTACAAGTGCAGCGTTCCGAACGTAGGAAAACTGCCCAACTGCGGTTGGCACGTGTGCTGTTTGTCCGAGTGCCTCGCCGACGTCCGTCAACAAACTCGATCGACGTAACTCATTGGCATTCCACCAACATGCTTCCACCAGCTTCCTTTCCTCCGTTTGTCGGAGCTCTCGAGCTCCACGAGAGATCAACACTTACTCATGATACTCCTCCGCTAACGAGAATAATCAGCGCACATTACTCTTACTTGCTAAACGAAATATTTTAGCCTTATCTTTGCACGCCTACCGATTAACTCCAAATTCTCATCACGACTCGCGGACGTGCCTTAAATTTCTGCTACCCTTGGCGTAGAAGGGGAGGAATTTTCCTAATTGAAAAAATATTTCCACCTCTGGTGGCAACGGAGCGCGGGGCGCGAAGAGCCAAGGAAGAGAAGAATATTACTATGGCTAGGCTCTGGGGGTAGCACGAACATTGCTCTCTCTCTCTCTCTCTCTCTCTCTCTCTCTCTCTTTATTTCTGTTTCTCTCGACCTCCTCGCTGTAGCATGCCCCGGAACACAATGCGGGAAATTGCAATGATTGCTGGCTTTTGTAGGGGTACCCGGTGAGAGAGCGCTTTGGCCACTACCTACCGCGGATACGATGAAAGGAGCCCGCTGGGAGAGGGAGGGAGAGAGATATAGAGAGAGTGAAAAAAAGATGAATTCTGTAGGGAGTGGTGCACGTTCTCGTGGCAAACCCTTGTCCCGGCCGTTCCACTCTTCTCGGTAAATCCGTTATACGCGACTCGAAAGATTATTTCAGCGATGCGCTTCGAGGCCAAAGGTTTGCCATTCCGTTTGTTCGAACGTTCCTCTCGAATGGCGTCTCCGCAAACGCGGAGGAATCGACCGCGAATAATGCGCTGCTTTTCGGTCGTACTCGCGGAAGAGACTTTGCTTTTGTGCCATTCTGAAAGCCGTAATAAGATAAACCGTTCTATGAGCAGCCCGAATTCGTTGACGAGGATCCACCGAGTGGGATAGAATTTTCAACGCGAAATTATTGGCAACTTCGATAAGACGAAAGAAACGTTTAGCACGGCGTTGACTCTACAGCTTGCAGAATTACGTAATTAGGACTCTATCGTTGATAAGTCTGTTCGATCGTCGTCGACGACCGGTGCATTCGAAGGACGATCGATACCGAGCTCGACTCGATTTGAGGAAGTTGTCAATGTTTAGCCTGGAAATGGTCCTGTTCCTCATTTCAATGGTTTCAACAGTTTCAATGGACGACATTTGCAGCTATTGTTCGAGTAAACGGAGGATCGGAGTGTCCAAACTGTGGTTTGCGGAGAAGCAAAACGCTTTGATCGTGAGAGGATTTCGGTGCACCCCTGTTCTCTTTCTCGAAGCTTCCTGACCTCGTGGAATCGAAGTCGCTCGAAGGGTATACTCGAAAATTCGAAATTCTACGTGAAAAATTTTACGAGTGGAACTTCTTCCACGCTCTCTCGAGATAAATCTTAACCCAAATCCCTAAAGTTCCTCCGAGCAAGGGAATAATCGCACCGACGAAAGCAACGGTATTACAGGCGCGATATTCTCTACCCTCGTGTTTCTCCGAAAATCTCGAATGGTCCGTTTCCACTCGATCTCTTCGCGCTCCATCCGCCTTACTTACCCGCCATCCTGGATACCATTCGAATGGACCATCTACGGAATTATCCCCGATAGTTTGCCGTAGCCGTTCATACAAACCGACGATCGTCTATCACCATACGCTCCCGTCGGCTCGGTCGTCGAGAGCAAAACGTTTCGGTCTACCTCGAACCGTCGTTTCTCCCCGCCTCCTCCTTTATCCTCCGTAGCGTAGATTTGAGGTATCCATGGACGTCGGACACCCTTCGACATCGTTCAATTTTCCGTAATGGGTTCGCCTCCCGTCAAATGGTCCCCGATGCCGGACGCGCGATTACGCAACCGTCGTGCTCGACCGTTCCCTTTCGGTCCCGGAAGCAGATCATCGCCGCTTCCACCACCTTCCTCGCCACTACCACCGCCTCTTCTTACCCTCTCCAGGTCTCGTATACTCGACGAACTATTCCCACCACTTCCGTTCCGGTTTGCACCAGCGACGTTAACGCGCGCTCACCCATCGAGGGAATTGGTGGGTTCGAATTCGGCGCAGAGCGCATCTCTACAAAGCTACTGGAGGACCCGAAGGTACCGTGGAAGGTAAAGGCAACGGGATGCAAAGTTACACCGAGTTGTCGTTAGTGACGTAGGAGGTGTTCCCGTCGCGTTATTGCCCTTCGTCGAAATTGCTTTTGCAATCTCGGACCTTCGAAGTTCCACCCTTTCGCCGCTAGACCCGTTGACTTTTTCAGACTTTTCCGAAGGATCGTGGTTGGTTCTCGCGTAGTTCACGTGAATCGTCGGTTCGAAAATTTACGAGAGGGTGAGAGGGAGTTACGAGACAGAAGGGTGCCGGGACAATCAAGCGCGCTGATCCTCGTAGCAGTTTTTTTCTCTCCCCGAGGGTGAAAAATATTCTCGCGGTGCCCCGCTCTATCTACGGAGAAGTACTTTGATTCGGATATTTAGTTTCAAAGCCCTGCCTGCTCGCGGACACTTTTGCGGCTTGTGGTTTTGTTCCGCCGAGAGTGCGCTCCCGTCTAGGTGTTTACGTTTTATCGAGCGAATTAATGGATTCACGCTTTGCGGCTTTTTTTGTGTGGTCGACGGTGTTGTTCCGTTTGCGCGCGTCGATTTGGCTGCCGCGTATTCGAACTTTGAGGATTAAATCGGTGTTCCGGACGTGTTTCGTTCGACCTCGTGGATTCAGATATTCGTACGTACAATCGAAATGGAGTTTTGCATCCACGGTATAAGGTATAATAAGGGGATTGTTAATTAATTTTTTAGGCACGACCGTTAAGGGAGTGACTTATGCAATCGCCATCCTGAAAACCGTTCGTGTGTCTGTCTGTGTGTGTCCTTGTATATCCTCGATTTCGGAAAAACGGCTGAACCGATCGGGACGAAATTTGGCACAAAAATCAAGTACATTACTGTGAGTTCACAATAAGGTTTGTGAGCCGCCATCTTGAACCGGTACAAAATGGCGGGAAGTTCAAATATCGAAAAATTCATATCTTTGGTACTATTCATTGGATCCCGATAAAATTTTACACGTACATGTACACGTATACAATGACAATTTCTGGAAATTTTCAAATTTTTTGATTGGCCGAATCAAAAATGGCGGCTAATTCAAATCTTTAGTCCAATATTCCGGCAAAACGACTGAACGGATCCGAACAAAATTTGGCATGTACATTGAGAATATACCCATTTGGTGCCACGAAATTTGATGTACCGCCATCTTCAACCGTTTCAAAATTATGGGAAATTCAAGTATGGAAACGTGAGTTACGCGGTCGTGCCTATGGCAGGAAGCGATGCTTTTCTGCACCCGGTAAGGCAAGCGCGAAGCGCGAGCACCCGACGATCGTGCCGACCACTAACCACCACTAGTTAACCTTGGCAATTAATAAATTAACGTACCTCGGATAAAGACAATTACGTCACGCTCGATTTCGACGCGCTAATTAATCGTCTCTCGCGTTCTCAGGACGACAGAAATTTCGAAGTGTCTCACAGCGGGCAAACATCGTGAGCGTAAACAAATCAGTTCGCCGGCGAATCTCGCCACGATTCTGTCTCAATGCACAATGGGCAACACCCGATCGATTCCTCGTGTCACCGCTTCCTCCACGATTCTCTTCACCGACAATTTCTCATCCGCCGTTCCATCGACGTTCCTCTCTTTCTCCGAATGGATTTACGAGAAGCAAACTTCTCAAAACTCTCCTCGCGCGTAGCTTCTAAAGGCGCAGCGAAAGCGTCGCCATTCGCATCGTCCACGAGGCGGAAGATAAATGAGCGGCGGTCGCCCCCTGAGGGCGCTCTTAGAAGGGATGCTTCGTCAGCATCGATCATAGAATTCATTTTGTATTTTACTTTCTCCGCGTGTGCACTTCGCCGGATTAAAAGTCCTTTTCCGACTAGGAAGATGCGCTTGAGCGCATTCTTGAAAGCGAGACGGAACGAGCAGCGCTTGGAAATAATTCGCCGATGAATTACGCGCGGGAGTACGAAGGAAGGGGACGATCGCTGACTGGCACGAGCATCAACGACGAAATTAGCTGCGCTATCAGTTTTTTAATTCCTCTCTTCGTTCAACGTCGCCATCCCTGGAGGGAAGGCGCTCGATCGGATCGCAGAATTGAAAGGATGCGAGGAACCGAAAGTATCCTAGATTAAGGTGGCGAACCTATACGCGCGAAAATTGATCACCCCGCGATGAGATCGCGGAGAATCTCGGTCCTGAGACTGGAGCGTGGAACGATGTGTGTTCTAACGTGAGGAGAATAATCAAATTTTCTCTAGGGAGTATCCTTCGTTAAGGCGCGCGTAGATGGATTCCAGTCTGATTAACGAACGACACGATACACGCGTGGACCGGAGAACGGGCACGGTGGTCAACGAAGACGCGAGTCTCTCGGCACATTTTAGGAAGGCATTAAAGCCGAGATGAAAAGTAAACTCGGCGAAATCGATAATCGGTCCATACGTGACGCAGCATTATTCAATAGGGCGGAAGTGATCGGCGAGTAGTCAAGATGAGATAGGGATAATGATCCGTGCTGGCTCGATTTTACTCTACACACATTTGATCCTCCAAAATCTCTCCAATTACGACGTTCGGTTAAAGATTCCAAATGTTCCTTATAAACGGCACTGTTAACGCGAAACGACAATTGAGCCGTTTATTTTGAAAGTGGCCTAAGTCCATTTTTTTGAAAAAATAAGATAACACACAATTCGTGAATAATTTAGTGCAATAATTTAATGTCATGTGATATCTCATTTTTTTAAAAAAATGAACTTAGGCCACTTTCAAAATAAACGGCTCAATTAATGGTGAAGGAGGGGTAATTGAAACGCAAATTTTCAAACCGACTGGGACGCCGCGTCCCCCCGCGCCGCTCGGTGAAACTTTCTTAAGCTATTCTAACCAATTGAACACTCCCTCCCTGTCCAATTTCACAGAACGGGACCGTCGCACGATATTTCTGAAACGAAGCGCGCGCCAGCCAGCTTGTTAACAATTCAGATACGCTCCTCACTCGTGGCAACACGCTCCCACGAAGGGCGCAGTCGTAACCCTCCGGATAGTTTGGTCGCGACGAGAGATTCATCTCCACCCTCCTTCCGCTTCCCATTCTCCTCGTCATCCACCGTTCGTCGAAGGTGGAAGAAAAGGGAGGTGGCGCGAAAGGGGTTGAATGAATCAAGTGTAGCATACTCGAGAGATGTCGTGGGGCTTGTAGGACATCGTCCCCTTTACCGCCTCCGCTGCAGTGACTCATTCAATTTGAATACATTCCGTCGAATAATCGCGCCGTTCTCCACGCCCTGACGGCGCGAAATTAGACCCTAGCCAAATGACGTCAATGACTCTGAATTCTCCGTGGATTCTCGCAAGTGGAACGCAACCTAGTCCCTCGCCACGTCAATTTCATAAGACCTCGATTAACGAGGACAATAGTCCGTGTCGTCCATTTAAAATTTCTTCCTACTTCATTAGCGAGTGAAATCGGAATTAACGGGAACATAGAACATTCAAGTAGGATAAAAGCAAAACAGAGTAAATCATTAACCCATGCATACGTTATCGTAATATTTAAATTCGCCATTTGGACGGGAGTTATACCTATTTAGTTCGTCAAAGGACTCGAATGTGTAAGCGAATAAAATTGAGAGATTTCAATCGTCGATGTAATAACTCGCTCGAGGGTGGCCGAGAGAATCTCGTAGGATCGCTAACTATTCGGTCACTAGATCGGTGGATGGAAACGAGGCGAGTGGAAGGCGGGAGCGAAGAAGAGAGAGAGAGAGAGAGAGAAGACATGAGAAGGGAAACGGAGCGCAGACGCGTCGCAATGCGAAGGGAATCTCTCACCCCTTCTTCCAACCGTTCCGTTCTTCGGGTCGGGGGGATGAATGAATCGAGAGGATATCAGAAGGTTTGTAGGACATCCTCCACCCATCTCACCATCCTCCAACCCTTCTCCACCCTCCTTTCACGCCACCGCGATTCATCCGATTCCACTGGATTCTTCTCAATAGACCCACCCGCACGTTTCGGCTCAACGCGAAGACTCTTCGGGTCGGCTCGATAAAAGAATCAACCTCGAACGATAATTTCCGTGCGCTCCACGCGATGCCGGCGATTCGTCCACATTCATCCCTCTCGAATTCCCCTCGACAATTACATCCGACGTACCCGGACTAGCTTTAGAAGAGGAAAGAAAAAGAGAAAAACTAGATTTAATCGGACCGCCTGAATCGACTGGCGCAGCGAGGAGAAGCGAGCGCGGGCTCCTTTCATCCCCTGCGCGAAACTCATCCCTCCCTCTGCTTTCTCTTTCTCCTACCCTCTTGAGCTCTTTCGGCCAGAAGGATGAATGAAACGAGTGTAGCATACTCGGGGAAATGTCGCCGGCTCTCTCTTCAGCTCCACCCCCTTCACCGATTCTCATCCCTTCTCCAGTCTACTCTCTCCCACCTTCGTCGACGACGCATGGGGGCACCGGCACAGACGGGCAGCGCCATCTCTGGCACGTCTAAAAATAGCTCGGATCCGCTGACGTCATCGATCTGCCGGCGCGCCGGCGGACTACTTCAATGCCGTTGCGTGGGCGCGTCGCGCGGTAACCGAGCGTGTAAATGCGCCGGTAGCGCGCGGCTAAAGTATCGTCCACGTTTCACCACCCCCCCTGGCATAGAATTGTCCCGTTGCATTAATAACTCAGTGGTAGGGGCCAACTTCCTGCGATCGTCTTGCAATCCTGTCTTCTCACCCCTTCGCCATCCCTCTCGAACCATCCTTGGCAGTCAAGCAGTCGTGGCAAAACCACCCCTTGCTCCCGCAGCGTCGCAACATTCGCTCGACGCGTCGTCTTCAGCCGCACACGACCACGTCACTTTTTCGATTCCGCGACGCGCGCGTCCCCGCGACCTCTTCGTCGGCGTCACTCGTCACCGCGGCGACAGCGACGCAGGGACGAAATTTTCTCCGCGACCAAGCAGAAGATGTTCCCCGAGGGTGGCATTCCGGAGGAGGCCGTCGGGTTTAATTCGTTCGCGAGGCAAGGCGAGGCGATCCTTCCGTCGTCTCGTTTCGCGCGACGGATGCCACCCTCGAGAACGAGGGGCGGTGAAGTAGAAGGTGTTTTTGCGGGGTTGAAGTTGAAAGAAAGCTCCGTGCAGGTGAGCGGACGAATTTTCGGGATTTACAGGAAGAACGATTGTCGCGAGAGAAAAATGTCCATTCGTCTTTCGGTTTTTTGTTTTGTTTTTGTGGTAAGATGAATTCGTCGATTCTTCTGGGACATTTTCTGTTCTAGGGGAAAGAGAAGCGTGGGGTAATTGGTGGGTGATCGTAACAGGCAGTACTCCACGTCCACGGTGCTCTTTCGCGTTAAACAAAATACAAACTGCAAATCACCGATAAAACGTGCGCGGATTATTCGCGAACCTCGGAACTCTGCGTTCGAACGCACCCGGCAGTTAAACCTTAGCTAGTACGAGGGGTTGAAAGTGGGGTACCGAGGTTCTCGTGTAAAATACGATTGCGGAACGCTCTAAATAAACTCGAAGGCGCTCGCTCCACACACGCATTCGAATGCAGGCGGGTTCCGGTGATTTGCCATTAGGTCGTTTCGCTTACGGCCTACGGCACCACTCCATAAATTTTGCCCACTTCCACCACGAGCGTTACGCCCTTGTACGGCTCTCCGGGCTGTTTAACATTTTCGCGAGATTTGCTTCCTCGCGTGAAACGCGTGTCACTCTCTCTTTCCTCTCGCGTTTTACCACTCGTCTCGTCAAAAGCTTCACGAGGATCTCTCGTTGCAACGCGCAGGGGACCCACGGCGAATTTATTACCGAGAATTTATCACCGGATCGCCGGTTAATCGCGCGACGTCGAAACCTCGTTTGCGAACTCGTCGAGGGTTCTGCGCGCGCGCTTTGGATGCTTTTCGATCGCGATGCCCCTCGACGAGACGCGAATTATCACCGGACAATTATCGCTCGATAATTCCTCGTTACAAATATTCCCGTGGAAAACATCGGTGCGAAACAGCGGCAGCCTGGAAGCCCGATAATTGAACGCAGCGGGCTCACGCGCATTAGCATCGAAATGGTTAATGGCCGATGATCGTTTCGCGTCTCATGGAAAAGTCCTCGCCGAATGTAAATTTAAACTCCGCGCGAATATCCGCCCGTGTTAATTTACACCCGCACATTTTGCTCTCTTGATTCCATCCCGACGAGACGCGCGCGTTACTTCGCGGTGAATAAATAAACGTTTCGCTAATTCGTTTGAAATTCTTGCCAATCGGAGGACCCAACAGGCTCGTTAATTCGCTGGTAGGTTGGTGAGAGCCTTTTCTCCCAACGGTCCACCCCTCGTTCCTCAAAGTACCGCAACGGCTGAATTATTCATTTCGCGATTTCTTTTGTCGCCTTGCGCGCGCGCGACCATCCGCCGAGACCCTTCGGCGATTCTTTTCATTCTGCGTCGGAGTTTCGCGAAACGACTAGGAGGGAAAATCCATTCCGTGCGGTAATGCGCTGATGTTCCGTGGAAGGAACGTGCTCGCTCGTGAATTCGCCGCGAGGATGGCTGGAAGGGAAATTTCTCTCTTCTTGTTTTTCCGAGTGATTAGCAAGAGCTGGCGGGAGCGTGACGATTAGAAAGTTCTGGTAAAAAGTCGACGATCCGACCGCTCGAAGAATCCAAGATTTTCATTGTTAATGATATACGTATCCTTCCGTTTGCCTGCTAGGCGAAGTTCGAGTTCTATGACGATTAAGTTTGGCGTTTTCGCAAAATTAAGTCCACGTACGATGTCAAAGGAGCGCGCCTGCTCCGTGTTAAGGTCAACGCGGGTAGATATCAGTTTTCGGTTAATATAATCAAAGGGACTATACTTTCTACCAAAAGGTCGGCCTTTGGCTTCTCTTCTTGTCCCTCACACACTCTCTCTCCTCCTCTCTCTTGGTTCTGACGTTGTTCGACGAACAAAGGCGGCACGTCACGATGTGAGCGTAAAGGGCACGACCGAGTACCTTTTACTGCTCTCCCGCCAAAGCACCGGTAATAAAAAGACGCATGGTCAGGAAAAACGGAGGGGGGTGAGAGAGAGACAGAGAGGCAGAGAAAGTGAGAGAGAGAAAAGGAGAGAGAGAGAGAGAGGGGGGGGGGAGACGTGGCAAGAGGGAATGAAGGTAGAAAAAGTGTGCGGGAACGAAAGGCGCCCAGAACCACCCCTTCACCGTTCGCCGCTCTCCTTCCCTTTGTCTCTCCCTTTCCGTGCTACCGTTTATAAATAGAAACGTTCCGATCCTTAACCGTGTCAACAGCTCGCGCCGCAAGAGAGTAGTACGGTAATTAATTCGAAACGTTCGCGACGTGGCGACCGCGATTCGGGATACTCGCTCTCGTTCTTCTTTTCACCGGCTGAGCAAGAAGGTGCACAAGTGGAAGCAACAACTTTTGAAAGGAGAGAAGAGAGAGAGGGAGAGAAGAGAAGCGAGAAGAGAGAAGCGAAGATGCAATTTCAAGCGATGTCAAGTACAAGGCAAACACCCGTTTGCCGCGAGAAGGAAGAACCTCGAGGGACAAAGGAAGAAAGGGACGAGCTGACAATAATTCTCCACTCGGTTGACATTAATTCACCGCCACTGAGATCCATTGCATTTTGCTTTAACATCTTTCTTCTACACCTTCTACCCTGGCTTCTCCGAATTCGATGCTCCAGTAGTTGATACTCCATTAACGAGCGAGGTTGACACAAGGGCATTCGACAGTAAGAAGAGATACCATTGAGTATTTTGTGTTTCATCGTCGGCTTCATTATTCAAAGTTCCTATCGCCACTGTCACGAATCACAAAAATTTTTGCGCGCACTTATAAATTGCGGTGAAATGGTATGTACTCCGCTATTCATACGAGCGACGCGTTCACGTTCAATACGATTTCTCTCCAACTCTACCGATCCGCTCAAAATGAAACTGGATCGGCCCTCTCATTACGAGCAATTTCGACATTAATTTTCGAGCTAGCAATTATCGGCGTTAACATCGATCATCATTGTCAATGTTATCGTCCTCGTTATTATCATTGGCACGCGCGCGCGCACGGAAGGGCCTCGGCCTATCGATAATTTCCCACGATACCGAAAATCCGACAGTTTCGAATGGTCTACCTCTCCCTTCCATCTAGCACCGCGCTAATGTGCCTTCACGAATGCACGGTGGGTTGCATTTTCGATGAAATCCAACCGCTAATCGTAGAATGGTAGAGTACGTCTAGGACCTCCACTTACCGATTCGGGCCGAGACGCAAAACGGATGACGTGCGTCGATTCAATTATGATATACGTCGATTATATTCCCAAGCTATGTGGCAGCGTGTACGCACACATGCGTGCACACACGCTCGTATAAATGCGCACCGAGCTATTCCCGGTATAGAGGACGAATCGACGTCAATTTGCCATCTCGAGTATCCGTTACATCTTGCTGCGCGGGAACGTTCGTGTAGATGGATGCATCCAGCTCCATCGGAGTTCCAAGGTTATCGAGACACCTGTCGAAGATTCACAGAACGTTTGACGGCTACGGTAAATTCACCCGGAGAGCGTTTCCTGCGAGGATAAAGGAACTAAGTGCATTGACACTTATCCGCCACCCTTGCACCCTCACCCGTGTACGAGGAGACTCGAGGATAATTAATAATCCCCGCCATTGATCGTCTACTTTCCCAAGTTCGTTCTCCCGTTCGTGCCCTCCTACATTCTCCAATGGAACCAGCTCCACAGGTACGTCGACGTCACCCGCGCCGACACGCTCGCATACGGTTCGCCGCGCAACGTTTGGCTGCGCTACGCCACGTATAATACGCAGTGGAGGTCGGCGATTAGAGCGAGCGGATAATCCGTGACGATATGCCGCCAGTGAATTTTCGGAAACCCCCCATGCAGGAAGGGGTGAAAGGGCAGTTGGGTTTGGTCCATTCGACGCGGCCAGTCCTACCACCGATAAGGGCTGTAACGTACAGATTAAGCTCGGGTACTAAACCAGAGCGGCGCCTGCTTTCGTACTGTTTGTCCGGTGCTTGCCTAATCCGAGGCAGACCGATGTGGCTAACGTGGGTGCACGCATACGTAATCAGGCATTAAGCCGTACGGGCCAAGGGACGCGGACCTAGCCGAAATGCTTCCGGAATTAGTCCCTCGAGTAGTTACGATCCTAGTTAGATGCAAGACTAACGCGTACTTTCGTTCGACGATATCTTCCATTTCACGAATCATTAGAAACGATCTCGTTGGATCCTCTTTTTCGAAAGGTCCAGGACGCGCTTGCGTCGAGAGTAACTGGAGAGTTGGAGATGAAAGCATCCGAGTTCAGAAGCCAGGTGAATTATGAGCTTCTAAGGTGAAAGGTAAGAGATAACGCAGAAGTCACCGGATACTTTTTTCTTTATCGCGTGCTGCATCTTGCCGATCCTATTATATCCACTTGTATTTATTAAAAATACAAATTCTGGAGTACGTGGATTAGTTCGGACCTTGGCTAGTCGTAGGATCAGCGCGTACATTCATCCGAAGATCCTCGTCGATTTCACTAATGATTAGAAACGATCTCGTTCGATCCTCTTTTTCGATAGGCTGAAGGCACGTTTCCACGGATAGTAACTGGGGAGTTGATGATGAAAGCATTGTGTTTCAGAAGCGAGGTGAATTATGAGCTTCTAAGGTGAATGGTAGGAGGTGATGTCCAAAGATTAACGGACTAGTTTTCGAAATGCCACTCGATCCGCTTATGCTCATCGAAAAAAACAAATTCTGACGTACATAGATACATACGTGTCGCATAGGCAAGGGCTTGTATTTTTCAGGGGCGCACTTCGGACCAGCGCGCTTGAAAGCTTTCCCGTTGCGGCGGCGACGAGTTCGCGTCGTCCTTTCACCACCCTCGCCAGCGTACCACGAACCAACAACATCATCCTATTTGCATGACCGCCTCTCCAAACAGTCGAGCGTCCCACAAATTTTTTACCCCTTCCGCTCGCTCACTCCGCCACGAAATAATCCCTTCCATTCTCGGCATCCATTCTCACACTCGAGTGATTCGCGCTAAAAGCACGATACAATGGGACCCGATTAATTTAACGCCACAGTCGTGGGCCAAGGGTCTCAGAGCGTATCACCAAGGACATAATCCCAACGCCAATGATCATCTTCAGCGAGGCGCTCCAGGCCACTGCGATGTAATTATTGTGCTCCCACGGTGACAACGAGGATGCCGGTCGCCATTGTTGTTAATCATTCGTTAAATTTCACGCTCGAGCCAAACGCTAATATATTCGTCGCGCGTTCGCGTTCGACGCACCCGAAGCTTCGTCGATTCGATTGAAATCGACGGAAAAGAATTGGCTCGTTCGTTCGGTGATCTTTCGCGTATACTCTCACGAATCGTGGATACAGAAATTATCCAAGGGGGTCTTATACAAACTGACAATAAATCCGCGTTAAGTCGCCGAACAAAAAGAGGGACCCCGACTGATTTAATTTACGAGCGTCGGGTAATTTTCATTCGTTCTCAAGCGAGTTCGACACTTTCGTTGGCTTAGGTGTCGATGAACTCTGGGGGGTTTGACGTATCCCAGGTGGTCCGACGATGAAGTTTCCAGAAGATTCTGATAACTTAATAATTCCCTAGGGACGGCGGAGTAGGTCGGCCCGTCTCGGCCGTCCTAGAAATTGAAATTTAACTCAATCCGGGGTGGGAGACGTCTGACTCGCAATTCCGAATCTTAATGTATCATCCCGCCTCGCACGTAGGCACGGAGGGCAGCGGCATGGGGCCACGGGGCCGGATGAATTATGAGGAGCAGAGAGACGTCGAGTTAAGCTCGCAATTTCGTGATCCGTCTCGACGGTCGGCGTGGCGATTCGTTGACGATGGACTGGCGCCTTCCTTCTTCTCCCTCCGGAGAGAAGAAACTTTGAAATTTAGGGTGCACGGACGGCAGAAAGTCGTTCGACAGAGGATAGGCGTAGAAAGAAGGAATATTCTAGGTGGCGAATGAACCGAGTCAAACGGAAAAACGTTAAGAAAAGAAATCATTGGATTCATTAACCCTTCAAAATTCGTCCACTTGTCGCGTAGCAAGGGACGGTAGGTAAATTCTCCTTGTCTTCTAATATACGAGCAAGGTTCATCCCGAGTAGTACCACTGGACTAAGAACGCATTAACAATTCTAATTGACGATAACGGAGTTGTAGGCCGGGGTATCGGAAATTACAGCTCGCGCGAGGAAATAGATTCCACGGTGTGGAATAAATCCAAGATTCATTGGCCAGAACGAAGTAACGAGTGAAAAACACTTCGTTTGGACGAATATCGGAATCTTTACGAGATATTAATTAAAGCAAGCACGAGGTAATCGTAAACGATAGCTAGTCGATTGTTGTGTACAAAAGTGTCGCTTGACAATCGTCTTTATTCATCCGCATTGATTAAAATCAATCGAACGTATTCTTCAAGAGGATCGAGCGTAAATCTGCGAGTGATACTCCGTCGAAGATAAGTCTCAAAGAGCTTTGAGAACTGACTTGAAACTTTCTCAATACACACGCCGTTGCGATACTGTTTCCCGTGAGATGTTTGCTTCGTTACGAGAGAAAGATCGGAGGAAATTTGCCGACTAATCGAAAAGTAAATTGTAGTGGGTCGAAATGGCGGAGGACCCGCGTTGGCGCCACGGCTGCTCTCTCCACCTTACGAGGGTATTTAAGGTTCACACGAAGACAAACGACTTTACTTCCTCTTGGACGCGAACGTTGTTCTTTTCTCCTGTCTCAATCCTTTTGGTCCGCCTCACAGCGTGCAGTCCTTTTTTCGGAGCCCGCTTTACGGACGACACCAGCTCTAACTTCGTATCTTCACTTCGCGCGCGATGTAGAGAGTCTGCTCTCGTTTATCTCGCTACAAACACTTCCCGTCACGATAAACTTTCGCTTAACTCAGCCGTCGCCATACACGCGGAAACACTTTCTTTCCAATCCACACCTTCGTTATCCGCATTCGCGGTAGTGCATGGTCCGACGAAAAAATTGAGATACGAGGAATCCTCGTTAAACCGGAGCTCGACGGAAAAGAAAAGAGAATAAGATAGAAGAATTAGAGAAAGTTTTTTGCTCGCGAAGCCTCCTCCAATTGTCGAGGATAAGTAATACCGAGAGAATAACTCCATTCGCTCGCGTAATCGGCGAACGAGAATCCTCTTACAATTTCGCAAACGACGTTCGCCCGCGCTGCTCGATTGAAGACAAGAAGTTTTCCCGCTACCCTCGTTACAGCAATCCCCACGACGGCGGCTCGTACTCTGCGTTACAACGCGAAGGAGAATGACTATATCCGTCCTTCGACTCGTAATACCATCATGACCCGGTGAATGTAAACCGCTCGCCAACTTCCGCTTCTTGCTTCCTTCTCCTCCTTTTCTCCATTCGCCCCTTACAGTGAAACTGCACAAAAGCCGAGCAGCAGGCGAGATGAAGAGAAGCAATTCCTCCTAAGGTCGCAATGCTCTCGCGGCGAATGCAACAAACGTTTTCCCCCGATTGAGACGGTCAAGAGAGTTTTGCTCTCTTGGCCTCCACTCAGCTTCCCACGGGGATTGTTTCTTCGCGAAACTGCTGCTGCTGCTTCTTTCTGCTCTCTTGAATATCTTCGAGACTCTTCAACATACCACCACGTAGGACGTTGTCAGGGAGATTTCCGCATCGGAGAGGCAAACGAAAATAGATAAGTGACAAGCGGTGCTGTGACGTCACCGTTCTCGAAAGCTTCCCTAAGTTCTACGACCCTAGAAGGTCGGTGAACCGAAAACGCGGAGAAATGTTTTCGCGGAATATCATCGTCAGTAAGAAATTTCCAAGCGGATCTCCGATCGAAATACTTTCTTTGAAGATTTCTGATGCGATCTCTCGCGCGGTACTCCATCGGAAGATGAAGTTCGTTTGTTCGGCGAAATGACGGGAGTCACGATACGACAGAGGGTTTGTAAACTTTCTTCTTGGTAAGTCACCCTCGTACGGGCGTGGAATTACGCCGTGAAAAAAAAAAGAGAAACATCTCCCATGACTCGGCTGGCTCGATGAAGAGGGCCAGGAGTGGTTGGTCGATGGTACCAGGCTCGATGGACGAGAACTTACGTGGCTTCGGTTCCTCTTGCCTCTCTACTTCCTTTTCCTCCGACCATTCCTTTTCCCGCCGACTCACTCGAAACTTTTGTCAGAAGTGGCTCTCCGCTCCCAGACCTCCTCACCCACGTCGAAAAAGTACAAACGCACCGTGCGGAATATTCAGTTGCCCTCTTAACGGTTCCCCCAGGCATATATTCACGAGAGAACTGTTTACAAAGAACACAATTATCGTACTCGCGGCTTCCGCGCGAAAGATATCTCGTTGTATTTATATCCATTAACTGACGGTGTGCGAACAGTTATCGAGGGTGGTGCAGGGGCAGCTCAGGCTGTAGACTATGAAGGCGTACAGGGCACAAACCACGGCTAGGCTGTATAGGGTCATAACTGCAGTTTCGTATTCTGTTGATCGAATGGGAAATTTGTTGAATTAGTCGCTCGGGTTACTCCTGTAGTTGATCTCGCGGCAATGCTTAATCGATCGGAATTCGATCGATGACTCTCAATATTGTATTCTCGAATTGACGCTGGTGAACATTTTTAAACTGGGGCATTTATCGTTACTATGCTGATGCATTGAAATTTAAGGATTGCTTTTGGAGAAGAGATCAGTCGATATGGGACAACGTATCATTGTGATCGTGGAGAGTGGTGCGTGACGTAGCGACATTCGGTGACTTCGAGCGTCATGCGCGTTCAAATGTCATTATTATGCGGTTTCATAATGCGAGTTATCGATTCTCCTATCGTTTAATCCCACCCAGGATCAATGTTTAATACTCCGCGGTAGCAGCGATTCACTGGCGAGCCTTTTGTGCGTCGACTGTGAATGATCGAGGGGTCATTTGTGGATTTTTAATGGCAACGATGACGATGACGATAATGACGACACGCCGTGTCGAACATATTATTAAGCGCGACGACAATATTCGCGGAATAAAGTATTCGAATGGACACGCGTGCCTCTTCTTTTAAGGGGTAACGCCACTGTAAATTTTTTGAAAAATCGATTTTTTTTTTATTGGCTTAAAAAATAGTTTAAACCCTCTAGAATAAGAAAAAAAAGGTCCCGTGCGAAAAACAATTTTTTTTCCCTTTGAAATCGAAGGTCGCCACCAAGCGCGTCAAACTGATTCCGAAACAACTGCGGCAAACATATCTGGAGACAAGACAATATTGCCCCCAAACGTCTTCCATTGTTTTTTCGCGTGTCGTTTCGTGTATTATGAACAGAAATCTGTTAGTTTGGCGACAGCAAACGCAGAGTAAGTATCGATTTCTCCTTCACAAACGACGATTTTTGCGTGTTTTTGGCGATTGCCTACGGTTTTACTGCAAGATATACGTGCTCGTGAGTTGAAATGAGTGACCAAGTAGTACATCTTGGCAAAAAAGGTACGAAAACCTCTTATCCAACGCGGCGTCGGTCAAGCGGGAAAAAACGACCCATGAATCGATTCGAATCTGAGTGCGATGAGCAGGGCGTCAGCGCTTCCGCGAAGAAACTGAAGGACTGCAACGAAGGATTCGATGTCAATAGTGAATTCGGCTATAGAATCATTAATTTCTTGGCCGTTTTTTCCGTCATTGTCCAGCACGTGAAGTGCAAAACTTGCGGATCTGACATTGCGTTTCGAGAAAGAAGTCCTCGTGGTTTAGGCTTCAAGATTGTGATCTCTTGCCCGAAATGCCCGGATGTGGATATTCCTAGTTCCAAATTTATTCGCAATGCATATGAAATAAATCGTAGAATTGTGCTTGCAATGCGACTAATTGGAATAGGACTAAATGGGATCGAAAAGTTTTGCGCGTTCATGGAATTGCCGCGTCCAATTTTTCATTCATTTTATGATAGATTGGTCAACACGATAGCAATCGCAACGAAAGCAGTGAGAGACGCAAGCATGAAGAAAGCAGCGCAAGAAGAGAAGGAGAAAAGCCAGGAGAATGGTCAAACTGACGGAATAACGGTTTCCGGCGATGGTTCATGGCGAAAACGCGGATTTTCATCGCTCTTTGGAGTCACGTCATTGATCGGCTGGTTTTCTAGAAAAATCATCGACGTCGAGGTGAAATCAAAGTATTGTAAAACATGCGAGCACTGGAAGTTAAAAAAAGGAACAACGGAATTCGAGGAATGGCAAATAATTCACGCCGCTAAATGTCAAGCCAATCACGAAGGGTCATCGGGAAAAATGGAGGTCGATGCTGTCGTCGAAATGTTCCAACGCTCAGAAGATTTATATGGAGTAAAATACTGTAATTACATCGGAGATGGCGATTCTAAAACATTCAAAGGCATCGTGGATTCCAAACCTTACGAAAATATTGACATAAAAAAAAAAGAGTGCATCGATCACGTGCAAAAAAGATTAGGCACTCGATTGCGAAATTTAAAAAAAGGAACAAAAGGTCTCGGGGGAAAAGGCAAACTAACTGCCAAATTGATTGACGAACTAAGTATTTATTACGGTTTGGCAATCCGTCGAAATCCCGATTCCATTGCAAACATGAAAAATGAGATCTGGGCAACTCTTTTTCACAAAATATCGACGGATGAAAAGCCTCAGCATGAAAAATGTTCGGAGAATTGGTGCAGTTGGAAGAAGGCGAAAGCGGCGAATACCTCGGATGCGTATCATCATAAGCAGCCAATGAGTGAGGAGGTTTATGAAGCCATCAAACCCATCTACACAGAATTGAGCCGGGACGACTTGCTGCAGCGTTGCTTAGGGGGCTATACTCAAAACAACAACGAAAGCTTCAACGCTACCGTTTGGAGTTTGGCCCCCAAATCATACTCGAGCGGAAAGACAATATTGGATATAGCGACGGATATCGCTGTTTGTAATTTTAATAGCGGGCTCAAGAACATTCTACAAATAATGAAGGTGTTGGGCATGGAAATTGGTGTGCATTCGTACAATTTTTGCATCGAAGCCGACGCTAAACGCATCAAGCACGCTGAGGCATCTCTGAGCAACGCGGCAAAAGTTGCACGCGCGCTCAATAAATCAACTCGGAAAGACGAGGAAGACGAATTTTTGGCCATCGAAGGACAATTGTATGGTCCTGGGATTGCAGACTAACGGTAAAAATCTTTTTTACCTTCATTTTTCCATTTTTCCAATATAAAACTATTCCCAAAACTTTAAACACGTTTTTCTCGAAACACGATATTTCAAAATGGCACGCAGCATAACTCGAACAATTTTCATTTTTTCGACTTCAAATGTTGACCAGATGTGAACATTATCATTATCTAGAGAATGACGTACGGGATTTTCAATAACTTTATTTGTTGTTTTTTTATTCACAAAAAACATGCCGTTTTTTTCGTCAAAAATCGAACTTTTTTTTCACACGTGCGCCAAATCCACAAAAATCAATATTTTTAAAATTCCGTACGTCATTCTCTAGCTATAAGCCTCTAGATTAATGGATTTTTTTTGTTTTATTCCAGATTGAAATTTGCACCAGTTGTGCTGCGTGCCGCGAAGCCCTGCAAGCAAAACGTGTCCCGGGAAGATGGCTGTGGAGCCGCCATTTTGTTTTTTTTCGCTGCCAACAAATTTGTTAATAAAGTTTAATGTATGCCCAATAACACCCTTGAAAGGTTTTTTTCAAAGACCTTTAATTTTGCGAGAAAAAAATCGCGAAAATACCCTTTTTTTGAGTCGTTACAGTGGCGTTACCCCTTAAACACACCCTTCCCTTTTTTTAGATAAACATATAAATTCCGTGCCAAATCCTGTGTAACGAGGTGAATTTTCTCAACTTTTTCCTTTTCTCTAATTTAATTGCCCTTGCTTCGCTACCCTCTACTCCCTCGTCCGGTTGCTCCCTCCGTCTCACTCTCTAAATGAAATTTCTCCTTGTAAACGGAAAATTAAAAGTTTGCGGGAAAAAGCGCGCGCAAGAATTTTTACAGTGGAATCGTAAAGGATGACAGTGCGTTTGCATTATTCCCTTTGGCAATTCTTCGCCCCGGGAGTTCTCCACCGTGGGCAAGGGACTTTTTCCTAGCCGCGGTCTGCGTTTCACAGACCTTTGGTACCGCATGTGCCGCTTTTATATTCGTAACGTTTTATAAAATGCAAAATGATAAATTCGCGTGCGAACTTCCCCCGGTGAGAAATTTGAAAAATCCACTGATTCCTTCTGTTAAATAAAGTCCCGCGTCAGAACTTTATCTACCTTTTCTCTTTTCTCTATCTGGATGTTGGATTTAGTCGCGGAAATGTCCGATTTTCCGATCCAACGTTCTTTTTCGTATGATTAAGAATCAAGAATGCGCGACTGTTACAGGTTAATTCCATGCCAAATCGATCACTTCCTGACGTCGATGTCGAGCATTTTTTTAGGACACGGGAAATCAGAGGAGATTTAAGTCACGAGTTAGCTAGTGTCGACTTTGTTTAAAAGATACGAATCTTCGAATTTAGCAGTTTTTATCGATTTTCATGAAAGTAGGTTGCACTTATCCATTTTTCT
The DNA here is from genome assembly GCA_944319695.1 of Tiphia femorata. Taxonomy (NCBI): domain Eukaryota; kingdom Metazoa; phylum Arthropoda; class Insecta; order Hymenoptera; family Tiphiidae; genus Tiphia; species Tiphia femorata. The sequence continues at coordinate 8,740,821 of OX090902.1, forward strand.
CTTAGGAGCTATTCGTTGAATCGAGCCCGTTTTTTATATTAAAGTGCAAGGATTGCCCTCCTTTAAAAGCATTTGTATTATTTGAAAACTTGACTTTAAGATGGTGAAAATTATAAAGAAATTCTTAATTTGCAAATTTCTCTACGTGGGGGTATAGGCGTTTAAATTTTTTAAAAAGTATGGTTATATTCCTTGAAATTCTGGTTACAAGATAAGCTTTGTCCCGCAATGTCGCCACTTCGCGTGCCCTATGGTATAGTTCATTTTCAAAAAAATCCCTGATGTGGACGTTTAAAAGTGATCGATTTGGCGTGAAATTATCCTATATCGTTCCGCTATTCTTTCATCCTTACTTGCAATAATTCAGAATCTCACCGGTTAAGTGATCTGCGTCCGATGCACCCCTGTCACTATTGCCATTGCTCTTTGAATCAACCCTCCTCCGATCGGCCTCGGGGTAACTGGGTACATCATCTTCCAGATTGACAACACGCTGTAGTTCCGATATTGTATCTGTGTCCAGCAAATTTGTCATTACTTTGTGCTCCTTTTTGTTTATTCTTTTTAGAAACTCGTAGTTCATTCTTTTTTTAATTGCGTCCCGGTGCACATTCTTCCTTTGGTCTATCGCGTGCAGAAGGCGCAAGGGCGTCTCGTAACGAAATTAACATTGTATAACGATGCCCGTGAGATTCTCATATTCTAGTTGTGGGAAGAGTAGAAGAGAAATTCTCTTCCTCTCTCCTGCTCACCAGAGAAAGACGCACGAGGCCACGTTCCATTGAAAAAAAAAAAAAAATTGGCAAAGGGTTCGGCAAACGAGACGATTATCATAAGCATCAGCTCGCAATATCTTTACCGAGCACTTTGAGAATTTAAAGCAGCGACCGTGATGAACCCACGACTTCTGGAGCGTAAAGCGAAAGGAATTGTATTTTTCGAACGAGGAACAGCGTACCGCCTGGGATTAGAGGATCCTCGTAATTAAAACGATTCTAGTATTCCCAGTGATTCCGAAAGGATCCGCAGCCCTCGAAATCCGTGGAAACGAATCGAGAAAAACTAAATTATAAATCCCACACCTTTCCATCCCGCGCAAATGAAATTCCAAGCCATTTACTAGAATATTAAATATCGTTTCGCCGTTCGAGCAGATCGAATTTCCCGGATAGATCCAATTTCCAGATCGGCCTCGCCAATATGCGATCTACTCGAAACATCCCCCGAAGAGAGCTCGAGTTTGCTCGAACGTACTGGTCGAGGTTGGCTGGCTTTGTTATTCGCGAGTATACGAATACTCCTCCAGCGAAGGCTACGAATCGAAGGAGTGCGAACATGCCGAGAGGAAAGAAAAATTTCACAAGGAGAATATCCTTGGTATATCCCGAAAGGAAAAAACTTTTCGTATTCAAGGCCGTCTCTCCGTTCGCCCTTTTTCGCGAATCACCCGGGTGCCCGAGCTTTCTCCCGGTTTCCACGGTCCTGGTTCCAAATTTACCTTCGTCCTCGTATGCCATGGCTGCCTATCTCCTCCCCCTTCACCCTCGTCCCTTATAGACGCTCTCTCGTGAAATTGTCGAAAGTTTTCGAGGTCGGAATCCGCGGGACGAAAGCCTCGCGATTGAATTCTCCCTCAGGATGTTAATTCGATTTCACCCTTCCTCTTCTTCCCTCCCTCTTGCTCTCCCCGTCTCCCTCTCTCTTTTTCTTTCCACCTCCCTCTTCTTCTTTCTCTTCTTCACCCTTCTCTCTCTGTCACTCCCTTATCCTTCCGGGCCGTCGTATAATTACGAGACTAGCGGAAAACTTCACTCAGCCGAAGCTCGATAACGTCGACTCACTTCTCTCTCTTCCTCTTATCGCTTTTCTTTCTTTCACGTGCCCTCTTTGTCTCTTCCTTTCACCGAATTCTTCGACCCTTCTTCTTCCTCGACCCAGAAACGCGGTCTTAATTACTCGCGGAGTCCTCGATTTTCTCTCTTCTATCGCGGTAGAAAGGTTCCATTCGAGATTTTTTTGGTCGCAAGAGAATCGTGGCTGATTGTCGAAAAACGAGGAGAAGCTTTCGAAAGGTGTGCCGCAATTCGCCTCGACTTGTGATTTTCGCGATAAGCGTGGATTTGTTCGCGGATTTCGCTGATGATCGCGAGAATGCCAATTTCTGATAATCGAAGGCCCCTCTTTTTAGACTATAACGCGAACAACGGTGATGACGCTTCGAATAATCAGTTCTCGTAATTAGTCTTCATCCTGTCTTCCGTCCTGTTTTTTTTTTCTTTCCGTTTGGGCTTTATTCCGGTTCGGCTCCTGGCGTGGTTTCAAGTGTGGCCTCAGGTATAGCTTCAGGTTCGGCTTCAGACGGGGCTTCAGATGGGACTTCAGGTGCAGCTTCAGATGGGGCTTCAGGTGCAGCTTCAGGTGCAGCTTCAGGAGCAACTTCAGGCGTGACTTCCAGGTCAGCTTCTGGTATGATTTCAAATGGAACGTTCTCTCGATTATCGACGTCGCTCGCTACTCTACTCGCCTTCTCGACTATCGTCTGTGATCCTTTCAAATCTTCCGCGGGGATACCATCGAGGTTATTCGCTAATTGTTTACAAACGAAAGGACAGAGATTCGTTAAGTTGCCGGTATTGCGTCAAGTGGCAAGAAGAAGCTCGCTAACCTTTGGCACGTGCTATCGCTATTGCCCTGGCCCTCAGGTATGCGTCCCTCTTGCAATTATCTTTCGCGGTGCAACCGATGATCGGCAATATCGGCATTTTCCGAGATGCTCTCTAATCGCTACGAAGAGAGGGACTCAATTGTGAGATCTCGTAACACTTCGGGGCCGCTTTCTTCTTTACGCCATTCCTCTGTTTTTGGCAGTGGATCGGTAGCGGGCACCTCCGCTTCTCCGCTGTCTGCGAGAGCGAAACTCACATCAGAGAGTCTTCTTAATTTACGTCGCGTTAACTCGATCGAATTGTCTCAACAGTTCAAACCGTTCGGATGGTTTCAATGTCCGTCGATACGTACCAGACGAGAAAAAAATAACACATTTGGAATTTTTCAGTAAAAAAATACCCGAACGAGAGAGGGAGGAGGCCAGAAAAATTCCCACGTTTTCCCGTACATCGTTCGCCTCTCGCTACTATACCCTTCTCGCCTCGTTCGACGAATCGGAAATTTTTGAAATTAGCCGGACGCGCGAAATATTTTCGGAATATCGCATCGCACAGTGGCGTATACCAGTGTAAAACGTTCGTTGCATTCACCCTCCCTTCGGTTCCCAACTCACGCGAATAATCGCCTACAATGTTTTCTCCCTCCCGGTGCCCCAGGTGAGTTTCCTTTCCCTCCTTGTGACTGCGGATCGGGAGGAGTGAAAGAGATAGATGAAAAGAGAGAGAGAGAGAGATATTTGGCCGATGCATTCGCACGCGCGCGAGTATTGTTGAAACGTCACTGCGGTATCGATCTCATCCCACCGAAATACCGTCGAACGCTTAATAGAACTCGTATTTGCGGTCGCGCATTAATCTGCGAGAGAATCGTGGTGAGGGAGCCTAGCTGCCAAGGTGGGGGAATTAAAGCAGTCAGAAGTCTTAATTTACATAGTGAAAGATAATGAAGACGAGAACAGCGGTGAGAGGGAGCGGTGGCAAAATAGAGAGAAATCAGGGAAACGAGGTTCGAGATGAAGATGTCGAAGGGAATAGAACAAAGTGCAGATGGTTCTCTCTCTTTCACTTTCTCTCTTTGTTTATCAAATAGAAGTTCTCTTTCGCTCGTTTCTTTCTCTTTACGCACAAGCAGGGTCGGATCCTTCTTCGTATATCCACCGCGACACGCAGGACTGCACTCGCGATCGTTCGGCGAAGCCTTCGATATCATCTTCATCGGGCTTCTTACGGGCGACGAGGTCTGCGAGGGTGTTCTCGATTGAGCCATTTTCCTGATTATTATTTATCCACGTGCTCGGCCGTTGCCGAAACTCGAGTGGTCGGGAGGACGTGCCGATTGAATTAGCTCCCACGCATATTTATCGATATCTTGTTGTTACTACAAATGCGGAAGGTGCACCTTTTCGTAGTAGGCAAACAAAGAGAGATTGCGAAGAGTGAGAGAGAGAGGGAGGGGGGGGAGGTAAATATTTTACTTGTAGCGAGAAAGAGAGCGAGAACTTTTTTTTTCTTTTCTCTTTTTATCGAGCGAGGCGCTCGCGCGGGTCCATCCAATTTATTATAGCCGCCTAATGGTTCCACTCTCTCGCCTCTTCCCTCTAAATGGTCCGCAGAGTGCAAAGAAAAAAAAAGCAAACTTCGAAAAAGCTCACATTTCGCGGCTTCCGATAAACATTTTTTTCGGCCAGATATTTTTTCCCCCGTGCTCGGATTTTTCTCCATTTTTTCGAACCTTCTTTTTATCGCGTTAAGTGCATCAAACATTTTTTTAGAACATTGTGGCGAGGACCGATAACCGAAAGTTTCCTCCGTCACGGAGGATTTATGAAATAATAAAATGGGCACGGGTTGTATAAAATAGTATTCGATTGCTTACCGGGAGAATCCGTTTTCCACTCGCTCGTAGTTGAAGCTTCTGCGATCAAACGAATGGACCGATGGCAATGGCAATTAAATAGACGCTTGGGAATTCTGCTACATGATATTGAGAGATAAAAGGGGAGAGCGTGAGAGAGAGGGAAGAAGGGAATAATTTAGAATGTGGGGTCGCGAGAAATTTTGGTGATGATGTGGCCGGGAGTGATGAGGGCAGACTGTCCTGCCATTTTGTTTATCGTCGCTTTTGGCAACCGCCAACTTCTCGTCTCTGCCCCCCTCGCTTTGCATCCTTGTCTTTCGATCTCTCGATCTCTCGTTACTCGATAGCTCACATTCTCGTTGTCACTTCACAGCGTATTCTCTTTCAAACACGCTAAACAATTATCGACAAATATCCACCGTAAACACACCTCACTATCGTCTATTAAGTAAAAAGGATCTACTTCCTTTGAAGTTAGGCGAGCAAAATGTGTTCTCTTACGATGTCAAATTAGAAATGGAGAATGAGTAGAATCGATTACGCGTAATTAAAAAACATCAAAGCACGTGTCACGCGCATAGACTTATACCAGAGGTCGGCAGAAAATGCACTTTTCGGTCGATTTTCAGAAGACTCCACCTTCCGTCCCCTCCTTTCCTTTGGTACATCGCGCCGCCAACAAAAGCCGATCGGGCCTCACGAGCGTATTGTCGCAGAGTAGAGCCATGGAAAGACGAAAGAGAGGTGAAAACATTTTTATTTTATGAAATGCTTATATTTATTGTTGATATTTGTTTCCAATAAATTTCCAAACATAGACTTTTCACACATAGAACAGAAAGGGCGCACAGAACAGAGAAAGCATATATCTCATTTTTTCTCGCACGATTTCGATACAACATGGCGGAACGTCACTCTTGTCGTCACTCTTATTTAAGGGGATCCAACCTTCCTAGGCTTTCTTCTCGGAAATACCCCAAGAGCCAATAGAAATCGCGGAACTGAGAGGAGATTTGGACCAAATTGTTCGGCTCCATTTTACATTATTTCCTAACGACAAGGTTATATATGGAAAGCTTGAAGTTTATTCTATTGACGATGACAGTGATATGTGTGCGTAGTGCGCGCAGATTGCAGAAATTCATGAAAATACAGCCGCGAGAGCGGCCATATTGGGATGTCCTTGACAGCTAGAGGGACCGATGGGGCTTGTGAGTGTAATTACTCATTTAACATTCTTCAATGCACATATATCGCTGTCATCGTCAATAGAATAAACTTCAAGCTTTCGATACATACCCTTGCGGTTAGGAAATAATGTAAAATGGAGCCGAACAATTTGGTCCAAATCTCCTCTCATTTCCGCGATTTCTATTGGCTCTCGGTGTAATCCCGAGAAGAAAACCTAGGAAGGTTGGATCCCCTTAAGGCTCTCTAACTTTGACTATTGCTCTCTTGTTTTAATGTAGTCTTCAGCGCCTCTCACAGGACGATCGGTCTATGAGTATAAGTCCATGGTTACGCCTGCTGACGCGGAAAGAGCATTCTGCGAATACGGAACACTTTGTTCTCGTATCGGCAAAGAATGTGTCGTACTTCGTTTACTTTTAAATAAATTAACCTCTTGGGACTCGTTCTCTTCAGGTCTAAAGCACTCGCATAATCGAAGATTGTCAGGAGCAGATTAGCGGCAGGAGGAGGTAGTAGCAAATGCGAGCAATTACGCGTATGAACCGCGCCAGAAAATCGATTACAAACTTCTCCTTGGGCAAGAGCGCGTCTTTGTGAAAACTGCACAAATTTATTTAAAGCCTCTCGCCGAGCGAAGCGTCCGCGATTCATCTCCCCGTCCACGGGCTTGTCTCGAGAAATGAAAGTCTCAAAGAGGAAGTCATAATTGTCCCTTAAAAGGCAAGATCCCTCGACGTTCTTCTTTGTCCGAGAAATGTCGTGAGACGCGATTCAAAGGGATAAAGAACAGCCTATCCTTAACAAAAAAAGAACAAAAAAAATCCTCGGAAATATCCTCCGACAGGATGAGAACAGGCACATTCGGACGACTACGTGATCGCAGACCCACAGAGAAAAGAAAATTCAGGACAAGCAGCGACGCTTACGTACATTACACTAGAGACTTTTTTTTATAAACACAATTTCCCATTTGAACCCGTCAATATCAATTAGACGTAAGCTCAGTGATAAAAAAGAATTCCTGTTTACGAAAAAAAATCTCCGGTAGCGCAAAAGTGGAAAATATTTAATTCTCCTCTAGAATTAGTCGTTTCCCCAGCTGCAAATAGCGTTATCGTGGAGGTGAGATATTACTGTGAAAATTTCCGGTGACGCTAGAGCACCGAGCTCTCGCGCAGATTGGTATGTGCCATTAAATTTCGATCGTTAATCGCGCGAGCGAGTTCGCGCGAACGGCCTGCCGCGCCTGCGCTCGCTTCGAAATTTCATTGTAAACGAATTACTCGCAACCTCGACGCTCACGTCGCCTAACGTTTACGGAGAGAGGAGAGGAGAGGAGAAGGGATTGGGGATGAGGGGGTGGCGAGGCTTTAGAGACTCTCTAGACTTGCCCACCTCAAGCCTCAGCTTGGCCCGCACTCTAAGAGTGCACGCGCCCGCGCGCTAGAGCAAGTGCCGCGGTCCAATTAAATTAGGGTCTAGGAAACTTGCCGCGTTGTTCTTTCCTAGTTCTCTCTGACACCAGCCACCAGCTCTCTTCCCTTTTCTCGCTCGTGTACCCGCTACTCTCGTGATATCCAACAATAAGCGCCGCCTGCAATGTAACGGTAGGATTATTCGGGGACGAGGTGTCCTCCTCAGCTCCTACATCCGCTTCCCCTAAGCCTTCGCGTAGTTTCGCCTCGTCGATTGATTTCGCTGGGATTTTCCCGACGAGTCGTGCTCGCAACGTCCCCTTCTTACCTTCTCATTCGTTCCACTGATCTTCGAGATCCTCGCGCTGGTCCTCTCCTTATTTTTCTTTCATTTATTTCCACTGCGTCAGTCGGCGCACCTGCGATTCGTCGGTCACAGTTTTCGACCCATTGATTTGCCAGGTACTGCAATACCGACGCTTATCCGCAACAATAACGGGACGGTTGATTTACAAAACGAAAGAAAAACGAGCAGACGCAATTATTAGCTTCCCACACCTAGCACTTCCAGTTACTTCACCTTCCTAACTCGACTGGCACTCCGTCATTATCGTGCCCGCGTAATATAAATTCGACAATTTCCCCGCTGTCTTCCTCGTGCCCATTAATTCTCGCGCTTAATTCCTACCGCGGCATTTCAGCCTGAAAATAGCAATGAACGCGGGCCTGTGTCTTCCCATTTCGGCCGATCCCAACCCGACTCTCGCAGCTTATCGTCGCTTCACACCCACGCGCGACGTTGTTTTACGGGTGGCGTTTGAATCGCATTCGCCTCTTCCAACGCCTTCGAAAATCGCGCTCCCTTTGCGCGCGAGCGGCGCGCATCCACATACGTCATTTCTCGTTACTGCATCCCGCGCAACGGCTATGCGGTACTGCACGAAATTGATCCTCTCCGTGCTCGAATGTACGCTCACTCATCCCTCCTCCTCCCACCCTGGGGTGCGAGAGTCGAGAGAATTTTGAGTGGTATGTGACGGCGCGGAAAGAAAAATTAATATGACTGAGTGGCCGGACAGGGTGGCCGCGAGTGTTGATTAAATTTGTCCGAAGTTGCATAGAAACGTTTCGAGCACTAACATTCTTTTTACCCTCGAGCGTAGGACATCGAGAGCTTAGTGGACAGTCAAAGAAACATTTTTGGCCGAGTAAACTTTCTCTTCGTATGCGTCGCTCGAGCAGAACCTCTGTTAAGTATGGACGATGAAAATGACGCGAGCCTTTTCGTCAAACGTTCGACAGCGGTTGAATGCGAAATCTTCCCTACGTCAGCTTTTGCTCTCCGTCGCGACTAACGAACGGTTCGTTGACCAATTTAATGTTTCACGGACTCTTGTCTGACTCGACAATCGATTGTCCCCAATTCACCGTGACTCGTCGAAGAAATTTTAAGGCGATTTATTAATTTCTCCGAGTTTAAATGAAAAACGAAGGTTCAAGGTTCATTGGCTCGAATCAGGTTCTGTAGTTTCCGAGCCCACTCCCTCCGCGTGTCGAACGATCTCTTTCTCTCCTTTAACCGTCCGGTCAGTAACCGGGTACCCGGGTATCCATTTCAGTTTTCAAGATAGAATTTATCAACGTCTCCTTAAAACAATTTTACGACCGTCCGGATCCCCAAAGTTGAAGTAGTTTGACGCCAATTTTTCGTCTGAATTTTATTAATTCACCCATTCGATAAAAATGATCAATTATCGAACTCGATATCTCCTCCGGTTATTGAACGAATGGTAAATCTTTGGTTACTGACTGGACGGTTAACGCGACGCATTAACGGATCGCATTTACGCCAGTAGAGATCCCAGTTCAGCCAATGAGACTACGGAGGTCACGTCACAAAAACTCTCTGCTGCCACGAACCGCGTCTCATCTCGACAACTGCCGTGTAATTCGATCACTAGGCAGGCTGCATCCACGATACACGTCCGTTTTCTCGCGTCTCGAGACTCGTTTTAGGAGGTGGCTTCGTTCGATACCAGGTCTCGGTACCAGCAGCGCAGCTGCAGATGTAGGTACACGAGTACTGCGGAGCAATTGCGACAGGGGTGGGCGTGCGCGCGGTAATAAAATCCGATGGCAATGAAGTCGAACTGAAAAGAAAAATATGACCAAGGCTCACCGAACATTTTTCCAAGAGGCCACCACCACCGGCGTCATCAGCTTCTTACTTCTGTCTCGTTTCTTTACCTTGTCAGTTTTAATTCCTTTTTCCGTGCCACCCTCGCCGAGACGCGCACTCGAGACAGCGAGTGGGGGTAAAGTGAACGAGGAAGGAAGAGGCGAGGAGGACGAAGCTTTTGAGGATTATATCACGAGCGTGACAAGCAGGCGCGCCCCTCCAGTGGAAGAGCGATTGTAATTTATCGCGGGGTGATTAATTAGGAGAATGAATATCCCTGCTGGAGGTAGGACGGCCGTTACACGGGCTTCGGTTTCGACGGAAAAAAAGGGGTGCCGATGATGAATGAGATCGTTCGAAAAATGTTCAAGCTTCCAGGGATATTTCGCACCTGACAATGAGTGGGGGACCGGTGATCGAGATATGAAACGTGAATGTGACGCGACGCATCGGTAGGTTCGAAGGTATGCGATTGATTGAAATTTCTCACCTTCCTTCCACGCTTCTCGAGCGTCTCCAAAACTCGTGGTAATCCACCGCGCTGTCGCGCAACGTCGAATATTAGCGCAGTGATGCGCTCGGGCCCCGGGCTTAATTGACGAAATTAATGTCGCCCAGGACACGCTTAACTGCGTAACGAAATTTACCCCCTTCCGCATCCCTTCCACCGGTACTCTTCCCACGAACGTGCCGGCCCATTCGAGATCGATCTCGAATTATGTAAATTACGGGGATTGGATTATCGGAGCTGATGGGAGGGACATTAACAGCTGAATCATTCGAAAGCAAAGGCCGAAAGGACGAGCCTTCGTGTTGATCTCTTGAACACGTGCGAACGAGCGTATGTACCGAAAGCAAAAATATACCCGTGTCTTACTTTCAAGCCGGAATTTTAGGTGATACTCGAGAGTGCTCGATATCGAAGGGTAGAGCACGGTTTTGCAGGATTCGTTAGAAAAAGTTGAGCGACCTAGGGTTGGCGAGTACGATAGGGAAATAAATTCGCCTCTCTGGGAATCGTTCCTTCGTTAGCGAGAATTTTCAAAAACTCGTATTAACGATACGAGGTTACAGTATCGCGCTCAAGTATTTCTCGCGAGGACTGGCCGAAATCTACCCCCCGGCTAGGAGCTAAAGGTGGAGAACTCGATTACGCGAGAGAAGGTTCGACTCCTCGACCTCCGACAGGATCGTGAATTAGCTAGATAGATTCGATAAAATTAGATCATCGATCGCGCGACTAGAATGGGCGATCGTGTTCGGTTAACAAACGAAGGAGGAGCGTGGAAAAAACGTAGGATTAAATGTCTTCGGCACTTTCCACGCCGCGCCTCGAATGCGTCGACGTTTGCGCAAACGTAATTACGAGCAGTTCCTAAATTAAAGGTCTCATTAAGGCGGCGGATATTTCGAAAGTTGATGTCAGGTTGCTCGCCATCCTCGTATTAAACTGTCGCCTTTACCCTAAAATCGTGGAACAGGACGAAATTACGAGAAGTAGAGACAGGCGTTCAAGAACGAACAATTATCAAAACTATTCGTTCGAGCTGCGTTTCTGCCTGTAGATAATATCCACGAGGAAAGTTACACCAATTTATACGACAGCCAAGCGAGCTTCGCTATTCCAAAGTGTAAAATTACACAGAGAGAGAAAGAGGACCCTCGAGATTTATCGTGAACGTTACGCGTGTAACGTACCAAAGACAATTAATTTAAACATCGCGCCAACTGCTGCACGACCCAATCGACCTCTGTCCTGGTCAGGATAACACGGCGACACCAAATGCAAAACTTACGCAAATTTATCTAACCGCGAATCGAAGCAAACCAAGCCTCAAGCTTGCGCCGCAACTCCCTCCAAGTTTCGTCGCAAACTACTGGGCAGCTGCCTATTCGCGGTAATTTACATCGATGTAATGCGCGCATTAACGACCGACCTTGTAATTACTCAACTTAGTATCGATCAACGTGAAACTTTCTACTCGTGACAACATCTGCGACCCTCGGATAATGAAGACATTAATTAGAGTATTCGCTTCACCTTCATTTTCAACCTCCTCCTTCTCCTTTTCTTCTCGTTTCTCCGGCTACTTTTTTAATTACCCTCCATTATTTTTCTCTCAAGGAGCAGTCGTTGCCGCGGAAGTGGGTACCACGGAAATCAGCTGTTTACACTTTGAGGAGCATTTTGCACCTCGTTACAACAAGCCGCGGACGAGCGGGTGCCTACGCTCGAAGCTGCTGCTAATTTACATCGACATTAGCGAGAGCGTGCAGAGTGGCCACGGTGGCGCCCAAGCTTCGACGGTAATTGAGAAAATTAATATCGTGGCCGACCACGGGTAGCTTGGCTGTAACACGCTCTACAGATGATGCTGGCACGGAGATCGAAGGGCCGCGAGAATCGATTTGCTCGACCTATCGAATTCTTACCTTTCGAAATGTGAAGTAGCACAGAAAGAGACGCCGTAGAAGAGCGCGAGAGGGCGATTGAGTTTGAAAGAAGTACTTCGCAGACTACGAGCTTCATCGAGGGATTGGTTCGCGCTCGAAAAGTTTTCGAGGGTGAAGTTGACTTTTTTCCATCACGGATACATTGCTCGAGGAATTAGTGCACGCTTAGTAGGCGCGATAGGACAACGTGGTCGCGGCGAGATTTTTTAACAATTTTTATTTTCCACAGGCGTAAATTTTCTATCGAATGTTTCGCCGAATGACAAATCTTCCGGTCTACTCGTGGAGTGTACTAAGAAGCCTCTTCCGTTACAACACCACCCGACCAGAAGCTCTCTGGTAAGAGGCTTGTCCTACAGGCCCAACTTCCTTCACGTTCCTAATTTACATCGGCGCAATATCGACATTAGCATCGTAACAAGGTGGCGTGCCGCGTCGTATAATTAGGAAAGTTAATATTTGCATTGGCGGAGGAAACGCGTGGGGCGCTTGCCCATTGATTAAACTACCGATAGTCGAGCGGGGGAGAGGGTCGACGAAAATATTTGCCGATCGAATTATCTTCTTCGGAGATCAGTTTGTATTCGATAACCGAGAGACAAACTCGCGTGCCATCCATAGAATGGACAGTTACCGCGAGTATAATATTCACGTACGTTCGAAAAACAGTTTACTTCGATATTTCCTTGCGAACGGCGGTATCGGTAATTGTTTTTATCGACCTCGGTTCCGTTTCAATGTTCCCTTTATGTTCTCCACTCGCGGCGCGGTCTCCAGGAGAATTTCATTAGCACCTACAATATTGATGCGCGTCTCTAGTCACCTGCGCGATTCTAACCCGATGTACCAGAGTACCGGCATGTTGAAAAGTCCATCCATAATACATTCGCCATTATGCGCCCCACGTAGGAGGAGCCCGCAGCCAGTCTAATTGTCGGTTTCTATGTACCAGCATGCATCCCGTCTCGCCAGTAAACCGAATTTCCGTGCGGCACTCGAGACGCTCCCTAACTAGCCTGTGGAGTCCAGCCGAGCGTGTCCGACTGTCGCGACGCGAACAGTTGACACAGGATGGCAGAGAGGCCGCCAATTTACCCAGGCCTAATATCGATGTGAGCGTCCAAAGGGGATGCCGAACCGAGATAAGGAAGCAGGAATATACCCTTACGTTGGGTTCGTTGTTGCGTTGAGAGTATCGCGAAGAATTAACCAAGAGGGACTAAGAATAGAATTTGAATTCCTATCTGAATACCAACGCCTCGATTATATCAGTCGACCGCACCTCGATACGAAATGGAAATTTTCTTCGGGACTTTCCGCAACGAACAGCCCGCGTTTACTCATTTATGCATATCGAAACTTCGCTTTAGCCAACAACTCGAATACAAAGCATCCCAATAAAACTTCCCAATTCCCATCGAAGGTACTCTCCTCTTGGAAGTTCGTGCGCCCGAAGACGGCCGCCAGGGGCAATCGAGAGAATTAATATGACGCCACTGGGCATCGCCAGTGTAGCGCAGCGGTGCGAATCTCACGGTGGGACTTTGTTTTCGATCGCAGTACACCAGCGGCGTGGAGCTGTCGCGAAAGGTCAACGAACCGTCAAAGCGGCCTGCGACGTCGCCGGTAAACCGGCCGACGGTTTACCCGGTCCGGCTAATTTCATAAAATCAACGGCGGTGCCCAACCATCACGGACGACCCACCATGCTTGAAGTACCATGGGCGTTCACCATCCTCTCTATTCTCTTTCTCTCTCGTACTTACTCGGCTACTGCCACCTCTATCCACCTCGACTTCCTCCTCCACCCTCACCGCAGGCAGGCGCCATCCAATTACCCTAAGTAATCTCGCAGGGGCCTGGTGGAACCGAGTAATTTACAGTAATACCTCGCTCTCGTCCTATGGCTCCTCTCTCTCTCTCTCTTTTCAGTTTGTCCTTTCCACCACCTACCCTCCCTCTCCATGCGTTCACCCTCTCTCCTTCTTCCCTTTCCTCTTCTCGTACTTCCTCTCAGAAGCAACGGTCGGCAATTGTAGGATCGACTACTCGCGGCGTGCATCAGCAGTTTAACCGTGTCCGCGTTTCTCCGCTCGTTCTTTTTTCCTTCGTCTCTCGCGGCCCCAACCCTCCTCGTAGCATTCGCAGTTTAACGGAAGGATAATCAGGGCGCGCCGTTCCTTCGCGGTTACAGCGCGAAAATAGACGGGTGGTTGGGCGAGAGAAAGGAAAAAGGATTTGCTAGCGACCCACTCGTCTGTTTTTCTTTGTGGACGGATTGGCGTGCGCACGCACGGAGACAAGGCGATTTTTTTACACTTATGGAATTTCTTGGGTCGTGCACGCGCGCGCGCGTCAGATGGAATTAGACTTCCCACGATCGTACGTTTCTTCGTTCTCTTCTCGTTCCATCTTGGAAAGTGACGAAGAAAAGTTCAGAAAGGAGTATATTCGGTTTCATAAAATGAGACGAGTCGCCGATCTAGCAAGTTCAGGCCTAATTCAAATCCAACGGTGTAAGCTCTCGAGTGGATCCGACCTGCTCAGCTTTATTGAGACTTAACTCGATCGTCAGCAGGAAATATCAAAATTATCAGCACTGTCGCCTGCCATTTTGCCAGTTCGCCGGAATGGCTCGGCTCGAGCCCAGCTCCTCGTAACGTCGTAACCCACCGACATAATGACGGATAATCTGGGCAGCTTAGCTCGCCTCCTCGCGGCTCTCCCTTCGGCGCTCGAGATAAGGAGGGTTAAATGCATGCGCGAATGCTGAAACACCCCCTAGGTAATTTGGCAAGCTTCGTCTCGGCATCGGCCCTTTTCCACATTCAGCGAAGGAGAGAGAGGAAGAGAAGCAGAGGAAAGGCCAAAGAACCGAGGACTTTAATTTCTCAAGGAGGTCACCCAGTTGCAACCGCGTCCCGTCTTCTCCTTCACCGCCAAGAATCTCAGAGGCGGTGGAATCCTCATCTTCCAACGTCGCCACTTTTTCCACCGCCATTTGCGTATTTTGCACTCCCACTTAGAGATACCACGAAGGAATCACGGACCTTTGAAATGGAAGATTGGAGGGCCAACGACCTCCTTCGGCAAGAGGACCGAAGTCTAGGCGCCCGTTCCGAATTCCAGACCGGATCACTCGTTTGGCTCGGCTTCTTCGCTCGACGTCATTATCGGTGGTCCCTCGAATTTTCCCAAAGAACATTCGGAGGGTCTCGTAAGAACGTTGGGACAGACCTCGTCAAGCGGACAAAGGCTGAACTCTGCTAGAAAGGTGGAGTGAGAGGAGAGGCAGAGTCAGGGAGTCGTAAAGTTTCTTGTGGAATTGGGAACGCGAAGTTGAAATTTTGATTGGATAAAGATTTTTCGATGCTTCCTTCGGCTGCTGATATTCTTGAGCTCACGTTGCCCGACGAATAAAATCCTCTAGAAGGATAAGAATGTTCTCGGAAGAGCAGTGAAGCGAAAGAGAATGATGACGTGGCTCGCAGATACGATGTCCTGAGATATTGCGAATTTTTTTGCAGAAGGAATAAAATGATAGGTGATGACAATTTACTTGAATTAATTCGAGAGAATCGATAGTTTCGTCCGATTCGGGTACGACTAATATTCGAAGCAGGAGAGTCTGGAAAATTATCAGAAAATTCGTTCAACCTGTTGCGATTAGATCCGGGATCTTTCCTTCGTTTAATTTTGTACGCGCCCGTCACTTCTTTGTTCTTCTTATGAAAGCAGGCAATGTTTTCACAAAGACTTCCACGGTCGATCTCGCAAAGGAAGAGGTAAAGCAGATTGGAGAGGTAAAATCGTGAGAGATCGAGAGCGATGAAACAGGTGCGCGTAGAAGCTCGTAGATACCGCGCCGGTAGGTTCTGTGAAATTAGTCTTGAAATATTAATTCTCAGTTGCTACGCTCAGGACCCTTCTTTCTCCTCTCTCCATCCGCTTCGTTTTGAAATTCGCCTCGAAGTCGGAACATACCGCGGAGCCGATATTGTTTCGAGCAAAATTCTTAAGGTGCCAGACCCCCGGTGTAATTTTCTTTAAATCTCAAGAGACAACTGTTTCGTATCATTGGATTCGTTAGAATGCATTTCATAAGATTCAGTTCTCGTTGCGTCACTCCGTGATAAGATGACTTTTTAACACATGATAGATTAAATGCTTCTTCTCTCTCTCTCTCTCTCTCTCTCTCTCATCCTGCTTTTTTTTCTCTTTTGCTCTGGAGCATTTGATTACTTCGTAAAAATTAGGCGAGGATCATCGAGAGCCTGAATACCATTCGTCTCTTCTTTCAACGCTCTTTTAGCTTCCACGAATTTTCACGATCTTCATTCGAACATCAAGATTGTGAGTACAATTTCCGTTTTCGTTTTAAACCAAAACCGAAAATTCAAAGTATTATCGAGAAAGAAATATCTCGTAGGAGTCCAGTTCCCCTTGAAGCATTTTAATCCAATTTTCCAACACGGCGGAAGAATAGTCTACGCTTTCGCGAATACTTTCGGTTATTCGTTAAATCAACAATAAATTTAGCGAAGTCAATTAACTCCCCTTTATTTGTATTTGGGACTTCAAAAGACAGGTCGAAATTTCTAGAATTTCGTTTGTGGAAAACAAAATGATTAAAAAACAAATCGTGGCAGTAGGATATCGAACGTCTATGGCAGATAAATCCGACGCTGCGTGTTTAAAAAAAAATTTCTCTAGTGACAGTTTCACCAACGTCGTGTGTCGAAAAGCTTGGGGAAAATGAAGCGCGAGGGAAAAAAACAGAATGCGATTAAATACACTGTTGTAACATTAAATCGCGCTCCTTCGTAAATTAATCCTCTCCGTTCCCAATTACAGCCGCACGTTCAACTGCGATATTACGCGCGAATGTTTAAACCCGTGACGTCGGATCGCCCGTTATAAAACGCTTATTAAATCCTCGGTTACGAGCCTACGGTAAATTTTACGGCCTTCCCCGTAATACTCGCGGCTGCGCGCAGCCACGTATGCGGTAAAACGATAAAAATCCACGCTCCTTAAAAGCGTTCGGAAAGGTACGACGAGGATGGGGTTGGTACTTCCCTCCTGTACCACCCTAGTCGTCGTCTCGCACGCTGCGAGAAATAACGTTGCCTTATTTGTTGCGAGACTTTTCCTCCGGGAAGCCGCAAGAAATATGAGCATAACTCGAGCTGCCACCTTGAGGACGTTTTGCCCGCTTCGTCGTGCTCGTAAAAAGCGTAACTGGCTTTTCGAGTGGCTTCGAGGAGAACGAAGTGGAAGAAGAGACGACGAGGGGGGTGGAAGCGACAGAGGAACAATGGCCACTCGTATTACATACGTAAGAAAGTAATAACAGAAGCATTCTTTGAGTTACCGCCGCGCCACGTATGTGGAACTCTCAGGAGCACCCTGGATGCTGTCGCGAGTTAAGGATTCGCGAGATGGGAGATCTTTTTTTGTCGCCTTAGGGCGGATTAGGCCCGATACACACTATCGGTCTGCTCACGGTCCGATCATAATCCTAAAGTATTCGTACTATCGAGTCGCTCACGGTCCGGTACGCGATCCGCTTTCGGTTCCATTCCATATGATCGATATAGTTTCTACCTAAATTATACAATCCTTGATTAGCTTTTACTAATTCAACGAGCATTTCATCTAAAAATAAACAAAAATCACTAGATTTAAATTTTGATCACATATTTCTATACATGTTCATATAAAAATTAAGAGATATATCAGTAAATAATATATCATTACAAAGCAGTATATATTTATGTACCCTTTTCGTATGACCAAGATTTTTCTTTACTCGTGTTATTTCATTGCTCGACACGGCTCGAAACTGACTGATTGTGAGAAATCATGATCGAAGCCTGTTCACACCATCGGTGCAGCTCCGGACAAGTTCGATCACTCTCCAGCAAAATATTCTTTCGATGGAAGCGGAAAAATATGAAAGGAAAAATTTACAAAGATTCTTGTCGAGAGGAAACTTTTCTAACGAGAAAAAGTGGTAACCTTTGCCAGTTGGATATTCGAATCTGCACCTTTATAATCGAAACGACGAGATCATTAAATAATTAACGATCTACATACTTCGTAACATTAACATCTAACATAGGTATAACATTAAGGAAATGACCGCGAAAAAAGCACGGTACAAGAAAAAGGCGGGAATGGCGAGACGGAGAAAATTCGTTTTTACCCAGCAGCGTGCCGAAGCTCACCTCGAATTTGCAAGAGGGAATTTGCCCGCTTATTTCAGGCGCAACGACGCAATGAAGTGCGGATGCTGGAGCTCCCGATGAGACCAAAAAGCATGCGGGCGCGAACTAGAAGAGCACCCGAAGTTCGCACCCTTAATGAACCAAACTGGCGCGGCAAAACATCGTCGACGTTAAAACGACGCCGCTTGTCTTTCCTTCCCTTTTTTTTACGCGCCACGTCCTTCCGTGGCGCCAAAGGTGAGAGTGAGCAAGGTGGCAGGTGAGGTGGAAAAATAGAGCGAAATATAGGGAAATAAATGGTAAGAGAAGAAATGAGAAAGAAACGGTGCTAAATGGGACGAGAAAACGGAGGTGAAGGATATGTAGAGAGAAAACGGACTAGATAAATACGTGGACCCTGATTTCTTTTTTTTTTCTTACATTTTCACGTTAAGTGTTCGTTTCGTATGGTGAACGTTTCGATTAAAGAGAAAAAAAAAGAAAATAAGACGAGTGGTAGCATATGACGTAGCTATAAATATAACGTCTGATAACGATTACTATATTTACGAGGCTCGAGAGAGAAGAAGAACGAAGGGAAGATCGTGAAGGGGGTGTACAAGCGGAAAGAGAGAAAAGGTGCCTGGGTTACTAGCCAGCACCGTGGCGGTGGCGGATGCGGTGAAGTTGCGGACGTGGAAATTAAAACGAGCTGCGGGTGAGCGCTCCGAAATGAAGTGTCCATTCTGCGAGGCGAAGAGTTAATTGAAAACGAAATTATTTATCGTTTGTTTCCGTCCGCTTGCACGGGAGGGATGAAGATACAGAGTGGTACGGACACGAAGAGACCGTCACCCGGCGGATCCTTCACGAGACGGAGTGAACGCGTAATTTGACAGCTTCCAATAGCATCCAATGAGAAGCGTTGTTATATTTTCCAAATTTCCCTTGCTCTTCCAAATAGATCATTATCATTGAAAATACTTAATTTCACAGATCATCCAATCCCTCCTAACCTTCGATCACATTTTACTTATCGATCCCTTTGCATAAAAATGTCCCCCCGTTAACACGTCTCTACTCAGCAAATTCAATGGAATATATTGCTCTACATATTTCCATTTTCTCTCTCTTACCAGTTTCTTTCAGTCCTACGTTCGAACTCACGACTAAGAAGCTTACGAGTACAATTTCACGAATATCAAATTTCTTGCTAACACCATTTGTCGCCACGGAACCTGAAATTCACTCGAAGTTCCGATCTGCGAATAAATATTTATTCGTTCGTGTGCGCCGATTAAAGTAAAAAAAAAAAAGGAATGGTTAGAGAATCCGGAGAACAATGCGGTAGCGAGAAAGTTCTGGAAACGGGTGCGTTCCAGAGAAGAGGGAGGAGGGAAGAAGGAAAAGGAGAGGAGAGAGGAGACCACGCGTAGTTTCCACCGCAAAATCCTGCGGGTTTCTCTCGCTTTTTTTTTCCTTTCCCTCCGTCTACTCTCCTCGTCCCTTTATCCTCCGACACACGCTCGTTCCACGCACCGGTAACGCCGCTTTTATCGGACACAAAAAGAGACAGGAGGAAGAGGAAGAATATGCGAGCTACGTACCCACCACCCTACGGCTGCGATCCGGGCACGGTAAATGAGAGTAAATTTAGTGGATACCAGTAGAGAGCTTGAGTACGCTTGGATCCTCGCTCCAAAGCGCCTCCTCGCTCAACTACCCCTCGTCTTTGCGATCGCGTGGCGATTTCCACTCGCGGACGCTGGGGAATTAATCCTAATTTCCGCTTGTATCGACTCGGGCCTCCCGCTTTCAGGAAAAACGTCCGGAAACGCGATGAAACCCGTGAGATTTACCCAGAGAATCGTACTTCCCGAATCTCGAAGAACTCTAGAGAAGGAAATTCAAAAGCTTCCTCGCCCAAGAATTTTTCACAAACTCTTTTAATCTTCTCGAGTCTCTCCCGCTCTCTTCACACGCTCTTGAATAAATTCCACTCATTGTCGGTGAAAGATTCTCACCTAGCCGAGATAAAATTACCGCTAACCGGAAGAAGACTCGAGTAGAAGAAACTAATGAGAGTGCCGGAAAAAGTCAATTGGATTTCGCGCGGGTGCTGGAAGGCGAATTAAAAGGAAGGTACGCGTAGAGTCTCTTGGGACGTGCATATATCTCGATGGCTCGAATACCTCGAACTTTCTCGATACCGGAGGGTCCCACGGCACTTTCCTTCTCCTCCTTCGCTTTATCCTCTTCGCTCGTCCCCTCCTCTTCCGCTTTCTACTTTCAAGGCACATCGGCGAGCACTCGTTAACGGCTCGTTTACGCGGCGCGGAAGAAGCTCGCCAGTTTTTGCGACCGCCGTCGCGACGCTCATTTGTGCTTCTCAGTTTACCAACGGGCGTCGCGTAGTTAATGCACATTGTTTGCCGACGTTGCCGGAGCGGGTGTAGCTGCAGTGACGACGACGGGCGGCGCCGAAGCAACGGAGAAGAATCGAAAGTTTCGCGCTGAGCGTCGCGACGCTCATCCCCGTCCCACTTCCTTCCTGCTTCCACCCAGGGGACGACGCGTCCCGAACTTACACAACTAGGTTGCGACGTTATAGCTCGTCCCCATCGTCTGCTACCCCACTGGCGCGAGATCGAAGCTCTCCAACCTAAATATCCCCTTTGTCTTTCCTTTCCTTCCACAGCCCCTCCCTTTCAGCACGCTCATTTAATCGCTTATTAATTGTTCCCTTCAATTTTCCGACACGTCCAACTTTCGCGATTCCTCTTCAACATCGACGCGTTACAATTTCACCGCGCCATTGTTCCACTCGAATCGAACCCTTCGACGATTTCCTTTTGCGTTAATCGTCGATAGATTCGCGAATGCCGTCGAGGGGCATCGAATCGTCGAGAGAGAATTGCATCACCGTGATCCTAGTAGCGTGTACCGTGACAGAGTGCATCGTCTGATGCACCATCCACGACGCCACGAAAGGAGCCACGAAAATTTGCTCATCCTTCCGAACGAGATGAACCGCTGGAGCGTTCACGAGGAAACGCGGAGTGGTCGTAGACTCTCGTGCACACAGACGTCGACCAGGCGCGTTACTTCTCTCTCGTGGGAGAGAGAAATTGTAGAGGAGAGGGGTATGCATGCACGTGGAAAATTCGAAGCTCTCTCGTGCGAGCTGGGACTCACCCTGAAACTCCTTCCGGGCCGCACTGACGGAAGTGACGATGTTGGCCACGTGTCCGAGCACCGTGGCGAACAGGAGGAGACCAAAGAGAAGCTGCGCTATCACGAAGAGGTACTCGCCCTTGCTCCTTGGCCTATCGAATAAAAAGAGACAAGCGAAGCAACGAATTAATATAGATATTAATACATCTGTCCTGAATTACACTAAAATTACTATAGTGTTATTTCGAGCATCGCTTCGTAGAGTCGTCGCAAGCTAATTTTCCTCCCGTTCACGCGAAAGACATCCGAGTTATTTTAACGAGCTCTCGAACCGCGGTACAGGGAAACAAGAAGAAAGAGACCCAAGGGCAAAAGAATGGGAGAACCACGGACGCGAACATTTTGATTAAAAAATTAATAAAACTCGAGCCCCTCCCTCAGTGGTTTTCGTGGATTTTTCGAGTTCCGCGGTCGGCTACTGTGCAGTGTGTCGCAGTAGAAATTTCGTGGAGCGCTAGTAGAATGGAGTAGAAAAGCATTCCGCTGCTGGATTCCGCGGACGAACAACGTGGGTCCACGAGCCCTGAGGATAATCCAATCGCTGTATAGAAAAAGGACACGAAATAGAGAGAGAGTTGAATTAACGAAAGAATTGAAATTATTCGCGAGGTACGAAACAGAAAATTGAATGCAGTTACCGGCATGTTTATGAATCGGGCATGGTAAAAAGTTTCACGGAGGGAATTTTTTCTAATGTTACCGGACAACGTAAGCCCGCGCTTAAGAAATGCTCGCGGTAAAGCTTGCTGGTAACAATAGGTAGGTTAGGATAGGATAGGACTCGTTTCCGACTACAAACGCGATGCGAAATAAACATTAGTTGTTTCGATTAAACGTTCGCTGAGTTTCTCGATGACGCGGCGATGGTTCCGTTTCTTCCCAGCCTAAATAAATAGTCTTGTACATATGCATTGCCGAGCGAAATGACCAGTTATATTTTATGAATATTTTTCCTACGTTATACCGACAGTCCGTAAGAAAACATTTCCATATGATTTCCATACTTCGTATCACATAATCGCCGAGCACGATGGGAGAATGTTCATTCGTAGCTCTCACGCGCCATTTCCGTACTCCACGCTATCCGATAAAATCCTTTTTCCGCCGATGTTTCCGACGAAAGAACGGAGCCATTAATTTCACGCGATTATCGAGTCTTTAATCTTCCACGTTTCGACCGTTATTGAACGCCTTGTAGTAATTTTAAAATATCGAACGGTGAATATGGAAATAACCTTCCGACCGGTTTCGACTGTCGATAGGTCGCACGGGTAAAAAGGACAATTTAAAAAAATACTCGCGATGTTCAAAAGGTCCGATTCGCCGCGGTGTCGACGAGAACGAGTGGCGCGAAGCTCGATGAAAGGGAAAATAATTACCTAGGAAGGTCGCCGATGGTGGTCAGGGCCAACGTGCACCAGTAGTAACTCTGCAGATACTGCTTCACGACGTCCGCCGTCTCGGAATCGCTGAACACCCAGTTCTTACTCCCGAATCCGTTGTTCTTATAAATAATGTGATAGAGGCACCCGTTCCAGTGAAAGATCACCAGTAAATAATGTATCAAGGATGTCGAGCGAAATAAATTCGGATAGTTCGTGTGTCGCTCGGTCCTGTCCATGAACGCCCAGAACCTGCACATTCGGAGAGCAGAATCGAGGAGGAGGAAAAGAGAAAGAAAGAAAGAAAGAAAGAAATATATTTGTTAATTCCTTGAGACCGTGGGTCCCATAAGGCATCACACACAAAAATACAAACATAAGCAACGCAACATACAAAAATTGTGCACAAACGCTCAAACCAAGGTAATCTAACCTAAACTAAAACTAAAATACACAAAATACACTAAAAACAATCAAACTCAGCTCCCAAAAGAAAAACATATAATTTAGCAGAGAACTCCCCAGGCGACCGAGCACCAAAAGAGAGAGAGAGAGAGAGAGAGAGAGAGAGAGAGAGAGAGAGAGGGGAAAATGGGAGGAGGGCTCGTGCAATAAATCGTGGAATTATTTTGAAAATATCGCGTCGCAACGTCTTCCCGTTCTCACGTGGTGGTGCCTGCGACGCCCGGCGTCGGTCAGCGCCGATAAGGAGAGCTCAGGAAGCGTGCTCTCCTTATCGGTGGGACGAAATTACTTATCCGTTTCTTCCATGCGGAGAAAACGAGACGCGTTCGGAGAGAGAAGGACCTTTTCGAGGGTTTAATTAACGATGGCGCGTCAAGCTGATTAATGTCGGTCCTGTTAATGAGCGAGGAACAGGTAAGGCGTCGCGCGTACCGTCTTGGAGAGAAAATGCGTGCGAAGAGTGTAGAGAAGGATGGTAACGTTACTGGATCGTGAAATAAGGAGGATGCCGATAAGATAAGCAATAATGTGAAACGAGGTGGGAAACGGTGCCGTTTCTTGGATAGGACTTCTTCGGTATTCTTACGGTGTTCGCGATGAGGTAACCCGAACGCAAGAGCGTACTCGTTGTGCACGATTCACTGTGTTCGCTGAGAAATAGCGACTACCGAGAGGACTCGAATTTCAGAAAATGAATTCGCACGCATTCTCTCTACACTTTTTTCACCTTTCTCAATCGTAAGGATTTCCCAACCACGGTAGCTTCACTCACCGATAAATCTTGACGAGTCTAAAACTTCGCAGCATACTGTTGAATCCTATAGATAAGTATAAAAAGTCGAGTGGCAGCAGGCACAGGATGTCTATGTAAAATGTGGTGCTGTTCGTGTAATGATTTCTCAGCTTGGTCGCGTCCGTTTGCAGAACGCCATCCTCCAGGTACCCCGTACGTATGTGAAAGATTATGTCCAGCACGTATAAAAAATCCGAGAAGTAGTCCAGGCAAAACCAGACCCACCGTGTTTCGCCTGCTTTAACAAACCCAGTAAACACGAGTGTTTCGTGTTCGATTATCCTTTCTCTTCGCGAACCTTCTCGACGAGTTCTTCGGGCGAGCGCCTCGGATACATGAGAGAAGAGAAAGAAACAGAAAGAACAGAAGGGGCTCGGTGGGACGAAAGAAGAGAAAAGATGACCGACAGATGGAAGTCGAGAAAAAGATTTCCTTCTTGATCGTAGTATGGCCGTATGGAAAGTGTGCATTCTTTTGAACGAATAGCCAGCCGCGCAACATCGATACTCCACGCGAAAGAAAGAGAAACCTCGACGCGAGTTTCGAAGCTCACCTGCGTTTATCGCAAAAAATCGCCTAACTGACGTGAGATGTTAATTTCAAAACGAACTAAACAAAAAGAAAAGTATACAATAAAATTTACTCGAATAAGAACAAAGTACACCGAATCTGTTTTCGTTGCACGCGAATAATCAAGAACAATCCGGAATAGAGCGAGAAAGAGATATCGAGAAAGGGGGTCGAAAAACGGAAAAGAGAAGAGGGTCTCGGACGAGGGCTTGGGAACTGACCGTTTATCTCCTGGAAGGCAAACCTATAGATGATGACCCAAAAGTTGTAGAGAAAGGCGAGGGAGACCACCATTGACCAATAGTAACAGAGCCGTCCCGCGGGGTCAAAGATGAAAGACCAATTTGGCGCCCCCGTGCGAAAGCCCTTACTTCCCGGTTGACCAGGGAAACCTCGACTACCTCGTTGCTGTTGCTGCTGCTGGGCCGTATACCTCCTAAGGGAAGAATAATGATGCTGATCAGTTTCGTGTCATCCACCGTGCCCTTCTTCATTTAAATAAATTTCATTCGCCAACGGATCCTCGAAGGATTCACGCGTTCAACTCCGTCGTAACAGATTTTCAATCTTCCGTCCTTCAATCCTCTCTCGTCCACCCATCTGTCAAACCCATTCTTCAATTGTCTCTTTCATCCGTCCGTCAATTACCTCGCTTATTTACTCGTTCACCATGATCTAGCCCCTCCCTTTTTACACTCACTCCACTTTCCCTAGTACAATCGTTCGTCCACACAACAGGTGTTCACGAGTATATTAATCACCCTCCTTGTAAAACGCTCCAGTTTGCCCACTATCTCTGGACTCGTATAATTCTCCACTTATGCTCGATACGCCAGCAGTCAGAAATCTCACTCTCCTCCATCTACGAAATGTGTATTCTCTGCACTTGGAGCCACTATCGCGTTACTAAAACTCGTGCATTCGTGCACCGTCGCGATTTCAGCGAAATTCTCCGTATCCCTACGAGTCTACTCTCGGGTCTTACAAGACGTCGTGCGTTTGGCATTACCTCTGTGTACGAATGATACACACACACACACACACACACACACACACACACCTGTACTCACAAATGCGAACACACGAATGGACGGTCCACGGTTCCGTATAAAACGCCCAACTGTTTAACCCCTACCTCATTTCTCAGGCATCCCTATCCATAGGGTGTAGAGAAGTTTCTGTTTATCAAGCGGCATCGGGTTAGTTAGTAGTAGTTGCGCATTTGCATCCTGTTACGCTGTGTGTCCCTCGTAACTCAAACAACCTTCGTCATTCCCATCCTCCCATCCTTTTACCGCTCCTCCATACGCCCGCTTGCTTCTTCTCAGCCCCACACTCGCGAAACCATATTGTCCCTTGAAGTCGCTCGGACGTTGTCCTCCACTCCGCGAGGACATTCGCGCGACGTGCAGACGAGTGAAAGGATACATGCGGGCAAGCCGGGTTATCTCAGCCACCAGATTAGGTAGTTACATCGCGTCACGTCACATAGGACCTTCTCGTTCGGTCTTAAATTTGCATACGTCCAAATAATTGTTCGCAAAGGACATGCCGATAACGAAGGTTCATTTCTTTTCTCGTTAAGTTTTCGGAGTTCGCGAGCCAGCTGGGGTTTCAAAAGTGTTAACGCTTTGCGGTACGAATTCATTTTCCCATTTTTTTTTTTTTACATCTCTTAAAGTTAAAAACCATGTCGAGCCACACTCCACATTGGATTTGTTCCAAGGAAATATTATGTCGAGTAACACTCGACATAGGACCGCAAAAGGTTAACGAATGCTAAGTGAATTGATACGGTCGACACACCGAAGGTGAATGCAAGTGGTGACAAAATCGCAACCCGAAGAAATTTCAAATTCAGTTAGCCCGCGCGTCACACAGCAAAATTCTCGGAGCTTAATTCGCTCCCCTTGATTCGAAGTTCCGTCTGGAGTCCGAAGAAAGCGTCGGTCGTGGCAAGAATGACAAAAACCACCCCTAACGAACCGAGGCCGAGAGACGGCGGTTGCTCGAGAGTGTTTCAACTCTGGACTGAAACAAAGAGAGAGAGAGAAAGAGAGAGAGGGATTTTGAAAGCGTAGACGGAAAACCAACTGAGCCATCTCATTGTAATCCGACACCTCCCACCCTTACTTTCGCCTTACCAGTTCTCTTTCATTCTCCCTTTTCCTCCGTCCCTCGCTCATCTTTTCACTTTACCTCTTCCCATATTCCTTCAAAATTCGCTTCTCCGCACCCTAAAGGAGCTCGCGGAGGAGCGCGACTCTTATTGGATTTTAAAAAAAAAGTCAATTTTCAGATCCGCCGCCGTCGTGGTCCTCGTGATTCCGTCGTCACATCCACGCAGAGCATCCTCCTCTCTCTTACAATACCTTCGCTGCCTCCGCCATTTACATTCACCCACCCATCCACGCCATAATAAAAGAAGAAGCCGCTAGGTATCCTTTAAGAATATCCTCTTACCGTCCTCCACGACTCTCCCCGGAGTAAAGTAAAAACACGGGAAAAGAATAAAGGGGGAAAAAAAGCACCTGCGGATTTCTCGTTCTTTAAGAATCGCGGAATTTTCACTTTTAATTAAGACCGCCGACTAACAATCGTCCCTGCGCCCTCGAAAGCAAACAATCTTCGGGCGAATCACAATCCTTCTCTATTTCCCTTGAGAAACCAACCGTTCCGTTATGGCTCGCCAGGTACAAAGCCCCGGGGTCACGTGTAACCCGATTAACGCGATACGTAGAATCGCAACGATGCGGTACACGAAGAGATACTCACGTTTCGGTGCCGTTGCAACTGCTGTTGCTCAGATGGTTGACGGAGGAGCGCGTTTGCAGATGCGCCGGATCCCGAGAGCCCAAGGCCACTGCGTAGGGCAGCTTGAACCTTCCTCTAAGGTGGTCCCTCCGTTTGGGCTTGCGGCTTAGGTCGAGCTCGCTCGCCCCACGGTTCACGTAAGCCCCCTGTAGCGAGTCTCGCGACGAGCTGAAGTATCGCTGCGACACAGAGTACACCTGCACCAACCATCGTTCTACGATTTCTTGCGAGCCGATGCACTCTCCCTTCGTCAACGATACAGTCGACCA
Source organism: Tiphia femorata (assembly GCA_944319695.1). Lineage (NCBI taxonomy): Eukaryota > Metazoa > Arthropoda > Insecta > Hymenoptera > Tiphiidae > Tiphia > Tiphia femorata. The sequence goes on from OX090902.1 coordinate 8,768,320, forward strand.
CCGTCATAATGGGTGCGCAATAGAGTGCGTCGTGCGAGTGCAAAGATTTATTTTTCAATTGTGAACTTTTAGCTTGTATTCGCGCGCGCGTGCAATACGTTCGTGAGTGGAGCGTGTGCTCGGTGCTCGTGAAAGTCACAATGATACAAAAACAAAAACGCGCGAGCGCACGCATCCTTTACTTTTACAAGCGATTGTAAGGAGAATCGTTTTGAGTTTCTACTTTTGTATGCGCGCGCTCGCTGTTTCTAGGATAATCCTGGGTTAGTCGTGCACAAGTGGACAAAAGTTCTCCGAAATTATTTCTACGAGAAAAACTTTACTCCATCGTATATACAAGAGCTTCTCCGTGGAGATTCGCGGAGAAATATTTCTGGAGTACGGTCGAATTATCAGTCGTGAATGGTGCGGGGAATAAACGAGAAGGAAGAAAGCGAGAGACCGTAGGACCAAGGTCCCGATGGTAAAAGGACAGGTATTGCCCTTGAATTCGATCCTTCGATCCAACGACTTTGCAACTAAAGGGTATTACCACGACTTACGGGTGGGCTATTCGTGCACATTAAGTATTCAAATGGATTTTGTTCTTTGACAATTTACAACTGCTTTTTTCGAACTGCTTGCGATAAGTGCAGCAATCCTGACATACCAATCTTCGCTTCTTCGAAACTCGTAATTCACCCTTAGTCTCTTCCACGACCGAAAAAGTGTACCACTTACACTTCAACCTAATTCCTCGATCTAACGCTCTTTCAATAGAAGAGAATTACCGCGACTCACGAGTGCGTTACTCGTGCGTATCAAATATCGCACTGGATTTTGTCTCTTGACAGTTTATATCGAAACTTCGATCTACTTCCGATACGTGTAACGATCTCGACCCACTAGACTTGGCTTCTTCGTAACTTGTATTTCACCCTTAGTCTCTTTCGCCACCCCCTGCCCCAGGCCCTCCTTGTAACTCTCTCCGTAACTCCCTGTAACTCGTAATTTGAGTCCAACCAACCTCCTACCTTTACCGTAGTTTTCTCCTAATTTCCCGCCAGACTCTGCCTCCTACAGCCCTCGCGCTCCGTTATGAGGGACCGCGAGTGCACGAGGCCTGCCACGACGGTCGTTTTCACCTTAAGTCACGCCACTACTTCCGCTTACCGATTCCACTAACGTTTTCTACATTCGCCAGAGTGCAATCCATAGCAGGGTCACACTAACCTGCTGCTGTTGCTGATAGTACTGGTGCGTGGGCGTTTGTCGCGTCATGAATTTACTGCTGACAAGATCAAGGAGGCTCTGCCTGGAGGGCAATATGCTCCTGGAAACGTTGTCCGCGCTCTTCGTGTCGTCCTCTCTCTGCCTGATCACCACGGAGGATCTCCCAACGTCCACGCCGGATCTCCGCCCGTCCTGACTTCTCGAACGCTCTCCGGCACAGCCAAAGCCCGGAACGGAGCCGCTGCTCAGGCGATCGCTCGCGCCAATCACCACGCCCCCCGACGTCAGGATGCCTGTGAACATTTGGTTAGAGAAGTTTAGTTAGCGGAGGTGACTTTGGAGAGAGCGTTTGACCATTCGCCAAGTCGTCGAGCTGCAATTTAAATTTTACCAGATCCAAGGGAGTAGGTTGCTTAATAAATGGTTCAAAGGATGCGCCGTTTTATAGTGGGTGGTCGAAAAATATCATTCTACGTCGCTTATCGGAGAAGAATACGCTTTGCTTTTCAAATTTTCCCCATAAATAGAAAGCCAAAGGATTGAAATTGCGGGAACGAGGATACCATGCAAGAAGTCAACTACGTCCAATCCACGATTGACCGAACACCGTGATACAAGCCGGTCAGATAATCGTGATACAAAAAGGTTTGTATCTCAGAAACGGTTAACCTTTCAATCTACGTTTATCGAGACTTTCTTTACTCGGTATAGGGTGTTCTATGTTCTGTAAAAATATTGGATGGTATTTTTCGAACACCCTGTATAATCACCGTCAGGATACACCATACGCCTCTGTACTCTGCAGATTTTCAAAGCTTACAAAAACTCCCTTTCAAATCAATTTTCAGAAAGTGAAATGCGAATGCGCACTTTTCAGACTGTTTTCTTTTCGCTGCGGAAACGCCAAGAGGCCGTGCCTCTATAGGACGACGCACGATACCAAAGCGGAACGACTAAAATTCTCGGAATCTCGAAGTCCATCTTGGTCACCGAACGAGAGGCAATCGTGACAAGGTGCCCGATAGCGATGGTAGCGAACACGAGAGGGACCCTTTAGCTTTCTCCAGCGGAGCGCTCACCCCGTCGAATAACTTATCTCTGGAGGACGAGCCACGACAACGAGCCACGGGGACTAAACCGTTCTCCGCAATAAGATGAAAATTTTCTCTCTCAGTCTCGCTGCCGTTTTCCTTTCGGACGAGTCCTTCCGCCTATCCTCTTCCGCCCGCCCATTCGCGGATCGATCGATCAAGCTCGACGGTAACGTATCGTGGCCACGCTTCGGTGGTCCCGTCGCATACGAATTCTCTCTCTCCCTCTCGCTTTGATACACGCGCACACACCCACAATCTCGATGTCGCTCGCAATGTATCTCTTACTCACCCGTCCTCTCCTCCTCATTCCGGGTCAACGATCGTATTCGTGTTTATCGTAGGAAACATTCGGTCTCCCGGAACAAGACGCGTATCGGATTTTATTAGATCCGTAGCCGGGTGGTGGTAGCCTCTTCCTGCAATTTATAGCAAAACGATTTCTTCACCCACCTCCTTACCTCTATCTCCGTTTTTCTGTTTTCCATTCTTACTTTCGCCCGGACGCGTCTCGATCTCGCTATTCGGGGGTGCGAACAGGCCCATGTGCGGGACGCATAAACAAACCAATAGAATCGAGAAGATTTCTTAGTTTTCGGTTCGATAAACTCGATGGGGTCGTGCGTGTCGTTTACGAGGGTGGATGATCGCGCAAGGAGAGGGTAAAATGTCGCGCGTAATCGAGCGACGAGAATTTCAACGATGTCGCTGTACCATTTGCCGTTTCGCTCTTTCCACGGTCCTCTTCCGCCGGCCTACCAGAGCAGACCAATAAATTCACCCCGCAGGAAAAGCACCCCCTGTTCCTCTGTTTTTATTGGACAGGGGTCGAACGGGTGAATAGTTCTATCGAGAGTCGCTACTGGTCGCTCGCGGCAATACACCTACGAGAAAATATTCGAGCTGATTAAACGAGCGAGGGGAACATGCGCGAGGAAAGGGAGAAAGAGGAACCGGAAAGCTTTCTGTTTTTTACCCCTCGCACGGATTAATTTCGACCTTCGTCAATTTCAAGGGGAGATTTACGGCACGCTTAAGGAACAAGCCCCTTCCACCACTCTCATTCCTCCGCTTCTCTCTCCACCACTAAAGGTATCAGCTCGAAGAACTAACGTCCTCCTCCACCGAGGATCGGTTACGCCAGCGGGGCGGAAGGAATCCTACGATTGTCATAAATCCCTAGGACTTTCCGACGTCGCCCCGCGGGACTTTTCTAGTCGCTGGGTGTCTCCGTCACCGGCGGAACTTTACGGAGCGATCCCACGACCGGTGGTGGGGTGGTGCTCGAAACTGGCCGGAACTGTTCCACGCGCCCTCTCGATTGATCCCTCGTGCGAGCGAAGGGTATGCTAAATCGTAGGGGTCATTTTCGAGGTGGGCGAGAATTCTCTCAAGGGGCGTCGCGACGTCGAAGTTTCGTTCAAGGACAGTCTGAGCTAAAGTCGTCCAAAGAAATTCATTAATCTCAAGGGGTAAGGCTAAGCGAAGTGGCGAGTACGTTGGTGCTGAGAAGTTTGGAAGGCAATTTCGCTGGCTATTCGCACCCTCCTTTGCCTTCATCCACCGGCACCTCACTCGCATCTTATCCGCACCCCTTTCCTTCTTCTTCTACTAAACCACTTGCGTCCCACGCCACCGCCAGAGGCTTGCCGTCCGCTCGCAGTAGCAAGGCCAAGCCTCTGCAAATAATTCCGAAAGCAACAAATAATTGCTTCGCAAGTACTACGGCTTAAGCACTCTCTTCGCTCCAATTAGACGAAATTCTCGCTCTCTCACCCCCTGCGCCTCCTCTACTCCATCTCCCGGTCGAACGCCGAAGTCAAGAGCCAACCAAGTTTCGTGGGTCCATCCTTCAAGTTTTATTCTTCTCTCTCCCTCTCTCCCTCCCTCTGTCTCTCTCTCTCTCGCTCTCTCTCTCTCCTCTCTATCTTCACTACCCTTGTCTTCTGGCGAAATCCATTCACCTCCAGCAATACTTGTCTCACACTCTGCAGTAGGTACTCCCCGAAAAAAAAAATAGCCTCGAGAATTGGAGCGATGGGACGGATAATTTATATTTGGAAGAAGAGACGCGTGAATGTGATTGCTGCGTACGGACATTCGGCGACTTTTCTAATTCACGCGAACCGGAGGTATTGGTTTCTTCGTGAGTATCGCCAACGTTTAAAGACGGTCCGCGAAAAGAGAGCCGCCAGTGCCATTATACCTTTTCACCATTAAGGTGGCGACGAGTGGCAGCATTAATGAAGCGCCGAAGCTTCGGCGCCGACTGCCGTCACTTTGCATAATACCGTCGTGAAGTCGACGGTGGGTAGCCTATCCGAGCCGCGCGACTGGGAGCGCTTCGCGAAAGTGGTACCGGTAACGATTACGATCCAACGATAATAAGATCCTGCGATCTCACGCTTAGTGGATAGTTTAGCCGCAGCCTCCCTGAGTCAGAGTGGAACCAGGGACGGCCAAGTTTCGTTATAATAATTACAGTCATTTCGCATCACGTGGTACGAGTAAAGTGACGCGAGTCGACCATATGTCAGGAGGAAAGTGCAACACCGACGAGCCCTGCGTAATCCTGGATAATCATTTTAAGTAGAACCACCGAAGCCACAGGACATAAAAGAAATCGTCGAGGTAGAATATACTTTCATTATGCGAAGTACTAAAAGTATTAACGTAACATTACCGCGTTAAATGTGAACGTAAACTCTCCGCAACTCATTCGCCGAGACCCTTCACAGCCATCCCTTCCTCGCGCGATAACGAACCCCCGAGAAAAATCGTTATACCCGGAATAATTCAAGGGCACATTCTAAGCGCGTCTCGATATCCCGCGAGAATGCTTGTCACTTTGGTTCGTGTACCGGCACACGAGTGTACTTAAGCATTCTTGGCCAGGTATAAGATCGCGATTCTCTTATCGTCCCGCAGTTATCGTTACCGTGAAGGCAATATCGGTTAACGACTGACGATGTTAACGCGTTTAAGCTCCGAGAGTGGCGATCGTGCGGTCGTAGAGTGCGGGAAGGCGATGAGACGAAGGGCAAGAAGGAGACGGGGGTTGGAGAATCATGCGAGGACCGGGGTGAGAATCGATTCTGTGGGTGGGTCGACGGTTGAACGGTGAACGAGGCGTTTATCACCATCTTGCCGCGGACTTCGTACTTGTCATTGCTCGGCATTGGTACGCCAGGTGTTACCGATAACGATGATAAACTAGTGGTGGTTATTGTCGGCACGCTTGACGCGAAGCGTATCGCGCGCGGACAATGCCACTGCTGGAGTGGCGTTCGGGCGTGTCGGCTCACGGGCGCTCGTGGGTGTCCACGCGCCCACGCGCGCGGTCGTCCGTCTGTTCGTAATCGAGTAATAAACGAAGGATCGTTTGTCGAATGGCGCGATGGTACTGTGGAATTGCACGATGAAGTGCGTTCGGTGACAAACGTTGAGAAATAACAGGGGGATTTCGAGCGTGCGCTTGCGGTGCATTTTTCTTTGGGGTAGCTCGCCCGGACGGAGAAAATTATCATGTAAGTTGTAGAACAATTTCTTTTCTCCCGTTGAGCAAAATTGTTTGCTTCAAGCTTGTTTATTCGACGACGGCCACTGCGAGAGCGCGGAGAATCTCGAGCTATGAAAAAGATCGAAGGTCAATTCTTCCTTCCCGATAATTTCTCCCTCCTAATCTTACTTCCTCGAGGGCACGTCTCGAGTAGAAGAGAGGGTGCCGTTAATGTGGCAATGTAGAAAGTAAAATGCGTTGAGATGCGCCGCACGAATTTCATGAAGCAAGGCTCAAGTGAAATGTCGTAAAGACGTTACGGGACTTTGGAGAAATTGAATTAGGGGAGGGGGGATCGAGGGTCGTCGAGGTGGTGGAAAAGGTGGGGAGGAGCATGAGTAGGGTCGTGGAAAGGATCTTGTGGACGCAACAACTTCTTTCCCCTTTTCCGTCGGGGACTTTGTCCAACGAATTACCTTTGACACGGTGCGAAGAGAATTCACACGAGAAGAAGAATGCCTCGTCGTGAAACAAAAGCTCAAAAATAACTAAATCTCCGGACTGAAACTCATCGAGACAAACCGTTGACACATCCTAATTTAATATTAAAGTAAAGCTGGGCCACCAACTCTCGGTACGTCCGACCACAGCCACTCTTAACAACGTTCCTCTCTCTCGTTAAAGCACAAGAATTCCTTCCAGCTGACCCATTACTCGCAAAGCTTCCCTCGAATGTGCAACCACCGCGACCACTGTCAAGGCTCGTAACCCTTTAACGCGACGCTTTTCCCTCCCCCAGCTCGGTCTCGACGCCACCGTCGAAACGGCGTCCAAAAAATTGCCACGTAACTCGAACGATTAAACGTTCCACCCTGCTCTCCTCGTGCGCGCTCTCAACCGTTTCTCGCTACCTACGCTACTCTCGCAGCGCCCCATTAGAGATTCAAATGGGGAACTTCGTATCGCGCATTTATATGACTTAAGCACAAACCGCGAGCACCTCGGTGGAATGAGCGAACGAACAAACGGGACAATTGGAAATAGCTTAACCTCGTTGCTCTTAATTGCCCGCCGCGAAATTCACCGGTAATCTTCGTAATCGCGCCCCAGGGCGTGGCACGCTTATAATTTTCTTTCCCACTTAGCGAGAACGGGCGAGGTTGTGCACGCGAGTGTTACACCCGTCTTCTACGAGTAGGCCGTGCCCAAGTCTATCTCTCTCACTCCTCTTGCCCCTCCTTACGCGCCCACCCTAATTCTCATTTCCTTGGAAATGTCCATCCCAACGGAGAAGGAGCTTCGTCCTTCTTGATAATTTCGCAAGGGTAATCCTTTCGAAAGCCAAAGAGCTTGTGGAATATTTTAAAAAAATCGGCGACGATGAACGGTCCTTTTGTCGAATTCCTCTTACTGATTTTCAAAATTACCTGAGATTATTCCGGGCAAAACCGTCTACGATCGACGGCGCGATTGTCCGCGTATACGTGACTATCGCGCGTCACGCGGTCAGCTTAATTAGTTATCGCGACGTTCAATAAGCACCAGTCACGTGACCGTATATTCTCCACGCCCTCGCGCCATCTAAAGCGCGCAGTTCTAAAAACTGAGACCTTCGTTAATGTCGTTGGTAACTGCCGACACGCGGCATTCCCTTTTACGATCGCTTTATTGCTCGATGAAATTACATTATGGGGTGTATGTCAGCGATGGGGAGCAGCGGAGGAGAATGGACGAGAGAATGGCGGAATGAGGGATGATGAGAAAGGGGGTGGGAGGAGTGAGAGCGGCGAACGATAAAGAAACACGCCGTGCGATGGGTTCGGAGAGAAAGCAGGCGGTGAGAGGGGCCGCAATGAAACGCAAGAAAAATTGAGAAAAAAAAATACGCGAGAGGAGGGGAAAGGGAGCGACGGGAAGAGTAGGTAAAGGGCTAATTGGCATGAGTTGGAAATAAAAGGATCGCAGGAACAAACGAACTTGCGGACGAGTGGGTGGTGAGGGGGTGAGAACGGTCGCATAAACACAATTAACTCGTGACTTATGACGCGAAATTCCTTTCGACCCCGAGGACGACACGCTGCGAGGCGATCCTCCCTTCCGTGTTTGCTGAAATGATTAGAGCCCCACGTATCCACGGTGTCGCGCGTCCACCTGGCCTGATTTTGCGATTCGTTGTAACACCGGAGAAGCTCCCGTACCCGCGGCTACTCCAACTTTCTCCACTGGAGTTTGCACGGTGCGGGGGTTCGTGATTGTTCTCGCTGTTTGCCAAACTCCGTGGACACTTCGGACACTTTTAGAAAAAAAGAATTCAGGTTGAAATATTCCTTCCGTTTTCTTGCTCTTTTCTGTTTTTTATAGTCCGACGATCCTTGCTCCTCGAGTTCATAAAAATATCGCGAGGTCGGTAGCATTCGCTTAACATCGATATCTCCGAAATTAGCGAGATTATTTTCATCCCCCCTGACGCGCTATTTTTGACTGGCTTCCACGGAGGAATATCCATTTGGAAATTACGGCGTGCTACGTCGCGGGATGAGAGATCTCGACGCTGATGCTCCGAAATGAGAACGAGCGTCTTCTCGCGATGTATTCCGATCGTAAAAGGCTTTTGCGTCAGCAGCGTCGAAGAGGTTAAACATTCCGTTTTCTGCTACCCCCTGTGCCACCGTCAACTTTCAACCGCGCAAGCCCGAGGCACGGGGTACCTGGCAGGACGGGGTGATTTGCTCGTTATCAGCGATCCGCAGGGGAGTGGACGTATTAAAAAAATTCCGTCTGACTCTTTGCACCGATTGCAATTACGCGCGCCCGAGATAAAAGCTGGAATTTTTCCGCAACGACCCACCATCCTCGTAATCCTATGCCGGACAATCAACCCCGCGAGTGATTTGCGTCGTCGAAGATGGCGGAACGTCAACGCGCGCCATTTGCAAAGCGAATTTTACCTTCGCGAGTTTATTCCCCAAATAATTTCCTAGATTTTCCGTCCACGCGCGCACAATGGACGGAACCCAATTTACTCCGTCGATTCATTCGTGAATATCCAATGCTTCGAAACACATGTTCCCCTATTTTATTCTTTTTAATATGGAAATAAAGTAAAAATATTACGAGGGTCAATCCCTCGCGTTAAATCGATTCGACGAGCACACGTGACACCGGTAGCCAGAGTATTATACAAAAACGTTTTGTAACCGTCTAAAATACAGGAACCCATTAACCGTTTCAATCCCGCGATTGGTTATTCGTCGATACGCTACTAAAATATACAATGGGTGGTAACGGTGACAACGGATAAAAGTAAGCTTCGAAATTAACGTATACGCGTGAGTGGAGTCAATTACGCGAAATATTGATTACGTGGAAAGCGGGTTAAACGTACCGATCCTTTCCTCTCTCGTGTACCATGCCCGAACGATGCTTCTTCTATTTTAACTAGAATCGCTCGATAAGAGACTTCGAATTACAAAGGGCAGTTCTCGTGAAGTCTCTCTCGCAATCGATTTTACGCGAATCCAACTCTTGTTGGCGGAACGTGAAGTGGTTGAAAGGGGGATGGAAACGAAGGACGGAGCGAGGATTATTCCGTCTTGCGGCAGACTCGCAATTACACCGACGCGCATACGCACAGACAGGTGCGGACCCTCGAAATAAAAACGGTGGAAATTTGTCGACTCTCCCTTCCACGAATCGGTGGCAGGGGGTAAGAGAGTGAAGGAGGCGGGCCTCCACCATCGAGCGTACGCGCTCCGAAGTGATCGGAATTTTTTTGCTCTCCTCCTGATTCCAGCGAAGGTAGAACAAGGAGGGGAAGGAGGGAACGAGAATATGAGGGGCTAAATATAACCCGAGCGACGGTAGGAGTTAATAGTTAACCTCGACTCCTTAAACGTGCACGCGTAAAGCCGATCGGTGGAATGTTCAGTGACGATGCGAGCGTGGAAAATTTTTTCGAATTTTCCACGAGAGAACAATCCCACAGGGACGACGCGATATCTTCCACGGAATAATCTCAGCCCGATTATTATGGCCGATTAATTGGAATGATTCGAACATACGTCGAAAAGGTCTGGAAGCGAGCAGCCTTTCGAAACGGAATATTTTCTTAACGTCTCGATGAATTTCGTAACGAAGCACAATTCGTTCGTAAGATTCTTGCTCGAGCACCGCGCTCTCTCATTTCCTCGTGTAACCATCCGCGATAATCTAGTCTCAACTCAGTCTTTGAGATTTCCTCTCGCGTGCGACATCCTCCGCCAACCCGTCCTCTCCTCCAGCGCCATTTACACGTTATTTATAAGCAAGCGGCAAGTTCGCGCAACCTCGAACGCACCGTTGACGTCATCGCGACGCGATTTCACCTTTGTGTTCAAACGACGGTACGATAAACTCCAATTGCGCGAGAGCCAATGACCATTGCGTTGAGAACCGCGAAGGACGATTACACCGGTGCAAGAAAAATTCGGTTGCGAGTCCCTGCTGAGCTTTCGATACTTTTAGGAAAGAAAAATTTACGGGAACTGACGCGAGAATCGAAGGAGAGATTCGCGATGCGCCTGGAGCGGGTAGGCGAAACGCGGAAAAGAGCACGGGACGAGCAGCGCCTTCCTTCGCGTGGAACATAGCGACGTGAACACACGAGAATCGTTTTATCTCGCGACAAAACCGAACGCGGCTTCCTTCGTCCAGATACGTATCGAGATATAGAAGGATCCGCCAAGCGTTCTCTTACATTTAGACGTGCGCTTTGCCGAGACGAAGCGTAGGACGCGCTACGCCGAGGATCGCGAGAGAGAAGAACGGGAGACACTGTTATTCCATCCGCATTTATCCGCGCGCCGCGTAATAAAACACTAAAAACGAACGTGACGTCGATAGCACGAGATCCAGGGGTCTTCGCATCCGAAGTGTTTCGCTGCTTCCGCGCCACCAGATCCATATCCGTTGACAAATATTTTTCTCGCCCAGCAGTTTTCTCGTTTCTTCTTTTCCACAGCGCGGGATGTTATTGCGAGGCGTCCTATTTTCCTTCTAATTGAAAAAATAAGCACACCGTCTCCAATGGCAGGCCGCGCTCGCGAGCATAAGCCGTTTACTCTGTTCCTCCTCGTCGTGCGGTCCTCGTAAAATTCACCTTAGGCCCCGTCGGACGCTCGCGACAATACTGCAATATTATCTCACTCTTCTTAACGTACTTGCACAAGAAAACTTTCGACGGAACGGCAACAGAAGCCTCTCTTCTCCTAATCCGAGAACTAAACGCGACCGTGGCGCTTGTAAGGAAAAAAACTTTTCGAGAGCAATATCCTCACCTACCTCTAATTCCTCGCTACTTGCGTAAGCATAAACGATTTACGCCCATTCTCTCTCCCCCTGGAGGCGAAGTATCCTCGCGATATCATCAACGTCTCGACTATTACTAACTCCGGCCAAGATAGACGCTATAATTCTCAAGGCACCAGACCGGCCAACTTCCCTCACCACCGACACCACCGTCTCGGCTGCCTTCGGGGCTGGGACAAGGGAGAAGGACGGTAGCCTCGCGCATTTTAAGGAAACTTTTTTTTCAAGCCTTTCTACCAAGTTTTCCGACGAGTGAGAGCGGAGTGGATCGGCAAACGTTACGAGAGAATATCCAATTTGCCGGAAGCAATTACGAGAGGCCGCGTGCTTTTTGGCAACGACGGAAGGCGCCTAACGCATCGATTAATCGCAATGTCGGTGTTTATGCGAGCCGTCGTCGGAGTCTCTCCAGAGTGGCCCCTTTTCCAAACAATTTCCCTGGATGAAGCCACGGCGGGCAATAATTTCGGCTAACGCGCGACAAGTTTTCACCTCGCGGCTAACCGCCGGATGATATTTAACGTTAACAAAGTACGTCGCGGAGTGGCGGCGGCACGATCCTGGCAGAAACTTTTCCTTTGACGTCCGACGTCTTACGAGCTTCCCTCAGCCTTCCGGACAATATCACTCGCGGCCGACCGTAATTTGGTTCGACACGGCCGACTATTTCCACGGAGGTAATTACTCGATCGAGCAAAATTTTCCTTTGACGGAGAGGCTAAACAATTTTCATTCGTGGAGAGGGATAATTAAGGCTAAAGGAGATGGTAGAAGTGACGAGTAACCGCAGCATGATTATTTCTCGGTTGACGACCTTCGGTCTCCTTCAGAATTAATCGACGGGATCGAGCAACTTTTCCTTTGACGCGGTTGCACGGAATGTGGGAGAAATAATGCTCTTAGGTACACGGATCACTCCGTGTGCGAGTAATTACGAATCCTCATGTTATCTCGGGTGCGATCCGCGGACGGTGGTTTGCGCGGGTGGATCTGCTCGTTATAGAAACTCTCGAAGATTTCAACTGGAGAGGAGTGAAACTCGCACGGTAAAATGCTCTCGTGAATTCAAGGTCGCCGATTGCGGCACTTCCGTCGGAAGATCACTCGCTCGCAAGAACGTTCGGATCAAAGGTAAATTCCAATAACTCGCGGATCCCATTCTCCTGGCAAACTCGAGTTCGCTCGTTCGTTTATTTACACGGTGAGTACGAAAAGGCGCGCGGAATAAATAGAGAATTTAATTATCCCCCTCTGGATTTAATTGGTCGCGTTCTCGCTTCTCTTACTCCTCCTGTTTGCGCTGCTTTTCTTCCCTCTCGCCATTCCGTAACTCTTGCCCCACCGATGATTTCATTTCTCCGAGTGAATTCCAACGTTATCCGCCCTCTCTTGCTTCACCCCGCGTCGCTCTCTCGCGTCCTGCCCTTCTCTATTCTCACAACCCCTCACCCACCCGTTACTTTTTGCCAGATAGCGTCAATGGCATACGCGCAACGACAAACATTCCCGCGCACCGTCCATTACGAGATTTCCGATACCGAAAAAAAGGGGGGAAAATAAAAAGAGAGATGAAAACAGAAAAAAATCGTCCATTCGTCTCGCCGTTACTGCCGCGTATATTTGCCCATCATCCAAACCCAGGCACACAGGCAGAAAATATTATCTCTCGTTCGTTCGCCGCGCGACTACGATCGCGAACAATCGCGGGGGTAAGAGAATCAAAAATCGATTCCCACTCCGTGCCATCGCACGTAAGCACGTGACATTTCGCGAAACCGAAACGAGAGAGAGGGTCCTTGTTTAGACGAGGCGCGGAGAGGGTTGAAAAAACTTCTGACCAGTCCATCGACCCGTGGACAGTTTATAACGTTTTTATAGGGAGGCATAAAACCATTTTTTCCCACTTCTATCCCATCCACGACCACTCGCCCGGTTGTTCGCGCATAGGTGACTCCGTATGGTGAAACACGCCGATAGACGTGGTAGCGGCAAATACGCGCGTGTCCGTGTGCGTGGGCAAATGCGCGGAGGGAGAATGGGATCAGAGATTGGGAGGGGGTTCACAGGTGTCAAAGGCAGGAGATGGTAGAGGCCGCGCCACCGATGGCCCGCGCGCAATCGTTCGATCGCGGCCAGATTTCCATCGGAAAAAAATCACTCGCCCGTGAGAGTGGGGGAGAGAAGCTGCGGGTGGCGACCTGCTGCGTTCGAAACGTTTCGCCGACGAATTTCATTGCGTCCCCGCTCTGCTTCGCGCTTGTACCTTTTAAAATCGTGCGAGGGACATCGTGGAAACGAGAGAAAGGGGAAAAACGACATGAAAAGTAAACGAGCCTGCGCGGGTAGTAATTTGGAAGTCTCGAATTAAGTCCTGCTTGAGTTTTTAAAGAATCGTATCCACGAGATCTACTCGAGCGAACGACACTAACTTTCAAGTCAATTCATATATCTTGACCATTTGCTCTGACGGTAAGAGCGCTTTTGCCAGTAACATCCCTCGGGCGAGAGTACACGGTGGATAACCACGAGGGGGTGACTCGCGCGGAATAGGAGAAACACGTGGCTGTTTGGTAAAGTTCAACACGAGGGGTAGCATGTTCGATGACGAGATGCCCGTACTTACAGTTCGCAAACGAGTAGAGAGAGAGAGAAGGAGAATTTAAGTACCCGGCCATCGCGTTCCTGGGTCGCGTAGTCCCTTGGATCCTCTCGCTTGTTCTTTCTACCTCTCACCCTCCAGCTCTGTTTTTCCACTCCTCGCGGCACTCGTCGTCTCTTGCGCACCTTCACCCTTTCGCACCGTGCCTTTTTGCCGCGCTCATCCAGAAACTTCCACGTCACGGCGACATTACAAATATAAATATTTGCTCGCGCCGCGCCGCAACGTTGTCCTGCCGCCTTACCGGATGAAAGTGTTTCGTGAAACTGCATATACCTATAATTACGTCAAGATTTTGTGTCCCAGATATTGGATGTTCGATTTTGCAGCGTCGATTCTCGCGAGACTCTTCTTTCTCCTGCATTCCTCGCAAAATTCTCAGGCTGAATTCTCGAAGAACGTCGGAGAACGTCCGACAACAAATTTTCGCCGACGCAAGGCTCCTTTCTCCCCCTTTTTTAAAACACCTTTCTTCCGCACGCTCCTGTTTACTCATCTCGTTTTCTCTGGTTCACGATGCAAATGAGAATGCCGTCTGTCCACGGCCGGCCGACGGCCTAAAGAATTTCAATTGAAATGTCCAGCCGCGCTAAACTATTTCGAGACTCTTCGCCATTACTTTTCTCCCACGCTGCCATCCCCGCTTAAATAATTCTTTACACGACTGTCCTCAATTTTCGGAATCACCCTTTCAGATTTTCTCTCGAAGCTTCTTCGATCTCTTCTCTTCTTGTTTTCGCGACTATCACCCTATTGGACCATCGAAGTCTCCGCGGCGTCTTCTCTTCTTTTTCTTCTTTTCCGATCGACCCTGCCGCCACTTGGCCAGCATCCACCGCAACTTTCCACGGTTTCTCCGGTACGCCGGAAAGAGGCGACGATTTGCAGCTAGGCAAAAAGCAACTGAGGGGCGACAAGCTGGCCGGGCAATTTCTCTCGGCTCGTATATATCCGCAATTGTACGAGCGATCGACGGGGCAACTGGACGGGCCAATGGCCCTACGAGGCCAACCGGCTCGATCTCGCCACTCCCGGCGGCTGGCGCCCAGGAATGGAAAATTGGAGTTGAGCCGCGTTCGTCGACGTCGAGTGCCAACGGATTAACTTATTGCGATATGCAATCACGGTAAATGAGAAGGAGCGCGCGAGAATTCGCGACTAGAGCAATCGATGGGCGCTGGACGTATCGAATTTTCGGATTGTCGAATTCCTGCGCGCTCGCTCGAGCGCGACGATAGAGAGTGAGTAGGTGCTGCGGTGTACGATCAATTGTGGATCTTTGCCAACGACGATATATCGATATCTCGCTTCGTGAAACGCGAAAGATGTTGGTTTGAATTGCTACCGAAAAATGTTGATCGTTACGAACGTATCAGAGGGTACAGGTAAGCGAATCGGTGCGAAGTTCGGTGAAAGACGCGTCGACCTCTCTTGATACGACGATCTTCAATCGCGTTCTTCGCGAATGGAAGATCCTCCATCTAAATCACGCGACTAGCTAGGATGCCTGCCTCGAGTCTGTTCGAAGAGAGGCCTCGCAAGGGACAAGGACGATCGGCACGAAGCCAAGGGGAAATATGTATGTGTACTCACTATTAAACGATCTCGAGCCTACCCTCGGAGGGTGTCCAATGCATAAATTACCAGAACGCCACCTTCGGGAAGATCGATTCTGAATTGGCCCCCGTGAAACATTAATCAAACGTCTCGTACCGTGGTACCTGCCTATGCGTGACCAAATCTCATTTCAAATCCAAGCGAGAATTCGAATTTTCCTCTCTCCTGGCTCGTCCTCGATTTTCCACGACCAACTCACACGCATCGAAAATTAAATTTCTACACAAGATTACGAGAGACCGAGTTTCCTCGTCGTTTTAGCGCACGAAGCGATTCGAGGAAATTCTCGAAGGAATTATTCGTCGCCTCTTACAATTTCACGTTTTTACCTACGCCTTCTTCTCTCCTACTCTTCTTCCAAGCTTCTCGCGAAGGCGCGCCGCCATTCATCGCCTTCGTTGAAATTCTTCGACTCCCGTCGTTAGGCAGCGCGCCTTGTGGAGCGCGCGAAATTTCCGCCAGCTCCGTCTCGGATTTTTAGCATTTCCGACGCGAGCTACCGCGAAGCGGCACGGAAACGCGAGCCTTTCATCGACTCCTGTAACGCGATCGATCGTGGCTTGAATATCAGAAACGACGGAACGGCGCCGCTGGCACGAGAGACGTTCCTTCCTTCGTTACCGATGCCATCCACTTAACGTCACCCTCGCCCTGCTATCGAGGTGCGCATACTTTTCTCCGGTGCTTTCGTTATCTCGACACTCGCGCAGAGAGCTGTCGCTTTTTCCGCACGTATTTTCAAATATCGCTCGTGAAAAGGAAAAGAGTACTTATTCGTTGATTTTAGGACAATCGATAATTTGAAAAAAGAAGAGATTCGAAACTCACTTGTGAAATTTCTTCAAACATACGTCTACTTCTCCCGTTCGTTCGAAAATCCCGTAGCTGAACGAGAGATTACGCGAGGATTTATCGATGAAGTCAGCTCGAAGGGTACGCGTGCGTAATGGAGATGAAACATTTTTGAACGAGTCTCTTCCCCTTCTGGCTCTGGTAGCACGATGCACGCCCACTACCACGATTTTCAACGCGATTTTTTAATATTCCATTGAAGTTCCCGCTCCATCTCAGCGAGTCTCACGGGCGCGAACATTAATTCGATCAATCGCCAAATGAATTCCAATCTGGCCTGTACCGAAGGCCATTCCCACCGCCATTATCAATGAAATTTGCATAACATCGATTCATCGGATTACCGCAAATATCTCCTAAATCGACGGAGGGAGGGGAATGGTGCGCTCACTCGTGCTCTCTGCCGTTTCGCAGGGCTTCCCAAGCCTTTTCGACGAGACGAAAAAATATTTGTTGTCTTTCGATCGAGCGTGACTTTCACGAGCTCTCTCGGCCGATTCCAAGAATACTTCCAAGCTGGCTCGAGAATACCGAAATGCCTCGGGACCATTATTAAGCAACGCTATACGCAGCGGAACAATTTGTTTCTCATCCCTTACAGCCCGCTTATACGCGCGCTTCGGCAAGCGGACAAGTCGAACGTTCGTTTGCACATTCAATTTGATCCCGATGTGCCTCGTTGCACGAACGAGCCGTGCCAAAAGGCGAGCCTTAACGCGTGCCCGGTACAATTTACAACTCCCGTTTACCGTTTCGACGCGCGTGCTTTATCGGATAGTCGCTTCTCGTCCCTGTGCTGTAAATTAAACGCGCGGATGGAGTAAACTCGGGTCGTACGACGTCAAATACGGCGAATATGTCGCATAAATCGGAAATTCGCCGAACGCGGCGCATCCGTTTGTACGAAGGAAAGATATGCAGAAGTCGAGAGATCCTCCCAGGCGGACTTAATTCTCATGATTTTCTCTTGTTTTCGGCTCCTCGGTGGTCTCCATTCTTGATTTTCTCTTTCTCTCGTTTCCTCACTCGGTCACAGAATCTCACCGGGCACCGAAGGCTATCGCGCGCGGTCGATCGATCGTCGTCGCAGACCCTCGTAGATATTTGTAGATGCCCGGCGATTCCCTCGTACGCGCCCTCCTCTACGTTTCACAAACGCTTCACCCGAGAATCGAACATTCTCATGCTCGGAGTCCACTCTGCCTGCAAATGCAAGTCGTAAGTTTCGTTCCACGATCTCCGACGTCGATCGGTAACCGATGTCACCCCGGTATTTACACGTTCCACCGACTGCCTTCGCCCATTCTCTCTTGATTTTGGATTCGAGGATTTTCATTTTATCCTATTCGCGAGGTCATGGAAAGGCACGACTACGTCGCTTTACGAGCCTAGTCGAGTATTCTTACGCAAAACGTGACGTACGATGTAATATTATTACACGAGGGTACACGTGATACCATTACACGGAGATTTCTCCCGGATATATTAGGTGTACAAATGAATAATCCAATTTTTTTGAAGCAGTTAAGAAATTAATTCTGAAATCATTTGATTTTCCCGCTCTTTTGCAGTTATGTAATGTTGACATATGGCTATTAAAAATGATAATTGGTACACCGGAAAGCCTAACATAACTTTCAAACATATTCAGTTTAATAGCGTCAGAAATGGCAACGAATAATGAGCATAGCCGACCCTGTATTCTCTACGAATTCCAACAAGGAAAAACCTCAGCAAGGACATGCAAATCAATTTGTTCTTTCCTCGGAAAAGATACTGTATCGTACGATGTATGTGCATTTTGGTTCAAGCGGTTCAAAAGCGGTGATTTCTGTCTGAACGACAAACAACGCCCTGGAGGCGCACAAAAGTGCGACAACGATGATTTGGAGAAGCTGCTCGATGAAAATTCGGCACAAGCGCAAAAAGAGCTTCCAAAGCAGATAGGAGTGGCTACGATTATTTTGAAATTTAAGTAATTAACACTCTTTCAAAAAATGCACAATTAAATGTGCGGAAAATTGGATTATTCATTAGTATACCTAATATTATTATCAAGGATTCATTGCGCATACATTATTATAATTATTGTATACATATTACATAATTATTTGTATACATTTGTAATTACGTTCGACTCAATGTATTACGTAATACGAGCTCAGCGAGTGAACAAAACTCGCGGGCGATTTGCATTCTCGCGACGACAACTGTTTTACTTCACATTACCATTGACCGTCGTCAGTTGTCCGCGTTAAATGACACCCGAATTTGCGAGTCTTGCCAATTCACAGAGAGGCACATCCCGCGAGATCGATACGACCGCCCGATGTTCGACACGGACCATCTTTTGTCATTTCCATCGAGGCGCGATCTCTCGCGGGACGAATGTCAACGCGATACTCTATCCACACGTTACAGTCCGTCGTCTGCCAAAGTGACTTTCGCCCTCATCGTGGATGCGATTCGCGTAACATCGATGCGCGATGATTGACAGGCACGGTTAACCGTGCTCGATGCAGAACTCGGGGAATGTTATAAAAACTTTGAAACTACGTGACTGGCATAAAGTAAGAACAAAGGCAATTCTACTCTATACTCTTTCACGCGCACCACCGAGCAAAAGGAGCATCCACGCAGAAATAATCTCACCCTTGATAAGCACCATTGATATCTCACCGCGCGCGATATATAACACATCGACGTCATCGACTATTCGATTACCCTAAATCAAACACAAGGGGAAGGACGCGACGCGCCGTGGCCTACGACAAATAGCAGGAAAAATCGAGTTAGAGTAAACGAATGGCAGGGGCTCACCGTCCAATTAAGAGGATAAAACGAACGAGACACAAGACGCGAGCTTCCCCCCTCCCCTTCTCCACAATTCTCTCGTCTGGGCGTCGTTCTCCGCATCTATCGATTCTTCACCCTCTTACCCCCCCTCCCTTTCATCCCACTGCTTACACCCCTCTTTGCTTTCGCTCCGCATTCCGACGACCATCCCCGTGCGCCTCCTCCGACGATCCGGCGGACGCCTTCTGCCGCTCGGACCGCATCCGATACAGAGAACGAAGTAGCGGAGAGTCTGCTGCTGCTACGCGAGGTACGACAATATCGGGCCGATGCACATGTCGCATAAATTGCAGATATAGCGGGGAGACAAGCAGCGCTCGCGTCCCAGAAACTTGCTCTTCCGCTCTTCGGGCACGATTTTCGTTCGGTCACGAAACTCTCGGATCGGATTGTTCCTCCTACGGTTTGCTCTCGCCGAGAATAGACGCGACGCGGGCACCTCCTGATTATTGTATGTACCTCCCCTCCGCATCGCGGCAACCGTCACCACCGAGTTTCTTCTTTCTCGAAGCGAGGCCAACATCTCTCCGTACTGCGTTTATTGTCTCTACGAGATAATAACACGCATTTCAAACGCTTTATCGGATTATTAGTTTCAATAAAGATCGAAAGTTTATACGCGCGTATCGTATATTATTATCGATGTTTCCGTTGTTTCGCCGCCCCCCCCCCCCCCCCCCCCCCACGTTGTCATGTTTGTATAACCCTACTGGTCTGTTCGGGTCTATTTGACCCGACAGAAAATTTAAATCGGAATTGTGCTTTTGTTTCAAATTTTGCTTTATCAGGCATTGGTGACTTTATTTCTCAATATTGGGGTATTGTTACTTCATAATTAATTTTTACATATTATATATTTTTTTTAATTATATTTCCAATTGTTGCTCATGTACCGTTACCCGAACGATACAACTATATAGCATTTGCGAACAGACCAGCAGGGATAATAGAATCATCCTTTACGTGGATTGAAACGATGCGATTTAGCGTCAGGATTTATATTTATACACGGTATTACGAGGCTGGATTTTAATTGCCCTTTTTCACTCCCCGAATATTGGCTCGTTCGATGGAAATGTTTATCCGCGGCGGTAGACTACAATTCTTAACGTGCGTATTTGCGATATAACATACGAATAGTTTTATCGCCGATAAACATTTTCAGAGCGGCTGTGTCTTTATGTCCGTCGGTCGTCCACTCGTCGACAAGTTGTAAATCGATATTACGCGTGTAATCGGGGTAAGTAGTTTACGTGGAAAAACGCCCTCGTGTAAACACACATGGCGATGTAACGCAAAATGGATCGGTGCACGAATTGTGTCACTGGAGCGTCAGGTTCGACAAATTCTTTCGTATTTATAGCGAAATTCGAGCGAACGAAGAGTGTTAGTTTTTCGATGTTTCCAACTCGGTTCCCTACTTCTAACCATTCGACGAATCGACGAATCGTCGAGTCGACGTGCATTTCGAAATCATTAGCACGAGCACGGGGTCCGATGGAATTTAGCCAACAACTCACCCTTCTCCAGCTTTTCCTTTCCCTCGGTCGTTTACAATTTTTTGTTTTTTTTTCAACATTTCCGTTAAAGCGCGCGCTCCTTCACCGACGAACGAACGACGACGCAACGAAGCGGAAGATTCCGTTCGAGCACGCCTCGGCTCGAACGTTTGGTCGCGCGCGAACTGCCGCGAATCGCTCGGCGTCACGGCGCGTGACGACTGCGCGTTTTCCGCACTTGTTACTGGCCCACCTTCGCGTGAAATTCGCGCGCTCGTTTCGCGAGGAAATTTTGCGACCCTCGACGTGTCACGTGAGACGCGACGGTAGGCATAAGGGTTGAAAGCTTCCACGCCGTCACTTGTAACGACACGACTTCTTTGGTCAGCGAGTCGCTGACGCAAGACTGATTTAATATGGTTGTCGTGAATAAACTACCCATAGTTATATGCGTGGCTTAGATATGGATACGGCGCGGTATGCATCGCGCGCGCTACTATCCCGGCAAAGCTGGCCCTGCGGTGTTTACGTGCCGGGAATATGCTTGCGGATGGGAATTAGGGTCCAGGACGTTAGCTCGGAAGGTAGATCGTCGCCTCGTTAATCGCAAGACCGTCTAAAGTCTTGTATCTCACGCTCCCGTGAAAAGCAGAAGCCGAGGTTCGTCGTAATCTGATATTAAAAAATCTTCGAAAATATCTCTCTCCGAGTAAAATCTCATTTACGCAGAAGCATGCGAGTGAAACCGTGAAATATCATCAAGCTCGTGCGACTACCGACAGCATATTCAGCCTCGGCGCGGCAATCTCATTAGCGCGATGAATCGTTCAAACGTGATTACGAATATTGACAAAATTCAAGAATAATTGCGACGATTGCCATAGTTATCCGGCGATATCATGATCCGCGGACCACGATCATTTCCAGAGCAAACGGCTGGCCGCGCGAAATTCTCATCACTCGCGAATCGGTCGCGTGCCTCGTGTCGAGCACAACGCCAAGCATTATGCAAAAATCATCTCAATATGGACAAGCGCGTGGTAGAGGTGTAACCAATCGACCTCCGCAGAATCGCTCCCATGGAAATGTCATTGGGCGAATATCGGATCAAGGAATAATTCGGGAGCGCCGCCTAACGGTAATGTCATACCATCCTCCTCCACAATGACGCGAAACGAAATGATTTCCGGTCAACCGCCCCCTTCCTCGCCGAATTCTCGCCGTCCAAAAGCCCACTGGCTTGCCGTGCGCGACGAAACGCGTCACGCCAATCGGACCAGCGCCAAGGATCATTCGAGTAGGCTAATAGAATTGGCCCCGTCATCGTTCGATTCACGGATCCGCGCGTGTCATTTGCGCGTAAACCTCGCGGCCGAACTCGCGCGCAATCTGCGTTTCCGATTGAAAGGAGGAGGAGGAAAAGCTTGACGGATAGAAGTGACTTCGTTGGCGTGTGGAGTGGCGTAGGAGACCGCGATAATGGCATCGAGCCTGAAGCTGCGTGCTTCAGCCAGGAGCTTAAAGCTTCGTTCGTTCATTCGAGAGAGTGAGAGATAGAGAGAAAGAGAGAGTGAGAGATAGTAGACGAGAGAAAGGGAGAAAGCTCACGCTCGGTCATTTTCCCCTGAAAGCGTTTCGCGAGCCCAGGGGATGCCATTTGCAGACGATTACCAGGTGGTTTCTGTCACGTGTCCGCGCGCGGCCAAACCCGTACCACCCTTCTCGGTCGAACGTTGGTTACGCTCGTGCGGTGGGTGGAAACGCGTCGGTGCGTTTCCGTGCGCGCGAGAATGGAGAAGGAGAGACGTTGAATGGGAGAGATTGGAAAGGACGTTGGATGGGACGTTAGGCGAGAGGATGGGACATTGTGCGGGACGTTGTTGGTTCAAAGGTTGCCCGACATTGGACCCCGCCAATCCTCCCCAAATGCTGTGGCAGGATCGTTCGGAAAATCCCGAATAGAGAACGAAGCCAAGGAGATTAAGGTTCACCGTGGCCTCCGCAGCATTGTGCGCGTGTGGCCGCGCGATGGAATAGCTGAATGACGCGCGGTGAGAAAACGTTAGACGCGTTGAATCGGGTTCTGGGTTCGACGTTGGATAGAACGTTGGCCAATGTTGCCCGGCCGGTTGGGACCTTCGAAATGCTGCGGCGACAGGATCGTTCGGAAAATCCCGAATGGAGAACGTAGCCGATGGGATTAAGGTTTAGCCTGGCTCGGCCGAGGCGTGCGTGTGGAACTCGATTCGCTGCAGGTGCTCTACGCGATGTAGCTGGTGTAGTCGATGGAATGGTGCTTGGGCTTATTGAGTAGGCACGATGGTAGCAATTCTGTTGAGAAATGCGAGAGAATATCAAGGCGTCTCATTGGAAAATGGAAATCATAAATCATAACATCCAATATTAAATTTCTAATTAATAAATAAATCATTCCCAAGTGTGCCGAGCGTACAGACGAACACATTGTTTCGAACAATTGCTCGAGTGCACGGTCCTTCTTTACGCAATATTCGCACGGTATCCCGTGCAGCTTTTCCAAGCACGAAATTCCGGCGAAATTCTTGCGCCTACCCAATTCTCCGGATACTCGACGCGTAGAAGGATAATCCGCGTAATTCTCTTTGACCATGTGATATAGCAACTTTGAGCCTGCCTCCATCGCCTTCGTCGTGTTTCCAATATTAACTTCCCTATTAATAAACCACATAGGCAACCGTGCAACCGCAGTATTGCAGGGCAACGTCGTATCCAATTATCCATCCCAATTCCCTTCGCGATTAGTGGGATCGGTGCTCTGAAACTTTTCCATCGGCGAAACTGTGAGAAAAACTATTTAATCCGCAAAATTTGTACGGCACACAGTGGATGTATTTATACGCGTCGATTACGTAATTGCCTTCAAATAACCATACATCCCAATATCAACGGCGACATTCTCTCTCGCCAGTTTCCTGTATTGACTCACTTATTAATAAACAACCCCCAAATAAACGCTCACGTAGCAGCAATGAGAAGTACTCGGAGTACTACGCGTACAGACCCTAGCACGGTAAATGTTGTGCTCGTTTATGTACCCCTTCTCCGCGATTATTTGCACGTGGTATGCCAAAACTTTCCGTGCAGATATAGAACGTTATCAAATAATGCGGAATATGCGAGGCAATATGACGCGCGGACGTGTACCATTTCTACGAGAGTATCGCGCACGCTTCCACGGGAACATTCGAAAGCCACGTCGAGGATACGTTGAAATATTAATGAGCTTAATTACGAGCAGCAAGTAATCGGAGTATTTATTTCTTTGTTAATTATATCCCTTATTGGGTACGCTCGAGGGGATTAATCAAAGGGGTCAACATAAATGCGAGTGTCCAAGCCATTATTATTCACAATAAGAGAAACAATGTCGATCCTTTGCCTTTACCCTTCGTTTAACATTCTACGGATTTCTCATTTTACACTCTTTCACCTATCCCTACTCCCATAGGATCTTCAACCCTTCTTCAATGGACACAAAGGACTTTCTTCCGCCCATTTATCCCTGCGGACGTTATCTAACAGTTCCCTTCATCTTTTCTCGTCGCTTCATACGAAGTAACAGATAGAGCAATCCTCCTCCTTTTGGGTCGCGTGAGAATAGAGGAATACTAATTGTAAGAAAGAGTAGGAATAGGAACGGCGCGCTGGAATGGAATGGTGTCGGTTGAGCTCGAGGAGACGAGGTTAACATTCTGTCTCCGATGAGGTTGACGAGGTTGTCGCGGTGGTACGGATTAAGAAGAATAGAGAAAAGAGAGAAGAAAAGCAAATTGTGTCGTCGCCCCGCGACGCCTGCTTGGTAATCGCTGGAGCATCTCGCACAATTTTCCGCTTTAGAATCAACCATTTGCTTCTCGCTACTCTATCCACGATGAGAGAGAGAATGAATGAATGAATGAATGAAGTTTATTTAGCTTTCTCAGCTATTTGTGCTACATCAATATACATGCTTTGTACCATATTATTATCTTACATTAAGTATCCACTCTTTCACTTTTCTTTTAAATTGCTCCACTCTCTCACATTCCCTAACTTCTACTGGCAGCTCATTATATTTCTTAATCCCTGCGTAAAAAAAAAAATGTTGCGCACTACTTGTCCGCCGAAATTCCATCCTAATACTGTTCGCACTCCGCGTTTCTCGGGTGACCTCCGGACCCCTTATTTCTAGAGAGAGGGAGAGAAAGAGAGAGAGAGAGAGGCAAGGGATTTATGAAGTCCGTCTGAGAGATTGACGATGGATGGGGTGGATGCTCTTCTCTTTGTGATAGAATAGGGCGACAGGTTCCCGACAAATTATTCCAACTCGAGGGAGCACAACGCGACTTCTTATCGTCCCGGTGGCCGAACAAATTTGGAAGAGCGGAGAAACTAAAGAGGAAAAATGCTCTGCTTACACAGGGCCCTATCCAATCCCATCGAACTTATCGCGCACGGTCTACCTCACCATTCCTGTTTCTCAATCACCGAAATTTCTCTTTGCGCCTTCCTCTCTAAGGGATACGCGGCGTTTCTGGTCTCGCCCGAGGGTGAATTCCCCTGCTTCGTAAATATTGCGATCGACGCCCGAGGGATGTTAATGTTAATACGGCGCGCCCACGGATAAGCAGACTCGGGAGGTACGTTGACCTTATCGGCCACAAAGACGAACGCGACGCGAAGGGATGGGATGGGTGCGGCGGAGGATGGGCAAATGGGATGGGGTGAGTAATTGTTGAGGTTAATTCCTGTTTGTGCTACTCACCGCAATCTAACCATCATCGGACTATCGCGGAGCCGGATCCCTCTTAGTCCTCCCCCACCCCTTCGACAACTATCTACCAAATAACTAAACTACCCGTTAATCGACTACCCACCCGAGCTCGAGGCCAATCGCAATTTTCCGTCTCGCAGCATTCGCGTTTCCGTTTCGCAAGTGTCTGACCCCTCGAGGGGCAGGGATCTAGGACGCGCAATGGGAAACGGCTCGGATCCCGGAAGTTACAGGATCGGTGGATTTCGTGCGAGAGACGGTGGAGTATTAATTGCCTTTGATAAATCGTATGCGCGATGATTGTACTGGTATGCAACGTTGTTCGGACGTTCTAATGTTGTGCCGGGAAGAGCTTGCAATGCTCCGGAAAAACTTAATTTTCCGATGTTTTAAGCTCCACGAATTGAATATCCCTTTCACTGGTGAATCTACTCCCAATCGTCTAACCGGAAACTTCATTTCTTTCACAGGTTCAACCTTCGCGGGAACGAGGCGTCGAGTAATTCAATTACAGGGTAACTCACTGGAATTGCAGTGGATTCAAGCTGTCGCGCGTCCGAAGGGTTAAAAATCGATCGTGGAATTCTCTCTTCCTTCGGCGCCGTGAAGCCCTTTTGCTTTAGTTTTACGCACCCAACGATGCTTTCTTTTCTCTCTCTCTCTCTCTCTCTCTCTCTCTCTCTCTCTCTCTCTCTCTCTTTACGATGTACCAAGAGGCCGCAGAATCCGCTGACCAGGCCAGAAATATCGCGGCGTTGATTGCTTAGAGAAAACACATTTGGTACGTGGAGGTTGGAAGTATGGCCGGTCGGGTGATGCTGTTGGTCACTAGTATCCTTCCCAGCTGTTTTACACGAATACAGTTCAATGCTAGGGATCACGATTACTTACGGAAAACACCGAACGAAATAGACCATCCAAGATTCCATGCAATATTCATGGCGCGTGTTGAACGAATTCCTGTGACTCGAAAAAATTCTCGAAACACGTGTAACTCTCTCGCGGCACGAACGATATTGGTCTAGTTTATTTATTTTTTATTTTGTTACAAGTGCAACATGGGTAAATGCGTATCGGCCAATACGCCGATGCGGGTAAAGTAAAGTACGCAAACTCGTTAAATATTTGTACGCAACGGAATTATAAAAGGTATTTGCGTAATATTAATTATGTTCTTCGTATAATTAACGGAAATGCAAATTTGTATGTGTAATTGTATGTGCGACGCGACCAGCACTGATTTTACGCATCGAGGTTCGCAAAATGCGTCACGACGTCCGTTACTCGTGTGTGCCTTTAATATTATGCGGAACGACATCTGTTCGAAACCGACGAATTGATTTGCGATTAAATTCGTCAGGGGAAAAAAAAAAAAACTACGAAGCTCACCGAGGGGAAATATTTTCAAAAAATATTTGCACCCCACAAATAGGGGAACAGTAAACTGACGAGCGAGTGGTGGTTCTGCATGAGGAATGTAACGCGATAATGGCGCGTCATTAATACAAACGTAAAAATGGCTAACTCGTGTAAATATTTCTTCGCGCTACACTCATTTATCATCGTTAACGAATATCGTGCATTTTTCGAAAACTTTGAAACTTGATTTCATTTATTGCGACTCCCATTTCGAATTTGAATATTACGAAAGGTAGGTGAATCGAGAAAAAGGATTTACCTTTCGAGATGTATTTTTAACTCCGTTCGAGCCCTTAAGCGTCCTTAAATAGGTTAATAAAATATATCGTGGCTACCCAAGGATACCCGACAGTCCATCTAGCAAGTAAATATTTTCTCTTTCGCGAACCTTAGCATAACGAAGGGAAACGTTCGGAAAACCTAGCTTGCTCGGAGCCAGGCACTGTATTAATTATGGAAAAATTTCTTCCTCCGACGATTTTACAACTCGCAATCGTGGATAGCTCTTAGAGACGCAAAAAGCCATCATCTTGGTCCTCGAAGAAGTTCTTAAAAGCTTTCCATCGCGAAAATTCTAGGAAAAAAGGTGCTTCGTTCTTATCGTTAATTTTCAGCCACGTTCGATTCTTCCGAATTGACCCAATTAATTGCCCACAATCAATTATCGCGATTCTCTCACGCTCGCTGAAGTAAATTGCGAACATTCGTTAGCTCGACCCTCCTAAAGTAAGACGAGTAGCTTTGCTCGACTTAAAATCGCGAAACTATCCCGTTCCACACTGACACTTAATTTAACGATGACCATCGACTATTTGCAATTGCGACGAATCGCTGCTTCCATCTCAAACACGCGAGTATCACAAATGAGATCGCTGGACGTAAGTAAAAGCGCCCGGCAATCGATTTAGGCACGTTCGCCTCAGGAAAATATTTTTTATTCCTACCCTGCTGGCAATTTAACAGCATGGCTTGGAAATGTTCAATCGTAGATATTGCGCACGGTAAATCAAATTGGCGGTGTCTACAAACCGTCGGTATTTTTATTTTACGAACGTGGGGGAAAAAAATTCGTTCATCCTGTCAGATTTAGTATCGAGCGGATGCACTTTAAATTAGGGTCATCTCAACTTTTCATCTCACTTTTCCTCTTTCAAACTGCAACGATCAGCTATGCGTAAAAAGGACTGACAATTCTCGACCGATAACTAAATGAATGACTATTAACGACAAACGTTCGCATTTCGACTCGTAATAGCGCGATTTTACTCTTTTCGGAAAACGGACGATGATTTAGATGTTTTGCAAGTTTACCCTCACACATTCATCCACGCCTGCGCACGCACTCGATTGCATTACCGCGAATAAACGGACGAGCGGAGCGGGGAAAGAGCGACGAAGACCGCGCGAGTTAGATTAAATCTTCGTTAATCGCGGTGGATTTTAATTAACCCATTTAAAAGCGTTACGGCGGCGCGAGCGCGTCCTCCTCGACGCTCGCAAGAGCCTGCAGGTGGATTTTCGTTCGCTTCAAGCGTTATTTTGATCTTCTCCGCTCGCTTAGCCCTTGCCGGCATGAAATCCGATTTTCGCGCCCGCAGGGTCACGCACACTTGCCGCGAGTACCCCGTTGCTCCCCGACCGAGCCAGAATTGAATACTTCTAATACAAGGCGCGCAAATTCTTACGCTTGAGAGGACGTAATAATAAAAAAATTTTCCTCCGTACAAAATTTGTTTCCAAACCTACCTCTACGAGGAAGTAAAATCATTTACACGTCAATTGGTCCTTTCGATGCAACAATTCTGCGCAATTTTTTCTGTCCTCCTTATTAATCTTGTCGTGCGAATGAAGCCGAGAAACGGAAATTGTCACCGTTGAATCGTCCACGGCACGCGAAGGACGCAATCGTCTGAATATAGCAAAGGAAACGGAATGAAATACGTCGACGACTTATCCGTCCTAGAGAGTTCGAAAATTGATTGTCCACGCTCCCTATCTCGATGCTCTAATAAGCATCGAAAAGACGATACGTCTCGATAAATCACTCGTGATTTTCTCCCCACATGGAGAATTCAAAATAAAGTGCGGGTGACCCGCGACAACAAAAGCGACGATGGCTCGACCGTATGACGATACATTAGCGACCATCACGAGCACTACGTCAAAATAATATGAATATCGTGGCCCAACGAGAATAAAGCCAGCCCGTTTTACGCCGTCGTATATCATTTGCGTGAGAATAGCAAATTTTACGAAAACAGAAATAAATTTCCAATCGGGTAACTGCCTTGGAACATTAAAATTGCGTTTATTTCCCTCTACTCCGGCTACCGTCCATCGTGGCGAACCAGCGTCGAACGGAAAATACAAAGCTAAATAATCCTACGTGTTTTCGGACAATTGTACATCCGCATGCAGACAGTAATATAAATTTCGCCTGCAATAAAATAACACGAAAAATACGTCGACTCATCGAGATACGCCGTTGTACGTGTTCTAAAAGTTTTTACGCGTCCCACGAAAAGCATGATGAACTTTCGGAAAAAAGCACGATAAATATTGCAACTAAAAATCGGTTTCGGGTATACACGGATAATTGCACTACCCCTCGACGCGCCCACCTCCCGTCTGTCAGTCGAAAACCTGTAATTCGTCGGTTGAACTTTTTCAAACCTATAGGCACATGTATTTTAGCTGAAAATAAAAACAAATACCCTCGATACGGTTCTACCTAGCACCCGTGTCGACACTGGCATCCCCCTAATTACCAACCACCCCCCACGGCTTTCGATACTCCTCTCTGCACGCGCCTGCCACTTTCAAACAGACACCCGCTGCGCGTCAATTCGATTTCGACGCTAACTAAGCGAGGCGCCATGAACCTGCATTAACGTACTTCGACGATGGGAAGCGTGAACGACATCTTCCATCCGTCGACTGGCGCCTGAAGGGAGTGTCTCGTGTCGGGTGACGCGGAGAGGTGGTGAAAGAGGTGAAAGAAATGGAGGTGGAGGAGGAGGACGAGATATGTAGCGACAATGCGACGACGGGAAAGGAAGTAAATGGCGTGTCTGCCGAGGCGTCTTCGACGCGCGAGCAACTCGCTTCCCGGAGTGAAATCGACGCTCGAAGTGGCGAGAGTCAAGCGACGTATGCGGGAGTCTTTCCACGAAAAGTTTTGCCGACGTCGACTTTGAAACCACAGAAAACTCTCGTGGAGAATGTAAGAGAGAGAAAGGGGGGGGGGGAATGCCCCTGAACCGTAAGGATCATAATCCTTATATCGTGATACTTCGATATTTATCAGTCCTCGAAGCGTGGTGCCCTTTTGCGGTAACAGAGGGTTACCCGTAATCGACGAAGAAGAAAAGAGAACTGAGATTTAATTTTCCAGAATCGCGAGTATCGGCTTACCCTCGATCATTTCTCTCGATGTATGTACGAGCCACAGTCCGTACCTCGCAATCTTTTAACGAAGTTCATCGCGACGAAATTTACGAGTTCACCTGTTTACCTAAATCACGAAGGGAAAAATTCCTGGCGAGCGAGCGTGTCGCAGGGCCCGCCAAACGCAATTCGCCATGCCGTTTAAGGCGTTAAGAGCATTACGGAAGTCGACTGTGGACGGTAGATTTACATTCTACGTAGCTGAGCCCGACGTTTTCCCTTGTAACACAAGGGCGTGGGGTGTAGGGGTGGCGCGTAAAAACGACCTCACGGGAGGGGGGGGGGGGGCTTGCGCATCGAGAGATTGCAAAGGGACGAACGACGAGAAAAACGGAAAATGACGGGGACGAGATAAAAGGAAATAGAGGGAGAGAAAAAGGGAATATTAAAGAGAAGGCGACAAGAGTTCGACGTTTCTCAATCGTCAAAAAGATATAAAAAAGCACGATGCACGGAACGAGGTGAGAGAACGGCCCGCCGATATTTTCACGAGAAAATACGAGCCAACTGGAAGCAGAAGATGAGGGGAGTAGCGTGGCAGACGCGTTTTTACGCGAGCGCATTAAGGGACGCAGAGTGGGGGGTGGAAACTTCGTTAGCAAATCTTCGCGTGCGCGGGCAGAGAAGAGGACAGGGGCGAATATAAATCTCGGCGGACCGTGGAGACTGTCGACTTTGCCTCTCCTACTTCGCGATAAGAGTCGCAAATTAGATATGATGGCGAGTTTATCATCGCAGAAAAATCCGGAAGGGGTGGTAGAAGGGGGTGGGCTCACCACGCGGAAGATATCCGCTCGAATTTCCTACTTCGCTCTAGGCTGTTGGTACCGCGGAGTCCTTCTCTTATTTCTTACCCACCACCACCTTCTCTCATCCCTCTCCTACCATCCCTCGTGCCACCCACCCCCTTTCACGCGGTTGAATCCTCTTCCCTAAGTACCGGGGTGTAGTTGGCCTTGTCGGCGAGGGCGAAAGAAACTCACCACCTCCTCTTTCTTCTCTCCTCGAACGGAAACTTGGCAAACTTCGGGAGGGAAGAGTGGCAGAGGCTGTGGAAAAAAGGCTTAGGCGTCATAAGAAGCTCGTCTACCCACTGGCAATCACTTCCGCCCTCGTAATACCGTAGACCGAGTGAGGCTTCGTCCTCTTTTCTTTTCTCTCGCCGTCCGTCTTTCACCTCTTTCTACACTGAAACCACCGCGCGAATGCCTCACGCCCCTTCTCTCGCCCGGACCTGAGTTCCAGTCGAAGAGACTGCGCAGGGTTTTCGCCAGTATAGAAAAGTTATCGCTTGCGAGGGGAGAAAAAAAAGAAACTGAGGAAGGAAGAAGGAGAGAGGGAGGGGTGGAGAAAAAAAGAAGGGCCTGCAACCAGCACGAAATCCCATTCTCCTCATTCTCCCACGTCCCGCAAACAATCACCTCCAATCTCTCCCTCGTAACGTCTCTCCTTCCACCGAGGACGACCTACGAAAGGGATTCTCTTACGGATCGAGCAACGAGATCGGCCAAGAGCCCATCGCGATTTCCTTATCGAGTCGAGAAGTCCTCGTTAGCCACCGTGAACCGGACGCTTTACGATATCCAGAGAGTGCCATGGAATTGAAGATGGGTGAAAGGGAATCCAGATACTCGCGCCGACACTTCGATACCATTGGACAAGTCCCTTCTTTGAATTAGTTTCGATCTTCGCTAACGCCCTTATTCTCCGCTCTTCCCTTAAGGATTTTTTTAAAGAGCGTAATTCCTTTTATCCGACGAGAGACGAGAAGAAAACCAGGGGACTAAGAAAATGGAGTGTGACGGGATGAAAGAAAAGTACCGCTTCGATTATCTTAACGACGCTCATGGTTACAAAAGGAAATCCGTTTCTCAAAAATAAAGATTCTTCGGGATAATAGTTCTTCAGGACCCAAGGCTTTTTTTATGTTGACACCTTTCCTTTAAACAATCGATAGGAAATGCTAAGACAGGGCCGAGACGATCGTACGAGCGCGACACGAGTAAATACTTGTGACCGAAAGTACTGAAAGCTGGATAATAATTTTGCAGCTCGCTCATCGTAATTAGACCGTATCTCGTTAGCGAATCTTTCTCAAAGAGAGCATCGCTCGTAGCGCATTAGTGCGATATTCATTCTGGCGATCTTACTCACTTCTCCTCGTTCCAAGTCTCGTCGAATCCTTTAGAACCGATATTGTACGTGTACAAAAGCGCTTTACCATTCGCTCTTGCGATGCTCAATGGATGTACCAGGTGCACGAATCTCCATGGGTTCCACTAGCAAATAAGAGAGAGAAAGTTCGAAATGAAGACACTCTAAGGTAGGGTATCTCATTTAACGTGAAAAGCTGCACGAGGGTGGAATATCTTCGCGGAGATGGCGCGCCTTAAGGACGCGATGGTAGGTTTAAACGAGTTTCGTCGGCTGCGAATTCTTCTCCCTTCGTACGAGCATCGCGACTATTGTTCGCTATTACGTTTCTCGTCGCCTGATTCTTCTTTAGAGTCCCTTGTCTCCGTGTCTTTCCTCTCGAGCGAGGATCTTCGAATTTATCTCACACAAAGCATACGCGTACAAAACGCTTTCCACGCACCGTAAGTTTTAATATTTCAATCCCCACGGGTGTCACTACCTCGACACAGTGTTTCCTTACTAAGCTTCGAAGCTTCGGGCGCATATCTTCGAATTTATCCCCTGCGAGAACTTCGAACGTCGACCACGACCCTCCTCCTACGTAGCACCTCAAAAACCATGCACGTTCCCAAGGCTCCATAAACTCCTGGCAACACTAGGAGCCACACCCTAGAGCACGGCGGTCGTGCATCTACAAACAATAAATGCTGGCTACGGTGTACACACTCGGGTGCTAGCCACCGATTCCCCGCAGACCCGCATGACCGAGCCAAGTTCACCGGCCTGTTGGCCATCGACCCTTAAAGAGCAGACAGGAACCTCCTGACGGCCCATCTCGTGGGCAACGTGTCACGCTGGCGCGCCATCGACCCTCGATTTACGTCAGGCTGCGAGCGTTTCAAAGAATAAGATTAAGTTCCTCTAGAAAGCGAAGGAGAGAGAAGAGGGGACCACCGCCTTATTCTTCCTTATTTCATCGTACGACAAATGTCAACAATTCTCAGATCGACTCGTTTGCCCAAGGAATTTTCCCTGTAAGCGTAATCTAAAGAAACGATTGGATAAAAGCAAACGTAAAAAAAAAGGTTACATTCCTCATTTTTTCCCCATCAAAATTACTGGCGAGAAATGGTGATATCGAACGCTGCCTCGTACAAAGGGCTTCGAATGCAGCCGAATCGGAAGCACGTTCTGAGCAAAGGAGACGCGCCCGCGCGCACGCCACGGGCGCGAGAGCGTGCCAAAATGGAGAACGTCGGGCGCATCGCCACGAGGGAACCTGGCGCAGCTCCAACCGCAACGCGGGAGCCTAACAGATACACGGAGCGGATCTGTCAGTAATGTCGAATGTCCGCATGGCCCGTCGCCAATGCGCAACGCGCGCTGGGGAGTATCGCGCGCACGAATCTCGCGCGATTTTTCTTCCGTCGACCATCGAGCGGGCGTGTGGAACGGGAGGACGCGCACGGGGTGGCAACCCTCTTCGTGCCTGCCAGAGGAGCGAACGAGAGAAAACGAACGAACGAGCGATCGCGAGTTATCGGTTGGTCGTTCGGCGACGTTATCGTGCGCCGTTGTCGCCGATTTCGGTGGGACGTATTAATTGCAGGGAGTTAGTCGCTCCCTAAGGGATGCGCGAGGACTCGAAGCTACCGATGAGCAGACGCGTAGCGTATTACACGAAACGAAATTAGCGCGCGATGATTCGTTCGGCGCATCAAGAGTGAAAGGAGAATTTTCATTCCTGGGCTTGATTTTGTATAGTGCGAGAGAGGGATTGAAGGATTCAGAAGCGTTCCGCGTCTAAACCTCTTGACGAATGTGTATCGGTCGAAAAGCGAGGATGAAGAAATGTTCTGAAAAATGGAAAGCGAAATAGGCCGCTCCAATATTCATCCCGTAGCTGCGCCATCCAAAGTCCCGAGGAACCACGTCGGAATATTAATTGCAAGCATTCTCTTGGCCTTCCACTAACCCAAGCCCCCTTTCGGCCTCCGGAAGAGGAGACGTAACGGAAAGTCAATCTGCTTTCAGAAACGGAAGCGACGAGGGGTGAAGGAGACGGTATGATAACAGAGAAGCCCTTCCTCAAAGGTGCCGGCCGCGGTTATTACAAAGGTATCTTCTTCGCCGTCTCATTCAGCCTCTGTGTGCCAAGGTATTGGGAGTACCGGAGTATTGATCCCTCGTCCTCATCCGTATAACACTGACGCGATATCAATAGCGCCGCGGTGAGAAAGCTATTTTAGAGGGAGGGAAGGAGAGCACGAGAGAAGGAGGGAGAGAAGAGTGTAAGGTGAGAATGATAGATGAGAGAACGAGATAGTGAGAGAGGGGTTTGCGAAGGTGGCAGGAGGAAAGGAAGAGGACGATAAAAACGGGTTGCTATTTACGCCGCCGGAGAAATTGACAGCGTGACTCTTCTCTCTCTTTTTCTTTCGCTCCGCTTTCCTCTCGCTCCAAGTCCTTCCTGTCTTTTCCAACGTTGATTGTCCCTAATGACGACTACAGGCTTTCCCCTTTAAACCCTTCGCCCACGCAACCGAAATTCCACCCTGTAAAATTCGCCCTTGGACGGAACCTACCCTCCTTCTTCGCAGTGGTCGAGATGGGGTCGCAACTGCTCTCATCACTGCGGCGTGTCGTGGCGAGCTCCACGGTCTCGCGAGAGATTCGCTTTGAGGTTGGTCGCGTACGAATTTCGTGCGACCCCGATGACGACCAAGACGGCTGATTCGAGAGAACGAGAGGAGAAACGAGCGAGCGAGTACGGAAAATGCGGCTAACGTGAGAATCGACACGTTTCGAAACGGTCTGCGGAGAAATTCGAATGAGAATTTCCTTCGCCGTGTTTGCTTTCAGCCGAAACCCACCCGTTTGTCAAATATGTTATTCATTGTTAGACGGCTTCTACGGTGTCGATCGTTAAACTACGGGTGAGTGCATAAAGTTAAACGCTGCAGGGCGATATTTCAAAACTAATAAACGTAGGATAGCTTTATCTGGTTGTTTAATATGGTTGACGTGGCAATTAATAGCGAACTTTTCGAATGACGACAGGGAGCCGAGATCAAACGTTGCACATATGTATTTACAAGTGCACAAGCATGTAGGTATAACTCTCTATACGAGTAGAAATTCGATACGTCGATTATTGTGAGATGTCTCGAGGAGAGGGAGGAGGAAGATGAGAGCAGGGTTCTGAAACTAATTTGGCTGGAAACGAAAGCTTCCAAGATTTACTGCTCTCTCTTTCTCCCTTCGAAAGGAGAGAAAGGGACTGGAGAAAAAAGTGCCGAGAGACGAATGAAGTTCGTCGAGATCTCTTGCGCGGTGCCGCTGCAACGGACGGGGACGAATCGTTTAGGAATGAAAGGCGAGAGTTCGAGCTCGAGAGGACGTGACGATTGAAATACGATTCCTCCTGATACGACGAGATAATTTATAGCGAGCAGTTCGAGCTCTCGATAGACGAGTACTCCTAAATTAATCAATTGCAGCAATTTTTTTTATTTTCGCAATGGGACCGTTTGTCACTTTGCCGCGCGTGGGTAAGTCTGACACGCTCGAAAGAATAGCAAGAGGTTAGAACTAGGGGAATGTCGAGTGGCGTTCCACTCGGAGGGGAATACCCAGCTATACCGTGTTTGATTATGATAATGCGCAAGTAAGTAAGCGTATAAGTATTTTGCATACACTCCACGAGCACGTGTGCGCACACCGTAGTATGCTAATTCCGCGCCACCTTAACATTACAATCTCAGGCGTATCGATCTTGATTCCGCTTCCGAGAATTGCTCTCCAGTTTAAGATTACAATCTCGAGAGAATTTAATTTACCTCTCTCTCTCCCTCGAACCGAACGAGACAAGGGGATGCTGCAATTCGGTCGAGTCAGATGGCTCCTTCAGGTTGGCATTCTATGTTTCGACGTTCTACTTCAGCTGGCTCTAGCAGCGTTAAGCTGTTCTTCTCACTAACGTTTTTAGATCGTCCCTTTTAATTTACTCACTAAAGAAGTTAAATCCGAAACTAAATATCTATTTACTCTCTACGAACTTCTGTTTTATCACCGACTCAAGAGAATTGGTCTTTGAAATCACTCTTTGCCGCATTCGAGTGCAATCGAATAATTTCACTTGTATCATTCACTACTCGCCACAATAATCTTAATCAGTAGACAACATTGATCCACACTTTACCACAAGAACCCATCGATCGCAAGGGTAAACGATCCCGATCGATTGTACCGAATTTCGAAATCGTGTTTCTCCGTAAACCGTAGCGGACACGCGTAATCGATCGAACAAAACCGCGCTTGGGGCCCGTCGTTAAGCGAACACGAAATCACCGATGCCCGTGATATCTCGTCTCGAACGTATCGTTAGCCAGGCGCAACTGTGAAGGCCCGTTCCGACAACAGGGTCGTTAGCCGGCGCGCAGTGGCCTCGCCCCGATTATACGACATCTAACGCACCCTGTTAACCTACCCATTCCGCATTCCAATTACATCTGATCCGCAACGATACTCCGAGCGGCGCATCCTCCGAATTAGATATCGGCCCATCGACAAGATTCCCAATGGTTTCGGGAGCGAGGCCCAGAATCGCACGAGCAGAGAAGGTGAACGAGGATGAAGAGGGTGCATAGTTTCACTTTATCGAGCTATTACCTCGTGATTCGCAAACAATTCAGAAACGACCGCCTGAATTTTACGACGAGAATTCTCGTAAGAAGAGACAAAAAAAAAGAGTCAGGTGACGACTTAAGGTGACGACAAGTTTTCAAAAATTCGTCGAACGAAATAGAATCGCTCGGGAATCCACAAAGGTGCGATCAGACGTTTCGACGATAATTCCGTCGACGAGAAATTCCACTCGATTCATCATTCGTTCGTAGGCTCTTCTTGGGATTCTATCGATCTTCGTCAATTGAGGTCCCATGCATATTTCTTCTTCTCTAACCCGACGAGTCTTCCAATACAGAAAAAAATTCCAAAGAAAATTTAAGTGCTTCCCATTTCTCTCATTCTTCGGTGTCTCCTTATGCTTTCGTCCCTCCTCCCGTTGCTGGCCGACGATATTTTCCCGGAACTACAGCGAAACGATGAGAATTCATTTCTTTAACGGAGCTCGCCAGGGGTGGAAGGAAAGAGGAGGGACAAGGGATATTGCTCGGCAAACGAGACGGAATTGTTGCGACCGAGAACTTTTTCCTCATTGCGCGAGTTTAGTCGAAACTCTCCTATCCTTGCGCCTCGACGACGCCAACGTACTCGTTCGGCGGCCATTCCCTAACTCATCCCCTCGATTTTCTACACGCGAGATTTTGACAGGACGCGCAGTCTCTCGACCAATTCGGGACTTCTGTCGGTGGAGAGTGAAAGAAAGAGAAAAGAGAGTCCGCCGCATTATGCGAAAGAGGGGGAGACAGAGTGTGCGTATGTGTGTGCGTGTGTGTGTGCGTGTGTGCGCGTGTGTGTGTGTGTGTGTGTGTGTGTGTGTGTGTGTGTGTGTGAGAGAGAGAGAGAGAGAGAGAGAGAGAGAGAGAGAGAGAGAGAGAGAGAGAGAGGGAGAGCGATGAATAAAGAGAGCAAGAACGCGGAAAAAGTTTTTACATTTCGTTCCGTCGTCAGGACGAACGGACGTTAATCTTCGGAAACATTCGAAATTGTTTTCCGTCGACGATTCCTCCACTAGAGCGTCGCTCAAGTGGTCTAATAAGAACGGCACTTTTACCGACGCGCCAGAACGCGAGAGGGGTAAAGTTTCGCAAGAATGAATAAAAAATCGAACGAATCAAAAAATTTGGAGCAAGTATCCGCGAAGAGAGGATCTTCTCGCGTTTTAACGTCGTCGCGCTAACCGGATTCGCCGTAACTGTGAGACGGAATAAAATTTACATGATCCCGCCCGTGTTTTCAACTACGAGTTACGTCACCACCGACTAAGTTCTCCCCCGCGAGCGAGAAGCCCAAACACGCTAGACAAACTTCCTTAATTAAAGAATTATACGTGAGGGTGATAGAGAGTCTAAGGTATACGCGAAACGCTTGCACAAGAAGCGCCGAACTTCGTTCATTTTTAATAATCGTCCGGAGGCTCCAGCCAAGTTCCGTTCACAGGATTCGTCGGCTACGTCTATCCACAGGCAACGACTTTCATCGGTAATGTCGCGTCTACCTCGAAAAAAATTTCGAAGAAAAAAGAAGAGATTAAGGAGACAGGCGACAATCTTGTCAATACCAAAAGGAGCGTCCACCTTTCATAATCGATTCTTATTTCTTCGACGCAGGAGAAAAAAGAGAGGTGTAAAATTCATCCAAGAATTGCTCTCTTACTCGAAATTTGCGAATTCCATCTCGTGAATATTCCTCGCGACCATCCCCTCGCAACGTGTCCTCGTGAAGCTACTCCCTCGCCGTTTCCAGCGCGTCGCCCGCACGTTACGATTTTAATTGAGGAGGAAGGGATTGGCTAACGAGCGTGGCACGAGCAATTCGCGGGCCCGGCATCAAAGTGACAACGGGACGGACCGCAGAGCAGAGTGGCGCAGTTGCTAAAGGATCCAGAGGCCGGAGGAGGATCCTGCGCGCATGGATGAGAGCGGAGGGTTTGAGCAAGAGGAATGAGAAGGGTAAGAGAGGCATTCCAACTTGCGTAGCGGCTTAACGTCGTCGGCAAACCGGCCGGCGTTGTCTCTCCGAAACTACGCTTGAAACAAGTCGAAACTTGTTCCCGCTATTTGTCCGTAGCCACGGGACTCCCTGGACAGACGCGCGCGTAAACACGTAACTCTCTTCCTCTCGTAGCTTCTCCGTTTCTGCTTCTGCCGATGGTCTCTCTTCTTCTTCTTCCACTTTGCTCCAACATTTTCCCCTTTTCCCCTGCTACCGCTGAGAATAAAGAACCGCCACCGCCGCCTTTGCGTCAAGCACGGGGTGTGCACGCGCCTAGCCCCGACGTTTTCTCACGTGTTTCGTGGAGAAAAGCGGAAACCGTGGAGTTGGTAATGGTAGTAGTAGTAGAGCGACCCATCCATTGCTCTTACATCCCTCGTGTCGCACATGTAAAAGCAAAATATTTACTTCGGCGAGTTCTTTATTCGTCTCGTCCTCTTTTCCTGGACTATTCCTATCCTTCACTTCGTGCCCCTCCACCTTTCTCCGGTCTTTCGCACCCTCCGCTCGGACATATGTCCTCGCAGTAGCGACTTTATGTACTTCGGGGTAAGAGAGATTCCTTCGCGCGAATTTTCAATGTACTTTTCGCGTGCAGAAGGAAAGAGAGGTGTTTGGAGTGGAGTGAGAAAAATGTTCGTGTTTAATCGTCGATGGGGCGCATGTCTCCCGTGGACTTCGGAAGTCCTGCAGGAAACGTGAAGAGAATGGATCCACTGGGAGATCTTTCTTGAATCGTAGTTGAAGTCTCTTTACGTTTCGACGGGCGCACACGTTTTGACTTTTGGCACAAGTGCCACGTACAAAAATAAACGCTCTCGAGAGAGTACGTCGTAGATTACCGACACGAGTACACACGCTGTGTTTTCTCGCTTATCTGTAATCTTTTTGAGTGCCAAAGCGGTGCTTGCACAAGAATTCGCGCTCACTCGCCTGTAATATAAATTCGACACCCTGCTAGGTAAATTTTCCCGACGTAAGGGCGTAACGTGTGAACACTGTTAAATGGAACACGAGACAGGAATCTTTTAGAGTCTAGACCTGTAAAGCATGACGACGATAGCATTGAGAATGGCGAGAACAGCGGAATCGATTCCGCCGTCTCGTGAATATAAATTCCTGGTGATTTATTTTCTCCTCGATCACGGAAATTTATTCATCTCCGCGCATAACAAGAAACAAGAAGAAACTGCGCGGACGATGCCATAACACAGGACACGAGAACGGGATGGAGGAGGGCAAAAGCACGGAATCTATCGCGCCATCTGAAAATTTATTCCTCGACAACGGTCGTTCGATCCCGGGTGTATCGCGCACTAGCCTCGCCCGTAGACGAAAATCCTAGGGGAACTGAAGGCAAGAAAATACGTAAAGAGAAATTTCCTCCCTATCTTGACGAATATCGAAACTCCAGATACGTCTGCGTCATGTAAACCACTCCGTCGTCGCGTTCAATGTAGTTCTGGTAAGCAAGCATGCACAAGCACTCGTCCCGTACCACCGATGTCTTCATTTTCCGACTCACCGTTCTCGCGAGGCAAGGGAATAAAAAAAAAAAAAGAGAGACAGAAAAGGAAAATTCTTAAGACCGTTTTACCATGGCCCGTGACATATCGAGTGGTTCCGCGCGCGTCGAATGGAAACGTCCTTTGGCGCGGCTTCCACCACCGCCGAGAAAATATTCATCCGCGACGGATTTTCCATGCTATTTCCAGAGCGTAAGAAGGAAATGGAGAAAGAGAAACAGGCAAAGGAAATGGAAGGAGGTGAGGCCAGTTCTCCTCGTGATTTATTGTGACGCGTCGCATAATGCCGTGCGTAGAGTGGAGCCAAGGTGAAAGGAGAGAGGTAGGAATAGGAGGGTTCGAAGAGAGATCGATCTTGAGCGCAAACAGCATCGATCACCCGCCGCAGTTGGAAATTCATTCGGTGAACGGTGCTCGAGGTATCGAGCATCTTATGTCGATACCAATCAGACATATTGAGAATAGAAGGAGCCCCTTTTCCGTCTTGGGGTAAAAGCCGATGGTGCCATTTGCAACAGCAAAATGCTTCCTTCCCATGCGAACTCTCTTTACCCTTCGAGTAGCCCCAAAGGGCCTTCCAAAGATTCTCTCGTTTATCTCTTGGTGCGCTATTCGAAACGAAGAAAGGAAAAATTCGCGAAATAGTTTTGGTGGAAAAGGACGAGACATGTAAATTTGGAACCGTCAACCCGCGATTGCCTTGTTCGCAGAGATTTTCGAGCACGGTGCGCGACAAGCGACTTAAGGCGTTAATCTGAACGCAGGAATTTTTGAATATCGCGAAACGGAAGAAAT
The DNA here is from genome assembly GCA_944319695.1 of Tiphia femorata. Classification (NCBI taxonomy): domain Eukaryota; kingdom Metazoa; phylum Arthropoda; class Insecta; order Hymenoptera; family Tiphiidae; genus Tiphia; species Tiphia femorata. Next base: position 8,809,744 of record OX090902.1, read on the forward strand.
TAAGTCGTTTGGAAGATGTGGAGGAAAAAACGTCTCAATTATCGAATTGGAGCGGGTCTCGGAATTTCTCTAGTTTCACGGCCCCCCCTCCTCCTCCATCTTTCCAAGGACCCTTCGGTAAAATCCTCGAGGAAACTCATCGAGCAATCCCGTAGGTTTCCCACCGCTCGTCCTTCTCTCTCGGCTTCCTACTCCACCTTTCCACCGCAATTCCTGTTTTCGTGGAGTCGCGAGGAATCCACGAAAGTTTCCACTAGCAGCGCGCGAGATCTATCGTTATCGTTACGGCGCGTCCGCCGGAAGTCGGATGCAAATAGATCTCGGGAAGTGGAAAGTGTAAAGCGAGACGGTGAATAGGAAGATCCTTCAACTGTTCCGTTTCACCGTGCGTCGACCTTTATCTAGACCGGCATCGTTCTCTCGTTGACGTCATGACATCAACAGCGTGGTGTGTGCTCCCGCCGCAAAAGAAAGGACCATAAACTTTATTACGGGATTTCAGTGGTCGAATTGATCTGTTAAAATGGAAAACGCGTAATAACGGAATACAATGCAGATTCTCGGACACGGAGAAAGTTACCGATATTGCAGAATTTGCACGGCATTCTAATGAACCTATAACGGCATCGCAAGCGGAAATTCGAGAACGAGAGTAGACGGCATCGATCGAAGAGAGAGCGGACATTCTACCCGATCGATCGACTATGCCCTCATCGATATCTCTCGATGACGTCCTCGTCGGCCACTCCTAAGGACCATAGATTGCGCCCATCTCCCTTAATGGGGATTAACGAGCAACAATGGAGAATCAATAAATTCGTAATTGCTCGTTACATCCTCGTTACACGCGCATTGCCCTTATAATATCGCCTTTGCAACCTCACCCTTTTGGATTATTTATCCTTGAAGCGCGTACATCAAAGTACAAGTCAGTCTCAATAATGTTCCAAGAAACGTTCGCACGTGGGCCAGCCACAATCCCCGCGCGATTCTGTTCAGCTAATTACATCCAGCACGAGAGCACTAATTGCCGATAATGTAATATCAGGATTACCCCTCTCGATCGGATAATTTCACGGCTTCTATTGCGCGCGCATTAGCGCAGTAACTGGGATCCCGGCAGATATCGCAACGCGCTTAACTATGTCATAGAACCAACCATGAATGAGAAGCGGAACGTCTCTAAACGCGGGGACCGACGAAATTGCTCCTTAGTACGGACGAATAAGAAATAAAGATGAAATCGTAGACTCGATCCTTCGGTTAAACATTTCTTTCTCTCGGTAGATCGTCCCCAGAAACCTAATTCGCTCTACCTCCTTTGTAAAATAATCGATATCTTAACTGTATTGGAATAATCGAGTGCTCGTCTACCATAACGAGTTTCACTTGAGGCCTTCGGGTATTCGAATACCTCGAGTACTCGGACACCCTCGGTACGGAGGCCCACCCACCTACATACGGCCAATTAACGCCTACCAGGCGATCGATTCGACGCCTCTATCCCTTCGCTCCACCATCTATCGCGATCTCCCAGCTGAGAGTACTCGAGAGCCGGCTCCGCCGCCGGCGGCGCGTCGTGATGAGATTCATCAATTTTATGCGTACGACTCCGAAGCGCGAGATGCACTAAAAGCAAAGAGCACGTCAGAGCGTTCGCTTAAACGCGAGAATCCGTCGCGTCGCGTCTATCCCACTCATTACACGCCGGAGTACTAATTACGGACACCCAATATCGAGATTAGCTCCCGCCAATCGGCTAATTTGCCCCTCCTTACGCATACGAGTAATACGACTATATTAATACGAAGATGAGTATTTTGTCGATAAGTAGTACGACGATATTAATACGGTACTTGGTGGACACCCAGAGTCGAAATATGCACAACAATGGTTTAAGACGCGTCGTAAGTATCAATGCTGACATTTTTTTTTCACTTCACACGTTGCGTCGAATTTCGTTTGGAGCAACAACAAGTTGTTTACGTGGAGTGGTCCCTCGCAAGGACTATTGACTAGTTTCCTTACTAGGAATCGGTTTGCGTGAATATCGTTATTTTTATCGACCTGGCGACACACTATGCGCATAAAGACGTGTTTTAGTGCCAAAAGTTGTTCAACAGCTGCATTCTGAACCAATTGCGATTAAATTAGTCTTAAAATACGCGTTATTTATTGTACTGTAGCAGAGGCCTGCACTTTTGTTGATATTGCAATTTGTTAATTAATACAAAATCGAAATTGTTCTAATCTTTTGGCAATCATTTTTTGGTCAGGGTGTTCATAATTCCTTCAATCTTGATATACACAGGTTTACGGGTTCGCTGATTACGAAACCGAACCACAAATTTCAAAATTTAAAATGGTGTAGCACGTCTTTGCCACTTTAGAGAAGCGGATAACAAGCGATGTGCATAGCGCATCTTTCCAGCCGAAAATGTTAACAAATTGTAATATCAGAAAAAGTGCAGGTCTCCGCTATAGTACAATAAATAACGCGTATTTTAAGACTAATTTCATCGCAATTGGTTCAGAATTCAGCCATCGAACGACTTTTGGCACTAAAAAACGACTTCATGCCCACAGTGCTACGGTGCTTTCACTTCCACATCGTTATTAATCTTGCGGGGGTCGCGGGTCATCTGTGAAATACGAGAAAAGCAATTTTACGAAGAGCACTTAGGAATGCTGTAGTTTTTTAATGTTATAGAAAAATGAGAAACAAGCGTAGTATATTGCATCCGAGAGATACATGGCGACCTCTGATGAAAAAATTGATCGACTTCTGCAAGGTTAAGTGCCTAACCGATAACGAGGGTAGCAATTCCCTGTCCGACTAAATGGAAGGTCGACGGCGAAAGAGGGTGATAAACGCCAACGTTAATAATGTTAATAATAAGATTGTAGTGTTGATCCGCGAAATCGGCGTAGTTTCTCGTGAAGGGTATGATGCGCTGACCACTCCAATAATTCTCCAGGACGTCCCGCGGCGTCACCAATCCAATTAACTCGCGATGTCGGCGTCCTCCCTCTTTACAACCTCCGCCTCGCCTCCCTCCTCTTCTTTCTTCTGGCTTCTGTCGGTTCCTATATTATTAAAATAGAACCGACGGGGCCTCGAATAGACCCTTACGAGGATAACCGACGGATAATGCGGTTCTATTATCGCATAAATATCGCCGGCAACGAAGGCGGACGAAGAGAGGAAGGCCGAAGAGGCGTTGATCGATCAGGTCGAAGAGGGAGGACGAACGAAGAGGAACGAGAGGTGGTACGAAACATCGTGCGATACGGTGGGTTTCTCTGGCACGTCGAATCCGTTACTGTCACGGTCCACGTCGGACTTTGTGATTGATGCCTCGGTGACAAGACACGCGCGACGATCGATCATACTTTTACGCTAGGCTAAATTCACTCGAGGCGTCGCCATCCCGCGAGTTTCTCATCTGGGAAATGAGTGCTACCTCTGCGACATCTCACATTCTTCCAGATTCTTCAATTTCCACCGGTCCAACCGACCCAGGAGGATTTTAATCTGACGCGCGAGGGTATTATCAAAGGATAATATTGTTGTCCATTCGCGGTTCTCCGTCGATGGAGACATTTGACCATGGTTGCCACAAGAGTTGAGAAAAAAACTTAAGTACCTGTTGCTACGGAGTATTCGTAAAAAAAAGTTTTCAACATTTTTGTATATCGTTAAGATTTGCGAGAGCAGAATGTTTAAATTATGTCAAAACTTTAGATTCCTTCTAATAAAATCTATTGACAATTGTAAATTGAACTCACCGGACTGATCTCTGTGAGCAGGAGCGGCCGGCGCCGGTGGAACCAGGCCAGCGATGCTGTAGAGGGTCTGTCCGCTCCCATATTTGTTTCCTCCGCAGTGGCATGGCGTAGTCGGGGTTGGCAGGCCCTCGCTGCCCCTCGTAACTCCTCCGACCACCGAGATCTCGTCGAGCTCGTGGCCACTGTCGTAATGGAATAATCTGGTGGCGCTGGTGCTGGGCCCACCGCTACAGACCCCACTACCCTCCCCACCACCGGCGTCCGAGTGGCCCCCACCACTGCCCCTGCCCCCACTCCGACCCCGAAGCGACTGCACCAGCCGCTTGGCGCCCGAAGACATTCCACGGAGGTGATCCAGCCTTCCGGTCTTCGTTTCCTTCTTCCTTTCTTAAAATCCGCTCGTCGCACTGCTTCCGAGCTCGCCCACCTACGAGCAGGTACGTGAAACCCAATGTAAACACTCTTTTAACTCCATTTTCATGAAATTTTCGAACTCCGCCGTAAACTTAACAAGAGACTAATTTCTTATTTAATCCATTGCCACACCGCTATAACCTTCCATTTCTTTTGACGATATGGAAACAAATTACGGACATAAAAAGTGCAGACAATGGATTAAGAGATTATATTTTAACCCTTAACCCGTTCGGTGTCGGACGAAAAAGAGCTTTTGGTGTCAAAAGTGTGTTGGAATTTTTCTCTTCAAAACTATATCAATTCTACATCAACTTTCAGTATAAAGGTTTTTAAGGTTGCCGAGTCCGAATCTGAAATCAGCAGTTAAACAAAACTGTACTTTATTTTCTTATATATATCAAATATTTTTACAAATTTTTGCCATAATGGACACGCCATTTTGTATATTCAGAATATTGCGTTAGATTTCTATTTAACGATCTTAACAAATCACAAAATACTAATTTTTATAAAGATATAGTCATAGACACATTCGAAATATTTTTTGAATTTTGAACCGCCATATTGGATCTGCCATTTTGAATTTCAAAAATCTGATTTCAGATTCGGATTTAGCGACTCCGAAAACATATAAATACCAATCACTATTAAATCGTAATAGTATAAATATCTATTTCGAGATGCACGTATATGCGTCATGAAGCAAAAATGGCACGACTTTTTCTTAACGGGAAATGCGTCATTGACTCTGAAAGGGTTAATTAACATCGTGTTTTTTTGTAATTCGAATAATAACTTTAATATAGTTTTAAAAATACGTATAAAAAGATGATTAGTGCTAGAGATATATGAAAACGAGTAGAAAAATCTTTTCAAGAACTTTAAAAATTATTCCTTCGCCGACGTCACGAATTACCAATAATATTCGCAAAATTTCGCGGTACAATGAATGCAAGTGAATTACTCACCACGTGGCGATATTCCTCCTCCTCGCGAACGGTAGAGCAGCAGTCCGCTGCTGGCAGCTACCGCCGACAGTAACGCCGCAGGCACCCGAGACCGGTGTCACCGATCGTAGCACATGATCTCGCGCATGATCGCTGGTCGCCACCGATATCGAATCTCGCCCCGTCCTATGCGTTCGTCGTTTGGGTCCGCGCGCGGGACCAACCAGGGCCCTTTACCTCCAATGCTTCTCTCTACTCTTCTTCCACTCTATCGCGCAAACGTCCCGTAGATCGAAGACATTCGTGACACGGTGTACCAGTTTCTATTCTTCGCCCAGGCGTCTCTATCCGAGTAGATTTTCAAAATACGCGTAGCTTCGTGGCCTGGAGGCACTTTTCCGATTTCTGAACGATCGGCCGTGAGACCACCGATGCTTCGCTTTTCTGTAACTTCATCTCTTGACGATCGATCGCCATACCGCCTGTAAATGCGACGATTCCGCAATTCCACCGATGGCGAAGGGCCCCGCTTCACCAAAAATTCACCACTTCCGGTCACTACGTATCCTTTTTCCCTTCTCTCCGTACGTCTCCTCGTCCACCTCCTTCGTTCTATTTAACTCAGTTCTCTTACGTCGTGAAGGCACACGCGCTTTCTCTTTCGTCCGAAGTGTCGCGTTCTTCTTTCTCTTCTATCGTTTCTCCTCTTCCTCTTCTTCGTCCGTTCGTTCTACCTCCTTCCGGTTCCTTTCTCCTATCGCGTCGTCACGCGTTCTCCACCTCGCCTATCTCCTCCTCCTGCTCCTCTCCTCTCCTCTCCTCTCCTCTCCTCTCCTTAAGAGGAAACCAATGTGCAACAAGTGTCTCGAGCTACGACACCCATCTCACGTGCCGCACTAACTCCTTCTTCGACGGCCGCGCGACGGCGTCCTCGATCCTTCTATTCGTCCTCCTGCTCGATTCGTCGACGAAAGACTCGATGCTGCTTTGCTCCTCCAATCGTCCCTGCCTCACGATCTTCGCGGCTTTCACGAGCCTCGTTCCGGGTGTCTGCAAAAATGGAGAGAGCAAGGGTGAGTACGCGTAATCGTGGTAAGAAAGCATATAGTAAAAGAACTCGATTGTAACGAAAATTAAACGAACTGTGCAACCGCACCGTACTCACGCGAGTTTTTAATAATACTCGTAATTAACGTTGGAGTATAATGCTGGAGAACGTAAAAATTGCAAGTTTTTCTTTTCATCATTTTTTTCTGCTATACGCGTATTTCCTCTTGGGCCAACGCGAAGCAAAGACAATCTTAAACTTTCTACGTGCGTCGAAACGTAATGTCATCTTTGCCGCCTCGCGGGAAAATCGAAGGAACATTTCGTGTTCTTCGTTTCTCGGTGTAAGGTGCTACCCGCTTTCTGCCTCTAGCTCGTGCGAATCTACTTTCGCTGATTCGAAACCGCGCCTCGCGCACCGACCGGGATATGTAGGGTAGCTTGAGGGTAGAAAGGAAGAGAGGGGAGACACGTACGCGCGTTGTATGGCAGGATGATGGATGCGTGGCCAATGAGATTACCTGTGCATACACGTGCACGAGAGCAAGAGGAAATGTATGATGCATAGAAGGCGCAAGATTGGAAGAGAGTGAGTGAGTGAGTGAGGGTGAGAGAGTGAGAAAGAGAGAGAGAAAAAGAAGAATGAACAGAAGGTGAGAAATAAGCGAAGAAAGAAACAAGAGCAATGAAACGGGCGCGTAAAAGGGAAAATGGTACGGGTACATGAATTTTGTAGACTACGTCGAATCTACCGAAAATGCATCATGTGGGATTATAAATTGAGGTTTGGACGGAGTGAATGTCGTAAATATAAAGACCGATATTGAACGAGTGAAATAGTAACTCTTACAAATACAGGGCCGCGTTGAATTATTTAATTCTTACTAATTGTGCTTAATTCCATTTGGATCGACCGATTACCAAGCAGCCGCTGCATTCGGTTACAGTCTTTATTAACGACTTAATCTGTATTGATCAATGCAAACACGTTAAAACGGAATTTCAGCGTTGAATTTGTAAAAATGCGCGTACAGTGGACCGTACGTTTATGCATTTATGAAAATTCATTTGCGCATCGTGATAGTAGAGCGGAGTTCTAACGAAGTCAGAAAATGGAGTGCACGACGTAAATCAGTTCCTATTTCCGCTTACGCGTATATTGTGCGGGAACGTAATAGCCTCGTGAAAGCATTAAATAGAAAATGTTGAACGGTTGAAAATTTTACGCGTTGGTCAACCAGTCGCCGTTTCTCGTAACACCACGAGGAACAAATAATTTGAAAGGGGGAAAAGATAAATCCGATGGCAGGAAGTGATGGGTGAAAAATAAATATTTTCCTCGGGCACAACTGGACGCGAGCACGATGGACGAGCGATAAGCTAATAATTAAATCCAACCGCGGGGGTACGACGAAAGGGCGGTTCCAAATATCGTCACCAAAAAAAAGGGAGAACAAACTACGGGCGAAAGCTGCGAACGCGAAAGTAGCGTCACCGAAGCGGGCCTCTATTTATTCAACTCAGCGAAGCACGAAAATTCGATGGCTGCGCAAAATTAGTCTAGGGGGTGAACGTAAAATTTTTTTTTTCACGCGTGCTGTACTAGTGAATCGACGTACCACGCATTATCTTAATTGTGGACGTGCCGCTGCAATTATGCGAGCACCTTCGCGCGTCACGCTTTTATTTCGCCCGGAGTGCCTCTGCAGAAATGCAGTTTATTGCTGAAGTACTCGCGTCCGCGCATAGTCGAGCAGCGCGAAAAAATTTTAAACCGTGTCCATAATGTTGGCGAAGGCCCAGCTATTAAATTTACGATTATTCGTAATTCCACCGCGGCAGAAATTTACCATTAATTCTCCGCTAGGGAGGCGAATTCTCGCGGACCCTTTATTACCATTCTTATTTTCTACACGTTTGCAAGCAATTTAGCCTATGTCAGATTACAGAGTAAATACGATCTACCTTCTTCGTGAAACCTGTAAGACTTTCGAGGGACTGAAGTAAAAGCCAATCTCGAAACTGTCACGTTTTATCGGTGGAAAAGTGGAAAGAACGATTTTTGCGCGTACGAAGGGAGCGTGGGAAATCTACGATTCCCCGCTTCATCGAAAGTCTCGATAAAGGGGGAGATTCAATCGCTACGCCCACGCGAGCCTCGTCCTTCTCGACGTCTTTGCTTCGTCCTAGCTACGCTGCATCCTCGAGTGCACCGATGCAGTCGTGACGCGCGTTGCAACCTTTACCATGCGCGACGCGCGAACGGACATGGGTCGACAGGTTAACGTTTGAAGGCGAACGAAATCAAATCACTCGCAGATTTATGCTCCAACCCGATGAAAATCGAGAATCGAAGGTCGACTTTCACGGGCGAGCTGTACGCTCGTGTACGGAATGACTTTACCCAATAGATATTTTGCGCGGAGAGGGTGCGATCGTGGGTAGAACGAGGAGAGAACAAAGATGGCCACATCCTGATTTTACGTCTCTTCATCTCGTTATAGAGCAAGCGCTGTACTCCATCAGATTCTAACTCTAAGGTCTGAGGTAGCGCGGAAATGGTGCACTCTCGTGCAATTGAGAGTTTTATTTATTCAGGATTTCTCTTGTTCACTGATTCCCTTTGCCGAACACCCCGTTCTACCACGGTAGCGAGTAAGCTCGCATTGGGGAAAAAAATATTTACGTTAGTGGAACACTGCTGCGCTTCAACGAAATCCGAACCGACCGGCTCGAAGAAAAATTCACAGACGTTCTTTCGGCGTTTCAACAAACATTTTAAGCAATTTGGAAGGATCCTTGGTAACGATCTTTCCACAAGGGTTTTATGTTCGCTCGACTTGCCCGATGAAACGCCATAAATATCTCTCCTCTCTCTCTCTCTTTCTCTCCCTCTCGTCTATCCAAGACCGATTACTCTCGTGAGCTTTCCACCCCCGGTACTTGGTGAACTACAGCGAATTCCACGTAACGAACTCTTAATATAATCCACTTACAGAGACTTAATCGGCTTCCTCGAGCACTCTTATTCTTAGACGCGCGGAGAACGACGTTACCCGCGTTACCCCTGTTGCGAGTTCAACGATCTCGACTCTCGAGGAGCTTTTCCTCTGAAAATGAAGAAAAAAAGAAGGAAACGAAAGGGGAGAAGATAAAGTGGAGAACGCAATATTCCTTGAGGTGGCGGAGCAACGGGTTGTAAAAATGAAAAACGACCCTCTTCCGCGATCAATTTCGAGGAAGGTCCGGCACGAAAAAATTTTCGTGGCGCGCCTTGTTGTAAACGAGATAAAGAAGAAGGACGAGAAAAAGAGAGAAAGAAAGAGGGAGAGAGACCAAATCCCTAGGATTTAAGTAAGTAAAGGAGGTCGTGTATATTGTTCAGAGGCATTTATCGAGCAGCAAAGGGGATCGTCTGAGGACCCTCTGGAACTCGACGGGGACTTTGCACCTCAGGTATGGAGTCGCTATGGTAACGAGAACATCGTCATCCTTTCCTTCCGAAACAGGCGCCGCCACCGCCACCACCACCGTTCTCCCAACTGGAGCCACCCTCGACGTCTCTGCCGCTCCCAGACGCCCATCGCGTCGAGAACGGTGGTGCCTCGAGCAGAGTGCCCGGCGAAATAACGCAGACCTGGGAAATTCCCTCCTATATTGGCCGAATTTCTCAGCGAGCACTCGCGCGGCCCGCTTTCATTCCCTGCGATCGAGCAGAACTGCAGAAAGTCGAAGGAAGGAGGTCCTCGAGAATCCTAAGGACTGGCGATTAATTAAACGACGAGGTACTCCGAGGTGTCACAGGCAAAGCTTAAATATATGCTTAGTTAAATAGATAGGAGGATCTATAAATAGATAAATACATAAACGGTACGGTACATAAGGAGCGAGGCACATACGACGTTCACAGAATTTCCAAAATAATTCTTTAACCCTTGAATGCATAAACTATGAATTTTGATAGCAACCGTATTAAAGGCCATTACAAACAATCTGTCTTTCCTTTTGCTTTGACTCTACGGCTCTTTTATTTGCAAATAGAAATTCATGCATTTGGGGATTAAAGTGCAATTTGAAGGGAGAGTGTAAAGTGCCTCGTCGATCGTCGGTTTAAATAATCCTCGCAAATTGTTTAACAACCCTCGACGATCCATTTATTAATTCAGCCGACATTAAAATCGTTCCCGCAATTGGAAGTCCATTAATTTTTATTGAATTTACCCGTCCCACCAGCGCCACGTAATTTCCATCGCGACGCAGTAAACGAGACGCGGGAAAGGAGGAAGTGGAAGTGCCGTGACGAGCTATAGAACGGACAACAATAATCGGGAAACGGTAAACGATATTTCCCGTATCATTCGTTAGATATACCTAGCAGACCGACTAGGCGTCGGTGGGTCTCTTTGAATGGGGAACAATGTGCGTCGCTACGTTCCAGGAGAATATCGGAACGTTCCATTACCTCGCGCCAGATTGATCGGAACAGTGAGAGGGAGAGGAAGCATTGTAAAAGGGAATGGGACGATCGGATGAAACGCATGGGACGATCGGAAGCTTAAGAAACTACCGGAAGACGTATTCATAATGCGATGAAGCAGGCGAGATAATAACCCGCCGTAGAATACTCGCCGACTAAATCGCTCGTTCAAGAGTACCAAAGAGGCGTCGACGACATTTTTCATTATATTCCGAGTCGCGTAGTCGATACGAGCAAGCGATAAAAATTAAAGACCGTCTACTTCACCTTTTCACGTAGCCACAAACTCGCGCAACCATATTATATCGAGCAAACATAGTCTCCGGGATTTTCTTAACCGTAGGTCGATCCGGACCTCGTACCCGCGGATGGAAAATAAACGCGAATGGAACTAACCGGGAGAAAACAAAATTGTGCGAGGGTGATATAAATGCGAGATAGAGAGAATGCTTTCGTTTGAAGAGAGAATCGTTGGCGAACGTTGCATCTTGGCTTCGCTGGGAATCGACGTTTCGTGGAAGACGATGAACCACCGGTACCAACAATGTACCGATGCCAACGCGATGGGTGCGAAAGGAAGGAAGGAAGGAAGGAAGGAAGGAAAGCGGGAAGAGAGTCTTTCTGTATCGATCGGGGAAGCAGCACACAGTGTTATGCAAATGAGAGGTACTTTCTCACTACGAGCAGCTTCTCCGCGGTGCTGATAGTAAATCACAGAATTTAATCAGGATGAAGCCTCGGGGACGGGTACCGGAGGAATTCCATTCCGCGTCTCGACGCGAGCGCGCGAACGAGAGTGGCGGATGGAAATGGTGAGCGGAGGCGGATGCGTGCACATGTAGATGGCTGGCGGAACCGATTAAGAAAGGGAAAAGGCTTCTCCGCGTTTGCGGAAGTTCCGAGCCCGCGCCTCCGCAGGATGTATTATGTCTATACAACCGCTGGAGTTCTCCTTCAACTCGCATTTGAAATTGCGCCACCTACTCGTTGAAACGTCCAACTAAACGCATCAGAGTTAGCGCGTCTCTCCGATAGGACTGTTATTTGAATTGCGTTAGCACGAACGTGGAAGAAGTTACTAACTTGGTAGGCAGGAAGATCGGTTCGATGGCTCGCGGGCCAGAGTGGAGAATGGATCGAAATGGAAGTTTTCTCCAGGATGCACGAGTGACGACAAATTTCCACGCGTCCTTTCAAGCGCGGAGCTTATGTCAATGGTGCTCGCGCGATTTTTCTGGAAGGTGAATACGGAAGGTAAAAAAAGAAAAAGCATTACTTTCTCGATCGGCCTATCCCCCAACGAACGAGGAAAATATCGCTCGTAGCCTCTCTCTTCTTTCACTCGCGTGCGCTCTTCCCGCAAGTTTATTCGCGTCGAGCATATTTGGTTTGCGGAACCGTCGCGAGCGGGAAAATTTCTTTCCACCTACGAGAGAAGATAACATCCCTCTGTGTGGATATTTTTCGAAGGACGCCGCCGTGGGGCGTCCGAATAAGCGGAAAGAGAAGAGAGAGGAAAAAAATGAAGAATCCGTCTTTCTCAGATTCTCCGATACTGAGGACGATCTACAAGTGGATTATACCAGACGCGCCTTCGAATCACGTTCCTGGAATTTGCCCGAGGAAAGAAACGTATACGAAATAAAATACTCCGCTCGCGAGAAGCTGAGCGTGCTCGGTGTCACGCGTACGCTCGGAAAAATCGATTTACGGGGTTACCTCTCTTGTATCTGCTTTTTCTCTTTACGCTCCGTCTCCTCGCTTCTTCTCTCGGTCTCTCTTTTTCCGTTTCATCCCTGTCTTCGGACACGCGCTTAACCAAATATCGCCATAGGACGCGAGATGTATACATTACCGTAGGATCGGATTATCGAAGATTAAATCGAGTAATATATATTTAAGCAAAAAGAGTATACCTGTTAGTGGCAAAGTGGATAATTCGGCATTATACATCGTGTATAATACCTAATAGGGAATGGCAAGAATTGTTTAGGCAAAGTATGAAAAGAGCCAAAATGAGATCGAAACTGGTAATAACTGCGCCTTCGATATATGTACAATGCCTACCAAAAGTTCCGGGCCACCCGAGTACTTATATTGTATTTCGTGCACGATATATTCCATCGAATCTTAAATAAAATGGAAATAGTTTAGAAACCTCCTATAAGATACTTATTACACGTTCTTCATACGCACGTGTAGCATACAATCGTCGTGAAATAGGACGATGCACGATTTATGTATCAAAAAAGCCTTTCTTCTGTAAATAGCCTTAGGGTGCCCTAGCGCCCTGCTCTACTTACAAAATTATTAGTTCGTCTATTTTTGAAATGTTAACTTCGCATTTCTTTTTAAATATTCTCAAAATACGATGGTACGAGAAAAAAATATTTAAAAAGAATGACGTTCACTGTGATGTTCCCTCCTAGTGCTATTCGTATGTTGGTATCCGGGTACCACGGTTATAAACGTACAGACAAATTTTTGGTTATAGACCCAAGGGTTAACAAAAACAAACTACTCTTTATGACTTGTATCCAAATTGTTGCGACAAACGTGCGCGCGTGCCCGAATATATCAGAGACCCGCGGAAAATGCGAATCGTGTTTCGGTCCGTAGGAGAAAAAGTAGTGTAAAGGGAGAGGAGTAAGAAACGTCTAGTCTGGTGCGAGATTGACGCGGGTTCATGCCGCTACGAAACGTGCGAGGTGCGAGGAAAATACATCGGCGGACCATAAAGCGCGGAGCTCTACGAGCCACCGTCCTCATGAAACGTTGAAACCGTCCGTCATGTTTATTTATGTTATAAGAAGAAACGTGGGGCCCCTCCGCAACTCCCGCCGCGAGCTGTCGGAGCTAAATCGCGTGGGCGGGCCAATTTCTCGCTGCGTTGAATACCTGGGCGAAAACTGAAAATTGCAACGGAAGAGAAGGCGCTTGATCCACCCTTCGAAATGTTTTTCGAATCACCGACCCTTCCCTTCTTCCTCGATGCTACCAAGGAAGCTCACCTAAATAGATACCTTGCAAGGAATCTATTTGCACTTCTCGGTGAGTCAAGATTATTCGGCCCGAGTATGTAAACATTTCGCGGACAAAAAATGGATTTTAAGTAGAAGCATCTCGCCTCGACGAATTTGATAGGATTTCAAAATTCTACTATTCAAATCCTTCGAAAGCCCCGTTCCACCGTAGACCCGCGACGCGTACCTTCGCGCTTGAAGTTTTTCCCACCCCTTCTATTCACATCTTCTTTTTATTTCCGCCTGTCCGAGGACTTTGCGCCCGCTCAAAGGACGATCTCTACATATATTCACTCGCGCGGGCTTAAGTACGCGTGGTGTCCGTTAGGTAGGTGCACGACATCAGAGAGAATAGTGGATGCAGAAGGGAGCGGAGAATGGGAGAGACGACCAGTCTCGAAGCATTTCCGGGGTGAGCAGAGTGGACTAACGCGTTTGGTGCGGTACCGGCCAGCGTCGAATCCTCTCGTACAATCCCGTGGGTCTTTGATCGCCGACGAGGAAGGACGAGCGTAACGACATACCTCGATTATTCGAATCTCTGGATTTCGTTGAACGAGGCGGAAGGACGCTCTCTCCATTTTCGTTAAACATTATTCGATTACCAGCACGATTATACGAAACAGCGAAAAGCCGGTGTGTACCGTCACGTAGCAACAGAGAATGTAATGTGAAAGCAAAAATAGCGAAGATAATGCACGTTGAACTTTAATCTATGAAACATTAATCGAGCAATGATCTTGTAACTTTTCAATGATTAAGAAAAATCCCGGTGTACGTGCCCGTTGAAAACTTCGCGAGTATCGGCCCGAGTTCAGAGTTCCACGATTTTCTTCGGACGGAGAATTACGTCCGCTCGTAACTGTTCTAAGCAATTCCATCGATGGATCTTAGAAAATATTTTCCACGGGGTAAGCCACCGTAATTCCTGAGTAATAACCCGTCGCGAAGAATGCAGAGAGTAAATGCGCGAATACCAGCGAACACGAATGCCACATGCATATTCGTAAAAGTTGGCTAAGAGGGACGGAATGTGCATTTTTATTCGAATAAATATTCATATATTTCGAGTAGCATTCGAGGTGCGGAGCAAGCTTTCCGCGCGTCTTCGCTCGTCCTCCCTTCTGTGCCGCTTTCATTTCTTTTTCATTTTCTCCGAGTCGTATCTCGAAGACGGTGGGGTGGAACGGGAAGGATAAGAAGGAGTGGAAGGATGCCAAAGAGGGACCCCTCAGTCCGGTGAGTGCCATCTGACGGCAAGTGAAAGAATTGAAGCGAGGAGTTGCACAGGACACGCAGGAGGAGAGAAGGAAAGATGCTCGAGATTAGAGAGCCTTAAATAAGAGGACGACAAGGGGCTGCCACTTCTAATTGCTCCACCATTTTCGATCGGTTCCCGCCAGATTTCAAGTCGTGTGAAATACATTTCAGTTTCATTGATATATCATTGCAAACAATGCTCAAATCAATACATATAGTAGCAATACTCATTGGTAATCGGCGTATAAATAAATAGAGAGTATGAACGGAGTATTATTTATTGCAGTCCTATACAACATACATATTTGCACATTTTGTTATTTAGAAGAACGATGCATCGCCATCGATTTATCGTTGTAATATTTACGATTCAGTATTACAATTATTCGTCTATTTTTAAATTTCAAACGAACTGTAGCAACTTGCGCAATAATTTTGAACGCATATCATGACAATATTGAACATGACCTATGGGAACAGAATCAAACTTGTTAACTAAAAACGTATGTAAGTTAACAACATTTCTCATATTATTAAAATAAGGACTGCAGTGTTTATAAATATTTTCCAACCGTAAAAACATTTCAAATGTTGGTTTCATATGACATCACTTTCAGCTTCCCGTCGCCTGTAGGTTAGAGGTGTGCTACAATTACACTCTTGACACATAGAACAGAAAGGAAGCACAGAACAGAGAAAGCATATATCTCTTTCTCTCTCGCACGATTTCGAAACAACATGGCGGTACGTCACTCTTATTTAAGGCTCTCTACTCGAGGTTATTCGGAAAATTCGAGAAATCTCAAATTAAAAAAAAAAGCTTGAAACGTCGCGATGTCGAACCGACAGTACCAAAATATCTGGATAAAAAATTGCCCCTATACTTTCTGATCCGAAAGAGTATGGCGGCAAATGATACAAAGGACAAGACGCAAAATTCGAACTCCTTACCCAAACCGAAAAAAAACACCGAAATTGTGGAGATGAAGCTGACTAACTAAACCAGACAATCCTTTAACCTCGTCTTCTGCCGCGTTTATTCACGCTTTGCGAGCACACGCGAGGATTTAAAATAATTTCCCGGCGAGTCGCGAATATATTTTCTGCGAAACCGAGGATGCATGCGGGTTATATTTCGGCAATGGTGCGTCCTGATTTTTCCGGTGCCTCTCCTTGATCCCCTCATACCCTTCGCCATTCGTTCTTTCTTCCGTTCTCTCCATGGAATTCACTTACGGAGTTTATGCTATTGCGTTGGTGGTAGCGCGGAGGTGGAGGGCGTAGGGCGCCCTTCTGCTTTCTCGGGATGAAGTGCCTGACTTCGAAAGTGGGCCAGATATCGCGTAGTGGCACTGTGGAGGAAGGCGGAGTAATTGTACTCGGAAGGAAGAGCCAGGATATTGACTGTATAAGCACAATATACCCTCGATGTATCTACGAATTGTACTATGTATCGCAGCGAAATTACTACCTCGGTTAACGCGTGTACTGTAAATCGAAGCAACGTATCGAATATTATTGAAATATTGCCGTGTCTTTCTTAAGGTGAGTATATAGCGGGTGGACATTTGTTTTTCGCAATTGCAAAGTGTATTTTTAATTTCAGAACGTTCTTTTGCAAGATTTTCCATTTACATGATTTATCGCGAAATAATTAATACATTATTACAACGGTGAGAGTGCAATTTCAGAGACACACGCCGTAGATTAATTCCTTATCTACGAGGACGCGAAGCAATTTATCTTTCAGCCACAAGGCGAGGGCCGCATGGGAATCTCGTGAAGAATGCAAGGAATCACCTTCGGATCCTCCACTTTTTTTTTCTAGTCGACCGACCTTGCCGACGTTATCCGAGCTGAAACACGCGGCAAGATCACGTCCGGCTGAGCGTCATGGGCGGCGAGAGGAGGAGCCTAGAAGAGTATGGATGGTAGCAGAATGTTCTTGCAAAAGGAGACTTTCCTCGAGAACACCCGATAGATAAGTTTATAAGCCGATCAGCCGACGTCGCTCGAAGCCTTTCATCGTAAAGTTTCGATCTCTGCTGTCCTGCATGAAAATGGCATGAATGAAAATTGACGAAGAATGACCGATCGCGGGCCGGACAGGAAAGAATAACTGTTATAATGGATCACGAATTAATTCCAGTTTCCGGAAGGTGTAATCTTCCACTGTGAATACCGTGCCTCGTTTAAACTTACATTTACATGATCGCAGTCATTTCTTCTTTCCGTCGGGATACCACACAGTTTTTTGTTCGTTCTCAATAGGATATGAACTACACAGCTACAGGACCGATTAATGTGCCAAGCCGAGAGTTAACTTTTCAAACTTCTTTTCTTCGTCGAATCACGCCTTCATTAGCATCGCCGTGAGTTATTTGAATCAAACCGGAGCAATTTCTTTTACCGCTTTGTTCGACCGTGACAAACCTGCAATCCATTCGACTAGAATCCTCTTTCCTATCTCTCCTTCTGCTCGGCGCCACCTCTTGCCCGATATAATTTCACCATCTCTTAACGAACACCGCCTCAGGCACGATTGCCGCGAACCCCCTTCCTTCACCTCGTATTTCTCAGGTTATCGAGGCGCGCCAGGACATAATATTTCCATGTATCTCGAGGACATTCGAGATTACATAGATATAACAAAAAAGAAGAAAAAACGTTAGAGAAAAGGCACGAAAGTCACGAAGCAATACACTTCGTTGAATATTTATAAAATCGATCGCTTCGTGAAATTTTCCATTTTCTTGAAGAGCAACGATGCAAGTCAATTGTCAACGCGATACCGTGAATATTCGACCTGGGGTAAAAATATCTCTTGCCTTCGTTGATATGCACGAGCGGGGCGCACTTCTTCGCCAAGCGTCCGCTAATTTTTTCCCATCTCGCAAACGGGTCCCTACCTCGGTATTCCGCGTAATTACAACAGGGGTTGACCATACCGAACAAGCCGAGCCACGGTGGTCCGATAAATGTCTCAAACGAAGGGTTAAACGCCTCGATCTTTCTCTGCGCCTCGTTAGCATCGCCCGCGAGTTATTTCAATTAAGAGCAGGCGCATTTTCTTTTTCAGCTCTGCTCGAGCATGCCCCCAACTGGAATCCATTCAAGCGCTCTCTCTCTCTCTCTCTCTCTCTGCCTCTCTCTCACACGCGCTCTCTTTCTCTTTCTTACATCTGAGCTTCCTTTAGCCATCTCTTCATCATCCGCTTCCTTCTCGCCCTCGTTCCGAGCGTCTTTCCCTTTCTGCGAAAGTCTCACCGTTCGACGGTCGGCGATTCAATCGAACCCCCGAAGATGAAGATCACCCCTTAATTACTTCCTTCGAGGGTACTGCTTCTTGGTGCCTGCCGACTGGGAGGACTCGCGCTGCCGAGTAACGATCCGTGACTGAGGGGAGCAATTTATCAATTCTATACTTATTAGTTCTCGCGAACGCGAGCGACTCAATCGTCTTCACCGACGTCCCAGCTGTAACTGAACGCAAGGACGCCGTGTGCGCTTTTGTAGATCCGGAGACGCCTTCTGCGTCAAATTTTCAACCGCATCAAATTTTCTAACACCAAATTCACCCACTGTCTAATTACACAATTCTTCTCTGGTAGAAATCGCGATTGGTAGAGAGGGCAGTTTCGCGCGTAAAAAGGAGGGATAGCGGAAGAAGGGATGAATAGAGAAAGGAGAGAAGAATTAAAGGAGCCTTCGACAGCCACCGACCCACCCCCGGTAATACGGAAATTAAAGTAACGAGGTAAGTTACGTAATAATGGGCTTTTAACGGCTCACTACTACGAAGGAGGTGGTAGTCCTCAGTTTTCCACCCCTTCCTTCCAATAGCTTCCCTTTCTCACCCTCTCCGCTAACACCCCGTCACCCCGAACTGCAAAGTTCTCACGCATGACACTTTACGCGTCCTATGTATGGCCCAGAACGTCATATCGCACGTAATATACCATATCCATATAATAGGGTACCCGTGAAGGAGGAAAGGAAGGGAGGAAGGCTCGAACCGGCCTCACTGCTCCGATATTGACTTTAAGGTTCTTTTACGAAGGTGGAGTAATGAATATTTACTTATACGCCTACCAAGGATTCATCGTTGACGTCGATTAAGGAAGATATATAGGTCGTAAATCGATCCCCTCCAGTGTTTTTTTTTTTTACCTTATTTAGGGTGACGCGTCAAAGCTCCGCTCGTAAAACAGTTTTTTTTCCAACCGTGACAAAGGAAGGACGGGTAGTCGTGTTTTAGAAGGCCATCGTAAATTTCTCGGCAATTTACCCCTGCCAATCCCAGCAGTGTTGCTCAATGCGCAAATGGCAGAGCTGACAAGTATGATAATAAAGATTGAATAACGATTCGACTTAATTCCCATGCGAGCCCCACCGACGTGCGCTCATTTTATAGTGAATTACGAGGGTGTCGTTAAGCGTGCAAAGCAACGTAGAACGGCGCACAGTAAGCGATACACGTGTATTTGCGGAAAAAAGTCTATATCTTTTTATTGGGTTGTAATCTGAGGACGATTTTTTTTTTACTCATAGAGGAAGGTTCCCCACACATAGAAAATAGGCGAGACATTTAAAATAATTATCTATTACGAGAATTAACAAAAATGTTATACAAAAAATTACTTTCTCGTTGAAATATAAAAGAAAAACAGCGAAAGTTATTTTCTAAACTAAAAATAGATATTTATCTCGCCAAAAAAAATAATGTGGGTAGGTTAGGTTAAGGCAGGGGCAAAAAAACCCGCACATAAATACCGGGTTGTTAGCTACGATGTACTTTCTGTTATATTTGACAATTTAGTTAGAACATTCAATAGATTTTGTTTACCATAATGGATACAACTGCAATAAGTTATAACACTTCCTCTTGTGAATTGTTTAAATGTAACCAGAAAGTCGGATATTGTAAAGCTCTTTTCAGTAAAAAGCACACTTAAAAACCAAACTAAAAACGTAAAAAGAAATATTGAAACAAATTGGGAATTAAAAGTTTAATATATTAGAAACCACATAAAGAAATGAATTAAATAACAACGAAAACCGAATTAAAACTAATGACAAATAAGGAAGGGAGATAAGTGATAAAAAGAGAGATAATATTTATACTTTACGACCGCTAAAATAACCATACTAATACTAATATAGATATGACGAACCACCTCACGATTAATAAAGGAAACGATTTACCCTTTTATGTGGCAAATAATTTTTTTTTTAAACGAGAGCATTCCGTTAGCGCTGACATCTACCGCGAATCTGTGTAAGCGCGATACGCTTGCATTCACAACTAACCCACAATGTGGTTGCTTTATCATTATTCGAGTTCGCGCAAATATGCGCAAGATAATTGTGTACGTACTTATTCTTTAAAGTGCGACGAATACGCTGGAAGTGAAATTAGCACGGAGGAAGGCTTAGATCGCACTGAAAATTTTAAGCGAATATTGACATCTAGGTCTGGCCGTACTGTTTCTTGTAAAATGTTGTAATTGTCTTTAATATCATTAAATTCCATTAACTCCGGTAGATACAATAAGTCAAATGATGTATCTTTAGTGTAAACACATTCGTTTTTTCAAAAGCGAAACGGTTTTATTCCTGGAGACACGTAAAGTGGAGCAATATTTTGCAACCATTTTTGCCGAATGACATTATCGAATTTCAAAGTACTACTACACTGAAACCATTCAACTTTAGGGGAGTTTTTTTGTTAAATAAGCATCTTCAATGTTTCTTCATTTAAATCAACTGTAAATGAAAATTGTACCACGTATTTGAAAAAAATACTTTTTTCCGCCCATTTCCCCCTGTGCAGCGTGGCGCCACATTTTCGTATGTACATAGACTCGTGTTGCGGGATCGGGGTAACATTTTCCTGAGTGATTTACAAAAAGTTAATATAATAAATAACGTGGAGGTTCTCGCATTCGCCACGGTAGCGAGTGCCGATAATGTTGCTTCGGTGTGGCTTTGATTAACGAATAATTGGAGGAGAGAGGAAACAATGTGAGGTGATCTTGCCGCGCAAGGGAGAGAGAACTGAACAACGAAACAAAGAGTAATAGAAAAAGAAAGGGGGAGCGAGTGACTATAATAATTTCCGCTCTGCGCTCGAAAATTGTGACCGCGCCCTGTAGCAGATACTCGCTTAATTATTCTCGCACGATCTCGATGCTATCGCGCGCGCGTTGACCCACCTCTCTCCTTCACTTCTCCCTTTTATTCTCTCCCTTCATGGTCGAGCCGCGTATGGACGACTGGCGCATATTCGCGCCAAATCATTATTAAAGGGAAAATTATCCGTGGCTATAGAGAGCGCGTAACGTCACGCACACCCGTTGCTCTAGAGCGGCAACAGTTGCGCGCCCCATCAATGAATGACGGAAGAAAATTTCTTTCGATTCTCTTTCCGCCTCTTCCTCTCTCTCTCTCTCTCTCTCTCTCTCTCTCTCTCTCTTTCTCTTCCGCCTCGCCTCTCTCAACGGCCGTTCGTCGATAAAAATGATTTATTACACATCCGTAAGGGTAATGTCCGGCGGCGACGAGATTTATTACCGGCACGAGAACCCGGTGATGCATAGATTTGTCAGTTGTGCTCTAAAGAGAGAAACCAAGAAAGAGGAAGAGAGAGAGAGAGAGAGAGAGAGAGAGATCGAGAGAAGAGAATTATGTCGGCTATTGTGAGAAATAATGCGGAGAAGGACGTTTGGGGAACTTTCGAGAGAGAAACAGGGAGAGAAAAGTGAACGAGAACCAGTGGACGAGGCAACGGAGGATGCGGATGCAGAATGGGGGAGGAGAGGACGAAAATGGAGCAGTGAAAAATAAAAAGGAGATCCTCTCTTTCTCTCCGAATGCCTCTCACTCTTTTGCTCCGCATGGCGCATCGTCTGAACCTCCCTCGATGCGGATAGTCCATGCGCGGTCGCGTACGCCGCAATAAATTCCTATGGACCGCCAAACATTTCTCCCTTCTTTCCTTCCGCGATTTATCATAGTACTGAATTTATGCGGCCAACCAAGAGCCTCGAACTTCCCTTTAAATAAGTTGACGAAGGCACGTCGAGCTTCGAAGTTCCTCTCTCGCGAGATATCGAGCGATCATATTGCGCGCTATCTCCGATGCCAGTCTCGTACCCCGGGTAATTTGACGCCCGCTTTGGCACGATCGAAATTTCAAATTTCGAAAAGCCGATGGATGAGGGATTTTGCGCAAGTACGAAGCTCACCGGGGATGACGGTGGAAAATTCACGCGACAGGCTACGAGGGTGAAAGACCTCGTAGAAGATTCCTTAAGTAGGATGAGGACGCGCTACTTAACCGGCGAATTTCGCGATCGGAAGGAAGGAGTGTGAGTTTGTGAAATAAGGGCGGTATAATTCGAATATTTCGCGAAGTTTCTTTTTCGTAATAATTTCGGTTTCCATTACATTTATTAGAGTAGGTTGCGAAGGATCAAATAGGTTCTGTAATCTCGTAAACCGCAAAATGCTACAATACGTAATACGTCGTATCCTCTTAAGTGGTACAAGCCTACGAACCTCGGTTTTCCTCGGCACGTTGCAAGCAACAAGCACGAATGCAGGCGCGCGCTCAAAGACGCAAATTCATCCCGCAATTTGAAACCGAGGCATAAACCAGCCTGCACTTCGGTACCGCAGCATTGAAATCCGCGCTTGCTCTCGGAGGACTCGAAATTGGAGCCCACGTTCGGAAATCTCATACCGCTTTTTAAGTAGCGAGGAGCGTGTCGCCTTTCGCTCGCGAATCCAATTTGCTCGAAGCGCGCGCGCACACAGCCTTGAACACAACCATAGGCCCAAAGAAAATATGTTTCTTCTCCCTCTTATCTTATGTTTTTAACCGTAGTTGAGCGGCAATCTAGAAATTTCTCAAACCCTATTATTTATGCTATTGTCATTCCTAGTCCTTCGCGGTTGAAAACATGTTTTAACTAGTGGTGGTTAGTGGTCGACACGATCAGCGGGTGCTCGCGCTTCGCGCTCGCCTTGCCGGGCGCAGAAAAGCTTCGGTTTCTGCAATAGGCACGTCCGCGTAACTCATGTTTCCATACTTGAATTTCTCACAATTTCGAAACGGTTGAAGATGGCGGTGCATAAAGTTTCGTGGCACTACATGGGTATGTACTTGATGTGCATGCCAAATTTTGTCTGAATCCGGCCAAACGGCTGAACGGATCGCAACGAAATTTGGCATGTACTTTGAGTATATATTTATTTGGTGCCAGGAAATTTTATGTATCGTTATCTTCAGCCGTTTAGAAATGGCGGCAAAATTAAATTATATTCGAAATTTGAATTCCCCGCCATTTTGTACCGGTTCAAGATGGCAGCTCACAAACCTTAATGTGAACTCACAGTAGTGTACTTGATTTTTGTGCCAAATTTCGTCCCGATCGGTTCAGCCGTTTTTCCGAAATCGAGGATATACACGGAGTGTGTGTCACACACACACATCCGAACGGTTTTCAGGATGGTGATTGCATAAGTCACTCCCTTTACGGTCGTGCCTAAAAATTCGTGAAATTCAACGCACGCACGAGTCCTTTCGCAAACAAAAACCTAAATCTAGTAAATTTCCCTCTTTGAATCCGAAGAAGCAAATCGGCCGGAGTAAACGGTCTAATATCCACTTGCTCGTCCCAGTGGAACGAGTTCCTCGCGAGTCAGACTTGTTGTTCGAGTCGTTGACCGAACTACTGATCCATGGCCATTGAAACGAGAGGCACCCTCGACTCGCTCCGCCTCGAAACTTTTTAAGCATTTGCCTACCTCCTGTGCCATCCTCCCTTCTGCTTTTCGTATTCTCTCGCAACGTCGACCGGCGCTGCCGATCCTCACGTAATTTTTATTCGCGCGCAACTACAAGGAATGACTCTCTTCGCAAGAGTGGCATCTGGCTAAAGGTGAAAAGCTGAGTAAATGGCCAGGGTATCGGCTGACGCGGCTATTAAGCGACATTTAACGCCATTCGAGGATCCGATGGCTAGACGCGAAGAGGAAGGTGCACGAGAATCTCAAGAAGATCGATAGGGTCGTTGCGAAATCTGGCGCGGGGTGGAGGACTGTCCTATGCGAGCTTAGGTTTACGATAATTAACGTTAATCTAAAATAGCAAAGGCTTCAACGGCGGGGCAGGGGTGAGAACTTAGAGAAACTCTGTACATTTCGCATAGGTGCAGGAGGAGGAGAAGGTGGAGGATCTCGACTTAATTTTGTATCCGGGTGGGCGACGCTGACGATAATTCGAGCGAAAGTCTCGTTGAAGGACCATCGCAGCGAGGGAGGACTAAAAGGAAGAGAGACGGAGAGAGAAAGAGAGAGAGAAATGAAGCTTCCACGAGACGGCAAGGAAGGAGAAATTAATGCGCCGCGAGGATGAAAATTATTCTGGAAGCCTCTAGTTTTGCATTATTCAAATGAGCGCCGTTCAGATGTCGTAAACCGCCCTTGCGTTCCTTCCTCTAAATGTCAGACTTCTAATTCTGGCAATCTATCGATCCGATTTGTCTGCAAAATTCACGGTGCGCAAACTTTGTCATTTTCTCGTTCAACCTCCCTCTGTTCTTTCGTCAACGGGCTTTGCCTCTACCTCTCATGCCACACGCGAAGCGCAACGATGTAACTCGTAAAGTCCACAAAACTCGGTTATAGTGAAACTTGTTGACGGGAAACTATGGGGGTGCTTAAAAGTTTCGACCAGCTGAATTTACTCACGCATTAAATCCAATAGTATGTAAATGCACAGCGACTCCTGATTTCTCTTGGTTTTGCGTTTAATGCGTGCTCGTGACGAGCGGACAGTTCGATGACTCGAAGAATTGGGTTGTGGGACGAGAAGCTCACGCGTTTTACTCTTGAGGCGCGCGTCCCGATATTCGTCGCGGAAGTGCCGAGGTAAATTGCATCACTTCCGCCGCGCGAATCAATGAACGAAAAATCGTGTTCCTCGGTTCCGCGACCGCGCGGCACGCGCGATGCTAGATGGAGTATCAGTCGTGAAAAATTGCCGTAAAATCCCAGAGAGCGCGTGCGATATTGTGGAGATTACACGGAAGTTTGCGTACTTTACGAAAGAGTATCGAGCGCCAGCTTTCGGGCCGGTCGGTAGAGAGCCCACGCGCGGTCCGCCGTTTTATTGGTCGGTTAGAGCCGCGTTTTATCGGACAATCAGGCTTTTGGGGGGAGCGCGAGACGAAAATAACAATGCGAAGTCAAATATAATTTGAGCGAAGGACCAAGCGTGAAAAGGATACTCCAATTGTTTATGAGACTGTTAATTTATTAATGGTCGCGTGGAAGGCGCTATGAATTCCTTTGCACGCGGTATAAAAAATACGGCGGTTAGCTGATCAATATTTCTTCGACGCATACATTTTTTTCGTACACGTAATATACGTACCTAATATTGACTGTAGAAGCGTCGTCGGTTCTCATAGCGTGGAAGGCGCTCGAAGGTAGTCTTGCGAATTTTTCATCGCCGTTTAGAAGAGGCACGCGGCCGCTTGAAAAATTCGAGGGTCTTCTAAACCAGCCGGGGACTGCGAAAAGAATCGTGGCACGTCACTCTTTAACGCCGCTCACTGCTGCCACGACTAAAACCTTGAAAAGCGATTCTTCCTCTTAATCCCGAAGGCGCGATTCGCGACACTTTCACACGGCGGAATCCTTCGCGACCAAGCAGAGGAAGGGACAGGTGCCACTTGCAACAAGTAGGCGCCTGACCGAGCGACGAAAGCTCGGTATAAAAAAGTGCGATCCTCGCGGTTGAAAGGATCGATGAAATTCCTTGAGAATTTTTCCCGACTTGAATCCCACTGACGCTTGACGAGGGTAAATTGCGACGCAGTCGTGGCAGCGATCCCAACGGAAGGAGCCGAGACGTCTTCGTTTCTGACGATTGGTCCGAAACAAGGTTATCGGTTCAACGAACCGCCCTTCTAACCACGTGACCGAGAACTTGCCCTCTCGGAGTGAACCACCGCCGCGACCAACGACGACGAACCTTGGCGCCTATCGATCACAAGAGGGGTACCATCCACAGCTTTCGAAAATTTCTGCCGACGTCCCCCGAAGGACGTCGCACATTCGCCCAACTGCTGACCCTCGGCATCCGTTAATCCTTAAAACTTCACAAGAAATACTGGTACTCGCTCTCGTGATCCCGGATCCAGCACCTGCGAAATATCCTTGACGATGGAGAAGCTCGAAGAACGGTGCATGTGTGTCTCGAAGTACCTTCAAACTCATCGCATCATGGAAAAACTGTTAAAGTCCTCGAAGAAACGTTAAACTCTCTTCGTTCACGGTATCGAATCGGACCCTTCGCTCGACACCGAGTCGGGCACTCTCGCTCGTTACAACCGTAGTAACACGTGCGCCATAGTAAGGGCAGAGAGAAAACTTTCTCCCTTCTTCCCTCTTCTTTGGAAGTTTCCACGCGTCACTCTCGCGCGACTAAAGTCACCGAGTGGATCCCCCGCGATCAGCTTCTTCTTAAGCTCCTTTCCGAGAGCTGAGCCGGGTATATCGCGAGTGTTCGGCGAAGCACGATTTGCCTTGCGGAAACAGTAACGAGATCCTGTCACCACCCGTCTCCTATTTCATGGGGAAGAATCGTCAATGGTCAGATATCTCTGAACTATCTCGCAGGACTAAGCGACAACGGGCTACCCTCTTCTGTGGCTTGACTCTCCTCTCACTGTCTGCCAAGCACCGGCACCAGAAGGGACACGCACAAGCGCAAGTGGGGGCCGCGAGCGGACTCTTCCCTTTCCCCGCTGACTCACGGGGGTGGTTCGCCTCCTCGATATCGACGGACACGTGCGCGCCGCGACGCGCCTCGAGCACTCGCGGATCCTCTCGCTTCTGGCCACCCTACGCGGAATTCCTCGCGTACTCGCGTGATAGTCGACACGCCAGCACGAGGCAGCCGTGCAACCGGTCGCGTTCCACCGAGCCCGCTCGTTCTCTCCCCTACCACCGTGCACCCCTCTTCCTCATTTTTCTACCCTTCTGACGCAAGAGTCGGATTATTCCAATCCACCACTCTCCTCTCCTTCCAATCTCTCACCCCCGAACCTCGTCGCCTTCCTTCTCACTCCAGCCTGCCTAATCTCATTACCCGTTCTACCCGGCGAACGGTATCACAATCACCATCAGCACCAGAACTAGCACCAGCACACCACCGCAATCATCACAACCATCACCGAAAATTCTTGCATTCACCCTCTCCACATCGCTCTCCACCTCTCTCGGCACCTCATCGGCACCCTTCTTCCTCTTACCGCACAACACGCACGCAAATCCGCTCACCACCGCGTTGTACTTTTGCTCCTGCTCGCGCGATGGGTCCCTCTCTCCCTTTCACTCTCTGTCTCTACTCTCTTTCTCTCTCTCTCTCCTCTCTCTCTCTCTCTCCCTCCTGCTCTCGCGGCGCGGGACTTTCGCTAGTTCGTTTGTAACGAGAGATGAGAGAGAACGTATCGCACGAGGATCGGACGATCGCGAGAGATCCCGGGATCCGTTCGCCGACGTCGACGCCGACGTCGTCGCCGTCGTCGTCCCTTCCTCGACGGCGCACCGACGACCACACCGGAGGAGGGAAGGAGCGTAGAGATGCTGTGCGAACCACCGCGAACGACGCGCCGCCGAAAACTGAGGGAGGAAGGAAGCGAAGAGAGTGAGAGATAGAGAGAGCGCGCGAGTGGCGGGGTGAAAGAGAGAGGGGTAGAGAGAAGGGGAGAGGGAGAAAGAGAGAGAGAGAGAGAAAGAGAGAGTGAGTTTCTGGCACTGTTCTTCTCCTCCTCCTTCGTTGCCCGGGGAGCGGCTATGGCGGCGGCCTGGCTCTCACTGCTGCTCTCCCTCGACACGGGGGTAGCTGCTGGAGGAGGAAGCAGAGGGACGAGGGAAGGGCGCCAGGGTGGGAGGGGTGGACGATTACCCTCGCAGCATCACCAGAGCGCAGGACCAGCCCGCACGAAACCGCCGCTTGACGACGGGGGATGCCCCGGAGGGAGAGGTGCGCGTGGTGGGGATGGAACGACGGGGGACAGAGCGAGAGGGGAGACAGAGAGAGAAAAAGGGGAAAGATGATGGGAGGAGGTGGGTAGAGGGAACGAGCGAGTTGCGAGAAAGGGAACGAGAAATTGGATGGCGAGAGAGAGAGAGAGAGAGAGAGAGAGAGAGAGAGAGAGAGAGAGAGAGAGAGAGAGAGATGCGGACTTGGGGATGGAATCCTGTGGTGGGTGTTTGGGAGAAGGGATGGCACAGGGAGAGAGAGGAGAGAACGGAAGAGTGATAGAGGCTCTGGGAGTGGGAGAGAAAAAGTGGAATGAGAAACGAGACTGGATGGACGAGCGGGAGAAGAAGATGGAAAAGTATGAATGCGGATGTAGCGTAAAGCGAGTGGTGGAGGAGAAAGATGGGGGGAGGGAAGGGCAACGTGTCGGACGAGAGAAGGAGATGCACGAACGAATGATCTTGGAGCGCGAAGGGGGTGGTGGTTCGAGAGAAGGGAAAGGGCCGCGGGATTAAGCGAAAGATGAAGAGGAAACTCAGAAGGCGCGAGTGGATACGAGACGAGGAAGGAGAGTGGAAAGGAGGTCGAAAGGCGTGCGTGGCGCATATGCGGAAGAGACAAGGGGAGAGAGCGGAAGCGTGGAATCTTGTGGAAGAGAACGAAATTTGGAGGAAGTGACGCTGGAAGGAAAAAGGGAAGGAGGTGAAAGTGGAAGTGGAAGAATAAAAAAAAAAATGGGCAGCAGAGGAATCTAATCCATTTTCACCCTGAGGTTATTCTCATCCGGCCAAAAGTAATGCACCCGGTTACGGAAAATTGTGAGAGCATTAGAAAGACAAATACTCTCCGAAGAAGAAGTGTAATTGGAAGAGGTAGAGAAGAAAAGATAAATAATCGTGAAGGATCGAAGAGCATACACGCGGAATAAAATAGAAGAAGAAGAAGAAGAGAGAAAAGAAATGGTAGAGAGGAAAAATCCGACGTGCTCCCTTGCCTTCTTCACGCCAGCAAAATGCGAGGATAAGAGTCGAGAGAGAGGAAGGTCCCCACAACTGTCCCTCTCTTCTGGCGCAGCGGCGCACGTCCACCGCATACCGAGCAGCGTCCCGGCGCCACCGACGCGGTTCTCCAGAGAAAAACGAGGAAAGAGGGTGCGTCGCGGTGGCCCTGCGTTACCGGCCGACGTCGAGTCGAGTCCATCGAACCTGTCTCACGCTCTCCTAAAGAAAAAAAATCATCTAAACACCTTCAAAACCTTTCAATCATTTTCTGGACAATTCACCGAACTCCTCTCATCCGGGAGAATTTTCTCGCGAAATCATTTCTCAAGCCATTAGACCTGTAAGTAAGAAGAATCGACTTTGCCGAAAAATCTCACGATCGATCGCACGAAATTTAATTGCCGGTCATAGACACACGACCCCGAGTCCTCCAGGTCGGGAGAAAAAGTCCGTCGATAATCCAGCGGCGCAAAAACCGTCACGTCGAGAACGTGGCAGGCTCCACCGTAACCGTAAGTTGTAATCCCATCGACCCTAATCCCTTTCGGGTGAAAAACAGGCCCTTCGTTCGCACGGTAATTAACGATCGATCGCGCCTGATCTCGTCGAAACGCGTCGTCCTCGCCGTCGTCGTCGTCAGCTCGACGATCGATTAATCACCGTCCAACTCCTCCAACTTCCAGGTCCTATCCCTCACCCACCGACGAGCCAAACGCATCGACGCACCACCACCATTTCTCCCTAGCTAGAACGAACCCTTGCCCGCCCGACTCCCATCAACAACGCTCGATTCTCGGTTCTCGACTTTTCGCCACCCTAAAATTGAATCGCTCTTTATTTGTTCCTCCCTTGCGACTCGTACGCGAGCATACCGCCACCGTCCCCGATTCGCGCCTCGCGCGGATTGAAAAATGACGATCATTAAAATTGACTCCGGGGCATTAACCACCACTGTAGGGATGGCAGAATGGAAAGGGTGCGAGAAAGGGGTGGGATGAGACAAAGGGAGTGAGAGAAGGTGGATGCTCTCTCTAACGACACTTTCATACGACACGGGCGTGCTCCTGGCGTTCCAGCCGATTCCACCGATAAAACTTTCCTCATGAATATTTTATGAGGGCAACCGGTCGCGACGCAAACCCTACCCTCGCTCTTTCTTTCTCCCAGGACGAGGTGCAATGCTCGGTCAAGGATGCAGCCCATGGTCCCCCGCTGCTTTTATCTCACCTTATCCACCCGTCTTCCCCTTCCTTCGTCTCCTTCGTCTCGCACTTCTCTTTCTCGTCCGCGGAGACGGCAGCCCTCGTTACGACGTTCCGATCGGCACAGCTGCCCTCGCGTGTACGACGCGATTTTCCTCGCATCCAAGATGGTTTTATCCACCTTAGCGAGCTCGCGAGCGTTTCGTTTACGACGCTCCGGCTCTCCGACGCGGTAATTATCGTTAATACCTCGTTAAGTCTCATTAGTCGATTCCGGGCGCGAACTCGAGATTTCGATGGAATGTAATCTAAGTTGCTTCGCCGATACTATCTTTATAAATTTTTATGAATATGGTTGTGCAGTGTGCTCGATCAGATTGCAAGAGAATATTTTTATTTAATGTGTGAAATTGTTGAGAGTCCCGGTGCACAGTACAAAAGCTTTCGGAAATTTGGAGACGACCTTAATGAGCAAACTGCCTCTACCAAAGTAATTTACGTACAGAGTCGAACTATACGCAACTCGCCAAAATCTCTCGTAGCTTCCACTTGGCGTCGCACGCGAGCCGATCGGCCAACGAAAGCCCCGATTTCCAGGAATAAACATTAGCATAACTTCCTGGCCGATTACGCCCTCCTCCAGCGACACCACCACTGCCTCCTCTTCATCCTCGGCACGTGACGTCTGCTCAAGCGTTCGAGAACGAGACCACTCCTCCTCTAGGACGCATCTAATCCTCGCTATGACGGTCAGGCTCGTATACGCTCGCACTTACGTCCCGGTGGTGGTATGTACCATTTATGTGGCCCGGCTTACATGCACTTTAGCGTACTTAGGCCCGATTATGAACGTGACTTAACGTGCCACGCCTACGGCCCTCGTGAAGTGTTGCCTGCGCCTCGTGTTTCCTCGTAGGTCAACTCTGAGCAATTTTCCTTCTTTCTCTCTCTCTCTCTCTCTCTGTCTCTTGCCAGCGATCTCCCCAGTTCTCTACGCCTCCTCTCGGAATAACGCTTAGCACCGCGCCGCGCAACACGGCGAGACACGCGAATTTCGCAGAAAATTATTTGCACCAAGGATCAACGGATTATCGGACACGTGGCACTCTACAGGAAAATTCTGGAGAGACTTCGCGCGTGTGAAAGAAAAAGGATGAATCGAGGAAGTAAATATTGCTAAAGCGATACAGATGTGAAGTGGTTAGACATTGATTGTGCTGATGCAAATTACTCTTTTCTCAGATGAGGAATGGAATAAAAATTCTGGAGAGACAAACGGAATGCGAGGTCTCCGGTGATGAGAAACTGTACTTCGTTCCGGCAAACCTTAACTTAACGTATGACAAACCTACGTGTCGTTCGCACGGCATACCGATAAAACTGTCAGGCTAGGAGCACCGTGACGATCGATCTCCGGGCCTCCGCCCTGGCACGTACCAACAAGATTCAATTCGACGGGACGATTTGATGGTCTCGGGAGGGAAAACCAGCGTAAGCACCTGCCTCCTTTCTTTCCGCTTGGCATTTCTCTTTCTTCCTCCGTTATCCTTCGCTACTGCTCTTCGCAAGCCTAAAAAATGTCTAAAAAAATTGTGACGTTGGAAGACGTCTTCCTATGACGTCATCGTATGAAACGACCTTGTTCCTTTTTTTTGGTTTGTTGTCGGTGCGTTCGCCACTGGGTGAGGATCACGATTAGGGGTCGATCGACCGAGGAAAAAAGGTTTGCGCGGGCGTCGCCGACACGTCGGTATGACACATGACGCCGATGACGTCGAAACGACGGTAACCGAGTTCAATGATCCATGGACCCGTGTTACGCGCGTTGTAGCAATGTTTGGCATGGGGATCACGCGTTTATTGGACTGGCCGAAGTACGTGAGGCTCATTCTGGCGTGTTCATGGAATTTCGCGCATTGAACCGGCTAGGGACAATTCATCCGGTGCTATTCACTCTCCGACTAATGAACCCTGGGCTAATTAGAAGTTTTAACATTTAACTACGTCCCCGCTGACGTAACGGCGCGCGGCGCGGCGCGCATCACGGACAAACAATTTCCGAATTGAAAACTTTTCCAAACTTTTCGACAATGGGGAGAACGTATTTGGTATAGCCGGCTCGTCACAAGGCTTCAATCAGACGGATAATTCTTTGCAATTCTCATTCGTAGGATGCGTTATAAAAAATATTTTTTGACCCTTGTTTCTAGAAAGAATCTAGCCCACGTTGAGAAGAAACGTGAAGCTTTTCTTAGAACAACGATCCTACGGCACGTTTACGAAATTAACGTCTGAATTGCAATATCACTTAATCACCCTACTATTCCTTCACCGTAGATTCCACGATCGGCGAATAATCGGCTCCGCGGTCGGCTACAAGCGGCTTATTATCATCCTCCCGTAATCGCCTAATTAATCTCAATCACAGATCCCGCAGTTAAGCGCGTAAATTCTCGTGCAAAGTAGGTACCTACGTTCTTCTGATTTACATTAACGCGTCTGGTCGAGTTAACGATCTCAGCCTCCTTTCGAAGATTTAATGAGAAGACCACCCCCTGGACGAGAGAGGAACGGGAGGAGCCCTGAAGGATCTCGTCTGCGAGGCACGCGAGAAGGAGGAGAAGTGGAAAAGCGGAGCGGCAAGAGAGGGTCGAAGGTGGGAATACCCGCTAAAATTTCATCTTCACCCCGAGGCCATCGTTTTCCCTTCCGTCACGCCGCGCGCCGAACGACCATGATATACGGGGCTGAAGAGAAACGTTACATCTCGGGAATTGCCGAGTTTTCATTAAATATGCGGTTAAGTCGCGGATCTAATTGCCGCTTCCGCGACACGTTCACTCGCGTGGAAAAACTTTTTTCATCATCCTCTCGTCCCTTCGCGGTGAACTTTTCGAGCCGTAAAAAGGACCCGTGACGAAGTGAAGAGAACGAGGAGGGAGGTAAGACGCGTAAAAATTGTTACGATGAGAAACACGACGATCCTTCGGTGGAGTTTGCGAGGAACCAAGGGACTCGAATAGATTCCAGTCGCATAGCCGTGGGCGAGGACGTGCACGGACGCGAAGAGGCGGAGAAATTTCGTTTTAATTTAATTAAGCCGCTTCCAGCCGCTAATAAGAGCTCCGCCAGGGCCGGCCTCCTCCCCGAAAGCCGAACGATAATTTAATTATCGGCCCGTATCAATTACATTCGTCGATCGTCTGCTCCCTATTCTCCATTTTGCATCGGCCTCACGAGGCCTGTGGATCTTTCGAGGAAGAAATCATTTTTCTTATTACCTAGTTTTTAACAAGGAATAACGAAGAAATGCTTATCTATCGGAATCCGTAAATAACAATTCAATTATCATTGCCGATGGAGCGTAAAAGCAGATCGAGCTCGTATTTCTCGGTGAGGTAGTACGATGCATATTAATTTACCTTTACCATTGTAAACCCGTAGACTTTACGAGCTGCGTAAACATTGTTCTCCAATTCCAATTAATTTTTGGCAGCAATGGAATTGGTGTAATGAAACGCGGCGATAAAAAGACCCGACTGAGAATGTCACGGTCGATCGATCTCAAAAAGGGGGGCGTGAATTTACGCGTGCTCTCGACAAAATCATTATCGTTCGGTGAGAGATTCACGTTGAACGTGTAACGTAACAGGAGCCACGTGGAAACGTGTGTGCCAACGCGCGCGCACACCGTCTGGTAATTACGTTCGTAATGGATACCAAATCGACGAATACGAGACTTGTAATCGAATACTTCCATCCCGTTCGCCGCACTGTAATTTCCCTAGCAATCACCTTGATAATGATTAAGAAAACAAATTGTTACGATTGCGAGGCGAACAACATTTTGCCCCAACTCAATGTTTTTATTTTCGAATTTCACAAAGATACGATTAGCTGTTTGAAGTATCGTAAACCACCCTCGATTCTCATCCTTCGAATCACCGCGTGAGAGAGCTCGTTGAAGGGAAATCGATTTAATTTCGACTTCGCGACTGACCAAGGATATTTCTCCGGCGGTGAACCGTGGCATGAAAATATTTCGTGGATCGCGGAGAGAACGTGAGCGATTGATTTCGCGAATCGTCGATCGGGCCGCATTGGTGGCGCGGCCACCCCGCTGGAGGATCATTTGAATCGCAAATTCGCGCGGCCGATAATAGAATAAATGTTATTTGGTCGAAAGCCTCCACCAGGCTTCACTCGCTGCCACCCCCGCGATTAATTCTAAAGTTCGAAAGTGCGCCGTGGTCGCTGCTCTCCTATCCCACCCCACAATCGCTCATTGTATACGCGAAATTCATTTACCACTTCGTAAATAGTCCCGCGTGGAAATTGGGCGACGGAGAAGGATAGAGAAGGAGGAGGTGAAAATAGGAGAGGTGAGAAGTGGCGAAGATGTGCCCGAAGGGCAGGGAGGACCACGACATGGGAAGAGAAGAGGGCGAAGAAGCGCGAACCGCGGGAATTGGTTTCACTAATTTGAATTAAAACTTTTAGCATAAGCTGCGAGTGAATTGGTCGGTCCTGCTCCAAGGTCGTGGAGAAGCCTTCGATGAAAAAACGATGACTCGAGCGATGAATGATCGTCGATTGACCGCGAGTGCGAGCTGATTGAGAAAACATTCGGATTGAGCAATCATCGCGACGCTGTTATTATTATGGAATAGCTAGATGCAAACGAGAGGACACTTGAATAATTCCATGGGATGAAATTTGTCGAAACAATTAACGATGACTGTAATACCCAATTTACGTGGAACGAACTCGCTGTCAATCGCTGTCACTGATGACGTGCAATTAAAGGATGCAGAAAATATTGATTCTCGGGGGCACGTTTTACCGTGCTAACGTTACCGCCGAAAATCCCAAGTTCTTCTAACTCTAAGTTTTTCCTTGCTCTCCTTCCGATATCCGAGTTTCCTATCTGTCGGATGAGACGCTCGAAAGTGTGTTGCAAGCGCTCGAGAAAATCGCGACTCGCGTGCCTCGCCCACGCCAGAAGCCAATCGGCGCGGGCGCCCCCTTTTTCGAAGAAGAGGGGAAAAATGCGAAAAGAAGACACAAAGGGCGAGGAGGAAAAACAGAGGACACACACAAAGAAGTGGAATGCCTCGTGACCTATAAACGAAAAAACGTGTCACTGCTAGCTCTTTTCCGGCGTCATTCTCCACCTCCTCGTCCCTTTTCACCTCCTAGCTCTCCTCCGTCCCGCCCCATTCCTCGCTTCTCCACATTGTTTGCCAAAACTATCGCGCGACGAGAGAAGTCAAGAGATCGTTTCGCGGAGATACGGGATAGTTCGAAGGCCGTTGCGAGGAGAATCAAACGAAGCTCCATTTCATTCCCTGGGTTCTTCGGTGTTAACCCTTGAAAGGTTAGAAGAATTTCAACGATACGTGATCCCTATGGTCGCGCGCGAAAAGCCGAAAGCTTTTCACTGTAAGGTGAGAAACTCGTTAAGCCTGCGAGATTCAATATAGGTACTGGCTTTACTCGGAGCTAGTCATTTTCGAGGAATATGAATTAACGGATTACACGAGAAATCCCCATGAAATCCTCGATACTCGAATAATCCTTTGAATCATATCCCTGAGTACATTCACGGCGAACGGGGACGATCATTGTCCAAGAGTCTAAGTCTCTTTCTCCCGAGAGCGTTCACCCGCTTGTCCGAGCCAAACGACTTTTCCACTGACCGTCCGACCCAGCGACCAAACTCGGTCCAAACCCAGCACGGGCTCCTAGCTGTACTCTCTACGACACACTACGGGAGTCGTTTTCCACCCTCGTTCCAAACGACTTTTCTAGTGAGCGCCGTGCCGCACTGGTCGTCCACGTCCCCTTCTCCCAACACTCCACCCCCGCGAGCGTCTTTTCCGGCCGGAGTTTCACGAACGAGGCAGTCCGATTTCTCCGATGGTGCTGGACGGTCCGCTTTAGTGGCCGCTCCTTGGCCAAGAGGCAGTTTCTCCGACCCGAGGCGATGGAAGAACATTTTGAACGTCGTCTTTGAATTTTTCTAGGGGACCATGTTAGGTGCGCTAGTTTTACGATGCTTTAATTTCTTGCGCGAACTCGATTGGGGACCGCATTTTCTATTCGCCGAGCGATCTTACTTATTTTCTCATTTTTAGACAATGTTAGTTCTGCGACGACAATGGTAATAGACGAGGACAGGATAATGTAAGGAGCTTAGAACCTTAAGGTATCGACGTGTCGTAGATTAATGATGAAACTTCAAAGATGATTCGGAGATAGTCTTATTTAGAAATGTTCACATTGTTCCACTGTAACACAAGACAGTCCGTTATTTCTCCTCCTCTATTCCTAACCACAATAACCAATTCCCTCTCGGATTTCCAATAGCATTCCTCGTCACCTATCCTTTACCAACCCTACCGCATCCCTTAACCGAAGAGCGCCAAAGGGCATTCCAAAAATTCCACTTTTAATTCGGCCCCATCATCCGCTCGATTCTTCGAATAAGCGAAACCTCGCGCATTCCACGAGGGAAACGATGGAGCACCAACTCGCCCCGACCATCGGACGCTACTATGACGGGAATTCGAGCAACAGGCCGTTTAACTCGAGGACGACTCCCTCGCCCTCTCACTCTATCGTTGCAAGCCGCTTTGAGAAACATCGCCGAGGGCCAATTTAATTATTCGAAAATCGAATCATTCGCAAACTTCGCGATCGTCGGGTGAGTGTGTAATTTACAAACCTTCAACTCCCTTCAAGTAAAATGCGAACTTTTTTCCAGCTCTAATGGTCATCCAAAATTGGACTTCAACGACGAAGTAGGTCGTGGAAATATCGTAAGCGGAAATAATTTGCGAAATGAACGAGATGATCCGTGGAA
This sequence comes from Tiphia femorata, assembly GCA_944319695.1. Classification (NCBI taxonomy): domain Eukaryota; kingdom Metazoa; phylum Arthropoda; class Insecta; order Hymenoptera; family Tiphiidae; genus Tiphia; species Tiphia femorata. The sequence continues at coordinate 8,846,832 of OX090902.1, forward strand.
AATGTGGGAGGTTAAAAAGCTGAGAAGAGTTACGAGGATCGGCTAAGGAGCACGAGGTCGTGGACATCAGTCGCTGTTGAATGAGGCCGTGCGAGACGAGTGGTCCTTCCTTCGGCTGATGCCCAATTAACGATTGAGTAAATCCAGACGGCCCGCTTGAGGGTGCCGCAAACTCTCGACACCTCGGTAAAGGTCTCCTCACGCAAGACCTCGCTTCAGCTCATCTCCTCCGTTGTTCTCTTTCGTCGACACGAGAGCAAGCGTGGAAGAGGACGATTATGCTTCACCCTTCGTTCTCGAGAATGAAGAAAAAGAACAAGAAGAAGAATTCGGAATAAGAACGGAAACGTACGAGAGGGAAGAAGAAACGAAAACGTAAATATCTGCAAGAAAGAAAACTGAAGCCAGAGGACAAATTAAAAAGTACTCCGGCACCGATTAGATCAACTGCGATTGGAAAAACGACGATGGACAGCAACGAGGACATTACAAAAGATCGCCCCGTTAGACACTTAATAACATCGTCGTCAATCAATCGGAATCGTTGGTCGGGAACGCAATGTTTACTGTGAAAATCCAACAGAAGGATTAGTCGTAATGTCGAAATCCCTAGTCTTCCAATCTCACCTCTTCTCTCCGCCAGTATTCTCACACGTGTCATTAATAATAAAATACGCGGACGATTGAGCTCTGAGCATAATGACCGATCATCGGTGGGGCACCCGGCGCTAATGGCGTAACTGGTTAACGAATCGAGGGATGGGTTTGCATTAATAATCCACCGAATTACGGGCGACGTTGATTATATGGAAATACGTCGTTCGAAACCGGCGAACGCGAGCTCGTGCTTCGCCGTGGGGAAAAATTAATGATCCGTTTAATTACACCCGCTGTTACGACTGGGTACACTTCATGGCGCCATTCTTTCTGTTAGTCCACGTGCCCACCGCCTGAGAAACGCGAAGATTCCTGTCGATCGCGAGTTCCACGAGATACAAAAATATCAGACGAAGTAAGCGCGCGCCACCCCTGGAGCCGCCATTAGATAATGAACTGGAGAGAAAGGAAGAGGATTGCAAGTGAGACGAGAAGCAAGAAGGAAGAAAAGGAGTGGCCCTCGTAGAGCGGGATGAAGAATTGCCGCGTACCGCGCCTCGTTTCCTTCCAACGAGAAATCTCTAACAAAGAAGGATAGCAACGCGGAGGAGCAAACGAAAGGGAATCGAATCATTTGTAGGAATAATCGTAAATTCGCTCTTGGAGTATAACATCGAGAGCGAAAGGCGGAATTGGAGCGAAAAAGGAAATGAGGGGGTTCGAAGTACCGAAGCCAAAATTTGTAAGGGACGTGGAAGATCGTGGTGATCACCCTCTCCGGTATACTCCCGAATCTGTTGATCCGCCTATTAGCGTGGAAAAAGTTGGAGAAGCAAAGGTAGAGAACGAAAGGGAGAAGGTTAGAGAGAGAGAGAGGGGGAGAGAGAGAGAGAAGCAGGGAGAGGGAAATGAATGAGAGAGAATTGAAGGCCGCGCAGCTTCCATTCCAGCTGTGGCCTTCAAGAACCCCAACCCCTGTGAAAATCAATGTGAGCCGCTGTAGTCTCCCTACTACCCGTTCTGATAACGTATTCTCTTCTGACCCCCTCTTTCTTCCTCCTCACCTCCTCTTACCATCCTCTCAATCTCTCCCATTCTGGACCGTCTCTTCCTCCGCTTTGTCCTCCTTCCGCCTAGCCCTGGATCTAAAAATATATATAGGCGTCTGGGCGTGTATATAGCCTTGCTAACTGCTGCTCCTCATCCTCCTCCTCCTCTTGCACCTTCAGCAACGACGACGCCGGCGACGTCGACGGCATGCAGCCTCCCCAGGTTCCTCCCCAGTTCGCTTCTCTATACGCAACGCCAGCGACTTTTCGCATTAACTCGATCGGCCGAGCACTTTGGAAGCGCCCAGTACCGATAATCGCTCGCTCGTCGGGAGCCTAAGAGAGGCACGATCGCGTTATTATTATTAACATCGATATGCCAGCTACATACACAGGCTCGGTCTAATTATGCAGGAATTGTGCAACGGTTACGTTCACCGAAGAACTCGCAGTCGTCTCGTTTTACCGCGATGCATTGGCGAACATTTTTAAAGTTTAATTCTCTAGTTAGGGGTTCGTTGGTTTTTTAGGATTCGACTTCCTGGAAAAATATCGTCGAGCGTAACTGTTTTTGACTTTGGCCATCTACTTCCGTCGTTTTTGCCTTTTTCGGTGGTGCACGTTTCTTCTATTCGTCGATATAAAATCAATAACCATAAACAGTATAAGACTGCCTACTTTATGGAATTTGTTCACCCTTGAACTTCGTACGGGAATACGCATTATCTACAATGTTTGGTTCCTCAACGTGGAACTAAGGGAGCAATAAGGTAGATTGCTAACTCGGTAATAGGACATCGAAGTGGCCGCATTTAATGCAGTCACCAAACGTTATGGTAATTATTTATTTCTTTGCGACTATTACAAATTACACCACGCAGGACGTTACTACTTATACTTTTTATTGAGCCGGGTCCTATGTTAGTTATCGCTTCTCAAGTGGCGCGGGTCGCTGCTAGTATCCCCTTCAACTTTTCTTCCACCCAGCATAGTACTCAGAGGGAGGATAATGCACTTTCACAGTATGATAGAATAGGAGCAGGATGACACAGCGGTGTGGCAGATTATTTTCTTTAATTATATGTATATGTATATATGACGTTTATTATAAATTATCGTTAGAACGAAATTACGACAAGTCAATAAATTTGAATTAAATTTAAATCCTAAATTATCCTATAAAAATTATAGAAAAATTTTGGAACGAAACTCATACCTATCGAAAGAGTTTGTGATTCTGAACGCAGTAATGTGCATCTTTAGAGCGGCTCCTGGGTCCAGAGATATGGGCTCCAAAAGTTTTTCGGGTTTTGAAATCCAATTATTTGACAACGTAATGTTAAAGTATGCATAATGGATCCTCTGCTAAAAAATCAAAGTCCTAGGGCCATCTGGACCCGAGAGACAGCATCACAAGCTATTGGCGTTCTTCAATGGACTTCCTCAACTTTTGGATCTTGTATCTAGGGAACCAGGAGCCGCTCGATCTGAAGATGCATATCAGTGTGTTCAGAAACACGAAATCTTTCGATTGGTACCAGTTTCCTTCCAAAATTTGTCCGTAAACTTTCATAGGATAAGAGCCTATGGGCGCTTGGCATTAGCCTTTGAATGATACTTGACCGTTCCTCAAGCGTGAGTCTATTTATGATTATTTTCCAGGCTGCGCTGAACATAAATATCAATGAGACTCGTCAGGATGACAGCTCGGACTAACAAATACCGCTATCGAAAATTCTATCCAACCTATAAAAAAACACTCTTTCGAAGCCGTGTACAGAGTATCCCGCGCAACTGGGACAAGCTGTAGCGTCAAAACGGTAAAGGATATAAAACAATTGTACTAAACAAAATTAAATAGTTTGGAGTGAGGCCTGATACGGTGAAACGCCTCCTTCGAATGTGGAAGTATTTGGATGATTTCAGAGTCACCCCTAATTTTTTCAATAGAACTACAATTTCTTTTTATACACCTCGATGCATTCTTTAATTCTCTACAAAAATGTATTAAGATACTTGGATCGAAAATCCGTTAATTCACAAGATATTTCACCTGCGGTTATTTAACATAGTATTATATGTATGTGAACTGTGGAACCACATTTGAACATTATTCTTTGTCGACGTTTTCGTTGTTAAATATACAAATGTATGCTTAAAGAATATAAAACAAATATATATACGAATCATATGCTGACCTGGCCGTATACGAAGAGTGCGAATGTTGTGTGCACATCGCGCACAAACGCAGTCTATCCAGCTGTTCGCTACAAAAAGTTCGTGATGTTTCCTTACACGGAACGGCGTGTAAGATATAAAATAATAGACTCGGCAACGTTGTGCAGTGTATGTATTGATAACGCAGTTGCTACCTGGACGGAGTTTGTTAAATGGGTCGATGAAGGTAATGCAGTGACAGAAGATGGGTAAAACAGCATGCTATACTGGGTGGTAATGGGTCTGCAAACCCCGAATGGAGGGGGTTACATCAAATACACGGGGATAGGGAGGCTTAATAGGATCTGTAGTTACTGATAAAATTAAAACTACGCTATTGTCACGGCCCAAGCGCTCGCCGGAGCGGCCAGCACCGCGAATACCTCGCGACGAGATACCGCGATCGATACATTGCGAACGTTTTACTCGAATAAATGCAATTTATAAAGGGGAGGTGCCTGTACGTGGGCCACGTGGCTACAATACTTCTCTGGCAGATTGTCTAATGTGTGAGCGAAGAACATTGGCCCACGAACGCGAATAATTTCAACAGTGAAAATCCCATGCGAGTTTTTTTTAATCGGCGAAGCAAAATAAATGATAACTGTTTTCTGCGGTTTCTATTGTCACGACAGTCACGACAGTTTTTATTTCATCGTTGAAAAATATCGTTAATGGTTATTGTCAAGGTTTTTCGTGCGCATTTGAATGACGTGACACTTGACACGTTAAGGCGGAAACACCCTCATCGTCTCGTCATGCCATAACGCATACTGTTACGAAAGTACACGACACGGTACAATTTTCTGAAACGCTGTTCTACACGAAACGCACAAGTATCATTGAAATTTATCATTGTCACGGTACCAGAATCGCGTCGCTTTTTTTTTGTTATAAGCGTAACGGAAGCGTAAAGATGTTCTCCAGTATTTCACAAGCGTCATTGCAATGTAATGCCAACGGGCATAATTGACGTAAAAAAAGAAGTAATTATACTATAAGATTTACGCATACTTCACAGTAAAGTATAAAATATTAAATGCCCACGAGACCGGAAATTGCACTACTGTGGACCGCATACAGCCCACAAATATACATTCAAAAGCAAAATGTTGGATTCCGTTGCAATCGCATATGTAAAAATAAACTTCGACGTAACGAGACGTGGTATTATCCGAAAGTTCTTTCGTTGAATTAAATTAAATCAAATTAAACTCATATACGGTACGCGTGAATTATCTTTGCTACAGACAAGCAGCGGTAATAAAATCGGCGAAGTTGATGGCTCGAAATCGAGGGTGGTAAAAAGGGCGAGGCCGTGAGGAATTAATGCGCCGAGAAAGCAACCGCAAAACGACAGGAGATGACAGCGTTACAATTTCGCGGAGAACCGATGCGACGAATAGAATTAATCGTCGTTAAACGCGAATGCGCGAGTGTCCCTAATTATTTCGTCGCCCTCGTGTAAATCCCTCGACGGTAGCGTACAGCAGGCGGTCGCATTCGTTGCCGCGGAATGGCGAACGTTTCGCAGTTACGTTTACGTTGACGATGCATTTCGTTCGTGTAACTCGACTCGCTCGCTCTGCAGTGGGATTTTCTAACGGCCACTTTACACCGGAGTAATTCACTTGGTACGTCGAGTACGCATGGTACCGCTGCTGGTTTTACGCGTGCGCGCCTCGAATTACAAACATACAGTTTTCGTTGGTCGATTAATCGAATAAGAGACTTACTCGCGCGACACGGGTGAGTAAATGTAACGAAAAGGACAATTGAGGCATCGACATTCGAATTTCTTTATCGTTCGTGCCAGTGAGTTCTTTTCAATTCAACGTACATACGCTTAACACTTTGATCGTCGTATCACCCGAATTCGGATGACGTATTCAGGGCCTGATTGTAAATGATCTAAGCAGATATCTGGAAGTATGATTAACGCTTTAAATAGTTGACTAACCAGTCACCGAAATTCAAGATGATGCGGCAGTGAACGTGTTAAAAGATTACAAACGTGATTCGAAGGTGGCTGACTTCGCGAATGAATCTACCCGGGTCCAATGAATACTCAATGAAGGGTAAAAACTTGGATCAAAGTTTCCAGTTCCGTCTCCTTCGTAATGTCCATCGCAAAATCTCTCCATCGTCTCGTGCGACGGTAGCGTTTGAAACCACCGTTGTATTCAACAGTGAGAGCATTAAATGAACATTTCTGGACAATATTCTGTATCTTCCGTAAACAGAACAGAATTTACATGAAATTTGGTATTCCTATGTTTTAGAGGTCACTAATCACGAATCCGGCATCCAAATTGTAAAATTCAAAATGGCGGATATGATATGGCTATATAAAGCAGTCAACATTTTTTGTTTATTATAAAAATGTGTATTTAAGGATTTGTAAGCTTGCTCGTTAAAAATGTAGACCTAATCAAGACGTAATTAAAAGGCATTATTCAATACTATTATTGTAGTAGTAAATTTTTACAATTAAACACAATAATAATACTCAACTGAAAGTAACATCTGCGGCACATGTTATTTAGGAATTTCGGAAAAATATATTTTTAATACAAAAATTTATTTAAAACGATGTCTTATAAAAATGATTACTGTAAAATACAGCGCGTCATTTTTTATTTAAATTTATGCAACATTCCGCTTTCAGTGGAAATGAATCAGCTAAGTTATACATAGATTCTGAAGTACAAGTGAATTTTTTAAAAAAGAATGTATGGCGGCAAGGCGGCGAATTATAACAGTATGAGAACGAGATCGACTGGTGACGAAAACGAAAAAAATTTATGAAGTCTGCATGGACAGAGATAACGTATCACAATTGAAGAATTGTTTGTGAATGATGATAAGACGCATCAACTTTGTAAAACATTTGATTGGACAGGCGTATACGAATTATAATTTGAAAATAGCTTGTGTGTGTGCGAGAGAGAGAGAGAGAGAGAGAGAGAGAGAGAGGGAGAGAAAGAAAGAGAAGTCCAAAAAGCCACAAGCAAATTGCCTACCCTCGAGGAGGATCTCACGGACGTGCTTAAGTTCAGACACGCTTTAAAGAATGTAAGAATTATTTAGTGAAGTATAACTTCTGTGCAGTATTCAAATGCCACTGTTATGAAGGCGATTTCGTAAATTCTTCAAAAAAAAGATCTACGGTTTTAAACCATAAACAAGACAGTATGGCGGGCCGCATTGCTGAACAAGGAGTACCATACCACGGCGCTCTTTTTCCTACAAAACTGGAACAATAAACGTCAGTTACCGATAACGCTACGCAGGTAACCATTTACCAGTTGAGTGAGTACCGTAGAGAAGTCAAAGAGTTTAAAACCGTTGTCGCGTTTATCAGGTCCAATGACGGAATTATCTGCAGGATACCTTCAGACACAAGGAAAATTTGGTTACTTGTTCAAGATATCGTTTATGTGAATGAAATTTACTTCGAGAAGCTTTTTTCTTATCTTACTGAAGAAAGCGACTCTCCATATCATCGGTGTATTTATGAATATACAAAATTAATATATTTGTTTTTTATTTTATTAACCGATGCACACTACTCAATAAACTACATCCATTTGCATTTCGTGGAAAACCACCTGGAATATACGACCACTATGGCGAGAAAACTTACGTATAGTGTCCAATATTCCATCACAAGTGAGCACAGAGAAACATTCAAATACCTAACGCAAATTCTGTAATTCTAGCCTTAGCACTGTCTCTATCGAGCTTCGCCGTGTAGCATATTAACATCACAAACATGTGTACTCCATCAATTTCCGTATACGTCAAGCCTTGGCAATTGAAACATTATCGATGCGAACGTGAGCGCATTTTTTTCGAAGTACTTCCGCGTGTACTCGAACAAGATATTTCACACGGAAGCATTATCGGGCATATCTTCCCCTACAATAATAACTAAAATTGTTTTTTAAACGACATTCCGAAAACTTGTTTCGACGAATATGCATCGAGGACAAATAATGAATCTTTTAAAAATGTCCATCATGCCATCTAATATACACTCGTGAGTTAAGTTCTGTCATTTATTCATAACAAGTAACAGTTATTTACAATAATACAAGAAATCTACACCGAATTGATCTCCGTCTTATGTAATTTAGCCTTTTAACCAAGTGCATACTAGTGGGCCTATTCTTTTCACTCATGAAGGAGGCCAGTTTTATGGATGCCGCATCTCGCAGGAAAGCTATGAGTAGGAAGGGTCTATTTTCTCCTTCAGGTGAGTAGTATAAAACCAAAAACTTTAATAAACCTATCTATCTGTTCTACGAAGACAATCGCTCCCAGCAAATCTTACCCATTTTCTTAACAACCCACGGTCGATTATGAAAATTGCATTTTCCACTATCTAACGGTGAGGTATTGTTGACGAAACTCATATTCATCAAATCGACAGTTAATGAAATTTTCAACGATGGAAATCAGAGCTGCGATCCCTGTGAGGACTTCTACGAGTATACATGTGGCCAGTGGACAATGAACAATAAGCTTCCACCGAATGTAACAAGGTGGTCCAATATCTATATAGTAAAAGAAAAAACGCAGATACAATTGAAAAGTATGTACAGTCTATTACACGCAATATTGTTTATTTTTCAAATTTCCATTGTTGCACTTATGTTTCTTTATAGAAATCTTGATCAAAGAATCAACGTTTTCGGATCATCTATTGATAAAGAAGACTAAGCAGCTTTACAACACGTGCCTGGACGACGGTGAAATATAAATAACTTTTTTTATTCCTCGAACAAAAAAAACGTATCGACGCATCATTCATTTCCTTTAATCGACTACAGATATATTGAAGAAGAAAGGGCTCCTTCCACTGCTGCACGTGATTCAACGCGTCGGCCACTGGCCGATTGTAGAGAATTTAAATTCCATCGTTGATCAAATTTCTTGGCTAAGAGCTCATTACAACTACGCCAGTATGACAGGAGAGGGTGCCTTGTTCAACATTAATATACTCCCCGACGCATACGACCACACGATACGCAGAATATACGTGAGCGAAAATAATAAAAATATAAATTACGAAGAACAATTTTTACGGACGTTTTCCTGGATGTTTTCGCTCGAGTCCCTATCTGGACAATTCCAATTTTAGATAGTTCAGCCCACTAGCATTTTCGGGCAGTATCGCTCAATACCAAATCAAAAAATGGCCACTTACAAGGACAGTCTAAAATCAATGGTTGGGGCACTTGTTTCGATTAACAACACTCACATCTCGCCAAACAAAATCCAAAAACTTATCGACGATGTCATACGGTTTCGGCAGGCCATTGTCAAAGTAAGAAATAAAGAATGAAGTAAGAAATAAATGGTGATAGTTTAGATTAAACATTTGTAAATCTGCCTTCCGACTACAGTTTATGATATTCGGAGAGAGAAGCCGCTCCGAGGCTAACTTGTACCATCCAATGTCAATCGCAGGATTACAGAACTGGACCACACAGATTGCCAGCAAAAGTAAAGTTGCAGATGTGAGTTATTAAATACTGGTGTAAGGAATAAAGTTTAAGCTCGAATTTACATATCCGCGAATGGTGACGTGGTTTACTACTTTATAGATAAACTGGTTGACTGTGCTAACTAAGACCTTCAAACATGCAAGAAGCGTTCACTTTGATCAGTGCCAGATGATCATTGTCAGAGAAAAGTTATACTTGTGGAAGTTAATACTTCTACTGAGAGATACACCAGCTGATATTATCGGTAGACACACGGGATCTAAATAGTTACTTTAGTTAATTACGTGTCATTGAGGCAATACAATTATTCCTTCTTTGTCATTCACAGCGAATCACGTTCATTTGCATTTTGTGGAAACGCATGTGCGATATACAACTCCGGAGATGAGAGAACTAGTGGTTAATTTACATAGATCACTCACCGGTATGAAGTCGGAGAATAGAAGGTTCGTTATCGTTCTGCTTCAAATATATTATATAATAGCTCCATAAATAAATAAAATGCCAGACATTTCCGATTAAGCCATGTTTCACTTTGCCAATTAGGTGGTACAACTGCATTCAAGAGAATGAGATGAAACATGTGCTTGCCAGCATGTACGTCAAAGAACATTTTCCCGACTCGAAAAAGAAAGAAGTAAGGAGAAATGCTGCAATCGTTGTCTCTTTCGTCGATTCATAATTGCATCGAATCAAATGCTTCTGTCTTTATAACCTGATTAGTTATTTCTCATTCAAGATGACCGACATATTGAACAATGTAAAATGCAGCGTGGGAGAGATGTTACAGAAATCGTTTCTCCAGAAGTGAATGAAAGAATCCGTTATAAAGAAGTTACAAAAGATGCGAGCGATTATTGGATATCGTAGTTGGCATATGAATTACACCTTGCTGCACACTTATTACCGAGACGTACGACAAAAGATTTAAAACTTCAAAAACAGAAGTGATAAGTATTGTGCTTGTTGTAGATTTTGTTTAGATATATAGCTTAAGGAAAATTTTACAGCAAACAGTTAGCGATGTCTACCTGGATAACCAATTGAGCAGCAAACAGAGACAATACAGAGCAGAATTGGAACTGTTTCGTTACAATGTGCCTAAACAAATGTAAGAGCATTTGTAAGAATAAGGACAAAGAAATTTCTGCCGTTAATGATTTATACTAACAAGTCTCTTTTGCAAAACATATTTTCGACGTGACGTAATTTTTCAGAAACGACGGTTATGCCTTTCTTCCGCATGCCAGTTACACGCAGACCACCAATACAATCGGTACGCACGAAAATTTAGTTTCTTTGTTAAAATTAAATCCTGGGCCTTACGTTACATGTTCGCAGAAATTACGGCTTCCCTCTTGCAATGGCCCTTCTTCTACAGTCCATCGTCTCACACGTAAATACCAAATATAACAAATTTCAGAATGGAAATACTTTCAGCGATCGCAATAATTGAGCCGTTTATTTTGAAAGTGGTCTAAGTCCATTTGTCAATTTTTTGTTATTGACTATAGTAACATGCATGATTCGTGGTTAGCTATCATAGACAACAATTTACGGTTAAGTATATGCAAAGTATATGGTAATTGTAAACACATAAATCTGCACAGGTAGTTCAATGATTAAAAACATAATTTTGAAAGTAGCCTAAGTCCACTTTTGATTGATTTTCGAATATCCGAAGGCAGTAATGAAGGTAATTTTAATGAATAATTAATTCATATTTTAATCAACATTTAAGAAGTTAGCTTTTTGGACCGTTACTTTAGTTTATACGTTTAATTAATACAGTGAAAAAAAATTGTGTACATAATTGAAAAAAAAAGTCATACTTACAATTGAATTTAAACTTAAAATATTAAATTATGAAAATTATTACATGCATGGGGATGAATAAAACAGTAAGACTGCCCAATTCAGGAAATAAAGACGAATTGGGAAATAATGATTTCAACAAAAATCGGAAGGGAAAAAGAATTTTAGAACAACATACATCATCAGAAGATGAACATGCAGATGAGGCTTTACAGATTTAAAGAAAGATTTAGAGAAAGAAATGATGACAGTGACATTCGACAAATGGAAAAATTAAACGAAACACAGGGAAATGGCATTATACTTAAATTAGAAACATTATACCTGCGCAAGTTTTTCAAAACAAAGGTTGTCGTGGTTGAAAAGCTTGCATAAAAAATTACGAAGAGAAAGAAGAAATAATACTTTTGAGAAGTTTTGAAAATTGAGATATTTTAATAAGTAAAATGTAGGTGAGCAGTAAATTGTTATGTAATTTATATAGTTAGACAAGTTCTTGAATTGTATATACTGTGTTTTTGAAGTATTATAAAGATATATAAAATAAATTGAGTATTGTTTTTTCAATTTGAAGCATTTTGAATTATGTCGAATAGACTTGGGCTCTTTCAAATTTTATAACGAAACTGGTTGTTAACTTTAAAAGTGCTTAACTCCATTCTTGGCAAGAAAACGCATATTATTCACTTAATAATTGCCATTATTTTAATAGGAACTGTAAATTTAACTCCTTTAGATACACTTAAGCAGTGTAACTCATTGGTACCCTATACGTATATTTTTAATTGCATTGAAACGCAAACCCTTAAATATCTCAATTTAGGTATAAATGGACTTAGGCCACTTTCGAAATAAACGGCTCAATTATTTGTTCGGACCAATTATCTTTCACTTTCAGTTCTATCGCATATGGCACCGCGGGCAACATTGTGGCACACCAAATATTTCATGCATTTGATCGTGACGGTAATAAATCGCACACATAGTTAAAAGGTAACGAAAAGAAATAAAGATTCTTAACCCTTTCGTGGACGTAGGTATTTGGTACGATGAAAATGGAATTTGGAGCAGTCGCTGGGGCGCCAGTGATTTAGCAATATACAATAACAGAACAGTATGCATAGTGAAGAAATATGCTGAATCTATAGCAAAGGAACAACCGCCAGAAAATGCAGAGGTATCGTACATAATTCTCTTTATTTGTTCAATCTAATTGACACGTGCGTAAAATTCGTGTGATTTATTAATTGCAGGTAATTGCCACGCGGACTGTCGGGGAGGCTTTTTCAAATATATTAGGCATGGAGGCAGCTTTTCAAGCCTACAGAGCAAAACGACGTCAACAACAGGAGCAATCATCGACTTCTATAATAGATCAACTGTACGAGGACCAAGCGTTCTTTCGGGCGTACGGCAATGTAAGAGAGGATCATGTGACATTTGGAAAATCTGTTTACTGAATCACAAACGTTTTTTTCCGTAGATGTATTGCGGATTCGTAACATCGGAATACGTTACAGGCGTACACAGTAGATTCAAATTAAGAGTGAACGACCCGGTGTCCAATTTACATGAATTTTCTGATGTTTTTAATTGTCGTCGCGGACAGCCGATGCGTGTAAAAAAGAAATGCATTTTGGGAAATGTAGAATCGATCCAAGAAATCGATAAAGTTATACTTAATCAGATTCATTGAAGTTATAGGAAATAAATCAGGCTTTATGAAAGCGTTGATTTTGTTTTTCATACACGTCCTATACCTTCTACGAATAATTTCAACGGCGTGTCATTAAAACGTAATTATCTGGGCGAAAAAAGCAATGAACCGTCAATCGATTTAAGAATTATTAAAGTACACCCGAGTAACTAACTTTATATGTAATCAACTTTTTGATTGCACAAGTGGGCGCTGTACAATAAAAGTCTACATATGACCCTTTTAATATGCGCGAAAATCACGTTTGTTTGGAATATTGCGAAAGGAACCACTGTGCGATTGAACGACGAAGGAAGACGTTGACTAACTAAAGCCACGTGTCATTTCCCATGAATTACTGAAGACGCGCTCATCAAGTACCTCACATTTCGCAACGTGCGGAAAATAATCAGCGACGAGCATAATATCGGTCTCTGGATAGAAAATCATCGGATGATTATCGCAACGTGAAAAAGTGACAGTGGAGAAACGGACGCGATTAAAAGGGCACTGACGTGAATGCACGTGGGAAATTTATGAACTCACGCCGCGCCGACGTGAACTTTAACCGACGCGTGCTGCAATTAATCTTCAAGATTACTCGACGCTTACGACTCTATTGGTACCCGCGAGAGCTTCGAAACGAGGCTCGTATGGCAGAGTAAGGATAGATGCCAGAAATAATATTGAATTCTCGGTGATTAAAGTCACCGGAAAGCGAACGGTACACCAATTTAAGCTGGCGACATTCGAGAATCGATATAAGCTTAAAATACATCTCCTCGATGCACGGCGAAGGAAAATCGGGCGCGATAAGCAAGGCGTTCATTTAACGCGGAGTAACTTGCCACTTTAAACCACTTTCCATCGACGAGCTAGAATTTCATTCGAATTTCAAATCATCTCGATCATATCGGTGCTTGCTGATTGCTCGCACCATTTAATTAATTTGTAATTAACCGCGGCAGTTACACGATTCCTCGCCACTCGAAAAACATACCGATACGCTCTAATCGTTAAGTTAGAAATATCCACACCCCTTTCTCTCATTTTCACTAGGGCAATTTCAGTCGAATGCGCGACAAATAATGAGGAGATCTACGGAGAACTTCCATTACTCGCCATCTGGCACCGCTCGTAACGATAAAACGAGGGATGAGTCGAGCGAAAGATCCCGCGCGTTACTCGAAATTGAACCCGCGAGATTGACTCGTCAGGGAAGGTATACGACTTCGGTTAAATTTCAATACGTTCTTAGGTATCCACTTCTTAGAGGCTTGGAACCGGCCAAGAGTAGAGAACTCCTCTGGCGCGATTATAATGAAAAGAAATCGCTGCGGGCGAAACACCTTCGTACCGCCGTACGCCTTCTTCCTCACTTCCTCCATTCGCGATTCTCGCCCCTTAACTTTTTCCTCCAACGAGACCTTTCGAGGGTATTAAAACAAATTCCAGGATACCAAGCTGCGGTAAGTCTCCGTAACGTAGTTGTGAATTCTCCGAGAAGGCTTCTCCATTCCTCTCTTATAAACGGATCTCGCTCGTTTTTACCGGCTCTTCCCGATTTCTCTTCCTTTTTTTCTTTTCATGCAGGAGTATTCGTACGAAAGCTTCGTACTTTCTTAGCCGCGAGACACATCGAACGGATCGAGAGAGATTCGTTTCTTTTCGAATTTTCCAGCTCGTGTAATTACAGGAAACTATGGTTGGCGGAAGGAGTAATTAGAACGAGTTTGGTGATTAATGGAAGGGAAGGACGAGCGTCGATCCGATGGACGTGAATGATCAAGTTAATTAACGGCAGCCACAGGTGTCTCGGTTAACGAATGTGCTGGGTGCGTGCGTATGAGCGATGCGTCATGCAGATGACGTATCTTTTCGAGATTTCATCGTTGTAACTTTTTTTCCGCCCGTAAATTTTCCAAAGCCACCGCGAACCAACCACACCGTTGCTCCTTTAATTAGAAAGCAGCAATTCATTGTAACTCCACCACGCGATTCCTTTTTTAATGCGACAAATCCACTCGCGCTATTACAGTATGCTTATAAATTTGCGCCCCGCTCTCGTAACGAGCGTTTTTCCTTGATTAAAAACGAACATTTAATCGTAACTTTAGCACGTGACCTGCTTCATAGCAGCAAGGTAGATATGTGTATGCCGTTCGTTGCAGAAGCTCAAGAATTGTTGCCGTACCTTGAGAATCCTTAAGAGAAATATTATTCTGCTAATTAAACGCGGGTACAATCGAATCCGATAAGGACGCTTTTTATAAGTTGCTCGGTAGCCACTAAGTTCCTCTCTAGCAAGTAATATCGGTGCCACGCACTTTCTCGAACCTTCGTGGTCCCCATCGTCAACCCCTTTCTTACAACGATGGTCTCAACCCTTATCCAATCGGCAGAAATTCCACGATCTTTTTCTACTCTCTCTACAAGTTGCTCACGATCTCTTTTCACCAATTGGCCCTCACGACAAATATCCGTGCCACGCACTTTCTGGAAACTTTACCATCATTACACCTCACCATCCCTCCTTCCATCCTTTCCTCTCTTACAACGATCCTCTCCACCTTTATCAAACCGGCAAAAATCACGCGATCCTTCTCCACTCTTTCTACAAGTTGCTCAAGATAGGTTTCGAGCAATGAGTTACCTCGAAAATATATGTGACACGCGCTTTCTCGAACCTTTGACGTCGCGACGCCTCATGGTCTCTCCTTCCATTCTCTCCACCCTTACAACGATCCACTCAACCCTTATCCAACCGGTGCACACCCGCAAAACTGTTAACTGAGTTTTGTTATCCGCTGGAGAATGCGACTACTCCGCATGCAACTCTCGACCGCCTCGGAGGCTTACGTTGGCAGATTTGACTGGGAATTCACCCTCCTTCACCCTTTCCGTCCTTCTCCCCTCTCATCCACAACCTCCTGTATCCGACATTTAACTTCGACTCCAGATGTTATTCTCGGCAGGAATCAAACTTCGCGACGCATCGCATTAATGTACCGAGTTCGAGGGTGCAGAGGCAAAAAGGGTAGAGGCGGAAGTAAACGAAGTCGAGACTCTCCTGGGAGATGAGCAGATAGCACAGTAGCGAGAGAGTTGATATGGAAAGGAAAAAAGAAATATGGAGAGAGAAAGGGATAAGAAATGATGATTTTGAAATAGCGCTAATGGAGTTTAGATTTGAGGGAAAATTAAGAACATTCGTCATTCGATGTGAATGGCGTAGGAAGAAAGATATAGCTGCGTGTCGCGAATTATGCATTTCAACGGCAAACGCATGCATGATTTAATATGCCGTTAAATTGAAATGGAACGTAATTCGTTACGACCATCGCTGGGCGCTATAATGCGACACGGCACTAACAATAATTCGCGATTTATTTTCCTTTTGGAAGGATAATTATTGGCGGACGTATTGACGGATGAATGGGGAAAATTAATGGATTATTTTTGATTTGCCCATCGGTGGAAGATCATTGAGATTATTTCAGTGCATGTTATTCGTCGTTGTTTATTAATGTTAAATACCATCGTCCGTAAAGATTAATCGCTACACGATCTTTGTATATTAAGTATGGAATTAGTGACTTTCGGCAAAAATTGATAAGCGGTTTTAGCCTTGATGTTTAAGCTGCACGTTCATCGACGCTGCCCTCCTATGAATTTTCCGATCTGTAAAAGCTGTTTGCCTAAAATCGATCATAACTAGCGCAAAGCTAGTTCGATCAACGATATTGAGGAGATAGGGCAAGTCTCTCCCTCGAAGGCTACGTCATGCATTCCCAATATGGTGAGAACAGATTCGATCAATTTTTCGACACTCCAAAATCAATTTCCATATTTATAATATAAACGCCAGAGGCGTTTAAAAGCGCGGTGCTCCAAAACGACGAAAATTGCGGGACTAACACGTTTCTCGTTTCAGGGAGGATAGAAAACAGTTGGTGGTGAAATAGAGATGATACGACCGATCGAAGGTCGGAAAGCATGACTAAATGAATGAATGAGATCGTGGAGAAAAATTATAATCGACAGTCGAACCAGCGTTCTTTTTCTGTTTTCGAAATAATAGAATTTTTTATCTCGTACGAAACCTTTTCACACTTTGGTTCCGCGATCCGCAGAGAGAATATTGTATTCTTAGCTGGTGATTTGAATGGTTGGTTTTAATAAGGAATACAGATAGGGGAGACAAATAATGGTACGCTGGAACTACTTTAAAATTTTACATAGTAAAGATTCAATTTATACAATGAGTTACAATATCGTATAAATAGTAAACGACTAATTCATTGATTGAAAGATAATATTACGTTATACATAAGCGTGTAGTAAAAAATATCTTCTATACTACACTAGAAAAAACTTGTACTTATCATTAATATTTACAACGTCGTACGCTCGATGGCATTTCAATATCGGCACATTAAGAGGTCGCTCGATTGAAAACTGTCTTCCAAGGTTTCTTTCCGATACTCTCAAACCACAGTGACAAACAATGGAAAATACTGTTTCGTAATATCGAGTTTAACCGGCGATGCATTAAAACCATTAAATTCGCCATCTCTCCAAATTGACACGGGTAAAGAAAAAAGAGAACGCGCTTCAAATCTCAAAGAAATAAAATAAATTAATTTTTGTTCGCACCGAGTACTACCAGAGACTTTTGGCGAGCATTATATAAATAAGTCGTAAAGAATGTTATAGAGTTACAATCGAGTACGATCTTTCGCGAAATCGAAGGCAAAAGGAAATTCATTGAAGGTCTTAATCGTCGTTCCGCCTTAGAACCGGCGATGGTGTTCAAATTTTTATCTTTCTGAACCAGGAGGGTGTGTAATCATAGACTTATACTCATAGACCGCGCCTTCTTATGAGCGCGTTGAAGACTACATTGAAAGACAGAGATATAGCAAAAGTGAGACCTTGTCTCTCGTTCCGTGGTAAGAGTGGGAATGATATCGCAAGCGGCACCGTAAATGCTCTTCTCCTTTTCTCCTTATTTCCTCGCGAACGCTCCTGTTGTACAGAGGCACACTCACTTTCACTATTGCTCTCTCGTTTTAATGTAGTCTTCAACGCGTCTTACAGGACGCTCGGTCTATGAGTATAAGCCTATGTGTGTAATCGACTTTACGAGACAGTTTACATCGTCCAATCGTACAAGCATCTTTGGCTGACAGTAACAACTTATGGCCCTACGTTTAAACATAACCTTCTTCGCCTTCTAACGACAGTTAAGCGTACATCGGTTAAAGATATTCACTCTTTTTTTTCCGTTTCTCCAACGCGACTCCTCGGTCGTCATCTATTCTGCCTCTTTCCATCCAGTTCTCGCGCTCTTTCCAAAGCGCGAGAGAAAAGGGAGTACCAAATTCACAAAGGCGCTCTCCCACTTAGGCCGTAGATTTAATGAGCACTCAAAGAAGGATATTTACTAGTCGCCCCGCATCTTGCACATTTGTCCTTCGCCGATTACCCGTTAATCCCAATCGATTATTTCAGCGTTGAAATCGACGAGCGAGATGATCGTATCTCTAACTGTACAAAGGAAAAAGTAATGAACGTTGCGCGATGCACCTCCCAACGTCAGCTCTCGGAGAACGCCTTTTGAATTGGGTAACTGCCTCTTTTAAGAACGGTTGCTCACTGAGCTGGAATATTTACATAGATAAGCTTCGTCGCGTAAGGTGCACGAAAGTACATAATGCTTACTAGTTAATAGTTCATATTGACATGTTTCATGGAAACGATTCGATTATGGTACATCCGGGACATTGAGTTATAGCGCGCGCATGGATCTCTCGTTCGCGCTAATACGGTGAGAGGTTGAAATCTAAGGGTGTAGATCTGCCCTCGCATCTTCGCGTTCAGCGTGCACGAAAATGTCAATTGATCCTTGCGAATGAACGGATCCCTTGCAAATCCATCGGCACTCCAATTTTAGCCTATCACCGCACTCTTGACTCCGTCAACGCGATGCGAACATCGTTAAAAAAGTTTCGTACTTATTTCCTTTATCTACCTGCGATCGAATAATAAGGCGAGTCGCTAAACGAAACATTTTAAAATATATATGTATATACGCGTGTATATATAAACAACGTAGAATCTTTTAAGAGCATGATCTAAGAGCGTGTCGGTAGGCTGCGCGAAAGGGGATGTTCCGCCTCAAGTGTAATCCCCACGAAGGTGTTACATCTGACGTGATTCTAAACAACACTTTGCTTCACAAAAATGTTGGATGAGGCTTGATTTTTTAATTATTAAGAAAAAACACTGGCCAGTGGGCGCGTCCGTCGAGCCCGTCACTCAGTGCTCGTCACTCACCGCGCCCAGAGCCAGCCGAGCGCTCGCCACTCATCGCATGAGCATACGGCCCTTAGCACGAGCTCTACAAGCGCGCTCATTCGCCAATGTTTGTTCTTAATAATTCAAAAAGGATGCTTCATCCAACATTTTCGCAAAGGAAAATATTGTTTGGAATCACTTCAACTGTAACCCCTTCGCGGGGATTACACTCGAAGCGGGACAACCTCTATAACAGTGACAATTAAACGACCGAGAAGCAAGTAAAATCACGTGCATCCGTATTTGCGAATCTCGATAATTGTAATACACGTGGCCGTGAGTAAGAAATACACCGTGGAATTTATTCGAGAGAAATGTTTCACCGGAAGGGTACACGGAGTAGAGAAACTACTGAATGTGAAAAAGTAGTTCTACCTCAATCCATTCTTACGTCATTCCCTACATTTCGTCCACTCTCGTGTATCGTGATTTCATACTTGATATTTAGAAAAAGGAGATAAAGAAAGGCTAAGAACTCAACCGACTGCGAGTGACGGTTAATCGCAACACCTACGTCGTTGCAACACGCGTTTATATACATGTGACTTATAAACTAAGGTGGTTAAACTAATTCTTCGTTGGGCAAGCGTGCACCTTAATAGAGCAGAGATAAACGAGGCACATTTATCCGATTTTGAAAGTCGCGCGATAATGCTTACGGTGAAAAATATTGGCGGCCGTCTAACGGAAAACAGGTGTAACAGTCAGCGCCGGGTCTCGCTTCATTCTATTTAGTTACGTCAAATAATTGTAGCGTCAGTATCGTTCGGTGATCTGTGAACAATGGTTGGTCGACGGAAACTCCTGGCAAGCTCGCAACCGAACGTTCAGCCTTACGCCAAGGTATTGCTGCATTTTGCACGAATTACATTGAATTTATATATAATATCTTGTAATGCGAGTTTTAAAACTAAAATTACTGATAATCCGACGGACTACGTGTTGCACGATTTTCACGTGGACAGGAAACTAAATAAAGGGAAGTTTCACGGTTGCTAGACATTCGAATTTTCCCGCTCAAAGATCGGGCTTGTCCTGCAAGACTTCTTCGGAGCAATTTCTGGTAAGTAGAAAGATAAAAAAAAAAAAGTGAAAACGACGAATCAGCATACGGAACGTTAAAGAGCCTCCATTCCAATTATAAGTGACGCGAAAACAGGATTTAATGCCAAGAATTACGGATTTCCTGTTTCCCATCACTTATCTCGGATTTGAAGACTCGTCAACAATACCACAGTCAATATAATGAAAAAGTACTCGAGTGAATATCAGTTTATCGTTAGGCACAAACAAACAGAGTTTACGATTTAAACGTTTAATTTCTGCGTTAAAGCGACATCGACAAACGTTAAGGATGAGGCACGCATTAGAAGAAACATCCATGACTTTACTACAGGAAAATTAGACCTTTTCCGAAAACGAAACACGAGTGTTGCCCGATTATAATGATTAATTACAAACAATGTCGTTAATACAGTTAGAATGTGTATCCACACAGTGTTGAAATTCGTCACAATTACAGACCGAGGGACATCGTGTGAATTGAAATTATTGATCGATGTGGAGACGATTCGAACAAACAAGTGACCCTATAATGCGATAGGAATCTTCCTTGATAAATATGCGTCGCATCAATGGAGAGCACAACTTCCCTGATCGTATCTGAGTATTATATAACATAATTTACAACTGCAATGAACTTATGGAATAAATCGCGCACAACGCGATTGTTTATACACCCTTAAATATCTCAAATTTTTTGTAATAATCTATCTATCTCCAAAGCGTTTTCCAAGATTACATAATAAAATGCTTGAAACTATCATAGCTGTGTAGAAACGCGCGATAAGAAAAACGTAGGCACTTTGCGGTGCTCCTATGGTTTGTACACATAATAGTAATAAAAAATATATGAAACAGATTTACTGCAGGGCAGAGACGTTAACGAAAGGCGAGTTAAGGCACGTAGATATTGTAAAGCTGATACAACTAAATGATGAACTTAAAAGCAAAGAATGCACGATGTCTTGTACAGTAATTACAACCTTCTTAGGGAAGCCATACCAAGGGAACTGCACTTGGCCTTTCGAGTTGGCTGGACTGACATTGGTGCTACTAGAACGTCATCAGATGGTGAGCCTGAACCACCGTTACCCAATTCCTGGAAAAAAAATACACAAAATAGATAGCATACTTATTTTGTGTTCTCTAATAGGTATAGTTCTTTGATGGAAATAAAAGCATCTGTGCAATATGCTCTGCACGGCCATCGAGTTTGGAAGATTCAAGACCAAAATAGAATTAGAACTGGATAATCACATAAAAACTGAGATAATATTGTTGCTTGCTTTTTAAAGAAGCCAAATTTTACAAATTTCTGACATATGTAATAAAATATTTTTTTACAGTATAAGACCACTGATAGACATTCCTATATGTGTTAAGTGTAACAATAATATTTTGATATACATATTACTTTGAAATGCATTTATATGTGCATACTTACATGTTAGATAAGAATGTTCATCCATTAGTATTGTATTAGCATGAAGATAAAATATAACAGTATTTAATAACAGTTTTGCAGTCAAGAATACTATGCAAAACATTACAGAAAGTAAAAGGAACTGATACCTTTCTTTTTACCATAAAAAATCTTATTGAAAAATGTGAATAATTAAATAAATTTGATTACTATATTATTGTACAAGATCTCATTAGAAGGAATGGAATTCACATGTTTATAAACGATACTATTATGATACCAACACTATTTTATGGCGTGTTTTATCAATGTACACAGAAATTGAGAAAAGAAAACAAAGTACACTACAAAGAGAAAGCAAGCAGAAACATTCATAAAAAAGAAAATTCATATAATCAGAATTATAAACTTACATTGATGTTATTGCAACTGGCTAATCTCATCTGAGCAAGTTGCTGGCTTGCAGGTGTTAAACTATTTGTTGATCCAAATGGTGACATCATTGTAGACATTGCTCGTTTAAGTTTGCTTGGAGTTTTGTTAAAACTAAAGGCACGTCCGACTTTCGTTCTGGTACGAGAGGCAAACCTGTAGAAAATAATGATTCATAAACATTTCAAAATTAAAACTTTCAATATGATATAATATATGCAACTTTTAAACTTTATTTTCTTCTCCGACATTCAACAATCCTGTGAAGGATTCCAAGACTATTATATAGATAAAAACGATTGCAGTCAGAGTGCAATACTAGAAGAGAATAAAGTTTCACACAAAAACAGACTTTAGCAGCAAAATACAAATATTGAAACAAGAACCCAAAGTGCATAGAAACCAGTTCAAGTGTAACTACAGACTAGCGGATAAGATACTATGAGATAACAAATTTTAGTCATGCAAGAGCTGCGATGAAGCTGAATCTGTGCTAAGAGAAAGAACACACTACACCACATTACACATCACAAAGGCTACGTTATTATATGGAATATGTAAATATGTAAAATTTAAGGATGACTGCGATACTAGTATTATAACTGTTATAAAGATTAGTAATAAATTGTCTGATCATATTTCCTGAATACAAGTGATATTATTGATATATTAATACGTTGCGGCAAATATCTGTGGACAATCATTCTGTGCATGTCTACTACATATTTTCCTGTAACATGTATTTATCTACATATGCAATTAGTATCTGATAATGTACAACATAAATACTATATACTCATAGACAATAAGGCTAGTAATGGTATTCAAGTATAAAATAACCAGGGAAATCCATTATTATGCAATATTTAATGTGTTAAGCTTGAACTGGCCAAACCACCACAATAAGCATTTTTATGTTTAAAATTATATCTAACTATTTGTTTTTAGAAAGCACAAGGTTTGATAAACAGAAGCGAGTAAAAAAAAAAATGTAATCAGCCTGGTGCGAAAACTGACGGTAGTGGGACATGTAACGTGGTTTCACACATGCTATTGAGTAGGAACACATACGGGTCCATATACTCCAGGTAAAAATTATGAAATAGGCTCCTGCAACCAAACGTCATCACCCGTTATTTTTTTATATACATGCAATACCAGAAACGAAAAAGGTACAACCTATTTCTGATATTAGCCAATCTACTAATTAATGGATATTCCATCTGTATTATCTGTGATTAATTATCAAATAATTGTATATACATTAAAAGACTAAAAATTTTGGTAACTAGAAAATAGAGAGTTCCCCGTCATAGAACTATAATATAAAAAGCTTTCTAGACTTTATCTAATTAGGATAAATGGTTTAACTCTATAATCTTTGATAATACTACTAACAGTTGTTGGTTTACATAACTTTACTTACTTAAATGCTTTACTTAATGTTCCTAATGCTACATCACTAGTGTCAATTTCCAGCTGATGTGAATCTAAACTGATAAGCAATGTATCCTGTGATTAAAAAAAAGATATTTTTACAATACAGTCAATAAAACTTTTACATCAAAATTGGTCAAAATATGTTGAATGGTTTACATAAACTTACCGCATCAGCTTTACAAACAGTATTTGCCATTTGTCTGCATAATGTCCGTAAATAATTGATTTTATTCACTTCTTCATCGGTAATCGTAAATGAAAACAACTTTTCTTTCAACTCTTGATTACTTCGTACCATTAAAGCAAATACTTTATGGCACTCTGCAAGGATTCATACATTTTATATGTATACGACATATTAATGGATCTAATATATTCATTTGATTAAGATGGCTTACCGTCAGTTTCTTTAATATCCACAACTTTTCTTATTGTGGTAAGGGAAAGCATCTTAATGTGTTTATATGGTTTCCCTTGACTTAATTTTGCTGAATGCAAACCGTTTGTTGTATTGGGACTTTTTAATGAATTGAATGCTTTTGATCTTTTCTTACATATTTCAAGTGTGTCCGTGAACAAAAATAAAACTAAATGATCACCGCGACCACTTAAACCCTCACTAAGTTCCATTACATCACACTTGCCGATAAAAGAACGGTGTGAAGAAACTAAGTGTGGTGGACAATTATCAATTTCATTAAAAATATCAAACATAACTAATTGACGTTCAGTTTTTCGTTTATCCTCATTTATATACGTCATAACTTCCTTAATACTGTTTATAGATAATTCTAAAGCACTGTGGTCTGGGTTATTTTTACTTGTGTGTTTAAGGATATCTATAACAAAGCAAGTATATAGACAATATGAAATATAAAAGAAAACTTGCTCGAAAAGTCCAATTTTTCATATTACACTTACCATTTAGCAATAAACTAATACTGGGTAACCTTTGAACTGGTTTAATCAGTAGCTCTTTCAAACTCTGTCTACCACATTCGGGTTTAGTTTGACAAATTTTTAGAAAAGCATGAAACCGTGGTTTGTTCTGATCACATTGATCCAACATTTCTTTGGTGTTTTCAAAGAAATTGACATATGGTGGATATGCTTTCACCAGATCAGGGGCAAATTTCAGAAATATGTTACCTATGCTTACATCTTCTGTCCAATGGGCAGCGCTAAATCGTAACTCCTCTAACATTTTTTTATGAACTTCATATATGGGTGGAAAGTTGCCAAAAATGATTTTAGCTTCTGTACTGTTTAATAACTCTCCACTGGTTTCAATAAGATCCTCTAAGGGTGACTTGAATAACTGAAATACAAAGATGCAGTTTGAAAAATACTATTGCACTATTGTCAAATCACATACTAACTTACAGTAACATCTGTTCCACTGTCTCTACCACCCATAAAAGTTAATTCCTTACCGTTAAAAATCGTTATATATTTAGATTTCAGCTTGTATATTTAAAAATTGATATAAGAAAAATATACTTAAGAATGCAGTATTCAATATTCACATGCTATCGAGTGAAAGTCTAGAGACATTAGCAATAATCTTTTGAAATTACACTTTACAAGGGCTTTGAATAAACAGTACTTTTTGCACAATGAATATAAAGTAATTTAGTAGAGAGAACATTCTGGGATTCTTACCGTCATTATTGTACTTAAAATGCCGACGTAATTTGATTCTGTCTGTACTAGTTCTATAAAAACTTGATGTCGTGGAGATAGGTTTTTCCTTGCAGTTTCTGTATTAACAGCTTCCACTTCTGGAATATCTGTTAGTTACCATAATTGAATTGAATACAATCTTCCCTTTTACATGGTTCATGTTACCATTAACCAGTTAATATAAATACTTATGTATTAATCAGAAGAATAAATATAAGCACGAACACAATATGATTTTACAACATTTACTTGACCAGTAATTTATTAGTTTAAGGAAATGTATGTAATAATGTGAAAGACTTTAAGCAAATAACACAGATGAACCACCGGGGAAGGGAAGATGTATGGTACAGATGTATGGATATTGTTACAAGTTGCACAATTTATACTATAACTATAAATTCTTTGTGTTAATGTGATAAGCACGTACATGTATAATTAGTATATGCTTTTAAAAATCCACAAAATATTATTTTAACTTTGTTTAATAGAAACATGTATATGTATAGGTTAATATTGAGAAATTGCAGTGATAAAGATACAAAACTCACCATCAAGCAACTGTTTATCTGGACTTGCTGTACAATCAAGAAAACTTCCACTAACACTTAGATGTCCTGCATCACTGATACTAGATCGTCTTTTATGGACAGCTGGTGAATCTGTTCCATTTTGTATGAGACTAGACAATGTTTCTGCAAGACGTTTACGTTTTCGTCTTGTCGATGCTGTACTTGGAGTTGCTGTTTGCTGACTATCACGTCTAGCTAATGCAGTTGGTGACATAACTGATTCCAAATACTAAATGCAGAACAAACTGTTAAAAATTGTTACAAATATTAAACACATAATCTAATCATTCGATAAAACTTACATCTTCAAATAAATATTCCTTCTCATCTGCTGCACCCTCATCTTGTACAGATGTCCAAAACCATTCAGCTTTAACTATGTGTGCTCTCACAGAGGCTAAATCAGGTAATGAATTTACATTAGATTCATCGACAACCTGTAATTAAGAGCACATTAATTACCTGTAATTAACACATGAAAATAATAACTATTTTAATATATTGATACGACGACAATTTATACATAATACAGGAACTATTGCCTAAATGTAATATAAAACGGACTAAGACTTTTTTACACCCATTAAAACATAGCATACGAAAAATGTTAACTAAGAAGATATAATGAATGTTTTATACATGAAGTATTACACGTCCACATAAAATTAATTCAGGGAGTGCACACTATCTTTGCAAATTATACTACTAATACGAAAATTGATGAAAAGTGATTTTTATTTCAGCTTTCCACATAAAAAAATTATTTATATGTAAGTGACACACATAAATGATCTCTATGAAAGATGAACTCTACTGATACAGTACTTCACAATGTATTTATATTTATTAGTAGTCTATTGTTAGTAGTTATTTTACAGGAACTATTATTGTCATTATTAAAAAATTATCGTTATCTAATACAATCTTTTAAAAGACAACCTCACAGCATACCATATAACCAATTACGTTCCACATAAAAAATAAGTGCATTTGCACCATATCAAAAATAAAAGTACCATAAATGCTGATTTGTCCTCTCCTCTCTCCACTTTTGAGTAACTAGTTTTCAAAGAATATGGTTGAAAATGAGGATGTGAATAATGTCTGCGTGCTGCAAGAGAATATCTTGAGCCTTCGTGAAACTCTGAGGATTTTGTTACATTGTTGGGGTCAAAAAAGGAACTGGACAAAAGAGTATACTTCTCCTGTGGTTCACAAGTTTTTGGAAATTTGTGGTCTGGACTAACAAGTATGTACTGCTTAACTATCGGAAAATTAAGATTACTAAATTTTGAAAGCATACTGAATCTACATGCATTTAAGAAGGATTTATGGTTCCTTGCTGGCATGTTAGAATTATGTAGAAGCAGATCGTTAATTTTATAATTAGACGGTTTCAAAAGACTAGGATATGAATACATTCTTGCAAACTTCGTCTTTTCTGCAGATTTACGAATAGTAGAGCAAGATTTAGCTTTTCGCCATTTCGTATAACACCTGGATGGTAAAATCTGTTTTTTTGGTGAACCAGTATGACCACTGAATTTATATCTGTTATTTCCAAGTTCTTGTAATACTTTACCACTATGAGATGTGTGAAATTTTGTAAATATTTTTTTTAATGCACCTTTGTATACGTTTGTATGCATGTACTGTGCTTTATTATCTTCATCTCCTATTTCTAAAAGTGGATCTTTTGCACATGGATTTAAACTTATAGAGGTGACTGGTAAATGCAAGGCTGATACTCTAGCCACATTTGCATTTGCAAATGACAGGTGATCATCTCCACTTGACATTGACATATCAATACCTGAATCAGTTTGTGTTACAAATGACCCTAACACTGCATTAGATTCATTATAAACACTGTTTAATTCATAAAAAATACTATCTATATTTATAACTGAATCTTCGCTATCATTTGTGTATAAACTACTTGGCAAACACGACTCAGAAACATCAGTATAATTCATGTTTTGTTTGGTATTTACATAATGGTAACTTAATCTTTTTTCGTGTGTACTTGAATCTAATTTTGTTGTGGTAGGAATAGTATTAGTGTAAGGATTATAAAAGACAAAGGAACGTCTTCCTGACTGGGACACGTTATAACAAGCACGATTAGATGTTACTTTATCATGTCGTATCATATCATTTGCATTATGCGATTTCTTGTAGCGCCAACTGCCAAAGCCTGCAACCTAGTTGAACATGCATCTCAATGTAATGAAATCAGCCCAATGTCCAGCTGGATTTACTTTATGTATAAAAGCACAAATAAAACTTCAAAAATTATTTGTGGTGTACCTTATTATATAAGTTTTTCAATGTAGCCACTCAGTAAAGAGCAAAATATTCATATTAGTACAATTATCAGTATAATTCCATACACAAGGAGTTCTTAATTTTTAGTTTATATAAAAAAAAATGTTATGTAATGAATCAAAACCTTACCACGTGTGTACAGTTTGGATCGTCGATATCTGTTGGTTCGCCACCCTGCTGTTGCAAAACTTCACACATGTGCCTCTTTTCTTCATCCGGGAAACCGAATAAACATACTTTTGCACCATAAAATGGTTTTAGTTTATAGGTCGTTATCTGCAATGATAATATATAAGAGTAAATAAAGCCTATAAACAATATACATAATATATGCACAACCCTGATGTCCATAATAGAAAGAAGTAATTGGATGTATAATCATTTGAAGTGCTCACCAAGTCTTCACTATTCCCATAACTATAAACATCGTCTTTGGTGCTCCACAACGCTGTAACCCAATTCATAGACATAATGGGGACTCTAAATGTAACGGCATATCTGTATTTGGCACCACCACAACAATTAGCAATCAAATGTGTGACTTTCGCACCCATTTCCTTACGGATACTACCCCCCATACTGTGAATCATGTTGACCAATCTGGTCTAAAACACAAAACATTATCAAGTGCTAGTACGCACATTTTTCTTGCAAACTTTATAAAAAAAATTATGAAAATTTTGTGGGTAATTTATACGTACTAATTCATCCTTTTTTCGAAATCCAGTAAACACAACTACCGATCCAACCATGGCCTGTGTGTAAAGTGGTCTGTTAATGCTGGGCAGTGAATCTTTTCTTTCCGCCAGTTGTACAAGTGCAGTTGGTCCCAGTATCCTATAATATTATTAACACAATGTAATATACATACATATGTGATACATATATATAATAAATATGTGTAACAATACACATACGTACCTATGGGCACTTTTATGTAAATTATCATATTCAGGTCCCTCAAATTGCTTCAGTATAAAATACGTGCAATAAGTTGTATCTTCTATATACTCTGTACCCGTTTCTGATTTAAGAACAGGAACACTAAACTGCTGTGCAGCAGTTCCCAAAGCAGGGTCATTGCTAGCTGCGCCTACTAAGCATATCCTTTTTTTGCGTGGTATAACTGACGCTAAACATAATAATATCTGTTACCGAAGTAATAACAAGGTGGTAAATCCAAAAATAAAACTTAGTTTCAAAATAAAGGAAGTTTAAAATTATCAACAACCAACTAGCAATATCTTAAGTAAGATAAGAAAACTTATCTGTCAAGATAATGAATGAATTTGAATATGACTCAGCAAACAAGAGATTGCAATTATCTGCCATATACATTTATGTCTCATTTAAATTGATATCATTTTGTAAAATCTAGTTGTTCATACACAGTGAATAGGTCACTATGTGAGCAACAAATAATATTCAGTGTTTAGAATGAACCAACCAAAAAAATTCTTCTGTAGACCGATGTAGGTATTTTCATGTAGGTTGTCCATTGATAAAGGCAAACAAATTTATGCAGTTGTCACTCGTGAAAATATTTTGCGTGCATTCACACTTCATAACAATGTACGATGCAAAAGTTTATATACAAATATGCAAGTACAAAGTCTAACATTTTTTTAATAATCACACACTAATCGCGTAACGAATAATTAAATACACGCAGAGACATCACAGTTGCCGCAACTGATAAAATAAAATTTAAAACTGAATTCACCGTTACTAAATTGTTTGACGCTGACGTAATTTTGGAGAATAAGTCAAGGACAGGTGCATAATAAATTTTATTAAATCTTCCCTATGATAGATCTAAAGAAATATTATGAGAAGAAAAAAAAGATACTAAGAAAGAACATTAAATGTCTGGAAACAATCAATGACAGACGCGAGTTGAAGCGCGTGAGTTGAGATAGTGTGAGGTAGGGTTAGTATGTACAGGTGCTTGCATATTTGCGTTCACCAATATTACACTGGTTTTGCATCTCAATATCGGGATATCATATTGACTGTCTCATGCTGTGTACATCGACGGTTATTTAGTCTTAACAAAACTTACGCTCAATTCTAACAGCTTCTTCACTATTTATATCACTGATACTACTATGAACGCTTTGCTCTTCCATTTTGGCCGTTCGTTACATCTCTCTGTCCGATTACTACCACTTTCCTTTGATTGCTAAAGTTTAACCTCTCTTCCTTTCTCTCTCACGCTTATATCGACCAACAAGAAACTGCTTACTTCAGATGATTCATTGTTCGTTACAGAAGCAAGTTTAGCACAATTTACTTGTTGTGCGACAGGAAATTATGTTATTACGTAATATCACAAACGGATCTTCACAGGCGCGCTCCCAACAAGTCTTACTCGATCGTATCTTTCGATATTCGAAACAGAATTTTACATAAACGGGATAAAGGATTGTACGCGCGTTTTCGCGTGACCGTCATGAAGTGTACAGAGTTCACTGCACATATATGGTTGACTTCATGTTGTTGCGTCGTTGAAGGTGCCATTTTGCACGACCAAATATTGTTTATGGAAGAACAGGTATGATTTAACGCACGCAAAGTATTTTGCAAATAAATAGCGGAAAGAAAGAAAATGTAAATGGAATTTATCCAAAATGACTCTATCAACAGATATGTGGGCCAACAGTGAGTTGTTAATCAAGAATATTGGCAATCCTTATTTTAGTACGTTTAACTAATGCCGTTGGTAATTGTCAAATGATGAGAATCCTAGCGTTAGGCATTGAATTTGAATTTTTCGAGTATCTATTTTACCAATTAGCCGTAGCTGTTGAAATATCAGATATCAGCGAAGATCAGTAATATAGTCACGCTTAATTATATAGCAAAGGATATAAGGATGAGAAGTAACATGTTAAATGTATTTTATGTATGGATTCACTTTTATTATCACATAAATCAAAGCGAATATAAAGAGCACCAATTAATAATCTAATAAAGGAAAATAAGTAGGTTTAAAAGTAAAATAAGTAAAATTATATGTGAGATTTCATGTAATTGTATTAGCTATTGTCCTGAGTCACCATATTATTAACCTAAAAATACTTACAATGCAATTATTAATCCAACAATAAGAAGGAAATTACTTAAATGACAAACATTGAAGAATAGTTTCTGTAATTTCCCATCATTGTAGGATGAATTATTATTTTAATTGTTTAACCGAATAAATTCATGTATATGTGAAAATACTTTGGATAGAAAAGCTTTATTTTACCTTCATAAATAAATATAAAGTAAACATACATATGCATAGTGTAGATATACGGTGCACAATAAAAAGTAAAGAGTCATATACAAATTTGCACTTATAAATACATATCGTGTAGTTAATTATAACATAGATGTTATGAGAAAATACTTAAAACAAATATAATTAATGGCTATGTATATATGTAAACTGTTTTCGATAAAGATTAAACATTTCCAAATTCTTTTATGTAACCCAAACCAATGACAATATATTTATTATCTTTACTTACATACATTATTCACCATGATTAAATAATATACGTTTCACACTTAACTTTCTATCAGAAGTATTGTATAAGTTTGTTTGGCATAATATTATTCCACATCTTACACAAAAATAATAGTAAATACAATAACATTAACCAAATTAAAATAATTTGAAATTGTCCAAATTTGAAAGTATCAATAATTTTACCAGCTGCGGATTAAGATTCAAAAATTTAAAATCCACTAAAACCATAAAATACGTCATTTCATAATAAATACTCTGAATTGTTCATGTAACTAATAAATGAGAAGTTACTTGTTATTTGTTTATTGCGCAATTCATGACAATTATATGAGTTTTGATTGTTAAGTAGAAATATGACAGGTAACAGGTATAAGATTGAAAAAAATGCCTTAAGGATGCCTTAGGGCTCTCGTGTATATACACTCTATATATATATATATATATATATGTCATAATAATTAGCGATTATTAAATAATAGGACATATTGCATGAACTGTTCTATGAAAATATAGATGCTTCGTATCTATTCAAACTAGAGGTGTCTAGCGCAGGCACCATTGGTATATTACAAGAAATAAAAACCTACATTTGTGTATACAACTTGTCATTACTTCATGTTCGTTATTCATATCTACATTAAAAAATAATTTGTATCTGAATTGCACTGAACTACACAATTTCAAAGAAAAGCACCACATGCACTAAATTACACAGTTAATATGCTTTGTTTCTATACATATATAAACTTTGCTCATTAAAAGATTATCATGAATTTATTTCCTGTTTGCCACAAAAACATAAGTGGTTTTATATGCACATATTTAAATGAATACAGATGACAAAATCATGAATGCTTGTCTTAAAGATTTTTCTAAATATTGAATAACAAGAGCTAATTTTTGCATTTATAGAATATATTGAAGTTTTAAGATTTGAGTAAGATTGATTCACGGAAGTATTTCTTCTAAAATGACTTAAAAAATATCACAAATTTACTTGATATTTGTATAATCAATGGAACATATAATATTTAAAATATATTAAACATAGCAAGTAATATATTGTAAACAAATGCTGAAAGTACAGTTGATAAGCATGTCATAGAAGAAAGTATTTACTCCAGATCTCAAGATACATTTTTTATGTTAACATTATCAACTACACACGTACTTATAAAAGATTCTGTACAAAATCTATGGTAAATTAATATGAAAACTATTGATTTATCAATTGCTGAATATACTGCAAATCTTTTACATAGAGAAATATCCCATTGTCCCAGAAATTCTTTTGTGCTCATTTGTAGAATGACTATCATTTCTTAATTAACTGTTGCAGATACTCATCGGCTAACACACTTCTAAGCTTGAACTAAATGTATTATACTAGTAAATTGTACTAGTAAATTAAAGGAGCAATGCACAAGTGCAATATTAAAACTATCAACAAAGATGCCTCTCCATAATACTATTACATAATTTAAGTAACCTAAGTGACATTTCATTACTTCTCTGTGTATGTCAATTTTTTTAATAATCCATAAATAGTGGTGAGTATTTATAATGCAACGGACACATTTTAAAGCATATCACGCTGTGCATATACCAACCAGATACTCCTGTATGAAAATATGCTTAAACTTTGAAGGTAAATTGCATACTAATTTTGGTCTGAATGAAGCAATGTTATTGAAAAACAGCAAATTATCATTTTGAATGTAGATTTTCCTCTTCATCATCGCTATAATCATCACTGAGGTAATGATTACTTCGTGGTAATTCATAACGTCCAGTCTTTTTCGGAGGAGGACTGCAATATGAAACGTTTAGGATAGTATCTTGAGATGCTCCAGTTGTTTAATAAATATGATTTAGTGTCAAAATAATATTAAATTGTTTCATGCTTGCATATAACAATTTATAGTGTAATTTTTGTTACAATTAGATATTATGAAGAATATGATGTAGATTCTACAAGCAAACTATTGCAAATGCATTACATATTCCATAAAATTTTCAGTGGTTTTAATATTTTATTTATCAACAATGAAATATTATACACTACTGTAACAATCCACAACAACTTTAATTTTAACATATCAAACAGTAATTGCACCTGCGCAATATTTGTTAAATTTTTATAAAAGCAGAGTAAGTACAGAATGAAGTGATGCAGTGTTAATCAATTAACTCGAATGCTGTGATATACCTTGTCTGATCTTCGTCATTGTTGCTGCCATTACTACTATTTGGACTCCCCTCTCGTTTAGGACTTGCTGGAGGTGAGAGCGCTTGCATCAGACGACCTTTACTTTCATTCCATATTGTTGACTAGAGAAATTAATTAAAAGCAACTACTCTTCACGTTTATATATTGATCCTTTACACTATATAATTTTAAATGCAGATGTGGTGAAGTACAGTAAAAATAACTAGGATAAAAATAACTCACCAATCTTCCTTCTCTTCCAAACAATAGAAGAAAAGCATCAATGAAATCACGTGATTTCTCCTCCCACTTACTTATCATGTCCATACGCTTCTCTCCTATATTCTCCATTACGCGTTTTCCTTTGTCTTTTAAATCATCAAATTTGTTTTGTAGGCGAAATTTCTTTTCCTACAATAATAGTCTATTGTAAAATATGTATAAATAAATTTTGATTATTACTGTGATCCGTCAAAATGGATAACTTACATTCAGGAAGGAGACGTTTAGTTCTTTTGCACTATACCCACGTGCAAGATTTCTTCTAACATATATATCGTAATCTTTAACTATTCTTGCAACAATGTCCGATGTAGACACTCCTTCTGTTCTTTGCGTAGCAACGAACATACCTTTCGCTTTTAATGTGGCATACAGATCTGAACCTTCCTCCGTCATATAAGGTATATCATCATGAGCGACAAAGTCAATCTGGAATAATATCATATGTATGCTGTAAATATACCTTTGTAGATATACTATTATCCAAATTGTCATAACAGTTATGAGGCAAAAAACGTAACAAGACTGCCATTGAGCTTACTTTATGCTTTATAAGAAAATCATCATCCAATTCCCACGGTGCATCTCTAACCACTTCATCCACATAACGACAATGCCTAACTGCATCATACCTCTCTAAATCGGTCATTACAGTCCTTCCCTTTTTGCTATGTGTCAGCTCGTCATTGCACACTGAAAATTTGTTATTATAAGTATGAGATATATTGCATGGAGAAAAAATATATATTGTAAGTAACAGCTTATTACAGGAATTTTTTAATATTATACACACCACCCACAATGAGATACACATTTGGAAAGATATTTTTAGCTTGCATAAGTTGACATGCATGGCCCTGATGAAACAAGTCATAGATTCCATCTGCATACACCCTTACTCGCCTTGGAGCTAGAATATTAAATTAAATCTGATTCATCGACATTATTGTAGGAATACATTGATGTTACATTAATTGAGATATTGCATAAATTATACACATACTTGAAACGACTGATATTTCTCAAAATATAGTTAACATATGCCTAAGCATTTTATGAAGATCTGGGATAATAATCTGACCTTTGCCGCTTCTTGCCGTTTTCAAAGTAATACGGGTATTGTAATCGCACGCAGTTCGTTCTGCTAAGGCTTCTGGGTCATCGCTAAATGGTGCCTCTTTACAAATTGACTAAAATAAATAAACAAATTTAACAGTTCATAGATAATAGTTGTTTCAGTATCACATTTTAAAATAAATAGTATTATTAAGAAAATATTACGCACTGGATAAACAGGCGAATCTTCCCTAGAAGAGGATGCATCTTCTCCATTTTGATTATTTGTACAGGATACAATATTCAGCATAGCTTCTTCTCTAGCTCGCTTTCTAGACATTTTTTTACAATGGCAAGTTAGAATCCATGCAGCCCCTGTTGAACTAGGGACAAAAACAATTTAATTTCTTAGTACATGCGAATATATACAATATAAATATTAATTGTGTATGCAGATCAGTTACTCAATGACGTAAAAACGTTTTACTTGTGCGCAATAGTCTCTACAGACTCTTGAATATATTACCGATTCGATAAACAAACTATATATAATAGCTTCGAATGCACGGATGTCAGGACGACTATATTTCTGTCATTTATAGTAATGAAATGAGTGATACGATGAGCACCACTTTATAGGAGCAATATGCTAATCTATATTCATTTTAAAAATTTCTAATATTCACATCTAAAAGTATTGAGAGATGTATAATTATTGCTTATAAAGGATATGCTCTTTATACTTTCACATTTTCGCGAAATTGTTGCAAAATATAGTATCGTCTGCAAAATTATATGTATACTTAATATTAAGTAAAGAAGAGCAAACGGTTATGAAAATAATTGTTTTTCCTATTAAATTGTTGACGTACCTGCTTTCAAATGCGCGATTTACGTTGAAATCAGCGTTCTTCCCAACTTGTAGAAAATCCCGGCTTTATCGAGCTAATCCCTCTTGCACGCCCCAATTTTGTTTGGTGAAGGATGGTTTAATTCGGAATAATGTGATAGGTTTTCAAGAAATATATGTGGTTTCGTGCACGATAGATTGGAAATCACAAAGTATGTATATCGAGATTTGTTGAAATACGCAGAACGAATTTATGTAGGCTTTACTTTATTAGAATTTCCGATTTTAAATTACCATTACACCATGCTATATTAACAGCTGACCTAGCAGACGCCCGCCACGACACTTGTCGTGGATGTTCCTGCGCACTGAACACGTTTCGATGTGTACGCAGGGCCGGCTAACGGCACCACGAGCCTGATGTGATAAAGTTTGCTTCAAACATTCTTTTTGTAACATGCGCCCCTACGAACAAAACTTCTAAAAATTGCACAACTTTTAGCAGACATCGTCTACACAATATACATAGATTAAAATATAAAATCTACACCAGTAGCATTTATCGATAAGCTATAATGGTACATTTGTGTTATGCACGCTAATGTCTAGTCACGTATGTAGCTTTTAATGCCTAATTTATAAATCAAGTATCTTTCAAATTTTCCCGGGTGTTGTTACATATTTTCTACGAAAACCGATAACACATATCTGTGTGTCATCGATTTGAACTTACCAATACATAGACAGTGTGGCTACAACAAAATATAATTAAGAATTGTATATACATGTCTTAATTAGTCGCAATAAACAGCCGTCATTCGTCTAGATCTAAAGTCTATTAGTCAATAGTTCCGTTTAATTAAAACTATCCTCTAAGGATATGGGAATTCCATAATCATATATGTTCGCGCAATTAAGACTGGAATGTGGCGCCACTTTGACGAGGAAGGGGTGCAATGACGTAATATCGGATGATCAGGAGTGTCACATGCGACTTCCATTCTCCCACCACACAACCCGGCTACCCATTTTGAGTACATAGAAAGATTATGTAGCAATGACTCATCTAAAGTATGTATTTATGTTCACAGATAGGTGAACTCTAGCATTTCTTTTCGTTAATATAACTAGATATAAGCCTTGGAACAGACTATTTATTACACAGAATGAATCATAAGTAACTATCAAAATAGTAAAAAAGCTGCATTTTTTGTAGCATATTAAAAAAAAAATACATAAAAATATAATTGCTTACTGTAGTAGGATGTATATCTAGAGTATTCGTGACAGGTAAAAACAGCGATTTAATTTACATTATAATAGTAACAAGTAAAAACACTTTGAAGGTAAAATAAAATCAACCTATTACAAAGCTGAGATTTATTTTAATTAATGATAACTTTAAAATAATCTCTATATAATAAGAATTATAATTTCATTTCTTCATCGGGTTTCGTTTCTTCCCTTGTATCCTTGTGTATCACACAAACAGTCCATCATTGCTTTAAGTGTTCATAATTGCACACTCTGTGTGCACTTCTGAAAACTGTAATGTTGGTCTTCCCGAAACAATTATTGGGGCAATACTTGTTGCAGAGCAGTAAATACGTAGTCATACACTTCAACTTTATATGTTGTTCGATATTTATATATGTCGATATATGTACAAATAAATGTTCAATTCTCCATTTCATTCCTTAATAGATTGCATAAAAAGAGTCTGTATAGCTGTAGGCGACAGCAAATTTCTCAGCAAGACATTTTCCATTGCAAATTTTAATGCAACAGTAAATATTACAGCAATTATTGTGTATAAATAAATAGCAACAAGAACAGGGAGATGTTTAACACTATTTCTCTCAGTCATAATTGTTTAACATTGCTGTTCACAATCGTTGAATTACATAATAATCGAAAGAAACGTAATGCTTAGCATTGTCATGTTTTCTGATTTGTTTTTGAAATAGGCGATATTCTTAAATTTTTAATAAATATAAATAAAGGCACCATATACTACAAAATTAAAAAGATAAGTATAAGTAATATCAGCAACGCCGTATACTGAAAATTTTTATAAAGTATATGGTTAAGAGTATGTCATACGTGACTGCGGTATGTTACTGATTAACAATTGCTAGTGAAGCAGTACATTACGTTTCGTTCAAAAGGCATCCGTATACGATTCCACCTAACTTCAACACTGCAATATTATCAATATTATTATTAAATAACATTTACTGTACCTAAATTTAATAATAAAAATACCTAAATCACAATGTCGCGCCGTCATTCGATGGCAATGAGCTGGGGTCTTCCAGTTTATTTGCGTTTTTGTAGTTTTATCATTCTACTACGAGACTAAAGAGGTGTGTTGTAATATGATCGAGACATACAAGGGAGGTCGCAGTGACAAAAGTAATTTCTCAGAATTACGTTTACGTAACGAAATTATATTCGTGCTTAGAAACATTTTTGCAATTTACAAAGCTACAAATTACAGTTTAGCATCGTTCGGCTCTCAATGGCGGAAAAACATAATTACGTTAGAGTTCCAAA
This sequence comes from Tiphia femorata, assembly GCA_944319695.1. Classification (NCBI taxonomy): domain Eukaryota; kingdom Metazoa; phylum Arthropoda; class Insecta; order Hymenoptera; family Tiphiidae; genus Tiphia; species Tiphia femorata. The sequence goes on from OX090902.1 coordinate 8,885,492, forward strand.
TATTTTTATGATATTAGATAAATTCAAACATAATCTTGATTTAACATACAAAAAAGGCGTGTATATACATTATATTACGACATTATGCTTACAAGTGGAAAGATATCAAAGGCTTATAAAGTTTCGTCAGTGCGAGCTCATCCATAATTAAAAAGTCTTCTTTTATATTGATTACTTAACATTTACACTAATATACTGCACTAGGCAGAATAGACACAAGGTTCGCGGTTTGTAATTTAATTTGCAACACTCCCGAGCGCAACGAAAATTAAAAAAAAAAAAAATGCTTTATATTTGAAGGATAAATATAGTCGAAATAACTGAAATAATTAAGTATACCTGTGTGTCTCTCTCTGTTTATACCTAAACTGGAGCTAAATGTCCATAGGTACAATCTAGCTACCTAAAATCTGTGATCTCTTAAACTTGGATGACAATCTCAAGCTTATCCTCATGCACAAGTTCGTTTTTTGTTTTTTGCTTTTTTCACATTACAATGTTAAAATTCAATAATGAATGCAAACGATTAATTTGTTGGTTGGACACTAAGTGCTTCATGGAGTGCTTGTTGCTGATCTGTTGTTAATGCATTTATACATGCCTGGAACATAGACTCGTTGTTCTGAAAGAGTGAATAATAGGTTTCAAAAATAAAGGTATATATCACATATATATGGATTATGGATACAGAAAATTATGCTAATATACCTGAATTTGTCTGACAATACTAAGAATCCTGACCATTACGGGGTTATCTGTAGGCACTGCATCTCTGTAAAGTGCTTCTGCAAAAAAACTTATCAGTCGAGGTAGATTTGTGTTATTTGGTCCTAAAACTACTATATGATTGGCTTCAATCAAGTCACACAAATATCCATAAACATGAGGGGTTTCATTATCATCTTCCACTACAGGTAACCATGATAACCTGTTCATAATAAATAGTATAATTGTTTTTATATGCTTTAGATTATTTCAAATAATCATCTTTATATGATAGATACATACCAATGTGGAAGTATTTCGTCTACATTAATAGCTTTATTATTGTATTTCAGAATTTTGGTTACGGCAGATATTGCATTTTCTGTTGGGTTAACATTTTCAGGTGATCTAGATTCAGGATCATTAATAACTTCCATTAACCTTGGCAAAGCTTCTGCACAAGCTTGTGCAAATGCATCTCCTCCAAATTGTCCTAAAACTCCACACCCATATGCTGCTGCTTGTCTAACTTCAGCAGATTTGTCTGATACATATTGGATCATCGGTCGTAAGAAGAATTCTTGATATTTTGCACAGTCAGGTCCTCCAAATTCTATTACATCATCAAAAATACATAAAGCCCACTGATGATCTGACCAAGATCTTTCTGGATTTAATAGTTTCACAAAGTGCCCACAAATTTGATCAAAATATGGGAAAAATGTGGATTTGTGAGTTACAAAAAGGGCATGTAATATATCTGCAATTTTACTTAATGTGTATATATCTTCATTGTCTTCATCAACAAGTTGTTCCTCGACTACCTATAATAACAAACAATATCATTAAAACATTTACATTAATATTTCAAGAAATTGAAACGTACCTCATCATAATCTTCATCTTTTCGCTTTTCTAATCGTGCGACAGCCCTTTCAAAATGTTCATTAAGTAATTTATCTAGGATACGTAAAAGTTCTGCCATTGGTTGTGCTCCTAAGCAGCCTGCACCCAGTGTTTCAATACACTTTGCTAAAGAGTATAATAATTCTAATAGAACTTCTGATTCAGGCTCTGTATCTATAGCTTTTAACAGGTCAGGGCAAATATATGCCCACATGCCTTCTAAGTATTGTGGTCCTAAAATATAGTTAAAAAAAATATACAGAAAAAGAAATATTAGTGTAAATTTTAAGGTCATTTTTGTTTTCTCAAAGATGAAAAAAATTTACCTTTGATTTTCGCACAATCAAGAAGACATGGTAAACTTGCTGCAGCTGCTGTTCTGACACCATCGTGAAAATAAAATTTTAACATAGGCACCATAAGTCTTACAACTTGCTCAGCATAGTCAGCAAAACCTTCTTTTAATTCTCTTGCATAACAGACTAACATTTCACATGCGGATGCTTTATCTTCCAAACCAGCTGTTTTTATTCCAAAGTTTTGTTGTTCTCCCAAAGAAACAAATTGCCAATCCAAATCACTTTCTATTCCTTCCATATCTTCGTTATCTAATAAAGCAACTTCAGGTTTCATAGCTGCTGTCCGTAATACCGGACCCATTACCAAAGGTAGATACTGTTCAAATTGTTTACCTAGTATAAAGTACATATGTTTCCTTAAAATCTGCTATGTAAGTGAATAGCATAGGTAAATTATTTATATTTTAATGTTTCAGTACTGTATTATAATTTGATTAAACTTAACAAAAAATAGAATTACCTAAAATTTTGCATATACGAGCCCAAGCAGAGATTAAATAACTAGTCTGTGGATCATCATCTGGAAGGTCACCTTCTGTATGTGTTTTTAGTAACATATCCATAACTTCACTTGCATCAGCAATGAACTGCAAGTTCCAGTTTTAGTTACATTATGTCAAAATCTTTAAATTACTTCTCGTAAGGGACTACAGAAATTCTAATAAACATTATCTGGAATTCGTAAACTTACTTTCTCAGGCCCAACTGCAAGACCAATGAGGCTCACACATTCAATAGTTTTCCCACGCAACATTTTATGTTCTTGTTGATTAGCATTTTGGATTATGTATTTTAGGCAAGGCATTAATCTATCATAATATGTTACAAATTGTTCTTCGCAAGTATCAGCAACAGAAGCAATTGTTGTGACAACCTAAACATGAAAACTTGGCTAATTATATATAATTTGTATGTGTGACAAATATTGTAGAAGATATATATTTAACAAACCTGTTCTAGAACAAGTTTAGTTCCCTTCTCTACCAACTCTTGAAATTTAGATGTAAGTATCGACTCTAGCTTTCCCATAATACCATCAAGATAAGGTGTCAATGTACTTTTTGGACAATCTTCACTAAAATTAACAAGAGCTGCTCCTGCATGTGCCTGTACTCTTGGATTTGCATTATCATCCAAAACCATGAGTAATCCAGGAATTACTTTGTCATGGAATTTCTTTTCGAAAATAGGTGCAAAATCTGTAGACATTTGTCCGACTGCGTTACAAGCAGCATATCTCACACGAGGGTGCTGATGAATAAAAACAATTGCTCATTAAGATCATTTTTATGAAGCACATTTAATTATGTAGATAATTCTAGGTTTTATAATAAATTTATAGCGTTAGAATATTGTGTGTTTCTATACTACGACTATTTACTTGTCTTAAAACAGTCAACTCTCAGAAGCACAGAAGGAAGACATCTTCATTTTCATACTACTAGTACAGTAGCATAAACAGATATCTAACCTCCATATTACTCTACCACCAATGTAACACTGTCAAATTCATACATAGAAATTGACTGTTGACTCATTCAATGGCTTTAAAAGTAGCATAATATTTATAACGAGTGTTTAAGTTAAATCATGAATGCCGTGTTCATGTTCAAAAACCAAAGTTGCACTACATTAGTTATGTTGCCAGACCACGTGTATATATCATTATTAGATATCCATTGCAAGCTTAGTACAAATGTAACTGTTTAGAATGGTATAGAACATAGACTTTATTATATTTATGATAATAAGGAGCTATAAGTGCTCTAATTAGAAATATTTCAAATATAACCATATATGCGAATAACATACTTACAGGATCTTGCAAGTATTGAATGACTCCTTCCATAATTTGTGGTAGTATGGCTTCCATCTGCTTATGACACCCTTCACCCACAGCAGAAATTGCCATAAGGGCAGCATGCCTGTACAATTAAAATCTTTGATTATTTATTCTCTGCTGTCAATTTATATTTATAATTTGAACTACTTTGAAAACATGAATCTGTTTGTTCCAATATGAATGATAGAAATCTATTAGGTATATCCATAAAATATTTTTTAGGAACATCCCACAAGAAACTCCCAAATTCTGACTGTCAGAACGACAGGCAGAAAAAGAGTATAATCTCGTTGGTTAGTCTGCCACAAATGTAACACAATTACGTAAGTAGAATACATAATTGTTGACTTTATTGTGGCATATATAAGATAGATAGTATGAAGGATAACCAGCAGGATTTACCTGTACTTCCAATCACTGTTACTCAACATTGTAGGAATGTTTTGTACAATTTGTGGGAGCATGGTTTTACCACCTAAGCCACAGGCCAACCTATCTAAAGCACTTTCAGCAACAACGGTATTGCTATCATTATCTTCTTCAATAATTTCATCTGAGAAACTCCACTTTTCATCCTCTTCTAGATCAGTCATCATTTTCAATACTAATGGTACTAAAGATACAATGTACTTCCCACCCACTTTTCGTACCATTGCTGGCGCAGTTTCTGCAAGGGTTACTAAAACTTCAAGCGCTAGTTGTCTCCAAGAATCAGCCATTTCTTCATTGGAGAAAATTTTCATACACATTTCCATAATATTGTTTAGTTGCAGTCTTAGGAATTTTGGGGTTGACTCGGCCAAATCAATTAAAACTTTTAGTAATGCATCATCGTCTTGTTTTTCTATTGATTGTGCAGTTATTTGTACAACTTCTGGTAATAGGTCAGAAAAATATTTTTGAATATTTTCTTCTTTGTCATGCAATGTTATAAAAGCCCCAATTGCTCTAACAGCTTGAAATCTGACCTGTGTTTCAACAAAAGTAAATTAATCTGTAACAACTTTATTAAGTTTTCTTGGAATCAGTAGCATGTTGTGGCATTCCAAATAAAAAAGTTTTGTTATTATTGACATAGATAAAATTTGAACTAAATGACCACCTTAAAAACATTACATTTGAAAACAGAAGGTCATTGCGTTGTTCTGCTTTACAAAAATTCATGTTCTGTATTTATATGCCCCGTATCTGTCTGTAAGTTAGAACTTGGAAAAATACAGTCATCAGAAGGCACCTTTTCTTTAGGAAGAATCTGTGACGATTCCACATATTCTTATGGATTTCGTGTATCAGCCTTCCTACTATACCAAATGATATACATGTATCATTTATACGTTACCTCATAATTTGTAGTATCCATAATAGATTGCTGTAGCATCTGCTTGATCAGATCAAGATGATGTGTTTGTTGATTTCCAAAAACACCAGGGACGGATCTATGAAATTTATTTGCTTTTCACTTACTTCAAATAAGTCCATTAAAAAATGATATAGTACATTAAAATGATGTACATTTAATATTTTAATATTCCTTTATATATGACATAATAACAATAGATATGTTTACTTACGTAAACATTCGCAGCGCACTTTCTTTTAGTGCTGGTAAAGGGCTGTTTGCACATTGAAATAGGAACTGAAGAAACTCTGGCCATTGATTATTACCATCTTCATCTATCAAATTTCTAGCCACTTCTGCTGCAACTTCACATACTTTACGTCGGATAGTTTCAGTTTGTTCATTTTGCACAGATAATAAAATCTGTTCTTTTAACTGAGCTTGTGCCTCTGGTGGAATCTATAATATATTAACGGAAATAAGAAATATTTCATAGAATAATTTGCTACGTTAATTTAAAATACTGTGTTCAAAATGCCTACATATGATTCCTTTTACGAAAATAAATCCACCATATGCTATCTGCCGAGTTAATCAGGTTATCACGAGATATGTAATACAAGTCTTAAATATTATATAAGTTGTTTGGTCAGAGTGATCCACAAATAGTAGGAACATAATGAAGGGGAAAATTACAATTTATTTTAAGCATCAAACATATATATATGATAATGCCGTATGGATTCCTATATTATATAAATATTGAATACAAAATTATGATTAGTAAATAGAATTTACTACAATTCATTAATTACTCACAAAATAGTTCACAACTCTTACACACATTGAAAATTATATCGGACAGTGCTTACAGTTTAATAATTTGATACTTGTTTCTGATGCATCGTATGTTTATTAAAAGCTTTATGTAATTACCTTGGGATAAAAATCCATAAACTCGGATGAAAATAATCGGCGTAACAAAACTGCAGCCATTGCACGTATCTCTTCCCCAAGCGTGGCATTGCAAATGGATGTTAATAGAAATGTCACCTTGGTTTCCACAGGAAGATTATTGTATGCTTCCTAAATTTAGAGTAGGCAAATTAATAGAATAAAACATTTGTTTTAGCAAATACATTAATCTTTTCCATAATAACTTTTCCTGATAACAGCGACATAAACTATTCATATGTAAGTTGATCATCGTATATATACCACTACTTTGCACATCAATTTTAACACATTACATTTATGAATAGTCTACGAAGAAACTAAAATATAATAAATTTGAATCACTATTCCTTATATATATCATGCATATCATTAAAGCAAATAACAATATCTTAAAAAAAACAATTTTAATTAGGTAAGAACAATCATATAATTCCAAAAAGAAATTGAATAAATAATTTTATTTAAACGCCCAATTTTCTACATATTTGAGTGTAATAAGCGTACAAAATTCAAAACTTCGAAATTTGCACGAGTACCGGAAATCAAAATGAGTATGGAAACGTGTAGGCGGGAAAGTAAAATGAGTAAAATTATGCGGTTTATAATTAATTGCTTTATAGTTCCACATCGGTAACTAGTGGAAATCGTAGACTAGAAATTGATTGAATAAAAGCAAATATAAATATAGCATACGACCACCTTTTCTTCGCGGTTGACATTCTAGGAAGTTTCACGCAAACTTAAATTCGTGTAATGGACTGGCGGGGTGCGTGTTACTGCGCGACACCATTTTGGCTATATCATTACCTTACCTTAAACACTTGTCACATTAATTTTTTTTTTATTATTTAGCGCCAACGAAATGCGAAAAGTAATTGAAAATCGGTAGAGATAAGACGAAGAGAGTTACGAAAAAACTAATTTACCTAAAATAATTAGTATCCACATGCGAGGCCTGACAACACGTTGGCAACGTGCTCGTGTAGAAACACATTATTAATCTTAAATATACTTCCTTTTTGGCAAAATCTAATGATTCTAATATGTAAAACAAAATATTCTTTATTACTGGGCGTACCTCTGCTTGAGTCCGGGCATCGTTATCTGTACTAAGAAGTGTGTTTAAAAGCTGTTGGAACTGGTCAAGGTCTGCCGCCATTGTCGCCGAACGAATGAACTACCGCGCACACTTTTCCGAGTTGATCGTCATTTGATCAGTGCCAAAAGAAGTATTTCAAATATTTCTAGCGTCAATGTCGCCAATAATGCACGTTTTCAATAGAAATTTCTCTACGCGCATCACGATAATCTAAATTTTCTCATAAGCGATAATGAGATATGACATTATGAGAGGCAACATCTTTAATTTATAATCCATGTTAAGAACAGCATTTGGTGCCTTTCGGTACTAAATCAAAAGGATATAAGAGTTCTCCGCTATTCCATATGAGTCCTAGAGATATTTTTTATTTACAGGCTTGCGCAGAAAGACAGCATTGCATAGCACCGATAGCACCAGCTAACAGCAGCCAATGATGTACCCGCAACCCAATCTACCGTACTGGGGTACGTTCCAAAATTAACCTCAGTTAACTCCAGAGGTTATAGGAGTGGAGGGGTTGTAGGTTACCTAAGGTACGAGTTGTTTTGGAACGAGTTTGGTAAAGATAATTATGGCGGCAAATGAGAAACGAAAAATAATATTAGCAGCGTTAGCTGCAAGTACGCATTTTCAAAATATCATTACAAATATGGACAGTGATAGCGATAGCGAAAATGAAGACGAGTTAGTGCAAGAATTATTAAATATAGAGAGATATATAAAAATTCGTGGCACATTAAAAAAGGCTTTTCGCATCGAAGGTTATGTGGAAAACACAATACCACGGCTTTCCGCACGGCAATTCAAGGAGCATTTTAGAATGTGTCCCAAAATTTTCGACAATGTAGAAAATAGATTAGGACCTATTCTGATAAGGCAAGCAGCAACAGGTCGCACAACGGTTCCCGTTCGAAAACAATTATTAGCTACACTGTGGCTGTTGGCAACTCCCGATTCCTTTAGGTAAATATTGTCAATAAATTGTACTGCAATATGTTTTATCCACTTGTTTCATTGTATGATGTGTAAATTTGTTACTATTCTTATTGTTACAGATCTGTGGGATCAAAATTTGATTTAGGAAAGTCATCGCTTATGCATTGTTTCAGAAGAGTAATCAGAGCTTTAAATTCAATATCAGCAGAAATTATAATTTGGCCGAGAGGTAATAGTTTATTAAGCGTAAAAGCAAAATTCCAAAGAAGTTCAAAACTGCCTAATGTTGTTGGAGCTATAGATGGGACGCATATTGAAATTCCTGCTCCAGGAGTATGTCGATCTTTTTTATAATAGTTCTTAATGTAGTTTGTTCTATAATTATTAATTTAATTATGAATTCTAGGTTGATCCTGAAGTATACATCACACGCAAGTGCATTTATGCGATTGTTTTGCAAGCAGTATGCGATACTGCCTTGCGATTTATTGATTGTTTCGTGGGATATCCTGGATCTGTTGGAGATTTGAGAGTGTTCAGGAATAGTGATTTGTGGCATGCTGTCCATAGAAACAAAAACAATTTCTTTCCAGATCAAGAATTTATTATTGGCGACAAGGCATATCCTATTATAAGTTGGTGTTTACCTCCATACAGAGACAATGGTCATCTTACAAGGGTAAGAGAAAAAGTGATTAAAAATCTGATCAAAGTAAATTCATCAATTCTTTATTTGTTAACCATGTTTTTTCTCAGGTGCAGATAGAATTCAACAAGTGTCATTCTCGCACGAGGCAAGTTATCGAGCGGGCTTTTGCTTTGCTAAAGGGACGATTTCGACGTCTGAAATATTTACATATGAGTCGAGTAGATCTGATTCCTCAAACTATTTTAGCATGTTGCGTTCTCCACAATATATGTCTTGATATTGATGGTTTGGACGAAGATATTGAGGATTATATTTTGAATGGTTATGTGAATAATGATGAAATTGATGTAGAGTATAATAATGAAGTTGTATTACATGCAGAAGGGATCGCAGAAGGTGTTAATAAAAGAGATTACATTGCTCAAACATTAGATATATTGAATTAAGAAATAAAACAATGTATTATATGTATATGTAAAATAAATATAATGAAATAAAATGATATTTTTTGTTAAGGACATTGCAACAAAACAAGCGTTTAGGATTAATACAACTTAGTCATTAAGATAAGAAACTAAACTTATATAAGTATTTACTTACGAATATATATATTAAAAAATACATCTAATATTCAATAACTTTCGGGTATTGATCATATTTCTATCAGTCGTACAATTTCAGGTAAAAACTGCCTTTACTCCGTTTGGATCACAGCCTAACTTTATATTAAAGCATGTAAGTATCAGTCTGACAATGAGAAACCAGGTCTCTCGCATGCACCATGTACAAAAAAAAAAAATATTTAAGTTAATAAAACGTTTGCAAACTTAACATTAACTTTCCTTATAGAAATTTTTTGACATATTTAAAACTAAGTGCTATTCTACAATTAGCGTTTAGTTATAAAGTATAAGAAAATAGACCAATTAGAATCTTTTCATAGTGAAATAAAGAATTCTGATAGGTTGATTTTCTTATGCCTTATGAGTAAAGGCTAATTGTAGAATGGCCTTAAGAAGAGTATCACATTTTTTATAAAATTTCAAATATTGATAAAAAAAATAACATTATTATGTGGAAACACTTATGAATAAAATTGTATAATGTAAAAATCCTTTCGCCATACTATATAGCATAATTTAAAGTTTGTTGATTAACTTCTCCATCACATCGCGAAATGTGCTTGTTGCATCTTTAGTAGCAGCTATTTTCTCTACTTGGCGCTGTTCACGTCGGGCTTCTCGCTCTTTGGAATATTGAATAAATTTTTCTGTCCAGCAAGATAATTGATGTTCAACCTTACTCTTCTTTTTCTTGGATGCACTATCATCTGTTGCACTCTCTTCTGTAGATATATTATCATCATCAGTTGCTATATTTTCTGCTCTCATATTTGATGCCACTGCAACAGGATTCACATTCGGTTTGTCTCCGTATATATTGTCCATTTCATCATAATATCGATAAGTTTTAGGTGTGACACCTGTTCCTTTGTTATGATCTTTGACTCGCATGTAAGCTTTTCTCATATTCATCCATTTATCTTTTATCTGTATTTTAGTGAAGTTGTATCCTCCATTAACATTCATTAGTTTTTTAATTTTGTCCCATACTACATCATTTCTTATAGTGGTGCTTTTGAAATCATCTTGGTGGTCTGTGTACAGACTAAATAATAATTTAACACCCTTTTCATCCCACATTACTGAAAAGCAAAGTAAATAAACAAGTAAATATGTACTGAAATTGAAATGTTGCGTAGTTACATTTTTCTTTAACATATCTCCACCTGATTTTGAACTATCAGCTAAGCTTTCATCACTTTGATTAGAATTCGAATCTGAAATTAAAAATGATTTCATGATTAATATTTATATTCCATGTACAAAAGCTTATAATACAAAATATATACAATTTTACTTACATGTACTATTCACTTCTGTTGTCTCAGATATTGGATTATTTTCTGTTATATGTATGTCAAAAAATGACATCACTTCCGGCGACAAAGACACATCATAAACTAATCCACCTTACAAACATATATGTAAATAAAAAATGATGTATAAAAGATTTTTAATCTATATCACTCTCTGATATACTTACTTATTTTATCCATGACAAATATACCATTTTCACTCTTGGAAATTTCTTGCTTACTATTAAATATTAAACAATGTTGTCCTTTCACAAGAGATAAATTTTCCATCTTTAATATATATTTTCTACAAACTACTTTTCACGTCGAATTAATCGAATTGTATGTAGGTTATGCTCACACGTTTTGCACTTCCCGGGCTTTGGCTCTGGTAACCCAACAACCTCTCAATTTTATGAGGTAGGAAAGTTACCTTCGAGGTTAACCAACTGCGAGTTTTGGGATGCCTTTATACTACTACCCATCTACTACCATCGGGTTACCAATGCGCCATATTTGTAATTTTGGAACGAGCTGCGGTAACCGAGGTTGAATTTTGGAACGCACCCCTGTAAATGACGTTGCGTCGCCAAAGACGCCTTTTTGTAACGAATGAGCTTCTTTAATCGAAGAAATACCCCCGCGATAAAGAAAATAGGCAAGCCTTCGTATACATACATATATATATATGGTTAGGTAGCAACATATATATATATATGCACTTTTTTTCGTTGGCTGGTTAAAACATAAGTGAGACGGTACTGGACGAATTCAATCTGTGTAAATGTATTAAAGCATATATGTCAATCAAATGTCGATGTGGCCGTTTCTGGTGCACTTCGAATGTTTTATCCACGAAACTTCTGACCAGCAGCGTCGTTTACATGCATTGTTAGCTGCGCTTGGAGAACGTGTGAACGTGCGTATGGCTAATATTTAGCCTGTAGGCAAACAAGTAATAACGTAATGGCAAAGGGCGGAAACAATTTACAGTGATCCTTGCTCAAATGGCTTTATCTGAAGTGCATAACTTGTCTGCGATTCTAAGCAATAATGGATTCGCTATTGGCAAGGTAAAGGGATTTCTTTATTTCGATAAGACCATTTAATTTGCTATTTCTAAAATGTACTTTCACTTAACTTTCGTCATTAAGTATGAATATTGTACTCAAAAGTTTTCTATATACTTCACGTATATTGTCTATCAGTATATTGTTACTATTATTTTAATCATTTAATTATAAACTTTTCAAAATGATTAATTGGAGTATATCGCAAGTGCAATGTGCTTTACATTAATAAACTGCGTGTAAACTGTTTTGTGCTAAATTTAGTTTCGGAGTATTATAGATATAACTACATAACTTATACATTGAAAACAGTTATTAATGTATTTTACAAATAAAATATATGGCAAATGAGTAAACTATTCACATTTCATATTGTTTAATAAAATACATACCAGTTCTGTGATAAAATTTATCTTTGTACGTCTATTCAAACTTATATTGATTTTAACGGAAAGTTACAGTTTACTGTTGCTTTGCTTTTTCATAAAGTCTCTTTGCTCCTTACAGGGTGACACAATTCAACATGCTATTAATATGTTGGAAGTATCACCGAACAGTTATCCATCAGAGCGGTGTGGTAAAAATGAAGATTTAAATTGGAACTATAATGTACTAGAATGGAATTTACGAAAGAATGTAAGATGCGCTTTTGAAAATAATATTTGTTTTTGTTTGTCTTCTGTTAAATTGTACGGTCATTTAAAACTTGCGAGGTAATATCTTTGCTTTTGTAAAAAGAAATTATTTTTGTATACAGATGAATGTGGAAGATGATGATTCCCAAGAATTAAATAATTCTATGGTTAATGATCTGGTTTCGAAAATTTTGGATGATGATTCAGTGATTAGTGACAACATTTGCACCAACAGCTATAATACAAATGCCCAGCCTGAATCAAATATGCAGTTGCCCAGTGTGGACACAATTGAAAACAACCTAACAGCCTGCATAAATGATTTAATTGATTTTAATATTTCATCTCCAACTTGTAAATTACTAAATGGCACTTGTGATACTATTGACATCGCTCATAATTGTGACAAGCTTTGTAATGGCTTAAGCACACCAAGTCTTAATACATGTACAGAACAACGATTGAATCAGGGTTACTTGTGCGGCGATGGCATTGCACCAAATGCATATCTGTCCGATTCACAATGTACATTACATTCTGACAAAAATTATTTTGTCAACAAAGACAATCTTACAATCGCTAACAGTCCATCATTGCTATATGGAACAAGTTGTACAAAGCAATCGGTTAATTGGTCAGAACCTTTATCAACACCGCGATTTACAAAAGACTTATTCAGAAATGATCAATGGATTCATACTTATGAAAACCCAGATCTTAATTTTAATATAGTATTGGACTCATCGGAACAAATTCGGAATAATGAAGCAGAATACAGAAATGGCATGGATCAACATGCAGCATCAAGTTCTCAGAATGCCACAATGATTAATGTACATGATTCATATAATACAAGGAATAACTGCCGAAGTTATGGTTATAACCCTTCAATGACTGACTTTAACACAGAATCTGATTTTCTGACAAATTCTTCATTGCAACATTATTCATCGACAGACAGAAGTTTGCATAATAGATTTGAAAATAATGTATATCGTAATAGTATCGGCGAATACAAAGATTTCAATGAGCCTACAAAATTAAACATGACACACGTTGCTCTTCCGAGTGATCAGATTCAATGTTTACAACAACAAATTTGTACGTATAAATCAGACCGAACTATGGACCAAGATTATAAACATACAATTGATTATTATCCAACGCTCAAAGAACACATTGCATCCTCAAGTGGTAATTTAGATACAAATGAAAATATTTGTTACTCCAGCAGCATAGAGCATGGCTTTGATAAAAATTTGTTAAAATTACTTGGTTCTAAACCAAAGTTAAATGAAGCTAAACTATATTCCCCAATTGGATTTCCGAAAAATATCAGTTCACGGAATTTGAATCAGACAGATACCAAGTATGGACATCATAACTACCAGCATCAAGGTACAAATAGCGGGGATGTATCAAAAATGTTACTACAAGATCCCACATCCTATAGAAGCAATGTTAAACAAACTATTAACTGTGCGTATTCAGATGGATATACTCCTACAAATAAGACAATGCCTTCAGGGAACCATCTGAGCAATCAAATAGCAAGCACCCTACTTGACAAAGGGGCTGCTAATTATGTTATGAAACAAAGGCACTACGTGCCAAGACTGCATGCTAACATACCTGCTGTTTCGCCATCAGATATTTTATTAAATTCTCGATTAGTGTCCAGAACAAATGCTGTCACTCCAGGTGTATTTCCATCAATGATGCCTATCCCTATACCAGTTGCAGTTCCACCGCTTTATTCAATGTTTTACGGTGGTGGTGTAAGCCTTAGAACTGGTAGCAGCTCTACTAGGCGCACAGGTCCTTCTAGTATACTGCACTTCAGATTAGAACAAACATATGTGCAATTCAAACAATTAGAAAAAGAACGAAAAAAATGTGAGGCTGGATTGGCAGCACATTTCCCTGGTAAGAGAGTAACGAGTGCGAATAAAATCCTCATACCTCAACTCACAGGAAATCCATCTCGTGTAGATCGAGTTGTTATAGATTACTTGAGGGAACATGCACGTGTAATAACATTAATTGCAAAAGTAAGTAAACAGTTTAGTATTTTTTAATTATAACTGTATAATTTGTTACTTCTTTTGTTTCCTTACTCCTACTTATACAGTTTATTAGATGAAAATCTTTAGGAAATACCTTAGAAACATTTTACTTGCCACTGAAAATAAATATTTCAGTAAATGGTCCTCCATGCTATGTTGTATTTTAAGTAAAAAAAGCATATGTCATTAACTTTTTTCACCGTGGTTATTATATAATAATATCCTATTACATAATAGATGGAACGTTTACGTGGAGCTACTATGAACCAACGCATTCACAAAGCAATGGAATATTGGTTAGAAGCAATCAAGTATGTTCAAGAATGTCGAAAGAAGGAAATTGCAAATGCCACTAAGCGCCACAATGAAAATCCACACTGTATTCCTATGTATAATGATACTGGTGAGTACTTGCCAAATTCATTTTGATCTGCTCATGTAAAATATGCAAACTAATTCTTATCAAATATTTTCTATATTTTTTATAGTAACTAGCTTCAGCGATAGTATTCTTTGACAATAGTGTATAATATTAGTTAAGATCAGAAATTTTCTTTAAATCACGTTTACAATAACATGGATGTTAAATTGTTGCTGTCATTAACGTTCGGAGATTTATGAAACACTTTCCTGTCGTTTATTTACAGATATATTAACTTTGGCTGACAGTGTTCACGAATTAACTAAGGGATCGCGTTATGCAAGAACTGGCATGTACAATGCCATGCAAGCCACCCTTTTGTTTGACTTGGATGTAGAGAACAAAGTTATTGAAACTCACAAGGACCCAATTTTGACATCAAGCCTACCAGATACACTGATGTCCGGTGGAACCTGCAGCTATCCAAGAGGTACATAGCAAAATAACTAAATTTCTATTTCGACTATGTATTACGAAACATAGATCGAGTAACAACAGCTTTGTACTTATATATGTAGTTTCAACTTCATCGTCATTACCTAATTACTGGCATATCTAAAGATTTCTCTGCAGAGGCAAAGAATACCGATCAGTAACTACAAGTACAGAAAATTTTAATTCAAAGGATACATGTTGTTGCTTTCAGGACATATCGCTTTTCATGGTACCATGCAAAATTATATATACCAGTTATGAATGGTACATATATCAGACTAATTGCAAAGTAGCTATAATACCGTAAAGTCCTGTATATAGTTTACCACGGCACAAAACTATACTGTCGTAAATGTTAGTTTATCGTGTTTTTATATGTGTTCTGTGGTGACTCGAACACATTTCGTATATTTTATGCAAAGGACGTCCTATTTATCTTACGAAATTATATAGGATAATTAACAAACTATGTTGCATTGTCAATGTCAAATCGTTCTCAAACATCTGTGACTATCTTTTGCTTACATATATATTGACTAGATTACTTACTCTAGTCATGATCATATGTATGTGCAAATATTGACTAGCAATTTCTTAGACTAGTTCAATGTGGCCTTCTTTAAACATGTGACCTATGTATGTCTACAAAACTAAGTATTTAATGTCTTTATGTCTTTTTTTCTTTTTTTTTTTTAAACAACCTAAGTCAGTGATATATGTCAGAGCCTCTGATTTTGAGTAATAAAATGCAGCGAATGTTGATTTGGCCAGTCCACACGTTGATTAGTTACAAAGTATTTCTTATGCCAATTACATTCTGACACTATTCTTCTTCCTAACTTGTAATGTGTGATTACAAACCGATCTACAATTTTTGTAAAAAAGTTTTAATCCATTGTAGCATATAATATGACATCATGTAATGTGTATTAATTATTTTATGAAAAATGCAATTTATAATAATTTTCAGAGTTAACTTTGGAATCAAGTTAGTACTAATACGCATTTCATATTGATCAGAATTTGTGTTCTCTTTTCTAATTTTACAAGGCCATTTTGAACATTGTCTTAATAGTTCTTTTTGGTGCTTGTTCCATTTTTTTCCTATGAAGATTACTTACAAAATTGTGAATCGGGTTACAAAGTTTTATAATTTTCTAATCTTTGTAATACATTAGTGAATGTTGGCAAGATCATATTCAGCCTCCATTCCCGTCCCTTTTAACACACAAACCAAAAAAGCATACATGCGTTCTTTTAACACTGAAGATTTTAAGAAACGTGTCCAGAATCGAAAGTATAGATTTAGACAAATAGTTAAATAATATGTTTGTTATATAGCATAGGCAATGAAACACATTTGTCAACGTACAATGAAAATGTACATATTCCACGCGTAATGTGAAGCGTAGAGTGTAGAATAAGGGAATGTGTGGTACTAATTATAACGTGCAAGCAGTGCTTTAACGATTTCTCTTCCGCATTTGTCGACGTAACTATTCTATTATAACTGTGATATCAATAATGCCAATTTGTATGTAAGTACACAATTCTTAATGAGAGAACTAACAAACACAGCCAGCTCCTTATTTTTTTGGTAATTTTGCTTCGTAAGGTGCTTGTTACTATTTCTGTGCTATCTCAAATAGTACAAACAAAGAATATCAATATGGATATAATGTTGACTCGGTATACGTTTAAAGAACAGTCAATTCACCGATTGGACAAAGTAAAATTGAGTCAGATTCAATATTGCAAGAAAAGGCTTTTCACAGTCTGTTAATAATGGAGAAAGAATCAGTTTCAGAAACTGATCGAGTGATTCTTACTTCGTTATAAAATGTGCAATCGAGCTTCAGACTTCCGTGTGTTTGTTTCTTTTAGAAAGCATAAAGCTTTTATAATACTAACAATATACACATTGTATAGGATATGCGAATGCTTCATACCACGTACTCTGATAATGCTGCAATTATTGAGACAAGCACTATCTATAGATGTATGTGTCCGACAATCCTATTTAAATTGCATGTGATATTACGTACTATTTAACAGTTGAATGTATATGGGCCTGCGGGCAGGAGGCTGCTTAAATTTAAGCATATATCGAACCTGCATATGTATGCATACGTGTACGTATGCATAATGGAGGTATTGTTTGCAAGACTAAAGAAAAAATTGACCAATGTTTAACTCCCAGAATATCTATCGAGAAGTATTATAAGCTTAACAATTGTCCTTGTCGTGTACACGCGTCAAACGTGAATAATAATAATAGTTTCCGTGCTCAATATATTATATGTATCAAAAGACGACAAAGAGATATGTGTCCACACGGTGATATGTAAAAAAAAATTGAACTTTTTTACTGCTATAAGGATCGTCGCACTGGCAAACCATGTATTAACATCCGAGGTGTTATAGGATATGTATAACGTTATCATTGTGAAAAAACAATTCAATGTTACCAGTGGATTTTACAAAAGCGTCGTAACACTAAAAGAATCATGACGTTAAGTCACATTGTCTACCTACCCACGTGTTTTGCAATATTTGATCATCGGTTTTTTAGTTCGTGTGTTATAAACGAAGGGTAAGGTGTGAAAGTAAGGTTGATCGTGTAACTAAAAAAAATGCTATACAAGATAAGATCGTGCGGCATCGTGCCGAATGAATGATTCTATGCTGGAAAACTTCCACCGACGAAAGAGCTAATTTGCCAATCGAAGAGAAAAATAATGTTTCCGATAAGACTTATTATTACTTGTGTCGCAGCGGAGAGATTCAACCAAACTTTCAAATCGTATCCAAAGATTGTGGAATGTAGTACATGATGGTGTCGTGGGTCGAATAATGGCCGATTATAATTATACATGTATTTGCTTAATAGCTTAGTCTTTCGATTTACTTAAAATTGTCTAGTGAAGAGAGTGTAAGTCGACGCACAGCGCATGCTCGTGTCCTCTTAGCGATCGAACGAAACTCAATCAAATTCAGCGATCGAAAGACTGGCCTTACGTTTAGGTATCTATGTGGGAAGGAAACGAAGAATTCTTTCCGGTACGCTTAACGATGCAGCTCGTTAATCGTTGGAGAAGACTTCTCAGGGAAAATGCGAGGGAGAACGATGTAAATCGAAAAGCTCGCTCATCGTTATCGGTTCTCTTCCTTTATCTTGACTTCGCTTTGACTTTTCTCGCGCGAATCAAGATCAGGCGGGCCGGTGCTCGCGTAATTTGTCGAGTTACGTGCGAATCAGTTGAACGAAGACAATCCTGTTACGCTATATTAATCGGGTGACTAAAGCAATTCGCTACTCCAGGGTAATAATACGAGACGCCTCTAGGGTCGACAAAGAGAGACGAATATTGAAGGAAACTGAGAGAAGAAGGAGAGCAAAAAGGAGTGGACGAAAGGAAAAGAAACGAAGAAAACTCAATTTGCGGACCATTATAAACACTGTACAACGATTACATTACAATAACGTTTAACATAGATGAAAAGAAATTAAATATATGCCCGACGTCGGCGGGAGCTAAACTCAGAAGAACGGCACTCCAAGAACGGAACTCGATCTCGAGGAATATCTTTCAAAAGCGTTACGAAGGGAGGAAAGAGAATACGTAGACGTCTCTGTCTGTCGCGCGACTATCGGTTAGTAAATTTGATTGAGGTGAGGAAGGCTAGCGAGAGCTCTATATATCCTCGTATGTTAATAAGCGTTTAGAATACAACCTAGTTCGCTAATCGTCGTGCGTCCATTTGCGCCATTGGTGTGTATAACGTACTCCCCCACCTGTTCCACGTAACACATTTAAAGATAAGCTGACGCCTAAAAAAAAGGAAAATGCAAAAAAAAAATACTAACACATTCTCCATTCGCACGCGTGCTGTTTGCGCTCTTCGCCTATTCTTAATCCTAACGATTACGTGTATACCACTTCGACGCTGTCTGTCTAGATAGAAGGAATTAGAGTAAAAATTGCGCAACGGAGACGCATCGGCGACGCGCTACACACACACGGTAGCTTAATCCTCTTTGCTCAGAAAGGAAAAAAAAGAACAAAAAAAAAAAACAGAAGAAATTCAAACGAGATAAGATGTTACGTAAATATATATATATATATACATATATATTATTATATTACTGCCACCAGCAAACGTGTGGAGACTCGTGGTAGGGAGAAGAGGACACGCCACGTTTTCGAAATTAAACGGGGATTCCGTTTTCGTAGATGAGTCATTAGCCGATTGCGGGGGGAGCGCGTACAAAAGGATTAGAACCGCTGAGTATCGTATACTACGTATAGTAATCTAAGGAGAATTCGACTACGCTACGCGAGGATTCTCGTGACTCGGTTTCACGCACCCTGCCGCTTTGGGCGAATATATTACATACGATCCTATCCTTTATTTCCGATTAACAACGAAAACGCGAGAGAAGGAGAAAGAATGACGAAGAAAGAGAGAGATGGGTGGGGGGAGAAAAGGATATAATTTCATACACAGATCCAACGAAGCACTTCCGTTCTAATGCTCCGATTCGCTGAATTTGGACGCCGTCCTTGGAATATCAAACGTGGCCCGCCTATTACTATTAATGTATCGATCAATTAGTTAGATACGATAGAACGCTAAAGGGAGATGGAAAGGGTAAAGAGCTGTCCGAAAACTCGACGTACGCACAAAGCCGATATCCGATTTTAGACGTGATTGCGTAGCGCACGCGCCCACGCACGACTGAGCAATTTATTTCGAGCGATGACCAGCATTTTATATGAATTTTTCTATCCGATCGCGCGAGCTCTTCTGTAGCTCCTTGCGAAGGGGATCCCGGTCGATCTCGAACGACCTCTTACTATTTGCCGCGAAGAAAGCTGCTTTCTCAGCACCGTAGAAATGGCGAGCATGCGATACCATAGTTTCTTAAATGGAAGAAGAGAGATGGATACTTTTATTCGAGTTGTCCAATGCTTTGGGCTGTGATCGTCTTTGATAACGACGAGGCACACGTCGTCCGTAGATTTATCAGACAATCTAAAATTGTTTTCAAGCCGGGATGATCCTCCCGCTCCATTCTCGCAAATGTCGCTGTCCAATTAAAATGATCTTGTCTAGCGTGTTCGATGCCGACGATCGTCGATTGTGCGTGCTTCTCGACCAAAGAAAGTGAGGGAGAGAGAAAGGGAGAGAGAGAAGAAAACTGCGAAAGAGAAAGAGAAGATAAAGGTGCAATCTTGCAGTCGTTGGAGGACGGTACTGGATGCCGCGCACAAACGACTGCGCAAGGAATGTGTGAGCTTGTGAATACTATTTAAGCGAGAGAGGAATTATAGAATGTTACCGAGGGAGAGTGAAAGAGAGAAAAGAAAGAGAGAGAGAGAGAAACAGAAAAGAATTATTTAAAGTTGTCATTTATTTAATATATAAATATAAATATATATATATATATATTATATGTTGTATAAACTTGCAAGATGCGTACGCAAACGATGTTTATTGCGTGGTCTCCAGGATAATAAGGTAAACGATAATAGGCGTTTTAAACGGTCCGTAGTGAATGCGTTCAATGCACTTTCAGCACAGCGGATCTTTTTCGCCTGAGCCGCCAATACCTACCGAATGCACGCGCATACGTACGAGTATATGAGCCGTTTATTTTGAAAGTGGCCCAAGTCCATTTTTTTTTTTTAAATATAAGATATCACATAATTACTGAATAATTTAGTGCAATAATTTAATGTTATGCGATATATTATTTTTTTTTAAAAATTAACTTAGGCCACTTTCAAATTAAACGGCTCATACTAATTATACTTGTAACACTTATGAGCGTGCATCGTCGACTGGTAAAGGCGGTGTGCGAAACCCACGTTTTCCATTGTATCTTTCATGATATGGCTATTTTGCACAAAGGATGTACCTCTAATCGTATGGATAGACCGTTAAAATGGATGTCAATGATACTATATTTAATACACTCGCGAAATATCGACAAATAATGATATTACGTTATAAGACTGCAACGAGCCACTCGAAGCCGTTGATTAGGGAATTCGTTTCGCTATTTTGTACTGTGATGTGGTCGCTTCGAATGTGGAAACGGAAGCAATGCGATATAGATCGTCCCACGAATGCGCGC
The DNA here is from genome assembly GCA_944319695.1 of Tiphia femorata. Taxonomy (NCBI): domain Eukaryota; kingdom Metazoa; phylum Arthropoda; class Insecta; order Hymenoptera; family Tiphiidae; genus Tiphia; species Tiphia femorata. The sequence goes on from OX090902.1 coordinate 8,906,975, forward strand.
AAGCTTATCTTTATTATTATTATTATTTTTTTTTTTCTCTCGGTAAATCTTTCCTACGCAAACCACGCGGAATGGTTTAGTTAGTTAAGTGCAATTCACAGAGTGGAGATTTGCGCTTAGATCGCTTCGTAGAGCCTTTTTCTTTTTATTTTATTCATCATTCGGCGATCGACACGTTTGAAGTGATCACCATATTTCCGTAGCATTTTTTTGTACGAGCATGCGCCACGAATTAGCCAATGCGATGCTATACTCGCTTGTACATATCGTTGTAATTTGTTAGTTATAAATTGGAAGAGAGGAGCGTTTCTTAATTCTTGCTCAATAATATAATGCGTACGTACATGTACATTCGGACGTATATGTATGATTATATGTACGTGTACGTGTATACGTTACGATATACGTACTATGTGAAATGCATAACCAGCATAGATGATGCTACTAGTCATCCGGTGAATATAATATCCTGTGCGTTGAACCGATTATTTTTCTACCGGTACACCGTAGCCGGGATAGGAAGAAGGTACGATATGAGTTACGCGATTTTAAAACTGTATAAATGGATATCGAAGAACAGTACATCCCACAGTGTGTGTCTAAATATCATCCGTGATTCTAGATGTTCTCTTTTTCTTTTACCGTAAGTGGCGTCCTAAGAATATTTTATATAAAGACCCAGGAAGCAATTGTAGATCTATGTTTTTAGAGAAATGAGGCAGACATATGTAAACCAGAGCTTAATGTATCTCTCCTGTGAATCTAAATAAAATTCGTATTTGTAATTGTACGCAGATAATTTACAATTCAAAATCTGTTCAGGAGCCGCATCGACTTGCATATGGGGTGAGGGAGCATTTAGTCTCGCGTTATTTGTATATTAAATGTGTTTGCTTTAAATCAAATCTGCAGTTGTATTTCTTTTTCGTTGTAGAGGATCCAATAGGTGCGCTATCAGTTTTGCTCGTAAATTTTAGACTGCTGAGTTGTTTCAAATAAATTAAAGCGTAACTGATATATTTCGTTGATTACGTTAAACAAGAAGAGATCTAGTAAATGTGTGTTACTAAAAGTGTCCTTGCTATGTAAATTTACTTGTTCATTCTCATAGGTATACATATATATAAATAAATGTCTTATCTTTCACGTTCGCAAATACTGTCTGATCCATTATTCTACATGTACGAAAAGACGACACCCAGGAATGACGGAGTACAATATATATAACCCAAATTAAATTTTAGCTGCAACGTCTCTGCAACTTGCTTTCGTGATATTTGAAAATTAATGCGCGCGCATGCAAGACGGCGCGGCGCAGAGAATCACGCGCGAAGAACGAACGTGGATATATATTTGAAGTACTTTCAAAGCATATCAAACACACTTATGTTCAGTAGCCGTTGTAGTGAAATTGAAAAATAAAGACAGGTCTCTTATACACGCGTATTTCATATGACAGGCTTTGCAAAGGAGATTCTTCGAAATTGTTTTTATTATCAAAGTTAATTTATTGCATAAGCTCAACAGTAATATATAACACAGGTAATTATAAACATATTTAAAGCAGTTTTCGATTCCACACTTTTTTACTATAATCAAATATTTATTTCCTCGCCTTATTTACATCTCCTTCTATTTCTTTACTTCTTGAATCAGTACAAACTATAATAATGTGCACAAAATACAATTTTATGTATTACGATAACTATATATAATCATAATAATTTGTACTCAGACTTTAATAAGTATTTGCACGGTATACGATTAAAGTTAACTAAAGATATAGGGGTTTCAAACAAGATTAGATTTATAATAGTTTGTAATAGGATATACTATTTCTGATATTTTATCTTTCTACTACTTCTATGGGTATTACATTGCATCCTAAAAGACCTTTACCACTCCATGGACGTGGCATTAAAGTCAGAACTGCAGTATTTGATCCACGCTTGATCTTTACATCGATTGATTTATATCTGCTGTGTTCTACTAAAACACCAATATCTTTCAGTGATTTGAAATTTTTAGAATTAATAGATCCAAATTCCAATACAAGATCTTCTGTTTGTATACCCTGTGAAGAATATAAATAACAGTATTTTAGTTGCGTATGACTATATTGTTTTTTCAATTTTTACACAGCCAAATATTTACCGCAAGGTCTGCAGGTGAGCCTGGTGATACCAAATTTACTCTCAAGAATGGTTCTGAGGTAACTGTTTCTTGTAGGTTACTCGTAGTGGCCGCAGATTCAGGTTGTTGGTTTGCAGTCAAAGCATGTACCCTATGCAGACCATCCTCGATTTTCTGCATAATTGCTTTATGATCATTGGTAAGACCTACAGAAAGAAACTGATATTTTATGAACTTATTGTTTATAAATGTAACTACAAATCCGCAATATCGAAGAAATTGTTTAATTTTCAATTTTTCTAAGTAACTGTAACTTAACCTGAACGAAATAGATTAAAAAGTATGTGTCAGTACATGTTAATAAAGTCTGGTTAATAAAAAAATTATGAATATAACTCTTTAATTATCACTTCAAGCATACGCGTGTATAATTATAATGTATTCAAATGATTACAGTTGGTGCTGTAATACATGCTATAGTGGTTATAGAAGTGAAAAATGGTTTACATACAAATTATCTTATGCCTTGCATGACAAACTTGATAAACATCAATGTCTTGTCTTGGATATCCCTCTGCATCTACCAAAGGTTCATCCATGCTCACATGATTCTGCAATTTTAATTAATCTTAATGTTCGGAAGAATGACAGGTTCATTTTATAAGGACGATAAATTATCGAGTCAGATTGACCATGTATTTTGCCATGCATAAATATATAGATCATTACATACGCAATCTAAAATTTCTTTCAGTGCTCGTATCTCTGATTCAATTTTATCTTTATCGTTTCCCAATTGAAGTACAACTTCTTTAGCCTCTTGCAGTTCCATGTCGACCACCATCTTTGTATTCGACTCAAGTCAGTCATCACTAGTAAGCACTCAAGTGTGTACCAAGATTTCTTGGCACCCTTCCCCAAAAGAAAAGTATTGTACACAACGTGTAGAGATACACAATAGATACATATCATATCCGTAGAGCTTGTCAGATATAAAAAAAAAAAATTTATTACAATGAGTCTTCAATTTCGTACATTTGGATTTGCACTTTTGTGCAAAACAAATTTAAGTTCAGGGTTGTAATAAAATAATCAAGAGTATTCCTTTAGATGTCAATTATATTTAGCTTATTTGTAGTTTTAGGAATAATGACTTCAAATATCGTGCTTCATAAACAACGGTTTCTTTTCCTTGAGGCATAGTCTGCAAAATGTCGTGTATGTCATAAGGCTGCTCGACTACCGTTGATATATCTCTTCCATAAACTGTAGATAGAAAGTACAGAACATTCAATAATAATTTTTGATATTATTAACATGTTTAAAATTACCTTCACAATGCTCCAGAAATTGAATGCATTCTTGTAATGTAGAGTCTTTGAGGACTACAAGCTGCTTAGACAATTGCTCTAATAACGATAAGAAACATCGTTTTGCATAATACCATGTGTCGGTACCAAGCTTTTTATTATAAGGTTCCAAACTTTTCATAACTCTTGATATGCCAAATTCATAATTTCCCTTTGAACAGTACAAAGTACCAATTACTAAATTAACAATGCATAAATGGAAAAGTTTTTTATCTTGATCTTCATACGATACTGCTTCTTCTTCTTTTTCGATCTTTTTCATAAGTTCTTCTGCCTCTGCATTTTGTGAAGTCATAATGTAACTCACACATAAATTTGCCAATACTATAGCACTCACTTCTAAAATCTGTATAAAATTTTTTATTAAGAAAATATAATCTTGATATTTATATTAGAAAGATATGAAATAAATGACACTTACATTGTCATATTTTTTCTTCACAAGTGGTTCGTAAAACCCTGTGGCTTCAGTAAATTTATTCTCTTGCATAAACAATGTGTGTGCTACATTCAATTTCCAAACATCATGTTCGTTACAAAATTCAACGCTTTTTCTAAATATTTTCTCAACCTTTGTAAAGTTTCGTATGTCCCAATAAATTTTGGCTTGGGCCATTAGGACAGGTACGTATCTTTCTAGAGATTCTTCATAATCATTAACTGCTTTTTTCACAGCAGTGTCATCATGATTTAATCGAGCTTCTTGGACTTGCTTGGTTGCTTTGCGCAAAGCTTCTGTATGTTTATTAGCTAAGTCATCAAATTTACGATATGCTTCCTCCGGAGAAGTTTGTTGTGTGATAAGTGCATCCAAAAAATCGTATAAGTACTGAAAAATAAAAGTAACATTTTATCAGGTCATAACTATAAAAATAATGTTTTTTAAATATATGCGATAAAGGGAAAATATTTTTTTACACGTATATACCAAATTTTGTTCAGGCTATGCACATGAAATTGATACAGCCCTGTGCTTGTATTATAGTAAATCCTAACCTACATGTTTCTGCTGTCTATCGATTTTGTTCAGCTGCACGCTTATATATCAATTAATTCAGTGTATTTATTACGTATAGTATAGCCTGATTTTTTAGAATATTTTGTGCATATGGCGAACTGTGAATTAAATCAAATCTTTCTGGGAGAGATTGTATCTGTTCAAAATTATGGAGCTTTTATAAGAATTCCAGGTTGTTCTCAACAAGGATTGATACATAGAACACAGGTACTACAACTTTAAACAATTTCAGAAATAAGCTTCTGGTTTAAAAAATGAGAAATACATAAACCATTGATTAATTTGTTAGGTGAGCAAAGGTCACGTTGACAATGTGACGGAAGTTTTACAACGGGGTGAGAGGGTTTGGTGCAAAATCATATCTATAGGTACAGATGGTAAAATAGGTTTATCTATGAAATATGTAAATCAAGGGAATGGGACAGATCTAGATCCGAATGGCATAGAACTACAGTCGGATCTGTTAAAAAAAAAGTCTATGCCGAATATTCAACGCAAGACCATACAATTAGAAGCAGTTTTGAACACTACATGCACAAAGTGTGGTACCCGTGGACATTTGTCAAATGATTGTTTTATGTCACCCGATGGAAAGAAATATGAATTAATTCCAGACATTGAAGTAAACAGCTTACCATGTGCTGAAGTGGAAGTAAAACAAAAGAGAGCACACAGCAAGCATAAGGAGAAGAAATTAAAAAAGAGAAAGAAGTCTAAGGAATCTAAATTAGACAGTGATAGTGACGATGAAGGAGACAACTCAATTAAAAAGCAAAGAAAAAAGCATTCAAAATCGCATAAGAGAAAAAAGAGAAAGCACGATAGTACTTCAAGCGATGATAGTTCCAATGGTACTAGTCAGATAAATGAAGTTAAAGTGTTAAAGCAGAAACATTTGGAAAACATTGAATTGCGAGCAAAGAAATGCAAGCATTCAAAGACTAAACGTCCACATCGGTGAAGAATTATTTCAATTTCCAATTTCATATTACAACAATGTGATATGTTGCAAACTTAATTTACTGTTTCACACAACGAATAAAATTTCACGAGCATAAACTATACTTACCGGAGTTAAATATTTGTACGTTAAGTGCACATTCTCTGCCAAGACATCAGCAGCTAGGTCATAATATTGATACTTGCAATATAATAATAGCAGATTAGCAAAAGTTTCTGGAGGAAATGGATTCTGTTGCAGCAGAAATTGTAACTTCTCAAAACCTTCACTTGGTTTAGTATCCATATTGATTAATGCTTGATTATGCAACGTAACAGCATCCAGTTCCTCTTCAGAACGTGGTGGCATATCAGTTAGTGCTTCTTTTGCTGCTTCATCTATAAACATTCAATTTATCACCGACAATACAAGACATTCTCCAGAGCATGTATGAATTAATATTAAATACATAATTACAATTTTGGAGTTGATATTCTATAGCAGCTTTAAGATTAAAGGCTTCGGTTAAAGCAGTCTCGTGCAACGTCAAGGTGTTCCCTACACTGCGAACTTCAATGCCCTCTGTAGTCATCCCTACACTTAATTCTGGATGCTCCCTTATCCCTTGCTCGATAATATCAGCTGATCACAGAGGCAGATATTATACATTTAATAATAATTACACGCTCTACTAAAATATTTCAATTGAATGGAATCTTAATTGAGCACCATACCGATATGTTTTAGGGAAGCTGCATATTCTTTTAATTTAAAGTAACAAAGAGCAACATTATAGGATAAGTGCGGTTTGAAACCTGCAATATGCAGCGCATTTGCAAATTTCTTCAGCGCTTGTTCGTACTGCATCTCCTAAGAACAAAATTAAGTAATACTGTCTCTCTGCGTAAAACTTTCTGTTTTTTTTTCATACCTTATAGAACAAACATCCCAAGTTTACTTCAGTATCAACATCATCCGTCGCACATTGTTCAACAAGATTTTTAGCAGCTACATTATCTTCCTGTCCATACTTTATAGCTGCTTGTAACTTTTTAACTTTGTACTCTAAATTGGTCTGATTGATAATACTCGAGCAAGCTGCCCAAGCTTCGGTATACATGCACGCTTGATGCAAGCATTGTGCGTGATATAATTTGTACAGATTTTCTTCTGGACATATTTGTATTAATTTCTCGTAACAATTGGCAGCTGCCATAAAATCTTGAGTATAAAAATAACAATGACCAAGGAGTGACAAGCATGGTCGAGACTACACAATAAAATATCAACCATTATTACACGATGCTGAAGTTTACTTTCTTTGTGAAATATTTTATGTACAATCATATGCAAAGGTATAGATACATACATTAGGATGAGATTCTAGAAGTATTAACAATACTTTGATTGTTTCCGTGTATCGTTGCTCTTTTATCTGAAAACAGTTTTACTTTATAATTATCCAAGCTCGTTCTGTTTCATCACATTTTATATTTCGCATTACGTTGTAATTTATAATAAAAAAGCAAGTAGTTCTAGATGTTCGATTAATTTTGAAAAAAATTCAGTGGTCTACCATAGTATAAATGATTTTAGTGTATTCTCCATCCTTTATATAAATATTCTGAGAAAAGTTACTCATAATTACTTCTACAATAGAATCTATACCGTATATCCAACTAGGTATTTTTGGTATTGTCGGTTAAATGATCATACGTGTATTGTTTTGACAGTTCGTAGAAATTGTTGCTATGGAAACTCCGCACGTGCTATTTAACCTATCGCGTTGAAATTCAAACTATACAATTGTAAGTAGACTTTGACGGAGCATTTTGCTACGCATATGAAAAGATGAACAAACCAGGTGTAGCGTTTGAGAAACGTACATATACGTTTTAGTCTTACTATTTGTTTTATCCTAGAAAAAGATAGGGCATCGACCTTCTAATTTTTGCAAATACGATCAAGATCCATTATATATTCCGTGTTGTGTTATCTCATAACTTCTACAAAAACTACGCTCATGAATAAGGTGCTCAATAATTTTGCAAAGTCGCAGTCAATGGCATCCCTCGTATGACAAATCATATCCATGGAAATCAATCGAAATCATTTAACTATGAAACTATGCGAAATGCGCGTAGCGATCTCGACGATATTTACAAACTCAACGACGTTGCCCGAACGTCGGGAGTGGAAATTATATTCGTAAAGTGGCGCTATCTCATGGGCACCGATAGTCCAAGATGAAAAATGTACCTGATACTGCCTGATACTTTCAGATACGGTTTTGAAGAAAGAATTTCACGAATGAGATCTCTTTTTGCGATCTCCAGCGTATGCCCACGTGCATACTGCTCTACGTGACCGCAAGCACAATCGAGAAATTGATTCCATATCTCATGCGCTCTCTTGCGTTCACCAGCGGACTGCGACTGCAAATTCTATTCTACTTATTGGTAGTATTGGTGTTGGTATGTCAACTCGGGCTTTCTATGTATAAACGCCTATGTCCCGATTCCCGATATCGGCGGCACACCGTACAGAGATCGGAGTAAGGAGTGCGTGTGTGACTTCCTTCGTTAGAGAAATGTCGTCGGCACTCGTGGCGGCGAAATAAACGAGGAAACATGTCTGAAGCGATAGTCAGTCGTGCGCAGACACTCGCCGGTGATGTTCAAACAGGTGCAACGCTCGTATGTGCGGTCTGCAACAGGACTGACAAGCTATTGAGATGTTCGCGATGCAAGGCCGTCTTCTATTGCACTAAGGAGCATCAGAAGCGTGATTGGAAACGTCATAAAGAATTTTGCGTGACTCACTCCGCATTAACGGCAGGAACGATCACGAATTCGTCTACGAGAAAAAATTTCACGCGAGAATCTTCGGAGGACTGTCGTGCCCTTGAAAATTGTCAACCTCCCCACGTCTCGGTAGTTTCTAACCTAAGTGGGATCCCCGTCTCGGAGACTACGCGGGGATCGACCGCTGCCACGAAAAATCGCGGAGTTAAACAACGAAGTGGTACGTAAGTCTTATTTTAAGGGCGATCATTACCCGTGCAAACAGCAGAGTGTTCTTCTACTGATTTAGGACTGAGTTTCACTCGGTAAAAGAGAATTGCAGGAGTTACTTCGACGTCGAAGGTTCGTCGTGGAGAACGGCACATCTTTCTTTTTTTATTCAATTATCAAAAACGTCGTTTAGGGTTAGGCATTGAGGTGTATTTCTTGGTTACAGATTCAAGTCAATCCGAACGTATACTGGAACGTCTTGCGAGCAAGGAGAATCAAAGCGTTTCGAAGAATCAAGAAAACGACAAGGGTAAGAACACTCATCCCACGAGAACGCAGGGTTGGACTTCGCCTATAACGTTCGAAGGTAGCTCAGAGGACACGATATTAGGAGCCAGAGCGGAATCTTTGAATCCCGCTCTTGAAAGCAGTAGAATTCTAGATAGTTTAGAAGACGCTGAACTCGATATGCCCACGCAGCATCACAACGGCATGAAGAATTTCCCAGAAGTACAGCTAGTCAGGGAAGAGGAACTTTTGCCCCCGTTTCTCCATAGAAACAAAAACAATCTGGAGGAGTGGATAGACGAGATATGTCGAAATGTGATTAAAGACATGGACAAATTTGGTGTGTGCGTGGTAGACAATTTTCTAGGCTCGGACAAGGGTCTCGCGGTGCTTAACGAAGTTTTAAATATGTACAGTGCGGGCTTATTTAAGGATGGACAATTGGTCTCTAATAAAGCAGGGGCCAATGATTTGAAAACAATTCGCGGTGACCAAATAACGTGGCTAGACGGAAAGGAGAAACAATGTCAAAATATTGGTATGCTCATCTCCCAAGTCGATGCTATAATTATGAGGGCGAACAAGATGCACAATAATGGGAAGATGGGAAACTACACGATCAATGGGAGAACTAAAGTGAGTATGAAAATTATTTCCAAGCTGAGATTCACGTTGACGTTTCTTTCCGCATATTGGAAACCATTTCGAAACGACAGCAACTACTTCCTTTGTTGTATACTCAATGTCGATATCACTAGACCACCGTCCCCTTGATTACGAGGGCACATTACAACCGCGCGCAATCTTATAAAAATGCCGATCTATCTGTAAGTTAATTGCTCCATTTTCTATGCATTCCGCACCATATTGTCTTTGTCGGAAGCAGGTACAAAGAACACGACAAAGTCCTGTGGATATCGACATAAAGTATACTTTGGTTTAGCGGCAATAATTTCGCGAGTAGCGCGAATAATTATTATTTACTACCCTTGTACCCAAGGAGATTGCGGATCAAGAATATGTCAATATGTTTTCGGTAATGTCGCGCGAGTGGAGGAATCTTTTTCCGGCGCATTTATATTTTTCGCAAGCGAGTAAGCGCCGTAATTAAGTATCCTCGAGGAGGATGGGTTTGAAAGGGCGAGGCGATCTACCGCTAAGGGAAGAGGTCAATATCTCTAAATGTAGTGATTTTTGTAGAAACATAGGCTCGCGAAACTGAGCGAGAGTGAGAATACACGAAGTGCAGTCGGTCACGTACGCCGCGTCTGGCTCAACCCCCACCAACTGCTTTTTCCCTCCGCGATACTCCCCTTCACACCCCGTCCACGAAGCGACCGATGAGTGTTTGAACTTTTTAATCCCAAAACGAAACCACACGTACGTGCCGATGTCAGTCGTGTACGTCCGATTAGACCCCCACGAGCATAACCACACAAGCGAATCGTGAATTGCATCTCTCTCTTTTAACCTTCTCAAAGGTGAAACGCGACGGAGGGAGGTGCGAAATGCATATATAGGTACGCCCGGTGTGCGCGAGCTTCCTAGAAAAGATGAGACTAAATTCTTCATTAATGTGCCGAATCCTTCGACCGACATTTTTCATAGTCATTTACGCAGCTGCACAATTGGAGTCGACAGCTACGTGCGTTTAATTGATCGCACGCTCGGTTACCACACCATGCATATCGCACCATGGACATTTTCTACGGGTACTGCCAGTCTTTTTTTTTTATATTTTCTCTTCAAAATCCTCCGCTAATGTCTGCGCGCAATATTACGTTCACTATCCAATCCTAAACCTATTAATATCTCGGTATTCGAAGTAAGTGGACAATTGGTATAGATAAGAAATTACGAATTTCGAAAACGACCCACTGCCCGGCGGAGTCACGTATCTATCTAAACGTAAGCGAACGTGTTTCTCGATTATTGGCACCACGAAGAGCATGGGCCAACGTGGAACGTTTCATCGCGTAATTCTCGATGCGCGTCGTGCTAACTTCTACTTTTCATTTTTTCTTTTTCTCTTTTTCGACGCAAGAGCAGACCTCTCATCTCCTAGTGTCATTCTCTCGTCTAATATTTTTATATTTATGCCACCCACACGTAACTATTTCGGTAACGACGAGCACGCGTGGGCGAGCTTTTCATAAACAATCTCACCGTGATAAATGTACCTTACGGGCGACTGTACGCGCGCGCGCGAGCCGTGAAAGCAAGCGGAAGCTATACGTTGTTCCCCGGCACGGCGCGTCGTGGCTCACCGAGCGAACGGTGAAATTACCTTATTTTAGATCGCGCTCGCCAAGTGTACCGGCCTTAACATTATCTTTCGCGCCGTTCGTGATTCTATGCGACGACAATTGTTTACAATACCATTATACGAAGACGCGTCCCGCCCTCGTCGCCTCGCGGCCCATTATCACTTCCACGCACCGTGCAAGATTATTGAGGATAATAGCGTTCCAATTGCGCAGCGGTGCGTTATGTTATATTTCAACAATGAGAATTGCGAATCGGCGCGATATCGCGAGCCAGTCACCGCCCTCGCCGTTCCCCTTTCAAAGAAGGAAGAAACTATTGCCGATTAAAAATGCGAGACGATCGTGGACACCTGGTATCGGAGCGGGACGAGGGAGCGAGAATAGTTGCGTTAATACGAACAATGAGAATTGCACCACCTGTTTTACAAGCTAAATGACGAAACGTCGAGGGTATAATAATTTACTGCTCGCCGACATCCTCGTCCTCCCATTTTTTTTCTTTTTTTTCCTTTATCCTCGAGTTTCAACAACGTGAAGTCATACACCGGCGATTCTTCCTCGGAGCTTGGAACAATGGCAGGTGCCGTACGAATAGCAATCTCACGTTTATCGGGCTTTCTAATGTTTGCTCTAAACATTCGTCGAGGGATAAACGCCGTATCGCGGCGGGCCCTTTTTCGCTGTTGCGAAATAAAAGGGGTCTCGAATCGGGTGAAAAGAAACCATTCATCGCACATAACTAGCCAACGTGGTCCCATTTGCTTTCCGGACGGTGCACACGTGCTGGCTTGGATTACGTGCGTCTTCACACGGCGTCCTAAGTGTCCTCAAGGTTGTTTAGCCGAAAATTTGGGTCAAGGCTACAAAGAGCTTCTTGCTCGTGCCCTGCTCTAGGGACGCGAAGGGTCTTTCCTGTTTGTACATGCGTCAATCCCACTCGAGCCGGCTGAGAGTCTTCGCGGATGAGATGCGAGGGCTCATACGACTCATCTTATCTTCTTACGTCTTGAGCGCTATGAACATGTATATGCGTTCGGCAGTATCGTTCACCGTGGGCTATGATCGCAGATATGGGTATTCCATACCAAACCAATCAATTTGGACTATGCACGCATATATGGGACTGACTCGCGTTTTGAATGCAGAAAGTGTAACATTGGCCTATGTATTGAACCCTATTTCGAGACTTACCACACACCACGAAGTGAATCAATTTTCAATTTAAAAGTTTTGATTTACTATCTCATTTTTATGTTCGTGTTATTATTGTTCAATGAAATAGACGGTTCCGTTAAGGTTTTTGCAATCACTGCTCAAATTATTTCAGTTACAATCAACACATTTTACAATGAAATTTCAGAGTTCGGCAGCTCATAGCACGCGCTTAACTTCGCACAATTCAGCGCTCAAAGGGTTAAGATTCGTTTTGCACACACCGTCGGATCTACGCCGATCGGTGAGGACGCGCTCGTTAACGCCAGATTTACGGAAACGAGTAAATCTGACTGGTTCAAGTGGGAGATCGTGTTCATAAAAAATGTTCCGTAAATCTAGAGTTAAGCCGATTCCTCCTGCTCGAATCTCGCGAGGACTGTTCGCACAAGGCTTATCGATCAAGCGAGAGAGATAACGAGGAACGTGTAGAAATTATTCGATGCTCCGTATCGATAACGAAGACGGTGAGGACTGGAGAGTAGTTCAGGATTGGCAAACGCAGGTAGCCTTCCGTTCATTGAGAAATTAGGAGAAGGTCTTCGTTTGTAATTGGCGGTGCACCTTTACAGAAGATACGTTCCCCATTATCGCGCGCGCGGGTCTAAATGTTATCATAAATGGATACGAAACTGAGGTCGCGCGACGATGAGGGTTTACGCGGCTCGAGAGAATTTTCGATGACGTCAAGCGAACTCGAAACACTACTCGAACTCTACGCTCGACGATTGTAAAAAGAATGGCTATTGATTTTAGGGAGTTGCGACGTGGAAGAAGACGCGGAAGGAAACAAGAACCGTTCTACGAAACTGCTCCTCCCTCCCCGAAAAAAGAGTTTTACATATGTAAATCGAGATTGGCCACCCGTTATGGTAATTACCAGGGATACCGAATACGGCGTTTCTATTATTAGACCACGGTCGTCTATGGTAGCCGATGATAACATCGCGTGAATCTTCTTCGTGAGTCACGCGCGATACATCGCCGAGGGACATGAATGGGAGAGCCTGTTTCGATTGAATATCTGGACGTCGTGCTTGGCCATGGATGCAATTAGTCGCGGGTCGATTGGTCGCGCATTTTAATCCATTTGCATTATTATTGGGCCTTCAGGCTCGTCGTTCCTCCGTCGTCTCGTAGTTTCTAATCACGGAATACGAAACTTCAACCCTTCCACTCGTAGGACCGGCAAATCGTTGTTTATCGGGAAAAGTACTTTCACGGACGAGCCGCGATCGTGTATCAGTTCTGATAAGGATTCGGGACGATAAGCTGTAACAAAAGTAGCAGCCCAATTGCGCTCGCGAGCGTGACCACCTTCTTCGGTGTGTACACACAGAGGTTGGGTTACCTTTCGCCTCTCGTATGGATTACGTGATCGTTCGCATGAACTCCCACTCTCGATGGAACCCACGGTGCTGCACCTCCGGAAATAAAAGTTCCATCGTGCACGATGCTTGAGGATGTGAAGGCCCGCGCGGGGCATGCGCTCCAGCACGTAGGACTTCGCGAAGGATATTCTCTTCTAGAACGATTTCGAACGGAGTCACTGCTCGTTGCATTTGTTTCACTTGGTTTCATTATGTAGAAAGAATTATTGGGATGGAACGTGGAAGCGAACGATCTATCTCGTATTGGCAAATTTTCCGCCAATGGCGGTTGTAACGGGATGACAGGTAGTAGCAGTTAGGAAATTTTGATAATTTCACGCAAAAAGGTACCTGGCCACTGAGTACGGTTAGCAATAAAATGTCTGATCCGCAATGTGTTGAGAAAAATGACTTGCCTCTATTTCGGAGAACAATTTATTCTTTTAATTCTGCCACTTTCGGGAGATTATTTAAGTTGCTTGAGGAAGGACATCTGATAGGATATACGAGAAACATATGCTAAGCTCGCGTGAAACGTCTGGAATCGTGCGTAAATCCTTTTCGCGAAGAAAGATTACGAATGAATTATGTTGGAGAAAGCGACGAATGTGTTTCGAGAAGATGGACTACTGCTCGATCCTCGGAGCCACTCGAAAGAACGAGAATCACGACAGCTTAGAAACAATTCCTTATCCCTTGTCATCGCCAGCTTTCGTTGATCATCGCTCGTTCTCGGTCTAGTTTACTGGAGGAGACGGCACACCGTGAACTCGATGCCCAATCGTTAGATGCAAAGGACATAGTAAATATCGGGCGTGCTTCCGCTCCATTTAGCTTGCGATAAAGTTTACGATTATCCGCTACGATACCGATGCCAGTTATCGCCCTCGATAAATGCCACGGCGTACTTGTCGGTGGACAATTCATTGCTCGCGGTCGACTTTTGAAAATCGTAGATACATATTGTATGGAGAAGAGTGAGACGCGAGAAAGGGGAGAGAGAAAAATGGAAAGTCCTACGAGGAAGATTGAATTAACTGAATTATCTCGGGGCAGATCGCTTGGCGCGCAGAACGCGGACGCGGACGCGGAAAGGTGACCTTAAAGCTCACGAGTCAAGTGAGGATAAACGAATGCGCGCCAGGCCTCGTTGCGCATTTGGTCGGCAAGCACGGCCAAGGTCACGGACAAATTTGGTACCATTAAAGCCCAGAGTGGTGGAGCAAGCGAGATTTTGGCCAAAAAAATAAACCGGTCCGCTACCTCGGCTGATTTTCTAGCGCTTCCACGCTTCTCGCTTTATCTTCTTTACCGTTGGGCTGGCGAAAGGGGGAAACGGAAGATAACGTAATTGGCGAGTGAGCGAATGTGAGCGGTAGAGCCGCGACTATCAGTGCGGGACAGCGAACGTGTTTTCGGGGAAAAACTGCGCTGGGTTTGCGGTAGCGTCGCGCAAAACAGGCGTAACGTCGTACCCTCTGGCGACACGTGCGCTCCGATACCAGGAACCCCGGAGTGCCTCTCTAAATCTTGTTTATTGTGCAGGTCCGGGCGTCTCGATCGATTAGTCATTCCTTTCTCATTGGTACGTTCGTCGTATCCTCGTATTTCTCGCGTGCGGGAAAGATTCGTTTGTTTCTTTGCCGTTCGTGGAGCACCTACCGCCGCGAGCACGCGTATTATACAATTGGATAATTCGTCGTTGCACGCCATTGAAATGGAGCAGCGATGATTGGAACGTTGGGAGAAGCGATCGTTTGGAATCGATCGCTCGATCTCTAAAAGTACCAGTTGGATATGACTCGCAAGTGGGAATTTTATTTTTGCGCATGGTCTGACTAATGTTGAAATTCTTTCGCACGGTAAGAGTTTAAAACCAACGTGTTTGTTTTTCTTTCAGGCGATGGTGGCCTGCTATCCCGGGCATGGTTCGCATTACGTGAAACACGTGGACAATCCCAATCGGGACGGAAGATGCATCACGGCCATCTACTATCTCAATCGGGAATGGGACATTAAGGTAAACCATGAAAAATCGATAGTGCCCAGCGCTAGGTCACTGCGAGTCAACTAACGCACGCTTGGCTTTTTATTTTCGTTGAATTATCGAATCGTGGATTATCCAACTCGTAATTTCGATTCGTCGCATCACGGCCTATGGTATTCGAGAAAACTATAAATTGGGCTCGATTACCTGAGCGCGCGAGCAACTCGTGCGTAACACAATGGAATCCATCGTCTCGAAGTCACTCGCCGCGGACCCTGCAATAACGCGCTATTCAACCATCTGGTTTTTACGTAACAAATCGTTAAATGTAAATTTGTCAAACTCGCTTTTGCGTAGATGCGAAAAGAAGCGTCGGGGTAATAACTCGATGGTTCGTGCGCGTGATCTCTTGCGAATGTTTAAGCATTTCGGAGTGCAAGTTCAACGTGGAACTCGATGAACTTCTGGAATTTTTGCGGTGCTTCTTGACGCATCTTGAAACGCGAGTAATTAGCGAGGATTCGACTGCTTCCTTTCGACTCGCGGTAAAAGTCGTCCAATGAAAAATCGTTCTGCGAGTAAAATTCCTGTACGGTAACTGACGGTATAGCATTTTATCTGCTGGAAGAAGCGTCGTCACGCCGCATAATTACTAGGATATGTATGATCGCTTGGCGCTACGTTGAAGGGTATGTAATTTTAGCAACACGGAAGCTTTGGGCAAAATGCGAGCAGGGAGGTGTCCGTTGTCTGGTCGGTTGCAACGACGATGCCTCATCCAGTACTTTGTGCACCTCTATACACGAATATTTTTCCATTGCAGAAAAATGGCGGTCTTCTGAGAATATTCCCTGAGGGTTGGCGGGGCGACCAAGTGGCCGATATCGAGCCGCTCTTCGACAGGATATTGTTCTTCTGGTCCGACAGGAGAAATCCTCACGAGGTGCAACCCGCGTACAAGACTAGGTACGCCATAACGCTGTGGTATTTCGACGCCGAGGAGAGGAATCAGGCTTGCCGAAGATATCAGAGAGAACGTATGTACGCCATTGGTTGCCACAAACTGGTAGCGTCTAAAAACGCAAATTTCCTTTTAAGTCGACGAAGTTAATCGAGTACTTCCAGGGGTGAGGCTTACCTTTCGTTAAAATGCCATATCCGTTCCGGGATGTAATCTTTGGATGCATTGGATGTTACTCCATCGGTGCGAAAATGACTTCCTCATTCTGATATTTTCCTCAATGCTGTCTTGTGCAGGAGAACTGCACGCGAAGGCCGAGAGTTCGTGAGGCAAGGAGTTGGAAGGACTGCTGCACCGTCCGGCGACTGAAATCGTAATTCTAAATAGTTGAACTTATGCAACTGTACATAGTTACGCGGAAAGCAGTAGTACATAAAACGTTATGTATTATTATGTATTAAGATGCAACATAGTTGATGACCTTTTGCGGGCGGAGTGAGGTGGTAGGATAGATGATGAGAACGTTGCGAGAACAGATTCATAAGGTTGAAGCGTATCCGTAAGGAAGTGCAATAGGTGTAAGCGCGCTCCATTTTTTACAAGCACTATTGTAATATATTATATATATATATATATACACACACACATATATATATATAAAGTCCTCAGTGCTCGTAACTCTTGCGACACACGAGTACGGATGTAACCCTACAGGATATTCTAATATTCTGCGCTCACATAGTTTTCTCAACTCTACGAAATATATAACGTTTACTTCGCATCCATTGTTAAATATTTGCTTCGATGATTTTACTTTGACCGATGCGATTAGTTCCGCTGAAATACTCGTTAGCTTTGACTGTGTTCGATTTACATGGCGCTCGAGAGCTAAACCTTAATGTAATGCTGCAATCTTCTGCCGAGAAATACTGATAATATACAGCGATTTAAAATCTTAATTATCTTACATATTTTATTTATTAGTGTTTGGATATAAGTAAATACGAATGAAACTGTACTGTATTGGTAATACGGATATTATGCGCACTATCATGGCCATTTTTTAAACTCTCGAATTGTCAGTTATGTATTTGGCGAACGGCCAGTAATTGACTTAAATTTCCAGTGTGGTGAATTGAGATATATCAGGGCCCAGTATGTACCTGTAATATTTTTAATGTATATTATGAACTAGTAGAAGCATTGTGTTTAATAATATTGTATGTATCTATTTATATGAATTGATAAATCAAATCACATACCGCCCGTGTCCTATATAGAAAGTCTGATGTAAGATTCTGTTACTCGATCCACAAAAAGTTAATACAATGTTGGAGGTTTAAAGTATATTGTGTTTATGATATTAAACATACACGACTGTAAGAAAACAAGTAGTAAATTATTTTTCAATGTTACTTCTTTGTATTATTGGGTACGGTGGTCCAAATACCCAGTATCCTCAACGAAAAAACTACAATTTTCCATCCTTAAATGTAAATTAATCTGACTTAATACTTTCTTGTTTAAGTTACAACCTGAAAAGTTTAATTATTCTCGTGGAATAATTCTGAGCGAATAAGATTTTATTAAGCAAAATTATAATAAATATTGTATAAAAGATGTAAATGCCATAAAAACTTGCAAGTATTACAAATTAATACTTATTTATAATAATAAATATTTTAAAAATGTAACTTTTTTGCTATTAATGTTCTCTCCTTAAGAATCTTCACTTGTATTGGGAATTTCACAATCTTCTATCACATTAGACGAAGGAACATAAACGTGAAATGAGAAATTGTTTTTTGGAAACATTCCTGGATTAATCACATGACAATCTGAATATTTAGTAATATATGCTGGAAATTGGTCAGCGACCACAATAAGATCAGGTAGTGGATATATTTGTAGTGCATGATCAAACTTCCAGTAGACAGGCACAACTGGTAACGTTACAGGTGTTAAGTGTGATTGAGAAATAATAGTCCTTGCATACTGAAAAATAAAAATATATATAATGATCAAGACGAGCCCTTGATTGTTAAGAAGATATACAATGAACTCACATGATCAAAAATTTCTCCACTTTCTGGAAAGTGAAGTGCGTTTCTACACATTTTTGATAATACATTTTCTCTAAGCACTATAATTTCTTTTGTACAGTATTGTATTCTACAAGGATTAGTAGCAAACACTACATTTGGAATGGTTTTTGTGATATCTTCTGTAACATGTGTTGGTAGTGGTTGTCTAGGTAGAATTTTTGGTGAACCTAAATCATGTGGTCCAGGAATAAAAATGAATTTTGATGTTTCCTTTATATTAGGATAGTTTTCAATTATGGTAGCGAGATCTTTGAAACCCTCTTTTAATTTTGATATACTTGACACATTTGCGGGAAAGCTCAAGAAATGTCCACATATTACAAAGGCTACTGGAGGAAACTCAGAAAACCCATCCAATAATATCTTAAACTTCGTTAAAACGATTGAACTATCCAACCATAATTCCGATAAAAATATTATCCGTTCATCTGTATTATTGTCTTCGTGATGTTTTAGTCTATCTGATTTTTTTAGTAACACTTTACTTGAACCACCAAAAGTATTAAGATCGCCGAAATCTGCTCGAGAATTACTTGCTAATTCTACTGGGGGCAGTCCAATCTCTTCTACTTGTAAAATATCATCGTCATAGTTTCCATTGACTATGACTATAGAGCCTTCTGTAATAATGCCATTCTGAAAACTGTGTATAAAAAGTTAAGGAATAAAAGAAATAACAATGTTTCTCATATTACTATCTTAATGCTGCAACAAAAAAAAAGCATTTTTAATTTAAACCAAGTTTTTTATAGATTGAAAAGGATATTGCATTTTTCAAATCGATTTTAACACTTCCACCTGCATCTTCCAAATAAAGCTGACCTTCGGACAATTCAGATAAAAGACCCATCGTACACACATCTCCTGTTTTAGTCTCACTAAGTAAATATTCAATAGGAGTTAATTCGATTTTATCCTTACTACTTTCTCCTAATTTAGGTGGTGTAAACAATTCATGTCTTAACGTTCTGAACCAAAGTAAATTAAATCTTGTTTGAAAGAGTAATGATTTATATTTTGCCTCTGAATACAGATCTAGGGCAACAGTTTCTAAAACAAATTTTTTCTTCAGAAGATCATATCTTATTTTAGGTATGTCGAAAGCATTTATAACATTTAATATCGTTTCAGTATCTGTTAATGTATCTGTACTCATAACTTCTTTTATCGCAAGTTTAATATTATCGATGTTAATATGTGGATCCTCCAACTGTTGTGCAAGAATGCATTCTGTGATTTGAGTAAGCCAATTATCACGTTCATCTTCCTTTATATTTATTAGCTGTTGAGCGAGGGCAGCACCAAGATTCCTAAATATATATTTATGTATAAATGAGTACTGTGTACTGCACAAATTACGTGTTACATCTGATGTATTAAAATATTAAGACACAATGCATATAATAAAAATTGCATACCTTGATAAAACAAGGCCGTAAAGTGAAAACGTTGTTTGCACTGTTGTAATCAATGTGTCGTCAACCATTGTAATTTGATTATGTATTCAATATTGTACGATTCAAATACTGGACAGTTCATATTATTAAGACGTGTTCATTTTAAGAGTAAGAAACTATTCCAGCATCAGAAAAGCGTTTCTAAAATCATCAGTAGTTCACAAATCACTGTCAATATCTATCATTTATTAACAATCGCCACTTTGAAAATCTTCGATCGTAATCGATTGTAATTATTGTCCTAAAGATACAGAAAGATGAGAGAATGAATCAAGGAAGTCAAGTTAATTTTCTGTTACAACTAACTGTCTGCGACATCTAATGGGTGAATTAATAGTTTCAGAATTTATTACAGTTGATTTTATTGTTTCGTTTATCTTGCAATTTAAGAATGTCTTTAAAAAATCAATATATGGAATCATAAAATTTAAAACCATTGAATTATTCATCTTTATGTTATAATAACAAGAGCGACTAAGTGCGACTGGTGCGACTATCGATACATCAAACCATGCATCAAACGAACATTGCCTAGCTTCAAGGTAATATCATGGCCGGCACTTACAGAAATTTTATGAGATTACTAGAATCTTGGCCATTAGACAAATCAAAGCCAGACAGGTAGAGGAATAGAATATCTTCATTTTAAAAGGGTTACTTTGTATCATAGTACACTTATAATCATATTCAATTAGTTGAATGTTGATTAGGTTAATTTCAGTAAACTTGATATTATTGTTTACTGGGCAAACAATTTACGTACCAAAAATATGTAACAACGATAATGTTTAGAATAATATATTTTTCCATTATTGTTTTTATTTGTGATATATTAATTTATATACGTTTCAGGGACTTGGGACAACATATACGTGATCAATTAAAAATAGCATTTTCCAAAGGAGAAACTACTGGTGAGCAGCCAAATCAAGAACAGTGTGATCGCTATTATGCCAGTTTAAAACGACTAGCATCAAATCATTATGGACAGATGTATACCCGTAGTCTAACAAGTACTGCAAGTGGACTCAGTAGGGAGCAATGTAACATAGCGCTTTCGCCGGAAATGCAAGAATTTTTGAAAGGAGAAGATAGAAGTTTTATTCGGAAAATAGCAGCCAAAATAAAGCTGCAATATGAACACTATAGGAAAAATTAAATCACTCCTTTGTTTTCAAGAACAGAGCTATCTCAAGAAATATTTTTTTAATCGCATAGATGCTTGGAGAAAATGTTATTACCGTAATCATGGTAGGGTGCGTTACTTTAGCGCGGTACCAAAACAACAGGCGGGTGATAAAGCGCATATACCAGTTATGTGTCAAGAGGTATTACAATATCTAAATGTACCACCAGGAGGAACTATAATAGATATGACTTTTGGTGCTGGTGGTCACTCTACTAAAATTCTCGAATCCATCCCGGATGTGAGAATTTTTGCATTGGACAGAGACCCTTTAGCACATGAGTATGCAAAAAATTTATCGTATCAGTATCCTGGCCAGGTGATACCTTTGCTCGGAAGATTTTCCGAATTGCCAGAATTACTCAAAGAGCATAACATTCGTAAAGGTACTATAGATGCCATGTTTTTCGACTTTGGCTGTTCATCAATGCAATTCGATATTGCGGAAAGAGGCTTTTCTGTATCTAAAGTAGGTCCCTTAGATATGAGAATGGATGGTTTCAGATTTCCAAAAAGTCCCACTGCTGCTGACGTTTTAGAAAGAGTGGGTGAAATGGACTTGATACGTATTCTGCGGATTTATGGGCAGGAAAGTAGAGCTAAAAAAATTGCACGGGCCATAATCGAAACTAGATATAGTTTTAGACGATTACAAACAACACAAGAATTAGCACAACTTATTCAGGCTACATTAAATGACGAAGTAAGACTGGATAAGCTAGGAAACTTTTCGCATTGTGCCACAAAAACATTTCAGGCACTTAGAATTTTTGTAAATAACGAATTGAATGAAATATATTATGGAATTATCATTGCAGCTAAATATTTAAAGCTTAATGGGCGTTTAATAACGATATCTTTTCATTCATTGGAAGATTCAATTGTTAAAGGTCATTTGAAAGGACAATTTATGATATCTGATCTGAATCAATATGCAATACAATATGTGAGTCGTGGTAAATCATATGACCAAAATGACTTTGATGAACTCGTACATACACCATGGCAAATGTTACACAAGCATGTCCTTATACCGACTGCAAAAGAGGTGGATTCTAATCCAAGAGCACGGTCAGCAAAGTTTCGTGCTCTGCAGAAAGTTGAATGAATGGATTATACTTGATGTTTAGATCATCTGAGGATCTATGTGTTTATCACCCTTCTGATTATATTAGTAACATGTAAAAAAAAAAATTTATGTATTTGCGTACAATAGCGGCGGAAGACATCATATTGTAAATACTATAAATAAAAGTAGCAAAGCATTTTACAAATTTATATACTCAAAGAGTATATGTTTACTAACTGTAGTGATTGCGCTTAAGATATAAAAAAAAAGGAATGCACGATACTTAAGATACAAGGATTTCTTAAAAGAGCCCTTCTATTTCGTCTTTTTCAGTATTCCAGTCCATATCATAGATGCTAGGACGTGTAGGTAGTCCTGGTATCATCATTATCTATAATACATAAGTGAAGCATTTTAACTCTAACCATTTTAATATCGTGTATAATGCAAAATTTTGCATTTGTGTCACTTACTTCTCCAACTATTGCAACTACAAATCCTGCACCAACTGAGACATACATGTCTCTGATGTTTAGTGTGAATCCAGTGGGTGCTCCTTTAATAGCTGAATCACCAGTTAATGAATTAGCTGTCTTTGCCATACACAATGGAAATCGATCATACCCCAAAGTCTTGTAGGTCAACATCTTCTCCTTTACCTGTATCAGGAAATAAAACCTTTAAAGCTAATTTTCTTATCGATTTTCAGTTTACAAGCATGACTTATTAAATATGTATATGTATAACACTATAAAAATATATATATTGCTTATACAGTTTTGTGTCCTTACATTTTCTGCAAAAACAACTTCACCAGCTCCATACATTTGTTTGGCAATGATATTAATTTTCTCTTCGATACTAGCATCCAGATCGTACAGAAGTTTGAATTTGCTCGGTTTTTCAGTAGCAGCTATAACTGCATCAGCTAGTTGTGTAGCACCGGCTCCACCCTCAGCCCAGTGATTGCAAACTACCGCATCCGATGCTCCACTTGCCAAAGCAGCTTCCTTTACAAGTTGTAATTCTGCTTCTGTATCCGTACTGAAACGTTTCAAATAAAAATAGTAAAATATTTTGTTGAAGGCAAATGTATCAATATTGCAATTACGTCGATTTATTATGACTTCAAGGAATATTTTAATTTTGCGACATACATGATAACACTAATTGTTCAATCAGAACGTATACACAAAATCTTACCCGAAGGCGTTAATGGCCACGACTACGGGAACTCCGAATTGAAGGCCATTACTGATGTGCTTCTGGAGATTGGGTATACCCTTTTTAACTAAATCAATGTTTTCTTCAACGTATTCCTTCTTAAGCCCAGATCCCGGAGTAACCGCCGGTCCACCTCCGTGCATCTTTAGCGCCCTTACAGTCGCAACGAGGACCACGGCGTTTGGTACCAGACCGGATGTTCTACATTTGATGTCGAAGAACTTCTCCATACCGATGTCGGACCCAAATCCTGCTTCCGTCACAACAATACCCTTTGGACCGACTAATTTCAACGCAATGGAATCTGCTATGATGGATGAGCAACCGTGGGCGATGTTGGCGAACGGACCAGCGTGGATCATCACCGGTGTACCTTCCATGGACTGCATAAGGGTAGGTTCGATTGCATCTTTCAATAAGATGGCCATCGCACCTGTCATGCCCTGTATTGTAAATAGGATATCACGTAATAAAAACAACGACAAACTCAAGAAAATATTCAAATCTACAAATATGCGCATCAGACGTTATCGACAAATATACGTACGAAATCGTCCGCAGTCAGTGGTTCTCCTTTTTTATTAAACGCGACTACTATATTTCCAAGCCTTCTCTTCATGTCTTCGGCGTCGGTAGCGAGAGCAAGAATCGCCATTATTTCTGAACCAACAGAAATGATGAAGCCTGCCTCTCTCGTCAAACCTTTTTCCGTGGGACTTTGGCCAATTGTGATCTTACGTAGATATCGATCGTTTATGTCGACAGCTAAAAAGACAAACAATTATTATTAACATAAAGTACGTGGTAGTAATATTGTACGAATACTGTGTCTTAGCGTCATGCGATGCCTTACTTCGAGTCCACGTAACATTCTTAGGATCAATATCGAGCCTAGCGAACTTTGTTTGTTCTTCTTCGGTTAACTCGTTGGGATCTGTTTTCGTAATGCCGAGCTTTTGCAATCGCCTTAACTGAATTTTTGAAAATTGCCGAACACCCTTGACACTGGGTACCAATCTGTCGTACAAAACTTTGTCGCTTTGCGTAGATTCGTGGAAATAGCGTGCATCGATTTGCGCAGCTAAGAGATTATTTGCTGCGGTTACCGCATGGATATCTCCAGTCAAGTGCAGATTCAACTCTTCCATCGGTATCACCTATAACAAAATGCGTTTCGTTTTAAATCATTTTCTTAACAGTTGTTGCATGCTTCGCTCATATGTACGATTAACCGTTCGAGCGCTGAAGATTTTTCGTGGATATATGCCAAAAATACGGAATAAAACGCCCAGTAAAATTATACTAACAAGTTACTATATTACTAAAATATACCACCGCACTCAAGCGGTTAAAGGCAATTTTCGAGACCCGCAGAAACATGCGACAAAATACCTGCGCGTATCCTCCACCTGCTGCGCCACCTTTCACTCCGAAAGTTGGTCCCTGACTTGGTTGTCTCAATGTAACAATTGAATTTGTATCTCTGTGCGCGGTCAATGCTTGTACTAAACCAAGCGACGTTGTACTTTTGCCTTCGCCGAGTGGCGTCGGGGTGATACCAGCAACGACCACAAATTTGCCATTTACTTGGTTCTGCAAACGTTTCAATACGTTCAAGCTAATTTTAGCCTTCTTGCTACCATACGGACTGTATTCTTTTGGATGTAATCCGATCTCTTCTACCAATGTCGTGATAGGTTTTGGTTCTTGGCTTCTTGAGATCTCAATGTCGCTTGGTACAGGCTTTTGCGGGTTTATCTTAAGTATTCTGAGGTTCCATTTGGTGCTGAGCAACTTTTCAGCTGACCTCTGAGCAGATATTACGGTGTTCTTTATTAACATCGCTACCGTCATTGGGCCTACACCTCCTGGCACGGGTGTAATGTACGAAGCTACCTTTGATGCTTCTTTGTAATCAACGTCACCCACCAACCGTTGCCCAGATTTTTTTGTAGAGTCTACAAAAGAAATTGTAATTTAGTCCGTTAAAATTACGGGAGTGGAAATGTGGTAATATATTTGAAGGAACCTTGCTACCTATTCCTTCGCGAGATCTTGCGGTACTGTCTTCGAGAGGATAAGTTAGGACAAGGGCGACGAACTAGCGCATGATAACTCACGTGCTGCACGTGGCCCATTACTTACCTGTTACTAAGAATCGTAGGACAGAAACTGGGAGGAGAAGAACAAACTGTCTAGTAGTGGGAGAATGTGTTACCTGATGGTCGGGATTGTGTGGCCCGCGTGAGAAAAGAAGGCAGGGGTGCCTCGGGTTAAGGCAATGACCTCACAATATTTGCGTCACGCGATTTTGGATTAGAAGTATCTACTACATTGCATGTTTATACGATCACTACGGAATATGTACTAAGCAATTTCAAAGTTTCCTTCGACACTCATCGTTGTATTATTTCGTAATCGTGTGCGGTCAAAATAAGTCGATGGGGACACTTCGTAACATAATTGCCGCGAGAAAACACTGATAAAAGATAGTGACATGTTATTTTTTAAAGTTGTTTCCTCAAAGGAAGGTACGATTTATCTATTATAGGTAACAATACACACGTAATGGCCGACAATTTGTGTTTCGAGCGAATCGACATAGTGTAAATTTACCTGGGATTGAATTGATTCCACAATCGATGACAACGGCACCTGGTTTAATCCAATCGCCCTTCACGAATTCGGGTTGTCCGATACCAACTACCACGATGTCAGCTTGAGAAACCTAACACATCGTCATGATGAATATTTAACGCGAACGTTATGTAGTTATTTAAAAAATCAGCGATTGTAGTCTCATGCACTTACAACACGGGGTAGATCCTTAGTTCGGGAATGGCAAATTGTTACAGTAGCATTATGCCATTTCAATAATTCCGAAACCGGTGTACCGACGATTTTGCTTCTTCCCAAAACCACAGCTTGGGCGCCGGCGATTGTTACGCCACTTCTGCAAGGTACGTGCAACAAAAATGAAGAGTTAATAGTTTGTACGACTCTAAAAATGCCGAGGCATCGCATGAAACTTTATACTTTTTGATAAGTTCGATGCATCCATTCGGTGTGCAAGGTAGGAAGCCGGACATGTCGCCAATCGCCACTCTGCCCTCGTTTATGGTGTTCAACCTAAAAGTAAGTTGTTAAATTAATTCCAATGGGATGGCATTCGATTGATTGTAACATTAGTAACGATAGTAACTGCTAGCGATCGGATAAGAAATTAAATTTACGCCAATGTCTCTGTCACGAGCATATAAATAATAATAAATGATCTTCATAGTATAATCGACGTGTTACGGTGTCAAAGGGCACGCAATCTCCTGTTTCTTCTGTAGTTATCTTCGAGTTACGCGTCATCGCGTTCTAGTCTTGTTTTGAGAACGAAATTTCGTCAGAGTCAATGGAAATAGGTTTCAGATAAATTTTGGAAAAATTCTACTGCTCCTACTAAATAACGTGTCGGCCAAGACTGTCGCGCATCAATAACACGCGATTTGTTATTTATTTACCATTGTATATTCTGACGATAAAATCCGATAAGCGCGAGAAAAGATCGATCGGATTTCATTAAACACAGCCGATCAATATTTACGCGTAGAATATTCGCTTAATTAAATGTCCATATTTGAAATATATTTCGTGTCTATTTTGTAAGATGTATTTATCCCCGTGCGCGCGGAATTTAAATTGCAAATACGCGTCACCGGATGCTTACCCATCGACGTCCTTTTCCGGCGAGACCAAATCTGTGATGAGGTGAGAATTGATTTTGTTAACACAATCAAGTGGCATCTGCACGATGATTCCATGCGTGTTCGGATCATCGTTCAGTGAGCGCAATCGATTGATCAATTGACTTTCTGTGGTAGTGTTTGGAAGTTTTACGTGGTTCGCCACAACTCCGATATCATTCGCCGCCTTGATCTTCGTTCGAATGTAAACATTCGAGTCCTCCCTTCCACCGACTTGAACGATCGCCAGGCCTGGCACATAATTCGGTATCTTGGCCCGCAAGGCTTTTACATCCTCGGCCAAAGACTGGCGAATTTCCCTGTAGCAAAAAAGAATCGAGTTCTAGCATTGAAAGTGTAGCATCTGAAAGCTTACATTTAATCCAACGAATCGTGTATTTGCATTAGGTCGTGTAATATAAAATTGTATTTCTTACCGTGCTTTTATTTTTCTTTGAATAATTCGTCATTTCACATTACACGATCTAATAGTTTAATTTCATTATTTTGGAGTTTCGTTATATTCGGATTTACGCGACTGTTATCAAACGAGAACTCGAACTATCCTGCCTACGGTCTCCACGTATGGTTGGTATATCCGAAATTCGATCTCCACTTTAGCGAGGTTATGTTTCTCAATACATCGTAAACGCTACCGACCTCTGCAATATTTCAACGTCGTAAAAACAAAAGTATACGAATGCCGACAGTTGATAGCGATTTTAAAAAGTCAAGAAAATCAGGTAATTAGCTAAGTGTAATTATCGAGGCATAATTATCGATCTATAGGTATCTGAACCGTTGGTACGATGCACGGCGACTAAAGATTTTAGATCTACAATGAAGATTAAGTCGAGAGTAACTAAGAGCCCTTGGAAGTTGAATGCCATAATCAAATTAATTATACTTACTTAGCCAATTCTGTGCCGGACAGTACAACTCCCCGTACATCCGTCGACATGGCTCTGTTGAATAATCTGCAACACGAACCGGTATTCCTTTTATACAATTGGCTTTATCTTCGCCGTGCAACGCGCGCAAATCAGGTGTAGAACGTAATACCGAGTGCGTTCTATCACATCTACCAAGTGAATCGAAGGAGAAGGAATGAATCTGGTTTGCTGACGGCCGGTTCACAAGTGGTTCCCCCTAGCACACGCTATACATTTATATACATATATGTATATACAGCTACGCATATTTATCGCGGGTGCGTGTCCCGCGTGACTGCTGCTTTGCGAATCTGAGAAGAGTGCCAGGGAGCGGATCAAATTTGTTCTCCTTCTTCTTCTCCTTTCGATACGCGATTAAGAAGAGTGGAGATGATGGATGAGAGGATTTATCAGCCAGTGACATAACGTTAAAACGCCTCGGCGGAGCGTTTGCATGGCAATGAAAGCATCGCGACCAAAACGAGATTCGCAAGGAATTTATCTGCACCGCTTGATATCTACAGATACCGTTTAGTCCTCCCTCGTTCATGGAAATTGTTTTCAAGACGTTCTCCCGCGATAATCAGGACGGACGATGCAAGTGAGAATTGTTTCGTTCAATTGGTAATTGGCCGGTCGATGCTCGCAGATTATGCACTTTTTTTTTCAAATTATGCGCTCAATTCTCGTTCTTCGGGGGACACGATCTTTTTCGAGGTCTCGATGTTAAAGCGCGAATTGAAACTTGCATCTATCGATTTTCGCCAATTGAAGTAACGAGATTAAAGAAACGATGTCGACGATTCTCTTACTTAGCAGCTTGCACTATTCTGCTCATAAGATTGTTTTAGACGACGCTTCCGGATAAACTGACGGATCTAAACGTTTCTCCGTTCTCTAGACGCATCGGGAGGCAAAAAATGCAATACTTCGAAATAACAAGGGACGCTTATCCCCTCGCGCGTAAATTGTGAAATTGGGAGAGATAAACTTTGACACGCAGCGGCTCGTCGATGTCTCGTGACGCCCGTGTACGAAGCGGGGCTCGCGCTATGGATGGGTTCTGTAATAGAAAATACGCGGTAACGCGTGGGCACAACAAGTGTGCACAAATATAATCGATTCTTATCTGGACGCGTCGATGCAGAGAGAATTCGCGGTGATATTTTTGCTCGAATAAACAAACTCGCGATGCGCATCGGATATTCGAAGCTGCGATCGCGGCAGATCTGTCAATTCGAGTAAAGGAAATAATTAGAAATATTTACAACTTGGTTCTCCAAACGATTAATCCGTGACATTGGTATAATTCGAAATGTTGCAATTGCAATTACATTGTCTTCTCTGTCATCGCGACGAAAGTATCTGTACGTTAATCGTCGCTCTATCATACCTATTAGATTTGTCTTTTATACTTTAGTTTTCTTTTTAGCTCGTTGGTCCATCGCTCGAGGGCCTCTCACGTAACAAACCGAGCATGGTGACGATTGACAAGTAATAATCATCGTGGCAATCGTTCTGCGACCTCGCCTTGAAGATGCGAGCGAAAACATTTGATATATCGATAAATTTACCCAATCTCTCTCGAAAATTAAACTCGAAAGATCCACGAACATTCGAATCCTACATTTCGACATAGCAATCGGTGGAACCAAGATTCCAATAAAATCGCAAAGCCCGTCGGAACGTTGCATCGTATCCTCGCGACAATCAAGAATCTAAACGGGAGACAAACGAATTCCAAGCTAAAGCACACACGAAATCCAACAGTACCGAGTGAAATTACCCGCAAAAAATTCTTTATAGATCGTAGAATTGTCTCGAGGCGCCTTCATCCTTCGATCACCGTCGTTCTTCGCGGACGAATTAAATCTGTTCCGTGGGGAGCGTGGCTCTGATTGGCGGATCCGCAGTGCCGTTAATCCGCGGTGTCTCTCCCGGACAGTTTCGGGGCGTCTCGACGGCGGGTCTTGGCCACGTCGAAGATTAGTAAGATTACCGGAAGATTAACTAAAGATTACTAAGAGCCCGCGATTTCGACCGGAAGCATTTCGGGCTTCTCCGCGACAAAGGAACCCACGCTCGTTGGAAAGTGTTTGGAGTAGACACTTCTGATTCTCTCGATTCCGACCACGTCCTCCGTTCTCTCGGCCAGCTCTCCTTCGGCTTCTCCGCTTCTCGTTTTACTATCGTGCGGGACGAGTTTATGCCCCTTTGCGAATTGCACCCCCGATCCCAACCCGCCTCTCGTTTCGTTGCCGATTCGCCTTAATTGCATCTTATCTGTGCAGCTTTCGCAAGCTGATCCACTGATCTCTTATTTAGCGGCTCCGTATCTCGAGTATTTAATCGTAGAATTGTCCGATCGGGGCGTCAGAATTTCCATTGTTCCCGTACTCTTCAGCTTTTAATCAGCTTTTCCTGATCGTAGGTTCGAGGCTTTCGCTTTGCTCGTGTCCGTTGATTTCCGTGCTTCTCAAATACTACCGTTTGTTCATAGATTTAGTTAATGCGGGTGAACTATTTGTCAGCGAATGTAAAAATTTATTTCGACTTATCGAATGTCTTCGCTCTTTGTTACCCGGCGGAGCACCTTCTTTCTCGTATCGCGTAACCGTCGTATTCACCTGGCCAGCCGATATCTCGCGCGGGTCGGGAGAGAAACGTCTCGAATTTCGCAGGGGTTTCCGTAATTTAGAGTTAATTAATTCTAAGGAGAATCAGCGAAGTCGTGCTCCGCGGGCACGCGGATCCCGTGGAAATTGGCGGTCTCCGTGAAATTGCCGGATCGATGGTGGCAATCGGCATCCATAATTCCACGAGCGTGGGTTTTCCTCCATGATCCAAGTGCTTCACCGCCATTGCCCTTTCCACACCACCTACGATTCCACCCATTTCTCCAATCTTCGTGAAGATCCCTGGGGCTCTCCTAACGCGCGCGCCCTTCAAAGACGAGGGCTTTTCGAACCCTCTTCTACCTTCTAACCGTTCTTCGGGGAGCAGCATCCATTTTCCTTTCTTTCACTGAAAACTTGCTCGCTCTCCATCTTTCACGGGTCGTACAATCTGTCCCACACGCATGGACCGGACCACGTGCCACATGCCTTCCTCTCACCCCTCTCAATCTTTCCGCCACTCACCCCTCTTTGCATCTTCATCCCTTCTCCCCAACTCAATCTCGACTCGCAAGGCTGGCCTACGGCGATCTTAGGTGAAATCAATATTACCCCTTCCGCATCTTCGTCCATGCTCCTGCACCACTCCAGCCGTTCCCCCATCGTATACGCTTGACCCCACGGAACTCGTTCCAACGTCTTCCCAACGTGCAGGGGCGCACGTAAATTGCCGGCCGTATGAAAGCCGTTGGAGAGATTCGTTGCGTAGTATGGTCCGTAATTTTATCCACCAGATCGTTCGTCAATAATATTAATAACTTTCTGTAGCTAAGTGCTTAGGGTCGGCATTTCATTCGGACAATGGAATCAATTATCGCTACGTCAATCCTTAAGCTCGTGCCTTAAAATTCGACGAGATGGACATTTGCCAATTCTGCCTCCTGGTCTGCCCCCTTCAGCGTTAAAACTCCAAACTCGAATCGTCCAGGCTCGTTTTCTCATCTTACTTTCCATTGACAGGATCCCGGCATCCTGCCACCCTCGTTCACCCTCGCTTCTCATCCTCCATCGCCGACACCCCTACAGAACCAAAAACTAATATAACCCTTGAGGAAATTCGCGGCGTGTTCGGTCTCGGGCGCAAGGGGAGAAATCGCTTCGAAGAAGGGAGGAAAGGAGATGGTGCGGGTGACGGGGGGGGGGGGGAGGGTGAGTTTGTAGCTTCGTCGTGGCCGTAGGTACCTACGGATTCCAACTTGTGCGGATAGTTAAGCTTAAGGGTTCTACGGAGAAACTAGCCTTGGGGCTGACTGGGACCAACGGATGATCGGGGTTGGGGGTAGAGAAGACGGTGCGTTTTGGGAGGAGAAGGTGGAAGAGTGGGCGGAGGGCTGTTCCGTCTCTTGGAGTGAAGCAACTTGGACCGCAAATTCCTTGACGGGGTTCAGTATGCG
The DNA here is from genome assembly GCA_944319695.1 of Tiphia femorata. NCBI lineage: Eukaryota > Metazoa > Arthropoda > Insecta > Hymenoptera > Tiphiidae > Tiphia > Tiphia femorata. The sequence goes on from OX090902.1 coordinate 8,939,311, forward strand.
GTGCATCCGTAGTCGAAGGTAGCAGGAGGGGTGGTTGGGGGTGAGAAGAGAGGTGGAACCAACGACGGCTTGGCCCACGACGACGACGGCAGCTTCCGACTCGATTTCGTTAATAGGACGCATTTAACTTCGCGGTGATTTCCTTCGTGAGAGACTGTGCGTCGCTTCTCTGGCTTCCTCCTGTCCCAATTTCTACCATAGATTCCGCGGGGCGATCTCGCGTTAAGAGGAGCCGAAGTATCGCCAAGCTTGTCCCTGAGAATTTCGATGTTGCCTCCTATGGTGGATCTCGAGATTGCGAGGGTGGCTTGCAGTCAAACGCGCATCCCCTCGGTTCGATTAAATTTCCTTTGTCGGTCGACAACTTTCTGTCACGGTGGAGGATCTTCGCCCGGTCGGATGCTCGCAACAGACGATCAGCGGTGGCATGCGAAATTGGCCGCACTTTTCACGTAGTCGCGTAAATATATATCATATTACCTTTGAGGTGATGAATGTGTTCAGTAAAATTATAAAATCGTGCGATATCTTTTTACCAATTATTTTCCCTCGATCACTCCTTCTCTACGAGGGACCCATTCGCCGTCCCATGGGGGATAAAATGCAAACTCCAGGACTCTCGGATTACACGACGGATCGGAGGAGCGCGCGAACCACTTGTAAACTGCCGTTAGTCGTAAAGCGGGCGTTACATCGCACTACATTTAACACCACCGTAGTTCCGCTCGATTCCATTATTCCTATGAGTGCCGTAGGTCGTTTGGATACAGTTCAAATTCTGCTTCCGTGAGAAATGAGTTAATTATTCGGAAAATAAGTACGAATGTTGTTTTACGATACGATTATTTACGCTACTTATAAAATTGTCCGTTACTATAATGATCACTTCATGGGGAAGACCTATAAGGTATGATGATAGGAAAATTTTAAATAAGTGAGCCGTGTGAGTAAGACCTGATGCGCGGTTTCCAAAAATGGCAGCTTAGGATTAACGGACCTGGTCATTAACAATTCGGGTGAATATACGGTAGAAAACCATTAAACGATAAAACAATAATCCTTCGGGAAAAATTGCTTATCTTATTTGATCGTCGGCGAAAGGTCTGCGATCACACAACGGTAATTGTATAATACCCAAAAATATAGGGCACTGCGTAGTATTACTTTCCGGTGCGGAGTAGGTCGAGACAGGATCTTCGATCTACGATTTACCCGCTCGGTTTCCTGTTTTTTTTCCTTGGCCCGCCAAAATTCTGCGTTCTTATTGGACTACAACGAGAGAGCCGTGTCGTCCATCTTCGCAAATTTTCGTCTTTGGTGGGAAATTGGGAGCGGTTTGCCGGGCTGTCTTCTTGCAGTGGTGTTCGATTTGCTTGATTACCGTGGCCAATTTCCAGACATCCTCTATATGACCATAATCTCCATCGTTTCATTACTCAGGCCAAACTTAAAAAGTTCAAAATCTAATTAGGTCTATGCTCAATATATTTCGCATTTTAAAAACGCTTATTTCAATACCTAGAGCTGACGCGAACTTAAGCACTAAATTTCCCTCGCTAGTTACTTTGACAGTTCTGCGGAGTCGCTCGATAATACCTCCTCAAGACCACCTTGCAAAATTGCAACGCCTCAATGTAATCTAATTAGAATCTTTGTAAAGTAGCATTTTAATTCGAACAACACAGATTCCCGTGCGTCGCCTTAATCAAGGAACAATACGCCGCCGACGACAAAACAATCGGTTCGCAATCCATTAGATGTCATGGGCGCGAGAGAGTTCGCGCTGCGATAAACCTACAAGTGCCTGCCAAGTTGTGGAGGCATTAAACGAGACACTCCACGTGTCTGCGGCGCTCTCGTTGCGCGCGACGTCCGCCTCTCGTATTTTCAATCAAGCATCTTCAGAGGGAACTAATCGAAATTAATAGCTGACCGACACACCCTCGCATCTAGGCGATATCTCGAAGGGACGGCCTGGGTGGCATAGAGAAAGAGAGAGAGAGAGAGAGAGAGAGAGAGAGAGAGAGGGTCGGTGAAGGTGAAAGAGAAGATAGGAGTTGTTGAGGAGGTGGGTGGAGGTGGCGGTGGAGGCACCAGATTGGATATGTCGGCAATAAATAGACGATTGAACGTGGTCCTCCTCGTTGGACGGCGGAAGGGATATGAAATTAATACAAGTTCTGGCGGAGGCCTATCGTCCTGGAAGGTGCTCCTCCCGCCGCCGCGGAGGCATTTCTGGAATCCTTAGGCTTCTCGAACCGGAAGGACCCTTCGATGCGAATATCAAGGAAATTAGGGACGCTCGCGGGGAGCGAGGGATCCTGGGTGGTAGACGAGAGAGAGTGAGTTCGAAATTATCGACGGTTCACCGAGCCATCGTGCCTTGATCATCACGATTTCCCCGATGCTCTCCTTCTTAGACCATTATACTTGCGGCTTGTCGGCTGCTCCCTTACGATCCACCGGTTATAGCTGCTGATTACGGGTCTTTTAAGATCGTGGTTCCCTCCTGGACGTTTCGACGAGACGAGAAGTACGAGTGGGAAAGTTTGAGGAAGAACACGAAAGATTAATTCGCTTAACCCATTTGCATCATTCGGAAAAGTAGAAAACTGGCCCGTACCACCAAACGTTCGCGCAACGGTATAGTGACTAGGCAAATGCCGCGCATATATGCGCTTCGGTGATAATGGCCAGGAAAAATCCGCGCATATATGAGCTTATGATGCAAATGGGTTAATTTAGAGACCGATGTAAGAAGCGAAATACCTCGAATTAAAATCACCTTCTCCATTCGATCCTCTTATGGTAACGCTCCAAGCAAATGCCAAGCCAGGATTGTCCTGTCGTTTTAACGGAAACATTATTACTAAATCTACTACTAACCAGTTGGGAAACTATTAGGAAAGTTGCTACTAGTTTTATCGCGACAATCACAGCCGTAGTCCTCTCACCGATCCCCTCCTGACATTTTATCGATACCACTCGACCAGTCTCCGCGAGAATCGATTCACTCTTCGTAGGTGCATGATTTTTAGTAAAAGGAACGAGCGTGTTGTTGCAGTAATTAATTTTTCAACTTTCGTCGTCTACGAGGTCCATAAATCCACCGTTTTCGCGTTCGGCGTTTCACGCGCTAAACTTTTCCTTCTCTAACTCTCCCTCTCGAGTGCGCGCGCGCGCGATGAGATCGAAAACGCGTGGACGGCACTTCGAAACGAGCGCGATCGGAAAGTTTATACGGGCAAACTTCTCGCCGGCTTCCGTCCCGTTCAAATGGAATTGACATTATCGTCCGCGAGGACGTAGGCACTCGTATCGATTGGATGCGAGTCGAATCCTCTTCTCCAGTGGTCTTGTCCGACGTGCCGCGAAGGAGGAGGTGGTGGAGGTGGAGGAGATTGGATGAAAATTTTACTTTGCCCACTGACATCGACCGATTGATGGTCACGACGTTCGGGGTAAGGAGAGGATGGAGGCTGAAAGGGGTAGCTCGCAGGGGGTTGCAAGGGGGTTGTAGTAGGTCCGTTCGACGCTTGGGAGTTTCGGTGGAGTCGAAACTCCGCTTCGGGGCAGGGACAAGAAAGATAACTTCGTAGAGAGGGTAAGACGTGGCTTGCTGGGGGTTGATTGGGTCACCCCTCGCCATCTCGCTGCGAGCCTGTATCTCACCCTCCAGTATCTTTCGCCTTCTCACTCTCTCTCTAATTCTCTCGCCCCTTTTCTCTCCGCTGAAAGGGCGCCTCGCCCCACCGCCTCGTAAAAATATGGCCGACGCGATCTTTCCTACGAGAATTTTGCTCCGGAATATTTCTAAGCAACGCAGTAAGAGGAGAAGCAGCCCTTGCTTGATCCGTGGAAACGAAGCGCGGGGCATCGTCGATTCTCGTGTGAACGGTGAAAGCGGACGATATGGAGGCGGTGGATATGGCGAAGAAGGGAGGAGGTGGTGGAGGGTGGACATGAACGACTACGCGACTGCCTTTCGCTCGTGAAGCAGTAGTGCACCCCCAGGAACAAAGTTATATCGGCTGCCGTTGCCGTCGTGGCGGAGGAGGAGGAGGAGGAGGGTCGAGGAACCGGAGGGAGAACGAAGTGGAGAGAAGAGAAGGAGGATGAGGAAAAGGAGGTGGAGGGTCGCGGGGCCGGGGTGGCCCGTTCCTGAGGGAGCAGCGAAGTTCGGTGATTACCTAGGACTCTCCTAGGAGAGCCGAGGAGTTTCGTACTTCGGCGGCGCGCTGGCTTCGGTCGAACCTAACGGGTCCGAGTAAAGTAACTAAGGCTATTCGGAGGTTCGTGTAGGTGGAGGATGGGTGGAAGTGGAGGTACGCGAGCAGGAAGGTCGAAGGGCCACCACGAAGGAGGAGAGGAAGCTGCGAAGGGACCGTGGCGGGCCGCGTTCGCTCGCTCACTCGCTCGTTCGCTCGTTCGCTTCGCCGCCGATATCGTCGGCTTCCGCATCAAGGTGCATCCCCATGTCGAGCGATCGCACCCACGGGAATCCGGTGGAACCGTGATTGAGAGGAATCCTCCACGTTCCACGGAACTTTCTTAAGGCCCTACCCTCTGAGCGTTCCTCGATCGCGTCTTCGACGAATATATTAAATGCCGAGGCCCTGGTCGTTTAATGCCGCGGATCCTTTCTTCTCGCGGAGCGCTAGAATGATTTTTAAAATACTTATACATCGGGTCGATTTTTTGTTTGACGTTGAAACTGAATTCCCGCAAATTTCATTAATCGTACAAATAGGACGATCGCTCGTTATTATTCCTAGTTGGCTGGTAATGCGAATAGCCGGTGGAGTATCAGTTTTTGGATACTGGGCGGCATCTGGACGAACACATACAAATCTATTTTGTCGGAGTAAAATGTAATATTGATGGTATCGATGCAGATGCTCCATCGAATAAATGGACGAACGATCGCGCCTGTCCTATTACAAAAGTTTCTCGGGCAAAACGATTATTTATCGCATTGGTTGTCCTACCTACGATTGACCGTGATCCGGGGAAGGCTTCGAATATAGAACGATTGTATCTTCGTGACTTCTCACTTCTCGTTCTCACCTGATAGGAATCATCGTCGCTCGTCCCTCGCCGTCGAGAGATTCGATGGAAAAAGGGTGGGTGGTCGGTGAGCGAGCTTGCGGTCAATTTCCGAGACTTCAAAGGGCACGAAATATCGTAAGGACGGGACGTCGTAATAACCATAATTCAATATGGCTGTTAAGATGGTAGGTGCACCCGAGACGGTCTGGCCTACGAAGTTGCGCGGCTGGTGGCAAGGGTTGGGGCAGAGAAGGTTCGCAAATTTACGGGGTTGCGGACCTTCTGCATCCCACCCTTCTCTTCCTCCTTCATCCCCGGGGGTGGCACCCTCGATAAAGATGATATCTAAGACGAGAATCTGGCTGGGGGGCACCATTGTTTCGAAACGGAGGAGAGATCTCGCCGGTTCTGCATCACTTCACCCGCTCCTCCTTATACTTCCGAGGAGAACTTGTGGAGATTTCGGGGCTGAGTTGCTTTCAGCTCCATTGGATCGCTCGATTAGAGAAAGGAGGAGGAACAGCGGAACGAAAAGAGAATGAGAATTCTTGATTTGAATCTTGCGACGGTTCTTGCGTCGGACAATGAACGAAGAAATTTTTAGCTTCGACGAGGGTTTCGTTCACTGGGTGCATTAAATAGTGCGCACAAAGAGCAAGTCTGTTAGCTTTTAAATTAAATCGGAATTTTTGATGATTTATATAATGGAGATTCGTTATTTCTACCTAGTGATTAATCCTTTATCTCGTAATACGTTATATTGATTTATAAAGTACCATGAGAATTTTCTCTCGTGTATCTTTATGTTATTATGGCTCTTATTTTCTTCAATTAGTCCTACCACCATACCAGCACCACGGATACAGACGACAGATCCCTCGAATTTGAGCCTATACACGTTTACTACTACTTTGCTTTGTTTAGAAGCCTAAACAAGCTGTCCTTCGTAACGTTTGAACGGTGTCCTACAAAATCCTATAATCGTAAGCGCCTAAGCGTTCCTCACTTTCAAGTTCCCACAAGTGTGAAACGATTTCCACCGCAATAACAACGCGCCCACGGATAAATACTTCCAATTCCTCACGCTCTGTTGTCCTATAAATGCGATTCTTCTCGTTTGTTTACGTTGCAACCAGGTGCAATGGAAAATAACTTGTCGGCATTGGCACCTCAGATCACAAATACTCCCCCACTCACAATGAATTCTCTGGCATTGTATCGAGACACGCGATAAGTACCAGTGGAAGCGTCCTTACCGACGTCCGCAATTGGTGGCGAAGTTGCGACCGTTATCTCCAGAAGTACGATGGCAAAGCGGGTCGATGGACAATAAGGTCGTGGGATGGTTCTCGGGCTATCTCGACGATGGTGGCTTATTATCTCGAACAAAAGCTCCGATGGTCCGATTTCCCTTAAGGGGATGGTCACCGCCGCGGTTACCCCCGGGGAAAGACGGCGCGGTCCATAAGCCTACTAATGGATTCCTTCAGTGGCAGCTGTTGCCTTAAGATCGACCGACTTCAACCTAATTAATCTCGACGTCCGCGACACTCGGCCCTACCTTCGCGGAGACTTTCGTTCCCGAAACGGGACCGATCTCTTTCATCTCCCATGGAGTTTCTGGCAAAAACACCAAACTGACGAACTAGTGAGTGTTCGCTCGTTGTCGTCGTCTTTGGATTAGGGGTGGTAGAGTTGGTCGGACAGGGTGAACAGGTTTTCGACGTTAGGCTCGAAACGGTGCCTTTATGGACGATGATGTATGTCAAAAGTTTTGCTTGGGTAAGCTAGGCTTAACTAGCATTCCCTGTACCGAAGAAGGCGCAGTGGGCTGGTGCATGGTATTTTTTAAGGGACTTTGACGATGGAAGATGACGAAGATAGCAGAAAGGGTGGAATGCTTGTGATACTCTATTGGATATTGATAATGTATTATTATAAAAAGATTAAAAATTGATCGAATCTTAAATTCCAGTAATAACATGCTCGTCCAAAAATTTTCATAGAGGTAAACGACAAGTTCTACTTGTATTCTGTAATATTACTTTATCGAATGCAAATGTGTTTCATCGTGGATCGTATAATTTCGTTATTTTCCTCGAGAAGGTAGCGGTACGATTGATATTAACGTAATTCTTCATTCGCAGTAGTTTATCCGATCATGAGGAGAGCGTCTGAGGACTTTCTAAGAGATGGCGTAGGCTGCCATTTTACCATCATCCCCAGCGGAGACCTCGTCTATTATTGATCATGGCGCTCTGCCGGTTTACTAGAGCCACCTACGTACTTACAGGAGAAGTCTTCAGTATTTTCGATAATCTCACGACACTGGAGTATCACGGGTCAAGTAGGGATCTGCTTTAGGACGAGGTTCATTTATCTCTATCCGTTCAAGAATATTGCTCCGTTCAACCACATTAACGAATCGCGAGAAAATTAAAAAGCGTATCGTTAGAAAAAAAAAATTTAACTCACCATATTTCTCCAGTTCAGCTTCCCACGTTACTAGGCACTAACTCTCGCGATTCAGCCCGTCTGAATGCGCGAACCAAACGAATCTGCTTTCAGTCTTCTCTTAACGGAGAAGAAATAAGCTACTATCGAAACTGGTCCTCGTTCAAGGGTGGTACATGTAAAGGGTGGTCAGTGGGGTGGTGGTAGTCAGTCTCGCACCGGACGGACTGGTCCTGGGATCAGAGTGCGTGCCGAAGGTCTCCTCCGACATTCTGATGGACCAGTCGCGTACAATGATCGCGTCCGGTGGCGAGAGGAAATAAAAATGCGAGAGGGGGGACGAGAAGAGGACGAGAGGAAGATAGGCGAGAGATCAGCGCGTAACGCGAAACTGGACACAGGGATGACCATTGGCAACCGGTCCGGCAGATGTTGGTCCAGCTGTCCATCGGATGATGTTAGACCAGTAGGACGGAATGTTAATAATCAACCATTCATTTCCAGGATGGAATTTGTATTTAATCGGTTTTTTGTCGTAACAAACATTTGTAAAATTTTTTTTTTTTTCGTTGAGCGCATTACACATTTTCGGATCTTGATGTATTGGTCCAGAGTGCTTTAACGGTATAACAGATGCTTCGCCAATTGATGAGAAGAATTAATACATAAGTGTTGTAGCTTCGAATGATTACATCAAGCATTACAATATTTTATCGCTCGCGCCAGATATCGTAAATTAAATCGTTGCAGGTACATGTCGTATGTTTGGAGAGACAATGGTGTTCTCACTGGACGTAATTTTTATTTCTCACGCGTTATTTCACGGATTTTGAGAATTTTGTCAGAATTCGGTAATTCATCGTATCTTCTCGCAGATAATACGCAACTTGATACGCCGAATACATTTTTTATCGAGGGAAATGCATCGATCTTGTTTCTAGTTGGAAATATTCATTCTATCCGGAAGGTTCGTAATTTGTATACAAAAAGGATACTATGTAATCTTGTACTTTCGCTTTGCGCGCATTATCGATGAGAGAATACCAATTTTATTTTTCCCCTCGTACCTTCGAAACTATTTTCGGACAAAATACAGTTTTTATTTTCCTCTTTTCTCGCCTCCTGCTTATTATTCCGGGTTCAATTTCGTTTCAGTCTCGTGCATGAGTTTTTCTAAACCACTCGGTGCCTTGCACTCGGAAAATCAATAATGTGCGTTTCAATCGTACCATGTACGTCAGACAGTTTGCAATAATAGGTTCAAACATTATAATTTCCGTATAGAATTCCGGTATACGCGAAATGAATTTGTCCTGTGTTTAATCTCCGTGAATAATTGACGGTGGCGTCACTGGAATCAAACATCAGCAACGCAATCTAACGAGGAATAATTTGCCAGTTCTAATGAGAAACCTAATCTTGTTTGCGAGGCCACCGCGTATCGTGAATTCCGAGGAACATAGAATTTTTCTCGAGAGCGTATCTTTGAAGGAGGTGCAAAGAGTTTTCGAGTGGTTTCTTTTTCAAGAGTATGCTTCGACTAATGAAGATTTGCATTCTCCTCTTACGCAGTTGCCCATGGGGAGTCGTATTTTCTACATTTGCGGGTAGGTTGCAAAACGAAGGAGGGCCGCGAAAGGGACGGGGTGAGAATTTCACGAGTTGCGGTGGAAAGAAGAGAGAAGTAGAAATTTGATTAGCGCGAAAGCGTTGATGAGAGACCGAGAGAAAGAGAGAGAAGGAGAGAGAAAAAAGGGAGGTTGGGAGGAGAGGCGAGAGAAAAAGGTCGAGGTACGGGAGAGAAAGGGACTGAAGACCAAAAGGGGGCCACTTTGTAAACAATTATTAAGCCGCGGAAGCGTGGAGACCTGCGGCGCGTAGGCGTGCGCATGCTAATAGGGCGCGATAAAGAATGAAACCTGCCGCGGGTATAATCCGGCGAAATGAAGCTGCTAAATAAATAATTAAATAATTAGCGCCCGAGCCGGCACTCGGTGGCGGTGGGTCTACCTAGGTGGTGTGCTGCACCGCGAGGCAGTTGGGGGGGGGGGGGTGGCGGATGAGAAAGCGAGCGGTCCGCGCGTTTCCTCGGGAGTAGTCCGCGGGCGTTTAAGAGTCGTCGGTGCGAAAGAAGAGAAGAGGAGAGAGAAAAAGGTACGGCAGAGAAGCGGATGGGGCGCTCTCCCTGCCCGGAAAAGATTTCGTTCGTGACGCCGTAGAGGCTGGCGGTGAGACTAGGGGACAAAACTTTTTACGTCCGCCGGGACGACGGCGCAAATATCTCCTAAAGAGTTAAAAACAGCGAGGAGCTTCTCCGCGCTTCGCGCGTCGGTTCTCAAACGCTCGTAGACCGAGCCAGATCACTTCTCGTCCACGAGCGCGTTTAGTAATGCAAGGACATTTCACCTTTTCCATTTCTCTTGTTCCTGTTAGTCTAATTTGGAAGTATTGGCGTGTAACCTAAATAGTATCCGTATACCTAGGTCAGATGTGTAAACGGAATTTTAAGAAGTACGCCGTATCGACTAGATGCGAATTATACGCCGTCCAATTAATTTCGCAATTTTGCTATCCTCTACTTTAAAAGAGGCACTACTCGTGCGATCGAGACTTGCGACGTCTCTCCGAAATTCAATTTCTTCGATTTTCTTTTTGATGTCCCTTCGCTTCTCCATCCCTTCTGCAACGTTCGCCAGAAACGTAAAGTGTCGAAAGGGGAAGTACTGAAGCACGAGTCCGCCGAATGGAGGATCCTTCTCTTGAATATTTTGAGAACCACGTTCCGTCGAGTCGGCGAAGTGGTGAAGTGTCGAGTAATGCGGGTAGGGTGTTATGAACTCTTCTTGGCCGTGTTTCTGCCGTTTCTACTTTAACGCTTTCCACCGTCGCCTCCGCCGCCTCCGCCACCGTCGCCGCGGCCGCGGGTGCGGAAGGTAAAATGAAAAAGAAGCTTCGCCGTAGGAGGAGGGGGCGTGCTGATATGTCTGTGTTGGTGTCGTTTTATCGCCCGGTTTAATGTTGCTTTCTCGCCGTCCTAAAGCCAACACTGGTGCACGCTCGGCTCGCGCTTCCTTCCTTGCTCCCTCATTGCCAGCGCGGGAGTAGAAATGCTAATTGGAAGGCCCGGGGCTTTTCTTTTCTCCCCGTCTTAGGGAGCAGTAATTTCCTTCTTTTCACGGTCGTTCTTCTTCACAGCTTCCTTTTTCCTCAGTTTCCTTTTTGCTCCAATTTTTGAGTAGTTTTTCCATTTAAGCGCACATGACGGAAATTATTCATAATTCGCTCATCGAGCTAATCGAGGTAATTGCAATTTGAGGAAGAGTCAGGTATACGCGAGCGAATTTCAAGCGGTTTGGATTGTCGATTGTTATTACAGGAAGTAGCAATTTTTAATCTTGACAGTGTTTTGGCCTACCGAATTTTTGCCTTCCTTGATGCCTTTTCTCTCTTCCATAAGTGATTGGATTTGTTCTTGTTTTTGGTAGCAAATAAAATAGAAATGGACAAAATGAAATTATCGATTGAAAATTGACAGGTTTGTCCAGAAACGAAGATTTTTCTTTCTTCGTTGTTTTGCTTCCTTTTCGCCATTCGTTTCTTCACAATTTTTATTCCTTTCCCTTCTCGTAAAGTGGAGCGCCTATTAGCCTGATTTGTTTCGCTAGCGATTTGGTTAATTAAAATTTCGGTATCTCTCGCGTGTGCGAGAGCATGGAACACATTTCGGAGGGGAGGGAGGGGAGATTAAAACGCTGATAATCCCGGCGTAATTTGCGTTTTCATGGGAATTTAAATACCTCGAGTGATACTCGATTACGCATCGGGGATCGAGTAACGATAAACGGCGCCGGCTGGCATTGTTCTCTGATAATAATTGACTGCCGCCAATAAAAGGTCGTATTTGTCGTGGGAAAGGAAAATAGAAATAGCGTGGGAGTAGCATGGATTTAACGTAGAACGAAATTTCATTCGCCTCGCTCTCTTTTCGTCTTTCGCTTCCACGGTACTTTATCGATTATCGATACACGGAGGGAATATCGTCAAGCACACGTTTCAACCGCGCCGCGTGATAAACCGGTATCGCGACACTCGAATAGAGACGCGGTGCCGTGTTGCTCGTTATTCGTTTACCGCTATGGATGCGGTTAATAATTTTTTCACTACGGATCACGATTGCCAATCTTTTCCACACAATCGCTTCGTCTCTTTTTTCCTCGCCACTCGACTTTTTCGCTCCACTTGACCGTAGGAACGGATATATGCGATCGGCATTATCCCCTTCTGAACTTTCAAATATTTCGGAACGCTTTTCACGATCGAACATGTTTGCGTTCAATTCCTCTTGATCGTCGAATGTTATTTCTTTTGACTGATGCTCGCGTGAAAGTTTCTCTCGTCTTTTTTTCCAGGACTGTACGAGGGGACATTGGAAAGCGGGAAAAGTTCTGTCCGTCGAATGACCATGCAATTTTGGACAACCCTAGTAAGTGGTAGGGGTAAGGGAGGAGTGTAGCGCGCGGTGCAGGGGTACGAAGGGTTTGCATAGGTGGTGCCGGAAGTGAAGCTTGCCACTACAGGGGCGTGGCAATATCTTAAATTTGAGAACTGTGGTTCCCCTCTGCTGCAATGCTCTGGAACAATGATGGCGATGACGTTGATGATCGCGATGCGCTTGAATTCTTTATCCTTTTCTAAGTTATCTTTTTGCATGGGGTCTAATGCGATACTTCCTCGGTCGTTTCGATTTAAGATTCCTTTAGACTCGCATCGAGCTCTTGAAACAATCGTTATTTTTCTCATCAAAACGAAGTGATGTAGCCTTGAAGTGTTACAAAAAATGTACGGCGCGGTGGACTTATTTTATCAAAATTGCGACAAATGACACATTTTCCAGTCGTACCGCGGACCAATTTTCTCTTCTTCCCTTCGATTAACTTTATCGTATGATTTTGTGATTTCTGAGATGACAATGAATTTCGATGAGCGACCAGCTCGTAATTGCTCTTCCAATTTCCCTTACGCGATGATTCTTTGAAAATTTCCTTTCGGTGATTTTGTCCTCCGCGATAAAGCTCTTTTGACGAATGCCCAGTGACACCGAGAGGTCTCCTCGTCGGTAATTACAAAATGCAGTGATGTCCTAGAATGTTTCCAAGGTCGCAGACGAGGAAGGTCGTTAGTCGAGCCTCTCCGGCAGGGTCGCCGTCGTCGGAAAATCCTCGAAGTGGCCGCCACTTTTGCATCCTCTATGGTTATATATGCGACTTCCGGTTCCTCCGTCGCTATTATCCGGCCTCCTTCCATTTTCCGTTCGCGTTGTCCCTGAAACAATAAAACACGTTCATGAATGAAACCCTTCTCCGACCGTCTCCACTCCGGCCGTTTACCACGAACCGCCTCGAGGCCGTTCCTCCACCCTCCGACCACCGCCAGGCCCTCCCGCCCACCTCGTCCCGTCCTCACCGACGGCACTGACCTCAAGGACTGAATTTCCAACCCCTCTTTTAACGCGTTTTGCAATACACAGTTCCATTCATTCGCGTCCGCCGCGGCTTCTGGCAATAAATCGAACACGCGAGGAATTTACGAGTGTTGCGAACCGCGTGACGTCACCAGCTTCAGCTTACACGACAGAAAGAAGGAAGAAAGCATGGATTATCGTTCTTCCTTCGAAAGAAAGCTTCTTCGCGTAGAAGACACCTGATTAATAAACATTTCCCAAGTAGTAAGAAAAATTAAAGCACACGTTGTAGATCTTTATACGGCATTCCATGAGAATTTTCAAGGAATCCTTCACGCCAATCTTCGACCTCGCACATTTCCACGTTCTACTCCCGGTCGAACCGATGATTTATAAATGGTCCTCGTTGTTTCGTAGGAAGCTGCGAAGGAGGATGAGAATGGGAGTGGAAGAGGACGAGGGTGAGAGAAGGAGGGTCGCTGAATTGGTGCATCGGAGAACTGTTAAGCGACTCTCGAGACGGTGGAAAGAGAGGAATGATATGGAGGACGTAGGTGGATAGGTAGAGTAAGTAACAGAGTGAGAGAGAGAGAGAGAGAGGGAGAGAGAGAGGAGAGATGGAAGATAGGATGTGAGAGAAGGAGAGAGAATAAGAGAGCGAGGGAGAGAGAGATAGAGCAAGAGTGAGCGAGGTAGAAAGCTTCCTCATTCGTAGTGCGGACCTAGAGATCGCAGTGGGCATCCATTGGCTAGAACTATGGGGTGGGTTGGCAGCGCTATGGGCTACTATCGGCTCCTTGGGGATGTTTCCACCCCTATTTCTACCAACTACCCCCTTTGCCATGTACACCGAATACACTGGTATAGTTATACAGACTCGTACGTGCCGGGCTGTTGGGTATTGATCGTCCTTGGCTCGAGAATACCACGTTCTACCTACTTCTCCTTCACCTGCAGTAACGCCGCGGTCCTTACACATACTTACTTCCCCGTCCTTTCGTCCTCCTCGTTGCCGCATCTCGACGCGTCCGCCCACGCGATTTCTAACGCGATTCCGAATCGGTCCCGGACGTCGACGAGCTTCACCATCGATCGAAGTCCGCCAACGATTCGAATGTGGAAAGGCGAAAATAAGGTTCGAACAGTTCCTACCGCGCATTTTGCCCCGGCAATCCCTGAATAGGATAAGCAGTCGCGAATCTGATAATTATATGAATTTGATTTTCAAGCGAGGAGAAAGATTCGTGAGATTTGTGAAAAATCTTGGATAGCTGAGAATACACGCGATGACTTGAATTAGGATGGTATTTTATGAAGCAACTCGAATATATTCTCTATACGATTTTGAGCGCTGTCCCCATTTCACTCGTGGTTCGTAATAATTTAAGGGACGAATGCGAATATTTGACGTCTCCTTCGAAATTCTCCTGCTCTTATTTAGTAAGCTTTACCATTTCGTAGATGTGTGAATTTTCAGAAAGAAATGCGCGACGATAAAGTATCGACTACATTCTCACCAAAGCCTTTTTTTTCTGCTCAACGGACTAGAGGTAAATTACATTATCGGTTTAGAGGGCACGAGATTTCGCACGATTTTCTCCCTCTCGGATTTGTCGCTTGCAATCTCTTTATTCAATTTCGCGATAAACGTTTTCCGCGGAGGAGGAAAGAAGGGGGTTTGAAAGAACCCGGTTACAGGATACGCGAGTGCAAATGGTGGAAGGAAGCGAGGACGCGTTAAAGTGGAGAAGGAGGTGGCAATGCGGTAAAAAGGAAAGAACGCGCGGGAGAAAGAGAAATGGTGAAAAGCCGGAATGAGAGGAAGGAGGAAGGGTGAGAACGCGAAAAGCAAGCGCGATCGAAGGTTCTTATCTTAATTGCTAAATTCCACGTATCTTTGGGAGCGAGAGGACCTATGGAAATGAGGACATTCCGTCCGCCAAGCGGATTGGATTTCAGTGGTTAAGGATCCTTGTAATCCTTACAACCTGTCTCTGTGTTTTGCCGTCTCGACTCGTGTGTCCGACTCGATAAATAAATGGAATACTCTTTTGCTACTCGATTTAAACGACAACATTTCTCCTTCGTTTACTGGACATTCCATTGTACGATAGAGAACGATCGATGATACGATTTCTCGTTAATTCGATTATTTTCTAAATTCGCACGCACCATCCCAACTCACTCGTCGAAGTAAAAGATTAACGAGACAGTAATAAGTAGGAAAGCTACTGAAACCGGTAAATCTCACGATCCTGCTTCTCTGGATAACACTTCCCTTCACTCCCTATTAAGCTACCTAGAATAGAAAGTATCTATACGAGTTTTAATCCCCATTGGCGTATATTTAAACATTTCTATTCTCACTCTTTTCTCGGAGATGGGAAATTTAGGGAATATTCGACGTTTATCTTCCGTGTGACATTTAATGCGGAAGTAGAATGCAGAAGTAGTTCGAATCATTTTGGCCTCTGTCCATGTTTCCTTCTTACCCCCTCGTTTTCTCTGGAAGGGGTAAGTCAGAATGGTGGATAAGAAGGGTGGGGCGAAGCCTGCAGATAGATACATTTTCCGGCGAGGGTAAGACGAGGGTTAGGGACGATGGTGGCGGTAGTGCTGGTGGTGGCGGTAGTAGCCTAACATTCGTAGGGGAGCGCGAAGGGGTTTGAAAGGAAAGGCGGGGTAACAAGATGGCCGCGGCCATCCCCCAAGTAGGGGAAGTAAGACATTTATCTACGAAACGGAGTCTTCGGAGCTGCGAGTTTTCACTTTACATTTGCCGTCCCTATATTTTTTTAAATCTATTCATCTCTAACGGTACATTAGAACCGATCGCAAATTTTGAACTATCTCGACGAGACGCGTATGGAAATGGTACATTGTTGATTTATCTCGTCGTAACGACATCTTCGTAATACCGATTATAAAGTCCTCGTAATACTGATTCTAAGGCGAGGATAATTTCCTACCGCAGAAATACGCGCACACGCACGAAGGGCTACACATAAGGCGGTAAAATTAACAGCCCACCCCACGATATTAAGCTCACTTTGAAATGTCCTGTAGGCGTAGTGTCGCGTATCCCAGATGTGAGTAACCCTGCGGTCGACCCGACACACGCTTCTAAATTAACTCCTGGGTCTGTTCTATTAATTAATCTCATTACTTTAATATCACCGTGCCACCGAACGTGGTGCATTGTATATCTTGCATCGTGGACGTTTCATCGAATTGTTATTGTACGTGTGTACTAAAATTTTACTACTACATTTTATTGAAACTACTCTAATAGGTATCTCTTGTATGTATATTCCCAATGGGAGTAGGCGGGTGTAAGGAATCTCACGAATGTCGACAATGCCCATTTACTACATAATTATGATTACCCGTATACATCGTGCGATCAAGTTTATGCCATCGTACGGTTAATAATCATCCTAGCGAGTAATCCTATATTAGGTGCGCCGGAGAAGAGTTTAGTATAAAAACATAATTATGCATGTGCATCAGAGTGCATTACCTGTAATGCTCCTGAATATGAGGGTGGCTCGTATAACCGAACGCCTCTCAATATTTCCGCGCGATCGTGAAACTCAGGGCTCGATGCACGCACTTGGGAGAGAGTTTCTTTGATGCTATTACGTAAAGAGTGCGCGCATAATCTAGATTCTATTGAACGCCTTCTTATCTATTCATCAAAACCTATTTTCTATATTTACTTCTACGCTAATTTTTTATTTACTCGACTGTACGTTTACATTCTGAAGTGTTTATAAAACTCTGCATTTTTTAAATATGACTCAATGAAATATCTCTTTTCATTCTCCTTCCTCTTCGTCTTTTCTCACTTGACTCTCAAGTCGAGATAGAAAAAATGGAGTGCGCCGACTCCCCCACGAACACGAAGAAGCAACCGATACCGAAAGTTCTCCCGGTCACATCCCCGGTGATATTAATCGGGAATAACGGCGCCACCCGGTACTAGGGCGGAAAATAGCGTTCGGTGAATGTTGACTACGGGGCGCCCTACCCTTCGACAACTCGAACGAGAATGCCCGGTTGGATGTACATAGCTTTACAGGAAGTCACTCTGTACCTTCGTTGAATGACCAGTACACACGTGCGCGAGCGCTTCCTCCTACCCCTCTCTACGTACCATCGTACAGTACCGCGTACGGTACTGGGTCGTTGTTCGTGCGTGTCTAGGTTTGTAGGTGGGCCTACGAATACACGTGATATGAAAGTGGTAGTAGATACGTAGGTACCGACGAACGGACGAGCAGAGAGAGAGAGAGAGAGAGAGAGACGAGGGACAGAGAAGGAGGGGGCGGTGGCGGAGGGTGGCGGAGCTGCCTGGACAGAGAAATGAGAATAGTGTCGGTCTACGAGCTGAGTGGAGTTGGTGAGCAAATTGCTCAAAGTAATTAATCGCTTTTGCCGGGTTGGCTTGCCACGCTGCCGGCTGAAGCTCATCCAAGGGGTGGCACCAGGTACCCTAGGAAAATCCATCGAGGGAGTCGGCCCAAATGGGTCCACTCTTTGCGAGATCGCCTTGAGAACAGTCGCGAGCGAGGAGAAAGGTCGGTGTATGGGAGCGAGATGGAATAGAAGAAGGGTTCTTGGGTGACGCGAGATCTTGCGGGGCACCCTTTCATCTACTTCTTTTCCTTCGATCGGAATGTGGAATCACGTAAAATAAGAAACTAGTATTACCTCTATTTACAAATTCTCCAAGACCACTGATCATCGAACGATTCGATGCCTTGATTCTATTTACAAAACATGGTAACCCCACCTTAGAGATTTGTCTGAGGACGTTCGAAGCAGACGAGCCCACGTTCCTCCATTTCCTGTACCGTGCAATACGCGCCTTCGCCCCACCGCTGAACCTCGAAAATTTATCGTAGCCATCGATTCTATTCAAAATAATGAGCCCCGAGGTGGTCCACGGGCGAATTGCGATCCTTTCGAGAGATCGAAATCGGCCACCGATACTCCCCGAAGAGACATTCCGGTCGGAGGAGAGAGAAGGGGTGGTGGGTCGCAGGAGTGAGTTCGGTTTAGATACGAAGCAGTTGGTCCGATACTGCGTTGTGGGAAAGTATCTCGCGAGATATCTTGGGACATGGGCGTACCACGTCGCGCTCCACGATGCGAAAGGTTCCTTCCTCTTCGTGACGAGAAGAGAAGGACGCGGTGGTGGTGCGAGTAGCGGGGCATGGAGAACCCGCAGAAATTGCAAGACGAGCTCAAGGGTGAAGGCGCAGGCGCGCCGTCTGCGCGAGGGTGGGAGAGTCGGCCAGGGAAAGGGGATGGAAATCTCGAAAGAGGTGCGAGGGGGGTGGAAGGGTCGAGAGCGTAAGACACAGAGGGCGAGTGGAAGGGGCGCCCGCGAAAGACGAAGACGCTTGAGGGTGGCTCGGGTGGAAGAGACGCGGGCTGAGCAGAGGAGGAAAAGAGGGGAGGAGAATACGAGAGGGATTCGCGAGGAAGCGAGAGCGAGAGTTTCACGAGTGAGAGGGATGAAAAGAGAAAAGGAGGAAAAGAGGGTCAAAAGGCGCGCGTCCCCACCATCTCACGGTGGTGCTTTGCAGGGATGAAAATCTCACGGCCGATTCGGGACTCCGCTCGCCGTCAGGAATCGTCGCGTGCGGGAGAAGGAGGAGGAGGAAGAAGAAGAAGAAGGTGGAGAAGAAGGCGCAGAAGAAGGTGACGAGGAAGAGGGCGAAGGAGCCACCGCTCCTGGCGACTTTCCATCTCCGTTGGCCAGCTTAGCTCTACCACCACCACTGTCTTTGCCACGACTACCACCACCATCCGCCGCCACCGCTGCCAACGAACAAGCACCCCCGAAAAGGGGTGGGGTGCCTTTATCCGCGGAGCGGGGCGCGACTAACCTCTATCGATCGTAAGAAGGCTCACACACCTACGATCCTCACACTTCCACGAGTCCACGCTGTTGTACCGGTTAGATCGACCATAAAAAATGATGTCGCTACCGCGGGAAAGACCGGCTGGATTATCTCCTGCTGAGGTGTCGCCACGGAAGTCATTACGCCTCAGACTCGCCAGTTTATTTTTTTCTGCCTTTTTTTTCAGAAGCTCGCTCTTTGACGCATCGCTGATTCCTCTTTTGAGAGAGGTCTCGGAGATGATCGTAGGATCAAGGGAGTTTCCACTGACGTTGCGCGATTAAAAGAAGGCGGGCAAGGGGAACGAAGTAAAAGGGTAATAAACGAGATTTTGCATTGCGCAATGACCCCGATGTTTTTGATCCTGGGTTTCGTTCTATCGATTAATAATATGGCGTTATGGTAATAACGTTATCGGTAGCACCGTGCACATGTCGCGCATGCTTTGCGTGCATCAATTCCTCCATATTACAACGAAAATACCCACTTATGCTCCTTCATTGAAAACTAAACAATTGAATTCCCATCACCAGGAAACTCAAGTTATCCCCTTCACTCTCCACCTCGAAGCATAATTTTCATTTAACCATACTTTTCCATATACCGGTCTAATTCCACGGAATTACTGGGTGCCGTCGCACAAGAACCGCATTCTGGCCGAGGACCAGGGCGACGTGGAAGCGCGGTGGGACGTCTTAAATTTTTTCGCTCGGTTACATCCGTTACGTGGCGCGCAAAGGTTGGGGGGTGGGGGTGGGTGGGTTTTGCAGGGAGAATCGTAAGAAGTCTGGAGCTTCGGTGGACTGGTTCATGACATAAGAACGTTTCTCTGGTGGTGGCCGCGGCGCGGTGGTGGCGAGGGTGGTGTTGGCGCCGGTAGTAGTGGTGGAGGCGGTAGTGGTGGTGGTGGTGGCGATATGCGATGAGGTCGCGGCAGAGAAGAGAGGAGAAACGAGGAACGGTGGACTAGAAGAGGAGGGAGGGAGGGTGGAAGGCGAGGGGTTGCTCGGGGGTGGTGAGATGGGGGAACTAAGTTGTATTGATCCTAGGCTGCAAGGGTGGAAAACCAGGCAGGGTTAGTACGTGTTCTTAATCGCCAAGTGACCGCCCTCTCTCCTTCTTCTTCTCTTCCTGCTTCTCCGCCTTTCGCCCCTCTATCCTTTCGCTGCCCCCGCTTGCGTTCCTCCTACCCGCACCCCCCTTCTCGCCTGGGATCTACCGACCGAACCTACCACCGTCGACCTCCACCACGTCCGATCGGCCGAAGGGGCAGCTCTTCTCACCCTCGTGAGAGAACTGTCCACCCTCTCCCTACCATCCCTCTCCGATCTTCTCTTCTCTCTTCTCCTCGGCCCTCCGCCGTTCCTCGATCCTCTTCTTCCATCCTCCCTCTTTTCTCCCTCCCCCCGCCCCGCGAATACTCGACGCCATTCGACCGCGGCATTGTTCCAGGATTAGGTAAGGAACTGCGGTGTTGTTTGCCGTTCCGAAGCGCCGCCGCCGCCACCGCCGCCGCCGTTGCAGGGCGCAAGAATTTGCCGCCTCCCATTACTTTTACCCACGCAGCCCCATCGCGAATGCACCTTACCTCTCAGGATAATATCTCCAATCGCCATTTCTAGTACGTTCTCTCTTTTTGCATCCTCCCGGGGAGAGAAGGGGGCGTAAGACACTTTCGTAATTTTGTCCGATGGTTTTAAGGCACTCCGTACAAGTGGGTGAATACGATTCCGTTGGTTTCTTATTCCGGCTTCGTTCTTCTTTACGATGCACAATTTGCGCATTTTCGTGCACGGCAAATAATACGTACGGATTATTTTGCGATCGAGCGTATGTATAAAATCTCTCAGGATAATGACGATCATCGCCGTTCGGCATGCTAATTTTAATGCATTAATTGCCGTCGCAAATGTCGCGGTGCGTTATTTGCATACGCGCAACCGCTGACGGGAACGTGGTCGGGCTTTTTATGCAGGTTAGTTAATAAACGTTTAATTCGCTGTGCCCGTTATACGCCGTGTACCGGTGATACCGCGAGCGATCTATAATCTCCGGTGTCCCTTATGCCTGGTACGCGCGTATAGGTTTTACTTTTACCGCGATGAAGCTTCGGAACAAATATGTTTTTCTTTCACGTGGAAGAGGGAATGAGAGCCAACAGCGATCGTTACAGTGGCCAGCACTCGCGAATTAATTAATAGTTCGTACAGGAAATGAATGGGCAGTTGTTGGGGGAGGCCATGGGGGTAACTTTCGGACAATCGTTCTAGATTGCTCCGTTGTTTTTACGTTATTGCGATACCCGCGACGAGAAGTTCTCGGTGCGATGGGAGCATCGTGCGTTTTAACGCGTCGACGAAAGCTCAGATTCCTGACACTTTCACCTGCGACAGATTCGATCAGAGAGCAATTGTAATACTAATTCATCTTCTTTTTTATTTTACTTCGTTCTAATTCGTTTATTTCCGGTCGCGGCGCGGGCCGATATATCGTTTTAATGCATTCGCTTCCCCGTGAATGATTTACAAATTCGAACTTGTGAAACGTAGAATGACATAATGCGATATCTACATCCTGCAAATCCATATTATGCGCGGTAAAAGAATTTATCAAATATGGATTATGAGGTGTATTTCATATTTTATGTGAAATTATATCTGACTCAATGCATTTAACAGTGATTAATAGAATTTAATGAAACGCGAATCAAAGGATATTCTCCCGAGCGGATAGTTCGATCGATTTAAGTATTTTATCCGATTGTAAGTATAAAATTGGGAAAATGCTCTTGAGAATCTCCTTTGACTGCGAATGGTATTTAACCTCGTGTAAATGCGGGGGTGAAAGGAAGGATAGTCGGTAGTTCGAGATCCTGACACGACGTGTCGGCTGGCATATTATGTCGCTTAAAATTCAAAATGGTGAAAGACACCTGGAAAGCTGTCAGCATTAATTGGATTCTGTTGAAACTCGCACGTTAGTGGCGTCGAGTGGAAATGACGAAAGGGATGAGATGAGTACCAGGGAATCAAGAGAGAAGGGGAAACGAGGAAGGACGAGAGCGGAAACGGTGAAAAATACAGTTAACGAATCGGTTCCGGATTGGCTGGCAAATTTTTATCCGCGAGATATGCGGCGGGCTTCCCTTGTGCGAGAGAGAATTTCCGACGACCCTGCCATTTTCTTCGTGTCTTTAAAGTAGCTCGTTCGTGAGTCAAGGTACGTCGAATCGCAAAAAAAAAACAACGACAAAGATTCGTAAGGATATTCACATGCACGGCACGATAATGTCATCGAAACCGTCAAAGAAACTGGATTGCATGGGAAGAAGAGCGGCTGGACCAGAGCACTCGGGCTGCTGGGCAAGGGGATAAAATAGGAAGGGTCGGGGCCAGTTTCCAAGGAGAGTTCTCTCCCACGACCTTTAACCTCAGTGAAATACTCTCTGGAGGGATTTGGTGCTACTTTCGCGATGGGATTCCTAGGAATGTCAATTCTCACCACGTAATAGAACGGAAGGACGAACTGCCTGAATAATTAGTATCTCCTCCAGTAATTATTCCAGCTTTCTACGTCGCGATATTTAGGGAAACGGGCGTAGATCGCTCGCGTCCGACTTTAACATATTAAATTGGGTTTCGCAAAATCGAATTCCGTGCCACTTCTATCGCCACTCTCCGTGCTCCGTTTTGCGTTATACGCCGGAGTAACCTCCGATTGTACAATTTCTCACGTCGGACGGTAATAATTTTCACGGTAGCCCATTGGTCGCCGCGGTGCACTTTGGCCCACGAACAAACCTCGAAACAACAATTGATTTCGGCAAACACGTCGCCACCACCGTGGTGGTCTGCCGCGCAAAACAGCGAACAAGGGGTTTTCTTGCTCGG
Source organism: Tiphia femorata (assembly GCA_944319695.1). Lineage (NCBI taxonomy): Eukaryota > Metazoa > Arthropoda > Insecta > Hymenoptera > Tiphiidae > Tiphia > Tiphia femorata. The sequence continues at coordinate 8,962,077 of OX090902.1, forward strand.
CCAGTGGACAAGGGGCCCCGCCCCCGCACCGGCGAATTTACGGGATTGTATCCGTGCGAGTGGCTTTTTGCTCGGCGACGACGACACGACTTCACTTCGTCGTTAATTAAGGGCTGATAAGTTTCCCCTCTCGGTCCTCGAGCTTTTCCACGAGACAGTGTTCTAAGCGGAGCGCGCATAGTGAAAATTCAAAGATGATATTCAATTCGCGCGAACGGAGGACAATGTTCTGCGGGCGAAGGTAGATTTCACAGGATCTCGCGAATTTTTCGACGTGAGGAAGGAATGAAAGGGCCAGTAAGTAGGGGCGTATAAGGGGGTGCGATGGATCGGAGTAATGAATTAAAAAGGACGTATCGGATTGACGGACGAGCGGGACAAAATTTTCAAGCGATTCTAATTGCAAAATCAGACGCGATCAACTCCCGATATCAATCAGCCTCGTCGTATCGCACTGGATTTGTACGCTTCGAATGAATGTGGTTTTCTCGAACGACAACTAACGGTATTCGTTTGGTGTCTAATACACCCGGGATCGTAAGTGTCTGGGTAAATAATTTCCTGAGACTCTAACGGAAGTTAACAAATAATAACGAAACTGGCGTTGTTATTTTATAATGTGTCCGACCATGCATCGACTCGACTACTGCGATACGGCAATAGCATTCTACATTCTGAAAAGTGAGCGATTAAATCAAATACTTTTCTGTCTCCGAATGTCAATTTACACGTAGTAACTACAAAACCTCTCGTTACTTTCCATTTGGAAGACTTTCTCCGACACCTCACGATCCATACAGATTTTCTAATCGATCCTCAACTCATGAAAGTGAGCAGGCACTTCGCTTACGCGCGCGCCAGTAATTTCGCATGATGGCTCCGTACGCTTAACGACGATCGTTTCGCAGCTAATAGCTCGAAAGAAGCGTCCCTTCGTCGCTCGGGGGCATGGAGAGGCAGACGGTTAAGTAAACGTGCGAATGTCCACGACACCCTGGCCGGCCGCGCGCGCCACCACGTTCACGTCCAAACCGGTGGAGGATGTCTTGCGTGTTTGTGGATTTACTTAACTGCTCGTACCACGTGTACGCGTGTTCGCGTATCCGCTCCACTCGCGTGGCCCGCCCTGCCGGACGGAGGACGAGGGCGAGGTTGAGAACGCGGTCGCGGGTAGGCGGCAGTGCCACGGTAATTCGAGGACAATTCGCCTTTTACTGTCCCATAACTGTAAAAGCGTCACATTCGCTGAGCAAATTGCAAATTGTCCGATTGTGCCGGGGTCCCGATACGCGCCGCGACTCGATTCCCGGCTTCGCGAATCGGCTCGTGAACGCCAGGCGTATTTTCACACAGAGAATCTTAGAAGTTGCAAAAGAACGACGCGAATAACGAGTGACACCCGGTAAATTCAAATACGGCGAATCACTCGCGTTTCTTCGCGCTCCACGAAGATTCGGGCACCGCGGCGCGGCGGCCGTCACGGCGAATCTTAATCGCACGACGGAAATACGCTGGGAGATGTATAATGCTCGGTAGGAAATGACGTCATCACTCAGCGGGGGTTCTAGAGCGACGGAGACGGGAGCTCGAGGGAGACTCGCGGTGGAGGAGAGATCGCCGGGAAACGGGAGAATTAGAGAGAACGACGGAGACGGAATGAGAGGAAGGATGAGAGGATGAAGAGAGCGAACTGAGGAGAATAGGCGGTGCGAGAGGAGAAGCGAGGAGGAGAGAGAGAAATTTTCCCGAAGTACCCCGGCAGGTAGACCCGGTTGAGTTATGCTCGTATTTCCCGTCAACACATCCGATGATGTCTACGGTAATGTAACCGAAATGTATGAACGTTTCGTACTGCCACATTTGCACGCGTAAACGTCCACTGCGATTCCCCGGCCAAGTCGAGCTCTCCCGTGGATTCACGGACGATTGGGATTCCCATTACCGAGTCACGCTTCGAAAAATACGTCCGAATCCCTAATGAGGGGATGAAATTTGAAAAGTTTCAGTCGAGACGTCACGATTCAAGGGCGCCGTGGAACGGTTCCGTGGGAAGCACGAAAATATTTTCACGTAGGGATGCTGGAAACATCGATTTCTTTCTTTCTGCAACGATTATTTTTGACAGTAAGAAGTTTCCAATTTTTTCAATATTTCAGATATCTCCTCGTGCGCATTTACGACAAGGTTAATGCACCTTGCAGCTTCTTTCCCTTTCTAGGTGACCTCGGCCGATCGGATTTCGATCGTTCGACGCGGCGTCTCCACTTTCTCCGCGGCGGATAAAAACGAGAGAAAAAAAAAGGAGAAAGCTGGGCTCCTTCTCTCCCTCTCGTTCTTTCTCTCGCTCGCCAGACGGAAACGAGGACGTCGCTTTCAGGGACGCAGGAGGAAAACACGCGGCGGCCGGTAGTTCGATTCTCTTTCGACCCCACCACCGAGTCGTATCTCTCCTCTACCAGCAGTAGCCGGGAGCGGCAGCGGCAGGAGCCGCATGCGCCGTAAAAAAGCACTGCCGGCCGCCGTACCGTTTCACTCTTCGGGCTTCGTCTACCCGTTAGCCGATAAAAAAGCTCCGCGCGCCCGGCTGACTTTCGTTCGACGTTCGCTCCGCGATCCCCATTCACCGAGGACCCTCTAAGCATTATAACCTCGTTCTCGTGTCTCTGTGATCGTCGGTTTTCGGCTTAGCGTGTGCGCAAGGTGCGTGAAAATCCGAGAGAAGAGTCTCATTTCTGAGGGGGTAGTAAAAAAGTGGTAGGGACGGTGGAAGATGTCGTGGTAAGCATATAAGGGGAAGAAGAAGAAGAAGAAGAAGAGAAAGGAGGATTCGAGAGAGCGAGAACAAAGGGAGTCGCCAAAGGGAAGGGCCGAGCGTCCATAAGCAGGGAATATTCCAAAGGGTTTCGTCCGCCGTCTCCCGGCATCTCCCAGCATCCCCTGCATCGAACGCGGACCAGTATTCCCGGGAGAGGGAGGAGGAGGATGAGCAGGAGGTGGAGGAAGGAGGTGAGCGAGACGGAAGGGAAAAGACAAGAAGGAGGAAAAAGGCCACCGGCCGAGACATCTTCCAGAAGGGTGTCGCGGGATTAGCCCCCGTTCTGGCAGCAACACCAGCAAGAGCAACAGCGACGCCAGCAGCCGAGAGGTTTCAGGAGTTGGCAATCTCCTGCGTCCGCGATAAGGGTTGCTTCTACGTCGGCGGACTCTCCTGGGGTGAGAAATGCGAACGGACCACGCCTCTTGTCTAAGGTTACCCCCACCACGTTAGAATTCTCTCTCTCTCTCTCGCTTTCTCTTTGCTTTTCTCCTCGCGTCTCGCTTCGTTTCTCCTTCTCTCTCTCTCTCTCTCTCTCTCTCTCTCTCTCTCTCTCTGCGTTCTTCCGCCACCACCACCACCACCCTCCGTGCGGTTAACCTAAGATTTTTCCGAGCCACCCCCTTTCACCCCCTACCGACTCACCCCTTCGCTCAGTCCACACCCTCTTATCACGGAACGTTCGCTCTCTCTCTCTCCGCATCTTCCCCTTCCTTCGGTATCCTCTTACCCGCCCCACTACCGGCGCGAGAATATCAACCCTCTCCTTCTATTGATCCGGGGACTAAGGGGTAGTTTCTTGCGCTCCTCCAGCTCGCCCCACCGACGACCATCCGGAAGCTGCCGCGCCACCGAGCGCTCTTCTTCTCCTCCACTCCCTACCCCACCTTCTCCAACCTCTTTTTTTTTCTCTCTTCGCCTTCTTCTACTTTACGCGCCGCGCACATGTGCGCGCGGTCGTCCGCACGCGGTGCATATCCGCGTAAATACATATGTGCACTCGCATTCCACCCTCGCGCGTAACCTTGAGCGCCACGCTTCTTCTTCCTTCTTTTCCTTTTTCTTGTCCTCCTTTCCGAGGGCAGGCTCGCCACGCGTTTTTCTCATGGGCCGCCACGAGGACGATAAATTCCACGTTATCAAGATGCATCGCGTTCACGGGCGCTAATACCCCGGCGTATATTCTCAGCTAGGTCTTAAGAACGTTTTCTCTTGTTTTCCGCGGGTTTCTTTCGAGTTTACGAGAATAGAATGGCGTTAAAAATGGAAAGCGCGTGATTTCTCTTCTCAATTTTCACCCTTCGCCAAGATTCCTTTTGGACTCTCTTTCACGTGTCCTCTCCATCGGCGCCAGACTCGAGCGTAATGACAGCGTGGTGTTCGTTTCATACGTATAAGCGATACGTGTGCGATGTAGCGCACAGTTCATGCTCTCTATGGGGAGGCGAGCGAGGAAAGGGATGGAAGTAGAAGTGGAGAGAAGGGGGTGGACTGGGGGTCAGAGGGTAGGGCGGTGCTTTAGCCGGGGGCTGTTAAACACGGTGGGTCTTATCGGTAAAACTGTTCTGCACAGGACTACCACGTTCAGCCATTGACCAGCCAGAGAGTATCTCCGGCCTTATACTCGTTGTCTGCTGGGTATGCATGTCGGTACATTACACGACGTTAATGACGGGGCTGTAAAATCGGCGGTGGAAAGAGAGGGACGTGTCCGCGCCGCTATCCCGCGTCTCGTCCGCGAGTTTCGTCGGGTCGATTAACGTCGAATCGTTTCGACACGTCGCACACCTACTGCCTGTCGTTCTCGTTTTTGAAAAGATTTTTCGGGTGACCGCGAGAGGAGAGTTTGATTCATCGCAACGAGATGAGAATGGAGGAACCGAATTCGGTTTATCGACCATACCTAAATAGCGTTGACCCGTATTCTTGAGTGCGCGTGGCAGGGGACCGTGCGACAATATTTATAGATACTCGTAGATAGGATTCGTCCTTGGTCCAGCGTTTGCATAATTCAATAATTGAGTTTGAGTTATCTTCCCGCTTCGAACATATTACACTTGCATCGTCCTGAAAATCTCGGCTCGTAGAATCGCGCAACCGACGTCTCTCTCGCCCAATTTCTTCGCACTTCGTCGGCCTCTCTCGTTCAATTTAGCACGGCCGTTTGACTCCTTCGTTCATCCCCACCGCTGGTCCACTGTCATTCGTATCGCTCCAGACGATCATTAGAACGTCTCATCGGTTTACTCGCCGGCAAGACAGTTGGGCGCTATCACTGGCGAATATAATATGCATGCTATAGCTTAGCGCGCAGCTACCTACCACATAGCGTAGGTGGGGTCACTTATAAGCCCAGAAGTACATATGTATTCGGTCTAGCCTTTCCAGGTATTAGGGAGGAGAGACCGGGCTAAGGCCTTAGAGGTCTCCTGGCAACCAAGCCTATCAAACTATCTTACGGTCTGGCCCTTACCGGGGAGAAACCTTCCCCAAAACCTTCCTCAACCCACCGAAATCTCACTTCGAGCCCTTAACGACCGACCCCACGGGAGACACTGCGAAATTGAGAAAATTATCCTACAACCCCCTCGCCCTCGTCCCTCTCTAGACACTCACCCCCACGCGCGCACACACGCCGAGCTTTATACGGAGACGATGGCCTCGTAGTTCTCACCCTCTCTCCTCTCTCTATTTCCTCTCTTCTCGTCTTCCTTCTCCTTCATCCTCCACCCCAAACTCCTCCGCTCGCGTATACGAGCTCACGTATACAGGAGCAGCTTAATATCGGGGCAAGAAGTCCTCCAGGGAGGGGGTGGAGAAGGAGGAGGTGGAGGACGAGGTCCGAAACTAAATGGCCGACGCCAGCTCCGGCTGCCATCTTAGTTGGAAATTAAGGAAAGGGTATGCGCCCGACCGACCCTCCTCGAGGCAGCTAGCGTGCGAGTCAGCTAGAGGGGATGGCCTCTGTGTATTCCATTGTGTCTAACCCCACCCCTTTCGACCCTCTGCTAACCCCCTCTCGCCCTTGGCTACACTGTGCACGGCACTCGATGCGCCGAGAGTTATGGTTGCATCCATTGTAAGACTTTTTCCTACCCGTATTACGGCTAATGGTGCCTGCGGTGCGGAGAAAGGGGGTGGGAGAGAGAGTGGAAAGTTCGTAGGAGAGATAATGATTCACGGTGAAACCTGAGACAGTTCCTGTAGAATGAGGCTGGGTAAATTTTAACGCGCGACTTTACGTAGATTAAATTTCGTAAATTTCGAGGAAAGAAGTTCCGCGCGGTCAATCGTATGTGAAATCGGGTGGAAGTATTGATCAAGAGTAGTCCGGATTAAATCGAAACGAATAGACTATTGGCGAAGCATAGAAACAATCGATGGGTTATTGATTAATTCGTTTCCCTTGCATACCAAAATATTTTCAAATTCTTCTGAACTTCGCTTGAGAATAATGCCGCGCGATATACCAAATTTCGTCCGCTCTACTTTCTCCGTATTACGTTTCGTGAATTCACGACCGCGAATCTCGCGACATGATCTTCGATAAAATCTCGAGTTTCGCGGACGAAGGTAAGGGATGCACGGTGGAGAGAAGAGAAGCATTGAGCGCGGCCCGAAATTACCGGGTATTTATCCACGACGTCAAAGTTTCTCGCGCTCGTAATGATCGCAGTGTTTTCCCGTGCACAATGAACGTAGTTGTTAACTCGCGGGGGTAGTGGATGAGAGGAGGGTGGAACGAGAGATGAGAGAAGAGAAAGGGCACGAGCAGGGCACTCTTGGCGAGTAGATGGTGAGGGGGGGGGGGATCGCGGGGGTGCTCGCGGTGCCAGGGTGTAGATCGTGCAGGGACACTGTCGACCAAACGACCAAAGGGTCGGTCTGTCGTCATTCTGGTACGGTTACAGCGAGGGCGGGGGGCACGGAGACGACGGAGGCGGGAGCTTGACAGAAGTTGTAAACTTTATGGTAAACCGTGGTGGCGACGCCGAAGCACCGACGAGCAGCGTCGGCACCGACGCCCCGGACTAGCGCGGCGTCGGGCTGGTAAATGCGGAAGGTGCCGCCGCCGGTTGAAGCCCAACAGCTCCCGGCTTCTGCTTGTGCTGGCGGTGCTGCTGGGTGCAGGCCGTGTGCTTAATCCAATCCGGAGTTTGTTCTTTCGACGATCGACGTAATCACCGGCCACACGTAGTTTCCAACCTCGGGCACCGCCGTCAGAACCGTGGGTGGCCGGAGGAGCAGGTGCGGCGGAGGTGGAGGAGGTGGTGGCCATCGCGCGTCCACCCGTTTCGCTTAAGGTCCAACCTTAAGCTAACCTCGCGTACCTCGTTTAGGAGTGTTTGCAGAATTGCCCGCGCGCCACCACCGCGTAGAGTCATTCTCGAAGTCCCCCGTTGGCCGGGCATTCCCGCCCTCGCTCGCACGCCACGGTGACGGACGTCGATCGTTCGATAATTGGACGATCGAGATCTCGCGTGAAGGAGGCGGTTCCGCGTACGTGCGGTCCTCCGCCGTCCGTTCCCCGGGGTCGACGATTACCGATGGTCGATACTTTGCGGTCTCCTGTCCTCCTCCTCCTTCTCCTACGTGCCACCTCACCCCCTTCTTCCCCTTCTCTCGTACCAGTTCGCTTCTAATCTGTTTGTCTCTCTCCGTCTCCTTCGCCCGATCTCTCCCGTTCACTCGTGTCTAATGTTCTTAGTTAGTAGGTAGAAGAAGAAGGTCCCGAGGTGATTTACGAGGGTCGTGTCGTTGGTGGCGCGATAGGAAGTGGAAGTGGTGTTTTGGTTAGATCGGGATTCGGTTTAGATTATGTAAGCGAATTTTCCACGTGGTTCGCCACTTTCTCGGCGACCCAAGCGAAGGATTCTTTCTACGCGATAATTAGATACAGGGGATCTAGTTTGGGTTTATGATACTAGGGAATTTTCGGTCTTTGCTTTCCAATGCGTTTAGGTTTCTACGCGTTTCAGACGCGTAAAGTATACCGATACCCTCTAATTATTACTCAAGCGATACCGAGGTTTGTCGATTTTTCGATGAGATTTCTTGATGAATATTAACCCCAGAATCCACGTTCAAATGAATCATTCGCAATTCTTGGACCGCTATATGATATGTCAAGAGGATGGAAAGACAGCTCGAAGGCGAAGCTCACTTCTTTCGCGCATTACGTCTAAGGAGACTGAATTTCGTGGAGGCGGCTTTCTAAAATACTTGGCGGCTCTACGGGGAATTCATTTAGCTATAGTGACGGGCCACCTCCATTCGGGGGGGGGGGGGGGGGTGTTTCGCTCGGGACACGATTAATTATGGGGTTCCTTTTGGGGGCTGCGAAGCTTGGGCCGAGAGCTTTGAGCCCGGTGGGGTGGTAGCTGGACCGCTGCTACGGGTCGGGATGGCCGCGTGTGGAGGATGGGAAGTATAAGATACGCTCACGGCCAACGTAGACACCCGGCTTAGCTTCCTCGAGTATTAGATCAATAATTCTAACCTCGAACTAGCTCAGTCACGGACGTCGAATGCGGTGCCGCACGATAATACGATATCGCCTTTGCGCCCGGACTATTACTTGAACCCGATCCCGCAAGTACAGAAATATACTCTTCCCCATAGTTTCGCGATAATGTCCGATATTTCATCCGGTTCCCGACTGCACGGTAGGATCGAGGCTTTCTGTTAAGTTGCATTAAATTTAAAGTTCGAGTTTGGTCGCGGAGGGGCAGAACCGAGGTGGATATGAATGTCTGATTTTATAGATCGTAGGTTTGATCCCGATTTGGGTGGATGTCTGTGAAAAGGAGAAGGGCCAGTTCACATGCAGGAGTTTGGATATCTCAAGTGTTTCGCAACGCCAATGGATTCTTTAAGATTTTTTTAGTCACTCGTTTTTAAGGAGAAATACACCTCTGTTAATGGTTCGTTTAGGTAACAGTTCAAACTGAATGTATTTTATAAGAAGTAATTTTCCTGTATTATTTAATCAAAAGAAGAAATATTCCTCATATTTATAAAAGTTCGCTGACTTTGCACGTATTTAGCCTTGGTTTGTTCTCTACGTCGAATTATAATTTTGGAATAAAATAACATCGACGAATATTTATTAACGCAACGGCGGTTCAAAAGGACAAAGGAGAAATAATTCTTTAAGAGTACTCACTGTGTGTGATTTCGTTGAACGGGCTTGCTCCTGACTGGTGACGAACCATCGATGATATTCCAACCAACGGCGAACTCCACAGTGTTAAAAAAAATTTTATTAGCAATTACGAGAAATTGCCTTACGAGCGGAAGGGATGTTGCGTGTACCGCGGCATCCTTGGCACTGGCCGACAGACCCACATAAACGGCTCTTGAAATAGGCGCAACCAGTTCCCCAATCCCCGGCCTTTCCACGTTTCCCATATACGCAATTAAGTTGGAATTTTCATGTTGAAATTCTAAACGAGCCCCACTCTTTCCTACCGGCTTGGTATCTTCCTCTACCGCGATGAGGACGGTGGTCAGCCATTGGTCCACGGTTACCGTGAGAAAGCTGGGTGGTCCAGCCATCTCAAAGTTCCAGTGTGAGGAACAGGTTGCTCTCGTCTCCTGAAGTTATGTATTCTTTATTGAAGGAGACGGTTGCACGCCACGTACACATAAACGAAGGAATCTCTCCCCTGGACTTGATATCGGAAGGGATGCGGTTTTCAAGGACTGGTCCAGTAACGTGATTTTATAAGCTATACTAATTGTTGGGGTATGTAAGAAGAGTCCGTGTCCGAGACTTGTTTTTCAAATGATTTTCTCACAAATTTATGATCGGACAAATGGTGAGCCGGCGCAAGGGGTGGTTAAGCAGGAAAGTATTGTATTTCAAATAATATTCAAGTTACTTGTATTTTCTTCTCAGCGATGTTATCCGGGAATAAATGTTTGTTAAAACAGATTGTCTGGGTTAATTCCGTCTTACAGCATAGCATGTACGTCTGCAAAAAATAACTAATCTTTCAATAGTTTTATCGTCATTAAATTTAAATCGATCTCGCAGTTTCGCCCGATTGCCCCAGATTTCGAATTTTCATTGACATTTTCCCATCGTAGTTGTTAAAGACGTACATACATAAAACGCGTTTCGCTAAGTTACGTAGTCGTGTGCAACTCGTCACGAATGTATGTCTGGTTCAAAACGAGTTTTCATCCCCCTGCGGGCACGCATCCGAGAGGGTGCGCATCTCTTCGCAGCCACTTTGTCCACTTTACGCATCTCACGAGATGGACCAGTGGCTAGCACCGTGAGAAAAGCCGCGAGGTCCGGAGATGCTCTCGCGCGAAACAGGTTCTTCGAGATGCAGACCACCTGGCTCCGTATTATTTCTCAACTACGCTTCGTTCTAAATTCGCTTTTCTACGATACCTTCGTCGTTTCTGGTTTTACATCGCGAGAGATCAAGGTCGAGCGATCCCGTGAGACTCTTCTCGTCACGGCGAGTCCACGGTGAATCCGCTCTGCAAAAGGAAGGAAAGATAGTTAAATTCTACAAGTGTTCTAAAACGAGTAAGAAGCTGCACATCGTAAATAACTCTTTCGGCCATTTTTGCATCCTAATTTCAACGTGTACATTCTAAATACAATTAATTAACTCTGCCAACCAATTAACCTTTGCGATAATGTTTTCAGTACCCTCCTTCGCTCCTCTTGCTTTTCGGTTCGCCTTAGCTCTTCGTGCCGGATTGCGAGCATTCGCACCCTCGAGGCTTATGGGGATCTATCGTTCATAAAATCGCATAATACCGTAATGGCTTATACGGGGGAGGGGCTGGGCGTGGATTTAGGACGGACGGGCGTGACAATAACGGTGTTATTAATCGAGCGTCAAATAACTTCGCATAAAGTCCGTTTGGATCACACTGCATACCCTGCCGGTGGAATTTTCCGCGGAGTGAATATTCGCGCCCCGCGTCGTTGGCATTCACGTCGACGAGTTTAAGAGTTGAGCTATGTTCGCATAATTTCGTCATCGCTTGCTCCTTCACGAGGGCCGTGATTTCGACAACAATTGCGTCAAATAACGCGTATCAAATTCTGCTCCACCTACGCCAGTTACCTACCCAAGCGACTGAACATTATTAACAATATCGATCTGCACGCGTGCTCGCTTCGTGTACTTATCTACTTACTCCCTTTATTAAGCAAACTCAACGGCTTCGCGTGCCGTGTTCGCCTTCGTGACTTTACCTTCTCATTCTATACTTTGCTTCTTCCACACAACCCTCCTAATTACCTGCAAGACTTTCCATTCTCAAGTTACCCCGCTAACCCAAAAACAGTGGCATCAACCGCGGCAAGGAAAATCTCCGGTACCAATGGGGAATATCCCTGTCGCCTTGAGGGTTGGCCAGTCTCTCAATTTAATACCGGCGCGAGAATATACGAAGGAGGGCGAAGGGTGGTGTTGGGAGGAACGGCGATGCTTGCCGATGAGGAGCACAGGGGGTGGTAGTGAGGGTTGGAGGGGTGGGTCGAGGAGGCAGTAGGGGCGAAGTTGCGACGACGAGGGGTAAGGAAGGAGGGCAGCGTCGGTGGTGGAGTCGGCAGTGCGGGGGAGGAGGTGGTGTGGAAGGGGGGTGGTAGAGGCACGGGCGAAGGAAGAGGCGAAGGAGGAGGAGGAGGAAGAGGAGAAAGCAGGAGGAAGCAGGAGGAGGTGGGTGGCGGAGAAGGGAGGTGGTCGGAGGAGGCCGTGGTGTTTGGAGGTTAGACCGCAGTTACAATATCGCTTGATTAGAAATGTACATAGCGTATATGTGCGCGGGCCGCATATCCAGATGGTGGGTGGGTGGCTCAGTCGGAGTTGGGTCGATGCCTGGGCAACTCCATAGTTTAATGCACGGACCGTGGAACTTGCAATAAGGAAGGGTGAACGGCGAGGGGGGTGGGAGGGAGTTGGGTGGGTGAGTTCGAGCTGGATGATGGCGAGAGAGAGGAAGAGAGGGGTTGCGAGTGTGGCGGCGGTGAAGCGAGGAGAAGCGAGGAGGAGTGAGTGGAAGGGAAAGGAGGAAGGAAAGAGAGGAGAGAGAGAGAGGGTAGAGGACGACGGGGAGAGCGAAACAGTGGAAGAGAGAGGAGAGAGAGAGAGAGAGAGGGAAGGAGAGAGGAGGAAGAGATGAGAAGAGGTGGGTCCAAGGGGGTTGAGAGATGGAGCCAGGGGGGCTCGCGACGGGGGTGGGTCGTCTATACGTACTCTTGCACATCCACTCTCGCGTACGTGCACACAGCACACGCGAAGATACACACACACGCACACACGTCTGACCGGTCTGCGGCATAACGCGATCGCACTACTTGCAGCTCGGTTGCCGGCCCTCCAGAGAGAATGCCGGTGGCCTCGTATACCTACGTATACCTTCGAACTTGTTCGAAGCGGGTCGACGATGCGCTTCTGACGTCACGACTACCGGCCCGACGTTTCCTTTTGATATGCACCGCCCGTGCAGGATATACCGACGTATCGGTGTTGGTCGGTCGCCGAACGAGCTTTGATTGCGAACGAGAGATTCGCCGATGCGGATACGTGGTGTCTTGGATCACTGAGGAAAGAGGAAAACGAGAGAGCGTGAAAGCGAGCGAGAGAGAGGGGGAGAGAGAGAGGGACTTACGATAGTGGAGTCGAAATAGGATTTTGTTTTGCGGATTCATCGGTCGCGTGCGAAACGTTATGAGAAACTTCCCTTCTCGCAGTTAGAATATCCGGAGAAACTGAATATAGATGGGCTATTTCTTAGAGCATCGTGTCTCAAGAATTCATCTCTACTTCTGAATTCGTGTCACCGAGCTATGTCACAAGATAAAATTTGAATTACTACGCAAACGACTAAATTCGCCCGCGCAAGAAGATCGAACTTTTCACCGAGCTATTCTCTCGCGTAAGGCCAAATACCGGGAGCCCTAATTGAAGCAAATACAACTCCGCGTATTATTTGACTGTGAGTGGCCCGTAGAAACTCCAGACATATATGGACTATCAAGATGGGCTCTATATTAGCACTATACCTTGCCTCCTAGACTGAGGTTTCCGGCTACGCCTAGACATCGGTGCTGTTGGTAGTGCCGAGCTACCGACGCTGCTGTTGCTATAGTAGGTGGTACGTCCTGGAGGAATATTCAGTTTTCCTCGTACCTCCTGCCCACTTCCTCCGCTCTCCTTCTCCACACTCCGGTGGACCCGGCGCGTTTCTCTTTCTCGATTTCTCTCACCCCCGATTCGCCCAAAGTTTGGAGAGCTCGCGCTTGAGAGGAAACGCCGAACGTCACTGCAATATCGCACAGTGTTCTCGAAGAAGATGGCGGTGGCAATGTTGGATACCATTCCGTCCACCCACGTCCTCTACCCCGCCTTCCACCGTTCCACCTTCTGCTTTCCTCGAGTCCCTAGTCGCTGAAGCATCCACTCTGAATCAATATGCACAATTCTAATTGAGATGTCGAATGTCGGGTGTAGATAGTCTGGACAGACTGTGGTACCCGTAGACGTACAAAGGAGTCTTTTCGAAGACTCGTGATAATTGAAAGTGCCAATGAGGCTGTAGAGTCGCTCGCGCTCTCGAGAAAGGCACGTTCGCTTTGATGACGTAATTATCGCGCAGCACCGCGTAAAATCGACTCGCGAGGAACTGCATCGGTAATGACTCTTCCTCATCAGAGTTTCTATTTAACGTTTCCGCTGATGGATTCGCGTCGGAGTACGCGAGATCCGCGTCGGGCGATTAACGAGAAAGCCTAGGAATCTACGACTTATCTCCTTATTTAAGCATTAATTCAAAGCATACATCATTTGCCGTTTGATTCGCTTGGCGAATCACTCTTCGAGGCCAAACAGTAATTACCTCCTGGTTGATTTAACCTGCCGGATCGGGCGATCGGCCAGGGTCTCCCGTCAGAGACCGAGTTTCGGTTGCTTAATTGCTGGCACTCGAGGATCACTCGACGTCATCTCAAGCGATTTCCGTTCGGTGTTAATAATGGGGTTTGCTCGCTTGTTACTTCTCCATTGGTTACAATAGTCGTCCGTGCACTTGACGAATCAAGAGTGCGGAGCTGAAGATTCTCGAGCCGTTCTGTCACAGTCTCCCAAAGTAACCCTAACCTCAGCGTAAAAATCGGCATTGGAGAACAGTACCCTGGAGGGGTAATTTTTCGCTTTGTCTATCCAATTACGATCAATCGTCTTTGACGGGTGACGAGTATCCGAACATCCGAAGCATATGACGGACGCTCCTGTGCTTGGAACGTGGCGAACGAAACGAATCACGAACACGAGAGGGAGGTGAGATATTATTTACGACTTTGACGCGTCGTAGTTCGTCGAAACCACCGACCGGCTGGCAGGTTGGAGAGACGGGGGGTGGGTGGCGCCGGCACACGGGACGACGTATGCCCCGGCCACCGAGTCTGAGAACATGCGCCACTGTCTACGCCGCGCGGAGGCGGCAAGACAAACGACGCAGCTACTACTACGGGCGAGATGCTCGAAAACACCCGGTAGAAGCGTTCCTACCGGTTAATTAGCTGAATAATGCAGCGTTAATCTAGTCAAAATTGCATGCATCTGGACCACGCACGTAGTTTCGTTCTCTGGCAAACTCTGGTGTGCTGTTCCCGTGTGTGTGCGCGTTCTCGCGAGGAGAAACCGCGCGAGGAAATACACGCACGCTTTTGCTCACCCAAACACGGGCGTATGTGCATGTACACGTAAGTGTAAAGAGGTTGGAGGAGTGCATGCACGTACGTGAGCGCATGCAGGACCTACACGATATTGGATTTCGTTAGGGGTGGCAACGGTGGAGGGTGATGGAGGGGGTGGCTCGCGAGGCGGATAGGGTAGAGGTAGAGGGCGAGAACAGCATCCTTCGGTGCTTTGAATATTTTAGGAATACCATCTGGCCCGGGTCTCGGGCCGCTTAATGATGCGTTTAAACTTAAGATGCTTTCGCGCCCGCGCGCTTTTGCGTCAGACTCGCTGATGCCACCCTCGCTCGTTGCGCGGCTTAGCCCGCGCGCCTGTGGACAAACGAAGGTGCTTCTTGGATTTAACGGGGATTATTTCCAAAGCGCTAGTTCCGCTTCTAAGAGTGAAACCTTGGCACGAGTCTCTTTTTACAAGAGCTTGATAATATCGACACTTGGCTCTTTTTACCAATATCAGCTCCCTTCTGTTTTTTCTTCGAAACGCAATAATAGTTCGCTTTGGAAAATCTCCCTCTCGTAAGAGGATCTTGAATTAGCTTGTGCGAATTGAAACTGTACGGGGCGATTGGAAAAGTGCCTGAATTTTGCTACCCAGCTACATACCCACCCAACAATTACGACTTTGCGCCTCCATTCTCGAAATCCTCGCATTAAGAAATCTTCGCGTGTCTCATAGCGTTCTCGTAACTACCTAGAAGGGGCGAGTTGCAAGAGTGTCCGGTGCTCTCGGATAACTTGCTTGTGTGTCGCACAACCAAACCAGAAAGGATGCGCGTGTGCGTGTGTTCAAGCCACGCAATCTCCTGCGGAACCACCTCGTCCTCGTGTCCTCCGCCATCCTCTTGGTAGACTGGAAATCCACGATAGAAACCGGCCACGGACCCTCCTTCTCCCCTACTGTAGCCTTCGCGTAGCCTCCGCGCGTGTAATCGAAAGTAATTATATTAATTGCATTGCACATCCCTGGATGCTGTTACGCGGGGTATTGGCTCGTCGCCTCGTCGGTTAATTCACAAGCGCGATGGTGTGCACGCGTGCTCGCCACTCGTCTGGTGGCGGTGTGGAGCGTAGTGTCCTCCCTGCCTAGTGCATAAGTGTCGGGAGGGTGGGAGGACACTGAGGTGAAACTAGGCGCGCAATTAAATGTTAATGAATTAACGTCTGCGGCAGACTTTGTCCCCTTTGGCGAAAGACTCGCGCGCGCAATCGGGTCTATCTGTTAACGGTATAGAAGGGGGAAGCAGAGAACAAGGGGCTTTTGTTGATTTTCTTATTATGGCGCGAATCCACGAGAAAATGTATTAAGAGAATGTGGAAAGAACGTATCTCGAAAATCTTCTGTCGCAGGTGCAACTGGACGAGAATCACTAGAGAATATGATTAGTGTATCGCGTTAATGCGAATAATCTACGGTAGGTAAATTTGTAGGTAGATTAATGTACCTACCGTTTAATAAGGCGTTGTGCGTGAAATGTAGGACAGGGTTTCCTTTTTATTGAAATTCGATTTCTTTCTGTTACTCTTTCGTATCGCCAGTGAAAGTTTAAGAAAGGCGTGGAATTGGTTCGCACACAAGGCAACCACAATATCTCTCGGCTATCGATGTCTAACCACATGAATCAATAATACAATTCTGTTGCTCAAAATGGTTTCGTTAGATTGGAATAGAATTTTGCGGTCGAGTCTTGCGCAACGGTATCGGCACGCGCGCCGATACGTGTAACACGAATGTTTGTCAAGAAGAAATTCATTCCTGATACGCAAACGGCTGTGGAAATATATGCAGTTACTCAATATTGACTTTCACTTCATACGATAAATCGTTGACGAATTAATACTCTCATTTTGGCGTATGCGAGGCAATTTGAAATAAGTGATATGTAAATTACGATGATAGGAATCAATAACTGAAAATAACTATTCTCGATTGCATTCCACGTAAATATTTGCACATTTGAATTTCTTCAAATAACATCGTAGTTTTATCGTGAATCGAATTTTGGTTAAGCAAGATATAAAGGCAGGGTAAACTAAAAGCATCTTTCTCCGCTATGCTATCTCCATACGATATTTCGTCGGATACAAAAATATTCCGTACAATTTTTAAATCGACAAAAAACGACATTTACGGATTAGATCAAAATTTGCCAGGAGAATTGATAGCATTACCATCGAAGTCCGTGCCGGACGCAAATTTCCGATAACATACGATTGTCTCTTCCCTAAGAGCTCTCACTCTCACCCATTTACGATCGAGAAATCTACCGATCGCCATTCGACTAGCACGCGAGTGCCAAAACGAACGTTCCATGCTACCGTTTCGAGGGTTGCCCACAGGCGAGGCCCCGGCAGATCGAGAATTCTCCGAAAGGTCTCAATGTTACCCACCACACGGGCGACGCCCGTCATTTCCTTATAATTACTCCATTTCCGGTCCGCGCCGATAGTTATGCCGTAGACCGTGGGGGTCGAAATCGATGGTAGAAAACGGTCAGATATTCGCACGCCCCTGTGGCGACATACCTACGGTCTTGCTAGAGCGAACCAATAGAGACAGAGAGAGAGAGAGAGAGAGAGAGAGAGAGAGAGAGAGAGAGAGAGAAATAGAAAGAGGAGAGAAGGAGAGAGAGACGGTCGCCGTCCCAAGATATCGAGGAAATGAATGGGATTGGCTGCCCGGACGAAATCGCACCCTGATAATTACCTATTAACTGCACTGTACCTGGCATCATTCGCCATCGTAAAGAACCACGTCTGTCTTCATTCTGCCGTATAATTGCCAGATTCTATCGTAAATTTCTTGAGATTCTCCGTAATTCTCGTTTATCAGCCGAATTACCACCAGCGTGGCACCCGGGGATTGGAGAAACAATCTGTAATTTGGAACGTCGTCGATATTAAATGAATTATTAGAAATGGATGCCATTGTCGGATAAAGATTGCCTATTAATTAATAAATCATAATTATCACCCTATTTTTCCTGTCACGTTTCGAGTCACATCGAGAGCGCGACAGATTCTCAATGAAATGTAATAAAAGAATCATTACATAAAAATCAAAGTTTCTAAATCATCCCAGGCATGAAGCCCCCGACGAAATCTCTCCTACCAAGCATCTCGCAAGGCACGCCTAAACCCCAGGACCGGTTCCTCTTAGCTCCTTCGATCCTCGACGTCGCGCGGGTCTCTCTCCAGAGAGACGCTCGTCGATGCTCTCCTATACGAGCTCGCCGAGCGCAGAGTGCGCGTATGCAGGGCTCTTGCAAGTTCGGTGCACGTTACTCCCTTCCACCCTTCCATCCTCCTCCTATCCACCCTCCTCTTCTGCCGCCGCGCTCCTCGAAGCTTTCGTCTTTCCAGATAGAGAGACGTCCCTCTGAAGACTGGAAAGCCGCGATCCCTGGCAGAGACCAGCTGAAATGCCTGGGGGTTGATTGATTAGAGGGTACGCCGTAGAGGAGAGACTCCGGAGTCGAGAGGCAGAGAGAGTTCCAGGGTGCGGGTTAGTTCGGCAGGGGCCCCTAGGTTATTTGGGGGCGGGTGATGTGGAGACGATGTTGGTAGAGGTAGAAGCAACGGCGAAGGGCGGTGAAAGAGAGGAGGGAGGGAGGTGAGGAGCGAAGCGTGGGGCGGCCAGGTCGACGAGACGGTGGGCGCAGGATGCAATGGATGGTGGAAGAGGAGAAGGAGGAAGAGGTGGAGGGTTACAGGAAGAGAAGGAGGGCTGGAGGCGGTAGTTCGAGGTGCTACAGTTTATAATAGTTGCCGCCGCCCTCGGGCCAACCGACCCTGCCCGCAACTTCCACAGAGTTGCTTAAACCTAACCTCCTCTCACGGAGCAGGACGATCAAGTCTGGTCCAACGTTCGTCGGAAGAATTAGGGCCTATCTTTAGGAGGCTTTCCCCATGTTTCGTCTTCTTTTTCCTACTGGGCTTAGGCTCGTGGGAACTCCTGTGAGTTTACCGTGGCCGCGAATTCGCCGAAGCTCGGAAACTGGATTCGGGAGCGTGGGCCGGTGCCCCGGGGAATGGCCAATAGTATATCGGCGGGCTAGAAGCGCGCGTGTGTTGCAGATTAGTTCGTAGAGTTCCTCGGCGAAGAAAAAGCCGAGTTATTAGTTGCGGCTGAGGGTCAGGGAGAGCTGACGGGAAGACGCGGCGAGGTCAGCCATGGCAGTGCACGGCGTTGCATCAACCACGTCCTCGCCCTGTCCCTTCGCGCTTATACGACGCTTCTAGGTATTTCTCTTTTCAGTTCGACTAGCGGGAGATTTGTTTTTGCAAGCGTCGAGATTTTTCCGTTGCGAGGAAACGTCGTATTTTATGGAGAATCAACGTAGGTCTCGTTTTAGCAAAAAATCCAAACGACGGGTTTTTAAGAACGATTGGAGGTTTTGGTAATTTTTAATTTTGAAAAAACAAAAGGAGAACGTCGAACGCCTCGAACGCCTTTGCTTTTGGTTTCGCGCCAAGCGATGAGATTTCCGGTCGTCAAGATGATTCCGGTGCGAAGCATCGCAGGCACGGCAAATTTGCCAACTGGGGACGGTAAGTGAGGAATTGCAGTTGGTAGACTGGGAACTAGGAATGAGATTCGACGAAAGAAGCGATTTATATGTCTACGTGCGTGCATATGCACCCACCTAACATGCCGCGCAGTTTCTCGGTCCCGTGACAGCGGCCTCCGTTATAATTCTCCGTTATCTATGGAAATTCTAAACCGTACTAAACAACAATATATATCCCAAAACTATGTAATTCTCCGGGACCGCGTGTACACGGTATGCAATATGCGATAGCGAGGGATATAAACTGATCGCGCGTCTTAATTGTTTCGCACGCTTGGGTCCCATCGCTACTTCCGCTCGTGGCCGACGCCAGCTCAGTTTTCAACCGTGAAAGGAAGGACTCAAAATTCATCGGATTTCCGTTTCTTTCCAATCGCCCATTTTATCCTTCGCTCGCATCCTAATCACTATTCCCCGACGAACGTACTGCATCGATCTATGAACTCCCCTTACCTTCGAATTTTCTTCATCTACCCCAATTACAATATCCTTTCCAAACATCGAAGGTGGACTCTCCTGTATCATTGTGAGATCCAAGAAGCTACAAGAAGAGGTTGCTGAAAAATTCATCGAACCCACCGAGCTGATCTTAGGCAGAATGTAAAGATTCAAAGTTGGTCAACCGGGATGAACGTAGGGTCCATGACTGTCGGTGCCTAAGGACAGCACGTGATCACACCAGTCCGCTATTACTTCCTATAACGCTATCTACGCCAGGAAACGCCATTGCCCGGTCGTTCCTACGTAGGTACGTGGCCCAGGGACGACCGAGGATGATGAGATCTGCAGGCTTGCATCCTGATGAGACTATTAGGATGGCTTGATAAGTCCATAATATTCTAGTCGATGCTGGTCACCGCCGTCGACTCTACACGGTGTCCTCGCTAGACAACCCCTCCTCCCTCTTCCCTCCTCTCCGTTAGTTCCTCCTCTTCTCTCTCCTCCTCCATCCTTCTCCTCCTCCTCCTCCCTTCGCACCGCGGCGCATATATATCCACTCTAGTTTCGGTCAGATTGACGGCGAGATAGGTAACGCTTCCATCGACTTTGTTAACTCGGGACTCCGATAGCTTCTCGATCCGCAGGATAGCTCTCAGCTAATGAGGGATTTAGCGTGACGTCTGAGAGCGCGATTACGATCTTTTGGTGGCCAACGTAGCGCGTGCATTCCTGCTCGGCACTTGGACCGGTGTTCCTTAGAAATCGAGTGGTTTCAGTGGATTGGCAGGATTTCTAGGTGCATTTTAAGATTAATATATATATTTCGTATGACTACCATGTGAGTTTCCATAACCATTGGTCGTAAAGTGTTTAAATCGGAAAGAGGAGCGAAGAAATGATTAGGTACGTGAAATAAGAAATTCTACAGGACAACGATAGTTGGTTTGTTGGGCAAATTTCTTATCTGTCGAACGTCCATTTAACACTTGGCATGCGGGTAGACTTCGTCGTGGAGTTACGCGTGCAGCGGGCGTTATTCCGTGAACTTCGCGAGGGTTTGGTCATTCAGTAAAATCGCAATAAATCGAAAACTACTTTGATTCGAAAGACGGAGTAACTCGACAAACAAAACTTCTGGGATGAAACAATGAAAAAGCGTTGCATAGCAACACAAACACCATACATACAATGCCCATCGTAATTACATGGTATCCGCTCTCTAGCACAAATCTTCTAAATACGTATTTTTACGTGATCCACGCTCTAGTGACAGACTGCGAAAAACGTAAAAGTACGTTGCCCGGATGCCAAGTGTTAATCGAAACGCTAATTAAGTAGTAACGATACTGTAAACACTCGGATAGAGATTCCAGAGTTAGAATCGGAGACCGCGGCGAAAGACGTAAATGTAAATTCCTTTTCTTGCTCATGCACCGGGTCAGCTCTCCCGGTCGTCATCGATTGCTCGAAAACGGTGAGAATGGAATCTCGAGCAGTCTGAACTCCCTGGACGGGAAGAGGGTGTCGATCGTCGGTGGGACGACAAGGCTTGCTCGCTTAATCGTCTCGTATCTGGAGAACCACCCCCTTCTGACCCTCTGTGAACGCCACCTTCTCGGATCCTCTTCCGTCGTGTTTCCACCCTCTCTTCCCTCGCAGCCTATCCTTCAACGTCCCATTCGGCATAGCAGCCACCTACGATTGGGACGACCATAGGAAAGTGATATCGAGGGGGATTTCGAGAACTTCATTCGGTATTGGACGATTCCTAGGCACTCGCTTTGTTTCGCGGACTCCAAGAGGCGAGCACTGCCTTCTGTCCGAGGCTCTGGAGATGCGTGTGACGGTATGCGATGGGGTGAGTGAGAACATTCGGGACGAGCAGCAACGTGGAAGGTGACGGTCGAGGGATGGACCGATCGGCGTGCCAGAGTCACGGGTGAGAGGAAAGGGTGCTGGAGTTCTATCGTCAAAGAAATTCTCGAAAGCCGTAAGGTTTCTCGCTGCCCGATTAAAAGTGAAATTGGAATGATCGTAGGGCGTCCAAGACCCAGAAATATGTGGTTTGAAAGGTGAACGAAGGGTCGAGGATATTTTACGCGATGCAATCTTATTTCATGGGAAAAGCGAAAAGTGGGAAAAACTAGGGAGTATCGAATTTGAAAGTCGCAACGCGTGAGTGAGCATACGAATACTTTGTTCGTTTTGGAGTACAATGTTCAAGAAGTTTTTGTTTTACATCGGGTTCAATTCTACACACGACTTATCCCATTCTCATTGTCGGATATGCGAGAATTCACTTTTCGCACTTATCGACGTGGACGATCGCCCGAGCGAGCGCTAATTGAATTAAAACCTAGGATTCCGGGAAAGTGATATCGGGAATTTCGAGAACTTCAGCTCCGATATTGGACGATTTTGTGGGACTCGCTTTGTTTCGTGCTTCTCTATCGCGCTCGGAGAGGCGAGAACCTTTTCTCTTCCCAGTCCTCCCTCTCTCCCTCTTGCTCTCTCTTCTTCGCGAGGGTTGCGGAAACGTAAAGAGGAACGAGAGGATGCGAGCAAGCGTGGGACATGACGTTCGCGACGACTAGGAGGGATTGGGGTTGGGAGGAGGTGGAGGTGGAGGTGGAGGTCGAGACGGTGGGGTATACCGCTCTCTCGATGTGCCAGCGTCGAGGCGTAAAGGTAATAGAATTGCACCGACGAGGAGTACCAATATCCGGCGTGAGCTTGTCAGCGGCATTTAATCGCGTTAGTACTTCATCGCGATGGAAGGAGGAAAAGGGAAAGGGAGAGTCACGTGTCGAGAGACTTTTTGATTGAGAAAGAAGGGTGGCTGCAGAGAGATGCTAGAATCTTTCTAAAGGAATAAAGTGCGATTCTTTCGAGAATGAACGAGCGTTCTACATTGGTTAGAATCGATTAAAAACAATGTCAACATTTTCGATAATTACTCGTAAGATCCTTTCCTATCGATTCTCCTTTCCAAGTCAAATTTTATTGGAATTAAACACGCTTTCGAAGTAATGTAATGTGTTTTGTGTTGCAGATACGTAAGCGGAGCCGTGAAACTGTAAGCGTGATCTTCCCACTCGGAAAATTTTCTGCCGACATAATCGACATTTTAGTCTATAATAAAATAATAATCCGACGTGTACTACCCTAATTCCATGATTTTCCAATAGATCGTCGTACGAAATAAAGACGTTCGCAGAATAAGAAATCATTTTTCTCCCGAGAAAGCTTATATGACATTTCACTCGCGATTTGTCCTATCCGAGCGACGTGATATTTTGCAGCGCATCGGAAGAGATTCAAGGGTGAGTATGAGAGGCATCAGCCGACGCGTTGGGTTACTATCCGGAGAAAATGATGTGAAAGCTTATGAAATGGCGGTCTAGTCCGGCGAGATACCGGGGCATAGGGTGTTTCCACCTCGCACCAAGAGATAATACGGCGGGGTAGTAACAGCCAGAGGTTTATCTTTGTAGGACCATAAAACTAACCCGTTCTACACTTGATGACGAGCGCATCTCGGATGCCACTCTACAGGCCGCAGCAAAACTCCCCTCAAGCTTCCGTCCTCGGGATCGCAGGCGAGTTTTGAACGACGAAGCGAAAGATTTTCCGCTGGTTTGCGCTTGGTAATCATCAGAAACTCGTTCATTTTTCATTAACGGGAATTAAGAAAGCAGATTTCTTCTTTCTCCAGTAATCTCAAATTCGCTTGACATTGCACCGGAGCAAATTATCGACACGTCTAAGTTTTTAAATAATTACGATTAATTAATCCATCCGCTCTTTTTTCCATTGAATTTACAGTAACGAATCGTTCCTTTGAAAAATACTCCAAGGAGTACGAGTAAGAAGATTCTCTCTTACCTTTTCTCACAACCTGTACAAAGTAAGCACATCCCTAATTCTCCTTGGCCACGGAGCCTGCGCTCTGACGCCGAGTAAATTTCTCTCGGACCCATCGTCAAATTCCACGATTCTCCCTCGTGAGACACGCCACGCGAGCCGAAGAAACCGATCCCTACGAATCACCGAGAGGCTCCCGAACATCTTTGACATTCAGGAGGGACGAACGGGGGTGGACAAACTTGTGCCTTAGGACTGATATTTCGGGTTGACGCGGGCGCGGTGGCGCACGGCGATCGTAAATTGTAAAATCTATCAAGACCAACGCGGTCGACATAACTCAGGGTGGTTGCTATCCCCGGTGGTATGAAGCATGGCGGCCAGACTCGGCATAAATACCCCGGTAGCAGAACAGCGCCGGAGCGGAGAGCAAGCCCAGACCCGTTGTGGCGTGGCAACATCATCTATCTCGAATAATTTATTATCGCGCGACTACCAACGCGTCGTCGAAATCCGGACAAGAACGCAACTATAGGAACTACAGCGGGTGGGTAACGTGCGCGCCAACGGTTCTCTCCGTGAGTCTCTGCTCGTGAATTGGCCGGATTTTCGTTTCGTCTACACGAGCTCGCCACGTCCCACCTTGGCTGGCGCTGTAATCCGTGCGGAGGTCGTTGTCGTAAGATGCGGGTATAAGAAACGCGCTCCGCTGTGGGATTAGATTCGGAGATTGGGAGAGCCCAGATGAAAGCGGATCAGGGGTTTTGCGCGGGAGCGAATTTGTAGATTTCTCATGTGAATTTATTGTGCGTAGCAAGGCGATATGAAATAACGTTTGTGACGATTCCACGTCGATACTGGAGTCTGAGAAAATGAATCTGCTAAGTACTGTGTAAATTGTAAAAGTGACGAGTTTGCGGGAGACATGTGGAATACGGAATAAAGAGAATTAGCAAAAAGTTCTTTTTTGACGGAGACAGACCTATCCTGCTATTTCTTAATCATTCGTGATTTCTGACCCTATACGTCTCTAAATACTTCCTACAGGGAAATTACGATAAATTCAAAATTGAGGAAGGGACAGAGTTCGCGTAACCGCGTACGGCATCGCTCCGGATACCCTACGGGGATTCTCGCATCAGCCGTGACACTATCAGGTCGCAAAGCGGTAAAAGAGCGAGCAGAGCGCATAGAAGTGCGGCATTACGCGCTCACCGGGAAAGTTAAATGCCTTTCTCATTAAAACTTTGTTAATTCCGCTCGTAGCTAAAGGCCCGTGCAACGCTTTATAAAGCGCCTCTTGTCGTTCGGATCGTCCTGCTTCGGAAAGTCTCTGACCGTGATCGTCGACCTTCCAAAGGTGATTTTCAATTCCAAAAAATTAGAAACCCATTCTCGCGAAAGCGTCGCCGTTCGAACATTATGGATTATTTTTAATGGATTCTGACCGTTGGCGCCATCCCACGGTAAAACCGTGAACCCTGCCGGCTTTTGCTCCGCGAAAGCATTCCAGGGGGTTGAAAGAGGGTTGGAAGCGGACGGTATGTGGGAAAAAATGCCGTAGGATGGCGCCAGGGGACCTTTTTAAGCCTCAAAAAGTCTGATATTTAAATATTTTCAACAGGCGTGCATTCTTTTCCCGCAGAATCTTTTCACTAAGAGCGATCAATTAAAAGCTCGTAAGCATCGCGACAATCTTATCTTTGTTTCTCAGATTGCTTCTTCCAAGTAAGAATTAAGGACCTATTTTTCACGCGAGTTTTAGCAGCGATTCGATAAAAAATCGTTACGATTCTTTCCTTTCTCGATCTTCGCCGAGTGGCAGAAATTTTAATTTCGTGGAACACGGCATTTCGAGTTTACCCATCGCATCGGGCAAATACTAATGTACGTCGGCTCATGCGTCATAGTTGCATTACCTATCTTGGTATGCGGCTCAGGTGTAGACCATGGTGAGGGGTAAGGGGTAAGGAAGGGGGATGAAGAGGGAGAGGGGAGAGTACTACCAGGTTGGCGGGCAGATTTTCAAAAAACCGGAGGGGCTGCGCGCGCTTCGCCTTCATTGATCGGGGGGTTGTGTCCAGTGGCCACCCTCTCTGGTGCGCCGCGAACGCAAACTACCCTCTTCGTCGTTCGTGCCCGCCAAAGTGGGATTCGTGCGCCCTGGACTTTCAGGGCGGAGCCCGGGACTCTTCAAGGGACTCGGGTGCAGGAAAAAAATTCGAAAAAATCGGAATTTTAAAAAAAGACGAAAAATTCTACGAAATAAGAAAAATTCCGTGAAAAAATTCAAGGTGCCGTTCTTCTCGCGCTTTAGACGCACTGATTCGCGACACCCCTTTTGCTGTACAAAATTCTATTTGATCAACGTGGAACGGTCGTTTGTTGGGTGAAAACGTTTATTTCTTCGTTCATAAAAATTCTCAGATACAATTTCTCAATGGTTTCGACAAATGAACGTAGAGTTATCGAGAGCCTCGATCGAGCGGTACCATCCTGGGTTTAAATCCCACATCGAATCTACCATTTTTACGAGAGCTTTAGGGCCGTCTATAAAAATGGTATCACGGGCTTTTTCTCCGTTCTTTCACCATGGACTCGTCGATCGTATCCGCTGAGATCGACCACGAAAGCAGAGCACGATTCCTCTCTTCCTTCTTGCAATCCCCAGCTCCCAGGTGGCCGGCTCGGCGCCGCGCGGCGAAAATCGACGAGAGAGTTTCTCATTACAGTTTCGGGAGGATTTCGAAAAGGACCCCCTCCGTACGCCGGCCCCGGTACACCGCAGCATTTTTCAGTCTAGGGGACCAACCCGGGTTCTCTGGGTTCAGTCGAGGGAGAGAACCGGTAGCGAGAGATAGGTAGGGAGGAGAAGGGTGGAGAAGAGAAGGTGGAGGAAGAGGAGAGTGACGGAGAAGGAGAGAAAGAGAAGAGGGAGAGAAGAGTGAGGGAGAGAGAGAGAGGGAGGGAGAGGGAGAGAGCACGAGTTAACCTAACCTCAAAATTCCAGCATCAATTCTGGAGCCCCTCTAGTGTCCCACCCACCCGGTGCAATTAGGAACTACCCCTTCTATCCTATTCTGGCTCTATCCTCACTTCCCTTCGACCTCCCACCCTCCGGAGAGTGCCTGGGACCACGTGATCCGGCAACTACACTCTTGTTTTTAGGGTGGAGGCCCAGCAGTCGGTGAACGGTGGAAAGGAGGGGTGGAGGGGTGGAGTTGGGAGGGAGGGCGAAAGAGGAGGAAGAGGAAGAGGAAGAGAGTGAGCGGAGAACACGAGAAGAGAGGAAAGGGAGGGAGTGGAATAGGAGGAGAAGGAGGAGGAGGAGGGAGGCGAGTTGCCGGGTAGGAATACCATGTCCGCGTCGCCATGGCTACCGTAGGGGGTGGTTTATACTTGAAGGGTTACCCCCGGAGTGTACAGTCTCCGCAAAATCGTGAAAACTCCCTGCCAGCCGCGGTGCAACGACGCCGACGTTCTCGGAAAAAGTAACGAAACCGCGTCGGCTACTTTTGACTGCGCTTTTACCCGACACACACACCGCCGTGCTTTCCCTTTCGCAACCTCCGCTGTTTACATCGCTTAAACGTCTAAGACAATTAATGACCGGGTTTTCGTCGCGGGGGCTTTTCCCAGGTTTTTCTCGGCCACGATTCACGCTCGAGCGGTGGCCGGATGGGCCTAAAAAGAGGCGAGGGGGAGGGTGGACAGGCGTAAGGGTGAAACGCGGGTCGAGGGATTTCTCGAGTTATCGACGTTTCGCTCTTGATTCTTCGTTTCCGTTCTTCTACGCGCGACGTCCGTAGGCCGCAGGTGTCCTCGTGAGATCGCGAGCTTCCGACACCTCTGATGTCTTCTGCAGTCTGAAACCGGAAAACGAGAATATGAGTGAAAACACCGGGAAATGCGAGCTCGCATGATCGCGTCCTCGGGTGGTATCTCCGAACACTCTCTCAATGGGTTATTCTTTGGACATTAAAGAAAACTCTGTCGCCTCTCTGCTTCGCCGCGCGCAATTACGCGGAGCAGTCCGCGCGTTTACCGCTCCGTACACCCCCTCCGACACCTTCGGGTGTTTTCTTGCGATAGTGGAGACGGGAAGGGGGCGAATCGGCGATTATGAGAACGGTTATGTTTATCGCCCGTGTAGAACATAGTAAAAGAGAATGATACCGCAACGCGCCCGTTCGCGTATCGCTCGTGCATTCTGCCCTGGGAAGTGGTCCAGGATGTTGGGCTATCGCCATTGTTCGTACCTGCTTATCTGGCAGGATGCTCGTAGCTTCGATAGATGGGAGAGAGACGAAGGAAAAAAGAGGGAGAGATATAAAAATGACGAAAGATGGTAATAGCGTGCTGGAGGACGTTGACGGTTAAGTCCAGAAGGTTGCGACGCACGACGATCGAATTGGAAGTAACTCGTTTAAAAAGCTTAAGAACTCCGATGAAATATTTCTAGGCGGCCCTGAACAGCCCTCGGATATATTCCTCGGGACATCTCGTTTTCCAAATTTAAACTGGCCACTCTCGAAGGGGAATTATCGACGAGTTGACAGGCGCACTGTGAATTATCGGATCGACGATCGAGGACGAGAGAGCATTTTGGATTTTCCACCAAGCGTCTTTGGAGGGGCTAGACGGGCGAGCAAGAAACGCGGATGATATGCCGTTAATAATTCAGGGCCCTTCCATTAAGAGCGCTCTAATTATTTTAACTCTCGTCGCGTCGAGATGTCATTGGGACGGTTCGTGGTAGGCGCTAGATATTGCCCGTGTTTCTCTTCCCTTTCTGCTATTTTAAATCCAATAGTTCGCTGTGAATGTACAAAAAAATGTGATTCTCGTGTCCGATTGTACGTTTTGTACGATTAATGGGAGCAGTTAAAGTCTTCATTCGCACGCGCATTCAGAAATGAGTTTATCAATCGATACAACGTATCCTTTTGCATTTTTTAAAGCGTCCGATTATTGCTCCGTTAAAAAGTGCATTGGAAGTACTCTCGAGAGACGTGGAGAAAATTGTTTCGCGAAAATTTTTCGGATTTGAATTTAAAATTTCACAGCCCCTTTAAAGGCACGCGCTCAAGAGAAGTTGTACTTCGGTCATTGAACGTCGTAGGTAGCTAGAGAGCTTCCACCAGTCCGACAGTTTACGATGCAGCGCGCTCCCATTGGTCCCTTGTCGCGGCACAGTCTGGTCAAGAACATCTCGCGGTTTCTGATAATGCACTTGAGCGCAGTACCGGCCTGCCCTAAGCTCGTTAGAGTTACACGACCGGAGCTAAATGCATCGTTCGAGGTGGACAAGGATCGGACGCGCTCCCTGCTGAAATAAAAATTTTCCCCGGAAATTCTTTTTGGCTGGTCCTGTTTGCCGCGCGGCATTATGGAGACTTGCGATTAAAGAATGACATCGAACGCGCAAAATTTCTGTTATTCTTTCCGGTCAACCGGTTAAAAAAATACGAGTATATTTTATATTCGATGGCGAAAGACAAATACTGACTTTGTAATGTTCCAAGTCCAGAGATCCTCGATATTACTTTTGTTGTTTCACGAATTATCAACGCTCTGATCAACATTCTACACAGTCCGAAAAGTCGATACTTCATTCGGTACCACTAATTATCACAATTTCGGGAAAAATTCTGTCTCTCGACGTCGCTTCATTTTGCGTATCGATTTTTAAACTTTTCATCTTTGGAAGCTGGATTAGAGAGCGAAAAGCCGGCGCGAGGTTTCTGCCCCCAGCTGACGCACGACAGGCTTTGATTGACCCTTGGGACGGTCTGCAGCGGAAACGCACCACTCTGGCCAAGAACATCTCGCGGTTTCTGATAATGCACTCGAGCGGAGGGCCGGTATGTCCTAAGCTCGTTAGAGTTACACGGCCGGCGCTAAAGGCACCGGGAGCGGAGGATGCGGACTTGTCAACACTCAACGGTCCGAATTCGCTAACGTGCGGAACCTGGTCGGACGCCTGGAGCACAAGCCACAATCTAATCATGGCTCGCCGCATTCGCATCTCCCATTTTGCAGGTACCCCGTGTACAATGTTAGCCTTCCGCCCCCCATGGGGATGATTTCTTGGCGACATTCTGTCCCTTCTACCGCCCTCCTCGCAAAATTTCCTCGGTTCACGTAGGACTCATGCCTCGTTTCAATTCGAAGGAACGTTCAAGAGGAGCGATGCTTCGATCGTTGAACTTAAACAGTCGACTTTCTTCGTAAACTCCAATGCAAAATTTAAGTCTACAGGAATAATCTATCGACTACACGAAATACTGCAATTTTCAAGAATGCTCCACCACGGATCGTTGCTAAAGAAATTCGCGATCTTAAGGTAGCACTAGTATCTATCCTTACACTATTGCTTAAACTTAGCTTCATTACAAGGATTTAAAGACATCTAATTATAATCGATTTACCACGCTCCCGTGGAATCTCCGATCTCATTTTCTATTATTAAGAATGTTTAATTGTCGATGGACGAGCGATAAATTTCAAGAGCTCGTGGAATTACGGCGAAAAGCGCCACGGTATTCGGTGTGAAGGGAAAAATGACGCACCCTGGGCGAGTTTCGGCGGGAATGGTGGTGGTGGGGGCGGTGGCGGCGGCGGCGTTCATCTGCAGATGATCATCTGCTCCAGTGCGGAGCGGAGCGGAGGGTATCTAGGCGGCGATCGGCCACCACTATAGCTAGTAGACGAAGGCGGAGTCTACCCCTCCTATTCGTTTCCCCGCCGTCCGTCCGTCGGTCGTTCAGTCCGTGCGTCCCCGTGCGCGCGGGTAACATAGCATTAGGTAAGCTTTTCGTTTTATTGATTTTTCGAAAAAGCGCGTGCGCGCCCGGTGCCGCTCTCTGCGCTCCGCACTATCGCTCTACGAGCTGTACCATCGTTGCGAAAAGCGCCACCCCTCTCTACGCTTTTCCCTCTCTCCATTCCTCCATCTCTCTTTCTCTCCTTGCTTCATCTCTCTTCTCCTCGCCCCTCTCGCGCGCGCGTCTCGAGTCCCATCGGGTTGCGCAATTCCTTCCGCCCCTCTCGCGCGCCCTTCCGCTCGCGCCCACTGCGTTCACCTCGCCTCTGACCCCGCTGATTTTTGAATTCCTCGCAAGACGTTTTCGGCTCTTCGCCTCGGCTCGCATCGGGAGATTTCGGAGTTTTTTTTTCAAGTCTCCGAGTGATTTCGGATGTTTCAAAGGTAGACTTAGCAGGGGTAGGTAGGTTAGATACTCGTTGCGGATGGTTCGTTGAATCCTCGTGCGTTCTCGCGGAATTTTGCCAGGGGGAACGACTTATCTCCTTCTCTGGTTACAGGATTATGCGTGCAGGAATCACACGCGCGCTGAAAATATTTTCCGGTAAATATTTTGGAGCAGCTCCTTTCTCCTTGCCATTCGTGCGTATTTCGAGCGCTCGAAGTTCAACAAAACGCACCTCGTTTCGTCCTTTTAACCCTAACCCTACCGAAGATGTTTTCCATGTAGAAATTCTTGATCGGTCATTTCATCATTTACGATAGCGTCAGTGTTAAACGCGTTCTTTCGCTGAAAACTTCCTCGAATCCATGCCAGACCTGTTCATAGTTAAAAATCTCCTCCGTCTTTCAATGAAAACCTAGAACCGATCGATGAATGACGCGAGAACGAGACCACCGTGCGGATGACAATCTGAAAACGGGGGATCGAGCTAAGGAGGACCTTCCCCAATCTCTCCGAGCTGAACGGACGACATCCAAGCCTTCTCGTTCCTTCCGACAGCATCCGCGGCAGTGAAAATGACGGCTTAGCCAACGGCAACAAACATTCATTATTACTCGGGCGGCAAGCCCTCCTGCCGCCCATGACCACCTCCTCCTCCTCCACGTTCTCCTCCCAAGCCACCCCTTTGGTTCGTTCTCCTCCGCCTAGGTACCACCACCTCCTCCTCCAACCACCCCTTCGTCCAACAGTCATCCCTCGCGGTCATTCTCTCCCTCTTTCCCTCTCATTTCGTCATCGTCGTGTATCGCTAGTTGCCCAGGCCCGAGTGGAGGCGCGCTACCATTGGTCGGTACACGTTCGCCTGGGCCGCCGTGTTTTCCGAAATCATCGGGGCTCTCACGCGCGCTCTCTCCACCACTAACTTCGTCCAGGGCTTGTGCCACCCGACGCCTAGCCGACGGAACACGTACGTGTACCGCCGCCACCCCTACCCGTCCCACCTCTCCACGATCCACCCTTCTAGCGTGTACGTGCACGTACATTAGACACGCTCCCGCGCGGCGAAGCCTCGACACGCGAGCCGTACAACCTCGGCTGGATAGCTCCGCCGCGCACGCACACACGGACTCACGCACGCACGCGTGAGACGACGATGGTGGCGGGAGGGGGGGGGTGGAGGTGGTAGTGGTGGTGGTGGTGGTCCACCCCACACTAACACGTCGAGGCCGCGTCGCCCGTCCGTAGTTCGCCGTCGTCATCAATCATCGAATGCCACCGGCAGCGCCGACATTTTCCGCAAAAAGCGCACTCGCTCGTACCACCCGCCCGTGCACGCACGCAACCTGCTCGCTCGCTCGTTCGTTCGTTCGTTCGTTCGCGCACGCACGTACCTTCCTGAGCATTCGTAATACGCGCATTTTCATCGCTGGCTAGATCGCTTGCCCGCGTTGCACCGTGGTAGGCCGGAAGGCGGCGGAGGAAGAAGAAGGTCCTCCACCTGTCTCACCCTTCTCTCCTCCTAGTTCACCCGCGCCCTCTCCCCTTCCGCCGATCTGCTCCTTCGAGCTTCCTCTTGAATTTTCCTCTTCGTCACCCTTCTCCTCGTCGTTCCTTCCTTCTTTTAGTTTCTAGATCGCCTTTCTTGGAGACGTAACGCGCGGAGGTGTTGAGGGGAGGGGAGGGGGGTAGGGAATTCTCCGGGTTTACTTAACGCGCGGTAAGGAAGAATTATCGCGCGAAATGGACAACTTCACCGGTCCGGAGCGCGCGCTTGGTTGATACGGCGTACTCTGGTTACCGCGGCGCGTAAAAACGCAGAACTGAATCCGCGGGGGTCCGGTGAGAGAGCCAACGGGCACAGAGGGGTATGCCGCGGCAACGTATGATTGGCAACAATCGGCACTCTGATCGAACGTTTGTTTCAGAACACATATGCATCCGTCTCGCTCCCGCCGCCACATTCGCTCGCTCGTCCTCTCGCTCCAGCGCCCGTTCTCTCCTCCCGGTTCCTCCTCCCTCCACCCCCCGCTTTTCCTCTTCTCTCTTCCTCTCGTTCGTCTTTCTTTCTCGCTCCCTCGCGCCTCCTCTTTTTTCGCTTTCTCTCTCATGCGCGCTTCGCTCGTTCCTCCTCGTCCTCCTTTCTCTCCTGTTTTCCCTCCTGCTGCCGCACCCTCCCTCGTCGCAACCCCTTCGTCCTTCCTTCTTTCTCTTTCTCTCGTCACGTTTCATTGTCGCTACGCGTCGCTCGCGTTCACTCGGTCCCCATCACTCTTTCTCTCGCTCACCTCCCCGCGTTTCCCACCTACCCGCTGCCACCCCCTTCGCCCTCCCACTCCACCCCCGTCGACCGGTGTCAGCGCTCGCTCGGCCTCCCGCCACACGCAACGGCCGCCTTTCCCTCTTTTTCCGCTCCTTTCGCGTCACTCTTTCTCCGCTTCGTTCCACCCCCTCCCTTCGTCCGCGGCGCAACATAGCTTCTCTCTCCC
Organism: Tiphia femorata; assembly: GCA_944319695.1. NCBI lineage: Eukaryota > Metazoa > Arthropoda > Insecta > Hymenoptera > Tiphiidae > Tiphia > Tiphia femorata. Next base: position 8,995,196 of record OX090902.1, read on the forward strand.
TCCCGCGGAATTTCTCCTCTCCTTCCTCCCTCTTTGCGAATTTTTCTCACATTCTTTTCTTCCTCTATCTCGTCGGTCCGTTTCTTTCTCTTTTATCGCGCTCACCCTCACCCGCTCCTTCTCTTTGGCTCTCGCTCCCTCGAAGCTTTTCGTCCGCTTCGCTCCCGAAGTTTTCTCGCTCCTTTTCCCTCCCACCTTCCACAGTCGAGCACCGCTACTCGATCGCCTTCCTTCGACGTTCCTCTTTCTCCGACTTCTCTCTCCCTCTCTTTCTCTCTCGCATTCTTTCTCATTTTCCCTTCTGTCCTTTCAATGTTTATACATCGCGAGCACATACCGGGTATGCGAGGCGCACGTCACGTAGAATCCGCACGTGCACCTCCGAGTCGAGCGCGCCGGTGGGCGTCTGTACACGTATATGCCCTTCCTTGTTTCTCTCGCCCTCTCCGTCTTCCTCTTTCAACCCACCTCTCCTCTTCTTGTCCCTGGAGACTGCGGAGGCGAAGAGGGTGGTGGAAGAGGGAGGGCTGGTAGGCAACATGTCCTCGCATTTTGAGCGCGAGTGTGTCTGGAGAGGATTGGCGATTGCACTCGGTGTATGCGAGCGTATACATGCGTGTGCACACGTGAACGTATAAGCGTGCACCGCGAAAAAATGGTCAAGCATCGCTTCCACGCCTGTCACTGTATCGAAGGTCCACATGCGATACGCTAGTGATGGGGCGAGATGCCGATAGGTAGGGGTGGGAGAAGAGTGAGAGAGAGAGAGAGAAGGAGTAAGAGAAAGAGAGAGAAAGGCGCACGCGTTCGCGTGCAGTGGGTCAGTGGGGGATGCTTCTTATTCCTCTTTTTTCCCTACCCTCCTCACTTTTTTTGTCTTCTCGTGGTCTTGCACCCGCCCCATGAGCTCTTCTTCCTTTTTTTCTTCTTCTTATACGTTTTGTAACGTCTGCGCCGTGGTATTTACTCGTCGACGCGTTTGGAAGGTCGTCGTATGCATGCGAAGCGCCTTTTTCTCGTAAAAAGGAAAGTAGCTTGCTGACGTTAGCAAATTGATAGTTGGCTAAGGTTCAAGGGTTGCAGGGAATAGGTAAAAATGAACTGAATCTCGCTGGAATTAAGATTACGAGGATGTAAACGCGTGAACCTGGTTAATTTCACGTAATTCGCCATCTCGGATATATATTTTTTTTTCGCGAATTACGAAGGTTGAAAAAACGCTTTTTTCTACTTACGGCAGACGTGCGATTTTTTTTTTTGCGACTATTTACAAGTACGACGGTAGCGACTCTTGCGAAATCGTCGCGAATTTGTAGAGCCTTCGTTGCCCGTCGGTAAGTCGAGGTCTCTGCTTTATCCCGTTGGGTCGGTAAAAATGATCAGTGGAATGAGACCGTGTCCAGGCAGACCCGACCGTAGTCATCGGAAAACGCGAGCTATCGCGCGTTCCAATTTATTGGAATTTAAACGTTTAATTGTCCGAACGTCACCGGCCGCAGTTAATTTCTTGTGTGACTCGTGTAACGCCACAAAAATATCGGGTGTCGGAGGGAACAGAGGTAAATAAAATAGTAGAAGTCTATTTCGTAACGTGGCCCGTTCCATGTAGTCCTTCTCTCGCCGAAGCGCAACGCGCGATTGGGATGCTTCAATGTCGACGTGTCGCTCGTTTTGCCAGCGCAATTTTTTGCAAGGTCAACGAATCCACGTTTCTTTTTATCCAATTTTTTCCCACTCCCGTACTTCACAAGATTCATTCCTCTTACCATCGAATCGTATTTCAGACCCATTCTATTTCTACGAAGCGCGTTGTAAGATCTTTTCGGAATCGAACTGAATTCATGGAGCATCGTCGATTCTTAATAATAGCTCGAATAAAGCTCATTTTCGGTGTATTTTAAAATATCCTTACCGCCCCGTGACGTACTCCTCTTTCTTATCCAATGGACTTGGGAAATAATTGTGGATTCTTTCGCGCACCTCGCCAGTAGACACCCGCGAAATATTGCTGCAATCTGGAGTAGCAGTTTGTAAAGATCGACGTAAGAGAAAAACGACGGGCTTCGGGAAAATAGAGGAAGGAAGTGCATCGTGCGGAGGAAATAGGTGTGATCGTTTCATACGACTTGTCGCTCGTGTCCTTCGCCGTCCCAGCGCGCGTCTGCCGGCAGTAAAGAGAAAATATCGTCGCCCAATCGCTACCGATCCAGCACTCCACCGTGTCACAAATTCTTTTCCGAATCGAGCGTGTCCTTTCTCCTAGCGCCGAATGCGGTCTGGTTGAATTGTATCGATTCTGCACCTACCCTCCCTGCACCCCCAATGCCGCGTGTTTACGCTTTCACTCGCGGCGGGAGCAGTTAAAAATAACGAAAAAAAAACCTTCCTTACTTTCCACAGGTTTTACTCTCGAATTAAAGAACGAATTCCGAGCGCTTTCTTCCTCGTCGCAGCTTGCCTCGGCTCGCGTTCACGGTCCATTGAATTCAAAGTGTGGTTGCGTCCTCTCGTTAAGATCTCTCGTAATTATCTTCGACTGTTACGCGATGATCTCGCGCGGAAAATCGAACCTTTCGTTTTCAGGAAGGAAAAGAGGAGAAACGTTAGCGCGGAAGAGGTACTTAATGCTAGAGACAAACAAACACGCCCAGGATCGGATGATGGTTTTAACAGGTAATTTGCGCCGTCTAGGGCGATGCAAGTAGAAATTGTTTATATTCGGATAAAGCAGATTTTCGTCTCGGCGAAATTAGCGTTCAACGGTTTCGTTTAGTTATTGTCGTCGGGCAACGACGGTGAAGATGTTGCTTAAAAAGTTAAGTGCCTTCTGGTTGTAAAGGTTAAACGTTTTTCCTTCTCTTCTATTTCTCTCATCGTCTGCGTGGAGAGTCGTCCCGGCATCGTCAAACCGAATGAGGCACAAAAATGGCGAGCGCTGGTTCCGAGCCGGTTTACGCGCCGGCGAATGGCTTTAATCTTTCCTCCACTCGTTACTCACTGGCGGTGCTCACGAACCTACTCGCTCCTTCCGTCTGCAATAGCACCGGTATTTCTTCACTCTTGAAACGCGTGTTCTCAATTAACGCAGGGATATCGATTAAACCCCATTGAAATTACAAGGTGTGGAGCGTCCTAAAAAAGGTAGAGAGCGTAGGAAGAGAAGCCCATCGTTTATTACTTTCCATCTTAGCATCGTTCCCTTAGTCCGAACGTATCTAATAAGGCCAATTACCATTTCGCTTGAGCATCTTTGCACATCGTATATCGACGCATTTCAGTATCTCCTCGGTCACCGTCCCCATCCATCTCCGTCCTTTAAAGATCCACTCCTGTCCCTCTGACCGAGGCACGAGGTAACGGGCCAATCATCGCGTAGGCTCTCGATATTTCAACGCTCGCTCCCGAAGTCCAAGCATTGAAAGGACACAAACCTCGCGCCTGATTAAACAGCGCGCTAATTCGGTAAACTCATACATCCTGAAGCGTACGCGCGGGTAAACTGACGTCGTGTAAACAGGAGAGCCGTTGAATCCTACGAAAATATTGATTGCCGTGGTGGTGGTGGTGCCGCGGCGTCGGCGACGGTGGTGGTGGACCTCGCGGAGATACGCTTACGATTCCTTTGTACGGCAAAAGGGGCCGACAAATAAGCGCGGTTTTCCGCATTTAGAAACCGATCGGCATCGCCCTACCCATCGAAGATATTTCGCCTGGGTCGACCCTCCCTTCTCATCGCTCGCACCCCCAATCCACCCCTTCGTTTGTCGTTGCCGTGGTCCAGCGAGAAGGGAGATCGGAAGGAGAGTAACGATCGGGGATTGGTAACGGATTACAATGGTCGGTTACAATGGCCTGTTACGATCGACAATGCGGTTACCGGGGGTGGAATTGATTCTATGACGATCCGAGCTTGGTCGAAGGTGATCGGTATAGCGCGCGAGAGTGGAGACTGCGGGTGAATCGAATCCGGTTTCCGGTTGGAGACGAACGAATGATGAAAAATCCTCCGTCACTGGTCACAATCCTCCTTCTGCTTAACCGATAGATCAAAAGCAATTCGGAGCATCCTGCATTCTCGTCGCGAATACTTTCCTTATGAAAAGCACTCTCGAGGTTGACTATTCTCTACGTATAAATAAACACTCTTGCCCTTCCGTGCGCTTCTTGAAGTATCGAAAATGTTCGGGGAAATTTTTCACCCTTTCGGTCCGCGCGTTGACGATCGATCCGAGAAGGAAGAGTAGCAGGGGGCGGACGACGAACGGTGATCTTTACCGTTCGACTCGGCCGTCGTCGGTAACTCGATCGGCGATTTTCTAAGCGCTTATATCTGCCATACGTAACCCATTATAATAGCGACGCATATCGCCGTCGGCGTCGAGCGGCACGGTTCGTTGAAGCAGGGCGAGGGGGGTAGTGGTAAGCTGCGGGGATGTGGAGGGGTAGGAGACAGGTTCGTCGTCGAGGGCTGAGGGGCAAGGGGCGGGGCAGAGTCGAGCGGGTGGGCGGGGGTGGAAAAGTGGCGCGAGAAGGGTGAGGGAGAGTGCGGCGGCGAAGGGGGCGCGCGCCGCCGTCGTCGTCGTCGAGCGAGCACGAGCGACGTTCTCGCCCAGGTTACGTCTCTCTCATTGATTACGCGAGAAAGAGGGAAAATTCCGGTGAGCGCGCGCGACGCCAGGAAAGGTGGCGTAGGCGTGGCAACGCGTCGGCGTCTCGGCGCCTTATTCGTTGAAAACTTCGCGCAAAAGCCCGCCCCCGCCGCGCGCTGGGACGCGGCACGCCAGGACGCCGACGTCGTCGAAGCGTGAGTGCGCGTCCGTGTGCGCGCGTGTGCTCTCCGCGCGACTAGCCGGGGATTTTCGAGGACCCCCTACGAAACGTTGCCGTACGTTACGTCGAGAACGACACGGTGTTGGTGCGGATGCCGCGCGGACGAGGAGAGGAAAGAAGGAGCTGACGAGAGAGGATGATGCTCTCACCGGCCACCCCTCCCGCGTCTCGCACCCTCGTCGTCCTTCTCCTAGGCTTCCTCCGATCCTCCGCACCTCCCTGCCTACTCATCCTCTCTCTCTCACCCTTCTTCCCGCCGTCACCGACACAACCGTCCGGAACCCACCCTCGCCAAACGGGGTCCTCTCACTCGACGGCGCGCGACGCGGCGCGGCGCCATCATTCCCCGCCAATTTTTTTTCAGACGCTGGCTCCCTCTGCAGGCTAAGCGCAGAAACCATCGCGCTCTTTCTCCTCCGCCCCCATCGACCCTTTCTCACGATCTCTCTCTTTCCTCTGCCTTTTCTCGTCTCCCCACTTCCCTCCTCGTCCCCCTCGTGGATCGAGCGAAAAGGGTTGCTACCCCGGCAACGAGCGGGACGAGGAGAGGCCACGTGAGAACGCACACACGAGCGCACTCGGGTTCGCGGGTCCTCGAACGTGGCGATAAGCGTCGAGAGGGAGTCTCGTCCTCGTTGTCCTCTTCCTCGTTGTCGTCGTCGTCGTCGTCGTCGTCGTCGTCGTCGTCGTCGTCGTCGTCGTCGGCGTCGGCGTCGCCGTCGTCGAAACGCAGGGCCGATTTCCGGCGGACTCTTCTCTTTTTTTCTCTCTCGCGCCTTTTCCTCCCCTTCGCTCACCTCCACCACCCCCCACACCTTCTCGCGGCGCTGCAATTGACGACTCTATTACTTCTGCGAGGTGCGAGAGGGGAGAGAAGTCAAGGGGCGAGCGGAAGAGATCGAGAGAAAATGAGAGGACGGAGGAGAATGAGGAAGCGAGAGAAGAGGGTTCGCGAGGGTTGCAGGAGGCAAGGGACGCGCCTAGCGACCGCGTCCTTCGGCTACCTCGAGACCCTCCCTACCACATCACTCTGACACTCTCTCGCCCTTAGGGGAAAGGCAGGTGGAAAAATATTTCCCTTCCCGTAGACGAAACAGTTGCGATCTGGCGCAACACGCGCGCTCGCCATTGTGCAACAGTGGATGCCCAGAGCGGCAGGGAGGATGACTGGAGCGTCTCTTGGCCCTCTTGTCTCTTAATACCCGCCAGAGTCCACATTAGGATTTACGCTTGGACCACCTTTAATGCTTCGTCCTCGCAAAATGTCCTACCTCCACTTTCTCCTTCTCCTCTTGCTTTTCTCATTTCGATTAACGGCCACAGTTTCCATCGGCTCTCACGCACATTTCCATTCCTCGTTTATCAAGCTTGACGCTCATCGAGCCTCTTGCACCATAGTCCAAACGTTGTCCACCGACGGTGTTTAACAGATTATCGGACGAAGAAATCCCACGAGAAACTTCTTCTCCGTCGACTAATGTATCAAAACAAGCCAGCACGCACGTGGTCGGCTTGGCTGTAGAACGCGTGCGCGTGTTGACAGGCCACGAGAGAATCGAACCGCGCTACTCGTGTGTATCGTATCGACGACGGAGTGGGATGGGGATGATTGGGGTGGGGGTGGATCCGGTGAAGGACACTGCGAGCGATGGAATTTCTCCGATATACCTCCGACGGGATTTTGATTCGCTTATCGATAAGTAATCCGAGCGTGACGATTGGAAGCGTCGAGAAGAGTCGACCCCCCCTCTTCCCACTTCGGCACAAGCGCGTGGTGCCACGATACCGCGCTTTTTTTTCGATACGCGCGCGCGGCAAGGAGACGCGCCTGCCTGAAGCGCGTGCGCGTATTGACACGCGGGAATCGAACACATTGACGAATCCCATTGGGCGGCATGGTGCTCGTGCCACGGTTGCAAGGCCACGTGGATAAGGGTGATACACTCGTGCGTACCGAGCCCGCGCTTGCCAACGATGGAACACCGCTCGTGGTTGACGTATCCGAGTTGCTTTTGTTCTCCTATCGGCGAGTGCCCTCGGATCTGAGGATTTTCTCCGAAACAGATTTATATCGATCGTAATTCAGGATGTGTATTTGGAGCTGAAGAGTTTTCACGGACGAAATACGTGTCCATAGGTGCCCGTGGTATATTTCGAATTTAGTTGTAAAATCCGGTCCACCGTTTGCAAACAATCGATGGAACTGCTCGTCCTGTTTGTGCCAGTTAAACGTGCGATTATTTCTCGTTTCTGACTCGCGTGTTCGCGAAAGGATTTTTACATTGAATTAAATCAAAGTTTTTTTTTTTTTTTTTTTTTAAACAAACGAGCGTCAGGAACAGGGTAATCGTACATTCACGGGTACATATGAGATTCATGTCGAAAATAATTAATTTCGTATTTTAATTAGGTACGATAGTTAACCCACGGGTGGTCGTGCCTTGGTCACGAAGTCGGTGTGCAATTTTATTATATGTATCGGCCTGACGGAGACCGTCAGCACGAGTCTCCTTTCTCGCTAAACTCCCTAAGCCTTGCTCTCGCAATTGGCTGAAAAAGGCAAGCGGCAGAATTCCGCGAACCGGTTCACCGTCTAAGCGGCATCGAGCCAATTAGCCCCGGCTCGGTTGTCGGCATTTAAATAAGTAGAAAGCGAGTCCCGGTGAAATTGGCGCGTCCTGTCATCACGCTCGGGCTCGGGGAAGCATCGGAGAGGGTTGTGGTAGTGGTGGCGGTGCGGCCTGCGCGCGCGAAGGAGGCATTCACGCACGTTTGTGGCTCCACGGATGGGTCTAATAAGCAGTTGGCGTTCTCGTCGCCCCGAGGTAGTCCGTTCTCTTGGCTGGCATTGAAAAATTAGTCTCCTTACAAAAAAGCTCGTTGAAAGGGACCCAACGGGAAGGATCGTGGAGGAAGGAGGACGTGGGGTGGCGTTAGGCGAGGGACGAGGTGAATCCGAGGGGACTACCTCGGCGAGAGGAGGACATCGAGGGGTTGGTGGAGAAGAGGGATGAAAAGTTCCCGGGGTTCCGAGGCGGGAAACCGAGCAACGTAAATACGGAGCACGTTGCTATGCTCCGTAAGCATCCGCCCAGTCGCCCTTTTTACAAAGGGTGCTGGCCCACCCCCTCCTTCCCGCCGGTTCACCCCACATCCGAAAAGTACGGTACGTGTTACCGCGGAGTAAAAAGGAACGAATGAATAAATTAGCCTCCGCCATGTGAACGGCGTAGGAAGGCGAGGCTTGCGCGAGATGTCAGTCCGCTGGCCATTTTGGAGAACGAAAGGGTTTCTACGTTTGAGAATGGGACTCGACGGAGAAGGGGGAAAGGAGTTGGAAAAGGTTTTTCTGGTAACTACGCGGGACGACTTCCAGCGGATCTATAGTGGCATAGGATCGTTCGCTCTTTTCCGGGTTTCGACGCGGGGGTGGTAGTAGGGTAAGGTGTGTGGCCCTCTTTCCAAGCAGTCGAATTAACGCGAGGGACATCGCGGAGATAAAATTTGGAAGGGCGAATCGATACTCTGTTACCAGGGGCAAGAATGCAAGGTTAAGGCTAGATTTTATAGAGAGTAAGGGTAGCATCCTAGTTTTCCTCATCACGTTGATGAGCCCAACTCGCGCCCAGGGTCGTTAAATCTAGTCGGTTCATTCCATCCAGGTGTTTCGCTCTGCCAGTTTCGAGAATTCGTAATGGCGAATAGCAACAATTAAATCGGAAGTCGATCGAATTCCGTACGTCCCGCTGATGAATTCGACATAAGCGCGGTGACACTAACCAATAGTGCTCGCTAATCACTCGTCGGGACAATGGGCTCGAGCCAGGCATTAGTTCGCCACGAGTTTCCCCTTCTCATTCTCTCGTTGGCTTTCACGCTCTCCTAGAGGAGAGCTTCTGAGCCGATGGAGGCACGCGTGCTAGCTGCTTTTATGGAGGATCGAAATTTCGCGAGAGCAAGAGTTTACCTTTTTTTGGCGCGACGCAAGCTCGCTAGAGAACAAAATTTTGCGTTGGTGGCAATTGGGTGCACAAACGATGGAATGGGAAGGTATTTAAGAGGGAGATGGAGAATGTTTGGAGGTTGGGACGGTGGACGGTGGTAGAAAGAGGAACAGGAGAAGGAGAAGGATTCGTTTAATATCCAATTTCCGAGACGTCAATCCCTTAACAAATTACTGGTCATCTCCACCGTGTTCCAGCCTAAAGCTCATCTCATTTCCCGTCTTTCTCTTCTGGCGAGGAGGAGGAGAAGCGTGTTGGAAAGAGAAGGAGAAAGGTAGAGGAGAGGGAAAGGGAGAGGAGAGAGGAAGGAGGGGGAAGAAGCGCGAGGGCTCACCCTCTCCGCGTACGTGGCATAAGTTTGATACCGATTGCGAATTCACAATGTCTGTTACTGGTGGGACGTGTCCAACGTTGTACCGGGCAGGATGGTTGCACGCAACCCCGATGTCATCCTGGTTAGCGTGGCTTTGTTGTCCGCGGACTAGACACGCGGGACTTTTCCAACCTTTCCGATTCCTTTTTTTCCCTTTCTCTTCACGAGCCTACCAAAATTCACTTCGAATTCTCTCCCATTACACTTCATGACGTCCTGCATCCAGTTAAAAGATCCTGCAGTTTCAATTAGAATCTTTCTGGACATGTCTATTAACGTTCTGGAGCAGGGTATTTTTTGTTCCCCGCTGGCGTGCCACGTAAATTGTCACAGTCAAAAATTTTATTTCGTCCCTGGCACTCCATAGCCTGGAAAATGTGGAATCCATTTTGAGAATATCCCTTGTTATTTCGTCATTAGTAGCTGGATCGGAGAATTTGGATGGAAGGATTTAAGCGTACTTTCACGAGTGGTTAGGCGAGTCGGAAATGCGGTTTCGAACGAAATCCTCGAGACGCGAAGGAAGTGTCCACTGTTCTGCGAGCACGTGTACATCATTAACCCCGAACCATTCCTAGTAGGTACTCTGATTTTTGACCACGCAACTCGGGGGACGCGGTAGCACTTCGAGCAGTACTTGCTCCGGCTCTCCCGGTGAACGCTTCACCACCACCCCCGTCGCTTCCACTACTACCATCACCCGGGGGCCAGAAAGAGTACATCTCGGTAACGCGGTGTGAACGCGAGGCTTTTCTGCTACTGCGTTTTTCTCTCAATGGCATTTAACTAAATAGGTGCCAGGCAGCTTTTATCCGAACGACGTCTATAAATGCAGATGGAGGAGCGACGCTTGGCCCTCCGGGGGCCGTGGGAGGGGAACAGAAGAGGCGAATGTAGTTGAACACCACTGTCGGCTACCGGGAGGAACCAGAGGGTGGTAGAAGAGGAACGAGGATAGAGGTGAGGCCAAGAGGATTCGAGCGTCCGAGGCTGTCTAGCCGCGAGGACAAAACGACCGATGGAGCAGGGAGTAGAGAGACTGGGGAAGATAAAGCATCGTCGAGGGAAAAAATTCGCGCGTTGCGTCGACTATCTTGTCACGGTGTTCCTTTGAAACTTTCCAGGGGGAAGAGGAGGCATGGAGTTCTTACCGTCCTCGGACAGAAAGCTCGATCCAATTCATTAGAAATGCTCCGAGCGCAGAAATTCTCTCAGAAACATTTCTAACGACAACGAAGGTAACAATGTCACTCTGGAGGATCCTTGCCAAACATTTGAACAGGGTCTTACCTCTATGGGCCTCTCGTTCCGTACGAAAGTCGAATCCTAGCATGGACCCATCCCATGCCGGATTCTGGATGGAAAAGGTTATCCTCCACCTCCTCCTCCCACCTTCCTCTGCCATCCACTTCCGATGGAGGTGGCGGGAGAGGAGGTGAGCCCCGGAGATAGCGAGCTCATTTATACATCGGACGTGCTTGCGAAGTAAAACTGTTGAAAAATGATATCCCCAGCCCAAGCGGCGTGGTCGTTCGCATCGTCTCCGCCTCACGTCCCTCGCCCTCACGTTCTCCACCCCTTCCACCCTCCATTTCCACCCCCTAACCCTCCCCATGGCGTTTACCGCCGTTACCATCGTCATCCTCGTTTCCATCTCGCCCTCCACCCTCTCTCCATCCTCTCACCCATCCTCACTCCTGGCTTCCGTAATTTCGCAGTCTCACCGGCATGGCATCGCGAATAGGAAATTCCGTTCGCGGCCTCGCGCCATTACCTCTTCTTCTTTGTCGCGATTGCGGCCACGAGGATATTTCGAATGCCGATTGGTATCGTCGATAAGAATACCCGGGACATTTTTGTATTTCGTGACTCGAGAATAGAGGATAGCACTTTTGCCTTGCTTCAACTTCCCTCTACGTGGGGAGGATGCGCGATATCGCGACTCTTGAATCGGCGAAATAATATCAATTACGGATAATATCTTCCGCCGTTATTCTTATTATCGTCAATGCGGATATTAATTATTATCTCCCTAGGATTAAGCAGATTTCGCGATAGGTGTCGATAGAATTCCGAAACGCATAATTGCATATCTATGGGTTTTAGCATACGCTTCTGCGTATAGTGTGCGCAAACACAGAGATGGCGTGAAATATCGAAGCCAGAAGTGACACCACCTGAATTCCAATTACACGCTGAATTCCAGTATTTCGCAGCACGAATTTTCTGTATTCCCCGTCCACCCCGTAGGTCCTCGCGAGCGCGACGCGTAGAACCTATGAAATTCGAAGAACTCGCGATTACCACTGCGTCATTTAGTATAAGAGTCCATAAGCTAACGCCTATTTACGGCTTCCGCGAATTTCAAATTGCCTCGGAGCCGGGGATTACATGTAACTAGTATTAACCTAATTCTCATGGCGCCCGGTAAACGCGCCTTAGCCGTATATTTATTACGCCGTTCGCGGCGCGCCGCTTGCGTTTAATCGAGACCGAGGAACTCGTTGAAAGAAGGCGAACGACGAGAGGAGTGGGTTGAGAGGGTGGACGGCGAGAAAGAGTCATGGAGGAGTGGAGGTGGCAAGGGTCGACGAGGATACGGAGGAGCAGTCGGTCTCTTGAAAAAAGAGCTAGACGAAGGTTAGATTAATGGTTGAGAAATGCAAATTGTCCGGTAGCCCCCTAGAGTGTGGGAGGATGAAGCTGGTGGGTGGTACCAGGCCATCCACCCACCCCTCGAGGAGGCGGTGGGTGGATAACGGCGTCTCACCCGCTTACCAACCAGCAAAAACCCCTTAGAAATATATCGTAGGTCATTTCCCTTGCTAAACTCGAGGAAAAAAATTACCAGGGAACCCTGGAACCGACCGTTCCGCATCCAGCAATTCCAGCCCTCCTCTGCCCTCCTCTCTCGAGGCTTCCTCTCTCTGACCGCCGCCGTCCAGAAAGCAAACCTGCCGACCGCCGCCGCCGCCGCCGTTGCTGCCTCCACTACCACCGCCCGCTCCTCCCGGCACCTTTTTCGTGGCGTAGAACACGCGCGCATCCACGAAGCGGTACGGAATATATGCAGGGCATGAAACAGAAAAATGGCCACGAATTTGTTTTGAGGGAGGGAGGAAGCGTAGTTTGGGAGAGAGGGAGAAGAGAGGAGGAGGGGTGGATAGAGAGAGAGAGAGAGAGAGAAATAGGGAGAGGAGGATGTTGAATGAGGGAGGAAAGAGTGAGTACTGGAGCGAGCAAGATGCTCGGTAGCAAGAAAACGAGGAGGAGAAAGATGGAAAGAGGAACCGACGCAGGTACGCGCGGTACATACGCCGCGTGGGGGCGGAGGATTGGTGCGTACTATGCGCGTGGAGTTAGGTTATCGGTGATAGTTTATTTTTTTTTCTCCATCCCCTCGCGAGCGGATTAAGCTCGCCCGATTTATCGGCTACGTTCAATTGATTATTCCGATCTCGCACCTCCTCCTGCACACCTCTTTCTCTCACTCTCCATTTTTCCTCCACCTCTTCCTAATTTCTTCTCATTTTCTCCTTCCCTGTTCGTGCACTAATCCATCTTCTAAGATCCTTATTTCCGGTAACCGACGAGCTTGACGTCCTGATGCTCAATTTGCTGTAAGTAGCCACCTTGTTTCCTGTTCTTTTGCTAAGCTGAAACATTTGACGCGAAGATAAGTAGAGGATATTACGAACAATCTTACCTTGTGTAATTTTATATCCTAATGTAATTGATTTATTTCGAATTTATACGACAGTATGCAGAACGAAAATTCACCAGCGGAAATATAAAACTGCGAAAAGGTAATCGGACGTATTAGAGGAGCATTTACGTCAGAAGTGAATAGGGGACGGTTGGTGTTTTTCTCCTCTTCCTTTTTATCGAGGACGAATAATTAGAAGAGGAGACATCGTTGGCGTTTTAATCGACATCCCGGGGACACGAGTAACGGTGAACGCGAGGTGAAGCGTGACGCATAGCATGGGGTCGTCGATACAGTTTGACAGTCAGGGTGTCACGCTTCGGTCGCGGAAGATACGTCGTCATGGCTGACCATTATGTGGCGAATCTACTGCCCCTCGTTCGCAACAGCAGTAGCGTGTCAGTGGTATACACGGTCTGACCACGCTCGCCTCGCACTCCTTCGGTGCACTTCGGTCATAGTCCACTGATATTGGCGAGGGGCACATAGGCGCATCTAAGACGATACACGATAAAGACAAATCAAATGACACCTTCGACAACCCGTATCGCACAACATTTTACTCAATAAGTGGAATTGAAGGCGCGGAAATTGATGTTTCCTTCCCTCACAATTTTTCTCGCTAAAATACACATCATCTTCTTCTTACTTACGTTATTATACAGTTAATTAAGAACGTCGAGTTCTTGGTAAATGAGACATTCTCAATGTTTCTCTGCCTTATTATTCCTTAATAATACTGTCTTCTGTGATTACACCCGTGTACTTACACCTGCCACCGACTCACTATCCTTCCAGAGTATACTCGCCAAAGCGTACACACAGTTTCGTGAAGCTTTTAATCCACCCCCAGCCGTTCAATCCCGTCGGGAGGTACCTCAACCTTCAATCCCTTGGACTACAAAGGAGCGTCCAACGCCGACGTCGTCGTCGTCGTTGGACGTTTATCTCCTTCGTTTGCGCTGAAAGTAGCTAAACGTTGTCCCCCAAGTACGCCCACGCCACAAAGACGACGACGCCGTACACAACGTTTACGTAAATCCCATACCTGGAAGGAGTTACTCACGGAGGTGGTGGAAGGGTCGTGGGAGGGGATAGTGGGTCGCTTGAAAAGGGAGGCAACCCGGAGAATAATAAAAATCCGAGCGAATATGCGAGGTCGAAGGAAGGACAGAAGCGATGCGGATGAGGAAAGGGGGCACGGGAAATTAAGGAGGCGGAGGGAGGCGGTACGAGAGCTCGCGGAGGCGGAGAGGTCGGTAGAGAGGAAATGAAGAAAAAAGGTAACTCGAGAAGCGGGATACACTTATTTTCATTCCCGCCACCTCAGTCGGAAGAGAGGAGTCCTGCGGGAGGACCACGCAGTCTCATTTGTTATCCTTAATGTCCTCGAGCCTCGTCCTCCAGTTCCTCATCCCTCCTTCCCCCGCCGCTTCAGATCTTATGAGGGAGGATGGTGGTGGAGAATGGTTATCTATGTGTATATACAATATGGAGTTAAGTGTGGGGCCGAGCGTTCGCCTCTGTGTGGTGGTACTCGTGGTCCACACTCCCTACTCCTCGCCTAACCATCCCACTCGAGGAATATTTCAGGAATTATGGGAAATTCTATCGAGCAATGTAGCTGAGATGATATACGGCCTCGTGCTTGCCATTGGAAGTAATAATAGAGAACGTATCGTTTCCCTCTCACCGGTGAGACTACCTATATTTTCTTAAATCGTAGAAATATTCCATTCGGATTATTATTTACTGAGGATTTTCGCGCTACGAGTGACATCATCGGTCGTCGTGATTTTCTTAATTTTTCATCCCTTTCCAGTCAACGTCCGGTAACCTCCTTCCGGCGCAGGCAATCTCCACGTCGATGCGCTGAAAAGAATCGCGAGCCACGAGAGTGCCGTGGCTGAGAGGAAGTTACCGGAGTAATTAACGATTACCAATCAGAAGTTCCACTTGTGCAGGCTCGAGGACCGGTGGAGCCTCGGAGAAAGAGGACGAGGAAGCGAAGGGTCCGTGCGAGTAATGAAGGGAGGAGAGAGGAGAGAACGAAGAGGAGGAGGAGGAGGACTGAGGAAAGAGAAAGAGTGGACGGTTGCGTGGTCGTTCGGTAATATGAATGTCCTGTCAGTAACAGCGGCTCCTTGCCAAGAACGTACCCCCGGCTTGCTAATATGCTCGGTTGAAGGGAATATTTACGAGGGTGAAAAAAATATCGCGGCGATATACCTCCGTAACTTCGTCCACCACCCCCTTCTCCACCATCTCTACCTTCTCCATCTCCACGTCGAACTGCCCCCTTGGTCGCCCACGCGCCAGCCGCACCATCGGGGGAATGTCACTCGACACGCGAAGGTGAAAATTGATTTTTCCGAAAATCAATTACGCTTTTGCTCTCTCTCTCTCTTTCGCTCTTTTCATTCCCCTCTCTCCGTCTCGCGGTCATTATTGGTTTGAGGTGTTTTAAGGAGCACCTTTCGTCCGCGTACCACTACCCCGTCGTGGAACGTGGCAGTCGCGCGGGGGGCCAGATGCGTGGAATCGTTGGGAAGGCGTGAGAATTTGATAAGGGAATTCTGCCGGACGCCACGCCGCAGCGCGCGCCCGATCGTAGGGACTCGAGCAAAGGATCGATTGCATCGATTTGCCGTACGTGGGACGGGGCCGATTGGAGGATGGATACGGGAGACGGAGGAAAGTCTCGTGGGACGTCGTTCATTTATAATCCTTCTATCGGTGAAGCTATCTTTCGATTTCTAGCCGCCCCATTCTTGTTGCGATTAAATCCCCAATAGCCGAAATATTACGGGCGAACGACTATTTCGACTGGCGTTTGGCGGAATTCGCGCTAGTCGCGATTACGCGTGCCACGTGTTCGGGATATTATGCCAATGGCGGCGTGAGTGTCGACATTTGGAAATCGATCGTTGCAAAAGTGACGGTGAGAAACGGTAAGAGGCCAAAATCGTCGGGTCGAATCAACAGGATTGTTTGCCCGCGGTGGCGGCCGCCAGCGCGGCCGCAATCTCGCTCGGAACAATCGTTATCCAAATTGACATTTTTCGATATTGTTAACACTCGTTAATAAATCTCGTTCCATCGATAAATACGCATTGGCTGGCGCGACACTCAATGCTAATACATTGTGGTGTTACTTCGCGCGTCCGCTTCGATGTCCACGGGGGCTGGACGGGATTATGCGATGGAATTCGTTAAGCAGTGAGAAAAATAGATCGATGGTTGACCTTCAAAAAATTATATTGTTGCTTAACGCGCTAGCATTCGCGGTCTGATATTATTCGTAATTTCCTTACTTCGTCCACGGATTCGGCCATTCACGCGCGCGCGCGCCATACATTTAATTGTAAACGCGGGAGAAGAATTTTGATGCGTATTTACGACTCGCGAGGCGCGCCTCGAATTATCAATAAAAAGTTTCGCATTGTTGAGGACCCTCGCAGTCTACACCCCCACCCCCCTGTGAGGACCCTCCTGAAAAAGCTCCCGTTGCCTCTTCGTTCTGGGCGGGGTTCATCCTCTCTTCTTTCCTCTCCTTTTTTTCTCATGTAAATTTTACCGCGCAACGGAAGGAGGCCTAATTTTTTTCGCAAGGGCGGTTCCCGCCGCCATTTTGTGCGGCTTGGAAGGGTCGCCGGGAGCCCCTGAATTTACTCTAATTACTTTCCCGCTGCCACGGCGCGGCGCTCCTACGGCGAGCTCTGCGAAAACGTTATTGATAACAACGATCTGCCCCACCAGGATAGGCCGGTGTAGGGAGTTTTATTTATTCCCCTTCTTTCCTTCCGCTTCTTTCATGCTTTTTTTTCTCTGCGCGCGTATGTTTTCTCCTTCTTTCGATTTTTTTCTCTCTTTCACCGTCGTTCGGCGACGTCGAGATTGCACGGGAAATCGGGGTCGTTACTCGCGATCTCCCCGGCAATTATCTAAATTAGGTTTCTTTGTTCGTACGTATCGATCGGGCCTGATTATCTGCCCATTGTTTTCATTATCGTATTTTTTTTTCCTCTCTTTTTACGCCTTCCAGTTCGCCGTCGTGACGAGGAGAGGGACACGTAGAGAATTTAAATCGCAAATGCGTCTGAATACTCGCCAACGTTAACGTCGTTCTTGAGCATTCCTCCAGGATTACATTTTATTCAGTGAGTCGATGTTCTATAATGATTCACTACGCACGCCTATGCTAAAATTTTGAAAATCTCGAAAGGAATGTGGGTGCTGGTATGGAGTCTCAGTCGTTGCGGAACATTGTGATTAGTCTCCATTCTTTTGAGTAATTCTACTCGTAAATTTAAGTACGAAGTCTGAGGGAAATGGAGAAGTAAAATTGAAACTAAGCAGACATAAAACTAGTTTACTGTTTGGACTGTTTGAAGAACATTTTGAATTCTTGATACTGTGGAAGCGTACCATTTCTGTACCTTCATCTCATTTTGCTTTGAACATGTATGCTATAATTACTTGTACATACTTACAGTATTCACATTGCTACACGTAAGATTCCTCATTTCCAAGATTATTTTCTTTGGAAAAGTAAAAATAGTGCATGCCGTTCTTGTACATATCGAAAATTGCTTGATTCGCTTTGCAAACTGTCATAGTCGATCTTATAGTGATGTTCGTAAGGCCTTTATTTTCTTAAGACATTCAACGCTATACGTCCAAAATAATATATAACTTAATTCTTTATAAAACGTTTGACTTCATCTTGAAATATCCGGGTTCGGGTTGGTACCAATGATAAGTACCAATTATTATACGTATGTGCATTAAACTTACATAAAAAAATAGTAGAACTATTTTCGAATGTATGCAAGATAGTTTAAGAAAATTTACAAGCAGTTTTTCGACAATATTTTCAACTTTCAACGAAAAGAAAATGGGCGCGCTTGCCGTCGGCAAAGCGCGCTCCGTCGGACGGCGGCCATTGAAGAAAACTGAAATATTTGCAGCTTTCTAAGTTGATTTTTGCGAGAATCGATGTAAAAAATGTGGCTTTATCAGGACCTAACGTCAAATGTATTGATACCAGTCATTAATATCTTCGAACAATACAAATTCGTTTATCACACTAAATGCGGAAGCACCGAGTAGAATGGAGGCCTAAAAATGTTCCAATATTTAGATTTGCGAAAACTAATGTTGATAATCTTGAAAAGCATACAACAGACATATTTCACAATTTGTTAATAATCACTATCGAATTGTAAATATAATGTAAACACGATGAATTATAAAGTACGCGTACTACATTCACTAAATTACTCGTAAAAAGATTTTATTCTCTTCAAATCTGTAACCACATCGTGCACTGCTGCGAAAAGTATAAAAAATTAAGCATAGATGTTTGCAAAGCATTGGAAATTCTGCCTTCCTCGTTCAGAGGGCTGCGTTTTGTCGATTTTATAGGTCACATAGCTGGGTCAGGAATGTCATCGGCCGATGCATAAACAACCCCACCGGTTGAATTGTATATGTTACACAGACTCTTGGAACTTCCGTTGATTGTGAAGGTAATACAATTGAAAAAGGAAACATTCCAAGCGTCTCCATTCGTTCAAGTAATTAGAAGCTTTTGCTTCGCTTCCTTTTCCCTTTTCCTTTCAATCTCATTGGAAAATACTTTCTTCTTGCGAATACCACTTCTCATTCCGCCGCCCTGCTCACTTCTCTTCATAATTTACTCCTCTCCAATATTCTCGTTAATTCCGCTTCTAGTTTCACCTTCGAGTTTTCAATCTTCGTATTTCTATAGTCCGGCATTATTCCTTTCGCAATTAACCCTCCTTCCAGGTCATGGCAGCGATTTGCCGTTCTCACAATTCTTGCACAAGTTCTTGAAGATGTTCTCCCTTTCACACCTTCTTCCATCGTGATTATTTTACACGATGGTTCTTCTCCCCTGCACTTGCTTCGTATTTACTTTATACACTCCTGGCATCGTAAGATGGACACTTCAAAGTATTCCACACTCTTATCACTGTCCTACTGTCATTTAACGGTACGCATCGTTTCGTAAGAGCCCTTCAGCTATAATTGCGCGAATAGACATTCTCGGCAAATGGATTTCCTTTTCGATTCGCCATCGTTTCTTCGTCTCTCGTCGTTCCTTATTCAGCAGCAGGGGAGCACGAACGGAAATCGTTCTACGAAAATTTCCTCACTTAACTTCGACGACGTCCCTTTTCGATCGACGTTCATCAACGATGGCGTTCAGACTGGACGGTAAAAACATCTTCTTGCTTCCCACCCTACGTTATAAACAAGTTACAAACTTGTTTTCCCTCGGTCTCTTGTTTGAGCGCGTGCGCTACGAACAGTTAATGAACATATTACCGGTAAAGTATCCGTTACATTAAGCGCCCGCTGAGTTATTACCAATTGGCCGCTAATATTTCTCCTTTTACAAATAATCGATCGACCGCGGACAATACGGGCCGGTCCATGGATATTTAAATGATTCCCTCTGTTTATTTTCGTTACGCACGACCAACGCGGGGTACCACCACCGTTACCGTCTCCTCCACGCCGACCGTTCTGATTTTAATCGGTTAGAATTGTAACGTCGAGATATCGACGAGAGTTACACGTGGATTTTTCCGAATGCGACGAAAAAATTCGCCGGAATTACATTTATCGCTGAATTTTCTCCTCTTTTTCCTTTTCACGGATTACGAGGAGCAGAGGCTAGAATGAAATCGCGGTGGAATTTAAATGACGGCGGTGCTTCAACCATCTGTGGGATGATAACTCCTGCGAAACGTCGAGACTTAATTGGATATCAAGAAAGTTATGAAGTTCATCCTTGTAACTGAATAACTTCGCGCGGTCACTCTCCTCTCCACCTTGGTGGCTCGGGGTAGATCTGTTTTTCTTTTTCAAGACGCTATATAATCCAGGTACTCCCAAGGAAGATACGGCTAATGAGAGTTTTAATTATGCGCCTTCTTAGCAAAGTCCATCTCGCGTTTAAAAATATCCCGAGGAAGAGGACTGAAGCGAGTGTAAGATTACGGGAATGGAGAAGAAAAATTTAAAGAGGTTTTAATAGTTCACGGATCCTCGCTGAAATAAGAACCGCCTGGTGTGGATAGAAATTATACGGTTTGAATGACTATGCGATTAAGTGCATAATTAATCAGGATAATTTGGCAAACGATTATCCGTTTTTAACGAATGCTTTGCGTATCGCCATTTTATCGTGCTCGTAAAGGAGAGGTCTCCGGTACTCTTGTAAGCCACATTTGGCCTGTAAATCTTTGACTCGATGTGTACACAATGATGCGGCAGAGGAAGAATCCAAGGGATTAAGTTCGTTCAACTGTGAACACTTAATCGTTCGTCAAGTGAATCTCCTTCAAATATTCGCAATAACTGATCGCGGCGAAGGACCTCGATCGTACGGATCGAAAACGAAACTGGACCAAAACCTTATGGGAGAGAAGCGGAGACTCGGTTAAATAATTACGGGTAGTACGATGCAGCAAGTGGCCGCGCGCGCGCATAGATAGATCGATATGAGAATGCAATACCATTCGTATTTCGAAAACGCAGCACGTAAACTTTTTTCCTCCCTTCGACGCTCCGCGTCGGCGAATCAATCCACCTCTGCCGAGGCTTAATGAAATTCCGATCTGCATCAAATAAAAGCCCGTGCCCTCTGGGGTCACGTTCGAGGCTCGTGGGCAACGATCTGGATTCGTCTAATTTTTTAGCATATGCCGCAGTTACGTCGAGGACTTCTGGCCGGCGCGGGGACAAGGGAGCGCGTTTAATTGGAGAAGAATTTTTGCGAGCGACGAGAATGGAGGAAGTCGGATTTTCGAAGGTTACCGAGTCGAAGTTAAATTCGGTTGCGGATTCCCAGCGTTCTGCTGGATATCGTGGGGTTGGCGCAATATCACTCCGAACAAATGGTTCCTGTAACGCGAACGACACATGCGGCAAATAAACAGCAACTTCGTGCTTTAAATGAACGCATGGAGTAGATCTTTCACGAAAAATACAATCATTACTCGCGTATTATTATATCGACAAAATGGCGCTATTGCTCACTTGCTTTCGAACACCTGCGACCTAGGAAACAACCAACTTAGCACGTTCCAGCGAAAGTTGCATATCAAACGCAAGACGCCTTCGCACCTGTTTCCGCGGGAAAACCAGTAATCGAATAGACTCCGAGGTCCGATGAAACAGCAGGGAGGAGCGGGGGTGATAGGAGGCAAAGCCCGAACGATGCAGCCCGACCGACCTGCATCCCCAGTGAACCTATCGGTAGCCATCAACCCGTTGGTGAGTCGTATCGAGTGCAGACATCGACCGTGGGTGGTCCACCTACACTGGCACGAGTATCACCACCATCACCACCTGGTGGCGTCATAAAAGCCAGTCGAGGCGAGACGAAGCACCCAGGTCCAAGCGCGGACAGACTAGGTGAGACGGACGAAAAAGCAGATAAGAAAAGGAGAACAAAGACCAGAGCGCGGAGACAAGGTCGTGGGTACGTGGATGAAGGGAAAAGCGATAGTGGCATGGCGGTTCGGAGTGGGTTATACGAGGAGAAGAGGCAAGGGGGGCGGGAGAAGAGGGTGAAAATTAATTAAAAATTATCCGAAAACAAATTCGCCGACAAAGGGAGAGGACCGCGCACACAGCAACCTGTTCTGGATATATCGTTCAATGTCGCGGCTGCCTGTCGTCTCCATCTTCTTTGTCTCTCCCGAGATCGGTGGTAGCAGAGGTGGCAGCGCGCGGAGTAGCTTGGACGAAGAGGTAGCGCAGGTAAAACGTGCTGGCAGGAGAAGGAAGAGAGAGGACAGGATGAGGCAGCGGCATAATATTTCAAAGTGCCTAAAACCGAAACGGGCGGGACAATGGTTAGAGGGTGCGCAGCCATCTTCCTTGGCGAGGCTCGCATCAACGACGCTCACCACCGCCGTCGTCGTCGTCGTCGTCGTCGTCCACCATCGCCGCCATCGTTGCCCTATCAGCGAGAGGCCGTAATAACGCAGTCGAGAGAAAGAGAGAGAGAGAGAGAGAGAGAGAGAGAGAGCGAGAGCGGGAGAGGAGACGAGAGAGAAATTGTACAGAGAGACGAGGCCGTGAAAGAGGGTCGCCGAGGGTTGGCCTGAGGTCCGAGGGGGGATCGTTTAGCATTCGTCGTCGTTTTCGTTTCTGGGAAAGGGGCCACCATTCCGAAAAAGCGTCTCGGCAAACAAAGGGCCAGAATGTGCTCCCAGCAACTACACACCCTCGCGCGCGCGACCCCTCGCGGCGTCCGCTCTGTCCTTCCACTCACCCTCTACCACCCTCCTCCCTGCCTTTTCCTCCCTATGCCTATTCTGCCCCTTGGTGGACCTCCTGCTCCTCCAGCTACGTCCTCCACCTAGCTTGCCCAGGACGAGGGAGCCTCCGATTGCGCGATTATAAACGGGAGAGGGGTAATGCTTATTATGCGCCACCGGCTCTTCGCCTCGGCCCTCGACCAACCTTCCAAACCTTCCCAACCTTCCGGTGCTCCTCCGGTCGTCCAGCCTTCAAACCTTCCAGCCTCCCAGCCACCCGCCTCCATGTGCCTGGTCCGTGAGGGCGCCCTCACCTCCGTTCGGAGAACAACGAAATATCCTGCCTGCCTGCCACCCTCTGGCCCCGTCCTCTCGTACCACCTCCGCCGCCCCCGGTGCCTCCTACAAACTCCTCAAGGATTAGCCCGGTCCCCTTCGTCCTCTCTTTGTCCTTCTTCCGTCCTTCTCCATCTCCACGACTTGCTTCCGCAACGTTCTCCGTACACGATCGGTCCTCGTTTCCGAATTAACCTAAGCCTTCCTGCGCTCGAATTCCCCGATGTATCATCGGAGAGAATCGCGGTCGCGAACAATACGCGGGATTAATTTAATTCGTCGCTCGTACAGACATGCGTGTCCCTGTAGAGACTCGATTGCGGAAATTCCGTTTTCTCGTTGGCAGAACGAGGAGGCGTAGGTACGGTCAAAGATGTCCTCCATCTTGTAGTTTGGTTTTTAGATTTCAAGAAGGCTGTCGGGTCGGTGTCTATTCTTGACGATTCAACGAACCGCGGCGGAGGGATGTTCATGATGGGCACTGGTATCACACGGAGAAGGCACACTCTCGTATTTTAATCACGGTTTAAAATAAAACCGCGAAGAACTCAGGATGCAATCTCGTCTAATTACAAAATAATATTCGTTCGAAGTCCCGTAAAGGCTACCTTTTACCTGGACGTTTCTCGCGGCGCGACGTTACGACCGGTCCTTTGAATTATTACGCGCTCTTCCAACAACGTTTCGCTCGTCCTCGCTTCAAATTCGATAAAATCGATCGGAATACCGGGGTGGTTACGAGAGAGCGACCGACTGAATCCATTCAGTTGACCGCCACGAGTAGTACACGCGATGGCGATATTAATGCGACACCCACCCCCGATACGATCGATGTACTCTGGCGAAGATGCGTCCTGGTTTGTTAGCAACCCTGTCTGCCCTCTCCCTCGATTGGTGATCCCCGTTGCTGCCAAACAACGGGGAACGACAAGCGTGTTTGGTGGTACCAAATTGTGCGCGCGCGTGCGTGTCCCTCGTGCGAACCTCCCTGGCTTGACCTTGAATACCAGTGACCTTGAGGTTCGACCCCCATCCGCGTACAGCGGAAGCGCAACCCGCTCGATGGCCAATCGATGAATCCACGAGTCGAGGAGGGTCGGTACCAGTTTGATATCCTGCGATTCGCGGGCGCGCGTGGCTTCTTTTTTTTTGTCAGCCCCTCTCTTTCGTTCCACGCTTCTCTCTACCCGCTCACCCGTTCGTTCGCTCGTCAGTAGATCTCGCCTCGTGGAAGATTTAGTTTCCGTTATTTGGATATGGACGCTCAAGGGGTTACTTCGTTGTTTGGTATTGCACATGCGTTACGAGGAGAAGCAGGACTGTTATTATGACATCCCTCGGTAATATTGGTTTTGTTTAGATCGCCAGCTGCTCAGCGGCAAAAGTTTATTTTACATTATCCGCCGTGGATAGTGATTAATTTGGTATTTTTACTTTATCAATTATTTATTTATCCTGATGCGGTGGATTTCCGTAGCTGGATAGTTCGCGCTCCGTGGGAACCTTCTCGCTTTTGTTGCCAACTTGAATCGCAAAGTTTTTTAATAGTCAGTCTTTGGGTTATCGATCAACGTGGGGACCGCGTAATGGGAAAGCGCGCGTATCTCGATTATGGTAATTTTTATTTTTTGGGTATTTTTTTGAATTGCCGTACTCGCGCAAAATACACAGAGTTCGTAAAAAAATCATTGTCCGGGTAAAAGCTTAAATTTCAAGTTAAAATTTTCATATGAAGAATTGGCGGGGTGGCTCCATTATTTTAAATATAAGGATAGCTATGGGTTTCAATTGTATTTGTCAAAAATTGCGCTCGACACTCTTTTCCATTAAAATAATGCGGCGTGCCCTCCGCCCCATCCTCCGTATATGCAACAAATAATTAATTAGTTAATGAAAGACTGTAATGAAATAGCAACGAAAGAGAGGGCGCTCACGTTTGCTTGACTCGTCAAATTATCTTGCAGCTTAATTTCTGTCACCTTCCTAACACTGTCGCGAGTGATTATGATACGGCGCCTATGTAAAGATTGCCAGATTCGTCCGGGACAGTAATTAATTATGGCTTCGAGTCTAGATACACAGTGCTCCTGAAAAATATTCTCCGTTCTATTTTCTCTGTCGATCGGAGAGTGATGTGAGGAACGAAAACGAAATTCCACCCCCACTTTGACTGGCCCATAAATAAATTTTGTCAAAATTTCGAAACGATCCGGTCGTATAGACGAAGCGAGAGCGTGGTCGGCCGCGTGCGCGCCTCCATGCAGATTAATCAAACAGTAGAAAAATTGGAGGAGGAAGCTATTGACAGGTGGCACGATATAAAAAAAAAATAAATTCAATACTCGCGTCTGTCGATGGCCGGTTAATAAGCAAAACTCTATCGACCCGCACGTAGAGTGAACCACTTGATCATCCCAACCTCGTGACTTTACGATATCTTATAATTTTCTCATACGATATTGCACACATTTTCGTTTCCGCTTATTTCGTTTTCATCTTCCGCTATGTACAATATTTTTAACGAACTTCAAGTTATCTACGTTTTTTTCGTAAATTACACTCACGGAAAGAAGACAAATATTACAGTGGTTATCCACACTGAACACAGCCACCTATTCTGGAATCGTAAAAATATGCCAACATCAGAAAATATTTCTTTTTCCAGCCTTGAATGTAAAGTAAACGTTAACCTTCATTTACACTCCATTGTTGTTGAGCTTACACGAACCGATCAGCATTTGCAAGCGATGTAATAAAGAAACTGCTATTCGGTTATTCTGATACTTTCCCAGGCTAGCTTTTAAGAGTAAACAAATATGTCTACGAAGTTAGAAGCCAGAATGAGGGGTAAATGATTTTGTTTATACGAGGAATAATTATTTCGAACGGAACCATACGCTGCTTATATTGGCGTGATTGGTTGGCCGAGAAAAATCCGTGCGCTCGCCGACGGCAGAAATCGCGCTCTCTCCTCTTCGACGATATCATAATTCACTTGATAATACGAGCTGTCCGATTGCAAAGTATTAACACTTGCACGCATTATCATGAATAATACATAGATGGTAAGGCCGCTAGGCAGTTGATTATAATTAATTAGAATGCGACGCCCCAGTCCGTGGGACATTTGCCGACGGCGCGGCGCGCAGGAAAAAATGTTTTTGTGTGTTGTTGTCGATTCCAGACGTGGAAGCTACGAGATGCAAGGAGATGCAAAAAAGAATAAAATAAATAAATAAGTTATAAATTCTGCGAACAGCAAATACGAAAGTTACTGAGTTTCAGGAAAAAGCGCCTCCACGATGTAACGGTGTGCGTGACATAGCCGGCCTCCATTTCTTTTCGTCAACATCAGTTTTATCGATACAGTAATAGTTTTTTTTAGCGCGACAGCGAGGGTAAAAATTACAGCGATATAAAGCGGCAAAGGAGATAAATTAATCTTGCTATATATTATGTATATATTAATATATTCCTGATTATAAGTAAATTAATAGTTAGCAAAATATCGTTAGTTCTTACCGAAATTTGTCTCCCCGAAGGCGCGACGGGATGAGGAATTACAAAAAATTCTGCCACTTTGCGCAAACAAGCTCCTCCGCTTTTCGTGCGTCCAGCGTCCGACGGAATGCACACGTCGTGCCGCAAACAATCACGAAATTAAACCAGAGTTTTTGTCATAACCTTCCATTCGATGTCTTCGTTGTCATTGCCGCGCGAATATTCTGCATCAAAGTGGTCACGAGGATCGCGACTTTGAATTATTTCTACGCACCGTGACCCTATTATTCGAGAAAAAAGAATTCCACACTGTACGGGTAAGAAATAATCATGCCTCTAAACACGTCCGACAATTTTTCCACCAGCTAATTTTTAAATTTATTTCGGCATTATCCGCGAGGAAGTTTCTTTGCACTCCTCACTTGCGCCTTTGACACGTCAAAAATCTTACAATCCGCGTCAAAATTTTTCACGTCATCGCTACAAAATCGTCTGCACCCGACGGAACGTACGATAAAAAGGAGGAACGATTTTTGAAAGAACATTTTTTTCCAAAACATTGCGACCGCAGAGCGGGCGGAGTGTTTTGCTGCGTGCGCTGCGACGCCTCGCCTGGCCGCCATAAAAATTCGGTGATTTCAACCGACGGCGGAGCAAGGCCTGCTGCTTTCCTCCCGAGAATCGATTTGTAAAGGAGCGCGTTGCCTGGTACTCTCCCTCGCCTGGCTCGAGTTTTTCCCCGGGAAAAAATGGCAGCCCTCGCCATTGCGTTTTTTCTTCGCCTCTCGTTCTACCCCGTGCACGACTCCTGCGATTTCTTTTATTTTTGCGGACAACCGTGCACTCGTGACAAGGGAAGGAAATAAGTCACTTGTAAATTGGACTGTCTTACGACTCGCCATTTTGTCGTGGCAAGGAGGCCGTCTCGTAGTCGATAATTTTCATTTCTACGCGCCGCTTATGCCATCTTCGAAAGTCTTACATTTATAATAGTTTTCCAGAGTACTCGTATTTAGAAAAAATATCAGGTAGGTCGTCGAGAAATGTCTTGAGCCACCATTTTGTCGCGCGAGGAGAATGTACGTTTACGACGATTAAGTGTTCGCCTGAAAACAACGTCGAAGCAGTGTCTCATCACAGCTGATGCTCTCTTTTCTTAATTATTATTATTAAATTAAGCTTTATCGATAAAAGAAACTCTCGCCGCAAAGACTCTTCGGCACGCGCGCGCTTCCATTCTGCATCGCGAGGAACTCGAGAAGATTCGAACTTCTGCTCCACTTTCCCGCTCATCCGACTTTCCTCTTTTTCTTCTTTCACTCGCTCGGGGGTTGTACGCAGAGGGAGAGGATAAACCGCTTATCGGATATTAAAAAGCTCTCGTCTCCAATCGGGAGGGAAACGATTCTGTCCGATAAGGAAGGCGTTCTTTCACTTTTTCTCGGCCCACGAGAGAGGAAACACGATGTGTCGAGAAAGAAGAGAAAGAGATGGAGAAAGAAAGTGGAGAGAAGGTCTCGAGAGGGAATCGAGAGGAAATTCATAGTCGGAAGAATGGAAATATGACCTCGGACGATTGTAGAAAAAGGAAGAGGAGCGTGATGAGGGAAGGAGTTAGAAAAAAAGGGAGGTACGAAGAGAGAAAGTTCTTCGTTCTCCACGAGAGCGTGGAGAAAAGGAAAGTATCAACGGGGACTGCACCACCTCTCTCCGTTATCGATGAAATAACGAAGGAAGTGCTCGCCCTCCCGAGCTTTCTCCGCCTCGATTTTCCTCTCCTGACCCTCTTACAGTCCCTGCTCGAGGCTCAAATAAAAAGTTTCGCATGGCGATTGAAATACGCGCTTTTTCTACGTTGGAATTGTTTTAAAATTATTCTGCTCACGCGAGCGCTCGTTCGGAGAAGTATCGCGCACGGTTTGTCCTGGGATTATTGCCTGTGATTTTCGTAACTCCGTCGCCAGCCTGGTCCCTCGAGTAAAGGTAACAAAATCATATTACTATTGCCGGGAAATTGATTAATACGCTTTGTACTCCAGTCCGGTATGCGTTGTTGACGTTCGAAATTCCCGGTGACCGATGCTCCGAACGTCCACTACGCAGTGAAAAACGCATGAACGATATTCGGGTGGTTCGAGAGCTTCGAAAATTATGGTGCTTTGTGTATTCGATATTCCGTACTGTCAAATTCGACTGAAAAAATTAAGAAATATTTATTTTTAAGGAGTACCAACGGTATTGGCGATTCGCCGTCTTTTCACGTGTACTACCAAGTGATTTGGTCCATAATAAGAGGAAATTTTAATCGTGTCATGAAAATTAAGGAAACTCTCTTAGGATACTTTCTCATACTCCGGTCTCAAGGTTGTTTTTCCCGAGGAAAGTTTCACTCGCTAATTTTTATTCTTAAACTGCGGTACAAACGTTAAGTACCTTCGTCTGGGAGGATATACTCTTGTGAAATTAAGAGGGTAAGGGCCAGGGAGAATGTTTTTTGCGCCAATTTCAGCACGAGAAAAATTTCTGTGAAAGACCTGTGAGATGGAGAACAGGTTTCTTTTTTTGTCGGAGAAGCTTGAAATACTTTAGAGAGAAGGATCTTGGTCCTTTTATTTGCCATTATAAATGACGAGGAAAATCAAAGTGACCTGTCGTAGAGAGTTTTAAATGGGTGAACATTTTTTATGGGGATGGATCGTGAATATATTATTTCATTGATGTGGAGCTTGGAGAAAAGAAATTTCCTCTAAAAATAAAAATTAGTTTTTGGATAGATCATGGATCGAAGATATTTATGGGCAAATGAGAAAATAATTTCCCTGCGAAAAAGGGCACTAAGAAATGTTTCTGTCGACAATGCGTTGATAAATAGAGGAACTTGTGCAGGAAAAAGACTCACTTCCTTTATTCCACTTGCCGGTTCAAGCGCAAATCCAAATCTGTTCATTGGAAGAAAGACTACTGGATATGCAGAAAGTTCTTCTACAGAATGCTTCCTCTCGAAAAGCTGAAAACCGAATTTGCTCCGATTTCTCGGATGGCGATAAAATACGTTTCGTGAATGAAACCTTCGCTCATTAACTTCGCCCAAAGCTGGGCGAGATAATTAATATTGGATCTTTCTCAAAAATACTTCTGTTAGCTAGAATACTCTTTTAACCACTACCAAGAGTGAGAATGTTTTCCTACAAGCACGAAATGAAGAAACGATCCTCATTGTGAAAAAATAAAAGATCTCAGAAAAAAAATTCCTTTACTCTCGCAAACTTGACTCTAATCGTTGCGATCAGTAAAATATTCATCGTAAGGGGTAGTACAATTTGCTTCTTTACTGACTACCTCGATAAAACAAATTATAAAATATATCGATTCACCCTCCGTCATTTTTTCTTCCCTTTATGAGATTTCATTGTCTCCAGATTAATCGAATGATACCTATTACTTCTAACCGAGCTCGAAAATCGGGACGCGTTGGAGCGCGGAAAAAGGGGGCGGTATACCCGAAATTCGTTCACCGATCGTCGATTATTGCTCGTAAAGATTCGAAATAAAATTCGCCTATCGAACGGGCACCGGTGGGCCCCGCGCGCGCCGTCACCGCAAATGTCGAGCATTCGAACGAACTTCATGACGATTTCATTGGCCGATAACCGCGGCTGGTTTGACGTCCAACCGCACGCCTGTGATCCGATAAGATCGACGCGGAGTATCGATGAACGATGGTGTTTCGACGTACGTGGGACTAGGAGACTAAAGTCGTTAAAAAAAAGCGTCGAGCGAGCGGCCTGCGCCAGCTTGGAAAGCCGCAAAATTATTTTCGAGCAACGAAACGTCAAATTCTCGGGACTTACATCCCTGTAGAAATTTTTACGAATATTCATTAGTGATCGCACTCATGTGAATTACGTGCTCGAGAGCATGAGAGGTGCTCAGTCAAGAGCACCTTCCTCACATACGTATAAAAAATATTTTGGAAAACGTATCGTAATAGTATCTACATAACACCGTCTGCATTCGATAATAAAATTTCGGAACGACAACGTACGATCACAATTCTTCCACCCAACCCTTCTGCCCACTTCCACAAGTTTTTCAGTCTCGTCATAAAGAAAAATTCGAGAGGTACTCGATTTGACATCGATCGATGAGCTACAACCTATAATCACCGAGTTCTCGTTCAAGGTAGCACCACTTCCCTGGCAAATACGGACAATAATTGGAGGGTGACTCGATATGCGATCGATCGATTCCACGCACTGATTCGCGACCGTGGGTCAAGCGACGAGAAGTGGGCCACACCACCGCCGAGTTCGATGGTCCAATCTGACTGAGGACCTCAACCTGCCAGAGGGCCCAAAAAGTTTCGTGGGTCCGAGATTATTGTCCGGCGGGTTCGGCCAATCGGAGACCTCCGCGGGAACGAGTTCGTGGCCGCTCGTTCACGGGGGGTCTCACGGTACGCTCATACGTGAGAGTTACATGCTGCACACAAACTCGCGTGTGAGCCACGTTCGATGAATCGTTTACTACGAGTACCTGTTCCACACGCTCGCAAGCACACTCCTACCCTATGAAACGTCTATTAACAATGCTTATATCTGGAACGTTATTGTTCCGTAGAAATAGGCGCAGAAAGTTGCGATCTGTCAATAGTGCGTTTTAGTAAAATATATGCGGGGAATATGGTGAAATGTATGTTGCGGGGTGGTTATAACATAAATTTATCTACGTAAAATATGTTGTAAATTATATATCGTATGATCCAAGGCATATTTCATACTTGTGGGTTTTACGTTAAATGTGTATTGTTATTATAAATCTATGGATTCGGTCAATAATAATGCGCTATTAATAATTCGCGTTTGCCACGTTGTAATGTCAAGAATATAATTATAATAATTTTGATATAACAGCTTACATGACCGATGCATCATTGCGTATCTCGTTTTCTACGAAATATTGGTTTACGGTAGATTCATTTATAGAGTAGGAACTGTAACGTTGACACGGCTCATTTCACTTGAAAATTCCTTAATTTATTAAGAACCGAATGTAAACCGCAAGACCGTCCTCTCTCTACGAGATCTAGGGCTTAACTGACGGTCAAGACTTTACCTTTTAGGACAACAAAGGTTAACACTTACACCAATGAACAACCCAAGGTTGTAAACAAAACATTGGAGGGGGATTAATTCTACAACCGTAGCTCCCGTGGATTTTGCGGGCGCACATTTTAGGCTGTGTATTATTTACATTGATAACGGTGTACGTTACGGGTGTAAATTTACGTTTATTACCATACCTATTAAGTAGTCTGCGGTGCGAGCATAAAGCCGTTCATCGATAATTCCGTGCAAAGGAGTCGGGACCAGCACAGTTTGGAGTTTACGATTTATGAAAATGAATGAATTTTCAAAGAAACCTGATAATATTATGTTCCCTCCGATTCTTCGAGATCGTCTCCATTAAATATTTCGCGTGGATATTAACGTAGCAGAAAAAGGGAGTGGGTAGGGAAAAGACGGCGGCGACCGTCCGATTTTCATGCGGATCCACGCATACGGAAGATATTACGTTTTATTAATATTTGCTTTACACGGGCAACAAGCTTTTCGCATATTTACAGTACTTTAGATTTACTGTGTGAGAGAAGCGCGCCAGCGTCGACTATTCGTTCCAGGTGGACTCGATATCGATGTATGACAGAGTTTATAACCGACAGCGAAAGATTTTATTCTACTCTGCCGATTTATTTGATCGGCCTAAGGCTCCGGTGAAAGTGAATTTTGTCGAAAGTTCGAAGCGACCGATTGAGCGGGGGGTAGCGTAATTTTTCAAACCATTGCAGTCAAATACTTTCACTCTGCACTTCGACATCGTCGTTTCTCGTTGACAGCCCGTCGAAATGAACGACAAAATGGCTTCGTTGTAAGCGTCGTAAAAAAAACATCCGCTGAAAGAAAAATCACCATGGTTGTCCTCAATCCAGCAGTTTGCGAATAAGGTAACTTGCCAAACGACACCCAATTAACTCGAATCGAAGGTAATTCCTAATAAGCTCGTCAGCTTGCATTCAACGCGCTCGTAGAGCACCCCTTTTCTGCCTCCTCCTTTCTCTCTCCTCCTCTCGCCTTCTCTTCGCCGACAATTATCGAATCGCGAGCGCGGAAAGGCGAAACTTTTCCCCGTTAAAGTCGTCGACTAGCGTCGCGACGACTCGCGCCTCGTCGGGCTCGCGGCCAAGCCGCACCTCTAAGCGAGTGAATTTCGAACGTCGCGACGACAATCAGATCGACGTCTGCCGCTTCTCTCTTTATTGCCCTCTCGCCGCCTCCTCCGTCACCGCTTGTTTTGCAACGAGTCAAACAAGTTATTCAGCTTCGCGGAGGAGCACCGCGGCTCTCGCGAGAGCACGAGGCCCCCGAAAATAGTGGGCGACGCGAGCGCGCGCGCGCGAGTAACGACCGTATAAATTCCGTGGAATTGCTCCGATGCTCGTACGTTATGTGTGCCGAGGAGAGGAGGGAGAGAAGGAAAAAGGAGGGTCGGCTCGCGGAGTAGGTGAGCGAGAAGGAGATTGAGGAGAGTGGAGGATGAGAATGAGGAGGAGAAGGAGGTGACTACGACTGAGAGGACCCCTCGCCAGAAGGGTATGAAAAGTTGAAGAAAAACCGTGGCCGTGGTGTTTACCGCTGCAGAGAACGCATGAGTGGTGCGTCTGTAAGAGAGAGGGAGAGAGAGAGAGAGAGAGAGAGAGAGAAACGTGGAAAACTTTTCAGACGGCGGCTTTTGAATGGTCATCGATCGTTCGGCGAACTCCGTCGCGCTTGCCGCCGTTTTCACCGTTTGCCCGCGGATTTGTACGACTTTCCTTTTTTTCCCTCTCGCTACTCTACCCCTCCCTCACTTGCCATCCCGCGGCCGTTTTTTATCACGGGACCCTCTCTACCCGTTTCCTCGAACCTTCGCGCCCCCGTCACCCCCTTCGCGCGGCAAATTTATAGTAAATTTATCGAGCGCCGTTTACACTGGCACACTTTCGGGGGGGGGGGGGGTGAGAGAAGGAGAGTGCAAGAGTGAGAAATATCGACGGGGAGAAGACGGGGCATGTGACGTTGGTGGAATACTGGCAGAGTGAATGGAGGAGGCAACGAAAATAGAGGAGCTGCTGTCCGCGGCAATGAAATTTCTTAAATTGTCTAACGTCGGGGAAACGAGGATGAAGATTCTGATTTTTTTTTTTAATTATTTCCACGTAAGAGTGGAAATTTGAACCTGAATTCCACGCTCGCGAAATCGACGGCATTGTATTTCGCAGCGAACCACGTTGGTGCGAACGAAGAACAAAAATCGCGTCACCGATTGTATCGCGACGGGAAATTTTCGCGGAACGTCCGTTCCGTTCTCCGTAACGATTTCATTGCCACATTAACATTTCCTCGCCTCCCTTCCGCCTCGTCATATTTCGCGTCGCGCGGATGGGTGGGCAGGGGGTGGAAAAAATGCGCGCATCGATTGGTCGATGTCGTCTCGTTAACCTGATTTACGAAAACCGTCCCTTTCCCTCTTTCCCTACCTTCAAACACGCTCGCACCAATTTCATCCATTGTGAGGGCGCGACGTGTGCCCGTTGACCACGCACCAGTCCGCAAAAGGGATTTTCGTTCGCCATTTAATTTGCGTACAAAGAATACACGCGATTGACCTTGTCCCCCCAGCCTTTCGAGAGTTTTTTTTCCGCGCTTCTTTTTTTCTCTCTCTTCGACAGGAGGGGACGAGCTATCGGGCCAATGGCGAGCCTCACCATCAGCTGATGGATCGGGCAAAAATTCTGGTAACCGTTGCGATGGTGTTGGCCACCGGTCGATGGGCAGTGACGCTTGTTGCACGGCACCCGCACGAAAACTACTCCACTCTACGCGAAAACGACTCGTAAAGTCTACTACATTTTTTCGGTGGTCCGGTTACCAGGCTTGCAACGGATTTTTGCAGATAGGTACGCGAATGAAGTTCGATCCTTGCTTCGCCGGGGTAATCACTCGAACGAGGAACCCAACGAAATTTTATTATTATTATTTCCTTTCATCAAAGGGCAGAACACTTTCGTGCATGTACTGCAAAAGAGAAGACGAGAAAAGAAAAGAAACGAGTGTACATCCGTAAGAAACAAAGAGAAAAAGACATACAATAAAATACATAGACTTAGCCCAGAGTATACTACGTTTAGCGATGTCCAGTACCTGATGTACAAAACAGTGATTGCCTGAGATTGGCATTGGATATTGTCCGAAAAAGATCTATGCTATCCGGAAACAAGTT
The DNA here is from genome assembly GCA_944319695.1 of Tiphia femorata. Lineage (NCBI taxonomy): Eukaryota > Metazoa > Arthropoda > Insecta > Hymenoptera > Tiphiidae > Tiphia > Tiphia femorata. The sequence goes on from OX090902.1 coordinate 9,029,567, forward strand.
GAAAGTACTACACAGTTTGGTGACCAATGTAATTTTGTCATTTACGGCGAACATTCGCGACCTGATAATCGGTGGAAGGGAAAACCGTATAATGAAATCATTTCACGTGCAAACATGTTTCAATGTTACGAAGTAATTTAAAGCGTTTCGAACATAGTAACGACAGGTTACTGCATTTAACTCCTCGCGATAGAATATTCCCCCGAAAATTACTCACGACAAGGTTCGTCGTGCTTCGTTCCCAGCACTCTTAACAATTACCTATACAACGTCCTCGTGCGAACAGTGAGGTACCATTACTCATACTTAAAAAAGGAGAAGAAACGAATGTAAAGTAAGCTCCCTTCGACCGGTAAAAAATTTGCATCTTCACGTCACCACCTACCACATCCTTCTCTTTTTTCCAACCCGCTAGGAAAATCTGCCAACGGTTCCCATCAATAAACGGTCATTACCCGTGAATTCTCTCGTTTACAGAATCTCGCGAGTGCATCATACGATGGCCTCTTGATCATCTCTCTGTGATCTCGCGGATCGCGGCTCTTGACGAAACGGTGGCGCACGAAGGACCGAAAGAGGGAGACGTGGAGAACGAAGGGTTGACGAGGGGGTCCGGGTAACGTGGGAGGCTGGTCGAGGAGGAAGGGGTGCCGACGACGGGATGGCGTTTGACTTTTCGATAGGGGGCGGGTGTACCGGGTGAGATAACGTGATTAACGCCGGAGCAAAATTGGACCTCTTTGAGCAACGGTGTCGTTTGGTCGACGATGCAACGCAGTTACCGCGGAAAAGGGCGGAAAGTGCAACGGTCTACGTGCGTCTACGTGTACCATTCGCGGGCCCCAGATGTTCCTCCTCCTCTCTCCTCGCTTCGCTCACTTACACTCCTGCTCTCACTCTCATTTATCCTAAGCGAGAACGCGCGCGAATCCACGGCCGAAGTGTCGAGATTCCTCGGTGAATTCGTCGACGTGGGCCGTTTATTCCTCAACGAACCGAGAGGACGTTTGAAATCATCGTGTGTTCCTTCGGGCTGGTGCATACTAACGAAATTATCTGCGATTTGCGTGGATTTTCTTTCTTTTTTTTTTTTTTTTCTTCTCTCCGCCTCTTCGCCTCGCTTTTTGCGCCGCGCCAGGATGATGCGTCGTGCTTGACTCGTTTGGAAGCGATCAATATTTTCTCGAGGATAGGTGTTCAAACTATTTAGCGATAAAACTACTTGTAACAGTTAACAGCGGTCTCTGTAAATGTATGTGCATCGTGGAGGAAATCGAACATGCAGCTCTAATGAATTTCTTTTCGCGTGGCACTCGTCGTTCTTTCGACCGTGGGAAGCAGTTTGAAAATTCGTATGAATGTAAAGCGAAGTGGAGGGGGGTCAAAAAGGACGAGAGACGGATGAGGAAGGGCAAGAGAGACGGGCTAGGAATATTCCTTGCCACGGAAGTTATAATAAGCTCGCCTTGAGAGGGAAAATCCGTTGGTCCGCGGAGGCTAGTCGCAAAAAGGTTGAAGCGGCCGATATAGAGAGAGCGCGTGTTTACGTTCGTATGCATCATTTACTCCGTATCGGGAGTAAACATCGTTATTACACGAGCGGAGGTACACGCACGCAAATACGGAATGCTCCGGGGCTACCTTCCTATGCTCTCATTTTCCAGTCTGTCCCTCTCCCTCGCAGACGAGACGCTGGTTTGCTTTTCGATAATCGCTCGTCCAAGCTGGAAGCCAATCGAATCGCGTCAGAAGTTCGTCGACACGTTCTCGATACTTTGTGAATCTAATAATTACCCTCAGGTAGCATTTTTCTTCCGTCGTTACACTTAGATCGATCGCATTATCAGATTTAGATTTCTTCGAGACTCCCGAGCGATAATCGAGTAAGAATTTCTGGTGTATGTCTTGGACTGTGCGGTCGCGCGTCTCGATAAATATTGAGATGCGTGAAGTGATCGACCAAGAGAATGGAGTAACGCGCGAGGGCTAGATTGGGTAGCATGGAGGAACAGGATCGGGGACCATAACCACACCGACTCGCTCGCTCGCACGCTCGATAGAGGCGATCGTGGTGACCCATTCGTGCGATTCACCCAGTCCAGGAGAGACACGTGGGGGGTTAACGCGGAAGTGGTATGGCCTACAAAAATACAGATTTCCAATAACCGATAGCACCCTTACTCCCTTTTCTCTCCCTCCCGGGTATCGTCCTCTCTTCCCTCTCTTGCACCCTCTTCTCGCCGCGCTGTCTCGCTTCGATCCTCTTCGTGGAGGAGGCAGAGAAACAATGCGGCATGCGCGAAGGGGTCCTCTACTCTCTCTTCTTGCCCTCTCGTGTTCGTCGACGTAGCTACTCCGTCCCTCTTGATACCGTCCGTCATCCTCTTTCCGTCACCCGTTCCCAGGGTCCATCTTCCTCCTTGTCCTCACCCAGCGACGTTTCTCCCCACCTCTCCCTCCCTCCCTCGCTCTCCCTTTTTCACTCTTCTTCCCTACCTCTTTCGCCCTCTCCTCCTTTCCCCCGCCCACCCCCGTCGAACTCGTGTATCATTCGCACCCTCCTCCATCTCCTCTACCACCCTGTTCCTTCCTTCTGCTCTCGTCACTCCACCCCTCCTCCTCCATCTCCTGCATCTTCCTTTTTTCTTCTTTCCTCTTTTTACCAACCTCAAACCATACGACGCGCGGATACCATGGGACCGTGCGTTTAAGGTCCTTCCTTCAAACGAACTCTGTTACGATCTGTTGCTCTCTTCCATCCCATCCCACCCCACCACCATCGTCTCTCCGCTCCTGTTTTCCACCCCCCTTTCCTCTATCCTCTCACGTCTCTCTCCTCTTCTTTTTTTCCCCACCGTTTCTCCATCAATCTCTTCGTTTTTCCTCTGCTCCTTCTCTACCTTTTTCTCCTACCCACCATCCTCCGCACCCTATCGCCTACCCCGTCCAATGTCGATTCTCTCCGATTCACCTGGATACAACTCCATACCCGTTACCCTACCCTCCTTGTATCTTGTTTCTCTGGTGCACTTTCTACCCCCTGTTCCACCACCCCCTTCATTCATCGCCTCTTCGTGAGAGTTACGTCGGCGCCGTTAGTCGCTCTCGCTTTTCCTCATCCCGCGCCATTACTATCGCCATCACCACCACCTTCACCGACATGAAAGCTGCCGTTCGCGCGTCACTTAATAAACCATTGATTCGATTGATATCGGTACATCGCGAGAGCCCCCGTCCAACCTGAATGAGCATCTCCTCCGGCCGTTGCTCCGATGTCGTTGCTCCTACGTTACTCTCGTGCCCATTGCCAGGTATCCGTTACTATCTCCCTTTCGTCGAGATCCGTTCTTCGTCAATGCACCGCCCCACCGCTTCTTTCATACCCGAGCGAATTCCTCATCCTCCGCCCGCTGCTCTCTTCAACCGTCGTTTTTCTGTTTTTTCGAGAGCATCGATACTTTTATTGTCCATCGCAAAAGGACTCGACGAACAGTTTGCTTCGATGAGCGGCCGTCAATGGCCGATCGGCCAAGTTTCAAGGGGATCGTTCGTTGCCTGTGATGATACGAGAGAAATGTCGTTGAAATTGTTCCTTCGACTTCTCCTTTTTCTCGACGAGCGACTTTTGCTGGACAAGCGGTTGGATGAAGTTTGCTAGTGGATATTAAACGTTTACGTTGATCGTTGTAATTCACGTCAAGCATGTTTTGAGGTCACCAAGGAAGTATGGTCGTGGTGAAAAAATTGGCAAAAAATTTTCGCCAATTTCTTCCTTGTTTCAAGAATCGCAGATGCTTCGGTGAATGGGTAAAGTCATCGCGAAGGCGTTCACGCTCGCTTAGATGAAATTCTCCACGGGCCGATCGACAGGGCGGACGAAAGCCGCGCCGGCAATTTCACAGGTGCTCGACCACCGAAATGGACCGCGCCATGTTCAGTACGGGGCGCGGAGAGAGGATTCCCAGAAGCCAACGGGACGTACGGCCGTGCGTAATATCGGCCATTGACAGCGATAGTGTTTCGCAATGTTCCCGAGAATGTGCGTTCACGGTCGTGGATATACCGGGTGAGCTCGATCGTTCCAGTTACGCAAATCGGTCATGGGTAGGTAGACGCGCGCGTTACTCCATGATTGATAAATTGAGAGAGGCTAATTATTATCGTCCAGTCACGATCAGCATACATTCGTGACATCGAACGCGATCGATTGATTAGCACAAATTAAGGAGGATTTAATATTTAGTTTCTCAAGCGAGCCTAATGGTTTTCCATCGCGTCGTTAAGTACTTTCATTGAGAGAAGAGCATCGACAATTATTCTCAGTACACGTAACGGGGCACATGCATCTGCGAGGGTCATTCACATTACGCAAAGTATCATTGATATTCCTATCGGCGATAAACTTGGCTCTCGCGCCTCGTAGCAGACGCTCCCGAGTCTATTTATTAAACACTCGTGGAACAAGATTCCCATAGCTCGGGAAAATTTCGATCCATCGATGTTTACGCGAATCGTGCTACTTCGTTCCACCCAGTGTACACTACGGTTGCTCGCACGTGGCTGTTAACATGGCACATATATGTACAGTAGCATTGGACCACTGGCTGTAGAGAGGAGGGTTGGAGAGGTCAAGGGGTGGTTTTGGGGGGCAGAGAGCGAGAGAGAGAGGGAGAGAGAGAGAGGAAGGGACCTCAACGCCCGTTAATTGGTCCAATGTCAAGGTCAAACCTCTCCCGCGCGTCATCGCATTATCATCGATTATTGGACATATCTCGTGGTCAGCTTTGAGAGTGAGAGAGAGGGAGAGGGGGAGGGAGAGGAAGAGGGAGAGTGAGAGAGAAAGTGAATGGGACAAAGGAGGTGGGGGGGGGGCGGAAGGGAACGAGACAGTGCGCATCGACAGTATTAGGGGCATTCGGCTCCGACGAGTTCGGATTTCGACTGAATCGGGTTCGATCGATTCACTTGTTCTCTCCCCTTCGTGCAATTGCTGGATGAGGAACATTAGCCCTTTAGTATTCGCCTGTCCATTTAATAACAGCTGACCGCCGTAAAATTGTTTCCACTCGCGGGTCTATTCCCTCCCCGAAGAACGATCTCGACGCGATAATTCTAATGCGCGGCAAAAGCAAGTAAAAGGGATACAAAAAACAGCCTCCACTCACGAATATCCCAAAAGCACTTTGCACTTTTGTCACGGCTTAGGGATCGAAGTGTCAATTACCTTTGCGGGTGAGCTTGCGCGAATAATAGAAGAACACGTGTACGCGAAAAATCCACGTGGAACGTATCTTCTTTCCGTTAGAGTGCGAAGGTCGCGCGCGCCATCGACGGACGTGTCCGGCTCGCGGGGGATGGCAGCGATCGTCGGAGAAACGAAGAAAAGAAACAAACAGCGACGCATCGTCGTCCGTGGTCTAGGCGCGTTGGCCCGAACGATTGGCGGGGAGTTGGGGTAGGAGCTTGGAGGTGGAGGTTGAATCTCGGGGGTGGGGGTGGCAGGAGGACGTGGCAATAAATCGGTCAGTCTGTCCCGCCCGCGGTGCGCTACGTTGGGCACAGTTTTTCTTTTTTCCGTCGTATCGCTCGATTTTTTCCGGTGTCAGCTGCGGCATCGATCGAAAAACGAACGAAACGAGAGGAAACGTAGGTAAGGGAGGGGTGAAAAAAAAGCTGAAAAAAAGGAAAAAAAATTCGACGCGCTCGCGTGTACCCTGGTTTTACACGCGTGCGACACGTAACGATCTCGTTTTGTAGATGCGGGTGCACGATACTTGCGCGCATCTATGGACACGCGACAGAAGCCGCGTGTTGGTAAAGGTAAACGCGCGACACTCGTATCATTGTGTGGGGTGTATAGAGACAGCCAGGGTGCCTCTTTAGGTGAGCGTGCGCGACGGATGTGTGCGGGGGTAAAGCGACGCGCCGGTTGAAAACGAAAGTAGATGACGTGGTTGGATAGAGGAGGGACGGAGTGGGACGCGCAGGGGTCCGCACGGCAGACGGACAATAACCAATCATGTGCAATTAACCTGTGACACCATGACACCTAAATACTCCGGGATACCTACATAGCGGTTATGTTCCCATTATGTGGCCGTATCGACATGTGTTTCGTGCCATGGCCACGCCACGGTATCGGCGTGCCACGCCGTGCCACGCTGCCGCCACGCCGGTACCGCGCGCGCGGGTGCTGCTACCCGTTTGCCGCTGCCGTCCGCCACCGCCGGCACACATTCCCTCCTCGCATTGTCGTACGATACGACGCGCGCGATCCTCGCTCGCTCGCACACTCGCTCGTTCGCGCAACGGAGTGGCACCCTCATGCGCGCATATGTACATGCCAGATATATTGATACACAGTCCGATACACGGCAGATTACATAATAGGCCTACATCATACGGATCAGATCGGCTGATGGCTCCTACTCCTCCTCCTCCTCCTCTCCCTGCCCGTCCCGCCACGTCGGTCGTCCCGGATTCGATTCGATTCGATTCCACGCGATTCGATTCGATTCCGCCCGACTCGGGCCCGATCGAAAGCATCACATGTACGGCGAGTAGTAGTCCACAGCTCTTGGGGCTACCCACTTTCGGCGATTGCCAGTCGGGATCTATCAAGCCCCACGTGGAACAGTTTCTACGCTGCGGACAGCGGTCTGTTCGTAACCTCGATTCCCACTGGCCAGGCTGCGTTTATTATAACGGTCCTGGTTTCGATCCTCCTAGCTAGATATTGGAGGCAGCATCGCGTCACGAGGATTCCGCAGACGGATACCAAAGAATTCTCGTTAGAGTTTCGGGTTTCGTAACCTCTGCTGGGATACCTGTTTGGGGTTAAAGGTGGAGGATCCGGGTCAAGACCCCTAGCCTTCGACTCGGCCTCCTATGGCCTCTCTTGTTTCGCAACCTGCCGAATCTATTGGCAACGTAGGATCGCCGCTCGGTTGGAACCAGTCCTGGGGACACGATCGTTTGCGGAGGGCTTCTTTGTAACTGGTTCCAAGCGGTCGCAGGATACGAGGACGAGGCGGTAGGGTGTGCTCAGTAGTTCGATCGCTGCAGTTTGGACCCGCAGTTCGAGAAACTTAGCTTTATTCATTAGGATAAGACGTTCTCACGAAAGGGTGTCGGTGCCTTGAAACGAAAGTCGTGGAGTGCTGTCAGCGTTGCTGCAGGAACAGGGTGATCTTAGAATTCTGCATGCTTTCTCGTGTCCCGAAGAAGAGTTTAGCTTTATTCATTAGCGATATATTCTCACGTAAGGGTTCGAAGGTGGCTGCTGGCAATTGCTTCTTTTTTATAGTTATCATTTTTAAATAGAGGATGCACGTCCAGCAAAGCTTGCTTCTTTAATTCTTCGTTGGGGGTTGCTGCATGCTCACAACTGTAACACGGGGTGCATTTAGCTTTATTCATTAGAGGAATTTTCTCACGAACGTGTACCGAGCGGATTTGCTTTGCATACTTCTTTAAACGATTCAAGCTTACGAGGAGAATCATCTCTCCAGCGGAACGTCGTTCTTCGATCCTAGGCTGGGACTCTTGCATACTCTTAGGGGCTTAACGACTACGAAAGTATTTAGCTTTATTCATTAGGGAAATATTCTCGTGAAAGAGCACGAAGGCGGTTGGTCGGAGCATGACCAGCTGTGGTTGCGGAAGAATGTTTCCAGTGGCTTCAAGACCATTCTTCACGTCTTCTGCTTCTTTTTTTTACCTCGAGGTTCTTGTACGTTAAGGAATGTAAATGAAAAAAGGTTACCCTGCTTTATGCAGTGGCCCGGTGTTCCTTGGACGTTCTAACGGATCGTTACCGACAACCTGGAGTGAAATATGAGTTTCGGAATTATAACCATAATGTAAAAAAAAAAAATGACTCGTTGCAATTTGTTCAGAAATGTACATAAGTCGCTGATTATTTCAGAAAATACTTTCACGTTGACGCTCCCATCCCGAATTTTAATCTTTCTACCGACAAGGGATTTGAAGGTAAAATTACAATGTCTGCTTTGATATGTAAAAAGCAGCCAAGGTCGTGACTCAAATTGCTAGACTATGAAAATTAGTATCGTGAAACTGGCTGAACCACGATACGCCGTTTATCTGAATAAAACGTTTCCCATTCGAAAATGACACACTCCCGCTATTCACTTCACAGAACGAAATTTCCCAGACAAGCTGCGGGAGATAAGTTCGTCAGGCGGAGGCGAAACTTTGCGAGTGAGTTAGAAGTACACTGGAACGAACTGCAAATAACGTTAGGTACATAATGTCGAAAGTTCATGTCGTGCACGGCGACGACGGTGTTTCAAAACGTTACTCCATGAGGCAGGAGCGACGGCGGTGACGACGCGCCCTCGAAACAAACAGTCCCCGTTCAAACGGAATTCCAAAAGTCTTCATTTGGGGCAATTAAAAAGGTCCTCGCCTCCGCCTTCTCTTCCATCGAGGCTGAAAGAGTCGCTACTAACGAGGAAACTTCCTGTGGTCGTCCCTTAAGCGGGCACTTGCTCGAACCTGACGAAACGTTCGATGACGTAGGAACAATCGTATAAACGAAAGTTCACGTAAATGGTGATACAAACAATGAAGTGGATTATTGCATAAATAACAGTACAAACGATTGCACGAACGAAAGAAGTGGACAATGTGATGGGTCAAAGACGACGGACCCAACCCTTTCGGCTCGTGGAAGGGCCTTGCAGGCCTCTGCGCGATCCTGCAGCCGATCCTGCAGAACATCTTTCTCTCTCTTTTTCTGGAGAGAGGCTCCGAGAGAAGGAGAGGGGGTTGAGCTGCAACTCCGCTGGGGGTCCAACAATGGCAGCTCGCTCGCTCAGCCATAAAAGGGGGTAACTGCTTGGCCATAGATTCAGCTCCCTCTACCCCTCTACCCGTTAATCTACCCCTCTCCCCACTGCATCCCTCCGTCTGCTGCAGGGCGCGATTTTTGTCCGGTCCTCCTGAGCTCTATGCAAATCGGATCAAACTGGGCCTCGAGAGGAGGCTACTGGACGCACGAGGAGCAGCGAGCAGAGCAAACAGCTCGGCGAGGAATCAGTTTGCAAACGGTCGTGGTCGTCGAGCGGTCGAGACTCGCCGTCTCGAGCATCGAAATCGGTCGGAGAAGCGCGTGAAAAATCGCACGTTCGAGTGAGGCGCGTAGAGCATTTCAGAGTAGACGGCGACGCCGGCGGTGGCTGTAACGAGCAGAAAGGATTTTCCCTGGAAAAGGAGGAGGTGGGAGTGGAGAAGAACAGAGAGAGACGAGGAGTTGTGGAGTGGCGGGACGTAAGCCGCCACGAGGAGTGGCGGAGGAGAAAAATGGCGGGAAAAGCTGTCGGTTGCGTGGGCGCAGGATCGATGAAGAGCGCAAAATGGCGACCCTCGGAAGAATAGGAGGTACGAGGAGGAGAAGGAGGAGGTAGAGGTGGTGGAGAAAGAGTGCGGCGTTCGAGTTGAAGTGGAAGAGACGCGTGGGTGCGAGGAAGACGAAAGGAGGAGCTGCTTGCCAGGTAAAAGAGAGATGGGAAAAAATGCGCGGACGATGAACGTGGAAGGAGGAGACGAAGGATGAAAGAGAAGCGGGAGGGGAACGAAAAGGGTGAGAGAGCGAGGAGATAGACAGGGAGAAAGGAAGAGTGATGGAAGGAGATGCGAAATGGATATGAAGAGAGAAAGGTGAGTATCGGCTTGGTCGAGGGAAAAAGAGCGGCGCGGAAAAAAAAATTGAAGCCAACGAAGCCGGGAATCGAACGGTAGTCTCTGGGTCAAGGATGCCGAGAGTGAAAATCAAAAGAGTATCGGGCGCGAGCCGAGGGTGGGGCCTGGTGGTTCGTTCCGTCGGTGCTTCGAGACGGGGATCGCGTTTTTTTATTTCCTCACGATTTTCCGGAATATCCGGCCCGTCTCGCCTTAATCGCCGCGGGTTCTTTTCCGCTCATACGATCGTGAGAATTTCTACAAGGGGGTTGGCTTTCTCTCGAGAGCGATAAAAGTCCGTGAAAAACTCGCCGCCTTCGATCGGCCTCCTTTATTGACTCTCATTTTACGCGCTCGAGCAAGTTACCCGTGCACTTGAAAATTCAATTGAGCGCTGCTTCGACTTAATCGGATCATACTTCTACTCGAGGAAAAAGCATATATTTCGGAATACTTTCGCTGTCGTAAAACAGAGATGACTACTGAGACTGAATTCAAACATGCCAAATGGTACTCCTCGTGTAGTTTAGCATCGACCTACGATTCAATTTCCTTCTAGAGGTGAAATATTTCGAAAACTGCCAACTACCGCGATACGGGAAGCTCGCAAAACTCCATTCCCAATTTTCGTAAATCGCGAGCGAGCTAACTAAAGTCCCTCATCCGTCTAGTGGCGGTACCTCGAATTTCGCATATTTTGCATGGACATAGGGGCGCGGAGAAAAGTACGAAGGTTGAACATTTTCAAACGCTGCGGCCACCACAAGGCGCGCCGGGAAAATATCTAATCTCGGTGTACACGGGCACCTTTACACGCTCCATCAACCGGCTACGGATTATTCCTCTTTATTTTACAACGTCCCTGTCGCTTCTCTGTCCGAGTCCTCTTACTCCCTCTATTCCACTCTCCTTCCCTTGTGTGTGCCTACGCGAGATTCATTAACTTACACGCGGCCGAAGCTCCGACGAACTCCACGGAAAAGTGTAATCGACAAAGTTTATCGAATGGCGGCGGCGGCGGCGGCGGAGGAGGAGGAAGAGGAGGAAGCGGTGGGTACGAAAGGTCGAGCAGTAAGGGAGGTCCAGGAGAAAGCTCGACTCGCTTCTCGTGTGGGCGAGCGGGTTCGCCGATTTTACCCGGCTCCGTTCCTCCTCGTTTCCACCCGCTTCTCCCTCGGTTCGCGAGGCCAGAGGAAAGCGTCCTGCTCGACGGACCGCCTGTGAACGTGCGGCTCCGAGCCGACATCGTCGACGGTACCGTCGCTTCTACTGCCACTGCTTTTTCGCGTTAGCAAAATGGGAGTGTCGCGCCCTCTCCGTCCTTTCGTTCGTCCTTTCTCTCCTCCTCCAGTCTCTCCAGACTAGGCGAGAACTTCGGGTCGAGTTAATTACGACGATCGATGGAAAAGCGTAGTCATTGAGTATATCGAATGGTGCGAAGCATAGCCTTGGACGAGAGAGACGTCTTGTCAAACTGGTACGCCCCTGACAAATGTAGTTTATTCAAGAGACGTCGCTCCCGACGATTCTACGCTGGGCTTGCCTTTAACGATGATCGACGCAAATGAAATTGTAAGGTTATCGGTTTCCTTCGGCACGGCTCTTCTTGCGCGATTTAATTCACTACACTGGAATTGTGATTCGGGCTGCTAGGAACCTTGGAATTCGCCGGGTCCGCGTTAAGGAGACACACGAGTGGTTACTAGATTATTCCGTAGGTGTTCATGAATGTGTCCCGTTCATGAAAGATTGTCGAATGATCGATAAAAATGCGATTTCCTATCCAGACGGATTAAATGCTTTACAGCGATACCTTTGGCGATTATTTAGATGTTATTACTCGTAAATCTGCTTAATTATTGGTTAGTCCGCTTCGTCAATTAGCTTGAAAAATTGAACTTGTTAAGACACGAGAGAATACGAATAATCGATTGGTGGGCGAGAAATTTAATGGATTTATTTGCGCACTTTATATACCTATTACCGATTGTGCATTTTCCGGGAATCGTTAAAGTTACTCGCCGTCTGACGAAGCTAATCTTCACTTGGAACGAGAAAACAATTGAATTTTTTAAGCGAGTAAATTATTACACCTCTGCAAAAACCTGTTCCTGCATAAATTTCCAACTAATAAGTCGTTTTCTACGCACCCACTAGAATTCAAATGAAATTAAATCACGCTTTAATAATGGAAAATCGAAAGAGTAACAATCCAACCGTGAGACTCCGGGCACTCGCAGCTCGCGCAATTTACATTAATATCAATTACTGTTCACGATCAAAGTAAAAATTCCACTCTGCCATCCCATTCTTTCTTCTCCGCGGGGACTCGAATTTCTATCCATTTCGCGAGATATCGAACTCATTCTGCGGTTTCCTCTTATTTTCTTCGTCCCATGCTCTCCCCAAGAGAGGTCGCTTCGGCGTCGTAGACGCGACTATTTCCCGCAGAAAAAAAAAATAGAGGCGTCGACGTATCCACGAGAGTCTCTCGACGGACGGAGAAGAGAGCCGGCGGGCCAGAAGGATCGAGTTAATTACATATTGAATTTATGCTCCTAAGAGATGCACGGTATCGCGTTGGGCTCCATAGAAATCGCCAGAGGTGGCGGACGGGCCGGCGGTTGGCTCGAAGGTGGAGGAGGCAGAGGGAAGGGCGTCCCTATGAATTTTCCTGGATCGCGAAAATAGCCACCCCCCCTCCCCCTGAGCACACCCACCTCTTCCTCGTCCTCTTTCGCTGGCCCTTGTCCTTTCCGTTCTCCCTTCGGACGCTCCTTCCCTCGCTCTGCTGATGTACCACCTCCACCTACCACCCTTCGCTATCGCCCCCAGGCTTTGGGTACATACAACGAACATCCGACCTCTTCTTCGCGGGGGGAGGGATTTTAATTACCGGCCGGTATCCTTACTCTTAATTAATTATCGCTGCCGCTTAAGCGCCTCTAAATAATTTTAATTAAAGTCGTCGAACCCGCTCCGGGACCGCATCGAGCCGACTCGGCGATTACGTAATTTAATTATCCGCCGGTAGTGTAAAGTGGCCTCGATAACACCCACCGTTCGTCGATCTTCACCAGATTACGTGGCGCGTCTTGAGAAACAATTCTGATAATATCGGATGAACGATTTACTTTAAGTAAGATACTCTCCGCGGGAAGATCCTAGCAATTGTGGAAGATCACGATGCCTTTGTCAAAAGCGTGGCCATTTCGAGACCTTCTTGGTAAATTTCTGCGGACAAACCTTTGGGGCATTTCCGCGCTGATATACGCGCTCTTCGACGATTTTCTAAGCTCGCGCACTCTTATCAGATGGAAGCCACGGTTGGTCCAATCGAAACCCTTGGCCCGTACAAATAGTTGAAAATAATCTCCCTCATGGCGCGTAGCCGGGACTCATGATTATGGCGGCGGAGCGGCCTGGTGCCCCTTTTGAAATGAGCACGAAGCTAGAAAGTTTTAACGGAGTGTGGGGAAGGGGTGCGAGGAGGAGGCCGGGTGAGCCGTTTCTCTCGTGAAAGCCCGGGGGGCTTGTGCCGTGGATGGCGACTGGCGCGTCGGTGGTGGTGATGGTGGTGGCGGAGCCAAAATGGTGGCTCCGTAGAGCGGGGTGGCTTCTGTGCTAGTTGCTTCGTAATGGCGAAGTTTACTTTGGCCATTTGTATCGGAGGGGGTGGAAAGGGGTGGCCGGAGAGAGGGAGAGGGTGGAGGGGGTGCCGTGAGGAAGAGGTGAGACGAGCTGCGGCGAGGCTGGAAGGCGAAAGGGTTAGGGGGTGAGAGGAAGGTGGTAGACGGAGAGAGATAGAGAGGGAGAGAGAGGAAGAAATCGAGGTAGACCAAAACGGAGAAACCGAGAGGAATGGAAGGTGTCGGGTGAGGAGAGAGATGGGTGGTTGGAGGGTAAGCTTCGAGGAGAACCCTAGAAAGAGACAGGAGAGAAATTTTACAGCGACCGAGGAGAAACGAGATGGTAAGGGTGGGGGTGGACGTACGCGGGCAACGGCCATAATAATTTACGATATAAAGTTAAAGTACCTTGGGTGGTCAAAAGTTTGGGGGGGGGGGCGGTCGGGCGACCCTCCTGATGCCGGAGAGACGCTTCGGGGCTGGTGGGATGGTAGGTTCGCGGGCATCCTCGGGGGGTGTGGAAACCAAAAGTGGGGGTTGTGGGTGGTGGAAGGAGAAGGGCGGGGGTGGCAAGGGACGTCGATAAATTAGCTTATACTCTTTACATAATGCGACGACGACCGAGAAGAACGACTTCCTCCGGTGGAAAAGGCCAGCAGCCTCGGACGCATGGGTTGGCGGCGGCGGAGGTGGCGGCGCGACGGTGGTGCGGAGGATCCTCTACGTTGGTATGTACGGATGAGGCGGTGTACGTAACTACCTCGAACTCGACTCTGCCTCCCTACGACCATCCACCCACCTCCCACGACCCCTTCGCATCCCGGACCACCTCCACCTCCTTCTCTTCCGCGGGTCAAATTAATTCCGGTATTAAAATTTGGCTTGCAAATATTCCCGACCCGCGGCCAGGTGTGCGTGTGCGTGCGCTCACGTACATATGTGCGAGGATATATATGTATAACTATATACATGTATACATATATGTACATATGTCTCGCGGCCATAGGAAGCGTAGAGAGACGCGGCGCATAGAACCTCTCGTCTCGTACCGTGCGCGTTTCGCACGGTCCCGTCGTTTGCCCTCGCGCGCGGTTCCCTCGTGCGCTACCCGTGTGCGAGGTGCGCGCACACAAGCGCGCGCGCGCGCGCACGAGAAGAGGACACGTTAATACGCGGCCGCGGCACAGAGACGACGTGCGCACAGTCGGCTCACGTACACCGTGTACGCACGTAATTTACATCTGTTATTACGAGAGAGAGGCCTCGGTCCATTCCGCTTGCGCGCTTCTGCCACGTTCCAATGTTTCGACGTGCCCGGCAACGGAAAGAAACGGGAAAAATATCGGGAGAAACGCAGACGAGGGCTCTCTATGCGCTCCCCATCTTTTCTCTCTTTTCCACTCCCGCACGTTTTCCTCATTTTTCCTCTCCTTTTTCCGACTAGCGTTTTTCCGCGCCTCTTCTACCCACGTCGTCGTCGTCGTCCTCGAGGATTGATTATGCCACAGTTTCTTCACTCGTCAGGTATCTCTCGCATTTGCGCATTACCGTCGTCGTCGTGCGTCCCGCAAAATTATCCGCTCTCCGGAAGGGAACATTAACAAAAGGAATAAATTGAAAAAAAGTGGTTAGCTCGGAAAAATCTTTTTTCGCAGCTTTCAAAAAATGTTCTCTACATTGTATTCGTATCGCACGGTACAGTGCCTGGAGCACGTCCATTATATCCATAATACGTCATATATTATGTATATCGTTCGTTGAACGTATTCGTACGGATTGTATTATGCTTATTATAAAACCAGTAGTGATCTCAAAATTATTCACTCGAATAGAAATTTCATTCGGCATCAGTCGCGAATTTCATCGATAACTGCGGAGACGGATTCGTTGATAACCATGACCATTCTCATTCGGCCTTAACTTTTATCGAGTGGCGGGGACGAGAGGCGGGCGCATTAATCGCCGGAAGATTCATCGTTGCAATGTGGGCCACGACGTTCGTCAATTCGCCACCCTCATTTTCATATCGATCGCCTTCCACCCCGTCTTTGCCATTGAATGCCGATTACGTCGATCGGACGCAACCAGCAAACGGAATACCCGAAGGCGCTCCATCCTCTCGCACGTGAATGCATGCTCCACACTCTCGCGCGCGTGCACGTGCGTATTCACGAAGTGCAGGTGGAATTTCCGGGACCTTCGCCGTCGCCTGCCAATGCCATCGTTATTAAGGTACCTTCAGAATGAATATGAAACGAGTCCATTCCGACTGAAAAAGAAAAATCTTCGGTGAAACCACAAAGTTTCAATTTTACGAAATAAAAACGCTTTTAACACTTTGTACTCCTTGAACAAATTTAAAGATTTTAAAATATTTTAGAAATTGCGTTGCATAATGCTGAGTTTAGTTCGAGATTGGAGTTGGCGTGAGAAATGTGATGTGGAGCCACACTCAACATAGGAGTGTTAAGGGTTAACGAGTGAATAAAAAATTATCCGATATCTTTCGAACGACCGTTAGCAGGTATACCAAAGTAATATCGCGAATACGTGTAATCGTTTATAGTCGCAGGAATTGCTCATCGTCACAGATCCATGTTGAACGTACCTTTATGCACGCCAGTGAATTGGCAATGTAATCATAGTTTCCTCGACGGGGAAGTGCCAGGCACGTTGATGCGCGTCGGGTCGAATCGTGTTGCGAGTTTGATTGGTGTGGACCAATATGCATCGATCTATCGTACGTGAACATTACACGGTTAGTGGCAAATATTGTGTTCATACGTAATTTACAATTCTACGTAGATATCGATGTAATTTGGAAGTAGATTGGTCTCGATACATTCGCTTTTTTCCTTGAGAAATTTCAACCGCGATTTGAAAAATTTGTACAAAAAAGTATAAGTAGGTACGTGGCGCCAATCTCATTGTCTTCGCTTCGATTCGGAACGCAAGATCGTCAGTCGCTTTGTTTAAGGCAGTTCCACCCGTGCGACACGTTACGTATCGCAAATACTCACGTATACCTGCTTTTCGTGTGCGCATCAAAACGTAAAACACGCTCTTTCGTATCTACCCGACGTACACGTCCGTGCTGAAAAAAAATCACGAGCGTATACGCGCGTATTCCAGCGAGCACACACTCAGGTGTCTCTCTCTCTCTCTCTCTACCTTTTTCTCACTCACCAGATCCCACGTACATTCAGCGGAATATGGACGAATTCTCATGGAAATTTTCATATTCATGTATTCATTGTTTATTGGCGTGTCGGCAGCGGGTCGCGCGCTAGGGACGACGCAAGCGGGAGGGGGTGTCGGGGTTGAAAGGTAACGACGAGAGATGTTGAGAGAGCATTGCGCACGGTACTTGGAAGGGTGGGTGGGGAATGGGATGGCAAGAGGAAAGCAGCTACGAAGAGGCGAGGAGAAAAAGAAAAAGAAGCTGAAGGAGAGAGAAAAATGAAGCGATAAAAACGAAGGAGCTGTAAGGCGAAAGGATGTAGAGAACGAAGCGGAGGAGCAGAGATAGAGAGGAAGGGAGAGAGGGAGAGAGAAGAAAAGAAATGAAAAGTGAGAGAAAGGAGCTTGAAGAGCGACTGGGCACCTGTAGGGGCAAAGTCGGATGGGCACGGGCGAGACTGCCCACCACGGTCGACCTGTAATTGCTCGATCGCTCGTAAAGGCCGAAGCGCGATGTAGTTTACACGCCGACGCGGGACGTTCTCGCGTAAACAGACTCGATGAAACTACTGGAAAGGGCGAGAAGGGTTCGGATGGTGAGTCACCAGGGGGTGGTAGAGGACGTGGGGTGGTGTCGAGAGTGGTGTACTCAAATATCCGAAACGCTTAGAGATTTCGAGGCCTGCCCTTTTTTCCTCACTCGCCTATCTCCCTCTCGCTCTCTTATTCACTTTGACTTCTCCTCACTTCGCTTTTTTCCTCCTCTCCTACTCGCTTTCTTTCTTTTTGCCACCCTCCCGATCGACGCCACCGCCGGCGTCCCTCCCGACTCCCGATGCCACAAACGCCCCGCATGCGCGCACGTACGAGAGAAGAAGCGCGCCCGCGCGACTGATCTCCACCTCGCCTACCCGCCGAATGTTTTCGATATTTTTGCTTCGTCAGCTGTCCATTACCCACTGTCGTTTCTTGCCGAACTGTGTCACGCGCGCCCGCCAATTCGTTCCGATTTCGTTTCACATTGTGTATCGACCATCATGGATTTTTTCGTTACCCCCTCCCATTTCGCCGCGCGACGCCGCATTCACTTTCATCCCGCGCCCTCGATACATTTGATTTTTACATTCGCCACGAATTTTTGCTCCTCGGAAAAACTTCATCATTTTCTTGGTTCCAGAGAATTTTTCTTAAACGTAGAAAGGGATGCCAGAAAATCTTTCTTTCTACTGCAACGATTTCCTTTCGAGACTATAAAATGCATTCGTCGATTGTACGATGAAAAAGAACCGTAGGAAATTGGAAGCTGTTGCGATAAAATTTCTCATTCACAATTATTGAATCTCCCAGCATGTTGTAGGGTCTCTGACGATTGGGCGGATAGTCTTACGAGACAGACGGAGTATGCGAGGATCGCTAGGACCCGCTTCGACAAACTCGATCGAATGCGGACAAAAGGAGAAGAAGACGCACGGACGGTCAAATTGGAGAGTTTTCAACGAAACGAAACGAATTTACGGAATGCGAGTTTAGGGCTATTCGCAAGGGAGAGCACCCGGTTGAGAAAGCGCAGGGGAAGATAAAGAAGGGCGCGCCCTCTCCATTCGCTCTGGTCTTCCAATTGATCCGTTCCTCTGGGTCACGATCAAAACTCCATCCGCAGAGAATTTGATCTGCTGAAAGCTTCTTGTAATTGGACGTAATGCCCTCGTTGCCCGCGCCTTCGTTCCGGATTCTCCCTCGGGGGTATAAAAGTACAGACGAAAGTCGTTGACGAAGGGTGCGAAGGAAGGAGGATCGTCGAGAGGGAGGAAGGAAGATGAAAAAAAGAGGAGCCGGAGGACGAGAAGGGAATAAGGGTGGACGAGCAAGGACTGGTATCCTGGCTCGGGTGAAATCGGTGTTGCGAATTCGATTGTCCTTCGGCTATACGTTCTCTCCTCTCGTCCTCTCCTCCGATCACCTCCTGTCTTCTCCTCCTCCTTCTTGTACTCTTCCTCTCCACCTCACCTTTCACCCGTCTTCCCTTACGCTCGAGACAACCACGAGTCTACCCCCATTTTCCAACGCAGATCCCAACGAGCGACCCTCTCGCCAGAGTTCGTCTCCCCGGAGGTCCCCGGAGGAAGAGACCCTCCTGCGTCTCGCAAAACCTCACCAAATAAAGTCCCCGCGCGCCCTAGGGCGGTGGAGAATGACGATGGGTTGCGAAGGAGGAGGAGATGCGGAGGGTACGCGGCTTCAATTTTTCGCTCGTTGCACCTGCGGCTACCAGCTCACCCTAGAATCGCACGGGAGAGAACCTGTTCGACGCGATCGTTGGATACTTCCACGAGGTTTAAGGGTGATGTGCCGGTACGCACGTGACAAAAGTTCCACGTCCTTTGGTCCAGCTTGACGGCGCTTGGCGAAAGAAGCGGACCCTTCGTAATTTTTCTTCTTCTCCTTTGTCGTCGAGCGAGGCGAGCGAGGTCGGTACACGGCTGAAACGCGAAGAAGATTCAGGATGAATAGAATGGCACAGGTGTAGCTGGAAAAGAACGGCAGAATGGCATGTTCGGGCATTTTGGCGAATGATTCTTGCTCGTGGGCGAATCCGAAGAGATTTTCTAGGTGTACGTTTAAATGTAGAGAGACGGACGAGAGATTTTAGTATTAAGAAATAAATTTGTAAACGAAGCGTTCCTATTCCAACGTAGGAGGGTGAAGTATTGGTCTAAATAATTCGAACGGGCATTATAAGAGGATGGAGCACATCGCATTTGGCCAGTATAATATATGTACTTCGTATTCAGATAGTGAAAAAGGGATGAGCCAAGCGCGCGTCCTCCTCTGATTTCAAACTCAACGTGGAAATTCGACGACGTGCCAACGGCGCGTTTCGCAAAATTTTTCATTACCGACGGTTACGTCGCACCGTTTCGCGGACTTCTTTCGTTACGCGCGAATTGCGCTCTGACCCGTGCTCGCAGCTTGCAGAGGTACGAATTTATTTTCAAACGTACATTAGTGCTTGATGCGCATCCATATTTTGCGCTTAATACGGGAAGGACCGCGCGGAATAAGAGCGGAGTCGAGAGGAGTGCGCGTCGCGTGTTACCGCGCGGTAGGGCGAGGAAGAACCGGGAGGGTAAAATTTGCGCCGAGATGGCAAAGGGTGGTTCGGGGGGTGGGACGAAGAGGAGGGTAGAGGAGAGGTGGATTGGAAGGGCTAGAACGGGGTGGATAGAGGGAGGAGAAGAGGACGTAGGTGGAAAGGTGTCGAGGAAGAGGGTCGGGGGTGTTGAATTCGGTGGCAGAAATCCCCTGCGCGCTATCTCGGGTAGGGATGTTTTTCGCGGCTCCCAAAATGGCCGCCGCCACCCCCACCAGGTCCACCGCGTTCGCGTCGGTTGGACGATGACAGCAGTCGACTCGAATTTTCTCCATCCTGCTCTCTTTATACCCCATTCGTTCGTTCGTTCGTTAGCGCGCGCCGGTTCACCCCCTACTTTTCCACCCCCACTATGCGCGTTCCCCCCTCCCTTTCTCTCGTTTTCTCTCTTTCTCTCTCTCTCTCTCTCTCTCTTTCGGCATTCTCCGTGGAACCCTCGCATCGAAGCCGCCGCCCCTCCTCGCCCAAACGCCATCCCTTCTCGCCTAACCCTGTCACCCTCTCCCGCTCCGCCGCCACGCTTTCTCCACTGTCCCCGCCGCCCTCACGGACGTTTACCCCCCCGAGATCCACTCACCCTTCTCTCCCTCTTCACACCCCTTACCCTCGCTTCGTCGTACGACTCGCGTAGTTGGTCGCCACCGGTGCCGCGGGAGCCAGAAACCACCCCCTCTCCTTCACCCCTCTCTTTTCCTCCTTTTTTTCTCATCCCGCTCCTATTTATCCCCACCATTTTCTCTCTCTTCTACCCTTCACCCCCCGCCTCCCTCGCCATCTCCTTCCATCACCCCCACTTCAACTACAACTCTTTCTCTTTCTCTATCTCTCTCTTTCACTCTTTCTTCCGCTCTCTTCCACCACCCCTCCTCTCCGGAACTTTCTCGCACCTCTCTTCGTCTCTCTCTCTCTCTCTCACTCTCTCTCTCCCTCCCTCCCTCTCGCTCTTTCTGTATACTCTCGCGTCACCTCTACACGATGTTCCAGCGAGGCCACGCAGGAATATTGTTACGTAGAACGCGAATGAAATTTATAACTAATTACGGGAAAAGTTTAGATGACCGTCGGGTCGTTCGGTGGCCGGAAAAGGGGGTGACTGCGGGGCAGTGCTGGTGGCGGTGGTGCTGCTGTGATGGGAATAGAGAGAACCGACCGAAGTGGGCGGAAGGGGTGGAGAGGGTGGGAAAAGGGGGTGGTCCACGGAAAAGCTGGCCAGAGAGGAAGAGTCGCATGCGAGAGGCAGAGAAATTGGCGTGAAAGGGAGTTGTCAGGGTATAGAAACCAAATTACATTAATTAGGGTATTAAGCATTCGGTTCTAGTAGTAAAAGCGGGGAAAAACAGCGGGTGAGAGAAATGAATGAATGGACAGACGGAGGAGGCAAGTTGAGCAACGAAAATCGTAATGTTCGACGGTACTAGGTATGTGCCGTGGGGCTTCGAAGAATAATTCTTCAAACGTGACGATAATCGATCGACGTTGAAAGACAGATGAGCTCTGTACCCGCTTTCGCCCTTGAGATTTGTTCCGGGAAAAATTCGTCTCTCGAGACCCACCTTGCAATCTTCGTTTCAAAGCCCTACAAATGAGTTGGCATTTAAGAGAATTTTTATAAGCACCTGCGACGATCGAGCTGCGCCAGAGGACAAACGTATTCTGGATCCGTTTGGATGGACGAGGGTCCTTGAGATTCGTTCTAAAAAAAATTCAACGCCCGCAATTTCTTCCACGGCGCACTACGGACCGGAAGCTCTGCAATCGCGTTGCGCGTCGAGAGAAATTTTTCAACTCATCGGACGAGTATGCAGGAAAATTCGCGATCCCTCGAGGACGCACGAATCCCCGCATTAAATGCACCGAGCCTCGTTATTTTCTCTCTTCCTCTCCCTTTTTCATCTTCGATTTTACAATTACAATCGACTGCCGAGCAGCCCCTTCATAATTCCTTCCCTACCACTCGCATTCCAAAAGCGTACGTAGACCCTCTTGAGTCTGCCGCTACAACGTCGCATCAAATTCCGTTAAACTAATCCTCTACTCGACGAGTCAATCCGCCTGCGAGCTGAACGATCCACCTGCTCCTCAGTCCTCGCAATTACGCGAGATTCCTTGCGTCCCTCGAAATGAACTAGGGGACGTCCGGTTAGTTCTTACCGAATAGAGACGATTGCCTCCAAATCGTTTTCGCTTGATTCACTTGTCTCGTCGATGTCTTCTATCTGCATCCTTTCGTTCTATTCTTGCTTTCGATGCTATCTTACTCGGACAGAGGTGCTCTTGAGACATTCTCAATCTCCAAGATCGATTCATCTCGCGCATGGTTTGTTCGATCTTATCGAGACCCGGCCAAGGAGCGATCGAAAAATTTTCCTCGTTTCAACGATCGGCCAGTTATCGTCGCCTCCCCTATCTCTCGTCGTTCTTCTTCGACCCTCTCTGACTCTCGCAGCCTCGGTGGTCCCTCGTCGGCCCCATCGCTCCTCCCTCGCGAGATCCACTCTTTATCGCGAGAAATTGCGAGAACACCGGGTCCACGTTCAGACAGAAACGCTACCTTAACGAGATTCACGAACGCAATTTAGTACGACTAAGTGCGGCCTGGTACGAATTACGAATGTGCAGTACTCGCTCGTGCAGTGCAGTTCTCGGTGGGTAAGCGTGCGGGAGAGAAACAGGGAGAGCAAGAGAGAGAGAGAGAGAGAGAAAGAGGAAGAGAGAGTTCATTCGCGCGAGAATGGAGAGTAACTTAATCAGGAACGACCGGCTTCCGTCCCAACCCTCCGCCACCCCCTCGTGGGGGGCTTGTCCACGACGAATGATGAGGCGGTATGCGAGCGTAATTCGCGAATTTATTTAAATCCACGGATACGTTAGCTCGCGGTTTGGAAAATATACCGACTGCCACCCTCCGTGGTGGCCGAGGGCCCACTTCCTTCTTTTTCGCGGTATGCCCGATCCGACGATTTCGTTCGGTTCTTTAAATGTCCGATTCAGACCACGACCGAAATTTCATCGAAAGTGGAAAAGGTCGGACTTCTGTTCGCTCGAATAATGCTTAGCTTTACCGTTTAATTCCGATGTAAACGGGGACATGGTAAATTTGTATGTTTACGGGAGGTAGTCGCGATGATTCAAGGGTGTAAAGATAACAAATATCGAATGAGAAAGGACAGGCGTGTCGGGATAGAATTTTTTTAGCACCATAATTTGCTCACACGGTTAATGAGATACCCCTCTCGATGATCGCCGCCAGAGACGTCAGTCATATAATTAAAGAGATCGAGCGAGTACAAAAGCGCGGAGCTGTCTACGTCTACGAAGAGTACATTCATTAATTTCCATTTCTACCTGTAACCGGTAAATATGCTACGCGGTGCATTCATCAATTCGTCAGTTACTCTCTTCGCCGGGCGCGTAATTTTTCGCGCTCGCAGCAGCACGCTAGCCCCCGACGGATGGTATTCTCGATTGCTCTTCCTGTTACGCCAATCGGGCCGCGATATATGAATCGGCTCGCGATGAATACTCATAGTGCCGTTAAGTCGATCGATCAACCGCAACGAGGAAGGCGTTTTTTCCCTCTCAATCTCCCCTCCCGCCTCACCTCCTTTTTCTCGTCGTCTCTCGATTCGACGAGAAGCGTGCCAGGCTCTTACCGAAGCATCCTGTAAATTTCACCGATTCTTTCTGCCGCCCCTTGCGCATTCCACCCCAAGAAGAACCCCTACCACCGGCCGTCGTTTCGCCGATAAGTTTTTTCATCTCCGTTCCATGTGACCTCAGCGTCATTACCACCACCACCGCCACCACCACCAACGTCACCGTGGACGATGGTATTTGAGCCCTCCCATCTACGAGCCCTTTCCTCGCCACCTTCCTCTCACGAATTTTTTCCCTTTTTGAAAAATGACCCTGTCTTCCCTTCTTCTCCTCGACGCGCACCTCCATCCTCCACTGCCCTCTCTTTTTTCATTCCCCGTGGCTATTCCGCTCTCTCCCCACCTCCTCTAACCCCTGATTTTCGTCCATCCCCTACTCCGCTTCTTGCTCGCTCGCCGCCACGGTTAAAGACCGATGGCAGCTCCCTCTCCCGCTAATTTTTATTTTCCCGCAAGCGGCGTTTTAAAAATTACCCTCCGCCCGTTGCCCCTCCCCCTCCCACGGACCCCCTTTGCTTCCTCACTTCTTCCATCCCTTCCGTAGCGCGCACCCTCTCGCTGCGTTCCTACGCCGGAACGCGTACCACGCATGTGAACGTGTGCGCGACACGGTGTGTCGAGCATGGTAATGGTGGTGGTGGATGAGCGTTGGCGGGGAAAAGAGTGGGAGGGAACGGGGATGGGATAGGGGGTTGAGAAGGAGGATTCGAACTCTCCCACCAGGTCGTAGTCGTCTAAAAAACGGGGACGGGGGCGGTCGAAGGAGGGAGAGGAGAAGGAAGAGGGTTGAAAGGGATATTGAAAAAGAGCGAAAGAGTGCGGTGCTTGGAAGGGTGATTGAGAGGGGCGGGTGGGGGGACACGTAGGAGGTGTAAAGGAAGGAAGGGAGGTACGGAGAATCTAGAGAGAAAAAGATGGAGAAGAACGAAAAAAAGCGAGAGAGAGAGAGGGAGAGAGCAGTGGTACGACGAAGGAGGAATTCGTCGTCCGAGCCACCCCATACATCCCCCGAAGTACTGGTTCGTACTTTTCTGCTCTTCTTTCTTTCCTCTCGGCCACCTCCTCTTCCCTTCTTCTTTTTTCTCTCCCTCGTACCACCGATGTTTCTGCCCGTTCCCCGGCCCGCCTGGCGCTACCAGAGAGGTGGGTGATCTATCGCTATCCGCGTGTCCTCTCTTCCGTCGTCGGGCGCCGTGTTTGGATTCGTTTTTCCCGCCAAATTCCCTGCGAGCTACAAGCTGCTGCCACCTTTACCGTTCGGAATATCCACCTTCGTCGTTCTCTCCCGGATCTCGTCGTCAGTCTCTCCTCTCATTCCCTCTCCACCTCCTTCTCCCGACGTTTTTCTCGTCAATTCGTCCACCCCCTTCTCCCTTCCTTTTCTCTCCCACCTCGCGACCCCTGAACTCTTTGCCCTCTTCTGCTTTCTATTCCTTCTCTCCCCTTCGCCACCGGCCCCATCAGGGGGTTCACGGTCGTACGCTTTTCTTAGCTTGATTAATTATCACGTCACTCTCTGTTGCGATCCGTGGGATGGACCCGCCTTTTTTTCGTCGCTCGTGTACTCGTCCTCCTCCTCCTCTTTCACCTCCTCGTCCAGTCACTGCTCCTCTTCTTTCTTCTTCCCACTTCCCTTTCCCTCTGCCTCTCATTTCGCCCACTATCTCTCTCTCTCTCTATCTCTCCTTCCTCTCCCTTTTTCTCTGCTCGCTCGTCGAGCCGGGGGACTTCAAACGCCGCTCGCTCGCACGCTCGCGCACCATGCAAATAGTATGGCGAATTATAAAAAAGCATCCGGCCGTGCATAATTTCCTGAATAAAATGAAGATATCTCCGGGAGCGGAGAGCGAGCGCACCGGTAGGATAAATTTGGCGCGCGCGCAACGAGAGCGCAGGGACCGACGGCAGCAGACGCGAGCGCGCCTGTACACCCGCGTTGGATGCTTTTAATTAAGGTAACCTCTTTACTACAAGGTGCACTCGACGTTGGCGCATCCTCCTCCCGTCTGTCGAGCGACCTCCTCGACTTCCTCTCTTCTCTCTCTCTCTCTCTCTCTCTCTCTCTCTCTCGTAGAACACTCTCGTAGTACGCTTCGCTTGGCGGAACGATAATCACGATCGACGTCACGTTTCGCTCGCGGCTTCCAAGTAAATTAAACTGCGACCCTCCTAGCCTCTTCTCGTTTAAGGCTCTCGTCGAGAAGAAGAAGATAAGAGACAGGCCGAAAACCAGTGACAGAGAGGTTCGCGACGTCAGGCGTATTTCTGGACCTCTAACAGAAAAGGAGATCCCAGAACTGTGCCTTTTCTTTTTCTCCCGCTTGCTCTCTCCTTCTCTGCAGGCCGTGAAAACGCCGCAATGCGCTGCTTCTTCTCTCGTCGTAGACCGGTGACGACTCGTCGCGCTTCTCACGAGGAGTTCGAAGAGGGCGTCACAAAGGGATCGCGGAGAATGGGAAATGGAAGAAAGATGATCCGAGGAACGTAGGGGAGGAGAAGGAGGAGGAGGCAATGGAACTGATTGGAGCATAGAAGGGTCGGAGAAGAATGCCGGCAAGAGAAGGCAGGGGGGAGGGAGCGAGGCCAAGCAGAGAGCCTCTCCGAGCGAATAATTTGGAGGACGAGATAATTAAAATGGGTTCGTGGAAAACCTGTCAGCCGTGACGGGCAGATAGGTCGCGCCGCCGTGCGGTACCACAGGAGCTGCAGGAGAGTACGTGCGCGCGCTCCGTCTCCAGAATGAAATTATTCTATGAATGCTGATCGCTCGCGTAACGGACATTATGCAAAAGCGGGCGCGTGCGAGCGAGCGAGCGAGCGAGCTCCGTGTCTGAAAGTGACAATTTTTACGTTTTTCGAGAGCGAGACGAGAGCGAGCGGCGGGGGTGCGTGCGTGCAGCGCGGGCCGACGCCCCTGCTGGTTCTACTCGTTCGCTACGCGAGCAAGCGCTGCTTTTCCACGCGCTGGAAAACGTGGAATTTCCATTAAGCAACAAGGAAGGAGTCCCACGCGACTCGCATCGCTCTCTCGGCTTTTTTTCGTCCCATCGGTTTTATTCTTTCCTCCTGCTTTCTCGCTCAGTGTTCATTCTCCTTCTCCCTTTCCGATTTCTTTTCTTGCTTACGTTCGGCGGACGAACGACGAAGGACGCCAGTTGACGACTTCGAGCTGGATCCGTCGTGGTCTGCTCTCGGCGAAAACGTTTATCCAGCGTTTCTATGGTATCTATAGAATCGATGGAGAAACAATTTAAAGTGCCCACGAGAAAGGAAGACGGTGGAACCTTGCGACCTGTTCCGCATTTGTGTCCTTCCAGCGAAATTAATTATCGGAAACAAACGTGGGATCTGCTTCTTTTAGGATCGATTGGGAGCTATGTCGGAAAGGTTATTACGAATTCTCTAATTTCATATTTATACACACAGTTGCATCGCGAGTCGGTCGATGGTTCGCGACACCGCTCGTCGGAAGGTTCGGCACTCCCCGCGTTCGTTAAGGGAAAAGGGGTCGAATGCATTTTTCATGCGAATCTCAACAATTTAAATCGTAACGCCGCTTCCACGTTCAATCGACGGTGTCCTTGTCACAGTACGTATATGGCTACGCGTTTAATATTATCGATTGTTTCTCTCCTTCTACCTTTCGATCTCTCGCTTTGTTCTCGCGCTCCTTCTCTTTACGCTCCAGTTTCCTCTCAGTGCCCATCGTCGTCTTTAATAAGATCGTTATATATTGAGTCGCGTCCATGTCTCGAACCAAGTACAAGTAAAATGTTAACGGTAAGCGTAATTCTAGTCGGCGCTTGATCTTCGTGCTTGCGCGCACTCACGCGCGCACTCTCGTTCTCGCGCTTGCCCCCTTACTAATGGAACATACTGGGCTGTATTTACGCGAGCCTCGACGGTGCGGCGCAGACGAAAATCCATCGACTCGTTTTCCCCCACGAAATCGGCGCACGTCGGAATACACTTGCCGACCACGGTATGCCGGAGATTTCGTGCTAATCCGCAGTAAGCAGATGGACGCACTTCCGGGCGTTCGAATATTTCGCGGGAGCTTAATATTGCTCGTGGAGGGAAATAAGAGAAAAGGACAGTGGCGCGGAGCAGAGCGTGTAGAGAGTTTGCCATGATGGAAAATCAACGTGGATGTGGTAGCGGAAAATGTTCCACCACTCTACTTTCTTCGTCCTTAAGCTAAGAATTCTTCCTAGCGAAGGACGAGGAAACCATTTGAAGAACCTTATCGAAGGACATCGCGCATAACTACGAAAGAGCACCGACTACGAAGGCCGTAGACGAAAAGGGGATCGCGACGACCGCGTATCCTCCCTGGAATTACGGAAAAAGTTCCTTGCGTCGTCGCTCCACGACCGTGGGGGGGTGACTAAATTTTCGGTGCCTTATTATTCGGGCCAGATCAGAATTTCGCAAAGGCCTAATGGTGTACGCAAAAGTTCTTTCCCGTCGTGCTCACGTGGGCGTCTGAGAGAGAGCATTTTTGGGAAGGAAAGCGCGACGAGGTGCATGGACGGGGGGCGGAGGTGGAGGTGACGGCTGGAGACGGGAAGGGGGTTTTATGGGGGTGGGGTGAGGGAGCTAGTCACCGATGGGGGTGCGCGGGGGTGGAGGTGGTGGATTTTCGTGACGTTGTATCGCCGTACCGGGGGTAGGGTGGTTTTCGGGGTAGCAGGGTGGAGGGTGCGATGGAAAAGGTGCCCCACCCCAGGCGTACGGTCCAATCGGAATTCGCCGTAGTTTTTGCCCACCTTTCCACCACCATCGTCGGCCGCGGCGGCTGCCACCACCACCGCCACCACCACTACCGCCGCCGCCAACGCCGCCGACGCCGCCGACCGCCACCGGCTGCGGCAGTCGGCGGTACTTCCACCCTCACGACCCGCGCACTTCGACGTGTATTTTTCCCCTCTGAGGTCGTGCGAGGGTGGCTTTTCCACCCCCTCGCCTCGGCCGCTCTCTTCCTTCCTGCTTGGTCGTGGCCGCCTCGCGTTTCTCGTCCTCTCCTCCACACGCCGGCCGTCCCCGCCGCCGGCATCGTCAGAGGGGTAAAATCGGTGTGCCGGGGGTGTGCGCAGTACGCAACTTTTGCGCGGACGATGGCGCCGAGAGAGAAGCGGTGAGAAAGAGGGATGGAAAGAATGTGTGTGCGTGTGTGAGCGCGCGTATGCGTGTGTGTGTGTGTGTGTGTGTGAGAGAGAGAGAGAGAGAGAGAACTGGGGATCAATTTCGAAACACACTCTGTTCTCCTTGAACCTCTGAGGCCTCCGAATCGATTCGAACTCAGTCGCGTCTTACCGTTCCGCGGCAGCCTCGAGTATCTCTTACTTCTGGTCGCAGAAGCTCCCCTTGATCCTTTCCCACTCGCTCCCTAAGCCCTGGATTTTTTAAAAAAGCCCCCGCCTCGAGCTCCTCTATCCTGTGGTCTTTCCTTTCGGATTGCACCGTCTTCCCCGGGGATTCCCACCCCTTTTTCGTTTTCTATTCTTTGGTTAGAGAGGAAAACTCCGGCGCGTCCGGTTAGCAGGCTCCAAGAGGGATGCCGGTATTATGAGATTAGTGGTATTCCAGGCTCTAGCTGCGGCAAGCAGGCTGGGGCCGAGGTGCGCGACCGGTGGAAGGAGAGTAAAAGGGACATCGATTCGAAAGCTCACGAAATAAATAGACAGAGAGAGGAAATATTCGGCTCAACAAACGATCGACAAGATTTCTGTCGATCGTTTATTGAGCCTCATAGTTCGCTTGTCTGTTGAATTAAGGCACTTGTGATTTTATTTGGTTTAAAATATATTTAAAAAGGCGGAGAAGGTCGAGGATCCTACCGATCCGGTGGTTTATACGTTACTGCCGATTCGACCTTTCAATGCGAATTTATTATCGCGGTGATCATTAACTACCCCCACCCCCTCCTCGAACCTCCTACTCCTGCTTTATTGACTGGTTTGTATGCTTTGCTTCGGCTTCTCCCCCCCCCCCCGCTTCTGCTCCTCCTACCCCTTCCCTCGAATTCTCCTTCCAACATGGACCTGCCCGCGAGGTTCGCTCGCACGACCTTCGATTCGATCAATCGTTCGACTCCCGACGTAAACAAACTGGCGCGATTGGGTCGAGAGGGAGTTATTGAGATATCGGTGAGTAATCTCGCGCGTCTCGTTCTCGCGCTCGACGAAAAGGTGTTACTTTCCAACAAGAAGAGGAACATATAGCGAAAAATTGAAATAAACTATTCTCGCGCCCGGGTTACATCAGCGTCTAATGTCCTATCCGCCGTAGTAAGAACGGTGAATTTGTGGCAAAAATATTCGCGCCAAATTTTAATCTTAACGCACAGCGAACATTTTTGCTAGGGCGATTCCGGCTTTATATTCGACGATATCACGCGATCGTTTAACGCGTCACGGAGGGGACGAGAAAAAAGTGGATAATATCGAAGGCCCGCGACTTTTCGACAGCGCGGAATATTCTTGGGCTAGGAAAGCTCGTCGGCATTTTGCCTGCTCGGTTCCTTGATACTTCGGGCAGCCTTTTTGCACCCTCCATCTGTCCGGACCAACCCCTTTCTTCTTCCACCGCTCCCGAGTCTCCATACACTCCGCAGTCCTCTTCTCTCTTTCGCTTCTCAGTCACGGGGGGAGAAGCAGCGAGAGAGAGAGAGAGAGAGAGAAAGAGAGAGAAAAGGGAGAGAGGAAGATCGTCGGAGAGGGAGACTTTCTCTCTCTTTCTCTCTCTCTCTCTCTTCGTCTCACCGCGTGCTCTCGTGAAAATCCTCGCGATAAATTATGCCGTGCGGGAGGGAAATAAATGACCCACCCTCGGCTGGCCCTTCCACCACCACCTTCTCCTATAGCGGCCCTCGTCCACCGTTGACCATTCCGAACTTCAATCCCCAGCGTGCATGAAACCACCCTTTACCTCCGCAGGCCCCGTCGACCTCCGTCATTGCCGCCGCCGTTCTCCTCCTCCACCACCTCCACCACCTCCACCTCACTTCCACCTTCCTTCTCTTCCTGCTCGTCTCGCCTCCTTCTCTACTACGACGAATCTACCATCTACCACTCTCCTCCCACCACCACTCATCTCCTCGACTCCGCCGCCCTTCTCCTCCTCTTCTCCTTCCCCTCTTCCTACTTGTCCTCCTCGTTCTCCGCTCTGCCCACCCGACTGCCACCTCTTCCACCCCCTCCTTCACCATTCGCCTGCCAACCTCCGCTACCTCCTGCGAACCAACGACCAGGCGGCAGCTCCGCTGCGAGGAAAGCCGGCTTTAAAATTATAATGGCACGCGCAATTTTGATAACCGTCGCCTGAACCACCGCCAACGTCCACCACCACCACCACCACCACCAACCATCCACCACTACTAGTACCGCCACCAATGTACCTCGGCGTTACGCTCCCACCCACTCCCGTCGGGTTTTGCTACCAGCTCTCCTAACCTCCCCTTTTTCACGATCCTTTGATATTTCACTGCACGTACCCACCACCGTTCACCGTAGCTTCGCCATCGTCCACCTAGCTCGAAGCGAAGGATAAGAATTGCACAGGTACCTGTGTACGCAAACATTCCAACGTTCTAGCATGAAATTATCGATTTGGGTCGATGCGTCGAATCGATCGATTTGAGGGGATGGATGTTGACCTTGATGTTTCGCTCGTCGTTTCATGGTGGATGAATATGAGCAAAGCTGGAAGAGCGAAGGAAAGGAAGGGAGGAAGAGAGGAATAGTAACGCTTCTCGAGGATGTTCGCAAATTTTCGTTCATCGTCCCGTTGCCTTATTGGCGATAATTAAAAATTCGATTAATGCTAATGGCCCGTCAACCGCTTCCTTTAATTTTGGAACACGAGACGTTGAATTATCTTTATAACGGATAATCTCAGGGCACTCGATCGACACGATTCAGTCGCGCTTGCATAATGGCGAAGGTTTCTCAAAAGTTCATGGGACTGAAAGAGGCGGAGAGTTGAGAGAGGCACGTGTCGCTTGTTGCGTTTGACTAGAACGATGGGCGACTGCATCTCAATCCCCTTGGTCTAGCGGTATGCGTTGACCGTGATCCTATTGGGGTTAGACGACGAATCAAGATACAATTGGCTTCGCAGTAAACTCAGTTTGCCGAACACGAGGAGAGTGGGTGGTGAACGGAGTGGAAAGGGAGGTAGCGGGTGCGCGAGTGGCTCCCCTACGTGGACACGTCGAATTCGTCCGCGGTCGACCAGTGCTGTCGGGATAGAAGTGTGCCACTTCCTTTTTTTCACCCCCTTTCTACCACGATTCTTTTTTTTTCATCTCAGCTTCTCGCTCTCGGTCTCCTTCCAGAAACAACGCGGCAGTTCAAGCAGCATTACGCCCGCGTAATATTAACGTCGCGTGTTCACCATTCTCACGTCCACCCTTTCCCACCCTCTTTCTTTTCCTAAACTCGTTCACTCGCTCCCTTCCCCTCTCTCATCCCATCCTTCGTACCCCGTGACCACTGGCACCCACTCTGCCGAGGTCCACAGCCGCGTTGCCCACCCCCACGAGTCTTCCTCAACCACCAACCTCTCTCTTCTACCCCTCGGACGAGCCCTGCGGGGGCAAACAATGGCGCGACGTCGGACACGAGAATGGCTCCGCTTTTGTAGCCGGAAATTGTTTAAGCTTTTGTTATTTTGCGGCTTCTAAATCTCAGACGTCAACCCCCGCTCCTCGTTCCTTTCTGCGCCAGCCTTCGTTGCAGCGCAGAGAGAAACTGTAGAGCGAGGAGGGGGAGGAGGAAGAGAACGAGAAGATGATGAGGGGGAAAAGGAAATGAAGAGACAGAAAGTACGAACGAGCCTTCCGTGCCTACTGTTCGACCTCTCTTTTTGACACCGACCACTCCTCTTTCTTTTCATCGGAAAAAAAGAACCGTGAAAATGAAAAACATCCAAGTCGCATCCTCACATTTTTCCCTCTCGATCGTGGAGACTTCGACGGAGAGAATGCGATTCGATTTACCGCTATTAGTGAGAATTAATGTATACCAAAAATACAATTAATCCTGTAATAACGAACTGACTATAGAAATGCCGCTACGACGATTGTCCTAAAAGTCGCGAGTTCACCGACTCCTCGCGAAACGTACGAACGAAATTACGCAATGGCGGGCGAGCTCGCGGGGCGTACATTTTTCGCGCGATAAAATCTTGACTGCCCGCGACGACGACGTATGAATGGCGGCGAGTCGTAACGCATCGGCCGTCGTTAACCCATCCCTCCACTTCGGCCTCCACCTCCGGCATAGCTGTGGAAAAAGGTGGTCGCAAATTTTGAAGTAAATAAACGTATTCCCGCGGGGAGAGTATCCCGAAGAAAAGCGCGCCGCTATTAAACGCTATACCTTTTTTAATTAGTAACTAGCGGACTGTTTAACGTTCTTCGCTAGATATTTATAAAGCGGCCGTCTCTTCTCCCGTCGACCCTTCGTTTCTCTCGCCTCGGTCTCCTGCTCCCGCGAGCTCGCCGGAGGGAGGCGGGGGTCGATGGAGATGGCGGACGCGGAGGTGAGGAGGAGAAGGCGGAGGCCGGTGGAAGAGGACGCGAGGCAGGGCGGTGGATGGGTTAGGGTGAACGGAGGAGGTAGCGCACGGACTTTTGTGGTGGTTGGTGCCCACCTATCGACTCTCGCGGCCTCTGCTACCGCTGCCTGCCTCTTGCTCGTCTCGCTCTCCGACTCTCTCTCTCTCTCTCCGTCCCTCCCTAATTCTCACCCACCTTTCTCGAACTCGTTCTGCCCCCGCCCTTCTTCACCACCCTTTCTCCACTCTCGACGCGGCATCACCCTTACTCGCGCTCTCTCGTGTTCTCTAGTTATCCTTCCACTCCTCCGAACTCCCCGTCCTCTTTCTCTCTTTCTCTTTCTCTCGACTTCTCTTTCCCTCTTTTTCCGCTTCCGTGCCTCCTTCGTTCTCTTCCACTTCGTTCTGTTTCTCTCCCGTGACTGGTGCGCCACGTCGCGCCGACCTTCGTGCACGTAGATGAGGGAGGTGGAGTAAAAAAAAAAAAAAAAAACACGCACGCATGCACGCACGAATCCTACCGAAGTACGCGCGCGAGAGAGCTTCACCGCCGCCGCCGCCGTTACCGACCGTCGCGAGGAGTGTAGCACGGATGACGCGCGCGCGCACGTACCCAGCACTACGCCCACACGTATCCTAATTTCAGGGAGCATTCGGCGCAGCTGTGCCACTCGCATGTATCGTGCGGGCTCCCGAAACTCCGAAATTTCGTGCAAATAGCACGGGAAGGAAGCCGTCCCTGATTAAACTGGTTATTTCGTAGGGAAAAAAGAACGTCGGTGAGGGTGGCTGGGGGTTGGATAGGGACAGGAGAGAAGTGGGGATCGTTACGGGGAGCGAGAGGTGGGACAAAATTTGCAGGAAATATTAGTCTTCGGCTACTCGCTATCGTTCTGGCGAACGTAACGAAAGGGA
Source organism: Tiphia femorata (assembly GCA_944319695.1). NCBI lineage: Eukaryota > Metazoa > Arthropoda > Insecta > Hymenoptera > Tiphiidae > Tiphia > Tiphia femorata. The sequence goes on from OX090902.1 coordinate 9,063,364, forward strand.
TAGCCGAAGAGCGAGAGAGGAAGCGAGCGGCGAACGCGAGACGTGCGATTTTAATAAATTCGTTAATTAGGGGGGAGAGTAGGGGGACGGAGAAAAGAGAAACTTCGCGAACAGTTAGTACGCGCCATTTCACACGTGTGCTTTCATATCGACGAGGAGAGGGATCCCTTCGCTCGCGCGTGAGAGCGAGCGAGCGATTTCGAAACGTTTGCTTCCGTTCGGATCAGAAAAGTGGAAAGAGGATTTCTCGTTAGGAAGGTTTTAATCGCTTTATTTACGAGCGCGCTCGTATGCGTCGATTAAATTATCGATTATGATTTTTCGCTCCTCTTTAATGAAATGTCCGGCGCGGCGCACTCGCGGATGCCGCCTGACGGGCGCGTAAGCGTGCACGTTGGGTTATTTTAGATTCCCTTTTAGGGGAATTAAGTTTCAAGATCGACAAATTTCCATACAACGAATAGGGAATTTACATTTCCATTCATGTAGGAAATAAGTTTCCTCAAACCTTAAGATTTTTCCCTTGCCTTGCTAAAAATGTGTTTCTACTTTCAAATTAGACGTCGTCGCTTAAATTAATGAAACGCGGAGTAATCGATTCTCTAAAAATGTTGGAGCTATCGTCAATGAAGCAGTTCGGCTGCTCGTAAAATCCTCAACGATTAATAAAATCGAAGAGATCATTTTCAAGGGTGACGAACCCTTCGAGATGTCGTCCCTGCGAAACCCTTAAAGCGAAAGAAGTGAAAAAAAATGGTCTATCCTCCTCTGATTAATTCCACAATTACATAGGCAGGGGCGTTCGCATTACCGGCTAAAAAAATTACCAGTACCCTACTAGAACGGGGCGCGTAGGTTCATCCATCCCCGTGTCAAATAGATTCGCGGATATATTGGCAGCGGGAGGGGTTGGCGTGGGAAATTCGTACGTAAATTCAGGAGAAACGGAGAGAGGGAGAGTGAAAAAAGAAAAGAGAGAACGGGGTTGTGTATGCGGGAAGGGTGGAGGGAAACTGGTGTACATCTTGTAAACTTTCACCCCGGTTTGGAGGTGGGAGGTGGCCCCGAGGATGCGCGCCCCGCCGAGAGCGCGATACTTGCGATTGAATCGAACGATCGACACGTCGAAGGATTCTCACGTGGCAGTCGGTCAGGACAAAGCAGTGGACAAGGAGGGGCGAGTGGGGCGAGAGAGCGAGAGGAGAAAGAGGGAAGAGGAGAGGGATGTGAGGGGGGGGGGACGAGTCCTCGTGTGTGTACGCGGAAAACGAAAGAGCGATATCTGTCGAGCGATCGCTCCGTATTGAAGGAGGACAGGATGGCTAGCGAGAGGAACGAGGAGTGCCGCGAGCGTCAGAGGGAGAAAGGGTGAGAGCAGGGACGCGAGGAAGGAGAGGACCGGTCGATGATACCGAGGGGTGAGACTGCAGTTTACCTATAACCCATAAATCGACCCCACTTTTCTATTAAGAGACGCACGATTGACTTGCGTTGTTCGGCTTCCTTCCCCCGATATCGTCGCTCCGTCTCCTCCTCCACCTCCACCTCCCCCCTCTTTCGATCTCTCAATCTCTCCTTCTCCTCGTTTCTCCTTCGATCTTGCCCCTTCTCTCTCTCACTTTTTTCTCCCCACCCTCGTTCGCCAGCCAGCGCTCCTTTTTATTCTTTTTTTCACCTTTTTTTTCTCCCTCTCCTCTCCCTCTTCTTCGTGCGCACAGCCTGCGACCAGGACGAACAACGACCCCCTTCTTCCGTCTCTCCCTCTAGTCGAATCCCTCTCCCACCCCCCTTGAGACCTTAGGGCCCCTCTCCCCCTTCAACAACCGCCACGCCAATCCCCACCTCACTCCCCGCCACTCTCTCCTCTTCTCACCGGCGCGCATCCTGCGCAAACCTCGTTCAATCCCTACCAACCTGCTCTCGTCGTTCGGTACTTTTTTCCTCGTGCTCCCCCCCCCCCGCCCCTCACGCGCGTCTACTCACGGCACGGAAAAGCCCGAAAACACGACCAGGCCCGTATCGACACGGCGAAAAAACCCGACGCTCCTACGGCGCCCTCAAGTTCTCCTTTCTAGAGAATAATTTCTACGTGCTTCTCCTTCACGACTTACACTCAACGCGAATGTCTCTATACGATTGATCATGTTATGGAAGGGAGGATGAACGGTCGAGGGTTGCAAATATTCGATAGCAATTCACTCGGGTAAAATTGAAGGAGTAGCAGTAGTTGTTTTCGTTTGATTAGACGCAAGGGATTTGATGCTGGGTATATTAAAAAGTTCTGAGAGTTTAACGAGTGGGACGGCAAAATATCGAAATTTCCACCCTCATTTGTCAATCAATGGGAACGAAAGAATTAGGAGCGAAATTAACGAGATCCTATGAAAGCAGGGTGGAGCATTTGCATACTCCTCGCGTTAAGGTTCAGAATTATAGTTTCGTCCGACGACTACAGAGAGTATAACGAGGAGAAAAAGGATAAGCAAATCCCAATCGTTCGATTCTTTTCCTAATCGTTCGTAGCGCGGGTATAAACGAACGGAGGATAATTAACGACTATTGGATAAATTACTACTTTCCGGCCAATTGGAGAGTTCGAGCGATAGGATGTTGCGGCCGGCAGTGGTCCCCCCTCGTGCGCCGTGTGCATCAACGAAATATGATTTCGAAGTAGCCTGCATCGCGTGATCTGGCGCGAGTGTACCCGCGAGCTCTCTCGGGTAGTTACAGTAGTTACGCTTCGTCCATGGACAAGCTTATACTGATTTTTTCACGATTCGAATCACGATTGCAGTAACGACCAACTAAAAAAAAAACAGAACCAGAGAAACATTAAAAAGAGAACATTATTTTAGCGTATCATTCGTGTAATTCTTTGCTTAAACCATTTACACGTCATTCAAGAACGGGCAAGCCTATGATAATATTTCGACGATTCGAACCGTCCTTACGAAAATTTAAGCTGTGAAATTTAAAATTGTCAAGAAAAACGGGGATCACCGTATGTAGTCAGAGACGAGAAGGAGATAGCAAAAATCTAAAAAAGCAAGCACAAGTGATACAGTAAGAGGATTCGTAAAGAGCAGCACAGGAGAGGAAGGACTTAGCTGAAGTCACGCGTGCAAAAGGACGAGTCTCCAATGGGTACGTAATATCTACGCGAATGGAAGAAGGATTCTCAATTTAGTTGAGCCGATGCGTGCCGTGCTCTACGCGATCAGTTTAGTCAGTTGCGGGAAGGGTGGCACCCGCCGTGGTAGTAGTCACTACCCGACTATAGACGGACAGTGGATACTGGGCAATGGAAATCCAGGGATAATTACGAGGCCATGGGATAATTATCGAGGCTCACAGATTAGCCCTTTAAATTTCGCCGAATTGTACGACGTATTATGCGGCGGGGAAAGCGGGTGGGTGGAGAAGAGGCACGAGCGCAACGCTTTCGGTCGAGCCGCTGCCGTGAATGCCGGATAGAATGAGATAATGACTGTTTATATGTTTCTGTAATGCAGGGAGTTATGGAGGTTTGTACGGAACAGCGCAAATCGTGGCGCTCTTGATAAATCTCGTTAGTTTCCCTCGTCGATGATAAACATAATTAAAGAGTAATTTTCGGCTGCGCGAGCGAGCGTTAGGCGTGCGCCCTGAGCCCTCCTCGTCGTCAGACTCTCTTCCGCTCTCGTCTCTTTCCACTCGGCTTTTCTAATTCGACTATGATAGGGGCGCGGCGCTGCCGATGGGTTCTACATCGGGGTGTCTTTATTGGCGGACATTGCTCGATAATGCGCTCGGTGAGCGTACCTTTCGGTCGAACGTCCGAGAATCGCGTCGATATTTTCGGAAGACGATTTTCCCCCGTTATTTTCGCGCTTATGAATGAAAAGACCCTTCGTACGTACATACAACCACCAAGCCAAAATGATAATACTCGAATCATCAGGGCACATAACAGCTAGTGAGGCGAAGCCGACTGCGAAACACAAACCTGAGGATAGCGACGATGAGCCCGTACACGGAATCGCGTGGGACGACCCATAAAGGGGAGCTTCGACGCGTCTCATCAACAGTGAAACACGTTAAACTCCACCTTTTATAAACATTTAGACAAGACCAACGTATATATTAAGCACTGGGTGAGTGGGCTCGTATATTCTCTCATGGACGCACCGCGACGTCGCGCGCGACCGTAGTCGGGGGGCTGCTCGGTCCAGGGACCTCTTAAAATACACCCCTGAGACGAGCGAACGAGAGAGGGGTGTTGTCCGACAGAGGAGAGAGCCACAGAGAGAGAGAGAGACAGAGAGAGAGAGAGGGAGAGAGAGAGAGAGAGATGGGCGAGGGTGGTGGAGATGGATGGCCATGGGGGGTGCTCTGGGAATAGGAGAAAGAAAAAACGGTGGAGGTGGAGGGTGGGTGGTGGAAAGAGACGGCGGAGGGTGGCGATGTCGGTACCAGCGGTGGAGAAGGAGAACGGAGGTGAACGAGGAAGGAGAGGTGGAGGAGGTCGAGGGAGAGGGTGAGGCGAGGGGGTTGGAAAAAAGGTTAAGGGGAACGAAGGGTGAAGGGAAAAGACGCGGTGGTCTCACGCGGGAAAGGGCGCCGCCCCGCACGTACATACGTTTGAATTTCGAGCGCAGCCATTGCAGCGCGAGGGCGTGGCTGCGCAGACGCTCGAAAAGAAAAATCCGTACCGCGGGGTAGCAGCGGCGTCGGCGTCGGTGTCGGCGTCGACGTCGGCGGCAACGGCGGCAACGGCGTAGAGTGGCAGCGCGCGCGCGCCTCCGTTCCCAACGGCGGCGGCGGCGGCGTGATCGACGAGAGAGGAAAAAAAGGGGGAGAAGCGAGTGGACTAAGAGGGACGAAGGAGGGAGGAAAATGCGCGCACGAGCAGACAAAGCGAGCGCCTCTGCGCTCAACGTAGCGCGCGCTCCTCTCTCGGGACAGAGGCCTCCCTACATCCTCGTCCGTCCTTACGTTCCACGCTCTTTCTTTCTCATCCTCTCTCTCCTTCTTTTCCTTCTCCCACTCGCGACAAGTATTCGTACGTATGTATTTTACCTCTCCCTCCGACCCCTCCCAGGCCCCTTCTTTACCTCTTGGTAACGCTTCTCCCCTAACATCCCCGTCTCCGTGTCGCGCACCCCCCTACCCCTCGCTTTCCACGTCCGATTCCATCCCTTTTCCACCTTTTCATTCTTCCTCGTCACGGTGACCACCTCTCTTTGGTACCCTCGGAAATCCTCCCTTCCTGTCTCCCACTCACCCCCGCGCTATTTCACCTCTCCCTGCGCCCCTCTTTCCTACAACACTAGTAGGAGAGCCGGGAGGAGACTTTTTCGAGAGCAATGGAGAGAGAGAGAGAGAGAGAGAGAGAGAGGGAGAGAGAGAGAGAAAGCACGATGGTACTCGTGGAAAGAAGAGAGGAGGAAGGACGGACCGGAGGAGGAAGCACGGGTAGAGAGCGAGCATCAAAATTATTTTCCAGCGGGCACCACCGGCGCGGCCGTGCCACCCCGAAATTTCAGCCCTTTAATTTCAGATGGTATGATAATTCGCGGCGATATTTCACACGAGTCTGGAGCCTGGCTCAACGTGGATTTTATTGCGACCGTCCGCGCCGAGCCGGGCCCCGAGCTCGAAAATTTCCACAGAATTACCGAAAAAGGGGTACCGCCGGAAAAGGCGGTCTACAAAGTTGTTAATTAATCTAGGCACCCACGCTCGGAGAGTGGACATAACCGTCGTCCAGCGTACCCAACTCCGCACTCCCCTGCTACCGACACCACCGACTTCGTCTTGGTCGATACGTAATTGCTTCTGCTCGCGAGCACCTCTTCCGGACCGTGAACGATAGGCATGAACGATGCTCGTGTTAAACTTTGAAATTTTCCGCAGGGGCGTACACTTTCGGATAGAATAGCGAAATATTCAGTTTCCGTGGAAATATTTATTAATATGTACTTCCCAATCGATACTGACATATGGTTGAATTACACGGTGTACCAAGCGTTCATCCGAGCCATTAAAACTCTCTTCGCTCAGCTTTCAACTCTATGACGTATGTATGCCTTACGAATTCGTTCCCAGTAGAGATACTCGAAATTGGTCCGACACCGTGTACTCTCCACGTACTGTGGGTATATCGTAACTTCTGCAGCTAGGAACATTTTGTGCAACAAACCTGGATAATCGATACAACAATTTCTACAATACAGCTGGCTTCGACAAGTTTAATATGTCCGGTAAAAGTTTTACTTGTTTCATAAACGCTCGCATAATCCATAGCACGATTAAAATTCACCGGTTGAAATGTGTCTAACGTATTTTTAGTATTCGAGAGCCCTGTAGTGCACTGAAGCGAGCTTTAGAGCCCTCTCCACCGTGAGACAGACGACGCAATCATCGTAGCCATCCTCGAAAGAAGTACGTCGTCAGACGGTACGACCGTCCGACAGAAATCTGGTGAGAGGAGAAGCTTTTGAGAGGATGAAGCTTTCCGACGACGTTCGGTGCAAAAGGGGCCAGCAGGATTATCACCGGGCGTCGTTCTCAGCGCCTATTCTCGGGATGGGCATAGTCATAGGTGACCGAACAAATGGGCTAAATACCCTCGCATGCTTTAACATCCACCGTGGTTGACGCGGGGGGCGGTAGAGGTGACCAACGTCGGGGGTGGGAAGGGATGGTGATGGGGTGAGGGTCGGTGGTCGCGCCGATGGGTAGGGGTAGTGAGCGGCGAAGCACCATCCAGAACTTTATCCCCGACGGTGCAAAGCGGCGCAATTTCGTTTTGGATGCGAGAACGGGGGGCGGTAAGGGAGGTTGGCAGTGGTGTTGGCCTCGGGGGCGGAGGAGGCGGTGGGTGGTTGAAGCGGTTGCCCAGAGAACCGGAGAACGAAAGGGAAAGAGGAAGGAGGAGGAGGCGAAGGGGTGGGATCGAGAAGGGTGTCGTGGGGAAAGACAGGGTAGAAGCGGGGAGGGGGAGTCGGGGTGCCCAAGAGGGGTTGGGGGTGGCAATTTTTTAAAATTAAGGCTGTTAAACCTAATCTCCAGGTGTGCGGACGCACGCGCGTGGAAGTCGTAAAAACTCCCAGTGGTGGGCGCCCAGAGCCGTTGCCACACACCTCTCCTCCGGGTGCCGAACAGAGACTCTCTTCTTCTTTACCCCTTTGGCCGTCGTTTCTCTACAGACCCTTTTTCGCCCTTCCACCCTTCCTCGTGCCCTTCTTCCGCCGTAGCTCGGGTCGCGCAACCCTTCTGGCGAAGGCAACGGTCCTCCGCCAACGGCCTCCTCTTCCTCCTCCTCCACCACCCCCTCGACCACCGCGTCGCCCTTGACGTCCCTGGGCAGTGGTTAAATTGCCGTACGAAACGTTCTTAATGTCCGGCGACGGTAGGAGATCTCTCCGCACCCCTGACCCTCTCGCTCTCTCTTTCTCTCTCTCCTTCTCTTGCTTCCAGTTTCTCCTAATGTCTCGTTTTCTCTCTCCGGAGGTCTCGTACCTCCACGTTTCCACGAATTCACGTAAACGTTAAATTTCTCCTGTGTCTGCCATCCGCTGGGGAACCCATCCACCCCCCTCTCTCTTTCTCTTTTCCTCCTCGCCATTTGTTTTTAAGGTCCCGTACCTTGGCGCCTTTGTTTTTGCACCAGAGACGCGCCCGGCAACCCAACGGAAATGACTCTGCCGCCATCATCATCCACTCGTTACCATGCGAATCACGAATATTCCTGGCGAACGATAAACGGGAAAAGTTCTCTGCTTGATATTCCTCGTATTAAGGCTCGTTACGCATTGTCGACCAGTCGGCGGAGAGCAGGTTGTCGGCGACCATTGGGTATATGAAAATATATGAGATCGTGCGCACTTGGTCGCGGCGACCAACGAATTGTAGGCGACCGCGAAAGCACGAGCGACGCACAGGCAACTCGCTGACCGCGGCGACCAGTGAAATGCATTGAATTGATTGCACTCGTCCACACGGTAAGCAACTTTCCTAACGACCGACTGTAATTTGACAAATCGTCTGTATTGAGAACTTATAACTTTGCAGTCGGCGCAGTTAGTTGCCGAGGCTGGTTACCGAGTTTCGTCGCTGAGTATGCTTGCCTGATTTTTGATCTTCCGGCGGCTCGGTCTCCGACGATTGGTCAACAGTGGGCAACAGGCCGCACCGTTCACAATCCTTAGACTGGCGCTTGATCGACCTAGACGGGGAAGATTACACGAGGTAGCGAACAGGGAGGATACCGACGTTTGGTACGGCGATAATGCAAATCCTTCGCGTGAACGGTCGGGCTGGGTGGAGTAGATGATGTACTGAAAAAGAGTGACGCGTGATGGAACCGACCGCTTTATGATAAATTCAAATCGTATCGTCGAATATTTCACGAAGCCATCCGATCCGCGTCATGATGCATTAACGAGGCTGTACTAACTCCGTGTCTGCGTAAAACAAAGCCGACTATTCTCTGTAATTTCACGCCAAACAATCGGATAGACGAATCTTTCTCTCCCGGGTAGACCGTTATTCGGTGCATTTTGTATCCGTCCATGGCAGGGGTGCTCAACGCGCGTTCGATTCGCGCTCCACGCAGCCACGCAGACGAACCATCGCCTATTGGTTGGTCGACGAAACTCGACGCGTTGACCTCCTCTCGTGTTCGCGGGTCTACGTAACGTAGGGAATATTCTCGTTGCACACGGTAGGTTTTCGCATTATCCCTGTTCGAAAGATTCATGAGAGGCATTTTTCCTGAAACGAGCGAGACATCGACGGGAAGGATAAAGTTCGTCCGGGAGATGGGAATTGATTATTGGCGTGGGACGAGTAAATTTTTTATTTCCCGTTTTTTACGTTCTCGCTCTCCCTTTCTCGCTTTCTCTCGTTCTCTCAATCCTGTCCCGTTTCGGGGACAAAAAAACATTCACCGCGTTTAGCGAAATTTTTATTCGATGTATCTCCCATTGTTTGACTCGTAAATATTTCAATTGATGCGGCAGGCGGCACACGGCACTCATTGCATCTTGTTGTAGGTTCGCTGTTTTCGAATTATAGGCCTAAACTAGAATCTTTCAAAGAGCTCTTCTTCCTTCGTTCGGAAGAAATCATTCATTTCCCTGTTCGGATTTCTACTTTTCTCGGAGCGGATGTAAATAATGTAGATAAAGTGTTATTAAATAATTTCATATGGGCATTCTATTTGATAGTTGTTTTCGAAAATAATATTTGCATTTGCGAACGAATCTCTACTATTGAAATTAATTCTAGAGTGTCGTCTACGTAGAAATGATTAAACAACGATACTAAAGAGGAATTAGAATTTCGAATGAAAAGGAATCCTCGAGTACTCGGCGTTCTAGCGGGCCACGAAATATGAGCACGGCAGGTGCCTGCTAATGACTAGCGGGTGAAGCAGCAAGGAAAATGGCGAGCGTAGACTAAACACGGCAGACAAGAGGGAGGAGCTGTAAAAAATTCGTGAACTCGATTACTCCGGTGGTGATCGTTTCTTTAAAGAGTCACGACGCGGCCAGAGCAAGATCCGCGTTTGCATTCGTCCCTGCGGAATCGCGGACGAAGGAGCACGTGCATAATAGAAAAGTCGATTGACGCGCGGGGTGCCGCGCGGCACTAGTATCGAAGTCTCCCGGCGAGGGGTTTCCCTCGCACGGTTTTCCACGCGCGCGCGCGCGCGAAAAAGGCCCTACTCGAGCGCCGCCTGGTGTGTTCACTTTTTGGGGCTGGGGGTTGGTTTGAGTTTGGACGCTCGGTCGGTAAGGCAGCGGGCGCTCGGCGTCGCGACGGCACCGCGCGGCATTGGGGGGTCCGACGCGACGCGCGCTCCACGCGAAGAACACGCGCGAGTTACCGACTACCTGCGTGCGCGCCGAGGCAGAGCGGCCATCTTGGAAAAACGAAAGCGACGCGCGGCGACGTACGAAAAACAAAATGAAGGCGCTTGCGCCGGCGGTCCGGTATTGAGCGAGGCCCCCGGCGCCTTTTTGTATTTTCATCCTCTCCTCCGGCTGCGCGCGCGCGCTCTCTCTCTCTCCGCTACCCCTTCCGCCCCCACCGCCTCCACCACTGACCTCCCCCACTCCACGACTTTTCCCGCCCTTGCCGACGCCGGCGTCCTTCCACCTATCCCCCCGGCTCCTCCGGTCTCCTCCGCGCCTATCAACCGTTACCCAACACCCCCTTCGCTACCCCCTTCTTCTCCGGGCCACCATAGACCCTCTCTCGTTCTCCTTCACGTTTCTGTCGACTCTCCTACTCCGGCGTCGTCCCACGACTCCGGTACTTCCACCTACTACAGACCTAACCATCCACCCCGGCGCCACCTCCACCCTTCCACCCCCTCCGTTGCCACCTCTCTTCCTTCAACGCTCACACGCGCGCAAGCCCGTCCAATTCGCCACCCACCCCCCTTACCCGCAATTACTCCTCTTCCTCTAGTATCGCGCGACCGGTCGACCGTTCCTTTTTTCCCTCTCGCTCTCTCCGCTTTTCTCTTTCTCTCCATCCATTTCTCTCTTTCGCTCCTACCCGTCACCTCGTACGCGCCATCTCGCTCTAACCATTCGCCACCACGGCCAGTCCCTCCTCTCCCTACCCCGGTTTTCTCTTTTTTGCATTTTAACACGTTTTTAAATGGACGGAAAAATAAATAGCGCCTCTTGATTCGATTATGGCCCCACCGAGTAATCGGTACCGACGATTTCCATGCGACGTCGTCGCCGCCGGTACCTGATTGGCTCCGCCCTTTGTTCCTCGAGGACGATCTTTTTGCACTTCGCGATGAGCCTACGCGGATGGCATACGTTGCGTGAACACGATCGACGCATCGACGATAAGAGAGTGGCGACTGGGTAGATGCTCGGCGAGAGATCGAACAACCGCGCGGCGGCGCGGTCGTGAAGGCCGTCGAGAGAGCGTCGTCCAGCTCGTGTGTCGGCGGGAGGGTGGGCTGCTCGAAGGGGATGACTCCTAAATAGATGCGTGCGTAGCGCGCCGTGGCGCCCTCTACGCCGAGCGAAGAAGGGTAGAAACGTGGCGCGGCAGATCGATCGTTCCCGTGCAAGCTGGGAGAGCCTCATGGTCCCGCGGTACAGTCATTTTTCCAAGTGGAGTCATCGACTGGCAAATTCCGCGAGCAAGAAAAAAAAATTCACTTGCCAGCAGACTCCGCGTCGATTCGCATCGATTGTTAATCGTTTGTCGATCCATTTTTCATTTCGCATCTCCCCGATGCGTTTATTCTCCTCATTAAGTTAAAGTACAGTCACGGCGCCCACAAGTCGAATCGTCTTTCGATGAAAATTCCACCGCTCGCTTTTCGCTCTTTCTTCTTTGGTCCTTCGTCTTTAGCTCTTAATACGAAAGACGTCTGGATACGCGCAAAACACACGAGAGTAATAAGTTACGTTGCGTAGAGGGCGGAAAGAAGTAAGGAAGAGTGGAGTAGAAAAAGAGAAAAGGGTAGGAGCGAGATGTTTTGGCGCCGGTGGCCATGCGGGGGTGGTGGACAGCCGGCGTAGAAGCAGCCGGCAGGGTATGACGTCCCACGGCGGTCTCTCTTAATAATCCCACATTCTTAAGCACGTCGACTTAATTTACATTTTAACCGTCCGCTCTGGCCTCGGCTGGCGGCGATGAGGACGCGAGAGGTGGAGAAGGTGGGAATGGATGCTGAAGAAGGTCGAGGGTGGAAGAAAAATGCAGGCGGGTCCAGACGGTAACCGCGAAGTTCTCGTACCTACGATTCTTTCGTCGGCGACTTTGCTCCCGCTTTTCTTCTTTTCTCATTCGGAACGGAAAGAGCTTTTATCTCGCATTCACGTTGAATGATCTCCGAGGCTCTCCACTTTCATCCTCTCTTTCGTAAATCTTAAAATGAAAACTTAAAGGGCATTGAAAAAGTGTTTCTCACGTTGGACGAGTGGGGAAAAAATGAGAGGATCTGCGTACATGGGCCAGAAGCCGAGCCCATAGACAAACTAATGAAATCACAATAATTACCTCGAAATTTTGCGTTGGGTAATCACGACGATGTAACCAGTGGAGGTGCAAGTCGGAGGATGGAAGAGAGAAAGCTGAACGCCGACGCACCATTGGGGAGCGCTTAGTAGCAACGGGCTTTCTCCCGTAGTAATGCAAGCGGCATAATATAAATTACATTTCGAGCTTATCTATACGCACTCGTTAATGTTCATCCTCCCGCGATACCGTTACAGTTTTACGTTACACACCCGTTTCCCTCTCCATGACTACTTTCCACTAGCTATCGCCGTGTTAATTAGCGAAGTGCACTGCCATTGCCCTTGCGTGGATTCTTTTAATAACGCGCTCGCGAAAATATTGTGAGATGGTCGCGAGGACATGGTCACTGTCTATGGGTAGCCCATGTCGAATTATTTTCATGAGAACGAGAGTAATCGTGGATTTTAGTTCACGGGGCAATGAGGATCCATTGTATCGCTTTTCGTCATATCATTAATGAACAATTTATTATCGTCGAGAAAAAGTGCGTTGGAAAGTGGAAGGTAAAGTGAAGGAAATGCATGATCGTGACGGCAAGTGTTCGGAAGGAATTTATTTTCTCGAGTTGGAGGTTAATCGTACAAGACGCAATGATCTTTCTCAACGCTCTTTCACGAGTCGCTGCACCCTTCGAGCGTGCATTTATTAAGGACAGTCACTTCCCTTGCCCCTTCCATAGCGACCCTCTTCTTCTCTCCTCATTCTCCTCCCCGAGACTCGCTTCCCTTTTGCGCCCCGTTCCCCGCGTCTAGATTCGCGCAGCTTCTACGTGTGCGCGTTCTGTGTGTGTGAGCGCGCGCGTGTGTGTGCGAGGGTGAACGCGCGCGCGGAAAATCCCCACCAGACTTACCGCGCGCGCGCGCTCCCCCACCACTCCCTCCTTTCGTAGCCCTTTCGTAGAAAGTAGTGGTGGGGAGGCCGGCGATTAGATGCATAGGAGAGGTTAGATGAAAGTTTAGATAAAATGCAGGGTGCGTCAGCTCCGTTCCGAGGCTCCATCTTCCTACGGGGGTCTCTACTCGCCGAACGCCTGAACGTACACCTAACTGCGAACGAGTTTATACTCCGGTTTTCACGATTGCGCTCCATTCCATTCCTTCGCGGTATTCTGTGGATGTGCAAAGAGGATAATAAATTAGATCGACGTCTTTTAAAAATAATATTGTTTCCAGAAACGCACACTGATTAATTTGATGTTTGTGCAGATGACTTCTTGCGGGTTCGTTGAAGCAGAAATCCTTCTGAAAAATTACTATTCACGGCATGCGTTCGTTGTTCGATGAATCAAATTCGTGGGACGATGGAATTCTCGTAAATCCATTTTGAAGAATTAACCATTCTGAACTATGAAAGGTTTCTGCAATTTGATTATACGTTCATTCGTTAGCCAAAAATTATAGCCAGTATTATTTCTGTATTATTCACCGGATCGAATAATATGTATTGCACGTATAACATTAACTACAATCAGATTAATATTTTAATTTTCTGCCTTAACGTAGACGATCGTAATGCCAATTTGAAAAAAGAAGGGAAAGCGTACGCTCCTTTCAACGAACTACTCGTCTTCCACCTCGTTAAGGTTACGCGCCTCCGTTTATTTTCGATAAATAGCTAATGAAAATGAAAAAAGAAGCAGATTTCTCGTCTAACGCAACAACGCACACTGTATAATCAGCGGTTATACGAGCTGTTCGCCTTCCCGCGTGAACAATCGAAGGGGGCGAAGTCACGCGATCTAACCCAACCGACCCATCGCGAAAATGCGCGTGCGGTCGAACTCTCGCCGAAAAGAAAGAAAATCGTTCCTTCGTCGATATTTCGAGCGAGAGCATGGCCACGCTGGCTTGTCGGCCGTACGAGCGGAGTCGACCGTAGATAATAAATTAATGAACATTATTCCGCTTTACCGTACACCGGTTCATTAACGTGGGCCGCCTTTTCGATTTTACTTTATTATTTAAGCGTGCGTGTGGGAGCACAATAGTTCGGCGGTTACAACTGCGGGACGAAATCTTTGAGCAAAAGGAGAAACTGGTTTGGCCATCCTCTCCTCTACGGCTTTTCTCCATCATCGCTTCCGTCATCGTCCCGCTCCACTATCCAGGGCGGATCGGCAGCAGCGCCGCTCAGCCGAACGGCGGCGGCTACGCGGAATATTTAATGAACAGTTTTTCGCTTTGTTCGCCGGACTCATTAACAACAGTGGCCCCCCGATTGTACTTTACTTGTCGGTTCTCCGCTGTACCGCTGTACCGGCGCTGTACCGGAGAACCGACGCCCGTTGCACAGAGGGTACAGTCGCGTCGGTGCATAATGAACAGGACGTTGCCACCCTCCTCCCGGTGCAGCTACCCTCCAAACCCCCCTACCTCATCCTCTCGCCTCTTTTCCACCCTCGGCAGCCTCGCTCGCTGTCTCACCCCCATCCACCCATCCGCTACCTACTCGCGCCCTCCACCCTTCTTCCTCGTTCCCACGTCCACCTCTCTCCACCCTCTTCCGCCACCCGGCCACCCACCACCCCCGCTGCCACCACTGCTCTCATCTCTTTCCCTCTTTCCCTTGTTCGCCGTTGCCCTCCGCGTTCCTATCTTTCCCGTCCTGTACCCTCTCCCTCCTCTCTCCCTTTTTCTCCTCGCACCTCTCGTTCTCTCCATCCACTCACTCCACCCACCACCCACTCTCCTTCATTCTACCTCTCTCTTTCCCCCCTGCCCCCCTGCCCCCCTGCCTTTCCATACTTTCTCTCTTTCTCTTCAACGCCGCGCCAATCCTCCGTAACCGCGTCCATCGTCCTCATCAACCTATTATTTCTCTGTATTATGTTACGTCGTGTTACGTTACCTGCGCCAGCCACCCTGCTACGAGCCTCTCCTCCGGGCGCGGCAAATATGATGATACCTCGCGCGCGCCGTTGAAGAAGATAGAAAAAAGGAAATTGTTGGAGAACCGTCGCGAGCGGCGGCCTCGCTGCCGCTGTTGGCGACCTCTTCTCGGACGAGAAAGACGTTCGCGAGCGGATTCTAACATTGGAATGACTTTTTTGCGATTTCCGTGATGAGAGAGTAGTGTCCAAAGGGAAATTCTCGGATGGTTCGCTGAAATATCAAGAGTCGAGTATGCTTCGCGATGCGGATCCTTTTGAACGGTTCGCCTTTTCACCCCAATCTTTCGTAGATGAGCTTCAAGAGGTCAACGCACTTCTCAGAATTTTTCTCTGCCCTCTCAGGCACTACTACCAGATGAGCCCTGGAATTATGAAAATACTCGAGTGGACGAGAGATATGCGTAGACCTAGCGAAGCTTGGGCAGTTGCCGGTTAACGAAAAGTAATGTGAGAAAGAGAGAAGCGAACGAGTGAATTGCATAAAACTTATGTTTGCGAAGTCTGTTGGTATGTTTGTGTAAGAATTCTTAATCGTTAAGCGTAAGGCAATGTAAAATTAATATGTACAATGCGCACGATATCGACACATGTGTATAGTGATAATTATTTATAAGTGATGTAACGCCGTAGAATTATAATGACAGCGTAATTAAAAATATGTTAAGATAAATACCAAGATAGTAAACATACAAAGGTACATACGTCGTTGTTACACGCGGTGTGGGACAGTTCGCGGAAAGAGAAAATGGAGATGACAAAGGCAACGAAGAAACGAATACAGGGAAAAGTGTGAAGCGCGCTGGACAGTCAAAGCCATTGAAACGAGAGAAATTTCGAGCGGGAAATGAACCAGTCGAAGAGAGAAAGAATTGTGGCGGGACAGACAAATTGATGCGTCGCACAGATCGAGAGATAAGTAATGTATGAAATGTTTAGCGCGGCGGCACGATAATAAAAAGAAAGAGAGAAAGAGAGAAGGTAGATTCTGACTGAATAAAATATGTCGATGTATTGGACGCCAGTCAGACTTTGTAATAATTATGTGCATCTATTTACTTCGGAAGATTATTAATAGAATCCTGGAACTTTTGGAGCACCGCGATGTAACGGATGTTATTTTTAATCATGCATCGTTACATCGACTGACCACGCATAAATACGATGGTTACGTTTCGATGTCATCCGATATCAGGTTGAACCGGTGAGTATGTTTAATCAATAATTATTACAAAATGCGATAATGTTTGGTCTGTTCTCTTCTAGCGTTAGAAATCGAATTGTTATTTTCTTTCAGAGCTATTCCATTGTACGAGATATTAATATGGATAGTTCGTCCAATGAGTATATTTAAAACAGCCTGGCTGCACGAATCTTTTTCGTGTCGAATTATATACTGGAAAACGTATTATAGTTGTACGAACTTTAATCCAGAATTCTAAATGAGTCATGAGTACGAAGTAGTAACAACCAAAATCCCACATAATACGTTCCCGTCGTGCGAGTCAGTATTACTCCTACGTGCCACCGAACAAAATTTCTCTAAACTCATGTTTCCCGATTGAACGTAAATTGATTTCTTGTAGGTCAGCTTTGGAATTGTTTATGTCGCAAAGAAGAATTTACGTAAATATGTTTAAACTTTGCGAAAGAGGTTAAAAAATATTTCCCTATGACGTGTGGAAGCGGAGTTGACCGACAATCACCAAATCAGGTTGAAATTAGTAAAAATTTCGTCATGAGGATTCCATTTAATTACGATGAAAGGCTTCCACCGCGATCGAGCTGTGCCTTCTTCAAATCTGGCCTAAAGGTCCAGAAAGGGGAGTGAAACGTTTCAATGACGTTGAGATGGAAACACGGCCCTGCGGGGACGGGGCGTGCAAAGCTTGGAGGAGAGGAGGGAAAGCGCAAAGGGTTAGCCATCGCTTTCCACGGAGCTCGTTCCAGGTCGAATTTGGAAAGAGAGGACTGTACGATGAAAATGGCACGCAACTTTACAACATGGACAGACACGTACAGGCGTGACAGGGTGCTGCCCTCTGCGGGTTAAAATTAGAGGGTGCTGTCCAAAGTTCTCCGCTACACGTTTGCATTTCCTATGCACTATTTCCTACGTGTGGGTGCGTACAGTCGCGCACGAAATCGAGGACTTTAAACATCGCTTCGTTTCGGGGTCGCCGGGCGTTTCTCGACCGACTCTCGATGGATGGTCGACTCGAGGTGATCGATGGACCTGTCTTTGGATTGGATGGTTCGGGTAACTTTTTTTTCGCACGCTTCTCACTTACTAAGGATTTTATGGCTTCTCTTGGAATAACATCGAATACTACCAAGCGTAATAAAACTCGCTTACGCAGAATTTAACGCGAAATTCACCCGTCCCGTAATAATAGATTCTTTTTTGCAGCAGAAATGTAATCGTATCTTCCCATTGCCGCCAAAATGAATCGTAGCGAGGGCAATTGGACTACCTTCAACGAGTACCTTCTTCTTGTCTCGCCTTTCGTCAAAATTACGCTGCAGCCTTTTTCCACATCTACCAACATCTAACCTCAGAAATTGGAAGTATCTAACAATCGCTTTTGCCAAGGACTGTACCCGCATATCCGTGTTCTCTCTCCAGAGGCATTAGACGCAGTGTATCGGCGGCCGTGCCCGCGCGCGAGTATTAGACACCATGCCCACAGCTCATTTGCCAACTCCGGCAAATTTACCAAATTTAAATGCAAAATCGGCCGGGTGCTCCGTCGGTCGCCGCGGGAGGAACGAAAGAGGAGTGCGAGAGCGGGAGGATTGTGCAGCCGGTAGTAGTGGCGAACGAGAGAGAATGAGAGAAAAAGAGGAGAGCTAGAGGCAAGCTGGGAGAACGAGCGAGGCGGCGAGAAGTGCGGTCGAAGTGGAACGAAGCTGGAGGATAGAAGAGGGAGGCAGATGGTTGCAGGATAGTGGAGTCGGTACGAGGGAGGTGAGTGGACGGGTGAGGGAGAAACTCCGATAAAGAGAGAGAGAGAGAGAGAGAGAGAGAGAAAGAGCGAGAGAAATGCAGACGGACAGATAGAGAAAGAGAAGAGGAGAGAACGAGAGGACGGGAGAGTTCGTGGTAGGAAACTCAAATGGTCGCAATGGTGCAGTATAGTAGTCAGCCGGTTGTCAGGCACAGCATGCGATTGGTTCGTTGAGCGTACGTTGCCTCTCTACTCTTCTCTTCTCTTCCCGATGCTACCGCAGCTCGTTTCTCCTTCCTCCTCATTTTACTCGCCTCTCTCATTCTCTTCTCTCTTTCTCTCTCTCTCTCGTTTTCTCCGCCTATCCGTCCATCTATTCCACTCGCGGCCCTCTCGACCCTTTCGCTTCCGTTCTTCATTCTCCTTCGTCGTCGCGAAGGATTTTAGGTGGTTGAAACTCCATAGATGTTGTCGTTCCTCTCGGTACAGGAGTGCGTCGCTACGCGGAACGTTAACTTCCCAATTGGAAGGACTCGGCGCGCAGATGGAGGAAATTCTTTGATAACGGTTCGGTCTTGAGGGAGCGAGATATCGCGCGGTCCCTCGTTCGGAGCGCAGTCGTGGTAGGCTGGTTACAGGTTTAATGAAGTTACGGGTACACACGTGTATATTTCCAGAGAAATGTAAATAAAAATAAAAATTAAGAACGGCGTTACAAGAGAAGTGTAAAGTTTCCACGATGATCGCCAGAATGTTCGTTGTTACGTCGAAATTCTTTTCAAGCCCGAAAGAAGCCTCGCGCTCTCCTCCCGAAGGTATCTGAAGAATCCGTTCGCACAAATCCCTCGTCGGAGAAAACGTACACCGTTAAAATCGTCAATCAATGCCTCCGCGGCTCTCGAACCTGGGCACCTCCTCGTCGCCCCGCTACCCCTAACATTCACCCTACCACCCCGATGACTCCCTTCCACCACCCTCTCCCTTCGATCCATCTCGTCGTAGCGTCGATCGCTCCTCGTGACGAGGCGTAGCCATCCACACAACCGAAGGGTTGCCAATTATTATTCGCGGTACACTTCGCACCGTTTTGTTGTTCATCGGCCGCGTCGTTTATTATTCATCGTTCATCATATTGCGGTTGCGCGTTACATGCCCGGTTACAACGACAGCTAGGAATACGTCGAGGGCTCGTTGTTTCGCATAGTGTTACACAACCGTTACAGTGACGTATCACACGGGCGTGGGGCACCCCCGCTCACCCTCTTTCGCCTTTCGTACCATCCCTCTACCCGGCGAGGGACGGGGGCGGCGCGTGCCTATGCACACGAGCGGAGCGCACACGCGTGTCAAAACACAAAATGGACACGTTTCGGCGGCGGCCAGGGCGCATTGTGGAGCACTCGTACATTGTTCTGTCTCTACGGTGTACCAAAACGCGATAGTTTTAACTTTTAATGCTCCCCACCCCTCGCCTAGCCCTACCGTCCCAGCCCATCGTATCCTCCTACCTACACCGTACGCATTCGCTTTTGCCGGGTGCCTAATGATGATTATTAGCGCGCATTACGATAATTATTGGCCCTTTATCCACCGATCCTGACCGAGCGCTCGTGGAAGGATCTTGGAAATGGACGATTGTCGTTCATACGTGATTGCTGTCCGTTGCAATTGCAACCGATGTAACAGATTGTTGTAATGCGTGGGAGAACGATTGTAACAGGATGGATTAAGCTTCGCCGCGCTCATCGCGGGCATCGCGCGTCATTGCGTGGAATATGAATGATCACGGATAATAATCGTTTACATTACAGGACGACGATAAATGGAGTTAAGTAAAAGCGCGTGAAGTATTCAGAGCGAGAAAGAAGCTCCTGGAGCACTAAATTCAAATTACACTTGATGTACCAACCGCGGTAAATGGAGGTTTAATCTTTCACGGAGTTTAACGCCCTAAGGGAAGCTCGATAACTGCCAGACGTTGAAAACCTACGACGTTGATTCATGGATGAATCTCATTGCGAGGAGAGGTAATAGTCACGTGTCTTACCGAGTCTCGTTAAATAATACAATCGAATGATGCGCGGTAACGGTAGACAGGAAAAAGAAAACCCGATTAATTTTCATCGTAGCAGAGGACCCTATAAAAGGTTAATTCTCCGATCGAGTGTTCAGGAATTACATCTTCAGCGAGGTGTCTCTCTCTTTCTCTCTCTCTCCCTTCCACTCTCTGTCTTTCTCGCTCCTTAGAAAAACGGAAAGGATCGGCACGCGAGTGCTAGTGTATCGCGCTTAATTAACCGCATCGGAAAGCGAAGCCGAGCTTCCGCTGCCGCTTCCAATTACGTTATTTATTGCCGGTCCCCTTCTGTCCGTTTTAGTTAGCTGAACCTCGTACGCCGGATATCTTCGAATCCAGCGTTATTAGACATTGTCGGGACGGTGTGCTCGGAGTTGGCGTACCGAGGTGACAGCGGGCGACACGAGGAAGTGGGCTGAGAGTGAGTGAGCCTCACGATCGAAGTGCGAATGGGAATGAGGAAGCTGCTGCTGCGGTACGTGAGCTGCGGCCTCGTGAATTCATATTCGTACTCAGTTGCATTCGGTATTCAGAAGCTTGGGAAATAATGAAGGCGCCACTTTGCTTGCGTAATTGGAAAGAGTCGGGGTGAAGCCAGGGCGGGAAGAAGACTCGAGGACGAGGAGGCGTGGAGTAGGTGTAGAGAGAGAGAGAGAGAGAGAGAGAGAGAGAGAGAGAGAGAGAAAGAGAGCGAGAGAAAAAAACGAATGTTCTTGGACGAGCTGAAGTTTCGTATTAATAAGGGAAATCCGGGAGTGCGTCCGACACGCAGAAAATATATTTCCCCCTGCTCCGCTGCTCGTCTTCTTGCTCTTTCGTTCCACCGTCGTAATTTTAAATCCCTTCCCGCCCGCGGAATTTATGGTATCGTCCTGCTTTGCGCCTTCTACGAGAAAAAAGAGAGTCCGAGGAAAAAGAGCGCAGAGTAGAGAGCGAGAGAAAGAGAGCCAGAGTAGGGGATGCGATCGCGGTAGTCACGAAGCCGTGACGAGCACGGTGCTCGTGCTATTAATAGTTGTGGGAGAGAATTTCTGTGCGCCTTCTCTGTACATAGGCTTAAGTTATAAACAAAGAGCGTTAATTCATAGGAAGAATTGTCATTCGATCATTTATCGAATCCCCAGTGGATTATACTCTCTTGTAATTAATTGTTAAGCACCGATGCTCATTGAAAGGATTACGAAATGTAAACATTGTAAATTGGAAAAAATGCTGGTACATATGTGTCGAGAGAATTGAAACGAAGAGTTCTCTCTCCTTTTCCTTTTCTCCTACCGCGGCACTTTTTTCCCCATTTTTTCTCCCACCTTCACCAGCCCTTTTTCCCTTCTTTTCTCCTCTGCGGTTTAGAAGGGCGGTTTAAAACGTCTCCTACCACATTCGGAAAATTAAGTAATTTAACACAAATTAACATAAATCACTGCTCCATGGTCCACGATTACTCGCTCGCTCGTAGGTACGTATGTTCGTTCGGTCATCCATTCGTTCGTGCGCTCACCGAAAATCCCCTAAATTACCCCTCGCCGCATGGCCCCACCCTAACAGGGATTCCGGGCGTTCGCGGTAGTGTCAACACAAAAATTTCCAATTTCCGTCTTTTCAATTCTTTCCAACTACTCGTGTCTCTGTGTCCCACCCTCCGGTAACTTTTAACGTAGTTAACACTTTTTTCCCGTTGATTCGCTTCGAATCAGGCAGCAGTCCCTTGAAAGGTGAGCGTGAAACTTTGATAGTCGCACGAGCGATTGAAATCTTTTGCGCTTTGCAACTACGAGTGAATTAACCAAATGGTAGTGGTTATTTTAGCGCCTAAAATATCGAACTGTCAAATACGCGAAACCCATTACACAGTGGAAGTAGTTTTTACCTTGCGACGGACCTTCTGCCACGTGTATGAATTAATCTTCTTCAATATACATCGTCTCCATCGTAGTCGAATACCCTCATTCGTGACCCGAAGCTTTAACCCAAAGGTAAGAAACTTTATCTCGACTTACAGCTCGTTCTATTCGTGTCTTCCGAGATCACTTGAAAAAAGAAGATCATTCGAAGAACCAGTCCGATTTCGGTGATCTCGCGCACGTGAGAACGAGTAACCGTTTTTGTCAAACGTGTTTCTCACGCTCGCGCGAAGATGCGTTAGAGCGTTCCACTCGATCGCGGAACGAGTTTCTGGGAAAGGAAGATCGAGTCTGGACCACATCGCGAGGGATGCTGCGCCTAGTGGTAATCGCAGGGTGGCATCCTAACGGTCGCCAGGGGGGATACATGCCCCTCGCGATCCACCAAGAAGGGGAGGAGGTCGCGTGTGGTCCAGAGGCTTTTTTCAGGAGGAACCAGCCTGACCGGTGCGGACCCCACCTGGACCAGAGGACCCCCAGCCGTTATTCTGGTTTCCCATTCGCTCCAAGATGTTGCCCATTGATATTCAGATGCGCACTCGCGATTCGGAGGGTCTCGTCCGATCCGCACTCGTTTCATCTCGAAGTCAGTCGCGCGTTTGTAGTTGGTACACGTCGTTGCCGAGATGGAATTTCTTTCGCGAAGTAATCGAAGAAGGAATGAGGAAGGTGGGACGGGCGAAGCAGGAAACGCGTGAGTGGAACAATTGAGAACAAAGAACGCGGGCGAAGAGGAACTAAGACGCTCTCGACCGTCACGGATAAAAGTGTAAAATATTCTAAGATTTTAAGCGTCGCGTGCAAGTGTAAGAAATAGTTTGAGACAGCCACGCCATGAGAATGCAGTGTTCATGGGGGAGTTCAATGATGAATAGAAAGATTCCTTCGAGTTGTGCGATCCTTCCACGCGCCCCGTAGAACGCATCAGCACGAGCATCGCCACGACGGCGTTTCGCTCTAGTCGAAGGTAAGTGAGTTAACGGGTTTCACGATATTTTACCTGCTAGCACCTGTGGCTGGCGCTAACGCGTGTCTATCCTGCCGCCGGCCTGTCAATGACGAAAATTCAATTTGATCGACCGGCCGGGGCGGGGGGTGAGGCGGCCTAGTGAGACGCGAAAGTATCGAAAGAGTAGAAGAGAGAATCGAAATAGAAGAAAAAGAACGAGGGAGACTTCAACGCACTCCTCCCGTCAAACCTCGTATCGGTAGAAATTGGGAGAAAAAAGAAGGAGAAGAACGGAGTAGGAGAAGCGAAGGGAAGTGACGCGTGCGGATTGGGGGCAGAAAATAAGAGGAAGCGTCAGAAAGTAAGGGGGATGGGCGTGGGAGGGGACGAGAAACTAGCACCGCTAATAAATCGGTAAATCGTGAGTTAATTCCATTACGTCCGGCTTGATTCCCCGAGACTCGCGCTTTCGAGAGAGGAAGATGGCGCGCTTACGGGGGTTGCTTCGACCCCTCTTCGTCCACCCCATCGAACGTGTCCCCGTCCACCCACGACTCCGTCCCGACGTGGAAAAAAGTAAGAGGGGTGGAGAGAGCGCGTCGACGAAAGCAGCTTTAAAGCGATCGCGAGGGAACGAGGAAAAGTGCGAGGACGCAGGAGTCGACGACGAAATAAAAGAAGCTACGCTCGAGGAATTCAATTCGAGTCGGCACTTTACGTGTTTGCTTCGCTAACGCTATCTAGACCGCGAGGAAGTTTTGATACAGTTTAACGCGCCGAGCGACAAGAATATTCTTTCAACTACCGTTCATGCGCGTAATATAAAATTTCGTGGTTCTTTACGCGTTTCACATTAACGAAATCATAAAGATCGAGAGAATTGCAGTTTAAGGATATTAAAATTAAAATCATCGCCATTTCACCCTGCTATTAAAGTGTCTTTCATTTCCGTTAAAGAATAATAACAAGGCACTGCGAGTGAGGACTAGAGTAACGGGAGCGGAGAGAGAAAGATTTTATTAATTAATTAGCTCAGAAAGCGTGGGCCATCGCTTCGGTTTGGGCACTCCCGCCGGGTCATGGCACGCGCCCAAGAGTTCCACGAATCGGTCAAGTGGAAAGTCGACGTTGAAATGGAACCTGTAGTCCCAGAGGAAAGAGCTTTGGTTTCGATCTTCCTCGAAGTGGAGCTTTCGTCAACTCGCACGCTCATTTGATGCAACTTAAATGCAAACTCTGCGACGTAATATTTCGGAAAATCTCGTCCGTGGATACCAAGGTGCGACGGGCGCCACTTACCGACGCCTCGACTCATTTCCGGAAAACGCAAATTATGAAAATTCAACTTCAGCGGAAGTGAATCACCCGAGAGTGGCTGAAACCACTTGGCGAACGCGCTGTAGCTCCTTCTCCCTTCTTCGCCTCCGTCGACCTTGCCGCTACTTCTCTACCACTCGCGTATCTGTAACGCTATTCCTTTCGCTCCTTCATCTCTTTTTGGAAAACCGACTTCAGCCCCACGCTTCCATCCCACCTTCCTCCATCGCGCTCTCGCGCGAGCCTCCCGCGGGAAAGCGGTTAAAACAAATGAGCGGTGAGCGCCGGCCTTAAATTAGCGCCGGCTAGGGGTGGTTTTCACTTCCACCCTTAAATTAGGACTAAGCCGGGTGGGCAGCGCGCTCACGCAAGTCGGGGACCGTAGAAGTAGAGCGCGCCTTCGAGTTTCACGGTTTTGATCGGATGAGTGACCGCCGTTAAAAGTTACGGCGACGCGGGATTAGCCCCGTGGTGACCGACGTCGACCAACGTCGCGCTTTCCCTCTCGAGGTGGAGACGACGAGAGAGAAAGCGCTAGGGAGAGGAGATCCTAAGCGGCGTCTCTCAAGCGACTAACCGAAAAAAGCTCTCTCGGTCGTTAGGTCGAAATTGTCGGGACGCCGCCGGCCGACGCCGCCGTCGTTTGTTTTCCGCCGCGCATCTGGAGGGTCTGACGTGGGACGCCTTTCGAGACGCGATGCCTCGCCTTTATCGCTGTTTTACAATCGGGGACGAAGACGAGATAGTTTAATTTTCACAAGGGGTAGAAGCTTCGAGATCCGCTTTCATTCGTTATCTCCTTCCCTTTTTTTCCTTCCCTTCCTTCGCCTCCATTTCTCTCATCGCAACTCGCATCGTTTACTTTCTCGTCGATAAATTAACATTTCCCGAGAGAAGTCTTGGGAGGTGGGGTCCAGCAGCGTGTACCATCCGATTTCACGCGTTTCACCGCTAATCACGAACCTAATTGCCTTTTCAGGGCTTCTTCGCCCCTCCCCCCACAGGCCCGTTCACTCTCTCTCCTTCTCTCTTCTCATTCCTGCTTACCTACCTATTTCCGCGTAACTTTCCTTCTACGCCGTTCTCTCGCGCGCTTCCCTGTTCCACCCCTCGAACGACCCCATCTCGCAAACGGCCGCACCGAACCACGACGTTTTCCGCTCGAGAAAAGTTATTCCACTCGGATATCGAGACCAATCAGGAGTGGCGGCTTACGTGGAGCACGGGGGCGGAGGCTAGCGCCGCTTCGTTAGAAGGAGAGGAGAGAGTTTCGCGCGCGGTGAGGGCAGAACGAAGGAGGGTAAGCGACTCTTGGTTCAACGAGGAGGACGAATCGAAGCTGCGTGGTGGGTGGTGAGAGAACGGAGAGAGAGCGAGAGGACGGAATTTAAAATCAGTCGCGGAGGTGCGCGGAATCGCGCTTAATCCAATAGCGGTCCTTAATAATCGAATAAAGCCGGGTACGAGAATAGCGTCTAAGCAGACATCGGGGTGGTACCCTGAGGGGGTGGGAGGCTGAGGGAGTGGAACGAGCAGGAGAGAGAGAGAGAGAGAGAGAAGGTGAGGGACCGGGAGGGATGAGGTGGAGAGGAAGGAAGGAGCCATGAGGAAGGTGACGGTGGCATAGGAAAATTCAGCCCCTCTTGGTGTACGTCGCGCGACTCGGTCGCGGCCATGTTGCCAGAATTGCCACCACCTAACCCCCCTATCCTCCCTCTTAATACCCCACCGCCTAGTCATCTAGTCCCGGCGGGTCCGCTATGTAAATGCAGAGCGAAGCAACCGTCCCACCCCTCCTCCTCGTCGATCCTCCTCGCACACACCCTTCGACTCCGCCGGCCGCTGCTTCTCTGGCCACCCCCCGCGAACTACCCCCTCCTCGAACTAGCAGCCCCTAAATCTAAGTCCACCGGAGCGGTACCGTCCCGGCAGAAAGTTATGAACCCGTGCGCGCTCCAACGCACGGAACCGCGTCGTCGAGAGACTACTACTACTGGGCAGTAGAAGAGAACGAAGGAAAAAGGCGGCACGTGTGCGCGTGCATGTGTGGGCATGGAAAGAGGAAAAATGGAAAGTAGAGGGCTTCCCCGAAGGGGTGGTGCTCGCTGGGTTAAGGTCAGAAAAGTAGTGGGCCATGAACGAGACGCCCTCCCTCGTAACCCAGGACGCTTCTTCTTTGTGCTTAATTCACCGTCTTAACGTTCGCCGTAGGTCGTCGAGTTTCTCTCTCGTGTCGCAAGGAAAAGGCCGAGAGAAACTTCAAAGGCTCCTTCCGTACCTCTCGTCGCCTCGGGGACGCGCCTGGAATAAAAAGACGCCGCTTGGGGATGACAACGTCAAGGACTACGCGTCGTGCTTTCTTGCGAGAAAAGCACGAGCGACAGGTCGGGGTGACTTTCGCGTTAGTCCTATGGTAGAAACTCTCATATCCAGCGTGGAATCGTGAAATGCAAACGTAATCACAGTTAGATTTTCCATCGCGCCCTTTCCAGTCCCCGCTTACTCCTCCTCCAGGTTCGCTCCCTTTCCGTAATTTCGCCGGAAAGGGTTGACTCATTACGCCCAAAGAACTAACAGGAATTCCCAGATTGCTACGAAGCCACCCCCGGTACGGCGGTCCACCCCCTTCCTCCATTTCGTCCGTCCCCTTACCATCGCCTAACCACCCCCTTCCAACCCACCGCTCCTCGTACTCGCCTCTCGGCCACCGTAGCTACCCTCTTGGAGTTACCGTTGGCAGTTGGTCCACCGTTGTACGATGTACGCGTGCGGGGTGTGTGCGAGTATTTTACGGGTGTATGCACGTATTTATGTGTGCGCGTGTGTGTATACACGTACGCGCGCGCGCGCGGAAGGGCGCCATTACCCCACGCCAGCAAGTTCTAAGCGCGCTAAATAATGGCCGCTAGAAATTAACAACGGAGGAGGGATGAAGGGGTGTGGTGGGACGGTTGCTCGAAATGCCTGTATAGCCTTACGAATATTACGCATCTCTATGTACTATGTGGAGAGAGCGAATTGTTTGTGTGGGTGTCGCTCTTACACGACGTCGATATGTATGCGCTCGCTTGTAAAGGTCCTGCTCGTTTTGAAATTTCGAGACCCTCGAGGGACGCGATGATCTAAGAAAAATCGCACACGAGGCGAACCGGGTAGGTTAATGGCGGAGCACGTTCGAAGCACGAGCGGGTATGCGTGTAAATCCACGAAGTATTTGAACGGTTCGGAGGAAGTTTACGTAGAGAAATTAAGAGCAAGGAAACGTTATATCAAATCGAAAGTAATAACGAAAAAATCATCTTCTAAACCTCACGATCGTTTTTAAATGCTGAAAGTGTAACTGCTCCTTCATATGCGTCATGATCATCGGATCACATTGAAACTATTGCCACCCATTTCCGATAACGCAAACTTTCAACCTAAATATCTGCTACGAGCACCGACGTTTATCAAATATTCAATATCAACCATAGCGAGGCAATCCTGATGCCTTTGCGGAGCCTTCACGGTGAATCCTACCGTGGCGCCTTTACTCGTGGCGCACCCAAAATGGACGTGTATACACGCATACGCGTACGCGCGGTCCTTCGCCTCTTACACGGAGGCGGATATTAATTTAGGCACGGAGCAGTCCTTTCCCGGGGTTCCGAGCTAAGAAAAATGCCTATACGTTGGGGAGCTGACCCGTTAGAATTTAATCTCACGTCATGCGAATATGCGATGCGGGGGGTACTCGCCATCGTACATGGTGGTGGTGTGTGCGCGCGCGTAAGTATGGCGCGCACACGCGCGCATGTAAACACGAACGACGAACCAACGACGATGGTGGGAGAGCCCCCGAGGGTGGCGGAGGTCGGAAGGATCCCGACGAGAGAGAGTGGAGGCGGTTGGGACGGTAGGCGACGAACGGGGGCAGGGGCATGTAAGAAAAATGCCGGGGGTTGGAGGGGTTGAGCGGAAGAGTGGAGGAGAGGAAAATAGAGGCGGAGAAGCGCGAGGGAAGAAGTGGAAGCGAGGAGAGGGCGAAGCGGGAGAAGAACGAAAGGGTGAGAATGTCGAGGCGAGGACGCGGGGGTGAGGAACGGTTAGAGATCACTTATATCCCGTTAGTTGTAACTCCTGGGTTCGCTGCCACCCCATCACGGTAGGATCTCGCCGCCTCCGCCCCTCACGGTGGCTCTGGTCGCCGCAATAAGACGCAGATGACGCGCGCCAGCCGCGCGGAGACACCTTTTTTATTTTAATCTGGCGCGAGAAGGTGCTGCTTGGTGCCAGAACGTGACGAGGAGACAGGGTTGGGATGATAAAAGTTCGCGAACAGGGTACCAGCGCAAAGCACTCTTACCAACTCGCTTTTATTATTCCATTTAACAAGGTCCGCGCGGCCGGCGAGACTTTTGAAAAGTATCTTTATCGAGAGAACGGTGTTGAAGAGAGACGAAGAGCGAAATACTTTCTCGAAGCGTTCCTCTCCCGGTGGTGAAAGTTTCTTTCTGGAAATTTAAAGCGCACAAGAGAGTCTCTCGCGGAGCCCAATTACCACGATAAGAAATTAAAGATCAAAGGAGTTAGAAATTTGTTAGGTCTGCATTTTACGTATCGCAAATTTTATTTACGAAGCGTCCGATAATAATTGTCGCGGCGAATCATAGCGCGCGCAGCAGCGCGCACCTCCAAGGCCATTCCTACGGCTCGGGCCCTCTCGACGACAGTAAAGAGCGAAAGCGAAAAGAAGACGCTTTTTCGTGGTCGGACGTGGGTGACGACATTCGTGGCCTGGTGTTGGTGGACGAGAACGACGACGGTGGACCCTCTCGGAAAGTTACGGCGAACGCGCATTGTCGGTGCGGTCTTCGGGCGTTACACAAACACAATGAGACTAGGTTGAGCGTGGGTTTAAGCGACTTGCGTGTTGGTTAGCTGGTTGTGAATCCAGGAGGACCGTCAGCGAGGATAGAAACGAAGAGGGTGGATGGGCGGGAGGTGGAGGAGGAGGAGGATGGTTGTGAGGTAGGGAGTAAGAGAAGAGGACGGTCGAGGCTTGGCGTTAGGGTGGGTGGATAGTAGGAAGGGACGTCGGTGGTGTCGGTCGGGGGTTGTCCCTTGCTAAGCCAGCGTTAAGGGTGGCTAGAATAGGTACGTAGAGCTTACAGGCCGGAGGAAGGACAAACGCGCGGGAGAAAGGCGGAATGAGATGGGTACGGCGAAGGACGAAGATAGGTAGAATCCGTCCGAGACTACGAGAGACGGAGAGAACGGTAGAGGGAAGGAATGACAATGCGGGCGGGTGTGCGCGATAGTAAAACGCGTGGCCCGGAGAGACGAGGCGGTGGTGGTAGCGAAAGAGAATGAGAGGGAGGGACGGAGTAAGACGAAGGACGGAGAAGCGACGAGAAGGAGAAGGAAAGAAGGACGGAAAGAGAGGGCCGAGAGATTGGGAGAGGAAGACGACGCTCGAAAGGGAGGTGAAGGGTGGAGGTGAGAAAGGCAGTTGGAGTGCGAGAGATCGTGGAACAGAGACGCCCGGATGGAGAAAGGCCGAAGGGGGTGTGATGGGTGGTGAGTAAACCGTAGGAAGAGAAGTCGGGGATGGAGGATGTGGAGAACGAGGAGGTGGATGAGGAGGAGGAGGAGGAGGAGGAGGGCGGGTAAGCAGAGAGAGAGTCCGTAGGTTGGCAGTCTTACAGATCAATAAAGCTAACCACCCTCTCCCACCCTCCTCTCACTCCACCTCCTCCTCCACCTCTTTCTCGGCCACCCACTTCCACCTCGACCCCCAACACCCTCGTTCCACCCCCTTCGAGGCGGCTACCTGACCCCTCGGCCCCCTTTCCACTTCCACCTCCACCTCCCCCTCCCCCATCTCCTCCACCACCTCGTCCACCTCCTCCCAACGCGCCGCCTCAAGAACAAACCCCAGTATGTCTGACAACAATGCCCACCCGATGGATTAGACGCTTCCGCTGTGCACGCGTAAATACGCGGCCGGTTCCTCACACGCGCACGCAACACGCATACCCGAGCGCATCTTCGTCACCGAGGGCTCCGTTTGCATTAGAGTGGACGCGTTCGCGCCATCCTCTTGTACAAGTGAGCTCACGGGCACGCGAGAAATGACGTTCAGTTGGCTCGGATCGCAGCACACATTCTATGCACACGCAAACAGAGAAGGACACACACGGGGCACTCTCCTCCCGTCTGCTGAGTCTTTTTTCCATCGTCTCTTTTCTTCTCGCCAGTTCGCCGAGGAAGTCGTCTATCTATTAAATTCTACGAAGCCACTGAATATTCATGGCTACCCGGTCGCCGTGATGTCCGTGTGCCCTTCCCGCTCGTCCGTTCGCGGATGCTCCACCTTTTACGCCCGTTAATTGACACTGATTTCTTGATGCCTCGACGGCTACAACCTACAGGCTCTTTGGCGCGTACCTACCACCCTGCCTTGCGACTTTGCCGTGGCGAGGCCAATTCGCGGCGATATATTCACTCGGAGACGATGTTAAACCGTGCGCGAATAACGAGCGCTGTTATCCACCTCCATGCCCCTAAAGAGTGTCGCAAATTTTCATGCAGCTACTCTCGAGCGCGTGCCCTGGCGAAAGTATTCGCCGATATGGGAAGAAAAATCGAAAGAAAGAACCTGGAATGGTCGTTGAACCTAGAGAGGATCGGGTCGAAAGTTCTCACGAACTTGTAAAACTTACGAGTAAAAAGCGTGGGAGAAAAAGCGAATGGTCGTTGAACCTGGAGAAGCTCAATTTCCCATTGACCAGCGTAGAAAGGAAACCCTTGGGGCAGCGGCGAAAGCTCAACAGCCGTTCTTTGCGGGACGCGAGAGACAGAGAGCACGTGGCGCGCGAATCGATCGAAGAAATCGAGGAAAACGACTTTTACGCTCGCGAAGGGGTTGAAGGAAGAAGGGTGAGAGAAAGGTGGGGCGAGCTCTCCTTTACCTTGAAAATGTTTCAGCGAAGAAAGCTGGGGGGGGGGGGGGGGGTGGAGAGGGTGCGCACGCGCAAAAAGGCGAGCGGGAATAATTGCTCGTGGAATTTTTTTCTCGCGGTTGGCCGAGAAACGGAGTTTTTCTCACCTCGAACCTACTTATACCGACGCGCGCAAACGACCACCCGCGTATTCGGGGTGCGTGGGTGAACGAGGAACGAATATACGTGCGGGTATACGGTTCTTGCAGAGGCCAGGTTGGGCGCGTGCATGTGTGTTTACATGAGCGGGTATAGGAGAGCATGTGGGGTGGGGGAGTCAAAGTTCACGGACTGGACGGTAACACGGGGCGCACAGACGCGCGGGCGCAGACGTGTGGTGGTCGGAGGCAGACGGAGTGGTGTACGGGTCGCCCCTTTCAGAATATTTTCTCGGTTCTTTCTTGCGGACCCTCACCCTAAGCAGGACAACGTAGGGGATGGCTTGAGGTCCTGGTAAGGCCCCCCACCAGCAATGCTCCTTATTGATCGTCCTCCGGCCCACCTCCCGAAGAGGGTGGTGGTGGGTCGTAGGGGGTAGTGAGGGGTGCGGAGAAGGTTGTGGAGAAAGAGGGAGGATGGTGGTGGTGGTGGCGGCGGTGGCACACACGACGCCGGTGTGTGCCTTTCTCCTTCTCCTTTATCCTCGCTTAGGTCCACCCCCGCGGGCCACCCTTCCGCCTTTGTAGCCCACCTACCAAAAACCACCCTCTCTCCGTCCCCCACTGTCTCGGTTTTGCCAGTCGCTCGTGCTCGTTTCCTCGCTCACTCGCTTACTCGCGTCGTCGTCGTCATTCCCTCCTTCTCCTTCTTTCTCCTTCCCGGACGTTAGTCCGTTCGCTTGCTTGCTCGTCCACTCCTCTTACCCGCCTGCCAACGTCCGCTCGCTCATTCTCCATCGTATCTCCCACCCTTTTACCTTACCCGATAGTAACCCCCGGAGCACAAAGGCCCAGTGTGATCCCCTGAGTCTGGGCAGCACACTACGAGCCCACGCTCGCTCAGGATAGTCCCTGGAAGCATAGTTGGACATCCGCACCCAACGACGTCAATTTACCGGCAATTTCGTTCCCGGGGAAAATTGATTGCGGTCTACAGAAA
This sequence comes from Tiphia femorata, assembly GCA_944319695.1. Lineage (NCBI taxonomy): Eukaryota > Metazoa > Arthropoda > Insecta > Hymenoptera > Tiphiidae > Tiphia > Tiphia femorata. The sequence goes on from OX090902.1 coordinate 9,095,569, forward strand.
TTCATAATTAGTTGGACGAGGCTGTCTACCGGTATGACGGCGGCGGCGGGGTGCGCATACGGGGTGGGAACTTAGAGACGATTAAACCTCCGGATTGGCCGGGCGTTTAGACTATTGGCCGGGGGCCAATGACCGCCATGCTTTTACTCGTCCCGATAGCTTCTTTCGACGATTGCCCCGCAAAGCTCATTGTCGAAGCTCGTTGCTAAAGCCACCTCGACACAACTATCCTTCGCTATCCCTAATAATGGAAAAGAAAAACGTTCGTCTTTTAATCCTTAAGTAAGAAGAAAAAAGGAGGGAAGGGAAATAAACGAACGGACGCGAGCTTGTCCTCGAGTAACCGAGAAGTCGAGAAAAGATTTGCTTGGCGCGCACGATGAAAGGAAACGAGGGAGGAGCACGCGACCTCCAGTCGCGCGGTGGAAAAAGGAAAAAATTGGAGACGCCTCTTGGTGAGAAGCGAGTGCGCGGGATACCCTTCTAGCGAATAGGAGAAAGGCAAAGTCGAACAGGTGCCGAGCACGTGGTCGATCGATGGGGCCGGCAGCGTGGCTCGCCTCCTTTTTTTCCAGGCGTGGCTTTTCCCGAAGAACCGCGCGGTGCCGTTTTTCATTCATATTTCCACGGTCGCGTCCCGTTCATCGAAGGCTGCAACGCCACGTTGCGGGGAATCGATTTTGAATGGCGCCCCACACGCACGCCCACCTTCGCCTCTCTCTCATCCTCCAACCCCGACACTGTACGGGGATATTCCCCTAGGTCGGGGTTACATTTATGTACTGCCGTTGCCGGCGCCTTTTTTTCGTCGTCTCCCTATGTTTTACAACCCGTCGACTCGGTCGAAACAATAAAAGTGGCATGCCACGATGGGCGTTGCTTAGCTATGCGGGAAATTGTGTGCCTCCATGGCGGCCTGCGGGTTTAGAACGCTTCTTCGGACACGTTTTACCTGTGGACTTATTAAGCGCCTATGCGTCCACGTTGAATATTTATTTTATTAAACGTTCCTTCGGGATCGTTTTGTCTGTTGACAAATCGTTCGCAGTAAATATCCTTGTGTTCGCCCAACTGCTTGATTTTACGTTGTAGAGAGTACCTTGCGTAGAAATTGTTGGCTACATTTAATTTTGGTGTAAATGTAGCCAACAATAAAGGAAGTACGGTGCGGCGCTACTTAAAAATACTTCCTTCGCGTTCACGATGTTACGCGCGTACACTCTTCCCGATGGAACATTATAAAAAGCGTAGTGAGCGTAACTGCTTTTAATGCGAGACCGGTCGCCTTATTTCGGAGAAGACATTAACCCATAAATTATTCCCTCGATTACCTCGCCGGTGGAACAGAAGCTTGCGCCAGCTCGTCGTCGAGGTGGTCTCTTTCCTTCGACTTTTTTTCGCATTTCACGGTCGACCGTCCCGACGAGTGAAATAAAAATCACCTGGGGATATCGTTTCACGTTGCACGATACACGCAAACGCTTCGCGATAAGACTCGCGCGAGAGGAGAAATTCGGATAACGAAAAAGACCGGATGACAAATTTCGAAGGAGAAGCGGTTCTATGGTAAGAAGTGTCTTTCGAAAAATTTAGCGAACGTACCGCCAAAAATGAGAAGCTCGTGTTTTCAAAATTCTTCCTTCTCGGATGCTTCTTACCAGCCACGTCGCTTCGTGAAAATTTCCCGTGCAAACAAGACGAGCCTCGGTCGAGCAGGAGGACGCAAGAGAAGGGCGTCGAGCGGAAAAGCGAAGGTCCGTCGCGCGCGCGGCGGACTGCCAATCGACTAACGCCAATTTGGAGATCGGTACGGGGCCGTACGCGTCGCGTTGTATAGCCGTGGCAGGTCCGGTCTATCGGAGATATCCGATCAGTGCAACAGCTGATGGCCAGGCCGTATCTATCGACCCATCGGCCGTGCCATCGATATCGTAATAGTTTGCTAATAGTCCCGCGATTGTTCGACCATTGACGCGACCTGTAAGCGGTCGCAGCCGACGAGGCTTCGTTCTCTCGCACCTCTGTCCCCCTCCAGCTCCTTCTCCACCCCCGTGAGCTGTCCCCAGGGTTCCAGAGCCGTTGGAAAGAGACAAATGGAGACAGCCACCGTGCGGCAAGAGGAGGCGGAGGAGGTGGAGGAGATGAAGGCCGACCAGGCACCCCATCCTCCCTCCCTCACCCCGAATTCTCCACCCGCGGAAATTTTAGCGTTCTATAACGTGCGCGGTGGTAAACTCGATTATTCGTGGCCGCGCGGATTCACCACTTTTTGTTCTCCTTCCACGCCTGATATGTACGTTTTATACGGCGTTTCATACACACCAAGAGACCGCGGCCGAGGCTGTCGCGGGTGTGTGCGCAGACGGGCGCGCCAGCAGCGTGTGAACGCCAGATAATGCCTCTATTTGTGCAGATCGACTTTACACACCCGTCAGCGGTGGCGAGAGCGAGCGAAAGTGTGAGAGTGACGGAGAGAGGGAGAGGCGTGGAGAGAAAGAGAGAGGAAGAGAGAGAGAGAGAGGCGTCGGCCTCGTTTTGTTATCCGAACCAATTTTCTTGTTTCACGGGTTAGGATTTCTCGCTTCTCGCGTTGGACCGCGTTTGTTTGCTTTCCTTTTTGCGCTCTCTTCCTGTCCCCCTCTCGCTCTCTCTCTCTCTCTCTCTCTCTCTCTCTCTCTCTCTCTCTCTCTCTCTCTTCTCTCTCTCGGTCTCGCCGAAATTTCCCTTTTTCGATGCACCCCGAACGCTGTCCCGATGACCGTTGATTTTTAGCAGCTCGATCAAATAGAATTAGCATAAGCGTCTCGTATGCCTTGCGAAGGAATTGGCGGCTTCCAGGACATGCAGTACGCAAGGCACGAAATTTTGCCCGACTAGTTTTAGCTCGGTTGTTTATTATGCGATGAATTGGCGTTTACCATCGGCCTCCCACATTGCGCTCGTTTCACGATTCCACGCAACACAAAGAGTGGTAGAGATAAAGCTACACTGTACTCTCACACTCGAATGTTTTTCCACGCGTCAAGAGTCGCCGGCTCACTTCCACATGCCGTGTTCGTGGAATTAAGCCGTCATGCTAGGAGCTGATCTTGGGCGGGTCCGACCTCTTTGTAAAGGCGTGTAAACAGTTTTTGCCGGCGCCATTAGCGATGACCACTCGGTCATCGTAGACTCCAGTTCGTAGAGCAAGGCGGATCGTGTGTCCTCAAACAATCAACCCTCCTTTCTTTTATTTCTTCTGGCCCGCGGCCGACTGCTCCCTAATTATGTTTGCGCCCGTGAGTGCTGTCGCACTTTTTTTTTCCTTCCTTCTTCTAATTACTCCCTCAATCGTCCTACATACGTCGCGGGTCTTACAAGGCCGGCGGATGGAAATTTCTATGAGCATTTATCGTGTAAGAAGAACTATTCGATCCTCTCTTGTCCTGTGTTCAGGATTCTTGTCCTAAAGCCTAAGCTCGAGCAATCTTCGTCTCGTTCAAAATCCATAATCGACATAAATCTTTCATAGTACAATTTACGTGCCGTGAAATTATTCTATCAACGACAAACGGAAACGCACGGAAAAAAGAGGAAGTTTCGTAGCTCCGCGAAAGCCAGTGAGTACTAGTCAGAGCGAAATGGCGGCCAGTTCGAACAAAGGTCAAAAAAGAAAATGACGGCGAAGTGCATGGGACGCTTGACCCCACCCTACGTTGGTTCGAGCGTCGTTGCGGACGAAAGTTCTCGAAGGGGGTCGAAGGCAATCGAACGCGCGCGTCGAAAAAGAGCGAATTCGAATTTGCGTTTGCGCCACGGCGGCGCGGCGGCATGTCTGGGGGTGGTGAAGTAACAGCTGTTTTCGTGCGTCGCGGCGGTCGCGGCGAAAGAGGTGGGAAAAAAAGACGACAGGACATCGGGGTAGGGGGGAGAGCGAGAGGCGGACAGGCAACGGGGGCGTCGGTGCTCGCGCGGGGGTGGCGGGGGCGAAGAGCAACAGAACGGAGAAAAGAGAAAGGGAGGCGCGCGAACGAAGAGAGAAAAGCAACAATCGAAACCGTGTCGGTCAACGGCCGTGGCCGCTGCTCGACTCTCTTTTCGGAATACAATTGGCGCCGTTTCAATGTCGCGTGTATTTCGCCAAGTACTTTTTTCACCTATCGATTTTCATTTTTTACAGTCGGTCGTGCGTGCCGCTAACGGTCCCGATAGTGGCCGAGTGCGCGCGCGCTCCTCTCTCTTTCTCTCTCTCTCTCTCTCTCTCTCTCTCTCTCTCTCTCTCTCTTTCTTGTTTTTTCTCGCGATCTACTCTCTCAGCGCGTGTCTGCGAAGAGGGAAATTAGAATTTTTGCCCGAAGTTTTCGCGTACTCTCTAGTTCCTTCTATTTTCCTTTTTTACGATGATATACTCCAGCCCCCCATAACTTTGCCGAATTAAATAATGTGGACCTTGCAAATTCGCTTTCTTGCGTCCGATTTCTCGGGACGATGTTTATACATCGGATTAATTCGATATTGATTGCAAAATCACAGCCGCGACAATGTTTTACATGCCTTAGTATCCTTGATATCATCTGTGTTGTGCGACTGTTGACAAACTCCCGCTTTTCACTCGACGTCAGCCTCTCGAGTGCGCTGTAACGAGATATTCTACTCGACATAAATATAAAATAAGATAGCAATCTAAATCTCTTTGCGTCATTCGCGATACAGGGCCTAGAAAGTTGCCGGGGGTATTCCCAAGGCTTAACCACTCACGAATAATTACCAAAACCTCGACGAAGACATTCCACTTGCGTTTACTATTGTTCTTTTCTATGTTGCATCCTATTGTTTCATAAAAATATCGGGATCTTCCACGATTAGCAATCAGGATAACGCCGCAGTCCAGGTGCAGTTTATCGATTCACTCGGTAATCTGTGCGATAACGTCGATAAGTGACTTCTTTCAAAACACCGTGAGAACGGATTCCATCGAAGATTCTTAATAATGCAATCTTACGTGCGCGATGCATGGCATTTTAATTCCGTTGGGATTACTCGACAGATCCTGGAGTATCTATCACGACAACACAATTGGAATCATTCAAGATCGATCGATCGATTATCACCGTCTTTCTCTCGTACAAATGCCGTCGTGCTCTTTTGTCTTCTCTCAATACCTCTCCTCGATTTTCAGACGCTCAAGGGAACGGCCGAATAAGATCCCATTTCCCAATTAAATTTGGCCTACGTTAACCCGGATCTCGTGGGAGCTGATATCGTCCCGGTAAGGAACGCACTCTTCAAAGAACACTCGTGTGCCAAATTAACGCGCGTCGTTGAAATACCACTCGAGGCAAAACATATGGCCACGACGGACATTTATCGTCGAGGAGATCGAGACTGAATAGGGACGACGCGATAATGTATCATTGAAAGAGTCGATTCGCATGAATCGCAGTCTAACAATAAGTAGACGTATCATCGGTGCGCAATCGATTGATATCGAACGATCCTCCTTCTGGGCGAATAACGGATAGCTCGTGCTTCGAGCGAGAACAAAGATAATCTCGTATTGTATCGCTTACAGATCATACAAATAAGAAGAAAAAGAAAAAAAGAAGAACATTACTCGCACCTACGTACTCCCCCCTTCCATCCTTGCCACGATGTAGAACAGTACGGCAAAAAGGTCCGAGATAACAACGATCGACGATGGTAGTTCCGTTCCGACCAATAAACGTAGATGAAAGTTCGTCTTATCTTTCGCGCGCAGCAGAGCGAGGAGGGGGACATACATGACGATCCGCGTGGAGCCAATGACGATCCTCCGAGGAGTCGCACGTGCGCGTCCAATTTCTCTCGACTATCGACCACGAGAGATAGTGCGGCTAGCTGGCGTGTAGAAGGAGAATGAGGTGGAGGTGGCGTTGTAGGAGAAGAAGGTGGACGACGAAGCGGAGAAGAGGAAGGAGGGGAAGGGAGGTGATTTTTGCGTATCTCGCGGAGCTTACCACCCGGGGAGCTCCTTCCCGATCGCATAGACACGATCGGGCGAGGTTAGTTTTGCGCTCGTGCTAGCTAGCCCTCGGGGTTAGACCGGGCCGTGATGAGGAGAGCGGATGAAGAGGGAAGGGGTTGGCGAATTGCGGGGGAGGGGGTGAAAGGTAAGGGGGTGGAAAGGAGGGAAGGCGAGGCGGTGGGTGGTGGTCGAAGGAGAAGGAGGAAGTGAAGCGAGGGCTGCTGGAGGTGGTGGACTAGAGCGGAGTACGGTGGACGGCGGCGGTTGAACGCGAAGAGGAGGAGGGTCGCTCGCCAGAGTTCCTGGGGCAAGGAGGCGAGGGTCAGTGGGGCGACAGGGGTGCGTTAAGCCACACCCGCAAAAACAGCCCCCTGCAGCTCCGGCAGCGACCGAGCGCATCGACCGACCAGTTTCCCCACCATCAGCGCCGCACACAACGCGCCAGCGACAAGTTCGACTCGGTTTGCAAAAGCTTCTCGAGGATACTAGCCGCTACCCCCGGCGTGTACAACTTCCTCACCTCCGCCTCCGTCCCGCGTTCTCTCGCGTTTTCCTCTCCTCCACCTTGTCCTTCTCCTTCCTCCTCTTCATCTACTTCCTCCTCTCTCTCTCTCTCACACACACACACACACACTCACGCGCGATCTTCTCTCCTTCTACCTTTCCTTCCCTCCCAACGGCCTTCCCTCTAGGCCACCGATCCTCTTTTACGGCACCATATATCGTTAGGTAGTTCGAGCTACCCCCTTCGTCCTCCAACCTCATCATCCTCCCCCGTATCCGCCTTCTTCACCTCCCAACCACCTACCCACACCCTAGTCGCTCATTCCCAGAGATACTACCACCTTCCACCCTTAAGGATCCATTTGCACCTGCACGCACACCCACCGGAGGGTCGCAGCGGGTGTTAGACGGGACGGTAAAACGGCGCCGCGTCCAACGAACTCCTTCCGTACCTCTAGGCTATGATCGTCGCTGTGTGCATGTATTTTAGGACGTATCATACGTACGGGAGATTGAGAGAAAGAGGATAGAAGGAAGAGGGTGGGAAGGGGGGGGGGTGAAGCCCGGAGTGGTTTTGGATATTTAGTTGCGCATGATTGCATTGACGGTGGGAATCAGTGGCGCCCATTCAAGGGTAGTTCGTGCAGAATGACGGCATAAATGCAAATGTATTGTGGCTCTCTGCCGTGAGGAATATTCTGATTCTCAGTAATGGAAAACGTCCGGGAAACTGTCGAAGACCATGGATATTTGGGGACAGATGGTTCATGCACCCTGAGCTAGATTACTTTTGCCAATGGTAGTTTTAGTGCTTTACCTTTTCGCGGAGTGCACGTGATTCTCGGAAACGAGAGAATAAATTACTTCGGAATTATTTTTTATCCCCATAATGAGTTCTTCCGGTTACGCGCTCCGAAACAATTCTCTTAAAAAACCATCCTTTCCAATACTTACCACTTTCTTTCCTCGTTTGAGTTTCTCCTACTATCACTCGACGTCGCTTCCCGCGGTCTTGCGCAGTGGGCGAAGAAAACTGAGAAAACTCCCGCGTTTTACGCGCGAAAACTTTTCGAACTCCTCGGGGACGTGGGCGAGGAGGCGCGCATCCGCAGAGAAGGCGAACACTTTTACGGCGGGATGAGCGCCCGTGTAGGTGTTGGAAAGAACTGTTCCGCGCTGTTTTGCTCTAATCGATTATTTTTTAATTCAGAAATAAACTATAAAACGATACCCCAGTCTATCGAATTCTTCTTTTTCAATAACTTTTATCCACTTCTTCTCATTTTCTTCATTTCTTACCTAGATATGAGAAAAGAGCATTTCTTCGAAGGAGGAGAAGATATACCGAATCGGCGAATTATTCGATAAATGTTACGCTTCCGTATAGTTCGTGTCCATTTGGTTTGTCATTGAAACGAACGGGCGTACCTGTCGGAGGCGGTGAAAAGATCGGGGTCGGGTAAACGCGAGGAAGAGAACTCGGGTTCCATAGGCGCAGTCATACGGGTCGTAAGGGTGGGCTTTAATTAAGGCAAGTGGAGGAAAGAAAAATCCTGAGGGAATTTATGGAGGTCGGCTAGCTATGCCGGAGGGGGTTAAGGGACCGAGGGGACCGGAGAACGGCGGTTGAGATGCGGGGCTCTCGGCCCTAAAGCTCGAAGGACCGGTTCGTGGTAATTTAGACCTTCGAAACGACTTTGCGTTCCATAAAGGGCTAAATGCAAAGTAGATTATACGGTGCTCGTTTCTTTGCGCGATTAAAGAAAAGGATATCTTTACGAGTAAGTGGCGATCGAAGTTGAACGGGAATTCGAGTGGCGCCTCATTGTGAAATATTTAATTAATCGTCGAAGGAGGAATTATTGTGCCCGCTTTATTGCGAATGCCACATTTCAAGATCGAGAGATAGAGATCAATTTTTCGAAGATAAAGCCAATCGTGGAAGTCGTTAATTTTTTCGGATTTATCAGTAATGCCTTACGGAGGGCGATTCTCAATTTTACCGAGCGAATATCTCCATAGGAGTTCCATCCCGCGTCCTTGTATTAATGTTGTCAAGGGACGATTAGTTTAAACATAATGCTGTTACGGAAGTGTACGCAGGCACCTTCCATCGCAGGTACCTCGTTTAGATTAACTCGTCTCGTTGACCGAGTGATTAAACGTTGATTAAAGGCACACACTAAAATGCAATAAAAAAATATCGATCACCCGTCTCATCCCACTCACAATTTTCATCCTCTTTTTACCAATCATGCGCCTGCTTTCCTTCGTTTTTTCCACATCTCCGTGAAAATTTCTAATTAAATTTTGACTCGGTTATTTTTAACGCAAAGCACACGCCCTGCTTTTACACGATCCCGTCGGCCGCATTAAATGAGAATAAAAATTGATATTTTGATAATTCATCTTCCGATTGGTACGGGAAAATTTAATTACTGGAATTATTTCACGTTAAAATACAACGTGTCGCATTTTACTCTTCCTCTCTCTTTCCTTAAATCAGCATTCTCTAGTTACGTCCCTCTCCTTTTTTCTTCCATCCATCGATCTCTGCCCTTTCCTCGCATATTCTCACACATTCACCTCTCAGCTACTTTTTCGACCCCCCGGTAATCATGGCTATCTTAGTCCCGTCCTAATGGAATTAGAAAGCTGCTTTGAATCGTCGCGCGTTTTGTACTGCATAATTACGAGATTGCCTAACGACTACCTGCCACATGCTCCAGTCGAACCATACAGAAGCTACTGGAACTCACTGTTCAGTTGCTTAATGTATCCGCAACGACATCCTCAAGATATTAATCAGTAGTACTGTCAATTTCTGCGCCACTCGGGTCGCATTTTAACGCTAACAGGCACTTTTCCCTTTTTCCAATATCGACGTACGAGGACCACAACCGCTCATTTCGCGAGAGCCGAAAGCTCATTAATAATGAATCAAGCTGATCTCGTTTCGCCTTCTCCTGATTCGAATTCTCCGTTCTACCGGAGGATTCTTGCGTTCTCTTCGCGCGGGCGGCAAGCACCCTTTATCGTATGTGGATTGCATGGAACTCGTTGGTGGCCAATCATGGACTCGCCCGTGGACGCTCTTCGTCCATGGACCGATCCGTAGATTCAGCCGTGGTCTCGCACTTGGGTGCACAAGTTAATATCCGAATAGAAGAGGAGTGGAGGTGGCGGAGGAGGTGAATGAGGAGGAGGTTGAAGGGGGAGGACCGAGGACGAGGGAGAGATAGTACGGCGTCGGATGGCGACTTTTAATCAATCCGATTATTGTCAGGAGGATTGGACTTGGCACCGTTCCTTCACTCGCTCCTCTGTGTATGCGTATTAACGTTTTACCACTATTGACCCTCGCCGTTCTTCCCTCTCGGACTCCCTCTCGATGTCCTCGCGTTTCTCCCCCCCCCCCTCGTCCTCTCACTCTCTCTCTCTCTCTCTCTCTCTCTCGCGAGATCGCTTCTGTACGCGCTTCTCTCTCTCGCTTCGGCTCTCTCCTCTTCCACCCTCTCGCTCTCTTCTCTCACCTCACCTCGCGATGGGTCCGTGTCGTGTGTCTCCGTGCCTCTTTTTCCCTCGTCAGAGGACGCGCACCCTCTCCCACACGGTCCCTCACTTTCTCCCGCCGGACTTTCTCTCCGATCCTCTTTTTCTCTCCTTCCACCCTTCCTGCGGTTCTTTTAGCTCGTACGCGGCGCATCTCTCCTTCCTACCCGCGCGCCTTTTACTCACCGTCTCTCTTTCTTTCGCTCTCGTCGGCCGCATCTCCACATCCTCTCACCACCACGTTTCTCTTTCTATAGATTCCATATATATTTTCCCTGTGTACGTGGGGAAGGAGAGGACGCTTCCTCGATCGACCTTAATTGGCTCGTTCGAGCGATTGCTTTTCCTTTTTTGCGCGGCCACTACTTTTTACCCCCCTTGCTTTTCAATACCCTCGATAAAACCAGTGTCCTTCTTGCGGTACTTAACGAGGTAATTCCGAGGAGACCTCGCCGCCATTGTCCACCTCCATAGTTCCCCCTCGGTGTATTGTATTCGTTTAAGGAAAAATGTTTGTTCGGCGACGACGGTAGCGAAAAGGAAAGTGACAACGGGTGACGTCCGATGCCTAGTCGCAAACTCGGGAGGATGGAAATATCGTGGAATGAGATTTCAAATGTGTGCAAGGATACAGGAGAATTTCCTCGGATTAAACTCAGCGCCCTTAATTTATCTGAAAAGTCTTTTCTCGAAGTTCGGACCGAAGGGACCGATCGCTCGTACAATTTCGCATCTACGAATTTTACTCTCGCAAGACGATACGAAACGAGATACTGGACCAGCGATAAACGAGATGATTTCTCGGCATTAATCTCACGGACGAGTCCGGCGAAAGTCCACTTCTCGCGGGTGCTCTCGATGAAACGCGCGAGCGACGGGTCTTCTTTAACCTCAGGAGAATCAGGCTCGGTTTTAGAAAACGCGTCCCCGAGCACATGGCGCGTGCAGAACGCGCATTCGGTCTATAAGCATCCCATCGGTGCATGTCGACGTAACCTCTCCCGCACGCACAATGTACACTTGGAAGATGGCGATCGTCTATGGATCATCGCGAGTTGGATGTGTGGGGAAGCGTATTCCATGTGCAGATTACCGCGCGCAGTGGGCAGCGAGCACACGGGGAGTGTGGTACACACGGGCGTGCAAAGAAGTGGATAGCCTGGCCCTGACACTCAGAAGCACCATCAGTTATATAGAAGCTGCCGACTGGTCCACCAACACCACCACCATCGCAGGCTGCCACCCCATTACCACGACACACCTCCCGTACCAACGGAGTCTCACCGTCGAGCGTATTCGCCGGCACATCGTTCTCGCCGTATCACCACCACCAACCAAGGCCACCACAATCCTACTCACAATCACAATCGCAATCGCAATCACAATCACCATCACTATCACCATCGGCGAGCCCGTACACCCCCTTCGCCCACCTCCCTAGCGTCCTCTCTACCCTACCTCCTCCTCCTCCTCCTCCTCCACCTCTTCTTCTATCTCCACCTCCACCTCCTCCTCCTCCTCCTCTCTCCTTCTGCCCGTTCCCGTAACGCATGGCGACGCGGGACAAGCTCTGAGGACGAGGGGGACGGCTGTGGGGACGGGTTTTTTAAATCTAGCCATCAAGGATCCATCCTGGGCTGGCTGAATGCCCGCACGCCACACATCGAAAGCGATCCTAACGCGGTATTTGTCGGTCGCCCATTATCCTCGACGAAATTCAATTAACGGTCCAGGAGAATATGCGCCGCGCGAGTCATCCTTTCGCTCGCACGCACGGCGCGCGCGAGCACGTCTCGTCTGCTTGCGTGGAAAAAAGGAGAGAAGGAGGATGAGAGGAGGTGAAGGTTCCTCGGAGATCCCTTGATTTCTTACGTTGCAGGGGACAGTTCGACTGCCTCGTCGTCCGTTGATTTAATTGTTGTCACGTGATCGGATTGAACCGCGAGGGATACCAGGTGACTCCTGAATATTTCACAAGTTTGCCAAAGTATCGAGAAAGACATCGACATTTCCCCGAAGTTGATACAGACAGGTCGAGCGCCGTCGCGCCAACGGATAAATTCGATCGGCGACATTAAATTCTTATTCAATTAACGTCCCGATTAAGCTCGATCAACCGTATATATTTAAACACGTATATCGCGGGGCATCGTGGATCCGAGTTACCCAATTATTTATGGATGTGAATATCTTCTCTCGACTTCCACCCCCTCCTCTTCCCCCTCTCTTCCCTCCAGCACCGATAGTATAAATTATCCATATCTGAAAATTTGCATTCTTCAGGAGAGTTAAGCATTTAGCGGGGGGGTTGGTGCGGCGGGTGGCGGGTGGGAGCGGAGGAGGGTTGGAGGCGGAAGAGATAGATGCACTTTTGTCGTGGGGGTGCGCGGGAGTGGCCACGCGAGCGGATGGGCACGGGAAAATCGTTGGAGCGCGCTATCGGCCGCAACTATAAATTGTTGCACCGGTAACGACGATTTCATTCCGTATAAATTAAAGTGAAATGAGCTGACGCGGCCCGTCCCGTCGATATTTCACGTAAAGAGAGGTGTTAGAAGGGGCTCGAAAGGGTATTAGGTCCGATGAAGGAGGAAGGCGAACGGAAGAGGCGATCAAGCGTTGTCTCGAGCACGTTCGAAAGACACGCGCCACGCGCGAGAAAACTCTTCAGAATCCGGAAGTTAATAATCGCGGGGAAGGACGAGTGAAGAGGGTCGACGAGGGTGCGAGGGAGGAGGTGGTGGACGAACGTTGAAAATGGACCGGGCACCGTTCATTTATTACCCCCTTCTACGCGGAGCCAACGCGTCAGTGGGGCCGGTTGGATTTCCTTCTTTTTGCCGCGGCTCCCTTTTTCTCGGCCCGCTCCTCGGTAGAGGGGTTCTCTTGCGGCGTAGGGCGCCGAAAAACAGAGGACGAGCGAAGAAGGTGAGAGAAGGGACTGGCGCGGCGAAGGTGGAGTGAAAGAGGGAGAGGGTGAGAAGAGTATCTGTGGAAGGAGGACTGATCCGGGGGTGGCGGCGCGAGGGAAGCGAAGAGAGAAAAGGGTCGTTGAAAAACGACGGGGTGGCCGCGATGACTTTGGGAATCATTTTTCAAAATGTCTACTTCCACCTCGACGGGGGTGAGTGAGCGCGGATGGGAGGTGGTTGGAACGGGTGGTAGCTCGTCGTCGGTGAGGAAGGGGGTGGGTGCCGGTGGCGGACGACTACGACTGAGCGCGCCGGTGGGACGAGCAAGGGGGCGACGGCAGGGGGGAGAGCGAGAGGGAAGAGGGTGGTCAACCCCTGTAGCGCGTAGGGTGGCAAGATGGCGGCGCACGGTAAATCGATGGAGGCTAGTCACTGCAGGCGCCCTCGCTTTCACAACCCCCAAACTCGTCCTCTCCCCTCTTCGCCACCCCGCGCCCTCCCAGACCATCGTCCACAACCTAACTCCCTCCTTCCTCCCTCTCCACACCTCCTTCGCCCTCCTACAACGAGCCCACCACCCTCTACCCACCTCATTTTCGAGCTTTACGCAAGCGCCCGCATCCTGTACGTGGGAGTCTTTGGTCATCTAAGCATGATTTTCCAACTGCCCTACTCGTCGTCATTCGCCACCTTCCATAGCCATCGCGACCGACGAAAACTTCGTTTCTTCTCTTCTTTCGTTCTTTGGACTTTTTTTCATTCTCTTCCACTTTTTTTTCGCGTAGAAAAATGCATTTTTTCTCGGCGCGTTTCTACTTTCTTCCTCGACGCGAGGAACGAACGTGACTTCCGCGTGCTTTTTCCACTTTTCTGCTTTTTATTTTTTGATTCCTTCTCGCCCTTCTCTTTGCAACGAAAGTCCCGCTGTCGAGAGGTCAGGATTACCCTCGAGAGCGGAACGATCGCCTTTTTTCTCTCTCCACTGTGGCGTATCTCGTTGCAGAAGCCAGCGAGCAGGAGAACGAAGGGGAAAAGTTTTCCACGCTCTCGCGTGCTACCCGTTCTTGTGGATCCGCGTGCGTGGCACTTTGCAATTGTATGCGTTGTCGTATGGAAACAATGGACGATCGATCTCTATCCCGATCCCAAGACTCCAATTAATCTATTGAGATTTGTATGAAAAGAATGAGATAATTGAAATGGTACTTATTGTTAGAGAGACAATTGAACCTTTGTTTCTTCCTATTTCTGGTCACTCGAGATTACCTTTTATCGAGAAGAATCTTATTTGCAGAAGAAATATCAGGTTCATTCCGATTCGTCGTCTTATAGAATCAAGCTATCTCTCCGGCGACTATTTCGCACACTTTAAATGTCAAGATAATGTGAGCGATTGAAAATAATTGCGACCTCGGGTCTTAAACCCGTGTCAATCGAATATCCCCCGGCCGCAAACGCGTCCATAACAACCTTTTCTCAAGCACAATTGAAGATCCCCGATTATCTACGGTAATCAGTCGAATGATCGATCGGTGAGAGATGAGGATGCGAATTAATCAAGACGCTTCCGTTGTTATACACGTTTCCGTGTGAGGTGCGCAAGATGTACGCCGCGGATTAAATTTACAGAAGGTGACGATCGCGCGCGATCTCACGAACGTGACTTCTTCTGGGTCCGTTCCGAACGGAAATTGTCACAAAGCAATATTGCGAGGAGATAATCGTCTTCGGTGACTCGTGGACAGTGAAAACAATAAAAGAGGTATCCTTATCGTCACAGAGACGAATCCTGTTTCGTACAATTGATCTTGCCTTCTTGAAATAAGTCGCAAGTACCTCCGATCGAGTGCACGAGATAAAGAAGCTTGATAGGGAGAGCCCGGGCCAAGAATTCCCCCTATCAACGCGCGATCACCCTGATCGCCTGGATCGCACATTGTTACGACGCGTATCGGCGAATATGAAAATCTGCTTTATCTTATCGGCACGGTAAAGCGGTGGAATGCCAATTCGTTCGCGGGATCCACTTTATAAGCGGCCAGTCGTTTCCAATTGGCAGCAAAACACCGACCACCAACATGCGTGCAAGCGTTCTGTTTGGCATTCTTCTCGTTCATCTGATCGCCGGTAAATTGCGTCTCGCCATGGTGCTACTTGCCGACGCGAAGCTACTCTTTCGCTGGAACGGGGAATGATCCGCGAAAGGGACGGTAGAAGCGCACTTCCGAGCAACGACACGCGGAAATGCGTATTAACCGCAGTGGACGGGATTCGATTATCTTTGACTATCGAGAGTGGCATTCTGGCCAAGGGATTCCGCACGTGTAATTTTCAAATTCCAAGATCGGCCTTTCGCGATAGTTCGTGTAGCAACGTCTTCTTCTTCGATCAATCTCAAACGATCTCGCTCACGGAATGAATTGTTATTTGAACTTTTAAATCGTCGGTCTGTCGTGGTATAGAAGAGTCGATCCCGATTAAACTTCTTTTTTTTCAGCCAACCCCGTGAAGGAGGTGAACACGGGTAATTATGGCTTCACTAACCTCGACGCTGAACTCCTAACCGGGGCGGGACTCTACATGTACGACGATGACCAGAGGTTGGTGCCACTCACCGCCCGCATCGACTACGACGAGGAGACCGAAGACGAGATCAAACTGGATCTTGAGAATCGCGTGTTCTTCTATCTTTATACTAGCAAGAATGTCAAGGAGCCGCAGTCCCTGTACATAGACGACGAGGAAGCCCTGCAAAAAAGTTTCTTCGATGGTACAAAGCCCACCAGAATTGTCACGCACGGTTGGGTGAATTCCGCGAAGAGTCCAGTCTGCAAGTCAATTCGCGATGGTAAGTGACCATTAATCGAAACAGTCGCGACATTTTATCGCGCAAGAATAAAGACGAGATAAATTCGCTAAATTTATTGTATTTGTCCAAAATCGACGTGGCGTATCACCGATTCGATAAATCGATCGTATCGATGACAGTCGTTGCTCGTACTATATTGTACGTTATTCTTAATTCTAACGAGTAATAAGTCTTTCATTCGTACACCTTTCACAGCCTACCTAAAACATGCCGACTACAACGTGATCATCATCGACTGGAGCAAGATATCCTTCAGGCCGTACATCTGGGCTAGCTCGAAAGTGCTATTGGTTGGTAAACATGTGGCCAAGATGATCGATTTCCTCGAGAAGCATGGTATGGATCTATCTGAGACCAACATGGTCGGTCACTCTTTAGGTGCACACGTAGTGGGCCTAGCTGGACATTACGCCCGGGGCAAGGTCAACTACATTGTAGGTGAGCAGATTCGTAGAATGGTAGATATTGTTACGATAAATAGTACTACGAAAAAAAAAGCTCATTGTACCTACTAAAACTAAAACTAAGGACACTAAAGACCAAAGCACTGTTGCTTCCACTTCATCTCACACGATTCTCTCAATCGATTAATATTTCAGGTATGGATCCTGCCTTACCAGGATTTCTCCTAGCTGGACCAGGAGCTCGAATCGCCAGTGGAGACGCCTATCACGTCGAGATTATTCACACGAATGCCGGTCTCCTCGGATACGCCGCAGCGATCGGTGATTCCGATTTCTATCCAAACGGTGGTAGCAAGCAACTTGGTTGCCTGCTCGACATTGGTGGCGCCTGCTCGCATGCCCGTTCTTATCAGTTCTTCGCCGAATCCATCAACAGCCCCGTCGGTTTCTACGCCAAAAGTTGCACCTCCTTCGTCGAGTACATGATGGGTCTGTGCAAGGACAAGGACTCGTCGATAATGGGAGAGCAGAAGAAACTCTTCGGCGCGAGAGGAACTTACTACCTCAGTACTAAATCCTACTCTCCCTTCGCCAAAGGGGCTTAAACCGAATCTTCCACGATCTTTCAAGAGTGAAAGTTTTCATAGTCGAAGTATCGAATCGAGAGGACGAGTAAACGATTCCATGAAGGAAAAAAGGCTCATTCAATAAAACGAAATGGACGATGATAACGTTGAAAGATTCGTCGTTTCTCTCGCTTCTATTAAACGAACGAAACAAAATGTGATAAGACGCGTATATGTTTATATGTATACTAGAGCACTAGTATTTCAAAGTACAACTTTCTGAATTTTTACAAATCAACGCTTTTCTTATTTCTTCCCATTCAACCGCCAGGACGAAGAAACATCCCGCAAAATTGGAAGATACACGTGGTAGCGCAACCACGTGTTAGTTATCATCTCCGACGCGTGTGCCTCACGCGACACTTCCACTACAACTCTTCGTCCCGTCCAAGAGTAAAATATTTTTCTCTGCGAACGGGAGCGAGAGCCTTCGCGTCATCATCCTCCTCGTGATGCTTATCGGTCATCGGTGTCGTCGCGCGCTGCAGATCGATGACACCGATAGGCAATCGATCCCTCCCCTTCCCTCTTCGACCTTTCCACCTCCACACCCTACCCCCAACCCCTCTCCGATCGCGAAACCGATATCGATATTACCGCCAATAATCCGTCATCGTTACGCGCGCATCAGCTCGATAAGCACCGTGCGAACACGCGGGGCTCACCCGAGGTTCGAACTCAGCTCTCATTGCCTCTGTTCACTGGATGTGGATGAAGAAACGGTTGACGCTCCGAGGAAGGTTGAGAAGGTAGAATTTCAGGTGGGCTCTCAGACGGGATTTCAACGACAGACAATGAAAACTGAAGGGTGGGAAGAGTACGCGAGGCGGGGAGAGGGAACGGAAGAAGGAATGGGAAGAGGAAAAATCAAATGAAAAGCAAGGCTGAGAGGAAGTCTGCCTGGGGCTGACGAAGACCGGATTCTATAGCAGGTGACGTAAAGAAGTTTACAGGTACTCGAGGAAAACGTTTCCGGGTGATTACCTACGTAGAGGAGAGAAGAACGTGGGCACTCGCGCGAAAGTGGTAGGAAGAAGAGAGAGCAGGTTGAGTGGCCCAAACAGGAATGTACCTGACGGTGAGATTAAAAGTGTCCTGCTGCTCGGAGCTCCGAAAGGGAAGGCGCGAGGGTTGGGCGGTGGAGATACGTGGCACGAGGCAACGCGACGTATCCGTTACAAAGAGGCCCGCACAAAAGAAAGCTTAAACGAAAAGCGGGGCTGACCTGGTTGAGCCGTGCAACTTGTTGAGCCTGCCGCCACTCGTCCCGTCTTAGACGTCACGACGCTGTTGCCCCTGGTTCCGCGATTGTCGATTACAATCGATGGGAGAGCTTCGATTATCGTGCGCCCTTCGCTCTACGCCGAGAAGTGATTATTTGTGATGTAGCGTCGTGTCTCGAAGGATCGCGCGTGGTGCCTACTTGATAGATCAATTTTGCAAGATATCGATTTTAATCGGTCAAGATCACGATGGAACGGATTCTTGGGGTATTTATATTTGCGAAATCATTGCTGGTCGCCTCGCCGCGAGCGCTCCATAAGCATTGACGTGTAAATTTCACGAAGATGGATAAACTCACGGGGAGACTAGGGTGACTCGGATTCGCGAAGGTGGAGTCTGTAGTCTCGGGCCCGAAGAATCGTGCGGTGGATGAGAAAAGAAAGCTGCGAACTACGACAGTAGCAACGTATCGACGGGTTAGTAAATCTCGCGCAAGCCCTGGCGCGCCGCTTGTCCGGGCTCGCAAATCAAAATTAAAATGCGAAATTGACGTCCAGGGAGATATTAAGTTCGCGGATGTTCACCTCTTGCAATTTTTATTGCTTATCGGCAACGATTCCTTTTCGACGGGAACACGCCGAGGCTGCAATAATGCAATTTATTCGACGCGTTATCCGTTTACAATTGCGCGCGCTCGACCCGTGTCGTCGCGGCGCGGTGACGTGAAAAATGGCGGTGGCCGGGGGTCGTCTGAGAAAAAATTGCCACGGGGAATATCCGCGGGCTTCGCCAAGTGAAAACAGAGAAATGCTCGTTTTGCGGGCAAAGGCTCGCGCGGCGCATTGACGGAAGCGCGTCTACTTCTTTCATCTTGTACCCTTTTTCCACGTTGCATCGATTTTCGAGATCTCCGTCACTTTCCGCCGCCCTCGGAAACGTCACGAATTAATCGACGTTACTCGCTTTTTCGGTTTACCAAAAGATTTCCGTGAAAAATATCACGGCGGCGCGACAACCTCCAACATATCGCAACGATGGAACGCAAACGATCGACGGAATACGGAGAATGGCACTCAATCGAATGAGCCTGTAGAAACAGGCAAGCGTGGCGGCTGGTGCCGGCGGCGCCGCGCAAACGTGTTGCGTCAAAACAGATGTTATACATTCTACGTGGAGGATGCAATGACGCGGCGATGTAACTTTTATCTCGTCCGCCGTACGACAACCGCGTGAAGATTAAAAATCGAGATTGATATTCCCGAAGTAATCAAGATAGGTAAACATTCTGAAGTAAGCACTGTTATTGTGTGCTGTAGTCGTTGTTGCAATCGGTACAATACCGCGTCACGGATATTTACGAAAATCGATATACGCCCGAGACGATTTCGGTAGCAGCGAGAGATCACGAATCGATATTTTGTAGATTCTTGTAGAAGAAGGTCACCGAGATTAGATACCGCGTTTCCGCATTCTTCGGTTGGGACACGAGCGATAGGAAAGCTCGCTCGACGAATCGGTTAACGTTTGGATCTGGCCCCTCGCGCTCAATTCGCACGTGGAAAAAGAAGAGGCGAGGGAAACTCGCGCCGGAAACGGATGCCGTAAGTTTCGAGGCATCGACTGGCGTACCTCGCATAATTCTTGCCTCGTCCTCCCGGCGCGCGGCGATGGGGCCCGGTCGCGCGCGCCGGTCAAGATTAAAATCCGAAATTGACGCCGAGGGAAAAAATTAAAGTTGTAAAGTTTCTGGTATCTATCAACGCGGGACGGGTCCATATATCAACGGATATGGTCCTCCTCGCCTCTCTCGCACGTTCATGCGGCGAGGAAAATTTTGTCCATCGACGTGCGCCTCCAGGCGCGTCATCGTGGACGACAATATTTTGTCGGCGCACGGACGCGCCCGGTCCCGCGTGCCATTTATTTTTCTGAGAGAATTGATGCCGAACGAGATCCACCCTCATCCTCCTACGTTTCCTACCCGCCTGCTACTCCACCTCTTTCCTCCGTTCGTTTCGCTCTTTTTAATCGTCGCCAACTCCGCTCGAGGTATACGGCGCACACGCTTAAACGCACCGGCCAGGGAGCTCTACAGGTAAGTTGTCGAGCTGTTTTAGGTCTTTTCAGGAATTCTCTCGTTCGCTCGGGGAGATACGCGTTTCAAGCGATTTAAGCGCCGTCGATGGAACTCTTTTGTTTTTCCACGGCTCGAGGTTAGTATCGATTAACAAGGTGCACGTTAATTGCTGAAAAAGGTCGAATGAAGAGGAAGTCGTGGGACGAGTGATGCTACCTTACGAGTTAACATTATTGGGATCTCCGGATTCGTTTGGACTTGTTCGTCGAAGATTTCTAGGTGATTCGAAGAGATGAATTTTCAATCGTGGGTCCATACAATTGCCGAATTAATTATACGCGAAGAAAAATTGACGAGACCTTGTCATTTATCTCTTACGTTGATGGACTAATTAGAGAGAGCGTTAATTACCCGGTACAGCGGTAGTAAAGAAGTCGCTGGGAGGGATCGCCGGTGTGTGCAAAGGAACGTTGTCGTGGCGCACAACGCGAGAGACGGTCAAGAGGGAACTTAACGGAGGACTCCCCACACCCTTTCGAGGTATATTTAAATAAACCATTCCTCCTTTTTTGCGCCCCACGGAAACTGGTCCGGCTGAGAGCCGCTTCGTTACCGTGAGAAACTGGCGCGTGCAAAAGGGTAGAGAAAACGAACTCCTTAAGGCAATGACGCACGGTAACTCGCTAACTAGTGGCCAACCTCTGTGAATAATTTTACACGCCGCGGGTGGATCGCTTTTATGCGAGTGAGTGAGGAGCGAAGAAACGGAAGAAAGAGAGAGAGAGAGAGAAAAGACGCATGTATACAGGGCTTACGCGGGAGTGAGAGGAAGCGTAATGAGGTGGCCGCGTGAAATTTATGTTTTCTCTCGCGCAACGAATGTCTCCGCTGTCAAGAGCACTGTCCCTTTCCGCGCCCGGACAATCGCACGACCTCCGGTCAAAATATCCAATGACAAATAATCCCCCTCCTCTTTTTCCTCTTCCTCCTCTCCATTTGGAATGAAAAGGATGCGCGGATCCGTTCATTCGATCTCGAGTATTCGAGGTTACGCGATCGCGGAACCGATGACGTACGAACGCGTGCGAGCGAGGGTGCGAGAGCACGAATATAAATACTATAATGTCACCCTCCTTCCACTCCTGTTTAACCCATTCCACGAGCCACCCTCCCGCGCGGCCCCCGTCAATTACGGTCGCGTTTATGACAAAACGATTTAACCGATCATTATCTCATTATCCTCGCACCGCCGTAACATTTTTCAAACTCCAATTATTTGCGCAATATCCAGAATCAGCCGGGGCTATTACCCCGTTGACATTGTGCATTTCCGTGTTTTCCGCGTTTAAACCTCCTCCCACGGTGCGTGCGCGCCCGCGCGCTCACACACCACGGTTACGCACACGTAATAAAAAGGCATGTAACCGTTCGACCGAGGCGCTCGCTCGTACATTCACTTGCCGGCTCGCTCGCGAACGCGCACGTGGCGAGCGGGAGACAGAGAGCTTTCGGAGCCACTAAATAAAATGATTGCTAAATGAATCGTGCGTGCCTGTTGTTATCGCAGTAATTATCGAGGCCGAACGTTTTGAATTAACACGGCAATTAATCATCAAGGTCACGCTCAGTAGGACGATAAATTTATGCCGTCACCGGGTGACACCTTTTTCTCCTTTGCTCGTTTTTTCCTCCACCTTCCTCTTTCTCTCGGCTATCTTTTCCGTTTCTTTTTTTTTCGACTTGCGAACGAACGTGTTTTTGGTGTTCGGCTAAGCGCAAAAGGCAAGTCGCCAAAGCGTGAGATGCTTTTCCCGTCTGGCGGAGATAAGGAGCATGGCGGTAGGTACTCGCACAAGTGGGTCGTCGAGTTTGTTTATTCGCGTCTGCTCGCGCGTCCAGACGGCTTGGACGAAGCAAGTGGAGATATCGAAGGTTCGATCCAGGAGCAATGTTCGCCCAGCTTAAGATCCGTTCGTTCACCCGCGAGGTAGTCTGTGATTTTTACAATAATTTTCTTCTCTTTTTCAATCACCGTTGCGAAATGTAATTCCTCGCGCGGAACAAACCGAGCGTGTAATTATACGCGATTCAATATTCGGCGTTTTAAATTTGAAAATAACGTGATCTAAAAAGAGCGGGAGTTGGGCGGACGAATAAAAATTATTTATACGCATTGAAAAAATCGTTTCACGTTCTCGCTTGCCCGGAGAATTATGCCTTTTTGCGATGAAAAAACGGCGTTCGTGCGAAGGGAGAGTCGTTAGCAATACGTTCACTGTGTCCAAGGTTATTTTTGGTCGTTCTAGTCTGTGCGCAAATATTACCAGGTGTTCAGATAAAATTTCACATCGTGAGAACGTGTCGCTAGTAGTGGAAATTGTCGGACAAGTAATGGGAGCGCACTTCGAACGAAAAGGCATCATTTTAGATCGTAAATAAGTAATACGAACCGGGACGGTCAGGCACTTACGATTAATTGGTTCTTATGGCGGTCATTTTAATTGACTATTACCGGATAGGATTACCTTATATTTATACGATACCTTATGGTCTCCGTCTATCCGTGGCGCGGACTCAGCCTCGGACCGCGAAAGGAGACAACCACTCAACCACTTCAGAGCGTACTTTGCATTTTAATAGGTTTCAATTGTCCTCGATAGGTTTCGATAAATCGATTAAGACGTCGCCCGATTGCTCATAAAACCTCATTCATTTCCTATACCTCGTCGATCGGTTCATTTAGACAACGAAAGAGGGGAAAAAGAACTTATTGGGGACAAGTCGTGCTAAGCGTAACAAGTCAATAAAAACTGAAAAACCGACAAGTCAATAAGAATTAGTTCGTGTTACCCGTGTCAAGAATTTCGCCTCGCATTTTTCAAAAATGTTTGAGCTGCGTCGCTGGCTGCGACCTCACCGAAATAAATTTATTATTGAAATGGCAATTAGAATAAAAGATACGCGTTAACTTCGAGCGAAGAATGTGATTTCGGAGTAGACCCAGGTCGAATTCCGATATCTGTTTTCCCTCACTTGTCTTTTTCCTTCTGTGACCTATCACCGTCCGTACCACTGTCCTGATCCAAAGCAATCCTATTATCATATTATCGTTCCAGTAAGATACACGAAAAATGCATGAAACTTGTCATCCTGCAAAATGGATAGACGTCCGAAGAAACAAGTCTACGTGCAATTTGACCTCATAAATTCTCAACATGCCACCTCATTTACGAGAATCAGCGACAACTTTTTATAAAACATTATCAAGAGGCATACCCAAGAGTATATTCCAGCTTCCTGAAATGTTCACCGAATGATTGTTTGAAAACACTCTTCTAGCTTGATTAATTCCCCTAACCCTGTATTTCACGACGATCGGCGTAAGTTCCGGCGCAAATTCGACACTCCCAATCGACGTTCAGCGCGTTAATCGCGAGAAACGAGGTGCCAGCGAGAATCAGTTAGGCGTATCGAGGGCATTCAGCATCGCATTTCGGAAAAGTGCTTAAAGCCGTGCGCGGTTATACAAGCGCACAATGAGACGCGAAGCAAGCGGGATCGTTAATAAAGCTCGACGAGGAGGCCATTAATCATCGGTTATCTCAGAGTCGAGTCCGCGCCGTGTAAATATCGCCGAGATATTTGCGCGAGCACGACGCGCAGCACCCAGGGGTGCACGCACGGACGTCGTCGATTGGCCTCCTCGACAGGGTGGAACAACATAAAGAGCCTCGTGGATAAATAAGGAAAAAGAACGACACCATAGGAGGGAGGCGAAAAAGTGGAGACGGAGGGACACGTTCTTAACGCAAATATTGACCGTCCATTTATCAAGCGTTCAGAGGCCCCGATCCGTCCTAATTGGCTTTAGCGTGGGCACGCGTTCAATCGCAAACGCGATTCGAGTAATTCGATCGATTGGAATCCTTGTTTCGAGCTTCGCCGATCTAAAAACAAGCAATCCACCCGATACGTGGAAGGTGAACGTCGAGAAGACAAAGAATGCAATTAAAAACGCGAAGGAGTTATTGTAGAAAAAGAAAATTTTTAGTCGACGTTGAAATTAATTTCGACTATTTCGCCGCGATAAGCAGTGGGGAAAGGCAGCCGGGCTTAACCAATATGGCTGGCTACGAACCTGCGGGCATCCGTGATCGTCCATAGTGTCTCGGTTGCGCAGAAAGGAAGGAGCGGCGCATGGGTCCGTAACGACGGCGTGCATAGGTGCATACGAGACGAGAGAGAAGAACAGAAGAGAGAAGAGAAGAGACCAGACGACGAGGAGGAGGAGGCACAGGCGCGTACGCAAGCCACACGCGCACTCGGTCTACACCTATCACGCATTGCGAGCACACGCACACACGCACACCCACACAGCGCACGCACACGTACACGCGCGCGCACGAGACGCGTCGCCCAGAAATTGTTCTCGGTGACATCGAGAAGCGGTGGTCCGGGGAGCGCTGCTCGCCCAATTTTCGCCTTCTTTTCCTCGTGCCGTTTTTCTTCTCCGCAATTGTTCCAACCTTCTTTTAACCCCCGCTTCTTCCCCCTTCTCATTCGAATCTCCTCGTTGTTCTTCCACGAGCGCGGACTCGCGAAAAACGGAAGAGTCGTAGGAGTTGACGCACGTACGACTGGCTGGCGATGCAACATAAATTAAACTGCATAGGTTGCCTGTACAACCCCAATCAGCCCCGTGTGTCGTCCCATGGTCATCGTTCCAGTATTATCGGGGCCGGCTCGCGCGCGTCGGTGTTGCGTGAACCGCGTGAGGACGCGTGCGTGCATGCGTGCGTCTCCTCTGTCGCGCGAGTGCGAGCGGGCGTGTGTGGATGTGGGGCGGGATGCACCAGTCCCTCGCTCGTTCCTGCTTTCTCCGGGTACTCGGTCTGTGCGCAAAAATTGGCATTGCGCGAGGGTTACCGTGAGCGCGCGCCAGTAGTCCGATAGGCATGGGAATGCAACGGGGTGGTGCGTTGCGGTGCGGTATCCGCCAAAAATATCGCTGCACGCTCGCGCTCCTCCCCCTCGGCGGATTTAAATGTTCCACTGCCTCCTCCGCCACCTCCTCCTCGTGCAAAGAGGCACGAAAATCCAGGAGAGAAAGGCCGCCGGGTGCTTTTTGAAATACGCTAATTTTTCCCGGACTATGAAAACGGATCGACTTTCTTTTTTTTCCTTCACGTTGGAAGTGCTGAGCTAGAAAATTCGTCTGGCACCGAGGAATTGCCTCTTGCTCGGGCATAGACGACGTAGGTACTCGCTCTCGAAGTTTTAATCATTTTGCATAGTGGCTGAGGGAACAGGGTTAATTGGCAAAAAATATCAATAACCACCGGCAACTTGTACTTGCCATTGGACGCAGGACGAAACACAATTGCGCGACAAACGCTTCACCGTTTTTCTTTTCCGCTGCTCTTCCTTTCGCTTTTTCTCTCTCTCTCTCTCTCTCTCTCTCTCTCTTTCGTTCTCTATCTCGTGTCGCTTCTGCGGGTGCACGACACGGCGGCGGCGTGCCCTTTTTCCTCCCTTCGAAGGACTTGAGAAAACGAAGTGGGAGCGCGAAAGTGGCTCCGCCAGGTATTTCAATTTTCGCGGGCTCCGTGCATACACGAGAATCGGGTGCTCGAGTGAGAGGGTCGAGGGCGGACAGCTGATGAAAAAGCGGCTCTCGAGGCTCCATCGCGACAATATTACAACCGTAAACGCGGGATACGATCTCGAACGGAAGATCGAAGTAACGAGACAACAAATATTTTTTGGCTCTGCACCGGCTGACAAAGGATCACCCGGCGTTTTCTGGAGAGCGGGCGAGTGGGTGGGTGGAAGAAGAGGCAAAAGGACGGCGACCGAACGGGAGCAAGAGGCCCCGATGGGAAGGAAAAAAGCAAATCGTGGGGGGGGGGGGCATCCGACGAGTGCTCGCTCAGCCCTTCGCTCTCTTCTTCTCTCACCTTCCGGCTTTGTCTCTCCGAGGATGCGCCGTGCAAAATTGCATTTAATGTTGTCAGCGGATCAGGTGAACGGGTGGGAGGGTGGAGGAGTCGAAAGAAGGGAAAGCGACGAGCAACGCGAAAGAGAGATAAAGTGGCGAGGAGAGATCAAGGGAGAGAGATAGAGAGAGAGAGAAAAAAGAGTTTGAAGGAAGGGAGGGCGCAAAAGAGAGTCAGAGAAGCCCGATGGTTCCCTTTTAATTGAAAACTCAAGTGCCCTCGCGATCTTAATTAAGGGTTGGAAATTTTCAGCTCGATCGATTGGACAAACGAGAAAGAGCGGAGCCCTATCGGTTGTCGTCCCGCTCGACCAATGCTCGTCCGTTGTCTATGCATGCTTTACACAGCTATTTTTCAGTCTGTCTCTCGCACGTCGCCCCTTTCTGTCCCCTTTTTCTCTACGCGTCTGTCTCTCTGTTTCGCTCTCTCCATCTCCTCTCATTCTCTCTTTCTCTCTCTTATTCTCCTCGTGGTCATGCCACCCGCGAACCGTTTCGCTCTCCCCTTTTCCACCCCCTCCTTCGATCCCCGCCGCGCATCCTTGCAGCAGTGTGCAAACCGTGCGGACGGCCGTCAAGTTTTATAGGCTGACGATAAAGAGCGCGAGGCGAAGCCACTCGTTGATATCATAGAAGATATCGAGCGCGCCCGATTGGAACGCGAGCGGAGGAGGTTTCGATATGTCCGAATTTCATTTGAAAATTGCGCGCAGGTCGTCCCCGTTCACCGCGATCGATACCGGCGCGCATCACCCTCCTTCCTTTCGCCTCCCCTCCTTCGACTTCTCCTACTCCTCGAGCAAAGGCTACACCAATGGCTAATTAATAATTTCGTATCGAGAGATCCGAGTGTCGTCCGGTTTCCTCGGCACGCGCGCCTTCGGAAAGGCAATCGACGAGCGGCCTATTACGCCTGTCGACTGCAACCCCTCGAGCAAGAGGGTCTTCGAAAAAGATCGTTCGTCCGGAGCCCGAAGGGAAGTCGCCGCCAAGACTGCGATTTTTGCGCTTCTTTCGCTTTTTTTTAAGGATTTTTCATACTTTTTTCATATTTTTTTTTTTTTCCACTAAAGCCGCATTCGTTCCCTTTTTCGTGCGACTCGAGTCGAGCTCTTTTGGTCGCGTGGGGGAATTCGGCGTCGAGGCTCTCCGCTCCCTCGTCGCGGCATATGGCCCTGCGCGCGGTTCTTTCGTGGTATCGATTTTCGCAGGTATTTCCCTTACCGGCCATCCTTAATTCCAATCTTGCGATGCTCATTGCGCATACGCAATAGCCCCCTCGGTTGGGCCGTACGACGCTAGATGGCACCAGCGACCTGCTTAAAATACGGCCAAAGTATTGTCCGGGAAAATCGCGGGAAATGACCTACCGGGAAATTTTCTGACCCCTCGGCGAGCACGTACCGCCCGCCTCGTTCACGCGTTCCATCTCATTTTTCCGGCCCAGCTGAAAAGAGAGAGCCACGACTTTGGCCGCGGATGCATCGCGTATCGACGGTTGTCGTCGCGACAATTAAATTTCGATTTGAAGGCCAATCCTGCCGATTAACGCGCGCGTCACGTCCGCTCCGGTTCGTTGTTCAATGTTTCTTTGATTATTACTTAAGTTGACGCCACAGCGTTGACGAAACGACGAAATCAATTTTTATCGCTCGATTCGAAAGTAACAATCTCGAGCGCGAGACGAGATCGAGCTGGCTTCGTTCGAATCCAATCGAATTATCGAGTGGCACGAAACCTGGCAAGCCATCGATAGCCCTAAGCGAATGCGCGGAGGGTGCAACGGTAAGACCTTGCGTGCACCCTCCGGGAAAAGGGTGCATTGATCCGGCCAGTGCTACCCTCCAGACCTTCGAGGGCCAATGAATTCTGCGTACCGATGGTCATGTGCACGGACAACACATTTTTGATGCAGGCCTTTGCACCCTTCAGCGTAGTACACGCTGCTCGGATCTGCGTCGAGAGCTCGTACGAATGCGCGTAATCGTGTGTACATAGGTGGAGTCGGGAATAATTTATTAAACGATTTGCGAGTGCACTTCGTATTATGCTCACCGGCCCTGCGTGGGCGTGGTACCGCTCGAATAAGTAACAAAAGATTCTACACGCTCGTTACATATGCTACTAACTTTTCGGAGGGTGGGATTATAAATTTTGCTGGATTCGCGAACGACGCTTCAGTGACGCGACACGCCGACGGAAATCTTTGAAAGATGTTTCTTTTTGCTCGGGTGGTACTCATCGTGTCTCTTATCAGCGTAAATCGGGGGAACATCTAATTAATTCTTTTATCATCGAGCGGATAAGGCGAAGACATCAAAGCACACAGAGCAGCCGGGTCGGTTTACGCGTAATTCAAAAATAAGCCTGATTCTACTTCCTTATCGAGAACGAATCTATAAGGTCGATTGTGCAATTCGTTAGCCGATCGCAGGAACTCGTCAGTTGGCGATAAATCGATGCCACCTCAAATGGAAATATACGGACAAATGTACGCTGTCGTAAATAACTTGTCGAGCCTTAGTGTTAATATTCGTGGAGTCTCACGGATGGACTTTTAAAACAGCGCGAGCTACATTGAATTTTTTATTATCGATGAAGATCAGCATCGCGTGCGTCATCCAGTTTTGTTTTCGTCTCTAGGAAGAGTATTTTCGAATAGATTTAAATTTCGAGATATCGGAGAAATTACGAGCGCACGCGGCTCTTACGAAGGGCCGATATTTTGGAAGGCGCAAATTGTTTAATCTCACGTTCGTACTGAATAATTCAATGTCGAGCGTAACGACTCACAAGCAGCGACCGGCAGATCGCTCGACGGAAATGAATAACCGGTTACCGCATTGCATCGAATCGTTGCCGGATACATTTTCCGCCGAACTTCAAACTACCGATATTTTGATTCTCCGGAGTAAATTTCGTGCGTGGACTCGTCGAGTGTGCAGCGCGGCCTGTCCGTGCCAATAATAGGGGCGGAGAGATTCACCCCTGCCACAAGATTCACGTTTTTTTATGCCGCCCTTGCGAACGACATATTTAATTAATATAATTATCAGCCATAAATGAACCGTACGAGTTTCGGCACGAATCGAGTCTGCAGGGTATCCCCTCTGCCGCGTTCTCTTTTTTCCAATACATAAAAAGATCCTATTTGCTCGACTCTTCATTCCTATGCGCTTGCAGTAATCATAGAAAAACTGTGCCTTTGAGTATTTCACTTTTTCGAGGATGCACGACCTGTTTGTTTAATTTGATTTAGTAGATGGTAGCGAACGTCTTGAATACGTCAATACATCGAAGTAATCCATTTTTCAAAATACGAAAGTAATACCCTCTTCGTTAAAGATACGTAAAAAAAGAGTACACGATGTTTATGCCAATCCCATGAATTTCCATAAGCTTAGAAACTTTATTTTTTCCATGCAATCCTTGCAAGTTTCCAAAAGAACTAACCTGGTAGGCGGAAGATGTCAAATTCGAGCAAAGAATGGATCCATTTCGCCCAAGCGCAATTTACACGCTTTTCCCACCTCGTCATCCTCCTCCTTCGTCTGCGTCCAGCTCTGAATGAGAGTCAAGGACACATTAAAAGCCTACCGGACACATTTGGACGCACAAAGGACTTGCCAACGCTTCTCGCCACTGGTCATTCATTTATAATGCTGGCCGGGTATAGGCGCGCGTAGCGGTAGTCTACTTAGCGGATATTTTACAGGGAAAAGATGTGTCCCCTCGTTCTCTTCTGCGAAGCGAGTTCAAAAGTTCACGGTGAAAAACAGCATCAGGAAATTGCTAGGAAATGGCTCAGCGCCGAATGGTCACTCTTTCGACGTTGGAACCTGCGAGCCCATCCCTGCCTCCCTCCCTTCTCTACACACCCGACTCTGCCTTGTAATAAGCGAAACGGTCGTAGGAGAAATCCTTTAAACCGGCGACCCTTTCTCGCCCGACTTGAAAAATGTCGTCGACGGTTTTTCGTAAGAAGGGACGAGGGCGCGTCGAGGAAATTTATAGTCACCCTTGTGCTTCTCCCGCGAAGGGCCGCGTGAGAATTTCTACCTTTTCGTAAATTGCTCGACTCGTCGCGTCCAGTTATGTTCCTTTCGATGTACCCTCGAAGAGTCGTTTAATTATAAGAATCCTGTCGTGTAAGAGTTCGTAATCGTAAAACACAGAAAATTGAAAATATTTCTAAAGCGTTGATCCTGAACAGTTGAGATGGGGGTGAATTCAGTACGCTTTCGCCAGAAATATCAAAGTATTTCCACGAATGGAAAGAAGAACGGCAACTTTGCGCATCTTAAGTCGGACATTTATAACTTTCACGTTATTCTCACTTTAAAACTAGCTCTTTTACTTATACCCACCCTCTTAATTATTCGGCATTGCATAGCACCGTAAGAATCTGTAAAAATGAACCATGTTACTGAAAATCGTCGAGTTTTTTTCGTAAAGTAAGTGAAAACCAGTTTTGAATTAAACAACGATCAAGAATCACGCGCTGTTACGTAAATATTTTCAACGGACATAGAATGGAACGAAACTTGGACGTAATTAAAATCGATTATTTACACTTACCTTAAATAACGGGTCACCACTCGACTCGTCGAGTATCTCGTACACGAATACATATGTACGCGCGCACTCCGGATATCAAATTTTCACGCACCATTGAACTATCGTCGGAAACAAGTAGCGTGAGGCAAGTAAAGCCTAAAAATGGTTAAAGCCGGTCGCGTCTCCTGTGGTTGTTTATAAACAGTCGTTGCTTCAACCGTCGGTGGCGGCTGCTTCGAACAAAGCCCGATCATTCGATCGAGCCGACCTCAACAAAGCCTGCAGAAGGATATCTAATTTGATGAAAACATGTCGGCGGATTGCTTTTTGCGCGCTTACGAAAAATTGGTAGGAAGCGGCAGAGAAAGAGTGCGGTCGGGTACGAGAGAACGAGAAAAAGTGGAAGGAGGAGGAGGCCAATTGGAGGAGGGAAAGAAGAGATACTGTGCGCACGCGGTAAAGGGAAAGGGAGAATGTACGTGAGAGAGAGAGAGAGAGAGAGAGAGAGAGAGAGAGAAAAGGAGACGGAAAAGGAGAGGGTGAGCAGAAACAAGTGAAACGAGCGAGCGAGCGTGCGTACGCACGTGGGAGAGGTAGGTGCACGAGATAGAGATGATTTATTTGATCTAGCGCCAAAACCCCCACGAGATCAAGGAGATAGAATGAATCGAAGCAACGCGAGAGTGAGAAGGTGAAAAATAAATAGAAAAAGAGGCCGGCCGCGCGATCGATTGCGCCCGCTGTTTCAGAAATTAGAGATTAACGCGGATAATTTTTTATTGTTGAGGTTAGCGAGCACAAGAATCGATGGGGGAATCGATAAAAAGGAAGCTTTGGGATTACGATAACGAGAGATGGAGAATGGGAGAAAGGTAAAATTCGATAGAACATATATAGAGAAAAGCCCACGGATAATGGTATCGATTGTGTTACACATATTACATTAATACCGGCGCTATAATAGTCATACCATTATTATCAAGCTTTCATCAAATTGTTATATCGCACGTATCGAGTCTGTATCTGTCACAATAATCAAACGTAACATCGCTTCGAAGAATAATTATCATCGTTGCCATTATACGTTATTTTGTAATTACCCGATACGAGTGTCGCCGCGTCTCCCACGCGTGTCGTTTCTACGAACGCCTAATCTACAAATGTTATACACGCCTATTGATTCCGGTACGTGGCAGGCGTCGCATGCATGCCAGTGATTAGCTAAAAATTCATAGGCACCCTTTCCAGCCACGATACTCGCTTCCACTCGCAGTCTTCCACGACTCGAAGCTTCGTGTTGCGCGCCCGAGCAGTAAAGACAAAATTACGAGAGACGAGATACCGCACAACAACGACTCTCCTGTCGTCTGGGTAGTTGTTTCGTCGTAAGGTCGATTCCTTTTATCGCGACACGGGAAAGGTTCCTTTTTATCGCGCTCGTCCTCACGAGAGAGATTTTCCCGAAGGTTATAACAATCCCATTCGCGGTCTATCGAGTTTTGCGGTACCTTTATTCCTTTTTTATTCTTACCACGTCCCCCCTTACGTCGTTTCTCATCGACCCTCCTTCCTTTCTTTCCTCTTTCCTGACTTGCCACCGCATTGTGCGCCCGTAAGAACGAATCTCGCGTGAAAATCAATGGTCGATCGCAATGCGCGAATCGCGACAGTGGCGTCCTCCGCCATTTGTGCATTTGATTTGTGGTTTTCCGCTGCCCGCGAACTATTCGCCCACGGCTGCTCTATATTGTTGTTGACAATCATTCTCGGTACCAGGCAGATAACAGCTTCGCGATTCTTATTCCCTGTCTTTCTCTGAAATCTCTTTATCGCACGGAATTAATATCGCTCCCGCAAAATGTCGTGCATCCATTTGAATATACAAAATTACGCAAGAATCTTCATATACGCGTAAACGGATGTCCCATTGAGACTGTACTTAACGATGTTTTTCTCTGTCGTAACAAATTCATAGTACTCAGGAAAAATCCCGATCGAGTAATATCAAGCGGTTTAAGCTCACTGGACGCGATTGAACGCGGTTTTGGAAAAACCCCGTGGCTGGAAAAGAATTTTCCATTTTCCCACGCTCTCCGTTATCCTTCCACTTTTTATTTCCTCGTTCAGCGCTACGCTCTCTTCCACGATACGATAAGAAACATGCAAACGCGTCGAATGTCTCTCGCGGAGAAGAGTCTCTTCCGCGGAATCGCTCGTTCGACGACGCCGCGACGCACTGTGGGAGGCAGTTGAATAAACGCGGAAATAACAGCCTCGAATTTATCTCCGCTGTCGTGCCCTCTCTTATTCTCTTCTCATCGCTCCGCTTTCCTCTTCTTTCACGGTCCACGCGAAATACGGCGTACGTGACCGCCTTGGATCGAGCGGGAAAGGAGGGAAGCGAAGAAGGTGAGAGGAAAAGAGGCGCGAGCGGAGGCGGCAGGACCGATACTTTTCGCCCGGCAAGGAAAGTGAGGCTGCTTTTACGACGGCCGTTTCGTCTGTTTCGCCGTTTCATTTTACGGGTCGTCGCCTCCTTCCGCGGAGGCAGATTTGATTCAAACTCAAAGAGCCCATGCGGACGCAACGTTCTATTGAACCGACGGTAATCTTCGTGCTTGCTCCCAGAGAGAGGTATTTTTTTTATTCGCTTCTTTCTGAGTATAATCGTGGCCGC
Organism: Tiphia femorata; assembly: GCA_944319695.1. Classification (NCBI taxonomy): domain Eukaryota; kingdom Metazoa; phylum Arthropoda; class Insecta; order Hymenoptera; family Tiphiidae; genus Tiphia; species Tiphia femorata. Next base: position 9,128,949 of record OX090902.1, read on the forward strand.
CGAGTCAAGGCACGATTTGCGGGGACAGCATTTGGAGGTCTTCATCGAGTACACCTAGCGAATAATTTGAATTACGAGATTGATAATTTCGGGTATTTAATGTCGAGGAGTGAAAATTTCGTTCCATGTTTTTCCTCAATCGGTACTCGCCAAAGAGGAGAGTACTTAATAAGGTACGGTGGAGTGCGGGATTGCATATAAATATATGAACGGTTAATCGATTGGCATGACGTGAATGTGTGTAATGGAAAATCGAGTTAGGATCGAGCAAGAGCGTAATCGTGCGAGAAGCATATACCGTTAATATTTAGTGTTCGATAATGTACTTTGGATCAGGATTTATTAATAACGTTTACGTTGCGATCGAATGTATCCTCGTTTTTTCCAAAGGAACGTCAATTCCGTTTTACACCCAATACGTGGAAGAGCGTGAAACTTCTTTAAGCATTCACTCTCATCACTTTTTTTTACCACCCCACTTATTCATATTCACCGGCGAACAATTCGTCCATGATCAGCTAATATAGATATAGTAATAACATAATCCCTAATCCAATACGCGGAAGAGTGCAACATTTTTTTAAACATTCGTCACTCTCGCAGCTTTCCTTCTCGCATCTCACTTACCCACATTTATCGGCGAACAATTTCTCCGTGATGAGTTAATCGAAACTTGGACTATAACAGGAATTGAACGGGATCGTAAAACATCGTCTAGCCGAAGCAGCGCGACTAGTAGTTTTAGCTAATTCGCGAGGAGAGACACGTCGTGTATGCCCCCCGCCCCCCGGAATAGCGTTCGGATGGTCAGCTGGACCCTCGTAAACATAAATCAAGGCTCTGCCGCAGATCCAATTATCAAATTGTCCGACGCTTTAGCCTAGTCAAGAGAGCTGGATGTAGATAGGAGGCTAGGATAGATAGATCGTTAGATACCGGTGGAAGGAGGAGTGGAAAGTGGCGGCAGGAAGGATGCCCGAAGAAGCATCGGGCTGGAGTCAGGGGAAGGAAGGCCGATGAGAGAGAAATCCGGACTCTATTTCCCCGTTTACATGCTGGTGCGAGAGCTAGTGATGCCTCCCGTGAAGAACGTGGGCGAGAGGAAAGCCAAGTGGCACAGAAGCGCGCTAACTAAGGGAGCAATAGATCCTGCGGGGCAAAACCGCGAAAGGCAGGACGACGTTAGTAGCAAAGATTTATCACTTAAAGCTGCAGCTATCCGTGCTCGCCAAGCACGCCTCCTTCTCGCTCTCACTTTTTCTCTCTCTCTCTCTCTCTCTCTCTCTCTTCTTGAAAGCGAAGAAGAAGGGAAAAACGACAAATTCCCTTGAAGCGAAGCTTTACTCAAGAACAGAATGTCGAGTACTCGGGCAGAGTGCGCTTACACTGTCTCGTGATCTTATCTCACCACGAGAAGGAAAACACTCGAATGGTCGAGAGAACCGTTCACCTTTTCTTTCGTCTTGTCCTTCCTTTTTTTTCCTTCTACCGCCTGTAGCCGACCTGAAATCGATCGCAGATTATTATGAAAACGTAAGCCCGTGTTATATCGGGCCGTTGACGAAATCTTATCTCGACATAGAACCTTATCGCCTAGCCTGTCTCGTAGCCGATAGGTACGTGCGTGCCATTTTTCTGTCCCGATAGGGCTTACACTTTCCGTAACGCTCGTACGCGTTAATTTCTCGGTGTGATTAATGGATCTAGCTGTGGCGCCTTCGGCCCGCCACGTGTAACGGAAAGGAGTTGTTAGCCAGGAAATGCAAGTCGGAAGTGCGTGCGCTAGTTACCTCCGTGCCGCTAAGGAGAAGGATATACAGCCCGTGGCACGCGATACTAATTCGAACGGAGCCACGTGTATACAATTGAGTTACAGGAGCTCGTAACGTGACGAGGATGGCGATTGCACGATGTACGAGTAGAGGTTTCGCGAACATTGAAAAATCTTGACTCCAATATAAATCAAATAAAGGAAAAGGTCGGTAAAGAGAATTTGAAGAATACGAAGGAGAGTTCGAGAGCATTGTATCTTAGGCCGCGAAATTTTGCTGCCATTGCGTCATGCGTCGATGCGAGTGTGATGTCCACGCATTCAGCTTGGCTGAGCCGCAAGATATTCACTGACGCAGAGCGTGCAAACGCGTAGACTTCTTATCGAGATAACCTCGAGGTGTCGGTAACTTTATATGTGCGTAAGCGGCCTGCAACGGAAAAATGAGGCCAGTGTCAGGAATTTCCACATTATCGAATCTCTCCTAAGAACAGGATTTATTTACTTGCTGATAAATTTTCGATTGATAATAGACTTGAGTACGCTGTCACCATGCTTCTCATCAATTCCCGCGTACGTCTTATATTTGCACAATTTTGCGTAGCTATGACTATAAATAATGTACCGATAGCACGAAACAATTAAATTTCCGATTAATTAGAAAGTCATTGTATTAAAGTGACAATCTTCTCCCAGCCGTTTATCCGATGCTTTCCAACGGGCCATCGAAATTCGTCGGAATGCTTGACGAAACGACCATCGACACGGTTCACCGCGTCGAGTAAGAATGTGCGCGGCGAATAAAAACAACGAGAAAAAAGTGCAAAAAAAACAGCCCAGAAATAATTTCCACCGCTCGTACGACCATTTCACTGTGGTTTCCAAAAACATTCAGACCAAGAGGTTACTCCCTCGGGAAACAACAATTGAATCAATTTAGAGAGCGGTTTTGATAGGGCGAGTGACAGGTGAGCGAGTTACACGCCGGGGTGTTCTGAAATGTTGCGCTCGTGTTACATCAATTATCGTCGACATCGGGCTAAAGGGTGTAATGGGCAACTTTAACCAACGTACAATGTATGTTATCACCGTGGTGTATAATTAAATGCAACGCGTAATGTACGCGAAAAACCGTTCCACGGTTTGCAAAAGCACACGGGTGGGGAAATCTCAAAAGGTAATGGTTATAGTCCATGGAGCGAATAAATTCTCTATAGAATTATGATTATAACTGCATAATGTATCCGAAGCACTGTAATATTCTATTACGCAAATATGCTCGTGCAATTGCGTCATGTCGCGAGAGGAAGCACATGTGATATTCGAAAAAATTCATTTTTCTAAACACTAGCGTAAAGAGAGTGACTTAATTTTTTACATTCGACCCCACTCGCATTACGTTAATTAACACGTACTTTTAAGTTCTTATACAGCGGAGAATCGATTTTCCGTCTCGTTTTTTTCTCAGACGAGAAACTGGTGACGGTCCTGGCTCGATCAATAGCGGCTCGATAAAAAAAGGATAATGAAAATGGTGTCTGAACTTTACGTACAGGCCCGGCCAACGATACAACGTGGGGATTACCCTTAATTAATGTAATACGATCTTGAGATACGAGAAACGTGTACTCACCAATCAAAAACAGGCAGTTTTCGTGCACGTATATGCTTCTTATGATTATTATTGTTGTGTGTGCGTGATCTTCAAAAATGTCGAAACCAATATAAATGGACCCGACGAGAAAATCGATACAGTTGAACATCTAAAACTCAGTAGCACTGGTGTACCAAGAAGTCACAAAAAGAGAGGTCGTAAAAGAATAAAAAATTTGTAAGATGCAATTGTCGACGATAAATTTGCTGGAAAAAAGTCGAGGACAAATCGCGAAAAGTGGGAAAAGAGGAGAGGCACGCTACCTCCAATTATCACTTCGTAAATGCCTGCATAACCGCGACGCGTTGATCGTCCGACCGATTCAGGCGCAATGATTATAATTGCCATCGAGAAGGGGTTTGATTTTGTAATATTTTAATACCACCTCTATTTTGTTTTAATATATTCACATGAAATTAAACTCCGGCCGAAACGCGATCGGCCGCTGGCCTCTCTTCCTGCAGGGATGAGGGCGCGCGCGTGGGAATGCAAAAACGCTTCACCGATATATCCGCTTTAATTTAAGTTAATTATCATTATCAATATTAATCTGATAACCAGCGTGATTTTCGTGCGACGAGCATTATTAGCTTGTACTTAATCGCCTCTACTTCGGTATCATCTGTTCGATCATTACGCCCGATTTACTTCTCGTCACTGTATCTGTTGAGCGTTAAGTTTTATTCGGGGGAAAAAAATCACTTCATTTGTGGCGTCCACTTCGCACGACTGACTTACGTTTGTCTGCTGTTTTTTCCAGAATCATCAAAAATGTCGAAGGTCGCGCTTCTTCTGTTCGTCGTTGTAATTGCCATGTGCTTCGTGGCTGAGACCATCATGGCAGCACCACCCGCTGAGTACGCTGGATGCGGACATCAATCTGCAGATGTTAGTAATTAAACGCTTCTCACGCGTTTGACTGATGTCGATTCATCAAATATTTTATACCCATGAATAGATAATTTTACGTTACGGCCAATAACGTCCTTCTGCGATGCCCGTGTTTAAGAGAATTAATTATCTGTAGACGACATGGAGATGCGATAAATAATTTTACGGCGTATCTTGCTATTCCAGTGTTCCAAGAAAAGCTGTTGCTTCTACTTACATTGCGACAGTTACACGAAGCTCTGTGTGCCTTGAGACAATCCAACGCCGTCTTGCCTGAACATATTGCAGATTAATAAGATGCGATTGTTGTATTTCGGCCCATGCTAACACGTACACTCTACATTCTTGTTTCATCGTGAGATTTCCATATTTCTTTGATCGTTATTATTATAAAAAATAAAGGTACTGTAGGCCATATATTATTATTATTATTCAGTTTCGAATTTTTTGAATACTGGATAGAACGAATGGTAAAGGAAGAAGTAAAGCTTGTGTTATTTTGCGTATAACTGGTACCTAATCACCTTTGTTACGCACTTGTTTAAATAATCACGAACTACGATATGATGCAATACAATGACGCACAGCTGTGTGCATCAGATGTTATAAATTTTAAGACTTTGCTTTCGGCCACCTGCCAATGAAAATTCGCGTAAACTGAAGACATCTGTTACTACGCAGGTACTATCTCAATAATACATACGGAAATTTACAACACAGTCAAATAGATAAGACGAGCAGGTGTCCATCGATGATGCATCTGGCTGTGGCGTATTTCCGGGAAATTCACAGAAGCCAGTGTTTTCAATATTATTTATTATCAAGGCTTATCCGTTGTTTACGCATACTCGTTGTACAAGATTCTCATTAATGCGTAACGCAAACGCGAATATAAGCATATAATATGTCGGTAGGTATTAGAAGAATAAAATCACATCTCGGATTACAAAAGTTAAAATGGAAACACTCGAAAAAACAATTTGCAAATCCTGTTTCCTAGGAATCCAACGTGTAATTGTCGGCTGTAAAATTCCGCTTGCATATTTCGGATGTCGAACGAGAAAAAACAGAAGACTAGTGGAGCTCCATTGAGTTGGATTATGGATAAGCGTCGTATGAGGCCCCGCATCTCTAGGGTAAATAGTATTCGCGTATTTTTAGTTACGGGGGATATTTTTATCCGAAGAAGAGATAATCTTCCTTACGCGTGATCCCTCGAAGCCGCATCGAAAGTATTCCTTCTTGTGTACGATAGATGGGGTGGACACGCTCCCGGACTAGAAGGGTGAAAAAAAGTGTTACGGGGGTGCCGCACGATGTAACGTGATGCACAGTTTGTCGTCTCTCCTTTCTTTCCGACGCTAGGGGTCTTATCGTCGTAATCGCGACGACCGAGATGGAGAGTGAGAATTTACAACTAGGATTCTCTATGTGTCGCGTGAAAGTATTGTACACTGATAGCACTCCGTAGGGGGCTTGTTTGTTCTCGAATGTAGACCGATACATAGATAGGTAGGGAATGCATGCATCGCGAACACACCAACACGAATAGGGTTTATATAATATGTTGACTGCAGCCACGATTTACCTGTCTTATGTAAGATCGATGAAACCAGATAAGTGATAATACCACCAAGCGTCAACTGGAGCAACAAGGTGGTATATTATCGGAAAATCATCGTCGGGTGTAAACACGTGCATTCAAAAATGCATCGTTGAATGTTTGTATCAAACTTCCTATAAATACGAGCGTCTTGGGTGCAGAAAATTCAGAAGACTACAAGACATCGAGCATACAAAGGGGTGAGTACAGAGAAGACAAATTTCTTGAAACGCTTGCGGATAATTCACATTCCGTGGTAATTCCCAAATTTGGATACTATTCTGTTCGTTCGACGCATGAGATTCTCAGGCGAAAGTTTTGGAGATTGCCAGTAATCTATTACCGTGGCAAAACTCATCCCGAGAAAAATGATAAATATTGATTAATTACATGTCTCATTGTCAGTCGTAGTTCTCTATAGCACTTTTAAGATCTGTATCGTTTCTAACTTTTACGGTTCATTCTAAGTTTCTCCCTCTTAATATGATTCCAGCGATTTACGAGACCAGTGAAAAATGGCGAAGTTTCTTGTATTTCTGTGTGTCGTTCTGCTAGCAGTGTCGATGGTCATGGCTGCGTGCAACCCACCGGGTACTCTCGTAAGTAAATTTTCCCTTGCATCGACGGGCATAAGCGTCTACGGTGGATAGAATAGCTTAAATCAACATCCAGCGGCGGAAGGCTTTTGTTTTCGTTGCATACGCATACAAGAGCGCGATTGTTCCTCCGAGTACATATTTGCGAGTATTTTGCATTCGTTTACCGAAAACAATTGGGCGTACTGTCGCAGCACGTCGGATGAGTTAAAGGACCCGATAACACGTGTCGCGGCTTACCGAGGACTATTCGACAAGAGCGGGTCACTCGCAATTTCTTAGTTTTCAAACGCGACAATTTCTATTTATTCGATCGCAACCTGTTTGTTTTTTACGCGAGTAATCATTAATCCGTAATACATATTATCGTACAAATTATGTGAATGCACGCTATCTATTTATTTTAGGGAACGTGCGATTTACGCGAACGCTGCCCAGCATATTATTGAGTTAAATATGTGTTTTAATGTTAATAAATGTCAAGCTAGTACACTACACGGTGTAAGCGTAATTGCATATATGCACAAAAATTCAAATTAGTGGAAAATAAAAAATATCTAGTATAGTCTGGTAGAGCGGTTTCGGTAACCGGTGTATGTACACACATTTTACAATTGTTAATGAATAACTGTGAACGTAATTTTCTTCATTCTTACTCAAATTGCAGTGTGAGAATGACGGTGATTGCTGTCAACCGTTCGTGTGCAATGCATGGGCTAAAAGATGCACAGGGGGACCTGGTAGCCAATGGGGACCTGGTGGCGCAGGAGGTGCAGGCGCCGCGTGGCAAGAACGACGAGGACAGCGATACTGAAGAATTTGACTGACCAATGCAACCTTTAACCCCAGGCCTACGCGTTTCTGTTAATCATTCATCTTATCGACCACTAAATATAAGTTGATATTATCTATGAGATTTACGTATTACTGAAAATGATTAAAAACTGAATTTGCATCACTTAACGAGCCCAATTCCTTATCTTACGTTTACCTTTGAAGTCCGTTACGTAGTTGGAAGCAACGAGTTACAAAAAATAAATAATCCAGATACATAATCGTTTATCACATTTCCATGAGATTTATTTAAAGAAAAATTCTTCTGAACGTCGATAATATGCGTCGCATTATTTATCGAATAATGATCGCACGTACAGATAATCGTCCGTATTTGTAGATTACGCACGTTCTGTATTTTCCAAGTCTTAATCGAATGGACAATCTCAGAACGGTTATCAGTATCAATACGTGTATTTAATAGAATTAACTCGTTTCTTAGTACAGCTACAATAACCGATTAAGAAATCACGAGTTTTCCGCGGCCACTGTCGAAAGGAAACTTCCTGTCAACGTGACTACGAAAGATACAATGTATGCGGTCATTCACGTCCCGATAAGTACACATTGCTGAAGATAATAATCGTATGTACTTGAATGGAAGAGCGGTTGCCAACAGAGATGTGTATCCACTGATGACACCTAGCCCCCGCGTCGCCCAGCTTCGATGGGCATGTCCTATAAATGGGAAATCGTAGAGATTCTTGAAAGTCAGTCGAATCTTGGACAATCAAGAGAACACTAAAGTGCTCATTGTTTAACCGGAACCGTGTCTCGAGGAATAAGTCGCTGAAACTTCTCAACATTGTTAGAGGTACGATATGTTAAGCAGACAGGTGTTCAATACATTTGCATCGGAGTGCAACGTTGGAAAAAGGAAGTCAAAACAGCAATTTATCAACTATGTAGTAATTATTAACAAGCATCGCGTATGCATAAATGTAGCCCGACATATATTGATAGCGTTAGTGTGAGAAAGAATGCAATTCGTATCGATCCGAGCGATAGCGGGCGAATTACTCTGAAGCAAGTGCTATTTTTGCAGTCGGCCACAAGGTCTGTTTTTTCCTTAACGTACACTCTTCTCTACTGCGTAAAAGTGACTGGTGAGTTTCCGGGAAAACGAAGGTTTTTCGGTGATAAATACTTCTTGCGATTTTCGCAGCGGTCACAGTGCCTGCTCCAATCACTGAAGCCACTACTAGTAATTATTTTTTACGAGGTGCCTCGAATTGTTATAACTTTTAAAATCTTTCAGGTTTCATTCTTAATTTTTGCTCTCGCTTTAGTATGATTGTTAGAATTATTGCCGATTTACCCAAGATTTTATCAAAAAAAATTTGTTAATCTCACAGAATCGTAGAAAAGAAAAATGAGAAGTTCCGCGATACTGTGCCTAATCGTCGCGATCGCCGTGATTACTGTTGCGGGGACCTTGGCAGAGCCTGAGAAATGCAGTCCTAGGTTTGGTTACGTAAGATTATTTTTCATACTCCATCTTCTATTGTGCTTGATCCCACAATTAATCCATCAATGCGTTTTTTTATTTTTACAGTGCCAAGTGACTGAACAATGCTGTAAGAATTTGGTATGTTCATTTTACACCGCAAAATGTGTTGATGCGCCAGGACTACACCCTGCCGATACGGTGCCTTCTGTGGCAGTGGCTCGCGCGGCGCCTAAGACATGCAGTCCTAAATTTGACTATGTAAGATTATTTTTGTTACTCCACTTTCTGCCCTGCTTGATTCTACCAGTAATTCATCCATACATTTTCTACTTTCACAGTGCCAAGTGACCGAACAATGCTGTGAGAATTTGATATGTTCATTTTACACCGCAAAATGTGTTGATGCGCCAGGACTACACCCTGTCGATACGGTGCCTTCTGTAGCAGTGGCTCGCGCGGAGCCTAAGAAATGCAGTCCTAAATTTGGCTATGTAAGATTATTTTTGTTACTCCACTTTCTGTCCTGCTTGATTCTACCGTTAATTCATTCATGCATTTTCTACTTTCACAGTGTCAAGTGAGCGACCAATGCTGTAAGAATCTCATATGTTTACCTTACCTCGCAAAATGTATTGACGCTCCAGGAGTACATCCTGTCGACTCGCTTCGCGACGATGTCAGCACGTTTGATCGCATTCCTGAAGTAATCCAAATGAACCCATAATGCATTTTTATATCCGCCTCTTGACGACGTAGTGCCACGATTACGATAATCTCACGCATTGTATTCCATCGCTTTCTAAACAAATAAAAATCCAAGTATTCGTTGCGTATTTCTTAGTTGCTGTTGTAGGATAAACCGACCTAGAAAATTTGCAGGGAACGAATATCTGTTTTCTCAAATTTTCTTTGCACGTCTGCTCAGGGTCAATAGATACGGTGTGCACTTTCCACATTGCACTAGACGAGTTCACACGGCAGGTGTAAACGATGTGTCAGAAAGTGACATTAATTGATGCTCTGTTGTAGAATAGTGCAGATAAATTGGACAGAAAGTATGACTACACGCGGAGTGAAAGATACGCTTGCATATTTCACATTCGGACTGCCATGCTAGTAAAATGTCAGTACGGCATGCTTCTCGCGCAATGAGTGACGTTCAAATCGTTGACCGATAAATAACAGATAAATAACAGATACGTGCATTGATACGTAAGTCGATACGTGCAACGTAGTTTCGCGAACGACGAGTGAAAGACGGGAATGTGCAACAGGAAAATTACCCTCCCGTCTTCCAATCTGCATATAAACGACTGTTACTTTTTTTTTCGTGTGACGTAACGGGGCTCAATTGCGCATAAAGATTAGCGTCTTGAGAGGGAAAGACGGAAAACAAAGACGACGAAGTGATTCCGGGCATTGGCCGGCGCGGCGTAGCAAATCGACGTTTATTATTAGCGCCTAACGAGTAAGTAACGCGCATTAATCGGAGGCGCGATGGAAAATTAAAGCGAAATTATTAGATCGGCTTTATGTAATAAATTATCGAATTTCACTTTTGTGCCATGGCGGTAAATATAACATGTGTATAAAATGAGTAAACGAAGACTGCGTTAATAGTATTGATTAATCGAGTCGTTGAACAATAATGTGGGACAATAATTTGGAGAGAAAACGTTCCTCCCGAAATTCTCATGCATCGCACATATTGTACGCTTGTCGAATTTCGCACCCGCTAATATTGTAAGTTTCCATCATTGAGAGATCTCATCCTCGAGTTACCAAAAATAAAATTCTACGTACGGCCAGCGCGGCGAAAAATCACAGTGTAGATAACTTTATGCTTCCAATTCAGTTACACAGATGACAAGTATTTTTATTTTCTTGAAATTTCGATGTGCTACAAAAATTAGAAATACTGTACGTATAGGTACTTGTTATTCTAAAAATTTCGGTCACTTCATATTCGGATGAAATGCAAATGTAGCATTCAAAGTGTCATTTGAATCTGTAAATTTTACATATTTACATATATGACAAATTTATCAGAATAAAAGGCCGACAATCTGAGTAATATTCTTCCACACATTTTTACCGTTCAAAAACTATGGAGAAGCGACAGAATATAATCGACTGATAGCTCATTCATTGTAACTGGAAAATACCATGAAAACTTATGAAATATAAATATAGAAGGTAGTCGTGCTGTTTTTAACTAGAATGGAATGTGGGGAGGGAATGTAAAGCGAGAAAGCAAGAATCAGGAAAACCGAAATGATGTGGGCGAATAACATAGAAAGTGAGTCGTGTCGTTGTCAACAGGTGTGGAGTTTCTGGTTTGACGTCTGTCGCGTAGATGCTCGTATTCTAATAAATATGACGAGATCCCAGATTCACGGTAACTATTGGAGTTGCGTGGGCGAGTTACTTGTACAGAGCTGCGTTTCAATAATCAACGTAATATGTTATCTGGACGCAACTTCGCATAGGTATATTTATTTAGTTTTTGAACGGTAAAAACGTATGGAAGATTATTACTCAGATTGTCGGCCTTTTATTTATTTTCCGCGTTTCGAAATTCTGATTGGCAATATTGATTTGAGTAAATTTCTCTTGGGTATGTCTCTGGCCTCTCTTCATTCCGAAATACTACAAACAGCTTTATATTACAAGATACGATATACATTTAATTTAATTAGCCATACCATTACATAGTCCTCCCGTTACTGTTTCAGTGTATATATGCCATACTGTATATATTTAGTACACTCTGCTAAATAATTTGTAAGAATTTACATTACTAATAGAAGGCAGCCCCTAAAGGCAAACGTACGTGTTTCCTCGTCAAAGATGTAGAACGTGTAGTCTTTCTCATCGATTGCAATTCTGCTTCTGGTTCAACATCAATTTTTATATTTGTCGTCTATGAATGTAACAGTTCGCCAAAGAGGACTCGTACGTTCGCGTGATTTGTAGAAATCCAACTCCACTAATAATACTGGAATGAAAATCGTTATCCGCAAAACGTCACCCGTTTCCGATAAGTTTCACGAGCAAAACTGAAAACCAATCATCGAAAATTGACGAAATAAATTTTATATTCTCAAGTTCTGTTTGGATATGAACTTTATACGCGTACTATCCATTATTGTTCGCAAACACGAACGATCGAACTGTTTCGAGAAGTTGAACGATAAACGAAAATTATGGATCCTGATATCCGAATTGCATAACTATCGATGGTTAACTTAATCCGATTACGTATTCCTTACGTTTTTATAATGCAACTTCGTGTCAGAAATGTTTTGGTAATCGTCCCCGCTTTTAATTTCACTCGTTTATTTGCGCGAAGAGCAAACATTCCCGCAGGCGTGCGCTCAAATCATCTGTACATATCAGGGCAACGGGATAATCGAGTGATCGGCGTGGCCATGAACGTCAGTATTTCTCGAATCACTCACCTAAAACAGTTTGTATATAAGCATGATTTCAAGAGAAAAAAAAATGAACACGCTTAATGCCTGATAACATGGAATAAGAAAAGAGATCTTCCGGCAATGTTACGCGAAGATAACAGAAATAGTTCTTACACTGTGCATCACGGTGTAGTGGCAGTACCATTGCTTGGTGCGCAACTGATAGAATTAAGTAAATGTTGAAATCGTTGTTAGATCCAAAAAACATAGATGTGAGCTAACTGAAAACAAATACGTTGCCCAATGAATTACGTCAATGTCGATGAAGTTCTGTTTGCAGAAACATTCCACGGCCGAATATTAAGCTACACTGAGAAAAAAGTATATGATATATCTAACTATAATGGCATAGTAACAAAATTATAGTTGGAAATATCATATTTATGGTAAATATTACCATAATGTCGGTAATAATTACGATAGAGGCATAGTATAACCAACTATATTATATTTTTACCCACAATTACGGTTATTTCAAGTAAAAATATAGTATGGTTGAAAATATATAATGGTAAGAAAAGTAACTATTTTATATAGTTAATATTACCAGAATATTTCATACATAGTGATAGAAGTAACTATATTGACATAGCACACTTTACCATACGTATGGTAACAAGAACAAAGATAATAGTTAATAATATAACCATTTGTATAAATCGTTCATGCTACTATATTTTGTATGGTTACCCGAGTAGAAATGAATTAGATTCATTATGTACTAGGTACATCCGATCTGAGACCTAGTAAGTAGATAGTATTGACTAGATTAAATTTTGTAGCTGGCAGCTAGGTCAGTACTAGATAAGAATTTATAGACAGTCTTTCTGATGTAGCTGTTGTATAGAAATCGCATAGAAAATATGATAGTAGATGACGCCGTCTTTCCCCGAAAATATAATCCAATTACTAGATCGCTACTAGCATTTTTAAATTACTCAGCGGATCTCTCACGGGCTTGATGGCACCGGTGTGAACCTAGCATCTCAACTGTCAGCATCTCATGAAAAGTTTTCAAATTTACTTGCATCCAGCATAGTTCAAGGAGTTCTTACAAGTTTTAACAATAGTTCAAATGATTTACACAAAAAATCTCGTTTTAAAAAATGAGATGCGAACTTCGCGTATGGCTTGATTGCATCTCACCGAATTTCGAATCTTTCAACGTACAGGAGTGATATTTCGAAGAGTTCAACATCCTGGGCATAAAATGTTAAGAGTTCAGGCGAAAAAACTATAACAAAAATAGTTTATCATCGCAAAGTGAGATGCTGCGCAAAATTAGGGAGTTCACGTCGAAATAAAATGTTCTCTGGATAGTTGTAGATATACTACAACATATTCCAAAGAGTTCGAGGCACTAGCAATGTCGAATTATTTTTAAATAAATAAATACTCTCCGAGCGTCGTGCATTCAGAGAGACAAGAGTGACATGATGCACAAAAGTAGGGAGTTTCTTTCTAAATGCACGGTGCTCGAAGAGTATTTATTTATTTAAAAATATGTATATCCAATACGAAACGTCTCACGCAACAATCCGAGTTGTGGTCTATTTGTAAGGGAACAGGCTCCGTGAGCTAGACGTCTCAGGTTCGAATCTCCTTACACAAGAAGGTATGTAAAAGTGGATTTTTCAATTAAATAAAAATACAATTAATCATTAAACAAATGAACACCTACTCACCGGCGTTTCAGGAACAACGATACGTTGGCAAAAAAAAGAATTATCCAGAAGCTTATTTTATTTTGCTACTTACTGTCTTAAATTTACTGTCTAACTAGTAGCCAGTTTTTTTGATGCAGCCACTGGTAGAAGTGACCGTTACATTTCAAGCCCACAACTACACACAAAAAATAGACAGTTCCGATGTAAATCTCGTTTTTTCTATATCTGAACTAGACAGGAACGATCTTCAACTTCTACTCGGGTAAGTGAACTATAAAAATATGTTTGACGCCAGATTTAACTATAAAATATACTGAGATTATAGTAAACCCAACCATTTTTTTCCGCTTGTTTTAAAATTAGTAAATATTACCCACGTCTTCTCCATGTACACAGGTGCGGAAGACGATGGAACGTGTGTTAAGTTGTGAAGTCATTTCTTCCGTTTGTAACTTCTGACATTCGTATAAATACCTCCTGAACCGTGGTACAGAGAGTAGACTACATCGAAACTTCAAAACCTCAAAGTCCATCGATCCAGTGATCAGGCATCTTCAACGTTTTTGAAAGCAGTAAGTGTTTACAAAAGTTTTTATTACAGCGCGTTAGCGCGCGCCATTGAAGCATTGCGTGTCATGAATTTGTTTAACTGATATGATCGACTTGCCCATGGCACCGCATTCGCATACTCGTTTGCAATTCTGCGAACCAGGGTTCGTAAGGGAGACTTTGTTTTAATAAATCAAAATTATGTTCATATACGAAACGTACCAGTGAAATGATGGTTGCAACGTTGCGTACAGGCAGCTTTTCACACTATTTATTCCATCAAAAAACGGACGAAAAAATGGATTGTATCAAGTTGAAAAGATGGCATAACGCATGGCACGGTTTATCTTATATCGTATATTGTGCAGGCATAATTTTGTAAGCGATCGCGGCACGGCGCACAGTGGGACAAACTGTTAATTCTTGTGCCGAAATCAAAAATCTCTTTTTCGAGGTTACAGCTAAAATATTGCAGAATAAGGGAAAAATAAGGAGAAAACATCGGAAAAAAAATTTAACCTCGAAAATTCGTGTCAAAAATGACATTCTCGTCCAACATTGCGGTTTTTTCATTATAAAGTGGAACTAAATCCCTTTTTTAACTTTCTACCAAAGTAGTTTTATAGATTTTGAACCGCTGAATTCAAATCTTACTGCAAAAGTGTCTAACCTTTGAGGATTTGACAGAAAATGCGGTTTAAAATACAGGTTTTGAAAGTCATGTTTTTTTCAAGTTTACATTCGTTAACACTTTGCACTCCTTAAACAAATTTAAAGATTTTACAATATTTTAGAAATTGCGTTGCGTAATGTTGAATTTAGCTCGACATTGGGGTTGGCGTAAGAAATGTGATGTCGAGCCACACTCGACATAGAAGTGCTAGGGAATAATAACACTGTTTTAAATGTATACATTGTATTTATTCACAAATAGTATACATTTAAAACAGTGTTATTAATGGATGTAAAACTGAAAAAACATGAGTCTCAAAAATTTGGATTTTGAACTGCATTTTCTGCCAAATCGTGAAGGGCTACACAACTTTTGCGGTGAGATTTGAATTCAGCGGATTAAAATTTATAAAACTATTTTCATAGACAGTTAGAAAAGGGATTCAATTCCATTTTATAATGAAAAAACCACAATGTTGAACGAAAATGTCAGTTTTATTTTTCCCTTATTCTACAACATCTTAGCTGTAACCTCGAAAAAGATTCACGTCTCTATCTTATTTGTATCAAGAAATTTTTGATTTTGACACAAGAATGAGCAGTTTGTCTCACTGTGCGGCGTAGCAACTGCTGCCCCCCCTGTCCGTTGGGGTGGAGAAAAAACTCGGCAGCACGAGGCAGGTACGCTGGCCGAGACGGGCAGTTCACGGCAAGTGGTGACGGTGCATGAGAGCGTGGTTCAATAAAACTTAGATGAGGGATGGTATTTAGGCCCGTGTTATTGTATCCTGAGATATCTTTCGCCTTCCCTAATTTAAACCCACAATTGAAATCGTGCGCTTACAGATTCTTATTTATATAATTACAGAGGTAACAAATTCTACAATCATCATGATGAAATACCTGATCGTCGCCATTCTTGCTCTGGTCGCGTTCACAACTGTTATGGCAGACTCTGAAAGACCTTGCCGTCCCTGGCTCTCTCAGGTGAGACATGCCGAATAATAACTTCTTACTTTTGCAGATTCATTGATCAAAATTATTCATTTGATTTCAGTGCCGTGAAAACAGTGACTGTTGTCGACACATGATATGTCAGAGCATTACTCTCAAGTGCGTCGGAAAAGGTGGCCTCATTGTACCAGGCCGCGACACCCGTCCAGTTGGTCCTGAACCTCATTTGCCTGGTGTCAACGTTTGGCAATAATTCTATTCTTTGCTCATCATCGGTGCATATTCCTAGTTACCTTCGCTCATTTAGACTGTCCATCTGCAAATTTATTAGTACCATACGCATGCTACCATACTTGAACTCGAAGAAAGACTCGTGGAAAATTGATATCTGACATCAAATATGTAGGGGAAGGTGGGGCATGATGGGGTTGAGGGCAAGACGGGGTTTTTGTAATAGCTTCCTCGATAAGTGCCGCAATGGAGCGGAAAAACGTTGAATTGTTTGCTCTTGCTATGCCAATCTGTGACAGTGATGACAGCTGTTTTCTGTCATTTACTTGGAGACTAAACATCAAAACGTGTATTTGTTGTTTGCTGATGTAATTTTTCAACGGATTTACATAAGAGTAGGTAAGAAGCGTAATTTTTTTTTTCACGATTACATAGTATCCTCTAATAAAGTATTTTCTTATGAATACATTCATGTATGCGATCAATTGATTTAAAATATGTTTACGTTGTTATGCACACTTAACCTGAAAACTGTCCCTTGGGGCAAGACGGGGTCCAAAGCTGTACCTACCCATCGTGGACCACATCTTGCCCTACATTAAATATGTATAGAGTATAATTATATATATTTTATTAGAAATAAAACTGTCTCTATTGCATACACCAAGATGATAAGCATTAAATATTAACTATGCCCTAAGTAATAATAATAATTGTATCTTTTGTGTTTTACCTTTTTTAATTGTTTATATAAAATATACAAGTAAATTGTCACCAATATTTACTAGTGTTTCTAGTTACTTATTGAAAACCTTATGTTGTATTCGAGATTAAAAAGATCCCATCTTACTCCACGCCTACGCCCCGTCTTGCCCCTTGGGTAGGGCAAGATGGGGTAGTTGGCAGGACCTACAAAAACAATTTTTTTTTTGACAGAAAATACTTATATTTTTAATTCCTAATTTTTCTATCAATAGCAGCTAGTTGGAGGATCAAGTTGCAATAGTAGCCGTTTCTATTCCGCATTTTAAATGCCTGAAAAAAAATTAAAAAGTCTTAAGGACCCCATCATGCCCCACCCTCCCCTATAAGAACAAATGCTTGGAAAATACAATCACGTACGCATAAAATTCTTGTTCGTTTATTCTGTGGTAGAGTGCGCCATCCTACAATATAAGCAATTGAAATTAGATTAAAGTGCGATAACAATGAATAAACATATTTTTAACCCTTAGTGTGCACACGGGGTCATTTTGACCCCAAAATTTTATTTCCACTTATATAGCGTTAAACGGGAATGGCCCGTGGAATTGAATTCCTAATACAAATGGAGGGTCATGCCCCCCCCCCCCAAAAAAAAAGTGTGGAACATGGTCAGTTGTGACGTTTTCTCAGTGTACTCGTGATAACCGTACGGAGCAGACATGCGCGCAGAGTGGGGTCAGATTGACGATTCGCTACAGAGGTGTGCACACTAAGGGTTAAAATTCATCGATATCCTGAAAAGTGGCATATGCGTCTCGATAAACATTATCCGTTTAGACCTTTTCGTCCAATAAAAGAAAGTAGGTTGCTAAGACGACGCTGCGACTATCAGATGACACGCTCGGTCTTCCACAGCGATTCAACGGTAGTCATCGACTCTTTAACCGTTTGAGGCTGAAGCGGCGCGATCACGCTCTTCAGATCTCATGTCGAAAAAGCCCAGCACATTTTAAAGATACAGACAACTGACCGTGCGCTCACAGACTGGGTCGAAATGGCCCGCTCAACTTTACCGTCGCACGTACGACATATAGCTGCTTTTTTTAAAATGTAAATCATATAATTAACACATTTTGTATATCATTATTTTCAGCTATCGCGCTGTATGATATTTTTCGACACAACATAAGACAAGCGCTATCACAATGTTCGGGATTTTTCGACGGTGTTTTTCCAACGACCCCTAGGACTCAAACGATTAATAAATAAAATAAGATAATGGACTAGCAGTATTGTCAGGGGACGGTTCACTGGAACGTGCACGCGTCTGTGTGTAAGCGCGAACACCAAGGCTATAACTCAGCGACGATCAACACGTGGTTATACCCGATTTATTATACAATTATTTTGCCGCATTCTCCGTACCTCATGATAGAAATTCCAATTTGTCGAAAATATGCCGAATATTATTCGCATCGTCCGCCAGGAGGGAGGGCAGGGTCACTCTTTATTTATAACCGCGCCCCTGGCGATCCCGTAAAATATACGGCGCGACAAAATAATTGGTAATTGGTATGAAAAGGTTGAGGGCGTTACTGTCGACGAAGATGCGACTCTTTATCTCTTGGGATGAGCATCCCCATTCGATATAAGTGGAGAACGAGATCGGCGAGGAGCTCCAGTTGAGGTAGAAAGGACGATATGTTCGATTCTTCGAGAACATTACAATTTGCCGACGTTGGAGTGAGTGATTTTCCGTTACGTTTACACGTGTTAACTTTCGTTGATGATCAGCCATTGCCGACTGACTCGATTCGAATTGGTTCGCGTAAATTTGTAGTGACTCGATCGCGATGTAATTGATAGTACCTTTTAATCGATACACCGGGAGGACAGTCGAGTCGGTAAACAATTACGGCTGATTCGAATTGATTGAAGTAAATTGCTAATACGATGTACACTTGTTTGCAGGGAATAGACAAGGGGGATGAAGAAATTAGCGATCTTGGTTTTGATCGCGGCGATCGTCATCGCCTGCACCATGCCCGCTCCCAACAACACGGTGCCATGCAGGCCTGGGTTAGAACGTGTACGTGAAGTGAGAACAAAGATTTAATATTATTCGAAGTGCATTTTGGTTCCATACTAAATACGCCGCTCGCTGACTAACAAATGTATGCGCCAGTCATAAAAAGTGCTGTATAACCCATTACACCTTCAACACAAGAGTCGTAGAAACAAGGTTTTCGCCCTAACGTTTTCTTTTTACGGTGCGGTACAAATTTAAACTGGCAGAGTAAAAATGGTTGAAACGAATAAAAATGGTATTGGTATTCAATAGAATGTTTGCGTCCTCCTATCTTTGATAACTTCGCACTTGTCCTGTCAGTGTTCGCCGGATGCACCTTGCTGCTTCATCTGCATGTACCCACTGAAGCAGTGCGCCTTAATGGACCGCGAGATCATCGATCCCGGGCCTAAAACTTTTCCTGACTCCGATCCTTATTGACGAAAATATCTAAAGACTTTGAGCTGCGCAAATTATCGTCGAACGCGCTCCAACAGTAAATCAAGGTAAACCAACAATGGGTGCCAATATCATTATAATTGCGACATTGTAACGTCGCATTGGCCTACTGACGTTTTAATAAAGATGCACTGTGAATAAACTATGTCACTACTTAATGGAAACGTTAATTTCGTGTTAGTTATACGAACTTTGTGTACGGATGTGATGGCAAACCGGAATGAAATTTTGCTCATTGTATTTCGTTTGGACAAAGGTAGACGACAGAACGCTCACGCTAGCTCACTCCCACCAATTAGAATGACTACTCGCGTTGCTTGTCTCTTATTCGTAGGCTCGTGAAAGTGTGCGAGCGCACAGGAAAACGACGAATGAGATTTAAAGTAATAAAAACATTGCAGTTATCACAGATCCCAGTCGATACGTTTAATTTAATCAATTTTTATGCGATCTACGGATGCCTGATAAAATTACCAACTCGTCGAGCTCTGTCATCGAACCCGGTCGCGGCGAAGTTACTGTTTCAGCCTTTTAAAATCGTAATAACATTTACATTTATCGGCCGAAAAACAGATCGACAAATTTATTGACACGATTGAAGAGTATCGTCGGTTGGGTGCATTGGAACGGGGGCGCGGTAATTTTCCACCGGCGATCTGTAATCCTTGCCAGTGTAATATACAATTTATATAAAACTATAGGGAACCACTGTAGGACCGATTGGGTTTATCAATTTACGGATTACCGCGGTGAATTCAAAATTGATCCGGCGCTCGTAATCATTAATGAATCGAGCTCGGTGATAACGGAATGATGAAATATCTTTAAAAAAAAAGATTACGATATAGAGTAGGAACGTAACTAAATGTGGATACATCGTTAATGAAACCAAAGCGTGCTGACTACAGTCATAATGAATTCTGCTTAAAGTGAATCACTTTGAATTTCGGCCTCGTTCGACTAGATACTACGAACTTATGTCGTGTCACGCAGTTACGCCGTTCGGGAGCGACGGGCAAAAGTCTCGTTCACCCGCGTCACCGAGCGCGCACGGGATACAAGAGAACAATGTTTCTGGATGTGCCGCCGCCAACCGAATTAAAGAACAAGGGAGCTACCTATCGCGGTCGAGCGCTCAATGAACGTGCACCGCGAAATGCGAGTTCGATGGAATATCCGTGCACCGAGGACAAATAAATTGCCCGTACATGCCCTTGCCTCCGTTAACTTGAAAAATATTGGGACTGGCGCACAGGCCTCCCTTTGTGAACGCGCGCCAGCTTAATGGACGAGAATTATGACGGACCAAAGGTGCGCAATTGTGAGATTCTCACTGCGCCAGTTACTTAGAATTGTTGAGGATACGAGATAACGTTGGAGCACAGTTCCTCGACCACGGAATTGTTCTTGTGGAAAAAGTTCTTATATCTTGATGCATTTGCTTCAACGAGTCTTTAATGAGACGTCAGATTCAGTTATTGGAACACGTTGAGTCATAGCAATGTAAACAAGGCCACACGATTCTTACCGTTGACTTCACAGTCCTATTGCTATATTGAGAGGAGTTTAAATGGAAAATTACAGCACGCAGCGTGCAGATGAGACGAGAAGAGAGGAGAAGAAGGCTTTCTTACATCACTTTCGTGCAACTTGTGTGCTACTTTATTCTTCTCTTTTCTTTTATTTGTCAAACCTTTCTCTCGCACTAGCATTTTATATCACTTCATAAACACTCGTAAATCTCTAAATCTGAAATTAGAATATCTCGTAAAGCGCCGTAAGCGATCCTGTTCGTCGAAATATGACATCTCGTGACACGGAGGTCATCGTTCGTTCTTCTCAGAATGCCGTTTATCCGAGAAATATTTCTCTTCGTGGTTTCTCCGTTACGATGAAAGTTCCACGGTTCAAAGGTAAAATCGAACTTGTCCGATATGCAATCTCGCACCGTAGGTAGTATTGTGTGCACAGCTGCACGGCGCGCAAATGTAGAATTCACATTGTCTTTGATATATGGCACTAAATAAAACACTTATTCTATTTATAAGGACTATGCTCATTCGAAGTTTCTTCATTTCTATTGATTTTAGAACAATTCATTTTTCGAATGTTTATTAGAGCGAAAGGAATCGATCACGACCGCGTCTGGTTATCGAGAATATAAACACGAGAAATGCGTGAATCACACGATACTGTAGTAACCATAATTCACTGGACGTATACTTTATGCACGGTCTGGATTCAACGTGCTTGTCATCTCGCACACATCCAAAGATGTTCGGTTGGAACGTACTTACAGTCGACCGACTGCACGTGTGCGGGGGAAAATACTATTCACGGACGAGAATCTATCGTAGACGTGTGCGTAGGTCGGCGATGTCGTATAAATGCCTGAAACTGCTTGAGGAGACAGTCGAGGTCGAACTGCCGAGAACGTTTAGTGTCCGAAGATTTCGTCGGTGCTCTCTTCTTCAACACACACGGTAAGTTGAGAAAAATATTCAAAACCGGATTGCCCCGCTCGTTGCGTGCTTCAGAGGATTATTTTCTAGTTCCAACTCGTGTAGCGGTTACAGGTTCTGAGAAAAATTGACTCTTGTGGTGTACGATTAAGCTACGTCGATTCGAGAATAACCGGAATTTTTGACGATAAGGATAATATGTGTAAGATTTGAATTTCGTACAACGTGTACATTACAAGTGATTGCGTCAGTGGGTCTAAATTACATTATTGCGTATGTTCTCAGTCAGTTACTTTATACAAGTGCACGTGCCTGATGTCGGTCGAAACATCAATGAAACTTTGCAGGCGTTCATCTTTTTATCCAGGCAGATAAACGTCGTTGCGCAGTTGTCGGTCGACCTTCGCGTTAACGCAGATTTAATCACGGAGTTCTCTATACAGCAGACTCCGCTGTGAATGATTCATTTACACATGTCTGCCCAGCTTTGCTCGCGTACCGTTCGCGTGGTAATCGCCCGCGGTTTACAGTCTTCTCTGACGGAGACGGTTTCGCGTAATATGCACTCGCGTTTCTTACCATACGTTGAAACTCAGCAAAAAAATTCCTCACGACCATTGTCAGACATCACAGATTCGCGCCCTCTGTATAATAATCATCTATTATTCGCATAGGATTCTTAATCGTTACTCTTGCGATTTTCGTTTCAGAGTTAAAACCAGACTTTAAACTACGATGGCGAAACTCCTGACTATTATCTTAGTTGCTCTGCTGGCTACCACTCTTATCATGGCTGCACCCGATAAGCGTCAAGCAACAGACTGCGGTAGGCATGGAGACACGGTGCGTACGAACTGTACTTCTTTTTTTACGAGCATTCGCTCTCGTTTTCGTAATCGCTCTCGCGCTATTGCTTCTTTTTTAACGAACCTCGACTTTTCTCTGCCTTTTCCAGTGCACCTCGAACAGTAATTGTTGTGACAACCTAAAGTGTAACAGGTTCGCACAGAGGTGTCAAGTGCAAATCACGTCGCAAGAATTGATGGAACAACGTGACAAGATATTCAATAAGAGGAAGAATCAAGGAAATGTGTAACTCATCACGAGGAAAGTACACACTTCGACGAAGCTAGCGAAGCGTGTAACGGGCCAAGGAACGAAGGGACAAAGAAAAAGCGAGACGAAGAGGAAAAAAAACGTGACGACGGACGTGAAAAGTGCTTCAATCAATATGCATAAATTATTTACATTTACGTGTGCATTAAACATATAGAAAATTCGAATGATTCGCTGCTTATAATTATCTAACTATAGAGAGTGTACGTGCGCTAACGGGTTAGAGTTAGGGTAAGGGTAATTTTCGCTTATCGGCTACTGCGGTCGGTCAGTCTTTTAGGGATCTCACACAATTGATAAACCAAAGCCTTGAGATAAAAAAAAAATTTACGAACAGTTGGAAACTTCGAAGCACTCGATACTTGGACAGTTTACCGACTATATTTCAGACATTTTTTGTTGCGACTCCCATCGTGACTCACTAACACGTGCTGCAACGCTTTTGTCGACTACTATCTCGCATACGTGCGCGACCATATGCGATTATTCGTCTAGCAATAATAAACGTTCTTAAGTTTGCCTTTACGGTAGCTGCATGAGAGAGCTGACGTCAGCGCGCCGTATTCGTTTCGACAAAGCAGCGTCCGTGACCGTGGCCTTGACTGATCCAACGAAACACCTTGGGAGACCTCACTGGCAAGTGCAGGAACGTGATGGGGAATAATGTGTATCGTTTGACCTCGCTGAGTCACATAACGATTTCTTCGAGCGCTCACCAGGATTTTACATTCATCCCAAATTACGCGTGAAACTGATAATGCCACGAATATTTTAACGGACAACGTGGTTACTCATGAATTCTTCTACCGACACGGTTTAAACGATAAATCGCGTGCCTCGTTCGACCGTTATTTTTCACATCACATAAATTTCCACTATATCTCTAATAAGGTTAATGAATCTTCCTGAAAGATTCAAAATCGTACAAATTATCCTATATATTTTTTAAGCTTCTTCGACGTTCGCGTTCGTTCCTAATGTTGCATTCCTAAACCATTGTCTGAGATCTATATCCTAGAATTTCGCAATTTTAGTTTCGGCGAAAATTCATTCTAGCCTTTCGCGCGGTATTAATGCGACGAGCTCGGCCACTGTAATTTGCCTCGTTGTTAGCTTATCCCTCGCCATCTACGGCGGCTCTCGAATGAAAAGAAAGATACGAGCGATTTCGACTCCCCGCCATATGGCAAGGTCTAGCGCGAGCTTTATCGAGAGATAAGTCGACGCAATTAAGCTACGCCGACGTCGTCACCCTCGTTTCTTCCTCTCGCCTCTCGGGCGCCCCTAAGCCAAAAGCACTTCGCGCACCTGTCCTTCGCACGCTGGTAACGTCCACTAGCACCGCCATTGTCACCATCGTCTGTCGACGATCGTTTGCCATATCGAAGTTTCCTTATCACCCAAAGGTTCCTCGCTGGAAGGCTTTCCACCTTTCTCTTCTATCCCCTTTCGTGCAACAAATCGTGATAAAGAAGTAGGAAGAGTCCTGATAGGCGGATTTGAACGTCGCTCATCGTGACTGTAAGCACGGCCACCAATGCGACACGCGCAAAACGGATGACAGGTGACGACTGAAGACAATCAATTTTCGTCCTGAATATCGGATGAGCTCTTCACGACGCTCGCGAAGTTTCAATGATTTTTCACGATTCTCGAAAACCTTGAGATTTT
Organism: Tiphia femorata; assembly: GCA_944319695.1. NCBI lineage: Eukaryota > Metazoa > Arthropoda > Insecta > Hymenoptera > Tiphiidae > Tiphia > Tiphia femorata. The sequence goes on from OX090902.1 coordinate 9,153,778, forward strand.
TCACAACGTCACAGCCTTCCATCAGTTTCCGCTTTGGTTTAATTTAATTTCTTACTTTTTAGCGTAGCGTTTGTTTCTTTTTCTTCTGCTGCGAGGACTCGTCGATTCCCCAGTGGATAAAATACTCAGACGAACACGGGAGACTTGACAGGGCAACTTCACGGCGGAACCGATTCACAGGACTTAAACGAGCGTAAAAGCGCTAAGAGCTTTTCCAATTTTCAAAAGTAGCCCCGTACTTTGGATTCAAAGACGAAAAGCTTCTTCCATTCGTTACACATTTCCGCCTTGGGTACGATCTCATTAGCGCGGGCTTAAACTTAAGCGCCTCAACTCTTTCAGAGTCCGTCCCGGTGTTCTTTGACCCTTCCAGTACCGTAGCCAGAGGAAAGTCCGTTCTTCATCTGATCTAAGGACCGGACGATCTCTTACCGTCGGAGTGAAGAAAAAAAGCACCCTGGCTTCGAAGTACTTAGTGCCCTACGACGCTACGATCGAGAAAAGAGTAGACCCGAAAGTTGTAGGTTTCACATTTTTTGCAGGTTTACTCGTACGCTTTCTACGAATTCAGGAAGAAGAGAAGAGCTTCCTGCAACACCGGCTTCCCGAAAAATATTAACAACTGGTAATTTATCATTTAACCAGCGCGGAATCTGGAACATTACAAATTTGCAATTGGCCGTAATTAATTCCGATGAATCGGGCCGAGCTCGGGCCGCGTGGAGAAAATAAAATGAAGCGTGTTTAAACCGTGAATATTCCCACGTTCTCACCTTCGCGCCCTCGAGATCTCACCCCCCCCCCCCTTTCAAACGCCGATAAGACGAAAAAAGTCCCGCTATCTCCTAGTACGAACGAAGCGAAGGCATCACCCTACAAATATTTGCCCACGCCCTTATCGCGTTCCGCTTTAATTGCCATATGTTCCGTTCCCGCGCGCCGTACGAGGATAATTCGCCGTCTTCGCGTCTCGCGTGTAAGAGAGAGGTGAAAAGAAAAATTAGACGGATGGCGTATAAACGAAGCGAAATGGAAAAGGAACGATGTGGTGAAACGATCTGATAGGTCCTGCGACGTGGTGCGACGAAGCAAGGGTAAGAAGAAGAGAAACGAGACGGAGGAAGGTCCCGCATCGATGCAAAAGGACGATTTATTATTCCTCTCTTGATGAGAGTCAAGAGAGGATCAGTTGGCGACGATTGGAAGGAGGGTGAGCGCCTTCGGATGATTTTACATGCTAAAGCACGAAGGTCGTTGGATTTACAGGAAACGAGGAGGCGAGTCTTCGGATAGGAAACCACACGAGGGAGAACAGAGACGAGTCGAGAGATTTTGCAAAAGAGAAAGAGAGAGAACCTGAGGGGTGGGCAAGTTACGGTGAAAGATAAAGAGAACTGGACTGGAGAGAAGAAGAGAGGGGGCAGGGAGGGAGAGTGAGTGAGAGAGAGAGAGAGAGAGTAGCGGAGACAAACGGTAAGCCGAGGGAAGGCCCTCGACTCGACTCAAGTGTCTCTCTTCGAGGTTCCTTTCAAGTTCTCTTGCGCAAGCCAGGCCTCCGCGGGGTCCTCCAGTGCGCTTTTAAGCTCGTTCTCGTAAGAGAGTGAAAAGGTGAAGCCCGGAGACTAAGAGACACGGTGAGTGGAGAAAGGGCGGTGGAAGCGTTGCCACGTTTTTGGCACTGAAGGAGAAACTACCACCCGGAGGATATTGAGAGGGTAACGGTGGGGCTCGAAGGGCCAAGGTGTCAAATGTAAGAAGGTGAGAAGCAGAAGGTAGGGACGGGGAGGAGAAACAGAAGCGAACAAGAGAACACCGGCGACGGAAACTTTCGACGAAAAAGCGTTCGAGCCGGGTCTGAAAGGAGAAAGCGGAATTTGGGAGGGCGAAGGGCGACCGGTGAGAGCAAAAGACGGCCTATTTTTTAGAAAGCTGGTTGAGTGTTACTGCGTATGTACTTCGCGCCACGGCCACGGAGGAAGTCGACGTGAAAATCGTCGCAGCCGTCTTAACCCCTTCGGAACGAAATTCTCTCCCAGTCTTTTGGTAGTCGCCACGTTACGTTCTCGCGCGCGCTCATACTTCTTCGGTCAACGACGATGGGCGAAGAAATTTCATAATTGCGCCTCGGGCCCGCCCGTAAACACACGTGCGCCAGGCACACAATATGAAAACATTATCGGCCGTAAGCCGCACCGCACACAGCAAATGTGCTGAGCTTAGCCGGGGCGGGTTCCGCGCGCCCACGCCCGCGGTGGATACGGGAGCAGCAAAAGCATGCGGTACTAGCAACACCACCAGCAACAGCTACGTGCATCGCGAGATCCGGATATGCTCGAACTCTTGCTTTGTGCGGCTGCTACGTCAGGACGTCAGGGTTTCGTGGGTACTTCTGTTGCATACGCGGTACTCGCATGGCCCAAATGCGCTCTTCAGTCTCTAGGAGGAGGTGGAAGAGGAGGCTCGGACGAAGAGGGAAGAACGCGAAACGAGCGACTCCGGTACCGAAGGATACGCGTGGAATTTTGACGAACGTGTCCCGCAAATCCCCCCGAACATCGTGGATCACGAGTCCAGACTCGCGAGCACGAGGAGATTTAATAAGGTATTTTCCACGAGGGAGGAACAGAGATAGGGAGAATGAGTGAGTAGAGAGAGGGAAAGACGGACGCGGTGGTCCTCCGCGTAGGAGGTTCCCCGAGGAGGTGTGCTTTCCCGTGATAAATGTACTCTGCTTTTGTGACCGCTTGTGAAGTAAGAGTAATGAGAGGGCATAAGTAGCCTTTGTGAGATAGTAATTAAATGGAGCATACGATTTGCGAATTCGCCTGTTTGTTTCTCAAATGTTTCACTCATATGCCACCTCTTTCAAATTTTCGCAAAAAAGGCAATCGGTGCTAGTGTGATTCTACAGCAAAGGAATGTCTTCATTCGATTGAATCTGACGAATCGTTTCAGCAAATTCGTTTAATGAAAACGCGAGGCGATGTAATTTTTTTGTTTGCCTTCAATGTGAATTATGCAAGTAACTGCAGAATACATATTAAATTTAATACAATATCCCGGAAACGTAATAACCATGAGATGAATGGATTAAATTATATTATTTTCGTTTGCGATTTCGATGTAGTTGTAAATTTGAATATTTAGACGAATGAAGTAATTCGAATGTAAGGTTAAGAGAAATTATTAAGCACAGAATCGTTTCAGGCTAGATGCCTGACGCTAGCGATTTCCAGTGGAAATGCTGAAAGCCCGCAAAAGCTTTTCTCGGTTCTCGAAGTGTCGATAATTAAACGACGGATACCTTGGAGGAACGGCAACTCCGTTTGTCGTTCAAAGAGCCAAAATTCAAATTGACAGACAGATTGACAGTAAAATATCCAGAATAGACGCCGGCTCAAAGATCTCTCGAAACGGATAGTAATGATTAATTATCCACACGAGAGCTCCCCATCGGAGATACGCACTGTTACTTGAACCAGGTGTTAGTGATGACCATTGGCGATACTTTATTCCTCGGAACATCATCGATGAACTTCGATAAAAGAAAATTGCAGCGTGTAGCCAAAGCATACAATAAAAACAAAAGCATACAGGTAGCCTACAAATGATGGATTTGTTTTAATAATAATGGCTCCTAATACCTGATCGTCAAAAATAAAGAATATCAACGAGGCAAGACAAGACGAGCGCATCCAGAAGAAGAAAATAAAACTGAAAAAACCAAGAATAATCGAGGCAGGACAAAGCAACGAAGTAGCGGAAGCTTTCGATGACGACAGAGCAGCCTCGCCTTGACGTTTTACGAAGTATGAAGTGGAGGAGGTGAAGCAGAAGGAGGAGGAGAAAGGTGGAGGTAGAAATAACGCGGAGACCGACGACGACGTCGAAAGTGTCTACGTGTGCGACAATACAAATAGGGAGCTACTTAGAGAAGAGGGAAATGGGACTGGCCATTTGGGGCAAACTACCCCTGGCTCACGCGACTGATCTTATCGCCACCCGACTCTCTTTCTCTCCTTCTCCTTGCTCCCTCACGCCCACGCTTGAGCACACGAGCGCTCACCACCACGCTCTCCTTCTCTCTACATTCACGGTGTCGTATCTCGAGGATAGAATTGATTTCTTGCATTCGTTATTTCCCTGAGACCTGAGCCGGTGACGGTTGCGGCGCAGGCCTACGCTCGCCTCACGAAGCCACATTGGATCTCGTCGTGGCGATTAGGCCGGCCTAGGTGGATTATTAACGTAGATTTTTATCCACGCGGCCTGTTTCCCCGAATCACCATGGGAGGAGGGGAAGAGGAAAAAGAATAGTTTCGAGAGAGATTACTGGAGGCACGACGTAACCCGAGTCACGTGCTCGACTTCGTGACTCCTACGCGATGAGCTTCGAAGTAGGATGGTGGACGATGTCCTAGAGTGGCTTGAAGCTTCTCGATTGTTTCTTGAGGGGTTAAGGACATTTGGAATAGCGTTCTCTTTCGAATGCAAGCGTCGAAGTGACCGTCACTAGCCCAGTCGGTTGTTCCGCTTAGGACACTAGGGCCCGGGTTTCGAATTCCTCCAGGATTCTCCGGATTACGTAGGTCCTCGGTCTTGCGAGTAACTCAAGTCGAACTTAACAGTCGGTTAAGTCCGAGGATAGTTCGGTGGCCGTTTGGACGGTCCGGTTAGACCAAGGGAGGGCATGAAGTCCGAACTGTAAGCCACTCCGACGATGCGATCCCCGGATAACTGCGGAAGGATCCGAGTGGAGGTCATGGAGACGCGCAAGTCTTATCTCGATTTGCATAAATTCATAGTTCGCGGCTTAAAGGCCCTCGGATCTAAGGACCCACCGAGGCGGGATAGGACTTGGCTTCTACCCTCGAAACTTTCAGTCTCGCGTGGACCACAGTTTGCTTCGCGGATTCGTACATGACTGTACCTCCTACTTGGAGGATTTTCTGAAAATCAGCCACGTTCTCTTCACGCGAGAACACTGCGAAGAAGAAACGAAGTGTTTTGAATGATTTTGCGAGAAACCATTACTTATACTCGTGATTTTGAATGCTTTTACCATAAATAAATAGATCATGAGGTATATCATTCTTGGATGCCTAGGACACTCCGAAAATCTCGCGCTATTCTCGTTCGCACTATTCTTCTCTCACGGGACTTTCACGGAACGGTATTATCCGCCTTCGCCGAAACGATTCGTGCTTAGCGCAAAGCTGCGGGATACGAGCGCAGCTACGTGTGTACGTAGGTGGACGAAGTAACACTTCCATCGTGACGTCCTCAACTACCACCCGCCCAGGCGCACAGGTACTCTACGGGCCACCGTACGGCGCTTTATGGAATTAATAAAATATTCACCCGGCGGACAGACGGCAAAGTAAGGCATATAATAATTTTCTGGCACGCCACCTTGTGTGCTGTCTCCGGCGGCGGGCCGCCTCCGTGCCATACGTGACCGCTATCGCAGAATCAGATCAGAAAATGGCGCAAAGCTCCGATAAATAAGATAAATAATGTAATGCCTCGGTCGCCTCCGCCTTTCCTAGGCCGCTTTCCTGCGAGCCTTTCGACCTCCCTTTTCTCTCGGGCGAAAAACTTTCAAAGTCGCGTGCACGTCCATCAGGCAGCGGCCACCATATCACCCTCCACCCACCACCTGCACCTCCTAATGCCGTGTTTAGTCGCGTCAGAAGCCCGACTACGATTGGCCTCGTTCAAGAAGATTCGCCGACGCTGGCCATTAGCGTTCCACGTACGCTCGAACTCATTTGGCTCGTCTATCTCGGACGATCGCGAACCACGACGTCCTTTTTCATACGTACACTTACTCGGTGATTCGGTAGTCACGTTTTTTCCCTTTTTTTTCTACCACCTTATCTTTCCTCGTAGAATCCGATCTCCTTCCAGCGATTCGGGTGAGATTCGCAAGGTCGGTGAACTGTATCGTGCCGCACAACGTGAGTTCTACAAAACGTTGTCATACAAAAAGAACAATGTTATTGTTCGAAGGAGCGACGAGACGCGATTGTACTTACCGCAAATTCTCTACTATTTTTCTAATCGTCTCTTACCACGCGGCTCGTCTCGAGCAAAGCTCGCGCCCACGAAACGTCGACAACAGAAAAGCAGGAAAACTCTCTCTCTCTCCCTTCGGACGAACAGCGGAAGGCAGAATTTCTCTGGCGAGGGGATCTCATGGGAGATTCTGCCGTGATAATCATTAGACATAGATTCGCCAGGGGTGACCGTCCAACGTCCCTCCAGCGAGTCTCCGCACTTATCCACCGAAATTCAGGGTCCACCCCATCCAAGCTACGCTCCCTCTTTCCACCCCCTGGCTCCTGCGAGTCCCGCGCTTCCGACCCTACCCTTTCACCCTCTCTTTCTCTTCCACTTTCTCTCTCTCTCTCTCTCTCTCTCTCTCTTTCCTTCTCGCTTATTCTCTCCTGCCGCAGGATGCAGTTCCGTTCGCAAACTCGAACTGCAGCCGCGGAGGGGGTGGAGGAGGAGGGTGGAAGGGATGCAGAGTGCGGTGAGGTGGTGCAGTCGGTTGCCATGGCGACCCATCGTCACTGGACACCCCCTCGAGCCCCCTTCACCCCCGTATCTCAACCCTCAACGGCTCTACTATCCCCATGCACGTCGGTGATCCAACCGGCCGGACAACATCTCTCTCGTTCCGTGCCGAGCCAAAAACACTGGTCCTCTTATTACGCGCGGACTAAGAGATAGCCCATAGTCGATTCTCCTCTTTTATTCTCTCTGGATTTTCGTCGATTAAACGAACGCGACCTTGGACGGATTGGAAGAATCGAAGGAAGGGGGGCGAACTCGATCGTCAAAAAGAAAGTTCGATTCTTCGCGCGACCCGCGTGCTCCGTCAGAATCGAGGTGGAGTTTCGATCCGGGAGAATCTTCCTTTTCGTTCGCGTGCACGGGACGCGCTCTGGCCCCCGGTCTGGGTTTATGTTTTCAGCTCTCGCATGCGCCGCAAGCGCGCGCGGAGGAGGTAGAGGAGGAGGTGGTGGACGAGGGCATGGAATTTTTTCCGCGCAGATAGGGCGAATGTTTTTTCTCATCGCAAGGGGGCCGCGATGGGAAAGATAGCGAAAGGGACGGAGAGAGAGCGAGAGAGAGAGAGAGAGCGAGAGGGAGCGAGAGGAGAGAGAGAGAGAGAGAGAGAGAGAGAGAGAATGGTAGGGAGAAGGAAGCGAGAAGAAGAACGTATCGCAGGGGGTGGCCAGAGTCCTTCGCCAAGCTATTGGCTCGATGAAGATAATTTTTGAGTCACGGATGCGAACGTCGTGCGCGCCTTGCCTCGAGCATAATTGCCACCCCTCGCAGTTTGCGGCGAAAGAGATTCGACGAACGTTGTCGTGTCCGTTTCGCGTTGCGAGGTAAAAAGTAATCAAACGAATTGTTGTAGCGCGCGTGCGATCGCGAAGGACAGATGGGATGGGCCTTCTTTGTAAATCCACCGTAACCTCCAAGGGCGTAATGTCTTAACGTGTCCGAGCGCCGTCGGACGACAGCCGCACCCTCCTCCACGGTCACGCGAGAGATGACTTTGTCGTGGCTCCTCGAGCCGCTTGTAATTAATGGAGCCCGGGGGAAAGGGAGCACGCATTTTAACGAAGTCGCCGTTTTCGTCGTCGGGTGAGGAGGGATGAACGAGATCGAAGAGGGGTGGCCCCGAGAAGGTCTACCAGCCCCGCACGCGTTGGTCGATGATCTCAGAAAATTCGTTCAACCGACCTACATCGTATCTTCTTCGCTCTACCGTCGTCACGCTTGTTTCGTCGCTCCTCAGGATACTGCGGCGATTTTTAAGAAGCACCCATTTAAATATCCCTCTAGAAACGCGTCCGTCGATCGAACGACTTCGAATCAGCGATCTATTCCTCGTAACTTTCTCACGACGAAAACTGACGACTTGAACTACGCTTGAATCCCTTGTTCGACGAACGAGCCACGTACTTTTTACCCCAGCCCATAGGCCTCACGGTCACGCGTCCCACCGGCAACCCCACGACAATTGCGAATCCTCGCTCGATGTTTCCGATCGAAGCGATCGCACGCGCGTCGCGTTCGAGGAGCGATCGGTAGGAAAGAGGGGGCGTTCGACCTCACCCCCTTCCCCTACCCCCTCCGTTTGCATCCTGCTGGCACAGTGACCCTGTTACCTATATACAAGCCTGCTACATTCTCGCACAAACACACCCTCTCCCTCACGCCCCTCGTCGCGTAACCCCTGCCCCGCCTACCTTTCACCATACCGCGTCGGCCTGTGCACGCTTAGCCACGCGCGCGTGTACAGTCCGTGGTGGCGGCAACCCGTGTGTACATCGATACACGCGCCGTATTGGTCCCCATCGATACCGATCACATACCGAAGATTCTGAGGCAGGCCGAGCGCACGTGCCCACGGTGGTCGAGGCGCCTGTTGTCGGCCCTCTCGTTTACCTCCGCCTACGCACGGCAGTAGCCGGCCTGTTGCTCGTTCCACGTAGTCCTACGAAACGCTCGTGGCCTTCGACCGAGACTGGGACGAGGACGTTTACGATGGCCATCGTTCGTGGTAAGTAAGGTGAATTGCGAAAGAATCGTGGAAGGCATAGAAAGTATGCTGGATTCGAGCCGAAGGAGTTTCATATATTCACGGAATAACTAAGAATTTAGTTCTACGAGATGTTCAATGTACGAAGGGTTTATGTAAATTAGGTACTTAGGAGGGCCAAGCGATTTAACGGAGAGAGAGAGAGAGAGACAGAGAGAGTCGTAAGGGCAATCAGTGACAACAGACTAAGCATTCCGCTTACCCTTACCCTAAAAGCAAGCCATATGGAAATTACTGCGACGAGAGTGAAAAGAGGAGAGAGGGAGTTTTACATAAATCTTTAAATATCTTATAATTACCTACCCTCTTAATCGGGACGAGCGGCGCGGGTCCCTCGCGTCCTGCCACGCCTGCGTCACGCTTACCCTTCCTACACGGCTGCGAAACTCGTCACTCTCTTTTTTTTTTTACCGCGCGTGGGCTGCTGCCCCTTCGACGCGCCTCCTCCGTCGTACGCCCGTGTATTCGTGCGTGCCCACCTTGCTTCCATCTATTCTTCCTTCCTTCCTTCTTTTCCTTCACGGTTACCCTCGGTCCATCGTCATCATCCGTTCACGCGCCTTCCGCCACCCCATCGCATTCGATTTTAGCTGCGACTCCGATCGATCGCATTCTCGATCGAACGAGGGGGGACAAATTTATTGTCGCGTTACATTTAACCTGCTTAATGAGCCGCGTGGCTTATTCACGCACACCCGGTCTCACCCCCGTGCGTGTTCGTGCGTGCGTGGATACACGTGGACAACGCACACGCGAGCGAGCACTGGAGAGAGAGAGAGCGAGAGAGAGGGAGAGAGAGCGATGGGTGGGTGCGTGGTCGTTCGCGTAAACCTACGAACGCGTACGCGTATGTGCGACTAAACGCCCTCGTAAACACGCGCGAGTGTCGCACACGCACCCACACGCACGCGCGAGGGCAGAGACGGCAGATCGCGCGATCCCATATTTATTTCCACAATCAGGCGAGTCATAATGCTATTATCGGAGGGTGGACCACGGGGGTGAACCGCTGCATATACGGTATATACTACCCACACGGTGACGCGACGACCCACTGATACGGTGACCCTATTGAACCTGCACGCTCTGTGTACGGGACGAGCCATAGATAGGCTTCGATCACGACTGCGTTACCCTCTCTATCCTCCTGCTCGCTCTCTTGAAATCCATGCTAGGATCCAGGCGCGAACGGGAAAAAGCGTGTACGAGCGATCGAGAAAGATGTGCTTTCGCTGCCAGAGGTGAAGAGAAAAACTGGTAGAATCGTTCTTAGAAGGCCAAGAATGTATCCAAGATTTTTATAGAGATTGGTAGATCTTGATAATTGATAGAAGAGAAAAAAGAGCGACGATGAATAGCGAGTGCTCGGGACTTTCGATTTCGCGTGGATTTCGCGTTATTGCGCGAAAGCTGGCGCGCTGCGAGCCCCGCGCCGGGCTCACCTCGCTTGATTTATTGTGACTCGGCTCCCGTTATTGCTGATAATTTTATCTCCATCAAACGTTTTTCCAGGAAATCGAAACCAAATGGGGATATTAATATCTCATTGTACGCTCGCACGTCGTCGACACTTTTCCCGCGCGCGCCAGGGCTTTCCATCGATTTATTTCTCTCGCGCCGATTCCCTCCCGGCCCTCTCCCCACAGTTAGCCGGTAAATTAAAGCGGGATACTCATGACAGTGGCCAAATGGAGTCAATGAAAATTCTTGGAACCTAAAGCTACGAGGATTCGACTCGTAGCCGGCTGTGCTATAGCTAGCCAGCTTTCAGTACACGTATCATTAGCATTGACGCTTTCACACGTCCCCGCGCGTTAACTCGTTTCTCAGGCTAATTAAATTTTCCTCGGCTAAGTTTCCCCAGGAAAATTACTCCGATCGCAAATGCCGCTTCGAGTTTTCCACCAGTTCCTCTTTTAAACGTAGGGAAGTTAGTTGGGCTTTTTATCATCTGTGGTCTAGCCTCGTGAGAAATTGAAAAATTCTTAATGTTTTATAACGCGACACGGGGCTCTTCCGTAACACTCTTACACGTTGAAAATTGTGTACCTTGATGAAAATAATTTTTACCCTACTCGGTATACTAGAACCGTGAGTGTATTCGTTGGTCGAAATTTCGCACGAGCATCTACAATGCGTATTATTTCATACAGTTTATTTAAGGAGAAAGCTCGTAACCACTGGCGTCCAAATGACAATTTTTCATTGCCGTCTACGATTGGCATATTTTGACAGAAAACATTTGCAAAAGGCAGCACGCTGTTTTCCAAGCACTCCGCTCTGTTGCGCCCGAAACGTTTCCGAGGCCGTGAATACCTCGAATTTCGAAGGTCATTGCAAATGAAGATCGTACCCGGATGATAAGGCGCGCACTAAGATAGTGAGCCGCTTGCTAGAGAGTAGCTTATCTTGATTGGGATCTTCTCTCCTTACTCCATCCATTCTCTCGTAAGCAGTGCACGAGACGTTTCGGGGTTTACGTTCGCTCGATTACTCTCGCTTTTATCTTATCGCCATCGAAGTAAGACGCTCAATTGTCTTGCCGTGCATAATCTTGTTTAATCGTTCGCTGGCATTATCGTCAACCGTAATGTCTCATTTGGCCACCCGAGGGACACGGTCCGTCGAGCGAAGGGAAATGTTGGAAAATAGCGAGCACTTGGATAGCGCGCGATTAACATCCTTAATCGATCCGCGATAATTTAAGTTACCTACTTGTCCTTCGATATTTATCGTTCGTATAGGGGATCATTAAACGAAATGTAGCTTTGTTTCGTGGATGAAGTGCTTCTACAGAGATTGGTTCTATCTGGAAAAAGAGGCGCGATATCGTTTGAGGTGAACTCTACTGAGGTAAAACCGTTACTTCGCATCGTTTACGTGCACGCTCTCACGTGGAGGAAACAAAAAGAGGTTAAAAGAGGGAACTAGTTAATATTCGCTTCGTATTGTTTCCTCTCCTTGATGGAAGGCGATATAATTTGGAGGGCTGGAATCGATTTCGGAATGAAATGCTGTTATACCGTGAGGAGTGGAGACGAGATGAGAAGAACCATCGCGCGAACCATTAGAAGCTAACGAATTAAGTGGATGCGAATTGACTCGGCGAAATGAATGCTCGAATGGGAATGGAGGGAGAGAGAAAAAGAGACGGAAAGAGAAAGCGAGAGAGAGAAACGAGAAAAAATGGCAAAAACGAGGAAGAGAAAGATGAAAGGAAATAAAAGCACTGGCAAAAGCACTTTACACGAGCAGACGTTCAAATGACATTTCTAATATAAAATCCCACATTCCCGCTACGGGCTCCCGAATGCGATTTGAAAATTTCTTCTCGTGAAATTGACTTCATTTCAACTCTCGCGCGAGAAACCTTTCGGGCTCATTCGTCGCGGTGAGGAGATAAACGCGTTACAGGAGCGGAACAATGTGCGCTAATCCACGCGTGTGTACTTTAGGTGTCGCCCCCTTTGTGCAACACGCGCGTTACATCGTCACGGTTCGTTGTTGATAGCAAAAAAAGAAAAGAGAAAAAGGGGAGAAAAAAAGAGCACGAACGGAATTCGGACGCGAAAAACTTCGGTCGCGAAAGATGCGTGGCATTCGAAAATTGCCAAGGCCAGGAGAAACCGTTCAATGCGAGCGAGGGAGCGAGACGCGAGTGCATAAATGCGACGTATCGGGAATTATCGAAAATAATCCGCGGCGACGTTTAAAGAGCCACGCGCAATACGAAAATTACAAAAACAATAATAATTTCGATCGGTGCTCGCTATTTCAACGTACCGGCATTTCGGGTTTAATTTTTGGGGCGGACGTTGGGAGGTAGGTGGTGGAACACCGGGAGAGCCGGTCAACTACCGAATCAAAATGTGAAAGCGAATACTTTGATAGAATATTAATTATGTTGTAAATCCACATGGCCCAACGCCGCGATTATATATCTCTAATTACCATCAATAATTATTGTGTACCCGTCGGCACCTGGGTACCCTGTTAAAATAATGTTTAAATTGTGCGTTTTAATCACGTTTCTACCTGTTGCTGCCTGATTGCAAAATAAATATTTATTTGTTCCAATATTAATACGCCATACGCGGCAGCGCGTTCCGCGCCCCGATCATTACCGATAAAAGTATCCTTGAACGTGAATTAAAAGCGAAATTAGATATACCAGCGTGCGCTGCGCCGCGGCGTTTGTCATCGCGAGGGAATTTTATTCGCACGCGAGAGAGCTCGATTTATCCCCGTTTAATCGCCTCGTACTCTACGCCTCGACACCGTAAGTATAAATTCTCCGCGCAAATTTTCAGTCGTACATTCGACAAAATGTCAAGCCCGTTGCAGCCGAGAAATTTCGTCTTACTCCGGATTACGAATATCGTCTGTATATTCGATCTCCTCGAGTAATCGTCTCCACTAGAACTCAGCCGCGAAAATACGTGGACTGACTTTTTCTCGCGAATGAACGTGGAAACTTTCCTTTCGCACGTGCTACCCATCGACCGAGTGTTCGCTGAAAAGCCGTTACGAAGGGAGGCGGCGGTTAGCGACCAGCTCTTCCTCGAGATAAGAGGCGACGGTTAACTCCGAGGATGTTCCCTAGGAAATCGCTCACTCGCACTCACGCATGCCTGACGACGTCGCCTGATGGAAGAGAGTACGTGAAGCGTTAAAGGCGCTCTCCAAGGGGCCAGCACCTTAGGGTGCACCTGCAGCCCTTCTCCCCAAACTTGGCCACCTTCGAACGAACAGTCATCACGAACGGAAGTCGATGTGGCTCGTGCGCGCTGAGCCACCGCACCGTGACGAAGACGTTACCACCAGCCAGGAGGAATTCCTGTGGAGGGTCTCCGAAATGGAAGGCGACCCCCTCGTTAAAGAAATGTCCGACGTTAAGGTGCCTGCGTTTAAAAAATTCCGAACGATTCTTCGATTCTAAGAACGGTACTTCGAGATAAGCATGATTATGGGCGCTCGAAAACTTTTTTAAATTCTTTCTCTGTCTATTTATGAAACTAATTCTCCTCCACGTATTTGTCCTACAGGAGCAATCAATTTAATAGATATTGTGGGATCAATTAAGAAGCGACGACGACAATAAGAAGTTGGGGGCGTGTCGATATTGGCACCTACGCATCCTTACTCCGAGCCTAAGAACAGAGGTAGATGTATAACTGTATACGGACCTCGGTACAACGACGTTCCGAGAGCGATATTTACATAAATATGCCGACGAAATGAATGTAAGGTTATTAATAGGTAATGATGGCGTGGAAATGAAGAATAAATAAAGTTACAATGCGCAAGAAGGTAAGCCCTTTTATTTTGCTTAGTAGAGCCCGTATAACTTACGGATTATAATGGAAAGACGTTCGCAGCTTCTTCACCACGAGATCTAAACCAGCTGGCGAAAGTTCCGAATTTCACGAAACTATTTCGTGACCTCTCGTCGATTCTTTACGTCGACGTTAAGACGGAGTTTCGAATTCAACATCCTCATCGCGATAATGCCCGCGCGCTCTTCTCAGGCACACGGCGGCTCCCTCGACTCGCATGTGCACACGCGTGCAACTGTGTGTGCGCTCGCTTGAATGCATAGAGGAACGTGTTGCGGGCTCACGCCGCGGAACCATTCGGAGAATGTGCTGGCCGGCCCTGAGCCGAACGTGGCGGACAGGCGGATTCGGGTGCGCCGTTACCGCGGACATTGTCCGGCGGAAATCATTAAACTAAAATCTAACTACGGGCTAATATAGCAAAGCCCTCCCCTGGCCTCTTGTCCCTCCTCGCAGCGAGCGGCGCCTATTCCATCCCCCTTATTCCCCGAGAGCTTTCATGCCAACCGCAATTCGATTCCCAACTCCTCGACCACCTTCGCTCTCTCATTGTTGCTCTCGTTGTCCTCTTTTGACGCGTGCTGCTAGAAGGGCGTCATCTTCACGTTTTAACGGATCGTCGATGATCCTAAGTAGGAGTAATTGCTCAATTCTCAGTGTACCTTTTATAAGAATTTTGCGAGTCAAACGTGCGCTACCGGCGCTTTGGAAAACCATTTTTTTTACTGGTGATTCTACAGTGGGGCACTACAGTGCGCATCGGAGAGTGAAGGTAGGAGGATAAGCTGTGTTCTTCTTTTAGTGAGTCGAAGGGAATGCCGAACGATCGAGCAGAGAGAATGATTCGAAGGGAGACTGCCTTTTTACCGAGTCAGAAGGGACTACTGGACGATCGAGCGTTCGTCGGGCGCTTCCATTCGTCGATTCCGGAAATTAATCTTGACGCGCGTTCTGGCCCGACGACGCGGACGTGCGCCTCGAGATTGGACGAGTTCAATATTTTTTTCTGGAGAAACGACGAGCAGGCCTCTTTTGTAACATTGAACCGTGAGAGCGTGTGTCTCATTTTCGCTTTCCACTTCGTCATGGCGCGTCGCGACCCATGGAACGAATAATACTTTTAATAGAGAGAAGAAATGCAGAAGGGGAAAGAGTGAACCGAGAAATTCGTCGAACGGCATTCACAACACAATTACACCGCATTTTTTTTGCAAATGAAACAGTTGAACGTGTTAAGACCACGTTAGAATAGCGTGCAAATCGCAACGCTTGTAAATGTATTTCACGCAAGGAGAAACAAACGAATCCAGTTTCTCCCTTCTTTTCTCTTCCTAGCGGCATTTCTCACTTTCTTTTTCTCTCTTCGTCGTCTCTTCTCTAACGCATTCGCGTCCGTAGGGAAAGGGTGAAAGTGATCAGCCAAGCAGCACGAGCGAAATGAACTCGGTACACACAGGAGTGCACGGTGGAAACCGGTTTAAATAACAATTTCGCGAGAGAAAATGAGCCATCAAAAACAATGCGTCAATTAAAAGGTTTAATTCGACGGTCAAAGGTCGCGAGGAGAGTGGTGGGACAGACTCTCGACTGCCTGCAGTCGGAGACGCGATAGAAAGAGAAAGACGGGGTGAGGTGGAATGTGAGGGATGTGGAAGAGAAGTGGCGGGAAAGAACGGAAAATAGAAAGAGGGAGAGAGAAAACGCGAAGACGGGACCGTGGAAGGGGGCGGGCAGGAGGGTGAGAAAAACTTACAATTAGAGTGAAGGGAGCAAAAGCTGATGGAGGAAGGTCACGACGAAACGTGTGCGTGTGTATGCATGAAATAGAGAAAGAGAAAAGAGAAGAAAGAGATAGAGGGAGACAGAGAGAGAGAGAGAGAGAGAGACGCAACAAGAAAGAGAAAAGGGGACGGACTAAAGGGGAAGCGGAACTGAACTGTTACCTTTCAACCAACGTAAGCCGACCATCAAGTACAAACGTACACGACAATGGAAACATACGTGGGTAGCGACCAACACTTCGACCGAAGAGAATTATTATGGCGAAACGACGACGAAGAACTCCCACATACCTCGTCCCCTTTCGGTCTCGTAACGCGTACCGACGCAGCCGACGTTTCGAATGTGCGGGTGGCGTAGGTACGTCTCTACGCGAGTGCTTTACCCATTTCATTGTGCTATATCATCGAAGGAGGGGACACGAAGTTCCGGGAGGGATTCGGAAGGGACCGGAGGGGGTGGATTGAGAGTAGGAATGCTAATACCGTGGCTGTCACCGACAGCCAGGGTCCCACCAATTCGTCCGTTCCGCTCCAGACTCCGAGACTTTTACGTAGACTTGATTCGCGAAAATTGAACGCCAGTCCGCGGGATCGCCTTGGCGCCCGTTCCGTTCGACTCGCGAGAATCGATATCGAAAGTTCGTTAGAGATACAGACGTTGGTCGCGTAAGTGATTGGATATCGGTAGTCGATTGAATGGGAGAGAACGAAAGACGAGAGAGCTAGCGGACAAGATAAAAGTGGGGCTAGTAGCAAGGTAAAGGCGAGCTCCATTGAATAATATTTATCTACTTTGAATGGAAACTGAAAATTAGCAATGGCACTTCGCAATTGTGTAATCGACGAGTTTCACCGTTACCACGATATTTATCATTAGGCGCAACCGTAAAGGGAGTGTGTGCAATCGCCATCCTGAAAACCGTTCGTGTGTGTGTGTGTGTCCGTATTATCCTTGATTTCGGAACAACGGCTGAACCGATAGGGATCAATTTTCGCACAAAAATCAATTGTACCACTGTGAGTTGACATTAACATTTGTGGGCCGCCGTCTTAAACCGGTACAAAATGGCGGCGAATTCAAATATCGAAAAATTCATATCTTTGGAACTACTCATTGGATCCCGATGAAATTTCGCATATATACGTATATATATACAGTGACAAATACTGGAAAGTTGCAAATCTTTTGATTGGCCGAATCAAAAATGGCGGGTAATTCAAATCTTTAGCCCAGTATTCCGGCAAAACGACTGAGCGGATCCGAACAAAATTTGGCATGTACATCGAGTATATACCGATTTGGTGCCACGAAACTTTATCTATGGCCATCTTCCACTGTTTCGAAATTGTGGGAAATTCAAGTATGGAAATATTAATTTTATCTTGGAATCCCTTGTGCGAGCACGTTTTCTGTACTTCACTTGCGCCTATCACAGAAATGCTGCACTTCGTGGGCGAGCGCGAAGCGCGAGCACCCGACGATCTCAGGGGGTATGGCGCTTGAGCAAAGCGAAAGCGCAGGGGGCTCTACCCCCTAGTTTTTTAAATTAATTTTCAAATAACCCAGATCGAATCCCTGACGATTTTCGTAATGTAAATAAACGTCAAGAGTCTTATGGTGAAGTAAACGGGATGAAAGTTTCCGCTGATATTAAAATTCTCGTTCGGACGCTATTTTTCCTCGGCGTTTCCCATTCTCGAATCTAGAACGTCGACGCGTCGTTGGGCAAATATTGCCCAATAAATTAACGCCATCTTCGACCATGATAACGAGTTGGAGGCTTGAAATCGGGTTACACGTCCCGGGGTTACAGATCGCGCGTAGCCCCAGCTTGATGGAGTAGGAAGGCGGAAAAGACCGACTCTAGGGAACCGACGCCATCGATTCGCTCGATCTATGGAACCTGCATGCTCGCAAATCAACCATCCCACGTGTGTGTGCGCGCCCTCGCATCGGCCGATTCCGTTTGCACGTACAAGCGGGAGCGCGCCCTTCGAGCGTGTTGCGCGAACGGGGCCCACCATTTCTTTTCGTCGTTTAATCGTGCCCGCTTCCCAACGAATTGACACGTGGGGGACGAGGGCAGTTTAATTCGCGCGCTTCGATTCGGGAAACGTTTTAGTATTTGAGGAGTTCCCGTGCCACGGGAGCACGTAATTTCCCCGACGAGGAATTTTTTAACGCCCTGCCAATTGGAAGGTCGGCCCATTGTACTTTCGTAACCGCTCATGGATGCTGTTTCGGTCCGGTGGACTCTTGTTTAATAATCATTCATTACTATTATTACGTCGGATATTATCAAGCTGCAACCGATCGAAACAACATACGTGAGATACCATCTGATTGATCGGAACACGGTAAAACACAATTTTCTCCAGACACGGACAAAACAAAGAAGACCCAAAAATACAAAAGAAATTAGTCCAACGATTACTAATTCGTAAGAAGGTAATTAACATTAATCGCTTCCCGTTATTTACTACCCACCATTACTTCCACTCGCTCGGCCAACTATCGTACGCATCGCGAAGTTCATCGCTCCACGCTGCTGTAACATTTAAACATTTACTTATCATTCCAATTGGAGCGCGCAGTTAGCACGTCAAACTACTGTTTAACGTTAGATACATTCGCGGCAGTGGAAAAAGAAAAATGGCCGGGGGTGCGCGAATGCCCCCAACAGTGGGACTACAAACTGATCAATCCACGTAGCCAACGATCTCGTTACAATTAATTACGGCAATTTCCCCGTAAAGATCGTAGATCAATTCGATGTCCGTAACGGGACTCGCCACGCACAACAAACCCTAGTTGGGCCAACCGATGGGTGCCGAAAAACAAAATCGGGAAGGGCGGAAAAGGAATAACACGAGTGCGGGAGCGGAGAGGGAGAGAAAAAAAAACAGTTGGGGGGGGGGGGATACGAGTGATGAGGAGGAAGGCAGTGGGGAGCCTAACGCTCGCGAGAGAGTCGGCAAATAAAGAGAAGAGAGAGAGAGAGAGAGAGAGAGAGAAATAGAGAGTGGAAGGGAAAACGATTGAACGGGCGAGCGACACAGAGGGAATCGATGGTGCGAGAGAGAAAGAGAAAGAGAGAAGGAGAGAAACGAGAGCGTAAACGAGGGAACGCGAGAGCGAGAGAGGACTGGACGCGCGAGTAGCGAAAGCTGCGCAAAAAGAACCGCAACGCGAAACCCGGACGCCCCGGAAAAAAAGGGGCAAAAAGCCGGAAAAAATAGTGGAACGCTCGTCCCCTCCCACGGTGTCCACCCCCTCGGCTCCCTCCCCCTCGAGCGGTTCGACTGCCGCTGGTGGCGGCGGCGGTGGTGGTGGTGCTGGTGGAGGGTGAATGAGGGATGAACCGCGGGGGGGAGGGGGGGAAGTGAAATCGACAGGGCGTCCACCTATCGGTCCGATGCCGTGTACACACACGGCGAACACATACGCGACGGATGGCATGCGTGTGCGCACACAGGGTTACCAACCCCGACACACACGTAGACACACCACTACCACCGGCATCCGTCTTTTCGCGCACGCCACCACACGAGCCTGTTCGATTGGCGTGTGAGAGATGCAAGCGTGTGCGGCGAACACTCGGCCAAGAGAGACTTGTGTTAGTGGCGGTGGCAGTGTGACGTCGCCGTGGTGTGTATACGCCGACATAACTAAACAAGCAACAAGTGACCTTAAAATCTACGAATAAAAATACCGGCCACTGATCGGCTATCGTGCGCAGCTGCGGCCGCGCGAACTGGGCTTGGTGGGTGGATGGGTGGATGGGTCGGACGATGGAGTGCAAAGGATCTAAGGGGCTCGCGACATAGGGACAAAGGTAAAGAGCGAGGAAGGGGAAGAGAGAGTAAGAAAGAGGTGAATTGGAGGAGCGCGCATTTCGTCGGGTGCCAAGGAACACCTCACTGATCACCTCACCTCAGTTTTTGATGTAAACATCGCGATTACGTTTTTCACGGGAAAGAGAGAGAAATACGAGAAGGGAGTAGGGGCAAGAGGGGAAAAAAGGAACAACCCCCGAGCGTACGAGACCGAGTTGCGCGATACCCACGCGGGCTATTCCGTTCAGGCAGAAATGTACACAGAAAGAAAGTTTCGCGGTTTTTTTATGGGTGCCGATTCCACTTGTGCCGCCTCCATTCCGATTAACAACGATCGAATCGAATTACTCGTTTCTTCCCCGAACAAATATGCGCGCGGTTTACTCGAACGTTTCTAAAACGGTATTCTAAATATCACATGGCAAGGACGAGTGAGGTTCGTTCGAAAATGTTTGGTTCACGGTCAGGAGGCGCAAATTTCAAGCTACGCGCTCTTAAGGGACCATCGAGTCGGTAAGCAATTATTATTGCGATTTCACGCCGTATCTCTGACGCTGTGAACTGCGTTTTATCTATAAAATCCGTGCAAAACTCGCGAGTACTTTACAGATAGCGTTCAAGATCATCTGCCGATACTTCCATCCGTGCTTTAACATTACGAGTTTTCGATAATTCCCGAGATTCGGGATAAGCTATTCGAATCGTCGACGAAATGAAGCGTGGTATAATTAATTCAATTGGAATTAACGTAACGAATACGCGTAATCCTTGGCCCCCTTCGAGGTGAGTACTTTTTAATCGTATTCTTAGAAAAAAATGTCACTCAACGTGCTTATTAGATTTTAATGCCGCCCCTCCTTTCCTCCTGTCGGCCGCGAGGGAGCGAACGAAATGGGACTTTGGGACGGGAGTGTGCGGTGTGGAGTATTTTCGTTGCGAGAGAGAGCAGCCCGCGTTGGAGAGTCTTCTCTCATCGGGACGGAGACAGATTAAAAAGCAACAAGTGACCTTAAAATGTACGGGGATAAAAATATCGGTACGGCTGATTGAGAGTTTTGTGCGCCGTCGCAACCGGCCCGGGGATAAGTTAGGGGATTATTTGGTAAACGGGTTTCGGCGTGCCCGAACGACGTGGCCCGGCCCCGAAAAAAAGAGAGCGAAGTGAAGGGTGACAACTATGACGCCCGGGGGATGACCGAAAGTTACATTGCTCTATTTGACGGGCTCTCTGACGTCACGGAATGTTGAGAGCGTCGGCAGCACGGTGCATGGAGCTGTTCGCCAAATGTATCCAATTCGAATGAAACGAAGACTCGCCTCTATATAATGAGTGTCGAGCGGGAACTTTCAGAGAGAATGGAAACAATGGAAATTTATTTCCGCTTTCTCGGCGCACCGCGTACATCGTCCACGGAGAGACGCGTTAATATCTTCCCGAAGTAAAAAGCGTTTCTCCCGTGATACTAGCCTCGATCGACCCGTTTCTCTTTTTTAAGAATCCACATTTTCTTCTCGTTTCTCGATACTTCCGGACGCCTTTGAAAAAGATCGCTGGAGCGCCGAGTGGCAAACGAAGACGAGGTGGATGCGAAAAGGGGTGAGGTCGAGCTCCTTTGCAGCTTAGTTCCAGCATCAGCCGCCTAAGCAAGAGCTCGCCACTGTCCAGCAACCCTTTTCACCAACACACACCTCCTTTCGACCCCTTAGCGCTCACCTACGACCCACCACAAACGCGGGATGATTTTTCTTTAGGGCACCAACACCACCGTTCAGGGGCACCACCACCGGCGCGCTAGGAGCGTCGCAACGCCTCAACCCCAAGGGGTGAGTCGGTGGGGTTGACTCGATGTCCTCCTTTCGCCTTACCGAAGGCGAAATCCTCTCGCTCAGCCTCTCGGAGGTTCGCGCATGACCGAGAGACTCTCTCCTATTCCTTGCCCCTCTTTCTCTGCCTTTCTCTCCCTACCACCCTTTCTCAGCCACCCCTTGCGCGCCCTCCCTATTTCTCTCTCCTTTCCACTCTCCCTGCTTCACCCCCTTCCGCGCTCGTTTGAATAACACCGTATTCCCCCTACCACCCCCATCCTTCGTTTTCTCCTCGCATCACCGAAACCCCGTCCCTCACCCCCTCGTCCCATTCCACTCACCCCCTTGAAAAAGAACTTGAAATGACTAATTCGTTAATAACGTCCGCTTACCGAATCCCTCGCCTCCTCCGTCGAGGTAAATCATTCTTAATTACCGCGAAACACGTCGCGGATGCAAATACAGTCGTTTTTATTCGCGGTGACGAGCGGAGGGAGAGCCGGTCACGAAGGGTGAGAATGTTAAGAAGGGTGTAATTAAGGGGAATCCAGGTGACTGCCTATTCGTCGTAACTCGTGGTCGGGTGAAGTCGACGCGAATCGAAATGAACGTTCGATTTTTTTCGTTACCCGCTCGACGGTGTCCTTGAGGAACTCCTGTTGCTTGTGCAGAACTCGAAGACTCCAGCGCGAAAGCTGCGTGGAGGGTGTCCCGATTTTTATCCCGTCTTTTTTCTTACTTTCACCCCTTCCCTCTTACTGGCATAAACCACCCCTCGATCCCTCGATGCATCGACGAAGCGATGGGTGACGTACAACGTAGAGGAGCACACGGGCGCGTGGTCAGCTCGCGGCAACTTTCCCCACGTTTGTCCCCACTCCTCTCCTCACCCTTCCTTCATCCCCTTATCACCCCCTTCTAGCCATCGTCGTCTCTGACCATCTCCGTTGCCGTCCATCCTCCTCCCTCTCTCTTTTCTCCTTCATCCTCGCTCGCGTCTTTCTCTTTTCATCCCTCCGGTTCTCGTCCCTACCTTTTTCGATCCGTCTCTCTCTTCGCCAGAGACATTTCTCTTTCTCCAACTTCCGCTCTTGCCTATAGGTTTCTCTTCTCTCGCGTGCACGCGAATCCTTCGCCCTCACCGCGCATGTTCCTCGCAACTCTCTCTCTCTCTCTCTCTTTCTTTCTCTCTCTCTCGCTCTCCCTCTTTCTCTCTTTCCCCCTCGCTCTTTCGACACATCGCAGGCTCTCTTCTTGTGCGTTCTCGCGTCTAGCGATAGCCGGGCAATCGAGTTCGTCTCGGATGTGCTCGGCGGCGCTACTATCGCGTATCGCCATCTTCATCGTGCTTTCGTCCGCCAGTCCTGATATTCTCATCCGCCTTCCTCGCTCTCAATTGCCATCGCTCTCTCTCTCTCTCTCTCTCTCTCTCTCTCTCTCACTCTCTCCTCCTCTTCGTTTCGTAGCCCCTTCCACCGCGCCCTCTCGCTTCCACTCGCGACTCATCTTCTACCCCCCCCTTCTCCCATGTACGCGAGCGATGCTTCACCCACCACCGACGATTCCGTCGCAAGCTTCCACGATCGCGATCTTCCCCGTCGCACCAGCGTGCTACTCGTTCGTATCGTCTTTCTCCTATACTCTTTCAGTAACGGATCCGGTGACCGGGGCGCCCCGAACATCTCTACATGGGATACGATAGATCCTGGAAGGAAGGATTTCTTCGATTAAAAAAAGGACTCTTCGCGGATGTTAAATCGATTGGTGATTTTTTATTTCCATTAATAAGTGGGAAGGCGCCTTAAAGTGGGATTCCTACCCGTCGTCCGTAGACGGGCGGTCCAGAAACACTAAAGTAGAAAAATCGTTGAACTTGAGACAGTGGATGAGAATGGACGAGGGAGCCTGAAGTTTGAGGGTGAAAGCGCGAAACATAGAGGGGAAAGAAAAATAATGAAAGAAATCGTCAGGTAGGGGAAAGAAGGGATAAGAGTAGTCTCCTGCGACACGCGACCAGACTCACCCACCTGTCGCTAGGAAAAAATATTCGCTAAACCCTTCCTCCCCACTACGAGGCTCTCGTCTCGCGAAAAACTTTCCCCCTCCCTTCGATGCATCTCCCGAACACTGCGAGACGATATCTGAGACGCACGCGGGACCCTCGACTACCCCTTGAAAAGGGCGGTCCTGCGCCGTGCCAGTCTGACTTTCTTTCTCTCTCCATCTTCGGTTTCTCTGGCCCTCTCTGTCTCCTCTTTTCTCCCTCGCGATCTTCACCACGAGCGCGACATAAGCGCCTCCTCGTCCCACCCGCGTTCTCCCCCTCTTTCTCGCTCTTCCTCTCTCGCCTTCTCTCCGCTTCGCTTCTCTCCGATCTCTCGCTCGAGCGTACACCGCGGACGCCTAGGAAAAGCCGAGGAGCTTTTGACTTCGTACGAGAGAGGCGCCACCGTCCGGAGCGGCCGCCGCCGTACGGGACAAGAGGGGCTGCCCGCCGCCGCCTCCCACCATCCACCGCCACCCCCTCGCCACCCCCCGCCGCCTCATGCCGCCACTGCTCCGGCTGTCCGGCGCGCGTGGTCTCTCCCTTCGGCTTACAGCATCCGTCGGGAGCTTCTCCTCTCTCCGCCTACGCTCCGTAGTGCGAGTGTGGCCGTGTGCGCCAGTGCGCCCGCAAGCTCGCAAGTTCGCGCTCCGCCACGCAGCCTCGAAGCTCTCTCTACCCGCGCGCTGATCGGCCACGTTCGTCAGCCGGGGCCCCCACGTTTAATCTCGCTACGGGGCCGCGGCGCGCGTACAAAAATCAACCGGGAGGCAAGGAGAAGAAAAAGAACTGGTTACGGAAGTTTCGGAACGGAAGGGAAAACGGAAAAGAAAAAAAAAAAGACGAGGTACGGAGGAGAGTGAGAGAGAGCGAGAGAGAGAGTTAGAGAAAGAGCGAGATAAGAGCGTATTTTCGGGACAATAGTTCTCGTCGGGACGTGCGTACCTTTTTTTGTGAGGGGGTGTTTGTAAATTTTGCGTCGCGAAAGGTGCGGGGAAAGGAAGGAAAGGTAAAGAGAGAGCGTTAAGAGGAAGCACGAGACGGTGGTTAGAAGACACGGAGGAAAGTTTAGTGCAAGGAGAGAGGATTCGGGGAACGTCAGAATTTTTCGGGAAGAGAAAGAGAGAGGGTGAAACGACAGCGGAGCGAGTGTCACGTAAAGCGGGAAGGAAAGAAGGGGCAACTTAGTGAACGTTCTACCAAGGAAGCGCGCGCGTCAAGGTACCTTTCTCGTGTTTCGGGGTGAACGAATTTTGGAGGTAAAGTGACAGCAGGGCGAGAGAGGCGTCAAGGAAACAAAAACGACCAAAAAACAAAAAAAAATTGCAAAAGAAGAGAAAACGTCGGGGTTATTTTTTCGTAGAAATCCGAACCGAGAGGCGAGTAGAAAGGAAGACGAGAAATAAAGAGTGCGGGTACGCGGGTTCCTTCGTGGGTAGACTCGGCGCGTTTTGGCTCTTGACAAAGGTACTTCTTCGGTAGAACGTCTCGCTCGTGAAAGAAGCTCCGCGAGACGGTTGCACGTTGAACGGCGTGCGACCAAGTCTTTCGAGGAAGATCGACGAAACGGAGGTGGAACAGGGAAGAGTCGGAAGAGAGAGCAGCAAGTGGAGACGATTCGGTCTAAGTGATACTCGCGGTTTGTGATCGCGGATTGTTGTGGTCCCTCATCCTCTCGAAGGTGCTACCATCGAGTTACGAGATATCGTCCTCTTCTCTTCGGATCGACGCGAAAAACGCAGGTGAGTCTTCCGCGAACGAGAAAACGTCAGCTTCGAACCGTAGAAAAATCCTCAAGAGAGTCCATCCCTACCTTACGTTGCCAATACGCTTCCATACGCGCCTCTTTACCCTCCGGTTTTTTGCTTTTCTTCGCTTTTTTTGCCACTCGCCAGCTTCCGTTTACGATCGACCGATCGGAAGGTGACGCGAGATGAAAAGCATCGAGGCTCCTCGCGCGAGGCAAGACGGTCTCTTTTCGTCGTGAGTCGTGTGTCGCGTCAACTCGTTCCCGTTTCTCGATTACAAGGATGAAAATATCGACGTCGACGTAAATTCGTAGCTCTCCAAAGTGAGAGAGAAGCTTTCGAAGTGCGTCGGTTTTTTCGATTTCGGCGTGACGAAACCGCGGGAGTTGCGACACTGACCGGAGAAAGAAGAATATAGGAGAGCCTACGCTTTTCATCGGAATTGTTTCATCATTGAGTCAATTCGGTGAATTATTCGAAATTTCTCATTAACAGTCCTATAATCACAGTCCTCTTGACAAGATGTCGATGGACATTTGTTCATTTTGACTTTCGGTGATTCTTTCCTTTTTCCATTTCCTTCACATACTTTTGTTTACCCGTAGCAATTAGAAATAGATCTTTCTGCCTGGTAATGTGTTCGCATGTTGCTGTTGTATTCTTGAGACTGGCCCGTGCCGCGACTTTCCTTATCCCCTTGCTCGTATTCTTTCCAAGTGCGCGTCTGAGTGTTGAGACCTGTTTCTACTGCGGACAGCACGCTTTCAGGTGTATCGCGAAACGCATCGACGTCTACGAAAATCGTGTACAGTGGTGACAGTGATGTTAATTAAGAGTACTCTTTATATCGATAAATATGCCCTCTCAACATTATTAACGAGCCAAGTGACAGTGATTAAGAAAGAATTTAAACGTAACGCGAATGGACTCGTATGAAGTGTCGATGGATCGAAAGATGCAGTGGTGACGGCTAATTGAAATATTTAAGTGAAATACCGCCACATCGATAATATTATTCAGCCCTGATCGTGTGACGTATAAGCTTCGGGGTTACATTGAAACAAAGTTTTACCCGATATAAAATAGTCGAACGTGAAATGTTACACGAGATTATACGTGACAACCGTCTAATAAACTCGTGAAACATTACGACGTACACGTAGGGTCAATTCGATTTTTAAACATCGTACATTTCGGTGTCCGGAAATTAAATAAAAATATTCATCACGATTGTTTCTCGGGACTATCGCATAATTTCACGTACGTTGGAGCTGTACGAGATTGTTCTAAAACAAATAAATAGTTTCCCTAGCGAAAATCTTCATTTATCGATTAATTTATCTGTCAGTTTAATTAATTCACAATTATTCCCTAAACCAAGTGCAAATATCGCGTATACTATGAGCGTAAAATTTGTCACAAGAGTCCGCGAATTTCCGCAAACTGGTTTTAGTCTTAATAACGGGCCGAATATAACTGGGCTGAACGATTGCGCTTAATGTGCGAAGACACGTGCGCTTAAATCCAAATATTTATCGACGAATAACGAAAAATAAAACTTCTATGAATGACACTCGCGCGAACGACTGATCGTGCTTAAGGGCACGACTAAAATTCCGTCGCGTCTTTCTTACCAAGTAGTCAAAACCAGCCCTCGTCAGACCTAGTGCTGACGAGTAGTTCCGACGGCACACGTTCGATGCACTGAGTCCGAACGAAAAATCGCGTATTGCTTAGATCATCTTTACTCTCCGATCTCATCAAAGTCACGAAACAATCGTTCTACACCTTCGGGAAAATGTCGAGAGATCAAATCCGGAGAACACGCGAATTCGAGCACGTGCTCGACATCGCGTCTCGATAAACGCGAATCTCATTACGTCATTAATTCAGCGTCGATCCCATATCTCGTTTCGCACCCGTGGGGAGTAACGAATAAAAGCAACGCTTGTAAAACGCTCGACACACTCCATTCACAGTGAGCGAATTTTATTCGATAAACCAGGACGATCGTCGATTCGGCTTTCCTTCGTTCGAAATCGACCGTGCGGTGAAAAATTCCAAAGGGACACTCATTTCTCACTGACTCGATGATGTTCGAAGACATTTACCCCACTAGCGTCAGGCGCAGTACTTTACATTCGGTCGTACGAGTTACTCGTTTTTTCGATTTTCCCGTGTAACGTTCTTCCTTACTTTCAATCAAAGGAACGTCATACGAAGCTGGATGGCAATTTTCATTCATTGCATTCGCAACCGACGTCCACTTCGAACTAAGGGATAGCGCGTGTACGTTTAGCAGGGACGACACGTCGTCCAGTAGAACCAGTTTCGCTGGTTTTCGCAACACGGGCGAAGGGCTGAAGACCCCGAGGAGAAGACGAATCGTGAGGAAAGAAAAAAGTTGGGAAGGGGAAAGACGATTGAAAAAAGAGAGAGGATGGAAGGAAGTCGAGAAAGGGTGCCCCGACGAAACGCGCACCGGTACGTTTACGTCGCGCGGAATGCCGCGTGGCAGTTGGCCGTACGCGATCGATGCACGCGTATAAACAGCTAATAATGAAACGAATCGTGTGATTCGTATAAACAAACCCCCGCGCCGGAGGGTGGTAGGGAGGTGGTAAAAGTATAAATGAGTGTCGATTGGTGGTGGGGTGGAAAGCTGTTGGCGGGGGAAAATCGGTCGGCGGATTCGAAAAGCGCGGAACAGCTTTCGCTGTGGGAGGATGCTGCGAGAGGTGAGGAAACGGCAGCGGAAAAATTTTCATTCGGTCTCGTACTTCGTTCTTCGCGCGCGCTTCTCTGTCGTTACGCTTGACGTCTAGTTGTGCCCCCGGCTAGAAGAGTAACAGAGTTTAACTCGGAGACTCGCGAATAGTTCAGGCTGACAGAATTATTTCGAAGAAATTTCGAAATAGAAAATCGGATTGTTCATTTTACCGCGAGGATTCTTAGATTTATGGAGGTTTCCTTTAGTCTCCACTAATTCTCGACACTTTATATCATTGGCCAATTAGTTTTCTCTAATAACAGCTGCGTGAGGATTTTGGCAATTTTATTATTTTTTCGGAGCCGACAATTGGTGGACATTTCTGGAACATGTCATTGGAATTTCCGTCTTTATCTTGCCAAGTAGAATTCATATCAAGAAGTGGTCTCCTAGCGTTTGATTCTTCCTACAAAAATTTTCTTTGGCAGATTCTGAGGATTCTACATCTAGCTTACAACGGTTTTAGTGCTTCATGATGTTTGCGGTATAATGCATTTATGCATCGACGATGCAACTTTTACCTCATCTTGCAAGTAGATTTTTCTCTACTCTATACCTCTGCGTGTCTTATACGCGTTTCATGCACGGTACAACTCCATCCAAATACTTCTCTCATTCCTAAACAAACCACGTACAAGCATTTCCCGTGTTTTTAAATCTTCGGCCTCGATGGTTTCTGTTAAAGAGAATAAAATGTTTGCCAAAATAGGTGATCGAACGTGACAATTGCAAAACCCAATGACAATTCCCTTCGCTTGCAAACTATTGCTTCTTCGCCCTCCGTCAAGGACATCGTCCCAAGTACTCCAAAATATTTTCTAAAAAAGACAAATACAACCGGAAAAGAAGGAAAAATGGAAGTGAAAGTCCTGAACGGGAGAATCTCGAGCGTCTCACGAAGACGGGAAGGGGGGGGGGGGGGGCGAAAGCGACTGTGTACCAGCGCGTCGTATCGTTGCATTAGAGAGCGGACGGTGACGTCCGCGCCGAAGATCGATGCCCGAAGGAGTCAAAAAAATATCAACAATACATAACCGTCCCGTGAAAGCCCAACGAGGTCGACCCCCTTATTGTCCCTCGCAGGTGGGAGTCGTTCCGATGTACGATGGGCAGGTTGACGAGGGGGTAGGGGGTGGGAACGAAGAGACACGCGTGTTCGAAGGGTGAACGGTATGATAACGTCGAACAGGTCGGCGGCGGTGCGCACGCGAGGTGTCGGTGATGCAAACGAGGGAAAGGAGAAAAAAACTCAACGCTTGATACAAGGGTGGACAAGGTACAGAGGAGGGGGGAGGGGGTTGAAGGTTGCCCCCGAAAGAATCGAAAGTCCCGTCGAGTCTAAGGGGGTGGGATGTGGGCACGAGTTAAGGAGGGGATGGAGATGGTCGCGAACCGCCGAAATAGCGGAGAACGGAGACGGCGGTGGACGAGAGAAAAGTAAAGGAGAGGAGAGGAAGAAGAAGGAAGGGGTTGATGCGAGTCGAGGTTGCTTGCTTGGTAGGGACGCGGTAGGTGAGGGCGAAGGAGGGGTTGGAGGCGAGCGAAGGGTAGAAGGAAGAGGGATGGAAAGGATCCGGAGTCAGGGTGGAGGGAGCGAAAGCCTGGTGAGACAGTGGAAAGAAGGAAAGAGATACGAAGGATACTGAGAAATGGAGGGAGGCGTAGGTAAGAGAGAGGGTAGCGAGGAAAGCGTGGTAGGGAGGGTGGTAGCGTGGTGAGTTGAGGGTGAGTGGGTTAACTGCAAAACCCGATCGTCCGTGTTTTTATCTTAAGACGACTCCCCGGCGTAGGAGAAATCGTATGAGACGGGGAAGAAGGGGTTGCTCGCGGAGGATCCTGGAAGGGGGTTGCGCCGTTACAGCCGCGCCGCGTGGAGGGGTGGAAAACGGCGGCTTGGACGGCGGCGGCGGCGGCGGCGGCGACAGTGAGAAGGGGATCTGGTGGTGGTACGAGCCGGACTCGCGCTGGGGGGGTTGCTGGAGGTGGGGGTGGCGGTTTCACTCCTACGGAAGAACCGGTGGGGATAAGACTACCCTCGGAGGCAGGAGTGCGTTTGCGCCGCCGCCGTGGAGGTGGCATCGGGTGCTAAGGGTTGCTTATTCGCCCCGGTCCCTGCCGGGGGGAGGGTGGGACACACTCTCTCGCCCGCTTCCACGACGGGGGTGGGGAAGCCCCTCGTCCCCGACTGCAGGGTTAGGGTGGTCTTTAGGTCTGTCAGTAGCAAAGCGGCGGCCTCATCATACGGAGCTGCCGGGGGCTGACCAAGCCAGGCCGAAATCACTTAAAGACGCGTAACAACACCTTGTAACATAACCACCCGGCGGAGAGGCGCGCGCGCTACACGCGATCCACCCACCCCACACACACACACACACACACACACACACACACAACGCTACCCTACACTACACTGTACTACATTACACTACACTACACTACATTACACTACACTACACTACATTACACTACACTACACTACACTACACTACACATACACTATACACCCACACGTCACACTTACACTTACACACACGCACGCACGACCCCGTACACAATAAACACACGAGTGGCACCCGCAACCTACATAACGCATCCGCTAGTCAAAAGCGCGCGCACATGCGCATCCTAAAGTACCACACTGACACCTCATATTTACACTTCACCCTCACTACACGCACACACATGGCACAGCTCTCGCACCGTTGCGTCGTTGCCTCGTGCCGACGCACGCAACACACGCGCCACGGTCCACCCTCATAACACACTCACACATCGGCGAGCCGCGCATTCATCCACGAACCGCGGACACGTGTGCACGCGTACCACCGGAGGACACCACGTAAGAGTACACCCAGCTGCTTCGGGTGCGCGGAGGATCCTGCACTCTTCTCGCGGGTGTCCACGGGCTTTTTGCTCGGCGCTTGTGGCCAACCGATAATAAACGTGCACGCACGCACTCGCGCGCTTTGTCGCAAAATTGGGGAAGGAGGGTGCATCGTTGTGATTGTGCTCTGGTGATATCTTTTACCGGTAGCTGCGTCGGGGTGAGTCCACGATCAGAGAACCCGCGAAGGACCTACCGAACCCGGTTAGGAAAGGGACACGAGAGGCGGGCGCGTACGGGAAGATCGCAACTCGGGACTCTCAGTGCGAGAGAAAAGACGGCCTCCCTCCGTGTTAGACTCCCATAAGGAGGTGGAAGGTGGAGAGGAGATCGGAGGAGAAGCGAAGCAAGGAGAAGGTGGCAGCGGCGGCGGTGGTACTGGCGGTGGTGGTGGTGCTGGTGGTGGTGGTGGTCGCGGTGGTGGTGACTGCTTGTGGTGGATCTTCTGGCCTGAGAGACAGAGAGTCTCGAGATTCGGAGTCTGGGTGATCGGGTCGGTGCGCGCGCGGTCCCTACACCACCGTCGAGTGTCGTGGAAACGTCGTGGAGGGACCCACCGCGGGGGGTCCACGCTGAGGGAACGATAACGAGAGGAACCCGTGTGTAGTGAAGAGTAAAAGGGAGTAAGCCGGTGAAATACCGCGGGTGAAGACATACGCGCTACGAGACGCTCCAGTACCTGTGCGGTTTACTTTCCATTATCGTTCTTCGTTCGTCCGTCATCAACGAAGACCCTGTGAAGAGTTCCGTTCTTTTTGTTTTCTTCATAAAACGCGATTTTCGAGGAACGAACGTTGTTTACTGTGCCGTGTTTGTCGACGATCCCTTGGAACGCGTTGTCTGGAGAGTGCGCGGGTAGCTTTTTCATCGGGATAACGTGGCTGCGTCGAGGATAAGGTAAATTTTCAAGTTCGTGGATAGGAGGGTGTTTTGGCTCTTTTCTGAAGTTCCCGAGGAAAGGAAATTTGGATTTCCGACTATGAGTAACCTGTTGGAGGTACGATACGAGTACTTCGGGTCCAATTTGTGCGATTTGTATCTCGCTCCTCTAAGTGCCATTTCCATTCGTTCTTTTTACCTAGTTACCACAGGAGTTCCGAGACAACCACGCGTGCTTACGAGGCCTGACAAATGCGAAACGAGTGACGCGACGGAAATAAATCTAGGTGGACTTATTCTATCGTCTCCCAACTTGCACTCTCGAAAGGTGCTCTTAATCGAAAAATGTGAAATCGGAGATTCACCATTTTTCCTTTGCTTCCCTCGTGAACTACGGTTTTTCGGTAACCATAATCGAAAAGTGCTTGTACCAAATAGGTTCCACGATACGTAATCCGCATGGATCGCGCATCTCCTTAACATTCGTTGAATTGTTTCGGGAGCAGTGCTCGTATCGTCGTAGCGTGAGTACCAACGTGCCGATTTCGAAATCGAATGAATCAGTCGTGCGCGGAATGCAAAGCAGGGGGACCGGGGGTGGCGAACCGGGGACGGAAGCGGCAGAGGGGAGAGAAAAAAAAGCTGCTTGCCCTCCGACCGACGCGGGTGAACAACATCGAAAAGAGCCGCGACTCGCATTATTCGGTTGTGTTTAATTGAGATTTAATTGACCCCTCCATTATTCATCGCGATTGTCAATGCGCGGCTTACGCTCGGAGAGAGTGGCCCCGAACGCGTGAGAGTGTATTATTCGCGCGTTTGTGTGTGTGTTTCCGCCTGTTTCTGTCTCACATTCTCTAGTTCTCGGTCCCTCGCTTGCGTTCGTGTGAGTGCGCGTGCTTGCGCGACGGAAGCGCGAGACGCGCATATTACCCGCTCCGCGTGTGTCGCGCGAGGGAATGTTTAGCTTTCGACGTTACCTAACATCCTCAAAAATTGCGCAACAAAGAATTTCTGTCGCTCGTCGGGCTTCGTCACCTTCGCCGCATTTTATCGTTTCCCTCGCGATAGGCTCGCTGCTCGTTGACGAAATTTCTCCTTCTCTCGTCTCGAGATGGAAAATAATCCGCGTTATTCGCGAGCGGATGTGTCGTTGAACGGGAGGGGAAAAAGTCGTGGCCTGTGAGCTCGTCGACCCGTCACGAAGAGAGTGTCACCTCCTACCGTGGTCGACCGGTCATTCTCGATCTTCCGAATCGCTCCTGGCCGATTCCAGCGTGCGATGAAACGCTGGAGAATTGCGCGTGGAACTCTTTGGACTCTGAATCGATGGCTCTCATACTTGGTCGCTTTATTAACCGGTACCCTCCACCGTCGGGACATCATTCACATTCTTCGCGCTTGCGTTCGAGTGGCCCGTGTGCTCGATATCGCTCGATTTATTCACGCTCGATTTTAGCCCATCGTCGTTGTCGTCGAGTGTCCTACCGTAGGGGAGCGAGAAAGAGAGTTGGGACCTCCGCTAAACGTCCGATAATGGATCGAAATTACGCGGACGAGCAGCTAGAGAGGCGTGGAGTAAAGGGGTGCACCTCGTTCCTGAAATTTCAAGCTCAAACCCTCTTCACCGCGAGCAGTAGCGCGCTTCCACCTATTCTCCTTCCTTGAATTATCGACGGAATGAATTTAAAGTTCGTAAGCCTGCTGAGAAACTCGAGAGCTCCGTGTGTGCACAGGGAGGGATAAAACGACGATATTTTTAACGCACACAAACCGATTTTTGCTACATCCTTTGGAACAAAGCAGGAAGCAATTGACTCGCGTGAGCTTTCTTGGAGAGCGTCCTTCTTCTCTGAAGTTCTCATAAGTTTCACGCGGTCAATGAACCTTCTCGAGTTTTGGAACCGCAACGTGGAACCTGGACACACGTCGCAATGATTTCTGTTCTCGATTCTCGGCGTGGGACGAGATTAAGTCTCGCAAATCGAATATCCTGATTTAACTGGACAAGAGGAGGAGAAGCAGGTTCTGGAAAAGAATTCGTAAGCCAGATGGCCTTTCGTCATTTGTGATGGTGACGCGCGATGACAAGCCGCGTGCTCGCGCGAAAACGAACCACGGTGATGCCTTAATATTACAGGAAGGGGGACGATTCCACGAGATTTTTCGCGTTTCCTCGCGAATTCGTTCACGGGAAGGTGCGAAATCATTGAACAGAACGATTCCTGGAATAACAAAAGAGACGCGAGGGGATTGGAGGAAAAATGTTAACGAGCTCCCTTTTCGCCACGATTTTTTTCGCAGGCGTTCGCGATACACTCGATCTTTAATATTTTTCTCTCGTTTCATTTCCGCCCGAATCACAATCGCAAAAAATCCCATCTTACCCGAGCGTCTCCCGAGTGAAACGTGACGTCGAGGCGGAACGGCGAGCTCGGCGAATCGTCAAATTCTAGAACGAGGAGGATTCGCGCGTTGCGAATTTAATTCACTCGCTCGAGCGAGTCGAAGGCAGGCCTCGATGAAAAGGAGAAGCATCGAGCGAACAAATCCTCGCGCAAACCCGTCCTCCCGAAACGAGAGTAGATTTCAGGTCAACGCGCGACTTATTCTTTAATATTTTGACGTTATAATCAGCGCACATGTCGACCAACACCGGGCAGCTGTCATTTTCCTTCCCTTCCTCCCTTCCTCTCGTTTGATTCGTCTCTCCGTTGCCGTCGCGCGCCCGCGTTATCAACATCTGCCTCGTAAAGCAGAACGGTCGGTGTATACGCGTCGTGCACGCTTACGCACGCGTGCGGTGGTGTGCGCGGGACACCGCACGTCCCGTTGACGCGCGCATAATCTACGACAGCTACGAATTCAGAGTTCGAGGGCTTATCGCGCCACCTCTCTTTCCAATATTTGTTCGCAGCCCCGAGAAAGGGGAGAGAGACTCGATCGAGTTCGACTTTTATCATTTAGCCCCGCACGCCGCGCTTCGCGCTAGCATTGTCGTCGAAAGAATGCCCGTACCGCTTCGACGTGAGCGCGGAAAGACGAGGAGGAGGAGGTGCGTGGAATGGTTACGCGAATACGCGCGAGTCCTTTAGACGCTCGACGAAAGAGGATTTTCGAAGCGACAGAAGTTCCCCTCGGCCGGTTACAGAGACACTTTTATCGTTTACATCAGGAATATCGCGGAGAATGATTTATTCTGGCCATGGGTGTTTCAAGCGCGTAAAAAGAAATCTTCTTCAGTCGCGTCGATTACTCGTAACGATCCTACTGTATGCACTATTCATGGAAACCGTCATTACGTCGCGTTTAAATAAGACTTCTCAGATTCAAACCACTGCGTAGATCAGTAATATCATCCGTCCCACTTCACCAATCCGACTAACTAGAGGGGAGTCTCGTTGGAGCCTCGAGAACGTGAAGCGACGAAGGGTCGTCCCGCGACTGCTCGGAATTAAACTTCGCGTCTCCATTACGAGCGATCTTAACGCAGCTCCGCCACTTCGGTTCTTAATTAATATTCCGAAATCCAATTTGCCGCCGGGATGAAGTCAGATCTCGAATACGTACGTAGATATCCAAAGTTTTTCCGAAGTCGACTCAGTGCCGAGTAACGACACCGGCGAAGGCGTCGCGGCGGAATCGCGCCAGCGAGTTATTTCAACGCCTAACGAAGTCCTCGGCAAATCTCACGATTACGAATCTCATCGGGGACCTAGCGCTGAGGATTTCAAACTTGTCATCCGTCTTGTCTACGCAAACTTCTCTCTCTCTCTCTCTCACTCTCTCACTTTTTCACTTCTCGTGTTCTTCTTCAACTCAATTTCCAAGATATCTCGAAAATTCCCTTCTGCTAAAGTGACTCGAAGTAGATTGCGTTCACCTGTCTCCGGTAAGCGGAACTGATTCTATTCGAGTAGCACTCCGACGCTGAAAAAAGAAAATGCGAATCCGAAACGAGTTATCGCGAGAGAATCCTCGAGCGCGAAGATATCGAAGCAAGTCGCCAGGTGGAAGGGACTCCATTAAGGTTTTATGTCTTGGCAAGTGGCGAGAATCGCTTCGCGAGCTATTCCCAAATGGCGGCCGTTGTCAGGATTTGCTAAGTTTTGGACGGGCGAACCATGACGCGTCTTAACGCGTTGTCGTCCTCGCTACGAGCGTTCCTCGTCGTTGTCGGCTTTATGAGACGCGAGACGGAAAGTTTCGCGTCTACGATTGTCGGCCCTAATCTCGCGGGGAATGCGAACGGAGGAGAACTTGTCCGCCTGAGGTGCATACAAATAGAGAACGATATCGCCGGGTGCCGAGAACGGATGCTTCTCCATCTCTCTCCTTCCTTCGCTCTTATTCTCACTGTTATTCTTAATTGTATTATTCTCTCTCTCTCTCCCTCTCTCTCTCTCTCTCTCTCTCTCTCTCGAACAATAAGCACGCGCATGCTGCGCGAAGACTGCGACAGCTTCAAAATCTACAAGAATGAAATTCTTGTTCGATCATTTCGGTACGAGGTTTGTCCTCTGGAATAGTATTTTCTTTCGATTATCCATTAAGGGAAGCCATAGAAGAGAAAATGTCCGGCCACCTGCTGTCAGATACCAATAGCATTAATTAGTTCTACATACAATTTTAGTCTCGTGCCTTGTATTCGCTTTATCTTCGTAGTCGCTTTACACTTATTTCCTTCGTAATACAACCATAAAGCAAATATCGCAAATCAGCGCTCGTGTAACGATTAATTCCGTAATTAACAGAGTACCCACTCCCTAGATTCTCCGGTATCGATTAATTTTACAGCCGGCATAAAATGTAAGCTCTTGGTTCGCGACTATGTATCAACAGCGTGCGGCTCGAAATTCCGCGCAACAAACCTCACCGTGTAATTTCGTACGAATGAGAAACGATCCCCGGAGAAAGAGGGAGTCTCCCGCGGAAGCTGCCTTCCCCTAAAAGCTAGCGTGCGACGGTGACCGAGAAAATGAATAAGGCAATAAAAAGGACGACGAGGCAAAGGGCAACTCGGTTCCCTCGTTTCCCTCCGCGGTGAAAGATTCGGTACTGCCGGTTAGACTTTTATGGCCTCGTTCGTCCACCCCCTCAGTTTTCTCTCGCGCGAAGGAACCAAGCCTCCTTCTTCTTCTCGGCGAGCACGACCGGTGCCGAGAGGCGAGAGCTTTCCTAAGCTCAGCCAGAACAAATGTAGCCGAATGCTGTGCCTCGGCCTATTTGCATACTCATTGTACCGTAAGTGCTTCGCCCTAACGGCGACGGGTCTCGCGAGCTTCGTCGCGAGCTCGTGGTCGGAGATGGTGGAGGGTTGGAGAAGGTCGAGAAGGAGAAAGAGGACGGACGAGTAGGAGGGGGGTTAACGCTTAGCTCCGAGATCTCGAAAAGCAAGGAAAAAATCGAGAACAAGTGGTTAGACCGGGTGGGCTTAGGCCCGAGAGTTTTCAGCGCGTCTTGAACGGAAGCGAGTAATTTTCCATTTTTCTTTTCTTCTTTCTCCCGGACGTCGGTTACACGCATCTCCGGAATTCTCTCTCGTTTCACGATCGGCATTTCGTGAAAGAACGACCTTTTTTCCGGGAACAACAGCGAACCAGGAGTTTCAAAGTATCGCGAGAGAGAGAGTGTCGCGTATAATTCGAAGTCTTTCGTTTCCGAGCAGTATTTGTCTCTCGCTTGATATCTAGCATTTGCAAATCCAGAAATTTACGAAGCGTAAAGAGGAAATCGCACTCCTCGATAACTGGTTTCTACCGTGCGCGTCATTTCTCAGGTCGTGTAAACCACCGAGCTTTCTCGACGCGCAACTGTCAGCGGTTAACGAGGAGCACGTGTCTAGGGAAGAAATAGAATTATCGGCTGCGCCCTGAATCATCGAGATTTTCGCAAAACTCGCTCGTCTCTTTCTCGCTCCGTGCGGCACGGTGCTCGCGCGAACGATCGGGAAATCTCGAGCGACGCGAAACCGCGAGCGAGCGCGCGAGTGCGATAGCGAGCGAATCCGCCAGGAAATGCGGAATCATCGCGAGTTTTGCAATCAAGATCACCGCAGGACAGAACCGTTGCGGTATCGTACAGTGTTGACAAATATCGTGGACCAGGGAGGGGCAGGAGGCGATGCATGGTACATAAGCATATATGTATTTTCGAGCACTAGCCTGGCACCTACACGCGCGCACATACGCACACAGACATTCACACGTTCATCGACATTTCAACGCGAAATAGATCTGGAACAGGGTGCGTGTATGCGTGCGTGGCCTGCGATAGAAAGTACGTTTCACGGTGGTATTATACCAGCGACAACAACACGCTAATGGATGAAATTAAGGGTAGCCTAGAACGTCCGACTTCCCATTTAATTATTCATAGATGGTCTAGTAATGTTTGATATTTCATAGAAACTGTGCGTGCTCGTTTGCCATCCGCATAATCAAACGAACGAGTAAATCGTTACGATTTATATATATGAAACGAATTGCAATTTTGTTCTTAGAGTACTTTTACCGTAAGCCAGCCCAATGAAATCAGATACAATCGCGTCCAATTACATAAGCGTGATTACAAATGCTGACATGATAAACAAGTCGAAGTAAGCCGGATGAACTTTTGCGTCGGTCTTCTTCAATCCGGGCGAAAGCGATAATTGAAACATCCGAAACATCCCAAACACCGCGATTCAGATTTTATTGCTAATATTTGAGAAGATATAACAAAGGAAATGAATACAAGCGATAAGTAAATTTTACATTTATTTACTATCAGAATGATATTGACTAAAAAATGTTAAATTCGTATAAATGTTAATTACCATCGGGACGTTTATTATTTCGCCACGGTTGCAGATAGAACTTTGAAGGCATGCGCAATTGCACGATGGGTAGTTGTTGATTTTGAACATTGAAGTTGAGAAACGCGAATTGATTCAACTTGATTCGACTGGACGGGCTTAGGGTGAAATGACCCTTCGAGGAGGAAGCTTGTTTTGGGGTGAGTTTCGCGTTGCCTTCTCGACGCGTCACGCGGGAAAGGAGGGTCAACGAAAACTGAGCGAAAGCGAAGCAAGAGACAAAGAGAAAGAAAAGAAGACGCGAGCACGGAAAAACGCGATCGCCGGAAACCCGTCCCGTAACGCCCGGTGTACATCGAGTTCCACATATTATCGATATCCACATAGCCGGGGCAGGACGGCCGAAAATGGGGGAACTCGTTGCAATTAATAATATCGGTAATTGGTGTAGGTGCCGCGTGCCGCTGAACTTCAAAGGTCATCGTCTGGCAGTGGAGTTTAATTAACGCAATCAAATGAAAATATTCCTACGTGCATCGGCGCGGGCCACCGACCAGGGAGCGCGCGCGCACACACGCGCGCGCGTACGCGTGTGCGCGCGAGGATGCGTTCCGTGCGTGGTCGGGCGAGCACGAACGTGTGGATGACACGCGCGCGCGAGAGAAGCGGAGGGAGAGCGAGGACGCTTGCCACCCCAAGCCACCCCTCGACCTCCACCCCCACCCCCATTCCACCCCTCGGCACCCGACAACTCATTATGCAAAAGTTCGTTGCGTCGCCCGCAATTTCAATATTCGTTCAATCCCCGAAAGGCTCGAGCGCGTTAAATCGTGGCATTGACCCAAATCGGCGTGCGCGTTTGCTTCGCGCGCCGAATTCTCCCCGATGCATTCGACGAACCTGTGTTGCAGGTGCTCAAGGGTAGCTGCAGTCAAGGCAATCGATTCGAATCAAACCCCAGTCGATTAGTCGTCGATCGTACGTTAGGAGAACGTCATTCGTCGAGCGTACTATACGCAATTCCACGATACTCTGCTTCTCCGCCCCCTTCCCGAACGGTCGCGTGCAGTCGTTCAAGTTCGAGATGGTCGAAGGGTAATATCGATCTTGATCGCGAGACACGCGCATACTGCATACGCATACGTAGATATTCTTCGTTGCCCGGTGGTCGACGACAGAGGGAGGCAATTTCACGATCGTTCCCTTTCCGAAGCTAGCACAAGTTCGAGCTTCTTGCCTCGGTTCCCTGCAATCGAGAGCGCGTCGTTACTGCAGTTAGTAGATTACGCGCGAGGAAGGATGTCTAATATCGTATCGCTCGAGGCAGTTAGTACGCTCGCTCGCGCGACATCCGTTCACGCGACTGCATCGACCGGTGCATCTCCGTTGGGAAAATACGCGGATAAGAAGGGAAAGGAGAAGGGGAAGGAAGAGTCACGGGACGACGTTGTGACAGTGATAGGGTCCTTCGTCTAGATATCGCCGGTCCCGTGATCAAACGCTTCGTTCCAGTGTTGATTCGAGAGTGTAATTATCGAGCGTCGTTGCAAAGTGAAAAACTGAAAACTCTTGCCACTTAAGATTTCATTTTTCTAGAACGCTCGACGCAATCGTAAAGATACCCCGCTGTTTTCGTAATTTGCCCTACTCGTGAGTACCGTTGCTTGTGCAACTTTCAGCGTGTTTTTCCCTCAAATCGTTTTATTTCCCGCAAACGCGACGCTCAGCCTAACGTCAGGTATTAACACTAGGGTCTCGCGAAGGCCGAGCACCACCTACGAAGCTTTTCCGTCGTTGGCTGAGGCCGCAATTGGCGTCCTTCGTCACCCTCCCTGCAATTGTCGCGCGAGGATGCGCGCGGATGCTCGCACGGTAATTGCGAACGCCGCCAGACTCGCGCGTAATCCACGCGCCCTCCTCGCAGGAGCGTCACGCTAGCGCGTGATTTCGCGTAAGTAACGTGCAATCCAAAGAAGCGGGTAAACATGTTGCCCGACGAGAGCTAAAAGTGGAGGTGGGTTCGTCTGTCGTGTAGATAAACGAGAAAAATTGAAAAACAATGAAGAGTATTCGACGAAGTCCTATATTCGTTCTTTCTGTTTTTCCTTTTTTTGCCAATTTACCAGAGTTTCCGTTCGTTGGCTTCACCGTTGCAGAAAGATTCTTAGAATTTCCCGCGTACTTCCTTCTCCTCGGAACGAACGGATTTCTGTCGATGAGGGGTATTTATACGTGCGCATTTAATAACGGGCCTGCCGGTACACGCAAGAGCGAAGCCGCAGGCATTAATGAGCCACATAATCAACTTAACGAATCCTGCATCGTCGGGAGGGACTAATTCCAAAGCACGACCACGGCTTGGCGATTCTAATAATAGTTAACATCGACGTCTCTTGCGGTTTCTCATTACTTCTTATCGTCAATGCGGGGCGGGGGTGCGCCCGGAAAAATGAATTCGTTATCGTAATTCTCGTGTCACTACCGCGGCCAAGGTACATAATTACTATCTTGTACGATTGCGGATAACATTTATCCGGCGAATGTTTATTATTAATCCACAAATCGTTTCTCATTACTTTCGTACTTACTAATAATGACTGTGGAATCACGAAAGAGTCCCGTTTAAGGTATTAAAGGGAGGCTTTCTTTTATCGATAAAAAGCCAACGTACGAGCAGCAGCGGCTCAGCATAATTTCTCCAAATGCACACTCGATCCTCCAACCCGCGCCACTTCCCATTAGAAACAAATGCAAAGCACCGTGCGCCGGTTCGCGGGGAGAGCCCGGTTCATGAAAATTCACCCGTCACTCACCAATTCTTACCAATTTCTCTCTCCTCTGCTCTCCCACCCCTGTGACTTTCCTTGTCGCTCTAGAAAGCCGAGGAATTCACGTGAAGGATCGACGCCACGTACGAGCAAATAGATTCGCGAAAGCTTCTCTCTCTCATTTCCCGCGTCTAAATATACTTTTCTTTTTCCACCCCCTTCCCACTGTCACAGTTATTCCAATAAAAACGATTATTTCTCTTTTTCTCGTGCGCGCGCATATTACACTATTGGTAACCGCGACGAGCTACGTGCTCACGGACACACGCGCGTGCACATATTTCTACGAGTCGCACGCAAACGCGCGCACTATTGTGGGAAGCGTGTAAAACGCGTGCTCTCGACGCGCCAGTGCGTGCACGAATGCGCATCCCCGCACGCGCACACTCACGTCTTCGATGTAAAACGACGTAAACCTCCTGTGACGCACACCGACGAGCATTCGCTCGCGCGCGTGTGACGCGTACTTATTGACACTTATACTTATTGACAGGCTTGCGATGCGTCCATACGCTCGCGTTCGCACACGTGAGCGCGGGGAGAACGATGAATGTGTCTCTCGCGTGTACCAGTGCGTCGCATAGGGCGAGCAAGGGATCGGTGGGATACGAAAGGGGTGAAAACGGGGGTGAGTAACGCGTACGATCACACGTATTTGTCTCGTCTGCTCGACGTGGAAGGGTAAAGGGACACGCGAACGGCGCCTATCGAAGGGAAGGTGCACCGGTCGGTAGCGCGGATGCATACTAATTAAGAGCTCCCATTGTTCCCGTGCGTAGGCGAGAAGACATGCTAATTACATCTCGAAGAAGTCTCGCGCGTTTTTTTCCTTCTCCTTTCCTCTCGCTCACTCACCTCCCCTCTTTCTCATTGCCACGTTCCTTTTCGCGCACCTCCCCTCGCATCCGAGGCCGAATGAATCGCGAATTCGTCGGCGTCTGCTTTCCTCCTTCTTTCTCTCTCCCTTTCTCTCCGGATTCTTTCAGCTCCCACCGAAAGATCGAAATGTGATTCAAAATTCAAATGAAGCTTTCTTTCCCGCTCGTCTCCGCGGGCGACGAACGTCGCCGATGCAAATCGATCCGATACACCTGCCCGCTTCCCTCCTTTTCTTTCATTCTCCTCGGGTACTCGCCGATGCGACGCGCCAAGTCCGTGCGATCGGACCGTAGGAGGATAAAAAGTTCGAGGAAAATATGCGAGAAAACGAGAGCTTTAAGGCGCATTTTATAGATGTCGGGTTCCCTTTGCGACGAGAGTGGGTGAAATAAATGTATCGGACACGGATGCGAGGTTGTCTCGGTGTTATTTTTGCACGCCAATCCTATAATGTTTATCCGCGGTAGTCGATAACTGTGTTACTCAAAGTGCTCTCCACTTTTGTCGCAGATTGACGAATGACGCCGTAGCAGAGGGCTGGTTGGTGCGCGGATACCGGGACAGAAGAGGTAAGACGAAATTCTGCCCTATCGAAAATCCATTTGAAAATCATCATTGTGTCACGCGGTAAGTTTTTAAACTCGATCCAGGAACGAACGTCGAGGTGGACAAGTTAAGCGCCGAATGGAATGGCAACGATATCGTTGGAACCGATAATTCGATACTCTTTCGATATTCTCCCGTTTTACACGATCCCGTTGTCTTCGCTCTTTCCGCCGTGAAAAAATTTCAAACGACGCAAGTTCCACCTATCCTCCCCATAGGACACTCTCGCGCGTCGCCTCCGGAATTATGCAAGCAAAGGGAGTCGCGAAGTCGAGTTCTTTTCCCGGAACAAGCGGGACCGAATGCTTAGAATTTAAAATGCATTTCATATCGTTACGTTGTCTCACTTTCTTCCCGACTCTCCGGCCCCTCCTCCCACACCTCCCTTCGAGCATCGTCGCGTCCTCCTTGCCACCTCCGCCCTCTTTGTACTCTCTCCTCTTCTCTATCTCTCTCTCTCTCTCTCTCTCTCTCTCTCTCTCTCTCTCTCTCTCTCTCTCTCTCTCTTGCCCTCTCGCATTTTTGCCCCACTCGCGCTCCCTTCACCTCACCTCCCCACCCCCTACCCCACCACCACTTTCTCTCTATCTCTAGCCGCCTATCTCCCTTTTCCTTTTACTTTCTCCCTCTTTCTCTTTCTCCTCGTTCGTGCCGCGCCGCCGGCTTCTCTTCCCTTTCCTCTTTTTTCCGAAGAACTCGGCCCTCTTGCCCACTCGTTCAACAGACGGCATATATGCCTTTATGAACGCATCTGGAGTAGACAAGTGCATTAAAACCACGGGCGTTAGTTCAAGCTTCAAGAGAGAGAGAAAGGGAGAAGGACGACTGGATTGTAGGATGGTAGACGGTGGATGGAGGGCTCCAGGAGGACACACAAAGGAATGCAAAGTAAGAACCACCACCCCCACTCCGCGTGTTCCCTGCGCCTCGCTCTCTTCCTCCTCCTCCTCTTACTTCTCAACCTCCTCATCCTCTTCCTGCTCCTCCTCACCCTCCAACGCTACCATCTTCTTTCCCTCGCTGCGAGCTCCCGTCGTCGTTCCCCCCTGCCTCATCCAACTCCTCCTCCACATCCTCCACAACCCGGATTCTCCTCTTCCTTTACCTTTACCGTCGCGCTCTCCCGTGGCGGAGGTTACAACGCATTATCATACAAGGCGGCTCCTCTCCTCTCCTTCCCTTAATTGTTTTCTACCTCATCTCCTAGCCCCCATCCCTTTCTTTCTCCCCTCTTGTCAACCTCCCTCGCTCTCACTCTTTTCAACTACCATTTCTTCTTCTTCTCTCAGCTTCTTCCACCCTCCTTCCACGCGATCCAGATCTTCTTCACCACTCCTTCTCGCGATTCTCCTGACCCTTTCTGTTTCTCTCTCTCTCTCTCTCTATCTATCTCCCTTTCTCACCCCCTCGTCCCGTTCCGCGATTCACCTACCGCTCGAAGTGAAAAACGACGATGCGGAGTGTCCTCTCTGTGCCTTCCTCTATCTTTCTCTCTTCTTCACCAGTGTTCTCTTTTTGCGCGGGTGACACGCGGTTACACAACGATTCGTGGGTGGTCATTCCCCGGGGTGTCAAATTCCGCTCTCGAGACGCCCGATTCGCGATTCCTATGGCGTCCTCTCCTCACATCAAAGGGAAAGGGTAACACTTTGTGCATTCGAAACGACGACGACGTCGACGACGACGCGAAGCGGTGCGACGCTTAGGTAGGAGGCGCGAGATAAAACGCCCCGGCTTGTATCCTCGTTGCCTTCTCACGGGGCGTTACTTCTTTTCTCATCATATCGACCGTTCGAGTTTTTTTATCGCGTCACGGGGGCGCACTGCATCGCTGCAATGGGATCAG
Organism: Tiphia femorata; assembly: GCA_944319695.1. Taxonomy (NCBI): domain Eukaryota; kingdom Metazoa; phylum Arthropoda; class Insecta; order Hymenoptera; family Tiphiidae; genus Tiphia; species Tiphia femorata. Next base: position 9,198,438 of record OX090902.1, read on the forward strand.
AGACGAACCCCTTCACCGCCCACCGTATCTAGATGAAGTTCGTAATAACGACGGTGAATGCGAAATTTCTACTTCGCACTTCATCGTCGGGATCGTTTTGGCGATGCTTATTGATCACGCGACGTCGATCGGTTAACCCATTCGAGACCGACTGCACACCGTGTGTGCAATTGATTTCCGAGGCTATAAGACCGGCTGCACACCGTGTGTGCAATAATAATAATGAGCAATTATCCGTTATTGGGTGATTTCCATAGTAAACAAGCTTTTCTATTAAAAATGAACAATATGAAGAAAAAAAAGTTTCGCTCCTGGGGACCGTGTTCGAAAAAAATCGCCGTCTCGAATGGGTTAACAGCGTTCGACGGTCAAATTTTGGGAAAGTTGTTCTTTTCGAGTGGTTCTCCAATTGCGTCGAATGATTTCCTTGATAGCGAATGATTACCTGGTCGTTGAACGAAAGCGAGGTTACCAAATGCGGTTAGGGCGTGGGGCGAGATCGTTTCGCCGTTAGAATCTAGATTACGGACTCTCGCCAGTGATGGTGAATACACCATCGTGATATTCGCACCCTCGCTCAGTCCATCGGACAATAACGAGCTTCCGATTTTTTACGAGCCTCCACGATCGGACAATTACGCCTTTTCAGAGAGCGTATAGCCCAGAACGCACCGAATTCCCGCTTTAATCTCGATATGTAACGAACGCTTTCTCCATCCTCGAGTTTGGCCACCCCCCACCGATCCCTCCCCCACCCTCCTCGTCGTTTCGAGGGCGATAAGCAATTTTGATTTTCAATCACGAACTATCGTCGATGCAACGGGCCGGTTGTTGCTGACCGCGACTGAGCTCGAATCTTCCCTTTTTACTATTCGCGAAACGAATTTCTCGGAATTTCCTCCTCAAATCTTCTCGAGCACGACGGGTCAGGTCGAATATCGAGATTGAGGAAGAAGGAAGACTGCGGTTTCACCAAGGGACAACCCTGTTATTACCGCGGTGAACGACGAAAGGATATCGAGGACGAAGGGAGTTAAGAATAACCCGAAACTTTCGACTGCCCGAAACTCAGGCAACAGTTATCTCGGGCGTAGCTTTCGGTCTACGATTACGCGAAGGAGAAGGAGGTGGTATAGGAGGTGAAAGTTGGCCCGACGGCCGCGGTAAAGTACTAATGTCTCAACTTCGTGGCCCATTTCGACATCTGTCTAAGATGGCGCGTCAGGCCACCCCCGATTGACCTCTACGCCATATAACATTCCTCAAACTCTCGTTAAGGATACCCGCGATTTCCGTCCTGTGCGAATAGGCCGCACGAAAGCACGATTAACCTTCCGCGAACGCAGAAGGGAAAAGGTCACTCGAACTCGTAGAGACGAATGGCGAGAACTTTCGGTTCAAACTGACTGAGAATCTCAAGATTCCCGTGAAGGCGTGAATTTAAAATGTGCGATTACCTATTACGAAAAATCGGGCACCCCCAAGGAGCGAGCCTTCGAAACCAAAGCATGAATCCTCGCTACAAACAAATTCTACTCGTTCTATCGAGCACGGAAAGTCGTCGACGTAGACCAACGTCGTTCACTCGTAGCAGGATATAGAGGGAAGGGATACGTGCTCTTGGAAAAATAGGTGGGCCGCTTACGTCACATCCGCTCGCCGTAAGTTGCGCGCACCTAGCTACGTAAGTGTTCGAAGCACCGACGAAGGCTCGCACGTAACCAGCTCTCCTGTCCAAGGCGTGGTGAATCGCGCGTGTGTAATGAATTCGCGCGCGCGCGCGCATGCACGCCCACGCTCAATGGCCAACGAGAATGGAGAACGACAATGACTAGGAGGCATGGGGCGTTCGGTCCGGAAGGATCGTTTCATCGTTTCCACATTCCACGAGCGCGGCGTTGGTGCAACAACAACAACTACTGCTTCGTTGCGAGCCTCAACGTCCGCGAATGAATGGGGCCGGATCTTCGGTCCCTGGGCTCCTCCGCGGCAACCGATTGGGTCCTACGCGATTATCGTCGAAGCTCGGCCAATCGAGACGCGACGCCGAGAAAATGAAGTGGCCGACGACAACGTAGACGACGTCCACCGTAGCCGCGGCAGTGAGCGCTCGCCGCCGTTGCGGAACTGTTGCGACACGCGGCCAATGCCGTGCCCAGCGCTATCCGAGGGCGAGACTGGCGCGTGACAAGAGGCGTTTGATGGGTTTGAGAGAGAGAGAGAGAGAGAGAGAGAGAGAGAGAGAGCGAGAGAGAGAACGCAGTTGTCAACCAGACAATTGTGGAAGTAGGCACGAGAGGGGAGAGAAGGATTTATTCGAGAGAACTCGCCGAACGTTGCGCGCGCACACGCGTTCGTAAATCTGAATTCTTTCGATTTTTAAGATTTAAAAATGCTCATATATATTGCATAAAGTTTGATGCATTTCACGAGTTGAAAAATACATTTGGCGTACTCTGTGCATTGCGTTGAGCCGATTTACCGACGTCGAGCGAAGACGAGGCGAGAGCGTTTTCCGCCTCGGGGGTAGGAAAAAAAAAATTCCATGTACCCGTGCATCCGGTTGTTATTCCAATCCGCAACTCTGCCTGTTCGAATCGAATAAATGGATATCGCGCGTAAGATCGTAAAGAGAAAGATAGGAATTCCGTGTAGTTACGTATCGATTTTTGGGTACAATGTACTTTGCTTTGGCACTTGTTGCTGGTTAGGTGCAAGGTCAGGCAGTATCATGAAACGAATTACCATTCGTACTTGTAACGCGAATTATTCCCGTCCATTTGAGATTCCCTAAATCTTAGAAAGCTTCGTGGCAAGATTCGACGAACAGGAAAATGAACTTTTTCCAAATAAAACTCTCGTGACCTCCACCGCTCATTCTGCCTTATGAATATTCAATCCTTGTCGTCGCCGAGCTCCCCGAAGTCAGCGGTTGGGATTTTTCGAAGGAAGCCACTAATTTTACGATAAAAAAAAACGCGCTTTACGAGATGGCAGCGAAACCCCTGCCCCCGATGCGCGACCGTTCGTTGCTACTGGATGCCTCTCCCCTTTCTCTATCTCTTTCCCTATTTCATTCGCATGCGCGCGCTGGTAAAAATTTACCAAATTTCCAAGAGCAAAACTTGCAAGGCACTGCCGAACGACGGCTTCTCCCTTTCTCTCTCTCTCTCTCTATAAATATACATTTTCTTTCTTTCTTTCTTTCTCTCTCTCATTGAACCGTGGGCGCGATTTTAAAAATAAATATCAGTGCGATTGGCTTGTCAGTGTGTCTTTGATTGCCCTGTTTTGAGAATCGCCTCGCCTCAATGAGTAGTCGCAAAGAATCAAATTCGAGGTAAAAAGAGACGTCGCGTTCGCGCGAACCCTTTCGTCGTTTGAAAAATTACAGGAGCCCACACACGGTAGTTCGATTTTGAGAATCTGTGCGCCTGGGCGGTTCAGCGACAATCTCGTTCTCCCTAGTGGAAGATGAGGAATGCGAAGATGGGTCTTGCAAGATATTGTCAATATCGGCGAGACGACGACGTCGACGTCCGCGTCGTGCGGGCAACGACGTTACACGGGACGTCGAGTATTCAATTTACACGCACCAAGCCCTCGTCGTAGCTCCTCGTAGCTTACGGCGCTGGTCTATGGACTAAAGAGCTCGTCTAAGAGCCTGTCACGCGAAACGTGAAATGGCCGGGTATATTTATCGACGTAGCCACAGGTAAGACGATCGGTAATAGATTGCCAAGTGCTGGGAGAACGTGGAGACGATCTGGGATAATAAAAAATAATAAATTAAATGCCGAGATTGGTATTTGGGGGCGCGCGGAGAATTAAACGTGAGTTGATTCAAGTAGAGAAAGAGATACATAGCTGATTCGTGCGTGTGAGCTTCAGCTTGCAAAGAATTCAGTCGATCAGCTACCAGTACGTAACGATCGATCGGAAAGTAAAAGGATCCGAGCGGACAATCGAAATTTAAATAAGTCACTGCCTTGGCGGTCGTACCTAAAACAGCACGAGTGAATTCGATCGATCCCCATCGTTCTCCGTTTCCGCTCTCAGCAGGACCGTCCGCTGATCGCCTCACAAGAAAGGCACGAAGCGAGCGTGCGATTAAAACGCGCGCGACCGGAGGAATATCGCTCGCGGAGAACGCCACGACGACGGTTCTTGGCAAGATATCGCCATTATCGGAACCGGGGATACTTCCGGTTCCTGCCCCCAAGAAGCGTGCTCTCGAAGATAATTCGTTATCGCGCTAGGCTTGCCGGATCTTTTCTGTCCTTTCCGTGGGCGAGGGAGGGAAAGGATGGTTACCGACAACAAAGTCGCGGCGATCCAGGATTGTCTTGTACGAGGACTCGAAAAAAGGAGGAGAAGGAGAGACAAGATTCAACGGACAAGAAAGAAAAGTACTCTCCAAGAGGAAGGCTTAATTTTTCAAATAATCATCCGTACTTAAAAATCCTGCGGACCCGCGACTTTTTTCTCACATTTGTCTTAATTATCCGCACGTTTGCAGTCGCGTACTCTCCTCGCTGAGGAACGAAAGGCAACAAAGCAAACGGACCGAGAAAAATACGTGGGTCGGCCACGCACGTGGATGGGTCGACGCGACAAGAAAAGGAGGAGAGCGAGGAGGATTGATTCCTCTGAATCGGCGTGATCGTGCGAACGAAACCCGCGCCTGGCCGCGTCCACCCGCGTCTGGCCTCGTCTTCCTCGTCTGGCGAGCCAACCGTATGCACATCGTCTCGTCTCGAGCGCGCTCTTCCGTTCGCGCTCCTCTCCGCCACCGCTCCTGACTTCGCCGTCGTCGTCGTGGACATCGAACGCGCGCAGATAATTCTTTGCCCTCGCACGTGCGGCAAACTATAAAAGGGCAGAACTGCGAGTAAAACGCGGACCCGGTGCGCGCCGATCGAGAAGAGCTTTCCAGCCGATCGAGTCACGCTCGATCGGTTTCCTCAAATAATACAGAAGCTATATTTACGTCGTGGAAGTGGTGAGAAAATAGACGTCGGACCTAACCTCGAGCGGGGGAGTGCCGGTGATTTTTGAAGGAGGGAGCGCGTCGCTGATCCACGTCCTTCCGGTACTCGAAGGGAGTCTTCCGTGGCGCGAGCTCGCTGAAGAGGGTTCGGACGGAAAGAAACCGATAATAACGACGTAAGAGGGTGGTGGCGTGGAGACGGAGGAGAAATGGAGGGAGACGGAAAGAGACGAATAACGACCGAGGCGGAGGAGGTGGAGGAAATCGGCGACGAATTCGAAGAGGGTGGATTCGAATTGAGGGAGGTACGGAGGAAACTGACCGATCCGGCGTGGGCTATAACGATCGGCTCGAGAGGGAGGGGAGAATCGGTTTTTATCCGTTCGCAGAGAAAGGGCCGGTTCCGTCTTGGATGGGCAGAGCGCGAGAGGGACGCGAAAGATACTTCTCGCAGATAGTAGTCCGGCCAGTCGTCGGGTTGGAGAGGGTGCAACGGTTGCAGCCGTTGCGAGGAGAGTGGAGCATCGAACGGGCGAGCCATCGGGCCAGCTCGTCTCACGACTCGCAGTATAAAACAATATTGATTGGTCGTACAATGCGGGTGGATTATGGGGTGGGTCGTTCGGGGGTGGATGGTGAACCAGGATGCATTGTGCTCGCTGCGTCCGGTCAAACTTTTCATCGTCCCTCCACCGCGCCTCGTCCCGCTCCTCCTCACTCACCCTCCTTCCTCATCCTCATCCACTACCTCTCTTCGTCCACCGCACTACCCCTCCATCGTTCGCCTCTCTCGGCCTTTCGGTATCTCTCGCACTTCCACCTTCCTCTCTTTCACTCGCTCTCCCTCTTCTCGCGTCTCTCTTTTCCCTCGCTCTTCGCACACTTTCTCTCCTCGCCGCCGCCTATCCTCTCTCCCTCTCTCTCTCTCTCTCTCTCTCTCTCTCTCTCTCTCTCTGTCTCCTTCTCCCTCCACTTCTCTATCTCTTCCTCCTCATGCTTCATCTCACCGCCGTCGCCTTCGCCCTCTGCTTCTTTCCCTCCTTCTCTTCGCCGATAATTATTGCAGTCTATCTCCGTTTCCCCGTTTTCCTCGCGAACCTCTTCCTCCTCCACCTCCTCCTTCCAATGGCCACGTCAAGCTCAAAAGCTGCGCGCGAGCCGCGCACCCGCTCGCGCTAACGTCGAGCGCGAAGGGACGCATCCGCGTTTGTATCGGCGAAAAGGGTGGGTTAAGGGGGTGAGAATGGGAGGGAGGGCCGGAGGAGGGGCTACGCTGTCGTAAACGCACGACAGCACCCTTGGATATGCGTGCGACGCATGAATATGACCGGCGCGAAGTCGCCTATCTCTCGATTCGCCTCTCGTCGTTGCGCTCTTTCCTCCGCCTCGTTCTTCCTTTCTCTTTGTCTTTTCTTCCCCTCTGGCCCATGCGCGCCATCCCTCACCTTTTCTTTCATTCACCCAGCCCCTTTTCTTTTCCTCTCTCACTTTATTTCGCGATCGTACGATTTTTCTCGTTCACTTGTTCCAGGCTAACGATCTTTTATCGAATTTTACGTTCTTTCGTTGCGATCTCAATTTCCCATTTGTCATTGTGGAAAATGAAATTCGTGGGAAAAGAGAAGTGTGGACCATTGATCGGGGTGGAAAAGTGCACGAGAAAAATAGCCACACGCGTGCAAGGCCAAACCGGGGACGAAGTAAGGTAGAGAGAGTTAGAGGGAGAAAGAAGAAGGAGAGAGGGATCGTGGAGATCGAGTGGAGAGGTGCTAGAAAGCGAATCGTGTGCTCGCGGAGGAACTCACTTTGAAAAGCCGTACAATCCGCGAAACACGGCTCGCATCTACTTTCCTCCCGCTGGCGCAAAGGGAGGATCAGTTCCGCTGCTTTTCGACCCTCGGAGAACGTCCAAGTATCGTGTAGTTACATGATAACTCTGCTCGTATCACGATACTTTCTCGGCGATACGGGCAACCTCGCGGATTCCTAGAGAGTATGTACACGCGCCGAGCTGTGCCCAAGCTCGAAACATTTCTGGAACCCGCTGCTTATTTCTCGGCTTCTCTCCTTTTGCCCGTCTGTGTGTGGGAGTGCCGAGAAACTCGTCGACGGATAATTAAATCTTTCCGGTCAGTCTCCGTGGTTAATCTTGCGTGAACGAAAAGCCAACGCGGATAATTCTCAGAGTTAGTACAAGTCGCCGGATTTCTTTGTAAGAAAATAATTCACGATTTCGAGTTCGTCGTCGATCAGGTGTTCTTCTTGCGTACCGCAGGATCGTTCCACGAAACCCTTCGAAATTCCTCCGCTCTTGCGACCGGAAGCTCTCCTCGTACTCGGAAAGTAAGGGTCGGTTGGTATAGACTTCGACGTTCGCTGCGGAGAAGGGCGCGCATTCTTGACAGCGCGCGCGCCCTCCGGTAATTTATTTCTTGCTGGATGTCCTCCGCTCCTGACCACAGGAGGCTGCGAAGCTTGACACGGGTGGAGCCTGTGCTCTGATATAGGAGAGAGGTGGTGGCGTGCGAGGTTGGGGGTTAATTTTCGAAGCGGCTTCGCTCGCGTTCACCGTCTCTCCTGCCGCTAGCCGAGCCGAGCGGAGCGGGCCGGGCCGTGCAACTATTTCGGAATCAATTAAACTATCGGGGCGACCGAGTGTGCGATTGAATCGTTAATTAGCAGCTGGCCCCCGCCGCTGTTTCCCTGACCACCTCCTGCAAATTAACGCACGCCGGGTGGTCCCGAGGACTTTAGTCATCCACGGGGCACGCCGGAAGTTAGGAAATTTCGTTGCATTACTTGTCTGCCGAGCTCTCGCTCTTTCCCTCTCTCTCTCTCTCTTTCACTTCGCCTTAATCCAAAGAGCACGCACTCGAGCAAGCAAATTTTTCTGCACGCGCAGGGAATTCTAATAATCATTTCGAATTCAACTTGAATTATCGTAGGTTGAAAACACAGAAACATTTTTCGAGCTTGTAAATTCGCCAAATAGAAATTTGCAAATACCGTTTATTGTGTATTTCTTTTGATCGAACTTTCCCGATTCTATTCTCCTAAGCTTCGTGACCCTGTGTTACGCGGTCGGCTTAATTAAACGTAATTCTCATTTCCGCAACGCGAAATACAGCGCGCTTACAAGCGCCCCAATCAGCGTCCCACACCAAACAGATCGGTTATTAAAGGTAACATTAAAAATCATTAATCCGTAGGTAGAGTGGAGGGGCATAAGAGGGACCGAATTGACGAAATTCGAATGAAACGAAAAAAAAAAAAAAAACAGAACAATGCTAGAAAAAAAAACACGCGGGGACGAGTCTGGAGGAAAAATAAAAAAAATCGGCGCGGTCGTATTTTCTAAGCTCGCGAGGCTCCATCAAGCCCTCCGAAGGGTTCATGAATAAGGGATGAACCTGCATTGCGCGCTTACGCGAATGTGCGTCGCACGCGTACGTGAGATGGGCGCACGAGAACGCGAGCGCACATGCGTGCACACTTTTTCTCTCTGTCTCTCTCTCTCTATCTCTCTCGCGGACGCGTTCTCGTCGCACGAGAGTTTTAAGCTCGATTGTATACCGGTAAACGAATAAATGTGCAAATTTGACGACCCGCGCCGCGGCTCTCGCCATTTGAAAATACATAACGCACACACGTGCTAGCGGGCAGATACGTGCGAGCGCATATTCGCACGCACTCACGCACGCACGCGCTTTTTATCGGGAACGTATCGCAACCACGAAGAAGACGCTCGGGATGCCGCCGCTTCGCCGTGTGTGCGTTTGTACTGTTCGGTCCGCGGTGTTGTTTTGTTTTTTATCTACGCATCGACGCGAACACGCACGCCCATGCGTAAGCGTGAACTACGAATCAAGGTGGCTCACGGACCAGGGAACTGGACGCATTTTCTCTGTTTCTCTCTCTCTCTCTCTCTCTCTCCTCTCTTCTCAATTTGCTACCTAATGAAAAACCGCTCTCACAGTACCTATAGCTGCGGTATCTGCCAACCTCTTACCAGAGGATTTTAGACCGATCTCGTTACTTGGTGCGCTTTCTAAGTCTTTGGAGAAAATTGTAGCAAGGCAGCTCACGGAACATTTGACCTACCGTAACATTCTGGATCCGTTTCAGTCTGCTTATCGCAAGGGTGTAAGCAAGCAAACTGTTCTTGTTAGGGTAGTTGATGATTTTCGATGTGGCATTGATGAGCGAAAAGTCACGATTACAGTTTCTGTTGACTTCTCGAAAGCCTCTGATACGATCAGACATGATGTCTTAGTACGTAAACTCAAGGCCTTACGCATATCCAACTCGGTCTTGAGTTGGCTTGGTAGCTATCTTGGTGGGAGGCACCAGGCGATCATTGATAGGGACTTGACTTCGAAAGTGTCCTACGCAAATGCAGGTACCACATTTATGTATACGATGTACAGATGTACTTTCCTGTGAAAGCGTCCCTCTTCTCGAATAGGGTTATGGCGGTAAGCAAGGATATTTCTCGTATCTTACAATGGGCCGAGCCAAATGGCCGTTTGATTAACTGTAAGAAAACCAGAGAGACTGTTATAGGGTCTACCAACTTTCTTAACTCTATTCACCCGGAAACCGCTCCTGCAGTCTGCGTTGAAAATGTACCTATCTCGTATGTGACGTCAATTAGGCTACTGAGGATCGCTATCTCCTCCAATCTGTCCTGGGGCCCTCAAGTTCTAGTGATTGCTGGTAAAGTTAACTCGCTTAAATTGTGTAGAATATCTTTCCGATCTCTCCCAGGGCGCAATTAGTGATATCACTTATTCTTCCGTTCTTCGATTATTGCTCTGCCCTCTTCATTGGCCTAACAACTAAGTATGGCCTCATCTTCCACAGGACTTTGAACTTCAGGATCAGGTTTATTTTTGACATTCACCGCGACCACCATATCACTCCGTGGTATATCAAGTTGGGGTGGCTCAAATTAGAGACTAGGCACTATTATATGGCTTGCTTTATTTTTAAGGTTACCTAAGGTTAATACTAAGAGTCCTATTTATATTTATTCACGATGTATCTCACCCCCGATCTGCGAGCGCCGCCACGGTTCGGCTTATTATACTGCAAACGGGTACAGAAACTTTTACTAATAAGTCATTCCTGTAAAAGCACGTACCTGTGGAATGCCCTGTGAGAGGATGACAAATCTTGTTCGACTCTAGCAAGCTTCAAAGGTCGGGCTGTTAAACAGTTTTATAGTGTGCAGCTGTCTTAATGCAGTCAGCTGTAATTAGTCTTTCTACTTGTTTTTACTTTGCATTCTAATGTGTAATGTTACTTACATAATTAGAGTGGTTCGCAATGCGTTCTCCTCCTAAGTTCTTATCTACTTTATGATTTGCTGTTTATATAAGCCGGGTTACTCTAGGGTACTTCGTCTCAGAGTACAATAAATTGTCATTGTCATTGTCATTGTCATTGTCTTTCTCTTTCTCTTTCTCTCTGTCTTTCTCTCTCTCTCTCTCTCTCTCTCTCTCTTTATCTATCTATCTCCCTCCTTCTGTCTCTTAAGCATCGCGAGAGCGTGAAGATAAATTAACGGAGAAGCGGTTGCATTGGCGTGCCCCTACGGATATGCAACCGCGGCACACATAGGTGTAACGGGGACACACACCCGCTCGAATCTCTATATATTAAATCAATGCATACATAATATGTATATATACGTAAATTGATTTACGTGAGTGCCGGAACGTTCGAGGCGGGACACGTAATTTCGCAAAAACCGCGTATCTGCGGGCACGGCTTCGATTTTTGTTTTCATCTCCCACCGCCTGGCCGGTGCTCCCGCCACCCCCGCCGTCGATTCGTCCTCTGCCCCCCACGACCGCGTTCCCTCGCCTCACCGCACGCCAACCTCACCCGCCAGCGACCTCCGCTTCCACCAGAAGCTCTCTCTCTTTTCCTCTCCCTCTCCACCCTCTCCCTCTCTCTCTCTCTCTCTCTCTCTCGCACACACTCTCTCTCTCTCTATCGCTCAATGTCCATCTCTCTCCCTTTACCCCCGAGCTTTCTATCCACCCCAACCACCTCCGGCCACCCCCTACTGACTAAGCCCCGGGCCGATGGTCGCTCGCTCAAAAACGCTCGCGTATTCGCGCCAGTGTGTGCGTGAGCGAGCCCATGCGTGACCATGCGCGTGTGCACCGCGTTGTTTTTTCCTCCCCCGTTCACCTCCTGAACCCCTAACCCCTCTCACTTCGCCCACCCTCCCCCTCCCCCTATTCGCGGTTTTTTTTTATTTATTTTTTCTTCTCTTTTTTCCGTCGATCGACGCTCTCTCAAAACCGGCCGGAAACCCGACGGTCCATGATATTCGTTACCACGGATATTACGGATAATCAAGCGATGGATTTTTGCGTTTAATCGAGCGCAACAAATCGAATGCACTTTGCAGGCACGCACACCGAGAGAATGCGTGGGGGTGCGGAATGGGACTGAGAAGTGCGTGAGGGAAAAAACATTAAAAGAGAGAGAGTGTGAGAGAGAGAGAGAGAGAGAGAGAGAGAGAGAGAGAGACAGTACATCGAAAGGTGGTCACTTCAAAGTGAAAGAATTTCCCTCGGCGATGGGAACTCGGATCAGGACGAAACTGGTGAAAGGCAGGGAGGGGATAGAGCGGTCACCCCCTCACCGGGAGACCCGGGATTCGCGAATTGCTACTGAATTACGAATCTCGAAAAAGCGAGTCCTCATGGGAACTCGAAACACTCTCGACCAGGTGGGAATGGCAAGGGTGGGACAGGATTCGCGTCGGACGATATTTCCGGTAGTCGAAGCGAGCCCCACCGACCAGTCGCGAAAATCGGGCACACGACCCGTTGCTGCCCAATCGAATGATTAATCGAATGTTCGTAGACGAGGTGGGCGCGAGAAGAGAGCAGAAGCAACTTCGTAATGCGCGAAGAAACGAGGAGATTAGAACGATTGCGAAAACTCGCTCGACGAAGCTCTTCGGGGACGTCGAACGATACCGACGGGCACGCGAAATAATTTCGCGGCGGGGCTCCGAATTCGAGACCTCCTTCGATTTCTAATCAAGCGAGATAACGGCTAATCGTTAGATTTTCCCATTCTGCGCGCTTCGATCCGATTAATCAAAGCAGGCGGTAGAATGGAAATTCGTTTACCGAGGATAGAATGAAGGGTCGATTGAATCACTGAGACGAGAGGGTGGAACGATTCTCGCTCGGAGAATCGATATCGCTCGTACTAGAATTCGATTCTTCGACGCGGTACCCATCAAACAAGCATCCCATCCGACGACCGCTGTACTCGCGAGCACACGAAATTCGAATATGCTGAAGCGATCGCGTGGCGAGACGGAGAGAGACGCGGGTAGAGAGACCGTGATAAGAGGGGACGGTGGAGGATGAACGAACGGATAAAGGGGATAAAGCGGATGAAGCCGAGAACAAAAGGGAGGAGGAAGATGTCACGCAAAGAGGAGAGAGACCAAAGGAGCGCGCGATAAAAGCGAGACGCCGCGCCGTCGTAGCCGAGCGAAGGAAGAAGCGCGCGGGAGAAGGAACGAGAGCACGCCTACGTGTGGGGCGCTATGGCCTGGAGAAAGCGCGCGGAGGAGAGCACGCGAGAGAAACAAAAACCTGAAGAGAGGACAGATCGGGGGGGGTACGCGAGAAAAAGGGACTCGTCCGTCCTCCACCTTGAGCTCTTTTCCTCGAGCGCTCGTTTTTTTCCTCCCTTTGTCCCCGGAGCACGGAAATTAAGAGACTTCTCCCGGTAGTTGTCCAACCCTTGGAAAGGAGGCTCGCGCGCGCGCGGACATACACGTACCCGTATACCCGCCGACACGCGAAGCACACGCAAGCAACACGCGCGCGTGTAGATACACACGAGCGAGGGTAGCCACGTTTCCGATGCAAGGCAGGGGGATGTTTACGGCCCCGGGAGGAGAGTACAGAGACGCCCACACGCGCGAGCAACGAGCCCAGGAACACGAGTCATTGTCCGCGGACACCTGTGGACTTACGTGCCACGTACGATGTAGCCACTTACTTTAAAGCCTCCGAGGAGGAGGGAAAAAGGCACGCTCGTATTCTCACCCCGTCTCCACGCTTCTCTCTCCCTCAAGCCCCCTTGCGCTTTTCTCCACTTTCCGCGGAGACGCTCTACGAGGTAAGCGTCCTCCCACCCCCGTCGTCACCACCCTCCACTTCCGCTTCTCATCGTCCTCGCACCTCGTTCACTTAGTCGAAGAATCCTCTCATCCACCGATCTCTCAAATTTTCTTCTCGACTCTACCATCGAACGGCCCGATCGTTCGCTCTACGCGAAATAGAACCTCGATGTAGAATCGTCCCGCGTGACATTTAATCGCTAGGCGCGCAGTGAAATCGCGTGGAATCGAATTCTCCTTCCTTACGATAAAAGCTCCATCGTCTTCCCTCAGTTGTTCTCTCCAATCAGATCCATTATCCTCTCGTCAATTGTCTCGGAGCTCATCGATACTCGACATCTGTCCCAGACGCAGCTGAGGTAAAGAGACCGAGGCGTCTCGAGTTACACGAGTTGCGATCGTCAACGGCTCATCCTCTTCTCGTCTCAAGCTAGTGAAGGATCTTCCTCTGGGGGGAGTCACCGCGGGGGCGGACGATGGCGGTAGTGGTGCACCACTGTCCGCTCGACGCTAATCCCCACAATCCCGTGGAATCCCGAAAAGGTTCATCATCTGCTCGAGAAGAGAGCGAGAGGGAGAGAGAGAGAGAGAGAGTGAGAGAGAGAGAAAGACGCTTCCGAACGCGCTGTCTGTTTACGACGAGCGTATAATACCCTCCGCCTCCCTGTTTGTGACGTTTTATGGGCAAACAGAATCGGCGATCTTCTCCTCTCCGTGCCCTCTCACCGCGGCGCACCCGCGGGTGCGCCCTCTCCACCTCCTTTTCCGCTTCCTCCTTCTCCACTTCCTCTTCCTCCTCTACCTTCACCCACCTCTCGCTCTCCCTTCGTCGGAGGTGCCTTTATCTTCGCTCTCTCCCGATCCGGCCGCTATATACGTTCGTCGTTTTTCCCTTTGTCGGGATGCGCTCGAGCGCGTACCGCGGGCATTCTGCATATTTTGAATTTTGAAAACGAGATCCCTACCTCCACTCTTTTGTGTTAGCGAGAGAGCAGGAGAGGAGAGGACGAGGTGGAGAAGGGACGCGACGGTGGCGAGCAGCGCGGGACGCCGGCGTGAAGGAGAGCGGAAGATGACGGGAGGCGGGGAGAAAAAAAGAGAGAGAATGAGAGAGAGAGAGAGGGGGGAGGGAGGGAAGAAGTGAGAGAGAAGTGGACGGAAGAATGATCGAGTGCATTCCGATGAAGAGGTCCTCCAGCAGCTCACCCCGGAAGGATGTATGGCTATCGTTCCGGGATATTGACGTAACAGGAGGATCCGCACTCGCCTGTGGGATCCTCTTCCATTCTCTCTCTTTTTCTCTTCACTGTCTTCATCGATCTACTTTCGCGCGTTATAGGCATCTTTCCGCGATCGGATCCCATTGTCGTGGGTGCGCTCGAGCGTGGAGCAGGTTTGTCCAACGCGTTTTCCTACTCACAAAGGGAGACGAATGCTCCTTTCGATCTCGCCGCAGATTGCACCAAAGCGAACGGAAACACGAAGAAATCCCCCGCACGATGAAAGAAAGAGAAGAAGACCGGCGAACGGTGGTGGGGCGCTCGAGGCGATAAAGAAATCACGCGACGATCGGCGCGCGCCCCTCGTCACTACCGGAAGGACACCCAGCGAGGAGATCCTTCGGGATGTTGACGTAACGGGATCGACATACGACTGTCGGGGCCGCTGTTAAATATTTATCCCATCGGATCGACTCGCACAATGGCGACACCACTATCGACCCCGAAAAAGGATCTCAACTCGACGACGCCGACGCTTCGCAAAAAGCGCAAAGCCACGGCGGCGGCATCCACCGGCGAGGAGCAAAAAGTCACAGGGGACGGATAGAGGTGCGCTCTCGAGTGGCTCCGTATGAATAAGCGGCCGTGAATCGTTGATTCTTATGCGTATCGTTCCCGCGATTCGATTCGTCCTCTCGGTGGTCGAGCGCCTACAGCCGCTTTCGCCTAGCGCGGATGTTGTCGCTCGGCCAATCGACAACGACACGTGAGTCGCGAGCGTGACCATGAGTTTCTGGCGACGATCCCTTCTTTCCTCCTTTCTCTCCCATTCTACTCTCCGTCGTATGTCGCGCCTCACCGAAGTCACCCTTTGATCGTAACCTCGGAGTCCTGCGTGTCGAGGCTAATACCGGAAGTTGCGTAGAAAATATTGCGATTTTGCAAGTTGAATCGCCGCTGCCCGTTAGGGTTAGGGTTATTTACCGTTTCGGCAACGACGCGCTTTCGGCGACCGAAGTGCGACGGTGGATTTCGCTTCGTTTTATATTTGTTGAGCGAAAATATTTACCCAGGATTAATGCGAGCGAGCCTCCTCTCGTTCTCTCGCACCCAGACACACGCGCACCCAGACACACGCGCACCCAGACATACTCCATTACTTTTCCTTGCAGCCCCCGTGACGGAATTCTTCAGCGTTAACCAACCAGCTAGTCGGTCGAGCGAGGAACGTCACTAGATACCCCCTGTCCCTCGTCCACCTCCGACACCTCGCCCCCTCACTATCGTGGCACTCTGTGCGAGGCAACGCGCCGAGCTAAACACGATTGAGTAGCTTGCTGGGACGAGCTAGTAGTTCTCGCGGGGTAGAGCGGCATTACTTACGTGGTTGCACATAGAAATAGTGGCGGGCTGGGTTATATACGTGTGCGCATCGTCGCGCCGCACGGCACGGTGGAGACACGGGCGCAGGGGTGGGAAGGGGTGGAAACGGGACGAGAAGAGCGAGAGCAGCTTTGTCTCCTGCTTCCAAGTAATTTCCTCGTAACGTCAATTTTCCTCGAGACTGCGGGGACCCTTCGTCATCGCGTTCGAGCGCCCTCTGGGAAAACAAAGGTGTCACTTCTTCAAAGAGCTCTCTTGGCTCCTCCTCTTCCACTTCCTACTCCTCCTCCTTCTCATCCTCGTCCTCCTCCTCCTCCTCGGGGACTCGTTCTCTCTCTTTCACTTACGTCTTACACCCGCTGAAAGATATCTCACCGCTAGTTGGATCTCTCCTTTTGTCACCCTTTCTCCTTCTTTCTCCAGTTATCGTATTCTCGTTTCTTTTTTCGCGTCTCGCACTTTTCACTTTTCGCGACTCACCATTGCCGGGTTTACTTTTGGTTTCTATCCCCGCGACGCGCGTTGCTCGAGCATTAAATTCGGGCCTGGAATGTCTAGAAATTCGCCGGAGGAAGTCTATTTGCGCGGAGCAGTTTTTGTTTGTGGTCTTTTTCTCGGGCATTGAAATTGCGAGTCAACAGGTTGACGATCGAACCGTCTCAACGAGGAGAGTTTACCAGTCGGTTCTACTCTCGTTCA
This sequence comes from Tiphia femorata, assembly GCA_944319695.1. NCBI lineage: Eukaryota > Metazoa > Arthropoda > Insecta > Hymenoptera > Tiphiidae > Tiphia > Tiphia femorata. The sequence goes on from OX090902.1 coordinate 9,214,897, forward strand.
ACTACGATCGAGAGGAAAAGAAATCATTGCCGAGACGCGAGGAGCGACGATGGAAAATCAATCTTCGAGGTATAACGATTAGTGAGTGTAAACCTTGAAACGAGAGAATACGGTCTACAGCGCGTGGCCGAAAATTACAATTGGCAGAGATCGAATGTAGTGCGCGGAAAGGCCGGGAAATGAGTAACAAAATAATTAAAGCACTTGACTACGTCCGGGCGGAAACGAGCGCGCGTCCCGCTTCATAAGTTTATACGATTTCGTGCATTTATCAGTTTGTCTGGCTGATAGTACATGTATCGAGCTTTTATGAGTTTTATTGAAGAACCATCATCCTTACAAAGGAAAATCGACAACGAGTAATTAATGGATAGTCGAATTAAATTGCCATCTGTAGGGAAAAATGAATAACTCTGCTCGGCGTATCCGCGCGTATCAATCGTGTTCCGGTGGTGCCTGCTTTGCCTCTCATCCTCTCTTTCTACTCTCTCTCTCTCTCTCTCTCTCTCTCTCTCTCTTCCACTCACCCCTTCTCCTCGTCCTCTAGCTTTACCGATTACACCGCAAATTTCACCTTAAGAATCTCGGGGCTCCTCAAGTGGCGCCCGGAGGATAAAGCACCCTCTTCCTTTCCAAGCTAAGAAAGCACTTTATCTTTTCTCCCACGGTTTTCGCCTTCTCTCTCCACCTCTCGTTCGCCTATCTCCCTCGTCTTCCACCTCGAGGGGTGATTCGAAGCGGGCCGAAGACGCCGGTAGTTCCAATCGTCTTCGCACGATCCACCCCTAAGGAAGTGGCTTCTCATCCTCCGGAAATACTCCTCGCTTTCTCAGCCGCTAAGGAATCCGGCCACCCTCGGTCACCCCCAACGGCACGGCAATTGTGAAGCCTCCTTCTTGGTTCCCTCGGTGGACTTTCGCGCGCGCGCGAGCACAAGTAAAGGAAGAACTTCCCTCGAAGATTTTCCGGGCCAGAGGCCACGGGGAAAGAACCTGTTGATGAAAAGAAGCGAGCGAGGGTGGATGCGCCCACGACTAGGGGAATGGGAAAAGGAGAACTGGCAAGGAGAAGTATTTTCTTACGACGCCGACCATGACGCCCGACGACGACCGGCGTCGGCGAGAAAGACGACGCTCACTCCACTCCTTACGCAAGCTCAGACCCCACCCCCCCCTTCTTTTTCTAAGGAGTCCTCGAGGGAATAAGATATCAACTTGTTGCTGCTGAGGTTGAGCGCGAGCCAAGGATCCTCGGAGAGGTTTTATTTTATTATTTAGACCGACACGCGAATCTTCCCACGCCCTCCTTCCCTCGTAGAACGGAGAGTTCTTCCTGCAAAGGTGCATTTTTTTAAGAGACGGGTGTTTCATTGTCTCCTTTCACCGTGTACCCACGATCGATTTGCAATCCGCTTAAGTGCCACTTAAATGGCACGTTAACTTTCTCGAATGTATCCATATTTTTGGAAGACGTGGCAACTTGAATCGAAAACACAAGATAGAATCTTTTCGTTCCAGATGTTAACTCCATTTTCGATAAACATCCGTACCGAGATAGACGTATACGAATTTACTGGTTCCTCTCAACTGGCGGATCGCGATCTTTTATTGCGAGCTATACAAAATTTCTGACGAATGTTTTTTTCACCTCCCAGTGCGGGGCGGTAGGAATACACTTGTCTCACTCGAATCGTCTCAACGGCGCGGTCTTTAAAGAGTCACGATATTCTCGTTCTCCCGCAGTTCCTCGGATATTTCGGGATGGAATAATAAAATCGTCATGGGCCACGAGAACGATTGCCGCTTTAACGAGAGGATTAAAATAGCCAGGAGTATGCCACTTAAGCGAGAGGACGACGCCAAAACGTCGATCCCGACGACGATTACGACAAACGGTTACCCGTTCTGTGCGAAACGTGGATTTTCCGAGGAACGTGAATCCTCCGCGACCTTTCGCTCGAGGGAGGTGCCGAGCATCCGGCCGGAAAACACTTGTTGAACACTGAGCTAAGATTGTCCGAGGTAAGAAGCCACTTGTTGCTTCGTCCTTACGGCAAGGAATGTGAGGTCCCGTTTCAGGATACCTCACGTCCACGGTCTTAGGAATTCTCTCGTGCCACTCCTTTCACGAGCTCGTGACAGTCTCAAGGATTTTCTCCATCCGTCATCGCCCCACTCGCTCGCCGATGGAACTTCCTCTGAAACGTGCGTTTAAAGAAGAAAAACCACCTACCTTACGATTACAAAAAATCGTAGAATATCAGGGCATTTATGCTGTGGCGGGCCGAGTAACGAGAAGGCGAGAGGAGTGTCACTTATCCGTTCCCGAGTAACAAGATGAGAGGGGCGATTCCTGAGCGGAGGGGCCACGTGCTCCTGACTCGATTTCGAACGTTTTACGGCCCTTCCTACCTCCATCTAAATTAAGGCACCGAATGTCGTTTAATCTGTAAGTCGTCGCGAAAGAAATACGATTAAAAACCTCGTCCACCGTCGTGTCAACACCATTATCGTCAAATTTATTCGTAGGAGGTTGCCTAAGTAAATCCATCTCGTAGACAAACAATTGCTCGGGGCGTTCATTAGAGTCCTAGAGGCTACCTTACGAGGAGAAGAAAAAACAGAAGGGACGGTGGGAATGGAAGCGGGTCTCTCACGACTTAATGAATTTCCAGCGACTTGGCACGATGAATGGAGGACCTTAGAAAAAAGGAAAGAGATGCGTGCACGCTCACCCCGCGTCTCTAGCACGATGATTCGATTTCGCCACGTGACTATTGTTACCACCCGTCGTCGTCGACGCCCCTTTTCTACGAGCGCACGCGTCTCCTAGTGGCACGCATCCGTGCCTCCGACCACTTTAATCGTTCGTGGACCCCTAAGACGAGAATTCGAAACGTTATCTCGTCCCACGAGGAAACTTCGCACGATCCGACCGCGGCAAGGGATCCCCTCGCTCGCCGGGCAAACTGTAATATCCGATTTTCCCCACGATAAGGCGCGCTCGAGATGAATTTCGTAGAGACGTGGCAAGATTTTTAAATTTGGCTTTCTTTTAAGCGAAGAATCTGTCCACTGCAAGAGGCGAACACCGGAAATACCTCCACCAAGAATAGTCTCGCTTGATACATATTAATCGTTCCTCGATGTACAATATTTTCAAAAATCTCTCTCGTTTTCTCTCCTTCGAGCATCTTATTTTTATCCTACCAATATTTTTTAAATTCGTAGTCCTTTTCGATCCGCTTCTGAACATGCTCGATTATGAGAGTGAAATGGCCGTCCCGGCGAAGCACCAACGACCGACGACAACGAAACGAGCCCTAACGAATCGTCGCAGCGACCTCGTTGGAGAAGATTTCGATCGAGGGGGCGGAGAAGAAGCGATTTGATTTTCAACCCCATCGTCCCTTCGACGATCGCCATGGGGGTATGAAGCGAAAGGTGGCCGGCGGATGGCCGATCGACTCCGCTCACTCGTAGTTTGCTTTTATTGGGTTACGTACGACCGCGGAAAGGAGTCGGCTAAGTTCTTTGTCTACGGAGCCATCTGTCATCGCGAGGAGGGCTCGTATCGTGCGAGTGGGACGGCCAAGCGCAAAAAAACGAGGAGCGAGGCGAACAGCAATAGGGGCGATAGACATTCGGAAGGAGGGAGCACGGAGTGAGGAGGAAATTGAGAGAGGAGGAGGAGAAGGACCGATGGAAGGCCGAGAAACGAGCGGAGGATAGAGACGACGCGTGGATGGCGTGGAGCATTCGCGAGAGAAAGAGAGGGACAGTCAGATAGAAAGAGAAAATAAGAGAGAAAGTGCGAGAGAGAGAAAAAGCTCTCGCGCGCGTGTCCGTCGTGAATATACATGTATGCGCGCATCCTGGTCGACAGTCTGGAGCGGCGAGTTGACGTATGCGAGGCCGTCGCGCACACCCCAAGGGGAAGAGTGGGACGGAGGGTTGGAGGTGGTGGAGGAGGAAGTCGAGGAGGAGGAGGAGGAGAACGAGGACGAAGAGGACGTTAGGATAGGATCGAGATAGGGAGGGAGATAGCGGCGAGATAAAAGCGAGATAACGCGACAAGTATGAAGCGCGTCGTGGCCCTCTGCGATGTATATCGGGTATTGATTTTCCTCGAAGTACGAAGTTATACCGTGGGCCGGGAAGTGCGGGAGCGCGGGGATGAGCGGCAATAGACGAGAGGTGAAGAGGAAAGAGGGGGAAGAGCAGCCTCGATGCAACGAAGTTTATTAATCTTCGGCTCGTCTGCCTCGCGCAGTTTGGCTACTATGTATGGTAAACGGTGATGCGCTGCGAGTGCTTCACCGCCGTCCATGAAGCTCACCTGGTCTTATCCTCACGAGACGACTTCTACTTCGCGGATCATTTTACCCGCGTCGATGTTCCAGCCGACTGATTGCGGACAGGTCCCTTTGAACTTCCCTTCGAAGCTACGAATTACAATCGCATATTTTCACAAGAGTAATACACAAAAAGATAACACGTTCATTTCCAATTTTCGATTCGTCGAAATTAGATTTCACTTTTTTTTAATCGAAACGAACGATCGGCTCCATCCCCCTCCGCGATCTCAAGCGCAGCTCGCCCTCGTCCTGTCGTTTCGACGCGCGATATTATTCTTACCGCATTATCCCTCTCCGACATATTATTCCCGGTCTCTTATACCGATTCCATTTAACGTCACGCGCCTCTTGATATCGAAGCACCTCGTCACTCTCGTGCACTCGACTCCTACTATCCGCCAGAGCCACTCGAGCTTTTCGTCCCGCGCCTCCTCCTCCTCGTTCTACTCTACAACCACCGCCACCTCCTCCGTCTCCTCCACCCCGTCCGACGCTTCTCTCGATCCTTATCGCACCAGGCGGCGTCGCGGAAACGAATTTGCTCGCCGCTCTCTCTGCGGCATTAGTCTCGCTGAAGCACGCTAATTCGCTCGCCATTACCGGTTGTATCTTCAACTAACGTGCGCGTAAACCGGACAGGCCTGAGAGGTCCTGAGAGCAGCTGAATTCCGAAAACTCTCCTTCTCCCGTATCTCCTCCTCGTCCTTCCTATCCCGAGGATCCAAGGAGGCTAAAGGGAGGAGCACGTGAAAGGAGAGGAGAGAATGGCTAATACATCATAAACTTAGGAACAAAGAGGAGGAGAGAGGATGTCGCGGTGGCTGCTGGCCCGGAGAATTCAGTGGCTCCCGGGCGCGGTCCCCGCGAACGAAACTTTGCCTATTTGTTAAGTCTTGCCGGCCGAAACTGTCTCAGATACTGGCGTCGAACTATACGCTCCTCCTGGGTCTCATCCCCTGCATCTCCACCTCCGTCTCCTCGGCCTTAGCCCCCCCTTTGCTCGATCTCCGCCGTCGTTCGTCGTGCACCATCCTCTTTCACCTCCTCCACCTCCTCCTCGTCCTCCTTCTCGTCCTTCTCCACAACCACGGGCCGAGCTCCGCGTGCATCGCCAGTGGGCAAAACAATGCACCTCCAAGTGAGACTACGAGGCCACAAATCTCGAGCCACGTCCGCAAGTCCATTTGACGATAAGACGATTCGTCTACGAGTTCGCCCAGAGTTTCCTATAGTATTACGGCTAGGGTTTCCGAAGGATGTTTCTTCTACCGTTAACTGTATTCGGTATTACGAAGATTTAAACGGCTCATTTAGCAAATTCGAATTCTATGCACTTGTAGGCATTCGATTACTCTCTCGAACGCAATTATATCGAGTAAACGCACGCGAATAAGATAGATTCTAATAATAAAGTAGAAGCACGCGAGTACGTGAAACCGAATTTTTCCGACGAGTGAAAAAATTCCACCGGCTTGACTATGGGCTGGGCCGCGCCCTCTGGTCTTCTCGCCTCGCGAGCACCACCAACCCTTCAACCCAGAAAAAGAATGCACGACGAAAGATCAGGAATATTTCCATGCACTGAATACATCCTGCACCGCGCGGACCAACCCCACGGGATCTCTTTGGGTCTCGTTCCGTGGCGAAAGTTCGAGTCTGACACGCGCGCAATGCGTGCGCCCCGTCGTCGTCTGTTGCAGCGGGCGTCGTGCAGGATGGAGGAGGTGGAGGTGTAGAAGGAGGACGAGGAGAAGAAGAAGGGATGGGACGAGGAAGGGTGGTGGCGGTGAGCTTCGTCCGGGGGTTGAGGGGGTGGTTTCATTGTGACGACAATATCGCCTTGGGCGACATTGGCGAGGTAGAGATGCAAATTTCGTGGAGGAGGCCTCCGTTCTCTCGTTCCGCGAGCTTCGAGCGACTCGGCCCGGGAAACGAATTTGTTAACTGCGCTAAGGGTCGAGCTCCTCGCGCGAACTCCAAGTGCGTTCGATCGCGTTCCCACCCGTATTCACGAGAATTCCAGTCGTGCCCAGTAAAATCTCCTTAAACCGAGACAAATTTCGTGGAACCCACAGAAATGAAAAGACACTCTGGAAATTTCGACTCCACATTAACATTTACGAGAACGCAAAAAAAGAATCCTTCTCTGTTTCTTTCCCTCGACATCCGAGATTGTCGAAACTCCCCACAGACACTCCTAATCGAATATTCTTTCTGTTTCAGGAGACAGCATCTTTCGCATCGCCACGGCCCCGTTCATCGTAAGTAATCGTAATCGTCTCCCGTTTCCCCCTGTTAAAAGCAACTGTCCTCTCGTAGCACACCGTGCGCGTATCTAAAGGGAATTATCGGCGAGCGAACGTGCGGACTCGTCTAACCATGCGCGCAAAACTAAATCGTGGGAGGGAACAGGATCAGGGAGCGTCGGGACGAATATGCGATGGAGAGAGAGTTAGACGGAGGAAGAAATGAGAGGGAGATAAACGATCGGCCCATTGTACACCACCGACAATTTCTCACAGCGCTACGCCAATGCGTGCATATATGCGCGATGGAAGGAAAGGGTTGGTGAGGAAGTACGTTGACAATGCAGCTCGCGGGGGTGGCAGTGGCAACGACGTCGTCGGCGTCGTCGTCGTCGTCGTTGATGTCAGTAGTTGTGTAGTGGTGGGGACAGGGAAAAGAAGAAGGAAGGAGAGTATGAGGACAGGCCAGTAGAGGCAGGATTGAGAGAGAGAGAGAGAGAGAGAGAGAGAAGACAGAAAGGGAGGAGGAGGGTGACTCGATTGAAAGAGGGGCCAAGAGGCGGAGGAAGGGGCGGAAGGGGTGGAACGAGGTAGGACAGGGAGGCCTCGTTGAAACGGAGGTGGAGACGCTCTAAGGTACATAATCATGCTTGCTGATTCCTTCCCTAATAAAAGTCTCACTGTCAACCACCTCCCTTTACCGCTCACCCCCTTTCCACGTTCCTGTCCCTCTTCGATCCTCGTCATCCGCCCACAGCTTCCGCGTTCCTCCGACCTTCCGCTATTCCCTTCCTTCTCTCTCTCTCTCTCTCTCTCTCTCTCTCTCTCTCTATGCCCTCTCCACCCTTCTATCCTCCTCTCTACACCCCCGCATTCGTTAGGTCCCGTAAGTGCATGTGTGCTCGCGAATGACTCGAGTGACTGCCTGCCTTCCGCGGTAGAGAGATGCCTCTTCGCGTGCTTACTTCCGCTTGCATCGAGAAGAGGTGGGAGATGAAAGAGAGAGAGAAGGAGAGAGAGAGAGAGAGAGTCTCCAGCGGGATGGAATTCAGGCAGGGCCTATAAGAAGACAAAGCCGCGAAGCGGGGAGGAAAGGAGCGGGTAGAGGAGAACGGGGAAGGGTGGAACTGTGAATTACGCGAGAAATGCGGGTCAGAAATGCTTGCCGGTGCAGCATCTGAAGTTGCAATTTTTTTTTAATCTCCCGATATGTACCCGAAGACGGTTCCGCTCTTTCTCCTCTCATTTCTACGTGCATCGAACGGCGTCTCGGCGTTGCTTAGGAAAGATTCGAGGAACGTCCCGCGAAGCGAAACGCGTCGGCGTTGACGGCACGAGCCCCATCCGAGGCCATTACGAGCGATGCGAATCGCGCGCATTGCTCTCACATCGCGAGCTTAATCGAGTTTAACTATTCTTGGCGGGACGCGCTCGTGCGTCCGACGAATAATAAAGAAGCGGAAAGAAGAATGAGAGTCTGGCATTGGTACGAGGACGGTTGCTCGTGCATGTAGGAAGGGAAGAAAGGTGGAGGAAGGGTGGGTAGGGCCGGCCGGTGCGGTAAGGTGAGTTTAAGGGCCGTCTCGGTGTCTTCGTTTCGGGGTCGAAGCTTTAACCCTTTCGCTACTACGGGCGACTATAGTCGCCCTGCATAGAATGCCACCGACGTACTACGGGCGACTATAGTCGCCCTGCATAAGATGCCACTCAGATACTACGGGCGTACAGCGGGAGCGCCGTGGCGGAGGAGTCGCCCGTAGCGAAAGGGTTAAAGGGCCGAGGGGTTCCAGTCGGGGTCCTTGGCCCCCGGGACAGGTCTCAAGGTGCACGTCTACCGAGGATATTTAAAAGGACCCTTTTCTCCCCTTCCCTTCCTCGCGTAAAGACTCATAGGTCCTCCTGCGGTTCACTTTCGACGCAGACGAAAAGAGAAATGAGCGTAGGAAGAGATCGAAGTTCGTCCTCTCGCGCCATATGGTAGCACGAAAATTCGTCTAACCACCTCTCCTCTCGTTCTTCCTCTCGGCTTCGCTCTATTTTCTCTTTCTTCTCTCTCGCTCTCTCTCTCTCCTCTTTCTTCCCTCTTCTTCGCCCACCCCACGCGTCTGAAAATCGACGGATACGTCCATACGTCGGTATCCTCGGGACGCGAAAATAGATTTTTCTCCTTTCGTCCTGGCGCCCGTTCACCTCCTCGTTCCTCCACTCTCCTCGTTTCTCCTCTTTCATCGTCCGGGCACGTCGATCCTCACCGGCGTCGAGGACAAAACTTTTTCCGCCCGACATAACGTTAATAACGCATCTCGATGCGGGCGTGCGCGAGACTCTTCCCTCCCTCTTTCTCCGCATCCCGTTCGACATATGTTTAGAAGTCATTCAGGGATCCTTTGGCAGGATCGAGCGGCGCCACGCGAGAGAAGAGAAGAGAGGAAGCGATTGTGGCCCGGCGCTTTCCCTTTTACCTCGCCTTGTCGTGGGGCACCCTCACGAAACGCCTCCTTCAGCGTGCGTTATTAATAACGAGCTTAATACGCCGTTAGGACCAAAGAGTCCCGAATTTTCGGGGGATGGGGGTGAAGAGTCCGTCGATCCGCTGGCAGAAACTGTTAAAAAATTCGTGGCGCGCTTTCCAAACCATCCGGATGCTCTCGAAGGTTCCCCCCTTCCCTACTTGTCTCTCGCCTCGTCTCGCCCTTTTCCGTTTTTAATTCCCTCGAGAGCGGCCAATTTGGCGTCGGTGGTTCTCGTCGCACCTGGGACGTGGCCGCGCGACGTTTACGAGCGGCACGCGCATTTGGAGAGCGTGGAAAGGTGAGAAAGAGGGAGAGAAAGAATGTGGCCAGGTAACGCGAAGGACCGTTCCCAGAGGCGGTTGGTTTCGAACCGCCGCGACATTATGTTTACCACACTAAACGCCCCCGCAACACGCCTTACCGGGTAATACCGGAAGTCCCCCACGGAGAGCCGACTCGAGGATTTACGAGCTTCCCTTCTTGTCGAAGCGACAAATCGCCTTCTCTCTTTTAGCGCGGCCGCGAAATATCGCACTGGCCTTTTTCTCCGGCAAATGTCCTCGTTATTGGCTCCCTTTCTGTCGAAAAGACGTTTGGGTCGGGGGTATCGTGCGAATTCTTGCTCGAAACATATTTCTTACAACTTCCGCGACAATGAGAAGCTCATTTCTCGGCTTGTAAATCTGTCGAGAGGTCTTTCGGTCGGCTCAATTAGCCCCGCGTCGTCCTTAGTCCGGTGACGCGTCAGTGTTGGTAGACATACAAGGCTTGCGGCAATGTGAAAGGCAACTCTTGGCTCCGATTCGAACGTCTTTCTCGGTTAATCGCCGTAGAAGGTAAGAGCGTTAGTTCGAGGTTCTCAATACGATCGGGTTTAACGCGATTACGCGGAAAATCGGGAGACGGCATTCACGGCTAACTATAACGAAACAATCGTAAATTCCTTCGTCCGTTGTGACGATGCAACGCGAAGAAAGAACTAACAGCGGCGATCGCAAAAATTCCACCGATATCCCTCTCAATGGTCCTCACGTTCGTGCAACCATCATCAACGGAGAACGCTAAAAACCCCTTTACAAAATTACGAGTGCCGGTATCGATGACCATCTATCGGAGATAATAATCAATCGCAATCGATGCTAATCGACTCCCCGGCGATCGGGGAAAACGCCAGCGAATTCACTGCCATTGCCGCGTAAACGCACTATTGCGTATTCGCCCGTTAAAACGGATCGTTGATTTCCGCTTCCGAAGCGCTCGCCGCCGCCTCCACCGACTCCACAGCCACTAATAACGAGGGACAGAGAGACAGGGGGAGGGGTGAAGGGAGAGAAAGAGAGAGAGAGAGAGCGAAAGGGCAGAGAGGAAGGGAGAGAGAAGCGAAAACGCTTCGACCGTCACCCTTCGAACTTCCGCGAGTCGAATATTCTCGGCCAGATGCCAATGCCCGTGTAGAACAGGATTGTAGGTTCGTCACCTTAATAACCTCCTTCTTTCTTCCTCCTTCTGGCCCCTTACTCGTGCACGCGGGGCGCAGGAAGGGGCCGGAACGCGCTCGGAAGCAAGAGGGAGGAACGGAGAGAAGGGTGCTGGCAGAGAAATCTACCGGAGCGTCTGGCCAGACGGAATTTTCAATGGGGGCCCACCGCGCTGCCAAGCACCCCACGACAGTTCCGTCCTCTCTAATGTGGAAGTAGCTCGTGCGCTACCTGAGCAGCTGCGCGTGTGTGAGGAAGAGGGGGCCCCCTTGCCAGGAGTTTTATTTTATTTTGCCTTTGCCTTATGGGGCCCGCTCTCCTTCTTTCTCTCCCTCTCCCTCTCTTGCGAAGGGCGAGACGCGTCAGAAGGAAGGGACGAGAAAAGGAGAGAATAAGAGGAGGGGCGGTGGCCCAGGGGGTAGAAGCGACGCCAGGTACCCTCCTAGGGCAACGTCACGCTTGAGAGGGGGCCCATCTGCCCCCTAACGAGTGTGTGACGTCAGGTGTGACGACGTGTGCTGACCCAAGGAGCGCCCCTGCGTGTCTCTTATCCACTACTCTTCGTTTCTGCTCGCTCCCTCTTTGTCCTCCAGGAGTCTCGTCGAAGCGAGCGTAATCGTCGAAATTGGTGAAAATTGTTTCCACCGCGGGCTTAGCTTCCAAGAGCGCGCTGGCATTCTCGTGTTTCGTCGCTTCGAGTCTCGATTTATTTTTTTCCCTCTCTCCTCTCGTTCTACAATTCTCCCGGCCTCTCAGCAGTTTCGATAGTTTTGAAATTGAATAAATGCGATTTCTTCGCCGTGTGACAATAACGACGCGCCGTTTGCCGCGTGGTGCGTTTGCAAGAGGAGTAAAAGACCTTCCGCCGATAAGTGAATTTCCACCGCGGCTATAAATTTTATCAGGAGCGTACGACGCGAGCGTCTGTTTCGTATAATCGAATTGCTCACGCAAACATCCTCCTACTCCTCCTCCTCTAGCGAAATCATGCGTCTAAAGTTTCCCAGAAATATTTGTCCTACTCGGTCCTCTACTCTCTACTTCGCCAGATCCCGTGCACGCTCTGCGACTCACTTTTATCGCAGTAGGCGTATTTCGTATCTTTAACAAGACCGTTAAATTGTTCTTTATCAAGCAGCTCGCCGTTATCGTAACGGGGCGGCTTCTGGAGATATACTCACGCACACTTAGACCAACCGATGACGCGCGCGTGCACTTACGTCCGCGCGTTTTTCCACGCGTGTCGAGATATTTACCACTCCATTCGAATGTCGCGTTAATTCTCTTTCGTTAAGACATTACCGATTTATCGTTAACGCAATTTTCCGAGAAGCCCGAATAAAGAGGAAAGACGACGAAGAAGGTCAAAAGAGAAATGGTTCGAGAACAAGCTGCGCCTTGGAAAGAGTCTTTTTACAAGAGACTCAACTATCCTTCGTCTCTCGTAAGCAATGAATACCCCCTTCAGCTACAAGGACTACGTGGCGGCATTTTAATTGAAGCATAGATTGCTGGCTGACTAGCGCGTCCATAATTATTAGAATATTTCAATAACGCGGTAATAGTTTGGCTCATTGACGCGACGCTCATCACGCCTTCGACATCAAAGAGGCATCGTATTTTTAATGCTCCACGGGCACGGTGAACTCCCACACAGTTCCATATCTTTCAGAAATACAAGGTGGGGAAAAAATAAAGGAACCCTCGGGACTAGAAAATACACGGTGGCGCATAGCGCAAAATCGGTTCTTCTACAAACACGATTCGTTTCGAAAATAACAGGCGCCGTTCGATATTCGTTTATTTTAAGATTTACGCAAGAGCAAATAGTCGCGATAGTCGTGCGCCCTTCCTCTCTTTTCTTTCTTTCGACCCGCGAAAAGCGTTCGATTACGCAAGTGGGCAAACAGTGACGGCCTATCGAGACAAGGGCTTGAAATTAATGAGTAACGTCAAGGTTCAGCCACCCCAGTATAATCAAAGTAATCGAGGATACTCCCTATTACACGACCCTCGCCGACCATTGGTTAAGCCCACATAGTTGCGTACTCGTGCCATTAAGTGGAAACTTCGAGTCTAACTATGCGCGTAACGCAGAGGTGCAACGATCCAACTCGCATCGAAAGTACAATAAAGTTACTTATGTAACAGCGATTCGAGGAGAAAAAGAATTAGGCCTAAGAAGTAGCCTCAAGGCTCGTCTGGCCTAAAACAAACGAAAGGCGAAGTAATATGGCTCGATCATTTATTTACACGCGTGCAACCGTACTTCGAATAATCGTTGATCCAGGGGAGAAACTTTGCACGCCAGTACTTGCATAATTTAAGGATGCATAGACCGAAAGCAGATCAAAAGCCACGAACTATTAGACGAACGAATCGATAACTAAAACCAAGACGAACATCCAATCCGATCTTCCCAAAGCAAATCACTAGAATATTCTCCTCGTTGCAGGCCACGAACTTTCGACTTATCTACGCAACGATGAAGAAATCAGAATACCCAAGTGAAAAAAGGCGGTCCCCGCGAGTTTGAAGACTATCACGAACAGCGGTAGGCTGAAATAATCGAGACGATCGGAGGGGTTCGCACCGCGACGTGGCACGCGCTCACAGTATCGGCTGAGCATTGCACGCCCCGATTAGAAGCCCGAGCTTGAAGTGTAAGTACGCGGGTAATGTAGATGGAGGAGTGTGGAAAAGAAAGGGGCATGCGTCACGGGGACGGAACATCTGCCACGGTCGCGTGGCCCCCGTCCTTCGTACCCCCAAAGAGCACCGACTACAGAGAGAAGGGTCCTTTGAGACAAAGAAAAAGTATGACGTACCGGCAGCTGCCGCACGGTGACGTAGTAGTCCAGGGGCCCCTCACCTCGTCGACGGGGACTTACGACGGGCCCCAAGGTGAGGATCCCTTCGACGATCGCAACCCCTCGCCTCGTCGCGACTCGAGAATCGAAGATTTATCGCCTCGCGATCGACTGCGGAAGGAGAGTGCGCGCGCGCGCGCACGTGCGAGTGTGTACATGATCACGCGCGCGCGCGCGTGTTCCCGCAAACTGTCCGGCAAATTGAAGGTTAAGGTCGTCTCCGCCGCCTCTCGTGCCCCTCGCCTTGCGCCCCTCCTGCCCTTTCCCGCAGTGTCAGTCTAGCGGCACGGGAGGAGAGAGACTCAAATCGATCGGATGACACGGGAGGGATGGGATGTAAGCACCGTGCTGGAGTATTAATCGAGCGTCGTCGGGTTTCGATTGAGAATTCCCAGTTTGTTTGTATCGGGAGAGACGACGAGAAAGAGGGAAAGTGAGGTCCTCGTGGATTGATCATGCTTAATTCGTTTTCATCGGATGGACGTAGAGGCGGTAGTTGGAACGTGGCGCGAGATAGTAAGGGAGTCTGAAAAGGTGAATAAAAATTAGGGGAATTTGGAGGAGTATTAAAATGTTTAAACAATTCTTTTCATTCAAAGATCGGGCGCTTCCTACGATCAGTCGCTGTGAATCAAAATGTCCGCGAGTTTCCACGAAGTTTTATTAATAAGAAAATTCATCTCGTCGTATTAACTACCACCAACATTTCGCCGCGTTGCGTCCTCTGTCTCTCTTTCTTTCTCTTTATCGCGCGCGCCGCACCCCTCGACGCTTACCGCTCGCGTGCGAGACGAAAGGACGATGTCCATCTCGAAAGCTGCAGCAAGCAGGCGCTCGGCAGAACGGGGGTACTCTTCTCAAGAGAGAAACGGGAGAGGGAGAGACAGGGAGGAAAGCACGCGGTAAACGTACTAATCTTTCGAGTAGAGACGCTAATGAAAGCCCGGGTGGTGCCACTGCCTTTTCCCGTCTCTCGCGTGCACCTTTTTTTCCCCCCTTTTTTTTCTTCCCCTTTTCGGTGCGCGCGTCGTACGTTCCTCGGTTCTCTTTCCGCTCTCCTCTTTTCTCTTTTTTCTTCCCTTTTTTCCTTTTTTCCTCACATTCTCCTTTCTGACGGGACCGAAACGTAACGAACCTGAGGACTACAATTAGACGACTTTGACCGCGGGCGGGCGGGGACACGAGGGTATGACGAAACGTCATAGAAGGAAGAACGAGAGGGAGCTGGAGCGAGGGAGATAGATAGCGAGAGTGAAAAAAGACAGTTGAAATCGTAGATAAGTGGATGGTACGTCGAGACAAATGGAGAAGGAGAGCAGGAGCGCAAAAAATCGTCGAAGGAAGGGGAGAGCGAAAGAAAAAAGGATAAAGCGGAATAATCGAGCGATTATGTTCCGCGATGTAATCCGTGAGTATCCGTGAGGCAGGGAGAAGGAGGGAACAGAAGCTGCGAGACATTTGAATGAGTCTAATCTAGAGCAGAATTCGCGTGCTGGGTGAAGAATGGCGAGCACACCACCGCCGCTCGGCGTCCTTATTATTACCTGATGGTTCTTCTGCACCGTTGACTAAGGGCTGCCCCTCGTTTCGCCACCCCCGGGTCCGCGCACGCATCTGCCAGCGGAGGCACGCGCGCCAACCGTGAATCCAAAGAATTTCGAAGAAGACACGCATTCGTTTCCGTGCGCATCTCCGCCCGGCAAAGACCGCGGCGACATTATTTCGCCGGCGGACACGCGCGAATTAACTTGCGATATTGTTCTCGAAAATGAATAGAGAGATTAAGATCGTTCGATGCACTCGCGAAATGACTCCACGCGTCTTTGGATATCCGTCGAAAGCTGCAATGGAAATTAGAAAATATCGCGAGTAAAGTGGAAGATAGGGTTTATGCCACTTCGCTAATGGCAAGGCAGGAAATATGTGTAGGGCGAGTGGCGTGTCGGTATCATTTATCTTGCGATTCGATCCGAGCGACAGGGGCTCTCTCAGGAAGAATTTCAAAATGCAAGATTCTCCTCCTCTCGAGGGAGAAGTGGCGCGACAATGACCCCGTCGAATCGCGGATGAATTTTCGGGTGAAAAAACAGGATTTTGCGAGATGTGACAGATGCAGGGGATTTCGGAAGGAGAATACCGGGCCACAGCCGATTGAAAAGGGTTGCCAAAAGGGATGGAAGGTACTGGCGGGATATAAAGCCGCGTCTCCTCCACGATGCATTCTCTCGCGTCCGGGAGAGCCTCTCCTTTTCATTTGCATCTGTCTCCCCGAAATGCAAAAAGGGGTTTTCCCAGAAAATACAGATGTTCCCGTTTCGCTTTCGTGGAGCCCTGCCCGCTTGTTCGGCCATCGCCTCCGCGCGCGCGGTCATTCGAGCGGAACGGCGAAGGTACTCGATTCTCCTTCGAAGACGGAGAGCGTTCCCAGAAGTGGAAAAGGATCCACAAGAATTCGAGATCTCGAGAAGCCTGGACCGAGTCCAGGTGTATCCACGGAGATCACCTGCTTTCTCGTGGCCCTCGTACGTCTTTTCCCATCGCTCGAGAGATACGACGGAGATGGGAAGAGAAGGACGCGGACGACTAGGTGAAGGAAGAGGAGATCAAATGTAGACATACGCCATTCGAAATCCTCTCTCTTGAACCGGACGTCCAGCCGGAGTGCAAAGCGTATCGGCCAGCCGGCGAGTGCGCGTAAGCCGCATATAATCGCGAGCGCGAATTATCCCGGGGAAAAATATGTACGGGATGTTGACTTTTACGAATTTCCGCCGTTCGTAAATTTTCCAACTTTCCTGTCCACGCTGGCCTCTTCTACCGCGGCCCCCCTTCCTCCACCTCTCACCCCCATTACAGCCTCTCCTCTCCACCATGTCGTTCCACCCTGAAACGCGCGCGGACTTTTTTCGCAGAGATTTTTCGCAACGCCCTCCGTTTCGCTCTCCTCCGTCCTCCATTCTCCAGTTCCGGTCCTCCATTCTCCGTCCTTCCTTCTCCGTCCTAACTCGTTCCCTGTCCCTACTCCACCGTCTCCACCTCCTCCTCCACGCCACCTCCCTCCGCCCGGTTTTTTTTATTTTGCCCCGCGCGTCGCCGCTCGGACCGCTGGGCGATCAATGAATTGAAGCGTCCATCCTTTTTTTTCGGTCAGCCTTCGGCCCTCCTCGTTCGACGCACTGCCGCCTGCATCCCCGTCTCCTTTCCACCCCCTCGACTCCCGCCATCCCCACTCGAAACGGACCACCGCTCTTCCTCACTCTCCCTTCTTCGTGCTTTCTCTCTCTCCCTACCACCTACCTCCTTCTCCTACCCTCTCGGTCTCGCGGATCCTCCTCTCCTCGTCGCTCACTCTACCTTCCTCCTCTTAAGTTCTCCTCCTCTCTCTTTCCGTCGTTCGTTCTCTCTCTCTCTCTCTCTCTCTCTCCCTCTCTCACCCTCTCTCTCTCTCTCTATTTATCTATCTCACTCACTCCCTTCCCTGCACTCCCTGATCACCCTCTGACCGTCGCACTCGGACCTCTCTCTATCTGCATATCTCATTCCACGGCTTCCTCCTCCACCTCCGTCTCGCGGCCGTTCCTCCTTCCTTCCTTCATCCTCCCCGTATCTCTCCCCCTTTCGTTCGCCACTCGTCATGCGCCTCTTTCCTCCTTCTCTTTCGCCGAGGCCCACTCGGCGTTCAACTCGCTCCGCCACGGTCAAGAGAAACGGACTGGAAGCCACCCTTCGGGTCCTCCCGTCTAAACCCCATCCACTCGATTTTGCTCGCTCTTTCCTCCGTTCTACTCCATTTCTCTCTCCCGGCCCTTCTCTCTCTCTCTGCTTCTCTTTCGGTTAGTCGTCCTTTTCGTTCTCTTTCTCACCTTGCATCGCCGATCTGACCCTCCGCTTCTCCTCTTCACCTCCCTCATCACCCTCACCTTGCGTCCACCACCCTCTCTCTCTCTCTCACTCTGTCTCTCTCTCCCGCTCTCTCATTCTCTCTCCTCACGGCGATTTCATCTACATATCTCCCGAGGTCGGGCACGTGCGTGCATCGCACATGCACTCGCACGCACGCACACGGAGTCCTCTCGTATTTCGTGATCTCGCGTCGCAATCTCGCCAACGCGTAACTGGCTAGGAACGAGGGAGAGCGAGGTAAAGGATGGATAACGGGAAGAGAGAGAGAAAGAAAGAGAGAGAGAGAGAGAGAGAGAGAGAGAGAGACGGACGAAGAGAAGCACGACCAGGTCGAGAGGAACGCAGGTGAGGCAGAGATAGGCGGATAGATGGATAGATGGATAGATAGAAAGATAGATGGATGGCGCGGAAGTGGAGAGAGAGAAGATTTTGACGCATGCGCCCCAATGCCGTCCAGGACCTTCTCCTCTACGCGTTCCTTCCTCGCACGTCCATCTCCCCCACTTTTCCTCTCTCTTTCTCTCTTTCGCTCTCACTCTTTGATTCCTCCCTCGCGCCCTCTCACGCGCATTTCTCTCCCTGCCGCCCTCTTTACCGTCCTTTTTTTTCGTTGCACTTTTATTTCGACAAAGGGCTCCAGGGCTAATGCGAATTTCCTCGTAAAGCGACGGCGACGCCTTCGAATTACGCGCGGCAGAATGGTACCTGCATCCGAAAGTGCCTACCCGCCACCGCCTGCATGGCAGCCCCGCGGAAAGTGCCGCTGGATATTCGATAGGAACGAAATTCTACGTGGAAATGAATTTTGACGCGAAGACGTCCTTTTATCGGATCTCACGGATGCTTATTTATCGCGAAATTCGGCCGAGGGGTGCTATCCTCTCGAATTGACGCCTGATAATTTCGTGCGTGAATACACGATTCTTTATACGTTACTATTTCCACGTTACGCATTTTTAGGCACGACCGTAAAGGGAAGGACTTATGCGCTCGGCATCCTGAAAACCGTTCGTGGGTGTGTGTGTGACCGCGTATATCCTCGATTTCGGAAAAACGACTGAACCTATCAGGATCAATTTTTGCACAGAAATCAATTGTACCACTGTGAGTTGACATTAACATTTGTGAGCCGTCATCTTGAATCGGTACAAAATGGCGGCAAATTCGAATATCGAAAAATTCGTATCTTTGATACTACTTATTGGATCCAGATAAAATTTGACATATATACGTATACATATACAGTGACAAATACTGGAAAGTTGCAAATTTTTTGATTGGCCGAATGAAAAATGGCGACTAATTCAAATCTTTAGTCCCGTATTCCGGCAAAACGGCTGAACGGATTCGAACAAAATTTGGCATGTATGTACATCGAGTATATACCCATTTGGTGCCACGAAACTTTGTGTATTCGTATCTTCAACCGTTTCGAAATTGTGGGAAATTCAAGTATGGAATGATTTTATCTTGGAACCTCTTACGCGAGCACGAATTCTGAACTTCACTTGCGTCTATCACAGAAATGTTGCACTTCGTGGGCGAACACACGGCGATCTCGGGGGATATGGCACTTGAGCGAAGCGAAAGCGCAGGGGGCTCTGCCCCCTAGTTACAATTTAGAATGTTCATTAAGAAGAATATTTCGAAAACACAAAATCATCGGACAGAAATTTACATGAATGTTGTATAAATTCTTATTACAGAGACATTTCTCAAAATCGGAAATTCTTCTCGTCCTCGCGACAAGCATGTTCACGAGAGTGTAGAAAATTCCTGCATCCATAACTTCGCGCTGTTCGAAACGAACGGCGGGAGATCCCGTCGAACGCAACCTCGATAATTGATTTGTAAATTATAAACCGCGACGGAACAGAGGCGACGTCGGTCCCGCGCCGCCTCCACCGCCTCCGCCGTCGCAAACCCGCAACGCGTACATCCACGCGCTGAGTTTCTCCATTTCGAATAATTTTAAACATGTCACGGCGGAAAATTACAACACATTAAAATTCATAACGCGCCGGCAACCGAGTCAATTATGTAATTCAAGGGCTCATAATGCGGCGAAATAATGATTTATTATGTAATTCTCATTTGGCCCCGACAATCGGCAGTGTTTATCGCGTTGTAACGCGCCCACGTTCTACGTTCCAGGCCGACGAAATCAGACAGCCGCGAATTATTCATCGAGCTCCGATAAACAATCGTTTCGCTCCTCTCTCTCTGTCTCTCTCTCTCTCTCTCGCTCCTTTCTCCTCTTCCTCTTTTTCTTTCTTCCACGCTTCGCTTTCTCTTCCGCATTCTCTTCGTTCACGTTTCTCTCGCTCTCCGTCACATCCTTCGACCCTCTCACCATCGACGTTGCTCCAAGCGGATACCTAAGTTTGTTCATTACGCCGTGCGTGCACGAATGGCGGGATAGTGGCGGACAATTCCGGACAGTAGCGTATCGTATGGAGCGGTGGCGGTGGCGGCGGCGGCAACGGCAGCTCGGCCGGTCCCCAGCGTGGATGACCCCGCGAGACTCAGCGGCAAATAAAATCGTATTTCACCCCTTTGGCCAGGGAAAATTCTGTCTCCTCCTCCTCCTCCTCCTCCTCCTCCTCCTCTTTCTCTCTCTCTTTCTCCCTCTCCTACCATCCTTTCGCGGCGCAAGCTCGTACATCAAAGCTCGAAGCTGCGTCTGTCTTCCTCCCCAAATGCCGGTGCTGCTGCTGCGCCGTTGCTGGTGCTGCTGCCGGTGCTGTTGGTGCTGCTGTTGCTGCTGCCGTCGGTGCCCTCCCCCTTCTCCGTTTCCTCCACCTCATCCTCTTTTCTCCTCCTCTTCCTACCTTCCACCCCTCCATCCTACCAGGGTAGTAGCTCTGTCCTCCTAAGCCACCCGCTTCAACTCCCCCCCCCCCCACTATGCTCTTCGCGTACCACCACATTGCCCAACTACCCCCTTTCGCCATCCTTCTCAACCGCCACCCACTCAACCCCCGTCCTCCCTGTACAACTCATAAACTTTTGTGCGAAGCTTTAGTAGCTGCGAGCTAACTTCCGGTCTTCCCTCCGGAGTCCGCCTTTATTTCTCTCGATTCGATTTCGCTCACTCGTTCTCCTCCTCGTGGCCGTCCGTCGTCTACTAGTTGTTGGGGACAAATCGGGAGGAGCCGTTTTAACGGCAGTGGCAGATTAAAGGAGGGCGCGCGATCGAAAAAAGGGAAAACGAGAGTAGTCAAACGGAATGTTCGTGAGAGACGATCGAATGATTGGTCTCGAAGGAAACGGTATATCGTAACGAGATACATAGAGATAGATAAGGAAGAGCGACAGTGTCCGCATTAAAGAATCGTTGCTGTTCGTTTGGAATCAAGTGTCACCGAGTGTTCGGATTTTTCTTGGATCTCGGTCGTGACTGGTCGCAGATGCGTGATGGAGGAGGAAGATCGTTTTGAGGAAGTTTCTCGTCGATCGTTCTTCTCTTTTCCTGTTTTTTTTTCCAACGCACATCGCCGTGCGCGCCGAACGTGACGTGGCGAGGTATCGATTTTGCTAGGATGAGAGATACCTGGAACGAACGAAATAATGTCGGAGAGGCCGCTCGCCCGGTGTGCGGCGTGCGCTGGGTAAGCGGGGGTGGAACGGGGGGGGTTTGGTGATTGGGAGTTAGCGCGAACGTACCGTCGCGATTTATTTCAACCCTTCCGCAGCACACAACCCGGGGCCTGGGGCTCGGGGATGCAGAATGCAAACCCCCATCGGTAAGCTAGCTGACCGCCAGTGGTTTTCATCATATAACTCGATTAGCCCTGAATTCTCTCTCTTTTTCGATATAATTCCTCACCGGCCAATGCAATTTTCAGTAATAGCGGAGAGCTGGAGGAAGAAGAGGCTGCGGAGGGACGATTAAAAATACGAGAGTAGCTCTTTCATCCCTTCTCCTCCATCTGTTATCAGCGGAATGCCCGTCTTGAAAAAATAAATAAAAGGCAAAAAGAAAACCCGCGGTTAAATCGCAAGTGGAATTGCCCTTCTTCGTCGCCATCCCGTGGCAGCAAATGGGCCGCGCCGAGAAAAATAAAGGCCTTTCGGGGATCGAGGAGTCGAGTAGAATGAAAGAGAGAAGAAAGAAGGAGATAATAGAGCATTAATGGAGATCGAGGATAAGGCGAAAGAGGAAAAAGGCGAAGGAAAGGTGAAAGAATAGAATGGGTATAACTGGGATGACGATACATTCTCGAGGAAATCGTGAATCGCCCTACTTCACTGCTCTCATTCGTTCAATGTTGTTCTCCATAAATCCAGGCTTCTTCCTATCATTGCGAGACAACACACTCGCACGGGAATAATTAGCATCGAATTTCGCTCCTCCTCGACGCTTCCCATTGCATACTTCCTAATCGACCGGTTGAAGGGTCACGCTTTCGGAAGTTCACAGGGTTATGCACGGGCGGTCGAACGGACCGACCGACCGGCGCTATCCCAAATGAAATTGTTCGGTGAAGAGCCGAAAAAAAAGACCCTTCTGGCCGTCGACCGCTTCTACCTGGTCGGGCGCGAGCGCTCCTCTCTCCGCTCCTATTCGTTTCGTGAATCGACGCGCGCCGGTCCGCCCTCTTGGGCCTCGAGACGCTGTCCTAAACGCATTATCCGCCCCCGCGCTGCCGACGAGAGGCAGAAACCGTTGCTTTTTTAATTGGAGAACGCGCAACTGTCGGCAAAATGGACCATTTGGCACGTGGCGGCCACGCGAGGATCCCGTTGCGAGGGGAGAGGAAGTCACGCTGGGCGCGAGGCTTAGAAAACGCGACTTCCGCATCTGGAGGAGAAAAGATGACAGGTGTTATGTACCGTAATAACAGCGATGATGACGATGACGATGACGATGACGATGACGATGGTGGAAAGTAGGAGGAAAGCGATCGCAGAAATCGCCCGTGCTTGGTTAAAGTCGATTTTTGACCCTCTAATGGGCGAGGAATTGCGGTTTTGAGTTTCGAGCTCGAGTGGAAAATAATGGGTTGTTGAGAAATTTTCACTCGTCGAGGGCTTTCGGCTCGCGATCCTTCCCGAGAAAATATCGTAATTTCGGTTTAGCGTTCCGAGTGCGCCTCCTTTGTTGTTCCACGATCGCAACTGTGGACTCCGAGAGTGCATATCTTTCGTAACACGAAGTTTCTCGCTACGAGGTCTAAATTATGAAATTGTCTAAATTAACGATTGCGAGCCTACCGAGCAAATTACCGATAATCGAGAGACTGTAGAACACCGAATGATCGTCATTATTAAGCGCGGTCACACGTTCGCCAAGAATCAAAGATATATTCGCACGATCGTGAAACTTTCATGTTCGCCGCGCACATTTTACCTCCCACTGTCAAAGAATCCCTTCGCTATTCCGAAATTGTTTTCGCTTCCTTCCTCCCGGAGGTATCGCATTTTCGACCGAAATTATAACGACCGTCGAGACTCAAATCCCGTTAGTCCTAAATGATTCAAAGGGCTGATAATGCACTTCCATCCCCACCTGCCACCCTCCCAGAAGCGGTCCGGGCTCGCCCCTTTCTCCGCGGTGCCGCCTAATTTCTCTCGGATTTTTTCTCGTCCGCCCGTTCGTGCTTCGACGAGTGAGACCAAACGACGAACGAACGCAATGAGTATGCGTCATCGATCGAACCCGCGGGCCTCGCGCGGCGAACCGTCGTCGAGGTGAATACATTTTCGCGGTCCTCGTCCTCGTCCAGAAATCTTCTCTCGCGACACCTTGCACACTCGAGCGGGACCGTCGCGTATCACGGTAACGCCGCGAAAACGCGCCCGTGTACGTCAAGCTAATCGCGACCGCGGGGTGAGGATCTCGACGTGCATACGTAAAAAAAAAAAAAATTCACACACACACGCATGCACGCGGAAATCGACGCATGCGAACGTACCCGTGCACGAGCGCGCGCGCGCGCAAAAATGCCTGACGCGAAAGTTTTCCATCGTCCTCAGCCACGGCGGATCCCCCGGAATCTCGCCATGAATTTTGCATAATGCACGGGACACGCTCGGCCGAGCTTCCTGCATAAAATAATCTCTTTCCGCGATCGCGAATTCGCGGCCCCGAGCCGGCCAAGTGAAAGAGTGGCAGATGTCACGTTGCCGTGTATTCTTTTTCCTCCGTTTCGCCGCCACCGTTGCCGCCGTTGTGCCAGCCCCGCCGCCGCCCTCGACCCCCCCCCTCCCCCCTCCGCCTTTAACTGCCGAACCCTCTCTTCCCTCTGACCAACCGCCTACACCACCTCCAACGGCTCCCGCATCCACCATCTCCACCTCCTCCTACCGTATAATCTGCATTCCCAGTCCTCGTGAGATGGAAGGATGACGAGCGGGGAGAAGAGCGATGAGTAAATGAGAAGGAAAGAGATAGGTGGATGGCCGAAGAAGAGAAAAAAAGAGAGCGAACGAGGGAGAGGAAACGAAAGATGGAGAGAGAGAGAGAGAGAGAAGCACGCGGAGATACGGATAGATAAACGAGGTGCAAGAGAACGAGAAGAGAGAGGGAGAAAGAGTGGTAACGGGTGGTGCAAGGTAGCGAGGGTGGAGGAGCAAGAGAGAACGAGGGCGAATGAGGTGGAGCGCGAGTGAGCGAGAATGTGGAAGGAAGGTGGAAGAAGGGTGGAGGAGGATGAGGCTCTCGTCACTGCTGTGGATGTGTATAATGTACGTGAGACTGGGATTACGGGGGAATAAAGAGAGAATTCGAGAGTAGCGATGGAAAATCATTTCCAGCGCGGAGGCCGGAACTTCAGAACGGCGCTTATTATTATTATCCGCGATGCGCCATGGCTACCGGGCGAGATCGACTTCCTCCTCTTCCTCCTCCACCTCCTCTTTCATCCGCATCCTCTTCAACCTCCTCTTCTAAGTCCCGCTTAGAATCGGCGAGCGCGGTTAAATGCCACTCACCGCGTATTCCTTCTATCTCCTTCCACGACTGTTTACCTTTCTCTCGTTTCGATAAGAGCTAGCAAGCCGCGGTGGAGGAGCATCCCGGAGAAGGAAAATGGGAATTAATTTTGAAAGATGGAAGAATGACGATCGCGTTCGAAGTCGCGAGAAAATGATCGATATCGCGATGCTGGAAGACACGAGTTTTCAAGGACACCTGGGAAGGGGTTAGAGGAAGAAGAGACCGCGCGCGGACGTGGACGAGGGCGACGACGGTGGATGATGGGGAGGTGGATAATCGTACGCGGGTGGAGGAAGGTAGTGACGAGCGTTGGAGGAGCGTAGGACGAATTAGCGCGGAGCCTAGGTGGGAAGGGGCTGGCGGCAGAGTAGAGGATTAGCATTCGCATATTTTCGCGAAAACGAGATAATGCAAAAAAGTGCCCTGGCCGGTTCTCTCAGCCGGGGCTCGTACGGATGCTGGGTGGGAAGGGGGTGGTGGGAAAGGCAGGGACGTAGGAAAAGCGGGTGGATGGATGGGCGATGGTGGTTCGTGACGGGGGGCGGTGGGGTGGCGAGGGGATGGGGAGAGCGGTGGCGAACGGGGGGTAGGGGGACGGAAGGGGTTGCGTTGGGAGTGGAGGGCGTGGCCAGGCGGCCTCTGGCAGCTTTTGAACGAGAAAGAGAAAGAGGAGCCGCGTTTCCGTGGTACCAGGGTCCGTGAGAGCGAGTCCGAGAGACAGGTGGAGGTGGGAGAGCGAGCGAGAGACACACTCCGGAGGCGAAGGAAGAGGAGAGGCGCGTGGTAGAGGAGAACAGGAGGAGAGAGAGAGAGAAGGAGGAAGGGAGGGAGAAAGAGCGATCGGACTATCCGGCTCGGAGAACGGAAGAGAGAAGGGTGGAAAGAGAGTCGACGCGAGGGAGAGAGAAAGAGAGAGGGCGAGAGGGAGGACGAGAAAAAGTTATAGATGCACCGTATGCATGTGGGGTAGATCGCGTATGTGCCCGACGGCGCATACGTGATGGTGCGTTGCATACGCGTGAGCCGGGTGTGCGTGAGCGTGTGGGTGTGTGGGTGCGGGTGTGGGTGTGGGTGTCGGCGGAGACGGACGGCAGGCAAGCAGGCAGGCTGGCGAGCGGACGAGCGAGCGAACGAATGCGAACGAGCGCGAACGAACGCGAACGAACGAACGAACGAGCCGGCGCGGAGAATGTGTGGGCTTACGTAGACTCGCCCGCTCTCCCGAGAAGGCTTTCGTATTAGTGTGCGTTTAACTATAGCCAGCGTGGCCCGTGGGGCAACCAGGGGGATAGGGTGGGACAAAGGGGTAAAAATCATTGCGCGGTCCAGCCTCGAGGCTGATCGATGGTTGCTGCACTCACCCCTGCATCTAACCCATCCTCCGAGCCTCCACCTCCTCCGCCGCCCTCCTCGTGCCTACCACCCAACGGCACCCCACCCCCTTCGGCGCGCACATTCACTGATCCCTGGAACTCACTGACTGGCCAGACAAAAAATGGCCGGTTTGAAGCCCATCCGCCTCTGCCCAGGCTGACGTCGGGTGTTTGATGACCTCGGGGGGCGGCCAGGGAGGCGCGGGAGGTGAAGGGTGCAACGTCGAGGCCTGGCGCGCTAGGGGGCGGCTGGTTGCACCGAGGGCCGACGGCCGGAAACCCCCAACCACCACCTCCACCTCCTCCTCCACCTCCTCCTCCGCCTCCTCCTCCTCCTCCTCCCTCCCTCGCCGCACTTTCCTCGCGTAACCACCTCGCGTCCACCCCTTGCTCACCCTCTCCACCCGCTCGCCTCAGCCCGCACCTCCATCGAAGGGTGGCTACGCGGGAGGGAATCGATGACGGTGGATGATTTTATGTGTACCGCTCGCCGGTCAGCTCTGCCCTCTTTTTCGGGGATTCGCCGAGTCTCGCGATCATCCGTCACCCCCGTACGTGCAGCTTGTTTTTTCTTTCTCTCTCTCTCTCTCTGCCTATCTCTTTTCGTTTTACTACCAACCCAGGGGAGCGAAAGAGCGCTTTCGTTTCATTAAACGGGGAGAATAAATGTCGACGATAATCGCGTCCGAAGATAAGGGGACGCGAGACTTCCCGTGAGTAGCGACACGTGGGAGGCGGTAAAGGTGGTGGTGGCAACGGGTGGCGGACCCAACGACGCGGAGTCGGCGTGACGTCGTCATACGCTGCGGTACGTTCAATCCCATTGTTCCTCTTAATGGCGAAGACGCGCTGTAAGAAGACCAGAATAGACGGAACTTACCTGCCGCTTCCTACTGTCCAGGTATAAGTAGTGCAGTCTATACTCCACCGGCTGCTCGAGCTTAAGTCGCACTTGGTCTTCCGGGAAGAAAAAACTGGAGAGTATGTAGGTACACGTTAAAACGTACCAAGGCGACAGACGGCGGATTCTCCGTGAGCTCCTCGTAATCTGCTTATTGTTAGCAATAAGTGAATAATGGAGGCGCATTCGAATGAAGTTGACGATAGAAAGCACGGTCCAGATTCGCCTCGATTTAAAAAAGAGCTTCAAGGAATCTGGTCGCCGTGCGCTTCTCGCGGCAGAAAGTCAAAAGAAAAGAATGGGCTAAATACTCTTAAGAAACCACTTCGGATTGATATTCCGTGTGACGAGTACTACCGTGGTTCGTTCTTCGAGCGCATATCAGCTCCCACCCGCGTACGGCTCGTTCAATTCGATCGAAACGTTCTCGATTCACACCTTCCTTCCTCGCCCACCTTCTTCCCTACTTCAGCTTTACCCAAAGCCTGTCTAGCGCGCGGCATACCGATCATCCTCGACTTCGTCGTGACGGGCGTCCCATTAATGACACCTCCCCACCGTCAGCTCCTCCACCAATGGGGAACCCGACGTTCTCGTCGATCCTTAAGTTCTCGCGCGCACCGCGGAGACAAAACGTTCTCCCCTCGTCGGGTAAGAGGAAGAGGCAGGGAGGGCACCAGGGCCGTCTCCTAAACGGATGCGTGTATGATAGAATTTCTTCCGTCATTAAGAAAGCCTTACAATGTGTACGGATTTCTAAGCGCGACCTGACAAGTGTAGTCCGGATGTCGTTCGGTACGAGGACGAGGCTCGAAGCCAGGTCAAGGGACAAAACTTATCCTCGCAGGCGGTGGTTGCGCACTGTACGACGGAGGCTACGCTCGCGAAAGTACCGGTCCCACCTTCCCTCTCCTCCTCCTCCGCCACGTTCTCCTCCACGTCGGTTTCCTCGTCCTCCTCGTCTTCCGTCTCCACCCCACCTAGCCCCTGCTGCCTGCCTACTCGAGGTATCTATACCCCCCGTCCCGCCTCGTAGTATATATTCGTCGTGTCTATTGAAGTAACGGTAAACGCGAGTCGTGAAAATTCCTCTCACTTCACGCTCCAGATCCGTCAGTTTCTTGTGTCCCCCGTCCTCCTTTTCTCTCGTACGAGGTGAACGGGAGGGTGTCCTTCCGCCTTCCTTCTTCTTTGCCTCACCCCCTCCTTCCACCCTCGCGAAGCTCTTCTTCTTCTCTCCCCATTCCGTGCTCTGCCACCCCTCTTTCCTCTTCCGGTCTCCTCAACTCTCGTCGTAGTCGCGCTGTTTGCCTCGCGCGCGGTTTCTCCTTCGGGGTTTTACCCCGCCTCCACACCGCACCGCACCGTCCCGCTCGCCCTCTCTCACTCTCTTCACGCTCCCGCTGCTCTTGGACTCCTTCTTTTTCACCTCCCTTCTTTTTTCCGTTCCCGGCATGTTTTTTCCTCCTCGCCAGGCCCGCCGTCACTCTCTCCGGTGAATATCCCTCCCGCGCTCCCGCGGTATCCACTGGTGACGCCCGATGAAGAGTCAACGTTGCCCGCTCGCAACGTCGGTCGCGCTCTTTTCTTTCTCGTGAGCCGCGAATCACGAGGGAAGAGACTTCTTCGACATTTTCGTCACCGCGACGTCGCGGTCTCCTTTCACGATCTACGACGACGCACGCTCGCCGACAATCGCGTCTTAACAGAAGGCAAGTGGAATCGACGAGAGGGGAAAATGAAGGGAGTCAAATCGATCGTAGGACTTGAATGGGACTGATAAATTCCGCGATCTCCGAAGCGTCGCGAGATCTCACGTGGGATAAGCTCGCATTACACGAAGATCGTCGAGTGAGGCGGAGAGTGGCCGTAACCGTTTGCCGATTGCGAGAATGGGTGAAAATGGGAGTATTGGAAGAAGAGAGAAGGAGAGAGAAAGAGAGCGCAAGGGTGAGGCAGAGAGAAAGAGAAAGGGCGAAGAAGAACGAGCAACACGTACCTACGCTCAAAGGTAGGCGGGAGGTGGAAGGGGTGAAGGGCAAGCGGGAACGAGAGATAAAGAGAGGTAGAGCAGGAGAGAGAGAGAGAGAGAGAGAGAGAGAGAGAGAGAGACAGAGAGTGAAACAGGTAGGAGAGTATACGAGAGTGAAATATCCGTGGCCGACCTAACCTACCCCAATCGAGGGCTAACGTTGGAAAGCACGGCAGCGTCAGAGGCGGCGGTGCAGGAAGAGGTGGAGGAAGAGGAGACGGTGGTGGAGGCGGCACAGGCAGAGTCAGGAGAATCATCGAAAAGCTCAACGCTTTGCCACGGTGGTACGGCAGGGTGAACGAGCGAGCCACCGGCGCTGCCGACAGTCATTGAATGGATCCGAAAGGGAGTAAAAATCATTGAAAAGCGATGACTGTGGCCCGACGTTGGCAGAGTGGATCATCGAATGACCAGTGCACACCCTCTCCCCTGCCGCTCTGCTCTCCGCCCCTCCGGCCGACTCGGCCCTGCGCCCCCGCTGCCACCATCCTCGTGTGGATCCTGCTTTCATGATTTCTACTGGAAATTAGCCAACTGGCTAACGACCAAATAGGAGCCCCTCGTCTCTCTCTCTCTCTCTCTCTCTCTCTCTCTCTCTCTTTTAACGTGCTTTCTCTTACCCTCCTGCGCCCTCTTTCTCCACCCCTCGCCCCTTTCTCTCTTTTTACCCCCACACCCTCTCTTTAGCTTCTTCTCTCCTACTCACCCCCTCTTCCCCAATTCCACCCCCTTTCTCTCTGTTTACCACTCGCCCTCTGTCCCCTTCTGTCTCTTCGCATCTCCTCGCTATTTTGAACCTCGTCCTATGACCTCCTCTCACCCCTCTTTCACTTCGACAAGCTCGTCCGACGCTCGGAGCCGGACGCGCTCTCTCGTCCGCTTTCGATCTTCTGTTTTACGAATCCTCTGTGCGGCCCGATGACTCCGTCCAGGCCAGATAGAGCCACGGGATCACTCGAAACGGCCGAGTCATCGACCACGAACCGGCACTCGTCGACGAAGGCACCGTCCATGGAGGATCATGGAGTTAACCTCGCGAATATTCAGAGGTCGATTGGTGGAGCGCAGAACGAGAATAATTGGAAAAGGGCCTGATTAACCCTGAAAATCTCCAAAACCTGATGGTTCTTCATTCAGTTCTGCCCCATCGCGCGTTCATAATCGAGTTCTCCGAAAGATTTCGCACAATTATTCGTCGATAAGGAGTGCGCGCTCGGTGCGCCGGCGTTGGAATGGAACGGTCGAATTTACGAGTAAACGATGAACCTTAGAAGGTAAAGGGTTCGAGGCGAGAACGACGTTCGGTGGCACCCTCGGCGCGGTGGCCACCGCACAGGTTGAGGCGAATACGCCCGGGGCCGCGAAAACACACTTCGCCCATCCCCGAAGGAAATATCGGATGATACCGGGCCGATCCACGCGAGCCCGGAAGGCGGAAGGTAGGAACGGGACACGGGGAACAAAAGTTTCGCGGTTCGTGATAGAATGATAGACGTTTGTTCGTGAAAGAAAAATGCAAGATTCGCTGCAGTCACGAAATGGCAAATTGGAGTTGAAACTTCCCTCGTACGGGTTTGAGGTAGGTTGGGTTAAGGCGTGACGGTGCGAACGGGGTAGAGAGGTCGGTGGTGGTGCTGCTAGCGGCGATGGTGGTTCTCCTACAGAAAATACTGCCCCACGGGTGGTAACTTCCGTTAATCGGGTTTCGTCTCCGCGAGAATTCCGAATTCGCCCTGCCTCGGTATCGATAAATATCCGAGAACAACTGCGATCCTGGAGAACCCCGTGTCGCAAAGAATCCGGACTACCTGTTAACCGTCGGCGTTGTTATAGAAAAATTGTCGGTTGCAAATATAATAAATCAATAACGTCACCGTAAAAAAAAGATAAAACTTTATTAATCGCGCATTACCTACTCATATACGGCATACGCAACGTACAACCGCTCGATGCGTCCTTACGAACGTAAGAATGAGGAAGGAAAGGATCGAAAAAATCTTACCGCCGCTTTCCGCTCGCCAAGTGCAAAGTTTAAATTGAACCTCGGGGAATGATGGAGGTGGGGGAGGACATAGGTGAGGTAGATGGGCCCGAGGAGGTGGAGGCGGCGGTAGGAGGAGGGAAAGGAGATCGGCCGCTTTGGAAGATATACGAACCGTGGACTCACTCACGTGGGTCGGGGCTCGAAGGGGGTAGGCCGTGCGTGCGAACCCCCGAACGGAACACATGCAAGCTTTGATAAGCTTTAGGGGCACATATACGCGCGCTACCGGCGCCCAGCCATTCGAGCCTCCGCGCTTTACGGCTCCCATAATATTATGTAACGCGCAATTCAACGGGTTTTCCCTTTCAAGCGCGCTCGCTGAAACTGTCTGCATCCGGTGCTGCGTTATGTAGAAGACGCGGGAAAGAAATGATATTCACTCCGGCGTAACACCCCCGAACCCACCCCCTCCTCCGGTGAGAACGAGGATCGATGACGTGCCCTCATCGAATTTTTTTTTTTTCCGAACTCCAGCCGATCCATGAGAGCTACTTCTCCACTACTTCTCCGTCCTCTTCTTCTCTTTCTCCTTTTATCACCGTCCACCGACGTATACACACACGTTCGGTGGGAGAATCTAGATATTGGAATCGCTAACGAGTCGTGCCTAGTCCAATACCTCCCGATAGCATCCCAATGAAACTTTTCCCTTGGCCTGTACTTCTTACCTCCTCCCACCTCCCACCTCCTTCCCTCTGGATCACCCTCTTCATCCATATACGATACCGTAGGCCCGACTCCCGACGTCAGTCGGAATAAGGGTTGCATCGGGCAAGTAAGGCGTACTCGGTAAGAGAGGGAGAATAAGACGAAGTGAGAAGTAGCGAAGGACTCGATGTTAAGGAGAGACAAGGAGAGAGAGAAGAGAGAGAGAAGAAACCACCCCAACCGAGGCCGATACCACTGCCGCCTCCGCCGCCGCCACCCCACCTCCAGCAGAAGAGGGTCCTCCAAGGAGGGTTCCCACTGCTTATTTATTTCTCCATTTGAATTTTATTATCTTGTTCCATCGTTACGGAAACCGGTGCTCCGTTATCTCGGTTACCCCGATACGCAGATAGGATTTCGCGAAACTGCACCTACCCTCGAAACACCCACCCAGGAATTTCTGCTCTCCTCGAAATTTTTTTCTACCGCGCCGCAAGATGGAGGAACCTGCGGTACGGCATTAACTCTCGATTAGTTCTCCTGACATGCTCATATTACGGTGGACGATTGCGGTAACACGCGTTGCTCGCGAGAAAAAAAATGTTCGTTGCTGACCCTCCTCCATCCTACGGTAGGGAGAGGGACGAGGTTGCAGTTGTGGGAGCGGAAAGGAAGGGAAAAAACAGGGTGGGAGGGAGGGAAATAGGCACAAGTTTCGAAGGTCCTCGAAAGCCGTCGCTGCCGCGCGGACCGCGGCGCGTAGGTTTGCCAAATTGCCGTGTAGAAAAAGTTCTCTTTAAACGTCCCCCGCTCTATCCGTTCCCGTTCTCTCCTCTCTTAACATTCGCGCGGAGCCCACGTCCATCTCCGTGGGCCGGAGGAAGGGTGAAGCTTCTCTAGTAGGTTCATGGACATAGAAAAACCGTGTGTGCCCACACGAAACAGTTCGAGCCCAACCCGTTCGTGGAGAACGTTAGGTTAAACGGTCCCCCCCGGTAGGGTAAGCGAGTGTACTCCTCGGACCCTCGCACTTTTTCTGGAACGTCGCAAATACATATCCCGGTCTCCCTGTGCTTCCTCCTGCCCTCCTCGAGCACCGAGGATCGCTCGTATCGATCCGGGTCGCATAAACGAGCCGGATAACTAGACGGAGAACGAGAAAGAGAAAAAACAAGCGGTAGGAGAAGTTTCAATTCGCCCGGCATAATCTGGATATCCGCTAATAGTCGATCTCTTCCACTTCTCTTTATTTCTTTAAGACGAGAACCTTACTTTCGCTACGTAAGGCACGCTCCGGGTTGTCATTAATTACCGGCAGATTGGTGGGAAACTTTATTCGCGTCAACCGTACCTCACGCACCCCTTAACACCATCCCCTTTCTTTCTTCCTAGTCTTCCGTTCTCTCATCTTACATACCCTTTACCTCCTCACCTTCATTTTCACTCACTCCCTTTTTCTCGTTCTCCATATCTCTCCTTCTCACACTCGCTCCCCGCCCCTTTGTCGGTTCTCGCTCGTCCGTTCAAACTAAATTTCATCCTACTTACCTCCGTCGCTGATTCCTCCGCCGACTCTTGTAAGAGGGGATCCAAGAAAGGAAGGGTTCCAGTCGTTTCGCCCTCTCAAATTCACCCACCTCCATCCTCCCGCCCTTCTCCACCTCTTCTCTCCTTCGACCTCTTCCTTGGCGAGAGCACGACTTAAAGTGCACCACGCGCACGAGGCACCCTCACGATTCTGCGCGCGCGCGCGTCGCAAAAGCGCGGGGGATCTCGACGAGAATTCGATTCGAGTCTCGACGTCTTGCGCGATCTCTCGACTCTTCAACTCGTCGAGCATCCCGACTCGTTGCGCGGAACACCGGGGAGGGATTCGGTTCCCTTGGACGTGCTTGTTAGGGAGCGATGAATTTTTCCGCGCCCCGATGAATTCGAAGAAGCTTCGCCCCGAAAAGTCTCGGTTGAGGTAACGATGGAAAGCCTGTCTTCTTTCGCCGAGAGCCTATCGCATTTATGAATGCAAATCGATCTTAGCATCGACCAAGTTCTTATTCCTTCCGGCAGCGCCTCGAAACGGAAGTCGAGATTATAAATTAGAGAATCGCTCGAGACGTTGCATCGGTAAATTCGTCGGGCAAAACTCCTTTAGGAGATCGGCGAGGGCTCGTTAACAACGATATCCTGCCTGGTAGCTGGTAATTTATTCGGGTTTCTGTAAGCCCGAAGCCGATGTTGAGGCAAGCATTGTTTATTCGGAAGAGCGACCACGGGATACTCGAGACGCTCGCGAAGAAACTAACCGATAACGAAAAGGAACTAGAACCGGGCGGGAGGAAAGGAAGGAAAAAAGTAGATTGAGAATGGAAAGGGATAATCGCGAGAGGAGGATCGAGGAATAGAAGGGAGATGGAGAGTGGCATTAAGAATAAGAAGCGGTGGCCGGGTAGCGATGAAAGAGAGGACGAGGGAGAAGGAGGAAAAAGAGAGTGAAAGGGGGGGGGGGGAGAGAGAGAGAGAGAAAGCAGAAAGGAGAGGGTCTGAGGAGTTTGCTGCCGACTCGACGACCTCCACGAGCGACGAGAACCTTTCCACGGGCGAGACGAAGAAGGATAAACTTAAGAGTCGGCTTGATGACGAGCAACGTGGGGAGGAGGCAGGCGTCAGGGGGGCGGCAGCGGCAGAGGAGAAGGAGATTCGTTGGAGGAGAAGGAGGAGGCAGAGGAGGAGGTGGAGGAGGTGGAGAAAGAAGGTGGAGAAGGTGGAGATGGTGGAGAAGGAGCAGGACGCGGGTGGCGAAGGCGGGAGGTGGAGTAGACTGGATGGAGGAGCCCACGTTGCAATGATATCGATTCCAATGCTTCTTACTAGACGCGGTTGGT
Organism: Tiphia femorata; assembly: GCA_944319695.1. NCBI lineage: Eukaryota > Metazoa > Arthropoda > Insecta > Hymenoptera > Tiphiidae > Tiphia > Tiphia femorata. Next base: position 9,249,081 of record OX090902.1, read on the forward strand.
TAGGGTGGGCAACCCCTTACTTTTTATCCCTTTTCCTCCGCCTCGTCCCCCCGCGAGCCTTCCGAGCGGCGCTTCTCGTCCTTCTCCCGTGCACGCGCCCGCTCGCACTCGCTCCCTCAGCCCGTTCCTTCGATTCTCCCGCGATATTTTACTCGGTTATTCCTACCGATTCGTTCCCTCTCCCTCCCACGCTCTATTTCTCTCCCTCCTTCTCCTCCATCGCTCGGTCGCACAATTTTCTGTCTCTCGCGCGCTTCACCCTCTCCCCCGCCCCGCCCCCCACGTCCTCCGTCCTCTCTTCCGCTCTCCTGATTTCAGATTTCACCCTTTCGGGTTCATTTGAGCGAGCAGGAAAATCGCGATCGGTCGAGCAGACGCCGCTACGCCGCGCCGCGCCTCACCGGCGTCGCGCGCGGTCGCGAGCAATCAGCCCCGGTAATTAGGATTCAACGACGTTCGCGAAATTTTTCCGTCCCTAAGAATATTTCGATCCGCGTCTGGAGAGCCGATTCGTCTTTCATCGGACGACTGGCTCGAGCTGGACGCGGCTATTGCGCAACGATTACCGCGAAATCTTCTTCGGGCTACCTCTCACAACCCCCTCTCACTTCGACTTTTCCTTCGACGACGCTATTATCCACCACCCCAACCCCCGGCCCATCCGCGGTTTCCCAACTTTCAGTGTACTTCCTCACGAATCACCGCTCGACGACGACGGCGGACTAATCGCGAATAAGACAAAAAAGCGTTGGTGGAAAAGAGCGGCGAGCGGGACGAAGGAAGGGGATGAAGTGGAAAAATACGATAGGGGATCGCAAGGTGGAAAGCGAAGAGAATGGGAGAGGAAGAGCAGGGAGAGGAAGTGGAGATGACACAATATCGTAGGCGACGAAAGTGCGGAGAGAGGTGAAGAGGTAAGAGAGGAGGGAGAGAGGGATAGATGGGAGAGAGAAAGAAAAAGACGGTATATGTATATCAGGAAGGTTCCTGATTACTGCGAGTTCCGTCTTTCGCCGTCTGACTTTTCGTCTTTCCCCGCTTCATCCACTTGACAGAGCGGCCTAGACCCTCCCTTCTCCTTTCTCTCCCCGCACCCCCGGCACCAAGCTACCCCCCCAACCATCCACCATCTCAATATCCTCGTCCCTGTCACTCTCCGCCGCCGACTCTCCGACTCTCCTTTCCCGCCTCCTTCACCCCTGCGCCCCCCGCCTGCTCCCTCCACTAGGGAGGCTCTCTTCGTTTAATTGATTTCTTAAGACCCGATGGGGTTCGTGGTGGATGTGATTCGGGCGGATGCAGTTTTTCCTGCCTCCCTTCCCACCCGACTCCTCCGCGTCCTCCTATACCACCACCTACCACCACCACCAATGCACCATCCTCTCCACCACCATCATCGCCACCAATACCTTCACCATACCAGCACATCCTCTCTCTCCCTCCCTCTCTTTGACCCCCCTCCGTGGCTTTACTCAGCTCTCCTTCGTCCTTTTTTTTCGACGACGACGATGACGACGACCGCGCGGATCGCTGCGAGGACAACTACGACGAGCCAAACGGACACGTAGATGGACGGGTGGAGGGAGGGGAAGGAGTTAGAGGTGGATGAGGGAAGAGGAAGGATGAGAAGAAGATGGCAGAGGTGGCGAAGGAGACGGAGGAGGGTTAGGAACTGAGGTAGGGGGTATGCAAGATATTGCAGCCCCGCGGGACACACAGAGACGTAATCTCCACGACGGAACCCGGAGACGTATTACAATCCCACGGTTCTCCAACCACGAAGTCACTCGGTGCCCGTGCATGAATGGCCCATTCTCCTTGGCCTGTCTCTAGGAAAGTCTCTATCTATTCCGATTACCGCTCGTCCGTGCCCTCCCCTTCTTCTTCATCCTCCTCTCCTTTCGACCTCCTCTTAGTCACCGGGGACGAGCATCAGCCGAGTTTTATCCGCTTTTTCACCTACCCACCTACCTACCTACGACGCCTACGGCCTCGGCGAACAAAGATTTCATTTTTCACCGAAACCCACCCCCGCCAGCCTACCAAGGTGCCGGGATGAGACAAGGTGGGAACCTCCTGTGAAGGAACGCTTCTTGCCGCGCCCGCGGATTTCTTTCATTATTCCCCTTAATCACAGATCCGTTCCACCGTGCGCCCGTGTCCTCTCTCTCTCTCTCTCTCTCTCTCTCTCTCTCTCTCTCTCTCTCTCCATCTCTCTCTTTTATGCCTCCAGCGTTATTCACTTCTAAGCTAGCGAGAAGACTAGGCTCCTCAGTAATGATCATTGTCCCACCGCGCGTTAAACAGATGTGTCTCTTGAATCGAATGCTACGTTAATTACGAGCTCGTCGCGAGTGCTCGTTCGCGTGGAAGAATTTCCAAGGCTTCTTGAGCCTCTTTCGAGTGGAAGAGCGTCATCGATAAATTTCGTCCTAATTCACCCGGAATTACAAGATCGCCGAGCTTTCTCATCTTTTGCATCCTCCACGGAGTATCGAGCACAATCTCCGGAAACATCTTCCGAGCGTATGCACCATCCACGACGTCACCCTCGGCGACTCATCTACCTTCCTTAAAACATCCTTACATCCCCTTAGCGCAGACCGCGATAATCCGTACTTGTCTTCTCTTCTTGAAGCCCCCTTTCCTTCCCGCCTCCTCACTGCTTGCTTCCCTCCGCGCGTCTGTCTCTTCGTCGCCTGTCTCCTCCTCCGTCTCCACCACCACCTCCTCCATCTCCTCGTCCATCCGTCGTAGACGGTACGCATAGAAGGGGTGCGAAATCGTACGAGCGTGTACACGGGGCAGGAATTGGAGGACGAGGGCCAGGACGAAAAGGGGGACCGCGAGGAACAAAGAGTGCAAGTATAAGATGGACGGGTTAGGCTTGGTCTCCGTGGGGCGGTGGGACGCGACGGGGGTGGGTGGTGCATATAAGATGGGCGATGTACAATGCACGCACCCTCGGCGCACTCGAGGCTCCTCAAGCAATACCCGTGAAGGGAGAAAGGGTTCGGAGGGAAGATTCCGAAAACTCGGCCGCTCAATACGTCCGTGTTTCAAGCTCACCCTCGTATTTCCTTTTCTCCTTTTCGTGCGCCTCCTCCTCCACACTCTCCTACTCCTCGCCCCACGCTGTCTCATCCGCAGCCAGTGCCTTCCTTCTACCTTCCTCTCCCTCGTTTCTTCTTCGCGGCCCCTCTCTTTTTCCTGCCATCGCTTCGCATCGAACGGGCCTACTAGCGATCGCGTCATGGAAAATCAGACTTGTGTAGGTTGCACGTCGAGGAGAAATATTTTCGACGTGGAGAAAACACGATATTCTACAAATAGCTTAGCTCGGATTTGTCGTTCTCCTTCGCGAAGAAAGTCGAACTTTAAATCCAGCCTCGTTTTCGAATCACGAAACTAGATCTTATCGTCTTCCTTAGAACGGCGGTTTCTTCGAACGGATTTGAGCACCCCTTGTAAGGTGGATACACCAGCGATACTCCAAGCATTCCTTACGCGCTCCAGAGAGGGCGGCGGATGGTTGGAGCTCAAGTGGAGTCATCGTTTGCGAGAGTGCTTACCAGCCCAACGTCATCTCCTCCTCCGCCTCCTCCTTCAGGTCTTCCTCGTCTTCTCCTCGTCCTTTGCGCCGTCCTCCTTCTGCCGCTCCCTCGCGCTAGCGGTAGGAACAGGAGGAGACGACGGAGTAGGATGAGGACGAGGAGAATGAGGAGACGAAGACTGTGAAGGCGGCGAATTCTCGAGCACACCGCACCGCCTCGTCTACAACGAGGACGAGAAGAGGGACATAAACCTTATTCTTACGCCACTTTACCACAAGAAGATGCGCTTGCCCCCTCCAGCTTCACCGCGCCGAACCGCCGCCTCGACCGGCCCTAAGGGTGGCACTCCTTCCGTCACCGACTCCTGCATGCACGTACCTACACCAGATAATCCCTACGCTCTGTGCAACCACGACGACGTGCTTTCGAGAGCCGTACGATCCCCCACGACTTCAATCTTCAACCACCGCGCGCGTCCCTCGTCACCGCGACGCTCACCGCTGGGGGCTCTTGTCTTCGCGTCTTTCCTCGCCTTCTCCTTCCCCTTCAATCTCCATCTCTCTTCTCCTTCCTCCATCTCCTTCTCGAGTTCCCGTCCTCGCGAGTAGAGACAGACACGTTGATGCAATTCCAACGTCTCATCATCCGGTCTTGCATCTCGCTTGCGTATTCCTCGGCTGTCTTCTCTCGCCTTCCAAGCATCTTGTTTAGTCTCCCGGTCCACTTCCCCACTCCGTCCCTCAATTTATCCGTAGCTTCTTGTCTTCCGCTAGACACGTATCCGAGTATCGCGCGCGGAGACATCACTCGAGCAAAGTTTTCTCCACCGTCGACCCAGTTATTCTCTCGGAGTTAGTGGCCACTGCGACGAAAGGAAATCTGTGCTGTGAATTATTCTCACAAGATTCTGGGTCAGATGGAATTCGCTGGTGCGGCAGTCGTCGCGCGGTCTCGAGCACAACGCGATAATTCGAATTTATCGGAGCCCGCTCGCCTGCGAAGTCCCGAGATCTTTCGTAATTAAGTGGAAGCGCGGGTAGACGAAGAAAGTCAATTGTAACTAAATCCGAAGACAAACAATTATAATAATGTACGTGGATCGCGACGAAGATCGCGACGAAGATTGCGACGGCCAAAAAAATACGTGGCCTAATCATTATGCAGAAAGAATGGTAGAACGAAGGAACGTGAACAATGGGAGCTAGAGAATTCTTTGCAACGATTTCCGCGTCGCCTCTCTTTCTCTTTCTCTCTCTTAGCTCGCCGCAATCGCGCGAGACCTCCCCTCCCTCGAGACAATGCATCGCGTTGCACAGGAGTGGCGTATCAGGCGCAGCCACTCTCGGCCGGGGAGAGTCGCTACGTCTTTGAACGGAAAAGAAGTGTTTTTCGGTCGAATCTCACAGAGGGAAGGCACACGGCTCGGCACTCCATCGGCGGAGTGCTACTTACAGAAATCACGGCGCAATAACGCACCGAGAGGAGGAAGCGGGGGTGAAGTGAGAGAAGGAGGAAGCTGCTCCTCGCGGCGCTTACGTCGTAAATAGAGAGTAGAAGAAAGGGCAAAAAGAAGAAGCGAGAACGAGAGAGAGAGAGAGAGAAATAAAGGAGGTCGCTTTCCGTCAGAGAGACTCCGACTAGGACGGGCAATGCACGAGAGGCTTATGCTTGTTCTTGATGCGCGTCGGACAATACCGAGAGAAAACAGTCTGATACTCTCAGCCCCGTGCCACCCCTTGGACGCCACCCACGCCCTCGCTTCCCCGTCCCCGCCACGGTGTGGTCTTTCGCTTCTTCTTTCTCGACGACGACGACGACGACGACGACGACGACGACGACGACGACGACGACGACGACGACGACGACGACGACGACGACGACGACGACGACGACGAGTAAGAGGCGGTGGTGGTGGTAGTGGCTGTAGGAAAGGTAGGAGTCGTTGGTAGGAAGTCTTCTTCAATGTCCTCGGTGCTCTCCTCTTCACCTCGCCACCCTCCTGTTCCGCCTCCTCGTCCCATTCTTCGCGTATGAAAGAAAAAAAGGATGAGAAGGCGCGGCAAGACACGGGGGTGACAAACGCGGGGAAGGGCGATGGATGAAGAAGGAGGAGGTGGAGGAGATGGAGGAGGTGAAGGAGGTGGAGGAGGTGGAGGAGGACGGAGGCACCGCGGTGCTCTCCTCGTTGTCGGCGACACGCGACGCAGAAGTTCCGCTTTCCGTGAGGGGTGAGCGAGAGGGATGAGGAAGGAAGCGAGGACGTTGGCGAGGCAAGGCGAATGGAGGATGGGGACGGGGGTGGACCGAGTTGTTCGGTGCCACCTTCAGGAATTCAAGAAAGCTCGCGAAGCTCGCCGGGCGCCGACGACGGTGCAGCGCTGAATGCGTCGTCGAGGAGGAGACGAAGCTTTTTAGCTTTTCTCCTCGCTCTCTCACCACTTTCCTCTCTCCTTCTGGTGGCGCTCCTTGGTGCTCTCCTCCTCCTTCTCCTCCTTCCCCCGCCTTTTCACTCTCTTGTTCTTCATGAGCCGGGAGAGCTCCGGTCGTAGGAGGAGGCCCCGACCGCAAAGGAACGGAAAGGTAAAGGAAAGGCCAAAGGCGTGGAGAGGAGTCGCGCGAAGGAAAAACCCTTGCGCTGCGTAATGCGCTCGAGTGGGGGCGAGAAGTGACTATTGTAGGTATCTCTGCTTTTCTCCGCGCTCCTTCGTCGTCTTCTCTCCGCCCGGCGCACGCAACCTCGTCGTCGTCATCGTCGTAGTGGTCGTCGCTTCCTTTCACCTCCGGTCCAGTTGCGTTTATTAGCCACCCGTCTTGTTGCATCCTCTCTCATCTGATGCCGCTCGCTAAAGGGGACCGGGTAGACGTCATCCCTCGTGCTCGGGTGCATTGACGAGGCCATTGCTTCTTAAACGGAAGCAGCTCACTGCGATGAGTCCTACACGGTAGTTACTTACTCAGGGCTTATTAGAGCCGGTAATCGTCGAGTGAAGGGACCAAGAGGTTCGTAAGAGGAGAGCGAGGCGATTGAAATTCGTCCGACGAGCTCGAACGCGAATTTTCCTTCCGCCTACTTAACTTCGCGTGCTTACTGCCACTGTTGCCTGCGTTCTACACGTTGCCGCAGTCGCCGTCAACGCGCGACACACGACACGTGTAATTCGTCGTGTGCGCACACGCGCGCGAGTATAATCCTCGAAGCGCGACAAATAGAGGAAGGCAGGAAGTGCGTGTCCACTGGACCAAGTATCCTCGTTTGGAGGCTTCCACTTTCACGGAGGAAATGAGCTCTCGGTCCTTCCGTTTTCGAGCGAGGGAAGACAGAGCGGCGAGTGCACCCGATGGATCGCACCGCGGATCACCCCGAGTAGTCCTTCTCCGACGACGTGTTGGGACTCGTGGATATCCGAAAGCAACCTGAATTATTTTTTATTCTCCTCTCTGACAATTTCGGAAAATATCATAAGATCGGGACACAAAGCGAACGAAAAGGAGCTCGTCAAACGAGAAAGAACGAAGGCGAGAGAGGAGAGAAAGGGAGGAAGTGGCGAAGGAAGGAAGAGTAAACGGAGGGTAGTGGGCCGACCCGGTAGAGTGCGTGTGCCCAACCCGCTCGCCCTCACGATCCGGTGTGCGAGAGAGGAGTGTCGCGGGCTAAGAGGACGTGGAACGATACCTGTGCGACTGTCTGCCGTCCGGACGTCCGTTGCTTTGTTACAATCACGTATCCGTAGGTTCACGCCGTGCGCGCGGGTGCACGTACGTGCACTTACACGTGAACATTCGCGCGTTACCGCCTCCGCTCGGTTCCTCCGCCCGAGTGATGGCGCGCATGCCGACGAACTACTAGGAAGCGGTCCAGGATGTGAACCGTGACCCCAGGACCAAAAGGGGCCTGGACGAGGAGGTCGGACGCGTTTAGGCGCAGAAAAGCGCCGACTAGGAAGGTGCGTAACGCGTGTTCCGGTCACGGTGAAACGCTACGTTCTGATGCGTGGCGCACTGTTTCCGGAAATGATGTCTTAATCGATTCTCTCGCTCGCGAGTTTTGTTCGCCCGCCAACACGGGAAGAGGCGCGGTGAGGAATTTTATCGAGATATCTCCGTCGAGATTGTGGCCTGGGAAGCGGACGTTCGGAGGAAGTTCGCTTTTCCCTAATTATCTGCATGCTTCCGTGACACGAGCGAAGGACGCGAGAATTTTACGAGACCGCGGGTATATTTTTACGAGTAAATTGACACCCTCCCGCGCCTTCTTGGGGGCTTGGGCGCTCGCGAATCCTCGTACCGTAAACTGGCCCGGACAAACTTAAGGCAGTAAAGAGCGGTCGTAATGCGTGAGCGAGAAGCGCCGTGGCTCGCTCGTAACGAGGCTCCCTCTCTCGCGCACCCCAGGAGTACATAACAAAGTATTATAAAAGCATTTTATTGTTGCGCGGGAAAGGCGCAACATCGGAATCGTCATCGTTACATTTATGCGTTTCTTCGCGACCGTGCTGCTTCCCTTCCGACGTGACGACGACTACTCACTTCCTTCTTCACTCCACCTCCCCTGTCCACCGCCTGTTTCCTCTTCGCCATTTTTCCTTTTTATCTTACCTCCCCGCCACCCGCTGCTCCGCGTTCCGTTCCATCGCCCACGCAGCCTCGCGCCAAGAAAGAGGCGAGCTACGTTACAACGTTGAGATGAGAAGGTCGATGAAGCTTTATATTTACTCGACGAAGAATAAATTAAAACTCGATGGAATCCCGACGAACTTCGACCTGCGAGGTGCCGCGACTGTATCGATGCGCGAACGTTCCTATCGATAGTCATTCTGCTACACGTGGGCGCATTATATTTGTAAACTCTCGTAACAGCAACGAAGCTTATCGACTTACGAGGCGAACAATACGCGATAAAGAGCAAAAGGCGACGTATCCGCCACGGAAACGCACAATAGTGACCGCGTCGAGGTGCGTTTACACGCGCGCACGAGCGGCTCGGACGCAATTACACGTAGGGTGGGTGGCAAGACTTGGCTGCTTCCATGACACTCGTGCGCTCAATACACGCAGCCACGTGGCCGCGCAAATCGAGCCGAAAGCAATTACTCGTACGTCGGTTGGGCGCTAATTAAGCGCACGTACCCTTAACATAAATATGCTTAGAGCGGAGTAAGGCGAATTCGTCATCAAAGTGGAACCACCAAACTCTCCGGGATTGACGATAAGACGCGGACGTGTAATTACGTCTGTTCGCGGCGAATACGTGGAGAAAGGGGGATGAGGTGAGGAATCGAAGGATCCCTGGATGGAAGGCAAATCTTAATAGCTATACCATCGAATTCCAGGATATTCACATTAACCAACCGCAATCGACGTGTAATTACTCCACCACCTGCATTAGCAGCTAAAGTCCTCGTGAACCTCCCCGACCCCGAAGGAAGTACCTTTAACTGCTAGACCTAAGAAAGCCCCTTTCCACCACTCGAGAAGAAAAAGCACTCGTGAACAAAAGCGAAGAAGGGATCCTCGTGAGACTGTCCTAACGCCACTAAGGCGGCGACCGACGGTCTTAAGGAAGGAAGAAAAGACGCGTAGGAGGAGCGGGGTGAAGGCCAAGGAGCTAGTGCCGACGAGTGGATTCTCCTCGAGAAGGAGCACCGGGATAAAGGGAGAGAAAGAAGAAGGTCGAGGAGAAGGATGGCGGAATCGGAGAAAGAAGAGGCGATAGGGGTGTAAGCGTGGAACACGGTGTCGCGCTGGAGGAAGATCGGAGGGAGCTGAGAAGAGGTGAAGAGGGGAAGAAGGTGCGAGAGAGTGGGGAGAGAGAGATTGACCGTGGAGCGGGAGGTGATGAGAGGTGGGAAGGAGGGATTATGGTCGTGGAGTTTGCCGAGGGACTCTGGCCAGGGACGAAGAGGGGTAACTCAAGACAGGTCTAAGTGAGTCTTCCGGCCGGCAGGCAATGATAGCCCTGAGAACTGACCCGACCCCCGGATATGTATTGCGCATATATGTGGGAAGCCAACACAGACGCGCGCGCGCGCGCAGTAGAAGCGTAGCGACGACGTTAGGGAGCCCGCGATGTGTCACAACATTGTTCGTAGGCCTATTTGGTCGGACGCCTTCTCGCGGTGATGGCTTACTTACCGCGCGACGATCGATGCCCGAGCGGGCCCAAAGGGAACCGGACGTCGCATCGTCGAAGGAGGATTCGCGGTATTTGGATCGATCCTCGACTTCCCGTTCGCGATGGATGGGAAGCAATCCACTTGAAGTTTCGAACGGCCGAGAGTCTACTTGGCAACGCGAGTTCTCCATCGATGACGCTGGGGTTACGCAATTCGGATGGACGCGCGCAAAGAGAAAAAGAGCAGAGATTTTCATAGCGAAAGACAAGATAATTACCTGGCAATTCCCACGGCGAGATCGCGAAATAGCCTTCTACTATTGAATGGCGAATTGAATCCTCGACGGATCGGCGAGCCGCGCGAAGATCTCGCGATCGGGGACAAAAAACGAGCCGGATAAGAGCGAGTTGACGCGTAAGCGTGACAATATTCCTCGTCATGGCATCCACCGATAACGGATCGGATTGCTCGAAGGAGAGAACATTCGCACGCTCGCCGAGGGAGCAAGCTAGACGTGGCATTTGTAAATCACCGCTGGATTGCGTAACTGGGGCCTTCCGCGCCTCCACGTGGCCTTCAGTACCGTCGCGATAATTGCATCGACATGCAACGAGCTAACATCTGAAGAAGAGCTAACGTCCGTGGGTCTCGCGATTCTTCCTAAGAAACATATAGAATTATTTCACAGAGGCTTGAGAAGGCGCATTATTCGCTCGAGATGATTGAGCACCGTCATGAAATCAATTTCGCGAGTGGAAGCAAAACAGAGAGAGAAAGCCCTTGGACAAATTAACGAAACCAATTCCAACAAGAAAATCGACCGATCGCCATTAAGTCCACGTTCAAGATGCAATTCTGCTTCACGCGTAACGCGCCCAGCCAAGGAAGGCGTACGCTCGCTTTTCAACGTATCGGTAATTTGATTTTACGAGTGCGCGCAGTTGCGTGGGCGAATCTACGTGTCATTAAAGGAGCCCGTTCCCATAGACCCTTAAACGTGTCTTCTTGCACTTAGGTTCTCCTTAAATCTTAATGAGGTCCTCGCGCCCTGTTGGCTCTCGTTTAATGACGTCGAAGGTATCGCTTTAAAGCGACGCGATTGAGAGGAGTGAGGAGGTGACGAGAGAGGAAGAGTCGGAAGCGAGAGAGTGGGAAGGACGAAACGAGAGCAAAGAACGGAAGAAGCTTAAGATCGCGTGGGCAACCGCACCGTAGGACGATGGATGGCACGAAGCCGGGAGAGCGCTCTGAAGGAGTCATTTGTCTTCGTAGCCACTTTGCTTGTCAAATCGGGGCCGGCCCTATTATTACAGGGGATCGTCGTTAGACGCCGCACGATTTAAACGCGCCCGTTTTAAGCCAATATCCTGGCCACAAAGACAACCACTTCCGAGAGACCGCGTGGCGTCGTTTAAACGCCGCCTAAGCGTCTCAAGCCCGTCTCCTCCAGCGAGCACGAATAGGTGGGTCGCGTCGGGTGGAAATTATTCGACGAGGATGGAAAATCGTTTTGTAACGAGACAAACACGGACTACCTACCACGAAACGGAGTTAATTTCTTAACGAGTCGGCAATGAGCTCGATCGAGTATTACTAGACGGAATACATCGAAGTGAATCGTCGCGTTCACGGACGCACGAGCGCGAGGAAGAAGGGCGAGAACAATGGAGGGAGATGTGAGGCCCGAGGTGGGGGAACGAACTAGAGGAAAAAGGGATGGGCGATGCGGAAAGAGGAGGCGGAGGTGGAGTTGCGACACGCTTCCGAGCCCCGCGGTCTCTTATTTACTAATTCGGAAGTAATGTAAATAATCGCGCGATCGGGGCCGGACGGGCAATCACAGCACGAATGGCCAGGCGGAGCCTCTTTCAGGAGACGAGGTCCACTGACCACGTGGGACTCACGCGAAAGTCTCGACCCGCTGGGGCATCCGCCTCCCAGCGATCGCTCCGCGTCAATACTTAGCCGGTCCTCGCGATCGTCCAGGTGTATCGCCTTCCGTAGCATTGTCAACAAGTTCCGGATCTCAGATACCCGTGTATCTAGCGCTCCTGGCCTGTGGCTCTTTTTCTCGCTCAACCGCAACCGGCGTATTCAATTTATTTTTCATCGTCGCGCCTACAACCGGCAGGACGATCCCTATCGCGGAACGCGAAATATTCTCCTCCGTTCTGCCGGACGGACGACCGCCCCCCTAGAAGTTTCCGGCGCCTTCGTTCTCTTCGCCTTTTATTTACTACTTGCATCGGGGGTCCGATGAAAAAAGTAATCGGAATGCAGGACACCGGGACAACGACGAGAGAACGAGTAACGAAAACTGTCGGAACAATGCTTACCAACTCCCCGAGTAGAGTATTTTCTTTTATTCCACCGCACCGGACAGTCCTCGATTGTCTTTTCGTCGCCAGCCGCGGCGTCCATCGCTACCGTTACGATGGCTTGCGAGGTTACCGCGACCCTTCGGTTAACTTCGGGGTTACCGACTGACGAGGCAGGATGATCCTTTGAATTTTTAACATCCACCCCCCGAGAAAGGAGAATTACGTTTCTCCCGCGCACCGACCTACCCCACCGCACGCCGTCGCGGCAAGTTTTCATTACGCAGGTTAAAACGTTATGCATCATTGTTTGTACTTCTCTTGGCCGGCCCCGTGGGATCTCCTCCGACGTCCCAAGGACATTAATAAACGACCTATCTATCTCTATTTTCGCTCCCGTCGCTTTCGTCGCCGCCTCCTCCTTCACCAACCTCACTCCGCCACCCTCTCGCGCCTCTCACCTTTATTCGCCCCCCGGAACTCTCCTTTGCACCTAAGCATCCATCCTCCTCGGGCACCCTGCCTCTCTTTCACAGTCCTGCCGCAAGGACTCGTTATGAACCGCGTAAACTCTGTTTAATTAACGCGTGGACTGAAAGAGGAAGAATTTTCGATGTAACTGAGGCGCGTTACAGGCTACCGCCTGGGTAGAGCTACGGAACCCCGTCCATCGCGACTCTCTCTTTCTCTTCTGTCTCTCCCCCTCCCCTGCTCTCTTTCTCTCTCCGTCTCTTCCGACGTCGCCGGCGGAGTCGACTGGTACATGCAAGTCGGTCTGCAGGGGTTGCACAGTGAGAAGGGGTAGATACGGCGCGCGAGCAACGATGACGGCGGTGATGGTGGTGGTGGTGGCGGTGGTGGTAGTGGACGTGGACGGAACGATGACGATAGTCGATGTAATGCCAGCGATGCGATGGTAGTGGTGACGACGGTAGTGATGCCTGTGGTGGTGATGGCGGTGATGGTGGTGGTGGTGGTAGTGGGTACTTGAGAGAGCTCGCCGTTTCCCTTATTCCTTCAATCAACGTCAGCTGGGGAGGCGAGTCTAGTGTGTACACTGAGCAAATACTCGCGTGCTCCGCGCTAGAGCAGCATAGAACCTCGATGACTACATCATCCACGAAGATGGTGGTTAGCTAGACGCGCCTTCGGCCAACCCCGAGCAGACAGAGTCATTCGCGATCGATTCTTTCCGCGATATGAGCCGCCGCCGTCACCGCCGCAACCGCAGCCGCCACTGCTGCCACCCCCGCCCCCAGCTCGTAAATACCCAGGGTCCGATACGGACGGCGAATACCAGTAGGTAGATTCGCTTTCTCCTCGCCATCCCGCACCCCTGCACCTCTTTCGCGTAATCGATTCCGCTTAACCTTTTTGCCGAGACGATGCCCGGATTTTTTTGTAAGATCGGAGGTCATTAGAAAGAAGAAGAAGGAGAACGAAGAGAAATGGGGTAATTGCGAAAGGGGAAGATGCCGTTGAACGTGGATAATTCGAGAAAAGATACCGTGCTCAAAGACGCTCCAAAGAGCCAGGCCTCTTCCACTTCGCTCTCTTTTTCTCTCTGTCTCGTGTACATCGAGCACAGGTAGTATGAAAACAATACGAGAATCCTCTCCCCGGCCTCTCGCAACCCCGTGCAAGTGGACGCGGTAAGGAGATGGGTACCCCGGGTACGGCAGAATTAATTTCCCTCCCGGCCGGTGAGGAGATTTCGAGGAAAGTTAAAGGGATATTTAGCGATAGAGAGGCACTCGTTTATTAAACAAAAAAGGCGGAAGCATCGATTGAATCGATGAAACGAAGGAGCCTCCGTAAGTACTCCCCTCCCACCCTCCAACCCGTTGCCCTTTGTTACCGGATCGTGCGTTATCCCACTTCTCCGTTTTTCCACCCTCTCTCTATTTCTCTCTCTATCTCTCGCATCCCTATTTCTCTTCTTCCCTCTCGAAGCCTCTTCTCGCTCTCTCTTCTCTCATCGTCCCTGCGCCGGACTCGATCCGGACTCGTCCGAAGGCTCGCGCCTGGACGGGACACATTAAGGTGGAAAGGAAGAGGACCGGATACACGACGGTTACGCATGCATCATAGACTCGTCTAAACAAGCTGTTTAGACGACTTCAAGTTAACCCAAATTGACTCAATTGGATTAACCCGCGGCGCGGCTCACCCGACACTTGGGAACCGGCCCGTATCGTCACCTCGCCCCAGCTCACTCACTCGCCCGCTCGTTCGCACACTCTCGCCCATTCGCGAGAGAGCGGGCCAGTCTTTTGCTTCTCATGCAAATACGTATCGCGCTTATTTCGCCACTCCGATATTACCGTCGCGTCCCTCTCTCGTCGCGTTCCTCTTCTCCTCCTCCTCTCTCTCGTCCTCCCAGTCTCGCGCCCTCGTCAACGTCGTCGTCGTCGTCGCCGTGGTCGTTCTCGCGCGCAACAACCTTCTCCCTCCTTTCCACCCCTCCTTTTCCTCTTCGGCGAATTTAGCTGGTTAGCTGAATTGACGGCGTTTGGGAAAATTGGCTCGTATCCTCTTCCACTGAACGATCATAATTTTGCGAGAAGACTCTCGCCCTGTCGTCGCCCTCCTTCTCCTCCTCCCCCTCCTCCTCCTCCTCTCTTCTCATTTCCCTTTCTACTGTTAGGCACGGGTGCCAGCCGCGCCATCCGGACGCCTCCGTCGTTGCTCACTCAGATCAGATGCAGGGAGAGCGCGTTAACGCGTGTACGTTAATGTCTTTGGGTACATCCGGGTAGTCATCTTCATCGTAGTTGTCGGTGGATGAGGAACCTTCTAGTGCACTGCACCGGAGGAGAGTGTGTCGCTCCGCTTCCCTTGCGAGTGCGACGAAGAGTCGTCCGCTTCTCGAATCCGCTCATACACACCCACGGCCACACACACGAGCGCGTGACCTGCTGACGCACGTCCAGCTCCGTGTCCTGTCTCTCATGTCAATTTGCGGCGAGGGCCACGGAAGGAAGAGGCGACGGAGAGGAGGAGGAGGAGGTGGAGGAGGTGGAGGAGGTGGAGGAGGCGAAGGAGACGGGGCGAAGAGGAGTGGAGAAGAGGAGAACTGGATGCTTACGTAGAGTAGGAGCGTAGCATCGACGACGGGAGGGTGTTGCGGATTGGAGTGTCCGTTCCTTGGGTAACCATGGACCCTACTGTGGTTCCACCACCGCCACCTTCTCCTCCGTCTCCTCGTCCTCCTCTACCATCGAGGCATCGGTAACGCTGGTGCGTCAGTAGATCGGTACATATGAGTAGAGTCGCCACTTCTCTCTCTCTCTCTCTCTCTATCTCTCTCTATCTCTCTCTCTCGCTATGGCTCTCGTCCTCCCATCCTCTCCCTCTTCATCGTCGCTGCATCCCAGACTCTGTCTTTCTCCCTTCGCCTCTGCGCTCTTGGTTACTCTCCGCGATATATGGATCGTCGGAAGTCACCTTCCTCATTATCATACCAACCAGCCACTCGCCTCACTCCGGCACAGCCTTCATCCTGTGCCCTAGTCACTTACGGCTGGCCGGTGGTCAACCCAAGAGCGCGCCGCCTGCCACGGAACAGCCCGCGCGCCACTGTCCGTTCGCGGCCGGCCACGCTCGAGAACCCCTGCCCTGGGGGACAAGACGCAAGTCCATTATACTCAATCACGGCGTGATTGGCTCAAACGATCGGACCACCGCTCGTCGCACGCCGTTCCACGGAGCCGCGGACGTGCCACGTCGTATCTACCCGGTAACGTCAAGAAGGAACCCTCGTAACGTCGCTCGGTACGGCGCACGGACCTCACGGGAAATATCTCGCCCGCGCGCACCTCTTCGATCATCACGGATGAATCGGTCCGCCACCGAAAATAAATTCGCGACCGATCCGTGCCCTCCGCGAAGTCCTTCCCTCGCCACCCGGTCTCCTCCCAATGGCTTTGTCCTTTTTTCGCTCTTCGCATTCACGTTCTTCCCGGTCGTTCGTTTCGCGAAATTGCAGAAAAAGCTCTTAACGAGGCCCCCTCGCGCAATTGGCCATGCGCGGAGTCGGAACGCCCGATGCTCCCATGGTTTGGCATACTTTTGGGAAAACGACGTGAGGCAGCTTCCAGACGCTGCCGACTCGTCGTCCGCGCGCCCGCAACTTTGGCAATTGAATATAATTAAGTAATTTCGCGGGCGCCGACGACGATACCGGGCGAGGGGGTGAGGTGCTCGGAGGAAGAGGCTCGGGCAATCCGCTCGCTCGCGAGGAGCCATCGTCGTCGCGCAAAAACTGTGGAGCCGAGTTTGGATGTCTGCCATAAGAAGGGCCGCACCGAGCGTCGCGAAACGCCCGATGACAATAATGTCCGTAATCCTGGACCGGCTCTTGGCTGCCAATATGCCGTGGACGTATCTACATAACTGCCTCGGGAAAGTAGCCCGTAGCCAATAAAAGAGACGGAGAGAGGCTGCGGAATCTGTCGTTAAGCCTCCACCTCCATCTCCTCCGCTTGATTTCGCCTCCTCCTCCACCTCGGTTTACTCCAGACACAAATCTGGGACTCTCCCTCCCTCTCCTCGTTTTTCTCTCTCCTTCCAATCCCGGTCTAGCTCGTTACCATCTCCTTCCTAAAACAGCTGCCATTGTCGAACTAAGACAAATAGGAATTCTCATAACGGATGTAGTGGCGTTGCTTGTCTAAATAAAAAAAAAAAAAAAAAAGCGCCCCCGTTTCGCGCTCGCCAGAAGGGTACCGAATTGTTCTGCCTAGCCTCTGAAATTCCTCTTCGTGGCTTCATTCCGAATGGCTAGGATTCTTACGATTTTTGTTTCTCCGCAAGTCGAGAACGGGATTGAAAGGGAAGGAGATATAGGATAGGACGTCGAAGGGTGACACTGGTGATGGCCAAAGGTTTTTCCCAATACGATCGCAAATCTCGAAGAACCCATGCACCCCCTCCGCTCTCTGGAAGCTCCTTTGAGCGCCATTCCCATGACTTCTGGCTATGGGAAACTCTAACGTCTGATATTGAAGGCTACAAAAAATCCAGCGGCGCCCTCGGCCCCTCCTTTTTCTCACTTTGACTCCCGAGAAAGGAAGTACGAACAACGGTCCTTGCTCTCACGAGCGTAGACCCTGGAACCAACTCCGAAACGCCGGTAAAATTCTCCTTCTCTTTTTCTCCTACGAAAACAATCGAACGTGGAAGAAATATATTCAACGGCACTATTCTTGGACGTTGGTCCAATTCTATCTACGCGCTTCTCTCGAGGAAATAGACATGTGGGCAGGAGTTACAAAAATTTAACTGACTCGAAAATAAGAGAATCAATCCACACCAGAGGCGACGCCAGTGCTCAAGATCAAGGAGGGCCCCCTTCGGGGGCATTCAGGTGGCTCCTCCGACCCCCGGTTTAAATGTCCAGGTATAGGCACGCCCGTAGGTAACTTCTCGAGACGGGCTCTCCCTTCGAGGGAGCGCTCCAGCGTCGTGGAAAGGTGAAGGAAAGAGAATTAAGGAAGGAAGAGAAGGATCGCGGGGAAGAGCGAGGTGCATAAGGAGGGGAACCTTCGAGAAGAAGGTTGAAAAAGGTCGTCTTGGCGCGATTTCGAAGCAGCGCGTGCCAGCTGCCGTTTCGAGGCGTAACCGACGTTTCGGCTTCTTGTTGCCATTGTTGAGGGAACCCTCTATGGCCCCCCTAACGTCTTAGGGCATCAACGGGCCCCTTCGTACGAGCGTCTTAAGAGTCTCGCCGAGTAACCAGTAGCCACCGGCTGGACGAAGCCATCGTCTACCCTCTACCGGTTGGCTCGTGCCGCTGGGTGGAGGCCTAACGGTTACCGTTCTCCTTGGTTTCTCTCCTCATCTTCTGCTTGTTGTCGGAAGTATCGCGGTAAGGGAGCCGCGTTCCAATCGGGCGAAGGTCGAACGGCGGCGCGTATCCTATTGCACGAGAAATGCGCGTTTCTGCGATCCAAAGATCTAGGAATCTATCGTATTTCCGTTAGAGAATCAGTCGATGCGTAGCCGAAAGATCGTGATTCGATTATAACGAGGATTACCCGTAACACGCATGCAACCAGGGAGGCATTAGAATAGAGTCATACCTGGTTTCCAATTTATTCCCACGATTAATTCCCGTCCAAACTCCGCCGGCATCCTTAAAATAACCAAGCACTGGGCGATTATCGGTGCCTATCATCAGGCGGAGGCGCGCGCGCTTGCCGCGTGTAACGTACTTGTGAATGGGCAGAGCAAAATCGAAAATGAAAACGGAGGAAAGGTCACGCTCTCTCCCGCGTGCCAGAAATAACACGCGCGGAAAGCGTGGCGTTGACCTACATTGTTTTTGAAACGCGATTAAACTCATTGAAAACGACCGAAGGTAGATTAATGGCCCTGAGCCGAGTAACCGCGAAAACGCGCGGGGGCAAAAAGCGAAACAAATTTAACGAGCTGTGAATTATGAAAATCGGTGACAGGCCGCGGCGCTTTTAAACTCTCTCTCTCTCTCTCTCTTTCCCTCACTCCACCCGCGAGTCCTCTCTCGCTCGCACCCCCTGGTACCTCGCACATACCCCTTTCATCCCTCTCCCCATTTTACGCGCGTCCTCCCGCACAGGCCGCCTCCCTCTCGCCGTCTCGCTCGCTCCCATCGCGTCGGTTTGGTTTGGGCGCGTGCCAGTGAATCGAAACGATTCGAATGCAAAATAATAATAAAACAGTGGGAGCCGCGGTGGGATGTGTATGTCGAGGGTGGAGGAAGGGGTGGGGCCTCGAGGGTGGGAGATGGTGGGGTCGACAGCGCATTAACGCAATTAACCTCCAATTAATAACACATCAATTGACACCCGGTCAACTTGTTGCATCGGAGCAGCCCGATAATATGCTGAACGCGCGTGAATCGCGCGCGTGTACGTGTCCCCCGCATATACGTGTGCCCGTTCGCTCTCTCCCTCATAGTCTCTCTCTCTCCCTCCTTCCCTCCACGTGACCGTGCAAGCTCGTTTGTACAAGTCTACTATGCGGAGTCGCGCGCGCTACACGGGATTGCTATACAGCCGCAATGCTCGCGCGTAACACACCTTCGCACGTGGGAACCGCAGTCGGTCTGATGCTAACACCGGCAAGAATATTATCGCGGGATGCGTCGCTTTCCCCCTCTTAAAGGAGTCGCGCGGTTACGGAGGCAATTTTGCGAGAAGAGTGTCGGAAAGGGTGGAAGTGGTGCCTCGGAACGACGAGCGGGATAATAATGAGACGAATGTTGGAATAATTTTGTAAGGAGGGGTAGAAACCTGGCGTTTGCTGGGACTTGCGGGCGGAGGAGGCGTGCCACGGCACCACCAGCCGTGGTACCTCCACGATGGACATGGACTAATGGACACAGTCGGGTTCCCATGCAACCCCCTGCGAATACTCTCACCGCATGACACCTACAGGGGGTAGAATTCCGATGCACATGCCGCCCGGTCTATGTTGCCTCGTCAACGTCATGTGGGGTACTCTAAGCGCGATCGCGCGCCATATGATGCGCGCGCGTAAGTGCAAGCTGGTCTAACCCTCCCGACGAACCTTCACCTCCTCCATGTCTTCTCGAATCTTATCTGCGAAGCTTCTTCGAGAAGACGTGTAGTAATATCGACAAGTGGGAAAAGGACAAAAAAATCTACCGGCGTTCGAACATACGGCAGAAGAGTTCTTCGAAGCTAGAGATACAATAAAGAACCCATGCATTGATTAAAGCGCGAATTTTACTTACCTTGAGCCGCAACGTTTGTGAACAGTGGTTCGATTTTTCTCGATGAATAAGCCTCGTCCCTTCTTATCGGTATCTCTCGGCAAAGGAGCGTGGGAAGAGAGAGAAATGAGAGTCCACCTAGAGTTTTAATTGTGAAATTCACTCCCGTCGTCGGTCGTCGGACCCCCGATAGACGAGACCCGATCGATGAAAAGAGATTAACGAACGCTTTCCTCGCCTCGGGGGCTTTCGAGGCCAGGGACCGTCCTTCCTTAATTACCCAAGGTGTAGGTGAAAGTTATCAGGACCGATAGTTCCAAACAATAGCTACCTCAGTCAGTAATCCGTTAACAATGCCGGTGCACCCAAGGTGTCTCGAAAGTCATGACCCGAGTTTTAGCCGACGCTGTCCTTGGACGATCGATATAATCGATGCTTGCCAAAATTTACCTCGAAACTGCTCGTAAGCCGTTGATAAACGAGAGTGATTCACGAAATTCTATTCACCTTACAAAGGCTTGCGAATAAAGTCGGTCGAGGTAGATCGATCATTTTTCTTTAGCAAAAATTTCTTGAAAATTAACGCGAGCAGAGTCATTCTAACCATCCTGGGTACCCGACTGCTCGAGTCCGAGCGTCCACAGGTATTCGCCCCGTGAACAAAGCGCCCTTGCGTGTAATTAGCCCGCTGCGTCTACTTCCGAACGGAGGAAGCAGTGGGAGCAGAGTTCCTGAAGCCATTTCCGGTGGGGCACCACGGGCACCTTTTCGTACCCTCCTCCCGCTTGCCGCGTCGGTTCCACGCATGACGGCCCACAGGGAAGTACCGATTAAAGGTAGGAAGGACAGGAACCGTTTTTCCGACCCCCCTCGAAGCCACCGTCGTCGCAGACGCACGCAGGTACCGCCAGGGGCCATTCCTAGACCTTATCGAGGTAGAGCCCATATGTCATCCTTGAGGTAAATGAGTCTTCGTACACGGGGCACTATTAGGTAGACACCCCACGTGTACTAAAATAATTGCGATCGGTCCCGCCCTGCTCGTTACTTACGAAGCTTCGTCATTCGCGAGAAATTGAGAGAACCCTGTGAATTCCAATTGCAAATTCCCCGTCGTTGCGGAAAAGCATCCTCGGCGATCCCCAGTGACTCTACAGCGTGCAACACTCTCTTCTTCTGCTTCACTTGAAAACCTGGAAACTGACGAAATGAAAAAATGTGTTTTAAATCGTCGGAATAAATTCGTTGCCTCTTTCTCGTCTCATCGACGCCGCTTCATCTTTCGGCTGCGCCTCTCTCTCCCCCTTCTCTCTCTCTCTCTCTCTCTCTCTCTCTCGAAATTGTTGCTCCTCTTTGCAGATCACGTACCTTTTACTGGTCTTTTATTGCTACTGCTTGTCGTGTTTGGAACTCCGTGCCGCCAACTGCACGCAAGGCATCCACCATTGGTGGGTTTAAAAATACTGCCTTTTCTTTCTTGTTGAGAAACAATTGAATCATTTGTCTTTTTCCTTTTGTTTCTATTGCTTTCTCACACTTTTATTATTTGTTTTCTGTAATTTTCGGAATCTTATATGGGACCTTAGGTGCTGTAGCTTAATAAAATATTCATTCATTCATTCTCTTTCTCGTTCTCTCTTTCTTTCACACCCTCGTTCTCTTGGCTTTCGCTTTGAACGACGCGCCTCTCGCCGAGCGAACGGTTGCCTCCTGCCGCCGATGCGTATGCATTCGGGCGGTCGCGCGTCGTCGATAAATAGGGACGAGTACCTCCGCGCACGGCGTCCTCGAACGAACGGGGCGGCTCGTGCGTAGGCGAACTATGGAATATGTCGGTCTATTGAGCGCAGGTGCTTTAAGCTGCTCAGCTGTTGCTTCGGATCTCACACAGGCAGACCCACCCACACTCACACACCCGCGTCCACGCACGCATGTTCGCGCATTCTAGGCCTACGTGTGAGCGAGTCGCGTCGGCGTCGCAACGCCCCAAAGTCCCGCGCCGTACGTGCCGCGGGCACCCATACGCGCGCGCACGTGCGTGCAAGACGTGAAAAACGACTGCGTGCATCGGGAAGAATCGTTGTCGATTCGATCGGGGTGACGAACCACCCTCGAGCAGTTCTATTCCATGATAACGAGAGCTACGATCATGACCCTTCGGGGGGAAAAGGAATAAGAGAAAGAGGGAACGATGTGGAAAACCAGCCGAAAGCTTTGGCCGAATGCACGGCGAGAGGGTGAATTTGGAAGAATGCTGATACTCGATGCAATCGTTTGTCTCTAATTGTAAGCGAAGGATCAAACATTTTGCTATTTCTTCGTGGTAAATCCCCAAGAGAGGTGCCCAGAGATCCCGGAGAGGATTTCGTCTTCGAATGCCGTCACTCCGTAGACGAGCAATACTCGCGGAACGGTACTCCCTCTAAGCACCGTGCGAGTACCGTCATATGCATGACGAAATTAGAAGGTCGTAGTCGGCGGAGCGCACGCTGAACGAGTAAATATAGACACAGAGCTGGCCGGCTCGCTCTCTCTCTCTGTCTCTCTCTCTCTCTCTTGCTCTGTGCTCCGCTCACTCTGGTCAGGGCAGACCACCAGATGGGCCTGGCCTGCTCGTCCAAGTCTCCGGCGATGAGTCGCGCTATCAATTATTTTTTTGTGCCCCTTTCTTTCGCCCTGTATCGACCGTCACCGTGAGCGAGCAAGCGAGGAGCTCGAGGAGACACGCACCAACCCCCTTCTTTCCCTCGTACGAAGAGTCTACTTGGCGGAACTGCTTATGTATCGAATAAGATATTCAGCGCAGGCAATTTTCTTATGGCCCGTTCCTCGCTAACTTCACTCTCTCCCCTCCTCCTTTACTCTTCGTCGTACGCCACCCTGCTCCTCCTCTTCTTCTTCTCTTCCAACCCCGACGGCGCCACGGGTCGCCGTACTTTGCTTAGTTTTTGCTCACCAAGTCTCTTCTCGTACGGCACTCGGCCTGTGGATCACCCACCCACAACTATCGAGAAGGTGGAATAAGGTACTCCCCCCAACTGTCGCCCGTGCCTGGTCCTCTTCGTCTTCTTCTTGCTTTTTGCCTCTCTCGGATTCTACCGCTGTATTTTTAACAAACCGTAGACTTTGCCGGACCCTTTATCGTTGTTCTAACCCAATGTTGGTACGATCGTTCGATGAACCGATACGGCGCCGGCACACGTCTCTTTGTGAAGCGAACTAACGAGTGGGCGGTATTGGGGATGATAAGAACGAGAGGCGGTGGCGAGTAACGCACGAGGGCGACTGGTACTTGGGCTACGAGTTTTCGGCTTTCTCTGTTCCAGAAAGTGTATCCCGTTTTATCGGTATACCAAAATAATATGGAACAGTTAAGTTATTACGATGCGGGCGAGAAAACGATAAACTGATAAAATTGGGAATACTCGGTAATTATCGAAAAGAAGTAATGGATTATAGAGAGACGTTGCGATCCTTCAAAAAAAAAGGGAAAAATTTTAACAAGAGAGTTTGGAGCGCCTCGTACCAAGGATTGATTATCCATTCTCACCTCAAACGGATACGTTTCTTCCGTATTAGAACGCTTCAGCCAAAACTTTACGCAGCACGGTCCACCTCGTGGTGAAAGCAAAAACCAATATTAAGTTAACAATAATATGTATAGTGCGGAAAGTGATGCACGCATTAAGCTTATAGATGAGCAGATCGAGGAGCACGCGCTCGGTCGATTCTCCCTCTTTTCCAACAATGGAAGCAAAGATCGGCGGACGGGATTCCACTCTTTATTCGCGGCTCTGACACGCGCGACTTATACAATGCCCAGGCGTATCTCAGTCGTGGAAACGTGACGCGCGCAAGGCGACGCCTCTAAAGTTTTGCCTTATATCCGCGGAAGCGTCGTTTCTTCCAATACCGCTGTCCCTATATATAGACCAGGCTTAAAACAAACTACGCTTTACTATTAACGTTTCCACGAGAATCGATTCTACCCTTCTCCTCGTCGATGCTTTACGCGCCTAGACGACGAAACTCTTTTAGCATCTCTTACCCTCTTGAACGCGCGTCGACCGCGTATAACCGTAGGGGTAGACAAACTATAGGAGCGGTGAACGTCGATTTAACGTAGCTTCTTTTCCATTTACCCTGTTGCAGACGGATAGAAGAAGAAGACGAATCGCGGCGAGGAAAATCGAGACGAGGGAGCGAGGGGCACCCAGCCCTTTGGCGTGCTCGAAGGATGCAGCTCCCAGGCGGGAGCACGAGGATTCCGCCCGCGAGAGCCCCGGCCTCCCCCCACGCGATCGTCAAGATAATAAAGAATCCTGTAAGCTACGTCGCACCTACGACGACACAACGCAGCAAGCAGCCACCGTTCGTCAAGAGTAGTAGCAGCACCAGATACGGCGATACGGCTGGCTGTTGCCGTTGGAAGTACAACAGCGCGAAGAATAGCGAAAGTAGAGGTAAGAAGTGCAACGGAAGCGAGCCGACGCTCACGAGGAAGAGCCGTCGTCATCCCGAAACGAGGACGAACAGTCGACACCGAACCACCGAGAATCTCCAGCTGTTTGCGTCAGCCCCACGGCGGAAGGAGGGGGGCGAGGAATAGTGAAAAGTAGGCGCGAAGGAGGCGGTGAAGGAGGACGAAGGGAGGAGAGGAGAAGGAAGAAGGAGAAGCGGTGGGAGCGAGGGAGAAGGGGAAGAAGGAGGAGGAGGAGGAGGAGAAGGAGAAGAGGAGCGTGCAGAAGTTCTCCTCCGGGAAGGAGAAAGGTGCCGGCGTCGTCGTCATCGGCGGCGGCGGCGGGGGTGGTGGAGGAGGAGGAGGTGGAGGCGGAGGAGGAGGCCGCGGCAATAAAGGCGGAGGACGAGGGAGGTGGAGAAGGAGAAGAAGAAGGAGGTGGAGTAGGTAAGGGGGAAGGACAAGGAGCGAAGATCGCCGGCGGAGAAGGAGACGGCGAAGGCGAAGCAGGCGGAGAAGGAGGTGGAAAGGGGAGGACGGAGGCAATCGGAGTGGGGAGCACGAGGGGCTAGAATCACAGAAGGAAGGAACGAGGAGAAGAGGCAGCAAAGGTAGTAGGGGAAACGAAGAGTGCAGGGTGCAGAAGCAGCAGCAGCAGCAGCAGTAGCAGCGGCAACGCGCTGAGCCACAAGGGGCTATTCGAGCGAGAAGGGGAGGGGTGGCAAGGAGCCCTGGCGGGGAGGGGACGCGGAGGCCTTCGGGGGGCCGACCAACCAGACGGCCGATGATGTCATCGGAGGAGGAGACCGAGTGTTTCGCCCTCTACGGAGCAACCACGGAAAGCAAGCAACAGCAACTCCTGAAGAAGCAGAAGCGCACCAGACAACGCGTGGACGCCGGTGAGCCACGCAACAGCTACTCGAGTATACCGAACTTCAGCTCCCGGCCATCCTTCCTCGGTGGTGGTCTATACGGCTCGATCTTCAGTGGCAGCGGGCCGCCGACGCATCAGCAGCAACAGCAACAACAACAACAACAACAGCACCACCAGTCCCAGTCGCAGCAGCAGCAACAGCAACAGCAACAGCTCCAGCAACAGCAAGCTGGAGCGACCGGCAGTCAAGGTCACTTGAGTGCAGCAACGACGGGCCCAACAACCCAGCAGCATTCCGCCCACGCGGCTTTCGGTTTCTTCGGGGGACCGGGCTTCGGCCCCGCCAAGATGCTGAACGAGTTACTCGGTAGACAGGTGAAGCAGGCCAGTGACGCTGGCGGCTCGCCGCCAGAAGGTGGTCACGGGATGACCGGTGCCGGCATGGATCCCGCGTCTAACCTGCAACCGGGAGCTGTCGTTAATTGTGACGATCCCGCCACCGCCGAGCTCACCCAGCACATGCTCCGTGACATATTGCAAGGCCGCAAGCTGTCCGCCTTATCCGTGCCGGAGCAACCCAACAACAACAACAGTATACATAGTAACAATAACAACAACACCACCGCGGACCTGCTCAAGTCCCAACAGCAGCACCAGCAGAGTCCGCAGCAACAGCATCAGAACAGTGATAGTGCGCGCAGTGGAACGGTGCAAAGTGGCGGAGAGGAGAGTGGTGATGGAAATAACGTCGTGGTGAACACCGCGAATCATAGCGATCGTGATACCGTGATGCCAGGTGACGCGGAGGACAGCGCCGAGGATGCGGCCTCGGCTGCACGTGCTATGGAGGAGGCCTTCGCCGAGGCTGGAATGGAACCCGGGGCCAATCTCGATGTATCTGACTGCGAGCAGAGTTTACCGCCTAGTCCCACGGCGCCAAGGTCAGGTTCCGTGTCGGTCAAGGAGGAGCTCCAGGATTCTATGAACATCAAGCGCAGCCCGAGTCACTCGCCCTGTCCGATCGTACCCAAGACCGAGACTAGCTCGCCCACCACCGAGATCAAACGTGCCCGCGTCGAGAATATAGTCAGCACGATGCGCAGTAGCCCGGCGCTACAGCCCGCCACGGTAAACGGCTGCAAGAAGCGAAAGCTTTACCACCCGCAACAGCAGACCGTGCACCACGTACTTCAGCACGACGTGAACGACAGCATCATTGACGACGAGGAGGAAAGCGAGGAGGAGGATCCGGCTACGATAAGGCAGAAGCGCGAAGAGAAGGACAACCTCAAGAGCCAGCTGAGGAAGCTCCACGAACAGCTGGCCGTTATGCAACAGAAGTACAACGAGCTTTCGAGCAGAATGGAGCCGGACACGAGCGAGAGCGGTGACGCGCCTACGAGTCCTCAGCATCATCCCCAACCACCGCCCAGACCGCCCAGACCTCACCCACCAGCCTACAACGGACTTCCGGGTCTCCCGCCCGATCATCCGCATGCCGCTGCGGCCGCGATGTACCACATGGGCCACAAGCTCTATCTCGAGCAACAGCACGCCGCGCTCGAGAGGATGAAGCAGCACCAGGAGGCGGCGGTCAGGCAACAGCACCAGCAACAACAACAACACCAGCAGCAGCAGCAACAGCAGCAGCAGCAGCAGCAGCAGCAACAGCAGCAGCAGCAACATCAACGACAGAGCTCCCCGCAGCCGCCGAGTCAACCGCCACCGGCCAGTCAAAACACTACCGGGCCATCCACGCCACAGACACCGCAGATGCAGCCCACCGGCGCGTCTATGCAGCATAAGGACTATCAGGAGAGGTTAAACGTTTTCCGAGGGGCAGCCGCGGCGGCAAGCTCCTCGGGGCCTCACATAACGGGCGCGGAGCTCGAAGGCTTCGCGGACATCCTAAAAACGGAAATCACGTCCTCGTTGACGAACTTAGTGGACAGCGTGGTCGCGAGGTTCGTTCAACAGAAGAGGTTTATCGGTAAGCAGAGTGAGGCGGCTCAAGCAGCAGCCGATCAACTTAACAAGGACCTCCTACTTGCGAGCCAAATGCTCGAGAGGAAGTCCCCGCGGACGAAGGTAGTGGACAGAGGAGCACCGCAAATACCCGGTGGCCCAAACGGGTCACGGGGGCCCCTCAACGGCGGGCCCCCTCCTCCACAGCCTCCGGGATTCCTCCCAATCGGAGCCATGGGTGGTGGTCCTCATGGTCCTCACTCTGGCCCCACGGAAAGTAGTCAGATGAATCAGTTGCCACCACACGCGAGGGTCAACAGCTCGATGTTTCAAACCCCGAAGCCGCCTATGTACATGAGCCCGATGCCACCGCAGCAGCAACAACAGCAGCAACAACATCAGCAGCAACGTGAGCAACAGCAGAGAGAACCGCAACAGCGTGATCAATACTGTAACTTAAGGGCCGACGAAAGAGAGAACAGGGATTCGGAACAGAATGAGGCACTTTCCCTCGTTATGACCCCTAAAAAGAAGCGTCATAAGGTAATTAGGGTGCGCACTTTCACTTAGTCATCTAAGTCACTGTTTTACCGCTTCGCTTATTTCCATCGCTCCCACCGATCTCACTGATCCTTATTCCACCCTCATCGTCTTATAATTTCCCCGTAGACGCAATTACCCTTACCCCGCACTGGCCAACCGCTCTCGTTCTAGAAATTCAACCATACTAATTCAATTGTACCTTCACAGGTCACCGACACGAGAATAACACCTAGAACGGTATCCAGAATCCTGGCGCAGGAGGGAAACGGGTCGCAAGGCGGCAGTGATAGTCCACCGCCACCGCCGCCCCCGAGACCCTACCACCCGCCCCCGCCAATGCTGCCGGTCTCTCTGCCAACGAGCGTGGCGATACCAAACCCAAGCCTCCACGAGAGTCAAGTGTTCTCGCCGTACTCACCATTCTTCAATCCTCACGCCGGTCATCCAGGTCAGGTACCACCCCCGGGTCCACATCACCTGCCTGCGAGTCCTCCCGGTGGAGGTGTAGAACTCAGGGATTCCCCTCCACTGCCCCATCCGCCGGCCATGTTGCACCCTGCCTTATTGGCAGCTGCCCAACACGGTAGTCCCGACTACGGACACCTCAGGATGGACAGCAACGACCGGGCTAGTGACTGCAACTCCGCCGACATCACTTACGACGGAATTCAGCCTACAATATCCTTTTCTAATGCTATGTCGAACGCGCGAGTGCAAGAGATCCTCCGAGGGACTTCTCGAAAGATCAGATTTCGAACGGTTCTTTACTGTTTTCCGAGGAACCCGTCGTGAGTCCGGTTTATCTGTAAAAGTGTCGGATGTAGAAGGAGTAGGGTGTTGTAAGAGATAAGGATTCGGGAAGGAAAGAGTGGGCGTGGAAAAAAATAGCGATAGAGACGTATGTATATACGGAGACGGAGACAAAGGGTGCAAGAAAGAGAGAAAGTGGAAACAAGACAGGGGATGATGAGGAGGAAGGGAGGTGGGACGTAATGACGACGCTTAGGAATGTTTTTCGCAATGGAGACGCGAAGCCGGAAAACTTCACGAGGGGCGGACCGAGTTTTCCAGGTAGAGAGAAAGGCGCCTCCTTCGCTCGCAAGGAGAGAAGCCTTCGGGAGAATAGAGGGTGGGATGGTCGTGGAGGTGGAAAGAGCGGTGGGAAGCTCGGACGAATGTTAGATTAGTTTGCCACGGAGTTAGGCTAATGTTGGCTGCACCTACGAGTAGAGTTTGTCCGGCAACAACGCGCCGAGGCCGAAACTTCTTTGCCTACTCGCCTCCACCTTTACCCGCCTCTCCCTCCTCCACCTTCACCTTCTCCTTCTCCTCTTCCTGGCCTGCCGTCGAGTCTCGGCCAACTTTGCAAGCCAATAATCTGTCCCGCAATTTCGAAATTCAACCGCGGAAACGAGAAGGAGGAGAAGGAAGATGAAGAGGAGGTGGAGGCGGTGGAGGCGTACCGAGGCAACTTCCTATCGCGAAGGACTCCTTTGCGACTTATCGTTAGATAAGTCTCCTCCTCTTCCTCTCCCTCTCTCTCTCTCTCTCTCTCTCTCTCGTCCTTCCGGTTCTCCTCCTCCGCCTCTACCACCCACTCACGAGCAGCAGAACGCTTTAAGAATTCATCCTCTCTCCACCACCGTGATCATAGGATGGCTCAGCGAGACGCTCTCACGAGGAATGTCGATCGAACGTTCGCGCTCGCCCGAATCGCACCCCAACACGAACGGGTCACGTGCTTTCGCGCGCGTATAACCGCGGGTCCAATGAGCGAACGACTGCCACCTCGCCTCGACCAATCGGAGCTCTCGGCGCGTCTTGTGCAATTCCACTCGCGACGATCAAAGTGCCTCGCAGCGCGCCGTCGACGTCGGCGTGTCGGTCTAATAGGTACCGTCTAAGTGTAATTTAAGCCACACGGCCTACGAGTCGCCATGACCCCATAAAATCTGCTCTCGGGCGCAGAGTGTTTTAAAAATAGAGTGGCCGTGCTAAACGGTATTCCGGAGATAAGACACGTCCTTAACGTTCTCGGATCGGATCGGTAAGTTGTGATCAGCGAGCGCGAAAAGTTCAGCAGCTGGCGATTATCGCGCATGAGGGGACCAGCCGCGGTTAAGCCGGAGAATGACGCCGGGCGCCGCGCCGGCCGGACGCTTCCTCAGTTTCCGAAAGAGGATGCGCGCGCGAGCACGTTTGAGCTTGCGGATTGAGCTTGCATCGTGAAAGAGAAAGAGAGACGAAGAGAAGAGCATGTGGAGACTGTAGGAGATAGGTGGGAAGGGAGTCCGTGTATCACACGTGCACGTGCAGGCGCGGGTCGCGGTGCACCGGTTGCGGGCACGCGATTGTGCACGTGGGCGTGCTCGTGTGTGTACCACGACGTCGTGGAGGGTATCATCGACGTC
This sequence comes from Tiphia femorata, assembly GCA_944319695.1. Taxonomy (NCBI): domain Eukaryota; kingdom Metazoa; phylum Arthropoda; class Insecta; order Hymenoptera; family Tiphiidae; genus Tiphia; species Tiphia femorata. The sequence continues at coordinate 9,279,035 of OX090902.1, forward strand.
GTCCTCGTCGTCCTCAGCGTCGTCGTCGGCGTCGTCGACGTCGCGAGCGGGGGTGTATGTGTGCGGGGAGGGTGAGAGGCGTAACGGTGGCGGACGCGATGCATGCTCGGAACTGCATTGCCGTGTTGGTCCCGGGCGTTCGATAGGATAGCACCGACGTTCTTTGCCGCCTTTTTAGTCGGCCTTTGATGTAAAATCAATGGGGCATTTTTCGCTCCTCCTGTGGGATAGGATAGGTCGAGAGAGCCTCGTGGATCGCCAGCGACGCCGACGTGACGCAATCCCCTCTCTCTCACTCTCTCCCTACTCTCACTCTTTTTCTTTCTCCTTTCCTCCTTCCTCATCCTCTTCACCGGCTGTCCCTCGGCCCATCACTCTTTCCAGTTCTTTCGGTCTCCAATGCCGTCAGTTGATGATTCAGCCATATCGGTGGATCCCCCTACTTTTCGTACCTCCACAATTTCTCCCGCATTTTCTCCCATCGTTCTTTTCTTTCGTTTCAATACTTTCTACGAATAGTCAATATTTCGCGTACTTCTCCTCTCTCAGCCTCTTATTTGCTTCTTATCCGTCCTCTTCATCCGTTCCTAATTTTTCCACTCTGGTGAAACCGAACGAGCGAGGGACAGAGGGGAGAGACGGGAGAGAGAGCGCGAGAGAGAGAGAGAGGGGCGAAAAACTCGTAAGTAAACAGAAAAAGAGGGAGAGTAGGTGGAATCAAGGGAGAGAAGCATTCGCGCGACGAACGGCTAAGGGGAAAGCTGGAGAGCGAAACAACCCTTATTACGGTCTGGCATCTCGTTATCACTCGTCGTGCGGTACCGCGAAACGCGAACCGGATTGGGCGCGTGCGTTCGGCGCGAACTGTGGCACTGGTAGAATCGTTCGCTCGTGAACAACGAGTTTGCTTATGCTTCGAGATAGAGGAAAATAGGGGGACGAAAGAGTGGAGACGGAGCCAAAAGAGAGAAGAGAATAACGGAGAGATAGAGATAGATAGAGAGAGAGAGAAGGAGAGAGAGAGAGAGAGAATGAGGGAACTCGACGCGGCGACATTGACGCCCGATGACGCCAGATGCCAGATGCCCGATGCGAACTGAGCTCGAAAGCCGCTCATATCGAACTAAATGATTCTTCCGCGCGCAACAAAATAATTCATCGACGAGAGGCCATCGCCATCTGAACGAATCTCGACAAATCGGCATCCGACGAGTTGTACATAATTGGAAGGGGACTAAACGGACGACCGGTTAATCGTCGCGAGTGAGCCTCCTGCATTTTTAGCGATCGTCGATTAACCCTGTTAGACCGGAATCGAGAAATCTGCCTGAGGAATATCGATGAGAAGTTGGAGAAGATATTAACAAACGTATTCTGGCTCGCGGTGGGAACAGTCGAAATCGGTCCGAGTAATGATTAACAAGGCGCTATAATGCAGCGACGAACTTCGACGATGACTTTTAATGAGAGAAAGTGTTCGTGGAAGCGCTTGTCGAGGGAAAACGGAAAAGTTGAGGCACTTGTTAATTGATTCGAGTTAGTTCTAAAAACGTGCTTCAGCCGAGGACTTAGGGGACGGGGTACATAGAGTCGCTTCGAAATCCCGCGAGTAGTGCAAGGAACGCGAGTCGGACGAATTAGGTGGATAAGAATGCGATGAAACCACAGCGAAGAGATCCTATTACCGATAAGGAGTCGGTAAGGCTTCCGCTGAGGATGCGACCAATCGTGGGTCAACCTGGACGAGAACGTTAGGCCCCTACCTGCCGCCTCCCCTGGCGACGTCCGCAGCTTGTACGATTTCTAATCCGATTCGATGCGAAGGAAACATGATTAAGTTTGAGATATGCCGGTTGAACGGCTCCGAGATCTCCACGCCTACGAGTTCCTCCCGGTAACGGGAGTTTCTTCTTGGGGTCACGATAGATCGTCTCCTAGGTCTTCATCTTGTTAGAATGTAAAAAAAAGAAAAAAACTAGAGCACCCATGGTGACCAACGAGTAAGATGTAAATTAAGATCAATCATTGTCGAGTATTTCCTTAACCACGGTGAACTCGTCGACCTTGACGCCGATGCATCTGAGGAAAGCGAAGCTGATGTTCTTCTGGGTAAGGTACCCGTCCTCGGCCGTCCTCAAGATGTACTTCCCCGACATCAAGTTCAACAAGAACAACACAGCGCAGCTCGTCAAGTGGTTCTCCAATTTCCGGTGAGTAGAAACGCATTTCTATCATTACTCCAATAATTCGGCGACTCGATTCGATCGCATCCAATCGAATCCGGGGTCCAAGCGGAAATCACCGTGTACCAATTCGACCGTCACAAGATTTCGGGTCCGTGTCGCGGTCTCTCCGGTACAATCACGACGATCCTCTTCGTTCGTGTTCTCGCGGTGGAACAAGCAAGGACAGTTGTCGGGAGAAAAGGAAAAAGGGAGATCGTGGAACATCGTCTCCGCGGCCTCGTTGCTCTCCTCTATGCAAACGAGAACGAGGTTTTCGTGGGATCGACCACTCCCTTCGCAGAAGCGGTCAGAGCCCAAGAGACGAGAGTCACGATGGGTGTGTCCGAATCTTAATTACCCTCTCCTGTAGAGCAGCTGGGGATAAGTAACGTACCTACATTGAGGGGTGGAGGGGAGGGGGGCGGAGGAGGACGAGGAGGTGGAGAAGTAGGAGGAGTAGCAAGAGATGGTGGAGGAGGAAGAGGTGGAGGCAGTAAGGTACCGTGAGGCACATACCGGCTGGCAGGCATTAGCCTGATTATAATTAGGCTGAGTACAGTACAGATCCGAGATACAAGGTGGCCGAAGGCCCGCACCTGACCTCGACGCCGGGTTATTACCGTTTTCTTATCGCGAGGAGGCTTACCTGTTTCGATAACAACGTCGAGTTTTCAACGACTTCGCGCACCGCCTACGCCTCCTGGCGAACGGAAGCGGAGGGATTCCCATCGTTTACACCCCGTGGCGACTCGGTGCCTTTTACATTCCGATGCGTTTGCTTCTCCCTCTCTCTTTCTCTCTCTGTCCTTCTCCAATCTTCTCTTTCTCGCACCCGATCGAGCTCCATCTCGTTTCGGCGAAACCCTGTTGCGTAATGAGCGTAGCATCGCGAGAGAGAAAGAGAGGAAAAGAGAAAGGAGGAAAGTGGGAGGGTGGAGAGGAGACGAGGGGCAGAAGAGGGAAGAGCGTTAGACGAAGAGGAGGCGGTAGATTATAAAAGACCGAGTCGGGCCAGTGTTTGCGAGAGTTTCAAACGTCCGGCAAAAATTGCATCGCAGTCGGTTTTACTGCGGTAAGCACAAAGCTAATTACCGGTTGAGTATATTTCGGTACATTTGGTCCTGTTGGCCCGGAGGCCACTCTATCCTGCTCATCGTTCGACCCTCCTACCCTGTCTACTCTCCCCGTTTCTCTCCTTCTCTCCCTTTTCCGTTTTCTCTCCACTCACTCACTCACACATTCTCAGTCTCACGCTCTCTCTCTCTCTCTCTCTCTCTCTCTCTCTCTCTCTCTCTCTCTTTCTCTTTCTCCTCTTTCCTCCCACCACAGGAGGCACCCTTTTGCTTGCTCCTCACTGCCCAATTTAGCCAACAAAGGAAGAGATCGCGATTCGCGAAAAGCACGTAACACTCTCTACCGAGTCTCTCTCTCTCTCTCTCTCTCTCTCTCTTGTCTCTTGTCAACCGAGCGAAACAGCACGCAACGGGAAAAATTAGCAAAGGACGCCACGCTTGCCCCTTCGGTTTCCCCTAATGAACAATGGCTTTATCTGGTCGGCGCGCGTGCGACGATCGCGCGCTAAATCGAAGATCGATCGACGTTCGTTGGACTGCCTCCCACTTTCGAGCCGCCTCCCATTCTTACGCCCTTTTCCTTCGGGACGACTAATCACGTAAGAGTTCACCGCCGATATCTCCTTCTCTCTCTCGTACAACGTCGGCCGACTATAGAGCGTGCTCGATCTGATAACCTAATGCACGGCTTCCTATGCGGAAATGCTTCGCCACATTATTCTACGCTCATACGCGCACGCTCGGCCCACCTCTCTTTCCTGTCCCAGGTCATCGTTGTACTTTTGTCACGAGAACTCGTCGTCGTGGCGGCCACGGCTCCGATATTTACCACCGTCGCCACTGCCACCACCACGATCGCCACCACCTGACCGAGCGACCAACCACCACCGCGCTGAAACGTTCCAGCGAGTGTCCAATCGTTTGGCACCCGCCTTCAACACTTTCCCCGACGACGTCGGTTAATTCCAGTTACAAAAATATTCCCATCCGACTCACCTTGCTGGATTTATCCGTCGGTATCGTCCCTCGAAATTTATCGTTCGCCCATCGAAATTGCTCTTACCAAAAAATCCCCCCATCTCCGAACATTCGTTCGAGACACTTCGACCGACGTTTAATCGTATCCGGGGTCACTCGGTAACGTGAAAAAATATTTCAGTGGACGAACGCTCAACACCCACCCCTATCCCTCCGCGAAGCTCGGTTCGTGAAAAATCGCTGGAAAGGATAAAGCGAGCGCACGTTCGTCTCCACCCCTTGCGCGCGGAGATTATCATCCCGACCTCGAGCGCGTATCGTGACATCGACGCTCCTTACGCTCCTGGCCTCCCACCTCCCCCGCGATTATTGCGACGATGAAATCGAGCGTGGACTCTATGCGCGGGGAACGATTACGAGGCGAGAATCGGTACGAGGCACAAGGGATTTTCATAGGTTTAAAGAGGGGTCGTAGCGAGGGGGTGATCGAGGGTCGGACGCCGTGGCCACTGCGACAGTGAAACGCGGGGGTGGCAAGGAGGCCGCGGAAGGGTGGAAAAAGGAAGGCTTCCGTGCGAAATGGATCTATCGTCCTGTCGTGTGCGTCCGTTGTCCATTATACGACATAAAATTTCTTCCATCCCGGGCGCGATACGATCTCCGCGAGGCGAGCTTCCACCTGAGTCGCGTGTCCTACCGTGGGATCTGATAACGAGCCAACCCCAGCTCGCTCGCGCCTTTTCTCTCTCCATCTTTTTCCTATTCTCCCATTCCAGGCTTCTCTCCATCCGCCCCAACCTCTTCTTGCCCGCCCCTTTTCGCACCGACAACCGGCACGGAAAAAGACTGCGTGGCTCGCGCGTTTCGCGCAAGCGGAGACGGAGGAAGGCGAGACCCCACGAGGGGCAGAGATATACGGAGATACGGAAGAGACGCTTGGCGAAAGCACGCACACTCGCTCGCGCGCGCTGCTGACACGTTCACGACGATTGCATGCTCGAAACGCGTGGCAAGCTTGTGGGGGTGCACTACTCGTCGTAGACTCCCGCCCCCGCCTGCCACTGCTTTCCACCCTCTCGCGGCCCCAATCGCCCTCCGGCGTGCTTCATCGAACGATGGCTGTCAATATCGTCTGTGTAAGCAGGTCCGATGACGTACGTGCGATTTCTACGAGTCTGCGTAAGATACAAGTGGGCGGTGAGGGTTGAAGGGGGTGGTTAGTGATTTCGATAGTCGAGGCGAGAAAGTGACGTGAGGGAGCGCACTTTTTTTCTATCCGTCCTCCTTTTATCACTCACGGATTTACTCTTCCTCTTTTCTCTTGTCTTCCTGCGATCTTCCAAACGAGATTTTTTTTCTCTCTCTCTCTCTCTCCCTTCTTTTAAATATATCAAAATACCCGCGCGGACTGCTCGACGTCAAACGTCAACTTCGTCGGGCCAAGTGTCGAAATTGTGTTGGTTGATGCTCGATCGTTGGCCGAGGTGAATCTCGGAAGAAGGAGCGGCTTAGACATTCGAGTACCGGAGCAATAATAGCAGGGGGGTTGGGACGTAGGAGTACCCGGAGAGATATAAATGAGGATATCGAAAGCACTCGAAGAAGGCGATCGAATAAACGAAAACAAGGAGGAGGAATTTATCCGGTCATGCTCTCGCGTCCTCCGGGGTTGTTCTTGGGGGTGGCTTATCGTCTCGAGATCCTCGATAATTCCTCGAAAGGGGAGGAGAGAGAGTGGTTCCTCCACTCGCGCCCCCTCGCTCCTTCGTTATCTCGTCCTCTTCTCTAATTTTCCACCTCCACCTACACCTTCTCTCCACCTTCTCCATCTGCTTCTCCTTGTCCCCTTCTTTTATCGAGGCACGATCGGCCCCGTCGCAAAGCGGACATTACCGTGGCGGGCACGCTCGCCGTCTCAGGCCGAGGGGCGGTCAGGGTAATGACGCGGTAATTTTCTAAACACAAATTTCCTTTTCCGTGCTCTTATCTCTCCCGATGGTAGCCGCGGGTGGACACGTGACCGGTCGTTAGCGCCCGCCTTTCCTTCCTTCCTTCGTGACGTATGTACGTCTACGCGTTCTTAGTAGACAGTAGGGCATTACGGCGCACGCACCCCTCTACGGGATGGTGGTGAGTGGCGCCCCTTTCGCACCCTCCGACCTCTCAATTCCGCGTAAAACGCTAACTACCGAGTCCTCGTCGAAGGAAACTACCGCACATTTGTACACTCCCTTTCCGCGCCGCTATGCTACTTCTTATTAATTGCTACTTCCTTGTACCGCGAGCGTATCGGCGCACGAAATCTCGTACGATCTTATCGCTGGACTCGTTAGAAAGAAAAATTCATTCCTTCCGGCGACCATCGAGTGCCACTTCGTAATTCGTCCAAAGGGCACGCGCATCGAAATTGCCGTTCGAACGCGACGAAAAGTCTTCTCGCGTTCCGAGGTCCTATCTTGGGGAAGAGCGGCGCGACGCGTCGTCGCGCTCACCAGCAGCCGCGTGCTCTCGCGGTTGAAGGGAGGAGGAAGAAAGCGTCCAATTAAAAAACGGTGTGGCGGCGCCGCGCGGTTCACCGAAATCGAGGCTACAAACGGAGCGAGTAGATGAGGAGAAGGAGAAGGAGGATGAGGAGGTGGTGAAACCGGGAGGCAATCTCCGGGCACCCGTGGCCTTCGTGTGTGCTTTCTCCTCCTCGGCCTCGGCGTGGCTTGCGTTTTAATCCTACAAGATTGTGCATGCCTCGGGGGAGAATGGGTCGAGAGTAAGGGTGGGAGGGAGGGGGTGGGCGACTGCGAAGGGGATGAGGTTGGTGGGAGGGAAAAGGGCGCGGAAGGCAAGCGGAGGATGAGGAGCCGGTGGAGGAGGAGAAGGATGGAAACTGGTTAGCTCGGAGGAGGAAGGTGCGCGCGGATAGTCGAGCGGGTGGTAAACTGCAAGGCAGGCGGGCGAGGGCCATTTAGCGAAAAAGGCTAGACGCGAGCGTGGCGCGTAGCGTGTGTCACGCACACGCACGCGTCCTCCCGCATCCTCCCGCGTGCTCCCTCGCGACGAAGCGTTCCGCGAGGACGGATTGTGCGCGCACGCGTGCACGTCTCATATGCACCTGTGCACGTACGAGTAAGCGACGACGGAGGACGAGAAGCTCCGCTTTTCTCTTATTGTGAGGAATAAGCTGCCTGCGACTGAGGGAAGAAAGAGGGATGGGGACGCGGAGAAAATTCAAGCCTCGAGGTACACACGGACGATGCCGACGACTCGACGCCCGGCGTCGTACGAGTGGGCCGCGCGCCGCCGGAATATGCACATGAGCGTGCACGTGTATGGAAACGTGCGTGGATCTCCTCCTTCTCCTTCTCTCGGTGCTCCTTCTCTCTTCACCTCTTGCTCTCCTTCTCTCTCATAGGACGACGAATGTGCTTACGTCGGTACCTACCTACCGTAGAACGTAAGCATGTACGTGCACGCTCGGGGCATTCATTCGTACATGTGAGCCTTCCGTACTGGATGCGGAAGGATGTAAGTGGAGGCCCTGTAATTATTATGCTCTCGTAATCTTTTCTCTGTTTCCGCGTCCCTCTCTCTCGCACTCTCGTTCAATCTCTTCTCTCTCTCTCTCTTTCTCTCTCTCCTCCTCTTTCTTCCTTCCTCTCTTCTTTCCTTCTTGCCTTTTTTCCTCCCGTTTTCACTCGTCCCCATCCCTCTCGCCCCTTCGCGTCTTTCTCGCGTTCAGTTTCTTTTTCCTTGGCCAGTACCAATTCACAATACCTCTCTCCCTCCTATTCACTCTTGCGCGCTCTCTCCTCTCTTTCTCCTTCCTCTCCTCTCCCCACGGGAGCTCGTTCTCATTACGTCGAAACGAGCCGTCGTCACCGTGGTCGTCGTCTTAACGAAACGAAATCAAAAGAGATTCGAACGACGGGAATTAATACGTTTCCTTCGTCGTCATTCCGCACGATGGAGTAAAACGTCGCAGGCTCTCGCAGGACTGATGCCGGGTTGAACACGAAAGCGGCGAATTGCGAGCCACCAGCGTTCGGCTGGAAGAAAGCTCGAGCTTATTTCGATCGGTACCTTGTGTTCTTCTCCGCTTCTCTCCCTCTCCCCCGTCCCTCTCTCACCCTCTCTCTCTCTCTCTCCCTCTCCCTCCACCCCTTTCTTCTTTGCTCCTGGGACGACGAAGAAGGAAGGGATTCCGGGCGAAATGAGCAAGTACGGGTCCTTTGAGACAAAAGCAACCGAGAGCCGGTAGTACATCGAACTGGGAGGAGTAAGAGGAGGAGGAGAGCAAGAGGAGACGGAGGAGTACCGGCAGAAGCCGAAGGTAGAGACCAGTGGTGATGGTGGTGGTGGTGGTGGTGGTCGCGATGCCAGCAGGGTGAAGGATGAAGGAAGAGTGGAAGGAAGAGCGAAGGAAGGGACGAGGGAGAGTCGGTGGACGGTGACTGAGGGATGGAAGAAAGGGGTAGACCGAATGTAACGTGGCAGTTCCGTATTCCGGACCCTCTAATGAAAAGAAGGAAACTTTGGTCTTTGACTCCCGGGGTTCCGCGCGCGCCTCACGGCCTTACCGATGATGGCCGGGCGGCGCGCGGCGCAGGGTGAGTACCTGCCTTCCTCCTCCGAGGGAAAGAAGAAATGGAAAAGAAGAAGAAGGCGGCGTCGGCTCGTTCGCCGCGAGGGTCCTCCTCCTCGTCTTATTCCTCCACAAAGGCCCGAATCCTCCTACGGCGTCTACAAAGACGCCGCGCCTACGTGTGTCTCGTCGTCTCCAGCGCGACGTCGTCGTCATCGTCTCGCGAAAGATCTCGGGAACGGAGGAAGAAGAAAAGAGAAGAAAGAAAGAACTCCTCTTCAATCTCCGACACGCAGTCGAGTCTTAATTAAAATCCGATGTCCTCGAAGTAAGAGAACTCGCGTAAGTGCAGCCCCTCCTTTCTGTCGCGTATTGAAAGAAAATCACGCGACTTACGGAAACTCGTCCCTGACTAACTTCGTCTCTGCGCGCACGAGAACGCGAGTAGGTCCCTTCGTCGCACGAGGATGTTTACAGAAGCTCGGGCTTCATCGTGCGGGCCACTGAGGCACCTACGCGAGAGTCTCCTGCGTGTGTGACGACGATGGGGGGTGGTAGGTACGTCCGCGGGATCTCGAGGAATTCGCGCCAGCTCCTTAATTAAAAACTCAGTGCACGGCACAATGGAGTGGCAACTCTTTGGGTACAACCCGCTGCTTGCTGCTGCTGCTTGCCGTTCCTGCTACCCGCTCGCGCCGCCACGACTACTAGTACCTACCCTACTACCACCGCTTCGGCCTACGACTGCTACCTCCGACGGCGGATTTCTGTAGGTTGAGCCACCTACAATACCGACCTATCCCTAGCAGCGGACTTCTGCTTCCTTTTCGCGTCGATCAGGGTGCCTCATTCTCGCTCGAATTTTCGGGGGTCGCCGAAGAGCAAAATCCTCGGGAGTTCGTCGATTTTAATAAGTTTCGACCGATGAGCTCGAGGAACTCTCGCAACATGAAATTGAACGCAAGAGTCGAATTTCGGCCAAATCCGGCGTATTACTTTACAATGTACACCGGATGTTGGTCGCGTGTAGCAGATTTATTCAAGAATGCGAACAACAGGGTGATTTTACATGCTCGATCGACGAAGAGAATCGTATTCGACCACTCATTATCCTCTCGACAATGATCGCATCTAATTACGAGGAAGGGATTGACGTCGATCGACGATTATATCGAGGCACGATGGTTTCAGTGGGCTTACGAGATTCGTTGCGCCGTGCTGGAAACGCGGCTCGGTAATGAATCACCGGTAAATTAGACGAGAGTGTCAATTATTCGGGAGTAGGCGGAAAAACCTGGGAGGACGTGAGACCGTGGGGTGGATGAGGCACCCTGCATCGAGGCGAGGCAAGGCCTACGTCGCGCGCCGGGGGTACGTGGTGGTTGTGCGCGTAAACGGCAGTCACTTAATTAAAAATTACTTAATTACGTTCTTGGCACTAATTAGTGGCGCTCGGCTCTCTCTTGCCCGCGTGGCTCGACTGCCTAGGCACCCCTGCCACTTCCTCCCTCGGTTCCCCTTCTTCGCCTTCTCACTGCTTTCTTCCTCTCTCTCTCTCTCTCGCTTTCTCTTCCGCGCGTCCGTCTCATCCTCCCAACCCTTTTACCCGTCCTCCCACCCTCTCTTAGCCACCCGTTAGCCGACTTCCTCCACCTCCGCCAACCACCTCTTACACCCTCCTTCGTTTCCACACTCCGTGAGCGAGTCTCCGTTTCTCCTCTCCCACCCTCTCACCGCCACTCCTCCCGGTCCTCACCTCTACCCTCCCGCGCCACTAAAGTCCCGTGTCTTGGTTGCATTCTTTTTCTCCCGGTCTCCATTGCACTTCTTTCCCACCGACTCTCTCTCCTCCTTTCTCCGTTGCCCTCCTTCCTCGCGCTCTCGGCCTCGCTCGACCCCATCCCCTTCCAACCCCCTTCCAACCCCCTTGTTACCTACATTTCTTCCGCCCTTTTCTCTCACCGGCGAAGGCGAATTACCAGCGAATTACGAGACGACGTCGCTACGAGCTCGTCCAAACGCGGGTACGCGCGCAAGTCCCCCAAAGGTCCGCTGTCGTAGTGGCAAACAACACCCTCCAATTACCGGTTTCCGTTCCGTTCTACCTTATCTCGTGCGACAATGGCCATTCTATACGTGTATTCTCGCCGGCACTGGAAATCGTTCGATCGTTCCAATTCCGCCGTTAGATCAACATCTGGATCGTAATATTCTTCGAGCCCTCCTTTATAGCAGCGCGCAACGAAATCCGACGATCTAAAAGCACCGGGCATTAATACGTACGGAAAACGATCTAATCGCGACACACCTCGCGGAATATCGATGTCACCGTGACACGAGAGAGTCCTGGGGGCTGTGCAGCCACGACGTCGTTCGGCTACAAGGACGAGAGCGTGACGTTCGCGACGACGGGAGCGAACGACAGTGGCATTGGGAACGGTGATGCTCCTTTCTCGAATTTTTTGATAATGAACACAAGTACGAGAAGCACCAGCGGTATTGGCTGGGTGGCAGACAATGCGGTGGCCGCAGGGCTATCGCGGGAGGAACAACGAAGAAGGTGGGGTGGTTGCCTGACGGGGGTGGTTCCTAAGGGGGTGAGGGTGAAGCGGACGGGAAGGAAAGGAGGAGACGACGGAGGAGGACAGGGTGGACGAGAGAAGAAGAGAACGATGGAAGAGCGAGCGGGGAGGTGGGGTAGGCTTTATAGGGGATGTAAGCATCGCCACTGCAAGGCTAATCCGCCGCTATGAGCTGCTGCTGCTACTTGCAGCATGAGTACGAAGTACACTCCCGGCCAAAAGACTCCTCGTAGTTTCCGCTCCATGCCCCACCAGTTCGCCCCTTCCTTACCATCTCGACCATCATCCCCCTTTGCACGATCCGCGTCGTCCACCCCGCGCCCCACCACGCGGACCGCCGCGGCGCGTTTTGATTCTCGTCGGTCGACGAGAAACGAAACGGTGCGTTAACCCTGCCGTTCAAGATCGAGAGAGGAAGAGAGAGTGAGATAGGAGGAGGGAGGAAAGGAGGAGCAATGAATATACGCTTGAAACGCGTGTAGCGGCCATTGAACGGGGATAATCCCACGAGTAAAAGCGCAGGAATCGTTGATCGTTCCTACCTATCGTTATCTTCCTTTCGGACCGCTTTGTGTCTGCGATTCGTGCCGAATTCCGATCTTCGACAATGCTCGCGCCCCTCTAATTATCTCTAATCATTAGGAGTTCGTGTTTCGTCCCTTCTAGGAATGCTCGTACTTCACCTCCTTCTCTCTTCTTCGACGTCTCTCTCACTCTCGTTCTCTCTCTCTCTCTCTCTCTCCGCTCGCTCTTTACATCCGTCCATTCCGAATTACTCGACGGCGTCTCACGTAGGTCGCATTGTACGGTTGCCTACCGCGCCGCGGTAAGAAATATCGGAAACAGTTCGGCGATCCCCGAAGGAAGCACTTGGCACCGCGCCAAGCTCTCCCGAGGCAGCTTACACGTTACGTGCCTACCGCTCGCCGTGTATTATTTGGACACTAGGGTGCAAGACCGCGGAGAGCAGATGCGATCGTACGTACCGACGTTCTCCCCACGACTCCCTCGCGTTTCTCACAATGGACCGCCTCCAGTCGTCTTGACTGCTGGGAAAATAAGCACGCCACTCGGTGCTCAATGCAACCGATATGCGAGTGCCCCGAAGTATCTCGGAGATGCAAATATTGACTGCGCGACTCGCGATAATAATCGTCTTTGGGTCTTTGGCCTCGAAAGGAAATGACGATCGGTAGGCTTGGTCGGCGTCTTTTTCCTCAAATCTACGTCCAGCCTCGTATCTTTTAGCTATCGGAAATTACCTTAGAATTTTCTCGTGCGTCGATCGCCGATCGACCACGATCGGTCCCGAAATCCTTCGGGATAATCGAAAAAAGCGCCGTTTTCGCGACGGCATGGAAAAAAACGCGGAGAGAGCGGGAGACTGCGCAAGTCACCGCGACGAGAGAACGAAAATAAGTTGGCGAGGGAGAGCGCGGTAACTACGGACAGTAATGCAATCCATTATTCCACATCGTCCAGCCCCTGTCAGCCTATTCCAGACCCCTACTAGCCCTCCCGTGCCCCACCTGCAGTCCATCCCACCGCCACCGCCCCACCAGCATCGCCACCACCACCGCCAACCAACCCCCCTGGACACGGTAGTCCTCGGCAACCCCCTGGCAGCCAGTCATCTCGCCAGTCATCCCGCGAGCCAACCAACCAACCCCCGCTTTTCATCTCCGTCAGGAAGGTCTCCGCGCACGCACATACCCTGCCACGCTCGTGCGTCGTCGTCGACGTCGTCCTCAACGTCGACGTTCCTCTCGCGCTCGCTCGCATGCACTATTGCGGGAGAGGACACGAGCCCGCGCAAGTGTGCGCTGATGCATTTTGCGCGTGAGACACCGAGCACACGGTGAGCGCGGAGAGACCGTTGGCTTGGACTCGCTCGAAAAAATGTGAAATGATAATGTTCCCGGCATCCCGTCCTAATCGGCTTTGTGTCCGCCATGATGCCTGACGGCCGTGGGAGGGGGGGGGCGGAAGGTGGCCTGGGAGGACGGAGGGAGGAGGGGTGGGACGCGCTGGAAACGGGATTCGGGTGCGAGAGTGCGGAAAGAGGGGGGAGGGGGGTGGATGGAGAGGAAAGAGAGCGGGGTAGATAGAGGGAGGAAAAGATGAGGTAGAGGAGAACGAATGGGACCTCGGATTCAGGGGGCAGCCGGGAGATCCGAACCTACGCCAGCCTCCATGGAGGATTTAATTTACATCCACCGACAAAAAACGCGGAAAACAGTTTATCAAAAAAGTTACCGCGCAAGCTCGGCCCGAGTGATGGGGAGCGAAGGTGGGCGCGGGGTAGATGGACGGATAGATAGTACGTGCGCGAGAGAAAGAGAAAACGAAACAGGTAGAGAGAGAGGGGGGGGGAGAGAATGGGAGAGAACAGCGGAACGGGAAAGGATCAGAGAAGATGAAAGAGAGAGCGAGGGAGATCGAGCACGCGGAGAAAGAGGGGGGGATGGTATCTGGGCGCGTAAAGAGAAGGCGAGAGAGAGAGAGAGAGAGAGAGGGAGAAAGAGAGAGAGTACGGAGAACGGGGAAGAGAGAGCGAAGAGAAAGAGAGAGTTACGCGATGGTAGAAATGAAATTGTCCGTGCATGGATTACCGCGAACTTCGTTACGCCCTCGTATTAGACTCTTCCTCCCCGTCTCCGCGGCTTCTCTCTTTTTCTCCGCTGCTTACGCGCTTATCCTCCTGTCTACTCCTCCCCCACCACCATCTCCTCCTCCTTCGCATCCTCCTCCACCGCCACCTCCACCATTCTCGGTCGGCTACCGGCAATGCCGTTTATCCGACCATCTCCAAAATGGCATTTCGGTGCGTCTTCGGGGCGAAAGGACCGCAACTCCCGCGGAATAAATCCGACGATCGCCATTCTCCTCTTCCATCTCCTCCACCTCCTCTATTTGCACCTCCTACAATCGCCCCCCCCCCTTTCTCTCCCCCTCTCTCTTTCTTTATTTCTCGCGGTTGTATTTAAGTGGCGCGGTTAATTGCGCGCGCCTAGCGCCAAACGAGGCTTAATTAAATTTCACCTCGACTTCAGGAATTTCACCCTTCTGTCGCATCTCTCGTCGTTCCTCCCGCGTAGCACAGCCAAGCGGCCGACGGCTGTCCTCGCCTCCCTCTCTTACTTCCGTTGAATCTTCTACGGTGAACATCGGTGATGAACTGGCGTTCTCACCCGCGCGACCTTGGACTTGCGATCTGGACGATTAATAAACGAGCGAAAGCACGGTTCCTCGTGCTCTTTGAAAGAAAGGAAGGGGGTTGTTTTCTTCATAAGGCGAAATTTCACGCGGACGACAATTCCGCGGCCGGTCTGCCGGGACCGAAATCGTTGCGGACGGGGCGTGAAATTACTGTTTCGGCCAACATTTACCCCGGGTAGATACTCGCGGGGGTAACGTTCGACTGGACAGCGACTCTGAATTGATTTCGTTTGAAATTCCTCCCCCTCGGCGTCCCTCCTATCTCTTCCGCATCCGCGGCTCACCTCCCTTGCCTCCTCCTTCTCCTCTCCTCCTCCCTCTCGCGCCTTTCGCCATTCGCCGTTTCCATCCTCCATCCTTCATCCCCTCTCTCAATCTCTCTCCTTTCTCTCTTTCCGTCCCTTTCTCCAACAATCCCTCGTACACTCCGCTTTACTCTTTCGCCGCTCTCCCGCCTCACCGTCCCCCCGCCCTCCTCCTACGCTTCCACTTCCACCTTCTCCACCTCTCTCACTCCGTCTCGCTCTCATCGAATCTCATCCGGGTCTCCGGCGCCTCGGTACAGACCGGGCAAAATGCATTTCCACTCCGCGCCATTTTCTATTGGTCACCTCTCCTCTCTGCCCGAAAAAAACTCATTAGTCAGCACCTCGCTCGCCGCGACGAGAGCCGGAGCGAGAGAGGGACGGAGAAAAAGAAGGAGAAGAAAGTCGAACCGCGTCGCGTCGCGCGACAAATGGCAGCGTCGGAGTACCGTCCCACGACACATTCTGTATATCCCCTACGCGCGATTAGAATACAAATCCTCTTTGCTCGCGAATTTCGATGGAATTTCGTTGTTTCGAGAAATTAAAGGAGCTTTCCCTCGAAAGGCATCGCGGACGAAACGTCGTTACGTGCGAAGGAAATGAATCTCGGCGAATGGCGATCGTTAAATTATCGGCCGCATCCCATTTTCCATCGTTCTTCGAAATCACTCGATTCGCGCTCGTCGAAGTTAATTGAAAGACCTTGACGAAAGAGAGCGAGAGAGAGAGAGAGGGGCGGCCGAGGATGATCACGCTGGCGAAGGGAGAGAAAAAAGAGTAATGCCGTCTGGAAAAATCCTTTTGGAAGGCCGATAATGTCCACCGCTCGCGCGGAAGACGGGAAAGAGTGGAGGTGGACAAGGGTGGATAGAACGACGGCGAAGCGTAGGGAGGTAGGGAAAGGGAGTGGGGACGGCTCGTTGTCGCAGCTCCTGGCATCACGTCATTCGATATTTTTGTCAGTAAAACGATATCAGGCAAATTGCATCTGTCCTTTACACCGTGGCGCCGAGCCAGATCAAACACTATTCCGTCGTCCCTGGGATATTACTCTTCTGTTCGTATTGTCGCCGGGAGAACCCCCGCTCGGCTTTCTCTCCTTTCCACACGACGAGCGACGCGACGCCACGCGCCACTCGCACGCGGAAATCTTTCCGCCCGACCCGGCGAGCGGACGAGCGGACGAGCGACAGAGCGAGGGCGCCTGCGCTCCGCCAATTATGAATAAAGGAGGAGCTGAAATTGGAAGAGCGGTGGCTAGTCGAGCAATTGCGAGTCGTAAATTGCGAGTGCGTCCACCACTCTCTTTTCCTCTCCGTGTAACGAGGAGATCGTTCGCCACTGTTCGATTTTAGCGCTTTGAGATTCTTCGGACTTTCAATCGCGGCACGTCCGGACGTCAGTTGAAATCGAAAGGTGAATTTGGAAGTTCGGTGATCGATGTTACGAGCGCGGTCGAGCGTGACGCTCGATAGGCCGTATGAAGAACCCGCTCGACGAAATCGGCGACGACGGTCGTTGAACGGTAAACTTAATGTCGTCGTATGTAAAACGCCCATATGCGAAGTCAACGCTTAAGTGGCCCGTCGCGAAGCATGCGGGCGAGGCGGTGCGTGCGACTAATCTTACGAACGGCGTCGCAACGACGACTACGACGCTGTCGACGGTATACGGGCGTCGACAAGTAGGCCGGCGAAATCGGCGCCGTCCGCGCGTGCCGATGGAAGAAGTGTCGGGCTGTTGCGCGAGCGGAATCGTAATTGGTCGATTTTTCTTCGGAACAAAAATCTTGAGAGTACCAAAGCTTCCTACGTTGGCTGATAATTGGCACTTCGTCACTCTTCAAAAACGTTTAGCTTATGACGAAGTTGTCTTCACCCATGAAGTATCGACGCATTCGTTTCATCGTACAAATATAGAAGACGGACGTTTTCAAAGAGTCGCGCGCGCGCTATGCCGCTCGCACGAGACGCGGAAAGAGATTGAAACGCGTAAATTTTCGTATCTCTCCATTTTCCATGCTAGCGCGGCCAACACCCGCTACCACGGGTGCGCTTAATTACGCTCGCGCAACAATTCGCATCGATCGATTCTTCTAATCCGTTCTTTCGCTGTCTCTTCTCGCTTTCTCTCCCCTACCCTTCGCAGCTCTCCCCACGCCATTTCGCGAAGCAGGGGGAGAGGGCCCATTTACCTGGCCTCGACAGACTGGCATCTTTTAAGAGCCACGGTGCGTAATCCCTCTGAATATTTACAGTAACCGACGCGAGCGCCCGCCGCGTCGAGGATGACGGACGTTTCGCGGCGACAGTTGCCTAGAAAATCCTATTTACTGTTACCCAACGCACTATACGTACTAGAGATGCTGAGAGGGTGCCTATCGCCCCTAGCTAACCTACTGCCCTACTGCCATGAGTTTCACCCCTAAGTCTCGTTCCCTCTCCCTCTCTCTAACTCTCCGCGCTTCTCCTTCTCCTTTTCTCATTATTCCCTCGCACTCTCGCAAAACACGTCTGCCTCTCTCTCTCTCCATCTTTCTCATCTCGTGGCCATTCATCTATCCCTAGACGATTTATCTTGTTTCTCTCTCCTTTTCTCTCAACACCCTTCTCACCCTCCTCGACTCATCCTTCATCGCAACGGTTCTCCGTAGAATTCGATCACGCGATCATCTCACGATACCACGTGCTAGAGAGGGGTGGCAGTGAAGGGGAAAGGGGGGTAAATATTTTTCGTCCTTTTTAGGGTGCTCATCGCATATCCGTCTAGTTTTAGAGAGGGGATAACGCATCGAGAGCACGGAACCCCCTTTTGCTGCTCGATCTCTTCGGTAAGCGTTTCTGATGCACGCCAACAAATAAGAAGTATCGATCCGGCCTTCTCTCGCTTCGCACGCGTAAAGACCGACGCGCGTGGGCGGCACGCTAATTTATCGACTAACGCACGAACATTTTTCTCTCCCCCATCCTCGTTCCGCGCGTTCTCATTCACAGCGGATCTGCCGCGATAAATATGCCAAGTAACGAATAGTTCTCCTTTCGTAAGTAACGAAGCTTCTCTTCGCGCAGGTCACACTCTCGCGTCTCTTCGTGTCCTTCTTTCTCAAGATCCAAGACGCGTCTCTCTTCTTCTTCTCCTTCTCCTCCTTTCTTTCATCTCTCCTCCGCTTGCTCCTTCCACGACGCAACGTCGCGGCGAGCGAGCGCCCGGGAAGCTCGTAATGTGGTTTAGCGTGGCATGACAGGAGGTAAACTTGACAACAAAGAATTATTGATTTTTTTCTCAGCGGGTTGAACGAGTTGCCGGGCGGTTGAGCGGTCCCGGTAGGGTATTCGACAAAGGATGTTTTCCGAGTCCCTAACCTAGGCAACCCTTCTCCTACGCTCACCGTCCGTACCAGCCGCGTCCGTATGTGTGCGTGGATACGTGTGGTCTGCTCCTGTGAGCCTCCACTCGGTTCAAACCGCGGCCTGCTTCGCGTTCACACACACGCGTATGCGTGTCTCGCTCGTTTTCGTATGCGAGCTAGCTACAGAGGGTTATCGTGTCCTACTCGGTCCACCCTCTTCGCAGTCTCCATCTCTTTCTTCATCTCCTTCTCCCTTCTCGCGTCTTTCTCCGCCTCTTTCCCTTTCTCGGACTCTCCTTGCCTTTCTCCTTTCTTTCATCCCTTCGCCACGACCTCCAACCGTCCTCACTCCCACTCCCCTTCCTCCACATACGCACGCCACCCCGCGCTCGCTCTGTCCACCCTCCCTGTGTACTCAGCCGATTCGGCGAGGACTCGACTACTACCTTACCGTCGTCGTCGTCCCAACGGGCATCGCGAACTTTAACGAGGAGAAGGAGATGCGCGCGGAAGTCTTCTCGTAACGGTCGAATTATCAAATGTTAAACAATCGGTCCCTAAAATTAGGCAACGATAATAGACGAACCTGTAAAAAGCCCTTATCGCGCCAACAAGGGTCAGGGAGCATCGAAACGATCCATCGAACAATATGGACTCGCGATTCGAATCGAGGGACGAACGCGTTAGGGCGCGCGCGAGTATTTAAGCGGCTAACCTCGTTTTATTCCCTTCCCGGGCCGAAAGGCATCACGCCCCATCCGTGTTGGTCGGACGTCGATAAACCGCTCATGCCTTAGGTCTGGACCTATCCCTTGGCTTTCCCAAATAATCTAGTCCGAGCCTCCGGACCTTATGCACGCGAGAATGCACATGCATAGCGGTCCGGCGGAGGTGGAGGTGGCGGCGGCGGCGGTGGCTGACGGAGGAGGAGGTGGAGGAGGAGGAGGAGGCGGAGGTGGCGGGCGGACAGCGCGGTGCATCGGACGGCTCCGCCGTCGGACGGGGGAGAGGATCGATCGAATAAAAAAATGCTTGGCCGATGCCGAAGTGCAACGAGGACGCGAATCGCGGAGTGCCGAGGGAGAGAGGGGACGAGATGATGGGAGGATTGGGTGGTGAGGAGGGATAGAGGGTCGGGGTGGAAGAAGGAGGGATAGTCCGGGCCCATTGAAGAGTGAAACCGCTCAAAGCAGCTGCCCCCGCCCCCTTCCGGCCACCCTTCTTCGTACTCTCTCTCTCTCTCTCTCACTCTCGCTCTCTTGCCGTTCCGTCGATTCTCTCCTTCCTTCGATCCTCCGCCGTCCGTCCGCTCGTCCGCCCGCTTCGGCTCTACGCGCCCACCGACCCCAGAAGCTCTCCTCGCTCGCGTTCTCTCTCTCTTTCTCTTTCTCTCCTACTCTTTTACTCTTCGTACCTTTGAAAACCACCCCTCTTAGCTCGAACGGATCGCACGGCATACCCCGCCGCGCTGCCGCTCACGGCTTCGCTCGCTCGCAGGCAGACGTAAGCGAGAGAACGGGCGCGCGCAACTTCTTCTCTCTTCCACCCCTTTCGTTTCTAGGCGAAAGCTCCCTCTCTCTCTCTCTCTCTCGAACCCTCGCCCTATCTACTTGCACACGTTGGTCTAGCTAGAAAGATGCGCCTATTATCCGTGCATCCTGTCGCGCCGCCCGGTTCTATAATTCTCGGAAGACGCGTTTCGAGGCCGTTCCAATTTAAAAACTCGCGGCGATACGGCCACGAGCGCGACTCGTGGCCACTGGCTGCTCCTAGTCGAGATTGTTTTAACGTTCCAAATCCCGTCTTAGCATAAATCAGGGCTCGCCGAACCTACCATTCTCCATGCGCGGGGCTGGAGAACGTTCCTGGAATATTATTCGTCTATTTGCCTTTTTGCCGTCGGCTACTCTGTCCCTTCTCTACCTTCTCTAGTTGCTCGCGAGAGTCGCGGAGGGGTAGAAATGGAAAGAGAGGCAGAGAGAAAAGAATCAGAGAAAGACAGAAGCACGGAGAGAGAAGGAGCGGGGTACAAAGAGCAAAACTGGTTGATGCCCGGGGGGTTAGAAAGGGGAACGATCGTCGTGCCGGTCTAAGGCAGACAGATGCGAGAGGAGAAGAGCGAGAAAGGGAGCGTTGTAGAAGGAGAGAGAAAGAAATAGAAAGAAGGGAGAGCCCTCGAAGGGGGACCGAGGTAAGGGTGAAAAGTAAGGGACGGCGGCCGAAAAGTGTGCATTGTAAGATCGGCGCGTGCGGCACGCGGACGCCTCCTAACCTTCCCGCGTACTCTTCACGCACGCACACGCACGCACCCCCCAACGACGCGACGCCCGTGCGCCGTGCTTCCACGACGGACGCCACGGGGTCCGTGCCCCCCCCCCCCCTCCTATTTTCGTTCCACCGTTCCTCGAGCTCCCTGCTCCTTTATGAGGAAGGGCGAAGGGGGCCCTTCGCGCGGTGCCAGGCGAGCCTCATTGTCGTGAGCACATCTGCCGTGTGATCGCCGACCGATTGTCTCGTAGCAGGGCTTAAAGGAAACTTGCTCGGCCTCGTGGTGAACGGCGCGCGGAGAGGGAGAGAGAAAAAAAGGTGGCTTAGCTTCCGAGCTACGATGACGCACGTGGTGAGAAGAGAAGGGGCCAAGTAGGGGGTAAAGATGCTTCGGGACGGGGGTGGGGATTGCACGCGTGTCCTCAGACCGAAGAGAATAGACGAGGACGAGGGGTGCGGAAAGGAGGCGAAGGGGATGGTCTTCGAAGCGGCGACGTAACTTCTGCACCCTCCTCTATCTAATAAAGTATCTATCTATCTGTTCCCCTACCCAACCCTTGCCGGCCATGCGATTGGCTCGCTTCGAGATGCAACGCGGTGCGGCCATTGCGACGGATGTCGACGAGGTGTAGACTTAGGAGACGCCGATGATTAGTGGAACAAGCGCGAAGGTCGATTCCGTTCTGAAAATGGGCGACGTAAATTCTGGCAAGAGAATGGAGATCGATCGAATTTACTTTTTTTACTCTTCGTGGAAAAATCTTGGAAGCACACCTTGAAAGTCTATCCTTCGTCCAGCGCTCGTCGAGTGAAAAGAAGCAAGACTCCGTTACAAAATTACATACGGTTCTCCGGATTCACCGCGAGCGAAGAAATCAGGGGGCCCGATTCGTTCCACCAGACCCCCAATCGTGTCGAATCGGCAAGGCTGGCCGTCACCAGCCGACGCTCCTCTCGCTCATCGACGCTTGCCCCTTAACGTCGCGGCGAATGCGGGGCGGGCGAGACGCGCTTGGCATCGCTCAGTCGTGGTAAGGGGCGCCCGAGAGAAAGCGAGAAACCTGGAAAGAGAGGGGGAGTGAACGGGATCACGTAATCACTTGTTAACTTGTATTTTAATTACGTGATTTTCCAGGACGCGAAGCGCCCGGGAGCCGCGACGCCCGTCGTCGTCGCCGTTCCCGTCGTCGTAGTGGTCGTCGGTCCTCGTCCTAGTCGCCGTGACGCCAGGCAGGCGTTCGACACGCCGCGCGCGCGGATTGCCGCTCGTTCGTTTCACTCGCTCGCCCGCTCGCCCGCTCGCTGCGAGTCTGAGTGCAGGTGGCGTTAAAGTGTTAATTACTAATTAAGAAGGGTGCACAGGGTGCAGCATCAAGACCCCGCGCGCGACACCTTTTTGAACGCGCCCTCTGAATGGACGCTTACGCCCTGGCGGGCAAACGTGTGTATCCACCCAACCATCCATCCGTCCGCCTCGACACACCAACCTAGGGCACGCGCGCGCGCGCACACACATACCCCGATACTCGCGCCCACCACTCTCACAGGTGGGAACCCCGTGCGAGCGCTTACGTAGCTACGTGAAGGAAGATCGTGTCGCGGCATTTGTGTGCTCCCGCTCACCCACCCGACCACAACCGCGGGACTCTTCCCTCCCGAGGAGGAGGAGGAGGATGATGACGAGGATGAGGTGCCGGAGGAGTAGTTGGAGGAGGAGAGGCAGGCGAGCGAGCGAACGCGCGCGCACGTGGGCCACACGCTCGACGTGGCGAACACCACGGAGAAGAGGAGGTGGCCCGCGTGTAAACGAGAGAGCCACGGAGTTGGCGAGCGTATTGGTGCGCGCTCGCGGACGCTTAATGTTCCCTCGTTATACGCACTTTCACGCCTCGCGACCGTACCTCCGAGATAAAGTGGAACGTCAACGTCGGGTCGGCGTCCCTCTCTCTCTCACTCTCTCTGTCTCTCTTGCGCGCGCGGAATTCTTTGGCAACTTCTTCCCCGTCCACCCCCGAGACCTCCGTGTCCTTGGTGGCAAGGGGTGCTAGCCTTTCTCGACGGCAGGCGCGCCGCTAACGAGTTTACCCGAGATGGCTTGACGTCAAGGTGGGTGCGAGCTCGGGCCGACCGGACGCGCTGTTTAGCCAACGAAGAAGACGTCGCAACAGACGTTTTAGACGCTCTCTCGTTACCGCGGAGATTTCTCGGCGAATGACTAGCGGAAAAGACGCCTCGATGAGGCTAGGAAGAAAGAGAGAGAGAGAGAGAGAGAGAGAGAGACAGCGGCTTGGCTATGAGAATGGTGACGATCGTAACTATTCGTCAAGGACGAATGATTCACGGATGATCGCGAGACAAAAGACGTGGTATAATCGAGGACGGCCTCGATGTCAAGGAGAGAAAGGTAGAGCCTGCGATCGGAAATTAGCACAATGGTACCCGATGGCGTCTACTCGCCTCCCAGTAAATTTTCCACCTTGTGGAAATTCTTCGCTCTCGTTCCGCTGTAAAAAATACAAGCAACGGGGCGCTCGTCAAGTTCGTTATTTCTTCACTCGTGTTCCCTCTGAAAGTATCAGCAGATGATCACAATTGAGTCTGCTACCAGAATACCTTCCCATCGTTCTGCCCGTAAATTGTCGGTTCCGTCGACAACTGCGCCGAGATCTCAAAGCCCGAGGGGGCAGAACGAAACCGCAGACGCGGAAATATCTGCACGAGTCTCGACGCCTGACGGATCGTTTGCGATTTCTTAAGCCTCTCATCCCTCCTAGTAGAAGGGAAGAAAGAGGAGAGAAGGGAAGGTTCGTGGGAAAGTTTCGCGAAGAAGGTCGTTCTCCCACGAGGAGGGGTTGGAAAGACTTTCGGCGTCAGCTCGGGTCTTGAGGGTCGCGCGGCTCTGCCTCGCCCATTGTCGAAGGTCGCCCGCATTGGCATAACCGTTAAGAGGGGCCCGACTGGCTTTAAGAAGCTCGATCGAGAATCCTTGAATGGAAGGCGCGAGGGGAGGAGTCCAATGTAAGACGAGAGGACTCGCGCCAGCCAACCGCCGAGTCACGAAACGTCGCACGTGGTCTTCGAGGCGGGAAACGACTCCATCAGCGGCTGTGGTCGACTGTCGACAGTTCGATACAAATAATTACTTGATTTTTGCTTGAAACGAAAAACCCGACACTTGTCCGATATAGCCTCGATATTAAACCATCTCATTGGCTGCACTTTGAGACCCAAGATCGATCGAACGTGCGGGATTAACTAATTGTCCTTGAGTATGAGAAACCGAGGGATGATCGATTGAAACGAATTTACTGTAAACGGTAGATTTTTCACAGGGTGCAACTGCAATGTAGTAATTAATTAATCTTCGTCCGACACGCGGGTATGCAACACCCGCTCCACTCCGAGATGTTAAATTCTACCGAAGGATACAGAGCGTCTATTCAAATTAAATTGGCGAAGTATTGGAAAGAAATGGAAGCTTAGAGTAGCTAGGACTTGCGATTCGTCGCCCACGACAATAATGACAAAGATCGTTCGATCGCGCTTCGATTTCTGTAACACACACGCGGCTCTCACATCTCGTGCCGCGAGTGTCTATGACTACGGGGCGGTGAGAATATAAAACAAAAAACAAACAAGAGAAAGAGAGAGAGGAAAAAAAAGACGCAACCAAGCGTCGGCGTTCCCCCTTTTAATTGGTGCTCTCGGAGTGCGCGTAGTGGCACGCGTCACAAAAGCGACGCGTCGAAACAGCAACACGCGATGAAGATCCGCGCTTTTTCAAGGAGCTATCTCCGCGCATCGACAGACATCGTTGCCATTAAACGACTCGATTTCTAACGCCTCGGATGCCCACGTTCACGTCGCTCTCTTCCGTGCCGATCGCACGAGAGAGAAGCTCAGTCGTTGAAAAAATATCAAAGCTCCTAAGTCGCATCCAGATTAACAGACGAATAGATTATCGAGCGAAAAATTTTCGGCGTTCTAAAATACCGAATCGAAGTCTGGTCTGAAGCGGCGGGCACTCGAAGATTTACCAATCGTCCGGGAAAAGAGCGCGGTCGCTAAAAAAAATCTCGCGATTCCTAAATCGCATCCCGATTGGTACAGATTAGACGGTGGAGCGTAAAAGTTTTCGTAGTCCTCGAACGGACAATCGAAATCTGACATCGATTGGCACGCGCCCTGGGGTCTGGATGTTTAGGAGCGAGATTAGAAATTCCATACGGATTGTAAGCTTAGGCGATAGAGTGGTCTCCGTTGGAGAAAAAATCTAGGGAAGGGCGAAAATACTTCCCCTCGGAAAGACAAACACACGCGGGTCACTCGGAAATTTGGACGAACCCTTGACGAGACTTCTCTCGTCTCACCGCGCGTAGGAGCTTTTTTACTCCCGTCTCGTCTTCCTCCTTCAGGCCGGGAAAGCGTCTCGTAATTAGATGCTAATAATCATCAACCCTCGCGGCTACTGTCTCTCGTTCCTCTCTCCCTCTCACTCTCCCATGCAGCCACGACTATCCGTCTCCGTCCATCCATCTGTCTTTCGCTCTCTTTCTCCCTCTCTCTCTCTCTCTCTCTCTCCCCGTCTCCCAGAGCGTCACCCCGTTGCACCGGGGCGCAAGAAATCCCGAGGTACTGAAGAGCTTATTATTATCCTAATTATACAATACTATAATGAATGACTCCGCGCGGCTCACCCTCTATTTCCCTTTCTCCTCCTCTTCGTCGTTTTCACCTCGGCTTGCGCTCTTTCGTTCTATCCCAGTCTCCTGGTCGCTTCTCACTCCTTCTCTCTCATTCCGCGCGCCATCCGTTGCTCTTCTCATCTGCACTTGGTGGTCGAAGAGTGGCAATTCTAGCACTCCGGGCTTTTTGTCAAACCGACTACGGAACTAGCGGCGTCTCCCTCGCGCCCTTTACACCCCATTATGACGCGAGCCTCCTCCCGCTCGCGTACCCGTTTTCCTCTCTGTCTCCGGGTGTCTGTTTTAATTAGGCACTTCGCGGATATATATACGACCTCGATGCTCGTGGTCGTGGTGGTCGTCGGCTTCGTCGTCGTCGGCTTCATCGTCGTCGTCTACGTGATCGTCGTCGTCGTCGTCGACGTCTCTCTACGTCGTGGTGTAACGTAGGTGGTACGCTGCTTCCCAGCCGGGAGTGCCCGGAGAGAGCCCGGGGACCAGTCTCACTCCGCTTACCGTATTTCCTCCTATACTCGGCGATCCAGCGGGCTTGAATGCGGTTGATGGATGGTTGAGTAAGGATTATAGGCACAGGTAACACATACAACGTGTAGAGAGAAAGAGAGAGAGAGAGAGAGAGGAAAAGGGAGGGAGCGCGAAGAGAGCGAAAGTTGCGGGTGACTTGGCCATGCCTGGTGTGGGGATGCGAGGAGACACAGACTGAAGAGAGAGAGAGAGAGAGAAAGAGAAAAGTGAACGAAAAGTGGAGGAGGAGAAGAAAGAGAAGGAAAAGAGAAA
Source organism: Tiphia femorata (assembly GCA_944319695.1). Taxonomy (NCBI): domain Eukaryota; kingdom Metazoa; phylum Arthropoda; class Insecta; order Hymenoptera; family Tiphiidae; genus Tiphia; species Tiphia femorata. Next base: position 9,305,096 of record OX090902.1, read on the forward strand.
CAGAGTGAGAGCGCGGTCCCGAGTAGTCTGTAGAGAAACTCTCCTCTTTCAGTTCTGCCTCCTCATCCTCGTGTTGCGAGCCTTCTCTGACTGACTGCTGATGATAAGTGCACGCGAAATTGTCTTAATTGGCAGGAGAGCCAATCTGAAGCGATCGAGAAAAAGGAGAAAAGAGAGAGGAGTAGAGAGAGAAGTAGGAGAGAGAGAAGTTGCTCTTCGCGACTGCTTGTGCATACCCGCTCTCGCTCTTTCGACGCGCTACCCTTTGCTGTCTACCTCGCTCTCTCTCTCTCTCTCTCTTTCTTTCGTTCTCTCTCTCTTCTTCCCTGTTTCTCGCACACACTCGGCGTTCCTTCTCTGCCGGCGGCGTAGAGAACGGCGGGGCACCCTCCTTCTTTCCGACGAGCGCCCCGCGTTGTCCTACCGAGACCGCGCGATGGTAAACGACGACGAGGCTACCTCCTTCGAGAGAAGCACCCCTTAGGGGAGTATCTAGGCCGGCTAATTACGCCGGAGGGAATCTCGATAGTCACTGCGACGTATCCAGTGAAAGAGAGAGAGAGAGAGAGAGAAAGTGTGTGAGAGAAGGAGAGAGGAGGAAACCAAGGTGAGCGAAGTACCACCGGTGACCAAACTAAATGAAAGATTCAGTTCCAAGATCGTTGGATAATTCCCGTGAAATCTTAAGACGAAATTTCGCGCGTTCACTTCGCACAATTGCCACGTGCAATCTAAACCATCGCCTTCTCAAACAACTTTCCCACCTATCTGTACCGAAATTCTTCAATGAAAAGAAAAAAAAAGCAGCAACCGCGAACCCCCTTGCTAGCGATCCTTGAGAGAATCTTCGAGTTCATCCTGGAAGCGAACCCACGATGTGGAAGCAATCTTAAAAATTGCTCCCAACGGCACCGAGCCACCTGCCCATCTACCCATCTCGCCCATCCTGAGCCAAGAACGAATATCACGAGAGACATTGGGAAGAAAAGAGGAAAGGGAAGGGATCCGCGGAAATCGGTCTCGACGAGTTTCATTGTCGGGCATTCGGGTGGTTACTGCAACGTCGAATCGGAGGCAATGGAGGCAGTGGAGACGGCCCTCGAGGACGGCGACGACGCCGACGACGACGCCAGTAACGGTTCGGCGCGGCGTCTCGCTCGGCTTTTCGACGTCGAATCCGTCCCGCTCCTTTGCATTCCCACGGGATCTAAAGTGCAAGATCAACCTGGCTACCACTCCGGGCACGCTACTACGGCGATACTTCTTGCTCGTAGAGAGGCCGAAGGTGGGTGGGTGGAGGCCACTGTATGCGCTTTCGAAGCTTTCTACAAGGTGAGGGTCGGGGTAGAGAGGGTGGAGATGGAACACCAGCGGGACTACCGAGGAGAAAAAGACGGATGGAAGAAAAGAATGAGAAATATCCGGACAAGCGACGTCGAATCTGCACGCTTCGCTCGATTTTGCTTACCAGTTCTCCTCCTCTTCAGCCCTTATTCCTTACGCGACAAGTCAGCCAAGACTCGTTTGTTTGCGCTGCGAAAAAAACAGCGGATCGCTGAATTCTCCCACGTGTTTGGTGCTTCTGAAACTGTCACTCGTCCTCCGCGTGCAGCACCACCATGGTCTTGAATATTTCGAAAATCGTTCAAAGGATCTTCTACCTCGATCGCAATAGAAACTCGGTGATGTTCTCTGCAAATTGAAGTTCCTTGGAGATTCTCGTGTACGAAAACTCAATGGAGAAACTGACGACGACCGCAAACCGAGAAATGTCCGTGTCCCCGACTCGCGGGGCGGCATTTGTGGGTTCAAAGTTACCGTTTTTTTCATCCTTCCATCCACCCCGCCCAGCGTGGACGCGTTACCGCTTTCATTTCTTTCTTTTCGTTCCTTCGTTCCGCCGCGAGCAGAGCCACCCCTCTTTATCCTAGCCCCTGCCAGCTTGGTAGCTTCGCTCGGAGCCACGGGTCACTACTATACTAATTACCCACCAATTAGTGACTTATGTTTGTTTAACTGCGTTAATTAATGAACGTAAACATTAGACTCGATTTTTACTTTCTCTCTCTCGCTCTCTCTCTCTTTTGCGCGCGAGCGCGGGCGCGCAGGTGCCCTAAGAGGGCGCGCGGCTCGCTTCACTCGCGGCTCCGATGTTCCTACGCGTGTAAGAATATTTGTGTGTGTGTATGTGTGTCTGTAACCATGTGGTGAGTGCGCGTAAGCGCTTCTATACGGGTCCGCCTCCTCCTCCTCCTTCACCTCCTTCCTCTCCGTCCCTGCGAATCGGCGAATTGCGGATGCGACGTGGAGGAGCGTGTCGGGGTCTTCTTGGACGACACACCGTGACGCGTTCTTAATGGTCTCTTTGAACCTTGTCGCTTGCCAGTCGACGAGGAGCTGCGCACACCTCTTTGCAACTCTCCTCCTCATTCTCTCTCCTCTCCATCCCTCTCGCTCGCTCACTCGCTTTCTCTTTGCCCCCTTTCCTCGCAAGCCGTCGCCTGCCTCCTGCTCCCTCTTCTTTCTCTTTGCCCCCTTCTTTTTCTCCATCTTCTCACGGGGCTTGCGTCAGACCACTTTTAGTATCGATCCTTAATTAATTATCGGCGGTGCATTAGCATGCCGCCAGCTACCGCGAAAAGTTTAAGTCGAGCGCCCATCGGCGAAGGGGATCATCTCTCGTGAGGCGCACCAGCCTCGAGACACGAGCTTACCGGGAGCGACACGACCAAGACTCGTTCGCCTCTTCAGCCGTGGATCGTAATAATATCTCGATACCTTCGAGAAAGAAGCGTTGTAGCCCAATCCGCGAATGCTTTGCGGAGAAACGAATTGATCGGCAATTATGAGAGAAAGCAGGGCCGATTTACTCAAACGCCTATCGGCGCTTTCATCGAGGAGGTGAAAAACTGTAAAATCGATGGACGCTCTGATTGTAAGAATGATTCACAGGGCCTGTATAGAATGCGACGGTTAAACATTAAACTATTCCAGAGTCGTTACTACGACGAGCTCTCGGCGATGGCTACGATCGAAAGGGGCGGCAAATTAATTTAAACATTATTCATTCTCCCCTTTATCCCCGAGCAATTTTTTCGAACGCTCAAATAGAGCGCACCGAGTGACTGAGATTTGAAAATTTACGCTCGAACATTGAAACTCGCGTAGAAAAAGAATAGGTGCGCGGTTGACCGAAAAATGAAAGCGCCGCCGTTGTAACGATTGTAACGCAACGAAAATTAGCAGCATTTCTACATGTTTGCTGCGTGCAATCGGAATTTTGCGCAGACGTGCTCGTATAATTGCCTATGCATAATTGCATGGTCAATGAGCTGCTCTTGCCCCTCACGCACCATTGACCACCACAATCGCTTTATCGCCCTTCTAATGAGAATCTTTTTTCTTTGTATGATTGCAGGGAGTTCTATTACATACAGATGGAGAAATACGCGAGGCAAGCGGTCTCGGAGGGTGTGAAAAACGTCGAAGACCTTCGGGTCGGCGGCGACTCCGAGATCTATCGGGTGCTCAACCTTCACTACAACCGTAACAACCACATTGAGGTATGGGGTCCACAGGTGCGCAACACAAACACGCACACGCACACGCTGAATTCTTTCGTTCCGCAATAAACATTACTTATGATTTCGCAAATTATCTAGGATCCGTCGCGATCGCGAGGGATCCGTACCATCAATCCGATCAGCATGCGCTTCTTACGAATCGCGGTCGCCTAGATAACATGAATATTATTTAAGTGTAGTGTAATCTCTAACTGTGTAAGTCTCTCGATACTTTCTCGTCACTTGCGACGTCTATGTGCTTTCGCTTTAGCGTCCGCTTCTAACGACTAGAACGATCTTCGAATAGTTTGGCGATCCTCTCGTTCATACCCGCTCGAGTGAACACATTCTCGCCCGCAACCGCACGCATTCATTTTCGCTGTTACGTTCTGCACGCGCTCTCCTTTTACTACCGCTTCAATGGAACAGCCGGGAAATTTAGAGTTTCCATTCTTGAAATTTCCAACCGTCGACAATGGGCACGCGCGCGCCGCAACAACTCCCCTCTCCTACCCATGTTTCTCTTTCTCTCTCTCTTTGTCTCTCTCTGTCCCCCTCTCTCTCTCTCCTCTCTCTCTTTCTCTCTCTCTCCCTCACTCACTCTCGTTCCCTCCTCATGCCCCCCGATCCCCGCAGGGCCAACGCGCCGAGCGCGCTTAATTAATCGCTCGCATTCTCATTAATATCGCAAACGGATTAATTAAAAATATAAACACGTCGGTAGTCGAGCGGGCACGAGGGATTTACGCGCCTGCTGCCTACTTCTCTCTCCTCCACCGACCCCTCTCCCGCGCGCACGACCGTAGAAAATATCTCGAGTATCGAACGCGCGCGCGGGCGCGTACTCATTCAGAACGGAGCTTATTTCCAAACGGGCGACACTTTCGATTTTGTTCACCGTGCCGATGCGTTCTCCAACCACGTGGCTTATTTATAACGACGAAGCGCGCCACCGAAACGCGATAAAACGGATTTGGAATCACGCGCCGCGATCTACGTTCTACCTGTCGCGCGATCCAGCGCGTTCCATTTTTCGTTACCTTTGCAAAACACGAGTCACGTGCCCACGGTGTTCGCGCGAAAAGATCTTCGAAAATAATCAAATTAAATTGTACGAACTCTCCATCTCGTGCGGAGCGAGTGACTGACGAACGTCTTGGAAATTTCAGGTACCGAGCAACTTCAGGTACGTCGTCGAGCAGACGCTTAAGGAGTTCTTCAAGGCCATCCAGGGCGGCAAGGATTCCGAGCAGAGCTGGAAGAAGTCCATCTACAAGGTGATCTCGAGGCTGGACGACCCAGTCCCGGAATACTTCAAGAGCCCGAACTTTCTGGAGCAGCTCGAATGAATTAGGAGGTCGCGTGGCTCTTGCTCTTCGTGGTGTGCGGGATCACCGGCGCTCGTCGGCTCCCGGTAATTAGGAAAAAGAAGTTAACCAGCCCAATTAGCCAGCCAAGGAAATAGGAGGATCGCATCCGCCAGGAGGTACCACGTCCTTCGCATTGCAAGCGTTCAGGTATCCTTAATTAACATATCGCAGAGCAAAACGAACGGGAGAAAATTGACCAAGTCGAAAGGAGGGAATGAAGCGAGATATAGGGGAAGGAAAGGAGAGTTTAGAGTGAGATTAGAGGAGAGTGAGATAGCGGGATAGGGAGAGAAAGTAGGGAGGGAAGTGGAGAGTTAGCAAACGACCGAGGAACGGACCAGTAGCAGACCGGAAGTATCGAGACGACATCCAGGAAATCGGATCGTGCCACGATCCGGGCACGAAGGATCAGGCTGTGACGTAACAAGAAAAAAAAATAATCACGATCGGACGAAGAAGAAGACGGGACAACTTCGCCGAACTACCCAGGAACGGCGCCTCGTACTCGTCGCCGATCGACTAATTCGATCCGACGACGCGCGCGGCGCTCCCTGAAACTTCCTGAGGGGAAGATTCGAACGCTCCTCGTGATTCTCGTTGGCCAGAGGATCGTCGAAGATCTCGGGAGAGTCGAGACGATCCTCGTGAGAGAAACGGGGGAGACGAGAATAAATGAGGGCTGAAAGAGAAAAAGGGCGACGAGAGACGCTCCTCGTCGACGAAGAGGAAGACCATCCGTCATCGATTTTATTAGTTTGCGAATCGGAAATTATGTTGCGTAGGCTTTGAAGGCTTAAGGGCTTTCCGTTGTACCGTTTAATCTTAAGTTGACTCTTCTGGCGAGGGGACACGACGTTGGACGGCGAGACTGCACCGAGGAGAACCAAAGGGAATGCCCGACTACCGGAAGTCATCGAACGAACCACAACGGACATTTCTAATCTCCGTTATGGTTCGTTTCGACGACCGCCGATGAAGATCGTGCGATTTAAAAAGCTACGAAGAACAAACGAAATTAGTAAAATTGAAGTGCTCGAAGTTAAGTCGGTGAAGAAACGCGGAGACCTACATACCGCGGCAACAAGTTTTTCGGTATATCAATCGACGTTAACCTTATCCCGTTGCAATCTCGCCCAACGTTTCTCCAACGAATCAACAATATTGTGGACGATCGATAAACGATCGATCGATCGACAACCCATTAGGTGAATTAATCGAATTAATTGACAATTAAGGAGTAATACTTATTTGAGCAGTGACAAATACCGATAGACTCTACCGATTTGTTTATCCACGACGATAGGGAAGACTCGCGAAACGAATATTCTCTTGTCCCGTGATTTGTGAAAGCTTTTGATGATTTTTTTAATGCGCTAGATCGACGAAATCCCTAACTTTCCGAGCAACGGGCCAAGATCGATCGCGAGCCTTCCTCCTCGTGAAGTGTCTAATTCTTGTATATAAGATTACTTGATTTTCTGCGTACCACCGCGACGGGAATTCGCGATCTCACGATAGAAATTAGGATGGGAGAGAACGGAGAAGCGAGATTTTCGCGAGCGTTCGAATCGATACCAAAGATCATCGACCAATTACTAGGAGGTGGACGAAAGTACAGACGTGATACACGCGTAGTTCACACGATTAAACTGATCGTTCTGGGGAAGAATCCGAATCGCGAGATTCTACAGACGATTCGTGGGACAAAGAATTCTCCGAAGTCTCGTAAGAGAGAATTAGAATTTTGCGACAATAAGGACATTCAATTGTCCTCCGGCGAATCGTAAATCTTCATTTAAACGAACATTGAGAAGAACAAAATTACTAGGAAAAAGATATCGAAGAACGCGAATACGCGACGGGTTCGACGAGTAATTGATATCGGTGCAAACAATTTACACGTATTAATAGGATGCATAAATTGAATTTTAATTGATTCGGTGAATAAAGGGAAAGGGGTAGCGAGATACCTAAAACCTAATCGTAACGGTGAAGGGAGGAAGGAGGGATTTTTGAGACAATCGACGTGAAAGAAACAATCGATTTGACGATCGAGTATCCTGCGCGTTGAATCAATTCTGAAACGAGAATTGACGCTAAACGTTAAACATTATACGAGCAAGGGCTATGGCCCATGCGAGATAATCTACGTAACTAATACTGCGTAAAAAGAACGTTGCAAATTGATCCTTTAAAATTAAAACGACGAACGAGGGTCAGTACGTCTAAAAAATAACGCGTCAAATTCGCGACTATCAGTCAAGACTTAATTCGGCAATAATGGTAACGCAAAGTAAAAGAGAAACAAGAAATGCGATCTAAAATTGGGCATAAGGCCCACCAATCAATCGTCTTTTCATACGCGACAGCGTGTTAATTATGAAAGATAGAAGAAAGTGGTGGCGATGCCCATGTGTTCTTACAAAAAAGCACACCCCCCCCCCCCCCATGCAATAATGACCCCTTTGTAGATAATTTTAAAGGCATGGTTAACAATATTACAATTGACATGGTAGCACGGGTGGTAGAGCGAGTACCCCGTAATTAATGTTTTACTTCTACCCCTTGTACACACGCGCGCGCGCTTAGTTTACACACACTATTATTATATTTCTTGCTGTAACGTGCACTATTATGATCACCATTATTGCAATTATTAATAATTAATCCCCTGATTATTAACAGCACGTGATCGAACGATTACGATTATACATATATAAATATGAATATATATATATATATTATATTACTATTACCATACGTCGACGCACGCTCGTCGTTGTCGATTTAAGTTAATTTTTTGTATTAAGTTTATCGGTTGATACAATTGCAATTCCAAGAGTAGCGTACTCCCGCTCCGCGATTCCCTTTTAGATCGCCCTTTCTCAATTGTTCCTCTGTCCCCGAGGACTAGTCCAAGCCCTTCTCCGCGTCCCACCTCAAACCCTCTTAAATCCCAAATTCCAAAACCCTTCACAGTGTATTCTTAGTTAATTACGTGCTTAGTTAAAGTATTATTATTATTATTATTATTATTATTGTATTATTATTATTATCATTATTATTATTATTATTATTATTATTGTATTATTATTATGACAATTCTTAAAATTATATACTGGATACTATATCCTGATTGCGCAGTAAAAGAGCAAAAAAAGAAAACACGAAGCACATTATACATTATTTTGCAAGCGGTGAGTCTTAACCTAGTCACGAGTCACTATTTTTTAATTAATTATTTTAGCGATTTATTGATTATTATTTTATTTATTATTATCACGAATAATAAAAATTGGAATCAATCGAACTTTGATTTTACCCCTACGAAGTTTTCCGTTAATCGTTCGTTACTTTACCATTTTTTCGTCCTTCGCTTCGATATGTTAATTTCAATAGCAAAAACAATTTACGCCGAATTTGCACGCACTGTTTCTTTTGGGGAAGGGAGGGTTTCCAGAATTCTCTTCTACGTTGAATCCGGAGAAAAGGAATTTTATACCTATACGAATATTCTTACGAATATCCTTACCGATCACGCATTGTTCCACGCGACTCTCGAATGCCATCCCGGCCTACCTCCCATTGATGATTTCATCGAAGGCGGTACCTCGACGAGACCGAGGCGGTGACCTCGACGCCTCGAACGGGAACACGAGAGAATCGAGAGCTCGACGTCAGACGAGTAGCGGCGAACGAAGAGAAATCGTTGGAGTTTCGACTAATCGCGCCCACCTCGGCGACACCACCCCTGAAAATTTTCGACAAACGAGCGGCAAGTCGATCTATTTAAAAGTCCACTCACAGTCAAGCTGAGAGACTTTGGCCTAAAAACAACTCGCACCTCCCTCGCCGCTGGCCTAAGATTTTGGTCTAAACGCTTTAAACGGGGAACGACGAAGAACAAAAAAAAGAAGCAGAACGTCAGGCGGTCACGGCTGAAATTATTATTCTCGAGGTGAAAGAAACGAAGTACAAGCACGTGGTACCTGCGCCAGCTTCGCCTCGACGCCGATTGGCCGCTCTCGATTCTTCGTGCACGCGCGTTCGAAAAATCATCGAAGGGAGAAAAAAATTCTTTTTCCACGAGAGAAGCTTTCACGTCCACTTAATTTTAATATTTTAAGCGGACACACTTTTGACAGTGTGCTCTGAGAAAAATTGCTTTCTCCTTTAACTCGAATGTTCGAGCCACTCCGCTACGTGTGGATTTTGGATGAAATTCAATAAGAATTGAAAAAATGCCCGTTCACCGACAGATTTTACTTGACGCATTTGCTCGATTAACGCGGCGCCGCAACAGGATCACTGTTCTCAGGATAAGTTGTCGAAATAAAATCGAAGCTTGGACTGAGCGTTATAAAAAAACAAATCGTTTTGAGAGTAATAAAAGATATACAGACTTTCACGTCGACATGCGACTCACAAATTTCCCATAATACCCGTTCTTACGATCGATACGCATAATCATCCATCGAACTTCGTTATCATTGGGAAAACTGAAGAAGAATTGAAGAATAGAAGCGAACGAAAAATCACGATGGCACCCCTGGTCATTGGGGAACCTCGAGGTCGACATTCTTCTTGCGCCGGCCGAGGAATAGACACTCTCGATCGGTCCTTTTGACGATTCGTAGACAAAAAAACTAAATTTAAAGGAAGAGTCGAAAAGAGAGAGAAAAAGATAAAAGAAAATCGTTGGAGCATCCCTGACCTGTGAATACCAACGATTTTATCGAGACATTTGCGAGAAAAGAAAAACGCGTGGAGTTTCACGTAAGTACAACGCTCCACCGCTGATTAAGAGGGACGACTTTAACGATACTATTACCTACGATTAAGAGTCCGCGCGATCTTGTTCACGTAAATAGGTAAACTGAATGAGTATTGAGAGGAAGGTAAAGGAAAAAGTCGATCGATTCGCCGTTATTAAACCTTTGTACAGCAGTATTGAGAAGGATAGGAGTAAACTGAACGTGACGAATAAACGTATAACGAGTAAACGTAGAAGGTGCGCTTAAGGCGGGAGTAGAAAAGAGAAGGGAAAGAAAGAGAGGGAGAGAAAGAGAGAGAGAGAAAGAGAGAGAAAGAAAGAGAGAGAGAGAGAGAATCGAGAGGAAGAGAAAATGTAGAGAGAAAGTGGAAGAGAGAATGCGAGAGAATGGTAAGAGGAGAATAATAAGCATACGTACATACCTAAGGGCAAAAAAAGCGTAAGTTTTAAGGATTCACATAAACAGAATTAAGTAATAGTAACTAACGTTAAAGGCGAAAAAAACCTTGCAAGCTATTCATTATTATATTAACGATTAATTAATGATAAATACCGTGCGAATGGTCGCGCAAGTATCGCGCCCCAACGAACGAGGGATGTTATTCACCCTCGTCTTTAGGAGGGAGAGAAAAACGTAAATGCGTAAACACACATAACACACACACACTAATAAACTAATTAATTAATTATCATTATATGATTATATTATTATTATTACAATTATGGCTATCGAGTTTGAAATTAAGTCGTGATATAAAGAAAAAAATTGTGGTGAGTCGATAGGGCAAGAGAGTGAAAGTAAGAGAGAGAGAGAGAGAGAGAGAGAGAGAGAGAGAGAGAGAGGGAAGAGTGCTAGTGAAAGGAGAAAAAGAAGCGAGAATAAAGTTCGGTGTAGGTAAGCATTGAGAAATAACGATTCCTCGAAACTACTAGATGCGTAATTAGGATATATATTTATTATTACGGCGGATGCGCGATGATAGCGGAAGCAACGAGGCGGTATGCACAGGAAAGAGGGGGTTAGATGAAGCCTGAGCTAGGAGAATGAAAAGGCGCGGTAGTGTGCTGGGGCCGTGAATGAGAATGTGAGCTGCGAAAATGAGAAAACGAAAGAGAATGAGAGAGAAAGAGAGAAAGAAAGAGAGCGAGAGAGGGCGTGAGAGAGAATGAGAGAGTGAAAGAAATGTAATAAAAGAGGTGTCGCATCTCTGTTGCGTGATCGAGTGTGCGTATGTTTTGACGAGAGGGACAAGACGAGAGAGATGGAAGGAATAGAAAAAAGAAACTAGAAGGCAAGTGCTTGTCGACACCGAGTGAGCAAAACTTTCTGTGTGATAATCTCGTAGTACACGTAGCATGTTAAGTCGTATAATACGTACGGTAGAGAATTAAGGGTATGAGAGAATTTTTTTGAACGGGACTGTGCCGAGCATAGACATTCTCAACGCCGTATTTCGAGAGATTCCGCATATTCCTTCGGGCGACTACTCGACTCCGTGATAAAAAAAAAGAATTACAATGGATGTCCTTGAACTCGCTGACATATCACTGACTCACTTCGCGTAATCTTCGCGCAGAATCGACTTACTTCGCAGACCGCGGATTGCAAGGGTTTAGTTACAGACTCCTCGACGGGCCGTCGATTACTCCGGTCGGTCGATCAACTCTCTAGATTTTATTTTTATCGATAACTTTTTACCGATTTTCGAAGCGACAAAGAACGAACTGCCTCATCGGTCCGAAATCTTTGCACAGTTTCCATTTTTAAGATTTAATTTACGGACAATCGAGAGCCGAGCAGTCGATACTCCTGCCGCCTCGAAAAATAGTAACGTCACTCCACGACATTAATTATTTCCACGAGACTCCGTGAGCGCCAACGCTCGACACGAGCGTCTAGATCAACGATCGATGGTTTCGTCGTATCGAGAGACAGCTCGTTTATCGTTGAGAATTTACACATTAACTCCTCTCGGATTTACTAGTCGAACAAACCTGACGGAAGCTCTCGAAACGCGAAGGCAAGGGAAGGTCCGCGGAAGTCAGGGGGTTGGGAATGGTTGGGCGGAGAATATAAGGTTTGAAGTACGTCAGAGAAAGTTAGGTTGAAGGATAGAAGGAGGTTTTTCGAAAATCCGACGAATATTGTGGATGGTGTAGAAACGTGTAGGGAGCCAAGTGTCCTTGATGCGACCGTCGTTGAAGCCACGAAATCTCGCGATCTCAAGGGGTGATTTTTCTTGTTCGAGCGAAAATTCTCGGCAGAGCGATGAGTGACGAGGGAGGGGAAGAAGCAAAGCGATGAAATCCGTAATAGGAAGTAGGAGCACGAGGAAAAAAAGTCACACGCGAGAAGAAATCCACGCGAGCTGCGATTTCGGAACTGAGTTCGGAGCCACGGGCGAGAGACGTTCGGCGCAAACTGATCCTAAGTGGGGAGAGAGAGAGATGAAGAGAAGTGCAGAAAAAAAAAACATTTCTTTCGAGTGAGATTATGAGCGAATGAACGAGAGAGAGAGAGAGAGACTGAGCCTATAACGGTTAGCGAGAGTCCGTGAGATATCTGAGAATCGGCGTGAGTGAACTATGAGAAAAAATTTTAAAGAGAAAAAAAGAAGAAGAGAGAGAAAAATTATACAGAGAGAAGCCGACCTCCTTGCCTACCGGGAGGTCCGCATATATGTATTGTAAAGACGAGACTAGAAAAATGATAAATTAGGTGGAAAAAAGTGAAGACAGAGGAGAGAAAACTATTAGGCCAGTTCGTTAAGTGTAAGTTTATCGCGAAATTTTCTCCCTCACCCTTTTCGTGCACGATACTTTTGGCAAATTCTTTCGCGTGTGAGAGGACCCATGAGAGAAAGATGTCTGTGTGAGTGTATCATGCTGCGCGTTGTTCCGAAAGGAAGAACAGAGAGAATGGAGATCGAATCGTTGAGTCGGAGATCACCCGCAAGCGCCGGAAAGAGGAAACACCGACAAAAATGGGAAACTTCCAAAACAAAGCGGTCTAACGTGAATACGTGAGATTTTGACGGAGTCCGCGAGCGTGTGATCGACCGAATGGGTAAAAGTGTAACGAGGCGGGACAACCAGTCAGTTGGCGAGTAAGTGGACGCGTAAGTAAATGACGGAGCGAACGAAAGGAGCGCTTGAATAGATTATTCGGTGAAAATGAGCGAGTGAGAGAAGAGGTGAGAAAGAGCTATGGACGGTGCGCATGAACCGACGATAGTGTGGAAAAGAGACAGGGTGGAGGAAGAGAAAAAAAAAACATAGGGAGGGCAAATGGTCCATCACGGTCCGTCGTCCGACTCAGTAGTGCTATTTAAAGATGAATCGATTGCAAAGAGGCAAGTATACATGCACACACGTACGCACGCATACACGTTATACAGAAAATCAGCAGAGAAACGTCAGGTACCTAAAGTGTCAGTATATCCATCCAACCCCTTCGACCACCGAGTGTGTAAGTAAGAGAATGCGATGTTCTTGCGAAAGTGCGAGAGAAGAAGGTCCCCCGATGAAGGTTCCGTGGCTGGTCCGGCTCCGGAAACAGGGGTAGGGACCGATTCTGATTTTCTTCAACTTCGTTTCGCGATTCGACGAATTAAACGAATTCCTTTCACATTCGTTCCTCGCACAAAAACTCCCTTGCATCGTTTCTCTTAACGCACCCCATTCGTCGTAATTATCTTATTATTGTATTACCTGCGTCGCAGAGATTTCTGTGTTTCAACTTAACCGTTAGAGAGAGGGAGGGAAAAAGGAACCTCGACCGCGAACTTTCGAAGGAAAGGCATAGTGGACGATGGATTAGTCGCGTTAAATTGTGAGACGTATAAACGGAAGATAACGAATGAATGATATCGATGAACGAGCGAATGGGCGCGTGTACCGAGACGAGCACACACGAGGCTAGAGAGGGATGCGAAAGAGAGAGAGAGAGAGAGAGAGAGAGAGAGAGAGGAAGATAGAGAGATTGCAAGTATCCGTAATTCCTGGGAAGTGCATCACCCGCGCAAAGGGTCGCAGATTGCAGTCGCGTTTATAGATTATACGTATTATCGTGTAGGGAATCGTAGGTGTATTAAGGTTTAAAAACACAGTTATTTAATAACGAAGAGGCGAGGGGACCGGGAGATAGAGAACGGGTGAGAGCACAAGCAGCGAGTAAAATAGAAGAGAGAGCGAGAAAGAGAGAAAAAGAAACAAAAAACAAGTTACCTTACGTTGATGTGTGAGGATGTGAGCTAGATCGCCGCGTTGAGTCTGACAAGATAAATAAATATAACATAATAACTCAGGATACAATTTGCAGACCCTTAGGGAACTACGGCTGTTAAGGGTGACCCATCTGAGGCGAGTGCGCGCTCGTCGCCGGCTTCGTCGCGTGTAAGGGAGTAAAAAAAAAAAAAAAAACAGGAAAAAAGACGAGAGGGAGAGAGAGAGAGAGAGCGGAGATTTTTGAGGAGGGTCATGGGCATTCGTAGTAGAGTCGCAGGGAAGACGAGAAACTTTTCGCAAAGAAATAGTACAAAAAGTATTTAGGTGAGTTTAGTTCGGGCATTCGAGAGGCTCGAGATCTGTTTGGACGGTTACCTCTTCGTACACTTACATACCTCCACGTGTCGTTAGTGCTTATTCCTCGAAATTAATGAGAGAGAGAGAGAGAGAAGGAGAGTAAAGAAAAATGCGATAGAAGGAAGAAACCACCCGACGAAGCTGACGACGAGTCCGCGCTGCGCGAATCAATGGGTGACGTCTTGTATGATATTGTGGGAATTGTTTTTCTGCGTCCTGCCGGTCTGTTTCGGTCCGAATCGGGGCACCATTCACACAAGCGAGTACATTTTTAGCCCGGAACTCCGTCTTCGTTCTGCGATCCTTAAACCTCCGCTTTATTGCACGATCATTCATTTACAGTGGCAAGCAACGATTCCGCTCTCACGGGCGGACTTCACAGCAAATCTTCGCTAAACAGTTCATTACAAGCGGCGCGCAAACAACACCGACCGACGATGTGCCGTATCAATTCTCGGCTATTTTCGTTACTGCTGTTACAAGCGAGTTGAATATTTCTCGTGCACCGAGATAAAAGGCAAGAAAAAGAAACAACAAGCATTCGAAGCTCGCGACTGATTCTTCTCGAGTATTAACAGCGTGATAATTTACCGAGAGTTCGAACGACTCCTATTGCACGCCGATTGGAATTTAAAAGCAACGCTAGTCGTAAAATCGTTATCACCGGGTTCAGTTGCAATAGCCGCAAAGCAGATGCAAGAGAGAAGCGTCGTGGCGCGTGTCGCGCTGCCGCGACGTCCAACCAACCCCGACACTTCCGCACTTCGGACGAAAGACGGAGTTCCGATCGGCAAACCTGTCTACTTTCATAGATGCATTACGATATTTGACGAGCCACTTTCGACGTGAGAATTCCTTTGGTAACGTTTTGCCGGCGTTCTGCACCTGATTTTCGCTTAAAAAGGTGAGAACGTTCTTACGTTTTCCGTTCGACCGCTGATTTCGGTTGCGCACAAGACGACACACAGAGCGATAGACGGGGACGAAGAGTCGCGCGTGCTTTCTTAGATTTTTCGTTGAGGCGCACAGTCGATCCTGGAAGAGACGAGAGAAAATTTAATTGAAGCGGAGGGAAGGAGGAGAGCTTCATTGTCGGACGCGCGCGCGCCTCCTAGTCCCCGTGGGAGCGAGAGAAATTCCGTTTTTTGGCAGACACCAAAAGAAACAGCAAACTCTTAAGAAACGAGACACCCGCGGGGATGCGCGCTCGTGTCGTTTCACCTCGTCGCTTCAGCTGCGCGCGAGCGTTCGAGTTGCGCATCCCCGCCGCACCTCAAAAACTCACATAAAACAGAAGAATAGGGAGTGCTCGGCAAAGAGGCGTGGAACATCAGCCGATTTCAAGCAGCACAGCCGCACACACGCGTACAGCACGCAGTTCACGCACAAACGCAAGAGAACACGCACCCCACACGAGTACACAAGCATCCACAGAATAGTCATACACAAATATACACGCACGCACACACACGCACACGCACAGTTTTTTCGGCCAGAATCTAAAAGACACATCAAGGAAAAAAGTACAAGTTTATCACGTTGCGCCTTAACGTTAAAATTAAAAGTTGATCAAAAGGGAGGAAAAAAAAGTGAAGCGTATTCTTAACCAAAATCGGCCTTAGTATATACTTTTTCTAGGGCACGCGTCGACTCGTACGACCGGGCGGGGTTCTCCGATCAACTTTTCCTTTTCTCTAGGTCAGCACGTCCGCCCCTTTCCCTGTCATCCTCTAACCGTTCCACTCTACCCCCACGCGTCTAGATTATACGAATGATATATATTATATTGTAATTAATACGTCCGCCGGCCCGTGCGGGAAGTTTCGAAACCTCGCAGCTATCTCAGCAAACCACCGAACCATCGAAAGGATAAGAATTAAAAGAAAAGGTTAAAAAAACGAAAAAAAAAAAAAATAAGAAGAGTTAAATAAACAAAGTCGGAGAAATTTCTAGATTTCTCGCCGTGTTCCCGCCGTGGCCCGGTACGGACACGTCTCGGAAAAGGAAGGAGGAGGAAAATCGTCCTGTCTCTACCTAGCCCTTATTACCGGTACTCGTCCGGCTCGCAAGAAGCGCACGCGAGCAAAAAGCATTCGCGACTCGGACGCGTGACCTTCGACCTTCTTCCCTTCCGCGGTTCTCTCTTACACCCTACCTTCTCTCCTTTACCCTTCCAGCTCGCCCCGCAGCTGGTGCCGCGACCTTCCGACCGACGAGAACCCGCCCGGCGATGTTTCCGCGTCCCGGCAACCCCCATCCCCCCCCACGCCCCCGCAAAATATCCCCCGGAGTAAAAATAACGCAAAGAGGAGGAAAAGAGAGAGAAGGAAAAAGACGAAGAAGAAGAAGATCCCAGCATTGTAAGACATTCACCCATCCGGCGAGAGGGACCATCCCTTTCTCGCGTAGAGGAGAAAAACACTTCCTGCATGGTTAGAGGAAAGGAGGAGGAGGAGAAGGAGGTGGAGGAATGTGGAGTGAGAAAGACTGAGAGAGAGCGAGCGATGGAGAGAAAGTAAGAGCGAGAGAGTGAGTGAGAACGATGAGAAAAGCAATGAAGTAAGGAGTTAACGGGAGCTGAAAGGTGGCGATAACGGGTCACCCGGAATTTATCGCAAGGAAGGCATACACGGTGGTTAAGAGAGCTTGGACAGTGATAGGGTGACAGAGCGAGCGCGAACAAGAGAGAGAGAGAGAGAGAGAGAGAGAGAGAGAGCGAGAGAAAGGTTGAGAGAGAACGTGAGGGTAAGGTTAAAAAAAAGACGGTAACACGATGACGAACAGGAAGGAAGTATAAAGACGCAGTGGCCTCGACGGAAGTAGGACGACTGTGTAGACTCGCTGTTTCCCCGCGGCCGGATCGAGGGAAAATTCGCCGAAAATCCGAAAGAATCGAAGATATAAGCGTAAAAACGGAAGAAGGGAGACAGGAATTGTGTGTGAGAGAGAGAGTGCGAAAAAGAAAGGAGAGAGAAAGAGAGAGATAGACTGCGGCACCTCGCGAGATCAGAGGTGCTGCGGGGGATCGGCCAATCGAAATTTTCTTGTTTCGTCGCGCTGATTCGCGGAATACGCCGTCCCAGCTATCCTAGGAAAAAGGAAAAGAAAAATTCCGCGACTTAAAATTTTACACCCTTCGAGAGACCTTCGATCACGGCGAACCGAAACAAAAAGAAAAGCAGGAAATATAAAACGACCGAGCGGAAGAACGAGCGCATGACGGTGAAACGAATCCACGATATAAATTGTCTTTCGTCGAGGATTCGTTCGCTTCCCCGCGAAGATAGAACTCGTCGCGATACTACGGAATTAATTTGTCCGCCAGCGGAAATAGTTTTCGACGCTTCGCCAAAATATCTTTCCTCCTCGAAAATTCTCGAATCGAAGGTAGTCTATCCGTTTGCACACCCCATTCGCCAGATATGTAAACAGTGATCCACAAGTTAAGAAATTTCCGATCCCGATCCCCAATTCGACATGCTATTTCCGAGCGGTCCCCATCCTATTCGATCGAATTTCTGGTCACGTAAAAAACGAAAAACAAAAGAACAAAATTAAGACGCAAAACGACGCTCGTTCTCTTCCGCTCGCGTTTCGCGTTCGTCGGATCTTTTTGCACAGCACCGCGGTGTACGACGTCATCGACGAACGATCGCGGTGACGGCCACGCGCGCGATCGGGCCAGCTCGTTCTAAATCACACTTTTCGGACAGATTGCATCGGACCGATCTACTCTCGGATAAGAATTCTTCACCAACGAGATCAATTTTCGTTAGAAGTGTGACGACATTGTAAATTTCGGCTGCAATAACCTTCGAGATTCGTTCGGGCAAACACCTCGCACAAACAAGAGTCGCGTATCATCGATCGGCTCGCAATCAAAACGATCGAGTATGCATCCTTCCTTCTACACTCGAGTAACCCACGTGCAATCGACCAATCGACTGGGCGTAACATTATCCGCGTACCATTACCCATTCTGTTCGCCACATTGCAATAGAGAATCTGGCAGAGCGCTCTTAGCTCGCCACCCGGCTTTCGTTCGTTACCTACCAAATTAACATCCTGATTTTCCGTCGCGCTTTCATTACCGCAAGAAATCTCACACTTTTTCCTTCAAACCAACCATACCGCCGGTGCAGCGCCGGAGCTCGATTACTCGCTCCCCGCGCGCACGCACGCACCCCCAGCCACTACTCGAAAAACATCATAACCCAGTCGGCAGGTCGACGCGCCAATTGCACACATGACACCAACCCGGTCTAATCCGACAGAGTCGCGATACATTCGATGTATCGCAACAGTTGTATGCAATTCATATAGCCAATAACGTAGGCACATGCATGCACGCGCAAGAAGGCCACGAGATGCAGTTAGTAGTAGTACGAGTAAGACGATGAGGCATATGCATACGGTATCGTAGCTAATTCCGCGTGCGAGAGCAACGTGAGAGAACGAGAGAGTGAGCGAGTTAGTGAGTGAGTGAGTGAGTGAGTGAGTGAGTGAGTGAGAGAGGGAGAGTGCAAGTGCGTGAGAGAAAGAGAAAACGGGGGAGAGAGAGAGAGCAGTTGGTAGCATTGCGCAACACGCACACACACCAAGCACACACATACGAGATGTACACAGTTGATTGTAGTAGTAGTAGGGCATTAGGAAAATGCGATCTATCCCCGACGACGAGTAATGCTGCGAATCGTCGAGCCGATTGACACTCGGCTCGCCGTTACCTTTTCATTCGAACATAAGGAGTAGGCGGGTGCAAAAACAGTCAAATAGACGAGGAAATAGGGAAACAATAAAAGAGGGGTTAAAATGGAGAGAGAGAAAAGAAAACAGGAAAACAGCGAATTATGCAATCGATCGATGCCAATGAGGGTAAAATCAACAGTAACGATGCGCGTTGCACTCTTCGACCGGTTACCGATCACCAACGATAATAACACGCGTGCGCCCTCGTGCGCGCGCCACCAGCCATACACAGATTCACATACACACACACAACGCATGTACCATATATGAATATATAGATACATACGTGCAATCCATAATTACGCATAATAAAATATCAATATATCCGGACAGTCCAAAGCAGTAATCTTTGCTTGATGCAAAGCTTCTCATCGCACGCGCGGATCGCGACGGTTTTTTGAGGATAATTGTATCGCAAATAAACGCGCACATAAACTGATAATTTCTCCGACGATCATGCAATGGAAGCCGCGACGGCAAGAGGTCGTCGCTCGTCGGCGACGACCGCGCCTAACAATATTGTAATTTACCGCAATCCACGCGTAAACCGCCTGGGCGACACGGTTCTTACTTTTCTCCCGTACTTCGCACACCGACGATCAAAAATTATCATTGGCGCCCTTGGTCGCCCAGGGTTGAGCGATAAAATGCAATAACGACTCGAATATTTCAATTAGAATTCAATCAGCCGGAATCAGTGATGATGTTTCCCCTTTTGCCAAGTGAAACAGTCGATAATAAATAATCGTGCCACGAGGTACGTCCCTCCGACGTCTGAGCGCGTCCTAGGAAAAAAAAAGGAGAGAAGGAGGTAGGGAAAGTAGATGGGGACAGTGAGGACGACGTGTGACACGAACAATTTCATTTCCGAAGTTTTGCCACGTAAAACGCGCAGAGATATTCTTCCAGAGTGCACGAGAAGATCCGTCGAGTCCGTCCGTGCACTAATCCACAATACCGGTATACTACCTACGAGCATGCCAACAAGGGTGTCTTAACGCCACGATCTGAAGAAAAAAACAATGTATCATAAAAAATAAACAATAAACGCACCACGCGTAGCAAGCAGATATATATATATATATATTTGCGAGCAAATATGTATATATACGTATATATACATACAGCATTACGAATCGAAGCGGCAAGAATCGTACTTCCGGCAATCGATCCGAAACTATTAAAGAGGAGGAAAAAATGAAGTCGAGAGTGAGTAAAAAAAAATCTGTAGACATGGGAGAACACATGCAGCACGAGGCCAGGAACTTAATTGCGATTAATTATATATGTAACATATAAAACGTGTTGTGTTAGCTAATTAACGACGAGGAACGAAGAGAAAAAGCCATAGCGACCAAAAGAGGAGATTGGCCCATCAACGCGTGGGCGCGAGCAAAACCGATATACATACCGATTATACAGAACCGATAATAAAATATAGATAAGTGTCATTAATAGCGCGAACGAAGCAGATCAGCATTACATACCATCCATGCGGGCTTAATTGCCCGTTAACTATTTTAAACGTACAGATAAAAGTACACGAACGAATGGCGAAGCAAAGAAAAAAGAAAGGGGACAGTTAGAGAGAAAGAGAGAGGTATAGACAGACTAAGAGGATACACTTAGGGATATAAAATGAGTTCGGAAGAAAAGAAAACTATATATATATATATATATACATACATGTATACATATGTAGAAAGTAACCAGACCTCGCCAACTTGCAATTCGGTGAAGAGGAGCCGTGTAAAAGCGTCGAGGGCGAACTTTTAGCGTAACGCGAACGGAACATACCGATCGGAAGAGCGTGCGTGAGAGAAAGGAAGGTTACGACGGCATAAACGAGAGAGAAAGAGAGTGAGAGAGGGGGAGAGAGAGAGAGAGAAAGTGAGAGAGAACGAGAGCGAGAGAAAGAAGGAAATGAGAGAGAGGGAGAGAAAGGCAGACAGAGCTCGACGAGAGACAGCGAGAGTGAGCGAGAGTACATAAAGAATGAGGAAAGTGACGAGAAAAGAGTGAGAATGACTGACGCAGTGACAAACAGAAGGAGAACAGTTTAAGAGAAGAACCGATTACTGGAGATCCGCTATTCGACTTTCTGATTTTTCGCAGATTTTCGCGCGGGACAACAGGTGCGTCCCCTCCGAGATCCAAAGCCCCGCGATCCAAAAGAAGCCAACCCTCCTCCGCCAAGAATCCCAAGAGCCACGCTCCACCTTTACCAAGACCCGTCCCCACGCCCATATTAACCCCCGACCCCTTACGCACCCTCGAAAGAAAACCTAATCTACGTGAGAAGAAGAAAAAGCTCCCTTCCGACTTAAGAACAAAAAAGAAGTTTGCTTCCAGATGGAGAAAGAAATCCGTATGCGTTTTATCGAAACCTAATAAACTATAAACTACCTAACAATAATTATTAAACGATAAAGGGGTTAAGAATATTGATTAATTGAATTATAATATACCTAACGAGTAATTAATTAATTAATGACTAATGATACTTAACGATAATACGATTAATGATATAATAGTATACAACGGTACGAGACAACCCGGTACATGGCGGCTAAAAAACCATCCACTGCGGGGAGGACGACGTAAGGTCGAGCGACTACGGCC
This sequence comes from Tiphia femorata, assembly GCA_944319695.1. Lineage (NCBI taxonomy): Eukaryota > Metazoa > Arthropoda > Insecta > Hymenoptera > Tiphiidae > Tiphia > Tiphia femorata. The sequence goes on from OX090902.1 coordinate 9,326,758, forward strand.
GCGGGGGTGTCCCGAGCAAGGGGTGCGTCCTATACGAGAGGCGCTACCGCGAGCCCCGGATCCTTCGTTCTCGAGTCTCTACCCCGCAATCCCCAAGCTCTCCAGCCCCCAAATAACAAGCGAGACCTTCGAGAATGATCGGGACACCGCGGTGGGTCGCGTCTCGACCAGCGCAAATCCTTCGCCTCCCCACAAAAACCAGTGGTCGTTTCTTACCCATCATTTATACGCTAGCTTGTAATTTGAGACTTAAGATATAAATGAGGATGAGAGCGCGAGCGAGCGAGCGAGCGAACGAGAGATAGAGAGAGAAAGAGAGAAAGAGCGAAAGTTAGAGCGAGCGAACGAGAGAGAGAGGAAACACACACACTCGAGAAAGAGAAAAAGAGATACACACAAAACACAGCATTAATGATACCTAATGATATAATTATATTATTGATATAAACTTACGATTATGGAACTATTCTAGTGGTATTATACGACGACATAGTTGATTGATCTGTTTAATATTGAATGTCTGTAGATCACAGAGCGTTTGGAACTCTATGCTATCCATCGAGTACCCCGTGATACTATCCGTAAAAAAATACTCTCCCACCTCCTCCCTTTCCCTGTACCCTACCCCCACCCCCCTACCCTTAAGAATCAACCCCCGAGTTGAAACAAGACACCGTGGATAAAACCATCGTCGAACATTCGTAATCAAGGTCTTGATTGGCATAAACGATTGGAAAGAGAAACGAATCGAATCAAAAAGAGAACAAAAATGTACGAGAGAGAAAAAAAGCGCGAGCGAAAAGAATACGAAAGAGATATGAGAAAAACTCAATTATTAGTCGATCTTCGAGCAATCGTTGGCTGACGGAATATCCCTTCGATCGGATTGCCCGCGAATGCTGCGACGAAAAATACGAAGCCGATGTACCGTTAAGTTTTGTTAAGATCGATGGGCTACAGAGAAACCAGCGTGGAAAACGATTGGAAGCCTTCCGCCCGAAACCATTGGCCAACTATGAGATGTAAAATCGTCGAGTCAAAATAGCAGGGAAAACGGAGTGGTCGCGCTAAGGAGAACGAAGAATAAAGAATTTCTTGAAATTGAATGCGTGGAACGCGAGCGAGACCGGAGGTTTTCAATTTGGAAGTGCAATTTCCCCCGTGCGCGACACAAGCGGCACACCAAACACTTTGGCATTTGGTTTTTCGTTCCAAATTCTCCGCCACGAACGCATCGCAGCGTTTCCGCAAAGGAATACCGTTGGTAAACTGCTGGCGCAACCTTTCAGCCCGGCGTTACCGTGTAAACCATTTCGGAAGAAACGATCTTTCTTTGCAATTGAAAATCGTTCCACTACTATTCCACGAGAAGAGAGAACTGCGGGACTTTCTTCCTCCAGATACTCCGAAACACAACCGAGCGCACGGAACTGGGGAAAAAGCACTTCGAAGAGAGTATATTGAACAATTCTGTCGATGGTAACCAAATTTACCTAATCCGATAAAATCCGACGGTCACGTCGCTCGAGCGTCGCGCCAACGTGTCGTTCGAACGAACTCAAGAAAAACAAATGCGATAAGAAAATCTCCTTTGAGCGCGCGACTACGCATGACGGGCGGAAAGCGAAGGCCAGATCGCAAGCAGAAACATTCGATCGAACGTTAAAAAAAGAAAGTTTATTCAAACGAGAAGAAAGCGAGGCCTAGGAAAATTAACGGCGCGAGGTACCTCCGAGCCCTCTGCCTCTGTTTATTAAGCACGCGTGCCAGACGACGTCCGTCGACAAGAAGCTAAAGAGAAAATGAAACTAAAATAAGCGACTAAACGTATCCTGTAGATTTATGAAAGAAAGGATACACCCATCGATGAACATTGGCCGTCCAATCAAAGACGAAAAAGAAAAGAAATATTAAATACGGCATGCAATCGAAATCCATTCTTCTCGATCGACGTCTGCGATCATAGGTTCGCCTGATTGTTGTTGAGTTTAAGTTTTATAGTACCTACTTACCTCGTGACGATCGATAGCAGGAATTATTTCCGGATCGAAGGCGTCGCGCATGCGCACGGGTTGCGATCACGCTCACCCTCGATCCCTCGATCGCCACGATCCTCTTTGTACATTTTGCAGTGTTCACGCCTCTCCGTGCCATCCGACGCGCACGGAAGGTAATGTGTTTTTTCGTACTAACGCGTTTAATTCGTAGTAGAATCTTTTCGACGATGCGCGTGCGCGAGATGCGCCACAGGGTGTCCTACCTCCTTTCGAGATCGAATGTGCGCGCGCGTTTCGCGTATCGAGTATGAAGAAACGAACGTTAGAGACACACGTTTTGTGGCAGGCACCATAGACACAGTCGCGTGACTCTCGCAGCCAATCGACGATTGTACACGCGTGTTACGATTCGGTTTTGTACACGTTTCAATCGCGCGACACGCTCGCACTCGCGTCTCGAGATCGTCCCGCACCGGACGTTTCGACGCGACTCCACTCCTTTCCCTCACGTTATCACGGATGTTACGTTTCCTACGATGTAACGCGTTCTAATCATTTTTTCGCTAATTTCGAACGCCCGATTTGTTCGCGTTTGAATCGCGCGCGCACACACCCTCGATCGCCTGGGACCTGAGAATTTGGACGACCGAGGTGATAGTTCGCATGCGCACGCGCACGTCGCCGTTGATCACCGCTTGGATAAGAAACCTTCTGGCGAGTAGAAAAACCGCCCGGAGGATTTCTCCAGCACGGCTGTTGTATAGATTTTGCCGTTATTATCGGAGGGTGACCATGGACAGTAGGGGTAAAAGCAGTATTAATTGAAAAAGTGAAATTTACGTAGGGACGATTTCAAGCAGCCACCGCATTATCTCGCGATTAAAACCCGCGTAGCGGATCGAGCGACGCGCACGTGGATCGGACCAACCGATATACCAGTTTGTACTTTGCAACTTTTCTACTCCTCTCCAATGATTCTTCGTTATCGAGGGTATTTTCATAATTGACAGGCCACATGCGTGCCTTCGCGATTCGCGCGAAAGAGAACGCCTTTAAATAGAATGAATATTGTATAGAGCGTTCGCTTACGCAACTGGATTTTCTTTCTCCGGCAAAGCGCACGGCGAGAAGATCGTTGATTTTCCGATGATCACCGATATGGCCGATCCACGAGAGCAATCGCGATCGATCCAACACGTTCTTCCAAACGAGCAATGTTTCCCTCTCCGACGTAAAAGTCCTTCTTCGTGTAATCAAAATTCTCCATGCGACATGATAAGAGAGCATGGACACGCACCCATCGAGGAGACGTTACACAAACAAAAAACACACGAGCAATTTACACGCAGACTCTTCGCGTTTTGATCCTGGCGCACGACGCTTGTACGAGGGTGCAGGGCTCCGGTGGATTCAACGAGAATCCTTCGCGGTCAACCGACTACTCACAGATTTTTCCACGATAAAGCATTCGAGCAATTGTACGGCTTTCGGTTGAGAGAAAAATTTCCAATAAGAAGCATCGGTGAAATCTTATCTACTGAGTAAAATGAAAAAATTAGTTGCAGACACACTTACCGGTAACGGGGCACCATAAGGGACGTTCGACAGAGACTCCGTCCTTCGCAATCGCACACTTTTCACGGTTTATCCCAGAAACATTGATCTCTCCAATTTCACCGATGCTCTCCGATCCACGCGACTCTCTCGCGCCCTTCTTTACGCTGGGAACGCTCCTAGCGCGTTCCCCCCCACGCTGTTCTCGACACAAACCTTAATTTCAAAATTTCTCGTACCGCGAATTCGGTTACTCGTTGCTTCCTCCGCGAAGGCAGAAGCCCGAATCCCGTACTTAAGCGCCGGGCGCCAAACATATCCCCGAGAATGTTGTGTTTGGCCTGGGCAAGGTCAGGCGAGCGTCGGGCCGGCTCTCAATTTTGAAATAGCCATTTCGACGAAAAGCGAAAAAAGCGAACAGACCCCCAAAACCCGACGCAATAGAGGAAGGCAACCGGATCAAAATAAACCGCCACACGAATCAACAGTTTCTCGCGCGGGGCCCGGCCGCGACCGCCGCCAGATACCTCCGCTTTAAATAAAGTGAAAAAAACTCTTACCTCCCGCGTGTATTCCCCGACCTATCCTCACATCCTCTTCCTCTCTCTCTCGTCCACGATCCCATATATTCCCGGTTGGGTAGACGACGCTCCAAGCGCGTCCCGCCGATCACCGCCAATCCCCAAACGAGTCCTGAGATAATCCTCGCGAACCAAATGTCTCCCAGAGAATATCGAGATGATACTTTTATTAGATGTGCGGTTTTAGCCCCGTTTAGTCGCGGGGGTGCATAATGCCCTCGCTGGGGACCGCAAAAAGTGACGTCAGGTTGTGTCGCGGCGGGGCCGGTGGCACCGATACGGGCTCCGCGCCCACTCTCACTCACAGCACACACTGGGCCGACTCGTCCGATAGAATGTGCCTTCAGTGTTGATTTTATACGAAAAAAATACTAAAATTATACAAAGGGGCCCGACATAGACCGAACGCCCACCCAAAGCCTGACTGGTGCTCGCCCGCTGCCCATTTTATCCATCCACGCCGGCTACATGCGGATCTACATACATTTTCAGGAACACGCACCCACACGCCACACCCGCGATTAACGCGACAAACGTTCGAAAGGGCTCGAATGGAGCAACGCAGGGGCGAGGCGCTCCCTTAGATGGAACCATCCGCAGTCGCAAACGATCAAAGTTTCTATACACGTGCTTCGCGTAAGCTAGAACATCCAGATGACAATAAAAATTCAACGCGCGATTACGCGAAAAGCAATTCTAGCGAATCCGAATGATTCAAAGTTGAGGCGGGTTCCATCGAGGGAGAAACTCGTCTTCTCCCGTAGCCTCTCGACAGGCCCTTTCTACGAAAGAACGAATCCTCGCAACCCCCCTGAGAGCTAATTAGGAGACTGCCGTTTCAAGTAAAACTTCTAAAAAGAAAGGAAAAATTGATAAAAGCACCTGGGTAGGAGCCAGGAACTTTCGCGTATCGACGCGATCGTACGCGACACACTCGTAATACACGACACAACCACACACACACACAACACGCAAACACACTCTCGTCCACTCACAACGTCCCGCAACGAGATTTTGGTTAATGCAAGGAGTTCGGAACGCTGCTATGCACCGATAACACACACATATATTGATTAAATCCAATTACTATGCGATAAGTATACTTACATAATTATATATGTGTACTATGGTCTCTCCCACTTCCCATCAAAAGATTCACGATCGCGCGTCGATCGTCGGGCCGATCGTCGATCCTCGAGCAACGATCCTCGATTTCGATCTCGAGTAACTGTGATTCGCGAGTACGGTAGCCGGACGGTATTCGGCACCGAGTATGCCGCTACCCGGTGAAACTCGTTCGGCGAGGTGTCGCGTAAGTCCCCAGCGTTCGATGGGATCGATCGTGCGGGCAGCGTCGATCCTCGCGATCGAGGTCACGTGTGCTCGCGAACGTCGCGCCGCGCCGATCGAAACGCGACGAGCCGCTCACCGAACCCCTTTAAGACTCCCACCACCACCCGACAACCCACCACTCCCACCTTACGTCCCCGTACCACAAGGATCCCAAGATGCCGCCGACTCATACCCTCGAACCCCGTGGAACCCCCAAGAACCCGCCCACCACTTCCGCAGCATCCCGCTCCCCAAGAAACCCAAGACTACAAGCGTAGAATTTAACCGCATTAACTATGAATGACGAAGAAGCTACGTAAGAAGCTAACTAACTAATTAAACTACAATTAAACTTACTTAATTATTAACAATTAAACAAGCAGTAAAGCAGTATAAACAGTAAACGCCCAGTAATCATTGAATTGTGTGTCGACAACTACATACTAACTACCTACCGTATATCGAAGTAATAGCCGTATGTAAAAGGAAAGAAAAAAACTTGTATTCTACCAGTTGTATCAGCCAGTCCAGTTCTAATAAGCAAGCGATTAAAGGTAACCCAATTGCCCGGTCTCTTAAAACTCCCATTCAACCGATTCCCAATTTCCATATCCTACCATACCCCACCGCCGACATCTATGACCCTACACCCCGACCGCCCGTCGCTGGATATAAACAATTAGTTATCCGCTTCCGATCCCACCCATCATTCCGCATCCTCCTCTTTCCCACTACTCGTTTACCGAACAATCCACCCATCCAACCCACCCGACAGGATCCACACTCAGCAGCCTCGGCAACCAAGTTAAAACCGGTCCAAAACCCACCACAACCCCTGCCGCCTGGCCCACAGAGAAAACCTTCGGACTACTAAAAACCGCCGATTAATATGAAAAACTCCGCCGGACAAAATATTTATTAGCGTACCTTCCGTAGTTCCAGTCTTTACCCGAAAGGAATATAATTCAAAGAAATGGTTGGAAAAAAGTAAACAGGAATTCATTTTACGATTGCACGCACACGTGTGGGGAGACCATGTAACTTTTAGCTCCGCCGCTCAACGAGCCGTCCGTGCAAGCGCGATCGGCAGCCCCCGTGCCCTCGGAGGTGGAGTCTTCGTCCTGCGTCGCGTCTTCGTCGAGGTCTTTTCGACGTGGACAGGGACCCCGGTTGGGGACTCTTCGTTTCGAGAAGAAACTCGCGAACCAAGGAGAAAGAAAGAAAGCCGAAAAGAGAGGCGTAGGAGAGCGAAAGAGAGTCCCGACAGCAAAATGTGCCGATCGCGAGCGCGGACGTGCGTTAAGGCCCGAGATAAATAACATCTCCAAACGCTGGTACTTTAGCAACTAGCGCCCCTTTTCGAGTTTCCCGTTGAAAAAAAAGAGGAAAAGAAGAAGAGTACCCCTCGACATCCTCTCCGTACCTATCCGAGACCAACGCCGCCATCACCACCACCCCCACCTGCCCATCCCACGTCGAGCCAATCCGTACGAACGTCCCATCATCCACCGATTCACCCCTCTATAAGACCCGCGAGACATCCCCCGCCCTCCACCTACCACCCCACCCCCAAAACCCTCGATTCCCTACGTGTTGTATTATCCGTTATTTTCGATATAATATTATATATAGTATACTAATGATATTTAATGATAATACGACGACGATAAGGTATGGGAGACGTTTGGTCACACAGCAGATAGGAATACCACACGGATTACGCCATCCTCATACGACCATTTTATTCAGCAGACACGTAATTTAACAAAACAGTATAACAGATAAAAAAAAAAAAACGTAACGCGTAAGTGAAACAGAACAGTAACAGAAAACAGAACACAATTTACGAACGATCGGAGAACAAAACAGATGAAAAAAGGAAAAAAAACAAACAAACGACATACACGCGCGACACGACATTACCTACTAATCCCGCCCCGCCCCATCCTCCGGCAATTTCACATACACGCGTACAAACACACACAGGCCACGTATTACACAGTTTACCGTATTACAGAGACACGATCCCTACACACAGTGCAGCAGCGGAAGCGGCCGCAGCAGACGACAAAATGTGAGAACAAACGCAAAAGCCAGATATACACGCGATATACTACAGAAACGTCGTACACACGGAAATACGCCCACGCCCACGCCCACGCACACGTACAGGTACCAGCAGTATAAATAGACAGACGTAACAGGATAACTGAAAAAAAAATGATAACAGAAAAACACTAGTTGCCGTGCAGTTTGTGAAAGAAGTAAAGTAACAGAAAATAAGAAGTAAAACGTAATAATTACCACCGACCTACCCGCGGGTCCGCTTCGTTTTTGCCCCGAGAGGCCGGGCCGCGTGTCCTCGACTGGTGCCGACGCCGTCGAGATCGTCTTTTTCGTGATCCTCGAATTTAGCGGGAGGATCCGAGGAGGGATTACCGTGGGAGAATGTTGCACGAAAGGAGGATCCATGGAACGGAGGAACGATCGATCCTCCGTCCTGGATCGTCCGCAAGAGAGACGGTGGAGCTGGTAGACCGTCGGAGGACACGCGGGACCCCCGGGCCTCAGCGAGTCGGGGCTGAATCTGCCTCAGCGTAGCTAAACGTTTTTGTACAGGATTACAAAGCGATGATCGCATAAACTGAATGTAAAATCTTGAGTTACAGAGCAGCACTATACATACCACACAGATGAATGTATATATTTTTACGTTACAGAAATATGCCTGCGCGCAATAACGCGATCGCAGGCGCCATAAGACTGGTTCTCATTTCCCACGACAATGCGTATATACAATTGCCACTTATTAAACTTTAAATGAGCAAATGAATGATGTGACGAGAGGGTTGAGAGAACGCGAGAGAGAGATAAGGGATGAAAATGAGATTTAAAGGGAGAAAACAAAAAAACAGAAGCAGATAAGCACAGATCCTATATTGTAATGTAAAACCTAATGATATTTGTATACAGTAATACCGCCTGGTACCACGATACGGGGGTCAACAAACACACGCCATGGTCAACGAGACTGGGGCCGCCCGCTTGCAACACCGAGAGGCAATCGATTGTAAGGAGTGAGAGAGGATTCGAGAGATCGATCGTGAAAGAATCGCGAAGCGAGAAACGTGGGAGACTCGGTGAGAAGGGAACGAAGAGTTCTGCAAAGAAAAGAAAAGAGAAATCGAAAAACCTCGTACGAAAACTAAAGGATGACATTTCGCGCACGAGTATCGATCCGCCTCTCGAATCGACCGGGGACTAAGAAGACAAAACTGTTTCGCACACAGATGGAGAAAGTTTTGAGGAATCGCAAATTGGCCCTCGAATTCGCGGAAGAGTGAAAACAAGAAGAACCACTTTTATCACACCCATGTAAATTAACATCCTGAGTTTCTCATTCGGCCGTTATGACAAACCGAATTTTCGAAAATGGCAAAAAGGGAAAACGAATAATCAAAAGAAAACTCGACGAGCAAAAAGAAAATCGGAGGAAAAAAGTCAAGCGCGAAAGAAATCTGAGATGGGGTAAAGAGTAGCGTGATGAAAGATCAGAGAACGGAAGGAGGGGATAGAGATAGAGATTGGAAAAAAAATCAGTTGAGACGGTACCGTTTGGAGAGATAGGGAGGTGAGAATGAGAAATCGTAGGCAGAGCAAACGCGAAAGAGCGTAGAGAGTAAAAAGAGAATTGCGCGTAACGACGAAGGAAGAAAGGAAAAAGAGAATTAGCCCAAGGAGTGTGTTGCCTGCGGGTACCCCGACAGAAGCATAACGCGGGTAGGAGTTTCTAAACAAGAATTCCCGACGTGTCCGGGTCCGTACCTTGGCGTCCCGGCGCTCGGGAAGGTCCTAATTTTCAAAAAAAAAAAAAAACTAATAATAATAATAATAACAACACTAAAATCCGCAACTCCGTCGATCCATCGGTTCGAGCGGGCGCGATCGCCCGCTTCCGCTCACCCACCCTACTACCCACCGTGTGGCCGTCTCGAGTGTCCTTTCGCGTCGCAACAACGACGACGACGCGTGCAACGATGAGTAAGGCAAGAGGAATGGGCCTAAAGACGCACAGATCACTTCGCGATACCTCGAGATAAAAAGCAAACCCTCCTACGACCCACATCCCCCCCCTCCCCCCATCCCATGTTCGTCCGTGGCGCAAGACGATCGCGCCGACTACCGATGGATCTCACCGGGGATCTTCATATGACACAAAGTTTGAGTTACAGTGCAAGCGAACATCTGTAGAGCCATATACGTATAGTATGTTGTTGTATCTTTAATGAAAAAAAAAAAACGTAATGCGTAAAAAAAATACTAATTAAACCCTAATGCAAAAAAATTTTACCACGATGGACAGGTGTAAGCGTAGTAGGTGTACATTTTTATAATGGTCGCGGTTGCAATTTTAAACTTGAGGAAGAGCGTTCGATGATGCGGCAAAGACTAAAAAAGGAGGAAGAAAGAACGGAGATGAGTGATAGAGAGAGAGAGAGAGAGAGAGAGAGGAATAAAAACGGAGATCGCGAAAACGGTCAGTTTCGAAACGGAACAAAAATGCGAGCGAACGAAAAAAGTGTGGGCAAAAAAGAGATAATAAACGAAGATAAAATAGGTGAGGGGCGGCAGATTCGTGTTTAAGAGGAGAATTATGATGAAGTTCACGATGATAATAAACGAGTAGGGAAGAAAACGCGAAAGAAACGAGAGGAATGAAAATGAAGAGTGTGGTAGCGAACGAGCGAGCGAGGATGCATATAATAAGGAGAAAATGGGAATGAGGTAAACTATGTAGTGAGCGTAAAAGTAACATTTGCGTGAATGTAAAGGTTGCGTGAGAGTGCGAGAAACGTAGCGAGCGAGAATGCGAGAAAGCGAGAAGGATTAAGGAGAGCGAGAAAGTGATTAAGAAAAAATAAAAAATAACAAAATGCGATAAAGCGAACAAAACGATAAAAGAGGGATCGAGACGGAGAACGAGAGCGAGCGAGAGAATAGAGCTAGGGGAAGTGAACAAAAAGCGAAATAAAAGAGAGAGAGAGAAGAAATACAAGAAAATACAATGATAAGCAGATACTGCGAGAGATTGCGCATTGTCGCGGTCGCGATTGACGGCTCGGTCACCGGCGGCCCCGTCCGAAACGGGTGCAAGTAACTTTAGATGTATAAAACGAGAAGAGAGATAAAAAAATTTTACCTATCCTGTCGTGGTCTTTAGGGCGTTCTAAAGAAATTATTGTAAAAAAAAAGAAAGAGAACGAGATGAAAGATCTATTATAAGAGGTGCGTCGGCATGCCGTGCGCGACCTGCCGTTGGATGAGTGAGAACGATGCGTGCGCGCGAGATTCGTCTTGGTCAGTCGTTTAGAAAAAAGGAGCTGAAAGAGGCGAGAAAGAGACGGAAGTCGGAAAAATTTAGAGAAGTGGAGAGGATACTGTCGGTTTACCTGATCTACTACGTGCGCGCGTTTGCGTGAATGAGAGCGAGAGAAAGAGAGCGTGCGTGACCGTAACTGGTGATATATGTACGAGTAGTGGACAAAGCGGAATAATAAAAAAAAATTTATTGTACATTCTTTGATGGTGATTCGGTCGTCCGGTGACTGCGCCTCGATCCCGACTGGGCTCGAAATTTCAAGGACGCCAGATGACACCGAGAGTAATACGGAGAGGAATATATCCTAAATCTGGGCGGCTCGAGCGAAATCACCGTGTATCGTGTATCATAAGTCGAGCCGCCGCGATGTTTCGGCCCCACGATTCTCTTGTAAATATTCTTCTCCGCGTCCGAAGGCCGAAAAAAAAATTCTTTCCGATTCCTCCGATCGCCTCTGAGAGCGCGATCCGGGTCACGTGATGAGAGGGTACCGCTATTTTCGAGAGCTTTCCAAAGCACGTATAAAGAGCTAGAGAGAAAGGGATAGAAAGACAAGCGGAGAAAAGGAGAGAGAAACGGAAAAAAAAAGAAGAACCCTCGCGAAACCGTTCGAAGTAGTCCACTAACGGAATCTGGCGCCCCTGTCGATTTCGAAGCACGGAGCACTGCTTGTTTCGATTTCGAAAACGATTCTGGGTTTTTTATATATTTTTGGCAACGATATCTCGATACTATTTAAGGTTAAGGCGAACAAAAAACATAAGAGAGAGAGAGAGAGAGAGAAAGAGCGAGAGAGCGATTGCAAGAGACGATGAAGCGAGTCGATGGAAGTCGAAGACGCATCCCTATCGTGTTTAATAAAAAATTTCGATACTTCGAGAGATTTTTGGGGGGAGCAAGAGAGAAAGCGAGAGAGAGAGAGAGAAAGATAAAAGGTGGACGGAGAGCGAGAGAGGGAGAGAAAGAGAGAGTGTGAACGGAAGGACTAGAGCGCGCGAGAACGAAAGAGAAAAAGCGAGTGAGAGAGAAAGAAAGAGACGGAGGAGAGCGAGAGAGAGCGAGCGAAGAAAGACGTAAAAAAAGGGGGTAAAAAATAATATTTAAACATTCGTATCAAAACAAAAAAAAAATTGTAGGGCCTCAAAATACTGGCGACCGAGAGGGACATGATAGACACGAAAACGATGCGAAAACGATAGTAAAAGGGGGAAAAAAGGAGAGAGGCCGAAACTACTAAAAATATTTATAATATATGGCTACAAGTACAAATTACTTCGACTACTGAGCGTAGGTGTATTGATGTGTGAACAAAATTTGGTTGGCCGATGACCGTTTTTGAAACCATCATACTGCGTATCAAAGTATGTAAAATTTATTGAATAAACGCTAGCGTATTATGATATAATGTAATCTAATAATGTAATATTGTATTGACGAGTCTAAATGATGATGTTAATTTGAAGTTTTAGGAGAGTGCGTGAAGAGTGCACGTGGATGATTAAGAAAAAAAAAGAAGAAGAGAGGACAAAAGAGGTTATTGTGCATACGAAAACAAAAAAAGACAAATTACACCTTCATAATGATTATCGGTATGATTACGATTATTATTGTCATTAACGATTGTCAGTCAACCGCCACTTTCATTGTCGCGGCCCGGCGGTGTGGCCGACGGTACATGAGTTTACGTCGGTACCGTTTTATTATTAACCTCCTACGATTATGATTGTCATCGTTACGATTATTGCAGCGATTATTGTACGTATATTATACACGAAAGCGAAACGGTATGAGTTGTTCACAATTTCGAGACACATATATACGTTCTTAGAAAACTCAACAAAAAACGGAAAGATCGACTCGAGCGCTTTAAACGAGGAAAAGTGATTGACGAGAGGAAGAGAGAGCGAGGGAGAGAGAGAATGTGAGAGAGTGAGAAGTAGAGCGATATAAGGAGAGAGGGGGGAAGAGGAAGAGAGAGAGAGAGAGAGAGAATTCGAGTGTATGAGAGAATGAAAGTGTCCTACGTGAGAGTGGATGGAAGAAAGAACGAGACAGGGAGAGAGGGAGAGAGAGAGAGAGAGAGAGAGAGAGAGGAAGAGAGAAAAATTTGCAAAACCGAGACGACGAAGGGAAAGAGAGAGAAAACGGGAGAGAAAAAGAGAGAGCACAGACAGGAGAAAAATCGTGCGTGAGAATGTTAGCGAGGAAGAAAAATTCACACGCTAAATAAATCGCACGGGGACAAACGTCCGACGGGCTGCAACGACGGGGAGAGAGGAGGTGGGAGGGAAGGAGAAAAATTAACGAGGAAATTCACGGTCTCGCGAAAGTTCGGCTTATCGACGGTAGCGAAATAGCTACGCGCCTAAAAGAAAGAAGAATGAAAAGCAAAAAAACGAACGAACCGACATGTAACTACTTTCGGACGCGATGAATAATAAAAAAATTTTATAAGCTCGCCCGTACCCGGCAGCGACGCACTTTCGGCGCCTCGCGAAATTCTATTTTTGTAAGCATATTTCTATAAAGGTATACTAACGATACGGCAAAATTTATTATTCCTAGTGTGGTGAAAATGAAAATTGAACGTTTAGATTTCGTTAGTATAGTGTAAAGATGATGAAAAAAATTAACGATGTCTAGGTCCTATTCGTGTACTTAAAGGTGAACTATAAGAAAATAAAAAATTATATCGTCGGCGGCGTCGTAGGTTGTAAAATTGTACATAAATTATTGCAAGAGGAGGCGCGGTGGGTTGCCTCGCTGGCACGCGGCGCGCGGCTAGTTTTTTAGACTATCTTTGGCACTTTAAGAGTAAATAATAATAAATAAAGATAATGAAGATACTTACAAAGAGGGCAAAGGTAGAGCGGGGATTCTTTCGGCAACGGTGGCGAAATTAGGCGTTTCCGTCGCGACAGACCGTCGATCTTTCCCCCGTACGTTCCTACGATGTGTCACGGCCGCGAAATAAGAGTAAACGAAAAAAAAAGCGATATTAAACAAATTTTGCAAATAGTGTTGTGAGGCTGTCTCGACGCGACAGTGAAACTTAAATAAACAGGAGAACTAAGAGAGTAAGAGAGTGTGAATGGGCAAAAGATTTAACGAGAGGGAGAGAGAGAGAGAAAAAAGTGAGAGAGAGAGAAAGCGAGACAACGAGAATTAATGGAAGGGAAAGAAAGAGAGAGGCGAGAGAGAGTGTCAGAGAAAAACGGAGAACACGTGCGCGAGCAGGTCAGAACGATCGCCCTCCCTTCTCAAAGCCCCAAAAGCGAATTCTTCGACGACGATGCACTGCCGCTTTTTGAAGCAAAAGAAACAAAATAATATATATAAATATAAAATATATTATATTATATATAGATAGATAGATAGATAGAAGCACCAAAAATGGCAGGACGTGAAATCGTGCGGAATTCAGCCAAGCGGCTGGGCGAATCGCGGAGGGCGCCTCGTCAGAGTATCCCTGTATATACTTTATTCAAAATCCACCGAATTCACATCTTCGTACCCTCCAGACGCAATACTTATTTCGCACAAATACCACCAAAAAAAAAAAGAACAAGCCTCTTCTTCCCTTTGCGTTTACTGATCGTCGTCCATCCGCGGCGCCTCTTTCCTCGAGGATCAGCGCGAACCTTCTCTTCCGTTTACCAATTTTTCCACCGGCACCCCCGATTTTTTACCCCGGCATCGCGCAAGGTATTTTCGGCTGCGATACGCGGTGAGCGAGTAGTAAAGCGACAGAGAAAGAATAGGGACGAGCAGAAGCGATACATCCACGAATCGCATATAGACGCGGGCTCGACTTTACTCAATTGTCGGGACAAGATTGACAATAACTTTGGAAAAGCACGTCGTGCAAGCTCGCTTCGCTCCGTGCAAATACTGGCCGCGATGTAAATTTCAAGAATAGCGTGCGTGTGAGAGAAGAACGGGGGAGCGGTTTTGAGGAGAGAATGAGAGAAACGGAGAATGTGCGAATGTGAGAATGCGAGCGAGAGAGAAATGGAGAGAAAGAATGAGAGAGAGAGAGAAAGAGAGAGAGGAGACACAAGAGTATCGTAGTGCACAGAGACACGCTCACACATACACACGGTATTACATACAGATACACCCACGTGACACATACGAAACACAGGAACACGCAATATTATATATATACGACTCCATAGATGATGGCGCGGCACACTCACATAGTGTCTCTCGGATTGTTCCACAAAACTTTTCATTCGAGTTTGCTTCAAGAAACCTTCTGTTTTCTAATGTATGACGTGTTGTTGTCGATATATAAAATAAACTTAATAAAAAAATACATCATGCATTCTCATTCGGCCCAGATCCCCCGCATCCGTCCAATTTCAGCAGATTCCCATTTTCGAATAATCCATTATACGCGTACACTTGTAAGCAGATTAGTACGAGAGTAATGATAATTGCAGGGCTTTGCAAAATTAGCCTGATTCGTTCGCAATCGCTCTAAATCAACCAGGGGCTGAAACAACATCCGCGATCATTTTACTATTCCTTTCTGCGCGTGCATCCAGTTTAAAGTATCTTTCCGTATCGCGATACCTTCGTCTCTCGAAGTACCTTTGTCGATTTTAGCAAAACGGGGGTAAATCTCAATGATTCTATCGCGAAATAGAATTTTCGGTCCTCACGCGTCGAACCCTTCTATTCTACGAGGCCGACGCGACGCCTCTCAAGAATAACCACCCCACGCGGCAAGTCTCCAGGGTGCAGGCTCATCGACGCGAAACGGAATTTTAGCTGAGAACCTCGAAGCATGACTCCAATCTTCCAGGCGAAGGAGTATGTGGGAACCCCCCTGAAGCATGTAAATTCGCTTACGCATCTCCAAGGGCCATCCACCCTTCGAACAAACATCCCACGTGAGAGAAACCTTACGTGGCGCGCTTCATTAGACCCTTAATGAAATTTCAACATTTTAACGCATCGCCGCCCCGGGAAATGTATAACCAATGAACTGGTTTTCACACTCGACGGCCCTGTATCTTCGTCGTGGGTTCTCGAGTCCTTCGGAGCTCCTCCACTACCCTCCTCAGGGTCTCGTCTCGGAAGGAAAACAAGGGTAGAAGTCACCCTCCGCGAGAACGCTCGAGTATCGGAGACTCTGCGGAGTGGTTGACATAGGGACATCTTAAAGTGTAGGGGCCAAACTGCTCGAAAACTGTCCACTACGATCGCTAAGTGGAATTCCATACTGACCGACGGAGAAAAGACGCCACCTGTGGAAGCCACCGGCAACTAGGATGCGCACAGTTGCATTTCCGTTGCCGGACTCAAGCCAATATTAATTCGCTCGCGTATCAATTTTCATAAATTTCTGTACATTTCCACTGTGAGTCCATCCGTACCGACGGACCGAACTTACCAACGACGAGTTTGCTTTCGTAACGTCGCACATTCGCAAGTAAATTATCGACGACAATTGCACGTGTCAGTTCGTAAGATTTGTATTGCCGTTTGAAACGATGCCTTATCGACTGAAAGAACAGTAACACACGGTCGTAAGAGAGTAACGCAGAGTGCGCTGAAATATAATTTTCCTTATACGTTTTCAACAATTATCATTTGGGGTCTGTGATCCGTCGAGACTCGAGATAAGTACACGCGCGTTTTTATTTATTTTTGAATCACCTAAGCTTGGTCCACGAGAAATAACGTTAATTATTTTCGTCAAGTATCGTACACTGAATAATTAATAATAAATTAGTAAGACTAATCGTTGCGCTTAATATTAAATCTTTCTCAAATAGACTTTATCACCACAAAAATGCAACGTAAGTTCCAAGAGGGACCTGATATCGTAAAGAGAAAAAATTCAAAGCACGTAGGCCGCATGGTTCCCGCGAAGCGAGCATTAAATTGTTAACGAATTCGCCGGTACCAAATGCACATGGCATCTCGCGGCTCCGTGGGACGTCGAGCTAAGGAAATCGCGGTAACGACCCCGTGCCGCAGCTGCCGCCGAATCTTCACGGACCACTCACGGGAGGACAGTCTTTTCTTTACATTCCACACTTTACGATCATTCGGCGAATAATATCACAATGTCCGTCCCGCTCAGTTTCCTAAATCTCGTGCTACCCTCCGCGTTCTCCTCCGCCTTTTGCATTCCACGTTTTACGATCGACCGTAGAATAATACGGCGATGCTTACTCCCAGGGGTTACTCACCCGATATTCGAGCATTCGATTTTAATAACCACCCCTCGCGAACCTCGGTATCGAATCGAAAAGTCTTCCGACAAAGGCCGTATCCGAAAATCAAGTCATTCAAATCCCCTGGAATTGGCGCCGTGTCGAAGTGTCAGCGAAGGCGCGAAATACAATATGCAAAGGGAGTATTTTCCGATCTTCACGAGCCACGATTGGAATCCATCGGTACATCGAGACCTTCCGGAGAAGACGGTAGCAAACGTTAGGTGCCACCGCCCCGGCGGAGAGCCCTCGGCCTCACCACCGCTACAATCGCCACCAGCCGACACGGCCGAGGTTATTGAAACCAGCAAAACCGCATTAAAATCTGCCAGACTCCGTTGCAGAGTAGGTAGTCCATCATTAGAGCGAAACCGGTTTTTTGGGCCCACCCTGCAGGCGTACACGGTCCCTTCTTCTCATTGCGTATCTACAATCTCGGGGTAATTGTGATTCGATCGATCGCTTGCTTTTTCCTCGTATCCTCGAACACCTCTGACTACCTCCACCTCCTTCACCCTCTCCCTCCTCTTCTCCTCCGTCCTTCTCTTCTCGATCTTCCTCTTTCCTCGTCCACCATGGGACTCAATCGCCTACCGCCGGACTCAATAAGTAGCCATAAATCCCCCCGTGGACAAACGGGTCGTATCTTTTTCGCATTCCGGACAAATCGGTGCGGTCGGTAGCGCCGATCGACGATCGACAGCGAGAAACGATTCTGCGCATTCGCACACCGACGTTTCCGACTCGCTGCTTCTTCTCTCGTTCTCTCGTTTTCTCATCTTCTCTTCCCCTCTTTCGCACGAGACCTAGGAGGAACCGGCACCGTGGGCGCTCGGAAATGAAAACGTTGCTCGAGCACGATTTGCCGATTCCAACTGGCCGATCCACGATCGACAATAATTTCGTATCATTTCGCGTTCGACCTACGAACGTATCGGAACTCTACCGGCACGATGCTTTTCACTAGCGGCTGCACGCGACATCCTCCACGCGTATAGCTCTCCGTGCAAGTGTGCGCGCATCACGGTGCTGTACACGCGGTATACGTGCCTCTCGCTATCTTTCCCGCCGCTTCGAAAGGCCGACAATGCGCGCGAGGCGCAATTAAGCAAATAGCAAGAACAAGATAGGAACAAACAAAGCGTGCAGCTAATTTTTCGTCAGTTCTAATTACAATAATTACCTTCGTTTCACCGCGTTCTCAGGGGCCTGTTTTGCGGAATACGTACTCCCCTACAGGATTTGCGATTCGCGTCCAGTGAAAGCGACGCGTTTCTTCTGAAATTTTTACGTGACGATATATCAATCGATCTCCTCCGACGTAATCATCTGCGACCCAATCGCTATACTCCACTGCCGAAGTGTACCGAGAGTGCCTACTTTTCGATCGACCGAGGATTCGTGACTGGACGAATGAATAAGTCACGACGGTACAACCTCTGCAAAGTGGCTCCGCTGGAGATCCAAGAAGAACGAGAGGAACCGCGGTGGAACACGATGGGGTCGAGCTAATTCGCGAGGAAGATGCAGACGAGCACTGCTGGCTGTCCGCTCGTTCGCATACCCGCGATTGCCGCGCTTTTCCATGGACGACGAAGCTAGCGACTCACCACGAAGGGAAACAAAGCGCGAAGAATTTTCTTTCCTTGAAAGATGCGCGAGCTAAACGCAAGAAACTCGATTCTTCGATATCGACGTAGCTCCAGTTCTTCTTGCTCGCCCCGAATGCCGACGACCGACCGTTCGGATATAGGCAACAATACGAAGGAGGAAGGTGAGGCAGAAGAAGAGGTACCTCAGGTGGTACCTCGCACCGTTCGTTTCTCCTCTGCTCACCTCCTCTCTCCTCCAGCCACCTACCCGCTTCTCCATTCGCTACGGTCACGCTAGGTCCTCAACTGTGACACTTCGCTACAGATCGAACACACTTTACTCGAATCGCCTTCCTCGCGCGCTGCAGCTTGCCTTTTCGAAGCTGTGAGCGGGTCAACGCGCGCTCCCTAAAAATATTATCAATACTTTCTTCATTTTCCGTTCAACGCAGTTTATCGAAAGCTGAATTAACCTGCGAGTTCTATGCACCCTCTGTTCATCAAAAGGACGGACATTGCTCTACTTTTTTCGAGTGTCGCTCGTGGCGGCTCGATTTTAGCGTTAACCATGCCACGCTGGACAAATTCACGAAAAGGCAAATGGAATACCCTTCGAAGGTGGTCTAGTTATCTCACGTTGGCTGTTTAAAACGAATAGGAGAAATCTGGCCTGTTGCCCGTGCTTCGCGCCCGCAACCTTTATTGCTCTTGGAGTATGGCGAGAAACAGAGGAACATTGTAAACGTGATTTGGAACGGAGGAAGGAATTTTCTAGCAGGATCGGATGATCGAGTCGCGGCACGTGACGGAGCAGTCAACTACCGAGAACACCTAAGAGACAAAACGAAAGGGAGAGAGGTGAGGGACGAAGAAGAGGGTGGAGGGACTTGAAGAGACGTAGACACGTCGGTAAGAGGTGACTAGAAGTGGCCGTGATAGGGTAACGCGGTGCGAGAGAGCTGAAAATAACCGGCGGTGTAGCTGACCCCTTATACACGGACTTATTGCGTGCTAAACCGCGCGGCGCACCGGCAAGCGGAGGCCACGTTTACTTGCGGTGGATCACCGGAATCGGCTGAATGCGCGAGAAAGAGGAGTCAGAAGAGGAGGAAGAGGAGACGCGCACGTGGACGCATGCGAAATTTCGCGAGGGGCCAGATGTTATGCGTTCGAATCGTTCGTTTGTAGGCACGAATCGCGAGTCCAACGATTTATAACGATCGGACGCGATCGGATACCACCAGCGCCCACCGAAATGCCTCGCGCGTTATTTGTTTGCGCGAGCTCTCCAGGCATTCGCGGCAGTGAGACGTCGACTTGTCCTCCTCCTCCTCCTCCTCCTCCCCTTCCATCTCCTCTTCCTGGCGCATTGCGTTCCTTCGCGCCGAGAGGAGTACCATACGCGGATACGCTGGAAAAGCAGGAAACCGGTGGAAGTTCTTACTTTCACTCTCGGCTCGATACGACAATAACACCGAGAATAACACTGGGTTCTTCAATATTCTCAGGTGAGATGGAATCCAATCGTTGCGCGACTATTACGTCAACGTGTCGCCGATATCACGGAAGCATTTCTGCATTTAACCCCTATTACGCGCTCTCCCGTTCCTTTTTATCCCTTCCTTGGCGCAGTCCTCGCCAAAGAAACGCCATAAAGAAGAAAACCCCAAAGAGATATAAATAATAAATCGCCGTCAAGAGTCAGTCGACTTCAGGCCCTAATTCACTAGCCGAGCAAGAGCGATCGAGGAAATTCGATTCTGGTATTTACAGATTCCTAAACAGGCATGGCCCACAGATTTGCGTCGTGAGATCCCTCGGCACCTTCCGATCGGCATGCCACGCACCTCTTCGCGTGGTCCGCGTGCGATCCACCTTGAGGAATCGACAAGCCTTCCGGACTCCACCCCAATGCCGAAAAAGAAGGTGACGGAAGGTTCGAAGGATTCCCAACGGTGGGCCAGCATTAACGCTATCGAAAGAGCGTATCGAGCGGGCGCCGAAGGAGAGACCGTCGTTGCTCACGGATTAGCAAATACTCCTTCGTACGACTACAAAAGTAGGCACACGCGGTCTCTCTCCTTCACTCTGTTTCACTCGCTCTTTCTCTGCCTCGCGCTCTCTCCTTTCAATTTTCCTTCCTCCTCTCGTAGCGAGGCAGGTTATCATCCGGGTCGAGGAGGAGAAGAAGGAGGAGGAGGTGGTCGGGCACGGTGTACACGCGAACTTCACTCCATGCGTCGGTCCGTCCGTCCGTCCGTCCGTTCGCTGGTGGTTCCCTCCGTGCACTCCCGCCCATTCGTTCCCTCGCTTCTCACCACCTCTTCTCCACCATCTCCTCTATCCTTCGATCCCCGACGCGCCGTAACTTATCGCGCGGACTGTACACGGTGAACGGGCAAATTGTAGCTACAATGTTGCACAGACCTGTTGTACAGTCGACTCGAGGAGTCGGCTTCGAGACTGGAACTCGACTAGCGGCCCTCCACTGATATTGAATTACCCCGTTCCCGCTGCCGGCCGCTCGTCGAAGGCCCTCCGCCGCCGACGTGGCGGTGGCGGCGGACCTCGATGAGGCGACGGCCGAGCCAGCGATGCGAGAATCGAGTTTCTTTACTGGCGAACGTTCGTTGGTACGGGTGTGCTGCCGATGCTGTTGCCGGCACTGCCTTTTCTCTCTTACTGCACCACGTCGCTCCTCCGCCGTTCGCTCGCGGTTCTCGAATTTGAAAGAGCGCGCGTAAATCGGATTTTATCTCTGAGTCCATCCTTTCATTCTCTTTACTTAAATCGAACTACTTGTGCAAAGCGCAACATCGAAACTTTTCAATCACCCACGGATCTACCAGTTCTGTAGTCGCATTGAACTCTTCTTTATTTCTACTTCAAGGGTTCGCGGCGTGAATGGAACCGCGTGGAGTCGTAGATCACCAAGACCCTACCACAGTCACGCGTCTTCCTAACCGTTTCAGGTTTCTAGTTCGACGTGTTTGCGCGCTGCGCTCTTGTTATTGGCGCTCTCGTTACAAGCGCAATCGCACGATAATCTCCTAGTCGTGGCCTGAACCCCGGCGGAATAGTTGGCGCGCTTCGTTCTCGACGAGCGGTGCGTTCTTCTCTCTCTTTCTCCTCCCCCCCCGCCTCCTCTCTCTCTCTCTCTCCTCCCTTTTCTCTCTTTATCCGCCTCTCTTCACCTGTCTTTCTCCTTGCGCACGTGCACGGCGTTGCGATCGCGCGCGGCCTCGTCGCACGATCATAACAAACATCGATGCGACCAGTTCCTCGGGCTCCTACCTCCGCGTCAGAATAGTGGTGAGCCTGGTGCGCGTCGGCTGACAGTGTTGTCCAAGGTACAGGCCGTTCCCTTGCCGAATTTTGCATCGTCGAGGTGTGGTGTGCGCGTGCGGATGGAAAATTACCATTCGCTCTCGATTGTGGTTCCAGGGCTCGCGAAGGAAGCTATGGCTTGGATTAGATTTGGAGAATGACGTTTTACGATATCACCAACGTAAACATTTCGACTTGGTGCCGATGATCAGCAGGTGAGCATTCGCAGAGTTTTTGTTTATTTTCGATCAACGGTTAACGAATAATTGTGAAACGACGAAAATCTCCGAACTCTGGGCCCAAGCTGCTTACTTCGATCTCGTAAACTTGGAATATTCCACGAAGAATGTTTTTATTTTAAGGAACACCTTTTTTAAGATATACGTATATTACCGAACGATCATCGCTTACGCGCAAAAACGTTATCGATGACACAACCGACACGATATTATTGATGAATTTACGTCACGAGTCCATGCTGATTTCGAATTATCAAAGCCAAGTGGCGCAGACCCGTCACGTTTACCACACATACGTAGACGGGATTATAAAGTAGCATCGCACGAAATTCTGGGATCGCGTATGTCTTACATGCGTTTTCACCTCCATCCGCATTAAGACACGCACGTGCTCGCAGCCCTATTGGCTTTCATACGCCAACGTTTTTATCATTCGCCAATCCGTGCGCGTATCTAATTATCCTCGTAGTAAAAAAGAAGGAGAAAAGAAAAAAGAAACAATGGCATCGTCCAGCGTATTCCTCGTACGGATATTACCCAAAGCCCCCGAGGTGTCGGGTGAACGCGGGTCTCCCGGACAGTTGCAATTATTGCCTCATTTCTGATATATCCTGCCCGCCTGCTAAGAACCGAAGGATAATTGGCTGCCGGCACTGTGCACGACAGTCCGATCGGAGGATCGGAGGAGAGAACGGGAAGCGAGACAGATAGTGAGAAAGAGCGATGAAAATCGAGGCGGTAGCAACTATATTTAAGACTGGCCGCCCCAGAACGGTAGAAATGTCTTTCGTTTGCAGTTGTCGGCCCTCGCGTAGGTGTCATCGCGGGTGAACTACAAGCCGTGACAGTTTGCACCGCATTTGGTCATCGTCGTCGGCTCGTTGCGGCCAGGTGAAATTTCACCACCACGTTCTTACCACCGACAACGGCGTGGCGCGGTGCGTAACGCGCCTCCGCGTTCGCCGTCATATATCGCCGCCCGTCTGCAATTTCGCCGCGTGTCAACGACGTACGCGAATACATATAGTCCGCTGTTTATAACGCCCGATAAAGATACGGCACCCGGGGCGAGATGGCATGGCGCAGTCAGCGGTTAGAATGCGAATCTCACCAGCCACAGAATTTCTCCAGTCGAAACTCTCGAGAATTTCATCGCGATGACAATCGGAGGGCATGCTACTGCACAAATTGTTAACGCTCGTCGAGAGCCTCGGTACAAACGATTTTCCAAGTCAGCCTACACTTGTTACCCGCAATGCCTCTTTCTGGGTTAATCAGTGCTTCGACTATTCTCGGCGGAAAAATCTCTTATCCGCATCGGAAACCACGCGAACGCGTCGAATAGTACACGAGTAGTCTACATTATGCATACCAATATTTACATATAGAATTTTTTTTCTTCACTTTGGCGCGTTGTCAGTCACCCGATCGCAAGCCGAGTGTGACGATCGGAGCGGCATGCGGACGATATTGAGAATAACTCAACGTGCAGCAAGCTACTTTCTACTCGTTTCGCCCTCCGAGTTGTTCACTCGACGACGATGTAACGATCGAGTGATCGAGCGAGACTAGCCACCGATAGTTATCCAAATACGTGCCAAGATAGTTTTATACGAATCGAGTTCTCATGGTTAGCAATGTTTCGTTACCTGACGTACCCCGCGTCGAAAAACTTGCTCACTTCCTGGTTATGAGCACCCAGGATCACAATGTTACCGAACGATCTCTGGCGCGGAATTTTACGATCGACGAGCGATCGCGCGAGAAATTGATATCTCGCGATCGATCGACGAGAAACGGAAGCGGACCAATATCGAGAAGATTCTTGTCGAGAGAATGGCCAACGTGAATCGTCCCGCTATCGCGTCTTTTACCTTCTCCTCTTCCCACTCCAATCTCCTCATCATTCTCTGCTCGTGTTCCTCTTCGAGTAACCTGTTGCTACAGTTTCTTACACGATCGTTTTATCTCTTTCCGCTTTCACCGATGCCGCGCGCTCACCCGACGACGTTGCCCGATCGGCGAGACATATTAATCGACTGCCTACCTGGAACGGGATCGGTGCACTTGATTGACGTATTCTTGTTGGGAAGGACTAGTTTGGCCGGGCTCTTCTCGAAAGGAGAGATAATCGCGTATTCCTCGCGAGTGATTTTAATTGGTCCACTCGTCGGATCGCGGATATCTTGCTAATAAGCTGAAAAGAGATCGATTGCCGTCCCCGATGGAAGGTTAAGAGAGACTTTAGTCCAAGGATATCTGTACACGCACGCGCGCACACGTGTGTATTTAAAGTATTTGCGATAGTACCTGATAAGAAATAATTGCTACAAATTAGTGCATACCGCGGAGCAGGGTGAATGTCATCATAGATGTCAATGGCCTGTGCTTCGTAAACGATACGCGAAAAGTTCTCATCTGGATGGATTTTGTATAGATTAATTTACCCACGGGAATTCTACATAAGCGTGACACAATTTCATATACTTTTCGAAATATCGTTTTAATAAAGGAAGTCTGACCAATCGCGATTACAATAAACTAGGTGATAAAAAGGATGAGTATAATTTTAATTGCCGCTAATAGTGTTAGAAATTTTGCGTCCAGTATGTACCTCGAGTCAAAAATACTTTTGTTTATGCGAAATTCACGTCTCTCAGATATACACGCATACGTGCGAGCCAACTCATGGATACGCGACGGTATTGCGGGTCACCGATTCTCTCGGCCAAGACGACCCATCGGGATGCTTATCGAGCCGAAGATATTTTTATGAAGAAGTGACGGCACATTAGCCACAACCTCGATATAATTTATACACTTTGTCCAAAACACTATTATCTCGAAGCATTAACGCACACGCTCGCCTCTTCGCTTAAGTTCTCGAACGTATAATGTGCTTAACAATTAACGTTTAACAGAAAAATAAAAGCAATCGATCTTACACGCATATTGCTAATATCATTACTTATTCTCGATTTCAAGCCTTCCCTTTGACGAAGATCGATCCAAGAATCTATTTGAGTTAATCACAATTTTATTGGAGGAACAATATACCCATGGTATACACTGCGCATTGAACTCGACCGTACGTAGTGGTAGCATGCAATATTGAGCACGCATTAATTATTTTTAGATACTTTCCAACGGGAATTGAAGGTACCTAAGTGCAATTGAAACTTTCGTATAGCACGATGCCGGTCTCCATTTACCATAACTGTAAACTTAGTTGGAAAGTATTACAATCGATACACGTTTTCCTAGAGGCAACGTACAAGAGGAAAAGTACTGGCGTGCATGCACCCAGGTGACATTTCCTCAACTGTGCTCATCTGAATAAAATACGTTCTTTATTTTATCCTGGTCTTTTGCAAACTGCGAGCATATGTATACAGTAACACCCCGTATCGGTTTGCATTCTGATACCTTTACCTCACGAGGACATCTATAATTTTAGTAAAGACAAAAAGATACAATTAAAAGAAACCTAGCGCGAATCGTCGTAGGCTTACGTAAATTCCAAGACGTCACGAAGTCCGAGTTTATACGCCACGAGCATTTTAAACATTTTAAACGTTGTGATGGGAGATGGGGAAGACGATACGTCAGAACATAAATCCACGTCTTCGATCCTCGAGCCGTTCGCTACTGAAAGACAGAAATTTATGTCCCCAACCCGTTACGTATAAAGACTCATCCTGGTAGGCCCGACCGCCGCAGCAACCACTCGCTCAAATCCCTTTACGCCTTCCACCACTCGTACTTTCGATACTGGCTAACGCCGGGTATTTTCTACTCCCTTTCAACATCCCACTTTCCCAAATCAAGACTTTTCTCCCCGTGGACTTCGTTGCTCAGGGTGAAAGGCGGTAACCCTAATCCTCTTCCTTTTTCGTTTTTGAAAATGACTCGTCGTACGCGTAATACGTTAAAAAGAAACTGGTTTCTAGCAAAATGCAGTAGCTATTATTTCAACCTTCTCCACTCCGCCTCTCTCACACACACGCGCGCGAATCGCCCGCTTATCTCAACAGTTTGAAATTAGCCTCGGATAATTTTAATTTCCCGCCGAGCAAGATCCGGAGCTCCTTGGATCCATGATATCCATTCGTCTCACCTTTCATCCGGAATCCGCAGACTGGACCAGCGACTCGACGCCTCTCTCTCTCTCGCGCGCGTTCGCGAGCGCGGGACGAGTCCGCGCGAGGTAATTGAGGGCGACAAACGGGGCGAAAACAACCTCACGAGGTCGACAAACGTTGGATAACGTGTTTCTCAAGCACGCCGAAAGTCCTTCGGCGGGATTCACAACGGCTCGATCGCCTTTAATACTTCCAGCTTAATGGGGCCATCAGCGTGCCTTTTTACCGGATGGTAAACTTCTTAATAACCCTAATACACCCACGCATGTTTAACACCCTTTGCTCCCTTACGTTGCGAAGGTATCCTTTGGAAACAGTCTTCGTTATACCGATATACTTCAAGCTTGCCGATGCTCGATTCTTTTCTACGTTCTAATATTCATCATCTGGTACTCACCATTCGTTCGTGAAGCGAGGCCCTCGCGCGTCTACGCTCATGAGGTCCCCTCTCCCGAGGATGCACCACTCGGGCGATGCATTCGTGAATGGAGCGGCGGAGCCGCGAGAAAGATGGATGGTACGCAGCTCGGAACGGTACTGTAGGAACGTTGCTGCTTTGTATGGCGAGGAGACGCCCGACGTGGAAGCATTCGCTGTGACGACGGGAGGGCGAATTATGGTGGATGCAGAAATGTAAGGCGGTGGCGGGAACAAGAACGCCGGGAGCAACGAAAGCGCCTCGAGCGTGGCGAGCAGTGGCGGAGCAGCAATCACCATCGGCACCAGCACCCGTAGAAGCCAGCAACAACTGTTGCTGCTGCTCTTGGTGCCGGCTGACCGGTCGACTGGTCGAGCGACGCGGACGACGACGACGAGGAGGAAAGAAACACGAGGAGAAGGCGCAATGCACCTCCCAGCACTGAGATCCATAGGCGTGGAAGAAGCGAGATTCGCGCGTGGACCAGCGAGCCAGTTGTCGTCGCGACGTTAACCGACACGTGGACTCTCGTAACGTCGCGTACGTACAAACGCTTGTGCCGTGGATCTCTCTTGACTCGGGAGAAAGAGGACCCGCTTTTGATATAGCGAACGGTAACGATTACCATTTACAACCGGCGGAAAGACAAACGAGGATCCGCTAAAGGGGATGTTTCGTGCGTCCGTAGGTTGGGCGAGGTGCATAAATTGCTTTTTTTGCTCCGCGCCTCCTCTTCTCTCTCCTCTCTCTTCTCTCTCCTCTCTCCCACTCCTTCGTTCCCACTTCTTTTGCTCTTCCACAATCCTCCCCGTCACCTTTTGTATCTTTTGCGCCACGGGGACGGATATACGTACTCGCACGCGCGAGCGAGCGGACGTCGTGTGCGCTTGCGCGTATGAGTGCACGCGCGCGCGAAAGAGGCGGAGAGGTCAACCTCTCAGGGCCCCGGCTTCGACACTCGCGGCATGTTCGTCTTATTAAAATCCTTGCGCGACGCTTGACAAGTTGTCCCGCTCCGGTGGTGTGATCGGTTGCTCGCCGCGCAAAGCCGACACTTCGAGGGAGATACACGTTGCACATGGAAAGGAGTCCAGATAAGGATCTCCTTCGGGGCCTTAAAGCCGCGTAACGAGATTAAGAACGGCGGAAATTTCACGTACGCTCCTCCTGCACAATGTTTGCTCGTGTATGCGTAGAATGTGCGGCCGCGCATGCGTGAACGCACGTGTGCCGCGCATCGACGACGTTTCACGTTGTCTTCGCCCTTCTCTCTCCCTTCTCGTCGATTCTCTCCAAATGGCATTCGTCGAGTGGGCGTTGGGCGATTCACGAAAGCTTCCAGCGCCGTCGGTCAACCGAAATTTTCAATTCCAGCCACGATTCGTCATCCCTAAATATTCTTCGCCGTAAGGAAAAGTAGAATTCGCGGGAGCCTCTTCGGGAATGGCTCGATCAACTCGGCCCGTCGAGATATCGCTGTAATCGTAGTTCCAAGCAAATGAAATCCATACACCGTGGAGAATGAAGCTACTCGATGTAGGTACTAATTTTATCGTCGGAATTGCGAAAAAAAAACATCCTTGGCAATTTCGTGACGGACGAGTGGACGCGTCGCCGGTCGTACGCGTTCCGTCGCAAATTTTCATCGATCGCCTTTCCTCCGCCACCGATTGCCGATAATTCTGAACTGGCCTACCGGTCCGCACGAAACCTCCTCGTTACGCGACTATGTTCGAGCGAATTACGTCCATCGATGATAACGGCGTAATGGCATCACCGGCGTGTCTTACCCCGGGAATATTACTAATAATTATTGGACGGTAAACGTCCGCGGCCGTTATCATTATTAAGTAGATTATCGTCCTAGATGGTATTACGCGCCAAAGAATATTATTAAGTGGGACGTTACGACGGTGCGGCAACTCCGCGAGGATGCCGCTCCAACCCGCTCGCCCTCTTCATTTCTCTCGACGACGGCTTTGCTTCTCGGCAAGTACCGGAGGAGTCGTAGGCGAATGCCGGCCACGTATATCACGCAACGCAACGATGAAATTCAGATTGTATCTCGTTTTTGTCGAATCTTATTCGTCTATCGGCAGGAGTGTTTGTGTAGTATCCGTAGAAAGCACAGCGGAATCTACAAGAAGCTTGCACTTCGGTCATGCGCGACCAAAGAGGAAGTTAAACCCATTGGTACGACAC
Organism: Tiphia femorata; assembly: GCA_944319695.1. Lineage (NCBI taxonomy): Eukaryota > Metazoa > Arthropoda > Insecta > Hymenoptera > Tiphiidae > Tiphia > Tiphia femorata. Next base: position 9,355,752 of record OX090902.1, read on the forward strand.
ATTCGCACGAGGCAGGTACACGCGCGAATATCGATGACTCGCGCGCTAACAATTTGATAAATTATAACGAATTATCGTAAGCCGCTTATCTCAAATCCCGCCGAAGCTCCCGACCCTGGTGCTCGTGAGGGAAGGCCACGGATGGAGAAAAGTTGGATAAAAGATGAGAAGGTAGGACGATGAGAGAAGGGGAAGAACGAAGGATCAGGGTTCTCATCGTGGAATCAGTACCAACAACGATATTTCGCAAATATTATTCCTTATGCTCGTTTAGCGCGAACCACCGCCGCTGCTCATTGCTCCCACGGACGATAGAGATAATCAATGGACCACTCGATGCGCCGGGACATCAGGTATCGACGGGAATGACGAGCGAGTGAGCCGAAGAAGCGTAGAAAACTGTTCCGCGAATGCTAGGTGGAAGGAGGGCGTGGGACGAAAAATCGGTGGTAAAGGGTTCGAGGAATGAAGATACTCGTAACGTCTTCGAGACCCTGAGAAACGTTGCAGGCGCAATGAAGGTTCCATCCGAAGACGACTCTATCGACGTAGAACAAAACACCGTAATATCTGTAATAGCTCTAATGGAAGTACCATAGTGCGGCCCTTGAGGCTTAACTTGTGCTCACCTACCGCATAATTATCCGCATTTCGAAACTGCCCTCACCTTCTCGCTCCTTGGCCCTTCGAGCTTTCTCGAGCGAGCAATCGTTTGTTCTCGCCGTATGGATGTGCGTTCGTATTCGTTCCACGAAGTAATCGAGTAGGTAATTCGTTAGCTACTACTTGCAGTTTCAACTCGCCATGGGGCGCACGCTGTCCGATACGTTTCGCGATAACGCGTAGACCGAGCGATTAGCCTCCGGCTTGTGGGGTGCATCACTGGAGAAACTCTCTTTCTCCTCTCGCGAATAAGGATTTTTCCACGGATTTTTCCTTCCGTTTGGACGTCGCCAGAAATTTTCAAGTCGAATCCCAGAAGCTCGGGTGAGCTTCTTCCACGAGTTTTCGCGATTCTCGAGGTATCGAGAGATGCAACGAAATGTATACGTATATAAATAGTCTCGTTGAGCCAGAACGGCTTATCGGCGGGCCCGATAATGAGGCACGCAGAACCAAAGAGGGTCCGTAAATTACGAACGATATTCCCATTACCGTGGGCATATACTTTCTAGGTTGACGCTATTAGCGACGCATTAACGCTAATTCGACGGTATGTAAGATGCACGTGGGTACCTAACTCAAGCTCCGAGATTATTACAGCTTTTTGCACGATACTCCTAAGGTGAAGCCCAAACGGTGCTTGGTAACAACGGGTGTGGAGCAATGATTGGCGTCGATACCGCAAGTGCCAACGGTAGCGTGAATTAAATTAGTGATAACGCGCCGTCGCGGCTTATTATTCCTCCTCCGCTGTACGCGATAAGGGCCACTCCCGTTCGCGATTCCTCGAGTTACGTACATCTGCCTTTCGTCGTCCCGCATGGAGTTGGTGTTCGTCAAAGAAAGAGACAAACGTGGACGCACGCGATGGAAAAGGAGGCTGCGGAAAGGGCAAATCTTTTTCACGCGCAGGCTCCTTCGTCGAATCAACCGAGGCGCCGCGGCCGATGCCACTAGCATCGGCTAGTTCCACGAGTGGCTCGTGATAACTACACAGATTAAAAAAATTGTCCGCGCCGCGATTAGATACAGAGGCGTCGCGGTGCTCGAGGCGACAGAGACGCTGCATTCAGAAACGAAGTACGATGACGTTCGAACCCGTTCGACACGTTCGTTAGATTTCTCACCGGTGTTTAGCCGCGCTTGCACCGCACTCGGCCACAGATATTTTCTGAATTTCCCCCGACGCAATAAACGTCCGCCGGCACCGAGTGCCGCGAGTCCTGCGATGCGACGCGACGCGCGCGCCGTTCTCTTCTCTCTCTCTCTCTCTCTCTTTCTCTTTCCATCTGCTCTCCCTTACGCGAGCGCGCGCGCGCGAAATTCATTTCGCGAGATACAGAAATAGTTTACGAGGCTCATAATGCCGCTCTTTAGCGTACTTTGTGCTTGTGAGAAGCACACACTACATCTCCTCCTCGTCCTCTTCTTCCTTTCCTCTTCGAACGAGCGCGCGCGCGGTGCGACGAGATCAGATACGATCCGATCGGCGGCCCGCTATTTCTGCCGGTACAGTCCCGACAAAGATCGCGCGAGCCGTGCCGGATCGTCGACTCGAAGGAGCGCACGACGCTCCGCGTGAAGGAGCTTTCGTCGTTGATGCTGCGTTGGCGTCGCGACGAGTTGGACGACGTAGAAGACCGCGGGATGAGTCTCTTTGCGGTAGTCAAAGATCTACGACGGAGGATAATTGCGAGCCCACGGGACTCGTGTCCCGTTCGAGTGACCCGGAGAACGTGAAGCTGCCAAATCCGAAAAAGATGAAGCTTTTTCAAATTCGAAATATAGACAGATAGATGGATAAACAGATAGATTGCATTTATCACATCCAGGACAAATCTCTTAAGGCGTTGGACCAACGCAATTAAGAACCTACTTAAATCGTAAAATACAAAACATAAGAATAAGCCCAATTTAGCTCACACGCAGGCATAGAATCGAGGGCACGTGACAAAGATTAAATATACAAAAGACAAAGATAACACACAACAAAATTAACATGAACGCAAAAGCATCCGAAAAGACTGTCAACGATCGAACGAGTATCAATATGAAAATGAGCGTCGAAGGAATAAATGGAACTTTATTTCTCGAAACGAAAGACCGAGGCAAAACATGCTTGAAGGAAAATCTAATCTAATAGAGCGCAAGGGTGACGAAAGGTAAAGTATCTCTAGATCCAGCGTCGCACGCCCACGTGCATTCGTCATTGGTGAAAATATTCCAAGCAAGATAAGTGCCAGCTTCGACAACTCGGTGGAAGTCACACCGCATCAATGTATACCGTGCGCGCAGCTCCTACCAATTCCACGCAGCGTTGATCGATCGAAATAACGTGGTTCAACGTGTCGACTAGTTTAAATTGGGGGAATCGTCGAGAGCACGATCGCTTCAACCTGCATTACTACGCGTGGCGCAGCGGTTGCGCGTGCGGGAAGCTTCAATGGAGTGCTCGAAACCGCGACCTTGAGAATTTTCCGAACTCCACGAGGCGCGCTCTTAGAGCTAGGAAGATCCGTTCGACGCTCGAGCCCTCTACGCGAAACGCCTCGTGTCACAGTCACCAGCGTGCACGAAACAATGCCAAAAATAACACAAAGATATAAATGATTTAATTGATGCAATTAAACGTGAGGAATGGTTGCTGCTCGACGGGAACCTGCCAGCGGGACTTTGGCCAGACCCCGACAAACACTTTTGAGATCAGCGTCTTAAAGTGTGTACGAGATCCTCTTCGATCCTACTCTCGCATCGTCGAAGCGCGAGAAGAGTAAAGGGTGGTAGAAACGACGACGATGACGAGGAACTTTTAATAAACAAGAGAACACCCGGGGCAATCATCGACGCGTGGGTAGACAGAATCGAAGATGCAAACGTCACAGGCAGCAAAAGCGAATCTTTTCCGCTCCGACGCGATCACTTTCAATTGGAAAACGTTGGAGAGAAAGACGGCGCGGAGTTATCGAAATATTCGGGGAAGTGGCCTGTTCGCGGTAGGAATTAAAGTACGGGTAATAAATGTAATTGGGATAATGACGGGTGGTAAAAAAGCATGAATACGCGAGCCGCTTCCACGTACTCCGTGCGGTTCGTAGCGCGCAAGCGCGCTCACGTACCAACACGCACCTGTGCACGCGCGCACTTCCATTCGCGCGAGCGCGCGCGCGGGAGTTCGAATACGAGGGAGCAATGCCGATCGCTTGACAAAGTGTGCGAAACCACCTCGCGCCGCGCGCAGTCGGTACAATGTAAGTGCGGTCGGTACGAAAAGAAGGTAAGTGGGAAGAGGTGAAGAGGAAAGGATCGGGAAGTAAGAGACGCGAAGATGGCCGATGCGAGGAGGACCGATAGGGATGGCGACGGGCAAACGCGCAGAGGAAGGACACCGCTTCGCGAAACGCGTCGTGCATACGTGCATGCGTGCGTGAACTGCGTGATACACGTACGTGGACAGCGCTGGAAGCACGAACGCCGGAGAAGCACGCGGTCGGTTGCGATATACACGTGCGTGTATACCCAAGAAGTTGCATGCCAGTCGTTTATGGGTAACTAAATACGGCAAAGAGAGAGTAGGGTGAAGAAGGAAGGGAAGAAAGACGAGAGAGGAAGGAGGACGGAGGACGGAGGAACGGAGTAAGAGAGAAGCGAGAAGGGTGGAGGACGACGGGAAGGAAGGAGAAACGACACACGGGCGAGAGGAGTGCGAAGAAGAAGAAGAAGAAGAGAAAGGGAGAGAGACGGGCAAGGGGGCGGAGTATGTCGTGCCTTTTTTCACATGGCCGAGAGGAGTTCATAAGCAACGAAATGCCGAAGTAATACGCGGCATGCACGCGAGACTCGCGATAAATCGATGATCGCCAATCCTCGAAACGTATTCGAGAACGGGGACCAGAGAAATTTGGGATTTGTTAAAGGAGCGCGCGAATCGCCGTTAACCCTCGTACTACCCACGAAGCCCGATTCTTAAAATATTTCTATTAAGACGTAATGATTCTCCAATTATTATTTTATCACGATCGCCAACCCACGTGAATCGTTCGGCTAGACGAACGTCACGGTCGAGGATAGAAATTTATTTGAAGCGGACCGTGAACGTGGACGCTTAAATGGGCGTAATCGGTTCTCATAAATTCCATAGTCGCGCTATGCGGTGCCAGCCTTTGACCTTTGAGCGCACGATGCAATTTTCTAACAATAAGTGAAGAAGAAATTAAGCTTGCTTCGTGTATTTTAACCTCGTAGCGGTTCTCTCTGCAATTTACTTCTGTTGCTAGCTCACCGGAAACTATCGAATGGATCTCTCCACATTATCTCGTCACCTGTCTACGCGACTTTTCCTACCTACACTTACTCTCGTTGTATGCACAGTGTTTCGACACGTTCTTAACACCGGATATCCCACGGTTGATCGAACTTCTGAATTTTTAACGTAGACACCGATAAATAAACCAATAGGTTCGATGCTAAGAACATTCCCGGTACGATAGTTTCTACGACGTATACGTAATAAATTGAAAGCGCCACGGAACGGCCAAGTGTTTATTGCTTACTGAATCAGCATTATTAGCCTAATTGTGGCAACCCGTGTATGCGCAAATAAAGTGGATTCGAACGTAAAAAGAGAAAAACTTTATACGAATGATAAGACAGTCGTTCCGCGGCATCATAAATATGCATATCGTTTCTGTGAAGTGTGCAAGTGTCCGTAATAACCCCCCTCTAATTACGTCTACAAGTTTTGCAATTTTCAGCCACTCATTAACAATAAATATCCTTATGACGATGCTGTATTCCGCCCCGCGAAGAATACGAAATGTTATCCCGCATCGTACAAGCACCAATAATAATCCGGAATATCTACCTACATGCATAATGCATTACGATCGCCTATCAGCGGACGCATTAAAATTCGATCCCTTTCGAGCCCGAAAGAGATTTCCGTGCAATTCCGTAAAATATCACGACGGAATTAGGTACTTCTCGTGACGCGCAATAAGGAGCACTTCGTCGAAGCCTATTAATTAAGCGGCACGAGTTTTTTCATACTCGACATTCCTACCTACATCATTGGCTTTTTGTCGAATCTTCGCCGCGTTCAGGATCCGCTCGCGGATTGGCCGGTGCGCGCAACACTGCACGACCAGGGACTGTCAATCAGATGGTGCACGCACCATATAATTTTCCATGACACCGCCTCGAGAGGATTCGCAGGAGAGCCACTGCGCACTCAGTGGTTCTCACTTTGGACCACAGAATCGCTTCATCCCGGTTTTCACTATCCTTCGATATTTTCTGAATTCCACCAGAATTCATCTTCCATTTACTAAGAACAATAATACCTAAAGAATATCCGGATAACGTGCGATCGTTGCCGGTTTAATTCAAAGATACGGCTCCGCGATCAAAATCGCGCGTGGAAAATGCGATGCATTTTATATGTAAAATGAAAAATGCTGACGTGGGAAAAAATAGATAATCGGTACACAGCTACGGCGAATTACGATGCAATCAATGCTTATCCTGCCACTTATTATCTAACAGGTGCGCGATTTATGTGCGAATTGCCGGTGAATCATTATCCAAAGCGTTTATAGGTGCGAGGTGCTACGAAACTTTGTTGTTCTATACAAAATTATTGTTTTTAACCCTAGAAAGACTGAAATAATATGCACCTATGATGACTAGGGATGGCAAAAATATATCGATATTTTTGACATATCGATATCGTTTCCTAAATATATCGATATATTGCTACCGATATACCGAAAATATATCGATATAGTCTTTTCGATATATCGCAAACATTATTTACATACTGTATTATTTTCTGTCTATATTTTTGTGGACAAAACTATATAACAATAAGTAAAATCATTCCAATGGCTGCTTGTCTTTTCATTTTAATACTTATGAAATCGAACAAGAATTAAAGTACGAAGTTGGAAAGCGTCTAAAAATACAACTGATCAAAGAATTTCAAAAGAGATTTGGTGGTATTGAAAAGTCACTCTTATTTTCAATCTCAACAATTTTGGATCCAAGATTCAAAAATTTACATTTTAAAGATCCGATTGCAATGTCAAATGCAATAAGATATTTAAAATCTGAAATTATTCAAACTGGATCAGTTTCGTCATCAATATCATCATCTGACTCTGACGTTGCTAACCCATCGGATAATGATGAACAATGTTTTAACCTATGGGCTTACCATAAAAAAATTGCACATACAAAAAGAAGAAAAGGAAGCTCCGATGTGGGAGCTGATGAAGTAACTCAATACTTAAATATTCCAGTAAGAAGTTTAAAAGAAGACCCTTTGCAATTATGGGAAGAAATGAAGAACGTTTACCCCAATCTTTATAAAATAGCCATGAAATACTTTTGTGCAATAGCAACTTCCGTTCCCAGTGAACGTTTATTTTCAAAAGCCGGTTTGTCTGCCACAAAATCTAGAAACCGTCTAACCGGCAAAAGATTATCGAAACTTTTATTTTTAAGTACTATACCAAAACATCTTTATAGTATTTAATAAAATACTTTAAATTCTGTATTATTAATTTTTTTAATAAATAAATAGAACAAAAATACCTATTGAACTTTCAATAAAAAATATCGATATATTTGATATATCGATTTTTTACATTCGATATATCGAAAACATCGATACATTGTTTCGATATATCATATGATACAATATATCGATATTTTAAGATTGTTTGCCATCCCTAATGATGACTACTTTCTGAATGTCTGAACTACGGTCTGCACTAATGCATGAAGAAATGTATTTAAAATGAATTTTTAATGTGATTTTGTATTATTTAAAGTTCCATAATATGTTATTAGTAAATATTAAGTACAGTCAAACCTGTTCTTTTTTTTTTCAAACGAAATTAAGAAGCAGTCACAATTACTTCTTTGGGCAATCTATTAGTGTGAAAATATCAAGATACAAAAAAAATAATATGATAATCGAACCACTACCGGAAGAGAGTTATCCGCTACGCGTAAACACTTACAAATGAATGAAAAAATAAAGAATCATGCACGGGCCCAATCAGCATGTTTCAATTTGTTCGCTCTTGTCACCTCCTACGTGACGTACGACTTATGGCGGTACACCTAGTGGAATCGTAACGCTCCGTTAAAAGGTGGCATGCAAACGATAAGGGTTAAAATTGTTTGCACATGATTTTGCGGGTACGCTTAGCAAACCGGTAAAGCTTCCGAATGCGTAAAACGTAACTCGGCGTACATTAACCCTTTTAGCACCGAGCGAAAAGAGCGTACCTAGACGAAGAATACCGGGCCGAATCGACGAATTTGTAGAGGTTTGCGAAAATGCTCGTAAAAACCAAAGTAGGCGTGATATTTACAAAATTCAAAAAGCAGCATATTGCGAAATAGATGGAGAATAAATCGATACCAATGGAGTTTCGATATTTATTAAAACTTGAGTTTTCTGATAACTATCGTAAACATCGTAAAGATTGCGATTACGGTCCAAAGAAACTATCTCGTGTCGACGGATATCCGAGGGATATCCCGTGTCTGTTGCGGCGATCATGCCGCTTCGCTTTCGGCATCGTGAGCCGACTCGCGTTGCACTAGCCGCCGCGAATTACGCGGAATTTTTAAGCCACAAAGGGCTAGGCCTCAGTTCGATGCCACGTGTGGCGATACGAAAGTTCGACGAATTGGCATCTCCAGTTGCGTCGTCAGATCGCCCTTTATGTGATCGGAAAAACGTGTCGAGACTTGCGTTGCGTTTCGATACGTTAACTAGTCGTCTCTTAGCCAGGAGGCAGTTCGGATCTCCACGATTTGAGACCCGCTTCGCGTTCGACCTTTGTAGAGCCACGCACGTACAATAAAGTTTTAAGTTATTTCTTATTGTTACGCGAAATCAAGGAAGAATTCATTCAACCTTTCCATCCTTCTACCAGATGAGAAAATGCGTGTACGTGGACGTACACTAAACTGAAGGGGAAATCGAGGGGGAAATAGGTCCCCTCAGGTCATTGAACAGTGTCCCGTTTCTATCTTATCTCTATTCTATTCTACCTTATCTCGGCACGAAACAACATAGGATATAACAAAAAGTTGATCTAATAAACATTTTTTCACTTGTGTTGCATCGAATATGAACCATTTTAACATTTTATGAAGTTATACTTAAACACAGATCTCTTGTGATGAGTATAATAAGGCTCTAACGGAGGCGCAACGATATATCGTCGTTCGGTGCTAAAAGGGTTAAAGTCGCGTGTCGACTAATTCCACGACCGGTCTAATGGAAAGAGCCCAACCGCGAAAATTGGGGATGCACTCGTCCCTTCGATGCAACGATTCTCGCTAACGATAGAAACGAGGTGGTTAATTAGAGACGAGGTTCGTATAAATCGGAGGGTCGAATTAATCAAGGTCAAATAGCTCTCTAGCTTCCCTTGTACGAATGTCTTAGCGACAGGCTAAGGTCGCGTTGTTTCACTCGCACGAGCGGTAGGTACGCGTATAGCCAATCACGAGTCCATGCTTTTTTGGGCTCACCCCTTCGAGCCGGAGCTCGGTTGCTCGATGGAATGCGCCGCGCCATCGTTACAGGTGCAGGAAACTTTTGCGATACTGACCGGACTGGATTACGAATTTATCTCGTAGCTCGCCCGACAACGTTTCGATGGGTACAACCGGGCAATTACAATCAGCGAATTAAGCCCCAAGGAGACTCATTACCGGGGATCAAAAGAGAAGGGAGATTGGAACGAGCGCATCGGTGCTCGCGACATCGCCCGCATCATAAGCGTGCGTGATAACTTCTGCGTGCAAAGCTTTTTTTCTCCTCTCCTCTCAGTACCGCCTCCCGTGCAAACGCCACCGCTAAAAGAACCGGTGCCGCTAGGACGGTCACGTTGACTCGATAGCACAGCACGGGGCAGCACCGCTCGTGCGTAACGAGTTGAAAAGAAAAGGAGGAAACAATATCACGTGGCTAATAAAAATGAGAAACCAGCGCGATGCGTAGGTTCGACTCTAGTACCACACGTTTCGTATTAATCGCGGTCGAACGAAAATTAGCCGGCTTCCAACTTACGTAGGTATCGATATTCGAGGTCATCGATAATGTAACGATGGGTACACGCTCGAGGATGAACCACACCTTGTCATCGACGACAGGCTGTACTTTCGCCTTGGAACTAGATCGCTGGTCGAGGACCGGTCCTAACGTTGGTTAACTTCCGTTTTGTTTGTATAAGAGAGTTGTAAAGGGAGGGAAGAAGAGAAGCGGGACGGAGAGGAAGGCGGAGCGGCCGGTCCGGTATAAAATTCCAAGCGAATAAGGATAGAACCGGCGGCGATCGGCCTCTGCTGTGAGAGAATCGGTAGGATAGAGTCGTGTCGGGAGAAACGACACGCAGGTGTCCACGACGCGACGTTGAAACGTACGGTGCGCGTGCACCGTGGAATTGTTTCTTCATTTTCTCACGCGTGCTACGGCTACTATGAAACTCGAGAGTCGCGGTCGGCGGGAGTGGTGGGGTTCCGCCAGCTCTCGCGAAACAATTTAGCGTAGATCGTCTTTTGATCGACTCCACAGACCCCCCCCCCCCCCCCTTTCCACGACCTTGCCTTCCTCGATGACGTTGCGAAACCAGCCGATACGCGAGAGAACCTGAATCGTGCGCGAACTGGCGCGCGACGAAACGAGGGGTTGATCGAACTGACGGAGAAGCTCTTGCCTAATTGTAAGCGCGCTGTACGCGCACGAAGCTTTCGAGGAATCGGTTGGATTCTACCTTCCAGGGGATTAATTGGCGATAGCTAATTAATTCTGAAAATGTGCCAATCACCTCCCTCCCCTATTCCAGCGACCTTCTGTAAAACCAAACCGCTTGTGGATAGCTCCACCCTTAAGCAGGCATGAAACTGCCACGCGGAGAGCTAGAGAGCGAATCTCTCGACCAATTGCACAAATTCCAAACACCCTCGAGGGCTTCTCCGTAAACTTTATTTGATCGTGCGGCACGCGATAGTCCTTAACCATTTAAAAGTCACCGAACATCCTCAGCTTCCATCGAAAAACTGGACGGTCGAAATCACCAGCACCAATTCACCCGCTCGTCCTAAAATTCGCAGATGTCCCTATCTAGACTTCTCGCAACTTCGCGGAGCTCCGCTACAGCGATTACCCGCCCCTACATCCTTTACTTACATTCTAGAGGAAAAGGAACTCTGGACAATTTCCACGAACGGTCCCACCTCGAACACGATCGCCGCGTCTCGGCGCGCCCTCGTCATCGGCATCGCGAGGAACGTTGCTCCCGTGGAAGCAAAGTTTCAATATCTCGACGCTTCGATCATGGGTTTTCGAGATGATCCGCTTACCTATCGACAATAAAGCATGTTATGTCTCGGTTGGAGGCGCGTGTGCGCTAGGGAGAGACGTCGCACGGACGAACGGACGGACCAGTTCTCTCACTGACAGTGAAGCGCCTCGCGCGGCTATAATCTGCGTGACGGTCGGACGACCGGTTTGCCGGTCGCTCGCTCGAACGATCGCAAGATCGGCGGTCGTATTCGGGCGAACGGCCGTCGCATGGGCGACGGATTCAATCGTAAAACCTCGACGTTCCGTCTTCTAACTCAAGTCCGCGCGCATACCCCACCACCACTAGGCTCCTTCCAATACCACTACCACCACCACCTCCGTCTCCGTCTTCGTCTCCACCCTACCGTCACGTCACCACCACCACCGTGTCTCTCCACCACCACCGCTCTACCGTCGCTCTTCTCCTCACTACCCTCATCCTCCTTCCCCACCCGGCCACCCGAGCGGCCGTCGCGCCGTGTCTCCTCCCCGCGCCGGAGACGTGCCCCCTCCCCGACGCGACGTTGCCCGCAGGCCAACATGCATTTGGTCGGCGTGCCGCTGCTACCAGCACTCTTAGTGAGTTACGGGCTGCATGCAGGTGCGGATCGTGCTCTCGCGGTATAGCTCCGTGTGCGCTCGGATACAATATCATCGTCGCGCGTTCGCCGTCGCGTACCGTGTTCCATCCTGTTAAATCGCGTACTTTCCACAACCTATTCTTTAACGAATCGCGCGCGCCCCTTGCGGCCCTCTAAGAGCACCGACGTCACTCACACGTGCACGCGCACGTGCGCACCAACGTCGCAATCCTGCCGCGCTCATCCCGATCATCGCCGATCGTGGAACGGCGAAGTTTGTCCCCTGGGTACGTGTGCATCTTCATATAGAAATTAAGACCTAGTGAACTGTTTCTCAGCGGATCGTCGAGCCTTGTGTCGTGTCTCGTGTCTCGTGCCTCGTGCCTCGACTCACCACCCGATTCTCTTCTTTCTCCTTATTCCTAGGTGCTTCTTCTTTTCTCTCCTTCGAAGAAGTGCGCGCGCTCGAGCCCTCGTGCGTGCCTTTCACGGGAGCGATGTGCGCGCGCGCGCGCATTATCGCGTGACTCTTGCCTCGCTTCGCGACTTTCTTCGCGTGTCGGCGGCGAGCTTCTCTTCCTACTGCGAAAAGACGGATCTCTTCGCGATCGAACGGCGCTCGACGAAGAAACAAGCGAACGAACGAACGTCAGGGTGGTGCGGGAAGGGTGACCGAGGGACTGGGGAGGAGGAGGAGGAGTAGAAGGAGGGCGCGGAGAGAGGAAGAGAAAGAGACCGGACCTTCCACGCGGTGCAACCGGCCCGGCGGCCGCGTCCGCCTCCGCCCTCCTCTTCTTCGCCCTGCTCTCCGACAACGTAGGTGAAACGAGAGCTCTCGCGAAAGGTAAAAAGAAAAGCTTCACGGAACTGTTGAAGCTGGCTTGAGAATAAGATAGGACGTGCATGTCCGTGGGGTGGGAAAAGGGGCCGGTGAAGTGTGCGCGCAAAAGGCGAGAGAGAGAAAAGAAAAAGGAAAAGCCCCGAGTGTAGGAGAACGGGGAGGAGAGAAAGGGAAAGAAAATACACGAGTGCGCGGGTGCGCGAACAAGTGCGCGCCGATCTTTCATTCTTACCCTACTCTTCTTTCTTTCCTCGTTTTCTCTTCCCGACGTGCGCGACGAACGACGGATCTTTCGGCGGGGGAATTCTCGCGCGCCCAACCCGCCTGACCTCGACGATTAATTATCTCGTTGACCGACAAGCGTCGCGCGATTGCTTCGATTTCAATTTGGCGCGATCCCCCTCGCTCGGCGGAGCGACGCGGATCGAACGAGTTGAGAGGGCGAACCGCGGAAAAAGAATCTCGGCGATTTGGCTGCTTCGTGACCGAGAGAGAACGAGGGCGGAATGAAAGAAAGGAGAGAAAGGAAGACCGAGAAGCGTAGTAGGGAGGAATGAGGGTGTGCGTGTCTCTACGGTGGAAGGGAGGAGAGGAAAGAAAGAAAGAAAGGAAGGAAGGAGAGAAAGAGGTGGCAAAGAGGGGAGGGCTGCTCGCTTCCGGAGGCGGCGACTTCCTGCCTGCGTTTCCCCGTGGTGCACTCGCGTGTGTCCTCATCCCGTCCATGTGCGTGCTACACCTCGCGAGAGTCGGTGCATGCGAGATATGTAACGTACGCTTTACCCCGCATAGCTACGTCTGTCCGTCGGTTCGTCCGTCGAATCGTCCAGCGCCCAATTTGAAAGCAGCCGCTCTTTCGCGCGCGTCGATGTTTTCCCACGTTTGCCTCACGCGCACGCCCGCGACGCTTTAACTTTAGGCGGAAGAGAATCGTCGGTGAAGATTCAAGGTCGATCGAGGTAGGAGGTGAAGGAGAGTCGATGTAATCGGTGACGCGTTTGGAACTCGTCGAACCCTAGAAACGACGAAGATAACGAACGGAGTGTCTCGAAAGACGAAACTCAAAGGAAAAACGAACTCTCTTCGGGCGAACCGTCGAAGCAGCACCACCTCCTCCGAGTAATTGACTCGCGCGTGGCAGCGACAACAGGGGTTTTTTTTTCTCTCGATTGCCGCCTACCCCGTGTCACTTTCCCGCAAAGCGTATGCACGCGCGCGCGCGTCACCATCATCGTTCGCGATAACGGAGGGAACGACGAACGTTGTTGCGCGATATATCGCGGGGCTATATCTCTAACGCGGCGTGCCTCCGTGCAGTTGTCCCCGTTGGTGGTGAAGTCGGACGGAGAAGTCACGGTGGACAGGTACGATATCGGATCCTCGGCCGTGGTGTAGGCGCAGTGTTGCTTGCACGCGACGCGCGCGCGACGTGTCGTAGCGCGCTGTGAATATCTCACGTGGCGGCTAAATAGGTGAAAGACGAATACCCGTGGAATTCGTTCGGGAGTAGAGCTGCGCTAGGAGGGGAGTAGCCGGTGAAAGCATCCCAAAGTGTGCGAGGAAGAAGAGAAACGAAATCATTGGTCCCTCTCTCCTACTCTGTCCACGTAGAGTTTCACGTGGAGGAAAAGTTTGACGGAAGATCGCAAAGGATCGCCGCCTCGGTACCTTCAGCGACAATCGGAGACCCGTGGAATTCAACCTGGAGCTCATGAACTCGTTTGAGAATTCAAGTAAGCGACGAGTCTTTCGACTCTCTGCTTTCGAGCGATACCTCTCTCTATCCGTGGTAATTCCACGAATGTTCGAGGAACGCGAAAGAAAGGGGATCCGATAGGCGCGCGCGCGAGCGCGTATAAAAATGATGCCACCATTAAGGCGGTTGGCTCTCTCTATAGATACGGGACTATAATCGCGCGCATGAAGAGAGAAACTCTACCTTACGCAAGTGTTTCGCGAGCTCTAGTTGCCTGTTACTCGATATTCGAGCGCTAGTACGTGGAAAATGTACTTCGCGCAAAATTCGTATCCCTTCGCGTCCAAAAGGACGGAGGCGGCGAGCCTTCTGCTAGTCGTCGTAATCCACGTGACCGAGACTTCTTGCGCGTTCGACAATTATCCGTCCGAGTTAGCATACCAATCCGACGACGTGCGCGATTGCCTCGTGCCGACAACGTTGTCCGTTCAAAGTCAGGGACCTGGTCAGGGACGAATGCAAAATCGCAGAGCCAAGATCGATTGTATTTATCGATGGAAATCGAACACGGGTCGAACCTGGCACGGTGGCGTGGAACACATGATTCACCGTGTTCTCCGTCTACTCGCGTCGCTCCTCGCGACTAACTTTGAACGGATAAGGGCGAGCGATTAGGCTCGCGCAAAAAATTTACATGCTAATTGAAAATAAGTCACTCCCTAAAAAAGGGGAAAAATGCAAGAGAAGCCGAAGTCTTCCGTTGGAGATGGGCGCGCGCGGAATTGCGGCTGCGCACCTGCCCGCCACCCTTCGCGCCTCTTTCTCTCCTCTCCGATGACTCAGGGCGCTTACACGTGGATTCAAGCGAGAATCGCGACGGATCGCGAGCAATAAGTAAGCGGGTCTTCGACTCGTTTGCGTAAAAAAGTGGCAAAAAAAGGAGATGAGCGGACGCGAGAACGTGAGCGAAAAGGATCGCGAGACGATCGATCGGACCTCGTCCTCCCCCGTCTTTCATGCGCGCATAGCTTCTTACCGATCCAGTGATTTTCCTTGCCGGTTCGGCGGCCGTTAGCGTTTCGCTTATCATTACGAATGACCGATCGTTCCGAGTGCATTATGAATAATCGTGCGCGCTCGCGAACATTGTAAATCTGCGCGACAGTGCGCCGTGTCCGAGCACGGCCGAGGAGGATGGAAAATTGATCGTCTTATCTGAGCGCATTCGGAGAGGGAATGACAGAGCACGGCATACCGTCGCAGAAACACTTACGCACACTTTTGATCCGGCTTAGGACGATTTACGCTTAGCCTTCGCTCGCAACGTGCTCGTATCACCGGCCGATGCCACATTGTTACCCGCGGGTGCGCGTAATCGGTGAACACCTTGCGCAAATTCCTAATCTCTCGTGTCCGTTAACGAATTCGCGTTTAGTCCCTCGGACGATGGGGTAGTGGGGCCTTACGTCGGATTATTCGTGAATTTTAGCAAAGCATAGAATAGTCCAGTATAAGTAATGGAAATATATGGTTAAGTGAATTCCGAATCTCTTAACGCTGTACAAAGTGACAAAACGGATATACCTAGGATAAGAACCGCGTAAGAGCTTACAATGGTAGTCGCTGTGAATTCGTTTTCATGCCGACAGAATGAAAGGAACGTTGTAACAGCGAGACAATAAAGCAGCGTACCGGCGGCACTTTTTACTGTTCGATTCTCTGCTCACCGGCGCAACCTTTGCGCTCGCCGACAGCTTTCTTCGCGTACGTTGTACTGCGCCACGCCGCGCTTTCATACGTTCGATAGTTCGAACTCTCTCGCAATCGCGTAGTAATCTGCTAGTCGTGCGACCGACACGCACTCGCCGATACAAAATTCTCGTACCTACTTCTCCGTTCTCGTACAAAACAACCGGCATCGCCCATTCACCGTGATACTTGCGCGATAAATACAATCGATCTTGAGCTTGAGTAAACGACAGTATCCCGTCTTATCCTTCGAGACCCCTGGGTGAAAACAAACTAAGAGCGCGAGCAAACGGCCGATTCGATTTACAAATGGTGACTGAAACGAGACGGGCCTACGCTTCCAACGAATTACTCCGTCCATCGTGTTCTCGTTCAATTCGCACGCCTGCCGAATTTTAAAGCGCCCGCTGCTTCGTCTCCTCCCACCGTATTCTTCATCGCACGCACTCGCTCGTGAATTCACCGCGCGATTATTCGAGAAACGTCCACGGCGTGGAATTGTTTCGCGGCGCCGTGAGCGCGTAACACGCTGAATTCAATCGGCTCGATAAATCTTCGAAAAGTGGACGGTGAGAAATGAGAGTTCCTTCTTCTTCCACTCTCACGCGAAGGGAAGGAAGGTGGACGGTGCGTCGTACGAACCGATCGGGTGCAGGGTAGAACCCAATTCTTCTCTTCGCGTTCTCCACCCTCCTTCTCCTTTCGAGACGTTAAAATCCGTGGATCGCATAATTCAAGATGTCACTTCGATACAGGACTGGCCGGTACCAAACGAGACCGAGCACTACGTAGCGTGCGTCACTCTTGTTCCTCGTCTCCACTCTGCGACGTATAGCATGACGTTGTCGCTTGGTGAACAGGAACACTCTTCGCGTCGATACTCAAACTTCGACTTCCACCGAATGTCTCTCGATTGAGTCCTTGTGTCGATTTGTCTGACCTACGATCGCGGAAAGTGGGCACCGTTCCATGAAAAATTTTGGATGTCGTTAATTTGCAACGGCTCAAAATCGTTCGCGTAACTCCGAAGTCTTAATAGAATCGTCAGAGCTGTAATGAAACCAGATGAACGTATTCGAAGGTTGGTGGAAAGGCTCTATCTCTGTTGCTTCGCTTAATCGAACCGGTCGAGGGTGCAGCAGCAGCAGCACCCTAATTCATCCGCGACGAGTATTCCATCCATTCGATTTTCGAGCGAATATCGTTTCGTAAGAAGCTGAATGATTTATCTGTAGCCAAGTGTTCGGAGGACGGGGGCTCATTCCGCTCCACCGACACTTACAATTAAGGAGGTGTGCTGCGGTGGCCATCGATGGCGGTGGTTCTCCGACGATTTTCTTCTGCTACCGTGGCAGCTTACGACCTCGAATGGGGACTTTGATCTCCTCTGCCCAAGATGGCTGCTGCTGCTGCTTGCTGCTGCTGCTGCTGCTGCTGCTGCTGCTGCTACTACTCTTGCTGCTTCGCGTTGCACGCGTGAAAGAGTCCGCGGCGGTTGAAAAATCTGAGAGGAGGAAGGAGAGGCCTTCGGTTCGCGTTTCGCTCGAAACTGCCCGATCGGCGACGGTAACGGCAACGTGTACACGCACGCACGCGCGCGCGCACACACGGGAGAGATGGAGAACCGCTTCACCGTGAAGGAGGCCGGTAAAAAGCAAGAAAACGAGAGAAGGGCGAGGTGAAAGAGGAGGAAGAGTTAAGAGTTCGGGTAGGATGAGGAGAGAAAATAAGAACGAGAAGAGAGAGGAGAGCGCGACTCGATAAGACCGTCGCTCTGGCTCGTCACTTCGCATGCAATTAGCCGCGGCCGCCCTTGCAACCCCGCGATACGAAGCGACGTGTCCGCTGGATCGCGCGCGTGCCCTCCTCTCTCTTTTCTTTCTCTCGGATTTTCTCTCTCGCGTATCTTGCTCGCCTTTCCTCGTAACCGATGAATCCGCGAGAGGTCATCGCTCGGTGAGAAAATTCACTTCCGATCGTGGGATGTCGCAATCGCGGAAGAAAGAGACAGAGAGGTGATAGGCAAGCGAGAGGGGATAAAGAAAATTCTGGATAAATTCACTTCGACACCGTGAGAACATCGGATGGAATTCTCCGGTTCGCCCCGTTTCATTCGTGACGTCTTCTCCCGCGCTATCCGAGCGGCACCTTTGACGGGGCCGAGAAAAGGATTAATTCGCGTGTAGCAGAGCTGCGAGAGCGATTGCAATTACGTAAAAGGTGATGATAAGCGCGCAGAGTCTGGAGAGAAGCAGAATGCACCTCGGGGCGCACCGGGTAGAGAAGAGGCCGAATGGTGATCGGGCAAATCGCGAACGTCGCCATTTGTTCGTTCTGTCGCATTTGGCCTTTCATTCGTCCGTATTGAAATTCCTACCTAAAAGAAACGAAAGCTCCGTGGCATCGTTCGAGAAGAAAATGCGTGAATTTCCGCAAAAATCCGGAAGCTCGGCGAATTCGACTGCTCGCTCGCATCACGAATGAACCACTGCACTCGATGGTGCACGTTGTACACGCTTATCGATCGGCTGTCAGGCCGTTATCGAGAGTTTTGTGACTTTGTTCAGCACGCGATAAGATATCGCAAATCGTTTTTTAAGTGCGATTAGCACAATTTAAAGGCAGCTCGAAGAGGACGGGTGGGGGACGGGGGTTATCGCGAAAAGCTCGCGTGAATCCGTCGCCGTGATAAAGATATTTACGATTGAATAAATTATTACACCAACGCAACATTGTAAAATCTCGGGGTTCTCAAGTCTCATCCACGCGCCCTGGCAATTTCCAAACAGTGTTCGCGTTAAATTTATCATTTATCCCGCTCGCGATAATTAACGATTCTCCTCAAACGCACCGAATGATGCTGGAAATGATAAGGAAAGTAATCGGCACCAAAGAAGTGGAATCGATCTAGGATCTAGACCTAGGAACAGCACAACCGAGAACTCCAAAGGATTCGAAAATGCCGCGCGCGCGCGCCGCAGGGCGTTCGCTCGAACGGCTCACACCCGACCGCGTCACATTCGCAGAGAGTCATCGCGATTAAGGATAAAGGTTAAGCTACTATACTAGGAAGATAAAGTGCGGACCATGACCTCGCAATATTCATTTATCTGCATCCGCATCGGCTACGTGGGCCTGCGTCTGGACGTTCGTTCGCGCACGGCTTCCGACTGCAAGCGGACAACGGCTATCCCCCACTTCTGTTTGCATGCTCATAATTGGTAACACTTTGTACAACACTCGAGTCTCGGAGACCGAGCGCGGTCTGTAACCACCATCGGTTGTTCTTCTCCAGCGTGACGGGGGTATTTATCACGCATTTATCGCGGAAACTCTTTCCAAACAAAATTAGTCCCAGAGACGCTCGTCCACTTCCCTGTATATCTCGAGTCTATCTCGAACGATATCGTCCGCGACGGAAAGGAGAGGTAAAAGGAGGATTCGGTATATTTTTAGATACAACGATATCCGTGCGTGCTTACCCGAAATACACAATGGTTCTCCCGTCCGCGCCCGACTTTCGATTACCAGGGGATATACGTACAGCACTTGGTTTATCGATGCGAGGAGGAAACTACTGCCGTGAGATACCACGAGCGTCACTCTCCTTCGGTGTGCGATGGGTTTATATGTCCACTCTTTTGCGTCGCGTGAATACGATCGTAGATCGTAGGTTGATCACCGCATGACGGGAACGCGTAAGCGAAGTCAGTTGCTTTCCATCGATTGCTTCGTGAATTATTTATTCAGCAAGGATAGAGTTTAACGACGAATTACATATCGATCACACCCGGGCTCGGCGTACTACGAAGCACGGTAGCGAACAAAGTTTCTACTAGGGTGTGAAATCGATATTCCTCGCTGCACCGTGGAATCGAAACGCCACCGTCTTTTACCGCGGAACCGTGGGAGGGAGAGGAGGAGACTTCGCTCGTACTCGTAAATAAGAGTGTACAACGCTCAACTGTCTATACCGGCTGGAAAATTGGCCATTTCATGGGAATTCTAAATGACGTTATTTTCCTACTTCTAAACAACGAACTTGCATTATCGTCTACTATTCGCGGGCCGACGCGCGACTGCAGCGGCGAGCCGCAGGGGTATAGCAATTGAGTCTTACCGCGGGCGAGTTAGGAAAGTACATAAGTACGTACTTTACGTAACCCACACGAGCGCAGCTTGCCTTAATTAAGGGAGAAACAAACGCTCGTCGGTTAGAGACGCGTCTAGAACTTACGAGTGACTGTGGAATAACGATTCTTGATAACTGAAGAAACGAAATAAAGCGAGAATTCACGTGGGAACCGCTTTGAACTACCCTCCCAATAACGTACCCCGCGATTCTCACTCGTCGAATAACACCGATCGACCTCGCTTCTGTTTCAGCGAAGGAAGCCGAGAGCCGAGAGTTTCCCAATCAGGCAGATACGGAACTTTTCGACACTTGCCCCCAAGTGGCGGCGCCCCACGCCAGTGCCGCTCGAATCAGCACTCCACCGGCATCGGACGGCGGAGACTTGACGAGGTTGGACGTGAAGGGTGAGACACACATGGCCCAAATGGAGCGGAGCGCGAGCACGGACACTACCGCGACCGGCGGGCTGAGACCCCGTCGCTTGCCGAATTGCGCTCGCTGCAGTAATCATGGCTTGACTATCCGTGTGTCCGGACATAAGAGGTACTGCAAATACGGATGGTGCAGGTGCACAAAGTGCACGCTTACCACAGCCCGTCAGCGAGTCATGGCGAGGCATACAGCCTCGAAGAGGGCACAGATCCTGGACAAGACTAGGGTGAAGGTTCTGGGTGAGGTTAGTCCTTCCTTGTGCCACAGGAGGACGCGCGCCAGATTGCTCCTTGAACCGCGCGCGGCTGCGAGGATACTTCGTTTGTCCTCGCCCACCCCAGTAATTGTTTCCCTCGGAAACATATCTTCTCTCTTATCATCGCGCTCATACCTGCCTTTCGCACAATTTCTCTCTCTCTCTCTCTCTCTCTCTCTCTCTCTCTCTCAACTTTCACTTCTTCGAGGAGAAGACTGAGAAAAGATGGTGGGTTCCTGCGGGAGTAGTGAAATCAGGAGAGAGGCGAGAGCGGCAGACTCTACTCAATTTATTGCATTCTCCGTGGCACGAAATTTCTGCATAAGAGGATCGATAAGTCGCCCGCGAATCTCGTCCATTTGTCACTTTCGAGTTTCTTTTGATAACGCGCTTCGCTCTCTACGCGGTCGGGAGGCAATGATTTATACAGGCCGGCTTTATAAATCAATTAATTCACGTGTCCGATACAGGGGCGACGATCATTTTGCTTTTTCCTCTACGTGCTTACATTTACATATCCCGAGAACCGTTTGGTCTTTCTCGGTGAACACACGTTGACGTCAGCCTCGCGACGCCCGACGTTGTTGCCCCTTGCTTCCAAGTAACGAGAGAATTCTTCGGGCGAGTGAGCCCGAAAGTTTATCAAACATTCGAGACTCTCGTTAGAGTCGCGCACCAGCAACGTTCAAGTCCCCGTCCAGGCGGATCGTAAGTCTTTCGTCGAACGCTCGAGATTATTGCCTGTTCGGCTTAGCGCGCCCATATTGGCCCTTTAAACTTACCAACGATTCGAGACACGGACCCCCTCCCCGTCCATTACGAATACCGCGGCGCTATTTACGCGGAGAGTGTAAATCAATCAACGATCTATAAACGCAAAGAAATATCGAACCAGAGTTCACGATCCCCGTTACTTGTTCTGCGCATTACTCTCGCTCGTCGAGCACCGCGTCCCCTCGTTGGAAATCATCCTGGATGACATTTAGTTACTGTACAACGCGCGAGAAAACTTCATGAGAGATGAAAACTCGACGTTTCACGTGATCCACCTCAAATTAATCTGCGCGCCTCGATTAAAATCTCACACGTAGGTGATTCTAACGTAGAGATAGATCGTTACACCTTCGAGAATCGCGATCCTCTTTGCCTTGGAGCCTCGTAGAGAAGAAGCTAAGGGAGAAGTTGAAAGTAAATTCTTCGAATGGACTTCGCGCTCTCAGTCCTCGCGGCGAGTCCTCCGTCGTGCACAATGACGTAATCCCTCGCGGCCTTAGTAATCGATCTGTTTCAACCAGGTAGATCCCCCAGCGGCTCCTTCGATTGACGGGGACGTCGAACTGCTCGCCTCATTGACGCCGCAATCGGCAAGAAGCCACGAGGGTAGCTACGACAGCAGCTGCGGGGACTCGCCGGTCAGCAGTCACGGCGAGAACGGAGCTCACAGTGGCATCGCCAGTGTCGTAGGAATTTCCACCAAGCGAAAAGTGTCGCCCTTGCACCCCCACAGTAACAACAACCCGTCCAGCCATCTGCCTCAGTCGCAGATCGGTAAGTGTTCCTTCCTATTTTCTTTCGAGCTTTCGTCGACTCCGTTCACTCGGCCCTTCCCTAGTCGTCGATCGCGTCCAAATATAATGGCAATGCCTATTCGCGTATCACTAATCGAGTCCATCTTCGATTTTCAACAATTACCAATAGTCATTTCACCCGCGTCCACTGACTAACCAGGAACAGGGACGATAGTCGAGATTATTCGACAATTTGTGCTTCTCGCGAAAACGTTTATGCGACCGTTGTTGGGTCCGTACCTTTCACCGTGCATCTAGCGTCACGATACCCCGAATAGTATTGCTAACTCACGGCACGAATGCGACTCGAAATCTAGCTCGGTTTCTAATTGTTATGCGATATACAACTTTTTTGCGCGAATCCGGGATAATCGAATGTTCGAGAGGAACTCTTGTTATGCTACGTGAAAGCGATGCTAATTTCGTTGGTAAAATATTTGGCTATCGACGTGTCGATCAATGGGAAATCGCGTGGAATTACGAATAAGGATTGGAATGTCTCCCGGAATTTTCTGCGTCTCGAACGAATGGCCACGCGTAAGGGCTGCTTCGGCCTAATCGGAAAAATTTAAGAGGCCGATTGACTTAATATTCATACCGCTGAGACGTATCTGCTTAATATGCAATACTCATCGTCCATTTACTACCGCGCGCACCTGCTCGCACCGTAGTGTGCCCACGTATGGTATCGTTGCGTTGGTGCGATACACATGCACCACCTGGAGCCGTGTGTACAATACACGTGCACATGTTGAAAAGCAAGATTGCCTACCTGTTGCACGCTCTGATTCTTGACGATCTTCTTCCTACCCGTATCCCTCTCACCTCCCGAACACACCTCTCCTTCTCGAGCTACTGCTAAATTCACCCCCTTCTCACGCTGGAAACAGTGTTGCGCGTAGCCACACGACTCTCGCCTTCGCCTGCCTCTTACCGCCTTTGTTCGCTCCTTCGAGGACAAAGCCGCTCAGGGGCGAATTTGAGGTTGTCCGTAAGAAAGGAGAAAAATTAGGAAATTACGCCAAAGGTAGATGTTGTTCTTGCCGGAGATGCACGAGTTTTCAGAATTCTAATTAATAATAAACGGCTTTGTCCGTGTGTAACCCGTTTTCGTAATCGACTGGTCGCTGAACGGAGGGAGAGGTATTGTCCGAAAAGAGCCATCCTAAATTGTTTTATAATTTGGACACAGGTACAATGTAAATTTAAATTTCACCGTGTCCATCGTGTCCCCTCGAGCCCCGTGCAAAACCAATGGCCAAGGTTTTTTATAAGTGAGTCGAAAGTTTCAACGAGCGAATCACTTGTCGCGAGAGGGAGGGAGGGTACGCTCTCGTTATTTTACTCGCCACTGTTGAATTTCGCGATGGCGTGACATTCGACTTGGTTTTTACGCCTCGCTTAATTACCGCCCTCCACTTACCGTAATTATACTGAAATTATACGACGTATCGCGGCGATGCATCCAACGAAATCGTTGCACAGTTTCTCGCGCGCGAGGAAAGAAAAACGTGGCGTCGTGTCGGGATGCGCCCGCGCGCAATTCGTGGCCCGTACAATTTGTGCGATTCGTCTTTTCAGGCACGAAGGACACGCTCCTTATTATTTTCTTATCGAGCATCGCGAGCGAGCGAAACGCGGATTACTTTTGAATCGCGTCGGAACCCAACGGATCTAATGACGAACCTCTCCTCTCGGTTTGCGCATTCCGGTTTTCTCTTCGCCGTCCTGCGAGAAACTATCTTGTAACGGTACGACAGCGAGGAATCGAGCTGAGAAATTCCCCGCCGTATTATAACCCCTTATGAGAGAATCGTACGGAACTCGGGGGAATTTAAATGCATCCGTACCTTGAGGTCTTTCGTGACATATTGGCACTTATGGTACGATTTAAATGTCCTTCGAATTATTATTTTGCCCGTGGAATTATCTCGTTTCACCGGTTACGAGAAAATAAAGCCACGAGAAAATAGTTTTCATCTCGCGTAGCATACTACTACTTATGTGCTATCTGACGATTCTCAGCGACACCCGTTGTATGTGCAGCGCGTGGGGATGAAGTGCGGTCACGTGCCATCGTCACGTGGCACTCGCCTGCGCGGCGAGGCGAGCTGGCAGTGGCTTGTTTGTACAGTGTCATAGCGTAAAGAAGAAGCGTTCTTCGTCGAAAGATTGCAATTTTCTATCGTTTCGTTCCTTTGTATCGTTACATTCCTTTCTTCTTCGGTAAACATGACCTTTTTATACTATACTTAAAACAGCGATAAAAATCCAGAAAATACAAATCCTGCAGAAGTAATGGAGATAATGGTTTTTATAACGGATTTGTTTCGAATACTGCGACTTCGATTTTCCACGATATCCACTGACATCTGCCTTGGCCAGTAGGTCGATAATCTCGCTAATTGTAAGGCTAGTTATGCTGGGGAAGCGATAAAGCGCCATAATTATAAAATAAATTATTACAGCGAGATAGCGAGATCCCTGTAACCGCACGCAGATGTGGAACAGAGCACAGTATTCAGTAAGCGTCGTTGGAAAATTATATAGAAGGGTATGGTCTGGCTGTGCGCGCGAGTATCGTGTTTACTTGTGCAGGCGCACAGTGTTTTCGTATCTACAGTGTAGTTTCTAGAATACCAACTACGAATCGATGACTCGCAAGCGACAATTCCAAATTAACATTTCGCATTTACTCACTTTCATTGCAGGTGAATTAGCTGTGCGTTTGAGAACGATGAAGTCCTTGAAGTATGTAAAATCGATAAAATTACAGGTTAAAATACAGCGACGCTTACACTCCGAAATCCGCCATTGGTTATTGTTAAACTACGCCAACTTCTCGCTAGAGGCTTCCTTCCCACTTCGTTCGTCTTCGCTAATCTTCGCGCATCTTCGCGCCTTCGGGCACACTCGTTGGTATTCGCGAAATACTTCGGGAAGTTCGTGCGTCGTCGTCCCATCAGTCCACCGTGGAACCTCTATCGTGAATAATGTTCCTCCGATCGAGCTACCACGGAAGCATTCGCAACTGGAGAAACCAAGTAGGTGGCAATGCGCAATACACTCCTATCCAACGATTACTCTTTCTGCGCGTCATTTTCACGAGGATCTTACTTTTCGAAGCACGAATTCATTGCTCGCGAAGTTATCGGCATAAAGATTGGCGCGCGGGTGAAAATTTAATTAAATTCTCCATCGACTGGAACCTCATTAGATATTCGATGTCTCTCGGGACGTGAATAATACAATACTTCTCTCTCGTCCTGTCCTCGCTGTGTCGTCTCCTCTCGCATTCGTCGTCGTCGTCGTCGTCGTGTCCGCTGGACCGAATTTAAGCGGAAGTCCCTCAAGTCGCTGGGGCATAACCGGGGAGAGCGCGGAGCGCACTTATAACCTCGTTCATAGTGATCCCAACGAAATTCAAGCCACTCTTTCACTTGACAACCCGACCGAATGTTAACCCTGGTTTTACGAGCTTCCCCATTGGCCGTCCGGCCATTCGAACCGGGCTAATATAATACGAACTTATAACCAAAGCCGAAACCTAGAAGCCCCCGCGCGCCGCCGTCGTGCCGCTCTCTCGCTTTTACGAGCTTGCTCGTTTTTAAAAGTTATCGTTATTTTGCTCGCTCTCGGGTGAAATAGTTTGTTCGCGCACATAAACGAACCCTGACGAAGCGCGACGGGGCAGCGGGGGCAGGTCCCACTGTGACCGGCTCAACGACCGACTCTACTAACCGCTCCTTCTCCCCACTCTCGGATCGCTCTCCATTTAACTCGGCGAGTTTGTAATTTCACACGTCGCGCGAAGGACCCATCGCCTAACTTATTCTCCTAATTCCAAATACACCCCGGGAGATTTAAGAGTGTAAGAATGTTTCGTTTTCGTGGGCAGTATCCGTTCCGACGACGAATCCGCTCTACTACGTACCGTTTACTATTAAAATGTTCTAGAGCAGAGAATCTTGGAGCAAATTAATAATATTTTTAAAGCGCCAATACATCTCTTTCTGGTAATTGAAGCTCGTCGAGGGAACAGACGCACATGACAATCTTCGAAAACATTAAGAATGCGTAATAATCGTTCGTGATCTTGATTCTTAGCGGAGGGATACGCGCTCGGTTCACTTTAAGAATCACCATTAAACCGCGGCTGATTATTGCATTTTAAAGTCTCGTTTCGCGTTTGTCGCCAATTCGTTTATCGTCGCCAATTCGTTTATCGTCGCCAATACCGTGCGTTGTTCTAGAGTCGAAGTGAGTCAAACGTTTCTGAGAAAATTCGCGGAATTCTCTATCCTTCGTCGCGTGTACCTTTTAAAAGAATCTTTTTCCAAAAGTCATTGTAATCTCTTCGACCGTGTAAGCATCCACTGCAGAAGACTCTCCGGCAGAGCTTTACGAGAGTAGCATTCAGCTTGTACGATCGTAAAGTACGATTTACTAATTGATTCACGAACCCTTCCTCTCGGGAGCGCGCCAATGAAATTTAACAGACCGTGCGCGATCCTTCTCCACGTATCGTTGGCTTCCTAATGGAAAATTCACGCCGGTCACCGATGATATCCAAAATTCGATCCCCCCGGAGTTTGTAGGGAGGAGACGCCGTTGGGAATTCGCCCGTTTAGAAACCAATGCGGTTCGCTACGACGAACTGCGACTGTAAAAGCGAGCTTTACGAGGCCGCGTTTGCGTGGCATGTCCAACGAGAGAAGTAGGAGAAATAATATATCGGGCTAGTCAAACGGAAGAAACGGAAACAGGAAATTTGGGCAATTGGACTAACTATGGACACACCATGGACGCGTCCTAAAATGTTCTTAAAAAAAGTCCAATAGAAATATTCGCGTAAAAATTGCGAAATTAATAAAAACCTCAAATCTCCGACGCGCTTCGACGTGTATTCTCCTACCTCGGCTGCGTTTTTAGACAACTGTTTTCTATCCTTATTTTGGATGCTTATTGAAAAATTCCTCCATAGATACTAAACTGAAGCGACGTTCCATCGATACGGAGACCATAATTCCGTGAGAGATTCCGATGACGCACGATCGACGGGCGAAAGGATTATAGCAATCATCGCGTAGATCTTCATTTTGTCCCGTATACAGTTACTATGACCCGGTTGTACGCGCGAACCTCGGGTATCTCGACCCGTCCGGCGCTCGTCGCAAGCCCCCCGTGGATCGGATGCCGAGGATCGAATCTATACCTCGATATTCGCTAATACCTGGAACGATCTCTCGAGCGCTTCCGTTACGAGACTCGATACAGAGAAAGGGCGCGTGTTTCGTTCAGGCCATCCATGTTCTCAGAAAATAGGATAATCGAGTAAGAGAAGGATTCTGCGGTCGCGTTAAACGATACCACCTCCCGTTTCTTGCCCCACGAGTTTTCACTCCTTACCTCAATAAGTTGTCTCGAGTCCTCGCTAAATTTTTACGACTTCGCTTTTCGTTACTCTTCTCTCGTCTTCGCTACGTTCAGCGCGTGCACCCCGCAAGGAAAGACGCAGCGCCCTACTCGTAAATCACAAAAATAAACGCAGTCGGTTCCTTTTCTGCTGGCCCTTTTGAGAAAAGGCGATCGCGATCGCGGTGACAATTCACGCCCACGAAATGAGGACGGCTACTTCCCAAATGTCAATCACGGTTTTTTTTCTTCTTTTTTCTCCCCTGTTTTTTATACGGGAAAGCGATGGTAGAGCTCGCTCCACGCACTCGTCAATTTCCTCTCCGTCTTTTGTTGCTTTCTTTAAAAGTCACCGATTCGTTTCTCTTTCTGTGAATTTCGTTCTTCCCATCGAGAGGAGAACATCGTTCTCTCGACAGTCTCCCGAGTGGCGGACACGGGTAAAGATTTCTGTTACGGGAAAGTCCGCGGCATCCCTCTCGCGAAGAGTCGGGTGGCAACGTGGGAATAAAATTTACGACTTTCTTGGCTCGGGCCGACCGCGAGCGCGTTAGGACGTCAAGGGCCAGAACCGAAAAGGGATAGGTCAGGGATACGAAACGCTCCCCCTTTTGGAGGGTTCGACTTCCCGCACCAGGATCGTCTTTCCATCGAGAAACTTTGCGAAGAATTTATCACGTGGTTTCGCGCAACCGTTCGTTAGTACGTCTATTCTAACTGAGAATCGAGAAAGAATTATTTCGAATGTTATCATTTTATTCGGCACGTGTCACGAATTTACGTTTCACAATGTCTTTCTCCCTCGACTTCTTTCTTGCCCAAAGGTTGCACCCTAAAACCTGTCGGGGGCACGCGTTTTCGGTACATTCGGAAGGTCCCGCGCGAGCCACAACGGGTTTACGGCTTTATTGTACAAACACTATTAACGGGCAATAAGTTTTGCCATTAGTTCTGGCCGGATAATAGCTTGACTCTACACACCTTCCTCCTTCCATTCTCCACTTCTTATCCTCCTTCGCCTCTTTCTCTCGCATTCTCCTTCGCTCTCATCCGCCCACCAACGTTATATCCCACGCGTGCGGCACGGACACCGAAGGACACGCGATGATAGCGCAAAGTGTAAAGAGAATGCAAGCGAGCGAGTGGTGAGTTTGCGATACGTGCGGGCGAGCACGTGAGTTAGTGACCGGTAGCCGACATGAGGAGCGCGGGGTGGAGAGAAATTTACATTGTAACCGTACAGCGGCCTCTCGCGCGATATATTAGCGACTCGCGATAATTCCCACTCGCGCGAACGCGTTCGCGTTAATTTGTCGTTTCATTAGCGTATGTTTCACTTCGCGCGCTCGCATGCAATTTCCCTTAAGTATGGGAGGATGTCGAACGAGAATTAATGGCACTGTGCCTTAAGCACGCCTAAAGAAATTATGCCAGGCGCTTTTTCCTTTTAATCTTTCCGCTAGGTAAAATCTCTAGCGACGATAATATCGCGGACGGAAAGGAATAACGGGTCGCAGGAAGGGGAAGGAGGTTACGACGAAGAGAATGGAAACCTCGATGCTTGCTAAAAGAAAGGAGGGGGGTGAAAATCTGAGCGACGAAGCGTCGAGCACGTTTTCACTATGCCGTTTGGTCTTTTGGATCCACGAGTTTCTCAACCCTCTAAACTCTAAACTACGTCGATCGAAGCGATCGAGAGATGGGGGGGGGGGTTGTCCATTCACAGTCCCTACGCTTCTTCTCCCTACTTTTCCAACCCCAGACGTTTGGCTGAACCCGCCGTTGTTGGTTCTCCTTCGAACTTCGAGGTGGAAGCAACAGTTGCGAGAAAACGAGGAGGATCACGAGACAATTCTTGTTACTGGTGTCCTCGTTCACAGTAACTGATCGCTGAATTAATTCTCTCGCGATGAACCCACATTCCGCAAAATTTTGTTGTTCGCGAATCACTTGCGTTTACTTTACTTCCACCACTACCGTGTTCCTCCAGTGATGAAAGGGAATGCCGTCGCGTACGATACGTCAGTCGTCGATTCAGTTGTCGCGATCGAAGCTTCGGAAAAGTCGCGCGACACCTCGTTTTCTATTTCGAGGACGCGAGTAGTCGTGGAAAATGCTACAAAAATTTATTATTCGCCGGAGGGACCTATCCGGGTATCGAGGTTTACCAACCAGTTCTTTGCCGACCGGCTGTTGCCGGTCTTTAAGTGCCGTGTAAAAGCTTGTACGTAAGTACCTGTCTACTCGGCCCCTTTTGCCGCCCCCCGTCCTACCGGCCTCCACCTTTTCTCTCTTTCGGTCTCCTTTAGTGCTCTCACTCTTGCTCCGATGTTCTTCTCATTCCTCTTCATCCGCCTCGTTCCTTCTTATCCACTACGCCTCCTTCGCCCTCCTCGCTTCTTCGTATTCTCTTTGGCCTCTTCTCCTTCTGCTTCTCCTTCAAATCTCCCCGGTCTCCAGTCCGCATCTTATCGTCCTCGGCACCTCTCTTCAGATAGCGTCGGACCCAATGGAAATTCTGCGTCTTCCTTTTCTCTCTCTTTTTCTTTTTCTCTCGTTTCGAATACTGCGTTGCGTACGCGAGGCCTCGGCGCAGGCTATCTGGCAGATGTCTTTTATGCGTTCGTGTGTGCTTCTTCCTCAAACTCGTCGGCAAGTTTAGCGTGGCGTGTCTTTCCGCCCCGTGAGACCCGCCTTTCTCTCTCTTTTCTCTCTCTCTCCCTCATATCATCCTCTCTCTTCTCTCGCTCTCATATCATTATCTCTCTTTTCTCTCTCTTTTCCGCTTTCTTCCTTTGTTTTTTTCTTTCCCTCCCTCTTTCTTCCAGCCGCCGCGTCGTTTCCCCGACTCACCACCCCGCGCTCTCTCATTCCCCCGTTTTATCTCCTCTCATCCCTCTCGGTCCAAGTCTCTTACTCGGCCGTCGTATAGAGGCGAAACCTTCGGCTTCTAGGTTAAGTTATCCCAGGAATTCAGTTTATAACCGCTGACTCCACTGAGTTTTATTACATCCCTCTATTTCTCTCCTCGTCTTCACCCTCCACCCCCTTCCTTAGTCTCTCTCCCTCTGTACGTTTGCGCCCTCCCCTTTTTTTTCTGCTTCCTCGAGCACCCTCTCCTTTCTTCTTTCACCGATTTCTTTCCGTCTCGCGCCACTTCGCACCACTCTCTTCGTCCCTTTTCTTTACCGCGCGACATTTCACCCCGAAACGAAAATCGTGGCGCGGTATATAAAACGTTATTACGCCATGCGTCCTCCGTAATCCTACCTTCGATCGTACGTAAATTTCAATGTTTACCCACGCGATGATTTCGCATCTTTCTTCTTGGTCTTCGACGATCCGTCTTCTCTCGCAAGGGGCCATTGTAACAATTTTCATTAGGAAAACGCGCGTCGCTACCGACGAGCGATTAGACAGAGATGGGTAGGTTCCATTCGCGAGGACATTCGGGACGGCGAGAAGCACGCGGAGCCCAAGGATTACGTTCTTACCGTTCCGTGGGACCGCGCCGCACGATTTTACGAGGCGTTTCGAGCCAGCAGCCAGCAGCCCCTCTTCCTTCTTCCCATCTTTCGCGTTAGTCACTCGAACGAGTCCCCTTTCTCCCTTCTCTCCTTCCTTTCTCTCTCGTCTACCCAGACTTTGTACTTGCCATCGACCTATCCTTCCGCTCTTCGCCTCCTTCCTCGTCCATCTTACAGATACGCACTCTAAACTGACCCTTTGTCCCGAAGGTCTAGCCCGTCTCAAGTGTGACGGTGGTCGACGGTGGCGTCGTCGTTGTCACCGATGCGAGAGTTACGATTCTCGCGAGGCAGCGGATACAATGCAGCGCGGGCATAAAATTCGATCTTTCACGCTTGACGCTCGAGCGTCGCCTCTGTCTGTCGAGTGCTAACTCCTCTTAGGTATGTGACGAGGGTGGGGGGCGTCGTTAAAATCGGGCTTCGGATTTTCTACAACCCGAGCCTTCCTCTCCCTTCGTTTCAACGGCGGCCATTGCGAGTCGCGAAAAAGTCGGAATGGAGTAGAATCGTTCGACACGAAGCCTAAACGTTGAGCCAGAGGGTATACAAACAAGATTGGAAAAGTTCACTTCCTTTTTCGAAGATTTTATATTTCTCTTAGAATTCGACCGGGTAAATATGCTCCGGGAACGAAGAGGCGTTGGTTACTTTAGAAAAGTTCCCTTTTATCGGACATTCTCGCGAGAGAGGGGAGAGGAGGTGAGGGAGAATGCGAAGAAGATCGATCTGCCCCGTGTCCGATAAGGAGAGTCCATCGAGAACCATAAGCGTTCAACGTTTGACGTAATCGTGATTAATTCGTGCGCTATTACTATCGGTAATTCGTTACCGCGTACGTTCCTTGTGCCCCGACGAAGTTGCGAAGGCATATCTATGTGTAAGCTGATAATGTCGAGAGTAATCGGAATGGACTGGCACGAAACGAGCAGCGACGCGAGAGGAGACCATTAGGACCGCAAAGGGTTACAGTCGCTACGATTTTCGAGAGACGGCCACCCTTCGTGCTTCGCTCGGTCCCGCCTATCCGGCTGCGCCTGCTGTCGCGTCACGAAGGCCTTTTCGGAGCCGACTGTTCTCGCCGTGTTCGTTAAACACTGGTTGCACGCGGCTCCTACCAAGGGAAGGAGAGAGATATCGGAAAGTGTGTACACGCAAATTGTTCGTAAACGATTTCTTCTTTCCTCTTCTATCTCACGAGGCGAAGGCTCCTCGAGTCCCATGTAAATGCGCGCGCGCGCGTCGCACGGCAGTTACTACACGATTTTCCTTCGTTCCTCCAGCATCCTCGAAGCTAGATCCTCCAGACGTGGATCGATCGCGAGAATCGATCGCGAGAATCGATCGCGAGAATCGATCGGTTGAAGTCTCTCGAGACGCACGAATGAGAATCTCGTTTCGTAGACGGAAATTCGCGTGCGTCGACGCCCAAAAGTTTGCGAAGAGAGAAAAAAAATCCCCCTCCTCGGTAGCTCCTGCACGGTAAACCCTGCTTGAGCTCTCCTCGTCAACTTTTACCGCGCGCGTAACGACGACTCCTCCAGGTTGCTTCTTCCTTTTGCATCGCTCGCCTGTCATGCGCTCGCTCACGCAAGAATCTTTCGTTCGATCTCTCGAGCTGCCAAATTGAAATCGTCGCGCATCGAAGCCTGTTTGGCCGACACGAAAGGGTCCGGCACAATAGTCGCGTGGTCGGGTTCGCTCATGTCGCGCGGTGTATCTTAACAATACTCCGTGCGGCACGTGTATACGTATGCTTAGGTGTACGCCTGAATGTAACATGGTGAGCATATGACCGCAACGGAGCTGCGAATACTCGCGTGTACGCGCGCACGCACAGAAATTGGGCAGAGGAGATCGACGGAAACCGCAATTACGGGGTATCGGGATAACGGCAAGAGGAGAGGGGATCCGCGAAGGGAGGAAGGTGGCTTAGAGTCGCCACCGATGATGCTCGTGATAGGTCTCAGTGAAGCGACGCATAGGGTGGTGGGACGAGTAACTTCTTTTTCGTATCACGCGCTCCATTCGATAATTTATTTCGTCCTCGGGTACGTTTCGATCCGCGCGAGGTACAAAAAGAATATCGTGAGGAAGGAGGACGGAGGAAGTAGAAAGAGGAGTCGTACGCAAGGAACAGTTACATTGGACTCGTCTCGAAATTCTCCGACTCGGAGTAGCCGAGGAGGAAGAACAGGAAGAAGAGGAGAAAACGAGAAAACGAAGAAGAAGAATGAGACCGGCAAGCGGTCGTTGACGTTTCCCTCGGCTCTCTTATTTTCCTCGTGTCGCCCGATGTCATCGTCCCCTCAATTTACCCCTTGAAAGAGAAGAGAATTCGAAGCGGCAGAGTTAAAGAGTGGAAGGGTACGAGGAAGTAGGAAAGATAGAAAGAGTTCTCTGTTTTGGACGAGTCGACCTGCTGGAACATTCTTAAGTCAGCACAACACGATGCAACGAACCTTCTAAGCACGAACGCTCGATCATTCGGGATCATCCGACCGACGTTCTCGTAGGTTCAAAGGTGACAACCTAGCAAGCGTCGAACATTGGCAGATGTTGACACCGCATTGTCTAGCGTCGGCTTTAGCCGAATAAACAGACTGTTGGTAGAACAGTCTCTACCCTCTAAGAAATTGTTCGTCGCAGTTTTCGTCCCCTCACACATCGCCATTCTCCAGCGACTTTTATGTCGTCGCGCCGAACGCGTCCTCTTCGACGTGTGCTTTAGACGGTCGTCCTTTTCCACGTTGGCAGTAGTCACAATAGAAGCGCGGGTGTAGTAGAAACAGTAGTAGCAGGCACTCTCGTACATTGCGTGCCCGGCTCACGGAATCGATCGATTTGACCGAACGTACGTTACGTACTTGGAAATCATCAATGCTTAAGTGTTCTCGGGACTTACATGCTCGTGGGTAACGCGCGTACGTAAAACTCGCAAGAGGGCGCGGTAGTGAGAGAGCCAGTATATTCCGTCGTACGTGACCATTTCTTTTAACGAGACCAGTAGTGGATGATGGCTCTTGGGATACTTCTTCGGAACGAAACTGTCCCTCGTCTTCTTCTTTTCTCTCGGTCCTTCCTCTCCTCTTTCCTCCCTTCTCTCGCGGCGTGATATCGTCCGATGAATGTGACTCATGTCCGTGGAGTATCGCGTCGAGATAGCGAATACTCGGTGATAATAGCCTTACAAGCCCAAGAGGAGATTCGAGACTTTTATCGTGGCGCGCTCCTTCGCATTCCTTCGCGCGCTCGAGAGAGAAGAGCGCGGTGAGGATCTCTCGAACGAGGCATTCTTCCTCATCTTCCTCCGCCTCCTCACCGGCGTCGTCCTCGCGTCGCCCTGTCCCAGCACCGAGGAATGATTCACGAGGTACTCCGCCAATCTTTCTCTCTATCTCGGTTTCTCTCTCTCATCTCCGCGAAATTTCCTACCGAGGTGGAAACGAAATCCGCGCGGCACAGTATCGATAAAGCCACCCGTGAAACGTCCAGAGAGAAGCCTACCTGCCCCCCACGTTCAATCGGAGAGGTACGTAAGAACGGCCTGTGACCAGCCTGCCTCTAGTGTATTTCTCTCTCTCTCTCTCTCTTTCTTTCTCTCACCGCGTGGAATAATAAATGACCTTGCCATCGCGTGTCGCTGCTAGCAACAGAGTAGCTTTCTTTGTCGTTGCATGCCGTATAAGAGCATGACGTGCCGGGCTCGGGTGCCCGATCGATTTTTCTACGTACACCCACGGAAATCGCTGCCGCTGGCCAGGGGACGACATCGAGCTCCCACGATACTCTACTTCAATTCCACTCCGCTCATCTTCGAGCTTCCTTCCGATCGGGTCTCGGCGAACTGCCGCAAGAGAATCGATGGCCCTCATTGGCTGCTTCGAGGATTCATTTGAACCTGGTCGCGCGTTGGACGGTTGATACAAATTGATCTATCTTAATATCATGATAATTCGTTGATCGTCGTTGCTCCCTGTAAAATGATAATAATACCGAACCAATGGAGAATGGATCGTTAAATGGTACCGGCCGTGGGAAATCACGAATCGTGTGTTCGTCTTTCGCATACGCGTGGCCCTTTCCACGCGAGTATAAACGGAGATTGGAGACTGGCACGTGTAACCGTAGAACGGAAACTTAGCCCATTCTCGGCGTGCCTATAGCTCGACAATGACATTGAGCAGTTGGGGTAGGGACGCATGACTACGAGAATGTTGTTTGTTTAACCCGCCGCGTGGACGCATCGGCCGTACCGTAACCTGATATCTGAAACAGCGTAGGCCCCCCACGGGCCGGTGAGATTATGACGTGAGATTGCGGAGCGTGTGCGTCTCCTTTCATCAAACTAATGGCACCCGACGCCGATCCTACGCAACTGTTGCTCGCCCGCGAATTTTTCATTTCTCGAATAGAATTGAGAAACTACCAGCCCGTCGAAGCCAACGCGCGGAGAGAATAGATTCTAAACAGGAATCGCGTGCACTCAGCTGGTAAGCGTAACGAATGCACTTTTCATGAACGGGTCGCCATCGATCAACCGTATCCTTGGAGTTGGCACGACACGCGCCAATCGAATTCTGAAAAACTTCCGCGCGGAATTGGAATTCACGCGCCGCGCCAAGCAAAAACAAAAAAAAACTGACCTGGAAGAACTCAAGAGGACCCTTCCGCGTGGGGTAATACCGTCGCGCTCTGTTAAGAGAAGATCTTTATTTTCAAAAGTGCAGCCTTCCGTTCCTAAAGTAAAAGGAAAAGCAAATTTTAAAATATCGATCGTGTTCTCGATAACTTTAACACTATTCCTACCAAACGCAGGTCAAATGACCGTTTTCAAGGGAAATCCCCATAAGGAAAAAATCTTCGGTGGGAATAGTGTTAAGCCCTCGATCGGACACCAGAGTTCTACTCGTTTTACTTGGAGTAAGTTTCAGCGATCGGTACCGGAAAACGATAAGAGAAATCGATTCGACTCGAGCTCGTCGCGGAGTTGCTTTTAACCGCGGGATTCCGCTTGGGATAGGGGTTGGGTGACCGATGGTGGGGTTTCGTGGACAACGGGGGTGTAGGAACGCGCAAAGGTGGCAGAGGTTGGTGGAGGCAGGGGGATAGTAAAGTTGGTCACAGTCTAGCGAGTCGAGCGAGTTCTCTTTTACGAGCCACGGGGTTAAATGATCTGTCACTTTCTCCCCCTGGTATATCTTCTCTCCCTCTCTCTCTCCCTCTCCCTCTCTTTCTCTCCAGTGAAGACAGCCTACCGCCATTACAAAAATATCGTAAAATATTATGACGCACCGCGCGATGACGACGACAACGACGACGACGTGGACGAAGAAGACGACGGACGAACTCATACATACTCATTGCGTTACTTCCCTCTTTCTCATGCGCCTTCTCCTCCTCGGTCTCCGTTCGTTCCCACACTCGCTTCTTCGAACGCACAGCGCCCAGCAAGATCGCGCACCCTTTACCACTCTCCCAGCAATCCCTTCTTTCGTACAGCTTCCCTTCCTTCGTCTTTCTCTCCCTTTGCCCACCACTTTTCGACTTCCTTCCTCTAGTCTCGGCGCTTGTTCGCGAATCGCGAAGGTGAAGATGGAGAAGGAAGAGAAGGAGAGAGCGAGAGGGCGCTTCATTTTCATTCTCACGAAGCGCTCCGCGAGCCAACTTCGCGTGTCCAAAGAGTCCTAAAATCTTTACGGCCCTCTGGCTTCTCTCTCGCTCTTTCTCTCCTTCTATCCCTCTATCCCTCTATCTACCCCTCCCTCCTCGTCCTCCTCCGCTCTTCCGCGAGGGCAACGATCCTCAAGGCATCTCGAACAGTCTCCGGGGGTGTTTATGGTTTCTTGCATATTCTCCCTCCATCTCTTTATCTCACTTTATCTCACTTTCTCTCGCCGTGCTCCCCGTCTCTATTCCTGTCTGCATTGTATAGAGCTCGCGCGTCTCTACGACGTCAGGACCCGCGTTAGTACGCGCCGCGTGCATCACGTAAGAACACGGAACGCGCGTGTCACTCTCCAACTGGCGTCAAGAAGCACGCGTGATAATAATCCGCGGGACGAACAGGACCCCCTCGGGTGCGTAAGCCGATAAGATTGCAACGCGAAATAATCTCGAGGAGCACTTGCGAGAGCCACCCCTGTGATATTCGATTACTCGCTCGCCTCGCGCATTTCGACCTCCATTGACGTAGGAGTCCTGTGGCACCGAGTCGTCACTTTACATTGTTCGATTAAGAAGGATCGAACGATATCGCAGGAGCCCGTGCTTCTACGGAAGTCGATTCTTTGTTATGGTAAGGGAACACTTCCGGGTTCCTGGTAATAGAGCGAGGAAAAGTCTCCGGATTTAAAGGCAGACGGATAAAGATGAAGTGGGGAGAGGGGGAGAAAGAGAAAGGAAGATAATTTTCGGATCGTAATTCTCATCTAAAGGACTCGTCGCATTCGCTCATCCTTCGAATTCTTCGCTACTTCTTTCGGGTAGATTCCTTCCTCATCTCGACCTTCTCTTTTCTCCTCTCATTCGCTCCCCACTCTCCTCCTCCTTCCTTCGCGAGTCCTTTTCGGTGAATCAGCGATGCGTTCGCCGTATATGCACGTGTTTGCCCGGAGACCCCGCGTAAGCCTGGCAAGCAAAAGGATTTTATGCGAATGCACGACAGGATGGAATTTTACTGCTTCCGAAATGTCATGTCTCGTAAAAGCTGTCGCTTTCACGACCGTTCCTTCATTCGGCTCTTTCCGCTGGAACTTATTGCGATTCCGCGTTGCTACTTTTATGGATGGCGAACGGAGGGTTGCTTTTGGGAGGGAGGGGGGGGGGGGTGAAAGGGACGTAAGGGACGACAGGGAGCAAGAATATGGAGAATAACCCCTTGACGAGTGACAAAGCGGAGGGTTCTTTTGGACATCTCACTTTATAATTGCGAATAATCGTCTTCCTAGATAGTTAATGGATTTTGCTCGTATGTTTTTTCGAGCATTTATTATTTCTTAACGATACTCGTCCACCGTTTACACGAAATTACAAATTGGAAATCGATGAGACTCGAGGGGTCTTCCGTAGTGAAAGATAATTGTCCTTTTACTCGTAGATAATAACTGTGGCTTGGAAATTGCACGACGGTTGTGCAAGGCTCAAAGACGATCGAAGCTTCTCGGAGATTCGCGAATAATGCTTTCCGTGGACGATTTTTATTTAGCTAATTGTCGATACTTACTCGACACTTTTTGTCATCACCCTCATCACTATTCCTTTTTGAGTATCAGTCTGCCTTCGAGCTATCTTTCTCACCTATTCAGAACCGTCGAGAATAGTGCTCCAGAATAGGTCAATAAAACTGCTCCCGTCCCTTTAACGATTTCACGCGGAGAACGCAAAAGCCCGTCTCCCTTAGCAAATTCTTAACAGATGTTCCGTCATCGCCGTCGCGTCGCCTACCCGTCGTAATTTTCCTTTCTTTTCCGTCTCCCCAGAAATATCGCTTCTTCCACGCGATCGAAAATAATCATCGCGTGTGCGCGCGGAAATGACTCGAATTCTAGAATCGGTTCAATCATATCGAACGAACGATCTCTCTTTGTCTCTATCGAACCTTGCACAGAAGAGTAACCGAACGTACGTGCTCTTGTTTCTTCTTTTTTTTATTCACAAAAGACAACGAAAATCTGAGCGGACGGTGCTCCGCTATCTCGCACATTGCCCGGCAGCACCTTCTCTTACGCGTACGAATGAGAGAGAAAGATAGAAAAAGAGAGAACGTACGAGCCGTAGCTACTCTTGTCATCGAAACGGATCCTCACCTGCTCGTTGTATTGCCTCTGTCCGCCGCATCTCGGCTAGCGCAGCCCCGTTGGGGTTTCAATTTCGCCGCGACACAACGATATCATTGACACAAAGCTCTCGTCTGTAACCCGTAGAAGGGTAGGAGGAGAAGGAAGGTGGGTGGAGGTGAACGGGCGACATGTGCTCGTCAGTGTTGCCCAGTTGTCCGAGCCATTGGCGATGGAGGAGGTAGAGGAGGGTGTCCGAGAATTGTGAAAGGGGCAGGGGATGCTGCTGCTGTCCAGTGTGCGTTCCTCTTTGCAACACGAGCCGCTCGTGCGTCGAGGGGAGCAGAGAGGGAGAGAAGAGAGAGAGAGAGAGAGGTGTGTGTGTGTGTGTGTGAGAGAGAGAGAGAGAGAGAGAGAGAAGAGAACATCGCGAATACTCATGAATACCGCATAAAATTGATAGGTGAAATAAGGTACCGTTAAGCTCCTGTTTCGTTACCGACGCACTCCTCCCAAGGGGATTGAGCGCTGAAAATGATCTAGCAAGATGGACGACGACGCGGTGAACGTAGAAAGTAGAAATGAAAAAGCTCGAAGATTCAAAATGCTTGGAATCATCGGATTGAAATTTCGACAAACGGTATTCGAGCGAAAGGACGAATCTTTTCTGCAAAGCAACAAGATCGTAC
The DNA here is from genome assembly GCA_944319695.1 of Tiphia femorata. NCBI lineage: Eukaryota > Metazoa > Arthropoda > Insecta > Hymenoptera > Tiphiidae > Tiphia > Tiphia femorata. Next base: position 9,395,448 of record OX090902.1, read on the forward strand.
GACGCTCGAACAACGAGACGACTTGTTTTATATTATGGCCTTTCAGTATTTCGTTTTCGTCATCGATCCGACCGTTCGAGGCGGCACGATGGCCGTTGCTTCGCGGCACCTTTTATCAAAGTTTTTGTCATCCGACACTTTGCATTCGATATGCTTCACCAACTCTTAGCTGGTATCGGTGAATCGCCTCTTCGATACATTGGCGTGTGTCGCACGTGTTCGCCACGCATACCCGCGCTTGAGCCAATAATACGACAATGTAATTATCCTACGAATAGGACGTGTCAATATATTTTTTTTTTCTTCGTTGCCTCCTTCGAACCAACCACCTACAGCTCTCCACCCTGTGCAATTATCCTTTCCTCTTCTTCGTCTACTCGTTTGTTCGGAGGAATTATCTCTTATTTATATACGGGAATAGCGGCCAATGAATTATTCAGAGAAGATCTATACTCCATTCGATTGGTTGTAAAAATTAATGTCACAAACAAGTGATGGATAATAGTGAAGTGGCCTTTCAATGGACGTACAATTTTACACGAACGCCAGCGTGCACTTCGCCGAAAAAGCGAAATGCCTCTCTTTAGGAGTAATCAAGCGAAATCACTCCATCTTGATTCTCTTCCTCTGGAAGACCGCGCCCGGGTCGATCCTTCGTAAGCAAGCGATTAATATTTATAGTGCGTCTGGTCACGCTCGAATAGACTTCGTCTGCGTTCGACATTACAACCTCGTTCTCAGTTTCCATTCTACGAAGAGATTTATTTATCGAGCGTGGTTAGAGTTGCGTATGTTTACGGCGATGGGGACGTGGACGACGTTGAAAGCTTTCAACACGCTGCGTCCCCCCCCCCCCTCTCCCTACAGTCTATACGGAAAGATAGAACGATAGACGGAGAGAAGGGGATGCCTAGAACACCAATGAGCTCCGAGTTAAACGAGATGCGGAACTCGAGTAGTACTACATTATCCGGTGCACCTGTCTCCCTACATTTTACGCAATTGGTTTTATTTCTCGATAACTCGGCCGTGCCGGGCGCCGCGCCGTCGCTCTTTGAAAACAGTTTCGTAATGAATACACTAAGATCTTAACACAGCGCGTTTCCGCCGACCGACCGACACGGGTTTGCAGTCCGAGCGCCTAACAGCGAGAAAGAGAGATCCGAGCGAAACGAGGAAAGTATCGTGCTACAAAAGTCACGTGTCAATTAGGAAGGCTCGCTTAATTATCGCGGGCTCTGTGAAATCTATCGATCGCCGATTATGAATGCGCATCGTATTACAACTGGGAGCCCAACGCGGTACGCTCAAAGTCTGCGCGTGAGAGCGCACGATCCAAACGATACGATCGTCTCGCGGCCTCTTCTCTCGCCCAATTAACGGTGACGGGGCGGCCGATTATCATACTAATTAAGAAATTTGGTAACCATCGCTTTCGCGCGCACTGTATCTCGAATTTTCTTCGGTGTTGCATTCCGCGGATAAAGTCGGACGCGAAAAAAATAATACATCCTCGTCTCGAGCGGAATTTAATACGTTCCTTTATAAGTGTAAAACACTTTTAGTTTCGATAGATCCTACACACGCTCGTCTCGTCTATGTGTTCTTTTAAAACTACAATACACTTCTGTCTTCGATATATCGCATCGCGCGCATGCTCGAAAGCGCGCGAGGCATCGGCGCGTGAGCTAACTTACGATCGTGCCGGGGAGTTCTTGCCAATGAAACAATCGATTGGCTACTTATCGGAACGATTATGGAATTTATTAATGGCCGGCATTACGCGCGCACGCTTCTCGCGGCGCGCACCTCGTGACTTCTGCCGCGTGTTCTGGCAGAGAAGGAGGGACTGCTTCCCGGCCACTGTCAGATTTATTAGTCGTTAAATTACTCGTCTGACTAACGGTAACGCCGGACTACTTGTCTTCGACGCGCTCAATCCTCTCGGGCCGAGCTTAGCGCTGCTTTCGCGCGCAATCTGCGCCTCGCATTACGAGGCTCCGGCCTGGTACCGGCAATTTCCAAGCGTAAATCCCTCCACTCCTACGATAATAAATAAAACGCGAATGTGGATGCTTACGGAGAACATTCTACAAGAGTTTAGTAGCACGGACTTGCATAAACTGTAAACTAGCGAGAGATAGAGAGGGAGAGAGAGCGAGAGAGAGAGAGAGAGAGAGAGAGAGAGAGAGAAATGACGTGAAACGCGTGAACGACGCGGATGAAGGAGTGGAATCGTCTGCTTGTTATATCAAATTTTGTAATGCGCCTCGGTTGAATTATTTTTCAGCGTCGCGCGTGTTCACTCGATCGCGCGAAATACTTTTAAGAGTTCGTGAGGGGCCTATCCGAAGGAAAAGGTTCTGTTCGGCGATAGCTGGAAGGTTGGTGGGTGCGAGGGCGATTAGAAATATAGAAATACGAGCGACAACTTATTGCGGCAGGCTAAAAAATTCTATTCCCACGACGAGTGCGTAGTGAACCGCGACACGTGTGCGCCTCGCGTTAGTAATATTCATGCAAATTAAGAATAAAGAGGGTTCAACGGTTGTCGCGGAGGAATAAGAAGGAAACCCAGGTATTCATGGGACTGGATAGTGCGCGGATAGAGAGAACGTGCACGCCATCGAGACGTAATGCGCGTATAAATTATAAACGAGGAATATTCGGTCTACGTGGGTAAACGCGTTTCACTTGAGGGGGAAAGAAGTAATAAGTGTGACAGAAGCAGCTCGCTGCCGAGCGTAGAGAAGCGCGGCGGGGTGTGCGCGCGCATGTGCTACGTCTCTTGTCACGGCGAAACGAGCGAAACTATGGTTGCGCTCGTTAATTAACTATAGACTTCTTCATTAATTAAACAACGACTCGCAAAGTCCGCCGACGGTATAGAATTGTAATTCAATTGTCTTTATCAATGCTTAATCTATTCTTGGTCTGTAAACCGAACTGTAACGCCCCGACGTTCGAACGAACTTTCGAAAAATTTCCAATTTGAAATGTTTCCTGGAAACTCGCGAGACCCGCACTTTAGCGACTCCGAGCGTGAACAAAATGTTCCCCAGCATAATCGGCAGTAGAATAATTGAATATTTGCAAGTTGTCCGTCAGGTTGCGTATCAAATTACTCGTAATTTCCCGACGAACGATTTTGCGAAGAGCATACATTAGCGTGTATCGGTGTGATGCCAGAAAAAGACGAGAAGACACCTGCTGCCGACTTGGAAGGTACGCGACTCGTTACGCTCACTCCCGTGTTTGCCTTTAGCCCCGTAAAGTTAGCATAATTTGACAGTGGCAATTTGTTTCGGGTGGCCTCGTTGAGTGATACGTGTCATCTCAAATTTCGAGGAAGGGGCAAATTTTCGGGCAAAGACCAAGGACCGGTGGGCTTCCTTAACGGAACCCTTTGCTTCGAGAACAGCCAACGCTCGAAGATAACGGTACGCGGCCTAAAAAATTCTCAATACCACTCGCGGGGTCAACGCAATCGCGCGATCCTCTTAACGATTTCTCTCGGAGACATTACTCGCAACGTACGAACATGTCAGTCTCGTCGGAGTGAAAACTCTTTTTCCCTCCGCGTTTAAAGCTTTATTACATCGATCCCAGAGAGTCGAGCGAACGGTACCGGCACAGACGAGCGGCACGCTTGAATTATTGCCATCAAACTATACGCCGCGTACTTGCAAACACGTGTGCCCGTTTACGTTGTCGGTACTATCCTCAGTGGGTTTTAGCTCGTAGATGACGTCAGGAACAAAATGGCGTCGAATGGATGGACTAGAGCGAGAGAGAGAGAGAGTAAGGGAGAAAGGGTGAGAGACAGAACGATTCGAAATGAGCGAGTGCGCGCGAGACTGCCTCCACGGTTCCTCCTGAACGGTCGTGGTCGCGTGGTCAAAGGAGAAAGAGCATGGGAGGCCTGCGATACTCCCGAGATAGTGCTTGGACGGGACGGGAGAGGACATAAAGGAATCGAAAGGAACATACCTAGTCGGCTCTCTTTTCCCTTCTCCGTATCGACGGTCCTCCCCTCTCTGGCGACTCGCCTCCCTCTCCAGGTATCATCTATTCGTTTCTCCCACTCGTGGTCGCGGAGGCGGCGGCGGCGGTGGCATACACGCTCGTCCGGACGCACGAGAGGGGTTGGTGAAGAGATGTAGAGAAAGAGAAAGAGGATGGTGAGGAGCGAAGGAGAGAACGGTGAACGTGCGCGCGCGCGCGCGCACAGTGGCAATAGGCATGGTCCTCCACCGTCGCCACCACCACCACCACCACCAACCACCACCACCAACCACCACCACCACCACGAAACACACGAGCAACGGAGGGAACGAACGAACGCTGGGCGTCCCGGCGCGCACCACCTGCACCGCGCCGTTGTCTATTCGTCGAAGGGGGACGCCGACGGGTAGAAGGGGATACCATTTCCGCCTTTTAAAAACGATCCACGAGGCCGCCATAGGCGGAGCTCAACGAGTGCCGCGACGCCATTGGCTGCCGTAATGTCTAATATATCATGTCATAACGGCTAGGGAACTGTTCCGTTGTGTCGGGGCCGCAACCGCCGCCGCGTTGTTGCGTTGTCCTCTACGAGCACTCGCTACGCGAACATTTGCGCCACCATCCTCCCTCCTTCTTCTCTCTTCCCTCTTCCTCTTCTTTTCGTCCCTCTTCCTTTTTCCCTCTTCTCGCTGGGCCGCCCTCTCGTCCATATACCCTCGTTCACTCCCTCCAACCCCCGACCATTTTCGCTCTCTCGTCCACTTCGTTCGTAGCACTTCACCCCAACCTCCAACGACGTTGGAATCGATTTTACGGCAACTCGAGACGCGGAAATGGACGCTGGAATTTTGTAGAAACGCGTTGAACAATTGTCCGGATGGACGAAGGGACCCCCACTGATTTTTCCTGTTGGAGAAGGAGGAAGCTATTTGGTTCTTAGGGGTGTAAAATTGGCGGGGATAATCGTGCGGCTTAAGCAGACATGGTGGAGAATCATTAATACTATCTTGATGTATTTTTGTTGATTTGCCTTTTGCGACTTTTGTCGTCCCTGCGAGAAATTGTAATGTTTAGAACTTTGGCTTTCTCCTTTGGCGCGAGTTTCGGGGGAGTTCAACGACGAGCAGAAGGTACCGACCATGTTTGCGCGAGCGTCGCGATTCTTTTAATGATACGTACAAACCGGATGCAGATCGTCGTGGAGATGAAGTAGACGCGAAGAAGGATAAACACTCTCTCGATAGGTTTGTCGATTATCCATTGACGTCGATGCTTCTCCCCTTTTCTCTATTCACCCTAATTTCGAGCGACCTCGACGGCCAGCCGACTGCACCGTTTAACTTTCGCATAAAGACAGTTGACGAATTGTAACGCGAGTAGTCCAGCGGTGTCGTGTCGCGTGTCGCGCGTAGGGATGAGTGGCCTGATAGAATTCATTGGTCCCGCGCCCTTTGAACGTGGCCGATGCTACGCAAGTGGTATGCGAAGAGAGTTTCGCTTCTCCGTCCGCGGCACATGCCTCTGAGACCGATTATGCGGTCACGGTGACGTTTTAGAAAAGCAAAAGCGCGTTTAGGAACGACTAAGCGGCAGGTACCACGCTGGCTTTGTCCCATTTATGTAACTAGTCTGCGCGCCGTGTTTTTGGGGTCGGCTGAAGCGGCGAAATGGACTTGAGAAGGAGAGAAAGAAGGAGGGAATGAGAGAACGAGACAGTTCGACCCGAAGCTCCTCGCCACCCATTCGATGAACTCCCTCGCTATTTACCTTCGGCTCCCATTGTACTCTTGGCCTCTCCCGTTATTTCACTATTCTCCGACAATTTGACCACACGAAAATGACAACCGACTCGCTCGCTCGCGTAGTTAAGAATTTCTTTTACATTTACCCCCTTGCAATTTGCTTCCCGTTGTAGCTGTAGGCTCTCTCCCAGTTCGGATGATCGTTTGATAGAGCATTTGGAGTAAAAAACAGATGGAATCTCTGTGGTCGGCTCCTTCGGTTTTCGATCGGTACGCACTGCGAAAGGGATCGTTTAGTTTCTCAATTTAGAAGACTATCGAATGAATCGATCGCACGCCATGTTGCGAGACAAACCCTCGACCCGATTCCCGGACTCGGAACGTAACAGGTGCTAGAAAGTCGCGAGAAAGCGAAGGTACATGCCCAGAAGCTACATACGTTTATGGTGATACGTAGTTCCGTATTGGTTCGATACGCGGAATGCCATTGCTATCGCACCTTCGCGCAAACATACCGTTCTCTTTTGTTTTTCAAGAACCTTCGCAAGTTGCGCATCTTTCGTTAGCGAGCTATGCTTACCATACGAATTATTTTCTCAGTTTCAGGCGACAGCGTTGAGATCCTCTTGGAGTACAGTATGAAGCTCCTGCAACTATTTCAATATCCGTTCAAGTCGGTTTCATTAATGTACACCATACTCAAAGCTTTAGGCGGCAACTTTGAGGAGGCGGTTAAGAGAATCGTGGAAGGTAAGAATCACCTACGATGACTATTCAATTGCGATTCACCGTACGAACGCTTTTACTTTGACATTTAACGATTTGCGAATCGATATTATTCACGCACACGCCACCCGGTAGCAAACATTTATTTTAACAAAATGAATTCTTCGTAGCGCCGTTGTGTCATCACCCGAAAATATTCGATGAGCCCGTGAAATTGGACGTGACGTTGTCGTTTATATTGAAATTATCTTCCAGTTGATAGTGCTTCGACTTTTGTTTTCGCATTTGCATAATTTTTGCTAATCCGACAATCGTGACGAAGTCGAAGTGAAGAAGCACACGATCGGTTGAGAAACGATTAAGTCCGATATCGCGCGCGCGCGCACATCTGCTCCGTGAGGAAAGGGCAGCTTTTTCCATTTTTTTTTCTTTATTTTTTTTATTTTTTTTCGTCGTTTCGATCAAAACTGGACATCCCAATTCAACGAGTGGCCCGTTGCAACTACTGGAAGATTGATTTTTCTCCGACATTTCTGAGAATAGTGGAGAAACGACGGATGCGAATCGCGACGGCGAAAGTAACAGTCGAATCATTCGTTGGGACAACCAAACGTGTAACGTGGCGCGCATTTGCAACAAATTGTACGCCGTTCTTCATAGTTCCTTCATAACGAGCCGGGCGCGCCATGAATCACGTGCATTTATTTGTATCTGCCAAAATATTTGCCAAAGTGCCACTCGTGCCAATCCTCGGGCGCACTTTGAGATTTTACTCACGTCTCGCGAATACCAACACCCGAAGAACCTCTGGAAATCAATGGAAATGATCAACCGCACCATTTTCCGTGGCCAAGTGAGCGATGAGAATTATCGGGGATTCTGCTTCGCGCGAAGATGATCCTCGTTGCTCGAAGATTTTCTAATATCTCGTCGGTGTTCCAAGGAATAAGTGAATTAAAAATCGCATCACCGAAGATCCCACTTGACCGTTGGACGATGCACGAGATAAATCGATAATTTTGTGTACTTCGCGAGTGACTGTGAAAATATGTGAATCTCCATCATCGACGTGCGATTCGCAAAATTGGATAAAAACGTATCAAGGAAATTCTTAATTTACACGCGAAGATACACCCATGTCTCATGTGTGCCACTTCACTCCACCGAGTCCAAGGTAGGCTCGCAAACTATTATTACAATATTCAGAAAGAATTGCGCATTACGTGGATACGCGTGAGCTCTACGCCATTCTTATCCCACACGTACAATAGTAGATATCCGCAGGAAGGTGCGTTGCGCAATGGCCAATTTGTCGTCACGAAAATTCAATTCGCGTGTCCTCGATATTAATCATTTTCAGCTGGGGAAAACGTGGGACCGCGCGACGTTACCTACAAACAAAACGATCAATTAGTTTCGAGTAATCGCTCGAGACAAAGGAGAAGGAGCCACCGAGGGGGAGGTCCCTCGAAATGATAAATGCATCTTCGAGTTGCAGCGTGGCAACTATGCTCTCTCGGAGTGGCTGAAAATTGCCGAAAATGGATGAAAGCGAGAATAAATTAGGGCGCCAAAGGTGCCCGAGGTCGGTCATACGTCGCGGCATTTAATATTCCTACTTCTTTTTTTCTTTTCTTTTCTATTATTCTTTCCTTTCCTTTATTTCTGCCGCCGCCGCCGTCGTCGTCGCGCGCACGCGCACACGGCCCGCATATTTTACGAGCTTCTTTGCCTCCCTCGAGTCTCTTTGTCGCGACTCCAACGAGAGACCGACGACGCCACGCGGTACAAAGTAACGACGCTGCCGCATTGTCGCAACCGCGTCCAAAATACTCAGCAGTAAATACAGCCCTCGGGCCGGTGCCAACCAGGAATCGTTACAGGATATTTTTGTAATTATTATGTAGACGTCATTACCTCTCTCCTTGCCGCAATATCTCTCTCTTTTTCCACTACTCTCCCTTTCTCTCTCCTCTCTCGATTATATCTCCGTTCCTCTTACTCCCCTTACCCGTCTCCGTCTTCTAGTTATATCGCTGAACAGTCGCGTTGGAAGGTGGCCAATGCGAGGGTAAATCGCGGCCCGTAAGGTAATTCGCACGCAAAGCGCCCTTTTGTACGCTCTCAAGGTCGAATTTGCATACGAAAAGGGGCGGCCCACCTGATTTCTCGAATCGAGGAACGGGACGTTTATTTAAAAGTGACTCGTTCCGCATTCCGAAAAGGAGAGATGATATTTGTTAACCCGCCCATTAGCTTTCCCTTTAATTTCGAGGGATCTGGAAGAAACTCGAGCTACCTTCCGGATCCGGTGTGGTCCCCGCGCGAGAGAAGGAAGCGTGTCCCTTAAAAATCAGATTCGCTCGCTGGTACTTTGGAAAGGTCGAATTGTATCTATATGATCATCTGACACGTGAGGATCGTAAGAACCGACGACCCATGGCTGCTAGCCAACTCCGTCGCGTTCTGTAAATCGACGTGAGAGGCGCGCCGTTATGCGAGCCCACGCAAACCGACTATAAACATTTTACGGCGGTCGTTTAGAAATACGCCTTAATGCCGATTTGCGGGACCCATACGCGCGCGCTTTTACGTGTATTGACGCGTGTAAGCTGGACGAAGGAGAGGAGGACTGGAGTGAAAAGAGAAAAAGGAGCGAGTGAGAGGTGGGAGAGGGATTGCGAAAGAAAAGAGAAAAGCGACGAAGGGAGAGGGAAAGAAATCTTAGCACCGAAAGACTCGCCCCGCCCCACTGCGAGGACCAGTGGCTAACACTGGCGTTCTTCCGCGAGCGGAACAAAAGGTGTCCCGCACCCGAGTCCAAGGGATCGGTCATACGTTATCGCAAACGAAGCGAACGCCTGGCTTGTTTCTAAACGCCCTACTAATTCTCAAGTAACGAGATCTCATTCTCGGAAAATATACGGAAGGTGACGCGAAGACAGATACGCTCCTAGTTTGCGATTTACCGATGCTCCTGCGTGCCAGCCAAAATCACCTATTTCATCGTCACCCGTGCGGTATTCTCACGCACGAAAACAACGATCTTTTTCCTCGCAACAAGCGCGCACGATACGACGAGAGAATTCACGAAGCAATTTTTATCGAACGTGTGCCAAAGGAACGGGTCCACAATTATATCGAACGTTCAAGAGTTGCGGGATAAAGATTCATCGCACCTTCGTAACATTTCACCACGGACGAAGCTTCGACGAAAGATTAGAAAGAACTTTGTTTGACTCCCTCGTTATCTCGACGGTCTTTCATTCGGAATTAATTATCAATCGCTTACGAGCTAAAAATTCGCCCAACGTTCGCTTCAAGCGCGTAAGAATACTCGAACCGTAAGACTTCCTCGAAATAACAGTTTGTAGCGGGCATTTATATAATGTTACCGCGCGGCGGTCTAATGTTAGTCTTTTGGCGGATATATGCGACAGGTGCGCGAGCTTCTCGTAGCCGTGGTCGTCGCGCGGAGGGGAAAGGACCGATTGGCGAACGATCGGCGTGAATTTTGGCGCGTGCGCGCGTGGAATCGCCAAACGCGAATCTCAGCAGAAAATTCAAACTGTCCTCCGCTCTCTTCCTCTCTCCATTCACGCTTTTCCGGCTGAGATTTTTCTCTCGACGCGCGCTGTTCTATCGAGGGACGCGCGTGCACGTTGAGCGAATCGAGCGCCGGCGTTTCGGGCAATTTGCATAATAATAAAGAGTGTAGCGTTGAGCCTTTTATTCCTTCGCGTTATAATAACGGGTAAGGTAGGAGAGAGAGGCGGTTTGCTACCGCCTTTAAAACGGTATAGTTTACACAGAGAGAGGGCGGCCGAAGATAAATGGGCGTATAAAAGGAGGAAGCATAATTTGTTAAGTAACCAGCCTACTTGGCTACCGTTTGCCCGTGCGGGGCCCTTGGATCATTATAAATCGCTTAGGCTGCCTATGCTCCGTTCCTCATAATGTCAGCGAGTTCTCCCTCTCTACTCTCCCTCGTTCACCTCTCGCTTCTCGTTCTCTCTCTCTCCCTCCCCTCACTTCCCTTCCGTCCTCCTTTCGCGTTCATTCGGGGCCCCCTGCGGGAGATACTAACGCGGAGATGATTCCTCTGGAAGTGCTCAAAAACCCTTGCTCGATTAATTGCTCGCACCAGTCTCTTCGTTTTCTTCTTAAGAAGAACCGTAGGTAGAACGCCGTCTCGAATCCGACAGGATGTTTTGTTCCGCGGAATGAATCCACATTAACGTCCTCATATCGCGCGACACTTGATAGAGAAGTCTTCGAAGTAACTTGGCTCGTTTGCTCTTCACGCCCTTCTCGATCCTAACGCGTTACGTCCCCTGTGCACGGATTTGTGCCTTTCATTAAACTTCAGAATAACATTGCCAATTGCACCCGGGAGCAGAGGTAGTTCTCTTAGAAATAATAGCGGGAGATAATGTGTTAAAATCTGTGTTCCATCGTATGTAGGTCGTTTAGCGCGCAAATAAGCGAGAAAGTATCCTAATTGCGCTTGAAAATTTGCCGCTCTCGACGTATTTACGCACCGCGCGCTCTCATACTCCCCATTATCAAAATCGTCGCACAAGCAACGAGGACAAGTTATGCGCTTAATCGCGAACGCCAATTAGCGACTAATTTATGAGCTGGCATTTTATCGGCCTGGTCCTTCGGCAATCGGTCTCACTGATCGCTTAATTGATCGAGTACAAGGATCACGCGAGACTTCGATGCGAACTTTATTCCATAAGACGGTTCGTGATGGGTGAGGGTGGAGGGTGCGAGAAGCTTCTAAACCGTGGAAGCGGGGAACGCCTGGAGGGTTTCTTCCTCGAAAAAGCAGATGGAATGATAATCACTGGCGTGACTGGGTGTGCTGCCGCAGCGTTGCTGGGTAGAGAGGGAGGGCTTGGTAGGTTAGTTTGTGCCCCGGCATCTCATTTCGAGCACGAATATCGCCATTAGCGTTTAAAGTAATAGCAGATCCGTATGATTGCTCTCTCCCCTCCCTATATAGAACTTCCACTCCGCATCGCTCTCCTCTACCGATATAATAACAGGGATTATCGGCAAATCTACGCATCTTTAGGGACAGAATTTCACCTTATTATCCTGATTATCCCCGGTCCACCGACGTTGGAAGCATCGCATCGGAAGAAACATCATAGTTACGATCCAAAAATTGATTGGACAATGTGTTGATTGGGAGATGGCCCAGAAGTAGAAGAAGAAGAAGTCTCTTTCGCGATGGGGCCAGATGTTTGTCGAGAAGACCTTGCTACTGGAATGGCTAGGTTCCTTTTGTCGGATTCTTTTGGTGAATATAATCCGTCGAAGAGATTAGTTGTCGATAACGTACGTATCGAGAGCTATCGATCTGTGTGTTGAGCGAAACGAGGAAGGGTCATTGGAGTGATTACTTCCGGTGAGTAAATACGTGTTCTACGCTTCGGAGGAAATAGAGTAGTAGCGATAAAAGGGGAAGCCGATGCCGATGCCGGGCACTGGTTCGTTCGGCGAATGGGTTCGATAAAGTGGCTCCGCGAGAAGCGATCTCCTTTATGCGGTCTACTGCGACTAAATCGGCGTTGGCAAGCGGCATTCCTTCGTCGCTCGAGCGTACAGGTGGACGATTAACGGTTTCCAACTGCCCAGAGTGGTTACAGTGTTGCGAGCGTGGCAGACTGGATTACTCGCGATAGAACATTTACTTCGAAGAATGACTGGAACGAATTTGCTTTACATCGAAAAGAAACAGTTCCCCTCTCGTTTCTTCTGACGTCCGAATAATCGTGATTTTCAAGGCAGCACGGTGACGTAATAGTGAACAGTGGTACGTCCTATTGCTCGTAAAATAGCGTAGTAATTTGATGAAAAATGTGCCGAAGGCTTTTGGCGCCTTTCTAGAGACATTAGAGAACGTTCGTTATCATTACGTTCCACATAAGTGTACTTACAATTTCCGCACCCTTTCTTCATTCGCGCGTGAGCAAAGTACAACCAAATACGAATCATTATTCAAACGATTAATTCGACTCGAATCTCGCTTACTATTTGAACCCGGAGGGTTAAACGTTCCGTCCGGCTGCGCGTAGGCCGCGAAGGGCATATTTTCAGGCACCTAAGCGGATATACTTCTGGCACGTGAACGAAATCCATTTCACGCGGCCATTCCATCGTCGTGGTCGTCTTCGTCGTCGGGTCCAACTCGATGCGACCTAAGCAAGCGCAGAAACCGCGCCTGTACGCCATCTTGGTGCGAAAATACTTCAAACGACGTCGCTGTCGCGTGTCTCGGCCGCTTTTCCGATTAATCCAAACGCACTAGACCTCTTTTCAAAGCCAATCGTCCGGATACGCGATAGAACGGAGATGAACTATCACGAGCAGGAATTATCCTTAGAGACCACGGAAGATTTTTGCGCGCGCTTCTCCAAAAGTTCTTTCGAATGTTTGCTACACACTTTTGGTGAAATGACAATATTCATTGTATTAATTTTATCGGCGTCTCACGCGCGTGTCACGGGACTCCCTGTTAAGACGCGCACCGAGCGCCGGGGATAATTACGGGTCCAATTACGCGGATCTTACCACGAAATTATCGGTTCGTTAAAAACGCGATGGGGAGACTCGAGAAAAGGAAATTATCGATGCCCCGGTAATTAATTGCACGCGCGAAATTACTCGCCGTTCGATTGATTCGCCGGGGAAGAATTTGACTCTCGCCGATCGACGCCGATTCTTTCTTATCTTCGTTTTCCTCCTTGTTTCTCGCGAAGAAAGGATAAAATGAAAATGACTCGCCGTGAAGAGGCGCCCGCGCGGCCACGAGGCATTTAAAATGCAATTAAGCGGTGGGCGATCGCGAAAGCGAAGATCGGGGCCGATGAGATTAGGGGACGACAGTATCGTTTCTCCTCATCGCGCGGTGAGGCGGGTGAGTTTCGGGCGTTCCGAAGAAACGTGGAAGAAAAGAGAAAGCCACGCATTCGATTAATGGCAGGTGAATGATTAACGCCCGCGTCACGCTTCCTCCCCTCTCCGTTAATGGCGCGCGGCGAGAATTTTGTGGCACGAACGGAAATGGAAGTGCGCTTCTTCTCGGAAGCACCCTGCCGCGCGTATTCGGGACTCGAAACCGAAGAGCTTGTTCGTTAATGTAATTTCGCGGAAAAAAAGTTTCGTTCCTTGTTTGGCGAAGTAACAACCTGTTTTATAGGAAACTTGTTTGGCAATGTAATTTCGCGAAAAAGAATTTCGCTCGAATGGTATTTTTTAACATCACCGGTGTAACGATTGGTCTCGTTGGAATGGCATTTTTAACGTGTCTACTCGGACGAACATTTTAGAACATTTTACTCTTAAATTAAGAAGAGTCTTTTGTTCCTTATTTTAGTAGGAAATATTCTAAAGTTAAGTGGTAAATTCTTAAGATAAGAATACAATTTTTTCAGTGTAGAATTCAGCGATACCATTGTAATATAAGAATTGTAATACGAGGGTCACCGATACGTGCTAAAAAAGCAATGTGAACGCGCAAAAGTTTTCTTTATCACTGTCTTTCGAGTTTCGTGGACGTCCAATAACAGTTGCTCAATGCGCCGTATCCTGACTTTAATCGTAATTAAACAATATTTCGTGGCCTATATGGCGACAATTTTCAATGGAAAAGGCTACTTTCAGGTCTTGACTACCGAAGTAAATCATTTCCGTTCACTTTTGAGAAAGTCAGGTTTTTCTATTTTTGTCCAATTAGAATCGGGAAATGGACCACTGTGCGGCGCATGCCCGATTCGTTCGTGCGACCCATTTCGAACCCTTTCGAGGCGAGGTGTCGGTCGGTCGAGAAACGTTCGGCCTTGCACAAGGCGTTCTGCTTCTCTCGTTTTCTCGTCCTCTCAATCTTTCTTATCGTCTCTCCCTCGCGCACTCGTTGCGCTCGTTGCGCGAGACAGCGCACGAGAAGAGGAGCACGAGGAGGCGTCTACTTAAGGAAATATTTCTTTTTAAAAGCCCTATTAAAGTATCTCATTCCCTGTAACGGAGTCCAGTTATAATAATAATATAATCACGGACTTCCGGTAGGCTTGCGCTGGCCTCGCGAATGCGCCTGCGCGTCTCGCCCCCTCTTCTCCCGCCTCAGAAGGACGAAACGGCGCGAGTGAACAACAAAGTGCAAATGTTAATTAAAAAAAAAGAAACCGCGTTGAGCGAAGCGAGAGCAAAATTTCTACGGATTTTCAAAGTCGACCAGCTAAATTTTCGCGCCGCATAAGAAACTTCCAGTGGCACTTCTGATGGGGCTCCGATACACGATAATTTGTAACTTTCCTTAAAAGCAGCACCCAAGTAGCCTCGGTACTATCGGATCTTTCTCTATCGCCCTGCACCCTTCCATAAAACGAGTTACCCTGCTTACATTTCTCTTCGTGGGTCCGCGAACCGTGGTGGGATGTCGTCGTAAGCACGGTTACTACCATGCCCAGATGGCGACGAGGCGATAAGATGCCAAGTCGTGCTCGCATCGATCATTTACGAATTCGATGAACAACGGATCTGCTTTGCCACCTGCGCTTTACACACACACCTCAACTGTATCGTATAACGTATTCTCCACGATTGGGCACGGTACGAAAAGAAATTTCCAAAAAGTGCTTTCCATATTGCCTCACCTCCCTCCTGCATTAAAATACCTCGTAACACGAACCACGCGCCTGGATCCTCGTAAGTGGTGGTGAACGGTGTTGGCACTCGACAAAGTGATACCGAGCGAGCGCCACCGCACTCGGAAATCGGTATATCGCCAGGCGGCGGGAGTTGATTCGGAACGAAAGGGAGGAGGAAGGAGCGAACGATTAATGGCCTCTGCTCTCGAGTCGTTTCCTCGTACGGGGCTACAGTGTAGCAAACTCTACGCCATTTACACAACGAATGAGAGAGGGCATTCGGGCCGGAGAGAGAAAGAGAATGAGATCGGCATCGGCAAAGAGAGAGAGAGAGGGTGCGCGGACGGACGAGGGGAAACGTTCGACCTTGCGCAAGTGCATCGATGCCGCTCGTGTCTCGCGCGCGCCCACGCGCGTCCGTCGTTCATGGACGAGCGCGCGACGCGAGCGAGTCTTCAATGTATGCGCGCGTTGCACAGGTCGATGGAGCAACGGAGAGAGGAATGCAAGAGAAGAAGAGCGAGGTGCACACGCACGGCGAGCTATTATTGACGCATGCCTACCTTGTACATTGGTGAGCGCGAGAGAGCACGCGGGCACGCGAGCTGCGCGCGCACGTCGAGCGAGTGATTAATGGCGCGCGTCGTGGGAGAACACGTTTTCTTCGTACCGGTCCCGCGCCGAGACTCTTGATCGGGAAGGGGCTTTCCGGATCGATCGCTTGTTCCTTACTTTGTTCGATCGAATGCCTACTACCTCGAAGAGGGAGGCACGCACGAGAGAACGGGCCAGAAGTGCGCTCGGGTGCGCGTGTATATACAGGGTGGTTTTGGCTCAACTGTCAAGCCGGAAACAGTGAATAGAGCGGCTTAAAACAAACAGAAAAGTCCTGGACCATTATGCAAAATTCGCAATATTGATCGAGTTATTAACTGTTAAAGATCAAAGGAAAGGGCGTCCGCCAAAACGGCAACGGGAGGAGCGCTAGAGCCTCTGCGAGCTGTAGGACGGCCCAATTTACCAACAAAGAAATGCGGGGTGCGGTAAGGGGAAGGATCATACGTCACTGCACGCGGCCAAGCGGGCGTTATTCTGTGGTGGGGGCGATCACTATCGCTTCCGAGTAGCGACACTCACAGGCAGACGTAGGCATACGCGTAGACAATTTTTCGAAGGTGCGTCTTTGTTACGCATGCACGCTCGAACGCTGGCTCTCTCTCTCTCTCGCTCGCTCGAACGCTGGTCTCTCTCTCTCTCTCTCTCCCTCTCTGTCTCAGGACGCGAGACATTCTGCACGTAAAAATAAACGCGTGTTCTCGCTACGTGTATCCTTCGCGAAAATTATTACGTACGCTATCCGTTTCTCACCACCTAGCGGTAGATAACAGGGTGCGTTTTTTTTATAGTGGTATCTCCAGGAGGCCTAATCCACTGTATGTACATCAAAGCATAGGGCCTTAATGTAATAATTGTTCGAAATACCTTCCCCCTTCCCGCACACAGATTTCGGCCCTTTGTATAATATTGCGCGTTGCTCTCTGTATTAGTTCCGGCGTGATGGTTTTTACGTGCAGATGTCTCGCGTCCTGAGACAGACAGACAGAGAGATACATTAGATACATTAGATACATTTATTAATGAACGTTCAGGGACAATGTCCCATATGAACATAACAGAAAAAGAATACAATAATAATTAAACTTCTAAGTTGTAAGAAGGAAAGAAAGAAAGATAAAAAAAAAAAGAATTTAATAATAATTAAACTTCTAAGTTGTAAATACTAAATATTAATTGGCAACCTAATCTAAAGCCAAAAGTAAAAACCCCAATGAGAAACCCATCTCTCATCATCACGAAATAAACTAAACTGAAGACTGACGGACGGTAACATTGGCTGCAGATAAAAGAAACAAACGCAGTTTGCGCCTAAAGGCAGGCAAGGACGCCGCATCGCGGATGTCAGCTGGCAAATCGTTCCAAAGTCTGCAGGACAGATAAAGAAACGACTTTTGATACGCAGTCGTCCGGCAAAGCGGAGTAGCAAGGTCCTGCGACGCAGCACGTGTGGCCCTGCTACTTACATCTCCTCTCCGCACATAAACCTGAGCAAGCTGAGACGGCTCTCCAGTATGCAAGATGGCATATGTAAGAGACGAAATGAAATAATCTCTACGATCCTTAACCGACAGCCACATTAGCTTATCGTAAAAGGAAGAGATATGCTCATCCCTACGCAAATTAAAGATAAATCTAACAGCTGTATTGAGAGCACGCTGCAATTTAAGATTTTGCTCAGCAGATATATTGCAAAGTACGGCGCAGCAATAATCAATGTACGGCAAGATTAGCGCAGCTACCAGCCGCCTTCTCAAAGTGAACGAAAGACAATCTCTGTTTAGCTTCAAAGGATATAAAGCCCGATGCACCTTATTACAAACAGTCGCAACGTGCTCGTGCCAAGACAAAGTATTATTTAAAATGACACCAAGGTCACGCACAGATGATGTAAAAGGAACAGAAAACCCACCCATAACAATTGGCGGCAGCGCCTCCATTCTTACAGAATTGACGTACCTAGCAGACCCAATAATCATAGCCGTAGTCTTCGCAGCATTCATGACAAGGTGATGCCTAGCTGACCATTCGAGAATCGCACATATATCCTCATTTACAAGGAAAATTGCCTCCGCAAGATCCTCAACCGGGCAATGAAAATAAATTTGGAGATCATCAGCGTATAAAACATGCTTCGCGTGACATATGACTCCAGACAGATGCCTAATGTAAATTATAAATAAAAGCGGCCCCAGAATAGAACCTTGCGGAACACCCTTACTAACAGGAATAATTTCCGAGCACACATTGCCATCACCTCGCACAAACTGCGAACGACCAAGTAAATACGATGCCATCCACTGCAAAGCGGAAGGAGAAAAACCAATCTCCTTGAGCTTTTCAAGAAGAAGACGATGATCAACAGAATCAAACGCCTTGCTAAAATCAAATAGAATAAGTAAGGTCACCATCCTTTTATCTACAG
Source organism: Tiphia femorata (assembly GCA_944319695.1). NCBI lineage: Eukaryota > Metazoa > Arthropoda > Insecta > Hymenoptera > Tiphiidae > Tiphia > Tiphia femorata. The sequence goes on from OX090902.1 coordinate 9,413,621, forward strand.
CCAATCTAATATCATCAGTAACCTTTAAAAGCGCAGTCTGCGTACTACAATTGTTAGTGAAGCCATGCTGATGCAAATCATGAAGACCGTTTACACGCAAATAATCAGTAATTTGCGCATGAACAATCTTTTCTAAAACCTTTGACAAAACGCACAATAAAGAAATCGGTCGAAAGTCCCCAACTGAAGAAGGATGACATACTTTATTCAAAGGAATGACCAAGGCAACCTTCCAAAGGCTAGGAAATACAGAATGGATCAAGGAAAAATGAATAATATCAACGAAAACAGGCAGAAGCACCGAAATAGACATTTTAAGGTAGCTGCACGAAAAACCGTCATGCCCCTTCGCATCTGATCCTAAAGAGAACAAACACCGACGCACTTCATCGGGAGATACACTTTGCAGATAAAAGCGCCCACTGTCGAAACTACTGACCTGAAGAAGACCTGACAAGTCAGGAAAACGCACAGGAGTAGCATCAAACAGAATAGAACCAGTCGCGAAGAAGCAATTAAGCTCATCAACAGAGAAATTGAACGTACTCATAGGTTTACGAGACTTGACCATCCCCAACTGACGAAACACGCGCCAAAAATCCTTAGAATGCCTTAGAGCTTCAAAAGTTCTTGTAAAATACTCTTTCTTGGCCGCCCGCAAAGCTGCTTGAGCCAAATTACGCGCAATCTTATACTCCTCAAACAGCGCAACAACCCGATCTCGCATGAATAATCTGTGAATCCGATCCCGCTGCTTAAGAAGCGATCTTACATCTGAAGTGATCCACGGAGCAGATTTCGCTCTAAAAGTCCTAGCAAGAATCGGAGCATGAGCGTCAAACACAGAAAAAAACTGCCTATTTAAGATCTCTACTTTAGCATCAATCGACTCAGCAGCAAGCAGAGCCAACCAATCAAGGCCACCAAGATCACGCAAGAAGCTCGCAGAATCAAAATTCCTGAAGCTCCTATATGTGACCACCCTACCAGACCGGGAAGGAGCACGCAAAGAATAAAGAAGATGGATAAGATCATGCGCAGAGAGGAAAGGAACTGGCTTTTGCCCAAAGTCAAGGACCTTCAAACGACTGTCCACTACGCAAAGATCCAGTAAAGTGTCAGATGTGATAGTATGATGAGTAGCATCGTAAGGCACTAGCTCCATATCACAACTGTAGAAAAAATGTTTAAGATAGACAGAATCAAAAGAATCGCGCAGCATGTCAGCATTGAAATCACCAACAATAATGATATTGCAGTACGCACTGTAAAATTGCGCTAGACAACGCTCCACATCCGCAAAATTACCGACCTTCGGCGGACGATAAACTACCCCGAGGAGCAACTTAGACGAACCCGGCCAAGAAATTTCAACAAAAATAAACTCTGGGTGGCCTTCAACGCCAGCTTTCGATACCGATAACAATTTCGCAGCAAGAGATACATGCACATACAGAGCCACTCCGCCGCCCGCCCTCCCCAGCCTGTCATTTCTAATCAAACTATAGTCGCCCAAAGTAACCACATCACTGGAAATATGCGGTTTTAACCACGTCTCCGAAACCGCAATAACATGGTAACATTGACTACAAAAATAATCCCTGAACTCATCAATATGCGGCACCAACGACTGAGCATTAACATGACAGACTGACAGAGCAGACGACTGACAATAAGTAGCAGAACTTGAAAAAACTCTAGGAACTAGTCATTGACTAGGACCGCCGCCAACAGCTGCAGCGCGAGAAGCAGCTGATGCAGCTTGCGCACGCGTGATCCGAGGAAGATGTGAAACAGCAGCAGAATCAGCAGCAGAAACAGGCTCCGGCAAATTCACAGACCTACTTTGCGAAGCTGACGCCAACCCTCCCGATGACTCTTCTTCGGACGGCAGATCACCTGCACCCAGGACTCGAACTGGAGCTTCAGCAGCACTCCTTTTGATATATATTACACCATTCCTTGTCCAGGCCTGGTGCAATTTCTTCACGCGCACAAGAGACCGCGCTCTCATAAATAAATTATAAGTGCGCCCAGGCAGCCGCTCGTTAATATTCACATGCGTATCCGGAAAACCAGGAACAACCTCACTACACTTCAAAGTCTTCTTAGCCCTCTTCAGAACAATCCAGTTGTTCCTAAGATCAGAGGAGGCAAATCTAACAGTAATGGGCTTAGGACGACCACTTCTACCACGCGATCTGAAGCAAGAGACAGGTGAAGCAGCCGAAGGACCAAGAACAGCTCCCAAGCGCAGCACCAGATCAGTAAGGTCCTCGTTCACATGCTCAGGAATCCCAGAAATAATTAAGTCTTTATTACTGGCCTCGCGCTCAAGCTGCTCAATGCGACCAACAATAGAGGCATTACTCCCATCAGATGAGTTCACGGCAGCTTCAAGATTGGAGACACGACTCGACAAGTGAGCACTAGAGGTTTGAAGAGATGCAGTTGTGCCCTCTAGCGCATTTACGCGGCCACACAAGCCATCCAGCTTCCGAACACAATCATTAAGAGAAGATTTAATGCCCTGTAGACCACCAACCTGCGCTTTAATATACGCAAGATCCCCCAGCTTCGAATACATGTCATCCATCTTGGCCGAAAGCTGACTAACTAAAAGAAGAACTGACGATGCACTATCCCCTCTCATCGACCCAGGACTCGCAGAAACTCCAGCCACAGTGGACCTGCTCGGAGGCGCCAGTGCAGATGATGTGCTTGTCGCAGCCGGCATGATAGCTGCACCACAGTTAGTACAAATGCAACTCTCATAAGTATCCGTAACAGGTAAGCATAGCTCACTAAGAAGACACTTCAAGTGAAAGAAATGCTCTGCCTCCCCCTTACAAGACAAAGCTTGCGAGAGCGAGACAAACTTCTTGCACAAAACGCACGTGACAGTCATCGTAAACACTCCTGCCGCAACACAATGTTATTACCTCAAATAGTACACAAGCAAGCCAAAAGGCAGATTCACAGGTGCTAAGACAGGAAAGCAGAAATTGCAAATGAAACGGCACTTAACTGTTTGGGCACGGTGGGACACTTTTATAAACAGCCACACGAACACCAAGCCTGGATGTAAACAATACACGCAGCAGCTAAGCTCACCAATAAGCAAGGTTGGAGCCGACACCTGTATCGTATTCCCGAAACGGCCCGATCACAATGAATTTCACTCGAAAATCCAAAAAATTCCGGGAAAATTTAACAGCTCAACCACCAGCACAGTCAAAAATCGATAGTACAACACGAGCACGGGCCCCAAAACACCAAGGCATCAACGAACTCCCCTCACTTCCACAAAGAAAAGCCAGTAATATAAGAGCAACAGAAAAGCGTGACTCACAGATCAGCAACCATCTTGTCTCTCCACAAGAGACAGAGAGGGAGAGAGAGAGAAAGAGAGAGAGAGAGAGGGAGAGAGCCAGCGTTCGAGCGTGCATGCGTAACAAAGACGCACCTTCGAAAAATTGTCTACGCGTCGCTACCTGTGAGTGTCGCTACTCGGAAGCGATAGTGATCGCCCCCACCACAGAATAACGACGGCTTGGCTGCGTCAAGTGACGTATAATCCTTCCCCTTACCGCACCCCGCATTTCTTTGTAGGCATACTGGGCCGTCCTACAACTCGCAGAGGCTCCAGCGCTCCATCCGCTGCCGTTTTGGCGGACGCCCTTTCCTTTGATCTTTAACAGTTAATAACTCGATCAATATTGCGAATTTTGAATAATGGTCCAGGACTTTTCTGTTTGTTTTAAGCCGCTCTATTCACTGTTTCCGGCTTGACAGTTGAGCCAAAACCACCCTGTATAATCAGCACGCGGCATAGTAGCGAGAGAGCGGATTTTTATGCGTACCTACGCGGCGGCGCTCTGCGTGGCGGCTACTGGACACGCGTGTTCTTTAGATTTATGTTCCACGGGTGGTCGCTCGGTTACTCGCGGGATCAGTCCGGCTCCGCTGGGAGTCTCCCGCTGCAGATAGAATTGTACCGTGTCTCGTCCTTCTTTCTCCTTCTTCACCTCCTCCCTTCTTTTCTTCGTGCCTCGGGCACGATCGATCCCTGAGAAATGATATTGTCCACGGGGGTCTAACGGTTCGATCGTTTCTCCTTCGACGTTTACAAAAAGATCGTTGCAATTTGGTCGAGGATGGTTCGGCGCCGAATCGCAATTAGGCACGGGGTTGCGCCGAGTTAACTATCCATTGCGCTCTCCCCGATTAATTCGCGCGCAACGCGGCACCCGTTTTGCATTTCAACCTCGCCCGTAAAGTGTGTAAATTAGACGGCACGGGAGATTTTCTTTCGTGGAATATGAATCGTGGGCGAGGAGGAAGAAGGGGGGTAGGAAGGCTTCTCGCCTCGCCGAGAGATCACCGTCGCGGTACAGACTCTAGCTGCGCACTAATGACAATATTCACAGTGATTCCCGGTAATAACTATGTTCGGAGACTTAATTATGTAAAAAGCACGTAAACACCACCGGATGCCAGGAGCTAACACGAACCAGGAGAGATGACACGTTGGATGGCTAGAATAGTAGTCCCGCTTAGGAGAGCCGGTTGGAGGTGGAGAGTCAATCGGTAGAATTCGCGGAATTCCATTACCGACTAGGCGATGCTTCCTTTGTCCTCTTGTTCGTCATTACGGCACTTCCAGTTTTCATTTGTCCTCTAATTTCGCGAGAATCAAATTCCACGTCTGGAGATGGTCCCGGTGCGTGAAAACAGTACGAGAAGATATCGCCTACGTTCTGAAATCGCGTGGAAGCATTTCGTCGAAGCACATTCTCCAAATGATAAATCCTCGCATCGAATTGCAGGTTTACTTCGTGGCCGCGAAACTTCTCGAGATCGAGCCGCGAATGAAGGAAGCTCGAAGACGACGATGGAGTCGAGATACTTCGTCGGACTTTTGTGTTGAATTTTAACGAGGACATTCGGGCGCGGTAATCGCGTAGGCGGTAAGGCCCCTTGGCGATTCTTTTGTTTCTTTTTACAGTAAAGCCTCTATCGGTGAAAAGGACGTCGGCCTATTTGTCGCTGGAGGCCCGAGTTGTGCCGCAGCTGTCGTTGCACCCAGAGAAGATTATCCACTCTGTGGACGGTGTTTCCTCACCCGCTCGCGATCTCTCGATCTCTCGATCGCTGCCGGTGATTCAGCCCGAGTAAATGTGCCTTCTCCGACGTAATAGTAACGAGCCCCCTTGTTCGAGTGGCAGCGGTCAAGCGTTTGGATACCCCAAGAGCGATTCTCGAAAATTCTCTCGTACGTCGTCGCGATCACGTCATCGACCCGTTAACGGATCATCGGATAAAGATTACTTATCGGAGCGCGGCGTCGAACCGCCAATATCGAGTAAATGCGATTAAATTCAAATTATCGCGTTGCGCACCGTGTAAATGGCATTAGTATCATTGCTTCGTGGGGACGAGGACACTCGTGAAGCGGAGAAGTGATTAGACATAGCAATCGGAAAAAATTTCTTTTACACGCTTCTATCCTTAGTTTGTAACGATATTCGCCGGTTAATTGAATTCTTAGCTTGAGAGCAATTATTTGAGCGTTTCCTCGTATTAATTAACGTTTTGCGCGAAACATCCATTGTGCTTCTACCGCTCTTCCCTTGCCCCTTTCCGCTTCTCTTCGTTTCCGCGGTTGAGAGACGATAACATTGCTTCGTCTTCCCGTGGCGCTCGTGGGTGCGAATGGAAACGGAATAATAGTCTAATGCGATCTCTCGCGCGTAATTCTTTGACACGGGTGGGAAGCGTTCGAGAGTGCGCGGCACGACGAGAAGTTCCCATGGTTCAGGCGTATTCATCGGGTAAACAATCGGTAGGGTGGGGAACATTGGTGCCGATAAGGTGGGGCGAAAAAAGGAAGAGAGAAGAGGGTAAAAAAAGTGGAGGAGAAATTAATTACGAGCTCGGACGATAATGTGCCGGGCCAGCAACAAAGTCCGCATGAGCTCAACTTGCGAAATTTATCGAGCGCCTCGAATTGCGAGGCAACGTCAAATATCCGTTTTGGTGTTACCGCTTCTGCCGCCGCTACTCCTCCGACCACTTTTGACGGATAATCACGCGCCAAATTACTTAATAACCCGAGCTCGAGAGAGCGGCGCGGCGGTAGTGGGCGCCGATCGTGGAAGCGGGACACGGTAGAAGAAGGAGGAGGAGAAAAGGAGAAGGGATCCAACATTCCCCTCTTTTCTCTCGTAATTCGGGTGCCTCGCGAATCCGTGGTTCTCATTTGATCCATCGTTCCTCGATTCGACGTGGCGAAAGGAAGGGAGAAGAGAAGAGCGTTCGTGAAAGGAAGAGAAGAAACGGAAATAAATGTGAGAAAGCAGAAACAAGAGAGAAACCGTCGTGGCTGGTCTCTCGACGATGTCGCGAGAAGAAAGATAAGATTCGAAGTGCAATAGTTTTTCAATCCACCGACTCGATAGCGCCGGATCGCGAATCCTTCTTCCTCTCGCTCGTCCCAGAGACTCGACGCGTCTTCTCCTCGTGCACATGCAGTTATTACGTAAGACCATCGCGATAGCGATACCACGGCGTAGGACGTGTGGGACGTGTATTCCGCGAAATTAATGGCAGCGTCTCTTCGTGCGAATGATATGCTCGAGGGTGAGAGAGGGAGAGGGAGAGAGGGAAGAGCGCACCAATGAATATGCGCGTGCGTTGCAAGCGTTATTTACATATAGGTAAAACGAGGAATTAAATCAGACAACATTGTCGATGCGTTACGCGAGTGGAATGCCTTATCAACGAGAAATATCTACCTCGTTTTCGCTATTCTCTCTCTCTCTCTCTCTCTCTCTCTCTCTCTCTCTCTCCCCCCTACATTCTGGGACTCTTCTCCTATTCCACTCTATTCTTACCGCTCGCGATCGTTAAACGATACTCGCTCGTTTAGGGTGGCCTAAATCTTAAAGGCAGCTGCCCACGAAAAATAAGGTAGATGTAGGTACGTAAGTAGAGACGTAAACGATCGAATGGAATTTCGCGAGCCGCGCGAGAACCTACGCGTACATTCGCCGAGGAAAACTGGAAGACGATAGGGAACCCTCGAATCATCACATTCCACCTTTTTGTCATCGTCCTCCTGTACGACGCAAAGACTCAAGGAGTCGATTCGAAAACATTACCTCTCACCCGCTCGGCCTCCATGAGATTCTTCACCTCGCTATTGGCGATATCCTCCTCAAGGTGCCTTCGTATGCGATTAATGCTCGCCTGCATCCTAATTGGCGTCTGTAATACCACCTTGCATGAGTGCATACAGTCACGGTCGATACGGGCCCGCATCGCCAGTGAAACGCGAAGAAGGAGTAGGGGACGAAAGAGGAGGAGGAGGTGGAGGTTGGGAGGAACGGGAAATAAGAAGAAAGCATGTGTGAAGGGAGAGGGGGTGGGTTGGGGAGAAGGATAAAGGCAAAGAGAAGCCAGCCGATGGAACGAGAAAAGGAGAAGAAGGAGGAGGAGCGGAAAAGAGGAAGAAGCGAAAACAAGAAGAAACTTACACCTGCATTAACGATAAGTGCCCGCGCGCGCATCGAGCTTTACGATTGCCGATTCGTTATTACGCGTCCATTAATTAATTTGCCCATTAAGAGCTCGCGTCAATGTGAAGGCCCCGGATGCAATTTGTACGAATTGACTGACGGACGGACAGGCGGACTTACACGCGAATGCAACGACACACCGACGCTTCGGTGGTTTGTTTGCGAGCCGTTAAACCCTCGGACAAGGGATTTTATTTCCGATGGCACGTCGTCGCCGACCGCTTAAATTCACATTATTTTTAGTCCTTCCTCTGGATATATCGGGGTACCGCACACGTACACATTTCGGCGCTCGTTGCGTTCGCGGTCGCGTCCGCGTCCGCGTTGCGCATATCCGCGACGGTTAGGGCCGAGTTAACGCGACAGAAAGGTTTACAAATAAACCGGCGACGCGTGCGCGCACCGGCTATTAATATTAAAAGATAACCGATGGAAGGAGGCCAACGATTGCGTCGACCATCCCCTCTTTCATCTTCTCGCTCTCCTTTTCCCTACTTCATTTCGTTTCCGAGTTTGTTCCTCGTTCTCGTATAACTGCCAGAGGTCTCCAAACTCTTTAAAAAGTAAGTCCACACGAGAGCACGGAAATTGCCGAGTAGACCGAATTAAAAAATAAGTGACTCTCTTTACGGTCGTGCCTAGAAATACTACTCACATAAAAAGCTACGTAAACTTAACACGAATAATTATTTATTGAAGTCGAAATGTATAGGTAATACTTTTAAGAGCATCTGCGAGCCGAATCTTACATCGGCGCTACCTGCCTCGTACGATCTCGTTTACTTGCTTCTTTTTACTTCTTGTTTATTCGATCGTCGCGCTCTTTCGATGCCCAAACCCTCGTTCCCAACTATTCTAATAAATAATGCGGGACACCCCGGACCCGTTTGTAGAGCGAAATCGGGCGCGCTCGGCGCACAGTCGCAGAGCATCCACACCGCTTGCACGCTCATTGTACACATTCGAGCGATAATGTATCGCCCCGGGTAGCCCCGCTCGCTTATCTCTTTGTTTCGCCTTCGCATGAAATCCGAGGTAACAAAAGCCGAAATATCGCGCGCGCGCACAAGTTTTCATCCTGATAGAGATCGACGTAATTCTACACGCTGGTGGGTGCGCTTTGCTCGCGCGGAGGGCGCGCAAGGAGAGGAGCGGAAGAGAGGACGAGAACGATACGCGCGAAAGATTGATATTTCAGACTTGTAGCTCGTAAGCGGCATTTCCTCCTCTCCCCTTGCCGTGGTCAGGCGAAGCTCTTCTTCTCCTTCTCCGTCTCACTGTGCTTTCTCGCTTCGCCAGTCCCACGTGCGTCGTGCGCCGCACATTGTAAGTTTAATGCGCTAAAGTGCTACGTAAGCTCATCGAGCGAGCAACTCAACGAATGAATGGAACGCATTGCCCGCGCGCGCCACTCACCGTAGGCCGCCGCGACGGTCACTGCAACGATATTCTTCCCAGCAGGTGTTCGCGTAACGTTGCGCGAAATTCGACGTCGACTCGCCCTGCGCGTTTATTCTCCATACCTTCTTCACGCGTCGACTTCCACCTCGCTTCGACCATATTCGATCGAACGCCTCGGCATTCATTTTGAAACGAAGTTTCGATGTCCAATTCGACGTATACTTTCTTCTCTTCCTCACGCGCGTCAACGTTCTCATTGACTCTCCACTCTCCGTCGATAATCGTTGCAAAATGTTCATTCTCCTATAGCTTTCTCATTCTCCTCCTCACCCTTTCTCTCCCCTTTAGCGAAGATCTCCCATCGCAAAAAGTATATCTATTATGATACATCGATATTTCTCCCGTGACACACTTGGCCACTACGAAACGAAACCCGATTTCACTGGCTCCGCGAGACCGCAACGGGGACCGCCCAATGGCCGCGCGCCGCGCACGGCAACGGAGTGGGCACGAGGAGAAGGCCGCGAGAGGAAGAGCACCTCTTCTCGTGGTGATTCGCACGATATAAAAGCGAGCGCCTCTCTCTCTCGAGGATCCTCTTCTCGCCGCGGTGTTAAAATGTAAGTCCCTACACGAAGGTGGGAGGGGTCGGTGAACGGAAAGAGGGATGGGAATGTGAATAAAAATAAGAGAGATGAGCGAGTTCGCTCACGGCCGCAACGTTGTGTGGTCGCGGCGTGAGCTTCTCGAGAGTGGAACCAAAGAGAGAGAGGGAGAGAGTGGGGGGAGTAAGGAAGCTGTGAAGAGAATAAGAGAAAAGAGGGAGCCGTTCGCGCTCGGCCGATTGCGGGTACACGCGAAGAAACACAAAAGGAAGCGATCACTGGACGCGGCGAAGTCTCTCGACTATCTCGGCCTTGAAATGATCTTAAGGACGCCTGGTAACTCCCCATCGTGGCGTGGATCATGGTGGCGATGACGACGACGATGATGATGATGATGGTGGTACCCTTTGACGCAAAACCATCTTGGTACCGGGTGCACCAATTTTCTTTTCCTTTTTCTCGTCAACCCCTAGCCTCCTGGCTCTCCCATTGTTCTTTCCACCCGTTCCGTTTTCTTTCCTTATCTAAGCCCCTTCTCGCGCGAATCCTCGTGTCGCGGTTAGTTGTACCGCGACAAGTTGGTGCGATCGCGCGGCTGACGTTTCCATTAAATGATCGCGAATGGTTTTCTTGTCTCGGTTCAAGAGTACAAGGCTGCCGCTGGCTGCGCCGCGAGCGAGACAGCGCCACCGCGCGCGCTCTTTTGCCCGATACATACCAGCGAGTAAAATCCTTGACCATGACTGCTCGACGACTCGGTCGTGGCGCTACACACCAACGGAAATCGTCGGCCATGTCGGCGGCGGCCCCGACACGCGGTGGAATTATTTTGCGCACGCAGCCAGCCTCGGCTCCTTGCCCGCTTCCTCTTCTCGCCAATTTCTGCTTCCAGCGAATCATCTCGAGAGACGGAAAGAAGGTGGACGGGGAGAAGAGGTGGATCGTTAAACGAGAATTTTACGAAGTGGCTGGCTCGGGCGGTAAACGGTGCCCTGATATTGGATTGGCCCGAGAGGAAGGTGAAGAAAGCATTCCGCGCGACACGTGTGTCACGCGTCCCGTTCAAATATATGTATAAATAATTTCCAATATCGTCGACGAGAGATGAGAGGACTCATTTTCGCGTCGAGATACGCCGCATGGAAAATGCCCGAAGACGCGATCCGCCAAAGACGAATTCGAGTTGCCACGATGTTCAATGCAAATGGCCATCCGCTAGTCTCTTCCACGTAGCGAGAGAGAGAGAGAGAGAGAGAGAGAGAGAGAGAGAGAGAGAGAGAGAGAGAGACGGAGAACAAGAGCGTATCGACAGAGTGGCGCGATGTAGCGTGTGGCTAAATTATGTAATATTCGTCGGAACAGGTCTTCGAGTAATTAAGGAGTTGTTACGTTGTGCTGGTAAAAAGAAACTAAATGAGGAATCGTGTCATACTGCGCAGTCGCTCGACGGCCCGACCCCGTGGCTCGAGTGGAGAGGAAGAAAATAAGCAAAAGAAAAGGAGAAACGAGATGGGCTTGCATTGGGCATCGTGTGTAGTGCATCGTGTAACGCAGGTCATTCTTGATCGGATAATTATAAAAAATGACAGCTATTTTTCCACTCCTCCTTTCGTTCTCTCGTGTGCCGCGAGCTTGCGAGCGAAGCGTCCCGTTGCGCTTGACCTTCACCAATGAATCCGTTTATTGCGCCAAACGAATTGTTACATGCGCGAGCATGCAACTCGTTCGCTCGCTCGCCGCGGACAACGCCACCGTTATCATCAGGGTCGCGCTCAATCTCACGTTCGAAGCTATTTACCGTCAAATCGCGTTTCGTCCGTCTGCCTTTTTTCTTTCCATTCGCAATTATCCACCCGCTCGCTCGCCGATTCGTCGTGCGTTTTCCACATGCGAAATTATGTATCTTTTCAGTTTAAAGCACGAGCTGGAAAGAGAAAAGGAAGCAGCGAAGAAATATGGGCAAATCAGAAGGACAGGCTCGCGCATCAGCTTTAAGAGTAGTCTCGCGACAGAAAAAAAGAAAAGAATGGCCACTGGTCAGTGATAAATCTCGTGGAAGCACCGCTTACACCTCTATCGGATGCACCGACGTTGGTAATTCCAGCTCTCCGAGATAGTGCCACGTGGGACCCTATTACGCAACGCGCGACTAATCTGCAATTAACAAATAACCAGAGTGGGGCTTTTAAGTGTGCGCATGCAAATTTGTTTGAGGCTGAAACCGCGCGGCGCATTAAGCGACGGTCTCGTGGGCTAGTGCGAATCGTTTGCGAATATCGATCCTCCCTTCGTTTCGATTCCAACATCGTTGCATAAAGCAGCTGGGTCAGCACGTACGATCGATTATTTATTAGCTAACAGCCAATGACGCGCTACGTCGTTGCTCTTCACAGCGGGAGCATGTTTCGCGTGTTCAAGTTCTCCAAGAGCAAACAGTTTTGAACTGCGAAACCGGAAAATCCTCCTCGGCTGCATCGATATTAATCGTTCCTCGGCTCGGCGCGTTTTACAATTCTTTTTTTTTTCCACTCATTCGTCGTTACTCGTTATTGTGTATTCGGTCCGCGATCTCGCGTGCACCGGTCACCTCGAACAAACGTACGACTTTTCCTCGACTCCCTGTCACAAGTTTGAACGATGGAAAGTCAACAACTGCCGTACGTCTCATACGTGACAGTTAAAACGTATGCCTTATGTAAGGCAAAGTCGAGTGAAGTTTCACCGTGTATTATTCGAGTCCTAATGAAGCGGTGAGCGCGCGACGACCTGTTTCATTCTTTTCGCGATTTGCATATCATCTCGAATCTCCATCTTCTTCACGATCATCGTCACCTTTTTGTTTTTCTTGCTCTTCTCCCCATCCAGGTTCTCCCATCTTCGCTTTCTTCCTTTCACCATGGACTTTTCCACGGACGCATCGCGAATGTACGAAACGCGCTTCTGGTACCTCGCACACATTCTACTTGCTTACTCATCATTCTCCCGCGATTGCATTATTCAGGGAAATGTTGTTCCACGGTTTAGTCCAACATTCGTGTATGCAAATTACAGGGGGGAGCGATAAAGATAGGCGAGCACTCGTACTTTTCCACGCTAACCGTGAGCGCGCACCGCATGGAACGCGTCCGTACGATCTTCGCCGGGCATTTAAAAATATTTTGTAAACTGGAAAATTTTAGTCCAACGTCACGAATGCGAGCATTACATAATGTATTCGCGGCTAACAACCGTTCGCCGTGCAGCTGCTTAGCGTTCAACTAGCCACGTTTCGAGGAACGAAGCGAAACCTGCGGAGCAATTATCCGACTTTCTTACGAATTCGCGAGGAGCCCTTCCACTCGGTTGGAAATTAAAAGATTCGTCGTTACCTCTCGCGCCCTTCGTCCGCGCGCCAATTGGTCCACGCCGAGGAGAAGAAAGAACACGTGGCTGGCGAGTAATCTCGATTCGTTTCCCTCCCACCCGCGACAAGAAAGTGCTTCTGCGAGAGAGATACGATCGCGTAGCAATTAATTAGAGCGGTTAGTGGCGTATAAGTAATTATCCGGCTGTCAAGAGGGCGCGGCAGGGTCGGCGGCAGCAATGTCAGGAACGGTGGGAGAAACGGTGGCAGCGCGGCGGCCTCGTCGTTGGATATAGGAATGCAGGTGCGAATCAAATGGGCAACTTGCGTAGAAGGTAGCTCGCGCTCACCGTGTGCGTGTTAATGCGCACGCGAGGGGTGGTAATAGTGGTGATGGGACGATCGTGGCGCGCACGGTGTGCGTTGTGTCTCTGTTTGCGCTTGGGGTTAATAGGCTTGTAACGCGCGCTCCCGCCGCCGACGATTCATGCGCCCGACCAATTAATCCTTTTCCACTATCGACGCTTCGTTAATGGATTCGCGGTCCTACTTAGGAGGGCGCCTCAACGCCCATCGCGTATCACCTCTCTCGAGAAGGAAGGTACTCGGATATTCTAGAGGAAGGGAACGTTTGATACGAATCGTTCATATAGGAGATCCTTCCTCGCAGAGCGGTCGAAGAGGAAAGTAAGCTCCCGCTCAAAAGCGTGAAAATATCCTTATACGTACCTCGGTACCCAGGATCTCTCGATAACACGTTAGTTGAGATTAAGTAAATTCTGATTCAAATGAAATTTCGTAGCGAGCATGATGATCACCTAATGTCGAATAGACGAGGGTGTCGATGGATGATAGCAATTGGCAGCCTCTCCTACTCGCGGTAGGGAAAGTTAAGCGTACCTATTCCGAAAAGTTCTCGTGGACGACAAGAGGCGAAAGGTAAATACGGTACTGTTTAATCTGTACAATCTGCAAAATAGGAAATGCGTTCCGACGAAGAAAGGGGGTGAGTCGCAGCAGCCGGTGCGCGAGGATCGCGTGACTCTTGAACTTTTAACCGACTTCTCTCGCGCGCGCAAGGAGTATTTATAAATTTAGGAAGCTACGAGGTGGGTTGCAATTTTTGGGCTGGCCTACGAGATTGCGCGTTCTCTCTCTAGCTCTCTTCCTTTCCTCTTTCCATCACACCCAGCGACGAGATCCGCGGAAACGTTGGAGTGACGTGTGATCACGAACAAGAATAAACTACCGCAAAAGCGTGTCGATAAGATCTCGAGAGATCCGCGAAACCGCGGAACGTAACTGCGCGCGGGAGATAAAGGATACGATAAAAATGTAGACCAGATAGAGACAAAGTGTACGGCGAACGAGGCACGTTCGAGTGCACGTGTAGCGCGTGATTCAGCTCGTACGAGCGATTTTTCAATCTCGGCGAGCTCGATTAAAGCGCATTACGCGAACCACATAACGACGCGTTTCCCTCCCGCGACTTCTCCGCCATCGCGGTGGATCGTAAAAGCATAGGGATCTTCGGGAATTCCAGGTACCGAGATAATTCTCTCATTATCTTATTTCGACCGTTTCGGCATTGCTCCACCGCTTCCCGGTGGTCCTCTCCTGTGCCTACCGCGTGCTCGAGCACTGCCGCGAAGAGGAGGATGACTAGGATGACGGAAACGAAGACGAAGAAGAGGAAAAAGAAAAGTTGAAGAAGAGTCGAAAGTTCTTGGTGGCTCTCGCGCTCGCGCCAAGTTTCAGTCGTCCTCCTCCTCCTCCTCCTTATCCGTGTTCTTGCGAGCTGAGATGTCGGCCGTATTCATCACTAACACTACCATCCTCATCATCACCGCTGTCGTCGTCGTGATCATGGATGAAATTAGAAGCAGAAGGTTAACTTTCACGTTGGACTGTACCCAGCCATCGCGCTCGCTATCCGGATCCTCCTCACCCTATCTTATATAGTGCCTGCTGACGAGTGGCACTTGCAACTTTTGCACACTGTTGCAGAGCCGGCCGCGTGTCTGTCTGTCGGTGCGGTGTGGCGCGCGGTAAAGGAAGAGGGGCAGATAGTTACACTGATGAAGATTGCGAGCGCGCCAGGGCCGCACCTACCGACCCGCGCCATCCTCCCTTCTCGTCCACCTCTTCCTCCCCCCCCTCTCTTTCTCTCTCTCTCTCTTTCTCTCTCTCTCTCTCGACATTTTGCGATCCTCATCATCGTCGTAGTAGGTTAACCCCAACTGGCGCGTCAATTTTTGGCCCAAGCCCATGCCGAATCCCCTCGCAGAATTTATTCGCGGAATTTCGTCACTTCGAGGACGAAGCTTCGATGGATCGCGGGTTTTACAATGTCGCTGGCTTATAAATTAATACAGGCCATTGGGTAAATTAGCTTATCGAACCACCTTCTTCGTCCAATCGTTTTCCTTCTCATTTTCGCTCGATCGCGAGCAAGAGAATCGAACGCGAATAGAAAGATAACATTTTGGAAAATTGAAAGCTCCCCCCTCTTGGGTCGATTTCCGAAACTATTTCTCCGTCCTTGCCGGATAGATTTATCGGTTGGACGCATCGAGCGGTAGTCTCGAGGGAATCGATCTTTCTCATTCTCTCCGCACCCGTCTGCTTCCCTGCGTCCCGCCGGCGTGACAAGAAGGAGGAACGCGAAGGAAGTAGAACGAGAGAGAGAGAGAGGGAGAGACAAGGAGTTTGAGGAATGACACGGAGAACGGGAAGAAAAGAGAGAGAGAGAGCAGTTGGCATGGTATATTCGCGAAGAGAGGCAGATGGAATGTAGTCAGTGTGGATGCGCAAATAGGACTCGCAGCAGCGATACCGTGCGAAGAGAGAAAGAGAAAGAGAGAAATGACGAGGAGGGCCACTCCGTGGACGGAGAGAAAGCAGCTTGAATGACGAAACGAACGAGGGAAAGAAGAAGAGGGATGCGGGAGGGAGGGGGGGGGGGGGTGTACCGCGATGGAATCTCAACAGAGATGCCGAGGATACCTAACAACTCGTTAATTACAAAAATAAACCCTTGGAAAATTTCACCCCCTCGTGGCGCCCTGTTTCATCGTCGATCACTTTCTCTGCGCCCTTTTACATTCTCCGAGTGTATTTCTATTGTAAATAAGCGACTGTTGTCTGAAACAATATTTCATCGAGGCGCGGCGCGTCTTATTTACTACCCCCTCGCTCACTCGCTCGCTCGTTCGTAAGTAGCCAGAGGTGTGGTGGTGGTGGTGGTAGCGGTACTTTGCAACAAGCGGCTTATTTTAGGTGGTCGCGTTACGTGAGTCACGCGGCCGAGGCGCGCGAGCTTCGCCTTGCCCCTCCATCGGCGATTAAGCCCGCGCACGGCAATCAAGCGCAAACGTTTTTCTCAAGTGTAAAATCACCACGAACGTAATCGTAAGATTTTTCGGACGAGGGGTCGCTTCTGCCGATTGCGCGCGGTGGACGATAAGGAGGAATCCTTTCGCTTCTTCCTCTCAAATTTACATTTCTTTCTCTCCTCACAAGCTTACCTTTCCTTTTTCTCCCTCCTAAAATGCTGACCTGCCCGGGAAGGGCGCGCCTAGAATACATCCGTGGAATCGATGAATGCAGAATTTTTCTCTGTCTCTCCCTCTCTCTCTCTCTCTGAAAACTGTAGCGAAGCAGCTCATGGAATATCTGATCGACCGTAATATTCTGGATCCGTTTCAGTACGCCTATCGTAAGGGTTTGAGAGCATGCAAACTGCTCTTGTTAGGGTGGCCGATCATTTTCGGCGTGTCATTGACGAGCGTGAAGTCACGATTGTGGTCTCTTTTGACTTCACGAGAGCGTCTCATACGGTGAGACATGATGCTTAGTGCGTAAGCTTGAGGCCTTACACATTTCCATCTCGGTCTTGAGTTGGCTTACTTGGAGGGAAGCGGCCGCTTTCATGCCGATGATCTTAAGATTTATTTTCCTGTGGAAATATCTCGCTTCGCGGATGGGCTAGAGGGCATCGCGCAGTGGGCCGAGCTAAATTGTCTTACGGTCAACTGTAACAAAACTCGAGCGATTGTTATAGGGTCTTCCAAATTTATTAACTTTGTTCATCTGGAGACCGCTCAGTCAGTCTATGTAGAAACGGCGCCTATCTCGTATGTAACATCGATTAGGCTACTGGGTATCACTATCTGCTCCAATCTGTTCTGGGCCCCCCCAATTTCTTGTGATTGGTACGGAAGTTAATAAGGTTTTATACCAGCTTAAATTGTGTTCTGGGCCCCCCAATTTCTTGTGATTGGTACGGAAGTTAATAAGGTTTTATACCAGCTTAAATTGTGTTGAAATGTCTTTCCGGTCTCTCCAAGGGGGCAATTGATGAAATCTTTGACACTCCCGTTCTTCGACTATTGCTCAGTCCTCTTCACCGACTTGACTGTTGAGTATGGTCCCCGTCCTTCATAGGGCCTTAAAATCTTGTGTCAGATTTATGTTTGACGTTTGTCGAGACCAGCGTATCTTTTCACGGTACGCCAAATTGGGCAGGCTCAAATTTGGGTGTAGACAACTTTATAGGTCGGCTTGCCTTATTTTTAAGGTTATTATCACAAAGGTTCCTAGTTATATATGTTCTTCGTTTAAGTTCCACGGTGAATCTCATGGCCGAGCTGCGAGCGCCTCTACGGTTAGGATTATCATATCACAAAGACGCATCGAAACTTTCACTAACTCGTTTACCTGTAAAGCCTCGTACTTGTGGAATGCCTTGCCCGTGGACGTTAAATCTTGTGTCACGCTAGCGAGCTTCAAAGAGGCGGCTTTCAAACACTTTTATGACCCCCAAATGTCTTAATTACCGTCAGCTGTATTTAAGTCTTTCGTTGTGTTCTTATTTTTAATTCTGACGTAAAATGTTACTCGATTGGAGCAGTTTGTAATGCTTTCTCCTGCAAACTTGTTAAGTATTTAATGATGTACTGTGTATGTTAGTCGGGTGCTTTAGGAGACCTCGGCTCAAAGTACAATAAATTGTCATTGTCATTATCATTCTCTCTCTTTATCTCTCTCTCTCTCTCTCTCTCTCTCTCTCTCTCAGGCATTGCCCACGAGTGTGCTGGCGAAGAGAACGATGCACGTTATTTTCAAGTAGTTCGCTTCCTTCTCTTTCTCTCCCATCCACTCTGCGGCCCTGAGTTTCACGCGCGTCACGCGAGACAGACGGCGAGCCTAGATCGGGAGAGAGAAATAGACAAGAGGGGAAGGAGCGAGAGAGAGGAACGAACGGAAGCGAAACGAAAGACTCCGTGGAAGGAGAGAAGATAGTGGTGGTGGAGGAGGGACGATGACGGGTTCTCGATTGCAACGTGCCCGTACGAGTTAATATGTGTAACTAAGGCTACTATCTTGAGCGAGACGGAAGAGAGCGGCTTGCCGACTTTTTATTACGGACGCTCTCCGAGTCGCAGAGGGGATGGAGGAAGTAAGGTACGAGGACCACGAGTGACGGAAAGGAAGAAGAGGTGGTACCCCATTCGCGAGGAGTGGAGAGGGAAGCATGGTGTTCTATCGGGGTGAGGAAGCTGGCACGTGACGACGTTCTCCAGGATGAGGTGGGGTGAGCGTAGAGGACACATCTTTCGTGACGATCTTACAAGTCATGGACGCATCCTCCACGACGACCGTAGGAGGGCGCAAGCACAGGTTCTCCGCACAAAATGTGTGCGAGTAGAGGCGAACGCTTCGACGAATATCGTACTATGTACTCCAACGATACGGCGAACACGAGCGGAATGGTGTTGGTAGCAGCGGTAACTCTGCTGATAGGGTGTGCGTGGTAGTTCGCAATGGAGATTGACGAGGAGATGGTGGTGGTGGTGTTCATTCTGGAAGGAGGAGGATCTGGAGGATCGGCGCGCGGGCACGAGGGACTGCAATCTGCCCGAGAAAATTAGCGATGTGTGTCGCGAACTTACATAACCACGGGCTCAACGGAGACGGACGGACGGACATACGGACCGATGGACGGTTTGGATGAAGAAGGAGGAGAAGAGCCAGAGGGAGGCGGCTTGTGCGCGTTGCATTCAGCGATGCACTTCGATACGGCAGGAAGAAGAAGGCGCCTAACAGCGACACGTGCACCGACACAATCCATTCGTTCGCGGGTGAAGACTCGTGTGTGCGGCACACACGCGTGCAATTATGAAGCGTGCGGGGTGCAGGGCGCGCTGTGTCTCACGCTCACCAGACAATCTCTATCGTTCGCGTATATCGTGCATCGCCGCGCGTACCGGAGGGAGTTTTCAGTGTATGCGGGCGCGTGTCACGTCGCGAAGGCGTCTGCTGCATCATGCGTCATGCACGGGATCGATGTGTGGGTGTGTGGCGAGTGAGCGGTTGGTAACTCGCGCGAGGCAAGGAGGGCGCGCGAGCGTCTTATTGTTAGTTTTCCTTGACATTAGGAGTTATAATGTACACATAGTACGTAAGCCACTAGGCCGATCGTAGTTATTCCTGCGAAACGCAAAATTCAAATTGCCGCCGCTACTGTGGCCTGTGACTCGCGAGTTCGTCACGCCCGCGCCGCACGCGCGTCTGTTTTTCGCCAGAGAAGGAGAGAGAGAGAGAGAGAATTGAACTGAAGTGAATTTGCAACGATTTGATCGTCGTCGCTGCTTCGCTTAAAAGACTAGGGATAATTTTGTTCGACGTGTGCTCCGTAGATTCTCCTGCCGTTTATTTGGTAACATTGTTCTTTCCTTTCCTTCAATTTTGAAGGGATAAATTTTTACATGGTTAGGATATGAAATTCCGAGGCAAATGTCTAAAATGAGCTACCAATACCTCGATATATATTCTTTAAATATATTTTACGCATTCGGGTTACCCTATACTCGAGCGTCGTTACTACTCCGCGGCATTATCCAACGGTGAGGGAGCTCGTAGATCACAAGGTATTTTTATAATAAACCAAACGCTTGGCGCTCGGTCAAGCATTCGCCGACTATATACGCTCAATGTGTATCTGCGCATCATTCGACGGTGCTACCGCGTGTATCATTGTCATTCTCCGCTGCACCCTGGTACTATCCCAGACAAAATTACGAGCACCGCCCCGTCGTTCGCGACCCGACGTTATCCATCAATTGCAAGAAGAACCCTCAATCTCTAGGTAGCCCGAATAACGCACACTTTACATTCATCGGCATAGCTGTACGAGTGCATCGAGCCTCGTGATTGATACCAAGTAAAAATTAGAAGCACCGTTTCATTCGCTACTCCGCGTTACTTATCCTTCCCAAGAACCCCGTCGAACTCTAGGCAAGCAGTACGAGTCACGCTTTTTACCCTCGTAAAACAAAAAAATTATTGGAGTGCATCGAGTTTCGCTGCGATTAACGCGATCGTCATGCACATTGCATGCGATTGCGCAAGCGCACAACATAATTGCGTGGATTAAATCAAAGGTCCCAGCTGAGCAAAATATTCGCGACGAGCGGAGGGAAGAGGGGCCACCGCGGACTCGGATTTATGCAAACTATGTAACCGGAGACTCCGTCCAAGCTCATTCGATTCCTCTTACGTCACCCACGGCGAACGCACGCATCGTTCCACGTGTCGCGTTTCCTACTGCTATCGGCTCGAAACAATCTGAAACAAATGATCCGCGTCACGCGCGGTAATGACCACGAATGTCACTTATTAGCAATAATACCCGTCATATTACAAGCCACTTGGACTCATTGTTGTCACGTTTTCGTTCTCTCTCTCTCTCTCTCTCTCTCTCTCTCTCGGTGCATCTCCCTTTATTGTCCTCTCTCTAATAACGGCGAGTTCACTCGTCCACGAGATTCCTCGTGGCACAGCACCTTTTTCCCGACTTCTTTTTCACCCAAATCACCTCGCTCCTCGTCGTGCTTTTTTTGGAAAGCCAAAGCTATCTCTCCCGGTAAGAGAGTGCAAGCGCGCCAGCGAACGGCCGAGAACCGCAACTTCCGCGGATCGAATCGACCCTTGGCCGGCCAAGGAATTTTCAACTGGACGCGCGCGCGCTCCGTTGCAACGAGCGGCACTAATTAATCGATATATCCCGCTTCCTTATGGAACCTTGTATACTCGACTTGCGGTGAAACTAAGCGCACGAGCGGTGCATCGGGTGAGGGGTGTGTTGGTAGAAGCATAGCGAGAGGAAGGCGAGCGTAACGATATTTTTTTCCTCTCGTTGTTTTCCTTCCGGTACCGTGAATTCGCCTCGATTATCCAATTCCACAATTCCTCCTTATCTCTTCCCCTCCCACCGCCTATTAAGCATCTCCCAAAGTTCTCTTAGAGACATCTGCAATTCCGCAAAGTTCAATTTCATCTCCTTTCGCTTCTCACGACCATCGGGCCCTTCGTTCGAAAGGCCGAAGGTGGCCCAAGGTCCTTGGATAACTGGCGAGAGGCTTGCAACACGTTGTCAGGGACGTCGAAGAGAAACGAGGTGGCGGTGACCGCGTGCGATGTTTCTTCCGCGACGTTGGAGAGGGAAGATTGGAAAAGGGGGAAGAGGGATGGAAAAGTTCAAGCCCCTCCCTGAGAGCATAAAATGGTAAACGGGCCTTTACAGGCGGGAGACATAACAGCCGCACCGACCGATTTATACGCGTGCGCTCTCCTTAGTGGTGCTTTGTGCGGCTACCTTTACGATATGTAAAATCGTCATTCGTGCGTCCGTCCGTCCATTCGTCCGTTCGTGCCATGACGGCCCCAAGATGACGACGTGGACGCGACTCGCCGAGACAAGGACACATCGTGCAATGAATGCGTTCGCGCGAGTCCACCGCTGCCGCGCCGGCCGTCGTAAAACCAGCGACGCACGATGCTCGAACCCGCCTCCCCAAAGACTTTCGAGTAACATTACAAGTTTTCCGTGCATGACCGTGCGCCATTACGCGTCTCAACGAGAAGCCTGAGAAGGGAGGAGAAGGAGGAGAAGGAGGAGTCACTCGAGAGGCCCTGCGCTCCCCTTCCTCCTACTCTTTTGTTCGTCCACCCGATGGTCCTCTCCTCTTGGCTGTAATTTACATGCCCTTCCGGCATTCTCCGGCGCGTCTTCCCTCTATCGTCCTTCCGGGAGCGCAAAGAGATTTAACCTCGCGGAACGTCTTCTTAAGCGCCCAGGGTCCTTCTCTTCTCTTATTTTCTTTCTTTCTTTCTTTTTTTTTTTTTTTTTTTCATCGTGGAGCTTTGCATTCCCAGTTTCGCTGTATCGGGGAAGAACGGGAGTTTTTATAGGTTACCTACTTGGAATTGTTTAGTCGCTACGAAGAATTTCTGCAGTACGGAGTTTCGAATATTTCTAACATTCATCCGCCCCGCATACTTCGAGCTTCCTGTCACCCACGTAATATTACAGGTCACGATGATCAAGCTACTCTTACTCTGTCTCTCGGTCTCCCTCTCCGGCTAATATTCAAGAGCGACGATAGACCCCGGTGCGGTCCCGGGAGCACCGGTTCCATCGCGGAAAACTTCTCCACCGTGATCGGCGTGGTCGTGGTCGCCACACCCGACCGTCAATTTGCCCCGCGCCGGTGATCCGCGCGCCCATCGCGTTCTTAACAGCCTCCCTTTACGAGCTCGGTTAACCAGTAACGTAAAATCGAATAGCCCCGGCACCCGGGGCGTGTACTCTTCGACTAATCGATACGGATCGAAGCACCCTGGATAACACGGCCATTCCTCGATGCGGCAGAATTCGCGATATAATTAATTCAAGCGTCTTTCTCCCTTCTCTCGTTCACCCCCGCCCACTCTTTCTCCCTTCGTCTTCGAAGTGCGGCGCGGCTACGCGAACGCGACGAAACTTAAACGCTCGGGCTCACTTTGGAATAATAATATCGCCGGTAAATTGTACGTGCGACCGACGACGGGGGTGGTGGACGAGCGGAAGAGGGTGAGAGGGAAGCAACAGCGAGGGGTGGAGGCGGAGGGCTGTGGTAATGCACGTTGACGAGGCAAAGCGAACTTGTTTGTACATTGGCTGCGTGGTGCACCTGGCCCCCACGACGCGGATAATAATATCGCCGCGGCGTAAACCGGTAATTTCGTCGTGTACTTTGCTTTTACTCAATTGGACGGATCGAAGGGTGGAGTATCGAGGAGAGAAGGAACATAAATGGACTACCGTGTGAATCGTACGCACTCGCGCCCGCGATAGTAGTTCTCCCAAAGACGCAGACTGGCCGCGCGTGAGATCGCATCTTTTAATTGCTTTTCGGTGAGTAGGAAGGAAAAGAGAAGGGACGAGCAGGCGAGAGAGAAACGAAGAGATTCGTCTCTTAATTCTTGCGCGGTTTCGCGGGCCAGGGTAATTTCCGTGCTACCGCTCGACATTATTTCTTTTCCTCTTTCGCACGGATCTTTTTTTCGACGTACCTCCGACGATCCTCCTTTCTCTCTCGCGGCCAATCCCTTATTCTCCCTTCCCTCGCGCAAAGAGACACGTCGCGGATTGTCCGACGTTCCACGGAACCAATCTTTCCACCTTCTCCCCATGTGATTTCATTAAAATTCAATTTGCAAAGGTGATTGGCCCCTTCGCGGCTCGCTTTCACGAATTCACGGACAGGCTGCTCGTCACGCGCGTCAAGGGAGTGGAACGTCAGGGTAGGCGGGGTAAGTTCCGAGAGGTCACGAGAGAAAGAGAAAAGCTGCTGATGGAAAGAAACGAGAAGGAACGGAGAGGTGAGGAGGTTGAGGCAGACGCGGAAGAATACGAAGGGGGAAAAATGCTTTTTGTTTTTATCACAATCTTACGGAGATTTCACGTTATAAAGCTCGTCCTTTAATATCCATTGATCTTGAGAACGGACACGCGGAAGGTCGTCTCGAAACTGGTCTCCTGTAGAACGTCCTTGAATCGGGTGAACGATATCGTCAATCGTTTCTCGCCTCGTCCAAGAGATATTGAGCAGCACCAGCGAGCGCGAGAACGTGGCAGCAAAATTACGAGGCCAGGGTTCTTCCCCTCTTCCACCGATTCGAGGATTCGATAAGTCGCGCGTGTACGAGCTGGCGGCGCACGCATGATCGATGTTAATAACGTGAGCTCGCGCGCGCGCGCATGCGCGTAAGTCCCGGACGTCTTCTTCTTACGATCACCCAATAATTACTCGTCTCCGTGATATGCGAGCCCGACGCTCTTGACGTACAAACCATCATCGTCAGGCAAATGGGGTTGGCCGGAGCCTCCTTCTCTTCTCTTCCCTTGTCCTCTCCTCCTTCCACCCCCTCACCCCTTACCGATCTCCGCTATAAATATGAAAGCGAAAATTATAAGCGGAGTCTTTCGGTGACTCGTTCTTGCGCGCGGAGCGAGAAGCGGGGGGGTTGGTTGGTCTCGCTTGGATATCCTCACGTAGCATCGACGCGTATAAATTATTAGAGCCCGGGTACCACCGTTGTCAACTCTCTCTCCTCCCCTTTTTTTCCCTTAATTACGCGCAATTAAGATGATCGCGAGAGATCGATGCCGTGTGGCGCGTTGCTGGTGCCTATCGGGTGTATTGAATAATGGCGGATCGGCTGCCAGCGCGAAATTAATCGCATACTCGAACTTCTTCTCTTCTGGGGCACCCTGTCGACCGCCGGCGGGCCAGACGACTATTAATAACGCCGTAAAAGTTTCCGATCGTTTCGTAGTCAACGATACTTTATATTTAGAATTCCATTGTTACCTTCCGCAAGGGGTGTAGAGAGCAAGGCGACTTAGGAGTCGTTAAAGCGAGCGGAAGTTATGGCGAATAAAAGTACGCGCGACGCTCGGCTCGCGCGCGTTCTACGGGGCGCAGCTGTGATTTCTATTTCCGAGTCTGCCGTTCTTGTTCCGAAGGAGGCTCCAATTTCATTGCGAATCTCGACGAAAGAGCGGAGCGGAACGATCAACGAGAACCGCCACCGCTTCCGTCACGCGGCCGTACGAATCGTTTATCGATCGAGTCCAAGAGCGCTCTTCTTTCTTTGTCGGCATTCGTATAATTTTTACGTTTCTCCACTCGGGAGCGTCGGCGTACCACCCGTGCTTCGGAGAATTTAATTAATCGGTCAACGTAAGTGAGCCGAGTAGCAATCGCCTTGGAGAAAATTGCCGATCTCGTGGTATTGAGGTAATCGATGAGAGAGAAAGAGATAGAGAGAGAGGTAGAACGTCGCGACGAGAAGACCAGCAGCAGGACCCAGCACCAGCGACGGACGGACGGCAATGGCGAAGCCATCCGTGAAAGGAGAATCAAGCGACGGGTGTGCATGCGAAGGGGCTGCGCCATTAAATATAATTTACGAGTCAAGATGCATTTTTGCGTCCGGCTTTCGAGTACCGCGCGTCGGATTCATCTTCTTGGCCGCATTACGTATAAATCATCCTCCGGAGAATACAAGAGAGAAAGGCAGAGAATACAAGGAGGAGGAGGAGAAGTGCCGTCCGAAAGGACGAGGGCCTTGTGTTTTCTGTCTTTTACCACCGTTCCGTCCACCTTTCCGATTTGTCCATTTACCACAGAAAAAAAACCAGAGAAAAAATAGAATTCCAATCCGCACGCGACGAAGATTCGACTCTCTGGAATTCCTTGTGACGCGTCTTTCGATACTTCTTTCGATACTTCGCACCTTACTCAATCGCGTCGTGTTTCGCTTCCCGATCCATTCGTTTCTCTCTCCACGATTAAAAGTACGATTTTACTCGCGGATAGTGCGAGAACGCGCCTCGTATTTTATCAGGCTTACATTGTACGCGAATCGTGTCCGCCGGCTATCGATACTTATCGAAGGGGACCTGATTTATGGGCAGCGGCAACGGCGGCGCGCGGATTATCGCGAGCCAACGTAACGGAGATATAAATTGGAAAAGGTTCGCCTGCGCTAGGTGCGCGCGCGCGCGCGCATACGTGCGTACGCTGCACAGTGTGAGTGCCCGCGATCGCAGGAGTAAAACGGTAATGTAAACAGCAACGAAGTCGATAATGTTTCCTACGTGAGTTTTATGCAAAACACGACTGGGTCGCGCAGAAGTTGTCGTCCCCCTCCCGTCGATGCGCTTGTGCGCGCACTGTACACGTGTAATCGCGCGTGATCCAAATCGGAATCAGTACCGCAGAAATGACTCACCCCGGGCGCATGACAATGAGAGAAATAGACGCGGCGCGTCAAATGTTTGAGCGGTTTATTTTGAAAGTGGCCTAAGTCCATTTTTTGAAAAAATAAGATCACATAATTCGCGAATACTTTAGTGCGATAATTTAATGTTATGCGATATCTCATTTTTAAAAAAAAAAATGGACTTAGACCACTTTGAAAATAAACGACTCATTTGTACCCTCGTTCGTTGTTTTATCGAATCGTCGATTTTCGTCTAATTCGGCGTTCTCCCTAAGCGAGGATATCCATTTCTTGTAGAATGGCAACACGTTTATAAAAAGATGACAGATGGCGAAGGAATATAGAAACGACAAAGAGAAATAATCGCGAGCTCCTCCATTACGTAAAGCGAGTTCTAGCGAGTATCGCACGTCCGAATGTTGAGTGTGTAAAGAAAAGAGGTGAATTTTTCACACCGACGCCGACGCGATCCATTAGCTCTTTACACGTCTCTTAGGTATCGCTCTAGCCCGATGCATTTAATGCGACGCCTGTTCCACTATACTACTTTTGCCGCTTTTAACACGAAAGGTCAAACGGGGTGTTCTGACGCATACGCAATTCCAGCTGTGTCGGCCGTATTACCAGTGATACCATATCGCCTCAAATGAAAATAGTCGCTATTCCATCGATCAATTTATTCAACGACGATTCGCTCGCGCGCGTCCGTGGAACTAACTTCGTATCGACGAAGGACTCCGATAAGTTGGTTTATTATTCGTGGCTACTTTAAGAGTATGCGACGATTCGATCGGGAAATATCGCGGACGAGTCGGTAGGATTTTCTCTCTGCTCACGAAGACACGGAGAAATCGGTACGGAACATTCGTCCGTTGCTCCTCTTCCTTACCTTCAACTTTTTCTACCCGCGGGCCCGTGTTCCAATCTAAACGACATCCTCGCGAGTGCCGAGCAACGGGAATGTCTCGGAACATCCGCTGAACTCGAAGCAGAGAATATGTACATTCCTATTCGCCTAGCGGCACCCCTCCTCTCCTCCTCCGTCCACCCTTCGTCGTTTATTTTACTAAAAAGCGGTGCTTACCCCAGGACGTCGAACGTCATCTCCGACCCATCGTAAATCCGATCATTGCGGTGCGCGCGCTTAAGGCGGAACCCGGTAATCAAGCGCGAGACTAATTAAGAATCTAATCGGTTGCCAGTGACCGAAGAAGGGGAGAGAATGAGGGAAGGGAAGAAAGAGAGAGAGAGAGAGAAAGGCCTTCGCCGAAGAAAATACGAGGCGAAAGAAAGACGAAGGAGGAGAACGAAGAAGATAAAAGTGGAGGGATAAGGGACGACGAGCTCCCTCACAATGAGCGGCATTCATTACCCCGGGAGGCTCGCGCGGGGGAGTGGTAACAATTAAAAATAAATACTCCCAATTAAGCAATGAAAGGACAAAGGCGGTAACCGCGACCACCATCGCGCGGGCATCATCGTAGTTGGCCCACCGAACGATAGGCTCGTCATTATTAAGACCGCCGCGCTTCCCTCTTCCTCTTCTTTACTCGCTGCAGCTCTTTTACGTGCGCGCTCGCGAAAACCACGCCTCACGAGAGCTTCCGCCATTTTGATCGGCGAACTTCCGCCGGTCGTTATCGTGGACGTTGGGCTTTTCGACTTCTCCAGATCGTTCCAAGGATACCACTAACCACGAGTCCGTGAAATTTTTATATAAATTTTGAAAGGCGGTTTCTTGCTTTCATGAGTATTGTGTATATCGGAGGCGCACGTGTATCGGAGAACACATTGTTCTCTCCGTGATGTCCTTTCGTGAGCGATTCGCCGGGAGAAATAGTAGATTTAACGAGAACTTCCGGCCCCGCCGCACCGAACCGTTTATTAGTAGCTAACTAGTGGGAAGTAAAAAAGCGTGCGAAAGGAAGTGGAAAATGGTGCGGTGCCGTGCACCACCGTGGTATATTACCCCCGTGGCAAGTGACAGAAACGCGCTGTCGTCTCGCATACTTGCACCGATATTGTTCGGCCGACCTAGCCCCAAGCGATTCCGCGGAAAACGAATATTAATACCCCCCTGCATTCGTTTGAACTTGTCCTCCCGTGCTCGCACATCGAATTTAACCCGATACGCGATTCCAATTGCGGCTGGTTCGGGCGAATCCTGCAATTTTGCATTTCTCGAAAATTCACACGCCATCGCGGTAGAACGGAGAAAGAGAGAGAGAGAGAGACAGGAGTCCGTAAAACACGAATTTTCTCGGGTCAATCTTTAATGAAGCTCGAGGCTGACGAATCGGGCGCGATTGACCCAAGGTATATTTCCACCGAGGACTTTGAGAAGTAAATTTAGAGAGAGAGACGGGGAGTGCGCCGATCGATTATACGCCAAATCCGAAGAATATATATAATATGATGGCGCCCTGCTATCTTCGCCATCGAGGTTAGCACAGTTCTCAATACGTCGAGAGTGAAAACTTATCTTCGTCTCGTTCGTGAATATTCAATCATTTTTTCTTACACTTGGGGGGGGGGGGGGGGGGGATAAATACACTTTAAATTTGGAAAAAAAACATTGAATTTTAAATGACAATAACTTTGTAAATAATGAAGATGAAAATGTATTTAAAAAATGAGAATAAAGCTTGAAACCTCAACTTGAAGAATCAATTTATTTCAATGTAGCGGAATAAATTTATTTAAAATGGTGGATGACAAATGGAGGAGAGCATGTAAAATTGAAAAATATTTGTCCGCTTTGTCATGGCACATGGCGATAGTCGAATGTCGCAACTGACTAGGATAAATTTCCAAAATGATGATTTTTCACCGAGTTATTATACTGCAGTTTATAAAAAATAATTGTAAAGAGGAAACTCTGTACTATCGCATGTTTTTTATCATATTCAGTTGCGGCATTTAACTTCTGCTTAGTACCATCGCAAACGTGGACGACAATTTTCCAATTCTGCATATTTTCGCTTTATCAACTGCCACTTTGAAAAAAACGGTCGCACATAATTGTGACACAAAAATTCCGTTTCTCACTGGTATCGCGACATTTTAAGGCTCCAAATTGTTTCGTGGTTGCGTGCGTATGTTGTGTGAGAGAAAAAGTACTGTTTAGTTTGAGTGTGTGTATGTGTGTGCGCGCGCACACATAATAAGACCAAAGACCCGATCATTCGTTAGTTATACGCTACGTAATTTCATATGCGCCTTTCATTTGAGAGGGTTTCATATTCATGCTAAATAATGCACAACCACATGTTGCAAGAAGAGTACTGCATTTCTACAGGAAAGTTGGTATCAATTTACTGCAATGGCCAGCTCTGAGTTCAGACTTAAATCCTATTTAACATCTGTGGTATAATCCGGGCGGAACACGTACCTACTCCATCACATACATGTTCCACATTCATTACCAGAACTTCGAAGAGTTCGTGAACATGAATGGGGTAAAATTAGGCAGGCCGACAATCAAGTATTCGTAAGGAGTATGCTTCGTTACACACACCATTAATAATGTGTATACTCACACACGCACAACACACACGCGTGCGCGCACACACACCACAAGGAGGTTTTGGAGTCTTAAAGTACTGTGGAGGCGTCGAACCACAGTCCTTATTCTTGTGGTATACAAACAAACAAACAACAAACAAACACAGACACGCACACACCTCCGTGGGTACCACGTTGTCGTGGTGGAGAGGCTTGCGTGCCTTATGAAGAGTATGTATGTACCGGCTTAGGTTTTAGCTTGGCGAAGAAGCAGACATGGAGGGCCAGACTAATAATACCCACTGTTAGGAAGCACCTGTAAGGGCAAATGTGGAAAGTTTGGAATTTTGAAATACCGTGGAGTTAACGAACCATCGAGACCTTGTTCTTATTGTGTACACAAATGCGCGCACACACAACACACACACACACACATATGCACGCAACCACGAAACAGTATGGAGCCTTAAAATGGTGCGATAGGTACTAGTAAAAAACGGAATTTTTGTTCTTGCTATTCAGCATTGTTAAAGATTCAAGATGAATATCTCGGCATCTAAAACAGCTGCAAAGATCTTACAGAAAGCATTTTAAAAGTTTGGATTTCCACTTTTCGAAATTTTGTATCAATTCTGTACGACCTTTTTTTTTCAAGATGGCAGTTGATAAAGTGAAAATATAAAAAATTGGAAAATCATCGCCCAACTTTCCGACGACAGCAAGCAAAACTTAAGTGCCGCAACGGAATATAATAAAGAGCATACGATAGTACAGATAGTTTCTCTTTACTGTGGATTTTTAAAAGTTGCATTATGATGATTTTTATGATTCTGTACTCTTCTAATAAACAATATTATCGGGTAACAAGCGGTCGAATGTCCGTTGTTGAAAATTCCTTCGCGCTTTCACCTCTCGAACTTATCGTTTTCCATGGTAATTCGACTAACGAAAATCCCTGTTTCTCTTTTCACAGCGAACAACGATATTCGGATGTTGCACTTCTGGAAAGCCCTGAGCCTGATGCAGTACGAAAGCGGATACTACTGTACCGGGTACAGCCCGCCCACGGACACCCTCGGGGCGCCCACCTATGAGGGGCAAGTGCCGTTTATAGGAATGGCGCCACCCCCGAACGTCATTCAACTGAGCCCGCATTTCTTCAACGGCCACCCGATGCCCAAGGTGCTCTCCAGCCCAGCCAGCCCCTCCGAGCATTCTACCACGTAGCCCTGGTGAGTTCCATCCTTTCCCAACGACCGCTTTCAGCCTCGTTCGCCACATTCACCTTCGTGTATCCTTAAATATCTCCTTTTTTCACCTCTTTCTTTCTTTTTTTCTTACGGTACGTTTCCCCGCAGATACCGAGGCCATTATCGTCCCGCCCTTGTTCCTTAATTACAGCGATGACTACGTGCTTATATCGCGCGCATGTCTCCCTCAGTTTCTCTCTCAGCGTAGAGGGAAAGAGAGAGAGAGAGGAAGACTCGGCTTGAAATTTAATGAGCTACCTGTTACTTTCGAGCCCCCGTCACAGGCCATCCCTTGGGGCTCACTTGTCGCGCGACTCTTGCGCGATACGAACGGAGTATCCGGCGAATTTTGGTGAATAGAATCTCGCGGAAACGAGCAGGCGACGTAAATAGAGAAGAGCAAGAGGAGTAGGGAAAGGAGCTCTTGGCTCGAAGGATAGGGACAGAACGATTTTTTCGCGTCGACGTAATGCGCTTTACGAGACGTTTTACGTGTCTTCCACGAAGGGGGCGAAGGGGTGTTGATTTATCTCTTTTGCTTAATGATCGTTCGTTCGTTCGTTCGGGGTCCATCGCTCGCTCGAAGAGTTTCACCGCGCTACTCCTTTGTGTCCACGCGGGTTCCCGAAGTCGTAAACCGACGAGCGCGTCGTTCGCCCGTTACGAATCGACTGGCTGGAATATTCTTTCGTAATATGCGTGGGACAGGTATACGGGGATGAGGAGGAGAAAGAAGCGAGCAGGGAAAAGGGGGCGAGGAGGGTACCTAGAAAGTTCCTCGGAGGTCAAGATATCTTTCTACATCGAGAAGAAGAAACCCCTAGGATGAGGTTGCGCGAGAGAAGGGGGATCGCGCGTTAATATTTACGGCCGCGGTGGAGTTTACTCGTTGTAAAATTCCTTAATGACCGACCCAACGTGGGATAATTGAATCGAAGCGGGTGCGTTCTCCGTGCTCCTTCTTTGCTTCTTTCAATATCTTCTTCCTCGTCGCTCTCCTTTTACGTTCGATTCGTCTTCCTCGATTCGCCAAAGGAGGAGAGAAGAAAAAGGTCGCGACGAAATTTGACGAATGCGGAAATTCGGATTAGCGGCTTCCTTCGTGGACTGGAAATCGGTCGTGGAGAGAAACGAATACGATCTGGTGGGTCGTAGACGTTCGAGGAGCAGAGGATCGGGACGAGGATGGGAAGAGGCAGGGTGAAAGGATTAGTTTTCGTTTTAGGACATAAAGCTCTCTCTCTCTCTCTCTCTCTCTCTCTCTCTCTCTCTCTCTCTCTCTCTTTCTCTCTCTTTCTCTCTGGATCCTGGCGCGCCGCGCTCTTTTTCTTTTGTCTGGAACGTTCGGCGGGGGCCCCGGGAGTCGTAATCGCAAATCCGGCACACATAAAACAGATTCTAACCTATAAAATGCCCTTCCTTCCGAGAGAGTCAGCCAGACTGCCGCGCGCGCTTAGACCAGCAAACTGTTCCCTCATCCTCCTCTTTGAATCTCTCTCGCTCCTTCTTTTCTCCGTCTCTCCTCTCGATCTCCTCGCTACTCTGCTTCTTTCTCTCACCCCTCTCCTGGCAATTATCTGGGATATTCTAGAAGTAGGGTTCCGCACGTCCATTCGATCGCGGCACGTCGGCCGAGACCTTTTCTCAAAGCAACCCCAAATCCTCCTTTCCGATCGATCCCAAAGTGCGCGCTTACCTTGGTCTCCCTACGATCGTGAACAGGACACGACCATGATCACGATCGACAAATTCACCATTTCATTGTCTTCTCCCATTGAGCATCACGCGACGATCTGGCCTTTTCACGCTAGGCACTCGAGATGTTTTGTGCGAGGCGACGGTGATCCATCGCTCTCGACTCGCAACTGCTTAAAATTTCTGATAATTGTTAATCACGGAAACCACACGAAGCTCACCCTTTCACGCGCACGAACAATCGGTCACGCTCGACGTACTCTTTGTTCTACTGTCTATCGTTGTCACGCGAGCGAACGTGTTCCGGAGTTCAAAGGAGTCCGAGGCGAGAACTAGTTCGTTGCGGTTACCTACAGGTTGATTGTATTAATTAAAGGGGCAAGTGAATGAAGGAGTTATGTAAGATTTTCTGCAAAATTTTACTTTTGCCATGGATGAAGGAGGATGTGACGTCCATATGTAATTTCTACACGGATTAAGAGTATTTACAGAATATTCTTCTTAATTCGGTAGGCCGAAATATGTCGTCACTTGTTATTCAAAAATGCCAACTCATTTGTTTAAAGCCTAATTTATTCGGAAACCTGTTTTCGGAGCATGACTCCTTCCATCCACTTGCCCCTTAAATTGTACTCGCATATGTCGCTCGTCGAAGGTTGACAAATGTTTTATCGTTTCGGTGAATTTCGCGCGGATGTCCACGCTCATCTGGCGAAATTCGTCAAATTTCGAGTTACAGGGAAAGAAATAGCCAAGCGTTTTTAAAAATCATTTTTCACCGCTGCGAACCGGTAGAGAACCATGGCGAAACAACTCGGTAACGAATTAATAAATTGCTTTAGGAACGTCTAAATTAAAAAACAAAATCCACTGGATGAGGTACGACGCCGGGCGAGTAGCCTCTCTCGTTGATGTACGATTTCGGACCAATAACTGTTAATAATTTAGCGCTGATGTTCGTCAAAGCGACCGCTTCGAGAGGCTCCAAGAAGCCCACGGGTAGTTTAAGGGGCATTCTCCGCTTTAACGACGACAACACTATATAAAGAGCCAAATTTACGAACTACCGCTGGATCCTTTACCTCTTTCTCCCTCCCCCCCCCCTCCTGTTCCGTTCTTCTTTCTTTCCCTCCTTCGCCTTTCCTCGCGCTCGAGAAATACAGGGAGAGGGAACGGTCTATTTCTTTCACGCCATGGATAAGCGAGAGGTAAAGAGAAGAGGCCGTCTGTTAGCTTCTCTTCTCGAGGAAGTAAATAAAAAGTCCCCGTGAGTCGAGGTCTTCTTACCCCGTTCGCTCTTCGTCGAATTTGCGGTCTCCCGCATAATATTGCTATTACAATTTGCAAGCCACCACCCGTCGACGAATTTAATTTCGCAAAGTGATTTTAACGTGACTCAGCTTTTGCGACACCGTTCTTCTTCGGTTCACGAATCGGAGACCGGCGAATGCGTCGGAGAGAACGCATTGTTGGCGCGCGGCCAAGTTTACATTTTTTCGCATCATCCTCCGAAAGAGTTTAGCGTCGCTTCAATTTTACTCGCGTTGCTTAAATCGATCTTGTTCCAACGAGACGGTGGATAATATCGCGAGCGCGTTTATTTCGTCGAGCGTTAAGACACATTTCTCAATCGTCGTACAATTAATCGGCGCGCGCGTGCGTCCAGGATCGATCTAAACTTGCCATTCGGCGCTCGAAACACGCGAACTCCCGCGGACTTCATGCTCTCGCCTCCACAGTGTTGCTCGTAAACCGAACGCTTAAGGACAATTTTCGCGCGGACGGACGGTCCGCGACATAAAAGCGAGACGAACGTAATACGTGCGTTCGCGAAAACGAAAAGGAGAAGGAAGGGAGGGGGGCGCACTCACCGACGGCAGATAGATTTTCCGCTGGTCCGCGATTCCTTCGGAGGACATTGACTTCGATCGTCATGGGGCTAAAGATTTATCGGCCATATCCGTCGGGGCGTTTCTGCGCGTACTCGGGAGCCGAAGAGCCCACTAAGACGATGACGGTGCATCCGACGCTCGTAAAACGGGCCTAAAAATGTACCGGGGGATCGATGAAACGGCGCACGAACGGATAACCGGGATATGAAAATGAAAGCGGTAATTAAACTGCTGTCTCTCTTTAGAATCCTCCTCGGACTGGCGCGCCGCGCGAGGTTCTTCCGCGCACCGGCTGCAAGTTCGCAATCGTCGATGGAGGGAGGAGAAAGCTCGGAGAGAATATCGAGAGACTTTTGATTTACCGACGAATTCAACGAACGGTCGATTAAAATTTTTCCATCGATCGTAGGGTCGTTAGGTGGGATCCTCTTTACTCCGATTGTTCGCCGGGTCGACATAATTGTAGATGGGTCCGTAATAAAGGGGTCGTTAAAATCGAGAGGTAATCATTTCTTTTTCGCGTGCGTATCCGCAAGTTCGGCTGCAAATCGCGGAGGGAATCAGTTTTAGTGAGCGAACGACATTCCGCCAGCGTTTTCGAGGAACGCGCGTAGAAATGATACGCCTCGAACGGCATTCGCGATCTCCCTATCTCTGGATCGTCCATAAATGACCGCACGACGGTGGTGGTGGTGACGGTAGGACCGCGAAAGGCATCGTACCAACGTCCCACCGGATTCTCACTTGCCCGAACATTTAACAGATCGTCGAAAGGGTTAGGAGCTTTTACAGTAAGCAGCATCAATGTAATCAGACAGGCCGCTCGGAGCTGGCTTAACGACGCTCGTAAACGCGGCTCGCTTTATAGCTCGCCGATTTTTTTCGTCTTCTCCGCTCCTCTCCGCTCCGCTCCTTCTCTTCGCTGCTCCTCCCGCCTCTTCCTGCTCTCTCGTCCTCGAAAACTCGTTGTCTTCGCTTTTTGCACCACCCAGGCCACCCCTTCCTCGTCAACCGTCCCTCTCTCGTGTTCTCCTTGCCGCGCGGCTACCCTCCTCGCCGATTCGAATACACACTCCACTCAGGGCTTCTCGCTTATTTTGTTCCGGGCACATTAAACTACCAGAGTTTATGGGAAGTCGAAATCGTCTCGTGTCTGGGCTCGTCGCGCGGCGCGGGGTGCTACAAGACCCACACGTGGTAGTCGAGAAAATGAAGAGCAAGATGCCAGGGACGATTGTGTCCGCCTCGTAAGACTCGTCGTCTCTCCGACTGTAAAAAGAACAAATGGAAAATCGTCTATTCTCACGAACGTATCGTCGCGTCTCGAAGAAGAGGGTGAAGAAAAAACCTTCTTTTCCGCATCGCGAGATGCTCCGGTCTCTCTCAAGGATGCGCAAAGGAGGAGACGAGAAGCAAACGGGGCAAGGAAGAGCAAACAACCGTATGTAAACTCCATTATGTATAGGAGGGAAGTCGAAGTAGCAGAGTAGAGGTTGCGCACGTTGTGATTACGTCGCGGCGTAGACGACGCTGCCTCTGCTAAGGATTACGTTTTAACGTTACCGAGGGGAGCTAGGGAAAAGAGAGACGAAATATCGCACGACCAACGAACGAGAGTCCCGAGGTGGATTCGAATAGGGGAGGGGAGGACGTTGGAGAAGGGGAGGATGGATTCGCGAGAAACATTTATAATTGAGTTTTGTCGCGTGTTATTACAAGTCCCATTGTCGCTCCGGTATCTCTTCATTACCAAGTTCTTACGAGGTTGCGGCGCATGACGTTGCCAGTTTCTCTCTCTCTTTCTCTCTCTCCATGTCGCCCTCGCTCTTTTTCTCTCCTCGTCTCTTTTCGCGCGCACCCAGGGTCTTGACGAGCAACTACCTCGTAATTGTATAAAATCTCCACTATACGCACGTATGCATTTTATCCGATTGTAGAGGGAATGACGAGGGCCTCGCGCGGCGGTGGTTTCCGCGCGCCACTCTTTTTTTCCTTCTCTCCTCCTGCTCCTCCTTCCTCCTTGCGTTGCGAGAATCGCGTGCATCTAGCTAGCAGCCGCTAGTTTATCCTTCTTCCCGTGCGTGCGTGCGTGCGTGCATGCGTCGTGGAAGTTGCACCGCGCCGTTCAACGGAGGAGCTCCGCTGGTAGTACCTGCTGCCCGTTGTTGCTTGCCTCCGGGCGGTACCATCTTTTGTTTTCCTTCTCTCCTCATTCCCGACTCAGTAACGATAGGACATAGGTGGGCACCTTTGTAAGCGATCGTTCGGTCGCGAACTTTCTCTCTCTCTCTCTCTCTCTTTTTCTCGCGTTTCGCCGACCTCTCCGCGACGATGACGAAGCTTCGCGAGGAAGCATCGAAACGGTAGAAGGTGCGAGACGCGGGGTGTACACGGTTGACCTTGGGAGAGTGTGTCGGCCTTACCATTTCGTAGGAAGGACGCACGGCCGCGCGCGATCTTCCAGACAAAGCAATAATTAGCAGTGCCGAAGTGCGTGAGCCGCCGCTGCCGCCACCGCCTGCGTGCCG
Source organism: Tiphia femorata (assembly GCA_944319695.1). NCBI lineage: Eukaryota > Metazoa > Arthropoda > Insecta > Hymenoptera > Tiphiidae > Tiphia > Tiphia femorata. The sequence goes on from OX090902.1 coordinate 9,450,535, forward strand.
CGACGGCGGCGGCTGCTTCTCCTCCTCCTCCTCTTCTTCTTTCCTCCCTCGTTCTTCTTCCCTACGTTCTCCTCGTCCACCTCGTCCACCTCCTCGTCATCGCGCTCCTCTTATTCGTCGCCTTCCTCTTCATACGTAACCAAGAACCGGGGGGAGCGTTAACCAGTGTAACAGGCCAGGTTTCTGCCTGGCAAAAGGAGTTTTACTACTTTCTAACCACAGTCGTGGGCTACAATTAAACCCCCATAAACTTCGTCGTAACTTTTTTAAAAGCGACCGACCGCTATCCCGCGCGCAACAACCGCGCGCTGCCCTCTAGCTCCCTTCGTTTGCCAGGGACAAAAAGCCCGCCATATTGCATCTTTAATGAAGCCTCTCCGAACGACGGAGGTACCGCGCGACCGTCTTCCGGTCGACCCCAAAGTAGTAGACGGCCCTCCGGGCACCAGCGTCGCGACGTCCTCGTAACCAACGAATTCTTTCTTTTCTCCCACCCGCCCACCTCGAGCGCGGCACGAACTTACCCCAGGGCCGCGCAGTACCAATACGTGGAATCGTGGCGCACGAGGATCGGCAAAACGTTCGCCTCTCGAGCATTCGAGGATTCCTTCCAAATCACCCTCCCTAGAGTCCAATCCTCTTCCTCCGGCGGAGAACCCGAGAACGATCTAGGAGAGCTCCTCGCGGGCAGGGCATAGAGTTCGCACGATTCCGCTGGAGGACTTGGTACCGCGTGGAATAAGGACGCTGCGAAGACGGAGGGATAGGAAGGGTGAAATGAGAAGGAGGTAGGAGGTGGTAGGAGGAGGAGAAAAGAAGTACGGTGGGGAAGGGAGAGCGAGCCAGCCGGCAACCAGGCGTGCAGGGCTTTAGCCGAGACTGACGTTTACGGCACGGAGCGGTCGACCTAGCGCCAGTAAAACTTGAGAAGAAATACAAGCGAAGTCCGCATCGACAGTTAAAGTCATACGCGCGAAAATACAGCCGGGCTTCTATGAAATACGACGTACCTACCTATGGCGAGCGAAGCCACCGGGGTCCACCCAGGATACGCCTCTCGTTAATGAAAACCGTCCGTCCAACCTCCTATGGATCTCGCATGCAATAATCAAATGTCACGAGCGACGATCAAAAGAAGAATTACCTGCGCGAGCTAACTCCTCGAGGAGGGAGGAGCCTCTCATGGTCGGTAACGAAGCACGATGGGATGGATATTCGGGTGAGAGTCGCAAAGGGGAGGAGAAGGTTACGTCGAAGGAGTGGAGAAGTATTCTGACCGGGACTTTATGCACGAGGAAGCGATTTTAGAATTCCTTAGAAGCCATTCCCGTGCTCGTAGAGTCGCCTCTCGATGACGCATCCTGCCACCGCGCGGTGCCTTCGAGGGATTATCTCAGCTGACTCTCACATCCACAATCGTCTTCCCCATTTTCCTCACCTTCTTTTCTCGAAACCTTTCTCACGGGCGTCTGCGCGTTCCTCGGCGACTTTCGTGAATTTCCCCGGGCCGAATGATTATGACGTTACGTCGCCGGAACTTTTCAAGCGGGAAAAACTTCGAGACTTGGATAGTCGCGGATGGACGAGAAGGTTCTTGAGATATCAGAACGGTGTAAATCCTTTGGCTAACTCCTCGCCGTTATGTAGAGGTGGTGGGTATTATTCGAAGTATCCGCAGTGATTTTATAGCCCTGACTTTATTCCCTTCTCCTCCTTCCTCTCACCCGTCCGCTCGCACTCGAAACCCCCGTAGCTGGAAATGCCGCACAAGTGTGAGAACCTGCGAAGCACTTACCACCAGACGATAAACCACCACCCACCTAGTCCGCGAGCGGCGGCGCGGCGGCGTGACCGTTTCCATTTTAGCGACGTGCCTGGATGTGTCTCCCCGACTCTCTTTAGACCGCGTTTACGACCTTCGGGTGGCCGACGCCACGTCCCTCTCGGAATCTGCTTAGGAATCATCCGACGACGGAAGACTCTCCCGCGTTAGAAGACATCCCTTCGGCTCGCTCCTCGTGCGAGAACAGGTGCTCCAGAATTATCTTAGCAGGACTCGATGCACCCTGAATTTTTTGCTTCTCGAAATTTTGCGAGCCTGTTCGACGCAAGCAACGAGACGTACCTAATTTAGTATATACCGACGCATCGTTCATGCCAGATCGGCAGGTCCAAGAAAGGGTTGTAGAAAACTCCTTCGACTCGCTCCTCGAGCGAGAACAGATGCTCCCGAATTATCTTAGCAGGAATCGATGCACCCTGGAATTTTCAGTTGTCCGAAATCACGACCTTGTTCGATGCGACCAACGAGACGCGTTAAATTTAGTACAACGATGCTTTATCTCTGCGAGCGCAAAGAAAAGCGCGGCACGAAAGGTCCGCGCGTACATACGAACATCGTAAATGCCCCACCTCTCCACGAGCAACAAGTTAAACGTTCGGTGTCGCTCGAGGTAAACTCGCTGGGCGGAAGTGGTGCGCCGCGGTTCGAAACTCCACGAGAGTGGAAATGCAGGGCTCGCGAAGTGAGATCGGATTCCAGATCGATACAAGTGTTTCGAGAGCGGGAGGGTATTGAACGGTGGTTGTCGATTTTGATTGACAGCGAATGGACGCTTTCTCCAGGTGGGCCGATCCCCTACGAGGGTCGAGCTCACGATCGAACGGAAGCAAAACGCGAACCGTTTCTTCCTCTCCGGCGATTCGCGAATGCGCGTATCTGCCTTGCGATTCGTTGCGCGGGGTCCTTTTCTCAGCAGCGTGAGGAAAACGCTGATGAACCTGATGGAACGAGGCGAATATAAACGTCGGTGCAGAAGGAGGATGAGGAGGAGAGGTGCCGGGAGAGTTGGCCAGAGAAGATCATGCGGCTAAGGAGATTGCGAGACGGCATAGTTGTAAATCATACTTTTATGAGGCACTCCATGGTCAATCGGGAGGAGGAGAGGAGGCCACTATGAGGGAATGGGACGTGAACTGTAAACCAAGAGACGACGGGGCTGCTCCTCCGCCTCTCCCGACTTTTCTCTCCTCTTTTCTCATTTCCTCCTCGCGGTCCTTCTTCTTTTTTTTCCCCTCCACTTTGTTCTCTCTTCTTCTCTCGTACTTACCCTCACTCGCTCTCTCACTCGTAGATCCTGCCTACGTGCACCGCAAAAGTATTCGCCCCGCTACGCTCTCCCTTCCCTCTTCTAAGCCACAGACATCGATTGGCCTTTTACGACTTTGTAATTACGGCCGGGCACCAACCACACGGGGACCACGGCTCCGAGAGGAGCCCCTCGCGCCGAGGCCCTGCGAAGACTCGATTTTTCCCTCCGGTGGATTATAAATAAAACTGTTTATAGTTCCTTAAAGGCCACGCCGCGGGTGTCGAGCGATCCACTTGGCGATCCTCGTACACAATGGGTGCGCAAAGAACGCGGTGGGTGGAGGAGTAAGTGCAAGCGATATTAGCCGAAAGTTTTCCAAAACTCAGGATCCTCTTGCTCTCTCGACGCTGTGATTCTCCTCGTGAAAGATCGTGTATCCCGTCATCGCATCCTCTCGTCTTCTTTCATCTCCTCTTCTCCCTCGCGAGTATCTTTCAGCGCCGAGAGCAGAGGACGCTTATCGCGGAACATCTTCGCACTCCTCCTTGCCGGTACGCTCGTAAAGAAAGAAGGGGCACCACCAGTTTTACGGGTAGTAGCGCGGTGGTGGCGACGGCGGGCCACGGGAAAGCGGGTGGAATCGTTAAAAGGAAGAGAGGAGAGAGGAGAGGCCTCCGGAATACACGACGCATGGAGAGAGGAGGAGAGGTGAATCGCGCGCTCGCAAAGCGGAGCAGAAGCCGTCGCGAGGAATGCGTCCCCATCGCGCGCGAGAAAATTGTGCGGTGGAAGAAGCGGGGGTGGCGCTCAATCGTGGGAGGGACCGGAACCGTAACTGCTAAACTCGCCCTCTTAATCCAAAGCGGCGCCGAGAAGTAACTGTCGATCGTTCGGGCGGATCGCTTTACGAGTGGAAACGATATTTCGCGGAACGTCGAGGAGCTAAATATGTGTAACGTTTGATGGGGTCGTCACTGGCGAGCGTTATGAGCTTTGTTATGAACCTCGTGACCCACCCGCTCACTTTTCGTTCCCAGTCTCTCATTTCTCTCTTTCTCCCCTTCTCTCGTTCTCTCTTAATTCCTTTCTCGTTATTTCTCATGCCCGCGAGTCTCGCGAATCTCTACCTTTCGTCGTCTCCTTTCTCATCCTCATTCTATTCGTTCGTCCCTTGCTTTTCCGTTTCACGAACGACAACTTGAGATCCAATGCCTTTACGATCCGAGTTGTCGAACAAATACTCTCCGATTAATCCTCCCTCGTTTACTTCGAAGCTTTATATCGGTGTTCTGCCGTTCTCGCGATTATAATCGATAGGCCAGTCGCCCACGCCTTTCATTTGTCTTGCTTTTCTCTTCTGCACAGGCCTTCGTGAACGTTGCCCGAAAATCTCGGAGAGTACTTCCGAACGAGTGCAATGCACCGATACTGACCGACGACGCGACTTTAATGTCCGGGTGAAAATATATCGAGGGAGATAGGAAGAGCCCGATAGAGAATCCTTTTGAAAGTCGTTCCTTCGCGAAGTCCATCGTCATTCTCCTCATCCTCCTCATCTTCCTCATTCTCCTTCCCCTCCTCCACCGTTTGCGACAACGCGCTTTATAGATGTGCGTCTACGAGATGTGGTTTACGATGCGGCCAGGTTTTAGTGCCGGATGCAGTCTCGCTTTGACCGAACGTTTTAAGGCTCTACCTTGTTTTACTCTTTGCTTACAAGTTATTCCCACCGAAACCTCCCACGGGGTGACCCACCGCGATATTTGGAATACGAGGTTGCAAGGACCAGCCGAGCTGAGAATAATTCCGGAGACGTTCGCGAACGAACGAAGGGAACGGGGGAGCAGCTAAGCATTCGTCGTTGTAAGCGTTTGCTTTCGACGAATCTCGAGCGCGAACCCGTAGAATGCGCGGTTCTGGCCAATAAATGACGGGGGCTCAGCGCTAAGGCAAGGGATGGAGGAGCGAAAATGTCAGTAGTGGTCGTGGAGCCGTGAAAATCTGCAACCCCTAAAGAATTCGCCGATGAGCCATCGCGCCTCGTTTCGTTCCCACCAGTGGATCGTCGCGACGCGAATCGGCGGAGTTAACGAAAAGAATCCAGACAGTCTAGACTTTCGAAAAACGCAGTCAGCCGGCACCGAGCGATGGCGAGGAAACCGGGTTTCGCCTTCGAGAGAGGGAGGGATCGAGTGTTGGAGGAAGAGGAGGGGGCCGAGGTGCACGTATGAAAACTAAGTCCGGGTTTCATTTGACTGGCTTTACGAGGGAGACATAAAATGGATTTTACTGTCGGCTAGTTCGCCAGTTCCCGAGTTCGTAACATTGCTTTAGCGAACATAATAATATACCCCCTTCCAGGCTCCCTCTTCTCGAGCCACCCGAACGCCCGTCTTTCTCCTCATCCTTCTTCACCTCCACCACCTCCACCTTTTCTCCTTTAGCCCCTTCGTCCACTCCCCTCACACAGCTTCGTCTCCACGTCGCCTCTTCCACTGGCTCCTTTTCATCCTCTTTCTCCTACCTGCCTCTCCTTCGACCACCGACACATCCCTTCCTCCATTCCATCTCACCCCATTCGTTTCTTGGCTTCCTTCGAGTATCGTCGCGGTAAGTTTCCGCGCGACAAACACAGCACTAGCAGCGCCGGTAGCGGGAGAAACTTTTCGCACGAGAAATGGCCCACCACACAGATTTAATATCCGCCGGATAAGCGTGACGGTCGTTAACGTCTCCGTCTTCGGTTTCATTTCGACTCTAGCCACCACCTTTCCCTTGGCGCGGTTGTCATATCTTCTCGCTATCCGAGTGCTCTTCTCTTCCGCGAAGAGAGAGAGAGAAAGAGAGAGAGAGAAAGAAAGAGAGACTACGTTTCGAATTTTCTTCCCTTGGTCACCGGCAAATCAGCGCACGCATCGAGGTCGTAGCGTTTCGTGGAGAGCACGGATCGGGGGGCTGCACAGTAGTCACTTTTGTCGATCTAGGCGAGCGAAATTATTTTAGGTGATAAAACATATAAGTAATGCTTGAAACACCGTATGAAATGGCAATGTATGGAGACAAATAAACTATTAATGCGATGACATTTCTTCCATTTTAATATAAATTGACTGCATAAATTTTTAATTGTTTCTTAATTAATTCCTGGAAATTTTCCTCATAGTGCGAGAAATCACGTCTTTGTATCAAGAAGTTCACAACTGCATCAGTTCTCTTATTAACATTTGGTTCATCTCGCCAAACGCAGAATAACGCTTCGCGTTACACTCCGGATGTCAAATCTAAATATGGACATAACCCCAAAAATTGCAAATAGTTGCAGCTACATTTAATATAAAATAAATATTAAGAAGTCATTTAATAACTTCATACAACTAACGCGAACAATCCACGCCAATCTCAAGTTTTCTGCTCCACCAAACTTCGGAAAATATTAAAAGAAATAGCAAGTTCGAAACCCACATCTTGGGGCCATATATCATTACTCACCCTCAAAAAATTCTTATTATTTTTATATTATAAATTGCTTACTTACTTATTTTTAGAGGATCCATAGCGAAAACAATATAAAACGTACTGTTTAGCATGGGCCTACTGATTGAAGTGAGATCCAGAGCGACTCGCAGTAAAGCCGAGCGCATCTCAACTTGCAGAATCGTGTTCTTTCCGGCGCTACCGACTACTCCCAGTTCGATGTTTGCATGCATTATTCTTAGATTTCATATTCTGAAGTATTCAGACTTATTTTTAAGCAACAAAAAAAGTGAAAACATGCAATTGAATATTTTACTTTCGCTCGCTCAAATTAGCAAAAGTGACCACTGTGGGCTGGCACGACACAGTGCATTTAATTTGTTTTGCTTTATCGTAATTGCGTTCCGGAACGTGGGACACGAGCCGAGGGTGCATTACACGTGCGGTATTACTACATCGCCACATTGTGTTCGCCTTTCGTTATTCGATGAGACGCCATAATTTGCGCTCTGCTCGTGACGCGCACGCATCGTGCGAAAAATGAGAACTGTTTAGTCTTCGGTGCAGCAATGCGTTATCTCTGATACTTTTTTCCCCCTCGATGCTTACCGACGTTTTCCACAGCCAACCGTTCGCGAAGAAGATTCAGGCAAATAGCAGTCTCGCGACAATGGAATTCGCGCGAAAGATGCTTCTCTTTGAGACCTCCCTCTCCTGCTGGAGGAAGAATATGCGCTGGAGATTACGAAAGTGGTATAAGATAATAAATTCTTATCCACCGTGAATTTCTATCTTTATCGCATCTGGATAGAGAAGAAGGCCCTGCGCGACGGGAATATTCAATTTTTGTGGATTTCGTCTGGTTGAAGTAACCTCTGTAATAATGGACACATTCGCCACGACGCGAGCGTTTTACGTTTCGAATTGTTTGCACCCCCCTCCACCGGAAGTCCTCGCACTTTACACGAACATTTGCACGTTACATATTAGACGAGTAGAAAATCGTGTCATTCGCGTCTAATTCTTCTCTTTCGTTCTGTTCACAGCACGTTCCTCAGTCTGTCGGGATAAAGCGGAGCGGCGAGAAGGTAACAAGAGGAACTGATTGAGTCCAAAGAGAATCGCTAGGGTCCCTCGGGGCGGCGGAAGGATCACGATTACGATCACCATCACGAGGGTGGATCCTCTGCGCTCGTCATGTCCGGTGGCGAACGGATTGGCACGCTCATCATCGAGAGGAAGAATGAGCGGGACGCGAGGAGCAGCGTGAGGGCCCGGGAGAATCTCTCTGGCCCGTTTATGGTTGTGCTTGTACATTTTTTCGTGTGTACTCCTGGCGTTTGGCGCTGTCCCGAATACCCCGATGAAACGTGCCCCGATCGACCTGAACCTCGTTGAACTGGACCTGGGACGAGTTCGTTCGCTCACTCGCTCGCTCGCTCGCTCACTCACTCAATCACTCACTCACTCACTCACTCACTCACTCACTCGTGACGCTGATATTCTCAGAAGCGGTACTGATTCAGCTCGAGAAAACTCGATCCCAAAGAGAGGAGAGAATTTCGAGGGCGAACCACCGATCGAGGCCCTACGGACGCCTTCGCGATTTTTGCAACGAAGGCTCGAAGTAACGAGAAAGAAAATAAGAGTGGAGGAGGAGAGAGACAGAGAGGGGTGGATAGAGTGCCGCGTGCAGTTTCGTTAAGCTAAAGACAAAAGGGCCTCCGCAGCTTGCGCGAAGAAATCGGCGAAATGTAACGTTGTGCGAGCGACCGAATGAGAAATCGAATTTCGACCGATCGCTCGAACGCTTCTCTTTACCTTCTTGCGTCCGTCGTCGATGCTTTAGTGGTAGGTAGGATCGTTATCGTGGACGATGACACCCGTCGCTCCCCATTTTCGAATGGGATTTCGTCGGGTTCGGTCGACGCGAATCGTTTAGCTCTTAGGAAAAAGAAGACCGCGGGAAAGAACAAACGCAAAGTACAGAGGTGAGAATTAAGAGTGGCAAAAGGGGTGACGGGTCAGCACGTCGTCATTGACGAGTGTGTGTGGGTCTCGGTGTGTTTGAGTGAGTGTGTGCGCGCATGTGTATCTACATTATATATATATAATATACATAATTATTTATACGAGATACGGACGAGCCTATAAAAATATATAAAAATTATATATGTATACACGCGATCCATATAATGTTACCTGGCCAGCGAGTACGTGTGTTCTGTGAAAATTAGAATGTGGCAGGCTGTCTCGCAAGTTCTTACGCCGTGCCGCTTTTTATTCGCACTAATGCGAGCTTGAATCATCGGTGACTATCTGGGGGAGACGATTCATCCAGGTGGACAATTCTTTCGTTGATATTTCCTTTTCTTTTTCTTCTTATTAATACAAGGACGACCCCATCACGTGGCACCTCCACGATCGCCCTACGGTTCTTGTTACGTAACGTGAAATATTAGCTTTCGCATATTCCCATAATAATTAACGTTTCTCTTCTTTTCCCTACCCTCGCCTTTCCAACTTTAGCTCTCTCTTTCTTTCTGTGTCAGACACACACACGCAGAGTTCATCTCCTTCTCGCGAGTTCGCTCCGGCAGTGTGCACCACGCGCGCCGGAGAGAACGGCGGATGTGTCAGTTGCACGACACGATGCAATGAAATGGCTGCTCAAAAACTGGTCGTTCCACCTTGCGGCAAATTAATTTTCAAATAAGAGCATCGGGAACTGTCCCTTCGATACCGCGGCAGCGGGAGCAACAGCGGTAGCAGGAGCGCAGCCTGCGCGCCTCCCCAAACTTTTTTCCTTTCTTTTTTTTTTCTCTCATCCCCCCCCCCCATCTCTCTCTTCCTTCTCCTCTCTGTCTCTCTCATTGTCTCGGGGAAGCCGCGGAACACGTTCTCCGAGTAAACAATTTGATGCAAAACCCGATTGGCCATTATCGTAGACTTTAATGACTCGCCTCCGTAAATGAGTTTGCGCTTTGATAACGAGAAGAGGAGAGTTGCTTGCGCGTGAGGCGAGGGAAGCACTCGGCGAACGGACGTTATCAGTTTGGCAAGCTTGTAGGTAGAGAAGAGGATCACTTGATCCGGCCGAGGAAGGAAAAGAGTAGAGTGCTGGCCCGTTCGAGTTCGTGGCTTTTGGAAGAGAGAACGAGCCGCGTCGCCTTTCCCATTTCCGTTCTTTACTCGAGTGGCGATAACCGCGGTCCGTCAAGTGAATTCACGTTAATATTCCTATATTATTATTCGCGTCCATTTCCTCGTGGATTACAGGTAACGGGGGGGGGGGGGGGGGTGTATTGAGAGATACATAGGTAGAGAGGAAGAGACAGAGAGAGAGAGAGAGAGGAGAGGAGAGGGGAGAAGAGAAAAGCACCCTTTTTAGATTACAGTGACGCGTAAAACAGCTCCTCCTCCAACACGAGTGCGCGATAGTAATAACATACATTCAGTATCAATATATGCTTAGTGCTGTGCCGTCCATTGGTGCTGTAATGCGGATAATAAACTAGTGGGCCGGGACTATGAAATTTTGGGTGTCTTAAGGACGCTGTAAAGTGGCCGATATTAGGGATAATACTCGTCACCGACACCTATCATTGACCGGCCCTCGCATTAACTGGTGGCGTCATCCCATTGTTCCTTATGTCGCTCTTCAGCTTTACTTGTTTCCCTCTCTTCGTTTTAGTTTCCGGATAGAGGACGAGGAGAGAGGGTGGAGCGAGCGAGCGAGCAAATGGAAAAAAGGGCGAAGAAGAGAAATGTTTGTTACGGAGGGGGGGGGGGGGAGGTGTAAATGCGAATGGAGTGAAAAGAACATCTCGGCGTCAGTTGCACCGGAAATGGAGCACCCTGCGGCGGCCATGCCTCAGGCGAGGTAGAACGATGCAATTCCGAATGCACGCGCCGCGGCACGAAGAAAAGGGACAGGGAGAATTGGGAGCCGGCGAGCGCGCTCAATCGGGCGGGTCCTCTTCTCTTTCTCTTCTTTCTCATCTTTCTCGTTCGCCACCTCCTCGACCACCTCCTTCTTTCGACTTCTGTTACCTCTTTTCACTCCTTCCCCTCCCTTCTTCTCCGCGTAGCTCCATTACGACCCAAGGTGGACAAGAACGCGGAAATGCAAGGGCGAACGCTTTCAATCGCGATAAAGAAAAATCTGAGGTGCGCCCGCGAGATAACTCGACCCTTTTCCTCCTCTCATCTACTCGTGCAATTTTCGTCTCCTTTTTCACTCTTCCTCTCTCACTCTCCGTTGCCACACGCGCGCCGCGCGTATTCGCGATGTCGTTTTATTTCTCAATTTCGGCGAAGTTGCCGAGATCGCGCGATTCGCCGTCCTACGGCATATCAATCGGCCCATCGTTCGGCGGGGGGGCTTCGTTCGCACCCGCAAAGGGAGGAGAGACCCCGGCGCGCATGTTTGTAACCCGCTTCGCGATCCGCGTAAGCGTAAGAACTACCGCTCATGTATCTTTATCCCCTTTTCTGTATTTACACGAGACAGGCACGCCTATCCTGCAATTTCCAACTTCCGCTCCCTCATTACCGGAGAGAACGTTTAATTCTTATTTAAAGCCTTCGACTTTGACGTCCGCGCAGATGGCGGGGCACAGGATCTGTGTTTTACGCGCGAACGGACACACCATCCTGGAGAACGATATTACGCGGCGCATATCCATTATTTATTCCTCTCTCCTTCGGGAAGTCACGCTCTCTTCAATTGGAGGAGACATTTTTCTTCTTTTTTCGACGCTGCCAGATCCCGCGATCGGATTACTTTTGACATTGGCTGCTATCGCGAAGACACACGCGTGAACGGAATAACTAAACAGGCCTCGCGACACCAGAGATTTCTCGTTGCTTACTGCGAATTCAGTGATGGATCATTGTTCCTCGAGTTACGAGAGTAACCGTGATTTGAAATTCACTCTTCCGGGGAATCTTTCGCGGTAGGTGCAGACGTACACGTTGCTTGTGATATTAAACGTAACCTCTGCGTCCAGTCGTTCAGCGGGTACTTTCTACTTGCATTTATTCTAAGGTGCATCGGTGTCCGGACGCTTCGCGATCGCAATACTGTGGTAGAATTCGTTAGGAGAGGGGCAAAAGAGAGCGAGAGATTTTTTTTTTTTCATAAATGCGCATACTTTCCTACCTCAGTGGTTACAAACTCAACTCTTTCGTGTGACATCGACAGTACTACCACCTAAGGATTTCACGTTTCTCTCCCTTCCTCATTCGCATGAGAAGACAGCCCCACTGTGGTATGCGTTAAACGTTGAATGCACAGTCGGTACTCATTCATATTTTGTAATATGTACATGTATATATTGATATGAAGTTGAAATGTATCTCGCGTACTTGCGTGTTTTAAGGGGCCTATTTACGAGGAGGCGTCGCGAAGTCAGCTCTCTAATGGAAAGTAATCGTTAATTAATCTTCTCCCACTTTGTATCCCGAGAATCGCCAAAGTGAACGTACGTGAAGGAATGAGGAGGAAAGAGACAAAAAATGAACGAAATTCTCTTCTCTTCCTTCATCCGTCGCATCTCGACCTCTTTCTCCCGTCGCGCCCCCACACACTTCTATTACCGCAGGATTCGTCGCAATCTACGTTCTGGTTTATCAACACGACGCCTTTAAATAGCTAGCTACTAGAGTTCACTCCAGGCGCATTCACGCAATAACAATCCACATAGGAGATCCATTTGTAAGAGAACACTTCGCTCTCCCCGCTCCTCTTTTCTCTCTTGTTTCTTTTCTAGCAAATGAGTTTGTACACGTGAATATTTAGCTTAAGTTACGCGAAGAACATTTATTTATGATAATCGATCCTCGACGTAGAGAATCAAGAGGCAAATAGTGAGCGATCCTTCTTCTTCTCCTTCTTCTCCTCGCCGCGATCGGGCGGCAATGTCACTTTTAATCTTAATTCTATTCTCTCTCAACTCCGTAGCGTAGAGAGGATACGTGACAGGCAATCGTCGACGGCACTCCGAACGAGGGATAAATACGCGTTTCGTCCAGCATACGATTATAATCGATTGGAGCGAAGAACGATAAGAAGAGCGACGACGAGATTGTCGAACGGGTTGTAGCATCGAGCGGTCGTGCTTCTCCAAAACGGTCCTCGCTACCTTTTCTCCAATTACTCGGTGAATTGAAATTTCGATAGAACATTCGAACAAACGTTGCGCATCCTTCCCCGTTCTCATTTGCGCGCGATATATCTCGACGCGCCTATTTCAAACAAACCGAGGACCCGAGTCCACGGAGGGTCAACGACCGCTCGATGGCACCCACTGCAGAACGTACCTACTTAAAGAATCAATCCTATCTATCCCGTATCGATGGAGAAAAAAAAACAAAACCGAGAAAAAAAAACGAAAAAAAAAAAAAAAACAAGGCAACACAATCTGGGCGTGTAGTTATTTATTCGGTGATAGCGTAGCAAAGGGATTTTGTGCGCCCGTACGACGTGAGAGAGCGAGTAGAACGTATAATTGGTTATTGATGTTTTGAATGAGGGAATGGAAAGATGGAATGCGAGTTGGAACGAGAAACGTGGGAGGTAGTCGAGATGATTTTCGATTATGAGTATGCATGTGCGAGTGTGTCGGCGCGAGGCGCATAATAATGCTGTTCGTGGATATTCGGTGTACTTGGCGTATTTTTAACTGTTACATTATAGCATTACAAATAAACACTACCGATACCACTAGCGAGGCACACGTTTCCCCGAGAGTGAACCACGATCCTCGTGCTTCTTCTTCACCTTCTTCTTCTTCTTTTCGCTCCTTCGAACGCGGTTTTGGCTTCGTCGAGTGACAGGTGAGATTTCTTGGAGAGAAGAAGCCGAATATACATTTAAACCTTGTAATCATCCCACGACGCTCTCCTCCCCGTCGGGCGGCCTCGAGCGAGAGAAGCACTTCCGCCCATGGTCCACCGAGAGAGGAGTCCAAAGCGTTTTCCTTTATCTCGTAGGGCTCCCTCGGGCCAATTCCCTTGCCGATTGTTCCTCCACGCGATTCGCGCCTTCTCTTTTCGCCTTTCTCATCCGTCCGCCAATTCGTGCCTTTTCACCTCTTCATCTCGTTCCACGTCTTCCACGTGGAATACCGCCGAAAGATGGCCCATCCTGGGCCGGCGATATATGCCGAATTCGCGCACGCATCGTGTCCTTCCTTTTTTTTTCCGGGTTGAGTCACGTGATACGCACGCTCAGTTGCGTATATTAAGTGTGGCAGGGTAAGAAGGAGAGAGAGAGATGGGGCTGTGGGAGGGCGAGGAGCGCACCTGCGAAGAAAGAGAAAAAGAAAATGCAAGCCAGATATACCGGTTGCGCCGAACCACCATCGCTGATGCCGATGTCCAAAGTAAGGAAGATGGAATCGACGAAGGGAAAGGAGAGGACCGTATATGATTTTACGGTTTATGTAGATCGCAACGTGATGTCGGGAACCGGGTTGGCGAGTGCTCGACACTTTAGAGCGATGCGCTCGCCGGAGACATGGGAGATGATCGGCTCTTCGTGCACCGTGCCGAGGAGAGAAGAAATTCGTTTCTTTACGAGGCTGCCGCGTCGAAAGCTTTATTCCGGTGGAAAGTTTTTTCGCACCGAATTACGCGTACCCCAATTAATCGATCCTTTGCTCGACTTTAAGAAGTATAAGTTCGAAATGTGCGAGCTAACGAGAGCTCTTAGTCTCGTTGTATCACCTTCGTTTCTTGCTTCCTCCTTTTTGTTCATTTTCCACGGGTATGTTCGTAAACATTCGTTTACCTCTTACTTTGCTGCCAAAGAGTAAACGTCTGTCATTAGAGCGGACGTGCGCTACTTATCTCTATCACGCTAGCAATTTTCCAAGGATTTTTGTTTATTGCGTAGACTGTGTTATTATTTCACTGCGGGCAGCAGCTCCGGCTTCGCGCACCTGCCATTACAATAATTATCCACTTTTCGGATAAATGTATATTCCACCAATAACGGGTATTTGTTTTTAGGATGGGGAGTGTGTCACGCATACGGGAGGCACTTCTCCCGTTTTTACGCTTCTTTCACGGTATCGATACTTTAATCGCTCGGCCAACGATCCCGAAGCAATTCCTTTCTGCCGACGGAGAAATCTTGTCCTTCCTCTCTTTCTCTTCCCAGAACTAACGAAGTATGCGATATCTTTTCTATAAAAACGCGCCGTGTTCTCGCGTTGTCGAAGAACAGAATTCGCGATAGGGTCGGAAAAAGTTACATTCGTCCCCCTTTCGAAGCACCTTTGGCTTCGTTTCCGTTCGATTGCGTGCGAAACGACGATACCACTCGTTGCGATTACCTCGCGACACACAATGTACCCCATGTTTCCGAAGCCCGAGGCGTTAATTTCTTTTTTCGTCGCAAGTATGCGGGCACCGTGGCAATTGCAGGAGCGCAAACACTCGCGAACCTCACGCAACTCCGAGGTTCAATTGATACGAATTCACCTACTCTTCATTTTTATTCAACCCTGAGAGTGCCGGTTCTTCAGGTGATTAAACGCTATTGCACGAACGCCCGCCGAGCACCCTCAATCGATATTCTTTTAATATCGAAACTCTTCGATGTCCACCGCGAAGGTACTTCGCATTTCCAAGTTCATCCGTCTGAACTTTCGCTCGTCCGATCGATTCTCGATGAGTTTCTCACGAGAGTGAATCGTTCCTCCTGGTCATCTGGATACCCGAAGGATACCTTAGAACAAAGCAGTACTATGTTTCAGCAGGGATAATGGGAACGGCCGAAGAAACGAAGCTGCAAGAGATTAGTCAAAAAGTAACGACAAGATTGCCCCACGGTGGATGCCTTGCGTGCCTCTAAACGGAACCAAAGATGAGAATACCGGGGCTAACGATATCCCGCGGTCGCACACTCTCGTGTGCGCATGCGCCGACGCGCGGCGTATCGTGTGGGTAATTTGCGATGTCTCTTATTTCTGAAAAAAGGAATGCGAGGATGAGGTGAGGTGGTGGAGGAGGTGCAGGAGGTGGAAGATGGGAAGGAGGACAAGAGAGGATGGAGAAGAGGAGGAGGGCTGAGGACGAGCGGCGGGGTAGAAGAACCGTGGAAAAAGGCCGACGCTTGTGTGTGAGAGCTGTATTTTTCGACTTGGACTTATTTTTCCTGTGGAGATCACACCTGCTATTAGGTACAGGTAGCGACCGTGCCGTTGGCTTTCGATACAAGCGGGCGTTGTCCAAGGGATGCTTCTCCGACGGGATGCACGCGAACAGTCCACGATACTCTCTTCACGCTTCTCTCCGTGATCTCTCTCCTCTCGCGGTAGAACTGCGAGCACCGAGAGGACACCAACGAGGAGGAGCTGCTGCAGCAGGTAGCTAAGGCAAACCGGAGTGCGCTCTCTCAGAGATAGAGTGCCACCCGCCAAAGATTATTGCGTAGCCTGCTTTTCGCCTGATTCGGGAGCCTTTCGCGAACGGAAGGGAACGAGTTTCGCGAGAAGCAACGAGAAGTGTCCACCTTCGGGCCACCGTCCGATTTAATTAGGTTTTAACGTGTTAGCTAGAGCCCTCGTACGTTCGAGATAAAGCATCTTAATTTTCTTTATATTTAGAGCTCCAAACGCGGAAACACCCGCGCGAGAAAGGATATTCGAGATACCTAAGTTCAATACGTACGCAGAAAAGATCTTACCCTGGCGCGGAATCGCGTCGGACGTGTTTAAATGTTCTCCTCTTGTACATTTTTCGAATCCTCGCGACACGCTAAAACGAAATGCCAGATAGCAAGTGTGTAGCTTCATTAGTTCTCCGACAGTACACCGTAAAGAAATCAGTAGCCTACTTTTTTGACTGAGATAGGATCATACTCCTTAATGTCCACTGGCCGAATGGCAGTCGCGATTTTATTCGACGATCTGTGGGGAAAAAGAGAGGAGTTTGAGATCCAGGGAATTATCGTTACAGCGAGTTTACCGATTGTCACGACGTTTGAAAGATTCTCGAATTAAGTATCCCGCTGAAAGACTCGATTCCGAGGAAGGAAAGAGCCAGTTGTCCACGTTTTTGGAAAAACGACTGTACGGGTCCGGACGCAATACGGCAGAAGCAGTAACTATATGCCCTCTTAATGCCTCGAAACCCTTTCGAAATGGCGTCCATTTAAATTCTTCCTGAATTAGTAACTATTAATGCTATTAGTAACTTTTATCGAAGCTAAACAAAATCTGGGATTTACATGTAAATTTAATTTGGAAAACTAGCTGCAAAATATCAACATTTTTCCTTAAAACATTTGCGCGAAGGTACCGCGACCTGAAGGGGGTTGGCGTGCTTCTTAAGCGAAGTGAAAGCGCAGGGGGCTCTACCCCCTAAGTTGATTAATGATGTATCCAACGAGTAAGAGTTTAATTGGCAACGCGCTTACCGCTGCTACGAGGCGCAACAATGCCTCAATCCTCTTCTCTCGAAACAATCATTACTCTCTAATTAGTGAAGTATACGAAGCACGGCGGTTTACGTCGACGGCAGCAGCAAGAATTCGAGCTTCGTCACTAGCTTACTATACGACACACCGACCTCACAGATTAAATTATTAGTTCCACCTAACCAGTCCACTCGATTATAACGAATTACGTTTGAACTAAACGCGCGTGTTTTCGGTGTAAAGGAAGAATATTTGTTGGTCAATTTTTAATTGATCGTTACTTGCGAATGCTCGTGCACGGTCTGATTACATAGCAATGATCCTGAAATTAATCTTTCGTTGTTTGCATACATTTTAACGCAATTAACGAATCTCTACGCGAATTTTATGGGAGAACTCGATTGAACGCTTTTGGGTCACTATTCGTGATAGCGGAATTTATCGGAATTCGAATTTCCCGCCATCGAGCTCGTTAGGGGATTCATTGATATTCTAGATCTATTAATATTAATATACTAATATATTAATATTAGCTTATGCGTCTTTTAACTCTTGCGTCTCTAACTAAAAATTTGGTCTGTATGTTTATAACCGTGGTACTTGCGTATGTACAGCTCGAGAGGGGACCACCACAGTGAAAATCATTCTCTTTAAATTTTTGTTTTCTTGCACCGTAATAATTTGGAAACATTTAAAAGGAAGCGCAAAGTTAAAATCACAAAAACGGATGAAGTAATTCTTTTTTAAGCGGCGCAATGCGCTAGTGCACCCTACCGTTACTTACAGAGGAACGACCGTTTTGATACATAAATCGTGCATCAAATTTCTGATAAACACGGCGATTAAACGTTAGATATGTGTATAAGAAAATTGTAATAAGTGTCTAATAGGGTGTTTCTAAACTATTCCCATTTTATTTAAGACTTGGTCGAATGTATCGTGCACAAAATACAATGTACCAGAGTACTATGCTTATAGAACAGCGTCTAAAAAAACTTGAACAGCTTGATTGATATAATATGAGGAAAGCGTTAGAAACATAAATATTGCATTATCTCGTCCTGTCTCGACAAGACTTTAAATGTCAAAAATGTCCATCCCCAAAAGAAGAACTTTACATAACAAAATCTGTAAAAATACTACTAAAACTACCCGGATATCGCGATAATAGACACGAGGGTTAACGTAACGAGAATAAATGTGCTAATGTTTTGTGAAAGTATTCTGAGTTGCATCAACATTGTAGTACTTATCGACCGAGTGCGCTAGCAGTTTCTTCGCCAAACCGTCAGGCGTGAATTTGGCGCTCATTGACGATAATGTATATTCTTTGTACAAATATGACTATTCCGTTAAGAAGTGTACGTATCGGTAAAATATTTATCGAGGAATAAATAAGTAACGCGCAACAGTGTTCTCATTTAGTACTTAGGAGTATATTTTAAATGGTAAGCATTATTGTGAAAACACTTTCATTCACTATAATATTTAATGATAAACTTCTGTAGATGCATACTTAACCTCAAATGTAAGAGAACCTTTTCTATCTTAGTTAAAGGTTATGTTGATGAGCGTTCAGAAAATCACTTACGATAACATAATTATTATTTACTAACGTTAACTTCATTTACACTTTCAAATACCTCGAGACTATCCGTTAAGATAAAACACGAATCCTAACCTATTATAAGACTGTATCCAAACGGTGAATCTTGAAATAAAACCTAACTTAAAATAATGACATATTCTGTATTTTACCACTTGTTATTTGTGCAAGATAATAAACAAATCGTTTAATTGAGAGTAAAATTCGGTAGACCTGTTGGTACAATATTTTTTATTTTTTGTAGTGACAGTATGAATCCTGATATTCAAAGGAAGGTACATCAATTCGAAACTTTCGTAAATGATGTCTTGAGAGCAGATCTCGCCAAATTAGAGCAAAAATTGAATGTTGTAAATAGTGATTTGGCGGAATTTATTCAGCTTAAAAGTGTAATAACAACTTTGCAACAAACTGCTCTTGAGAAGCAAGGGTTTAAAACAAAAGTAGATATGGGGCAAGGGTTCTTTATGCAAGCTAAAGTTCCGGATGCCTCAAATATATTTTTAGACGTTGGTCTAGGACATTATGTTGAATTCACCCTTGATGAGGCTATGGTAGTCATTAATGTGAGAATTAAACTTTTCAACAGACAAATTGAACACCTTCGTAAAGAAGTTGCGAGGACGAATGCTCACATCAAGACAATTATAATTGGTATCAGAGACTTACAGGAAGTAACTGACAAGAAAGAAATAACGTGAAATGTATGAAAGAATCGCAGATTATGTAAATAGGCTAAAAAATTGTAAACATCGTAAATAAATATTTATTTTTTGTACAAATTAAATTGTACTGTTTCATAAACGTTTCACTTTTTTATAGATTTCCGAAACTTCGCCGTTATATTATGACCAACGTATTCGTTTAGTTTAGCGGAAAATTAGTAAGCTTCTTAAGAAATATGTTATTAAGTAAATCATCGCGCTTGCAATATTTTTATTATTTTTATTGATGCTATAGCATTTTACATGAATATCATTGCGCGGGAAAGAGGGGAAAGATATCACTAAATTCGATTTTGCCGAAGATTTGGAATGATAACCGACACGACCATCAAACAAAGATATTTCTCTGAAATCGCAAAGGTAATGATTTATATTAAAAATATAATGATTTATATTTATGTTGGATATCGTTTGATTGCACACTTACCGTATTATTTGACGACTTTAATGATAGTCTTTTATCGGACCGTCAATTATAATTGAAAGCATGCATCGCGCATAAATAAAAACTATAGATCTTATTTATTATACAGAAATCAACAGAATATTAAAAATAGTAATTAAATGTAGCGTATATGAAGATGTATAAAATACGACATAGTTCATTCGATATACACGTTATTCTATACTTGACTTTTGATTTCTTATGTTCAACAAATAATTATACTTTCTTGCAACATTTTTAATCGATTGGCGAATTCTAAGAAGAAGAGACATTTGTTTGTAAGATATGAAATTGATATTTAACAATATCTTATTGTTCTATAATATTTATTTTGTTTACAGCATTGTTTATTCATCGTGGCACATTAAAACATCTATGGAGAAGGTTCTTTATGTTCGGAAGAAAGATCATTATTATTAATTTGCCGATACTGTGGGTACTCAATTCATTCACGGCTGTATCACAGATATCTTGGCATATAAACTTATGTGCGATATACAAGGTAACTTTCATTAGCAATATACATTTTCTTGCAATATATTTTATCATCTCATTATATTTGCCCTGAAAATTATGTTATGTTCGTTGGAAAGTATTATGTGTCCAAAGGCATTTCATAATTCAAGAACATATTACGACGGAAGAGGTTCTTTCTTTGTGTTTACCCCAAAATCATTCTCAATACCACCACGGTATGTCCTTTGTTCCCCACATCGGATTATACATGCAAGAACTTATGCATATACATGTAAAACTAGCCTTCGTAGCACTTTTTCCCCTTGCATTCCTGTAATTGTCATCTTGTACTTTGATATTTAAGCTGCTATTCAGGCACGCTCCAGTGAAGTCGAGGGCCTGCATAGCTTATTTCAAGTGTTTGCTTACGTACTTATGAATATATTAATGTCCCCTATTGGGTATAAAGAATGTTCATACTTTGTCTGCCCATTACCCTTTTAAGATCCTGGAAGAAGTCCTGACTTTGAAGAAATACAGGCGGTATGAGCGTCAAAGACTTCACCATCAGCATTTATAATATGCTAAGACCCTATTAAAACTGACTTACTTTTAGTTACTGTCGAGGTAAAGTAATACTATTCGTAGCTGCGACTATATTATTGTTATTTAGTGTTTAAAACACAATGACAAAAATTACAGATGATTAGCTATATAACATACGTACGTTTCCCACAATCAGTTACCAATAATCTGTTTATTTTACGACATAGGACCTATTACAAGTTTAAATTTTGTTCACTTAAATCAAATTTTACTTTTTTATAGAACTATTGCATAATCAATATCATGTTTACACATTTTTGGAAAGATATCAAAATTTGATCAAAGGTAAATAGATTTTCGAATATATAATATTATATAAATAACTGCTTTGTATAGGCTATATTATAATATTGTTAAATCAAATTGGCAAATTCACATATCCATGCACAGATTTAATAGAATTTAAATCTGTAGTATTAAAAATCATACCATTGTCATATTTCCAGTAAAATCGGTTACAATGAGTTCGATGTTTACTGCCACCTTGAAATTTACTTACGTAAAATTACATACAATCGCAAACCTGACTTAAATCACTATTGCATATGAATCGCCTTAGTTTCGATTCTCACCGCAAGTTGCGCTGTGATTTGTTCAGCGTTACCTTGGAAAACAGCGTATATGTATACATATTTTGCTTCCACGAAAACAGGAAAGATAGTTGTGTATACAAATTATATTCAATGTAGGTTTACATAGAGCGGAGCGGTTTGAAAATGAATAAACAAGTAACTCGTGCACAATCAACAGAAACCGCACATTCCTAATATACCGTATATCAATAGACGATGTGCGCTTCTATCGTCGCAACGAGAAGCTCATTGAACTGAACTACCGACGCACAGTAAAATAATACGGAGAGACAATACAGAAAAACTTGTAGCAGAGGCGCATCAGGAATAAATTAATTTTACCGCTTAATAGTACGTGAAATTTATTTCACTATTTAAAAATATCTCTTATTGTTGATAAGAAATTAATGGTAGGGAGTATGGGCATTTCAAAACACGATATATTGACAATATGTATGTGTCGATATTAAATATCGCTCTATTACCGACCGCACGAGGAGAATGTGCGCTATAACCTGTGCAGTCGGCGGTGTGATGGAGAGTTCCATGCGCCACCGCAGCTCAGGAGTGGGAGAATTCCGGATGTCGCGTGTATTTATTTCACGGTCACCTGAGATCGTGGATCGTGGGCAGTGCTGCGATTTCGAGCCTCACAGCACGCTCGCGCATACAGACGCAGCGCTCGTCGGTGAGCTCGGAAGCGCTCGGGTCGCCGAGTGAGAGGGAGAGTATCTCCCGCCCTTCTCACTCCTCACTAAAGCAAGCCACGCTTGTTTCGTTTCGGTCGTCTCGCCTCTCGCGCGAACAGGCGTGAATTTTCCAAGGCCCGCGATTCGACCGTCTGTAAATTTTCTAAGTCCCAGACGCGCAGGCTATATACAGAAAAAAAAAATATCGTAATTATTAAGAAATATTTTTTCAAATGTGTACAATGCATCTATTCTTTTAAAATAAGTATTTTTATTTATTTAAATAAATACTTAATTTAAATAAATAATTGCATTGCATACATTAAAACATATTTTTCTAATATTACGATATTTTTTCAGTGTAGGCATGTCAAGTATATGAAAGAATCAAATATACAGGGTGTCCCGCAATAGGTGTAATCCCCACGAAGGGCTGAAGTGATTCTAAACCACATTTTCCTTAGTTAAAAAGTTCGATGAGGCTTCATTTTTGAATTATTAAGGAAAAACATAGGCAAATGAGCGCGCCCGTAGAGCCCGCGCTCAGGGCCGTGATGCCGCCACTCACAATCAGCGCGTTGTGGACGGGCGTACGGGTGATCGCGGTGGTACGGCATGAAGCGTCGGACGGAAATTATGGGTGCTTCCGATAACCTATAGTTGAGTTGATTTTTGTAGGAATAAAATATACGATAGGTACAACCGCCTAGTATGACAACCGTACTTCATGACAACTCAATGCTGTCTTGTTGTCTGGATCTGTTCTGGATCTGATCTGATCTGTTCTAGATCTGATCTGATCTGATCTGTTCTAGATCTGTTCTGTTCTGGATCTGTTCCGGATCTGATCTGGATCTGATCTGGATCTGTTCTGGATCTGTTCTGGATCTGTTCTGGATCTGTTCTGGATCTGATCTGGACCTGTTCCGGATCTGTTCTGGATCTGATCTGGATCTGATCTGTTCTGGATCTGATCTGGATCTGATCTGTTCCGGATCTGTTCCGGATCTGATCTGGATCTGTTCTGGATCTGTTCCGGATCTGATCTGGATCTGATCTGTTCTGGATCTGATCTGTTCTGGATCTGATCTGGATCTGATCTGTTCCGGATCTGTTCCGGATCTGATCTGGATCTGTTCTGGATCTGATCTGTTCCGGATCTGTTCCGGATCTGATCTGTTCCGGATCTGATCTGGATCTGATCTGTTCCGGATCTGTTCCGGATCTGATCTGTTCCGGATCTGATCTGGATCTGATCTGTTCTGGATCTGTTCTGGATCTGATCTGTTCCGGATCTGATCTGTTCCGGATCTGTTCTGGATCTGATCTGTTCCGGATCTGTTCTGGATCTGTTCTGGATCTGTTCTGAATCTGTTCTGGATCTGATCTGGATCTGTTCTAGATCTGATCTGGATCTGTTCTGGATCTGTTCTGGATCTGTTCTGGATCTGTTCTGGATCTGAACAATACTCGAACTATCGAGCCCGGTAGAAAATTTTCGAGGTTTAAGAGGCATGCTGTGCCTGAGAGCGCGACTCTCGTCGACGAAAACTTTCGGAAAATTCGCGAGCTTTTCATTCCTCGAAATGCCGGCGTTCGACTTCCACGATTAAGTATTTATTTAAATAAATAAAAATACTTATTTTAAAAGAATAGATGCATTGTACACATTTGAAAAAATATTTCTTAATAATTACGATATTTTATTATTTTTTATTTTTTTTTTCTGTGTATAGCCTGCGCGTCTGGAACTTAGAAAATTTACAGACGACCGAATCGCGGGACTGGGAAAATTCATGCCTGTTCGCGCGAGAGGCGAGACGGCCGAAACGAAACAAGCGTGGGTTGCTTTAGTGAGGAGTGAGAAGGGCGGGAGATACTCTCCCTCTCACTCGGCGACCCGAGCGCTTCCGAGCTCACCGACGAGCGCTGCGTCTGCATGCGTGAGCGTGCTGTCGGGCTCGAAATCGCAGCACTGATCGTGAGTGACACCATCTGGCAACTCTGATCGTGGGCAATCGCGGGCCTGCAATGAACTGCAATGGACCATGGTACAGCCCACGTGCGACTGTCAGGTGGAATACCGGTACGTACGAACATATTCAGTGAGTGTTTCTATATTTTCTACGATAAATTAGTGCCTTTTATCGGCTTAGACATTCAATTATTTTTTTCTTTTTCTCTTCAGTGTATCAAGCGACTAGTGCCGTATGTTGTCATGGAAGGATCCAGCTAGAGTTCGTCATCTCGTGCGTAGAACTGCACCGTTTAAAGTGACGAGTGCTTTGATCATTTTTACATTTAATTATTATGTTTCGCTAATTGACGCGATGGATCAAATGTTTCTTTTTGTTTAAATTGCCAATCAACGCTGTCACTTGGGGGAGGATTCCGGTCTGGTGGATTCTGCAACTGATTTACAGTGAATGTTTATACAGGATGTCCCAGATCAACAATCGTGGAATAAGTGGAAATGTAGAGCGGCTTGCGCTAAACAGAAAAGTCCTGTATCGTTTTGCGATAATCGCAATAGTTTTCTAATGATTAATTGTGGAAGATCGGAGGAAAGGACGTCTGCTTATGGCAGCGGGAGGAACGCTGGAGCCACTGCGAGCTATAGGACGGCCCAGTTTAACAACAAACGAATGCAGGGCGCGGTGAGGAGAAGGATAACGCAAAAGAAGCCGGCCGTGAAACGGCGTCTTATCGTAATGGTACATTGTTTTTTTTTACGTTCTGCTTAACATTTTTTCTCTAAATTTTACTTTTTATTTCGCATATTTTTAATTTTTGTCAAACAGTCGAGGTTCGATTTATTTGTCGATATTTAAATATTAAATTCTTGTACTTCGTAAAAAGGGAGTTGCTTATATGCTATCGACATCGCGAAAAATATTCGTGTGCGCGTGTGTATGTATCAGAACCAATTTTTTGCACAAAAATCAGGTATAGCGTTGTGAGGTAACATTAACATCTGTGACCTGCCATCATGAACCGCTACGAAATTACGAGAAATCCAAATATCGAAGAATTCATATCTTTACTAATACTTATCGGACCCGGACAAAACTTGAGATATACACGTAGCAATAATACACCACAACGTATATTAAAAAGTCTCAAATTTTTATTGAGCGAATGAAAAATGGCAGCAAATTCAGATCTTTAATCGAGTAATTCGGAAAAATGGTCGAATGGATCCGGACAAAATTTGGCATGTACATCGAGTATATTAATTTTGATGCCATGAAACTTGTGTATAGTTATTTCCAATCGTTTCGAAATGGCGTCTATTTAAATCCTTGGTGCATTCATAGCTTCAATATCACGAAATCAAGCCAAACAAGATTCGAGATATACGCGTAAATATACGTTAAAACGTAGGATGTTTATTTGAAAACTTTTCCTAGAACTTCTGGGCCAAGCACGAACCCCGAAGTTCACTAGCGCCTAACGCAGAAATGTTTCATTAGGAGCGCGAGCATTCAGTTACCTGGAGCGAAACGAGAGCGCAGAGATCTCTACCCCTTAGTTAATCCTGCGGAGCAAGGACCACCAGGTCGGGTGTCGAAAACAGCCACCTCCGTCTCGTGAGACCTGCCAACTGGTGTTATCCTCGATACAATAATAACATGCTTTGCATCGAGGATCACACCAGGCCAAGAGCTGTACGCACCTCTCACATAGTATTCTCATGCAGGATATTCTTTAATCGAGCATGGTAACCTTTCCTTAACATTGCGCTCAATTGTTAGACGAAGAAAGGTGGATACTCTAGATCAGTGGTTCTTAATCTTTTGCAAAGTGACGGGACATTTTTAATTAAAAGGATACTTTGAGGAATGCCGAAACTATTAACACGATTAAGATCATATTTTTGGATGGTGTTGCAACCGCCCGCTATACGACAAAAGTTCAAATTATGGCATTTTTCTGCTCCCTCCATATTTACTATCTAGGTATAATATACATTGACACTTTCATCATTTCGCGGAACATTTGTAACGAGTTCGCGGAAAACCAATTAAGAACCACTGCTCTAGATACTGCAAGACCGTGAATGCGATTGATAATCGTGTATTTCATTACAATGCACAATACATTATGTATACGTGTGGTAATTAGAATTAGATCTTGGCTGTCGTTAAGAGCGACGTAGACTTCAAGATCTATAGAATCGGTGAGATTTATAAAATTCTAATCATGGAAACGATTCCGAATAGATGGGATAGGGCAATTCTAAGGGCGGTGGTGGGGTCTGTACCTGCTGGCTTCTTTCGTGCCAGCCGTCTCCGCTGGGTGCATGATACAACCCATAATTAACGCCGTTTGTTGCTATCCTTTTGAGTCCTTGTATACTTGATAGTATCAGAGCCATTTTAGCCAGGATCAATGCCTTGCCGCCAAGCACAGCTAGGAATTGAAAGCCCATAGGTATTAATATAGATCCCATTAAGAGCAGCCCCATCATCATAAATGGCATAACGTGGTGTCGCCTGCGGTGTCGACGTCTTGCTAAAATTTAACGTTAATTAACATTCTCGTCTCATTGAAATATCTTCGACTCTTTTCCCGCTCTCTGTTACGACATCGCAGATAACGTGGACACGTGCAACGTACTACAATAGCAGTATGACTTACATTCTCCGGCATGACTACTTTCAGAAGATTTAAAAGTCTCCATAGCTAACTTGAAATTATTCGTGAGATTATCGACATCGATCTTAACAAGGCGCGTACGGAATACGTCTTTTAAACGTTGTACGAAAATATCGGACCAATTCGCGCTATGGCTCGCACTGGTGTAGTTATCTTCTTGCCTAAAAGTCGCGTAAATTTAACGTGTAAATAGAAAATAATGACGAGAGAGATTTATTTATTTCTTTATGCGAAAAAGCAATTGCGCTAACGGTATTCGGTATTTAAACTGAGGTTTACCTACCGAGTTGTCTCATCGCGCGTCGAATTAACTTCTTTACTTGTAAAGCTGATTAAGTCTATTCCGTCGATAATTGGTATAACATCGTCCATCAGCATTGCCTCCACGGCTGCAAGGGCCCGTTTTTGAACACAACTTCGAAAGGTCTTAAAAATGTCTTCGTGGCCTGAAATATCCCATCCGATCAAAGGACAACTTTTCAGCAGTGATTGTAGGCCCGCATTCCATTTCGAGTCATTACTGCACCGTGTATTTTGCACGATAGACATGAGCAAAATTACATGCACCGCGACTAGACGCATCTGAATCTGGAATAAATGTTGAATTGAATATTTCTTTCTTTTTATCATTTTACAAGATAGAAATGGAGAATTAGTTGTATTCAATTCTACGGGGCGGGGGGGGGGGGGGGACTTTAACTTTGAAGTCAAGGTTTACAAATAATTGACAAACGCATGGTTATAGCACCATACTCTGCAACATATAGAAAGAAACAATAGTAAGATTCCCGTCCTGATTTTATTTTAATAGGCATTTTTTAAACCCGAAACTTTTAATACTCGATGTGCCGCGCCCTTTATAGCAAACATATTTTTTTTGTATCACAAACTCTACGTAATCTACTCCAAAAATTTCCCTTCCCTGACAAAATGGTAGATCATAATTTGTAATTAAGATTTGCCATCAATACCATACTGTGAGCTCCTGTTTAATTCCAATGAAAGTCGGATGGCACCCTGTGTACGCATTAGTTATCCACGCATCGGAGGTAATCACGGAAAATCCATTTTTCTGCGAAGGTATATCCTTATTTCTTCTTAGCTATCGTTTCCCACTCATTCTCGTCTGTGAAAAACTGAAACTAAAAAAAAAAATATATATACATATATACACAAATATTCCTTTTTATAACTCAACCTTTGTTGTATTAGCGTAGTTAAAAGAAGTAAAGAGAATTGAGCTACTATACTGGATATACTTCTCTCATAAATTCACTATTATAACAGATTATTGTAAAACCATATAGTACTTGTATCTCTCGGCAAAAGCACATTTATTTGTTTCAAGTGGAAAGGTATTCTTACCTGAAAAAGTATCGCTATTCAAAAAGGACGTGTTCGTTAAATCGTGCAGTATCGTACTACGGGCAATGTCATCTGAGCCGAGTGTATATATGCCGATAGAAAATAGGTTAAAATGCGGTACATCGAACAATTACAATGCACGGAATAGTAGTATGATTGCAGTTGCGAGCTGTACGCTTTTATGGTTGAACGGGTTGTGCTATAATCGTCAACAAGTGTACTTACGGATGCCCTTACAATGCATCGCGATAGAAGTTCCGCATTTTATAAAGATATTTTCGTATCTGATAGCAACAAGCGAAATTACTTAATATACAAACGTTAAAAGAAATCCAAATTTGATATTTGGAATTAATAAGTTTGAAAATTTTATCTTGTTTTCTATGTAATTTATGCAAAATAATATATTCAAATTCGGTGAGCACGAAATATTATTAGATACAAGTAGGGTAATCGTAATACGAGCGTAGTTTCTTCGTAACAAAAACGTGGATTTTTATGATATGCCATCAAGGAAGAAACGTCTACTTAATATAAGACATATTGCAAAGTATATAACAATGTTTTGAGCTGGAAAACGTAATTCAGATTTCATTTAATGTTAGAGATTTTGTATGGGACCGTTCCACCGTGCGGAGACTTCGAACGCGGTCAAGCCAGACGCACGTGAAATGTTCTGGAAAACGTATGTCGTTTCCAGTACAAAATGCATACTGTTGAACTTACAATTAGTACATTTTATTACTTTAAATAATATAGGGAACTGCTCAAACTTTTTAGTACGATTATACTTCGTAAATTCAGGATAATCGTTTTAAAATCGCGACAATTTATTTATGCAAATTAAATAAAAATACAGTAATACACGTATGGTTAAATATTTTT
Organism: Tiphia femorata; assembly: GCA_944319695.1. NCBI lineage: Eukaryota > Metazoa > Arthropoda > Insecta > Hymenoptera > Tiphiidae > Tiphia > Tiphia femorata. Next base: position 9,479,538 of record OX090902.1, read on the forward strand.
ATTGCAAAAACATTAGTAGCTTAGTATAAATTAATTTTACCATTAGATTGAAAAAAACGAACGTCCCGAATGAATCGTTCTATGAGAAACTAACTTCCCATAAATTTACAAATAATCAGTTACCGAACAAATTTATAATATACCTTAACTGTTATGGATAAGCACTGTAAATCTTCTAATTTGCCGTATTTCATTCGAAGAATTCGTTCAGGATTGAAATGTACAGCAAGTCAATCACAGTTGCTAGATTTTTTAGGATAGCTGATTTATCCCTGTATTGAAACGTAAAAATCATTGGAACCTAATTAAAGCTATACTAACACCTTTAAGACGTACTTTCCTGATAAGTTCGAATCGTAATCTATCCTATGTGTAAATAAATAAATTGTAAAAGAAAAATCTATTAAGGAAGCAAAATATAAATTTGTAATAATATCTTATATGTATATTTTATTAGATGCCACGAACAGAATGTTTTATAAACATTACAGTAGTTTAGTACTTACATCTGAGCAAACAAAAAAAAAAAACTTTACAGAAAGCAACTTAAATGAACCTGGTCAGATATTTTAAATTAAGAATATTACAACCTCTGCATCAAAATGTCGGTTCTTACAAACATGCTTCACATTTTCTGAGTACAATGGGCATTAAAGATATGAAAGTATTATGTTTTTATTCTACAATTCTTGTTTCTAACATATGCACAAAATTCTTTGTGGAATCAAAATAAATCGATATATCGCTTGCTATGTTTATGATAACATGCACTTTAAGTTTTTGCAAGCAGAATTTATTTAAATTTCCTTGACAGTCACTGCGGCTTCTAACATCATGCTTTATTCATATTTATATGGTTATACTGTTTGCGAAACTATTAAATCTTCGCAACCAGATATAGTAACCTCATTAATTCAACGCAGTAGACGTTAGTACAGCGACTCCTCGTTCATAAAAACTATGCTGTTCTTGACTAGGAGCAATATTTAAATCAACAGTAAAAAGTAATTCAGTTCGAGTGCTATTTAAATAAACCGGTAAAGATAATTTGCCTTTACTCGCTTCTTCGGTAGAGGATCGCATCCAAATTAACATAGTTACAGGTAAATCGGTCATAATAGTAGAGGTAAGATATAATTGATTGTCTTTGCATTGTGCACCCTGCAATTTCAGGCCTGTCACTGCAAAGGAGCAATCACCTGTAGCAATATTATTGCCATCTCCAATGGTCACTTCTAATTGTAATTCTTCAAGTGACCAACTATTAGCTTGTGCTATGCATTGTCGCGTTGCTGTAATGTATGCTTCTGGATTTAAGAGACCACCTAACCAAACTGGAAAACTCTGAAAAAGAAACCAAAATTAATTACTTTGAAATGCAGAGTGATGTGAATTAATACAGAAGGCAAATGAACCTTAATTTCTTTAGCTCCACCCTGGGATACTAAACGCGAGACCTCTTGTAGCTGTGACACTCTGTGGCTAAAATCTGTAATCCATTGTATTACAGTGCAGCCTCGTGGTACTGTGTATCTTCTCCAACCAGCAGGTAAAATTCCTTTTACCAATTCAGATAGCATTGTTCTGTGATAGTTTGTCTGCTTCTTTTCGCCCTGCAGTATAATAATACACAGTTATTTGTTACTTGTTAATATTTCTCTGCCATAATGCTTTACTTCATGGTATTTGCATAAACAGTATACACATTTCAAACAACTATAGGTTCCAGTTATAATGAGAAACCACATCGTACACGCATTGGCCATTAATACATTAATATTCGTTAAAGCACATAATATTACCTGACAAATCAATACGACATCCTCCAAATCATGGATGACATCTTGAAGCAATTTCGCTCCGCTATTAACTTCTCTCTCAAAGTATCTATATAAAGGATCTTTAATATTTTCAACTGTGCGTTTCAATGTCGGTAAGTTCTTTGGTAGCAATTGCAACCAAGTTGATGCTGAATTGTGTAATGTTCTCATCCAGGAAGGACGTCCATCTGCTTCTGCTTCCCTAGGTGTATCTAAAGATTCTTCGTTAGAATAGGCTAATTCATCTTCATCTTCGAGTTGTTGCATTTTAAGAAGTTTAGATACCAAATCGGTTCCTCTAGTTGTTAGAAGCACCTTCTCTGCATTATTAGGCAGACCAAGCCACGATGGTGTCTGTCTGTCGGACAGGGACTCTATCCATTTCAAGAAATGATCACGTCTGGTGCCATCAGGCATTGTAATATGTCGCTGTGTTCCTTGTGCCCCGTCTACATTAGCAACTAACGCGAAATCAGCTTCAAAGGAACGGGGTGTAAAAAGTTTGCTCAAGAATGATGCCAACAAACGTTGATCATAGTCATTGTCAATTTTGCCACCATAAATACATTGCGATAGTAATGTAACTAAAGCGTCCCATGGAACTTTTTCAGGCGGCAGATTGGTTCTGCCCATTGCAGTAGTCTCAATCCATGTATCGAGTGTATCACAAGCAACTCTCAAGTCACTCTCATTAAATTCATAATGCTTGGCCCATCCCAATGGTGCATAACGTAGACGTTCTTGTACAATAGCATGGAACCATGCCAGAAGGAAATAAAGGCGCGCCCTTTCGTTTGGTGCCTTCATCATGCGCGATGCTGGTACAGTACTAAAAGTACGTAACAAATTGGCCCGTATACCAGGAGGTGGTTCAAAAACGAAAATTCTACCAGCCCTCAGAAGATTTACTGGCACTTTAGGATTAATCTCCATTGTGAGGAATAATCGAAAACTAGTATGTGGTTGTAGACTATGCAATTTCTTCTCCAATTGCACTAACCATTGTGGTGCTAAATGCACATTCTTCAGTAGTACCCATCTACCAGCTTTCACTGCCATGTTAATCGCTCTATCGGCTTGATTAAATCCTTCTGCTGACCCAATTGCGATGCTTGCAATTTGTTTTCCTAGTTCTGCTGCCAAATCATCTACTCTGCTTGAAGCGTCGAAACCAGGCACTGAGCAAAGCAGAGCAGGTACTGTAGCTTTTAGCTGATTTTCAACTACAGATGCTAAATCAAGCTCAGCTTCGGCAGCAGCCATGAACGACTCTCCAAGCGCAGAAGTGACAACTAATGATGCAGCCGCAATTACACGATCTGGTCGAAAAGCTTGTATTATCAATAGTTGATGCAAGGCCGTTCCCGTTGGGGACAATGGTTTTTCTTCATCCCACAGCCTGGGTACCCCAGTTTCTGGCGTCGGAGACTGTAACCAAGTACTGAAATCTGAATTTTCTTGAATTTTCTCTGCTAATTTTTTAAAAGCAGGAAGTCTAATACTTAAACGCATCATCGCCTCTTGCTGTTCCGAGCTTAAGTTTGCTACAGGTGGTGCGCGAATATTAAGTACACCTTCCTTTCCACGTAAGAAGAATGTAAATTCACTATCATAGGTGGATTCTGTCGCAATACCTTTCAAGTGTATTCGACACAGCAATAGGGCAAATGTTAATCTGTCAGTATGCAGCATTCCACGTGCAACTCGTTCATAACAAGCAGAGAATAAATCACTAGTAATAAGTGACAGTCTTTGCGTATAATCCATTATACCAGATAATTTTGGATTTTGTGATAATACAGATGTAAAGATATCTAAGAACATTTTTAGAGAATATTGATATAAGAAATGTACTTGGTTAAGACTATCCATAGTGAAATACATATTTGAACAGGCTTGTGATAAAGGCATGTATTGCTGAGAAACAGCTTCAATTTCTCCTATAACTTTATCAGTTTCTTCAACTTTCTTGCTGATATCAGCTGCTTCTTGTTTTAAGGTTTCTAGTGTCGTGATAACTGAATCATCATCCAGAATCTTTCCTTTAGCATCATTCAAAGCTTGCAGTAATGATTTCTCAAGCTGCCGCAGTCTTAGATGGAATTCGCCCTGCAGTTTAAGGAGATCAGATCGCTTCTCATCGATATCCGGCCGTTCAGCTTTTAGAACTTGATTAAGGCATTGGCTTTGTAAAGAACTTCTGGTGACAGTGAAATTCACAAACGTCACACGAGAACAGATATCAGGTGGAAATTCTACCGTCGGATCTCTTGTGGATAAGAATATTACAAAGGATGGTGACAGATCTATATCTTGATCTCCAAGGGTTATCAAAACACGCCCACCTGTTCTTCTTAATTCCCTGTTTAGGACAGGGTTCAATATTGGATCATAATTCTCTACATCTTGTACAAGTAAAGGATTACCAAAACGTAATGCACTTTCCAAATTTTTCCTAAACGAATCATCTAGGAAACTGGTTTTTGTGATCTTTCTGTCCTTAAATTCATTCAATATAAATTCTGTTGCTTGCCCGGATGGATCAATAATTAATGGATATCTGTTAAACCGTTTCAACATAATTGCATTTTCTGTGCAAAGATCATCAGTTGGTAGAGCATTAGCCTGCCATCTCAAACGTTCATCTGGATTAGATAAATATTCTGTCCGTGCAATATCAGGACGAAATTGTAAATTAGCATGTTGCAAATGTTGACACCAAGTACTAAACAGATTCTGACGATACTGTGAAAAAAACAGAATATAATATCACCGATTGTATCAAATGTATTATCCGAGTGAGGCTGTTTAAAAGAATATTGTGCTTACGTGTTGATCGAAATATCCAGCATAAGCCAAAAAGGCAGATGATAGAAGAACATCACCTATTATTGTAGACATTTGACTCTTAAATGTTTCACTTGTAGCTTCCCATCTTTCTCTTTCAATAACTAGAGACTTCAGCAAAGCTATTGATCGATCTACTTTGGCTTGAACACTTTCGAGATCAGCTTTAATTGCTTGCGCTTGTGAAATTAGCTGTGCATACTCTTCTTTATACGACGCTATACTTTGTTCGAGTTGGGCGATTAGATTCTTTACTTCCTCGCCCTTCATCTTATTTGTTTCCGCTTGCCGTTCTAGAGAATGTAGCTCACCTCGGAGCGGTTCAACGCGTTTTAACATATCGGCATATTCAATCTGAAATGCATGAGTTATTATTTGAACACATACATTTAACACGCAAAATATATACTTTTTCTTTTGTCTGTTAATTAGAATACCTGTGCTGTTGCCCATTTCACCAAAGGACCGCAAGCCATGCTAGCGCGGTTTACTTTTTCAAAATTGTAGTCGGGATTGCTCAGATAACGACCTTTCATTTTTTCTCTCACATCGTCGCTATACAATATTAATAAATCTGATGTTACATGGACAGTAATGAAATAAGTAAATAAATTTCATATTTATATAATTTAATTTACCGATTAGAATTCACTTGCTTTTCGACAAGTAATTTCTAAAGAAAATACTTCTATATGATAGTTTTTTATAATCAATTAACGATTTTGTTTAGTACAATATCTTTCTAATACGATTATGCGTAATGTATTAAACATAGTACATGGATGCATAAATTTAGACTTGCAACTGTTAGTGACAAATTCGTTGTTCATTATATACATGCAATAATTAAATACATATTTGCACTTTACCCTTATAAGCTACCATCATGTACAATGTTAATGATATTGGGGTGAAATTTCACCCATTATAGTCTTTAAGGGTTAATAATCTGTGCATATGTGTTAAAAATACAGTGTCTATTTACACAATCACTTTAACAGTGCTTGTAAATATAATGCAGGCAATTATGTTAAGTGTAAATAAATTCTAAATTTAAATTTTATTCAAAACCGGTTTAGGAAAATATAAATAAAATGAACTCATAATTAGATGTTTCATTGCATAGATGAATGTCAATATGTGAAGGTTGCATAAGTATTTGCTATCTTCACTTTAAAAAGATAAAACCAGCACACACAATTTATATAAAGAAAAATGAGCATAAAGTTATCGAATGGTGTCCATGTGTAATAAGTTTGTGTAAACTGGTTTCTTTACATTTTTGTTGAGTAAAAGAGACATGAAAACATGCTTACGTAATATCCTCAGTACTGAAATTAGAGACAATAGTATTGATAAAATTGTCTCTCATGATGACTGCGCGGATAGATTTCCAGTCACTGGCATTTTCGCCTAGCAATAAGCAGATTGATTCCAATGCAACCTTTACGATCGCAGGCGGATTAGCCATAGAGCGAACTTCGACTAAATGTTGTTTCTTTATTGACTTCACCGCTATACGGAAAATGAAACGGTTTCATATAGTAAAAAGAAACGTTACAAGCATTAGTTGAAATGTTAAGAATAGATTACACTAGAGTTATAAAAGTAAAGAGGTGTTGCAGCAACCTCGACAAATGCCATCAGTGGACCTAGAAAGTACACAGTTAGAGATGCGCCACAGATTGTGATTTATCTTTACAATTACAAATAGAAAACAAACAAATGCATACACCTTTTATTAAGAGCTGAATGCATTATTTAAACATTTTTATCTATGTTTTCTTTTTGTGCATATAAAGAAATGTTTTGTGAGTCAGCTGAAAAATATTAACACACATTATCAGAACAAAACATGTATCAAGCTGTTACAAAGTAGAGATTTCAGTTTAGATTAGACCCCTCGCGAATCTCGAACATTCAGCAGATGCTTAGTCTCTTGCTGTTTCTTACATGATATTCTCAGTGTTGAAGTTGACGATAGTGGGAATAAAACTGTCCTTCATAATAATAGTGCGTATCTGCTTCCAATCAGTTGCATTTTCCTCAAGTAAGAGACAAATAGATTCGAGAGCAAGCTTTACAAGAGCTGGCGGATTTGCCATAGAACGAATTTCCACAAGATGTTGACGCCTAATTCCTTTCACAGCTACTCCCGTTGCACACATTAAACACCACGGATAACACGTGATATACATAAGAAGACGATAAGAAAACAAAAGAAAAGCAAGCTACAAATTTCATGAACGATATAACACTCTCCTAATAGTAGCAAATAACTTCAATAAGACAGAGTAATAATAGAGTCACTTTACTACTTAAATAACCTTTACAAAACTGAAAACTTTGTTGCAAAGCATAAAACTTCTATAAATTAATGCAATATGTAGTATACATATATGCATAGATAACATACCGTTTTGAGCATCTATGACAGCTGGCTCAACTTGTGCAAGATCAGCCATAACATCTGCTGTCTTCTGATTTATAGCTACTGTTTGGATAGCTAACTGCTGTTGTATTTCTTGACTTTGAACTTTCTTCTTTTCTGCTTCTTGTTGGTCCTTAACCATTTGCTTCAATTTTGCATTTGCCGCTTCATTCTTCGCTTGTAGCTCCTGGTAAGGTGAATTATTAAAAACAGATTCTAACCAATATCAGAATGCACAATAGTTACAGTTTTTATTTTAATGTATTACACACCTTTGATTTTACGGCTAAGCTTTTTTGCATCTCCTCTACTTGTTCAACTGTCTCTGCAATTTTGCCTAAGCCAACATTTAAATGCAATTGTTGCTCTTCCAAGTCACTCCTCTTTTCTTGATATAATTTAACAAAATGATTAATGAAATCTAGGTAATGGCGGGGAGTGATAGCCATTGTTCTTGCGCCACGCTTTGCTAATCTTGCATTGGCTTTGTGTAATGTTTGATGTACATAAACAAATGCATTTATAACAGCATCTCTATGCGATGGCTGTGTTGGAATTAATGAACATACAGAAGGGAAATAATCTGGACATTTCCACATAGGTCTTTCTAAATCCACGCGACTAGTAAACTCTTTTCCTACTTGGAATAATGCATTGTCCGACCAATCACCAAACCAATTTAATACACATCTGTTAAAGAGTGCTGGTGATGTTGCTGCACGATCCTTTAAACCATCTGTACTTGGATTCATTGTAAATACAACGTGTAAATTTTTCATCACTTGTCCAGTAAACCATTTATACAATTCTTCATTAGAATCCAACATTAGACCTTCACGTTGTGCACCCTCTTTGCATTGTGTCATAAGAGTAGAATATTCATCTCCTTCAAATAATCCTGGGACTTCACCATTGGCCAGTAATGTGTTCATACGCTCTAAGAAACCTGAGTCTAGTACATTTGATTCGTCAAGTATAAAGGCTATTTTTTCATCCTTGCATCCTGATCTTCTCAAAACTTGACGTAAGTCTTCATCAAAGTCCTCTCCTGTGTACTTATTGTGAACCTTAAAAACACGATATTAGCTAATCTTTGAGTAAGAACTCGTGCAGTGTAAATTACAGGCTTTAATGAATCAACCATCAAGAAACAAAAAAAAAAAAAATTAGTACTGATATAAATATAAGTATATATACAAATTATACCTTTATTTGGAAAATAGAAAGACCATTCATCCATGCAACAAATCTGGACAGAGTTGTCTTACCAGCACCAGAGACACCAATAAGTAATAAGTGTCCCTGAGGCTGGCGGAAAATTCTGTCAATTCGTAGAACATGTTCAAGAACTTCGTCGAACAGCACCAGTGGTACATCCAGCTCTTCCTCATAAAAAACTTTTAATCTAGCTCTAACGTAATCTCTTAATTCTTGTCTATTTACAGGGACATAATCCTTAGACAACCAATTACTGTATAAAATTGGTCGAGATAGAGCCTTTTCTTTATCTACACCCATAAAATGTTTCAATGCTACTGTATCTATGTTTTTGTTTGTCCATGCACGTTCGGAGTCCTCAACCAATCTATCTTGGAAGAGACGAAGTGCTTCATGTGCCCATAATCGTACCAAACCCTCAGCAGACAAATTGTCTAATGGTCTGATTGCTTCACAAATGCCTCGCACCCAACGTGTCATTTCACGTGGCGAATAAACATAATGTGGCTGCATATCTTGAGTAAATCTCTCTTGGGAAGCCAAATAAAATTCTACCATTGCATTTGTCAATGGCTCTGCATATCCTCTCAAGGATGGAGTCAATCTATTACAAAGATTTGAATTATTAAAAATTAAAAAACCAAGTGCTGAATAAAATTATAACTCGATCTGCATTGGCAAAGTATAATTGTACATCAGAAATAGATTACCTAAGCATAGCACGTGTGAAAGTTCCATAAATTTGTTTAAGCGATGTTTCTCCTGGGTAGTCAACATAAATTACAGGTACATGTCGTAGAAATCTGTGGCTAAGTGGTTTTCTACCTGGATCTGTTGGTGGATTACAGGCACCAACAAATTGAATTCTTTCTAAAGTAACCCATGCTTGATCACTAGTTCTATAAAAACCTCTATGTTCAACTAGTTGTCTTAAGAAAGATATCACACGTTGAGTTCCATAATTGTCCATATCAGGTAAATTGATTTCATCGCAGAAAAGAACTAGCCATTTGCCAAGTTGTACAGGAGAAAGCACTACACCATTTGGCGTTTTACGATATTCGCAGTAGTGATCAAATGTTTTAAGTAATAACTCGGGTGTTGTAGCAGAAGAAAAATTAAGTCCCACTACTTCCATATCTGGTAATGCTCTTAAAGCAGAAAATAATGTCATAGTCTTGCCAGAGCCTGGTGGTCCACAAAGCACTGTAAATGAAATTCCTTATTAATATCACCATATTGGGCTTTGTGATTTCATATTATTTGTCCAGTATTTTATTATTTTATAGATATTATAAGAAATAACTTAGCCAATTTTATTCTATACTTCAATTCATTTCTTACCCAATGGTTTATGTTCCGCTAACCACGTGTACAATAAACTTTCATGCCGTACGGTATCCAATGTTGGTACAACAATATCAGGACTTGCTACTTTATGTGTATCTACTTCAATTTGGGGCACTTTGTTACTCCATAGGAGCCATTCTCCATGAATATGTACCTCAAAGTCTATAATCGATATATTGTTTTGCACTGGTAAAGGAACTGTCGTAATGGATCTAACAAAATCACCCAAATCAGATCTCACTTTCAATTTTGCATCTCCAGCAAAACTCCATAACAGAGCATATACCAGACATTTTGGCATATACCGTTCTAATTGCTCACTTGTCAAAGGAAAATCAATATGAACATGATTGTATTGTAAAACATTACGAACTGCTTGATTTAACATCGAAAACAAAGAACTGAGGGCTCTTAAACGTGTAAAATCCATTATATGTTCCTGTTTCATTGCATATTCCAAACAGCGCACAACTAATCCGTCAGGAGCAAAGTAACTTTGCAAAATGCTAGCTACTTCCTTTTGAACAGATAATGCAGGTGAAGTTACATCTTCTTTCTCTCCTGCTTTTTTCCCTAGATTATCTTCTTCTCCATCTTCCAATGGAATATTTCTTAAACGTAACATGTAATTTTCAAATATCATTTCTGTTGATAAAACATCTTCGGAGAACCAAACCATACCACAACGAGATACAGTAGCCAGTGTTGCATATTTCAAGTCTTGAACTTCAAACATTACCCTTACGTTTGGTGGTAAACTTAAGCGTTCACCATTAGGTAATGTGAGAAGTTTGTTATCATCAAGCACAGAATTCAAGTTTTCAACCCATTCTGGATCGACGTCTCCGTCAAATATAATCCACTGTCGTTTATTAATTTCTCCTCTCACATTATCAATGATTTTTCGTAGAATATGTGTAAATAACCCATCTGTCCATTCACGTGTATTTGGGTCTAATACACCATACAAAGTTTCTTTGCTGATTGCCTTTGGATCAATAACATGAGCTACACCTTCAACTCCTTCAAATCGTTCTAAAGCTTTTAATAAAACTTTCCATGCCATAGTTTTTCCAGAACCACTGGGTCCCACCATCATCAATCCATGATTCAAATTACATATTTGATATAGTTGTAATACCTAAATAAAAATTATATTATGGTAGATTTTATACAATTTTACAGTTGAACAATGATTATGCAATGAAATACGAAATTTAGTACACACGAGTGTACTAATCAAGTTACTTTACTGAAACATATTACAATTTGTACCTCACCTTCTCTACCCAAGTTTCACCAATCATCTCCTGAGTAAGCGTAAAACAAATAGCACAGAAATTGTAATGTTAGCAATCATAGACTCTAAACTCATTGTGAATTATGCAAAACTGCATTATTTATGATTTTTCCAAAAACAATTTTTTAGAAACATTATACATAACTTTATATACTTTGTTGACCCTCCAGGTAACTCAACTTATTTTTTTTATGTGCAACATGAGCAAACCATAACATATTGAACAAATTTGATGTGTAATATTATTGCGATTAGATAAGGAACACATTACCTTTTCTTGCCATGCGCCACCCTGTTCATCTCCCTCCCCACAGACAAGATATTCTTCTGTACATACTTTTCTGATCTGTTGTTTCAGTCCTAACATATATATATATATATATAATAATTAAAAGTGGGTCGTTCTTTACATATTTATGTTTCATATCAAACGAGATAATGGTTGATTACCTTTCATCTCAGCACGTGTATAATTCACATTAGGAAAGACATCGTTAAGTAAACTGAACAGCAGTGGGATGTCTTCAGCAACTAATTTGGGTACCATTGTTTCACAGACTGATTGAATCAAGATTTCTTGCTCTGGCAAGTTTTCTGCTATAGAAGCTTCATCTATATTAGTTTCTCCACGATTCTGCATACCTTCCTTTATCTTTTGAATTCGATCTCGCTTTACATTTCCAGCCGAAATCAACACAGATTTGAGTGCACGCAGACCAAAATCGTAATGAGATTGATTTGACAACTGTTCATCACATAGTCTAAAACAAAGTGGGTATTCAATTAACTAAAATTATTTAAATCGTGCATCATATTTACACTACAAATATATACTAAAGTATACAAGTAAAACATTCAATTATATCATACTTGAAGAATGGTACAATTTTGCATGCTAGTTTTTCCGCTGTTCTAAATCCTTGGCTGAAAAGCATTACTTCTGCTATTAATTGTCTATCAGGTGTAGTCATTGCCAAAGATCTAAATAACTTCTTCAAATTGTCAGGTAAGTTTGAACGACCAGCATAACCTGGATTCATAGTTATAAAAATGGCCATGTCAGTAGAAACTTTTACTTGTTTGCCAACTAATTCAACGCAAAGCGTTCCTTCTCTTTTGCCTTCCATTTGACTTTTCAGTGCTTCTTGAATAGTTTGTACTTGCTGAGATACAGCAGACAACATGCGTTCTTCAAGACGATTAAATTCATCAAAGCAACCCCAAGCACCAACTTGACAAAGTCCGACAAATATTCTACCCATAGCCTACAAATCATATTGTTATGTTTATGTGCTTTGTTATATCGTCACAAAGTATAAAGTATATTTTAAGAAATATACCTGAAAGTCGAATGTTTCATCGCAGTTAAATACTAGCACAAATCTTCCAAGCTGATGTCCTAAAGCTTTTACAGATTCTGTCTTTCCAGTACCAGCTGGACCAAATGGTGATCCACCAAGACGTGCCTCCAATGCTTGTGTCATTGTCAAATAACACCTATCAGTTAAAGGTGTTTGGACCAACCTGTCTTGCACACCTAAGTATTCAAATCCATAAAAAAACTTAGCATTCGCCATATGTATTGTAAGTTGTTGCAAAACTTCTGTCTGTCTTGGATCAAAATAAAATCTCATTTCACAGAGCCAGGCAAATGCTTTCGGATTTGAAACTTTGTTGGCAATCAATCTTCTGGTAACAGTACGTTTATGGACGAATTCATTAATTAAATGTTCTAATTTCTTTCTTCGCAATGGAGGTTGTTCTTGGAGCACAGAATCAGCTAAAACATTTAATGTAATTTCAACTTGCGCCAATACACGTTCCAATGAATTCTTTCCTGGATCAGATTGTGCCTCGTGCAGAGCCGCTTCCACATCTTCAGACCACAAAATTTGTGCAGCTAAGACAATGATCTGTGCTTGATAATTATCACACCAAGTCATAAATGCTTGAGGATTAATGTTTCCATCCTTAAATTGCTTAATATCTTGCACAGCTCTTGCAAGACTAGAAGCTAATGTTACTCTCATCTCTTTTTCGACAAGGCTCAACCATTCATTAATTTTTGGGTGATCAACAGTGGATACTGGATTTTGAAATATTACTTCTTCACCTTCACGTGAAGCTATACCTTTAATTATTGTGTTGTCGTCATTTAACAAAATAGCAGCTACACCAGCAAACATTTTTTTAAAGTGCTTCTGTAATCTTGCAACATTCTTGCTGTTACCAATAATCTCTAGTAAATCTTCATCACCGACAAAGTAGAATCGCGGGAAACTTGTACGTTCCCTTTCAAGATATTCACCAAGAGCTTTCTGGATTTTTCCAAGAAGATCTGCAAGGCGTTCAAGAGCTCTTTGCACACCAGGGATATTAAGAACATCCATAACCATTGGAGATTTCGATACTTTTTTCATCAAGCCCAAAAATTCGGAACTAATGCTTTGGAAACGGGATGTTTCTACTGGTAATAAAGTCTTAATGTCAGCACTTCCAGAGAAAATTCCCTCTAAATAGACCCATCTTCGTTGTACGTCTATCCAGATATCAAATAACGCATTAATTCTGTTTAATTTTTCTTCCCAAGTTAATGCCTCTTCTTCAAATACCTTGTAGTATGGAGATAATTTCATAGCAGCTACTGAGTTAATATGTTCTTTAACTTTATTAAATAAATCATCCCAACCACGAATCAATCTACACTTATTTTGATAATTTATTAAGTCCAATTCATATGTTTGCCAGGACTCACGGACTTGCTTTAAGAACTCCTCTAATGCCATTTCACCTTGTGCCACCAGAATTACATCTTTGACTATTCCTTCATTCTTTTGTAAATTGACATCCCAAACTTGACCTAGGGTAAGCTCACTTAATAGCCAATTCACTTTAAGTTGTTTCGTCAATTGTTTCCAATGCCTTTCTTTTAAGGCATCAGATTTCAGTTCCACTATGAGCATATTGACTTTTGTGTAACTTTGCAACATTTTTTTGACATATTCATATGAAGAATATTGTCTTAGCCTGGCAGGGAGTTCCTTTAATTGTGCCATCATTGTATCCAATTGTTGGCGCAACTTCCTTGGTTGAATTGAGAGCCATGGTTTTTCACGTGTTTCATCAATTTGAGCCCATATTCGTGACAATTCTGACCAAACACCTCTTAAGTCCTGAAGTTCTTCAAACACAACTTGCATTCTATCTTCACTAGTAGATACACCACCAGGTTCTTGTAATTCCAGAGCTTCTTTTGCTTTTGCAACATTGTCTCTTTCTTCTTTAAGCCTGGCAAACTTACTCTCAAAAAGCTGAAGTTGTTGTAAAGCATCGTCAGGACGTAGGTGACCTTCTACTGGCTTACCTCTTTCCCAGTCGCTAAGGAAATCAACTGTTCTTGTTTCTACAGCTTTATCTTCTGCTACAATTTTCATTTGCAATGAAGCTACTTGTGACTGAATACTAGAATCCTTTCTTTTAATTATTTCATTAAATGCTCCCCATTCACCTTCTATATTATCCACATGTAGCCATGAAGTTGGAAATTGAAATCGTTGACGTTCCAATATTCTTTGACCTTCACGATATATATCTACTTGTTTCTCCCATACTTTCATTTTACGTTTTAATGATTGTACATATGTTATAAAACCAACTGCATCAGATGTACTCGCAGCTTCAATAGACTGCTGTTCCAAATCGTTTCTGGATTTCGATACTTGAGAATGAAAGCTAGACATTTCACTTCCAAGAAGGGTTCCAAATTTGCCTAAAGTTTCTTTATGCCATGAATCATATTTTAAGGATACTTTACTTTGCACCTTTGCAAAGTCTATAATGACAGGTCCAAATTCTCGCCTGGTATCAGATGTGTCAAATGTAGTCCTTGTCTTTTTTATATCATTCAAACACTTCATCCACAAATTTATGTCCTCGCTTAATTTTCCATAAAGATTATCTGGCTGAAGATCCCACAAAGCTTGATATCGCAGCCACCGATCGACATAATCGGCAATGTGTTTCATCTTAGCTTCAACTGCTTCATATGCTGCTTCTAATGGTTGTTTGCCACTTGGTAATTTCGTAAGCAGATTTCTATACGTACCAGATTCTGGTTTGTCTAAACCTACTTGATACCTTGAACTTTGTAGTCGAACTTGTGATGTCACAATTGCTTGCCAAGCAAATAGCTGTTGCATTATTTGGAAACGTGCATCTTCAATACTTGGATATAGATACATAGTCTGATTGGTAATCCTTACTTCATGAATTTGATTTTGTATTTTTGGATCACCGCCAAGTTTATGTGTTGGTTGCGTAGGTGCATCTGTATCCATACTTAAATCTACTTCTTTTTTTTGTCCTGTAAGCGCATCTGTCCATGCTTTTATGCCAGCTTCCAATCTAGCTCCTAAATTCTTTTCAACTTCTTCATCCAATCTTGCTACCCAAATGTGCAAATTTGAATAGTTTTTAAGAGACAATTCATCAACAGATTTTTGAATTTTTGATAAAATATCAGCAAATGTATTTGCTGAATATGGACATGTTTCCAAGGATCGTACATCAACATCTAGCTGCTCCTCTACCACCAATAAATCTTCCACTTTTTCTTGGAAGGAGACAGCAACATCAGATAAACGTTGTACAAACTGATCTAATTTATAACTTTCCCATACTAATGCAAAACCCTGTATACATCAATTATAATGTTACGAAATTTTCTTAATGTATACCAAATTTTTACATATTCTTGATTTCCATAGCATTTAATAATGCTTACCTCAGAAATAAGTATTGAAACTTCCTTCCGCATTCCAGCAACCAAAGGAATTATACTGGCTTTGTCTTCAATCTATAAAACATGTAACAGTGATTATGTAATTTTCGAAAGTTTTCTTCGATTGTATTTGTCTTGTTAATACAATATTACGACAAAAGTACAAATTATCATTCAATAGTAAATAAATTGACAAAATGCAAACAAAAAAAGTTTGACATATCCATTGCCTATACTAGAAAACATAGCACTGCTTGCCTCAACAGTTACAGAAGATAGATGGAGCATGAAAGATATTGTTATACATTCTAAGCAACCCTTGAGGTGTGCGGGTATAGAAACAGCATATATTTATAGCAATGCAGCTTATCTAGCACATTTTATCGATGTCATGTATACAAATTTTTATTGATATCACACATGTATTCCGTTTAGAACTTTTCCTTGTTTTCTTTAAAGCAATACGATTATTTTATACGCTCAGTTTACAGAGA
This sequence comes from Tiphia femorata, assembly GCA_944319695.1. Taxonomy (NCBI): domain Eukaryota; kingdom Metazoa; phylum Arthropoda; class Insecta; order Hymenoptera; family Tiphiidae; genus Tiphia; species Tiphia femorata. The sequence continues at coordinate 9,495,778 of OX090902.1, forward strand.
AAAATAGAACTTTTAGTGGTTTACATGAAATAACTAAAAATCTAAGAACATAACTTAATATTGCAATATTGTAATTTTAAATGAGTAATGTGAAAAATAATACGATTAGCACAATGTTTCTGATATTGTAAAGTTCCCGCACATCCTCCTAAGCAACCGATTTATACTTCAAATTAATAATAACTTCCCTATGATATTTACGTTTATAAAAATAAAATTGTTTCATGTTGCAATACATATTTGTCTACAACAGCTAAGCAGGCAGACAGTAATAGTCATATTATAGACAAGATGCATAATTCCTGGAAGCGTCATATATGACTACCTTTAGTGCGGGACAGTGGGGACTCCGATTGGTAAGCTAAAAATATTGGAGATCCAAGGAATTAGAGATATCGATATATCTAACATATACCTTTTTCCTGGCACTATTCCCTAGCCTTTCTATCGTTTTATAAAAATGTTCTAAGCTTTGTATTGTCTATATTGTTATAACATCAATAAGTGTAATGCAGACACACCCACACAAAAAGAAATCACTGTCACAATATAATAATTGATTCTTAGTATTGCTCCCAATTGAGTGCTTATCAATTATTAATTGATTTGACATTTATCTTACCTTTTCAAGAGTTCTTTCATATGTCCTGATGCTTTCAATCAGACTAATTGCAAAGGGATACTGTTGATTGGCCAAATGTGCTTTGTTTACAATTGTCAGTGGTATACGGAATCCAAGATTTCGCAAATTTCTCACTTCCTTGTATAAAGTGATAATCTCTGGTAGAAAATTCACTTTTAACTTTAAGACATTGCCCCGTCCTGTTCTTGAACGTACACTTTCAATTGTAAATATGCGGCCACTGACTCCAAGATTTCGTTGTTGAACTTTACGTGCCCACTCATCAAAAATCTCTTGCGTTGATAGTTTCAAACGAAAACTATCACCATCAGCTTTTAACTTCTGACCCTCTATATGATTTTCCCATCCTTTACCTATTGGATTATATCATGAAATATAATTCTTACACGAGTTTGTTATATTTCAAAACTTGCCTAATACATCTTCAACACGTTTCAAGTACATAGTAAGTTGATAGTCAATCTGTTTGACCCAAATAATTGATCCCGCAACAGGTGGTAAGTCACGTAGATTGCTCATTCGACAGCATTTACTTTGTGCATATTGAACCTATATACAGAATATTTAAACAGAAATGAGTAAGTACAATACGTTACATATTGTTCTATGGTATTGCTCCTTAATGAAATACCTTGAACTTTTCGTGTAATGCTTCAATATCATCTTTCACACGCTGTATTAGTTGAGTTTGATATTCTCTAATAGCACCTCGTATATGTGGTCTCACAAAAAGTGCATTAAATCTAGAAAAAATCCTGAACATCTCATTTGCATTTTTCGCTGTACCCAATTGATCTCTAAGATGTGCAGTGATTCTTGCCTCTACACGTTCAATGCGTCCTTCATATCGGTTTACAGCTGCTTCCCACGAATCATTACCTTCCTTGGTAATGTCAAGACAATCAACTTCCTTAACATTTTCATATGCCAAATTAACTTCACTGATTGCATTTGCGTCTGCAGCATTTAAAGCAAATTCCACTTTCACATTATCATTGTCAGGATTTTCTATGGTAACACTGTTGTTATTTTGACGTATTGTAGGTCTAAGGACTCTGACAATAACCGTTCGCAATTGTTCATGTTGTCTGCGAAACCGTCTCATATGTTCCATTCTTGTCTGCAATTTTTTATGGGTGACTAACACACGCCATACCATCTTCATATGTTCATCTCTTTTCTTTTTGACAAGATCTCTGAGCAAACCTGTGAGCTTATCGTATTCGTCATCCCACGTAGTAAAGACTTCAAAGCATTGACCCATAACTTTCTCAAATTCATCAAATGGAATGTGCATTAATCTTCTTGTACCCAGCACCTTCAGAAGTTGCTGACTTAAGTCTCGGGAAATAGCTTCTACCAATCTTAGCACCCTTTGAATGGGATACTTTGTGTTTCTGATTTTTCTCAAATGCATAAAGATTTGTTGTACACTAGAACGTATTCTTTCTAATTCCGTTGCTGACAACAAATCATTGATAGGAAAATCTTTCATCAGTGGATTGTAATCGTTCACAGTAGCCAAAGCTTGTTTCAGACCGGTATCTATATCAAAACTCACAGTTGCATGGAAACGTTTTCCATGTTTGAGTATATCAAGAGTTAATGATATTTCAATGCTTTCCCTTTTCTCTTGAATACGGTGAAGCGCTCTTTCAAGATTTAACCAAAAAGAAATTTCTTGTAGCGCCGTCCCTGATTCTGGGTCACGATTTAGTTTTGTTACCTAAACAACAAGTACATGGTATTAGGAAAACGGAATTCATGCTTACGTAAATATAAAAAATGATTTTGCCATTTGTTTTTACTTTTTGTATTTCCTTGATCCACCTGTTAACACCATTCTGCAACTGATTTAAAAATGTTGAATCTTCTACCTTGTCGCCAAAATCTGCAACTTTAGGTTTTCTGTTTTCTTCATAGCATTGTTTGATTACTTGTGCTACAACAGGGTGGACGGGTAATGAAATTTCCGGAATATCAATATTCTGTTGTAAATGTAATAGACCCATTTCGAGTTCAGCTATTTTCTTTTCTACAGATGGAGCCATTTTGTCGCCATCCCTATCGGCTCTACCAGTTTCCTTCACGTAACTTTTGAAATAGGGTGCCATAGTTTTACTTATCGCGTGTAGTGTTTCATACGGTGGTCCATCGGCGAAGGTAACTAGTCGTAATTGGGAGTGTATAGATTTATCGGCTTCCACAACAGTTCCGCGTTTTGTTAAAACTAAGGAGGCCATTTTAGGATTAGTAAAATGTATTTCGTTTGATATACAGTACGAAGCATTTTCTTTTTCTTCATCTCCTTCGCCACTGTCTTCCTCTGAAATAACGAATAAAGCACGGATTAATACTCAAATATTCATTTTGTTGTGTTATCTTACTCAAGGTGTTTCTTCGGAAGATAGCAATGAACCATTCTAAATATCTTTGACGTATTGGTTATTAACAGCTGTTTTCCTTTCACCCCGATGATTCGATAATATAAGGTCAGTAAAACCGGAGGTAAACCCGTATACGATTGGATTATCTAAAGTAGAGACAAATATGATTGAACATATTGAACTGAATTGATCCGAAAATGTTTCTTCAGTTATGAAAGGAAAGCAGTTAATATTTAAAATCACAACATAAGGTAAAGTTTGCAGTTTTTCAATGTTTTCGTAAACATTTGAAGTTCACTTTTACTAGAAATACTTGTCGTTAACAATTTATGGCAAATATCTTTCTTTTTCTCCGTGCTATCGTCGACACTAAGGCAATATTACAAACTTGTCCTTTAGTCCTCTGCATTGTATTATTATTTTGTGGAGTAAACATCCCTCAAAACATTTGAAGTTCTCCTCGACAAATATGTTACAATGCGTGTATAGTAATGTGCGGGAAATAAAGGAAGCGCGCGATGTTGAAACGTGTATCGACCATACTGATGTAATGACTCATTATGAGAATATTACGACACGAATGGAATCATATTGGGTGCGAATGCCGCATTGATTTTCAGTACGTGCATCCTATCGTCGGCGAATGTACCGTTGAGTCAGGAGATGGTAATGGTGGGGTTTAGCAGAATCGTAATAAGGAAGGATATTCCCATCGGCTTTTTCTCATACCCTTGTCCTTGCGTCCCATACTCTTACCTTTGCTCGAGCTTCTCTGAATGTAGAGCGCCCAGACTTGTGGATCACCGAGGAACTTTCGAATGCACTCTTGATTATTTGGCTCCAAGAGAGCCGAATTGAACGCGGGTGGTACCACATCTTCTTCGGGAAGCAGTACCCTCACGGACTTTCGCAAATAATTTGTAAACGACGAATAATCAACGATGGTTACATTCTGCGACTCCGGGGACGGTTCGCCAGAGCCGTCCAAGGAGTCACCCATCTTGAGCCAATCGGTATCTCAAGATCTTTCAAAACGTATTCTCTTTTAAGCGGGTTATCACACGAAACCCGCTGCTCCTAGTCGAACTGTCAGCCGAGCATAGATCGCGGAAAGCGGAAATCCGCGGACTCAGCTAAAGATGATTGCCGACCCAATCGTACTAGTCTCGAATACTCTACTTTATCGGCCGCAATGTCCTCTCCTCTTTCCCAATATTCAAACTGCACCGCGATGACCCCAATTTTTCCAGCACATCTTTCAACATTCTCCTGTATTAATTAATTATTTGTAATTAAAAAAATAAGATTTTACGCGATGGCATACGATCTTCTCGATACGATTCCTACAATCAATCGCAGCATTATTATCCTATTGCCGATCTATTACAGTGTGCAATTTTGCAAACGCTGCTAAATTGATTTCGCGATAAGTATATATGGAATTGTCGAAACATTAATTTTCTAATGCAAGCCACGATGTGGGATATACAGTTAATTATACTATATCGAGAGAGAATTTCTGATGGGTATTTGAATGGGAATTTATGCTTGAAAATAGAAACTACGCAGAATTAAGAATGCACTTGTATACATTCGTTATTATTCGCGAGGCACATTTACGCGCACGCGTGTGCAGCTATGAAGTGTATATGGAGTGCTATCAAGTACTATGAGCTAAACGGTGGTGTTCAGATCAGCAGGTGTAAAGTAATTGTTCACGCGTTTGCTCCATTGCAAAAACATAACGTATGAAAATCTCAATCGCAAAGTTGCACGGAGAAGTAATACGTAATACCGTCGGTAATTAAACTTTGCTATTGATTCGCGTATGTAGGCCAATACGGGTACGTACGTTACTCTGAAAAACATATTTCACTGACCGGCTCGTAACCAACATCTTCGATCGATTTGTCATACGTTTATTTCCTAAACATGGAACCACTGATACCCGTAATAAATAAGTTACAAGATGTATTTAATACTGTCGGTTCCGATGCTATTCAGCTACCGCAAATCGTTGTCCTGGGGACACAGGTTAGTAGTTCGAAATCAACGATGATACCTGCGAAATCTTTCCGTTTGAATATTTGAAAAGAATGGGGCTGATTAATGAGTATTGCGCTTCAAAATAGCGTTGACCGTTGATTTTTGAGTCATTGCGTTTGCGCTTGTTACTCTTTGTCTCTTGCATAGAATATCGTTACGACGATGAGAAGATTGCAATCTCGAAAAGAAAACGTGGAATATTCTAAAAAAATAAATTAATCTTTATGCTGGGACATTTGAATCTTGTCGGTACTGGAAAAAATTTTATAGGTTTTTTCACAGGAATCCCTGATATCATTACCAATTCGCAATATTTAACATATTTGTTTATATTTCCGAACTCTGTATGCAAGGTAAAATGTAAAACGTCCTATATGCCCATCTGTTTCTTAAATTAATGAAAATGTCACAAATTCGTTCTTCGAAAAAACAGTCGTTTTTTTTTGTATTATGTAGATCATAATAAAAAAGGAATTAAAATTATTCATATGATATAGATCGTGTGTATATGTATTATAAATTTTCGTGCACAAAAAAGTACAAAAGATATTTTTCCTTTTTATACATCGGAGGTTGTACGACAGATCATTCGTTATAAATTAATTACATAAATATTGAAAAAGTTAATTTCTTTATTTTTAGAGTTCTGGAAAGTCATCGGTGATCGAGAGTATAGTTGGTCGTTCGTTTCTACCACGAGGTACAGGAATTGTTACACGCCGACCACTTGTATTGCAACTAGTATACACGCCCAAGGAAGATCGTGAACATCGAAGTGCGGAAAATGGAACATTGGATGCTGAAGAATGGGGTATATTCTTACATACCAAGAATAAGATATATAAAAACTTTGATGATATTCGTAGTGAGATTGAGGCTGAAACAGATCGTATGGCTGGAGCAAATAAAGGCATTTGTCCCGAACCGATCAATTTGAAGATATTCTCTACAGCAGTTGTTAATTTAACACTCATCGACTTACCTGGGATTACAAAAGTACCAGTGGGTGACCAACCAGAGGATATTGAAGCTCAAATCCGTCAGCTTGTGTTAAAATATATTTGCAATCCGAATTCTATAATTTTAGCTGTTGTTACTGCCAATACAGACATGGCGACGAGCGAAAGCTTAAAACTCAGTAAAGATGTAGATCCCAATGGCAGACGTACCCTCGCTGTTGTCACAAAATTAGATCTCATGGATGCTGGTAAATCTTTACCGTCCGTTGCAATATATCTTATTTAAACGTTTCACTACAAGCGCAATAACAACAAACAAGTGTAATATATTATGAAAATTTGTTAATCGTTTAACTTTTTTACAGGCACTGACGCAATAGATATTCTTTGCGGTAGAGTGATTCCTGTTAAATTGGGTATCATAGGAGTAGTTAACCGTTCACAACAAGATATCTTGAATAACAAGACCATTCAGGAAGCTCTCAAAGATGAAGCTGTATTTTTACAACGTAAATATCCTACCCTGGCAATTAGGAATGGTACTCCATATTTAGCGAAAACATTAAATCGCTTACTTATGCATCACATTCGAGATTGTTTACCAGAGTTAAAGGTAATATTATACGTTGTTATGACTTAACATAAAGTGTATTTACTTAATTAAATCCTTTTACATAATAATTTCTGCCTTACTAAACATAATTTACTCTTGAAACAGACAAGGGTGAATGTAATGGTTTCGCAGTATCAAACCCTACTTAATTCGTATGGCGAAGATGTACGAGATAAAAGTCAAACTTTACTGCAGACTATCACAAAATTTGCGAGTAGCTATTGCTCGACTATCGAAGGAACTGCTCGACATATAGAAACAAGTGAATTGTGTGGCGGAGCTCGAATTTGTTATATATTTCATGAAATATTTGGAAAAACTTTGGAATCCGTTCATCCATTAGCAGGTCTATCAAAACTGGATATCTTAACAGCTATTCGTAATGCGACTGGTCCGAGACCTGTGCTCTTTGTATCAGAAGTTTCTTTTGAATTACTTGTTAAGCGACAGATTCGAAGATTAGAAGATCCTTGCCTAAAATGTGTAGAACTTGTGCACGGGGAAATGCAGAAAATTATACAACATTGTGGAATTGACGTGCAACAAGAAATGTTACGTTTCCCTAAACTGTATGAGCGTATTGTGGACGTTGTTACACAATTGTTACGTAGAAGATTACCTCCAACAAATCAAATGGTAATGGTATATAATTGTTAGAGCTTGATAATACAATATGTGTTATTTACAAATGGTTTTTTAAAGGTTGAAAATTTAGTGGCTATTGAGTTAGCTTACATTAATACTAAACATCCAGATTTTCATAAAGATGCTGCACTTGTGTCTTCATTATTAAAATGTGCAGAAACAGACCACCATAAACAGAACAGCAGACTGCCTTCTACCGGTAGCTCTCCTTTGACTAGCACCATAATTCCAAATGACATTGTAAGTAAATATGTGTGAATCGTTTGCATGCAAAAACAGTAAATAAGAAATAAATAACATTATGACTTAAATGACTTGAACTACCATAAAAAATATCATTCAAGAAGTCTTAACAAATGATTGAATCTACATTTACTCACATATATTGTCTAATTTGTGCTATCCATCCTTACTAAACCCCTAATTGTGTGTCTGTCAGAACACAAAAACAATTAATAGTCAAGATGGGCCCTCGTCTCTTTCCGAACAGAATAAGGAACAACAAGGACAACAGAATCATTGGTTACTTAGTAACTTATTACCTCATGGGCGAACAGAATCAATGAGTTCTGCCGATGGATCTCCAGTAAGAACTCGTGAAATGACTAATTCACCCCACTTAAATTCTGGAATAACACCAAGTATTGAAATACAGAAGCCATCACAACAAAAACCAGTGAATTTCCTCCCGGAAGAGCTTGTCCAAACGTCTCGCACACTTAGTGAACGAGAACAAAGAGACTGTGATGTTATCGGTAAATCTGAGAAAAAAATGCCTACTATAATGTTGAAGGCAACATTCTCTCATTTAGTCACTTTTTTTATTTTTCTTACAGAGAGACTCATAAAATCATACTTTTATATTGTGAGAAAGTCCATTGGAGATAGCGTGCCTAAGGCTATCATGCATTTTCTAGTCAACTATGTAAAGAATAATTTACAAAGTGAACTTGTTACTCATTTATATAAATCAGATCAGGCTGATGCTTTATTGAACGAAAGCGAACATATTGCCGTGAGACGCAAAGAAGCAGGAGACATGCTGAAGGTATGTGTATATATGGATGTATAATATATAGTGTTCAGATGAAACGTGTAAATGTGTAATTATATTTGTATATAATGTGCACAAAAGGAGTATATAAATTTATCATTTTTGCTTTTTAACAGGCACTGACTCAGGCAGGTCACATCATTAGTGAAATTCGCGAGACGCACATGTGGTAAACAACATTGCTCGCATCATTGGATTATAGTCTAATATAGGTATTATGCTCGCGTTTTATTAGATAAGTCAATGAATGCAACTTACCTATACATATAATGGACCATTGTACATAATTTTTTTTTTCATGCAAGCAAAGTTTATTGCTGAAACAAAGGCCCTCAAATTTGTTGTTTTCCCATTCAGATCAATTGAATATATACAAATCTGATGTCATAATAGATCTGTCTTATGAAAGATATTCATTTCTCATTTACACAACGAAAGTATAAGATTTCATTTCATTTTATTCAGATTTACGCTGATACCTTGCATACTTTATATTGATCTTACAGTTTTTTCACAGTGTGTTAAAATGTACACTTGCAACGTACTTTCGCTCTTCTAAAGCAATGACTTATGACAAGCAGAAGTACAAATTAAACACTGGGCTAATTCTGTAAAATGCTGGGTTTTTTGTTGGTTTTTTTTTTTTTTTTTTCTATTTTTGTTACTTATTTCATTGGTAAAATTTTTTTTAAATAATTTTTTTTGTAGATGTAATTGATATTAACTGCGAATGCGATATTTAGCTATTTGTATTTATTTCGTTGCTGTGATAAGAGCAGTATTTTTGTATTTTAAAACATTTATGTTTTGTACAAAAAGAATCATTGAAAAATCTTTTAAAAGATCTTTGTTAGTTCTACTAAATAATTTTAGAATAACAGATAATTTCATAGATTGTAAACACTAAAGCAAATAATGTTTGTGTATGTGCACACCAAGATTGAAGCTGTTTTGCAATTACAGAAAACTAATGAAAGGATTCGCTTATTGTCCGACATCATTTCATTTGACAGAAATACAGCCAAATGCGTTGTAACATTGAATAATGCATTGTTGCGTTTTGATGGCTTCAATATTGGGTGAACCCAGAAATGTGTCAACAAAATTTGCATGCTGCAATAATAAGAACAAAGCCTCGTCATAGTGGCCTTGGTACATACTTTCAACAGCATTTACTCTCATTTTAATTGACTTGCGAAGTTGTTTGTCTAATTTCTTTAAATTAAGTTTCTCTTTACACTGAAAGCAGTGGTTAGTTTCTTGCTTTTGTTTGCCGGCTATCATAAACATGCAACTGGATTCCGCACATACGCTACATTTATAGTAGACTTCGTCTGGTAATGGAAACACCCAATTTTGTGTGCAAGCAATACATGCACAAACAAAGCGATATTTGGTCCATAAGAATTCGCGCCTTACTAATCTGCTTTCGCTAAGAAAATGCGGTCCATAACAATCAAGTATTTCGGTACCTTTCTTAATAAACCGCAATGTCCTTACCACTACCAAGCCTGCGAAAATAAGAAAAAATCTTAATCGGGCCATTGCACGTGTCAAGAAATTTGAAGACATGTGGTAAACGATTGCGCTCGTTTCAGAACGTTATCGAAAAAGATAATTTACCTCCCGGATAAGAATGTCGAACGACGTTAGGATAACAGCCATGATTTACGAGGCTCACTGTTGTGTATAGTGCACCGCCCACATTTCTCGGTTCCCAGATGTGCGTTTCCTCGTCGCGCACATTTTCGATTATTTCGTATGCGTTACAATTGATAGCTTGTAAGTGATGTAACATAGCTACGGCAAGTGGAACCAGTAGAGATGCTTCGTTTTCAATCTGGCTTATAGATAGTATGAGGCATTTTGCGAGTAAAATTGCTTCTATAGTGCGCACGAGATTAACATAAGGCTCCGTATCGTCACAATGGGTTGCCAACTGAAGTACAGTTCGATAATCCCACGGACAATACGTATCGTTTGATCCAAGTTCCAATGATTTTAAGGGCATAGTAATATTTTCACCGGCTTCGCCTTTCTCGTCCGTAGCGGCTGCGTGGCACCATAGAAAATCCGTGTCTACCGTATCTTTACAATCGTCTGCTTTATCCACGCTTTCCCCTACATTTTGGCACAACGCTCTTAGCACAGTGGTTCTGTAAGCCAGTAACAGGTGGGATGTTTGCCGTCGCTGTTGCTCATTATTACACTGGAAAAAGAAGTTGAACACCGAGCACTCGTACTTGTGATATTTTCGCCATGCTTCGCTGCGACAACCTTCCGAGCAAAAGGAGACCTATAAAAAGAGATCAGCCTGTCTTCGTGGGAATGCAAATTGGAGGGAATCGTGTAATTATAGGGCATTCCGCTCATTAAGAAGCAAGGAAGAGGGAAGAATGCGAGGAGCGCTTTTCCTACGGTATATGTAAAGTATCTCATGCGCTCTACTAACTGTTTGGCAATTTCGACATGGGATCCTAACGCTGTCCTCCAATTTAAGGGTAACGTGACAGTGCAAACAGTTGCGCTCCCAAGCTAGTGGATCCGTGCTAAAGGAGAAAGGCCGATCAACTATCAAGACGCAGCCCGGTTTAATGTCTCTCGTTGCAACAAGATGCCTGCCTACTTTTTGGTCGTACATCAAGGCTACTGCATCCGAACAACTTTTCAGAGTATCGTGGGCTTTCCCGTCAATTTTGGGCGTAGATTTTTCCGGCAGCTCGCTCGTAGAAGAGCCAACCGTTCTCGAACTCTTTCCGCGCTTCTTTTTCCGCCGTGAGATCGTCTCCAATTTTCTCGCGCACTCGCATTCTAATCGAGCACACTCCTTTCTGCATTCCAGAAAATGCTTCGCCTTGTCGGCATCGCCATTGTAAAGGGCCGCAGGAAGTGCTAACATACACTCGCAATCTCTCATACATTTGAGAAAAGAGGCTGCGTCGTAGGAACGTCTAGCCCGCTCTAGAAGTGCATCTAAATACACTCCACTACTCGCACTGGCTGCAAACAGTGCTTCGGTAAGAATATCACATGCTTCGTCTTCTCCGTCTACTTTCGACTTCTCCACCATTCTCTTTGTAAAAGTTTCGTAAAGGTGACGTGCACGCGTGTCGCTCTTACCCCGAAAGGATGCCTTTAATCTTGCATTTGTCACACAAGGTAGCCCCGTGACGAGGACGATCATTTCTCGTCTAGACCCAGCTCGGGATAATTCGTTAAAACGACTTATGTACGGTTCCTTGGCCACTGTCTCGTTCACAAGCCGATAAAACTCCGCGAACGTGCTTATTCTGAAAGAAGTTTCCATTATTTACGATCTCACGATTGAAATCTATCGTCGCGAATTCTACGTCTAGAGTCGCGTTAAAATCTAGACAAGCTGTGCGATGTAAAAATGTTCAATCGCAAATTTTAACGTAGAATTGAAATTAACCGCTTCGATATTACTACAGCGATGTGCACGATCCACTGCCAGTTAACTATTTGCAAATGGTTAACGTTGCCTGGTGATAGTACATAACACACTGCCCTTGGATTTCTCTTCCCTTACGTAAAAAGCATTATAAGGACATTCGTTGGCAAGAGTAAGCCTGAGAAATAGTGTTATCAAAACGTTAAGTAAATATTTCGGGATAGCGCATCGATGCATATTTCTATACGGAGATGCCAAAATTCATTTTACGTCCACTAAATTATAGAGCGCACATGGATATTTGTAAGATTTTTACTACAGAGACTGCATCGACACTCTGATACTTTATATATTATAAATGTTTCGATTGGAGAGATCGTTAGATTTACTGTGGACGATATATCGATATTTATGATATCCTTCTAATTTAAATGTTTAGTGCGGTAAAGCTTCATTATCTCGTAATAGTGCCATGTAGACTTACTCGCTCGGTAGAGACATATTCTGCGTATTCGTGAAGATGGATTGTATCTTTAATTAACATTACAATGCTACACTCTACACTGTTCGAAACGATATGAGAATGCGACGGATTCTAAAATTAGATGCTAACGTTGTTCCGGGGATGTCCGTCCCCTCTTTTCAAAAGCAGCGATATAATCAACAAGAAATGTACGTGTATACATATATACGCTCCATTGTATCTGTACTATTCTCCATGTGCTTCGGAAAAATCGTCTTCGATGGTTTTTATACTGGTCCCTTCGAAATCCCAGTTACGAGAACGACATTTCGGTATCTCGAGCTCATAGTCCGTGCAAGATACACGATACAAAAATAATAAAAGACTATATTTATCAATCTATTCCCGTACCGTGGAAATCATATTTCTACTCGCATCTGTGTTTTGCACTGTGGATATTATATATTTGTTAAATCTTCTTTTCATCGACAAGCTCTACGCCCTATTAACTGCAATCACTTTTCGACGCATATAAATAGAATATCGAACTAATTTTTTTAGGGTATACAAATAGAACGTGCCATATAAAACTATATACGTTCTGCGTGAACATCGAGTTGAATGTACTCTGTGAGAAAATGTTGTACAGGTGAATGTACATGTAAATATATATATAATGTCGTGTGGATTTCAGCCGAGCACATACTTTTAATAAGCTGCGGAGTGGATGTTGTAAGCATAAAATCCTGTATTTGAGTACATAAAACTCAAATTTAAATGAATAAAGTTACTGTTGCAAATATTTATAAGAATATGAAGATGCAGGCCGATGTAGCAGCAGTTTACAACGCATCAAATAATTATAATTACTATATTAAAATATAGATATAATTATTGTACATTGATATTAATACAAGTTTGTCGAAGAAACAGAAAATCATAAAGATTCACGGCGAGTCTTATGTGTGCACCGACGTGCAAAAGATTATTTGCAATATGTATCGGAAGTATACCAAATATTTAAAAAGAAATTAGTATATTACGTTTATCTTACGAAAGTTCGAATCGTTCTAACCATTAGTTTGAATGAGCTCTACGCGTTATAAACAATTGAAGATTATTTGTCATTTGAACGACGGATCTCGAATGATTCTGCAGGGTACGTTCTTTCGTACATAACTTCATGTACCACCTCATTACCAGTACAGATTACAGGTGGCACTAGCGTAGTTATCACATGACAACAGAGGGTGTGTGAGCAGGACTCGTCGGATTTTAGTGGAAATAATTGAGATTTTTAAAAAGAAGTGCTACCTTAAACGACATTGTAAACAATTGTTTACATTTTAAGTGCTTCGTCAAATACAAAACGGCACAATGAGATACATTTTGGGCACAACTTTTGCAGTCACCGCTTCTGCAACCATCGTAGTTTTAGGTATGCCAATACTCTGGAGATTCTGTTTTCTTTCTCGATGTTTCCTTTATATATTATAATAATATTAAACGGGTACCCTTAATTGTGAATTGACACTGAAATTGAAATTGTGATTTATCATACTCTTCTTTGGAAAATTTTATACAATACAGATCATGGTAATATTTTCTCTTGATTACAGGCCCAACCATAAGTGTAATTAAGTTGTGGTTTGAATATTTTTTATGTTTCATTATGGTTTTTGACATAACACGTTTTTACATTTGCCAATTTATATGATATTTTCTTCTTACAGTGTTATATCATGTATTCACGGGCAAAGGAGAACGCGTTAGTGTTGGATGGTAAGATAAACAGTACTTTGAAAGAGCAAAAGCAAGAATACTTTCAATATTATCTACTTTAATTTTCGCTGTTTCTAGGTTCTTGGAAAATACCTCACCATACATGTGGGCTACATTAGGTATTGGCCTTGCTGTCGCTTTATCCGTAGTGGGAGCTGCATTGTAAGTTTCATATAATTTTAAATTACTCGAACTAATATTTGTGTAATGTTATAAAGTAATGCCCGATACGCAAAAATATTCTTCCAGAGGTATTCATACGACCGGTGTGTCTATAATCGGTGGTGGTGTGAAAGCACCCAGAATTAAAACAAAAAATTTAATCTCTGTGATATTTTGCGAAGCTGTGGCTATATATGGCTTAATCACTGCCATCGTTCTTTCTGGAATGCTCGAGGAGTTTACCTATAAAACGGATATGAGCGAAGATGTGAGAAACCAGAATTGGCTTGCTGGTTACTTAATGTTTGGTGCTGGCCTTGCAGTAGGTCTTGTAAATTTGTTTTGCGGTATAGCTGTGGGAATTGTGGGCTCTGGTGCTGCGCTCTCCGATGCAGCCAACTCTGCATTATTTGTTAAAATACTCATAGTAGAGATTTTCGGTTCTGCTATCGGCCTTTTTGGACTGATTGTTGGTATCTATATGGTAAGTATTAATTGTAGGAAATTGCAGCAATGACGATTAAAATGTACAGAAAAGTAATTTCATTTTTACATTTTAGACATCAAAAATCAAAATGGGTGATAAAGTGTAAATAATTACAAGAAGTGTCGCAGAACTTAAATTTATGGTCACATCATTCTATTTCATGTTTAGCGGCATGACAGGTATCATGAAAATTTTCTTGCATTGTGCAGTATGTATACCAACTTAAGCATTTCCGGATAAATTCTGTTAGATATTGCAAATTTTGAAGTGCACAAGCGCAGAATGAGTTTTAGAAAACTCTTGTATCTTATAAGAATCACTTCGTAAATTGATTTTTCCTACGTATGGTAATAATAGTTTATATGTAATACTTGCTTTCGACCCTTTTCATTAATATTACTAATCTAAACGACTTTCCACTCTTTCCTATTTTGAGTGCGTTGTAGTGCTCATTTTACACTAAAACTAATATGTACATATTTCTTCCAATAGCCTCAACAAATTAAATATTTAAAATACTGTATTATATTGTTTATTCTTTTTTTTGCTATAGATTACATAAATGAATAATATATGCAATAATGTATTAAATAACAGGAATGTGGAACATAGCATAAATAAGAACTACTTTATTGTTAAACGGTATAGAAATATATTTATTCAATATCATATAAAAGTATATAACTATTCATGTGAATAACTGCATTTTAAAAGTTGTATAATATATAACCGAAGTTTGCAATACTGCTAAACGTTTCCATAAAAAATATGGTTAGCCACAGGATACATTGTAATGGACATATAAAATACAATTATTATGTGTATATACTATGTGTACGTCAGTACTTTATAAATATCTTTAATTGCAAGTTCTAAGCTGTCTTTGTAATCATGTGCATTACGATTACCATTGTAACTAGTAACAGTAGCTCCAAGTTTGTTGTCTAGAATCATATACCTGCAAGGCACATAAATTAAGAATTTATTTCTACATTATACAGGTGATATATAAAAAGAAATAATTATGAACATATTGGTAACTTACCCTATGCCATAACCATTTTCTTCTACTGGACCAAATCCACCAGCAAGCACAGCTGGACTTGATAATGTTGAAGTTGACAATATGTTATGATTCAATGCATCATATGCTGGATCTTTGAAAATCGCAGGTTGGTCTCCTCCTACTTCTTCCCATACTTTGTTTAAAGCAAATAGGTGTCTATCAAAACCTTGTCCTGATGAAAGACAAACAAATCTCGATATTCAGGTTTATTTTCTTACATTTTTAAATGATCAGTACTTACCCATAGCTGCGTCTTTCGTAAGTACAGTATGTGCATTGCTGCAGTCAATGACCATTTGCTTGAGATGAGATAAAGTTGTCTTAGTGTTTTTAGCAGTCATAGCTGCGCAAAATGCTTTAGTTTGCACTGTACATGACCTAATAGTTTCTGTTCGTCCATGTTTAAATGCAGCTGTACTACAGGATTCATATGTTGGTACCACACAGTTTTCCAACTTATAGAATGCTAATTGAAATGCTAATTGCATAATTGCATCGGGACTTACATGAAATTTTTTACATTCTTTTTTACCAAATCCTTCGTGTATCAAATAGTTCACACATAACGATCCAACCCAATTTTTGTATTCAGTCATTTGTTTATTTACAGTCTCTTTAATCTCTGTATCTATACTGATATGCAATTTCTGTACGCTCAATATATTCTTAGGAGGATTATCTATTTGGTGAGGGTGGTATCTCGGATTTTCTGAAATATCCTTTTTAACATCCTAAATGTTCAATTAAAGTGTAGATATTATTTCTCAACAATGATTTTTTATAATTGCTACTCGCTTAAGAAACTTTTTTATAGTGCTTACATTAAAAAATCTAAGTACAGCAACTCCATCTCCCCAAGAATGTTCAAAATTTACTCCAGCATATCCGTCTTTTGTTATAATTAAAGCAAAAGATTTGTCGAACCATCTATTTATGCCATCTCCATGGAAGAACGTTTTGATTAATTTATTATAATCATTGCCAATAGTTTCTTCATCCAAATTTACTACGAATATGGCTGAGTCGATCGTTTCGAGTGTGTCCTGATTTCCTAACTGCAGTAAATGTGATCTTGTTCTTGCCCATTGGTTTCGCTCTGATGTGGTCATCACTCCAATAGGACATTCATTAGTCTGTATATTGTCATTTAGAATATACTTCAAAGAGGCTGCAATATCAGTTGGTTCAATAATATTATTGTTGTTATCCAAGACGTCAAGTGTATAAAAATGGCCTTTGCGCATCACAATAATATGTTTTCCACTAGTATTATGATAAATCCTATCTTTTCCTAATTCCGGTATCCTCGTTGTATTGAAAAGATTGGGATATTGTGACATGTCCAATGGAAAAGCCTGTGATAAGAATTTCTTCTAACACCATACTTCTAACACATTCTTCTTATATGATACCTAAGAAGATAGGGTCTATCTGCATTCGTTACCTTACATTACTTTATCTTTTAGCTTTATCTACACAAATATACGTAACAATCATTTTACTATTACCTTAAATGCATAAGCACCATACCAGCTGATACGAGATGGTAAGAATTTTGTTACAGTTCGAAACAGATTAGTATCTGACTTTTGTGGATTTAGATGAAATACTTCTGGCTCTAAAAGTTTGTCTGTCAATGATTTCAAAAATCTTAGAGCGGATATAATCAAATTTGTAGATTTTACTAATTGCACGTCATATTCGGCATTAGTTTCTGGTTGAAAAATTAGAAAAGGATTATAGTTGACAGGTAAGGGCTTCCGACTACATAGGTACATATCAAACCATGGTTTGCTAATGTAACTTGTATGAGGGTTGTTTGCATTTGTTTTAATTAACTTTTTATGTAGACTAGGTCCTTCCTCGTGAAGAAACTTTTTTACACATTTTGAAGTGGTATCAAAGTGTTCTGTAGTCAACAAAGGTTCTTGTGCATTTAAATATTTTTTACACGTGGATGATAGTTCGGGAATGGGTAAGCGTGGTAGCGACGGTTGAAAGTGAAACGTTGGTGTTCTGCTGATTTGTATATATTGACCTTCATTTGGATCATTTGATACTATTGTACTTCTGAAATTGGAGTAAAGATGGATATATTCAACGATATTTTCTCCTACTAATATTATTTTTTTAGGACAACAGTAATTATATTTTCTAAAATTATCAGAAAATACTCACTTATTTAAACGAGATGTCAATAAAACCCCATTGCAAATCTAGAACATAGATTAACACGGGTCATCGAAAATAACAGTATAACTTTAAAGTACACGCTGTATATTCGTATTACCGTTTTTCTACACAAATGTTCATATTTCCTTGAAAGCGTAAACATCATGTCCTTTTTTTACTTAACAATATGTAGGACACATGAATATACAGTTTATTGTTAAAAGTACAAAGGTTGTAAAGGTTGTAAGAAACGGACTTCGACCGCGAGCACTTGTTATTCTTTTGACAACGTAGTCGTCCGATTCAGTAGGCTCGTAACTAATTACTTTGAACAAAAACCCCGATCGGAAGTATCTCTATAAGTTAAATTTATTATATCTATATGTACATAAAATATATAATACAATATATCTATATAGAAACAGTAACTATAGATACAAGAAGACTCCCCATCCTTATGGATTTATTACCCCCGCCCCCGCGTCTCGCACGGGAAAATGCGCCATCTGTAATGTCTGACTCCTCGACGTGGAACTAAGAAAGCAATAAGGTGGATAGTCGGTAATTTGGCGAAATATATTTTGACGTTACCATCAATTTTAGACGAGCGTAAGATGCGGTGTTGCTGCGTGTTGCCGTGATCCTCTGAACAGGAATGGCCGCGGAAAAATAATGCCCCGCGATTTAAAGGTCTTTAGTATGCATAAAAATAAAAATACAAAATTTGTCGTAATAAATTCAAAGATGGTTTGGCAATAGCAATTATGAAAACGATTTTAAGTATCGGAGTAAAGTTTCCGAATTATTACACAACGATAAGGTAGGATACTCTGTATTTGGAATGTAATTTTACACTCCGAATCTTTCGATGTCGGGTTTCCCGCTCCAAAAGTGAGACTTCCGTCAGCTGACTCTCTATGCATTTGACTGTGTGACCAACCATCGAACGGAATCCCAACTCTCGGGCCCATCGTTCCTGAAGATATTACACATATGTTCCATTAGATGGCGTTAATGCATCATAAAGAAGTTTCTCTTTAATATGTTCTAATATATGGTTCAAGGCACGTGCGTGCATATGCACTATCGAATGTCATACGTCGTCTGTGGGGGTTGTGTTCGATTACATTCGTGTCTGTGACATTACTAATGATCAATATACTATTTTCCAGTTTCTTGAATATTGTAAAATCTTTAGAGAAGTCGTTACGTATAGTTTGAAAAAGGATCGACAATGACAAGTAAGAAGGGACACACCTTTCGGATTGAATCCGAAATCGATAGGAATAGAGAAGAAGGAAATTGGAAGAAGGTTATAGAGTTAGCGGATCACCTGAAAGTATTATACCCGAGCAATGGTGAATAAATTATATTTTCTATACGTGTATTTTTTTAAACACTTTCGCTTAATCAGATGAGAATAAAGTATAGCATATGCTTTACAACTTATTAAGTTCGTGACAAGTTTTTTTAATGTCTTTTCATCAACTTTAAATTATTCAAGTCATGTTGGCAAATATCGATGTGAAGTGAGCAAATGTCGAAGAACAAATGTGATCCATACAGATTGTATGGAATATTCTGTATGTATTTCTATATGATTCTTAATTTTCATTGTATCGATTCTCATAGAATGCCTAGCCAATTTCTTATGCGGAGAAGGAAGATTAGAAAGCTTTCTTGAGCAGACCCCACCAATAGATGGTAATACTGCTAAAGCTAGGACTGGATTGGCGGAAACAAGAAGATACTTGCTTCTTGCTGCTAATGAAAAAGACAAACAGGTGATAATATATGGCCTAAAAGGGATACGTGTTATTTAAGGACTTTATGTAGATTGATTTATTCAATCCTGTATTACAGGCTCTAGTTGTATTAGATGCCCACTTGTTGCTTGGGAAACTTCATTATGCAATGGGACTTTATGAAGAAGCACTTAATCATTATCAGCAAGCTGAATTGCATACACTTACGGAGAAACAATTACCTAGCAGAAGTCTCCGGATTATAGCTGAGTCATATGCAATTAAAGGTTTGTATCATCTATTGTGGATTTTTTCTGATACATCTATATGACACCCTAACAAACTAAAAAATCTTAGTAAGACAGAATAATGCATCATTTACAAACATATTTTATTTTGCTTTGCACACAAGTTTGGCTGTTTTTTTTTAACTGGTTTTTTTATATTTTTGCAAGTACCTACTACTTAGTGCATTGTCATGCTAAGTATTGGGTGCAATCTATAATTCAGAGAAAAAAACATTCTTTGCTTTAGAAACAGATAAACAGTTACCCATCCGAAGACTGTGCATTATAGCTGAGTCTTATGCAATTAGAGGTTTGTATTATCTTTGTTTTCTTTTTTTTTTATTTCTTTTTTTCAAATGTTATTAATGCTTTTAACGTTTTATGTAATATGTGGATATACACAGTTCCATATAAAAAGTGCACGATAAATATGGTTTGATAATATGTTGCAGATTATTACCATTTGGACTTAATAATATTTCTGTATGTTTGTTTAGCAAATTATTTTTTGGTTTATATCACTGCTTCCTAATTTCATTTCCAATTTGTTTACCGTAGAACCTATACATTTCTAGTGTAAACACATTATGTGAACTAGACATTATATTTGTAAGATCATGCAACAAATGTATTAGTGCATACAAGTAATTATATATTCTTATGCGCATGTGCATGTTCTTAGAGTACCATTGATATTTCATGTATTTAAAAATGATGTTACTACATTATTATTCTGTGATAGGTCTATGCTTAGAAAGGTTACCACCAAATTCTAAATCAAAATACAAAATAGCGGAATGGCACGAACAAATGATTAAATGTTTTGAAATTGCTGGAGACTTAACGCTAGTATATTTGCAAGAACAGGATAAATTGGCAATGCAGCAACAGAATGGTACATCCAATGTAAATAGTAACAACACAGGTATATAAACCGTTAACGCTTTGTGAATGTAACACTTTATACAGTATGATTTATTACATTGCGTTACAGTGTCTTATTCAACACAATCATCATTCTGCTCTACAAAACATATTGGACCAATATTAGAAACTGCGTTACAAAGGGCACCTACTTTGTACATCCAAACTGGTAACATACATGCCGCTATTAATCGTTACAGGTAAATAAAAACTAAAAATCACTTATCATACAAGGAGTGTCCAGGAAAAACTGAGGTTAATTAACTCATATTCTATGTAAATTAACATTAATTTTAGAATAAATTTTATTAAACAGTACTTGAGTGTAACATACATATATCTCAGATTACACAGTTGGTAATACGAGAGTTTTTGGAATCAAATGTAAAGTAAAAAGGCAGTCTAATCATTGTATTGTGCCATTTTATTTATTATATAAATTTTTGTACACGATAATGTGGTTTTTTTCACATTCACATGAATATATAGAAGAAATGAAATACCCCAATAGGGAAATTTTATCTGCCGTTGAATCTACTACGACTCAAAGTCTACGCGTTACGTTAACACGACACTTGGCAGAGGTTCTATTACGAGGAATAAGTGGAGCTGACTATACATCACCTGAAGCCCCAAGTGATCCATCAGGTATTTTACCTTTATCTTTGTAAGACCCGCAATTAAAATAGTTTACATTTTCTTTACTTTAAGGAAAGCATGATTATTAAGCATACATTTTATGTTTTATCAATCAGTATTCTCTTCCTGTTATAATATTGATTCCTTTTTAGTGGGTGTTGGAACAAAGAAATTAAATTATTCTTCAACTGGTACATCAGATTCACCATGGAAACCAAAAAAATATATTGGTCCTAATATGTTTGTTCCAAGAAATGAATACGAGGAGACTATTCTATTATTGTTAATTAGTGAAGCAATGGCAGTACGAGATGCTGTTCTTAGTCAATCTCCAGAATTTAAGGAGGCTAGAATACATGCATTTGAAAATGCTACTGCTGTTTATGATCTTTTAACAGTTGTTCTTGTTAGGTGGAGTCAAGTGGAACTTTTGCACGAGGTTATTATTTGAAAATGAATTATATTGTATTTTTATCTAGAAAGAAAGTCGTTCATTGAATATCATCAATTTGTTTAACAGTCTTTTGAAAGGGCAATGAAATTCTCTCACGAGGAAGCACACGTTTGGACACAATATGCCTTATGTCTAATGAGTTTAGGGAGGTACATGCATGCTTATACTGTTTTGAAAGTAGTAGTAAAACTTTCCCCACAGAAGGTAATGCCTTGCCTTTTAGCAGCAAGGCTATGTTATGAACAATTAAACATGGTAAGTTTTAAGGAAACTATATATTGATATCTGACATTAACAATTATATTATGTTAAAATATTTTTATACTAGATACGAGAAGGTATTGAGTGGAGCCAGAATGCACTGCAACGAGAAACTATGAATCCACAGGGAATGCAGTCTAGATGCCATCTATATATAGGAATTGGTCATAGTATACTTTCAGCAAATACCATTATTAAACAAGACAAAATGCACAATACAAATACTGCTATGGATTGTTTTCAAAAGTATAATACATTCTTATTTTTGTAATTTTACATTGCTAGCCTCAATTTGATCTGTAAGAATTAGAGACTTTCAATGGTACTTTAAAATATTGAGAACTATGTATTTTTTTTACAATTTTGAAAAAATGATTTTCAGTATTGTTTATGTAACCATATTTTTTTTATATGACAGAGCACAACAATGCGATCCAAATGACCACTTAGCCGAATATTATTTAGCACACGAATATGCAATGAACAGGCAAATTAATGAAGCTATGATTCATGTAAAAATTGCTTTGAATTTACGAGCGGAGCACATTCCATCTTTACATCTACTAACATTATTGTTATCGGCACACAAACAGTATTCAGAGGCATTGCATTTAATTAATAGTGTATTAGAAGAATATCCTGATAATTTAAACTTTCTTTATGTGAAAGCACACCTTGAATTACAAAGTCTTGGTGGCGAAAAAGCATTATTTACTATTAGGCATATGTTGTTCCTCTGGAAAAGTCTTTATGAAGATCAGACAAATATTAATTGTAATGAACAACATAGTGAAAGGCGTAGTGAAACCAGAAGCGTTTTTCAACTGTATACATCAGAAATGTCTGATAAAGATTCCAGTGAGTAATGTAATACTACCAATTAGATTCTATGAAATTCGATGTTACTGTTTGATCACCTAAATATGTTGCTCTTCCAATTTTATCCCATTAATATTGTTCCGTTTAGGTTCCCTACATGCACAGTCTTTAGCTGCATCGCGGGTTGAACAAGCACTTTCAGAAGTTGCCTCATCCCTCAGCTCTTTTACACCTAAACCTGGTCCACAAAGAGCATGGTTATTACAGCTTCAAGTGTGGTTACTACTTACCGAAGTGTTTTTAGTTCTGGATCGTCCCAATGGAGCAATTCTATCTCTACAAGAAGCTACAAATATATTTCCATTGAGTCATCACATCATGTATACGGTACATTTACTTATGTAGAAATATTTTTATAACTTGTACATGATAATAACAGTGTATCTATTTATGAGTATCTCTAAATCAGTGCAACTAAACTTTTTAATAGGAATAAAGCACTGATTTATATATTGTGGTATTATTCTGATTTTACTTACAGCGTGGTTTGCTCCATGAATACAAGCTGGAATATTTAGAAGCAAAACAATGCTATCAAAATGCAGTTTCAATTAATCCCTCTCACATAAAGAGCCTGCAACACCTGGTAAATGTTTTACATGAACTTACATAAAGTTGTAATTGTTTATAACTATATAGTTATTATAATATGAATTATAATGTAAATATAATAGTCATAATGATGCATATGAAGCAACGAGTTTGACAAAGTAATATATACTCTATTGTAAATATTTTATAGATCATATAATATTTTGTTGTTTTAAATAATTGTGTCTAGGGATTGATTTATCATTACTTGGGGAGTCAAAGGTTAGCTGAGAAAACATTGAGGGATGCGGCAAAAATTGATCCAAATTCACATCAAACGTGGTAGGTTACCTATAGTGTACATCTGAACAAATATAAGCAGAATACTTCATTACAAAGTTTATGTACATTTTATTAACATGTTTCGCAGGTATAATCTAGGAAAGGTTTTGGAATCATTAGGTGAGGTGGAAGCAGCAAGTGATTGCATGGCAACAGCATTGGAAGTGGAAACTACAAATCCCATTTTACCAATTTTATCAATACCAGTAACCTTTGAGTAATCGCAATTTGTTAATTGTTTAACATTAAGGTTGCTGAAATCATGGTGTATTTTAATAACTTTGGCATGCAGTTACACACGTGTCAATAGTACCTGTTTACCTGGAAATATTGTCCTGTTATATTGTTAGTTCTAATTGTTGATAATACTTGAAATGTACAAATAGTTTAACAATAATCTGTGTATCAAATCCAAATAAAGATTTATCTTGAAAATATCTGATTTCAGTGAGTAGGAAGCGGAGTATTTTATGTTACAAGCATCTTATTGCTAATGGCAAAATAGTATTTTTGTTTTGTATGCATTAATTTACATTTGAGCACGTATCTTCCTTACATCTTATGGTGTTTTATATTAAACTAAAATGAGTTTTAAATGCTGTCCAATTAAATATATATATATAAATCTGAATGTCTTTTAGGGTAGTAATTAATAAACATACTAGTAAATATTGATGATGTAGAATTATTTATTCTACAAGGATATAATTCATACACCATATACAAAATTTACGTGTATAATAAGAATCTACATATAGTACTCTCACAAGAACATTTTAGCATGATATAATACAACCTTTATTGATTTTTAATAATTTGTTCTATTGCATTTAAACATTAAAATCATGTTGTAGAGTAAAGATTTACAGTCAGTTAAATTTTACATACGAAACGTTATCAATGTTGTCTGATTTGAATATTTTTAAGATAAATCTACAATACCACACATGCAATACCTCAAGATGAATGTTTTATGCCGTCCTTTGTATAAATATTCTTTCCTTGCAGTCCTCGATCTTCTCCTCGAACTACCCCAATTCGATCTCTTTCTAACAAGATTATAAGTTTTTCTGTCCCATTCTATCGCGTGTCGCATTGCGCGTCTGTCCCTGCGCACGCCCAATGTACTAAATATACCAAACTTTTCGAAAATTATTCCCAAATGTGTGAGATATTTTTAGATGTTATTTTATATTAGATAAATGTTCTATAAACTAGTGTAAAATATGATTATATTTAGGAGAAGTTCAATTAGAAATTTCTCACGTGCTGGAATAAATACGTATAGCGTCACGTTTAGCGCATTACGCATCTGCAGAGCTGACGGCTATGCGTAACACGATCGACCAGCTATTATCATTCCCTTTTTTCACTGTAGCTAAAAGACGTGTATAGCGTATGATGAAGTTTCATATAGAATATATAAGTGAAAGTGCAAGACAAAATTACTGAACAATTAACGTTTCGTATTAATCGTATAACTATACGCATTTCCATAATAAACATATATTTATTATCGATGAATCTATATATACACATTCCTTGGCATAAAAAATAAAATTACGTAGGCATTGTACATTTGAGATCAATACACGTTCAATTAACACGACTCTTTTTTATTCTCCAGGGATGAAAAATTTGCTTCTCTCAGGGAAATAGTTATTTTAGATTTAGTACCTGTTACGTTGTACTCTATGTGTCTAACAATATCGGATTGCTTTGTGAGACTTTAAATTCTCTTTGGTTTATTATCAGCTATCACGCATCACTGATCACCAATAATAAATTTACCTATATATACATATTCCGTTGTATACATGTATAGATTATATCTAATATCGTGATATACGTAGCACTACTATATTTTGAGAAATTTAACGGGATGTAAAAGAACGACAGAGATCTGCCCAATGTAAGCGGATGCTATAGGGTAACAATGTATTAATTTTTACTGTCTTTAACGTCGCATACACATTTTCCTATTAAACGTTTTATGCTCGTAATTTGCTTGCAAGAGCAACAGAGCATCTAATTATACATGAATTAGTTAAAGTCCATCGATAGATTTTACCCGATTGAAACTAAACGTACGCCATATAGCCGCATATACGTACGTAAGAGCTTCATACGTGACGTGAAAATAAAGAGTGAGAACAATGATTAATGAGGCGAAAAAAATATAACGTGGCGATGTAACATTTCGATTAAAATTTTCATTCGACGATCTCTCGAGGCATACAAAT
This sequence comes from Tiphia femorata, assembly GCA_944319695.1. NCBI lineage: Eukaryota > Metazoa > Arthropoda > Insecta > Hymenoptera > Tiphiidae > Tiphia > Tiphia femorata. Next base: position 9,521,974 of record OX090902.1, read on the forward strand.
TTTTGCCCCAGTCAGGTGCTCGATTGATCTCAACAAAATACACGTATTCGTGAACGATGCATTTTAGAAATGATCAAGGCGACATATAAATAGCGTGGGAGTAAATGGAAAATCTCGAGTGTGTCATTATATTTCGTATAAATAAGAGAAAGGTGTGTATACATTCGAGATTATTTTGCTTCGACGAGGGCACCATTAATACGAGAATCCCAAGTTCTAGAGCCTTCATTAGCACAGGTTTTTACACTCGAGCTGGAACAGTAGGTACCTGTTGGTCTGTATAGCGAGTTCTTAGCAAAGTGTATAATGTTAGTTCGCACGCCAGTTACCGTAACACTTACGATCGTTACCGTTGCTTTATCTTTAACCCTATATAGTGGAACGTGTCGCGCTATAGACTATTTTTTCCGCCCAACATTATCCGCATTTCCCTTACGAGGCTCGCTGTACGTTATTCATACCTATTATAAGAAAAGCGTTTTAGAGGGTGAGAAAAAGAATGAAAAGGGGGGTAGAGAGTAAGAAGAAGAAATCGTAGGCGATACGTCGTCGGGGAGGGGAGGTGGCGTTTAAGTGCGAAGTGGGTGATTCGGACATTATAAATTAGGGAAGAATATACATGGGGCGGGGTGGAAATGAAATATGAAGATAAATAAAAGAGGAACGGGCGCGCGCGCGCGCTCGAGGGAGAGAGAGAGAGAGAGAGAGAGAGAGAGAGAGAGAGAGAGAGAGGAAGGAAAATGGGAGGGAGAGAGTAAGAGGGTGAAAGAGAGAGAGAAAGTTAGAGAGAGGGAGAGAGAGAGAGAGAGTTAAAAACGGGGCTGGACGGAGGCGAAAAACGCGCTGGTTGAATTCGAACGATCTCTCGCAGGGAAGCCCGGCTTTGACCCGGTAGCCGGCGGCGGCAGAGTCCGCGCGGCTGCCTGACGCATTGCAGGTGCGCGCCAGCCAATCACAGGTCCGGTTAGTTCGCCCGGACTTGTCCTGTAAACACGACCGCACCCACTCCGCATGTAAAACTTATTTAAACGTTAATCGTGCCGCGACGTTTCTTACGCCTCCGCCGTGCGCGAGCTCGCAGCTTGGCGTTTTTTTCATTAAAAAGCATCGCTTTTAGCGAAACTTCCGTTTCGAGGGAAGCCGCACCGGTCTAGCTGGTAGTCGCGTAGTAAACGTCGTGTTGCGTCGCCGCGTGAACACCCCCCTTAACCCCTTTCTCCACGATTGACCAATCGCCATTGGCGAATGCGCAACCCGTAAGGAGAGGCGTAGTGATACTTGGTCGAAGCAGTGGCAGAGAGCTTTGCACATCGGGAGAGAACGGTGGACTCCATTGCTGTCCCGAGTGCGTTTCTCGTCGGCCGTGTCTCGTATTGCGTGTCCGTCGGCGCTCGTGCTACCTAGTTTTCCTCCTACGCTAGCCAAGGAGGTTGTGATATACTATCATATTGTGTCCAGTGTCTATACGGTATTCGCATCTTCGAATCGAGTCGAGGCATACGAGAGGGCCAAAATGGTAAGTTTCCTCTTTTTCCTCTACAGTTATCTGCACGATCCGAACGTGTCGCTCGGCAGCCCCTCGCCCTCCTCTTGTGGCTTTTGCTTGCCGCATTGACGCGTCGTGAGTGCACGTGCGAGCCACCAATGTCTCCATTCGTAGGAGCCGCATTTAACGTCGAAATTTATTCGCAACGACCGCAACGCGTACTTTATTTTCCATGCGATTTCACGTTGAAATAATATCCCACCTTGCCACTGCTTTCCACCGACTCCCGAGTATTTCATTTGTGGCGGCCGGTACGCTGGAATCGGGTCGACACCGAGTATCGATCGACTTTACATTGTCTTTATTTTGCTGAATTTGGAGTTCTCCTCGACGGTAAAGGGATATTGCGCTCTCCGTCGAGGAGAATCACGGCTTATGGGATATTCGCATTTCGTCCAACCAAATGTCATAAAGGCTTTTTTACGAGCGCGATGGGTAAAAATACATTGTTAGTAACGCGGAAACCATTATATTAGCGGGTGCATTTCGCAAATCCATCCGTGGCGACCTTGACGAGCGTAAAATATTCATTTTAATGTCGGCGAGATTGAAGTTTACTATTTCGAAAGGTGTGGCTTTTTAACTGCGGACTGCTATCTCCCAAAAGCGAATTCCGCAGGCATTAATATTCATAAGATACATGACCTATAATAATGAGAAAATTTCGCAGCCGAACCCGTCCAACCGCTCATCCCCGCGACGAGAAGGAATTTCCAAAAATTTACACTAAATTACGCACACCATTCCAATATCAATGTGAGGAAACGCTGCAGCCCTCGACGCCTTTCGCGTTCTTATTTATCCATCTAATCTCTACCGGAGATTTATCGATTGAATACTTTATTTCGTCGGAATAACGAAATTTATCGAGCGCGGATAGAGCGTGCCTTCGACTTTACTTCTCGGTAAAATGAATTCGCATAAATATCTCGATGGTCGACACAACTGTAGAAATACGTTTTGCGACCTATCGAATAATATTGTTGGCCTATATTATCGGTCTTATCTTGTGCGTGCGTATAGAAATTGTCTCGGTATTGCATTGCGGCATGGTATTCGATAATCAACCGTAGCACGATATACTCACTATTGATTTTCGCGGTCCCTTAGTGTGGCGCCAATTCTGCGTATTCCTTTTCGTTCCACGCCTATACCGTCATAGAGTTACCTGAGTCTAGCTTATAATCTCTGATGTATCGTGTGTACGTGTGTACGACCGTGTATGGGTGCGTAACGCACACGAAACTTGCACATATTTTATTTACACAAGATTCTAGGCGATACACGTATCCATCCCAAATACAGTATCCCGCGTATCTGTAGGGCTGTACTTGAAAGTGGAATTCCACGATTCACTCCTCGCCAAGAAATTTTACGTGCGAAATTTTCTTTCGTATCGCGTGGATATGTACACACGTATGGTATGAGCCACGCTTCACTGACTCTTCCGGGAAGATTACCTGTTCATCTCCGTAACACGAGCCGATGAGTCGTTCTTCCCATCCTGAATATTCAATTTGAGAATACAATTCCGGGACCCTGGTTGATGGCCACAATAAAATTGAACATCACTTTTATTATAGGTCAAATCGCAGATTGTTTCACGCTTTGTGCGTGTAAACACCAGGCTACTTTACACACGTTGTATATATGTATGTACACATATGCACAGAGCGCGCACGCATATGGATATTAATTTGGTCCCGTCCTTTTTCCATCAACGTCCTACACGCGTGCACATTCCAAATGTGCATTATGCCATTACCGTAATGTACCCTTCTGGTCACTCGTTAACAATTATATAGATATGCTGGCAATTTAGGTTTCGAAAAATTTAATAGCTACATACGGATTGTCGCATAGTTTTACAGTTCCAACGAAATCAGGTGGCGTTATTTAATTTTCCATAACTATCGACGATGTAACCAGTTGTTCGAGATATTTATTTAATATTTTTCGCCCGTTACTTCGGTATACAAGAACGACTGAATTTTGCGATAACCTAATTTTCTCATATATGCGTATTAGGTAGTTTGTTACTGCAAAATTTATTGAAATTGTAAAAGATGTTCAATCTGGCTTGTAAGAAAGGACACGCTACTTTTATCAAAATGACTCTCTCCTATTTTTTCCCCTTGTTACGAAGTAAGCCTTTGAAATTCTTCTGTGTAGCGTGTTATTATGATTCATAACTGTTTCTTTTTTTTTTTTGTAGGCTGACCAACTAACAGAAGAACAAATCGCAGAATTTAAAGAAGCCTTTTCGCTGTTCGACAAAGATGGAGATGGTACCATTACTACCAAAGAATTAGGCACGGTCATGAGATCTCTAGGACAGAATCCTACTGAAGCTGAGCTTCAAGACATGATTAATGAAGTGGACGCAGATGGTGAATATTTTGTAGCACAATATCATATTACTGAATAAACATTTTGCGACGCAAATCGATTAAACTGCAAACATTTATTATGTACCGCTCGTACGAGCCATTTTAAAATACACAATAATATATAATGTGTCTGAGAATGCATTAGCATAAACTGAAAATAATACAGTCACTCGTGACTACTTCGTGCAGAGTAATTCTTCTGTGGTAGAATGTAACAGATTGACGTGTTCAGCCTTGAAATACATATTACGTAGAAATTGTTTTATAATTTCATTGGAAACATTTATGATTCGTATTCTTCAAGAAAATGGTAATGCAATCTTGATGTAAAAGTAGATGCAATCTGAAGTACAGATGAAGAAGGGTATGCGGATTGAAGTGTATGCAGTTTTAAAATGCTAAATCTTGTTTCGGTACTGAGTAATCATGTGTGAACCATAATATAATTACAGGTAATGGCACAATTGACTTTCCGGAATTCTTAACTATGATGGCGCGTAAAATGAAGGATACTGATAGTGAGGAGGAGATTAGGGAGGCCTTCAGAGTATTTGATAAGGATGGAAATGGTTTCATATCAGCGGCGGAACTCAGACATGTCATGACAAATCTCGGCGAAAAGCTCACTGACGAGGAAGTGGATGAAATGATACGAGAAGCCGATATCGATGGCGATGGACAAGTTAATTACGAAGGTTGGATAGATTTTATTATGGCGAGCATACTCTCGCTTGGCTACACATATATCGGCGTCAGTTTAAAAGTAGACGAAAACGGTTGAGTTTCGTTACCTAGATCGAATATGCGAAAAGTACGTTCCTACATTCGCGATGTGATATTAAGTTGAATTGTATAAACCGGCGAGAGTATAAAGAGTAAATGTCGAAAGGACGTGTAAAGTTTTGCGGTAGCCTAGTGAATATTGTTGTACGTGACAAGAGATTCGCATAACGTATACGATGCATTAATGTTAAAAGATTTATGTAAGAAGAATTTGCATGTATGTCCCAAATAGTACTGATATTACACTTTTGTTGTTTATCTAGAATTCGTCACAATGATGACATCAAAGTGAATGCAACCTACGTAATGGAAGAACTCGCGACTTGGAGTGGTGTTGACGTATTAAATAAACCAAGAAACAGAGAAAAATATGTAACAAAACGCGAATCAACCAGAAAGTGAAAAACCTTGTATCAGGACGCAAAGATGTCTATAAAACGCGAAAAATCATCGTCCGATACGCGTTGATCATCGTTAACGATAAGTAATACAGGGCAATTAATTGTTTAATTAAAGAGTTATACCACTAAAATCATTATCTTTCAAACGCGTATACCGTCGCGTGTACACACACATATTACACACATTATACACATAGTTGGTTTTATTTCTATCAAAAGAAACAAATCTCGGAGTACATGTGAAACACTTGCGCGCGCATCTTCAATAATGATATACTGCATTTCCTATCTCCTCTCTTTTTCGCCTGTCTCCAAGTCTGTCTTTCTCTACCTCCCATACACCAACCAGCCCTCTGATCCCCAAGCCCGACCACATCCAATTTTCCAGTTTCCCTTGAAAGAGACGTTGAAACGAAAAACGAATTTGGCAAGGGAGAGGAAAAGCGCCTGAGGAAGGAAAACAGTCCAGACTAAGATCCTAATACGGTAACGTTGGATTATCTGCCGCCAATTGATATCTATCGGGGTTTTCTTTGTTAATTTTTTTAATAAGAAAATATGTGTATAGTAAATGAGATAGGGGTATACCTGCCGTAGTAATGTCTTTGCTGTATATGCATGCACATGTACAAATGTTTGTTTGACTCGTGAGAGAGAAATCGGCCTGGACATCTGTTTCCAGAGTTAAAACGGCAGCGCTCCGGCCTCTGGGTTATTGATAAAATAATAACTGAACTCCTCGAAGCTTCGTAGTGGATAACTTAATTTATATAAGTAACGTACGAAAAAATAAAAAATAAAAAAAGAGGATACAAATGTGATGCGAGAAGGGAGAAGGAGCTTCGGGGAGCTCGGTTAGTGAAACTGCTTTCTCGCACCGTGTCTCCCTGGATTATTTGACGAATGTGCAGAGCACAGATCTGGGAATGACCTGAGCTGCGATGAGAGTGGAAAGCTCCAAATCCAAATCTCGACATTCCTGTTTTGCAAGTCTCTTCCTATGCTTTCAGGGTCATTTCGTCTCGTATTTCTATGCAAGACGCACATAATGTTGTATCTACATTTGCATATAAAAATACACGTTCACGAAAGCGGACACATGTACACTACACGCGTGCAAACGTGCGCGCGTTGCCGCGAATTACCGTTTATGAATAGTTACATTTATTCTCCTACTTGCATCTTGCCTTCCACTGGGTAAAGCCTTATACACGCGCGCAAACCACGTCGACACCACTTTTGTTGATATTCATGGAGAAATAAGAATAGGGGATTAAAAAAAGAGTTAAGTCACAGTGATCGGTGCATTACTTTCCTTCGCCCAGGGGTGCGTGCCAGTCTTGTAAACGGAGCAACCAGAATGGAGAAACTGGTGTGAATTGTGCGATCCGTACGATAATGTTACTTAAGAACTTGAGAGCAAAGAGTCTACGCCGAACAGCGTAACATCATGCGTGTCGGTGGTTCAGTCATAATATATATGTAATATATATTATATATATATATATACACACATCTATATATATATATAAAAAAAAAAAAACTAATTTACGAAAAATGAAGAGAAAGAAGAAACAATTCCTCCACAGTCCTTTATTATTTAATATTGAAGTGAACAAAATGAGAAGTACTTGTATTTCTGGTGACCTAGATCGCATTGATCATAAAAAGACAAAATAAATGTATCCTCATTTTTAGGTCACAACCAAGTAATTCGTTTCCTTCGATACCACAGACCTTCTGTTTCAGCGATTTACCTTTAACTTGGACTAAATTGCAATCAGTTTCCTGTGACAATATCAATTTACATATCTGTACATTATTATATAGAATTCTGTCATAAATTTTGATATGAACAGATTTCAATTAATAATAGTTTATATTATCAGCAATACATCTGTGAATACAAGTGCACCAATAAAGTTAATTTCAAGTTTTGCTGTCCACACTGACGTAATACGCAATTGTTGATGATAACAATATTTATATTCTTTTAGCTATTAGAAGTATATATCATATTAGTAAATCACAGTTTTATTCAAAATATTATTAGTGACGACTGCTAGTGTAATTTGTCATTTTGTTTACCTGAACAATCTGAACGTCATTTAAAGTTTCACATTTGCAATTCTTTTGAGACAGAGACGTTTATAAGTGTCAAATGATGGAAAATTATTTTTACTAGTAAAAAATAAATAAAGCAGATACTTATTTATAGATTAGGTGTATCTTAGATAGATTTTCATACATACAGGATCTGTAATGCTATGATTGTTCTAAAACAAACCATTTCGAAAAATAGCTTTTTATTTTTATATTTTTATAATTTACAGGATAACAGTCAATTCATTGATGGTTGCGAAGATTAACCAATTGTTAAATTAAACAAAATATATGTTCACAATTTACATCCTTTAGGTACAACTTTAAATCGTAGGCACACCTGTTGCAGTAAATTTTTTAAAATACCCACCTGATTATTTGAACTCTGAAATAAAAGATGTAAGTATTACTAATCAAGTGACAATGTTTACAAATAATCTGTTAATTACTATAGTTTCCTATTAATAATATCATAATTCAAGAAAATTTTAAAGATGTGCTCGATGATAGAATCTATGTTGAAATATATCAGAATTCGAAATATTGTATATAACTATGTACCTCCAGAAACTATTTGCTATACATAAATATAACATCTATAATGCTACAATTTTCCTTCCAGCCATTTTATATGCAATTTCTAATTTTCCGTAGATCTAATATGGACAAGCAAAACTTACTCCATTGAGAGTGATTGTTGGTATAAAAAAAACAGGTGGCACAAGCGCATCAGTTAGTTCTCCATATTTAAGTAACAGTTTCTTTCCTTTTATGCCTTTATAACACTTAAGAATGGGATCGTAGTTTACATTTAACTTCTTAGCACAGTCATGCATAGCATTCACTGGCTCGATATTGTTTTTTATCATACATGATAAATAATTTAGTAGTACCGATGGGTCTTTAATAACATCAATAGAACAGGCATGTATGATATTAGCTTGACATTCAATTGGTCCATGTTGACATATAATGTCATAATCATTGCCATTTTCTTTTATCTGCAAAATGAAACAAGATATAATAATCATTTCTTTTTCTTATCAATCGTACGAATGTAACATTTAGTATTTAGATATATTTAGATATATCGGCGATATATTGTAAATAATGCAAAGTGTTTTTCAAAGAATTGTAGCGCTTTAAATGCATGTTACAAACAGATTCACTTGCACCAGCTAATTTTCCTGAGTTATACATTTATGTAAAAGGTCTAATTATAGTAAATGCTAATAGTAAAATGTAAGAAATTATCTTATTTATAAGAAGTAAATTTCAATCAAAAATAGGTATGGTCTAAAAAAGTTTTTCAATTATCATTGAATTCAATGCTTCGATTAAGATTATTATAACGATACAAAATTCGTTTATACGATGTAATTATAAATATCATCTTAACTTACCGTAGCTTTTCCAAATGGTATAAAATATAGTTCCAAGTTCTGTGGTAGTTTCTGATATGTTGGAACTAATTGTCTAAGAAAAAAACTACGAGAATCTGGACACAATGCTTCGTAATAAATGCTTATGTTGACTTTTTCAATATAAACATCATCTTTGCGTTGGAATGTTGCATGAGATGCTTGTAGATGTACTGTAAAAGACGCAACGAACCATTATCGTAATGATGACATTAAATGTATGTGTATAATTATTTTCTGCCTTCTGTCAAATTCGGAATATGTTGCATGTCAAAAAGATATTTGTATTCGCAGTAATACATGTACAGAACATGTATGACTTGCACAGAAGGAATTTAACCAATCTTTATGGGGTTTCCAATACGTGTTTGTTATTGGCAAAGTATTTAATTTTGAATATAGTATAACTATCGAACTTTTTTAAAATGCAACGATGCAAGTACTAACATTGGAAATATTGTAAAATACATGCTATTACACAAATTCTATTGCTTTCGTTAGGTAGCAGAACCGTAACAACAGCGATTGCCAATACATATGACGCACAAAGGCCAAGTGAATGCGTTAAATCCTAATTAACTGTAAATCCAGATGGATAAAATAATGTCATGTTGTGACTATACCTTGTGTAGCAGATTCTTCTTGCGTCAAAATACTCCACGCTTTTGAAAACTGCCACAGAATAATGATCGTGACACCAATACCTAGTAGACGCCATCGAAAACTTTCTAATCCCATTATATAACGTACACAAATGAAAAGAAAATGTACTATCTAAAGTTAAAAGGTAACACTGCCATGGAAATATGCTTGCTCAGAATAATAGTAACTATCTAAACACATCTGTAATTCTACCGGGAATAGTTACAAATACGCCGGTACGATTTCTTTTTAACTAGGGTAGTGCACAGGCATGATTTTGCAGCTGCTTTATATTAGTATAGTTGAAGTTTGCAAGTTCCAGTTTGAATAATAATTGGAATATTCGTACACATTGTAAAAATATTTATCTCATCGCTTTATTCCTCTCATGACTCACTCTACCTATCACTACCTCAGGTCGTGTGATATATAATGGTGTGTGTGTGTGTGTATATATATATAGAGAGAGAGAGGTGCGTTTATTTTATTGTTGGATTAGGTAAAACGATAAGTTTGAAACTGCAGGAACTTTTGTGATAATATACTTCTACAACGGATCAAATGTCATTTATACATATGAATCATTGTATCATTAATTGATTAGTTTTCTATTCTGAAACCGTGCAATAAATCAATATTCTCATCATCTTCGTATAAAAATTAAGTAAACGTACATTGAAGTCACTTGCTAGATGGAATTTGCTAAATGAGTCGATAAGGTAATGGAAAATGAGTAAAACAGTGCATTATACTGGGTGGTAATGGGGTCTGCAAACCCCACATTTGATTCGATAGAAAGTACACAGGGATGGGATGTCTTACAGGATCTATAGTTGCTGCTACAATACATGGGCACACTGCTGTCATGAGGATCTATCACAAGACACAAAGGTCGGCTGGTCGGCACTGGTCGGCACCGGCACGAAATGCACTTCTCGGCCGATTTTCGGAAGATTCCGCCTTCCGTTCCCTCCTTTCCCTTGGTACACTGCGCGCCGCCTCCAAGCCGGTCCAACCTCAGGAGTGTATTGTATTCTCTGCACAGTGGAGTCATAGAAAGGCGAAAGAGAGGTGAAAGCTTTTTTATTTCATGAAATGCTTTTTTTGTTTGGAAAACTATTGGAAACAAATATCAACAATAAATATAAGCATTTCATAAAATCAAAAAGTTTTCACCTCTCTTTCGTTTTTCCATGGCTCTGCTCTGCGACAATACGCTCCTAAAGCTCAATCGGCTTTTGTTGGCGGCGCGGTGTACCAAGGGAAAGGAGGGGACGGAAGGCGGAGTCTTTTGAAAATCGGCCGAAAAGTGCATTTTGTGCCGACCTCTGATCTATCATCATAGTATCTTTATCAACAGTTGTATTTAAGGGATCGTTGTATCTCTTTACTTTAAACCGGGGCATCTCGTTACTTATAAAATTATTTATTTTCCTTCCATACAAAAATTTGTGTCAAGTCCACTTTACCCCACATGGTTTAACTCTTCCAAGAATGTTTTACATTTTGCTTTAAGATGCTTTACAGCTTCCAGAAACAATGTGGCAGAGGGTAACATTCCCACCGATTCTACAGTGACTGCAAATTATTATTATTATTTATTTTACAATATAGATATGAACATAAAATTATGGCTTTTTTATTGCTGTAAATAGGACACATAATCACAATCAATTTATATTTAATAAAAAAACAAAGTAACACATAGCTTAAATATATTATAGTAGTTGTACTTACAAATGAAATGATTTGGTACTCGAGTTAGGTGTACGCATTCTTTAAGATCTTCGTGACGAAATACATTTCGTGAACAACTGTCATAACGAGCATTCTTCACCTTAGCCTCTCGGGAATTTGGATCACCTTTCTTACGTTCTATTACTTCAATAACGTCGGGACTAAAACAATCTTTTAAACGATCTGCCATCTCGCCTCTCACGGGTTTAAGTAACCGAATATCTGGTAATAACCTATACGTAGCAGTAGCTGAACAGATATAATATTTCTTAACACTTGTCCTTTTAGAGAGTGTGTAATACACAACGTAAACATTACCTACCTACGGGAGAAAATTTAGCATGATCTTTTCCTATTCCTTTATGCGCATGCATAAACGCATGAATCTCTTGACCTGGACGCATTTTACAAATCAGTATATCAGTTTCTAATACACCAAACTGTTCCGTACCTTGAGGATAAATTTCAGCTTGGCGACCAATTGGAACCCATTTAATATCTTTACTGTAGACTTTAATCATTTAGAAATATTATTATTTTCAGGCTTTACGCCAAGATTACACATATCGTTCATTATTTTATTTGCATAAATACCATTATTATTACGATAAATATCATCGGGCCTTCGAGAGTCTTTAGGTGCTTGTTGGTTCCAAGAACAACATATTTTCATTTCGTATCTTAAAGTATCTTGATCGCTTACTTCATCTTCATCTTTACCATGATTAGACGGATATTCGAACAATCTAGGATCAGCTCGTAGAGGTATAAGACCCAACCTTGGTAAAATAAATAATTATTAAAACAATACAGAAATAGTAAATATAAAGCACAAAGCTCCGTACCTGTGTGCAAGTACTTCGTCTTGTATCAGACTAGTATTATTTAGGATATAAACTTTTTCAATGGCCATGCTTGGTACCTCGCTCAGAAGTATCCTCCTGAAAGCATTAACCAAGGCTGCGGAACAACCTACAAGATCAAATTCTAATTCTCTTTGATTTGCAGATTCGTTGATAACCTGAATTCTTAAGCTCTAAAACAAGAGCATAATCATGAACTGTGCGTTGACTCGCATATTTACTTATACAGTATAATACATCGTTAATATAACAAAATGATCGATAGACTCGATATAAACATTGAATACTAATATACGCACCTCCTTGAATTGTTCCACACTCCATGTTCGATTTGTAGCATCAATAAAAAACTCTGCGTCCTACGACAAAATAATAATATTATTAAAATAAAGACTTCACATTATAACTTACGGTTACTAGGTAAAAGTTGCTATTTTTATTTTATGTAGATGCTATAATTTATATTGTACAATTACATTAAGTATTGCATGTTCTTCCAAAGTTATTTGACGATTTGTATTTTTCTCCATTGCTCTTTACTTGTTTATCGGGGTTAGGTTTGCACATGGAGTAGTGACATGCAGTCACAGTAGTGTATAGTGTAATAGTATTGTACCCTTATATGCATCACCGTGCGAGTCGGTAAAGTTTTTTCACCTAAAACAACACTATCTATCTTAGAATCATCGACGAATAATCTTATTAAAGCTTACAAACTTTTATCTGTTAAAACAAGTTTTTTACGTGTGACAATAGCATTACTCCAATATAGATTTTATTATCCGGGCGAAAAGTTTCGGAGTTTGGTTTTATTTTGTGCTTCTCTGCAAATTCTTTTGCGTATTATTTAACAAATTCGGACCTAAGCACAAACCACCTGCGCAGGCAATAGCGCCATAAGGCTTAGGATTTTCTTCTACAGTGATATACGTGGGCCTAACGGGACGGTAAGAAGTCTCAGTATTAAAATTGAGATAGCGAAAATCTTTTTCAACTTTCTCCTCGGGCACCTCTAACGTTGCTTTTTTGTCCAAAGCCTTTTTATACAAATTCGGCGTCCATGGATTGAAATCTTTCGGAAATAATTCGCGACACGTTAAAATCAGACTAACTACATTTTCCGGCCTCGGTCGAGTAATTATTTCGGTTTCGTTATCTTTCTCATTGAGCTTGCATATTTTTCTTTCCCTTTCCATGGCTTTCCTCTCAACCTCATTTGCTTGAGTTAGTAGAGTGCACTGAGATTTACTTAAATTTCCATCGTGTTTGAAGATCAATGTACTATCGACGATTGCATATTGCATACCTATGTATTTTCCAAAGCACGTAAGTTTGAAGGAGAGAGCCACGTATCCCGCTAAATTACTATCTTTGTCGATTAAAGCATACGTATTCGAAAATGAATACGAATTTGGACGGTGGTGAACATCATTTGCCGCCATAGTGACTTGATCGCAGAGACAACCGGGTAAAGGAATTCGTGCATTGCCAAATGTATCTTCATCGCACTTTGTCGTTGCTTTCGTTTTATACACGCATACTTCTAAAGGGGACAACCTCAGACTGTTTATTAACCGACAAGGATTTTCTGCAAATAAATATACTTCGCCTGTATTGAACTTTATAGTGCGCTGTTTACCCTCAAGGGATACGCTTTTTATTATCTTTTCCGCTCTGCTTGTAGGAAATTCTGTTTGATCCATCGTAATTAAAGGAAGCTTTACCAATTGCAAATCTATCCTTAAACATCGTAGATCTAACTTATCGGTTTTATCTGCTCGTAGGATTACGTGATGTACGAGCAATTCTATTATATAGATTTGGTCTTCTTTTAACGATGTACACGTTTCGGCCATATTGTCCTTTTAATGTATCTCACATGGAAAACTAACAAAACGACATTATACTTAGCGGCAAATGTTGTAGAAGATAGATTACAAAAATTTGAAAAAGCGCGTCGTCTTCAAAAGGAACTGTATAATGTGCGAAATTCTCGCATGCCATTGGCTCGAGGCTGTAGCCAATAGCGTGCTTTTTTCGGATCACCTCGCAAATTACCAAATGCGGGGCATGCGCAGAACTATCGTTTGAATTCGGCGGGATTGATCGTGAAATTTAAACGCTCACAAAAACGAGACACAAAAACTATCTACCTTTAGAAATAGTATCTAAGTCTCACTAGTACGATGTAAATATATTTATTATAAAAACCAATGAAAAGCTTGTTACATAAGTTTAGCGGTGGAAAATATTCTTTTAGGTGTCGATATACGATAATATATTAATTGTCAGAACCAAAGATTCTAATAACTACGTTTACACGCCATTTATATTACTTCAAATTGAAGCAATATTCTGCAATATTCATTATAATTGTTGCACAACGACATTCAATTTTTTATAGCAATTTATTGGGTTACTTCATTTCATCGACGTCTTCTTCCTTGAAATGAAGATCTTTCAAGAAGAGCGACACGAATATTCCTTCTCCACATGCGGGGTCCTTCTCGGATGCCCACCAAAGAGTATTCTAAAGCAATCGCAAAATGTCAATTTAGTTTGTTCGAAAAAAATCCCGTGAGTATTATTATCAAGAACTTTGTCATTGCGGTGGTCGTCACCTTTACATTGATAGGTAGTGCTGGTGGAAGAGGGCAAATTTTACTGTTCATGAACTGAAGTAGGTCACTGCAATACAATTGACCATCCTCCCTTTTCTTCAAACTGGATTGGAAAGTTTCGTTATTATCCGAGTTTGTTGATCGGTTACAAGACTCATTGAATAAACAAAGGTACTCACTGGTCGAGCATCGAATTTAAAAGTTCCGGATCAAGTGGAATTCTGCAACCTCTCAGAACTCTGTAAAGAATCTCACGAGATAAGCATCCCGTACTCTCCGTGTCCCAACACATGAGATTCTCTTCCAGACGATCGAGATCGTTCCACAAATGTCGATAAAGTTCGGAATGCACGAGTTGCCTAGAGAAAGTGTTCCATTATTATCCTTTCTAAAGCACCCACTTCTCCTGCTTGCAGTTTTACCGGGTGAGTCAAGATACCTTATAAATTCTCTCGAACAGATTTGTTTCTTCTCGTGGGACGAATAGTGCCTGGCCAGGGTGATTAACTCGTGCTCCGTTATTCTATCGCCCATATACTTGCACAGAATATCCCTGGGTGCCGAATTACGAGAATATTAGAAAAACTACTCGATAGTATTAATCGTACAGTTATACCTGAGTTTTGCATATTCCACTACTCTCTCGTCATTTTCGCATCGAACTTCGCCCCCTTTCCCGCAACAATCGAAGTCTTTGAGAAACGCTTTGTGATCGGACTGCAAATCGTTACGCAACTTTTCCATTATCACTTTTACGTTGGCCTTCGGAAACTGTTAACGAGTTTGTGGATATTAAATGTCAATTTACCGATAAGTAAATGTAAATCAATCGAGGTTTACGCGCTACTTTTCGTTACCTTGTCGCCGTGTAATTCCATGTAACGTAGAGCGTACATATCCGCGGACGTGAGTTTAAAAATGAACGATTCAAGATTCATAATCGCCCCCACGTAAAAATCTTCGGGTTTGTAATAATTCGGCTTCCTGTTCGTATAGATATCTTGATGGGGCAACGTCATAGGCATCTTCTTTCGAAAGAGGCACCGCTTGAAACCTACAAATTCAAATCTTCGGACTTATCCTTACCTTAAGTTTACGCGCTTCGCGGGAAAAATGGGGGTTAAAGCTGAATACCTGAATTTCTCTTGGTCAGTTCGTATATCGAAACTGCGTCGTCCATCAGAAAGATTCTGACGATGAAGTGCCTCTCACGATTTTCCGGTATGTCCGATATCATTTCTGCTCGAAATCTCAGGACGTGACTGTCGTAGCCCACTCTAAAGAAGCAATGAGAAATAAAATCGTTGAATCTCGAAGAGTTGAAATTGGCACGATAAATGGCGCTTAATCGTGTTCAATAATTACTTGTCGTAGTATAGAAATTTAACGAAGTCGGTCTTCGGTGGCTTCGGCATCATGGAAAAGCAATTACCCAAAGAATCTTCGTAAGTGCCATACCCGTTGTACGGTGGAATGTCTCTTTCAACGAGCTTACCGAGTTCATTGGCGTTTCGAGGTCTCTGCAACGGTGTAAAATCCTCCAAGCCGTACTGTTCCCTTGACAACAATAGTTGCATAATGCGCATATGCCTACTTTCTTGCTTACGATTTACGGCGAAAGAACGGTGTCACAAAAAATATATCTTATGGTTGTAGAGCAAAGAATGAGGCGATTTTACAATTTCTACTATAACTTTGTAATAAGGGCTTGTCGGTTGACTTTCGTATAACGTTCTGTTTCTTTATTCTCGCGCATAGAGTATGGTGACAATGTTTGTTCGGAATCACCCGAAATATCCCGTAGAACACTGAGAACCCCTGGAACCCTTGATCCACGTTTAATCGGGTGATTAATTCGCTTCACATTTGTCGCGCTCGTTTCTTTTTATTCGATATTAATTAATCCCACCTGTAGTACTCTTTAGTGAAAGGATCCATATCGGTAATCACGATGTGCCTTCCAAAGATGTTGAGATCAGCGCCAATGTTCAATTCGTCTTCCTTGTAATAATCGTGAGGAAGGTAACCGGTATTCAAGGCGTCTACCATTAACCAACACTTCGCAGGATCTTCACCAAGGACATTCAGTACCGTAAATGGATCAGAGGCGCCGAGGGGCATTAGACCGGAACGAAGCTGTAATTAGAAGTACCGACTTAAGATTGATTCTCCAGAATGTTCAATCGTCGATGCGAAAGTTGTATCTTTTGCAGCATGTGTCTCATTCCTCTCTTTACTTTTCTTTATGCCATCGTGCAGATAATAGCGCGACACTTTTTCTTCGTATGGGGAAACAATTCACCTTCGGTATCCTCATCCTTTTGACAAACGTACTGCCGCAGTCTCGTCCAGAATTTGGAGGTATGTTTTCCAACACCTCTATCGTCTGATCGGCCAAATAATAATTTATCTCTAAGTCGTGCACGATACCATACTGAGTATCTCGGTCGTCCCAGTAAGCGTAGAATTTGAGCACTTTTTTGTCGTACTTTAAAAAGTTCCCTCGCACGTCCTCTCTCTTGTACGGCTTCTTCGCGAACATTTCCTAAAACATTTTGCAGAGTTATTATGTGAATATAATCAATTGAATATCATTATTCCGATATTATTGAATAATATTCCACTCACGGCCACTCGCGATTTTAGATACGGATCTTGCGGGATTTCTATGGGATCCGGGACGGGAATACCCATACGGTTCAGAAACACTCTGGTGAACCTGTCGCAGTCTACGATCTTGTAAACTCTTCCATACATCTCTGGCTCCTTGCCGATGTTGAGGTCGATTATGTCGAAGTACTTGTACTTCACCGGATCTGGCATAGGTATTCGTTGCCGCTTCACCAAAATTCCTGAAACGAAACGACCAATGATGAAACGGTAAAGAAAAGAGGGACTTTATTTCGTATAAGTAAATTTGATTGGCCATTTGATATAGTTAAATTCTATTTAAAACACGATTTAAAACGAGCCATATGGCTTGTTTCCATAAAATACAATGGAGAGATAGTGCACCGTAGAACCTTGCGCGAGACCGCTATTCACAATGGGTGGTTCGGTGATTTTTATGGTACCGTCCTCCAGGAAGAAGCTGATAGTCACCGTTCGCACATTGTAAGCTTGTCGCATCTCTTGCACGGTCTCTTGAAAGTACGCCTTGAACATTAACCTCTGAAAAAAGTGTACGCGTTGATTTGACGAGATTTTCATTCGGTCGTTTAAAAATATTATCAGATCTACCTGGGCGTCGTATGCGATCCACGATGGGATCTCTGGTACCTCTCCACGAGGATAAATCGATGGATATCGACTCTGTTCGGGGGCGCATGCTTTATCCGTTAAAAAATAAATATTATCGTGAACCCTGTCGAAGTTCTGATTCTTTCGAAAATTAGTACGACCGATCTGTGCCAATGAACGATAAAATAATGTTATACATTGGATTGCAAGTAAAATTAGATATTTGAGGGTAAATCGAATGCGTTTCGGCGCTCCACTGTGCGAAACGTCGCCGTTGAATTTCATTACTTACGTTTTGGTTGAAACTGAAGCCTGGCAAGCACGGTAATTCCGATGGCCCTTGCATCGTCGTGAAACATTACGATTAACTAATAAAACATAATAAAGAAGGTGTCGTCGAAAATAGTAGAGCAAGAGTTTGGTTAAAGCCCTCTTCGGCGACAGCACCCATAGGGACTGGAAAATAAGTCAAAGGCGTTCATTGGCCTTTCGTTACCTTAGCGACCAGGTTAACCGTCCGGTCAGTAACCAAAGATTTACCATTCGTTCAATAACCGGAGGAGATATCGAGTTCGATAATTGATAATTTTTATCGAATGGGTGAATTAATAAAATTCGGACGAAAAATTGGCGTCAAACTACTTCAACTTTGGGGATCCGGACGGTCGTAGAATTTTTTTAAGGAGACGTTGATAAATTCTATCTTGAAAACTGACCCGGGTACCCGGTTACTGACCGGACGGTTAAGGTGTATACGCATAATAAGGTGTCGAATAATTTTCGCCGTTATCGATATTTCATTTTGCGGGTCATAAAAATCCGCGATTGGCGGCGAGAAGAATAACTGTATGCGCTTATTCCGGGTACCAACAATAAGGGATGTTTATTGCAGAATATAATTCTTGATATAGTTTTACAAATGACGTCTACTTCTATTTACACGACACTACTCGCTTTTCTATTCCTACGATTAATTTCTATTAAGAAATCGTCGGTATCTTTCGATGGACATTCAGCGGACGCATATGCAATAAATATAGAATAGAAATATATAAATTAATTATTTCGATTAAGTACTTTGTACCGTAGTTACATGCCATCCAGTTTACTCGATTATAGCATATTCATTCTTTAATATGATATAATACCCCTTAACGAATCCCGCGTTACGATATGTGCAATTAATAGATTTTCACTTCTACGCTACATTTTCTAATAATATCCTCGGCTGTCTTCGGTAGTTGCATAAATATCGTTACGGAAAAAGGAAAGATCGTCCTCAAAGTTCATCCCTATGCGTTTCATCGGAATACGTTGGCACATTTCTCCAACAATTGCCGACGTAAAAATGACGCTTCGGTAATGCGCACATATTACACGGACTAATTCTAATCTCATTGACGATGTACGATTAGGGAACAAATTGTACTCTCTTTACTCGTAATTATTATCGCGAATGGAATCCGCCCGCTCGCTTCATCGCATCTCTCTTATATTATCGTTTCGCGCTCGATATTCGATTATTAATTGCACTCGAAAGTTTTCACGATTCTTCTGCACGTCTTGCACTTCACGTAACAGCAGCTCACGTATTTGCAGTCGCACCTCTCCAGAATCTCCTCCGTTCTCGTTACGTGGCCTCGACCGCAGCAGAGATATTCGCAGCCCTCGTAGCCGGAGCTGCTGCCATTGCATTGTCTTAAAAGAAAGAAAAAGCAAATGAATGATCAACATTTTATCTTAAGACTAGAAGTACCGACCAGTAAAAACGACCGTGTGTGTGAATTTTTCACAAGAATATCTCTTTGACATTAGAACTACCAATTTCGTTTTTCGTATGGAAACTTGTTTTCTTGACCACTAATTTTGACAGAGAGAGCGTTTATTTTATCAATGAGCTGCCATTTACTTTTGTTTTCATATGGAAGCTTCTTTTGTTGACAAGTCATTTTGACCGGCTTGGTAGTTCTAGTGTTAATACTTTGTAACCACTTTGGAACGTACGCGCGACCATCTGCCTGAAAGAACGGAGTTTCTTTTCATTCGAGATATTTCACCAATGGAAATATCAATGGCATGAATGCGCGCGTAAGAATTTGCCTGCGCCACCGACAACGTGGTAACAACCATAGACTTATACTCATAGACCGCGCATTCTGTGAGAAGCGTTGAAGACAACATGATACGAGAGAGCAATACTGGGAGTGAACCTGTCTCTGTCTAACTGGAGCGTTGGTGGGGGGAATAAGGAAAACAGGAGAAGAGCATACGTTTACGCGTATAAACGTTTAAACGTATATGAACGTATACTCGCGTTTAAACGTTGCTCTTCTCCTTTTTTCCTTATTCCCCCCACCAACGCTCCAGTTAGACAGAGACAGGTTCACTCCCAGTATTGCTCTCTCGTATCATGTTGTCTTCAACGCTTCTCACAGAATGCGCGGTCTATGAGTATAAGTCTATGGTAACAACACGTCTTCGCGATAAATTAGCCGCAATAGGAGGATTAGCTAGCCGCAGACGAATGCTATTTCATGGCTGGTATTAACGAGGCAATTTCACACGCGATCGCGTAATGATCCGACAGAGTAATTTCGTATCAGCGATGAGGGGCGAGGTGAAGTTACGCGTCGAGTGTCGGAGATCGTAGTAGTGTTAAGAAAATAGTTCGAGGAAGGAGAGAGAAAAAAAGAAAGAGGAGAGAACATACTAAGCTTAGGAATGGTCGAAGGCGTCCCGTAATAAACATTCGCCACGCCCACTTTGTATAATTATACGCGGGCTTATAATTACCGGTTGTAACGGGCCGAGCTACCCAGTGGTGCCCAAAGAACCGGGCACCATATATTACCTCGGATGGGAAATGAAATATCGACACGCCCGAAACTAACGTCCGAGCGAGCACTCGGCCACTTACGAATCCGTTCGTTCCGTTTCGATCGTCCATTAGAAATAAATTTGCCGTTGAGCAAATAGAAGTAAGACGCGATTGGTTCGTACGAATGCTTCGCGTTTCTAGGCATATCGCCAGGATTCTAATTGCCGATGCGTATCCCATGACTTTCACCGCTCCTACCGCGCGAGATTGGATAAACGGGGGATGTACGGGAGAACATTTCTTTTATTCTTTGCTTCATAACGAACGAACGTAGTAGTTTCTATTCAAATCACCTCCTCGCCGTAGACTCGAAGTTAACTGACGTTAGAAAGCCGTCGGTGGGTTAAAAAGTGTATCACTAGTGGGGTGGCTTCAAGTTGGAAATCCAATTTTATGTTTGGCCGGAGAATATGATGTTAATCGAAGCACGCATTTTCCAGCACTTCCTCGTTATTTTCAGGCGAACGAAGTCGTTCGTCGAATTTGAACCACGATGTGAAGCAAGGAGGTTCGCCCGAGGAAGAATCCTCTTTCATCGAGTAATCCGTAACTAATGAATCCATCGGGCGGTGGGATCGAAGGGAGCGTTCTCGATCGGAGATCATCAATCAGAATCAACCCCACGTTTCCGTTCTCTCCAAAGGAACTCATTAACCTCCGGAGTACCCACGGAATGAGTTACAATTAGACGAAACAACATCGCGAATATACGATCCCTCGAATCCAGAGCGAAGATAATCATCGAACGCGATAATTTCCCTGCGAGAGCGAACTTCGTCGATTTGGCGGGTAGTTTCGCGAGCGTAATATGTTCCGAGAATTCAACCTGGCGCTTCCGCGCTTTCGAAACGTGTTCTTTCCTAACGATGGGAGCATCCGCCGACTAACGTCGAGCAACGTCTTCGATGTACGACTCTTGAAATTAAAACTTCATCGATTCGCTCTTTGCGCTTTAACTAGAATCCGCGAGACGCGCCGGAACGAGCAAAGCGGCGTTCCCGTCGCGCGAGGACATCGTAAAACGAGCGGATTCGTTTCACATCGTTCGTTCTCTCTCTCTTTTTTCTTTCTCCTCTCTCTCTCTCTCTCTTTCTCTCGGAGAGAGAACTGGTTTTCCGATTGCGAGGGAAAAAAAGTGAAGAGGATGAGAGAGGATGGTCCCGCCCTATCTCTCCCTTGGAGTAGGCCTCTCTCATTCTTAAGCGCGCGTAATCACGGACGCGCTCACATAAATAAGCCGCCTGTATCTCTGCGCCCGCTCGAAGATATCCACGCGAACGATCTCGGTCGATGGAATTCGTCGCGCGTGTGCTTGACAAAGGAGGATCCTCCTGTGGGGTGAGAAACGCCGATTGGAGAATATTAATGTTAACGTTTCTCTAAAGTTTTTTGATTATTTTTCGCACGGAATAGGCCTGACGTCACTGGCACGAAAAACGCGAGGTTCACGGGTGGCAGGGAAAAGATACTCCCGCGAACGCTCGGACAATTTACTTGTATCAGTAGGTTCTTTAACATTTTGTGATTTTTTCTCCGCATCGCACAGGCATGACGTCATTGGACGAAAAGCGCGGGGTTAATGGGTCGTCCGGTTTTACTGCGCGAGCTTTTCCCTGCGGGCTTATGGGCCATCGACGAAGGAAAGTGTGGCGGGGTGCCATTAGAGGCACCATAACGCGACTTTACGACGGCCCTGTATATCGGCGCGTGCAAAAGGAAGAAGTTGCGCGCGAGTGCGGAGGGCTGAGTTCCCTTATTGCAGGCTTTCTTATTGCGAGTCCACCGTGTCCCGCCCTACCGGCGATCAAACGATTTGTATCGCGACTGCCGTCCGATAACTTTCTCGGTACTCTATTGCTTCGAATGCTCACGAATCTAATTGCAAAATTAAATTCCAGTCGTTGTCGTAAACTGTATTTGTACGGAAGTGCTGTGTACAGCCGACGCGCTCTTTCGTCGATCTTAGAGTTCATTAAATGAGAGGGTGCAAGTAAATAATAAAAATTTCACTGTAATTGCCGTAGGAAAAGTTCGACGTCACGAGTCAGCGAGTTTCGTCTATCGAAAAGCAAGAGGTCCAATCGCGCCTTCCTGTCTTTTACGTCTTCTTCTCCTTCTACTCCTTTCCCCTACTTTTCCAACATTCACAGTTTACCGAGCTGGCCAGCTAACCTTCCTTCCAATGACTCCTTCTTGTTGCTCGTGCCGAGGAGCGTAAAAGCTCGTGGCGCGCTCGCCATTAACGGGTAGCTTCTGGTTTTTCGGACCAGAACACGTGTATCGAGATTAGCTTCCCTCTCGGGAGAAGATTACGCCGCTCGTTCTTATTGCGCGTTAAATTTCTGAGCGTTCTACTTGCGCGGTGCCGTGTAATTCTGATTTATTTAACAACCACGGTGTCGAACGTGCTTCGACGATTTTACGTCCTTACGGAACAGAAAATCGCGAATTGAATATCGCAATTCCTTTTACTCGGGGAACTCTTATCGTTGGTAAATGCAAGCACAAAGCGTCAATTGCGGCGACTTTGACGAAGCTAGCCGAATGAAGCACGAATATGTGAATTTAATTCAAGAAAACGAGACAACGAATCTCATTCGTTTTTACCCGGTGAGATTTAATAATCCCATTGAATAATGCTGTTCACTGCGGGGATATATTTGTTGGAAGCAATATCGTGCAATGCGATCATCGAAAAGTAAACGTGAGCCCGATGATGGAGAACGACACGTGCGAGGTGCGAGCGAATCCAGACAAGGGACTCACTTCAATGAGTAATGTTTCTAAAGCTGGGGACAGATTGAGCGAACATTGTTCCCGAATACAGCCACATTGGGCTAACTTATGCGTTGGCGAGCTGTTCCACGATGTTCGCACTCGAGGCGATCCTTAAGGTGGTAACAGAGTGAGCGTACGATTGTTGGCGAATTCTGTCCCCAGCTTAAGAGGGATCGAGTGCTCCGACGTGTTTATAAAAATCGTCTTATAGTATACTTTTTAGCAAGACCACTCCTAATTACGCGAGGTTACTTCTTAATTTTAACGGGGTTGAAATTCCAACTGAGCAATTAATTCTCACCTGCCAACGGTACCGAGACTGCCTCGCCTCTTGTCCGGTAGACAGTAATCGGGGCTCTTGGTGGTGTAGAGTAGATTATCGTGATGATAAAGGGGTGGTAGCCTTCCACCGGATCGAGGTCTGACCTCAGCGGCAGTGGCGTATCTTCGAAGAAGGCGACTGCCCGCAGCGGAGGGGCCCGAGACCCCCAGGCCCCTCCAACAGGTGCGTACGCTGCACGAACCGGAAACTCCGTGGCACTTGCACTCCAAGGTCAACGATTGTTCCACCGCCTGTCCAAGCGCAAAAAGAAATGTTTGCTTTAACGATCGAGTCAATTGATTCCAGTACGATTACCTTAAAACTGCCTGCTGATAACCATTCGAATTAAGATCGATCGTTTCTTACTTATTTCTTTACACAAATGTATTTCGTCGGTAAATTGAGGTAATCGCCTTCTTGAAGAATGTACTGAGAGAAAAAAATTATTGGGTTTACTATAATCTCACTATATTTCATAGTTAAATTTGGCGTCAAATATATTTCTATAGTTCACTTAATCATACAAAATATAGTAGAATGAACGATTTATACAAATGGTTATATTGTTAACTATTACCTTTGTTCTTGTTACCATATGTATAGTAAAATGTGCTATGTGAATATAGTTAGTTCTATCACAGTGCATGAAATATTTACTAACTATAATATTAACTATATAAAATAGTTACTTTTCTTAGCATTATATGTTTTCAATCGTACTATATTTTCAGTTGAAATAACCATAATTTTGGGTAAAAACATAATATAATTGGTCATACTATGCCTCTATCGTAATTATTACCGACATTATGGTAACGTTTATCATAAATATGATATTTCCAATTATAATTTTGTTACTATGCCATTATAGTTAAATATACCATGTAATTTTCTCTCAGTGTACGAGAAGGCCAAGGAACGAACGGTTTCAGTCAACAGTTCCAATTTTAGTCGAAATCTTTTTTTACCCTGCGACCAGCCCTGTTATTGTGCATGTTGACTGCGTGCATGAACTTGGAGGTGACCCCGGTTCCAGGTGGAGTCGCACCCTGGAGAAACCTCTTGACCATTCTCGAGGCAGATCTCACGTCGTCTCCGCAACCGCCCCACTTGAACGAATTTCTGGCAGACATCGCACCGAAGGAGACCGACGTCGCCGTGAAGGAAGCGGAAGAGATGAGGGCCGAAGGTGCGGGTGGTTCTCTTCGTGGTGGAGTCGCGCAGGAACAAGCGGCCAAGCTTCCGAGGGCGCAACCACGCGCTAGTCTCCAGACTGCTGCAGCCGCTGACATCGCGTACACAAAAGCCTGCTCTCTGGTGCCTGAATTGACGAGAGAAAATTTATGATGTTACAAAAATGTGTAGGCTTTTCAAAAAGAAACACGACCGATTGACTTTTCGTTGCAATTCCAGTCACCTCTTAAAGGCCATCGAATTCTTTCTCTAGGTTGCTCGAGGAGACGAATTTTGGGTCTGTTGATCGTGTGATTCTTACATATTTTGTATTTTCAATCTCGTAATTTTGGGACTATAATTAATTTCGGTTGCGAAAGCGGTAAATTTACTATGTATTCCCTATTAATCTAATGATACATCTAAAAAAAAACACTGGATTGCTAAGGAATTTCCGTTTAATCGTTACGTTGAATTAATAAATATTCATTAAGTTTAAGCCTGCTTCTTTTCGCAAGGGAATACGGATGAAGACACGGGGCACGTTCCTTTAATCGTGATTTTCCGCGTATCGCTAGGGCCTCTCGTTAATGAAGCCCCTTCAGCCACGGAACATAATTTATTATATTTATCATGTAATCGTCGTACAATGAGACCGTAGAGCCGGGCTGAGGGCAAGAGGAGGTAGAGACGGCAAATACCGAAGGAAGCCCTTCCTCGGTAATGACTGCTAATTGAGCGTGTCCTTCGAAGTCTTCCTATTTATCTTCCAACTTTTCAAAAGCTATTCCAGCCCGAGACTGCGGACCACCGATCGATTTCCGAGGTACGCTTCTTTCGACGCATCTTTTCACCCGCTCGAAGAATCGCGTTGCTTAGAAGGAGCCATTTTAAGATTCAGATTATGTACGCAAAAGTCTGAGAACAGATCTGAAAATGGAATACGCATTTGGCCACAACTGTCGAGATAATATCAAATGGTTACCGAGCGGGTGCAACTAATATATCAGATAACACGTTACGTTAATGCCGTTAGATAGATAGAATGAAAATTTACCTGTAAGCAACTCCGGAGTATAATCCGGCGCCCGCTCGATGCTGCTGCAATTCCATCGACGATTTCGAAACGCCTGCTGGCAGACTATCGAGGTGTCTTTCGCGGCCTGAACCAAACTGGGCATTACGTCGGGCGTAGCGCGGCACGCTCTCGCCTGCTTCCTTTCGAGGAAGCCTGAACCTTTAGCACTTGTACAAGCCTCCCTCGTCCACACGTGATCGTCGTCCATTCGGCCGAGAGCTCTGAAAATAAAATATCAGAAATATTCTAAGCGCAAATTAGTTTTAATTTACGAAAAAAATGTTTTCTTATTCATTTTCGAGCCCAAATTACTTTTAATTTACGAAAAGGATGTTCCCTTATTCATTTTGACGTGTTAAATATTCAGATGTGTTATGTGACGTGAAAGAAACTTTACATTTATATTTCTGGATAAGTTTTTAATCGGTAGCGATAATATGAACCGATTCTGTAAATTGTTTTTCTTCCGATTTTTCTTACAAGGAACGTTGACGCGTGGCACCATCTGGGCTTGACAGGATAAAATACGAGGAATGTTGAACGCAAAAATGAGTATCCATTTTCAGTCATTAAGTCGTTTCGATCGTTAAATACACGTTTCCTGATCAGTTCGCGAGTGCCCTACTTGTAATGCTTTTCATAAAGCACGTGGGGTGTGCAGCGACTAACAATAAGTGACCGTTGCTGACGTAGTCTCTCCGTACAACGATTCAATCGTACAACAATTGGATGGTTGTTTCGTTAACACGTTGACTGCGGAACATTGAATTTTGGCGACTGTTTAGTTACCTATCTAAAGCGTTAGTTATACTTCCAAATACCCATTTTGATCATTCATAATCAAGCACTGAAACCGTCACCCGAATTCGGGTGACGTGGTAGTCAACGTGTTAAGGAGGTACATACACCTAGGAGGCCCGAAGGAAACCATCTTTTTGAGCTCGCGCCGCGAAAAACTGAGAATAGTTTTTCACTCTTTTACTCGAGGCAATATTTAAAAGTACGTGCACTGACAAAACTCCGTCTAGAAAAATCAGTGGCACGTAGGAATGCAAAGGACGGAATTGTGCCGCAGGAACCTTCTGCTGGATGGGCCGTAAATCAGGGGGAGGGGGGGGGGATGAATTTCGAAAATTATAGGGCGCGATACGGGTGTGTGGCGCGGCGTGAAACCGTACCGGAGGATAATTACGGACACCTGAAAGACGAAATGGCCTGCTCACGGAATGCGTCTAGACGCAACCACCCTTAGAATGAGCCGATCGCCAACCCCCCGCGTCAGTCGACTACCCTCCAAATTACCCTATCAAAAGGGCTCCAGCCGATTCATTATTTCCATCGATTCCGCAAACTTCGATTCCACCAACGAGACCGTCCATCTGCTGCGTGCTTCTACGATCTGCAATCACGCGTAGTCGAAAATCCCTTTCCTTCGAAAGGATCTATCGAAGTATCTTCACTCGTTGAGCTTCGATTTTAAATAAAGGTACAAAATAAAGTTCATCGAACTAGACTATATTGAGAACAATGTTTATCCAGGACCTGCCATAATGAAATTCATGTCCAGTCGTACTGGACGTAGGATCGCAAAAGGTTAATTCGGAGTGTGGGACTCAATGAGACTTGGGAATTTCGATCATTAATCGACCAGCCATTTTCGCACACGGTACGAACGAAATAACTAATCGGGAAAGAAAGTAACGGAGTTCCGTTCGATGCACTGTGAATGACATCTAATAGCCCTGGCCTGTAATTACGTAAATTGACTATCTCGAACGCTC
Organism: Tiphia femorata; assembly: GCA_944319695.1. Lineage (NCBI taxonomy): Eukaryota > Metazoa > Arthropoda > Insecta > Hymenoptera > Tiphiidae > Tiphia > Tiphia femorata. Next base: position 9,549,731 of record OX090902.1, read on the forward strand.
CAGCTGATAAGTAGCAATTATTCCGGTAGTTAGGTGAACTCGACTTTATCGCAAAATGTCCCTAAAAAAGTATAGCTATCGGCAGGGTATCATTTCAGTTATTTCTCCACCGTCAATTAACAAAAGTTGCAGGTCGTGAACTTTTTAGATTTGTTGGGTATAATGTGAACGCTCGGATGGTCCATCGGATACTACATGCCAACGACAAACCTTGCAGTTGGTCCTGCAAATGGTCTCGTCGAATAAACCCTCGAACTCGCGATACCGCGCACGGGAGATGAGAAATGAAAAGAAAAATAGAAAATTAACGCGCGAATCGGGAGTTACGATCCGAATGTGGAACGAGCGTATCGAACGGGAAAATTTCGGAGCCGACAACAATATCTCGTTTCTTTTCACCTTCAGTCGTCTCGTTAGAAATTGTTATCAAAAATTCGCTTTGCCACGCGAAGCACGCGTGAAACTCGGAAGTCTCTCGTATTGAAAATATTCAAATTTATCCTCTCTCCCCCGTTCGCTTTAGGCACGCACGTGTACTTTACATTCGGCGTTCCTAACGACGGACTGAGCCTTTTTTTCTCTCTTCGGAGGCGGGGAGGAGTGGATTATCTGGAAGGCGAGGGAAAAGACGGTCCTTTTTGCACGGGAAATGCTATTTAATAAGCAATCAGTACACGCGACAACCAGTTGCGACCAACTGGTGCACCAGTCAGCATCGAGGGGACGCACGAGAAACCACTTACGTTTTTTACCCGTCTGAATGCGATTTTAAGTTTCGTTATACGCGCTGGCCAGCCGGCGGCGCGGCGGCGGCCATTCCGAGCCATTCGTAATTTACGAGCAATTTCAAGATGAGCCCTCCTCCGTCGCTCTCTTCCTGCCCTCGGCGAGTTAGTACCGCGAACGATATCAATCAGCATCGGAATAATTAAATCGCGCGAACGCGACGGTTACGCGATGACAATTGGTGAATGCGCACGCGACATGCAAATGAGGTTCAAAGAAACTATTGCCTCCGATCGCATTGAACTTCCTTCTGAAAGGTCGTTCCGATCGTTAATCCATTCCAGTCCAATGTTACTACGTAGAAAACAATGCTCCTGTCACTTATAAATGTTTTGGAGTGGAGGACTTTAAGATCGTCAAACACATTTTAACGATTTGTCCTCTTAACTTACGTTTCTCACAATAGCTGGGCACCGACGTGTAGATCGGTCGATCTGAAAATTTTCCCGAGCTCCGATCCATCGAAAGGTCACGGACACCGGTCCTCCGGCATTCTTAGGAGACTACCCTTCATGAGAATAAAATTCATCGACGAGCGCGTTTCGTAACGTGCCTCGCGTGGCAATGTTCCCGTAAGCAGCACTGCAATTTCGAAATTTCTTTTCGACTGTCGGACTCGTAAAGTGGCGTGTTTACGAGACCGATAATAAAGTGGTATCTACGATTCTCCGTTGAAAGGTTTGTGAGAGAGAGACAGTGGATGTGTATCTAACGCGTAAAAGAGATTGAGCGAGTGAGAGAAGGAGAGTATGAAAGAAGGAGACGGCGAACGAAGAAAAAGGTTGCCGTTCCACGAGAGCGTGGGGTCCACCATTGTTCCCTTCTTAATTTTTTTAAAGGCCGATATATCCCGCTATCCGATGCAGTCGGTTCATTTTAATTCTCAGCTCGAGGAATGATTCTCAGCGGAGAGAGACAGAGAGAGGGAGAAAGGAAATCGTTGTGGAGACCGCCCAAGAATTCTCCGCATAATCTCCTGACTTTTAATCCCAAGACACGAAAGCATTCCTGGCCTTCACCGTGTAACAAAGGAAACGGCGCATTAGGAGAGATCATATCCTCTCGATAATTATTTTTACACCCCCGTAAAAGTGATTCACGATACTTCCAATAGCCCTTTTTAATCTTAGCGAACACGCTAATGCGCGACACTTACAACGGCTTTACAACTCTGTTATCCGTTTGAACGGCACGGGCTGCGCGCGCGCGCGCGCGAAATTTAAATTGCGTTTATGCGGTAAAGGTTCCGCTGGCCAACCACCACCGCGGCAAGATATACCTTATGGATTTCAAAATTGGCTTTGACATTCGGATCGTAAAGCGCGATATTTACAGTCCCGATAATAGGCCGGGTTTCCCCGGTTCCTTCGCTCGCGAAACGGATACCGTTCGCGTCGCGGCGGCCTTATGCTAAAAAATTTTCGGAGATGCGACGCGAGTGTGGACTCCTAACGAACGAATCGTTGTGCGCGCCGCCATGGTAAACTGGAGAAGAGAAGCAAATTAATCGATAGATACGAATTTAGGCGCGGGTAAATCTGTCTCCTCGACGAGACAACAATGAGAGATATTTTGTCAATGAAGTAAATATAGCAATGTCCCTTTCAATTTTGAGGTAGACTGATATTCGTTGGAAATGTTTTAACAATACAGCGTAGCCGAGGTTCTTGAGAATTGACAAAATTTCGAGCCACGAGAATCTGCGGAAGGCTGCAAAGAGTGTCGCGCCCGCCTTCATTCTCCTCACTTATATCTCCCTTGCTCCACGTCACTGTCAAGGCAATTAAAGCGTCGTTAAGAGTTTACGGTTAATTTCTCGCGAATTCGCAACGGTGCGAGGCATCGGCAGGCCAAACGACCTATAATGGCTGGCCTCATCCATCGCGGATCGTTTCCTTTCGTTTCGTCTCGTAGACTTCACGCCCTGTACTCGCGCGAGGGCTGCGTGATTTATGAAACGACTAGGAGCATAGATAATATTTTAGAGGTAACGACGTCAGGAAATGCAATTCGCGAGATCGCGGCATCGTCAGAATTGCGAATCGACGAAGATCGATCGAGAAGTCTGAAGAATAAGCTCTGATTTTCAAAACCTTGATTGATGAATGTACATACTCGATCGGTCCGGTTCGTTCGATCAGGGTTGATCAGATAGTTCGGCACCGGTGGTATTGTGTACCGTGGTTTTTCTAGACGTTGGGAACTCGCAGAAGTCACATCAAAAAGTCCTGAGAGTCGAGATTGATCGTCGAGAATGGGGAGGTACAAAGTTGGAAGATTTACTAAAAAGTGTACAGGGTATGTAGTTGCGAATTTAATAAATGGCGACAATAAGAAATGGGTATGCATCTTGAAAATATAAAATTTATTTAGGAATTGCACATATTTTGTACAAATTGAGTTAAAAGCGTATACAGTATATGTAGAGGGACACAAATGTAACAAATATTATAACCTACGAGCACGTTGATTGATCTTTGCACTTTCTACACAAATGTGTAAGATTTGCAAAAATTTCACGTTCAACTAGTGGTACCTTACCTTACTATAATAAACCTCGCTTTTATGATACGTATGTCTACTGGTTCTCGTATTATTCGAACGTTTCTTAAGATTCAAAAGTACTTGCTGTACAATTTAACATGTACGCCAATCGCGAACAATAAAAAAAAAAAGAAAGGAGCGCGGATGAGTTGTTGGTCTGAGCAGAAAGGGGTGAGGGAAGCGGGAGAGCGTGTTCTCCGTAACGGCGCTTATAAATCACCATTCGTAGGGCAACCCCTAATCTTCCATCCCCCTCGTCCTTTTCGCCGATCCGCCTTACCCTCTCTAGGCACCCACTGTCTTCCTTTCCCCCCAATTTTACCCAACTCTTCTCCGCATTTTGGTTTCGCACGCAAAACCACCATCACTCCTTCATTCATCATCCGCGACCGTGCAACCTCACCTCGTTTCCGTTTTTCCCACCAAGAAGGCCTGCCCGAGAAACACGACGAATCGTTGGTGGACGAGATGATCGAAAGCATGGCAATTAAAGGGAATCTCATTTTCTACGTAAAATTCACCATGAAAGATGTTATCCTTGCGACTTTAAGACTTCTTGTCTTTATATTCTATAAATCGCATTGTTCACTACAAATTCGTTATTGTCGTGGAATTTTAAAGGAGTCCACACAATTTCTTCGACCGTATGCTCTATTTTCGAATCCGATGCTCGGGTACTGAAATATTTTGTAATGAGAACTGCGAGGTGAACCAACCGACTCGATTTCTCGTCAGTATATTCCTCGCTTGGCACTTGGAGCTTCTATCGCGAGGGCGAATAAACGAGAGGACAAAATCTCAGTTATTGAAATAACTGCCTACCTAATGCGATCGTGGCACGGAAGTACAATGAGATTCTGGGCAAATAAAAGATCCCGGGCGCGAGGAGGGCTTCTCGGGAGGGCCGTGGGAGGGCAATAATAATAATAAACCGGACAACTCTTGGCTCGCTCCAATTACCCCTCACGCATCCGATCCTCCATCCTTCGCCGAGTCCAATCTATTTGCTGCTCATTAACGACCCTACATTAATCTTCGGAATCCTCGGGCTCTGGAGTCCGTTTACTCGAGTGGGGTCAACGCGGGAACGAGAGAGCGAGTCATTATTTCGCCAGTAGCGAATTCGAAGGGTAAAAAGCGATTTCGGCAAAGTGGCGAGGAAATCGTGGTAAGAGGAGAAATTATTCGGTGAAATGCTTTCGGTACTCACAGCCACTTGATGCATCTGCCCCCTTGGACGAGGAGGAGGAGGACTAGCAGGAGGAGCCGGAGCCACTGCGAGCCACGGTGCTTCGTTTCGTGCATCTTTCTCATCTGAATTTCACATTCTAGAATAGTAGATTTTCCCACAGTGTCGATTTCCTCTTCTTTTCCTTTCTTCTCTACAAGAGGTACATCCCGGTCAATGCTTCTCTCACGAAGTAAAATCCTTTCTCGAATTCGTCGTGAAAACTTGCGAGTTTTTCAACGAAGGAAGCTTCAAGTCTCTGTAAAATCCTTAGCCACGATCAATACAAATTCTCTTACGTCGCGCGATTCGTGGAACGTCCGATAATCAGCATATCGGTAACGCGAAAATCAATGCAATTCGAGTGAATATCCAACCACCGGGGAATCGTTCCAGGCTCCGGCAGAGCCCAAAGCTTTTTCAGTTCGTGTACTCGAAAGAGACTCGAGGCTCATCAGAAAATATTCTTCTCTTGGATCGAAGATGGTTAAAGCTCGCGTTGCACAGTGATAAAAATTACAAGCGGCTACTGCGATCGATCGGCATCAGTTCTATTATTCGCCACTGAACGTGGAGAGATTATTAGTGGAAAATAATTCAAAGGTTCTTGAAAGCTTCACTACTGGAGAACGAGCGATTTTTCACGGGTGAGGGAAGAAGAAAGTGGAAGAATCTTCAAAAGGCGCGTTCGCGTGGAACCTAGGCCCACTTGCAATGACTTCCGTAATGAAAGGCCCCGCAGGATCGCGGCATCGCGAACCTTCCATTATCTCATCAACGCGTCGCGTATCCCTCGTTTGCTAAAACGATCGGCATATCACGTATACGGCGCGTACAACACACTTGGCATTAACGAAACTCACGTTCCTGTAGCTCCTCCCGAGCCCATCGCCTGCCAACTCGAAGAGGAACAGTTTCACGTCCCGCGTCTCGTTTTCCAATCCTGTCACGATCTCTTCGTATTCTCTACTTTACACCCAGGTATGGAAAATTATAGAACCGAGAGCACAAAGCTTTTTTACGCGTCGAGCACAATCTCCCAAATCACCGAGAGACTTCTAACACGCGAGTTTACCGAAAGAGTTTCCCTCTCGAAGGGAACACAGGACGAGTCCTTGCGCGCGTGTTTCAGGCTCCTTGCGTCGCGCGATCCTGAAGGATCCTGCGTGACTCTGCTCGAGCGAAGGATCACGAGGAGAGCTTTCGCTGGCGGTGAAAAGCTCGCGCGCCCAGCGGGGAGTCTGCGTGCTTACAGGTGTCCGTCCGGCAGTCCCGCAGGATTTGCTGCTGCGGTGAGTACGCGCTGTGGTGGTGGCGGTGGTGGTGACGGTGGTGGTGGTGGTGGAAGATGAAATCTCCTCCTACTGCACCCTCCACCGTCCTCCCGCAACCTCCTTCTCCTTCGGGCGGCCTCCTCCTCTCCACGCCACCTTCGTCCTCCTGGTCCCTCGCGTGATGGGGATGGTCGAGGAGAGAACGTAGAGGAAGAAGTAGAGAAGTAGGAGAAGGTGAAGGAGGAGGAGGAAGAGGAAGTGCGAGAGCATGGCGGATACCGAATGGTTACAGGGCAATGGACCGGGAGAGACTCGAACGGAGAACGGAAGAGATCGAGGAGATCCTCCACGTGGAGGAGCTTGCTCGTGGGTGAGCTCTTCTTCTCTGTCGCCGAGAACTTTGGAGAATAAAGCTGACAAAAGGCGATACGCGATAAACGCAGAATCATAATTAGCAGACTATCTTTTAAGCTACATTCGACCGTAGCCGCGATTATTCAACGAAAGGTACCTCACGGCATGATGTTTTTTAATTAGAGCGTTGGAACATTGGACGTTTCATTTGCACATGAGTGCATAATTAATTGGTACACGCAAAATCGCAATAACAAGGAAATGGTATAAAGCTCTATGAGAATGGAAGGTCCACTGTTTAAGCATCTGTCAATGACATTCCCATTAGTGGTAAAGTATCTTCTAAGGGCGGCTGCTTTCTTCAGGCTCTCGAGTACTTTAGAATGAACTTCGGGATGCAACAAAAGGAAGCATTCAATTTTAAATTGGTCTCGATTCGTCGTTATTATTCCCGACGGATTTTCCACGATTGATACAACCCTGATTGCAGCGGATAGAGGAATCGGGGGAATCCTGTTCTCCTCCCACCAAACCATTCATACGGATAATTAATACGATCTCCTTTACAATGCCGCCTAGGCGGCGACGTCGGCGTCGGCGGCTCCCTCTTTGGCTTCGTCCCGTTCTTTTCCGCCTTCTTCCGGCCCGCCTTTGCTCCGCCAAGGACGATAAATAAGCCTTTGTCAGACGCTCATTACATTGTTAAGTTTCAGGCCAAACATATCTTTCGGGACCCCCGTCGCCCCTTGGCCACGGAAGATATTGTAGGTAGTGACGAGCGCGTCGTATAGTAAATTCACCGTAGAGGGACTACCACGTTTTAATATTAAACAATAAGTCGATGAGAAATGGTTTAATCCGTGCATTAGCATAATATGAGAACGGGAGTGGAAGGAACTTTAGATTCTCCTGTAAAAATTGGTTTGCACGAGTAATTGTATTCTCCTGCTTTTTGCAGCATGAAAATAGGATAACGGCAACTCTGCGTCAGGTTTATCATAAATATGCAAGTTGCGTCGAGAGAGGAAAAAATCTGAAGAACTTGAGAGACGAAGAGTTTTCGCGAAGGAGTTACCAGTGGGCACAGTTTGCAAAAGGCAAAGCAGCCTGGAAGGGTGCCGATGCCGATGGTGGTGGTGGTGGTGGTGATGGTTGGCTGGTTCGCTTCAGATTATTTCTCGCCATTATTCGTCGAAGAGATCGGCTATAAAAAGGGGAGCAAGCAAACCCGGCGACAGCTGCTCGGCTATTAAAAGCGACTTACACCCTCAAACCCCTCGAGTCAAGTGAAGGTGCCTCTTGCGCCCACCCTCTTCGTCCGTTTTCCGTCCTTCGGTGCTTTCTTCCTCGGTATCTCTTTTGCTCCTTCGTTACGCGAAATGTGTGGACGACAGGCGTCCCAAGCGTCTCTACCAATCTTCTTCCGCATTTGAAAATAGTCAAATCGCCTAACGAGCCGTAAGGCTTTCCCGCGAAGATGCACGACGAAGGAAAAAATTTAGGTGCGAAATTCAAAACGGTTCGAGGAATGTCGTAAGACAGATGTAAGTATGTTATATATCGTAATTAAGAAGCGTTTAAATATGTTTGACAGTAAATTCTAATTTAACACCCTCCGAAAGCAGCCCTTGAATTGTCCGGGATCGTATTAAAATATTCTTCGTTACACCAAGGACATCCAAGCATCATTAAAATAATATGGAAATGCTTCTTTCTCCCAATTGGTATTCGTCTGCTTCATCATTCTTTCCTTGTGAAAGTCAATATACTCGCGAAGCATTTGGACCGTCTAAAATCGAACAATGACAGAGCACGCGGGTTGGATAAAGAAGTGGCAACGCCTTGTATGAAAGAGTAACGCAATCGCCGGTGAAGTAAGCAGACAGGGGGATAGGGGGTGGAATCTTGAACAGGAGAACATTGAACGTGTTGGGCCAGGCCATTTCATTTGTTGTCATGTCACTGTGGACGTTAGAGCACGGAATGTTTCTATACGATAGTCTCGTAAAAAGTGGTGAGTTGGGTATTAAAACCTGGCAAGAGTGAAAAGATTATAAAGAATCCAAATTGTTTTGCTCGGGAACATGCTGCTGAATTAGAAACAAGCGAAAGCACAGGAAGTTAAACGAAGAGGATTATCAAGAACGTTTAGTCTCCGCCGAGCTAATGCTCCAGATTACTGAAGAACGTAAGAACGCGACCGTCATGATGAGCGATTAAGCACATTTCCATTGAGTGATTGCGTGGAATCTTTGTGTAGGATTCGCTTTACTGTGCTCTCGCTCGTTCCTAATTCAGCAACATGTTGTCGAGGAGAATAAGTTGCACTCTTTATGATGGCTTCCTCTCACTATTTCCAGAGTCTCCAGAATTCTTGCAGTTGCAGCAAGACCAGGTGGTTTCTTCTTCATTCCTGTTCATCTCGTACGAAAAAATTTGAGCCACCTTAAGATGGTATTGCGACTGCAAATGTCCCCATGGCGCCCAACATTGAAACGACAACGAAAGACTCGCTAATTTTCGGTAACCGACTGGCCACTTCTCAAACTAAATTTTGATTAGAAATTGATTCTTATTTGAAGTCAACGCCAAATATACTTAAGTTCTTTAGAAAAATATAAGTTAATATTATTATAATAATATAATATTAATTATTATCTTCACGCGTCCATTCCTGTACCTTTTATGAATAAGAAAATATTATGAAGAAATATACGTTTTCTTAAACACACGTCTATTACACAAAAAGTAGTAGATGTCCCGTTTTGGTGAAAAAACTAAATGGTCACGTTAGGTATGCTGAATTATTATACTTACCGGGAATATGCTGATACTTTATTTATGTCGATTTTTAGGCACGACCATAAAGGGAGTGACTTATTATGAGTTATTTTGGCGATAATCACGAGCGGATGAGACAACTAGTACTACCCGTACCAATCGAAACACTCTGTCTTTCACGCTTTTACCGCCATACTATTAATTATTTACAAGTTACGCACATATTTTGTACTTAATTATGTACAATTATGACTGATGTCATTTTCTATTATTATGACTTTGGCCATTTTCCCTCCTATGTTATCGATAATTCCCCATTCTTATTTGTCTCTATTACGTCGAGATTACTATAGTAAAACAAATGTCAAAACTGGATGGGTATTATCGACGCGATTGTGATTCAAAGGAGGCAACAAAAATTTGAATAACCCTACAACATATTCTCTTTTCACTCCCGAACTATTGTAGCGAAGTCATGTCAACCCTTTTAAAACAAGAAAGATTGTGTTCCTTATTAATTTTCATCGTTATTAAATTCTCTACGACCTATAGAGATCGTTTTAAAACTTCGATTTTTAACTGGTAGCCTAATGTACAAAATTATGCCGGAAACGAGATCCTTCTCTTTGACCGTGTGTTATTTTCTTTCCTGTGGCATGAGCACGCAAAAATCTACTTCTTTAATTGTAAGGCTGTAGAGCGACCTTCCTGAAACAATATATCTTCTTGTTTTAATTTCAAACGATTGTAAGTGGCGCCAGACGGAACGAACAATTTGACTGCGCCGCTGCCGCGCCGATAATTATGTCTCCGAACATTTTGAAGAATATAACTGCAATCGTTACAGAAGACAATTACGATGTTCGTAAAGAAATAGTACAACATGTAAAGTTGTCCAATTATTTTATACAGAACAGAAAGAATCCTAAAAATCAACGTGTTTCCGTCCCGAAAAAAGCTAACTTATTCGCTGTGTACCACCACCACCTGTCGGCTATACAGAATTCAGCAGTGTCATCGTTTGATAGTTATGAAAGGGTTGTCAGTAGGAAACTGCTCAAGTATCAAAGCGCAATCGGTCACTGCGCAATCTCTGGATTCGTTATTGTGCACTCGGTGTTGCAGACCTCTGACTCACCAGCCGCTGTTATTGAGAGTGTGGTTTTACAGTATTACCGCGCGATATCAAGCCGCGTCTATACTGGGCGAACGTTCGAGTTCGCTGTTCGCGGGACGTTCGCCCGTTTTTAAAATTAGTAACGAACGAGAACGAATAAGTTGCGAATATTCGCGTTCGCTAATAGTTCGCTATTTCCAAAATGCTCTAAAGCCGAGAGCACGAAGGCGCATGAGGCACGTTGAGGCACACCGAATGCTCACGCGTGTTCGTGCTCAAGTCTGTACCCGGCTCGTGGACCGACAATGCTTGGCTCGGTCTGAGGCCGTGCGGCGAACAATCCGAGGCAATTTGCCGCGCCTCGGACCAGCGTCCACACTTGCATGCTCATGCGGCTTCGGCTTGCCTCATGTGCGTTCATGCTCAAGTCTGTACCCGGCTTAACACGTCCACAGTGCGCGCGAACCGCACACAAATTTCCTTCGATGTAGGAATGTCATTCAGTTCGGCGTTCACACATGCCTAATTGGAATAACGAACGTTCGCGTTCGGTGTTCGTTTGCTTTTCGTTTATCCAATTTAGACGCGGTTTTAGTCGAACATTGCGATCCTATCAACGCGAGTCGGACGGGTCTGCAAATGCGTTAGAATTTTCCGAATTACTCTCTATGTACTTCGTTTTGATATATTGAAAATCGCATTGTTCCTTGTACGGGGTGGTTGGTTAACTACTTTCACCTCAAATAACTCCAAAAATATAAGACACAGGGAAAAAGAGGGTCCGCAGAAACACCCCGTTTTTCGCCCGTTTTTCCGCCCTCGATTTTAAAATTGACTTATATGTCAATTGATAGCTTATGATGAGACATATTAAAAAAAAAGTTTCACGTTGAGCATACGTCTGGTTTTTAAGACATACCGGGTGTTTCAGCCCACCCGAGTTATCCGATTCTTTCGTAAACGGGACATTTTAGAGAAAAATGTTTCAGACAAATGTTGTAAGGCTTAAAAAGACGTATTCAACGAGAGTAGTTATTTGACCTAGGATGGCATTGCCAAGGACACGTGAAGGTCAAATTAATTTTTTTAAATGGAAGTATATAATTTTTCTTCGATTATATAATTCCACTGACTATTCTGCATATAAAAATATCAAGGTAGAGTTCTCGAAAATTCAATAGTTTGCGAGATATTTTTCACTTTATTATCGAACATTTCGATATAAAGTACAAAGTATCTCATAAACTATTCACTGTTCGCCACCAAGATTCAGCCAGTGAATGTAAGATGTGACCAAGAGAAATTATATAATTATATTTAAAAAAATTAAGTTGACCTTCACGTGTCCCTGACAATGTCATCCTAGGTCAAATAACTACTCTCGTTGAATACGTCTTTTTAAGCCTTACAACTTTTGTCTGAAACATTTTTCTCTAAAATGTCCCGTTTACGAAAGAATCGGGTGACCCGGGTGGGCTGAAACACCCGGTATATCTCAAAAACCAGACGTATGCTCAACGTGAAACTTTTTTTTTATTAATGTCTCATCATAAGCTATCAATTGATATATAAGTCAATTTTAAAATCGAGGGCGGAAAAACGGGCGGTTTCTGCGGACCCTCTTTGTTAAACCAACATTATACCATACGTCGTTGAACTCGCTTTGAGCTCCTCTATCGCAATATGGAAACGATAACACGTGTATACATTTACAAAATTCATATGACCTTGATATCTCTTAAATACGGTGAACTATTGAAAAATTATTGCGACAATATCATAGCGCTCCCTCTGTACCATACAATTATGGTTTAATACATTTTTCTCTGATTCTTATATTTTTAGAGTTAGTTGGGTTAAAAATAGCAACCAGCCTGTATATGTTTGTGATGTTAACATGTTACAGGGCGAAGATCGTAGACAGAGTACTAACACTAGAACTGCAGACTTCTTTTTTCGTATGGACATTTCCCTTGTTGTTGACCAGTCATTCTCACAGGTTTGGTAATTCTACCGATAACGTAACCGACACCGCGCTATTATATTCGCTCAAACGCAGAAGGTGCAGGACGTATTTGAAAAACAAAAGCAGCGCTTTCATAAAACCAGATTTATTTCGTACAACTCCAACGAATCTCAGTAATATATTGCCCATTCATTGGATCCATGATGTAAGAATACAAGGTGAAACATTTCCGAAGATGCGCAGTATTGAGCAATGAACGATTGCCTCCAAATCCTATTGGTTGGTATGAGTTCGGTAATATCAGGATAGCTTAGCCTGACAGTGATATAAATAAGCGTTGTTAATTACTGAGGAGGTGAGTGTCTGTAGTATAAATCAATTGAATTGAATATTACATAGATTATACAACGTGTATAAATATATATATATTTAATATACAGGGTGTCTCAGACCACCCATACAATCTCTCGTGGGGACGTAGAGCGGCTTAATATAAACACAAAAGTCCTGGACCATTATTCAATATTCGCAATATTTATCGAGTTATTAATTGTTAAAGATCAAAGGAAAGGGCGTCCGCCAAAATAGCAGCGGGGGGAGCGCTGGTGCCTCTGCGAGCTGTAGGACGGCCCAGTTTACCTACAAACAAACGCGGGACGCGGTAAGGGGAAGGCTGAGACACCGCTGCACGGCCGGCTTCTTTTTCGTTATTCTTCCCCTTACCGCACCCCGCATTTGTTTGTTGGTAAACTGGGCCGTCCTACAGCTCGCAGAGACTCCATCGCTTCTCCCGCTGCTATTTTGGCGGACGCCCTTTCCTTTGATCTTTAACAATTAATAACTCAATAAATATTGCGATTATCGCAAAACGGTACAGGACTTTTATGTTCAGCGCAAGCCGCTCTATGTCCCCACGAGAGATTGTATGGGTGGTCTGAGACACCCTGTATATATTTATACACGTATATACAGGGTGTCCCAGACCAACTGACGCGGAAGGAGAAGAGACATAGAGCGGCTTGCGCTGAACGTAAGAGTCCTGTACCGTTTTGCGATAATCGCAATATTTATCGAGTTATTAATTGTTAAAGATCAAAGGAAAGCGCGTCCGCCAAAATGGCAGCGAGAGGAGCGCTGGAGTCTCTGCGAGCTGTAGGACGGCTCAGTTCGCCTATAAACAAATGCGGGGCGCGGTAAGGGGAAGAATAACACAAAAGAAGCCGGCCGTGCAGCGATGTCTTATCCTTCTCCTCACCGCGCCCCGCATTTGTTTGAAGGTAAACTAAGCCGTCCTACAGCTCGGAGAGGCCCAGCGCTCCTTCCGCTGCCATTTTGGCGGATGCCCTTTCCTTTGATCTTTAACAATTAATAACTCGATAAGTATTGCGATTATCGCAAAACGGTACAGGACTTTTACGTTCAGCGCAAGCCGCTCTATGTCTCCTCTCCTTCCGCGTCGGTTGGTCTGGGACACCCTGTATATATATACAGGGTGTCTCAGACCACCCATACAATCTCTCGTGGGGACGTAGAGCGGCTTGCGCTGAACATAAAAGTCCTGGACCATTATTCAATATTCGCAATATTTATCGAGTTATTAATTGTTAAAGATCAAAGGAAAGGGCGTCCGCCAAAATAGCAGCGGGAGAAGCGATGGAGTCTCTGCGAGCTGTAGGACGGCCCAGTTTACCTACAAACAAACGCGGGACGCGGTAAGGGGAAGGCTAAGACACTGCTGCACGGCCGGCTTCTTTTTCGTTATTCTTCCCCTTACCGCACCCCGCATTTGTTTGTAGGTAAACTGGGCCGTCCTACAGCTCGCAGAGGCACCAGCGCTCCCCCCGCTGCTATCTTGGTGGACGCCCTTTCCTTTGATCTTTAACAATTAATAAGTCAATAAATATTGCGATTATCGCAAAACGGTACAGGACTTTTATGTTCAGCGCAAGCCGCTCTATGTCCCCATGAGAGATTGTATGGGTGGTCTGAGACACCCTGTATATATTAATTACATTTCATGGCGACTCATTCAGTAAAGAAGAGAAGATTTTTGACAAATTAACAGATATTATTTCTGCAAAATGTAGTTATTGCTTGCCTAGAGAGGTAATTGCATGCTTGGTACGTACCAGAACGTACATACGTTTAAGAAAAATAAATAAAGATATTGCCTATAATAATATGTTAAGGAAAAACTCGAAAAAATTATACAGAATTTGTAATGAAGAAAATATATCTTAACTAGGGGGTAAACCCCCTGCGCTTTCGCTTCGCTCAAGCGCCAACCCCCCAGATCGCCTTTGCTCGCGCTTCGCGCTCGCTTTACCGGGTGCAGAAAAGCTTCGCTTTTCTGCAATAGGCACGACCGCGGCACTCGCGCTTCGCGCTCGCCCACGAATTTCAAACCGTTTCGAAATTGTTGAAAATTCAAGTATTGAGATATTAAACTATGCTAGAGAGTCCTCTGCGCTTTCGCTTCGCTCAAGCGCCATACCCCCTGAGAACGTCGGGTGCTCGCGCTCCGCGCTCGCCCGTGAAATGCAGCATTTCTGCAATGCGCGCAAGTGATCGAAACCTGACAATTAAATGCATCCGAACCAAACTTTTACATGTACATCAAGTATATACTTTATGCATGATTATCTTTAACCATTCGGAAATTACGAAAATTGAAATCTTTAATCCAGTATTCCGCCGAAACGCCTGCACGGATTCAGAAAAAATTTGGCATGTAGTTCAAAAATATACCCATTTGGTACCACGAAACTTATGCATGGTCATCTTCAACCGTTTCGAAATTACGGGATTTTCAAACTATAATTATAAAATAAAATAGTGGATTAAAGACTTGAAATTGGCATCATTTCGAAATGGTTGAAGATGACCATACACAATGTTTCGTGGCACCAAATCAGTATATACTCCATGTGCATGCCAAATTTCGTCCGAATCCGTTCAGCCGTTTTACCGGAATACTGGATTAAAGACTTAAATTTGCTTAAAAAAATCTTTAATCCAGTATTCCGGCCAAACGGCTGAACGGATTTGGATGAAATTTGGCATGCACGTGGAGTATATACCCATTTGGTGCCAGGAAACTTTATGTATTGCCATCTTCAACCGTTTCGAAATACCGGCAAAATTAAATTTTATTCGAAATTTGAATTTCCCGCCATCTTGTACCGGTTCAAGATGGCGACTCACAAACCTTATTGTCAACTCACAGTACTGTACTTGATTTTTGTGCCAAATTTCGTCCCGATCGGTTCTGCCGTTTTGCCGGAATACTGGATTAAAGACTTAAATTTGCTTAATAAAAATCTTTAATCCAGTATTCCAGCCAAACGGCTGAACCGATTTGGATGAAATTTGGCATGCACGTGGAGTATATACCCATTTGGTGCCAGGAAACTTTATGTATAGCCATCTTCAACCGTTTCGAAATGCCAGCAAAATTAAATTTTATTCGAAATTTGAATTTCCCGCCATCTTGTACCGGTGCAAGATGGCGGCTCACAAACCTTATTGTCAACTCACAGTAGTGTACTTGATTTTTGTGCCAAATTTCGTCCCGATCGGTTCAGCCGTTTTTCCGAAATCGAGGATATACACGGACACACACACGCACACACATACACACACACACACACACACACACACACACATACGAACGGTTTTCGCGATGGCGATAGCATAAGTCACTCCCTTTACGGTCGTGCCTAATAAATAAAATACCATATTATATACAGGGTGTCTCAGACCACCCATACAATCTCTCGTGGGGACGTAGAGCGGCTTAATATAAACACAAAAGTCCTGGACCATTATTCAATATTCGCAATATTTATCGAGTTATTAATTGTTAAAGATCAAAGGAAAGGGCGTCCGCCAAAATAGTAGCGGGAGAAGCGATGGAGCCTCTGCGAGCTGTAGGACGGCCCAGTTTACCTATAAACAAATGCGGGGTGCGGTAAGGGGAAGAATAACGAAAAAGAAAGCCGGCCGTGCAGCGGTGTCTTAGCCTTCCCCTTACCGCGTCCCGCGTTTGTTTGTAGGTAAACTGGGCCGTCCTACAGCTCGCAGAGGCTACATCGCTTCTCCCGCTGCTATTTTGGCGGACGCCCTTTCCTTTGATCTTTAACAATTAATAACTCAATAAATATTGCGATTATCGCAAAACGGTACAGGACTTTTATGTTCAGCGCAAGCCGCTTTATGTCCGCACGAGAGATTGTATGGGTGGTCTGAGACACCCTGTATAATGTGTTTATTCTTCATATCTTTATTTTATACTTAAGTTTTCAGACATTCACCTTACTTTTATACTTATCTTGTATTACTTAATTTTGTGTAATTAATTACACCGTATTTTAGAGGGCTATTTATGACTTAACTTTTATATTATATTTGAATGTCGCGCTACTTTTGGGGGCAAAATTCCATTGGCTGGCCGCCATTATGCGCAATGTTCCACCCTGTCTTGTTACATCATGATTGGATCGAGTCTACGCTTTCCAAAATGCGCATTTCTTTTTGACACGCATCGGCTGTCCGTCATGACATTTAAAAACATCAGAAAATTCCCGTAAATTGGACAACGGGCCGTTCACTCTTAATTTGAATATACTGTGTACGTCTATAACGTGTCCCGATGTTATGAATCCGCAAAGCATCTACGGAAAAATATATTTGTCATTTAATAAACAAATTTTCCAAGTGTCACATGATGCTCTCTTACATTGCCATATGCCCGAAAGAATATTCGGTCTTCGTGCAGTCGATCCATTGCAGAAGCGTCGCCATTCAACGATTGCCGTCGTTGTCGATGCATTTCATTTTTGTAGGTTCGAAAAGCTGCCTCCAGGCCCAATATATCTGGAAAATCCTCCCCGACAGTCCGCTCGGCAATTAACTGCAATTGATAAATCACATAAATTTTACACACGTGTAAATTAGATTGGACACATAAATACAATTATGTACGATACTTTTGCATTTTCTGGCGGTTCCTCCCTTGCTAGAGATTCAGCATATTTCTTCACTATGCATACTGTTCTCTCCCGGTACGTTGCTAAATCACTGGGGGACCACTGACTGCGCGCAATTGCATTTTCATCGTACTTAATACCTACGTTCATGAAAGGGTTAAGAATCTTTGTTTCTTCTCGTTACCATTTAACTATGTGTGCGATTCATTACCGATCTGATCGAATGCATGAAATATTTCGTGAGCCAAAAGGTGTCCCGTGGTACCATATGCGATAGAACTGAAAATGAAAGATAATTGGTCCGAACAAATAATTATTGCGATCGCTGAAAGCATTTCCATTTTGAAATTTGTAAAATTCGACGGTATTTACGCGTGAGACGATGGACTGTAGTAAGGCCATTGCAAGAAAGAAGCCGTAATTTCTGCGAACATATAAGGTAAGACAGTCGAAGATTTAATTTTAACAAAGAAACCAAATTTTCATACGCACCGATTGTATTGGTACCATACTGGTATTTGGCGTCCGGAATAAAGGCATAATTGTCGTCTCTGAAATATTATGTCACATCGAAAATGTGTTGCAAAAAGACTTAGTAAAAATCATTAAGTGCAGAAAATTCTTTGTCCTTACTCTAACAAATGGTCTTACATTATTTCAGGCATATTGTGATGAAGCAGCTCCAATTCTGCTCTGTATTGTCTCATCTTGCTACTCAATTGGTTGTCTAGGTAGACATCACCAACTGTTTGCTGTAACATTTTCCTTACGCTATGTATCTACAGAAAAACTAAAACAAGCACAATATTATCACTTCTCTTTTTGTAGTTCTAAAACGTACGTCTTCGTAATAACTGGACAGCAATCTGTAATTCATATGCCAAGCACGATATCCAAGAATCGCTCGCATATTTCGTAACTTCTTTATGACGGACTCTTTCGTCTGTTCCTGGAGAAACGAATCCTTTAAAATCCTTCGCACGGTGCCTTTCACCTTGCCGAATATCTCGGTCACCTTGAATGTGAATGAATTAATCAGGAGATAAAGACAGAAGCATTCGGTACAATGCAATTATGAATCAACGAAAGAGACAACGATTCCAGAATTTCTGCTTACTTCTTTCTCGTTCGAGGCCGGAAAATGTTTTTCGACGTACATGCTGGCAAGTACATGTTTCATCTCATTCTCCTGGATGCAGTTGTACCACCTAATTGGGAAAATGAAACATAGGTTAATCGCAAATATTTGGCATTTTATTTATTAAACTATTACATAATGTAGGTATTTGAGACACAAACGATAACGAACCTTCTATGCTCTGGCTGCGTAGCAGTGAGTGACGTATGTAGATCAGCCACTAGTGTTCTCATCTCTGGGGTTGTATATCGCAAATGCATTTCCGCAAAATGCAAATGAACATGATGCGCTGTGAATGACAAACAAATAATAATTGTATCGTCTCCATGACGCGTAATTAACTAAAGTAAATATTTGGACCCCGTATGTCTACCGATAATATAAGCTGATGTATTCCGCAATAGATGTAGTAAATTTGTCAAGTATAACTGTTCGACAATGATCATCTCGCGCTCATCAAACTCAATCTCTCTTGCATGTCTGAAGGTCCGTGTCAACGTGTACAACCAGTTTATCTGTAAAGTAGTAAAACACGTCATCATTCACGGATATGTAAATTCGAGCATACACTTTATTCCTTACACGAGTATTTAACAACTCACTTTCATAATATTATGTTTTCTGGCAAGCAGTGTGTTCCAGTTTTGTAACTCTGCGATCGACATTGCATTGTACAATTGACCCTTGTCGCGGCTCTTCTCACCGACTACCACAAGCTGCAATTGGAAGGCAATTTTACAAATGTTTCATCTAAAAGATCACCACTCATTTCCTCCCCCATTCTATGCTTCTTACTTTCCGAAGGTCCTGCCGAAAGTCTATGACATCGTTGACAAGTCTTTGGATCGTGCCCTCTGAAATGTCGCTCTTCCCTTCGGTCCGAGCAAGCGCCCTTACTAGTGATTTTAGACTATTCTTGTAAGTTGACATTTGTTCTTCTGGTATTGAACGATATTGCCCGAAAATGCTAATGGGCGGAAGTATCTAAAATTGAAAGTGTCCAGGTAGGGACTTGGGCGAAAAAATCCAGGAGAACTAGGGGAAAAATTGTTCTTCGTAATTTATATTTTTATTATTTCCACTTACGTGTATTCTGTACATCGTGGGGTTGCGTGGGTCGGGGAGTACATTAATGTTGAACAAGGCACCCTCTCCTGTGATTCTGATGTAGTTGAAATGAGGTGCCAGCCAAGGTATTCCATCAGCGGCGTGATCAACATTTTCTATCATCACCCAGTGGCCAACGCCTGGCATCACGCGCAGCAATGGGCGGAGCCCATTCTGCCTCAATATATCTGTAGTCGATTAAATAAAATGAATGATGCGTCGATATGTCTGTTTTGTTCGAGGTATAAAAAGAAGTGATTTATATTTCACCGTCGTTCATGCACGCGTTGTAAAGCTGCTTAGTCTTCGTTATCAAGTGGTGCTCCGGATATGTTGATTCTGCGATCAAGAGCTCTATAAAGAGACATAAGTGCAACAATGGAAATTTGAAAGATTGACAATATTGCGTGTAATAGATTGTGCATACCATACAATTGTGTTTGCGTTTTTTCTTTTAATATATGAAGATTGGACCACTGCTTTACATTCTCTGGAGGTTTATTGTTCATTGCCCACAGGCCACATGTATACTCGTAGAAGTCTTCACAGGGATCGCAGCTCCCATTTCCATTGTTAAAAGCTTCATCAACTGTCGATTTGAGGAATATGAGTTTCGTCAACAATACCTCGCCGTTAGATAGTGGAAAGTACATACAATTTTCATAATCGACCGTGGATTGTTAGAAAATGGGTGAGATTTGGTGGGAGCGATTGTCTTCGTAGAACAGATATAGATAGGTTTATTGAAGTTTTCGTTTTTATAAAACTCACGTGAACGAGACATTCGACTTTTCCTATTCATAGTTCTCCTACGGGATGCAGCTTCCATGAAACTGGCGTCCTTTATGAGTGAAAAAAAGAGGCCCACTACTATGCATTTTGTTAAAAGCCTAAAATACATAAGACGAAGCTCAATTCGGTGTACATTATTTGTATTATTGTAAATAACTGTTACTTGTTATGAATAAACGACAGAATTTAACCCACGAGTGTATATTAGATGGTACAATGGACACTTTTAAAAGATTCATCATTCGTGCTCAATGCGTATTCGTCGAAGTAACTTGCCCAAATGTCGTTTAAAAAACAAATTTAGCTATTATTATTGTAAGGGAAGATATGCCATGGCAATGGAAATATCTTGTTCGAGTATACGCGGAAGCACTTCGAAAAAAATCCACTCACGTTCACATCGATAATTTCGCAATTGCCGAGGCTCGACGTATACCGAAATTTATGGGCTATACATGTTCGTGACGTTAATATGTTACACAGCGAAGCTCGATAGACAGAGTGCGACCACTAGAATTACAGAATTTTTTTTTGTATGGAAATTTCCCTTGTTAACCAGTCATTTTCACAGATTTGGTAATTCTAGCGATACGATAACTGACACGCTATTATACTCGCTCAAACGCAGAAGGTGCAGGACGTATTTGAAAAACAAAAGCAGCGCTTTCATAAAACTGGATTTATTAGGCACGACCGTAAAGGGAGTGACTTATGCTATCGCCATCGCAAAAACTGTTCGCGCGCGCGCGCGCGCGTGTGTGTGTGTGTGTGTGTGTGTGTGTGTGTGTGTGTGTGTCCGTGTATATCCTCGATTTCGGGAAAACGGCTGAACCGATCGGGACGAAATTTGGCACAAATATCAAGTACACTACTGTGAGTTGACAATAAGGTTTGTGAGCCGCCATCTTGAACCGGTACAAGATGGCGGGAGATTCAAAATTTGAAAAAAATGTAATTTAAATTTAATATTGCTACCATTTCTAAACGGCTGAAGATAGCGATACATAAAGTTTGCTGGCACCAAATGGATATATACTCAAAGTACATGCCAAATTTCGTTGCGATCCGTTCAGCCGTTTGGCTGGAATACTGGACTAATGGAAATAGTGCAAAATTCATTAATTCCTTAGTCCAGTTTTCCGGCCAAACGGCTGAACGGATTCGGACAAAATTTTGGCATGTACATGAAGTATATACCCATTTGGTGCCACGAAACATTGTGTATGGGCATCTTCAACCATTTCGAAATGGTGCCAGTTTCAAATCTTTAATTCACTATTTTATTTATAATTATAGTTTGAAAATCCCGTAATTTCGAAACGGTTGAAGATGACCATAAAGTTTCGTGGCACCAAATGGGTATATTTTTAAACTACATTGCAAATTTTTTTTGAATCCGCGCAAGCGTTTCGCCGGAATACTGGATTAAAGATTTCAATTTGTCGCAATTTCTGAATGGTTGAAGTTAACCATGCATAAAGTTTCACCGCAGCAAAGGGGTATATACTTGATGTACATGTAAAAGTTTGGTTCGGATGCATTTAATTGTCCGGTTTCGATCACTTGCGCGCATTGCAGAAATGCTGCATTTCGCGGGCGAGCGCGCAGCGCGAGCACCCGACGTTCTCAGGGGGTATGGCGCTTGAGCGAAGCGAAAGCGCAGAGGACTCTCTAGCATAGTTTAATATCTCAATACTTGAATTTTCAACAATTTCGAAACGGTTTGAAATTCGTGGGCGAGCGCGAAGCGCGAGTGCCGCGGTCGTGTCTATTGCAGAAAAGCGAGCGCAAAGCGCGAGCAAAGGCGATCTGGGGGGTTGGCGCTTGAGCGAAGCGAAAGCGCAGGGGGTTTACCCCCTAGTTTCGTACAACTTCAATGAATCTAATTATACCTTTATCGATTCCTTGGACCGATTCTACGTTTCCCAAAATGCGTACTTATTGCTAGGGTTCATAAGTTGTTCATTACGTCCCGTATAGACTTGAGAAAATTGCAGTAAATTGGACAACTCGGCAACTACTGTGTAAGTCTTGAACATATGGACCGTTTATTTTGAAAGTGGTGTAAGTCCATTAAAAACAAAAAAATTAACGAGTTCTTAATATAAAGTTTACACTAAATAAATCACAAATTATCCGATATCTCATTTTTTTTTTAAAAATGGACTTACATCACTTTCAAAATAAACGGTCCATATTTCGGTGCTATGAATCCGCAAAACATCTACGAAAAAGACGTTTGTTTTTCAATAAACAGATTAGTTGTCTAACATTTTCTAACAGTAAGTAAGACACAATTCTCTCTTACATTCCCGCACGCACGAAAGTATATTTGATTCCCGCCCAGTGAAACTTTCAGGTTGGTCATCGATTGCCATCCTTGGTTACGCAGTTTATTTCTGTATTTCGAAAAGCTGCCTCCAAATCCACTACATCTGAAAAATCCTCTCCAAGCGTCTGCCTGGTGGGTAACTGAAATGATTAAATAGCACAAGTTTTACCTATCATTTTTTAAGTATAATTATGTATACAGGGTGGGCGCTTATAAGTTTACCATAGGAAATAGGTCCATAGAGCGGCTTAAAATAAGCACAAAAGTCCTGGACCATTATACAAAATTCGCAACATTGATCGTGATATTAACTGTTAAAGATCAAAGGAAAGGACGTTTGTCAAAGCAGCAGCGGTCGGTTATAACCGACCACCCTGTATAACCTAAATCCGACGACCTTAACTACATTAAATAAAAGCTTGAAAAAAGTGTAAAAAACATGCATGACCGTTCTTCACATCCAATAACTCTGAAATTATTTGAAATAACTTGTAGGAATGTCGTTTAAAGAAAACATACAGTTATATTGTAGCAAAGAAGGATATAAGTAACGCTTTCGTGTCAGATATCTTCATCGGGGAAAGACTACGAGCCACATGTTTTACCAATATTTTCAACCAGGAAGCGCGAAAATATGAGTCACAATCAATTTTGAACTACGCCTCAAATACAAGGAATAATTCAAAACAGAATCAAACTTGTATTTATAAGAATATTTTGTATATGCTTATGGGCAATGTGTTTAACGTTGGCATTTTATAAAATCACCGGACACTGTATAGAATGCCCAACTTTTGGGTCATTGTATAAATATAACTATGTATATGGGAGTGTACATAGTTATTATACGTTATTTCGACAGATGTCTGGTGCAAGACACCAAAAAATGTTGCAACAACAACAAACACAGCGATCACCTCGGATATACGTGCAGGCCCATGAGCGGCCGCGTGATTTCCCACTTAGCTTCTTGAAAATAGTAAATAGCACTGTTCACCTTAAAAAGAAAGTGATCGAATGTTTTATGTTAACAATTAAAAATATACCTTTATTGGGAAGGCACGTACGGGGCTCGTCAGGGATATGCTGGATTACACTTACTTAGCTTATCGACAATATGACATTTTACTTATGTCAATTTTTAGGCATGATCGTAAAGGGAGTCACTTATTATGACTTATTTTGGCGGTAACAACGAGCGGATGAGGAAACGAGTTCCTACTACCCGCACCAACTGAAACCTTTGTAAATCTCACGCTTTTAACGCCCGAGTTTTAATTATTTACAAGTTATGCGTCTATTTTACTTAATTATGTAGAATTTCGACCGTCCTTTTCTATTCTTATGACTTTGCCCATTTTCTCTCTACGTTATCGATAGTTCCCAATTCTTATCTGTCTCCATTATGTCGAGACTGTACTTGTAAAACGACTTTAGAACTGGATGGGTATTATCAACGCAATTATGATTCAAAGTAGTCAACAAAAACATAAATGAGCCTATAACATCTTTGCATTCCCTAACCATTGTAACGAGTCATATCAGCTCTTTTAAAACAAGAAAAAATATGCTCTTCATTCATTTTCATCCTTGTTACATTCTTTATGAATTACCGAGATTGCTTAAAAACTTTGATTTTTAATCGGCAGTCAAATGTACCAAATTATGCCGGAAATGAGATTATTTTTTTGGACAGTGCATCGTTTTCTTTTTTGTGGCATAATAACAGCTCATGAAAACGTCTCTACAGGCACAACCTTTCTGACAAATCATCTTTTTATATTGCACTCTCAAACGACTGCAAGTGGCGTCGTGCAGAACGGAAAATTTTCATTTGTGCTTTCAAAAATGGTGAAGATTCTTAACTGGTACTTTCACGGAAGATCACTAAAGTGCCAATAGGTAAATGGTAAAATTTATGAAACTGCCCTAATATTTTATATAACGAAGAAAAAGTCCTAATTAGCAACGTGTTTTTGGCACGATAGAAAATGACACCTCGATGATACTCATAACTTATTTGCTTTGAAGCGAGAATTGTCAGTTGTACAGAATCCATTAGTTTCGTCGTTATGTAAGGGTTACCACTAGAGACCTGTTAGTGTCACGAAACGCAATCAGTCACTGCACACTTGGCGTTGTAGGACTCCGGGTCACCAACCGCTGTTAGTAAGAATATCGTTCTTATAGTATTATTGCATGGTATCAGGTTTTAAGTAAGAATTTAATGGTAAGAGAACGTCCAGATATTTTCAATTATAACGGTGAAAAGTCAACATCGTCGCCCCACGGGATGCTCCCAAGAATCCACACAAAATATTATATCTTTGAAGAAGAGCAAGTCCTTACATCGGAATACGATTTTGACTGGCCCACGTTTCTAGAATATTTCTTTGTACATATATTTGCGTACTAAGAGCATTAAATTGTCTTTACAATGTAATAGGAACTGGAAGAGCTTTGATTACTTTTACAGAGAATGGCAATGCGAGTGCATACAACATGTTTGTTGAATATACATGTAACATATATGAATCTCGAGTAGATCAACAGAACATATCATCATTCGTTGAAGGTGTTATGGTCGGATTCCAGTACTCCTCATCCCTCCAAGGCATCCACGTGCCATTAAAATGATAGGGAGCCGCTGCCTCCTCTGGAGAGGTATTAATCTGCAGCATTAGAGCTCTCGTGTAATCCTCAAGAAAATCACGTAATTTCTGAAGAATCTGCAATTTATGTCGTGTATACGCATAAATAGCACTGCAAATCCCCTAGAGCGATCAATCGAACACTCTTTATAAGAATTCATTTTGCAGAACATTTTTTACCTCAGGGTTATCCGCAGATATATCCTTAGTCTCACACGGATCGTCCTTAATATTGAACAAGCACTCCTCGTCGCAATAGGGATAACCCGTTCTATTGCGGCAGTTCGTAAACTGCGTTTCTTCGCGAAGCGTTAACATTCTGTTGGAGGACAAGTGTTTTTCGGACTTATTAGCGAGCGTCGAACCCGCAGGAGATAATCTCACCCTGGTGATATTATACGATGGATAAGAACTATTACGCCCATCTTTGCCATAATAGTCGGGGTATTGGCTCTTACCTAAAATTTAAAACAAGAATTAATGTCTGAAAACTACAGCGAAGATTCACGTAATACCACTTCCAGTGTCTATTGCAAACTGTAACGTTTGCTTTGCCAAATCGTTACGTAATATCGTTAGAATCTCGACGTAAGTGCCTATCTGCGTCAGCGTATTCTTAATTCAGACATTCCCAATTAGTAAATTAATTCTCGATTACCTCGAACCAATTTGTGGTGTCCTATGATACCAGCCGCCTCGTTTTTCCGCTCGTCGATATTTACGAGCAGAGAATCTCTAGTGGTTTTCGTAGGATCAATGAGAGCAGACCATTGGTTCACGCCATCCAGACCCGGAATATCGTCGGGATTACCGCCTGCTAGCCAGTAAAACGTTGGTAACCAATCGGTTATATGCATCAACTGGGTGGAAATTCTCGATCTATTGTCTAGAAGGGGCGAATAAACAGCTGCTACTCCGCGAATTCCTCCTTCGAACATCGTGAATTTTTCCTGAAAGCGCGAAAGATTCGATTCGAGTAATGGCAAGCACAACTTTTAAGCTACATATGTACAGGGTGTGGCGAATACATACAGGGCAGTAGATCGGGTTGCCTATCCATCGATCTGTCAGGCGCTCGCTCTACTCACCGGCAAAAGAGTGTGGATGGGGACAGGTTACCTACCGATTTACCTTAACCCAAATATAAAATTAAATTATTAAGTGTTTCTTCTATGTAATTGAACATTGCAAAATTTGCAAACACAAAGGATTCTACTCCTTTCTTGTTAAACCGATTAATAGACTACCGATCGGTAAGCGTTGGGGACAAAAAGCCGATTAATAGTTTACCGGTCGGTAAAGTGCATTCAATATAATTGAAGTACGGTTAATATAAGGACAAGGCGCGAATCGAGAGCATCAACCCCCCAGCCTGGTCCAATGCCACCTAGGACCTAGCACCAGTAGATCGGCAGGCTGCTCCCCTCCACGCTCTCTTGCCGGTCAGCAGAACGAACGCCTGCAGATTTATGGATAGGCAACCCAACCTACTGCCGTGTATGTTTTCGCAACAGCCTGTACATAGTTCCGACGGTTCCGACAATGTCGTGACAAAGTCGTGAAACCAGTCGCCGTCCATGGCGCGATCTAATGAATCCATGAATTCTTAGACTTTAACCCTTTGAGTGCTGAATACTCGCGGCCTATGCGATCCGTACGGACGGCGCGCGGCTAGCGCTGACGATCTGTATGGACGGAATACTTTTTCAATTGACCGAACTCTGTTGGTTAACTATTCAAGGCGCAAATAGTAACAAGTTATAGTTATCCTTTTGCACGAGATTAAATAATTAAAGAGCGTTATTATCACGCTGTAACTAAGGAATGCACTTGTATTCATCTCGTACAAAAGTAATTGTAATACTTCTATGTAGGTGATCGAAAAAATCGACAAACTCATATATGCGTCCTTAATCCATACCGATAGCTTTCGCCAGACGCATATATGCGTCCATAGCACTCAAAGGGTTAATCTAAATTCTACAGCTAGTACTATTCGATGTGTCTCGAAATTCGGGAAACAGCCTCGACGTAGGTTCCACGTGAATTTTCCCAATATCTTACCCCACGTAATGGATAGTTAGATCCTTCGTTCATGCTTGTGCCGCAGGACATGGCACCATTGTCAGATATAAAGAGTACGATTGAATTATCCAGCATGTCCGCTTTATCCAGTGTCTTTATTATCTGGCCAACCGAATCGTCCAATGCCTTGATCATACCTTAAATACAAGAAGAATCTATACAATTAAAGCGGCCAGCTCCATGTAGAATTCCTTAAGATTATGTAAAGTAACGTAATAATTGTAATAATGATATGCATAGAACAAGGATTTTCGGTAATACGAAAAGTTGTAATAATTACGACTTCGTAATCTATCGGGCTACGCGTACCAGCATATTTTCTTCTACGAGGATTCTCAATATATCCGAATTCAGAATTCACAGTGTCGATGTCGCGCACTTCCCATCTATTCGTACTATCCGAAGTGTGAACGGCGGCATGACTGACGTACAGGAAAAGAGGTTCGCTACTGTCGTGATTAGTGATGATTTGCACGGCTTCGTCTGTTATTATATCCGTGAGATAACCGTGCCGATAATCCACCCCAAGCTTCCCCAATTTATCCCTGTGCACATCGTGACCGGTTAGGTTAACGCCATCAGTGTGTGTCTAAGAATTCAGCGAATATCGCCGATTAGAGTGGGCTTTTTATAGAACCGTAAAATTCGACGTCATTCGTCACGACTATGAAATTTACCGTGTAGCTGATGGTGTGGTTATAATACTTCAGATAACCGCTGTAGAAGCCAAAAAAGGATTCGAAGCCCCGATAAGTTGGCGTGTGCATGTCCGTGTAATATCCCACATGCCATTTTCCCACACTATGCGTTCTGTATCCCATATTTTGGAGGTATTTCGGTAGAAGAGTCTCGTTCAAGGGTATTCCACGTGGCTCGCCCACGGTTAATGGTTCTCCCTGCAATCCTGGAGGAGGGAAAATATATATTTCGGTAATCAATTTCATTCGGATTACTCAATTTTATTCGTTTCTTAGGTTTATTTAATTTTCTGTAATCCTCATCGGACAGTGTGTCGATGGCATTATTTCTGAAAGCTCCGACTTCGCCAAGGGATACAGCTGCTTTTTTTTTATATATGAACTTTATTAACAATTACCTGTCCTAATGGGATAACGGCCAGTTAGGAAGGCCGCCCTCGACGGTGTACAAATTGGTAGCACATAATGTTTATGGAGTATGACGCCGTAATATGCGAATGCGTCTATGTTGGGCGTTGGTATCTCGTTCGCGCCATGGAAGCTCACGTCATTCCAGCCCTTAGCGAGTTTGAACAGTAATACATCATTTTTATTCGCTCAAACGGAAAGAAAAGTCAAAATGTCCACTTGCAGAATGGAAAGATAATCTTTCAAAGAAAAGTCTTTTGAATAATTAAGACTTCGAAAGGAAAACTAGGACAATAAAAGTAAAGTCGATAACTAAGACTTCAGTTTTAGTTTTAAAGTCTTATGATCATTAGCAAGTGATATGTGAATGATAGCACCGAAAGTGTATTATTAGAAATTGAATTACATTGCATCCTATATTCTGTATCGTATGTACATATATTTCCATACTTACAAGATCGTCGGCCAGGATGAAGATGATATGAGGTTGTTTCGGAGGCCTTTTTATGTCATCGTCGCACGTGATTGCAGGAAAATCCATCAAGAGCATCGACATAAACAATAATTGAAACGCTAAGAATGACTTCGGCATGTTTCGACTGTTCCACGATTATAATTTATCACTGCTTCCAAAGCCGAACACAACAAATTTCTACACTCTCGAGGATTCGCGATTCCTCTACGCTTGCTCTTCGATCTCGCGCACTGCACCAACTAGCAATGCGCTTTGAGATTAGAAAGTGGGGCGCGCTTCAAGACAGGTCAGCTTCGGTTTTCGAAATTCCTCGTTTTCCAGCAATGAAACGGCTCGAACGAAGGAACGCGTGCGCGCCAATGAAAACCGTTGAATATTCGAAAGTGACGGTAGCTTATGTGACCGCAAAGTTTCGCCAGATTCGCTTCGGTACAATCGATGCGATAACGGCCGTATAAGCGATTAAACATCCAGGCCTCTTTGCACACTTCAGCTGTGGATTAGTATTATGATTATATTACACCGTCACCGTGGTTTACGATCATTCACGCGCGAGACTTCATCGGAAATCCAGAACAGAAATATTGTTTCTCGGAAAAAAGTATCGATTGTTACTTTTACCTTTTCGCGGTGAAATGTAGAACACCTTCAATAGCAAATAGAAATGGCTGCTTCTGGCGTAAATAACATCGGTAAATGGTCAGCAGACAGTTTGCGAGCGCTTTCACGTTCTGAGCTTAAAGATCAACTTTCTCAATTATCGTGACAACGGATAAATTTATCTCTGCGTAGAAAAATGTGCGCATCGTTAATTGTTGTGCTAAACGATAAACGTGCGGCAATACAAGTAGGCGACCCTCGTCGAAGAATAGAAGAAGTGAAAGTTTCCTCATTCTCAATACTTTGTTTACCATAATCGCACACAAGCGGCCAAGAAAGTGTTCAGGAATTCGGAAAGTTAGCATTAAGAGGTATCGTTGAAAATCTGTAATAATAAATTAAGTCTCCCAAAGTTCTTGTTACAGGGTAACAAGTATATGTAAATACTACTTGGAAAAGTGTGATTTGAGTAAATGGACGGGAGAAATCAGAATCGATTGAATGTTATATCGCACATATATTTTAGGAAAGGAGAACAAAATAGGCAGTATCATTCAAAACGGAAATAAAAATAAAATAATGTAAAAATAAAAAAATTACATAGAAGCTTTTTATACCGGTAACATATTTTTTTACCTTAATTTTCATAAATAGCATGTCCCGCTGATTATGAATGTGGTCTAAACAAGGAACAGTAGGGAATCTATTAATTTAACAAATTTTGAAAATTTGTGAAAACGTACAGCAACTCGTCCTGAATGTGTGATTTTTTTTTATGCCCACAAACAGGTTGAAAGGATAAAATCATCCCTTCAAGGAAATTTGATTATTTCCTTCATGCCACGGCCGTATTCTTTCATAATCGACGAACAACTGGCAATTGACGAAGCGTTATTTCATGGAAAATTTTATGACCTGAGTGCGTCGTTCTCTGTTAATAGCCCATCGCATAATTTCACATTGCCCTTTACAGGATTAGTTGTAGCATATAGTAATTGTACTGTAAACCCTAATATGAAAGCCCGTGTCTGGGAAATTAAGTAACAAAACGAATCGGCAACAGTGCAAGATACCTTTTTAGAAACCAGAAACAATCATATCCACGATTGAGCGTCCATTGGCCGTCTATCGCTGAGTGCCAAAGTGATTCTTATTTATATGCGTATAGAATTTTTTCCGAATTGATATAAGCATTGAAATTCGGTAGACGAAAGTAAGCTGAAACGTGTTAATTTTGCATAACTTATCATTAAACGTGCTTGTGTTAGATCTCACATTTTGGTTCTACGCGAAACGAACGCGTTCTCACCATACTTTTACTATCTCGTTTGTCCTCGCTGTACGACCCATATGCACATACCTGATGACGAAAAATGAGAGGTTTTAGAGTATAGAAGTAGCTTAGAAAGAAAATAACTTTAGAATAGAGTTTTATTAATCTTAGGTAAACGTTTATAGACAAAATTAAAGATAACGCAGATAGGAATGATCGTGACGGTAATTATAAATAAATTGATATCTACAACTCTGACGGTTCTTGAGCTCTTGCCTTTGGCCAGAGACGCCCAGAGATATTCCAATACGTCCATTCTTTGGTCTATTCTTTGGCAATGCGTTATTTATACATACATATATTACGCGCGAGTATTAGTTCAACTGTGAGCGAATAATAATCTCAGCCAGTCCTATAAATTTCTATGTCGTTGAATCGTCCGGCGGACATCTTATTTCGAATGTTTCGCTTTTCGCCCGCTCGCAATCGAAGTCTACGTTAGAAGTTGTTCATACGACAAAATTGATGGCAACCCCTACTAGAAGTACACCGATGTGAATGCAAAACGCAAGCGTGCAAATTGTTGTCGCGGTATTTGCATAAGCATAAAGCATCGCTCCTGGATTCATCCATGGTTCCCACGTGTTATTCTTTCGTCTCGGATCTGCTAACCAATCCACGGACGTATTGGTCTGCGGTGTCATCAAACGTCCGTACCTTTCCAAGAAGAGATCCAAGTCTCTGGCGATCTGCAAAAATCATTCTGGTCATGGCGTGGTCGGAATTTAATTCTCTACTGAAAAATAGACTTTGCATCGCCATGACGCACCTACGCATCCAACTGGCGGTCGATTTTAATAAACTTTTGCAGATGAGACAATATGTGACTGACTCACATATGAAAATCCACAGAGGGTAGAATGGAAAAGAGTCTACATTTCAAAGTACACGAAACCGTAACATTTAATGTAGATGCTGAGATTGACAAATAAAATAGTGAGAAAAACACGGATAGCTGATCCCTTGCTTTTAACAATAATAATTCGTATTTATTTGCCCTCCCTTCCCCATATTCCGCGAATTCTGTCACCCACTCTCGCGTGTACGATCTTTTAGACTTGAATACTCGAAGAGAACTAATAAAAGAAACACCAATTTCTTCCCATTTTTAGCTGAATATGTCTCCTCGCGAGAACATTTCAAGGGATAATGTCACGAATTACCCAAGTAGAAGGAGAACTAAAAAAAAACTGATACTAACATTAGACTCGTGGACAGATAAGAAACAGGAAATGGAGTATAACGTTAGGGTCATTGAGCCTTGGAAATTACCGAGGAACACGTGAGAATTCGTGACGTAGTTCGTATTTGTGTCCACTCGTAAAAATGAATGTCATTTGTGTTCCTTTCTGCCACCTTCGTATACAAGGTCATCAACTTTATTGTGCAATCTATTTAAATCGAGGCAGCCGGGAGAATGTTTCCTATTTTTAAGCACGACCGTAAAGGTAGTGACTTATTAATTACGCGACCCCGTCGAACATTCTCAGCGCCCCCAAAAAATCCGCACTCACCCTGGGATATTGCTCGGCAATGTTCTTAGTCTCGCACGGATCGTTTACTAAATCGAAGAGGCATTCCGTGACGTTGCACGTGGTGAAGGTGCTCCTGATGTAGTACGTAGAATTCGGTCTACAAAGAATCGTAGCCTCTCGTCGCAACTGCATTATAGTGCTCGGTTGTGTTACCGGACCACCTAGGTGATAAGTAATGCCCTGAGAGACTGCGCTCTTGAGAATTTCGTCGGCGTACGGTGGATCATCCAAGGTCACCTTGGTTCTTCCGGAATCACCGTAATATCCATCGTAGTGGCCGTTATCGATGGAACCTGTTTAAAGAAATCAATGGTAATATTATTCACTATTGGTACTTTTCCAAAAAGTGAAATATTTTACGGCAGTATGATGAGGAGAATGTTTGTCGGGACTCCACAAGTAACATTGAGGGGGGGGAGCTGGGAAAATGTGTAATACACCACAATAAACATAAACACATACGCACACTTAAATACGGTTGTAGCCGCCCACTCGGTTGCTCGATGTGCGCAATTCTACACATGTGTATGCAAGCGAGTACATTGTTGTAAACAAACGCACATATACGTCCACACACCGCCCGCCTGCCCTAGAGCGGGCAGCTATAGTCACGCACAAGTGTGTGTGTGTGTGTGTGTGTGTGTGTGTGTGTGTGTGTGTGTGTGTGTGTGTGTGTGTGTGTGTGTGTGTGTGTGTGTAATACTTCTTTGTTTACTTTATACTTATATACATTCATTTCATTTCACATTTATATAATACATGTCGTTCCTTATAAGTCGTTACAATGAGACGTAATGTAAATATATGTAGTGTTCTGCAGGTTGTTCATGAAAACTAAATTGTATACATCTTTTGAGCTCCCCTCAATGTTACTTGTGGAGTCCCGACAAACATTCCCCGCATCATACCGCCGTAAAATATTTCACTTTTTGGAAAAGTACCAATAGTGAATAATTACCACATGAATTACTCCAGCGGAAAGATACGTATAATTGGAGCTTTGTGCAAAGCGACGCGATAATTGAACAAATCCCGCGCGATTCGTCGCTCGGTAGATAGAACTTCTGTAGCAGGTAAGACCGTGCGTAATTTGACGGAAATTCAGTAATGCTCACAGTCGATGTTCCGGCTGGGACTATTGATTTACTCATTATCTATTCTTAGATATTAACGCACCCCTTAGCAGCTTGAAACGACCGTACACAGCTCCTTCTATCTTCGAGACTTCGTCGATGTTGAGCAACAGCTTCTCCCTTCCTCGACCGTGATCCTCGCTGAATAGACGCCACTGATCAATTCCGTCAATCTCTCCTAAATCTTTGAGATCGCCTCCAGCGGCCGAGTACAGAGTCGGTAGCCAATCGGCCATGTGCACCAATTGATTGGAAACACGAGCGGCCTTTTGCAATCTCGAAGACCAGAGCGCAGCCACCCCACGCACGCCACCCTCGTAGAGCGTGTATTTGGTCTGAAAGTTTAAACGACGGTTTCATTAAGATGAGCATACTTCGTTAAAATTATACTTATATTCCTTCGGTACGCCTCTTCACTCGTGCGCTTCAATTTCAAAGGAAGAAATTTCTTTTCTCGAGCCTAGTGCCGAAGAAAGCGCGCGTCACCGTGATAAAATTAACATGCAGCTTAATTAGTATTTACTACACGCTTCGTAATTTTAGTAACATTTTTACAGATTTTGTTACGTAAAGTTCTTCTTTTTCGACGTTCGACGTTTTTGACATCCAGAGTCTCATGGAGATAGAAGGAAACATTTAGCATTTAATCGTGATTAATCGTGGATGTCGATCGGAAATTGGAGCATGCGCGATTTACGTATCAAAATAGGCCTTCCTCTGTGAGTAGCACTAGGGTACGCTAGCGAACTGCGTCACTTAAAGAATTATTAGTTCGTCTATCTTTGAGATTCTAACTTCGCATTTGTCTTTAAAAGTTCTAATAAGAATAATGTTCGTTGCGGTGTTCGTATGTTGATATCCAGGCACCACGGTTATAGACGTAGAGAGAAATTTTGAATTACAGACGCAGGGATTAATCGCTTACCCCGCGCAACGGATAATTGGAGCCCCAGTTGCGAAATCTGCCGATCGACGGGGCACCGTTGTCGGTGAGAAAGAGAATCAAGGAGTCTCGGAGCATTCCTTTGTCGCCTAAAGCGTGCACAACACGTCCGACAGATTCGTCCAATCGGGAGACCATTCCTTTAATGAGATAGAACAAATTAACACTTCTCATATTACGTGATCGGCGAGGCGGTAGTAAACGTTCGTGATAAACTTAGCTATCGCAAACATCCAACCTACTTGCGTACTTCCGACGATTGGGCTCACGAATGCGATCGAAATCCTTATCGTTGTAATTATCGTGGGGACTTTCGAGTGGTGCGTGGACAGCTAAGTGCGATATTTGCAGGTACAACGGTCGCGGTAGCTCATGGTGTTCGATAATTCTGATCGCCTCGCTGGTGAAAAGATCGGTGGCGTATTTGTCGGATAGGCCATAGGCCGGATCGTCTCCGCGATGCATGTCGTAGCCGCTCATGTTCTAAATGAGAAACGCGAGGACGTTTAAAGAGGCATGGAAACTACCCAATGTCAGAACGTCGCACGATGCATTCGAAACGTCTCGTTGGTGAAGAACATCCGCGGTTTATGTGTCGGAGAGGCCATAGGCGAGCACGTTTAAGACGAGGAAAATATGCGACGTACGCTACGTTGAAAAAGGTCTCGCTGGTTAAAAGATTCGTGTCGCATTTGTCTGAGATGCCATGGGTCGAATCGTCGGTACAATGCTTATTGTGGAAGCTGATCTTCCAGAAGAAACGCGAGCACGTTCAATAGAAGGAAAATATTCAATAAGCCCAGCTGGCAAGGCGAGTTACAAGCGTGAAAAAGTTCAAGGATCAACTCGCGCGGCGGTCATGAATATTAGAAAATCCTTGTAGGAGGTAATCGCTCGTATTCTAAACGAAATTGCGCCTATGGTCGCAATAGGACCATCGACACCTACCTGATAGGAGTACTTGTAATCGTAATAATTTACATGGCTATTGTAAAAGCCGAGGAAGGAGTCGAAGCCTCGGTACAATGGTGTGTGCTGCGGAGTATGATAACCAACGTGCCACTTTCCAATTAACTTCGTCGTGTAACCCAAACCTCGCAAATGTTCCGGCAGAATTCGTACGTTCAAGGGAATTCCTCGGGGTTCGCCGCCACGAATTCCTCCTCCTTGCATTCCTGAAAAATGTTCGACGGTTCTTTTCTTTTTATCAAGAGGCAACATCCACGTACATTGTTAATCGGATTTGGCCCGAGGTAAAAAAGCGTTCGCATAATATGCGAAGATATCCGTCTGATATAATATCGTGCACGTCGGTTGAATAGTAAATCGCGTGTAAACCATTTTAGTAAAGCGTAGATTAAGCGCTGAATTGATCTTACATTACCTGCGCGGAACCCGTTAAACTTTTTACTCGATCATTCGAGAGCAAGCAGAAGGGTACAGGAGATTTTATTTCTCGGCTTGCATTTTGTATGCTAATACTACTTACCCAAACGTATGGGATATAAACCGGTAAAAAAAGCCGTTCTCGAAGGTGTACTGGACGGTAGAACGTAATGTCTATTCAATATGATGCCATTGTAGCCGAGAGCATCTATGTTGGGAGTTGGTATCTGATTGGAGCCGTGAAAACCAACGTCGTTCCAGCCCTGAAAATGTTCAAGCATTTTCTAAGGAATATCTCTGAAAAATAACATCCTCCACGGATCGTTGAATCGATACAATTATATCGTTCAATTTCGCATAAAACTCCGTCCCGCAGCCTCTGCGTTATCGTATTGTTCGTCAGCTGGAAGCGAGAGAATTTTTCGTTTGTTTTATAAGCACACTGAGTCATAACTGGTAGCATCCTCGTTAGATGCGTGGGCGTGAGCAATTCACGGGGCACGGTAATTGTCTTAACTAAGGACAAGTTTAATTCAAGACACTTTCGTAGTACAGCGTAATCATATTGAATTATGCGCTACCAAGAGCGCACGAGCGAGCAAAAAATATCCCGTCCTTCCGCATTAACATACTTGGAGAGCTATGTAAGAGGGCAAGAGTTTCGACGTCATGTACCTAATTGCGACGAACATATCCGTAAAATCATCGTCCAAAAGAAAAGAAAAAAATCCGTCGAATTACCGTCCACTTCGCAAGTTACTTCCCTTTTCTACGCGATGGTATTTTCAGTGCAATAAATTGCGATAAGTATTGGCAGCGATTTCTCGAAAAGATATACAAATTTGCACCGGTAAGGAAAAAGAATTGTAAAAAGACTCGACATTTTTTTAGCAGAGACATATGCTTAATTATACGAACGTAAATATATTATCCGAAGGTGACGTTAGAACATGGCGATTTCAATGATTTGAATATACATAATGGCCCCTTTATGCGAAGACACATTGTTAAAACAAAGTCCCAAAGAATTTAGAGATGCGTCGGAATTTTAGTTTAGTCGGTGTTGCCGAAGAATTGGTCATTTTAATTAGTTTACTCCGTAAGAACAACATATTAGAGATTAAATTAACTTAATTAAGTTAACTTACCAAATCATCAGCCATAAATACTATTATGTGCGGCGCCGTTTCGTACAGTCCAAATGCATTCCCCACGTGCAACGCAAATATCAAAAAAGTTATGCGTCTCGATGAATTATCCATTTTTTATGTAGATTTTAGAAGATTTCTTCCGTGCACTTAAAGTAAAATTATCCAAATATTAACAATGCACTCGGTCACTTTTTTTTTTCTGATGAATAATCCTGTTCAAACTGCAATGCCAATATTAATTGCGCCGCGACATCTGACCATTATGCACGATGTTTACTGAGTAGCTCCTGCAGAACGGAGAGAAGAGACGAAGAAACATAAATACCTTTATATAGTCCACCCACGAAAGAACGTATTATGAATGGGACCATAGGCATGGAAAGGGAAGATATACTAATGACGGCAACGATAATCAAGGAAGGGTTCAACTAGGTTGCTTCTCATCTTACGTGCGATTTTCTCTACTTATTCAATTTAACGTTCCATTTGTATATGTATATGTATTCCTATAAAAGACCAAAATCTGGCGATTGTCGACATATACCAAGTTATTCGTTGTCAGTGTAAATACGAAATACTAGAACAACAGTACTAATTCACATACACCGTAAATGTAATTTTATTTCACCTTTTTCCCCTAAATGACCTTCATTTACCTTCAAAGACCTTAATGTTGTAGATCATCGGATTCGTCTCGATAACCTCTATCAGAAAATAAATACCAAAACATAGCATTCTATTTAAAAACACAAACTTGACCTTCAAATCTCTGAAGCGATTCCACCTAGCAACAAAACACTAATGTCAAATAACAGCCCTCTTTGCCCCATGCAACTATTGTATCAAAAAATTTTCGACTACTATCATACTGTTGGAGTTATTCTAGATGGCAATTATTCGGACCTCACCCTGTATATAAACGAGTAGAACCTACTGTAGTAGAAGGAAATATGCAAATCAAGATTTTGTCTCCCTGTAAAACCATATTACAGAAAAAGCCGTTAGGCTAAAAGATATTCTAAATTTACAAAGGAATGAAATGAAATTATGTAACTTCTACACAGACTTACAAAGCAGAATTGTACCTTTATTTTCTTAACGTAAAATTAATCTGTATATGTAGACGAAGATACTTTATTAAGCCTCAAAGGTAATCAGTCGTAAATAAATTGAATTAGATTTATAAGTAGAAAGGAATATGTCAATTTATTACATACACCATACCGTACAGAATAGATAACGTTCTAGTTGTTTCAACAAAGAGAACAAATACACAAAAACTTATAAATTAAAACGTAATTTGCACTGAACCTTCCATCATAACGATAAAACAGTTTAGAAAATCATTATAGGGTACACGACAATAGATCATAAAAACCTATGAATTGTTTCGTGATCTTGCAAGTCCTTCAAACTATGTAAATTATCCCACCACATCGGTAACATGTGTTTCAACATAATTTGAAACCATGGAGTTATTGGACAATTAATAGTTTTAATGAATTCTGGAATATTAGATTTTGAAACCCACTGAACATCGCTTACTTCATCTGGATTGGGGTCGACAGTTACGTCATTCTTTTGCGCGATTAACACATAATCTATTTCATGTTCTCCCCAATGCCTATCCCATACGGCATAATAATGAAACCTCGTTATATAAACGAAATCCGATGGCTGTAATTCCGTTATCGGAATGCCTAATTCGTGCAACAAGCGCCTTTGGGCTGCTCTTTTAATTCCTAACGCACCATCTTCGACAGTCTCACCAGGGATTTCTGCTAAAGGATGACTGCAGCACGTGTTTGCATAGTGGTTTGGAAATGTTATCTACAAGAGAATTTGTGTAATTATCGTTAATAAATAACTACATGTGGAAATAAATACGCGACAGAAGTATACTTTACCTTTGTACTCGACCGCTTCTGAACTAGCATTTCTCCCTTTTCATTGAACAAAAAAACACTGAACGCTCGATGAAGAGGTATATGCCCATCTGGACTAACACTATGACAGTCCCTTTTCGTAGCGTCACCAAATGGTCTGTCCAGGTCATCTACGAGAATGCACCGTTCATGCAGAGTTGCCTTTTGCACTGGTGCGACTTCTGCCCTAGTGAATCCTCGTTTTATAGGTAATGTTGCTTGTCGTATCAATGAGCACACACTTCTAGTCACTTTTGCCATCGTAACAAGGCTTTAATATCTTGAAGGTGGGAAATAAAATCAGTAAAATAA
Source organism: Tiphia femorata (assembly GCA_944319695.1). Lineage (NCBI taxonomy): Eukaryota > Metazoa > Arthropoda > Insecta > Hymenoptera > Tiphiidae > Tiphia > Tiphia femorata. Next base: position 9,588,773 of record OX090902.1, read on the forward strand.
GTAATGTTTTGGCTAAAAAAAATATGACGAGTATGAAGCCTATTTACTAGACTGTCACAATGGAAGACTACAATCCGCACAACTAAGACGAGTAAGACGTAACTCCGATAACTCACTACTTCTTATACCGAATTTCTGTTAAGGAAATATTCTAATACGTATTAACATGGCGAAGGTCGCTATACTATTTAAAAGTCAAGGACACTAGATGAGTAAACTTTCTTTTTAAAGAATGCGGCCACATACTTTTGACTCCTATAGACACGGTGTAACTTTCAAGTGATGTATTCGTACGCAGCTCACACGAGAATGCATCGAAAGAAGACCGGGTAAAACATTTATATGAACACCGCGTGACATTGGCACCTGTAAATAGTTTCTTTTTCATTTTGTTATCGCCAAATCGTCAAAAAACAGCACCGCGGTTTCATGGTTTCATACATTTTCATGGACCATTGACAAGGAGTATGCATTGGTATGCATCAGTATGCATGAAACATATGAACATATCCATATCGCATTTGAAAGAACCGAACCCATTCTATTTCTAGAGTGGAAGGCTATACCTAAAAAATTAATTGTCCAAAATGTTCCAAGCAATCCTATGTTTGGTAACAATGTACGACGATGAGTTCGAAAACTACCTCGGGTGAATCTAGTTGGGTGATAGGGAAAACTCTTCGGGGGAGCACTCGGGTGACGACGTATTCGAACGACTTTGGAAAAGAATGCCGTGCAACATATCATAGTACATACAATCACAATTCAGCATCTTACAGACCCGACCGTTATCCGTTCCATTACCCTGAAACTGGACACGCGAGTCACCAAATTCCTCATGCTCACCGTCCCTCTCGCGCCGCGATCGCCACCGGATATCGAGGTATATGCAACAAATGGCGGATCATGCTCGAATTGTTAGATAGAATATGTTATTCGTTGTTTTTGAACTCGCTGTAGATTAATACTTATCTATTTTTTCACATGCTTTTTGGTGTTCCACACTGCCAATTTTTTATCCTGTATTATTAAAGAGCCATTTGAATCTGTATACAGCATATATCCTAACCCTAATCCTACCCTAGCCCTTTATTACATTACTCTCTTGTTCTTGATGTGACTGATGTGTGAGCAATATCGCCTATACATACTTCTTGTAGTTGAGCAATTGAATTCGCCCGGGAAATGGGTGGGTGCACCCGACCACCCTGCCAAAAACATGTGTGGAAAAGTCTCTCCGCCGGGTGTACCAGGGTGTACCCAAAGGTGTTTCCGAACGATACTGGATACACCCAGGTGGCCCTACACTCTCCGATGGTAATCCAAAAGGAATTCATATTTGTATAGGGAAATTTTGATTTACCGGTGCAACATTGAGCGAACAGACTTAATATGTACATATTTTACCGTATCGCAATTACACCCGATGTGTGAATGTAATATATCGATAGATTTAAATGAAAATCAGAAAGTAGTAGAAATTATCATGTTATTTGTCAATCATATATCTTATCCAAATTAAGTTCCTAAACATTGCACGCTTGTATATCTTGTGTATATATTTTTTACCTCGTAAATTATTTAATTTTGTGCCGTTTTTCTGAGGTTATTTTTTACTTGTAACTTTATCACGACTGTGATAAATAGTTCACATTTCGAGTAAGTAAAGGAATTAGCTGCTTTCCTTTCACAACTGAAGTGAAATATTTAGATAAGTTCAGTTCAATTCGTCCAATCATATTCTCGTCTACTTTAGGTAATCCAATCAGATTCTTACCTACTTCTGAAGTGATGCGATATGATCTGATCACAGCAGTGAAAGGAAAGCACCTATTAATTCATAATATTAATGTTACGAGAATAAGGAGAAAAAATTGTTTAACTTCTACAAAAAATTTTAGATCCTGAATTTCATTTGGTGAATTGACATGACAGACGAAAAGACCGTAACACAAGAATTCAAACTTGATCCAGACTGTGAATTACGTTTTGAGGTTGAAAGTAAAAATGAAAAAGTTACGCTGGAGGTATGTTTGGTAATTAATAATTACAGACGACAGAGTTCAATGGTGATTTTTAATTTCACTTAATACGCCATGATCTACAACTGCACCTTATCATTGTTTCAGCTTAAAAGTGGGTTAGCAGAAGTGTTTGGAACGGAGCTAGTGAAAGGTAAAAAATATGAGTTTACCGCTGGTGCCAAAGTAGCGATATTTACTTGGCAAGGATGTACAGTCGAATTACTTGGTAAAACAGATGTAAGTTATGTGGCTAAAGAAACGCCAATGGGTTTATATTTGAATTGCCATGCTGCAATGGAACGTCTGAGGGAAGCAGCGGAAAAAGAGGACAAGAGAGGACCCATAACAATGGTGGTTGGTCCTTGTGACGTGGGAAAATCAACACTTTGTAGACTGCTATTGAATTACGCGGTCAGAATGGGCAGACGGCCTATCTTCGTTGATCTCGATGTCGGTCAGGGTCATATTGCTATTCCAGGGACTGTAGGAGCATTACTTGTAGAAAGACCGTCGAATATAGTCGAAGGTTTCAGTCAACAAGCACCATTGGTTTTTCACTTTGGGCACAAGGCTCCGAACTCTAATGTCGCATTGTACAACCTTTTGGTTACACGTTTAGCAGAAGTGTGCTCCGACAGGTTACAAGCTAATAAAAAAGCAAGAGTGTCGGGTATCGTAATCAATACTTGTGGATGGGTAAAAGGTGAAGGCTATAAACTGCTTACGCACGCTGCACAAGCATTTGAAGTAGATGCAATTTTGGTATTAGATCAGGAAAGGCTATACAACGAGCTTGTGAGAGATATGCCTGATTTTGTCAAAGTTGTTTTTTTGCCAAAAAGCGGTGGCGTAGTTGAACGAAGTCAGGCACAGCGCACGGAGGCACGAGACCAGGGGGTGAGAGAATATTTTTATGGCTCCAGAACTCCACTATATCCACATAGTTTTGAAGTAAAGTGGAGCGAAGCCAGACTGTATAAAATTGGTGCACCCGTTTTACCTGCATCATGCATGCCTCTGGGAATGAAGGCGGAGGATAATTTAACTAAATTGGTTGCTGTTACTCCGGGACCTAACTTGTTACATCATTTATTATCAGTGTCTTTTGCTGACTCCCCCGAAGATGATGTAGTTCAGACAAATGTAGCTGGATTCGTTTGCGTGTTAGTATCAAATGGAACATAACCCTCCTTATTTTTTACTTATTAAACTTAATGTTCTTTTATCTTTGAACTTCAGGACCAGTGTTGACGTGGAGAGACAAGCTTTTACCGTACTTAGTCCACAACCTAGGCCATTGCCAAACACAGTTTTATTACTTTCAGATATTCAGTTTATGGATAGTCACTGAAAAAGAAATAAATCAATGGAATATATAATGTACAAGCAGAACGATGTAGCTGTATGGACATATTTTATTTTGTTATTCATGCATTTGACTTACTTGTACCCCTGTAAATAATTGCACATTGCTTTTGTAATAAAATTATTTATATTTACATATAAACTACACTTGCATTTATATTCTTTACCATCTTGTGTGAAATATCAATAATAATATGATAATATAATAATATCAGTAATAAAATGTTTACATCTTGTGTAAATTTCACAATGTTATACTTGATGTTATCCCTTTACATAATTTTTTTGTGAGACGCTTATCAGATATGGACCGTTTATTTTGTAAGTGGTGTAAGTCCATTTTTAAAAAATAAATTAACTAGTTACGAATAAAAAGTTTACACTAAAATGAATCACAAACTATGTGATATCTAATTTTTTTTAAAAAATGGACTTAACCATTTTCAAAATAAATGGTCCATGTATCATTGTGTTCTAGCACCGAGAAGAGATTAGTAAAGAGTGTCAGCGCCCGTGTATATGGAGGGCTGTTTTGCTGGATACCGGAGATAATTACACTGCCCTATTCACCAATAGTACTTAGAGGTGTAATGTGTTGATTTGCTATCTACAATACTTATGCCAAAGTGGCGCTCGCCACAGCGAAATTTTTCGGCTCTCGTAGACGCATAAACGTTGACCCTCTTTGGGAATCTTTCGTCGATGGTTATAGTTCATTGTGCACAACCATGCACAACAGTTTGAACAAATTTGAAACTGTAGAATCAATTTAGCCGCGCAACTATCGCATCGCATCGGACTAATTTCAATATTTGTACATATGTACTTTCTGTACTAACTTACACATAGGGTAAAAATCCCCAATTGTTTAATCTGTTAAACAGACGATCGATATAACATAATGGAAGAGATTCCGTCTTTCCAACAATTAGACTTTTTAACGTTGGACAAACGATTGCGAGAGAAAATGTATGAATTACAATACACAGCGGTTAGTTTACACGTATTTGTCTAATTAAAGAGTGGCATAGTTAATGGACAATTATGAGAAATTAGAAATCATTTATGTTTTATTGCGATACTTATCTACCAAATGTGTCTAATTTACTTATATCTGTTCTATTCATCGCCCATTACATTTTTAAAGTAGAATGCACTGGATTCGATGCAAGAACAATATCAGGAAACACTTCATACTGTTCAATCTGTGCAGTCGCTTTTAGAAAACGAACGTAGAATTTCCAATGATTTACAAGCACAGCTTAACGTATCGATAAATGCAGTAAAACGTTTGGAGGAGGAAAGGACAAAGAGTCGAATGACTACTATTGAATTTCAAATTAAGTACGAAAGTGTAGTGAATGAACGCGAATCCTTAATTAAGCAGGCAAATGCTGCAAAGATAGAAGCATTGGAATATAAGATAAAATTAAAGAATTTGGAAGATAAAATACGTAGGGAAAAGGTGTTAAATAAAGAACTCCAAGAATTATTTAATAATGGAACGCAGCAATGCTCACAGATTATACAAACTATAAATAAGTAAATAAATATTTCTTAAAATATTGTACATTTTGCAAATTTGACCAATTACATTGATCTTGATGCATCATATTAATATTTACAGTGATATTGCAAAACTCAAAACTCAAATGAAATGCTTAGAAAAAGACTGTGAGAGTGCAAATGTGCTCAATCAACGATTGCAAACAGTAGGATTATGCACATATACTATACACCAGAAAGACAAAATGAAAATAGAGGATCTAGAACGTAGATTAGTATCTTTATTAGCAGATTCTGATAAGGCCTCGTGTTGTAATACCGCATTACATCCAGAAGTTGAAAATCTTCGCACAAAGGTACAATGTATAATTATGATTTAGACTTGTTTGTTATAACTGTAGAATACAAATATATTTTTAATATACTCGCAATAGTTGGACGCAGCTTTGAAGGAATTAAAAGAAACACGAAATGATGACAATATGCCGATGTAAATATTTGCTGCAGGACTGATACATTAAAACAGCAATAAAATAAATTTATATTATGTTTACATTAGCAAAACATGCATAATAAGTTATAAGAGTAATTGTTATAACTTTTTTTTAGTTATTTACTGTAAACTTGTGGTAAGAAGAAGGGGAGGGTTGGAAAAAGTACACTTGTAAGATTAATATAAAATGTATTATAATAATTGTCTGTATATTTTAAGTATAATTGAAAACAAGTTCAAAGATTAAAATGCAAATTTAAAATGTAAAGAGATGCAGATTATGTCAACAAGCAAATAAAACACATTTTGTCTGTGGGTACCTGTACACAATTCCACAGCTATGTACTATGTATGTTTCTCCAGAAATTAAGCTGTTTCATACGCATCTAGATTTTCAAATCAATATAAATGTATCTGACCTAATAAAGAGATTTGTGCACATATCTCTTAAAGATGATTCAGAGCTTTTCGAAGGCACCAAGAACTAATTTGAATCTTTAATTTGAGTTCTAAGTTCTGATGGGTTAATAGTACCCTTGAAAAACTAGTTTTAAATCATCTCTTACAGATATGCATTCAGATCATAACATTTGAATTATCTATTAAGTTTTTGTTCAGTCATCACATGACACTCCCACCTCATGTCAATTACAATAATTAAAATTAATGCACTAAAATATTCCATAATGTCCTCAATGTTAATTTTGTGAAAAAGCTAGTTGCTTAGTAACAATATAAAAAACGATTGTGACCTCTATGTTGCTTGACTTACTTTATTAGTCGTTATATGTTTTGCACAGTGATCCATGTTCCCATATGCTTCATTATAAACATATGTATCTTCGAGAGGAATAGAACAATACCTAACATCATATAAGAACAGTTTCGTGCGTATCATTATCTATTAAGTCTCCCCCAGGTCCTATGAAATGTATGTTCTTATACTTGCATTTCATAATATTGGTTCTTTGATAAAGAATCATTAATATCCCTAAAAAAAATGAAAATGAGAGGAGAAACGATCCATTAGAGAAAATGCATTATGATTTCAAGAAACAGTGTGTGTATGACTCACAGGCTATAAAGATCCACTTGAACACTTTTAATGCTAGGCCTATATATCACACATACAATGGATATGTAAGAAAAATGAACTATTTTAGAATCAATGTGCAAAAAAACTTCTAGTGTTTTCAATACATTTAAATTACAAACATGTATGCTATAGAAACTATGTATACCTGTAAATTCTGGGTACATGTATAAATATGGTAAACCAATTAATACGTATTAATTGTTTGACAACAAACAATAAATTAAAACAGTTTTGCATATTTAATGTTTTGCATTCTATTATTGTGGAAACTGTACTTGGTAACAAATATTCAAATGTTTTAATATACACGTGCGATATGACAAAGTCTAAGTCATTTTTACAAATATGTAAACGTGTCACAAACACACATTACTGGTTTATACACGCAGTAATAAATAAATATTGCTCGATTCACTCTGTCGTAGAAATTCGAATTTTATTTTCAGATGGTAAATTATAACTGATCTATCACATTGCGATTATAAACCAAAACTAGACTATATATGAAAAGCAAATGTATATGATTGTTTCTCCTCTACAGATTCATTCCTGGCAGAAATTGTCTGTTGTTAATAATTTACAAAAGCACTGTAAATGTGATGTAAAGAGTCCATTGCCAAGGAATACAATCACAGAACCCAATTGTTGGGATATATGAAGCCTCGAAGAATATGAATTTTGTTCGGCGATATGAACGTAAGTTATTTATAATAGTACACAAATGGGTCTTGTCAATATGTTGTCGATAGTTGAGGGGTCAGAGTATAGAGCAGCGTGCAAGCCAACTCTGTGGCTTCCTTTGTGGTTCTGAAGCTTTCAACTGGTGGCCACCTCCTTTTGGAGGATTCGATGCTTCCTACGTAAAATAAATTTAAGAGATTAGCAAATTGGATTATCGATTGATGAAATAATTTTCTACGGTGAAATTATATTTAAAGCGAAACGTATTGTCAACTCTTAGAACAATGTTAATTTTTACATTGAAAAGTACATATTTTATATTTTTATCAGTCATTCAACTCCTGCTTCAACTGCTGCATATTACAATTTGTGCGCAAAATTAGTACGTGCAAGCATTTATGGGTAGGCAGCATGTACATAATCTAAAGCTTTACAGACCAATATTTCAAAGCGCAAGAAAGTACGTATTTGTTGATGTAAGTTAGAAATAGAAAATCATAGATAACAGTATTAATGTAACTATCAACATAATGTAATTATGAATATTGTATGGAAGTTTTCAGTGTTATCAAATCAAATTGTTTAGCAAAGCATGTAAGAAGATTCTTGAAATTACAGTTGCATATTAAAAGTTAAATAACAAAAATAATATGCTTTTACTTAGTACATCATACGCACAAGATACACAAAGGATGTTAAATTATGATATTAAAGTATTATTCAAGTAAAATGGATTTAAGGGGAAGTTACCTTCTGCCAAGATAGACCCGCAACCAACATAGAGAAACAGACACAGGAAACAGAGAAATGATAGTTATTCAACAGAATGTACTAAGATTAAATATTCTAATCTACAAAACATGTTCGTATGAGAAGAAATTTGTGCAAATTTGTAATCACAAGTAACATGTATGTTATTTTCTATTTACAGCTGGAAGAAACTAAAAAGCTGATAGAAACTTATATTAATTTTATTTCATATAAATTCTTGCTTATCTTCTCCAATGGTTTATACCTTACTGTGTACAAACTTTAGAGGAATATCTTTGATCGTATATTGTTTGATATAAATTAATTCGTATGAAACACATTTAGACAAATAAGAAACGCACGACTTCATTCCGCATTACCAATTTTTTTTCAGTACTCAATAGATAAGAATAAACATTATAACTTACGAGTTTCTTTTCCATTTTTGCTTTAATATCGCGCGCCAAAGTATAAAAAGCCTCTTCCACGTTGATACTGGACTTTGCAGATGTTTCCATAAATTTGATACCATATTCAACAGCTAGCTGTTCTCCCCTTTCTTTCGATACTTGCCTCTTATCGGTAAGCTCACACTTGTTACCTAACAACATCTTTTCGACATCTGCAGACGCATTCTCTTCAATATTTCGTATCCAGTTCTTAATGTTCTCAAAACTTTTTTCATTTGTAACATCGTACACCAACATTATGCCCATTGCGCCACGATAATATGCCGTGGTTATAGTACGAAACCTTTCTTGTCCCGCTGTGTCCCTTTCAAGAAAAGATGCGATAGATTATTTAGCGCTTTTAAGAATTTGTATTTTTACCAAACTACACAGAGTCGGTCTATTATCGCAAAAATAAAAAATACATAATTACCATATCTGTAGCTTTATCTTTTTACCATCTAATTCTATTGTGCGAATCTTAAAGTCAATACCTGCAATGTAAAATAAGAGAACACACATTATACATCGGTTCCGAAATGTTTTGCGTCAGAAATTTTTTTAAAATGTCTCCTATGCCAATGCAAATTTTCAATATAAAAGTTCTATTAAAATGATTATAAATATTCGCTACAAAACTTAAATATCAACGCTATAAAGATATTACTTTCTAAGAATGGTTCTCAAAGATATATTTTCATCGCAATTATTATCAATTCACCCATTGACATTTCCGAACTGCGTATAAACATTGCACAGTATCCATGTGGTATAATTAACTTGCACCGATGAGCATGTACATGCCCCTCTATTATCATACATTCTTTGAAAACATGTAAACATATATTTAGTTTGATATATGATCTTTTTACGTATAATCTGAACCTTGCAACAAAGTACCCTTTATATGATGCAAAGGGAAATTTCTGTGAACTAGCGCGTACGAATAAAACTGTTCCGTTGAAAGAAATGAAGTCATCGAGGCGAAGTTTATTTGTGGAAAAATCCCGCTGCTGAATAATCATCCGAAGGATTGTTGCGATAATGGAAGTAGTACATACCAATGGTAGAGATGAAGGTTGTATTGAATGCATCCTCGGAAAATCTGAACAGGACACACGTTTTACCCACGCCCGAGTCTCCGATTAAGAGTAATTTAAATAAATAATCATAGGTCTTTGCCATCTTTCACAACTATTCGAGACTTAATCACGCAATGCTACAATATTATTATTTAATCACCACTACACTTCTCGCATCCGTGCCCCCGGATGTTTCGTATTCGCGGTTCGCTGTGGTAGTGAAGACAGCTGGCTGCCTCTGTGAATCTCGACTTCCAAATCTTTTGAGATATTAAATTGGAATACAATTCTAAGATATCAGACGAGAAATATTCGTTTTTGACTCATAATCAAAAGCCGCTCACAACTCATAGGTATCGATTCATCGAATGACAATTCGAAATCTACTCCACGCACAATTAACAAAGCAAATTAATCACACAAAACATCTGTCACAAAAAGCGATGACAGCCATTCGACACCGCGATTTTTCTTTCACGTTGTGGCTGCCTTGTGGGCACTGGGCTTGCACGTGTGTGTTTACATGTATACATGTACACTCTCTTAAAATCAAGCAGCATCTTCATGGTCATCATCGACGCTCCTGATATCGCTCATTGGCGGCACTCGAACGATGTAGAATATCTACGCAACGCTTCTTATTATGATTACGTCGTTTAAAATATATCTGACATGCGACTAAATTCATTTTTGCCTTACGTCAAAATGTACAGACTACTAGCGGTATAGGCACCGAGGAGAAATCAGGAGATACTCCTAAAAAGGGTTGGCGTGGCTGACCCACAATCTCTCCTCGGTGGTTTGGTTCAGTTTGGTTGTTTTCTGGTTTTACCAGTTTTGCTATTGTTACACAGTGGCGCCATACATCTTGTGGAAAAGCATCGAATTTGATCGATATATCGAAAACGTTATCGATCACTCATATAAATCGATCATTTTTGCAAATCGATAATTGTCAATTGGCATGGCAGAAATACGTAGTTGTTGCAGGCGGTATATAACCTCATTCTATCTATTTGATCTTTACGTATGTGTTCTAAAATGGCAACAAAGAAGCCACAGTTGGAAAATACATCACACAATCCGATTTTTCGTAATTTGACTGCCGATGATGCTGAGCCTGAAACAACAGAGGTGGAAAGTTTGTGCGTTAATTGTGGCAAAAATGTAAGACCATTACGTTATAAATTAATGTGGTTTGACATTACATAAATCTTAGTCCCATGCATGGCATATTTTGAGCATACTGTTTTCCAAATGTAGGGGACTACGAGATTATTGTTGACTAAGATTCCATATTATAAAGATGTTGTGATAATGTCTTTTGACTGTGATCATTGTGGTTACCAAAATAATGAAATGCAAAGTGGTGGAAAAATTGCTGAGAAGGGGATAAGAATAACGTTAGAAGTTTGCAGGTCAGCCGATCTAAACCGACAAATAGTCAAATCAGACTATACTAGCATAAAAATTCCACATCTAAATTTTGAAATTCCATCACAATCTCAAAAAGGGGAAGTTACGACTATTGAAGGAATAATAGATCGTGCTATAGATGGATTAAAGCAAGATCAACCAAGGCGGGTGAAAGAATTTCCAGATATCGCTAAAGAAATATACTTGTTTCTTGCCAAGTTACAGATGCTTAAAGTACTGAAAGATCCTTTCATTATAATCTTTGAGGACATTTCAGGAAATTGTTACGTGGAAAACCCCTATGCTCCACTTAAAGACAATAAATGTACCATTGCACATTTTCCAAGGTCCAACGAACAAAATCATATGTTGGGGATTTATGTAGAGAATGAAGATTCTTTATTAAAGCCAATTAAGGAAGGTGAATTTACTTTAGAAGAAATTGAAGGAGAAGTGCTCTCCTTTCCTACAAATTGTCCTTCGTGTAACAACGTTTGCGAGACTAATATGAAAGTGACCAGTATCCTTTACGTATATATTATATTTTGAAATGCGAAACAATAATTAGTTATTGAGGAAATTTGCATCTGCATATTGACATTAATCACTATTATTTGTATAAAACGCATAAATGTATCGTGTATACAGATTATTCATTTATATAACTATTTTTCATTTTGAAAGTTTTGGCGAAAAAGAACTATTTTGCCTCAATTGCGCTAACAGACATCCCATATTTTAAGGAAGTTGTAATAATGGCCACCCTTTGTGAATTTTGCGGCCACAGAACAAATGAAGTTAAAAGTGGAGGAGGCATCGAGCCTCAAGGAATAAGAATAGAAGTAACGATTACAGGGAAAGAAGATTTTAATCGTGACTTGTTAAAATCGGAGACATGTGATGTGGAAATACCAGAACTGGAATTCGAAGTTGGGCCTGCTACTTTGGGTGGTCGTTTCACAACAGTAGAAGGCATTATTGCAGCTGTTAAGGATCAATTAACTTCATCCACAGCCTTTACCGGTGACAGTAGTGATTCGGAAACTGTAGGAAGAATGGAAACTTTCATTGCTTCGTTAAATGAAGTTCTTGAAGGGCAGAGAAACGTAACTTTAATATTAGATGACCCTGCTGGTAATAGTTATGTACAAAGTTTATCCGATGGAGGACCTGATGAAAAATTAAGAATAACAAAGTATAATAGAACTTTTGAGCAAAATGAAGAACTAGGGTTAAATGATATCAAAGTGGAAGATTATTAACAATTTTGCACGAGTATAAATTTATGTAGATATTATTTGATCTAGATTGAAATAGAAGGAAATATCGATTTTACCATTTTATTTCTTTCATAACATATGTAAATACATCTTTTTGTATCACTCTTATTAAAGTTATTTTATTTAAAGTCTGGAATGTCGTGTTAATCGTCTCCCCCAGATCTGCGAATAAAGTGCCAATAGATGTACGTTACACAATACTGATTCCTAATAATACTAAAAAATATTAATGTCAGGCGCATGAAAAAGATACCAAAGTATTTATATTTAGAACATTGCAAAAATTGACTACGGTAACATACATAATTGGTATGGCATCGAGTTTCTTCAATTGAGGGAGTCTTCGTATAACTTGGCCACGCCAAGCATCTGCATCCAAATTCTCACATATAGGATTGTTAATAAATAATAGATCTTCTAAGAAAGGTATTTCTTGTAGTCGATTAAATTCTGTCCAATCTTTTACTAAGTTATTTCCCATGTATAATACTTTCAGTGCTTTTAAAGCGCCAACACCTTTGATTCTATCAATTAAATTATACGATAACCACAACTCTTGCAAGTGGTCTCCAACAGCTTCTAATCCAGCGAACGATTTAATATAATTACGGCCTAATGATAAAACTCTAAGATGTTTTAATGAATTTATGCCAGTAATTTTTTCTATCATATTTGTGGAAAGGGATAATACTCTGCAAATATGATAAGGTACGAATTAGTCTTATCTCCTATGTTCGTAGCGATCGAAGTTGCCAAACTAACTCAACGCTCGCTAATGTGCTCAAACTAGTATCCATTTTTTCAATTGGAGGCCATTGAAATGATAAATTTATTTCTTTTTCCTCGCTTGCAACCAAGCCCGTTTTCTCTTCGAATCTTTGAATAGCTTCCTTACATGTCGTTGCCTTGGCCTACGGCGTACGGAAAAATTCGTAAATTGAATACGGATTTAAACGAGAATGTGCCATATTTCATGATCACTTATCTTTTACCATTTGATATATTATTAATACAGAAATCGATTGAACAAAGGGATTTTAATGCTCGTTCAATAATTCCTTATTAATCTATAAAGGAATGCTACAGTCGACAGGCATTTGATATATGCATAGGGTGTCGAGCTTTTTTGTCGTCAGATGAAAAATATTAACGAAGTACTGCAGAATAAAGTAAAATATCGCAGAATAAAATTGCGAAGCATATGCGACGAGAAACTTCAAATGGTATACGGCTCGCGGAAATCTCATCGATTGAAAATAAATCCTAATGCTAACTGTCATAATGCAAAGGAAAGAATTGGAAATATTTTCGAGCGTTTCGCATCTAGAATGTGTAACGGTGCGAATTGGTGCGAATGCGAAAAGCAGGTCGGCGAACCGAAATGAATTTCATAAGTTTGAGGATACAAGCTAAGGCAGGCGATGCCAATGTAGAATTGATGCGAATGGATGCGAAGCCGGCGCGTTGGCCGTTCGCGAATCACCGGCCGAGGTGGCGGCCAATGGCCGTCGCGAACGAATTGCCGTGCGTCGACTGGTCTGTCCACGGGCCGATTTGCTGATACGCGTTTTGCGTCGCCGAGGCGTGCTCGTCGGGTTCAATTCGATCGTTTCGTAGCGGTTAAAAGTCCTCGATAAAATGCCGAACCGGCCGAAGAAGGAGAAGGTGCGTTTGTTACGGTAGTCCTGCTGCTCGTGGCGTGGCGATATCGCGAACCGGATAACCCTCCGCCGCGTACGGCCGCGAAGCAGTGTGTTTCTCTCCTTACAATTAGAGGAGAGAAGGAAAGAGCGAGCGAGAGAGGGAGAGCGAGCGAAAGAGAGAGAGAGAGAGAAGGAGAAAGCGAGCGAGAGAAAAGGAAGGCCGGGGGAACAACCCCGAGCAGCCTTTAACCACCGAAGGGTGTAGCGTGACTCCTGGTTTCTTGACCGATCTCGCAATACCACGAGATTCGGCGAGTTCGCGATAAATCTCGCGCGGCAGATAAGTCGCCCCTACCTCGGTATTTACCGCATCCTCGCCGACTGCTTTCCGTTGCTCGCGGGTGCTCTCCCTACAATGGTATTTCCGCCTACTCACCGTATTCCGATTTTAACCATATTCGCGAGTGCCGAGTCCACCCAGGCTCGAACGCGCGTGAATACCCGTTCGCCTCAGAGCGTGGAGATGTGTGCAGCTTACTCCTTTTGTTCCAGGAGGCTACGAAGAGCGGCAAGGACAAGGGAAAAAATGGCAAGGAAATCGAGGCCGGTGACGAGGTGAGGTTATATTGTCTTTCCTTCTTCGACCCTTCGTCGCAGCCTCCTGTCATCTCATTACATTGTCACTGTCACCAGCGCCATTGGCTTCTTCTTAGGTTATATACCGATTCACAGTTCATTTTCCATTATTGCCTTTACCATTGATCCTACCTAACTTGAGATGGGCCGTTTCAACGTTCGGAGGACGGCTCGGAACACTTTTGAGTCCTAGGAGGTAATGTGCAGCGAAACGTGCCATTGAGAGGTATTGGCAACGTCACAAGAACGAATGCATTTGGTAAACCGTACAGAATCGACTTGAAAAGAGACACGAATGCTTTCGCTGTATCCTACTGCACTTGATAACTCCACGTACTCGCTTCTGCTTGGGGACAACCTTGTCAAACGTGCTACTTCACCTCGTAAGGAGGAAGACGTCCACAGGCATAAGTGGCACGTCGCTTTTGAACCGAAAGTAAGGTAGATTGTACTTGGACACAGAATTACTTTGCCGGTGATAGATTTAAAGCTTCTTCCGGTCCAACACTATCTTTCCTTACGTATCGTGGTATCCAAAGCGAATATTAATCAAAGTATTTATGACAATTGTGCTTTTGAGAATATGTACAAGAGCTTTGATGCTTTCAGACCTTCTGTGTTTCTTGTCGTACATACGGTGGTATACTTTTGGTATTTCTACTCCGTTGTAAAAACATTCTGTATTTTTGTCCTATGTGCTTGGTGCACGCGGGTAATTAAATATTCACTTCCGATTAAATGATAAGGGTGATTGCGTAACATGTCTGCTGAATGTGTTCGTGTGTAAGAAGTAGTTAACTTTATTTCAATAGACACATTACTCGCCGAGCATTATGTCTGCAGGAATAAAGTTGAAAGTGTAACGATTCACTGTTAGATGGCGCTACGGTACTTAACATTCAAATTTGTAAAATCAAATTATTCAAGCTTCGACAAAAGTGGCATATTAGCAATGAACGTTGCGAAGGTCGCAATTAATTTTGTTTAACAATACCTTGCAATAATTGTACACGTTGGAAAAGAGTCCTATGATAGTACGAGTGGTGACCCACTCTATGCCGAATCCATAAGATATTCTGCAATAACATTATAACATCTGCATTATAATTCTTATAATGAATCGTGAAATCAAGAGCGCACGAACGAAACGGTAATTTACGACACGCTAACGTCTCCGTAAATATACCCAGCCTCTTAACACCCCAAATGCGCTCAGTGACTTTATTATTTCGTTCTCGAGCTCGGTATAAAAAAAGGACCGGGACTGTCGAACGTCATCCTGAGTGCGAGTGGGGCGCGTACTCGTGTGTATATGTACTGCGTTTCACAATCATGTGCCTATTTAGTAATGCAGTAATTATCGGGAAGATCACCGATGGACAGTATTACCGTACATCTGCGTTTATTGGTGATGTCGCAAAATTACTTGTTATCGACCCGTCAGCAGAATTATCAGCGTGCACGCGTGCACCTTCTAATACAATGTAGCAAAGTAGAATGCTCGTACATTTCTTGTTACGGTCAGTGACAAGGTACGCGCCGCAAATAGATGGCGTTAGGTACTTTGTAAAAGCGTCATCCAAAAGCATTAACACGTAAGCGTAGCCACGGTACACGTACAAGCATACCCGCTTCATTCCGGTGGGGAGGGGTTAAAGCGATCGACGACGGTGAGCGAAAGTGTCTGCTTATCCGAATCACAAGATTTATATTTAAAAATCACGTTGGCCCAAGAGCCACTGGGGGTTGCGCAATCTTCTTTTTGTTAGCCCGCCCTCGTGGGGTGGATTGCGCGAAGCAAACACTCGAAATGAGACTGCGCGTACGATTGAAAAACAGGAGCGTGGAGCGTGTTTAAGGCGAATCGGGGAAAAGTATAAATAATGCTCGAGCCTTGAGTGTAAACTAACGGTGTGGTTAACAATAAGCGGCGCTTAAGTAGCAACTGTTGCAAAGTAGTAGCACCGAGGTGACGCTAGGACGGGTGTCGAATTACCGACGGGTGGCACGCCGGGAATAAGTATTTATATGTATGTATATCTATATTTGCGTTACGCGAGTCCGTGGTGGTATGCGCCCGTAAACGATCCGCGATAATATAGCAACGAGAGAGGACTACTGCATTTGCTTGTCGCCTGCTGCACAGTATCATCGTGCTCCTACCCCTCTCTCAACGTCTACGTGCGGCAAGCGGACGATTAGCGGGGTATCGTGAAATGCAATTAACGAAGCAGTGGGCCACCGCGGACAGATTGTTCAGGGTTAAGGCCAATCTCGCTACGACCTTGAACGATCGGCGTCAATCCGTGGCGCCGGCATCTCGTGAGGGCCAATCGCTCGCCAAAACCGAACGGTTCCTCCTACCGCTTACACATTCTCTACCTCCTCTCCCCTCTAATCCACGATCTATCTTCGTTGCGTCGCAAGTAACAAGATTTCGCGATCACGAGTCCGCCAACGGACGGCGAACGGGCCCGCGCAAAATGATTTTCCTGATGGTGTTGGTAGTCTTCTTTCCCCTCTTTCTCCTCGTTCTTCCTCTTCTTTTTTTTCGTCAGTGGTATAGATGGCGGAAACTGGATTACATGCATTATTAAATATTAGATGCTTGCCTTTTATAGGTGAGGTGAAATATTCACATCTGTTCAGTTTAATTTATCCAATCATATGCCCCTCTATTTTAGATAATCCAACCAGACTCGTGTGTACCTCTGACGTGATGCGATACGATCTGACCAAAAGGAAAGCACCTATTGTTAGCGGATCCTCTGTAATCAAAGATTATTGAAGGAGGACGAGGCGCGTGTTAGACGTATTAAGAAGTTAAGGGTACAGTCTACTTTGTAAAAAAAAGGCATTCGTATGTAATTATTTTGAAAGAGCCATTAATGATACCGACGCGAGTTTCTTTTTTCTTTTATTTATCGCATTTTATAGTATGAGGGTGAATATTTTCATTAAAAAATGTTCACGTGGAACCACCCGACCCCCCGGGCATGTGAAAAGTAACTATGGCGAAACTACTGTTTCCTTACGCAGGACCTGCATTCTCGTAGAAGCATCGGAGACAAATAATGGGAGTAGTTCATTAAAGTGTACGAATATCATTCGCGCTGGTACGAGAGTCAATTAATTTTGTAGTAAATTAACAAAATGGTGGCGTTTTGAAAAAAATCGATTTTTCTCTTGTAATTTTCTTATTTATTTTTCGTTCTAAAAAAAACTACGCTAACTTCTATTGCTGCTAAAAGTCTAATTTTAGTACCGGGGATAATGACATTCGCACAAATTAAGGAACTGCCTTCATTATTTGTCTTCGATGCTTCTACGAGAATGCAGGTCCTGCGCAAGGATGTCGTGTTCCGCGATTTTTCACGGGCGCAGGAGGGTGGTTCGACGCGAACATTTTTTAAAGAAAAAATTCACCCTTATACCATAAAGTACAATAAATAAGATACAAACGGAACTCGCTTCGATCTCATTAACAGTTCTTTCAAAATAATTATACATATACGATTGCCTATTTCTTTATAGCCACAAAGTGGAGTGCACCCTTAAATCAAAAAGTAAAACAATTCGAACGTGGATCCGATTTGAAGAGTAAGACGAAGCGTTGAAGTCAATTCTAATAAAAAATGACTAGAAAACTTCCTGGGCTGTTTTAAAATTGTGAGAGAGGGTTTGCATTACGTAAAAACATAATAATAAGTAAATAAAGGAAGTAATTAAAGCTTGCGAAAGAGGAATTGTAAGATCGCACCTGTGGCTTCTTAGTGGGCCCACCTTGCCGTTAGGATCAAGGATCATTCTTACGTTTGATCGAATAGTTACGCCCCTGCTCTTCTTCTTCCCCCACCTCTTTCTTCTCGCGTCGTCGCGAGGATCATCGAACGTTGACGCGGGTCGAAACGGCCGAAGGAAGGGAGTCCATCGTTCTAACTCAGTTTCTCTCGTGCTCTCGATCCTTTTCTCTCCATCTCGCGCGCGCGCGCCACTCTCGCGACTCTCGTGGCGCGTGGTACGCGATTAACGCGTCGTCTCTTTTGGCACGCCGAAACACGCTCTTTCTCTCTCTCTCTCTCTCTCTCTCTCTCTCTCTCTCCGTCGAGGCACTGCTTGTGCGTCGGAAGTAACTCGTGTACTTTTGTCACGAGTACGTATACACCCCCTCCTCTTCCTCCCTCTCCTCCTCGGTGCGAACGCGTCCTTGTTGGCGCGATAGCCGTCGCTCACGTTCTCCGAGGAAAGAGAGGGGTGGCCAGTTGACGATCGTAGTAGCCGCCGCGTAGTAAAGCCTTTATTCCTCGTGTTCCTTCGTGCGGTGCGTTATATCCGGTTCTGAAGCTGCCGGAAACGCGAGAGCGCGAGAGGCCACTCGGTCAGTAGTGCGTGTCGAAGGAACGATAATGGGGGAGGGGTCGTTCGCGAACTCTTTAAACTTTCTCTCCCTCTCCTCTCTCTCTCTCTCTCTCTCTCTCTCTCTCTCTCTCTCTCTTTATCCTTCTGCCTTCTATCAATTTTTAAATCGTATCGATAGTCTTGAAAATTAATTCCTCGACGTGATATCGAATTTGAGGAAGCACCTTCCGGAATGCAAATAAATATTAACGCTTGCTTTTAATTTTCTCTTGCGGAATAGCACTTACGTTCTAAAAAAATGTTCTGTAGATTGCTTAGTGATTTTTCGTATTGCTTAGTGTTTTTTTATACGCTTGCGGGTAGTTTTGCTGTTGAGGGAGTCTAGGCTCGAGAGCGCATTAAACTTGATTTTCTGCTGGCTCGCGCTCTTGTCTTTCTTAGCCCCTCTCCTTCGTGTTTGAGCGTGGCGCGTTGGTCAGTGATAGATGCCATCTGCGATTTCTCCCTCGTTAATCGAAGGTCGCAAGGACCATGGCGGGGACGAAGGCGGAAAGGGATGATCGGCCCGCGAGGCTCCTCCCACCGTGACCGTGTCTCTCCCTGGCGTTGCGTCGTGCCTCGTCCGCCGCGTAGTTGCGTAGAGCGAGCGGCAACTCGTTTTCTCGGTCAGCAGTGCGCGCGTGTGTACTTCCTCGCGCCTCGTTCCTCCTATTCGCCGCGTTGTTCTTCCTTCCTCTTTATTCTTCCTCACTTTCTCACCACCTCCTGTGGTTCAAAAGTTCACTTCGATCCCCTTTTCTCCTTTTTCATCCTGCTCCAATCCACAGCCTCCTTCCTTTCTTCTACATTCTTCGCGTCCCCTCTACCTTCCCCTTGCGCCTGCCATTCTTTATTCGCGTTTTTTCTTTCCTTCGGATTTACTTAGCATCTCTCTTCTTTCGTTCGTACACGTTTCTTTTCCCTTTTTTTTTTTCTTCTTCTTTCTTCTCATCCGGATTAGGTGGTCAATTTTTTCAATTTTCGCATTTGGTCTTTATTATTATCGTTCGTAGACGTTTCTTTTCCCTTTCTCCTCTGTCTTCTCATCCGGATTAGGTACTCAGTCAATTTCTTTCATTTGCTTTTGTCTTTACTTAGTATCCTTTTCGGACCTTCTAGCTTCCTCCCGCTTTTCACTTTCTCTCTCTTCCCTCTTCCATTCGCATAGTAGCCACCCGTAAATTGTTCTCTTCTCTTCTAGTTCCTCTTCTTCTTTTTCATCTTCTTCATCTTCTTCTTGGTTCTCACGTATTCTCATCGTCTGCGTGCACCTTCTTTCCTCTCTCTTCGCCTTTCTTATACCCCTTCCTTGTTCTACCGTAATTTTCCTCGTGGATCAATCGCGCTCGCGGCAGCCACCCTTGAAATCAACGCTCGCCGAGATTAGATCCTAATCGATGGAATCCACATAGCCGAAGAGGATGACCACGGTGAAGAAGGCTGGCTGCCTGTGAGAAGAGGAGAAGAGATTCGATGAGAGAGTAGAGGGGCACCTGTCGTCTGAGAGTGAGAGAGAAAGAGAAAGAGAAAAGGAGAGAAGTGCCTTGGTCCGTCTAATCAGAGAAATTGTTGAGTAGCGGCCTACGTGACGAAGGAATGGTAAATACCAGTGTTTGGTATCGTCACCGCGAACCAATACAGGCACTCATCCTCCACTAATACGAAGGATCGAGCATTCAATGTCCTTGGAGCGGAGAACTTCTTGAAAGAAAAATTTGCCAGTCGCAATCATTCGCACCGAAGATAATTGGATCGTTTTATGTGACCGTCGAGGGTTCGCAATCAAGTCTTACGTTCTATTCAATAGTTAGTACCGGATCATAATTATTGCCGAGTCTTGAGATTGCAATTTACCTTGGACTAAATATTAACACGCGAAGGACGAAGCGTCGAATGTCCTTAGAGGAGAGCCCGAAGAAGAATATGCGACTCGTCCATTTTTAGGATCATCGAATGATCTTCGATCACCGATCCGAATGATCTGCGACATGGAAAGTAGCGTCCGAATACCTGCACCATGATTATTGCACACTTTTAGAAAAGGAATTCGTCGAAAAGGAGAAAGAGCGAGAGAGATCGATTTATTTCATTTTCTCTGGACCTTGTCCTACGATTCATCCCACATCGATGAGCGAGACTTCGAGTGAAGCCTGTAGGCCTCTCCTTGACCTTGTGATCGGATAGCTACGTTAGAAAACAAGAATCAACGTACAAGAATATCCACGCGAGGGGAGAGGACACAAGAGAGTTAAATATAGAAAAAAAAGTAACGAGAAAGAGAGAGGGGGGAGAAATCGTCGTCTGCCGTATCGGCGCTGGAAACAAGTTACCTAATGAGAAAGTTAGAGGACTACTGGGTCAACGAGGGTCGGTGCCATTGACGGGTAAAATGATGAAGAATACGAGATCGTCGTGGCCGCGTGCAAGTTCACGGTTAGACTGTGAACACGAAGAGGTAGGAGCCACGTGGTAGAAGAATCTGCGGAGCTGTTGTCCGTTTGTTTTCATCTCGGAGCATTGAATGTCCTCGTGAGAATTCAGGCATCGATAGAGATTCTTCAGATTCGGATCGCGATGGTGGTCTAGAATCAAAAGGACGGATTTGTTCGTATCGCATCGAGCTTCCTCGTTCGTTCCGGCGTGTCGTGGAAGAAACACCAGCTCGCGGAATGCAGAGTAAAATACAGACTTTGAGCGGGCTCGCCTTCGCGAATGTGTTCAAGAAAAAGGCAGGTTCCAAAGGGCGGGAAGCGATGGTAATTGACTTGTAGCTGTACGGATAATTCATGCGAGGGTTTCTTTGAATTTACAACCTTCGAGTAGCACGGTTCGTCGATCCCGCGTCACGTAGAACCATGTTGTACGAACACGTGGAAATCCAAAGTTTAAAATTCGTGCAACTGGTGGCCTACCTTGTTGTTCGTGGACCGGCGCGAATTCTTCTGCAATTCGAGTACCGTGTTATTCGGTGGTTGCTTCTATTCGCATAATCACTCGCATGCTTATTGATCTTACGGCAGAAGTAAACGTATCGGCGTTACCGCTCGTCGAACGCGTTGTAAATCGGACTCCTTACATTCGTTCTAACGAGCCATCCGATTCCTTCGATCTTCTCACACCGTTAATTAGGACTAGAGGGCCTCTAGTGATAACATAACAACAGCACTATAAATAGATTCGTTTTGTTCAAGCTCGCGAATAAATCGAACTGGTATAGCCAAGGTTACCGGCTGTGATTCGAAGCGAAACAAACGCTTTTTGAATATGCGCTCTTGGAGAACGAGTTAATTCGTTTAGACACAGTGAAATCATATTATGGTAGACACGGATAGTCTCGTGGATCGGTTCGAAAATCTTCCATGTGAAATATAAATAATTTATTCTCGGTGTACCTTTACCCTCCCTACTGTGTATCGTTATCGTTAAGTCCCAAAGTGAGCACAAATCAACAAAGTACCAAGCTATCTCTTGGCTTCTCTTCTCGTTATTCTTGGTTTGCTCTTCAATTGTTTGCAAATTTAAATCGACGTTTCACGAGCGAGCGAACAGTACTACGCGGAAATATCGATCTCTAATAGTCGAGTTGAAAATTTGAGTGTGCATTACGCTCGAATCGCATTCCGCATACGTGGATCCTTTGGGTTAAAACTAATTTTACTCCAGTCCTCGGACTATTGTTAATAACGCCGATTCCACAAATAGAGGCACTGGCACGCGGCGTGTCGAAAATAGAAGTGCGTGGGGCGAGGGGGCAGGAGCGAGGGGGTGGAATGAATTTTTAAAAGTGTCTTCTACTATCTCGACGTCTTCTTCTTTTCTCTTTTGCAGACGAACAAGGTATCGGGGGTGCCACCGGTCGGCACCGCGCCACCCCCGCCCACGCTTATCAGTAAAGTGAAATATCAACCGGGCGGGCCCGTAATTAAGAAGGACAAGCGACAGAGTAGCTCGAGATTCAACATATCGAAGAATCGGGAACTCCAGAAATTGCCGACCTTCAACGGTGAGTATACCTCCGAATTTTCCGCACTCGATTTTTATGAATTCGGTAGGGGTGTGTATCCTTTCGAAATGCCCTCTTGCGAAGATCGTGAACGAGAAGCGTGTAGTCGTTGAACGACATACTTGTAGATTCTCGTTTGGATACCTGGTAGAGTTTAAGTGGGAAAATGTTTGAATGAAAGTAAGCTGTATAAATTAAGTTAACCGTTTAATTGCAATAGGCGCATATGCGTGTCCGGCGAAAGCTGTTCGAGTGGACTATGGGCGCACGTATGCGTTCGGTAAACGTTCGACAATTTAATAAAATAGTAATGCTAAGAAAAATTTTTAAATAGAATTATATCTCGATTGCGTCTTGCATAGTTAATCAACGGAATTCAGATTAGTCGAAAGGTATTTCGTTTCCTACGATTTCCAATCGCTAAGATCGCCGTCCAGGTGGATAGCTTCGGAATTCAGCAGCCCAAGGTTTAAGTGCACAAGGTGATTAATGTATAAAATTATTAACGATTTAACGATGACGAGTAAAGTTATGTGAACTATGAGACCTTGAGTCGAAAAGTTAGAGAAAAGAAATGGCTTAGGTTGGGTCTTCGGGATAAAAAGATCGAAACATTGAAACATTTTTTTGTTCGCTAGGCTATCGTGCAGATCGTTTGCTACTATGTGACTTTTATTGGAAGGATTTTCCATTTATACGAATGCGGAGTTTAGTCGACGAAAGCGAAGCGGTTCGTTCGAAGGGTAGTTTTTACCCTTAATGAATTTGCGTCGCGAGCGATCGTAACCAGTTGTTTTCTCCGGTCGTTATCGTGAAACTTGTTCGTTGAAATCAAATCGTGCTTCCTTAAAGTCAAGGGCACGTCTTAAGCATTCTCAAATCCGATGAAAATTCTTGAAACACGAGTATGCGTGCCGTGAAAGTCAAGGCCACATTTTAGAAATGCCTCGATCCAGGATAAACATTCTCGAGACCTGATTACTCTTGCTCAAAGTCAAGGCCACATGTTGCAACAATGATGGAAATTCATCGATGCTCCAATCGAGGATGAAAGCTTTTGAAACCTAAACGATACCTGCCTAGGATCACAACCACGTTGTAAAAAATCTTCATTTCAAATTCTTCAAATCTATAACGTCCCTCGACTGCGCGCAAATACACGAATTCTCAGGAGGAATCAATAAGTACATTCGCGTAGCAAGCTGAGGAAAATTCGAGAATGGGCAGGTATAAAAGGAGAAGATGTGAAAAGAAAATTCTTACTTCGTATCCGAAGTTCATCCGAATCGAGGACGGGACAGGCTGCTCAGCCTCTTGACTAGTCCACTTCGGTATGGAAGCATGGTGGAGAATGGGTCGAACGAGAGTAGTGAATGAACGAAGTGGTTGCCCTGGGTCGATGCATTCGAGTTGAGGGGAGGTCGTGCAGTGGGGCAGCACAAAGGTCGCGTTTCGAAGGATACGTAGAAATTGCACGTTTCTCCGGGCCATCCAGGCCCAGTGCCCAATTTCTCGAGAACTGATATCCGACGTTTGACTTCACGTGGTAACAAATGTCCAGTAGACTCACACACACACACACACACACACACACACACACACACACACACACACACACACACACACACACACACACACACACACACACATGCAGACATTGCTACTTCCGTTTTACATCTCATATTTCTCGAACTGCCGAGCGAGAGAGCGATTATCTGGGTCATTAGTTCTGGCATTTTTACGGGCACTCTGCCAGATGGTTATCGATTGTACCGAAAGTTTGATTGGCACGGATGACGTTGCACAGTCTTGGATGGAGAGCACGCGAATGTCCGTGGGACGTCCCCGTGCGTCGTCTGGCTTCCGGCATCGTTCTTTCCTCTTCGACGAATATCGAAGTGTGTTAAAAGTAGTCGTCCTATTCGATTCGATCGTCGAAGCCGAGGACATTTTCCACGGTAAATGCAGAAGGTCGCCGAACGTTCCATTTCTGTTTCACAAGCTTTACTCCTACAAAAGGGAAATTAGTCGTCGATATTAATGGTCAGTCTGATAATTCTCGTATGCTACAGTGGTAATTAAAACACGTTCGTTTCTCACATTAAATTTCGTTTACTCTTCGAAAGCCATCTAACGTATTTCAATACTCCCCTAATCTTCTTTGTTATCATCGTCATCTCTACTCTCGAAGCACACCTCCACTCTCTCCTTTCTCCGTGCCACAAGATTCCACCCCATGTTCCAGTAAATAAATTCACACCCCCGTCGCCCTTTTTCATCTTCGACATTCGATACCTGGTCCCGTTTAATAAACCTGGAGAGTTCATCGGTGGCGCGATTAAGCCCGGGCGCTCAGGTGGTGGGGTTAAAAACCCGGTAACGGTGCAAAGGTCGTCAAAGGGCAGATATCCCGTGAAAGGCGGAAAGGAGGGTGGTAGGGGGGAGCGAATGTGTCGGAGAAACTGGAGAAATAAAGAAGAAAGAGAGAGAGAGAGAGAGAGAGATGGCGCGCGTATGCGTCTGAGAGCGAAGAAGAGAAGGATAGAGGCAAGAGACGACCCGTTCTAGCCCTGTCCTTCCCCAATAGCACCCGGTGCCGGTCAATTGGGGTTGCGAGTTGCGAGCGTGTGCCTACGTCAGAGTCTATCGATTGTGTGGCACCCGGGGGTGGTCGCGCAGGCGCCCGCACGTTCCACCGGGCGGCAGTTCTCTCTCGCATCTCAACGTAAACAGTCCTCGCCCGCTCGTCGACTTTTCCACACGCCGTCTCTCACTACTTTTCCCATTTTCTCGGCTGCTTACCTTCCTCGCGAAGGAGTAGCCTCGCCGTCCGCCTCCTACGGGTGACTCGTGAGCAGAAGTAATAGGAATACTTCAGTGGTGAGAAGACTTTCTCTTGAGGTCGCGCGCGAACTGAGGACACCGGCCGGATGACCCCTCGTGATCCCGGGTAGAGAGTGAAGATTGGCGGGCACTGGAAGCACAACCCCCACCCAGTCGTAGCTAGGACACCCCTAGAGGATATTTCGTCGGGTGGTTTTGGGTATTGGAAGGGATCCTGAGAGAGTGAGAATGTGTGTGTGAGAGAGAAAGAGAGAGAGAGAGAGAGAGAGAGATAAATTGAAAAGACTAATGAATGTTTGGTGATACGATGCCACGCAAGGGATATTCTCTCGAGGACTGAATCGTCGTCGGAGTCAATCGCGAGTGAATCGATAGGGATCCACATAGGCTAAACCCCCCTCCACGATGCGTCCACGAAGCAACAGATAGTTGCCAGGATTAAAAGGGACTTCACCCCTGCGCGAACGTAACTCGACGGCTTCTTTTGACCGCGGACGATGATCCGGTGAGCGAGCGAGAAGCTAGAACGGCTCGCGGTTAGGGAGAGACGGGGAGAGACTTCCGTGAAACGCGACCATTTCCGTGCCCGGGACAGGTATAAGGATGGTTCACGTGGGTGGAATTAGTCCGTCGTTGGGCGGTGGGTTGCCCAAGAGTCCCAGTTTTCATCAGGGCCTCGCATTGGCCACGGTATTGCCCCAGGACAGCAACAAAGCGTATCCGGCGACGTTCGCGTTACACTACCAGCCGTTGCAGCCCCTCCTGATAGGTAAACCGATTGAATCCCTTCGTGTTCTTGCCTCTTTCATCTCACTTTTCTCTCCTTTATTTGGATTTCTTATCGAGCACCGTGCCGATGAAGGGGAGGGTCCGATTGGTAGACGGGTGCATCTGGACCCTTCCTTCGCTTAGCCCTTTAACCGTATATTGCGTAAATGAAGAGATCGGGGGAGAAAGAAGATTCGAGAGTGAGGGAGAAGGAGGAGTATGTGCGCGCACGTAGCACGACGGTCGGACAAGGGAAAGGGGCTAGAGCGGATTCGGTGTACCAAAGTTCCCGGGGTGAATGACCTCCTTCAATCCTCCCCCACCCCTATGTTTCAGAAACGCAACAGGGAAACGAGAGGGAAGAGCTCTTCATACAGAAACTTCGACAATGCTGCGTTCTCTTCGATTTCGAGTCCGATCCACTCTCCGATCTGAAATGGAAGGAGATCAAGCGTACCGCCCTACACGAGATGGTAGAATACGTG
The DNA here is from genome assembly GCA_944319695.1 of Tiphia femorata. Lineage (NCBI taxonomy): Eukaryota > Metazoa > Arthropoda > Insecta > Hymenoptera > Tiphiidae > Tiphia > Tiphia femorata. Next base: position 9,615,692 of record OX090902.1, read on the forward strand.
TCGAAGAACAAGAACGTCATTACCGAGGCGATCTATCCGGAAGCAGTGAATATGGTGAGTGAGCAAATGCGAAGAGAAAAGAAGGAAGTAGAAAGGAAAATAAGCGAGATGAGAGTGGTGTCGGAGAGAAAAAGAGAGAGGGAGAGAGAGAGTGGTGTTCGCGAACCCTAAATCACTATTCTCTGGTTTTAATGTGATCTTGATGGTAAAGGTCCGTTTATGCCTTGTAATAGATAGACTTGCGAGCCAGGTAGGACGAGCTTCTGGATATATTTGAATATTTGCAGTTCGCCGTGAACTTGTTCCGGACCCTTCCTCCCTCTTCGAATCCAAACGGTGCTGAATTTGATCCGGAGGAGGATGAGCCGACGTTGGAAGCAGCTTGGCCTCACTTACAATTCGTCTACGAGTTCTTCCTACGACTGCTAGAGTCCCAGGACTTTCAGCCACCGATCGCGCGGCGTTACATAGATCAGAAATTTGTCTTGCAACTGTTGGAATTGTTCGACTCCGAGGATCCTAGGGAGAGAGATTTCCTCAAGACGACGCTCCACAGAATCTACGGGAAATTTTTAGGTCTCAGAGCTTACATTAGGAAACAGATAAATAATGTTTTTTATCGATTTATATACGAAACCGAACATCACAATGGCATTGCGGAGTTGCTGGAGATATTAGGAAGGTAATTACATTGCGATTCGACGATATCCGAAGCTCTCGAAGTGTTGTCGAGTGATTTGAAATTACCCCGATATGACGCTACACAAATTTTTGCTAATTCCAGTATTATCAACGGATTTGCGCTACCTCTGAAGGAGGAGCACAAGATGTTCCTGTTGAAGGTGTTGCTGCCTTTGCACAAGGCCAAGTCGTTATCCGTCTATCATCCGCAATTGGCTTATTGCGTTGTTCAATTTTTGGAGAAAGATCCGGCGCTGACGGAGCCAGTAATTAGAAATCTGTTGAAGTTCTGGCCAAAAACCCACTCACCGAAAGAGGTCATGTTTCTCAACGAGCTTGAGGAAATTTTGGACGTAATCGAACCGGCTGAGTTTCAAAAGGTCATGGATCCGTTGTTCAGGCAGCTGGCCAAGTGCGTGTCGTCTCCGCACTTTCAGGTGGGTGACGCGTAAAAGTTTCAACCTTCACCGCTCTTCGTCCAGAAAGATTCTAACGCTGTAGGTACGATTACACGCAGGTAGCGGAGAGAGCTCTCTATTACTGGAATAACGAATACATAATGTCCCTAATATCGGATAATTATTCCGTAATCCTGCCGATAATGTATCCAGCCTTCCATAGAAACTCGCGCAATCACTGGAACAAGACGATTCACGGATTGATATACAACGCGCTGAAGCTTTTTATGGAAATGAATCAGAAGGTATTCGACGAGTGTACTCAACAATATTGCCAGGTACTTTTGCGCTCGAGAAATGCCGCGCGTTAAGCGACACCACCACCTATAGAAATTGTTGGTGTAAAAACATTTTAGGATCGCCAGAGAGAAAAGAAACTGATGAAGGACAGAGACGAGGCGTGGATGCGCGTGGAGGCGCTGGCGATGAGGCATCCCAATTACAACACGTCTAATAAAGGCACAACGAATAACCCCTATACTTTACCGCAGCATCTAGATAGTCCTCCTCCCGACGAGGACGTCGATACCGATCAAGTACCCCTCACTTTGGAAAAGATCGAGGCGAAGGCAAACGAGGTATAGGAAATGCTTTCTATCCTTATTGGTAAATCTGTGAAAGCTTCCGGTGGCGTCAGCTGGAAAGTAAATGATTTTAACACTGTATGACGTAGGCAAAGAAAATGACGAACGTAAACAAGGTGAAGCCACTTCTGCGAAGGAAGAGCGATCTACCACAAGACTCATACACAATACGGGCATTGTCCGATCACAAGCGTGCCGACGAGTATCTCGTTACACCGCCCGATCCGAATAACTGCTAGTCCTTACCCCCTTCCCTTCCTATCTATCCACTGTTTTGTTGTAGTAATATCGGATGTTAATTGATTTTCTCTCCCCTCTCTCCTCCCCCCACTCCCCCTCTCCCCCTCACCCCCGCGGACTTTCCACGTAAGACGAATATAATTTAATTACTTCGGTAACGGCTGTCTTTAATATTCACTGCGTGAAATCAATACCAACAAGTATATTTAGATTGCACTTTCTCACCTGCTACAGGGAGAAAGATCTTCCTCACGTTAAACCCCAATACGAATTACATAGAAGCGGCGGGGACGTATGTGTCGAGCAAGAGGCAGAAGGGTGTGTGCGGTGGGCATCGTTCTCTTACATTCGATGCCTTTATTTCCACGTGGAAATGAACGATCTTCAGTTGCAGCTGTGAAACACACTCAAGATGTAACATAAATTAGCGAATACGCGATTAGCAAAGGGCTCTAAATCCAATAATAATGGAGCCCCGATTGTGGTGGGCGCACCGTCGGGGTTCGAAGTTTTTGTTAACGTATTTCTGTAAAGTGATTCATGCATACGTAAAAGTAAGCGACACGATAAACGACGTGGTTATAATGGGTTATTCTAGAAAAGATTTTATACTGATCAGGTTATCGCATGGCGATCGGAGTTAAAGACGTATGCTCGACGTTACTATTAAAAGTTATGCTAAGGCGAGCTTGTCGCGTTGACATCAAGTACAGAAGTTTTCAGTTGTGTGTGCGATCGACGGATAATAATAAGAATAAGAATAATTAATTTGTACTTGTTTAAATGCTACCGGCTCGCGTTAGTAAAGAACGAAAGCGAGATATGTTATCCTAGAATGTATATGATAGTGCTGTTTTAGTGCTGATTGCTACAAATCCGAATGCTACTGATTACGAGTGTACTACTTTTGTATCTGTTGTGCCTAGATGCCTGTCGAGTGTATTCAGAACAAAAAACCAAAAAAATTTGTCTCCGCGCTAAAGGATTATTGTCGGATATGAGCGATTTAAACGGCGAGTTATATGTCGCTTCGCCAAATATAATCAATACTACAGGATTTTAGCACTGCTTGCATAAAATTGCATTATTAAGTACTCAGTCTTGTGACTACATAAAAGACTATACTGTTACGGCCAAGAGAAGAAATGGAATTTAGGAAAGGAATAATAAAATACACTTAGTCTTTGCGCTGCTGGCAGGCTGTTATGTTAATATTATGAGTGATACCTTGTTGAAAATAGTTACGATAATCACTTATATTAAATATTAGAGAGTAACGCCACAACTGAGATAAATATAAAAATGACTTACTTATCGATTCCATTTTATTGATTCCTTTCAAGGGAATGGCCATTTCAGCAAAAATTTATGGATATAGATATAGGTATTATTTTTTCTATTATTATTATTCTCATTAGTTACTATTATATTCTTTCAGTATGGATAATAATAAAAGATGTAGACTGTAGTGTTTAGCGACTGACTGCGGCGACTATATGTGGCATTCCTGAAGTTTTATATACTCGCGTTTGCAACGCGTGGCCTCAGCATCTGCGTTCCAAACAATACGTCGCATTTTATAGGAGATATTAAAAAGATATGAGAAGTCCTACGTAAAATCCTTGCTATACGCCACATTCCGCATGTCGTTATGAGAAAACATGATATCAACAACACATCGAATAAGATCGTCGCGTGAATGGGTGTGCGCTTGCAAACGCTTAAGTCAATCTGTAGAGAATTAAAAAAAAAATCCAATGATAACATCATAAAGCTGTTGGGTATTTCGTATTCGTCTGAATACGTTATTGCATTATGCTGGGGAGTCTTTCCACATGTGTTAAATCTAAAAGCATTACAACATTGTACCTGGATATGCTTTGATGTGTTAAAAGTGTTATTGTTTTGCTTAAATTCAAACAAACATTAAGTCTCTAATTCGTATATCTGTAAATATCGTGTAAATACTATTACGTTCACCAACAATATCCATGGCGGACACAGATTCGATTCATTAGATGAATATTGTAAATTTTATTTGGCTTAAATTTTACCATGTATTAATTTTTATTATGTTATGTATAATAAAGCTTCCAAAAAAAATATAATTTCATATCGTAATACGAATACTAACTGCTAAAAGATAATAACTTCTATTGCATGTATATATACAGTTTATTGAATGTACATTTAATATTTTTAGATACGCATGTAAGCACTCTTGCAGCAAATGCATATAATACATATTGTAACTCGCAGCATTTACTAGCTGCGCGTGTGGTGGCAGTATCATAGTATCAATGCTGCAATTTGAATTTAAAAAATATTCTATATATGTAAAAGATGGTGAATTTAACATCAAGTATTTTTGTTAAGAATATTTTAACTGAAATAGCAATTTCATAAATTGTGTTAAAATGTTCAATCGTAAATTATGGTACGGCAAATTAATGTATAAATAAAAATGCCAGTTATGTTTATCCAATTATACGTACCTACACACAACGCGCGCGCGCGCGCTCGCACACACACACATACACACGAACACAAATACACACATCACATCTGCGCATGCCTACATTCTACATGTGTAGCAACAACAAACATGAATGTGTGTACGTACATGCACGAAACAGGTGAATATTGCTCTCTGACTAGGAATACCTTCGTATTGAAATTTGGTCACCGAATACATCAATGTTATGTCATACCTCATCTTCTGCAATTTGTTGAGAACGTAGTTTTATATTAAATAAAGAAATGCATAAGAATTATAATGCTTGAATCTATCTTACGTATCCTCTTTCTCAGCACTGAACATCTGGTAATATTTTAAAAACATTAGTGTCCATATTGATTCAAAGACTTATTACTGACAATTACTTATATGTACTTATATTGACCATAAGACATTTTTCAATTCTCCGCAGTAAAATTTTCTATTCCAAATATAACTAACGTATTAACTTACCTATTTTCGATGGCAAGTGAAGATGTGTTCTTTGATGCTTAAAATTTTTTTATGCACTTTTGATATATTTATTACTATATACAAACAGACGTCATTATTAATTTTCAAAAAACAAAAGAATTATATTTGTACAAGCTAATTTCAATAGTTCTAGGAATTTCTATTTGTTTAGAACAGATTTTTAAATTCAGTAATAAAGATATTCAATCATTGTTGGGTTATAGCACTGAGTTCAACATTGATTTAATCCAGTTGTTGTTGAATCATACATAATATTTAATAGAAAACTTTACAGAATAAAGGTTTAATGGTGAGCTGCTGCCTTTCTCATCGAAACCAGTATGTTTCCAAGTTCTTCACGCTTCCTTTTTGCTCGAATGTGTGTACCCAACTGTTTAGAGACAGACAAATATTAATGAAGCTTTGTAATGATATTATATATAATACTATCAATTACATATTTTACTATAACTATCTGGCAATAATTGCTTGCATACATAATATAGTATCGATCGTTTTAACCATAATAGAAATAGAATGTCAGTAGAAAACATTCTATAATAATTTGTGTAGATATATTAGTCATATTGCGCCACATACAATTTACAAAACAAAGTATAATTTTTTTATCAAATTAATAAACAACATACCCTCCTTTTTAGGAATTTAAGTGCTCGCTTATCTTTGGATACTTTCAACAATTCCATAGCTCTTTTTTCATAAGGTGCATGACCAGTAACCTCACGGATCAGATCCCGTACAAATTTACTATGTTTGGTTTGTCTCTACAAGCGATGACATACAAAAAATATAATTATCAAATTATCATAGCTTATAATAGTTTACACTCGTTACAATGGCAATGTGGTAATTTTAATTCAAAGTATATTATCTTTCCTTTATCCTTCGTTTATTTATTTATTGAATCGTATAAAAGGTTTGCCTAGTAAGTGGAAGTGTCAGAATAAGTATTTGAAAGCTACATAAAGATGCAATTGAATATTTATATTTAAATTCAACATTAAGCAAAACTGTGTAAGAACAAATGCCTTTGGCAAAACGATAGTGACATAAGTGCAATTAGGTTATGTTTAATAACAGTTTGAAATACTTACACCTTTCAATCTGGATGGTCTGAGAACAACTGTTTTCTTTTTTTCCGATTTCGTTTTAGCAACACGAATTTTATGTGTTTTGTGACCTTTGTTAAGGCCAACTGCCAATTCGTATCTCGGTGCCATGCTCTGAAAGACAGAATTCACTGTTTACTACCTTGGAACCGATCGTATCGATTAATAATAAACACAGAAGTTGTTACTATTTCACGATAATATATGAAAAAACTTGAGATTACGATTAGTAATAATTAAATGATATTGAAATATTTTGTTACGGCACAATGATTACAAAGATATTATGTGATTTTATATCTACGCACCCTTAACCTCAGTTAAACATTCGTAAAGGAAACTAATTGACGACCTGCTTTGTGCCATAAAAAAGAAATCTCATAGAGAGGAACTTCACATGTATCGTGATAGATTGCTTATAGCGCCTCTGGTGATGGTAGCATCAACTAAAACGCAAGAATATATTTTTACGCCAATTACTTTGTGGAACGTGTAAAATATGATTTTCTTTATTTACGAATGATGGTTTTCATGAATTTGTTGAATGGCTATAATAGGTATTATCCAATATAATTTACTATTCGTCAAAGACAGGATCGAGATTGGATCAATAAACAGGTAAATACTTTGTTGGATTGGATAGATTGAAATTACTATGACCGTGTGCGTGTGAAACACTAGTTTTATTGTCAACTTCCGGCCGGAAGTCATACTACTGGCACGATCTCTATTGGCTCCTGCCCACTGGACGCGGTAACGCTTGCCGCGCGGCGAAAGTGGCTAGGGAAAACAGCAGTAGCCAATCAATGTTGAACTCGGTCCAACTTTTGCCGCGCGGCGGAAGTGGCTAGGGAAAATAGCAGTAGCCAATCAACGTCTTCCGCCGCGCGGCAAAAGTTGGACCGAGTTCAACATTGATTGGGTGCATTCAGAAGCACGATCGCTCACTGGGTGCATCCAGAAGCACGATCGCTCACTGAACACCCTAGATTTGTTTCTGATACAAACGCTCTGTGAGCTGCTCACAGTGAGCGGTCGCCGTTTTTGTGAGCGTAGTTTTCAGTCGCTCACACCGCTCACTGTGAGCAGCTCACAGAGCGTTTGTATCAGAAACAAATCTAGGGTGTTCAGTGAGCCGCTCAGTGAGCGATCGTGCTTCTGGATGCACCCACTGAGCGCTGCTGAGCGCTCACTGAACACCCTAGATTTGTTTCTGATACAAACGCTCTGTGAGTTGCTTACAATGAGCGGTGTGAGCGTAGTTTTCAGTCGCTCACACCGCTCATTGTAAGCAGCTCACAGAACGTTTGTATCAGAAACAAATCTAGGGCAAATCTAGGGTGTTCAGTGAGCGATCGTGCTTCTGGATGCACTATTGGCTACTGCTGTTTTCCCTAGCCACTTTCGCCGCGCGGCAAGCGTTATGGCTCCGGCACACTGGACGCGTCAACGCGGTGGCCAATCACTGTCTTGCTTTTCTGGTAGTACTAATTAGTTATGTATTAAAGCAACACAGTGATTGGCCACCGCGTTGACGCGTGCCGCGTCCAGTGGGCAGGAGCCAATATGCCCTCCCTAGTTACTAGGGTCCCTATAAATTTAAACGCGATATCTAAGGAAATTTATTTTTTGTAACATGTATATTTACACATATCTTATGTAATATAATAATTTTGTCAATAATAAAATTAATTTAAAGTAACGTTTATTACAATAAGTTATAGTCGTTAATAAAAATATTACATTGTATAATAATCATATTTCACTAATTTCCTTTTGGTTTTTAATGCAATAAGGCACACGAGGTAAGTATTTATTATATAGAAAATATTTCTAGTCACCTGTATTAAAGCAGTTTGGTTTTATCTATGTACCAAGTTTTTTTGTTTTTTTTCCTACTGTGTAAATGCATTCACTTATTCTTGCTAAATTAATACATTATAAATCACTGTGATCAAATACGCATGTCTTAACTAAACTATTTCCTTTAAATATAAATGTCTGATTAAAATGGAAAGATTAATGTGCTGATTATGACATTCTTCACATTGCACAGATAAAAAAACAAACACTAATATTAGGTTATAATATAAATTGAAGATAGAGTTATATTACATATTGCAAAGTTAACAAGTATTAAATACAGTAATTGCAATTGGAGATGTTATAAATTCACTTTAGACTGGTATTTTCTTAGGATTCAAATCATACATACGACGCATACGTTTTTTAAGTTCCTGTGGGAATTTGTCATAGCATTTTTTGCAAGCAGGTTTCAAATCAAATTCAAAGAATTTGGTTCGTTGATTCATTTTTTGATCACAGAAGGCACATGCAAAGTGATGAACGCACCATGCCTTGTTCAAAGCTGTAAACACTGAAAATACCAACATAAAATTATAATATAATGTATATTACGCCATAACATTTGCAATATTTTTTCTAAAGTATAAATATTTAGTGAAGTCATGACAGCTTCAATTCAATGACAGCTGTGCTCTCTTTGGGATAAATACATTTCTTTTACGTACCATCACCAGATATGACTTGATTGCATACAAAGCATAGATTGCCAAAGAGTAGATGATAATGTGTTTCACAGTAAGCAAGACCTTTCTTTTCATAATGACGATGTCCCAAGAAAGGCTTTTCACATTTTGCACACACAAAGTGCTCAACATGCCAATGTTTACCAAGTGCAGTTACAACTCGTTCCTCAATAGGACGTCGACAAGCACCACAGATCGGAATCCCCATTTTGTCGTGACATCGCAAACAGTATAGTTCATTCTACGTGTATAAATATTTTTATTTTTGCAAATTTACCATATTATATTATTGAACTAAACCAATTAACATTATTTAGTGATTGAATTCTGAGTTTTACAAGATGGAAAAACTTTTAAATTGTAACATTTTGTAAGTTGCTTACCATTTCATTAGCAGCATAACCAGGTCTAGAGCGAACTTCTCTAGCATCAGAGTTTAGTTCAATTCCACATGCTTTGCAGTTGAAGTGGTACGGATGATACACCTCACCTCGGAATCGTAATGGTTTATCATCAATTATTCCACTGTTAATGAGAAAATTTGTTTCATAAGAATATTCTAACAAAATTGACATTTATAAAGATTTTCTACCATTCAAATAATGTGATAAATTGTTTGCGAATTATGGCGGCCTTTGAATTACATAAAAATTTGGTTTTAATCTGATAATATATGGAATGTTAAGGAACATACTGGCACTGATGGCAAATATGCTTTCCAAGTGCACCAGCTTTTACACGAGCATTACATGTGTGACACAGGGCTCTTCCTTGACATTTAATAAATCCCGAATCCGCTAGTTCACCATTACATTCTTCACATCGAAAACATGCAGGATGCCAATTGGCATTCATTGCTTTTATTACACGACCAATCACGAATTCACCTGTAGACACCAGTAGTGGTAAGAAAGTGAGGATACATGTAAATGTGTTCCTTTCTAGCTTCGAATAATTTGGCGAATATAAGTATGTCTTACCACATTTTCCACAGCACGGTGCAAATAAAACATGAAAATCATGTTCACAATATTTATACCCTTCGAATTCATAGAATATTCCATCTGGAAACGGACGGAAGCATTGGGCACATCTGGCAAAATAAAGGACACAAATTGAAGTTTGGATATTAATACACATTTAGGAGAATAATACTTTTAATTTTACCACTTACACAAAACATTGCGGATGCCATAATTCTCCATGAGAGTTTACAATTTTTTCATGAGCCACAAACCCCTCTTTGCAACGGGAGCAAAACATATGATCTAAAGACATTTCTGTAACACTATTTAATATACATACATTAATTATAATCATCATTGTTAATTAAACTACGTATATCATAGATTTTTCCTAAGTAATTATTATTCATCGTCATGCATCTAATTCTGAGGAATTTTTGCTTGCCTAGATGTATTAGAATATTCTTCTAATGTCACATTGGGACGTAAATCGTAAAGGTAATATATTTGCCATTATATAAAATAAAGAGCAAAAAGTTGCACAGTTGTTTAAATGTAATACAACAAACTGAATAGGTACAAGCAAAATAAAACTTTTTTCAGAATTAGTGTTTTAATTCCATTTCCTGCAGGTACCATAAATTTTAATTAGCAGGATTAACAATAAAACATAATATTTAACATTCGTGAAAATATTTACTTTAAATCAAACTTTTTTGGGCGTGTGAACACATTCATTTGCAAGTCAACCGCGTAACGCTTACCCTGGCATACTTCGACAGACGAAAATATTTTGGTTTGGAATACAACTTGTCACTTCCTATATTCTTATTATCCGATGCTTCTTTTATTCAATTACAGTTAATACGAACGGGCGTTTAGTAGCGATCGTGCACAGAAAGCTTCACTCAACTTATATCGTTCTCAATATGACATCATCCGACACATTTACTTCGGATATTACCACAGAACATCCGTTTATTTTCTCAAAGTGTACACATGCAAAATAACAAACCTATGCGATTACGATGAAGACTTCAATGAAATGCTATATAGATAACACTTTTTCCTTGTGTTATTGCCCTGTAGTAGTGGCGGCCAATCAGACATCAGAAATATAGTTTTGCCCTTTTATGAGACGGAGCAAAATCTCGAGACCGGACATTCTTCAAGTTAATTTGCAAGGCCATGTTACCAGATAACTCACTTGCACAGTAACTCACTTGCAAAACATTAATCTAAGAATACCATCAGGAGCAGATTTTTAGGTTATTATAAAAAGTTGCCCAGCATCCGTGGCAAATACACGGTCATTGAAAATATTAATTTGAAGTAATAAGGGAAAGGGAAAGATATTGGAAAAGATGTGAATTTGATGTGTTTAGGAATTTTTCAATATCTTATGTTTCACTTGTCCATAGATTTTCTTATATGTTGCAAAAACATCGAATAGCTCCATAACGTTCTGTAGCATTCTTTTTTACACAAGAGTTTTCGTCAATTTCTTATAATAAATTTGGATTCTCCGGCGAGTCTTGTAAAAAAAATTTCTCAGTGATTCATTTAACGTGCATTCACAGGAAATTTACGAATGTGACTTATTGGTTCATCCATTTCGCCATGAGAGGGTGCCTTAAAGTGCAAGCAACAAGAGCAGAAGTTTAGCCGTCATGTGTCATGGTTGGACAAAATTTTCGATTGGAGATCTGACGCGGGCAATCGGGGCCACGTAAATCGTGTTCGCCACACTTCCACGTTCTGACATTGAAACGTGTGACAAGACCAATGACACGGACGGCGTAGCCCAACACGATATAGTTAGTTTATCAAGCATCAGGATGACTTCCAATAAACATTCCAAATTATTTGTTTGTGCGGCTGGCATTTTCATATGTTACTTTTATTTTGGAATGCTCCAAGAGAAAATAACACGGGGACAATACGGCGATGAAAATAACAGGGAAAAGTTTACTTACATGTTCGCATTGGTGTTCTGTCAGTGTTTGGTTAACTATGTCTTCGCGAAAGCCATTCTGCTAACGGTAATGAAACAAGGTGAAGATACCACGTCAACTTTGTACTATGGAATAGCAGCCTTGACGTATCTGTTGGCTATGGTCTGTAGTAATATGGCTTTACGATTTGTCAGTTACCCCACGCAAGTCATTGGGAAAGCTGGTAAACCGATTCCTGTAATGATCCTTGGAGTGCTACTTGGAAATAAGGTATGCGCTACGCTTTGTTTCGTTCATTCTTCTTACGTTATTTAAATTCGGATAATCTAGACCTTCTTCCGTTATATTTTCATATGCCATTGAAGTTATATGCGTAGTCATTGGATATTCAGTATATTACGCTTCTTTGGACGATCATTAGCATTTCTCTTCATTTAAAACTATCTTACGGCGCATCTTCTTAAAGTAAACGTATCCTTTTATGTAAATTATGTTCAGTTGCCATGTCCTATGTCGCAAGACACAATTGTCGACGGACCAGGTATTGTAACAAAAGACATTGCTATTGTTGGTAGGCTCCTTGCTAGATTACATCCAAAATGTATTGTACCTCGTTTAATAGCTTTTGAAACTTATCGTAGATCCTTTGTCAACGTGCAAAGCAAATACTCCGATCCATGCTAAATTATCAAATGTATATAGCTTGCAATTCACCCGAGAAAGGGGCTTTGGGAAGAAATTATGCTATTTCTATTGTACGTTCTATTCCTAATATCGTGTTGTTTCACAGGTCTATCCAGTTCGGAAATATTTCTTTGTCTTCCTCATCGTAATTGGCGTGGCATTGTTCATGTATAAAGACGGTGCTGGGTCCAATGAACAAGCGGAGGGACAGGCATGGTTCGGAGAATTATTATTACTGCTCTCTCTGACGATGGACGGCTTAACGAGTGCGGTGCAAGAGCGAATGCGCGCTGAGCATAAATCAAAGTCGGGACACATGATGTTAAATATGAATGTATGGTCTGCAGTGATTAGCGGTACCGTAATTATCATTTCCGGTGAACTCTATGAGTTTGTAAAGTTTTTGCAACGATATCCGACTACGGTCTGGCACATAGGCTCCTTTTGCATAGCCGGCGCATTTGGACAATACTTTATATTCCTAACGGTGGCGGAATTTGGACCATTGCCCTGCTCCATTATAACTACCACTAGGAAATTTTTCACCGTTTTAGGATCCATATTGATCTTCGGTAACACTCTTCTACCTCGACAGTGGTTAAGTACATTTATAGTATTTGCAGGGTTGCTCCTAGATGGTATGTACGGCAGAGATAAGACGACCAAAAAAGGAACTGTGAAATAAAGCGTAATGTACATCGCACCCCGTCTACCGTAATTTAGCGAATGCCCTCCCCTCGCCGGCTCCTCAACGTAATTCTAAGAAAGAGTAAAACAAGTAAGTCTACTCGAGTTTTAGCTTCAGGTGCGGTCAACACACTCTCCTTTCCCTCGTTCGTTTCGAAAATCTAAATTGCAATATTGTTACTCTGGACAAATTATAGACCATTTATAATCTCAATATAAGATTAATGAATGAGAAAAAGCAAAAATCAATATACATCCTGTCGATCGTGCTTCCAAAAAGGACGAATACAATTGGCGATACTCCGAAGAAGAGTAGGAAGAAAAGAAAACATCTTCAGACGCGGGTCATGCTTCGCCACCTATATCCGATCATTATTCATGCGTATTATGGAATCCCAATGGTCCGCTAACGAACGGCGATCGTCTCTCGTGAAGAAGACTATTGACCATTTCTGTACACCTCTCATTCAATGATCCCGTCACAGGTTTCTCATCATTCTCTCGAATATTATGTTCAGCCATCCTCATCGGTATCGGAGTCGATCGATCTACGCCGGCGCTCGAGCCATTCTTTTAAGGTCCGCGGTATCGCTTCGCGTAACCGATGTCTCGTGGAATACATTTGCGAAACTCTTACCTTATCTGTTGGTGGGTCTACACTCATTATTACCGTTCGTACGGCGGATGTGATGCCCGCGAATAAGAGGGGAATCGAAGAAAGGTGGAGGATCGGTGCCCGATTTTTTGCCACTGTCGCGCGACAAATTGTCCACGATGTGGGAGAGAATTTGGCGAATCTGAGAGGAGGTGAATGGATATGGTAGACGGTGCGGGGAGAAACGGAGACAAAGGTGAGACGTGTGTGAGCGCCTCTTCGTCGACGACGAGCGATCTGCTTATCCATCTGGCTTTTCCGTAACAAACGACACGCCGGTTTATCTCGGTGGAGTGGCCAATGCCAATGGAGATAATCCTGGCGCGCGGAAGCACCTTACGCGCTATAAAGTAGGGGTAAAACCGATCGGTCGAATCTATGATAAATTACACCGGAGTTTCTCCCCGAGAAGCAGTTCACTTCGGTATTTCCGTTAACGAGTTTCCCACCTCGCGGAACACTACTGACGCTGGACATGAGCTAAAAAGTTTGCGAATGCTTCCACGGAACGAGTTATGAGTGCCTGCTGGGTGAAGTTGTGCGTCATATGTGTAATTATTGTGATCGCAGAGTCGCAAGCCTCTTCTTCGCTACTGAGCCATGGTAAGCGAGTAGCTAGCCTATTTGTCGTTGCGAAGCTTTAAGTTTTTTGCCATTTCATCGGAGCTCTCGATAACACGCCGGTCCTCTCGAAGGACGCCCGAAAGAGAGCTGTGGAATATAATGGTAGCTAATGTCGATCTAACATCGCACGCGGGTTTCATGCCTCTCTGTTTAAGAGAGTTTTTTCACGTTAGTAATAAACGCTTGCGCGGATCAACGCGTAGAAGTGAACGGCATTGTTTAATTAAACGTACCTTTGAAAGAAGGAAAAGAAAGTTTTCGTTGATCGGATCTAGAATTTTCATTTGAAATTTTATTGTATTTACTTGAGAATTCTATCGTCGTTCTCTTCGTCAATATTTTCGCGTGCGACAGTGCTATCAATCACTGGCGATTTGTTCTGTACAAATTTCAACACATTTGTTTTCTTAAATCAGTCGGTCTTCGGATAAACCTCTGCTGTGCACACCACCCGGGAGAATAATTCGCCAAACAATTGTATTTATTTTTTATGCGCTGTGCCCTCTGTGCAAGCATCGACGCATGCGTCAACATCGCGTGCGATTACCAGCTCAGCACAGGCCTTCGAATTTATCCATAATTGAAGAGCTCGATGGAAAACAGGCGCATACCGCGTATGCATGCATTTTCGTTCCCTTGCATCGTCGATTAAAATGAAGAAAGATCCTAACGATCACTTTAACCGATAGAATCAAGGTTTACAAGTAAAATTATTATCTATCGTTCGATCGGAGTATCGTTAAAATCAATTGCAATTTAATGCCCCATTGCCGATAAAAGCGACGATTAAGGATCCTTCACCTTACTCTTCTTTCTAAATATGCTATAAAACTGTGGTACGTGACTTGTGCTTTCCGCTGGGCCTGATGCAACTCCGCGAGGCCCTTCGAAGGTTCGAATCAATTTACACAATATATAGTCTAATATATAGTAATTCTTAAAAGATTTTCAGCTTTTTCGTTGCTGGGGGGACGTAGGTTGTCCATAATGTAAACGTGTCACAGCCTGGCCCATTAGGCCACAATCGATCGCAAGCAATCCTGTGCTCTCTGGTTTCAGGCTTCGGCGGAAGTATCGAAGGAAGACAGGACGCATCGTCAACGGCGCCAAATAAAACGGAGAATGTCAATTGCACGCCGCATTCGCTCGACGATTTTCCAAATGATCTCTTCACAGCTGAGCAGCGCCGTAAGGGTGCCGCGGTTATCCACGCGCTCTTCGGCTTCTACTGCTTTTTGCTCACGGCATTCGTCTGCAACGACTACCTGTTGCCGGCTCTCGACATCATTTGCGCCGACATGAGAATCAGCGCCGACGTCGCGGGTGCCACTTTTCTCGCGACGGCCAGCTGTTTTCCCGAATTGTTCGTAAACGTAGTCGGAACTTTCCTCACGGAGTCCGATTTGGGGGTCGGAACGGTAATGGGTGGTGCTGTTTTCAACACCTTCGCCACCCCGGCTTGTGGCGCCTTGTCCGCTGTGCACGTAGGTATTCCAAAGCTATTTGATTTTTCACTCAGATTTATGCGACACGCCTGACTCGTGGTACCTCCAATTTCGAATTCGGACAAGATCGAACGGAGCTGCGGCAGCATTTTTTACAGCGTGTGGGATCAGTGCCTTCGAACATTTTTTTTTTTTAATCATTCGTCAGGCTAATATGACGTTGCCGATCAAGGTTAAAGAAAGAAAGCAGGTGGTCGATGTGAAAGTAGACAGTTACATGGAGAATGTGTTCTGATCTACAAAATCATATCCCTCTCATAGTTCAGGTGATATGATTTATTTTCATTGCGTGATGATGGATACTTACCGAATTATGCGAAGTCGATTTGTTTCTTAAGTTTGGTCGAGCTGCGCAGCTATCCGCTCGAAAGAAGGAAAGAAACGGCCCAATTTTGAATTGCTTCGAAAATATCTGAAATCACTTCTTTTCTTTCAATCTTGTACACGAGTTTCTAAGGAAAGCGAGACCGAAGAGAAGAATAGATCCAAGCGCTGCGCGTAGAAGCTCGACTTCTGGATGCGTCTATTTGTTGGACAGGTATTCGCTGGTATCGCCTCTTTATCGGCAGTTTCACTAATAGGATCACCATTTCCGCGCATGCAAAGATAACCCGGGAGGCAGCGTGGACGCATTTCAATTTCGCAACTCAAGATTCTCCCCCGAGTTCTACGACTTCGTAATCTCGGTTCGCGTTCTTTCCCCGACTGCTCCGAAACAACGACGCCCAGAGGCGTAGGAAGTCACGCTGATTCGTGAAATTGGCAAACGTCTCGCAGCCTCGTAGAAACGTATCCGTCGATGAAGCGAAATCCGGAATGTCGATGCATTACGACGTTCAAATCCGCGCTTCGTTCACGGGTGAATGCAAGCGCCGTGCCAACAAACGGGGACACCCGAAACTTACAATTGGCAAATTGGAGATTCTATCGCGACTTGCCCGTACATTCGCTGAACATAAATTGATACGTGAACGCGCGCGTGTAAACGGTGAGAGATGATTAACATCATTTCGCCGATGTCCTTAAACGATTAGGTTACTTCATTATCGATGCGACGCTTTAAAAACACCGTTTACTCCTCATTATCGTTCGAAACCCTTTTCAAGTTGCAGATAAACGGGGCCCGTTATCGTGGCCGAAATCGATAATACCGGGGACTCGATTGCTACCATACCATTGTGCATGATCGCGACCGATATCGCGTTACGACACGATCCAATCGATGGTGGATAAATACTTATCGTTTCATCGCGCACAATTTTTACGTCTGCCACGGCTACAATGTAATCGACCTTTTTCGGGATCTCCCTAGATGCTCGATTAAACCATTTTATCGTTCCATTACTAAACGCAAGATTGAAGAGCGACGAGGTACCGATTGTTAGTAATATCTTCTAATGGACGATTCTTACTAATGTGTTACCGGCGGAAAATGTGTAATTCATGAAAATTGCTTCAAAGAAAAGTTTATCGAGGGTCGGAAAATTGGTTCAATCGATGCGCGCGCAAGGAAACTCAACTCTTCTCCTTCGAGTTTCACATTAAAGAGGAATCTTGCGAAATTTATGAATACGAAAACAAGGCATTGATCTTTCTCTCTTATCAATATTCGACAGGGAATACAATTGGAGTGGCGAATACTGTCACGGGATTGCGTGATCTATGTGCTATCGGTGGGCACGCTGGTGATAGTAATGTGGGATGGTTTAATTACGTTGGTTGAATCCGTCGTCCTGATCGTTTTGTTTGTCGGCTACTTGGCTCTCCTGTTCTCCAGTAAGGCGCTGTCTCGATGGTACGATCGAGTCTCACGTCTCTGGACCAACGAGTCGACGTTATCCGAGCCAAAGGGTGAGCGAGAATTTGCCTCTCTCTTATTATTTTTGCACATTGCGATTATTTTTGCAACGATCATCGTATAAATAACTATCTTACAATTCAAACAGTTTTGTAAATAAAATTCTCAAAAGATTACGTAACAAGATTTTTGGAGCGACTTTACGATTGTTATATACCCAGTGATTTTTCCAGTAATTTACAATGGCTCTTTAAAAGTCTTCGGTGTATTGTTGTATAGTTAGAGTTTAATAATTCAAACGGGAGTCGAAAAGGACCACGATAAGACTACGAAACCGTTCCTATAACAAATATAACATTGCTCCAAAAACTTTCGGATTTTAATTGAAAAAAATTCTACTTGTACAATTTATAATTTTGTAAGAGATATGTTAATCGTGTTATTAAAATGAGTCGTAGTAAGAAATACAACGTTGCTCCCAAGTCGAAGAAATTTATCTGTAAATAATTTATTATTTGATGGGGCGTGAATTACTTGGATAATATTATAAAATTATTATTACTAAAATAATCGCGAGAATAACTTCTATCTCTTGGACGCTGATTGTAGATCCCAAGTACGAGAGCGAATCCATGCCCGATGGTTTGTACAAGCCGTACTTCCACGGCGACCTCATGGTCGAATACAGGAAGAGTGTGACCAAGGCACAAGCCAACAACAAGAATAACAATAGCAATAACAACAATAATAACAACAATAGCACGAAGGGCACGGTTAACACCGTGCAATTGGAAAACGGCAAAAGTGAACCGGACGAGTACGTGGAGCCAGGTGAGTTCGTGCGTTACCCGTTCTCAGTTCCAATTACGCTTAAGGGTCTCGTGGTAATTGTTTGGTGACCGATATCCTAGCAGCAAAAATGTTATCAAAAAGGAAGGATCGAGCTTGTTGCATTTAAACAAAATTTTTAAAATTAAGAGATACAAAGAAGATTTTATATCGCGCGAAAACTCATTCTTAACTCAGTTTGCCCGGTAAATCGCACTTTATTATTTCACTGGACCCCTAAATTGCAAAGTAAGGGACGAAGCACCGAGATGAAAGAAGAATCCGCAGAATCGATTAAACCTCGCGATTCTACGTCTTATTCTTTAGACACTCCGTTCGTCTGGCGCAAGGACATCGCGACCCTATCGAGGATATGGTTCGTCTTCACATGGCCCCTGAAGTTAGTCCTGTTCATGACGATACCGGACACGAGGTATCGCCGATTTAGAAACTTCTACCCGATCACGTTCATAATGTGCGTGATGTGGATCGCAATCTCCTCCTACCTGGTGTCCTGGATGATGACCACCGTGGGAGACACGCTGGGAATAGCAGACTCAATCATGGGCATAACGTTCTTGTCGGCAGGTGGAAATATGCCGGAACTCGTTTCCATTGTGATTCTCTCCAGACAGGGTAAGGATTGGAACTGGCACCATTTTTGCGTCGCTCCTTTCGAGCAGAAAGAATAATTCGAAGCCTTAACCCTTTGTGTCCTCCGACGAAGCATTAAATTTCCACTTACAATTTCGCTACGAAGAAGCTCGACGATTAGCATTGATTCTGCGGCTTTGTAAAGTAATCAATTAAAATTGCAATTTTGCTGGATCAGCTATTACTAAAGAAATTGATATCTCCTCGTTAATCGATTCGTGAACACTAGTAACTGTCGGGGTAATGACGATCCTTTATTAGTCGTCGTTATCGAGAAGGCTTTGACATTATAAAAGTTTAGTACGTTGGGACACAAAGGGTTAATGCGTTGCCAATCGAGTGACGAATCTTCCCGAGCTGAAAAGACGCCGAGAAGAAGTCGTAACGGGGCTTTCGCAATATTTGCGTCGTAAAGGGCTTTTCGAGTATCCTATCAGGCGAGATGATTTTTCGCCCCGCACGAACTCTCTTCTCTTAAACGCGAGCGCGCTTTCTTAATCGTGCGTATTACGGGACTCGTGACGATCTCTTGCATTTGTGTTTCTCCGGCAGGTAACGGCGACATGGCGATGAGCAACACGCTTGGAGCAAACACGCTCGACATTTTACTCTGCCTCGGCTTTCCCTGGGCCATAAAGACGATCATGTCGGGAAAGGACGTTCGAATAGTGTCGGGCGCGTTGTCGTACAGCGTTCTCTCGATCGTCGTCTGCGTGATCGGTTTCTATGGGGTCACGGCCTTCTACAAGTTCAAATTGAACAAGAAAGTGGGCGCGGTTTGCCTCCTGATGTACACGATCTTCTTGGCGTTTGCTATCGCCATAGAATCGAACGTGTTCTTCCACGTGAACTGGCCGATGTGCCCAACGTAGAATTTCAGGTGACTGGATGGTGGTCTCGATTCGACGGCAAGCCACGTTGCCTCGTCTGGCCGCGTCGCTCCTTAATTTATATTGCAAATAGGAATTAAATTTTTTTTACGATCTCGCGTCGCACCGCGGCGATACGGAATCCTTTCGCTCTTATTGCCAGAGATGCGCACGCGTGCGCGTGCCCGAGGGGAGAAGAAGGACACCGCTAAATCCGTTCTCTCGGGTTTGTATAAATGTTTGTATAAAGACATTGTGAAAGAAGTGCCCCGTATAAGATGTTAATACGTTATATTTATCTTCTGTATTGGCGCTATAAGCGCTATCACAATCTTCCACGATCCCCCGCTCTCTCGTGAGAGCGATGCCGCTGATAGTCGTTCGAAAATCTATCTCGAGGAACTTTCCTAAATCAATTTCAAGGATTACGAAATACGAAGCCACGCGAGCATCTTCGACGGAGCGCAAAAAGAGATTATTATTGCCGATGCAGAGTCGGGGAGAAATGTAACGGCAAATAACACTTGTGTCGACTATACCGGGCGCATCGGAAGTCGCGAGACGATCACGAAGAAGGCGACGATGCTCGAGAAGACGAATCGACAGAATAGATCCGTCTATTTAGCTCTTCTGTCTGTAACTTCCAGTCGAAGTATCGTGCGCACGGAGCTGACGATGAAAATCCGAGAGAGCGCTTTGAGTTTTCAGGGAAATGAATTTTCCACGCTCGATTCGTTCCATCGAGAATAGTCACCCGCTATCCGATCGTATCGCGATTTCCGTTACACCCTGTATATCGCTGGATGGTCCCATTCACGCGCTCGCAACAGCTAGACCATGCTTATGCAATTCGGAGCGTTAAAACGTCGGAGTGCGCAGACACGTGCGCGCGCCGTAAGCTTCAACAACATTATCATTATCTCCTCTCTCTCTCTCTCTCTCTCTCTCTCTCTCACTGTCACTCTCACTCTCACTCTTTCTCTGTCTCCATCATATCTCCTATTCACGCGACATTACATATTTACCGCCCCCGCTGTTGCGGCAAGCAAGAGATTCCGTATCGACGGATTTTTTCGCATATTTCGCTTTGATTTTCGCGCATCCGATCGTGAATCGCACCGCTAAAACGAGTGTCGACGAATTAGCCAATATCCGTGATCGATTCTCGAACGCTTGCAATTCTACCTTCCTCACAGAGATCTCCTCGCTCCCTTATCGCTTATGATATGAATCCTTCTTCATCACGTCCGCGCAATATTCCTTTACGTAAAGCCATCCCTCGTTCGGGTCCGCGTTGCGCACGATTTCTGCATAATACACTTTAGCCTCCTCATGGATGGAACGTGTTTATAGTAATCCGATCGTTTCTTTGGCGTTATCTAAAAATGGACGATAGATCATGGGGTTAGGTGCACTTATCATCACCGGATGCATCGAACTCTCGATCATTGTCCTCTAAAGATTTTTTTAACGAGAGTCGACGTAAGATAAGAGGGAGGGGGGGGGGGGTTCCTATCTCGATGAAAGCACGCGTGCGCTAACGAGCCTAAAATTATTCCCCACCCGTGCGCGCAGATTTGCGACCGCAAAATTCGGAGCGCGGATGCTACAGATGCTTCGCGTAAATTCGACCAACCGCGTCGCGAATGGATGGTATTATGAATCTTTCTACGGTAAAATTTTACATTAACCTCTAAGTGTGCAATTGCAGAACTATCGTTTAACCTACCTTTCCTTATTCCTTAAGTTTTGCTATCTTAATCCGTTAAGGACTGTTTGCTTCTTTTTTTTTTCTCTCTCTCCCCCTTTTCGCATCTTAATCGCATTAGCACGCTCCATCACGTCCGAATCGTGCCTCGACTAATTTTTCCTTCGAACACAATCACTAGCAAGGCAGAGAAGTGTATCGTACGACTTCGGCCGAAATCTTTTTATTCTCTTCGTCGTATTCAATGTGCAACGAGCGGGCACCCTTCGCGTCGCGAAATCATCGTGTAACACATTTTGCGCGCCAATCGCGTGGGTTCAAGTTCGATTCGCTTTACCGATCTTTGAAATACGATTAAATCACACGCGCGTTTACCTCGAATCGTTCGGACATTCGCGTGGCACGCTAATTGAAGGGGGAACACTACTTACCCCGCCTTTTTTCGATCTAAGGAGTGAGAGATCAAATGAAACGAAGTAAAGTGTTCGAAACTGTTCGAAAGGGGCGCAGACTATAACGTAGCTTACGAACTTTCGACCAATAGTGTGCACTTGTTTTATTGCCGCGGTAAATAATGCTCCCGGAGAAATTACTCTTTCTCAAGCTACGCGCAATTAATTGATTTTTTGTTTTTAATCCTTGAGGCGCCGCTTCGCCATATTGCTATTGGCGAATAAAAGTTCTTTTTAACGGATCTACAAAGGGGATTGAAAGAGATCGCATGTATAGCTTACAATTGACTACCGCACGATTTTAAAATATCAGGCACGTAATTTTTGCAGTATATCTCCTTGTCGCCTAGCGTGTAGAAATCGAGAAGAATGACGAATCGCAAGTGAAATATTCGCTCGGTTGTATCCGATTTGGATGAGACATTCGTTCGGTCGATTTGTTTTTTTACCATAAATTCTCATATACGCGTCATCATTGGTACAAATACAACATTTTAACAAAGAGAGTGATTCTTTCGTGGCGTATCATACCTCACATTATATGCGACACTCCTTCCACATTCTCCCGCTTACCCTGTGTTACATTTATATCCGTCCACACGCCTATCTGGATTCTTATTAAACGTCGATCGCTTTTCCAATCGGTCTATTTTTACGATCCCTTTGCCTCGCAAGTAGAAAATCGACCACACGTAAATTGCGGCTATGATTAATTTTCGATCCTTCTAGGAAGTATCGTTCCAAAAGGGCCACATGTAAATTGCGGCGATATTTTTTCCGTGAGACGGGGGGTGAGGTGACACGCAACTCCAGTGTTTGACGTTCGGTATACATTTATCAGTTCGAACTTGAACACGAGAGAGTTAAAAGAGATTGTTAGCGAGTGTGGAAGTATTTTATTTAGTGTTAAACGATTTTAAATTTTTCAAAAAGGGGAACTCCAATATCGGTAGAAGTTAAGCGGTGCTGTACGAAAAATATGCGCACGGTAAAGTTATACACAATTGGCTTAAATTACCAACCGCCGCAATTTGTTGGTTGAATTAAGAAAAGGCCCGACCATCGCCGCAATTTACACGTGGCCAGAAAATCTTGCACGGGATGCCACGGCAAAGATTGAATATATCGATCGATTGTATAAGTAATTTTATTGTAACGTTAATCGAATTATCGTTGTGTTTTTGGGTATGGCGTTGAGCATTGTCGGCATTCCATTGTTAATGGAGAGCACCAAAGAAGTTACGATAGTAAGAAAAGGGAAAATTGAATAAATAAATAACCGAAATAACGATCGTAGACGTGCTTCGAACCGAATGGCACTTCCCAATCTATGGATTGTCCGAGATTCACTACTGAACTTTTGCGATTGTACGAAAATTACTGCTACTCCCCTGACTTCATTTCTTCTCTCTTTTTTCTCTCTCTTTACATCCGTGGCCGAGTCGAGAGAGAGAGAGAGAGTCACTCGACTCGATCACGCGTGCATAATAGATTACTAGGATTTCAATGCGAACGATTAAATGCGATAATAGAACGATGACTGGCGCTACGTCGGGCATGTAAGATAGGCGTGTTTATAACTGGAAGTAAGGAAAATGGGACAGATAGCATGCACCCCGCGACTAGCTTTACATCTTTATGCGACCGCTGCGCTAATCTTACGTATCCCCCAAATTGCGAACGCCTCGTTAAAGATAACGGAGTAGTAGCAAAATCCGAGCTCTATAATAACGAATGTTATCGAAGATTATAATCCGCGAACGGAATTCGACTTCCCTCGAGAGGGATGAATCGATCCAATGATCGATCAGCCGAATCTTTTAATCTTCGACTAGGCACGATATCGTGTGGACAAGAGATGCGAGTACTCTCTCGTATTTTCGCTCCTACGTTAAAATTCGAACAAGAGTTATTGCACTTTTACGCGTATCGCGGACAGGAATGAAGTTCGCGGAACCGCGTGAAACATCATCTCGTCCTTAGAAAAGAATGAGCCATTTCAATTTCTTCGAACGATCTTTTCGCACCTCTCTCATAAATCTTATAAACGTACGATCGTTATCAATTGGCTCTACTCGCGCGAAAATATTATTTCGACGTCCCGCTGTTATTCTCTGTCCGATGCAATCGACATTTCCAATTTTCTCTCCGGATATCGACGTTCCTTCGGATCGACGTACAAGCACTTTTCTCCTTACAAAGGAGAGAAAGAGAGCAAGTCGATGGGAGGAAAGCGAACGTGGAGCGGAAGGTCGACGAAGAAATCGGACGAAGGAAGGGGAAGGAAAATACAAGTGGCGAAGAATAAACGGTGTACGAGAAACAGGCTGAGATGCGTGGATGAAGGACAGTTCGAAGAATAAGAAGATTCGATGCTTGAGAGCGAGCTCGAGCTTTCTTCGTTCTTTTCTTTGAGACGGATTAGCAGGCGGCAGCGGTAAGATCCTTAGCGCGCGCTTCTTTTAAAATTCTGTAAACTGCGTATAGTTAAAAGAGTGAACTCTCCTCGAACGAAGAACGACGGATAGTTTAAAGTGCGCGCGCTACCCAAAACGCGGTAGACACTTTTGTGCGCGCTATTATCGCGAAATCTCGGGCACGTAATTATCAAGCTAACGTCCCTTTCGTCGAGTAACGTGTCAAAGACCATTCTCCTTCTTTGGTTCCTCTTAATAAATCGCTTCTCAGCGCGAGTATCTCGCGCGGGGAAATTACAAGATTTATAAATTTACCTCTCACATTTCTGTCGCCTCCCGATAGCAAAGCTAAATATAACTTTTTTTGGCAATTGGTAGAAAGAGAGGCCCGACGCACGCGATGCTTGGGTTCTTTTTCGTTTCTCTCTCTCTCTCTCTCTCTTTCTCTCTTTCTCTCTTTCTTCACTTGTCAGCTAACGCGTCTGGAACGCGGTGCTCTCTCTGCGGCGATCACTAGACATCTAAATTCGAAATATCTTGGTAAGAACGTATCCAACGACGGCACGCGCGTGCTGCGCGCGTGGCGTCCTTAAAAATTGCAGTGAAAAGCGGCATTTGCGACGATTACGAGCTATTTATATTATCTCATGGCAAAGGACTCTATACAAAAATTCATCTGTATGATTTGTAAGTATCCGCCGCCGTCGCTGTTCCTATTCTCAAAGTCGTCGTCTCCTTTCTCTCTCTTTCTCTCTCTCTCTCTATTTTTTTTATAATCCCTTAACAATACCTCTTGAGGAGGATCATCGATATTGCTTTACTGCTCGCGTCGCTGCCGTCTTCCGGAAACGCGTGAGCTAGAATTCAATCTCTCTCTCTCTCTCTCTCTCTCTCTCTCTCTCTCTCTCTCTCTCTCTCTCTCTCTCACTTTCTCTCGCACTTTCTCTCAATCTCTCAATATTTCAATTTCTCTCTCTCTCTCTCGCCCTTTAACCCCTCTAACAAAGTGTTCCTCGCGATAACGTGGCTGTGTGTCTGTCTGTGTTAGTGTGTACAAATTATAAGAAGTTCATCGCTTAAGAAGAATCGCGTAGAACGTAGCGGGTCGCGCTTTTAGAGTCGGTTCCTCTAATAAACTGGTATTGTCGTGTCCACTCCGCGCCCTACTTCGTCAATCTCCTCGCTCTCTGTTCTCTCATCCCTTTCTTTCCGTTTCTCTTGAAATTCGTTCGCGCGGACAATGGCGCCGGCGCGCCCGGCACAACTCTAGGGCAGAAGTGACGTCACGTCCGATGTCTCGCCTCGTTCCGGCAGCATCCACTTGTCACGGGACAAGTCGTCTTGATCTCATTGTATCTCGCAGAATGGTAGCTTGTTGGTAACTTCCTTCGTCTGCTCTTGATCCTGACTATTTGCGCATTCGCTCTTCGGGCTACCGCCGTCCTCCAACGAGCCCCCACCACTACCGTGGGGGCAAATCGATTGTCATCTAAGCGCCAGCGTGGAGACCATCGGGGGCCGGGACGGTTTGTTGTCTAGTATTCTCTCGAGCTCGCTCATTATGTTGGCGTTCATCTTTGGGATGAGCTGAAACGCACAAAGTCGATCGTGTTAAGGCGAGACGCGGACAATCGTGAGCGAAGATGTACGTACAATTGGTCGCTCGCTCGTCCGATTCTCATGCGTTTACGCGCCGTTTCTCTTCTCGATCTCGTAGGAATGCCGTTCTTACGTAACTTTCTCTCTTGGTCGAGAATCTTTTAATGGGATCGAGAGAGAAAAAAGTGGATCCTAATTGGATCGTTAGGGAAGAAGCGACGAAACGTGTCGAGCGAGCGAGAAGCAAAACTCTCAAAAGTCTGCGAGCGTTGAGCATGTGTGCGTGTGTCCGTGTATCTGTGTCTGCGGATCGTATCAGCGGTGGCAGAGAGCCGGTGGGTAATTTGCCAAGGCGAACAATCGTTGCAAAATAATTCTAATTGGGAGTCGACCGTTTCGGAGGATGGTAGCGTATATTACGTAGCTGTCGGTAATGATTTCTCGCTACGAGAAGACAGAGAAAGACTCTGTGTGTGCGCGCGTGTGTGTATGTGTGAGCGGGAGGGGGGGGGGGAGAATGCACTACCTACGAGATAATAATCAACGGTAGTAAGAGCGTATAATAATAATTGATAAGATCGCGCTGTTTCGCCAAGGATTAACGGATTGCGCAGAACAGCCGTAGAGTGAAGTTGAGAGTGATTAAAATAGATAGGTTGCGATACAAACTATATGGTGATAATTAATTATTGGTAAAGTAGTAATCGTGCAAAACGAGCGGCCTCCTTTTTGCTTGCCGGCCCGATCGTGATTGTCGGACGCGCCGTGTTTGTCTACCTGTAAGCTCTGAAGGCTCTCATAGAGTTGATCTGTATTAGATGCACCGAGAAGAAGGCACTGAACACTTTCATTCTTTAAAGACCACGCGATGGCCAACTGTCCGAATGTACATCCCAACCTTTCAGCGAGAGCGCAAACGTCTCGTAACTTGTCCGAATATTTGCGTGTCTCTTCGTCGGCGGACTTGTCTTTCCATGCGTATTCCTGCGACAATAGTTTCATAGACTCTTTAATAATACCTGGCATTTTGTTAACGGGGGGGACGGGCGTAGATACCGCAATCTCGGATAACTAGATTTTTAGGTTTTGCCGTTTACATTCTTTTTACACCTTCATGATCAACGCACCTCCTTGTACAGGGACTGGGTCTCATCCTCGGTCCAGCTGAACGACGAGTATTTGTTCTGCAAGAATTTCGAAAGCGAGATTGTCAGTTGAGGTGGGAAAGGAAATGCGCCGGAGAAGGTCGTTAGAATTAAACACGGGGGGGATCTCGTGCGCGAGAAAAAAGATTTTCTGTCAAGTCATTCTGTTAACGAAGATGAATTCTGCTAACGCACTTTTGTCGCAAGCTTTGTTCTATTTAAGGGGATTTTATTTCGGCACGTCGATAACTCCGATAAAAAGGTTCGAGAAGCGAAGGGTAATTCTTTTATGACGGATGTTTATATTGATTTGGAGAGAAATTCTGCCGCACCGAACTTGTAAAGTCGGCAATTCTTACTTAAAATTTGTACCTTGTATGAAGATCGCGAGAGGAACGAAACACCGCAATCGTCAGGCTTCGTGGAAACCATGCCGATGGTGACAGTGGACCACGCCATCAGACCGACTCCTGGAATAATAATTCCTGTGATTAAAACACAGGAATTGCAATCGACGCGCGTTAAAGATTAACGACAACATCGAACACAATATTTGCCTGTCTCATCTACTCGATTGATTTCACTTTTGCTGGCCTACAAGCCAATCAGGACAGGCAGGTAGACGAAAACCAAAAGAATTACCAATCTTGTTATATAACTCCGGCATATAGAGCTCGGGCTTCTCCCTGTAGAAGAGATGATACTCCGCCTGCTCGACAATTGGCGTAACGCAGTTGAATTGGCGACAGTTGGTGTAAGCCTCCATAATCTCTACGGGAGACCATCGTGACGTTCCCCAGTACATTACCCAGCCTTTGCTTATCACATAATTCATGGCTCGTACTATTTCTGAAAGCAGGTAAGATAGTGAGAAAACCTTTCGTCTTGATCGTAGCACGTGAACGAAGAAACGAGGGGCTCGTGGAAATTTGAATGTTAAACCACACCTTGCAATCCACGAAATTTTACAATACTCACACATTCGCGTAATTGGTTTGCTCAAATACAATTGTAAAATTAATTTTCTTTCTCAAATCTCTCCGAACGGAACCAAGATCTTACGAAGTCAAAGGTATTTTTGAAATCTCATTTAATGCTATGATAATATTAAAAAGTTTCAGAGCATTGCATACCACCATCTCACTTTTATTCACCGCATCGATGTAGGACTAAATTCACTATCGAAAATTTACTACGCACTCACCTTCCATTGGACACATCGGATCGACCTTATGGATCATCACGATGTCGATATAAGACAACTGCAGTCTGACCAAGGACGCCTGCACCGACTCGATGATATGCTTTCGGGAAAGTCCGCGGCCTTCCGTCCTGTCGGGAGTCTTTTTATAGAGTCTTTTGTATCGGATATGGCGGTATGACGTTAAACGAACATGCGTCGAGCGCTGAATAAAGTTTAATCGAATGCGTGCGGATAATAGTACGAGCGAAACTATTCGTCGAAGGAAGGAAAAGAAAAAGGAACATAAATTGCGAAGCGAGCGATCGATCGTAAGTCGCCACGAACGAAGAAAAATAAATGCTTGCGCCAACAATTCACAACGATTCGATAAAATTCTATTTCCCCTTGGAAAATTAGAAATAAACATTAAAACAAACTTCTTGGGTTAATAAAATTGCATGGATTGTTCTACATCGTGGTAAGAATTTTTGTTGTGTTCAATCAAATTGTACGAACACGTGGGTTGCTTCGTTGAATGAAATCAAAGAAAACGCAAATTGGAAAGCTATAATTAATTACCAATTAATTCGAGCATTCGGTACCGACTCCCGCTCCTCCATCATCGTATTACATCAGCACGAACGTATTACTTACTTGGTGTTCCAATATATTTTCGTCGTAACGACGTAACTCGATCGATTCCATGCTCGTCTCAATAGAATGCGACCGAATTGAATCTCGGCTCGATGACCACTGTGCGCCTCGCTGAGATCGAAGACGTTAATTCCACTGTCGTATGCGAGAGCTACGACTGCTTCGGCGGTCTCCTCGTTACTGCAGCCCCCTACGCCAAACGTCGTCCAAGTACCTGTTCAAAAGGTAAGATTATACAGACGGGGGGTAATTGAGAATGTTTGGAGCCACTTTGACCTTATCTAAAGGTTTACCCCCTTGCTCTCGGCGCTCCTTGTCCGAAACACGCAACGACCGTGAAAATAATTTCCACCCCCATTTACCTTGTCAATGAGGACTAGTATGCCCCTTCTCCTCGATCGTGTCAATCTTAAGATCTAAACGTTTATTTCGTTAGTATAGTCCACGAACAAAGCCATGCGTTTGACGTTTTCGGGATGATTCGTAAAAATGTGGTAACTGTGTTCTTTCAGATTCTTTTTTTTCCTCGTTTGACGCACCGATGGACGTTTAACAAGTGTCTCGGTTAAATTTTGAAAATCGAGTTATCACGTTTTTAGTAAGGATGTCGGATATTTAGAGAGGGGAGCTGGTTCAATGACGAGTGAAAGGGCTAACGGTAAAATGAGAATACGTATCGTGCCGGATTTTTAACATTCTATTGAGGGATTTTCAGCTACGAATCTCTCGATGGGACGAGAAAACGGGGGATGAGAATATGAATTGAAGGAAACGTGCAACGTGCGTACGGCGAAGAGAGCGCATTGAGTGTATAAAAAAAAAAACGTCGAGGACGTGTGTCGGCAGGCGTGGGTCGATATCCATGCGAGAAATGTCCACGCGTTATGTACGCGTATTAATGTTAATTTTAACAGCTTTTCGAATAGTCACAGTAATGAACCACCAGTGACGATATTTTATTCTCTCCGATTCGCTTTAATGTTTTTCAGTCGAACATTCACAAATGTGCTCTGATTTGTCGAGAACGAATTCAACAGCTGTCGTTATTATCGCATTAAGCAACCCAGAGAATTATAAATGAAAATCGTATTGTTAAAAGTATTGTTATGTAAATTACCTCTGCAAAATACGTATTCAAGTATGATTACATTTGGCTATGTAAATTTCGCCTGAAACCTCAAACGTGGAAATTCGAGGACTCTGAAAAATGGAAGTTTATCAAGGGTGCCTCATACGTACAACCACAGCTATAGAATCGTTGAGTCATTCGATACTACCCCCCGATTTTTCGATATTTTCTTCCTGCGACTTTTATTCGTACTTTCAAAAGTTTACTTCGATGCATCTTCTGCCTATTCGCGGCCCCAGGGTGTCTTTTTCCTTCGCAAGAACGAGGCTTCGGCACTGTTCTTTTAAAATAAAGTCATAGCGCTCGTGGGAGACACGTTGAAACCTTCCCCCGCGAAATGAGCGTGGCACTTGCGTTCGCCGAACGCGAGAAATTATCACATTGTTCTAACAAACCGTGTCATAACGCAAAGGTAGTATTAACGGGAAGAGTCGAAAGTAGGTCCCGATAACACTGGCGCGTGTTGTGTGAATGTGCGGAAGAACGCATACACAGTGGACAAAGTTTCTATAAGAACACCGCCCGCGTCGCTTTGAATACAAACGTAAAAACATGTTGACGATACCCGTAAAACGGCGAGAATGTTGAGAACTGACGAGCTGAAGAAATGAAGAAGCCGAGATAATTAAAAGAAGAAAAGAGACTCGCTCCGTTCTTACTTCTCGCGAAATAAAATCGATTAACATGCAACAACATTTTTATAACAACAGATCGTTCTTCCAATAGAAAAAATTGAAAGACTAAAACTCTGTAAGCATACGTCGTTATAAAAAAAAAAAAAAAAAATGTCGCAATCTTCAATTCTCTGCCCTAACAAAATTTGCTGGATCAAATGAAGAACTTTTCATGGACCAATTATGGGTTCGAATTCTATATAGAAACTTCGTCCCCCGGATCCTACGATCTCACGTGCGCGATGTGTGGCCGAGACGGTTTCTCGAGGTGGAGAAGCGAGCGGAAAAAAAGTCAAAAAATTCTAAAGGAAAAATGAGAAATTAAGTGAATTAAATCAATTAAGAAAGAAGAGAAAAGTAAGAAGAAGAATTAGATATCTTTCTCTCATATCGTGAGTTTACGAAGTGAAACAGGGAAGACATTCGGCGTACCTAATCCAACATTGGAAACACGTAGACCGCTTTTGCCCAAGTTGCGGTAGCGAATACCTGGCGAGGGGTGCTGTAAGCGCTGTGCTTGCGCGGCGATGCAGCTAGTGAGTAGCTGCTCTTTTGTTCCGGCTGTGTTGCTGCAGTGAACGTCGGTACCGCCACTGCCGCCTCCGCCGATGCCACCACCAGCGCCGCCTCCGCCACCGTTGAACTCTTCCATGCAGTCCAGACTCGCTATGGGTGCACGACACCTGCGATCACGCATACAAGTTTACGGTTAAAGGTGGCCTCGGTAGATGCGAGAGAGACGAGCGTTTTCGATCGATACCGGCGCGAGGGCATCTCACGGTGTAGCGTATAGCTTGCACTTTTTTTCTTTTCACCCTTTTTCGCCGTCTCGCTTTTCCGTCTCCTTCCGCCTCGACGATCCAAGATCGCGCGAAAGCTCGGGGGTTCATCGTTCGTTTCGACGCGTGCACCTTTTCTCCGTGAGCCCTCTGCTTTCGGAAGTTGCTCGCTCGGTCGAAGGGACGAAGTGAATTTTTAGGAGGACGTGATGAGTTTTGAATATACAGAGACATATTTGTGAGTGTTTTATGTCAATTATCCGTATAATAATTATTCCAGTGTGATTTTGGAAGTTCGGCACTTTCTAAAATTGGCAATTTACAGGGGTGAGTTCTACGTACGGTTAGAGATGTATAATAGTTGGCAGTAAGAAGAGAAATAAACAATCGCCGAAAGTAAAATGAGCGTCTAATTGACTAGATATTAAAAAAGATTAGCTTAAGGATTAACTAAAAACTGTTATGCAAAGCATCTCCATTAATTTCTCTATCACATTAAATGCATCGAACCTATTTCACGGTAGCGAGAAGTGGGATTACAAGAAATCGCGTTTGTTTCATTTGACACGGATATGCAAACGGATAGGTGCCCTTACTCTCGTTTAGCGACTGAAATGGTCACGCGCGGAGCGTAATCGCTAATCGATTCGAAAGCCTCCAAGAAAGTTAGCTCGTACGGGGGACCAACTGCGCCAGGAGTATTTTGTATTTGCGGTTCGCGAGTATCGGGCTGCGATCGATCGGTAATTTAGAAACTACGTCACCGTTTCGCAGGTCCTCCGTCGACGGGTGTCGTACAACGAATGAAGATGCCAATGTCTCTCGAAGTCATAGAAGTCTTAGAAATCTTAGAAATGAAAAATGTTGTGACCGATCGACGACGCGCGGATAGAACGAGCACCGAACAGGCTTCTGTTTCTTAACACGTTCGTCGCCCAATCACCTTGAATTTTGGTGACTGTTTAGTTAACTATCTAAAGCGTTAATTATACTTCCAAATACCTATTTTGATCATTTAAAAACAGGCATTGAACCCGTCACCCACATATGGGTGACGTGGCGACGAACGTGTTAAGATTGCCACGCATACTCGTACCTGCGCATCGACGCGCTTGTGCGATTAAAAAAAAAAAAAAAAAAAAATCGTATTTCAGACAGGGTCCACCTTTTTTCTAATCATTCACATCCTTCCTCTACGTTGACAGATCTGTAATGCATGCTTATTTGTCGAAAGTGGCGGTGAATCGAATGAAACGGTCAACTATAGATAGTTGAATCTATAATTATACGTAAGCAGCGAAGCGATGGGCGAGGTAAGGAGTGCAGGTGGTCACTCTTTGGACTACTTGAAAACAATTTTGGAATCTGGGTCAGCGGCGTGGAAGCACCGAACACGCGCATACCTTCGTTCCGATGCAGTGCGTTAGCCCGAATGAGCAACATGGTTTGCCCCAACATCGCGCGACATTCGAGATCCGATGGTTTCTGCGATACGTGGAAGAAAGAAAATCATGCGGTAGGGTGGGGAGAGCACGAGGATCATCGAGTTGTAACGGGAGCGATAATAGGGGCTGGACTGTGATGACGACGGCGACGAGAACGGTGACGGTGGCGGCAGGGGCGGTGGGGGTTGTGGCGGCGTCGGCGATGTCGGCGTCGGCATCGTCTGCTACGACAGCAAAACGGCAGCGAGCGAGAGGCCGGCGATCGCGAGAAAGATTCCAGACAAGCACGATTTCCCATTTTACAATAGATGCGCCCATCTGCCTATTTTGATAAAGCGGCAGCAAGGAAACGGCGTGCGAATATGCGATAAGAGAAATTTCATACAAGCAAAACTCGAGCATCGAGCAAAAGCTCATGCAATATATTTGATTTCGTTAAATGCTACTTATTATTTATCACTAACAGAAAGGGGACAGCGCGCGAGCGATGACGAGATAAAACAAAGAATATTCGCCAAGCAAGATTCCAATATTAATTAGGAGCATCTAATTATTTTAATAAACCTGGACACGGCCACTCCTACCGGAAACCACTGGAATTCTTTCAAATAGAATAGCACGTCGATAATAAAGTGCAAAGAGGACCGAGGTTTCACGTCAGGGCGAAACGTCCGCATCGATACTGCGGGAAAAATCAATCAACAAATTCTCTTTACTCACCGATAAATTGTGGGCAGTGGATAAGAATCGTCATCCTCCATGCTGCTGTTTGTGTTCGCGTTGTTGTTTGTATCATTTCCTGTGGTCGAAGCGTTTCCCAGATTGCAGAGCATTAATCGTGACATAACTAAGGAACGATACGCAGCGCAGAGGCTTCGGCCAGTAAGCAATCCTCCGATCTACCACGAGCCTTGGCAAACACGTCACGAAATTCGACGAAAGCACATGTGCTATTCTTCTTTTTTTTTTACGTGGCAGAACGAGTGAGGGGTGGCTCGATGGAGATGATAATTATTTCTCACTCTCTCTCTCTCTCTCTCTCTCTCTCTCTCTCCCTCTCCCTCTCACACTCTCACACTAGCACTCTCTCGCACTTTCTTAAATTATCTATTGCAGAGGACGTTGCGATCTGGTGTTACTTTAGAAATTGTGATTATACGTTTCTTTCTCGCGCCTGCACTCTCACGCATGTGCACGCTCGCGCATTTTAGCACGCAGAGCACCTCTTACGATTACTTCCGTTCTTTTTCCGTTCTTCAATCCTCTTTTATCTCCGGGGGAATTATTCTCTTCCACTCGCTCTCTTCCTCTCTCTCTCTCTCTCTCTCTCTCTCTCACTCTCTCTCTTTCTCTCTCTCTCTTTCTCTCTCTCTCTCTCCCTCTCTAACTTGTTCTATTTTTCTGCTTCACGAGCGGAGCTTACCTACGCTAGAGCCCCCGAATCGGAGCGGAAACTTTTCGATCGGCGGAATATACGCGCAAGCCAGCACCCTAATATAATCGGCACCTAAGATCCAGGCACTTCTAAAACTCCCCTTATCGAATAATAACTTTAGGCACCGCGTTTAAGGAGAACGAACTTGGCAACGTGCAGGTAGACGCATTTAACGATACAACCGGTGACCGGTCTGCTCCGGCACCTTGTCGTGATACCGCGACTAAGAGAATAATATCACTTTGCGTATGGATAATTAATGATTAATGATAATTACGCACTCGCGGTCAATGCGAACACTCTTACAAGCCGATGTGATCGATATGAGGGCCGGATATGTGATATACGATTGACGAGAAATTACTCCTGCCAGCTCTCGCCTGGCTTTCACGAGGCACCACCACATGACATCTTCGAAACCGAACGCATCACTGACACCCTTCCTCGCATTAGTGCTCCACCGCCAACCACCTCCTGCCTTCAACCGCGTCTGCTCGCGCTCGGCACGCTTCCAGTTCTTGCGTTCATCCGATTCTCATTCCAATATCTCAATCACGATGCCGCATCCTCCTTCTCCCGCCCCTTCCGATGCAGCAGTCTCTCGGGATGGGACGCGGAAGGCTCGTCCAACGATCGGTAGGCACCGCGAGCAGCAACGGCGGACGGGACTCCTGACGTACGCTTCCCGATTATTACGGACGCAACGAAATACATACAAACGCTGTTCAACTTAAAGAGAACGGTGGGCGGGGGGGGGGGTCGTTTAGGAAAACGGTAGCGCTGGCCCTAGCACCGAGACGACCAGAGAGGAGGACGACGTAAGATCGTCGCTAAGATCCACGCGAGCCGATTTCAACCCCATTCGACCTGAACGATCCAACTGTTCGGACGGGTTGATCCTCTTGGAAGATCCTCCTGGAGAACGATTCCTCGCGGCTCACGAGTCGCGGGGAATTGGGCACGAGTGACGGACCGCTGCCGTCTTCATAGCCGTTCCTTCTGGCTTCGGAGCGGTGGCGGTAGTTGTATCGGTGCGCATTCACCGCGCTGCGCCTCCTCTGGCCCAGGCTCTTGCTTCCTCCTTGTCTTCGTCGTCGCGCGTTCCTCTTCACCTTCTCTCCTGGCCGCTTAGAGACGCAGGTGCGTTGCGTGCGTACGTACGTGCGTGCATTCATGCATGCGCGCGCGCGGCCTTTTTTCGCTCTACCAGCAGGGCCCCGCCGTGCCTGTGCCGCCCGCGTGACAGCCGTGTGTACCGCCGGGACGCCGCGGTGACTCTGGACTACTGATGGTGGCGGTGGTGGAGGGTGGTGGGCAGGAGGAGCCGATGCGCGCGCGAGGGTGAGACCGCAAAGGAAGGGTGGAAAGGAGAACGCGGCGAAGGCTGCGCCAAGTATGGGAAAAGGGGTGGGAGTCCAGCGAGGGCCAGAGGAGAACCTGAGGCATCG
Source organism: Tiphia femorata (assembly GCA_944319695.1). NCBI lineage: Eukaryota > Metazoa > Arthropoda > Insecta > Hymenoptera > Tiphiidae > Tiphia > Tiphia femorata. The sequence goes on from OX090902.1 coordinate 9,651,597, forward strand.
CCACAGCCCCTCCTCTAGCGATTCGCCCCGCGCTGCATCGGACCAGGTGCAGCCGCGTTGACAAACCTGATGTTACTGGTCAATTTAATCGACGAGGGTCGCGAGGTTTCTCTGCAGGGTGGAGAACTTTTTTGCAGCTTGAAGCTAGGCAAATTTCCAATCCGCACATGCTGCATCGGACCAGACGCAGGTGCGTTGGGAGATCTGCTGTTACCGGTGGATTTAATAGATAAAGGTGGGAAGGTTTTTCTGAAGGATGCAGGAATTTCTTTTGGCGCTTGAAGCAAATTTTCAAATCGCACATGTTGCCGTGTACCAGGTGTAAATGCGTCGAGAAACCTGCTAAAGCTTCCGATTAAATTTACTTAAACTAAACGACAACGTCCCAATTCTACGTCCTCCGTCAGGATTCGTAGAAAGACACGTGCAGATGCATTTGATCCTGTCGAAAGCTTCAGGGCGCATTTAACCCGAATCAGTCCTAGGACTTTTCTCGTGAATGGAATGACTTGTTCCTAAAATTGAAAGCACCTCGTAACCCTTCTCTCCACAATCGGTCTTCGTAGAAAGATTCGCGCAGGTGTCCTGCGCGCGCAGTAGCAGATCCCAAGCTTCTGGTCGAGCTCAACGGAGACCAAGAATGGAATAATCTGTTCTCAGAACCGATTCTTGGGTGGGAGGATCGATAGGCTTGGTTTCAACGAAAGTTGCGCATGCGAAAGGTCATTTCGCATCCTGAGAGACTGAAGAAGATTCTTCAGTAGTGGCGTTTGTTCTCGATACGCATCCAACGGACGTCATAATCTTATCCATAACGGCACGCTGTGCGAAGCGAAATGTATGCGTGTGGCGCGGTGGGGTCCGTGGGCTAGAGCGCGCACTCGCATCGCGGGACGCCTGCGCAAGCCTGTCGCCAATGTAGAAAGAAGGGTTAACGTTGAATCAACGCTTTCGCTGGTAACGCCGCATTGCAGATCCGGCGCGCTGACGCGGGACTGAACCAACCTAACTCCACTGAATCAGACCTAACCCAATGTATTTCCAGGTTCGCCTAGTGGTCGCGACCTACCGACCTACCGACCTACCAACCCACCGACCTACCGTACAATGTACCGAAACTTGGCTCGTCATCCCACCCTCTCGAGTAGGTAGTCTCACTGCGTTATCTATAACGTGCGCCCGATTGCGAGAGTGCGGAGGGGTTGGGCGTGGGGGCCGGTTAATTACGATTTGGCACCCTAACGATACGGAACGATCGATAGGACGTCCTTGCAAGTCGCTACACGATTCTCGCGTTTTCGGCTATCGATCCACTCTTTCGAGGATCTCGCCTGATAGAAATCTTCGAGACGAAGTAATTATTGACCGTTGCTTGTGAATTTTCTTTCTACTTGCTCAGGACCATGGTCCTCGTATTTCCCTATTAAAATGAGAATCGGTGTGAGAGCGTTTGCAATTTTTTCACGAACAGCGCCGAAGCGAATGGTAATCGCCGCTTTAGCATTCCTATCAGCCTATCGGCGTATCCTTCGTACTTCGACGAAGCCACCTGCAATGCCGACGAAACGTGGGCTCGTGTCACCTAACGGAATCGATGCCACGGAGTTTCGCCAGGTGCAGCCGCACGCTCGGGCACTCGGTTTCAATTCTTTACTGGAACCGGCATTGAAGTGCCGCCTAGGCAGGACATTGATCGACGTAATGAACGCGTGCGCACGTGTCTACGCGCGGTCCCGCGTAGAGAGGTCTTCGAGACAGTGGACAACCACCGTGATACTCCAAACTCCAACGAAAGGAGAACGCGGGTGGTTCCAAGGCGAATAGGCTCGTCCTTGCGCGCAAGGACCTTCAAGGATAAATCGACGAGAATAAAGGAGAGCAATGGCGGGGACGGAAGGAGACGCTTGGTGGCTGGCTCGAGTACCGACCAAACTATGGAAGGACATTGAATCGGTGCCAACAGTCGTATGGATTTTTGGAATTCGTCCTCGCGCGAAGCCACCCCTCTGTGCGGAATTCTTCTCAAGGAATAATGTACATACATGGAGTATCTCGGTGCCTCGTCCTTGCTGGTTCGGCAACGCGCGACGTTCTTGTGTAACGTTTCTTAAAGTCCAGCGGGCAGAAAGGAATCGTTCTCGTCTGTGAAGAGAACGAAGGACGTACGGCGATAATAACGGGTATTCTCACGAGGGCCCGCGCTCGATTCTACCCGAGCAAGAAGAATTAGTTTTTGTCATTTGGATAAGCTTGAGTCATATCCATTTACGGCTTACTCTCGAATACTGTCCTGGCGATAATTCCAACCGAAGGATCGTTCTCGATTAGAGAGAGAGATAGATGTTTTATTGACCTTGTTATCTTGACAACTAATAAGTTATTACAGTACTTTATTTTACTTTTAAGTTCTTTATGTATCGTCTTCTATGGCTTGGTCGAGAAGTTTTTTGGATAACTTCGGTACAATGTTCGATGATCGCGTTAAACGAGTTAATGCATCCTTGAATAGCGCGGGAAAGCGATGCCCTTATTTACAGAGATTCTCGTGTGTGAGGTTAGTACTGTGAATGCGATACAAACGATATTCTATCTTCGCTCACCAAACCGATTGTGCCACGGTCATTTTGACCTGCTCGACGACTAGTTGCCGATAAAAAAAACAAATCTATATATATACGTGTACGGTAAATAGGCAACGACGTGGACGAAGGGCGAGTGTGGGAGCAAAGACGAAGACGATGCTGAAGGGGTAGTAGAGCGGTAAATGGAAATCCCTGAATAAAGAGAAAGAGAGAGAGAGAGAGAGAGAGAGAGAGAGAGAGAGAGAGAGAGAGAAGGAGAGAGAGAGACAGAAGAGAGAGAGAGAAGAGAGAGAGAGAAGAGAGAGAGTGACGGATCGTAACATGGCGATGGTACAATATTGGTATAACAGAGTTATAAATTAATGGTGGCGCGATATCGGTGTGAGGCATGTACGCCACGCTCGAGAGACCCGAGTCGTCCACGGTACACAGTGGGCTTCGAGCGGATTTTAACCGTGTGGTACCGCACAGCTGGAGAATTCACGAATTCCGGAAGAGAGGAGATCGATAAATGAATGGATCGATACGAAGGATCGCGAAAATTAGCGTGGCAAGACTTTTTAAAAAAGAAAGTGAGAACACTGGTGTGAGATAGAAGGTAAATAAAAGTTTTACATTCATTAGGCTCGGGTCTCTCTGGCGATGATGGCAGTGGCGTAACGTAGCGCGCGCGGTGACTCGACGATAGAAGGGATTTACGTCGTAAAAATAGAAAATAAGCACCGTTCGCTCGATTCTCTTATTTTTGTCAGTTCGGGGAGGAACGTGTACGACGATTACATATAATCGTACTGAATAATCGTGCAAATTGGTGACCGTTTACGGATTCGGCTACTCCCCGATCACTTTACGGTCCTTTGGCAAGTGGGGAGGTTTACCCTGAAGAATACATTGAGCTCAATCAACGACGCCAGAATCAGGAAGACGGCATACATACACAAGCAGGCCCTGCCCACTTTTCTATCTAGCTGAAATTTGTTCGAGGCAAATGCTATGTATAGCAACATCAGCGTGGATAGTAACGAGATAGCGCTATATTCCAAGCCGCCTGAGTTTATGCTGATGTAATGTCTTCCGGGCTGTGTCGGTGAGAATGAGGATTTGATCAGCCAAGGCAGGCCCAAGCACAGCAAGATGTCGAATGTGTTCGATCCTATTGAGTTACTGATGCCCATCGAGCCGTGACCTAGAGGCGAGAAACGAAAAGACAAGGGGGGTGTGTCGGCGTTATTCACGTTTCGCTAGATCAAGACGTACGACGATGTTTGAATTTATTGCAACTTCCGATATTCGTACCTTGCTTCGCTACTATTACACTGGACACTGCCTCTGGTACGCTAGTGCCAGCTGCCAAGAAGGTAATCCCCATTACGGAATCGGGTATTTTAAGCGTGTCACCTGAAACAAAGTCGAGGACATTTTTAAATTGCATCGATCACCGAAGCAAGTTCGTGAACTCGATCCAAAATAGAAAGAAGAATCGACGTTTCGGCAGTAGACGGGACTCACCGATTATCGTGATCATCCACGCTACGACGTAACTAAGGGAACCGATCCAAATTATGCACATGAGAAAGGTGACCGGGAACCAGTTCTTGAATCTGGGCTTCTCGCAGTCGGGTATGGTGCACATGAATATCAAGTGAATCGGCCAAGTCATGATCCAGGCGGTCTTCCTTATCCATCCGCCACGGGCCGGCCACACCAGCAGTTCGTATTCGTACTCTGCTGCGTGTCGTTTAAAAACCATTTGCAATTTTTATTTTTCGCATTTTTTGAGAAATGCTCCTCACGCGATAGGATTAACGCGGACTTTTCGAAGCGGGGATGGAAAATAGTGTATTCGAAAGAAATATTAAAGGACTTTGTTTACTTATGTTTGAATTAAGTTTCACTTACTAGCCTCCGCGGCATCCTCCTGCGTTTTCGTCCCGCCGTTCTGCAAAGGTACGTCCATCGGGGCTATTGGTTCCACACGATCGGTCGACGTTTGCAATTTGTCCGATCTAATTGGTAGCCCCATTTCACCGGCATCTGCGGAAAATGTAAGAATTGCCGGAAATCGTTCACCTTCTTCCGTAACGGCCAGTGAAAATTGGAGTAAGGATTCTTCAGCGACATTCTTAAGCTAAGAACATACTAAGGCGAAGATCAAAGTAGCAACGACGTCGAAGAGCAGGGCGAGGAAATATAATTCATGTTTTTCCTATTAGGACACATATGCCGAAGATCGCATGGAAAACATTGATTTTTCTTGTCTATGAAAATTTATGTGCTTTTCACTTTCATCTTTCCTTACCCATCTGCTTCGGTATGTTCTTATTCATCGACTAAAATCATATTTTTGTGCGGCGTAACTGCACCATGCGTCTGGAAGACATCTGCAGTTTATTATTGGTTAAACAACAAAATATTCTCATTTTCCTATTTCCTTAAATCCCCCTGTTAATTCTCTCGCATGTTTAAGCGCGTAATTTAAAAAGTATTCTTTAAAAACGAGCAAGAGAAATGTTTTCGAAGCTTAAGAAACAATTGTGTCTATACACGTGTACATGTCTCTGAGAGAAGCAGATGACGTGAGAATTAAGTTGCGTATGAACTGATTATGGAACAATAATGTGGAAAAATAATGTAGAAACCTTCTTGGTCGTCGCTTGTTGCCGCAGGTTCAAAAATATTTCCAAAGAACACAAGTTTACGTTGCCGTTAAGAAACATATTGTCTCTCCTGCACGAAAGATTTGACAAGAAGCGACGATTTTTGCAGACACGTTGAACAACGAGAAAAATATTTCTGCTTACTGCTTCGGTAGGAGACAGGGGCTCAATCTTACCGGCTGTAATACGGCAGTCCTCCGACGACAGCTGATCGGCGTTGTTTGCGCGAAATCTCGTACATCGTTGAAAGGACTTGTCCCAGTACATAACTGCGATGTAAACGATGTAGAGCAATACCAAAGTCAGTGCCTCGTACCATTCGACGCGCTCGTCGTGTATAATGCATATCAATATGGCGACAGTCACGCCATAGGCTAAGCAGTCCCGACTGACTGGCCACCAATCTAGTGGTACCACCTATAAATTCACGCAAGAGTTAGGTATTACAAGACAGGGGTCTTGCTTGTGTGCTAGAAGAAGAACGTCTTTACCAATAAGCATCCCCATCGAACTTCTTGAATGTATGAAATTCAAACCAAAGAAAAAACCAAAGTAATCGAAGGTTCATCGAAATATTCGAATTTGCTCCGTGCACCGTGCTCATACGACGCGGTATTAATAACTAAAAGAATCTTGGGTCCAACTGTGCAAATAATATCGTGCAGGTGTTTAAGTTCATAATCGTTTCTCTATAATGAGCTTTGATAATTTTCTTTAATCGCCCGTCTATCGTCCACGATCTTACGTGTCTTCGGAGCATCTAACGTTACTGAACTTCCTGACGAGAATGTAATCGAAAGAACCTTTGTTTTTTGTCCGCGAAAGGCGAACCTTCTTTTCATCGAAGGGATTTACGTACCATTCCGGCGCCGATTCCGCAACACGCCGGTACAGCGAGAATGTTGAAAACGGCCGAGCCAACTATCGTCCCGACGCCGATATCACCTTCGGTAATGAAAGTTCCAATCGCATTTACGAATAATTCGGGCGCGGACGTGGCCGCCGCCATGAAGGTTGCTCCCGCCACATCCTTCGACATTGAGAGCGCTGTAAGTAGCAAAGGAGAAGAGGAAAATAATAAAAGTTAATCGATAGTAGCGTGAACGGGGGTGACGTAATTTCACGAATAAATCACTTCATTGAGAGTTGGATGAAATGGAATAGAAATGGCGAACGTGCTTGCTTACCGTGGCATATTTTTTCTACGGCAGGTACAAAAAATTTATCGCAGACTACCGCTAGCGCGATAAATAGATAGAGGGATACAATCACGTGGACGACCACTGCTCCACCTTGTCTCTGCTTCTCGTCGAACAGATCATGTGGAAAATCTTCTATAGCCGGTGGCGTGCAATTTATACCTGAAAATGTTCGATCGGATGAGTTTCGTGGGAATCCAAGAGATCCAGGGGAGTTAAATTATAATGGAAAAGTGCGAGATGAAGTTGAATAAAGTGCGAAACGAAGGGATGCATGCTATCGCACGAGTGTCTACACATTGAACGGCCTATTGATCCCACCAGCACGTCCGACGTTGTCCCTCCGACCTCGTTAGTCGACCACCGTCGCTTACGTTTGACTCGAACGTCTAAGATTATGCTTATCCATCGCTTAACACATTAACTACCGTATCCATATTGATATGCGTAGCTTCCGGGGGCCAGACAAAAAAAAAATAAAAGTATCGAGAATGATGGTATTATTCGTACTTCCATCGATGATAAGACTGTTACTAATAAGGATGCTCGATACGATAAATCTGACGAAAATAAATACGAGCGCGTGGTAATGCAGTTAATGCGTTAAAAGCGCGCCTAAGGAAAGTCGGGTGATGTTACAGTTTTTCCTCCGGTACCTTTAATTGAGCCGGACAGAGGCCAAAGTCGCTAACTCCACTTTTAGATTGCTTTCAAATTTTAGCGTCAAAGCAATCGACGGACGAATTTTCTGTTCTCGCGGAGTTAATCCATTTGGCAAGTGAGTGGCTTAATTATCGTATCGAATTGGAAGAATCGAACACAATGAAAAACTAATTTATCCGCAGTATCCACTAATATAAGAACGACCCCGGGATTCGCAAATAGCATCTTTTAAACTCGTTAAACGAAGATCGGCCACGGTTATCGTTAATCTCGCCAAATAAATTCATCGTCAAGACGGATTATTCATCGGAATGAAAATACTCCGCGAAAAATAACTCTCTCGATCGAACGGTTCGTCGACCGAACAACACGAGTACGGGTGTTACGATTACCGATCAAATCGATAGGAATTCGGGTACGGATCAATAATCATCCACGAGGGCCGATCGACGAATCGCGATACGCAGCACTCGTGCCAAAGTTCGTTCGATTCGAAATCGATCGTTACATTCGATCCATCGGATCGCCGGGATCCGCGGAGCGGACGCTTTCCATGTAGCAGGCTCGATCATTAGCCAGCCAAGAGCAACGTACAATGCAGGGACCGGATGATCCACGCCCACGCGCTTGAACCTATTGAAAAACCATCGGGTTTACGTAATTGCCAAGGGGCGAGTCACGTTCGCGCATGGTCGCGTGCAATTGTATGCGTTATCGACATTGAATGGCGCGGGCGCGCTTGAGAAATTTTACAATTCAGGCCTCAGAATATCACGAAATTTTCGCTCGACCGGGAAAGAGGCGTCGCGTAGTTTCGTGCCGACGAGCACGTTTCAATCATTATTGTACGGATGGTTTCTTTCAATTGAAAATTATCGCGTGGTGCATGCCATGTGTACACGTGCGCTGAGACCGGTTGGTTTCTTCTCGCGCACTTGGCCATAGGTCGCACAACTTCTCTCAATCTCTCTTTCTCTCTCTCTCTCTCTCTCACTCTCACTCTCCGTGTGTGTACGAGCACAAGCACCGCGTGTCCAAATTGCATCGCATCGCGGTAAGATGGTGACACGCCAAGTAGGAAATGTCTCGTTAAGGGTCGCCATTACTTCAATTTTACGAAACTTACGTCGCGGCTGGTTATTTGGCAAACAACTGTTCGTGGAAAAGCGCGACATCGTGCCCGGGTACAAAAAAAACTCATGGCTAAAGCTCGGTCTCCACAGAGCTAATAAGGAGGAATATTTCGTAGACTCTTGTTGCATCTTGCTGCCGCAGCTCTCGAAGCATTTCGTCTAGATATCGACTTAACGAAACATTTTCTTTCAATTGAAGCAACAAATGCGCAATCCGTGGAACATTTTAGACTTTGCCTCTAGGCAATATTTGCGCCAGTAATTAGGTACGAAGGAAGTGTATCTCCGAAATTAAAAAAAAAACTGAGTTTCTTATTGGTTTTATCTTACAACGACTCGTATTTTCACATTGTGGACGGGTTTGTGCGAAATAAGCACGAAGTAAGCAATGACAGGAATGTGTCACTTTCGTACTCATCCGCGACAACATCGAGTTCATTTTAACAGCGGTGTAAGTCCGCCGAGTGTGTCACATACATAGTTTAGAGCAAGTAAGGCATTTATGCATTACAATGTACAATGCCAGTGTTAACTGTACAATGCTTTTTCACGGTGCTACAACAAATTATAATCCTTCTCTTCACTTGTACGTTTAACTCTGGCCTGACCAACGCCCTTTCCAATCACAAGGAGCGAAAGAAAAATTGCAACGTCTAGCGAACGCTTCTCCGGTCCACTCTCATTTTTCGAGAATTTAGAAGACCGCGCAGCCGATTCATCATCCAGTTCTATTCCCTGCCCAACCAAATCTTTCCATCTTCGAAAGATGTCTTTTCGCATTATCCTGCCACACTTATTCGATGCGAATATCGCCTGAGACTACTGAATCTCACCCAAAAGGGTCCGTGGATCAGCTAAGGATCCTCTAGCAAAAATCAAGAATTACGGATCGCACCGAACCCTCTTCTAAGGTTTTCCGTCCAGCTTCTTTTCTCTCTTTTTTTTTTTCTTTCTTTCCTCTTCCGTCCTGCTCCACCCGCTCGTCATTAAATCGACACGGATGTGTATGGGGACGGGTGTATTGGTGAACGGTATAAGTTATACAGCTATATGGCTGACTGGCTGACTTCCTACCGATTAAGCAACCTAAAGAAGTTAAATTGCTCTCATTCAAACGGACGGAGTAGGTGCCATTCATGCCTAATGTACGTCGTATAAACTAGATATAACGCGGCTCAACAGCTCTAGCGGTCTGTGCCCAACGACCGATTCGTTGACAACGACCCGTTCCCCGTCGATCGTCCACCATCTTCTACCATCGATCAATGACCACCCGTCCCTTCGTCCTTTTCCTTTATCCTCGATTCGCCGAACGATCGATCCAGCGATCGATTCTTCGGCCGATCGAGGAATAAAGCGCGATACAAATAAGCCTGAGGAGCCTTCTTCGTCGTTTAACTTCGTAATATGTCGTTGGCGTCTCATTACCTTGGAGGTCTGCATTAGCGGTCAAAGAGTTCCCCGATCGCCTCGCATGCTGTTCTCCCCTGCTGCGCTGGCGACTAATCTTACTATCGTGTGTACACGCTACATACACACCGGGAGAAGTAGTTAACGACGGAAGGGACGGCAGGAGGGGAGGTACAAAGGATAAGATGGGCGAGCTTGAGAGAGAAGAGCGAGCGAGGAGAATGGGACGAAAGGAAAATCATCCTTTGACGAAGCGTTGAACGAAGGCACGGGATTGGCCGAGCCGGCGAATCACTTTTTTTTGTGGTTCTTGGTCTTCGAAAACTGAGACTCTCGATGCCTCGTGGATCAACGTCTTTGTTAGATCGATAGCGGAGAGTTGTCCGAACTGAAAAGATTTTGGCAAGCTTCGCCTCTATTGCGATGAGATTTAAATATGAGATAGACGAGGCGTGGAAAAGAGAGTAATAATCGCGTGTTCGCCGATGTCGTTCAGGGACGGTTCGATCGGGTCGAATCATTCGGTAAGATTATTAAATATTGCGAGTGAACGATAAACTGCGATACGTCGATGAATCAATATACGATAGCACGGTCTATATTTCTGCGCGCAAATCGCTCGACCTCAGTGATACGATCGCCTACGAGAAAGTAATAAGGCATGCTCCTGGTTTCGGTGAGTTCCAGGTCGTAAATCTTTTTTCCAATTTCGATCTGAAGACTCTTTTTTATTTCTTCGCGCGAAAGCAATTGTCGCGCGGACTGTTGTACGATCTGCGATGTGAAATTGAACGGACGTGGAAAAGAATTGTCGGGCATGTGGAAATCGTGAGCGATTTATATCACGAATCGCGTGTATCGTGGAAATTAAAGAAGCAAGTTTCTCGACTCCCTGATTTCTTCGTCGCAAATACCTTTCCAAATTCGATCCACCCATACTAATTTCTTTATGCGCAGTCAACTCCTTTGGATTCGTGCGACTTGTATCGCGGATCTCGCGCAACAAGGTACTCCGAAAGCGAGGTAAAACAAGTTCGTCTGTCGATTTTAATCTCCTTTACCTATGCGAAACAAATATATCCTCGTAAAGGTAAATTGGCGCGTTGATCGCGTGGGCCAGAAAATTCGACGATCGCGCGCGCTCCTCACGAGAGAAGCTTCATGGGGTTAATCCTCACCACTCTCGCGTAAACCGTGAAACGATCAGGGTTGTAACTGTAATTACTCCTTACAAGTATGGTTCACTCGGATCGCATAACGCGCACGCACGCGCGTTCGACGCGCGCTGGTAAACGAGCTGGCGAGTGGCCGACACCTGTATCGATTGATCGCGCACTGGGAATGGATCGTCGATAGGTCTTCTCTTTTAGCTCCATCGACGAAGGGCCATGCACCATCGACGAGCACCGAGGAGGATCCAATCGCCCGGAAGAAGATTTCGCTTCGTCGTCGCAAGGGCCGGCACACTTGGCCAAAAACGAATTTCGTCTTTGAGCGAAAATGCCCGAGGAAATATCCTCCTTCGAAAGCTTCGAAACATCCTTCGTCTGCTTCCCTAATTCTCCCTTCCGTCGTTTCCTCGCTCACGACACAATCTCGTGGAACTCGAATGGAAAATCCGAAATTTCTCCCTCCCGCCGCCTCTCTTCTCGGCCGCTTCGAGTAAAACACACTTCCGAACTTATTCCCGTACGGTGTTTTACGGTCGTTTAACCGTGTTGGGGTACCGATCGTGCTTACCGGCAGGCTCTTAGTATTATTGAAAATAATATGCGAACGAACCTCCTCCTAGGTCAGACGTATCCATGTTGTCAATCCCGTTGTCACACACATACTACATTAACAACTACTCCGAAGTCCGACATCGTTTGTTGGAACTGCCCCTCCCTCTGTGTCTCTCTTCTCTCGTTCGTCGCGCCTATTGAATCGTAGGTTTCGTAGGTATCGTAGGTACCGTGGACCGCGAAGGATATCGTACGCGTCGCGTCGTCGTGCTCATTGCAGTCATCGCGGTCATCGCGATGGTCATTCTTGCCCATCGTGATTCGTCATCATTCGTGCTATGGGCATCTTAGGCACGACGGGCTTTTGCCAACTATGCGCCTGGGTAGGGAGGAGAGAAGAGAGAGATGAGAAGAGAGAGAGAGAGAGAGAGAGAGAGAGAGAGAGAGAGAGAGAGAGAGTGTGTGAAAGAGAGAGACGAGAATCGCGCGTAAGGTGAAAATCGAAAGAGTCAAAAGTAACAGGTGTATGTGCGATGACGTCGAGATGAAAGTAAAATCGAGAAAAGTGTTTGGGAAGAGATTCTCTTCTTTTGGCCTCGTCGACTCGCTCACGAGCACGTTGAAATGATATCGAAGCATCTACGTCATCGTAACGCACTCTACGTGTCGTCCTCGTGTTTTCACATGGTCATTCGGCGCGGAATAGGGAAGTCCGAGCATGCGGTAGCCACTGTAAAAAGAACGTGCGAACTCGCATTCGCGCAAACGCATTGCGGTATAAATTCACCGCACCGGCAATTCTTTTTATCCCTGCGCCATTGAAACTTGGCGAGAATCTCTCCCTCGATAGTCAATCTCGCTCCCAATTCACCCTCACTCATATTCTCTTGTTCTTCGTGCTTGTGTTTCTCACAATGCCAGAAATTCGAACTGACAAGGGTGCGAAAAAGCGTGGATCTCTGCCAAATTATTCTATGATCCGATAATGTATTGAGAGCGAATGTGTTCATTCGAGAAGCGAACCCATTGGACGCATGCTAGTTCGAAAAGTGATACAGTAATGCGATTCAGTCGATAACAATGAATGAACGAGGCATGATAATATTCCTTTGAGTACGTTCGAATTTTGATATGAAATTCTCTTCGGCTCCCACGAGTTCGTGACGTCGTATCCAGCGAAAGGAAAGATCTAATCGGCCCATTTTTAATAAGCAAGCGCCGAAACTGGAGGTGCGACTGAAAAGATGTTTATATCGAAGCAGGTCTCACGCCAATACGGATTGTTCCACTGAACTGGCGGAAAGTACTTATCGGATAGGGGAGTGGGAGCACGTGCAAACACTTCACACGTCTGATACTGGATAGTTCTTAGATAATAAATGTACTTATGTATTAAATTCGTACCTGTACATTCTGATGGGGCCGTAGTTGTCTGGTTACGTTACCCCTTCTTCCATTCAATTTCATTCACTCATCCATTCTTTCCATCATCGATACCCATTACGTTTGGTTATTTATTTAAGGATCGTGTTAATTGTCAGTGAATTCCTTTTTCTTGGAATTTTATCGGATTCGTATCAATAAAGAATAACGCGTATCGCGTTCCGTTACTTATTTGCAGGCCGTGTTCCTTGCTAGCTGATTCGTATTTCCACTAAATAAAAATAGGAGCCTACAGTGAGCTACTTAGAGCCCTAGAAGGATGATAAAACATAACGATTACCTCGGCGAGTTATTTTCCTTGCAAGTGCATAGTTTTTCGAAATCCAGGTTGAATATACAATATGCACGCATACTTAAAAAGATTGATTATTCATTTGTATGAAAAATGGGGCTAGAATTTTGGAGATTCCATGTTTCGATCCAGTGCTCTTTACGAGAAAAATTATCAATCCAACCTGAAAAGTGCGTATGAATAGATACAGATTGAAAATCCGTTTACTTGCATTCACGCGCAAGAAGAGCGAATGCTGGTCGAATTCTCGAAAGTAAGATTGGAGCAACCAAAAATAGAAGAGCGATCAGAATGAATTTGGACAAGGTCGTGGCGCACTGGCCCGTCCTTGCGGGGCCAGCGGTGCTTCGCCCCCGGGTTAGGAAAATTTTTCTGCACCTGGGTGCTATCGAAGGGACGGCCTGTTTTGTATGGGTATCTTATCTGGAGCACGGGGAGATAATGATTATATACGAAATGTATGACTGGTGATCCATCGTGGCTGCTTGGAGTGGCTGATTAGTGCTGGATAGTACGGCGTGCGTCCCGAGTCCCGTCACGCTAAAAAGTCAAAACTGATCAGGTGCGAGTCAGATCCGGCGTAACTGTCACTTTAAGAAAAATAAGAGAGAAAGATTTTTTCACTCCGGGAACGAAACGCGATACTCTCCGTTCGAAAGGATGGCGCGTCGTCACAGGCACATGGTCGGATTCAGAATATTATTCGTCATTGCTATACCAACTATGTATTTTCTTTGCATGAGCATCGCCAATCAGTTCTCCATTAATGCGGCGAGTGACGCCAACGAGATTCACAACAGTGCGCGTGAGTATAGAGCTGTAAGGGATTTCTCTGTGTTGTGGTTCTGCTTGCGTGTCGTCCAACTGCTCATTCACTTTACTTTCCGTGGTCCAATACTCCTTATTTCGCGTTGGAACCCGTTGCTTGCCCGCGTCGAATGGTTTTACGAGTTTTCAAAATTTCTAAACAATTTTATCAGCATGTAGCTTACAAAATTTTACGTAAATTCATTCATCTGTTCTTACGTGCGATCTAAACTTGTCCTCACCTTGTCCAGTTCCTAAATTGTTCCGATTCTTATCGAATTCTTATCCTTCGATGATTCCATTCTCGGTCAGTTGGAATCGTTTTCCTCTTCTTCGTAGAAAATTTTTATTCGCTTCATCGACGATCACATTTTCGTGCTTACATCAGTGTTGGGTTTCATTGAGGAATACAGTCAATAGCATGCACCGAACACGGATAAGGATGCAAATAGATCCGCGACACTTCGCATCCGATAGGATTAATTAAAGACTTCATTGGTTTAACTCACGAAACTCGATTCGTCTTCAAGAGTTACGAAAGCTTCTACAAGTGGATGAGGTTGGCCTAGAAGAGTACGTGAGAGTAAATTGTACGGCACCGGCGATCGACGAGTTTCCCTCCGATGGATTCACGCGTCAACAGAGACAATCGGGCGCAGTGGCCATTCACTTCGTCATAGCGATCTATCTATTTCTACTGCTCGCCATCGTCTGTGACGACTTTTTCGTACCGTCCATCAAGAAGATATGCGAGAGTAAGTACGTTACAATGAACATAAAAAAGTCAGTTCGAATTGCTGTCGCGTATGCGTCGTCGAGTTTAAAAAGGGCATTTATAAAGAGGTCGATTTGTTAAAGAAAATTGGAAATCAAATAATTAAGATCGGGTGATAGTATTTAGAAAGAAATTAACTGCCTGTGTCTACTTTATTGTCGTGACAATTGAGCCGCTGACTTGTCAAATTGATTAATTTAAAAAAACAATACTAGATATAGAATGTATCGAGTGCTTGACGCTATAAGATTAAAAGCGACTATTCGATCGGTCCCTTTGGCCTGTGAGCGTCCTAATGATAAATAATTGTGCATTGTAATCTGCACTAGAATTCAGTATCTAAATTCAATATATTAAAGTTCTGACTAAAAGCATACAAGTATGCACGCTCTAGCTTTAAGCATATTTTTCATATCTTCAAGGTATTTGAAATAATAATGACCCAAATCACCTAATAACGCCAAGAAGATCCCCTGACAAATTTTGATTCTTTTGAAAAAAATATCAGGTCTGAGGGGGTTAAGAAATATCTGTTTTTATCCCCGAATTAGTAGCCCGTCTCGGCGAGATGTTTTAATAAGTACAGCGAAATATTCAGATTAATTCTTACGCTTAATACGTCCGATTTAATGATCGATTTAAATGGTTTGTAGCCGAGTGCCACGTTAACATTGTCTCTTATCAATATTTGGTAGCGGAGTGGCTTGCTATTAAGCGTATCTCGGGCGCAGTTTTGTGATGATAAGGCGATCCAACGTGATATCTTACGCCGTAATTTATTGACCGATCGTTGCAGAGATCAACGTCACCGAGGATGTGGCAGGTGCCACGGTCATGGCAGCGGCCAGTTCCAGCCCCGAATTGTTCATTAATGTCGTTGGAACATTCGTCACCGAGGGTGACCTGGGAGTTGGCACTATCGTTGGCTCGGCGGTCTTCAATATACTGGCCGTGCCGGCCTGCTGTGGATTGTTCGCAAAGCAGGTTAAACAAACGTTGTAATACGAAAGTTTTGAAATTTACAGATTGCAAAGTTGACCCGCGTAACGTGAATGCATTACACCGTACCCTTGTCCTTTCGAGAGTATACTATTCTCAAGTGTATTATCCCGATGTCTTAAATTCGCGTGGACCAGGTTCCACTCTCTTGAATATCAAAGCTTTCGTAAGGTACGATGTTTCCGATAATATACTATTAGTCGATCTTTCTTAGGTGTTGAAGTTGGAATGGTGGCCGGTGACCCGAGATGTTATGGCGTACGCATTCACCGTTCTGCTATTGATCGTGACCCTCCGAGACGGACGAATCGAATGGTACGAGGCACTGATTCTCGTCATCTCTTATATCCTCTACATCACTGGTGTGTATTGAGAGCGGTGGTGCATACCTTGCGAATTCATAAATATTTAACGTTAGCTGGCACGTAAAGCGGCGGTGCTTCCATCCTCGAGAGCTTCGCATACCGCCACGATTATCCTCGTCCTTTTGTTTCAGCTATGTGTTTCAATAGACGTATCAGCGGTTTTATGAAACGCGCCGTTTGGAGGAGAAATCGATACAGCAAGTTTACCGAGGAAAGCCCACTTATACTGAAAGGTGATTTATTAATAACCCAACACGACGATAATCGCGTTTCATTCCTATAATAGTTTAGACCTCTCTGTTCATTAGTTTGGAAATCTATCGATCGATAATTCTCTTTTCATTCGCCAATTTGCTTCGTCGTGTTGTCACTTTTGCGAAATAAATTTCAAAGTATTTCTCGTATCGGACACTGGCCTAAATACGAAAAGTTGCAGGCTCGTGCCAGGACATCGTCGTGGGATGCGGAGACAAAGAGGAAGAGGACGAGTCCCGTAAGTTGTCCGACTGATCTTATTTACATTGACGAAATCATGATGCTCTTCGGTGAATTACTTTCAGCCTAATATAAAAACGAGTTGGGGCGAGGTATATTCAATAACGTAAATCCTTTTTTCAAATACCTTTAAGGTTCGCTACCTTTGCAGCACTCGCACGGTGCTAAACTTTCCATATGCAGAAATTCTCTCTACTTTCTTTTGTAAAGGTAATCACTCTGTGGGTACGATTATTAAAACGAAACCGATTCGATCTTACAATTTCCAGTGGAAATCGTCAGTATGACGAGTTGGCCAAGCTCGGACTGTGAAAAGCTATGGTGGCTGCTCACTTGGCCCATTAATCTCATCCTGTTAATAACGATACCCGACTGCAGAAGGCAGTCACTAAAGTCATGGTATCTGGGAACCTTTCTCATGTGCATCGTATGGATAGCAGGCACATCTTACATCGTTGGATGGATCATCACCATAATTGGTAAATTCTTCTAAACCATCTGGCAATCTGCCAGGATAATCGTCCGATAATACACAGTTCTGAAATTAGAATAATATCCAATGACACTTTGAAGGGGACACGTTTGCGATACCGGACTCCGTTATGGGATTGACTTTCCTCGCAGCGGGAATGAGCGTACCTGAAGCGGTGTCCAGTGTCATCGTGACGAATCAAGGTAACGAATGACAAGATTAAATTTCCCACTCCGTAGTAAACGATACTTCCGTTTACTCCCGCGCTTAAACTGATTTTACCATTTCTCCAGCCGAGACTGGAGCGCAGGCTTTAGCATTCTGGACGAGCGTTATGACGTTACGGAAATACTTGATTTATTTTTAGGACACGGATCTATGGGAATAAGTAATTCGATTGGATCAAACGTCTTTGACGTGCTACTCTGCCTCGGACTGCCCTGGTTCGTCAAAGCCACCCTCTTACCAAGCAAATCCGAGGAGTATCATGTGAAAATCAATTCGCAAGGTTTCATCTACAGCTCGATATCCCTCTTCTCCACATTGATCGTATTGTACGGCTGTCTTGCGCTCAATCGATTCCAATTGAGTAAGAAAGTGGGAATCATTTGTCTCACCACCTATACAATCTTCCTGATATTTGCCTCGGTGGTGGAGCTCAATATTTTCTTCGTCGTCAATTTACCCGTATGCTCTCACTGAAGCAGCTCACAATTCTACGCAGAAATCAATCATTTTGCATATCATCCATTGCGTTCATTCTATAACTCATGAGACATTACGTTGCGAGTGTTAGCTCGCAAAGCGACAATTACTATACTCATGTTTATTGTGACTTTTGGCGAACGTTTCAAGGGAAATTCGAAGTCGGTGCGCCGGTGCCGCAAATAAGATTATTCCAAGTAAAAGATACAGTTAGAAAGTACATCCACATGGACGATAGAAGATTACATCGATTTTATTACGTTGAAACGCAATCTTATTGGAGTAAAGGGAATAGTGATCGTTCGCTCGGAATAGATCGTAATCTTTGATCTTTGACGCAAACGTTTTTACGTAGTTGACAAGAAACAATCGTTCGCACCTCACTACTGCACGGTTATCTCAAAGAATGATACGATAATAAAATAGCTTATCAGTTTTAGCGGTGCGCTGAAATATACCCGCAATTTTTGAATTGTTTCCCTCGTTCCGCCAGATGGCGTTGGTCTCGCCGTAAATTCCTGTCCAACCTGAACCGAACCTTGTTACTCTACTTCTCGATACATCTGTGATCAAAAAAGAAATATTAGAATTTTAAACAAAAAGCTTTTATAACGATTGTATACGTAGATTAAGTATATTCAGTGTATATTACCCTCTTCTCTTCTTTGACTATCCTGAAGCACAGCCGCAGAATATTATTTCGTTCAAATTTTCTCATCGTTTCGAATTTATAGTATAAGATTATGCAAGTATTATTTTATTGGCTCGTGATAATTTGCGCTTGTCCCGACTAAAACTACGTATTTAGTACTGCATTAAAGCTGATTAAAGCTCACAGTGTCGTACTATACATATGGTGTAGGTCGTGTAGGTTTGAAGGGTTTGAAGATTGCGGTTTGGAAATATTAAGGCAATTCCCATTGGCGATCTGAAGGTAACAGCGAATCTTCGCACGGCCACTGTGAGGGAATAACCTCTTGATAAGTGAAGTTTAGAATTACGAAATACAAGGAATATGCGTATATAACTTACCGGTCTATTAATCGTCAACGACGATAGAGTAAACCCGAATACTGACAGCAATAATTAAACATTGTAGGTTTACAATGTGTTGTTTCTTGCATTAATAATATTAAAGTGATACAACTGTGTTTCCTCTCTAGTGTAACCAAAGTGTTTCCGACAGTACAGCGTTGTCGACGCCCAGTTGCCAGTGAGTGTTTACGAGTAAATTTTCATATTAACATGCTAGTAGGCTAAAGTCTCTTAAACGGTAATGTCGCGAGAAAACTGGGCCTACCTATAGCCCGAACTACTGGGTGAACATAAATCAACAAAGCAAAGTGGTATATTTGACATAATAACCAAAATGGCGTCCCCCAAGACAATCTTTCTTTAGTGTGCGGTTGCATGCAACATTCGAGATCGTGATCGATGATGGTTGCCTCCTATTACATTTCTGTGCTCTCACAGAATCGTTCCACTTAGCAGGTCAAAATCCGGCGCGCCGGAGCTCCTATTTTGTATACTAATACGGACAGAATTTTGGAGTCAACCCGACGTTCGTAACGTGGCTGCGATATGTAACGTTTATGCTTTTTCGTAAGATTATTGCCTATTTACGATCGATTAAGTTCCAATATTATTACTATCCGAATGAATGAGCGAATGTAATGTCGAGAAGCATAAGTCTGGTTTCTTCCTCTTGACTTATGAGTTTTACATCGCATACCTTTCCTTATCAAGGATAACTCAGTATGCTTGATCGTATATTGGCCATACTCGTTTCGGACAATCATTTATCTTGGTCAACGTCTCGAATACTCGTGTACCCTGCACAAAATTCTTATATCAATTATAAATACTTCTACACAGACAAGTTTATTAGATTATTTTCACTATTGAATTGTTTTATAATTTATGCATACATATCCAATAACTTCTTGTTCATTTGCTTGTTGACAGATCAAGAAGACAAACATGCAGACAATAAAATGTGTGGTCGTAGGAGATGGAGCAGTGGGTAAAACATGCCTGTTAATTTCATATACGACAAATAAGTTTCCATCCGAGTATGTGCCGACTGTGTTTGACAATTATGCTGTGACTGTCATGATTGGAGGAGAACCGTACACATTAGGATTGTTCGATACCGCTGGTAAATATTTCTATTAATTCTTTTGTTAAATTTTATTTTCTTCGTAAAGCATAGCTGCATAAGGTATACGATAGCAGAACTAAACATTATATTGTAAAATATATATGCCCGTTGGCTATCGGACAGTACCTATCGCCAACAAGAGAAAGAATAGGCACAATTTCTTATACCATAACACATCAGATTTTAATATTAATCGTTCTGTATATGCATATAGGCCAAGAAGATTACGATCGACTGAGGCCATTAAGTTATCCACAGACGGATGTATTCCTCGTCTGCTTTTCAGTTGTATCTCCATCGTCGTTTGAAAATGTAAAAGAAAAGGTACGACATGTACTATTTTGGCATGCACGTAACGAGTCTGCTGGAAAGTATGGTAAAATTCAGTGCGTTTATATGTAATATCGTATATTTTTTAGTGGGTTCCAGAAATTACACATCATTGCCAAAAAACGCCATTTCTACTGGTAGGCACGCAAATCGACTTACGAGATGATGCCGCCACTATTGAGAAATTGGCGAAAAATAAGCAAAAACCAATATCTGGGGAGCAGGGGGAGAAATTGGCTAAGGAACTGAAAGCAGTAAAATATGTTGAATGTAGTGCGTTAACTCAGGTACGATAGAGATGCAGAACTACTCAATTGCAAAATGAAATTGAATGCACGGCTAACCAATACTTTATAACTTTTCAGAAAGGTTTGAAAAATGTTTTTGACGAAGCAATTTTGGCGGCTTTAGAACCTCCAGAGCCAGTTCGAAGAAGAAGATGTAATATACTATAAACAGCAATCTGCGAATTTGAATGGTCATTACGGACGTTCTAAAATCCGTAAGCTGCATTATTCAAAATACTTTAACAAGTAGATAAGACGCGACACGAAAAAGCGCAGCCAGGCCACGTGCTGCATCGATTAAATGTCGATGCATATTTACAAGTATATTTGGGCTACGATATCTACACTCTTGAAAATTAAGCTAACGTCGTACTCCGATGTTTTATAGAATTTCTTATCGCAACATAGAGATTCTAACATAAATCACATTCTTAGTGATTTCCTTTTTATACTTCCACGTCGTGTAAAGCGTGCACGTATTAATAAGCATACGTATTAAGTTATAAAATTTCTGTTTAGGACAACTTGCGGTCCGAGCGTGCATTTTTTTATGATTACAAAGAATCCGTGTGCGAGCTTCATCCAGAAATAGTTACATCTATAAGAATGTGTTGAGGAAGCTGTAAACTAGGCAGATATTTGATATGCAAGATGTTTTTAATAATAAATTGGTAAAGTCTCTTTTGATAAATGGTGTTTTTTGTTTTTTTTTTTGAGCGTATATTCTACCTTTACATTTACGAACGTGTTGCCCGACTTTCCACCGGCTTTTCTTTTTTAAGAAGTCAATGGCCATATGTACATTTGCGCATGCGTAATCGATTGATTTACGCGTAAGGATAATGTGCATATAGTATACTCAGTGAAAACTAAAGTATTTAAAATTAAAGTGCACGTATCGCTGTATTTGCCCGATGTAGAAAATTGCTTTACCGGATTAGGTGAACGAGCTGGTATTTCTTTTCGGGTAAAGTTCAACGCGCTCGAAATAATGTACACATAGACATGGTTCTCTTTGCCTATTTTTCGAATATACTTATATTATTCTTTTAATATTCCACAAAATTCATCGGAGGGTGGAGCGTACATTCTGAACTATGCAAATTCTTCTACTGTGTGGTGCACGTCGAGTGCCACCCAATTGTAGAAATTCCTAACACTCTTTTACGGACACAAATTATATAATACTTCGCACTTACAATTAATGGTCACGCTACGATTGGAGCACATGGCTATTTAATTTCATAGGCCGTAATGGTAATTGTTTGCAGTCTTTGGTGCATCCAGAAAAACTGTGTAGGCATATACACGTTAGACCGTTTGTTAATTCATTCTTCTTATCTCTCAGACATTGGTGAGGTGCGGTCTTTACGAGGCAGCGGCGGCAATGACTGGACACGCAGTTCTTACTAATGGATCCGCTCAAATGTAAAATCGCGCATAACATTATCATTGCACGCTCGCGTTCTGGTTCGGTTCTTTCCAACGAATCAAATCAGTTAGATTCTTCCCCGCAGGGTCTCTCGTCGGCGTGTCTCTACGGCGCGTAAGGAGAAACGGATAATAGAAACAGCGCGCGACTATTCGAAATACTGAAAAGTACGATAACACTTTCCGCAAACGTGTCACAGCTCTTCGATAATGCTTCCTCTCTTCGTTGAGTTCTACACGTGTACTTTATTTCACCCCTGTAGCCAGCTTGCGCCTCCTTCGTCCAAGTTCTCAAGCGAATACCCTGCGCGTTACACGGAATTCGATTAACATTGCGATACACGTTTATTAATAGGTGAGTCGCCGTAAGCGGCTTTTCGTTAAACACGTCCCTCGTGTTCCGAGTATCGTTTCGTGTGTATCCCAGGTGGAGCGTTTTTCCGCTAAAACTGTTTTCAATTCCTCATCGGGCGAAAGTATCGGTGGGTGGCCTGAAATGTGTAGGAAGTGGTGCGCGGAAAGAACGTATTCTATGGGAGAATATTGAACAATCTCGTTTCTATCGTTACAATTGCCTATTGTAATTAGCGCATCGTTCATTCCTATTGGACTTCTAATTGCTGTCGGCATGGAAGGTGAGAGATTAAAAAAATCACAATAAAATTGAAAAGCATACCTTGTGGTTTCGAGAAGGAACTCGAAACGCCGTACGACAGGTACGATGGCTGTGCACGAATTGCAAACAATTTCATTTGAAAATAATTTATCGACTCGTGCCCTGCGTCAGTCTATATTTCAAGGAATCAGTTGCATTAATCTTTACCGGTTACAGAGAATGGAGCTTAAAGGGAAATTTAACGAAGGAGGACTGTTATTGTCCGCCGTGGTTGTACATAAAACGCACAAACGTTTAATGAGATTTGCATTTCAACGGAAATTTTGCACAATCACCAGGTGTGTTTCTGTCAGAACTGAGAATGAAGTGAAACAAGGGAAAAGGGCAAGCTCGAAGTAAATTCGGAGGACAATTTGTATAGCGAATAATCTCTCTTTGGGATTGGAGCAGGGCGACTCGAAACGTTCTATTTATGATATGTTTCACCCTTTTTCGAGCTAAGGTGATCGGTCATTGTAAACACCTACGAGAAATTGTTCGTAATCACCGTGTTCTTGTCCATTTCTCTCTCTTCCTTTCTTTTCCTCTTTAAACTTTCACTCTTCCCCGCTGTCTCGAACAAACAGGCGACAACTTTAAATCTTATTTCTCCTGCGTTGTTAATCAACATTTGGCACATTAGAAGTAGTTGGCTCATCGAAGATGGAGAAAGTTAGTGGGTGCAATTGAAGCGGCCACGCTTGCGATTATGGCCGTGTTGCGAAATATCGTGTATGTGTGTGTGTTTTGTGTGTACATATATACGACCAGACGTACCGGGCTCACGCGTGTATCCTACGCACGCTAATTCTCCTTGTGTCGCAGAAGAATCGGAAAGGAAAATTCTCTCGGCGAAAAAGTTTCAACGGGATTCGTCGTATTCCGCGCATTCTAAATTTTAAGGAGCCGTAATGTATATCGACGTCGGTACGTTCAAACCGAAGGAAAAGATTTTAACGAATACACATCGATAAATACACGACATCGTCGTCCAGGCTGATTTGTACTTGATCTTTGTGCGTATGTAACTACCCTTCCTCACTATGAAAATAATACTCACATACTGCTCTACGGCGATCACCTTACAAATAGATGCTCTGTACAATGTTTCTCTTTCATTCTTCGGTAATGTTTCCTTTTTTTTTTTCTTCGTTTCTCTTCCTGTTTTCTTTTTCACTTCTCTTTTTTATTTCACCGTCAAAACTAATTCTAAAAATGACTTATCCTTCGGTAGTAGTAGTAGTAGTAGTAGTAGTAGTAGTATAGTAGTAGTAGTAGTATAGTAGTAGTAGTAGTAGTAGTGGTAGTCGGTATCTTAACGTCGTACGCTAAATGTTAATTCCTCGTGTTAATGACTAGCGATTGACAATTTCGAGTGCCTTCTCTGGTACGATCGTGCGCGACTCCGTGGGAACGGGAAGCGAGTTCGACAAATATTCTTTGGAGTTAAAAAAGTGAGAACCACGGATGGTCTCTACCGCATCGCCGCACGATCGTCCGCGAGGAATGGGACTCGCTGGTTGCACGAAGTCGCATTGGTGGGCGATGGTACGAGTGGATTGGCACGCGTGTACTTACACGATTCGCCGGGAAGGGCGAATGTAAATTCGGAAGTGGTCACGCGAACTTTCACGAGAGTATCTTCCCGAAGCTTTTCTATTGTTCGATTAACCCGCACAAGAGGATTCGACGATCGGTAGAAGCATAATGAGATCTGGTGAATTCTTCGACGTTGAGAGATATTCTATCCGCACCGAATCTTACAAAGAAACGAAAAATTACGGATGCCTTCGATGTTCCACTGGTCGTCTACCGTTGCAAGATCAAAGCAATCAGGTCAATTTTTCAACGTCGAGAAGTGTGAATTTGCGAATGATACAAGAAAATTAAAAGTTCCGTGTGCAAGCAATTTTCTAATGGGCGATTAACACGCAGAAGAGAGTTCAACGATAGGTAGGATAGGAAAATGCAATCGGGTCAATCGTTCAACGTTGAAAAACAGTTTCGAATGATACGAAGAAATAAATAATCCCGGGTACTCTCATTTCTTCCACTGGTCGTCTACGACGCAAAGCAACCGCGCCAATTTTTCAACGTTGAGAAATATGAATTGCGAATGACACAGTTAAATGAAAGATCCCGCGTCTGGTTTATAAAAAATTACGCTCCCGCGTAAATCGCGCGCTTACTTATCAACGCTCCCTTCCTAACTTCTTCTTTGGCATTGATTTGGTTCGTGGCATCAATTCGCGAGACTGCTTTGGCATTCTGACGTTTACGTCGAGTCACGTCTCTCCCACAAGCTCGTATTATTAGTTACTCGAGTGGGCGAGACTTCCTTTATCGATCCGTGCCGACGGGAATAGTCATCTCCGCGTTCCTGATCGTGGAGGAGATAGCGCGTTTAACTAAACCTTAGATTTTATCAGCCGTCGTGGGTGATTCTCACTAAATTTGCATCGTCGAGCGAAGGATTCCGTTCATCGTGATCGCCGTCCCGACGATTTCTAAGATCACAATTAAAAAATCGGGTAAAAATTCGATCTAAAATTAAATCGAACCTCGCGGTAAATTGCGAGAGGATCGCAACAGTAACGATAATGGCAAAACGGTTATGCGCGATAAGAATTAAATTCCCCTTAACGCAAAATTCCTCTTGCTGTTCGAAGTGAAGCGTTAACGAGCGATAGGATCTGCGTGGGAAAAGAATAGCGCGCTTGGGGTGTCGTAATGGGATAACAGCCGCGACGTACAAAGGGAAGATGGTGAACAACGCGACAGTACGAGAGGATCTAGGACGGGCGTCCCAGCAACGAGGTTACAACAACGGGAACGTGATTCCGCGGTTTCCCATCCTCTCAGACGTTCATCGCGTAATAAATAGGATTCTGAGAATTAGATGGATGAGACGAGATGTTCTCGCGATGTTCCATGTAAGAGGATGAGGAAGCGGGCACGTTGGCGCCCGCTTGCGAATAATCGTGACAGGGCACGCTGGCCGCTCCCTCGGGCACGCCGCGTTCCGATGGTGCGTAACAATCGACCACTAGGCGTTGCTGTTGTTCTCTGAACTGGTGCTGTTGCTGCTGTTGCTGCTGATACTGATGGTACCGGTGGTGCTTAGTCGGCGAGGATAGCGCCGCCGTGGGTAGAGACGAGGACAGCGAGATTAAACTTGGAAGGATCACCTGACCTCCACCGCTGTTCTCGCAAATGTTCTCGCTCGCGATCTGATCCGAAGTAATGATCGAGCTGGTGGCCACGGTGGAGGTGGAGGTCAAGGTCGCGGTGGACATCGTGGAGGGGGTGGCGACCGAGACGGCGGCGGAGGTAGCGGATGAGGAAAATGCCGAGGACGAGGTGGCCGCGGAGGAGGACGAGGACGAGGAGGCCGAAGATGAGGAGGAAGATGAGGCTGCGGAGGACGAGGATGAGGTCGACGAAGAAGGGGACGAGGAGGACGAGCATATAACCTGTCCCTGCACGTCGGTAGCACTGTGTCCCACGTGCACTTGGTAAACCTGGTATCCACCAGATGCACCTGGCAAGGTCCCGTTCAGCATGGTGGAGCACCGATTAGGAGCGATCACGGCGTAAGCAGGTGGAGCGCTGGAACCGGAAACGGAAGCCGGATGAAGTTGGTAAGGCGCTAGCTGGTGATGATGCTGATGATGCTGATGATGTTGAACGTGGAGCGGATGAACGGTGGCTTGAGGGATTGGCGAGAGCGCGATGTTGGACAGACGAAGTTCCTCGGGCTGATGATGATGCAGGTGAACGTGAAGTGTTTGTTGTTGGGCTGTTTGAGGTGAGACGGTGTTGGAGGCTGGAGGAGCGGTGGACGTTAAGGAACCGACTGCCGTCGAGCGACTGTAGTACCTAGCGTGCTGCTGCTGTTGTTGCAGGGTCTGGTGTTGCTGCAGATGATGCCGCGTCGGCGGTTGCTGTTGCGGCTGATGCTGAAGGTTCTGCACCTGCTGATACCCAAGTTGTCCATGGCGCAAGGTCTTACCCTGACGCGGATACGGATAACGCTCGAGATGAGCCGCGTAATTGGTGGACGACTGCTGCTGCGGGAGGACGCGCTGTATGTTCTGATAGGTCGGATCCGATATGCTATTGTAAGGTACGAAGTACATTGTTCGGTAACATTTCGTATTGGCGGGTAGCACGTTGGGTAGTAGCGCGTTGTTAGCGTGACGATAATTGGATAAGGCAACGGTTGGGTATCGATGCGACTTCGCGATAGCTAGGTCGTTCGCGTAAACCGCCGCCGCCGCCGTCGGCGGCGGCGGAGGTGGTGGTGGGGGTGGAGGTGGGGGCGGTGGTGGCGTTTCGTCCCCACTGCCGGCGACGCGCAGCATTCGAAACTGAGCAGCCGCTGCCGCTGCCGTTGGCTGCTGATGATGGTGATGGTGATGATGATAATGATAATGCTGCTCCTGAAAGTATTGCTGATCGCTCTTCTGCTCCTGATAGGCGTGCGCCCCGACGTCCGTGACGGTGGACCCCTCGCCAGGTGGAATCAGGGTCCGCAAGAAGGCTCGTTCCATGTACGAGCCCACGTGCGCCTGGTCCAGGGAGTTCTTAACGTTCACCGTGCTCTCGGCGATCGTCTGATAAATGTTGTCGATCTGCCTCTGCATCGTGTTTATTCGATCGATCGTGTCGATGTCCCTAGGACCGATCTCGATGTTGCCAATCGTCTTACCATAGGCATCCAATGCGAAATCTTCGTTCCTGGAGTCCACCGACAATTCGCCGACCTTAGCGTCGATCTTGGCCACCATGGGATCCTCGTAGACCGGCCATTGCGGACGATAATTGCCCTCGACGTCGGGAAAAGAATTCTTCGCGGAATTATGCGTGTCGTAAATCTCGTGCGAAGGATTCTTAACAGGTTCGTTAGCTACCTGAGGTTTAATCCCTCTCACCGATGGTCTCCGATTGAAGCCGTAGTCGTTTAATTCGTCATCGTCGTCCGCGTCGTCGTCGGCATCGTCTCTCACGTTGTTCTCACCTTCGCTGCTCCTAGCCTTGAGAATGTCGTCCTCGCAGGTACCGTCGATGTTACCGTCACGCTTGTTTCCTTGATCGTGGCCGCCGGCATCGCCTACGGGGCCGTTGCATTCATCGGCCACGCTACCAGCTCCGTCCCCACGCTCACCGATAACCCCACCGTTGTTCTCATTCACGATAATCTTATTAGGCATCCCCATGATCCCGTTGCTCCTCTCGTTATAATCGTTAAACGACAATCTGCGTAACGACAGCCCGTCGTCCAGGTCGTTGTATCGGCGCTTAATGCGCTCCGTTCGCGACTTATCCTGCTCGACGAACGCCAGAAGCTCATCGGTCATATTATCTCCTTTATCGATCGGTGTACCCTTCGCGACATCCGGCGGATTTACGTGGCTTCTTCTCTCCTCGCGCCTCAACGCCGCCTCGATGTCTTCCAGACTGTAACACGCGTCGTCGTTGTAAACCACGTCGTGACTGTTCAAATGCGACACCCGCGAATCGTTCCGGTAGTAAGCCTCCTGCTGATCGTCCGTGCTGTTCACCGTTACGCAAGAGAGAGGCGCCAGGCTCGACAGAAATTGTCTACGCACGTCGTAGTTCATTTTAGGTATGGAATTTCGGGATGAGTAATCCTTTCCTAGGATCGTTCGGTCACCGTTACCGATCCCGATGTCCGGCAGTTCCTGCTCCATGCTTCTCTTGTGGCTGAACATTTCGGTGATCTTTCTGTAGGTCGGCTGACCGTGGGAATGATCGTTTCCGGTGCCGACCGACGCGGGCAATCCCGTGACGGAATCGTTGAAGTTCAGGGACGGCGACGGAGCGGTGCTGCTGCTGATGGTTCTCAGCTTGTAAGTCGGAGCCGTCGTGATCGTGGCCGTGGTCAGGGTCGTTATCGCTACCGATCCACCGGCCGCCATTCTCGTGACCAGCGGCTGCTCGTTGGGCGTCGTCATCGCGATGGGTCCTGGCGCGCTGCCCATGGTCATGGTGGAAGGCATCACCGCCATGGCCGCAGCCGCAGCTGCGGCAGCCGCTAGGCTGACGGTGGTGGTGGTCGAAGCGGAACTGGACGAGACGGTGGACGCTTGCCCCGGTAATCCCACGATGCTTCCAGGTGGACTGACCAACGACATCGTGGGCGTGCTCAAGGTCGACCATCTGGAGTCGTTCATTTGGTAGCTCCTCTCAACCGGTGGTCCCTCCTCCCCGGATGGCGAGGTACGCACAGGAATGTCAGGAGCCTCGCCGATCTCCGAATTGTCCTCGTCCTGGTCGATGCAGGTCAACTGCCTGATTCGCTCCTCCAAGGAAAGATCCTTCGAGCGCAACGCCTTCTTTCTCGAAGCGGTCGCATTGTCGAGGCTACGTCTTAGCGTGCCCCTATCCAGCGTTCTCTTCTTTATTATTCCCATCTCGTTCTCCATGGACTCGCCGCGCTTACCTGCCAGCTTGGACCTCTTGGTGGGGTCGTAAAGGCGTAAGCTCTCCCCAGCGACGAGAGACTTCCGACAATCCTCCGCCCCGTCGTCTTCGTACGCGACGGAAGAGGAGATCGGCTTGGCCAATGGCGCCGGTGGCGGTGATATGAATCTCGGATCTGGAAAGAGTTGTCTCACCGCCGAGTTCGGCTTCAGGCTGTTGCTCGCCAAGGACACGTTACCCAGCTTGAAGGTCAGGGACAATTCCGAGGCGTCGGACGTTCCTCTTCTCAGTCCACCGATCGTTGCAGCTCTCGGGGTCTCTTTCCGATGAAGCTTCTCCTCCCTGTCGGAATCCTCGCGGTTCGATTCGCACGGTAGCTCGATCCTATCGCTAGCTCGGTCGATACTGTTCGTCGAGGCGAAATCGTTTCTGACGAGGTCATTAGCGTCCTTGACTATTTTGGCGGAATGAAGTGCGCTACTACCGTCCATACAATCGGCACAATCACCGTTCGCGGAAGTGGAACGGAAGGGTCCGTTCACCGCGTAAACGTCTCCGCTCTTGCTCAATTCTTCTACCTTCTCGAAGGAGCCCATCTCGATCGTCGAGTGACGATTCTTCTCCTCCTCGCTCACTTGCCGCACGATCCGCCGCTCGGTTACCGTAGTCATTGTGATCGTTTCCACGAGGTAACGATGGTGCCCCGAGTGTTCTGTGAAAGGAATGCGAAAAGAAGATGATTAGATTGGCGGGTGGGATGGGGTAGCTAAGAAAGTGATTCCAAGTACGGTTCGCGATGGAGACACAAAGGACCCGTAGACAGATATAATTGGGCAGATAAAAGAGTGCTCGTTGTTACGAAAGTGGCTTAAGTTACGAGTGTGGAAGAATTTCATCTATCATTCGTATCGTATTAAGTGAAAATCTTCTCCATTCGAACGATAAAAGTGTAGATTCGTCGTTGGAGATAAGAATTAAGAGCCGTGCACCACTTTTGTATGTACTAGCGTTATTCCGGGTTAAAGAGCGCTACGAGGAGGAACAAAAATAATATATTAAATCAAATTCCACCGAAGAAGCTTTGTGTTTGAATTGAATCCAAACGATGCATCGGGACGGTAAAAACGTAAACAGCATCGTGCGCTTGTACTAATTGGTATGCGTCGCGGCAAATCGCTCGTGGCATAAACGGAAGAAGGGGGAAACCGTGGACAAGGTTCATAAAGGTACGTGACACGAAAGAAGCGTTCGTATTTAACTCTAGTCATCGGCAGAGACAGTACCGGAATTGGCAGCATTTTCTACTTTATAATCATCCTCCTTCTCCAGGCGTCGTTCCCCCTGTTTGGTCTTCTCCAGTGCACCGCCCGTTTCGTAACTGTTCTCGTGCTCGTCCGGTGCTGCAAACGAAACCGTACGAATGAATAGGGAGAATATATCTCGCGTTTGTACGAGCCTACGATAATTATGGCCCGCTATTGTAATCGATCTTGCGGTCAACGCGTCAGGTGGATCTCCCTAGACCGGAAGCAAAGTGGGACCGCAAACTTCAGGAAGCCCCGATCGACGTGTGCAAGGGCAGATATCGAGAAATACGAGCCATTTATTTTCCAAGGGATCGAACAGTTACGTCTGTTGATGTTTCAAGCGAAATAAATTCAAGATAATTTCGACTGCGGCCGAATTATCCTCGAAATTTTGAAAGAAAAATAGACTTACTTTGTTTTAAGAATAAGCTTGATGTGAGAATGGGGATCGCAATTTATGCGTTAAGAATATTCGCCGAACAATGTAAACAGTGGCTTAAACAGTGAATATTTCTGAGGTGTGCGTCGGGTGTTTAAAGGGTTCCCAGAAGGCAATTTCTTACTTTCTACAAATGGTTAAACCCTCGGAATGTCGCGGGCGTGTGAGCGGACGATGAGATTCGCGATAGACGATTAAAAACGCAGTCCGGAAAAGAATCTTTTGTCGTGTCCCTTTCGCATAGGAGGAATCGGAGGGCCCTACCGGTCTGCGACAGTACGACAGTGCGCACGTTCGCATGGGCCGTAAGAAACGATTATCGCGTTCACCTACAGCGTGTTCTCCTACCACCGGAGATACGCTACGGTGCGTATCCGGTGAGTGAGAATGTCGCCTCGTGTACGGTCACTCGAAAGTACGCACTGCTCCCTGGACGCTCACTCCCCCGGTTATTCACGTGCTCGAAAACTCAACATTCCTGTAACGCACCGTAACGTTACGACCCTGGTCTAGTCCGTAAGCGAAGCTCGCACAGGCAAACCAAACGAGCTTCATCCTAGGAAAATTCAAGCAAATGACCTCTTAACAGTCTTAACTTCTTAAGATCGTATGCCGCACGATGAAAATGATTACGAATCGTTTGGTGTTTTCGCGCGTTTCGTTTGTTATTAATTTGTATCTACTAGTCGTCCATGTGGGGTGGCGCAATAAGAGCTGACACTTATTATACAAAATCCTTTGTCGTTATTCAAAGATGTAAAAACAAATATGCAAATTCAGTTGCGATTCGTTACAAGACATATTCCATCCTGCGTTGATATTGTGGGATCTCACGTTCCGGATCACGAAGATGCATGAAACTTTTGCGATATTAAACATTACGATACTCGAGTATATCCATATTCCGTATTATTTAAAGATCATACTTTTTTCAAATCTCGATAACCGGACTCAAGAGCGTACGCAATTGGCCGCACCGATGGAAGAACTATTCTGAAAGTGATTCGACGTCGGCCCTACTTCTTACGCCAAGTCGCAGATTGAATTTCGGCGCGAATCTCGGAGGCGCCGAAAGAGGAGACGAACCTCTATTAGTCTAGACCGCAAGGAGAGAGAGAGAGAGAGAGAGAGAGAGAGAGAGAGAGAGAGAGAGAGAGAGAGAGAAAGAGAGAATGCGTAATAATTCGCGAGGGCGTCCTCATAAATATGGATTAGAATAATAAGAATACGCGGATTCCTGTTATTAAAACAGGATGCGTCGCCTCGGCACGAAAGTGCAGCACGTGGGAAAGTCTCAACGCCCCGCACATCCTTCCATTAGACTTCTATTCGCCTATAGCCGGGCATCTATCTCGTGGGAATGTATTTCTCGCTTACAATCGAGGGAAATTACATGCCCGTGGGCTGGCATTTCCTGCTGAGGGCCCTTATCTCCCGGCTCTTAGTCCATCGACGTGTCCACGAGATAATTTCTCGGCAACGAGAGAGTGCGCGAAAGGTATTTTTACACCGGGTTAAATAAGATCTTCCCTTACCGTCAAACCGACGGGGTAGGTCGCCGAGTCGTTCTAACTCCTTTCATCTTACACTCGAGGACCATTCGAAAGAGCGAGAAGATAAGAGTAAGATGTAATAAGCTGCGTAAGTGGTTCTTAACAAGAACAGGCTGATGCTTCAGGAATTCGTTACAGGTGTTTCGTGAAATTACGAAAGCGCGGTCTATCACACGGAAAGTTTGGAACTTTTAGCGAAAGCCACGCGCGTTCGTGTATTTCATCGTCGATTTACGAGCTCGACGATTTTGGCATACTTTCCTTGTAATCAACCTGTACGTGGCACTTCTGAGAACCAACGAGTCTACGTAACAAGATTTCTCATTATCCCACGTAATCGCGAGCCCGATTGTCGAGGAAGGTCGCGCGTTCGAGCATTTTATTTTGCATTTCTGCCCGAAGCGACGCGCGTACCAGGATTTCTCGTTACTTCGCATAATCACGAGTGTTCGATCATCCGCAGCTTTCCCTTTACCACGACGATCGGATGATATTCGCTTCGGTCGAGGAGTGAACGTAAATCGAATTGAACCGATAGAGAGCGAAATCCTCTTATTGCGACTGGCACCAGACCGGTAATATTCCAAAGGAAAAATCTGATTTCACGGAGAAATCGAATTTTACCTAGAAAATCTTTAAACTTGCTCGCGACGACAACCGTACGAATCTACAACAACATTTACAGTCGTAACCGCTAGATTCGCCTGTGCCTCGCTTCAGGTACCAAACGAATTCTTCAATCCCTTTTTACATCGCGCGCGACGAGGGTAGGACGGCTGCTCCGAGGGAAACCACAATGTGGAACATTATCTTCTTCGAAGAGAAACAAAGAGAAAGAAAAAAGAAAAGAAGCGTACCGAGCGTTACTATGCATCGTTTCGATAATTGCTTCTCAATATTTTCCTATTCCCGGACACCGTGTTTTACCTTGGAGGAGCCGGGGGGACACGCTCGACGAATGCTCCACACTCACCCATCGCGCATCGGTGATAGCAGTTACATTCGGTGCACGCCAGTCTAGGGGGCGGGGGTGGTGGCGGGGGTGGGGGTGGAGGCGGGGGTGGTGGGGGCAGGGGTGGCGATGACGTCGACGAGGTACGCGGACCACACGCACCTCCTCCACCAGTTCTCCTCTTCGTCACCTCCTCCTCCTCTTCCTCCTCCTCCTCCTCCTCCTCTTGCGCGCAGACGTCTTTGTAACCCTCTGGCGGACTGAGGGTTTCGTGGTGCTGGCCGTGTCGCAAAATCGTCGTGGAGTCGAGCGATTCCCTGGCATCCTTCGCGGTGGAAAGAATTCTATTATTCTCAGCTTTTGCCGCACTCGTCGTCGCTCGCTCCATTCTGCCACATCCATCCTCGCGCCTCCCCCGTTGCTTCTCCTTCTCGCCGGCATTAGCCAGAAGAGCATTACCACCGGACTGTCTCGTCATTTTTTCCAACGTTACGTTCTGCGCAGCCCTCTCTCCCATCCCTTCTAACGCCTCCTCCCCACTCGCTTGTAACTCATCCTCCTTCAACCCCATCGTCACTTCCTCCCGCATTCTCATCGCATCCTTCATTATCCTCTGCTGCTCGCCATCCTCCTCATCCTCCTTGACAATTCTCGTCCTCGTCCCTCGTCCTTTCCTCGAGCCCACGCGCTTTCCGCTATTATCCTCTCGATTTCGCTCGCCCTCGTCCTCGTCGTCATCCCCTTCATCCTCGTCCTCCTCTTCCTCCTCCTCCTCCTCTTCTTCATCCTCCTCCTCCTCCTCGTCCTCGTCCTCTTCCTCGTAGACGTCCTCGTCGTCAGCCCTCCTCCCGTATCGATCGTTATCCCCGAGGCCAAAGTGAAGATTCAATTCCGCGCGGCATTCCTTGCAGCCCCCCAATCGTATTAGCTCGTGCTCCTGGCAGCAGCAGTCGCAGTCCTCCTCGTAATCGGCGCAGCACTCCTCCTTTATCAGTATTATGTAATCTGCCGCGAAGAACTCATTGAGCTTCTCGTTTATCACCACGCGATTCCTCTGGCCCTTGCTTTTCTGGCCGGGCTTCTTTAGCAAGGACTTGAGCGCCTTCGCCGGCACCTCGGCCGACGGATACTTACTCCCTTGATCCTTCATCCTCGTGTATCCGTCTCACGATTAATATTCGAATTCTTCGTCGAGGTCCGTGGAAGGTCTTGAAATCTCGCTCCGCGCGCTACTCGATGCACGGCGCGTTCCTCGCATCGCTAATCGTTATCGTAGCGAGAACGCGCCGCGAATGGTTCCACGAGAGGACGTTCCATGGTGGTGGGTCGGAGGGACGATTAACATTGGATACGATCCACGGTGAATCTTGTCTTGCTGTCCGACGATCTCACGTCTCTCGCGGAGGCTCGTATCCCTCTCCCTCGTTACTCGAGCAACGCTTCCTCTCCGTAGGAGCAACAGTAGCAATTATTCGTGACGAGGGAGCGAGAGAAAGTAAGAGAGCGAGAGAGAGAGAGAGAGGTGTGCGTGAATCGGGAGGATCGATGCGAGCAGGAGCCGATGGTAGTGGCGCGAGCTCCCGTAAATATTCTATTCGTCCTGAGAAAGCGAGAGAGGCCAAGCACGATTTTATTATTCCCTTCGCGACGTTGTCCCCGTTCGAGTCCCACCTCCGACGACGTAGCGGCAATCTCGACGAGGCGCAGTGAAGATTCGAACGACGACGCCGGGCACCGAAGCGTGACGCGAAATGAGCTGATCCCAATTGTAAATGGACTTTCGTTCCGTTCGGAGACCGCGAGTAAGCGTCTCTTCTACCACGAGTTCCCGTTACGAGATTTCCCCGGAGTTTCTCCTCTCTCGGCCCCGTTCATCGTGGAATCGATTCTCTACGAATTTACATCTCGCATCGCTTGCGAATTGTCGGCGGCTGTTGGCTGGTGCCGGCGCGGCTCTATCGTAGAGAACGGTGCTGCCACCACCACCGCTACCGTGCTTTCGTTTACTTCGATGCCACCGAGGGATTAGCTATATCCTAGAATGTGGAAATTGCACGTTACGCGAGCACTCTACGCGCTCCGTTATCGCTACTCTTCGGCTAGGAAGATCCTTTTTCTCTCGTGGAGAGAAAAGAAAGTCGGCGGGGGCGGTGGAGAGCTCGGTGGTGAGAGAGGAGCCGATGCAACCTCGGCCAGTCGGTGCGTGCTTATCGATCTTATTCAGGAAGGTGTAGAAGCCCACGTTGGACCGTGGTTTCTTTCCTACCCCGTCACGTCACGTTTCCGCTCATCGCATGAATATCGAGCGCCGGCCCCTTGCCCTTTTCGCCAACCCACGCTTCTTCTTCGAGTTCGTAGACGGGGCGAGAAACCGATTGCGCACGATTGCCGGACGGCGATCCGCGTTATTGGATCGCAGATGTCGCGCGAAACGGTGCAACATTTCTAGCGATTCGTTCGAACTTGCTTCCGGGCAACTCGAATTTCCCGGTCACATACCACTTCCGCCATACGAGCGGCTCCGATCGCTAATTCGCTTCCGGAACTTTCGCGGAACGACCGTCGCGAACTGGCGTCGCGACCATACTGCAAACGAAA
Organism: Tiphia femorata; assembly: GCA_944319695.1. NCBI lineage: Eukaryota > Metazoa > Arthropoda > Insecta > Hymenoptera > Tiphiidae > Tiphia > Tiphia femorata. The sequence goes on from OX090902.1 coordinate 9,687,478, forward strand.
GTGAGCGCCGCGACCCTGCTCGTACTCCCTTCGGCTGGCATCGTCGAGCCTCGGTTACTCTCGGCGATGGTCGGCCCATCTCGCTAGTTTCCGCACTCGATCGTGGCCCATCGCGCCCATTCAACAGTCGATACTCTCGCAAGCTCGTTCCTCGAGAATCGAGAATCGGGGGCGTCGAGCTTCGAGCTTCGACCCCTGTGCAATCTCGAGCCCTCTCACCCTCGATGCTCGCGAAGGGACGCGATTATTTTTCGCTACATATTTTACGACCGCGCTCGCTATCTCGTCTTTCTTCTTTTCATATGCAACGTTTATGGGGACGCGTTTTCTCGGTTGAAAAATACATTTCTTGCTATTTACAACGAGCTCAAGCGGCACGAGCGAAACTGCGGACGAAATTTGTTGTAACGGCGCTTGTGTAAGCGACTTGCCCTCATAACGCGAGGACCCGCGTCGTGGTATTGATTCGGTGTCTGCAATTACCACGATTACCTACAGATGGAATTGAGCGTCGTGAAATGTAACGTGTCCATTGAAATGAAAGTATCCGCGCATGGAGTTTTAATATGGCGCGAAATAGAAGATTCGCCGGCGGGAAATTTGTTTTCGTTGTATGAAAAAGAAACGAGGACGCGCTTCAGTTTGGATCTTCTCTTAGTTCAACCTTGGCACGAGCTTCTACAGGAGTAGAGATACTCTCGCGTTAATAGGGCGTAACGATAAATATTTTAAGACCATATCTTTAGCCTTCGTATATCGTAAAAATGGCTTGGGGAGTCCTTCGAAGTCCTTCGTCGAGGACCGAAGGACTGAAAATCTTTAAGAAACGCCATGGAGGGGCACTAATAGGATAACGGCGTCTACTTAAATTGCGTCTAAGTCACTTTTAAGGGATTGAAGAGGGCATTTTGAGGGAATGAGGAGAGTCGCGAAGTAGGGCAAAAAGATAATCGCATAATGGACACACCGCAGTCCTCTTACAAGGTCGTTAATTTTTCACATTTCTTGTTAGCTTTACGATTTTTCGACCACCCAAGAACGACTTCAACGGGATTGGACTGGACTTGTAGAATTCTCGCGTGAATGCAGCGATCGCTGCAGTTGAAAATTGCGCGGCCCGTAAATTAAATTTCAATTCACTTCTTTTCCACTTCCAACTGAAAATCTCAATAAATCTCCAAACGCGTCTTCTCTGAAAGAAAGCAAATAAAATATATGAAGCAGCGATACATTTTTACACCGCAATGAATAATTTAACGTCCACAAAGGAGACTGCTTAAAAACTCATCTGACAGAAGAAGTTGCGCTCGACTCCTCAGCTTCTCGGATAAAATCACGTAACATGTTACGAATACGATAATGCTTCGTTGCGTGACGAAGGATGCGCGGAGAGAAATTTTCGAGACGAGGGCTTTCACACGGTGTACGCGTAGCGCGATCTTAAGGAGGGTCTTAAAGACGAGTGGAGAAGATGCAATTCGAGTAACGATGGGGGTGCGCAGTGGTGAGAAAGAGAGAGAAAGAGAGAGAAAGAGAGAGGGTAGCTTTACGGTAACGGGTGCGCGTCGGGCCGCGTGACATCGCGGGCGGTCCTTACGAAATCAAGTGTACGGAGGGACATGCGCCCTGCGTAATCTCTCGTCGAAAAGAGGGAGGAGAGGGTGGCAGGGAAACTGTTGAGGTGGGAGGTCGAGATAGGTAGAATCGTCCCTTGGCAGTTGGACGCCGCGTGTGAGCGCGAGACCATCAACGTCGGGTGCGGTGCGCGAAGAGAATCGCGGAAGAAACATTTCACCCTGTTGTCCCGGAGGAATAGTCTTGGCAGTGACTGCTCGAAGGGACGAACAAAGTACCGGGATGATTTCTGAAAATGCGAAAAACTCGAAGCATCATGTTGCCTGGCTACACGGCCCCGGCGATTTATCGCGAGCGATCTCGCGTCTCATCGCTAGTGAACGATCTTCGAAATAGAAAAGGAGAAACGTCCGCGAGAATCACGAGGCATTAGAGAATTTCGTGTAAAATTATTCTACGAGCTATGTGCACGAGCGATCCCAGGGGAAGAAGTACTTTATCGTTAAGTAGAAGGCACGTAATACTCGATTGTTCTCCTTTCGCGTTGCTTCGCAGACCGGGCATCACGTAGTTAAAGCGACCGCTCGTGATCGGCCTTTGAATTCCTTTTACCCACGTCCCCGTGTCCCGCGAGGCTTCCTCGCGAAATAAGCGTCCGCGACGAGTGGAGTTCGCGCGAGGGAAGAAAATTTTTCTCTCGACAAATTTCACCTTCCTCGGAGGGAAAATATTTCCCGAGAGAATTGGTGGCGGAGGAAGCGCGGTGAAACATGAGAGAAAAGTTTGGCGCGAAGACGAATAAAAGCGCGACGCCGCGCGAGTGCCTCGGTCGTCGCGATCTTTCCGGAAAGGGGAACTAAAACTGGCGTAAAGGGGAGTGGAAAGGGGTAGGGTGCGCGGCAAGAGGAGGAAAGCGATGGGAAGGATCGGGAAAGTGGGCGAAACGAAAAGCGTCGGATTGGATTTCGCAAATGCGCCGCTGTTTCGTTCACTTCGCTCCTGTTGCTTCCCCTTGGGCTCTCACCTCTCGGGTACTCTTTTTCCGCTTCCGTTTTTCCACCTCCTTCTCCTTCGCCACTTCGAGCTCCTCCTCTTCCTACACTTCCTCTTTCACCATCCGCCCGATTGTCCCGCGGTACCGTCGTCGCATCCCATTGCGATCTCCCGCGGGAAATTCACTCTGTAAGCGTGGACCGTCGCGATCCATCGACACCCGCGCGAAGGATCCTTAAAGAAATCGACGATCGGGAAGAAGGTGCCGAGGAGGAGAAGAGAGAAACACACTAGAAGGAAACGGTCTATCGCGCGCGCGCCAGCTCGCGTCCAGCCCCGATTCATGGCGGCGCGGACGCCGATTTAAGATGAGTGTGTCCAGTGGCTGCTACCTACTCGTCTTGCTCGTAATCATTCGTGGATTCTCCTTGACGCCGATCTACGATGGAATCGGCGCTAACGGCGGCGTAAGGAGGGCCACCAAGCGAGGAGACGCGCGAATCCATCGGTCACTCGTAATCGAGCCCATCGTGAAAACGCATCTGCTTATCACCGGGGGGCGTAAGCAGGCGGAAGAGGAGGACGCGGAGGAGTGTAAATCGACGAGAGGAGGAGGATCGACGACGGAGGACCGTCGAGATAAGGCGAAGATGAGACTGCCGAGTTTGGACTCTCCTCCACTCGTTGCTTATCCGAGAAAAGCCAAAATCGACCTGGGCAGCGCCCTGATAAGGCACGGTCGTTCGCGAAACCACTTTGCGCGATCGAACCGAATCGGATCCTCCGATCGTTTGCACGAGACTTCCTACGCGAGTCGAAACGATGAGAATTCTTTCGGTGGAGAATCCGAAGACTTACGCGTGGAACCCCCGGCGAAGAAGGAACCGATCGATGGATCGAGCAGCACTACCACTGCCGCAACTTCCACGAGGGAGTTTGGGGCCGAGCCTCGTGGCGATAAATCTTCACCGCTGGTGAACGGGGAGCCGAGAACGCAGGAAGTTCGGGGTACGAGCGACGGGAGCTCATTCGCCAGGGGCAAGAACGCGCTCGACGAAATTCCAAGCGTCTCGAGAATGATCGAAGAACGCGCTCATCGAAACGAATCCTCCTCGCGCGCCACTTCGCGCTCGAACAATTTGCACGAGGTAGAGACCCTTCGCTCCTCCAAGGACAGCTACGCTTTTCGTTACTACGAAGGGAACGAGACAATCCTACGCGAGAGGAGTAACGAAAGTTCGAGGATCTTTAAGAAATATCGTGAATACGACGAGGCTTACGACTCCGGAACCTACGAGGAGATGTACGAAATTGCCGATGCCTTCGACGACGAGTCCAACGTCTCGATCGTTCACGGGAGCTCGAATAACAGTTACGAGAACGATTACGAGAGCAAAAAGTATCACGAGGTGAGACTCCAAGATCGTCAGAGATCGCAGAGGGAATCGGCGAGAGAGGTGGACGACATAGTTACGCGATTCTTGCGAATAATCGAGAATCAGCAGCAGCTCGGAGAGAACTGCACCGCCGGGACCGATTTGAATTTGGGTGAGGGCGTTGTGGACCGATATGCTCAAGAGAGATTCAGGTTAGAGGCGAATCTTGCGGTTAATCGCGCCAACATGTTGACGCGCCTTTGGAAGTATGCGCCTCGGGTGATGCTATCATCGGAGTATCTCTTGCACGCCAGCGTACTGTCCATGGTGGAATTCGACGAGGACATCTTCGCCGCGGGAAATTGCTACGACAAGCTGAGCTACAAGAATCGGTGGCTGTACTGTCCGTTCGCCCATCGCCTTCAGGACAACGACGGCGTGATCGTGAAGGATTTGGCTACCGAGTACAAGTACTTGAGCAACAGCAGCGAGTGGTTCTACATAGCTAGGAAGAACGCGGAGAGAGTGATCGCCAGTAATAATCAATTTAGTCGCGGTAAGTATACCATCCGTTGCTCTGCTGCTCGGCCACGAGGAAAGGGGTCAACGTGAAAAATGCGAATGGCGAGCGTGCGCGCACAGTTGTTACTCACCGCGTAGGTATTCGCCAGGGCGCGCACTTTCCTGCGATTCTCGGGCATTCTGGCCTCAAAAGCGTTCTCTAATTCAGGCGGTCCGCAATTCGGTAGCTTTGTCTCCCGGTAATGTTACTCCGGGAGATTTGGCGAGGTGAAAATTGCGGGGGATTCGAGTCGCAGGAGTTAGAGGAACCTCCGAACTCGATAGTCGAATTTACGAGCGTTTAGATTGCCACGGCTCCCTTTCTTCCTGCGATCAGGACCCTGCTCCATTGGATTTGCAGACTCGCTATCCGTTAGGCGCCATCCGGTTGCATTTGTATAGCAGCCGGGAAATGTAATTTAGGGGAAGAAACAGTAAATGGAGATTGCCCGAGGGACGTGTCCATCACCGCTTTTACGCCCGCCCTGGCGTAACTATGCTCCTACCGTAATATCAAGAATTCTCTTACGTAAGAAGTAGAGACGGTCACTGAGATTCATCCGGAAACAGAGGCTGATCGATGATTTCTCTGTAGCCTCGATTATATCATATTTTTTTTGTTATACGTATATGCACTATCGCGGAGAGTGTCCATAGTCGATCGATAGGCTATGGCGAGAGAGAAGAATAGATGCGAAGCTTTTTATCGGATGGTTCGGAACATTATTGGAGAGAGGTGGAGGGGTGCAAACAGATCTCGTCTTTCGGAAAAAAAACAATTGGAAATATCGATCGCTTCCGATGGCATAGAATTCGATTTGGGTTTTAACGAAAGAGCGTTCGCGCGATATTACTTCCGCTCGTTCGGCCGACCTGCTTTATTGTTTGTGAAAATTGAGTAATTTGAAGAGAGGCGAAAGGATATTGGATTATTTTGTAATCCTACATCAGGTATAGAAAATTTTACTGGCTCGTCCATTTCACTTATAAAAATACGACGACGGGCATAATTTTCCGTGTCGTAGAAATTTGTTGTGATCGGTGCCTGTGTCAGGATTCGTTGATAAAGGAGAGCGTAAATACTGCGAAATGGGTGGGAAAAAATGTTCTCTTCTATTTTGCAAACAGGCAACGTTCACATTTAGCCTCGCATCGAACGTCAGTTCACTCGTAAATCGGGTGCGTTTACCGTATTAGCCGGAAATTCGTGTCAAACGTACGACAAATATCGTTTACAGGCAGTACCTAACCTACCCGATAATTGGAAAATATCGTTTCACTCCCAGCGACGCGATATTTCCCTCGACATTCACAAAATTCCATCACTCGATTACCGATTTCTCTCTCCACGTCTCTTTCTCTTTTCACGTTTATCAAATATCAATTCTTCAATCTCTTTCTTCATCCTGCATGCAAACCCCGCGGTCCCTCTTTTTCTCTTCGCGTCTATCAAATATCAATTCTGCAATTTTTTTATTCATCCTCCATTCTGAATTCCGTTCAATTTCGTGAAATTCATTTCTCGGACCATAGATAAAAAAATATTGTCTCTCGCTTCCGCTTCTTGATTCCTGCAAAACTCAAGAAAATGAAACAAATCTCCGCGTAAATTGCTACGTACTCCCTCACTTAATGCCGAAGCTTTCAAGTGGATTTCCGTTTTTCATTTCCCTCGGTCTCTCCCGCGTAAACGAATCAACATGGTCGGAAAGTGGAAAAATTGCTGGCAACGGTAAGGATACTTACTTCCGACGGATTCCCCAGGGCTTTTCCGACTAATTTTCTTTGGAGATCAGTTTAAGCCGATGAACCTGCATGCACGGTATTGCTTCCGCTTCTTATCGATCGGTGTAAGCGATATTGATTGCGCGTCGGCCAGCTGATACGTAAAAAGAGAGATCGAATCGGTGATCGTAATATTTTTAAATCGGATAATGTCAATGTCGCCTAATAGGCCGCCGAGGTTCTCGATGTTGGTAATCGATTGATCTGCTTCTAAGAATAATACCGTCTCAAGTGGGGAAACGTCTTGCGAAGTTTACGGCAACGGAACAGTGGCTCTATGCACTTTTAGCAGAGTCTATATTGTCGAGTATACAGTGCTGGAATGACGAAGGGCTCGCATAGGCACCTTCGGTAATCGATACTTTCCTAGTTCTTGAACCATACGACCGCGACGCTAGACAAAAGAAATTACTTTAGCAGCAGATTAGCACGTTCTATATGGCGCGCCCTTACCGTTCTCCCTTCTCGTCTCCTCCTCTCACCCTTCTTTCTAACGAGATAATCTAGCACGACGAAGAAACATTGGTAATCCACGTAGCATATTTATTACGCGCTCGGCTCTGCCTCTCGAAAGATGCACGACGATTCCTTTTTACAAGATTATTCGCAAAATTTCGTTTCGAGAAGAAAAATAATAAATATGGATTCACGATCCGAAGGGAGAAATCTATTCTTTGGCGAACGTGGATCCATAAGATACACGATAAGGCACTCGGAACTTGCAAGGAGTTACACGGAATATAACATCTTCGAGCATTCTTCGCTTTCACCTTAGACAAGTTCTCCGAAAGTAGGAAAAGGCGTGGAATTTAGGCTAGAGGGGGGGATGAGAATGCACGAGAATAGAGGAGTACGAAGGCGCGCGAGTAGAATCGAACTGACCTTTTCAATAAGTCATACCATTGTCTAATAAATCATGAGATGTGAAACGAGATTTATTGGATCTTGCCGAAAGAAATCCATTTTAATTAGAAGACTTTGGCGAACTACACTCCACCACCACTGTCAAAAACACAGCCGCACTGTCAGATTTTACAAATGAGAAAATCCATCATTTAGCTCGGCTAATCGAATTACCGATACGCAGTTTCTTCTCGGATGATGAAGACTCAAGGTCGACGGAAATAGTGAGTGGAATGTAGAACGGATGTCTTCTGGAGAGAAGACAAGAGAGTGAGAGAGAGAGGGAGAGAGAGAGAGAGAGAGAGAGAGAGAGAGAGAGAGAGAGAGAGAGAGAGAGAGAGAGAGAGAGAGACTCGGGAAACGGCACAGGGACGTAATGGTCGGAAATGTCTGTGGCGTTGGGACACGAAACTGTCCAACTAAGGGGGAATCGTAGGGACGTATATCGTTGGGTTTTCACGACGACCGACCCATTCCTCTTGCGATGAGAATTGCTTGCACTTTTCTTCCTCAATGTTTCCGCAAGTCCAAAGAGAAAGGAGGGGACGATGAAACGGAGCAGCCCACCACAGCTCGGTGATCGTTTAAGGTGTTAAAGGTGCCACTAGGTGACCACTACTACCGGTAGGCGGCAATTTTCAGAAAAAAAAAAGAGTAAGACGTGGTTTCCAGAAGCCACGATACTTTGAAGAACGTTTTATTAACGTGTAGCTTATACCACGATTTACTTGCTTTCCTTTTTCTTCTTCGAGGGATTATTTGCAATAGAAACATTCTTTTTCACGTGTATCTAAAATTTCGTAGACGTTTGATTCGTACTCAATTACTTTACTCAACGAGCGACTTCAAACTTTTCCAAATTTCTTAAAGACCCTTTCATCTGCTTATTTCAATAAATTACCACTTCCAGGTAGTTCATTGCAACGAGCAATTAAATAACTAGCATGAGGAGAAAAAGATTCAAACCTTTTCTTGAGTGTTCAATGGCACTTCGGTACGTGCCCTTCGTAGACAATGAAGATTTCTCGAAATTCGAAGTATCTCTGACGTATGTCTATCGGTAGCGTCCCTTGATCGGAGTGTTCTTTAACGGTTGCCATTATCTTTCTCGTAGCTGTCGCCCTTGCAGTTCCCATTATCGTTACAGTTATCATTATCGGTAGCTGTATCTGCGCTTCCGTAGCCCCGTGTATTATATTGCCTATCGATACTTGTGATCACCGGTAACGCATAACAGCCTAACGATCGTTTCTGATGCAATCTACGCAAGCCGAGACCAACAAGCTCCCCGTGGAACGCGTAAAATTGGAAGTCGCGTAATTCACGCGCTGTTTAGGATCATCCTCTGCATACTTCGACGAAGTAAATGGCCCTGGAGACTCTTATCGGAGAAAATGGAGTCTTAAAAAATTTGGCGTGGAAGCTACCGATTTCTAGCGCTGGGAAGAACGCGGAACGACACCGTGGCGACTCGAAGTAACGAAAGTTGGAAAAAGGACACGCTTCGCGAGAGCTAAAGTTGAATCGATATTGCCTTTCACGGAACTAGCTTCCACTAGTACTGAAACGATGTAAGAGGTACATATGTTCTCGTAGAAACGATCGATGAAGCGCTTTACAAGCGAAGACCATCCGCGCTTTATGCCTTCCATGCTTGGATCATACGTTTCACGGTGGAATCGATTGACGCGAAAAATTCACCAAGCTCATCGAATCCTACGGCAGAAGCGCTCGCGCTCCGGACCGATCGTTTAATGCTCATCCATTGCAAATCTATTTTGGAGAAGTGCCATCGCGAGGATATCCCACCAGGTCGGAAGTACCTATTTTTCGAACAAATTGCCGAAGTAACTCTGGATGCACGTGCTCGGGTCGGCGCGGAGGATTTATTGATCTTTAGGAAGAAGAAGCTGAGGAACGTGGGAGAGAGCGTCTCGTAGTGACATTCTTCCGCGTTCCACAGCCCCTCTTTAATTTCTTATTAACCCCCCTTAAGTAGCATGAATCTCGGAGTAGCAATCGGCCAGTGGAACTCTTGGTAGCGCGTGCTGGAGAATCATCTTGATTTCGTGCACGAGGATTAATGAAGTAAAGGGTAGGAGAAGGTATAATCGTTCCTTGGTGAGTCTCGCGGTTTGACCTGGCTTTTAGGATGAATCCAAACTGGTTGCTGGCACGGGGGTTCGGTTGCCGCAGCAGCTGTGGTTCTACGCGCTAAGGGTGGGTGTGGGAGAAACAAGCGGAGAGAGAACTGCGAGCGTTTCTACGCTGGGGACTCGCATCGCACCGTTACACGGACACTTTATCGTACGAAATTTCCAGTTAAAGAAGCAGAGCAACTAGAAGCGGCACTTAAGGTAGCACAGGCGGGTCGGTAACTTTTCCGCATGGCACACTTGTTCTCGGAATCTATAGTGGTGCGACCATAGGTAAACGTAAAATGGGGAGAGGAGGCACTCGGTCGTCTACCGCACCCGACGCTAAAGTACACTTAAATAAGCTTAAAAGCAATCTTCACAACCGTCCGTTAAAGCGTCTTGAATAATTTCCCCGTTTTATTGCTTCTTCCATTTTTCCCACTGGTGGTGGCAATCGGTTCGGACGACTTTTATCGTCGCTGGCCTACGCGTTCGACAATAGAGATGAATAAAATTCGAACGGAATAAAATAAAGTGGAAGAAAATTAGTAAAACAGGCTTGCGCTCCTTCGTTAGAGGAGCTTGAATAATTATGCCTTTTGTAACTTTTTTCCATTTTGCATTCGATAATTGGATCGCGCGGTTCTTATCGCCATGGCCTTGCGCGTTCGACAATAGGAACGGGAAAATCAAAGCGAAAGCTCGTGAAAATGTTCTACATTGGGTGGAAACGTGCGCAACCGTTCGTCAAAGCGGATTGAATAATTTCGCCTTTCGGCGCTTTTTCCATTTTCCCTGACAATCGCATTCGCCCGTAGAGATGGGAAAATGAAAACGAAAATTACTACACAAGCCCACACCCGTTAAAGCGGCTCGAATTATTCCGCTTGGATATCGCTTTTTCCATTTTCCAACCGATAATCGGTTCGCGCCACTCTTATCGTCGCATACCTACGCATTCGGCAATAGAGATGAGAAAATCAAAGCGCAAAATTAGTAAAACAGGCCTTCGTTGTCTGGCAGGGTGAGTGACGAACGACCTTGACCGGAAATGTCAAACATCCGTCTAGTTGATTGGGACGCACGATGGGATTGAATTCCATGCGCTTATGCGCGATAAAGCCGTGCGCACTGATTTTCTGTCAGTCGAGTATAGGGTAGGCTGTATTGTCAACGAAAATGCGTGACAATGCGTCCCCAACCCCTTTGAAATTTCTCGTCACATTCGCGTCACGTGCACGTACCCCGTTAATAGCTCAAACGTTACGGAAACGTTTCTCCGACCGTGTGAGATCATTCCAGATAGTCTCTTGAAATTAAAACATTTTCAAATTTATGGGGCGCGTTTAACGTCAATTATCAATCGTCTCTTTACCGATGAAAAATCGAAGACCTCGGTAATCGCAACGCGCATATTGGTTGATGAGAATTAACTGACTTTTCCGTTTCTTAAACAAACCGTGAATTATTATTCTTCGACGCTTGACAACATTAACGCGTTGCGCTCAATTACCTGATTACTCTACGTGTGTTCTCCGTTATGTTTCATTAACGCTTTTTCAGGTTACCACGCGTATGCGCACAATGGAACCGAACACCCTGAACGGGAGGAGGACGAGATCTTGACCGTCAAATACGAAGATGGTAGATGGTCCAAGCCGTACTACGATTGCGGCGGAGGAAACATTTGGATGTTGACTTACACGGTGCCGTTCTTCGGATACGCTAACGACACTTATTACTTCAAGTATGTACCAATAAGTGTCTCCTTCCGGATCCTCTACGAATACACGTACCGTGATAAATCGTGTCAAACAAATTACACAAATTCTTCTAGAACCTCCTTTCCCAAATTCCATCGTCCAAAGGCTCCTGTTAGTTACCCGCACGATAAAGTCCAGCTTTTAAAGCCACAAACTTCTTTCTTCAGTAGATATGGAACACGGAAGAGTTAAGTGTCGAAACCAAGCGTGCTATCGGTAGCCCTCAGATGGTCAAATGTGAAATGTGCAAGAAAAACTCATTATCCCGTTACAGGAAATAGGAGATCGGTCGTGAAAAAAGAGGTCGCGCAGGCTGTGACTTTTTTTGTACCGAATCGATACGCGGACCGCGTGCAGAAGCGAAGAGAGACGAAGGAAAATGCTTTACTTCGAACTTCCTCTAATTGAGCCGCGCCGTCGAATCTAAATGATGGGAGCATTAAATTATTTCAGGGCGCACCGCGGGCCCGCGCTGCGTCAGATCCATCCATTCGATCCAACGGCAATCTGCCGCGACTGCAATTCCTTCGGAGGATTGCAGAATCGATCGCACATCAATTCCTAGCTAATCCCGTGGCGCATCATCTTTCGGATAATCACATTCATTTCCAATTTTTTTCTCTCGCCTCGGAAACTAAGCAAAATTCCGTTTTCTCCTACTATTATCGCCGGTCTGCAAAAATCGTAGATCCCCGGCAGTTTTAATCGTGTTTTATAGAAAGCAATAAAGCACTTCGCGTTCTCCGCAAAGGCGTGATATTATGGTGTTTCTCGTCGTCGTTTAAATGACATCGTACCGTGTTCTATTATAATCACGCCCCGTGCTTCCCTGCGCATCGTATCGCGGAACAACAATGAAAAGATGCTGGTTGCTTTGGTTTGTCCTCGGAAGTCAATTTATGAAAGTGCAGCGGTGTCGTTTCTCGTTTTTCCCCTCAATGCAAATGAATTCCTCGAAAGTTTCATTGCTCACGAATTTCTTATTTATTTCGTTCGAGTTAAAACGTCACTTTTTTGTCACACGGTCGAATGATCGCGTCATCGCGTAGACGATAACATATTTATAAGATTTTCCTACGTGACTAAATGGAGAAACGAGCTTGTAGCCCTGACACATAGTGCCCAACGCTTGCCCCGTATAGCCTACGGGGGAACGTCGAACGTTCCCTTAATGAAGTTAAAGGTGCAAACCAGTTTGTCTAAACTTACATAACTCTAACGCAATATAAGTTTCAAATACGTAGCATCCCAAAACCCGTGAATCTTCCATACTTTGTCCACTCCCACCGTCCCTTTTGCCAAGTCGTAAAAGAAAAAATGACGAGATTCGTCGTAAAAAGATATTCCAATGGAATAATATTAGCCTACCGTAAGCTAGAACCACCTTTGTTTTACGAAGGAATTTACGACAGGAAACAGGACCCTCGGATTATTACCCTACCGGATCGAAATTTTTCGTCGTCCAAAAGCGAAGTAAATCGAGTTCGTAAAATTGTATGTACTTGGCTCAACTGTCGCAGGTTCCGAGATAATCGGGCCATCGATGTTCCACTCTTGTGCACGTATTTCCATCCGGGGTCATCAATTATTACATTGTGGTTTTTTAACTTTCCATGACCCCACGACCTTTGACCCTTTGTGCCTTAACCGGGACACTTAGGTGCTGTAACACGTTCATTATCTCCACGTAGAAAAAACAATTTCTTTTCAATCGGTTCGATCAATCGGCTGCATATCGTTCGCTCTAGTTGTTTCATCCCTTGAAACTTTTAACGCGAAAGTACAGTTGAATTGAAACCGTTTCAGAGGTACCAGCGGAATTGACATAGATCTTCGCAGGGTCGACATTGACCAATGTCCTTTACCGCTAGACTCCACTCAATTGAACATTTTCGCTGCCAGCGACAAGTGCAAGAAGCGAACGACGGAGGTATGCCACACCGACTAAGTTATTCAGAGATTAAAGATTAGCGATCCCTTCACGAAACTCTTGCCCTTCTCGCTTCCGCTGACACGGGCACAGTGCGTTGCCATTCCCGGATTGGGATTTCGCCGTGGGAGTTATCGATGCGTGTGCAAGAGAGGATTTTACTTTCCGGACACGAAGTCACCGAAACGATACTACAATGGGACCGTGATCGAGGAGGAATACGAAAAACTCATGATGGTAAGCAAATTTCATTCCCTACTTCGCGCACCACGTAGAATTCTCTACGTCGACGAGATTTAAGCGTATTCCATTCGCGTTACTACGTTGCATGGAAATAGAAAAAAAGTGGGTAATAAAATTTTCAAGCTGCCCCTCAATGTAAATTTAGGCGATGGATGGGAGAGACGTGAGCGCGATAAATAACAGTAATTTCATATACGCGCTGAATTCGGTGAGCCGCGAGTGAATCGATCGTCTCGCTTCATACATTTCACTTCGACACTCTCCAATCTCTCGAATTCAGCCTGGACTCGCTGACATTCTCCTTTTGCATCGGCTCTATTGCTTCCGGCTACCGATTATCCGCTGTCGGAAGTACTGGCCGCTCCAATGGATTCTATTTCCACGGTTGTCATTCCGTGAGCGGGATAATGAAAGATGCTCGAAGCCTGAGCGGAGTGTCGAGCTGAAAATGGTCCTGTGGAATTACTTATCCGGCGACGGAGTGATCCCACGGTGCGCTGGAAAGCGAAGAATAGAAAAGGGATGAGAAAGAGAAGGAGAGGGAGAGAGAGAGAGAGAGAGAGAGAGAGAGAGGGGTTGAGTAGGAGAGATCCGCCGCCTAATTGGATATTTTCAGCCCTCCGTTCTCTTTAAAAATCGAATCGAAGTCTGCGCGATCAATAGACCCCGCGACGATACCTATCGCATACCTAATGCCGAGGCTAAAGGAATTTAGCTGCGAGAGCTGTCCTCCGAACTCGATATAAACTTCGAAGTGGTTCTTGAAAATTGTTAGCCTTAAAAATTACGCGACTCGGCGGGCGCGGAGAGTTACGCCGAAGCGGAAGTTAAAATTAGCGGGAACGGAAATTTGTCAGTTCGCGTAACATCGTTTGGAGAAAACACGATTTGCCTCGACGCCGACGCTCTTGGCGCGCGCACAGCTTGCGGAGATTTTCACCGACGTCGAACCCTCGACGTGGAAAAAATTCGGTTTGCACCTCCGGTGCAGAGGAGTGTCCATCAAATCACAAAGGATGCGTAACTCCGGCCGTGACAATAGATTCCATCCCACCTCCTGTCGATATTCACTTGGCCATTTTCGACTGCGGGAGCGACAGGACCTGCTTGTTAGCGAGCTCTCGACATCGGCAAAAATCATACGACACTTTCGAACGGGCTAGTGCCCCTTTAGTAGGCAACACGTCACAAAGGCTTTAGTCCAAGAGTTTCGCTGCCCCTTTTCCGTTTAAAACTTTATCTCGCCCGTCTCACCAGGTCCGTCGCCGTTCCAGGCCAGACATGCTCAAATCGAGAACCGCATGAAATATGGAGCAGCGCTCTCAACTGGGCGCATAAAACACCCTCCTAGTGCATAATCGTGAAACGGTCGAAGTTGAAAGTAATTTTAAGGTGTTGTAACTCGAGTCACTTCGTCGGCTCTGTGCCGGCGTAACGGTGGATTGAGTGGGAATGAGCAACTGTGGGGCGAGATCCTGCAAACTGTACAATCTAGAATAGAACGAATCTAAACTCTCGCGCAACTGGCAACATACGCGAATTATTAGAGATAAGAACGATGCCGAGCCGATAGCGAAGCTAGTGATCGGATGTAACCGTTGAAATTTGAGCGTAAGCGAAAATGAGTCTTGTTAGGGCGATTCTTCTGACTGCGAGTCGTTTTCTCGTAGGCCGAGGAGAGCCAATACGCCGTGGACGGAGTCTTCGAGTGCCTTCCCTGTGCGGAGGGTTGCGAGTCCTGCGAAGATGGATCGCCGTGCATCGCGTCCTTGAATTGGTTAATGAGGACTGCTATCCTGATACTGGAATGTTGCGTCATTGCCTGCCTCCCTCTCGTTATACTCTTCACCTGGAAGTACGGAAATGTAAAGGTAAGTGCAGACGAGGAATAGCGAGCGTAAGGCTCGAGATATTTAAATTTGACCGGATCGATTTGCCCGAGCCAACACTTCTGTCGGGAGAAGGCAGCACACGATGTTATTCGATTCTTAGAACAGAGATACCTTTTCCCGACCGTGCGAAAATGCTTGAATTTCCACGTGCCCGGAATTTCCGCTGGAATCCCACTTTTGTTGACTGCTTTCCGTAGGACGGTAGTACGAAAATCCAAGATGATACAGTGTTCGCCCCGCGTAAAATTGGAATTGCAGAGAGCAGCATTCGTTGCTGTGTCGCACGTCCCGTGCGCCGAATAAGAAAGGAGACGAACCAGATGAAATCTTCTTTGTATAAATCGGTGGATCTGAAACATTACGATACGAATGAGCTAACATGGCATACTGCGTAAAGGGCTGCATAAAACTCTTAGTACTTCGCTTGTATCGCAACGGTCCAAGATAAAGCGGAATTCTTTTTTCAGTCCGAACGGATTTTCTCTCCCGAGTAAAGCGGAATAACCGTGGTAGCCCGTATCTGCGCGGGTAGTCGCGGAACTATTCGTATATTTTTATAGATCACATGGGAACGCTCGTGTTTGTAGATCGTGCGAGAGCCATGGTGACGAGCGACGTGTTACCGCGATATATTCAAAGTATCCCGTGTTCTTTCGTGCTCTCCGATGTGGACGATATCACACTTCGCTACCGAATCGCTTTTCCACGCGAAAACTTTTAAACGAAATCACGCTGTTTTTTCCATCCTCGAAATTACAAACAGAGACGCGATTTTTATTATTCGCCGAATTTTCTGTCAATTTCCCATTACAGGTGGTAAGAGCTGCCAGTCCAGTACTACTGCGAGTCATCGTACTCGGCGCATTCTTCATATATTGCACGGTAAGCGATCAACCGCCAACTGAAATCTGTATATCTTCAATTTCCTCGTAATCTCCGGGACTCGTCTATTATCCTGCGAATAAAATTTTACACGGATGAATTTTCCACTTACAGACAATCGTGATGTACCCTCGACCGAACGTCATTACGTGCACCGTGCGCGTTTGGCTGCGGGAGATTGGATTTTCGCTCACTTACGGTGCTCTGATGTTAAAAACATGGAGGTGAGCAGGAATCGTGACTCATAGTGAAAATAATGTATCGTAGCGATCGCGTTGTTCAAGAAAGAGTCCTCAAGAAATTAAGAAGCTCAAACTATTCTCATATTTTCAACCCGTACGCCGACGAGGCTAACAGTTTAAAATTTTAAATACTTCTTGCAGAATATCCGTGATATTTCGCGTGCGATCAGCCAAAGCTGTAAAAATTACAGATGCCAGTCTATTGAAGCGCCTTGGAATTATCGTAATGATATTTACCGTGTTCCTAAGCATACGAACTCTAGTCGCACCACCGGTGGTCATCGTCGCCAGAACTGCTGACGATCTCAAAGCATATCTTTGCCGTACGGATTGGTGGGATCATAGCTTTACGACACGTGAGTCGCACGAGTACTATTATAATATCTTCACTAATCTTGAAATAAAGAGAACAAAATAAGGAAAACGCGATAACCGCTGACCTAGTCGCAGAAAAACTGATCGTATATTATTAAGAATAAAACGAAAATAATAATTTCTCCGAGTGTGAATAATCGAGAGCCCTTCATTGCAGTCGAAGTAATGTTTCTCATATGGGGAATCCGATTGTGCATAGTAGTACGAAAAACGCCGTCGGAATTTAATGAGAGCAGATTTATCTCAATGGCCATTTACAACGAGTTTCTACTCTCCGTCTTCCTCAACGTTTCCATGTAAGTTTTAAAGAGAGCGGATCGTTCGACGGGGAGGTGGAAAATTTCCAACGAGTTTACCTCTTGTTACAGGTTATTTCTACAATCCCCAGCGAATCCGGACTTATTGTACATTATTTTTTTCTGCCACACGCAGCTAACCGTAACGCTGCTGTTGTGTCTTATATTCGGGAGTAAGGTAAGTAGAATAAGTTCCATTTCCACGATTATTATCAGCAACTCGTTATTATCCGCAAGTCAGTCCAGTTGACACTAGGCCTTGGTGACAATGGATGTCGGAGCAAAACGGTCCTCACATCGTACGCGAATCGGTTTATATACGTCAGGAGTGCTTACGGCCGATCTTAAATATATCCCTATATTCGGGTCGCGGGTATTCCTTGACGTCAACGTCATGCTATATCCGTAGTCAGAGAATTACGTTCGTCGAACGTCAATTCCTGCATCAGCTGTGATTTTCTCGGTCGAATCGTTTCTTTCTCCTTTCTATCGCGTTCTTCCATCCGCAGTATCACCTTTTGCTTATCCGTCTCAGGTCTACGTAGTGTTCCGTGGCGGTGGCAAGGAGGAACCTGCAGGAAAGTTTGCCGTAGCTACTGGTAAATTTTTAGGAAAAAGCGGACGCTCGCAGGGCACTAATAACCGAGCGAGCTCCATCTCTCTTCAGCAGGGTAACTATACCGATGACAGCGACAGCACTACGGTAAGAATGTACTTTCTTCCTCTTCAAAAGTTCTCTTCTCGTCAACGATGTACCAATCTTCACGTTAGGGGTGTGCGAGTACTCGATTTATTCGGGTACTCGAATTTCGAGTCAAGTAACAATCGACAAATCGAGCCGAATCGAGCGTTCGAATTTTTCAAGTTACTCGAATCGGCGAACTGCTTGAAAAAAATTCGAACTACTCGAAAACTTCGAACAAGTCGAATACTCGAACTACCAGAATACATTCGAGCTACTCGAACTATCGTTCGTATATAGTTCGATAATAGTAGCTCGAATGTAGTCGGGTAGTTCGAATATTCGACTTGTTCGAAGTTTTTGAGTAGTTCGAATTTTTTTCAAGCAGTTCGCCAATTCGAGTAACTTGAAAAATTCGAACGCTCGACTCGGCTCGAGGAAGCGAACCGGTCTGGGCTCGACTCGTAAATTACGAGTACTCGTACACCCCTACTTCACGTGCATACAAACCGCTGGCGTGTACCTATAAAAAAGCGATTTCAGGGTGTCTTTAAATCGTATTTCGTGCACGTGTACGCACCATTTCTAATACCTTTGTCCGATAAAGGGCCCACTTGGAAAGTTGCGAGCTTCAATGAAGATCGCAAGCACCGCGTCCTTTAGCGTTGACGCGAAAGTGATCTTCCCGCGAATAATTCGATCCTCCTACGACTTTTTACGCCACGGCGTATCTTCATGAATTTTAGGAAGAATTTCGTCGTCTCCTCGCGCAGCTCGACATTCTGAGGGAGAAGAACTCGCTTCTAGGAAATTACAATTTAGTTGATAAAATCGCAGCCATGCTGGAACTCGCCGATCGTATCGACTCGCAGAGTTCGCAGGTTGTTTTACCGATAACGAACGATTCGGATGAAAGATCGGCTGTGGAGGAAACGGAGCTTGGCGCAGCCAAAGACGAACTCGGTAAGTGGGCGTTATGATGATAACGATAATAATTATTACGTTCAATCTTTTCTAAAGTGTCACTACACTGTGGAATGGGATGTGCGTCGTTAAGGCAGGGAAATAAATAAATAACGCTCGCACCTTTGTAAAAAAGATCTTCGCCGAGAGGAGGTTAATAACAGTAAAAGTCTCTCTCTTGCCTCTCCTTCTGTCACTCGCTAAAAGTGAGAATGTAGCCAGCTTTCGCAAAGTGTCGATTCGTGGCCGATGAATGTAACGATCGGCGCATCGATGTCCCTTGATATAATTATGAAGGAATGTTACAGGTGACCGACAGGAGTGCAAACGTCGTGCCGTTGATACGGACGATCGTATGGGAAAAAGGTCGTTTACGAGGAGAGTCGAACGTCTGGACTCAACCGAAGCCGAATCTGAAAATCGACCAATGAGGGAGAAGCCCGACAACGTAACCGTGGGCACAGTTTTCGATGAAACTTCCGATGATCTCGTCGCGGATTCGAGCAGCGAAATAAAACGCAAAGAGGCCAGCACGAGTAGCGGCAAATATAAGAGTAAATCGGGACACGCTAGAACACATGCAATTGTAATTAACCTCGACGATAAGAGTCGATTCTCCGAGGAAGTGACGGTTTAAGTAAGACGCGCGATAAAAGCAGTGATACATTCCACTAAGGAAAGTAACGTAGTGTATGCGTTACGCCAATTGTGCACATATCGAACGCGATAAGAAAGAAGTGTGTTACGCGTCTGCATATCATTTCGATTAAGCAGCTTATCGTTAGTCCTTTGATGTTGGCGGTGCGTATGTAATTGGTAGAAGAGAGTGAAGGGTCTGTGAGATATCAGCGACTAGGTAAAAGACTACTGTAATATCTTCCCTCGACGAGTAAGCGCGAGACAAGACGATGGAAACAGCCGGCACAGAAATAGAAAATATAATACCGGATGGGGCGATGTTCATTCGTATACTGTAATAGGAAATTTCGCCTGACCAGGTCAGTGTTTTCAGATTTACGTTTAATTTCTGTACCGCGCCGTCTTACATTTCACGTTCGGACTATCCGGTGTGTGTTGAAGTATTAAGTGGTTGCTTGTACGCGTGAGACGTCGATGTATGTATGCATGTTGATGATTCGTTTGATAAAGAATAATATTTATTTCACGAAGTTTAAACTGACCTGTTAAATATGGTCACGAAGTATTGTGAGAGGAATAAAATGTATGATCGATCGAGCAGAACCTATGTGAAATAATTGATTTGGGAAAAACCATGATAATAAAGGAACTTAGATTGTACATTAGATGAATTCAAATGTGTAGCATTTACCCGTTAATATTAAATTATCATTTCCAATATCATTGTATTTTGAAGATTAATGCAAAACGGGACTATATAGAAAAAAGATACTTCCCTAATAGGACTGACTTACTCATTCATATTATTGAGATTACTAAATAATAGCGATTGGGTGACCGAAATAGTATAATTACCCAACAACAGGTTCAAAAAACTCCCACGTGACGTCAGAAGATTGCTCAGTAAAATGCACAAATTATTGTGCACAAATGCAGTAAGATTTGATGTGCAAGAAAATTGTTTAAATAACAGAGGTAGATTATTATCTATTGTGGTTGGTTCAAACGCCAGGTATGAAAATATTTGCGCGGGTATTTTAAGTGCGCAGATCATGGTGCGCAGTAGGATTCAAAGTGCATGTGCCGAACAATGCTATACATGTACATGTATTTACACAAAACTATATATGTAATAAGCAATGCGTACAGAAAGGGCACATCATGTTTTATAAACTCTAATAAACTAAATTTTAACAAATTAGTCTTTTTCAATGTGTATAGCTCGTTCGATATTTTACCGATAAAGTAAAAGCACTAGACGCACGATGACAGTCCCCGAATCGCGGATTGGAATCTAGGTTTATGTGATGTAGTAGTTAGATGGCATTGCTAAGCACTGTTAAATAGCTCTGCGATAGCTCTTCCCTCTAGGTCTATGCCGTTGGCAAGTGAACTAATAAGTACACATTCTTTAACAGAAGAGTTGATAAGAGTTTCCGACACGCTCCTTCAGACTCCTTCTAAACTTGTTTAGTGTCAATTGGCGCAGTGGCGTGGTGGTCATAAGTTTGAAACGTTCTCCAGCGTTACTTTTGTTTTGCTATTTCTATTATGTAAGTGCGTGACATCTGCCTTTCTATGCGTTTTATCATTACGATAGATAGCTCAAACCTTACTATCTTATATGGGTCTCGCACATTTATCATGAAATCAGAAATTTTATTTTAATGTACAACGCAAATATGGCAATACTCGAGTACTCTTGTATAACATATGTTCCCGTGAATTATGATAATGTGTTAAAATTTCTGATTTACTATTAAAATTGAAATAATGCTTAAGCACTAATTTAACTTTCCCGCCAATATGACATATTATTCATATAAGTAGATTATATAAGTAGCATGATTTCTAAGGAGGCGGGTACGTATCATTTTTAAAGAAATATCATACGTAGTAGTTCGATTTCCGTGCGTATAAGTTTATTTACCCGCGATTAGTTATGTATATGAAAAGAGCAATTGCATAAAACATTTGCGTTTCGATAGCCACTCATGTTCTATCTATTGATCGTTTTTACTTATCCACATATCTAATTTCGTTTTCAAATATGGTAAAATTGAACATAATTATTGCACTTGTACTTATTCTATACTAAATATCCAGCTTCTTTTTTCTGTTTAGCCATTCGCCAGACATTGCCTTTTTTTAACTGCAAGGAAGACAGCTTCTACTATACTCAGAAATTTTCAAAGTTCATCAGTGATGTCCAAATTTGATATTCCAACTCGTTTCAAGGGCAATGAGAAGTCTGTATGGTAATTATTGTTTATAAACCTCTTTGTTGTTTATGATTATATTAATTTTCATTTGTTATGATACACTGTTATTAATATACTCTATGTGATACAGGGTGGAATACATTGCACTTGCTTTACAATATAAGCCACCGGTCAACTTAGGTCAAGGTTTTCCTGACTTTCATGCACCTGATAATGTTAGAAAAGCTTTGGCAAAAGTAACAACGGGGGAAAACCCGCTTCTCAACCAGTATACTAGAGGATTTGTAAGTATTAGATAAATTATTGTAACATATTGCATGATAATAAATTTATACTTAAGGGAAGTGTATAAATTTATTTAATAAGCGCAAAAGTATTGGATATTGGTTACTAGGTAATACTTAATTGTTTACTCTAGCTACGCGCTAGAAACATTATCCACAATTAACTGATAAGTTAACTACTTGTTTGTACATACAGAACCTTGAGAGTAACACGATCGAGTTGAAAGCACAATTATTATACATTTGTTTTTCATTTTTCTGTTTAGGGACATCCACGGTTAGTAAATGCAATAGGGAAATTGTATTCTAAACTTCTGAACCGAGAATTGGATGCTAACAAAGAAATAATTGTTACTGTTGGTGCATACGAAGCTTTGTATATTACTATAAATGGTCACACCAATGTTGGTGACGAATGGATTATCATTGAACCCTTTTTTGATTGTTATGTTCCAATGGTCAAGGCTGCAGGAGGAACGCCTAGGTTTATAGCATTACAACCGGTAAGTATAAATTGTTAATACTTGCTTATTAATTTATGAGAGAAGATATCAGAGGAGACGATTATATAATATAGTTTATATTCTACTTTTACAGAAACGAAAAGATAGTGGTCCACTCTCCTCTGGAGATTGGGTATTTGACAGAAAAGAAATGGAAAGTCTTTTCAATGAAAAAACTAAAGGAATCATAATCAATACACCACACAACCCAGTAGGAAAAGTCTTTACACGAGATGAATTAGAGTTTATAGCAGGTCTAGTAAAAAAGTGGGATTGCCTTGTAGTCTCTGATGAAGTGTATGAATGGCTAGTATATGAACCATACGAGCATATTCGAATCGGTAGGAATATAACAGTTTATTACATTGCATAGATAAGCAATAATACTACATCCGATATCAATATTTCTAGCCACATTACCCGGTATGTATGAACGTACTATTAGTATTGGGTCTGCGGGTAAGACTTTCAGTCTTACCGGATGGAAGATAGGGTGGGCATACGGACCAGCAAACTTACTGTATAATTTACAAGTAGTTCATCAAAATTGCATCTACACTTGCTCAACCACACTTCAGGTAAGTTTATCATATGATTTTAACATAACGCGTCGACAATATTATTTTATTTATTTTTTAAATATTTACAATTGTTTCCTTTTTCCTTTGTGGAAAATAGGAAGCTGTGGCTATAGGATTTGAGGAAGAAATGGAAAGATTTGGGCAGCCTGACTGTTACTTTAAATCTTTAGCGAAGGAACTGCTACCGAAGAGAGATTATATGGCCAAATTTTTAAGCGAGGCTGGAATGGTACCTACTATTCCCGAAGGTGGATATTTCATGCTAGCAAATTGGACTGCACTGGAGAATAAAGTAAACTTAAGTCAAGAGACTGATGTGCATAAAGATTACCGGTTCACAAAGTGGATGACAAAAAATGTGGGATTCCAAGGAATCCCACCATCAGCTTTTTATAGCGATGAACATAAACATTTGGGAGAAGATAATGTACGATACTGCTTTATAAAGGTAAATACTTCATTCGTTTATATCGATAATTAAAATTAAACTGCATAAAAATGTCATTGTTTTCTTCTTTCCATAGAAAGATGAAATATTACAACAGGCAGCTGACATTTTGAAGAAGTGGGCGTCTAAATAGTGGTACAAACATGTATTCTATTTTTGTACAGTTTTCTACATGCATATAACAATATACATACATCTTTCATGCCATTCTGTGTAGCATCTAAATATATACTATTATATACATATAACCATAGTTGCTTCTTTTAAGCAATCTTTTGCAGGTCATTATCTATATCAGTGATCCGCAACCTTTTATCTTCCATGGCACAACAACGTTTTTTCGATAATTCCGCGGTACACCATATGAAAAGCTTGTAAATACATAAATTACAATAATACGTACATGTTTTTATTAGATAAAAAACAGAGTAAAATGGCTCTATGTAAATACGGGGTGTCCCAGTAATTTTGTTACAAGACAAAATCTCCGTTATTGTTAATACGTAGAAATACCTAAGGAAGCAATTGTTTGGTTCGGAGGGGGCGCGTATCGTAGAGGATATCATTTTCTTTCAAGGTCATGTTTTAAGAGATACCTAGGTCAACAATGTTTTTTTAAATGAGTCAGCATATTTCTATCATTATACCATAATAGCGGAGGCCAGATGAATCCAACAGCTTATAATTAAGCGACCCTCATATGACCTTGAGTACGAAAAAATCCTAAATTCTGGGGAATGGACGTGAATAAGGAAATAATAACAATAGAAAGAACAATTAAAACATTAGTAAGAGAAAATGTATTGTAATAAGCGTTAAAAATTATTTCCATCGACTTCTGAACATTTCTTAATTCTATTATGAGAAGAGTGTCGCACTGTGAACATTTCGGGTGTTAGATCAGCACAAGCTTGTGGAAACCTTTCTCAATTTTCTCTTTAACAGTGCCCCATACAAAAAATCTAAGCAATATCAGGAAAACGTAGCGGCCAAGAAATAGACTTCCTCTTTCTATCTGCCTGTTTGGATAAAAAATATTCTCCGCAGTCCGAGAAGGAAGAGCGCCGCCACGTCTCCTGATAGTTCTTGTGTTGATATAACATGTCAAATGTTCGTGCGACACTCATTTCATAATCGAATTGAGGGGAAGTACTACCGACATACGCGATGCTATTATTGTATAGTGCCTCACGGGGTACGCTAGGAAAAACCTAAATTTTCCGGCCAAAAAACAGTTTTCCAAGTCTTCATAAAAATTATGTAATTCACTTAACTAAAGGAGAGATATCTACTTCTGACAAATATAAAAGATTTTGTTGCTAGCAGCTTTCATTTTCGATTTATATTACTTTGAATTAACCTCCATCTTATTACGAAATTTAAATCAATCAAGTAAAATCGAACCGAGGAACATTCTTTTTGTTTTAAATACTTAAAGTTTGAGTAAATAATTAGTTTTGTTTTAAATAATTAAAGATATTTATTTTTAGCTACAAGTAATGGCTTCGAATTAGTATATTATAGAATATAATGAAATCACGATGCTTCGCGGTCCGACTGTTGATTTAATATTATTCCAATATACAGGGTATTTCACCTAACTTGACCACCTTAAATATATCTCTTATTTTGTATGATAGAAAAAATGTTAGGGGGAGAAAAATATTCTGTTCCAAGGCGCTAATATGGTGATGGGCCGAATTTTTTTCTTAAGGTCATTTTTTTCGAGATTTCAAGGTCAACGTATTTTTTTTAAATGGGACTACATATTTTCACTACAACGGTCTGATAGCCTATAAAAAAACAAATCCAACGAGGTGCAATATGTTGACCTTCACATTACCTTTAGCGAGAACATCATGAAATGTTTGTCAGTAATGTCAGTACGCGTTCGGGGACGGTAAATGATGGAATTTCAATTTTATTGGAACAGTTTTAAGTTGAATCTTTATTTTAGAAGGTTTTCAAAATGTGCACCATGAACCTGGATACATTTTTGGAAGCGGTAAATAAAATCTTGCTGTACATTATTAAGCTGTTTTGCAGTAATTGATTTACATTCATGTAGAACCCTTTGTTGCATGTTTTCTGCTGTTGTGGGAACATCGTTGTAAACTTGACTTTTTAGGTCTCCCCAATTACTGCAGAACAACTTAAAAATGTACAGCAAAAATTTATTTAACGCCTCCAGATTCATGGTGCACATTTTGAAAACCTTCTAAAATAAAGATTTAACTTAAAACTGTTCCAATAAAATTGAAATTCCTTCATTTACCGTCCCTGAACGCGTACTGACATTACTGACAAACATTTAATGATTTTCTCGCTAAACGTCAAGTGAAGGTCAACATGTTGCACCTCGTTGGATTTGTTTTTTTATATGCTATAAGACCGTTGTAGTGAAAATATGAAGTCCCATTTAAAAAAAATACGATGACCTTGAAATCTCGAAAAAAATGACCTTGAGAAAAAAATTCGGCCCATCGCCATATTAGCGCCTTCGAACAGGATATTTTTCTCCCCCTAACATTTTTTCTATCATACAAAATAAGCGATATATTTAAGGTGGTCAAGTTAGGTGAAATACCCTGTATGTTACTAATTATTGCGGAAAAAACCAGATCCATCTGTAACCGTCTTCGAATGCGGTACTGTCTCACAAGGAAGCACATCCAAGCGTCCGGCACCGATTTCGCTGAAACCTCTGGCAGACTTGTTAAATAAGTGAAAATAATCGGCACATATTTTTTTTAGCTGCCCCAATTCACTTTTAGGAGGTGAAACCACTCTTTAAAGTTCCAGCGTAAAAGTGCTCTTTCGCAAACTACATATAATAGACAAAAGAAAACTTCTTAGGGAGGAGGTTCATGGTTTGTTACATACAAACAGAAAGTATTAACAAATTGTTACAAAAATTATTTGTCTATGACAAAAAAAATATTATGTCTTCATTTTGAAAGATAAGTTTTTTATAATAACAAAAAGGAACCAAAGTTTCCTTCCGAATCCAATGGTATGTAATGTATTTAGTTTTTCCCCTACAGTTTGGAAAGTTTAAAGGGTGGTTTTACCTCCTAACAGTGAATTTGGGGAATTAAAAAACATACGTGTCGATTATTTTCACTTAGTTAAGAAACCTGCCAAATTTCCCTTTGTAATTTCTATAGTCAGGACTATATGATGGAAAAACTTATATACGAAATTATCTGTATAATTTACTTCATCCATACGTACATACAAGATTCACCTTCTCGCTTTTCTATTATTAATATCCAATTACCTACGTTTGAAAAATATTGAAATTAAATTTATTAAGAGTGCTCATCTCAATACCCCATGAAAATTCAGCCGGGGCACGACCCGATCAATGTAGTAGGTGCCGTAATGGTGTCTATCTAATTAAGGATACTTCAACTTTATTAGAGAAAAAAAGAAATATTACTTCATCTCTGCTTCTTCAAAAGTTATAGATTTTTTGGCCAATGAATTCGGTTTTTTTCCTACTATGCGGCGAGTGACCGTTAGGAAAAGTAAAAAGCGAGGAATTTAGCGATTTACGGGAACACAATTTGTTGCCCCAAATATTGCTTATTTTTTATTTTGGGGGTGGCCAAATGAAAGGTTAAACCAACTGACGGCGACGTGCCATGAAACTATCACAGATAGCCATCGAGATACTAACACAGCTTAAATTGCCTTTTAAAGCTCGATGACCTTCATATTTATAAAAATATGAAAATGAAGAAAAACTGATAACGCCTATAATATGCGTCCCTGAGAATCAAATAATTTCTTCTTTAGATACTTCCGCATAACGATAACCAACAATTTGTTTTGTAACAGAGTTATTGGGACAGCGTGTACATTATCTGTGATGTAAGCAGGAAATGAATAATCCGAGTTTTTGCTCAGCCATCTAGACACTTTGTGTTTTATATTCTTCAGCGGTCATTAAATATCTTAAATATACATACATGCTCCTAAAACTGATATGTTCAAAATGTATATGTTACGGGCAATGTGTTTAAAGTGGGCATTATGTAAAATGACCGGGCACTGTGTTACGGGCAATAGGGAATAAAAATAATCTACCCTTGAGAGCGCAGTAAGAAACATAATATTGTATAAACTCGAGGAGGCGTCGGGAATAAAAATAATTTACCCTTGAAAGCGTAGAGAACAAACATAAAACAAAGAGTAACCCCAAAATTAGCCTGTTTCGTGGACCTCGAATTTAGGGTCAGAATGAATGGGAAATGAAAGTTTATGATGATAGATTTGCCGTGTAAAAATTTTAGATTGAGCATATGTCTCAATCTTGAGATATGGGGGGTCAAAGGGGGGATATTGCCATAATGAAATAGTAGCTATTTATGATATTCCACGTATATTGAGACAAAGTAAAATAAGGAATATTATGACATTGATTTTAAGAAGACGTATTCTTTGGAATGTGAAATGATTGGAGTGGGTGTGCAGTGAACATAGGGGGAGAGGGGAGCTGGACGGAGTTGGGAACCTCACATAGTGCAGTAGGCCGAGTGGGGACTCCTATGAAAGGGCTTTACTACATTCATTTATTACATTCATTTGCTCGCTGCACTGCGATCATTGCATATTACAAAGAATACATCTTTTCAAAATCAATGTTATAATATTCCTTATTTTACTTTGTCTCAATATACGTGGAACATCATAAATAGCTACTATTTCATTATGGCAATATCCCCCCTTTGACCCCCCATATCTCAAGATTGAGACATATGCTCAATCTAAAATTTTTACACGGCAAATCTATCATCATAAACTTTCATTTCCCATTCATTCTGACCCCAAATTCGAGGTCCACGAAACAGGCTAATTTTGGCCCATTCTTGGGGTTACTCTTTGGAGGCGTAGTAAGAAATATAATTATATACAGTAACCAAAAAATTGGGCATTATACAGAGTGCTTGGTCATTTTATAAAATGTCCACGTTAAAGGCATTGCCCGTAACATATACATACATATACGATATGTACTTATAAATACGAGTTTGATTCTGTGTTGAATTCCTTGTATTTGAGGCGTAGGTTAAAATCGACTGTGACTCATATTTTTGCGCTTCCTGATTGAAAATATTGGTAAAACGTGTGGCTCTCGTAATCTTTTCCGGCTAAAGATATCTGACACGGAAGCGCTACTTACATCCTTATTTGCTACAATATATAACTGTACATTTTCTTTAAACGACATTCCTACAGGTTATTTCGGTGAATGTACAGCGTGCGCGACTGATACATCTTGCAAAAATGCTAATTGTGGCACCTAATATACACTCGTGAGTTAAAATATATTATTTATTAACAAAAGTAACAAGCAAAAGTAATACAAGAAATTGATTTCTGTTTCATGCAACCTAGGTTTTTAACCAAATGTTTAGGAGTAGGAGTCTTCCTTTCCGTCATAGGGACTACTCTCATAAATCTGTCTTCGTGCAAAAATATGACACTTTCTAAAAGAGAATGGTCCCATACAGGTGACTTTTACAAAACCGTACATTTCAATAAACCAACCTCTATTTTTTCTGTATACAGTCACTTGCAACATATCTCAGATATTGTTACTGATAATCTATGGTCTATTATAAAAAATTAATTCTCCACTATTCTCACGGTAAGAAAGTGTCTAAAAAACTCGTCTTTATCAAATCGACAGCTAGTACAATTTCAAGGCATCGAAACAGTACCTGTAATCCCTGCGAGGACTTTTACGAATGTACATGTGGCCAGTGGGCACTGAATAATAAGCCTCGAGCGAATGCAGAAACGTGGTCCAATTACAATGTACTCAAAGAAAGAACGCAGACACAGTTGAAAGGTATGTGCAATCTATTACACGGAATATTGTCTATCTTTCAAATTTCCATTGTTGCACTTATGCCTTTTTATAGATATATTGGCCCTAGAATCTAAATTTTCGGATTCTCCCTTGATGAAGAAGATTAAGCAGCTTTACAACGCGTGCATGAACGACGGTGAGATATAAATATCTTCTTTATTCCTTGAATATAATGACGCGTTGACGCATCATTCATTCTCTTTAAACGACTACAGATATGTTGGAGAAGAAGGGGCTCCTTCCATTGTTGGAGCTGATTCAACGCATCGGCCACTGGCCAGTGGGGCAGAATTTGAATTACACGGTTGATCAAATTTCTTGGCTGACAGCTCATTACAACTACGCCAGAATCACCGGAGAGGGTGCCTTGTTCAACATTAATGTACTCCCCGACGCACACCACCCTACGATTTACAGAATACACGTGAGTGGAAATAATAACTAGGGGGCAGATCACCCTGCGCTTTCGCTTCGCTCAAGCGCCAACCCCCTCCAGATCGTCTTTGCTCGCGCTTCGCGCTCGCCCGCGAAATGCAGCATTTCTGCAATAGGCGCAAGTGATCGAAACCGGACAATTAAATGCATCCGAACCAAAATTTGACATGTACATCGGGTATACAGGGTGATTCAGAACAACCTTCCGAAAATAAAAACTTAAAATCTTCAAATAATTCTAAGAAACTTTTTCCTCTTGCAAAACTATGGTAAAAGCTTAATTTTTGAATTATTAATAAAAATAGTAGGCCTATCACGAGCAGAGTACAGGAGGTAGGCAGGGGCGGCGCAACTCACCGTCCGACACGTGCTCCAACGTGGGGTGTTCGCTGCAGTTGTTCGCTAGTTGTGTCCAAAATACATTGCCAACATGGAAATCTGTATTTTGTATTATTGATTTCCATACGCGGCAATTATTTTGAGAAACGACCAGAATGATACGCGTGCACACGAATAACGCGTGCAAGTATGATCTGTTTCTCTCTCACTGATTCACTCGCATTCATTTATGCAGTTAGAACTAATACACACAGTTAATCATTATTAATCACAATCGATGAATCGTTTCGGCAAATCAGAAGTCTTGGAAGAAACACAATAATAAACACGTGTCATTCTGGTTGTTTCTCTCTCTCTCTCTCTCTCTCTCTCTCTCTCTCTCTCTCTCTCACACACACACACACACACACACACACACACACACACACACACACACACACACACACACACACACACACACACACACACACACACACACACACACACACACACACACACACACATCCGAACGGTTTTCAGGATAGCGAGTGAATAAGTCACTCCCTTTACGGTCGTGCTTAAAAATATAAATTACGAAGAACTATTTTTCCCCAAGTTCTCCTGGATTTTGTCGTCCAAGTCCCTACCCGGACACTTTCAATTTTAGATACTTCAGCCCACTAGCCTGTTCGGGCAATATCGCTCAATACCAGAACAAAAAATGTCATCTTACAAGAATAGTCTAAAATCAATGGTAAAGGCACTTGTTCTGACCGAAGGGATCGACATTTCGGCGGGCACGATCCAAAGACTTATCGACGATGTCGTACAATTTCGGCAGGACCTTCTGAAAGTAAGAAGCAAAGAATGAAGGAGGAAATGAATGGTGATCTTTTAGATAAAACATTTGTAATTTTGCCTTCCAATTGCAGCTTGTGGTAGTCGGTGAGAAGAGCCGCGACGAGGGTCAATTGTACAATGCAATGTCGATCGCAGAGTTACAAAACTGGAACTCACTGCTTGCCAAAAAACATAATATTATAGAAGTGAGTTATTAAACATTCGTCCAAGGAATAAAGTCTAGGCTCGAATTTACATGTCCGCGAATGGTGACGCGTTTTACTACTTATAGATAAACTGGTTGAACGTGCTTACCAAGACCTTTAAAGATGCAAGGAAGGTTCACTTTGACCAGCACGAGATGATCATTGTCAGAGAATATTCATACTTGAGGAAGTTACTACTTCTACTGAAAGAGACGCCAGCTAGGATTATCGGTAGGCACGCGACATTCAAATATTTCGTTACGTTATTTAATTACGTCTTATTGAGACAATAGGATTATTACTTGTTTGTTATTCACAGCGAATCACGTTCATTTGCATTTTGTGGAAATGCATTTGCGATATACAACCCCAGAGATGAGAACACTAGTGGCTGATCTACATACGTCACTCACTGGTGCGAAGCCAGAGGATAGAAGGTTCGTTATCGTTCTGCTTCAAATACCTACATTATGTAATAGTTTAATAAATAAAATGCCACATATTTGCGATTAACCTATGTTTCATTTTCCCAATTAGGTGGTACAACTGCGTCCAGGAGAATGAGATGAAACACTTGCTGGCCAGCATGTATGCCGAAAAACATTTTCCCGCCTCGAATGAGAAAGAAGTAAGGAAAAATTCTGGAATCGTTGTCTCTTCCGTTGATTCATAATTGCATTGAATCAAATGCTTCTGTCTTTCTAACCTGATTAGTTGATTCACATTCAAGGTGACCGACATATTCAACAATGTGAGAGACACCGTGCGACGGATGTTACAGAATTCGTTTCTTCATAACTCGACGAAAATATCCGCTATAAAGAAGTTACAAAATATACGGGCGATTATTGGACATCGTAATTGGCATAAGAATTACAAATTGCTTGCCACTTATTA
The DNA here is from genome assembly GCA_944319695.1 of Tiphia femorata. Classification (NCBI taxonomy): domain Eukaryota; kingdom Metazoa; phylum Arthropoda; class Insecta; order Hymenoptera; family Tiphiidae; genus Tiphia; species Tiphia femorata. The sequence goes on from OX090902.1 coordinate 9,719,331, forward strand.
CAAAGACGTATGACAAATGATTTAAACTTAAAAAAAAAGGAGGAGTGATAAGTATTGTGTTTGTTTGAGATTTTCTTTAGATATGTACATGTCATTAGGAAAATATTACAGCAACTAGTTGGCGATGGCTACCTAGAGAATCAATTGAGCAGCCAGAAAGTACAATACAGAGCAGAATTGGAGCTGCTACATAACAATGTATCTCAAAAAATGTAAGACCATTTGCAAGATCAAGGACAAAGAATATTTTGTAGTTAATGAGTTATACTAACAATAAGTCTCTTTTGCAACATATTTTCTACGTGACATAATATTTCAGATACGACAATTATGCCTTTATTCCGGAAGCCGAATACAAGTATTCGACCAATGTAATCGGTACGCATGAAAATTTAGTTTCTTCGTTAAAATTACATTTTGCAGTGTCTTACCTGATATGTTCGCAGAAATTACGGCTTCTTTCTTGCAATGGCCTTTCTACAGACCATCGTCTCAAGTGTAAATATCATTAAATATTACATACTGCCGAATTTATATACATATATTAGGTCTATGCATAATTCCATAGTGAAAATTGAGTAAATTCCTATCGGAATTTCGCTACGAAATTATGCATAGACCCAATACTTTCAAGAAATATCCGATAATTACTTGTCCAGACTAATTATCTTTCATTCTCAGTTCTGTCACTTATGGCACCACGGGCCATCTTTTTGCTCGCATGATATTTCAGGCATTTGATCGTAACGGTAAAGTATTGCACACAAGTTTACAAGCTGATAGGATGAAAAGGATTATCGTAACGCTTTCATTACGTAGGTATTCAGTACGACGAAAATGGAGTTAAGAGCATATCTTGGTTCTCTAACGACATGGCAATATACGAAGAGAGGACCGCATGCATAATTAAGACATATGATCAATATATCGCAACAAATGTAATATACACATAATTATGTATAAACATATATACATAATTATACTTAAAAAATTGTGGGTAAAACTTGTGCTATTTAAAAATTTCAGTTAACCGCCAGGCAGACAGTTGCAGATGATTTTTCATATACAGTGGGTTTGCAGGCAGCTTTTCAAGCTTACAGAAATAAAATGCATAACCAACGGTGGCCATCACAGAACGGTGAACGTGATAAACTGTTCTTTCGCGCGTATGCCAATGTAAGAGAGAATCGTATCTTACTTATTGTTAGACAATGTTAGACAACTAATCTGTTTATTGAAAAACAAACGCTTTTTTCGTAGATGTTTTGCCAATTCACAGCACCAACATATGTTCAAGACATAGGTGATAGTTGCCGATTAAGAGTGAACTTCCCGTTGTCCAATTTACCGGAATTTTCTGATGTCTTTAACTGTTACCCCGGACAGCCGATGAGTCCCAGAACGAAATGCGCATTTTGGGAAACGTAGAATCGATCCAAAGAATGTACAATGTATTATTGAGACGCATTGGAATTGTATGAAATAAATTAGGTTTTATGAAAGCGTTGCTTTTATTTTTCATATACGTCCTGAATCTTCTGCGTTGAGTGAGAGCAATACCGAGGTGACATTCATTTGAGCACTCCGTCTATCGAGCTTCTCCGTATGCATATTACTATCACGTATACAGGGTGTTTGATATAAGGTGACGAAGCCGAAAGTTGGAGATAGATTGGGTAAAATCGAGAAAAAAAGTCGTATACCATAATGTAAAATTTGCAATAATTATCGTGATATTAATTAAAACGCGTGCGCCAATGAACGGTAAGACTGCCGCGGTAGGCACGTAACAAGCTGGTCGAGGCGGAGTCGGTGATCGGCGAGAGGAGAGCGCGAGTGGCGAGGAACAAGTGCGAGCGACAAGACGACCGCGGCCGTCTTACCGCTCATTGGCGCACGCGTTTTCATTAATATCTCGATAATTATTGCAAATTTTACATTATGGTATACGACTTTTCTTCTCGATTTTACCCAATCTATCTCCAACTTTTGGCTTCGTCACCATATCAAACACCCTTGTATACATAGCCCATAAATTGTCGCATGCGTCACGTTTTTTATAATACTAAAACTATCGATGCGACCGTGAGCGCACTTTTTTGCGAAGTATTTCCACGTGTACTCGATAAGATATTTTATACGGAAGCATTGTCAATCACATCTTTCCTTACAATAAAAATTAAATTTGTTTTTCAAACGACATTCCTAGACAATATTTCCGTGAAAATACATTCTGCGCGACTGATGACGTCTTCCAAAGATACCTATCGTGTCATCTAATATGCACTCGTGAGTTAAGTTGTCAATTATTCGTAACGAGCAGAAGTAAATTACAATAACAGAACACACATACAATAGCAATTGAATAAATTTCGCCCTGTTTTATATAATTTAGGCTTTTAACAAAATGTCTAGCAGTGGGTCTCTTCATTTCGTTCATAGAGGAGACAACTCTGTTAAATTTGTCACAGTACCAACGTCTTATGCGTCGCAGCAGTGAAAGGTTTCGTACAGGTGAATTTTGCAAAAACCGAAATTTGCAGTAAAACTATCGCTCTGTTCTATTAGTATAATCACTTACGATGTACCCGTACTACTCTCAATCTACTAACTCAATCTTACTAACAATCTATGGCCGATTATCAACTTTCATTTTCCACTATGCTCACGACCAGGAAATATTTAAGAAACACGTATTTATTAAATCGACAGCTACTGCATTTTTAAGCTATGGAAACAGTAGCTGTAATCCCTGCGAGGACTTTTATCAGTTCACGTGCGGTGATTGGACAATAAACCATAAGCTTCCACCGCATGCAGACAAATGGACCTATTACCATTTATTAAAAGAAAGAACGCAGGCACAATTGAAAGGTATGTACAATCTATTATACGCAATATTGTTCATGTTTTAAATTTCCATTGTTGCACTTATGTCTGTTTATAGAAATCCTGTCTGAAAAGTCAAAGTATTCGGAACGCCGCTTGCAAAGGCAAGCTAAGCAGCTTTACAAAACATGCATGGACGACGGTGGTTTTCTTAAGATATAAATCATTTTCTTTAAAAATTAAATAGGAAAGAAGTATTGACGAATTATTAATTTTTTCATTTTCGTAACTCGACGGCAGATACATTGAGGAAGAAAGGGCTCTTTCCCCTGCTGCAGGTGATTCAACGAGTCGGCCACTGGCCGATCGGAGAGACTTTGAATTACCCGGTTGGCCAAATTACTTGGCTGACAGCTCATTGGAACTACGCCAGAATCACAGGAGAAGGTGCCTTGTTCAACATTAATGTACTCCCCGACGCACGCGAGCCCACAGTGCACAGAATACACGTGAGGGGAAATAATAAAAATATAAATTACAAAGAACAAGTTTTTCCCAAGCTTTCCTAGTTTTTTTCGTTCGGGTTCCTCCTTGGACACTTTTAATTTTAGATACTTCAGCCCACTAGCCTTTTCGGGCAGTATCGCTCAGTGCCAGAAGAGAAAATGGCCACTTACAAGAATAGTTTGAAATCAATGGTAAGGGCACTTGTTCTGACCAAAGGGATCGACATTTCGGCGTACACGATCCGAAGACTTATCGACGATGTCGTACAATTTCGGCAGGACCTTCGGAAAGTAAGAAGCAATGAATGAAGGAGGAAATGAGTGGTGATCTTTTAGATGAAACATTTGTAATTTTGCCTTCCAATTGCAGCTTGTGGTAGTCGGAGAGGAGAGCCGCGTCGGGTCTGAATTGTACAATGCAATGTCGATCGCAGAGTTACAAAACTGGAACTCACTGCTTGCCACAGAACATAATGTTAGAGAAGTGAGTTATTAAACATTCGTGTAAGGAATAAAGTCTAGGCTCGAATTTACATGTCCGCAAATGGTGACGCGTTTTACTACTTATAGATAAACTGGTTGAATGTGCTGACCAAGACCTTTAAAGATGCAAGGAAGGTTCACTTTGACCAGCACGAGATGATCATTGTCAGAGAATATTCATACTTGAGGAAGTTACTACTTCTACTGACAGAGACGCCAGCTAGGATTATCGGTAGGCACGCGACATTCAAATATTTCGTTACGTTATTTAATTACGTCTTATTGAGGCAATAGGATTATTACTTGTTTGTCATTCACAGCGAATCACGTCCATTTGCATTTTGTGGAAATGCATTTGCGATATACAACCCCAGAGATGAGAACACTAGTGGCTGATCTACATACGTCACTCACTGGTGCGAAGCCAGAGGATAGAAGGTTCGTTATAGTTCTGCTTCAAATAAATTATACGCTACACTACTGAAGAAACCGAATTTCTTTCGATTTTTTCACAATTTCGCTTTAGTTACTTGTTAAATTTAAGGGGAAAAAAATTAAGCGTACTACGTGGAGGTTGCATTCTCGGATTTACGCTTTTTATATGTGTTGTGTGTGTGTGTGTGTGTGTGTGTGTGTGTGTGATTTCTTTTAAGCAAGTGAGACCCCGCGGCTCGTCAGTTGCGCAGTATTTAACAACTCCAAATTGATTTTCTTAAATTGCGGCTAATTGTGTTACCCCAACGATAAAATGAGAAGGGGTTCATCTTGATGCTTGCCCTCACGCAGCCAGTGTGACCAAACGGCTTTTTGCAAGATGCAACATAGCGTTGTTGACGCATCCATATTTGAGCCCCGATCTCAATCCCAACGAGCATGTTCTTGACATGATTGTATTCACGTCGAATATGCCGAATTTGCGGAATTTAGATGCATTAGAGCGCGCACTGGTGCGAATTTGCCGGATAATTCCGCTAACGCTGATTAGACCCTGCATTAATATGGTCGAACATACGCTTTTGTTCATGTTAAAGCAGAATAAAAGCGACATTCATTGTAGTGCTTTGGATTCCTCTTGAAGTCCTCTACAATATTATAGGAAAAAAGACCATGGTGCTATTTAAAAAACTGCGAGAGTCCCTCGCCGCACGCGCTCTCCTCTCGTCGCTCACCGACTCCGCCACGATCAAGTTGCTACGTGGCTACTACGGCCGTCTTACCGCTCATTGGCGCATGCGTTTTAATTAATATCACGATAATTATTGCAAATTTTACATTGTGGTATATGACTTTTCTTCTCGATTTTATTCAATCTATCTCCAATTTTCGGCTTCGTCACCTTATGTCAAACACCCCGTATACATGTATATCTGAATTTCTGTCTGATTCCGATAAGAATTCTAGACGATGTTAATTTATGCTCGAAATCCTTGTGCGAGCACGAATCCTGAACTTTACTTGCGCCCATCGCAGGAATGCTGCACTTTGTGGTCGAGCGCAAAGCGCGAGCAACCCGCGATCTGGAGGAGATTGGCGCTTGAGCGAAGCGAAAGCGCAGGGGGTTCAGCCCCCTACTTTGTATTGTTTTCAAATTAATGTTGACGGTTAAAATAATCTTTTTTTTTCGAAAAACTATCATACGTTTTTGTAGAGAATTTCTTCAAGTATTTAAAACCATTTTGAAATTTTCTGTCCACTTATTGGTTGCTGAGATATCGATGATTTAAGCAAAATGGTATTTTTTCATTCAAAGTCGCAACTTACTTTCAGTGAAAAAGTGACGTATAGAGACCAAGAAAAAACCAAATTGAAGTTTAATGAATAAGCTAACCAATCTGTGCTTTGGCTTCCCAAGCCCGTGGACCCTTAAGAAAATAAGAGACATTTTGAAAAATTTTGTCTCGCTCTATTTCTTATGATTGCGCGATAACCGAGGATTGGAAATTTTTCTGTCGAAATATCCTAAAACTGGAGACTGGAAGCTTTAAAATGCTTTTCTTTTGCATCTCGATACAACCATTTTTCACAAAGATACAGTACTTCAAAAAACGCTGAAAAAATTCTCCTGGTTTTTCGTTTCTTTAATTTTTTGGAGTAGTATAGTTCAACGAATAAAATGCCAAATATTGCGATTAAGCAATGTTTCACTTTCCTAATTAGATGGTACAACTGTATCGAAGAGAATGAGATGAAGCATGTGCTTGCCAGCATGTACGTTGAAAAACATTTTCCCGCCTGGAAGGAGAAAGAAGTAAGGACAAATGCTGCAATGTAGTCTCTTTTGTTGATTCATAATTGTATCTAATCAAATGCTTCTGTCTTTATAACCTGATTGGTTGATTCGTATTCAAGGTGACCGACATATTCAACAATGTGAGGGACACCGTGCAATGGATGTTAGAGCATTCATTTCTCCGGGAACCGATGAAAGAGTTCTTGATAAAGAAGTTATGGAACATGCAAGCGATTATTGGATATAGTGATTGGCATAAGAATTATAATTTGCTGACCACTTATTACAGAGACGTAGGACAAATGATTTAAAACTTTAAAAAGAGAAGTGATAAGTATTGTACTTGGTTTAGATTTTCTTCAGATATATACAATAATAAAAATATTACAGCAAAAAGTTGGTGACGTCTACCTAGAGAATCAATTGAGCAGCAAGAAAATACACTACAGAGCAGAATTGGAGCTGCTTCATAACGATGTTTCTCAAAAAATGTAAGCCCATTCGAAAAGATTAACGACAAAGAATTTTATATAGAAAATTAAGTATAGTGATTCTCTTTTGAAAGATGTTTTTGACGTGTCATAGTATTTCAGAGACGAGGATTATGCCTTTATTCCGAATTCTGACTACGAGTATGCGACCAACTCCATCGGTACGCACGAAACATTAGTTTTTTCTTTATAATTAAATTTTGGACTGTTTCACGTTCTATATTCGCAGAAATTACGGCTTCCTTCTTGCAGTGGCCTGTCTACAGCCCATCGTCTCACACGTAAATACCGTTAAATATTGCAAATTTCAGAATGAAAATACCTTTAGCGATTGCAATAATTATTTGTTCGTGTCAATTATCTTTCATTTTCAGTTCTGTCGCATATGGTACCACGGGCTTCGTTTTAGCTCACGAAATATTTCATGCATTTGACATTTACGGTAAAGGATCGCACACGTAGTTACAAGGCGATGAGAAAGATCAAAGATTTTTAACTCTGTCATGGATGTAGGTATCTGGCACGATGAAAATGCAATTGAGCGTAGTTGCTGGTCCTCCCTTGATTTAGAAACATACCGGGATAGAATAGTATGCATAATGAAGAAATATGCTGAATCTATAGCAAAGGAACAACCACCAGAAAATGCAGAAGTATCGTACATAATTGTATTTATGTATTCACTCTAATTAACATATGCGTAAAATTTGTGTGATTTATTCATTATAGCTAATTGCCAGTCGAACGGCCGTGGAGGATTTTACAGATATGGTGGGCTTGAAGGCAGCTTTTCGAGCCTACAGGAAAGAACTGCGTCGACAACGACAGCGATCGTTGACTGACACAGTAGCTTTACTGTACGAGGACCAAATATTCTTTCGTGCGTACGGCCATGTAAGAGAGTATCATGTGTCATTTGGAAAATCTGTTTATTGAAACACCCATGTTTTCTTTCGTAGATGTTTTGCGAATTCATAACACCCGATCACGTTGAAGACACACACAGTAGTTGCCGATTAAGAGTGAACGGTCCGTTGTCCAATTTACAGGAATTTTCTGATGTCTTTAACTGTTACCCCGGACAGCCGATGAGTCCCAGAAAGAAATGCGCATTATGGGAAAGGTAGAATCGATCCAAGGAACGTGCAATGTATTATTGAGACGCATTGGAATTGTATGAAATAAATTAGGTTTTATGAAAGCGTTGCTTTTATTTTTCATATACGTCCTGCACCTTTTGCATTTTGTGAGAACAATACCGGGTGGCATTTAATTTAGCACTCCGTCTATCAAGGTTTTCCGTATGACATTTTAACACCACGTATATACATAGCCCATAAATTGTCGTATACATCACGTTTTGATATTTGTAAAATTATCGATGCAACCGTGAGCGCATTTTTTTCGAAGTACTTCCGCCTGTATGTACTCGAACAAGATACTTAACACGGAAGCATTGTCGGATATATTTTTCCTTACAATAAAGCTAAATATGTTTTTTAAACGACATTTCGACAAATTGCTTCGACGAATATGCACTAAGCAGGAATGATGAATCTTTTAAAAATGTTCATTGTGCCACTTAATATACACTCGTGAGTTAAATTCTGTCATTTATTTATAACAAGTAATAGTTTTTTAGAATAATACAAAAAATTTACACCGAATTGATCTTCGTCTTATGTAATTTAGGCTATTAACAAAATGCATAGTAGTGGGCCTCTTCTTTTCACTCGTGAAAGAGGCTATTTTTATGAATGTAACATCCCTCAGGAAACCTATCATTCGCAAAAGTCGGTTGCTTCGTTTAGGTGAGTTGTGTAAAACCGAAAATTCCAATAAATCTAACTGTCTGTTCTACGAAGAGAGTCGCTGACTGCAAATCTGAAGTATTTTATTAACAATCTGCTGTTGATTATGAAAATTTAAATATCCACTATCTAACGGTGAGGAGCTGTTGACGAACTCATGTTCCTCGAATCGGTAGCTGCTGAAGTTCTTAACAATGGAAACCTGAGCTGTGATCCCTGTGAGGACTTCTATGAATATGCTTGTGGTCGGTGGAACCTCAACAATAAGCCTCCACCGAATGCAAGGAAGTGGACCAATCTTCATATTGTGAAAGAAAGAACGCAGGCACAATTGAGAGGTAAATACAATCTCTTGTACACATTATTGTCCACATTTTAAAGTTGCATTGGCACGCTTATATCTCTTTACAGAAATCTTGGCCGCAGAGCTCAACATCACGAAGCACCCCTTGATACACCAGACTATACAGCTTTACAAAACATGCATGGACGACGGTAGTTTTCTTGAGATATAAATCATTTTCTTTAAAAATTAAATAAGAAAGAAGTATCGACGAATTATTAATTTTTTTCATTTTCGTAACTCGACGGCAGATACATTGAGGAAGAAAGGGCTCCTCCCACTGCTGCAGGTGATTCAACGTGTCGGCCAGTGGCCCATGATAGAGAGATTGAATTTCACCGTTGATCAAAATTTTTGGCTGAGAACTCATTATCAGTACGCCAGTAAGACAGGGCAGGGTGCGTTGTTCAACATTAATGTACTCCCTGGCTCATACAAGGGCACAATGCATAGAATACACGTGAGTAGATATAATAAGAATGTAAATTTCGTCAGAATCGAGTCTCAGGCCTATCATAGAGAACGATTTTTTCGTTCAACTCTGCACTAGAACAGTTTTCATTTTAGATACAACAACCCGCTAGCCTTTTCGGGCGATATCGTTATGTGCCAATAGAGAAAATGGACACTTACAAGGATTTTTTAAAATCAGTGGTACAGGCACTTGTTCAGGCGAAGAAGAGCGACATTTCGCCGGTCGAAATCCAGAGATTTGTCAGCGAGGTCATACAATTTCGGCAGCGACTACTGGTCGTAAGAAACAATGAATTAAAAGAGGAAATTAGTAACGATTACGTAGATTAAACATTTTTAAGTGTGTCTTCAAACTGTAGATCATGGTAGACGGAGTGGACAGGTCGTACGAGGATAAATTGCACACTGTAATGTCTATTGCAGGATTACAAAAAAGGAACGGAGTGCTTGCCAGAGAAGAGAAACTTATAGAAGTGAGCATGGAATGTATTACGCCATTTGAATACTCGTATAAGGAATGAAGTCGGGGGTCGAATTTATATGTCCGAGAATGGTGACGTGTTTTACTACTTTATAGATAGACTGGTTGAATGTGCTGACTAAAACCTTCAAATTTGCAAGAATGGTTCACTTTGATCAGCGTGAAATGATCATTATCAGGGAATATTCATACTTGAGGAAGTTACTGCTTCTACTGACAGAGACGCCAGCTAGGATTATCGGTAGGCACGCGACATTCAAATATTTCGTTACGTTATTTAATTACGTCTTATTGAGGCAATAGGATTATTACTTGTTTGTCATTCACAGCGAATCACGTCCATTTGCATTTTGTGGAAATGCATTTGCGATATACAACCCCAGAGATGAGAACACTAGTGGCTGATCTACATACGTCACTCACTGGTGCGAAGCCAGAGGATAGAAGGTTCGTTACCGTTCTGCTTCAAATACATTATGTAATAGTTTAACCCTTTGACTGCGGCGCGCTCTCGAACAAATCCATCAATATGGACGGCGCGTTTTTCGCATGTTAGTCGCTGCGACTAGTTGTCGATTGACTAGTGACCAAAACAGTACCCGAAAATTTGATACCATTCTTAGGGTTTAAAAAATAATAATGGTAAATAAATTAAAAACATCAATTTTTTTTATTTATCTTAAGTAACTTTTTATGCTATTTTAATTTACTTAACTTAATTTGTGTATTCCTTCAATAATAATCGGTAATTAAATATAAAGGTGTTATACTTTTACTTTTATTTTTTTCTTATACTTTTATTTTTTTACTATAACACCTTTATTACTGTAAAAAAATACAGAGGGCGTATATTTACGCCTTTCGTATATGTACGACTTTAGCAGTCAAAGGGTTAATAAATAAAATGCCAAATATTTGCGATTAACTTATGTTTAATTTTCCCAATTAGGTGGTACAACTGCGTTCAGGAGAATGAGATGAAACATGTGCTGGCCAGCATGTATGTCGAAAAACATTTTCCCTCCTCGAAAGTGAAAGAAGTAAGGAAAACTGCTGTAATCGTTGTTGTCTCTTGCGTCGATTTATAATCGCGTCTAATCAAATGCTTCTGTCTTAATAACGTGACTAGTTGATTCGCATTCAAGGTGACCAACATATTCAAGAATGTGAAAGCCACTGTGAAAGAGATGTTCGAGGAGTCGTTTCTGGGGAAAGAGATGAAAGAATTCGTTATAAAGAAGTTACAAAAGATGCGGGCTATTATTGGATACCGCGATTGGCACAAGAACTACAAATTGCTGTCCAATTATTATAATGACGTACGACGATTGATTGAAAATTTTAAAATTAGAAACTATAAGTATGGTGTTTGTGTTAGATTTTGATTATATACAGGGTCCTTACGATATGTTTGGCAAAAATCATGGGGTAGGTAGAGGCCCCAGAAACAAGTGTTTTCAGCATACGAACACATGTCCGGAAATACCCCCGTGCGGAGGTATTGAAGTTTTTTACTTTGGTGTTTTGCGCCTGGGGAGTAGGCAAGCTATTGCACTCGAAGCTGGCGTTTCTCAGGTGTGACGAGTGTGCAGGAGACAAAGGTGACAAAAATTAAAAATTTGACGTTCTAATCGTAAGGATTTAATAAAATCTTTGTCAATAAACTAACCTATCACGTGGCCAGTAGGTGCAAAATGCCAATGTTAAAAATATGGGGATTCGGGACGTGGTTCTATGCTCAAAATACCTGTGTCTGGGGCCCCTACAGACTTTATGATTTTCACAAAATTAACGTGAATGCCCTGTATATACCATAAAGGAAATTTTACAGCAAAAGGTTGGCAATGTTTATCTAGAGAATGAATTGACCAGTAAGAAAATACACTACAGAGGAGAATTGGAGCTATTTCATAGCAATGAGCCGCAACAAATGTAAGACAATCGTTATCCTTGCGGGAGTAAGGATAAAGAATTTTTTGTAGTTAATGAATTATGATGATTCTCTTTTGCAACATATTTGCGACGTGTCATGGTACTTCAGAGACGACAATTATGCCTTTATTCCGGATGTCGCATACGAGTATGCTACTAATTCAATCGGTACGCACGGAAATTTAGTTTTTTCGTTAATATTAAAACTTGGACTGTCTCACCTCTCGTGTTCGCAGACATTAAGGCTGCTCTCTTGCAATGGCCTTTCTACAGTCCATCGTCTCACGTGTAAATACCATTAAATATTACATATTCCAGAATTTATATATATTACTATTTTATAAGTATTATTATAATACTTTCAACAAACATGCCACAATTATTTGTCCGGACTAATTACCTCTCATTTTCAGCTCCATCGCTTATAGCACCACGGGTAGCATTTTGGCTCATGAGATATTTCATGCGTTTGATTGTAAAGGTAAAGAATCGCATAGAAGATTAAAGGGTAATGGGATCAAGCCGACTCCAAGGTAACGGTACGGTGTGATGAGAGTGCGAATACAAACCGTAGACGGTTTTGCAATATATGTGTTCATTCTGTACGTATTCGCGTATCACCTAGGGCGCTGCCATAGACATAATATACCTAGACTGCGCGTTCTCTCATATTTCAGGAGTGGGGGTAGAGCTCACGTAGAAAAGGATGCACTCTGTTTTTGTGTCTGTGCGTTCTCTCTCGCACTCGCGCGAAGGGTAAACGTTTAGATTAGCAACTGTTTTCCCGTATTCCCTTTCGCCCGAGAACGAGAGAGAACGCACAGACACAAAAATAGAGTGCATCCTTTTCTACGTGAGCTCTACTCCCACTCCGTCAACGCGTAGTCTAGATATATTATGTCTATGGGCGCTACCAAAGGCAGAGCCACTACGCCTTTTTTCCGATACATTCGTTTAGGTTTAATAGAATCTAGTTTTTATTTATGTTTTAAATCATTAGGTGCGTTCTTTTTTACAGTCGATCTCATCTCAATTTGACCTGAGGTGAACTGAGTTGAAATTTGGTGAGATTATTTGATCAGTATAAAAACTTTTCTAAAAGAATGGTCTACAGCGACTCGCCGTCACTCGGCGCTTACTTCGGATTATTGCAGCACTTGCTTGTACACCGACCACTAATTCCACCGAATCATACTTATGCTATACAACCGTAGAAATTGCTTATATCTCATTACGAGATAGAGTGGGCGATAACGCTGTTGCGGAAAGGGGGGGGGGGGATAAAATCTCACTTGGTTTGACTTCATCGTGAAGTTAGTCGATCAAATAGAACGATCTCTTTTCGTGTGCTAACTAAAGTGAGCTGAGATTATGGGAGATGTAGGGTAAAAAGAACGCGCCTATCTTCTCATCACTCATCACTCTCGCCCGATTCTTCTTGCACGTGTCCCTAAATCTTACGCAGACCACAATTCAACGTTCAGCTCACAGCATAGGTCATAAAAATAAAGCTGAACGTTATAAGCAGAGATTCTTAACCCTTCCATGCACGTAGGTATTTTGTACAACGCAAATACCGTTAAGAAGATTTACTGGTCTACCGGAGATATAGCAGCATATCGAGAGAAAATAGCATGCATAATCAACAGCTATGCTCAACCTTTTCATAAGAAGCCGTCGTCAGGAAATGCAGAAGTATAGTAGATAATCATATTTATGTGTTCAATTTAATTTACATGTGCCTAAAATGTGTACGATATAATAATTTCAGTTAATCACTATGCAGACAGTTCTAGAGGATTTTTCAGATAGAATGGGCGTGCAGGCAAGTTTTCGAACTTACAGAAAAAGATTGTTTAACCAACTATGCCCAAAGTTGTGCTCGTGTAAGTCGAGACATCCGCTGTTGGAGGATAAAATATTCTTCGAGGCCTACGGCAATGTAAGAGAGGACCATCATTTAGGACACGTTGGATAATAAATTTATTCAATGAAACACAAATGTTTTTCTTCGTAGATGCTTTGCGAATTCGAAACACCGGGATACCATCAAACCTTAGTTAATAAAGAACATAGAAATGGTCAGCTAAGAGTGAACGGTCCGTTGTCAAATTTACAGGAATTTTCTCAAGTTTATAAGTGCGGTATAGAGCAACCGATGAGTGTCACGGAGAATTGTGCGTTTTGGCAAAACTAGAATAGATCCGACGAATGGAGATGGTATCATCGAGATTCTGTTAATTGAAACTGTATGAAATAAATGAGGTTTTAAGGAGGCCGTCTGTTGCTTTTCTTTTCCAAATTCGTCTTGTATCCTTTGCGTTTAAACGGAAAATAATAGCGCCACTTATATTAGTATTCCGTCTATCGTGTTTCGTTGTATAACAACATCGTCCACAAACTGTCACATACCTACATAAAACCATGGTAATTGCAAAATTATCGATGCGAACGTGAGTGCACCTTTTTCGAAGTACTTCCACGTGTACGCGAAACTTGAAATTAAATAACAGGTCGTCGCAGGCCACTGAGTCATTCTACCACCTGTCGTTTCTATCATCCTCGACTGTATTACGCTTTACGGCCTTTAAACAATATTCGAAAGAGGACAGCATGGCCGACAGTGGCCTTCGAATATTCACGTAAGTTTTCGTACCCTTCGTCAATTCACATCAGCGTCTAACGCGATTTCGTCGTTTTCTTTATCATAGATATTCCGTAAAATGTCTTATTGTGAGCTTTTTGATATCGTTGACGATGCAAAAGACCTTCCAGGCGCAAGGATACATGTCGCCGAGAAGATTCTCCCGCCACAGGAACGCGGACTCAACAGGTTCTACGAATTAATCGACAAAATTGTTAGAATGTTGAATGATGGAAATTGTATGTCGATAGCCACTGCTTTCATGCGAAATGGTAATGAGGACCACGATCCCTGTGACAACTTTTACGAGTTTGCCTGTGGCAACTGGCATACGGTAAATCCGATTCCAAAAGATGCGGGTTTAGTGAACAACATTTACATACTTAAGGAAAAATCGTATCAGCAATTGTCAGGTAAGGGGACAAAAGTTACTATAACGGTATTTTCGGGAGAAATGCCCATGTCTCGGTAAAATAATTAAATACGGTAACGGTAATTTATTTTCAAGTAAATAAGCGGTACAGACAAGATTCTTCCCGAGGGTAACAACGTCCCGAACGCGACCGTTAAAACTTCGGCCCGGGAGAAGTCGATCCGTTCGCGGTACTAGCCAAAAAAGGGTCAGGTTCAGTGTTCTAAAAAGGCAGGAAAAATACATTTCGTGAAAAAAACCATGGAAAAAAACCGAAAAAAACCGTTTTTTTTTTTCAAATTTTTCATGTTTTTTTTCCACCCTTTAGAACACTGGTCAGGTTGCTCGCGTCGAGCGCGACTCTGCAGAGCTACACCGCACACGACGATAGATCTCGCCCACGCTCACGTGAGGCTGCCCAAATAATACCAAATGTCTGCGCGAGCTGCGGTAACCAAAAAACCAAAACGAGAAAATATACGGTATCGGCGCCAGTTGCGTCTTCGGTAACGATGTTAAGCAAGCCTGATTCCAGCCGAAAAATACGAGAAACGGTACCCGAATCGAATTCTCCCGAGACGGAAAGCTCCGAGCTACTCAGCTTTCTTCGCGGTAGAGAGGCGCGATTCTTTGGGATCGCTCCGACAATTCGCTCGCCACAAGATCAAAGACGGTCACACCTCGGTTCACGATTCGAACGTGGACCCCGAAAATCTACAAAGTTCTACCCGAATATACGAGACGACATTCTTTGACCTCACTACGTTAGAACCAGTCTAATGCCCTAACGGTTGCTCCGTTCCGGTACGGCAGGGCAACGAAGGAGACACGGAACTCTATTTAAAAGGAAACGGTGATTCGCCAAGTCGGTATGGCGGTAAAAGTATCGGTAACACGAGGACGGTACGCGATAACCGCTATTCCACACTCCCACACACAACGCCACACGGTGAACAATAACTCGTTACCAATATCGCGGTACTAATTAACAATAACTTTCCCTACTCGAATATGACTGGGAGATCGATCGCTCACCGGTAACCAAAAGTGTGTGGCCTTGCCAAACTCCTCCATAACGATAATCCAAAGAGGGCCTCTCGCTCACATACACTCTTTATAATATTTTGCGGCGGCACGTCGCGACAATAAAAAAAACGGTAATGAACGGTACTTACATTTTCGGTAAAATTCGGTAATATCGCACGGACGACTTCGCGAATCGGTAGACAAAACGGAACAGGTCGCGGTCACGGTGTCCCGTGCCTAAGGTCCTTGCCGATTCCCACTCTCGCTCCTTTAAGCGCCAAAATCGTCCTCGATGATTGGCGGAAACGCCGGGTCCTCTTCGATAATGTTGATGCTCTCGACTCGTGCCTCGTCCTTATATTAACTTCACTTCAATTATTTTAAATGCGCTTTACCGACCGGTAGCATATTAATCGGTTTTTTCCAATGCCATCTAGCACCAGTAGACCGACAGTCCGCCTCCCTCTACGCTCTCTTACCGATCGACAGACCGAGCGCCTGCAGATCGATGGATAGGCAACCCGTTTTATTGCCCTGTATCATTTCCCAACACCCTGTACCAATCGAATATTGACAAATTGAACACGGTATTACCGAGATGGAGTGAATTTTCGCAAACGCGAACGATATAATGTATCGAGTAGGAAAAGTTGCAAGAAACCTACAGACGATATTTCCCCGGAAGGGGGTCTTTTACCGCCACGGGACAGGCCCGGACGACAGGGGTCTCCCAGGTGGGGATGAAAGAGGAAAGAGAGAGAGAGAGAGAGAGAGAGGAGAAAGACATAAGAGAATGGCAAAGGGCCATTTAGGAGCGCGGAGGATGCGTGCGATAAGTGAGACGAGAAGCGGAGGCGCGGCGAGGAGTAGAGCCGGTAAGCGGAAAGGGTGCTCCTCGCCTAGAAGCCTCGGCGGTGCGGCCGGTGGTCGTTCCGCAGCGCCGATGATGAGGAGAGCGCGAAGTGATCCTCGTCCGAACGCTTGGTGATGAGAAGAGTGGCGGTAGTGTATCCATGCTGCCGTCTCTTCGTGTTGGTGGATCCGCAATACATCAATCTACTAAATCTAACAATAAGTCTTTCTCGATATTACTATAAGCGGAGCCGTTATGACAGTTTTTGGCGCCCTACGCTGGAGTTCGTTTGTGCGCCCCAGCACAAAGATGCAAGGACAAAAACAGTTTAAAAAATTCCTGCATTTAGCGTTACCCAGAACCACGACGAGGATGTAGCAGGATAATAGTTTCGTTTTTTAGCTTTCTCATATTGTTTTTTGTATTTTTTTATATTTTTTATATTTTTTGTAGTTTTTGTTTGTATTTTATATTTGTTTCGACATTGTTAAGATATTAAACTTAGTAAACAGAATACTTTATATTAATTTGTTTTTAATAATATATTTAACAAAAATGAAAAGTTTGTAAAGAGGGTAATTTAAAAATTACGGCGGCATGCACCGTGCCGGCATAATAGGTTCTACCGAACCACTACTATACGGCCACGCGGTTAAGGGAGGTCCTACATCAGTATACATAATCAGATCTTGTATTTAAGATTGTCTTAACTTTATCTTAGATACTATATGCATTATTTTATTATCTAAAAAGCATCTAAAGATGAATTTAAGACGGTCTTAAGATTTCATTATGGTACTGATTCTCAAATAGACGGCATCGAGACAAGTAGAGGCGGGTCGTTACAAATCGAGTTGTCAATTTTCATGTTTTTAGACATTTAAAAAATTATTAACGTATTAAAATTTTGCGCCCCTCCAAATGTTACGCCCTACGCTGGAGCGTTACAGCATACCGTGTCGTAACGGCTCCGACTATAAGTCTCCTTCGTTGCGTCCGTCGACGCTATTTGTCGTCCGTCCGATTCGCGTTAATCTGATTTTACTACATTTTTGTGACGTGCCAAAAATGTAACGTCACATTACATATACACCATTAACAAATTTGTTTATCAATTTAGTGTAAACGGTTAATGATCAAAGTTGACAACATTAATGTTAGGACTCTTGCAAGAAAGATCGAAAATCACGGAAGATGGACTGGTGACGAAGGCGAAGCAAATTTATAAAGTCTGTACGGACAGAGGTAACGTATCACAATTGAAGAATTATTTGTGAAAGATGGTAGGACGAAGCAATTTTGTAAAACTTCTGGTTGGACAGACGTATGCGAATTGTAATTTCGTTACTTGTGAGAGACAGTAAGGATGTCTTGAAATAATCTTCCGATTAAATTCCTTTTCGAGCTGGCTTAGAGAAACAAGAATATGGCCCTCTTCTGCGCGCTATCAAGAAGCGAGGCAGATGGCCAATGATGAAAGCCCCATCGGCGCGTTCCTCTGAACTCTCCTGGGAAAAAGTGCACAACAATTACGCTCGAACTACCGGAGAAGGTGCATTGTTCAACGTCCACGTGCATTCACCTGAGTGTAACGGCATCAGTAGAATACACGTAAGCATCTACTCGGGAGTACTCGACGGAAAAATTTTAATGTCATATCTATGCACCGCGCAAGCCTCGAAGTTTTAACAAATTTCAGATAACCGAACCGAGAACCGTATTCGGTAGATTTCTCTTGATCGATCATACGAAGATGAACATCTACAAGAGTTATTTGCAGAATGTGTTAACAATTTTGATGAAGTTCAAAAAACCACGAGAAAAATTGCCTACCTTCGAGAAGGATCTCACGGACGTACTTAAGTTCAGATACGCTTTACAAAATGTAAGAATCATTTAGTGGGGCATAACTTCTGTGCAGTATTCAAATACCTCTGTTATGAGGGCGATTTCGTAAATTTCTCAAAAAAAAGAAAGATCTCGCTTCCAGATCGTAAACATGACAGTGTGGGAGGCCGTATTCCTGAACGAGGAGTACTATCCCACTACGCTCTTTTTGTTACAAAACTGGAACAATAAACTTGCAGTTACCCATAACGCTACGCAGGTAATCATTTCCAAGTTGAGTGAGTACCATAGAGAAGTCGAAGAGTTTAAAAGCGTTGTCACTTTTATTAGGTCGAATGGCGGAATTATCTGCAGGATACCTTCGAAGGCACAAGGAAAATTTGGATATTCAATCAAGACATCGTTTATGTGAATGAAATTTACTTGAAGAAGCTTCTTATCCTACTGAAGGAAACGGCTCCCCATGTCATTGGTATACTTATGAATATACAGAATTCGTATTATTGCTTTCTGATTTTATTAACCGATGCACATTGCATAGTAAACCACATCCATTTGCATTTCGTGGAAAACCACTTGCAATATACGACCACTAGGATGAGAGAACTTATGGATGGTGTTCAATATTCTATCACGGGTGACCACGTGGAAGCATTCAAGTATCTAACACTTTTTACCGCAGTTTAGCCTACGGTGATCGAATACACCGTAGAAGAAAATTGACGATGTACGATGTGTGAAATGTTTGCAGCGAACGTGACTGTATCTACACAAATCAAATGTCATTTGTTATATCTAACATGTATTCGGAGCGATTCTTCTCGTCATCCATGCGAACAGAGGTCAGTCTGTGAATGGAACACAAATGGGATTACATTTTGTCATTTTGTTTATGTGAATTTTTCGTCCGGCTGTTGCAATGGTTCGACGTTGCTTCCGTAATTTTAAATTTTAGGTGATGAAGATATACGAGGCAATTGTATCGACGGTGCAGGATATTATTGAAGATTCATGGCTCGACGAGCAGACCAAAAAAATCGCAGTGAATAAGCTCAATCACATGAAAGGAATAATTGGACATCGCTATTATGACTACAATATTTGGCAACACTATTACCAAAATGTATTAGTATATACTTTCTTGTACTCTCTTTGTTTGCGCAATTGCGCGCCCATTGTTAAACGGTATAACGTAATAAGCACAACGTTGCTTGAATAACGTGACGTTACAGATAGCCATTGGAAACTTCCATTTACAAAACGTACTGGAGTGTAAAAGAATCGAATATAGAGCACAGTTGGAGAAACTGCACCCTGAGTACGTGAGAATTGTGCGAGATATCATATTTGTTTTTTTTAGACACGCTCAGAGGAACAGATAACTGATAAAAATATAATCTCTGCATTCCAGAAAAAAATATTACGCTTACAGGACTGCCGGATTTTACATACGAACTCAAAACGTTTTCTGTAAGTACGAATAAATTTTACTAAATCGTACCACCTTTCGTTGTCTAATTTGTTCTTTTGGTTAAAAGTCTTTTCGGCGGCATTTCTTCAGTGGCCCATGTACACTCAGTCAGCTAAGAGGTAAAACTGTTGTCAAACATTCGAAGCGAATATTCATACGTTTAATCGTAAATACACAAAACCTGCACCCCCTGCCATTGAAATCGTCTAATTGAATCTTTTAGGGCAGTTGCTTACGGCACGACAGGATTTCTTATAGCTCATGAAGTTTTTCATGCCTTCGATGCGGAGGGTAAGTGCACCTGATTATGATTAGCTATTAGAACAACTAACAATATTCCGATTTATAGGTCGACTCTATGACAGTACAGGATGCAAGGTGGTCGACTGGTGGAGTAAAGAATCTGCAATTATTTACGATGAAAAGATGTACTGTGTACTGCAAACATATTTACGATACACCAAGGAGCAATTATTGAGCATGGGAGTACGCGAAGAAGTGTGTAAAGAACGAACACTTTAAAAAAAGCCAACATTATTTTTCTTCTACATCTTACACGTCTCGATAATTTATGTAAGTAATATTGCATAATAGTAACTGAACCTTTACAGATTAGGAGCTTACAAACGATAGATGAAGATTTTGCCGACATGATGGGATTAGTTGCAGCGTACAAAGCCTTTAGCAAAGTCAAGTCCACGGTTTCCGAAGACCAAATATTTTTTCGAGCTTATGCAAATGTAAGTTAGTCTCAGTATTTTCTTATTCGTCTTTTAATAATGTATACGTCGCGGCATGTCGTCTCTCTCCGTTATTTCATAACGCATAAATTTGAAATTAATAGATCGAAAATAATAGTGAATTTCATTATTTACCTTTTGCAGCTTCTTTGTGAGCACATACGTCCCGAGTACGTAGGCACTTTATTGAAAGAATGTAATCACAGCATGCACGCCGTAAGAGTAAATGCAGCGGTAGCTGAAATTCCAGAATTCGCTACAGCTTTCAATTGTAGCGCGAACAGTTTCATGAATCCGCAAGAAAAGTGCAACTTTTGGCAAAATACAGAAGAAAATCGACTGTGACGCGATATCATTGTAGACTTGATAATGTGACAGTGTACAATGATTTTTCAAAAGGACAAATACAATTTATTTCTGTCAATTACACAGCCTTACTCATAAACCTGCGATGCCGCGATAATTATTGATTGTGCATTTAAAAGTAAGTTCGAGAGAAAGCGATTAAATTTCACATTTACCCTGCTATCTATTTACATCCTGGAATTGAGAGATTAACTTGAGAAGTGAATTACCCTGTTGGTAATCTCGCACAGTATAAGATCATAACTTCGTACAAATATTGCAAATACCACCGAGGAGAGATTGTTCATGCATTGTCCAATCTCGGACGAACAGCCTGTAACCACGATTAAATATGCATTATACATGTGCATAAGAAAAGTGCATAAGATAAGTATAATAGGGTGTTTCTAAAGTATTTCGATTTTATTTAAGATTTGATCGAATGTATCATGCACAAAATACAATTTAAGTATTCGGCTCCCGCGGTTATAGAACAGCGTCTAGAAAATTTTGATTACATAAAATAATATGAAGAAAGCGTTAGAAAGAAGCTTATGAGTATTCATATTATTTCGCACTATTTTCATGAGACTTTAGATGTCGAAACATAATAAATGCTTAAATATATATAGTTATGACTATAAAACTGTGCGCATAAAACATAGAGTGTTATGCGTACTCAACCATGCATTTATCGGGTCCCGGCGGATTCCGGAGGTTATTGCAGTGCCCTGTTCGATCAACGGTACTTACGGACTTGAAATGTAAACAATGTTGTTTTGCTATGTAGTTATACGAAAGTGGCGCTGTAAAATGTTTCAATTCCGAGACGCATAAATGCTAACCTTTTTGAGAACCTCTAGGAATCTCTGGGAATCTCTTCTTGGTTAACAACATAATTCACATAGTTTTCTATCGTTTGACTGCGTTTGATTGAAGTTAATGAAACAGAGCGAAACAAAATATGGTGTATTAGTACGAATAAAATGGTGTATTGAGGGTTAAAGTAAAGTATTTGGAAGTAAGTATCACAACACACTTTAGATATAAACGATGTTTCTTTTAACACTAAATTGCCCGAAACCAGTCAATTTGACTGTTTCAAATGGGAAATCATGTTTATAAAAAAAGTTCGGGCAGTCTAGTGTTAAGGTTCTAAATATTTGTAAATTTTATATAATCCTACGAACACACACAATAAAATGCTAACTATCTTAACATACTTATAAGCGCTTTAAACTGGATCTTGCAGCGGAATGCAGGAAATATAAACAGATTTATACGTCGATACTGCATATTTGTATATTTGGAAAATGCAAAGTCTTTATAAAGATGTTAGACTGTTAGATATTCTTCCCTTCGGCAGAATTGGTTTTATTACTTCATATTTTATTTGTATGTAATAATAACTCTGCATTGTAGTTTATTAATGTTAATGTTCTTGCCTTTTATTTAATGTATAATTGACGCTCGATACAAGTTTTGATTTCATTATTACATGTGTTTAAATTTAACCTCTAGGTTTAATTTTTGCTTAATTACATACATATGTATACTTTACTTAATGTTTCAGGTCTGTTGATTCAAAAATGTCGATGTATACTGTGAGGCATAAGCTCCGGATATTGCAGCAATGTACAGAAAACAACATGTGGAATATTGTCTCACTGAACCCAGGTGGACCTAAAACAACATACAAGTCGTTCCGGAAAAGGAGAGTTTATCTTTAATTATGAATACTGCAGATCGATTGATGAATGATGTGAAAACTACACGATTCTATTATCGTGAGGAAGTGTCTTCTGTACATGACAATGATAATGTGGACCATACAGAGGTGGAAGAAAATAGGGATCAATGTAAAGATAAGATATTGAACAGCGAGCTTATTGAAAGCATGGGTATTTGAGTATAATCTTTCATATATTGCATTATCTGCATTCTTAAGCATATTAGTCCAGTTTCCTGCAAATGTAAGATTGCCACGAGATAGCAGGACAGTATTCAAGAGGTCTCCTTACAGCAGAAACCACTACAGCAGGCATCATGCTCTAGTATGAACATAGATAATGCAGGTATTAATAATGAATAATATTTCCAAGTACATTAGAAACTGAAATATGCAGACTATATTTGTTAATAAATGAGTGTACATTAATCAGTATTTATGCAGTATTTTGGAAAGAAGTTTTGAGAAAATTAAATTTTATTAAGCAGGAGATTCAAGTAATTAAGGAATATGCGATGAACGTATCGGAATGTCAAATATTGCATGTATGGTAATAGAAAGGAACATTACCAATAATTGGTAAGTATAGATGAATAAGTGTTTTGCACTGTTTTGTAATAATGTTCTATACATTATAAAATTGTTCAAAATATATTTATATGTATACAATAGCTAATTTTATATATACCGTATCTTTTTCCATGTATGTGGCGATGGACTAACAGTTACTTCCATGTATCTACAATTTCTCTGAAACGTTATGGAATATAACGAAACGTTTTTGAAATATTTAACATTCAACGTTTTTGTATCATGTGAAAAATCAGTTCTTGTGTGCTCGTGCCTATATCCACATATTTGTATATGTCCGTGTCAATATACTTATGGGGGCTACTTTATCTAAGTTTGCTAGGGCCAGTAACTTTTCAGTTAGCCACTGATTATATTCAAAATCAAAGTGGGTGAATGTACGCGCGGTAAGCGTCTCCACCTTAGGTTACCACTCTAGCAGTGATACAGGGTGATAATGTGACGTAGCAAAGGTAGACTAGGAAACGTAAAGATTTTTTTCTGGCAATTTTGGTGCGGGTACAAACTGTAAATTGTATAAATATAATATACTTGTTGCTAACTTCCGAATATAAATGGATGATATTAATTCGATATAGCGACACAGCAATATCTTTGTTACGGTTTTTTGAATGTTCCATAAAGAGATTTCAAAACTACTCGATTTAACGTTGACTAATTGGAGCAACCGCAGTGGCCGAGAATTGGTTTTATTACATTATTCATTCACTACTTGCAGAAGAAATGTACAGAAATAAATATAAAATGTAGTAAATATGCATTTTCATGTAATTTTTCATTGTTCAGTGAGTTTCGAGAATTTACCTGCCCTCGTCTAGCCACCGACCCTAACGTTGGCCGAAATAGGACAGAATGCGGCACAATCTGTCTTCACTGTTCCTGGCGTATTGTAACAATTGAAATAATAATAATGTTAATAATAACAATAATAATAATAATATTGACTCGAGTAAGGTATCGGTTTGAAATTACTCAGCGGATGGATACGACTTCCGATCCTTGTCCGGTGATGAAATATTAATTTTTATATCACGGCTATATAGCAGGTGTGCCAAACTTTTGCGGTCAGAATCAATAGTACTTTTATGACTATTAACCCTTTCTTTACGGCAGTCCGTTCCGCAAGAGTAGCACCACTGAACGGGGCACCGCGCCGCGCAGTGTGCACATTGCGCATCTCTAGTCTTAAATGTTCATACTTACGTCTTTCAATGGCACCTTAGAATTCTCTTGTATGTATGCATTTTTAAGAATTATATAACAACTGTTTCGTTATATAATACGAAAAACATGAAAATAAGTATATTGTAGTCTGCACCCGTACACACAGCACGTCGCGCGTCCGCCGACTATAGTTGGCACTCGTTACGAAAGGGTTAATAGTTGCCAAGGCTGCTGGTTAAAAGGTGATGTGTAAAAAAGAGAGGAATTCGGACAAGATTAGGTCTGTCGAAAAAAACGGGGAGGACCCTTTTAAGACTATCCGCCCACTTGCAACCTACCAAGTGTCAGAAGATGATCAATGACCAGGCGAATGATACGACCAAATAACCGTTGAACATTTGCTCAAATAATTGCACACAAGTATTTTCGATGAGCCCTTTCTACTGCCTGGGAGTGTTTGAAATCCATATACACCTACAAATTAATAGATTATTACAGCGGGGTTATGCCGAATTGCCTTAAAACAGGGGCTGGTCCGTCTTTTAGGACGGATGTGAGTAGAACGTAATTTATACGATTAATCGGTCATACGAAGACCGTCATTATTTTCCAAACTTAAAGCTTCAGCTAAATTTGCCTGTTCTTACCGTTTTCCCGTAAAATGATCCAACGGAGTTTGCTCGGATGGTGCATGGATTTAATGAATAACGAATGACATTTTTTATCGCATCTCCACGCTTTTACTTATCGATGTGTTGGCTACGTCCCCTCTCAGTTCACGATTCATTCGATTTATTTTTTCGTACGTGGCTTGAAGGTTATTCGCGCGCGTTCTCAAAGAGGAATTTATCTTCCTAGATGTAAAGAGTTCGTCCTTCAGGGCGTGCCGCTCCGTCTTCAGACGGTCCAACTGAGTTCCCACAATGTCCAGCTGATTCTTCAATCCGGTTTTTTCACTTCTAAGTTTAGTCAATTCGGTTTTCAGGGCTTGTATCTCGTCCATCGCCTCCACGAGGAAGAATCGAGCTTCTTCGATATCATCACCGACATGCAAGAATTTCGATGGAAACATCTCATTTCGAGGTATAAATTCGCCTTCTCTTTGGACGGGAGTGCCCTTTCCTCTGCAATCCTCCTTGATGACTATCGAGCCCGCATAGTCTTTATACGATTCATGGGTAGTATAGGAGGCACATGCGCGTTTCATCTTGAAACGCGATTCGTGATTATTCGATATCTTCTCATTCGTTGTTCCCAGTTCATTCTCGTCTTTCACTTCCTGGCGTTTATCCAAAAGCACGTTAATCATATTATCTTTGAGCCTAGATTCCGTGTCACAAAGCGACCAGTTCTGCACTTTCGTTGAAGACAATTTCCAGTAAGCGCTGGTGTTTCCTGTTCTTGGATTGAGCGACTTCTTCTCTCCTCCGATCTCCATTGCCTCCTTTTCACCTACGTTATAATCTTTGACTTCTGTCTTCGCGTTATCGCCCGCAGACATGTCTAGCTTCACCTTAAACGACTCGCTGTTTTTCTTCTCGGCTGTCGTTATGATTGTTTGCGATCTCGCGAGATCGCCCGGAGAATCGGTGTTGCACACGGGATTTGAAAGCGTCACGAGGTTGCTCTCGGAATCGATGGTAGACTTGTTGAATGTAAGACGGGACCTTTTGTCTAGATCGCTCTGTGTAGAGAGGTCTATCGGACAGGCGTCGCTGTCTTCTCCAAATTCTCGGTCGTTCGCGTACAAAGTCTCCAGTTTAGACTCGCTATAGATGTGGTTGATCTTTTTGTTTTTCCGCGCCGAGAAGTAGAGTAACTCCGTGGATAAGAATTCCTTGGGGTCATCTACGTTTCTCATGGTTCGAATTGCCTTTGACCCTCGCAATTCCGAAGTGGGCACTTGGGCCAACTTATCTTTATCTTTATCGTGCCTATTACTGATTTCCTTCTTATTGTCGATCGGACTAATTTCCATAACGGTATCTTGTGTTGTCGTATAGTTTTCTCGTAAATCTGCTTCTTCCACTTGTGACTCAGCGTGGACTGCATGGGGTGACGGAATGGCCGTGACGGAAGGTCCGAGGTCTTTTTGAACGTCGACACTCGCATCGACAAATTGTTTGGTATCACTGGTGATGCGTTTTTCGGGGTTCGTAGCTTGCAAATGTGCAACGTGCCCTTCCAATTTGATCTGACAATTGTCAAGTCTCAATTGACTCGGTTCCAGCATTCGACACTTTTGTAGCTCGCCAGGCTCTCGCGCGTTGGTCTTTATTTTAGGTCTATTAATCTGCGCCGGTTGCTCGTTTCTCTGCGCTAGTAGCACTCGTAATTGAATTTCTACTTGGCTGTTCCTCGAGATTGGTTCTTTGAGATCAGTGGCTAATTTCATCGATCGGTCCGATCTATCGTACTTGTCCTCCTGCAGATGCATCTCTTTCTGCCATATCTTCAGCTCTTGCCGCGGCGTCTCCGCAATGGTTTGTAGCTCCCCAGCGGATTTACCATGAATACCCTGAATAGCCTGGTGAGGCTGATCGTATATGCTTATGAACTCGTTGACCATCTCTGTCGGTGGCACCTTAAAATTCTTCAGATTATTCTTCGTCCCGTCATCACCCGCTCCCGTACTCGAGACTTCCTTCTTTTGGTTTTCGTCAAATTTGCCTTTCTTATTAGAGGTGTCCTCGTCAAACGGAATATTCGGCAGATTGCTCGGCGCTTCAGTATTACTTTCTTTTCCTGAGCATGAGAGGTGCGGCTGGTACTTGCTGAGCACACCGCGCGATATCAGGTCGACCAGAAACTTTGCTTCCAGGGTCGATTTGTCTGCGATTAGTTGATCCGACTGTCGTGCTTCTTCCTTCTTCTCTTCCTTCCACTCGCTTGTTTCACGAAGGTTATTCAACGGGACTTTTGGCGCTTGCTGCTCCCTCACCCCTGCATTAACAGCAGCAGCAGTAGCAGTAGCGGTAACAGTTACCAATCTCAATTTCAAACGTTCAATCTCCGTTTCGAGGACCCTCTCCACGTTCTTCTTCTCCACGGTGATCTCAGCGATTTGTTCCTCCTTCTCGTTGATCTGTTGTTCCTTCTCGACAAGGACGTCACGCACCTTCTTCACTTCCTTCCACGCGCCTTCCCGGTCGTGCTTCATCTCCCTAAGTTTCTTCCTCGTCTGGTTTAGCTCGACTAGGCTAGCTCGCATTTCCTTCAAACGCTTCTGAAGGCTGTTCCGTTCTGCGATCAGTTCCGTGATGCGCTTCTCCTTCTCCCTGCCCTTTCCTCTGAGACATTCACCCTCCTTGCAGAGCGCAGCGAGTCTCTGCTCCGCGGCGGTGGTAGCCGCTTCGAACTTACGCCTTAAGGCCAACATCTCCGGAGGATTCCAATTGTCCTCCAGGGACAGGACGATCCTCTCGAGTTCCTTGATACGCCTCACGATGTTCCCCGTGCCGTCGACGAGTTGAGTTTGCTCCGGATTGAGACGCGAGCAAGTTCTCCATGGTGCTTTTCTCTCACTGTGCTTAGCCGACCATTCATCCAGGTATTTCTTTATCTTGGCGACCCTAGCGCGATGTTTCTTCGCGATCTCCGTTTGATATTTGTCGTTAGCCAGCTCAGCCATCAGTGCCACGATCTCGCGATCGACCCGTTCGAGAATTCGCACGATCACCGACACACCTTTGCTCTCCTGTTTCGTGTCGCGAATGGACAGGCAAGCTTTTTCCATATCGATGCGGAGCTGCTTGAGGCGTCTTCGCAAGCGTACGATGTTACTTGAGATCTCTTTGGTGGATTCAGCGGGGCAGATTACGCCAGTCTTTTTAGAAATCGTAAGATCTTTTTTCGCGTTCCGCGCCGTACTGCTGACGTCTGCATGGGGACTGGACTTCTGTACCTCCACTTCTAGGTCAGCGGAAGATCTCGAGGTATCATTCGTCTCAACGGTCCCTCCCTTCTCGTTGGGCTTGGCCCACCACATCGCGCAACTCTCCAGCCTCACAACCAGCTTCCTCAATTCTCCCATTTCGGTGTAGAGGTTTTCGTTGATCGACTCGAACCTGCATAGACTCTCACTGGCGTCGACCAGCTCCTCGGACAAGCTTGCGACGGTCTCTGCCGATCTACCGATCAGATCAGCGAAGAGAATCTCCATGGTCTGATCGGCGTTCGCTAGTTCTTTCAGCTTCCACTTGAGTCGATGAAGACTGCTGCTGGTCCGTTCTGCCACGCACTTGTTCGCCTCGGCTTTTTGGAGAAGGACCTCCTCGTTCCAGCGTGCCCGGTCACGTTGAAACTGATGGGTCAGCTGTAGTATCTTGTCCAGACCTAATCGTTGAATCATGAAACGAGCGATCTCACCCCTCGCGTCTCTTAAGGCATTTCGTAAACCCGGAGAGGTGACCTTGGATATGCGAGAGACGTTTACATTGCTGTAGGGGCCTCTAACGGCGCTGTCTTTCGTTCGCGTAGCGCTCGACGAGCTAGCTTTGATCGAGGCCTCCGTGAACACCGTGTCCGTATGGCTGCAATGATGGGCGGAACAGTTGTGAAAGCTTGCTTGCCTGAGAATCGGCTTGGAATCATTTTTGTCTCCATCTTTGTTCTTCGTTTCGATGCTGAGCTCGTTTCGTTTCTTCTTTCGTCCGTCGAGCGAGGTGCCTTCCGGTGCCTCTGTAGTTCTTTTTCTCTTGTCGCCCGCGTGCACATCGTCGAGAGGCGGAATATGTTGGGGATCGGTCATCGCCACCAGTCGTCTGTACGCCAAAAAACGCGTCAGTTTTCGTCGTGCGATTCCGCCAGAGCAGGTACGGCAAATTTGTTTTGATTTGTAATACCGCTGATAGAGTTTGCCGAAATTTTTGTGGGGCGTTTCGTCAAGATCAGTATCGTGGAGGACGAATGATGAATAGGGTGCATCAGTTCTAATCATTTCACCTTTTCTTCTTCCGACAGTTTCTGGTTCTCGCCTTGAGACGGCGAGCGGAGAGATTTTGATTGAAGTACGAATCTTTTGCACTTGCGCCAGCGAACGACGAATAAACGATGTACGCACGGGGACATAGCGAGCTCTTGTATTTGTCTGCGGAATCCTTCGAAAGACCTATCAACGACACCAATGTTCCCTGCTACACACTCTAAGCCGTTCCACCGTCTCCATTGAACACTGTTAAGACACGAATAATTTTGCTTACAGCGGAATTACGTGGTTATCTGTCACGATCGACCGATTATTCTCGGATCTGCACAATGCGCGCCACGAGGCTTTTCAAGTTGTCTTTTGTTTCCAGGAGCGTATTCCCACGGTGCGCTTGAAGCATGTTTTTTTAACTTCGAGAATTTCCTATAAATGAGAGGTATTGTTCCTTTACACAATGATCTTTCTCTTATTTATTAGCCGTTCTCCCTCAGAGTGTATTCCTCCAGAAGTGGCGGGCAAGCACAATCGAACCTGTCGATTGTTTAAAGTAGATCAGAGTGTCCTGTCCGAAGTTCGTTACAGGGTATCAACTTTTATGAGACGAGTCCGAGGCTCGAGAGAAGAAGGGAGGTGAGTTCCACAGGGGCCGGAATATAAAATCTGACCTCAATAAGATTTGAATTGAAACGAGCTCCAGCATGAAAGATTCTACTTCATTGATTTTCGAAGCTGGCACCGGTTACGGTTGCCGATTTAATTATTTTCGTAAATGTAGGTGAAGAGTAAGAAAAACCACTACGCGGACTACCCGTCGCCGATAACATTCCTACGAGGGATAATACGAGGACACGCTCATCGATATTTTCCTAAAGTTTTAGATCGTGCTACGACAATCGCGCTCGAGAGCACCTCCCGATGGTACCTCATTAGAGGTCCGCTTGCAAATCCGCGCACGTCTCGTTGTCGTGGGACGCGCCTAGGGAGAAAGTCGTCACGAAATCCCTTGCTCTCTCGCGCGGAAGGACAGTCTACTCTCCTCGCCCCTCTGCCCGTCCAGGAGTTCCCCTTCGCAGGGAGCCACAGTCGATGCGCGCCGTGGAGAAAGACGAGAAGCGATTAAATTTCCTACGACCAAGTTTCCCGATAGATTTGCCCGAGGCCGCCGTTATTGGTTTAATTAAAAGTTATCGGCTGCGCCGACTTCGGAAAGGATGGAAGGAGGAGGAGAAGGAGGAGGAGAAGGTGGCGGTTGGAGGACGGAAGCGCATTGGGCGGTGATTTCGGATCGCGGATGGAAAAATTAGGCCACCGAATTTCGCGTATAGAGGAGTCTCGCGGGAAAAATGGTCAAATACGGCCAACAGATGGATCACCATCGATTGTCAAAAGTTCGCAGACCGTGTTACCACCTTAACGACCGTTCTTGTTGGCTGGCAACGAGGCGATGGCCGGACGCTCGTCGACTCGATGGACCCTTTCATCGGAATTTCCAGTGCCAATAATGGTCTTTGAGATCTCCCGCGTTCCCTTGGGATCTCGATGCGATTAACGTGGAAGTGATTCGAATGAGCGGTCTGGCGCTTGTTAGAGCGTTAGGCCGGACTGCGAGATTTTAAGGAATACCGATCGATCGGCTGATAAAATCAAAGTGTCCCCATCCAAAGTTCATCATGGCATCCCGCTTTTCCTTGCCGGTGTGTCCCTGCGGATGTCACTCGTCAACCACGTCGCCGAGTTCGTTGGAGTCAGGAATGTCAGGATCACTGGATTCTCCACCGCACGAGGCATGCTGCTGCTGTAAATACAATCCGTTCAGCGACAATTGCAAGGACGCCGAGATCCACGATCTCCCGTACGCTCTGAGGAAGCTCACCGTAATGAAGTGCCAGATGAAGAAATGGCGAATGGAGAGACTTCACCTCGAGAGCGAGAATCGAAGCTTGAAGAAGACCTTGGAGACGTATGGTACGCGTCTACGACGATGGCGAATAAAATTTGTAACGCGTCATTTTTTGCGATAGGTGTGAAGTCCTCCGACATGTTTCAACCCGATCCCCTTGTGGTGCATTACCGGGAGGAGAATGAGAGGCTGCAGGCTTTGAACGACGAGCTCGCAGACAATCTCAGGGATATCGAGGAGACCATAGCTATGCGGGAGTGCTGCGAGGATCCCTGCGACGACGTGCGAAAGGCCAGGGAGAGGATCAAGGCGCTCAGGGAGCGTTTCGCGGCAGAAAAGAAGCAGTACCACGTTTGAGTCTTTCCCAAGACTTTCTGTCCTCTCGTGACGTAGCTTTCGCGTGACCTTTCGACGATCGATCGCACATTTGTTCCTTCTATTGTTTTCTAACGTGACACCAAACGTGTCTTAATATTGTTCGGATGTATCTCGACAATCGCGATGAATCGTCATTCGAGTCACAATAATGTAATGAAAGAGAATATAAAACCGGATTTTCTAAATTTTTGTTTTTTTCTACTTCTTACCTTGCTCTCTCTTGTTCACGTAGGTCCTAACTTCTGCGTCTGTTTTTTCTTTCAATCGAATCGATCTTTTCTCGATCTTGACCTCTTCGTTCATGCCGATTAGAAGTATTTATCTTTAACTTGCGCCAGGCTACGGGAGAAGATTGCCGATTTGAAAGTGAAGCTCGCCCAGGCCGAAGAAGACAGCTCTTGCGAAGCCTTGAATCGTTTGAGGGCCAAGCTTCGGGAGCTAATGCAGGGCGGCGTGAAGGCGGATCAGGAGGTCTCGAAGGTTGTGGAGAAGTCGATCGATACGATGGCCGATCTCTCAATAACTTGCGATGAGCTGCGCAAAGAGAACGAGCGTCTTCTTGCCGAATTGGCGACATTGCGAGCGGCAAACTTGCACGAGGAATGCGAGAAATTGATAGCAGAGCTGAGGGCCCAGCTTGCCGAGAAAGATGCACTTCTGGAACACATGAGAAAAAACCAACTGTCAGATGAGGAGGAGGAACGACAGCGTAAGTTGTTAAAGGAACAAATTGACGCTATGAGGATGGAACTTACGAGTAGGACCGAGAAGGTCAGTAAATTTTGTAAATCTTATCGGTAATCGTGTAGTCGCTGGAAAATGTCAATCCTCTTTTACTTTTCGTTTCTCTGCAGATCGACGAATTGAAGAAAGCTCTACGCGAATCTGAGATATCCCTATATGGTCTGAAAGAGTCCTTAATGAGTCTAAAAGAGTCCCAATTCGAGCTGGACACTTTGAAGCCACACCTGAGCGACCTCGAAACGGAGAAGGGCCAACTGCTGGGCGAGTTGAGCAACGTAAGAGCTCTGTTGTCCGAGAGAAACGATAAGATCCTGCAGATCCTCGAGGAGAAAAACAGACTGGCGGCCTTGGAGTTGGCGATGCGGGGCAAAGTGGACAGTATGATGAAGCAGGCGGAAGCCTGGAAGCACGAGGTCGATAACCTGAAGAACGAACTCGGACTTTCTAAACAGAGAGTGCAGGAACTGGAGAACGAGGCGGCTGCCGCGAGAGAAGAAGCGGGCAGAGAAAGGGCGCTGAGGGAAAAGTTGCAGGACGAGCTGGAGAAACTTCGTCAGCAGCTGGCATCTCTGCAAGCCGAATTGGATCTGGTTAAACAAGCGAATGCTGACGCTAACGACCAAATGGACAAACTCAAGGTTTACGAGGAGGCCAACGAGCAGTTAGAAGCGATGAAGAGCATGAACGATAACCTTCTGGACCAACTGTCCATGACGAAAGCTAAGATGCAGGCTTACGAGAAGGAACTCGATGATTTGAGGAATTCCAAAGAAGCCCTACTCACCGAACGAGACAACCTGAAGAATCGTATGAACGATCTCAGCCAGGAGAACGACAAACTCAAGGAGCAGCTTGAGAATACGAGCAATGAGTTGCAAGCCGCGCTTCGCGATATGGATCGTCTAGAGAACGAATTAAAAAGATTGACAGCGCTTCTGGCACAGGCCGAGGAAGATTTGGAAAAGTGCAGAGACGAGTGTGCTAAACTGAAAGGCGAGTCGGTCAAATCGAAAGATGATATGGAGGAAAAGATAAGGGAAGCTGCAGCGCAGAAAGAAGCGTTTGATACCTTGCTGGCTGAACTCGAGAAGCTGAAGGCGGAAAATCTGAGATTTCGGCAGGAATTGGATAAAATGGCATCTGAGGCTGATACTTACCGAAAGGAGATGGAAAGCTTGAAGGCGGCCAATGCGAGCTTGGAAACACAGCTTGGTAAGTGTGAAGCGGAATTGAAGGATACCGCGGCACAACTGAAAGAGGCTGAAGCTGCTAAAGAAGAGATGCAAGAGAAAATGGCCGAATCCCTTGCCGAGGTGGCCCAGCTTAATGTGGCTATTCAAGAGTCGAAGAATCTTTTCGCAAGATCGCAAGACGAGTTGGGCACGTCCAAGCAGCAGAAGGAACAAATTATTAATGAATTGAGAAAGATGAACGAGGCCATGGCGGCTGAGCTCGAAGCATACAAGGATGAGTTGGAGGAGATGAATGCGTCGATGAAGAAATTGAGCAGTGAGAATCAAGCGCTCATACAAGAGGCGGAAAACTTGAAGCTCGACAAACAGAAGCTAGAAGACAGTCTTAGGTTATTAACTCAAGAAGCCGATCAACTTAGGTACAGGTTAGCGGAATGCCAGAAAGAGAATGAAAGTTTGAAGGCGGAACTCGACCAGCTGAAGCAGCTCCTCGCCTCATTGGAAGCAGCGAATAAAACTTTAACTGACGATTTGGAAAAATGGAAGGGTGCAGCAGAGAAGGCAACTGCGGAAGCGGAGAGATTGTTGACTCACTATAATGACTTGCTATCGAGTAAAGAAAATATAGGCGTTAAGCTTGATCAATTGCAGAATGAAAATGACAAGTTGAAGACTGATTTAAAGTCGTGCAGTGACGAGAACGCGCGATTGGAAGCTGAATTGGCCATGTTACGAGAACGTTTCGCCGCCCTGGAGACCACCAATAAAACTTTGATGAGGGATCTTGAGGCCTGCAACAACGAACTGAATAGGGCTAATGAAACTATAAAGAAATTGACTAGTGATAATGAAACTCTTAAACAAGAGATGAACAATTTTAAATCCGATAGTCAAAACTTAAGCGACTCTCTCAAAGCACTTACCGTCGAAGCTGCCCAACTAAGAAATGACTTAAAGGCTTCCAGAGACGAGAATACAAAACTAATTGCTGAACTGTCCGAGATGCGGAATCGTATGGCTGAATTGGAAATGGAGCTCAACAGGTTGAAGGAGTTTGAGAATAGAGCCAAGAATTGCCAGACTAAATGTGAAGAATTGCAAGATGAGATCAAGAAGTTCCAGGATATGCTCTCAAAATTAAGTAGTGAGTTGACCGTAGAAAGGACGGCCAAGGATAGGGCACAAGAAGAATTGAGAGCCCTGAAGAAGGAGATGAAGGAATTGGTCACGAAGCTGGACGACTTGAAAGCGGAAACCGAGAAATTGAAGCGACAGAAAGAGGACTTAGAGAAAGAAATACGTAGCCTGAACGATGAGCTGGCGGCGCTGAAGAGCCAATTAGCAGCAGCGAAGCAGGAGCTCACCAACGCACAACTGAAGTTGACCGACATGGAGGCTCGGATAGATCGACTTCTAGCGGAAGAGGAAGGATGGAAGATGAAGAATTGCGAATTGTTGCTAGATATCGATAAAATGAAAGGAGAGATGGGGATTCTTCAGAAGAGCTTGGACGATTGTCGAGTGAGGAAGTTATTTGCATCATTACCATACAATACTGATACGAAAATTCGCAAAACTAAAATGTGTTTCTTTCTTCTAGGCGGACAATGCGAAATTGCAAAGGCGCATAAATGAGCTCGAGGACCAACTAGGTAATGTTCAAAAAGAATTTGCTCAAGCGCAGAAAGATATAAAGCGACTCATTGAAGATGTCGCCGCCGAAAAAGCCGCTAAGGAAGAAGCTAAGCAAGGCCAAGGCGATGTAGAGGATCAAGGTAAGGCCCTTGTGGATGAACTCGACGCTCTAAAATCGGAACTGGCGAGGCTGAGGTCTGAGAATAAGAAACTCAAGTCCGAAGTGGACTCTCTTACCAAGCAACTGCGAACTGCGAACGCAGAATTGTCCGAATGTAATAACGAACTCAACGCTTTGCGATTCGCGCTTCAGTCTGCGAAGGATGAGCTAGCTAAGATAGCTGGTGAGAATACTAAATTGATGGGTGAACTGTCCCAGACCAAGAGTCAACTGGATAAATTAATGGTGGAAAATGCGGCTCTCAAGAGTACCAACGATAGGTTCCACGATGAAAATAGCAAATTGAAGGGTTCGGGTGACTCTCAGAAGAGTAATATAGACAAACTCACTTCCGATCTGGAGGCGGAGAAAGCAGTCACGCA
This sequence comes from Tiphia femorata, assembly GCA_944319695.1. NCBI lineage: Eukaryota > Metazoa > Arthropoda > Insecta > Hymenoptera > Tiphiidae > Tiphia > Tiphia femorata. The sequence goes on from OX090902.1 coordinate 9,755,054, forward strand.
GAGGGTCAAATCCGAATTGGAAGACTGTCAGGCGAAGAATAAAAATTTGACGGATGAATTGGAACAGGCAAATTCACAGATTAGTGCGTTGAAACGGGAGAACGATAGGTTGAAGAAAGAAGTAGAAGAATTGAAGAAGGCTCTGGCCGACGCGATGGCGGTGGCGAGTAAACTGACGGATCTACAGAAGGAAAGAAATACGTTGCTAGAAGAATTGAATAAGATTCGGGGACAAGTCGATCAGCTGTCCAAAGCTCGGGACTATGCTGAAGGTAAATGTAAGGAACTGGACGCTTTAAAGAACGAGCTGGCAGCTCTGAGAGAGGCATTGAGTAAGTGTCGCGGGGAACTTGATAAATTAAAGGGAGAGAATGAAAGAATGCAACAGACGAATAATGAGCTGAACAAATTGCTGGCTGATTCTCAAACCAAGGTTAAGACGCTTGAGGGGGAGGTCGCTAAGCTGGTGAACGAAATGAGCAAGCTTTCAGGTGACTTAAATATGGCTCGAGAGCAAATCGATCAGTTGTCGAAAGCTCGGGATCTCGCCGAAGGTAAAAACAAGGAACTTGACAATTTGAGGAATGAGCTGACCGCACTGAGAGACGCATTGAATAAGTGTCGTGCAGAACTCGATAGAGTAAACGGCGAGAACGAAAATTTACAGCGAAAGAATGGTGAGCTGGACAAGTTGCTCGCTGATTCTCAGAGCAAGGTTAAGGCGTTTGAGGGTCAACTTGCTACTCTGGAGAAAGAAAGAAACAAGCTTTTAAGCGACCTAAATAATACGGAAGCACAAATGCAGGAGGCGTTGAAGAATCTGACTACTGCAGAAGGTAACAGTAAACTACTCGCCGATTCACAGCGCGAGCTGGCTGCTCTGAAAGACGCCTTGAGCAAGTGTCGCGTGGAGTTCGATAGAGTAAAGGGAGATAATGAAAACTTGCAAAAAAACATTCATGAATTGAACAAACTTCTCGCTGATTCTCAGAGCAAGGTTAAGGCCCTTGAAAGTCAGATCGCTAATCTGACTAAAGAGAAAGAAGAGCTGTTAAAGAAAGCTAAAGAAATGGAAAATCTCATAAAGAACTTGAAAGAAATGCTTGGCATATCTTCTAGTCAGCTGGAGACCCTTAAAAATCTTTCCGGCGTGCTGAACGCTGATATGGACAAGATGCGACTCGAGAGAGAAAGGTTGAAGGCCCAAGTCGGTGGTTCGAAAGATGAGTTACATAAAATGAAGGCAGAGAATGAAAAATTGAAACAAATATCTGCACAGAAGGAACAGTTGGAGAAGGAAAGAGACCAATTGAAGGCAAACGTACAATCATTGGAAACTCTCAATAAAACATTGCTGCAACAACTAGAACAGTTACAAGATGAACTTGCAAGTTTGAAAACCAAAATGCAAGTTTTGCGCAATGACCTAGAAAACTGCCGAGCAGAGAATGAGAGATTGAACGCTCAGGTAGCCAACTTACAAAGTCAAGTGGACAAGCTCCAAGAGCAGAAGAAAATGTACATGGACAAACTGGGCATTATGTCTTCGACAAGTGGGCTATTGAGAGAGGACCTGCTGCGAGCACAAAGGGGAGAACGTAGATCAAGTATGGACTTGGATAGCGTGAAGGCTAAGAATGCGAAGTTGCAGGAGGAATTAGAAAGGTTAAGAAAAGAGTACGAAGATTTGAAGCTTGCCCTTGACGAGTGTCGTCTCGAAAATGTTCAGTTGACGAAAACTTCGCTAACCAAAATGTCCCAGTGCGCAGACTACACGAGGGCAAATGATTTGCTGAAAAACAAGATAAAAAAGCAAAATGAAGGTAAGTAATTTGTCAATGCACATATTCTTACTAAAACATCCGAAGCTGCTTGCTTGCCTTCGTATTACCAGTGTCTTTGAATCTGGCAGGTGTGAATCGTGTTCGAGATTTTATAAAATACATTGACGGGCCAACCAACACGAGGCCCTCAATGGCCGAGGAAATGACGGACACTCCTACAGACCATGGTGATTGGTCCACACCCGGCGTTGCTGAGCTTCTGGACATGTCATATGAATTGTCCGAGGGGATTTTTCATACCGAGGAAGAAATAAAAGACCTTGATGGGCTGCTCACCGATCTGAGGCAGAAGGCACATAACTCTTCAGTACCTTTATCCACGTATGTACTCTCAAACGCTTCATCACATGTTCTTAATACTTTGCAGTTGGAAGCAGCTGGTGCCTTCGATCCTGAATCGTGGTTGCAAGTGAGTATGCCGTTAAAAAAGGCCATTAAAGTATGATTTTTTATACAAACTCTAAAATATCTCCTCAGTCGTTGGCGTTGTCGGAATTGGCTGAGTTACACGATCATATCTGCACGATAACCGCGAGAATGGTGAAGGATGACAAGGACGATGTATGCGACTGCCAAGATCGCGCACGAGCACCACGCGGACCAGTTTGTGGTCCTACTGGCGTGCCGGGTGCGGTCCCCTGTGGAACCTCTGGTTCTCTGCAAGAGGATTATGACATCCTCAACAAGAGAATCGCCGCGCTGCAGCGTATGATACTCCAGAAGCAACGAGAAGCGGAGGAAAAGATGCAAGAACTAAGGACGGCTCTCAGATGGGAGCAGGCCAATCTAATTCGTCTCTCCGAAGAGATGAATCACGAGAGGAAACGAAACCTGGCGATCCGCTTGAAAATGGACAATCCTTGACGGATTAAAGCTCCCGCACGGTCGACGATGTACATAGTGTCTTAGATAAGTTAGGTAAATATGACGACGAGAACGAGAGGGTTTACATCTTTATTTGGATCCAAAATGTCCTCCTTATCGCAGAATATGGAATACTGCTTGAGATTCCGTCTTGTGCAGTAAAAAATCAAATTCGCCTTTGACACGTCCCTGATTTACTCGCACCCAACAGGGTGAGTTAGTTCGAGTGTATGAGAATGCCAAGGAATTACAGAGATCTTTTTCTAAAAATATGTATATCACCGATCGCGACAACTGCTCGCGTGTCGCTGACATTCTACTGATAAACGTCACGAAAGGCACTTGTACATGAAAGCAGAATAGAGGACCATGTAGCCGGACATCTTCACTCGATTCGGCGAAAGCTCCTATAATTTTAGTATAAAATAAAAGGGGACCGTATTAAAATAAGATACGACTAAATTCAATGTCCCAGTGTTTGCCATTCCCAAGAAGAGCTTCACGAGTGTACTCGGGGATTTGCGTGATCGCAAGATTACGCGTTTCGACGTTTAATCGTCACGCGGCAGCGCTGGACAACCACACGATGGATGGCATTGTATGTGACACCGGCCGATGAAGTACGCGCGGTAGATCAAAACAATTTACAATCGTAATCGCGCATTCGTGATTCTTTTGTGAAATATATCAAGCATAGAGGAATCAAAATTCTGTAGTTGTAGTTCAGTTAACGTCGCGATGATTCTGCTAGCTCTGCTGTTAATTTCTCAACTTTGGCCAGTGAAGATGTGCGTTTTCCATACTATGGGCTGTATTTGAAAAAAATTGCGAGTGACGATTAGTAGTACCCGAATGGCCGTGCCGCCCTGTCGCATCAGTAGTGATGGAATCCCTATATGCATTCATTTGAATGGGTACACTTCGGAAAAGCGATATTAATTTAAGCAACCATGTTTGCAGGCTGACATCGAGTTGTAAATACAAGATGTCGCATTTAACGTCTGCATTAAAGCATCTTCACTGATATCAGGATGTAATGTTAAGAAGACTTCTGGTTATTGTGAATCGTTGCTACTTGATATATACGCATAGGTAACGCTTCTCCTGACGAGGACGTAGAAGTTATTAACCTCTTCAGGGACGAATTTATTTAAGCTGGAATCAAGTCGCCATCGATTGTTAATTTATTCACTTGCAATGGCGATTCGTCGACAACGTTAACAATGATCGGAGAACAAGGCAGGAATGGAAAATTTACGGAAAGAATAATACCCACGCGTGTTACGGTAGAAAAGATATAGTTTAACGAGAAACGAAATGTCCACATATGTGGCCAAGGGCGTCAAGAGGTTACATTGCACCGGATTCCCCGTCTTTTTCCAAATCGCACGTAATCGCGTATCATCGCGGGTTGTATCTAGTCTATTTGTCACGTGGCAATTGATCATCGCGTGACCGAGCAATTTGGTTGACGCGGCTGGCACGGAAGTGGCCGATAGGATGAAACTGTAATCGCAAGTTAGTTTCACGTGCAAGGTGATTCGAAAAGTTACGCAATTCTTGAATTTGAAACACCGAGAATAGCTCTGCGAATTCACTAAAATTACGTTGAATTGCGTTGCATTTATCCAATTTATTAATAAAACATTCCAGATTGAAAATATCACTTGCTGCAATGTTATGCGGATAATGTACTTCGACCGATTTCTATTTACTTTACTTCATGAAAGCAAGGTTGCTTCCCGGGCATACCCTTCACCCTCTTGGCTTCATAAGCAGCTCCAGCTCGCCTATTGTAAACGTTTAGCCTCAGTGAGGATTTTCAACTACCCTCTATCGGTACTCTCAGGACTTAGCGGCTCAGGATGTGAGCAGGGAAGAGTCTCCAGCTTTAATGATTAATTGCACCGTTGCCGGAGGTGGTCATTGTTCCTCGCGATTGGGAAGAGATTAGGGATAGAACTATGAGAGTCTGGGGATACCAGCGTGACAACACTTCTATCGTGGCATCACGTGTATGCAAGAAAATGTTTACCAGGGACGCTCGTTACGAAGTTTCGAATATTTTTGGTAGTGATCATGCGATAAAGATATCCTAAATAGCTTTGTTTTTTGGTTGAGTCAACGATGCTGACTAATGCACGGTTGATAAACATTGCGGCTTTAGACGAAATTTAAAAAGTAAAAAGAACTGATGGGAGACGATAATAAAGAAGAGGTTGTATTACGTCATTGGCTTAGCCATTTAATTTATCAGATAGTTTCGCGAACGGACGGTAATGTAACGCTTCTAAATGAAGCGCTTGCTTCGATTAGGTTCCGATAGCTGTAATTTTAAAGATAATATTTTACTCCTTAAGACGCTTATCTAAGGAAATCACGTTCCATGGTAGACTGTTGCAACTACTTACTGTTGGTAACGTTATCGGGAGGTAGTTCAAATTATCTTGTCAGTGTCTAGACGGTTAAGGAAAATCACGCATGCTTTTACTGTTCTTCAATCTTCTTATCTGCCACGAGAAAGACGTGGTTACCAAAAGCATGTGTTATTCCTTTTTGTTTCTCCTTAGATAGGAAATCGTTATGTAACTCTGGTATTCTATGCCAGATTAGTGTTTGGTCAGTCATGCGGCCAAGTTCCCGATATTTGGTCAGTGAGTCTTACCGAACGGAATGATCAAGAAGGATTTCATAAGGTTTTTAAATTTCTCAGCTGCAAACTTCCAAATCTGTTAACCTCACCGCGTAGATCAAGCATCGTCATCGATTACATTCTGTTAAAAGATTTCGTCCACTCGTCACGCCGGCTTCGAGTTTGGTTCGCCCCGCTGCGTTCTTATCGAATCTTCCTTGTTTCGTTGTTCCGTTGCGGACAGACCGGTAATGCACGAGGGCATCGGGAAAATCGAGTTGAGATTTGACAACGTGATTGATCGAGTACGAGCGGCGGCCAAGCGTGCTCGGCCTAAAACGGGCATGCTCGAAATTAATCGAGCATGTTCGATATGGTCCAACCATGATCGATGCCTTCGGTATGTTCAATACGGATGAGCATAAGATGCTTTTTTCTGCCCGAAGATCGGGAATTTTCTGTTGGAATTTTAATCTTCGTACAAGCGAGACGTGAAATTTGTTTGCAAAGAGTGAATCCATTACACCAAGTATGGCATGCACTACGTTCCTCTTATTAAAATTAACGTACACAAATAAAATTGGGTAACCCAGGTGCGATGTATTAACATTTTGCTTGGCCGCTGTCACGTATGCGTGTCTTCGCTAACGGTTATCGGCTGTGGTCACAAAAATGTAACATATATCCCATTTTGCTACGAACGACATGTAAATATCGCCGGCGTGTGGCGGCGGGCAGTAGAACCTGTGCGATAATCACTGACGGGAAACTGACGGCGGCGATGCGAGAAATGTACGGCTGGCAGCGTAAATTTTTTTTATATTTTCGCGAATAGCTTGTTAGTCCAATCAATTCGGCAGAAAAAGGGGTAACTGTGCTCTCTGGGAAACACCGATTTTTTTAAGTGTTTCGTAGGAGGGTTGGCCGTGAATGTAAAACTGAGTTTCCGGCATTGGGGGTGTTTCCAATGTTGGAGAAAGGATGTGAAGTTTGTTGGATGTATCTGCGTAACGGTGAGTCTAATAAAACTTATGTGTAGCGCCTTGTCATAAATAGTAAAATTGTCTACAACTTTTGTTCTATACCTTCTTCGAATAACACTCGTAATTAAAGAGTTATGAGCGAAAAGGTAAATCACAAGAGAATGAAAAACATCGAAGTGAATTTTTAATCTTACGATAAGAATGTTTCGCAGGTTTTTAATTGAGCATTGTATAATAGACAATTTGGCACGTGTAGTGATGACGAAAGGTATATTGAAATTCCTTTCTTACAATACTATTACACGTATCCTGCGTTCCGTTCGAAGGAAGGCTGGTAGAGTTACGTTGCTGTACGTTGACTTTCCTTTGAAACCGTCAGCATCGGCGTCGGGTCGAATTTGTCGATCGTAATCAAGCAAAAGTCTGTCTCCGTATAATGTATACATTATAACTTCATAAAAAAAGCTTAATGTTGATCGAAAAAGTTTCAACGATGTTATTATATCTGCATATTTCATTTAATTAGGGCTAATTCACCTTCCTTTGCAGAAGCAATCAATCAAAATCAATCGAAATACACCGAAATAAAAAAAGATCAAAGTTGCAGACAATATTATTATTTACGAAAATGCTGTACACGAAACATTCTGTTGGTAAACAACAAATTTTTAACTCTTATTGTTAGTGCAACATGGCGGCCGAACAACATCTCCGATCCCGGAAACTCAGTTTTACATTCAAGGCATACTCTCCTCCGACCTCCCCCCCCCCCCCCCCCCCCTCAAGACCGCAAATCCCTGCCTATCAGAAATGCACAATCTCATGCTGAATTACCTGCATTATATCAGTAAGCAGAAGGAATTGCAATTTATCCAGAGAGGCCTTGACTTTCAAATATACGTCGAGGTCATGCATGATTAACACGTTGGCTGCCGTGCGAATTTTACATGTATTGCTCGTGGCGCAGCGTCATTCATTTCTAAAAATTTTTGTTTAACTTAAAATAGTATCTACTGCAGGTAAATTGAGGTGTACAACCATTTTTTAATGATTTTACTTGGCGTCACCGGTGACCCCCACGGCAGTCAATGGTGATGGGTCTCATAATAGCAGATTGCATTTCCAGAATATGCCCAATAATTGTCGGCTACTCGTAACTTAGTATGGCAATGAAAAATAAAGAAAGGCCGGATTCTTATCAAATATCTTCCCTCTAATTGATAACGTTTATTATAACTGCAATTATGCACCCTAATATATGTACAGAGTGTTCCGAAGTGATACGCGGCAGTTGAACGGGTTGCCTATCCATAAATCTGCAGGCGCTCGCTCTGCTGACCGGTAAGAAACCGTGCAGGGTGACAAGCTGCCGGTTTACTGGCGGTAGGTGGCACTGGACGAGGTAGGGGGTTGATGCTCACGTCTTGTGGCTCGTCCTTATATTAACTGCACTTCAATGATATTAAATGCACTTTACCGATCGATAGCCTATTAAGCGGTTTTTAGGCACGACCGTAAAGGGAGTGACTTATGCAATCGCCATCGCGAAAACCGTTCGTATGTATGTGTGTATGTGTGTGTGTGTGTGTGTGTGTATGTATGTGTGTGTGTGTGTCCGTGTAGATCCTCGATTTCGGAAAAACGGCTGAACCGATCGGGACGAAATTTGGCACAAAAATCAAGTACACTACTGTGAGTTGACAATAAGGTTTGTGAGCCGCCATCTTGAACCGGTACAAGATGGCGGGAGATTCAAAATTTGAAAAAAATGTAATTTAAATTTAATATTGCTGCCATTTCTAAACGGCTGAAGATAGCGATACATAAAGTTTGCTGGCACCAAATGGATATATACTCAAAGTACATGCCAAATTTCGTTGCGATCCGTTCAGCCGTTTGGCCGGAATACTGGACTAATGGAAATAGTGAAAAATTCATTAATCCATTAGTCCAGTTTTCCGGCCAAACGGCTGAACGGATCCGAACAAAATTTGGCATGTACATCGAGTATATATCCATTTGGTGCCATGAAACTTTATGTATGGCCATCTTCAACCGTTTCGAAATGGCGGCAAATTCAAATTTTTTATCCACTATTCCAGGAAAACTATTGATTAGTCCACTATTCCGGCAAAACGGCTGAACGGATTCGGACAAAATTTGGCATGCACATCAAGTATATACCCATTTGGTGCCAGGAAACTTTATGTATAGCCATCTTCAACCGTTTCGAAATAGCGACAAATTCAAATTTTTAATCCACTATTCCAGCAAAACGATTGATTAGTCCACTATTCCGACGAAACGGCTGAACGGATTCGGACAAAATTTGGCATGCATATCAAGTATATACCCATTTGGTGCCACGAAACATTGTGTATGGGCATCTTCAACCATTTCGAAATGGTGCCAGTTTCAAATCTTTAATTCACTATTTTATTATAATTATAGTTTGAAAATCCCGTAATTTCGAAACGGTTGAAGATGACCATAAAGTTTCGTGGCACCAAATGGGTATATTTTTAAACTACATTGCAAATTTTTTTTGAATCCGCGCAAGCGTTTCGCCGGAATACTGCATTAAAGATTTCAATTTGTCGCAATGTCTGAATGGTTGAAGATAACCATGCATAAAGTTTCACCTCAAATTTTGATTCGGATGCATTTAATTGTCCGGTTTTGATCACTTGGGCCTATTGCAGAAATGCTGCATTTCGTGGGCGAGCGCGAAGCGCGAGCACCCGACGACCTGGGGGGGTATGACGCTTGAGCGAAGCGAAAGCGCAGAGAACTATGTAGCATAGTTTAATATCTCAATACTTGAATTTTCTACAATTTCGAAACCTTTGAAATTCGTGGGCGAGCGCGAAGCGCGAGTGCCGCGGTCGTGCCTATTGCAGAAAAGCGAAGCTTTTCTGCACCCGTTAAGGCGAGCGCGAAGCGCGAGCAAAGGCGATCTGGGGGGTTGGCGCTTGAGCGAAGCGAAAGCGCAGGGGGTTTACCCCCTAGTTTCCAATGCCACCTAGCGCCAGCAGACCGGCAGCCTGTCACCCTCCACGGTCTCTTGCCGGTCAGCAGAGCGAGCGCCTGCAGATCTATGAATAGGCAACCTGAAGAGTATAAAATATGTATATCTGAATTTGATAAAATATCTTGTCATACTTTTCAGGCGCACGGTTCGCATCTTTACAGTCGAAAATTGGTCTTATCTAGATTCTCCGTAAGTACAAGATAGACGTCTGCGAGAAAACACAAATCCCTATAAACATCGGTTTGGAACATCCCCACCTTTTGCAACCGGGTCATGAAATTTACCTGAAGATAACGGAGATCGCCACAGCTTAAATGACGAGTACTTCTGAAGATATAAATTTGTCATTGATAAGAATATTGTTTTCAAAATAGTGTAGAGGATGTATTGTGGAAACGATGTTTCGAAAAGGTAGTTGATATCAACGCAGGCCTTTTCGTAAGAAAAATAGAGAAATGAAAAGTAGCTACACGGATAACTCATTCTGTCCGAATACGCATTTGTGTCCGCGTTTTCCTCTATACAAAGTCAGTAGAAAACCAATTTGTAAAAGATGGTTGGTCAGGGGTTATAATGGCCACTAATAATACGCGTAATGGTGTGTCCTGTAAGGTTGGACATGGTTTCGTCCTAGTAAGCCTCACGATCATATCAGAAGTCTCAGTACCATATTTGTTCAGTTTAAGGTAAACTTTGTTGACAGAACGCTGTACCTTGACTTTCTACGCATGCACGAAACACGTTTTCATTTTGAGCGCGATCTACCCGCTGCAATGACTCGGAGAAAATTGAATGGGAGAGTCTACGCAACACCTGCAACTAGTCCTCATTCCCACTCCTCACTCCCCTTTCCATTGGCAGGAAAAAAATCCGTCCTGATACATGCAGGGCACACCATATAGGATTATCGTCATCGTTTTCACCGGCACTAGCGGACAAATTTCGATTTCCAGCTACTCTTTCTTGCAAATAGCACCGTCTTATTTAATATACGATGTCTTTATCCATTTTATATTTGAGCGTTCTGCCTACAAAATTAAAAATTCGATAACACATGTCCGCGTAATTGCGTATTTCGACAAATTTCAATAGACGGTTTCATCATCAGCGAAACAGGGTATTCGTATCCCCGGTATTCAATCCAAATCCTCTTACTTATTTCCCCGGATCCATTGGTGCAAATTAAAAACTGGACAAATTAATGGTAGAAAATACGGCTCTCAAAAGCTCTCGGCGAAAACTCTTGTTATTTTAGAATCAAATAAAAAACATAAAATTAAAATAAGATACGTCTTAATTCGATGTCCCACTATTTGCCATTCCCGACAAGAACTTTACTTTTTTATCATAAAAGCTAAAAGATAAATGTTCTTGGCTCCATGCTAAAATTGGATATACCGAAGTAACTTGGCGGTCTACGGAATTATTCTACACGTTCATTTCGCTTACTTGTTTCACAGAAAATCGATCGTCCCTTGGGAATGCTCGAGTTCGTACTTTAGCGTGCGCCACGTGATAACGCGATTTCGTGTCTCACTGTTGGTATCACTTTGCGTAGGTGGACAGTCGTGTTTTCCATCGAGATTAACCCGATAGGTGGATGGCAATCGTTCCCACGCCTTTGCACGACAGTGGCAAACCGATGGTGCCTCGCGCTTATGGTTCCTTGACCATGAGATGTAGAAGGCGAGTCATGCGTACCATGAAATAGCGTCGAGTTCGCGAAACTGTGAATTGAAACGCCAAACGATTAGCCCGATCCGTTTAAAGGACCTAACGCGACGGGCGTGGGATGTGGCGTTGCACGGTTTCAAAGCAAGAGCTGGATCGCTATCCGATTGGCCCGCAATACTTTTCATAACGAATCTCCCGTGGCCCGCGATGCTCTATTATTTCGATAGATCCATTTAATGTACGTTTTACGTTTCTGCGCTTTGTGCGAGCGCGTTAGTCCTGCCTTCCCCTATTTCTGCCCGACTGCGTCTGACAATATTCACTGGAACGAACCATGACAATAAAATGCTTCCTACCTCGACAATGGAATATTAATTGATATTGTTCCTCGCTGCCAGGTTATATTCGCGGATTCGCGCGATCGCAAGATTACGCGTTTCGACGTTTAATCGTCACACGGCAGTGCTGGACGACCACGCGATGGACGGCGTTGTATGTGACACCGGCCGATGGAGTACGCGCGGTAGACCAAAACGATTTACAATCGTAATCGCGTAATCGTGATCTTTTTGTAAAATATATCCCGCACAGAGGAATCGAAATTCTGCAGTCGTAGTTCGATCATCGTCGCGATGATTCTGCTAGCTCTGCTGTGCATCTTTCAACTTTGGCCAGTGAAGGTGGGCGTTTTCCATACCATGGGCTGCATTTAAAAAAAAAGACAGAATTGCCAGCGACGATTGGCAGCACCTGAATGGTCGTGCCATCCTGTCGCATCAGTAGTGATTGAATCTCCATATGCATTAATTTAAATGGGTACACTTCGGAAAGGCGATATTAATTTTAATCTACCATGCTTGTAGGCCGAGTTCGAATTGCAAATACAGGATGTCGCATTTAACGAAATCAATTACGAATTTTTCGACAAGAATCATACGTACTTCACCGTGAGCGATGATAGCGATGGGCTTAGCAGCGTAAGCACGAGAGTTGTCATCAAGAAGGAGATACCCAGTGACACGATTGTACGATTGTATTGTTTCGCGAGTTTGCCTTTAAGCATCCATGAGAAGTGAAGTTAATTGCACGCTTGAATTCTCTTTCGCAGATGGACTTTGATATACTGGGATATTCTCAGGGTGCCTACGATCAATCTCTGGGTCTGGCAATGTCGGATCCCATATGTGTCGCGTTCAACGACACGATGCTCGTAAGGCCATTCATAAAGTTCATGAAATTGGATCCCGATGTGTGTCCACCGAAGGCGGTGCGTAGTAATTTAATTTAAAATAAGACGTAATAATGTACAAAGAGGCAAGATCAACTTTGCTACTAATTTCTGTAGGGTACCTACGGCGAGGACAATTATCGTCCCAATCAGGACCAGATGCCGGATACCTTCATGGATGGACCGTACTGCGTGATAATTATCCTCAGACGACAGAAGGAAATCCTATTGAAGTTAAGCGTCTTCATTGATATCACGACGTAATGTTAAGAATATTTCTCGTTATTGTAAATCGTTGCTACTTGATATATACGCATTCATAACGCTTCTCCTGGTAACGCCGTACAAGTTATTTATTACATTGCCCCTGATTCTCCGTCTTTTCCCATATCGCACGTAATCGCGTATCATCGTGAGTTGTAGGTTATACGTTTGTCGCGTCGAAATTGATTATCGCGTGACCGAGCAGTTTGGTTCACGGTGTTGGCGCGGAAGTAACCGATAGGATGAAACTGTAATCACAAGTAAGCGTCACGTGCAAGGTGATTCGTAAAGTTGCGCAATTCTTGAATTTGAAACACCGAGAATAGCTTTGCGAACTCAGTAAAATTACGTTGAATTGCGTTGCATTTATCTAATTTATTAATCAAACTTTCCAGATTGAAAATATCACTTGCTCGAATGTTACGCGGACAATGCACTTCGATTGATGCCTATTCACTTTACTTCATGAAAGCAAGATTGCATCCCGGGCATACCCTTCAACCCTCTTGGCTTCATAAGCGGCTCCAGCTCGCCTATTGTAAACGTTTAGCCTCAGTGAGAATTTTCAACTACCCTCCATCGGTACTCTCAGGACTTAGCGGTTCAGGATGCGAGCGGGGAAGAGTCTCCAGCTTTAATGATTAATTGCACCATTGCCGGAGGTGGTCATTGTTCCTCGCGATTGGGAAGAGATTAGGGATAGAACTACGAGAGTCTGGGGATACCAGCGTGACAACACTTCTATCGTGGCATCACGTGTATGCAAGAAAATGTTTACCAGGGATGCTCGTTACGAAGTTTCCTTGTACAAAGTTTCGTATATTTTTGGCAGTGATTATGCAATATAGATTTTCCAAATAGCTAAGTAAATAGCTTAGTTAAATTAAGGATGTTGAGTAATGCACCGTTGATAAACATTGAGTTATTAGACGCAAAATTTAACAATAAAAAAAAAGCTGTAGCAGATGATAATAAAGAAGAGGTCGTATTAAGTCAGTGCCCTTGCGATTTAATTTATCACGGAGTTTCGCGAACTGACGTAATGCAGCCCGTAACTACTACATAACTGATGCGCCTTTGCTGTGGTCAGCTTTCGATGGCTATCATTTTAAAGATAATATTGCCTCTTACTCCTTCAGACGCTTAATTTCAAATATGTGGCACACGTTGCATAATAAACTTTTGCAGCCACTTACTGTTGGCGACGTTATCGGAAGATGGTTCAAATTATCTTGTCAGTAGCTAGGTGACTAAGGGAAATCACACATGCTTTTACTGTGCTTCAATTTTCTTATCTGCCATGAGAGAGACGTGGGTATTACAAGCATGTGCTATTCCTTTTTGTTTCTCCTTCGACAGGAAATCGTTACATAACTCACGTATTCCGTGCCAGATTAGTGTTTTGTCAGTCATGCGGCCAAATTTCCGATAGTTCAAAGGCTCTGCACGGTCCCCGTACCACAGGCATAATTACGCAAGGAGATGATGATTTCGATCGGCCGTGAACCCACGCGCAGGCAAATCGGTAAAGTGTTCTAATTACAATTACGATTCAACGATCATCGTTGGTCACGGAGTCTGGTTACGTAATGGAATTATCAAGAAGAATTTCGTAAGCTTAGGAAGCTTCCACCGAGGAGAGATTGTTAAAGAGGGTCAGCGCCCGTGTATTTGGAGGGGCCGTTTTGCCGGGTCCTGGCGGGTCCCGGAGATAATTGCAGTGCTCTATTCGATCAACCGTACTTATGGAGTTGTAATGTAAGCTATGTTGCTTTGCTATGTAGTTACGCAAAAATGGCGCTGAAAGCAGTGAAAATTTTCGGCCCCTCTAAACGCATAAGCGCTGACCCTCTTTAACAATCTCTCCTCGGTGAAGCTTCTCACGTCAGCTGCGAACTTTCAGATGTGTTTACCTCACAGCCTAGATACAGGATGGATTACATTCTATTTACAGATTTTGTCTGCTCATCACGCTGAATTCGACTTTGGTTCACCTCGCTGCGTTTTTATCGAGTTTTCCTTGTTTCCTTGGTCCGTTGCGGACAGACCCGTAACGCATAAAGACATCGGGAAAACAGAGCTGAGATTTGACAAGGTGACTGATGGAGTACGAGCCGCTGTTACGTATGGATGACTTCGCTAGCGGTTATCGGTTGGTGTTACAAGAATGTGACTGTATATGCAATACGTAAATATCACCGGCGGCAGGGCAGTAGAATGTGCGCGGTGCTCGCTGGCGGCAACCTAACAGCGGCGATGGGAGATTGTGCGACCTCCAAAGTATCAATGTTGATTGATATTTTCGCGGATAGCTTGTGAGTCAAATCAATTCGGTGGAAAAAGAGGGTAACCGTACATATTTGGGTAAGCAGCGATTTTTTTGAGGGATTTCGTAGGAGGGTTGGTCGAGGGTGAATGTATAACTGAGTTTCTCGGTTTGGGGGAGGTGTCACCCGTTTGCAGTCTTTGGAAAAAAGGATGCGAAGTTTTTTGGATGTATCTCCGTAACAGTGCGTCTGTTAAAAACTTCGTGTACAGCATTTTTGTTAAAAAAATAATCTACAACTTTTATTGTACACCTTTTTGGAATAACACTGCCGATTAAAGAGTTGTGAGCAAAAAGGTAAAACGCAAGAGAATGTAAAACTCTCAAGTCCATTTTCAATCTTCTGATAAAAGTGCTACGTAGTCTTTTTATGGTGCATTTCTTAATAAACAATCTGGGTTATGTAGTGATGAAGAAAGGTATATTGAAATTCTTTTATTATAATACTGTTACACGCATCCTGCGTTCCATTTGAAGGAAGACTGGTGGTGTTAGTTTGTCGTACGTGGAGTTTCTATTGAAATTGTCAGCGTCAGCGTCGCGTCGAAGCCGTTGATTGTGATCAAGCGAAAGTCCATGTCCATATAATGTATTCGTTATCATTTTTACATGTTTTTACACCTACATACTTCATTTAATTAAGACTAATTGACCTTCCTTTGCAAAAAGCTGCAAAGCCAAGCAAAATAAACGGAATAAAAAGAAGGTCGAATTTTGTTATTAGAGAACGTTTTATAAAGAGCTGAAAAGCATTTTTATTGTAGGATTGAAAATTCATGAATTATTTCACCTCAATGTTTTTATTTCCTTACGATATACCGTTATGCGTATAATTCTTTAATATTAATGTTAATCCAATAGGATGCAGAATCAAAGTTGTGGGCAATTTTGTTGTAGTAAGCAGAATAAAATGCAGTGTATCTGGAGATCTCACGCGTGATTAATAATGGTGACAGGTCTCATAATATCAGATTGCGTTTCCAGTCTATGTCCAATAATTGTCGGCTACTCGTAACTTACAATTAGTATGGCATGGAAAAATAAAGGAAGGGCACATTCTTACCAGATATCCTCACTCCAATTGACAGTGTCTATTGTAACTGCATTTATTTATGCATCCCAATAATCGAAAATAGCAGAGTTTCTAGTGGGACAGAAACTTTTGGTAAAGTAGGGGCATGAGAAGTGACCTGTAATGTATAGTCAGAGTCACCCCAGGCTGAAGACTATCCCACAGGTCACAGGCTTCAATAATTGCGATAGCCGATATTGTACATATGTACAATGAAGTACCATGTCGGTGTCCCCTGCCGACAGCCAATAGCAGGCTCAGTATTCACCAGTGACACGATCCATCTATGTTTGCGATTCATCCCCTCATATTTCGGTCTACAACTCCCTTTATACGAAACTAGGGGGTAAACCCCCTGCGCTTTCGCTTCGCTCAAGCGCCAACCCCCAAGATTGCCTTTGCTCGCGCTTCGCGCTCGCTTTACCGGGTTTGCTTTTCTGCAATAGGCACGACCGCGGCACTTGCGCTTCGCGCTCGCCCACGAATTTCAAACCGTTTCGAAATTGTTGAACATTCAAGTATTGAGATATAAAACTATGCTAGAGAGTCCTCTGCGCTTTCGCTTCGCTCAAGCGCCATACCCCCTGAGAACGTCGGGTGCTCGCGCTTCGCGCTCGCCTGCGAAATGCAGCATTTCTGCAATGCGCGCAAGTGATCGAAACCGGACAATTAAATGCATTCGAACTAAAATTTTACATGTACATCAAGTATATACCCCTTTGCTGCAGTAAAACTTTATGCATGGTTATCTTTGACCATTCAGAAATTGCGGAAATTGAAATCTTTAATCCAGTATTCCGCCAAAACGCCGGCACGATTTCAGAAAAAATTTGGCATGTAGTTCAAAAATATACCCATTTGGTACCACGAAACTTATGCATGGTCATCTTCAACCGTTTCGAAATTACGGGATTTTCAAACTATAATTATAAAATAAAATAGTGGATTAAAGACTTGAAATTGGCACCATTTCGAAATGGTTGAAGATGATCATACACAATGTTTCGTGGCACCAAATCAGTATATACTCCATGTACATGCCAAATTTCGTCCGAATCCGTTCAGCCGTTTTACCGGAATACTGGATTAAAGACTTAAATTTGCTTAAAAAAATCTTTAATCCAGTATTCCGCCCAAACGGCTGAACGGATTTGGATGAAATTTGGCATGCACGTGGAGTATATACCCATTTGGTGCCAGGAAACTTTATGTATTGCCATCTTCAACCGTTTCGAAATGCCGGCAAAATTAAATTTTATTCGAAATTTGAATTTCCCGCCATCTTGTACCGGTGCAAGATGGCGGCTCACAAACCTTATTGTCAACTCACAGTAGTGTACTTGGTTTTTGTGCCAAATTTCGTCCCGATCGGTTCAGCCGTTTTTCTGAAATCGAGGATACACACACACACACACACACACACACACACACACACACACACACACACACACACACACACACACACACACACACACACACACACACACACACACACACACACACACGAACGGTTTTTGCGATGGCGATAGCATAAGTCACTCCCTTTACGGTCGTGCCTAATAAAATACATCAAAATGATAATTTCTGATAACAAGATTGCAAGATCTCTCATTCTAACGCCAAAATGGTTCCTGATTAGAACGGTGGGAGACCGGCTCAAGCACCTCAGAGAAACACCAACTTTGCACTTGGATGTACGAATATCTGGATTGCGCCTCACGTTTTGGGCACTGCGATAAAATAAAAAACATAATACCACCAGGAACGGAGTGAGTTCATTTAATATTGTGGGGAATAACGAAGATGTCACCACAAGTTCGAAGTCACTGTACATACAGTGTAAAACAGTAAAGAGCAAATGAAAGATTCATTCGTACGATTTACAATTAATCCCTTTCGGTATAATGACGAGTACAGCTCGTTATTGGTTTTTTTACGTCAAACCGTACGAAGATGAGCTACACTGGTCCTGTGAGCAAAATTACAGTTGACGCGCTTTTACATGCACGAAATTTGTACACTTTCTAATTGAGAATAAATTGGCGTAATCCTAATCCCTTGCTAAATTAAGTGTGAACATCGTGTAGGTTGATTGTTAGTTGATTATAATCAGATAATGTGTCCAATTTAACCTGATGTAACTAAAGGTCTCGAAAGCTACACATTTTTCAAAAACATGTTCTAAACAAAAACTGTCTCGTTTCGGGGCGAACAAAGTGGCGTAACTTATTTTTAATTTTGCACATGTTTTAAAAGTCATTTGAAGTTCAATTTTTTTTTTCAAATGGAAACCTATATTTTGGATTAGGTAGTCTTATTCTAAATAAAGAAACAAATAACATTTATCTGGAACATGTTTTTATTGGAACCGAATTTTCTAAGGTATAACAACATTACTGGACATTACGGCAGTAAATGATTTCGATGAATTTCCTTGAAAATGATGTCAGTCAATTTTTCACGAGAGTAGTAACAATACAATGATTCTTGATGAAATTCAACGCTGTGCCACTTTGCCGGAAAATGTCGTATCTAGCTCGTCGTAGGTAATATCCATGAATTATGACATGAAACATGTTTTTTTTTTAAATAAAAATGAAATGTTTATATTATGCAAAATTTTTCATAATTGAATCGCACCGGAAAGGATTAATTGTCATTTGTTAGACACACGACAACTTTGTGCAAGTCATCTTTGATATGATTCCCACATCATCCTCTCCCACCGTAGCCGTTGACAGCAGTAAAAGATAAGTCCTATCGCCGAGTATTTGTATACGTTCGTTTACATTTTTAGGAGACTGTGCACGCGATCTTTGAACGGTGCGCGTGAGACTAGGGCGACAAGTGCGTAGTCTGTTACTCTGTTGCGTACGATAAAATCTGTCTGCGAGGTAACTGACGAACGCGTCCACTTAAAAATCATCCGTTGGGAGAGTGTCGTTTCCTCAGTGCACGACAGTAACCGAGTAGACGCGGATAGAATGGCGTTCGTCGAAGTGCTACTCTGTGTCGCAATATTACTGTTACTCTATCGTTACTTAACGTCGACTTTCGATTTTTGGAATCTGCGAGGAGTAAAAGGACCCAAGCCCATTATCGGAATCGGTAACACTTACGGCGTATTGTCTGGGAAGGAGAGTACGGGACAATACTTGCACAAACTTTACAAGATTTTCAAGGATGAGTTAGCCGTGGGCTTTTTCGACGGACGGGAACCTTATCTGATGCTCAAGGATCCTGAGCTCATAAAGGATGTACTCATCAAGGATTTTTCCAATTTTTCTGAGCGTGATTTCAAGGTCTACGAAAAGGTGAGTTTACAGCTTCTTTGCAAATATGAAATTATCAATGACGCAAAAAGAAAAAGAATGTAAAAGGTATCACGAAATTTTCCATTTCGTGATTTTAGGCTGACCCCTTCAGCCAGCATCTCTTTAGGCTTGAAACTGCGCGATGGCGACCATTGAGAACAAAGTTGTCGCCCACCTTTACATCCGGAAAGCTCAAGGACATGTTCCTTTTGATATCGGAGTGCTCGGAACATTTCGCTGGTTACATCAAGGAACTGGTGGACAAAGGAGAGCCGATTGCGTGTCGGGAAGTCGCCGCTAGGTACACAACCGATGTCATTGGCTCCTGCGGCTTCGGCATCGAGATGAATGCCATGGCTGTAGAAGACAGCGAGTTTCGCAGGATGGGTAGAAGGATCTTCCGATCCGACTGGTTGACCTTCGCCAGGGCACGTTTGCAGACTTGCCCGAAAGTGTACAGCGTTCTTGGGTATTTCTTAAGCGATTTCGACTTGGTTGATTTCTTCACCAAAATAGTCAAGGAGGCTATAGATTTCAGAAGAAAGAACAATGTGATTAGGCATGATTTCGTGGACGTGCTTACCACTCTGAAGGATAATCCGGAGAAGCTCGCGGTTAAAAGTGAGAGCTGTTTCGGCTAGTGCTTGGGCAATGATAAAGCGTTTTTTCCTTAATGTACAAGGTGTTTATGGTAACTTTTGGCAAAAATCATAGGGTAAGTAGAGGCCTCAGTTGCAAGTATTTTGAGCTTAGGAACTTATGTTTGGAAATACCCCCGTACTGAATTATGGTCGGTTTTAACGTTGACCCTGTGCGTCTGGTAGGCGGACAATGCATTATACTCGAAGCTTGCTTTAATCAGGGGTGACGCATGTGGAGGAGGCAATAAGTAATAAGTCACTCTCTTTACGGTTGTGCCTAATAAAATACAAAAATTTTATGTTCAGAACGTAATATTATCGAAGTATGTGGATGATTTGTCCCTGCAATTGCACTGGGACAGGTGGTGTTAGCAAACTGGATGTTCTGCTCGTTTTGCTTCTCAAATGTTCCGGGGTCATTTCCAGACGTGCTTCCAATGTTCAAAATACTTGCCTCTGGGGGTTCTACATACCCTATGATTTTTGCCAAGGTTATCGTAAGCACCCTGTATATCTCTTGGCGATTGTTCACAGTGGTTGTCCCATTACTTTGCAGAAGTGACGGATATCTATATCGCCGCGCAGGCATTCGTGTTCTTCGCTGCTGGTTTCGAGACGTCGGCCACCACGATCAGCAACGCCATGTACGAGCTAGCCCTTCATCCCGAGATTCAAACTAGTCTGCGCGAGGAAATAGACGAATTTCTCGGGAAAAACGAGGATGCCATCACATATGAGGCCATTAAGGAAATGAAACGTCTGGATATGTTCTTCCACGGTACGTCGGCTCTTTACGTCGCATCTCATCGATAATTTGTCGATCTCTTTAGCAGAAATTCGCGCACGGATTCTCGTATCGCGAGGAAGCTCTCCAATGCACTTTTCGATCGCATTTTTAGTTCTGGGTTACTAATTTCTTAAATACTTATCCATCTATTATCAAACTAATGGCATAGAAATTTTTTTTCGATGAAGCTGTCGGTTGTTTATGGGAATATTTGTTCCAAGCGATCACTTCGAAGGATTGAGTTTAGGATTGCTTCGCTGTTTAGAAGAGTTTTATTCTTATCCACCGATTACCTTTACAGTTTTCTGCTATCGCATTTGTAAAATATAGAATGCTGCGGTATAATTAAGAAAACGAATACTCACCATTGAGTAATGGGTACGATATCGATCTTCATTCTTAATGGTTTTGTATTAATTGTATCAACCTTTATAACGGTCGAATGGTAGCAGATGAACGTTCGTCAACGAGTAGATGACTAGAGCGAAGCGCGAAACTACTTTTGTGCGCAACGCTACTGTTCTAAGTTGGCCAAGCTACAGTTTTAAACTTTGTTTTCCCAATAAGGAAAGGCTCCCCTCCCTATCGCGCGTAGTACTTTTGCAGACCGTTGGAAGCACGTACACTATATTCGCAAAGTGCAGAATTTGTCTCTTCTCTATGGGAGCAGGAGAAGGACGTTTTGGCTGGGACCACGATGCGTTTGCACATTCTGGTAGTTTCGGCCGGTGGAATACACATTGGAAGGAATTAACGAAACGAAAATAGCCCTGAGCTTGCTTTTAAAGAATGAAGGAGATTTCGTAGTTTTTTCTCTTTTATTTTATTATCATGCATATTGCTTTATTTGGCATGCTGTTAATTTACTTGCTGTCTTTGCACATTTTGCAGAAACCTTGAGGAAGTATCCTGTAGTGATGTTCCTTAGTCGAGTGGCCGTCAACAGCTATACTTTCCGAAATATCAATGTATCCGTTCCAAAAGGTCAAAAAATTCTGATACCAGTTTATGCGCTCCAGCATGATCCTACAGTTTTTCCTGAACCGGAAGTGTTCGATCCTGAAAGATTCAACTCAGAAGCAGTCGACGCCAGGCATCCCATGTATTATTTGCCATTTGGAGATGGCCCCAGAAATTGCATAGGTATTGTATTAAATTTGACTTTCCTCAGGTTACTCTTCCGCCATTCTTATCATCATCAATATCCATTGCTCACGGATAAAATATCTTGTCATACTTTCCAGGCGCACGATTCGCATCTTTGCAGTCGAAAGTTGGGCTTATCCAGATTCTCCGTAAGTACAAGATAGACGTCTGCGAGAGAACACACATCCCTATAAACATCAGTCCGCATCATATCTTCCTTCTGCAACCAAATCATGAAATTTACCTGAAGATAACGGAGATCGCCAAGGCTTAAATGACGAGTTCTTCTGAAGATATAAATTTGTCATTGATAAGAATATTGTTTTCAAAATAGTGTAGAGGATGTATTGTGGAAACGATGTTTCGAAAAGGTACTTGGATTTAATGTAGACCTCTTCGTAAGAAAAATCGAATTACGTCCGCGTTTTCCTCGGTACAAAATCAGTAAGAAGTCAATTTGTAGGAGACCAAATTATTGGCCAGGGGCCATAGTGGCCACCAATAATACGCGCACATGGTGTGTCCTGCAAGTGTTGGACATTGTTTTGTCCCTGTAAGCCTCACGGTTCATATCAAAAGTCTCAATACCAGATTTGTTCAGTTTAACGTAAAATTTGTTGAACCAACGCTGCATCTTGGCTCTCGACGTGAGCGCGACACACGCTTTCAGTTTGGGGGGGATCTACCTGCTCGAAAGGCAGGTTTCGGAGAAAATTGAGCTAGGATCTCCTAACTTACGTGACATCCCCAACTGCCGATCCAACCCATAGATGACAGAATAACAATCAGTCCCGGTATTTGCAGGACACACCATGTATGATTGATTATCTTCATTATTTTCACTACCACTAACGGACAGTTCTTTCAGTCTGTGACCATTGATGCACGACGACAAAGAAAATATATTATGCTGAATCTCGATTTCCTCGTACTCTTTCTTGCAAACAGCACCGTCTTACTTAATGTACGATGACTTTATTCATTTTATATTTGTGCGTTCTGCATATAAAGATAATAATTGGACGAAACATGTCTGCGGAGATGTGTATTTCGACAAATTTCAATAAACGCTTTCATTACGAGCAGAACTGGCTATTCAAATCCCCGATGGTCGATCCAAATCTCCTTCACTCATCTCCCTATCCATTGGTTCACATTAACAGCTCGTTTAAGTTTCATCGGATGCTCAAGCGTTCCGTTATCGCGCGTAACACTCGAAACGGTCGATTCGACGAACCGTTATTTTATATTCGTGCTTATCCAATCGCACGTCCCTTCACATCCAGACAAACACATAAATCACGTTCACCATGTCCCCCTTTTCAGTCGTCCATGCAACGACTCTGTGAGAGGCTCGCGGCACGAGCGAAATTAAATTCCGTTCATTCGTAATCGAATGTTTCGTCGTTGTAATTCTCGCCACTCCCTTTTACGGCCAGCGTGTCGCACGTCGTTTTTCGCCTCGGCTTTTCCCATTGTCGCGTAACACGCGAGCGAGCAAGACTGTTCGGGAGCGCGGAGACGATCTAAAATGCGCACCTGTGAAAGCGAGAGAATGGAGGAGGATGCGAATCGCGCGTTATCTTCGAATCATTTTTACCCGCGATTCATATTAAATTTTGTGAAAGAGTCAACGGGGTAGAAACGCTGCTGGAATTTTACATGTATCTCAACAATATTGCGCGCGGGAGTAATGTCGGTTGCGTAGGAGAAAGCTGCAAGCGAGAAAAGGGAGAGCGAAGGGACGGAAGTGGAGGGCGGTAAACGAGAATAATCCATTTTGGAGGCAAATCCTCTTTATTTTATCATCCTGTTGGAACAATGGGATGTGGTGTGGACCCATTGCAAACGTCAAATGCATTAAAATAATCGTGTCGCAAGGATGCGATATTCTCGAGTTTTTCGACCCTCCTCCACTCTTCCATGTATATGACAATTCGTGGTTTCATGATGTTTCTGTTTATCGTTATACTTTCTTGCTCATTCGTAATTGAGAATCGTTTTCGGTACTGTTCTCATTTGTTCGATCGATGGAAAGTTTTCGAAAGTCTTGGCAATGTGACACTCGAAGTTGAAAAGGAAAGCCAGCACTACGTAAAACAGTAGCGGATTTTATTTAGCAAAGAGAAAAGGGGTGGTGCAGATTGGTGGTCGCTACTGAAGTAGAGATTGGATGGCTGAAACTCGGACTGGGAGAAGGAGAACGATAGAAGAAGACAATGAGAAATAGCGGAAACGATATACATATATAGAGGGAGGGAGAGAGAGAAAAGCAACGAGGGTTAGTGAAAAGTAGTCAGAGAATGCTTTAAGCATACTCGGTCTTCGGTGTAAGAATTCTCGATGAGTTCTTACGCGTCCAACTTTGGTGAGAGACATCAACGGTTTGCACAAATGGATTTTCCATTTTTTCTCGCGACAGAGTGGGTCTCTGATATTCCACCGGTCGAACGACGGTTGCATCTCGATAGTCAAATTTTTGATTACCGAAGATTGGGACAAATCGTAATAAAATTTGGAAAAATAATTTTGTAGTAAAGCGGTCGCGGGACGTGTGCATTTTTAAGGGAGAAAATATCAGGAGAGTAGGGATGGTCTAGGATCTCGAAAGGGATGGAAATTGGGCCGCTTGGAGGTGAACCGTGTGCCTTGTATGTTTCGAGAGAACACACTCGCTTTCCAGATGTAGAATGCGGAATTCTGATAAATCCAACGGAGAGACATCTGCCCTTTCGCGA
The DNA here is from genome assembly GCA_944319695.1 of Tiphia femorata. Taxonomy (NCBI): domain Eukaryota; kingdom Metazoa; phylum Arthropoda; class Insecta; order Hymenoptera; family Tiphiidae; genus Tiphia; species Tiphia femorata. The sequence goes on from OX090902.1 coordinate 9,779,598, forward strand.
ACGGTAGTCCCAAGATTTCTGGCGATCGATCCGCTGGGAAACAAAAGAATTTCTAAATCAGAAGCAGAGAAATGGAGAGAGATGCGGGGCGCAAACACGAAAACAGAAAGAAAGAGAGGAAGCGCGTGAGAACGCTATTCAAAATTCAAGGGAACGAGAGCATTACATAAAACCGAAAACCACTTCTTCATTCATGTGAGATGAATGCTGGAAATTCAACTGGCTCGAATTTTAAAAAATGACTCGTGAATACCTCAGCTACCTCGAACTCGTCAACGCGCGTCTGTTTCTCGCAGTCTCATCTCTGTGAGACACCATTGTCTTCTCTGCTTTCCTCGAGCTGGTCACTCCTGTACAATTCAGGGCGCGCGCACCTTTCTCAAGATTTCTGATAATCGACGATCGGCTCTCGGCGGGCGACACCGATGGTGGTGATTTCGAAAAGAGGCTGTTGGAAAGCGGGTGTCGCGTGGGTATTCAAAGGGGCGAGCGAGAGTGCGACAGGAAGATAGAGATAGAGAGAGAGAGAGAGAGAGAAAGTATTCCAAAGAGGGAGAGTCGTGGAATCGCGGTCGCTCGCGCGAGGGTGGAGGGTGGAAACTCGGCCGTTGGGTAGAGGGTGGCGGTGGTGGAGATGGTGGTGGGGGTGAAGTGGAAGTGGAGGCAGCAGAGGTGGTGGATGTCGAGGCGAAGGACGAAGCTCGGGGGTGGTGGATACAGGGTAGGGGGTGAAAAGTGGCCGGAGAATGCTTTAAGCGTACTCGGTCGTCGGCGTAGGGCGACGAAATCGCACGAGTCCAACCGAGACAAGCCGAAACCTCGGTAGCCCCTGTCAGTAAGCCTGCCGCGACGCAGCAGTGAGCGCCTCTCTCCCTGTAAACGGCTGCGCGCTTTGTTGCCGTCGTCGCGTTCTCCGATCGGCGCGCTAAGATCCTTCAAAATATTTCTCACCATTATTTATCCCTGATCTTCCCGCGCCCTTCTTCTCTAGCACGTATCGCGAGTGACTCGGTACGAAACGAAGAATACTGGATTTTGGATATTCCTACTTTTCTTCTTTTTCTTATTATTCCAATTCCGTGATTTTTCTAAAACGGACTGCAGTGGAAAAAACGAGGGAGGAGCTTCGACCTATGGAGAATTTTGCGACAGGAGATCGGGTTGCGATCGGAGAAGGACATTTTGATTCTACGAATCATTCGAGTTGGTGAGGAAGAGTTCGTGCACGTTACGGAAAAGGATTCGATTGCAGGATTTTCCGAGAAGATGGTCTCGTCTACTGTCAGGTCTTCGAGTGAAGCGCCGACAACAGTTCTTTCCCTCGGTGGTAAAGATTGGTGATTACTTCCTCGCGCGAAGGGATAATTCCGAGTGACAAATTCAATATACGCCATGATGGACGTCGTTAAAAGTGAAATGCAAAGTTCACTTGCTTCTACCAAGATTCCAAGCGCTTGAAATTGCAACGGTACGCGAGTCAACGATTTCACTCTTAAATTAAGAAAGTGGTCGTTCAATGGACTCATCTTAAAAAATCATACTTTACATTGGAGTGACCTACTTCTATCATAAACGGGTTCACCGGCTCTCTTGCTAAATGCGAGAAATTCTTCTCCGTGGCAACTTTCCGTGGACCGGATTCGTTTGAACTTCTGTTGAAACGGTGACGTAACTCGTGCTCCTTCTCCTTGTCGCGGAAACTTGGCCAAGAAGTGTCTTCGATTATAATCGCTCCGCAAGACATTGGAACGATATTACGCTACTACGTCATGGTACTCGAGGCAGCGAACTCGAGGAAGATCAGCGAGCCAGTCTACGCTCCACGTCTCCTGGGAGAGTGTCTCCTTCCATGAAAGCGAGCGCGCTTTGTCACCGTCCTGACTGCACCCGATCTCGCAAGGAGACACGCAGGCCTATCTCCTTCCTCCGGGTACGTGTCGCGCGCGAATCGCCCAGCTTGGCGTGACACGTAAATCTTACGTATCCATGGAACCGTGAACTGGGGCACAATTGTCGCTAGCCGAGCTAAACTGCAAAAGCGTGCGCACTATTTCACAAGGATAAAATATAGTTTCGAAGAATCCGAGAATTCACGCCCAGCCATCCACCGAGGTAAAATACACGTGTGCGAGGATCGAGTTCGGCGGTAAGAACATCGCTACTTAGCACAGGATTTCCTCGCCCACCCACAGGCGTGATCTTTCGCGAATCTCGAGGAAACTCTTCTAAGTTGTACACGAGGCAACTCGAGCCGACAGCATCGACGAACCCATCCACGTCAGCTCCTGAGGCCGTTCGAAGAGATTAGACGCGAGATCGACGTTAGATTCGCCGGCGAATTGGCCGCGAACTTCCTTGGATGAGGTTGGCGCTCGTGACCGAGAGTGGAAGGGAGAAAAGAAAGAGAAAGAAAGGTGTAGAGAAAGAGAGACACGGGAGAAGCGCGGCGAAATTCAACGAGCCAAAAAGAGGGCAATTATATATCTGCCGCAAGATACAACGCTACCTTGGAAGCGGATAATTGGATAGAAAAAGAGGACGAATATAAACTTGAATTTCTTAAAGTTTTCGTTACTTTACCATTCAGCCAGCATCTTCTTCGCGAGATATCGGCTAATTAGAATCGGGTATTCGGAGATCGTCGAGGGATAGAACTTCGTATGAACGTTAATCGACGTCCACACGCCATGCTACTTTCTCCGAAAGATTTTATTTGAAGTGAAGATTAGAAGAATTGCAGTGACGCATTGAACGGGGCCGAGTACGACGACATCTATCTCGAATTGTACTCTCCGAAGCGGCACACGGAAATTCACAACGGGACCATATTGAGATCGCAAGCGAGGTACACGCGCGCGCGCGTGTTTCATCCGCTGGAAATAAAAATAAAAATATGAAAACCGGTCGTCGGAAGCGGGCCCGTGTCCCACGCAAAATGAGGGGATCGCTTTAAAATTTCACTCCCCTTCCTCGTCTTCCCGAACCACGGTCCACTCGACCTCTCTTCACTTCACCGTCCCGTCCGGCTCAGCGAATCGTGACGAGACAATCGATTCGGAAAATGAAGGATATCACTGCGCATGAATATTTATGCCCTTGAGCTTCGCGCCCGTCGTGACGTTCGGCAAACACGAAGTGGCTGGTTTGCGCGCAGGCTGACCACCCGGAGCTTATTATCGCGAGCTTTGCGCGAGGGGCCTGATCATTTTTAAATTACCACAATTGGACCAATCCAGCGGCCGCGGCGATTCCAACGTGGGGTACGCTTTCACGAGAAAGCGAAGGAGAGCGGATACATATTCATCGAAGATCCTCAGCGCCAAGGAACATTCTGCGAATACGTCACCGACCACGAAGAAGTACACGTGCGAAGCACTCAGAGAACCTCTTCGAAGGAAATATTCTGAGGTGGTTTATGGGACGAGAGCAAACGAGAGGACTGCAAACAAAAAAAGCAACAGGGGAGAGAATCCATCGTCGGCGAGAACCCTCACTGTCCGAACGACACGAGGAAAAGCGCGTAAACATCTCCCGTTAGTCTTGCACCACCTTTCATCCCCCTCCGCCACCTTTTCTTCATTCTCTTTCTCTACCTTCTCCTATTCGCGCCGACACGCGCGATGACGTCGTTCCTCGGCGGCGTGCACGCCTACGAACCGCTTCCACGGATTTCGATTTTCACGACCCACGCGTAAAATCACGCTCGAAGACGCCATTACGTCACGATCGTTGCACGATGACGACGACGACGACGACGACGACGACGCCGGGACGGAGAAGGCGGACGGTTACGTGAAGGCCGGTCGACGTGCGCGCACTCTCGCGCGCGCGAGAGCTTCATCCCCCTGTTGGCTGATGAGAAGAACGTTTAATAGACCGTGACACCACCGCCTCACTCTCCCTCTCCGTCAGTCGCGCTGAACCGTGGTGGTTCACGTAGACGCGCGATTATTGCGATCGAGTAAGCCCATTAATGCCGCCAGTCCGAGGAGCAGGAGGAGCGAGCGAGCGGGAGGATGTGCGCGCGCGGGACAGTACGTAATAGTACAAAAAAGGGGTTAGTTCTGGGTTAGAGAGCTGGGACGAAGGTAGAAGCGCGACTGGATCTGTCCAAGAAGTAACCAGCCCAGTCTCGAGCTTCATTCCCGCGTGTCCGCTCGGTGAATGAAGATAGTCGTGGCTAAAGGGACACGCTCTCGTATCCCTCGGTACGTTTATTCCGCGGGGTGGACCACTCTCGGTGCTCTTCGAGACAGGGCGGGAAGACTGCGAAGATTCTTCCGAGTGCCAAATCCTTTTTTTCACCTTAGGGTGTAGTCTGTCGAGGAGTAAAGGAGGCAGACGGGGGTTTCTCTGCTTCTCGAGCGAGCTGGATCTCTCGAGATCGTCGGTGGATAGGAATAGTTGGTGAAGAAGATAGAAGAGAGCGTCTACCGGGTTATCGGAGGAGGGTCGTGTTGGCGGTGAAAGAAGGGGAGAGGATTCTTCTCGTCGAAGCTTATCGAATAGTTGTGTGCGCGTACCGCGCGGTGAGGAGCGGATTGGGAGGGCCTGCGGCTTTCGTCGGAAGGGAGTGGAGAAGAGAGAAAGCGGGAGGAGAATCCGCGTGGAATTTGCCACTGGGAGCGCGGCAATAAGGCAGGATGGTGACGAGCAGGTGGATGCTGCTAGTGGCGATGACGAGCGTCCTGGCTGGGTTTGTCCTCGCGGAAGTTTCCCTCGTAGACGTCGACGAGCCCGGTAAGTGATTTGAATTTCTCCAACATGCATGACGCTCTGCTCCGGGATAAGGAGTTTCAATTGTCTCCGCGAGTTCTCCGGTAAATGGGGAAGGGTGATTGCGGGAGTCTCCCGTTGGCGATGCGTTAGTCGATTAGGCCTTCCGAGCTCGCATCATTATTCCAACTCGTTCTCAAGCCAATGGAGATTGGAATTTTAAATTCGAATTATTCTCGGTCGTTTTCGAGAGATGTGGGGAGTCGTGAGTCGTCGCAGAGCTCGATTGGATTCTATCTCGAGTCGTCCCGGTAAGTCGTAGAGAAGGAACGCTTTTTTTTTTTTTTTATAAAATTAGATGACCTTTCGGAATACGACGGAAGCGGAGTGGCGTAGGGTGCGTAAGGTAAATTGCGTTCCTCGTCTTTCGTAAAAACCGAGCCTCTTAGGGGGTAGGAGGGAGGGGGGGGGGGGCAGTGACGTGAGGTTTATAATTAATGTGAAACGCGTGAATTAAAAATATCACCGTTCTTTGCGATGGCCAAGGTATGCCGGGACACGAATATTTTTGAACCATGTCTCTTTATCTTGCCAACGCGTACGCGTGCGTCACTCCCCATTCTCCTCGTTTGAGAAATCGAATGATCGAGGGCCTACCCTCCGTGCGCTTTTAGCAACGAATTGACCTCTTTATACGTCCCGCTCGTCCATGCTTCATCCTCGCGCACTTTCAGGCACCTCCGCCCCCAACATCGCGCTCGCGCTTCAACGGAGTCGATATGGGAATCCGAAAGGGTAAAAGGTACGGATGATCGTTTGTCATTTGAAAAACACGAAAAAAAAAAAAAAGAAAAAAACGTAGGCGCTTTGCGACGCATTTTTTCTCGTTACTTCGAAGCGGTAGTTATCGACGAATGGCATTTAGACTGCGCTCTATATCTCTGACGTATTATCTGCGGTGGGAGCGTCAGAAAGCGACGGAGGGTGTGTGTACGCATGCACGTGAAAATAATCCTATAGTGGATTGGTTTTTGTGAATGACGAAACGACCGCGTGCGTAGAATCGTTACTGTCGTTGATGCGACTACCATGAGACCTGCACGATGAAATTTGGCGGCAACGGGAGGAAAGTAAAATTTAATTTCAAGTTGTACGCTGTGTCGTCCACCCACTTGTGGAAGATCGAACGAGAAAATATTGCGGTAATTGCTTTTTAAAATTGCTAATATACGTTCCCTCGTTTTCCGCCTATGACTCGAAACGGGAAAGGATTCAATTGATTGGCCACTCGACGGTAAGAGTTTCCATCTTTGCAGAGACGTCATTAAACGAGTCAACCCCTCTCCTTTTTTATCGAAGCAGACATCGTTAAATATCATTGAGGAAATATCGTTACAAGCTCGAATGGGTAGAAACGTCGTTTTTTTTCTCCCAAAGGGGGTATCGCTTGGAAACGGTTTGTAAATTCCCACGCGACTTTTTCCGACTATCGTTCTCCCTTTTCCTTCTCTTTCTCTCAGTTTCTCGTTTCAGTATCACGATCGTTGTACGGCAAATAGACGTGTTGACTTTTTAAATTATGCACCGTCGACAGGACGGATTTATTTTGTGCGAGAGCTTTGTTTTTTTAAGAAGACGGTGGCAGGGAGAATTATTTTACCAGGGGCCCCTGGATAGGTAGACGTTTCGAAAGTAGTTAAATTGCATTGACAGCCTTCTCGTATATATCTCGACTTCCACGATCTTTAATGGTAATGAATGCATTTCGATTCGATCGACCTCCCATTAATTATTCTATCCACTTAATTATGCGAAAAATGTATACCTCTCTCACTCTAGAAAGAATTTCGCGCTACCTCGATTCGATTCTGACTTCACGTTTAGCTCGGTGCGTAATACCTGTCCGATCTCATCTCGATCTTTACTACTTGAAGTTGGAGACTGGCCTTCCCTTCTTATTAAAGTTTTCTCGCTCTTCCGCACAGCGGGGCGTTCTATCTTCGTACTCGTTACCCTCAAGTCCAAACAATTTCTCCGTAAAATCACACGCGCTGCGCCGCGAAACCGTAGTTTGCACGAAATTTCAATTTCATCGCCTCATTAAAAATGACTCGAGAAAATTCTACGTACTTTGAATCGACGAAATAAACGATTTACTCATCGTAACGAGCATGTACTTACACGCGGACATCACTCTTATTATGTGCAAATAATCTTATCTGCTTTTTCACGATCGAAACGACTCGCGTGTCGTGTTCGCTGACTCTTCGCCGGCTCATTAATTACTCCCCCAGACACAATTATCGTTGCCATTCTCTTTGTCCACGAGGATGCACCGCATTATCGTAACTACCATCGAGGAGGTTAATAACCGATAATTCCCTCGACACTGGCATCAACTAACTTAATTCCTCTGTACATCTTCCACCCCTCGAACCCCTTCACTCTTCGCTTCTACGCCTTCGTTTCAACGCGTCTGTTCTTCGTTGGAAAAGCAAAAAATTACACGAAAAAATAATAATACATCCGCCCTTAACTTCAGGATGTTCGTTCAATTGATCCAATTCTCAGAAGAAGGAGGTGAGTGGCGAAAAGGCGATCCGGAGGGAAGCGTGCGAAAATAATTGCGACGTTTTTTGCTCGTCTCGATGATCGCCACTGAATTTCTCTCACGGCTTGCTACTCTTTCACGCATCTCCAGCCACTGCGTAGAGCCCGTAACGAGGAAGGACAACTTAGCGTTGTATCCGTCATTGGTAATGACAACCGTGACAACCTCATAATCGTTCATGATGCATTTATGGAACGCGATGAGCCACCGAGCGATTGTGAGGTGGGGTCGACGGAAGGAGGGTCGAAGCGAGGGGGTTGAACGCGAAGGAAGGTGGGAAACGGGTGGCTCGCGAAAGAATGCGCGCATTAATTTTGACGCCGACGGGAGCTACGTGGCCGGTGTGGAGAGTTTGTGCCGTCAATAGTTGTTTTGCGGGTGGCTGGCTGGCGAGCGGCGAGCGGCGCCGCGCACCCCCAACGTACCTCGCAACCCCATGCCGCTCGCTCCAATGCTACCTCGTCCTCGTCGAAAACCCACCCCGCCATCCCTCGGCATCCCGTTCCTCGTGCTTCGACGACATCGGACAGGACCGCAGCAACCCGTTTATTTAATCGATGCATTATGCAAATTGACATAACGGCTCCACCTCGGATGCAGTAATCGACCACCGTCTCTCGACAGATTCACAATGGGACATCGCGCTGCGTTGAATAATTGGCAGTAGCCAGTACAGGGGTGGAAGAGGGGTGGCGGTGGGTGGTAGAGGAGAGGGCTTGGAAGTGGGGACTGAAAATCATGGCCCGACACCCCCGTCGTTCTCGCTCGCGGCTCATCCACCCCTGCTCACCGCGTTGCCGTTTCCACTCCCTCCACTCGCCATCCCCTGCCTCGCATATACGTTGAAATCGTGACCGCGATGGTGCCTCCAAGGTATTCCAGCGGCGGACGCTAAAAAAGGACGCGAGGGACGATTGATAATTCGGCGCTGGCGGAGGCCACGCTGCGGGGATTTAACTCGCGCGAATTCTACGCGACCGAGCGCGTACTCCGCGCGGTGAAATGGTCTGATATGCTTTTAGCGGGTTACCAAGGGTGTATGCATACAGCTTGTCGAAGGTATGACGAGTGTGTATTAGTGTTGTTACTTCGTCGTCTCGTTTAATTGGCTTTTCGGGGCTGCTCTTCGTTCTCGTCGTGCGTGTTCCCGTGGACTTGCCCACCACGGATGAGAGAGAAGGGGAGAGAAAAGCGAGATTTGTGGAAAAAGCACCGAGTAACTTCCTACGTCAATATTTATTCGCGTTGGACCTCGTTCTATCCAGGTTCAACGATCACGATACGCTGGGATTTTACGAAGCGACCAACGGCTCGCACGATTGTTTTACTCAATAGAGGGGATATATTAATAGACGCGACGCGAAGGGGAAAGTAAAAATCGTAACGTCCTTTCTTTATTTCCGCGGACATACGCCGGGGATCGTTAAGCGCCGAAATCTTTCGTACGATCTCGAGAGTACGTGTTTCGAGAGCGTTCCTTCGGGGACATTACAATTTCATCCTATTATAGGTCGACTGTGATAACTTCACTGTGAAAGTAATTAACATATCCACGAGGCGGAGCGCATACGCTCGCCTCGCTCGCGCTCCTTATCGCGAATGGAATTAACAAATTTCGCATTACGGATCTACACGATCGATAGCGCCAGGCTTCGCGCATACGGCCAATTAAACGTTTTAATTATACCCCTATCGAGTTCTGTCCATCGATCCATCAATCCCTCCCTCCATACCCACGCGACGCACTACAAAGATCGACCAACTCGTTTATCGCTTCCACCCTTCTCTCCTCGTGCCTCCTTCACCGACACCGGCGAAATTCTAATGCGTACATAAGCGTTCGCGTGACAGCGCGCGACTGCACGCGAGAACGAATTCTGTTTCCTTTCACCCTTCTCGCCTGATCCCTGGTTCGACCTAAGCACTCACACACACACGTGTATCCTTGTCGACAGAACTTACCTCCCCCTGTAATTTCCACCGGAGAACATTCGGGTCGCAATAAATTAACCTTGCGGAACGTAAGCGGCTCGCCATAGACTATTTCGAAATTTCGAGAGTTCCAGGAAAGTCGGGCAGCTCCGGCGACCAGCCTGCTAGACCGGTGGAGCGTGACCTGGGATGGTACTGTCCCACTATAAAATGTTTCCTTCCCTCCGATGTTTTATCAGATGCGGTCTCCAACCCCGTTCCACTCCACTTTTTCTCAAATGCTTCTACTCTGGCCACGAATCAGCCCCGCTCGTTCGTTCTAGCAGCGCATCCGTTTCCGGTAACTTTATCCTGGTAATTTTCTCTCGGACAGTAGGTGGGCGGTCAAGGTCGACGCGAATAATTTTATTATCGCAGAATAATACTTTCTACCTCGTGTACCACGAACGTTTATCGGTGAAAGTTTTTTGAACTATCCGCCTTTTTACGTTCCCCGTTACACTCAATGTTCTAAGGATAGTACGAAGCAAAGGTAACATCGGGCGCGTCAACCGACGCGCGAATCGCCAAGGGAAACGCGATTACACCGTACGCGTACGCGAGGTCTCGGATATAAAGAGCAAATAAGGGGGAGAAGGATTGAGAGAGGAAAAGAGACGAAGACACAGAAAGTTGGGAGAAAGGGTAACAAAGCAGCGCTACCTCAGGATGTAATTCGCGTATACATCCCTTGTGGATTGCGGAGGCGGAGGGGAGGTACGCGAAGGAAGGAAAAATAAGTTTCTACGGCCGATGTGGAATATGTAGTAACGATCGGTGACTTCGGATAACTGGAAGCACCGTGCAAGCGCGTATATTTCCCCATACGATGTTGTCTTGCATAGGTTTATACAGGGTGTCCCAGACCACCCATACAATCTCTCGTGGGGACGTAGAGCGGCTTAATATTAACAGAAAAGTCCTGGACCATTATTCAATATTCGCAATATTTATCGAGTTATTAATTGTTAAAGATCAAAGGAAAGGGCGTCCGCCAAAATAGCAGTGGGAGGTGCGCTGGTGCCTCTGCGAGCTGTAGGACGGTCCAGTTTACCCACAAACAAACGCGGGACGGGGTAAGGGGAGGGCTAAGACACCGCTGCACGGCCGGCTTCTTTTTCGTTATTCTTCTCCTTACCGCACCCCGCATTTGTTTGTAGGTAAACTGGGCCGTCCTACAGCTCGCAGAGGCTTTATCGCTTCTCCCGCTGCTATTTTGGCGGACGCCCTTTCCTTTGATCTTTAACAATTAATAACTCGATAAATATTGCGAATATTGAATAATGGTCCAGGACTTTTGTGTTAATATTAAGCCGCTCTACGTCCCCACGAGAGATTGTATGGGTGGTCTGGGACACCCTGTATACCTGACGGCGTCATCGAGGGCGAGGACGTGAAGGTGCAGAAGGAGAGGAAAAAGGGAAAGGAAGAAAGAGAGAAAATGGATAGGCGCCCTTACATTTGGAGTGCACAATGTAACTGCAGTTTTAATACGACATTCCTGCACCACTCGCGGGAAATCGATTTCTCATTCGACGATGCGTTTATGATCCTCCGCTTTCGCCCTCATCCTTCTACCCTTAGCCTCGCTCACCGTCCCTCTTCACCGATTCTCTCTCTTTCGCCTTTGACGCGAAGAGCTATCGAACGTAATTGGAAACGTGGTAGGAGGTCGCTTGCTTTAGGAAGTTCTTTGATACTTTTGTCTTCAGGAATGAGCCGGTTGAACGGGCACGTTCCTTTACGCGTACTTCGATAGCTGGCGCGAGATTCGAAGGATCTTACGATAGGAGCGTATTGTGGCTCGTTGAAAATTTGAAAATGTTTCCGATCCTTTCGTTCTGTAGCTTTGAACGCATAAAAATAGTCCTCGGAGACAATCGCAACACGCGAGGCCAATCTCTGCTCATCGATCCACCCTTAACGTCACCGCGGGTGGTCTCCGAATTTTAATAATCGCGCGTTACAACGGCCCGTGACTTTGCACCTCCTCGTTCTCTTTCCTCTCTCACCACGCCATCGACATTATCCCGATACTTGGAAAGTAATTTGAAGGTGATGGCACGAGGAGTGGAAGGAGGTGGAAAGGAGAAAGGAGGACGTGTAAAGGACAATCATTTTAACAAGGGCGTTAAGGCGAGCCCCGATTAAATTCATCGAACTCGCGGCATTTAATCATCGTAATCACCGGGAATAAAGGCCGTGTTACGGTAGCTATCGCCGTCGGCGTTATTAATTTGCAAAGTGGAGGAGAATGCCGGAAGGGAGAAAGCGGGAGACTTCGTAAATCACCCAGCGGGATTTATTATCGGGGATATTCTCGAAAATGTTGGAGAGCACGGCACCGTTGGGTAGGCGGGTAGAGGGATTTGTGCTGCTGGGGGCGGATTGTTAGAACGAAAAGGCAAAACTGCTCGTATGTGGCCCGCCTGTGAGACAAATGTAACGCGAGTGCTAAGGAAGAAGAAAGAAGAGAGCACGTTGTGACGGTATTCTTAATCATAGAAGTACCGTTTAATTGATCTTCGTGAACTTTTAATACAATGAAAAAGTTACGCAAGTAAAAAGAAAAATCGACCCGTGAATCGCCATATTCAACAAAATATGAATAAATAAATAAATATGTATGGAGGGACAACAAAGTAAATAAAATCACATATAAAAAGGATACAGATACAAACGAAATAAAATGAGAGAGCGTGAATATTTTTATAAAATTGGCTCAAATAGAGGTCGTGATTATGACTTACTGTGATTTTGGAACGCCCTTATCCTTCAGGGTGGAAAGTTCCAACGTTGCGCCTCTACTGGCGATCGCTTGTCGCTACATTTGCGGCTCTGGTTTCGGCCTCCTTTTTTCCTTTTTTCTGTGTCGTCTTCTTCTTCTTTTCTCTCTCCGTCTCTCTCTCTCTCTCTGTCTCTCTCTCTCTCTCTCTATCTCTATCTATCTCTCATTCTCTGTCTATCTCTCTCTTGCCTATTAGTAGGCGCACCCACATACTCCTTACAACGTAGTGACGAGAGTATTGTGCTGAAACAGCGTATTCTTTGCTGGTACATTCGACAATTGTGGTAATGAAAATGAAAAAGGAAATCAAAATTCTAGTTAATTGAAATGGCTAGCTGTATTTTTGAGGGCGTATGCACTTACGATGATAAGTTTGTTATGAGAGGAGGGAGGCGCGTTTGTAACGCTAAATGTAGGCAAATTAGGAGCATCTTTTAAGCAATGACAGGACGGTGGCATGGGATAGCTATATACGAGATTACTTTTATTCCCACGTATGGGGCGAGTTAACGGTCCAATCTTTCCGGTCCGTCGATCGAACTTCCTCGTAACCGTGCCCGAGACTCGTGGACGAAAATTTTTCGCGAACTCCCCTGGGCCGTAACTAATGGGCCACTTGGCCCGGAACGTAAAATAGGGCCCGCAGCTGTGTGGCGCCTTAATCATTTTGAAGGGTACTTTACGAGGAACTACGTCTAAGATTCTGAAAGTAGCCTTACCTCTCTCCGCCTACTTCATGTATCGTTTGCTTTCCTTAGTCCTACCACGAATTTTCCAATTTTCCTAGTCCTCGTTGCGACAGTCGCGCTCGTGCAATTTTGAGGTCCGCCAATTTTCGTTTCGAAAATGAAACTAGGCACTCGATTGATTGGAACCGATTTTTTTTTTGGCTGCTCTCAATAAGGCACAAGGGCTTAAGTTATTTGCGGTAGGTATTCTGCTTGGGAATTAGTTCTAGTTTTTCTTTTACTATTTACGAGAATCGATGCATTGTTAGACGAAAGTACAAATATTTTAACGCTTTTTTTCACGTTTCTCGGATTTTGTATCTTGGTTGGAGTGTATACTCGATAATTCAACATGAATTTTAAGATTTGAGGTTTTACGTAATATGGATAAAATGTTCATCGGGATTACTAATTTTCGTTGGCAATTTCCCCTGTACTATTAATTTTGTTATATGCAGCATGTGGGAGCCGGTTCAACGATTTTCCGTCGTACGAAGCAGAGTAATTAAACACGCGCACGTAATCGATAATATATGTGTTTTCTACCGAGCTAATCGATTCACAGATAAACATAATATTGCAGGGCAAACAAGCTGCGCACAAAGGGGCATTAATCTGCTCAAACTCATACAAATTTCTCATTAACTGGTTCATAACGTTTAAGGGAGACGTAAAGGGATGTTAATAAATATTTACATAAATGGCGACGTAATTGTGCCCCTGTACTGCCTAGGAATAAGGCGATTGACAAAATGCATCGGAATGAGGCGGGCAATAGCATTAAATTCATTTACGTGCGCACATACACGGCAATGCGATTTTCGAATCGGTTGAAGTTTTAACCGTGGTTCTATAAAGCTAATAGCCGACCGAATCACTCACATGCCTGGGATTCTCCTGCTTCTGCCGAGGACATCGCCGCAACTTCGCGCGAATCGATTCGTAAAACCTCGCGGTGACAAAATCGCGCAATATCCAAGAATTTCACTTCGATGTGACGCACACGAGGGGAAACGTCGGGGTGGAACGTGCGGCGAGCACCGACTGCGAACAGAAACTGCGAACTTTCCCGGGGGCTCACGGGCATCGGGCTGATGCCGTGTAACCCCGACAGGCCGTCTCGTAGATTTTCTTGCCGCGACCGCAAATTTCTAGTTTTAGTCACTCACCGGGTCGAGAGAGTCGGCGAGAGTAGGGCGGCCGAGTTACTGCAAATTGGCCAAAACCTGTTCGGCCGTGGCCAAACGCATTGCGGATGTACAGACGCGAGTTGTGAGCGCGAACAAGAGGTAAGAGAAACTCGTGGCAAAGTCTTCTGTTCATTCGCTTCTCTCGAGCTTTCCGGTCGCATCACACAATATATAGAGACAATCTCGGGTTTACCTTTCCACCCTCGACACGACAACAGCAGAGAACTAAACAAGCATTATCCGCGTTTCGATCGCGATTAACGATAGAATTAAGCTGGTGAAAAACGCTTCGTTCGAATTTTTGCAACAACGAGGTCACAAGTCGCCCTCGGTGCAATCGTGTTTATAAAAAAAAAAAAGGAATAAAAAATCTGGGCCGAGGAGAGCGAGAAAAGGTAAAAAGGGCGGAAAATTCAAAGGGGCGGTTTACGCGTGGAAACGCGGGTGTTTAGACGCGCGTGAAATCGCGTTGCGAGTATTTCATGTTTGGATTCCGTTTCGCGTTTATGCAATATAATCGGTGTGGAGTCAGGTGCTCGAAAGCGCAGGTGCGCACGCGACGCTAGCGTATCTCCACACACAAACAAACAAACATACACACACACACACACACATTGATGGAGAAACGAACACGCGCGTTCGTACGGAGTCAACGACCATTGAGTATATACAATCGAGGAGAGGTCAATTAATCGATCTACTTGTCGATTTATACCCTCGTGATCTCGGAACGGTGCTGGCGATGCGAGGAGCCGTGATTTTATTGGCTTTCATAGCCACCCCATCAATCGTTCTGGCGCCTAACCCGCGCCGACTCGAACTATCCTGGCCTCGTTATACTTTTCTACTTTGACCGCGCTTAAGGTTGAACGGAGCATGGTGTCGATGAATTACCCAGAACACCCCTTTCCTCTCCGCTGCCACCCTCTCACGGATGGACAACGGGACAGTGTTTCGCTTCCCGTTAGCTTCCGAGCAGGAGGAGATTAATTGCCGGAGGGTCCCGCTCCGATCGGGTCCAACCTTTTCCCGTGACGCTTCTGAGGTGAACAGAGGCGTGGGTACCCTCGATGGAAGGAGACTATCGGTCCGGCGGAAATGAAAAGACGCGCAGTTAGAAGTGGGATGGTTTGCTTAGCTATCTTCCGGAGGGGCGGTCGGTCGGCCGAATGAAGGGGATGATTGAGAATGTCGAGGTATATAGAGAGCATTGCGTAGAAATTCATTTAGCCACTTCGCAACCGCGAACGAGATATCTCGCGACTCAATTTCGTTCGTGAGACGCTCCGAACGAGATATTTCGCGACGCAATGATATTTATCATACGTTTCGGACGAGATGTGTCGCGTATCATCTTTTCAATGTTTACAATACAGTATCACTTTGTTTGGAGATTCTCGCATGTACGTTCGTCAGTTGTCACTTGGATTGCCTTACGCGTAGTAATCATGACTCGACAGAATCGAATGATTAGTGATAAACGAAAGTAACAGTGACGCTATTTTTGTGAAAAATGTAGCATAGCATTATGTATAACACCGGCTGTCGAATTATATCATTCACTGGAAGCATGAAATTATTAAAATTATTTGTTAAAAAAACCATAACGCATTCTTCTGTTAACATCATTACACTCCTTCGTATTATACGAATACAATAAGTTACGAAGTAAGTTTTATCCGAAGCTATTGACGAAATATCTCGTCCAGAGGGTGGCACGAACGACATTGACTCGCGAGTTATCTCGTCTATAGATGCAATAGTGGTTAAGTGAGCATTACTGGTGAAAGAGATCGAAATTGACGGATACAATTTTTCGCGGTGCCTAAGCTTTTCTTCCGCGGCTACAATAGACTTAATTTTCAATGACCGTCACTGACGAAATGCAGGGACACGAAACGCGTTGTCAGATCGGGCGTCCATTGCACGAACATCGTCAACAATGAACGTACGGTCAAAGTCTCCGGGTGGTGGACATCGCGGTGTAGATATCCATCAACGTCTCCGCCACGTACCAACGCGATCAATGGGCTACGCGCCGTGAATCCTTTCGCGAAATTGAGACCGCAAGACTTTCGAGGGACGAGATTCCTGTAAATGGCAAGGATCGAATCTCGATGATCCATTGAAGTTACTGGAGGAAAAGGCGAACGCTGTTTGTGAACGCATACAGTCAAGAATGAGAAGCGTACATTATATCATGTGTTACGAATTTACAGATTTATTTACCGTCGTATGCTTTCTTCCTTTGTGCTTTGACGAACGAGCGCAGCTTCCTAACAGGTCTAGTGCGTAGGCATTGATGGAAGTAATTTGTCTGTGCATCCGGTGCCTGAATCGGTGGGTTTAAGCGCGGACGCTAAATTATCGTTGCCATGGTGAATCCTGTGGACCAATTGGCGGGACTGTAAAGAAAGGCCGGCACGCCGATCCCCCACGAATAGCACCGTCCATTGGCTTCTGACAGGCCGGACGGTGGCATCGCGACGCGTCATCAGCGAGACAAACGCCGCGAAAGGACGTCGGTGGCGATGCGTGAGCGCATCAATATGGAGCACGCCCGTCTATCTTCGGGATAAGCGTAATGCATCGTCCTGCTTACACGACGGGAATGAGTCGCATTCGCGGCGCACGTGCAGAGCCGCATCCGCATTTGGCACTAAATTATGCGTAAGCCATCGTGCTTGTCCAGAGACGCCGCGATTTTGCGAGACTCGGAAGCAGATAGGGAAGATTTGTCGTGTTTCACGTGACCGGCGAAGTGGGTCAGTAAACCTGTTCAATATGCAGTCTTCTCGATGGGGTTTAAGACATTTTGGAAAGTCGTTCGTAAGAGCAACGTAATACGGATGACTTTTCTAAGTATCAGAGACGTTGAGATACAGGTGGAAAAGAATGATCTCATCCCATTTTCACGATTACCTCGTAATGTTATTGGACAGGTTAAGGGAATCGTGACTCAATTTAGCGATATTTTCCGATGAACGTTAAAAAACCTAGGGTTGTTCGCGTCGATCGCTAATGTTGTTGACGCATCGTTATCGCGAGAAATAAACATTTCCTTTACAAACACGGCAACGGCCGATTTCCTTCGACGCCATTTTTAAGCCACAGGCAAATAACGAATTAAGGGAGTCCTTCTCACATGCTCTTTAACCCATTCACTGCCAAGGACGAGTATACTCGTCTTTGGCAGGGTGTTATGCATTGCCAAGACGAGTTTACTCGTCCTTCTTTCAAAATGTTATAACATACAGGCTTTTACCAAGAAATAACATAACTTCGGTAAACGATACCACTTAAAATACAAATGGCAATGGGAATAACTTCATGTAATATAGGCTTGGCAGCGAATGGGTTAAGTCGCTCAGCCTAAACGTCGGCGAATGCCGTTCGTTCGTGTCTTTACACGCGTTTGGCCTCGTGCTTGAAAAGCGCTGCCACGCTTTCCCACCGTCTCTGCCTGTGGGTCACGGATCGATCGATTTTCCATAGCCCCGCGAGGAAAGCAAGTAATATTGCCTATGGTAAATCATCACCCTTCATAATCCTCGATACCTCGAACGAAGAAGGAGTAATGTGCAAACGGCAAATAATTTTCTTCTCCCTTGCACAGTTCAAATCAATATTTCGTGCGCATGAAACATCCCCGTTCTCCATGCGCCTTCCACATCTTCTACAGACACCGATCGTCTACCCTACCCAATTGGGTGACACTATCTTTCTCGAATCTTGACAATGCGCTCTAATCGTCCCCGCTGTCTCCCCTCACTGTTTAAGCAACTATTGGAAAGGTGGTTCGAGAACTCCATCGCGTGGAAGTCGTCGCAAGGGTGAAGACGAGCGTGTGCGAGAGACACTCGGGGCATGGGTATTTCGTTAACAAAGCCGAGATGCGCACGCACACCACTTCGAGTACGGAGTGCTGACGGGCACGTGTACTCGCGTATGAGAAGACGCGCGCGCGAGGATCCGCAGTAATTATTCGTGGCAGGCGGGCTAGCGAGTCCCGCGGATACAGTCGCTAATGCGTCGAATTACGTTGTGCGCGTCGTGGCGCCGCATCGTCCCACTGTGGCCCGTCTTCTCTCATCTGGCCTGGTCTCGCCTCGCGATGCCGCTGGCAGATGTGTGGAAGGAGAGGAGAGAGAAGCCGCGCGTGAGTTTCTAAGCGCGCGCATACTCGTAACTGAGGAATAGCGTGAGCGCCCGTTTCTCTGGGACGCCTAGGTGTCCGCTGAAAGCCAGCGACACCAATACACGCGGTAAAAGGGTATAGAGGGAGGGAGGGAGGGAGAGGGAAAGAGAGAGAGGGAGAGAAAACAAATGTGCTTAAAGCTTTTCCTCGGCGCTATTGAACGAAGGTTAGGGCAGCCGGAGAAGGTGTTCATTTGGCGAACTCGATTATCCGGGGAATGATGTAAAGCGGGAAGGTGGTCAGCGTCCGGGGAGGCAGAAGGAATAGACTGATTGAGAAAATGGAGTATCGATGTAAGAGCGAAACTGGCGCACGGAGCTGCACTGTGACAGATGAGTTCGCGTATAGAGAGTTTCATCCGTCGTGAATGGTGAGACGAGCTTCCACGTGATATCGGCAGTGTAAAAAGAATTCAAAGCCACGAAGAGGTAAAGTAAAATCGAATACGATAATGCATTACCTTAATTTGTTGGTTTTCCGTGTCTCGTGAATCTCTTCCTTTCGTCGAAAGCACACTTCGAACGTTCGCAAACATCCGCGGTGGACAGCCGGACGACCGCCGAGTATTTCGTGGACTCCACCTTTGGTCGCGAACGGACGGACATATCCGATAAGCAAGGAAATCGAATAGAAACCTTCCGCGGCCGCAATCATCCGTCATGGTTCGCGGAACCAGCTCTACTGACTGCAATGCGATCCCTCTTACCAGCGCTAAGCCTCTGTTGCTCTTGATCCTCGAGACACGTCCGGCGCTAACGAGAAAACCGTGCGCGACCGCAACACGGGCAATCCAGGAACACAGAACCCGACGCCCCACTATTTTCTCCCACCCTCTGCGAAGCTCCAATGATTTCTTTCGCCCGCGGAAACACAAAATCCATCGAGCCCTCTCGTTCTCTTCCTCTGGCCACCCCCCCGCTATCCTTTAATCCCATGTGCCCATGGACGTCACGGGAATACCGCGATTTACAGCACACGGGAGGTAGCCCGCTTAACGATCCTATCGATACAGCCTGTCGACAAGGTAGGCCAACTGCATCGTGCAGATCGTTACGGCGTAGCCAAAGCTGCTTGCCTGTAAACCAAAGCCGCCGCGGTAACGTCTACAGCAAACATCGTAAACATCCCTGAGCGTGTAAACGTTTCCTGTGTCTCTATACTTCTCTCTCTCTCTCTCTCTTTCTCTCTCTCGTCTTCTTCTTGTCCCTTTCGCTTGTCCACTCGGCTCCTACGGAACACGGTGAAACATACCGAGGGAGTAAAGGGAGAAAGAGAGAGGAGACGGCGGAAAAGGGCCAAGCACCGCAAAACTGTCGACTTCATAAATATGGGAGAGAAGAAGGGATGAGTTCGCGTGGAATGTAGGAGCGTTGACGACGAAAGGAGGGAGCGTGATGGAGGCAGAAGGCGGTGGAAGAGGTGGATGCGAGGTGAGCAATCGAAAAATGGGGCCAGCCGGGCTGGCGGAGAGCGATGGCGGTTGATGGAGGGTGGGCGAGGAGAATCGAAAGGGATCGAGGGAAGAAATGGTACGATGGTTTATGTCTCGAAGAGATGATGTTGTTCCGCGCTACGACCTCGAGACAACTGATCCGCCGTGAGAACGTGTTAGGAGCTTTTTCGACCCGATAGTCTCGAGTTTCCTTGGTTGCGGAACAGCGTTCGTCGCGATGCGCAACTTGCAGAGAAATCAGAGTTGCTTTTTGTGACAAACCGATGCAAACCGGTGGAAGGGTGAAACGGCGCGTGAGTCTTTTCGAGGATACAACGTAAAGAAGAAGCTAGGAGAAGTAGCGGTGGCAAAAATAGAATCGTCACTTTCGAAATTTTCCTCGTGCACTTATCGAAATTTGTTCAATTTACGATTGCATTACCAAAATTACCGCATCGCAGAATATGTCGGTGCCGCATGCTTCGCCGTAAACATTGCAATTAAATTCGAGCCTATTTGCGATGGAGAAGTTTTCAGGTTGAACTAAACGTTACAAGAATAACTAAAATTGACTCCAGCATTAACATCGTCCGTGAACGCCTTTCAATGTTACGTAACCTTTTTCCCTCTTTGTGCCGGAAAAACTGCAGCAAAATAAACAAAGTAAAGGACTACTTGCAGTCCTTTAAGGCTTCGATTCCATAGGTCCTTTGTAAAGCAAAAATGCTTCAAACGGTGAAGGTAGTCGCGGAGAAAGCGAAAGGCACGGGACCCGATAAATCGCATCGGTCTCAGGACGCAAAATATTTCTCATGTGCGTCCGTACTTAATCACGTTTCATTTTTCCGATAAATCGATATGACATCGTCATCACACCGCGTGAACAATTGTGTCAAGCTGTTTGCGAGTAGCCGAACGGTTGGCATTATCGCCTGATACATTTGCCATTTCTGTGCGCGCCTTTCCCTCGCGACGTTGCGTGTTTGAAAAATTTTCAAGGAGAAGGAGAAAGAAAGAGAGAGAATTGAACGCGAAGGGGCGCGGGCGTGCGTGCCTCGCGATTAGATACCCGTTCTATTCGCGTGTGGCCAAAGCGATTTTCTATCGTTCGCGAAATACAAAGAGGTGGAGTTAAGCCCCCATATATACGGTCTGTTATCACAAGCTATTAAAAGCTGTCCCGATAAACGATATAAAATCTTCAGGTCACAAGGCAAGCAACCTTGCACCACCGCCAAGATGAATCATAAAAAGGCGATGCTATCTCTTGGAGAAACTTCGCTACGGTACACAATATTATTCATAGAGGATCGTTCGATTAAAAAGTGTCAGACGGCATTAGTCACTTTAAAAAATTCATCGGCTGTGATCTTAACTCGTGTCTGGAACTCAGCGAAGGATATGCCGAATACTTTCTTCTCTCACCCTCCCTTTGTCCTCCTTTATCGTCTATTTAACTTCGAAAAGTATGAGCGGGTTGCCTTGTTCCTGGGACGGTAACGTCTCGGAAAAGGAGAGTAAAGAGGCGCAGTTTCGCCGTCGCGTTTCGCCAATGGCCAAAGCTTTGGCCCACCGAGAAAGGGAGGGAGTTGGAAGGAGGAGACCGGTGGAAGTGGAGGAAGCGGAAGAGGAAGAGGGCGGTTTTAACGGGGAATATAACGGTGTGCCATGCGCCGCGATATCGGAATATCCTGGCGGTTATAGCCTGTGAATTATTTCGGTACACTTTTACCCACCGACAATCTGGGGACGATGGTAAGAGGCTCTTGCCTCTTTACGGCGACTTCGGAGCGTTACGTTTCCCCGGATGACCCTAATGCTTTAATGACGAGACGATCTTCAGCTCAATGGGAAGGGGTGAAGAGGACGAGGCATCTAGAAAAAGTTGTGGCGAAGGGTGAATGGATAGAAGTGAATCCGCACCCCCTAATCTTTTGCTTGCGTCGCAATGCGTCCTAACGAGTTTGTTCGGTGGATTTTCGCGAAAGTTAAGTTTGTCGAACGAGGGAAGCTGGTGGGGTGGCCCAACTTTTTCTACGTTCTCTTTTCCATTAAAAGAAAAAAAATGTAGAAATGTACGAGGGAGAGAATGCACGCTAATGCTCGCGAAGTGCGCATTTTCCAATATTCTCTTATTTTCTGCACGGGAGAATTCTGTTCACGATGACTTCAGCGATCGTTGTTATCGCTCGACCTAACTCCAATTTTATAATGGCTCCGAACGAGCTGCCGCTTAGACTTCGCTCTTCAAGGGTTGAAATCCGCTGTGTGGATGAGATCCCCTTACCTCGCGGTACAACCATAACGAGGGCCCCTTCGCGAACGAATTACCGAAGTTTTAACTCAAGCCCAACGAGGGTCGAATTTATCCGCGCTCCTTCTGCCTCCACAAAATACCTCCTAAAAAACTAGACTAGCCCTACATAACTGGTATAACGTCTCGCGCATTATCCACGTCGCTAGGCGTCAACGAGTCATCGCAGTTCTTTCGTGATAATTTTCTAAGCGGTTGCCTCATTCGAATTCGACAATTTTTCCGAAACTTTCATTTCCCTCTGCTCGGCGAAATAGCGATAATCCTTTTCCCCGGAGCCTCTCGATGATATTTGGACGCGAGACAAATTGGCTTCTCGATTCATCGGGAATTACAGCGGCGCATATGTACGGCGCAATTCGTGCGGTCGATTACACGCCGATGATTCGATTTTCCGATGCGATGGCCGATTCGTCGGACGGTCCGACGCGCGATATTTTCCCCGATTAAGGTCGCTTCATTCGTCGTCGAGCGATCCACGGATTTAGACGCATCACGTTGCGCTGTTTGTCGAACGTGAGAAAGAGAGGAAAGGGGGAGGGCAAGAGGATGCGGTGGCGCCTATCGGAGTATCCTTTGAATATCGGATGGCGAACCTAATAGGGAGGCGATATGAATAGGACCGCTTGAAAAACATGATATTCGCAAGTATTTAAGAGACTAACGCGGGTGTACGGCTTTACGAGGTGCTCTATCGTCGACGTGCACCACAACAAGCTTTTGCCAGAATAACGAGGGAGCGTTCAAAAGAATCAACGTACGAGGGTCGAAGCGTTAGGGTTAGGGTATACGTTGTATGTACAGGATATACCGGAAGTGGCAAAATATATGCAGTAGTTCTTTCGAAAAACTTTCCGTGCGTCGAGCAATTTGGTGTGCGACGAACTTTACGGGTACATTGTTGGAAAGTGGTAATTTTGCGATGGAGATAGGAGAATAAAAATTATAGTGAGGGCGTTTCTTGACTTTATCCCAGAGATTATATTCCACGAATCCATCGAACGTCTAAGGCACTGGTTCCCAATGCGATCGGTACAGTGGGGGTTGACGAGATCTAAGGGGGCTTTTCTGGTTCAAGCCAACTTTAGGGGGCATTGAGGACCAATCGCCGCCCTCCTGGACAATACACGCAAAAACGCGCTGAAAAATTTGATCAATACTGAACATCATCGAACGCATGATTCAACAAATAGTTCTACATATCTAATAGACCTAAATGTCTTTTAAGCAAGATCATTTCCTATTAAAAGTAGCTATGGTAGGTACATGATAACTTTGTTCGTAATGCCTTTTCGGTATACTCAACGCGTGAAGAAGAGCCTGCACTGCGAGAGAGGCACACACTTACAGTGACTGCCACTGCCTGTCAATTGTTAGAGACGCACCCACGGCAACATTGTATGTGAGAGTCGCGGGGTGTTTTTTTTTACTAAATAGAGGGGGTGAGTAATTTTTTTTTCGAAAAGGGGGCGGTAGGCCAAAAAAGAACCTGTGGTCTAAAGTGTCGGGTAAAAGGTTGGAAAATTTTCCATTTTGTTTTCCATTTTTGATGCTTTCCAAATACCTATGTATTCGTGAATTTCACCGTGGAGTATGTAGGTACTTTTATTCCGGAACTTCGAAGGTGTTGTACGCATTAATAGCACTTATCCCGTGCCGGCAGTAACAATAATGCTTAGAGCATAAAATTCGTATGCACGTGTTTTTTCGCCATCCCCTTTCGCTTCGACGCTCACCTGTATTACCGGCTCTGCCGCTTTATTACGCAGGGTGCAGTGCGTCCGAGAGAGCCGATGGGAAACTGGTACGGCCTTTAAAGAACACAGTACAGCGCATGCCATGCGATACACGTATTTCCTTGAAGCGCGTGCGCGCGTTTCCGGAATTCACGCGCGCTCACCAAGGATACACCCGCCACGCGATCCGCTTCTGCTTATGCGCGGGGCGTGAAGAAATATATGGAAAGCGTTCGGCGCGAAATGACGATCGGCGAGCACAGCGAAATATCGTCTCGTGCATATCGACGCTCAGTAAAAAGTCTCTATGAACAATTGGAAAAAAGTATTAAAGAAGATATTGTGCAATTCATGCGATCCAACGAGTTCTCTAGTTGGAATTTTATTTGCGATATAAAATTTCAACCCCGCCACTGCCATCATCTCGTGCTTCAATTTTCGTGAAAATTAATACGTCTACGAGTGGTTGCGATTCCGTTGGGAAAGCGCGGTGAAATTTTCTCTCCAAACTCTCTTTGGACTTTCTCTTTGTTGACGACACTAAAGAGAGAAGTACGTGAATGCGCCCAGCATAACGAGAAGGGTTCGTCTTCTCGTGAATTCTCGATCGACGCGTGTACACGATCGTTGTCGTATCTTCCACACAGCTTGCTGTCAAAAGGCATTACGCGCGCGTGGATTTCGCCCTCGGAACGGAACACCCGTAATACTTACGATACGCACGAATGATGTTTACACCGGTATATTCGTTCTCCCTGGAGGCGCACTTATGCTTCGCCGTGCACCGCGGTATTACGTCCTTGCACTTCGCTATGCACGTGTACACGTGTTCGAAACGGAGTGAACGAGAATGTATGAGAGGAAAGCGGAACCGGTGGAGGAATACCGCGCGGGAGGCTCGAAGCGCACGAGTAGGGTGATAAAGAGGAAAAGCGGAGAGAGAAGCTGAAAGAGGAAAGAGAACGAGAAAGGGAGAGTGAGTGAGAACGCCAGGCAAAGTGCGCGTGCGGACAAGCTCGGGAGAAAGTAAAGATTATTATGCGGGATGGTGTTTGAAATGGAGAGGAAGAGGAGAAGAATCGAGAGGAGGAGAGGTGAACGACTCGTACGAGGCACGTGCGCGCGAAATAGTCGCGAGTTCTCGTTCTCTACTCTTCCAAGAGCTTAGGCCTCCGTTAGACCTTGGACAAGACCATTTTGATGCATCCTCGGCCTATACCAATCCTTAAAAGGCGCACGCGCCTGCGCCCCGAGACTTTTCGAGTTTGAGAAGCTTCGAGAAGCGAGCGTGGGATTCTTTCCACCTGGGGTACACGGGGTTGAGAAAGATTAGCGATGTTTCTTGGGATTTCACGGAGATTCCGGGCTGGAACTCCGCCGTTGGATTCGATTTCGTATATGTGCTTTACGGGGTGCGATGTCATTTCGAGGGATGAGATTTGAAGTGTGGATTAGGATGAGGATAGTGGGGTTAGGGCGATGCCATGATTGGGGTGTGGCCGCTATCATCGTTGTCGACTAATACGCAATTTCTCTCCTTGCAACGGAGAGGAGTTTGCGAGGGTGTGAATTCGTGACGCGCGAAAAGATTCGCGAGCATACAGATTTTCATAATGTACCTTCTACCGACTTCCATGGATCTCGATAATTGCGACGATTTCATCTATATAACTAAGGGCTTCCTGCGCTTTCGCTTCGCTCTCGCGTTTCGCGCTGGCCCGCTAACTGAAGCATTTCTACAATAGGCACAACTACTGTACGGGGCTCGTGCTCGGGCAAGGTGTTCTAGGAAAAGTTTTTAAATATGTCAGTACTTTTCTAATTTGTATTTTACGCGTATATCTCGGATTTTTTTGGCGTAAGATCGGGATATTTAAGGTATAAGTGCACGGACGATTTAAATAGTCACCATTTCCACACGGTGTAAGATGGCGGGTCGCAAATGCTAAGGTCACCTCGCAGTGCTATACTTGATTTTTGTGCAAAATTTGGTCCTGATCCGTTCAGCCGCTTTTCCGAAACCGGGGATACACACGGACATACGCTCACGAGAACTTTTCGCGCTGTCGATAGCGGAAGTCACTCCCTTTTCAGTGCCTAAAAATTAAAATGTGGAATTACGAGGGCAATCGAAGTTTACGAATTCGTAGATCCATCTACGAAATTATCGGTAATGAGGGAAGAATGTGACGATCATGAGGGTGGTGGTATCCATTGGATGGATAATCGCCGGAGAAAGGCCAACGGGATCACTTCGTGATTTAAGTATCCGGGCTGCGCCGAGGAAACTTTCCATTCCCAAGGATCGATTTCGCCGGTGTTTCTATCTGGTCTAGATGGTAGGGATCAAAGAGCGCATAAGGGTAGAAATGTTAGGGGCGGCCGTTGGTTGTCCTGCCGGATGAATCCAGATCTCTTCGGATAAAATGGAAGAAAAGAGAGCCCTCTTCCTATTTCTCTCTCCAGGCCTCTTCTCTATTCCTTCCTGTTTCCTCCCCCCCTCTCTCTCTCTCTCTCGCTCTCTCTCGATCGTATCTTTGGCTGCGTTTCTTCGATCTCTGATTTTCTTCTCCCAGTTTCACCGTTACCCTCTTCCATCCCTCAAATCCCACGCCCCAACCTTAATTCTCTGGGCCCCTTCGTGCTTCCTCTTTCTCTCTCTTCCGCTTTATCCGATTTCACTCCCATTCTACCTCGTCCTCGGAAAGACAATCACAAGCTACGGACAATCGTTCGGTCAATCCGTTCCGCAACGAGCCGCTGCGACTTGTGTCCCAAGCCTCTTTCTTCTCTCATTCTAAGCTCGCGAATGGTCGAGGGAGGTGAAAGCGCGACCAGAGAAAGGGTAACACAACGGGGACCAGACGCTGAAGCCAAGCCGAGAAGGAATGAGGGAGCGGAAAGCCGTGTAGGTCTTGCCAGAATTGAAGGAGCGAGCCGAGCAAAGGAATTGTCTTACCTCGAGACGCGGATAATGGGAAGTACGGTAATTAAATGGGTAGGTGGTTATTCACAGAATCGGTACGCGACTTACTTCCGTTTCTCATTCTTAGAATGATTTTTCATACTCCGTCAATTCAGGGATAGTACTTGATATTTCGAACTAGAACAAATCTCTATAGCGATGCACTTTCGCGGTCACTTCGTTAGTCATCGACTCGCGAAGCACAAAAACTCGACGCGTATAAAAAACATTCCTACACTCGCCTCGCAGGACGGTCAACATAGTCGCAAAAGGCGCCGTGTAGTCAATGGCGACGAGCACGGCTCGTTCAAACGAAATAAAACTCGTGTCTTTCGATCCACCGGTGCGGTCGTTGGCGTTTTTCGTTGTTTTTACGAGCGCCATGGCGCGCCAATCATAAAGCAACAAAGATAACCGAGAGCCCGTGAGCGTAAAAACAATACGCGTCGAGTATCGACGCGTAGTGAAACCCTCGCTAACCAATGGACTGGCAAGGATTTCTAACCGTACGCTTACAATCAAATTCAACCTACCCCCACACGACTTGCAAGGTGTTGAGTTAGCGATAAAAAGATCAACGGAAATTTGCAGCTAGCAGAGGTAGTGGCTCACTTTCATTTGCGGATGTGGGGTGTGTCGTCGACTCTTTAAAAAATACTGAGTTTTGTCGGAAACCACCGGCACCCCCATTCCCAACCCCCAGGCCAACTGTAAATACTTGTACTGTTTGCCGGGGGCAAACTCGCGACGACGTCGCTTACAGTTGCCACTATAAACAGGCGTGCGTGTAAACACGGGTTGAGTTTCCGATCTGGCTGAATCGAGAGTTCACTGCCGGTAGATGGACGCAGTTTGGCGTCGTGTATTCGTTAATGTTCCCGCCATGTGAATGTCGTTACGGTAAATATCTGTTGTACGAGTTTTACCCACGATCGCTCTTCGATTCTGCGACGCACGATAGAACGATGCCAAGTCGAAGAAGACATTGTTCGGTTAAATTGTCTTGAGAATACAAATCACTTTTGCTGGGAAGAGTCTAATTAAATAATTATTATTACTTTTCTACCATCTGCGGACCGTTCGGACTGATTTGCATGCATACGCAGAGTCGAAGATCGTGAGGATACTTAAGATGCAAAATCCGTACCGTCTAACGCCGTTCTCTCGTTGGTGGATTTTCGCGAACACTCTTCCTACCTAACCACAAGAAAGTTTCCGTTGGTTGGGCACTAAACATCAGCCAACGACGCTCGCGGGTGAGCGAACAAGTGTGCGATACTAGAACTCAAACGCTGTATCGTTCGCGCATTGAAGCTTTGCTACTCGATGAACGGTAGGAAGGTCTGTTCCAATTTCCAGAATTTGCAATCGATTTTCAACATTCTCCATTCAAGTAGATCGAACCTGGTGGTTAACGTCGATTCGACTTATTAGACCGATGTTCTGCCATTCGATTCTATCGTGCGAAAGCATTTTTGTCTGGAGATAAATGAAGAATTACTATTTGAAGTAAAAAAAAAGGATTTAGGTTGTTTTACAGCACGTCAACCGAATGGATTCACACGCCCGCATGCGAAAGCAACGAGCAAAACTGGCCTTGACCGTTCATGAAAAGAAAAGCTACACGACGCCCCACCCGTGACCTTATCAAATTCCGCGCACTCTGAAATATCGCGATCCTCTCCTATCGGCGCGGAAGATCATGACCAATGAAGGTCCATCCAGCAGGGAGATCAGATACTGAGAGACGCGTTGGTTAAGGACCCAAGAATTCTCTCTACTCACTCTTTCGTCCTCTCTCTCTCTCCCTCTTTCTCCCTCTCTCTCTCTCTCTTTCACTGTCTTCTCTCCGGTTCATTGTCGGAGCGAGAGGAACTAATAAATTAACTTAATTGTGCCAAGGAGAGTGGACGATTGGGGGTGGATTCCTGTGAGTTTTCCCGGTGGCAGGAGAACGAAGCCCTCGGATGGCGGAATGAAGAGTAAAGTCGTTCCTCTCCTCCTCCCCCTCTCTCTCCTCTTCGCTCTCTCCACGCGCGTATTTCGCATTATAAAACAAGTAAACGGGAAATGACTGCCTTTTTATCGCTGCTCCTTTTCGCCTCGCTGGAGCGCGACGTTCCACCCCTTCGTTCCTTCACTCCACCCTCCCCTTCTTCCACTCCCGTACCACCAACCCGCTTCGCATCGCGCGTATTCGCGAAGTAATAAAAATTTTCAGACTCCGCGTTCCTCGCTCGCATCCTACCGTTCTCCCACGCCTTCTCCTACCTTCCATTTCCATAGCGCGAGCGCGAGCCCAGGCCTTCCTCTCGTCTCTCACCCTTCGTCTCACCCTTGGCAACGTTGCCGGCGCCATTGCAACAAAAGGAAATAGAACGTAATGAGAATGAACCCGTAACTGCGAAGCAATACAGTGCTCCCTCGGAGCGTCGCGACGCTCGCCGTGCGTTCGTTCCACTTGTCTTTCTCAGTTATTGCCTCACCGCATCCTTCTTCTCTTAGATTCTTCTCTCTCCTTCCGCATCAACTCTCTCTCTCTCTCTCTCTTTCGCTCCACGCTCGTAATCTCGCGACGAGGTGCCCACGCCACCTGGCCCCACAGAGAAATCGCGCACAATCTTTCGACACGCTCGGATATATGTATAATATTCGGCGGGGAAGATTTACGTTCGGTGCTCCGTGAAATGAGACATTGAAATCGGTTCGATGATTAAGCGCCTTCGAACGATTTTCAAACTCTCACGTAGTGTATCGTCCACGAGGACGGATGATAACTAATTCTCGTGCTGACACTTTTCCTTCGCATTTCGTTGGAGTTTTTATTGGTGCCGCGCGAAACGGCCGTCGACGCGAAATTCAACTACACAGGGGACCGCGCGCTCCACAATAATACGAGCGGACATTATAACGTAGCCATCAGTCACACCGCGCAATTGTATTAACAAGATTCATAGGTGCGAATTCCCGAAGATTGGCACATCCATCAATCACGGGGCGCGTCGGATTTGTGCCGTGCCGCGGAAACAGTTCTCTAAATAATTGCGCGACTCGAACTCGTCGAGAATAAAGCGAATAGGCCATCGACAATTAGAGAGTTGACCCCGGAAATGGAATTTCCGCTGATTCACGGAGCGTATATATAGTGCATTTTGCATTTGGCTCGACAAATATCCAAAGACGGTGATTATTTTCGTATATGTTGATTCATCACATTCGAAAACCACACTGGATATATACGCGATTGATAGAGAGGTTATTGAAATTAACGACAATCCAATTCAGAGCTATAGAAATGTAAATTCTATTCAACTGTAATGATTAAAACTGTTCTTAAAATGGCACGATTCGAAAAATGGAAGCTTTAGATAATTCACGAAAGTTCCATTTTCTCCGCATCGTCAGTCTATTTCGAGGCTCGTATTACCGCCTCACCAACCGCTCGGCACGCAGAATTACGCGATAATCAAATGATTCTCCCGTTTCCGCTTTTGCAGTACCAGTGCTGGACGTGACTGCAGTGGCCGGCTTCAAGGCTCAAATACCTTGCGACATTGATCCACCGACGAGAGACGAAGTGGTAATCATGGTCTTTTGGTACAAAGACGAGAAGGATGGAGAACCAATATACAGCGTGGACGCTCGTGGAAGAGCCATTGGCCAGGCAAAGCTTTGGTCCGATCCGTATGTATTCGGAGATAGGGCGGCTATGAGGACGGACGTCGAACCTGCCGAGCTCGAGATCGATCCACTGGAATCCGCTGATGCTGGCGTGTACAGATGTAGAGTCGACTTTAAGAATAGCCCAACCAGGAACCAGAAGCTCAATCTCACCGTCATAGGTGAGTCAAAATATTGGCTAATTAAGCGAAACGAGGTCCTGAGGACGATTGAATTCGATGCATGCGGTCTCACGTAATCTCGTTATTTCTCGATTCTCTTCCGCGCGCAGAAATATACGTCCTGTCGTTGGAACTTTAGTTAACGACACATTGGAAAGTTTGAGCTAAATGTAGTATCGCCATCTAGAACAGTTTTTCGTGTCTTTATTCGCGCACACGCGACGAAGATGAGGATCGACGATGTGTAGACGTGTGTAGACGAAAATCTCACGAGCATCTGAAAACAAATAGGAATTGGGCGTGGATCGTAGCTTTATGAATTCGATATGGGTCTCTAGTTGGTCCAGCTAACATGACTTTGAATTAATTAATTGGACGTAATACTCGCTCAACAGGTGTTAGTCTGAACGGAACTCGGGCTCTCACCTCTAGCAGATTCTCCCAGCGAGTTCGAACAGCCCATCCATTATTTCCCATTCTTTCATTACGTTTACAGTGACTTCGCGATCTCCCTTCGACGGAGCTTCTCTTATTATTAAGAAAGGGGCGCCAGTTTTATGCAACCAATCTCGGTCTCCTTTCGTTTGATAGGTTAACGCAGTTCGCCCGCTTTCTTCTCTCCTCTTTTATGAAAGCAGAATTTCTGTGATTGTTCGGATTGGGATTTTTCGACGAGCCGTTTGCGCTCCGTTAGTTATTATCAGCCCGTGGTAAAATAATTCTCGTTCGAGTGAAAAATGGTCCAATCATGTAACTTGATCACGGCTTACTCGTTATTTCATGCTCCTATAACCCCTATAGGGTATCCTTTACGAAATTTAGTTCCGCGCCGTTTCGAAATAACCGCAAAATGTCTCGGTCGTTTATTCGAGTTTTTCAAGAGCTTCGTATATAATCTCGGATCGGTATTATTAGCGTAGCAATGGAATTAGCGCTGGCACGAAAATCCGATTGCTAATAGAGGTTCAATTTGGCTGGCTGATTCTTTCCTATTGAAATTTTAGTCCGTGGAACATTATACGCGTATTACGGATTCAGCTGCAAATTCATGCAGCTCAAGGCAGGAAATGAAAACCAGCAGCGCATTAGGGGTTCGATGCGTCCCTGTGTGATTCAGCCTCGCAAATAGTCAATTTATTTATGTATTCTGACCAGTCCCTCCGAGGATGCCGGTAATCTACACGGGGCCCAGCAAGAGCATGGCTAAGACCCTCGAACCTTTCGACGAGGGCAGCGAGTTGTCATTGCTCTGCGAAGTTATCGGAGGCTCGCCTCCGCCGAGAGTCACATGGTACGTCGAGGGTAAAATGCTGGACGACACCTTTACCCTGGAGCATGGAGACGTCACGATAAATCGTCTGGATATCTCGAGGGTCACCAGGGAATTCCTCAGCGCCAGGCTGATTTGTCGAGCAAGCAATACCCAGCTCATGACCCCACTCACCTCTGAGATTACTTTGGATGTCAATCGTGAGTCTGGTCGTTAGCCGTATACCTACTTCGAAAGATTCTTATTGTTACGATAGATTTAAAGAAAAGAAATGACTAAATTAGAGCCCTCCGTTTCATAATTTCGTATCCATTCGACACATAGGCAGACGGTTAACTCTGACCTTTTCGAATTAACAGAAAATCGCGCATGACAGATATCCCGTAATATCAATCGCGAACTTCCCTGTTAAATGCAAACGTTCGTAAGGGATCCGTTCCCCGTAATTACGTTACAGTGAAGCCCTTGCTAGTGAATATTACGAGCAAACGGCCGCACCTGTCCGCCCTGAGGACCTACGAAATCGAGTGCATCAGCTCGGGTTCCAGGCCGGAGGCTGTCATCACCTGGTGGAAGGGAACCCATCAGGTCAAGCACATGGCCAGAAATGTGAGTATAGTCTACGAGATAGCTAGAGTAATTGACGGACTCGCACGATCTGCGCATGTGTGTCCTCGCGCGCCTCCGCTCACATTCTTAGTTCTTCGTAGTTTGCAGACAGTCCGAACGTCACGAGGAGCGTGTTGAGCTACGTGCCCACCATCGAGGACGATGGAAAGTTTCTCACCTGTCGAGCTGAGAATCCCGTGGTGCCGGACAGTGCTCTCGAGGACAAATGGCGACTGACCGTGCACTGTACGTAAACTAATCCTCTTATCAAGGACGACTAGTTGGTCGGTTGGTTGTTTATTTGAGAGAGTGCATTTTCAATAGAGTTCATAAACCCCTCGCCGTACTTCGACGAGTTTCGCTCGTGATGAAAATATTGAGGTAAACGCGAGATAGAAAACAACCGAGGGAGAGAAATCGATCGATCGATAGATTCGCGTGACGTCCCGCGATCCTCGATGGCCTCATGCTCATTCACCTGTGAACGATTGTCCCTTTAGACGCCCCCGTGGTCACGATCAAGCTCGGCTCCAGCCTAAAGGCGAACGACATAAACGAGGGCGACGACGTGTACTTCGAGTGCGAGGTGCGGGCCAATCCGAAGAGCTACAAATTGCTCTGGTTCAAGGACGGAAAGGAGCTTCACCAGAACACGACTGCTGGCATAATTCTTCCGGCGGGACAGTCTCTGGTGCTCCAAAGTGTGATGCGCAGTTCGGCCGGCGAGTATTCCTGCATGGCTGCCAACGGGGAGGGAAAATCGACGAGTAGACCGGTCACGCTCGAAGTAATGTGTAAGTGTCGATTGATAATCGTTTTACGAGAAACGCGGAAAGGAAAGATCCCAATGAATCTTCGTATCGGAATATCGGCAAGCCCGCACGATACGGTGCACGCTGTCATTCTCTCCGGTTAATATCGATCATACGTCGGGCGAAGGTTCCACTTCGTGTGCCCGTAGATTAGCTGGCATTTTCCGTTCGAGGGTCTAAAAGTCTGCTGGTTTTACCGAAAACCGCGAATGGGGTTTGACTTTATTCTCGAGGATAACCGCAAGATCCACCCGGTGGCAGGGATGGGGAGGATCCAAATTGAATTCGCGCTGCCAACCACCGCGGCGCCGGGGCATCGAGAGCACCCTATCGGGGAGAAACTCCGTCGGTGGCTTTCTTTCGGACGTATCGAATTGAACGGGAGGGAAAACGTATGGCGTGCCCGGGGACGGATTGGGATGAGCCTTGCAGCCGGTGCTCTCGAAATTTTCCAGACGCCCCGATCTGCAAGGACGGCTCGTCGAGCCAAGTGGTCGGCGCCCTGAAGCACGAGACGATCTCCCTCGTTTGCGGTGTCCAGTCGAAACCACCACCGACCATTTACCACTGGACATTCAACAATTCCGGGGAACTGATGAACGTACCGGCCAGCAGATTCACGCAGGTCAAATCGCTGAGTCTGATCACGAACCATTGGCACAGATCCAAGCTGAATTACACGCCGGCGAACGAGCTCGACTACGGGACGGTGGCCTGCTGGGCGAGAAATCGGATAGGGGTGCAAAGGATCCCCTGCCTCTTTCAGATCATCGTGGCGGGGAAGCCCTATCCCCTGCAAAACTGCACCGCCCTACAGTCCACGGGGCCTCCGTATGCGTATCGAATGGGTAAGCGAGACGACCAAGTTTTCGAAGCCCCATCATCCCCCGGTATAGTTCCGTCTTTTCTCTTACTACTGTCCCGTCCTAGCGAAGCCACCCCCGTCTGCGTTTCGTCTAATTTTCTAGTTCCCTTGTTCTCCGAAAGCCTAGGGTGCATTTATCCCGTGAAAGTGATCGTGAAATTGAACGTATCGGTGTTACCGAATTGATCCGCGATGGGGAAAGTAAATGGAGAAGTAGCGGGTTCTCGTGGGTATAGGTGTTCGGTGGATCGATTTCCGATTAGCGCCGAAATTCCATCCTGATACCGATACCGGGGCGACGGGAAATGAATGTTTCGTTCGTTCCTTAAAATTGAAGATCGTCGATTACCCTTCCTCGTGATAAGATTCTTGTGCCTGTCCTGTCTCGAAAGTGCGGATGTATACCTAATCCACTCTTTCGATATCTGTAAATGTTCACAAATCGAAATTCTTGTTTGGGAACACTTTTTCTCCACTCCAAAGTATTCACCGGTACGTTTTTACTTCTGTAGCAACAGGTTACGCGTATCTTGTAAAATCTTTCTCCGTCAAGACCTTCGAGATATATGTACAGGGTGTGGCGAATACATACACGGCAGTAGATCGGGTTGCCTATCCACCGATCTGTCAGGCGCTCGCTCTTCTGACCGGCAAGAGAGCGTGGATGGGGACAGGTTACCGATTTACTGACGCTAGGTGGCACTGGACCGGGGTTCTGGGTTGATGCTCTCAAGTCGTACCTGGTCCTTATATTAACTTCACTTCAATTATATTAAATGCAGTTTATCGACCGGTAACCTATTAATCGGCTTGTTGTCCCCAATGATTACCGACCGGTAATCTATTAATCGGTTTAACAAGAAAGAAGTAGAACCCTTTGTGTTTGCAAATTTTGCAATGTTCCATTACATAGAAGTAACACTTAATAATTTAATTTTATATTTGGGTTAGGGTAAATCGGTAGGTAACCTGTTCCCATCCACGCTCTTTTGTTGGTCAGCAGAGCGAGCGCCTGACAGATCGATGGATAGGCAACCCGATCTACTGCCCTGTATGTATTCGCCACACCCTGTACGTTATTCTGAAATTAAGAATTTGAAATGCTACGTAAGGTCATCCTCTTGCTTTCTCATCTTCCGGTACACTCTCGAATTTCGTGTCGCATTTGCCCACTGAGCAGGTCACGAGGACTTTAAAGTCACCGACGCGCGGGACGCGGATTGGCTGATCGTGAAATGCAGCGAGGGATTCGACGGTGGTCTACCTTTGACTAATTATGAGCTCGAGGTCTACAGCGAGGAGAACGTTTATCACACGAATACCATCTATCTGAATCACACGGATAGATCGGGCTCGTCCGGGCCGGTTTTTGAGGTGCCTGGATTAGAGCCCGGCAGGAACTACAGGCTTCATCTGTACGCCGTCAATGCTAAGGGTCGTAGCGACCCTGTCGTCCTTGAACCCATCACGCTGAAAGGAGTCGCCATGTATACGACCGGTGAGTGAGCCACGGCATATAATTATTGGATTTGCATTCGCCCTTACGGGAGTAGCACGCGTGCCACGAATTCGCGACCTGGATTGCCCATGAAAATATTTCGTGCATTTCGCGCGTGTAACATTCATAAATATAAAATAACTCTAACGATCGAGTCGCAAGATGTAACGAATAACAATGCTTACGATGCATGACGTAATTTCTTTCCGCTCCGTACTTTTCCTTCGACTCCACGGGTAATCGCCTATGAGACAATTTCGTTCGCAAATCCCTACGAGCCGGGACCATAAAAAAGATTGCGACATCCGCATGAATTTATAAAAGCGACCTCCTCTCCTTTTCTACGTCCCG
Organism: Tiphia femorata; assembly: GCA_944319695.1. NCBI lineage: Eukaryota > Metazoa > Arthropoda > Insecta > Hymenoptera > Tiphiidae > Tiphia > Tiphia femorata. The sequence continues at coordinate 9,815,494 of OX090902.1, forward strand.
CAAAACTTTCGCCACTCGCAACTCGGCCGCAATTCGCGAGACATTCTAGCACTCTCCGCGCGAAATCTCGCGACATAAATTATCCTAACGCGACACGAAATAATCTGAAGCGTTGAACGAATCGATTCGCGAAAACTGGGACAAAGAACGAACGAACGAACGAGGGAGCGGAACGCGGACACGGCCCTGTCCGCGTTGCGATCAGATCAAGGGAAACCATCAGCGAGGGAACAGACAAAACGGAGCGTTGGACACAAAGTCGATGAGACGGAAACCAGACGAACCGCGAACGCGATACTTTGACGACAGATATTGTTCGGCTGGTCGAGGACATGGTTTCACAGTTAGCACACATTGTCGGGACGAAACCCGGCAGCGATGAAACACCGCGTCCCCCTTATCGAGGTCGATCCGAACGCCCGAGACGCTGGGGCACGAAAAATGGCCAAAGTGCTCGCGCTCGAATCGGGAAACGGTATTTAAAGCCTCCAGGTGCACGGCCGCGGTGGGATCGTTGACTGACAAAGGCGTGGATTGATTGGAACATGATTCGACGAGAAGCATCGTAAATCTTCGCATCGCCGCACCCCTGGAATGCACCCGCTCGCGATGCCCGAAAAGATACTTGCCTACGGTTGCAGCTGCGAGAAATCTCGCGAAAGCGATTCGAATATAATACGGAACTTGAATTCTTTGTTTGGCGAAAAAAGGATTTTAATAAAATTGCACCTACTAATGGGGTGACACGAGTTTCCGCGACATACCTCGTTGCAGGACGAGGGACCTTTACGAAGATTGGCGAAACTGTGGGTACTACGATGATAGATAGCGATACCTTCGTGGGAATAGGGTAGATGAATATCTCACAATATCGTCAGTTGTTCTCACGACCTATAGCTGCAACACACGAACTGCGCTGCCTCCGTCGCGTGGACGCGGGCCTTCGGCCGAGTGAGCATCAGTTAAGTTAAAGGCACAAAAATGTCTAAACAGTCGCGATCTTATCAAAATTCCAGTCGGGCGGTCGCTTAAACTCCGTCTGCGGTTAAACTGCGGTGGCCCTGCCTAGATGGCTCGGAGTACCTCGGAGAGAACTGCGCGCGAGGTGCTCCTGAGATGTCTCGAGCAGAGGAGGTCATAACTTTCCGCGACGTAGACTCCGACGCAGCACGCATCTCGTGAAACCCCGAGAGCACTGGAGCGGTTTGCTACTTTGACGACACTTCAACGTCCGAGAGGACTCCCTTTCGAATAGGATAGAATCAAGGAATCTCTCTCTTCCACGTTCCGGCGAGAAGGACGTAGGGCAATGGCCAAGAATCCTTCGTCACTTTGACGTCGACGACGTCCACTTTCCAAATACGAGGGAATGAAGGAGCAAGTTAGAAATGGGAGGCACGAGGGAGAGAGAGGGAGAGAGTGGAGGAGAGAACGAGCGACAGAGTGTATATGTACTCTTTTGGAGACTGTTACGAGACCCATGTGGTTCACTGCGTACACACGCGTACACAGGGAATATGTGAATCGTAATCCGCAGTGTAAAGTAGCAGTGGGATGTCCTGTATGTTGAAGCTTCGTCGATTCGTTTCAAGGGAGCCCGGGCGAATGAATTCTCACGAGTTACGGAAGATTTGCGCTGAAGCAGGCAGTGCGAATGACATTCGAATAGCGACGAACTGGAGGAAATTAACTGGATGAAATTCAATGATTAAAATTGTAAGGAAGAAGTCCACGAGTTTATCCATTCGTTTTACCGTGAATTCGTCGAAACCCGTTCACGTTCGGCTATTTGTAGCTTCATCACCGCTACATCGGCGCGTCCCCATAGTAAACAAGAGAATTAAGGAGAGAGAGAGAGAGGCCTTCGCTTCGTTCAGGCTCTCGAGAGACTATCTCCGCGTACATGTACACATCGGGGTAAACGATTCGTGACTCACCAAGGACTACCGGACGAGTATCTCGGACATTCTCGAGGTCCTCCAAAACGGCGTCCCTCGTTCTCCTCGAATCATCGTCCACCCCGGTCCACACTCTCGTCGAATCGACAGGACCACTGCGACCCACCGGTGCCGGTGGCACGATACGCCCTACCTCCATCAACATTCCGGACGTGTCCCGTAAGCAGGATTCGCCTTTTTCGCTACGTTATCGGATCACCTTGCGAGCCCGAAAAGGCAAGCCGATGGGGTAGGATTCCGGAAAGCAAGGATTAAGAGGAAAACAGGAAGGCGAGCGGCAATGGGTGCTATTCATCCCCCCTGCAAAAGACGACCAATCCGGGCGGAGGCTCGCTCTTTGGGATTCAGAAGACGCCTCGGTTCGTTAGCCGGTAAATGCACCTAGCGCGCGCGTGTATATCGTACACTCCAAGAGCTCCTAGAGTATAGATACGGCTAGACAATATTTGGAAACGGACGGATGGACGATGGTCAGGCGAATGGACTCCGGGATCCCCATGCACTCCACCTTCCCGGTTTCCTCGATTCTGCTTCTAGCGCTGCACTTGTCCAAAGGCTATAACATTGACGCGTGGTCATAAAGCGAATCTTCGGTCAATGCAACGATGGAGAAGACGGATCGTCGTGTACCGTGACTCCGGTGCACTCGAGGTTTGAGAATCGATTCGAGATTGGGGAATTGATTAGTCGTGCTCTTTGCCGATGTCACGCGCATCCCACCGCGCCTTCCGCCCGATGCGAGGACGCAGACGGAGAGAATGAGAGAAAGTAATTCAATACTTTTGTTCGGTACGCTCGCCCGCGCGCGCGCGCGCATGCTCGGGGGCTTAGGGGATGGGGATGCGACCGAGGAGGCGGTGGAGAACGAGAGGATGAGTTTCGGACGTAGCCGCGAATGTGAGAAACACGCACGGAGACTCGCTCACAGTGGCACATCCACAATGCTACCGTCCATACCCACGGATACGCGCGCGCGCGCTCAGAGCCGACTGAATCGGGCGTCCACAGGGATGAACCAAGAGCGGACGAGCGAGTGAGCGCGAGGAAGAGGGCGTGCATGAATAAAGCATGAGGATGGAAATTAAAGACGATAAACGCGGACCGAATGAGACAGTCACGAGGAACGAGACCCCCGCTCTTTATGGGATTTTAATTCAGGGCCCAACGCGCGGAAGAGAAAGAAACGGCGTGCGGGAGAAAGAGTGAAGGTGAAATGAGAGAGGAAGAAAGAGAAACAGAAAGGAGGTAGGAAAATGCAACGGAGCTGGTGTCGCGAAACGTAGAAAAGGGTAACGGGTTCGAGCGACGCGAGAGAAGCGACGGGTAAGAGGGTAGAATCCCTCGGACACTTGTCACGTTTGTAAAGAGAGAGAAGAGATGTGAGAGAAGAAATCGGCCCACGCATAATTGCACCTGACAAACGCACAGTCCGCGTCGCTGGTCGTCCGGTGTGTCGGGTACACCGATCGTGCGATTCCGGCGAATCCTGGCTTCGTGCACCTGATGCCGTTTCCCTTTCCCCTTTCGTCACTTCGCCGCGCTTTTGACGTATGGCGCGGAATTAATGAAGCGCGTAGGCTCGGTTTCGAATGCAAGCGCGACATGCGTCGTCGATTCGCGAAGTGGCCCCTGCATTGTTGCGCATTTCCGTTTTGCGAACGAAAAGGTCTCATCGAGAGTTGAATTCGGATTTAGGGATGACAATTTCCGAGATGCTAGAGATTGCATTCGCGACGCACCTCGTTGTTCGATTTCTAAATGTGTAAAATGGCAGAACAAGTGATTAATGCTGGAATCAACGCGTCGAGGTCTCGGGTTTTCTTTACAATTGATATTTACTTGAATTGGGAGGTGGTAAGACGAATAACTCGACCTTTTGTACAGCGAAGAGGATACGGCCGCGGATAACGAGTATCGCTCATCGTGAAATGTCAATGAAGTCTCTCCTAGGTTCTCTGTCCTTTGGCGCCGCGTCCTCTCGGCCCCGTAGCGAATTCTATAGCTGCGCCTCGGTGATGGACGAATCTTCGGATAATAATTATCGCCGACGGCGGTCGGGTGGGCCGGCAATCCGTTAATCCGATATCAACGTTCGTCGTGGCGACGACGTAGCGGGCCGGATCGTTATCGGTTGAAATTGCGCGGATGTAGCAGTCGGAAAGACTGAGAGCGTGAGGGAAACCGAGAGAGAGAGAGAAAGAGATAGATAGAGAGAGAGAGAGAGAGAGAGAGAGAGAGAGAGAGAGAGAGAGAGAGAGAGAGAGAGAGCAAAGGTTTGGGAATTAGAGACAGGCGGTGAGTGGGCAGAGAAGCGGGTGGTAGGCGGCTAGTTACATCTAATTGGCGCGATTAAGGCCCGGGGAGGAAACGTTAGGAAGCTCCGGGCGCAGTTAGCGGCCCCGTAACGATTGCTCTTTACGTGAGTCACGTTTCACTTTGTCCTCAGGTCGCGGTTCCTCCGACGAAACTACGGATTACAGTTTGCTGGTGGCTTGCTTTGCCGGCGGTATAACGGCCGTTTGTATTCTGATCGTCGGTATAACTTTGACCCTGTACCGTCGAAGCCATCCGATGCAAACGACCAAGGCTCAGGTTGGCGTCGTCACTAACAGCACTGGCGGTGGTGCCGGCACTGGTAGCGGGGGTGGCTCGGCCTCGACGACCACTGGCGTCCTACCACCTTCGGGTCTAGCAGCGGCCACCACGGCGGTGGTGCGTTTCGAGAGCAAGGAGGATCGAGCGGTTTTCGGAAGATCGGTGGACGGATCCGCGGAGGGTTCACTGATGGGATCGATGGACGGTAACGATCATAGGGCCATGTTCAAGGAGCGGCATCAGAACGTCCTGCTCAATCCAGATGACGACCCGGACGTTATACCCAGCAAGGTCGAGAGAAGACCGGACATATTCGGCACAACGGCAACGGGTTACTGCGCGACTACCCTTGGTAGGGGCACCTCTAAGAGAGACTTTAAGTGCATCGAGGATCTCGATTATCCGTCCTCTGGCGCGGTGCTGCACGCCAAGGACTCCTGGATCTATCCGAATGGATACGTGGAGAGGGGCGATAAGAGTCTGAGCCCGGTGCGGCCCAGCACTCTACCGGTACACCGTACCCACGACATCTACACGAGGAGTTTGCGAGTCCAGGAGAGCTGTATATGAAGAGATCCACGTCGTTTGACGCGGCTGACGCGCGCAACGGGTTCCTGATCGGTTGTTGTCCACCGGTTGTTCTACCACTGGTCACTTACCAGCTGCTCAAGAGTTTACTCTCGGGCTCCCGTGTTCTTAACCGCGTGCTCCCCACGCCATTTCCATTTCCTTCGACTCGCCGCAGTAGCAGGAGGAAAATCCGTGCTCGCGGGAATCATTCGAGGGAATGGGATGCGAGCTTGCGGGCGTGTGCGTTGAAGAATGACGATCAATTGTACGGGAGTTCTGAGTGCGGACTTACCACAGGATCGCGATTAGGATGTTGGGACTGTCAAAGATTGGAGTTCTTATTGTACTCGAAGTTCTTCGATAGTTCGCTTCGAGACTCTCAGCGTAGATACTCGAAAAGGTGCCGAGTCACGGAATGTTCGTCAATTGTTCTGCGCCATTCGACGAGCGTCCACCCCCGTACTCCCGTACACCTGTAAATAGACAATAAATATGGTTAAATCCTTCCTCTATCTCGTCATCCAGCCTTCCGATTGTGGACGTCGTTATTTCTTGTTTTCTCCGTAGATTTAAGGAAAGACTCGAGGGACACCTCAGATCGACGAAGACGATAAAATGAAAAAAAAAATAGTAATGCACGTCCACGTGTCCTTTCTCGTCGATGTTCCATACTGCCGATCAGCCAAACGCGAACGTAAGCACACGAGAATATAGCCTCTCTTTCTTTGTCGTGGACAATAAGCGTCGATAGAATTATCTCGACCACCGTAAAACGCCGGGCGAAAGCGAAGTTCGAAGGTTCTCGGACAAAAACGAGTCGACCTCGAATTTTTTCGAATCATATTTTCTCATAAACGATGCCCGGTTAAGCGTCGTAAGAATTGCGCGTGGATCGTTCTCCACGCGCCCCCCTCGTTGTGCTTCGTTGTCATGTAAACGGTGAAATCTTTCGATAAGTGTAAACGTTTGTATATACGAACAATAAATCTTGTTGTTTAATAATATCCTTCGATTTATTGTACTCAACCTAATATACCCTACCTGTTCGTAATTGTAGAAGTTGGAAGGAGACTGGTGAGTAAAAGATGCTAAAGTATCGTAGATAAAAAAATTCAAACCATCAAACAATTGTAGGATCTCGGGAATGCAGGATAACTAATGATTTAACAGAACAATAAACTTTATTAGACCCGACCTCCTCACTACCTCGTAGCTAACTGACCGAAACTCCACAGTTTCTTTAGCGGTTCTTGGCAGTCTCGTATTTCGCGTTTGGATTTGACGAGACGGCCAACAAAGGGCTATTCTCTTACGCGAGCGCGCGACCGAATCGGACGCCTAATCGTTACCGGCAGGTTATTGATATGTCGGTGGGTTACCAACATTATCGCCTATAATATATCGATCACATTACTACGCAATCTATAGAAATCATAGACATAATATACATAGACTGCGCGTTCTCCCAAATTTCAGGAGTGAAGGGTAGAGCTCACGTAGAAAAGGATGCAGTCTGTTTTTGTGTCTGTGCGTATCTCTCGCTCTCGCGCGAAGGGGAAACGTTTAGATTAGCAGCTCTTTTCCAGTATTCCCCTTCGTGCGAGAACGAGAGAGAACGCACAGACACAAAAACATAGTGCATCCTTTTCTACGTGAGCTCTACCCCCACTCCGCCAACGCGCAGTCTAGATATAATATGTCTATGATAGAAATTATTCCCCGATGTCAAAATCTCCATTTTATCATCCACAAGATTGTCTTATTGGAAAACATTTTCCATTCACGGATCCCCCGTCCTTTGATGAAGACGATACTTCCAAGTATTTCGCGCCGAAATTTCTCAGCGGCAGCGAGCTCGACGATCAAGGGAGAAAACCTCTTCTTCATCGAAGAAAATCGATCGAACAATTTCTCGCTCCTCCGACAGACCGTGTCGGCGCGCGTGGCGTAATCAACAAACGGGAAGGTCTCGCGACAGGGTCTTATCCCCGACTTTATCGGCTCCTCCGTCAAAGACGTCATCCCCGTGGTTTTTCCTTACGCCGCCCACAGTATTTCCTTCCTCCCGGTTCAGCAGTGTCACAGACAGCTTTTTTGCTCTCGCTACTCCATACTTCTCACTTCCTTCTTCGCTGTGTCCCTCTTTCACTCTCGTCGAGAGATTTTTCCTCGATAAGCTGCTTATCGTTTGTTCTGGATCTCCAGATCGAAAGCTGCCGTGCTGGCTGGCTGACGGGAGGTAGAACGAATGGGTGAGAAGAAGGAGGAAGAGATGAAGAGAGCGAGCGAGCGAGAGAGAGAGAGAGAGAGAGAGAGAGAGAGAGAGAGAGAGAGAGAGAGAGAGAGAGAGAGAGAGAGAGAGAGAGAGAGAGAGAGACTTTACCAGTAATGGCGAGTATCGGGATACACAGGACAGGCAGGTTCGAGTGAACGGTCAGCAAGGTGGTGGGGAACGATAAATCACATCGTTAGGACAACGTATGGCATCGAATCTCGTTTCACGGCTAGCGGAAATAAACTGCCGGCGATCCGACGCTTTAACGGGGAAAGTCGAAAGGCCGTCGAAGAAGGCGATCGGTGAGCGGAGAAAGATAAAGACGGTCGGACGCGGGTTGGTAGGAGGGAGAAGGAGGAGAGAGAAGGAGAGAGAGAGAGAAGCGGAGCGAAAGAATTACGCGAACCGATCGTTCTGTCTGGCTCGTTGCTCGGGCGAGGAGGAGAAACGAATGAGGAGAGAAGAAATGAGAAAGAGAGATCGTATAGGTGGGGTCGGTAGGGAAGCCGGAAGGGGTCGAGTGCAGGACTCGTGCGAAATAAGCTGTCATTACACGAGAGTCCTTGGCCGACGTAGCGGACTCTAAGTGTAGGATTGGGTAGCTCCGGAGGACTTCTTGCGCTCGTGTGCCGGGCGCTACGATGGGCGAGGTCCCGGTAGTAGTGGCGACAGAGACGGATCTTCGTGCAAGGGTTGGCCGATAGTTCCGAGTAAACGAGCACGGATCCACACAGCAGAGTAAGGAGAATCTCCATGGGGATCGATGTAACGTCATCGAGGATGTCCCGGCTAATCTGACAACAGATATGCATGGGGACGGGGCACCGGGACCCAAGAGCATCATCGTATCTCTCACCCATCGCGATTCGGTTGTTGCTGCTGCTGCCGTTGTTGTTACGTCCGTTGTTCTCGCTAAATACATAGGGGTGCCCGCGCGTGACGAGATAGGAAACGGTTGGTGCGGTCGGAAGCGGCGCGATGCTCAAGATAAGCCGCGAGGAAGGCGACCGCGCTCCGCTACCGTTGGTACTCCGTGACTATAATTACTTAGCAGTCGAGTGCCGTTTGGTTTGGTTTCCTTGATTCCCGACGATGCTTTTGGGGCTTGGATGTGGAGCCTTCGACGAGGAAGCTGTTGATTAAATCCGATTTTGTGTACGGCCAATGTCTATATATGTAAAATCGACGCGATGCCACGTATACGATCTTGCTTAATGATACAATTCGGCGAGCCTTGTATATCGTGCAGGGTTCTTAGACAAAACGAAGAAGATAAACATGTTTCTTGAAATGCATTCGGATATTCCGACAATGGCAAATCTACGTAGTACCGTTTTCCGTTGTATCCGTTTTGCATCGAGCAAGCGCAGTCGAGTTCGACCACAATTATCCTCCCTATTGTCTTGTCTAGGACACTCGCAGAAACTAGATTGGTACAACGTCTGCCAAGATGTCGTTGTCCCAGATTGAACAAACTCTTGTCACCGAGGGAGTAGTTTTCACACGAAGAAAATTATTCACGGCTAAATTATGCTTTAATCACGTCGTGTCGTATCGTCGCAGGATTCACGCTCTATAATTCAAGACAGTCTGCCTGCATTTCGTATAACGTCAGATTATCTATACCATTTCAAACAGGCAACCCATTATTCTCACGATCCTCTCCGTTACGTTCCTCCTTCGCCGAGGAATCGACTATGAGACAGAAACTTCATCTAGTGGTCTCTAATAAGGCGGAAGACTATATCGCGCTCCGTTATGCCGTTATCTCGTTAATATAAGCAGCCACAATTTGATCTTTCGAGATCGAGTTAGACGGCTGATAGTAATACGAACTAGCTGCAACTATCGATTAGATCAAGCCAGATGCACAAGTGCTATTACTTCATAAACCCTAAGTCGATTGAGCTGAATGTTCCGTCTTATTAGATCGAGTGGACGACAAATTGGACATTTATGTGAATTAGATTTTGTTGGCACGTTACGTAATGGAAAAGTCGAATGTTATATTGGCGTTCCTTCTGGAAGAAATATTGAGGTCCGATAGTAGCATATCGTGGCCAATCGTATATTATTTAACCTTTTGAAATTATCCACCTTCTTGTCTGACTCGAGATCCTTTTAAATTCATGGATCTCTTATAATACATTCAACGATTTCAAGAATTTCTGCTTCGCAAGATCATCCCAAACTCTGCCATCTCCTTCCACTAGCTAGATAGGTACACTCAAACCGACGAGGGGCACGGAAACTTCATGGGAACGTATCGGATGAGTCGAGATGTATCGTTGTCGTTAACACGATTAATTCCGTTAATATCGTTAGCTCGAACTTCATTGCCAACTGTCGGTGCAACCGAAAGGGAGACCCCTTACAATTGCGTTAGCGAAATGCTTCCGTTCCGGAGCAACGTTTGATCAGCAGTTTCGATTAAACGAGCATCGATGCATAATCGATGGTGAGTGCCGCGCGAGCGTGCTCGATCGATGCAATGCCCACTGTCAACAGCGTGAACGTCCTGAGAGCCGTTGTGTATCAACAATGCCATCGAATCTCGCAGATGCACCCGTCCGTTTATCGAATCCGATCGCATTATCGTACCCTTGCCATTTCCCGCAAAAATTCTCAAATCACGTATTCTCTGGACGATACAAAATTCAATTAATTACTTCGTTAACCTCACGGTCTGCAAGGTGCAGGAGCGCTTGTTTGTCACGGTTGTTTATACATTCGCATTAATAATTAATTGTAATTATCTGTGATCGATAATGACCTAATTCGTGTCTATTACGATTTCCGCATCCAAATATGTAGTTCCGCCCAGCACCGGTACTCGATCGATACGATCGATACGGTCCCCTCCACGAATCGATTTTCGTCGTCTAATTTGGGCCAAACGAGTTTCTATGCGCCTCGCGAGGCTCTACGAGGGATCGATATAGAGCACGCGAGGAAATCTAACGAAGGCAACGTTCCTTAAACATGCATCGTATCAAATTATCGTGCTTTCCATTTTTATGGCGTCAACCGACTTATAAAATAGAGCATTCAGCTAAATTTCACTGATCAATCGTAACGAAAATAAGCAAGAGCAATAATTGATTACAGTGCATTATATCGAATAAAGTACTAACCCTTCACTTTAATCCTTGAGGCATGGACCTCGTCAACAGGATAATGAACATATACACGCGCGCGCGCAACGCATTTGGGAAACTCTAATCGTAAAGGAAAAGTAAGCGTGCCATAATAATATGGCAAGTGTGTCTTAATTAACGATGATCACTACGCTAGTTTCCTGCGATTGAGACGATCGAACGTTCCGCTGGTAACTGACAATAAAGTACGTCACTGCTCGCGTTATTGGCCAGTGGTTCGGCCATTGTTTGGTAGTCGTTCGAGTGTCTCTCGAGTTTTACGATCGAGCTACGATAATATCGTTGGAGTGGGAAGACACGAGTGGGGGGTAGGTACAATGAGAGCAATTCGAAGGTAACCATTCGTCTGGTCAATGTTTACGACGAAGTCCTCGGGACGCGTCGTTACGACGGCGTAAACGACGATGAGCCCGAATGCTTCACGGGTTTGTCTGCGACGTTTTGCCGACCACGGAACGACCCTACTCTTCTCTCTTTTTGTAGACAAATCGTGAGAACCAATTGGCCGATTCGAATCTCCGAACAGGAGAATGAACAGGAAAGTAACGTAAGAGCGACGAAGGAATTACGATGCTCGCGTCAAAGTATTAGTGAAGTATTTTCAGAAGCTTGCATTTCGAGATTGGAGTTCTCTTTGGTCTGTTGAGAATTCTGAAGGAATAAACGAAAAGAGAATGATGCTCGAAGAGTTATATCGCGTAAAAGGTATTTTCTCTTTCAAGAGAAGTTCAAACGGCAATATCTGTAACACCGTTTGGAATAGAAACTGTGTTATCCAAGAAGGCGCGGGTGGAAGAAGATTGGTGATTCTCGCGCACGGAAATAATTTTTCAGGAAATTCGAGAATACCTCTGACATTTGGCCTCTTGCTCTATTCACCTCTTACCATTCTCCTCATATTGTTCTTCTCCGCGAGTAGCTAAATATATCCGGCGAGTCGAGGACGGTGAAAGCGGTTTTTTCTTGTTCAACGATCCCTCGAAGTCAACGGTAGATAAAAATGGTAGCTGCTACTTTACTCTTCCAATTCTTCTCGTATCACCTTTTCGACTGTCGCCTTCTTTCTATACGACGTTTTCTCGCGGGGGACGAGGAATGAAGGGGGCTAGTGAGGAGGGAAGAGTTTTCGAGCGAGTTAAAAGGAGAGAAGTTCTTCCTTTCTTGGTGGCGGGGGCCGTTGCCAGGATTATTCCAGGACTGCTTTTACGACGCGGATCGCGCAAGCTTGCGGAAGAGGTTCGCGTCCGTGGCGCGCGCTTTGTGGCCCCTCGTGAAAGGAGAACTCCGCGCGCGGATTGGAGAAAGAGAGGGGGCTGAGTGAGAAGAGAGAGAGAGTGAGAGAGAGAGAGAGTGGGTGAGAGGGGTGGAAGACGGCATAGGAGCATGGAAGCTACGGGCAAATGCGAAGCTGCGAACGAGATCGAACGACGTGTGCTCGCGCGGAAACGTTTTACCCCGCTACGGGAGCCTGCTTAGCGCGGTCCATGGAGTCGTTGAAATTCAACGGTGCGAAAAATTTTTATCGTCCAATACGCCACCCTGTAGCGAAAAGCATCTACTATAACGCTATTTACGGAACCGAATTGATAAAAGAGAATGTGTCGAGTATTGTTTGCGAATATAACGGGGGGATGCCCGATAGGATTTAATCACGTTTACCCGATAATATTTGAGGGATTTGCCAGCTCTTAGTTTCCTTTTATTAGACGACGAATTAATTCATTTTATTCGTTTCATTGCTTCCATCCGGTTCTGTGGATTCGCTTCATCGGAATATTATATTACCTATAGTCATACGCTATTTATTATAATATAGTTTATTATAGCAGGTTTATTATATTATGCTCAGTTATGAATAATACATGATTAGACCAAAACTGTTTCGTTCACTTTCCGAACGATGGAATTGGAGCGGTATTTGCTTTCTCATCGGGCATTTCCAAGCATTTTCCGAAACGTTGGTCGAGAATCGACGCAACGGGCGGGTATGCTGTCTTCCAATCTTGATCTCACTTGCGCGAGATCACGAGGCGCTGTTAAATGGATTGAGATATTGCAAGGGGAATCTGCACGGTCTAGTAAGGGCACAGCCCAAGGCTGTGCCAACAGAGCGACGACGAGAGTATCGACCAGATCGAGATGTGTAACGCACCGATACGGAAGAGGGTGACTAAATAGTCCCTGAACATCATTTAACAGTTTGTACGAGGATTTACGCCTGACTCGAATTTGATTCATTTCTTGAGCCATGTGGCTTTAATCTAGTCCTGCTCGACGAGAAAAATAACTACTCAATCTTTCGATTCTTCCCACTTTAATAAAAATAACATTAATTTGGCTAGGGAGCCTACTGGATATTGTTCTGGACATTCGTTAAGCATGTATCATCGCGTATCTAGACCGGAAAGACTCGTTAAAAGTTTTCTTCGCACGTTAAACACTCTCGCCCCAAATTTATCACTCCTTAAACGAGCATCCCGCGTTCGTTCAGTCCATTTACCTCTTTTCCTCGGTCGCTTTTATCGCATTCTACCATCCCGGGTCACTTTTCCTCCAAGTTGCTGCTCATCTCGCTAATTTCCTCTCGCGTTTTCGCGATACGTCTTTCACTCGTCGTTTTCCTCTGTCTAATTACCTCTCGGAGAAATTCGTCATTGCGCTCGCGTATCGGTGCTCTTCGTATGGAGGAACGGAAAATTATCGCGCCCTCCGGGCACAACCAAGACTCAGTTCGCATTTACCAGTGAGCCTCCTGGTCCGTTTCAGACTTTATACATATATAAAATACGGCGTCCAGAACGGCAGCAGCGGGTTCGCTCTCTTTCCTCGCATTTCGCAACCGCGGCCCAGCGAAATTGCATCCGTCCGAACGTGAAATTTTCCTCGACTTTTCGTTTTTCTCTCTCCTCCTATTCCTCGCTCCCCTCCTCCTCCTCCTTCTACTCCTACTCTGCGCTACTGCGACGATAAATAACTTTGCGATGTTTTACGAGTGACGAGTACACGCGAACTATTAATAATGAAAATTAACCAGGGTGCAAGGGGGGCAGTGATGGTGGTGGTGGTGGTGAAAGGGTGGAAAACTTTTAAATTCACCCTCACCGCCACTTCCGCAACGCAACGTGGCGTGGAGATGTTTTACTACGGTTCGCCAGCCCCGCTGGCCCCACTTTTGCCTTCTGCTTTATCGCGGACTTATCGGTTGAATTTTTAAATCGATCCCACGGTAGACCGCCCGAGGGAGTGCAAAACCCTTGACATAGCCCTCGCTTTCCTCGCCTTCTTCTCGTACCCCGGATTTTGATGTAGTAACGAGGACGAGGATTGATCGCTGCTGATAATAAATCTCTCAGTGAAAAGTGCTGTAAGCTTTTCTCGTGATGGGAACGTGTTCGTGTAATGAACTAATACACGTAGAATCGATAATTTGGAATGAGATTAGCTTTTAAAAATTGTTCCAAATGGACCCATGAGCCGTATTATTATTCCCCGGCGTTTCTTCTGGATTATCGCACTTTTTATGTATTTCATTGGTTCCTTTTTCCCTAACGATGCTGTTGAAACCTAAATGTACAATCCGAGTAAGCCGGGTCATCGCGGAATCAATACAGCGTTGGCAAGGGACGGAGTTTCCCAACTTTCTTTTACAATTAAGGGTGCAACGAATGGCCAGCTGATATGCGCGGCCTTCGGGTCGATGGGCCCACGTCAAACACTTTTTTACATACCACGTGCAGTTCAGTCGTGGACAATTTACAAACTTCGTAGTGCTCATTGGCTCCGTCGATGACCAATCACGGTCGATCAACTGTAGTTTTGGCATGCGTATTTTTCATGTTACAATTAGACAGGACACTTCACTTCACGTCGAACCTTTCGTTTAACTTTACATTCGTCCACAACAGTGGAAATACTTCGCTTTCGTGCACAGCAGTAGAAACATACCAATTTGCAACCACAACAGTGGAACAACCGCAACATCAAGACATTTCAAATTGAATTCAATTTTACTCCATAGACCTCTTGCATTTCATGTACCATATACGTATAGTGTAAATACGTATAGAGTGTTTTTACCCAATCCTTTGCGTTCATCCTTAATCAGTCACACTAGATTAAGTTGGTGTGTGACCGCGGGACGGACGGCGATACGATTGTGTCGCAACAGAAATCTCGCGTCGTCTCGACTTCGATAGTGTATTGTGAGGCGTAACAGATGCCGCGATTTAAAATCTTTCAAGCTTTTTTCGAAGTTATGTTAAGAGCTATGTGTGGTGCGTAATATGCGGTAATCGATAAATCACTGATTAGTATGTGGTTGTGAATGTATTTTGACACACTGGAACTACCTGGCTTTATGTCGAAATATTCGTGGATCGCACGAGGATCACTTGAAATATTTCAATAGTTCCACTTTCAAATGCGAAGTATCTGAATCGACGGTTCGATTGTGACAATCGAGTGTGATTGAAAGCAACTCCAGCGATTAGGATTACTAATCAAGGCCGTTAATTTAATCCTATAATCATCTCGAATGTTTCAACGATCATCGACCCTGTGAGCGAGGTTGGTAAATTAAACGCCAAATAGACGGATAATTGTATATCCGGCTTATCGTTAATAATGTGCTAAAATCGAGAAAAATACGTAAATCCGTACAAAGGGTACATCGAATTGAATCGTGTAGTACTGTCGAGTATAGTGTAAGTGGATTTGATGAAAATCAATTCTTGTTTAAAATGAAATGTCAGGTTTGATTATGTTGCGCACCTTTAATTCTAGCGATACTCTCGCCATTATCAGATAGCAGTGACGCTTTGTGTTTGCGTCAGTGTTGCCATCGTTTATCGTATTATCCATGATTTACATTATTTATTCAAATATTGGATATTCGATGTCATTTCAATCTTCATTTAAACTTATTCGACGTAGATTGAATGGTATGCATCGTTGCAGTCCCTTCGTGCATCTTCCAGTTTCACACGTGCGTGTAATTCTCGTTTCGCGTTATGCGAACGATTCGCTGTCCCTTTTTTTCGATCTTTTGTTTAATACCTGCGCGTCAAATCCAGCGAACAGTTCGATATGTCGATCGGAAATCGATGCAGTTGAAATTACTATCCAACTTTATGCACGGGTGTGTACGAAATATCGAATTGCAGACCGTTTGTTCCAGGTTTGCGTATACACATTCATATTGGGCTTTTTGTTTATTCATTTGATAATTTCCCTGGGAAACAACACTGGCGGCTTCAAAAATGTTCCGGATGTTATGATTTATTAGTCGCTTCCATGCGCGCCGTGTAACGCGGGATAACGCTCTTTTTTATTTAATTAACATGCGCTTTTTTCGCGGACGGTAGATTAGCGCGTATATAGAAATTTTCTCGGATTTATCGGTTTTAATTAGAGACCGTGGGTCGTCGGAATCCTGCATTAATCTTTATATCCGATTAATATAATCGATAGAAGCAATATTTAATTTCGGATAACGTGCAAAAAGTCGGCATTTTAAAACTGCGTGAAACTGATTACTAGATTAAAACTGTAAGTGATTTTCCCGCACGACATTCCTACTATGCGTTTTTATTACGAAAACGATGAAGTGGTGTTAAATTACAGTAAACCCGTCCGTCTGGATTCATGGCTGGAATTGAATTCAACAGAAATTACAAATTTCAGGGAACACAATACCCATCGCGTCGCGCGATGATAATATGTATTTATATTAATTTACTCTGCATTCTGTCTATTCTCCAGCTTCGGGTGTGTCGACGCTACCAACGTCGATCAACGAAAAGAGAAGAATAATCCAAATTGCATATGGAAATGCGCGAAATTGTGGAAAAGACCGAAATATGCTTACACTCCACTTCGGCCATCGGCAACGAATTTAAAAGTATCGTTTTACAACCAAAAATTCCATCTCTCACGACCTGTCCACTCTCGCTTCACCAAACTCTCTTCCACCTTTTAAAATTAACCTCGCTCGGGAATGGTCGACGGATATCTCGTGAAAGTATCATAAACGCTTAACACGCCTTCACGCTACGAGCTTGGCGCGGCGTCAGCTGTTCGGACTTTTGTTGCTTTTCCATAAGCTAATCGAGAATTTTCTCACTACGTTCCGCCGTTACGTTCCTGCCGTGAGTGCCGGTGGGGGTCTATTAAATGCCCATCCATTTGCATAGCAATGCATAATAATTATGGATAAACCGGGGATGGAAGGGTGGGCTTGGTTTAGGGGATGAGGAAAGGTGAGACAGACCCACGGACCGACCGGCCGACCGACAGCGCGAGGCTCCTACATCCATGACCACCTACCAACAGCAGCCCTGTATTAGCACGAGGCATTCCTCGACATTACGTCATTAATCTTCGCTCTATGAGACGTTCTAGACCTTCGCGTTCTCCCAGTGCCTACACGAGCGACGCACCCTGGTGTCGAAAGGATCGCAGGGTAGGGGGAAAGAATCAAGCGAAGTGTCCAAGTGGAAAGGAACGATAATGAGGATGGGAAGTTGCTCTTTCGAGGACGCAACCCAATCGAATTTATTTAAAGTACACCTTGTGTCGATCACGAGGACTCCAACGTCAAGTCGATCGAGCATTAATTCGTTCTAGCATTTGTTTCCCAGTATTTTGACAGTTTTAAACATTCAGGACCCCCATCGGCCAAATTGACTTCCATCCGAAGATAAATTATAAAGTAACGATAAATTGTATACACGAGTTATCCGAAAATCAAAAAAAAGGGGAAAATATGGGACACAATACATTTGGAATCTGCATCAGGCGGTTTCCGAAAAGGGACGCTTCACGAGGTAGAAGGAGCCGTAAGTTTCTCGATCGTTCGTTAAATTTATCATTAGGTGTACATTATTCGTCTCGTGATCCACGTTCCGTAATCTCGCAAGTTATCAACCTAAATTATTATCTACACTTTTTGCGGCCGGCGCTCTTCCGAGCACGAACGGGCACGTCCGTTTCACGTCCGTTTCATCGGCGTGTCGACCGATAAGAATTTCAGTCTCATTACAGATTATCGATTCTCGCCACCCGTCAAGCTGTCCAATCGAGACGCGCAAAATTCTTCGTCGCGCCTATCATCCTCCGATTTTACATCGTCACGGCTATCCGACCGTCGTGTAATTTTACATCGTCCCGCAACGATGAACCACCAATCCACTCTGTAATCTCCCACCATTTCTCACCACTCTATCCATCGTTTCGCTTTCATGTACTCGAGTCTCTTTCGCCATCAGTAATAACATTAAAACCGCGACTTCTCGAGTATCACGGGTAAGAGTGGTTCGCTCTGGAAGATGAATCGCGGAGATAAAACGAAAGAGAGCCTCGCGGCGTAAGATACAAGGAGAATGAGTCAAGAAACTCTCTCTGTGAATCGTGGAATATGGCGCGTAGGGTCATATTCCGTACGTCGAAGCTTCGAACTGCCGAGATTTAGGATCGTCGCGAAACAGATTATTCTTGGAACGAACGTTCGAAAGGTTCAATGTAAAGCGAAGGGAGCATAGAAAACGACGGTGAATGGGAGAGACTAGGTTGAAGGGAGGACGGTAGAGCGAATGGTGAACTTGAAGGAGAAAGGAGAAAGGGGACGAAGAAGGAAACGCGAGCGAGGCGGAAAAGGGAAAAGGCACGAAGGGAGAAGGAAAAAGGAAAGGAGAGTAAAGAGTGCCGGTCGAAATTTAGCGGAGGGAGCGCTGCGAACGGACGGAAGGAGGACAGGAGGGCGAGACGGCTGCTGGGCGGGTAGGCCGTGAGTGGAGTGCTCGCGCACTTTACGAAATGAGATACACCCACGCCGATAAAAGGCCTCCACACTCGCACGCGCTCGCTCAGACGCCGCGAGATATCGCGATACGCCGAGAAAAAAGAGACAAGACTGGATTAAGACCGATGCCGTTCGGTCGGTACCTTCGACTACGAAACGGCGCCTTTCGCGGTTTCACATTCTTTCCTTCGAGACGTTTCTTTCCGGCGACAGTTTCCTTACTCTCCTTTTCTCTCTGTTTTTATTATTATTATTATTATTATTATTATTATTATTATTATTATTATTATTATTCAGTCTCCATCAGTAGTCTCCGTTCCTTTCGCCCTGTTTCTTAAAAATTCAATCCGTATAGATGAATCGCGACTTTTACGGACCACTTGTATTTAGGTTACATGTATCTACTGTCGAAAAAGGCGCAGGCGATCCTTTCGGCCGTCCTGAATGGCATCCTGGAGGAGTCCGTGGACGATGCGAGAAGGTTGGCGAAATTGGCGGGCAAGATGCGTATCAGCCGCGAAGAAGTGGAGAAAGCGTTGAGAAGACTTTGCGTTCGTCTCAATGGCAATTCGTCAGGGGAGGACTACGTGGAGCAATCCCCCAACGATTCTCCCGTAAACAACGTCGAAGAACATCCAGCACAATCGAATTCCTCACATCACAATTCCATTTAACTTTTCTAACCCGTGACCATCGGTTCAAGTCTCAAAAGTGAAATTGCACGACCAAATTATGTTCCGTGAATTGACAATAAATTTTTACCGATCGAAACTGGTAGCCAAAGACATGTCCCTAGTCAAGTGAAAATTCGGAAGCAACATTCGTTCCACGTCTTTTCTTCTCTCCGTCACTTCCATCTTCGTTCTCTATCCATCTACACGAACGCCGAAGAGAAACTTCTTGGAACGGTAAAATGTACATTTTTCGCGTCTCGTCGTGTGAGTTGGTGGTTGGAGGAACGTGAGAGGAGGACGGCGGTGAAGGCGAATTCGCGAGGGGCAATGGAATTTCGTAAATACACTCGGACACGGAAGTGGGACCAAGCCGTATATCCGTGACGCATAATCGATGCGCCCTTTCTATTCCTGGATTTCGAGAGGATTTGATGTCGAACCGCTTTGCCTTGGCTCGAACGAAGCGGGATTACGTGGCGTGAGAAAATCCGTAGGTGAACGGGGTCTAGATGGTTATGAGAATGGAGAGAAGGAAAAATGACGATAATTGTCGAGAGGAAGTGAAGAGAAACAATTGCTGAAAAGCCTGGACGAGAAAACAACTGTAAACGTCGGATCGATACGCATACCTCGCGAACGTTTGGAGGTAGAAAGAGAGAGATGTATCAGGAGAGCGACGGAGCAGTTTCGCGAAGCGTGAAACTTTTGGCCAATTTGGGTCACCAACCGGACGTACATAAAACGTGGGAGGCAGATGCTAACTTCGTCATCCCCCACCCCGAGTATTATTTCGTAGCACCGCGATTTCGAACAGAAGTTAATACGCACCATTATGAAGCTTGGAGAATATTCTTTAAACACACGTTGCTCGTAAGCGTTAGATTCGACGAGCTCACTGTCGAGTGGTTCAGTTTGCTTCGTTATCCAATTCAAAAGTCCCGGGACGATGCGATAGCTTTGCGGTTGTCCCAATGAGGTTATTCACCACGAGATAACTTCACTTAAAGCACCTTGCCAGAGTTAGGCTCGGCCACGGCGAAGTATTTTTTGCGTGAGATTCGAGGGAAAATTTAATCTCACGCGGGGACACCGGGGCCGCGGAGAAATCGAAGAGAAAGAGGAAGGTAGAGTACAAATGGAATCCTCCGTTCGGTGCTCAATCTCGAGAGTGCGCTTTAGCGGGAGCGCGGGCCGCTGGATCGACGGACGTCGTATTTATCCTAATCGAAATTCCAATTTGGCTCGCGACGATGCGTCGAGTGCCATTCCGCGCGAATTTCCAGTCGGAAATTCTGCCTTGCATATTTTCGATCGAGCACAGCTGCGGGGGAGAGGGGAGGACACTCTCAACACTCCCGTGAGCACGAACTACGGGCACTCGGTCGAAACGACTGGGTAATCAGTTTGCGTGGGAAACGACGAATCGTGAAAATTCTTCGGCGTCGGACCAGAAATCAACGAAACAAACTTTCGATATACATGCAAAATAATTGGTATTCAGGAACCGCGTGCCAATTCTCTCTTCTCAACGCGCTTTGCCTGCAAAGTTAATGGCCACGGGAAAAAAAAGGCAGCGAAACGGAGAGAGGTAGGTTCAAGAGGGTGATGCGAGGAGCGAGGTCGAGGGGTGGATGCGAGCATTCCGTTGCTGCTAGCTTTAGTTTTATTTGTAATTTGAAAATTCACGTTTGTATAAAGCGCGCCGTCGCGTCTCCTTCCATTCTGCATTCTCTCTTGCTGGCGCCACGCTCTCGCCTCAGCAGGCTGCTGCACGTCCCTGGATGGGTTTCTGTCATGACAGTACCGCAAAAAACAGCGAACAGTAATCAATCGAAAAATGATTTCCGACGAGGTGAGGCCAACTAACCGTTGCTGCGCCGCGCCATAAATCTCCGCTTGCCGACGATTAAGCAGACACGGCGCACTGCCCGAACGAATATCCACAATTTTCGGGCTACCGGAAATGAATAGAAAATATTTTACGCTCCTGCCTCTCTTCTCTCTTCTCCTTCCCTCTCTTCTGTTTTCGCCTACACGTCTCCTTTCTGTCGCGAGACATCGAAGGATGGAATTTTAATCGCCGTTCGACACCCCACTCATCGTCACGCGCTACCCGATCCTCCATAGAGTTCAACTCTTTTATCTTCTTGAGGTTGGAACAATCGCGCCCGCCTCGTTACGAATCGGTCCAGGTCGGTGACACTCGTTTGATCGATGACGCGCCGTTACGTTCGCTCGATGGCAAACCAGTTGCATTGGCCGAGGTTGCGTTTGGCAGTCGAAACGAAAATGTGGAATGATGGCGGACCTGGCTCGAATTGACGAGGGTCGAAGATTAAAATGCCGCGCGTCGTCGGTTCGCGTATTCGAAGGCGGCTTCAACATAGAAAATCGAAAGAATAAAATCGCGAGGACTATTACGAGGTGGATCGACTCTCCGGCGACGTCCTTTCCTAATTTCGCTCTCCATGGCGAAACTGGCGGGCCGAATTTTTCGAGAATAGCTCGCGGGGGGGGGGGGGGATAAACCTCGAAATCGCATTTTCCCAGCCCGAAACCTCGCAACGGGTTAAGACCCTCGTTTATCGATTTCCTCCTATAGATTCCACGTTGGCTCGGGGGCTCGTACGTGCGGCCAGGCGTCGGTTCCGATCCTCGCTAAATCTCATTTTCACGAGTTCGAGAGGCTCCGCGGGTTGAACGTTCGTCTCGGATCAGCGCCTGGTCGTTCGCGGTAGCCCGAGAACGGAGGATCCGCGGGGATAACTTCTCGCGATAACTTCGCGATGGTGAAAGCTGCTCGAAAGACGGCGCGCACCGCTCCGATGCGATTCTTACGGGACGACATGATGACATCTCGTTCGTCCACCGATACCTTCTTTCAGCCTTTTCAGGGATAGTCGATTTAATAACGCGCGCGATCGACGTCATTCGGCCCAACGCGATGGGTAGAGGCGAGAGAGGACGAGGCAAGAGAAAGATAAGGCGGGATGCGTTACGTGGAAGATCGAAAAGCGGAGGTGAGGTGGTGGCGAAGGGATGAAATGAAAGAGGCATCGAGGACTCTGGGGTCGGATGTAACGGGAAAAGAGGGTTTTGCCGTGAGCGGTATTACAGGAGTGATGAAGAATCCGGAAGAGAAGAGGAATCGAGAAGGATGGAAGGAGACGAGGTAGAAGCAATAGAAGAATCCTCGAGAGCGATGGAGAAAGAGAAGGTGGGGGTGGAAGAAAGAAGAAGATTGAGCCCCGAAGGAAGGGAAATGCTAGTCGACGTGCACGCCGGGAGTAAAGAAGCTTGACAAAAAGATTCTCACCGTGAAACTTGTTGCGCGTGATTCTCTCCTGCCTGGGTTCGCGGTACAATTATCCGTGGCGCTATCGCGCAATCGGTACTACTCTACTCTTAATCAACGAAGATGAAAACGGAAGCAGAATCGAACCGAAAAGAAAGGAATAAGTGGAGTAACCGGAAGGGTTAATCAAAGTCCGCGGCTAAATTGATTTTCGGATTCTAAGCTTCCGGAAGAAAAGTTCTTATCGTTTCCCTCCTCGTCATCGTGGCGAACGAGGTCGGGATTCTCCTGAATTGAAGAAGGCAAGGGGCAACGTCGGTGGGAGAGGATGGCAGGCCGAAGAAAGAGGAGCGTCGCGGGACCAGTGTAGAACGTACGACGTGCGATGACAGAAGGACGACGACTGGCGACGAGGCTGGTGGCCTCTGTGGAAAGGATGGGAGAGTCGCGAAAGGTCGGGGTAGGACGGGAGAAGGAAAAGGTAGAGAAAAGGGTGACGTTGAGTAAGGCGGACGAAGAGAAAAAGGGAAGGAGTAAGAGAAAGAAAAGGAGAGAGGGAGAGAAAGAGAGAAGGGCGGAAAGAATGAGCGAGGAAAGAAACGAAAGAACCGGTGGTGGTCCATGGTTACCGCGAACTACACAATAGTTGGCCGCCTCACAATGGAGCAGCCCTGGGCTGCGGGCGAGCAGACGGAATGAGTTTTTCCTTCGTTTGGAGTCGAGGAGGAGACTATTTTAGTTTCTATTCTTTCGTTCCGCGGCACCGGCCGCCCTTCCATGACCCTCCCTCTCGCCTTCTTCTTCTCCGCCGCTTCCGTGGTCGTCGTCGTGGTCGTCCTCGTCGTCTTCCTAGCGCTCTTTAACTCTTTTCTGGTTCTTCTCTTCTCTCTCACCCCGGCCTCCCACCTTCTTTTTACCTTTCTCTCGCCGCCGAGTGTCCTTCTTCCGCCGATTTCTCCTCCACCCTCTGGTCCGATCCTCTTCACGGATTTCGTTCTTCTTCTCGCTTTCTTTTGCCACCTCCCTACGTTTCTCTTTCTCTCTCTTTCTCTTTCTTTCTCGATGTCTGTCTCACCCTCGCCTCTCGACTCATTGGAGACTTTCGCGGCTGCGGTGGCGGCTCCATAAAGTTATTATTTTACGGCGCCTCGAGGAGGCGGGACCGTGGAGGGTCTCGTACGGATCGTAGGACGCGGTCTGATTTTCAACGAAACGCATCGTGGGACCGAATTAATTTCTTTCTGGTCGGTTTTTCGGTATGGGCGGACCACCTTGATCCTCCGCGCCGGGAGAAGGCACGGGGTAAGAGTGAGAATTCTTTCGAAGAATACGGAGCGAGAGACGTTTGTCGACAGGGCACGATTTTGAGCGATGGGACCGTTAAAGTCGAATCTTCTTTGTGGTTGAGACGTGATTCTTTTTTAGAATGAATAGCTTGTGGCTAAGGGGAAACTAGGTCCCGGGTAACAATGTATTTTACGCATTCGGCGTTAATTCGCGTCCCGCCATTATTATCGTAAAAAATGCAAGCACGTTTCCGATAAACGAAAGCCAACTCCGTGGAGCCGAAAGCGTTTCGCAACAAAGGGATCCCAATTTTCCTTTACTCCTAATAAAGCGTAAAACAAAAGGCTGCACACGAAATACTCGACCGCTCGTCGATTGAACCCGTGGGCTCCGACCCTCTTCTCCTTACGTAACCTATCGACGATATCTCCTCCCACCTAACAGCGGGCGTCCGCCCCAAAGAGACGTCTAATTTACGGAAATTCGACGAGCCAGGAGCCCTGGGGCAAACGGCAACCAAACACCGAAAGCACCGCCGGGGATCAATTACCTAATCGTATTTTAATAAACGTCGACTGGTGAATTAATTCGTTCCGCTTTGCCGTGGACCCGCCACGATTCGGATCTCAGAATTTCGTTCTGCTCTCCTCTGTACGGGGCGGCACGTGGAGCAATCAATGAGGTTATCCAAGTATCGCGAAGCCGGAGGCACAAAATTCCGCAGTCCTGGGATTTTCGTAGGGAGGTTCGCGCGTTTGGCGCACCCACGAGCCCGGCGAGAAGGGGCGCGCACGCGTCAAACGTAATTAGAAACTTTCTTCGATGGTAATGATACCGATTCGCTATTCGGCTACTACCCGGCCGTGATGGACGGCAAACTCCCGGAACACGAAGTTTCGCCGGAAGTCCTGGGTACCAGGGGAGATGCGCCACGCTGGAGGTAAGAGGGCATTGGCGAGAGGGTGGAAGCGTAGGAGTGTGAAGGAGAGTGAGGAACAAGGATGGCGAGCGGGATCTCTTCCAAAGCGAGGGCATAATTAACCGGCGCAATATAGAAATTAACTATGTTTGCCATTAAGCTTCGGCGAAAGTAGGTCCAAGGATTACTTTGATCTCTTCTAGGGCCTCCACCAACCAGTCTCCTCCTTTCGTCGGAACGTCGAAGAGCGCAGATGCGCATCGTGCGCTCACCCCTGCGCACCTCCTCATTGTGCACTTTTCCGGAGGGAATTTTGCCCTCCCTCTGGTAGAGCGAGAGAGGATTGGCGCGCTGTACGTTGCGACGCGACGTTAAGAATAGAAATTTAATCCTATCCAATGAGCACGAGAACTTTGTAAAATATTGGATAATGGTGAAATTAAGTGGCGCTCGTAGAGGAAGAAGGGGATCGTTATTTTTATCGATAGTTTTGATCGATCATTACCCTCTATTACTCGGAACGTGGGATAAAGGAATTAAAACCGCTTCTATCGTCGAATTAGACGCAAACGCGAGAGATTCGAATCACTTCCGGTGGAATCTTCTTCCTTCACTGTGTAACTTCTTGGTTATCGTCGCCTTAACGAGGTACCGTCATCGACCGCGCCGGACTTTTAATTTCCCCACGGTACTCTAAAAAGTTCTCTTTGGCTGTTACCGCGAGGCCTGTCGCCACCGCCGCGCTACAATGGGAGGAAGGAAGTTCGGGGTAGGGCTAGGCGGAAGGACAGGGCGAAAACAAACTTGACCGTACTTTAGGAATAATTGGCATTGGACTATCGGGGCCGGAAATTTAGCGGAATAATTCGCCCCGGCAGTTTCCACTCCCGAGATGGCCTCGTATTTCATCGTTTGCGTGAGTATTTAGCGTGCGCGCGCTCCCGCTGCTCTGCGCGGAAAGTGTCGAAAGGTGTTCCAAGTAGTTTGCAGTTATGAATGAGAATCCTCGGTCGCTCGGGCAGGCGAGATTTTGAGTACCGTGCAAAAGGAAACATTTATATGTCATCGTGAACCATCACGCACGCTTCATTTTATCGTTAATGCTCGCTCAACCTTACTTTAAACATCCGTTAGATGTTCTTCTGGGTTACAATCGGTACAAATCGTCGATTGCCCCCCACCCCTTAATTATTCCGCAAAGGATTATCAACAATATCGACATCTATTCCACCTATTACAACGTATCGATAATAACCGGACAGATTGATATCGGTTTGCAATCGTGCATCATCGATTGGCGGTTCCATACAGTTGCCAACACTAGATTGGAAATTGTAATGAATTTCGAAATTTTACGTGTAAATTGAACCTTACCAAAATTGCGCTCGACAAAATTTTGTAGCCGCGCCAGGTGCCCTCTTTCGGTAATGTTTCCGCAGGAGGGTAAAATTCATCTACGGGTTTTCGATTCTCGTGAAAAGTACCGAGACGCAAGGAAAAAAAAAAGCGAACAAACGACAACGTCAAAACGGTACTGGAAACGATACGTATCACAATTTCAACGTATCTTCGTGACTACTGCCGATGTGCCACACAAGAATACATCATGCTCGACGCAAAAATAAATCTTTCGCGAGTCACTCGCGATCTTTCGTGGCTGAAAAAAAGAAAACCGCCGTGAACGTGCTTTAAACGTAACGATTCGGTGAAAAAGTTTTCCTACCTAGGCGAACGAAGCAGCAGTGACGGGACGGGTAGTGGATGAAGGAACGGACGAGGACGAGGGGTAGAAGTGGCGGCGGCGGTCGCGCGCGTACCGATAAAATTCCTTCGCTCGCCTTTTTCCGGCCTCGGGACTCTCTCCCTTTTCCGGCGCTCTCCACCCACTCCCACACCTCCTCCCGGGAGAAACGCCGCGCCGGCAGCCGCGTGACATCGTGAAAGTATTTCACGCCGGAAGCATCGTGTACAAAAGGTAAAAACGAACGCGCAATTGGAACGCCGCGCAGTATCGCGATTTTCGTTCGATTCGCGGACGCGCTGGCTGCACGGGAAATCGTCACGGGAAGTTAATTGTGTTTGGCTATATCTTAATTCATCTCCTGCGAAATTAATCGCGTCGTCGTTCGATCCCCTGGATGCATGCCGCTTCAAGTTTATTTATCGATGAAAAAGGTATCGGTGTTTTATTTCGAACTTACAAACATAACTCGACGTGCTTTCTGTTGGAAATTTATTTCGAAGTTGTGCTTCCTTTTATTTTTCCCACGTCCCGTTTCGCCGGAAGAATTCTGGTGGACGATGTTTCCTGTAAAAAGAATTTCGTCGTCGTATTAAGCTTTAGCTCCGTTTAATATTGTGTTACTTCGGGCGATTGTACGGGAGCATCGAAATCGTACCGTACGCAATTTTCCTTTATTCTCCCGTGTACAACTTTGTTTTAATAATAAGGGGAACGATGCGTTTTCCGTCTTTCGCAGAATTCCGTTCCATTTCGTACAGCTGTTGCCTTCTTACTCCCGCTGTTGCCCCGCTATTTCTTCTTATTAGCATGCATTCTTATATTTCTCCCGCTGTCTCCGTCGCTCCTTTACTTTTCTATTATCATATTTTCCATGCTATTGTTACTGCACCGTGAGAAATCTCCAGATATTCATAGAAGCGCAATCTTTGCTTGCCATCCCTGCCGCTTTTCTCGTTTTAATAAATTCCTGGATGCAACGATTTTACCGTGCATTTATTTCCAGTATCATCGTCACGGGTGCGCGCACGCGCACATTAAAACGTCCTTTAATCTCACTGCGCAATCTAGAATCTCAAGCTGAATGAAAATGGATATAGTTGCGCGACAACCCTCTATAAAAATTTCAAATTTACTCAGTGGACAGATAAACTCTGCACACTTCGTACACTCGAGCGACCAGGATTACGATTTTTTTCAGGACCTTCCTGCATTGTCGTTCGCCGTAGAGAATCTCCATAAAGTATAACGATGAAAAAAGCCTGGGATATATTTTCCGAGAAAAGGTTTGCAGGGATACAGGCGAAGATTTAGCCGCAACGTACACTGCCCTTGGAATCGAGTATCGCAAACGAATCGATTATCGAATATCATAAACGAGACGTGATTTCGAAACTCGAATATCACAAAAGGGGCAATTGAAGACCTAAGTAGATGAAGGTGTTACGTCACATTTTTGGAGAAAGTAATTTTATTTAATGTTTCAGTATCCCGAGTACTACACTGCAAAACGTGTCCGCTCTACTATGACAAAAAACAGTGACATTTTTCCGCTTTAAATAGGTATAAAATTACAGCGTAAATATGGGAGCTATAGAATTCTATGGAAGACATATTCACGGCTGTTAGTCACATATTTCCGCTTTAATTTCATTCCTATTTAACGTGGAGAAATTGTCATTTATTTCCGCCATAGTATATCCGATACAGTTTGCAGTGTAATTTAACACTTTGACAAGTAAAAATATTTAAAATGAAATATTTAAAAAAAACTACGAGTTAATAAAGTTAGGAATTTCGCAGTTTCTACTGTGCGAAATCAATATTGTTTATTGCGATTTACTCAAAACTAGATTTGTCACATAACAGCTTTGTCCACTTAGATCTTCAACGAGTAATTCGTGGATGGACTAAATTACCGTTGAACACATCGATCAGAAAGGAAGTACCACTTGTACGAAGAACTAATCGAAGAAAGCGATACTCGATAGAATCACCGTCAGCGAATCCTTCTACAACCCCATTTTACATACTTGCGTTCTACTTGGATTTACCAGATATCGCTTCAAGGATCCTTCCGCTTCCATCGTCTAAAATCGTAAAACGAGTGGAATCCAGAAATCGACGATCCACGATTATTCCCTCCGGCCACGTGCGAACTGCTTCTCCCGCAGAATTTATACCCTTCCTTGTCTGCCTGTGGAAGCACGTCGGAGGGGGCCGTCTCCCCGCCACCTCCTACCCCTCCATCACGCGGCGAGCGCCTCGTCGCGTCGTGTCGACGGGCGATCTCCTCCTCGGAGAAGCGAGAGGTTCGATCGATAATCGTGTATCGCGGATAGTGGCTTAAGGGGTACTCGAACGAGGAAGCAAGGGGTTGAAGGTGGATGGAAGGTGGACTGGGGCGAGGAGGTGATCGGGGAGGGGACAAACCAGCTTTACTTTTGCGATAGTCGAACGTGCGGCGTCGTTCGCAGCGATGGGTAGGGCCGCGGAGGATCGAACGTGGAGGAGGAGGAAGAGGAGAGACGCATTAAGGGTGGAAAAGGGTGGGTACCGAGGCGGTGGAGGGAGGAATGGTCCACTTCACAGGATCACGTATCCTCGATGGCTCACGTCCTCGACTTACAGTTTCCACACGATCGCCAGGGCATCCTGGGTACGGCCTCCTGTTCCTTCTCTCGATCCTCTTCACACGTTGAAAAGCGACGGTAGCCCTCCTTCAAACTTACCAGTCTCTCTTTCTCTCTTGCCCTTTCGCGCACACCTCGACTTCCGACGCGGATGGGAGGACGAGTCGATGTCGCGTGTTTCTTGGAATTTCAATTTACTCGGCCCGCGGAGCGCGATCCTGGCCAAGCGATACTCGCCTCGCGGAACTCGATCCTTCGGTTCGCGCAAGGGCCAGAAGCCGGCGCGGCGATAAGCTGGCCGCTCGAGCACCAAATGACCCAACTAGTTGCCTTATTTCATAGTTTCTATGGACGCCGGTCAAGTGGCTCAAGCGAGTTTACCCCTAACGTCATCTTCCGTTCTTCGAACGGTCCGACGGTCGTTGCTTATTTATAATGTCGATTGATGTAGGGTATTAAAGCGTTGGGATCGCCGGTGAACGAAGGGTCGTGGATTTGAATTTAGGGTCGATAACACTAACGTTCGGCGACCACCGAAAAGATTTGAAGGTTCCACTCACACGATCTTCGAACTTCGTTCCCCTTCTCCGTTGCAATTAACGCGCTTTAATGTATGCGGGGCTCATTTGGCGAGAGGAGGAGCTAGTGGTGGAGGAGAAGTGGCAATGTAGAGAGGAGACACCGGCCGCTGTGGATCCTCGCTGGGTGCGTCACAACGTAATGCTTTTAACGTCGGGGACGGTAAACTCTTTATTTGCGCGTGATATACGAGCGGATCCCTCTGTTCTCCGCGCGCGCGGATTAAACGAGGTGGGTCCAGGAGCAGGAGGAGCGTCGTCGATGGACTTCGTTTCTAGAGTCCTTTCATTATCCCGGGAACATGGACGCCTGCAAGGGAAGAGAAGGGTAGAAGCGTCGTTGGAGGGGTGGTGGAAGGCTGTTAGGGGCAGAGTGGGTGGGTGGGGGTGCTGGTAGGGAACAGGGCCTAGCCCAGTTGCTCGCGTTCGCTGAAACGAAGGGAGAAGGAGGTGAAGGGGGTCGTGGAAAAGCGAGAGGGACATCGGACCAAGAGAGCGAGGCAAGTAGAGGAAGGTAGAGAATGGCGAACGAGTGGAAGCTGACAAGGAGCGAGAGAGTCCGAGGGTTAGACGCAGGAAAAGGGAGAACGGGAGGCCTTGGATGGATCGGCGGCGGAGGGGCGGGGTGACGGTGAAGAGGGCATTAGAAGAAACAAAAGGGGTATTTTCGTCGCGGCGGCGAATCCAAATGGAGAGAACTGGATTTTTCTCTTCTTCGTTCTCGCGCAAACCCGTCGTGCGACCGACCGACCGACCGACCGACCGAGCGACCGACCAAACCTTCCATCCAAGCCACCCACCTATCCGGCCGCGTACCTCATCCTCTTCCTCCTCCACCTCTTCCCTCGCAATCCCCGACTGCCCACGTGCCTTTATGTCCGCGCTCTCCAAGGATTAATGTCGCACGGCACGCTGCCAAAAATAGAATGGCTGACCCGCACGAATATTCTCGTCGACTTTAAAGCGCCGCGCCCGCCCGCCTGTCCGGGTGATAAAGTCGCCAGGGGTTGCACCTGACGGCCGACGCGGGGTGCGTGCGCGTAGCTGATGCGCCCGTGGCGTCTGCAAGTAAGCCGCACCATCACCGCACCGGTGCACCCCAGTGTCTCGTAACGCGCATCCACCTCTCCTGTTTATGAGTTTAATCGAGATTCGTGACGAAGGATCATGCGCGGATTAGGCAATAGGTTAGCATTAGAATTGGTACGAATATCCGGTCAGTCGCGACAGACGGTAGAATATTTTTCAGGGCGATAAAAACGACAGTGATTTCTAAACGAGACCCTAGAGGGGGGCCATAGACAGTTTAGTCAATTTTCCACGAGCTTGAGAAAGAGCGAGGGAAGCTTCGTACCGACGTAAAGTACAAAAGCCCGAGTTCCCGTCTAATCTCTCTAAAAGAAAATGTCCTCTGGCCGTGTCTCTACTAAAATCTCACCCCCCAGTTCACTTCCCCTTTTCTTTTTACAAAAACTCCCGAGATTCTCGCGCGAGTCCTTCAGAGCCCGTCATCTCGGCGAGTAATTCGTGCGCCTTTACGGCGCTCCCTCGGCGCTCGCCGAGGTGCCCTTACGCCCTAGAAACTACCGTGCGACGAGGATTAAATTTTCCTTCGTACGACGAACCATCCCGAGAGGACGAGGATGACGTTCTCGCTGGACTGGATCCTCGAGACGCAAGAAAATCCGTGGACGTGGAATCGACCCTGCAACGACGAGACTTATAAGGACGAAGTATGCGAGTGAACGAGAGGAAAGAGGACAACGGCGATGCCATTGGCCAACGTGGAGGTCCGTTACGTGAACGTCACGCGAGGCCAGAAAACACGTGATGGGAGGAGGGAGATGGCGTTGGTACCTGGGGGTGGGAAAGGCACTCGACGTCCGTGCCCGCTTTCATGTAAACCGAGTTGTCGCTTAAGCGTCACGCGCGCCCGGCCTGTCCAAGCTGTGGCGAGAGGAGTGGAAGGACGAGAGCCGGGTGTACCGGGTGGCGCTCGAAATAAGGTACGCGCGTCGCGTCCCGCCGCGTAAATATTTAGAGGCGCTCTTTTTGTCGTGAGAGACGTGCGCGGGCGGGGAGTGGGCGCGTGAGGATAAGGAAGTTGGAAGAAGAGGAAGAGGAAAGAGGGAGAAGGAGAATAAAGACACGCGGAGCGGTGGAACGACGGGGGATGAAACTGGAGAATACGATGCGTAGAGAGGAGAATGTGCGACGGGATGACGGGGTGTAGGGAACGACGGGAATGAAAGAAAGGGAGATAAAGGGCGAGGGCTCGGTGAAGCGTGAGACTTATGGAGTGAGCGTGGTGGAGAGGACAGGAGAGGGTGGAGAGGAAGGAGTGGCGAGGAAGGGAGAGGATTGCGCGTGGCTGCGGAGACGCGAGAGGATCGGACGAAGGGAGTTGGGGTGACGGCTAGCGAAGGTGGAAGGGTGGAAGGGATGGAAAGAGGGAGAAGGTCGTGGGGTGGCGAGCACGTGTGTACGACATGTTGCCTCGCGTGGTACCGCGCTCGGTTCACCACCCAGGGGCCCCGGTGCTTCCTCTCATGCATTCATTATTTTCTCGTCTACGCGGACGGTGACTACTACACGCGACTACTCCTGCTGTTGCTGCGTCTGCGAGGAGTGCGCCACGTCTGCTACCAGAAACGTTTCACGACTACGTTGAAAGCGGAGGACGACGACGACGACAAGCGTTATCCGCACCCCCTCTTCCTTCCCTCCGGCATCGTCCACCTCTCGCTTTACCTCGTGTCTCCTTTCTTTTCCTCGTATCCTTCTCCTCCTTCGGCCGTTCGTTCTCGCTCGCGCGAAGCCCCTAAATTATTTTAAACCGTTGTCCCGGCGCAATATGACGCTGGCACGCAGGAGGGAAGCGTCGGTGGCCGCGCGTCGCGACGCCTCCGCGTCCCGTCGCCTCGCGAGCACCCTACGCCGCGCCGGTGGATTCCGACGTTGAAAAAACTCGCGGCACAGGTGGAGTCCCCGGAATATAGGGGTGCTGTCGAAAGCACGGCAGGGACGTATATTTGTTTGAAGGATCGCCGGGGTCGTCGAGGAAAGAATGGCCGGCGATTACATTGCGCGCGCGAGCGCCTGCTTTTCCACACGAGGGGTCTACGCTTACGCGACGCGATGCCCCTTGAATCATTGCGGAATTGCGTGCATAAAGCAAGGTGCGGTGAATCGTGCGAAGAATCGGCAAGGATCATCCCCGAAGTGATCGATTGACGATATCGTTCTCTTCTCTATTTCTTAATCTTCCGTTACGCTTCTACGTCCGAAGAAGCGCGGTAACAAAGCGATAACTGCTAATTAGTAAGTGTACGAAGTGAACCGACGAAGAACGCGACCTAGCTGGTGAGTCACCTCGGGAGAAAGTTGAAATGGAAGGGGAGATTATCTTAAAAATTTCTTAATCCCCGAGGGACTCTTCTCTTAAATGGAAATACGGGTGATGCTAATGCTCCGCGGCAGTTCTCGAGGTGTTTCGTCCGCGTTAATCTCCTCGCGGTACGTAGCGAGCATAATTGCGCGGGACGAGAGAGAGAGCTGGCGCGGGAGGATGGGTGGTTAAGAAGAGGGGAGAGGGGGGTGGAAAAAGAAGAGAGAGAGAGAGAACTCGACGGGCTGGCGGCGACGGTGGTGCGCGAACGTTCGAGAGTGAGACGGAAAGTTGAAGATAACGCGTTCTACGTGACGTTATTGCAATAAGGTCGACAATTTGCACCAGGAGCAAGATGTCGGCCTGGCCGTGGTAGGGGCCAAATGGAAAGACGAGAACGTAAGAAGGAATAGTAGTGCTCCGTTAGTCGTAATGGTACTGGGTGGTAGTCGAAGCGGTTTCGCCAGTGGCGTGGCGCTGGCGGAGAGTGAGAATCAGGAGGAGAACCTGGATGAGGAGAAGGAGGAGCAGGGTCAGGAAAAGTAGAAGAAGAACCGGCAGCGGCGGCGGCGCGACGGCAGAAGGAGGAAGCGGACTCGTGGACCAAGAGATAAGACCGTAGTTCTACGAGTTGAACCGTAGTAAGCGCGGAACTAAAAGTTCGTTCTGATATCAGTTGCCGCGTGGAAAGTAAGGTACTACCTCGGCTGCTCTTACCTCTTCGAGAACTGTAACTCAGGAACGCCCGGAGAGTTTGGTATAAGTTATTTTATTAAATCCACGCCCCGGGGAAACTGGAGGGGAAGGGGTGGAGTAGAACGGACACGAAGAGGAAGAGGGGTTGGGATAGTATCGGGGCCACCGAGGGTAACTTGACGACCGGGGGGTGGCTGGGAGCGGAAGAGAAAGGGAACGAACGGAGGCCGCGACGAAGGCCAGGCCGGAAAAGCAGCGTAATGAAACGAGGACTAAGAGGAACTAAGAGGAAACGGGGGAAACGCGTCTCGACCGAGGGGACTTCGGAAAGACGAGCCGTGGAACGGTGGACTCTGGGAGGAGGAATGAAAGAAGTGGGAGGATCGTGTTCCATGCGGAGGAAGGAGGTCGAACGTCGTAGTAGCAAGGACCTACCTGGATGGCCGAACCAATGAAGGTAGCGAGCGTGTCGTAACTAACGCGAGCATCGCGCCGTGTATGATCGATGCCTATCCTCGAGCTAAATGAGAGTCGCTCCGACGTGGTGGCCGCTCTCTTCTACTATTTAGGATAGCCTGGGCGTGTTTGGCGAAACGTGAAAAAGTTTCGGGCAGAATTAACTCGACACGAGACGGGAGAGGTGAGAAAGGTCTACGCCGTGATGGGAGGAGGGGTGAGTGGGAGAGCAGGTCGAAGTTCTCGCGCCTGTGGCTTTCGCTTATTTAATGCATACGCGCTCGGAGGGTTCCTTAATGATCCGTGGAAGAAGTTAGTTTCGGGAGAATCTTTAGTCAAGGTCGGGCCGCGCGAGGTCGAAGAAAGGGGGACCCCCGAGATGTGCTCTTGACGAGGCCGCTAAGTTTGGTTGTTCTGTATCGTGTCATGAATAATCTCGGAATGCGGCCGTCCCGGAGGATAATTGAGGATCCTCTCGGAACTCTTCTCAACAGGGGGAACCAGTTTTAAGTTGTAGAACTATTGAATTTACGTTGTGAAATAATTTGTAACGATGATGGCTTATTAATTGCGTTGCGGCGAACGTTTTTGTACGATTATTGTTTCGCCGAGGACGACGTTAACAAATTGTTACTACAAAGCGTAGGATGTACGCCCCCAATTTTGGCCGACTCGCAGGGTACCTTTTCTTGGAGAACTTGCACATGTTTGCGAAGAGCAGCATGATTCCCGTCTGATTCTCTCCGGTCGTTGGTGCTCGAGTTTCCCTTCATCCTTTTTGCCTCTCCGTTCTCCTTGGCTTTGAGGTCAAAGAGAACATAGGTGGCCCCTCAAAGCCTTGTTCTTCGATGCTTGCACGCGTGTGTGCCAAATTGGTAAAGCAGTCTCTCCGAGGGAAGCAGGAGAGAAACTCGTGCTTCGTTAAAGGCTCCTTGGCGAAAGAATCAATAGATGGGTTCGCCCGTGATTCGCTGAAGCAGACAATGACGGGTTAAGGAACGCAAAGCGTTGATTAAGACCTCCCCGTGCCATATTAATTACGAAATTGTAGAAACGACAACAACCAATTGCACTTTAATATAAACCAAGTAGACACGAGAGCGGGTCGTTGAAATTCACCGATATCAAAATATCACGAACTACACTTGAACTGCTTCGCTTCTCGGCGAAAGTCGGCTAACTGGAAAAGAATCCTGGAATAGGGTGGTGCCCGCGTTACGATTACACCGGAGAAATTGCATAAAGAAGGGGCTTTTCTCGACGCTCGTTCGCTCGTTCTTGAGAGCAAACGAGAAGCGAGAGCTTTGGAAGGGACGCGGAAGAAAAGAGCGGCAGAGTGCGGAAGAGGGGAGGTACGAACGAAGGGTGATCATAGCAAGCGGAAGAATGGAAGGGGAGGAGGTGGAAGGAGTATTTCCGGATGATGGTTCGCGATGTTGGCGGCCTCAGAGGGGTGGTAGACTCGTCGTCGACGCAGTCTCGGTGGAGGCAGGGACGGGGTGTGCGAACCGATGGAGGGCGGGTTGGAGGTTCCATTCATTTGCCGGCGTTACCGCGAGTGGCTGGCACGCTTTTTTACGAAACTAATTGAATGCAGTCCCCCGTTACAATGCGCCAATTACCGGGAGAACTCTCGTCCGCCGATTCCCTAGTTTCTCGCGCCCATCGCGATGGACAATATTAAGTCGGCGCCGATTTGGCAAAACAGTAGGTTCGTAATGGCACTAATTAGGTGTACTCTCCTCCCTCTCTCTCTCTCTCTCTCTCGCTCTCGCTCTCGCTCTCGCTCTCTCTCGCTTTCTCGCTTCATTCCTCTCTTCCACTTCTTCCATTCTCCACCATCCGCTCCTCCCTCAACGTGCTCTAACCACGCTTTTCCATCCTTCCGACTCCATCCCGTGCACCCCTTCGTTCTATGCGACACCCATCCCTTGTACACTACTCATTACAGTTTACCGTCTACCGTGCCGGGCCTACAACGCAGTGACGCGTTGCGTACACGAGCGTCGAGCCTCGTCGTCGTCCCTTTTTCCCTGAAAAAGACATTCCCCACGGCGATTCGCGTCTACGTTCGATCCTCCGATCCCCGCCCGCTGCGTTTCCCTTAGAACGTGTCCCGTCGTTGCCCTACCCCCCACGAAGCATAATGGCCTGACGGTTTGCTCCTTTGTGGAAGGGGCGAGCGAAGGGTGAAAAAGGAAGAGAGAGAGAGAGAGAGAGAGAGAGGGGGAGAGA
This sequence comes from Tiphia femorata, assembly GCA_944319695.1. Taxonomy (NCBI): domain Eukaryota; kingdom Metazoa; phylum Arthropoda; class Insecta; order Hymenoptera; family Tiphiidae; genus Tiphia; species Tiphia femorata. The sequence continues at coordinate 9,851,750 of OX090902.1, forward strand.
GAAGAATAAGAGAAGGAGAGAGAAAGAGAGCGTTACGGGTAGTTTCGTGCTCGTGAATGACGCAATCATTTCCCACCCTTCGACTACCCTTGTATTATTCCAAACAATCATCTTTCCCTGCTTCCGGATCTACTCAACGTGGCTAGTCTGTCTGGTGCAGGACGAATGCGCGATGTTACGATAATTTGAATTTTCGGATGGGGTCCGTCTCCTGCATGACGCATGTATGCGAAAGATTCTTGGGGTAACGGTATTGATACGGTCGAAGGCGTTCCGGAATTGAAAGCGGTAGTAAAACGTGTTCTGCACAGATTTAGGAGCGAAGAAACTTGGACAGTGTGATTCACGAGAGAGGGACGCAAGGGAGGATGCGGGCACGAGACCAAAAAATATTGTGCAAACAAATGAAATTGCACATCAGGCCATAGGAAACGAAACTATTTTTATTTGTAATTGCAGGCGTTGTAAATAACTCGGTAATACTCATATCTCGTACATCCTGTGCAAGGGAATTTAAAAGCGACGAGTACAAATACCGCGAGTATCGTTTGTCATCGTACAATCCAAAGATATTCGTCGATCGAGAAAGGCGATATTTTTTTGAAAATCGTTTAGTATCAATCGCGCTGATCGATAATGTCATTCGTTGGCGCGAAGCGCGACGACGGACGAGAATAGTGAAATTCTTGCAGGAGGGCTTGTGTATTTTTTTCTCGACGTTCTCGAGGCGTGTCGGGTGGAATATTTTTTCCGTTAATTTGGATTATGTACCGGCACGCTTTAACGAGATTTCCGACGTCGGGTGAGGCGCGCGCGTCCTCCGCAGACGCCAGGGTGTCGGCGTCGCGTCGCTCCCGGGTAGTTGTAAGCGGCAGGTGTTAGCCAAACCGTATTAAAATAGTTTAACGACGGCAATAAAGGGGAAAGACCAGCGGCGAGTAGATTCCACGAAGGATGGCTCGTATCGCGGATGCCTCCACGGGCTTCCCCTTTTTACCGCCGCCGCGACCACCCCCGCCCTCGCCGTCTGCCACCGCCACCTCTGCTTTCCCTCAACGTTCACTGTCGGCACAAGGTTGAAAGTCCCTGCGGCTCGTTAATGTCACTTAAGCGTAGCCTTCGCGTAAGCAGGGGCGGTTCGGTTATTTTTTCATCGTGGGAGACGCGGTGCAGCCGTCGTCCTCGGAGCTTTCTCAGAGATCGCCGTGCGTCGCGTCGCGTCGTATAGAAGAAGCTGGCGATCGAGAAATCGATTTCATAGGTGTATCGACAAACCTTAGCTCTTTGCGGAATCGTTACGCGCGGAATCGAATCTACCGGAAATTTATCGGGTACATCGAGACCCACCGAATTGTCGATAAAGTTATTCGAAGTTATTTGGGTGTGTAAATTAATTAAAGAATTTTAATTGGGATTTGCCGTAGCTCCAGGATTCTGCCCATCTCGCGTCTCACGGATTGATCGCCGGATTTAAATTGGTAATTGCGCACGGTAGAGAAGAATCCAGGTATGTGAATTTTCAAGATACATTCATTGTCATCGAAAGCCAATAACGATTACCATCCCCGGAATACTTCGATACTTACGGTTTCGGTCGGACGTGTCGTACGTCCTATCGGCCGTGCATTTTGACAACTAATGGCCGCCATCGTCCGTCCCGTACACGCAAACTGCATTTACCATACATGGAAAAATATCGCTTCTGTCGCAAGTACTAGTAATCGACTCTCGTTTCGCCGGTCTCGAACGTTTCCGTTCGCTTCGTCGACAGTGCAACGCCTCGGACATAAAGTATTCCATTTTTCCTGTCTCCCGTATTTTTCATGCAACTTAACGCGAACGTCGGCGCCGAATTTCGCAGGATGCAACGGAGAAACAGCAATCTATTTTCCCATGCTTGTTTCTGAATCGAACAAAAATGAAGTTGAATGTTACGGCGAAGCAAAAATACCGCAGTTATTTCCGTCGTAGATCAAAATCAGAGGACCATCCTCCTATCCTTCGTCACGTACATTCGATTAGCGGACGAATCCTCCGAAAATACGTGGCAACGTAAACTCTAATCATCCGAGTTCTCACCCTTCCTCGATCATCCGTTTCAATTACATCCTCCCTCGAGGCTCGATCTTCTCTCACAAATGACGAAAATATCACGTCAGGCGAGAACGGTGGATTCATCTCGCGAATGTACCATCCAAAGTGCACGGCAACATAATTCTCGAGGGTGGAAGTATATGGGGATCGTAGCGAGCAGCGAAAGAGAAAGTACGGCGATTCGCCGCCCCCTCAGGTATAAGTTGAGCGAGCGTCTGGAGACACTTTGTCATCCAGGTTTGTAAGAACGAAGCCGGCATTATTTTTCGCATGGTCCGAAAAAGAAGGCGTGGAAGAAGCTGCGACGTCGCGACTGCCGTGACCGTGGGGGATGGTTCGAGGGGAGGGGATGGTAGAACTGCAGGAGGAAGGAAGGAAGGAAGGAAGGAAGGAAGGAGGGAAGGAATGAAGGAAGGAAGGAAGAGTGGGGAGGGAGGGAGAAAAGAAAGAACGGCGGTGAGGCAAGAAGGCAAGAAAGCAGGAAACGCGCTCGCTCGAAAGGTAGGCGGGTGAGAGGAAGGAACGCGAGCGAGAGCAAGCTCCGTTCCATCCCTCGCCCAGGCTGCTGGCCATCCTCGTCGGTTCGGTATTAAACCCAGGGGTGAAGCACGGGAACGAAACCCTGGGAGAGACCAGGAGGAGCCAGCCAGTCGCGAGCACGATTGTCTTAAATTTAAATAATCACGGAAAAATGTTAATGTCCCGCGCGGCGTAATTCAATGATAAAACAAAAGGAAAGGGAACCGTACCTACGGTTGGTGCCCCACCGGAGTACGAAGAGTTGGCTCCGTGGTCGGTGGAGGAGACCGTCAGGGGTAGCGGGGTGGCAGAGCTGCGGGTAAGTAACGTAGGAAAGAATTGCCTCGGGAAAGAGGGCAAATTGAATTAATGCGAAAAAGGAATAAAAGTACGCGCCTAGCGGAGGGGGGGGGGGGGGGTAAGGTGGGCGGTAGAAGGGAAAGAAAGATTAAGGTTAAGATACGACCGCTCGAAGGGGCACTCCGCGAGGAATATCCATCGAGAATTCCGAGGTCTAAGCAACGGTCGACCGGATCGATCGGTTTGTCGTTTTTCCTTCTCTAACTTTCTCCCTCGTTTATTTCTCCTCGTTCGGTGCACCGCGCCGCACGGATTTCCGCTCGCGCAATCTTTTCGTTCAACGCAAAGGTTTCGTGTCCCGCGTCGCTCAAGCACGCTCCCTTAATTTATACGTTCGTAATTCGGTATTACCAGGTGGTATCGATACTTTTAATTTCGCATTCCCTCTGCAGATGCAAATGGTTTGATATTGTTTTTCGACAGTCCTCGTGTATACGGTAACACGGCACCCCTGTGTCCACTATCGTCACTCGCTTACTGAATTTTTCAACGGGAATACCCTCGGAGGTTGTCTACATCGCGTACAGTCACAGACGTTATACTCGTATATGTATGTGGACTACCACTCGAGGCTCGACCGCCGTGCTGCCGATCGCGCGCGTGACGTTCCTCAGGAGCGTCGGTAGGAACCTACGGCAGATGTGCCTGGGTCTATCTGTGTGATTAAAAAATATCTCCTGTATGCTCCTAACGATGCTCCTGAGGCGCAGCGTCACGCGCGCGATCGGTAGCTCGGCCGTCGAGCCTCGAGCGGTAGTGGGGGTGCAGTAGGCGGGGCTTCGGAAATCGGTCCGAAATGTGCAAATAATTCCGAGCACTGCTCTACAATAAACTAATCAGTATCGTTCGAGTGGTGTGCGCAAATTTAATTGGGTCATTTCAATCCCACAGAGCCCACAGTACCCGATTATATTACGAGCACGTGTTCTTTGTTATCACGTTACCTATAGATTCGTCGAAGAAAATTCGCGCGGGCTGTGATTGGCTTCCTTATTCTGCGAAGTTCACACGGAGTTTGTAGTCCCGCATTTGTAGTTCCGTTGTCGAAGTGAGTAGATGGTTCGGAAACGCTTGTAGAGCGAATGGAAACCGTTTTCGATAAATTCCACGTGGTCGAGCGCCGTTCTGCAACAGCTTCGGTGAACCAGGGCTACTCGAAGAAACACCTGAGGACTGACGTAGCATGTCGTATCTCCCATGATGCCACATTAATCCGAGGTTATACGAGCGGTTGAACGGCGAGCTGGCACGTTTATGGTAAGCTGAGAGCACAATTTTTCCCCAAAATGGCTACGCATCGTTCGTTCATTCTTGCGTACCGCGGATATCAGTATGGTAAAGAAACGACTTTGGCGCGCATGCATCTTTTCTCGTGCATTCCAATCGCTTCTTTATAGGAACCGGTTTGGTTTATGCTCCGCGTGGAACGCGAACCGCGATGCTCGATAGATGTAGCTTTGATATTAACTTTCCTATATACGTGAAAGTACTATTGTTGCAAGGTAAACAGTGTAACAACGAATTCGAGCTGAATGTGCATCGCACATTTTTTCTACGTCGAATGGTACGATCCACGGGAGAATTGTGAGTTTTTGAAAATATCTTCGTACACTCGTTGCATGTAAGTTTGAATTATTTTCTTTTTTTACGGACACATCTTCGTCATTTACACGCTACGTTTTAATGCGTTCAGTTCATGTTAATTCTACCTTCGCCGTTTCCTCGTCTGGTTTTCCTTGAGGAAATTTTCCACAAGGGTGTCCCCTACAATAAGTAAGTAGTTTGCTCACCGCGCATATTGTTTATGTCATGCTCGCGCGTTGTAAACAGAGGGTCGCGAGTTTCATGAGAGGAGGTTGTAACGGACTTGAGGACTTCTTGCGGTACTGTTATGCTTATACCTGAGAGTGCCACTCTCATTGTGAATATTACACATCGTTTAGTATTTTTACATTATACGTAAATGAGAAGGCGCGCAGGAAATGCAAATTATGCATTTTATACAGGGTGTCCCAGAATTCACGAATAAACTCTAGCGTGGGACGTTGGGCGACTTAAAACAAACACAAAAGTCCTGGGCCATTATTCAATATTCGCAATGTTTATTGAGAAATTAATTGTGGAAGATCAAAGAAAAGGGCGTCCGTCAAAATAGCAGCGGGAGGTGCGCTGGAGCCACTGCGAGCTGTAAGACGACCCAGTTTACCAACAAACAAATGCGGGGCGCGGTAAGGGAGAGGATAAGACGCCGCTGCACGGCCGGTTTCTTTTGCATTATTCTTCCGCTTACCGCGCCCCGCATTTGTTTGTTGATAAACTGGGCCGTCCTTATTTTGACGGACGCCCTTTCCTTTGATCTTCCATAATTAATTTCTCGATAATTATTGCGAATTTCTAATAACGCCACAGGACTTTTTTGTTTGTTTTAAGCCGCCCAACGCCCCCCACGGGAATTTATTCGGGAATTCTAGGACACCCTGTATATTCAAGCGAAAATATGTTTTCGCCCAGACGTAGAAATTATGAAAATTAAAATTTATAGCTAATACGTCGATTTAAATTTTCACAGAGTTTAACATCAAAACGCGGATCTGATATCGCATTTGCAATAATTGATAATCGAGTTTTATCCGCGTCACGGTACTTCGCACGATTCCTTTTTCAATTCGATTTGAGCATTATTATTAAAGTACAGCGGAGAGGGAACGGTGGAATAGAAGAACGCTCGTGGAAGCAGCGCTCTTCGTTCCATAATAGGAAACGAAGGAAATCCTCTCGAATACGTGATATCGGCTCGAGCATTGTACGAATATCTCCCCATACATTCTTCGCGAACTAGGGAATCTACTTTAACGAGATATCGACCTTTTTGGATTTTTATCAATAGAACTCAGCAGTTGGTTGTACGCGTAATATGAAGGAATTATTTTTTTAAAATCGCGTAACGTCGTAAACGACGCCGTATTGCGCGCATTGGAATCCAATTCCGTATTCTCCTCCGAACGTTTCTTCAAGAAGAAGGAAAACACGAGCGCAATCTTCCTTAAGAAATTCATAAGCGGTCGTTCAAGATTACTGTTTACATTGCGCTTAGGCGCCCTCTAACACGATGTAAACCCTCTCCGTGGAGTTATCCACGAGCGAGATAACAAAATGATCGAATCATAGGGCGACCGTTTCGCGATACATCGTGCACGCGAGTATACGTACGTGGAGGAGTGGATGGTATAGATGGGAAGGAAGGCATTGTGGGGTGCTCGCGTGTACGTGAGGCGTACGTGCGGCATCGATGGCTGCGGTACCGGTGGCGGGGACTTTTAGAACGACGAAATCGTGCGCGGCATCATTCCTGGGCTCCTTGCATGCATAAGATGCATACACCATATCCGAGCGCGTTCGCGCTCTACGCTCCCATCCATTCGCCCTTCCAACTTTCACTATGACCATCACTTTTTACGCCTTTCTCACTCACTCCTCTTTATTCCCCTTCGTCATCTACGCCTAACCCCTTTCTTACCCTTCGAATAAAAATGCGTAGAGTGCGACTCGATCGAGAGCAGTTCACCAAGCAAATCGAGGTGGTGCGCAGATTTCTCTGGAGAAAAGGAGTGTTTCGCGAAGGGAGTAGAATGGAAGGTAAAAGCTTCAGGAAGCAATGGACAGAATCTCGCGCGCGTTTCTGTAATTAATTCGAGAGGGAGGTGACGCGGTGAGGGGGCAATATCTCGAATCCAAAAGCAGAGAGTGCTCCTGAGTATTTCCACTTGCTGCCGGATCGCACAGTAATTATTGACGTACCGCCGCTCTGTAGTTCGCGTATGCCCGCCAGAATTCCAACTACGTCGAATGGTTGGCTTTCGAATTTTCGATTGGCAAGCGTGGTTCGATAGTCGGCTGGTGAAAGTCCGGAGACTGGGGATGGATGGAAAGCTCAGTGATAGAAGGGTGGCGAAGGAATGTGGGATGGGCACGGGATAATGATAATGCGGGGAAAAAGAATTGCGAGAGAGAAATCGCGTGGGGATGTAACGAGGGGGTGAGAAGTAGTCTTGACGTAATGATACGAAGAGAGACGGACGGGATAAGTGTTAGGAGTGGAGAATGGAGAAGGCAGGACGGAGAGAAAGGGTAAGTGTGGGGAAACGAGCGAGATAGAGAATGTTAATGAAAGATAGGGCCTATCGCGAGGGAATGGAGTGGGGGCGAGGCGTAGGAAAGAAGGGCGGGCGATAGTTCTACTCTGTAAAAGGGCGCGCGAGAAGGTGGCGAGAGGGGAGTAGGTCGCTCGCGTGTACCGAAGCAGGTAGGCACTCAATTCCACAGTTAATACCTCGACTTCGTACCTGCGCTGCGGCATTTCATATCCTCTTCACCCCCTTCTCAACCACCACGCTCATTTTCCCTCACGACACACCCCGTTACCGGTGCCTCGTGCACGAGCGACGAGAGAGGGTGGATCGAGGGGTGGAAAATCACGTTTCACTAATACATAGGGATCGAGGTCTGGTTCTACCGGCCCGTCGCTCATTTCGTTCGTGTCGGTGTTGCTGGGGACTTTCAAGAGTGTAGGTGCTCTCGCGAAGAGGATGAAGAACTTTCTGCGACGTTTTCAGTGAGTGTTGTTTAATGTGGCATCTCCTTTTTCCTAGCCTTCTCTTCGCTGTTTTTATTCGCGCAGGGGGAGTAGTTTGGGTGCTCGATCCTTTCTTCGTTTATCTTTTCGGGCTATTTTTCAACGACGAGAACGTTGCCCGTTATTTCGTCCACGGTCTTGCAAATTGAAAATCGAGCGATTGATGACGCGCGCGCGTTGTATATTTATTGGGATTCACCGAGCAATTTTGCAATACGGCTCATTGAATAAAAATATTGGCTTCGGTTAGTCGCGCGGTACGCGTATCGATTAACGAAAAAAAAGGAGGTGGGAAAAAAAGGCTAATGCTCGGAAAAGCGGGATAATAAATTCATGTCTCCATGGTAATGGATGAAATTGAAATTTAATACCGACGGGCAATAACTCAAGGAATTGACAAAATTTCAGTCAGCTTTTCACCCTACGACCGTAAATTTCGAAAAGCGAATTACCCGTTGCGCTTTATCGTTTTCCAGCAATCTGTATTTCGTTATACGAAAGTTATTTCAGAAAGCGCGGCCGATACGATCTTCCTATAACTCATATCAAAACTCGATAATCGAGTAAAACTTCCCGTACGTTACCCGTCCAATTTCGTAACGGCTATTATCTAACGAAGAGCAAGTAGATTGTACCACGCGTCATTCAAATCGCATTTTCCGCAGCCGATTGCTAATCGAATCGCGACAATCGCATTCGGATAATTTACATTGTTCGACTCGGCCAAGACACTTGCGAACGTTCTGGCTAACGTGGCAATTTAAACGTGAATATTGAACGCACGGTAATCGATTCAACGATGCATAGTCAAAAATCTGTATTGAAGTCCTTCAAAACCACGAAAGCATCCCCTTCGTTCGCAAAAAATTCACCTGCGTCTTCTCGCCCTTTCTAACGCAGATTTGTCGATTTTCGGGTCGATCGTAGCGATGTCTCTGTCGAGCTGTGCGAAAGGTCGGAGCGCGCGAATAGCGTATCAGAAATTCGTCGTTCCGCCGCGCGACCGTGTAGCAGAGAATCGAATGAGGAAAAGGGTGGAGGAGGACGGACTATAATGGAGAGGCCGGGAGCGGCTACGAAATCCGGAAGCGGAGGACTAGATAGAGGGTTGATGTCCGGCGAACGTCTCCGGCGCCGGTTGAAAATGTTTCCAACCAGGGAGCGTGCGAGCGGTAACGGGGCAGCCCGACGTCTCTGTGACCCAGTTGAACGAAACTTTCTTCGATTTAGTATGTCGGGGCAACGACGTAGCGACATATGCCTTTATATCCACCGGAAGTCGTTCACCGTTGCTTCCTCCGCTTCCTCTTCTTCGCGCTTCTTCGGCCTCTCCGCCCCTTCGTCTTTCAAACCTCCTTTCTTCCTCTTTCCTTAGCTCCCAGACAACCGGCAACGAGTCGAGTCTTTCGCCACCTTCTCTCTCCCCGCGAGACCCTCCTCGAAATCCTCCTTTATTCCACGCGTGCAAAACTTTCCTCCCCGCACCGTCTCCACCCGCCTCGACTCCGTAACAAACTCTCTCGCGTAAGGATTTTCGCATCGACCTCTTTTCACCCTCTCTCTTCCATCGTCGGCTCTTTCTCCTTCTCCACTTTCTACTTCGGTTCTTGCCTCGTTCCATGCCGCAATGAATAAGCCGTCGGATCGAATTGCCGGATCGCGATACACGATAGAAACTCAATTACGGCTGGAGTGAGGAGGGAGAGGGGAGGAGAGGTAGCATTCGTTCAGGGCACGGGCCAAATCGCGGGCATTCCGCTAATTGAAAATTTCGTAATCGAGCGTTCGGATAGTTTCCTCCCTCCTCGGTGGAGGCCCACTACCGCCGCATCGTGGAAGCGCGTGTGCGGTGAGAGCGCGGAGGGTGAGGAAAGGAGAGAGGATGCGAGGACGAGGTAGGTATAGGAAGTTACTGGCGATTCCCGATTTATAACGATCCTCGTAACGAACGGCACACGCACAGGTTGTCGTTGTTTTTGCTCCCTGCCCTCTTTCTACGTTCGATGTTCGCGGGTAATTGGCACCCACGCGTTCGCCGAGCTGTTAGTAAAATGTTTCGTATGGTTTGTCGGGTTAAGGATAATAAACAGCGTGTGGTGGACGCGCGGGTGGGTGATGGACGATGGATGAAAATTTGCCTTGGACAGTCCCCATTGTTCGATGTCCTTTGTGCTCTCTCGACGATGTAGTTGGACAGATGGGTTATTAATTAATAATTTTTCTCTTTCGCGGAAATAAAGCTGCTCACGATTACGCAGCGTGTTTTAGTAAATTGGGTACGTGTGTGGTTCTTTATATTGACTTGCGGACGCTTCATCTTCCGAATGGATTCATTAACCAAATTGGAGCGTCCGTGTTGCTTATTTAACTTATAACGGGAAAATTACAGAAGAAACTTGGGTAATTACGTTTATCATTTTGTTACACTTGTGAAAGATTGGCACGGGAAATTATTATTTATTTAAAGAAGTGTCGCTCTATTATTATTCTTTCACTTTCTCTCGCTGTCCTACTCTCGTCGCCTTCATGAAAATTACATGAGAACGTTCCATGAATAAAAAAAAAAGAAGTATAATATCTCAGCCACTCTCCGTCGTAATAACAAACACTCGTCGGCACATCTATTCTACTCCTCCTCCTTTCCCGTCCATTCTACCTTGGATTCCAGGGACTCCGAGGAATTCGCAATTTCACGTCGCTTCGGAAAAGCACGCGCCATATCTCACTAACACGCGCGACTGGCGCGCGCGACCTTTCGCGGACTCGTTACACGCACTTTGGGCTGATTTCCGGGTGCCGATGTAAAAGGAGGTGAGGGGGGTGCGTGCCCGCGTACGACGTCTCGCTCGTCGGATCGAGAGAGGATTCGCGACGTGAGTTGGCAAGGAGGTTGGAGGGTGTCGGAGAGAGCATTCTTGAGGAGCATTTCTCGCAGTAATCTTCCCGCGAGTAAGTAATGGATCTCGCTCTGATAAAGTCCGACCCACACTCGAGAAGTAAGCCATCCCTCCCGCCTCCAACCTGCCTGTCCTTTCACCCTTCTGCGAGTAGTTCCAACCACCTCCACGTCCCTCAGGCGCCCAACCTCACCTCCTAGCGCCCCCACCGCAAGTCCAAATTATACACACCTAAATGATGGATGGCTCCTCTGGCTCCCTTAAGATTGTGTTCGCTCGTGGAGTACCTTTCCACGATGCTCTCGGGCGCCCACCTCTAAGGGTGGTGGAAGCTTCTTATTTCGCTCCGAGGGTCACCCCTGAGAGCTTCTAACGAGCCTTCGAACATTGCGTGCTGAAAATGGGTAGTCGAATTCTGCTCGTCGAAATTACGGCGGCTCGATGGTAAAAATATTCGGGGCTTGATCGGTGGAACGAGGATTGTATACATTTGTACGATTCATCTGAATTACCTGCTACGGTCTGGATACTTTCATTTTTGCATGCGTGATTGCGAACGACTTGGAAAGACGACCGATGAAGAGTTCGTTCGAATTCTCGTTTATTCGCACTTTTCTTTTCCTCGCGAGGGCTCAATTCCTTCTTTATTCCTCGGCTCGTCCTGGCGATAAACCCGATCGTAGATCGAGCTGTCGAAGAGTCACGCGCGCCGTACTTCGATCCGCTCTTACATTTTTCGAGGACACCAAAGGAGAACACGTTCGCGGATTTACGAGCGACCCTTCGTGCGCGACCAGGGGCCCTTAAGTGTGTACCCAAAGTGTCGTTTAAAGTGCTCGAGCACCGATGCGAGACCGAATTAAGTCCTTAGGACCCGAATTAAGAGGACGGAGAGGCCCGTGCGCCCGTTCGTTTCCTTCGCGTTCAGACGTGCGAATTAGCGTCGACCTTTCTCGGGGTTCGTGCCACAGTGAAATTAATCACGCGAGATTTTGTAACGCGAGAAATGACGCTCACGTCGGTTGAGGGATCGCTCATGATTGTTCGTTGGAACGTTGAAGTAGCTTTATTTTCCGCTTCTGCAGAAGTTCTCGCTCTGCTATTTCTCGTAAAAAGAATTTTTAATCATTTTTTTTCTTCTAAAGCGAAACAACTAAGCGAAGCGTAGACAGCCGGAAGTTTTACTTGTATTTCTCGCGTTATGCTCGAAATCATTTCTCCCGAATACGAAGTTCTACGTCCGTCCCTACTAGCGTGAAGTCGAGCTTTGATTCTCACGCCGCCAGTCCCTTGTTTCCACTTCTCCGTACACGGGGAAAACAATTGAATTTGGACACGCGGTTGGGTAAAAGTCGCTACGGATGACGTTACTCGACGGGTGCGAGACATTTTTCGACTTCCCTCCGTAGCGTGCGGACGTCCGCACGCCAGAAATCATATTTCTCGATCGATTCAAAACGAGATTGTGCCTTTTACGAGGTGGGGAAGGGCCGATAGATCCGTGGAGTCGGGTGTGAAATCGCGACTTCGATCTCATCGGGTCTACCGGATGCTTCTCACCTTCTCGGATTGGGACTCGCTTCCGGCACTGCCGCTTCCTCGCATTTACTAGAACGCTTCCGCTTAGCCTCCCCCACCTTTCAATTTATAAATCGTCGCTGGATCGTCGATCAAACGAAAACTTACCAGAGATAGGTTGCCGCGCCGCAGAAGAGCATCGATGGGATCGTGTGTGCGACGTATTTCTTTGGAGAGAAATGAAGTTTACCCGACGAATCGACCCAAGTTTTTCACGAGTCTTACAATTACGAAAAAAATTGAGTTACAGTAAACCTAAATAAAAGATTGCGAAAAGAAATTTTCTCGGAGAGAACGTACTAAAATTCATATCTTTCCGATGCAGGGCTAATCCAATTACGAACGGCTCTGGTTATTTCCTTTATTTCGCGATCGATCTTCCATTCATTCCTTTTGAATGGAAAATTACGTCGGACCGTCGAGCCCTTCGAATCGTGCCATTTACCTAAACACATATTTCTCCGATTCTACAGACACGAGACAGCAGCAGCGGCGTGCGCCGCGATGCGCGGAGAGAAAGGAGAAGAGGGAAAGATTTTCCGTGAATTCCCTTGTTCCGGGACGATAATCGGGCGAACGGTGGTAGCGAGATTGGGACCGGCAAGAGATTGGGGAAAGGAAAAAGAGAGGAGCTCGAAAATCGTAGAAACCGCGAGGCGGGAGGAGACCAGAAGCACGCTTGCTCGAGGGACAAAAGAGAACTGGAAAGAGCATCGCTACGCGCCAGCAGGCATCCTCATCCACTATGGGGAGGTTTCGAGGAAGGGAGAGACGAAGGCAATGAGGATCCGTCGCTTTGAAACTTATCGCTCGGTTACGCCGAGTCTCAACAAAGTGAAATAGGCGAAAGCTCGCATTGTGCGCGTGCTCGATTCCTGTCCCGGAGATTCCTACTTTGAATCGATCGTAATTACGGATCCGCGAAAATTGCTGCGAGCAGGGTTGAAGGCGTGCTTCGTCAAGAATATTATTATTATAGTTATTACCGAAAGCTTTTCCTATACAAGTTTGCTACCCCAGATCGTGGAAGTATTCGTAGCGCGAACGCGAGACGAATATTTCTCATTCGCGAAAGGACCAAGACGAATGTTTCGCTTCGTCTATCATACGTATACGTCCGAGTTATTGGTCTGTACTCGCTAAAAATGAACCGGAGTTGGGATCTCAGGTAAACGTGGATTAACTTTGCGAACTTTCGCATTTAGCGCTCGTGACATTATAAATACACCATGGGAGGGAAAGTTCGCGTTAGCGTCTATTTCAATTTTCACGCATAAGTTTGGCCCCATTATTTTCATTATTCGTATACTTCGTCAACAATAGATCCAGCATCCCAACTGGATTTTATTCATCCGACGCTCTTGCCCCGAGTATGCAGAATAGGATCGTGCTGGAAGCATCGTCGAATAAAAGTTTCACGATTACGACTAAATTCGGAGAATTACCCTTCTCAATCTCGAGACAATTTTTCCCTATAATGCCTACGACCCTGAGCCTTGTCGGCGACAAGTAATTCCCAGATTATTACGCTAGACAGGAATCGCATTAGTTCCACCTGGATTTTCTCAAAAGACGCGGAAATCCTCGATGGTATGCGGGAGCGAGCGTACCCACGTTCTGCGATTAAGAAATCCGGTGAGTCCTCGAAGACGTGTTCGCGAACGACAACGTGGCCCGGGCCGGCGAGCAATCTACCAGGAAGTTGATTTCGCCTTTATAGCCATTTAACGAGTAATCGCACCTCTGATACGACGGCGCGTAATCTTCTCGAGGGTGAGCCGGTTTCTTCCACCTCCTCCTTTCTCCAGGAAAACACAAAATCGAGCGAAGAGGGAAGGAGAAAGAGAAGTCTGGCGAAATAGAGGATGGCCCGCGAGGTAGGTGACGCACTACGAGATGAGACGAGGAGGGAGAGTACATCCCAATAAATGCTCTCCTCGGACCGAGAATGAGAGAGAGAAAGCTCGAGGATCCCATCCGTTCACGGATTACCTTCCTCGCGCTCCGTCTTCCACCCTCCCACTCTTTATCCTTTTACCCCGACGTATACGTCCCATGCACCAGGGACGCTCTCCTCAGGAGTAAATTGCGTCTGTCAAATCCGTCCTCGTAAGTCTTTTCTCGATATTACGGATTCCGTTACCATTACCGGAAGTCGAGAGAGTCGGTTGGAGAGACAGAGAGAAAGGAGGAGAGCGAAGAGTAGGAAGAAGAGGAAGAGGATTCGATCGGCGTCACAGCGAAACTATCCTTCCTTCTCGCTTTCGCGGAACCCTTTTTCCTCGAGCCGTTCTCTCCGCCCTTCCGATAGGATTACCAGTAGCCCGGTTCATGGGTTAACCTCGACCTTGGACGCCCTGCCGGCTGCATCGGCGTCTCAACGCCTCGACGCCTCCGCGTCGCCAACATCCTCGTAGGCCGTTGGAAAACTTTCGATGAGCCGCTTGAATCTTCGCGAAACTTCCTCCAGCCCTCGGAGGATTCTACGGATTTTATCCCTCGGAATTCCCGATTTACAGCGGTAAACAGTCGGAAAATCCCACCTGCGTTATCCGAGATTTGAGAGACTACTGGGAGCCGTTCTTGAGGCGAGCCTCGAGGTGGTAATGCGAGCTTGAGTTGTTTTATGGGAGGAAGTTATCGGGGCCGCCGGCACCGCCGGCACCGGGGATGATGGCGTTAAGATATGCAAAGGCGGGATATGTTGACGGTTTCTTGGTAGCGCGTGAATTTCGAGGAGCACGCGCCCGTGTCACCGTGGAAGCGAGAATGAGCGTCGAAGGTGATGCACGAGTGGAGGAGGAATCCTTTAAAAAGTGAATTCGTTCGATTCGTCGAATCGTCCGTCATTCGTCTACATTCGAAGAGGATGTAACAATAGGGATTCGCAAAAGTGCCCTTTACGTGATGCCCTATGAGTACTTGTTCTTGATAAGCGCATACTTTCCGCTACAGGATGACTCCCCCCCCCCCCCCCCCGCGATTTCACTTATGCAAAAATGTTCAAACCAAATTCCCCCGATGTCTCTCGGAGGATCGTACGAATAGAAGAAGCTCCTTTCGTAAAGCCATTTACAAGGAAAATAACGGAGAGGGAATTTCGACGAGTAATCCGAATCATCCTTTATTATGCAGCGTCTTCGAGGGCATTCGGAACGGTTCCTCTGCTGCCGGAGAATCTTGAGAATGGCTGAACACGTGTACCAACGAGAGCCGAGAATCGCTCGGGTTGAGTGAAAAGTTCAGAGTTCCAGTTCTACCCGCAATGGTGGCTTTGACATTTCGTCCTCGTTCGAACTCCATCGGAAGTGCAGGTGAACTCGGGAGGTTCGAGCGATTAACCACGGGGCCAAGAGGTCGCTATCGATCGGTGTCCAAGTCCTCGACAAAGGTTGACGGGAATTCAGCTTCCTTCAAACCGCTGATATATTCTCGCGCCATTCCGCAGCTTCCTTTTCCACGATTGCAATCACGGGTCGCGAAAGTTCACCCGCTTCTCGAGCTTTATCCACGCGAAGCGACGTAACCGCGGGACGTTATCGAGATCTTTTGGAGTGGCACGAGGGGCGCAATTACAACCAATTAATCGAGAGATAAATTATATTATCCAAGAAGGAATCCCTTTGTCGAGGGTTTAGCTGTATACCTACGCGAAATCGGGCGAACATTCACCGAGAAAATCCTAAATTGCCAGCGCAGACGTGATTACAGTAGTAAACAATTTATCGTGCCCGATAAAGCACGGATTCTCATCTTACGGCAGTTTCTCCCGTTTCCTGGGATTCCCCTCGATCCAATCGTCGAGCTTCTCTCATATTTCCATTTTCGTCCTTGTTTATCCCTTGACATTGGGGCCACGAGAATCTCTCGCTTCCTCCCCTTACGTAGCGCCACGCGGGAAGAAGGCGACCGATCGTTAATCGTGAGACGAGCCAGGAGACACGGTGGCTTTCTTCTCCTCCTTCCACCTCCACCTCTTTCCTACCTTCTCCGCGACTCACCTCGCACCCGCGGTAGTTCGTTGTCGATCTCTTGGGAGGGTATGGAATGGGAGGTAGGGATTCTCCGTCGCTATTTCTCTCCGGGGGCCTCGGAGAATAGAGTTTCTTAATCTCTTTTTATTGCCTGTAACTGGCTGCGACTGCCGGCCGTGCCTCGCAACCTAAACGGCTTCTCATCCACCGTTTCTTGTGCCTTCGATCTCTCGGCACATCCTTCGTCTTTTCGTCTCTCACCCTCGTCCGTTCCACCATTCTCCTTCTCCTCTCTTTTTTCCATTTCCCTTTCATCCCTCTTTTCTTCGCCTCCTCCTCCTTCATTTCCACCTACTCACTTCCGTCCCCCGTCCCACCAATCGTTTCGCATCGCGACACCTTATTTCGTATCGGCTTCTGTCCCATCTCGTGACGCGCGCTCCTGCTGCGACGTATCGACGAAGTATTTGTCGGGGATAGGGCGAGAGAACGAGGGTGAGTCCCCTGTGTCGCGGCGGATCTTCATTGCAATGCTCGAATTCGCTCGAAATCGCATGATTTGTTTTATCGGCAAAGGGAGCGGAAGTAGGGGAGGATACGTGGAGATTGTGTGTAAGCGTCGTGAGAGCAGGCAGATGCATCGTTTGCGTCTGTAGAATCCACTGTTGGAATTTATCCATGAGCTTCGTTACATTATAATCGGTCGATTAATTTTAATTTTAATTCATACGATGTTTCAAACCTTTTTTTATTTATCCCGAACTATGCAAGGAGCTTCGACTGCTGGCGAAATAACAGAGTACGTTTGTACGAGCGTATGGAAAAAAGCCATTCGCCACGCGCTACCTGTCAAACATTTATTTTGTCACGCTCTATTATTTCCGTACCGCGCGCGAGAGTAAATAAAATGTCGTGGGCAGAGGCTCAAATATGATGACAAGTGGGAACACCGATGGTACCCGTCGGCATGTTTATTTAGTGTTTCTAGCACGGTAGGAGGAGGTGTGCGATCGATCGTTATCGTCGCCTTGTCTAACGCAGTAATTATCTAACGTCAGTGGCCCATAGGTACCGAGCACAATTCCTCTCGTTTCTGTCCATTCCTTAAAGTTCCTGGAGAAACGCGTTCGATCGATCACAACGTGTCGAAAAGTTCTCTTAATTTCCATTCCATCGAACAGCGAATCTTTCGAAAATAATTCAATTCAACTAAAAAATTAATCACACCTGCGCGAACACCGTGAGTTCTTGAATCGAAACTATCCGAAGACTTTCCATCCCTTCTCGCAAGATCGAGCTGAGTTCGAAAACACTCGGGCGACACTAAAGAGCGCCCTCGTGATGGAGACTTTGAAGTTGGCAATTTCCGTGATACCCGGAAGCATCCGTGGAGCGTCCGCGGTATCGCAAAATTAATTTTTCTGAAACCGCGTCACGCTCTCGGCCACGCTCGCTCGCCCGCTCGCTTGCTCGAGGCGTCGATATTACATCGGCCGTGTCGATACACGTCGGTCGGTTCGTCGCGGTGACATCGACTTATCGTCCCACCCATCGCGCGGGCGAACGCGCACTCCTATCCGCTCGCGTTCGTCCTACGAATGTTCGATGAAAATCCATACGAGGCCACGGGCACTTCCGGCGGTATCGCACGGTACATATCTGTCTACGAAGCGGCTTCGCGTTATGACACGAAAATAGTGAAGACTCAGCGGATAGAAACTGCGGACGTTCGGTGGATGGTGGTTGGCGGTGGTGCTGCCGCTTGGTGTGGTGATCGGCAGGAAGAGGCGAGATGAGGGGCTGGGGGGTGGCAGTAGAAAAGGTGGTGGCAGGGGTTCGAAGAAGAAGGTGGGGATTGCTCGGGGCTGTCGCTGGAAGGCTCAGGAGGGTACGTGCGACGGGTACTCGGCCCGCCTTCGTTCCTTCCTCTTTTTCTCACCCTTTGGATTTTTCGAAAATATTCCATGTAGAAGATAGCGCGAAATAAGCGAGTCTTCCACGGGATCCTGGTCATTCGCGAGAGCGGAATTACAAGGCGCGAAAGGATAATTCGACGGGTCCTGTGAAATTTTTCCTTCCAGTTCATCGGTGCTGGTCGCTCTTCTTCGCGTCTCATTGGATCGCGGAGAAAGTGTCGCGGTGGCGAATACGAGGAGGCAATCCATCTTGATTTCATTAAGATACAAAAGATTGCGGTGTTCGATGTCCCGCACTCTACGCGATTAACGATGCATTAAATTATTCTTCTTCCTTTTCTTCCTGCTACTTTAGCGAACTTTTTTCCTCTTTCCCCATTCTCACCGCGCTCCGCCTCCATGGTATATATCAGCTGCATCTGCATCATTGCCAAGAGTAATTTTCAAGCTGCTCGGAGTTTTCTCTTTCGTCCTCCTCTCCTCGCCACTCTTCCCTCGCGCCTCCTTGCGCTCACTTAGTCACTCACTCTTCCTCTTTTCCTCTCGAGCGTTTCCTCTTCGTCTTCCGCTCCTTGTTTCCTGCCACCCTCCGTATTCTCCCTCCTCCCTCCTCCACTCTCCTCAACTTCCGTCCCCACTCCCGCGAGCTCAGCTTCTTTTTATTATTCGTCGGCAAGTTAGCTTTAATTGGGTCGACATCGATCGCTGTAATGAGAAAAGTTGTCGCGGCGGTACTCCTATGGGTGCCAACCATCCACGGACAAGACACTATACACCTTATCCTTGTTCCGTTATTCCGTGAACTTCTTTGATCTTAGCTCTTTTTTAGACGAACGTCGATGCGGACGTTAATTAAAATTAATACGTGGACCTCCTCGAGGACCGGCCGCTCCTCCTTGTTCCAGTTCAATCAACTCGATTGCACTTTACCACGAGACGGAGGAAATCGTTTTTCGGAGTGTTAGGTACTTTATTGGGAGACGCGCAAAGTGTCGTTTCATTTCTTTTTCCTTTTTAGGCACGACCGTAAAGGGAGGAGTGACTTATTTTTTCTAGTGAAGTTAAGTCCAACGTAGCGTTCTCTACAAATGACTGTGAAATTTCGCAAATGAACGAATACTCTTGCGTCATAAATTTCTCCGTTAGCTCAGTAAATATCGATCGTTCGAACATTCAGTAGGTAATTACGGACAATAACGAGCACTCCATCGATCAAGTCGCAATTTCATTTCACATCGAATAACCCTAGAGACTACCTCAAATTCAACTTCGGTTCCTGGTTCTCCCTCATCTCCTCGACGAGCGACGACTTCATTGTAACCCGGCTAATTACGTCGCGAAGGGCTCGCATCTTAGAATTTAGAATCTCCGGGTGCGCATATCTCGCGCTCCACAGTTACTGAACCTTTTAGAACGCGACAGGCTCGGGGAGGGGTGCTTTCTTGCCACTCGAGGAGCTTCGGAGTTGATAAGAACCGCAGAAAGAGAGAGATAGTACTATCGCTCTTAATAGTCTAACGAGTACTCCTAATTACCGCGTAATTTTAATTCGTAAGTACGAGAACGATGGACGACGAAGTCGTCGGTGTTTACGCGAGAGAACGAATGAGTCACGTGGCGGGAGGATGCGGTAAAGGGTGAAAGAGTGGACGGCAGATAAGAAGGATTCGGTTGGATGAGGGAGAGGTGGCGCGCAACATGTAGACGGAACGAAAGAGAACAAGAGGGAGAGAGACACTAAGGAACGGCACCGTAAGGAGAGATTGCAAAATCGACGAAGGAGGGAAGGAGGAGAAGAAGAAGGATAGAGAACGAAGGAGGATGAGAGGAGGAAAATCGTGGCTCGAGCGGGAACGTAGAGAGAACGGAACGAGATAAGAAGGAAGGAGCTAAGGCGTAAAAGGTGCGCATGCGCGCACCCGGCCTGGATTCCGCGTGATACCTTCCTCCTTCCGAAAGAAGCCCCACGTCGCTGGCTCACTCGCGCGGGGAAAGATAGGCGAGGGACTTTAGTTCGTCCTCGGTGTAAAATCCGCGCGCACTTTTCTTCAGTCCCTTTTCTCTTTCCGCCTGTGCGTGCGCGCGCGCGCGCGCGCTGGCGGAAGAGACGCGTTGCATCCCCCTGAAAGCTTTCCTCCGGATGAAGCCGCTTTTCTTTATGCGGTACGTGCGAAACTGTCGACGGGGAAGGGGTCCACCTACGCCTGAGCAAGTAGGAGGAGGAGGAGGATTGGGAGGTGTGGATGTTGAGTAGGAGACGGTGGAGAAGGTGGAGGTACAACGAGTCCTCAAGAAAAAGGAATTCCACCTTATATCGGCCGACATGTACGCGTTCCGAAGAAGAAGGTGCCTGCTTCCATTTCTCCGCCAGTCACGTACTACCCTTTGCGTATAAGGAGGAATACCGAGCTTCTCAGTGGGTTAATACATTCGTTCGTAGCGCCGTCGCGGTCGCTTCTTCATCGTTCAAAGCCGTGGGCGTGCGTCGATTCGCGCGATCAACGCTGAGTCGAGAAGAACGTAGGAGATTGGATAATCCGAGCGAAATACAACGCCTGTTTAATAAAGATTAAGGGTGAACTCTCGAGGATGGAGATAACACAATACGTTCGTAGCTTCCATTCGGAGATTCGATAATTGCGTCCAGAAGGAATTTAAATAAATTCCAGTGAGCCAATAGTGATCGGATCGGAACGTTGCCCTGCTGAAAGACGAGCTCGTCTCGGCGGGCGAAAGAGAAAATTAATTCCGATTCCGTACTTTTGAAAGTCTCCGCAGCGCGCGAGTTTGCTGGACCGATCCAAAAGTCGTAGCGATAATTTCCGTCTTTATTCCATCACCCCGCGTTGGAAGAAAGTCGACTAATCAGCGAGAAAAGGAGCCTGCACCTGATTCATCACCGTCAAATGCGTTCACAATTCATCGGCGAACGGCAGAAAGATATCTATAAGATTATTTTACAGGTTGCGGACTTGTCTATTTTCCATCGCGTACTCGTGCAGATAATTGCTCGTATTTAATGTTTTCATTCTTCCCGTCGAACACTTTCATCCCCCTTTTATGCTCATTCAAATACACCCTGTCAATATCCACCCTTCCTCCTTTTTTGTTCAATGAGATTATTCAAGGCACGAATACCATCGATATCTCACTCGAGACATCCCGTTATATTTGTCATCGCGCATCCCAACGTGGCTTCGCAAAAATTCGCCAGCCCAAGAAGGGCGTCCTCGAGTCAATCAAATCTCAATTTGAGGCGAGACGACGGAGCAAATCGATTTCAATAAACCCCACCATCTTACGATGCACATGCTTTATTCCCCCTTGGTGCCTACGTAGAGCGTGTAACGTAGGTAGACGAATGGGGTGATATACGGCCAGCTCGTATAGAAGCTTCACCCACCCTTCGACCCACCAATGTTCACAAAGAAGCAGGAAACCGTGCGAGCTTGCAGGTGCGAGAGTTTACGTATTCTTAGTCGTGGGAGTCACGTTTCGGCCGTACGTCAGTGAAATTGCCAGATCATCTCGGATGTTTCTACGAAGTGCGAAAGCGAGTGTACACGATTCCGCCCAGCAGGCAACTCTTCCTTTACCCCGGAACGTTTTAAATCTGTCTTCGATCTGGCGAGTTATCGAACTAGATGGGTGGTGTTAATTCGATGATGGATAAGTGGACGACGATGAATGGGGGACTAAAGTGCAGAGTAAGATTAATTTCTACGCCTGCTCCGGTCTTCGTAGGTACTGTGGGAATCGGTCGTTTGTACGCTCGGAAATTTACATTCTCAGAGAAGGGGCGGACGAATAATCTCGAGTAGGGCAATCAGAATTGCACACGTCTCTTTAGCATAGCTCCCACTTCCCTCTCTTTTGTACCCTTCGCGCGTCGGGTCTTCGTTCGCGTATAAATATCTCCCAATTATTCCCTCCTTCGAAGCGCTTTAATCGCTCTCGCGCATAATCGTTGGCGAGAACACTGGGGCTGAGTATTGGGAAATTGGAAAATTGGGGCGAGAGTTTGGAAAGAGAGGAGAAGGAAGAAGACACGCGGGAGATATATAAGGCGGGTGAGTTTTTCGTGGACGCGGTGAGTTTTCATAGCTGATAGATTCCTCCTCATTCGCGAAGCACAGAGAGGCTCGCGCTACGGTTGCCCGGACGCACGAGGAGTTTTCGTATATCGCGAACTAACGGAGGCAGCCGCGCATCTTCTTTTTCTCTCTGCTCTTTTTGCTATCCTTTCCGCTCTCCCTTCCTCTCGGTATCTCATATTTTCGGTGTCTATCCTAGCGTGAAGCAGTGATACCAACAGACCGAGCGCGCAATAGGTAGGGGGTGGAAAAAGCGGATGGAAAGGAGAAAGAGTAAGCGAGCAGTTCGTGATACTCTCCGCTTCTCTTTTTTCATTCCTCTCCTCTCCCCTCTCCCCTCGTCCTTTCTGACATCACCCCAAGACGTTTTTCAGCTATGCCATTGGTTCCGTACACGGAACAGCTTTTCCCATCCAGTAAGTGCACACGTGTATCGAGGATTTTGCGAAGGTGAAACGTCGCAGAATTCTCCGTGGCTGGTTTCGCAAAATTTGCGACGCCGTTCCCCTCGGCTTCCCGAGAATTAGATCCGCGCTCCTCGATTTCGTTGCGATAGCGACCCCGCTGCTCTCCCGTACTCGTCGTCGCATTCTCCTTTTTCTCACCGACTATTTTCGCTTACCCTCCACCATTTCCACGGATCGTCGAATGACGAGGGTACACTTCGTTCTCGCTTAAAAAAGGAAGTTAAAAGGTGGAACTTGAATTTTAAACGAATGCAATTGCCTGATTTGAGCTGTATGCGAGTAGAGCGTTTCATTGCTTCTCTACAGTGTGCAGTAAAGACCCCCTTATAACGCGATCAAATTAATGTATCAAGCGTTGTATGATTTCGCGTTATAGGAAATCGTCCTATGCGTGAATCTTTCACGCATAAAACGTATAATCTGTAGTAACGCGCTTGAATGATTATTACTGTGCCAACATTTGTTTTCTGTATTTTATCAAAATGAACCCCATTTTAAAAATAAGTGGCATATATAAATACGCTATTGCTTAAGAAAAAAGCATTGCTATTTGGCGCGTGTGTACGAGGAATCGCGCTCTACGAAGACAATGGTCGCGAAATCTCTGACGCTATCTAGAGATTCGCGTTATACGCGAATCTACTGTATTTAGTTTCATAGTACAGTTGATGGTTATGAGTACCATGTAACGTGCCGTCTAGTCGTATGCCATAGACTAAGAATTTAAGTATATACAGAACATCATAATGTAGTGGTAAATTTTTGTGAATATAAGAAACATGTTCATGCAATAACGAATTTTTCAATGTTATTATACGGTTGCTAATTAGTCATTGGCATAACGTTATATTCAAAATCTCCAAATTGTTAATTTGTGAGATTTAATTACCATTTGGAACAATACATTCGCTCGACACACGTTTGTTTCAAATCCGTTTAATATAAGGTAGAATTGCAGTACAGCGAGAATAATCTATATTATTTGTTAAATACATTATAATACGCCAGTCAAATTACAGTAGTTATTCAGGTTTAATGATTGTCGTATTCGTTTAGCAAAGTTGTTACAATTGTGCGTTAATATAGCCTTTAGGCGATACGACTCGATGGATAATAATTAATTATTTAGGGATGCGATGCGGGCAATTTACTTGAACTCAAATTCAAGCCAATGGAGGAGTTCGTCACATTATAATTTATACGTAGAGTGAAAATACAACGCAACACTTGCAATCGAATTTATTTTTTATGAAGTAAATCGAATAAATTTATCATTCGCATAAGGTACGAAAAACGAAACTTACTAAAAAAAATCCTATGTGTTTCCATATGTTCGTGAAACGATACGTCTCGGTGGAGACCGTTGATTGATACCAGCGTTCCAGGGAGTGGGTGATGATGTTGATCAACAACCGCGGTTCGGCTACAGGTACGAGGGAAGGTAGTTGATCCGCGACCACGAAGAAATAGAGACTGTACAGGGAGGAAAGAAAAATAAACGTGTGATTCGATAAGTGACGCGTGTGTGCGAAGCCCTAACAAGTGG
Source organism: Tiphia femorata (assembly GCA_944319695.1). Lineage (NCBI taxonomy): Eukaryota > Metazoa > Arthropoda > Insecta > Hymenoptera > Tiphiidae > Tiphia > Tiphia femorata. Next base: position 9,875,828 of record OX090902.1, read on the forward strand.
TAAGTAATATAGTGTCATTTATCAATCCTGTTAGACAAATTACAATTATTAATAAGCGCAAGCCTTACGCTGGGTATCTCGCGATCGTTAATTTGCATACGCTAATTAGTGGTACGTGCTCAACATAGTTACGGTACACCTTAATTGCACAGTTTACTTTAAAACTCGAGGCACTACAAGCGCCAGATAGGAACCACGATTAAGACATACACCGGCTATAACGATCCACCGCGTTTATTCTTTCATCGCGTTTCGTAATCGGCAATTATTCGCGAACCCCTTCAAGCAGAGTACGATACAGTGGCCGGAGTTCCCTTGCTTATCATTTGAATATCGACGATTACGTTTATTTTCAGACACGGTATACACCCTTTAGCCGAAAGACTGGCCTTGCCAGTTTCTCCATCGATTTCTTCCCCTTCTCTCTTTCTCTCTCTTCACCAATCTCCAATCTTTTACGACTCGCCCAGCGAGCATAGGGGAGCTATACGCCGCACTTAAGTACGCTTGCTCTTATCGGAACTCCAATAATCTTTGTCTACGTCGTTCCACCTCGATCGGGTCCCCTCTCGTTGGAAAGGAATCGACGAGCGAATATTAAGAAGGCGAAAGCTGTTGCTGTTTCGCCGGGCTTCTCTGCTGGTGACGCGATTCGCCCCCGTATCCCGTCCTCGTCCATTGGCGGCTCATTTCGCGCAGAGGAAATCCGGGTATAGCTTCCCGATGGGTAACGGCCGGCTACAAAATTCGAATGAGAGTTTACGAGGAGACCTGTAGGACGGTAAGGAAAAAAGGAACGATCCGGTGCTCTTCTCGTAACATTTAACCTCTTCCTATACGCTTCCTCCCTCTTTCTCTTCGGTTTCCGTTTCGATCCGTTCTTCCTTTCCTTCCATTCTCTCTACAGTCGTCTCAACCACCCGTTTGCCTGCGCATCTTCTCCTCTCTCTTTTTCTCTATTTCTCTCTCTTCCCCCTTCTGGAACGGGCTCGAATGGTAACACGGCGCGACGCTGTTCCGCTTTCAATTTTCCAGCTTTTAATACAGCTGCCATCGGCACTTACCAATGAGCGGGCGCGGTGGTGGTGCAGCCTGTGTGCCACGTTGCCCTCCAGTATCATCGTTGCAGGAATGTCCGTGCCCGTAAATACGAGGCTTATGCCGTGGCGGGAATTAATAGGCTACGAGATACGCGAACGGTTATTACCATAATGACCGCGGCGCAATTTGAATCAGGAATGGGAAATGTACGGCGCCGTGTCCTGAGTGATTCTTCTTTTGGTCTCTTTCTCTCTCTCTCTCTCTCTCTCTCTCTGCGATTTTTCCTCACGTTCGTCGGTAGAGACCGCGCTACCCCGCGAATAACGTACCGAAAGGAATGCAATGATTACGACTACTTGAAGGACCAAGTGGTAAAATCTGTGGAGATTTAATTGACATAGATACAGGATGTATAATGGTCGGCATAGGATTTTGCAATGCCAAGGTTAGAAATGAAAATCGAGAGAAAATGGAGAATGAGACGGGGTACAATAAATTTTGCGATAATTGGAATCGTGTACGGAAGAGAAGAGTTCGGATTCACCCGAATCGTCGGAGTCCCGTGTCGTCGTTTTCATCGCGAGCTTCGAACCACGAGGATCGAATTTAGCATCGGTTTTCCAACAAAATTTCCGACGCGCCCAAGTAAGTTCGACTGTCGTGCGGATGATAAGGGTACCTTCGGTTCGTTCGCTTATAATGTAACGGGATCGAAGGAATATTCGAATAGCGATTGAGACTTGCTTCCGCGATGGTCCGCACTCATCGTTACTCGGTTTAACCACCTGAAACTTAAATTAGATCAAGTTTTCGCTAAAGTGTATGTGGTTCACCGAGATATCTTCACTAGTCGATTTTTAGACAATCGTAAATGTGTTTTACTCATCTTTAAAATGTGATAATATAATAAAAATCTTCTACATAATTATCTAACGAAATGATCCCGATATTCCAATAATGGAATTTACCGCTCTTCTGGTGGCGCTTGTTTCGATGTCCAAACCCACCTGAGGAACAGTAGTGGAGGAACGATCGGCGAAGCCATAGAAAAAGATGTGGACAAGTCCCAGGGCCGCGTAGGTGTCTTCGATCCCAATTTAACGCGGATCGTTCCATAACAAGAGGTCGCCCTCCGCGCGCCGTAGTCGTCGGCGTTCGAGCGTAAACTACGATCGCACGGAGCTAAGTGACAAGTTGTACGGAACGCGGTGCCACGCTCGTAGTATCGAATTACCGTCGACCAGGAGGACACCGATACTCGCGTAGGAAAGGACCGCACTCCCCTCGGTACCGTTCACCGTCCTGTTTCATTCTCCTCGCCCATGTCCTTGCACCCTCTTCCTTCTCTTCCACCTTCTCGATGTCTCTTACTCGACACTTTCATCTGCTTTGCGGAACCCGTTCTCTCTTGCATAGTACGGTACAGTAAAATACAGTAATAGGTACTCCGTCGTACAGGTTACGTATCTATTAATTTTCCTCGCTCCTCCAGTAAAATTTTGTGAACGTCTTTTTTTACTTTCCTTTCGTTCAATTTACGTTCTGCACGTTTGTAAACGGTCCTTTTCCTTTGTCCTCCAGTTCTTAATTTGAATGTTAACACATTATTTTGGTATATCCTCTTTCATCTTACAGGCTATTTAGACTAGATCAAAAAGAAAGGGCTACTCTACTGTGCTGTACTCGATTCCACTGTTTACGCTTCCGTTATTCCTACGTCAAAAGTCTTACAATGAGCGATGACGAACAAATATGTAAGGAAAGTATTTAAATATTTCATTATAGAGGAATGAGAGAACTGATCCGCGAGGCTAGTGGAATGAAGGGTGGACGAACGTTTTCCTCGTCCATGACCGTAGCACCAGACAGTACATAGGATCTTCCCTTCCTTCTTGGTTTCCTTTTCTCTCTTGTCGTCGTACTCGTGTCTCTCGGTCTCTTTAAACGAGCGTCGCGCCGGAGGCTCTCTTGGCTGGTTGGGACGCGTCCCTTATCTTCCGGCGACGAGGGTTAACGTTAGCCACGGCGAACTGGGCTTAGGCGAGGGAGCCAGGTTGAAACGGGCGTCGCGCGCAGTCGTGCGTGAAAATCCGCCGCTTCACGGAAAACCGGCGGACGAGGGTGTAGCCTCGTGTGCCCGTCCGTGGGGCGGCATCCGGTCCCGAACGCGAGCGGAAGTGCGGCGAAAGGAGCCGTTAACTTCCGACGACGGATTCCACGTCGATGGGAGTGAAACGACTGGCGCTTGCCACTCGCGGCCCGTCCGGTCGGATCATCCGGTCTCTCAACTCTCGTGCTCGCGTGTCGTTTTGTAAATATTCCCTTGCTCAATTCTTTTTCCGCGCTTGTTTCGTTTTCCAGGAAAAATACGAGTGAGCGGCGAAAACCCATTCAATGTAGTCGGTATTTCTATTCGAAATGCGAATCTGCTTGTTGAATGTTTTCCCGCAATATATAAATAACCTGACCTGACGATTGAGCGAACGAACGCATAAGATTCCTCGATGCGGTGAAAAGTGCAATTTAAATCTGCCATTGCACCAATGGTTACAGGTTATTTACTCGTTGGCAACTGGAAAATTAGAGAGGCCCATTAAAGCGAATTTAAAGCGAAGCAGAAAGAAGACCGCATTCAATTTCCGTCACCTTTTTCTTCGGTATTCCGCGTCTTTTCATCTTCTCTCCTGCCTTCTACCTTCGCTTATGCATTTTCACCGACCGGTAACGGTTTTTCTCATTGACCGACGAGACTTCGACGTTGCGGCGGAAGTGGACGAAAAAAGTGTAAAGAAATGGAAAAAGAGAGAATCCTTCCGCCAGTCCCGACGATATTACATCGAATAGCGGGGGCAACGACAACACGAGAAGACCGAGCGATGCCAGCAGCGAAGAGCTTAATGTTTGCACTTTATTACGGGATTTTCCCGCTGCTATCGGAAAATACTTAGAAGTTTCGCAAGTGTTACGACAAGATAAAGGAAGCATTACGGTGAAAAAGATGGGACGAGTGGAGGGTGGGATGAGTGGGAGGGATTTGAGCGGTAGGTGGCCCGATCGAAGCGTTTAAGGAATTAAGCGCCGGAACTCTTATCTGGCGACTCGCTTAACGTTGATTAAGCTCGCGGGGTCCTCGAAAGCCGGCGGACTACCCGCGCTTTATACGAAAGGTTTACGGTCGACGATTCTTCACTCGTCGTTTTGCTTTCTTTGTCTTCGCCCACTTCTTCTCTCGTCGCCTTCCTTCGGAACTTCTCGCTCGGTGCTTCGCCGCGTCGCGGCAGCCCCGATAGAAGCGATTTTTACGTAAGTCGATCGGTACTTTGAAAATAAAGGGGGAGTTCGTCGCCTCAGTTTCGAGTCGTTCGATCTCTCCGAATGATTACGGCCAGATAAAGACACGCTCTTTTAGTATACCAGAACACCGAATAAAGTGTCACGTGGGTGGAAAGATTGTTTACGAGGAAAATTAAAACGAGGCAGAAAGGAACTCGATTCCTAACAACCTCGAAAAGCGCTCTTCACTGATCTGCCTGGCTCAAAGTCCACGATACTCGCTTGCTGTCTAACTTTTCTCCAGTGTTCCCCTGGGAGAAAGAAGGTGTCCATTTCTCTTCCACCTTTCGCGCGATTTCACGCCGGCGGCGCTGCAACCGGGCTGGCCAAGTATCGGAGAGGCTGCAATGCTCGAGTTTCGTGGAAAAACGGTTGGGGTGCACCGCGGAAAAAATGCGAGCGGGACGTTGGACGGAGAGAGACGGCCTGGTAGATGGAAGGGGGGTAGACTTGGCGAAGGTTCGTAATAGCGGTGCGTTTCTATTACGGAAATGGTAACCCTCCCTTCCCCATCACCGTTAGCCACGACGGTGGTGGCGGTTCATCGAGCCAAGGATCCATTCAAGTTGAACGCTCGAACGGACCCACGCGCTGTTGCTAATTGGCGGAGGTAAAGATAATTCTCCGGAGAAAATTGTTCGCTGGCGTACTGGCGCTACGCGGCTTTCTCCTACAGGCGCGCTTTCGCGAGTAGAAGCGAGAGCAGAACAGCTTGGCAGGTGAGAGGGGCGCGTGCCGTAAAGAGACACGAAGATCGAGAGTGGTTGGACTGGTAGCGGTAGGTTGGCGGGTTGTTGCGTGGGTAGGTAGGTAGGTTATACGATAGTAGTTTCCCCTCGAAAAACGCTAAATGCCGTAATTGGCGGTTTCTACGCGCGCGGTGGCGTACATTTTCCACTGCCATTCATAACCTTTTAACGCGATTAAACGTCCCTCTTTCCTTCACCCTTCCTCCTTCTCTTCGCGCCTACCCTTCAGTCCTTTCTCTCCTCTCTCTTTCTCTTGCACTCACGCGCAGGCACCACCATCATTCTCGCTCTCCTCGTGCGACAACGTGTGCGAGCTTAAAGAGCGCGCGCGCGACGCCTCCATAGAAGCGGTCGCGTATTTTTGTTAGAAGGGATTAGGACTTAGACGCCCGCCCGCGCGAATTAAAGGGGTCGCCCTCGTTATCTAAAGGGTAGGTGGATTATTAATATCCTGCTTGCGTTATATACTACTACCTCCGCTGGCGGCGTCTGCTCGCCGCGTCACTTCCTCGCTTCTCCGCCTCCGCCCTGTTCTCATTCTCTTGCCTCTTCGTCTCTCTTCGTCTCTCTTTGTCCTTTGGGCCCCTCTATCAGTTCTTCTCCTTTCATCACGTCCGTTCTGTTCTTTCCCACGCGTGCGAACGCGCCGGGATTACGTCCTCGTTAAATAATGGAAGGGCTTCTCGTTTTGACGTGAACCCTCGCTCGTGGCGTTTCGAACTTTCGAAAGTGGACAGGAAGGGAACGGGGAGGTTCGTCCCTCCGCGATGTTTAAATCTTTATCGTTTCGTCACGGGCCGCTTAGTCCGTTGTCGTGGCCTATCGCCGCGTTCAACGATGCGCGAACGAAGGAAGATGAACAACGAACGACGAGAGGGAGAAACAACGGGAGAACGAAAGGAATAGAGGGAACAGACACGTCCCGTGGAGTCTCTTTTTCCCGTCGCGCGCTTTTCCACGTGTCCTCGTAATTACGCTAATTAATAGTCGGAAAAATGTTTTGATCGTTCCGAGCAAAATCTCCGGCGCGCGCCGCGGCCCGCAGGTTACCGTGAGCGGCGCATAATTATAAAGTACGACGGGTAACGGTCGGACTGACTTATAATTATAAATCGCAAACGCCCGCGCGCGCACGCGCGGTATCGTTTATACCTACCTACGCGAACGAACGGACAGGAGGGTAGAGGCGCCGCGGCACGTTTGCTCGCGGGATAAATGACTTGATTTATTCCGCGCCGTAATTCAATCCCGTTTTTATCGCCGCTTAGGAAAATATTTCCGCGACGTCGGTTAAGGGCGTGGGGGTGGAAGCGGCTCGCATGGCGACAAAATTATTGCCCTATCGATAAGCCGCACACCTCATTTCGTTTATTACTATTCATTGGCCCCTTTAGCGCGCTTCCCGCCCCGCCCACGGATTTATCGAGCCTGCCGATCAAACGGATTACCGAATTTCCAATTAACCTTACACTATAAAATATCTGTCGATTCGAGGGGAAGAGTTGGTTCGAGGGAGGCACGAAGCACCCGCGGATCCGATCGCGCAGAGATCGTCGAATTTATTTGTTTGTCGAGCACTCGCGCACGCGTATAAAATCTTGCAAATGTACATGCTGCCGCTCCCGCGATCCCTATCCGCTAACTTTCCGCGTTTACAGTTACCCACCCCGCTCCATCGTTCCCTTCGGTCCACCGCCCTTCTCTCTAATTATAACGAAACGCGCCGTTAAAATAATTTCGACTGTCCCGAGTAAACTGGCTCCGACACCTCCCTGCAATCCGCGCGTTACGCGTTATTATTATAATTTAATAAATTCCATGGCCTTAATTACTACGAGAACGCGAGCACCGGCGAACTTTCGGGATTTCCTGCGGGATAACGTCGAATTCGAAGCTGAAAAAATCGCTACTGCATATTAAACAGCGATACGACGCTCTTTACGACTTGTAATCTTAATGGACGCTTGCGCGCAGTTGCGATGATCATCGTCAACCAATTTTCCTAGTTTTAGTACTCCGCCACTCGTGTACTCAAAGGTACATACTCGACAAATTTCGCGTTTATGAACACGGTCGGCGAGTTAATCTATTAAACCGACGCACCCCGTAGCGTGCCGCGAGTAATCGTAGATATCTGTATGGAGCTTGAAAGCGCTATAGCAGCGTACCAGGATTTAAGCAAGAGAGTTCTGGGAAGCGGAGTATCGTGGAATCTCCGTTCGCTCTTTCACCTCTACCTCTACCTTCTTTCATCTCTACATTCATATGGATAATGTACGGAAAGTGGGATGGTCCAAGAGGAGCCGGAAAATAAGCGGTGGCCTTAAAGCGAATTCTCGGTTTCATGCGGCACGTATCGAGTGAGAGTCCCGTGCCACCGTATTATCGTTTAGAATTTCTCTTTTCGAATGAAGAGAAGAGGAAGCGAGAAGATAATAGGAGAAGGAGGAGGAGAGTGGAAAATCGGGTGAGGGAGAGAAGCGCGAGATACTCTTTACTCGATTTAGCGCGAGAAAAATAACGAAGCAATGGCATTGAGGCACGTAGCGCGATTATACAGGACGTTATAAAAGTCTGGAAATTTTCAAACTGCTGGTTACGGACCCAAGTAGAAGGCCCTTTGACATCGAGCTTCGTTACGTCACGGACGTAACACGTCAAACAAATTGTCAATAGCAGGAACTATTTGATTATGCAATAATTGCAGATAAGTGATCGCATTTAAATTTCCTTCGATAAAGGAGGGCTCGATCACTTATCTGCAATTATTGCAAAATCAAATAGTTCCTGCTATTGACAATTTGTTCGACGGAATACAAAATATTTGGTTTCAACAAGATGGTGCACCGTCACACTATGTAGTGCGTCAATTTTTGATTGATACTTTCCCAAACCGATGGATAGAAAGACGTGGAGAAGTAGAGTGGCCTCTTAGATCAGCAGATCTCTCTCCATTGGATTACTTTTTATGGAGGTATGTTAAAGATAATGTGTACGCAACGAAACCTGCTAAGTTGGTAGACCTTAGGGAACGCATACTGCTGCAAATAAATCGTATCATACAAGAAATGAGACTAAACGTTTTAAATGAATTTTATCTACGATTAGGTAATCGTCAGGCAGCAAACGGCAGACAAGTTGAACACTTAATTAAATAAAAACCAGCACGCATTACACACACACACGCGCGCGCGCAGCAGAGAGGGTTGGCAGTCATTAAATACTGCGGGAGTGACGAACCGCAGGGTCCTTCTATCTGTTGAAACACACACACGCACACGGGGATAATAGAAATAGGTCATCAAGCAGTGTTTTGCAACGTCTCGCTGTCATCTTTAACAGTGTCTCATAAAAGATGGGGTAGTCCGTTTAAAAAAATCATATTGGTCTTGACCTTGCATTGACCCTTCTGATCAATAAATAGAACTTTTTGAAACCCTACAACTTTCGTCCGAAACATTTTTCTCAGAAACGTTTTATTTTCGAGATATTTTACCGTTACCAGACATTTGTAACACCCTGTATACTTTCTTCGTTTCTTTCAGCTGGGCAAACAAGTGCTCTTCTCCAACCATTGGGATCCACCTCTCCATTTTTAAAATGTGTTTATAATAAAGGAAGCGAACCAGTGGGGTACACTTAACGACTGCCGCTAACCTTCTCGTTCTACACGAAATACTTTTACTTTAATTTGGGGGCCACCCTTGTCTATAAATACGCTTGATCTCCGACGCTGTTTATTGCGTTAATGTAAATAACGCCCACCTTCTTTCGTCACCCGCCATGACGACCCTGTTTTATGAAAAGTTCGCGATCTATAAATGAGTGGAGGGGATCCAAAGTGCAGGGGGCACTGGGGTTTCTGCGTTGCTCCTTTTTTTAGCTGCATTGCGAGTGACTGAGTTTTAATTTGCATTAACACTAGATTGCCCGAAACTAGTCAATTTGACTGGTTCAAATGGGAAATCGTGTTTATAAAAAATGTTCGGGCAATCTAGTGTTAAACTTATGTCGCGGAAGAAGGATAATGTTCCAGCACAATTCAAAATGCGGAATAATCTACTCGCGGTACACATTCTCGACGATTCACGAAGAAAGGAATCGCGCGCGGCCTTAAATAAGAGCGTCGAAGTTAAACGTCTTATACACGCTTCCCTTAATGATACCAATTTACGCGCTCGTGTAACGGGGCGCCGGTGTACAACGGCGGAGAAAGGTACGGCCTGGGGAGGTTCGCCAGGGATGCACTCGTACTCAAGTACCGCTATGAAAATCTTTCTCCTTACAAACGGATGAAGCGAAACGCAGCTCGTTCCGAGGTCTACTGCTGTGGTGTTTATTTTTAACGGTGCCTGACCATCCGCTCTTCTTACGCGCAAAGGAAACAAGGAGACAGAAGGTTGTTAAAAATACTTGGATGTCGACGTACGCGAATGAAAACGTTTTTAGAAATAGCAAGATTTTATTTTGCTTTGCCAAAAAGTATTCGTAGTCCCACTTCATCTCGCGGTGACAATCCAGTGGCTTGAATTCGATAAAGATCATATTCCGCGTTGTACAGGGTGCGTACTCTGGAAGCTTTTAAACTGTCCCTTCTATAAGATGCCATGTAAGCATTGTAAGCCCTGTATCAGCTGCCGCGGAAAGTATGCACATACACCAGACTATACGTGAGCGTTTGTAGGCTCTTCGAGGAATCGAACTGCGATACTGTCGCCAGCCGGATTCGAAGCTCTTTTGTTAACGTATCTCGTTTCGATTCACAAAAGCCGGCAAAACCAGTTCTCAAGCGAATCTTGATGACAAGCGCGTCAAATGTGCATATCAACGGAAAATTGGATTTTACGCTATCAAACTACGTCGCACATTCGTGTGGCATTAATTTCGCGCGTAATTCTTTTTGCCTATAGAAAATATACCGATGGGTAATAGAAAATATGTGCTCCGTAGACTAAGAGAAAGGTGGAGGATCGTAAACGGGGGAGGAATGTTTAAAGCGTCCTGTAATTTCGCAACGCGTCGTCTTTGAAGCGGATGCGCTCGTCCTCTGGAAACGACGGAAGTAGACGAAGGAGGAAGGTGGAAGGTGAGAGGGTGGGATGAAGGGGCCGCTTGTCGCTTCTCGTTATAACGACGTTACTCTCAAGTAGGCGCGTATAAACAGCTGCTTAAAGGTACCCGGGGATAATAAGGTGTCCCTTGCGTAAAGAGCTTCGCCCGCGTCCATTATACTCACGTACCGTTACGTCCTGTTATTCTCACCTCGCAGGAATATCGACGAACCCGACGTTGGGATAGGAAGGGAACGGGAGGGTGACAAGGGCTCGTGGAAAAGGAGTGGGTCTCGAGTTAAAGTTTACGAGTAGGAGGCAAGAGTCACGGTAGTAGAAAATATCACGAAATATTTTTATCGTACATCGTCTCTCCTCCGATGCTTGTAAAAATTTCAGGGAATATAAATTTGTTTTGCATTCGCGACTGCGAATTGAGATGCAGAAGTTTGCGCGGTTTAAGCTTCCGTCGCAATGATAAATACGGATTAACGTAAACAGGGGGTCGGTTGGTTGGAAATAATGTGTGTGTTGGCAGAAAAATTGGAAATATCGAAAGATTTCTAATGTAACGTTTGCCTTTGTATTATGAAGGGGATTAAAATGTTAGAATGTGGGGGCGTGAGATTAAATTTTAATGCCATTGGATTTTGCTTGGGAGGAAGTAACGATGAGAAAGGTGTCGAACGAAACGCGTCGAATACTTAAGAGTGTTACGTCCTGCACGAAAGCGCCTTGCATGCTTAGAGGTATCGGAATGTTTAAGTTGTATTTTACGTTGCCTGTCTCACTGTATATAAGGAAATATTTGGCTCTTCGATCGGAGTTAATATTTGGAGTTTAGTTTACAATTGAGACGTATTGCATTTCGGAAATAACGAAAAGATTTTCAGTTAAGCTTATATTATTGATTTGTCGGCCACGATTAATATTTAGAACTCGCACGAAACGATACACGTTACGTCTCGGACGTAACAAGAATATTAAATGCGGTCTGGGAATAGTAGTTTTATTAGAAGTGAAGAGGATGTAAATAAAAATTCTGGATTTTTGTGTAATCGTCAGGCATGTCTGCTGGGGATGAGCATTTTGCGAGAAATGAAATGAGTAGAAGCAACTAATGGGAGCAAGACAATTTTATAATCCACATGAAATTCGATTGCATATAGCAGGGGAGACTGAGAAATGTAATCTTTTCACTTGCCTCTTTGAATAACTGTCCATTGCGGGGCTTTATCTGCAAAATTTTAAAGACTCGCGCAAGTCAGTAGTGAATAGTGCAAAATAGTTGTTTCGCAGGTGTGCGTGATAATCATTGTTTGTGATCCACGCTTCTGCGCGGAACTCGTTCACTCGTGCGCGTATAATTAGATGATTTATTTAAATCATTCCCCCATATTGAATTTGAATTTCACGGACGATTACGTTAAAACGGTTTCGCAAACCGGAGTGAAATATTTAGCGCTTGAGGTAAATTGGACGCGACTAGCGCATGCGACGAGAGAAGAGAATAGATTCCTCTCTCTACCCTTCCCCTTCCTAGTGCACTGTCATTCGCGGACAGATTGACGGAAATAATTACGTTTCACCTTTATCATACGTAGTTTTTACGTACAATCCACGAACGTTGTATTATATCTCTCAGAATTATTCGCACGCTCCTATTAACTTTACGAACAATACATACTGTAAATAGCGAATAATCGTCGGCGTTAGCTTGAACTTTTTCCTTCGTTTCCGTGCAACTCCTTTTTATCTAGAATATCGCCGTTATGACAAGATCCAACGCACCAGTGCAATCCAGATTAATAACGATTTTTCGCGCGCTGCAAAGAAAGAAATTCTTTCCATCCCGCTCGAAAGGGGCACGACGAAGCTCGTTGAAATCGGGACGATCTTCTGTCCGCGCGCCCGGGGACACCGCGGATTTTCCGTATCGCAAAAGTTGTAATTACGCGACGACGCGACGCCTGGAAGAGGAAGCCGCGATCGGCCGCGGGAACTTCAAAGGGCTGTTTCATCGGAGTTTACAACACTCCGGAGAGCGTCTCTTGCAAAAGAACACGCCGGGAGCGAATTTCGACCTTTTTCTCTCGCTCGTCCCAGTCCGCCTTTGGACGACGACGAAGACGACGACGACGACGAAGACGACGAAGACGACTACGCTCAGCGTCTCTCGGCCCGATGCGATGCCGCGGCCTCTTACTCGCACGGTGGCTTTTCGAAATGCTCAGAGCGTAAAATTGCCAGTAGAATCGCATTAAAGGCAAGGTCTATCCGCCACCTGGGGCCAGTACGGGGACGCCCTCGAATCAGCGAATGCGGACGATAGCGTCGCGGGACACGCCGTCACCGAGAGAATTCCAACGCGAGCAAAAGATAAAGAAAGAGAGAATTGTGCAGGCATCTCGTAGTCGTCGCAGTAAGATCGTAAAGAAATCTGGATCGAGTGCAACGAATTAATCAGTTGCACAATATGACGAGCACGAATGCCTGCGGGGGTGAGCTTTGTTGCGTGCCTTCGCCATACTAGAAAGAATAGAGAGGTCGAGTATGTAGAACGCTAACGAATGGAGTTTTCGGAGGTATTCCTCGTTTTTCTCAGTGGAACGCCAAAGGAAGGAGAATGGAAGAAAAAAGGAGAGAACCGTATGGCGCATATTCGGGTAAGCCGCGATAAAAAGGGGGAAACGTCGGCAGGGTAAAATAAGAGATGCGAGTGCCTTATGAGAACGCGAGCGTAGGATGAGAGATTGGTGGAAGGTGAGGAGGACGCTTGCGTTGGACAAGAAGAAAATGTGTATGAAAGGGGAAAAGCGGAGGAGAAAGAGGGACGGTTTGGGTGCGGTCGAGGGTGAGGTCGGTTCCCTTACCTTTCGGCCTCTCAATATCACACAGAGGGCGGACATATGAAGTTAGCAAACGTGCCAACTCGCCCATTTCCCACTTATCGAGTTTTAGCGGTGCCGCGTTACCTACGTTCGACGCGAACGGGTCGAAGCCGCTGAAAGAGAAAAGCACGAAGGGTCGCGAAAGGAAGGGACGACGCGAAGGGCGAAGAGGGAGGGACGCGAGACAGTGAGAAGGGGAGAAAGGTATTGACAAAGAAAAGAGAGAAACGAAAGAGGAAGGAAGTTGTGAGTAAAGTGAGGGAGCAGGGGGCTGGAAGAGGAATCGCGAGAACGCGAGAAAAGAACGGTACGAGTGGAAAGTACTGGTATGCACCTCGAGGTTTCCCTCTAATTTCTCGAACTTGATTAAAACTTGTCCGCCATGAAAATTAAGTTTCCGCCTTGGTCTTGGGTGTCCCACGCTGCTCCTTGGCCGCTTCCTTTCGACTTTTGCCGGGAATGTCGTTCCGCGTGTACGAGCGAGAAAACGAAAAACGAGAAAAAAGGGGTCGAGTTCGAATTACAACTCGGTCCTTCTCGACTAGGCGCATCCCGTCGATTTCGTCAATTTCTCGCAAGCGTCCATGGACTGTGGTGAGTGGGTGGATAGAAAAATGTTCACCCGCGTCCGCTATATTCTCGCTCTTAGCGATTGCATTCAGCGATTTCGCTTCTTTGACTTCTATCTCGCCCTCCCTCTCGGTAAACCACGGAGGCGCGGTAAAAGAGAAAAAAAGATGGTCGGACGGTGGGAATCTCGCCGCGATCGTCGAACTCGGTTTGATGGAGCGAGCCACTCTCGAAATCCGGGATTTTCGCGAAAAAGAACGATACTCTTCTTTTTTTTACGAGCTCCCTCGGACGGTAACCAGTGGCTGGCGGGTGCGGCCCAGCGGCGATGGACGCGTTTTACGAGCATATAAAACCGGGGCCTCGCGATGCATTTCGGACCACCTTTTGTAATTCGGTTCCTCTTCGTGTTTTTCCACGGCTTTAGTCCCCTTCCCCTAGAGAACGATCGACCGTTATAAAATTTCGCTTGAACCCAGCACGTGAGCGTTCTGGACTCATCCGCCGCGCGTGAACTTCTCTTACCTTCTCTCCTCTTGGCGTCTCCTTCCTACGTTTGTAGTTACAGAACTAACTACGCGATTGGCTAGCTTTGGATAAAGTGTTCCGCAATTTATCCATATGCCAAACGGTTCGTTCTAGACGCGCCGCTTGAGCGTGTAAAAAATTGTTCATTGCCCGTCAATAGATTTAACGATTCGCAACCGAACGTACACTCGTCACGAGAATGTCTAGCTTTCATAAAAAGTAAATCGGGCAACTCGCCGGTGAAATCCCTGTTATAATACAGCTTCGGGCGTATTTTCAAAATCTCATTAATATGCTGATTTCGCGCGCGAATCGATATTGACAAAAAACTGCGACAACCTTACGTCCATCAAACGGGGGGAATGAAAAAATTGGAAATGGTACGATAAAAAATGAAAAAATAAAATAAATCTCTATCGCGCGCCCGCATCATCGATAAAGCCAAAATAAATATTCTCATTTAGCGATCGGCCAATATGTGCCGCTGTTTCACGCCGCGATGGCGCGTTACGGCGACAGGCCGCGAAACGACGGGAGCGCTGTTTCGGGCTAATTTACGCGGGCGCGTGAAACCACAAAAAACTGTATTCAATGATTTCGCCGATCGCGATCGATTCCTATCTAGATGCAGCTTCTCTGCCGGCGGGCAGCGTCGCGCGCCGACGATTTTCAATGATCGCAGGCCAATCGAGGAGTCGAGGGGGTGGGAATTCAGCCGCGGAATCGGCAACCGCGAAAGCACCGAGCTGGCACTTTTAGCGCTATCTCTGCCGCGGAATCGCGTTTCCATTGCATATCTAAAATGCGTTTTGTCGTTTCACGGCGTGGCGGCCGGTCGAACGGAGGTGGAGGAGAGCGAAGAGGATGAGGAAGGGGGGATAGATCGGTAAATCAATGAGAAGTACGCGTCGTACAGCCACCACCTCCTCTTTCTCCTCTTCCTCTCCCGGTCCACCAGCTAGTACCAGCGGCGATTCTAATCGAGGATTATGGCGCGAACGCTACCAGGCCCACGCGAACGTTTCGTGTTTTTGGAGGTAGTCCGGGAGGAGGAGGGGAGATTGAGGTGGGAGGTAGCAGGACAACCGCGACGCACATAATTGACCACGGCCGATGCCCACGGCTATTAACGCTAGCGTGATGCCGCGCGTAGAACGCGTCCCCTCTCCAATATAATATAATTAAACAGCAAACAATATGGAATCAACGAGAACTGGCCACGCGCAGCGACGCTCAGTCCTGTCGGCCATCAAATGACGCGGTGGATCCTCCTCCTCCTCCTCCTCCTGTACTATCTATCTCTATCTCTCCATTTCTGCGCTCGTCCCTCTCCATTTTCACCCTCCCTTAACCACCCCTCGTTCCACCACCTCGAACCCCATCAGCCAGGTTCGTTCGGTTTGTACGTTTTACTGCCATTTAGATTTTATTAAACATTTTACGAGTCGCCGCGCATCCGCAGTGGCCCGGCGCGCTTTTAACTTACCTGGATGGCGCATAGCGCACGTTCCAACGCTTAGTTTGCACCTGCTCGCCTCCCCTCCGCTCTTCCGTTGAGCCTTCGGACTTTGTAACTCCATTGCCGCTCTTCGTTCAATTGCACTCCCGTTCTCCTCCCTCTTGTCAACAACCCACCTCTCTCAACCTTTCGCGGTCCCTTCCACGAGCGCATCGCATTTTTCGATTCTTCCTGTTGTTCGCTCGAAATGGGAACTTCTTTTTTTTATTTCGTTTGGCAGGCTCGTAAAAAAGATTGACGACCCTTTGAAAATTGATATTTTCCGCGTAACGAGAGCGCTTAAAAAGCGACGATAAAATTCACTTCCGTTCGACATTCTGTGTACGGAGTGCCGGTGCGCGGCGGTCGACGCGTTACGTTTACGACGGTCATCGGATAGCGCGAGCCATTTCGAGCGATTTCAGGTAAGAGGATTTCGTAGCTTTTTTGCGACATCGTGTCGAACTCCACTCGCGAATCGCTCGAAGTTATCGGGACGAGAGAACGAGGAAGGATGGAGAGAGAGGATGGCGAGGAAGGAAGAGAGTGATAAACTTCAAGAGAAAGTTTGACGTAAACATGGGCAACGACGAACGTGTAAAAAATTAAGCGAACCTTCTCTCTTGCCCTTCTTCCTTCTATTCTTTTATTTTCAAGCACATTGCAAATTTTCATACTGCTAAATTCTCCCGCACGATAATGTTCAAGGAGTCTTCAGCTTATATACACTAGACCAACCTGCAACAAGCGTCACGTAACAGGGTGGCTTATCGCCGCATACGGACCATCCAGGTAGATACCTAATTTTATTAGACGCTTCGGGTTCTTCGAAAGGCAGCACCACGAGAGGGCGAAGGCCGTGAATGCGAAGGGAAGAGGTCCGCTTCTCGAAATAGAGCGAATATGGCACGTTTCCCAATCGTCCTGCGCGCGTACAGCTCGGCGTTATGATGCCCGGTGAGCGCAAACTGCACTTAGTTTAACTCGCGCGAGCGAGTGGGAAAGCTACGCGGAATACGAAATTTCGGGAGGTTGGATAGAGCCAAGTATCGGGACGAGGAGGATGGGAGAGAGGAGGAAAGAGGAGAGTGGATTTCGGCGCGAGGAAAACTCCGTCCGCTTCTCTGTCCCCATCGTGGACTAGCCTCTCTCGGATGGCAGTATCTTCTTAAGTCGTCCCCTGGGAAAAGAGCGGCGAGAGATCCGCAGGATACTTCGAGCGCATTAGCGCCGATCATTTTCTCCCCGAAGTCCCTCGAAATTCTCGTTCTCGTCGACACTTTCAAAATCAACGATCCTTTTTCAGAGTACTTTTCAATTAACGACGATCTGTTTCAGAAAATGTGTCGCCAAAGCAGAAAGTGCCTCGAATACTACCCCTGACGAAGTGAAATCGAAGGAAACGTTAACGTAGCATTGGTACAGCGCATCAGAGGATCGTCTTACCTCTTGCATGCGTCTAAATCCTTTCAAAGGCAACTCGTCGATGAAGCCCTCCAGGCTGACGAACATTCGATTTTGCCGCGAGTCTGGAATCTCGTGCCCGTGTTAAGGCCGAAGGAAGATGACTCACGTGGTGGCGCAAGGCTGCAAAAAACTGAAAGGGGGAAGGGGTATAGCGGGTGCAGGTTGCTCACCGCGAAATCGCGCTTTCGCGCACGGCGTCTAATTTATTCCATCTCAGCTCCAGTTCGGCGTTCTGATTTTCAATTTGTGCCCCGAGGGCGCGCCAGTACCCACGCTAAAGTGTTTGGCTTACAGGCGCCAGGCCCTCGAGTGCCTCACTATCATCCCCCACCTACTCCTTTTTCTTCTTCTCCTCCTCCTTCGCCTCCTCTTCCTCCTTACTCGGAGGCTCTCCTTTCGTCCCTGCTACTCTCACCACCCTTCTTCTCCTTCGACTCTCACATCAGAGCGCACAGTGCCGTCTAAACCTCGGCTGCTTGAGCACTATCTACATGTAAATCTAATATACACCCCTGTATTCTATAAGCGTCGCATCGAAGAACCGCGTCATCCTTCAGCGAGGATGTGAGCGGATGACAGGGGCGGACACACCGCCAGACGCGCGCCAATCGCGACGAAGGGGCCACACGACAGCTATACGCTCGATGAGAGTCTTTTACTGTTCTTAGGGGATTGGGGAGATTTGACGTTAGCAGTGAGAGTGGGAGGAAGAGGCAGGCAGACAGAGAAAGTGGGAATGGAAAATCTGATTATTCGAGTCGGATCTAACACAGTCCTAATTCCACTTCTCCCTTCCATTCATTCGCAGAATCGGGTATAATATACCAGGGGAGTAAAGCGGAGCGACCTGTATACGCCTATTGCAAGCGATGCATTAATAGTTACATTAAATGCATTAAATGTAACTCAGGAAGTAAAACAGTACACCGAAAATATAGAAAAATGAAACTTTATTTGTAAAAGGAGTATGAGCGAAACATATGCGGTAGCCAAGTATGTACTCGGTGGATTCTAGCCAACCTCATTTTTATCCTTGACCAATGGTCACTGAGCACCGAGCCGATTACTACTGCACAGTGGAGAATTGTTCCAGAACCTCTACCGAGTCCAGTGGGCTCTGTGCTTACACGTTAGTGCGTAGCGTTAGTCTATTATGGATCCTGAATGTTAAGTAATTTATTCGCCTCATCGGTTGATAATGATCATCGACAATTTGTTAACGCGCTGACAATAATTGCATTCTGAAAATCACCAAGTCGCAATTAATCGTTATAATTTTGAGCTCTTCCGGTGTACGTAATTGTAACCGGACGGAATCGCTCGACGCGTAATCGACGATCAAGGTCCTCCAATTGGAGGCAAATCCGAGATACAGGGACTATAACCTGACTGGAACGCATGATTAGTGTCCTCGGACGGTCACGTGCGCCATTATGGACATGCTTAGCATCATGGGAGTACAAGGACAATAGTCTCAAATCGCCGGATCGTAAATCAGGCTCTGGTTGCCGTGGTTACGTAAGGCACCGCTCCTTGATGCAGTTGGATCGTCGAATTCAAAGAGATTAAATTGTCTTCTACGAATTTCGGACATTTAAAATTTTCATTGTGATCTACGAGAGATCGCGAACACGTTTAATACACAGTTTTCTATTGGCCGAAGATTGATTTTCTCGTCGATTGAAAGTTTATGTATACAGCTTCGTTTGTTCGGCGCCTAATATTTCGCGAATTTGCTCGGCCCTCGAAAATAAACTGTCGAGAACAGAAAATAGAGGGCGCTCGGGCTATAGATGTTATTTGGACTTACGCGCTCGCTCTATGTACCCGTCTGCGTTTTGCGATACATACGGGAGAAACGAAACGAAATAGACCGGTGGGGATCGACCCTTGAAAAACGTTCGGCAATGTTTGCGCGGTGAGTCGTTCGTTGTTTGCACAACTGCTTCTTCTCTCTGTTCGCACGATGATGCGAAGGGTGCTGTTTCTTCCTACAGGCATCTCCGTCTTCGAAAACGTCGAATTTCCTCTAGGAACTAATCGAAATCTCAACCTTGGTTTACTCGGACTTCGAACAGTCCAATTTCCCTCCTTTCTCTTTTTGTTTCTCTCTTACTTTCTCTCTCAGTTTGATTTTTATATGTGAGCTCTATTAAAGGTAGACAAATGCGGCTTCAGAACTGCAATTTAGTTTTACCGGTATGCAAACACAGATTATGGCGAGATCTTTTAGACGCAGAGACATCACTTTATAGAATAACTGGCGAGACGCAACCAAGGAATGTAAAAATTACGGTAGTTTTGGACAAAAAGTCTTTTTATCCTATAGAAGACGAACTGCACTGAAGCTCGTACTTCAGCTGTAACTATATTACCTGTCATTATAGCTATTGCTACAGTTATAGTTTTCATTTGTGTTTATTTGCAATATCTATTCTTATCTTTACTTTATTTTTATTCCGTTTCATTTTATCTTATTTCGTTATACTTTTGGTTTTTATTTTTTTGCAAATTAATTGTACTCACCGACTCCGTAGTGCGTCATTTGTAAATTTATTCGGGCGCTCTAAAGGGACTAGGTTCCAAAGTGCAAAAACATACGCGTAGAAACTTGTTTATCAATACGAAGAAACAAAAGAAAAGAAGGTAAAGGTTTAGGGCAATTGTCTGTGTCTTCGCGTGTCTTCTTCTTAACAACTAAACATTGCCGTATCGTTCGTATTTCTATACGCTGTTCGCCGCATCTGTCGGTAATAACGGTACCAATGATAATATGAGATTATCAGGTAATTTACCAACTATCCTACATATATATTTCTTCGGTCGTTCATTTACTTTCTGCTGCACACGTTCTTGTTTCTCATACAACGCGTTACATTAATCAGATTTATTACAATAATTTCGAGGAAACCATTGGGAGATTTTGGCAGGTGAAATTTACAATTAACAGAATTCCGTCGTATACGTATTTGAGCAACGGCGAAGAGGGCACGAGTGGGAGGGAAGGAGGACAAATTGTTGTAACATTTATATGATAGCTCGAGCGATCTGTGCCCGGAATAAATCCGCTGACATATTTTTTTCCCCACCAAACGCGCGAATATCGAAATACCATATCTTTAGATGCGTCACCGATATCGGGAGCTATCGATTCTCGCTGCGTCGATTACGTTGGTGTATTTCCGGATTTTTATATATTTATATATAAAGGCCGTGACACGTTGGTACCTCGATACAACGAGCGCGGATCGGTTAATTAAAACGAATCTCACTGGACGGCTTGTTTCCTTCTCACTCGTCCGCGCTCGCGTCATTACGATCGCCAGGCCATGATGACCACGGCTCGTTTCCAATAAAAATATGAGAAAATAAGGCGACTGTAAATTATTCGACAGGTGTCCTCGTCCTTCCAATACAATACGTACTTTCGCATTTCAATAATTCGCCTTCACGAGGGAGAAATAAAAATTTCCGCCATCTCTCCGATCTATTTTTTGCAACCCCAGCAGTCACCTTGAGACGTTGTCTTCGGGACGACGCATTACGTCGACACACCAAAAAGACGAGAAGAAAATGAAAGAGTGTGCAGGGTAGGAAGAATCTGAGCACAGAGGGTTGGGTCGGGCAGGGTCCACGCATTCTTGTCCCTTTGAGAACGCATCATCTCTTCCCTTTCTACTCCCTTTTCCTTCTCTCTGTTTCTCTTCACACGAGCGAGCACAATGGGCCATGCTACAGAGGCCGTTTCATCTTCCGTTTCGACGAGCCAATAAATCGAGGCGTAAAAGGCCTCGGGGGCGGCGACTAAAGACCGAGGGAGAAGAACGAACGGGAAGCGAAGGGACGAAAGGAAAAGGACGTTCGCGCGCGATTCGTAGGGAAGACGCCACGGGAGCCTTTAATGGTTTCGTATAGTAGGCGTTAAAAAAAGTTTACGACGAATGAAAACTGTGGCGGCGAAGTGCGTACTAACCGGACCACGGCGCGCTCGTGCCCGCGTGGCCCGGGGTTATTCGTCGTGGTGGACGATGCGCGCCCTAAGAGGGCCCTTGGATAATAACGGGGATCCGTGAGGCGTGCGTGCCGAGGGCCGTTAAAGACGCTTCCCTCGCTCTCATTAAAATTACGATCCACGTGCATCCTTACCCTTCTCTACCCTTTCCACGTCATTCTACTAAGGCCGCCGCGAATAACGTGACCCGTGAATCTCGGTGACACAGTCGTCCAATCGATTATCGCGTATCATATAACGTAAACAGTTTCTTTTCTGGGAAACGTTAAATTCCAAACTAACGCCGACAACATTCAAAATGTCCATCTATCAAACTCCGTAATGCCCATAATGTCATAGTTTCTCCCTTTGCCTGCGTGATTCTTATACGATGTTTGTAAGTTTCCACGGTCACCATAACTGTCCCGAGTGAAATGAAAATAAATGTACGTGAGAAAAGTAGCCGGCGCAGTTGTTGGTCCGCTCTCGCGTAGAGAATGTTTATAAGTTCTAGCGGGGTGAGTAGGTGTCTCGCGCAGTAGTGGAACTCGAATATCGTGCTTCTTCCAAAAACGAGAAAATCCCGTGACGTTGGCGCACGTTGCGCGAAGCAAAATCTCTTGTGCCTCGTAAATGTTGTAAATAGAGAAGGAAAGGAGGTGCGCGCAGAAAAAACATTCGCATTCAAATCGTGAGCTTGCAAACAGGCACGTTTTCCACACTCTTATCCTTTTCAGCGACTCGTCTACTCATTTCGTCGTCCTCCACCGCTCCTTCTGGTCGTTCTCGAAAGTCGTTCGTCTTCCTCTTCGTGTTCGCGCAAAGGCGAGAAGGACAGCGCGCGCGAGCGCACGCTTATCTTCCCTTATCGACGAAAGCAAGCGGAAGAGCGGCAATCCACGCACGGGGCCGGGGATGGTAGGCCAATGCCAGAGCGATACGATAGATGCGAATCGAATGATGGATGCGCGGCAACCATTTCGCATTCCTCCTTTCCCACGTCACTTAAACGCGAGCGCCATTGCGAGGGTGCTTACCCCGCTCGGCAGGTCGCGCTTTTTACCATCTTTTCTCTCCTTCCATCTCGCTACTTCCTTCGTTTCCGGATCTTCTTCCACCTGCTCGCCGTCACGAAGAGCGCGAATGACGAGTGATCGATAAAAGTGGAAAATCCACCCTCGTGGACCCCCTCAGCCAGGACGATAATATTATCATCGTCTGGCGTTCCGCGTAATTCCTCGATCGAACTTCTTGAATATCATTTGTCAGCTGAAGTGCTCCGTGATTTTCGCGGATACGTCGCTCGTTCCCCTTCCTCTTATTCGTCTTCATCATCCTTCTTTGTCCTGCGCACGAGAGACGCGCAATGGGTCTAGAGACAAGATTTCGCGATGGTGACTGCGAGGGTGAGACGAATCGGTGAGTGTTTTTTTTTGCAACTCATTAGGTTGTAATAGAGAATTAATGGGAGAGAAGGGAGAAAGAAAAAATAAGATGCAGCTCCTATCGACACTTATTTTCTGCACCTGCATTTTTCTTTGGTAAGGTAGCCGAGGAACATCGACTACATTCCAGTACGAAAATATCGGTGTCTCGATTCTAGAGAGATTCTAGGGGTATTCTAAGGAGTCATCGTATCCTAGGGTCTTTCCGACATCGCAACTGTAGCGCAAGGGTATGTAGATATCATCGTAATTTATAGGACGGTCGTTCGTTTAGGATCCGTCGCACCGTGATAGCGGGAACGTCTGAGTGCGCCTTGATTATTCCCCGACTATTCTCTTCCATCCCATCGCATTTGCTCTTCTTCCCTGACGAATGCTCGACCTTCTTTTGGTCCTCGTCGTACCTCACATTGTCTCCATTTCTCGATCCTTTCTCTCGTACTTCGAGCGAACTCGTCCACCCCCTAGTTCGCCATTCTTAGTTTCACGCGTTCTTATCCTTCCCGTTCACTCGACTTTTTTCCACTTTCTATTCCACCCGACGAACCTTCGATTCTTCCTTCTCCATCGTTTGTCAACTTCCTTCCCTCCTTTCGATTTTTCTCTCATCCTGCGTTCTTCGTTCATCTGCCTGCCAGCATTTCGTTCCTCCCTTCGCCTTTCGCCTCCTTGACATTTTCCTATTATATCGTTGTGAAGCTTCTACTATATCGCGACCTCTTTCACTCCCCGTTTCCATAATTGTGAATTGCGATTGAAAGACGCAATGGAAATTGCCAAGGTTATCGTCCAAGCGCAAACCTTTCGTCTATTGTCGAATATCGGGTAACTTCGAGAGCCCATAGAAATATTAAATTGCAGTTGTAATACTATCTTCTGTGGATACTCGCCTCCTTCCGTTTTCCTCACAGCCGCCCCTCTACTCGTTAATGACTCATCCTCGTTACGAGCGAGCGACTGACTGCTCGTTTCACGGGTGAAATATATTTTGCAGTCCCGAGGGCAGTGAAAGAGTGCGGCGAATCCTGCTTCTCCTTCTCGCCATCGAGACACCTGCTTCAGGGAAATAGCAATCAGAAGTCAAGGTAAAACTGTTTATACATTCAATTTTTTTCTCCCGCTCACTTATTTATCGTTTTCTTTTTGCAACCGGGGAGGATCTGCTAAGATTCTTCGATATCGAGTGGCACTCCATGACCGTGCTACGGTGGATAGTGGAGAAAAAAATCTTGAGAGAGTTCGGAAGTGATATCTAATCGTCGGCCAAACCGATGAAACGGCGCGTTCGGTTCGTCGATTATTCTCGTTAACAAATGAGGCCAAAGTGGCGTTCCGAAATATGTACTTCACGTGTATATTAATCTGCGAATTTAGGTTAATAATTTGCCGAGTGTCGCAGGCACGCGAAATTCTTGAAGTCCAACTTCTTCTATTTTGGTCCTGCCTCTCTTTTAACAGACAATACGTGGACGTTCCATATGATTAATTTGTTATATCTGTATGACTTTTCTTTCGATTTCTCCCTATTTGTAATCTCGTCCTAATTCAGGCATCGTCTATTTTCCGATGTAGTTCCACTTATGTATTAATCACAGTTCCACGTCGACAGTAGAATCCGATCGTTTTAAACGGACTCCGAGCGATCTTTTATTAAAGAGGAACTTTAAAGTGGTGAAACTCCAAACGCGAACGATCATTCGAGACTCCGAAAACACAGTGTCCTTCCTCTTCTCTCCCCCTATCTCCTTCAGAGAGGTAGCAACGACCGAACTATAGTTAGACAGCTGATGTTTCATTACCACTTCTATTCAACTCCCGTTTCTATTTGCACAATGGGAACACTTCTGCGAACTGAAAGTCTCGATGCGAAGGTGGGAGAGAGAACGAGGAGGGAAACAAGAGAAAGAGCGGGGTAAGGCTCCGCCGTAGGAAAAGTTGTGGAAGCGTTTCGAAGTTCCTTGGTCGAGTTCCTATTTAGAGAAGGGTTCATCGGTTCATCGATATGGCGTGGTCCTCGGAAGTCGCGTCGTCCGACGTAATGCAAGTCGCCACGCAGAGAGAGAGAGAGAGAGAGAGAGAGAGAGAGAGAGAGAGCCGTCGGCGTCGTCTCCGAGAGAAATTTCTCCGCTCCTCTCACTTTGTCCTCTTCTCTCCCTCCTTTCTTCTCCTCTCTCGCTCCCTCCTGTCCCGTCTCTCGACGGCTTCCGTGAAGGACCCAAAGCGTTCGTGGTTCGTGGGCCACGAGGGTGTCAAGATAGCATCGTAATTTATGCGACAGTCGTTTGTTACGGCCCTGTCGTCCCCGCGATAGCGAGCAGACCCCTGGAATACGCTTTGCTTATTCAAGCGTGTCTCGTTGCTCCGAAATGGCGTAACACCTGCAGCAACGCCGCGACGACGCGGAGAGGGGAAGCGGGCGAGACGACGGAGAGGATAGGAAGAGTCGAAGACGAATTCAAAGCTCGCTCAGCTACCAGGAGGACGCGAGGAGATCGCCATACGGCGCATGGGATCACGAGAGGATTCGACTGTTGAAAAAACGAAGGAAGCCAGCACGACCAGGATGTTTAACCGAACATCTTTGTTTAACCGCTTCTCGCGCCTCGGAATGTCTTGCGGGATCAATGACAAATTTCGCCGCGGAGGAAGAAAGTGTGAAAGAGGGGTAGGGAAAGAGTGTGAGGAAGGAAGTGAGACTTTATTTAGCCCAAGGCAAACCACACCCCTATTGAAAAATCATCCCCCATCTGGAGGGCCATCCGCCTTCACTCGTCGATCCTTCTCCACGCGAATGGACGATGATCGTTTCCTGTCCGGAAGTAGACGATATTCTCTACGCAGGCTTAAAACGTCCCGGACTTTTTTCACGCGACCCGTGGCCTTGGGAAGCTCGAGAATCGAGATCGTATCGATGCACCCCCGAAATGACTACGGGGGGGCATCGATCGAGATGGCATCGCCGAAGCGCTCTATCACATCATCCCCTATCGAACCCTGACTCCCTCAACCTTCTGGATTCGTATGAGACGGCGGGGACCGCAATCGGCGCGATTGACGAGACTGCTCGAGGATGGAACGAGTAAAAAATAGTGTCGTAAAACTCCGCGAATGCGCAAGAAGGGGGACACGGAGAAGGGGGAAAGGAAGTGAAGAGGAGAATTTCTTACGTGAAAAGGAAAGCTCGGACTCACGATTCCCTTCGTTTTTCTTTTTAATATTCGGTATTCCGAAGACCCGATAATCGACCAATGATCGCTCCGATTAAAGAGCTGAGGTGTAATTCGGTGCGAATAAAATTTAATCGGTCCTTCGCACCCTTACCTTCCCTTTCACGGCCCAACCCATACGGCACTGGGAAGGATCTCGTGGGTGGGGGGGATAGGTACTCAGCGCGCGCAGCATTGTCGCATTATCGTGTTATTGCGTTATCTGTTGCACCCCCGAGACACTTCGGGCGTGGAAACAAATTGGGTCTCGTTATACGTACAATGCTTCTGATATACGGCACGCCTGACCTCGCCCCGCACTCGTCCTCGGCACGCACGCACTCTCGATGTGTTAATTCTTTGATAATTTGCGTTCGCTTGTGAATAGGGTGGGAGACGAAACGAAGGAGGAGAAAACACGAGAGCCGCGCACTTACGTCGCGGGGTGTGCTATTCGAGAAAGGCATTCGGTATTCGAATCGCGATAAGCGACATTGTTTGCGCGTGGGAATAGGCTTCGAGTAAATTGGACGCAAATGTACGTCGTGACGATAAAATTTATCCAAGCTCTTTTTACTTCCGTAATGAATCCTTTTTGATAAGCTCGGGAGTGGCCGTAAAGAAGGAAAGGCGGGCGAATAAATCTGTGAAGGGATTCACGCTAGAAGGACTATCGAAAAATGATCATTAGCTCGATTTAGCGAATGATCATGGGTGAACGCGAGGGTTAGGAGAAAACCGTCGAGGATGGAGGGGTGTCGATATCTTCTCCATCTTTCCTTGCGGTGGTGGTACGTGGGGACAACGGAGAAAAATGTGCCCTCGAACCGAACCAACCGCCCATCCATAGGGAATCGGTCCACCCCGTGCAATCGGAGGGTTAGCCGCGATTCCTATAAGAGGTAAAGATGGATTCGCGGTTGTGTACCCTCGGAGATTCTCGAGAAACGAGAGCACGGAATCGATTCTCCATTCTGGGATTAGTATTCTTGAGATGCGAGTACCCTTCTGGCGACCGTCGTTGCGCGTGACAGGTGGTAATACGAGTAATCAAATATTAACGACAGCACGTGTCCACCATGCTCTGTAATTACTCTGACGATTACAATATTCGATTCCGATTTCAATGGAATCGAACGGTCCTGCTCCGCGTTTTCGGTCGAAGGGCTGGCTCTTGAGGGGAGCAGCCCAGAAGCTTCTCCCTACTTTGCAAACGAATGGCGCCGCTATAAAATGTCCCGCCGGTATAATTAGTACACGAGGGAAGAGAGCGCGGTAACTCGATAAGCCGATAATGGGAAAGTGGCCGCGTACCCTTCGACGGAGGGCCCACAAGGGCTGTAACAACTAACCTTGTTATTTCGGCAAACACATCGGATTTCTGGCCGATCGCCATCCCGACCGATCGACAGGGACTCTCCTTTCTTTGGCGGCTGCACCCGATTACCTCGATCGCTACTGAGTGGAGGGGTGAAATCGACAAAGGGACCGAGGAATCCGTTCGATACTCATTTCACCCTGGAGCTCACAAGCCATGGAAGAGCCCATTGGGTGTCGAATAGAGTGGAGCGGAAAGTGGGGACGTACTCGGTCGTCCCAACTGGCGACAGGTTGAAGAGTATCTCTCAATGAGGTTTCGTGGGATGCTTTAATCGCGCAATTAATACGGCATCGTTTTATTTACTCTCGGAAGGAGAGTGGGCTCGTCTCCTGCCCGCTTTTCGTCATCCAGGAATCCCTCGTCTCCTGGAAACACTTACATCCCGATGATCCTTTGACCTTAGGCAACGCGACGAAAACGCCGTGACAGGGGGTATTAACTCCGGAGAATTTACAGCAGCGTTGGATATCCGTACTGTCCAATTAACCTGATTAAGTCAATTTACTCAAGCCCTAGACACTTTCGTTCTGTGCGCGAGCGCATCTCTTCCGTCTTCGAGTCGGTCCCGTCGAGGTTAACCGCGACATCAAACGTAAAGCGCAAAGGAAAATGCAAATTAGTACTTCCAGTGCATGTTAAATGTTTGAGGTTCTATCGCGCGCTTCTTCGGACTGGACATTTTAAAAACGTATCACGGAATGGACATTTGAAAAGTGCAGCCTGCACCACCATGATCCCCGTTTCTCGAAACTTTGCTTATTCTCAAATATACCGTCACCGTCTTGAGAAACATTGTTCGAGGTTCCAGATGTGGACATTCTCCTATTTCGCCTGGAGATTTTTCAAAGATCATCTACTGTCCGTAGCACGTGAGATCCATTTCGCTCTCGAGATCTCTTAAAGCCCGTACCAAGCAGTTCGTGGTAAATGCAACTATTCAATACGACACGTTCAAAGACCAAGCTTCCTGTTTCCGCGCAACAACGACATTACCTCCTTACAATTACATCAGCCTCGCGCCAACGATCTCTCTCCGTCTATCTCCGTTTCTCTCCAAGTTCCAGTCCCTTATCGCACGATCGTAGCGTAAGGCAAGGATCGCGTGCCACCGCCGCCGTCGCATCGTCGTAGTCGCCGTAGTAGCACGAAAAACACGAATTCCTCGCGATTAGGGCAATTCGATCGAAATCCATCTTACCTCGGCACCTTCAAAGAGCGCGGTCCCCGCCGCGGGGTGCGCCTCAACGAGCCAGCCGTAGCTAAGCCAGCCAGGAAGCTCGAGTTCCGGGAGAATCGAGATTCCAGGGCCGAGGGTTTTGATCTTGTCTCTGTGCTCGTCGCCACCGCGGAAGTTACCGTCTTCGGACGGAGGGCGGAAGGGCGGTGGAAAGGAAAGGAAGGTGGGAAGGAATGGAGCGGGATCCCAATATCTCCGCTACCAGCCCTCTCTCCCAACCACCGCCAACCACCCTCCTGCTTTGGGGCCGAGCGTTTCACACCGGTAGGAATGCACGGCTGCGGTGCACTTTGGAATCTAATATGGCGCCGACTAGGACGTCCTGTCCAATAAAATGTCGCTGGTGCATAAACAGCGTCGCCGCAGCTAGCCACGATTACTGCCGTACGCCACCCTCGTCCTTGCCGCACACCGTCGTCGTAATGTTCGTTCACGGAAAACTCTCCGCACGATAGGAGAACGGCCAGCGTGTGAGGATCCTGCGCGTGCTTTAGCGGTCGGCAACGAGCAATAAAGGCCAATGCGAGGCTATCTTCGTGAAAGCCCAATTTCGAGGAATCTCGCGAATTGTGATGCATCGCGTGGAACAGTTTTCGAGTGTCCATTGATTGAGCAGGAGTGTGATCGATGAATCAGCACGTCACCAATTACAGATGCCAATGACGCTCTTAAATATACCGGGTATTCTCTTTTTTAAGCTCGCTTATTGATTTCTGATGCTAGAAACTTCCCAGTGACATATATTTCGTAATGAATATCATTCGTGCATCCGTCGTAAGAAATCTGTCACCAAGCTGGAACGTCAACGTGTATTATCGACTAGTCGATTAACGAACTGCATCGTTCGCTAGAAGGGGAGCACGAGAGGAAGGTAAGCCGAAAAAAAGGAGACTATTCCGAGGGAATATAATACCGTACGGGAGTTTTACATTTTATATCCCCCCGTAGTACTTCATGGCCAAACTAGAAATCCGGATTATATTCTTATCCACTGATTTACAGCGTTCGCGCATGCCTAGAGCCTCCTCCTTTTCCTCCTCCTGCTACTTTACCACCCCCAACCCTTCCTCGTGAGAAACTGCATATAGGAAAGATTTCACGCTTAATCGCGGCTCCCAGCTCTGCTACCCACTGGCGCAAGGGGAGGACGAAGTTATGTTATCGCCGACCTCCCTTCTAGGTACAACATCGTGCCCCATCGTGCGCGGATTGTCTTACGATTAGGAGGAACACTCGTTAAAGAAACGTTCGGAGAAAAGCAACAGTAAACTCGCGGCTGCCGATCGGCTTAATTAATTGTATTAATTAATTATTGAGACGATAGGAGATGGATTGGACGCAGGTGCGGAAAGAAATGTTTATTGGATTCGATGCGGACTTGTCAAAGAACTTGTCCTTTTGCGATTCACGTACGGCAGCATATCCGATTAGCGCGCAAATATATTTTGGGGAGACGGAACGCGACAACAGCTAGCAGACTTTTTTCCGGCATGTCGAACGAAAAAAGGAAAGGATCATGGCGGTATTAACGTTGCTAACATAATATTTCCGTTCGCCTTGCTCAACTTGTCATACGTGAATTATTGGTAAGCCCGTTGTTGCAAAGCCCGTCGTTTGATTTTCTACCTTTTTCCTTATTTACGCGGGGACAAGCGCGCAGAAAATAGCGGACGCAATTTGTCGCGGTTAAAAATAGACGAGCCGCGGGATCGAAATTTTGCGTGGTACCGTGGAAAACGCTGCGCGAGGAGTTTCGGGGGGAAAAAGAAAATGGTTCCAAAAACGAATTTCACCCTTTCCGGTTGTCGCGACCCATTGCGATGCTTTTATTCCCACTGATAATTTGCTTGCCCCAGTATACCAGAGGAGGGAGATCCTTATTACTTCTCTACAGTCGGAAAGGCAACTGCAAACATTTCGCTATTTAAAGCGACACGTACCGCCCGGTCTAACCGAAACTTTTGCAAATTACAAGGTGCATCGCAAGGGGTTGTTAGAAGCGACGGGGTAAAGGACTGTTACCACGGCCACCACCCTTGGCAAAACCGTTCTTCTTAATCGCTCGCGATCACGCAACATAACACTCTCCGCCTCTCCATTCAATTACACACATAACTACGTCCCTTTATTACCCCAATTATTCAATATATATGATTAATGTATTTTCATACTTTCCTCTATCTTGCCTTTGACCACCTTCTACCTGCAACCACCCCCCGTTCTTCATTATTTCAATAGATCCCTGCAATAGACGTTTCGCCTTCACTACCCCTTGCAAAACTCTTTCACCGTGCATATTCTTGGCCGAAGGACGCGAGCATTCAAAATCAGCCCCGTTAGACTCGTTACGAGCTACCTTGCCAACGATTCCTTCTGCGACATGACTAATGGCGCGCTCGCGAATAGCTCAATGGTAAGAGGCGGAAGGCCGGTGGCTTTACGACGCGCGCGCTTCCAAGCGTCGCGACGGCAAAGGCGACGTCCATTATCACCCTCAAACCACTCCGGATGTTGGCTAGGTGGATGTAGAGAGACCCGGACGTAGAGAGAGGAACTGCATCAGGTGCACTGCAGTGGGCATCGAGGTGGACAGGAGGGGGTTAAAGCACTCGAAGGTTGTCCGGCACGATACCCATGTCCTTCTTCCCTTTCGCGTATCTTTATCGTCTTCCTTCCTTCTCCAGCTCTCTCTCTCTCTCTCTTTCTCTCTCGCATCTCTTATATCTCTCTTTCTCTTCTTCATTCTGTTCACCCCGTTACCCTTCGAGGCTCGTGCAGTCGCGTTGAAGGGTGCTCGTCGCTCTAAAAGTAAGAGTGCAACCTGCTCCCGGGTCGCGTCGACCATCTCGTTAGCGAGATCAAAGTGCAGGGGAACGCGCCGCAACGATGCTGGGCGGGCGAACGAGTGGGCCACTACCCCCTGTGCGTGCTACGTGCTCGTAATGCTACGTGGAAAGTGTGGAACGAGGTTATCCGCGGTAGAATCGATCGTCCGGCATGAAGGTATATCGGCTTGTGCCTAAGCGCTGCCTTCGACGTGCTCCTGAAAAGGAGTGCCAGAGGGTAGGGCGGTGGTGAAACGGGGGCAGCACGACGATTGCGGACCCGCGAATCGTTCTGACTTTTTGCTTTGCCGCTTCTCTTCCTTTCTCTCGTTTTTATTATTTCTTTTCCCTTTGAGCTGGAAGAACCGGGGTTTCTTAAAGGGCGAGAATTTCTTATTGAACGGGTGAAAGTTTCGTGTCGAGTCATCGACAGGTGATTTGTGTCGAGCCGAAACTGGGGAATATTTCGATCGTACTCAATTGCGACGATTAAGGAAGGATAAGTTTTTACTGTGAGAGGATGATTGCGATGGATGGCCGCTGTTTTCGTCACTTTCAAAAGGCAGATGCGTCCTTCTTAGAAGGCTCATTTGCAGTGCCTGGAGTTTGGTAATTTCACGCGATTAAAGGTGGAGGGATAGTGAGGTGTGATTAAAGGAGAAGATTCTTTTTATTGGTACAGGTTTTATTTATTTTTATTGTAGAATGGTCATATTCTTTCCTAATAAACTGTTTCGAGTAATATAACTGTGCGAAGACACTAAGAAAATAATGAAAATGTGTTATTTGTTCAGCATATTTATTGTCAGATTATAGGATTCTGCAAGGACTCCTTTTCATATGCAATTCTCTGTATGGTAAAAAAGTTACAGGCTCATTCATGGTATGTCGGAAATAAAAGGGAGTTTCATTGTCGTCCGATGTAAAATTAAAATACTTTTTCGATGTGTGCAACGAACTCGCATAACGGGATGTTCTCGTAGTTTGTTATACGTTGTAATTGGATTTTTTGCAAATTTTTAATGTACTAAGGCAACGGGTTCGTTTTAAAATTTTTTACAATGATGCTTTCCGACAAAACCGGCGCACTCACTAGTCTGTGTTTACCGCCCGTTTGACAATTTTTTCCAGTGGACTCATCATTTCTGATCGTTGTTGAATTTGTTGGAAGACTTTTCCTGCTCGGGCGTTTGGGAAAAATTTATTCGGTAGTTGACTACGAAGGTCGGGTAATACACGTACAGTAATAACGCGTAAAGCGTAATAAAAAGAAACATAAGAATGGTGAACATAATTATTCAGTAAATATATTCCTATTTACGTAAAGTAATTTGAATTAGAGGAACCATAACTTCGTTATCCGTTATGTAATTACAGGCCTCAGGAAATTAACGAATACTGCTCATCTCCGTAGGAAAACTAGTTTGTTACTGAGAATGTATTGTTTACAATTGGCCACCAGCGCTGGATATTTTTACGCTTTCGTAAACCACCGAATTTCGCGAATATGTAGAAAACTAGAGAGTAAAGGTAGAGAACGCGCAGCGTGGCTGTTTTACACAATGGTGCGCAAATGTTTTTACAAACATAAATTATTCTTAACCTCGATATTGTCGCTATTATTAAACGAAAAAGGATACGTGCTAATAAGAGAACATGTTTGTCTCGAAGGATCACATTCGTATGACTAGAAAAATCTGTCCTTCTTCGCATTAATTAATTCGTATGTTCCTTGAATTAATTATTAACCAATTAATTAGTTTCGACCGAGCTCGCGAGTAACCGCGCACAATAACGACGAGCGTGTACGCGAACGTACACGCAGCTCGGTAGATATGCGTTACACGAATTACAAGTGCCACGAATTATGTGGAATCAATACGGACAATTAGTTACAGTCGGCCGGATAACAATTTATTCGGCCAATGAGTGACCCTTATTCTAACAATACTGGCTCCGATCCGGTTGGTATTGTCAAATTCAACGCAGTTATCTACGTGGCACTAACACCGCGGTCATCCAGGGTGTATGCGTATTGTCGTAAGCGCGTAACCGTGAGGCGTACACCACCTCCCCATCCTGGCTCTTGTCTCATTGTAATAATCGATCGCCCGCACTTCCGCCACTCCCGATTGTTTATTATCTCTTGCAAACCGATCCACCGAAGCTCACGGTTAGGTGTCGATAATTCACTTCCCTGCGACATCTTGAAGCTAATTGATTTTTATAGGAGCGATGCAGAAGCGTTCGCTTGCATGTTCCGTGCGCAAAGGAGTTGGAGAGGGCGGAGGAGGTAGAGGAGGCCTGCGAGGATCGATAGAGGAGCCCCGTAATGAATATAAATTAACGTCAATGAGCGTAAATCGTTTTGACGCGAATTACCGTGCGGTAGGCGCCCGTCATTATAAGTGGGCAAATGGGGACATGATTATTCGAGTCAGGACTACGAATAAATTATCCGATCCTCTCCTCCTCTTCCTCTCCCCTATCCCGTTGCGATTGGCGGCTTGTAAAATTTATCGGTCCGACAACAAAGCCGGAATGCACGAAATCCCAGCCCGCTAATTGTAAGCGTGCACTTAATTTGCGCGTGGCGAAAAAATTGAAACTTCTCGCGTCAACTTGACGAACGAAGTGAAAACGACCTTGTCACGTTGAATTCGCTGTTGCAGAAAGACAGAAGGCGCGTGTAATCTCGAAAGCGACGTTTTTCGACGCGCGCGTGGAACGCCGTAGAATTTCAATCGATTTGGAATTCGACGCCACGCTGGACCAAAAAGTACGAAGGAAAGATACGTCGCTTGTGGGATGAACCAATGGTGGAGGTATGTGCTATCCTCCGGTAACAGGCCGGGGCCGGATTTCAGAATTACGGGGAGCGATCGTCTCTTTCGGTCGTTTCGTCCCCCATGAACGCGGCCAAGTTCCTCCGAAGTTCAATTGGAGCTAAACCATTTCCGAAGTTGTAACCATTGAAAACCGTTCGCCAACTATTATTGGTCGAGATCGCACAGTATAATTACTGTTTCCTCGCACCCTCTTCCTCTTCGAGCTTGCCTACATCCCCTTCTCCGTCCCTCTTCTCTTCGACGACCACGTTCATCATATCTCCTCCTTCTCCTTCTCCTAATTCACCCTCTTCTTCCAGTCGTTCGCTCGTTCGGGCGTGTCTTCATTGCCGAGCAGCAGAAAAGAAAGGAAGAATGGAGAGGGAGGTGGTGAAACCGTCAAACGCAAAACCGGACGATTTCGGGGGACTATTGAACGTCGAAGGAGATCGGGGGAGAAAAGAAAAACGGCACTCTCCTCTCGACTCTTCCACCTCTGAGCAACCCCCTCCATCTTCACCTTCCTCCCTTCTTCTCTCGATTTAACCCTCCTCTCACGCCTCACTCGCGGTATCTCGCACCGTCAACGCCACCCACGCTGTCCCCTCCTTCCCTTCGGCGCCCTTTTCGCGTCTTTCCTCGTCCTCGCACTTCTCACCCCGAGGGTAACTTTCGCGCGAAACTTTTACGGAATACGTGAGGTGGAATCACGCGAAAAATCTTGCGGGCCACTTTTTTTCCCGAGAACAAAGGGGTGAGTCGCGAGAACTTTATGGGGGGCTCCGCGGCTGCTTTTGGAAAATCTATACGCGCGCCGCTCCTAACGGAGAAGTTTCCTATTGTGGGACAGAGCGGAGTTTGTTCGTGACACGCGCTCGTTAGACCGGATCGTCGGTTGGTCGTAGTCGATGGTACTCAAGGGATCGATAGGGAAATCTTTCGGGATGTTCGGCCCGTGAAATCGCGGAGATCGGCGGGCGCGTGTTTCTACGATGGAGTTGCTTTAACGAGTTGCGCTTACTTCGGGGTTCGAAGTAAGTATACTTTTCTCTCTTCGAGATTTTAATACTCTCGGACGGAACTCGATAATAACGTCGAGCATGCTACGTCCTCGTTGCTTCGTCCTCTTTACGACGTTCTTCGTTAAATCGCCCACTTCGCCGCAGGCATTCTTTTCCGCGGTAGCTCAGCTAATCGTTGCGATTCCACATGTCATTGACCACGCAATCTGTGCCGATGACAAAAGAACGAGGTAACGAGCCGACGAACGAACTAGGCGGGTAAATGGAGCGGGCTCCCTGGCGCATCTCGAGTTAATCGTTGGGCGCTCGCGCACGGAAGGCGGCCAATCGCTAGTGCCGGGGCATGATGAATGCCGACGAAGAGACCGGCGACGGACAAAGGGTTCCACCTTCGTGCTCGGGCGCTCGTTGGTAGGGAAGCACAGGAGTAGAGGACCACTCGCGATTCCGGAGCTGCGACGTCGGGGAGGGGAATTAGTAATTCCATAGACAAAAGAGAATTTATAGAGGCTCTACCGTACGTTACGACTAACGAGTAAGCGAGTACGCGAAGCCAGAAGAAAAAGGAAGAGAATGAGGTGGATGATGATCCACCTGGAGGAGATACGCGTCGACTTCCTCTTCCGGACGTTCGGCTACGTCAGACCACCTCTTACCTTCCATTTTATGTCTCGGCTCGTTTATCCGCTTACTTACAAGCAGCCGGCTTTTATTAGTTTGCACGAGGCTCCATGAATGGCAATTTTCCTCCCAGGTAAAACTCTACCGGTAGCACTATTGAATTATTAAGACGACGGAATCTCTCAACAAACGCCGCGATAGCTACCGACGTTCTTCGACGGCGACGTCGTCGTCCTCGACGCCGCTTTCGCCAGGGTCGATCCCCTTCGCCCGCGAGTCGCTCTCCGTCTCATGGATAAAGACCAGCGGAAATTACCCCCGAGTGCCAAATCACGCTCGAACGGGAAGTGCAGGAACCTCGAAAGAGCGAGTGACCCACGGAGAAATTAGATCGTCGATGAATCTTGGGGAATGTCGACTCGCACTTTGGAAATGCAATTTCTTATAATCAAGAGTTCTCGCTTTTAAGGAATGTGAGAGGGCGATGTAGTCCTACGGTTGTAATTACATTGTTTCTTTGCACGCGCGAAGAGTTCTTCCTTTTCTCGCATACGACAAACGCGGACAATGTCGAATTTCAGATTATTAACGAGAATCGCAGAGCGGAAATACGGGGCTACATTTGAGGTCACTACTAACAAAAGTGTAATACAGAAGATAAGACAAATCGGATTCTCTACTTCACGGAAACGTTTTCCCGACGATTCTTCCGGTCGCGAGGGTAAATAGTGCAGTCCATTTGTCTCGGTCGTAGCTCAAAAAAAGTATCCCGAATTACCGAGAATCTTTTCGTTTAGCGAAGCTTCGAGATTTTCTCGGTAATTTCTTCGACGTTACGCTGTAAACTACATCGCCAATATTACCGGGATTTCCCACGTAATAATATTCCCACGCGGCACGGGTAATTTTATTTAATGATAACGGTAATCGCGTGTTCGGTTAAACTGCTAAATCGCCCACATACGTTGCGTCCGTAATTTCAAACCCTAATTCCCTTGAACGCATAACGGAGGAGGCAAATTTAGCCTGACTGACTCGATCCGTACCCGACAAAGCCAATGGGTAATATTAAATATTAAATATCAGAATTTCCTATCCGATTAGAATAAAGCGTTCGCGCTCACTTCGCCACTGTTGATCCAATCCAATTACTAAGCTCATTGAAACAGATTTTATTGTCGAATTAGCTAATCCTTTATCGCCGACTACAGTTTGCGAGTACGGGAATAATTGAACACTCCTAATCACGAGAAAAAAGAATTCCACATGTTATCCATGTTTAACAAGCAAACCGTAAAGCTTCCACACAATTGAAGGGTCAAGTGGAGGAAGGAGTGGTCTCGCAAATCTAAAGTTTTCAGTAAATCGCAATAAACGATTTTGATTTCGCACGATGGTAAGTTCGCCATTACTACCTTTATCAAATCGTCGTTTTTTAAATATTTAATTTTACATATTCTTATCGGTTAAAGTGTTAAATTAGTCCCCAGGGAAGTGAAACAATCAATAAAATCAGTATCCCAAGAAATGTTACATAACTCCTTCGATCAATTCGGTTCACATTAAATTCCGCGTCGTTCAATTACGACGAATCATCCATATTTATCTAATATCATCGAGCGACGTATCCAATCTTAATATGCAAATCCATCGTCGTGCGATTGCCATCAGACAAGACGATCGGGCGTAACAATTTTCCATGAAAAGCGGAAGAACCAGCTCGGGGCAGTGTGCGCTCGCGTCGCCGAGGATGGAAAGTCTCGGAAGATAAGGAGAGGAAGATACGATCTTTACCATAGTACCGGTTAATGACCCGCTGTTTATGCAGGAAAAATGTGGCGGAAGGGTGCTAACGTCGGGGTGGACGCACACTGGGAAGGTCGAAGAAAGGGTCGTCGAGATGAAAGAGGCAAGGGTGGAAGAAGGAGGGGAGAGAGAGGTCGCACGAGGTTACGTCAGGAAAGGAAAGAACAAAGAGGGAGAGACAGAGCACGAAAGAGATGCTAGAAGAGACGGAGAGGGGAGAAAGGAAAATCGAGAAAAGTGTCGTTGCTCCGCCATTCCACGAGTTTCTCTCTTCTTCTTCTTGTTCTTCTTCTTCCCGAGTCGCTCTATTAAAAAGTTGGCGATAGTCGAAGGAACCGCTGGGTTCCGATGTAAAATGGAGGATGGTATAGGACGAGAGAGCGAAAGGACCGAAGCAACGAGGCAAGGACAGAAATACGTGAAAGATGAGGGGCCCGGGGAAGGACGAGCGAGAATACTTGCGAGGTCCTTAAAGGCGAATCCTCCCTCTATTTACTACTTCGTAAAATCTTTAAAATCCATCGTAAGGCCAACCTCCGCGACAGTTTCGCCGCCATTTCTACGATCCCGTCCACCTGAATCGCTGCCTACCACGCTTGCTTCACCCTCTTAGAGGTTAAGTCGAACACCCTGTCGCGCTTCACCCCGACCCTATGGGCAATAACTTTTTAACTACTACCCGATAAATCTCACAGTGGTTTCCTTCTCACGAGCTTCTCGGGACCTTTCTAAAGGTATCAGTCATTCCGGCGTCTGGCCGACGAAACGGAGCTCCTCTGAATTTTTTTTACTCACTCGATACAACGCGAATTCTCACTCCTCGATGATCTCTCGGGGACTTCGATGGATAATTCTGATTTCGAGCGATATTGGTTTTAATGTCGACTACGTAATGTCAACTGTTAACGGTAAGACGCGACAATGAGGTTAAGGCACGCTCGAACGAGGTATATTGATCGATCGGCACATCGTTCAAGACCTTCCGCTGCTATACGATTTATACGGCTGGCTGTCACGACTCTCGTCAAAATTGACGACCATCGAAACAGGATGTCGCAGTGGATTTATTAATAGCTGACGCTGCTCGTGTCGCGGGCGGAAATCTACGACGAAGCAGAAATCCTCCGGGCACTCCGGAATTTCGCGGAGCGTGCAAAGGCGTCCTGGATTATTGCTTTCTTTCCAACGCGTTTGTTCTGTGTACGTCGAATGTTATTGGTGGAATCGAATTGGCAAACATGAATTCCCATTCATGCACTTGGGTTGCACAGATTATGCGAATCTGGTAGCCATCAGGACGAGATCTAGAGTTCGACTTATTGCCTTCGACCTTGCTCAGATTTCGACCGAATCAGGTTGGGAGGTCGAAGGAGCGATTTACTGATTTTAATTCTAAAAGGAAATTCCGTTGTTATCGCTAGCGCTCTGTACGGTTGCCAGAAATCGTGTGGCTGAATAAATTTCAGTTGTATGTCAAGCTTACAATTAGCGGGGGCAATTAAAGTATGAATAATTTAATGGGCACGAAGATTTTACGAGGACGCGTAATTCCATCTTAATGGATTATTGGTTATTTTAGTATTGAACCTTTGACCTCGTATACGTATTCTGATGTGCACCGAAAGATCCGTCTTACTTTCTATTATAAATCAGCTGTTAGTGTTCGGAATTGAAATAACCAGGGCCTTTATCATAACCTCCATAATGTGTTCCTTCACTCGCGTCAAGTATTAATCTTTCCCAAAGTAAACGTCGATGAAAGAATAAAATTCTTCTAAAACATCTCCATTTACCTCGATCTTCGAATAATCTCTAATTAGTCGATATTTGTTAGCGCACTCGGCCCATGTCTAACCACCGTCGGAACAGGGCGCAGCGGTTCGATTTACACGCCCGGAACAGTGGGTTAGGGTTACCTGGGTATCGATTTACCGGATGCTTTCTTACACGTCCAACTTATCGCTCGTCGTCGTCCTGGCGAAGTTTCCGGCGGGTTTGGCAACAAAAAGGGGAACGAGAAAAGCGGCGGAAAGCGGCGTGACGAGGATCGGTAGCGGGGTCGTGCGAGGCTATGTTCGGCTAGGGAAAGGGAAGGGACGGCGGAAGACGGCCGAACGAGAGCAGAAAGGAAGCGGGAGGAATCCACATCGTGATAAAGCGCGGAGGGTTTGAGGATCGCTTCCTGCAAGAGTGGCCAGGATAACGGGCGACTTACCGAATATGATTTATGCCCCAATATAACTGGGCTGCGATAAAATAAGGAGCCATCCTTACTCTCTCTCAAGCTCCACCGTTTCACCCAAGCGGTCTAGAGGCATCTTCACCCCTTCTGTCCGCCTTTCCACCCCCGACGTCGTCCTCGTGCTCGTCCGGATGCTCTTCCTTCGAAATTCTCGTTTCTTTCCTTTCAGCTTTTCTCACGCTACTCTTCTTCTCTTTTTTCCGATCCTTCGTCTTCGCTGGTTCAGTAGGTCGCGCCGCGTGAATTACCCAAGCTGCCTCGCGGCGCGTCGCGTCGTGCCTCCGGTACGCATCACGTGATCCACCCAAGGGACGAAAATTAGTAATACTCTTCGAGGACGAACCCCCCCCCCCTGTTGACGGCACGGTGTGCCCCGCGTGGTTCAGCTTCGAGACTTCTCCTTCTTCGAGGATCCTCTTATCCGTTCATCTCGCCTTATACCGACACAATCTCACGATTACTTTATCCACTCGGTCCTTTATTTCCTCTTCTCTTGATTCCTTGTGCATCTCTCTTCGTTCGATCGACTCGACCGTTCGACCTTCCATCTTCCTTCATCTGGAACCTCTTCTCTTTACCGTTCTCCCTCACCTCTTACCGTTTCTCGTTTACCCTCACTCCTCCTTCTACTTTACCCAAAGTACTCGGGTAAGCGCTCGTTTACTTTTTGCCGCAATTCCACTCGGGCCTAATCGAGCGGATGATTTTTAAGGACGATTGTTCTGAAAACTTCCGCCGATTCTCCAAACGGTTCTCGAAGCGCGGAGGAGGAGGATGGAAGTGAGAGGAAGGTGAACGTGAATGGCAGCGCGAAGGGACCTCCCGAGAGAAGGAACGAATAAGACTGAGGACTTCATCGTCGCGACTGATTGGTCGATTTGTCACCCCTCCCGTTTGCCGCCTCACCCAGGTTGAATCAGGAGTCTTCGTACCTCACCCCTTGCTCCTCCACCTGGAGGTCCTTCTTGATTCTACCCTTCTCCTCTTTATCACGCTCCCTTTCGTTTCCTCCTTTTTCTCCTTCGCTCTCTCTTTATCGCATCGTTGGATGGTTAATTGAACCGATCGAACTGTTGATCCGTCGAGGAAGTCTTCTTCTTTTCTACTCTCACGCTAAATTTGTCCTTCCTGCTCGATTCGGCAAACCTTATCCAAGGAAGCTTCTCAGATAGTGGCCAAGCTTTTCTCTACTTGTTATTAGTCTTGTATCTTACAAGGAAACGGCACGAGGTGTCCCCCTCGGATTTGAATGCCGCTGAAATATGTTGTAATCTAGATTAAAATAAGGGACACGTTTTTTTTTATACGTGCCCAATCGCACTTTTAGGGGGTGAAACACCCCTTTGAAAAAAATCGGTTTTCTTCTTTCGGACTAAATACTGTGAAATCTGTACGAGATAGAAAAAAATGTTTTAGACGATAGTTGAACAGTTTCAAAAGTGCTTAATAATAGTTGTTTCGGTTGTTTAAAAAATATTAAAATTTTCGATATACCCCTCCCCCCCTCATAATTATTTTGCAATTTCAGAATTTCGTTTTGACCAAGCGAAAGGATATTTTATTCCGAATTCAACCATATATAATAATGTTACTTTACGAGATACGGACTTTTCGAAAAATAGATGCAAATGCCCGCGTATACCGGTAACGCGCTATGCGCAGTGCTTATCTCACTCGAGATGCATATATGAGTCTTCAATCGTGAAAGCCGAGAATGTGCCATCGGTATTTTCGTCTTTTCTTCTTCCATCTAGTTTACTTTCGATTTTGTCGTGATCTAATAATAGATGAATAACAAGCTTGGGTTGTGTCACAGTGGTTGCGTGCGATATTTTGCGTGTTGGAAAGCATCTAGATTTTTGCAATGCAAGTCGGTGATATTTATTAATGTTTAGTTTTCATTTGACTTATTGACTCTATGTCAATATGCCCCTAATATTGAAAATCTGCGGAATATACTAGCACGCTTTCATTATCGTATTATTAATTCGCGTTTGTGTATTTCTTTTAAATGTGTTTATATAATGCCTGCTCTATTAGCCAAGTGACAAAGAAAAGAATTTGTTTTTGAAAGAAAAATATTGCGACTAATCGGGAGATAATAAATAGCTTTTAAAGATAGAGGTAAATAATGTTTTATAAAAAAATAGTGTTAAAGAAATGAAGACGTACATATATGAATAGGTCTACAAGAAAAAAATTTATTTTAGTTTGTGTATTATCTACACGCGGGAGAATATGAACATAAAAAGCAGATCACAATCGAGTTTGTGACGTTTATTTAATATTAACGTTCCTCAATTGTAAAAAGGAATATTTCATCACAATAAATGTATTATTCATTATTAGTTACAATACATTATTTATATACAATATAGTTTATAAAAATATATATATAATAAAACATCATTTGTACAGTAATTAAATACATTTCCGTTTAGGATTTTCATGATATATATGGATTATAAATATTGCACATATGATGATCATGAAAGAAATGTTTAATACAAAGCGATTTCTTACACCAAGCGCAGGTAATTATAGCAACGCCGCCGCAAATATCGCATGTTATTTTATTCTATTTTTTCTTAAAAAAAAATCAACGGGTGTTTCAAATTGTGGTGGCCTCTCTTCTACATAATCACTTTTATGCCATGAATATTTGATCAAATCTCGAAATCTTGGTGACGAAAACTGATAGTGTGTTAAGGATTGTAATCTTAAAATATTATCACGC
This sequence comes from Tiphia femorata, assembly GCA_944319695.1. Lineage (NCBI taxonomy): Eukaryota > Metazoa > Arthropoda > Insecta > Hymenoptera > Tiphiidae > Tiphia > Tiphia femorata. The sequence goes on from OX090902.1 coordinate 9,918,297, forward strand.
GCATATAGTTTTATTCCCAAATCTAAAAGTGTTACTGTATCCGAGAAATGTTTTATAAAATTTTTCCATAAGCGAAAACCATAAACATCTAATGGTTGTCTTTGGCCTTTTGTTCCTGCAGGTATTGTTAAAAGAACTATATTTTCCATAGAATCTGGTCTAGTTCGTGCAATTATATTCGGACAATGACCAGTCCACGAATCCAACAACAAAACTGATTTAGGACCAACATTTGGAAAATACACATCTCTCAACCAAACTTCAAAATGATACGACGTTAGTTTTCCTGATTTTGATGCCATAGCAAAAATGTTATTTTCCCTAAACATTGTTTCTCCTACTCTAGGGCCAAATGTTCCAGTAGGTTCTTTTAAAACAATAAAGAGAGGTGATAATAATCGACCATCGGCTGAAATTGTTGACTGTATGGTGTAACTATGTGTTATTGCTGATGTGGATTGTACTACGCACTCAACGTTTTTTGTACCTTCTACCGTCAAAGAACGACCAGTATGTAATTCCAGTTGGAATCCGCTTTGGTCAGAATTGTAAATATTTTCAAGTCCAAAAGACTGAATATGATACTTAACATCTTCAACAAATCTATTGCTTTCCGTTTCCTGCTTTTCCTTTGATATTAACGATTTTTTTGTAACAAATTTTGTAACTTTGCGCGATACAATATTATGTCTTAATTAATATTAATATTTTTCTTTCAAAAACAAATTCTTTTCATTGTCACTTGGCTAATAGAGCAGGCATTATATAAACACATTTAAAAGAAATACACAAACGCGAATTAATAATACGATAATGAAAGCGTGCTAGTATATTCCGCAGATTTTCAGTATTAGTGGAATATTGGCATAGAGTCAATAAATCAAATGGAAACTAAACATTAATAAATATCACCGACTTGCATTGCAAAAATCTAGATGCTTTCCAACACTCGAAATGTCGCACGCAACAACTGTGACACAAGCCAAGCTTGTTATTAATCTGTTATTAGATCACGATAAAATCGAAAGAAGAAAAGACGAAAGTACCGATGGCACATTCTCGGCTTTCACGATTGAAGACTCATATATGTATCTCGAGTGAGATAAGCGCTGCGCATAGCGCGTTACCGGTATACGCGGGCATTTGTGTCTAATTTTCGAAAAGTCCGTATCTCGGAAAGTAACATTATTATATATGGTTGAATTCGGAATAAAATATCCTTTCGCTTGGTCAAAACGAAATTCTGAAATTGCAAAATAATTATGAGGGGGGGAGGGGTATATCGAAAATTTTAATATTTTTTAAACAACCGAAACAACTATTATTAAGCACTTTTGAAACTGTTCAACTATCGTCTAAAACATTTTTTTCTATCTCGTACAGATTTCACAGTATTTGGTCCGAAAGAAGAAAACCGATTTTTTTCAAAGGGGTGTTTCACCCCCTAAAAGTGCGATTGGGCACGTATAAAAAAAAACGTGTCCCTTATTTTGATCTAGATTACAACATATTTCAACGGCATTGAAATCCGAGGGGGACACCTCGTGCCGTTCCCTTGTAAGTGCTCGAGTATCCACATTTGAGTTTTCTTTCGTAATTACTCAAATATGGAGCTTTTCTCTTATATATTCAAATGGAGATTGATTAGGGTTAGGATTAGGATTAGGTTAGGATTAGGTGGTTAGGATTAGGGTTAGGTTAGGGTTAGGTATGTTAGGTTAGGTTAGGATTAGGTTAGGTTAGGGTTAGGTTAGGGCCCTAATCCTAACCCTAACCCTAACCCTAACCCTAACCCTAACCTAACCTAACCTAATCTTAACCTAATCCTAACCTAACCTACCTAATCCTAACCTAACCTACCTAATCCTAATCCTAACCTACCTAATCCTAACCTAATCCTAATTGGGAACATTGTTTTTACATACATACCAGCACTACGTACTCAATACACAAACGCGAATTATTAAGCGTGCTAGTATATTCCGCAGATTTTCAGTATTAGTGGAATATTGGCATAGAGTCAATAAATCAAATGGAAACTAAATGTTACGTCCTGCACGCAAGTCGCAACAGCAACAGGACGATTCCTATAGAATCGCTCGCTAGACCTGAAGGTCGGGAAGACGGTCAATCTATGATTTTACACGGCTTACCTGACGGCCCAACGGTGCTCCTTTATGAATCAACGCGAGAAGCGCTTTATTCGGGACGGAGCTCGAAAGTCGATGCGGACAACGATTGAAATGATGATCGATAAGGATTAGGTAGAGAAGGGTTGCAAGTAACAGAGAGTGTGACAAGAAATAATAATAATAATAATAAAATATATTGAAAAGAATATGGAAACAAATAATTGAAAGAGATTAGGTTTCTTGATTAACAATGTAATTGAAATTATACTTGTTTCAGTTCGGTTGAAGATAAATAATAGTAATAATAATAGTAATAATAATAAAAATAAACAAAGAATTAAATTAGAAATACGAATCGTGGCTGACACATAAGATCGGAATTAATTATAAAGTTTCCGATTGAATGACGGATAGTCGTGATGGATTATTAAAGAATTAAATTAACATGAAAAACGGTTCGATTAATAATTCGTAAAACAAAAGGTATTCGTGCTAGATTACAATAAACTCGGATTAATATAAAATGGTTTGATTCACAGAACAGTATTTACAATGATTCGAAATTGATTAAACGGTTTGGTTAACAATTCGTAAAACAAAGGTGCTTGTCAGATTACAATAGACTTGGATTAACATAAAATGGTTTGATTCACAAAACAAACGGTATTTACAATGATTCGGAATTGATTAAACGTACGACGATTGATCTCATTGGAAAATAGTGATTTCAGAATTTAATTAGGTATTGAGCTCGGAAAAATTAATAAAAAGGATTAGAATTTGAAAGCTAGATTGGATTATGGGTCTGTTGAATGTTACAGTCGAGAAATCGGGTGGAGGAGGATTTGGACGAATAAAGAGAATAAAAGATAAAGGAGATAGTGGTAGTAACTGGATGGAAAAATGTCAAGAAATAGGAAAAAGAAATAAAAATGGAAAAATAATAAAAAGGATTAAAGTGACCAATACGTAAGTGACGTGAAAGATTGCAAACTGGTGAATGAGTACTTACTCGGTTGTTTAAAAATGGAATGGCGTAGAAAAAAGGTAGTGGAACTCTGCGGCACCCTGGTTGGTTGGTTGGCGTCAAAGATGATAAAAACTGATTCGAATATTGAGAAAAAACACTGAGTTGAAGTCTGGTAAAAACTAAGTCCGCTGAGTGAAAAACTAAATCTGAGTGAAAAAACTAAGTCTGAGTGAAAAAACTAAGTCTGAGTGAAAAAACTAAGTCTGAGTCCACAGAGTGGAAAAAAGACTAAGTCCACCAAAATGTAAAAGCGACTAAGTGCAAAGACTGCGTAATTGCTGGATAACTTCTAGACTGGTGCTAATGATCGTTTTGGAATGAGCTCCCTTAGCAGAGCAGGGTTTCTTATGGGTTTTTTAGGAGGCGGAGCCTTAGGGTTGCGGGCGTTTTCGCTTTGGCAACGCTAAGGGCTGCAAGATGAAGAAGTGCATAGATGAGCTTGGAAGCATGAGAGAATGAGAGAAATACGTCAGATTTTAGGTGGTGATGTGGTGGGGATAATTTGCTGATTGGTTCTGGACTAATGCGTCGAACGGAAAAAAAGGTAGTAGTGGGGAGATAGGTAAGAAAGAGAAAGGTATAGAGAGTAAGAAGACTGTCCTCGATGTCGAAGTGATGTCATCGAGTCAGCTAATTTATGGGTCGCCCCGTGCTCGGTGGTGTACCTTGGTGTACCCTTAGGACTGTGTCTGCCCATAAGGTTTTGGCGACCAGGGATCGGATGGACTCGCTTGAGCATCGCAAGTGATGCTCACAGTGCGAGGTCAGCGCCTGACATTTAGCTTAAGTCGCTTTGTCTCGACACGTGCAGTGCAGTAAGGGAAACTGTATAGAGCGTTTGGCTGTAGGGATGGCATCTGTTGGATACCGTTCGTTTGGTCAGAAGAGGATGGTCAAGAGTTAATTGTTTTATGACAAGTACTGCGTTTTAGAGTTTAGGTATGCCTAGGAAATGAATAATTCAGGAACGGTGTTCTTAGAATCTGGTTAGGTTAAGGATGTTATAAAAAATATGGTAAGGTAAAACGTAGGTAAAAGGTATTTGAAAATGCAGAAAAAGGAAAAGGAGCGAGGCAACATGTGGATAGAAGTACGTGACTTAAAGTAAATGGATTATTGTAATATTAATTAAACGTGACTATGGATAAAGAGATTAGTTGTAGGATGAAAAAGAGAGTAGAGATAAGATGGTATCTGAGATCATTGATTCTTCGGTTGTGTGTTAGTGTCGTATGCTCCTCGCACAGAGCGTGTGGTCGCTAACTGATTTGGGGTCAGGCTAACGCGCTAGCCATCACCTCGGATTGTTTATCTGGTCTACTCGAAGTCGAACGCTCCGTATAGGCGCGACGTTGATTCGTTGCGCTTGGAAAATCTCTTTGTCAGGCAACCTCGGGTCTCGAGTCTTCCTTGAGTGGAAGGCGCGCTGCATGTTTAAAGGTGCTGGACCGCTTAGGTCACAATTTATGTTGGCTAGGCTTATCTATTATTGCTGGTTGTCGGCCACGATTAATATTTAGAATACGCATGAAATGAGACGCGTTACGTCTCGGACGTAACACCTCCCCCCTTAGACGGGCGTTACGAGAAGCGGAACGCTCGTCGTCCGGCAGGACCGTTACGCGACGTATCGGTGTATTCGCAAAATATCGCTAGCAGAAGGCAGTGATATTTTGTTAAATGGTTTAAACATCCCCACTAAACTTGGGTTGGAATTGGGTATTACTGTTTAAGTCATTTAATGATCTTATTTCTATAGTGTATGTGTGTTGTATATGAATTTAAACAAAAAAAATGGAATATAAAAGATGATTCTGAAAAGAAAATGATAATACCGAAAAAAGAAGGTACTTACGTAAAATAAAAATATAATAAGAGTGTAGGTGTGTGCTTATCTTTATTTGTTTGTCGAGCCAATCAATCCTTAGAGAAAAAGAAAATGAAAACAAAATCATAACAAGGTATTACTGGTTCGCTCGCAAACTGCTAATATACATATAAGATACTCTTAAATGATATATACATAAGAAAAAAAAACAAGATAATACTGAATATTTTTGGTTGGTTACGCTTTTGTATAGTGCACTAGAGCTTCGATGGCTAATGAAAGGAGCTGTAGTTGGTTGCTGTAACGTTGATAGTCCTCGTTTGTCGTCTGAGGAAGGATAGTCGAATCCCATGACCTCGGGATGTTTTATGAGTGGGTTGGGTCCTCACGTCTCTGGAGTACTGTCACTGTGGGTGATTGTAGAGGTGATGCCAGTTCTCTAGCATTCGTCTGGTATTTGGTCAGTTCTTCTGCAATAGTGGTGACATGCCATACTTGGTTGCGGTGTGCGTTGTCGTGGAAAATTCGTCTATGGGCTTCTTCGTTCCGTTTAAAAATATCATGGTATTCCTATTCGTCTTGCCGTACGTACAATTTTAGGAGCCAATATGTTTGTATTGATATTTTTCCTTCACCAAATGTTTGTGTTGGTGCTTTCCTTCACCATATGTTTATGTTGGTAGTTTTCCATTTCTATTTTTATTTCTACATGGACTAACTACAAATGGGAAAAGTAAGACGTACTAGGATCATGCTGAGTTTTAGGTAAAACAGGATAAAGAGAAGGTGATGCTGGGGGGGTTTGTTGAGGTGCTTCTGTTTGGGTTTCTATACTATTTAATTCCATGCGTTCGTCTTGTGTAGATTGGTCGGTTTTTGGTTTTTCCATGGGAGGTTTTCGTCCCAGTTGTACGAGCAGATGTGTGAGTGAGTCCCATAGTGCCCCAATGAGGTACAGGGACCACCCGTAGATTGAGTGTAGTGCGTAACCATGAATTATGGTATCCGCTAAGAGTTTAACTAGTTTCGCAACAAGTATAATTCCTATAAATCCTGCGCTGATGTTTCCTAATATTGTGAATTTTCCCCAAATGCGTTCCCATGCGGATTCGGCTATCTTATCGACTGTGTCCTGGTCGAATAAGTGCGTTAAAGATTTTCCTTGTGTGGTGACGGATTGTCCCATCATTCCACGTGATATAATATTAAGTACAGCTGGTTGTTCCGCTGGTAACATTATATGATCGCGAAGGTTGTCGAGGTCCGTTTCTGTATATATTCCACTGGTAGCTAATGATCCAGGGTTAGTATATTTCCAGGTAGGTTTTACCATAGGTTTAATGACTGTTGGAGGAAGAGCTTGTATTGGGATTGGAGTGATTTTATACCAAGCGTTTTCTAAAAGGTACATAGGAGGTAGGAAATTACTGCAACTGATTTGTGTTCCTGTTTTCATGAGCATGTGTGTCTGTGGTGTAAGAAAAAATGTGTCATTGTTTAGTGTAACTGGAAGTTGTTGATAACATTCTTCTGTGCGCAGTAGCTTTACTTCTACTGGTACGCACTTTACAATGTGTATGACTTCTCCAGCGGCGACGGCCATATAGCCGGGCCCTTTCATCAAGTGGTATGCAAATATGTCGGGTGATTGAGTGGCTATTGAGAGAGTATTTCTGAGCATCTGTTGCTCTAAGGTGCATTGCTGCATTAGAATATCGTGGTATAATTGTGTAAGTTGAGTGCGGAGATGTTTTTCAACATATATGAATTTGGAATTTACGTATGAAAATATATCTAAATTAATAGTGTCTATTTTAGTGTGTGGGATAACGGATTCGCCTCTACGGGTTTCGAATATGAGTAATTTTGGATGTTCTGTTTTAACTAAAGTGTACCCGCAGATTTTCAATTCTGATTTGCCAGATAGGGCGAAAGTTACGTCATCCGTAGTGAGTGAATATACTGTGTGTAATGTTTCGTCGGCAATCTTCTTTACGAGCCCTTCATATAGAACTCCATATTTAGAAAAATGACAAGTATCTTGAGGTATAGAATTCCAGTAGGTGTTTCCACCTTCTAAATCCATACAATGTGTTGTGCTGAGTTCACAGGCAACTCCTGATTTCAAGTGGATTTTATTATTGTCAACATTCACGGCGGCTGTATAGTCACGGAGTGTTATTTTCATCGTTGCTGTAACAATTACGTCTGTCCAGCTTCCATATGGATCGATGTATGCGGACCCTGAGCATTCACCGTCGGTTCCTATTACTCCGGCGAGTGTTATAGGTTGATTTATGGAGGTGTTGGAGTGTAGACCCGTCACGACGGTGTTAGCTACTTCATACGTTCCTGAGTGGTGCATTTTTTCACATTGCTGTCTTGAAATTTCCAAGAGATACGCGATTCTACCGTTCTGAACATCCATGGTGTGTGAGAACATTCCACAGCGTTTTACAGTTCGGTCTATTTCTACCTTGCATTGAATGACTTTGGCTAAGTTAAATTCATTAATTTGTAGTAATTGGATGTAGGTATTGGTGATATTGACGTTTTGTTGCGGTATATTGCATTCTCCTATTTCGAGTAAGGATAGTGTCGTCAGATTGGCAGATCGACCGCCACAATCATATCCTATGATTCCGTATATGGCGCGTAGTTGTACCGTGAGAAGGAGTAATACTAGGATTAGCTTCCCTGTCCGGTTTAACTGCATTTCTGGAAATATGATTTTTCGTTGCTATTGTGGATTCTGTATGTGAGATTTTCGAAGTCTATTAGGGTGAACTATGCGTGAATTTTTGTTAATGCGGATTCTAACGTTTCCTTTTCCAAGAATTTCTAATATTTCGTGTGGTCCTGTATAATGGTCACCGAATTTTCCCGGTTTAGGTCCTTTTAGTAGGAAAACATAGTCCCCTATTTTAAATGTTTGAGGATGTATTTTCCTATCGTACAATTCTTTAGACCTTTCCTTAGACGTTATTAGGTTTTCACGGGCTAATTGTTGTATTTCATGTAGTTGAGTAACGAGATTTATTAAATATTCATCGTATGTACTGAGTCTGTCGTTTGCTGGTAGCGGTTCACTCGATGGAATTCTTGCGATTCTGCCGAAGACTAATTCGTATGGTGTGTGCTTCGTTCCTTCGTGTACGCTGGTGTTGTAATTGTATATAGCTAAGTCGACCCATTCGTCCCATTCATGTCGATCGTTGGCGAATTGTTTTAGATATTCCGCGAGGGCATGGTGAGATCTTTCCAATGAACCGTTAGATTGTGGATGAAAAGCGGTGGTTCTGAATTTCTTAATACGAAACTGTTTTGCTAATTTCTTAAGTAAATCGCTTACGAAATTTCTGCCTTGGTCGGTGAGTACGGCTTTTGGTGCGCTAAATACACAGATGAATCTTCGAACAAACGCGTCCGCTATAGTGGCAGCAGTTTGATCGGGAAGAGGTATGCCTAAGCAGAATTTTGTTAACTGGTCCTGAATGGTTAAAATGTATTCGTTATTTTTCCTAGTTCTCTGTAGTGGTCCTACTATATCCATAGCAATTTTATCGAAAGCTGCACCTGGTGTATCCGTTATTACCATAGGCTGTTTTGTTTTGACTCTAACTAATTTCTTTAATTGGCATTGTAAGCATTGTTGAATGAAATGTTGAACTTCTTCTTTTAAATTTTCCCAATAATAATTCTGTTTAATACGATTGTAGGTTTTGCTTACTCCTCTATGTCCTCCTATAGGTGAACAATGCATTTCCCGTAGGATTGATGGACGTAAGTCTTTCGGTGGATATTTGATTAATCCCTTACAGATGATAATCCTGATAGTTGATCTCAAAAATACTAATCGTATGGTTGATAGAATATCTGTCCACGGAATGTTGAGTATGTGAGTGCTCTCGGCAATACTGATGCTTAGAATGTTTAGGTTTTCTGCAAGGCTGCGTAATTCGAGCAATAAAGTTTTGACGATAGTTAATAGTGTTGTAGGTCCGTTACCGGTTTCAGTGTCGATAACTAACCGAAAATAATGCATTTTTCCTTTCCTAACAGCGCTTACTTCGCCTGATTTTGGATTGAGTAGGGGAGGTAGCTGTTGTCTTTCAAATAATTTGTCAGCTCCCTTATCCAGTGGTTTGTTATCTAGACTAACGAAATATGCCAAATGATCTTTACGCAGAAAGAATAAATCTCTGGATTCTAAAATGTTGCTGCGAATGCTTTCTATTTCTGTGATGCGTGGCCCTGAATTTCTCGCATCATCTTCGTCGTTGTTAATTTCGTTATCGTTCGTGTTTCCTTCTTTATCGTGATGAATGTGTAATCGGTTCACTAAAGGTGTGTTATCTATCGCGTCATCTATTGTTATGTTTTCCGTGAGGTTATGATCATCCTGAGAATTATCGTTGTGGATTAGAGCACGAGTTTCTATGTTGAGATGTGTCGGTTCATTTAATTCTTCTATTGTAAATGGGATAGAATTTTCGTTTCCATTATCCGGTGATGAGAATTCATCGTCCGAAAGTTCTAATTGATATGAATCTTCAGAATAATGATCGGATGCGTCATCTTCGTCATCCGTTAACGTATCATTTTCTAACAGAGATCGTATGTATTCCGTATCCCGCGGATCTATTCGGTTTTGTATCCGCGTTGCATGCATTGGATTACAGTGTACTATGTCGGGTGGATTCCGTGAGAGTGCGTCGGCATTAACGTTTGTTTTTCCGGCTTTATAAACGACATCATATTCATATTCCGCGAGTTTCAGTCTCCATCTTAATATTCTCGCGTTCCCGTCTTGTGCGCTTTTAAACCACATAAGAGGTTTGTGATCGGTTACTAAAGTGAATTTCCGTCCATATAGATATGGTCTAAAATGTTTCACGCAATATAGAATGGCTAATGCTTCTTTTTCGTAAGTGTCATATTTTACTTCATTGTCGGTAAGTGTGCGGGAGGCATATGCTATTGGATGATCCTTATTTATTGTTCCCTGCGATAAAATTCCTCCGATCGCGTATCCTGACGCGTCTGTTGTTAAAATAAAAGGTTGCTTAAAATTCGGATATTGTAGAACTGGGCTTTCGCAAAGTTTTTGTTTCAATGTTTCGAAAGCTTGTTCTTGTGCGTCCGTCCACACAAAGGGAACGTCGTTTTTCAACAAGTTCGTTAATGGTCGAGCTATTTGTGAAAAATTTTCTATAAATCTTCGATAGTATCCTGCTAGTCCTAAAAATTGTTTAATGTTTTTTGCTTTCTGTAACTGTGGAAAATTTTTAACTGCTTCTAATTTCTTCGGATCAGGTTGTACACCATCTTTTCCTATTATATGGCCTAGATACGTGACTTCTTTTCGGAAAAATTCGCATTTGTCTATTTGTAGTTTTAAGTTGGCATCCCTAAGTCGTTGCATTAATATATTGAATTTTCGTTTATGTTCCTCAAGGCTAGAAGCGTAGACCACGATATCGTCCAGGTAGACAAATAATTCGTGTCCTTGTAATCCGGAAAGTACTAAGTCCATTAAGCGTTGGAAAGTTGCAGGTGCATTCTTTAATCCAAATGGCATTCGGTCAAATTCGTAATGTCCGAATGGAGTAGTGAACGCGGTTTTATGACTGTCTTTCGGATTCATTCGTATTTGATGGAATCCGGAAGCTAAATCAAGAACGGAAAAGTATTGTGCTCCACCTAATTGATCTAATATATCTATTATGTTCGGTAAGGGGTACGCGTCGCCTATAGTCTTTTCGTTTAAGAGGCGGAAATCTAATACCATCCTCCAGCGTTTATTTCCCTGTGAGTCGGCCTTCTTTGGTACTACCCAAAGTGGTGTATTATAAGGAGATTGAGACGGTTTAATAATTTGTCCATCTAATAATTCCTGTACCTGACGCGTTATTTCCTCTTTATGAATTTGTGGAAAACGATATTGTCTTGTATTAATGGGTAATTCATCGACGGTGGTTATAGAATGTTCAAGTACGGTTGTAGCAGGTAGAAGTTCTCCGGGTAAGTGGAATCTATCGTGATTTTCAACAATTAATTCTTCAAGACTGTCGTGTTCCTCTTGATTGAGATGAGTCCAGTGTAGTAGATCCCTAATGGTGTTAATCCTATTTGAATTAAAATTATTTAATTGGATTGTATTAAAGGCTTGAGCTCCAGATGATGGTTCGTTGTTAAATGATTCGATGGGGTGACAGTCGGTTTTGCGTATATCTCTCCGCGCGTCGTCCATACGTTTCTCGTATTTCTCTTGCGGTCGGTTCACAGTCTCTATAGTCCCAAATGGTTGTAGGTCATGATTCAGCGTTCGACGGTCGTCGTGCCGTCCCTTGGTTTCTTCATTGTATCCCTGCTGGTAATGTGGATCCTCTTCGTACGGATAGTTCTTCTTTCTTCCTTCTTCTTTCTTCATTTCTTCTTTCTTGATTCCTCTTGGTATTCCTTTCGTATTACTGGCGCGGTTTATATAATGATTATTAAATTGAGGTTCTTCATTTTCATTTCCTTCTTTGATATCGCAAATAAAAACTTCATTGGATTGATACTTCGTAGGATTATTTTCAAATAATTTTTCTTCTTTTATATCTTCAATTTTATCATTACTATAATAATTTCTTGATTCTTTAAAAAAAATTTCTTCATTTCCATAATCTTTCATAAATTTTTCCATTTCTTCATTTTTCTTGATTTCTTCGATTTCTTCAATTTTATTACTTTCTTTAATTTCTTCAATTTCATTAATATAAATTTCTTTTGATTTATCGTTAGAACAATTCGTATAATAATTACTTGATTTATTAAAAAAAATTCTTCCTTTTCTGCGATCCTCAATTTCTTTAATTTCTTCAATTTCATTAATATCATTAATTTCTTCGATTTCATTAATACAAACTTCCCTTGATTTATCATTAAAACAATCTTCTTTTGAACTACATTGAACTTCTTTTCTTATTTCGAATTCAGCAATATTCAATTCTACTGGAGAGATAATTTCGGACATAACTTTATCATAATCTTGAAAAAAATTAACTTCGACGTTCTCCGTTACGGGATGCGCGATGAGACCTTCCCTTTCAGGAGTGGGCTGGACAATATTTTCCACTTCCCTTTGGACGGGTTTATAGTCTTCATCTTCCGGATTTAGGAGGAAACCGTCTGGATACGATTCATTTTCTACGATTTCATTTAAAGTATCTTCTCGCATATAACTAAACATTGAATCTTCTACTTTATCATTTCGATTATTTATTTCGTTCGACAAATCAATTTCTTCTGAATGAGTTCGCGCAGTCATATAATTGAACGTTGAATCCTCTACTTCACGATTTTGATTACTCCTTTCGTTCGATAAATCAATTTCTCCTGAATAAGCTCGCGCAGTAAACACATAATTTCCGACTAATTCTGGATCCGTGAAAGGAATTTTAACTCCCTGAGTGTGCAAGTATCGATATGCGTAATCAATCTGAGTTCCCGTTTGATCGAAATATTCGCTTCCTAAAATCCCGTCATGTGAAATTGGAAAATCATCGGGTACTAAATGAAAAGTTACAGGAATTTTCAACAAATATAAAGTCACTTCGCCTAAGGTATAGACAGGCTGTGGGCTAATTCCATCTAACTGCAAAATTTTGCTGGCATTTATGCCTACTGTACTTTGTATCACGCTTTGTTTAATTAGATTTGGAGCGGCACCCGTGTCAATCATTAAATCGGTGGGTGACTTGGCTCCATAGCATTCTAGAAATACGGAAGGGACAGTGCCCTTTTTGGTAAGATTCATATATACCTGCCTAATCCTTATTGCGGATTGACCGGTTTCGCGTTCATAGGGCGCGATTGGGTACGGGTCTCTCGATTTACGCCCGACATCGAGGGACCGTTCCCGTTTCCCTGATTTGTTCTATTATTATTTTCTCGTCTTCGTACACAATTATCTATTTCGTGCCCTTCGGTTTTACAATATCGGCAGAACAATTGATTATTTCGCGGTTTATAGACAGTAGAAGAGCTATTGGAAGCAAAGCAACGGTCGGCTGTGTGACCGGACCTTTTACAAAGTTGACAATTTAATACTGACTGTGCGGGTGGTTTTACCCAACATGTTTCTGCTGTATGGCCAGGTTTCTGGCATAATTGACATGATTCTCTAATGGAAGCTACATTGACGCGAGCGTTTCGCGAAAAACACCGTTCAGCTGAATGTCCTGCCTTTTTACACAATTGACAGGTCAAAATACGATTATTATTATTATTTCGGCTAAAACAAGTATCGGCTGCGTGCCCTGTCTTTTTACATAATTGACAAGTTATACTGTTATTATTACTGTTGGAATTTCTACTGAAACAATTTTCGGCTGTATGACCCGTTTTTGAACATAGCTGGCATTTTAAAACGTTATTCGCGACGTAAGCTACTCCTAATCGTGGTAATTGTTGATGATATGGAACTCTTTGACGACATTTGGAGGCTTCGTGACCTCGTTTATTGCAAATTTGACAAATAAGAATTTCATTTCCCAAATGGTTAGCTTGAGAGTTAAGTGATGTTGAATATCGGTTCTTACAAATCGCGGCTGCATGTCCAGCCTTTTGACAAATCTGACAAAGAGAGGGTTCCGTCGGCGGAGTCATCGGACAAGAATACGGTCTTGCGTCTCTTAACGTACGTCGTGCAAGTACGTCGCGTTCAATTTCTATGGCTTTATTTATAGTTTCATCGATGCTAGTGTACGTTCCTAATCTTTGTTCAATCTCAGGTCGCAATCCCCGAATAAAACATTTAATCTGATCTTGTTCGATTGTTTGGGCGTTCATACCGCTTCCGCCACTGTTATCAAGAGAATGAGCTTCAAAAATTTGTCTACCGATCCGTCGGATTCTGTTCGCATAGTTAGTAACTGATTCTTCATTTTTCTGGCAACAAGTTCCTAATTCTCCGAATAATTGATAAACTGTCTTAGTGGATCCGTATATTCTTTCGAGATGGTTCAATAGATCTGTCAATTTTGTAATTTTTAAACCTTCTGTCGTTTCACGAGGTTCTCCTAATAATCTGGTGCGGGCTAATTTTGCAATATTTACTTCGGCTTCTGAAGGAAGCATAGACAAAGCTTCTTTACATCCTCGCACATAATAGCTGAGGGGAATATTTTTTCCATCAAAATATGGTACTATTTCAAGAGCGTCTTTTAAAGAGATGGTTTGTCCTGGGTTTAAAGTCATTATTTCTACTAATTTTGGTTTTTTCAAAGGTGTACTACAAGGAATTTGTGTCTTTTCAAAAGCGTGCTTAACATGCAAAATACTGTCAGAAAGAGTCTGTTCTACAATCGTGCAATCTAATTTTTCGTCCTCGGAATTATTTGGAGTTAAGTCTGGTGAGGTGACAGATTTAGAAGAATAAGAGGCAATAGCTTTCTTGTATTCGGCGTCAATTACGGATTTGTCACTTTGAGATCGAGTGGTCATTACAATCGAATTACATCAACTTTCATTTTTCATCCCGGACGAGCCCCCAATTTTCTTTATACTGGTCTGTTACGTCCTGCACGCAAGTCGCAACAGCAACAGGACGATTCCTATAGAATCGCTCGCTAGACCTGAAGGTCGGGAAGACGGTCAATCTATGATTTTACACGGCTTACCTGACGGCCCAACGGTGCTCCTTTATGAATCAACGCGAGAAGCGCTTTATTCGGGACGGAGCTCGAAAGTCGATGCGGACAACGATTGAAATGATGATCGATAAGGATTAGGTAGAGAAGGGTTGCAAGTAACAGAGAGTGTGACAAGAAATAATAATAATAATAATAAAATATATTGAAAAGAATATGGAAACAAATAATTGAAAGAGATTAGGTTTCTTGATTAACAATGTAATTGAAATTATACTTGTTTCAGTTCGGTTGAAGATAAATAATAGTAATAATAATAGTAATAATAATAAAAATAAACAAAGAATTAAATTAGAAATACGAATCGTGGCTGACACATAAGATCGGAATTAATTATAAAGTTTCCGATTGAATGACGGATAGTCGTGATGGATTATTAAAGAATTAAATTAACATGAAAAACGGTTCGATTAATAATTCGTAAAACAAAAGGTATTCGTGCTAGATTACAATAAACTCGGATTAATATAAAATGGTTTGATTCACAGAACAGTATTTACAATGATTCGAAATTGATTAAACGGTTTGGTTAACAATTCGTAAAACAAAGGTGCTTGTCAGATTACAATAGACTTGGATTAACATAAAATGGTTTGATTCACAAAACAAACGGTATTTACAATGATTCGGAATTGATTAAACGTACGACGATTGATCTCATTGGAAAATAGTGATTTCAGAATTTAATTAGGTATTGAGCTCGGAAAAATTAATAAAAAGGATTAGAATTTGAAAGCTAGATTGGATTATGGGTCTGTTGAATGTTACAGTCGAGAAATCGGGTGGAGGAGGATTTGGACGAATAAAGAGAATAAAAGATAAAGGAGATAGTGGTAGTAACTGGATGGAAAAATGTCAAGAAATAGGAAAAAGAAATAAAAATGGAAAAATAATAAAAAGGATTAAAGTGACCAATACGTAAGTGACGTGAAAGATTGCAAACTGGTGAATGAGTACTTACTCGGTTGTTTAAAAATGGAATGGCGTAGAAAAAAGGTAGTGGAACTCTGCGGCACCCTGGTTGGTTGGTTGGCGTCAAAGATGATAAAAACTGATTCGAATATTGAGAAAAAACACTGAGTTGAAGTCTGGTAAAAACTAAGTCCGCTGAGTGAAAAACTAAATCTGAGTGAAAAAACTAAGTCTGAGTGAAAAAACTAAGTCTGAGTGAAAAAACTAAGTCTGAGTCCACAGAGTGGAAAAAAGACTAAGTCCACCAAAATGTAAAAGCGACTAAGTGCAAAGACTGCGTAATTGCTGGATAACTTCTAGACTGGTGCTAATGATCGTTTTGGAATGAGCTCCCTTAGCAGAGCAGGGTTTCTTATGGGTTTTTTAGGAGGCGGAGCCTTAGGGTTGCGGGCGTTTTCGCTTTGGCAACGCTAAGGGCTGCAAGATGAAGAAGTGCATAGATGAGCTTGGAAGCATGAGAGAATGAGAGAAATACGTCAGATTTTAGGTGGTGATGTGGTGGGGATAATTTGCTGATTGGTTCTGGACTAATGCGTCGAACGGAAAAAAAGGTAGTAGTGGGGAGATAGGTAAGAAAGAGAAAGGTATAGAGAGTAAGAAGACTGTCCTCGATGTCGAAGTGATGTCATCGAGTCAGCTAATTTATGGGTCGCCCCGTGCTCGGTGGTGTACCTTGGTGTACCCTTAGGACTGTGTCTGCCCATAAGGTTTTGGCGACCAGGGATCGGATGGACTCGCTTGAGCATCGCAAGTGATGCTCACAGTGCGAGGTCAGCGCCTGACATTTAGCTTAAGTCGCTTTGTCTCGACACGTGCAGTGCAGTAAGGGAAACTGTATAGAGCGTTTGGCTGTAGGGATGGCATCTGTTGGATACCGTTCGTTTGGTCAGAAGAGGATGGTCAAGAGTTAATTGTTTTATGACAAGTACTGCGTTTTAGAGTTTAGGTATGCCTAGGAAATGAATAATTCAGGAACGGTGTTCTTAGAATCTGGTTAGGTTAAGGATGTTATAAAAAATATGGTAAGGTAAAACGTAGGTAAAAGGTATTTGAAAATGCAGAAAAAGGAAAAGGAGCGAGGCAACATGTGGATAGAAGTACGTGACTTAAAGTAAATGGATTATTGTAATATTAATTAAACGTGACTATGGATAAAGAGATTAGTTGTAGGATGAAAAAGAGAGTAGAGATAAGATGGTATCTGAGATCATTGATTCTTCGGTTGTGTGTTAGTGTCGTATGCTCCTCGCACAGAGCGTGTGGTCGCTAACTGATTTGGGGTCAGGCTAACGCGCTAGCCATCACCTCGGATTGTTTATCTGGTCTACTCGAAGTCGAACGCTCCGTATAGGCGCGACGTTGATTCGTTGCGCTTGGAAAATCTCTTTGTCAGGCAACCTCGGGTCTCGAGTCTTCCTTGAGTGGAAGGCGCGCTGCATGTTTAAAGGTGCTGGACCGCTTAGGTCACAATTTATGTTGGCTAGGCTTATCTATTATTGCTGGTTGTCGGCCACGATTAATATTTAGAATACGCATGAAATGAGACGCGTTACGTCTCGGACGTAACATAAACATTAATAAATATCACCGACTTGCATTGCAAAAATCTAGATGCTTTCCAACACTCGAAATGTCGCACGCAACAACTGTGACACAAGCCAAGCTTGTTATTAATCTGTTATTAGATCACGATAAAATCGAAAGAAGAAAAGACGAAAGTACCGATGGCACATTCTCGGCTTTCACGATTGAAGACTCATATATGTATCTCGAGTGAGATAAGCGCTGCGCATAGCGCGTTACCGGTATACGCGGGCATTTGTGTCTAATTTTCGAAAAGTCCGTATCTCGGAAAGTAACATTATTATATATGGTTGAATTCGGAATAAAATATTCTTTCGCTTGGTCAAAACGAAATTCTGAAATTGCAAAATAATTATGAGGGGGGGAGGGGTATATCGAAAATTTTAATATTTTTTAAACAACCGAAACAACTATTATTAAGCACTTTTGAAACTGTTCAACTATCGTCTAAAACATTTTTTTCTATCTCGTACAGATTTCACAGTATTTGGTCCGAAAGAAGAAAACCGATTTTTTTCAAAGGGGTGTTTCACCCCCTAAAAGTGCGATTGGGCACGTATAAAAAAAAACGTGTCCCTTATTTTGATCTAGATTACAACATATTTCAACGGCATTGAAATCCGAGGGGGACACCTCGTGCCGTTTCCTTGTTAGTATAACGTTCACTTCCCCTGTTGCACCTTCGAGCTTTCTCGTTTGTTCAAAAATCAAGAAACGGGTGTGGTGTTGCACGAATTTTACGAGAAATGAAAATTGGATTTCAATTGAACTCATTTCGAAGTCGCGTACGCGTATGTTTTAATTCACGAGACTCGTCTAATGGCTTATTCGTCGCTCTTTGGGAGGAAAGTTCGCGTAAATGTCCACGGACGGAAAGCTAGCAAGAAGTTGTAAGGTCTGACGGACTCTTCTTCCGGATAGACTTTCAATAGGATCTTCCGCATTTTGTAGGCTCGACCGTTCGAATAAAGAGGAGGCCGTGGAGGCTGTGAATACGAGTTAAGAGACGACGCGATGGAACAGAGTTTTACAATCCGGGATAAAATTTCAATGCGATCTTCTTAACCTTGTTGGACCATTATAGAAGTAGAACCGTAGAGAAGTGGAGGGTGTAGTCGGTCCAGAAATGGGTTCGGCAAGCCGGAGTCCTAATAGGATTGGAAGGAGTAACGCGCAATGCATATTCGGTGAAGTTCTCTGAAGTCCGCATCACTCTCGTGTTACACATGCCAGTACTCTGAGTTTACTCCAGCTTACCTCGTTACTCTTCTCTAGTGACACGTGACCAGCAAACACGGGGGTTTAGTAATTCACGGGTGAAGCGAGGTCAAATGCTATAAGTATAATCTTCGTGACACATTCGAACACTATTACAAAAAGCGAAGATAATTCTAGAAAACGCATGAGACTTTGTCTTCGACGCTTTTGGCCTGCCTTAATTATTCTATCTTCGTTGTTGGAACGTCTTCTCTCGTATTGGAATAAATTACAAAAGAGATGGGAGGGCTTAGCTTTGGTAAGGCAGGTGAGATTCGTGGACGAGGCTAGGAGGAAGACGATGCCGAGAGTAGATGGCCAGTGAGGATGGTCCGACGAGGGTTGGAAAACTGTGGGCAAGTACTCGAGGTACGAATTTAATAAAGTACGAGCGCATGATAAATCCATGCTTGCTTAGTAATGCGTTGGAGTCCGGCGCGGTGGCGAGAGGAAGGCTGGGAAAAACAAAACTTAAGGAAGACACATCGCCGGAAAAAATCCTAATGAATAGTAATGGTGCGGACGGTGCGGTGGGGTGCAAGGCCTGGTAGAGGCCAGTACGCCCGCAGGGGCGTATCGCTCAGGGGTCTTTACGACTTTCAGCGGGCGTAACCGAAGGAGAAAAGCCGCTGCACGTATGGCGGACACGTGCTTCTCACGGCGAAATGAATGAAAGAGAAAGGAGGAAGAAAGGGGGTGAGAAAGAACGAGAGTCTCTACGAATTGCGCGAATCGGTGCGAAACTCTCTGACGGCAACGGACCGGTAGTAATCTTCTCGCGATAATCTTCCTGGTCGTGATTTCTACGGTAATACGATAGGACCGCACCCGCCTCCGGTGCCATCGCTGGTGTCACCAGCACCAGTACCACTCTCACGAACCACCACCGTCTCCACCATTACCACCACCAATGCCGCGCTACTGTCGTCGTTACGAGCAGGCCAAGTTTTTGTCTCTCGGCACAGTGGAGTGGAAAAGGGGAGAGGGAGAGAGAGCGTGTTCGGGAACGGGGGTAAATGAAAGGGTAGGAGAGGGATCATGGGATTATCGTTGGGCACAATCTGCTAAAAAACGCGCCCCGAGCTACTCCGTATTACGAGTAATATATGTCCGAGGAGGGAGGAAAGAGGGTCCTGCTCTCTGCATACCCCCTTTATTCGTTTCATTAACGAATACCGCCTGGCTCGGTGGACGGCTCCGGCGTGCCGCAAGTCACTCTCGTAAATGGCCTTTCGCCTTTTCCTTTGCGCTGGTCCATGCGCGACGTTGCATAATTAGAAGGATTTACAAATGCCGTGTACCTGCTGACCGCGTGCGTGCGCACCTTCAAATCATCATCGTGCCGTGTAACGAGAAAAGAGGCGGTTGCTTTGAAATTTGTTTTGCGAAATTTCCTCTTTGCCCGACAATGCGATTCGATTCCGAGGAAAAGCGCAGGTCGAATGAAGCTTGCCACGTGCACTATCGACGGGATGCATCAATTTCATTACAAGGACAGTATTTTTTCCATCCAGGAAGAGGAAGAATGAAAGAAAATTTCATTGGCGTCATTTGTCAGCTATAATTTGCCCTGGCTTATTCCTCTCTCTCATCTTCTTGTTCACTCTCAGTATTTACGTCGGAGTGAATATTTGCGGGCGGTATCAAAACTACCGTACATCTCGCAGTAAATCAGACTGTAAAGCAAACTATTTCCCTATCCACGTTAATTTTGTCGCGAATAACCCCGGTGCCACATCCTAGACCAGATTTCGTAATAGCCGCGGATTTGAGAGGCCTGCAGTATGAAGTTGCCTTCGAGCCATGGATGCGACGACGAGGGGGTTATTGTCCCGAAGACGTTACACGAGGATGCGGAGCAAGCCCGTCGTTAATATACCTAGTTTACAGTGTAATATCGGGACCTCATTACGGTGCTTCTGGTTTAGCGACAGCAGGAGCAACCTCGAGGAGGGATACAAGGTATAGAGAACCGATGCGTTCATTCAAACCTTATACGTTTCCGCGTTTACCGTGTACCCGCACACCTCCCTGAAAATTGTTTTCACAATTACAAGTCACGAGGCTTTAATTGTAAAAAAGTAAAAAACACCGTGGAGTGGAAGGGAATGAAAACAGGTTACGATAAGAACAGATTCCGTGCCCCCTCACTTATATCAGTCGCGTCGTCCTTCAGCTTACACGTAACGTCGTCTACACGCGCCATAAACGCACCAATTGTAAGCTAACAGTAAGATCGACATGCGTAACCTGTGAGCGCGGATCCTTGCCAGGATTTAACGGTCCGTCGACACTTACGGCCCATCGAGGCGCGGTCACGATCCGCTCCTAAATCGATCGTTGCGCGGGCTTGGATCGATCGCGAACTGGCAAACGATTGGCACGGGAAGAGAGGCGAAGGAAGGGGGTGAGAGATGCGTAAACGATCGTCAGCATGCAAACGGGCGTGGATGTAAACGCGTCGATAAACACGTAAGTCCACATCGTTACGCGCGCACTCAGGCCTGTGCGTCAGAGGCCTGGCCCCTCCGACCATCCGCGCGCGTCTCTCACGTCCGGCAAACTCCCAAGCATGATTTTAGGAAGCAGACGAACACGCGCACGATCGGTCAGAGAGTCAGCATTCTCGAGCAGAGGTGTTCCAGCTGGGAGAACCAGCAAAGCGGGAGCAGAAGCAGCCGCAGGTAATGCATGCGAAAGATATCTTTGCCAAAGGGTACTGCTTGCTAGTGTACCCGATCGAGTGGAAGGTAAACAGGTCACAAAGGGTTACGTAATGTTGAGGTGCGATATTCGAGGCAGAACCAAAGAACGGTGAGATCGCGATGCTCACGAGAGTACGAGATACGAGGAAGATCGTTGGAGAGGTATAATAGTTTCGTTCTTATTTATTCTACATCGCAATTTTCGTTGATGCGGTTCATCGGGATTTGAAAATTGCATTTTTCATCCAACGCACGTTAACACTTGCAAGAACTTACTTCGAGTGGAGTGCTTGCTCGAGGTGAAACCTTCTGTAAATCGGTGTGACGAGGATTCTCCATTAAACGTTCTCGCGATAATTTCGCGCTGGTAAGAAACAAAACCCCCAATGTCCACTCTGCGTTCTTGGAGCGAGAATAGTCGAGGCTATTGGGGAACAAAACTTGGAGTGCCGTGAGTGACGAGAGCGCGCCCGGATGGGAGGAAATAGAGAGAGCGGAATGCGCGACGAATTTTCAGGACAACCGCGGAGAAAAACTCGCGGTGGATTGGATGAAGTTTTAATCGGTACCTCCTTCACTTTTCCTTTTTTTCTTTCCGCTTTTTGCGCTTCTCTCGTTCGCTTCCGACCAGGCGTCTCTCGCTGGAAGAGACCTAAACCGCGCACCACCACCACCAACGGTAGTTACGGCAATGGTCGTCCTCTTACCCGCGTTACCGCCAGCCGCGTTAATGCTTTTAGGATCTTAATTTCCTAATTTCTCTACTCTCGGCCCGCCCGGTATCGCGACCGTATTACTGCGTTACTACCGTAATCCCATTACCGTGGCCTGTAACCGCGCTACGGCCTCGGCCAATGTGTTTGTCAACGTTACTTTCGTGTAACGCTCCGCGTCGTGGGGCTAATTACCTTAGCGGCTGCGCAAGGCCCTTTCGTCGAGGATACTTTGCCTTTTGTTGAACAGGGATGGAGGGGGGGGGGCGAGAGAGAGAGAGAGAGAGACAGAGAACGAACAGAGAAAGAAAGAGATAGTAACAGGTGGACAGAGTGAGGAAAATCACGAGGAGTGACGGTGGACCGCGCTGATGTGCGAAGAATTGAACCCGCGCACTCTCATCCTCTTCCCTGCATTATTCCATTTCGTTTGCAACCAGTCGTACAGTTTGGCAAAAACTATTGCACCACTTTCCATCCATTAATTTCATTTTCAATTTTCCCCGTTACACGGCCGGGTGGTCCTCGCTCTGGAAATTCGTCTATATCCCGAACCGTCGCAAATTTACCCTCCGCGATCTCGACGTTGCACGCAACCAAATCATCACGGACCAATCGCAAAACGTAACTGGACCGGAAGTAACGAGACTGCGAACCCATTCACGCCTTCTGGCGGACGAGCGGGATTTAGCCGCGCGAACCTGGGATCTCGAAGACACGTATTCTCGAAATGACCGGCGAAAGCGGATGTCGAGTTTCGACGGTGGAGGATTCTCAGGATTCTCCCGCGTCGACGCAGGAAGAAACGAACGAAAGGAAGCTTTCTCTCCGGTCCCGGAACGTGGAAAGAGTTCGCACGTACGCAGCCAGATTCGGTGGCACCTTTCTTCCTCCCTCTTCGTTCAACTCTCTTGAAGCACCCTCTTTCTCCGACAGCTTCCGCTCGTCGATACGCAATTATCCCGATGGCCGATGACGCGGCAGTCCTCGAATCTCCGCCACTGATTCCGCTCGGAAAACAATGCCGCCCTCGCTTCAATTACGCCGCCGGATTGCGGCAGGTGCATTATGCGCCAGAGGCCGATCGGAGTTATTGCCGCGAAGTGTCGACTCGTAGCACACTCCGAAGCATCCAATTTTCGGGGAATGTCCGTTCGGATGCACGCTAGGCGGACCGGTGGCTGCCTCTTCTCATTAACCGCTGCTCTGTTCGCGGTGAGCTTGGCCTAGTGGACCGTCGTTGTCTGTGGTGGGATTTCATTTTATTCGGTCTCTTTGCGTTTTTCTTATTGTTAGTCCAAAGGAATCGTGTAGAATCAAAGGTTTATAATTTCACGATCATGCTTACGAGGCTTTCATAATGCGATTAGTATCGGATGTAATGTTGGTTTATGAACACTCCAAATGGTCTGCTCACTTCCAACGCATCGAAACCGAAGTGATCAACGCGCCACGATACTCGTCACATTTGGACGCATTGGAAAATATTTTCTTCCGCGATCGTCAATATCGACGAACTCTCTTACCAGCTACTGTCGCACGGACTGGACGTTTGACGGGCCGATTCTCATCAATTCTCGAAAAGTTTTCATATCCCTTCATTGCGCGGCGAGTGGCGCGCGATGAACGTTTAATAATGCAGTCGCCGCGGGAAGGGGAGCTGGTCCTGGGTTGACGTATAGCGCACGACACGCGCGCCGATATACAATCCTGGTCTAGCGCAATTTGCCGAAGCATAAATAAACCCGCACATCGACCTGTAAAATATCGTAACGCGATCTGACTGGCTTCGGCCAGGCTCCCGCGCCATGCATGCACTCTCACGCACGCGCACAGTCGGTTACACGTGCGAGAATCGAAGGCGATCGAAACACGTAAATTCGCACGCGCTGCGCGAAACGTCGAATTCGCTTGGACAAATATTTACGATTAGACGGTCCACAAATCTTCATAGGCTTGCGATTGCGCGAGATCAGAAGTACGCGTCACGTGAAAGCACACGTGCTTTACGGCGAGAATTTGAATTATCGTTTTATCACATTAACGATAAGCAAGTATTTTATTTAGCCGCGAGTTCGTATTTACTTAATCGACCCATGGATAACCGATTTATCGTAGTATCTGGGATTTGCCAAGCCTCGTGTCGTCCAACGTCCACGTCTCTTTCCACCCCTTGGTACCTCCCCCCCGTGTCCCAATATCTTTCGGGCCTCGTGTCGCGCGCACTCTCGTTTCCACGTCGGACCACGCATGTAGGATCGCGCGCGCGCGCGCGCTTGCGAATCGTGCGGATCGTGAAACGAGGCTTGTACAGGCTCGGCGCACATGCGGCGTTGCAGCTGCAGCTGCCGTTTCTGGCCGCGCTCACTCGCTCACGCGCACGGCGTGTACTGGGCGTTGTAATTTACCGTCGGTACAATTAGTTTGCGTATATGAAGCGGGAGACCGTTCGGTGTAAACTATGAATTCGTATCTGCGCGGTACACAGACCGGGCGTTGTACGGCGCCCGGGGATTGCGATTAAATGCAAATTGTCGAAGGCCCTTCCGAAGACCCCGCGGGAGTCCGCCGTGAATACGGCACTGTCGAGCTCACCCCACGACCATCCTCATCGTCCCAACACCTCCCGCCGGACTGACGTTGCTCTCTCCCTCGCCTCACAATCGGTAAATCTCCTCTCCGTTTTCTCATTGCCTTTCCGCATGGACGATCGGTTTGTTTATCGGTTTATCCGATTGAGCCTTATCGGAATCCACTCCACCAAATTTTCGATTCCACTCGACGCTTACGTTTGCGTGTCAGGTTTCGAGAGTTCGACTGCGAGAGATAGGAAGAACGGCGGCTGGTATACGGAAATTTTTGAAAATCACAGAGAATCTCAGATTAACGAGAAATCTGGGAAAGGTAGGGTCTTTTAGCCTGCATCTTCATTAATGCACCTCGGCCGTGACATTAAATGAAGCACACAGATTCGTCCAGCTAAAACCGGGAGTGTAGTAAACCAACCGGAGGCGATCAAGTCTTCTCTTTAATAACTCATTTCCTCTACTACATCCGAACGGCGCCGTGGAAAAATATCCAGGAACGTCGTGGCCGATTGGCCGAGTACTTTTTCCCGCCGCGTCGACGAGAATCCTCGTAAAAGAGAGCGAGGAGCGTCCGTTGGGGTAATTAGCTCGAGGGAATACTGCGCGTCGTAGACCCCTTGCTTCCGCTCTCTAACCGCCTCATATTCTACTTCTTTGTTTTTTTACCTCTTCGTCGATTCGCCGGGCAAAGCTGAATCTCTCGATAGAATCGTAGTAGAATCTCGGAGTAGAAGTGCAATTTTGAAATTTAGCGTACAACCGCGCTAAACATAATTACGTGTAATTCTTGCGAGCTCGATGACACGTATCCATCGGTGAAGCAGAGGACCAAACGCCTTGTACCCGAAAAAATCACCGTTCTTCCGTTTCACAGTGGACGCGCACTCAACCGCGGATAGGGTCACGTGCTTTCGTCAATTAGCCACACCGCGGGCAGCCCCTATGAAAGTAACGTTGACAAACGCAACGAGTCCCGCTGCATCCAGTACTGTTGCAGGACCGGTAAAGGACGTACGACGGGCAGGCGCTAATAGGGCCCGGGGAGATACTCGGCCGGAGAAATTAGGAAATTAAGACCCCTAAAAGCATTAACGCCGCGATACGCGTCCCTAGCGCGCGAGTAACTGGATACTGCGTGTTCGTGCTCGGCAGAAGTGCAAAAGAGAAATGAGTTTGGAACGGAACGAAACGGAAGGAAGGAGAGACGACGAAGGAGAATCGGAGAATGGGAAGAAAAAGCTTCTGATCAAAATTTAATCCAATTCGCGAGGAGTTTTTCAACGAGGGGTGTGGTTGTTCGTTCGCAAATTTCGTTCTATTTTGCGGAGGCCTCCCTTCGGCCACCACCCTCGACGCTCCACCCTTCTTTCTCCGTCTCCCCTCTCCCTTTTGTTTTCTCCGCGCGGTCGTCCACGACCCTACGTCCGTTCCAGTCTCTCTTCATCCTCTTGCGCGCATTACGCTCCCTGTCTAAACGCGACGAGTGCTTGCTCTAAATGCTCGCTAAATGACGCCCGTCGCGCATTGTTTCTCTCCCCGTGCTGCCGGTTCGTCGTCCGTCAATCGTCCGGGCCTTTTTCGCCTCGCTGCTACTGCCCTCCTACCAGCGCGTACTTTCAGCTCGGCTGAATTCGTCGCGCCCGCAGTAGGAGGAGAAGTAGGAGGAGGTGGCATGAAAAGCGCCAGCTTGAAAACCGGACGCGTTTCACGGACTGAATAAAGCATCAAGGACGACGCTCAATGCTTCGCGGATTTTTCATGCTTCCTCTCGCAATTTTTCGTACGCCCCTTTTCTTTCACCGCACGCCGCGCGGACCCGCGAAGAGACTTTAGCCGGTGGCCGAGTAAATCGCGCGGTCGCAGAGATGAAGCGTGAAAACGAATCGGTTTTTTCTTTCCACGCGTATTTTTTTTTTCTTTTTGAGGACCGTTTTCCTCGAGGATCCTCTCGCTCGTGGCGAAGGAATCCATTGTTGGTCACACGAATTACGTAATTGAATGCAGCCTCGGTTCGAGGTAACTCGAGTAGCTCTATTGGTCAGAATAAAAAGGAATTTTCGTGGCTAGGTTTTTGCGCCTATTAACGAGCTCCCGTTTCTCCTGAAAATAAAAATTCTCTTTCTCTTCTCCCACGGTACCGCGATGCTCGTTAATGTCACGACTAATTGCAACGTGAAAGAATCAAGTTTACGATTCACATCGCAATCGCGTGTCACGCAATTTACCGTCGTTAAGATTTAAGGCGCGCTTTCTATTTCTACCGTCGAATCAAGGCCGCACGAAGAATCGAAGTAACGCGAAAACGAACTGCCCTCGGCAGGGATAATCAGTTCTTCTACTGGCGGCGAAGACGAACGGCCTCCGACTTCTCCGCTTAAACCGCAAGCCCTGCGTTCTCGGTGGGGGCGGAAATTCGGATGGGTCGCGAGCACGGGGTCGAAAACCACGGGCGAGGGAAAGGAAGGAAGGCGGGCAGGATCGAGCGTGTGCGAGAAAACGAGACCGCGGAGTACGAGCGGAAAATCTTCTCATCCTCCAAACCGCCTCTGAGCCACCCCTCTTCTTTCCATACCTCCTCGGCCCTCCCGCTTCCGCCAACCCCTTGGCCTCACCGTGAAATTCATTATTCCGCAGTTGCGTGTTTGCCAAAAGGAAATCGCCGCGGACGAACCGACCGACCATCTCCTACCACCACCACCACCACCACTACCACCACCATCACCTTCACCATCACCCACCACCACGACCATCACTAACACCAGCATCGCCAGCTAGTATCTGGCCGCTTGATATATTATATCAACCGCTCGGCCGGGGCCAGTGGCTCCCGCGATAATTCAGAGAAGCAATTTTTCACGGCGCCGAGAGGAAATCTTATTATGCGGCACTAATCGAAAAGAGGTAAATAAAACGGTGGAAGTAGGTCGGCCGAGCTCTTTCGCTTCTCTCTGTTCTCCGTCTTCTTCTTCTTACCTGCTCTTCACTACACGTTTCTCTTCCCAAGTTACATTCTCGTTCCTCTCTATTCACACTTTCTACTCTGGCAACCCTTATTGCCGTGGCTTGATACGCAGCGCGTATACCACGAGGTACGACATCTTATCGCCATCCTAATTACCGCGGACTCGTTACTCCTTAATGCGAATCGAACCAACGTTAAGGATAATAGAGACACGGGGATAATACGCGAGCAAGGGGGCAGCTCTGTTCGCCTCGGAAGTGTTGCAGCTGCAGGGAAAGTGAGGAGATATGAGAAGATTTAAAGTGTGATTGGGGTACATTTAATGTATTTGTTGCTTTTACGTGTGGCAGGATCACGAGTTCGTTATTGATATTCGTCATATTCTTCTGTAATTCTTATCGCCTGTCCGACCAACGTAATCCAGAAATACCTGTTGATTTAATCGAAAAACTGATATCCACAGTAAACCTTAATTCGCCAATAGCACCCGTTAACGAAAATAATTGCGCTGTAATGTGAATACAGTTGGCAGACATTAAATAATCCTCCTTTCATTACGTGATATAAAATGTACTTCTGTCGTCGCCGTCACCGTCGAGTAATACAAGGAATCGTGTTCGAATTATTAATCGAAGGGAAAGAGTGGACGAAAAAAAAGTAATGAAAGAACTCCCGCTTCGAATTATTATGGAGGGGGCGCATATCGATTTTTCGAGGTCACCGGATATCGCAAGATCGACCCCTTCTTCTCATCTCCTGCGCATCTTCGCTTTCGCTCTTCTCTCTCGTCGCGAATCTCGTTTACCGGGGATCCCCAAACAGATGGAAATCGCGGCGGGCTGTGGATCAGAATTGAATAGAGTGAATAAGTTAAGGGATATACCTAATGCGAATGTCGTTTCCGTCTAGCCCGACCCGCTCTTTGTTGGCGCGTAGGGCGGGCCCGGATGAGATTCATATCGGGCTTGGAAATATCGGTGCCCAATGGATTTTATCCGATGGACCTCGTGGATCGGGCCATTAACGTTGTAATGTTACCGGCCCGGACCGCTCGGATGGCGTACGATAATCATTTGCTGGAAACGAATGGGAATCCTGAAATTTCGGGACTGGTGTTTATGCGGAGCGTGCGCGAGGGGTTTCAAAGTACGTATAAATGAAATGGATTACATAGTGAGTAGAAACTGCGGAACAGGTTTTACTGCAATTGCCCGCCACGATTATACCGTCACGATTTACGTGCCTCTTGGAGAGGACGAAGCGACGATACTCGTTAGGGTAATGCTTACAAAGTGAGATGAAACGTCATTCTTGAGTAAGTTTTTACCAGGTTGGGTTCTGCTGCTTGATACATGGTAATGTTACGATGCCGTGACAAGCGCTCGTATCGAACGTGACCATTTGGTGCGCGAAGAGAGCTGGTCGTTCGCGGGCTCTGCTACTCTTTGCAATTGAAACATTTTCCAATTACAATAAGATCGTGTATATTATTGGCTGGAGAGAACGACTTCGTGATAATTGCAAAATAAAGAACAAATATAAAGCGCTAGTCTTATGCCGAAAAGACATTCCATACGCCACGGGACGTCTGACAATGCTGCTTTTTTATGAGCAAAAAAATGCTGGAACTTTGAACGAGGATGCGAGAAATATCAGTTTCCGTTGACGGTCGTAGTATGGGAAGACAGTTATTCACATGCATACATGCATGCATGCGTGTATCGTAACGTCACGATGTCGTGACGAGTAGCCGTAGTGGGACGGGTCCCTTCCGTGGAGTCCGAAGCTCGCCGGATCCTCCACGACCCGAATACGCAGACTCACGAGACATTTGCAATTACAACTCGGACCAGCTCGTTCATCGGAGTCCCGGCATTTTCAAGTGGAGCGAGCCGCGCGAGAGGCATAATGCCATCGCGATAACTCCTCGAGAACAAATGGAAAACAATCCCTGGACTTTCTCTGCCTTCGCTTTTCCACGCTCGTGTTTCTACTGCTCGCGATCGTTTCGCAGATCGAGTCCCAACTCGAGGAAATTGCATCGAATTTTGCGTTTCGGAGTCCCTCGTGCTCCGTTCGAAATTGGAAGATTCTCGAGGGTTGCCGCCGTTCCACGAGAGAATTTGAGTAGGACGTTTATTTCGATAAAATACCTCTCCGTTGTTGCATGAAGTTATTTCAGGCTTTTCGATTGACGATACACTTGTGGATTTGTGTAGAAAAGTGGAGTTGTGAGATATTAATTCACGGCGTGATAAAAAGTAAACTTTCCCTTTTAAGATTTCTGTTTTAACTCGACAGCACATATTTTACTCGATAAAAGTTTTGCTCGGTCAGAATATCGTTCGAATCTTTTCCACTAAGGTAAAGGTTAAAGTCATAAACTAAGAGGAATATCCGCTACGTTTCGCTACGGATAAAGTTATTCTTTACATTGTTCGGGTAATGAAGATCTCGCTGTACTAATATTGAACGATTACTCAACTTTTAATTCCCTAAAGAGGTCCGTTCTCCGGGGGAAAGTTTTAATCGTATTATTTGTTTACTTATCTGTCCTAAGAATGCATACACTCTCGGACACCGCTATGGCACTCCGGGGGAAGATTTTAATTATTTCTATGGCAGCCAGGAATAGCAGAGTATATATGTATATGTACTCATTCCCCAGTCTCGTTGTAGATTTTCTTAAAAATAAACAACTTTATACTAACAAGCTTCGTTACTATTCATAAAATGTTAATGTACCTTCCGAGAATGAAATACGGATATATTTCTCCGAAGGAAATTATATTGAATACATCTTTTACCCGTGTAGATTTTTCAGTCGGTTTTCGAGCTTCCATTAAATTTTTTAATTTAACACTTCGTTTAACTGGTTGGCACTTTTCACCCTGCTATTCTCCTACCAGGTTTCACAGTGATATGTTTTTCCGTGCCGAAGCGTCATTTCTATTTTTGAGCTCCAAGAATCCTCCGAAAAGCGTAAAAATTCGCTCCGGTGAGTTATCGCTCCCCCAGGAAACGTTTCTCCGAAAATAAATGACTTTATCTTGGCAACCTTCCTTAGCGACACAATTTTTATGAACACCACCTCGGGGATTTGTACTCTCTATTGGTACGGTTACGTTGTATCCCGCGCGAAGAATCGAAGAACGACGTTTGTTAATTCTCACAGTTGGCAGCAACAAAATTAACAATTTAAGGCGGCTCGCAAACTCGTTCGCGAATTTGGTGTGTGAGCAATCGAGCGTCCAAATTGGCAAGCTTGCCGAACGGTGCAACATTTGTAAAGCATGCAACGGAGCCGGAACGCCAGGTGAGTAAACATTGTAACATGGCGGAGCGTCGGTGGGAGCGTAATTATACACAATAACAATAATTTCACAACTGCTGCGCGGAATATCTATTAAGCCGGTGTCAAATGGCGTGGAATTTTCACCATGTGCGCGCGCGCGCGACAGTTTTCGAAACTGGTTTGCGCAATGGAATGTGCAAATTAACGGCTCAAATAATTATTTCATACGCGTATGCATTATCAACGATAACGTTTTACCAGTGCTCCCAAATGATGCACAATTAAATAAATCGGAATTTCCATATGAAATTTTATGACTATTGTACGGCAGACGGGTCGTGCATCGATCGAGTTCTGT
The DNA here is from genome assembly GCA_944319695.1 of Tiphia femorata. NCBI lineage: Eukaryota > Metazoa > Arthropoda > Insecta > Hymenoptera > Tiphiidae > Tiphia > Tiphia femorata. The sequence goes on from OX090902.1 coordinate 9,949,419, forward strand.
ACAGCAGTCACAAGTGAATCTGTACGATGTACCACGATCAATCGCAAACACATTCGTAAATCAAATTCCAACAATTTGAATATACTATTTCCGAATAGTGATTTTCATGCAACACTTCCCCATCTCTCATTTCAAACATTTCTGTCTTCTTCGCGCTCATTTCCCAATCGCATGTTCATCCAACGGAAAGTTTATATTCTCCTTTTCGTCCCATTTATCACTTACGATCAAATTACCATGAAACGGAGAGAAACAAGGAGGAAAGCAGCGAAGGAGAAAACAGCCAATGAACTGACAAGATGATTAGATCTGACGGTGGTGGCGGCGAATCAAACGAAACGAAGGAAACGAGAAAAAAGCTTAACCGCGCGTGCACTTTGTTCCGCTTCGGCGTTCCACGGAACGAACGCGGGGCCATGAGTCGCTTTCCTTTCATTAAGCGTTCGTGACTGCTCATTAAAGGTAGTTAGCCGTCGCAAAAGTCGTAACTCAAGCGTAGTTTCTCTCTCTCTCTGTCACTCTCTCTCCATTTATGTGACTATCTGCTTCTCTTTTCATCTCCCTCCCATCTTCGTACCCATCGTCCTCCACCGTCTCCCACCTTCCGTCAAAGCGCGTCAGTCCGAAGGGAAAAGGAGGCGAAGGAGCAGAAGCGGACGAAGAAGAAGGAGAAGGAAGAGAAGGTGTAGGACGAGAAGGAGCGGTGGAAGGTTTCTCGATCCCCACAGACTTGTAATCCCTTTTTATAATTAGCCTCCTCATTACCATAGTTACGATCGAAAGTAATTATCAGTCGCTGCACTTGGGCTTCGCCGCGAGAGACTCCTGGTATCGCATAATTTCATGGAAATTCGTGCGCGAGCGTGCGACAAGGGAGTGGTGGGCACAGAAGGGAAAAGGAGAGCGAGGGGAGGTGAATCGAAGGAGCAGACGTAACGTTGAAGAGAATCCTGCGAGAGGGGTCGGACGAGAATATCGGTAGGATGTTAGTTGCGAGGGTAACCGGGAGAGGGTTGCAGCATGGAGGGCACCGGAAGAAGGTGGAGGAAGGCGGATTCGGGATGAGAGGGTTAGTAGACTCGAAAGGTCTCGTGAAATTACTCTCGGGGCCACGTGACCCATGGGGAAATATCGAATCCGCCGCAATGAGTATACAGCTCCGGCGGGGCTCACCTCCGAGATAATACGTCGTACGAGGCAGTGACGCGCGTTACATTTCACGTTAGAGCGCGCAGCGAGAGGGAAATCTCCAGTCGGCGTTGGTGAAGAGACAGAATCTTTCCGTCCGACATTAACGACGAGTAGTCTGAAAGAGCGATTCTGACGAAATACGAGTGCGAGGGTGCGACGGAGGTGTCAAAAATGGAAAAAAAATAGAGCATCTCATTTACATTTTTAAGATTGTCAACGGTGTTTATTGTAATTCGTACGGCCGTAACTGTTTTTCATACTGTCCGTCCTCCCGTCTTGCGGCGCGCCTCTAACTCACTCGGCTAAATCGGGAGCGAAATCTCGTAAAAGATTCGAAGACACCTCCGGCTCGAAACGTCGTCCATTACCGGGCGCTCAAACGACTCCCCTTTTGGCCTCTGTCAAGGGTCATAAACTCGGAACGAATTCTAGGAGTTTCGCGGCGGGCGTCGCGTCGCGGGCGGCGCAGTGCGTCCCGACGTATATATTCTTTGGCCCTCTTCTCCTGCCTCGACCTCCTTATCTCTCTTCGTCCCGCTAACTCGCGCGCGCGCGCGCGGAATCGCACTTAAGTGCATGCCGACGTGTAAAGAGGGTGCGGTTCGAGTAAACCACCAGGAATTTACCAGATGCCTTTTCCGCCCGCTTGCGGCAACCTTCCGCCCCCGCCTGCCTCGTCGCGCTTTCCTCCACCACCGTTCTAACTCACCGGTGCACGCGTGTGCCGCGCACACGCACCCGCTCGGCACACGCGAGGATCCGGACGAGGATCAGGCCAGTCCAACCAAGTCTCCTTTACGCGTGCCCGTGCTGCGCATTCCTCTACATTTATGTCAGACACGGTCGCACACGTTCGTCCCACAGCCACACACAGGCACCCCCAGAGGGGCCACGCACGGGATCCTAGCCGGCACCGTAAATAACCGATGGCTATCGGATAATGTAGTAGCACTCCCGTACTTACCACTCGGCATGTAATATATTAATTACAAACAATTAGCTATTCTTTGCCGCCCTCTCTACGTGACCCCGACGCCACGGAGAACCAATACACGCGAACGGAAATGACCTCTGTGAACCTGGAATTTAAGAAAACGAGTACTTTTTACAATCGAAAGAGCGTGTGCGCTGTGCCGTACTCCGTGTGATACATACAAATGAAAATAAAGGAGATACGCAGACACAACGATCTTTCAATTCGAAACAAAATTTGTGGTCGTAAATTCGGGTGGGGGGGAAAATTTGGAAAACTCTGTATTCCGGAACCCGTTGGGGCATCATCTAAAAGAAAACCTAATGGAAACGGGCTAAACGATGTTTTTTCCGTAGAAAAAAAATGTTTTTTTCTAAAACTTGGGTGCTAGATACAAAGAAGTACAAAAATGGATCGAACGATGCGTCGGCGCACGTAGCTTCCCTCCAGATACACATTCGAATATGTCCCATGGCTCTCGGAGCGGGGTGGCTGTCTCTTCGTGGGTGGTGGTGGAAAGGGAAAGGGAAGAAGGGTTATGGTTGTAGAGGGATCGAGTGAGGAGGACGAGAAGGTGGTGGTTTGCCGGGACGCGGTCGGAAAGGGGGTGAGAGGTGGTTAGAGAGAACGTAATGGTCGGTCGCTATTCTCGCGTGCCAAGGGGTAGTTTTCCTCCTAGCGCTGCTGGCAGCCACGAAGGTCCTACGGGTTTATGTGCGGCTTCTGCTACACACTCGCGCGCCTCCTACGCACATCTACGTGCAATCCACGATCGCCCGAGTAAGCGTAGAATGTGAACGTGCGAGTGAATGCACGTACAATGTACAGTGCAGTTAAGCGGCGCACACCTCTCTTTCTCTGTTGTTCTCACTCTCGCTCGGTCGCACGTTCGCTTTCTTGGCCTCTCTCAAGCTCCTTCGGCCTTCCTTGCCGATGAAAAGAACGCGGGCGACTAGTCAGAATTCGCACGAACGCGCGATACAACCGACTTCTTTGGCCAGTGCGTTCTTCGCTCATCCTCTAAGCTCTTCCGACGTTTCCTACTTGATCGCTATATTAACTATAGGATAATTAACTTCCTGGTCACCAACTTTTCCAGCAACGATCTGTTGCTCAGCTTAAGCACTCGCAACTTCTTTGGACGTGTTCTTCGACACAAGAGAGAAAACGAGAAATCAGTCGGCATGGCTGTAAGACCGAAGCTACCAGAGAAATTCTTATTTATTCGTTTACTTTCTCTCTGTTATTTCCTTGGACCATGCTGTCGCTTTCCCGCTATATCTCTTCTCCTTCTTCTTCTTCTTCTTCTCCTCCTCCTGGCTCACTACTATCACTCTTCATCCCCCAGTCCCTTTTCCACCCTTTTCCTCCCACCCTCTTCGGGCCCTCTTCAACGTCCTCCCAGCTGCCGCCGCCACCGATGCAAACGGAAGCCAACGACGTTGCTTTATTGGTGGCTGTGAATGCCCCAGGGATACACTATACGTTCACCTTCTGCAACCTCGATCAATTCGCGAAAACGCTGCGTTTTGCACTGCTAGAGCGACTCGAGGCTTCTCTCGGGAACTACCTCCTCCTCCTCTTCGTCCACCGTTTCCGCCGTTATTCGCATCCGGGGAATAGAAGCGAAAAAGACGAAAGAAGAAGTGGAAGTGGAAAAGATGGAGGAGAAGGAAAGCTACTGGCGAACATGCGCGAGAACGTATCGTGCGAACGAGAATCGGTGGATTCTTCGATTTACCTTTAATTGGCGCTCTATACGTGCTACCGTGAGAAGATCGCGTGCCTTTGGGAACGTCTTACGGATACCTTCTCATGGATTACTTTCTCCATTTTCGAGCGCAAAATCTTCGTGGTTTTATCTCGAGCAATCGGCAAGGAACGGATAAAGCACCGGAGCACGGCGGCTCTTCCGTTTTGATTCTTCCAAGTTTTCAGACATTACGATCTCGTACGAATAACGCTTCTTTCCGCAATAGAACGGTTCAACCTAATTTGAGACTCTCAATAACGCTTCCGTTCAACGGCCATTTAATTTCTAGCAGCTTAAAAATAACTCCTACCATTCTCCATCCCCTTCTTCGAGAACTCGTTTGCGGAGTACGGAGGATGTGAAGCCAAACACACCCCCGAAACCACCGTGGCTCTCTAAACGTTCCTTTGCCGTTGTTAACCCTCAACCCCGACTTCCTTCCAATCTCATTTCGAAGAATTAGAATCGAACCCAATATAGCCCGACGAAACACACGCAAGAGAGAATCCAATATCCCTGTCGTCTCTCGTTCATTCGAATGGGAGCGTTGCATTCGTCCGCCGAAAAAGATTCTCTTGTAAAACCACGATAAAACGAGGCAAGGACGTCGCAGGACGATCGGTTACACGACTTCGTAAGCGAAGAAGGATCGTCTCTCACGAAAGTGGTTCTAAAAAGGAAACGGAAACCTTAGAAAGAAACGAGGACCGTGAAGGGCGAGAGGAAAGGTGAGAGAACGAGGGAGGATGCGTTTCTGGAGCGACGCTCTTTTGCTCTTGTATGACGTGGCATTTGCTGGAGCGCGCGCGACGAAGAAACGATCCTGCTTTCCTTCGAGACGTGGGCGAAGGGAGTGGCGGTAGTGGAGAAGAAAGTGGAGAAACAATCGAGGGAACGAGTGGTCGAAACGATGCAAATACGACGAGTCTGTCGTTACCCAGCGAAAGGATATAAACGTGAAGCGGCGACGACAGGGTGGGAGAGAAGATTGTACGGGACGACGGACGGAGCATGGGGGTGGGTCGTGGGGGTGGCAACTACGGCGAGCGAGCGGAACGGACGCGCGGCACAGTGGCGGGTGGTGGTGGTGGTGGTGGTGGTGGTGGTGGTGGCGGCGGCGGCGGCAGTGGTGGCTGGCGGGTCTCGTGGCTTTACGTGTTTGTCGAAAGCGAACGGTAAACGTGGGCTACTGGAGCGCGCCAGTTCGAGAAAGCAGATTCCGCCGAGGCCAAGCGGGTATCGAGGGGCAATAAATTCCGACAAATTGTATTACCCCGCGTTATATACTGTCGCGCATGAAGTCGAATGGTCCGTACCTTCGTTCCTACCCACCCTCCGCTTCCTTCTCCTTTCTTCATTCCCTTCCCTCTTTCTTTCCATCCCATCTTCTTCCTTCGCGCTCCCTCCAACCCTCTCGTATTTTTTTTTCTCCGTCCCTATACAGCAGCCCGGCTCTCATTTTCTCTCTCTCTCTCCCCCCCCCTCTCTCTCTTTCTTCGGCTTTGTCCTTTTCCCATTCCCAGTTTCGCAGTTTCCTTCTTCCTGCCCGGTAAGTGCGGGCACCTTGGTTATTGCGGATAAAAGACGCATGGGAACAGCGCTACCGGGGAACAAATATATCGCCCGTTCCACCCGGCCTTCTCCTACTTTATTCGTCACGTGACTTTTCCGCTTCTGTTTTGTCCTATCCCCCTTCTACTCTTACCGGAGATGGGTTCGTCCGGACGCACCAATCGTTTCCTCTCTTTCGTTCTCTCTTTCGCTCTGTTTGGTAAGGAACCATAAGTTGAGTAAACGCGTTCCTCACCCTAATGTGCCCTTCTCTCAGGTTGCTTTTCTTCTTTTCCTTATTTTCCGTTTACATGTACGCCGTGCTTCTCTGTCTCTTCACTTGAGACCCTTCGTTGCAGCACGCTCGCTTCTACCAATGGTTTTATCTCTGTCTTCTTTCTTTTCTTCTTTTCCTTTTCCCATTTTTTGCTTATCACGGATGCACTCCCCTTCTCTTGCTACCACTGACTTTTCCTCCATACAATTACACGTGTTCTACCGCACAAATATTTTCATTCCGCTTCTTCCTTATTCTTTATTTCGCGAAACGTCTACGGGACTTCTCAGTTTACGCGGACGCGTTTCCTTCATCTCCGAAGGACTGGCTCGCCATTGTTCTATTAACTCTAACCCTTTGTAGGACAACTTCTCGCAAATTCGACTTCTCGTCCACATTCGTGGATTTCCACCCTTCTGTAATATCCGCGTCGGACAACATGTCGCTCGCGAAACAGCATCGAAATTCCTCTCGTCATTCTCCTCACGAGATCTCGGTCTCGTATCAGAGTCCGATCGTGCGGGGATGCGGGGGGGCATGATTTATTTAACGAACCGAGAGAAGACGGACGCGGAGTTTCGAAAAAGGCTATGCGCAAAACGTGCCACGATGAAATTCCTGTTGAAAATTTCGAGCTAGTGCGCCCCACGAAGCGGAATTTCTTCGCGTGGATGAGGGGTAGCTTTCGGAGGTGAGCTCCTTTTTCTCTGGCCCTTCGAGCGGGAAGTTTCCTCGAGCGCGAGATCACAGGAGCCCCGAGTCTACTATCGAACCCTCCGTTTGTCTTTCTTTCCCTTTACTGCTTCGCGCTCCTGAAAAAAGTGCTCTCTCCCTCTCCCCTCATTCGCATATTTTGCGTTTTCGCAAATTTGTTACTGTCATTCAGGGTTAGGTAAAATTGAATTGTTCTGACAATTAAGAATTAACCATTAAATTTTTACTTTGAATTCTGTGTAACAATTACGACTAATTAATTACAATTGCGCGTTGAGTTCTCATAATTTCAATGAATCAATTGTTAATGGTGAGTTTCGACAATTGTAATTATCCAATTATCAATCGTTAGAAATTATTTTAGATGAATGCAAGAAGTTTCAAGCTTTCGATATGTACGCGATTCGTTGATAAATAATGTAATATAAGATGCTGGGCATGCTCCAGAATTTATGTAATTTCCGCGATTTCCATTAGTTGGCGATCTAGTTACTTCCGAGTCCCGTTACCGCTTATTGCGAATTATTCAAATTTCCAAATAATTAATCAACTAATTAAATCACGAACGGCAATTCATGTATATTTAATTAGGAATGAATTAGTTGTGAACTGGAATTAAAACACGTTAATAATTAAATGTATTTTCAGTGTACAAATAGTTTTGCAGTACGATTAAAGTTAATCGCAAATACACGAAATACCATTAACCCATTGCCGCACACTTTTCGTAGCCACAACTTTTTATAGCCGTGGTTTGCCTACATATCGCCAAAAAAATGGACGGCAATAGCCGTCGTTTGCGGCAATGGGTTAATTGTTCAAATATTTCAATAGACAATCGATTAAATAATTAATGGCAATTCATTTACTTGTTGTTGGATTTAATTGTACTGAAAAATTATATTGTGGGTTATAATTACGTTTAATCACTCTTAATCTGTTTTAATTGCAGATCACGGATAGTTCAAGCGAGATTAAATTAATTGCGATTAATGCTATAATTAATTATTTAGTTATTTAAAAATTTAATTGATTAATGCCCAACACCACTGTCACTAGGATTTTCCGTGCAAATTATGCGATTGGGTATTGGGCGCAGTTTCGATTGAAATGAATGATCGCAACTCCGGAAAATTCCACGAGTGCGTACGATCGATGGACGAAATTATCCCAGCCAGATTTCGCCGATCTCGAATCATAATCGATAACGCATTTGCCCGTTACAAACGCGCAGGCCGATCAGGTCGTTAAGTAATTTGCTGCAGTCTCGCTGCATATTTCCGCGCGTAATGACCGTGTGTGTGCATGCGCGCATTACGCGGAAGTCGTTCCGGGTATGGATAGTCGGGAGTTGCGGCGTACGAGAGGACGATGGAAGGTGGAAGAGGGGAAAAGGGTGAGCCAAGGCCCATATATGAGCTCCACGGTTCTCTGAAGTATCCGCTTCTCGTAGGAATTCGCATAATCGCACGGACTTGCCAGGAATCCTGTTGTGGTTGAAGGGAGGGGTCGAAAGTGGAAGGGCGAAGGGTTTCCCGAAACTGTCCGGAAAGCTCGTCGTCTCGTCGTAAGCGATGAGAAACAAAACAGAAAAGTACAAACTTTACGAGCAAGCGGATACGAAAGGAGCGGTAAAGTGAGCGCCGATAGGTTGCGTTGAACTAATCTGTTTTTTTTTGTCTTTGCTTTCTCGAAAGACTGATGTCGTGTGACGAGGAGCCCGTAACAGATACAAAGTCATCGCCGGGCTGCCATATGTGACTGTACATTAGAGCGTGTTATACACTGAGAGAAAAAAATGGTTGGGTTTACTATAATCTCACTATATTTCATAGTTAAATTCGGCGTCAAACATATTTTTATAGTTCACTTAACCATACAAAATATAGTAGAATGAACGATTTATACAAATGGTTATATTATTAACTATTATCTTTGTTCTTGTTACCATACGTAAGGTAAAGTGTGCTATGTGAATATAGTTAGTTCTATCACTATGTATGAAATATTCTGGTAATATTAACTATATAAAATAGTTACTTTCCTTACCGTTATACAGGGTGTCTCAGACCACCCATACAATCTCTCGTGGGGACATAGAGCGGCTTCCGCTGAACATAAAAGTCCTGTACCGTTTTGCGATAATCGCAATATTTATTGAGTTATTAATTGTTAAAGATCAAAGGAAAGGGCGTCCGCCAAAATAGCAGCGGGGGGAGCGCTGGTGCCTCTGCGAGCTGTAGGACGGCCCAGTTTACCTACAAACAAATGCGGGGTGCGGTAAGGGGAAGAATAACGAAAAAGAAGCCGGCCGTGCAGCAGTGTCTTAGCCTTCCCCTTACCGCGTCCCGCGTTTGTTTGTAGGTAAACTGGGCCGTCCTACAGATCGCAGAGACTCCATCGCTTCTCCCGCTGCTATTTTGGCGGACGCCCTTTCCTTTGATCTTTAACAATTAATAACTCGATAAATATTGCGAATATTGAATAATGGTCCAGGACTTTTATGTTCAGCGCAAGCCGCTCTACGTCCCCACGAGAGATTGTATGGGTGGTCTGAGACACCCTGTATATTTTCAACCGTACTATATTTCTACTTGAAATAACCATAATTGTGGGTAAAAATATAATATAGTTGGTTATACTATGCCTCTATCGTAATTATTACCAACATTATTACCAACTTTTTCTCCCTATTAGAGAATCGTGAAATTTCAGTCGCCTAGGATTTTCGCGAGGATTGTAAAATACGAGCCTGCTCGTATTTTCGTGTCGACGCAATAACTGCCTCTTGGCAAGTTAGGTTTGCTTACCGCGCCCTCCTCTCGTAACCCTGTTCCACGAATTTTATATACGTATTCCAAGGACTAAATAATAAATTTCAACTACCCTCGCGCCTCCCACCTTGACTTTTGCTCCGACGACAGCGATATAAAATAGATTGATCACGCGGGAAGTACTTAGTAGACTCCTGCCGGTGGTAGTATAAGCGTGGATGGTAAACCTCCAGCCAAGGGGTAGTAAGGAGAGAAGGTTTGCGACCCAGATTGCGCGGCCCAATAAACCCACGCGTTGTTCAAAGTACTCAGTCGGAAATGCATGAGGTATAAGAGAGAAAAGGTGAGAAGAAAAGGGAGGGATGCGAGCCCGGTCGTCGTAAAGATTGTATAGAAAACTACCGCGCGGTTCTCGAGCTATGCGGCATGTTTCATCTTTGCGCGCGCGCGCGCGCGTTATCATTTCACGTGTGTACATTATTTTGGGCGGCTCGGAGAGAGGCTCCACCGTTGGAGTGAACCAGGCCGAGCACGCGTGGAATTGGTTTTCAGAAGAAACCCTGGAATACAAGAGAATGACGCAATAATGTCTCGACGAGGAACATATGCTTTTCCGTACACCATTAGGTAGACCGATCTTTACACCTGCGCATTTATAAACAAACGGCGCCTATCTTTGCCATATTCAACAATTTTTTACTTCGCATCTCGAGTACTTACTTGAAATGCGTAGGCTATTCGTGACTTAATACTTCGCACGTGATTTGCTTACAAATTGTAGAGGAAAGAAATCTCACCAGTCGGCAGAAAGGGAGTACACTAAAAACCAGATTAAGACCGAGACTTCGCTTCGAGACTGAAAGTTGGAGGAACACGAATGAATCTCTCTCTTCTTCTTATCCGACGAAACTCTTAAAACAAGCTTCCCGATCGTAGAAAGTCCAAAGAGCCGTCCGCGGCTCGAAAGATAAGAGGAACGTTCGCAACCCATCTCAAACGGTGACTTCAGAGCTGCGGTAAAGCTCGCGAATCGACTCGCTTGATTATCGCACCTGGACGGATGGTACTAATTGATCAAATAGATAATTACCCGACGTCCTGGCGGCACGGGCGCGTGCGCGAACCTACGCTATCGCGATGTGCATTCACCTCGATGCGTGTTTTCGTGCAATCCGCGCGTTCCTACGGGATAATAGCAGGTCCGACTGACTATTCGGATCCTCGCGTTTACTTAACGAGCAGAAAATCGTGGATCCGGAGGGGGCTAACGAGCCGAGCCAACCACCTCCTCCTGTTCCTTCTGCTCCTCCACCACCGGCACCACATCCCATTCCATCCTCCTTCATGCCGGGGTCTTCCAAGTTGCGTCTTCCACTAATAGACGAAGCGGTCGAAACACGAACAACCCGCGAACGGTTCATCATGCCCGGCTTTTCGACAACGCTCGAAACCCTCACGCAACTATTTCGTGCCTCGCGTCTGTCGAATATTCGAGCTCCCGAGGCCACCCTCGCAGCACGTTAACTCGACAGGGCGCGCGCAGAGTGTCGGTGAGTTTAATGCGATCCACTGCGGGGAGCGCGTGGAACGGGGAAAACGCTGCTTTAGGAGAATGATTTATTTGGCTTAAGGTATAGGGTTGTTGTTGGCAATTAATCCTCTCGATGAGGGTAGTTCAAGCGGACTAATTAGGTGTGTAGGCAAACGAAGGATCGATTGTTTTATACACGGCTACGGTTTATCGATTCGACTTACTCGCACTTACTCGTCCGCTCTCACACAGTCGCGGGTAAAAGCCTCGGCAGCCAACGGTCTGGTAAAAATCCCCGCAACACGAGGAGTGATAATCGGTAGAAGCGTTTCACAGCTATTTTCGACATCCTTCGTCATCCGGGTGCCACTACCCTTGTCGAATATTCAAAACGCGTGGAAATCGCGAACATTTTTTCGTCCGGAGCAAAAAATTCCTTGCACCCTCGGCTCTATAATATTTTTCCAATCATCCGTTAGAGTACGATTCACCGACATACGTCCCGCTCTAAAATCCTCTCGCGTAAATATCAATCTCTAACACTTTTACCTCAGTCGATCCTGTTCTCTCGCTATCCTCTTTATCAACCGTCCTTTTGTTCGTTCCTCCACCTTTCGTTCTGCCGCGATCAATTCGACTGGGGACCCATCGCTGGTGTTAGGAGAAGCACTCGCATTCTGTGAGAGCAAAATGGGCTGCCTATGAATGCACCTTTAAACGGCTCCGATGGCCGTCTATATGTAATGCAGCAGCTGTATGTGATTGCGAATAATTATTTAATCCCAGACTTCCCCCCCCCCCGCACGGACCGCTACTCCGCCTCCCGCCCACCCCTCGCCGTTCAGGGATTCATACTGTCCCCTCGTAAATCACCCCTACCGAAGCGATAGTCGCTATTGCGCACCGCCATAGGGATAGCTAGACGCGTGCATTTCACTCGGCCGGAACTTTCGACTTCTCGTCTCGCGCGAGTTTCACCAGGGAGAGCGATGGATGATGAAAATTGTCAAGGGAACGCGAAACGTCGAATTGGTAATAGAAATTGAAGTTTCGGTACAAATTAATTAGCGGCAATTTTGGGGTTGTTAATATGTTCGTTCTCCAAAGTCCGATGCAGCTTACGATCCCTTATGACTCAACGTATGAAAAATCAATTGAAATTGCTAACACGTATCCTGAATTAACGCTTATTGGTCGCGTCGATTCCGCATGGGCACGGCACGAGGATCGCGCCGATTAAAGAACGTGGGAGGGACAAGGGATGTACTCGTAAGAACATAGTTCCCGGTGGTGGAAGCGGGAAGAAAGGCAGCCGATATTTCAGACTTAAACCGTTCGATGTGGATGGCCTGGGCGGACAGGTCGATCGGTCATTGTTTTCCGTCGTTAGGAAAGAGTAGACCCATTTCCGCGCTCCCACGAACTCACAGACTCCGCTGCCCCCCCACCCCCCGGTTTTCGCTCCCGTTGTTCCTCGTGCCCCCACGGATCGATATTCAGCCGCCCTTCTGCGTTTTTCGTGCTCGATCGAACCAACGATATAACGGGACCTTCTGATGTCACGCGTCTCGGGATTAATGTCGCGAAAAAGGAGCTTCCACCATTTTACGATTCTTCGGGATCTTTGGACTTCGAGGATTTATTGCCAGAAAATATGGATTAATGTTCGGTAGCATTTTTCGCGAATTTTGCGGTTCGACAACGTGCCGGAGAATGAAGCAAAATTACTAAACGCGGATGAGAAATATGAAAATCGCTGTTTGCAGCACGCTTCCTCGGTTATACGAGGGCAACGTAAATCCACGAAGGCACGTCAACTCCTTCGACGCGCGTTTGAACCGCAATTTCCCGGTCTAACATTTCCTCACGTGGTACCGGAAAGGCGGTGCAAATTCTTCGCAATGGTCCGAAGAAACGCAACGTATGAAATGTCTTCATTCCGCGCCTACGAGTGAGTGGAATACGCATAATAACTCGAAAGGCGATTATACACACGTTCGCACTCGGTGGGATCGTACGGGATCGCGTGCGCGGAGTGAATTTCTCCAGCATCGAAATGTGTAAATGGATTGTGCGCCGTCGCGACGCTTGGCGTGGGCGTAATACGGCGTCGCGACACCACCGGAGAATCTCGTCCCGGCACTGACGTAGGGCGTGCTTTACGTTCGTACATTTTCACGCGAGCAAAATTGCGCACTCGTCGAGATTCTGGCGTATGCTCGTGAATCGCTCGTAAATACTTCCAATGGATTTCTCCGCGAGTGTTGCTGAATTAATGTGGGGTGGCGCGTGAGTAGGAAGAGTGTCTGCGAAGATAAACGTTAATTGTAAGCGCACGGTCGCGGTGATCGAGTCGGAAAGATTTACAGAACGAGTGGTGGAACGATTTATCGCGAGGGCTGGAGAGGTTCGATTTATACCGAAAATCTACCAAACGGTTGTTTATTAATCCGTTTCTCGATAACGTAATCTTCATTCGAGTAAAATCTTCCTTGCCGAAGAGAAACACGGGGTAAGGACGAATCCAAATGAAGAGGGTTATATTCCGAGTTTAGCTTCGACGAGGGCGGGCAATCTACAAATTTCACGTTCGATCCAACACGTTATTGTTACGTCGACTTATATCACTCCAGCCCGAACAGGGTTTAGGATCGTGCTAAGTCCCCTCTTACAAGGTACCAGTCTCCGCAGTTACAACATCGTCCTAGATCCCCAAACTGGTCAAGTTTATAGAAACTGTGTAAACTTATCTCCGGGCGATTGCAGCCACGCAGGAGAATCGCGAGGCGAGCGGATTCCTATGAATATCCTCTCTTAGGTTTGCAAAGTTTCTCGAGTGTTCTTCAATTATTTAACATCCATTCTCGTCCCCAATTCAACTGTCACTGTCTCGTGAAATATTTGATCGAGCATCCCAAAAAGGACTCGACTAAACACCTTGTCCACCCCATTTTTCAATCGGTGCTCGTTAACGCGGCAGAGCTTCTTCTCGTATCTTGCGGGCTTCATAACGATGCCGCGCTCTGGAAGCCGGTAATGAGATAACGAGGAGGAGTTTCGTCGAGGAGGATTGCATGAAACTTTTACGATGGATCGAAACCGATGACATTCTTCGTCTAGCAATCGAGTTGAGCTTTTGCGCAGAAAGGAAACGAGGTGAAGAAGAAAGAGGGGGGCGGGACGAGTTAAAAGAGAGGGAAAAGGAGGGCGGGGAAGGAGGCGGTAACGAGCGCAAAAGACGTTTATTCCTTGCGCGTATATAAACTGGCCGCCGCGCGGCGAGCACACCGAAAACGAGTGCGGCCGCATTCGGGCACGTAGGCAAATTCGTTGCAAACATCTAGACAATGGCGTATGCCCCGGCGTGCGCGGCATTTTAAATCGCAGCTCTTTTCCTAGCGGCTCGCAAGACACGTTTCTCTGCTCTTCCTTCTTTTTTCTCCTTCTCCACCTTTTCATCCTCACCCGCATGCCTCTCCTCATTTCTCTTTATTCCCACCGTCCGCGTCTACCCCTCGTTTTTACTCTCTCCCTCCGTGTTATTCTCGTCGCACCCCTTACACCCTCGCGCACTTTTTTCCAAACATCCAAAACGCTTCTGTGAAATTTCTTCCCCTCGCAAACAACGTTGCTCGCGAGTGTTTCCAGAGAACGCTCTTTAAGCGGAACTTCTTCACCACTCCTTTTTAGGCACGACCGTAAAGGGAGTGACTTATGCAATCGCCATCGCAAAAACCGTTCGTATGTATGTGTGTATGTGTGTGTGTATGTGTGTGTGTATGTGTGTGTGTATGTGTGTATGTGTGTGTGTGTGTCCGTGTAGATCCTCGATTTCGGAAAAACGGCTGAACCGATCGGGACGAAATTTGGCACAAAAATCAAGTACACTACTGTGAGTTGACAATAAGGTTTGTGAGCCGCCATCTTGAACCGGTACAAGATGGCGGGAGATTCAAAATTTGAAAAAAATGTAATTTAAATTTAATATTGCTGCCATTTCTAAACGGCTGAAGATAGCGATACATAAAGTTTGCTGGCACCAAATGGATATATACTCAAAGTACATGCCAAATTTCGTTGCGATCCGTTCAGCCGTTTGGCCGGAATACTGGACTAATGGAAATAGTGAAAAATTCATTAATCCATTAGTCCAGTTTTCCGGCCAAACGGCTGAACGGATCCGAACAAAATTTGGCATGTACATCGAGTATATATCCATTTGGTGCCATGAAACTTTATGTATGGCCATCTTCAACCGTTTCGAAATGGCGGCAAATTCAAATTTTTTATCCACTATTCCAGGAAAACTATTGATTAGTCCACTATTTCGGCAAAACGGCTGAACGGAATCGGACAAAATTTGGCATGCACATCAAGTATATACCCATTTGGTGCCAGGAAACTTTATGTATAGCCATCTTCAACCGTTTCGAAATAGCGACAAATTCAAATTTTTAATCCACTATTCCAGCAAAACGATTGATTAGTCCACTATTCCGACGAAACGGCTGAACGGATTCGGACAAAATTTGGCATGCATATCAAGTATATACCCATTTGGTGCCACGAAACATTGTGTATGGGCATCTTCAACCATTTCGAAATGGTGCCAGTTTCAAATCTTTAATTCACTATTTTATTATAATTATAGTTTGAAAATCCCGTAATTTCGAAACGGTTGAAGATGACCATAAAGTTTCGTGGCACCAAATGGATATATTTTTAAACTACATTGCAAATTTTTTTTGAATCCGCGCAAGCGTTTCGCCGGAATACTGCATTAAAGATTTCAATTTGTCGCAATGTCTGAATGGTTGAAGATAACCATGCATAAAGTTTCACCTCAAATTTTGATTCGGATGCATTTAATTGTCCGGTTTTGATCACTTGGGCCTATTGCAGAAATGCTGCATTTCGTGGGCGAGCGCGAAGCGCGAGCTCCCGACGACCTGGGGGGGTATGACGCTTGAGCGAAGCGAAAGCGCAGAGAACTATGTAGCATAGTTTAATATCTCAATACTTGAATTTTCTACAATTTCGAAACCTTTGAAATTCGTGGGCGAGCGCGAAGCGCGAGTGCCGCGGTCGTGCCTATTGCAGAAAAGCGAAGCTTTTCTGCACCCGTTAAGGCGAGCGCGAAGCGCGAGCAAAGGCGATCTTGAGGGGGTTGGCGCTTGAGCGAAGCGAAAGCGCAGGGGGCTCTGCCCCCTAGTTCAATTTATTCACGCGCAAGGCGAAAGACGATTATTTATCCATCGGGATTATAATAGGAGTAATCTAAGCGACTGGAAATTTTGAACCGAGAAAATCGAGGAATGGAATTGATCGAGAGAAATCTCTCTTTCGTGCAACTTTTTCACCGTTGACGAGATCTTTATATTCATTCAAGGTACACTCGCAACGGGACCGGATTCCACGAGAGGATTCCACCGACGCCGATTGGCGATTTTCATTTCTTCTTATTCCGTCTTCCTTGCCCGTCGACCTCTTCTCCTCTCCCCTCGTTTCTTTTCCGTCTTCTCCACGTCGGCGCCACGCTCTACTCGTGGATGATCGTAGATCGTCTTCGGAGGATGAAATTCCGATCTCAATGCGCGCCCGTCGCGCCGGCTAATGAGCCTCGGCGCAACCTCTTATCGTCGTTTCTTCTCCACTTTCCTACCTCCAGCCACATCTCCTTCGCTTGACGGGTACAAAAGTACCGACGATATTCCCGACAGCGCGTGTTCCGCGTTTCTTTTAGACGACTCGCGTTTCGATCGCCAAGCGGATAGAAAAAAAGAAAGCAAAAGGGAATAGAATAGAATAGAATATAGCTTTATGATCATCTGGGTCTTAAGGCCCATAAGAGCCAAACATACGGAGATATCAAGTACACAGGGGGTACATAAAGAACACAAAAATAAAAAAAATACAAGGGGGAGAGTTCGGTTGAAAGAATGGAATGCGAGGTCATAGAAAACCGTTTTCGTTCTTCTCGTTCGCGTCAATTGGCCCGTTAAAGAGATTACTCGTGCCATGTAACGTAAGCAATTTCCTGTGAATGCTGCTTCCTATTACACACGGTGCGTAATTCAGTTGGGGGATGTTAAATGCCACTCGAATTTTCAATTTCATTTAATTTTGGCGAATTTTAAAGGTACGAAGTGAATTTATTCGATTCCGCGATCGTCTTTGCTTTGTGCAAGTCCAATGAAAATTCGGACAAGGTATCTTTCTCTCGTCCCGAAATTTCCTGCGCGGCTTTAGCTCCCTTCGCGCAGCAAGACCGTGGCGCGTCGTGCCTTCCACTTTTGCGCGCATCCATCCAACGTTTCAGTCGCTCGCGGACGAAATGCATCACGGCAAATGGCCGCACGTGAGAAAATGTTTGCGCATCAGCGAGCGCTCAGTGCACGCGCGTAAAGCGCGTGGGTGGCGGAGGAGAATACGCGTGCAAGCTGCGCCGTAATAACGGGAGGCCATCTCGGGGGCAGAGGTGGGGGCGATGGAAGTAGTAGTGACGAGAACAATAGCGGCGGCAGCGCTAGCACGGAGTTGGAGAACGACCACCATCCATTGCGCGTTGGCGAGAACCGCCGACAATCTGCCTCACGTAACTTTACGCGTATCGATGCACCTATTCGTCTTTAAACTTGACCTTTGCCTCGCGACTTACTCCAGAGCCTATCGTAAACGAGAAAAATTTGTGGAGTAACGTAAGACACGAAACTAACGCAAGAAGTTGACGATCCTTAAGAAGCATGAACGGGTAATTCGAAATTTTCAACGCAAGATTAAGTGCTTTCGCTCGTCTCGTCGCGGTACCACGAGATAACCTCTTCGATCTGCTTCATACTAACAATAAGGAAGACGCTGCATAAGCTGTCGATGATGCGTGGTGGCCTAGGAGAATCAGCCTTGGATTATGCCGTTACGCGAATGCTTTTAGCCTACCTCCTGAAGGGCTCTTTCCCTATAGCAGCGACGTAAATAATACTGTGGGAGTGCGAGCGTCGGAGGACGGGATTTAACGAGCAACCCACCGCGGATTAAACACACGCAGGTCGAGGACGTTAAGGCGCATACTTTGCACACGCTGTGTCGTTGTGTGCGAAGTTGGGGGTGTGTAACGAGGGCTCAACCAAGGGAACGAAAGTACAGAGATTTTCGAAACCACGCGCGCGCGTTGGTCGCGGTCCAAGCGGATATTGTGAATGTGTCAGCGAGTGTGTAACACTGCGGTGGTGGTGGTTCGAGATCCCTCGTGACTTACGTGACTCCATCGTTGTTAACGGCTCACGCTTACAGGTACGCCTAATTCCACGCGCACGCGCGCGCATAAATATGTATGAGTGTGCGGGCCTTATGCGCCAGCGTTAGTACGCGCTCGCGCGCGCGCGCGCGACGACGACGCCCCGCGCTCGCTCGTACGCGAGAATTATGATCGGCTCAGCCGGACGACCGAATCTAGGAGAAAATTGCACGGGAAAATTGGGTCCGGTAACTACCGGGCGTCACGTGACGCGTGGACTCTACGGTCTCGCGTGGACGAAACGCACGAAAGACGCGAAACGGCTCTGGTGGGTGAGAGAAGGGGACGATGGTGAGTCGAAACGACAAGTGTGGAAATTAGCGTTGATCAGATGCATCTGTTCTTTTCTCCTCTTTCTTTTTAGCTTTTTAGTGTTTCGCGGATAATTGCTGCAACCCAGAGCGCGGAAATTGACCGCCGATATTGAAATGGTCTTTCTTTCCAGATTGGACAATTTTGTCCTCTCTCCGGAACAAATTGTTCGGCGTGTTTTTTCGATGGGACGTTGGAATTGAAGCGGAAGCCACGAAGGAGAATGGGAAGGGGAAAAAGTGGCGTTTGTAATAACGCGACTAGCTCTCCCTCTCTCGCTCGAGGAGGATTTCTTAATGGTTGAACGCGCAACCTATTGGCGCGCGCGCGACAAAAATGCACGAAGCGAATGCGCGGGTTTTAAGCGTAACGGGGACACGGCGAGTAGTTCTAATGAATATCGGTCACGGTTCCCCAAGATGCTACGGCGCCACGTCGCTTTAACCACACGAACAACGTCCGAGTCAATTAGCATTCCGCTCGCTCGCGCATCCCGCGTTATCGTGCGCTTTTATTAGCAGCCAAGTAATTCCACTATGCGGCCGATTAATCGGGAACGGATCTCGCGGCGCGCGTGCAACTCACACCGATAGAGGATCAACAAAAAACTCGACAGAATTCAGCCCTGCCGTACGTGGCGCGTCATACGGCCACGTCGCATCTACGGGGTGTCCGAGATCGATAAATGGAAAATTACCTGTCTGAAGCGATCCCATAAGATCGCCGTGGGGTGAATGAAAGATTCTGGTAATTAGTTTGAACGCGCTAATTGTGACATTGCCGGTTATCGATCGAGAGTAACCGCAGTGGCATAAATACACGTCGCGCATGCAATTGGTGGGAGGCCCTATCTCGCGTTCTAGATTTTTTAAATTGCAATTACGACGTGCAATTTTCGCTCCGATGGGATCTTAGCTCGTGGCAACGATGGTTCATCGTGACGCGCAAACGAAACGAGACATCGACGAATCAGAGACCGACCTTTTCTACCCGGTTGCATGTTACAACGGCGAATTCCACCAAGTGAAATCTTCGAGAGTAACACGTGCGTGATAGCGTTCAAAGGTTCACCACGCACGAAAGAGAGGAACCTTCGAGAACGCTTTTAAAACTATTACTCAACGTACCACCTGGCGTGACTGTCAATTTCCACGTATTTGCTCGACAGTAAAGAGAACGGAAGAAACGGAAGCAGAATAAAATAGCACAGAATTAATTCCATTGAAGATAGCACCGGGAGAAGACGGAGACAAGGAGAAATAGTTCGAAAAAAATGATACCCGCTTGAGTTGATGGAGTCTTTTCATTTCTTCCGTTCGCGCACTTCCGAATCCTGAGAAGCGAGTGCATGAGAGACGACGGCTGCACCTAGGATGCTTACTTCTTTTTTGCTCGTACAGTGGACCCGTTCGCCGCACACTTATCGCAAGCCACCCGTTAGATTCGTATCGCTTCCGCGCCCGTTGCGTTCTTTTTTCTCTCATTCCACCCTCTCCTCCCACCCTCACCTCCGGTCGTCAATGCGCGGCGGCGGCGGCGGCGGAGCTGCATAACCAACCACGAAACCGCGAGTTTGCATTGCAGATTGGTAACTACATCCCGATTTTTCGTGGACGATTTTTCCCAATGGCGGGGCATTCAGTTTTCAAATCGCCTTTCGCGCGCGGCGGCTTCGCATCAACCAGGTCCCCTGCACCTCCACCACCCCATCCACCACCATCCAACTGCCCTCTGATACTCACTCTTTCGCTCTGGACGGCAAACGCTTCTTGCTCGACGCTCGCGAGTTGTGGTGGTAAGCCGAGTACAAACGACGCCGCGTTGGGGTGCGCGATCCCTTTTTAGAGCGGGCGGAATACCACCGGAAAAATAGTCGACGCATCGACTGGCGGGTTGCTTTATTTTTTCGGCCGCCGCTTCGACGAGAATCGCAAGAGGAGGGATGAGGAGAGAGGAGAAGAAGCGAGCGAGTGTTCGCGCTCTAGAAGGACGGTTTAGCCGCGCGGAATGGAAAACGGCGCGCGAGCGGAGAAAGATGGCGGGTAACGGCGGCGTGCGGTGTCGACGGTGGAGTTTGGACGTTTTCGATTGTGAATCGCACACGCGCCGGGTTGGAGGAGGGTGAAGGGACGAGGGTGGGCGGCGAGAACGGCAAGGAAGAATAGCAGAAATGGTAGAAGCGCGTCGCGTGACGGAGTAAGAAGAGGGGTGAAGGGGGCAAGGGTAGGTGGTGGTGTAGCAATGGGGTGGAGGAGGGACGCGAATGAGCAAATGGACGAAAGGGTTGACGAGAGTGGATTTGGGGGTGTAGGAGAGAGAGAAAGAGAGAGAGAGAGAGAGAGATAGATAGATAGAGCGAGAGAGGAATGAAACAAACGAGGAAGAGCGGAAGCGAGAGGAGTAGAGAGAGGAGCATATATAACCGTTAAAAATGCCACCGGCACGTAGGCGGTGTACACGTCGTCCGCTATTGACCGGCTAAAGGGGATGAAGGGGTCGCGATGGGGCTGCCGGGAGGCGGTGGTGCTCCTGGCGGCGGAGGCTGGACCGCGCTATTTTATCTGCCATTGAAACTGGAACGGACGGGGGCGGCTGGCGCTGCAGGGGACCAGAGGGTGGAGGAGGAAGAGGAGGAGGAAGAGGAGGAGGAGGAGGCGGAGGTGCAGTTGCCCGGTGGTTTTCGGGCTCGGCAGGAAACGCAAACGACGAGGTAACGAAGCGCTCGCCTGTAACTGGAGTACCTGCTCGTTCTCTACCTACGAGTATTCACACTCTGAATCAACCTGTAGCCTCGCGCAACTATTCGCCACCCATAGTACGGACAATTTTTAAACGCCAGCGCGCGCGCTCACCCTCCTTTCTCGCTAAATACCGCGCCGCGCTCGCATCACCCTCCCGCTACCCCTTCTCCTTATCGTAGTATCGCGGGGTCGTAGTTACGTGGAATATTCACTCGAAAATTCGACCGTTTTCGAATGGCCCCGTCGCTTTTGTACTGCCGACGCAGCCACACAGGTAGGTAAAAATAAGGTGGCCGACTGCGTAGAAGCGACAGAATAAAGTCCAGAGAAAACGGCCGAGCGTATCTTTCGAGAATCTTCTGGCACGTGTGAAAATGCAAATAGCGATGTCTATGCGGGGAGAGAGGAGGGTGCGCTTTCATTCTAAATGCTTCTACCGTCAGCAACGCGCGCTCTTGGTATTAGAAATACCTTTTCTGTAAGGGTTTGTTTTATAGGTTGGTTATTTTTCTCTACTGTAAAAAGAGCGCCGCTGTTATTAATATTCCAAATATACCCCAAGGGGTAGTGGGAGCGTTCTCTTTTTATTAGGGAATAATGGATACGTTAATTGATGACACGTAGACCATCCGCATAGGGCTTCGATCGAATGAAAGTCCCCTCTTCATTGTGCGGTGTTGAATTTCTGTTCGTTGGAAGCCGATAAATTCGCGCATCATTAATATCGTTTTTGTGGAAACGAATCGATGGGGGATATACCGACTGCGCGATTAAAGGGCCTGCGCCATTTTGGTAGTCATTAATTACGACTTGATAGGGACGCTAATGAACGCAGGACGAATGTCAACGAAGGTTTAATATTCTCGTTCGTTGGCCCTGCTATTCCATTATTTCTGTGTAAAAGAGATAAGATAAGAATTGCGAAGAAGCGCGAAGGTACGAATGAGTTTACCGAATGAACGGGGTAATCTGCCGGCTTCACCGACGTGCGGAGAATTATTTGGTCAGCCAACGCGGAAGTTATACGAATTAATAGTTCATATTGCGAGGCACGTGTTTTACGAGTGAATCGAACAAAGTAGCACACTCCAGAAAGCATTGGTCACGCCCATTCCGTGAGGAAGTACTCGCAACAGTGTAGAAATGTATGTTTACCTCGGATATGGGCAACTTTCAATTAACCCCTTGGCACTCCTCGTGATTTCAGCCATGCGCATCAACCCTTCGGTAAGCACCAAAACTCAGAATGGACATACGAGTGGGGTGGAATTTTTACATGGGCCATCATTCGTAGCGCAGACTGGAGTGCACGTGATGGAGTTGAATTTTTTTCCAAATTTCTTCACATCTTGCTCTGCTCTCATCCTTCCTAGCCATCGTTCTTTCCTTTCTCGTTTTTTCCCCGCCATACCTGTCGATTCTCAATTTACTGGAGCGTACGAATCTCGCAAAGTTTCATGGAACGGAGAAAAGTCTCGATTTTCCTCCGTGGTGCGTTAAACCAACGCGATGTATTCGACGCGCACCGTTTAATCTATGAAAATGGAGTCGGATTAAACGTGCCGTGTAAAACCGCCTGCTTGTAATGCGTGTAAACTCTTTGTCGATGTTGTCCAATGAAGGGAACGTCGAGCAGCGCGGTGAAAAACTACGCTCGTGTACGGTGCGAATAAACGACGCGTCGCCCGATGCGCGCACGAATTTTCCTCGCCCACGGAAATTTAGAAGCGCACGGCCAGTAGAAATAAGCGCGTGGGGTTTTTGCAAAGGCATTCGGCCTGATGGTCGTCATCCACGCTCATAATTGGCCGCTCGCGAATATACGACCCATCATCCATTTTGCGTTTTGTCTAGTATACCGTGTAAACGATCGTTTCTGTAACTACGCGTCCACGGTTTCCCGGTTGCACCGAAATCCGCCACACGTCCTCTTTGTTCCTGCTCCTCCCACATCCCGCTCTGCTTCTCTTCTCCGCGCTCACCTTTCGTCCCCTCTGCGTCGCTCCCTTCGCCGTCGGCTCGTTATAATTGCGAAATACGTACAATCGCCGAGCGAAACTCGCTCCTATTACCGTCGACGACTGATTTGGCGGATCGCCATTGTTCCTTTCTTTCGGACCCGTGCGCGAAACGAAAGGTGCTCGGGGACGGATTTCGCCGGCACGAGCGCGCGCGCGTGCGTGCGAGTCTCGGGGAAAAATGGACCGAGCCGTGTAAAGTATCGTGGTAGGTGTAGCTGTATTGCTCGAGGGAGAAAACTCGTGGAGCATTGTTAGACGCGTACATGAATCAGAGTGGTATTCTTGCGATGCGTCTGTAGCAGGGCTCGAGAACGACGAGGCAGATACAAGATTGAAGAGAAGAGTGGAAAATACGTGATTATTTGACGAATGTTAAGGACAAAGATGCGAGCAAGGAAGCGAAACGACGCACTGTAGGCACAAAGTTGTTTTTTAGTGCCAAAAGTCTTTCGACGGCTGAATTCTGAACCGATTGCGATGAAATTAGTCTTAAAATATGCGTTATTTATTGTACTATAGTGGAGACCTGCATTTTAGTTTGATATGACAATTTGTTGACCTCTTCAGCTTGAAAGATGTGCTATGCACGTCGCTTGTTATCCGCTTCTAAAGTGTCAAATACATGCTATGTCATTTTGAATTTTGAAATTTCTGTCACGGTTTCGTAATCAGCGAACCCGAAAACCCTTGTATATGATTGAAGGAATTATGAACACCCTAACCAAAACATGACTGCCAAAAGTTTCGAACAATTTCGATTTTGTATTAATTAACAAATTGCAATATCAAAAAAAGTGCAGGTCTCTGCTATAGAACAATAAATAACGCGTATTTTAAGACTAATTTCATCGCAGTCGGTTCAGAATTCAGCCGTCGAACGACTTTTGGCACTAAAAAACGACTTTATGCCCATAGTGCGACGTTTGAAGATGAACGACGGGAATAATTTCACTTCAACTCTTAAAAATCCATTCCCCTGGGAATGAAGTGTTTATATTTGCACGAAAGAAGCCGCATCGAGGACGTTCAACGTGCGCTTCTGTTTTATCTCCCTCGGCTCCGTTCCTATCCGTGACTAGACGTTACTTCGGGCCCCAATCACTGCCCCCCCCCCCTTCTTCTCTACCGATAAGCCTCGCACGAAATATTCCCGCGGGAGCAGCCCACGAGGATAGCAGGAGAGAATTCCGACACGAAGACGAGCACGTAGGCCAAGACGTGATATCAGTTAAAGAGGATGCCACCTTACCCCACGTCCCTCTAAAAGCCTCTCATTCCTCTCGCCACCTCCCATATTCGTGTATTACTTCGGCCCACCCCCAAGCATCCACCCCCTTTCGTCTCCGCAATCCACACTGCACTATGTGGCATACAAATTTTATAGTCGACCTCGGATCGAAGAACATATTAACGAACCGTAGAGATTTAATATTATCCGACTAACAGAGTGTTTCAAAAGACCTCTTTATAGACCGAGCGCCGATAGACGTTGCACGAGTATCGGAAGATCCGATTCTATCGTGGAGAGGTGCACCGTGGTGGATGGTTGAAAGCTTGAGTAAGGTGAGGAGAACGAGAGGATGATGGGTCTAACATTCTCGTGACGGCAGCAAAGGCAAACAGTAAAAATCGAGCGGAAAGAGCGGCAGGAGGAAGGAGAGGAGAGGATGAAGGAAGAAGAAAGGAGGCGGATGGAAGAAGGAAAGGGGATTAAAATTACATCCTGTAATGAAATTTCACGAGCGCGCGCGAGCCTCTCGCAATAATCTCGCGCGATACACAAAGAAAGAAGGAGGGCGCGTATAAGTGTGCCGTTGGTGCGTGCACGAACGGAAAATGGAAGCGAGGATCTCGAAGTACGAACCAATTGTCCTCGTCCGTCTGTCCTACCATTCGTCGCTTCGCGTCGGGGTGGCGAGACATTAAACAGATTTTAATTTAAGTAATTGAAATATGAAAATTGAATTAAGTCTAACGAAGGACGCTCGTCCGCTGTTCTTGCGCGCACTCGTCCGTCGCGACGTCGACGACAGTTCGCTCGTTCCACGACACAAGAGGAATTACGAGGCGGACGAGAAGAAGAATTCGAAAAGGCAGATTTTACAACTGGGGAGAAGAAGCGGGAGGTGGAATTGGGACGAGTAGTCACGATTAAAGCGTCTCGAACGTATTTCGTGCTCGAGGTCGCTCATTCAATAAATAATAAATATCGTACGATGGCAGGAGAACCGGTCCAAAGCTACACGATTATTTATTAAACTTTTCTTTACAACGATCGTGTAGGTACTCGAGAGATCGTAAAGTCTGGACTGAAGCTTCCCAGTCTGTATACTCCACGCCACGGAGAAATTCGTATCCCGGCATAAAGTAATAATTACTTCTTAAGCTGTCCTCCATCGAGAACCACTCATGCCCGGATTCTTAGCGCAGGACAAAGCCACGATCCATAATATCGCAGAAACAATCGATCCAACCCGATACGCGACAACGTCGACGTATTTCGAGGAGCGTACCTCAACTTTCTTATTTAATGCGACGGTTAATCGTCGGATTATCAACGGTCATTACTTCGGATTACTTCTCCTACGTATCGGAGATTATAAGGAGGAGTGAACGGGGGGTCTTATATAGCCGATATCACGCGCCCGGACGGATAATGAGTAACGCGGTGGAAAATGAATCGGTGCCCCGTTACCCGTAAGGTCCCCGGGAGCTGGGCCAAGATCCTCTCGAGGAATCGACAGACCGATACGGATTGAACCCCTTCGACCTCCACCTCCAAGCCCCTCTCCACCCCTTTCCACCTCCTAAACCCCTTGCTCGCTCGCCCACTCGCTCTGCCAACCTTCTCGTGCGGCCCAACCCCTGGAATACCCTTTGCCCTCCGCCCTCCAAACGAAATTGGAATTTGATCCGTACCCGTGATATCTAATAACCCCGGCGTCTTATTTATCGGCGAACTGAAATTCCGACTGCGACGGCAAGAACCGTCCCGGTAAACCCCATGGGTTGACCTCTCGCAACCCCTCCCGGTTCAAACCTCTGCCCACTACTTTCATCCCCACCCCTGTTCTTCACTCGTACCTTCTACCCCCCCCCCTCTCTCTCTTTCTCTCTCTCTCTTCTTCTATCCTTCGCTTCTGACCGTTCAAAGGACCACACAATTGCAACCCCTCTTCTTCATCCTCACCACTTAGACCTCCTCTCCCTTTTTCCTTCTGCATTCTCCTTCTCGATATTCCACGGCTCTCCTAACCCGACAGTGGTAATATCGCTTTTTGCTGCTCCACGAGAAATCGGATCCGCAGATGGAAAGTTAACTTTGGTTATCTTCCTCGACAGTCCAGGACGATAATTTGCGTCCTTCTCTCGTCCTCCCGTCCCTCTCGTGGTCCTTATTAATTTATCTGACGGGGTGGCGATAGAATTATTTAACAATCTCATCGACAATCTAATCTCTCTCTTCCTCTTCGTGGCTACAACTCTTAATTTTCTTTCGTGCATTTTCAATGTCGCTTAAATGGGAGTCTCGATGATTTTCGCCGGATCGCTACCGACAACGAAAAAAATTCGCACGAGGGAAGTCGCTTTACTACGCTTTACTTTAATCACGTGTCAGATGGTCTAAGGAACGACAATCGGGAGAAATCAGGGGGGAGCGCGAAAGGTGGTAGTTCTTGCGCGGAACGTAAACGTCGAACGTGGTAACGCGACGGGACGTATCTCGAGAAGAATGTTTTCCCTGGGATGAGAGGATGGCGGAGGACGGGATGTTGAAAAGTGAGAGTGAAGTAGAGAAGAGCAGAAGAGAAGCGAACAGAAAGGGAGACGCTTGAACAGAGAAAAGGGATGAATGATCAAAAAGTAACGGAGAGGAAATTGGGGGAAACGGCGTGGCGAAGAATGTGTGACGGAAAGAGAGAGAGAGAGAGAGAGAGACGGAAGAAAGGAGAAGATGACGAGGACACTCAAGAACGAATGGGGACAGCCGCGCGTGTTGTGTGACTCGATGGTCGCCGTGCAGAGGTGGCGCTTGTGCGCGCTATTGCGCCCAGGGTGCTTGCGCTCCCTTGCGCAACAACGATTTGAGGAAGAGCTCGACGCTCGACTGGGATGGTGAGAGGGATGCAGGAGGAAGAGGAGGGTCGGAAGAGGTGGAATGGAAGCTGGCGGGGATGATGGGGCGAGGGTGAAAGAGAGAGAGAGAGAGAGAGAGAGAGAGCGAGAGAGAGAGAGAGAGAGAGAATGAAGCAGGGACGCGAGAGGGGTGGACCATCCATCATACGGCGGAAACCAGCCGGCACATTGCCGGAAGTGACGTCACGCCTGAAATATCGACTAATAATTTATACGCAGACGTTAGCGCCCGGCCCGTGTTTTGCAGGGTTACCTATCCGTAATAACAAACTAACACACACCGTCGTCGCGGCCCGTCGTCGTACGTTTGCGAGTGCGCGCCGGAGCGACGACAGTGGGCTACGACGTGACGCTTACAGGCCCGACTACGCTTACGTATGCGCGGCAGGCATGCGTCACTGAATATTATTTCTACCCCAGTGTGTGTATCCACGAGATGTTTGGTGATCTTGGGTAACTACCCGACGCGGCACGGATCGTTCGGTAAATCGCGAGTGTGGATCGTACCATGAAGGGATACCTTCTCGCTTGGGAGGAGTAATTCTTTAATTAGCGTTCACCCCGTGAATCCAGGGGGAAGAAACCGGTATTACACGGGTGGTAATGAAAATGCGAAGTAAAAGGAGAACGAAACGGTCCCGCCGTCATCGCGCTGGCTGGAGGTGAGTTAGAAAAAGAAAGTTAAGAATAGAAGCTAGGAAGGAAGCGAGAAAGCGTCCCCGTCGTCGCGTCGAAAATACAAAAAGAGGAGAAAATGGTACCGTGGGGAAACAATAAAGAGTATCGCAGTCGCGTCCTTTTCTTGGAGAGAAAATACGTGAGAGCGGGTGGAGTAGACGAAGGAAACGAAGGAGAAGAAACGGAAGAAAAAGAAGAGGAAATGTCGCTCACAATCAGTGACGCTAATACTTCACGATCGAAGCACCAAAGTACCGACGAATTTGCTTCGCCAACGCTCTTCTACGAGTCGACGTTATACGTTCGTCGCAAGGGTTTCCTTCCTTTCCTCTCTTCTCTCCTGGCTCGTCCTCGGTCCTCGAGAAAAATTCACCATTATTTTTACTTTACAGGGGAGTAGAGCGATGTAATTGACATTCTTTTTCTCTCGGGCGGGGCCCGCGGTACTGGCTTACGGTGCTCGACGCCGTTTGTCAAGCTATATCGGACGGCAGCCGTGCCGTGAATTCAGGAAGATCGTGTACAACGAAGCTCAGCTCGAAGGGATGGAGGAGAAGAGAGGAGCAACTGGAGGTGGAGGACGACGAAGAGGCGACATCGCGACATTCTTTCCGCGGTTGACGTTCAACGTGCCCGGGCGTCGCTTTACAAGTTTCCCGCTAAAGCGACGCCGCTCCGTGGCGTTCGTCTCGCCAGATGTTATTTCGTGCTTTCGTATTTACACGAGCGGTAAGAGAGGGAGGGAGACGGTAGAAAAGAGGGACCCGCTTATTGCAAATCGTTTATCGGCACCCGACTCCCGTTTTCCATCGCATTCCGATTGAACGAGACCGACGCGATAAGAATAATAAGAGCGAATAATTATTTATACACTGTAACGGATAAAATTTAAGTTGTAATTATCCATTAGAATGTAACAGGTTGCAGAAATATTGCGTATCTTTTTAGCGCGGAAACCTCTTGGAAGAATAGTATGAGATTGGAAACGTATGATGGATCGATTTAATGATCGGCGTGGTAGTCGTTCATGTTGCCGCCTGCGTCGCGACGTTGATATCACGCATTGGAATAGGATGTGACACAACGCGGACTCTCTTATAGGAACGCGTGTGTCTCTTCGACAAAACAGATTCCCGAGTACACCCAGGTGACTTCTATCTGCTCCTACCGTGCATCCTCCTACGTAGAGGGCGCGTACAAAGGGGTGAGAAAACGTAAAAAGGAAGAAAAAAATAAAAAAGATAGAACGGCAGAGAAAATAATAGCTGCTGCGACTTCGAATTCTTAACTTCCTCCTCATCCTTCACCCTTTCCCTTCGCGACTCGACCCTACTGAAACGACCCGAACGACCTCATGGGATCATAGGGGAGGCAGTGGGCTGCGCGGCGAATGGAGCCCTCCTCGTTTATCCTTCGTGTTCCTCTTCACCCTCCTGCACCTCGGCACCACCGGTTCCCAGTACCCAGCGGTGACTACGAGAGGGAGCTTTGCTCGCACTCAATATTCCATATTTCTCGTGACAATTTCTCCCGGCAAATTTATAGACTTCCCTTTGGCCGAAGCACCGACGGGGAAAGAAAGTGGGGTTGAGGTGGCGAGGATGAGAGGGGGTGGAAAGAGGGTGGAACGGGAGGAGAAAAAGAGAGGGGGAGGCTGAGAACTAGCGACGTACTTCGTCGCGAGAATCGAAGAGTGAGAGAACGTGAGAGAAGGGGGTTGATAGGGGTTGAAGGGGGTCGCTCGAAGGCTGGTTGAAGCTTGCAAAGGAGAAATTGGTATGAAGGGTGGAAGGAAGGCGATCGAATGAAAAGCTTTGCCACCTCCTTCCACGTACTCAGGCGGCTCCAATCAGTTATAGGTGGCTACGCGGGATGCGCGCAAGTGTGTGCGAGAGTGGTCGACGTGGCATGCGCGTGTACGTTATGTTCGCACGTTTGTCAGTGTGAACTCGACGCGGAGGAATCGGGGAATTGATCGGGATGAATGTTGGGCAGAACCAGTCCTTTGCGACGTGCGTCAGTGATGAACAGACGCACGCACACGCGAATACAAAAAAACTACACAGAGTAGGTACGTCTGTAAAATAGTAAGGAGTAGGATCGCGTGAATGTGGGTGTGTCGGTTACGGATGCGGTTGTTGTCGGCCGGAGAAACGCAAGTCCCTGCGGAGGGGTGAGGGCTGAAGTGGTGGATGGAAAGAGGGTGCTTGAGAGGCTCCATCAGCCGCTCGGATCTCGATGCCGACCTTATTGTGAGAACTCCTGGCGGAGGGATTGAAGAAAGAGGATCGAGCGTTGTTGCAATTCCTTAGATTTTCGCACTTTCTCGATACATTTCTTCCTCGCCCTTCGTAAATTTTTCAACATGTACCTATGTTTATAGCTTTCATGCAAGAGGCAAAGCCAGGTACGAGGTAAGAGTTTCATCATTTTATCGGCTGCTCTAGTTTTCGAATTTAGCTCTTGAGATTATTAAATATTTGGAGGGAAAGCTGAACCGCATTAGGTCAGAAAGAATCGTTTAAGAGGATAATTTGGCCATTTTGCCGTAATCTTGTTAAATTTCGCGCGACGTTGAGAGAGTATAATGGATAGTCGGGCCAAACTCGATAAAGAATCAAGAAGCAATTTGTGTATATTAATTGGATAATACGATTTATTTCGGATATGTATATGTACAGGTGGCAGAATCAGAGGAATTGTTTGTCTGGCAGAGTGAGCGGACGTCATAAATGTTGTAGCGGAACGAGCGCGTGGGGAACGAACAGCGAGTAGTGGCCCTTTCGTGATATATCGTTTCCTCGCTTTCAGGTGATTAAGGGCGATTTGTCAAGGGCAAGCGAACTCATTACGGGCAATCCCGTCCGTCGTCGATTGAGTAATTTGCATAAGTTTTAAAGCTTCGAGCCGGGCCACGCGAGATAAACGTCTTAATAAGACGCGTGCTCTCGAACGGCTCGGTAATTAATTATTCTCGTGAAGGATGATACGTGATACTCTCCCTTTGCCGATCCATTTTTTTACTCCTCATCTTTCGTCCCTTCCTCAACACCGGCAGAGTTTTGTGAGGATAATTAATCTCGTGTTGAATGGAGAAGGCGCGCGCGCGAGAGAGAGAGAGAGAGAGAGAGAGAGAGAGAGAGAAGGGAGGGAGGAAGCGAAGGGAGTTTCGAAGAAAGGGGAACTACGCCAGCCTCCCTCCGCGACGTTAGAAAATATCGAGATAGTCTTACGTCCATTGTCGCGCAACACGCACAAATGGGAGGAGCAGAATTCCTCGGGGTATTAGGAAATTTCGATTATTACATCGTGAGGAGATGCGTTATGGAGCTCCGCCGGAACGTAGCGGTAATTGCCACGAAGTTTCCTTGTCCCTCTGCTCACCCGGACAATACGCTTTTTCCTAGCAGAGTCCCGTAGTTGGTTAATTAAAGTTAATAACCTCCATTCCACCTCGAAGAACTTGCATCGAATCGTTTTCCCTCCCTTTGAACATTCTTAATCGCGTTAGACTCGTTCCTCGGGATATTCTTACCTAATGTTTCCACCGTCGTGAATATAATTATCGGAGAAGGCACGAAATTGCGTCGTCCTCCCTTCTCAACGATACCTGGCTTTAATTTCTACGTTGTCCTTGTTCGCGGCTTTAATTCGAGACGAGACCCAGGAGGGCTCCTCTCGTTAGCGCGAGCTTTTGTCGTATCAATGGCAATTTAGCTTTACACATCTTTGTCTGTTAACATTAGACTGTGCTCTTCTACTTTAAAGGCTTTCACGGATCAACGGAATTTGATCCACGGATCGGATCGATCCTCTCCTAAAAAATCCATGCTCCCCCTCATCGATTTCTGTCTTACCACTCGGAGCGATTATGAGCCAGTGTATACGCACCGGGGGATGGTGGATGCGTCACGCGATACCAAAAGCTTCCTCGCACTCACTCGCTCGCTCGGTCATTCGATAAACCCCGGACGTACACTGGGACGGACGCGCTTGCTGGCTCAGACTTCGTAATTCAATTAACGCAGCGAAAGGCAAGATTGACAGCGAGGCAACGAAGTTCCGGACAGGAGGAAGGCTGGAGAGTCAGTGGATCCGATTCAAATCTGATCGCGGGTAAATCGATCGTCGGTTCGCGCCACACGTCCGCCTGTGTGCCCCCGGGAACAGCAGGGAATGCTTGAATTTCGGTAGATCGCATTTCAGTCACGGTTCCACTCCTCTGTCTCTCTCTCTCTCTCTCTCTCTCTCTCTCTTCCTCGCTCTTCGCACCCTTTTCTCCTCAGTTCTGCTGCCCTTTGCCTCCAACCCCACTCTTCCATCCCTTCGTATCGCACCAACACACGTAAATACTTTAAATCTCTCCGCGAAGCTAATCCACGAGCGCGTAATTATCGACGATGGAAAACACGGCTTTACGGGGATTTATGAGAACGGAGCTTTTTCGTGCTTCTTTTTGTTTCGCGTCTCCTCGTTCCCCCAGTCTCTATTCGCTTTTAACGAGCCCGCCCGCGGACGCTTCGTCGGACTTTTCCCTCACGATCGCTAGCGATATCGAGACGGAGGGAGGATGAAAGTTGATTTTACGAAACATTAGTTTCATCCGAAGGTGTACTCTAAGCTTCTTTCGCCTTCCATAATTGAATACTTCGTATGCTCAACAGGATATTTCGATCTTCTGCGTTAATTATTTAAATCCAGGATTTTACCTGAGCTTGCGCGCCTTGTTTTTCTTTTGCAGTCTCTCGAGGAATAATCCATGCGTCTTCTCCATCCCAGGAGTGGAAGCGTGCTCTTTCGCGACATTTCGCTCAGTCGCGATTTGCGAGTTAAACGGGGTCGTCCGGGTGTTAGGGGTAAATATTTATTTAAGGGGTCGCGTCGGCGTCGTTGCGAAAACACGCGTGGGACGCGAAAGAGTGCGAACTACGTCATCGAAGTCGGTCGAGGGGTGGCGCGTAAGGGTCGACGATCGAAGAGGGGTCTCGTTGGTCGACGCAAAGGGAGGAAAGTCCGGGCGCGTGGACACACGCAGGCACGCACTCGAGCGGCGACGAGCACGCATCGGCGCGGCACAATTTCTGCTTTTGTCGGCGACCGTACCGCCGTGAACGTACCGAAAATCCGCGCGCATTCAGCAGCCAGCCTCGTCATTATGCGCGCGACATAATGGTCCGACTGCATTGCTACTCACCGGCAAATCATCAGTGGCCCCCAGCCAGCAGCGTGCGCGCGCTGTCATTCGGATTTCGCTTGCGATGTCATCACGGCTCGTCCGCGTCATCAATCCCTAAATCGAAATCATCAAGCTGACGAGAGGAGGGATGCGTTGATTCTCCCTCGTAAAGGTAAGCAAGCCGTGGAGCTGTCACTAACGGGTTTTCTGTTTGCCGTCCATTTAGAAAAGCGTACGACGAGTGGAGCGGGTTCGCTTGCTAGTCATTTCGTGCTTTTTCGTATTAGATGGATCTCCGTGAGAGACTCAAATGATGGGAGAACGAGAATGGATTTTGAGCTGCTGAGATATCATTTCGCGTGGAAAAGGGACTTTCATATTTCAGCGTTGTCGATGGTTTCTGGAAATAGGATAATTTTTAGGCACGACCGTAAAGGGAGTGACTTATGCTATCGCCATCGCGAAAACTGTTCGTATGTGTGTGTGTATGTATGTGTGTGTGTGTGTATGTATGTATGTATGTATGTGTGTGTGTGTGTGTGTCCGTGTATATCCTCGATTTCGGAAAAACGGCTGAACCGATCGGGACGAAATTTGGCACAAAAATCAAGTACACTACTGTGAGTTGACAATAAGGTTTGTGAGCCGCCATCTTGAACCGGTACAAGATGGCGGGAGATTCAAAATTTGAAAAAAATGTAATTTAAATTTAATATTGCTGCCATTTTTAAACGGCTGAAGATAGCGATACATAAAGTTTGCTGGCACCAAATGGATATATACTCAAAGTACATACCAAATTTCGTTGCGATCCGTTCAGCCGTTTGGCCGGAATACTGGACTAACGGAAATAGTGCAAAATTCATTAATCCATTAGTCCAGTTTTCCAGCCAAATGGCTGAACGGATCCGGACAAAATTTGGCATGTACATCGAGTATATATCCATTTGGTGCCATGAAACTTTATGTATGGCCATCTTCAACCGTTTCGAAATGGCGGCAAATTCAAATTTTTTATCCACTATTCCAGTAAAACGATTGATTAGTCCACTATTCCGGCAAAACGGCTGAACGGATTCGGACAAAATTTGGCATGCACATCAAGTATATACCCATTTGGTGCCAGGAAACTTTATGTATAGCCATCATCAGCCGTTTCGAAATAGCGGCAAATTCAAATTTTGTATCCACTATTCCAGGAAAACGATTGATTAGTCCACTATTCCGGCAAAACGGCTGAACGGATTCGGACAAAATTTGGCATGCACATCAAGTATATACCCATTTGGTGCCAGGAAACTTTATGTATAGCCATCTTCAACCGTTTCGAAATAGCGACAAATTCAAATTTTTAATCCACTATTCCAGCAAAACAATTGATTAGTCCACTATTCCGGCAAAACGGCTGAACGGATTCGGACAAAATTTGGCATGCATATAAAGTATATACCCATTTGGTGCCACGAAACATTGTGTATGGGCATCTTCAACCATTTCGAAATGGTGCCAGTTTCAAATCTTTAATTCACTATTTTATAATTATAGTTTGAAAATCCCGTAATTTCGAAACGGTTGAAGATGACCATAAAGTTTCGTGGCACCAAGTGGATATATTTTTAAATTACATGCTAAATTTTGTTTGAATCCGCGCAAGCGTTTCGCCGGAATACTGGATTAATGATTTCAATTTGTCGCAATTTCTGAATAGTTGAAGATAACCATGCATAAAGTTTCACCGCAGCAAAGGTGTATATACTCTATGTACATGTCAAATTTTGGTTCGGATGCATTTCATTGTCCGGTTTTGATCACTTGGGCCTATTGCAGAAATGCTGCATTTCGTGGGCGAGCGCGAAGCGCGAGCACCCGACGACTTGGGGGGGTATGGCGCTTGAGCGAAGCGAAAGCGCAGAGGACTCTGTAGCATAGTTTAATATCTCAATACTTGAATTTTCAACAATTTCGAAACGGTTTGAAATTCGTGGGCGAGCGCGAAGCGCGAGTGCCGCGGTCGTGCCTATTGCAGAAAAGCGAAGCTTTTCTGCACCCGGTAAAGCGAGCGCGAAGCGCGAGCAAAGGCGATCTGGGGGGTTGGCGCTTGAGCGAAGCGAAAGCGCAGGGGGTTTACCCCCTAGTTTTATTTGAACCGCCCTGGTTCACGATGCAGAGCACTATATATAAAATGGTTAAGCTACTATCTTCCTCTTTTTATTTTAATTAATAATTACGGTTTTGAGAGCTCGCACGAATACATAACTTTGAACGATTCACATGGTATTGGGAAATATCGAAATACGAAAATGTTTATAATATCTCCCAATGAGAAGCTCCACGGAGAATTTCAAAGCTTCCGCCTCTTTGATGCTGCACTCACGCAGCCCACTCGAGGTGCCCTCCCCCCCCCCCCCCCCGATTCTCCGGCTGGAATTTTATTGTTATATTTAAATCGCAGTTTATGTCAATGGGTCGAGAACGTAGCGCTCTCGAAAGGGTAATTGAACGTCGAACGGCACTCGGAGACTAACCGGTCGATCCGTGACTCGTTGTAAATTTCTTTCTTAGCGTCACGTGGGCGGTAAAACTGCAGGAGGGCACGATATCGCGCGCGTGCGCGTATCTCACTAGATTTTTACTCGCGAAAGGGACTGGACTTCTGAACGCTTTGAAATCACTTTATACTTTACGAAGCACGCTTCTGGTTTATTGAGCAATCTCGACTTGTCGTGGAGTTACGATGATAGTGGAATGTATAAAATACGTCAGACGATCGTAGCTTCGATCACGCGCGTTCAAGAGTACTGAAATAATTTCTCAGAACGCAAAGGATAGTATATGAATTTGATCGTGACGTTTATCACCGTAATTCCGTCATTTTGCTTTACGATCTTGTTTACCCAATCGCGAGGCCAGTAATTCTGTTATAACGGATTTTCCTTTGAGAGATGGAAAGGTAATATTTACCATTGCGTTCAAGAACGCACCTTTTCTCTCGTTCTGTCTCGTTCATTTACTACCACTCTCTTCCTCTTTCTCACGCTGGCGCGGCGCGGGTCTGCGCGCCCTTTAATCAAGTCCCGCATCTTCTTACGAATTCATTGGTGCGCCCGTCCCATGCGTCTCCTCGTCCGAGGGCTCACGTGCTTTCGTCTCCTCGAGGAAAAGAGCAGTTCCTCCTCTCAGCTTCTTCATTTCCGAAACGAAAGGAGCCATCGAACATTTTCTACGGTCCACAGTAGCGCGACCTGCACTCCACGCCTCTCCGCCTCCTGCCCTCCTATTTTCAGGTGGTGTATTTAAATATTCATCGACGATATTTTATATGAAGCATACGAGCTCCATTACCGAATAGCGGAGGTTAATTCCTACTTTGCATAATACTTCCGTGGAAGTAAAAAATTAATTTACCCACTCCCCCATCCCTCGCATCGTTTCGTCAAACCAATGTCGATGAAGAAAGAGATAGGACGGAGGACATTTTGCAGTGAAGGGAGCGAAATTTATTTACGAGAAATTATGAAAACAGTCACTTGAGGGTCGGTACGTTATTAAATTTATACGATGCTCGAGGAATAGAAGATTTACGATGAAAATATTAAAGGTCTTTTAAAATTTCGCTTCAATTTTCATATTCCATTTGCGGATCAAATTCTCGTATGCACGATGAATAAATATTTATTTACTGTTCTGAAGATAGAGAAATCGGAGCATCGTCATTAGGTAACGAGAGATTGTTGCCGTCGATAATTGCACGCAGAAACGTACGTGGACGTGTGTTGAATCTTTACCAACGATACATTTGCCTTTACGTGCAATCTGACGTTATTGTAGGAGTAAAATCAAAACGGTTTCCTCTTTCAAACGAATAATCGTGAAGCTGCCTGTCGTCGTCGAATCCTCTCCTCAAAAAACCACGTCGCTATAGCAGATTCTAATTATTTCCTTGCGAAATTAAAGCACGCGAGGAACCGACGAGCTTCTAATCCATGCTCGTCGACTCCTCCGCGTCTCCGATTTCGTCGCTCGCGATTCGAATGCGATTCTCTCCGTTTCTGAATGGCTACCTAGCGACGCCGTAACGCTCCCTGAGCCCCTGGTCGCCGCCGGTTCTAAATCTTCAAAATCGTAAAAGCGACCTGACAGAAATTCCTTTACGAGCCGCGGTTTACAACTCATTTGGCGCGGCCTGATCTCTCGGCACCTCCACGCCTTCGGAGCAACGGGAGTAGAGGCGGCGAGAACCGGAGGAGAGAGGCTCGAAGCGAGTTTTTATTACGAATGCGCCACGAGGCGCATAAATAACGGGCGACAGTCACGTTCACAATGACTCGTTAAGGTTAAGGCTTCTTGTCAGGTAGGTGGAGAGGGACGAGTAGCTGGAAGAGAGAAAGCAGAAGAGAGAGAAATAGGAGGGGGAGTAAAGGGGTTGAAGGTTGGGTCGAGTGTTGGAGATTGAGGCTGAGAGGCAGCGCGAGAGAGAAGAAGGAGAGGAGCGGAATTTACGATGGTAGAGGAAGTAGCGGTAGGCGAGAAAGAAAGCCAGAGGAAGAGGAAAGTGAAAGAACGAGTTGCGAATGGGAAGGAGGATGGGAGGCAGAGTAACGAATGAGCGCAAGAGAGAAAGAAAGTAGCGCGCGAAGGAGAGAAGAAAGAGTGGAAAGAGGGCCCAGCCGATGAAATACAAATGAGCATCAGTCGAATCGGACCCTCGTGAATTTTACATACCGGAGCAATATACAAAGACACAAACGAGGCTGCAAGCGAGGCGAGCGATGAGAAACGATACGGTCGGACAATCGTGCGGAAAGAAGCTGTCCCACCGATTACAATCCCTAGCAGTCCCACGCACTCTCGGCCACTCCAATGATCGGGGCGCACGCTCGTTAAGCGCGAAACTGCACTCACAGTCCGTGCCAGCGTGCGTGGACGATAAGTGGTCGTGGTTCGTAAACCTTTCTCTCCGAGGGCACATACGCGGAACGAAAAAAGTCTAAATATTTGGATTTTTTCCCGACTTACCGCGTCGTAGAGACGCGTTTGTCATCGCGAGAGTTGAGAAAGGACTGTTGCGACACGTGTGGAAGCCTGGAGAAACGAGATTTCTGGACCGACGGATGGATTGATCATCCAACCGCGTATCCTGCTGAGCGGAAAGTAAAGTTTAAAGCCCTCGCCTTTCAGATGCCCACGTCGAAGTTCTAAAATTTATGTAACAACTGTTTACAGTGGAATCCAGTTAATATACATCTGAGTGAAGTCGTTCCCTTAGCTTGTATACGAGATTGCACGATTACTTGCTCCGTGCGAGCGAATTGGATCGTGTCGTCCATCCAGCGAGTGAGATTCGAAAAGAAACGAACGTAGAATACTCGTCATCCTGGTTAATCGGGCGTGAGCGGGTTTCATAACGGGAGGAAGTTTGCGCAGGACGATCGGCAAGGACTCGATCCCGAGCGGAAGTGTTGGGGATGGTGGCTGACGACGAGTATATCTCCGAGACTTCGGGGACTTTTCCGGACTTCATCTTGAAGTCTCGACGGACTCGTGGGTAAAGAGGTGGTGGAGTAGAACGAGGAGGAAGATAACTTTTGCTCGGAACGAAAGGGAAAAATCTCCACTTGGCGAATTATTGTACGACGAATGGGGTAGGATGGGGAATGGAATGAATCGAATGGAGATGTACGCGACTTCGAGATTGGTCGGCGCAATCTATGCACAGAGGATACAAAAGAAAGGGTGAGTGCAGGCAGCGAGGGAGGGTATAGAGGATGAAGCGATCCAGCGAGTATCGATAGCGGGATCGTCGCTAGGGTATGACGATTTCGCGATGCTATTAGTCTTTTTTTTTTTGGTACGAGGGAGGATCAACGAAGAGACGGAAGTGGAAGAAAGATAGGTGGGGTGGGTGAGTGAATGACAAAAGAAGTGAACGAAAAAAAAAAAAGGAGGATGGGGACCGAGTTGACGGAGGGGATCGAAAGAGATACGCGGGAAAGAACAACAGCGAGGAAAAGACAGTACGGTGGAGGGGGTTGAAGTGGCTCGACGAAGGAGAGCGATGGTCGGGGGAAAAGATTGAGGAACACGGGAAGGGGTGGTGGGAAAAGAAAACCTCAGGGGGCTGACACCGACGAGAGTATGAGAGGAGGGAGGGGGCGCAGGGGACGCGGTTCGACGAGACGCGGGAGAAAGTAACATCGGTGGGGGAGAATGAAGGGCGAGAGGAAAGGAGGGATCGAACGACGAGCTACAAGGGTGAGGAGAGGACGTGACCTGGGAGGGCGACCTCATTGAGGGTAAGGAGGTGGGAGAGGTTGGTGGTGGAAGTGGGAGTGGAGAAAGGTAAGACATTGGAGGTGATGGAGGGTGGGTTACGACGAGAAGAAATAGGAAAACGAAGGAGAAAGAGAGAGAGAGAGAGAGAAGCAGACGGAAGAAGGAGAATGAGAGAAGGAAAAGAGAGAGGGGAGAGAGTGCTATTTAACCCCGTCCAACCGAAACTTTCCTTGCCGCTGGTACCGTGGATAACGCGATAGACGTGGCCAGCGAAGCGTTTATTTGCAGACGGGAAAAATGGAATTACAATAAAGTGTAATGGAGTTCTAACGATCTACCTGGGCTTTGGCTTTCGGGGGTGGCTGGGGGGATGATGGTGGAGATTGGAAGGGTGGAGGGTAACCGGGACCGATCGCGATGTACCGCCGCGTCTGCTGCGTTCACGAAGGGAACTTTAAAGTGCCCTCGCGTAAGTTTTATTTTGAGGGACTACTCGCCATCGCCCTAAACCTCCTTCGACTCCATCCCATACCCCCTCCATTCTCCATTCATCCACGTACACTATTCTCTCCTTCACTGTCTCCTGCTTCCATTTCCTCTTTTTCATTCTCTTCGTTTCTTCTCCTTCTCCTTCATTCTTCCTTACTCTCGCTCACTCCGCTCTTTCTCTTTCTTATCTTCTACCTTCACCCCTCGCTCTGTTTTCTCGTCCGTGGCATCGAAATTCTGCCGGGACCCTCTCCCCTGTCCGACCTCGCTGCCGAGCAGCCGCTTCCATCGTTCGCTCGGTCGAGGGGGATGATATCGTTGCGATTCAATGGAGCGTGATTTAGCCACGTGAAAATCCTTCGGTTTGCGTTTAGTTTGAAGATATTTGAGAGAAGCGCGCCGCTTCCACGGAGGTCCGCCGCGATGGCCGCGGTGGGACAGATATGGAAAAGTTTTCGCCCTAGAACGTCGAATTGTGAATTTCGATGATACGATTGACTGGAGGTTGCTCGCTTTAGTTTTTATTAAAGAATTCCGTTGCGACGAGTGTTTAATAAATATCGCGAGAGGAAGAAAAAATTCCTTAACCACTCGTGAGCTGCGAGAAACGAAGGAAAATGATCGCGCTTGTTCGAAATGAATTTCATTAAATAGCGACGGACGAGCGGGCGCCCCGCTGCTCCTCTCTTCTCTCGATCCCGTGCGTGTAGACGGGTCTGACAAAAAAATGAAAACCCCACTACCATCGCTGGCAAGGAACGGGGTCCCAGCAGGTCTGACGTAGTACTCTCACAAAACCTCTCTCCCATTCTACGGTAAAGAGGGACACTTGTATCTTCGTAGGGTAACATATGCGGGAGGGGTGTTATCGTAGTCTCTCAACGATAATATTGCTCTTGCCGCTGCGCGCGTGTGTCTGCCCTCACCACTACCACGACCACAGCCACTTTCACCATCGCGAGGCTTTCACCCACAGGGGATATCTCCCAGTCCGGCGGCAGCGCGCCTCCGCCGCCTCAGGTAGAGGCATCGGTACTCCGCCATGCCAGATCTTGTCTTCCCAAGGGAATATAAATGTGCAAACGAGTCCTCATAAAAGTGCAAATCTCGTACGAAATCACCATCGGCATCGCCAATTTCGCGGAGCATCGCGACGCCGGCGGCGCAGGCAGCGAGCGTGACGCTCGGTGCACATCCGGAAGGAGAATCGAGGAAGAGTGGGAGGGACGAAGTGGAGGAAGAGGTGGAGGACGAGCAGAAGCAAGGCGGCCTCTCGTTATAATTCATACGGGAGTATCGCGAGCGGAACGTCAACGCGCGGAAGCCCCCGAAGAGGAAAGAGGAAATTAGCGAGCGAAGTAGGCCGGGATCGGCGAAATAATTCTGGAAAACGGTGGCGGGTAAATGTGATAAATCTTTTGACATCAATCTCCGTAAAGTTCCGTGCCCCCTCATTGGAGAAGTTTACGTTCAAGGAGACGGTGCACGAATAGTATTTTCTATGTAGGTATTTCAAAGAAGTAATTGAATCTGAAAAATTCAAGTGACGGTAGTTTCGTGGGATTGATAGTGAAACGGTGTCTTGGCACTGGTAGAAAGTAGAGAAGAACTTCTAATTGCTGTAAAGATCCGGACTCATCGCTAGGAACTATGAATATCTAAGATTTCGCGCATAGCACGTTGAGCGTAATTTCTGCGTATCCTGTGTTGGCGTAACTCGATTACCCGACGCGCTAGCCCTTCCACGAA
Source organism: Tiphia femorata (assembly GCA_944319695.1). NCBI lineage: Eukaryota > Metazoa > Arthropoda > Insecta > Hymenoptera > Tiphiidae > Tiphia > Tiphia femorata. Next base: position 9,991,053 of record OX090902.1, read on the forward strand.
ATTAATGCATGCGGTAAGGGAAATTATCTCTCTTGAAAGTGGGAGGATAGGAAGCGTATTTTAGTTTAAGTAAATATATTAACGGGGCGAGGTAGAGAGGAAGCGGTGAAACGAGGTGGAATGAAGGCGAAAAATTGAAGTTTCTTTTAATAAAGATTCCAGATTAAAGGGGTTTCTATGGCGGAGCGTCCGTGAACGTGACAAATACCGGGACAGGGGTCGAGGAGAAATATGCAAATCGTTCCCTTTCTCCGTTCGCGAAAACTTAGGAATGTATTTCCACGCGACAGCAAAGGAAATGAAAAAGACACGCCCGCGAGATACAGCCACGCTACTTCATTCCAGATTATAATCTATTCAGGGGAAACTTTATTCTTACATTCTCATTTTGCGCGTGCTCTTTCTCCTTTCTCGGCCCTCGGCCCTTCTCGATTCTCCTTCACCGTTGCCCTTTATCCTTGTCGTAGTCGCCCTTTTTCGCATGTTACATCCCAATTTTGTCCCCAAACCTACCATTCTATTGTCTGAACTTTTTTACGCCGTTTTACGACCGTCGACTCGATTTAATCGAATTCGTTCTGTACGTTGTAAAAAAAATAACGTAACAATCGATGGTTGAGTTTATTTAACGAAAAAAATTAGGAACAGTCGTGGAACGGGGGCAAAAATTGGCGAAACGATATGGGAACGCGAGCAGCAGGCGCGACGTGCAATTCTCCCCGATCGTGTGGCACACGTGAAATTGCATTTTCTAATTGTTCTACATTATTAACATTTTCCACCTGCGCGAATTTCAAACGCTCACCGAATAAACGGGGTGCAACCATGCTGAAACAACTACCAAAGCGTGTATTCCTGTCCGAAATATTTTATAAGGTAAATTGCTGGTTAAACCTGCGAAGTGAAGTAAAACGGAGAGACATTATCGATCAAGTTAAGGATTAAATTGAACGACGACTTGCAAGCTCCCTCGAAAGTTTGCAACCGTTTGGCTCTTCTGATCCCTTGGGAAGCAGCAGAACGCGGAAGTGGGAGAGAATTGGGAAAGAAGGGGTGGACGAACGGAAAGAGAAACGGGCCGCTAGCACATTTGTATACGCACAACCACATCCACCATACGTAACTGCATATACATAAATATTTATCGGCACTTCCGCTGGACGCAGCAACGCGGTCGCAATTTTATTGTCCCCGCCCCGTCGGGACTAGCTGCCGCGTCGGTCGACGTTTTCCCCGAGATTCGTCAGGATCGAAACGGCGACGCGGTCGTTCGTCCGACTGCAAGTCGCCCGTTGAAAATGCCTCGAAAGTGACTCACTTCCTACTCTCGTTTCGATCTCCCGCTGGGACCTCACCCTCGATCCCACTCCGTCCCGTTCCACGGTCGCGAGGTACAGAAAAGCAGAAGAAAAACAGGACGTGTAATTTCGAGGGAGAAGAGACGCTAGTGAGCGAAAGAAAAACCACGAGGCAGAGAGAAAAGAAGAGAGAGAGAGGGGGAAACGACAAGAAAGAAACTGGGAGAGTGCGTGAAGACGAGCGTGAAAGAGGGAGCGTCAGAGGGAGTGGGGATGTAAGAGGAAGGATCGTAAAAGATTCGGCGGAAGAGAATAGCGCGAGGATGGTACGAACGGGTGGAAGGTGGAGCGGTTGAGTAAGAAACAAAAAGAAGGGAGGAAAAACGCGACGCTACCTTGCTCTCTTAAAGAAATCGCCTTTTACGTTACCCGCGATGTTACGCGACGCTCACGTCGCTGTGAGAAGAATATCCCGCGGAGAAGGAAAGTAATCCTGAGTAGTGCGTCTCGGACGTCTGTCTAGGGGGATGAAGAGGGTGGTTATTCGTCGCGTCGTATCATCGTCGTCCCACGAGGAAGTAAATGCCGAGGGAGATACGCCACGAATACACCGGGGTGCGGATTTTCTGGAATTTGCCGGAACGATTGGAGACGGATTTGAGGTCGAATCCGTTCCGGATTAGTCGTGTCGCATTAACGATGTCTAAACCGCGATAAGGATTCCATCGCGTCTTCGATAATCGTAAGTTTCGACTTGATACCAGTTTTCAATTTGTCTCTCTAGCTGGCTGGCTCGTAGATTTAAAGAGATACCGTAGCAGAAGTTTCTCGAATATTTTTTAGTCACTTTCTATTTTAACGCCTCATAATCGTCGAACGTGGGGTATGTGGGTAGGCGTCGTAAATTAGTGTTTCGAACCGCATCGATAAAGTTGCAATAAAGCTGAAGCATTACACGGTGTAAAAGTCAAACGTTGACTTACGATTTGGTAACGATTACAACATTAAAGCTGCAACGGGGAGTGCAGCGCGTTTACAACGCGCCCAGCCCTCGAAAGTGGAAACAGGCGAATGGCGTTATTAATGTCTCTAATAAGCAAACAAATGCACACTGATCGCTCATAAACTAAACAGCGTCAGAGGCAGCTGCGAGAACGCATAATTTTCGTTAGAACGAAAGGTTCATAGTAATTAAATAAGCGCCGGTTGCCAGCACATGCGCGCATTTCCCCCGACTCGCCCGCGACGCGGCCATACCTCCGACGTGAGTACAAACAAATGCGGATGCACGATGCTGACGTATGTATTGCTCATCGGTATAACGTCAACAGTGCTCTTACAATATCCTCGACTACCTCGTGTCGCGTCACAATGGCCTCGCTGTACGAAGCACCGGCCACCCAATTACAAACAGCTGTACTATGGAGACGCAACGAATCAATGATTTGACCCGAGCAAAAGTTGTAAACTCAAATTTAACATGCTCTCGCTAACGTTTCGTCAGTCGCGGCATAAGTACTACCCATCTTGACTTTCGTGAATTTCCAAATATTCTCGAACGCGAATCCTGAAGTTTTAAGAATATTGTTTTAATATGCGGCAAATCCTAGGTTGCTCATATTTACGAGCATCCGTCTATAAATTAGGGTAGGTAAATGGAAGCGTATGGGACCGCGACCTAAGAGTAACTAAAGTAAAAATTAACCTGTTAACCGAGGAATTGATTTCTTTCACGCATTATGTTTATAAATATCCAGGAAGAAAAAAATCATCATGCTCATTTGGGGTGTCTTCCTGGTATGACGAAATATTTCCTCATACCCATTTGACAGGTTAAACAAGAAATCCGCGCCGCTGGGAAGCCCGTCGTGCGATTCTGTCGCGTGCTTTTCGTGGACCGTCTACGCAATCCGGACGATTATTTCGACGAAAGAGCGCGGGTGGAAGGAAGTGATGCTAGAAGGGGGTTCTAGTCGGCTTCCTTTTGTCTCGAATTTTCGCCAGGACTTCCCTGCGCTCGGCTCTCTCGCGACTCCCCGCACACAGGGGTGGGCGAATACGTAGGAGAAAAAAGTAGACTTTACTGTGGCGCGTGTCTGTGTGTCTGTATGTGAAATCGTGCGCGAATGGTTTCTTCCTTGGAGAACGGCATTGCAGATACATTATTCATCGACAATAGTGCACAGGCACATCGAACCCGGCAGGTGGCGAACATACGCTTTCAACGGTCCAATGCCAAATACTTCGTCGTTTCGTCGCGGGAGGTTCGTAAATAATCGTAGAAATAGTGTCGATTCTCTACTCGCGGCGCCCAGGGGCGGGTAGACGTCGCGCCGTTTTTTCCCAGAAGGTACGAGGAGAAATCCGATATTTTAGCCGGTGCAAAATTTCGTTCATTTTTTCCCTGTCGGTGAAATTTTAAAAATTGCTGCGCTTTCGGCAAAGAAAGTTTTCAAATTTCAAGATTTTCTTCTCCTCACCGTAATCGTAATTAATGGCTCAATGCTTTCCACTGCATTCTCTTTGTTTTAGCTCTCCAACGGATTATCGAAGTTTGTTTATTCGCGTGGACATATCGTAAGTGTTATTCTCGTCAACAAAAATGGTACATGTATCAATGTATTCTTTGCGATCAAAAAATAACTATTCAGACACAGTTCTTTCTATGAGCATGTCGTGGAAAATTCGAGAACGCCTGAGGCAACGAGAAGAGAACGGTCTCGTGATCGATCCCACACTCTCGCGAACACAGCCTCCTACACCAGGCCAATCTGTACGACCGCAATGGCGCGAAGAAGAAAGCCTTCCACCTCCTTCACGATTCGCAGCTGCACACACTCGTCCCTCGCGCGGTACTCGAGTACCGTCGTATAACGCGCTAGCAGGTTACTCGAGTTACAGAGTAACCTATAAATCTGTTTTATTCGACCATCCGTTTCCACCCCTTTGGTGGGCGCCGGTGGAAGGATGGCCGAGACGAGGAGAAAGAGAATGAGAAGGAGAGGGTGAAGAGGTTCACGTGGACGTGAGCACGGCCTCTCTCGAGACTCTCGAGCGGACCGGCATAATTTAACCCTAATTAAGTGAACGGATTCACAGGAGGAGAAGGTGCCTCTTAACCCTCGAACTAATCGTTCGACTCTACCCCCACTCCACCCCGTCCGTCTTCTCGCGCAAAAAGGACGCCACGTGATCGGCAAAACCGCGAACGTCACGCGACGGCGTCGAAGCCGCGCCGACAAAACCGCAAGATCCGTCGCAAATGCCCGGTTCTCTCTCTCCTGCGATTCTGCTCGATCCACCTTCTCCTACCCTGCTTTCCATTTCACCACCGGCACTCCCGATTTCTCGAGTCCTCGTGAATCGTGACTTTGGCACCGCGACCACCTCGCGTGAGTCCACGTACTTATCCCTCGGACTTGGACGAAGGATTTCATATCGTCTGGCCCGATTCTCGATTGCTTTTGTTCCGCAACCCAGACGCCGTCCAGCCCTTGTCTCACGTGCACCCAACGAGGGTAGCGAGCACTCTGGCACACACGCGTTTTCTTTCTACGATTACTCGTGTGCGAGCCTAGGTGAGACGAGGTTCGTAGAATCCCAAGGGTTCCTTAATGAGCTAAAACGCGCGGCGGGCGTGCGATTTTAATGCGGCACCGTGTGGAATAAAAGGGAGCGCGCGGCATTAGCGAGATGAAATAATTCAGTAAGGCGTGAATCTTGTGCGTGCCGCTATCACGAGCTGTCAAGAGAAGAACGAATACGGGAATTTAAATTTTTGTACGATGCATTATGACTGCCTCGTGATTTTCTTTTTCTTCCTTACTTCTTCTTGCGGTCGGAGTCAGACTAATGGACTACTTTACCGTATTATTTTTTAAGTATCTTCATTCCTCCTTTTGTAGAAGGAGGAGTTGTCGACTTCGTTGGATGTTTTACGCGTGTTTGAAGATGCTGTAGGAAGATGTAAACTTTGGAGACGGATCGAAAGGAAGCAATGAAGGTATAATTTTAAATGGAAATCAAAAATAGTTCCTGACGCGCGCGCGCGCCGGGGGGAGCAATGACGACGTGTATTTTGCAGTTCGTTATTACACGACTACTGCTCGCGAGACGGCGAAGTTTACCTCCGGTTCCCTTATCGTTTTTTGATTACGAAGTTTCCTAGTTAGGGAAAGTTTATTTAGCAGCTGCCTCGACTTACATGGTAACCTTAGGAACTTCATCACCTCACCTTCGCCTTTCCCTCTTTTCCTTTCCCCCACCTTTTCCAATCCTTCGTCACTCTTCACCCTTCTGCCACCAGGAGTCCAACGACGAAGACGCACAGCTTACTTTGGCCCGGATTTATATTTAAAATAAAGCACATTGACCCATGAGTGAAGATAAATCGAAGTTAGCTCGTGATATTCCAACTATTTCGAGTTCGTGAGGGCCAGCATGATACGACGTGGGATAATTACCGTTTTTTCGCTAGAGTGATTAAAATTGAAAAAGGAACGGCGATTGAGGAGAGTTTGGGATTTCCATCAAAGACAAATAAAGAGATTAAGGGGGATTGAAGTGATTTAAATGTTTCACGCTTGTTGGATACGCGATTATGGGCTGCTAAATGAAGCCAGTTATACACGATACTTTATCACTATCCTAAATCTATAAATAAATTGAAATAGTCCGTGTGTAAACTATGGTTTTGCTGCGATTGATCAATGTTGAAATTCCGAGATTCCTACACGTGGCTCACGATGGGATTAAAATAGTAGCCGGTGTGGCGGGACGCGTATTAAATTCGCAGCAGCGCTGGCTCGCAGGAGGTTAACGGACGGATTTCTCACGGCAGATGCAACGGCCCGGCCGAATGGGCTTGTACAAATAATCACTGTAATCTTTTTCTTGGCCCCAGCGCGGCGATGCCGGCGGAGTACCGAGCCACGCGGACGTTCTCGTGAATGCGCCGGTATTTACGAGAAGAGGCGAACCAAAATTGAGAAGGGTCCGCCTCACGACGACGGCTCCAGCTGGTGGCCACTCTAATCTAAATATTTTCCCGCTGCCTTCCTGGAAAACAATCGGACCCTTGTTTATCGTCCCTCTATGAATCCCTACCACCGTCTCGGCGGATCATTCTGTCTCTGGATGGAATGGTGAAAAGAGAGGAGGCTGGATAGAACGTGACTAGAGGGAAACGACTGCTTTATCGTTCGCTGACTATACATAGCTCGGTAAGAATCGTTCGTTGCATTTATCAGGAAATATTCCAGAGCGCGACTCGTTGAATAACGAGTATTATTGGAAGGGGCGAATAAACGCGTCGAGAACTTTGGGAGGAAAGAAATTCTCGTATTGGAGGAGGATCTCCGATGGGAACGTCGAACTGGCGTTCGCCAAGAATCGACTTCCGGTTCCGAGGAGTACCACGGCCAAATGGGAAGAGGAGAGGAGGGAGCCACGTGCACGCACGCTTCGGCCGCGCGTTTCGGCCAGTTTGAGGAGCGGATAATTGTGCCGTGTTGCTCCTCCGGAATCGATCCTCTCGATCGATTCAACGAAGAGAACTGCGGACGCTCGCGTGCGCCTTGTCCTCTCTCTCTCTCTTTCTCTATAGTTTCCTCTTTCCCTTTCACTCGCTCCTTGAAACTCGTAATTCCTGCCGGCACGAACGATAAGTCACCCGAAATGCACGAAGCGTCGGCTCACTTCGAGGGATTTCCGCTCCGTGCCGGGGACGTAATTCGGACAAAACTTTGGCATTTCTTTGCAAGAGTTTGCGAGAGAGCGGGTTGACGAAGGACGCAAGGGGATCGATTTGTTCTCATCGGTGCAGAGAGAAGGGAGAGAGTTGAAAGAGGCGAACAAGAGGTAGCGGAATTCTACGAATTTGCGTGGGTACACGTCGACCCGTAGGGTGCAAGGAGAAAACAGTGAGTGGGTGGGAGAGATCGTTCCGTCGCAGACTGACGTAAACGTTGCTTCTTTGTCGCATGGTAAGTAGTTTACGTGCTCCTGAGAGTGGAACAAGTTATGAGTGATATACAAATACGTCGGTAACTACCAAGTAAGTGATTATAAAACTGTTTGTTAATATTTGTTTTTTATTATTACCTTCCTAGAGGGTAAATTCGTATTGCTGTCATCGACAGTACGATGTTTTTCTATTCTTCTGTAATTATCGCGATAAAACGAATTCTTAACACAAGGCCACAGCCTACTCGATCGGAATTTTATCGTCTCCAATTCGTTCTCTATTTCAAAGGTGATCCCTTCTTTCGTATCTTTGATTCATCGAGTTATTTTGCAAATGAAATGTTCCATCAAAACGTAACGGGGATAATCGCTTGGAAGTACGCACTCCATTATATTCGTTACAATCGTTGGTTCGCGGCGATTAAGAGCGAGCGTAATTTGGCGGGCTTATTGCTTCCCGGTATACGTTGAGGCTCACTAAAATGGGGATTTCACTTGGCAAATTGCGCCGAGGTGGATGGGAGAGGTAGCAGGTATTTGTACTGCTTCATTCAAAACCGCTTTGAATTTCTTGCTGTTAATTAAAAGCAGAAGTATTTATTTTACTGCTTCCTTTTTCTTCACCAGCCCAGAAAGCTTTATACGCTCCGGAGAATTATATTTTTCCGAATCTACGTGTTTAAGCGAGCGACGCTTCATTAGAAAATGCAGCTTTCACGTGTACCCGTCCTATCGCTTGGATAAAATCCCATCTTCCATCTCGTACCTCGTAAATGTAATACACGAGGTAGACCGCTCAGTACGCTCTCCATCATAATCGTCGCAATCGCTCCATCGAGTTAATTAAGAATGATCGTAATTCCATCAGGCAAGACGCACCGACATATGTACATGTACACAGAGATTCGCTCAGCGTGGAACCTACTCCTATTGTACGACATTGAGCGAAGAGCACCAGTAACATAGTTTCAGGTCCTTGTCAATGTCTGGTCGATTTGTCAGTATAATTTTTATCTACGGGAACTACCTTGCTCGTACCTACCCACATTTTTTTACGAGACGAAATAATCCCATTAACACCACTTTTTTGTTGTAGTAGCGTTTAGTGATCTTCCGAATTCAAAAGGTGATTTTCGTGGTCAATGGCGTATCGCGGGGGTTTAGCTCCGCCGAATCGGAATTTCCGTTCCATGAATAAAGCCGTCACGGTGAAGCGCCAGAAAAGTACGCGACAAAGTTTCCCCTAGCGAGAGCTGGGAACGTTTCGCGTGCATTTCGCGTAACTTATCGCCCGTGCCACCAGGAATTACGAGCTACTGGCCGACGATTTTTTATATATAACAAATCGTACCGTCTGCGGGCGTTATTTATTGTTTGAGAAACGCGCGCTTTTTCGTCGCCTCGCGGGCAACGCCTCCAAGCTCGCCGATGCTTTGGAGGGAACAACGTCGAGGTTACTTTGCTACTCGTAGCCCATTCACTACCTACGTTACGTATTCACTAGAACCTTCGTCTACCAAAATTCGTGAGATACCTTGGCCACATCTTTTTACTCATTAGCTCCGTCATCTCTTTAGACCGAGCCTCTTCGTGACTAACGATTCTACAAAACGATTCCAAAATATCTACTTAAGAGCCCTAATGTTGATCAAAAATCCTGTCTTCGTATCTGTAAAAATAACGAAGACTGTTCCTTCTGACTAATCCCACCCCTCTTATTTTTCTCCTCTGATTCCCCCTTTCTCCATTCCCCTCGCCAAGACGTCGTCGCCGATGATGACGGCGTGAATAACGGGGATGAATGGATATCTGGAAACCAGGGATACGAGAAGTAGGAGGGGTGGGGGATGTAAAAGTTGTGGAGTAAATACAAGATGGCAAGAGGAAGAAGGTAGAAGTAGGGGTGGAAGTAGGCTAGCGTAAGAAGAACCGGAGAGGGTCTGAGATGGAAGCTTGAGACGAAGTAGAAGTGTGGGATAGAAAGAAATATGGGTAAAGAAGAGAAGGAGGGGGGGGGGGAGAAAGTTGAAGGAGGCGAAAAAACGGGAGGAAGACGGATATGATGAAAAAGCGGGGTGGAAGATGAGAGAGACAGTGGATGGCACGTGTTATTCCACGTGCACGCCCACATCCGTGTATGCGCCGTAGTACTCCTTCATCTCCTCCACCTTCTCCACCTTCTCCACCTCCACCCTCGACAAAGATCGAGGAAGGATGTCGGCTGTCTTGCTAGAGGTTAGCGAGAGACGGCGGCGGTGGAGGCGGCGAAGGAGGTGCGCGTTGTACAAGTCTGCGAGAAAGGGCTACGGCTGAAGTAACTTCCATACGTGGAGAACACGGGAGAACACGAAGTAACCCTCTAACCACCCATCCTAACCACCCAGCGCGCACGCCGGGCTTAGTTCCAAAGTGGCGGTTTCATACGCGCTATATCCCCCGATATGAGCAGTTTCCGAGTGCCTGCTGCCTGCCGCGAAATCGGATGTCTTGGATAAAGGGAGATAGACGTAAGAAGGTACTACGTTGGACGGTTGGGGAGAGGAGATGGTAAAAGGAGAAGAGGGGCGAGAGGAATAAGCGCACGCAGGAGAGAGAGGGAAGAGAGGAAGGGAGGAAGAGAGAGGAAGAAGGAGAACGAAATATTAAGGGAGACGGGAAGAGGAAGGGTAAGAACGGAGACGGTGGCTAACTGTGAAGAGGGACGAGGGCTGGAGAGGGTAGAGGATGGTCTAATGGCGTACAAGCGGAGTCTCATTGAAATGCGAACCCGCGCGATGGTTCGGGAGGGCGAGAACGGGGGTAGGAGAGAATGTGCGAGTATCTACCTACTTGGATTAGAATACATATCCTATCTCCCGTGTCATCCACGTCGCCTGATTCCTTCTCAGGGCGGCGCGGTGCCTTTCCCGGAGTATCTAATTAATTAGCCTATCGCGCCGTGCACGCGAACCCGCCCAGAGACTTCCACGGGCGCGAAAGGACAAAGGGGGAGTGAGAGAGAAAGAGACAGAGAGAACGAGGGAGACACGGAGAGAATGGAGCCACGGGGACTCTATCCTTATCCACCGATCGATCACGAATCATTTTGCTTCGCCGCACCTCACGATCTTGATGGCGATTATCGCGGTTTATCCGCGGAGTGCACGTGTTTGCCCAGCACGTCTGATAAATGGTACATCAGAGCTTACGAGCTTTGATTTTTCCGAGACGCAGCCGTTCGAAGGTCCCCGATGTTACATTCAAGGGGATAGGACAACGAGATTACTCTTGTAACCTCGTATTCGTATGTTATCTATATTCCTTTGAGATTCTGAGCTTCCACTCGATGGCCAATTAAAGGACGTTAATTATGAAAATTAACTCCCTCAGCAGCATGGACCGCCCCATTGTCTCGCTTTAAGATACCTTCGAGGAAAGCAAACCGAATTCTATTTCGATTCGACGCGACGTGCTCTCCGAAAATTAAGCGGGGCCAATCGTATCGGGCCATCGTACTTTAAGGTGGCTTATCGTTTCTGAAATAACATCGCCATCAATTATCGCGGAACGCAGTGGGGTAGGTCAGCAACCCGCCACGATACGCGATAAGTGGAATCGACCCGGGGCCGACCGGTTAAAGGGTCGGAGGGGGATAATTCTGCGTTCGATCGCGTGGGCCAGGGGTGCTACTCCGTTTCTCTGATCCTGCGCCATTCTGCTACACTTCTTTCGTCAATTATTCTTCACCAGCCCTCATGATCGTGCGGATATTTAATTTGCCTGCCGCGTTCACAACATCGAAAGAGGAGAAGAAACTGTGTGGTTTACGAGTTAAAAATGCATATTCTTTAATTCCTTTCCAGACCAGAGGCTTGAACGATAAACATAGCGTGGGAAACGTCTATTTTCCTTCGGTCAATCCGAAACATTTTTCTATACCATAAATTATCCAGAAGGAGTATATGAAACAGTGAGATCTTAAGAAAGAAGGATCGGCCATCTATGAGGGTTCAACGAGTAGCTCGATTATTCGTCGGCGTTGTCAGGCGTTCGTGGAATTTCAATGGTACGAGGTGATGATTTTCCGCGATTAGCATTGGCACATGTAGGTGCCAACAGGTGTTCTTTATTGCTACTAGCATTTCGAATTAATGAGCAGCTCTCATACATAATTGCGCGCGATCAATGAGCCTTCTTCCACACCGGATCGCCATGCGATCCTTAAGGCCCGGTCGGGAGAATCTCGTGCCTCGTTATTTCGGTCGACGATGATGTTGTCATTATGGAAATTGCCCGTGTTGTGTAATCATCGAGGATTTGTATCTTTTCGTTTGGTACGTGAGAAACCTCGCGATTACATTCCACAGAAACAGTACGGGGAGATGCCCGAGATGAAGAAAAACATTCTGCGAAAGCAGGCACAGGCATTTCAAACGTACACCTGTACTAAGCATCCCTGAATATTGTCAATGTAAATTACATTATTATATCTGATTACAAGATCATACTTGTCTACGTCGATATACCTACTTTCGATCCCCATATCAGGACACTCGATAATTTCTAAAACCTGCAAATTTATTAGAAGTGCCTAGTGCACTCGTAGCTATGTTTAAAAAAGAGGTTAAGGGAGAGCAAAACTTCTCGTCCTTAAATCTAGCGTGAGCCGATCGAAGAAGCAGGAGCCCGACCCTCGTCCGTCCAGGGAACGTCACGTCTCCCAGATTACGACGTTCCTCTAATTAACAGCGGGCGCTGGCATAAATACACACGAACGCGCACACCGGCCTCTGCTGCCGTCGTCGCCCGTTCTCGTTACCGGGGGCGTCGTCCAGGTGACGATAGCGCATCAGAGACTTATGGGATACTCACGGGCGGAAACTCGTTCTGGAACTCGGTGGCCATGAGCTCGAATCCCGATTTCTCATCACGTACCGGTAAGTGAAAAGCACGGACGTACGAGTTTCAGGCACGAACGAAAGGACGGACGGGCGGATGGTGGAGCGGCGAACAGCAGAAAGGGAAGAGGAAAAGGGAAAGGGTGTAGGTGTGGAGTCTAGGCGCTCGTGAAACGATCTCGTCTTCTTCGCAGTCTTCTTTCGCCAAGTGAATTTCCACGTATCTCGTTACCCAACGCGTTCTCTTACGTTTATATAAGCGCTACCTAACGCTCGACCTCGTTATCTACGTATGCTCAATGTTACTCGTAACTGTTATCGTGGGTCTTTTATCATGCGATATGACGGCAAGACCGTGGGTGTTCATTGACAAAGAGTCTGCTCGCTACTTTATTCGCCTTTTGTTGATTCGCCATCGCTCACTTGCCAGGCGCAACGGAAATTTTACTTCCATAGGTAGAGAAATGGCTGTGCCCTTAACTGACGCATTTCTTTATCCTTCTCAAAAAGAAGAAGAAAACTGCACGCAGGTCGTAGGTAACAAAATGTGCGGGAGCACCCAGAAGAGCGAACTCGCACCTACTTTCCGCACCAAAGCGAACGCCCGAAGCGATAAAAATCTCTTTGCCGAGGGTGCGGAAGAGCTTTGGCGGCGCCTGTGCGGACGATATAAAAATTCCTCTGTCGCGCCGAGCCGCTCGCTCTTCGTCAATGTCCAACCTGACTTTACTGGCCAGTCCCGCCCCGTAAACGCGAACCACCCAGTCCCTTCTAAGTACCGTACTTCCACAATCGTGGTAATAATTCGTTAAGAGCCAAAATTAATAAGCCGTGAACTAGCGGATCGATGATCGTTTAAGAACCAATTTTCAATTCTGGTCCATGAACTTAAAGCCTAGCTTACACTAGTCAAGTAATTCGGCCTAGTGAACTGGTCAGTTCTCAGCCTGGCAACTATACTAACCCTTAAATCTACCACTCGATTAGGGTAATTCTCGGTTGTTTACTCGACTGTTTTTTACTCGATGAACATAGAAACATATTTGCCGAGTTACTCGTCCTTTCTCACACTCGCCCGCCCACTCTATCGCTCACTTGAGTAGGGTAATCTAGGCTCTAGGAATATTAAAGGCGGAAGCGAGGTACTCGAGTGCATGAGTCCGTCCAAAAACAAAGGACGATTAGACGCATAGGGCGAACGTTCCTCCGTTGTAGTCACTCGAACGTGAGTTACAAGTCCTCGTGTAAAGTGTATGATCAGTTCGAAATGAAATTGTTATTTGTTAGTACAAACCAACAATCGGCGTTTCGGTTTTGCTCTGTCCGAGATCCGTATCTTTACGGAACGATTTTCAAGTGGATGACGGGCAGACGCAGTGGCGTATAGAACCGCTGGTATTTGGCCTCGAGGGGACCAGCGACCTCGACGTTCGAGCAAATAGGAAGTTCAAAGAGGTGGGAGGAGAGGAAGGTGGCTGCGGTCCTCGAAATAAAATATCTGTGGCCCGGCCTCGGCGTTCTCCTCGGTGGAGTTAAGAACGCATTGGCGTGGGGTAGTGGACCCTCTCGTAAGCCGGATCCGGAGAATCGAGAAAAAATTGGGAGGCGAGAAAGAGAGAGAGAGGGAGAGAGAGAGATACCGGGATCACGAAGAGAAGTAGCAATGTGAAAGAGAACGCATCGCCTGAGAGATATGGTGATTGTAAAGCGTGCTGATCTTAAGTTCCTCATCCACTCATCTCTCATCATATTTCTCCTTTACTGCCTTTAACCGCGACTTTGCCGAATCTTCGTAGCCCCGTCTTATCGAAATCATAACTCCCTCGGCACGATGGAACCTCGAAGTCGCCAGAACGGCGACAGGAATCACGGAATCGTCATCGTCGCCGAAGGATGTGTCTTTGATTACCTGAGGATTCCGAGATGGAATGCGAGGCGCATTAAAATGGCGCCTTCAAATCGTTCAAAGTGGTGGACGTTTCATGGCGAGTTTTACAACCGTCTGCTTCTCTGCTTATTCGCTCGCAGGATAGCACGACCATAATCGCGCGACGATTACGACCCTGAAAGTCGCGCAAGCTCGGGGAAACGCCGATGGCACGACTCTCGGATCGTCGTGCAAACATGAGGAGGATCGGTCGCGGCGACACTCGGGCGATGAACCGGTTTGGAACACGCGAAATATTGCAGAATACTTCGGATTGCTCCACGTGCCTTTAGTTCGTCGATTGGACGTCACGGGCCACCGGGCATTGAATTATTCCCCGAAAAAATTCTCACCCCCATTCCTTCTCTCGCTAATTCACTCGCCTTCCCTCTCTTGACAGCGATGTGCGAGAACTACGCGGGAGACCACTGCGATTTAATTCGGTGGCTCGTCATCGTTTCGCGAATTCTTTTATCTCCTTCACCCTCTTTTATCTCCTCGTCGAGTACTCGCACCGATTCGGGCTGATCGACGAGGGAGGTCCCACTCTCTCAGGAAAATAATTTCCCACCGTGCGTCATCGTTCCGCGCGCTCCAACAAATCGCCGCTTTAATTTCTGCGTACGTAGCGTTGGAATCACCTCCCTGAATTTCTCTCTTTCCCTCTCTCTCTCTCTCTCTCTCTCTCTATCTGACTCTGTCTCTCGTATAGAACATCGAGATTTATTTCCTCCTCTCACTCTTCACCCTCTGCTTCTCACACTTCCGAGTTCCTGGACCCGAGCACACTCTCCGCACTCACCCCCCCCCCCTCCCTCCCGCATCGCGATTATACCCTAATGCCATAATAATCTGTATATTCTCCACGATATGGTTTCCAATTTCAGGGGCTGATGGAGTCGACCTCGTGGGTGCAAGCGGTGCCGGACGTCGGGGCGCGTCTGTGTTGCCACCGACGTCCGACGTCGACGTCGTCGGTGAGTTACGGCAGTGACCAAGGAATGGCCACGCGGCGGAATGGCCCGCATAGTAGGAGGAGGAGGATTAGAGACGTCTGGGTAACCCACCGCCAAAACTGTATCATCCGTTCGCGCTCGTTTCTCAGGCCGCGGAATGCGTCCTCCCGCATTCTCTCATCCTCTTGAATTTTAAGCGCACACCTTGTTTCTTTTCCATCTATTCGAAAGAACGAGACAAAGTGACGCGATCGTGATATACGAGACGATCGTGCCGATTCGACGAGTGGAGAAAAAAACGTAGACATCAAGACTGTCCTCGCGATTCCCTTATCAAAGCACGAGAGCTCGAAAGATCTCGTTAAGACCATCTCGCTTCTGATTCCATCTCTCTTCTTGCATCGCTCGGCAAATGTAGGTCTTACGCAATTCTTATTCGCCGCCGCGAGCGCAATATTTTCCGCTTCTCCAAACATTTCCCTAGACCTAAACCGCGAGATTGCATTGTTCCGCGCGGTGAAATAAGAAGAGGGAGAGAGGAAGCGGGGAAAAGCTGAAGACAGAAAGAGCGAGAGAGAGAGAGAGGGAGGGGGACAGAAAAAGGATGGGATCGATGCGTATACATATGCAATGTGTACATACGGACTATCCTACCCAGAAGAGATACACCGACGTGGCTCCCGCTACTCGTTTGATCCATAATGCAGAAGGTTCGTTGCTAACCCCCTTCCACAACCCCCTTGCAAGCCCCTTTCCGCGTATGCGTGAGCGTCCTCCACTCCTTTCCCACTCACATAAGTCACGAGTGGGAGCAGCCGATAAATAATTGCCACTCATAAATAAAGCTGGCGTGTTTACGCGATTTTCACGATTCCTTGGCCCTCGAGCGGGCGTAACCTCCGCTTCGTCGTGGATGAAAGGGCACGCCTCGTGTTTCGAAGGAAAGGAGACAAGAAAAGGAAATTATAATATTTGTCGTTCACTCGCGTAGCAGAAGACTGTTTATTCCCGAGAGGAGAAGATTCAAAGCGAAGCATTGTATGCAATTCGTTTGTCCAAAGTAACGAGGGCTCGAGTCCTCTTTCGAGAATCTAATCATGGTATGCTTGCGGACAAGGCTCCGTCTTGTCGCGCTTGTAAGCTTAATTGGTCGATTATTAAAAACGTCGTAACGTAAGGTGTGAACTTGTACCAGTAATCGTCACCATCATTAGGGAGAAAAGCGATTCTTTAGGAAGGTGTTTGTATTCGACGTGTCGACTTTCGCGTTGCGGTAGGGATCACGAGGTTAATTAAAAATCAAGTTCCGTTACAAAGGCGAGACCCAGGAGAATCCGGCGGTGGAGTTACACCCGGTGAGCAAGGGGTCGCCTTTGCCGAGCGCATTTGTCGCCCGGAATAAATTCCGGAGCAGCACGCAAGTTAAATAACGAGCGGAAATGGCGTTTACCGATTATTCGCGCGTGGTGAATAACTTCGACAAAAGCGGCCTGGGAACAAAGAGGGACCACCGTGTGCGAGCGCCAAGTCACCTCCACCTCTTCCAGCTCCTCCTCCTCCAACTTCCTGCGACTCTCCGCCGTTCTCAAACAGCTCGCATTCATTATTTTTCTCAAGCCAGGGGCAGAGTAGTGTCCGATATGGAGAACCGGGAGCGATTGCTTCCGCACTAATTGAAGGACCGATACGAGAGAGACGTGGAAGCGCGTGTGGCCCGTCTCGTGTGAAACGTCGTAGACGCTCGCTTGACTACCCGCACCGTCCACAAAGGGTCCATTAACGTAGTTAATTAAAACACAGCGCGCGCCTCGTCGAATAACTTGCTCGACGTTTCGCGTGTTTTTTTTCTCCCCCGTTAACCATCGTACCGCCACGCTACCTTCGGACACGTTTAACACCTCCGGTGTGCACCTTTGAGCGGCATAATGCTTGTTTGTACGACTCCTTCCAGCTCGGTTATTATTCACATTTCGGTCAACCGGTACTACAAGGAGGAGAGGAAGAAAGACGCGAATAGAGAAGACGAGGGCGATGACAGAAGAGGTACTCGAAGAAGTCTCTCTCTCACACATCTTCTCCTCCTTCTCCTTCTCCTTCTCTCCACTCTTTTCTCTTTTCGCACTTCTCTCCTTTTTTTCTTTAAATAAACACCTCCGACCTACGGTCCACTTTTCGCCCGCCCGATGCCTCCCTCATTGTACGCTCCCCTTTTCAGCACCGCGGGCGAGGCAAAATAATGGGGGCCCCGACACGTGAGAGCCCTTTCGCCAGGTGGACGTCTCGCAGTGTTTTTACATTTCGGCAGTCGCGCGCGAACAAACCGCACGGTACGGCCTCCCACTGTGCCTTACTTCACGCTGCTCAATGAGAGAGGAAGATTAAAAGGTGGAAGAGAGATTTTGAATTTGCGAATCGTGCGGTTTTAATGCGAGAAGCCCCGGTGAACGGAGCCAGGCGGTAAATTCTATGCATTTTATTGTGCCGAAAAACAATTGCTCTTAATGTGGATTCGTATAGTCGCGGGTGAAGGAATAGTTCCCTTCGAGGCGAAAGCATTCCACTTTGATAAACTCGAAAATTTTTATTTGCCGTGTTTATGCTAACTTCGACGTTCCACCAAAAATTTTAGAAACGCCTTCAGAGACTTTCCACGGAGTTCTGCCGCACAAGTGTTGCGAGCAGTTGAGATGCTTCGGGAAAGTTTGTGATTGTTGAATCTAGACCCTTGTTCCAGTGCTTCTTCTTCTTCGGGTTCGCGGGAGAGTAGGTTCTTACAAGATGTTCGAGAACTCTCGAGATTTCCGACATCCGTTTTTACATTCTCCTCGGATCGAAAATTTCAAGATTCGCCGCAACGGGTTGACGCAAGATGTTACTTTTCGTTTAACAAGCATCAATCGCTTTAACATAAAACAATCTTCTTAAATCGTGACCATTTGCCTTTCAAAATGACGATGAAATATTCAGTTCACGTTTGAGCAACGATTTCTCGCTCTATTTCGTTTCCCTAATTGAATTAATTATTTCGATAATACCGACCAAACCCTTGGGTAATCAACTTTCAACGGTTAATCTCATTATGGACGCTTTTTACTTACCAACGGTCTCTTGCGCAACCAACTTGAGTATAGAAATGCGAGAAATTCACTTGAGCGAAACGACAGTGAAATGCCAAGGATTCACAGCCTAATTACGAACCTCGCTACCGTCCAAGGCCACCATCAATTACATGGCTTTCCAATTCTAATTATGACGTTGCTCCCGAAATTCGGCCCTAAATCATACGACACGTGTATGATGGATCGTCGGGAACACCTTACCACGGTTGTTCGTTTAAAACTGAATGAAGAAAAACATACTCAAAAGAAAATATTAAAGCAAACATGTCAAACAGACGTTCGAATCACCGTGCATCTCAATCTCTCCCGTGAGTTCTATGCTCACGATTTTCCCATTTGTCCAGAATCACGAGCTACGTATGTGTGTGGGACTGGAAGGACCGATAAGATAAAAAAAATCTTTCGGTAATAATTAATTTTCTCCCTGGCTAATTAAAATCGGTTCACGACAGAGGGGTCTTGGAATAACGAATCCCTCTTGTAATTACACGGTCGATAATCAATTGGAAAACACACAGCGGGCGAGAGGAGCGTCTCTTTGATGGATGATGGATGATGGATGATCGAAGAGGACCCTACTCGCCTCGAGACATTCACAGGTGGCGATCACGAGACCTGGCTGCTTGCTGTAGGGACCAACAGTGTAATTGGCCCAGTGCCGAACCAACTATCGAATTCCCCTTAGACCCGCGAGGAAAGGGAACCATGGGGACCCTTCGACCAGACGCATTCCAGAGGCCCAGAGAAAAAAAGGCGCGATAATCGCAACGATAGTCGACACCGCCTGGCCCGTTGGGACGTCAAGAAGAGAGGAATACTTCGCTACCCTCCTCCTCATCCTCCTCCACCTTCCTTCTTTTTTTCATTTTCTTATCATTACGGTGCTCGGGGGCTTTTACGGCAGACGATTCCTTCGGTAGGTACCCGAAGAATTATACCATCCAATGCCTGGGCGACGCGACAACTTGATTAGACCTTGAGACGAGACGGAGGAGGCGGAGCAGAAGGAGAGAGGAGGTGAGAGAGAAAAAAAGGCAGCGAAGAAGGGACGAGGGTGGGATAAAAAGGGACCGCGTCTTTGATTAGAAAATACGACGGTTCGAATTCGGTGCCGTTATATGATCACGGTCGAATCTCGCAAAAATTGAGTGGCTGTCACGAAACGCTCATTAAGTCGATAATTCTTGAGGTGCGAAATTCCAATGTAGTCGCGAATAGGATCTTCGTGCAGATAACTCGTCCTGACGAAGATCTCAAAGGCGTCCGCTTTCTTACCCGAAGATACGATGTTAGAAAAAAGAATCGCATGGCGCACGTTGCCGAGAAACGGTCAGTTGTTTTTATTAAAGAATACTTTAACCTTGCTTCGTCTTTCTTTTTAATTGGAGGCTTAACTAAGAGGGAAAATGAACTTAAGAGTCCCCGCCTGCCAACCTCTCACATCGAACATCACGATGAGTATGGTATGCAGCGATACGTTGCCGTCGCGTTAAACGTCGACGTGAAACCCTTTAAATATGCATTGATGTCCGTGGGACTGTGTCTTCGCCATTTATCTTATGTACGAGCACAACTTCAGAAGTTTAAAGGAGATCGAAGCCTATTATATTACTGTAGGTTAACGTGGAACTCGTAAGCGCCAGGTCGCTCGGACGCTTCGAACTCGACGGTTACTCTCTCAAATGTTTATTCGAATATTCACGTCACCGACCCGCAATAGTTTTGAGAAAGGAAAAAGTTTCGCGAGACGTTTCAACAAGGCGCGAATACTTTCAACGAATCGCATTATGCTTATGGCTTGGCTACTACCATGCGTTATCGCTCGTTCGTCGTTATCGTCGAAAACACGCGGCCCCGCTCAACAAAATTCGAATGGAAGATCAAATCAGTAGCAAAAGCCTCTCCAATGCAATTAATCATGAAAATTCGAAAAATCCCTCACGAACCCCTGTTGTTCCCGCGCGACAACGAGGGGTTGGCCCACCTGCGATTCCACCTGTGCGCCTCGCCGTAAGCTCGAGAACAAATCCATTTCGATCCTTTATACGCCTGGTAGATAGTGCCACTAATCCGAGCGCGCATAATCCGGCACCGAGAGCTTGCACGCGCAGGAAGTATATTTTCCATTCTATTTATTCTCGCGGTTCCCAGGATTTCTGCGCCAGGACGAAAATCTCACCTCTTTTCGCCTCCCGAAACTTGTCATCGTTCTCACTCGCGTCCTCGCTCCCGTTATACGCATTCACCCAGCTTCAACTCCGTTTGTCGCCTTTTTACACGTCTCGCGCTACTCTCATCCACTTTTCTCCCATCAGCGCGCTGAACGAAAAACTGTAGAAAAAACTAGTGGCGGTTAGTGGTCGACACGATCGCCGGGTGCTCGCGCTTCGCGCTCGCCTTACCGGGTGCAGAATAGCTTCGCTTTCTGCCATAAGCACGACCGCGTAACTCACGTTTCCATACTTGAATTTCCCATAATTGGAAACGGTTGAAGATGGCGGTACATAAAGTTTCGTGGCACCAAATGGGTATATACTCGATGTACATGCCAAATTTTTTTCGGATCCGTTCAGTCGTTTTGCCGGAATACTGGACTGAAGATTTGAATTAGCCGCCATTTTTGATTCGGCCAATCAGGAATTTTGAAAATTTCCAGTAATTGTCATTCTATACGTGTACATGTATGTGTAAAATTTTATCGGAATCCGATGAATAGTACCAAAGATATGATTTTTTCGATATTTGAATTTGCCGCCATTTTGTACCGGTTCAAGATGGCGGCTCACAAACCTTATTGTGAACTCACGGTAATGTACTTGATTTTTGTGCCAAATTTCGTCCCGATCGGTTCAGCCGTTTTTCCGAAATCGAGGATACACACACATACGAACGGTTTTCAGGATGGCGATTGCATAAGTCACTCACTTTACGGTCGTGCCTAAAAATGGGTAAAAAAATGTCCACCATGCGTCCGAACTTATTTCTTCCCTCGAGCGAGATCGGCAAGGTGCCGCAGCGTAGGCTTGTAACCAGGGTGAATAGAAGGGGCAGAAGAGAACAAGCCCGTAAATTAGCCGCGCGAGGCGCGATGCGGCTCTGGTGCGGCTGCAGCAGCAACAGAAATGGCAGCACTAGCAACGCTGCCCGCGCCGAGCGTACGATTGTAATCGATAGCTTTGTACGCTGCGTCCATCGCGCGATACAATCGCTCGCTTCGGTTTCTACGAGCGCGGAGTGGCGAGCGGGCGTATCATCGATGGAGGACCACGCACGCGGGCAGCGCACGATGCCACGCGCGTGCCCTCACACACGCGGTATGTCTGGCATGCGCGTGTGTATTGTTGCTGATGCAAGATTCGCGGTTTCGCCGCGTCGCTGTCGGCGGGCTCGCAAGCGGAGTGCACGAGGAGGAAAAGGGTCGGTGATCGATAGGTCTTTGTCATCGATATCGTTACGCCGACTCGGCTTTTCCGCTCGAATCCGCGAGCTTTTCCCTCGCCTAGTTGCGTTTCGTCGACTCGCGAGAGTGCTGCGATCTATTCGTCACGCGGTGCAACGGTCGGGGCCGTGACTTAATTATTATGGTTATAAATAATCGCGGATGAAGAATGGACGGACGTAGGAACAGCAAGAGAAGGGAAGCATCGTCGATAACGATTTTTCGAATACCGGCGGCACGGCGAAATGGTTCCATGGTGGGTCAACACGATCACGGATAAAGGTGAAAGGGGAAAGGTGCATTAAATAACAGACGCACGAGTAGGAGGGTAGGGGGCGAACGGCGTAACGTCGATTCTACATTGTATCCTTATATCGTACCATCTCCGAGAATTAAGAAGCAATAGTTGAAAATGTGTTTAATCGGAAATTTTCGCGGCGCCTTCTTACGCCTTATCTCGCGCGATAAGAAGAGAAAGAGATCGAGGAGAACGAAAGTGATGAGAAAAGACGAGACCTCGAATGAGACGCGGAGGCCGGAGGTCTTGCAAGGCACCATCGTCGCTGCCGCGACTGCCCCCGACGTCTCAGCCGCCCCCGGTGGCGCCACTTCGCCGGCGGCGGGATCACAGAGTAGCCCCGGGAGCAGTGAGGGCCTCTCTAATCTCGCACGATTTCGACGGAACTCTATCGTGCAATTAGCGAGGTGTAGGCGGCCCCCGAGAGTCGCGAACGGGTCCTCTAATCTCGAACGTCTTTCGGAACGCGTGCAGAAGGCGGTTAGATCACCTTGCGTTCGTTTGCGACGTCGAGAAGGTGGCAGAGAAAAGGGGCCGCGTTATAAACACGAGGGACGCATCGGCGCGTATCAAAGAGTCCAACGATACAAAGAAGCCCAGCGAGGAGGAAGAGAGAAGCAGAACGGAAACGGGACACCCGTGTTTATCGTGGCCAGCACCGAAAGGATTAAAAAGGTGTCAGTTACCCCCGCTCTGGCGGTGAATTAGACAATTGACGGTCTGTGTACGTTTGTCGGCAGCCTCGTGGAACCGGGCACTGAGTTGTTTTGAAGAATATCCCCTTCCATCCCCTACTTCTCTTTTCGTGGAAGCGAGCGGTGGGTCTTAAGGCGGCTACTGCTCTCCCTCTTCCTTCTCGCGAGCTTTTCCTTGCTACATGCCTCCGTGCGTCTATTTCTCCTAAGTCCAAACAGTGGGTTCCACCTAATCGATAAACACTTCTCGGTGGTCCCGAAAAACAGACGCCTGCAACGAGAAGCCTGTCGAAGAAATAGGTGAGTCGAGTTTTCGCTTTTCGATTTTCAATCCGCCTCCTAGATCGTCTGGTCTCTCTTTGCGTTATGGGAATTTTTCTTCCTTCGACCCCGCGCTTCGTTAATAATGACGAAAGTGTCGATCGCGAAAGGATAATCGCGAAATGTCGCGAAGGTGTTCACTCCTTCCGCAACTGTTCGTCATACCGTTTTCTTCGAGTTGCAAGTGCCACTCTTTTCCTACGTTTTCGCATACTTGACATTGTTTCGAAATTGAAGGTAAGTAAGCTGTAAGCGAGTGATTGCGGATGCGAAGAAATCCACGATTCGTTTCCAGCGCTCCCTTACCATCTCTTGTTTTGTCGATTTATCCAATGTCTTTCCGAGAACGGTTCGCAAAAGCAGGGCCATTTTCTCGCACGTACACGCTACGATAAGCGAAACGCGAGGAAAATAGAAAATACGTAAACCGACCCCACCGACAGTTCGTCAGAATTATTTGTTCCATTCTCCTCACGCGTGGTACGCTTTTACGCAGCGATACGCGATACTGCGCTCTGTTGCATTGGACAACGTGGACCTTCGAGTACCGTAACGAGAAACGTAGGAGCATTCGCGGACCAAAATACGAAAGAGAACTGTAGAGGGAGAGGTAGAGTGAAGGATGTAACATTGAGAGGGAAAATAATGGCCCTTTAGAAAAAATACAAACGGCGATGTTTTTATGCGACTTTGTCCTTTTAAACAAGGTACATGCACGAAGTTATAGGACAGGGGGATAAACGGAATGGTCGCTGGGCGCGTTTTACTTTTATAATTTTATCGTGCTATGATGACTTTTCCATTGTGGATGTCGTTAACATTAGGTTTACGGAAACCCGTCAATTTGACGAATTTAAATGGGAAATTGCGTTTATAAAAAAAGTCCCGTAAACCTAGTGTTAATGACGACGACACAGCGGAATATTTCCTCGACGGAAGGATAGGAAATGAGGCAAGGAACGTTTGACCGCTCCGTCGCACTTTACAGCGTTTCATATTTAATTAGAGCGGGCCAGTCTGTTGTAACGATGGTCGAATTGTATGGAAAGTTACTGGAATAGAAGAATAAGAATACTGCTAGTCGTTCGTTAAAATTGCGAGGGTCTGGACGACAGGGGTGTCTCGTAAGAAGAGCGCCAACGCCATTTCATAAATTACCTAACAATAAGAAGTGTACTTCCGAAAGTGGCAGCATCTGTTAATTTTACGAGCTAGAACGAAACGCCATTCTTTTCATAGGGATTACTTTTCACGGGGGTTGGTCTCCATTAAAGAATGCTTCGACTCTGATTCCACTGTGCTTTTAATTATACACAGACAATTGTCGAATCTACCAAGAAAGGTGCATTGTCGCCAACAGAGAATTCCGCTTTGTCCATTGAAATGCACTTTCCACTTCCACTATCGGCACGTTTTCGGTTCAGAAGTATCTTCCAACAACAGGGTGAATGACGAAATTCGAAAACGTAATTACCCCAAGTGCAGTGATACAATAAAAACAGCTCATTCTTCGTAAGTAGTACTCATCCTCCTTTACTCTCCACAATTTCTTGTACTTCGAATTGCATCCGACGAAATGCGATCCTATCTGTTGACGTTTCGAAGATCCATGACGAGACCTGGCTCCCTTCAGTCCCCTACGTTTTTCGTTGCACGACGAAAAGAAGAGAAAAGACGCGACACGGCTGTGGCGAGAGCTGCGTTCGAGGACAACGACGAGAGTCACGCTTGCGTCTCCCGTGCCGTGCAAAAAATCGTCCGTCATCCTACTGGAAAAAAATGTTTCGTGGCAAGCGGTGCGTAGAAGAAAAAGGAAGAGGGAGAATAAAAAATAGGCGGTTGCTTTCTCTCCCCTACAGAAAGTGGAACAAGCCGCGGGAGGGCACCGCGTGCGTCCACCTTGTCCTCGGCGTGCATTACAAACGGTCGAACGCGGGCAAAGCCTCCGCATTCCAATGCCACGCAAAGGGCCATGTGGCGAAGGGTGCTACGGAGAAAGAAGAAAAAGAAGAAGAGGAGAAAGAAGAACGGAGTAAAGTGGAGTGCGGAGTAACGTGGGATACCAGGGCTTGAGGGAAGGGAGTGGTCGAGGAATTTTAAGGGTTTAATTATGCGAGGGGAGGCGGAATAAGAGGGAGGGTAGAAAAGGAAAAAGAGGGATGAAGGGCGAGAGTGCCAATGGTACTACCCGAAAGCGAACGTGGTGGCCTGCTCGTGCGCGCGACTCGCCTTCGCCCGTCCATGCCGTCTAATTTCCTTCCAGCGAGTGCTTAATTACGGGCCACCACCACCAGAATTTTATTTTGCTCGCGAGGAAGGGACGAAGGGCCACCGTACGCGCGTGCACTATGCGGGCGTACATACGTGACGTGGTTGGTGACGGTCGCAGCGCTTCGAATCAATCTGAAGATTGTGCGGTGCGAGGCTCCGAATAGGGTTATCACTTCGGTACGGAATCTAGTCAATTTTACGACATTCGACTGCTTATATAAAATATTTCTTGTATACAGTTGGAGAAGAAGCACGAAGCAAGAGTGGACGCATGAAATGAGAAGAAAAATGGACGAGGTATAAGATTGTAGAAAAGGATCCGTTCCTTCGTTTACTTTTCATTGGGGAATTGAGTTACGAGCGCTCACGAACTTGCATATAATTCGAGAACGAACGACTCAGTTGGATACCTACCGGGCCAAACGAGGGCGAGGGCCCTCGAAGAAAAATGGGGTTTACGTCTTTACTTCCGAAGGCACGTTCTCAATTCGTAAGAAATCGTGGACGAACATGCGTTGCCTGCCGTGACACCTAGTGAAATTACGAGGTCCCCTAATTAAGTCTATTTCGCCATTGAGAGTATCGTAACGAATGCCTCGCTCCAATATCTCGAAATTGGAAAGTAAATCTCGTAACGAGGCATCCCGCGCTTTCTATGCACACTGTAATTAAAGTTGATCTGTCCGAGACCTCGGAGGTCTTCCTTAATCATGAGAGTCGATTAAGAAAGCATCCGTGTGATTAAGCTCTTGCCGACTTCTCGCGCGGTGGTACAGCGCAAATCTGTCGCAGTTTTTTTTATTCGTTCCTGAGCGTTGTTTTGCAAGCTTATTTAACATGTCCTTTCGTACATTCAATTACGTTCGATCCGGTACGTTCTCATAATTACCACGACGTTTTCACCTTCTCCCGTCATTGCCACCGGTGGCGCGGACTTGCATATTAAAAACAATCGCACACTTGGCGCATGCGCGACAATATCGCGTGTCTCGCGGTTGTTCCCCAGACTAGAGAGGAACGATACACGTTGAGTAAACTTTCAATTACGCGCATCCATCGGTCGACCCGCGCCCCACAATCGTGGAAATACCCTAGCAGCGACGTGTGTGCACTTCGCACAACGACGAGCGAGATTCCTGGTGGGCAGAGTCGGCGGGGCCCTGGAAAATATCGAGAAAAAAACTGGCGCTCCGACTGCACCGGCCTGTCGTTAATTAATTGGGGCGCGTGTGACTAAGTTATTAACGACTTCGCAAGCGCCACGCGACCCAGTCTTCGGAACAATGGGAGACACGGTAAATAGAGGGGCAGTGGTGAAGAGTGTTTGCTCGGTAAGCAGAATCTTTTTACTCCCTCACTCTTTCTTTTTCCTTTTTTTGGGGGGGTTGTAGCTTGTCAGTGACGTTTCGTGCGCACGGTGCTATTGATCGATGTAGAAAAATGTTGGCACGAGGTATTTTTCAAATTGGAATACTATATGGCAACAGACTTGTACAACTTTGGAGAGAGAGAAAAACACCTCACCACTCGTACCATAAAATATATTTTATTTTCTGCAAGTTTGTTCGTGAACGATGTTAGAGACGATATTGTTTCAGGTCGATCGTTAATAATACGGATGTTGAATTTTATATTGCCGATTCTCTGGCTGAAACGCTTCCCAAAATTCCATTTTGATCCCGGGAACTTGATACCCTCTTCGGTACTTAGTAACCAGGATATTTTGTTGTAATACAACTGACACAAACTAACGACCATCGAGTATGCCACTCGGTGCACGGCTCCACTTTGTTTTCGGCGCTTGTTTACAGGGCACAAAGTGAACTCGCATGGTGAAAGCGTCGCTTCCTCGCGCGTTCGCGCTTCCATGTGCGCGTTTTTGCCATCAGCATTAATCAGCAGATTGAGTTTGGAATTTGATGCAATTAAAATTAGAATACCTGCCGATTTCCATCACCGGCGTACACTCGCGAGATCGAAAACCACTGTGGATCGGAATGTAGAGTTACGCAAACCATTGTCGTGACAAGGTGCATGCTCACGAAGTCCGCGATAAAAACCAGCACTCGTCGAAGCGTAGCGGGGCTATTGTTGGACACGTTTGGTAGGCGATCCGGCGTGCGACAGCAGTTGATTAATTTTTTGGGCAATTCTAAATTGGTTTCCGAACATCGCCTCGCGTCGATCCGTTGGTGGAAGCGTCCTTCACCCACTTTTGTCGCTCTCGTTGCCGACACTCAGTAGCGTTGAAGAAAATTGTTTAAATATTCTGGTTTCCTTTTTCCGTCTATTATGCGATCCATTCATTTTTCTTGCCTCGGTAATGACCATATGTGGAAGGTTTCAGAAACATATAATAATACAGCACGTGGCCAATGATTCGAATGCGGGTATCGCTAGAACTAAATGAATGAAAGGGAACGCTGTACATATTGCATTGTCGTTTGTCAGAGATTTATCATTATTGAATATAATACAATTATATCATACATTGATGTATGACACAATACGAGTGATATCAATTCTTAACGTGGTATAGAATCCTCAATGCAGCGAGCTTCCCATTATTCGGAATTGCAGTTTGTTGTAAATAACATTCGTAATCGAACCGTTAACGGCGATAGACTAATTGCTCAGAAATGCCAGAAAGATTATTTAATTTGATGGTTCGACATTGACGGTGCACCGGCACAGCTACTACCGTCCGATTCCAGGGTCCGTTAAGTATTTGCATTTTTCCGTTGAAAGGGAGGAAATGGCGAGAGAAGGTAGAGAAAAAATTGTGTCGCTCATTTGTGCCTCCGTTACTTTAACGATTCAGCGATGGGAGTAGTGATTACTCCTACTTCGCGATCCAGTTTGATACTACATTCCATTTAACGTCCCACCACATTCATAATTCCGTCGCAATTTTCAAGATTGGAACGTGTCGTCAACGTCGTCACTCTTCGACGTACCCTTTGAAAGAACGAGTGTTCGTACGCTGCGGTAATTGAAAGGAGAGGGGAAAAAATTTCGCGAAAAGCCGAGTCTCCAGGAGCACAAAGGGACGTGTAGCGGAAATGGCGCAAATATTAGCGTTCGCGCGACGTCAGGCGTATACCTGCAATTCCATTTCTACCAAGCAGAGGTACTCAGCAGGTGCGGAAGCATTCGTGATCCCCGATACTTGGTCGTCGAATTCCTCGAATCCTCAAAGAGCACGCAAATTGACTCCGCAGTAATTCGCGCGTAAATGTATCTTCTTAAACCTTGTCTACGTTACTTCGTTGCGCACGCGCAAATATTACAACAGCAGCATTCTCTTTATGTATGTCCTCCTCGCTCTGTCCCTCTCCCCTTGAGATGTTCGGTTCAGTGGTACAGCTCTGCGATCAAAATTTCGCGTTACTCGAGCGAGTCCCGAATATTTCGCTGAAATCGGTTGTAAGCGAAAAGAATAAAACGCGATTTTGCAAATTAGCAGCGACGAGCTTTCGGAAGCCAGACGTGTGCTCAATAGTTTGCATTCCGATGGGGCGTCGAAATTAGAGTGGCTTGCATCGTCAAATTAACCCGCGGCCACTTCAGTTACGCGGAATTGCACGCGCCGATAATCGTGTCGCGATAAGCGCTGGTAAGCGCGCACGCGCACACGATGGGATCGTGACGTTTCATTGTTCGTTTTGCTAGTTCACACCGAATTGTCCTCTCTTTTGTGCGTCTTTGCTGATTTTTCACGTTCATCTCGATCGTTAACCTCCTCTTATCGAGATTAGAGACGACCTGTGTACGTATTCAAATATTCATGCACGTCTTGTTTTAGAAAAAGTTTTGGAGTCCTGATATTTTCGACTCCGCTTATTCGTGTGTAGTGACACGCTCCACTTTGTTCTAGGATATATTTATTTTAAATGTCAGTTACAGTTCGCAGTCCTTATCGACAACTTCTTACCGTCAGCGTCAGTCGCCTCTCTATCAAAGTCTCGCTTCACACCCTTGGTAATATTTTTGATCCCTGTCGTTCCCCGACATTCTGTGTCGTATCTTATATAAGTATTTTACGTGTATCTGGAGAAGCAAGACTCTCACCACATTCTCTAGGTGGTTTGGAACATAGTTGATCATATCACCGCAAATAGTATTAGTTCTGGTCGCCGTGGAAAGCATTGCATTTACGCGGTGGAAAATTGCATTCCTATGGAAAAATCGATTTCGTTACCCACTTCCTCAACTTTATGTGGACAATATTCGATTAGAGGTGTCTCTTCGATTACCTTGATTACCGCGGCATAAATGGAATCGCAATGTGAAACTGTATCGTGATAAAAATGACACAAGGACAGAGTTGAGATGTTTACTTGTTTTTTAGTTAAGAAATGCCAGGGCCGAGTTGCTCATCAATAGGCGGAAACAGTATTTTTGTCCAGTAAAAGAGTCCAGTTATTTATCGCGTTGATTTTCTTTTCCACGTTTGCAGATACGAAAATACTAACTTATACCACTTTCAAGCTAAGAGACCGTTAGCATAGAGATTGTTAATCCTGCTTTTAGAGGGACAACAATTCGTAACGAGTGTAGGTATGACTTGTTACCGAGAATTTATCTTCGTATAAAGTTCTGAAAAATGTATGCACATTTCTCTAAAATTTCTTGGAAATTTAAAACCCTTGCGCAATACTTAAAAGCTTTTCAACTCGGCTAGTTAAGTCGACGCATTTCACTGCGAAGTACGAATGACCCAAAAGTTCACAGACAATGTTAATTCCGTGATAAAACCGCACTCGCACTGGGCCATATCAGAATCGCAAATTTTGCGGCAGCAACGTGGATTTTTCATATTAGTAAATAAAAAAAAACTGTATCGATAAAACAAAATGCAAATGACAATTCCCTCGTTCTTTCAACAGTACATATACATCTCTTCACTGCGCAACATTACTTAACTATTACGTGTGATAGGAAGAATATTTATGAATTTGATTTTAATTTCTCTCTGTCCCTTTTTATTTTAATTTCAACTATTACTCCAGCAGGCGTTAAAGTCCACACTTCAGCAGGAATTGGCCGGGATCGGAGGGGTCGCAGCTCAATCTCGAATGCAAAATTGCAAATGTTGCGACGTGACTAATATTAATGAAACGATGCATATACGTGTATACAGAACATATATGCACAGAAAGCTCGCGCTCATTTGCGTGAACGCGTGCCGAGTGGGAAAATTCTCACCGAAGTGACCCATGTCCAAATAAACGTGTCACCTGTCTCTTGCATTTTTACATTTTTTATATCGAGTACAAATTTAAGCAGCTGTCGTTGTTTCAAGAGCGTCGAAGCGTTCCCGAAAATACATTTGGTGACGCAAACATCGAGTAAAAGTAATTCAACGTATCAATCCGAACAATGACATTTCTTACTTTCAATTGCTATATGTAGCAGATGGCTGTCAAGGAAGGATATTTAATGAAATGTCGCCCGTTTCGTGTAACGACTCCTACGATTGGTCACGGGTGCTCCACCGTATTAACGTTTTTCTCCTCTTCAATCGTACGTGGATCCAAGAGAAAGCATCACGAGAACGAATTCACTACAATAAAACGTCTCGTTAGTTTCTCTCGTTGTACCTCACAATTGGAAAACGGATTCCATTAATTTTCGCGAAATTCGCCCATTATCGCGCGTCATTGTCCACCACAATTCTCGGCACCGATCGAGTCGTCGATTAACAAAAAGCTTCTGTAAGAACTCCTGCGAAACCTTTAGCAGTCGCTTCATTCTTTTAAGAGACACCCTTTCCACTTCGGATCGCCACCACGAAAACCCCTTCTTCTGAGAGCGCGAGAGAGAGAGAGCCACCCGTTCCGACGCGTATCAAAAGTGCTTTTAAAACTCTTCTTCCCCTTTCGAATAATTTTCTTGGGGAACACGCTCGACGAAGAGATTCTTCACTCACACACTCGCAAACGCGCACGTCGAAGACTCGTGAATTTCCTAGGGATAAATCCTCGAAGGGTGGAAGGGTTTCGCGCCATGCCGGATTCACGAGACTTCCATGGAAATGAAGGATGCGTGTGTCAAACGCATTAAATCGAGCGACGACGAAGAGTGGGATGAAGGACGCGAGGAAGGGTAAGGGAGAGGGAAGCGATTGGGTCCGAGGTACCGATCCATTAACGGAGGTGGTACGGCAGGGTAGTCGGATAAGAGAGGGGGTGAGGAAACGCGCATCAGCATTGTCGAATTTACCGTGGAAAATGGATATCGAGTATTCGAGACAATGGACTGTAATGCACACGTCTCTGGTGCACCGTGCAGCGCACTACCCTCTCTCACTCTTAAACACCCTTTTCGCTTTCTCTCTCTCTCTCTCTCTCTCTTCTCTATTTCTCTCTCCATCTCTACCCTTTCCCTCTCGTCGTTCTCGCGTTTCACTTCGCCGGTAATTGTCTACGAGAGGGATAGGAGCATCTCGCATTTCATCGTTGCAAACTGAGGTCCCGGGACGCGCACAATGTAAATGAAAAATGGTGTTTTCGTACGGATAAATGCGCCTTGGCGGAAGCTGTGGTGGAATAGGATGGAGAAGGGTGAGCAGCCGTCCCCCTGCATCTACAACAATGGCACAGAGCCGTGGCTGCATCCCCCTTCTGTTTTCGACTTTCAACTTCTCCCATCCCCCATACACACGGTAGTCTTATGGGACATAAAGTTACGCTCCCGCGGATCGTACCGAACAGTCGCTTCGAACTCTCCATGGAGTCGAACTCCTGAAATATTTTCTACGAGGGAGCGAACTCTATCTTGTAAAAAATATTTCAGGCCCGAGCGAAGCGTAGGGTGATTTATTCGCCTTCTGACTTTGATTCTCTCTTGTCCGAGAAACTCGAGATTAATAGGGGCCCGGTATTCAATATACATCTAATTCTCGAGTTTACGATAAACCGACTCCCAGGCTTATTTTTGTCAAGCGTCACCCTCCTCGTTATCGCCCGTTAGGCTCGCGCGTATCTTCCATCGGAATTATGTTAATTATATTCCGCGAATACGTCCCTCGTGTGCCAATGTAGATAAGGATGACCCGAGGACGTATAAGTCGCTGAGGGAATATTTATCTAGGATCCACTTAGGATCACACCGAATACGTTTAGCCCGCTCACTTCGAGAATCCGTTTGGGGAACAGCAATGATCGATAACGCGTGATATCGAGTAATCTAATTTTCTCCTCAAATTACGTCAGATGGCAACACTCCGTCAGTATCGGATATTAGTAGCTACCAATCGATAATTATCACCACGTTCGCTCGTGTAAAGCGATAATTTCGGATAAGGAGCATCTCATTGAGAAGAGCATCGATTATTTTTAGTACTCGAAGGAATCCCCCTCGACCCCACAAAATTCTTCCACCAGTTCACGATCCGTAACGTATCCTTCCATCGTAGATCGGATACCAGGAATTCTCTAAAATTCATTTGCACCGAGTTCTACGCCAACGGCAGGGATTCTCCTCTTTGTGGGAAAGAAGGTCGGTTTAAAATCGTGCCAGTTAATGCGAGCGTTCGAGAGAGGATCTCGCGAGCGTCTTGGAAAATATGCAGCTCCCAGAGAAGAGGCAAAGACAGAGAAAATGGCGGGAGAATGAAGGGGGTCCATTGAACGCGCAAACGTGCGATTACTTTTCCGCTCGGCGGTGCGTCACTATCTTAGCGGGCCTGGCAGCCGACAATTATTTCGCGAGGATGCTTGCAAGATCGTGACGTCCGACAGGCGACTAAAAGGAGAACGTGTATCGAGAAATTGTCGAGGAAGTCCACCGTGTCGCGCGAATAGCACTAAATTTTGCTCCTCGAGAGATTTCGCGGAGAGTGCGTGGTTCTGTTTCTGCCCTTCGGTTACCCTTTTCTCCATTTCTCTGCTCCACTCTCGTCGTTTCTCCTTCTCTTTCTACATATTTCGTCCTCTCCCTCTTCTCAGTTTTCCATCTCTCTTCCCCGCGCGATCTCTCTCGCCGCTCCGCTCTCTCATTTTCTCTACATTGTCCTCGGGAGTGGCAAATGCCTTCCTTATGGCGAATTTCCTTAGGTACGTTTTCACGGTGCGCGCGGGACGTAATAAATGGGCACGGCGATAAATTGAGTCGGAGTTTACTTCCGTTGATAAGATTCCCTACCTGCCCCTGCGCGACGGTGCAATGCACCGAAATGCTTCGCCGATTTTTTAACTTTCCGGGGGGATCGATGATGCACGCAAGAAATTTTCGGTAGTATCCATAGTGGAAGTGAATATTTTTTCGTTCCATTATTAGTAGAGACACTGCCGAATACGATTAAAAAATCTTGCGCATTTTTGATTTATGATTCTGTGCTATTCGAACGAGTATAACTTCCCATATCCGTTGTCCCATCCTGCCCACGGGAATATTCTTAAAAGTCCCCAAAAGTAAGCGGATATTAATCACCGGATCTCATGACGCGTACCTTTCACGATTCACGTTCGCCTAAGATCGATCAGATTCACCTTGAGCGAACTCGACACGGCTCGAATTCAAAAACGTATTTTTACTTTCCGGGGACCCACCCTGGACCCACCGGAGCATCGTGATCAAAAGAACACGAGAGCTGCTGCCTGATGGCATCTCGGAGTTTGCCTCGTCCTGAGGTCTTCCTGGCCCTCTCGTCCTCTTCACGAGCGACGGCATACCTTCCTCTGAGGCCTGTTTGACGTCGCGTTTGCCTAGACGCCCCTGCCTCTTCGCGTAATGATGACTCTAACGATTTTTCCGTGAGGCTGCATGACGGCACGCTCGAGTTATTAGAAATAACGAACGCGATTCAAAGGAATCGGATAGGTGGATAGAGGAGGTGAAGAGGACGCAGGCGGGAAGGACGTTTAAGAAGAATAAGATGAACGTGCTCTGGCAGCCTATTGATCTCTCGACCCATACCGCGAGGACTTTGTGCGTTTGCGTTTGCTCATTAAGAACTCCCTGCTTTTCGATGAGAAGGAGTGAGAGACATGCAATCAAAGAAGAAAACGTGGAGGTCCCGTGAACGTACTAGGGAAGGATCGTAAGATTTTTCGCGAGAGTCTTTACCACGAATTATCCGAGCTTTCGTTGGATCTCGAAAATCACGACGGTTCTGGTGAGATTTGCATGCTGTCGAGAAAATCTCTAAAGAAAAAAAAATAAAATTTTACCGCTTAGGATGTAAACTTTTTCTCCCATGCGCCCCTCCTACGTAGAAGATGCTCCGACATCGGATTTACATTATCGAAACGTGTTGTTGTCCAGCGCGTTGCAAAGTTCTCGCGCGCAAACTGAACGCGCGAGGGGGAAAAAACAAGGGGAGAGTGGGCGCGCGAGTGGCGGAAGACGAAAAAACTGAGAAGCGTGGCGCATCCGGTGTCTCGGCTGGTTCACGGATAATTTATCGTGAGGTACCGGCCGGTTCTCCGAACGATGCTATCACCTCGCGGGTGGAAGAAGACCTTTGAGAACTGTCTCGCGACCCTACCGGTCATATATTAAGTTTATACCTAATTAATGAACTCGAGGGGCCACCGGGATACTTCAACGGAACTGATTCACAGGAGAGCGAGGAGAAGGAGATAAAGAGAAGGAGAGAGAAAAGGTCGAGACTGGCGGAGCCAAGGAATGACGATCTAAAAGTCGCTTTTAATGGCGACCGCCCGCCCTCCCTTAGTACCGCGCTTTCGGGTCCACAATTTGTAGTCCTGTTTATTTTATTGTTCCAACCGCGCTCGGGTTAGTTTAGATTCTCTTCGGTATATCTACGATGCGATCCCTCGCGGCTAGCCTTCGATTCCTAGGGTATAAATATTCATTCGGCGCTCTATCCTATCGATACCGGATCTTATCGATCCCTCGATCTTCCGCCACGGACCA
This sequence comes from Tiphia femorata, assembly GCA_944319695.1. NCBI lineage: Eukaryota > Metazoa > Arthropoda > Insecta > Hymenoptera > Tiphiidae > Tiphia > Tiphia femorata. The sequence continues at coordinate 10,026,103 of OX090902.1, forward strand.
TCGGTCTTATAAATTTGTTCGCTCGACTCGCGAGCGGGGGCCGGATAGGGTCAAGGATTGTGGCCAGTTGGTCGATCGGAGGGAAAGGCTTGCTCATTGGTTACTCTCGAAACGTTTCGAGTTTCGATCCTACGAGCGAGGAGGTAATTTTGGGAGAGACCCAAATTAATCGCAGCGGTGAATCGCCGAGAAGAGGACAGCACTCGTGCACCTGACGAAATGTTAAAAAATCATTTTGCACCTGCTCGCAATCAATGAGGAAGAGATGAGTGCCGACAAAAGGAGTCTGCGTCAATTTACCCCGCAACACCTTATAAACCTTCCAAATTCATCGAGTATTAAAATGGACACCGGGTGTATCGGTCGGAACGCTAATCGATACTTTTACAACGTTCGGGCGCGGCAAGGGCGGAATACAATCCTTCCGTGGGCATAGCGGCGACGACTAATTAAAGTAAGGATCGACTCGTCCAATTAAATTCGGCATTAATTATCCTCGGTCGCCGATATCTAACGGCCCGCTCTCCGATATTAATTAGATTATCGGGAATTTCGTCGTTGCGACCAAGGAGGAAGCCACCGTCTCCCCCTTCTCCTCTCACTTTTCCTTCCGCGGGATCCCCAGAGGACCGATTGGCCGGTCGAAAAACTTTCTCGTTACAATAAAGCGAAGCGAGAAAAGAAATCGCGGCTGCGTAATGATTCGAATGGCTGCGGGGCCAAGACTGTTCGGGTTCGACGAAAGAATTTCGATTAATAAGACGTCGCGTTTCGGAGAATTTGCGAGCTCGAGAGAAAGAGGGAGAAAGATATAAGAAGTGAAAAAAGAGAGCTCCCTGCGGGACGCAAAAGATGTTTCGAAACTTTTCTTAAAATCGGCACGAGACTCGATAGGTTGGCCGTCCTGTTAAAGAAGGTTTAATCCTCATTGACTTATCTGCCTCATTAAACGCGCGTTCGCGTTTTGCCGATTTCTTTCTCTTTTTATTTTCTCCTTACTTCCCCACTCCCTTATACATCGTAAAACCTCGACGCAGTCGGACTCCTCGCCATGGCTCGCGAAAAATCGCTCCCGCTCTCCACCTTCCGATCGTTATATGCCCACCAATATAATCGTCCGACAATTTATAGCCGAATGAGATATTATAAAGTTCGATCTTAACTGTCATCGGAATAGAACAAGCTCGCTGTTTGCGCGCCGATACGCGTCGAGTATCGAGCATGATCTGCCATTAATCTTAATTTACGCGATATTTAATTTAAGCGTTACGCTCTACGCTGCCGTCTAAGCGCGTCCAATTAAAGTTCACGACTGTTGCGAGAAATAGTCGATCCTCCGATCTCCCGCTTCTCCTCACGAGAAACCGCGAGCTGTTCGTCTCTTTCGTGCTCAAAAGACTCCCGAGGAAGAAGCAGGACGATGTGAGACCGGTCGCGAGCGCGTAAAATCGCACGACGATGACTCGCGCTCGTGGCTTAATTCTAATTTATGTCAGATACGACGTAATTCGACCTTCTCGTTTCGTTCTTTGGACTCCATCCGCAGAAATAATTTCTCGCTCGTAACCGTGCGCCCGAATGCGTTTTCGATACCGCTCAATTAACGATCCCGCCTCGATAATAATCGCGCCGATTGCCAACCTTGTTACGCTCTCGCCTTCTTTCGGAAGCAAACAAACAAACTCGGAGAGGAGGATACGAGGACCGTACGCGAGAGAATTTCTTCGTCTCTTGCGACATCCTCGCGATTAGGGACCGTGTTGAGATTATTCCAAGGAACCTGTTTCGTCTCTTCTCGAATCGAGCAGTGAATGGTCAAGAGTCTCGTCTCCCTCGTCTCTCTCTCTCTCCTCGTCCACGCTCGCTCGCTTCCTCGTGATTGCTGTTTTTGCAGCCTCGACGTATTCAATTATAGGGTATTGACCGAGGCAAACGTTTGCTCTTGGTTTCCCTTCTTCGTTGTTTCGAAGTCCGGATCGGGAGGGAGGGATCGGCATCGGCACAACGATCACCAAAAATCGTTTAAAAATTTACTTTCATTACTCGATATCGCTTTAATGTCTCATCATAGACGGATCTGTAAAATATTCACGATATCACGACGGTCCTTTGTCTTACCAAGAGCGAACGATTCCTTAATATTTCGCGATGACGTTTCATTTCTGTAGTTCCGCACTCCTTCGTTCCGCCACGCTCGTGCGCCTCGTCTACTAATGTCATCCCCTGTCTCTTCCTCTTTCATCCTTTTCAACCCCTACCTCTCTCATGGAGAATCGACTGGCGGCGGTGTCTCGCGTTTCGAGTGCTTCGAGTGCCTCCTGCAAACGAAGAGGGATGAGTAAAAGGGAGAAAGAGAGGAGATGGTTAGCCCGGATCGTAATCCTGGAATGAAAGTTCCGGTAGTTCTCCACTGCTTGAGTCTGCCCTCTCTGTTCCCCGCTATTCCGAGGTGGTTCACGGGAGGGACGGCCAGGGAGACGCAGGCGGTAGCTGCCGCCAGTTTTCGCGACAGGACGATGCCTCGAAGCGGAAGAGATACACGAGAGAAGACGGGACGAGATCGTAAGACCTCGAGAGGAATGTCCGACTAAATGACATCTCGAGTGGGTGCCCTTCGTTTCTCAAGTGGACGGCTCTCTCGCTACTTCACGCGTCTAGCACGATGGGCGGAAGTGAGACACGATGGGTGGGCGATGGTTGGACGGACACTCCATTCCTTCCGTCTCGGTCACTCGATGGTCTTAGGAATTGAGGTTCGAGTTAATTACCGTCGTTCGTCACCGTCGACGAGATCGGCAAACGGCCCAGCCACGGAAAGAGTCAACTTGGGATTCGGTCTTCGAGAGAATTCCTTTCGCCAAGGGAAACTCTCCGTGAATCGATTCACCAGCTGTTCGGAAATTCCTCGGAGGGGTAGGTACGTAACTGGTTGTACGATACTTCGCTGAAAGAAAGGGGTGCGATGGGTAGTCTTGTCCGAGCTGAGAAGCAGTTTATGCCCTGTTACCGATATTCATCGAAAGAAGAATAGAGAGGGAGAGAGAGAGAGAAATTTTCACATGCGATCTCGACTTTAAAGCGCTTCTTTGCTTACTCTAAAGAGTAGAAAAGTCTGTCGTTGAGGGGACCCAAGACACGTCTATTCCATCATGCTTGCGATACGAATTAGAAATAAAATTACAATCTCACTGGTCGCCCGTGCAACGTGAGCTCATTGGCACCGAGCATTCGCCATATTCTCCCGTGAATCACTCACACCGGTAGCGAGGGTAATACTCCGTAATTTTATTTGGCGGAATACTGCGAGGGAGCGGAGTCGCGCACAACCCGGCCTCGCGCGAGCTAATCGCAAACGATTTTCTCATCGGCGCGATTCCAGTTAATCGTGTCTACTCTTCGGGCAAACCCGTTAATCCCGGGCATCGATGTAACTCATCCTCCTCTGGCGCTTCGTCCGGCTCTCGGAGCTTCCGCTCGCCCGCGCATTATAAACGATATTACGAGGCGAACGAGTGTAAACTGGTCATCGAGAAGGGAATTACCAAAAACCGTTACACATTTTCAGGCGCGGCCTCGAACGTGCGAGCGGGATGAGGGGCCGAGGCCGATTGCCGGCGCTCGCGGATCCCAGCTCGAGCCGATGAGTTATTAAACGTCCGCCTGTTATTCCGCTAATTACGGTGCATAATCGTGTGACAAACGCCAGGTTAAATGAAAATTTCCCGCGGCACGACGTTTGTCGATGAGTTTAAAGCGGGCGGGCGCGTGCTCATGCCGCGTTGTTCCCGCTGTCGGTGGCAGCGCGCACCCGATTGTATATCCGGTAACCGGTAACTTTGCTTTTCTCTCTTTGTTCCACTTTTCTCTCATTCCCCAGCTCTTGCTCACATTCACGCCCTTTTCTCTTACACTTGCGCGCACGTTCCCACTCGCTAGCAGATCGTTGAATATGAAATTGTAATTTACCGCGCGCGTGTGCTCCGCATCTGAATATTTACCGAATCAAGGAGAATACCGGCACGCACCGCCTCTCGTGGTCCCCGCGCCACCAAGTGGATCCGCAAATAAATATCCGGGGGATATAAACAATGACCAAATGGCGAATGGAACGGCATCGTCGATATTCAAGAGAGCGGCGAGAGGATCGAGGCCGAAGGACTCGAATGAGTGGTGGTGGGTCGGGGGTGGTAGTGAGCAGCGAAAAGGAGAAGCTAATATCGGCGGAGGCAGTAACGTGGTAATGTATAAATATGTATAGGGACGTGACGGCGGGGGCTAATTTATCGGGACGGTCTATTGTACTCGTAACAACCTTTATCGCCTTTCCTCTCACTCCCCCTTAAATCCCTCTCTCCTCTTTCCACTCTTATCTCTCTCGACGATCCCGTCTCGCGCTTCAGTCGCCGTAAAGCTCGAAGGAGAGCGAAAAAAATACCGAACGACCTTCTCTTTCCTCCTCTTCCTCTTGCTCTCTTTTCATTCTCTGTGCCCCTCCGCATTCTCTCTCTCTCTCTCTCTCTCTCTCTCTCTCTCTCTTTCTCTCTTTTCACGTTTCCACTTGAGCTTCCCGCGGAGATCGAGATCTTTACGCAACCTTATCCTTATCGGCGCTCCATTCCTTCGCTCCCTTCTCCCTCCGGCCCTCCGCTCTCTCCGCCGCGAAACATCGGCTTACACTTTTACGGGCTTTTAACAGCCCCGTGATATACACGCGATTATTGCCAGAGGACCGAGAATGGACGTGGCAGGAGCGAAGGGAGGAAGAGATGGGTGGAGAAAGGGAGGACGTGCGAGTAAGAGAGATTAAGAGAAGAAGTAAGGAAAATAGGTAGCGTGGTTGGGTGGCAAGGAGGGTACGAGGAAGAGGGGCAGGTAGGTTTGAGATTAACCGTAAATCGGCCGAGCCTTCTTAATCTCGAGCGACGGGGAGTCCCGGTGAAAAGGTCGATCGAACCCAATCAAGAGATCGTAATATCTTTCTCGCTCGATATCTGCGAGGATGGGGTGGCCGACCTTTTTTTTTCCACTAGGCTTCTACCTTTTTTCCAGTCCCTTCGCCGCTGCGCCCTCCCGTGGTCAAAGGGCACCAGATCGATTTGCCTTCCCTTCGAGGATGACCGAATCATTCGGCCATCCCCGTCTACTTCTTCTCTCTTCTTTCCTCGTTCCTCTGCCGATACTCTCCCCAGGGTGAAACGCTCCGACGTTCCTTTTCACGGCTATAATGGACGTTTACTTATCACGTTGCAACGTCACAAGCGTCCCTATTCCCTCCGTCCTCTTCTCACTGTCCGGCTGCGCCGGACGTGTCGAACGGGGAGAGCGAAATAAACGTGTTTCGCGAAAAAAGTCTTAACGGACGTTATGAGGAACGTGGGAGATTTGAGGAAGAGAGACGGAGAGGGAGAGAGAGAGAGAAAAGGATGGACAGGACAAATTGAGAAAAGAGGAAGTGAGAGAGCGCGGAGTACGGGAGGTGGGCCCCACGGGAGCGTCGCTCGTAATTACTAGCCAACGGAACTGAAACTGATTGCGCTAAAACAATTAAGAAACGTGACTCGTTCCGACGAGATATCTAATTACGGCGCAGACCCGATGAACGCATCGGCCATTAGCGAGAATGCTTCGTTGTTGCTTCATTGTTCGTCCTGGACGCACCACCACCCCCGCCTCGCTCTGCCTAGCTACTTTCGAAGAACAGTGTCCAATCTGCAATTTCTCCCGTACGTTCTTGCGTTACGGCAGTTCTTTCGTGAGCTTCTCAGAACGAATTATCGCGAGGCCCTGACGGGTAACGTCTTTCCTAGAACGGCGGATGCTCATTTTGTCGTAACTTCGTTGCTGAAGTGTCTTCGCGACGCACCATTTCCTGTCTTACGTTCTTCGTCAGTTTTTTTTCTCCGTCACAAGCTAGGTCTGTTTAGCCTTACGTTTTAAAAGTCAGTCGATTGGGTCACGTGTGCTCGCAACTGACTAACGTCACGAAGCAAGATCGCGAATCTCGTTGATCGCGAAAGCGCGTGATCGTGAACGCACGCTACCATTACAACTACTTTCGCCCACCCTCCTTCTGCCTTCCACAATTCAACGTAGAAGCTCTCGTTTCTTTAATCTCAATTCATCGATCATCCAAGAACATTCCAGCCGCGACGCGACGGAGCTGAAATGCGTGCGACTCGAGTGTGAATTTTCCGCGTGTCGTGCACCGCCGTAGCAATCCCGAGAACGTGGTAGCGAATTTTCTCACAAGATTTCCTTTCGCGCGAGAAATTAAATCCGCGTGGTGAGAAACGACAGACACGATATCCTTCGTCGTTACTTATCGAACGCGTAAAACCATCGGCGTCGTTCTCACCATTGGCACCCGCAACCCCGTGAATTCTTAGACTGCGCAGACGCATCTTCCGTCCCTCGAAACAGCAGAAAAAATTGAGCGATTCCGCTTAAGTGCCCAACCCTCTTCGTGCATATCCAGGCGCGCACCCATTCACGCGTACGCGCAAGCCTTCCACCCACACGACCGCGGGATGCTTACATCGCGATTTTGCTCTCTCGCAACATCATTACGGCATGCATCAGATAAAAGCGTAATTAAAGGGTTCGCGCGCGTACGTGGCCGCCATGTTGCGTTTGCCGTGGTCTGCGGGAGGATCACGCCGCGCGGAAGAGAGGTGAGTCGTGCGCGAGCGTCGAAGGACGGAGGGGGTTGCTGTAGTGGTGGTGGTGGTGGTGGTTGGAGGGGATGGTGGAGTAGAAGAGCCGGGAGATCGGAAGCCGGCAAATTGTAAAACGTGACGCAGATTACGCGCAATGGCGGCATCCGGCCGTACTAATAAATTATCATCGACGACCTCAACGCGTTGGCAGAAAACCGAAGAGCAGGCAGGACGATTTTCAATTTTTAACGATTTGTCGAGGAGCGTTTTAGAAGCGGTTATCTGTTAACGATTATTCATGAAATCGCACGGCTGAGATAGCGCGAATAGACGATTATGGACGTCGGAATGAAAAAAATCCGATCACGCGGCGCAGTTTTGTCGAGCGAATACTTTTCTGTCGTAGAAATCGTGCAACAATGCATCGCGTCGCGGCCGTAAAAAAATTTTCGTGCGTCGTATGCGCGACGAAAACGAGGCCTGTAACGCAGTGCGTAACCGGTAAACCAATACGCTTGTATTTACATGGACGCGTACAGCATTCTCAGTCCTCCACTCACCCCCGGCTGACCCCTCAACCACTCCTCTCTACCACCCACACCTGCCGCCGCGAATGTCCGCAAATAACCAATGCAGTGCGATACGTCAAAGCTCTGCGCGAGTCATAAATTTGAATTGCGCGCGGACGACAAAACAGGCCGGGGTCCATTTGTAGATTGAATTGCCGATATTAACGAAAAATTCATTAAACACATGGGATTTATAGATTATTGGTGGTGTGCGCGTTAATGCTTCGGCAGGCGGGGTGGCCAGGACGATTCAGTCGTGTGCGAATCTCTCTCGGGCGTGCACGCGAGCTCTGCAGTTTGGCTTTTGAACGAGAGATAAAGGCATCCCGGCGTACTGCCTATTTCAATTGTTTAATCTTTATTGCCACGGAGCACCTGACCGTAAATATCTTGATTTAATGTTCGGCCCCGCCATTATCGATCCGCGCCAAAGGATCCGCTCGACGCCATAAAACATGACTTACGTCCCACGCGCGCCGCGCGAGACCCCGACGTTAATTAACGGGGACGTCTGTGAGTCTTAAATCTCGCGTGAATCGGTCCCGTTTCGACGCCTCCTGTTCGATGCACTCACCGCCGACACGCGGCGCTCTATAATCCCAGATGTAAACGATCGAGCATTGTTTATTATGCAGGAGCTACCGATACGCAGACCTAACGGCCGCGACGATCCCTCAAGCGTTTTCGAAGAACGATCCGACGATAAATACTACCGCGGGATTCACTTATTATGAGCGAGTATCGTGCTTGTTATTCGTAACAGACGTCAATTAATTATTACCAAAGGGAAGCATAGCGTGACCTACCTGCCGCGTTGTACAATCTGTTCTTTCATTTCATCTCTTCTCTTATTTACACTGAAATATTCTCAAGATATATTCATCCCTTTTGTCATCGTCCTCTGATCTTCGTATATTCAAGGACAAACATAATATGAGCCGTGAATCGTTAAGGGGTAGAGAATAATCTCGAAGAACGTTCCAATGCATATTCGTAAAAAATATTTTGAAAGATTCTTCTTCCTTCACGATCGTATCTCCGTCGAAAGAACTTTACCCAACATTCTAATAAGAAGCGTGTACATTTTTTAATTCGTTCGATCTTCGTTGGTACTCTCGACTACGAACACGTGGCCACAATTTGAGAAAATAAAATATATATGGTGGATGCGCCTGACCGACTTTACGATCCGTGAGAATACTTCTCGCCTACATATAATAATCGGCAATGGTTGCGCGCAATAGCGAGAGTCTTTTGTACGAATTTATTCCGTGGCATATTTTACGGGTTTCGTACGACAGTGGTACGAGCATTTCAACTAGCATATAACGCCCCACGATCAACATAACGCGTGGCCGGTCCGCTTTCACATCGATTTCACGAGCTCGACGGCCGCGACGAATCGATCTTCGCATCGCGCACCGTATATTCGTCTGTAAAAAATTTGTGAACACTTCTCCAGACGCTTGGTTTCGGATTGTAAGTTGGAAGTCGCTTGCGAGAGTGAATATTCGACACGCGGTTTCTTTGCGTCGATTGCTTGGAGAAAAGGGCCAAGGGAGATTTCGTAATTTTCAATAAAGTAACATAATCGCCGAGTAATGTATTTCGTCGACATGCTTACTCGCGAACACTCGAGAGATTACGCATGTGGCCGATTAAAGGCGCCACCAAGGCTGCATTTCTCACCGTTTTTACAGACAATTAATTTCAATTTATTCTCGAGCAGGTTTTGCTTCCGCATAACGGGTCCTCACCTTTGACTCGTGACCCTCTGTTACTTGCGCTTCTTGCATACCACGCGAGGCAAATCTTTACCTCCGTTTGGAGAAACGCAATTGCTCGTGAGGTAACGTTTGCGCGGATATTTTTGCGCACGATAAAGTTGTCCCTGGTCGTTACGATCCCCTCGACCAGATTTTTCATCGCGCAGAGACACACGGGATTCGACGGGCGCGTCGCCGTCATGACGGGAAAGTTTGATTTATAGTATTTGACATACGTATCGCGACGACAAATATTTCTATATGTATTTAAATGTAACTATTCGTATCGCCTATCGCTGAATGCATTTGTGTCAGAAGGTTATATGCAAATGGCCGTTTAAACGCGAGTCACTTTTATATGCGCGAGCTACCCCGCGATGCGCGCGCGCACGCGTATGCACTCGCACTCTCAGTTGCAGGACAAAGAAAATAAAATAAAAAAAGCGTTTTTTCATATTGTTTTCTAGCCGCGATTTTCAGTCGAAGCGTTTTGTCGCTTCGAGGACTGCGGTCGTGCTTCGGAACGGTCAATTTTACTTAAGCGCGTTCGTCGAATTCGAAGACTCAAGGATTATATTTCTGGTTTTGTTTTTGTTTTTTTAACCACATCGACGTTCAACGCGGCGTGGAAACAGTGGCAGTTTCGAAATTGAACAGTTTAACTCTTTGCTCGCGATAAACGCGCGATCGCGAAAACAGACGCGCATTCCTTCCGACACATCGCTCGGTTGGATGCGCGCGTAACACGCGATTCTTCTTTCGCACAGGTAGGCAGTGGAGAGGCGCACCTGTATGGGAGTTTCACGAGGGCCGTTGCTTTGGTCGCGAGACTGGCTCCGATATTCTCAGCACGCTTCGGCCTCATCCATTATCGTTGCCCGGACACGTTTTTCACGTGTGCCCAGCGCGCGGCGTCTCCTTCACTTTTCGACGACGGCGCCCTTACGACGAGGAGAAAGAAAAAGAACAAGAGACCGAAGGAAGCAGAAGAAGGAGAGGAGAAAAAGGGAAAAGGACGTCGAGGTGTTTCGCCGTGGGTAACGAACGAAGGTGGAACGCTTGAATATATTCAAAGGAATTCTTCGCGTTCCACAATAAGGATCCGCGCGACACTTCGAAGACGGGAGAACGACAGGCGACGAGAAAGAAAAGAAAGAAGGAAAAAACGTGGCGCGAAGAATCGGACGATCGTCGTTTCTTTCGGCTCCGGTGCCAACGTGCCCCGCCGTCTGTCGAGGGCTCCCGCGCGAATCCCCTTGCGGAATACTTAATAAAGAGACGTTTGACGTTTCACCGCGCTCGCGCGCAGTGGAGTGCGTGTCGCGCGGGTAGTAATTAGTAATTGTGCTCGCGCGCGGTGTGGTCCCGTGAGAATCGTACTGGAAGACCGGTGCGAAATTCTCCGCAAGCGCACGGTGAAACCAGGGGAGACCTTTTCACCGTTTGCGCGACAGACATCCTTCTTCCAATGGACTGCTCGATTCGAGATCCACAGGGGACCGGAAATTGTCGAGGGGCTACGATGTTAATTGGTTCCGGTACTGAGCGAGCGTTCACAGGGTAACGACGCAGTTGGACGAGGAGTCCTTCGATTACTCTGTATTATATCCGATCTCTGCTCGATTCCCTTTTTCATAAACTTTAAAATCAAGAGAGGAAAGTAGTAGGGTGCTTCGAGCCCTTTGAATTTTTGTCCAATAACTCGTGAGAAGCATAGGAAGTGAGCAAGAGGAAGAGAGAAACGGTGAGTAGATCGACTGGAAGGGAAAGGATGGGACGGAAGGGCAAGAATAAAGTGAAGGGTGGAAAGGAAAGGAGTGGGGGCGGAAGAGAGGACAAAACTCACCGGTTCTACCGGTCGTTTCTGGGTGCACCGTAATCGTAATAACTATTCTCCTACCGTGGAGCAGCACCATCCACTCCGCGTAAACACTAACATAAATTCTACTACGGCCCTCTCTCTACCCCCTCCGATCCTCTTTGCCCGCTTTGCTTCTATCCCCAGCCCACCTCCGTTCTCCTCCCCATCTTCGCGTTACGGTCCTGGCCATCCCGAACCACCGTTAACTGTTACGGGCCATCTAACGTTTCTCACCGTCCGCTTAGCCGGCCGTTCGTTCCTCTTGCGCTCGAAACAAATGAACGAACGAAGGAGAGATCGAATGCTGGTACCAGAGAGAGAGAGAGAGAGAGAGAGAGAGAGGGGGGGGGGTTGAAGAAGAAGCAGAAGAAGATACGAGAGGATGAGGTCCTTCTGTGTGGCCAGCATTTCCCATTTCCTTGATCGATCTCGCTCACCGCGATCGGGACAATGATGGAAACGAAGGCGCGATCCAACCCCAACCCCCCACCCCCCGTGATTAATGACTCATTCTCGATGGAATAACAGATCGTAAGGAGAAAACCTTTTTCGCGGTATTATGCTCCCCGGTCCCGCGGTGAGATTCGTATCGCGGATACCAGAAGATTTCTGCGAAACGAGATTTCTTTCACTCGTCGATGCTCGCCGGGAGAAAGGATTGGAGGCGTCAGGGGTGGAAAGCAATTATCAGGATATCAGGGAGAATTGATTATGAGCGGAAGATCATTATTCATCGAGCGTATTCCAAGGTAATGGTACCGTCGCTCTATGCCAATCTCGGGTTCGTTATCGATTAAGCTTAATTATAATTGAAAATTCGTAAAGTGTCGTCGAGAGATAGGAATTGCTAATCTACGATCTTTAATAATCTACGTAATTCCTGGAAATAGAATTTCAATCCCGCGGCGTTATGTTGACGGGTCGACAAATTTGAAGGATCCCCAGTAATCGTTCGAAAACTCGCGAAGAACATTCGGAAGAGAGCGCCCGTTTAACGAATTTGCCACTCGACTGGGACGGGATTGCACGTTCTTCCAGATTCACGAGATTGTAACGCGCTGCGCTCGTAGATTTAATTGCATTATGGCGTAAGGGGATTTTGTAATGGAGTCAATGTCGGATTTCTCGTACAGCGGGGAAACTCGATGCTCCGAACGCAGTGGAGAGAAGAGGGTAACACTTGCGACGGTCCCTCGTCGATTGAACAAGACATGGCGTTCGAGCGATACCGGAACGGAGAATTGGTAGTTAGTACGCATGTACAACGTTACAGCCCTCATAAATGGAGTCTATTTCCTCCGACCCCTCGGTTGCGCGCGCGCGCGCGCGTCCATTCCCATCTCACAATCAGTTATGTAGAGCACACTACGTTTCCTTCGGCAATAACGGACGTTGTGATTGCCCCGATAGCATGCCGTACCGATTTGAATTGCGCGTGTAAATAAATAATACCAAGGGTATCGTGAAAATTAACTATAGGTCGTCACGCGTGATCGTTCGCTACCAAGGTAAGAATTCTCACGGCCCATATCGAGAATTTAAATTCGATACCCGGAGGTGATACGAATTCTGTGAAATTTGTTGAAAAATCCAGTCAGACCGACCGAATTTTTGTACAAGGCTGAAGTTCCACTTCCACGTCGATTCTCTGGCACGTCGGCTACCTCGCCGTGCGATCCACCACCGAAGATCGTCTCTTACAATAATCTCTCATTCCAATCTCCCGTAGCTTCGCTCATTAAGAATCTCCGATCCAACTCGAGCACCCGAACACTTCAAGCGAACACCCACCCTCTCCTTTGGATCAAGAAGATTGCGTTGGCCCACCAGCACCGGCGCGATGCCTTCCCCTCGTTTGGATGCACTTCGAAAATTCAGTCACGCACGCCAGCGCGTGAAGAAGAGGCGGTGGAGTAAAAAAATAAAAGGAAAATAAAGGCTTGTACTTGCCGCATCGCGCTCCTCGAGTGGACGCGGGTCCGTGGAACGGCAAGAAACTGGAGAAGGCGGGGAAGCACGCAGGCATGGAGGGGAGGAGAATATGGGCGCGATGGTCGAACGATGCGAGCGACAGGCTTCACGGTTTATCCGACGAGCCAGGAAGACCAGGGAAGCCTATTACATCGTATCCCACTCGTGCTTTGGGTTAACAGACCTGTCCCCTTCTCTCGCTCTCTCCATCTCTTTCGCACTCTCTAGCACATAGGACGATGTACCCATGATGCATGACACGCGGTGTCAGGTTCCAATACGTCGGTGCACTCGTGAAAGCAAGTTCTGTGCTCGATGTAAAATATCGTTGATCCGGTACCGATTCGTCGTCGTACGTCGGCTGGTACGCGTGCCGACGACGGAACGGCATATGAAACTGCTGGCTGGTTCTCGTGGTGTTGATGCTCTGGCGGGTACGACACTCCTGCGGAGAAGATACGACGAGGGGGGGACCGTTGGTTTCACCCGACTGACGCGTGTAACGATCACGATCGACGATTAGACACGGCCGTGAGTAGGGTTAGGGTGGATACACAGTAGGTATGTATATCTCAACGTATTGCGTTCCTTGTTATTCTGTTTCTAATTTTTACATGGCGATTTTATGGGCGGAGCCTGCGACGATCGAGATCGATAGTTACGACAGAGTTCGCACTTCGTTACTTTACGATCGATTTTTTTTCATTACGATCTCCTTTATCCGACCGTTCTTCTCCTTTTTCTTGTGGCACAAATAAGGGGCTCCAGTGATTGGGGGTTATTACACGATGGTCCTCTTCGACTATTTGGAAGAGAAACGTGTACCATGTGGTCCAGTTCACGGTTCGGTGTCGTTGGGATCGTTTATTTTTCGGGATCGAACGAGTTCTCTTTTATTTCTCGAGCCCTGGTTTTCTTCGGCCCCTCTTTTTCCTTCGACCTTCGTACTAAATTTTACGGTAGAACCGCGGGAGCGTCGTCGTGACGCATTCGACGATAACGATCACGATCGGATTCATCTCTTTCGATATTTTCAACCGCCTCCGGTATCTTTCCATCGATTATTTTCGAGAATCGAGCCCTCCTCGATTACATCCCTTTCTTTCTCCTTCTTTTTTTGTCTCTCACGCGCGTTTGGTTTTATGGGATAGTTCATTGGGAGGTCCAAGATCGATCGTGCGAACCACGCAAAGGTGGCAATGAAGTTAGGATAAGGTGCTCTCGAGGAAATGGAAAAGAAGGGAGTGGGTTGTAATTACCGCGGGCGTTACAGGAAGAATTGGACGTTTAGAGTTTCTACCCAGGGGGCAATCGAATCGCCGATCCTTGTTCCATTGCCGATTACACGGTGTATCGAGCGAACGAACCGTTTTGGATTTCAATTTCTCGCCCATTGGATACCTCTGTATGGGAACGAGCATGCCGTCCCGTTCGCGTTACTTCCTTCTGTGATTAGCGTGACGGGATTGCAGACTCAGAAAGCACCGACAACTTTCACGCCCATCGCAGAAGAGTACAAATTCTCGTCGGTAGTTCCATCCGTCCCGCCTATTCCCGCGTATTACGTCATCGTTAAGAGTCTAACCTCAAGACCCACGCCCCAACTCTCCGCCAGAGAAACCAAGCAAAATATTTCAGAATGTTTCGTTTACTCGAAAAATCTCGCTATAAGGAATATTGTTAATCGAGATGCACGCACTCACCTCCTCGACGCGCGCGCGTGTTCTTCGATCCTCGAAGCAGATTTAGGAGGGAACCTACCTTCCTAGATACCCGCTCGATGAGGATTAGGAAGTGATTTGCAGGCGATTCCCGATAACGATGGAAACGCGAAAGCCCGAATTTATCGCGATCGGAGAGTGAGAGAGAGTTCTCGGCAGTCATGAAGCCTCCGGGCCCGTTATCTACTGGCAGAAGCTACTGAATTCGAGGGCGAGTCGACCAGAGCACCGGACGCTACGCGGATATACTTTTTTCCTTACGGTACAGTTAATGATGTTCAATCCACTTTAAGCGCGACTTCATTCCACCCCCGAAATACACTTTCCTCTCCTATCTTGACCTGTTCAAGTAGAATTTGTCGAGAAATTGCACTAACTATGAATATCGAACGCTTTATCCGACAAAAAATTCCTTCTTCCTTCACGATCGATATTAATTTCTCGCTTACCCCGCTGTCTTCTCTCTCACACACACACGCACACACAACCCTCTTCCTTCTCGGACAAGCCCAAGACCCCGTAGGGTAACCCGTTGTCGCGTTTATTCCACGCTCACTGGCTTGCCCCGAAAATCCTAGCGGCACTACTACCGGCGAGCGAGGTCTGCGCCAGGGCGATTATGGCGACTCATTAGCCGAGCCGGTAAATCACGGTGATCTCGGCGCGAACGAGAGAGAGAAAATGGTGGAGCACTAGGAGGGATAGAAACCAGAGGGGAGAATAAGGACTAGGAACGTGAGCGTGGAGTTTGCTTTGCGAGAGGAGAGAAACAGGCGCGAAGGATCAAGGGAGAGAGAAGGAGAGGAAGAGAGAGAGAGAGAGAGAGAGAGAGAGAGAGAGAGAGGTGAACACGACGCGATACGTTACATCCACTCGCGAAGGAGAAAGTTAAAGACTTAGGATCTTAAGATCTCCGAGGCGTGCGATTATGGATGTTACGTGCGGCCCTGCCTCGCGTGGAAAGGGATTACGTGAGCGTGTGGCGCTACACATTGAATTGAAGAAAAATCCATCGCTGCTTTAATGGCGGGTTCGTGTTGGCCGTAGAGGACTCCACGAGAAAGAAAGGCAAGTCGATGAATGCGACGAAGATTCACAAAAGGCGCGTATTAATAAGCAAATTTAAATGAAACGCCACGGGCCGCGATGCGAACTCAACCCAAGGTGTACCCGTAAAGTTTCCTTCCTTCGAGCATTAATGCGCTCTCGGCGTCGCGACTCTTTGTTTGTTCGCGGCGGACATTATAAATATTCCCCTGCGAGAAGAAAGGGAAAAAAGGAGGTGTAAGGGGGAAGAAGAAGAAATTGTCGACCTCCGTGGAAGAGAAGGGACGAGAGGTGCGACAGTCAGTGAGCGAATGAGCGCATTTATCCTCCGAAGTCCGCGGAAGCTCTCTCGGCGCCGGCTATTCGATATTTCACTGTTATGCGCGAGGGGCGCCGAATTTGCATATATAATCGAAAATATTGCACTGTCAATGCCATAATAGTGGGAAGGGAGAAAGAAAAAGGGAGTCGCGTTTAACTGGGCGATGAGGAAGGGCCAGAGGAGTTCGAAGAAGGGTAGAGGGGAGAAATGGTGAGAGAGAAATTGAAAGAGAGGGAGAAACGGAGAGGGAGAGAGAAGGCAAGAGCAAGTGAGAGATCTGCTGTGGAGTGGCAGAGAGAACGAGAGGGACGAAAGAGAGGGAGGCTCGGCTCGGCGAAGGGGACAGGTGCGGCGAGCGTGCCCGAAGCCGACCGAGACTAGACGGAAACTCACGAGCGCACTCGCGACAGTTCCTAGCAGTGTTCAATGGTTTCAGTACCGAGCCGCTACGGGTCAAGACTCGATGTGGTTCCGTCGCGAGTAGAATCTGTCGCGATTTCGGTCCCGGACGATCCCATGTCGCGGTACGAGTGATCGCGGCTGAACTTACTTCTCCTTTTTTAATTAATCCCCGCGAAGTGAGAACTCCGTGACATTTCGTCGAAAAGGACCGACTTCCTTCGTGGATCATCGATCGACGGTGATATTTAAAATTACGTAGCCTGGAAGCTGTTTAGAAAGTGCGTGAAAGAATACTCGGAGTCTCCGAGGGACTAATATACGGTGACAAAGGGGTTTTCGGAGTACAGTTTCCATTTTCTTAAAATTATAAAAAAAGTATCTTTTTGCATGAACTTCCGGTGATCCTTTCGCAGAGACGCTCAACTGTTCGTCGAAAGCCCGCGGACTGGGCGCGTGCCGCTCCATAAGCGCTGGAAGGTGCCGGCGGCGCGTAGACACCGGGGCACGTGCCGCGCGTGCCGGCAACGGTACATGCGTACGTACGATTGTACGGCGATTGGCACGAGTGGGAGTGAGTGTATGCACGTCACCGTTTCTCGATCAAGCGATCCTCCAGCAACCAGGAGAGGGAGAAACGTCGTCTGAGATAATTTCAAGGGGTAAAAAAAGTCAATCCACCCTCTCGCGACTAGATTCAAACGTCGAATCTCGTGCCCTCTTAAAAGCGGACTACGGGCTCGAGTTAAGGAACTTTTGGACCCGCTCCAACCCGCTCGTCACGATCGATAAATCCTCCTCGCGTTGCTCGCCGCTCGCCCTCCTACCACCCCCGGTCTACCGAGCGATTTTGGATGCGGCGACGAGTAATGAGTCGTGAGATAGCAGGAGAGGATCGGCGCGCGGGCCCGCGTGCTCATTCGTGGTTAGTGAGCCGGTAAACAACGAGGAGAGAGGACTCACTCTCGTCGCAGATCTTCCGTCGAAGCGTTCTTTCCCCGATGCTATGCATTAGCAGTTGCGCGCAGACCTCGTTGTCATCATCAAGGACATTTTGGATGCTCTGTGAAAAGGAGGAGAGAGGAAGTGAATTTTAGGAAAGTGAATTGTTTTTTTTTTTTCGATACTCCAAAAATCGTGCATTCCCCGATCCTGGATTATATCGCGTCAACCACGAGGGACTTCGAAGGTGAAAATAGAGAAATCACTCGAGTACACGCGACACCGTCGTGTCTCGTTTTACCACGATTCCTTGAATACACGAGGGTTAAGAAAAAGCTCAGTCTCGACATCGAATCCATCCACGGCTTTCTTCGCGCGATGAAAACCTCCCACCGTTACTCACTCGTGTAGAAAAAAAAGAAGGAGGGAGATCTTTTAGGCGGAACGAGACCAGACACGTTCGGCTTACGTACTATCGAGGGGTTGCGACGCTTTCGCGGTGGATCACGTAGAAAGGAACAACGAACCCCTTTAGCCCCCTTAACCCCGTTTGAGGCACCTTACCGGCCCATCAGCGGGCGAGAACAAGGAGGGAAAAAAAAGATCAGTTGGCGAGGAGACGTGCGAAGGAACGAGGCGAAAAATTTTCCAAGAGAAGATTTCGCGAGAATTTCGAAGATCAACTTCCGCGACTCCAGGAACGTCGACCCCCTGCAAAGAGGAACGACTTCTCGGCAGTAAGAAGTCGAGAGAGAAAAGGAAAGTAGGAGAAGGTAAAGTGGTAAGAGGAGAGGAAGATCAACGAAGACGACTGCTACGACGACGGCAAACGACACGGCGCGTGTAACGTGAAAGCCACCGACCGACGCCACGGTCGTCGTCGTGGGGCGTCGCGACGCTATGACGCGATGCTACACCGTGACTTGCCGCGGATACGACAACGAGAACCAGAAAGGGCGGAACGAGGAGGTGGCGCGTGGAAACGAGAGGACGGAGGAGAGCATCGCGTGCAAGGGGAAGAGCTGGAACGACTGCGACAAAGGGAGAAGCTGTGGTGTTGGAGCTGCCTGTGCTGGAGCTGCGAGTGGTGCTGGGGCGAGAGGTACTGCAGCTCCGACGTCCTCGACGGCTGCTACTGGCGGCGGTGCCGGTACTGCAATTAGTGCGGGGATTCACAACGAGACTTACGTAACGACCGAGGGAGAAGGGCGAAGGGCGACGGACGTGTAGGTACGCGGAGTCGTGGGTGTCGCGATTCTTGAGGGTGCGCGAGCGAGCGAGTAAGCGAGCGCGCCTTATCGTGCCGAACGAGAGGGAAAAGTGTGTAAGTGCGCGAGAAAAGCGTGGGTTCGGGAGCCAGGGGTAGGTGGGATAAAAGGGTGAGAGGGAGAAGAGGACAAAATGTGGTGGAGGTGCCAGTGGAGTGCCACGACGACGACGACGGTGTTCGTGTTGGGAGTTGCCCTGGTGTACTCGCAGGTCGAGATATCTGATCTGGATAAGCCGAGTGAGTTATGCACCCAGTTACCTTTACTATTTATGCCCATTGTATTGCCCTCGAAATCCACCTTTCCGCCCCCTTTTCGCGCGCATTTTCTTACCGCGGTTGCCTTGTTTCTTCGACTGCTTATTCTTCGTAGTTGTTGTTGTCGTCGTTTACTCTCCGTCGCGTGGCGAGGCCGCGCGTATGAGAACGGCAGAAAAACATTTTCCGGAGTCGTGATTTTTTGCATATTAATCGGCGCGGAGAAAGGTATTGCGCGATTGCGTCTTTCAATTGAATTTTATTGCGAGTCGACTGCTAGGCTTTGAATGGTAGCTTAAAATTCTCGTCCACGCTCTGCGACGAGAGTCGGACGAGCTTTACGCCAAGATTTGAGAGTCCGCCAATGGTGTCACGGCGCTATCGAACGCGGGGCAAACGCCCGAGTGAGTATTTTAAGGACAATAAACGCTTTGGCACGGGAGTCGGAAATGGAAGGAATGCTTCCGATTGAAATCACAGAGCATCGCGTGATCGTAATTGTTCGGCTTTCCTCCATTCCTACCTGACGAGAGGAGGGGCGGAAGTAGAAATGTCCGTGTAATTGGAAACCTCATGGGGTACGAAGAAAATATTTTCAGCACGACGGACAGGGGAAAGGAGAAAAATTGCACCCAGGGTAAACTTGGAGATTCAGAAATTACTCGAGCTCGAGGGAGTGACGAGTTCGTAAATGCTGAAGAATCTTCAGTTCTTTTCATTATACCCCTTTCCTTTTTTCCTCCGCTCTTTCGAACGAGCAAGGGTGGATTGCCAAGAAGTCCAGAAAACTGTATCGTGTCTCGGTCCACTGGAATCTTTTTAAATGAACTTGACATTGCACAATTTCACAGTACAAACGAATCCTCGCTTATTTTTCGGGAGGGAAGATTTCTTTGTACTACGCATGCATTCTTTCGAAACATTACACGTCCGAAATAAACGGCAATAACGTTTATTTTTCTCGCGCAAAGTAAGCTTGGCTTAAAATTGTGAAGCTACCTTGAACATATGTAAATTTTGACCCGCGATAACAAGGAAGAATAACGTCGGTTTAATTAAATCTCGTTGCAGCGAGTACTTTAAGCGTGCAGTTTTCATTAGGGAAAGAAAGGAATTTCTCTCATTAAGCCAATGAAATTTCGGGCGCCTCGATGGCGTGCTTTTTTGGCCGGCGAAATTGCGAGATAAAGATTAAAGCGACGCAAATTTTCTGACCTCCCTTCTCTCCTCTCTTTTCCTCGAATTTTCCGTCGACGTGTATATAGATAGAGACGAGGGGAGAGCAAAGACGTCTAGAAAGAAGCGTACATACAAGCGGGGTGGCGATAAAAGCGTCTAGAGCAAAAATTCTCATGAGTAGAAAGTTTCGAGGACTTCTATCTACGGCTCCCCCCGAGACACTTTCAATCGCAAGCTCTGCTCCGTTAATCTCGAAGGATCGAAGAGTTTTCGCGTTTGTAAGGAATTTCTTTCGGGCGAATTGGACACACCGCGAGAAGATTGCCCACTGAAAGTGGTGCGCTTGTTCTCTTCCCGATTCCCAGCCACTTCAGACGAACACAGGAGGGTGAATAAAATTTCTGGTGAAACTTCCTCTTACAAAAATACAGAAATTTTCAGAAAATTTTTCATCGACGCAGCTTCTCTCATGCGCCTTTCCAAAGACGACCGACAAAATTCTTCGACAAAAAAATAAAGCGAATTCTCCATGCTATACTACATTGAGCAAGAATCTATCCTGCTCTTTTCCCCCTTTTCATTTTTCCCAACTCTCCTCGCCCATTTCCCTCCCCATCGTATTCTTCGATCTGACGCGGCAATCATTCACACCTTTCATTCGACACCACCTTCTCACTCCACCCACGTCTCTTCTTTTCATAATTTTCGTATTTTCCACCTCGCATCGTTCGATTCTTGCGCCCTCCGCTCGCGCGTTTTCGTCGAAAAGACGAGCGGAGGAATCCTCTCTTCGAAATTCCTCGGAAATTCGAAATTACCCTTTTGCCATCGTGTCTCCGCACTCTCGTTCGGCCTGGCGCGTCTGGTTCGCTCGCTCGGCGTGCTTAACTCGTCGTCGCCTCCTAGTCGAATTAAGAGGTCCTTTAAGCGCGACGATACGCTCTCGCCGTTCGTACACGTAGGGCACGTCGCACCTGGGCGAGAACCACGAGAAGAAATGAAATACGCTGTGTCACTTTGCCGAGAGCCGCACCCCGGGTTTTTGAGGAACGGAGGACAGCGCGCGGAGGTTCGTGTTTCCATTAAGCCGTACAACACCGTGAGTGAAAGAGGGTAGCTTTCGCGAGGGAGAGAGAAACGGAATGAGGGACGTGTAAAGGAGCGCGCGCGTGCACGGGTGGCCGAAGTCGCGTGCAAATTATCGTCTTCGTCGAGAACGTACAAGAGGGTTCCTACCCTTTCGCCCTCCTACCATCTCTCACCCTTCTCCTTTTTCTTCTCTTGGCCAAATGCTTGGACTACGTCGTACACCGTCTCCACCACCACCACCCCCGGTGGTGCCTTCCTATCCACGGAGAATGACAAATGGGCGCCCATTAGGCCGATTTCGTGGTCATTCCGCGGCTCTTCGTTGTCGCTTACTCTCTCTATTTCTCTCTCACTTCGGTCTTCATTCTCTTTCTTCCCGAATCCTCCATCTCGCATTCTTTCTTTCGTTCACCCTCCCGACAATGAGTGTCACACGCAAAAAATTAATTACCCCGTGATGCGCTCCGTCGCCTCCGTACCAAAGTCTCGTGGCTTTCTTGCTGCCGTTTTACTCGCCGGTGATTCGAGGAGCAGCGAAGAAAGATGGCGAGAGGAAGGGGGTGGATTGTTCTGAAAGGAGAATAGTTGCACGATAATTATGAAGTCATACTTGGCGAGAAGAAGATCGCGGAGAAAGTTTGGATGACTCTTGTGGTAAGGGAGCACGCGAGCGGCAAAGGAGGGCAAGTTTCGATGCGCACGTGTGTTAATAAATTACTTGGCTCCGTCACAAATTGTCATGACTGTTCGAACACGCTCCCCTCGATGGCTGATAAAATCTTTAGTATCCCTATTCCCTATGTGCTTCGTGCATCTGTAAATTTCCATTGGACGCCGTGAATGCGTAGTTAATAAATGCACACGCCCTAATTGTAAATTCTCCTTCGCGGTTCGACCCGACATTACGGGTTACTCGATCGTAACGATCTTCCCTAATGATCCTTAAAATTAGCTCCAACGAAATCCAAACACCCTTGTAAGGAGGTGGAGGAGGAGCTGAGAACGACGTTGTTCGAAAAACGCATAAAAACGCAATGATCTTGTGGGGACGACCGTGTAACGACCTAACCGAGAAACCGAGAAAACATAAATACACGTGTTGGGGGACCGGAGGAGAACTTCACGCACACGCGTCTTTCGTTAATTCTCTCCCTTTCGCTCACGCGTTACGTGCCGAAAGTTCCGTCCCAGTTCGGGGACGAGCAGGTAGGCGGGAAGATATTCCACTTAGTCGCGACATTTCGTGGTGATATATTAGCTTTCTTAGTGACACGATAATTGTGCTTTCTCCCTGCGCGCCGTCCTTTCCTACCGCGTTGGGGAGACCTCGGAGAAAATGAGTCGTTGTGTCCCGTTAATTGTTCGGGGCACGAGAAATAAGCGTGAGCAACGACGCGAAACCTTCCTCGAGTATACTTGCGCGCGCTCTCGCTCTGTTTTCTTTCTTTCGAGCTGGAAAAGCTCGGGCGAGAGAAAGAGAGAAGCGCAAACAATTCGATAAAGTAAACACAGAGTGGACTCCGTAAAGTGTTTTCTTACGGTTTCGGATATGATGGATTTTGGTTGTCTCTCCCCAGTGGTCCCCTGTCCTCGAGCAGTGTCGGCGCTCGCGATCTTTAAATATGCCAGGCTTCGAACATCGAGAATCGAATGAGAACAACTGGCAATGTTTCATTGCGAGCTGCAGTTTCACCGCGCGATTCTCGCCGCTTTCAAAATGTTATATTCACAAACTTTCGATACATTCAATGTACATTGATAAAAGCAAAACTTTCAGCTTACTCCACACCCGCGCAATCCTCTGTTCGGCTCTTCGATCACACGCATAAGAAATCGAAATGGACGATCGCAAAAGCATCAATTAGCGCGGGAGAGTACACAACGCACATTCTCCCGTGTGCCTCCTGGAAACAATATTGTTACCAAATTAACTTCATTAGGGTCGAGACATCTTGACCCTTCCATCAGCCAGAGGCCAACGTGCTCCGCATCCTCCTACCTGCCGTCAGGTTTTTATTTGCAGACAACGCGGAGATTCATACATGCAGTCGTATTTGCGTTGTCGACAAACAACTCGTGTTTCACAACTAAGAGTTTTGTTCCTTACAAGTGTTTGCTTTATCGTCGTGCTTTCTTCGCCCCATCGCACTCTTCGGCAACGAAGGAACAATTAGTGACACACAACTCTTAAACCAATTGTGCGAAATTCTTACACAGCTCGCGTAATTTCGTAAGTAGCCGCTCGGACGCGCGAACTCGTCATCGCCATCGTTCTCGTGAGTGGTCGCTAAAGTGTTTTTACGACCCTCTTCACCGAATTAATCGCGCGCCTAGAAATAAACGAAGAAAATAATCTCATTAATAAAGGAGTCGAATCGCGCGGGCACGTTCATTTTCGCGGAACGAAGAGGTGGTGGGGGTAGAGAGTGGACACTCAATTGTGCCGGTGATTGTGATAGTGGTCTAAGTCAATAATTTCGAAAAATTGATTTTTCTAGTTACGTAGCATTATTGTCATCTATACGATTGAAATACGGAACGATTTGTGAACCAAACTTTTCTGACTTAGACCACTTTCACAATCACCGGCACAATTGCGCTCACGCGTCCGCTGTTCATCTCTGCCAGGATTGGGCAACGAGGCGAATGCGCGCGAATGAAAGGAAATAAAACAGGAAGAAAAGAAGAAAAGGAGAGCAAACCCAACGGAGGGTAGGAGACGGAACGGAGAAATGGGACTTTTTCGAACCTTTTTCTTTCTTCCATTGCGTGAAAGGTGTACCGTTGCGTGTACGCGCGGCCGCGCGCGCGCGACTGCAACTTTTGTAATGACGGTGGCGCAATCGCGACTGTAATTAACGGGTTTCGAGCACGGGAAACTGAGAGGGTGGGGGCAGCCAAGGGGAGCAGGAGGATGGCGAGAGCAGAGGGGAACGTATTAATTTGCTTCCAGCGATGTTTGCGTACGAATTTGTACGGGCGCCGCGGCATGACCGCAATTTCGTTCGCTCGAAACGAGTCATTTGCGGAGTTGCGTTTTGCCCCCTTTTTTAGTCCCTCTCCCGCCCACATAGTTTCACTCGCTCCCACTCCTTTACCCTCTCACTTTTGCACTCTGCCCCCGTCACTCTTCCCGGTCTAGGCGTTTAGGGAAAACCCTCGCAAGCTCGACGGCTGAACAATGCCCGGTGCAATTTGCGTTGAAGCGCCGTTTAATAACACGATTCCGCGTCGCGCGTGCCTCGCCTTCGGTAGCAAGAGGTGGAGGCGATCTCGCGCCGTGAGCACCGGCGTTTCGCGGTCGCTCGATTATGCACGTTTCATTTTTGTTTCCTTTTTTTCTTTGCACGCGCCGACATGCGACGCGAAGAGGGGTGGCGGTGGAATTTTTTGAAAACTCGTCGGCGCTTTACGCCGAGGTGGCGAGATCGTTGGCGAATCAGTTCGAGGCTTTCGTACCGCATAATCGCGGAAATGCGCCAGCGAGTGAGAGACATTTACGGGTGGGGAGGCGGGAAATGGGAAAATGATATTTCCGCGCCGTGTGCTGGCAGGAATTCGCTTTTAAATCTCGCCCCGGTCGCGGCCCAGGCATAATTCATCCTAAATGCCATTTATCAATGATCTCTCTTCACTTTCTAACGACTTTTATCATCCGCGCGGCGGGCGTCGCCGCGCCGCTCGTTGGCCCTCGCAACAAATAAATCACGCGACGAACAAAATCAAATGGCCAGGGGTGAAGGGTAAAGCGGCTGGGAATATGAGAGAGGACGATGGTTCGCGTTCGTTGGTCGAGCCCAATTGTTTCCGTGAAACCGCAATTTGTCAATTCCGCTTTTGCGTCGTGCCTCCCTTTTATCCTTTTCTCCTCTCCTCTCCTCGCAGTTTCGTTCGCAGAGTTCGCGGCTTTTCTTCGATCCTCCCCTTGCACCCCGCGAGCCCACCGATAGGACGATAATTTATCTTAAATTGAGATCGCTGGGTACCATTCTAGGGGCCACGAAAATTTCATATACGATACGGGCAAACCGGAGTGAACGCGGCGGCTCTCCTCTCTCTCTCTCTCGATTCTTTCCGAATAAATCGATGCGATCGCACGTTCACGATTCGTTTCGGAAGGAAGGGGTGGCCTGTGGCCCGCGAACGGGACAATGCGGAGCGGTGCATTTCCCATATTATTATTATTGTTATTATTATAACATAATACGCGCCTTCTAACTCCCTGTCCAACTTCGTCCCACAGGCATGCACATTTCACGCTCGCTCTCCCTTTCCCATTTTGTCACGAGCCCCTCTCACATTTTGCCAGCGCGTCACAGCGAAAATGCGGAATCCCGCTAGCCGCTCCCCTGGGTCTTGTTTCGCGAAACTGTGCAACGCGATTGCGGGACGGTTAGTAGGGGCAGGTAGAAGAGGACGGGTTTTAACAAGTGCATCCACTTCGATATGCCAATATTAGTAGCTTAATTCGCGGTACGTGGCACGATTTGGAGCGTCCAACGTGTGAAGTTCTGAGTGGACGTCGACGTGAACGAGACTTTTGCCGAGATAAATTTTATATTCGCGTCCTTGATATTGACGCGACCGAAACGCTGGCCGACAATCGTATTATCCCCTTCACACCTCTTATCGAACCAATTGAACGTTTCATCCGTAACACTTCGTTGAACCAAGAGAAAAATCAGCAGTAAAACGTAGAGAGTTCGCAGAATCTCCTGGGATTCTCAGGTCCGCGAGAAAAACGCGCGAACGCTTTTGTAACGTATCGCGGGTCTGACGGAAACGCTCACGGTATCGCGGATACGTGGCGCAATAGTTGATGGTACCCCGTAAATAAAGGTGGCCCGTCATTACGGTTAACGCTACCTTCCGCCGTAATATCGTATGGCCGATGGCAATGAGGTACGTGCGCGTTACGCGTGCGACGGGCAGGGTACAGTTTCACTATGTAGGAAATGGTACGGAGCAACGCGAGTAGAATGGGGGCAAGTTTTTTTCCGTCCAGCGGCGTCGGTGCATTCGCATCCGTGCTCGCGCGCGCTTAATTAAAGTGCGCAAACATTGCCAATTAATCGCACGCGCGGTCCGCCATGCGGTGGACACGCGTGAAACGGCAGGTAGCCCGTATCCAGGCTCCTACGTCGTTTGATCATCCGAAATGTGCAATTTTTATGCTTCCACGGGTAGAATCAGTCACGTGTAAACGAGCGCGACTTTTTCTCTCCTTGCGCGTCCCATCGGAAGAATGAAGTTCGTTAGGAGCGTCGCCTGTGGTGGCTCCAGCCATGAGTCATCTCGATGAGATAAGAGGGGATTAAATTGGACGAATGTGCGACGAATGGATTCGCGGAATATCGTATTTAATCCTCTCGCCCCCGTGATGCGAGAGAAGCGTTGGCTATTCGTCGAACACCGTGCAGGTGATATTACACTTAATTTTCTGTTGTGTCACCCAATGCTCGCTCATGGGGTACAAATGATTTTGCGTCCAATCGTTATCGATTAGAGAGGATTCTACATGGTGCCGTTTGAAAAGAGGAGTCCGGTGAACGAGCGCAGCGTGTTTCGCTTTTCACTCTCCCTCGTAATCCATCCTCGTTCAAACCCCTTCTGAAGACAAAAGATAATCGACGGGATGGCGCCACGAGAATTCATTAAACGAAACGCGATACGACCACCTTCGCCATGTACGTATAGAAGGCAGGAATGGGAGACGGGATTGGCTGAGTGTCAAGTCCTTATCCGTGCCCGCTCGTAAGAGATCGAAACAAAGCGACGATAACGACGCGCTCGCGCACCCGCGAGTCTTCAAGGGCCGCTGCCGCCTCCACCACCCCCATCGCACAGTTCAATTCCAGTCGCTATCTTCCAGCTCCCTTGTCTCCGCCAGATAACGAGGCTAAATTCGTGCGCGGCGTCGCAGATCAAATGGCGCAGCAGGGAGTGCGACGTTACGTAGAAAAGCAACGGATTTTCGCAAGGCTGTTATTTGCGAAGGATCAGTGATGTTCGATCTGCTATCAAATTTTAACGAACCCAAGAATGAATGGAGATTGGACATTTTTACGCGCATGCGTTATAACTTTCGCAAGCGTGGGTGCTGTTCCTTGCGTAATGAGCACCCGATGTGGTAGATCTTTCACCGCTTGATCGCACTAAAGAAACGCACGCACCGTTCGGTACGCGTCTTGCAATTCTGCCGATGGAAAGCGGAACGAAATCAAACTGGCGACGCGAAACGCGCGCGTTCGCTGAATTTCATTGGGCGTTGCATAACGATAGCAATGAGGCCCGATATTATTGAAGTTGCCTTAACGTCCTTCATTACAGTGTAAAGGTTTCCCACCATCACACCGCATCGCACGAGGGGGAGTGAAAAAAATGTTTACGACGAACGGTAACGCGCCGTCGTTAACATCGTCCGGTAATGTGCGAACAAACGGATTTAATGCCTTCCAGCCTTTACTTCGAGGCTTAGTCGCCCGTTACGTTGTAATTACCGCGAGAGACATTACAAGGCCTCAGGACCCCCTTCTACTTTCCTCGTAAATGAACCTCCTTTATCGCTCGAGCACGATTTCCTTAGAGACGCGAGCCAACCAGGATAGGCGTTTTTTCTTCGGAAAAAGAACGGCGGAGAATTGGGAAAGATCGTGAAAACTCCGGAAGTTTCTTATTTATGTATCGGTCGTAACGCTTATGCGACTGCCTTTACGATACTCGGATGTTTAACCCTTTGAGCCTATGGACGCATATATGTGTCTGGCGAAAGCCATCGACATGGACCGAAGGCGCATATGTATAATATATGCGTCTGTCGATTTTTTCGATCACCCTACATAGAAGTATTACAGTTACTTTTGTGTGGGAATAGAGTTCTAAATGAAGAAATTATGATTTCTTTATACATTTTCGTATAATAACATCGGAAAACTTTATTAACTAATTAATTATTGTTATGTGTCACATTTGAATTAATAGTTTATCTGTGTGTGATATATTGTAAAGCAAGGGATAACGCAAAGTCCCATGTCCACAGTCTTTAGACTGATATCGCGATCTTCACCTTACATGATTTTTTGTGCACACTACACAATTTCGCAACGTTACGTTTTTATGTTGTTCCTATTACTTATTATAAAATGAGTTCGCGTGATCGGGATGTCGGTAGAAAATTTGAGTCAAGGGCCTCGTAAAAATCTTTCATCTAGAGCCTCGCAACCGTTAAAACCGCCACTGAAGATGAGTACAAGTGCATTCCTTAGTAACAGCATGGTTATAACGCTCTATAATTATTTAATCTCGTGCAAAATGATTACTATAACTTACTACTATGTATGCCTTGAATAGTTAATCGATAGAGTTCAGTCTAGCGAAAAAGTATTCCGTCCACACCGATTGTCACCGTCCGTACGGATTGCTTAGGCTCCGAGTACTTAGCACTCAAAGGGTTAAACGTTGAGAAAAGCTTGTAACAAGAAGGTTTTCTTTCTTTCATCATGAAGCATCGATTTATCGCAGCTGGCATGACTAAAAAATAAACCGCACTTCTAAAATCCAGCTCTAAATTCATCCTGGCCCGAACACTTTCTATGCATCACCTCTCGTCGTTCCTTCCTGCAAAATTTCCCGATCGATTTCCATCATCGAATTATTGTCTTCCTCAACCAGCCCCCGCGCTCACTCTTCGTTCTCCATTTACCCCTCATGAAATTTCGATCGGCACTCCTGCGCGGAGAAATATTCAATTCCCTTCTATCTCGTGCTCCGCACCGCGTACAGTCACGCATCCGCGTGAGCAGAACATCCGCGCGCTCTTCTACCTCACCTCACCACCGTCTACTGGTCGACCGTACTAAATCGACCGCTGAATTCTATTCTCGCCAGCGGATACGAATAATATACTCAAGTGCAATGAAACTTGTGCCGGTTATTCCCATTACGGCGCATTAACCGTGAATTCGTTACGAAGATGATAGCGGAAATTTGCCCGTTCGCGATTAATTCGCACCCTAAGATTTCGCGCTGATTCCCTCCCTCCCTTTCCACCTTCACTCCGTCCCACCCACCTCACATCTACTCCGTGGAGTGAGTGTCGCTAACGACTCTGCTAAACAAGTCGTCGAACGAAATGCCGCGCCAATGCAGGACGAGGGGGTACGAGGGAGAACGAGTGAAGGAAATGTAGGGAAGGAGGTAAGAGAGTGCGAGCGGGTGGAGGAGGAGAAGGGAGTTGAAACGACTCCGTCGAAATGGCTGCTGGCTACTCGTCGTAACAATATCCGAAACAGGTTGCAGGTAGCCGCGCACGTACCTTAGCTTACCGCAGATTACCAGTAATCCCTTGGGTTCGGGTAGTAGTTACATGCTTTCAACGAGACACGGAACTTCGACTACCCTGCTGACCCGCGGCGGCGTAGCGCCTCCATCTCCTCCACCCTTCGCCGCCTCCTTTCTACTCCCAACCACCCCCTGCTTGCTCCACTTCCGCGCGTACGTCCCACAACGGGAGAGGAGAAGCACGAAACAATGCGAATCCCTTTATCCTGACGAGGATTCGACGAGAAATTAATTTTGCGACCCCTCTACTCGCCATTCCCTTTTCCTCCTTCCTCGATGTAGCGGCCATGGGTAATCTTGGCCCCCCTCCCGGAAGCTTTTGCCTTTCGCCTCGACCTCTCGTAGTTTTCGTCTGTACTACGACCAGCGGCGATAGATAAGCTCCGATGAATCGCGTTCGAAGAAAAAAGGGAGTGACGCGTGTGGGAATGTTTGTTACGAGGGTGAAGTGGTTGGGCATGGGGGTTAGTAACGAATCGCTTCTCGTCCTCCCTTTTTGTCGTCGCGGGGTCGTCTTTGCCGCAAGCAGCACCACCATTGTCAGTACCATCGTCACGGGGGATGAAACAATTTGACACTTGACATCGATTAATTTACCCGAAGACAAAGTGGCCATTGACGCACCTACCTACGGACCCAAGAATTCTCGTTAATACGCGTCAACGGGATAAACGCGTATGGTGGTATCGTGCGATCTGCCTGCGGGAAGGAAGAAAGCACGGAGGATGAAGGAGTGGAGGATGTAGGTTGAAAGGGCGGGGGGAGGTGAAGGAGAGACGAGAAAAATATACAACGAGGGAATAACGCTGAGCAGCGTCGTAGGCAGGAGGTAGAAAGGGGTGGAAAGGGGTGGGCGTGCTTTTCCTTGGAGGTAGAAGCTCCCGCGTCATTTTCCTTCTTTCTTTCTAACTTTCTCCCCAGCCTGTCACCCCCGCGCTTCCTCCTGTTGTCTCTCTTTTTTCCGCCTCTCCGCCCCCTTTTATTTTTTCACCCTCTCTCGCTCCCTCTGCCTCTTGGTCTCGTCTACGTTCCCCTTTGGCCCGAGCTCGTTCTATTTTTCTCGTTTCTTTTATGCCCTAGCGACACTCCGTCCAAGTCTCTCGGCGGAACGACTTAATGGTAATAAAATTCGTTTGCTGAACTGAATAAAATATTTGTTCGCTTGTTTAGAGGGTTGAAGGAGACGACGACGACAAGAACGGAGAGAATTTTTATACTCCATGCCCTCGGATAGTGCCCCTTAAAATTTGCACTTTTAGCATGTCGCAGTGGACCTAGTCTATCTCTTAGAATAACCGTGGTAACCGCGTGGTGTCCCTTCTCGCTTTATTCCTAAGATACCCTTACTGTACATACAATATAAAGGAATGGAAATTTGGGGTAGCAAATATTTCGACGGAACATTATGCATTGTTGACGATACAGGTAAAGCACGATTAATACGCTTTTCGACCAGCATCGACGTTATCACGGCGTGGTGCATTGCGTGTGGGTCTCTCTCTCTCTCTCTCTCCCTCTCAACATTCATCTGTTCGTCCCCTCCCTACCATGATCGTCCCGTTGGCGTCCCTATGCCTATGCAGGGATTCTAGCCGTCTGTGTACAAACCACCGAACCTCGAATCTCGCGCTTATATGCTAATTGCCTATCCGTACTAATTGGGAGTGCCGTTGAGTGCGTTAATTATCCAACTGACGTTCCTGGGCGTCTATCACGCCGCCTCTCACGTGTATTCGTTTCGGTCGCTTCCGATCCGTTGGACGAACAATCGTTGCCCACCAAATCCAACTCTCTTTCACCGGCTCTCGACCATTCGCCAATTCTCGACGATTCTCCACAATTCTCCACGATTCTTCACGACTTTGGACCATTTTCGACGATCTCCAACGATTATCGAGAATTCTCAACGATCGGATGATTCAATGGTTCAGCAAATCGACGATTCTCGCCGATTCGAGAATTTGAGGATCGTTCGCGATTCTCGACGATTCGCTGATTCGACTGCTCTCGACGGCATAGCGCGCGATGTCATCCCAGGGTGGATTTTCGTTTAGCGGCCAATTGGGCACGGATCGATTTTCTTTTTTTTTTCGAAAACTGCGGAATGGGAACGGTGATGGGATAAATGGGAAAACGGAAGATATTTATCCTTCGCGATGTCATGGCAGGTGCCGGTGATATATCGTTAGGTGTTTTCGGCCGCGGGAGATTGGACGGTGAAAATTTTTTATTTGTTACCGTGTGGAGTATAAGAATCGTCGGGTCGAGATAAATCCGAATTTGGCGGGGCGTTCGGTTTTACCGGATCCGATCTCCCCCGCTAGATATTTTGTTCGGACCGTGCTTTTTTTCATTGTTGGTTTCCAGTAGTTTATTCGTCAACTACTGGAACGACGACGGAATCACGTGAATACGTTTGTATTGGTGATTAGAAAGGGCAGTCGTTATCTCGTATAAATAAATACCAGTCTGCGTGTAGTAGCGGAAATTCGACCACCGGAAGTGAGCTTGTCCATTAAAGCCTTGACGGCGTCGAAGTGCCAATCGCGTGCAGACGATTAAAAAGTTCGTTTCATCTTTACCGCCAATTCGGCCGAGTCACGCTGTTTCACGAGCGGGTCGAAAGGATGCGTAAAAAGTATCGATCGCAGGAGGGTGCGAGAAGGTGCAGAAGAGAGGGATGGGCGAAGGCGTGGAACTGGAAATTTCATGGATCGCGCGAGGGTCTTAACGACAGGTTCACGCAGGACAGACAGTCTTGAGAGTCGGAAGAATTCCTCTCGCACCATTGATCTCCCGCACGGACGATCGTCTTTTTCTCAGAAGTTTTCACCCTCCCCATTTACTCCTCGGACGACGTCGCATTGTTTTTCCAACACCCTTCGGCTACGCTTCGGATTGTTTCGCTTTTTATCACGCTTCCATTTCAGCGCGAGGAGAAACTCGATCTCCGTTCACGGAAAGAATTATTCAAAGAAAATTGCGAGCGAAGCTATTTATCGGGCAAGGGTTATAGTTGGCGAAGACGAATCCTTTTACTAAACGAATCCGTGGAATCTCAGATGGAAATATCATTCTGAATCTACTGGCGAAACGTAAAAGCACCGGGGCGTATATTCGTAGCGGCACATTACTCGTTATCGTGTAATTCGCAAGAATCAAACGCGCCGCGTATCCTTCTCCGACGGGCTGCGTTCTTGTCGTTAGTGGGAATTACAACGTTATCCCGCTTGTAGTTCGGTAGTAGTAACTAGAAACTAGTTCGCTTTAAGCGGCCATTACCCCGGCTTAATTGTGCCCGCCCACGTACCGGGGGATTATTATCACACACTGAATGCTTCTTTACCGAGGCAAAGTTATGCCGTGGAGTTTTCCCCGTTCTCTCGAACGTGTTATTTGCGTCACCTGTTGTGCTCCCTGTCGCGCGAGATTATCCCCGCTATCTGGATTAGAACGAGGAAAATGGCTCCCCATGACCGCGCTCGCTCACCCTGCCGGCTCCCACGCTTTTCGGGCGAGTGCTTGGCGGATAATCTCGGACCCGCTTCATCGAGCGCGCGATCGCATTCGTTTCTTTTTTTTTCCCCTCCTTCAAGGCAAAAAATATCTCAGATAATTTCATTTAACGCGAACGTAAACGTGAACAAATTTTCCGTACATTCAAGCCGTCCGGACGATGCACCGAAATTACTTTTCTCAACCTTCACAATCTACCGTTCCCTTCATCGTGACTGACAACGTTTCATTTAGAATCCCATAATTGTCATATGCCCTCGGAATATTCTCCAATCAGCGAAATGTCCGCGTATTCCCGAAGATTTATCTTTACCCGATTCCACCGACCCTTGATTTAAGAGGAATAGAGTCGTTATTGGCGACCTCTGTCGCTTGTCCGTGAAATATTTCTCGTAAGAGAAAAATGTCACGGAACCGCGAGGCACTGCGAAAGCTAAACGGGACGGGAGTGCAATGATGTAAAATACTTATTTGTGAAAAGCGTGGCGAACATTTTCAGAATTATTCACATTCCACGGTGCTATCGCGACGCGGGCGCAATGCAATATTTACCACCGACAATAAACACACACTTTTTAGTCGAGTCACGCGAATTCCTCCGGGAATAATTTCCATTCCGCGGTGGAACCGCGACGCGAGATAACGCGTATGCCAAAATGGGTAGGACCACTTGGCACACGCCCCGGAAGGCATAAACTCGTCGGGCAATTTAGACGATGGTTGCGAAGACTTCCTCTACAACATTGCGCGCGCGCGCCCGCGTACGATACACTCGTCGTAACTTCAATCTACAAGAGCGTCAATAAAACGACGACTCTTTTAACCAAGCGAAATGTCCGAGGGGTCTCGAGATATCCTTTGTCGAAGATGAGAAGACGTAAAATCGCGATGGGATCACGTTTAAGGGTGGGATCCTCCACGAGTCGCCGAGTAGAACCGTGCGAGACGACGTCATTTCCTCGTGTTTAGATTTTTATGGAGACTTACGGGATAATCTCGTCCATTTCGCTGACGAATAGGGAGGACGGGTTCATTCTTTTTTTAAATTGCAATTTCGAGGATGGTCGATTATCAGCAGAAAGGGGCGCTCCTTCCACGATTAACTTTGAAGAATTGCCCGATCATCGTCGCGACGCTCTCCAGGTCAAAATGTATTTTTGATTTCAGATCTATTTAAAATCTGCAGTCCAAAGTGCCGAGAATCAAGTACGGACGGGTCAAAGGTTTATGTTGGGAGTAGTTTATTCGAGGATTTCAGATGAAAGAATACGTTATTTTTTAAAAATATCTTTCCAGCATGTCGTCATTGTTGATCGAGAATAAAGTATACATCCGGATGAATGCGATACTCCGAGATTGAAGAGATGCAAGTGGATTGTAACATTCTTCTCCGAAGGATTTCGAAGAAATCTTGCAGTCGTGCTCTCCCGATCGCGAATGTCGCCTGCGATTCCTTTGAGATTTTTATATTTCGAGAATTCTTTGCTGCTACAGAATATATGCGTATTAGAGAAAATATAGTATATTCTTGAAAATGATTTCCATCGGGGTCGTGATACACAGTCATATGCAACATGGGGGTTGCTTTACAAAATACGCAAATGTGTTTCGCGAATTATTCGATCTTCCTATGACACGCTGATTATCACCATTATGAATGCTTTAATGGACCCAGAGGATTGTTATTATTAGAAAGTCGAAACTGATCATACGCTTCTCAATGCATGCCTACCTACAGAGTAATACCAAATTATTAAATCACTATGGATTCTGCCCATAATGTATTCGCTGTGATATACATAGACCGATCAGATTTTGCTATTTCGAATTAATCGTACACACATTTTCTTGGCGTCCTTATAAATTATCCGTAATTATCCCATACAATAACTAAAATATTATTTATTAACAGCGTCGAATCAATGAAACCACTAACGCCACAGGACGAATGCGATAATTATTCAATATTGAGTGCCTAAATATTAATTCTGAGATAATACCGCGTTAAATTAACACTCATATGGATTAGGGCAAATTTCACTTTTATCGGTGTATTTTCGCTTTCCTTATTTCTGCGGAGAACATGTTGATTGAATAAACGAAGACTAAACCCACTTTGAGGAAAGACCTCAGAAATTCGTCTTACCGATCAGGCGTTCATTATTCAAGGGAGAAGACCAAAAGAGGAGTCTCACTCTGCGAACGTTGTCTTTCAGTCCAAAAGCAGTTTTCATCGATCGATAAGGAGCTGTACCGACGATCCAAGATTGTCTCGAAAGTGTATATTACCAAAATATTACGGAGCTTCTTCGTGGAGAATCATCTCCAGCTGAGACCAATGGTAGTGAGTGGTCTTGGTAGGGAATAACTTTAAAACCACGTTCTTCGTGAAATGCGGTTAGATGATAATTTTATCTGCACCAAGTTAACGTAAATTACTGGTTCAACGAGCGATCGCAGCAATGAAAAATGGAAATTGTTCTCGCCCGTTTAATAACGTCTCCGAGTACGAGATGGAAAAATTTGCGGTCGCTGAATCTCGAAAGAAGGGGAAATTTGAGAGCGGGTGGTCGATTGGCTTTCTTGGAACGGGAAGGGCGATTTGGAGGGTGAGCGAGAAGACAGAGACGGGGACAGAGAATCTTATCCTCGGCGAGAGAGCCAATCAGACTAGTCGACTCGTAGCGCGATATTACGGTGATCTTGGCTCGCGTTCCCATGGGAGTGACAGTCGCCTTGGTTAATGTCGGAGTCGTCGTTGTGTATCCGTTATCCGACGTTACGCGAGACTCGTGGGACGGGACGTTAGACCGTGAGTACCTGTGACGAATCACGTTCCAGGAGTTTCCACGGAGAACACGACTCAATTTTCCGATTTCATAATGCAACGCGACGCTCGCGACACCTTCAAACGTCGTCTCGAATTTCGTCGGATTCTTGCGATTTTTCCTCTCTCCCTGCCTCCCCCTCTCTCTCTCTCTCTCGTAAACGTTTTCTTCCCAAGAATAATACATAAATTTGAAATTTACACGTCGACTTTGTAGATTTCAATACTCTCGTCATCTAGCCCTGATAATTATTCAATCTGCATTTGATTAGAAGTACGCCGTGATCACATTCAAGAGAAATCATTCATAAAGCAGACACTCCACAAATTTAATTTAATTCCCACACAACACATTCTCTCGTCCGCGCCCCTTTCGACGTGCCTCAACAACTCGTGCACCAATCAACGCAAAAATACTCGAACATCGTGTTTGCCCTCCCACCTCTTCTTGTCCTCGCGTAACGAGAAGATTGATGTAACCCCGACGATTAAGAGGGTTTTCGCTCGTTTCGCGGGATCGCGAGACCGAGGTAATCGTGACGAGAGGAAGAGAGCAAAATGAGGGGGCTCCGGGGATAGAGTGGGAGAGTAGAGAGAAAGGCGAAGCTTCAATTAAATTGGCGACTACAAGATAATCTCTCGACGACGAGCGAGCGAGAGACAAAATATGGCGAGCGCGCAGACACGAGGGTGGATAATTGAGGCGATGCGGTAGTTCGTCACGCATGGCCGCGCATCGAGAGAGCCTCTGTGGCTGTTATTAAGTTTTTATTCGGATTCTCGAGATTAACGAACGAGGTAGCTCGGTACCGGGCGTTTCGTTGATCGCGCGCGTAGTGGTCGACGTTGCGACGCCGGCGTCGAGGACGATGCGTCGAAGAGATACGGCGTTAAGAACGTGGGCGGGAGAAAAATTGAATCGTGTACCTGGCAGTATACATTTTTTCTCTTCTTTCGTGCGCACCTTTTCCGTTGCTTTTATTTCACTCCCTCTCCTTCCCTCGTCTCCTCTTCTCCATTCGTTCTCTTCTCAGACTTTCTCGCGTATTTCCTTCTCCACGGCCTCTTCTCTCCCTTACCTCAGGTTCTTTCGCCGTATTTACTCAACTATAGAGAATATTATGAGTTTCGAGTTATTGCGAGCGAGAAGCCACTCTGGCAGCCAGAATAATTTCCTACCGTGCTCGAATTCTACCTGTTTGGAGGTTTTAGAAGCGGCGGAAACCCCAAGAAATTCACTTTTATCGAGTTCCACTGGTTTCGATTCGATACGGTCGATGTACGGCACAGACGGATTATTTATCTTCAGCCGACAGAGAGAGCCCCCATCGGGTACAACGTGTAAGCGTGTTAAAATTATTAATCGCGGGGGACGCCTTTTACAGTGTAGTTACACGAAGGAAGACCGTGAACTACGCTACCCCGACGATGCCACGCATGGATGTTTGGACGAATGGACAGGCTTACGTATATGTGTACGATTTATCGATCCCACGTCACGGGCAGTGGTCGCGTGGGGAAAGTTTCCGATAAGATGTCAGCCGCTTTACATCGCGAATGTTAAAGAGGGGGAAGCATTGCTCTCTCTGACGGCCTGTCGCGATTCATCCGATTGACCTCGCCGCTACTTCTGGGGCCGCACTAGCCGCGCACGAGCTTTCTCCGTTTTTTTCTACCCTCGACCCTCTTCTCCCTGATAGGATTTCATCTCTTTTCCATAATTTATTTTGTTCGCCGGCTTCGCACGATCATTTTAATAGACCGAAAATAGATAGAAATACACAGTCCGCCGACTGAAATTATTTTCATATGTGAGAAGAGCCTTTTGCTCGTTCAGAAATGACTATGACTCCCCCCAACATTAATTTTCCACGTCGAAGCCCGTCGCATTCGAGACGGACGGTACCTATGCTAAATCAAACTCGACAGTCGACAACCGAGAATAGCAGATGCGATCGACACGAACGCTTTCATTTGTGCGATACCTTCACTCACGGGCCATACGCGACGTCTCGGAGATCTTTTCTCGGAACTAATTTCACCATTCCATTTTCCAAAAGCGAGTGCAGAATTTGCATTAACGAGTGCCTCGACGGAATTAAATGGAATCTTATCATCCTATACTTGCGCAACAATGAGCACGGCGAGCGGCTCGCGTGGAATATCTGCTTACTCATTCTGCGGTGCGTAATCGTGTGGGAACGCAATATTCGCGTTGTCATACGCTTTGCAATTTTAATTCACGGTGCTTTTCCGTTAAACTATTTTTCTTCTCGCATTCTTCTCTTAGCCGGTGCCTAGCGACTCCTCACGAGATGAATTATTATCGACCGCGACATTAAACGACTGATTGACATCCGGGAACGCGCAATGGAATGGAACGTAGTTATTAGCGGATTAGAATTCTCAATGGAACTTTCCCGCGTTCGTATCGACTTTCTCGCCATCATTCTCGCGATAGGATCTACGATCGATCAATCGATAATTAGAGGCTTAACTTTTGCCGCGAACAAATGTTGCGTGAACGGTTTCGCGATACATCGCGACATTCCTACTTATTGGAATTGATGATTAAAGTCAGATCGTAATTATCCTCTCAAGCGAAACATTCCAATGGCATTCTCGGAATGTCAATCATAATGGCCATAACATATATCTTCTTGATGGTTTAAACGTCCCACGGTTTGGATTGCGTTGGCCGTTCGTAGTTGAGTTTCTTCCTTCGCTCTCCTCCTCTCGCGTCGAATATATTTTTCTAGCGTGAGATTCGCCTCACGAACGCCCACGCGCCAAGGTTATGATGAACGGTGGACGAGCGATCGGTAGAGCCACGTTCAATTCCCTCAACGTTAAAAATAACGTCCTATCTATCGTGCTTGAACCTGTGCTCGCAACCTGGAATGGTCGATTTCAAACTCGAGTGTCTTGACTTTTTTAAGAACGTTGACTGCGCAAAGTTTTAGTTTGCCTTCGTGGCCAGCGATCGGTCGTACTTGCATTATTACGCTTCGTTCTGACAAATGTCTCGGAAAACTGTCCTCGACAGTGAATGTCACTGTCTTAAATTTGTTACGACTTCGATAAACATTGTCGAGAAAGTTGAAGGAGTTTTCGTTTGATTTGGGAACAGGTGATTGAAACAAAGGGACGCGCACGAGCATCCGAATTAATAAAAGACGAGGTAAAAAATGAGAGAATAAAATCGAATCATGGTACTCACCGCCCCATCTCCTATTTCGCGAACGTCAAAACGGATGACATTTCATGCCCGCTCCGGAGATTCAACGGTCTGATGATAAATCATGCAGATAAACGTCCAGCTATCGATTTTTCATTAGAAACGAATGTGTTAACTTAAGCGAAATGGCTAATTTTAAACGCCCGTGAAACCTCGTCCTACCCGCTCTCGCACTATTTTCGTGCTATGTACCACCTAACCTGTCGCATTGCACTTCTATCGTCCCGACCAACGAGGTTATAGTTTTGGCGTTCCAGAAATATTGAGGTCCGGGTCACGTTTCTAAATTTTCAAAGGTGCAAATGAATTTAGGTCACCATTCGATAATTCGTATCACCGATTTAACGACACTTCTACAAAACAAGTTCTCAACAACAAATTTCCGATTTCTTGTTTCTAACGAAAATCTGTTTATCGCGCGAAATTCCATTTACTCGAAAACCAAGCTCCAGTGTTTTATTAAAGTGGTCCCCGTGACCCCGTGTCTGATCCAAAAGTACTTATCATCCGCGAGCCATAGTTGTCTTTTATTCATTACAGAAATGGTGACCCCGGATTTTTGCAAAAAAACATTACGTCGAATGAAAGATTTAAAACACAGAGGAGAGAATTCCAACGGTGGTTGTAAGAAGAGGTCGAGTTGAGCGTAATGCTCCTAGGTTTGCCAATGCGAAAGGTACACGACGAGAATAACGACGCGAGCTAACGAACAATCGATAGGACCTCGTGAAATATTCTATCAGTGCAAATACCCCGTCTCGTAGACTTTAGGGGCGGTGTGCGCTAAGTGGAAAGTTCCTTAGCGTCGTGCATCAGCATTAATGTTACTCCGTTTAACCGTGCTAGTCTCCATGCATATCGGGAAGAAGGTGAATTCTAGTTCAACGATTTTCTAGTTGAGTTCAACTTTCTTGCTCGAGCGAGGCACGACACAGGCCGTTGCACGATGTATGTCGCGCGCTCGACCGCATGAACCGGTAAAAGGAACTTCGACGGGGTACGCATAACTATTTTTACACACCATTCCTATAAGCCACTCTATTTCCACGCAAATTTCGTGAACCGTGAAAACTCTCTTGCATCGAATTAATTCATTTGGCTCGGTGCATCGTCTATTCGAACGGAAAATAAAATCCGCGAAAGTCTCAAAACAACGTCAACACGCAGAAACTCGCGTGAGCGTGGGTGTGCCGAAACGAGTGCAGGAGCTCGAACGCGGCCTACCCCACCTTCTCTGAAACTTCTTAACGGGGTCACCTATGACCACCACCTCGGGTCGTCTCAACGAGGCTCGAAAGGGTGGCGACGATAAATCAAGGAAACACTTTCGCACACGACAAAACGAGTACGATCGTGCTCTCCTCGTCTGCCATCTCGTCTACCGATTTTCTTATCGCGTTTCGAGATCGACCGAACAGAAAGCGTTATGACTAAGAACTCCGCCGTTCTTCGCCTCCTCGCAATAGCCCTGCGGCGCAGCTCGGAGAAATCAGAATAAGAGAGTTACATGGCTCACAGGAGCTGGAGGGGCTGTGTATAAGAAGAATCGAGGATGAGAGAACGATGGAATCGAGAATGAGGCGCGAGTGACCTATCCGAGAGAAAAAGGAAGGAGTACGAGAAGAAGTAAACGGAGAAAGAAGAAGTGGACTCTCTTCCTCTCGTGCCGCCTCTCTGCGGGTG
Organism: Tiphia femorata; assembly: GCA_944319695.1. Taxonomy (NCBI): domain Eukaryota; kingdom Metazoa; phylum Arthropoda; class Insecta; order Hymenoptera; family Tiphiidae; genus Tiphia; species Tiphia femorata. Next base: position 10,066,754 of record OX090902.1, read on the forward strand.
GTTTTTCCTTTATCCTTTCTCTCGACTCGGTTCCGCTTCGAAGAGGCCACGAGAAAATCCCCCCTCCTCTGGTAGAAGCGCCGGGAGGAGAGATCCTAATCGACCCCTCGACCGAGGAACGGACGATTAATATTCGCTTTCGGGGCAGTCCAATTAATTAACCCGGCCGTTGCTCGTAAGCGTTAATCACGCGAGGCGGCGCGTGTGCGTGTGCCAGGGCGCGCAATTGCTCCGGACCACGTACGGTCTCTTTGTTGCGGTTTTCTGACGGGCGTAGGGAGGTTCGCGAGAGAGGAGGGGACAGCGGCAGGTGAGGGATCGTGAAGAGAGATGGAGAGAGAGCGGGGGCGTGTGTCGAGGCTGCGATCTTTACGGCGCCGCGCGGCGCACAAAGCGGCCACGTGAAAGACACGATCGTTGGTAAGGGTAGCAATCGGTGCACCGAATTATTCTTCGCCGACGGTTTGCCTTATTTTATGCCCTCTTGCGTTTTACGGTGAAGGCGGACGATACGATACAATGGCGATCGTGTAATAAAGTGTACGAGGGGGAATGAAATTTATGGAGAAGGGGACAAGAGGGAGATCGAGAGTGGATTAGAAAAAAGAGAAGAGATAAAGCGTTTTAGTCGGATCGCGGCGCGTATTACAGTCGCTATTAATGAAAAAAACATGGTCCGGTTAGGCGCGGAGCACCGCCCATTCGAAATTTCATCCGGCTCGAATTCGGTGTCGTGCGCTCTCTCTCTCTCTCTCTCTCTCTCTCTCTCTCTCTCTCTTTCACACACACACACTCTCTCTCTCTCTCACTCTCCCTCTCTCTCACTCTTCAGGCAAATGCAAAAAGGGAACGACGCGTTAATCGTTATTCCGTGTTTTGTAACCGCCCTTGTTGTACGCTGCCCGTATCGCTTTGTTGTTCGTTGTTGTACATTGTTCGCCGTGTGGTCTCTGGGACCGTGAGAGAAGCCGCGGCGGAGGGGAAGGAAAAGAGTATTACCTGTTTGCGTGAAAGCAAAAAAGGGTGGGAAAGAGCGGGAGGAGGCGAGCAGGCAGAAAGTTCGATTGTAGAGGAAGGGAATGGTCAGGGGTGTAGAGGGCAGGAAAAGATGGGTAGGTGTATAAGTGTCGCGCGTGTGCTTCGCACGTGCGACACGAGCGTGAATACACGCGATAGGATACGCAGGTGTGGAGGAAGGTGAGTGTAACGAGGTAGTGGTAGAGCGACACACGTGGATCCTTTTTTGTGGGTGTGGGGCTGGGTGTAGGTCCGAGTGTACCGTAGGCAGGCGGGCAAACCCGGGCCTAGACTACGCCGCCGAGAAGAGAACACTGGCTGGCGTCGTTCCAATTCGCTCGACGGGTAGGGCCGACGTTCCGCCTGCAGCTGAAACACGCCATGTGAGCTTTTGGGCGCTAACGAAGCGACATATTACCCCCTAATTAATATCGGCTTCGGCTATCGGTGCGTTCTGCGCGTCACCGAATCTTTGGAGAGGGGACGAGGCGAGTGAGCGAGAGAGAGAGAGAGGAAGGGAGAGAGCACACGGCTGTAGGTTTTGAGATGCGCGGAGGGGTTATTACGTTCCCGATTAATTACACCTGCGGCTCGTGGAGATGGGCGTAGGTGTAGGAGGTGGCATTGGGAATGGCAATGACGCGGTGGTAGGGACACTTGAAAATGAAACCGGCACCGTGGGCCGTGAAATTCTGGCACGATTCCCGCTCCTCGCGACGACTACATCGCCACCGACTTTCCGCCATCCAACCGCGCTGGCGCTACTGGAGCTTCTGTCACTCCACTCGCCGCTCCACTTCTAAGCTCGCTCTGCTCCCCCGTCTTGACAGTTTCTGCGAAACAGTCGGGCGAGGCAATTATGACGGAAGACTACCCCGTGGCTAAGAGGAACTTACTTTCATTTCAGACGAATATAGGAGAAATTAATTTACCGTCGATGGTAATGTATGGTCACAACGTGTAGTCGAAAGGTGTGACGAGGGTGTACGCTTCGGCCTGAGGCACTCAGAACTTTCCGCTTCGAAGTAAAAAGAAACCTTGTCGCAAACACTTGTCCACGCTTTCTCGGAAACGTAGTATCCCCGACCCCGTAAAGAAGAGGGGCGCGCGCGCGCGAATCGCAGTCTCTTAACGCGTTAATAAATAATTGAGTCACTCGACACCGAGCCCCCGGTACTTAGGCCGTGATACTCCATAGTAATTTAACTCGCGCTGCGGATACTCTCTACACTCGCGATCGTGTATCCACCCTTTTCCTCTCCCTTGCTCTCTCGTTGCGCCGCGTTAAAAGGGTGCATGTCGGTTATAAAGTGCATCGCGCCAGCCAACTTAATAGGTAATTACAGCACGGCAAGGACGTGCCGCGCGGGTGGCATGTACGCCGTCGCGTTCGCGTATGCATATTAGCGTCCGTGCTTTCCCTTCTCTCCTCTCCTCTCTCGTTTCCTCTTCATTCCGCTCTCCCTTCGTCCCTTCCATCAGCGCCACCCCCTTGCCACGACACGATGCACGCAGGCCTCTCCTGACCACCGTCTACCCACTCGCGATACAAGGCTTCCCTTACGATGTCGGAAAGGTCGTCGAACAGGCCCCCGACGCTTGTCCTTATTCACGCCAATTTACGCGATTTTCCACCCTCCGCCCTCTCCCACCCGCCTCTCCTGCCTACACATTTTTTCCCCTCGTGATTCTCTTTGTCCCCTTTTCGCTCACTTCTCTCTCTCTCTCTCTCTCTCTCTCTCTCTTTTATTTATACCTATCTATCCATCTTTCTCTGCATTCGCTCTTCCTGATTTTTCCAACTCTTCGGTGAATTCTTGCCACGACCAGTCAATACGATTTCGCCGAGGACCAAGGGAAATTGTGAAGCAAAGAGGTTGCGTGAAAAATTCAGAATGCATTCTGGACGTGCGAGGCAGGTTTGGTGAACGATGCGAAAGTGGACAGGAGGTCCCATGCTTCCCTCGGACGCTTGATAAATAATTTATTTATCTTCTTATGCGCATATACGCACTCCCTCGTGCACTTTGACTCTTCGCAGAGGAAAGGTCCCCTTGCACCGTCCGATGGATATTCGGTAGCAGTAACGACGGTCAAAGCCGCGCGGTAAGAGGCTTTCCTTATTGTCCTTGATCGATATTCAACGATCGATACTTATTTCCAGCCATTCGTCATTTGACCAGACTATGATTTGCTTATTTTAAAATTTTCGAAAAAATGCAGTTTTTATCGAGTCCAACGGTGTCACGTTCCACTTTTTAGGCATGACCCAGCACGACCGTAGAGGGAGTGACTTATGCAATCGCCATCGCGAAAACCGTTCGTATGTATGTGTGTGTGTGTCCGTGTATACTCTCGATTCCGGAAAAACGACTGAACCGATCAGGATCAATCTTTGCACAAAAATCAATTGTACCACTGTGACTTGACATTAACATTTGTGAGCCGCCATCCTGAACCGTTACAAAATGGCGCCAAATTCAAATTGTTAAACCCGATCGTTAAGAGTGTGACTGATTAGTCCACTATTTCAGCAAAACGATTTTATAGATTCGGATAAAACTTGGCATGTACTTCGAGTGTATACCCATTTGGTGACACGAAACTTTATGTATGGCCATCTTCAACCGTTTCGAAATTATGGGAAATTCAAGTATGGAAATATTAATTTAACTTGGAATCCCTTGTGCGAGCACGTATTCTGAACTTCGCTTGCTCCTATCACAGAAACGGTGCATTTCGTGGGCGAGCGCGAAGCGCGAGCACCCAACAATCCCAGGGGGTATATGGCGCTTGAGCGAAGCGAAAGCGCAGGTGGCTCCGCCCCCTAGTTTTGTTTTATGTTTCACAGTATTATAGAAGAAAGTGCATATCTGCTCGGAGAAAACCAATCCATGGTTACTCAAATTTGTAGTACTTTTCTTAAAATACCAGAATGACGCGACGGAGGGAATGCAGGCTATTCGTTTCTCATTCTTCGAGAGACGATTTTCGCCGGCCAGATTCTTTTCGAGCCGATTTGTGAACCCGGCAACGCGCGTTGAACATTTTTGCGCGCGCCACCCCCGTACACTCTCGTCTCTGACGGCTCGGTGTTAAATAAATTATTTATATCCCGGCGCATTTCCGCGCGGCATATACGAGCGCTCCCGCCGTAGCTCTACGGTATTTAGTATTTAGTAGATGCACGCGCATAGTTTGGTGGTGCACGTTCACGTATATACGCAAAGGAAGGAGGGCGCTCGGCATATATGTACATATATCGCAGGGATCGATGCTCTCACTCCTGCCAATTCGCGGGTTCTCTTCTACATTTCTTTTTTCCGACTCCCTTCCTTCACTGTTTTTCCAGAGAATATAGGTCGCGCCTGATTCTCGACGACAGAAGATTCGTCGAACGAACCGCGAGCGAAACGAGGAACTGCGGGGGAAAATATTCTTGCTGGTGAATCCTTTCTCGTACGGGTGCACGGGGAGAATTTCAAATAAGTCTCGCGAAGAACGGGCTTATATTTATTTGAAGGGGCACTCTAGCTGCTCTTATGCCGCTTCAATAATTAATACACGAAGGCATCTGCATTTTTCTCGCGAACTAGCGTGCATTCGTGCCACGATGTACAACTCCACGCTACCCTCCTCTGCTAATAAATTCAAGTGCTTAAGGTACGCATGTCCGATTTTCATTGGAAAGAGGGACGGTTCGCGAAGTTCATACGTATTTCTACACTCGCGCGAATAAGAATTCGTGTATTGTTTGTTCACGTGCATGAAATGTCCATGGCTTGCATGGAAATGCGTGCCTTAAACGCGCCTACCACGACGTATATTAGTTCTTCTTTCTTTCGCTTCCTTCGCGTTTTCATTTAATCGCTACACAAACGTTAGAACTCATCGATGCGGTATAAACGTACCAAACCATAAACAGCAGCAAGACTTCCAGATTCTCCTAGTCAGCCATCCATCGATTCATTTCTGGTTCCCCGCTACATACACACGTCCTGGGCCGTGTAATAAACTACGTAATGGTCCCTAATAGTCAAGGAGTAGGCACGCTCAGCAGGCCTATCCATCATCGCGAGCGATCCTCCTTAACCGGCTGCATTAGCTACTGCGCCAGTCAAGGCCTCCTTGCGAAGACAGTAGTGGAGTTGATGAGCAAAACAGTTTCAGATCAACTCATGTTTCTTGTAAGCAGGCGGAACGAAGTCGGGGAAGAAATTTTGCGATTCTCGAAGATTCACACCAGTGGCCACCCCTATCGCGACACGATGGCACCCACGGCACCGAGAGAGTGAAAATTTATTTCTGCCCATTTCTCTCGATTAATCTCACGCGACAAAATTAATTCACCGTGATCGATATAGGAGAATGTAGGAGGGGTGGAGTGTCAGGAAGAGAGGAAAGAGGAAGAATTCTCGAAGACGTTGGAAAATGGGAAAAAGTGAAATATCGCCGGGAGCACCCCTCGAGATCACTGTCGTTGAACAGAAAGGAGAGGGTGGAATGGAGAAATCGACACGTTTGACTTTCCTTATTTTCTCTCCTCGAAGATTCAAGGGTAACGAGAGACGAAAGTCACATCGCCTTTTGCATGAAAAGAAGGATTTTCTCACTTCTCTCTGCCCCTCTCGGCGACCCTCTATTTTATCTCTCTCTTATCCGCGAGTGAATCAAACGAATTTCACGAGATAAAGCGAGAATCATCAGAAATTCGATCAACAGGCCGCGAGAATCCCCCACAATTACTTCTTATTAAGCCTCGGCCATTGAATATAATGAAATCTCTCGAGTCTAACTGGACGGCTCTTGAATGAATCGAAGCTCGTAGCAACCGTGGACAGCGTGCTTCATACACGTGAATTCACATTTTCCGTCTCTTTCCCAAGCGCTGTTCGCGCTCCGTCTCATTCTCCCTCACGTTCGCATTTTCGTTTTCCCCCGTTGAACTCTACGGACACTCCGTCGTTCGATCAAGAAGAGGTGTAACGAGCACCGTAACGGGACCGAACGGACCCGAACCCGCGTTGAAGGAGATTTCGGAAAAATGTAAAAAATGGGGAGCGTCGGCCGAGAAACAAAGTGGTTGGACCGAGGCGGAAGCAGGGCGGGGTCCCCCGTAAAACCAAAAGAGGAGTGGACTAACGATCGAAACGTGAGATCGAGAATGCCAGAATGGAGGAGGGAATGGGACAGCAAGGTGGACAAACGAAATGAGGCACGATCGAATGGTTGAAAAGAGAAACGAAGAGGAGAGGCGAGGAGAACGAGAACGACCGAGAGAGGGACGGAGAGAGAATAACTAGAAGAGAAGAAAAATTCAAGCCGCCCTCGCGTTTAATGCATTTAATGAAACGAAAATGACGCACGCGCTGACTACGTCTGATTGATGCATCGCAACCATTAGTGTTGGATTTCGAGTGTGTCCACTCTCTGGACGAACCCTTCCCATCCTCCTCCGCCGGGCATTCACCATTCCGCTGGTCACGTTCGACCCGTTCAACCTGTCCGTCCGTCGGTCCGTTCACCCTGCTTCTGCCCCCCCCCCTCCCTCCAATTGTCCGTCAGTCCATCAGGTCGAGCGAAACTTTTTATTCGGCCGAAAACCCACGGTATTATTGCGCGCCCGGGTATCAATCACTGCCCCCGGCATTATTGGGTTAGTACTTTTAGTGTTTATTTGCGGAAGGGGAGAGAGACCGCCGCGAATCATCCCGTGGAGGGTAGGCGAGCGCGCGTTCCCACCACCACCACCCTCTACCATGCCACCACCGATTTTTGGCGGACGGCTGACCGCGACGCGCTTTTCACGAACGGAGAGTGGAAGGGAGGGTAGGAACGTAGGACGGGCCTAGTGATGTGCGGTGAAGGGTTTGGAAACGATGGCGGGGGTGGATTCGCGACGGAGAACGGACGAGAGTGGTCTGTACGTCGGAGTGGGGGGTAGGTTTAACAGACGAGGGGACCTTGCCGATTGCCTCTGCCACGCCGTTGGCATTCGACCGGTCCACTCCGTCCGACAGTGGTGGCTTTCATCGATATTAACGGCACCACGTTCCGCTCCTGCGTACAAAATGCAAAATAATGCCGTCCACCCCTTTCTCCTCCGCTCCCTTCTCCGCCATTGACATCCACTCCCACCAGTCGTTCCCGTTACCACGATGCACCAGGTCTTTTGTATCCTACGTGGATGAGCTCTCTTGAAAAGTTCCACTCGAACAGCATTCCCATTCCCCGATCACTCTAGGGGGATGGCGCGTATTTGCGCTCATGGATCGCGCTAAATCATCGTTTGCATCTGATTACGAATGGTTTCGAAAGCGCTGCCGATTCGATTCGCCTCATCTCCTATCTCTTCTGTCCTGACGGGTGACTCTTTAACTCGCGTACACGCCTGCGCGGAGCCGTGACCCCGTGGAAGGTGCGCATTCGACTATTTAGAGTGTTCTGCGCAAAAGCAGATTACGCGATTTGCGAGGGTCGAGTGGGATGGGGCCGGTGACGTCGAACGCTAACGCCACCTCCCGTGCAGTAATTTTCCCTGGCGAGTGAGAGTTTGAAAGTTCGGCTTAAATCCCCGAGAGTTCGAAAGCTATTCGTCGAGGCCTCGTTATAATAAGTGTGATCGTTTAACTGATAGTTTCATTTTTTTATGGACGGGTATTTCTTGAAAGAGTCTTACTCGAGTAAGCTGTAATTGCACGCGCAGGTAATAACGAACGACTAGGGCTTACGACCCCGTGTAAATCAACTTTCTCGCCTCACGTGCTCAGACTCTTCCCAGAATTCGGGTATGCTTAGGTATAAATTCCACGGTGTATTCACATTGCAGGGTAAATCAGGGCTTACACAGGATTATCGATGATTTCAGATGAAACGATTGAATTCTGTGTAATTGGTTCCTCTGTCGTGCATCGTTCGTATGTAATCGCTTTGGACATTTTACGGAACTCTGATTACGCAATTCACGTAATACCGTCATTACGAAGGCCGCGCGCGGTTGCTCCGATTTCGGGCATGTACCCGTCAACATTGAGCGCGCTGCACCGGAATTTCCAAAATTCTCGCCGTTCTTGGCGAAACGAAGCGCGCCGAGAGATAAACCTCTAGCTCCTAGTCGGTGAATTGAGAAAAAAAAGAATTAAAACGATTAAAATCAACGAACCACACGTCATCGCGTCATGCAGCGCGTCCTGCGTGCCTTCGTGCTCTACTACCTTCATTATCGGATAAATAATTTACCGCTAATTACATATGCGCCCGTGCATATCGACGATGCGCTTTTCTCTGCTCTCCACGCATTTCACTCTCTTCCGTATCTAATAATCTCGCCGTTATTTTTTGACCGCCTTCCTCTCTTCAATCAAAATCTGTTCGTTCATTCGACAACTAGCAATGATAATGATCGTCGTCCGTCGTTGACGTGCAAAATGTTACGAGACACTCGCGCGCCATTCGATCCAACGATCGCGACAAACGGCGCCCTTTTCGTTTCACTCGGCGTAAAAGAAAAACACGCTGCGGGTCCGGATAAAGCGTCGCGACGCCTACCAAATCATCGCGCGCATCCAATAATGACCAGTTGCGCGCCATCCGGCGTGCATTCGGCGCCATCGGCCGCCCGTCTATTTCGTCTGGCCGCGACATTTGCGAGCGCTTTCGAATTTTACGAGGGGCCCTGATTAATCGATCTTTACCGCTTCGCGCGTACCACCGCGTTAACGGCTGCACTAACGGGTGTAACGCGACGTACGCCGCGGGGCGCGCGTAATCAGTCGGAACTTTCGAGGCACGAGATTGTGCGAATCGTTCGCCGGCGCGCGTTTGGTCGGGCTTTTCGGGTGGGACCGGTTTATCGGACAACGATGTGCGATCGAAAAGTGTTACATTGCCGTCGACACGGATTAAAAATGTTCCAAGCCGCGTAATTTCGCGAATAGAAGCCCATCTGGGTAAACGACGTGGAAACTAGGTAGAAAATTTGTCCACTCGCAGTAACGCCATCTGCAGATATTCGGAAAATGCACAGTTCCGCAAATTCCAATCTGCCATCCGTCAACGAGCGGGAACAATTGTCAACATTGAAGCAGGTCGCCGGAATCATTGGGTTCTCCGGCCTTCCACGCAGATATTTACCTCCGCAATTAACCCAATCGATTGTCCCGAGCCTCGAACGACTGTAATCAAGTGCATCGATCGCAAGTACACGAGAGTCAGGCGGTCGAAAGGAATCAATTTTCGGAACTCGCGAATTATCCTTTAGACAGAGACGAACTTCTCACTTCGGACGGTCGCATTATTTGGCACGAATCAATTAATATGTCCGGGCTTCATCGGAGTTCGCCTCTCTCTCTCTCTCTCTCTCTCTCTCTCTCTCTCTTTCTCTTTCTCTCTTTCTCTCCCCTGTTCGCATCGATCGATGGGGCAGGGAGACGAAGGTAGGGAGGACGAAGAGTAGGAAGGCGATGGTGGGTGGCAGGCCCTTCTCGTACCGCGTGGTAACCGCCGGGCAAAATTGCACCCCGAGCGATAATATCGGATTCGCGTTTCAAGCACGCTATCCTGAATCGCAGTCGAGAGAAATAACCCGCGGAGAATGGAAAGAGCCGGAGAACGGGGAGGAGGAGGAAGAGGACGTTGGAGGTTGAAAACGAAGTAGCGCACGGTAGAGAGTGGGAGGAGTATCAAGCGATAGAGCGAGAACGTAAGACGAAGGAGAAGTCGAAGGGCGAAAGGAAAGAAGGTTTCGAAGTAGGAAAGCAAGAGCGAAAGCGAAGAGTCTGCGAGGGAGGAAAAGCGAGAAAATCGGTGGAAGGGGCTGAGCTGGAATTTAGCTGAAATCCTCGAGTAGATCCGATCGTGCGATCTTAAGTTGATCCCGCCTGGCGATTACGAGCATCGATATTGTCGTCGTATATACTTACCTGCGTTTCTTCGCAAACACCTGCGATCAGGAGGGTGAGTCTAAGGGCGTGAAAGGAATTTAGGGATGAAGGGTGGGGGCAGACTTCGATGGAATTGCATCCACCTTACTCCCACTGCCACCGCCGCCGCCGCCGTTCGACGATCGTCCGTCTTCCCTCTCGCGCCCTCCCAACCCCTCGAAACCCTCTGCCCCCGATCCTTGCCCTCACTCCCGCACCCAGAGCGCGTGGGACCTGAGAATGAGTACGGAGTATAACTATAACTACGGTAACACCGTTATCGAAGCTTTAAGGCCGCTTTACATCTCGCTAGTAGACTCATTGCTTTTCGGTTTCTCGCCTCAGCAAGCACGACGGAATGGACTTTAAAAGAGACCGATCTCGCATTTCTTATTAGAACGTCGTTACTTTGTAAATTCACGTCGCCAGTCGCCACGTACCGTGTCAAACCAATTATGCATTTATGACGATCGCGTGGACTGCTTTATCGGGTACAAGACAACGTTATTTTATCGCAGCCGTTAAGAACGGCTGGGAGCTCGATGAACCGATAGATAGAAGCAGAGGCTAAATAATAGTTTAATTGTCGGCGACTCGTGACGTGGCATTAAAATAATTACCTGGTGAAATTATAGGCAGCTTGGCAGCCGTAGCGCGTTGCCAAATGACACCCCTTGTGCATGTATTTAACGTATTTAACATCAATACCTTGTTATCGTGTGCCTAGTCCGCGTCTCACCTCCCTCGCGAGAAACAAGGGAACAGTGGGGTGGGCGCGTAGAAACGGGTCGATCGAGTTACCGGGAGAAAATATTGCTGCGGCGGTGGAACGTCGTACTTGCACTTTCCACCTCCTTCGATTCCTCCGTTTTCCTCGTCAGACCCGACTCCTCACTGGCCCCACCGTGTTACGTCGTAAATGGCAATTAGCCCTTTAGTTGCTAAAGACGTATATGCGCGTACCTCGTTTCTGCGTTTCCTGCAACGCACGCTCGTCTAAGACCTCGGGTACATACGTTTTCGCTGGCGTGCCGGTTCTGCGGTTACTCTGTGTAAACGAGCATCTACAGAAGAGAGAGAGAGAGAGAGAGAGAGAGAGAGAGAGAGAGAGAGAGTAAACGAGCGCCTAATAAATGTGAGTAACACGATTTCCCTGTTTACTCGCTAATCTTGCGTGGGATTCTTGCAATTATGTGCGTATGTCGATGAGGATCGGAGGACCTTATTTTGGGGGAATTTCACTCATTTAACGCATAAGCGGTATACAAGATCGAATGACAATTTTCCGAAGTATTTCCTAAAATCATACAACTTCACGCAGAGATGACCGCTAATTCTCGGGACATTAATTAGCTCTCGCCGTCCACTGGTGCGTCAATAGGCCCCCGATAAAGCTTATTAACAGCCTATTAACAGATCCACGGTCAACCATGCATTTATAATGTTATCTGGTAGCATCAGGGGATATTGGCAAACACGTGTGTCATCTACTGCACGCGTGTCCTTTTTCTGCGCCCACTCTCTCGGTAATAGCGGGCCAATTAGCGAAATAATTAGGACAAAAAAACCGTTTGGTCGAGGCGGGAGCGTAACGGGAGCTTCGTGCACCCTACCACGTTGCATTCGTGAAAAAGTAATTATCACAATGTATCGCGAAACAACAAAAACTACGACAGAAAATCCTTGCCGCGTTGGATCCATTTAATCGACGAAATCGCATTCGGACCGCGACCCTCACTCCTATCCCCAAAGCTGAAAAACCAATTTCACAACATAATCCAGTGAGCGGTAACGAATACCGTAGCACTGCAATTTCAAATGCAAAAAAAAAGGAAAAAGAAATGAGGGGACACGTGATGGAAAAAAAATCAACAAAGGAGATTTCCCGCACGGTCCACGAAAACTCTTCGATATTTTCGGTCAGTCTATGCTATCGAATTTCATTGCAAACACAAAAAACCCCGCATTGTTTATTAATTCCCAAGTACGTAAGCATCGAAATGTACAGAAAACTGTCAATTCCAGAACTGCATGAAAATGTCAATGCCAGCGCTTACATCGCACAGGCATCCATCCTCTGTGTTACACTTTTAGCCACGAAAAGCTCGAATGTCGTCGACGTATCGATATTTTACGAACTCTCCTAACCGTCTTTCACGGTGACACTGGCGCGCGCTTCGCGTGCAACGTGTACGACGAGATTTGCAGGGGACTAGTCGATCGGTCCCGTGGTCGATTTTTCCAGGCAAAATCCATCCCGCGCAATATGTTAAGCCCCTTTTACGATCGTTGATCTCCACGGTGCTAGCAGGCTTTACGAGGGCCGAGTATGCCAAGGACACGCGCTGACGCTTCGCACGGATCTGCTCCGTCTTCTCCTCCTTCCGCTTTTCCCTCTCACCTCCCTCTTGCCTCCGAAGGGACGGAAGCCGAAGAAAGGCGGCGCGGTCGAGGGATGCTGAAATCACTAAAGGCTCCGTGGAATACTACTCCGTCAATCCCCGTAAATAAGATCGGATGGAACCTTTTATAAAATTTTACCCTCCCAAATCCCTTCCTCCTCCTCTTCTTATTCTCCTTCTTCTCCATCCTCTTAGCATGAACTCTACTACGACCGAGATACGTCGCTATTCCGGATTCCAACTGCCCACGCATCTGAACGAATCCCTTTTCCTCCATTTCTCCTATACCTACCTTCGTAGCTACCCCTCGGGATATTGTGAGTCGGGTCCTAATGATATTAAGGTATCGAGGGGAACGTCGAGGACACGACGCCGGCGAACGAGAGGTCGAGTGAGAGAAGTAGACTCGTGGGACCGATGAAGCCAACGGAAGAAAAGGTAAGGAGCTGGATGGGGCCACCGCCGCGAGGAAAGGGGGAGAGAGAGAGAGAGAGAGAGAGAGAGAGAGAGAGAGAGAGAGAGACTGGAACGGAAGAGGAAGAGAAAATGTGACGCGAAGGGCTTGTTCCTACATGGTGCGTTTTGTAGTTGTATGTATGTATTTATTAGGTGGCGAAGTGCGAGACCTACTAGCTGGATTACTTACTTCGAGGGGATGATGGATCTTTTTGGAAGCTTGCAATTTTCGTTTCCCAGACGTTCACAGTTGCGGATATGTTAATACTCTGTAGAATGTTTTTTGCGAATAATTCAATGGCTTTCGATAGCCGATATCCTTAGTTATAAACCAAATGGTTTTTATTAAAGCTCGATCTGACATTCTAATATCCGTTCCTGTTATTTGATAAATCTTGTAATAACTCTCGCGTCACGACGACTCCGAGTCAATATTTATTATTAACGTTTCTTAATGGACGGCTCGTTCTTTACGTTCACTCCCCGGTCCAATATCGATTAACGGAATTCATTCATAAACATCGGGGTTGTACTTAACGGACCGACAAATCGCGAACCCCCAGGAACGTCGCCGTGTTCGAACTTTGACCACGTTCACGCGCGCGCGCACCTCCGCGTCCACCGTCGGCGGCCGCCTGCTGGAAAATCGAATTATAAGTATCGATACGTTAGCAAATCGCATAAAATCTGATTCTATGTTGCGCTAGGAGGTACGCCGTGGTTGTGCCCACGCGAACACGCGTGTCTCGTCTAGCAGGGTAGTTACCATATTATAATCTACGTGTAGTCACACGGGACGTCGTATCGGAACTTTGTTCTTGCGGAAACACAAAGGGTGTCGAGCCTTCTCCCTCTCCGCCCCCATTCTCTCCGTATCGCAAATTCCTCGTGCACCCTTCCTTTCCATAAGAAAACCATCGACCGTGCTCAGATGGCAAGCAAAGCTATTTCGTGTTAGGGACTGGAATAACATCGTCGAATAAAATAACACGCGAAATTCTTGGCATATCAATCTTCCTATCCTTTCTATCTTCGTATTAATTCGTCGGGCCCGAATAAAGTGCAAACTGGAGTATACGGAAAATATTCTGTCAAACATTGGCAATTCCAAGTTATTCGATGTGAAGTGCATGGATAACGATACAATCGAATATCGTATGGTTATGTATTCTTAATTCTCGAATGCGAACGATGGATTCATCGCGTTTCTCTAGTGCCGTGGAACATCAAACGCGCGATTCCCAACTGGAGCCATCGCGAGCGGGGACCACCCCTGGCTCGAATCCGCACGATGTATGACAGTCGTGAAAGTGTAGTGACTTGTGGTTGCCTACCGGTGCGGTGCGGATGATGCACGGGCAGGACGTGCGGTCTCACCCCCTCAAACCCCAACCCCCTGTTTCCACCCCTTCTGCTTCCATCTTTCTCTGTGCCCTCCACGGATCACTCACAGAATTTACGGTGCATATACGGACTGGCGCATATAACTACGATCTTCTAACCTCGTCCATCGTGCATCTTCCCGATTCATTTGCCATCTATATAGTTTTAGAATTCATTCATCTCTCTCTCTCTCTCATCTCCCTTCTCGGAACATTTCATCCGACGAGTGTTTCAAATAATCCTCGAGACCCTTCAATGAACTCATGCTCATTTATGAGATCCGTCCCAGTTTCTCTCGCCTCCCTCATTCTTCATTCTCTGTTCTTCGTCTCCAATCCCCCGCGTTGTTTTCACCCTCCTACTCGATCCTTCCTGCCCTTCTTTCTCCGTTCTTCTCACTCGATATCGACGCCTACCTGCCCGAGGCGGCACGTGACTCCACGAGAGCATGGCCCACGTGAACAGGCACGCGTATGCCCGACACGCGGCGTTCATAAATAATGGCGGCCGACAACGGCAGGAGTTGGTCTGGCGAACGGCAGAAGCGAGGAAAGTAGCTTCGAAAGCAGCTTACAAGTTCGCCGCGATATTGCGTTATTACTCTCGTGACGGTTCTCCGCCGACTCGAAAGGCCATGGAACGAGGGAAGGAAGACTACGAGGGGGTAGATAGCGTCTATGAGATGGAAATGAAGTAAAAAGAAGAAGGGAGAGGCGAGCATGGGCGGAGAGTAAAAGATGAACCGTTTATTACAGTTCGTGACACGGTGTCTTAACAGCGTACGATTAAGCGCGCGCGAAGAGAACGGTGAAAGGTATCTTACGGATCGCACGTGCATACCCAATAAAGACGCGAGATGCAAAGAGTGGAAACAGGACGGAATGGAAAAATTGGAGAAACAGATTTTCTCACAGGGAATAGAAGAAGGGAGCGAAGATGCGATCGAAGCGTTGAATAAACGTGGTATAAAAAGAAAGCGGACGAGTTAGAGAAGAGGAAAGGAAGAAGGAGCACATAGAAGGGGCAATGCCGATCAATGGTTCGGCTCGTTGGTGGCGATAGAGCGAGGATGTCACGTGGTGAGCGTGGAAAGAGGAAAAGACACCCCTTCCTCTACCTCGTCGTCCTTTGGCGCGTTGAATAGCCAGAAGACGTCGGATGCGAGGGCGGGAGAAAAGTGTGAGAATGCGGGGGCCGGAGGGTGCGGGTAGACGGCAGTGAAAGATCGGATAAAGATTGCCACACGTGCCGATTCCGTCGTCGCTTTCCAGTGCGCGCCATAAGGCAGAAGGCGCACCACATCCTCTCTCAGACTGCCCTCCAATGGGGAATTCCCCATAAATTTCTCGTCGTCTTTGCTACCACCACCACCACCACCACTACTACCTACCATGTCCACCGCCACAAGGATAACCACCCTGGACACGCTCGCCACGGTGGAAGGGGTTAGCGGTGGTTGTGTGAGAGAAAGGGATGAGAGAGAGGGTGGGTGCAACCGCGCGCACGAGCTCGAGAACGATTTGCGACGTCCAGCCCGGAAAGAAATATGTCTGCCCTGGTAGCCTGGACCGCGCGGGAGGATTTCCTTATATTATACTTTTTGCATCGCGCAATTTCTCACCACGCTTTGATACACGTTTCTCGGTCTGTAACATTTGCGAATATTCGCTCGAGAAATGGTAGACGAACACTACCGAAGCGTAGATCGAGGAGAAGTTCATGAGATCCATTCATTTTTATTACTTCGGAACGATTGTCCGAGGATTGGGTGGACGTGCGAATGGTTGTTATAGAATTCCACGTGGAAATTGTTACATGGATTACTGCGAAGTGGCGATCCACAAATCACAGAATGATTCCCGCGCGTTCATTCGTCCTACGTCACTGTCGGAGTTTAATATTTATCTCCGCTGCCGTCTCATTAATGGCCCCGCACGCAATTCCCCGGAGAAACATACGTACCTAGGCGAAGTTCTAATTAGCGAACGGGCAGTAGGAGGATGCGCTGGTAAAGGAAAGAAGGAACGATAAAGGAATAAAAGAGATGAGAAAGTAGCAACGGTGAGGCGCTTGATCCGAGAGAGAGTCCACCCCCGAAGCGAATGTCGGGGGCGGTTGGGGCTTGGGGTTGGATGGGCCATTCCTCTTTGTATTCCGCATTCGTCTGATCTTTCGTTAGCGTAACCACAGCGACGACGACAACTTCGCGTGTTCTTCCTCCTGGTGGCCCGTTCGATCTCGTTTGTTTTCTCGTTGCTGCGTTTTTTCTTTTTTCCTTCTCCAGCTAGTAAGCCAGGAGCACCTGCGCCACTCTCTCCCGGTTCATTCCACGGTTGCGTAATTTACCTCGACCAATGGCACACCCCGGAATAATTGATGGATGGTAGCCGGGTGGGGGTAGTACACGGTCCCATCCGACGCACGCGTACACGTACCAGTCTGTGTATGTGTATACGGGTGGAAAGAGCGCGGTGCAACGCGCTCGCGCGCGCATATTAATCTCTCGTAGGCGCGAGGGACGAAAAAATAGCTGGCGCGAGTTGACGCGTCATTACTCATTTTGATAAGTTCGATGATTATTCCCGATAAGGCGACGGAATGCCAGGAGGAATGCCAAGTGAGCTTCGTGCGAAGAACTTTGTGGAACTGCGAACCACCACCGGCACACCTCTTGTTTCGCGACGCGTCAACGGCCCACGAAGGCGGCACCGTTCACCTGGTCTTTAATCGACACGAGGAAAATTTCTCTCTAATCCCGGTGACGTCGACGTCGGCGTGCGAAATGACTATGAATAGATTATCTAGCGCGGATACTCGTAGGGAACAGGTGCGCGAGAGGTTGCATTCTCGTCGGGAGGGGACGACGTGGCACCGTCAATAAACCCCGTTATACCTACGCGAACCCGATCGGCCCCGGCACAATGAGACTGTAATTGGCAATTTAGCGGGACAAAGTAAAAGCGGCCGCGTTATACGTGAGACCGCGTATAATAATCCGATCGACAGTTTCATAAGCTACGGTTTATTCAACGGTCAATTAATGCGCGATGGATACACGCCAGCTGACGACTAATCGTGCGACGACACGAACGCCTTTGTAGGGATATAATTGCGACCTCTGTATGTGCGAGTGTTCGAATCACGTGGGCCAATTTAAAGTCCACGTCGCACGCACCCACGCCGCGCCACGTCCTCACGATGCGTAAAGATTTACAGTGTGGCCCGCCCGTGCGCGAACCTTCCTCTCATATTTTCCTCAAAAAAGGAAAGCGAATAGGGGCTTCTTCCGTCGGAGGCCCGAGAGAAATTTATCGCGGGCTCCAATGGAGAAGCGTCCTCTTCCTTCTCGTTTCCCTTTCCCCCTTCTTCATCTTCTTCTTCTTCTTCTTCTTCTTCTTCTTCTCCCTCTCCTCTTCGAACTCCCTTGTTCCACTTCAACCCCCGTTGGCAAAGATCGAAGCTCATAAAACGGGAAAAAGCTCGACCGCCCTTTACCAGCCTCGTCCTCTGATCGTCGATCTTTACGTAGCTTCTCGTGGCGCGAGTGGAGGTCGCACCACCCGCGGACACCCTCGAACTTTCGTGTGCTCGCGTCCCTTGCCATCGAATTCCACCCTCTCGTCCTCTTCTCTTTCCTTCGTGCCTCCTCCCTCTCCACCTCCTATTCGCGCCGGATCGTATCGAAGAAGTTTACGAGGCTCCACAACGAGCGCCCAACGACCTTCGAGAATGATGAATCACCAAAAAGGCGCTCTAAAGGATAATTCCTGATACTCCAGGCCCTTTCACCCACGTGGATCTCTTCCTACCCCGGCGCATTGTCGTCCCCGCGCGATCTCTATTCTCGCCTGGCTCGTTGCTTTCCAAGTTTCCACGGTGTAACGACGTACTCGAGTGAAGTTGTTTATTAGCAAGTGACACCTACTTTGTCGTCCGGGCTTCTCCGGTGTCAAAGACATTTCTTAGGTTAGTGCCTCGCTGCGTCGGTTAAATATATCAAGAAGTTTATGAACACTCTCAGTGCGTGAGGGTGCAGCGAAGCTGGAGAAGCTAGTTTTGCATCGATCTACCCTGAAAATTCTCCTGATCACCGAGATCGTTCGCAATCTACTCTCTCCATTTCTCATATTCGAACTCCGCGAAATTCTTTTCCCCCTTTCTTTCCACGCAGTTTTCACCCGCGGTCCCTTGGCACTGCTTCGAATCTTCCCTCGTGAACATTCGAATTCCTCGCGTGACAATGACACTCCGTGGAGAGTTTGGCGCGCCGATGGCCAAATCGCGAGCGAAGTAAATTATAATTCATTTCGGGGACGGCGAAGAGGAAAAGAGGACAGATGGGGTGGACGAGAGGGTGGGAGGGTGAGGCTTTGAAAAGTTTTGTCCCACTGTGAACGAGCCTGTAGGGCCCCCGTGGCACTTAGAACCGAAGGCGAGGGGAATTCTAGAGAAAACGGGTAAGGACCATCTTGGGAGCGCTTCGTCATCTCTGATAACTCTCCCCGCTCCCTCCTCCTTCATCTCTTCCTCTCCTGCTCTTTTCTCCTCTTCCTCCGTGGCTTCGCGATTCCCTCGGCTTCCCAACCCCTCCTGCTCCCGGTCTCTCGCCGCCCCTCCGCGCGCTTATCTCCACCGACTCTCTTCCAGCTGGGTCAGACGTTTCGCATACCGAGAACATCTTGAAGCAAAGTGAGAAGAGGAAGAGAGAGAAAGAGGGGTATTAGGACTTGTGTCGGCGACCTGAGAATTTAAAGGCACTTTACGCGAGCAGACTCCGTGTAATAACTTATGAAGTGCCGCTCATCGCTTGGGAAGCAATGCGACGTGAAATTAAAGGGGACTGCTGTTCGGCTGTATCGAAACAACGGGAGGACGACGATTCGAAGATATCCTTTAAAGGCTCGTGCTTTCTTTTACGATTCGACGTTAGACGATCACGGGAGGTGGTCGTTCGCACTTTTTTCTCAAACAAAAAAAAGGTAGAAGTAGAGGATCCACCTTTAGACACGTGGTATCTCAAGGGTCGAGCCGGCCAGCCAGCCGACTTCTTAAATCTCGTTGCCGAAAAGTACAAAGCGAAGGTGCTGTAGCATCGTTCGATCTGTTTACGACTCGAATCGCGACCTCGTGTCGTATACATATATCGAAGTATCCACGCTCTTCTTCCTGGCGTCGCTCTATACGTGACCAAAGGAGGAAAGGGAAGTAGCTACAGGCCCCCTTACCTTCCTCCGTGTATTTTCTTTCGCCTGCTTCGGCGAAAGGGCCAATGAAAAATCACTGCGCGGTCCCAGGAGCTCGGGAGGTGAACATAAATTTCGGGAAGGCTACGCGCAAGCTTTGGAGGAGCGATACAGCGTGGACGAGGGCTGTTTATCAAGGCTCTCTTTCGCGTTCCGGACGAAGGAGAGAGCGAAGATCTATTAATTTTGGCGTAACGGTCCGCTAAACTCGTTCCGGGTGTATCCTTAAAACCCTCAACCGCGAGAAAAGGTTCTTTCGTGACGTTCGGGAAGAAGAAGGAAAACGAGTGGCGCGCACTTTTCCTCTTACGTCGTTTCGCTTGAGGACGAGCGTCGCGAGACCGGAGGGAAGAAAGAAGAGAAACGAGAGCACGAGAAAACCATGGAAACGTAATGGTTTGAGACTTGTAGCTGCGATACTACACTTCTCGCGGCTCTACGTGTCACGCGATCTATCGCGACCCCCTTTCCTCGGCCTTCCACTGCCAGTTCGGGCCGCGTGCTGAAAATTCAAACTTCATCTTCGCGCCCTGTCCTTCTACTTTCGCCTCTCTCGGTCAATGTAAAACGCTCCGACGCAAATGCAAAGGCCTCGATTCCCTCGCGAGAATATTATATCCCCCGCCTGTTTCTTCTCTTCTTTGTTTCGGCTGTCGTACTCCTTCGCACACTTTTCCATCCATTCCACGTTATTATTTTCTTTTCCGTTACCGTTGCGGCCTGCCGCACTCCAAAAAGAGCTTTTATTCCTGCATTATGTATCACTTTCAGTCGGGCGCTCTTACGATACTTCCGCCAAAGTGCAAAAAAGTGCAATTCTTCTTTCCGCTTCCTTCTGCCTCGTCCTTCACCCCCTTTCTCACGCCCGTTCTTTTTTTCTCCCACCCTCGTTTCCAGCGCGCTCTTCCAAACTTTATCCACAATAGGAAGCAAGCGTAGAGCCAACGAGAGTAACGCAATGTGACGCGCCCGCGTCGTAAACGTCAATTAAGCGTGATGTAAATATCCAACGTGGGCGCGACAGGGCGCATGCGCGCTCTCGTTTACGCGAGACCGTGCCGATACGGACGCTCGATAAATAGGTTTCTACATCGCCGTTGAGCTTTGTCGCTCGCACGCTCGTTTTTCCGCGAGCTCACATCCCGCGTCGGCGATAAACGTACGCTTCGCTAATGACCTATGAGGCGCGATGTTTTTGCAATCCGCGCGGCCAGTAGCTTTCCCGAGCTAGCCGAGGGAGGAGGGTGCATTTAACGAGACGAATAAAAAGAAGTAATTACTACGGACGTTCCCGGTAAGAAACCTCGCGCCTCTTCTTCTCCTTTCACCTCGCGATCTTCTTAAATTACACGCGCGAGCCTCGATTACGGATTACCGTAAACGAAGAGGATTCTACATGGAGAGCGTAGGGTTGGAAGGATGATAGGTGTGGATTGGTTCCACATGAGGGAGCGAAAACAAAAAAAGGGAGAGAGAGAGAGGGAGAGACGAAGAGGAAGAGCGGAGAGCCACGCATTCACGCACACAGCCACCCTTTCGCCTTTCTCGTTCCTTTCTCCTCGTTCTCCACTACTCCCCGGCGGCGTTTCGGGTTATCTCGTTGCCTGCGCTCGTTAACGACGTTAACCGACGTGTTCCAAAGACGAATGCCGGGTGGCCTTTCATGCTCTCTCCTACGTTCCACTCCTCGTCTCCATTCTCACATTTCCCAGGAACGTCGCGCAACGACGCGAACGTGAGGGAAAGTTCTCTCGACGGCGACGTCGTAAAAGAACGACGAGAGAAGTAGAGAGAGAGAGAGAGAGAGAGAGAGAGAGAGAGGGACGAGTCTGCGCACGAAGAGGAAAGGAAAAGGCAGAAAAGGAAAAGACTTAAAGAATTTACCGAGTAGGAACGGTGACCGCATCTGGGGGAGAACAAGGGGGCGAGATGCTTCTGGTAATAACAAGGTGGGAAGTAGCGCGCTCGGACGATGGAGGCGGTGAGAGGGCGTTGTGAAGGCGAGTGGAAGGGCGGGGAGGGAGCAAAGGTGCATCCGGTGAAGCAAAAAGCGTCGTAGGTTGCTGCTGGCCACGTAGATCGTCGTACGTAGACGATGAGGAAATCTCGCGTGTGGTGCTAGTAGGTCGGTAGTCTGAGAACAGCGAACGAAGCATTACGTAGCAGAGCGGAAGAAGAAGAAGAAGAAGAAGAGAAAGAAGAGGAGGAGAGAGTTTCTGAGCGATAGGGAGGGAACGTCACAGGTGAGGGAGCAGGAGGAATGGAAGGAAAAAGCGGAGGAAAATGAGAAGGTAGGGCAGGTGTACTACGCGAGAGAGATAGAGGGACATCCCAGGGTTGATGCCCTTCCTCTTACTCGTCCCTTTCTTCTTCACCCCTTGCCTTCGTCCTACCTCTTTCCAACCCTGGTAGACGAGCGAAAGATTACGAGCTATCGCCACGCCTTTGTTTCATTTCGTCGTCGACGAGCGAGCGCGCGCGCGCGCACGCCTACGATCTATAAAATCTCTGGCTTGTCGTCGTACTCACCTACCTACAGGATCGTATCGTTCCGCGGATATTCCGGATACTGGGGCGTGCACTTCCGCCGATGTGTGCGTATGCGCGGTCGACGCGTGCGCGATTCACGTATATCGTCCGCAAAATGTCGAGAGGACTCGCCGCGTTTACGTAGGGAGGAATTGAACTCTCGTAAAATGGCCGATGCCGGGGGTGAGATACACCGTGGAAGTTTATGGCGAGGAGAAGCGCGCGGTATTGGGGGTGGGAGCTTGCGCGGGACGAATCTGACCGGTTATCGTTTCGGCGAAGTGCGGTCGACGTTACGCGCTGATGCGACCTGCATCAGAACGTTTCGCCGGGTGTAGAAGCGGGGGTCGCAGGGGATGCCATGCGAGAGGGAAGCGTACCATCCGTTCTCGTGCGCTAGATCGGTAATAGTCAGAGAGGGAACGAAGAGTGGAGCAACGGGGTGTTTACAACGAACGCGGGTGTCGCACTCGGAATGGGTACATTCGGGGATTTTTTTACGTCCTGTCGAGGTGCACCCTGTTTTTCCTACTCCGGAAAATCTTTCGAATTTTCCCGGCTCTTCGCGATTGACTGCGACAGTGGGTTCTACGGCGAGACGCGCACTTCGATAGAGAAGCAGCGTTTTATAGACAACTGGGTTTCATTCACGTGGATGGGAAAGTTCGTGTTTTCCTTTTAGAGATCGAAGGAGAGGCGAAAGATCAGGGATGAGGTATGAGATTCTAAAACTCTGCGCAGCATCCGAAACTCTTTGAACATGCGCGCTTCGCCGACAAGCTCACCCAGGGCGAATCATCGTCAAATGTTTAACCGTTATCCCGGTGGGAACGGGCGTGGGACGCGCCGGAGATTTCCGAAGATTTTCCAAGTAAACCGTCGGTGTCTAAATTGGGGAGCACGGAAAACATAACGTTCCGCGTTCCTGTTCCTCGTGTCGGCTCATATAGAACTTAGATATGAGAAGAGTTTCGCGACGAACTCACGGCGATGTCTTCGAAGTTTAGTGTGGGAGGCTGCGAATGTTTGTTCGTCTTAATTCAATTCGACAGTCGGAAACTTGTTCGCTTGACGATGGGCGGGAGGAGAGAGGTGAACCCAGCCGCGCTACGTAAACTACTGCATCGCGATATACATATATGTATGTATGTAATACATAAAATGCATAACGCGATTAACTCGAGCACAGGTAGACTGATTAAGCGGGAGCGCGAGCTTCCTGAATATATTCCGCAAGAGTGAAAAGTTTATTAGCACGCACGGTTGTTGCCCGACTGGTACTGGGTCATGCAGAGACTCGTTCAAGAAATAAATAATCGAGAACAGTGACGGGCTCACACCTCGATTTAAAATAATCCGCGAGGAGGTATTATCTAATTGGTACGTTGGTCGAAACGGAGGAGGCCCTCGGTTCGTATATTTTGACAAAATGGAAAATGGATTATGTCTCGTTGTTATTGGCGAATGCACTTCTAAAACAGCTGTACCACGATGCGTCAAGGGACACTCGGATAGAACATGGTCCAGGATGACGCGAGCTACGCGAACTTCGTTATGAAACACGTGAAATGTACAATGCGCTTAATAAACGCTTCACGAAAATGCGTAAAAGGCTTTTTCGAAAAACCGGAAAGTTGATTTTGTCTGGCGTATGTAGCGAGATCTACTTGCGAAACGGCGAAGTGGTAGTGCAATGGCGGAGACTGCCCACGGTACAGAATCGAGAGTGCGCGTATGAAAGGTAAAGAAGTGTAAGTAATACGTTAGCGGTCGGAATGGTGGAGTACTTTTACGCCGAGAAACAAAAGTGCCTCGCGCGCGCTCTCGTTTGCACGTGCAATTCCGTTTTTTTCGTTCCTTCTTTTGCTGCGCTTCAACAAATACTAGGACGCTTCCAGTGGGTTCCACGGCGTTTGTACCAGCTTCCGCAAATGTTTTCTCTCGGGATTATTTTAACATATCGCTGATGTCTTTCACATTTTTCTACGACAGTCGATAGTATCGCAGCGTTCACTTGGTCGGCCAAGGATTAAATAGCGAAATACGCTCGCATATGCGATTTGTGCCGTTTGCCATGCGTTACAGAAGTTAAATGTTATAACGATAAATTTGCACGCTTAATTTCAAAGAATTCCTAAACCACTGATATGATCCTCAAGATGTGAATTTGACGCGCTGTCGTTTTTTACAATCAGTCGTTGATCTCTCCACTTTGCATGGACCAGGGTCCTTACATTACCACCATAAATTTTCGTTACATCGGTAATTCAGTTTGCAGCCGCGAACTCCTGTAAGATGTTAAGTCTACCCTATACCTCGCTCGTCTGTGCTTCTACCTGTGCGTGTACCACCCGAATTCGAACTTCTCCCCGACACGCGACGAGGGCTACCCAACACGACCTCACACCTTCCAACCATTATCCCAACTCTCGGTAACAGTCTAGCGGCGGTACCTCTCCACCATCTCCTTTTCCACCTGAACGCCGAATAAAGGCCACGGATCCATCTCCCTTTAAACGAGGTTTAATGACCCGATTTATAAGATATCGATTAGCGTTTACTCTTCGGGAAGGACGCGTTTTACTCGCGCTCCTACGCCGGGGTCGTCCCGGTCTCCTAGACCTCCTCCTCTTTCTCCTCCACCTCCTTTGGCCGGAAGAGTAGCGCAAACAGCCTCCACCTCCTCCCATGGGTCGCTCCTCTCCACGGAGAGCTCCGGACACAGGTTGGTCGGTGGGTAGGTAGGTAGTAGGTGGTAGGAACTTTCGCGCCTCGTTCTTGGAACTTAGCGGGGATCAAACTTGCGGCCCCAAAGCGAGGCAGGCAGGCAGGCTGGTCGCGCGCATGTGTGCCACTACTTCGTTACTGTGTGTGGCCGCACAAGAGAGGCGAGCGATGGTGGCATTCACACACAAGGAGGGGCCACCTGCCCTCCTTCATCCCTTGTCCCAGGCCACCCACCCCCGTCATCCCTTAGCTGCTTTCCACGGTGAATGCGAACGAGCTATTGTTTTCGCCCTAACTACATGGAAACTCGAGGTGCCACGGGTCGGCGAGGTGCTAAATTAACAATTAAACTGTAACAGGATTTTCAGACGACAGGAAATCCAATGGCCACCACCACCACCGCCACCACTACCGCCGGCAACGGCCGCCCTCGAATAGGGCCCACAAGGACCATGGATAATTAAACGCAACCCCCGTATGACCGACGTATGGCCTCACCTTCTTCTTCCGTCACTTTCGCTTCCACCTCTCCTCCCAGCTCTCTCGTCCCGGTTCCTGTTGCTGGTCTCCTCGTTGTTGTCGGGTTTCTACGTCCTTGTTCCGTCGTCCTCTTGACACTCAGGTATCGGAGTGTTGGTCGATCCACCTACGAGTTTCCCCCCTCCCTCTCTCTCTCTCTCTACCTCTCTGTGTCTCTCTCATTTGCTTCCTCTGTTTGGGTAAACCCATCTATCTATCTGGTACCAAGTGCCAGTTCTGTAGTACCAATCGAGGTCGAGGAGAATTTGGGGAACAAGTAGTCGATTGCTCACGGACTGTTCCGGCTCCCTAAATACCGATACCGACCAAATTCTCACCTCCCATTTACGGTGGCTTTTGTAACTTATCTCGTGAAAGGAACATTTCGATGTTTCCACTGTTCCCATCAACGGTTCGCGGCATTGTTCGCGGACCTTTCTTCGAGAGGAGTTCGCCTCTTGCCCGATGCACTCGTCGACTAGCCCAGTTCGGACTTCTCGAGCTGCTCCAAGGCTTTTCAAGCTTCCGCTAGTCGTGATAGCTTGCCACTTCAAAAACAATCGCCGCGAGTACCTGTTGAATGTCCATTTAAGAAATGTGTCTTCTCGCAGGATTTGGCCTTATCGGCAGCTCCATCGCTCCAAGATCCTCGACTCTTGTAAGACTCATTTATGGCCCTTCACGAACCCGAATCGGATAATTGCATGACGCTAGACCACCGAAGATCTCACGACCAGGACACGTCATTCCTATTAGCTCGATGAATACAATGACCTTAAACCTGGACGATAAATCTTTCTCCCATTGGCCCTGCTTCACCCCCCTGCCTCCGGCGCCACCCTTTGCCTCTACATCCTCCATGCGGCGTCGCGAGGACAACGGATCGGCTTCCTGGAAATTGGAAGCCCCCTAATTTATGGCGGCTCCGCGGGAGCGGACAGCTGAATTAATGCCCGATACGCGCGTCAAGCGTGTGCGTCTACGCACGCAGGAACCTCGGTGGTAATACGTTCACTTCGATCCAACAGATTCCGCAGTATGTACCTGTAATTTGAGGAAGGATGCAGGCGAAATTGCATCAGCGAGGAACGTGTAAAAATGCATCGAAAGTTTCCCCGATGTAATTTTCCGCGTGAATGTTTTGCCAAACGTTAAACTTCAACATTCGTCGTGTAACACAGACGGAATTTGAACGTCGTTAGCAGAACCCCTACTCGGCAATGATCGTTAACCGAAGGCGTCACTCCCCTTTTCCTTCGTTCCGCTCCTCTGAAACCAGACAGCAACACTATTGGCGAATGATAGTCTCTGAACGAGACGAAGCGGCATTCCACGGGCGCGTCGTTCTCGAATTCACTACCCCCTTCCACCCTCAGGGGTGGGGAAAGCTACTTATATTAATTTTACGGACCATTTCGAGAGAGCGAGGCCGTTAGCAGGCCTCTTCGGAGGGAAGCTACATTAGCCGAAAGTATTTACTTGCGGTTTGGCGTATCCCCACCAACCCCTCGCGTCACGTTGCCCGTGCGCGCCACCCTAATGGCCAGAGTAGGGTGAGCTTAACGACACCATCAGCGTCCTTCAGAATCCGGCTGGTATGCGCACGCTCTCCGCCTTCCCTCCTCCACCGGAAGTGCGTTACTCTCCTCCGTTATTTACGCCTCTTACACAATGAGGCATACCGATGACGGGGCGGTGAAAATCGGCCAGTCTACGGATGATAAGTTCGTTGGTCTTCGCCGTGTTTCATTCTCTTTTCTGCCCTCTTCTTTCTCTCTCGTTCTCTTCCTCGCCGTCTACACCTGATCCACCGTTGCGGGAGCATTTGGTTTTACGGCGGTGGCGAACCCACCGTAAAAATCAATCACGTTGCACCGCACCGAAAAACTCCCGGGAGCCGGTGAAAAGGCGTCGAAGCGCGGCTTAAGGGCGCCCCTACGAACGCTTTCGCTCCAGAATGTTACGTCAGCGTCTCCGATAAGACGTCGTAAAGCTTCCTGAAGAATCCTGGCGCCGCCGGTCGGAGAGGGTGGTGAACAATAAGGGAGTGAGGTTGCCGGCGCGTTTGTTTCTCTCTCTTTTTTTTTTTTTAAACATCGTTTCGCGTGTTACACGCTCCTGTCACTGGTGGTGACGAGCGAGCAGGAAACTCATCCTTAGAGCTGAGCTAAGAGTGGATTGCATAAAGCGAAGGGCTGTGTCGTGAGGAGTTTTCAAGCATGGGCAGTAAATTTGATTGACCATTATAAAGATTTAAATCGGACGTTCCATTCCGCAGTTTTCCGAGGACGCTGGGTAACCATGCCCCCCCACGGCTTTTCCCTTCTTTTTCTTTTCCTTTTTCCCAGACTTATTGGGCACGTCAAACGCGCCAGCGTTACCGCCACTGTCCAGTGTAATTAGGGCCCCTCGTTAGGTGACCGCAGCGACGTTTATGATACCGGCCAGTGGACCGACCGAAGGGAGAGGGAGGGGGAGCGGGAGAGAGAGAGAGAGAGAAAAGGAAACGTGATGCACGTACGCGGCCCGCACCCTCACTGCCGCGAATAACAACAATAATTTCGCTAGGCTAATAATCTAATTAGTAATTTGCACGCGGAAAACGTGACGGGGTTAACATTGTTTTTGGTTAACATTTTCTTTTTCTATTTCTCTCTTCCCTTTCTCTAGAGGGAAGGGCAATAATTTGTCGTTCCACGGACCGGGGTGCATTTAGAAGCCAAGAGGCGCAGTCGATCGTTGATCCCCTTGACCAATGTAAGGATTTCGATTTGTTTGGATGCAAGTCGCACGCGGTCTCCCGATCGAGGGTGAATTCCATGGGAAACCGAGTGCTACCGCGGCCTCCCTCGAGGATTAACTCCCCTCATCCCCTCATCCCCGCCCTTTCGTCCTCTCCCCTGTGCCGAACCTAAATCAATTCCCCGTTTGACAAATCCTCTGGCGATTCCGGACGACAGGGGATATTTCATTGGTAGTACAATTTCTACGGTGGGCTTGTCCGGCCCGAGACTGTGGAGTATTTTCAACCTCCCTTGCGGACGGCATTGCAGCGGCCTAAAGATATTTACGTTCATTGAGGATGAACTGGTTCGAGAAGTTGAGACTCCTCTGATATTAAACCACGATGCACGTCCAGAGCAGTCGACCTTCGACCAATCGCTCCTTCGAAAATGCAATCTCACGAATAGGGATAAGTGGAGTGCATATAAAAGAAGTGGACGTAAGAAGCAAGAGGAGACGTGAGAAGAAAAGCAAATACGTGCATGATTGTATGGTAGCAGCAAGAAGAAACGTGAGAGGAAATGTAAACAGATGGCGAATGGATGTGCGCTAGGCTTCGATGGGCTGGTGTATTTTCAGCGTGGAAATATCAAACAATTTTTCATTTCGGAATACGTCCACTTCGCTCTTGTCTACTTAACGTGAAGTTTTTCGTTTCGGCAGACCGGTTGGCACAAAAAACCGATAAACAAATTTTGTAGAGGATGTGGTAGCAACACTGTAGAGTTCCAGCGTATATCGAATATCGATGACTTGTTTGCTTTAATCACACGTCGTGCGCTCTGCAGTGCAGTCACTGCAAGCTGGTGTACGTGAAAAATGAATTTTTCACTAACAAGAAAAAAGGCGGGGGAGTGGTTCGAGCTCTTCGTGCAGAACTCGTCGCATTTCTCCTCGCGTCAAAGCTGAGTTATTTTTTATCGATTCACATGTAGTTTTTCCCTGGGTTATTATTCCTTCCGTTGATAAGTGCCCAATTATAGTTCTTTTTGTTATGGGCTATGCATTTAATGGTGTACTCCTCGTTGCAGCGTATCGTTGCATTCTGTCGTTACTTTCGAAAGAATTCCAAAAGATGCCATTTTCCTTCCTACCCTCGTGTTATCGCACTCATACGGGCACTTTCATAAAAAGCTAAGAAGACGCTTTTCATTATCCATCCCGGGACACAACGAGGGGAAAAGAAAGACGGAGCGACCAGGAGGGTAGGTTCGGATGATTCCGTGGCATTCTTCCCGGTCCGAAATTTATCGTCGAAATAATGCGAAAGTAGTGAGATTCCGACGGGAACGGGGGCTGAAGGAGCAGGAGGATGATGCCCTCACCATGCCTCGCCTCGTCGACTTGGAATATGAAAAGATACAGGCGCCAGCCGCACGTGGGAGGCAGTTGGATGAGACGGGGATACTGGAGAAAGGGGATGAGACGGGTTAGAAAGGGTGGCGTGGTACGAGACAGAACCACCATCCTAGTTTTCCGTTGTAGAATCAAGAACGTCGTTGAACAACCAACGATAACGAAAGAAGGGGTTTAACGGGTGTGTGAGCGCGTGTGGGCGCGTCTCCGTGTCTCGCGGAGAAGTGTGGCTGGGGGTGGAAGGAAGATGGTGGCGGCAGAGGGAACGTAGTCGCAGCGGCATAAAGCAAATATTGCGAAACGTATTAGTTCTGCAAACCGACGCGCGACGGTGGGGCCTCGGTAATGAAATGTTACGTACAACGCGGAAACCGTAAATTCAACATCGAATATCCAGCCCCACTCCGCCATTCTACGTTGAGGATCCTTCTTCTTCCAGATTTCCCTCTACACCGTGCGTCTCTTCTTCCTTCTTCTACTCCACATCTTCCTCCTCTCGTGCCTCGTTTCGGTTGAGAAGATACGCGCGCGAAGAAATATTTACGCCGAGATGCCTTCTCCTCCGTCCCTTCGTGTCTCGCGCAACGCAAGCAGTTACGTTACTGGCTCGGCATCCCCGTGTGTGCTTTTGATTTCTAGTTTACCGCGGGATTCGCTGAGTGTATTTGAGATTCTACCGTCACTGATCTTTCGTAGGAGATGGCCAGAGTTCTCCTGGGTGAAGTTGAAATCGCCATTCTTCGCGATGTCGTAAAATCGTGGAAGAAGATAATGCTTAAGAATCTCGCAACGTGAATGTTCTTCGAACGAACCTAGCTACCGAAATTGCAACATGTATGCTTCTAAATTTACGTTGTATATTTTATGGATTTATGTAAATTCCCCGCGCGACAGGATACGGGGGTAGGTGGAATTGAAGGGACTTTATCTGGAAGTGGCATTAACGATTAGGAGTCGTAAAGCTCATGTGAATTACGAGTTCTAAGCGGTGATGCGATCAAGAGAAGTGAGGGGGAAGTCGATTTCTCTTGAGAACGTAAGCTCATGGTTCCGGCGTATATAATGCCTTACACACAGGAAGCATGCCGGGACGTTGGAAATAAGTTACGTGTGACGCGGTCGTAGTGCACGCGTTCCACCGATAACTTAATCCGCGACGGGAAGGGATTGGGAGTGTTTCGTCGTATAAAGATATCGATCCCCATACAGGCGCACACAACTATTATCTATTATCACACGTGTGTGACGCGCGGTATACATTTCTCTCGGTAAACCCTACGATTACCGTTCACGATGAGCAGTATAAATGTTAATGCCGCATTCAATCCCATGAAAATTATCATTCGAATGTAAAGTGCACCCCCGTTGGTGCACAAACACTATCATTCGCACGTCCTAATGTAATATTTAGTCGCGCACCACACCCTTTATCGCCTATTTAACTCGTTCATTCAGTCTGCGAATGGCAGAAAGGGTTCGCTGGAATTAGTTTTTATTAAGACGTCGGTCGTTTCTATAAAATTCAGTTAGGTAGGTTTCAGGTGTATTAGTGAAATTTGTGTGA
Organism: Tiphia femorata; assembly: GCA_944319695.1. Taxonomy (NCBI): domain Eukaryota; kingdom Metazoa; phylum Arthropoda; class Insecta; order Hymenoptera; family Tiphiidae; genus Tiphia; species Tiphia femorata. The sequence goes on from OX090902.1 coordinate 10,097,655, forward strand.
AATGTAATAACCCAAACTTCATAATGCACCGTTCAATTTATCCTACAACTTATGCTTTTCAAAGTTTTTGCTTTTAAGTAACGCACCTTCCGCGAATCCTTGACGCGTGTGCAACGCGCTCCTTCGATTCACTCTACCGTGGAAGTTTCATGGGGGCGAAATTATCCAATCGGAAGTATCTAATAACGCGAACACGGGTCCCACCGCGCGTCACGAGGAAACGATCGAATCGTCGCGAGGGAAGTTGGCGAAAGTCCTCTCCTTCCCTTGAGATGGTTCGACCATAAAGGTGCATCAAACTCGAGAGCTTAGAGCGAAGACGGTGGCTTTCGAAGCGGAATGTTGCCCGCGTCGTAGTCGGGATGGTTTCATTTCCAACCTCGCTCGCTCCTTCTCGATGCGAGCGTATTAAAAGCAAGTTTCGTGGCACGGGGCGAAGGCCTGCACCGTGGGTGCGCGAGGCTAATGGAGAAGTCAGTCAAGCTTCGCAAGTTACACACGAGCGACGGTAACGGGCTATTTAGTCTTGCCCCCTCTTGTCCTTCTCCTTCCCCTTCTCCTTCTTACTCCTGCTGTTCCGCGTCCAATTTTTTAAATCTGTTTCTTCCTTCTTCCTTCAGTTCTGCTCGTCATTTCTCTTTTGTTTTCACCTTATCTCCTTTTTTCTCTTTGCTCTTTTTCCCTTCCCTCTCTTTCTCCGTCTTTCTATCTGCCGAGGTTTCCGCCAATCTTCATTGCTCGACTTCTCACGCTTAACTTTTGACCCCACTTCCGCCGCACCCTTCGGTCGATTGCAGTCGAACAAAAGGATTCGATATCCCTGGCTGGTTCGTGCTCGTTCACCATGGCTGGAGGCATTAGAGGACTCTTCGACTTTCTTTGGAATAACTGCAAATGCACGCCCCTTCCTCCGACTGGGTTAATTGGTTCACCAAGGACTTTGATTATGGTCAAAGACCGTTTCTTAAAATACATCAAGGGAACCTTCGCCGGATAATCATCCTTCGTGGTGGGAAAATAAATATCCCGACATTTTGTTAATTCGGGAGAGAGGAATCACCAGCTTACTTGTACCATTAACGGGGGGGGGGGCGAGGCTGTGCTTGTTTCTTGATGGCGCGAATTGTACGAGTTACGTACGCACGATGGTAATTATTTAGCAGTACGTCATATCTTCGTATTCTTCTTCTCCCGTTCGTCTTTCAGCGTGGACACGGCATCTTCTCTTTCGATCTCTGGTTTTCTTTACTCGCGTTAAACGGACTAGTTTGAGTTCATCTCCTTTCTTGATTTCTACCAGACGTCAGGTCGACCGACCACGTTAGTTCAACGCTCATAGCTTATTCACTGCAAAGAGCCGGACTTACTTTAAGGAGCGTGTTTATCGTCAGTAATGTTCTTTGCCCCCTCGATCAAAGCGAGTTTACCGACATTTCCTCGCTTCTCGTTTACATCGTTTTTCACCACGATACGCTCTTTACACGTAGACGGTGCCCTGGAACCTATCAATTTTACAAAGTTTACCAATTTGCGACCCTTCGCGAAATTTGTAGAAAATCCATTTTTCCCCGTTTAAGCGACGGTGGTTCTTTAACCCTTTTTCTTCTTTTCTCTTCTTCTTCTCCATTCTGTACCCGACCGTCCTCTCCCATTCATGTAACTTTCTTCGAACCGACAGTTCCTCTATTCTTTCTTTGTCTTTCGTCGATTTCGCTACTTCTCTTTGACCGACTTTTCCGTCAGACTTCAGAGTGACTCAACCCGATTGAAAAGAGTCGATATTCTCGTGCGATTCCTTCCGCTTAAAAACGTATCTGTGATTTCATTGAAATCCTCGATTTCAGAAATTCCGCCGTAATCAAATCTCGATCGATTGGCAATTGCGTTAACCTTCTGATCTTCCTTATTCGTTTGCACGAGGAGCAGAATGGTCGAAGAGACGGAGTGACAATATTTATGAAAGTTAACGAGAAGCGAGCATAAAAGATCGCTAGCAAGATAATTGGCGTCACTTGGACCACCCCGTGCGCTGGCTCTCTTCACTTACATCCCCTTTACAATCCCTCGAGACGATTCCACGCCCACGTTTAATTCCTCCTATCGAATTTCCACGCCCCTCGCGCGGTTAGCGTCGCGTCGTATTTCCCGACAGCTGCCTTTTCGAATGCCGAAGGAAACGGAGAGGCCGCCGCTGCCGCTTCCCTTCTTAGGATGCGCACCATTCGGGTGGTCCGCGGACTGAAAGAGGGATCTTTAAAGATCGGTAGTATAGATACAGTAACCCCTCGTACCTACTCCCTCCCTCTCGTGACTCAATGGCCTTCTCCCCTTGATCCCGGACATCCTTTCAGCGGGAGTAAATAAGTAACCGGATACGGAAGAACTTCGAACTCCGTGGAGATAGCGGTGAAATCATTTTTTTCTCCCTTTCCTCTTTTATGACAGTCGACGTTCCATAATGCCAGATGGAATAGGTTCCAGAGGGAAAATCGACTTTACAAAATAAACGCAGAGCAAGATTAAACGTAATACCGATCGTTCCTTGTAATAGAATATTTAACATCTTACGTGGCATCTCTCCAGCAACAACTCAAACGAGATATCAAAACTGTTGACAAAATTATTTCCGATCGAATGGAAACATCGGGTTGTCCCGAGTTCAACGCGTCGTTCTTGTCACGCGTGTAAATTCGCTTGGAAATTCCACCCGGGGCAACGTAACGTCGTGAAGCGGACCTCAAACGTTCGATTCACGAGGAGGGACCAGAAGGATCCGTGTGACACGTGGCTGCCTCTCGTGAGGTGTCCAATAGCGCGTGGCAAAAAGGAAACGGGTAGAAGACCGGGAGGGGGGATTCGATAATATCAAGGAAACCGTCCGACACGAGAGAACGTCCCTGTTGTCACCCTTCACGTTTTCCTTGTAGCCCTTCTCGTCGTTCTCGTTGTTGCCCTTCTGATCCTTCGCGTTCTCCTCTTTCTTGCCCTTCTCACCCCACTCTTCATTCTCCAAGAAGCGTGGACGAAGGGCAAGTGGAAGAGGGTCCTCTCTCTTCGTGGGCGTCGTCGCTCGGGTTGCCAGGAGAGATAAAAAGAGACGGATGGATGCACATGGCGCGCAGAGTTCGAAAGTGAGCAGCGCAACTGGCGCGGGTCTGAGAGCAGGGCGATGGAGAAGAAGGTGGAACGTCGTACCCCGAGCAGACAGACGAGAGAAAAGGAGATGGTAGTACAAGTGGGGTGGCATACTGAGCGGCAGGGAGGCCCAACCTGAGAAGAGAGCGAGACAGAAGGGCGTAGAGGGAAATCAGGCAGTGGCTGACGGTGTTGGTGGTGATGCTGTTGCCGTTGATGCTTGTGTTCAGTCTTTTGCTGTCTTCTACCTCTTCTTCTTCCTTCTTGTCGTTGGCGATGGTCAGACAGCGCGAACACCTTCTCACGAGTGAACGCACACTCGAAAACGGCCAGACGAGCGAGCGAGCGAATGGACTGGGATCGACGAAGGAAGAGAGTGAAAAGAACGAGACGAAGGAATGGAAGAGGATGAGCAGAAGAAGGGGATGAGAAGAGGGGAAACTGGCACGCGTCTGGCATACGCGACTGCCCGTTAAAACCTGCGAGGGTAGACACCAAACGTTATTCCGCACACGGCTTTCACGGGTTCCCGAGCACACACTCGCCGTCTGGGAAGGCAGGAGGGAGGCATCGAAGGAAGAGAAAAATAGAAGAGAAGAGAGAACGGGTGGTACAGCGACGGAATATCGCGTGCGAAGGGATGATCGTTTAGCGCCTCCTCGAGGCCTCTTCTTCTCCCGAGGCGAGGCGCCATCGCAACCTCCGCCCGCCCCCAGATGAACTGGCAACGGATACCACTCCGTGACACTCGAGCGCCGAGCATTAGAGATATCGCGCGTAATTTATATACGACTTTTATTGTGGCTTAGTGGACGAGAGGGAGACTCGCCCAATGGAAACCGTAGGAAGGTCGAAAGGCACATGGTTGAAGATGGATGGCTGCTTTTTCACGGTCCAAGATGTGGACTGGTATGGAGAGCAGGAATTTCATTGAGTGCTGGGGGTAGTTTTTGTAATAACTCCGTGTAGCGATTATTAACCTTTGGAATAAAAGATTGCGCAAGTTCACGTGAAAATGATCACTTTGCTCCTTGTGAAATTTTCCTCTCCCGTTTTATCTCCGAGCGGGAGTCTCGCACGTTCTTTCTTCTTCCTCTTCTTTCTGCGGCAGAAGGTCTGGGTAATTGAAACGCAGCGCGCGGGTCGTAGCTCCGCGTACGGTCCCACGATCTTGATAATTTATTTAATGTGAAACGGACGAGTGGCGCAGCCGTGTAGTCGAGGATCACGCCTTTCCTCGTTATCTTAAGTGAACGCTCTTAAGATACATCGCATGCCTACGTAATTACAGTTTTTACAGATCGGACGAGTACGAGCGTGAAACGTATGCTTTCTTCGCCGTTGATAACACGTACGTCCAGTCGTAACGATGTTTGTGTGCTTATTCATGGTCGTATAATTGTCACGTAGTTCCGTACGTATAATTGAACGTTCGCAACGAAACCAGTAATAATGATGTCTCAATAGAGCCAACGTCGCGTGAATTATCGCATCGCGGAACTCAATTTCCATCGCGATGACTTTTGTAAACACCAACATACGGGGCAGGGATGCGGAACGCATAATAGAGTGGATCTAATACAAATTGAATTATCGTTTATCAGTATTCTTTTTACTCTTATCCTCTGATCGTTCTACCGCCGAGACTCGGGCAATCGTAAGAATCACCCATAAAGAAATTATCGTCCCGTGAACAGATGGGTGCACACCTGATAAATATAACACCAAGAATGTTCGATTATTGTTTACATTGACTGACGCGAACGATTAATTTGTGCGACTGACGCAATCAATTTCTTTCACATCTGCAAAACCACACCCCGAATGCCAGACGGAGTCGCGTTTTCTTCTGCGTCGCGTCGTTTCTTTTTCTTCTTCTTTTCTTTCGTACCCCGAAACGTTCGCGCCAGCCAGACCTCAAGATCACCAATTATTACGTGCGACTTCTTTGCCAAGCAGGCAACTCCTGCCGCTCCCGCCTTCGCAGCTCCCGTAACGAGCCGCGGGTCTTCCGATAATTGCAGCTCGCCCCGAACAACGTAATTGGGCTCGTGCGATTTATGTTGCCCTTTTTCCACCCGCCCACTTCGACTTCTGTGCTATAAAGCAATTCTGTTCGATGTGCGTCGATATCGAATCGCGAGGGGTTACACGCCCGGTACCGTGAGCAAGAATCCTCGACGCCTCGAGTTTCCACTTATTTTTCTCTAATTATTCGAGACCCTTTCTCTTCTCTCTTTTTGGCCTCCTCCATCGTTTCCGGCAAAATTGTCTGAGAGCAAGAACGCTACGCTATTGGAAGTCTCCAGGGTTTTCAGTAGTAGTTTATTTTACGCAACACACGTTGTCGACGTATTCTGTGCGAAAATTGCTTACATATTTTGTGCTCCCGCTGTATCTGTCGGGAGGTTTTAGAGTGGATAGGAATGTAGAGAGAAATGTTTCTCTTTCTCTCGTCCCTTTGTCCGTTATTCCTTCTGTTTCGACATCGTCTCCATCGTTTTAACATTTCGCGTGGAATTCAATGGGCGCCGGAACAATTTTGACCAGAGGATAGCATTTTTCCAATGACGGGCTCGTACAAATAGTATTACGGGCAAACGTGAGAATTTTGTGGCTCTTGGAATTAACGGTAACGGTTGAAATGGTATCGAGGGTGAGGATAATTTTCAGGGCTTTCATGTGCCCCGTCTCTCCCCACTCGCAGATTCATCCCGCCACTCGCGATTTCGAATATAACAAAAGGCTCCTCGTTACGAATTAATCCGCATAGCGTAAAAGGGGCGAAATTAAACATGAAAATCGGATTTAGGTAAATATTGAGAAAGGCGTCCGGTCTCATATTCGCGTAATCCGGCCAGGGCAATGCGTGACAAATAATAATTAGTTTGTAACTTCCCTTCGAATGCGTCCAACGTCTCTTGTCAAACATTCACCATCGAGCCAGAAAACCGATTACCAATACACAAAAATCCTCCGTAATATTGAATACCTATATTTGCAATCCGAATACACTGTCGATCGTTTTTCGTTTATAGAACTCCGACTCTCTTCCGTTCGCACGATTTCAAGGATGATCTATACGCCACTCGTGTGTGTTCCTCGAACAGGCATAGAAGACGGAATACGACTCTACGTTGTGAGAAAATGAAATCTTGAAACTGTCTGTTCGTCTCGCTCGTTCGTTCTACGCCTATATACATAACCCTCTCTCACCTTTTGCACCCCTTCTCGCGACTCTCTGGTGGCTCCTCTTTCCCGCACGAGAGGGCGGCCGCTATCGATTGGTACTCTCGCGAGCTCATCGAACTCGAATCGCCGATGAGGAGAGATCTTGTCGAAAATTTTTGTCGGTCGACGAGAGCGTCGAGGACACGAGGCGAGGTGGTTGCGGGAAAAGGGGGTCGACGGTCTCGTCTCGAAATAGTACGAGTGGGGGAGGCGGGTGCGCGTTATCGAGAGTGGGGTGTTTGGGGTGTTTGGGGGGTAGTGGGGATATGGTGGCGAGGCCGGGCGGTGGTGGGTGCTTGACTTTAATGCGGCGCGCGAGGCGGTAATCAAACTAAGCCCGTAGAAACTGGGTCGGTTTCGTACGTACGCAAGTCGTTACTCTCCTTCTCTCGGACGAGATTATTTTTTTCTCCACTCCCGCCCTCCTCCGTCCTCGCCCGGTCCTCCTTAGCGGTGTTCGAAGGCCGTAAAGTCATATCGCGTAGCCTGTGTCGTGTAAAAGCTGTCAGTCGTAAAACTCGTGGAAAAGGGTGGAAAGGGAAGGGCGAAGGGTAGGACCGGGTTGAAGAAGGGAAAGGCCCGTAAAAGAACGGAGACGCGATTCGATGGGTTTCATCATCGAACTTGCTCGACTGCTCATAAAAGAAAGCCGGTATTTCTTTCCTTCCACCCCTCGTTCACCCCTTCTCTCTCCCGCCCTCTCCATCTTTTCGTTTCCTTCCGAACGACGGCGCTCCGCCCCTTCTCTTTTCCTTCATTTTTTTCGAGGCGACAATCGCGAATTACCCGTGTCGCGGAAAAAACTACCCCGCCGCAACGGGGTAAACCTGGCAAGAGCGAAGGACAAGGGAGGAAGAGGAAAAGTGGAAATGGCCTCGTAGCAGAGGGAATTTATGGTTCCCCGCGTCCACCACCTCGCGCTCGACTGCCGGAGCGAAACGAAGATGGATATTTCTGAAGTAGTAAATACTTCATTTTGCTATTCTCTCCTACCCACGCGCGGAGATCCGAAATGTTTACGCTTGCCCGCTGGTTTTATCGTCCGTCCAAGGGTGGAAAAAACACCGAAAGTGGACGTTGGCCAGACGCGTGCGCAATATGTTATTAATGTTCTACGAGTGGCGGGACCCCATTCTCACTCGCGTCCTTTTACACGTTCGCTCGCTCGCTCACTCTAGGGACGGAGGAGCGTGGCCAAAGGCGCCGCGCGAGTTCACAGCTTGCGGAACGGAGTGGCGCGGTTTAACAATCGCTCGTTAATACGATTACCGCGAATCATAAATCAACGCTACGTTGGCTGTTTAATCAATCTCTTATTCGCCGGGCCGCTAGACGAGGGCGCGCATTGCTCCCATAATGCGCGGAAGATTTTAGATCGCGAGAGAGTGGGCTCGCATAATTACATAAATTCCGTCGTACGTAAACATTCGTGCATTCTGCATATTCGAATCTTCCTGCGATCCTGTACGCACATTCGGCGCACGATTACCATATCGTGTTTGTATTTATTGCTTACGCCTAACGTCTCCAAGTGCCCATCCTCCACGCACTCCGTGTGCGCGCGATCTTCAAACACATCTACGCGCAATCTTGCTCCAACGATCGCGATGTTTCGCGACGTATACGTAAATATGCGTATATATCTATACGCGTGTATACATATGCCCGAGTGTATTCAAATATATCTTTAGCCTGGCAGAACGCGCGCACAGGTACGCATCCCGGTACATAAGACGCCCACTGTTACGTGGAGGTGCACGCGCGCAGGCGTTTATACGTTTGTGTATACGCGTCGTAACTCATAAAGGAGATTAATGTCTCCGGCGGAACTCGAGAACTGTAAAGCTCCGCTACAGAAATGCTCTGTTCTATGTGAAAGCTGTTACTAGCGTAGGAAACAAACGCGTGGATCGTGATGCGACTATAGAACGCCGTAAAGAGGAGTTTAAAGTATCCTCTCCTTCTCTTTCTCCACCTCCACCTGCTTCTCCTCCGATTCTTGATCCCCTCCTCCCGTGCGTCCATGGAAATTCAAGATTTCTCGCTTTCACCGCCGAATGTGCGCGCGGTGGGATTACGATGATTTTTGAAATACGTCATGCATAAATAAGACGGGGTGGGGTGGCTATTGGGGAAGTGAGAAAGGGAGGAAAGGCGCGAGGAGAGGGAGGAGAGAGAGAGAGAGAGAGAGAACCTGAGAGAAACGGAGAAAGAAATTCTTACATTGAAATGCATAAAACGCGTAAACCACCCTGTTGCGCGAAATGAGAGCGCGCAAAGTTTCACGGGGGCTTATAAGCCGCGCCGGAAGTTGTGCGCTTTGCGGCAAGCGTTCGCTACTACTTCCTCTTCTTCCTTCTCCTTGTCCATTCCTCTTGCACAAGCCTCCGAGCAACGAATGTCTTCAATTTTCGTCGACGGTTTACTCGCCCTTTTCCCTTCCACCCTTCATCCGATAAAGCGACGATTTTTCTGTCCTTAGACTGAAAGTAGGAAACCGTCAGGCCACTGCCTACTTAAAAGTTGAATCGGCGTGTGCGCCTCTCTCAAAGCAATTTCGCCAGGCAGATCTAGATGTTTCCGCGATAATGAGCAGACGCTACAAATCGGCTTTGCGCAGTTGACGGAGTAAATCGGACATATGCATAAGCTCGCTTCACCCCGTAAAAAGAGGGAATGAGTGGGAAGAGGATAATGAGGGACAGGCAGTCGTCGAAGGGAATCCAAACCAGCGACAACTCGGATTGCCAGTTTTTCTCCAACCCTTTACCTTCTCCTCTTGCCATTGGTTCATACTTCCTTGTTTCTTGTGAGGATGCACTCTTGTATTGCACGCCACGCCACGGCACGGCACACCGTGTCACGCCACCGTTTGGCACAATATCGCGCGCCTTAATGTTTTCAATACTTGACGGTCCTTGGTCCCAAGCCTTTCCAGTTTTTCCTTCATTCTCTCCTATTCTTCTTTCCTCGTCATCCCAACAAACTTTTTTGTTTTCCACCGCTCCTTTTTTCAACCGCCCATAGTCTAGACGGTCGCCGTGGGGGTATTTTGTAGTCGCCTGGCGAGCCGGTGGCGTCAGCTCGCTCCCTCTTCTCTCATCCCTTGGCACACCCTGTTCTCTCTCTCTCTCTCTCTCTCACTCTCTCTCCATCTCGCTCAGCGGAAACTCAGTAATTACAATAAATCGCCGATGTAATTGCCGCGGCAATTACCGGAAAGTAAAGTAGGCATATGTCTCGTAAATAACGCGCCCCAGCATGAGCGCCTGCGGGCGAGCTTACAATTAGCTCGTGCCGAAACACGATACGCAAGCGAGCTTGCAAGCTACCCGAGACGCGGTCCTTTTCTCCTCCTCCTCCTTTCCATTAAGATTCGCGAGCTTATAATTGCCCCGCGACAAATTGTATTCGGCAGCACGCCCGATTTTTCTATCGCGTCCGTTTGGATCTGCCGCGATGGCTCGTCATTCGTTAACGGATCGTGACGGTCCTTCGTGATTTTCGAACTCGACTGGCCGTACCTCATTGGGCCGGCGAGCATTGCACGCTTTTATTACCGCCATCCTGGCGTGTCCGACGCTCGTTAAATATTTACCTAATTGCTCGCGAGCGCAAGCTCGCAGGTACGCGCGTCGGCGAGACCAGTCGCGCGGGAAGAGATATGAGAGTGCGCGCAGATATGAATTGCACCAGCAGAAGTGGGGGTGGGGGGCGAGAGGGTGGGCTGGATGTCGCGAGTGTCGATGGGAGGCAGGAGGGCGGAGAGGTTGTGAAAAGGGATGAGAGGCGTCGTGTTATCGCGCGCAGCGTAATGCGGATTCTTCGAGAGACGAATGGCGCGAGGAACGGAGAGAAAGAGCGAGTTGGAAAAAGGGTGAAATTGGAACGTAATGGGTGCTCTTAATTGGGCACTGAAATCTAAATTTCACGAGGCTACCAACTGCTGTGTGCCCTGGCTCCATAATAAAAGTGTATGCACTGACGTTATCGCGCCAGTGATCCGGGTCCACGGAGAATGAACCGCAAGAAATACGTGAATTCTGCAAGAAGCAAAAATGAAATAGATAATTTTACCGGAGAAGAAACCGCGTTTCCTTCTCAAGGGAAGAAATCTATCATGTTGCTTCGAGGCGAAATTAAAACGAACAGATAGAAACGAGTTAAGAGAGAAAATAAGAGAAAGAGAGAGAGAGCGAGAGAGAGGGAGAGAGAGGAAGCGCGATGGTAATGCAAATTATCGTTTTTGTGGGACGATCCAACGCAAGAGTGGTCGATGAAACGATCGATCATATCCGAACGTATTCGAATCGAAAGCGGCGATGGTTCGACGTTGAGTATAAACGTTTCTACCCACGTGTGCCCAACCTGTGAATATTCCTTGCTCCTTACAAGGTTCGTTCCTCGTTATTATTAATTCCGTCTGACTACACCTCTCAATCGTTATCTCTGTGGCACGAATCGATGTTTATTCGCGTATTCGTCACGGGGTTTCATCAATTGAAACTGTTTGACGGGTCCTCTTTCTACCGTGTTAAATGCAAATCAACTGGCCTCTTGACTTTTACCCCGGATGGATAGGAAGAGAGAATAGAGAATGGCATCTGACCTGGCGAATCTCACATCGAACAATTCATCGTATTATTTCTAGCCAGCACTCTTTTTCCTTCTTCTTCTCCCTTCTCTCTCTCTCTCTCTCTCTCTCTCTCTCTCTCGCCTTTTCTATTTCTTTCTGACCCGTCCCGCCCATTCCCTCACCACGAACAATGCGACCTCCTTCGTCTACTAACGAGAATCGTCGGTCATCCATTATTTCAATGACCGGCAATCACGTACCATAAAGCTAACGATAAGTCGCTTGAAGGATCGCCGCGTCCCTCGTGGAAAGTAGCCAGAGAGTTCCCCTGTATTTTTCTTAGAGTAAGAGGAGGAATCAAACGATAACAGCGTGTATTCTAACGCTACGACTAATGTCGGTCTCTCACGCGTCAAATTAATTCGTTCGAATTCATTATTTTCGCTGCATTACCCCCGAGGATCGTTCATCTACGTAACGCTTCTACCACGATGATGCTAATTGTGACAAAAAAGGATGCGCCGTTAATTACGGAGGGCACGATACTGCGAATAATAGAGGAGGTTCACGATACTTGAGGTATTAAGAGACCAATCTCATATTTAAACCACTCGTAGAGGAAGAACGAAGTAATGATTCTTCGTATACAAAGAGTCGTCTGTTCCGTTACACGAGGAATCTTCCAGGACACCTTCATGCGGGAATAATGCCACGAAGAAAAGACATCGCGAAGTCACGTGCTACCCGCAAACTCATATCTGACGGCAACGGGGACGAACGAAAGAAATTTCAAGATGCGAGAAGTTTGAAGAGAAAGACATGTTTCTCGCGCTTTTCTCTCGTAGAAAAAAAAGCACGATACCAAAGAGCACCTTGGGAAATTCGATCGTTTAATATCGAGCGCTAATTTAATGATCGATTCCCTCCGTTCTTCCTGACCCTTTTGGTTTTCTCATCGTCGAAGGCGAAAAAGCGCTCGCAAGCGCGGAGGTAAAAGCCGTATTTCATTTTCCCAGAAGCGAGTTAAGCGAGCGAGTTACGCGAACGGTGCAGGGCGCGGGCAGAAGTAGAAGGCCAACGATCGAGCGTAGTGGGTGGGCGGCGGCGGCGAGCAGTAGGGAAAAAAGGCAAAATAAAAGCGTCGAAAGTTACGTCTTCGATAAAAGGAGAAAAATAAACGTGGCATCCTGCGGGCGCCTCGGCTCCGCGCGCCGATAATCTGGCATTGGTGCCTTTTCCGTCCCTCTCTCTCTCTCTCTCTCTCGCGCTTTCCTTCTCTCTTCTGCCTGCGTCAATCTTCCGTTAGCCAACGCTTCCCAGTATACCGGCAAACCGGATGATTACTTATTTATGCCGAGCGCCTCCCGTTGCCGTCGGAGAAGTGAAAAAGCCTAGGACGAAACGAAAAAAAGGAAACAGCGAAAAATAAGACGAAGAGAGAAACGGAGCGAAAGCTTAAGGAAGAGAAGCGAGACGAACGTGCGGTTCTACGTACGTTTGATGTTTCCTCCAATCGGTCCCGGTTAAGTAGAGTGGTCGCTGATGGATTCGTTTTCCACGTAGGCAGCTTATTTATGAAGCTTTACGACTTGGTGGGAGCCATCGATCCTTTACCGAGAACGACGTAGGCGTTTGGGAATCCTCGCGCCAACCAAGGAGAAATTACGACGATGCGCTTTATGTGTCTTTGAATGTCCGACGTTCCTTGGATGGATCGTGCAGCCACGCGCGGACCGCCTTGTTTGCTTTCTCGTTTCTGCGAGGAGGTAAATGTTCCGAGACTTGAGAGTGCGATCGACACGGTCTATTATGTTCGTTGATTTTCTCGTGGCCGAAGGAGAAGAACGTCTCAACTAAAACTCCACACTATCGATCTAGATCGATTAATGCGATGTTCGCGATGCTCGGGCACGAGGCCAGGAACGAAGACGAAGAGGCACGACACAGTTCTAATGAACATTTCAACCTTAATATACCGTCTGGCTGTGCCTCTTGACATCGACTGCGTCGCACGCGACAACGACAATCTGCGAGCGACAGGCACGACCACCACGACTATCAGGACGACAAAGAAGAAGCGACTCGCTCTCGGTGTCTTTCATTTTCTACTGCCTCGAGACCTTCCTTCCCGACGGTCTCGACGTTCTCTTCCTCCTACCTCCTTCGTCTCCTCCTCCACCTCCTCGATCTCACGGAAAATGTATGGTACGCTCGCTCGCGGAGTTTAACCGCCATTTTTCTCGTGATAAATGAAATTGTTCCGCGCGGAGAGCGCGCGGGCGCTTGTCACGCCGTACGTTCCTCAAGTTTTCGCAAAACTTATAGTCCCGTAGAAGCTCCCCTCGCCAGAAGGTAGGAGGAGAGATGAGATCGGCGCTCGCCAACTCGACTCGTCGCAAGCATCCTCTCCTTTCTCTACTCTCCACTTTCTCTCTCTCCTTTCCCGTGTTGCTTCGCCTCGCGGTTGGCGTTGTCACCGGGGTGAGCCCCGATTATTCTCAAACGACTGTTGCCACGAACAACAGTCTCTTCCGCGGGAGAGACGCCTTCTCCGCGAGTCACTCCAGGGCTTATAATAAACGAGAATATTCGAATGAGGATGAAAGAGTAAATGCGCCGCGCGAGTATCGCTGCGAGAAGGATTTGCATCAGATGCTAAAGTGGTTGTCGGTCGCTAGCTGACGAGGCGTGCCTTTGAAAGTTCACGAGTAATTCAGTGGCGACGTTTCACGAACCTTCCTTGGCGCGAGAGCGAGATTTAACGACAAATATATACATTTATCGGCCCATCGTACCTAACGTCAATTTTAAGAACCTCGATAATTCGTTGCACCCCGTCGCGCACTTGGAAAATTCTTCGACCGACGTGTCTCACACTCGAAGTTTAACCCATAAAATTGAAGTACATTCGTGAACTTCTATCTGCGGTACACGGAAAAGAAACGCGGTGCACCCTCTTTCCGCTACAAACAAACATTCCTTCTCGAAACCCCAAACAGTTCGGAAGAGCTTCTAGTCGTTACTTTCTAGTCTTTAACGATGGGAATGGAAATTGGCGGAAGGTGCGAGAGAGCAGCTCCTCAACGCGATTGGCCGAAGCGGAAGGAGGTAACTCCTGAGTGGGTGATCGATGGAGATCCTCGAAAACGATCGGTCCTAGATGGCGTCCATAGTTCTCGAGAGCGATCGGGCGTCGCAACCCTTGCGAAGCAACGACAAACCCGTCACTCCTCTATCCACCCTCGCACCCCCATTCCCACCGGCCGAGGTAAGGGTTGTCGGAGTGTCTCGAGTAAGACGGAGAAAGAGAGAGAGAACGAGAGAGCTCGTTAAAACGTGATAACTCCATCTACATGTAAATCTAATCGGCCGAAGAAGAGGAAGGACGTGCAAACCCCCGTTTACCATCGTGTCTTCCAGCCCCTCTCACCTCCCAGTGCGACGAGTTGCGGGTGGTGCTGGTGTCTTAAAGGACGGTTAGGGGGTGAGCTCTCGGTCCCCTTTAACCATCAACGGTCTACGTCGCCAGCAAATTCTCGTGTAACGAGACCTAATCCCAACCCCGTACCTGGTACCTTCCGTTGTCGTGTCCTATCCGCGGATAATCGAGCGCTGAATACCTTGCTTACCAAAATATCCTGTCTACTCTTACAAAAATCTGTCCTACGAGAGAAACTTTGTCTCGAGTGGGATCCTTCGTGATATCTTAGCGACGCCTTCTGTAAATATTACGAGTGTTAGACTATATTAGGAGGGACAATGTTCGTTTTACGATGAGAGTTCGGTTTATGCGTAATTTACCTGCGAATCCGAACCATCTGTCGAGGAGAGCCCTACCCCCATATCAATCATGTTCGTCGAACTCTGCGAACTCTGGATGGATTAATAAAGTCCACCTCCTTCTCTGTCTGTTGCAGTACCAATCAAGACGATCGATGGTGTGGTCGGGAACAAGGTGCAGCTACCGTGCGACATCCGTTCCGGTAACAACGACGACGTCATCATGGTCCTCTGGTACAAGGAGGACGGCGGGGAGCCCATCTATAGGTAAAGGCATACGGATGATCGCGACTTAGAACTTTCTTGGTGGCTTACGTGCAACGCTCTGCTGAATTAGTTACCGCCCTAATTCCCTAGCCTGTTCCCGAGAAGCTCGCCCTCCTGCTCCTTACATCCTCCTGTTCGCTTCGCGATGTCGCTTCGTCCCGAAATCTCGCGGAAAAGTTTGCCGAAAGTTTCTCCGATCTAACCTCAGCGACGAGAGAAGCAAACGAGGTCTAGACAAGAGTAAGGTGGAAAAGGTGAAAATTAACGAGCGCGTGCACGTGCTTGAGAACGAATGAAGCAAAAAGAGAAAAATCTGAAAGGGAGAAGGACGTGAGGAGCAGGTGGAAATTCGAAGGAGAAGCCGATGATCCGAGAATAAGCCGCGGAATAAGAAGGGTTACCCAACGAAGGATTCCAATGGCGGTCGGTCCAGAAATTCTCCAACTTATTTTCCACGGTGAACTTCATTTGCCTACCGGGCGGTGTCGTCGTTTCGCTTCCGCGGCCTGTGAAATTTTGCATATAGAATGGCGGCTCCGTGCATTCGCCGTTGGGCGCACCACCGGAGGCGGATGGGTGCGAGGGTGCAAGTATGTAGAAACGCTGGAAGAAGAGGGGGTTGAAAGGGGTTGAAGGAGGAAGGGGAAGGTCGCACGGAGGTCGTCGACGTTGGTATCCGGCGGGTCATATTTAAGAAATGTAATAAGGTGTAAGATATGTGGGAGCTGGGCGATGCATCGTCTTGGTGGCGCCCGTCTCTGACGCTCCGGTAGGTGCGCGCGCACACGCGTGCAGAACGAGTCGAGGAAGGCGAACGGAGTGCGACAGGGTGCAGGAGCCGACCTGGGGACCGCCTCTTGTAAAGTCAGTTTAATCCTCGCCGCGACGAGAAACTTTAAATTTAAGGGCTCCACCCTCTCCTTTCGCGCTTTCAACTCACCACTTTCTGTCTCTCTCTCTCTCTCTCTCGGTCTCTTGCTTCCTCGCTCTTTGCACGATCCTCTTCTCCTCACGCACCTACCACCTCTCCGTGGTTTCGCAGTAAAATATTTATTGCGAGACATCGCGCCCGCTTATCGTACGTGCGCCAGACAGTTAAGGAAACGAAACGACCAGACCGCACGTGCATGATCCTGGGAAAAGGGGCGGGGGTGAGCCGAGAACGCGCGTGCACCTTCGCTTCTCTTTCTCTCCCTCAACTTCGTTTTTCCTTTCTCCCTGTGTCGTGACTCTCCCTCTTTTTCCGCCCTTCCTACCGTCGCGCACTTTCTCCATTCCCATTGCCTTCACCCCCCCCCCCCCTCTGTCCATCCCTTTTCCATTCGATCCGGTTTTTCCACGTCCCTTTAAGCTTCTTTTTTTCTCTTCGATTCCTATTGGCTCTCTTACTTTCTCCGGCGTAGTCTCGCCTTTCCTCCTTTCCTCGTTCTCGACGTTACTCCCACGATCCACATTTCATTCATGAGCGAACGAGCGCGCTGATTCCCGGATATTATAAATTCCCTCTTGCTCCCTTCGTATCCCGTCTGGAGATTCAAAGGTAGAGGAAGTACCATCTCCCTTCGCCTACTCGCGTGCGATATTCGTCAATCGGTAGATTTAAAAATGGTAAACGCGAGAAGCTGGAAAATCGATAATAACATTAACCAAGCGGAATTTTGCCAGCGATGGTCCGTGCGCTCCGTCAAACTGACGTTTTAACGATCGTCGAAGGGCGATACTTGGTAAAATTTACAGCACGATAAATCTTTTCTTCATAGCGCGAGATCGATGTAACGTTGAAAAGAAGGCAGGTTTATGAATGAAAGCGCGTAAACGCGATTTCGCTTGGATGTTAAGAGCGCGAGGGTTTGTGCGCACGGCGCGGAAATGGCGAATCGTGTAAACGGATTAAAAACGATTGCAAAGTGCAAATCTCGTCGTTTGTTTCTAACGGGGTAAAGTATGCGCGCGCAATGCGACCAGCAACGGATTCGCGCGTTGCCCATTTCTCTCTGACGTTTCGCTCGTCCGTCGACATTAACGAAATATTTCGGGTTGGCCGTGGATGACGGGGCCAAAAACGAGGTAAAATTTACAAGCCTTCTCTCTTTCCTCCTTCTCCCTTCCTCCCGAAACTTTTCAACTACGCGGCGGGCAGAGAAAATATTTGGTAAATTTGTTTTTTCCTTTCATGCCTCCGCCACGCTCGTTTACGCAACTGCGAAATTTTCGAAAAAGTCCATCTCATTTGCCGGGGATGAGTTTCCTCGCATCTCTCGGTTTTATAGTTACGAACAGCTTGGGATCGTGGAGATCGATTTTCCTCGATATTACATCGTAAAGCGCTCCTCGTAGTACCGAAGGGCCGCGCGGTAAGGAATGGAAAAAGAGTTTCGCGGAGAGTGAGTGAAGGTAGGGATACGGTCGGAACCGGATACGAGGAGTTGCCTATTCACAGAGGTGGAATAAAAGTTTCGCGCTCGAAATTCGCGTTAACGAAAATCCGATCGACAATGGGATTTACTACTTTAAGGGAACGCGGAATTTTTACGAAGGCCCGAGTGGTGGCTCGTGAATGCGAAAGTTCCATCGATAATCGTACTTCCTCTCGCCACCACGTCCCCTTAATTTCATCGCTTAAACATTCGCGGCTCTCGGCAGTATCGATTTTCGAGGCAAGAAATTCAACGCTGTGTAAAATCCATTATTCGAGTAACGTTGAAGATAGCGCGGTTCGTAAATTTCCGAGCGTTCAATCACGGCGCGGGAACTAAAATTCCTCAAGATCAAATCGTCTCTCTTTCTCTCTTTCTCTCTCGTCTCACCGCGTACCTTCGCCTGGAACTTCCGCCTCTTAAGGTCGGCCCGAAGGTCGAACCTCTCGAAACGCTTTTCCAGACATTACATTGTGAAGGGTGATGGTGTCGGCTGGTTCGTGGCTGGTAGTCTCGACAAGTGCACGAGAAAGAAGGAAGATCCGAGGGAAAGAAAGAGAAGAGGAGGGACACAGGTGGAGAGAGAGGAGTAGAAGGGAGAGTAGAAAAGACGATGAAATCCAATGCCTAAGAGTTGCGGTTTAGCGCGGTGAAGAGGGATCGAGGCAAGCGGGAGCGCGGAGCGAGGAGGAAAGGAAAGGAACGAAGCGAGAGGAGCAAATCAGCGAGGGGAAGACTCACCTCGCTGTTTTAACCCTCGGGTCACCTTTACGCCTGACTAAAATATCTTTGCCGAGGAGGAGGAGGAGAAGGAGGAGAAGAAGAAGGTGGTGTCTGTGTCGGGGAAAGTTTCGACCGCTTTTACCGACGTGCCAAATGGGCTAACTCGAGCGGTCAGGGGCAAGCGTCGAAGTTGCTAAAGTACGAGGAGAAAAGCAGAGACGGCACGGCGCCGTCTAATCCCTCGAAATGATCGTCGCAGACGACGTTCTTCCCTCCTCCTCCTCCTCCACTAACCTGCACCTCCGCTTCAACGAGGACGTCACGACTCGCAGACGACTGCGTTAGCCTGGTTTTCTCAGTCAAGGATATTCTCCTTGATGGCGCGTCCCAGCCAGACAGGAGTTTACCGTCACCCCGACGACTCTGGCTTCGCGCAATCTCCAGCGTGGAAACTCGACTCGATTTCATCGGTTCTTCCGGCACTCCCCGCGTCTCTACGTATGCTTCTCCTGTAATTCTTCGATCCTCTGGCAAAAGCTTCTGGGGTCTCGGCGCCTCGCGCGAGAAAGCATCGAAAGCTCAACTCGATTTCAAGGAGGGTCGCTCACCCGGTCTCTCGTATGCAAGCGGTAATTCCTCGATCTTCCGGTAGAAGCACGCTGCCTTCCTTCTCCCTTCACTCTCTCTCTCTCTCTCTCTCTCTCTCTCTCTCTCTCTCTCTCTCTCTGTCTGCGCGAAAGTAGAAACCGATTCGGATTCTCATTTGCCGCTACCCTTCCGACGCTCTTCTCAACCCTCGCCGCGGGATGACGTAGTAACGCAACGAGGAGGCAAGAAGGGAATGACGATGAGGAAGAGGGCGAGAGAGGGTTGAAGCCTTTGGAGGAACTCGAGTTGCCTGCGAATAGGCCCCGTCGATCGTCGACGAGCCGCGGACGATCGAGCGATCGATCGTCGGATTTTCTTTCCTTCGATTCTCCGGCGAGTGAGCGTTGCCGAGGAGAGAGAAAGGAAGGAGAGAGGCGAGGAAGGCAGGGACGCACGTAGGAGAATCGCTTTTGAGGGTTCGTATCGTACGTGAGGTAGAAAGTCGGTCGAACGCGTTATATCCGCGGATCATTCCTCGAAGAGGCTGATGGCCCGATGGCACGAAGCGTAACGGGGGTGGAAAGGCAAGCGGGGGCATCGAGGTGGGAGAAAAGGAGTGAGGTGAAGCTAGTGGCTTAAGCGCCGCGCGCCCAGTCTCCTCTCGTTCTCTCTTTTCCCTTCTCTCTCACTCCAGAGACTAGCGTACATACGTACGTATGTTAAGGCAAACGGGGGCTAATGCAATAGCGCGAGGCGGAAGAATTAAATTCTATTCAGAGCTACGAGTCTTGAGAATTTTCCCCGAGTGGATTTCGCCCACCTCCCCTTTGGAGCTTGCGAGACGAAGTCAGTCGCGGATCACTTTCCTTTTAAACCCATCTTTCATCGACGCGCGTTTCGTCGACAGACAAACATGTCACGTCGTCATGTCGCACGATTCGACAATAACGAATCTCTAGCGAAGACGAGAGAAAATCGCAGAGATGCATTTTGCACGGTCGTTCGCGCGACTCGTCGGGGAGCTAAAGGCATTAGATCCGCGAATTGTTCGCACAATTGATCGCGACGTTAAACGATCGGACGAGGAGGGATTTGGGGGTGGTTGAGTCGGAAAGGATGGTGGACCGTTCCACGGAGGACTGGTGCTACCGCCCCTCCAAAGAGACGGCAGGAGGCGGCAGGGGCCAGGGTTGGAGGGGGATCAGTCGTGCCAGCGGCACGTCACGGAAGCGCTTTCCTCGTCTGGTGGAAGTGCGAAGTGGAAGAATTAAATCGTATTTCAACGTCAATGCCGCAGAAGCAAGCGCCGGCGGAGTGGGATAGCTTTGGGAATACTCAGTCACGAGCGGAAATCCGAACTCCCGTGCAGTCGTGGAACGCAATTTAACTTTTAGTCGCGCCCGCTCCGGAGGAGAGGTACCCCGTCGACTCTCATACCGGGGACTCTCCTCTCTTCTGCTCCTCTTCTGGCCCCCTTCCGGTTCTCCACTTCCTCGACTTTCTCCCGTTCCTCACCTCCGTCTTCTCCACGGCGCTTCACCCTCCGTCAACTGTCCTTATCGCCATCTCCATCTCCGTCGCTATCAGTCTCCCCTCTCTCATCCTTATTCCACTGTCTACCTCTTTCTCTCCCTCATCTCGTCTCTTTTTCCCAACCTCGCCGTCACCGTCTCCCTCTCTCGTTTTCGCGCGCATCGCCCCGGATGATGCTTAATATGCAATCGCGCGTAGGGGATAACTCCACCGGTGACGGTGTACTCGCACACGGACGTCACTGCGGATCTAGGCGCAGGAACATTCGTAGACACGAGCCAGTCCGATTATAATTCTAGCATTGTTCTTCTCCGCGAGGAGATCTCCCGCGTGGAGCGTCTCCGAAGATGAGTTTGCTCGACAACGGAGAGTTAGGTAGATGTAAGTTCCTCGATTCTATCTCTCACGCTCCGACCCTTCTTCTTGAAGTGAAGGAGCGTCAAAGTGGAGCTCATCGTTGAGATGGAATGGCGCGCCTATAGTTCTCTAAATTGTACAGCGATCATTTTCCTTCGCAAAGTGTTTCTTCTTACGTAGTAATATTTGAAGAAGGATGTGTTAATTTGTTGCGCAGCTTCGACGTTCGAGGTCGTCGGCAGTTCAATAACGCGCGCCTCTGGTCGTCACCGACGGCCCTGGGACCAAGAGCTTTTTTCATCACGGCGACCAATCCAGCCCATCTCAGCATCGATCGTATCGAGTCCAAGGACGAGGGAATATATCGATGCCGAGTGGACTTCAGTAATTCGCCTACGACCAACCAGAAGATCAACCTGACAGTTATAGGTGGGTACACGCGAGACGAAGGCGAATAATCGAACGAATTAGCGAATAATAGAAATTCCAACTTCTCGTAATTCTTCCATTGGAAGGTCGCTCGAACGACCTAACTACTTTACGACTTTGCGAAATCTCGCGAAAGCCATTAATTACCCGATCTTACGGATTTCGAGGAGTCCTCCGTGGAGACTATAAATCATGATATTGACGAGTTGATTCCCAGTAATTCCAATTATCCTTGCAGTGCCGCCGTCAAAGCCGGTCATCCGGGACGGCACTACGAGGGACATCTCCCGGATCGAGGAGCCCTACAACGAGGGGAGCGACGTGAACCTGATTTGCGAGGTCCGCGGCGGTAGGCCGGCCCCCAAGCTGACGTGGTACCTCGAGAACACGGTGATAGACGAGTCCTATCGCTACGACGCGGACTCCGCGCTCACGGTTAACCACCTGTCCTACCCGAAAGTCGGCCGGCAGCATCTCAAGGCGAGGCTGATCTGTCAGGCTAGCAACACCAACCAGGTCCCACCGCAAATCAGAGTGCTCATCCTGGACGTCAATCGTAAGTCCACGCCGTTTTCCGCTCTTCTCTTGGTCAATCTTCGCTTTTTTCTATTTTCTTTCTTCGCTTCTATCGCGCACGGTAAACAGATAGCCACTCGACGTTGAACCGTAAACTTCAATATCATTATTATTTGAGTTATTCTTTCGTCGCGAGCTATGGAGAATCAATAGTATAGTAATACGTAAATGTCTCATTGTGGAATAGGTATAAATACATAATTTTCCTTACTTCTCTCTGCATCCTTCTCTCCATCTCATTTACCTTGGTTACGTCTACTCCTCCCCGCATTTCTCTTACTCAGACGCAATCCTTCTCCACTGTTTGATTTTTCCACGCTTCTCAACGTCACTCCGAGGTGACTGCCCACTCGACCGGTCCGTCCCCTTTTATTTCTACTTGCTTTGGCCACGTCGCGCGCGACGCGGAACGCGAAATGCATTCGAGCAACTTTTACGATCCGCTACGGTGATTCGATGGTAATCTTACCCCTGCTCGCATCTCGTCTCGGTCTCGCGGCTCGAAGGAGATCTATAACGAGATCTCTCAGAGCTCGTTGATACGCTCGTTTTCGTTCTGCCAGGATTACCAGACGCTCCTCACCGAATTCCCTCCAACGACGAGGACGAGTCTTCCTTCCTTTCTTCCGCGCGTGTGTTAGAGACCGAGTGTGGGACAAGTCAGCAAGCCGAAGTTTGTTCGCGAAATTCCTTTATTCGTAGCTCACCCCGTCATCCTCGTACTCTCTACGAGACTCGAAATCCAACTATCGTAGGTAAGGGCTGTCGTGAACTCCTTATCCACGTCCATCGGGTATCAATCGATTGGTCGTCAATGTAGGCCAATTCGGCTAGGTATGGCTCCGCTTTGGGGCCCCGTTTTGTTTACGCGCCCCTTCGAAATTTCAAGTGGCAACTGGTCGTCTCAATGTGCGCATGACATCGAAATTGCCTGCTCGTAGGGCATCGTCGAAACGTCGAATCTCAAGATCAACTTGAAACGGCATCAAGCTGTGTCGCGCGTCAATGAATCGTCTGAAAAAATCTGCAACTTTTTCCTGCAACATACTATACCTGCAACATACCTACAACCATAACTTCTAATCGCTTCCTGCTACCAGTCTCGGTGACGTCAGCGATGCTATCCTCCCCAAAATCAAGGCAGCACGAGGCCCCGATTTTACGACAAGTAAAAATCAAAGTCGACAACGTCGCGACCACGACCGAACTCGGCGATATAAAACCTCAACCATTAACGACCAAGAGAGTTGGAGGGGTAGCAGGTGGGTGGAAAGGGGTGAGGGGGGGTAATAACTTCGTCGTCGTCGGACCGCGCGTGGTAAGTGTGTTCCTGAAGGCCTTTTCACGTGGTCCCGTGGGCCGGACAAGGTGTTCACGTGCTGAACCTATTAGTCGTCCGCTCGGAGATCGGCCGTTGAAGATAGCGGTAACGCCTCTCGTAAGACGGATCAGTGGATCGCGTGCCTTCTCTCCTGCTTTCTCTACCCCTCCTCTCTCTTTCTCTTTCTCGCACTCCCCACAAACATCCTCCCGTCCCAAGACCAGCCACCTTCGATTCCATGTTTCCTCGTGAGCCCTTGACGTACGACAACCGGCCGGGTGTTTCCACGTTCGCTCTCGTGCCACCACTACTACGTTCGACGTGCTCTCCACGCACCCTCGCGTCAAGCGTTCACGTGCTCTACGTAAGGCGAGATGATGTCTCGTACGTATGTACGTACGTACGTACTCGAGAAGGAACGCGCGCCCGGTACAACCGCCTTCCCTACATCGCCCGTGTAGCCAGCACGTAGTAAAGGGGAGAAAGAGAGAAATGGACTCTTACGCTGCGTGTCACGCGGCCGGCGTGTCGTGCGAGGGTGCCCAGGGTACAGGCTGGGTGGACTTGTAAAGACCCAGAAATGTCACTCGAGATAGGGCGAACGACGAAGGTGACGTCGGTGGGCAGGTTCTCCTCAAGGTGGTATGCTCCGAAGGTAGCGGGGCCGAAGAGGGTGGAAGGAACTATTCGAAGCGATAAGGTTAATGTAAACACGCGTAAAACCATTAGGGGGTCCGTGTTCACGGTCGGCGACTCCTCCTTCACCTCCTTCACCTCCTCCACCTTCGACGACGACGCTAATTCACGGTTGGCTGATTTCTCACGTAGGTATCCTAATCGCGCGCCAATAAGCGTGCGCAAATTGCGTACGAGGGAGTTGGCGTGAGCACCCGTACCTACTCTCCTCAATCGGCAGCCTGCGCCATCGTATAGACGCGTGTACGTGCGCACGAGCGCGCACGTGCACGCATCGGCACACGGAGGATGGCAAACGCCGTTTCGTAAACACTCCCAGTCATGGATAATCTTGTAGAGCACGCGGGATGGCCTACCGTCGAGTGGCACGACGATCGCGCTGCATTCCGATAGGCCGTCAGGGCACTACGAGTACTTCTGCGGATGCGCGCGCACGTGGGCAAACATTTCCAATGAACGTCTCGTCGTCGTCTCGTGGCCATTCGTTGATTTTACCGACTAATTTGACAAATTCGACGATGAAGATTTTCGCAGAGTTTTGAATCGTTGCTGCAATCGGGCAAACATTTCTATTCGCCATTCTGTAGCAACGCCAATCTTGTCGAACTAATTTGATAATTCGAAAATTCACTCGGGCATCCTTCAACGCCCCCTCATCGCGGTCTATTGCGTCTACACTCGAATTTACGGTCAAGCCTCTTGCTCCGTTGACAATATCAATCGACACGTTATCTACACATGTGGTCGGTCCGACGTCACCACCATCGTCGGTTTATTATCTATTGGCTCCTAGTCGGCCTAGTAATAGTCGTTCCTCCTGCTCCCCTGTCTCACTCTCCCTCCACCCATCTGCCTGCTGTTTATTCGTGCGCGATGATGCGCGTCCAACGAGCGCTCACCTAGCGATAATTAATAATCGCACCTCGACGCCAACGATGGTGTTGGCGAGTGCTCGCAATTATCTAATTCACTATGACGTTTAATGCTAAAGGCGCGGTAACAGGAGTATCGATCGATGGACGTTAAAAGGATGTAACAGGTTATTATTACATATTTACAACTTCGATGACCTCATCGCGATTTCTCAAACGGGTTGTATGGCGGCAGGATGTCGGGTTGAGGCGAGGTGGAAACTAAGCAATTTCGAGACTCATCTTTGACCACGGGAGAATTTCTAATGACCGAAGTACTTCACCTCACTTCTCTTCGCTCCATTACCAAAACCCTGAAACAATTTATACAGATTTAAAGCACTCATCTTGAGTTAAGCTCCCTAAAGAGATCCGGTTATTCTTCGTTCGTCAATCCTCGTGAGAGATTTATCTGGCGTTTGTCGCGCATCGATTCGGTAATCGGATGGGGACGGGTGTGTAAGCGAGGGGAGCGCAGAAGCATGCGAAATACCGATCATCCGTAATAGTACGGTAGCTGTCGCGCGCGCGGTCTACCTCGTAAATTCCAGGGCACGCTTATGCGCCGCCGCAACCAGCCACTCATACAACCCCTAATTGCCATTAGCCGGTAGCCACTTCTCCGAAATTGGTTCCTCCAACCCGCGTCTGCCCTCTCTCCTCCCGAATCGTCCTCCCTTAGCCCTTCTTCCTCATCCTCCTCTCTCCTCACCTCCCTCTCAGGCCTCTCGAGCGTCCCCGTGTATACCAGGCGCACACGGTGATCCTTCTCGATGGTCCCTCGTGTTCGGTCCATATATCCTCCACTCGAGAATCCCTTCGATCGCGAAAGTTCGAGATCTACGCGAGGCTCCGCGCGCATTTCGATTCACCTCGAGAGTATGGAGTGGGAAAATCGGCGTGCGCGCGCGCTTATGTGGAGGGGTGCAAAAGAACTGGAGGAGATTCGCGTAAATTGGCCCGCTTTCGTGAGCGTGTGTGTGTGTTCCTCTATCGTTGGCTTCTGTACCTATGCATGAGTTGATTTCCACCCCGAGTTTCCCGCCTCGGGACGCCTTGCGCCCAAAGTGAATCCCCTAGAACGACAAGAAGGGGGGATATGCAGGACGGAGGAACGGACAACGAAGGAGATGAAAGAAGGAGAACGAGAACGATTCTCTTCTTTGTCTCCTCCTCTCTGTGGAAGTTCCACTTCCATAATGGAGGATGATCCGTGAACACGAGGAGCGAGGGGCGAGTTGTGAGTCGTGGAAAGTTGGCGAGGAGGATGGGCAACCCATTTTCTTCGAGACTTTCCAGTAGAGAAACGGGAGGAGCGAAAGGGGTGGTTCGTCGTAGACGAGCATGGCTCTCGAGAGGATGCGCCTCCCTTGCTCACCCCTTCTGACGTGACGCTACAGAGATTAAATAATTAAGATTTATCGTTCTGCCGTCCGTGCCGCGCGGTGTGCCGGAGCAGAACGGAGATTTAAAGAGGCGCTTCTGCGTGACGACGACGCGTCGCAACGCACCATGACCTCGGAATCTCCGCAGCCCTCGCGGAAGCCACCCTCTAGAGCCATCCGAGCCAAGCCCTTCGGTTAACCCTCCTAAGCCATTCGCGAGCTCGTAATGTGCCTGAAGTGGCGCCCGTACCGTCGGGCGATACGACCTCGAGCGGGTGAAGCAGGGTATCTTCAACTGATAATTTCGAGAATGCGTTTTCTACTTTTTACTCGTGTCTCGGGAGAAAGCGCTTAAGGCCACCCTGTGATTTTCTTGTGAAACGACGGCGAAGGGACTCCCGCGACACCCTGGAAAACGGTTCGACATTTTGCTGGATAATCTGCATTCTTCCTCGCTCCACGGTGTCGGAAGAGAAGCCTGTCCTATCTTTGGACTTCGTTTTGGAGAATTGCCGCTCCAGACAGAACTTCGATAGTTTTACGAAAAGGAAATATTCCCATTGCGACTGCAGCGTAGGAGATTCTTGATGGGCGAAGTGGATGTTCGAACGTACGCGAGAGCTTGCGAAGTTATTTTAATATCGCAAATTGACGTTGCATTTGATTTACATTATGATTCTGCCCGTTGCGTCGATCGACCCAATTAAAATTAAATCATGATGTTTCTTCTTTTCCAGTGAAACCTCTCGTCGTTCAGATATTGACGAAGGAGCCACGAGTTTCAGCTGACAAGAACTACGATGTAGAATGTAGGACAACGGGGTCGAGACCGGAGGCAGTGATTACCTGGTGGAAGGCGAACAGGCAGATAAAGAAAATGGCGCAAAACGTAAGTAATCTCGGGGACATTAATTTATCCCTGTTGCATTATGCAATGACGGCCCCGTTTCATTGTGTCTAGCCAACGTGTGGAATTAATTGCGAAGATTAAGACATATTTCTTTTACGTCGTATAACCAATGCTGACTAACAATCACGCTCCGACCGGAAACGAGAAATTTCTCATTATCCGGTTGCACATATCGCAGATATTAAAAATCGCGAAAATTACGTTTGCATCGAGCAAAGTCTGAAGTATTTCCGTATCGGAAATATCAAAATCACTGTTCCACATTCGCGTATTAAACAAGTGTAATATTCCATTGTACCGTGTGATACTGTTCGGTGTCCGAAATGAATTGGAAATTAATGACCACTTCATGTACGCGGAATGTCAAGCACGGCAGAAGAGCGATTCTCCGAGTCTACGTATCAGAAATAAAAAAATCGCGGAATGAAGAAAAGAAATCAATTACGTTGGAAGGGGATCGCTTCATCCGGCGGAGAGCCAACTAAGGAGCGAACTTTCCTCGAAAGCCAAAAAGCACATGTTCTGGATTAGAAACCAATTAGCACCCAGCCGAAAATACACTCCTTCATCCTGGCCCATAACTCCTGCACGAAGTTCCGCGACGTGTTCGGTTCCCCTCATCCTTCTCTCTTTCGCATTCTTCCGACCTCTCGCAGAAAGCCCTCCTAAAAGTCGAAGGCCCAGTGGCTTTCGAAGTTTCGAGGTCGATCTCTCGCTTATCCCTCGAGTGCGAGATTCGAGGGAGAAAGTTCTCGTCTCCCGTTTCCTCTTCTCTTCCCCCTCTCTCTTCTTCTCCCTATCTCGTTTTTATTAAGGTGTCCTGCCAGCTCGATATGGTCGTTCGAGGCGTCGAATCGCAGAAACGGTTAGAGTCAAGTGTCGGGAAAGTCTCGTGCAACGGCGCAACTCCTGAAGAAAATTCTTGAAACCTCCCATCCCCGCGTCCCACTCAACCACCCCTTCAACGATTTCTCCGCCCCCGCTCACCGCCTTCTTTAAGTTTTCGCAGTTTACCCCCTCCGGGTTCGTCCCGAGAAGTTTCGGCGATGCGGTTATTTCGTTTTTCTCGCTTGCTCCCTGCCGTTCCTCTCGCGACCACCGTACTGCTTCCTCGCACCTCCCAAACCTCTCATTTTTGTACCTCGTCCCTTCGACTCGCCCTGCAGCACCCTTCCCTTGAGGTCACGAAAGAGCAGCGCCGTCGAAGTTCACCAACGATTTTACGCGAAAATGCCTCACAAAGATTCGTCGAGTCCTAAAAATTACCGGTTGATTCTCACGCGAGTCTTTTTACAGTCGTGTTCCGCGGAGCCCACAGTTTCTCATTCTTCATTTTGGTGTCTACCCCGACTACCTGGAACGAGAAACTACCGCGTGAATTTCATCGGCTCAAAATACCTTCCGGGTTTTATATATGTGAGACGAATACTCCCCTAACGCGTAAAAACTCGAAATTATTTTTGGCTCTCGCGTGACAAATTTTTTGCATGGAAATTCGAAAGGATATATTACAACGATACATGGATATTAATGGGGCACTTTCATCGATTATTTTCTAATTCGTATATATCTGTGATATGCCTCGTATTAATACCGGCGATATTAATAATATTATAAATCCCAACATAATTCTGCAGTCAGTCAAATTTGTTCCCACATATTTGGAACGAACGTTTCACATCGAAACTTTAATACCAGATATTATTAAACCCATCTTACTCAGCTTTCCGAAATATCATCCCTTATGTAACGGCGCTGTCACGGAACACCTGGAATATCAAACGTCAAACTCAATGTATTCTCCCGTAGTCGAGTGTCCTTTGACGCTGTTCTTTTTTGTCCATCGAAGCTCCGATATCACCCGTTTTCCGACAAAAGCGCGATATTCCTGCTCGACGAGAGAGATTCGGTTTTTTCCTCCTCTTCCTCTTGCACCCTCGCGAAGCAACGTCTCATAAAAATCGCCAGGCACCCCTTTAACACCACGGTTACCAAAGCGATATCGATGCTCCGCGCACGCGTCGCATCGGTCATCCCTCTCGTTCTGTCCTTTCACCCTCCCACCTCGCGAGACCACGAAGCAGGTGCACAAGTAATCCTAAACCGATGAATGAACTCGACGGAGCAGAGAGAAGCGATAGTGAGTGAGGCTCTTCGCACGTGACGTGGGGAGCACGACAACGGTCTATAAAACTTCTATCGCAATCCGCGCTCCCCGCGAGAGTGTGCGAGCGAATTGCTCGATGGTGTCGCAGGGCGCGGTTGGCTGAGCGAGCAAGTTGAAAAGAGAGAGAGAGGGAGAGAGAGAGAGAGAGAGAGAGAAAAAAAGTGCGAGCAGAAAGCAAAGGGTGGTGGTAGATGCGTTCGTGCTATTATAACCTTCGTTCCCGTCGTGTCTCCATCGACTGGCTGTCTATAAGTGTGTAAGTGCACGCGACGCGTGTTGTCGAATGAGTGAACAAGGGTAGGGTGGTGGAGAAGGGTTGAAGAGAAATTTGGAGGACGCGAGAGGTGGATGGGTGAGGACGGTGGTTGGGTGTCAGATCGTCCGTCCGGTTGGTTTTATCGGGAAATCCGATCGCGACAAACCAAAAGCTCCACGCAGAGCTCGGCAGGAATGGCAAAAGGCAAAAGAGTGTACGCGGCCGGAAATGGACGCACGAAAGAAGACGAGAGAGATATATAGAGAGAGAGAGCGAAGGGAGGAGGATAGAGAGGTTCGCGATGCGACGAACCGTTCATTCTGACGAACCGTTACTTCCATTCATCGTATTCGCGATACTGATGCCGATACTCGATGCGCACGCTCGATCGACGCAGCCTGCTATCATTAAAATGGCATGGCAAAAACCGGGAGCATGCGCTAAAGATGGAAAGATTGAACGACCCAGCGTCCTCCACTTTTTTCCCTAGTGTTCTAAATATATTGGGAAAAAAAGAACGCATTCTTACTTTTTGCTTTCCCGCATTTCCTTCTCCTTATTTTTTTGTGTGCTTTGTGCGGAGAATATAAAACTACGGAAAGTCGAAGCAAAAATCCGGACGATGATAGAATCTCTTGATCGGGACTGCTCGATAAAAATGGGCGAAGTGAGATCAGACAGGAATAAATTTTCTCCATCTCATACAAATGTCATGTGCTCCCAATTACTCTTTGTTTCGCGTACCTTTCACCAGAGATCATGTACTCCACCTTTTACAACGATATCGTTCCTCTTGACTTTAACGAGCCAGGTCATTATAAGGGGTTTTCCATCGTTATCCGCTATTCCGATTTTGTCTCCCAATGATATTTTATGCTAGCGTAAATTCTTGATAAAATTGTCATTGACCAATCAGTCACGATCGCGATAATTCGAGTCGTTAGGTAAGGAGCAAAAGCAGGGAGATGGAATTTTTACCTCCGGCTGAAATCGCAGATTGAATGTCGGGCAAGGCTTGGCAGAAAAGATTCACTGAACAGTAGACTCACGTAAGTTTTAAATTTAATTGCAGTACGCGCTCGAGAACAATCAGAGTCTCAGTATCCTGAGTTTCGTGCCCAGCATCGATGACGACGGGAAGTACTTAACATGCCGTGCGGAAAATCCAGCGATACCGGAGAGCGCGCTCGAGGATAAGTGGCGACTGGATGTGCAATATCAACCGGTAGTCACTCTGAGAATGGGGGAAACTTTAAATCCGGATGACATCAAGGAGGGTGACGACGTCTACTTCGAGTGTATCGTTAGGGCGAACCCCAAAGCATACAAGCTCGCCTGGTTTAAGGACGTAAGTGAAACATTCAATTTATGCTACGAATATCTTCCGAATTTATTCGTGCTCGAGCAAATTATACAACGACGTGATTTCTGAAGTCCAATTAGTAAATTGACGAAGAAAATGAGTATTCCTATCGAAGGTATTAAAAAATCAGCGAAGATCAAAATATTTCTTCGTATTTGCGATTGTTATAATAAAAATGAAAATGCAAAATTTGTCCGTTCCATCGTTCATTCGCTTAAAAATTCGCAATATTTCAAAAATATTTGACGTTCATCGATATTTTCCATCGAGCGAAATAAATAAATGTAAGCGTAAATGTCAATGTGATTAATATATTTTTGCGACGGCGCGACGGTGCGAGCTCAAGTATCAATTTTCCCACCACCGCAAACACATTGATTTTCCTGTTTCAGGGCAAGGAATTAAAGAACAATGCTACGGCGGGTATCGTCTTAAGCGATCACTCATTAGTCCTGCAAGGTATAACTCGTTACGCTGCCGGAGATTACACCTGTCTCGCTGCCAACAGCGAAGGCAAGACTGCCAGTAATGCTGTGTTTCTCCAAATAATGTGTGAGTTAAAAATATTCACGTACCCATTATCAAGATTTCGAAAATATCCTCCCTGCGAACACAATCGATTAAGTTCCCCCGAAGTACCAAGTCCACGCGATCGTCGGAGAATCGCGTTAATCCAGATGCAGGCTGCGATATTACCGAGTGGAATCGTCCGAACATAATTGGAACTATCGGTGTCGATATTGCGAAGACAATTCCCTAATTTGGGCTATTCTCGCCGGGAGAGCTCGATAATTACTTAATCGATGCCAAGCAGATTCCAAGTATGCATTCGGGCGAGAGGGTGAACGGCTAGCGAGCATGTTGCACGGTACAAGAGCTTCGGCTGACAATGAGAGAGACGAACGAAGACGTCCTTACGTGCGACACAGGTAGAGAGACTGGGAATGCAAAACGGTGACGGTGGTAACGAGGAGCGATACGAGAGAATGAGGGACGGCGAATACAGAAGCTGGAGGGGGAATGACGAGGGTGCGCGAAGATTGCCGAGAAGGGGATTAAAATTGATAGTGAGCGTAGGCTCTAGAGAAGGAGCTAGAGCGTTGGGTGGATGACACCATGACGTACGTAGGGGATGAAGGGTGCTGGCGAAAGACGAAGGTACGCGTGAATCGTCGAGAGGCAAAAGGATGAGAGGTGGGCCGCGGAATAGAGATAGGCGGGGTATAGTTTTCTGTGAAACACGGAGCACGGGTTATTCTATTAGAATGGTAGGTACCCCCCGGCGGTAGCCCAGCGTATCTGCATCTTGTAAATGACCTAAGAGGGAAGGAAGGACCGCGATGCATATTCAATGTATGTAAAGCGTAGCTGAATATTCATGTGTGGGTGAACGCAGCCTGGCAATGTGCTAAGCCAGACGAGGCGCACCGTGCCACGATAGGGGGGGGGGGGGGGGTAGAAACTAAAGGGAGCGAACGAATCCATCGGAACGTTTTAACTTGCTGCCTTCCTTTGCTTCTTCCTCCCCTTCTACCGATCCACCCGTCACCCGCTGAGAGAGCCGCCCTCTCCTTCAAGCGTGCACCCGCGAGCCTCGAAACTTTTCGATAATCGGCGTCGCGACGCCGTCGCATCCCTACGTGTTTATTCCATATAGAGATCCTTGAGATTATACGTGCTGACGCATCGTCGAAAGCACCCCCTCCCACTTTGTGCGGAGATCGAGTGGTGAACGAGACTGTCGGCGGGAAGTCTACGAGAAGACGAATCAGGGGGATGAATGTGCGACGGGTGATTTGAAAACAGTTTTTCAAAACATTCCGTGTCGCGCTTGTCAAGTGCAAAAAGTACGAGAACTATACGATTATTATGCAGGATGTAATTGTTCGCGGCAATCTGGGGTGATATTCGGTACTGTAAATCGATCTTCCGAGACAGTTGGAAATTTTCCCTCGAATTCTACCCGGCGACGAATCTCGGATAAGCGAACGTCACCGTCGAGATCGCGATAGGAGCGTCGGGCAATTTCCCTCGTCTGGCGCGCACCATCCCCGCACGACCGTCGGCCCGCATCGCTTGATGCAGGTACAACTCTCGACAGGACCTTCGGGATAATCATCTTCTCCTATTAGCAATTAATTCGGGGTCAGCGTCGAATGCGGACGCTTTGAAATCGAGGCTCGCCGCCGCACATCCTCGATGATTCTCTACCCGCGCCCGTCGTAAATCATTCTCGTGCCATTTGGGACTTCCGTTTGGCGTGTCCTATCGCAAATACCGATGTCAAGGGAATTTCCTATTAGAGGATCGATTGGCGACGGGTCCGGTGCTATAGCCAGTCACGGATACGCCGTCACCTTCTTCTTCCGTTTCGACGCCCTCGCGATTCTCATTTGGATATCAAATGCGCGCACACGATAATACACCTAACCCCCGGTCACAAGTGCATCGAGAGTAGCCGGTTTTAGATTCATATGTCCCTTGCGCTGCGCGCTTTATCGATCCTTCGCCGTTGAATTTTTTCTGACTCGACCCCCCGCGGGCAGACAGCAAAAGCTGAGAATATTAGCGATCGAGTTTTCGCCTATTACCGATTTCAGAATGTGTCGCACGTTAATTTAGAATTCGGACACCTATATCTACCTGTATCGTTTCTTTCGTTGAAACTGTAACTTAGGGTGGGAATTAAATATCGGGTGAAGCACAGAATGCGTTCTCTCGCGAACCAATTACGTGGGTGCGCAATAGAGCGGAAAGCAGAGCAACTGCGCAATTGATGGACACGTAAACGCTGATTTTCCCTTCTTGCGAAATTTCTCTCCGACGGACTCAGCACTCTCTATGAGAAAAAATAAAAAATGTCGTCCTCTTTTCTGGTTTTTCCAGATATTCCGGTCTGCAAGGAAGGCAAGAACGAGGTGGTGGTGGGTGCCCTGAAGCAAGAGACCGTCTCTTTGGTGTGCTCCGTGGAAAGTCATCCAGCACCCCTGACTTTTCACTGGACATTCAATAATTCCGGAGAGCTGGTGGAGGTGCCGCACGCGCGTTACTCACACGTGCCCGCGCCGGGCACGCCCTCCGTCGCGGAGAGCCTGAAGGAGTACCAACAGTTTCATGGATCCAGGCTAAACTACACTCCCGCTACGGAAATGGATTACGGTACGGTGGCGTGCTGGGCGAGCAACCAAGTCGGCAAGCAACGCTCGCCCTGCCTCTTCCAGGCAAGTACCTTTTTCTCGAGTCACCTCTGGACCTTTCTATTTTTTTGGACTTTCACAGATTTCCCGTCCCGGTTCTCAGGTCCTCGCCCATTTTCCCTTGCGAGCTTAAACGATGTTGACTGCCTTTTCCGAAAGCGGGTAGAAACTATTCGAGGATATTCGAAGATCGGAATCCCGAGTCGCACGATTTTTCATTTAGATACGCCCAAAATACCCTTGACAACGTCGGATCAATAGTCGGAAAAATTGGGCTTGTCTCTTTAAGAACGAGTTCTAAGCTTTGATTAAAGACGAGCCGATGCAGCGGTCGAAACTCCGTCCCGCCGATCTGGCAACTAGCGCGAACGTCGTTGTCGTTCGTTCGTTCGCTCATCTGGTCTAGCGTGGGCAAACATCGAATCGCTTTTAATGGACTCCGAGGAAAGTCGGCTTCTCTCACTGCTCGCGATCTTTTTTTTTACACCATCCATTAGAGGAACTTTCCAATCCGTATCCCAGCCCGCTTTGTCCATGTGGCTCGAAGTGCTTCATTAGTTTTATTACGCGAACAGCGTCAACTTGTGCCCTGGCATGGGCATCGTCAACGCGAGGACTCGATTTCGTCTCGATGCTCCTGTCAACGATTATTGAGCGAGCGGCGATCGATCGTCGGAAGTTAAACCCATTATTTTTCCTCGAAACAGGGGCACCATTGTCGCGTTCCAATTACCACCAGTCACTTGAAATACGAAACACTCGTTGTCATCTGGTCCCTCGAACCGCCGCTTGAATAACTTCGGAATCCCCACGAGTGTCCTGGCAAGCACCCTCCAGCAGCCGGTCCATATAATTTACGAAGAAGATTTGGCTCAACCTCCGACTCCCTTCTCCTCTCGCCCTCAACCCCTCCCACGAGTAAATACCACTGCCTCGACCGCCCACGCGTTTTACGACACCAGGACGCTTTCTTTGTCGATTCAGGTGATAGCGGCGGGACGTCCATATTCCCTGCACAATTGCACGGCGACCGAAATGTCCGCCCCCCTCGACGTGGAGGAGCTTGGCACGAAGTCTGGAACCGGACTGATAGTTCGTTGCCTCGAGGGTTATGACGGTGGTCTTCCGATATACAGTTACCAGCTGGAGGTCGTGGCCGACGAGGACGACGCTCCGATTCTCCTCAACAAAACCGTCCCAGCGAGTCCCAGCGGGCCGACTTTCGAAGTGGCCGGCCTCACCACCGGCAGAAGCTATCGACTTTTTCTCTACGCGATTAATGCAAAGGGGAGGAGCGAGCCGGCGATCCTCGAGCCGGTCACACTCAAGGGCGTTGCCATGTACACCACCGGTGAGTGAAGATTTTTTTCTACAATTCTTGACTTCTTCCAGATTTTTTTCGGGCAATTGTTACGGGGTCCCCGGAAACCTCTGTAAAATATTTAATACCTTACCACGAGTGACGTTGGAAATATTTTCAACGTGGAATTTTCGAACGAGGAATACAACGGAGAATTTTAAAAGTGGGATGACATTTCATAAATGTCCTCGGTGAAATATGCGACGCAGGTCGAATTAATAGCGCTTTTATTAATAATAATTCGTTTAATTCAAAATTTAATAAACGTGTTCGAAATTACTGAAATTGTTCTGCGCATCGATAAATCCATCGCAATTGTCCATCGCTCGTAGAAACGTATCAACGTTCCAGACATCGTCGAACGAACTCACGAAACTAAAGCGAACGTTCCCCGGCGAATGGCAATTTCGGTAATATTTCAAGTTACTCGCGAGCTCTCGGAAACGAAATTGTCCCCCTTACGAAAAATCTCAAGGACTACTGCAAACTTTTCTCGTTTACCCGAGAACGATCGTTCTCGCTTTAACCAGCTGCAAGAGTGTAATCAATTTGATCGTGAACCGAAGCATCCGCGAACAAAGCAGCCGACACGATATTCTCAAAAAAAAAACTTCGGCAAAGATGTCGGTTGAAAATTTCTCGCGGGGTTCGCCACCTCCTTGTGATTTCTCGACTTATTTTCGCCTCCTTCGATACTCGAAGATAAACAAAAATAAAACGCGATAAACGATCCCGCGAATTCCGCAGCTCGAGGATTGTAAATTTCGCGCAAATTTTTCGGAAAAATTCTAGGACCCCCACTTTCCCACCTCTTGCACATTACCGGGGTAAAACGCTGAACTCTGCATATGACGGTCCATTAGCGAGTGCGCGAGCTTCCTCCCTTTATCGCTCGTCCGATTCGTTCGTTGTCGTGGTGCTCGCTCGCGCGAGAGTATCACCCCACCCACCTCCCCGCCGTTACACCCCTATTACAGCGGTGATAGGCGACGGCAATGCCAACGGATATGATCGCAATTGCACAAATAGTCCGAGCGGACGCGTCAGTATTGCAATTAGTCGGTTAACCACCCCCGAAACACCCCCTCGCGAGAAGCTCACGGTGCGGTCGTGGGATACAGTTTGAGTGGGAGGGTTGGAAAGGGTGGTGGAGGGTCGAGAACGGAGAAGGGAAAGGGAAGAGCGACGAGGCAGTCGGGGACGAAAGGTGTGGGACGACGGGGGTGGAAAGGGGATGAAGGGGAGAGAATGGCAGCTGCCGGTGGGATGGCTTGTAATGCTGAACGCAGCGCAACGCAACCGCAGGTATCGGACTCTGCGGACCTTGCAATTAACAAAACAGATTACTCTCGATCAACGAACACCTCTGTTCCTCTGCCACTGTGCGCGCGAGTGTACGCTCGCGTACGTGTAAGTGGTCGCGCGGAATACGGAGATGCGTTGGGACCAGAGGGAACCAGCACGCCCTCTCGCTACCCTCACTTCCCCTTCTCTTTCTCTTTCTCTCTCTCTGTCTGGCTTAGTTGGAGAACCAACGCTTGCCACTGGAAATTTCTTTGAGCAGAAGTCGACCGGTTAACGAGATGATTAACGTCGAGCATCACTTACCTACTTGTTAGTAGAGAAATTAACGAGCGCCCGCGCAATGCCCGCTCGCGAGAGGCATTCGAAGGACGAATGGCAAGATTCCTGGAAATTCGACCACTCGTTAGAGGAATTCGAAGAAAGAACAAGGAAACGGTACCTTCTCTTTCAGATTTCATTCATTCGTGCAGTAGTTCGAAGTTCATCCGTGCGTTTTCGGCCCAAAAAGCTGATTCGGAGATTCTCGCCTTTTCCCTTCCTTTTTAAGTGCACGGGGTTGCTGGTGCGCTTGGAATAGGATCGACCGGCGGACGATGAGATCGTAAGATCGTCTTCTCTTATTTATCACTTCGTCCACTTTGCTCCGGAGTGCGAGCGAGCGTGCGTTAAATTTCGAGGAAAGAATACGAAATACGATGCGAGCTGATTCGCGCATGGAGGTGGAGTATCGGAAAAGGGGGGAGGTTCGGGGCGTTGATATACGTGCACCGTCGCCTTCTTGGCCTTCTCGCGCGAGAGAGTCCAAATGGCCTGTTGCACGTCGGGACGAGTCGAACAAAGTCAATTGACTCCTCGTGCAAGTTCGGTCACGAGCGGTATCGCCTCTCTCGAGAAGCGAATTGGAGTGCACTCGCTCCTTCCATCCTGCGCATTTCGGCTCACCGTTTCCTTCGCTCGATCGTTCCTCCCTCTTTCGTTGGGCTCGGTGCGAAAATAAAAGTCACCCCCGGTGTCGAAGTGGGCACGAGGAGCAAGAGACGGAGAGGAAGAGACAGAGAGAAATGAAGAAGGGTAGTGAGCCGCGGGGGCTGAAAAGTCGAACGCTCGGGATGGTCCGGCATGCGCCGAGCTTCGAAGCCGGTGACTCTCTCCTCTTCGAGGAAGTTTTTCCAGACGGAAGTTTGTCCAAGGGTTTTGGATGGGCCAGAGGACGAGGAAGCAAGCGGATCGAGGGAAAGACGACGGATGAGAGGGGGTTCGAGGCGGCAGGTGGGCGACGATGCGGGCCGAGCAGAAGGGGTGGCGATGGGATGCGAAGGGAGGAGTTAAAGCAAACTGGCAGGCAGGCAGCCAGGCAGGCAATTCGTCCTAAAGCGAAGCAATCCCGCGGAAACCCGAAACCAATTTCGAAAGAATTGCATTCTAAAACCATCCGCGTAGTAGCTGGAGGCCAAGCAACCACACGGGAGAGAGTGAGAGGGAGAAAGGCGGGGATCCCAGAATCGCGGATCATCGTGAATTCGACGATCGGGGAGAATGCGAAAATTCGCGGTGGACTCACTCGATTTTTCGCCTCCTGCCCTCTCGTCCTGTTCTTTCTCTCATTCTCAAGACTCGTCGCGCCATCGCTCGCAGAGGAAACATCTCACCTGAATTCACCAGATATTTTAACACTTCGCGAGCATCGCATTGGTCTCGCTGATTATGGCTTTCGCGCATATGGATTTCATACTTCTTCGTGACTGCTCTTTTTTTAAGCGAAGAATAAACGCCGATGTGCGAACCATTGAGCATTCAGTTTCCTTTGATGGTTCATCCCTCCGATATTCCAGACTCTCTTCTTCCATTTGCCATCGAAAGCAATGTAGACTCGTCAAAGGCCACGCCATCCATTCAAAATTGATTCCTTCATTCTTCCTTTTTCGGGATACTTTTTTCTCGCGATTTTTTTCCCAGTTCTTCGTTGCCTTCCACTACCCTCTGCCGTACCTACGTGTCCAGTAGATCTGCCGACGATTTATCACTCTCCGTCATTTCATCTCGAACGACACAGTTTTTCCACCCTGGACGATACCTGCGCCGAGTTTCCCCTGTTCTCTTTCTCTATCCACCTTCCTTGCTTTTTCCCTCGCGCATACAATCCCCCGACTCCTCTTTTCCTTTTCCTTCTCTTCCTTCTTTACTATTCGGAAGTAAATCTCGCTTCGTCCCTCCCCTCTTCCTGTCCTCTCCTGGAAACTCGCGCGGGAATTTCCTTTCAGAAGTTGATAAAGAAATATCTATCATCTACCTTTTGTGCTCTCGCCTTTGATATCGCATCTGGTTTTACGCTTTCACCCGAACGTTCGAGGCCCTATTCTTCGTTCCTCTCCACGCGTCGCAGTTACTGTCCTCGTTGACTCGCGTCGGTTTCCAAGTGAGAGAGAAAGGAGGAGAAAAGGTAAGGAGCGAGGAAGAAAAAGAGTCTACCTTATTTCTTATTCCGCGGGCCGTGACAGGTCGAGCGTGTATAACAAAGACGCGTAAGGGAGCCTGCGGGAGAGGAGGACCAGCTTGCCCCTGCGCTTAATTTTCCTAATGGATTGGCCCAAGCTCGTTCAGTGAGAGATTACGAAATGGTAAGGAAGAAGATTTCGTCTCTCGCTACCCTCTCTTTCACTCCGTGCTCATCTTACTCTCACTCTCACTCTTTCCTCTTGCCTATCCGATGCCCCCCGGCCTACTCCTCTCTTCGTCCGTCTCCTCTTTTCCTCCTTCCTATCTGTCCCGATTCTCGTTTCCATCCTTTACACACTTTTGCTCCCTGCACTCTTTCACAGTCTTGCCTTCATTTTCTTGCAGCCCCTCGCTAGACGAGCAGAGCGGCCCCAAGAGTTACCGTTTTTCTACAACGTCCGCGGCAAGAGATACTCCCCTCGTTGCTTCGCAATCGTGGCATCTCCTGCGGTCTACTCCCGATAGAATTGTTGCAAGGGTTGCTCCAGAATGGGACAAGTGTTCTTACCATTCGGTAGACTAGGGTTGCCTTCTTCTATCGACAAAACGATCGAAACTTGATCCGCGGCCTCGATGCGACTAATCGTCGATTCTGTTAACAAGTACAATTGAAAGGGATTAGCCCCGCAATGACTAGTAACAGTCGACGTTATATTCGGTACGCGAAACTGTGGGATCGTCGGACGCTTAAAGCCAGTGGCCCGCAGACCGCCGCGTCACTGAATATTTGCGACGCGTGCGCGAGATTATTCGGCCCACGTCCACTTCGGCACGTAAGGACTTCGATTCTTCGACAGAGTTGAGAGATCGCTCGCGTCGATTTCAAGTCGAATTCACTCCGCACTGTGTCCCCGTAAAATCGAAAGAATTCAGCGAGCGTGCTCGAAAACGTTACATTTCGTCGCCTTGCTCTGATTTTTAACGTCGCTTAAAATCACTCTTTCTCCTCGAAAGTCTTTCCCCATTCCACCCACGAAGTTCGTGCTTCCTTTCAATTGCGAGTTCTCTCCATGCCGCTAATTGGAGAAGTAAGAATCATCCGATCAGCCGTCCGAAATAGATATCGTAGCCTTCGGGGGTGGGATTCTTATTCTCTCGCGACGAAGAGCTCGTCGAAGATAAAAACGAGGATGGAGCTGAAAAGAACAGGGCGACAGGGAAAAGAAGAAAGGGGGAGAAAAACATCGCGAAGGTCGGAGTCCATCTCGACGGGACGCTCGAGGGACGATGAGACCGAGGCGAATCGATTGTGCGAACTCGTTAAAAGAACGATACAAAGCCGAGTGTGAAAGAGGAGGGATGGAGGGCGTGATAGAGGAGAAGAAGGGTGAAGAGGAAAATGGGAGGAGATGGAGAGGAGAGCCTCCCAGTTTCTCCTTGGTGAACTGACTGACCCCCGTCGACGATGGCGCTCGATCGAGCGGGAATGGAGCAAAGAGACCGCAAATTGGCTTCGACAGCCCGTAGGCAACTCTCTCTCTCTCCCTCTCTCTCTCTCTCTCACACACACACACACACTCCATTCGGGCAAATCAGCGCCGCGGGGGTTACGGTCGTCAAATCAATATTTGCACCTCGCCACCCTCGTGCACACCGTGCGCGAGAGTAACTCCCCGGTGTGCAAAGTCAGGCGTGTCGGAATTAGAGAAGAAGGATGGGAGGGAGGTGGGCCGAAAATGAGAGAGAATGGAAGAAGGGAGCAGAGTCGCGAAGAAGGAAGCGAGGTGGAATGCGAAAGGGGTAGCAAGAAGGAAGGAAGGATCCATGAAAGAAAGAAAGGAGGAGCGCGAGAAGGATGAGGAAGAGAGAACGTCGTAAAGTGTAACGGAGGGTGGTTGCACGGCTAGGGCTGGTTCCCTCGGCAGGGCAAAAGGGAGGAGAGCGAAAGATCTAGAGAAGGAGAAGGCGAATGAGAGAAAGAGAGGGAGAGAGAGAGAGGAGGAAAAGGACGACCGGCGGTATGCCGGCGGACGGCGCACTCGAAATCGGCGGTAAACTGAATTAACCCCGTGTTGACTCGCGACCGTATGTTACCAATGACTTTCCATTATGCGACTGCGGTGGAACGCCGGCCGGAGGGAACGCTGGGGACATTATGGCCGGGGATCTACTCGATAATCGAAAAGGAGGAAGCAGGGTGGATCGGCGGCGGTGCGGAGTCACTCGGCGCGCCCTGCCCTGCGCGCATATTTGCGGTAACGTCGCTCGGGGGATGTTCCGTCGTTTTGGATCGTTGCATTTTCCACCCTCCTTCTCACCGCCT
Organism: Tiphia femorata; assembly: GCA_944319695.1. NCBI lineage: Eukaryota > Metazoa > Arthropoda > Insecta > Hymenoptera > Tiphiidae > Tiphia > Tiphia femorata. The sequence goes on from OX090902.1 coordinate 10,138,897, forward strand.
CCTTCCTCCTACTCCCATCGACTGTCGTCTATTACTCGCTGGAGTCGCGTCTTACGTTTCAGAACGATCCGCTTCGAATTCGAAATTCGAAACATCTCGGTTGGTGATCGTCGAACGAGCGACGCACAGAACAGTTCGATTGGAAGCGAAATTATTTAAATCAAATCGTGGATACGTTGCTTATTATCGCCTCTGTTTAAACCCGGAATTGGTACTAATCGTACTCCATATGCGTAAGCCTACTGAAAAAGATTCAAAAATGGAAGGAGAAGAGAGTAGTGTTAATGGTGATTTCACATTGGAGCAACGAGAAAAGGCATACTTTCACTTAGCTTTGCACACAGCGAAGGGACGTGCGGCATTGGTGGGGTACCCGAAGGGGTGGACGGGGGTTGGACAACAACGCGCCGCAGAATTGAATCAAATAACACAGCAAATAGAAACACTACCTTTCCCTCGGTCACGATTACATTTACATTTTCTACGTTATTCCATTTAATATGGCCGTCCGGGCGCCCAACCGCCGCCGCCACCGCGTGGTCTACCCCCTCATCCCCATTCCACCCCCTTTTCAACGTACCATAATTAAATCCAATAACACGGGCGAAACGCTCGTCGACGGCGGCCTCGGCGGCTTGGGCCCGGGGACCGGGTAACCGGAATTCAAACTACGGTGAAATTTTTCTTATTACCACGCTCGAGGATGCGGGCGCGCGGATCGGCCGCGTAATCGAATTAACGTGTTTGCCCCCGAGTAAAAATTTGATTTTCTCGCGCGAAGTAGTACGTACGATATTTGTATCCGGTAATCCGCGCGCGCGCTTCGACCGCCTTTCGGTAGGGAGGATGTGCTCTTCCCACGCGGCCACGCCACTGGAAAAACTCGTGGAAATTCAATAGCAAGAAGGTTGACTCTGGGCAATGAAAGAAAGACAACTGAAAGGTACAGCGATTGATGTAGATTTGCCTTGCTTCGTTAACCTTCGGAAAAAAGATAACGAAAAATCGCGTTTAATCCTCCCCATAATTTTCTCCCTCTTCCATTCTCTCGATCGTCTGCGATGCGTTTGGAGAAGCCACGCGGTCAGTGGCGCGTTTATTTTTGACGAAGTCATAATTTCGCCGTTATCTCGCCTAACGGGAGAAATGGGCCGAACTGACGGAAGAAAAGCGTGCGAGTGCAAAGTCCGCGTGTCGCAACGATGACGCCGGTGGCGGCGGCGTTAGTGTACGGCAGAGAAAAAGGGAGTTCGGGAGATAGAGAGAAAGACAGAGAGAGAGAAGGAGAGAGAGACAGAGAAAGAGAGAGAGAGAGAGGAGGGTAGAAGTCCGTGGAATTCCCTGCTTGACGGGCACCCGGGGAGCATTCGTGATACTCGTTAAAGTTTGATTAGACTTTGATTGCCGGTGGAAAGCGGACCAATTTAAACTCCACCGTCCAGGACGTGCGCGGGGTGAGGGCAGGCGAGGGGTAAGGGTGGACCCGAAGGAGGTGGAGAGGAGAGGATGAAAGACGGGAAAAAACAAGGAGCGACATCGCGGGTGACCAATGTGAACCGTCAACGTGGAAACCCCCCCGGATTTTGCGAAGTCGTCCCAATGGAAGAATTTAATCGGCAGTTACTACTATCGCGTTCACCCCCCGCCGTGCCGTCCAGGTTCTGTTTACATCGGGAGCGCCTGAGTCAGTGGCGTGTAATTAAAGTTTTTTCCACGACGAGATTCGCGACGACCTTTTGGAAGGCGGCACCCAACGGTATATGAGAAAAGAACTTTCGTGATTACGAAGCATTTAACGATTGATCAAGAAACTCGCGGAGAAAAATTACGGCGAGTGTTTGAGATGCGGTTAGAGTAATTGAATCGTTGAATTTGGATAGCCGAAAGGGGGAAAATTATATTACTCACGGTCGAAGTCTTAGGTATATAATGGGTCTGCGATCTCGCACAGTACGGTGGACCTTCAAGTATCCTCGCTTCTCCGACACCTGGTGTAATTACACTGAATCCACTCTGATATTTCGCTGTAACGAGATAGCGCGATGTTGAGAATAAATAAAGCGAGGAAAAGTACGAGAGAAAATGTCAACGAGGAAATTGAGTTCTACCTCCCGCAAAAACTTGTTACCTGTTCAAGAACGTAATATCTTTGCATTTTCACCCTCGAGGGTTAATTGTGTTGCAATCGACGTTCCGCCGCGCGATTCTTATAAAACTGGAAACTGCTAATTACAATAAAGCTGCATCTGTTGGGAAATTCAAGATTGTTCTGCGATGGTATCTCGAATCGTAGTGCCCGTGACAAACAAAAGAGATGATTTTATGACAAAGTGTTATTCTTTTTTCGAGCGTAATAATACTGTAATGCGAAACAAAAGTTTCCTCGGAGTTTTTCATATTTTATAAGACTCTCTCTCGAAGTTTCCTTCGTAGGTATACAGATTCCGAAATAAAGGAAACAAATTATTCAGTAAATACGCGACATACTTTCGAGCACGACTGTATCTTGTCGCTTGATTTCTTCGTCGTTGTACTCGAAATGTGACGTTCTACGGACGCACAGGCTGATTGTAATTAATGTGTCTCCCTTTTCCGTAATTTGCAACGACTGTCCGCCTATCGTCGTAACGGGAAAGACGAATGAATAATTGCATCCTCGTTAACGCGAATGTCAACAACGTTCAAATTTTTAACGCATGCATTAACGCCTTTCACCTGTCCAGCAAATTTTTCGTTATTTACTGCAAAAATAAAAGAGCCGAAGGACACCGATTCGTTCAAAAACGTCGGGAAGTGCGCACATTTCCAAGTATTCGTTATTTTCACAAACAGTTGACACAGCCCTCCTTAAATAATTTCAATTGAGGAAATAATTCAGTATTCTCTAGCAGTCTCCTTCATCGAACGACGTCTCTCCTGAACTCCTTCGCCATCCTATGCGCGCCAACTGTCCCAAATACTCAACCCTTTCTCGTAATTCACTCACACACGAGTGATCGATCGTCTTCTCGCACCTAATCAGCCCGCACGGTCTTATCCTAAGCTAGCTAACTATCTCAAATGTTTGTGCGCATGCAGGCGAGTTTAGATCCGACAGGGACAGTGGAGTTTATTAGACTGGTCTCTAAACAATCCTCACCCTGGGGTGTGTTCCAAACACACTCGAGTTGCTTAAACACGGATGGAGCTTCTCATTCCTCCCCTGTCGTTTCTCTCCCACCCCCCACCAACTCTCACTCACCCCACCTCTTCTCAACGGACTGTTTGAACTAAAACTCGGAAGCTCGCGGCTCATGTCTCATTACTAATTGCAGGGGAAACAGGGTTGGCAAATAATGAAGCTGCGCCGCTGGTTTCGCGGGCGGTCGACGCAGCTCGCGTATTACTTCGCCAGTCGTCAAATATTGATGAAAACACGTTTCAACCATCCCTTCTCCATCTGTCTGCGCCCTCGTCCACCCGCTAGAACAAGTCACATAGCAACGGTATGCAACAACGGTGCGTTTAGTTCAGTCGATAGGGAGTTAGAGTACCGCTACCATAATCGATTAGAGTCGGCGAATGATTTCAACAATGGGCCTCGTCGGTAACGTGAACAGAAATGAAACGGTCTCACGAGTTTCCACGTTGCGTGCTTTTCTACGCCCGTTTCGAGCTTTCGCGGCTTCGACGGAGAAGTACGAATTTAAAGTTGGAACGCGCTCATAGAAACAGATAGATGTGTGGAGTTCCCTGACATTCGCCGATAAATGTTCCAACCATGATACCTATGGGTAGAAAGAGAATACGAAACAATACTTTCGACGGATAAAGTGTAAAAAGATCGTGCCTGTTTTTTTTTTTATTGGAACAGAAGTAGATGTTGCGATGCTAATATTTGAATGAGCGCTTTGAGTAATACCTGGTAGGACACGTGTTTCCTTGTAGTCTCGAAAGGGTTAGAAGTCTCACGTGTGTAACATCCAACGAGAGAGTGCCAAACGCTCGAAGAGGCAGGAGCGTTTTGAAGAAGCGTCGACGCTCGTTGAAAAGGTAGCATTTAATTTCGGTCGTCGAGCGTTCGTACGCGCCTTTCTTCGACACCTACGAATGAAAAGGGGAACGTGTTAGCGTCGCGTTTCCTAGGACGCCGCTCCTTTAAACGAGCCCGCGAAAAGGCACGCCACCGTTTTTCTCACCGTACTGCGTTGTTCGGCAACCTGCTCGCGCGTGTCACTTCCAAATTCCTCTTTGATCACGGCGCACGGCTTCCTCGCGAGAATAGGTCCATGTTTCTCTTCGCTCGTTCGTCACAAAAAATTACGAGGATCTAGTCGCACGCTTTATGGGGATCCGTACTCGCGAGTCACGGAGTGTCGCAATGAGCAAAAGTACAGACAGTTCTCGCGGACTCTTCTTTCCTTTCGAGACACACGAGGGCGCCTTTTGCCGCGAAAATTAATTCATCGTCGCAATTAACGCGCGTCGCCCTAGCCCCCAATTTGTCGTCAGTTACGACGTTGAAACGCAGCAAGGACTTTATATACGACCCCAAATAGCGAAGTCTCTTAATTGACGAGCGAGAGTGAGAAAGAGAAAGCGAGAAGAATAGACGGGGCTAGCATGGCGGCAGAGAGCTCTAACCTATGAGATCTATATGGCCACCAAAGCTACCAGTTAACGTATGTTAAGGAATAAGGAAAAGCTAGAACCAAAACAGATAGGCACCTACCGGTGCAGAAATGATATTCAATTAGCACACTTTCGTGTCGATAACGCAATTTCGAAAATTGCGAGGAAGGAACCGCAGAAAAAATAAAAGTGAAACACAGACGTAAAGAAAAAGTAAGCTACGTGATAATTTCGGCGTAAAGGCGGAGGAAGATACAGGGCGTACGAGACCCGTTCTACTGGGCGACCCATGAACGGCGCGGACGCGCAATGAAACGCGGGCGTCTAAAGGCAATCGAACAGAGAGATACGAATAAATCCAAGAGAAACGAAAGAGCTGAAGAAGAGGAGACGAGAACGCAGTAACAGGTTTACGCTTAGCTTGGCCAGTGATGGCTGCGTCCTCGGTAACCATCAGCGGTGGTAAGCGTAAGACGGAAAAGAAGAGCGGGTGTGCATATGTATGTATGCGTGTGACAGAGAGAGAGAGAGAGAGAGAATCGTGCGTTTCCAATGAGGTCCATGTGTTAGAAGGTGGGCTTCACGCGAGAGCGCGCGAGATGTGAGAAAGGGTGTAGGAGGGTGTGTGTTAATTGATGTAATTATATTCTCCTTGCGGCGAGGCACAGCGTTGTTGCTGGTGGTGCTGTTGTTGCGTTGCCTCTCGCGCGCTCGCTACATCACGACGACCGTAGGGGTGCGCGTGCGCAGATATTGTGCAGTTATGCGACTACCACGCGCTCCTCTACGCACGAGAGAACATGGACAGCTAGAGGGAGAGAGCGAGAGAGAGAGAGAGAGAGTCTCCCTTCTCGCATCGCCCACGATGAACACCCCGCCCTTCCATCTCTCTCCTTCCTTTCGAGCAGCGTACGTTGCAACCACCGTGGCACAGGCATATTGCCCTGGCAGAACGGCGCATCTATTTATATACAACCGGGGCGAACTGTAATAGCGCCATAATAGACATACCTTCGTTAATTATTGTCCTGCTTATTAAGCCGCGCCACTAGCCGATATTGATGCGCGCACGCTTGCGTAGTGAATGAATTGTGTTCCACGGCGGAAGAGACGAAGGGGTAACTAGGTGGCAGAGCCCTCTGCGCTTTTGCTTCGCTCAAGCGCCAACCCCCTCAAGACCGTCGGATGCTCGCGCTTCGCGCTCGCCCGCGAAATGCAGCATTTCTGCAATAGGCGCAAGTGATCAAAACGGGACAATTAAATGCATCCGAACCAAAATTTGACATGTACATCGAGTATATACACCTTTGCCGCGGTGACACTTTATGCGTGGTTATCTTCAACTATTCAGAAATTTCGGCAAATTGAAATCTTTAATCAATTATTCCGGCGAAACGCTTACGCGGATTCAAAAGAAAGAAAATTGGCACGTAGTTTAAAAATATACCCACTTGATGCCACGAAACTTTATGCATGGTCATCTTCAACCGTTTCGAAATTACGGGATTTTCAAACTATAATTATAAAATAGTGGATTAAAGATTTGAAACTGGCACCATTTCGAAATGGTTGATGGTGACCATACACAATGTTTCGTGGCACCAAATGGGTATATACTTGATGTATGTACTTTGAGTATATATCCATTTGGTACCAGCAAACTTTATGTATCGCTATCTTCAGCCGTTTAGAAATGGCGGCAAAATTAAATTTAAATTAAATTTTATTCGAAATTTTAATTTCCCGCCATTTTGTGCCGGTTCAAGATGGCGGCTCGCAAACCTTATTGTCAACTCACAGTAGTATACTTGATTTTTGTACCAAATTTTTTCGTCCCGATCGGTTAAGCCGTTTTTCCGAAATCGAGGATATACACGGACGGACACACACACACGAACGGTTTTTGCGATGGCGATTGCATAAGTCACTCCCTTTACGGTCGTGCCTAAAAATTCGAAGAATATTTTCGACGAATAATCGCAATCGAGAGGATGGAGGAACTTAGTGAAAACATTACCATAAAACACCTGGGCACTGACGTGGAAATACTTGACTCGCGTGTAGTATCATTGTTACGCGCAATCGAGGTTTTCCAAAGCCTCGATTTTCCATTGGGGCCAACAACCCTCTGCTTTTCGCCCTACGATTTTCTCGATGAATGCAAAGGAGCTCGTACCCGCGCGCACCTCGCTCGGTAAACGGCGTTATCGAAAAGGGAATTTCACGTTTTAGACCACTCCTGACGTTAGGAGCACCCATTCAGGCTCTTGTACTTTCTCTCTAGGCCGATAGTTGGAATGCGGTGCGCCCGCTCAATGAACCGTCGCGGATCTGCCATTGAGGCCGGCCACTTTCTTTGTGCCGTGCCGTATCACACGTCGATAATGGAAGGCACGTTGAATACGTCTCTGCAGGCTGGCACGCGTTTCCGGAGACAAAAGTTACAATGAACTTTGAACGATGAGAAAGTACGAGGCAGAGTGAACGCCGGCCGAGTGGGGAGGGAAAAGAGGAGGGAAATATCGGTTTTCGGGAAAATCGACTTCCTATCCGCGTTTCGTTGCCCGCATGCTTTTTTGCGCGTACACCGGTAGTTCCGCGAACGTTCCATACACGTTTCTATGGATTGCCCTGAGTTCAATGGACCATTGTTACTGTAAATGCATTTGGTTTTCAGGCCGTGTGGAATTTTTCCTTTTTTTTTCCCTCCATCGTGTCTTTTTATCCCCCATGGCACCCTCGCGCCTTTCCAACACCAGAGAAAAGAAGGATTAATAATTTCAAAAGTATCTTATACATATTCTCTAAATGTGAACGCATTCGCTCTCTCTCTCTCTCTCTCTCTCTCTCTCTCATTCGCTCGTTCTGTTTCTCCGTCAAGCTAAACCTCCCGCTTGCGAACCCAGGAAGTAAGACGCTCGTTCGAAGACGCTTTACGCGACAGTTTGCCAATTTCCACTGTCATTTGTGAATTATATATAACTCCAGTATCAAATATTAGTTCGAGCACCCTTTGGGCGAGAACCCGAGGAACAAGATCCTTTCGACGAAACACGATCCTCCATCCCTTAACCCTTTCGCTTCGGCAGTCCGGTCCGCCGAAGTGTCGTCACCGTATACGGAAGCACGCGCCAGAAATGTGCACAGTGCGCGTGGTTTTTGAATATACATTACGCTCGTACGCACAGGTCGCCGTGTGGATGCCGGATATATCCGGCGCTCGTACGCACAAGTCGCCGCGCGGATGCCGGATATATCCGGCGCTCGAAGCGAAAGGGTTAATCGTTCATAGGTGGCAGTCGAAAATTCGTTCGTCCGCGGTGCATTGGCCAAACGTCAAATGAACCTTTCCACTAGGATCGACGTAGAGAGGAAAACCCAAAGCACTTGTGTTACGTGGCGGAGACTCCCGAAACGTCGAAGGACGCACGCGCGCGTATAAAGAGGATAATCGGCCACTCGTGTCAGATTGTGCAACGGACGCGTCGAGGGTGGAAGGAGTAAAAGACATCGGTAGCAACAGGGCAGGAGGAGAGAAAGAGAAACAAAGAGTAACAGAGAGAGAGAGAGAGGGAGAGACAGGGAGCAAGCGAACGAGCGGTGGTAGGCGAGGCGTAATGGCGACGGGAAGCGAAAGGGAAGAATGGATGGGGAAGGGCCATTCCGTTGGAGTTGCGAGCAGGGGGTTCGCAGTGGAGAAACTCGATATAAGTTCCGGTTGATCGAACATTTTGCACTGCTGTCCGAACAGGTAGCACGGATGCATCGATGCTGAGCCCATTGCTGCTGGGGCTGGCGGCGACGGCCACCCTTTTGGCCCTAGCGGTGGCCGGGATCCTGGCGGCGCTCTACCGGAAGCATTCGAACGGCCGGTCCGGAAGTCCAAAGCATGCCCCGATCGTGTGCGAGCCACCTAATGCAGGTGCAACCACCCCGGTGCATCCTCAGACCAAGCAGGCGGTCGATGACATCGATCCGGACATCATACCGAACGAGTACGGTGAGTGGCTAGGGGGGTTGAAGGGGTTGAAGGGGCTGATGAAAGGGATGAGATGGAATTGGAGTCGGGTTACGATGCACCGTTTACCAGCCCAGAGAAGGGTGTTGTTCTCGATGATGATGCGTCGTTCTCTGCTTCGCTTACAAAGGATGTTGATTGGCCAGTGTTTCGCCGAACGATTTAAAGTTTCACATGCATCGTCCAAGAACGGTAAGATACGAAGGTTGAGTGCTTCGCGAGGAGAACGTTCGTGGTGGGTTTCTTTGTGATGAGAAAGTGCGCTGGTAGACCGTGAGTTCGGAGAAGTTCGCTACGGGGATGAGTTGCTTTCGATCAACGCATGAAAAGCTTCCAATGTTCGGCCGAATCGCGAGCGATTTCCGATGTTTCTCACAGCAACGCGGTGCAAGCACGAACGTTCACGGTAATTCATCGGCTTTTTCCAAACAGTTGGAATCATTGATTCGACGCGGCGGAAAGTTTGCGCGAACTTGTCGCCAAATAGGGTGCATATTTGACGAGTGCGGTGTGTGCATGGCGTAACCGCAGCAACGTTTGGTCCGCTCGCTTGCTGATACGTTGAAATTGCGGACCAATTTGTTTTCCACGATTTTCCCAATGCCCGCATGCCTGTCGCTCCGAGCGTCCTTGGTATTCTGAGATAGTTCAGTCTCTAACATTAAATATTTCAAAGGATATTCTTTATCTTTCATGCACAGTTTTCAAGCTGAACCTCTTCTCGACGAAACACACGTAATCCGCTCACAATGATGATATCGCAACAAATCTGTAAATCTCGATGAATCTACTGGGCTCCATAATTCGAACGAACACTAATTGTCTATATCATGGGAGTAAATCCGTTGAGTCTTCGAATCCTCTCCTCTATATAGTGGCTTCGTCGCTCACCTCTTCGCATATATTCAAGCTTCTCGGAGTAAATAATTCCCATCCCAAGATACGGACTTGCTCGTGTCGCTTAAGGTCAGAAGGCAGAATCGAAAATCCAAACGGCAGAGAATGCCCTGAGTCAAAGTTCGTCGTGGAACTTGCATCGGTCGGTCCGATCGACCGGTGAATGAGAATAGACGAAGGGGTTGAAGGAAGTGGTGGTGAAGGCAAGAGAGGATCTGGAACTGGCGAGGGTCAGTGTGCTCGGTTGAGATTCTCTCCTCCTCTTGTCTCGGTTTAATCGACTAATCGGCTCATGTGCACGCGCGGACCTCAGCATGGCTTCGGTAAAATCTGTTCTCAGAGCGAAGACCCTTGACGTACACGCCGGTCTACAAGACGCCACCGCAGCGTAGAAAGAAGGAGCGAACGAACGGGGACGACCCGATCTCCCCTGAGAAGAGGCCGATCGTTCAGCACGGTAGCTTGGATCTGCCGCCCGATCCTCTTCTCACCGATTGCCTCCCCACGTCCGCTATCAACTATCCCCAGAATCATGTCGTGGCACAGCCTAACGCCTACAGCCACGCGCCCACCATGGCGGACTTCAAGCAGATGGCCATGGACGCTTACAATCAGCGTAACAACCAAAATGTGAGTGCACGTATAATATAATTATATTATGTGTATTTATAATAGAAGTACGTTTTATCGAAAGAATCAAGATCCTTGTACCAGAGCTTATTTACGAATCTACTCGATAATTGCCCACGATGATTCTCTTTGAAAATGAAAAACACTTCTCGCACGAGGGTATAAAGTACTTTGCGTCCTGTTGTTCTTCTATAGAGTGATTCAATGTTTGTACGTTCTTTACGAAGAAACGCGATGAGAGAGAAATTGCCAGAGGCTGGTGCTGATGGAAAACGGGAGTAGAGAAGATCGGTAAGCTTTAATATGGGACAGTTTTCCACTTTAACTTTTCCGGTTTAACAGACCCTTGGGTTATCTGCTCTTTCGTAAGTTTAAGTACCTTCAAGTTTTCTCGATAATTCGAGGGGGCCAGTCCCGATTCTCGCCCGCAACTAGTCTCGGCATTAACTTCCGTTTCCCTTCCAGCGACAGGAGCGTCTCGCCTAATTTCGATACGTGCCTCTTTACCATCTGCTCTCCCAATATCGGCAGTATCGTCGCTCTCTCGTCACACTTTCTCACGTCGACCCAGTGGTATTTTAACGATTGCGAACCCTACTGATCGAGTAAAAATACAAACCGTTCATCATTGTGAAAACTTCACTTAACTCTTCCCGAGAAATATCCCGAATCTCGTCCCTGCGAATGATCATAGCGGAAGCGAAGAGAATACCTAATGCGGGAAATGTCAATCGAAAGGTCGTCGATAAGTTATTATTAGCTTCGTGGAACAAACGCCATTTTTTCTACTTTTCTCTCGTCCCTGCCTTCGCCATTCTCAGCCTTCCCTACTCATCGTTTAATTATCTATCCCCACAATACTCCGTTGAAACGATCGCCAGTTAATTCAAAGGTACGATCGGCTTCTCTCTACTTCCAGGTATATTACAGTCTACAAAGGGCGAGTAAGGGTCTGTCGTCGATGCCGCAGAGGCCAGTCTCCTCGTCCATGTCCGCGCAGGGAAAGTTTCACCAGCCGGAGGTAGTGACGCGCTCGAATCGGATACAGGAGAGCTGTATATAAAAGAGAAGAAAAGGGAAGCCGAAGAGGAGAGTGGACCGCCGTGGAACGAACTACACCGCAGAAACTGAACCGCAAGACCTTCGGGGAAACTGAAGCTGAGGATGGTGGTCCAGCGATGGCAAGGAACGACATCCAAGAGTGCCATCAACCGCGGTAGCCTGCGACAGAAATTTAGCTAATGCCGTCCCGCGGATATCGTTACGAAATGAACCGTCGAGGATCCTCCTGACGATCGCGCGAGAAGAACCGGGACGAGTGTATCTTGGTACCGCGGGGTTGTGTGCGGGTACGGTGTCGATGACAAGGTGGCACGGTGGTGGTGCGGATGACGCGGTATCTTCCCGTAGTTCGCGCCGAGAGTTTGGTAACTGCTCCGTTAAGAGGTGCGCAACTTCGACTTTACAAAACCGAAGAAGAGAAAGAGGAGCTTGAGAGCGAGAATGAGAATGCGAGAGAGAAAGAGAGAGAGAGAAAGAGGAAGCAAGAAGGAAAATCCTCGCAGACGGCGCGGAGCAGGAACCCTAGATCGAATTAACCATTTCGCCGAGATCGCGACTTTGTTGTTCGAAAGCGAACATCCGCTATTTTTACAGTTTCTTTGTTACGCTCGTCGTTGCGGGCCTGACTCGCGCGGATTATAACGAGGAATTTTAATAACAAAAAGTAGCGTGGGAAGAAGGGATCGTTTCACGGGTCTCGGACCGATCTCGTTAACGGATTCGACAGTAACCAAAGCCCGTCAGAGAGGAGATGTAGGCGCGGCTGGATCATATCACCGGCGGTCGCCCCCTCCCTCTTTTTACCTCGAAGTAGCTCCAACGCGAAATAATAACGACATAAAAGACTGACGAACTTTTGAAACGCGAAACCCCATCGGCCAACCTCGTGCAAGAAACCTTGGACGGGCATCGAGCGAGGCCGAGCGTCGAACGTGCGACGTTCCAACGTTTTCTATATTCCCTGTTTTTTGACACTTTTACTTATTTTATCCCTCTCGTTTCACCCTCACAAGCGTCCAATCGATTTCGCCGAATTCATCGAGCCACATTCTTCCCTCTATCCTCCGCTACCCCGTACGAGGAACGCGGACTCTCGGGGGATAAGGCGTCTTCATTATCGAGTCATCGACGAGTTCAAGAACACCCGCGACAAAGAGACACCCACAAAAATCCACCCACAGTCAAATCACAAGAAACGTACATACTCAACACACATACACACATACATTCATGGCGGTACATGCACTCGTAGGGGCGCGTGTACGTTTTACTGTTTATATAAGATTAGTTTTTGTACAAAGATCTATTGTAAATAGGCGAGAACGAAGCCTGTAACGTTTTAGAAGTAATAGTAACGTAATGTCCGTACCTTCGATTCGCTGCGTAAAACGTCGATCGGATCCGAGAGCCGAGGGTGAGAGAAGAAAAAGAAGGAAAGGAGAGAAGTAGAGAAGCGGCTCGAGCGATCGATCGACGCAAAGGAATATAAGAGGAACTCAATGGCATACGAAAAAATAAAGAGAAATACGTTCGTCTGTTTTACAGAAACTTGTCTGGCTTTCAGCGCGCCCGTCTCGCCCATCCCACAGGTGCCCCTTGACCGCTCACGTTCTCTCTCCTCCCTCTTTCGTACATCCACCGTTCCCACTCGTCGAGAGTTTCCCCTCGCGCCCAACACGCTAAGATCGCACGCGAGAAACGAGGCGATGAAATTCCACGAGGTACGTGGCTCGAATTTCCACAGGCACTCGCACGCTTCCACACTCGCTCCCGGTAGGCCCTCGGCTCGCGACCATTGACCATTACCTTTCCACTCCTCGTATTTCGAGGGCGAAGGGAGCGTCCGTCTCGCGTTGCCGACGCGGTGAGAAAATGCCAGAGGCCAAGCCCTCCGATATCGCAAGAGGCGGAGATGCAGCGGGGTGCGAATTTCGCGAAACTGAAATTGCATCGCCTCGTGGATATCGCGAACCACTATTCGCATGCGCATGCCGCCGCTTCTCTCTCTCTCTCTCTCTCTCTATCTCATTTTGCGAGAGATACACAAACAGAAAGAGAGAGAGAGAGAGAGAAACTTAAAGGCAAATAATGCGAAGGAACACGCCGCTGACTCGCCCAAGGGCGTATCCGAATTCAACTCCCGCCTGATTTCTAATTTCGCTTGTTTCGTTCGTTCCTCTGTCCTATCCCCATCCTTTCTCCTTTATATCTCTATTCGCTATTTTCCCGGGTACAGAGCGAATTCTATTCCGCCAGCCAAGCATCCGTTGGTTAACGATATTTCAAGAGCCAGCAACGATTTCAACCACCCGAGCTACGATACAGTATCGAGGGTAAGTATGACTACTCTGATGAAAGCAAATTTTTCGAAGCTTCTACTTCTAGCTCCTCTAGGAGAACGAGGACTGAAACATTTGATTAGAGAATGGAATCTGATAGAGGAATGGATATAGAATGCAAGAGAGAGAGAGTGAGAGAGGAAGAGAGGTGGATTCGAAAGCGTCGTGACAGGCGGAAGGTTAGAGGCGCGCCGCGAGGTCCTTATTGGACGAAGTGCAGTAATTCGGGCATTTCCAGGAGAATCCCGAAGCGCTACAGTGTTTGCATACATTGTGCACCCTCGGTCTTGCTAACAGGGACTAACCCAGGGCGTCAGCATACCCTATTATTCTATGTGCCATCCGTGTCTCTAGGGCCGTTAAGGCGACCTACTCCACTGGCAACGTGTCGCAACCTTCCCACCACTCCCCCCCCCCTCCAACCCCCTCAACCCCATCCCCTACTCGCCATCGTCATCCGCCTAACCGCGCACCTCCCACCACGTGCCCTCCTTCGGGCTCTGCGAATGCTGCTATATGTATAATTACGATCCATCCGACCATTATAATCCCCGCGGTTCTAGCGTCGTACCGGCAAATATGCTGCCGGCCGATAATTGAAACGTCACCGCGTTGGGCAGCACTCGCGCCCAAAAATAACTCCGCCGCACCTTCCACGAGAATCCCCTTGGATAAACTTGATTTCACGATGGTTAAGCTGCCGTTTCGAAATTAGCAGATCGCATTAAAATGCCGCAAAGAGAATTTTACAGTATTCTCTGCAGGATCGTCGAAGCGTCCGCTTCTCGTGGAATCTGAAAGTAGAATGAATCACCATTAACTCGGTGCAACGATCTCCATCCGTGTTAGGTTCTCTCATTAAAATTCACGTGAGATCTAATTGAAAATATCCTTGCGCTGAGGAGGCTTTTACGGAGGCGTCTCCTTCGCGATATTCATTCGCGCGAACTTTTTCAACTGAAAAGCTGAAGAGTTCTCGATGCGCGGTGGAGCACGAGGAGACGAACGACGAACGAACCAGACGTAAGGAACCGGCTCCACGAGTCACTTCCCAAAAAGCGCGATCCCTCGGCGCGGATGATCGAGGGAGGGAAAATCATTTCACTTCTCGTCGACGGGATAAGTTCGGCAAAGTAATTTCACGAAGTGATACCGTCGTCGAGCTGACCTGGTTTTGTCGTTGCTAGGACGACCGGTCGAACGAGAGAGGTGGTGCGCTCAAAATTGCGGGCTGAGAAGGAGAAAGGAGCGAGGAGGGAGAGGAAGAGACGGGGCAAGGCCAAAATTGCGTTCCGCCTCATATGTATCGGCCAGCGAGGAAGAAAAAGAAAGGGACTTACCGAGACGGTAACGGGAACTTTCCTCGAGCATCCGAGCAAAGCACATAATCGTTCCATCTTCCCTGTTAAGCGAGACGCGGTGATTTTCGGGTGCGCCAGAAGAATCCAAGGACTCGATGGGTTTTACGCAGAAAAATAAGGTCATTCTGGAAACTGTGAAAAACAGAAGGTTCGTGATTGAGAGTATGACGAGGATGCGTTAGTCGAAACAACACGTTCGGTCCTCGGGACGTTCGAAATGTCAGCACACGGTGTTCTAAAACGGTCTAATGGTATACTAGGTATCGCAGGGCGTGTACTTCTCTAATAATTGACGAGGGCCCCGTCGCTAGTCTCGGAATCGCTATGCAAGACCTCCACTTATAGCCCCGTAAGCCGCCCATTAAATCTACAGAGAAGCCGCGTATTATTACGAAGCTCGCATTCCGATCGATATCGACGAAAGCGTTTGCACGTTTCCTCGCGATCCATTCTCGCGATAATCGCTCATGCAGGACAAGACTCGTTCGATCCTGATCCCGCTGGAAAGACACTCGTGTATGGAACCATCGCCAGCCTCCTCGTGAAACATTCACAGGGTACCCGTTATCGAACGTGTAATTAACGACGTCGCGAGAAATGAGCGTACATATTTCAGGAGCCTCCCCGAGCACAGGACATCGCACGATCGTTTTAAAAATTTAAATTGCAGACGATACACGAATCGTGGACAGTCGAATGAAAATCGAACCGCGTGAATTTCAAACAACGCGAGTTCGACTGGGCACCTCGAATAAAATATGAATGCTTTAAATTACCCTTCATGCTGTAATCATCCTACCGCAACGCGAGTTTAAAAATCGTTCGTTTACCTGCTCTCCGAGAGCGAAGTGACCGTGCGAGGTGTAGTAGAACCGAAACGTGGGGAAACAGAGTATACATTATTGAGGAAGCGGACGTGCGTATAATCGGCCATCCTACAGACACACGAGAAACGTGTGTCACGTTAATCGCCGGCGCTTGATTTCCGAGGATGGTGCACCAAGCGGCAAACGTAAATAATCGTCGGATCGATGCCTCGGGCTGGTAAAGTGGCAGTAGGTGCCCTCCACCGTCCACCGTTTATACGTCCGCCCATCAAGCCGTCCAGTCCGTCTGTCGGCCAGTCGGTTCGCGCGAATGCGACACCGCGTCGGCGGCTCGAACGATGAGTGGCGATGAATTTTTAAGAAGCCCCAAGGGAGGATCGATCGTTCGCGAGGCTTGAGAAACAAACGAGAGAGAGAGAGAAAGAGAAATGGTTAGAGCGTGTATATAATATGTAACCGGTGGACGCGCGCTGGATCTCGAAGAGAGGATGATGTCAGAGGAGAGAGGGAAAAACGGTCGATCAGCTCACCCTTCCCGTTAAACAAACTCGTCGTCGACTGTCGCGCGGTAACTAACTCCTGACAGACGGAAGGCGAACGCACTGAATTATCCAAGAGGATCGCGCCAATTTCGGATTGCTTTTCGGGAACATCCTCGAAACGATTATGGACGAGCATGTAATCCAATGGTCGATTGTGGTCGATCGAACTATTATTATCGGTTATTGTCGTTAAGCGCGAAGATTTGATATTTCTATACCTAGAAATAGAATATTCCTGAGATCCTGTAGGATGTTATTGTATATACTAGTCCTAACGTTGCATGTACTTGAGATGTACACGCGAGCTACGGAATACACGGGAGACGCGAGGTACGAGAGAAGAAGATAGAATTTGACGCAAGCGTGAGTATGTACCGAAGGATTTCGAGATCTTGCGAAATATCCTTGGAGGATGAACGCGAAGCGGTGATTGCGCGATCGCGCGTCGAGTAGTGCGTTCCTGGAATCCCGAGAAGAAAGCAAGAACGTTCGTCTCTCTCGACTTCCCAGGATCAAGCGAATAAAAATTGCAAGCTCCACGGGTGACATCGGATAGTTTTTGCGAGAACTTCTCTCAGAAGTCTTTGTGCCCCAAGTCTTTCTGTCGCGCGCCCCCGTCAGGATTCGAATCGCTCAGCGTTGGCAGTCGACGCCTCACGAGTAAAAAGCCTCGCGCACCTGGAATTTACGAGTTGTTCCTTTTGCTTGGGGACTTTCGCATTCGTGTATCTTGGATCCGATGTCACCTTCATGATGTTCGGCTTTCTTGACTACCCGTGGTCTCGTTGTCGAGGATTTTACGCGCAATCGATCGTGAATCGCGCGATAAAGAGTTTTGTTATTTTAAACTTTCTCGTTAATTTACATCCTATTAATTTAACCGTATAATATGCAAAATTACTTCGAATCTAAGAAGGGATCGATAACTGAATTGAAGCTCACTGGCACGGCTCTTTCCAAGAAAGCTCTAAGGCAAGTCCCACCTGGGGACGATGGCACGAGAGAATTAACAAATTTCCGAACATAATTTCCATTGGAATATTACGCGAGGTAGGTTGATCGAAGATTTCCGATCATAGCCGAAACGAATTTCAGGCAATTTGTCCCATCGCAAAATAAGAGCTCCTGAGCGTCTACTAAACATTCTGGGATTGCCTAGAGTACCGGGCATTGTAAGCACGAGTCAGTGGCACGAGTAACTTTGTTACTAACTAGGTCGATCCATATTAATTTAACGTTCGCTCGCCTGCCTCCCCTCTATAACTAAGAAATATCGTTTCTGAATATTTTCGCGATCCCCGGAAAATGTATGAAATAATGTAGGCGACCTAAAGTTTTTCGATAAACTCGTTATCGAAAAATGCGAGTGTCTCTTTCCTGGGGTGCTCGATGGAAATTAATTATTTTTCAGAATCCACTGGGTACAGTGAGCTGCAAAACTTTTTCACTAGATCTCCGTTAAATCCAAAAATTCTACATTTAATCGTCCAAGCTTTCGATCTGCGTGTCAACGGAAAAGAAGTGCTCACACCACTACCGCAGAGTTCCTTACCCTCCGTAGCACCAAGATATAGGATCGCGCTTTCGAAGATGCTACAAAATTCTAAAGTGCATCCTAAACGTTTGGAGAAAAATGAGAACTCGCGTAAGAGAATGCTCGAGAAGATACTTGCGCGCCGCGTCTCTCTCCTTCCGCTCCGGTGCCTCGTTCGTGAAACGAACGCGCAACGAACGAGGGAGTACCTTTAGCGAGAGGCGCGTAAACGCGCCGCAGCAGCCCGGAATGAGGAGGCATTTCGAATTCGCTTCGAAGGCCGCGATTGGACGGGCCACGGGAGCAGCCCTCCTGACGCGCGGCTCTTCCGCTCGAGATTTCATTTTTACGAGGGACGACGATCATTTTTTACGAGCCATCCCTCCGGGGGGCTTCCGTCGTCATTGTCCAGAACTCATCCTGGATGGAGTATCCGTTACTAGTGCGAGCTCTACGATCGACGTCGCGAGATATACGCCAGGAGGACGGAAAGAAGAACCACGTGGCTCGTTTTCCTCCTTCTCCTCCATCTCCTCCCGCTCTTCTTCACCGAGCCGAAGAGGTTCCTATAAATAGGGAGGCCAGGCCTCGCGGTAAACGCTCGCACGAGAAAAAAAAACTTTGCAGCTTCCCTCCTCTTTGCCTTCTGCTCTCTCTCTCTCTCTCTTTCTCTTTCCACTTCATCCCCCTTTAGTTTCCTTGCTTCCTTTCCACCTCTCCTCTTGATTACTCTCAACGCCTTTCTCTTCTCGCGCCGGAGGAGAAATCCCGAGCGACGCGACCCCGCCGCGGTGAAAATGTGATGCAAGCGGAGGAAGAAAGAAAAGAATAAAGGAAGCAAGGAGAAAACGTCCCGCGCTAGCTATCCTACTACGCTTCGGTAAGAAAAAGTTTAGATTGAAGTTTCCACGCGAACGAAAAGTTAAGCACTGTCACTCGCATCGTAGCAATCTACGGTAACAACGAGAAGGCGGAAGGTGAAGAGGGAGAGGAGAAGAAGAGAAAGAGGGAAGTAGAGAGTAGAGAGAGAGAGAGGGGATACGCGGTTTCTCGGGTAATCCCCTATGTACCTCCGAGTATGGCCCTACGGAGTAACGACGCCGAGGATGACGACGCCACCGACGCCTCCGACACCGAGGAATAGAAGGACGCTCCCTCGTTAGGCGATCATTCCCCTCCTTCTCCGCCCTTCGTTGACTCGCACTTTCGCAAACTCCCGTTAAACGGACACGCGTAACGAACATTCACGCTTGGCTTGCAAGGGCGTCACGACGCCCGAATTATGAGCAGGACCGATGTCGTCGCAAGCATGGGCGGGGAGGGATGAAGTAAAAGGGCGTAACGAAGTTTCGAAAAAATTATGGACATTTTCCTTCCACTGCTACACGACGGTGGTATTATTTTGCAGCTTGATAATCTCGTTTCTCTCTCGATTTTCCTCTGATTCTCTCTACAAAACGTCCCAATCCCCGTTGTTTCCGTCCTCGTAACACCAGAAAAAAAGCTCGAAAGCTTCTGTTCATTGACCCGATGGATTTTTACCAGATCATCCGATTTACGGCTCTCAGCCGCAGCAGTTTTATTTCTTCCACGTAGAAAAAAGGACAGCCTCTGTCGCACACTTTTCTCCTCCATCAATTCTGAGGTTCGGAGACAGTCAGAGGAAAAAGGATAAACCGCGAAAAATATCCCATCGACCCATCGCGGTACAACACATTCCCTCCTACACTTTTCATCCCTGTTGTGACCCTCGGATACCATGATAATTATACTCGGCTGTTTCACGCTGACTGGACCCCACCTTCGAGACGTACCGATACTTGAATGCGTTTTCATTATTCTAGCACGTAACCTTATTTCCGGGATGGGAAGGCACAACTGCTCCACTTGCAACCGTACATTTACAAATTCTTGCAGAAAAGAATTGCTCGATCCTCAAAGTCCACATACTAGAAGGTTCCGACTTACGAGACGTACAGCATTGCGCAGGTGGCGATCCCCGTGATTCTTTCGTTTTCCCGCGCGCGCGTGTGCGACTCTTGTAGGGAACGACGTATCAACGTGACGCAAACGAGGCGGCTCAACCGTCGTCGAATGCACTGTCGAGCAAGCGTCGAATGGAAGCGTCGTCGTATAGCGCCCCGGAACGAGCTACGCGTTTCGCGTCGACTCGTTTGGTTAACGCGCGCCAGAAGTGGCGAGCACCGCGGGGACTCACCGGAATGAATTCTCTCAGTTTCGCGTCGTTCCACTGGAAGCAGCTGAACGCGAACCAGCACCAGCGGCGGCGCTGGGGTCTCAGGCGGACTGCAGCGATGAATGTCTGTATGGGTGAATCACGCGGCGAACCCGAAGCGAAATGGATGGAACGCGTTATCTCACCGTGTTTACATCCCGGCCCAGTAGAAGAACGTTTTATGGATCGGCGGGTCTCACTCTCGAGACCACTATCCACTATTGCCCGTATCCGTTTTTGGATTAGCGCCGAGACGAGCCGAGGAACCACGAGAGAAATAAGGAAGGTGCGTATCCGAGAATTTTCTTGCAAACGAGTCTCAAGGAGAACGTCATTGAGAGCACGAGTAAAATTCCACACGCAGGAGTTTACGGTTTCTTTGCTACTTCAGTTTATTAAGATGCCTCAATAAATTATGTAGCCGATATGGAAATAATTTCTTCTCGATCTTCTCCCTATCGAGTTTCTCTCTTCTCATCCAAATTTGCGGATGCATTCGTATGACTATTTTCGAGTGAACTACTTTTGCGGGAGATGTTCCGAAAGCTCACCTTTTAAATCCAATTACCTTTACTTATTCAATATCAATAAAACTATGCAATAATTGAGCGGCACCCACGCACACGACACTCGTCAATGACAATATATTCTATCGATTCAATCGGAAAGTACAAACCGAGTACGATTTAAATCTTGAGCAATTAATGCGGCGCGAGAGGCAACCAGTCCCCACGAATGTACAAATAAATAATTTCCAGCGATTAATAAAACGTTCGATCGGACAACAGATTACCGTCAGATTATCCTAAAATTGCAAAGTTTATTTAATTCTTCACTTTTAATTCTCCGCAATCCTGACGGGAACTCGGGAATAAGCGCGCTTTATCGTTGTACCCAGTTTTCACTAGACCACTGCAATGCGTGTCAAACTTACATAAGTGAATACGCGCAATAAACAACTGAAATATTTACGAAGCCGTCATCTAACAAAAGACACAGCGGCGCGTAAACGTTGCACACAAACAGATCAATCACGATTAACTCCACCATTGCTACCGGTATCGTGCAAAATTTACTTTATTCAGTTGATCAGGAGAAAGACACGAACGATTTAACTTTAATTAGAATCAAGACAGATCACGCGATGCTTATACGCTCGAAGAATGAAATACATGATTTCAATCGTTTCACCGTCCACGGGCTTTAACCTTCCTTTTTCTCTCACTTCGTTCGCAAGAGAAAACTTCGTGCTACGACATTCCCAAACCCGGGAAAATTCTTTCTCCGGCCCTCGAGTAATCGCGTCTACATCGTGACCATTTTTCGCTAAACGACTGGGAAATTTATGAGTTCGCCCCGCCACGGGCGTCTAATCGAAGCGACGTCGAGGAGAGCGCGTCGTCGTCTCGCGTACCGACGAATTCTTGGCCTGCCGTGGAAGTGTAAATAACGGCGGAGTACTTTGCAGTTTGCGCGCCACGGAGTTTCGAGCCGCGAATGCACGAGCGAGGGACGAAAGGTTTGGGTGGGCAAGAAGGACGTGGAGCATCGAAGAGAGAGAGAGAGAGAGAGAGAAGGAAGGGGAGAGAGGGTAAGAGAGCGAGAGAGAAGCAGTCTCCTCTAGTACACTTTAGCCGGCGCATTCGAAAACGAGAATTACCTCGAATCAGTATAATGCACGTGCTATTAGATTACGTTCGTCGCACTGTTGACAAAACGACCAAGCCAACCCTACTCGAGGAACGGGGGTGTATCTGGGGCCGGGGGTGGCAGGCTTAACTGTATTCCACCGACGTTGCCAAGGAACGTTGCGCTCCTCCTGGAGGCTCGCGAGAGTGCGCAATTCCCGTAGCAGATCCATTCTCGCAATTTTGCGAAATGTGGGCAGAATTTCAAGAACGAGGTGGGGCAGGAGGAGAATAGAAATTAGCTGGTTTGAGGTACGGGTAAAGAGTTAATCGGAAGGCAAGAAAGCAAAAATTTCTGAGAATCATCCCAACGAGGCAATTGCTATTTCATCGATCTCCTCCACTCGATGCACTCCTTCGATTTCCAATTGCTGTTTTCAATTAATTCGCACTTTACGCAAAAAGGAAAACGTCGCGATGCCCGCCGTCTCTGTACACTTGAAGCATCCGGCCCGACACGGCTAAAAATAAAATTGGCACGAACCAATCGCGAAAATTGGAACGAGAACTGGAGTGAGGCCCGTGGGCGTCTTCGATGAGGCGCATAAAGTTTCCAAGTGCCATTGCATATTTATACCTTGAAAAGGAATGACACCAAGAACGTCACGAGGTAGGAGCGAGAGGTGGGATGGCATTTAAATTGGAGAACCTGCGAGATGCTTGTCGAGCGTCGAACGTCGAGCCTTCGAACCGCGCGAAACGAACAACGACAAGGAGAGCGGGAAAGAAGGAGGATGAAGAGCGGATGAAGAAGTGGAAAGAGGAGTAGAGAGATCGTCCTCTTGTTCTTGGATTTCGTTCGCCACTTCTCCTCGACGATTCCGTTCTCCACCTCCTCCTCGTTCCGGCGTGCACCGGACCCGATCGACACCCTTGAGATAAAAAAAAACAGAAGGCAGAAGTGGAAGTAGAACGAGAAAAGAGAAAAGAAACGCCTGCCGCGAAAATTCAAGGAAGTTTCGCCTGTCGAGGCGTAAAGGTGGAGGAGGAGTGGCGGTAGAGAGCAGAAAAGGCGATACCAACTTTCGAAGTGTTTCACGGGAGGGGCACGATGGGTCGACGTGAAACGAAGTTAGAGTGACGCGGCGGAAGGCGAAAGGGAGGTCGCAAGGGCACGGAAGGAAGGAAGGGACGAAGGAGGCAGGTGAGGCGCCAGGTGAAGTAGGCGGAACGGGAGGATACGAAAGATTTTATTACCCTCCTTCCATGCTTCTCCGTGTTGCGCCAAAGCACCCCTTCCACCTCCATAGCACCGTCTTAAGGTGAGGGTGAAAGCGGAGAAGGCGGTAATCACCGATGGCATAAATTTTAATAACTTCGCGAATGAAGAAGTAGAGAAGGAAGTGAGGAAAGTATACGAGTGGAAAGAGAGAGAGAGAGAGAGAGAGAGAGAGAGAGAGAGAGAGAAATTGAATTGTAAGGAATAGGCTTCACGCACGCGCGTGTCGTCGGTGGACGGAGTGTACAAAGTGGAGGACGAGGACGAGGGAAGCGTGTGAAGGACCTCGGGCCAGTCAAAGGGGTGCCATATTCGTAAAGTCCAAGCGGATAATTCGGGTAGGTAACGGGGCACGAGTCAAGTCCTTGTTTCACCCTTTCGTGCCCTTTCATCCTCTCTTCTACCCTGTCTCTCTCCCAACGCCTCCAGTGAAAGGACATCCACATCGCGCTGACTCCACCTCCTTGGCAACGAGGCATTCATTTTCTCTCCCACGATGTTAATAAGGCGACGTGTAATTGGTCGGAGGCCAGGAAATTCGCTCGCGACTCTCTCTCTCTCTCTCTCTTTTCTTCCGTCTTTGCCTGCGTGCAAGACCGTGGAAAGCAAGCAGGTGGGTGGAGGTAATGTTGCAAGGAACGCGAGTGCGTTTTCTCGGATGAGGATGTCGACGACGAGGGCGGTGGGGTGGTATCCACTTCTCCCTTTACCCACCCCCACCCCCATGGGAAAGGCGACGAGACGAGGAGGACGATGACGACGACTTAGGGACACGAGAGAGCGAGCGAGGGCTCGTAAAATTAAAGAGCCAGCACTGGACGAGAGAGACACCCTGGCCTATCCAGGTCTCTCTCTCGCTCTCTCTCCCCCTTCCTCTCTCTCTCTCTCTCTCTCTCTCGGCCCTTTAAAGAACAATTTCCAGGAGCACGATGTTACGTCACTGAGCTGCGAGGGGTTAGTAAATAGCATTAGCAAGTCAACTAGCGCTTTGCTCCCTGGGCACTCACTTCTTGAGATTCGAGTTAATTTATACAAGTGGCACGCTGTAATGCAGTTACACAGTTACAGGGTTACAGTTAGTTTTAGTTTCGAGGCCCGAATGTCACATCGTAGGCGACACGGAGGAGCGATGTGGAGGATGGGGGTGAGTTTAGGCGAGGGGGCTAAAGGCTCGCGAACCGACGACGAGGAGATGGTGGAGAAGGTCGGGGAAGAAGAAGGATGGGAAAAGAGAGAGGGCGAGGATGCTGCCGTGGAGCATAGAACGGTACGAAGTGGTCCCATAAAATGGCAAATTCTATGACAGGGTGCGGCCTGGTCCCGGCTCCTCGAGGAGCCGCTTAGCGTATCGCTCGTCCCGTATAAAATCTAAAGTTATTGCTAAGGCTATCGTCGAACGGCTGTTTACCCTCGTCCGTCCCCCGACGGGACGTTGTACGATGAATTAAAAAAGTGGCCACTATATCGTCCGAATCGCGGAAAAACGAAGCTCAACGGGGGTGAGAAGTGCTGTGGGACGAGTGGGGTTTGGGGATTGAAACGAACCGCTATCGGCCGAAATGATCCTTTTCGAGGAGAGGGACGAAGTCGCGCGGAAGAGTCGAGAGTCACTTGAAGCGATGGCCCTCTCTTATCGATCCTCTTCTCGAGCAGTCAACGGAGGTATGATTAACCCGTGCATCCACCATATTTGGTCCCACCTTGCCCCCGAGCGGGCTACTCGGATTCTATCCAATACAGTCTGTCTGTTCCTTCTCGGTATCGTTCGATCCTCCAAATGTTCGCTGTAAAGTGGAGAAGGACGTTCTTAGTCGGACACGCCAAAGTAATTCGCATTTCGTAATTTCCGAATCCTTCGGCGCACGATAGAACTCGAAACGGTTAAGTTGTACCTGATAATAAATTGATAAGAATTTTCAAACGTTGCTTTCGATCGATCCACGTCACCAGCTTGTCTCGACGATACTCGTAACCTGTTTTAGAAAGTTAACTTAATGTAATTGTTGCAATTATTGGCGCACTTCGACGCGCTCGTAAAACTACGAGAGAAGCAAAACAAGAAAAACGAAACTGAATTTCCGCGTTTTAACTCACTGTACTCTCCGAGGCTGTTAAGTTCCACGAAATTGCCGTACGCGCAACCAAAACGTTCGATGCTGACGCGCCATTGTTGCCTGGCCCTTGTGCCAAGCGGTTTATGCCATAGCGAGCGGAAACGATAATCGTTTACGGCCAGTCCATGTAATAAACTACACCCAGTCTTCGTAATAAAAACGCATCGCCTCTTGTACGACGTCCCATTTATTCTTCCCTTTTTCCGAGCGTGGGGAGGAACATTGGTTAACGGTAAAGGGAAGAATAAACGTTGCATGGCGTACGAGTTTCTTATAACCATTCGTAACATCCCCTTTACTCCTAATTCGTTTTATTCCCTATCTGCCGTATACTTTTATCTTACCTACTTCAAAAACCTCTCCATCCTTATATCCTTCGTCGAGCGAAATTCATAAAATTTATTTCCCACCTCGACACGTTCGATGCTCGATCTCTCATCCCCTAAGATGAATCGAGCGTCGGGGGTTCGTAACGGAGAGAAAGAGAAAATGGGCGAAGAAGCGCAGAAACGTCGGATTTCAATCGACCCCACCTTCTCCTTTTTGTTAATTTCTCGCGCCCTCTCATCCTCCGCAGAGGCGCGTCTCGTTAAATCTCTCTGCATTTCCAAAGCATCCCCCACTACGGCTTCTCACCCCCGACCACCCCTGGCGCCCTCTTACTATGAATTGGCGTACCGTTGAAATATCGACGGTCCTTCCGTTCGACGAACTTTTTAACGAGTTTAACGGCCGACTTTTACGGTGTAACGACCCTTAACGGCCGGAAGCAGCGAATGTGCGACAGACGGACGATTAAACGGTACAGGAGTGAGCGCCGCCAACGAAATCTGACGGTCCGGATGCAATCACATAATTAAATTCAAACGGGAAAAATCGCGTGTGCCGCGCGCGCGCTCGTTATTTATAGCTCCCAGTCTACCCAAACTCCAGCTCTCCGCTCGACTCTTCCCCAACCCCCTCTTTCGAGAATCGATTCTCCTGGGAGAATAAGGAAATGCCCACCGCGAAATTTCATCGAGCATAATCCTCAAAACTGAAGTGAACGTATGCGTGCATCTTCAGTTTACCTTTTCTACTCGCAGCGGTGCGTGCGCCCAGTCGCTTCTGCTTAATGATATTCTACGATGATTACACAAGTTTACAAATTCGGGTCAACTTTTGGACCCGAGCAGATGAGAGCGATTCTTAACGTTATTTGATGCCCTGAAGTCAGATCCTCAATCCGTGTGTCAAGATAGGTTCTAGTTTTCGAATTCGCGCATGGTGGCAGTACTGCGCTCTTATAACGGCTATCAGCTAGAGATGCCACGAATATTCGGTTACTATTCGGTATTCGGCCTATTCGGCTCCTTTTTTTTTAATATTCGGTATTCGGCTGAATACTGCATAGTGCTCTGTTCATTTCTGATTTATACTTTTTAATTCAATAAATGGCCGTTAATGGTCAAAAATAGTAAAATAATGAATTTATTGAATATTTCGAAAACTAGAACCAATTTTAAAAAACGGGCTGCTGATTTGGATTCAGCCCCCAAATTTACCTTATAAACAGCTTTTGGTTGCTCAGGTCCAAAACCGTGTATACTTGTGTTATCGGAGCGGAAAACGAAGAACTAAAAGAAGAGAAAGAAGGAGAGAAACGCGAGCGAATAATGTACCGCAGCATGCGGCCTAGAATGCTCGAGCATTTACATAAATACGGGGTACGTTAACCCCGGGAGCAGTTCTCCAACTGGATTTCGATTGTTATTCGAAAGTTTAGGCAAACTCTTAGGTGTATTTAGCTGAATGCTGAGGAGATCTTAATAAACGGCGAGACCGCAGCTTGGTCCGGCTCGTCCACCCCCGTCCCACCAACTACCGTCGGGTCGGACAATGGGAACGTGAAACAATGTGGGCGCTGTTTGTGCGAGGCTTTATCCCCTTTGCTTTCCTTGCGGCTTAGAATCCGCTTGGTCCGAATAGAACGCCGCGCCGTTCGTGGCCGACTCCGTGGGGTTCCGCGGCGACGTCCGACGAGGTCGTAAGGTCGGAAAAGCCCCGAGCGGGGGTTGCCTGGCTCACGGGACAATTTTCGATACACTTGCAGTAGAGAGATCGTAGTACTCTCTTGAGAGAAACAAACAGAGAGACAAAGAGAGAGCGAGAGTGGGAGAGAGATAGATAGATAGAGAGAGAGAGAGAGAGAGGGAGAAAGTGAACGGGAAAGAATACGGAATTTTGCAGGAGAACGATTATGATTCTGCAGGGAGGATTGCAAAGCCGAAATGGTGAGTATTAATGTAGGAATTCGAAAACACACACACGCGCGCGTATGTGTGTGTATGTGTATGTCCGTGAGAGAGTTTCGCGATTGACGGTATGTGGACCGTTTATTTTGAAAGTGATGTAAGTACATTTTTAAAGCAAACTGAGATATCGCATAATTTGTGATTACCTTAGTGTACATTTTTTATTCATTACGAGTTAATCTTTTTTTAACAAAACGGAGTTACACCACTTTCGAAATAAACGATCCATATGTAGATGATGGAATGAGTAGTGTGCGACGGAAAGTTGGCGGTACGATTGGCGAGAAACCAAAAGTGTGCGAGAGAGTGCGTACGAGAGGAAGAGTGTACAAGGGAGTGAGAGAAAGGCTAGGTGCGAGAAAAAGAAAGACTGTGCGCAAGTGACGGAACGGGAGTACGAAAGGAACTAGGGGGCAAGCCCCCTGCGCTTTCGCTTCGCTCAAGCGCCAACCCCCTCAAGATCGCCTTTGCTCGCGCTTCGCGCTCGCCTTAACGGGTGCAGAAAAGCTTCGCTTTTCTGCAATAGGCACGACCGCGGCACTCGCGCTTCGCGCTCGCCCACGAATTTCAAAAGGTTTCGAAATTGTGGAAAATTCAAGTATTGAGATATTAAACTATGCTACAGAGTCCTCTGCGCTTTCGCTTCGCTCAAGCGCCATACCCCCTGAGGTCATCGGATGCTCGCGCTTCGCGCTCGCCCACGAAATGCAGCATTTCTGCAATAGGCCCAAGTGATCAAAACCGGACAATTAAATGCATCCGAACCAAAATTTGACATGTACATAAAGTATATACACCTTTGCTGCGGTGAAACTTTATGCATGGTTATCTTCAACCATTCAGAAATTGCGACAAATTGAAATCTTTAATCCATTATTCCGGCGAGACGCTTGCGCGGATTCAAACACAATTTGGCATATAGTTTAAAAAAATATATCCATTTGGTGCCACAAAACTTTATGCATGGTCATCTTCAACCGTTTCGAAATTACGGGATTTTCAAACTATAATTATAAAATAGTGAATTAAAGATTTGAAACTGGCACCATTTCGAAATGGTTGAAGATGCCCATACACAATGTTTCGTGGCACCAAATGGGTATATACTTGATGTACATGCCAAATTTTGTCCGAATCCGTTCAGCCGTTTCAAGATGACCATGCATATTGCCGCCATTTTGTAACGGTTCGAGATGGCGATACACAAAGTTTCGTGGCACCAAATAGGTATATACTCGATGTACATGCCAAATTTTGTCCGAATCCGTTCAGTCATTTCGCCGGAATAATGGACTAAAGATTTGAATTAGTCGCCATTTTTGATTCGGCCAACCAAAAAATTTGAAAATTTCCAGTAATTGTCATTGCGTACGTGTACATGAACGTGTAAAATTTTATCAGGATCCAATGAATAGTACCAAAGATATGAATTTTTCGATATTTGAACTTCCCGCCATTTTGTACCGGTTCAAGATGGCGGCTCACAAACCTTATTGTCAACTCACAGTAGTGTACTTGATTTTTGTGCCAAATTTCGTCCCGATCGGTTCAGCCGTTTTCCCAAAATCGAGGATATACACGGACACACACACACACACACACACACACACACACACACACACACACACACATACGAACGGTTTTCAGGATGGCGATTGCATAAGTCACTCCCTTTACGGTCGTGGCTAAAAAGCACCACTGGACGTGAATGAGCAGAGCGACTGCGAATGCGAGATCGAGCGGGCGTCTCGGGTGATCGCCAATGATTTTAAATGAAATACACATTCGTTTTTCTAAGCTTTGCCTCTTACCGTCGCACCCTTATTTCCGTATTAATCGCACCGATAAAGAAGAAGGAAATAAATATATATACTTTCAGAAAGTGTAATCAACTGGTGAAAGGTATTCCGCGGCGTCCTTGTCTTTTCCATTGGCAGATCAGCTTTACGTTTGTTACGCCAGTCCCTGGTTTCCCCGACCATCGGGAAACAATTTGGACGTCACTCGCGGCTCGAGCTACCTCGAGAGACTACGCCGCAAGGGAGATCGGAGAACTGGCCCCGAGAAGCGATGGGGACGGGGAAATATTACCGCGGACGTAAGAGAATCCTCCCTTAGGCCGATCGATCCTGAAAAACAAGTGGTGGAAGCCGCGAAGGAACTTTGAACAAACTCGGCAAAGGAATAAAACTCACCGACCACCACTCGATGTAGACCGAGTTCCTCGGGGCTTGCATAATGAATTTCGGAAATGGAGTTCCCTCTCGTGCTACTCCCCCCCCCCCCTCCCCGAAAACTTCTCCTCCTCTTCCGTTCACCGGCTACCCTTATTTTCCATCCTTCCTTCTGCGTCTTCGGGTCTTCTCTTTCCACTTCGTTTTAGTTCATCTTCCTCGACCACCCTCCGAGTCCACCACCCTTCTTTTTCCCATCCCCGTCTTATACTCTCGCCTTCTCGTCGTCCATTTTCGCGGTTCCTTCTAGCCTTAGACAAACGAGCGGAAGGGCGAGACGTAATTATATTTATTTCGTTTGAAATATACCTTCCTCCACCCGCTCACTTTCCGTTCTCGTTCTTTCCTTCCGCGACGTGCTGTGTCGTTGTCGCGGACCCTCGCCGTGGTACCGTGCACTTTCTTCTCCTCCACTCCCCACCTCACGGTTTCTCGAAGAAGCTCGGAAAAATACAGTCTTTATATGACTACTCCTTGGAACGGTCGACCACCTTCTTCTCCTCCTCCTCTTTCGCCCCGTCCACCGTCTCTCACTCCCACATCCTAACCCATTCCACGACTCTCTAGTTTTCTGGTTCTCTGTACGACTGCCCACCCTCCTCTGCTCTCCTCTCCTCTCCTCTCCTCTCCTTTCCTCTCTTCTCCGCGCCACTCCTCTTTTCTCCGGGGAGAGTCTTTATTAAAGCGCCGAATGGCGACGATGCCGCGTCGTGCGGCGAATAAGAAATTAATTTTCTTTTCCTTCTCCCCGAGCGGCTAGCGCTACGCTGCCGCGAGCTAATCCAATCGCTAATAGGCGAGGAAGCCACTCAACTTTATAGTTACAAGCGTAAACTTCATCAGGAGGTTCCAATTACTTTTCACGGTAACTGCTGGCGAGCGCCCCGTACTCGTCCTCCTCCTCTCTCACTTTCTCTCTCTTCCTCTCCTCTCGCATTCCGCTTCTTCACACTTCTCTCCACGATGATCCCCTCTCTCATTTTTCCTTGGTCTCATTCTTACCCACTCCTCGATTCTCTCCGACTTTCCCTGACTTACCCTCGCCACCATCGTCCGTCCGTCCATCTTATCTTTCTCGCGCCGGAAATGAAAGGTGCTTTTATTGTACCGAGGAAAACGGTATTGCCGGAGGCACTCCCGGCAGATTCTATGCGAACTCCCCAGACGAGATTATTGCCGGCCAACTTGAGGGCTGCTTATGCAAGTAGCAATTGCGAACCCTCCGCCACCCTTCCTCTACGATCGACTGCTCGTTTCCTCGTCCCATCTCGGTCGTCTTTTCGACCAATAGGCACCACCAAGGAAGAGTCTTAGTCCCTCGTGGCGAGGCCGCGATTACTCTTGCGGTCGATCGAAGAACTCGAAGACTCAATTTTATACTTCGAGGCTGACCGCAAGCCGTACTCTTCGCGCTCGCTGAACATTTCACCCTTCGCGTGATTCTCGCGCGCCCTTTCTCTTCCCTTCTTCGATCGAGTACGAGAGAAGGGGGGAATAACGAGCGCAAGAGGAACACGAGTGTAAGTACAGGAGGGAAGAGAGACAGGGCAGCGAAACGACCTCTTGACCTTTTTCGAGGGCCGGTCGAGTGGTAGCGGGGGTCGATAAATCTCGGAAGCAAGCTAATCCTGCCGAAGGTTCGTCGACGGGGGCGTGATAATCGCGAATGTTGGCCCCAACGATAAGGACTGGTCCTTACTCTGCGTGCGCGCCATAGAAGGTCCAACTTCGGCGTAATTCAGCTTGAAGGAACGTTGCATTCACGCGAAGGACCGACGACCGAAGGACCAAGGATTTTTCAGAAAAAAGGAATTCCCATGGGCGAGAAAGCCGAAGCCCTAAGGGGCCTTCGGATTCTCTCGTGCCCTTATCTCTCGATTCGACGCGTCCTTTGTACCGTGCTTCTTGAATCCTTGGTCGCGCTTCCACCGAGACAAATGTCCTTTCTACCCTCGTCCTACGATTCTGTCGTAGAAAGCTACTTAATTCGATCGTCTCGGCGGAATCTCATTTCGATTATTTGAGAACTGGGTCGAAGTGCGAGGGCGACGGAAGGTCCGTTGGATGTTTACCGCGAAATTTACGTCAAGGCCGACAAAGGCCATGGAGAGAGGATCGTAGAGAGGGATGGGATTGAGAAACCATGCGCCGGATGGCTTGCGACTGGCCTTAGCTACGAGTAACCCGGGTAAGAGGTAGTGGAAAGGGTGACAGGGGATGGGAGAGGGGGTTGGAAGATGGGCCCCTCCCGCGCAGAAGGGAACTGGTTCCTCGGGCATTGTATTGCCACAGAGAAGCCTGACTTAAGGACGCTTTGTTTGTCGGCGGCACGGAACATGAAATCTGTCATACTGCTTTTCAGCGTTCCCCGGCTCTGTGGGAGGACAGGCGTAACAACGGGGAATTCTCCTACTCTTCTCAGATAAGCCCGGCGCCTCCCTTTACCCGCGCGAGCCACGTCCTTTCCACATCTTTTCGATCGGCGAGTCGCGGTGGTCGCGTCGGTGTTTCATGGCCGAATGTGTCGCAATAAGTGAAGAAAGCGTTGACATACCTCTCCTTTCTTCTTCTTTTTAACATTACGTAAAATGATTACAATCTCGCTTCTCCGCAATAAAATCCATTTTTGCACCTTGCAATTTTTACAATTATACATAATCGTACGACGATAACCATGAGATCGACTCGAGACACAAATATTTCTCTATGCAAATACATCTGTCTCCTCCGTATTTCTCCTGTGTCTGACCGCGCTTCAGTGCTCGCCCATCTAATTTTGGCAAAAAATCGAAAATGACGGAAAGAAAAAAACCTCCGGCCGGAGTAGGTACGAAGTTCACCGTAAGCGACAGATCGTGTGCACGTGCGAGTAACTTTGTCGCAACAACGTGACCAACAACGCGAGGGGGTTTCGAAGCGGGAAGTAAACGAACGATAGTAAAATCGATGAAAAGTAGAAATTGACATGCGAGCTCGAACGATAAGCGGATGTAACAGAATTGTTTCTCTCTCGTAGTGGCGCCTCGCCATTTACGTATTTGTCCTCCCGAACTTCCGGCTTAAATTATTACGCGTAGCCTGTCCCCTTGGCCTCCTGAGCCAAGGGCCGCACACGCTGGATCCGCTAAGCTTCTAATTACTGTGCACGAGTGTGAGCGTGTATCACGCGCGCCACCCTCTTGCCCCAGCTCGTGGTTGGCCCGATCGTGTCTGAACCCCTTTCCTCCCTTACCCGCCGTTACCATGTATGTCGCGAGTGGAACGGGTTCGGCGCGTTGCGGTGGTACGAGTAAATTGGAGAACGGTAATCGGACCTCGCACAGTTTTCCCTAATTCAGCAAACTCCCATCTCTTTTTCATCCCTTTGCCTCTCACCTCGGCTTTTCCAACCTGCCGCCTTCCACCGTTCCATCTCCACCCTGGCGGGTGCAACCGCCTACCGCCTCGTAGTCCACCGGCACCACCACTCTTGGGAGCCTGGACGCAAAATAATGCGGCCTGTCGCATACCGGCGGCTTTGCACCACCTCCTCTCCACCCTCCTACCTTTTCGCTCGAAATATTCATTTCAAATTCACCGAACTCCAATGTTAAATCTCCCCTGGGTTCTCTCGTTCACTCATTCTCTTTCTCTTTCGTTCTCCGTCGCGCCTAGGTCAACGAGGGTGGCGAGGGATGGATGAAAAAATTTAAACGTCGTATTTATCCTAAATATAGCCTTCCCAAGCGGAACGAGAAGGGAAAGATCCTCTGGTAAACCTCCGAGCGAAGTTTCGACATGCCGGAACTCTCGATAACATCGTTCCTCCCCTTCCTCCTTCCACCATCGTCCTTCTCTATCCGTAACCGGGTTTTGATGCAGCACCGCGGGAAACCCCGGCATGTTCGGAACCCCGTGGTACGAGCATGGAGGAACTATAACTTAGCCTCTGTCGGGGTTAATCGTCCTAATGCCGTGATTTAATACCAGCCCGTGACGAATATCCGCGATCCGTGGAATTATCGGCAAGACGCAAGCACGAGGACGAGGAGAATGGAAAGAAGTGGAAAGAAGCGGAACATTGTCAATCGCGAATACGCTCAGAATCTTTTTCACGATTGTTTTCGTCCTTTCGTCAAATTATTAAATATTGTTCGTTAAAGATACAACGATGTCTGTCTACCTTTAACGCGAACGGTCCATCAACGTAGACAGAAAATTCGCACATTCTCGATACACGTGCGTTTGACAGGAATTCTCACGATACTCGGATCAGCACCCTTGCGGGGCGACGAGGCACACGTCGGTACGAGGGTTCGCGAAACTTCTCCCGGTGGCTGCTAGGAGGCCTCACAGCTGCTCGCCAAGCTTCACCAGAACGAAAGAAATCACGTGCGACGTATCGTGAACGACCTCGGTCAACGACACTCTTGCTCCATTAACTCAATTTGAGCGGCGACGGTTTCGATTGAATCAGCTCTCGACGACCATTGATCTACGGTAGAAGAGCGCGATTTTTTTCTTGCTAAAGCCAATCACGCTGTAAATTTTATTTCCCCAGAATCGTGATCACTGAGAGTATCTCGTACGTTATGAAACGATACGATTCCTCGAACGGACATGAGGAGGCGCTTACTCCAGGACAAAGACGATTGTCCCTCTACTTTCTCCTCGCTTCCTATCTTTCCCGCGAATCCTGTTCGGAGAACTTGATCGCGCTCTCGACGTCGCGATAGTCTAATCAAGAACGCTTGCTCCTGGGCCAATTGAAATTTATTCGTCTTCCGGCGAAGGAGAAACTCTCGTCTACGTCGACGAAGAGCGCGCGTTCCAGCGCACTCAGCTTGCGTCCCTGTGAAGCCCGAGATAAGATCTTATTATGAGCGTCACGCGCGGCGTCGACAGTTTTCAGCTTCGGTTATTATAATTTTAGGGATCGCTGACGTTACCCCGCCGGACTTCGTAATTGGAACGAGCTTGCGGTATAGGTCGACTGCGTTTACGTGACCGGTACTTGCATACTGATTAGGAAGTTAACGTCCGATCGAACGTTTTCCTTGGAAATGGCTCGAGCGAGCTGGAAGGTGGCGTATAAGTTTAACGCCCGAGGAAATTGTTTGGAAGGAAGTGAGGGCAGGGCCAATGATGGCCCTTCGTCGGCAACCGTTAAGGCTAAGGCGCTTACTCGATACATTCTAATGTCGACGAATACGATAAAATCATTGCACCGGAAAAAAAAACACCCATAGCGATAGACATTAATACGGGTCATTACCAGTGGCTCACTACTTCGCCTCTGCAATCGCGCTCTCTTAATGCATGCGCAGGGTCCTCAAAGCAATCCGATCTGCCTTTGCGTTTTAAGCGACGTGTATCGTCGCATTCTGTTTCTTCTCTCCTTTCTTCTATTTTTCTCACGGACAGATTACGTGTCTGCCGACTGCTTTATGTAAGCGGAAATAGAATACAGGAGCATATATAATAAATATAGGGATCGTATATGACACCGAATGGCCAGTAGTCACGGATCGCTCGCGGCGAGCCTACCCGCCCAGTTGGAGCAGTCGCAGGTGTTGGAAGTTTGTTGTCGCGCGCGCGCGCGCTTGCGGAACCGTGTCGATGACCATGTACACGAAAAGATTTTATTATGGCTGTATAGAAGATAAAATCAAATGGATCGCTGGGTGACGCGCAAAGACCGACGGCCACGTGTGTCGTACCGCCGCCACATAAACGGTCTATTCCTGAAACGAACGATAGGAACCGGCCTGAATCCTTGGACTCGCCCTGGTCACGGACGGTCACGGAAAACGTGACGTATATTACGCAATTTCACTTTAGCCCTATAAATTTTCTTTACCCTTCCGTGTGCGTGAGTCCCTCGTGCAAAAGGGATCTCGTCACGCGTGTTAAAATCAAATTTACGTTGAACTACGTATGACTCGTGCTCCTTTACTATTCAAAGTGGAGTGAAATAAAAATAGTTGTGGCCGGACTTTAGTGACAACTCGCCCATTATTACTTCAATCGCCTATCACGATTATCTTTTCCATCGAGCTTCGAAAGATCAGCGATAGTTCTCGCACAGTTCCAACGCCCCTTCGTGGGGGTAATATGCGTGCCCAAGGAAATACGCTTCGCGGAAATGTTACATATTTCGGCGAAATACGCGCGCGTTCGCTGCCCAGCGTATACCCAGCACCATAAATCACGAGCCACGCGAGGGGTAGGGCAGAGGGGACGAGGAGCAAGTGGAGGGGTGTAGAAGGAAGTATGCAACAGTCGTAAGGCCGCGAGAGGTTATACAATAACGCGCATAGTTTATGGACCTTTTGACAAACCATGTCCGCCAAATAAAACTCTCCGCGAGGGCCCAGCACGCGATGGTACAACGTCGACGGTTATCGCCGAACCGGACGGGTCGGGTCGGAAGTTCGGAGCAATGAAAACTACCGCATGTCCCCGGAACACGGGATGGAAGAATTTCTTCGAGGCAGCTCTCTTTTTGCGAATTGGCTGTGGAACGTGTTGCGAGAGTTTGGAACTTGGAGAAAGATCGTTAAAAGGCATCGCACGATGTAAAAAGAGAGTGAGAGAAAGAGAGAGAGAGAGAGAAAAGGAAGAAGGCCAACCCAGCTGCATCAAACGGGACAGTGAAAGCGAAAGGTACAAGAACTCGTGGAAATCTTAGACAAGGGGCGCGTGAGGAGTGGAGGCGGGAAAAGATGCTGAAACGAGTGAAGTTTTAAGGGGATGGAGGTGGAGAGGTGAAGAGGCGAGAAGGAGAGTGGAGAGAAGGCGGTGAAGGCGCGGAATGCAAATGGACAATAAAGCGTCCTCGTCCAGCGTGTACCGGCGGTATATCACCGGTGACACCGGTAGTTTTAGTTTATGCGGCATGCATAAGCGGCATTTCGCATCAGGGGCCCAACGTCCAACGCGATTTTCGTTCCTCGAGAATGTCCTCGAGGTCCTTCGTCTCGCCCTCGTACTCCCAGACCTCCTGGTCCTCCGCACTGCACTCCTCCTCCCGACAATATTAAAGCGTCCTCTCTGTCTCCCTTCGAGCATGCAGGACAGCTTGCCTCCTTTCACCTTTGTTCCTCGATTCTTTCCTCTTGGTCGTGCCGCTCCTCTACTTCCTTCGTTCTATCCTCTCTCTCTTCTTCAAATACGAGCCCAGGGCCCTGTTTCCTTTGGATTTTCCTTTCTAAACGAAGGAGAAATCTCAGTTACTTCCACGTTACGATTGTTAATGACGCGAGCACAATTGCGTCCGGCAGGACTCGAACGTAAAGTCAGAAGTCGTCGGAACATAAATTTCGCAAATGAAAGAGAAAAGGTGGCTTTGCGAAAAAATTTCGTGACTCCCTCGGAAATTGTAAATATCCCGGCAGACGTTTAAAGGACGCCACCTGCGACTCCTGCCTCTTTCAGTCTCGTAAATCAAATTTCATATCTTTAATTTTCTCTCTACCTCACCCCGTCGCTCTCGACGCGAGCGTCTTTTACAAAACAATTTTCACTCCCTCCTCGTGACCGGATGTTCCATGCTCCCGCGACTGGTTCCCGTACATAAATACGGCGAGTACGGCGCCACGAGTGCTAATAAAGTCATGCTACAAAATTTACGATCAACGTATAGTGGGCGAGCATCGGTCCGCGCTTTGTTTACTCGGACGCGCGCGACTTCCTGTCGGCAATATAATGACCTCTGCCGCGGGGGAGCAATAATGTATAAATTATGTCCGTTTAGATATCTCTCTTCGCAGGGAGCCGTAAAGATACAAAGGGCGAGAGGCGCGAAAAGGAAAATGGATTCGTAGCGCACTCGTGCGTACATAGCTCTCGGTGAGATAACGCTTATCGATAATTCGCGTGTGACGGAGACGAGGAAAGGAAAAGGGGAGAGAAAGAAGGGGAAAGAGGGGCGAGAGAGGGGGGGGGGACTAAAGTGGGAAAGGAAACAAAGCGCGAAAAACTGCGAGAAAGATTCGACATAAACCGGGTGGCTTGTTTCTCTTTCTCTTTGTTACTTTTTTTCTACACTCTCTCTGTCTCTCTCTCTCTCTCTCTCTCTCTCTCTCTCTCTCTCTCTCTCTGTCTCTCTCCCAATCTCTATCTCCCTCCGGATTTTCGATGATGGATGGACGATCCGATTTTAGTGGCGATGAAAAAATTGATTTCATCGTTCGCCGAGATTGCATGTGAAGTCCGTGGAGATACAACTGTGGCGCGCGCCGCAACCACTGCCGGTATTCCGCCGGGCGGACGTAACAGCCGAGGGACAGGAGGTGGGATTCGTTTTCCGATGGTTGTTTCGTCGTCGCTTGTTCGCGACGGCACGACGAAACGATTATATGAAGTGGTACGTGCCGCATCGGAGTATTTGAATATTCAACGGGTAGATCCCCGCTATTAGCTCTTTCTCGTAGTCCTCGCGACGAGTTTTCCCTCCCCTAACCTCCTTCCGTCGCAACCCCTCGTCGCCTGACGTCGCTGAAGCAGATGACGTTGCGAGTTAAGTCGACGACGCGTCACTCCCTTCGTACTATTCGTCAACTCGACGTGGTTAGCCGCTCGACACGCTCCCGGGACTTTGGGGACGAGGAAAAGTGGCCAGGCCGTTACGCGCGCTTCCACTCTCCCGTGATCGTCCAATTTACCGTAGTGTCCTTATTACCACCGAATACTCTCCAAGCTCGTAAATTACTAAAAAATTACTCTCGGGTTTTGCTTACCCTTGGATCGATAAGGACGATGAAGAACGGCTGTTACGACGCACGTACCAGAGTGTTGTTCGTAAAACGTTTCTACGCGAAGCTTTAATAGTAACAATTGCGAATGATAAATGATCACTCGCCCGTATTCCATCCTCCTTCGACCACTGTCACCGTAACACTGAACTCTCTAATATCTGGACCGTTCTCGCGGCGACCTCTTAATCCGCCCACCCACCTAATTCACAGACGACACGTAATACTCTGCTTCTCGTCGCATCGCATACCCAAACAAATACCTGCGTCGCAAATATCATAGAGATAACCGAGGGAAATAGTCCGTCGCCGAGAGCTAGACCATCTCCTCGCGTGGATGCTCAAAGCTTCCAACGTTGACGGCATTTTCCTTCTCGGTAACGCGAATTATGCGTGGATGGAATTCAATTCGTCATTTCGACTTTTTATCTCCGCACCCGATAGCCGCGCTCTCTCCGAAATCGCAAAAATACCCTCATAATTCTCCTTTGAAGGTTTCAGCTCTACAGATCTCGTGCACTCGTCAAAGTGACGTAACTCGTTGAAGCAGAATTTATACGGCTCGATAGCGCCAGCGGTATTCCACGATACGACATCCATCTCACTGAAAATTTCTCGCGGAGAAAAGGACGGACTACCGATTAAACGTACTCAAAGGTCATTATTCTCTATATGCCCGATCCAGCACGATGCATTCAACTCGACACGAAAATCTCGCGCATTAAGGAGATAGCATCGCGAGCTTCGTCGATCGGAAACCTCAAAAACGGAAGTCGCATCCGTCATCTCTTGGACATTAGAGAAAAGGCGCGATCATCCCGTCGCAAGAAAAGAAGGAGAAGTAGGAGGAAAGGAAGAGAGAAAAATAGAGAAAGGATGAACAAACAGACGCGCCATAAATTTCCACAAGTTCATCGTTCCTGAGCTCATGCTTGCTCCCTCTTATCCACCTACCTCCGTCCGTTTCTCCGTTATCCGAGACACGTCCTTTAAATCTAAAAATTACAGCCCTCCGCGTAAAAGAGAGTGCCTCGGCGGCGTGTAGGACGAGGGCGTCGGTGGCACTAGGGTGGGTACCGGATTGAAGGGGGTAGAGGAGCAGGGGCTGATAGCACGACTCGAAAAGCAAGATGGAAGAATAGGCCCTAAGGCACCGAGAAATTGAACAATACCGAAACACGTACGCGCTGTTAATAAAACGGAGTTATGAGGGTGGATCTCGGCGGACCCTACCTCCCTTCCTTCCCCCTTCCCTTCGCCACGGCTCCTCTCCCCACGGCGCATTTCGCCGGCTTGCTTTGCAGATAAAAGCGAGTGAGGTACGCGTGGACACGGAGTACGAAGGAGGGAAAGAACGAGGCGAGGAGGACGCAAAGGCGAGAGAAAATACCGACGAGAACGGAAAGGGCTATAAAGATGGGAAAGACGAGAATGCTCGTGCACATTTTTTAATCCCTCGTTGACGTGTGCAAGCGCGCTCATCGCACATTTCAAATGATAACGTCGAAATAAAAAGTTCGCGAAGCATTTGAGGATACGCGAGTACGGGAGGGGAATCCTGTAAAGGGGGAAAAAGGCGAAGGAGAAAAGGTAGTGCCAGTTGAGGGCAGTGAAAGGCGCAGGGTCAAAGGGTGTTATGATTGTCCTTCCTTTTTGTTCCTCTTCCTATACCTTCTTCACCCCTTTTGCTCCTTCAACGCGACCTCCGACGTACCGACGCGCTGCGGCGTCGCAACACCGTAGGCGTCGACGTTGGGAGGTGGACGACCACGGGTGGGTGCCATCGCGTCGACCGAGCGTAGTTAAAAGCACGAGTCATAAATCAGGGTGGCGAAGGAGACGAGGGCCGAGAGGGAAACAGATGTATGCCGCAAATGGCCGCCGAACGTATGGCGCGTAAGGGCGCACGAAAGAAGAGGAGAAAGATGAAGGAGCGAGGGAGGAAGAGGGAATGGAAGAGGAAAGAACGAGAGGTCACGGATGAGCGGAAAAGTGACAGCTAGTCGTCGTAGTAAAAGGGTAGACGAGAACGAGATCATCGCTCGGGCGAGAGTAGATAAAGATGGAGAATACGAGGAAGGACGTAGAGTGCGGGGTTGCTGGCAGGACTTGCTGAAGGTAGATATAGGGGGACAGAACGTCGACAAAAAGATGAGCCAAGCGTAAAGAGAGACACGGGAAGAGCGAGAGCCTGGAACAACGATACGCGAGGAGCCATAAAGTGGCACGGGCACGGACAATATTGTTGCTCACTGCTTTCGAGAGTGGAATTAATTAAAATGCATATAATATGACCGCGCATCCCTTTCCAACGCTCGCGTCGCCCCGTTGGCCGAATATTCTCGAAATTAGCAGTGGCGCGCACCGAAAGTTCACCCTTGTCGATTCGTGTTCCAACCTCCTCCGCCCTAAGTTTCTTCCATGTGAAAATTCGACGATGAGTCTAACGGTACAACGGTGGCGCGCGTTATTTCGAATCCCATCGTCGTAGTGTCGTCCACGGCGCGTAGTTGTGGTCCGAGGCTTACTGCTCATTTTCCACCATCCAGGCGCCGCCCTACCCCTTTCTACGCGCGCGCCAACGCGTCTCCGCAAAACGCCATAATTCATCGTTCGCGCCGCCGGCGCCGCGTTGGTGGAACGCACCCCGGGTAATAGGGGGTATCTCTATACGGGGGGTTGTGAAAGTGCACTCAGCACCACCGAACCTCATGCATAATCATATATTTACAGTGCCGAGCCAGACCACCCCCTTGCCTTTCGCCGGTTGCTTCGCCGCCCCTTCCACTCTCACGTTCATCCCTACGCCTACTCCTTCGTCCACCCACCCCTCACATTCTCCCTCCTATGCGCAGCAGGCTCGCACGCGCGAGCGGGTTCTTCGTCTAGCGAGGAGGCCACCGCACCCGCCACCCCTCACGCTGGCACACACATATGGACACTCCGCGACGACGAGCGCATATGCCGCCTCCCCTAGAATTGCTTTAATTAAATATTTGCATACAGGTGCGCGCAGGTACTCACACACGAGCGCTTTCGCACTCGCTTCCTCGTATACGCCCTCTTACGCGGATGGAACATGTGCGTGCGCCCTCGTAGACCTCCATCTGAGTTCGCGGCTTTCACCGTCTCGCGTTTCCTCGCTCGGCTCGTCCGCCAGATTCTTGAGAGATCAACCGCAAAGTCACTTAGGTTTACGGCTGAAACGTGCGAGGATGCGTGAGAGCGCGCAGGCGGGAGTTGGGATGGTGGAATAGAAAGGGAAGGAGGATATTCCGACGCATTACTCTCGTAGGAGCCCGGCGCGCGCATGCGTGCGCCAATGCGTGTGCACGAGTGTGTGGATGCGGAACATGGACGCGCATCGAGGCACCGTGTACCCCGAACAAAGCGTCGCAACTCGCGTGCGAGGATGAATTACGGTCAGCCATTATACTTCGTCATTTTCACCCCTCGCGCCCAACGATCAGCCCCATCGGAAGTCATCGAGATCTCGCGCCCTCTCGCACCCCATTCCTCTCTTCCACCCCCTTTTTCGCCTTCGTTTCCAACTCCCTTCTCTCTCGTTTGAAAACGCGTACGCGAAGGGGGTGGGTCGCTGCGAAAACGTCAGAACCGGAACTTTTTATTACTCCCAGCGTGTAATGATCGTTTCGCGGTGCCGACGACAGAGGCTTTATTTACGGGATTGAAGAATTTCAGAATGCGGTGCCACCATTCGTTGGAGAATCGGTTCTTCTGGATGAGCGTAGGTGAATAGTTCTGACAACAAGTAGGATAAAATTGAGGGAGGAGAAAGTAACGAGTAGGAGAATCGCGTGGAGATAAGTGCGATGCTCTGTGCTTCGACGATCGAACCGAGTCGTTCTTCGTATCGCGTCGTCAAGACTGCGCATGCGTTTAACGTTCTTCCGCTAGCGGAAAGCGAGCGCACCGCGATGAGGGAGCTACGAGGATCGCGTGTCGCGCTTATTTACAGCGTGTTGCGTTGCGGGGACGAGGTTATCGTCGAGTTGCGTTTTAATTGGACCTCTTAAGGCTGCCTTCCCCGCTAAGTAATTCGTACATATTTATCGGTGATTAAGTCATTAAGGCGCAACACGTCGAGGGAGGAGAGAAGGAAGAAGCGAGGAAGGCATTTGCCTGGTATGATTCAAGTTCGAGGAACGTTCAGCCTCCAGCCACGTCTACTCGCACGCACTCCCTCAGGAACGTAATCCCTTTGAGACTCTAAAACCGCTAGCGTCGTCATTTCTCTCATCATCCGCCCTTTCGGCAACCCCGTTTACTGTCGCACCCAATGCCCGCAGCATTAATCCACCCCCAAAAGTCCATCGAAAGATCTCGATGTTATCCCCGAGATGCGTGCAAGAACGAAGGATAACATTGTGCGTGAAACTCGTAGGATGAAACGGGGAGATAGATCAAGTCAATAATTTACTAAAGCAGGTAATCAACAAAGAGCAATAATAAAATGTATAAATCCTTACGCTTGAAAATCATCCGCGAACGGTAAGCAAATTATTGAACGAACCTTCACCGCGGCACACCGAGATTCATCTGCAAATATACAATGTCTCGAGATATACGGCAGGGCAATCGCTCTAGCGGATTACCCACTCGGTGTGCGAGGAGAATTCTCTGGTCAACAAATCGGTCCACGGACCTCCAAGGAAACTGTATCTGCAACTATGGAACTTCAACAATAAGGAAGCTTGGCATAACCGAACGGCGCTTCGCCCGAAGTGGCTTAGTATGCCCACGATTGAACGTCGATCTAACAATTCCTCCGTTAGAAGCCTGTTCGATCGTCTATACCCTCTCTTGTGGTAAGATAGAGTAAATGCACGTTATATGTAAGTCGTTCGGAGAAAGCAAAGTAATGAAAATAACGTAGCATCGCCGTTCTATTGTTTATCCTCGCACATCTCATAATATAATTTCACTCGTTAAAGCTTCTGACATGCCGTGCAGTCAGTAGAATCTACATCTCATTGTCTTCAATCAACTGGCAGTCGTCGCAACGAAAGCGTCACCTCCTAGAAGAAAGTTCCGCCGAGCGACATCTGCGAATTAAAAGGTCCATTGAAAAGGTAATTGCCACTCACTGGTGGCATAATTCATTGAATCAAGGCGGCACGCGTCTTGTTGTCGCGCAATTGGCCTCCACGACGCACGCCACTCAGGGAGATTATTTAAAGTACGTCAATTGAAGCGCATGCAATGGAACGAGTACTCCGAATGCAAACGAGATAAGGCTGTTCAGATTGTCGTCTAAGATTACGTTAGGCGTGTTTTCATTAATACAGCACACCGAGGAATGCCGTTTCGCGGAATAGATGATCTCCAGGAGACTGGCAGAAAAATGACAAAAGCAATCACTAAGTATTTCTTCTCGCACATCTCACGCTTCTTGGAAACTGCCCACCCGACTAACAATGAAAGCGCATATATGAGCCGTTAACTTTGAAAGTGGCTTAACTCCATTCTTGGTAAGAAAACGCATATTATTCACACAATAATTGTCATTATTTTAATAGGAACTGTAAATTTAACTCCGTTAAATACACTTAAGCAGTATGAGTCATTGGTATCCTATACGTATATTTTTAATTGCATTGAAACGCAGACCCTTAAATATCTCGATTTAAGTATAAACTTTCAAAATAAACGGCTCATACATTAGAGGATGTTGTATTCCCGCAGAGAGGTGATCTGGATCCTCTTACCATTCCATCCTCTGGGGATCCAACCTTGGCACCTACCGTAGCGTGCTCCGTTTGAAATTCAGGGGATATTAATTAATTCGGGATAACACTCTATGTTCTCTTTATTAGGTTTGCGTACATAGTACGCTCGTCTCGCACTGCCACCCCATTCATTGTCCCTCCCGGATTTTAAACGCTCGTCACCGCAATAAGTGGGGGCCTAATCGGGTGTTTGTTTTAGGGACATCGGTCCCACTGGAACGGTCGTGCACCCACTTACAAATGATTAAATATCGTAAATGAAAATATGACGTAGCCTGTGCAAATGAAGTATCGATTCTTCGAGCAACCGTCTCGTATCTCTCAACAATTCGCGCACTCGGCAAGTAGTCAGACACGCCACTCTCTCGAACAGCAGCGCGCTCGCGAAAAATTCTTTCCAAGGGGGTACACAACGAGCACTCCTAACGTTAATTACTGTCTCGTTTCAGGACTCGAATGCGTGGGCCCCACTCGTTCAAAACGAGAATGTAGCGTGGATGGAGAAGCGAGTGGGCTCGATGTTGGGTAGTCCAAGAGGGGAATGGTAACAGGGTGAACAGAGGAGGAAGGGTAGGAGGTAGGGAGAGCCCGACGTTGTCGTTAATTACGGCGTACCTATCGACATTGGCGCAACTGTCGACTAATTTAAAGCCCGGGCGCACGTGCATCGTGTATCCTATGCG
Source organism: Tiphia femorata (assembly GCA_944319695.1). Lineage (NCBI taxonomy): Eukaryota > Metazoa > Arthropoda > Insecta > Hymenoptera > Tiphiidae > Tiphia > Tiphia femorata. The sequence continues at coordinate 10,183,671 of OX090902.1, forward strand.
CTTTACGCGCGCACAGTCGTCGCAAATGAAGAGGAGGAAAAAGGATATGACTGAAGTGAGAGAGAGGGGCGGGAGGAACAGGCCTGGAAACAGGAGAAGACGCGAGGGGTTTTACGCACAAGCATTTATACATTATTCAGTCGAGGGATATTCAACCGCAGGTGAATGAAGTAGCGTCTAAGCACTTTCATCACTCCACTCTGGGTCCGTTAGAGGCTCGCGCCACTACCCCCAGGAGGACCGGCGGAGGACCGTGCAAAGGCGAAGAGATGAGTTGAGGGTGGCAAAAGTTAGACTTTGTGAATCTCGTAGGGTAAGTGGAGGACACGTGCGAATGGAAAATTAATAATGAATTATTCGTGTTTGCACACGTCGCCGTTGTACCTATCCGTGTCTCTCTTCGAAATTTCAGTCGAGAAATTCGATCAAATGTCGCCTTGACTACGGTTGACGAGTAACGAAGAAAGAAAAATCGCTGGAATCCGAACCTCCAGCTTCTCTCAGGAAACCCGCAATCGACGAGCGAAGCACGAAAGTGCTTCGCGCGAGCCGCGTTAATTAGCGGAGGCTGGGAACTGGATGGCAGCTCTGACTGCGCGCTAACTTCTACGGAAGACTTCTTCATTCTACCCCTTCCTACTCCACGATTCGCGAGAGTGTCTCCCACCTGTATAATAATCAGTCACTCGGGGGACACCATAAAGTCACGAGGTTCGTCGGAGAAGAGGGTGCGAAGGAAGGACGAGAGCGAAGAGGACGAGGGACTCCTGCGTTCCTGAGGGGTGGGTGGGAAAAGTTAGACTTTATGAATGACGAAGCACCCCCTGGATGCCTGCCGCCTCACATCGTCGGAGCACGCCCTTCGACGACGTCGAGGGTGGAGAATATGAGAAGAGAGACCAAGCGAAAGAGAGGTAGAAGAGAAAAGGACATTTCTTCGTAGCGAAAGAGCAAGGCCGAACCAAACGTCTGGCTAAGGCTGATCGGGTGGCGCGCGGACCCTGTGCCGGTTATATGAGTCATTAGTCACTGTCCGCGACAGAAGTGACTTACTTGGATTTAAAATTAATGGCGCGGGTTTTGCGATACTCGCGACGGAGATTTTTGCCGCTGTTACATCCGCGGATGTCCGAGCTGGCAAGAACGAAGGAGGATGGTCCAAGGGGTGAGCCACGACAGAATGGGGATGAAAGAAAACGAATTGGATGAGGAGGGAGGGGGCGCGATAGAGAAGCTCGCGTAATAAGACGGAGTGGGTGGAAGGAAGAGAGAATGAATGGAGGAAGAGAGGAAAATGGAGACTGTTAGATAACGAGGAGTTACCTTATATTCGTCGACGCCGTCGGTTTACGATGGACAGCCAGGAGAACAAGTAAAACCGTGGAATTTTATTAATAACGGGGGGGCCAACCGTTGCGCATGGACCGACCACGCCATCTGGAGAGGAAAGATTAACAAGAGCGCGCGGACCGTCATGCATGTCATGGAGCTGACGTCGCGCGTTTGTTTTCTATCTCGAAGTTCTCTGTACGAAATTAACGGACGACCGCAAAATTGTTTTAGCAAACCACCCCTGCGTGATTTCGTCGTGGTGGTCGTAGGAAAAATTTTACGATTATGGAAAGTCTTCGCGTAAACTATATATTAAATTTCGCGTAGTGTATGCCACCAGATTCATCACTCTCCTTATCCCAAAGATTCAAAGGGAAGTGTTGATAAAGCGTAGTACATGGTGGATTGTCCCATCTCGGATACGGAGCAGTTATTTATTTTTTATTCAACGGAAAGTCGTCGTAGGCACTCAGACGTGACACGATGGATGGCACCTTCAAAGAAGACGTGCGCACTCTCAGACCCATGTGCTTTTTCTCTCCGTTCCTTTTGCTACCACCGCACCCGTTTCACGATTGCCCTGTTGGATCTGCAGACAGTTAAGTTCAATGGAAGGTGGCTGGCGAAGACAAAGTACAAAGAGCAAACAGAAACAGGTTCTTGGATGATTCAAAAAGAGAGGGAGAGGTGGGACGGGGGGGGGGGGGGAGGACCCGAACGTTTCTCTAATGAAAGGCCCGCATACTGTGTCGTACCGTTCGTATTTTAAATTAATGTCTGAACCTTAGGATCCTCCAAGACGAAGGATTTCCACGAGTCGAACCGAACACTTTGCCACGCTCACCCAGCCAGAACGCAGAACGCTAACGAAAGAATAGTATGCCTTTGAAAATTTCCCAAGACAGACGGCAGACACCTTTGCTTCGTGAGACCGAGGGACACGAGCTCCGTTTAAAACACTAATTAAAGGAATATTACTGAAGGGACGACGTGTATCGGTGCCGCGACAGCCTCTCTGCTTAAGACGAACCTTCCTTTACTTTAAACACGTCAGTACTTCAATGCATTTCACAATTCCAATCGAACATTTTAATTTCTTCTATCCCTTATCTTCTCTCTCTTCTCATGTAAATTTTCAGAAGCGAACCACGTTGTACCTACATAGACAGTCGACGGCTTTCCGCGGCTCGTACGTCTCACTTATTTTTACCTCGAGGATTATTAAGCGCGGTTAAGCTCGCCCGCCTCTGAATGCCTGCCCGCAAATCAACATTAAGGAAACGGGGTCTCCCTATCTTCCGCGAAACGGTCGCGCACCATGGGCGTATCGCTGCGGCGCGGGCGCGGAAAACGCACGGATAGTCACCGTCTGAAATCCGCCGCGGTCATAAATATTCCGGGATGAACAATTCCGTGCAACTTTGTATTTAATCGCGCGGCCAACTCGCTCTCTCTCTCTCTCTCTCACTCTCTCTCTCTCTCTCTCTCTCTCTCTCTCTCTCACTCTCGCTCGTTTTCTCTCCTTCGCGCTTCTCTATCTTTCGACCATGCACCGCGCCTCCTTCTCGCGCGCCCTTTCCACCCTTTGCCCCTATCTACGCTCTTCCCGTGTTCACCTCCTCCACTCCCTCCAACATGCACCCTCATAACCCCCGAGTACTAACTCGAGGAACAACGGAGCAAACTCCCCGATAAGTTGTACGGACTACGTAATCCTCACTTGAGTTTCCCGGACTCTCCGAGGCGCAACTGGAGCCAAGTCTTCCGACCCTACCACCCCGAACCTCACATCGTGAGGGTCGAACTTATCCATCGAACGATTTGTCGGTATTATCGAATTTGCATGAATCCATCGACACTCGAGAGTTTTATATTCGAATTCATTTTTCGCCTGAGAGTGATGGCCAGAGTTCGACATTTCGTTACCAACCCCACCTTTTTTTACAACCCACCCCTTCTTTTTTCTACTATGGAAAGCACAATCCCCAAAAAGTCGGTAATATCTAGAGTGAATCGTTAAACCAGGTGTCGCGAAAGGGCACCATTTACACGGTAAACTTTGCGTCCGATAAATCTTTCCTATGAAAGCTTTGGGTACATGCGTTCGCGTCTCTTCGCGGTATAATCAGAGTGCTATCTGCTATGAGAAAGATGTATCTTTGTAACGAAGAAAAAAATACTTTCAATTCGTTTGTTGGGCCCGAGCAAAAACTGAAGGATTCGTTCCATTCTAAACGTTGCCGGGCGTGAGAGGCGGGTTGCACGAGAACAGGATTGGGAAAGGAATGGAGAAGCTGAAGGTAGGAGAGAATGGGAGGTAGGAACTAGTTGCTGTGCCTCGTGCAATTTCAACTACGTGGCAATCCGCAATAACGGGTACCCCTTCTAATCTCGGTCCATTCCACCTGTACGCGAGTGGCCATCTTTGAAGTTACCCGAACCAAACATCCCGCAGAGGACCCAGAGGCTCATGCGGAATGAATAAGTTAGTAAGTGACTTGGTTCTCGATCACGAAACTTCTGCTAAAATATTAATAAAAGGCGGATTAAATGACGGGCAGGAATACAAGTGCACAATCGTTTCTAATATACTTCTATGACTCCGAAGGGAGGAAAGCTGCACTCACTTTGTAATGCGTGACGCACCACTGGCTGGCAAGGGCAATAGACTCGGCTTTAGCGCCGCTTAATCCGCCTTGATAAACACGCACGTTTCCTTCCTCACGAGAAGATGGAGAGGGGGCCGCCGCGTTGGCTCTCGGAGATGAAATGGCAAAAGGGGCAGAGAAAATAAGCCCGCCAGCCTGTGAATCCCCGACATTCAGCGCTACGAAGTAGTTTACACTGAGGTGGTCCCGCCAGAAGGAGGATTCGATAGTATCTGCTCGAATGGCGACGCCTGTTTAAGCGCGGGGACTCGCAAATCCGCGTTGAGATTCTACGAGTGCCTCCTCCTGAATGGATGGATAGGCGGAAAGGCGGCGGCCAAGTTGAAAAGGAAATTCGAGAGAAGGTAGAAAGACATTTCGTGAAACTAGGAAAAAAGGTGGAAAGGCATTCCGTGGTAGAGGCCAAAGAAGCGTATAACGACAGTCTTAATAATATAAATAGATTTTATTTTGGATCGTCGCCAGTTTATTATAACAATAAAAAGTCGAAGGAATAAAAACAAGGATCGACCCGAGATCCCGTCACACTTCCCGAAAATATAACTAGAGCACATAATCAAATAAATAAATATGCATATACGTATACCAATGAATAAATGAAATTGCTAATAAATATGAGACAAAGACGAAAGAAAAGAACTTAGAGAGCTTTGAATACAATTATAAGGTCAGGTGAAACGGCCCATTGCCAAAATATAAAATTATCGCCAGGAAGAGAATGGAATCGAATAGAATGAACTCGCGAGGATCCAAAATGAAGTTTATATATATATATGTATTATTAAGACTTCTGTTACAAGTTGTACGCTTCTACGACCGGATTCGACCACGATGGTTGAACGACTCGAGAAACAATTTCCTCTTAAAAATTTCAGAAATTTGATCCTCCTCGCGCGGATACAAAATACGTCCGAAAATGAATTCAACTGTACAGTAAAACCTGTTTTTGTGCGGGGGATAGGGACCGCATAAAAGAAATCGCATACAAAAAAAATATCGCGTAAATTCATAAGGTTTTCGTTTGCAACACATTTTAAAAAAACTTTTTTTATGCGGTAAATGGAAAAATCGCACATAAAAAATCGCATAAAAGAAAACCGCACAAAAAAGGACCGCATAAAAACAGGTCTTACTGTATAGGGTACGAGGCGCGGCAAGTATTTCCGTTATAATATTTCTCGTTAATGCGGAAGAAGGAAGGAAAGGGGCTTTCTGAAACGATTGAATCGCGCAGACGATGCATCGGGAGAAAATAAATGGAAATACGTACGTGCGTTTTGCGTAAAATTTTGCTCCCGATATTGGACGGAAAAACACGCAGTCCGCTAATTATGCACCGTTTCTCGCTTTGAGCGCAACCCTATACCAAGCGAAGTGACCGCCGTCAAAGAGACGTCGACAACTTTTTTGCTCGTCCCATTTTTGCGATAATAAACGAGTGAAACGCAATTCCGTCTTTAGGCTCGCAAAAACACCATGACAAAATGCGATCTGCGCAGCCAGTCATTGCACACACCTCTTTTGAACCCAATTCGTGCATTCTCAAATACCCATTGATGATTTTAATTTCATAGCAGGTCGACTGACGCGAACGACTAATCAAGCTTTTTATACCAACGTAGGACTATTCGCAGAACAATTTCAACGCATCGATGTACGAGCTACTCACTGAAATCGACGATTATTTTGCAACTGTATGTACTCCAAAGGAAGTCGCCGAGCACGCTTGGGCGCTTCCGCTCGCACGATATCGGAAGATCGCAACGGGATATACATTTCCCTCCTGATCCTCCTCCTCGTCCTCCACCTCCTCGTACACCTCCTCGTAATCCTAGCGAAAGCGTAGGCACGACTCCTCGTCGATTCAATAACGTTCTGGGGGCCTGGTTATCTGCTCTCTCCGCACAATTCCATTTCAAGATGGAAGGCGGAACGGTGACCCGGCCCCGCGGTAAGGTCGTACCGGAGCAGGAAATCTCGGATGGGTCATTCGGCGGGCGTACCTACTCTCTGGATACTTCAATATGTTTCCGTTTATAGGAGGGTGGACGGAGCGAGAAGGAGCTGAGAGTCCGCCTGCGGGGAAAAATCGTCTGCAACTGTTTCTACCTTGTCCTCTCCCTTTTCCACATATCTCCTCCTTCCTACCCCATCGCGTATTCTAAACCTCGTGTCTTTCGTTTTCGATGGAACAAGCATGCCGGCGCAGAAATCTCCCTCGGATTCAATTCGATAAGCAATACGAAATTTACTCGATACGTTACGATTCGGACGTATGTTGCATTTCGGAGGAGAATAATTGATTTGACTCAATCCGATCGTTGAGAAATCGTTCTACGGCGTGCCTAGCTAACGGAAAAGTAGCGAAGCACTTTTGGATTAGTAGAGGATCTTAGTGTAAAAGAAAATTGACACGGAGTTTCGTCCAATCGCAGGGTGGTTCCTTTTACCTCCGGTTTATCGACGTCCACGTCGCAGAAGCGTTCGAAGATATTTGACAAATTCAAGTGCACTGGATGGATTTAGAAATGGCCTTTGCAAGCGGACGGAGCGTTCGATTCCCTCGTTTCGACCGCACGTTAAAGGTGGATGGACTGCGTCGATGAAGAGTTTAAAACGGCCGGCATTTTATTTCTACCCTTGAAACGGAGAGTCCGTTCCCTTCGACCGCGCGAAGCGAATAAACGTCGAAATCTAAGAACTCGTCGTAGTCGACCTATCGGACGGCCTCGGATTTGATCGAGCCGTTAATACGTGACTGACAGGCTCGAGGCACCGCCCGTCGAGTTAGTTTGATCAGTCGACTATACGTTACGATGCGAGTTATACAGCGAAAGAAGAAGTTACGCACGCCGTATCAGAAAATTGCCAGCTCGACACTGGCGACTGGTTCGCCCCGATTTTTTTAAATCGATCTTTTAATACAATCGACTTGCAATTTGTTTCCATTTAAAGCAGCGCGCGTACTCGAATAAAAGGACTCTAAGCAATTACCGAATTAATTTAATCGTCCACAACTGCGATAACAATATCGAAGCATCACTTTTTCCAACAAATAATCGTTCGAAAACAACAAGCACGATTACAATGTTATAAATAGTATTACGTGCATCAATCCGCCTGTGCTTGATATTACGCGAGATCTGAAACGTGAAATTCAATAACCTCTTCTTCTTTCCACCCGCGTCTCCCCCTCGCCGTAGGAAACTCGTAACTTCCTCCACAAGAAGCTACCGCGGAAAACTCGATGCATGCATGTTCGCGAAATTTTTCCCAGAAAGTACCAGGACAACCGAAATTCGCCCACGTACGAGAATTCCAAAGGGCGTGCACTCTTTTGCAAGAAAACGACCTGTTCTACCGATCCTCGCTCGTACCTTCGGTGCGATTCGCTGAAGGACGACTTCGGAGAACAAATTCAATATTCCCTCGGCTCACACTTCCCTCCTTCTTTTCGCTCGCTCCACTCGAGGACGGAACAGTGTAACTGGGACCTTAACCCCGTCGTAAAGGCTGTCGTAGATGTGGGAAACCCGATGGGTCATTCTGGGACCAGTATCCTCGTCGGGGGGCCGTACGTGTTGAGTACTGCTGACGTCCAGCTCCGCGGAATACGATTGAAAATAAGGAGGCATTAAGGCGACGTTAGAGCTCCAGCGCGTTCCCACGGTAAGGCGATCGTGGCGTCTTCACCAGGTCCCTAGGACCGACCATCGTCCATCCATTTTTGTCTACTTTATTCAAGGCGCCATTACACGGTATGCGAAGTCCGCCGAGACCGTTAAAGATAGATAACACACGGCTCCAAGAGTCGTTCGGCGGAAGGAGAATAATTTATAGGTTGGCGCGTTTTACCGGTCTTCGCAAAAGGTTTGGATTTCTCTACCGGGAACCGGGTCCCCTCCTACTTATACCACACTTCACCGCTGTCGTGAGTACTTTCCGTAAGCCTCTGGCCGCGACGCTAAATTCTCGCGCGGCCCGTTGATGAGAACAAAACAGAAACGCGGAAGAGAGGAAGTTGGGAATGGCGCGGGGGGTAGGTGAGCCGCGAGATTAATTCCGCAAAGCAATTAGCCCGTGTTATTAATGTCCGTTAACGAAGCCTCCTCGATAATCTCTCGAACAACGTAACCCAGAAGTATCCTTGGACCGATTGCGGGCCACTGCGTCATCACGGCTAGTTTATCCAAGTTAATAATTCATCGTTCTCTACCCTCTCCATTCTCTATCCTGAATTCACTGGGCTCGTCGCCACCTACTACTTATACGCATCTATGCTTTGATAATCGGCTCATAAATGTCGCATTATCTCGCAGGACGCAACACCCCTCGGCACAATAACAATGGCTCGTGACGGCGTCGGCTCTAAAGCAGGATTAAAAATCGATGTCTCGATCCGTTGGCGTTTCGACCTACGCTCTCCATATGGACGAACATTTCACGTTAGTTCTTCGAATCCGGTATCGAGAATAACCGAGAAACCTCTCACCTGCTATCTCTATTCGCACGTTTCTCGTGTTTCCACGTACATTTCTCCGCGCTAACTTCCCACCCCTTCCTGCGTCGCGCACCTCTAACAAGGGACAATAACATCGGGCGCTGTGCTTAGACCACGAAATTCGACGCTAATCGCTTTATCGTGAAAACCGAATTTCCACTCCTCCCGGGCGATCCCTTCTCTCGAACTGACACCCCCACAGGGGTGGCGTTGTCCGGCGGATACGTCGCTCGCGTTGTCGCAGCTCCAGGACCACCTAGCCCTTTGGAAAATAAAATACGGAGAGCCGTGGTGTGTTAGTGGGAAGGTTCGCGTTCGTGGACGAAGCGTGGCGACCGGTAGAGGCGGATGGCGAAGGGATGGTCGAGGGGTGGAGTGCGGGGATGGTCAGAAGGTGGCTGGGGGTGGACGGTTGGGCACAATTAGGGCGGTTTCGCCGACGCAGGAAGTGACATCAGGTTGCTGTGTACCCTCGCGGCCATTGTTCGCGACACGTACAACCCGCGTAGTCCTCGTCGTCCTCGCAATCCTCGTAGTCGTAGTCGTAGTGGTAGTAATAGTCTCTCGAGCCTCCGCCTCTCGCGATTTCTCTCCCTCACTCTCGAGACTTCTCTCTCCTCTCTCTCTCTCTCTCTCTCTCTCTCTCTCGATTGCTCTCGCACAGCTTCCAGCTCCCTGAAACTGTCAACCATCCCTCGACTCCTCCTCTTCCCTCCTGCCCAATCTTCCTGGCCAACCACCCCGCTACCCGCGCGTACCCAAAGCGTAGCCAGGGGCGCCGACGGTGACCTACAAACCGTGGCAGCTTGTTGGGACCGGTTGGCAACCGTTCGCGACAGTTACGTGAGTGACCGTCCTAACTGCCTCGTCGCCCCGGCATCAACATACTGGGCGCGCCGTGTCTCCGCCCTGTAATAACAAATGAACGAAACGCGGTGGCGCACAAGTTTTTCGCGAGCTACGGGAGGATGAGCTTTCGTTTTTCGTTTCCAGCAACGAACAGCTACTCGTGAGCGGTATTGGCTGAGCAAATGGCGAGAGAGAAGGGAGGAAAAGAGAAGAGCATAGGAAGGCAGGGAAGAAAATATCGAACGTTGGGATCTGGTTCGCGCTGAAAATTGTGATTTTCGGTTGTCCAGGTATACCGCGACGCGCGATGCACAGAGAGAATAATCAAAAAACTAATTTTCAGTCGCGGAGCTTCGTCCGGTCGACAAGGGATGCTCTATTGATTCGGGCGAGAAGGGGAAAATTTGGAGAAAGCGTGGAAGGGGACGCGAAAGAGAAGCGAACCCCAACCGGGAGTCTTATCTTTCTGCCCCCTAAGCGAAATTCCAGATGGAGGCCATTGTCTTACACGATCTTCGCGAAATCGCTGCCGAATGGCATTATTTTATATTTCCGAAGGACGGGGGGAGCTTCGCGCCACGCGACAATCCCCTCCTCGACCGTCCTTTATGCCATTGCGAGGCGGAAAGGGACTAAATTTGAATAATCCCGGTATACGAGCTTCGTCCTGCCAGCTACTGGACGGGTCGCCGCGATTCGTTCGTTCTCCCTCGTCCCCGACAAGATTTCCTTCGACGTTGTTTTCCCCCAAATCTGCTAGAATTTACGTGAAATCGAAGCTAACCGCGCATGCGTAGACGAGCCCTGCTAGCCTTCGCACGGAAGAATTTCCATAAAGGAAAGAGACGCACAATTTCCTCTCATTTGGAAATTCGCAAATAATCGCGATAGATACTCAAAGCACATGGAATACGTATAAAATAAGAAACTGTTGAGTCAACGTTCTCCGTGAGCCCATCGCGTGGACTGCTTTCCGTCCAACGCAACAATCCCGAGTTGCCGTCAAGCCCCGATCACCTGCAACGACAAAATGACGGAAGCGCGTTGGCCGAGTAGTTTTCATATTCCTACCATTCCTCCTCAAGCAGCCCGTAAATGAACGCGGGCAAAATTGGCGGAGGTCAAACGCGTCGGAATGACTCCCGGGCGCTGACTTAAAGAAAAACTCATCAGAAGCGGTACCTGCGCTTGAGCGACACGCACGTACGCGCGAGTACTAATCGACTAGAAATAAGGAAGCGAAACCAAAGAGTAGTCGAGAATGAAACGAGACGATGAAGAATTCGATGAAAAGAGGAGGGAGGATAAATCCGCGTTTAGGGTCCCAACGCCAGTGTCCACGTCGTGATTCGAGCGTAGAGAATATCGTGAAAGTAAGAACCTTATATGCCCGTTATTTTGATCGGAAAGTCAAGCGAGGCGTCGCCGGCCGGCGTCGCGAATCCAACGACGTCGACCATCGTCGTTGAGGCATGGTTAAGAGAGAGTGACAGGGGCGGAGTGGTATCGGAGGCGAGTCCTCGCGCTCGACGAAGGCTCCTCGCCCTCGTAAAATCGTATGACCGTAGATAAAAGGCGGAAGGACCACAGACTAAGGCGAAGGTAGATTAAACATTTTTGAGTCGCGCCATTAAGCCCGGTAATAACGAATTTTACTGCTCTTGAGTACAACGTCGGGCACCCGCCGCCGTCCTCGGCGCCCAAGAGCGGTCCCCAGGAGTTAATTACTTTCTCACTGCTAGGACATTAACCTCTCTCTCTCTCTTTCTCCCTCTTTCTCTCTTTCTCTCTCTCTCTGCCTCGCTGTCACACTCTCCCTTCCTCTCTCGTTCTCTAGCCTGTTTGAATATCCACCCCCGAAGCGTACGGACCCGATGGGATCCGCGTTGCTCTCGTCCAACGTCGTCGTCTTGCCCTCGCGGACTCTCTCTCCTCATACTCATCCTCCTGCCTTTTCCTCCTTTTCCTCTACCTCTTCCTTCTTCTGTCACTCTCCTCCCCACGTGGGAATGCGAAGGAGCCCCACTCGGCGAGCTCCTTGGAGACTCGCAAGCGCGCCCGTGCACCCCTTCGTCATCACCTCCCGTTTACATTCTTGCCCTACGAGCTTCTCTCTTAGCCTTTATTAGTCTTCGTCTTGAGCTGCTCCTCCAGCGGTCCACGAAGTTTCGCACCTCTCAAAGTTTCTCCGTCTTCCTACACGGCAGCCCTGCGCCTACCCTACCCTCCGATCTGCAAACATATTTAAGTTAAGTGGTAACAGCCGTTTAAGGGCCGACCACGCGAATACCGCTACTGCCTTTAGTTTTTTTCAACGTAGACTCCCGCTTTGGTTATCCGGGCGAGCGCACCCTTGGCCACTTTGCGGCCGCCACTGGTTGGCCACAAGCTGAAAAATGGAATTTTTATCGTTTTCTCATGGGGCCGGTGCACCGCTCATAGCGTTTGAGTGATCGTCCGAACCACACGTTGAAAACAAAAAAAAAGGTCGTGCGTGCGAGTGGTTAAACCACTCATGGTCGCCACCGGTGGCGAGTATGTACCAAGAGCCGAAGGTGCGCTCGCCCTTCTTCTACCTGTGATTCGTTGGACGAAGAGTAGAAGTTGAAGGTTTTTTGATCTTACGATTAGAAATAAACGCGAACACTTGCACTGTCAACGACAACTGCGACGTAGTTTGTTTCACAGAATGTAATACTGAAGCAGCCCAAATTCCTTTACACCGTTTCACGAATCTCCTCCAGGCTTATCCTCGCTTGACTCGACGATTCGGCCGGGCGGTCCACCCTCCTCTGACCTTCTTACCAAATTCCCTATTGGAACTTTCGTTCCCCCTGCGCCAGTTTCGGGACCGAGCACGTCCCTCGACGATTTGTTCCAAACAGGAGTGCGCACTGTATGCCGCGAACTTGTTTCTTGGGCCGTATTCGGGGAGAAACGTTAGGCACGGCATCGCACGAGCGAACGAGGGAGACTCCGTGGAACGTGCGCGCCACTACGAAAAGGCGTTTAGCAGGACGAGGATTTCGGTGTTGGCAACTCCATTTGCCCGATACAGTCCTGGACAACAACGACGTTACCAGTCTGATCTGTGCAAGCGGCAACTCCCGGTACTTTCAGCAGGACTCTACTTTCGATGCTTCGCTGCTCCTCGTCACGTTCTCGCGGAGAATTATAAACGATGAAAGGAAAAGTATAAGTTGGAGAAGAATCGTGAACAACTTAGGAGAATAATTTTTCATAATTATTTCGCGAAAAGAATTAATGAAATAATCGATGGAATATTTAATGTTTATAAACACGCGGTATGTTGGAAAAATAATGGAACTTTTTAAATTTAGCAGACTACCAATCCCGTAGCTTGAAACAGTGTATATGTCGAAAGCTGTGTATCCCCTCTATAAAATGAGATGAAAATCACTAAAATCGGTGAACACGTTGTCAAGTTGTAGCGCTGAGAGTGTTATACCCTACCTATTGTGGCCTACCTTTTATCACCTTATTTGCCACAGTGTTTCAAGCTACAGCGTTGGTAGCCTTTGCTAAATTTGAAAAATTTCGTTATTTTTCCGACATACTATGTATGTATACTATGTACACGAGGTAGGTTATCATTAGCGTTGACTAGAAAGTGTCGAGAGGCGAGCGAATCAAATATATCTTCCACCGGTGTAATGTACGAAGTAATAATATTCCCAACGTGAACCGAAAGCCCCGAGGATCGGATAGAATTTTGTCTTGAATAGACGTGGTGTTATATGGAAATTAGGAGGAGTTTACGTTTCATTTACACCACAGTGGCGGACTGAATAACGTAGTACGTAGTACGTGGGTATTCTTAGGGGTGACCATTTGGTTGGTGTAGGTAGGACCCTACGGGCAAGTTTCACCCACCTCGAGAACTTGTCGTTCGTCTGTTTCTTCTTCAGGATATTCTATCTAGCGAAAAGAGTTGTAAAGTGGAGAGGGAGTAAGGAAAATATGGCGCGGCCAAAGGAGAAAGAACAAAGTGAGCAAAAAGAAACTTATTATTACGGCGGAAACGCAAAAGGTCGATGAGCTGATCTACTTTCGTGAAAAGATAAGCGTCGCGTAGATATTGCCGTACACGCTGCTTCGTATAAGTAAAACTATCGTCTAGTTCCTAGTCTACTGTGTAACTATGAAAATATCTAAGCCAATTTACATACACAGTGTGTCGGAAAAATAACGAAACTTTTTAAATTTAGCAAAGACTTCTATCGCCGTAGCTGGAAACATTGTGGCAAACGAGATGACAAAAGATAGGATCACTTTCAGCGCCACAATTCGACAACACGTTGACCGATTCTCTAGTGACTTCGGCCTCATTTTGTAGGGAGAATACACGATATCGTTCAATTAGGGACGAACCATCTTTCTAATGCGTAACAAAATTACCAACGAAGAAGGTCCTTCCGAATCGAACGACATCGAGGATTCGTGCAATTCCTGTCTCCTCGATATCGCGCCAATATCGATTGCCCCCTTCCTCTCGCAGGCATCCACGCACGGCTTCCACGACGGCATAGACGGACAAGCAGTGAGTCACTCGCGCACGTTCACGTATGCGATGTCGAGTAAATAATGTCGCTGTCGACTGTGTCGAGGGGAGTAGCGGTGGCAGGGGTCGTCTCACGTTACTCTGCAAACAAAAATAAAGGGAAGCCAGAGCCGCGGAGCGAACCGTGCCAAATTTCCGTTTACACCGTCGCGCTCGTTTCTCGCGTAACGTCGACGAGAGCCCACGACACGACCGGCCGCACTCGCGGCCCTTTCCTATTCTCGCGATGCGCTGCACTCTCGCCACGAGCTTTCTCGCCTTTCAAGCTGCCACGAAGACGCACGTTTCTCTCCGCAAAGAAGGTATTGTCACGGGTTGGTCCCTTGCCTCGGAACAGTTAAGAAGGTAATCCATTCCGGAGGATCTTCGGCATTAAAAAAAAAAATCATCGGTCGCCTTTTGCCGCGAGGCCAACGATTTCAGGGAAATATCGTAAAATGAAATTGGGAAGGGATTCGCATTGTATACGAGAGGTCGTCCCACGGAAAGAGAGAAAGGTTCGAGTTAAAAAGAGGGAATGTTTTTCTCTCCCTTTTCGTGAGAAACGCCCCCCTCCCCCCTCTCCTCCCCGTCCCAAGACCCCGAGTCGAAACGATAGGGGTGGAGAGAAAGAGGTGGCAGCGGAAGGGTGTAATCTGACTTTACAACTTGTAGCGGGACGAGCGAGCGCGCGTGCCCGTATCTCACGTGAACTCCGTACAAAAGAGAATCTGATAAGGGAGAGTCCGCGGGAGATTCATGCGAAGGTATCCAAACGGTTCAACGCATTCGTCCCTGAGGAAGGTCGACTGGAAATATCGATCGAATGGTACCCATAGTGAGCTGTCCCTCGTATTAACATAACGAAACACCCTGACGCGGTCTACCTACATACACACGTATCCGAGCTCGAGTAGAGAGGGACGCCAGTTTTCCATAAATGTCGCGCCCGATCGTTTCGCAGGATCGCGTCGTATTTTTCCTTCGGGCTTTTCTTTTCTTTTTCCGTAGCCCCCGGTGGTGCGCGGATCGCGCGCGGCACGCGGGAAAGTGGAACGAAGATGAAGAAAGACGGATCACGAGAGTCGTAACGTGTGGGTAACGGAACGTTAATTCTCTCGCGTTACGCTTCTCGTCGTATAAGTTCCTATATGCATCCATTATTCGCGATACGTAGAAACGAATGGTACGTCGTATCGTGGGTAACGTTGGTACAGGGTATATTCCACTATTTCCTTTTCTCTCCCACAGCTGAAAGACGAAGAGCGTGCCGCGCGAAGAACGTATTTATTACAGTTACACGCAATGAAGTATTACTACGTTATACATATTCATCGTCTAGAATTCGTTCCCGTTAATTTCGCCGGACGAAAGGTAAATTTTACCGCGTGGACGAATCGACGGGTATGAGGTAGAAAAAAAGGGAGATTTGTGGGCCGTTGTGTAGCCCCGATGATCCTAAAAAGAGCAGTCTCTCCTCGTTATTACGAGCCAAGGATTCAACGATGAAAATTTATAGCCCGCGATCTGAAGTGGCGAATCAGGAATACCGGGGTTTCTAACGATCGAGGGGGTCGTCCGTTCTTATGATCGTGTAACGAAGATTCACGCGTGCTGTCTACGATTTTTTTTCCATGTAGTAAAACCTCCTCCGGCGATGTATCGGCCCTGAATTTCCTACATCACGCTCGTCTCCGAAAACGAAATCCACGGCAAAGACTTACGTTCCAAGGACAGGTTACGTCATGCTCCTTGAGCGTGACGCTTCTGTAGAAAGTTCGGTTGGTATTATTGTGAATATGAATTAGGCGAAAGAAGAATTGGGGCCACTCGTGTCTTACAAAAATCCACTCGAGACGCGATCGACTCTAAGCACTCGTGGGGCCCGCGCGTTATTCCCTTCGGCACGGCACCGACACGGTGGCGCAAATTCGACTCGCTCCAGATGCGAAGTAACGAGTGGTTAATATCGTCGATAACGCTTCTGGCGGCAGTCGATAGCCCTTGGCAAAAGGTGTGGTGGCGCATTGTGTGTACCACCGCCCCACGCCAATTCACCCCTTCCCACCGCCACTCGCCGCCCCCATTTGCCACCCGAGGAACCCTCGTTCGAAATAAATGCGGGCACTTAACCCCGTAGGATCGATATGGACAGTCTACCAATTTATCGGGAAAAATACGACTCTACCCATTTATTGGCAAAAATTCAATCAAGTAAAAGCCCCCGCACGCCGAGAAGCTTTTATGACATGTGCTTGTTTTTATTACTCGCCCGTCTATCTTCTCGCGAGGCGGGCCTCTGGGTGGGGGTAGCGGAAGAAGGGGAGGAGAGAAAGGACGAACGAACGCGAAACGCGCGCGAACCACCTTCGACGAAGCCACCAACGCGAGCCCGTAAACTTCCATGCATTCAGCTCGCGTTATTCGCGCCGAACGTTCATTTTGGCAACTCGCGAGGCTTCGACGATTGCGATCTTCTTCTTATCGACGAGGGTGAGGAATATCACTGACGTGAGATATAAGAAGATGCGCGCGGGTCGATGGAAATTCGAAGAGCGAAGCTACTTTCCACTTGAACGGCGAAAAGAAATGAGGAAGGGGTTGTAGAGATAATCGGCGAGCATTTGTTTCCAGATGTCTCGCAATTTATTAATTACACGATCTCGTCCCTCCTCGTGGCCAAGGGCGCGGAGGTCCGAGGTGAATTGGACGCAGGAAGGGGTGTAACGGGGTCGGAAGGTGACGCAGCGAAAAAATTCGGGACGGCCTCCGCGTGATTGGTGAATAAATCGGCAGATTAAGCGAGGAAATTCTCCCGCGGCGACAGGAGGAAAGAGAAACGACAGGCACGGGTCACGGCAAGGGATGAGAGGAGGAGAGAGGAAGCTGGGGTTGTCACAGAGGGGTGGAATGAGAATCAAGGGTGAGAGGGTTTGGAAGCACCCGGACTGTGGGCCGCAAGGCAATATTTTCACTTTGCCCTCATCGCTTTCTTCTCTTTTTCGCACGCCCTCTCTTCTTCTCTTTCTCTTACTCTCCCTTTCATTCTCTTTCTCATCCTCTCGTTCATCCTTACCGTCTGCTGTGCGCACTCTCTCCCTCCATCGTCTTTTTCCTGTCCCCTCCTCTCCGCAAACTCTCCACCCTCTCGATGTGGAACTCGGTGCAGGCCAAATGAAGATCTATCGATCGCTTTGCCTCCCTCTTGTAGGCGGATTTAATTCAATTTGCCACCCTGTTGTCGCCGAGACCGGCCGCGCTGCGCTGCCTGGGAGAGCGGATAGGCAGAAAACAGTCGGAGAAGGTTGTTGCTTGTTAATCCGAGGGGGAAGAAAGAATTTTAAATTTTTGCAGATACCGCGTGAAACAGAAGAAACATCGTTTCATTCGACTGGAAGCGTGCACCAAGGGAAAACATTCGATACATTTTCCCAAACCAATAGAAATCGCTCTAATTGTACAAGACACGTAGGCTGGCGTGGAAATATTGCCTTGCGGTCCACAGGCGTCTGTGGGTTTGCAACTCGGGGACCCCCAAAAGTAGGTTAGGAGTTTGGTGGGGTTCGTTGACCAGAAGGAACAGCAGAAGGAGGCGAGTCGTGCAAGTGCTTAGTCGAACATCCATATTCACTGATTCAACCACTAACTAGAGAATTGGCTCGCAAAGGGTTGGAGGTACAGGAAAGGAACAATACGTTGACGATCTTGGTGAAAAGGAGCATCGGAACTGCAACACGAGCGAACCTTTTTCCGACCACACCAGCGCCCCATCAGGAAAGCATTTATATTCTTAATCGCAGTAGAATCTACAGTTGAAGTGTATAACTATTTGAACATATGTGTTGTACGGCAACGATTCCGAAATAGACCGTCGGGTGATATTATTCACTTCGTGAGTCAAATCTTCCGACCGAAATGATTCGCGAACTGCCGAATACGAATCGACGGATTCGCTACGTCGATGAACTAAAATGTCAGAGCGCGAGGTTTGCACGCGGATCACTGAGATTTCTTTCGCGTTCTCGCCTTTGTCGAATCCCGCGAGGCCGGTCGAGCCGATTAAACGAACCCCCGTCGATACACGCCAGCGAGATTACTGGCCCATTTATTCGAGGATAAAACTTACGCGCCGAGTAAATTCTCGATTAGCTCTCGTCATCGATTGCACGTAGCGTTTCTTCCTATTCGCTCACCGCGAGATCTAACAATCAAAGATCTCCGATCATAGAGGAAAGCAATCGCGTCGCTTAAGGAAAATTTCTCCGCAGAGAAGAAGGTATCTCGTGCGGAATGGGTGCCACAGAAACGAATGCAGCTCTTGCCTGCGCGGTGGAGGGTTCGTCGTTTGCCTTTCAATAACAACGTTTTTCGGCCCCCCGTGTAAAGCGGCTTACGTCGAAAGAGCCAAAGCGCCACCCCCGGTAGGACACAAGCGTCACGGCAAGGGGTAGGGGTTCGAAGAGGGATGGAGAAAAAAAGGCAGGAAGAAGCGCCCACCGTAAAGCCGGCCCTCTCTCCCTTTCTCTCTTCTCCTCTCTTCTTTGCACGGTCTAAATATCCGGCGGCCATAGGTCGATACGTGGGCGTACGTAGATAAAGCTGAAATCTATCGTGAAACGAAAACATCACATGAACGCGTCTTTTTCATCTCCCTTCCGACAGCCTCATCTCCAAAATATCCGTTCACGATATCGTCCGCCGTGGATTTTTCCAGCTGCCGTGCGTTCTTCTAATAACAGAACGAGACTTTGGTGAGCGGTGGCCAAACGTCGATCGTCATCCCTACGCCTCCACCTCTCGCGTGCTTCGTTATTTCCGTTTTTAGCCGCCTGGCGTCGGCGTCGGTCGAACGGCACGAGGATTCGTTTCCGCAGTTTTGCATGCGTAGATCGCTTGCGTGCAGGAATCGGCGAGCGAACGCGAAGACTCATTGTTTTTTTCTTCGTGCCAGATCGTCCATTATTTAAGCCTCGGGAGTAGCGAAGAGTTTTGACGCAGAATTAAAAGCTCGGTCGTATACTATAATATCGGTAAGCTGTGCTCGTTACCGAGAAAGGAATTCGTTCCTCCGAATAAATTTGCTCCACTCCATACCGCAAGCGTACTTAATCGGAGAGGAAGTTCGAGCGCGCTACGCGAGGAATTCCCGTCGCTTGATTAAATAATAACGCGAAACTGGCGGCAGCTCGTCCCACTACAACTTCTCCCTTCTCGTCCTCTTTGTCATCCACTCGTCCTATCTCTTTCGGAGAAAGGGCGTCGTTGAAATATCCGGCGCGAAGTGCACCAGCTCACCTCGAAACGTCCTGTTCCCGGATCGAGTAACTGGAGCGAAACTCGAGCCGGCACAACCTTTCGTTTTCCAAGAGACTGCTCTATCCATTGAGCCTTCCTCTCCTGGCGCCTTTATCCCGCATTTCCACGGAACCCTTATCAACCACGCACGTCGATGCAAAAAAGGAGATAATGGGAGACGCGAAGAAACGGAGAAGGAGAACGAAGGGTGGAAAGAGGGATGAAAAGGGGACCGAGTCTCTCGATGAACAATGACGTACGATTACGGGTCACTTCCCATTCGCACAGTGCTCACCCATATTTCTCATTATTCTGGAACGGAGAACGCGGTGACAAGCATTTCTCCGTAAGTCGATTGAGGGTGCTACCCCGTCCCTTTCATCGACACACCTGAGTCCTTCGTTGCTCGATCGTAACCTCTTCGGAATTTTCACCGTCCACCAACGAGGATACCGGAATTCGGCAGGTAAACAGACCGGACGACTCGACGTGAGAAGGATAATTGTGGTAAAAATCGTTTCACCTCGACATTATCAGAATTCGATTCTAGAATAAACTCTTTCACTAGAAATGTATCAGAGGGATAATTTATCGTGCGCCACGCCGAGAAAAATGCGTCGCGACGCATTCAATGGCGCAACGAGTCACGAAGGGAGAGAAATTCTCCGCTCTCGCACACATAAATAAAGGGGGCTTCGCAAAGAGGGAAATTTGTCTTGTCCGAGAGTCGTGTCCCCGCCCGGTGCGATATTCAAATACAACAAATACCCCGCTTGTACCTATAGATCAGCGTGGGGCCGCGAAACTTTTCGTCGCGCGATAAAGTTTTCCGCATGGCAAAGAAGACCTCCTCTTTCTCTCTCTCTCTTTCTCTCTTCGTCGAAAAAGTTGCGCGATTGTTAAGCGGTTTTTGCGAACGATGTCTACGTATGAGGCACTTTGGGCGCCGTTGGAACATTGAGATTCTCCGCAAGCGCCGCTGACGAAAATACGCGAATACCGAGAAAGACGACTGCTAAGAATACACAATCGCACAAATCGACAGGAAGCATTGAATTTCATTGCTGAAAGGGAGTATCCGTGCAATCTGCTAAATGACGTGGAAACGAGGACAAAATAGAACCGACGAAGATGAGGAAAGAATGCAGATGAACGTTTTATCAGCTTAATTAATGCTAAGATCTGTGAATAACGATATTCTTATATGTAGTACAAATGATAGATAATACGTTGCATAATAATTCTAAAGAAGAAAGTCAGTACCCGATCCAGACAATTTCACTCGGTAAAATTCACACCTCATTTACACCGTCCCATACTCAACGAAACTTACCCCTCTCGGTGAGAAGAGGCGAATACGAGAAGCGGCGTCTCGCCAAAATGGCCAGAAATTTTCCGTCGACAAGACGATCAGGAAAATTTTATGATCCGCACATATTCGACTGGCGATCCACGCGCAACTGCACCGCACGCTCGAATTTCCCGCCATGGAAATTTCACTCCCTCTCGGGCCAAAAGAGCCGGCTAATCGAGTTTATCGTCTAACTCCGCTCCACGCTCGGCTGTTTATAATAATTCGCGGTAAACGGCGCGGAAGATCTTGCGTATATGAGCATCCACGAGTCCCGTGAGGGCGCAACCTCTCGAGCACCGTTTGCCGCGTATCCTCGGCGAACCCTACGACCGCAGGCTCCGGCTGAGCGTCTCGGAAGGCGGCGTCGTGCCATTTCGCCGATCCTGTCTCCCTCGAACCCTTTTCCCTCGTGCTCACCGCCTTCTCTCCCTTCTCCAAACGGCATATCGGGCTTACAAACCACCGGAGAAAGCCACCTGTAAAACTGCTTCTTCGAGCGGAATACCGCGGTGGCAGCGTCGTGACGTCCGACGTCGGAGAACCGCGCCGGATTCCTCCTGGGTATTGCGTATTTACCGGGCCCACCTCCTTCCCTTTATTCACCCCCTGGCAACCACTACCTCCTGCTTTCCGCCTGCTACGTGGAACGACGCTCTCTCCTCCCTTACACGCTGCTTTCTTCCTTCTCAAGATCTTCCATTCTCTTTCTCCGCAGCCTCTCCTCTCACCTCTCTTGCCCGCTCCACCCTCATCCGTACCACTCACCGCCACGCACCATGTCGCGCACACTCGCAGTGGAAGAGACAAAACCGAGGTAGACCTTTCCAGGCCAGGTAAGCGAACAAGGAAAGAGTCTCTCTCTCTCTCTCTCTCTCTTTCTCTTTCTCTCCGAGCGTTCGTTGCTCTCTATCTGCCGCCTAAGGGGGTAAGAAGCTCTCGAGCTCGTTGGCTCGCGTGGCAAAACGTTATGACGCCCCGTCGTCGTCGCGGTCTGGCGGTTACCTTAAATGCCGCGAAACCGCGAAACGACCTCCGCATTCTAGGGTGGCGCGTGAGGATCTTGGCCCGGAGAGAACGAGAACTCGGGAGCGCGCCAGGATCAGCGGGAGGATCCTGCCAGAAAGGTGAAGCCTTCGTGCGTTACGGACGCAGCCACGCGGATAAGCAGACTTTTTAAGTATTTTCGTCCTGTCTCGCACAACGGCGCGCTATAATACTCTTCCAATACGCCTTCGTCGTTGGAAAAACTACTGGTTCGTGCTCGAGCTTACTCGACCCAACTAGCGCACACCCCTCAACTATATCCAATAGGCATCCACGACGCGCTCTCTCATGCAGATTCATATCGACCATGTCCTCGACGCAAATAAAGCTGATCCGGTCACGTCGAGCGTCAAAGGGAAATTTTTTTCGCACCACACGCCCCCTCACGTTCGCGCCGATAAAAACCATTCACGAACCGAAAAAAAAGGTATACATCGCGCCGAAGACGAAACAACGAAAAATCCGACGAGTGGATCAATTCGGCTGGATGCCATTGGTCGATGGACACGAAATCGCGAGGGACACGAGGTGTTGGAATAAGTGAAAATCGGTAAACTCGAGTAACGAGGCTCAACCGATGGCAGGATGGGATGAGGAGAAGGGGCAAGAGGGCGAACGGAAGTGAAAGGGTCGTATTGGCGAGGAAGGGACCGCCTATTGTGACAAATCAGTTTTACGATCCTCGATATCGAAGTACCGAGAGCAGGGCGGCATAAGCGGCTAATCAGAAACTGCAGAATGTTCCGCGTCCGGGTAATACCAGTTTGCGAGACTGCCCGCTGTCGTATTACACGTTTACGAGCGCAACGGCCGCGCCATACAACAAGATTAACTGTCGGTATAATGGGGCCGATTAAATTCGAGGAAACTGCTAGAGGGTGTGCCGGAGCGCACTCGCCCGCTCGCCACGCTCAGATCCGATAGGGGTGAGTATCCGTTCCGTATATCAGGGGCGAGCTCGGGGCGACGAAATTCCAATCTCGTCCTCTCCGTACGTATCAAGGTGCGAGCGGGACTTCGCGTTTTGCGCGCTAGGTCCACCAGTCGGAATTTTGGACGTTCGGTTGTGAACGCGTTAACGCGCGAATTTCGATGGAGAATATCGGCGAGGATCGATGTTTGGCACGTGACTACGATTCAACCCGCGGATACTCCTTTTCCAATAGATACTAGAATTCACGAGAGCGAAAATAACCCGTAACGCATTTGTAGAAAATGCGTCGAATCACGATTTTCTACAAGAACGTATTTACGCAACGTCAATTACATTTGCTCTATCGAGGGGGGAATCTTGCCAAGAATTCGTGTAACGTACGCGTATATTTACTTTAACGCGCTAATGGAGGAGCCAAGGGATGTTTAGGTACAAGATTTTACGAGCATTTTGTGCCCCAAGTAACTCGAGCAGGATCGCATTACCAGACGCGTTGTCATATTTTAATGCAAAGCCGATCCGAGGTAAATGAGACGGTAACTGAACGTTCGGACCATTCCATAAATAAGAAGAATCTTCTACCACGGTCTACCATAAATTGAAATTAACGTCTCGAGAATCGGAAGAACATCAAGACCTGTGAACCGAGACTGTTTTCGCGAGAATTGCATCGAGCGATCCCCGGAAAATACGGGAAATGCGAGGAAGTTGGTGGCGATAAAATCCAGCGATGAAGTTTTGATGTGTTCGACGAAATTAACTTTGCGTAAGAAAATTTATGGCCGACTCGAGGGAGGAAGCTCGAAAGAACTGGAATCTCCGGTGAGCCGAGCG
Source organism: Tiphia femorata (assembly GCA_944319695.1). Taxonomy (NCBI): domain Eukaryota; kingdom Metazoa; phylum Arthropoda; class Insecta; order Hymenoptera; family Tiphiidae; genus Tiphia; species Tiphia femorata. Next base: position 10,207,044 of record OX090902.1, read on the forward strand.
TCAGAAACGGATCCGAAAACGTCTGTTCCGGGACATAAACGTGCTTCGCGCAAGTGCTCACGCAACGTCTCCACGCCGTGTACTTCTTCCTTACCACGGTTATATAATTCCTCTCCTCTCTCCTGCCCGTCTCTGTTTTCTGCTTCCGAGTTTAACTTTGTATACGCTTTCCCCCCACATTTACGAGTCTACCCCTGTCTCCTCTGACCCTTCTACCACTGCCGCAAATTCGAATTTGCGCTTCTTAATACAAAAACATCGCACGATAAATTCCGGTCGGAAAATAATAGTGCACACGGTGTGCCGTATAAGAAGCATTTTTTTAGTTCAACGATGAACAATGCAACGTAAAAATCCACTATAAGTCGACTGTTCCAAGCGTCTATGGACTGTCGATAATCGATTATACCCCTCTCATTTCCATCGACTCGACGTCACAAAGGATCTTCCTCCGCAGGATGAACGATCTTAAGAGCGATGCAATAAACCGCATCGGGAGCATGGCGAACAAAGGATTCTCGCAATATTCTAACGACGCGCCTTCTTACTTCCCGGCTTTAAGTGTGGCTTTCTCTCCGAAAGAAGTTCCCCCACAACTTACATCATAGCCCTTGGCCGATTTAAAAGCCAAGTCTTCGAATCGATACGAGGGAAGTTTCGAGGGAACAAAAGAATTTAACGTCCCGAAGTTGTGAATTTATTGGCCCCGGGCCCTGCGCGTTCTGGGCACGAAAGTATTGCAATCTACGTCCCGTTACAGAGCGTGTTACAGGCGGATCCGAAAGGGTTGATAACCGCAATTTAATACGTGACCGTCTACACCGCAGAGTAGTTGGAAATTACCTTGGGCAAAGTGGGGACGCGTACTTTGCGACAACTGTACACAATTCCTGTGGTAGCAGCTTCAAAGCAATACCGAACACGCATTTATAAGCGGCGCTTGCAATTATCCCAGTTTTATCCCCCGGAGAGCGAGCCGCCGTAATTAATCCTTCTCAATTTTCGTTCGTTCCCGACCGTTCTCCACGGGAGTAATTTTCAAAGCTCTCGCTTATCCTCCTCGTACACACATCCACTGCCCTTAGAGAATTACACTCGTGCACTAGATACGCGAACTTATATTCGCGGGAGCCCACTCTTGATAAATCTTTTTTTCTTCCGCGTGGCTGTGTTTTAATTGTAGTCGAGAATATTAAGAGCTATCCGAGAATACCCGTCTCACTGTGATGACGAACTCTGGGAAAATAGATGAGGTAGGAAAAGCGGAGGAGGTGCGAGCACGAGTCAATCGGGGCGACCTTCAACGAGGAGTAGAAAAAGCACAGAAGGATGAAAAGAGGAAACGACGCGCGCGCGCGCGCGTAATCCAACGATTCCGCGAGCGGGCGACGCGCAAGATGCGAGAAACGCTTCATCGAGCAGCAGTGGAGGAGGAATGCCCCCGTCAGTTTTCGTTAAATGCTCGCCTAACGAATCCGCCGGCTCGTCCGGCGCTTGACGCGCTTGTTGTTCGCACCGCGAGCGAACAATTACCCGAGTCCGTGAAAACCGGACGCTAGGAAAAAAAGGGTGCTTCCGAGCTCGCGCATGCACCAACACGCGCACACATACATACACACACACATGGGGTGGGAGGGTTTGGAAATGAAAGGGATCCAACGAGACGGACGAGTGAAAAAACGCAAGAGGGACAGAGACAAGGAAAGAGAGGTAGGACTCGAGGGAGGAAACAGAGAGGACGAACGGAAAGAAAGAGAAAGAAGAGAGAAAGGCAGAGAGAGAGAAAATCGAAAAACGGAATGATAAATCGCGGACCGCGCCAACGGGGCCTCTCCATGTTTAGAGCCGCGAAATTCAACAATGCCGGAAAATAAAGAGCCTCCGGTACGTGGCGTCGCGGCATTCTTCCTGGCATTTATCCAGTTTTGGTGGAAGCACCGAACCGAGATGAAAATAAACGAGAAGCGATCCTACGTTTGGATGGGAAAGACGCGAAGAAATAAGGATCAAACGGATTCTCTCCGGATCCGTCACCCTACGTAGGTGCCGACGTCCATCTGCGATAATAACCCTCGTTTTCCTCACTCGCGATAACCTTGAAAAGTAAATATTAACGGGAATCTTCTCGCCTGCAACAATTCACGATCGTTGAACTAATCGTGACGAGGGCCAAGTTATCTTCTTCCTTCGTGAGCAACGTGAATAAGCTTCGCGCCGAATATGCAACGGAGAGAAGTTTCGATTATTAAGTTAACGATTGCATTGGGGAAGTTCGCTTCACGAATACCACCCGTTTCTTCGCCTATCCGAATAGCTCATCCACTAGCCACACGATTCCGGTAAACATCGGTCGAGCTTCGATTACTTCCCTTCTCCTGTCCGTGAACGGAATGGCAACGAAATTTCGTTTCCGTGGAAAAAGAGAGGCTCGAAAAAATGTAAATGCGCAATGGAGATTTTTCTCATCTCCTCCCTCGACGAATGGCCCCAAACGAGAGGCCAGAACTATTGCGGAGCCATCGCGGATCGTTCGGTCTCCATGCTGGTGCCGTTTGTGGCACGATGTAACAAAAGGAACACGAGATGGAACGATACAGTGGATTATTCCTGGAGCCGAAACGCAACGAATAATAACGCGAAGCTATCCACGCACCGCCGCAATGAAAATCAGTTGCGGTGCTATAATGAGGGCATCGTCGAAACCATTCAAATCTCAACGAGAGAATTCCACGCGAATAATCCGCAAACATATCCCAACGTGCAGTTCCCTCGCGGGCGTAGCTCGCATTTTCGAAACTCGATTTGTCTACCGAACGAGCGAGTAGCGCGGCCTCAAACGTACGAGAGCGATTAAATCATATCGAAGCGAGCGTCCCGACAATGTTGCGAATGAGAAAGGGAGTGAAAGAAAGGGTGAAGCCAATTTCGAGGAAAATCTCGGAGGAAGTTTACCGCGGTTCCCGAAGTTGCGAAATTATTCGTGAAGTTTTCGAATACGGACCACCTACCGGTTGGGTTACAGCCTAATTTTAGTTTCTCGCTCGCTCTCCTTGTCGAGATAAATCGAACAGAGGTGAAGTAGAACGAAGTACGAGAGGAAAAAGGAGAAACGAAAGGTACATAAGGCATAAGTGAACGTAACAGAAGTTTCTCCTAATTTCCCTAGAAGGCTCGTACGTGCTATCGGGAGTCCTACCTATGAGAGTACAGTCTCAGGTGTCTCTACAATTGTGCGCGCGTCTCGTGTTTCTATGTGCGCGTACACGAAGTCACGCGTGTAACTTTCATTGCGGGACACTGCGCTACACCCGCCTGGTTCTCGCCCGTGAGTGATGCCATAGGGTAAACAAAAAACTCTCCTTTACCTTTCGACCTTAAGCGAGTTAACGGCGCCACCGTGGATAGCATAAATGAGCGCAGCAGCGCCCCCCCGTAGCTGTTTCACGAGCATAATCCTATTATTGGAGTCATGGTGGGAGAGAGAAAAGGGAGGCGAGAAAGAGAGAAGACGGGAGAGGCTGAGGTCTAGTAATCAAGGTGCTTCGGGGAGCTTACGTGAATAAGCTCCACGTACATCGTCTTCGCCTACGTCCTCCAACCGCTCTCCGCCTCTCGTCGACCTAGTTTCTCTTCTCCTCTCGCGAGAAACCTCGTCACTACCACGCGTTTCAGAAAAATCCACCAACGAGAGTGGCACGCCCAGTCTCCACCCTCGCGAGAACGTATCATCCCCTTGTCGGTGGCGTTGCGAGAGTTCTCGCAACTTCGAATGCGCCTCGACCGTGGCCGCGTCAATTTTTAAGGAGTCTTCGCTCCTCGAGCTTTTCGCACCTGAGTATTCCACGTCCCGACGGAGTAACACCCCGATGTCCCTCCCTTTCTCTCGAGGGAGAAACGAAAAACAGTTGGGGCCGCGCTAACGCGTTATAACGAGATTCGAAAGGGAGAAGGATCGGCGCCTATCCTTCACCCTCTAGGGACAGACCAGACCCTTCTCTCGTTCTTCCGAGCTGCGAAAAACGAATTCGTTTGTTTCACTTGTCCTCGTTACGAGACACGAAACTCCAAGCACATGCTAATTTCATCGACACCGAGAATTCGATCGTTGCGAGTGCCCGAGCTACGTCGTAGCCCAGGGGATGGACGTGCTTAATTGTTATATAATGCTGTCGAACTTTCTCCTCCACTTTCGCCGTTAGCGGACCCGCGTTAGTCCGCTTACCGCGTCGTTGACGTGCGCAGATTAGACGAGGGGTAGGTGCAGAAGGGAAATGCGGGTTGACATTGAATATAACAACGACCATCAACACCGATGAGTGCCGGGCGTTACGGAGGGGTTGCAAATGTGAAAGGGAGAGACCGGCTATTTGTCTTCATTCGGTCCCACGTGGCACCCAAGGGTGGTGACCCCTCATTATCACCTCGCCATATCCATCCTGATTAGACCTAAACATCCGGTAAACTCAGCCAGCCGCCGCACCCTGTCAGCTTCCCGACGGGAGCTCCCTGACACCCCTCCGAAAACTCATCGTCCCCAGAAGCTCACTGAAATTCAAACTTTCGCACCTACGATCGCCAATTCTCCTCTCTACCGAGTGGCAACTGATCGTGAGGCTTCTCGTAGCTCGCGCGAGACTCCTGGCTTTGCCTTCCTGTTTCACCTTCGCGCTGCAACACGCCGGCCCGTATTAATGACGGGAATTCAGGCGACTTCGCGGAGCTCTGTAATTTTCCTTCCCACGGTCCGCCACTTCCGCCTTCCAGGACTGGCCTTAATCGAAACGTCGAAACTCATTTGAGACTTAAGGAAAAGCTTAAAGCTCTCCTGCGCCCGGAGCGAAAGCTCTCTCTTTCTCCGGCGTTTCTCATTCACCTGCGAATCCCTCTTCCCAAGGAAATTCCTCGACACTTTTGAGATTCGAGACTCGTCCGGTAGGATGAAGAACGTGGGACGGCTTGTTTCGCAATTTTGACGAGATGAGAAGTTTCGACGAGCATTGTGACGCTGTTTCTAGGATGACCCAAATTCTCGTCTAACATTTCTCACAATCAGACCATGGTCGAAAGTTTGACGCTCTCGAAAATACGCGCTTCGTCGTCTCCATCGATTCCTGTAATTTGTCTCGAAAAACGATTAGCGGAGTAATTGAGAATCACTCTTTTGTCATGTCCGCGACGAGCTGACGCGGTATGCGCATAAATTACTTGCCAATTAATTATATCTACCGTCTCCGCTACGGTACCACCCGACGCGTGTCGTTCGGGATAAAAAGCCCTCTTCACTTGCACGCGCATTCAAGCCGCTCTCCCACACAATCAAAGTATACCGAAAAAGCGACGCGTCTAAATTGCATCTGCGCTCGACGCTCGCAAAGTTTTCGCACTTTTTACCAAACTAATTCGGCCCTCGTCCCAGAACACAACGGCGCGGCTCTCTTCTCACTCCACACCCTCCCTCCTCCCGTCGTCCAAACTGGACGTGCAACGTCGAGCCCGACCGAAACTCAAACTCGCAACTACACTTTCATCCTCCTCGGGTGAACTCATTTCTGTCCACAAATAAAAAAGGAGGCGAAGTTTCACTTACAAATTACAGCTGGACGCGCCTTAACCCGGAACCACTCCACGCTTGAAGAACTCGCTGCGAAATCGCGCAAACGAAGACTCCTCTCGTTCCTCTTTCTCTCTCTCTCCTTTTGCGTGTGGGACTGGCGAAAATGGATTCTCTCTACAAACGGTTCGTTTGTCCGTCCATCCTGCCATTCGTGGCGCACCGTAAAGAAGAGAGGAGAGGAGGAAGTATCGCATGCGGATCCGTCGGCTCGATAAGCAATTTCTTCCACCCCACCATCGTCCCTCCCCAATTACAGTGGCCCGCGTCCAATTAAGGAGGCGCTGGCAAGCTTCTCTCCTATGTAAGTACAAACACAGTAGGGGGGTACGTAGCTTTACGTACGTACGCGAGTACCAAGCCCGAACCTTCTATCTACCTACGTACGAACGAACGCGTGGTTACGGCATACCTCGCAAGAAAGTTCTAACAATATCGCCGTTTGCGGCCGCGTCGGAAGTTCCAAGTTGAAGGCGAAGAGCCGAAGGGAGAGGGCCAACGGGAAGAGAGGACGAGAAGGAGAAACAGCCAGCTCTCCAGGAGTTCTATAGACCCCGAAACTTCTGAATTCGAATGCCCCCGATAGTCCGTCCAAAGTTCGAGAATTTTAGTGAAACACCCCTCTCTACTTTATCCAGCGCCGCTTCTGAAAAGCAACGCTTGGCTTACGATAAATCAGGTCACGAAATGAATTTTGCGTCGTCGTGGAAGCTGCTGGGACGCAATGACGTTTGAATATTCGGAGCTGTCGAACGACCGGTCGGTCCATCGGGTCGGGAAAAAGCGTGCGCCGGCGTTGCGTGACGCGGGCTTGTAACTACGTGGCCATTATTGTCCCATCGCGGTACTCATTGACTCCCGGTTTCGATGGTGTTGTCGAGGTCCGATCGAGAGTATACTCGTACGCCGGAGGAAATTGATCAGGCGATGCACGCGTAGAAGCAACCACGCGTCTCTGCGAATGAACAATCACTCGTGACAAATATGTGGCAGCAGTGGTTCTCCCGTCGCTTTGCGGATTGTCGATTCGAAAGGGTTGGTTTGTTCGGTTGGTGTATTAGGGCATAACTGTTCGCGGAATATTCATATGCGAATATTTACATCCTTTCCGCGCGAGTAAATGGCGTTACACGATGAAGGAGTATTAATTCGAATTATTCCAACTGATGCATTAACCCTGCAAAATGTGAGTAAAAAATTCTTCTCTCGCTTGGCCCTACCGTTACACGCGAGCTCGTCGCTCCGGAAAATCTTTTATATCCTACAAGGTGTCCTCTCTCGACAGCGAGTCTCGCGCTAAAGCAACCGTGTCGCAGAATCCAAGCCCCATAATATAAAACACTTTTTCCGGGGGTACGGCGGCGCGCCTCCGCTCCTGTAAGCACGCGCCCGGCTCCTCCCAACATCCGTAGTTAATTCCCGGGGCTTATGCAAGTGCGAAACATGCAAACTGAGAATCGCCACATGGCGTAGGGCTGCGTGCAGCACAATGAGAAATACTACATAGCCAACGGCTAACTCGTCTATGAACTTCTCGCTAACAGTGCACCACGTGGTTATAGTTACCGCATTGTGGAACTTCCCTCGAAGGAGTGGGAATTCCATTGCTTCCTGGAAACGTGCTTCGACGAAATCATGCCGAATCAGGAGGCCCTCCCTTCGACCAACGTTCGGCAATGCTTAAGCTATTCAAATGGAATGGTCGTTAAAAGACTCTTCAGGGCATCGGCCTCCTAGTTTCCGTAAAGCTGCTTTTGCCCCTGTAAAGCCCTAACGGACTCAAAGCTGATTCGACAAGTTCAGAAGCACATAACGAAAGCTCGACACCCATGTCGACTAGACTCTCCGAATTGTCTTGGGTAAAGTGTCGAATCGATAAAAGATTCCTCTCCTTTTCTTTAACCCCCGGATTCGCAAGTTTCATTATTGAGAAGCTTTTGTGCGGAAAATGCTTGATGGAGATTCTGCGTTTAATTGGCAATTAATTTACATAATTATCTCAAGGGAGCTTACGCAATAGCCAGTCTAATCTTGCGAACAGCTCAGAAGTCACGTTTCGCAGACTTCCTCCGGGCATAGCCCGTACCGCAAACAGTGCTGAACTAACAATAAATTTCTGGACCTTGTTGGAAGGGACCTTGTAATAGAGCGCTGGCAAGTGCACGGCAACGATTTCACCCTCTCGATTAAAACCAACGATTTTAATTATCTAGGGTACGGAAGGGCGCATGCGTCCTTGTGCCTTTTTTACGTCCGTCAAAATGACTATTTTTATCGCTCCTAACGAAGCCGATCTTTTAATTTTTATTCTGACGTATCAACGACATTATTTCAAAGTAAAAGCGATCCGAATTTCAACGCGCGGAAGTCCATCTTGTCAATGTTAATTCAATTTTTTCCAAACATAATTTGTCACTTTATTCCCCATTCGGCTGGACGGATGCGCCATCCGCGTTTTAAAGTTGGACCCACGTCACTTAAAAAAAAAAAAAAAAAAAAAACCACGCATGAAGGTAGACATTACGTCAAATTAAATGGCTCGCGCGACAAATGGCGATAAATATATCCCCGTCTCTTCGTCCAATAAAAATTGCGAAGCTTAATAATCCATCCAGGCTAGGCTACCCGATTCGTCATCTCGTCACTTCGTTTCCATATTTCACACTTAAGTCACCCTCGTTCGTGACTCGAAAAGTCGATACTACGCGAAGAATTTTTTCCGCGCGAATTTTCCCTTGCGGCAATGTCCTTCGAAAATCACGACGGCTATAGAAGGCACGGGCGGAGATTTGTTCCTTTTTGCCCTTTAATCTTGCACCGGCGAGCGTTATCCAGGGGAACATTTATCACCTCAAAAGGACGAGGGTGATGTACACCTTTATTATATACGAAAGGAGTTTTTCGACGGCCGACTAACGTCGTTTCCCCGAGCAGTGGCCAGCGTCATTAGCCGTTTTTCCCTCGCCGGCGAAAACTCATTTCGACTCGTTGCCCGCTGCCTCCCGCACCCTTCATCCACCTTTTCAACCCGCCGTCAGGACCGTTGCCCTTCACGTTTACGAGACATCGTCCGGTTTCTTTGGAGCGAGCGCGTCGTTGCGTGCACCAAAAACGAAACTATTAACCGTGCAATCGGCCACGGAATCAGCGAACGGCTCGCAGGTTGCCTCCGAGACATCGATGTCTCGAAAGAAGAGACATTCGACGTTGAGGGTAATGCCACTGCAGCCGGTCACGAAACGTAACCACTGAAAAATGAATAAAGACGAGCTTTGAGGATTTGCCGCCTTGCGCGCATCCAACTTACAGAAGCATTTCACTTCGACGAAAATCCCGGGAAGAAAACACATTGCGCGGTACTTAGAAAACATTCACAGCAGATTGAATAATACTCGAAACCCAAGTTCACTCGCTAGTAGTGTAAAAAAAAAGAACACCTCCGACTGGCGCCTTAAAATACTGAAGAATTGTATTGTCCTCACTTTCTCGGACCTCCGACAAAACTCATTAATTTCTAAACCACCCCAATTCGTAACGAGCAATGCGTTTATTCTCCCTGAGGATAATCTGTAAGATTATACCGTAGGTACATAATATGTGACCTAATTAGACGCACAAGCAGACGAACGTTACACGTGCACGGGACAAGAGGTAGCTCGCTAGCACACAGCAGTTAGGATCGTAGGACGAGAGAGCCACGGTGAACGCAGTTGCGGGGTCACTAGTTAATATACTCGCGGACAGGGGTGGGCCGAAGGGTGGATGTTAATAAAGCAGGTGGGTGCAGGGACGCAATTCCCACAGTTATCGGCCTCTCCTCTCCGGGATTTCTGAATTACCACCACGGATATGGGGGCGTCCGGACGTTAGTGCATCGGACACCGACGACGGCCCGTGTCCCTGAACCCAGCCGGCGACATGCAGTCCCCATTCCTCGGATGCTCTCGCCTTCGCTAACGACGTGCGCGAGCGTCGACATAGGCGTTAACAGGAACGAGAGAAATTCAGCAACGTGAGCAGCATGCACCGTACATTTACGAAGTTTTATTTTCTCCAGACGGGAAAGCGAGAGGAGAGAAGCGAAGCGTCGTCTCGAGGAAATTAGGTCAGAACGTAATTCGGGGTCCAGCATCTCGCGTACCCTATCCTGCAACTGGAGTCCAAAGTATAGGAATATTGGGGGGGGGGGGGTAGGTAGATACACGAAAAGCCCCGGAGTTGGGCAAAAAATAAGAGGATTCCCCGTGCAAAACGTAACCTCGCGCCAGCGGCGTTTCGAGCCGAAAGCTTCTGTCATTTCGGCAAACTATAGGTATACATATATGTACGTACACGCGTTGGGACAAAATTCGAACGCGACGCGTTTCGCTCGCGATGCTGCCTGGGCCAGCCGATAACGCGGTGGATTTTTTGCGTAAAATTTTCCCTCCGTTTTCTCTACTTTCGGAGGGCGCATGTTTTTTTTCCCCGTCTCTCCGCGCGGCTTTGTTGCGCTACGCGCGGATCGAAACGGTTAATGCGACTACGCGCGGGCGCATTAAGCGCGCGCGCTAGTTCGTGCAGGTACGACGATCGTTGTAAAATTTTAACTCGACGTTATCGCACCCCGTACAGACTCATTCGTTATCCCAGAATGATCCTGTCACACGGCACGAATGACGTTCTATGCGTCCCCTGCTCGCGCCGCGCGCCGGTTAATCGGGGGCCGCTGGTATATCTTTGCCTCCTCGAAATGCATCCCCGGGCGGGACAAGTGAACGCGCGAATCCCGAAACGCGTTTCTGCTGCTATCGTGAGCATTCTCTCTTCGCCCGTTCCGCGTGCCCACCAGCTGCGAGCCTCGGAATTATTGATAGTCTCGCAATTGTAAATCAAGCGTGGGGAGGGGTCCGAGCTGCGATAAGGTCGAGGGTTATGTAAAAACTATGAGCGAGCTCAATCGACCGTGACCGATTTCAGGCTGGTAGCGGGAAGGGTGGATTTATCGAGATCGTTCTGATGATCGAGAAACGAATGGGGCCATTATAAGGCCGAGACAGAACCCGTAAAATTCCAACTAAATAAAACGTAACCGGAGAATTGTGTCCATAGTCGTGACAATAAAGGACATTAAATAACCTACCGAATAACGATTACAGGTCATTTGACATTAGCTCCGCTGATTGAACAAAAGCGAAGTGCATCAATGGTAGCTGTTGATTTCAGTGATCGGATGGGCAAAAGGAATCCTAAAAAAATTCTTCCGCGGCCTCTGTGACTATTCACACGCGCAGCGGAGCTAAATATTTCCAGCTTAATCACCAACCAATTACACGTTGCGCTGACATCCGAGAGAAAGAGTGGCGTGAGGCACCGGGGGCTAAAAAAGCGCGTCTGTCGACCTCCTTCTTCGGGCTACCAGAGAAAGAGACAGAGAGAGAGAGAGAGAGAGAGAGAGAGAGAGAGAGAGAGAGACAGGGACGGAGATTGAGAGAAAGCGAAAATAACGCAAGAGAATATGACGATACCGAGCTCTATGGACTTGCGTAAATATACAATGCGCAGACGACGGATATACCCGGGGGCTGAGTACACGGTGAGAAGAGGGACGAGCGTTGACACGGCACAAGGCAAAGCACCAACGCCAGAATTTCATATGGCAAATCATGTTGCGATACCTTCCAATCAGATGGGCAATCGATGCGAGCATGTGACGGTGATTGAAGTGCAACGGCGCGGAGGATGATTGCCGATGTCAAAGGAAGCAGTCGCGGGGGTGGTATCGCGATATGGAGAGGACGAGGAGTGCAGTTCCTCCCGCCTGTATGCGCATCCCTCCCGCCTTCTCTCGTTCATTCCTCTCTCACGTTCTATTTATTCCGCGCGCCATCGTCGTCGTGCTCGCTCGAGTCCCGAAAATGGACGGGAAAACGCGAAATTCGACCTTTACATTCCATGCATTGCACGCTATTTCAAATCGTTCTGCAAATACACATCATTTTTTTCTCTCTTTATACCATACATTTTTCTCAATCGTACTTAATTCGCTGACGGATTCTTCGTTGAAGTGGCGACAGAGGCGAAATGTCTTTACGACTCGTTGCGATTACGATAACGTCGTCCGATAATTTTCCGTAAATTCAGCTCGAATAAACAAAATACGGTTGTGTCCGTTGTGACGATAATTGAGCGAGGTTTAAACTCTTCTCTTTTGTAAAAGCCGGCGACGATGAGATCCCGCGTGGGCGAAGGCGAGAGCGAGGGCGACGGGGTTGGGGGTGCACCCTGAGAAATTGTTCCACCGATCTCGATCGGATTCTCCCGAGGTATCGTTCGCGGATTCGCGCAGGATAAAAGGCTTTTCACGTTGTCCGCGAGCGATCTTCTCTTCACCGTTGAGGAGACACGTCTAGGACGCTAATCGTTCCGTGCGTATCGCTAAGGCGGAGACTCACGCTGGATCGTCTTCCGAGCAGGGAGCAGTAATCGACAATACCTAAGTTCAATGATGTGACCCAAAGAAAGTCTCTCATCGACCCACTTCCAATGATCCATGCGGCATCACGTGAGAAACGTTATTGATTGAAACTTCATTCTCCGAAGAGTCTTGCCCCTACAGAATTGATCATATACGAGTGGCCTTGGCAATAAAATGGTAGCATGTGCCGTGACAATTTTTCCTGGTCTCAATTAACAAAGGAACAACGACATTTTAGTTTCACGGATAAAAATCGATGCGGCAGACGTCAACCATTATTCTCCTCCTCTTTTCCGTTTTCACTCTCTTCTTTCAGCGTCTCCTCCGTCGTGATTCGCAAATCCCTTAATTTTCGATAAACATCGGGCATAGCTCTCTTTACTTTTATTCACATTATCCGCAGACGTGCCAGTGGGATGATGCTGGCAACAGCCATCAGTCCATCTTACCCTCCCACTCCGCCGCCAGCTCCGATCAGCAGCGTGAGCTCCTCGTTTAACCCGCAACCATAAAGGAATGCACTTGGGAAATTGACTCTGGTCTATTTCTTGCTGAATGCCACATGGAATGCAACCTGCAGACACAATACCGCGAACGTCATCCTCGTCCTCCCTTCTCCCTCCCTCTCCAACCGTGCCTCTTTCTTCCCCCGCATCATTCTGCATCCTCCATCCCCTCAACCTATCCGCCTCCCACGGGAAACAGTGGCGCGAGTTGGTGCGATGAAACGATAAAAGGAAGACGGGCTGCATTACCATCTCATACGTCTACCCCGTTGTTTGATCGGTAACGTCCTAGAAAAATGCCTCAGTGTACACAGAGGGATCTGCGAGTCTAAAAAGCTCCGAGGAGAGTCCTCGGTATTCGCACGCGAGCCATTTCCAAACTGAAGATGTTCATCCTGCTGGGAACAGACGATAGAGAAAAGTGTGGAGCTGTAAATAGGTTTGTGTATTATGATTTTTTGTCGCCATCTGTAGAAAAAAGTTACTGTCGAACTTGTATCTGGCGATTTCATCGTGAATATAATCGAGAACGATTCTCATGTCGCGCATCAGATCGCCAAAGATCATTTTCTCCCGATATCTTCGCGCGATTGATAGCGCGGCTCGCGTCTGGCGTAATAGAAATCGGAAGGACGCGAAGGACACGGAAGGATGGTACGGTTTAGGGTGCAAGGGGGGCTTTAGGATGGCTCGTAGTAACCGGCAACGCGGCATTCGGCAAACCCACCATCGCGCACTCCACCACTTTCAGTCATCCCGTGGGGTGGCGGAGACAGCCGCAGAAACTTCGGAATTTATGGTTCTGCGGCCTGCGGATTTTCGTTCTCGACCGAACGACCCGTCGTTGGAAATTCCCCGCCGCGTCGTACGACGACGCCGATAGAGACTCAATTAATATTTATGGGACGACGCTCTCTCCCCGCCCTTTTTCCCCGTCTCTCACCCTCTCTCTCTCTCTCTCTCTCTCACACACATACACACACTATCTCTCTCCCTTCTTCGATATCTCGCACGTTTCACCTCTCCCTTTATTCCGCAAGGAAGAAAGTATCGGCCGCGCGAATCAGTCGACGAGCTTGCTTAAGCGACACGGATCGGAATCCTCGAGTATTTGGAATTAAGCTCGAGAATAAATTTAGAGCGATCGGAAATTTTTACCTCGCAGTGATACGGATCTTCGCAAGGAATATTCGTGAAAGAAACTGGGACTGGAGAAGTATCGTTTCAATATGGGCTGAAAGTATCCCCGGATGAGCTCCGCGGAAACGAAATGGTGAGTATAGTAATCATCATGGAATTTCAAGTGCCGAATGTCCATACTTACTCGAAATTCTCGGGCGTGCAAGTTACACGCGTAGGTAGAGGAAAAAAGTCGGGGAGCTTTCCACCTAGGTCAACAAAAATGTATGGATCGATACTAATATTCGGCACGCCCTTCCAACTTTAAATATCACCTTTGAGTATTCGACTTGCGTCGAGTGGCATCATCGATCCCGATACTCGAAATCCCTTCGGCGCGAGATCCCCGTAAACTCTGGAAAATTGCACGCGCGGCTCGAGAGAAGGAAAAGGAAGTGATGGAGGGTGGAGAGTGGGGTGGAGGCGAGTGTACCAGCGGCGGCAGTAGTGGCAGGATCGCACGAAGGATTCTACTTTTTGCGATTTTTCCCACTCGCTTTTTTTAGCCCTTCCTCTCCAACCCTCTGTCGGTCCTAACCCTCTTTTTTTCGCCCCCGATGCCGGCGAATGTCTGCGGGTGAGGTTGGGTCTAGTTATAAACCTCTGTGAAGAGAGGGAACGAAAATTCCCAGGGCGGAAATAAAAGTAAATTAAAGCGTGCGCGAGTGTGGGTTGTTTAAAATGTAACAGCCAATTACTGACCTTCCGGTCCGCTGCGAGAGATCGTCGATCGCGACGGCCAACCGTCCGGCGGCGGCGAACGATCAAAGCTTTCTTCCATTTTCTCGGTGATTTTCTTCCATCAACCCGGCACACGCCCACCGTTCGCGGAATTACCCGGATTTTTGTTTCTCTACGATCCGCGCTACACGTGGGCGCACAATTTCTCCTTCGCTCGTCATTTCTCATCCTCGTCGCCCACGGCCACGTTTATCCTCGCGATACCTCGCGATCGTTTCTTCCTCCGCGAGACTAAAGGGTCCTCGCTACTCCCCCGGCATCGAACGTTCGTCGGATGGACTAAGAAAGAACCACCACGAGAGACAGAAAAAGAGAAAGAGAAAGATCGTGGAGGCAAGAAAGCGAAGAACGAGCATTTTTTTTCTCCCCGACCGGTCTTGGCACTTTCGTCATCCCTTCCGTTCCTTTTGAGGCGCCTCGTTAAAGCGTCGGGGGTTGGAGGCGTGAGTGGAGGCGGACGTGGACGAGGAGGTGGACGAGGAGGCGGACTATTTTCGCGTGGTTTTTATCTTCCTTCCCGTTCTTTCTCCCACGCTCCTTCCATTTAAGCCCCCGCCGATTCACCGGCCAAACGAGAAAGTTGAGGCACCGACTGCAGGAAGGGCCCGGAATTATCCGCTTTCCAGCGGATAGCCAGTTTTCCAGGGTGCGATTACGCTCCTGCTACGCCCGGATATCCTGGCGACGTCGGGCTATTACCGCTACCGTCTTTCTCTCTCACTCTCTTTCGCTCTCTTCGTCTCTCGCTCTCTTCTCTCCTCCCAATCTCTCCCACCCTCAACGCCCCCTCTTTTTTGTCCACTGAGAAGCGAGGAAATTGTTTCGCCGCTAGGTAACGTGAGTACAACCAGCCGCGGATAATAATCCGAAATTCCATTTTTGTCCACTCCGCCTACCATCCTCGGTGCGCGATCCTCCCGACTGGACCTTCCTTCTTCGTCACGGCGGTCCTGTCTGACGTTTTCAACACCGTCACTCGGTAATGCCTACCCTCGGTATCGATCTGACGGACTATCCCTGGCCGCCGAGCGGAAAGCCCAACTGAACGAACGTTACAAAAGTAATCCCTTTTAACTTAACCGCGTCTTCGAAGCTCGTCGAGAGCGGAGTAACGACGAGTCGAGGGCTCGGAACAAACGTTTCGAACTGGATGGCCCTCGATATTCGAAATGGACAGGGATGTACGGGCGCATAATCGTCTCGCTCCATTAATCGGCCGGTCGAGTGGGGATTTCGCGACCGCGGCTTTAGCCGTGCGGGAGAGCCCCCGCCCTCTCGGCGTTGTCGAAGGTAAACGAGAGCAGCTAGGTGATCGTGCGCGAAGAGTGAGTACCGACAATCGCGTACGAGGATGCGTCGAGGTATTTGAGAGACCACAGAGTACGAATCGCTTTTTAATGCGTAGTGAAACGGCAGAGAGAGCAAGGGAATTGATATCTGGTTCAGTTGGAATGCGGTATATTTAACGTACGGCTAAATTGCCTCGCGAAACGACGCTTTTGTAACCTGCATGGCAATAGATTAATTCAGAGTATCATGATTACTTTTATGCGAGAGAAAATTCGACGGGTCATCTACCCTAGCTCACGGGATGCGTCCTTGATGAAAGCCCCATTACACTCTCTTCCCTCGACAGCTCGTGAAATTTCGCATTCCGTCCGGCGAACGTAAAAGGAGAAGGGACGCTTTTCCCGAGCTCTCGCATAATTAGTCCTTTCATCGCGCGCCACCGTTACCCGATGCATCAACGAAATTTTATCTCGCGAACGCACCAACGCGATGGAAGCCAGCTTGGCCACCGTCACCCTCGATCATGCCACGGAATAAGATTCTAATCTAGGACGACGGGGCCGAGCGACTACATTCGAATTCCCCGAGCGGCATGCATTACGTCGCTTTAAGCAGGCAATAAGGTTCGTCCTCCGTATCGTCCCTCTCGGAGTAACCTCCCGCGGCCCTCTCGCCGCACCGTTCGGGCCACGAGCATAAAACCGCAATTTATTAGCCGGTGCAATTCCGGTCTTTCCGCGGGCTCGTTCGCAGTGCGCTCTTTCCCTTTTTCTTCTCCTCTGCCTCCTCCTCTTCGGGCGGAACGTTACGTATAAGCCGAGCTGGCTGACGATGGCGAGAGGGCGGAAGCGCGGATCCTTCTCCTTCAACGAAGCTAGACAGAGCGAGAGCGAGAGAGAGAGAGAGAAGGAGAAAGAGAGAGAAGGGCAAACGGGGTACCAGGGCAAGCCAGAGGACCAGAGCCACCGGAATTATACGGAGGAGGAACTATTTATCAGGCACGAGTAGCGAGCGAGTAGACATTTTCCGCCTAATCCGCGCGAAGACGCGACGATATACGGTTGGAAAGCGGACGAAGGAGTGCCATTGTTTCGAGGCTCTAAGCCCCTGGCTGGATCCCTACAGCCTGGCCCCTCTTAGGACCCACTTCCGCCCACAACTCGTCTCCTCTAATTCTCTCCTTTCTCTTTCTATCTATCTATCTCCCTCTCTCTCTCTCTCCCTTCTCCACTCTCTCAAGAAGACAGCCTCGCCGATTTCCATTGTCTCGTGTTTTTTACCGAGCGAAGCACCGATATGCAGAAATATGGCGAGCCAACGGGGTCACCTTCACTTCGCTCCTCGACGCGTCGGCTCGACAAAAATGCGAAGGATTTTGAAATCGTGTGCAGAAGCCCCCCGTAGCGCGCCCGCTCTTCGTGACCCTCGCTTAATGGCGACATCGATTTTCTCATTGTCGAGATGAAAATGCACCCACCGCGCGCCGAGGAGGACCAAATCCTTTAGCCAAGCAACCGAACGAGGCACGGATACAACGCGCCCACCTCCGTTGCGTCGTCGGTTCAGTACATTTAGCTAGGACGAGTCGACGTTGAGCCTCCTCCTACTAGGTACCAAACCCCCGGACCCATTTCGTTTACCGCTGCCCCGGCAAAATCCTCTTTCTCGATGAAAGAGCCATGATTATGCGAGAACGACGACGACGATCACAACGACGCTGAGGACCAAGAGGTGCAGGCACTGGGTGCTTCACAAGCCCGAGGACATAGATGCGCGTACTACTAAACGTATCGAAAAAGGAATTACGAAACGCCGATGGCCCCAGTGCATGGTTAATGCGTTCCCAAGAGGGACACGGAAAGCCGGGCACCACGAAGATTGGGTCGGATCCATGTTGAGCGGGGGCACGGAACTGTGCTTAGGAAGAATCCCGTCGAGTTATGCTCTCTCGCGACGTCTCGCTTAATTCCGATTTCACGGGGCTCGGGGGAGATTTCGTTGGCCTGAATTCGTGTTGACTGGAGCGTAACGCTCACTGCGAACCGTCTAGAAACATCCAAATGGAAATAAACCATTCTTTCGGTTCTTATTGCGTAACGTCGATCAGGAGATGGTCCTTTGGAAACGGCTTTGCGGGATCGCGCGCAGTATCGGAAAATGAGTCGTGAACATGCATATTACGCTGAAGCTCGAAATTCCTCGGCAACTCGTTGAGAAAGGCACCGAGAGACTGAATGACTCTTATAGCACTCGACTATAACGTTTCTTAAGAGTTTTCCTCTAGATATAGCCGGTAAAAGATTCAGAAGTCAGCCAA
This sequence comes from Tiphia femorata, assembly GCA_944319695.1. Lineage (NCBI taxonomy): Eukaryota > Metazoa > Arthropoda > Insecta > Hymenoptera > Tiphiidae > Tiphia > Tiphia femorata. The sequence continues at coordinate 10,225,145 of OX090902.1, forward strand.
GAAGGGATCTTAACTCATGGATACGATCGATCTTCCGCCCTGAATGAAGGAAGATCGAACATCGAGATCGTCCCGGCTATGGGAGATGATTGCAGAAGCGCTGATACAAACTAAGGATTCTGAAGGAATCTCGGCAAAAGTGCACGTGCGCGGAGAGGGCGAAGCCGCAAGTTTTCCAATTACGCGACAGGACGCACGCATCGGAGACGGTGGCGGTAGAGGCAGGCAGAGGGGGTGGAAGCAAGGATGGTCCGGGACATAATTGGACGGACGTTGGAGGGGCCAGAGATCCGTCCGGACGAAATGATGGATCGTCCGTAGCCAAGTCTTCCACTGGGCCATGCCACTGGCTGGTGTGTGCACTCGAGATCCCAATTACATCTTTATCGGTCTTGGCCACACCAACCCTCCACGTTCCGCCACCGCCGCGATACATCATCTCCGTTTGCGCCTCCTAACCGGCGGAAGTTTCGAGGTCGGGCCAAAGATTTATACGAGCGAGCGAGCAAGCACCACGGTTGCCGGGGGTTGGAAAAGCGCGCGTTGGGAGGTCGAACACCCCGAGGTCCTCGCTCAGCACCAACCTTCCCAATCCCTCCCAATCTTCTAGCCAACTGTCCAGCCAACACGTCGAATCCACGAATGTAACCTGTGATCGATCGCCGATGACCGTCTTAGCACACAACCGAACGGATCATTTTCTTCGTCCTTGCGATGACGTCACACGTTGTCACGGATGGAGAATAAAGAACGAGGACACGACCTTTTACACCCCGGCTTCCTCCACCGCGTCAGAATTCCAAAGTCCAACTGGTTTGGCTCCGTACAAGAGTGTCTAGCTTGACTGAGGGAAGCCGAGGACGGTTTCGTAAGGGATGGCCCATATTCGACCCGCGAGCTTTACCATCCATAGGAGGGTAAGAATCTGAAGAGAGTAGATCAAACGCTCTCCTCGCCATTTTGAATTCGTCTAGATACATGCATTTGAGATTATACGCCCGGACGTATATAGGGGCCGGAGCTGTGACGATGCGTTCAGGGGTGCTCCCTCGACATTTTCTCCTCGCACGCTTCTCAAGGATTCTTTTCCTTGCTCCACGTGGCCCAGTCGATTGAACGACAGGTATGAGCACCCCTGAAGTAATCTAGACTCTATTGCCGCTATCAGGAGAGACGATCACGGGGTTGCTTGTTTCTCTTTGAGCCAACCAGGTCACCGGCTACACTGTCAACACGCCGGAAGTGCTCCCATAACGATCCTCTTCATGAGCCTCAGACTCCACCTCCTCTTATTCTACCACCCCCTCTGCATACTCTTCTTCCTCCTTTCTCCTTGGTCTCTCCTCGTCCTAACCATCCAGGTGGGAGCCCCTTTTTTCTCGCGCCTCCCATGACGTACAGACCACCTGACCGGTGCGTGGTCCGTCCCACAAAATTCACGAGGTGGGAGAGAAAGAGGACTGCGCTCTCCCGAGAACCTCCGGACTTATGAAAGATTCAGGAGAAATTTCTCCCGCGAAGGATCTTTTGTGCGGCCGTCGTTAATAATCATGAGGAGCTTCCGTAATCCCCCGAAATATCCCGACAGCTGGATACAAATTACTCGCAGGTTCGCGAAAAAATATTCGCTCGGGCAAAGGCGAAAGGAGGAGTGCCAGAGAATCGTTTCGTTCTCCTCTTCAGTAACGAATGGATTTGTGATTCGGAATTTGTCGTGCAGGACGACCATTGTTTTATTTAGTTTTTCCGTTCTTCGCTCCTGTAACAGCTAGCGAGTTTTCGAGTTCTTCGGAATAAGCTCACGATGCTTCGGATGGGAGAGAAAATTCCGAAATAGTTTGGAGAGAATTATTTCGTGTTGCGAAGTTGACGTGGACCTTTAGCAGTTCACGGCACACGATTCCGAGGTTGAGCTTTGCTTGCCATCCTTCTGCTGGCACGAATCGAGGACGGGAGTCTCCGAAGTTCTCACACGGTAAGCTCCAGCGGTCCGAACGATTCGCCACGAAGCTCTCGCGAGCTATCTCGTTTTCCGGGCCCGGCGTGTCCCACGGGACCGACGATTTCACTATTGCAAAGTAAATTCTCTACCGAATGCACGGAATCGGGGTTAAAAGGACCTCCGTGACTGTTCGGCGACTGTTACACCCAACCGATGGAAGGTAGTTGCGTAATTATTGTCCCAAGGATAATAATCTTTATTATTTCGAATGGAGGGGGGAGGGAATGAGGGGGGGGGGGGCGAAATGCCAGGGTTGTAGGGAGGGAAAATAATCCCAGGAACGGGAGAAATGGTTGTTGTACTTGCGCGTGGCGTGAGGAGCAGCCTCGAGGAGAACCAGCGAAATTAATTATTCGAGAAGCCTTGGAAAAAAGCGAATTTAACGAGCGACACAATTCGACGAGTTCTCCGCTGAATAATTGCGCACTAGAAATCTTGCGAACACCTAAAGCACTGCTGCTAGAAACGGCACGCGCGCCCCTCGGAACATTCGTAGAAACGTTGAAAGAGAGGAAAGCTGATTCGACGAATTCTAAAGTAAACGCGAGCTTCCGTTCTTTCCTTCGAGAAGAAAAGTACATTGGATATAGGAGAGTAGTGCGAAAGAGAAACGTTTCGAAAAGATCCGTAGGAAGGATAGCTCTTTGAAAGATCAAATGGCATCGAGTATCACGAAACATCAGGGAAATGCACCTGTAGATTCGCTCTGTCCGTATAAAGGACAATGATGTGTAACATGCGCAAGGCGCCTGTCAATGAACAGATTCGATGCCATACGTCTCCTCGTAGAGAAAGGATCCATGGAAATACTGCGAGAAAACAGACGAATGCCATTGACGCCTTCCTAGCATCGAAAATTCCAATACAGTCAGATTCCACGCAACTGCTCGACACGTCCCGAGACAAATATTAATATTTTCTTGGAGCCCCTGGCGCCGAGGGTGCGAGTTCCTACGAAGAATAAAACTTCGACAAACCGCGTTTCACATCTTCATCCCTCGAAGATCCCGTCATCCTCGTCCCTCCTGTAATCTCGACGCCTCCTTGTAAATAAATTTTTTCTCATTTTCGCCATGACCTTTCACTGCCGACAGAGGCAGCCATCGGGACAGTCGCCGTCGTGCAGTCTCTCTATCGCGATCTGCGTTCAGTGGCTACGCGCCACTCTCCCCATGCTCCCCAAACGCCGACCGCGAACGAGCGACCGCATCGTCAGGCACGGTCGGAGAGAGAGCCCGGTCGTCTGGTTATTCATGGAATGACTAATTCCGTACGGGGCCACGGGGACGCAACGATTCAGCCGCAGCTTGCACGCGCGCGGACTGCGGGAGGCGGTTTCTTCGTCATTTGGTTTGCCCCCTGGACCGGACTACAGAAGAGAGGCTATGCTCACCTCACCGCTTTTCCAAGGAGCTTGTCGTATTTGCCATCTCTCTTTCTGACGTTTGTCCCGCTCCATTTCCCATTTCCGTTGAACGGCGTCTCCGCGACGACGAGGAGGGCGTCGTAGACGAGGGAGAGGTGCGACGCGACAGCGAGCAGACGAGGAGGAAAGTACGCGGAAGGAGGGGCCGTCCTGCCGACGAAAAGCGAAGGGGAACGGACGAAGTCTCCTCTTCGTTTGAAAGAAAATGGGGCTAGCATTTTAATGAGACACTCCGGGCCTCATGAGAGCGGCAAATAGATTCACTGATATCCTTCTCCTTTTTCTTTTTTTCTCCTCGGACCCCGTCGTCGTTCGCGCACCACCGCGCCGTCGTCGTCAGCCGGTACCAGCAACGTTCAAGTGCCTCGGTTTCATAAGCGGATACGAATCGCCTGAATCGCCGCCTCTTCCTCCACCACCTCCACCTCCTGTTCCACCTCCTGTTCCACCTCCATCTCCACATCCACCTCCGCCTACTCATCCTAGCCCGGGTAACCCTTTCTTCCGTCCGCTTTCACCGAAGTTTACACGGTTTAGGTAGAAGCTCGTACTCTTTATCATTCTCCGCCTATCTACTCTCCGCCTCCTTTCACCAGGCCCTCTCTTTATCCTTCTCTTCCTTTCTCTCGCAATCTTTCACTCTCATTCCGAACGAGCCGAGGTAGCGTATCTCTTCCTGTATCTTTCTGTGACGCTCCTCTCGGCCGATTAACGTGAAACCCCCTTCCTCAAGGAGATGCCCGATTCATCCGTAAATTCAGTTGACCGTAGTCTACGAGTGGTCCTCAACGGGGAACGACCGTGCAGTCGAAGGATTGCGAAAAGATACCACCAGGCTTTCCGTCGGTTCTGATTCCATTCACCGCACCAACCCCTGTTTATTCGACTATACGCGCTCAACTACCCGCTTCTGCTAAAGACGAATGAAATCGTTTCACGGTACATAATTTTATAAACGATCTTCTTATCCTTTGAAAGGAATATATTCAAATCCATCGCTAGAATTGGTCGAGGATCGAGGACGAATTCGTAAAGAGGAAAAGTTGAGATAATCGAGGTTGATCAAATTGCCTCGAGGACACGAGATTGAGATCGCTCGAGGGACTGAAGAAAAATTCATTCCCCCACGATTACACCCTCACTCCCTCTTCTGATGACGGAGAGAAGATTTATTTTATAAATCAATGAGGAAAATTGTAAATCGTCCGCTTGGCTCGATGTAGGTGGTTCGCCAGCCAATTAACCCATGATAAACGGCCTCCCGTGTAACTCCCGGCGACCTTCGCCTCCCGGTCAGGTTTGGTCAGACGGGTGGATGAACGCTCAGGCATCGCCCGCTTTCTCTCTCGACGTTTCACACAGAACGCGACACGTACGAATCAACACCGTATCCGAAGGCGACGAGCGCGCACGCTATCAATGGATATTGAACCTCGTTCATGCGCATACATTATTTCGATATTTAATGAAGCCCGAGGAAAATGAGAAGTATAGAATTTCGGTGGAACGATTAAAACCTCGAGATTAATACGCCGCGCGGTCGGCAATAATTTATACGAAACGCTCGACCGGGAGTTCTTTAAAAGGATGTCAATGTGTCGGTTCGCGAGGTGTCGAACGTGTAATCACCTCCGTAAAATCGATGCTTCGCGCGCGCACGTTCACGGTGAAAAATAATTCCTACGCGAATTTCGAAATGCCGAGGAATTTAGTATCCGAGTAAACGGTCGACAGCGTGGGGGCAGGGCGAGCGAAACGAGTCCACAAGGGCGGATGAATTTTCTCACGCGCGACAAAACGTTTACGCGACGTCGAAAAGTTTACAGCAACATTTACGAACAACGAGAGCGAGCGTGGCACACCCCGCCGACGGCCGCTCTGACCACCTGGCAGCGTTGTGGGAAGCGGAGGGTGGGAGCGGTGGGTCAGAACGGGACAACAACGTCGGCAATGGCAACAACAATATTTCGAGGGAAATTAGTGCGGACGAAGTGTCATGCGATTGTTTTAATGGCCTCTAATTATCTAGGGATACTGTTATGAAGTTGGTAAGCGTCCCCGGGAGGGACATCCGCGTGGCGACGACGGCAAAGAGCGAACCATGCAAACTGAAAATGGATTTAGTTTGGAATTTCGTGGTCTGGAAGGTACCCGCCCGACCGACTTAACCGCGACGTTTCCACCTGCCCTCCACCACCTCGCACTCCCCAGCAACCTCTCCTTCTCGTAAAACAAGGAGAAGATTCACTGCTGGTTGGTTGCTGACCTAACGAAATGTTCCGCGGAAACTCAATCTCCTTTTTGGAGCGATTTGAGCGGAAGTTGGGCGAGAGGGCGACCGACGGGGAAACGGAGAAGAAGGATGATACGAGGTGGAAACGGAGTAGGGTGAATAAGAAAGAAAGAGAAAGGAGAAGAAAAAGGAGACGGCGCTGAGTGGTATTCGCGCGCGCGTGCGCGCCTACGGCAGGGATAGAGACAGAGGTTTATTATGCCCGGGGATAACTATCCCCTAAGAGCGATAAACCGCGCTAAGACGTAAATTCCGCTTAAACTGACATTAACCACTAATGCGCGCCAACAGACAACAGGAAGTTCGTCCGGCGGCCTTACACGCGTAACGCTTGGCGCGATACTTAAATTTAAACTGTCCGGAAGCGAAACGAACAAGAGGTGACGTAAGGGCAAGTGGTTTTAAAGGAACTGAATGCGAGTTGTCGAGCTGTATATTGCACTAATTAAGGTCCTTAAAATATTAAACGAGCCTCGTGGAAGGATATCGATGAATCGTTAGCGAACGTAACTTCCAATCGAACTTGTCTAACATTTTATAGACGGAAGGATCCACGTGAAGTTATCGGCAGGTCACTTCGACGCGTCTCACGATGGCTGAAAAAAAAATAAGACGACGAAATCCTTCCGTGGGCGCGTCCCAGGAGAATCACAAGAGATGCCGCACCGAGCGTGTCCTACGGGACAGTTGAGCTGTAAAACGAGCATCGAAGGGGTTTGTGAAAATTTACTGACTCATCGACGATGTCCATCTTGGCGAACTGACGGAGCAATTTCATTCCCGTCAATTAACGTAGCTCATTTCTCCATAATCGCGCGAATGCGCATCGATAATCGAGCGACCCATCAGTCGCCTCGACTAAAGCCCCCCTGGGTAAACATCACCCTGTCATTAGAATTGCCTTATCGAAGTGAATTTCTCTGCAACTTCTCTACTTTCATCTTTGCATGTAATTTTTCCCTTCTCCCGTTCTATTCGTTCCCTCGTTTCCACTGGCCACGTCACCCTCAGCGTTTTATCTCGTATTATAATTCGCGCGGTCCTCACGTGGGCGTACGGCGGTTCAAAAACCTCTCTCTTCCCTCGTTTTCCTCCTGTCCCTTCCCTCTCTTGTTACCGTCCCTTTGCAGATGGCATAAAGATGGGAGAAAGAGACCTTTCGGCAAATACTGGCTTTATCCCGCAAACGCTACCGCACGCCCGCGACTTTCTATGACTTCTCTTCTCGAGCTCTGCACTGGTACCAGCCCTGGGATCACGCCCGCTTCCTCTTTCTCTCTCCTCCCTCCCTCTGTTAACAAATCATTAAAATTGTACCGGGGTTTGCTCGTCCTCATTAAGTGAGCCGCCACCCTTCCGCCTCCAGCTCCACCCATCGCCCCTTTTCTAATCTTTCATCTGTCCCGAACACCGCGAGCACTTCCAGCTTCCCCCGTATTAATGACGCTCCGCGAATGGCGTGGCACACTTTCCTTTCGAAAGCGGCAAAGAGAGGAGAAAGGGTGACGCGGGTGGAGTGGGACGTGGGCACTTAGGAAAAGAGAGCGGGCGGGAGAGCGAACAGGGGGTGCGATCAAACGTGTCGCATTGGCGTGAAGATCGACGAGCTCGACAATACGCGGCGGGGATGGAGAAAGAAAGAAAGAAAGAAAGAAAGAAAGAAAGAGAGAAAGAAAGAGAGAAAAAAAGAGAGAAAGAAAGAGAGAAAGAAAGAGAGAGAGAGGGGGGTAGAGAAATCGATGAGGTCGATTATCGAGACGAGACGATTCTCAAAGATTGAAAAGAGGTCGAACTCGAAAAAAGATAAACGCGAAAAAAGGAAGGGATGAGGAGCTGGCGTGCGCGAGCAGAGATGATGATAAATCCTAAATAAGAATTTGGCACGGCACCCGTGCGTCGGCTTGGCAAAGTGGAATATAAGCGAGCCGAAAAGGGAACGTTCCGGTGATCTGACGAGGAAAAGAGAAAAGAAAGGGGAAGGAAATGGGGGAAGGAGAATGAGATTTGGAACACTCGCGGAGTATTATGGTCAATACGGACACCGTATGGATGTGCATTTATACTCGCACCGTACTGGTACACGTGCCTGTGTATCCGGCTCCGGACGAGCTAAGAGTGGAAGTGGAGAGAGACTAGCACGCAAAAGAGAAGATGTGTGTATGTGTGTGTGTGTGTGAGCGGGGTGGCAGGGGGAGTGGAACGAGAGGCAGGGGCGAGTCGACGGCAGCGGGGGTGGTAGCTCATAGCTCGGTGCAGTTTACTTTAAATCTCCCGGATGGTTCCTCGTCCGCCTTCCCGGTTTAAGATAAGCTACGGGGTCCGCCCGGAAAACGGAAGTAATGGTTTACCAGATATTATCAACTGCTGCGGGGCGCATCGTAAAGGGGTGGCGGGGGCTGGCGGCGGCGCTCGGTGGAAAGGAGACGGTGGCGTTCGCCGCCCCGGGGAGAAATGCCCCCATATCCTACATCACTTTTAAGGCACTACTGTACCGAAACTAACAAGCGCCGTAAACTTTTCCGCGCGGCTTGCCTCACCCCATCACATCCCACAGCCCTCTTCGCATTACGTGCCGGAATAAGCTAACCGCTCGTGCCCCGGTATTGAATTCTCGAGCACCCGCCCGACAGAAACGGTCCACCACGATCGTCGGTCACTAACCCGAAAGCATTACGGCACGCGCCCGTTTACGCCACGCACACGTTCCTTATACTATATGCATTTTCGTTGCACGCCTTTCCGTCCATTCGAGTTGATCGCTCAAGTGGTAATCGCCATTGTGCATGGACAAACCTCCACGGCCGAAGGTATTCCGTTGCGCGACGTAATTAGGGTAGAAATTGATTCCAATTGAAAACCGACCGTTCGCGCGCTCCTTTTAATCCACCACGATCCTATCATCTTGAATCTTTCAGATTACGAATCCTCGCCCCATTCGAGCGTAAAATTTCGATATTCCATTGAAAGGCGAACTTCGCCCTTTCGCACCACAAATATCCAATCTCTACTTCCGATTTGAATGTCACTGCGCTTGCTCCCTTCGCGTGCCACTGATGCCCCACTCTCTTTTTGGGGGTGACTTTTACCGTCGTCACTTCCAAAAATTCATCTCAGTATTTCAGGGCTTCTAGTTACGCGCCGTTTGAGCTTTACATCCAATTAAATCCCTCCTCAGGATACTCCGTTCGATCCGCCGAGGTGAAGGAAAAGTTCGTCGAACGAACGTATCGAGTGAACGCGTCCGTCCACCTCCCGCGCTTCGAAACCTCTCGCCGACCTCGAGGGGCGGCCTTACACCACGACGAGGCACCTCATTAGGTCCGGGGTCCTTCATTTTTGAAACCTGAAATCCAATTGGAGGCATCCCATTGCGCACGCGAAAATTCCTTTCACCGTTCCCTACCGTACAATTTCCTTGATCTTGTTACAAAGGACTCGCGGGCCCCATCTCGTCAAATAAAGGTACCTTTGTCGCACCTCCCTCATCCCGTTTCTTCCTTTCTCCCATTATCGGTCCGATAGCGAGACAGTTATGCCGTCGCAGCCTCTGCCGTCACCGCCGCCGGGTGTCCGCTCCCTCGTGATTCGTCCCTGTAATCACATCATCCGATCACGATGATATGGGAATGTTTGCGAGCAATGGGAACAAGAGGAATTCGCCGAGTGCGATTCGTTCTCATATTCGTCCGCCATTACGCGGTTTTATTCGCTCGAGAATAAATCGAACAACATACAAAAAAAAAAAAAAAAGAATTATAAAAAAATGAAAATTCCCGTATAACGATCGTAGTTTTTCACGAGTACAATAACGGCTAACACATTGGGCAGTACGAGGCGCATAATAAATATTTTTGTGGGTTAAAGAAACATAAAAATACAGGTTGTATTCCGATAACTCTCGATTCACAACGCTTTCCGCCCACATTCGCCGAAATAATGATAAAGCGCGGGATGATTGTATATCGCGCATAAATTGAAGCTTTAAATCCACGAGACACCTGAATTTTCATTGCGGTGGTGCTACCGCGAAAGCTCGCGCAGTTTTCAATTTCAGGCTATTCCACGAGCGCAGCTGAAAATAAAAACAATGTTTAATTAAATCAGGTAATGCGTTAGCTGTGCGCGCGACCGTGGTGCGAAAACTCCATTTTCCATTCGACTATACTCGGATCATCCATTAGCCGAGAAAGATGGTGGAAATAAATTAACGCGTAGAGGGAACTAAATTAAGGTTCATGGCGCACCGCGAGTCTTGTCTGTGAAATATCACTTTGAGTACCGACTTAACTCATCCTTATTTAAGATCATTGCCCGTTTAATTATAAATTTCCCAAATTGTCCATTTAACGCGCAAGTCTTTTCACCTTCATTCGACGTCTAGCAAGTACCCTATAATAGAACAGTACGGATTTAATCAACTGAAACCTTATCGGGCATTTTTCCTCGCTCAGAGTAAACTTTAGTGTTTACTAACTAGCTCAATTGCGGTCTTGCCGTTCGGGCCTACCACCCAGTACCAGTAGTTAAGACCTCGGAGTAGCTTTGGTATATTCACTCGATGAATGGCGCGTTCCTGTCAACGCAAATGACGAATGTGCGTGTGTGCACCGAGAAACAGATGTGCGTGTAGCTGACCCCCCCCCCCCTACCTCCTTCGAGAAATTCGAGAAAAATGTAAAATTATGCACTATTTATGCGCTTTCGAACCCCGTTTGAAAACAATTTTGGGCTCATTTCCTTTAGCAGAAATAAATTGTTTTCTATGGGGGGGAAGGGGGGAGGCTGAGTACACGGCAAGCCGACCCCGCCCCCCACCCCCCTTAAGAACGAGATATTTGGAAAAAAATATACAGGAATTATGCGCTATTTATGCGCTATTTATATGCTCTTCATTGGAAACAACTTTCGATTTTTGCGCTCGAACTCTTAAGGCACTTCCCTCTTGGGGCTGGATGCCGTTTGGCCCTTAAAAGTAGTTAAAAAATAAGAAATCCGGAATTCTATTTAGGTACGTTTAATCTGTCATCGTGGAGCGCATAAATCACAGATTAAATAGAATTCCGGATTTCTTATTTTTGAACTACTTATAAGGGTCAAACGGCATCCGCCGCCCCCCCCCCCCCCCCCTCCCCAGAGGGAAGTGTCTTAAAGATTGCAGCGCAAAAATTAAAAGTTGTACCAATGAAGGGAGCATAAATAGTGCATAATTCCTGTATACTTTTTTTTTCGAACATCTCGTTTTTAAAGGGGAGGAGCTTGCTTGACTTGTACTCAGCCCCCTCCACAGAAAATAATTTGTTCCTGCTAAACGAAATGAGCGCAAAATTCTGTTCAAACAGAGTTCGAAAGTGCATAAATAACGCATAATTCTACATTTTTCTCGAATTTTTTTGGGGGAGGTGGGGAGGGGGGGGGCAGCTACACGGACGTGAGAAACAGGACAGCCTATAGCCTTAGTTCAATCTCCACCAAGGTTCGTCTGCCTACCCTTACGACCTTACACTTGCTTCTACGCCTTCCCTCGGTATCCTCCCTTCTATTCCGATAAACGCGGTAAATCGTGTAAAATACAAATGAGCAGCTTAGTTTGGTGAAAGGCGCCGAGCGTGAAATTACGACGGGGACCACAGTCGCGGCCGTCCAAGCTTATCCCTGGAAGAGCCACGAGATTCGAATCTCCCGCCATTTCGGATGATCCCCCGTGCGCAAGATCGTCGGAGAAAGAAGCGATCGTCGAGCTCGTAAATCTCAGAGCGGCGCTGGCGCCTTGTCACGAGGAACTCGCAAGCGAGGAGGTAAGGGTAACGCGGATAACAGAACTAATAAACTAGAACCGAAAAGTCCGTTAAATAATGGGCGTATCGAGCGCTCGGGATTACGATGGCTGCGAAGCGGCGAGAAATTGCCCTGGAGGTATACGGCGCCGGAAGTTTGTCGCTATTCGGTAGGATCCGGCGTGAGATTATTAAGGGGGCTTTTGCGCAGCTACGTAAGAAGAAGAAGGAGAAGAAAAGGAGGAGGAAGAAGATCTAATGCGAAAAGCAGAGAAAGGGGAAAGGTTTGTGAGAATGGGATATGAGATATTCTCGAGGTATTAGTACTGGGATTACGCGCGTGGCAAAGATCGCGGTAGATAGTTAATCTCAGGTTAATCCGTTCCATCCTCGTGGTTGCTTGAAAAGCGACGATGTTATCGCGAGACGCGCATTTAGCATAACCTGGGATCCAACGCATTCCAGGTCGAAAGAGACAATTTGCGTACGAGTACACGATCGTGCCTGATCGCAGGTAGCGAAGGAGCAAATATCATCGCATACTTTATTGTTGCGTCATGGATATTTATAAGTGCGAGTGTTTACGAAGCAAAAAAATTCTTATGGATTAGGGTGAAAATAACAAGCACGGAAAGAAGCTTCCGCCCCAGAGCAAGCTAAGCTTTGCCCAAAAAGCAAGTTCTCCAATCCCCCTGCAAGTTTGTTGATAGTCGAATAGTAAATAAGCAGAGTGGTACCTTCTTTTTTAATTTTTTTTTTGTTACGACAGCAATCGATACCCATCGCTTCGAATATTGCGTTCCCAAAAAGGACCCTGTGATACGAGCGATAACAGCTATTAAAGTTAACAGGCGAATAAACTCGCAAATTGATACCCCTTCAACGAGGAATCGATACGTTCCACGAGACGGAACTGTATAAAGCACGATGACAAGCAAACACATTATTGTTTTTAATTTCATTAAGCGCCCATTCCATCGAAAACACGCAGGACAGCTCCGCGATAAATTGTACCCACTGCTTTTGACAGCAGCCACCAACGCTCCGTGCTAATGACGAAAAGCAAAGTATACCCCACGATTAACGTAATAAACGGTTCTCGATATCCTCGTAGCAAATTTACGTCATCCTTTACGAAACGAAAATAATAATCTACGCATCTTCGTCCCATAACGATAGTACTTTCTCATCGTTACGTAATTCAAATCCGGTTCAAAAATCCTTCATTGCTTCCCCGTTTTTCACGTAACAAAAGAAAGGTAATTATTTTAAAAGAAATTCGCCAATTTCATCGCTGCAGGAGAGAACTTTTAAGGATTCAACTTGTAATCCAATCTTCTTCTTACGTTGGTAAGAACGTCCGAGCAAACTCGACTATGACTACTGGCAATCGATCGCCGGGCCCTCCACGCAGCGCGAACTTTATAATTCGAATTACCACCTGAGAAGGCGCGGCGCCTCGATCAAAACATCGTCTGCTGCAGTGTGCTAGGGAAACTAACCTCTTCCTTCCTCCCTCCCTCTGCTTCTTCCGCGCCTTCCGTTTCTCGTTCGGTGGACGTTAACGAGGTTAACGAGGAAAAATGAACCGAGCACCACTGCCTTCCTTCCTCTCTCTTCTTTTCTCTTCCGCCTTCGCCATCGTTCCATGTTGTCCTCTTCTCTTTCACTTTCCTCTTTCTTCCCCTCTCACTTAACCCCCTTCCGATCATAGACACGTCCGCAATCGGGTCCTAAGCGCCGACTGACTACCGCGAATGGCTTCACTCGATAGACTGAACGCGCCACCACTGAAACGCTACTTACCGAGAACAACAACAACACAAAACAAAACAAAATAGACAAAGCTCGATGGTAACTCTGGCCAATACAATTGTGTTTATATCGATCATTGCCAACCGCGGTATATCTAAAAATATCCAACGGTGAGGTATCGAATTTTTTTGGTAGAATTCAAACCACAGCGTGCTAAGAATTCCAATAGGTACTTCAAGAATTTCGCATCTTCTCCTCGATCGGCGTGCATATTCTCCTCGCCCCTCTTCACTGTTTCGTTCTCTCGTTACCTTCACTGCTCGCTTCATTATGCCGAGACGGAGGAAATGGGTGGGTACTTTCGCAAGCGTTCGACATTCGAGCTTGCAAACGCGCGAGGCTTAGTGAGGGCGGTGGGTGAGGAGAACGCAGAGGACAATGCGAAGCTTGGCACCCGAATATTACGATAGTAACGATCACGCCGACGACAACGGCCCATTCACATTTGACGCGAGTGCTCGGCAATTTTCGCGGGTGTATCTGTGACGGAGGAACGGAGAGAGAAAGAAAAGAATGGAACGCTTGAGAAGAAGGAAGATAAAGAGCGAAAGGAGCAGATCGAGAAGTGGAGCGTTGGATCTTCAAATGATGAATGGGACTGGATAAGGAGAGGTATGCAAGAAGAATTACGCGGTAAAGAAGAGGCGCGACGAGCGTCGGAACGCCCGATGGGCACAACGCGCGCCTGGCGAAAGAAGAAGCGTCGAGACGCTCAATTAATTACCAGGTCGCTTTGAAGCTTAGCGCCACCGACGCCGACGTCTTTCCCGGTGGGAGGAACGCCAAGCAGCCGTTCTCGCTGCACCCTCGAGGACTCGTGCGGCGCGAGCTCGTACCACAAAGGAGTTTTAACTGAATTTTGTAAGCTCCCGTGGATGTAGTCGCGCAGAGAAAAAGTCAAAAGCGGAGAGAGAAACAGACAAGACAAGGTGATCGCAAGCAGGGCCGTCTTTAGTTATGTGGTGGCCCCTAGCACATTTGGTTTTGGGGGCCTCTTTGCGAAAGTTACTGGTACTTCTTATAACTCGATCAATGAACGGTTATTTCCCTTACACCATTGTTCATTATTGTACTAAAAATTGTAAGAAATTTAAGAATTTCATGATATATAAGTCTTTGGCGTTCCAACTGTTCGTCAGTCGGGGACCCCTGGAATCCGGGGCCTTCGGCCCGGGCCCAGCAGGCCCATGCGTAAAGATGGCCCTGATCGCGAATACCGCCAGGCACTCGAATATTTTCGTACCGCGAACAGCGCCGTGCGCCGTTACCATGGTTGTCGTCGCTGTTTCGACACTCCCGAAAAAAATGAAACAATGGAAAAGAAAACGGGGACAGATAGAAGAGCGAAGGAGAACGTGGTCATGTTGGAATAATGTGCGGGAATGCGTTACGAGGGTGAGCGAGGGATACGTGGAGAATTAAAAAAGAGAAGATAACTTGGGGGGAAGAAGAGGGTAGAGGAGGAAAAGAAAGGGTAAAGGTTGGAAAGGCGAAAGGGAGAAAGAACGGAACACGATGAAAGAAAAGAGAAGGAAGAGCGTAGAATAACAATTGCGACATTACGTGGCATAATAAAACGGGACGCCCATAATATTTCGCACAATGTGGACCGGAAGAGGGAGATATTCAGGGAGCGAGCGGTAATTGAAGTATTTTAAAACTCATCACCATCATTCTCGACCATTGCAGTGGTGGGGCTTGTTCGTTTCAGTTGGGTGAGATGGACGGTGGACGGGGCTGGGTTTGAGGGTAGAGAAGGGGTAGAGAGAAGAGAAAAAGGGGATGGGAAAGTCAGCGAGCGGCCGTACTAATGAACGACTTCCGCTCCCACCTAAACTCGTTTTAAATACCTGATAGCCCATGGCTTCGTCGTCCCACCAGTTGTGTCCCGCTCAAAAAACAACAATGTTAACGTTCTTTTGTCCTCTCCACGTTGCTACGTTCCGCTCAGTCGCACCCGGAAGGGTCAAACCGCGCGCGGTTTCCCGTATTGTGCCCCTACTCCTCACCTACCACCCCTTCCACCTACAGCAGTACCTTTGATCGTTTTTGTATTCGCTTTACGGGCAGCAATCATAGCGGTGGCATCAACCAATATCATTATAACGTACGGCTCGCTTCAGATGCCCACCGGTGGTATGTCGCTTGCGGCGAGTGGTGAGGAGAAAAAAGGGGATGGCGAAGGAGACAGAAGGTAAGCGAAGAGAAAGGTATAGGAAAAAATTGAGTGCCACTCGACGTTTCGATTTACTCCTCGTTCCTCCATCGAGCCCCTCATCCGCCGAAAGCAGAAAAAACAGAGCGCGTTCTCTGGTGCTTCGACGAAATGCGATTCGATTGTACGTTTGTTATTGAAGGTGAATGCTGCAACCGTAAGCCACTCGTAATGTCGAATCTTCTTCGGAAAAATTGTAACATCGAAAATGTCGAAGAAACAAAGTCATACGCCGAAGGAGGTTCTACTTCGCGACAAGTCCACTTACCATCGATTGTTTATCGTTCCCACAGCTCACCCTCTATCCTCCGTCTTCCAAAACTTTTGCCAACCCGCGCACCACCGAGCAACTCGTACCCCATTCAGCCGCGGAAAGTTTTACATGGTACGATGAACGTTTTCTCATGGCGGGGCACGCGTATCGATGACATCGGGTCCAGTGCCGCGAAAGTGGGAGGGACGCGGAGAAGAGCGAGGCGGAAATAAAGGGGCGTTGGGGGCGAGTGTGCGTGGCCCGTCGGCCGCCAATTTTAATTCCACTTTCGGGCATAAATCTGTCGGACCGTTTACAACCGCGAAATCATAAAACTCCGTGGGACGAGGCGATGTCATAAATTTAATATGAAACTTCCATAAAGCATAAACATAAACCGTGGCGGGGGCGCGGAGACGCTATAGCCGACGACAGAGAGGGTGGAAAGCAAGGGGTGAGTAGGACGAAAGCAACGAGGACGGTGACGAAGGGTAGGCGAGGCGAGCGGTGGGTGAAAGAGAAAGAGAGTCGAGAAGAGAATGAAAGAAGGAGAAAGGAAGTGTCGTAGAGAGAGGGTGCAAGAGGAGCAGGGTGGCGACAAGTGACAAGGGCGGAGGAGGGGAGGGACACTCTCAGTCTGCTCGTTGGTACCATGGGCGGCGCGCAGGGAATGGCGTTGAAAAGTTGCTCTCAAAATTAAAATTCGAGCAACGCGATATTAAATATCGCCGCCCAACTCGGACGGGGCGCATCGTTTCGTTCTCCCCGCTTCTTGCTTACCGACGCGAGAGCAGCTTTATGTGTAGCCGTACGAGAACGCGGTAATTTTTTTACGCTGCGCTGTCTCTTAATTATCCAACGCGCGGTACATTTACTCTCGATTGTCGTGCTCGCGACGCTTGACCGGGAGACACGGCGCGTGTGGCATTTTTCACTCGACGGTACGAAACACTGGTAAAGCGAAGTAAGATCGCTCGGATAAAATGACATACTTCAAGAACGCGTCCTCGAATATTGCCACCTCTGTGAATCCATGGTTCCCTCGAAAGATTCTCCGAACGGGAGAATATAATAACAATTTGCTGCACGAGATTTATCCTCGAACGCGCGGTAGGACCTGTAGAAGAGGAGAAGGACAGGACACTTCCCTTCCTTTTTCTGCTGCACAAAGGATTTAACGAGCTTCGAAGATTGTCTCGGCGACAGGCGAGGAAAAGAAAGATCTGGAGACGTGGCACGGCCCGTGGAGGGCAAGCAGAGAAAGACACGAGGCGTGCGAGCCGTGTGTACATCCATCCATCTATTCCACTTTATTCCTCGTTACCGTCTCCCCTTTGTGGAAAGGCGGAAAGAGAGGAGGATAGTCTGTCTCTCGAACTTATAGTTGTAATCTCGAGAACTTCTTAGCTTCCCCTTCGTTTCATCTCTCAAAGTGACGCGCCGCGGAGGGCGTCTGAGGATACCTCTCGCATGCTCTCTCACGGCGCCGCTTGCTCTAACCTTCTCTTTCTCGGACTCCCGTCCCATTTTGCTCGTCGCCTCGTAAAAACGTTTCGCGTTCCACCGATGCGCGGACCGACGATGACACAGAGGATAACGCGGGTACACACCTAAACGCGCGGCACCACAAACGCGCATTCGTACGGGCGTTTAAAGCGTGGCACTCTGGAAGCCCGCGTAAAGCCAACCATGATATACAATTTCTACGAGGGGTCTCAAAGAGGAAAGAAAAAGAGGTTGGGATGGCAAAGTATGGAGCAAGAGGGGGAGGGAGGGAGTGGGGATGGTAAGAAAGGAGAGAAACGCGAAGAGGAACCAAGGCGAGAAGAAGGAACTTCATTTTGCTACGCTGGAATTGTGGTCTCTTGGAAAGCCGTCCGCCTAGAAGGTCCTTTTGTATTAAACTGAACAAGTATTGTATAACTGGATAACTCGTGATGTCGTAGTAGATTTGAATTGCCGGCAACTGAATAGAAATTGTGTAACTGTCCCGTTGATTGCGTGTAAATATAATTTTCGAGTGGAGGAAAAGAAATAAATCAAGGGGTACATACTACAGGTATGAAGATAAAAAGAATATTGGCGAACGGTGTAACGTAGGTGTCGAAAAAATGGTTTCGGAACAAGGTAATGAACGGAGCGGTGAATTTTTTCCGTCTTTTTTTTTAATTCCGTTACGTTGCACAGGTTGCAATTTCAGCCATCCAATATTGAAGATAAATCTGGCACCACATGAACGTGCGGTTTCGCGTTAGGTTACTGTTCACAAAACGGCCGCGAACAATGCGCGCAAAAACTATAAAAGAACAAATTGTTTAAAAATTACCGCCATACTAAATGTTACTGAATGTAAAAATATTAGTAATGAAAGAATGAGCTGCGAAACCGAGCCCGTGAGCCGTAAAATATTAATAGCAATTTTACCACATAGATAACGATCCACTGTATGATAACAATAATTTTCGCAGACCAACGATGATTCCTTTTCTGCGTCATATCTCCGCGTGATAGCGTTTCGCGAGAAAATAAAGTGGAGCACAATGGCTTTACATAAATTATCGTGCCATTAGCGGACTTTCGCACAATTATTACACGAGATTCACAGGGAGACTTAGACAAGGAACAAACCTAATTGATATGTAGACAATTGACAGATAATCCGAGCACCGCGCCATCGCATATTGACAGAGAAATGGGAACGCAGAAAGGAAACAAGATGAGGATCAAGATCGCATGGAAAGATCAGCGATCCAGGATAACAACCAGACATCGAGAAACTCGGAAAAATTGTCCGTCTCCCGCCACCAACCCTAACGCATGGAATTCGAAAACAGGGCGATCGTTATTCAGAAATGGGATAACACCGTATTGTAAATAACGCGGCGCGACACGGTGCACCTATTCGAATAAACTGCAATAGCATCCTAGATAATTTGTCACGGTGAAATCCGCGGGGATTATTTGTCCGAGCTAATAATACGGGCACAGTGTCCCTATCCCGGCGTACAAACGATAAAATCGGCGAGAATGCCCACCGCCACGAGTAATTGCGCGCGCAAGCATCCGTGGTCGCATCTTCCTCGTATAATTATCAATGAAAATGAGGGAGATTATATCGCGTGCCGGCCGTTAAATCGCCGTTAATCCACGTTACTATTTTAGAACATCGAACCCGCACGCATGCGCGTTAGATGAAAACGAAACTGGAATGACGGGGGTGAATGTCGGGGGTAACCGACGGAGTTTCAAGCATCGCGACACGGCCTAAATCGCATTCGACCGCAAATTAAATGTCGCTCGATTTTTCGTGCCGAACGCCAAACGGAAGAAGGGATGTAGAGCGCCACGCGATTACCGAATAAATTCTGGAAATCTTTCGCGCGCTCTAGAATTACTAGCTCCTGGAGATCTTCCGGTCGCGATTGACAGAATGACTCACTCCCGGGATCGTGCCGCGCGCGAAACTCGATTTTGCCGCGGGCATACCAAAGCAAAAATATGATGATGAAGTAATTAACGATCGCTAGCCATAAAAATTCATTCCCACACACCAGGTCCGATATCGACGTTGCACATTACATTATCGACAATCGTTAGTGGAGGTGAATATCGTTGTCACCCGTAGTCCACGAATTTGTCGGTGCCGTTCCCAATTTAATATGTCGCGCTCACCCGCCTGTTTGCTCCGGAACAATTGTAGACATTTAAATATAGAATACAGTCACGCACAATACTAGCATGTAATTCATGCTAATTAGAGATTATCCCGTTATGCATTGACGCTCTTCATTTCGGGATTTAGCTAGCACGTGAAATTTAAACGGTTGTAATTAACCGGAATTAAGTGTGTTCCGCGGAGAGTACGTAGCGGTGCGGTTGCGAAACTAGAACGCCGGGCTAAGAAGAGTGGTGAAAGAAATGTGCAGAGCTCGCCGTTAGTCGGCCAATTATAAATCTTTGCACGATACTCTTTAATGGGTGTAGATCCCACAACAACCAGGGTCCCTTGTCGGACTCGCTAACGAATTATTGAATATCGGTGAAATACGATTTTGGAACGAATAATTAAAGTGCGTGGAGCATTGTGCTCAAGAGAACGGTAAATATATCGTAACTGTTACTCGTTACATTCGATCGTTTAATTAAATTGGAACGGTAAACGCAACTATTCCTCTGCATCCTTCAACTTCTCATCACCGGCCACCAAAGATACTCGCATTTACCCATTTGGCTCATTTCTCGCAATTATTATTCACTCAACCGTAGATACATCTCCAATCAGCCGACAAGAGTAGAAAAAAGACGTGACCTCACCTAAATTCACCCTCATAATCCTGGGAAGCAAAATCGCGGATTTAAATCATTTGCGAGGACGACATCGCGTAGACGACAAATTTCTTGAAATAATTTCCATTACGTAATCGGTGTTCATCTACCCCTTCATGAATTTTTCCAGTTATTCACCCTCTCACTTCTCTCTCCGTTGCTTTCACTGCCTTCTCTCCGACATCTATGGTAGAGAGTGTGAAACGAAATGATAAATAAGGGTGAGTCGGTGTGGCAAAAGTTATCGCGTGCGTCCATACGCGCGCATTGGGCAATCGGTCCGGTCCGGTCGATATCAAAAGGTTGACCCCCCGCGACGTTCTCTCTCCTCTCGTGTCCTCTTCACCGCGTCCGCTTCTACCCTCACCTACCCCCGAAGAGAAGAGACCAGTTACCGCACCCAGCCAAGTCCAGCTTCGTCGAATGAATTCCTCCTCCCGTTTCTTGGAGGAGCGGCGAAGGTCGATATCGGTAAATGGTCCACGGGGACTGAAAAGTGCTTGAAACGATCGAATCGCCAACTTGTTTAGAGCATTCTCCACTGCCGCACCATTCGCTGCTTCGCCCTCCTTCTCTCACCGATCCATGCCCCACGACGACGTTTCCACCCTTTCGCTGCCCGACGACCCCTCGAGCCACCTCCCATTGCTAAATCTTAAGATGATAAATAGCCCGCCGGTGGGCCACTGCAAAAGTTATCGCGCGTCGTCCATACCGCGGGCATTGGGTCGATATCGGAGGTCAGCTGACTACCAAGGTACCCTTACCCAAGCATTCTATCGCGAATCCCATCATCGAGAAGAGACATACGAGAAAGAGGGGAGGAGTGGAAGGCACTTTCTCGTTACATTAGAAACACTACTTTTAATTCAATCTTTCAGCCCCCCCTCCCCCCTACGGTTGCACGAACATTCGCCCTATTTAACGATCTCTCCTGGATGGTTCCGCGCGCACCGTCACACACGGGTGGAGGTGGCGAGGGGAAAGGTTTAGTTTGCGAACGTACCGTGAGATTCGCAAAGGGGGTGAAGCAGCAGGAGGAGAGAGGGTCGAAGGGGGTTACAAGCACTCGGTCACGGGCTGCCGACGGGCCACGACGCGAGAGTGGCCAATACCTCGAGCAGGTCCTCTTCCTCGTCCTCCTCTTCTTCTGCTTCCTCCTCTTCGTTCCTCTTCTCCGTCCCCTTCTCCGCCAACTCGTACCTCCTCAACCTCGTTCCACCTTCTCGACGTCGAGGATGGGAGAGACTCTTCTCGACATCGTGGCACCTCGTCGATTAAGATTACCCACGTAAACACACTCGAGTCCTCCACCCTCTCTCACGAGCGAGCCACCCCCGTAATAAGCGGACGGTACCACGCGGGGACGACGAGTACTACGACGACGGATGTGGCATCGCGCGACGGTTATTAACCGCATTCACTTGACCTTTCCCACTCGAGAGGCCCACCCCGCACAACCTCACCTACTCACCCACTCGCCCTCTCTCTCACGTTTCACCCGTGATCGACGAACACAGCCCATACTCAATCTCTCTTCCACTCTTCTACGTTCGCCCGAGAGACAAAAGGGACTCGGATAGGTGAGAGGACAGGGAGTATGGGAAGACGGTTAGTAGTGGCGAAGTAGTACCGACCCCGATTTCTTACGAGAGATCGATAGGGCACTCGTGAGAGCCTCGTGCCGGCGCGCGAGCCTCGAAACGGGGTTAACGCGTGCCTCCCCGTGACGATCTTTCTCCTTCTCCTTCCCTCCGTGAGCCCAAGGAAGACACGGAGATAGAGGGAGAAGGAGATAGCTCGCTCGTTATTGTTGCCAGACTAGAGGATAGAGGAAGAATGAGCGCGAGCGATACAAGTGCTTCCATCCTTGGAGCACCTATACGTAGTGGCGCGTTAGCGAGCGAGCGGCTGGAAAGAGGGCAGGAGGCGGGTGTTGCTGGTACCCTGCCTTGTAACCTGCGCTCTCCGAGGCTGGATAGATTCGATTAAGAGGAGGAGGGTCGCGGACGGAAGGAGGGAGCGTAAGGTGGGTTGTAATTTTGCGAAACAACGTCGCCCGTCTGAATGGCACGCATATTTCGACGCGTAACGAGAAACACCTCCGGGGTGGTGAGGTGGTGGGACGGAGAGAGAGAGAGGGACGAAGTTAATGGGCGCTCCGACGTGCCATGGAATGTCTCGACGTTTGTCCTCTCCCACCTTCTTGTCGTTCTCTTGCCCGTAGCCGTTCTCATCTTTCCCTACCCTCGTTGTCCTCCCCTTCTTCCTCCTCCTCGTCGTCCTCGTCGTACTCAGCGCCGTCGTCGTCTACCATTATAAAGCATTTTGCGTAATCACCCTTAATATCGTCTAGTAGTGACTATGGACTTTCCTTTGTCCTCCGCGGGGGTTATCTTCTCCTGTAAGTGCCGCGGACAGCGACGGTTTGTCGGGGACACGTTCAAGGGACCCCGTGCTTGGTCCCTTTCATTAATTACGGTCCGCCCACCCTCGTTCCATCCCCCCCCCCCCCAACACAAGCCTGGGTTAGATTATCCAGAAACCCAGCACCTACGAAATAAACGCATTCCTCTCATTAATTTCGTCGTACGCGTCTATTAATCTCGTGCGACAATTAAACTGTTTACGAGAAAGAGCGCATTTCTTACCGTGGAACGGGAAATAAATGGACAGTCCACCCAGCCAGCGTGACGGTCGTCGATATTGCCCGCACGCTACACACCCTCGGTGCTCGTTCCTCGCTCCCGAGTATTTTTCTCTCCACGTCTTATTTTCTCTTACTGTCTTCCTTTTCCTTCTTCTCTCTCATTTCCATTTTCGTCTCACGAGGACACTCACTCAATCGTAATGTCTGTATAGTAGCGAAGATCTTAATGCATACCTTCGAAACGTGCGTCCCTTGTTTCGACAGATTTTATTTCATGAAGGGCCTCGCGACGCCAAACTCATTTCGCAGAATACTTGCTTGTCGTAGCGGAAACGTTAAGAGCGTTCGTCGTCATCTAGTGGATTCCTCTGAACGACGTTTCGCTCATCCTCGGGATTTTTTCGTCGAGAGCTTTTAAGTTTATGGGCAGCACTCATTTGTACCCTCGTCAGAATGCCTGCGGGAATTGCCATAAATTTGGTTTTCACATTTCTCATTGCCTTCGCCTTAAATGCCACCCCTTTTTTTATAAAGAAAGTGTATCGCTTAGGGTTATTTCACCCTAAGCTAATTCAGTCGAATCAAGTCCAGTCATGTCGTGTTTCTCAAGTTCCATCTTTAAAGTCAGCAACTACTCGTCCAGCAAATGCCCAGGTCTCAAAAATTTGAGAAAACTTAACGAATTACATCTTGTCGCCAACGGAATCTGTGCCGTTCCGATATAATAAATATCCGGATATTAATTAACGTCTATATACACTTAATAGTTAATATCGTTCTGATAGTACGTAAATATAAAATTTACTTATCGCTTGTATTTCATTCTTTTGCTATATCTTCGCAAACGTCATAGAAAGTCTCGACAGGACTTGACTAGTTTATTAGGCGAGAATTTGTCATATTTATATTATAAACCAACCGTGCGAATCTAGTAGCGTCCGATGTAATTGGAATGGCTTAAGGCGAAAGGACCCCTTCACCCGTAAAAACTTTACTTGTCGTTGTTCAATGAGAATGTTTCATAAATGTTAACACGCAAACGATACAATCCCTCCAATGCCCTTTCGTTTCAGCACGATGGGGAATCGTTTGAAGAAAGGCAGTGAAACGCGCGCTCTTTCTGCTCTTTCGAACCGAAGAATCTGAAAGGCGCCGTTTCATCGTCATACATATATGCCCGTTCCATCCGCATCGGCCGTCGAGAATTAGAATTTCGCTTCGTCCGATCACCGTGAAGCTTGGTCAGCGAGCAGACGCGGTAGAACGGCCGTTCGGCACGCGCGGAATTATTACACTTCATTTACTGCTTTGCGTGGAACGCGGGGCTAGGCCGTCTCTTTACAACGGACTTATCGCGTCTGGAAGTCCGCGTAACGGTATTTGCATCTGTATCTGGCAGCGTGATCTACGCCAACCTTGGGAAGAGAAATCGACGAAATAAATAACGACAACAACGTCCTTGAACACCCTCGACCTCCCCCACTACCTTCGAGCACCCCATCTCCGGCGACTTCTCGTTCTCGGAGGAAAGAGGCTCCGCCGAAAAGTTTAGGAACTTTCTCATGCGAGGAAATTGGCGATAACTCCCGCGAGAGTACTCGTGAAATGCAGATGTCGAGGAGTCGGCCTATCCACCTCCGCGGGGTGGCCGAAGAGGGTGACCACGTTGGAACTGAAGGGGTGGGTCGAGAATGGCGATGATGGCGTTAGAGAAAAAAATTTGTGAATCGGTTATAGGCGACGAAAGGGTGTGTCAGCCGCACGCCATAACCCGGTGACTGAGTGACAACCTGAAAAAGAAAGCAGCTCTCCCTCGCTTTTCTCGTTCTCTCCCTTCTCTCGATCTCTTTACCATTGCTCTCCCTCTCTCTTTCTCTCTTCCTCTCTCTCTTGGTCGTCATCCCCTTCTCCCTTTCCACCGTCACTTTCTCCAAGAGCCAACCGACTGTAGTGTCGCGGTAGAAAAGGCACGGCGCACCTCCAATCTGTCAGTTCGCGCTAAGGGGTTGCCGGCTTGTCGCCACATAACTCTTCCGGCGGCAACCACGCGTACGCCACGTCTCAACTTTACCCCTTCCATCGCTTCGCTCTGCCTCTTACGCTTCCCTCTATCTCCGTCAGTCCGACATCACATCTCGCTCCCGCTACCGCCTCTTCCTACCCGACACATCTCCGTTTCTTTCCTTCTTTCTCTGTTTCCTCCTTTTCCACAGTCTTTCTCGGTCTCGTACAAGACCTTCACCGTCTGACTGTCTTACTCCTAGATTCTCTGTGCAGAACATAGACAAAATTTACATTCGACCTGGAACGTTTTACGACACCAGTACCGGGATACAATTTGTTTCGTTCCGCCTACGTATATGGTACACTTGGATTACCGTAAGGTTAAATAGGGCCAACTCGCGTGGAATAGGAAAACCGCACGGGGTCGCGAACAGTGTTCTAAAGGGCGGGAAAAAACATGAAAAATTGGAAAAAACCGGTTTTTTTCGGCTTTTTTTCTTGCCAACTTTTACGGCAGGAAAAATATGCAAAAAAATATTTTCTGTAGATTTTTAGTTTAATGTTTTCTGTTTTATCAAGATTTTAGCGGGAAGCACACACTCATGCATAAAGGCATAATACAGAACGCAAAAGGAAATAAAACAATCAGAGTCCTTCATTTTCATCGTGGCAATAGAAATGAATGAGGTCTCTGATTGGTTTATTTTCTTATGCGTTGTGCATTATGCCTTTATGCAAGAGTGTATATTCCCCGCTTTATTACTATCATTATTCTGAGAATGATTAGTTAAAGGTGAAAATGTGTAGTTATAACATGTGTAATAAAACAGAACAAACTTAGAAGTTGACTTCAACTGTTTATTTTTATAATAAAAAAATTTTAAATTAAATAACAAACAATATTTATTACAAACTAGAAACAAGTACATATGCAATACATATTTTTCGTTCTTTTCGGGAAAAACACCGGTTCTTTTCGTTTTTTTTCCATGGTTTTTTTAGGCACGACCGTAAAGGGAGTGACTTATGCAATCGCCATCGCGAAAACCGTTCGTGTGTGTGTGTGCGCGTGTGCGCGTGTGCGCGTGTGTGCGTGTGTGCGTGTGTGCGTGTGTGCGTGTGTGCGTGTGTGCGAGTGAGCGAGTGAGCGAGTGAGCGAGTGAGCGAGTGAGTGAGTGAGTGAGTGAGTGAGTGAGTGAGTGAGAGTCCGTCCGTCCGTCCGTGTAGATCCTCGATTTCGGAAAAACGGCTGAACCGATCGGGACGAAATTTTGCACAAAAATCAAGTACACTACTAGTTGTAAGTGAGTTGACAATAAGGTTTGTGAGCCGCCATCTTGAACCAACACAAAATGGCGGGAGATTCTTCAGCCGTTTCGAAATAACGGCAAATTTGAATTTTTAATCCATTATTTCAGCAAAAGAGTTGATTACATGTCAAATTTTGGTTCGTATGCATTTAATTGTCCGGTTTTGATCACTTGGGCCTATTGCACAAATGTTGCATTTCGTGGGCGAGCGCGAAGCGCGAGCACCCGACGACCTCGGGGGGTATGGCGCTTGAGCGAAGCGAAAGTGCAGAGGACACGTAGGATAGTTTAATATCTCAATACTTGAATTTTCCACAATTTCGAAACCTTTTGAAATTCGTGGGCGAGCGCGAGCAAAGGCGATCTTGAGGGGGTTGGCGCTTGAGCGAAGCGAAAGCGCAGGGGGCTCCGCCCCCTAGTTTAGAACACTCGTCGCGAAGCTGCTACATATCATGGATGCCATCTACCATTTGCTACCAAAGAGTACAACCTTAAGTTAAGTGAGAACAACCTCGCCAAAAGAGTAGTTTTAAATAGATTGGTAAAGCATACCTACGCACTTCTCGACGAGGCGTAGAATGTACTTCATTCTAATGTAACGCAATTCTAAGTAATGGAAATTCGATTGAATATTGCGCCAAATATGCTGCGAAGCCAACTCAGGTCAAGCAAATGCTGGCGACACACCTGAGACTATCATTTTTCGAGACCGAGCGTTGTTGATAGGACGCGCCAATTTAAAATGCAATTTTTTTACTGTTACCCGTGGAATAACGGCAATGCAAATTCTAATAATGTTCGTAACTTCCTCTTTCTCTCAAGAAGAGAAAAGTTTCTTAAGTTATTAGCCCAACAAAACATTTCTTATTACTCCATATTATGTACCGTTGTAGTACATTATAATCCAGCAACAAAAGCTTACTAAAAATAAAATCTAGTTATCTTCCCATAGTCAGAAATAACATAATCAACGTTGAACTTATCACTATACGATCTCATTGAATATTCATTGTATTTTACAGAATTCATCTGTAGTTTCAAATTCGAAGTTAGCTTCGCAAATAGTTTACAATCTAATAGTACTAAAGCATTATTCCTGAATGTATTAACAATAAGAACTTTGAAATTATGGTATTAAAATGAAGTTAATCTACGGGATTCCATCATTGGAAAATACATATATGTATTGCCCTGTTCAATCTTTCGAGTGTTAAATTTTGTGACCAAGTATCAGTAGTTGACGTCCGATGTCTCTGTCGACGCAAAACGCGCTCAATTCAATTCTAACGTAGTAAAATAGTTCAAGAATAAAAAAACAGTTCTTTGAATTGTTCAGAACTTTGGGAGGTTGTTAACACTTCAGTTAATCCGCCGAATTTACTTCGCATTTTTAGAAACACAGTCGAAGTTATTTACTGTGTTCATTGAATTAAGTCGATTTCATGCTACGAAAAAGCTTCATGTCCACTTTAATCTGGGTAAAGATCATTCGTCTTACTCGTGTGTACGAATCTACGAGTGTTGCTTAAATATGTAGATTCGGATTTCTGTATACAATTTACACACACATATTTTTCTGCGGTAGGTTATAATTGATTAATCTGGATTTTCATACTATTATATAGATATACAACGTTCTTGGAATATGAACATTATGAATATTATGCTTTACTTGAATTAGACATGCATAGCCCGAAAATATATTCACTGTAATCGCCCGCACCGTACTGCAATAGTTTCTCCACAAGGTAAACTCTCAATATTTTTTTCATTTCCACCTCCCACGATGAGGAAATCAAACTCCATGCATCGTTTAGTACAGGCGCGAACTGTTGGATAATCGCTCTATTTGGATGACAGCTATTGAACTTATATTCTAATCCGCTTATTTTCGTAACATTCAGTAATAAAGTTTCATCGCAGCCTTGAAAATGCCGAAATCCTAAACGCTCGGATTGAATTTGCAATTCCTTTATGAGTACAGATATTCCACACATATAATTGTTATTTTCAAACGAAAACTGCAAAAAAGAAACAAAATCATATTTTAGAACGATATTTGTGCGACTCAACCGTGAACACTCAACGGTAATAATATTGCAATTACATCAATGTGGCCATACTCTACTCTTGCTTCACGGAACCCATATACAGTCTTTATGTTATATTCATTTACTCGAATTGTTGCTAATGCGATACCCTTTCTCTCGAATGACGAAAGATCTCTATAAAAACAATTACGTAGATGAATATCGATGCGCAGAAAAATCATTGATAACAGATTAAACCAGGCGAGTCAAACGAGCTGCTCCTTTCTCCACAAGATGACCACTGAACGATCACAAACTACACACAACCTTCCCACGCCACAGTGGTGGGAATCTAGCCGAGCAAAGGTCCAACTTCAAGTAGTAAGATCTTGGACAAATTTTTAGTTTTTCTGATACGAATATAGACCGTGATAACAGCAACAGCAACAAAGGCACCCTGTGAGCCTTAGTAAAAGTCGACACATCAGCAAAAACGAGATTCCATACCGGGAATACTTCGGATATGCGTTCGTTTTATTATAATCCATGAAAGTAAAGCTGCTTTTCTCAAATGTTGCTGCTACTATTTGTTTTTCCACTATTTCTTACAAGAGTTTGCAGAATAGTTTTTAGCAGGACTGCTCTATTAATCAATACTGCAAATTTTTGTAAGAAATAGTGACAAAACGCAAATAGAAATAGGAACATTTTAGAAAAGCAGCTTCACTTTCGTAGATTACAATCAAACGAACGTATATTAAAAAAAATTGCTTTGCTAGTGCGTCTACTCTGATTTGGGATTTACAATGTGTTGACAGCAATGTCACAGTAAGTACTAACTATTTTTACTATATCCGTGTCGGTAAATATAAAAATTTGTCGAAGATAGTTATTATTACTTGAAATTTTGCACAGCTAGATCGAACGTTTCGTCCACTGTGCGCTCTACTTATCTCCCACGCCTCCTTCTTTTATATATAAAGCGCCGTGGCGTGAAGACGATGATCGCAAACGAAAATGGCTTTGTATCGCCATGAGATAGTGCAACACTGATGGAGACGGTAAAGAGGTGACAGAAGGCGCAAGTTGTTACGAAGGAAAGCAGTCCATTGGCCATGCCTGGATTAAACTATTATAATGGTATCTTCATGTTGATGAAGATTGTACGAGCTCTTACTTGAAAGAACCACCAGTCGTGGTGATTACGCCACTCACATTACGGGACGTAACACAGACCGAAAAAGGGGTAACTATATTCCTTAATTGTATATTCTCCGCATGGCGCTTCTTAATATCTTTTCGAAAACGAGTAACGGTTTTGTCAATAGCATTGCCTATTGTCATCTAAAAATGAAACAATTATGGTACATAGCTTGCCGATGACAAAACTGTTAAATACAGAAATAACGATGCGTACATTCAGTAGTAACGGCTCCCTTAATTTCGTGGCATCTGCATGGTTCTTATAAAGAAACTCATTCACGCGTGCGCAGATATGATTTTTTAAACAAGCCAAAGTTACATTGTAAAGTACCATCTGTAAGTCATCCGGAATGTCATCTTGGCTTTTGTATAGCCTAAAACAATATACATTTGTTATTTATCATAAAATAATATTACTCTGAAAACTATAATCCATCCTGTATTGTTCATACCCGCGTTGGTTTTTTGCGAAAATGTACACTTGGCACCCTTGATCGCCCACTCTGTAATGTTTGGATCTTCCTTTCTCTTGCTGCATATGAGAAATTCGCACGGTATGGGTAAAAGGATATCGTAACATCAGTTGAAGGGGTCAGTAGCAAAAGGGAGTAAGTGACAAAGGACAAAATGTCGAAGAAATATTTACATAATTATTAAACACTTGTATAAATATTTACTATAACAGGGCAAAAACGACATTAATGGCTCTTATGTGGGATTTAGGAAAACGGATTATCTTTAAAGGCGTTTTTTCGACATTTTATCTTTTGTCACTTATACCCTTTGGGACTTACTCTCACCCATACGTTAGCAGCGCTTGGACTCTAGATGCCCTCAATAAACATGCGTGGATATGAATATGCACACTGAAAAAATTGTATTCTTATCTTAAGAATTTACCACTTAAGTTTAGAATATTTCCCACTAAAATAAGCAACAAGAGGATCTTCTTAATTTAAGAGTAGGATGCTGTAAACAGATTCCTCTAATCAAATATTCTTAACAGATATTTTTATCGGTAAAACTCCTGTTTAGGGGAGGCAGCTCCGATCACCTTGACCTTGATATATGTTGTCAAGGACATCCTCCTGAGTACGAATCCGCAATTTTTAGCCGTCGCTCATTGTTCGTTAAAAAGTCATTAACAGAAAAAGTTTTCACGAATTATGGAGAATTTCCGACGTTGAGTCACACACAACACGAATTTCTGACGTTGAGTCAGAAGTTAGGTAAAACAGCAGAGGCTACAGAAATTGATCTAACCAGAAAGGCCCACCACGCTCTCAAGTGTAGATTATTTTTTTAATGCGCGGGCGGGCGCGGAAGCGCCCGTGTCGCGCCTAACCATCGAACCGCCTAACCCTTATTGAATTAGACGGGTTAGGCTTGGTTAAGCGGGTGCGATTGTCAGGCGCGGCACAGGCGCTTTGAGAGCGTGGTAGGCCTTTCTGGTTAGATCAATTTCTGTAGCCTCTGCTGTTTTACCTAACTTCTTAACAAATAATGAGCGTCGACTAAACCATTTGGATTGTTACTCCGGAGAGTTACCTTGATAATATATGTCAAGGCAAGATAGTTGGAGCTGCCTCCTCTATCCTAAATATCGAAACACGCAGAAAATGCCAACTCGAACCGGTGACTTCATTTGTAAATAACTTTTTAACGAACAATGAGCGACGGCTAAAGATTGCGGATTCGTTCCCAGGAGGATGTCCTTGACAACATATATCAAGGTCAAGGTGATCGGAGCTGCGTCCCCTAAACAGGAGGTTTACCTTTTTATCAGATATTCTTAACATAGCTTGGTAAAAAATTTGTATGGATATATTTCGTATATAATTATTGGAAACAAAACTCTTAATGAAATGCTTCACTCTTTATATTGTCCAAAAATTGCATTATCCATATCTTGAAATCAAAATTGATTGAGAAATGTAGTCACGAGAGAAGGTTATAATTCATATACATATACATGTATTTCTATCACTTGTAAATATCTCTATTAAATCTCCCAAATCCTCTTCTTCTAGCCACTTCGTCATTTCCTTATCCATACTTTTTGCACAACACAGCACACTAAATAATATAGTACTCAAAATTACGCAGAATTGCAAGAGGAACAAGATACAGGCATCGACATGTGCCGCACGCGATGTGTAACCTAACTTAACCGAATACTGATACGCATTGTGTGGCAACATTCAGATAAATTATTAAGAATATATTCCAAAAACCGTCATATCGATAAGAAAATATTCTTATCTATTAAGAATATCTATTAAGATAAATTATTAAGTTTGTATTTTAAGAATACAATCTTTTCAGTGCATACTTATCATATATGTAATACTCCTATATTGCTAGCCACGTATTTTTCCTATAAGCGGGAGCGGCGCCGAGAAAGTGAGACAGAACATCGTACTTTCGAATATATGCGCATGCGTTAGCAAGCTCCATAGAACGCACGCATCCGCAGTTGCGCCGAAAGTTCAAAGTGAGAGCATAGTATACTTATGGTGAGAGTGAGAGGTTGATATATATGTCTGTACCGTGGTGTTTGCGTTGGCTTTTCAGTCCCATTAGCAATGTAGTAGTATTACATATATGATACTTACGCATATGTATAGAGCACATCTAACGTCCAAACGCTGCTAAAGTACAGGTGGAGAGTGAGGCACTTTTGCTTCTGACCTCTTCTGACTCCGTCTTATATTATTATTGTTAGCATTATTACCGACAGATGCGGTGAACAGCGCGCGTGGAAACAAGAACGAATACGGCAATAACCGAGACGTGCCGAGATCACTCGTACGTTTAGTGTGCAAGAAGGTGTGCGAAGCAACGGATGTGCCACTAACCTCATCCTTACTTTTTGTTTGTTTGATTGTATTATAAGTCAGATTAATAGACAAGTTTCTACAGTAGGATACAGAGGCACATTAGATTCGTTCTTATATTTACATACCGAGAGATAAACGCCACATTTAAAAATAATATTCACTTACTACGATATTGGCAGTTACTACGACGTTGCATTTGTACTCCCAAGAAAGACGAGAATTATGGATCTTATCGTTCGGTCCGACTTTAGAATGTGCACCAAATTGTACTTGCCTCACATGCGCTAAATACGTGGTTGGATATTATATGAGCTACTTAAAGTAGTTTACGAAAAAGAGCTTACGACTAGAAGAGCGTATACCTACACGTATGGTAAATGTAAGCATTGCTAGTATGGGCAAACACAGCGCGCCTTGCGAAATCCCCTTCAAATTTGGTGTTGGATATATCAACATTGGTTTCTAGACGATGAATCTCATATCGATGTTTAAATGATTTGTGAGGAAATTCGTAATAGACGTCGCTGTCCGAGCACGCTGAAATTCAAAAGAGGTATTGCCCGTGAATTGACATTAAATCGTCACAAAATCATCCGTAACTACACCTGCACTCAAATAGAATTTGAAGCTTGCTTGAATGTCAAACCTCGAGATTATCCTAAATCGTCGTACTTACTGTGTAGTTTTGAACTAAGCACCGTTGATGTTATCGATGCTGAGAAAATTACAATTTGTAAGAGAAGAAACATTTTATGTCGTAATGTTGGAGATACTTTAGCCAAAAATGTGACCTCATTGTGCAATACTGTCGTAGATATAAGGAAGCGCTACAAAAAATAACTGTTTAAGTGTATGTATAAAAGTGCGTTTACAATTCAATCGTGGCGTTTCCACAACACGAGGAGATAATGTAATGTCTAACGTTTTCCCTTCCTCGTTTAGTACATACACTTTATTGCAATCGAATATCCTTGAAGTATCGTTTTATCTCGAGCAAAATTCTGTTATTGCATTTGGCGAATAATAAGAAAGACTAGGTGCGCTGTATGCTTAATAATTTTTGGTTGCGAGATATACGAAATGCTACGACGACACACGATAGCCACGGTATAAAAATAAGTATTTTGTTGATTAACGACTCAGGAGGTCTAATGTGGAAAAGTTTGATGCGTAAAATATTTTCAACGCAAAGAAAACTCTATTGACTTCGTTGTTAATTTTTGAGTTAAGATGTGGGCTCGTCAAATATTTTTCAATCTTCCTTTTTAGGCACAACCGCAAAATGAATTCTATTCATAGTCATACTTGCCCCTGTAAGATGATTTCACATGTTTGATAATGCGAACAATTTTTCGGGAGACCTTCTAACGTCCTTGGTGCTTCCTTTTTGTTCCACATATGCGATAGAACGGTTAAGTACATGATTAGTAATTTACGGGTTTATTCCATAACGACTGTGAACAAACTTTATTTTTTGCAATAATAATGTAGTTGAACAGTAAAACAGCCGTTTGTGATTCTCTTCAAGGTCTACTTTTTTTTGGCGTAAAATAAATATGTGAACGCGCGCTGATCGAAGTGCAAACTCATTTTTCAGTACAGAGAGAGTGTTAATCACAACAGGCAAGTTTTTGTTCAGTTTGTAACCTAAATCCTCATCTTCTACCGCTACAACCTTAGCATTCGCAATTATTACGCACCGACAATTTTGAGGAGCAAAATAAAGTCACCACTATTACGAGAGCTCATTGAAGGCGTATAGCGTATACCATCACTATGGGAATAGCTATGCCGGCTATGGTGCAATGCCGAATTTCTCACAGCACGCGCGACAATCCGCGCTGAATATTCCAGTAGACCTAACACCCGAGCGTCGACGATTGATCCCAAGACGACGAAGCGAATTTTCACGCTCGCGGGGATTGCCGACGATTTTTGGACAGCAGCCCGTTCAGGTTGTAGGAGAGAAGAAGGTGGAGAAGAGAGATGGAGCAAATATATCAGGCTCAAGGGCAGAAAATGTCACTGACGGACAGAAATCGAGGAGGGAAGAAGGCCTTGGCGAAATCGAAACCGGCAAATTCGATGGAGTTATTCTGCATGGAGATTTTGGCGCGGAGTCGCATGACAACGAAAACGGGGAAGGGAGCATCACGAGAAAGTGAAATCGTCTTGAATCTTCTTCTCGCTCCTGCGGGACCCAAACACCCGAATTTTCAGTTTACCTTATCCACCTCGGCGAATGTTTCGCCCAGGAAATCGAAAAATCTCCGTCGCGAAGTTAACGTCCTCGATGAAGCTTATCGTTGAGTTTTCAAGACTCTGATAGGATGGGAAAGGGGAGAGGCGAAAATTCACGCGTCTGTTGGCCCGATGAGCTTCTTCGAGGCAAAAGACGATCCTCCACGGATATCAAGGGGTTTTAAAAGCACGAAGTATCGCGAGAGCTTAAATTCGTCGTGAAGGACGGCCATCTGGGAGGAAGAAGAGAGAGGGAAAGTGAGAGCGAGGGAGGTCGCGAGCAAGGGACAAGGGGCCTTGAGTCGACGAAACGAAGAGCGGAGGAGAGAAGCTAACAATAAGAAGAAGGCGAAAAGGGTTGGATGAAAGAGATGAACAGAAGCGTAAGGAGAAATAACAGAGCGAAAAACGAGAAAGAGGGGGGAGGATAGAGCGAGAGATAGAGGAAAACAAGAAAACAAGAAGGTAAGGAACAATAAGAAAGAACGCAAGGGGAAGCGGGAAGGAAGAACGAAGAAGAAAAAGAAAGTAGTGGTGGAACCAGGAGAGGAAGAATGGTGGACAGCTCGAGATTATGAGAGATGAAACTTTCATAAAATACCCTGTTCGCGCGTCGCGTTCGTCGTCGTCGACTCCTCCTCTTTGTCCTTGTCGCGCGGGCCTCCTGAAAGTCGTGGAGAAGAGGAAGGGGAAGGATGACTTCGCAGGATGCTACGGGAGAATTTAAAACCGAGAGGTGCACGCCAGCGCCGACGGATAGGTGTGCCTACTCGCGTTGAAGAACCTCAGAGAGAGAGAGGCAAAGTATCGGCCTACATGTTGAACTTTTAACGGGCGTTCGGTGGAGATCGACTGCAGGATCGAGAGTTAAAGTGCGTTCGGAACGGTTCGAGTAGCAAGTTGGTCTTCCTCGAGAGGATGCACCCGCATGCTCGTTCCGAGAAGGTGAACGCGACGTACCGTGGGGACGGGTGTCAGTAGGCGAAGGAAATCGTTGTGCCAATGTATATTTTACGATCTACTCTTCGCCTAGGAAATAGATACGTTCCTTCCGTTGGCTCTCAGGAGAGGCTCTGCTATCCTTCGATTCACGAAGCCGAGTCTTTCTCCACTTCCATCTGCTCCTCCATCACCTTCTCCGTCCACCACTCCGTTCCACTCTTCCTCTGCTTTCTACTCCGAACCGAGCATCCGTTTTGAAATTACGGTCGCTTATTGGTAAGACGGAACGAGTGGATCGATGGATGGAAAATACGGGAGTGGGATCCTTTGAGAAGAGTAAATTCGCTGAACGAACATGACGTTGAATGAAGAATCTATAGGAAGAAGATTCAATGTCCGTCTTTACAGGGCTATGCTCGAAACTGCAAATGGTATGTGAATTAAATTTAATTAACGCTTTGGCCTACGATTTCGCGTGAGGCTCGCTGTGACGGATTCGGGCCAACTATAAAAAGCATGGATGGGAACCGTGATACGTCTACCGAGCCAAACGTGTTATTATCAGGCTTTATTGTTGTTTGCGACGCGCATCGTCGCGACATAACTCGTAGGACAAGGGATTAATAGGATCGAAACCATCGCCGTTCCCGATTATGTGCACACGGGGACACACGTAAGCGCATCTCTATTGTCGACTTAAAAGAATACCGAGAGTTTAGCATGCTCTCAATATGGAAAAGTTGCAAGATGCAAATGCATTAAAAAAATAAAATAGAACGGGAAAGCAGCAATAGGAAGAATGAAATTCGAAGATATCTCGATCTACTCTCTCGGGGACTGGACTCCGGAACATTTTCAAATTAATTTTATATCTTGTCGTCTCCGCCTCTCTCACAGCCCCGAGAAGTTTGCGAGACGATTCATTGTTTCATCTTCTCTCCTTCTCTCTCTCTCTCCCTCTCTCGGCTCGTCGCCACCGTCCGTTTCACGTTCAATCAGCATCCGGCGTCGATTTCGCGGGCCGGTCGATGCATCTCGCGCCCCTTCACTGGTGCCCGTGCTGGCGTAACATATCGCAAAGCTAGAAGAGCAAAGAAGAGCCCTTAAAATTCACAAAGGATTTCGAAGTCGATCGACAGACGGTTATTGCAGGACCCGAACGTCTACGACTGGCCACGGCCAACCCACGCGCCGTCCCTTTCATTATCGACCCCGGAGACAGCTCGAATAGGATACTCTTTCCCATTTGCATTATTGTTTTCACTTTTCAAAATCCTTTTTCATTATGTAAACAATAAAATGCAGGAAGACGTTGTGTAAAGTCGCTTTTTCCATCCCCGTCGCTAGCTCATGAGGGAAAAGGGAAAGAAAGGAAACGGCGACCCAGACGAAACGCAGGGGTAGCATTGCGTGCGCGCACACTCCGAGAGCATCAACGCAAAAGGCAATGAATCGGAGAAGTTGGTTTGGCGTGGTCTCAGCTAGTGTTTTCATCGGTGGATCCTCCATGGAAAACACGCGTCCGCGCGCTACACCGTACACTTTTCACGCGGCGAGCTTTCTCACACGTGCGTGTGCGGCTTTCCTGGACGCCTGTAACCGCTGTGCAAGAGCTTTTCTCTATAGCAGGATTTTGAATATTTGTTCCCTCGTAATTCCCTCATTGCCTACCGTACTCCCTGCCCGCTTGCCCTTTCTACATTCTTATTTTTTTCCTATTTTCCCACAACCTTCATTCCGCTTCCTCTTCTTCTCTCGACTCATTTCCCATTCTAGAAACCACGGGAAAGAGTGGCCGAACTAACAGTACAAGGTCTCTAAGCTCTTGCGTTGACAATCGAAGCACAGATCCCTAAACTTTATTTAATTCCCAAGTGTGGTATTCATGCAATAATCAATTTTTTTTTTTTTTTTCATTTATTCGCATATTTATACTGTGTAGCTGCATACTTACGGTAGTTCCTTTATTTTGAACGCACACTTTTAGTACTTCGTGGAAACGAGCGGTTTGCCATTTATTTCGACAAGGTCACTTTAATTAGGTTGGTTAAACAGGACACACAGAACACATCTTTACTAGGACGCTACAATTAACGCACGGATTTACACTCTTGCATTCACTTTATGACCGAGCCCTCTGTTTTCCACGGCCACAGGGTCGCAAGCTTATCATTCATATCAGCGACCTTAACACAGCGACATAAGATACTATCCCGTGCAATATCTGAAAGAAAGAAAGAAAGGCTTCGGTATTCTTTGTTGACGAAAAATCTAAAATTATCTTCCAGCGTAACGTACTGATGTAAATGATTGTAAAGAGGCAGGTGCCACTTTGCCCAATATCATTGAAGACGGTATCATACTTTTTTGCATTATTAACAACAACAGCTTTTGATTGCTGATCGTAGCTGCATACCATGCCGAATGATACCTGTGTGCATATGAAGAATGCGTGGATTTGTGTACTCTGCATAGTGAATATATTCCACGCGTAGTTCTTCCTTCATTCGAATCATTACTTAAGCGAGTGCAACACATATTTAATATATGCAACATACGTGACTTAAAAATGAAAAGCCAAATGCAATTTAAGGCAAAGAAATGTACGCCTCTGTTCCGAGAGTAAGGCAACCACGGCGAGCTACTTTACATCTGTAGTCCAGAGAAAAATAAAAGTGACAGGAAACTAACACTTTTTGTAACACTGCAGAGCTTTGGTCAATTAAAGATTGCCCGCTGTACATATAGATAAGCATATAAACAATTTCGCCAAACCCGCCAATTACAAAATGCATCAAGCCTTCCCCTTGATCTGCAAATAATATAATCTAAGGTGGAACGGTGGTGACACAATTGTTATATTTCAGTTTGACTTACGCAAAATATGTGGAAACTAGATGTAATTACTCCGAGAATCATGCTGAAAAAGGTAGTCCACTGGTAACATGTAACAATGTCCGTGGTGAATCTAAAAATGGTAAAGCAGCATCTTCTAATAAAAATTTAGCACAGTTAAAATTCTGCATCGTACCCTGGCATAAATAGGTTCTACTGTATTTTCATGTGAAAGGTTTGTACACCAATCAATGCGTAAATGAAACGTCAAAAGAATACACACTTTATCGCCTCTTTATGATACTTTATGCCTTCTATTATCTTCAATCGATTGTTCGTACATTTGTGCAGTGTATCGACATTCATACTATTTCCGTCGAATGCGTGCAATAGTTTATAGCTAAAAGATTTATATAACGCCATGGTCATTGAATTTCTTTTAGGATACCTGGTATCTACGTATTTCGTAGGTTTTACTCAAATAGTATCCTTAGAATCGCACTCCATTATTTTGAATTACCTGGTAATCCTGAACATACCGCAAGCATGTTGAATGAAAACAACAATCATTGTATCGGTGGCAAGAAATACCGTTGCAAGAAGCATACCTCCCAACGAGATCTGCAAAGCTAACGGATAGAAATAATTTCTCCCGGGTGGAACGTATTCATTCGAATAAGGATATCGACGCATTCGGCTTTCATTGAGAGGAACAAGCAGATCGAGAAAGCAGGGCGTGAACGGCAACAATGAATACATGAACATAAATATATAGAAGAAACCTGAAACAAGAGGACAAATTTCGCACACGATAAACAAACATACAAAAAAAGAATGTTTATGAATTAACAAGCTACTTAATATCTAATGATAACATGGACAGCAAGCTGTACAGCTTCGACAGAACGCAACTTCGAGGAAAGTCCGATACCTACACACAGAATGTAAAACGAATAATCTGCCTTCTTCGCTGCTTTCATGCATAATCGAGTATTCCTCTTTGTCGTTTAATGTCTTCCAACTGCTTTTAACGTATTCCATCAGTATCTTTATCTACGTTGATTAAAATATTAGTAATACTTACATTTAATACGATTAACGCTTAATCAATGAATTGACGATTGTCACCCGACAGCTCATTTTTACAATGAACCTTACTCTATCCTGGTTGATGCAGTAATAGATGTACTTCTGCAGAGCTATAACGACTATGCTCCAATGAGCGGCAATTTCAGCGAATCCATTTAATGTGCGCCTTGAGTTGAGAAACACCGTTATCTGAAAGTAATTTATTTTTATTGCGGAATTGGGAATATTAAAAGCGCGTGAACGATAGATCAGTGGAAAAACGTAACACTTAATGAGCTTATTTCAAAAAATTATCTCTCTTAGAATCGGTATGAATCAACACAAAGAATTCTAATTACCGAGACTATAAGAAATAACAGTGCATATGCTATTGTTAAACTCCTTAATACAAGTTTCTGCAACAATTTCTGGCCAGGCCACACACCCATCAATCTTAATAAATTGCGGTTTATGTTGTAATATCGACTCGCGAAGAAGCTCATGCTCGATCGCCGACTGGTAACTGTCTGCCGATAGCAGGAGCGCCGTAGAATCGCGACGTGGCCTAGGAGTCGATAGCATTGCGCATGCAAGAACGTTTTACCTCCGGCATCGCAAAATAATTGCGTCGCTTAGTGAAATACAATACCGTAATTCTTATTTTCTTATACGCTTGGAATATCTCCCACACGTTAAACGCTCCAATAATATACGACATAGGCACTGAACAAAGTAATGCGATCAAAAATGTTCAGCACGCGATGTCGATTCTCATTAATTTACCAGTATCTTCCACGTACGCGTTAAATATAATTTGCAGGTTTATTCTATCTTCGTGACTGTTTTCATGAACCTTTTCATGTTAAGTATTTAAGATGTTTAAAATTGCATTATGTCGTTTCGAAAAATGACCAGACTGTAACGATAAATGTTTTGTTTCCTTCATTAGGGTATACACTTTCCGGCGATCGAGTGTCCTCAAAATGTTGTTTTATACCGCACAGTTTTCAATGAAGATCCGCGCACATACGAGCAAACAGTCGCTAAGTCGCTCAGTGGCGCAATTTAATAAACGGTAATTTTTCTTTATGCTTTTTAATATACTCCATTTTCTTACCATATTCATTGCTGTTTTACTGCTTACGGATTTCAGTGTTACAACACGCCCGATCGTGGAATTTTGGGCGAAGCGCCCCCCTGAGAGATTAATCTATATTAAAGTATTCACAATGTTCATTATACTTTACAAAAGAGATCTGTAATAATTATAATTTCCATATTCGGAAAGGGATCTAGAACTGGTGCTATACGAACTTGGCGTGGACCGGCGCGTGGATCGGTGAATGCCACGCCGTCAGATCGCACCTTAGGAAAACTTCATGTCCATTTTAATCTATGAATAACAACTCTTTTTCTACAATTATAAATTTTATTTGTAAATTCTTACTTCTACATATCCTTTATTTATACATGTTTTGTTGCTACAGATTATATTATACTTGACTAATCTGCATTTTCATACTGCAGGATACGCCCGAATAACGCGAGTTTTTACAACGCAAACTCGTACAATCCGCCAAACTTCACAGAACGCGCCAAATAACACGATTTTTCTTAACCAAAAGCGTATACATGCTACTTATTTTATAAAATGCTAAATAATAATTCAAACAGGTTACTTTAGATTACACGAAAAATGATCGCACAGCACGTTTTCCTATAACGCAAATTCATGCAACGTGATTGTGGGACACATTAACCTTGTAATCTGGGAGCCCAGCGGACATTTCCGTAAGCTGATAATTCGTACCGATAGTACTAATAGTATAGCCTGGTAGCTTTGAAGTAGAATGCATGCATGGGCCGAAAATATTATCCCCGTAGTCGAATGCATTCTTCAAAACCCGCGGCAGATAACCTGAGATTACGTTTTTCACTTCACCGGACCACAAGTCGGAATTGGACGACCCTAATGTGGCTATTGTAGAACGTAACCAGTTTGAACTTTGAAACTTATATTTTAATTTGCCTATTTTCGTAACACTAATGTGCTGCGAAATTACTTTGCAATTCTTAGCAGATGACAAACGGCTTCCTTGAATTACCACATCTTTTATGGTTACAGACATTTTACCCTTACCGCTTCCCATTTTGGACTCTACCTGCAAACAATAAACAATATAATGCTTTAGAACGATATTCAAACGACTCAACTGTAAGGATTTAGCACTGAAAATATTGTAATAGAAAATTACCGAATAGTGGTCGTAATGTATAAATGCGTTACGAATAATGTATGTGCCGAAAATATGGTATTCATGTGGCCGAATTATTACTATTGCGTCACCCATTCTCTCGATCGTTGAAAGATTTCTATAAAGGACATTGTAAAGACAAATATCAAGGCCCATAAAAATCATGGAAGATATATTAAACAATTATAAGAGTATCTTAACATTGATGAAAATTATGCATTTTATTACGT
The DNA here is from genome assembly GCA_944319695.1 of Tiphia femorata. NCBI lineage: Eukaryota > Metazoa > Arthropoda > Insecta > Hymenoptera > Tiphiidae > Tiphia > Tiphia femorata. The sequence goes on from OX090902.1 coordinate 10,266,857, forward strand.
GAAACTGCCACCAGTCGCGACGATTTGTTTGTTGACCATGGCCGTAATATTTCTTTGTATTTGCGGTATTCCTATTGTATCATTGGGGGCCCTAATGTTCTCTCGAATACGAATGAGGGACCTATCCACTGATCTATTTACAGTCATCTACAAGAAAAAGCATTAAGGAAAATATCTGGCCAATAAAAAAGCTGTTATGTACACAATTAACTATACGTACGTTCAGTGTTACCAGCGGATAATCTTTCGTCTCATCTATGAAGGTGTGTTGAAGAAAATTCTTCAGACTTGTGCAGATCTGTTTTTTTAAGCACGACAACCCTATCTTATGGACTGCCGCCGTTACCTCCGCGGAAACTCGGTGCCAATTGGAAGGCAATTCGGTTGTCTCTTGACTGAAGCTTGTGTTTTTGAACAACCTGTAGCAATATGTGTTTATAGTATCTCATCGAATAAGAATATCGCAGAGAATAATACTATGCATATTGCAGTGTTCATACCACCGTTCGTCTATTGTACACGTGGTCACTTCGCAATCTTCGTCAACCACTTCATAATACCCATGCAATCCGTTTCGCTGCATAAAACAAATTTGCGCGGTGCCGATAAGATGATACATTGTAATATTGTTTCTCCGAGATTAAAGTACATTAGATTCATTCTTCCGTTGATACAGGGCAATCAAAAAGTAACGTAGAATCTATGCATTATAGTGAAAAATGATCCAACCAAAAGGTTCGGGATTCATAAAGTTCTGCTTTTGTGTGACCCCAAATTTGACCTTGGCCTCGGCTTTCTAAATCATTTGAAGGTCAACTTTCGTTTCTTAAACAGACATTCCTATTTTTGACTCCGAATTCGGTAAGAGCGGGAAATTTTACGTTGAGATTTGTGATCTCCTTGATCGACAAAATAACATTCAAGCCTGATTGTCAACGTCAAACACGTCAAACGTGGATCACCATCACCAAAAACGGAAACGTGAAAATTGTTTCGGACAATATTTGTAGGTAGACAGGGGTATATTCGTGACTTTGCTTACAATCTTCAAATCGTATTTCAAGGTTATTTCGAGGTCAAATTAAAATTTTTCTTTGGATACCCCCCATTGAACCCTTATCAAACCACAGTTTTTGGTTTCTCCCACTCTTAATCTTACCCAGGCTTTGGAGTCCTTCGTCAGTATGCGTTCACTTGCCTATCACGATTAGAATAGGTGCACGGATGAGGATAGATACACCCTAAATTATCACAGGCAACAGGACTCACTAGCATCGCAAAAGAGATAAATTCTTACCAAGTCCATGTTTGATATCCCTGGATAAAACTAAGAGTGAGAAATATCAAGACTGTGGTTTACTACGGGTTTAATAGATGTTTCCAAATGAAAATTTCAACTTAATCACCAAACAACCTTGAAACTCGATTTTAAGTCTATAATTAAGATAGCCCTGTCAAGCTACAAATCTTGTCTGAAACCATTTTCACGGTTTCATTTTTCGTGATGGTGACACATGTTTCAATGGCTTGACCTTGAAAATGAGCCGTGGATGATATGTTGACTTTCAAGAAGATAACATATTTAAACGTAAAATTTCCCGCTCTTTCCGTATCTGAAGTCAAAAATAAGAGTTCCCGATTAAAAATGGAAGTTGACCTTCAAATGACCGACAAGAGCGAGGCAAAGATCAAATTTGAGGTCGCATAAAAACAGAACTTTCTGGTACCCTAAATCTTTTGTTTGAATCTTTCTTCCCTGCGATGCATAGGTTCTGCGTTGGGGGGGGGGGCGTTATTTTTTAAGATCTTTTTACCAACAGATATGTATGTACGTGATAGCAAAATAATGTTCACTTACGACGATTTGGGCAGCTGCTCCGGCATGGCCTTTGTACTTCCATATGAATTCCCATTTATGGGACGTATTCTGCTTGCGATAGCCAGTATATGCATCGTACCGTACTTCTTTCGCGTGCGCTAAAAAATACGGATTGCGTCATACGAATTACTTCAAGACTTTTGCAAAAGAATTTACGCCTAGAAGAGTGTACGTATACCAACACGGAAAGTCGATGGCCGTAGAATTAATATAGGCATAGACAGTGTTCCTCTTAAAATCTCCTTTAATCTTAATGTCGATCATGTAAACCAGGACTTCCCCACCGTAAACCTCATACTGATCTAATGTCTCATTATCAACAAATTTGTAGTGCTCGTGGAGTGGGCACGCTGCAGTACAATAGTGACATCGTTAATGAATTGCGATTAAATCGTTCGAGATTATCCACACTTACACCTACGCTCGCATAAAGTTAGAGACCGGAATGAATATTACAATTGAAATTTATCCTAATATTCGTGGTACTCACTAATAAATTGAGGTCCTAAGGTGATTGCAAGCACCTTTACGGTCATCGACGCTAGGACAATTAGAAATGGTAAGGTAAGAAACATTTTAATGAGGACTACTGTCCTGTCGCACCGTTGAAGATGTTTCGACAATAAAAGGTGTTCACTTTGTCACAATACTGTTGCAGATATGAAAAAAACTTTACAAAAAATGACGCTTTATATACGCAGAAAATTGCATTTCCAAACACGAAGAGATAATGTAACGATAAGCATGTCGTTTCCTTCCTTATTGTTAGAGTACATTTCACCGCAGTTGTGTGTCCTCGAAATGTAGTTTTATGTCGAATGAAATTTTATACTTACGTTTCCGGCATAATAAGGAAACTTGCATGCGTTTTATTGTTAATAATCTTTTCTAGCTAGATATGCGACGATGATGCACGATTTCCACAGGATAGTACTAAGCATTTTGTTAGGGTAACAATTCAGAGAGTTGTTTGAATGTGTAGAATCTTTTCATCATTAAAACGCTGTTAATTCCCCGCGTATTTTTTAAGATGGGGTAGCCGAATTTATTCCAAACTGCCTTTTTAGGCACGACCATGAAGGGTATTATTTATTTAACTGGCTAAATCTGCAATTCAGAATTCCGCCGATAGCCATACATGTCCCTGTAAGGTGATTTCAGAATTTTAGCAAGAAGAACGCTTTTCGTTGGATTTTATTGGATTTACTTTTTGTAGAACAGAAACATTTATGCCTTTTTTCAGAAATATACATTAAAGTTTATCTAAAACAACTTATTCTCACTATGAAATTGATCATTATAAACATTATTGTTAAGTGGAGCAACCTGTTATGCAGAGAATATGTAAATTGAGGCTTCAGGAAACGTGTCCGCTGGAGGGTTAATCTACGTTAAAGTATTCACAATCTTCACTGTGCATCATAGAACAAATGTATAACAATCATAAATTCCAAATTCGAGAACTTTTTAAATCCTTCGAGGGGCAGAGTTTGGCCACGTACGGTACTTTCCGTCCTGGATATCGGGACGCGACTTTCTTAAGATTCTTCCTAACATTATTGTCTATTTTTGTGCCAAATATTATATGGTATAAATGCGTAGGACCAAAGTTACACATATTTACGTATATTCATTTTTAGAGTGGTTTCCCAATCATTTTGGAATGCTATAATGCTGCCAGTGTGTGATGCGAGTGTGTAGACATATTGTGATAAACATCGAACGAATAGTATTGTCCATCGGTACGCTCACAATTAGAATAACGTTTCTCAATGTCGCACAGTGGGCCGTTTGACGATTCTAGCTGGACAAAAATAGGAAAATCACTTTTTCACGGAAGCGAATGACAATTATTTATTTCGATAGTCAAGACCTCAAAGTATCCTGGTATATGCAATATTTCCTCTGAATAAGTCGTTAAATAAATTATAATTAACATTGAAGTCAGAGTAAGACTAGCTAACCAAAGTAGTCGTTTCAAGTCACCTGCATTCAATCTTACACCACACAAGTGTTTGTGGGACGATAAGTTTCGTTGATGGCTTGATATATAAGTACAGATCTCTAGTTTACAAAACCTTTCGGTTTCTTGCTGTAACTCAAATGGTTTTCGTGTAGCACCATTTTCAATTGTTATGTGCAACTTTTCGTAATTCTCATATATAATTAGACTTACAATTTGAGTGCTGCGGAGTTCCGCGATGGGCTTTGGTGCGTTTGAAAGCTTATTCCTTACCCTCTCGAATGCCACAAAATTTGGGTGCGGTCGCCTGCGGCTCCGGTTGTTATTTCAATTGTTATAAGTAACCGCGCGGTACATCCCATAGTATATCTCCAGAATTAATCAAATTCTGAAGAAACGGCTCATTGGATTGGAATAAAATTTGACAGATTAATCGAAGATGTACTATTGTGCTTATATTAAACTTTCCAGACCGCCATTTGTAGCCGTTTCAAAATGTCGGTTAATGATATTCATAGCAAAGTTGTATTCTCTTGAACTCTCGTCGGAACTAGACAAAAGTTGAAAGATACGTGCAAATTATGTCAAAAAGTATATTGTCAAATTTTTAAACTTTTGTCTTGAAACGACTACTTTGGTTAGCTAGTCTTACTCTGACTTCAATGTTAATTATAATTTATTTAACGACTTATTCAGAGAGGATATTGCATATACTAGGATACTTTGAGGTCTTGACTATCGAAATAAATAATTGTCATTCGCTTCCGTGAGAAAATGATTTTCCTATTTTTGTCCAGCTAGAATCGTCAAACGGCCCACTGTGCGGCACTGGGGTCGTAAATCAAAAGCCACAAAAGGGACATAAATCGAGGAATTACTGTATACGTATATCAATACATATATAATATATCAATATATATATATACAGGGTGTCCCGCAATTGGTGTAATCCCCGCGAAAGGGTTGTAGCTGAAATAATTCTAAACACCAAAAAAAAAAAAATTAGGGTTATGGTTAGGGTTAGGGTTAGGGTTAAGGTTAGGGTTAGGGTTAACCCTAATTTTTTTAAGGTTAACTAACCCTAACCTTAACCCTAACCCTAACCCTAACCATAACCCTAATTTTTTTTTTTTTTTTTTTTTTTTCCTCTACGGACGCGCTCATTCGCCTGTTTTTTCTTAAGAATTCAAAAATTAAGGAAAAACATAGGCGAATGAGCGCGCCCGTAGAGGAAAAAAAAAAAAAAAATTAGGGTTATGGTTAGGGTTAGGGTTAACCCTAATTTTTTTAAGGTTAACCCTAACCCTAACCCTAATTTTTTTTTTTTCCTCTACGGGCGCGCTCATTCGCCTATGTTTTTCCTTAAGTTTTGAATTCTTAAAGAAAAACAGGCGAATGAGGAAAAAAAAAATATTAGGGTTATGGTTAGGGTTAGGGTTAGGGTTAACCTTAAAAAATTAGGGTTAACCCTAACCCTAACCATAACCCTAATTTTTTTTTTTTTTCCTCTACGGGCGCGCTCATTCGCCTATGTTTTTCCTTAATTTTTGAATTCTTAAGGAAAAACAGGCGAATGAGCACGTCCGTAGAGGAAAAAAGAAAAAAAAAATTAGGGTTATGGTTAGGGTTAGGGTTAACCCTAATTTTTTTAAGGTTAACCCTAACCCTAACCCTAACCCTAACCCTAACCATAACCCTAATTTTTTTTTTTTTTTTTTTTTTTTCCTCTACGGACGTGCTCATTCGCCTGTTTTTCCTTAAGAATTCAAAAATTAAGGAAAAACATAGGCGAATGAGCGCGCCCGTAGAGGAAAAAAAAAAAAATTAGGGTTATGGTTAGGGTTAGGGTTAACCCTAATTTTTTAAGGTTAACCCTAACCCTAACCATAACCCTAATATTTTTTTTTTTCCTCATTCGCCTGTTTTTCTTTAAGAATTCAAAACTTAAGGAAAAACATAGGCGAATGAGCGCGCCCGTAGAGGAAAAAAAAAAAAATTAGGGTTAGGGTTAGGGTTAACCTTAAAAAAATTAGGGTTAACCCTAACCCTAACCATAACCCTAATTTTTTTTTTTTTTTTCCTCTACGGGCGCGCTCATTCGCCTATGTTTTTCCTTAATTTTTGAATTCTTAAGAAAAAACAGGCGAATGAGCGCGTCCGTAGAGGAAAAAAAAAAAAAAAAAAAAAATTAGGGTTATGGTTAGGGTTAGGGTTAGGGTTAAGGTTAGGGTTAGTTAACCTTAAAAAAATTAGGGTTAACCCTAACCCTAACCTTAACCCTAACCCTAACCCTAACCATAACCCTAATTTTTTTTTTTTTGGTGTTTAGAATTATTTCAGCTACAACCCTTTCGCGGGGATTACACCAATTGCGGGACACCCTGTATATATATATATTGATATATTATATATGTATTGATATACGTATACAGTAATTCCTCGATTTATGTCCCTTTTGTGGCTTTTGATTTACGACCCCAGTGCCGCACAGTGGGCCGTTTGACGATTCTAGCTGGACAAAAATAGGAAAATCATTTTCTCACGGAAGCGAATGACAATTATTTATTTCGATAGTCAAGACCTCAAAGTATCCTAGTATATGCAATATCCTCTCTGAATAAGTCGTTAAATAAATTATAATTAACATTGAAGTCAGAGTAAGACTAGCTAACCAAAGTAGTCGTTTCAAGACAAAAGTTTAAAAATTTGACAATATACTTTTTGACATAATTTGCACGTATCTTTCAACTTTTGTCTAGTTCCGACGAGAGTTCAAGAGAATACAACTTTGCTATGAATATCATTAACCGACATTTTGAAACGGCTACAAATGGCGGTCTGGAAAGTTTAATATAAGCACAATAGTACATCTTCGATTAATCTGTCAAATTTTATTCCAATCCAATGAGCCGTTTCTTCAGAATTTGATTAATTCTGGAGATATACTATGGGATGTACCGCGCGGTTACTTATAACAATTGAAATAACAACCGGAGCCGCAGGCGACCGCACCCAAATTTTGTGGCATTCGAGAGGGTAAGGAATAAGCTTTCAAACGCACCAAAGCCCATCGCGGAACTCCGCAGCACTCAAATTGTAAGTCTAATTATATATGAGAATTACGAAAAGTTGCACATAACAATTGAAAATGGTGCTACACGAAAACCATTTGAGTTACAGCAAGAAACCGAAAGGTTTTGTAAACTAGAGATCTGTACTTATATATCGAGCCATCAACGAAACTTATCGTCCCACAAACACTTGTGTGGTGTAAGATTGAATGCAGGTGACTTGAAACGACTACTTTGGTTAGCTAGTCTTACTCTGACTTCAATGTTAATTATAATTTATTTAACGACTTATTCAGAGGAAATATTGCATATACCAGGATACTTTGAGGTCTTGACTATCGAAATAAATAATTGTCATTCGCTTCCGTGAAAAAGTGATTTTCCTATTTTTGTCCAGCTAGAATCGTCAAACGGCCCACTGTGTGTCGGTCGGGAACCGCTTCCGAAGCGCTTACGAAACGTTCCAACTTCAGCTAGCTAATCCGTATATTTACTGCGTTCCTTAAGTCAATTTTATAATATGAGAAAACATCATTTGAATTTTAATGTATGTATGTACGTGTAATAATTGGTCTACTATGAGGGTAGTTTAAATTTGTATATTTGGATTTCTTTGATGCTATTTATTTATACATATTTGCTTGCTGGAGATTTTAATTAATTAATCTGCATTTTCATACTATGTGTACCTATGCTCATAATCTGCTAGGAAAGTTCGACTACCATGCCCCACTTCCCTTGAATTGGACATGCATGGGCCGAAAATAGTATCCATGTATTCGAATGCATTGTTCAAAGCCCGCGGCAGGGAATCTTTGATTACTTTTTTCAGGTCACCAGACCACAATTCGGAATATGATGATCCCAATGTGGCGACCACAGAATGGAACATGCTCGAGCTATCAAACTTATATGTTAATATGCCTATTTGCTTAACATTAATGTGTTGCGAAATTACATTGCAATCCTTGGCAGATAACAACCGGCTTCCTTGAATTTGCATGTCTTTTATGGATACAAACATTTTACCATTACCGGTTGCAATTTTGGAATGTACCTGCAAAGAATAAACAAAATAATGCTGTAGAACGATATTCAAACGATTCTACTGTAAGGGTTCGACACTGAAAATATTACAATAGGAGATTACCGAATAGTGGTCATAACGTATCAGTGCATCCCGAAGAATGTATGTACACGTGATGTTGTATTCGTGTGGCCGAATTATGGCTACTGCGTCACCTATTCTTTCGATCGTCGAAAGATTTCTATGAAGAACATTGTAATGATAAATATCAAGGCCCATAAAAATCATGGACGATATATTAAACAGTTATAAGAGTATCTTAACATTGATGAAAATTATGCATTTTATTACGTGAAACTGCCACCAGTCGCGACGATTTGTTTGTTGATCATGGCCGTAATATTTCTTTGTATATCCGGTATTTGTATTGTATCATTGAGGGCCCTAATGTTGTCTCGAAAACGAATGAGGGACCTGTCCACTGAACCACTTACATTCGCCTAAAAGGGAAAGCAGTAAAGAAAAAATACGTGGCTAATACATCTACACAGTTAACTGTACGCACTTTCAGTGTTACCGGTGGTTTCTCTTCCTCCATATCTGCGAGGGTATGTTGAAGAAATTTCTTGATAGTAGTCCTTACCTGTTCTCTTAAACAAAACAAACCTGCCTGACGAACTGCCGTCGTTACGTCCGCGGAAACTCGGTGCCAATCGGGAGGCAAATCGGTTGTCCCATGAATTAAGCTTGTGTTTTTGAATAACCTGTACGAATATGCATCTACAATGTCTTATCGAATAAGAATATCGCAGAGAATACTCTACATATTGCAGTGTTCATACCACCGTTCGTCTATTGTAAATGTGGTCACTTCGCAATCTCCGGCAATCATTTCGTAATACCCGTGCAATCCGTTCTTCTGCATAACAAATTTGCACGATGCCGATAAAATGATACATTATAATATTGTTTCTTCGATACTAAATTACGTCAAATTCATTCTTCCACTTATACATATACCAACAGATAGCAAAATAGTGTTCATTTACCACGAGTTGGGCAGTTGCTCCGGTGTGGCCTTTATACTTCCATAGAAATTCCCAATTACGGGTCCTATTCTGCAAGCTAATAACGCTATTTTTACTCTGCTCTACTTGCTTCGCGTACGCTAAAAAAACACAAAACACAAATTACGTCATACAAGTTACTTAAAGACTGTCGCAAAAAAGTGTTTACGTGCAGAAGAGTGTACATATACCAACATGAAAAGTCAATGGTAGTAGAGTTAATATAGGCATAAACAGCGTGCCTCTTAACATCCTCTCTAACATCGATGTCCTCTATATAAACCAGGATATATCCACCGAAAATCGCATAGAGATCTAATGTCTTCTTATCAATAATTTTGTAGTGGTGGTTGTGCATGCACGCTAAAATGTAATAATAGTGGCACCGTTGACGACTTCTACATGCCCATAAAGTTAGAAACCTAGAACCCTTTACTTACTATGAAATTGTGGACCTAGGCTGATGGTGATCACCGTTGAGCCCAACGATGCTAGGACAAATAGTATGGCAATAAACATTTTGACGAGTTGTTACTTCTTCAACAATTGCTGTTTTACCGCACCATCAAAGATATTTCGGTAAAAAAAAAGTGTTCGGTTTGTCACAATACTATAGTAGATATGAAAAAAACTCTACAAAAATCGGCGCTTTATATGTACGCACTGAAGTTGAATTGTGTCGTGTCGAGACGTAAGGAGAGAATGTACCACCGATAAACGCGTTCGTTCTCTTCCTTATTGTTAGTGTACATTTTACTGCAGTCGTGTGTCCTCGAAATGTGGTTTTATCTCGAACAAAATTCTGTTATTGCGTTTGATGAAAAAGGAGAACGAGTATATGCGTTGTATTCCTAATAATTTTTTATTGCTAGAGATATACGAAATGTTACGACTCACAGCGGGTATTCGATCCGAAAACGTAGCTAAAAGTCGATGTTTCATTTTCGTTCTACAATAAAAACAATTTCTTCCCCGTACACCTAACAAGGGAACATATTGAACCCGCACACGTCGATTTTAATCAATCTTATATGACATATAAATAGTTCTCAGAAAAAGATTCGACACGTATTGCCTTTAATGGCCAATATCCGTGTTACGGGGATGAAAACAGCCCTGGAAGTTAACCAATAAGACTATATTTTTGGGAATATCTTGGAAACTACTAACAAGTAGTAAGTGTAGGAAGAAATTTTGTTTAGAGATTGTGCGCCTTTAAGTATCGAACTTAATGTCACGAAAAATTTGCAAGGAAAACTCATTTGTTCAAATAATAAATGAACAATTTTATTTTAAGCAATTTCTCTTGTATCCATTTTCGCGCAAAATTATACATATACGTAAACTATGGATCAAAATAGAGGACACGTGTTTTTGGTTTTGCTTTTTTTTTACCGTTTAACAATAACTATTAAATGCGCAATTCTCTCCCACTTCTTACTAACAGAACTGTTACATTGAGCTTGTTCTGTAACACGGAAAACTTCTACAATGTTTCCAGTTATTGTTATTTGTATTTGTTGTTATTAATTATGCTTTTAATTAGCAGAAAGGATATCGCAAAGGTAGTGTAATCAAATCTCGAACCATTAAATGATATATTTTCACATCTCAACCATACATTCGTGAGCTGTTATCACCTCTTAAATTGAACGTTCCGTGATTCCTCGCTACGAAATGAACGAAAGGAAAGCTTAACATCGCTACAATTCTGCAGATCTTAATTGATGGTCGTACTAGCAGGATGGTAATTATAAATTGAGGTTGAAATTTCGAGTGTCAAATACGGCGGCAGCCTTGTTTGTTCCTGCAAATCGCCATATTCGACAGGCGCCACTCGTGAAACCTGCAGTTTTGATTTTCTATACATATCAATACAACCGAATATACTCGTTAGACGGTGTTGTGCTTATTTGCTCTCACCCGAAACAACTGAAATATTTTACGTAAAACAACATTTTTTTGTTTTTTTTTTCAATATTCGTTAATGTTCTTCGGTATTTTAAGAAAATAGAGAATTAAAAAATTGCTGGAAAAACGATCGCTTCTGAATTCTTAATTGGTGAAACGATAGGACTTGTCTTAACTTCTGGCTCTATTTATGTCGCCAATGACTACAGTCACCCGTTATCTTGTGCCGAGTAACTATAGTCATCGGTCGTATGTAGGTGGCGCTTTGTAGCGAGTGACTACAGTCACCCTTAGTAGCGACAGAATTAAGTGCTTAATATTACATGGCACATCAAACTGCAAGAGACTTTCCCTTTACAATTCTAGGGATATATAAAGTGGTGAAAATTATCAGTAGAACAGTCTTTGATGATAATTTACGTATACTGTTTTCTTTTTCTTTTTGTTTTTTAAGGAAAGTTTCACTTGGAACTCAACATCTACGTAATTACATTAAATATAATTTACGGATATATTCCACTTTTGCGAGTCTTTTCATAAACCTTCCTAAATACTCCATGTTCCGTTGCATGTTGATCGCGGAAAAACTTTGTGTTTTGCAATAATTGTGTAATAATAAAGTACAGAAAACTGGCAGTAGCACAACCGTTCGTGAAACTTTTCAAGGTCTATTTTTTCTTAAACGTAAGAGAGAGGAAGGGAGGAGACAGACAAATATGAACATGCGCGCCGTTCGAAGTGTAAAACCTTACCCATTTTTCAATGCGCAGAGGTTGTCAAGAAGGATAGACAATCTTTTAATACCAGTGGATTTGCACATCAAGTTCCATTTATTTCGCTATATATTTGGTTATATATGTATATCGCAACTTCACTGAAACTACATAATGTAAGCGCACCTTTTCTCCGTTGCATTCAATTTAATGCCGGCCTTCTCATTTTCTGCTATCACAATTTTATCATTCATCTCATGGATCGTAATACTGCGACGTAAGAAACTATCCCGTGCATCAGCTGAAATATATAAACGCTATGAGTTTCTTTGTCGGTTAAGTGTGATATTGACACTTGGTATTACGCACTGATGTGAATGATTCGCAGGAAGCAGGAGTTACTTTACCCAGGAGTAGTATAGATGGATTCATACTTCTTTGCATTATTAAGAGTGCTAATTTTTGTTCACTCACCGTAGCCGTATACCACGATGAGTTATACCTGCATATACGTATACATATAACCAGTAGATATGTATCTTATGCAGAATGTATTTTTATCTAATACATGCTCACTCGCACAATGACATATGGTTAATGTATTCAAATGTATACTAGTGCCAAATTTCACATTCAATTTTAGGGATTGGACAGGAAGTAATTCACACGCAGTGATGAGTGACTGTGGTCTAGTGAGAAAAGTTACAATCGCATACATTCCATTTTTACGTGAGAAACACGAAGAGAATATAAAACCAACATTTTGTACAATATGGCAGAACTTCGATCAATTAAGTTTTGCCCAGCGTACATGTACATAATTAAATAAGCAATTTCACCAAACGCGCAGATTACAAATTGCACGAAGCCATCCATTTGGTCTACAAATAGTATAATCTGAAAAAGAAAGTTTGACAAAACGATGGCGAAACAATTGTTAGGCTAGAATCTGACTTACACAAAATATATGAAAACTGATGGTAATTACTCCGAGAACTATACTAACGAAGGTAGTCCACTGATAAGACGTTGCAAGGTCCTCGGTAAACCTAAAAATTATCAAGCAGCGATTTTACGTTTATTCAATGTCATATCGCCAAATCGTCCTACCTATGTATGGCACTTAAATAAATATATTGAATTATTTTCTTTTTTTAGTAGGAAGATTAAATTGACAATTATTTTGATATTTATTCTCTCTTTCCTTTAACGTCACTTTTCGAACATGTTTAAATTAAAACTTTCTGTCCTAGTATGTAAATAAAGACGGCAATGGAATACAAACTTTATCGCCTTCTCGTGATACCTTACACCTTCCATAATTTTCAATCGATAGTCTATACTTTTTCTTGGTGTGCATATATCCACGTCATCTTCGTCGAAAGCATGTAAAAATTTATAGCTGAAAGATTTACGAAATATAGCTATTCTAATGGTACCTAGGTATCGTCAAAAGCCTTTATCTTGCGGAAACGAAAACTATAACGACAATTTTGAATCCCCGTGAAGTAGACACCCCAAAATTGGATTTTTTTTTGAAAACAATAAGAGTTCTAGGTGTGAAAACAATAGTTCTAGAGTTCTTTATAATTCCCGAGAAATTTCAGACTCAATTTTCAAAGTGTTAACGATCAATTTTTACCTTAAAAACTATCAGAAATTCTAGAACTATTCCACATCTACTAGAAAATGCCAAAAAAATTAATTTTATTAACTTTGGAGTACTAGCCATATTCACTCCCCGTAACATCGAATGCGAAATTCATAGCTTTAATCGACGCAATTATTCTCGGGAACTATCAGGATCCCTAGAACTATTGTTGCTACGTCCAGAACTCTTAATTTTTACGAAAATAATCCACTTTTTAAGTCCCAACTTCACAGGGGTCAATTCTGATATTTGAGGTAGAAGAAAAATTATCAAGATATTTCTACATGTTTCGTACGTCAAGCTTATACATTTCATGCAATATTAATTTTATTTTACCCGGCAATTCTGAATATCCCGCAAACATGGTGAATGTAAACTACTAGCATCGAGTCGGTGGCAATAAATACCGTTGCAAGTATAACGCCTCCTACAGACACCTGTAATGCTAGTGGATAAAAATATTTTTGTCCGGCAGTAACGTATTCATTTGAGTAAGGATATCGTCGTAAGCGAGTTTCATTAAGTGGAATGACAAGATCGAGAAAAACTGGCCAGAACGACAGTAATCCGTAGATGGACATGAATAAATAACTGGAAGCTGAAATTTCCATGATTAATCAGACATGACTAACCATTGTGCACCCGTTTCATGGGCAATTGATATTCTGCAGAGTATCAATCGACTTACAAGGATATACATTCAACTCCCCAAAGCAGATTTCAATGAAATTAATGAATTTATTATTACATTACTGCATCTTATACTCACACGCACAAAGTAATGCATATAGTCTTCCTTGTTCACTGCTCGAACACATAATCAAATGTTCTTGTGGATTACTCAATGAGTCCCAATTACGTTTAACAGTTTCTATGAGCGCTTTTACCTATGTCGGTTACGTCATTCCTATTAATGATTCTTCCGTTCAAACTATTCATCTAATTTACATCCTACTTCCTACTTTGTCTTCGCAGAAACAATGATAGAGATATTTCTGCGTGGCGATGCACACTATGGTCCAATTTGCTGTCATTTCGGCGAATCCGCTTATTGTCCGACTTGAGTTGAGGAATACCGTCAGCTAAAACGGGAAGACTTTTAGATAGTATGCGAATAATCGAACAGTGTAACAGGGTAACGCCTATATCTTCGGTGGATTATTTCGTCGACTATTTCGTTTATTGCGAGCCAACGCAAACAAACTGACTTACCGATATTATAAGAAACGCCATTAGATAAATAATAATAAAACTTCTTCTTAGATATTTCTCGAACAAGTCCTGTTCAGGCCACAGACCAAGAAATAATAAAAACTTCCGATTCAAGTTGTAATACCGATGCTCGAACAAGTTCATGCACGCTTGCTGTCTGACACTCATCTGTCGACTCAGGAGCAACGCAGACTAAGTGCGAACTGAGCAATGAGTCGATTGCATTGCGCATTCAAATGCTTTTTACCTACGATATGTCTCCTATGAATACATCCCTAGAGAGGCATAATTTCTTTCTGTCCATTAGGAACAATTTTTACGTATTCGCACGGAAGGAATAATAGTCACAAGTTGCATAATAGCCATGTAGCACGAATGGTCGTGTATTTATGCATTAAAATAAAATGAATGAAATTTGAGATCTGCGGCGAGCGAACCTCATTCCGATCAATTCACATAATTGTCTTCCAAGCGAGGCTATAAGTCCGCTGAAAAGTTTCTCCCCTTGACGACGAATCGATCGCTACGATAATACATTGAACGTAAGTCACGATTTCCTTAGGCTTTCGCGACAATTTTTATTAAACCATCGAGCCTCATGTCGCATAACACCTACATTGTACTCGAGAGAAAGGAAAAATCGATAAAACTAAGAATCGGGGGGAAACAGGAGAAAATAGTCTTCTTGTGCCGCCACTCTCCGACGGATGGCACATTCTCTTTGGAAAGAAGAGAACTCGAGGAAGGGACGACGGAATAAATTCCTAAACGCGAATAGTTGCCCGTCGACGCGTGGCATAATCTTCGACGCTTCCGGAGGACTCATAAATCTCGGTGGGAGGATCGTGGCAGCTGCGGTGGAGGAACTTGCCTCGCGCCACTGTTCCCCGCCCAAAACGCCCTGGGACGTTTATGACTTTCGCTCTGTTTCAGACGCCACTTGCCACCGGGGCCGGCGAGTTGCTCCCGTGCATCCACGTGCAGGGGACGTATACGAGGACGACGGGTTGCACGCAGGTGGCAAGTGGCGTGGCGTGCGTACTACACGCGGACCGCGTTTCACTCGCGTCCGAGACACTTCGTGGCCTAGCGTGAGCCAACGAGCATAAGCGACGTCGCCAGCCGCGATAAGATTTAGCGGCCGGCACAAAGAGACTCGATAGAAAGCTTTTCTTCGCGGCTTCGTGCCGCTAAGGGTCACGTGTTCCATGGGTAATATTATCGCAATGCTTCGCAACTGTTTTTCTACTTTTTTTAAATCTCCGCTTTGACTTTCTCTTTTCCTTATTATTAAGTCACCCGGCGAATTAAAGGGCTCGCCGTTAATTGGACTCGCGATTAGCAGCCCAGGTTGATACTCGGGGAGAGCGTTGGAATTCGACGCGAGGCGGAGTGGAATTTGTCGCGGTGAGAACGTCAAGAAAGAGGGACAGGTACCTCGCACGCTTTTTATTTCGCTTTATGAACCTCTCTCGACCATCCGGTAGAGACAACCGCGCAACGAAACGTCGACAGTTTCGGTGTCGGGACTCTCAACTGCGGTTCCATTAAATTTCTCAAGTCTAAACAAATAAGTGCCGGGGGAGGGTATCGCCGGGAATGCTTCCGGCGTTTCAGCGTGGAAGGCTACCTCAGGAAACCGAAGCGTCCCGTCCAGAGGATATTGCTCGTACGTGACCTCTGCGAGCGATCTTCGTTTTGCGCGCGCCACTCTTCCGAGAGAGGACGTCTGCCGGTAAACCGTCTGGCGGGCTCAGTGTCAACAGAAATCCCGCGAAACGTCGCGCAGCATCGGTCGGCGGAAGTAAGACACAGAGGCCATAAACCATTTCGGACGCTTTAAACGTGCGGGCGGGACTTGGGTCTCGCTCCGGCGGAAAATAAGCGGTGGCGGCACGATGCGTAAGCGAAAGCGCGAGCCAAGTTGAGCTGCGAACGGCGCGGCGGGCTAATTTTCCCCGGAGAGAGATTAACCTCTCGCGGAAAGAAGGGAAAGAGAAAGAGGAGAAAACTGTCCGAGGGCCGTAAGGGAAGAATGGGGTGACTACGATGGAAAAAAGGGACGGAGTGGAGAGGCAGGGGGAGAATCTTAAGGAGCCAGCCTCTTACCGAGGGTAGATACACGTAAGAAGAGCTTGCGGTCTCGAGAGCCCCAAGATGGTGGTGAAGAAGCCGCGGTTGAGGAATGGTACATAGAGCGAGGACGAGGAGAGCGACGCGTCCCTCTCTCACAGGCGCGCGCGCGCAGCTATCTGCTACTTTGCATTTCGTTGTTATTCAGAAATAGTCGCAAACCATCCCCTCCGTCCTCGCCACCACCGCCGTCACCGTCCCACTCCCGTTCCACGGACTACTCTCTGCCGGACCACCAGGCGCATCCTCCCTTTCTCTTTCTGCTTCCACAACTTCCACCACTATCCAACCTGCTCTTCCTCCGTTCCATCCTCATTCTCATCCTCCTTTGGATCCCCCTTCGTTCTCTTCCTCCCACTATCTTCTTACCGGTACCACCCCCACCTCTCACCCCCTTGGCCACTTCTTACCCAACGAGATGTTTTATTAATGAAAATGAAGGAGCTTCTTATATTTTCCTTGCCTCGTGCACCCCTCCTTTTCCTCTCTTTCCCTCTCACCCGTTGGAACCACCCCTTCCCTCTTCCTCGCATGTTCTCTCTCTTCTCAAAAGCCACCCTGGCTCTTCCTTCCGCCACTACTGTTTCCATTTTCCCCGACATTCTCGCTATCCGTGCGGCCCAACCGTCTCCATCTCTTCATCCTCTTCCTCCTCCTCATCCACCCG
Organism: Tiphia femorata; assembly: GCA_944319695.1. Lineage (NCBI taxonomy): Eukaryota > Metazoa > Arthropoda > Insecta > Hymenoptera > Tiphiidae > Tiphia > Tiphia femorata. Next base: position 10,284,151 of record OX090902.1, read on the forward strand.
CGTCTCGTCTCGCCTCCGACCACCCGACCTTACCTCCTCGCCACCCCCGCGCCACCATCAGTTCCACCATTGCTCGGGGGTGGTAATATTACTTGCCGTATACCGTACACCGGACCGGCCTCCGGGGGATGCGACAACGAGCACAGCGCGAAATTAATTCAGACTCGTATCGCCTCGCACGCCTCGCTACGCGCACCCGGACGGAATTTGAGGAAAAAGAACGGAGGAGGTGGAGGAGGAAGAGCAGGAGGAGCGCGTTTTGATATCAAAAACGGGAGGTAACGATCCCCGGGACCGGCGGGTGGAGCGGCAGGTTCCTCCGAACCCCGGCCAACGCCTTTGATATCCTCCGCTTTATTAATCTTAACTCGCGCTCCAGAGTCACGGCGAGTGCACGCGAAACGTGACGGTTTCCTACGTACGAAACGAACCGGGTAGATCGGGCGAAGTGGGTGGCGCACCTGAAGACTTCGTTAGTTGGGCCAAGTAATTAACGATGGTATCCACTTAGGTCTAATCCTGAAGTGACGCGAAACGAGGTGTTCCGATGGCCTTGGAGTTGCCAGTAACGAGTTCATTATTATTTCTCCCTGAAAGAAGAGGGTGGTACCCATCGGGCGAGATCCCGCCACGTGATTTTGTATTATTCACAATAATGCGGGACGGTGGAACCGTGCTCGCGGTTGGAAGGATCTTAAAACGTACAGTTTCAAAAGCTCTATATTTAACGGATATAATCGGATAAAGATTTAGTTACCAGCTAGCAACTTCGAGGACCGGGAGAGAGCGCCACAAACGGATAATGGATTCTTCATCCGATTATAGCGTTACAGAATAGTCGGCCTCTAGCACAGGAATGGTTTTTGCAATTTTTTGCACACTAAAATCTCCGCGTTTTACATTTCATATTCGTGCGCAAGGAACTCCGAGAGTACGTGCGATTTATCAAACTCAGCTCGTGAAGGTACCTTAAATAATATAATGGCGTAATTAACGGCCCCCGCAATCTCCATAATTGATCGAACCGATGCGAGCCATAAAGCACGCTTCGCGCGCCATTCGAAACCTTCAAGCGGAATTAACGAATCAACAATCGGCTTCGTTTGCCGAGGCCTTTGATATCTCCCGCTCGTTAGACTCACGCGACCCTCGCGTGGCCCACCAATTCTCGAACGAGTCCGCTTTGTCCGGCTCTCGCGGCCCGCAGTCTTTCATTGGGAACGGTTTGCGAGCCGCAAAGGTGAGCGAAGGTTTTCGTTTAATGATGCCTCGCGAGCGTTCGACTCCACTCGGCCTTTTCGTGCGAGAGACGACGACGGTAGCCACGAAATTAACGCGAGCGTGATTGGCGAACGTGTGAGCGCGCGGGTGGCCGAGTGCGTACGTGCATATCGGCAATTAAGGTACGGTGTGACCACTGGGATTTGCAATAAAGTCACCACTGGAACGCGAAGGAATTAACATACGTGTGCCGATAAATCGCAAGTGCCCACTCCGCGACGCGGATTGAAATCGTTTTCGCGAGGAATTAATTTAACGAGACGCGTTCGTTTGTAGTGAAATTAATACGCGTCCCACTCGCGATATAACTCGACGCAATCGAGACAGCCGCGAGAGTTACTTGCGGTTCATTTTATTGCCGCACCCTATTCCCACTTCCACGTATTAAAAGAATCCCAAGAGCTTCCATTATCCGGAATCAAGCGGTTCTCTCGTTAAAACTGCTACGTACCCTCTCACCTATAAACGCCCCCGTAGCAGCCTTTCTCACTGCGAAACGATAAACTCGAGTAGCGCACCGAAGCCATTGCGATCGTTTGCAAGATCAAAATGGGTTCTTGGCGGGCGGAGGCAAACGAACGGGAGTAGAGAAGAGCACGAAGATTGGATTGCGAGTTGTTGCGATCGACAGCCCGCAAAGATGGCCATGAGAGGGTCAGGGAGTTCGAAGGAAACGGCAGCCGGAAGCGGGGACAAAGCGATCGAGCGAGAGAGGAAGTACGGTGGTTTGCAAGGCACATAAATGCGCGATCGAGCGGTGGGCGACTGGTCAGGCGGGTTGGCAAGGGTTGCAGCTCGTGTCCTTCGTCCTTCGCGGCTCATCCCTTTAGAAGCCGCGCAGCCCATGTCCCTTGGCCTGCCACGCTGACCAGCGGTTATACTCGCTAATCCACCGGAAGCCTTTGCCCAGTCGGATTATATCAGTTGGCAAGCTCCACGGCCACCGCAACAGCTGCTTCCCTTTCCCAATCCCAAAGGCTAATTCCCATTTCGTTTGCGTCGAGACGATTCGACCTGCTGGTCGTCGCGAGCGAATAACATCGTTGTTGTTTTCGACCGAAAGAAAGAAGGCAGGGGACGTAAACACATTAACCGCGAGGGAAAGCACTACGCGTCGCGCATTAACATTTGAGATAACTCCGGATCGAGCCCCGAACCGGAACAAAGGGACGGAATATCAAATTTCCTACGCTGTTTCCAAGCGCGCTGCCAGGACATTCGGAATCGTAGAACTCCTGATAGTTCAGAGTGGTGTGCGTTATTGGCCTGACGCTGTAAACAGTATTTATAGAGGATTGGGAGGTGAAGGGGGGGGGGGCTGAGTTTTCGCAACGGCAAAGGCAGGGAGCATGAATGTATGCATATGTATTACATACACGTACACACGTGTTTATTTATATGGCTGTTTACAGCACGTATGTATTGTCCGGGCTGAATCAACATGCGTCTGGTAATTGTAATTACTACGGTCAGAGGGCAAACTGCGCGGCGGTGGCGCGACTGTGTTTTGCAGAGCGAGTTAATTACGAGAACGGAGTCTATTATCCTGGCACAATGTCAAGTCATAGCGGTGTCGTTTGGATGCGCGGTTAATGCCTAAATTTAATTTCCCCCGCAGTGGTAGCGGCAGCGGCACCGACCACCGGAATCTCTCTTTCCCTCCGCGTTCCTCCTCCGCGCTCCTCTTCCTCCTTTCGCTACCCACGCCACACCCCACACAAACACCGCCGTGCACGCACACACAATTGGTCCCCGCCCGTCTCGCTTCATCCCTCACGACCTCTCGTTGTCGCAGTAATTTTATTGGCCGTAAACATCAATCGTCTTGGGCCGTTACTTGGGAATTTCACGGCAAGGGGTCGTAATACGTATCATTCCTCCTTCGGACTGGAATTATTAATTTAACGCGGTAGGAAGCGGTGCCGGTCGGTTCGCAACAGCGGGAATGCAATCTCAATTAAACGTTCCGCTCGTGCAGTTTATTATCTCGTTGACCTCGCCCCCACCACCGATTGCTATCCTCCACCTTCTATCATCCCGTTCCATCGTTCCTCCCCGTGTCTCCTTCTTTCGTCTGCTCGCGCGCCCGACAACAGTGCCTCCTTGTCGATCCCGAGGACAATGTAGCGCGAGACACGATTATCTATCTTGCAAAGAGATTACGTAATAATCCTTGATATCCGAACAGGACGAAGCAACGGGGACTAGCGTGGGCTCTTACGGTAAAGGGAAGGCAAAGAATCGAAGCGCTTCGCTATTTCAAGAGAAAAAAAGAGAGAAAAGGGGACCTTCCTACGTGTACGAGTACTCGTCGTGAAGTTTCCCCACCGTCGCCGGTAAGTTTCGGTCCCGAAGCGTGGCGCTAGGCAGTTTCGCGCGCACCCTCACCACCTCTCCCTCCCGCCCGTAGGGAAACACGTACGGGCGCTTTATATGCGTGCGACGCGGAACCGGGCCGGGGTCCTCCTCACCCGGAAGCTACGGTAGTTTCGTGCCGTTATACCATTTCGCCGCGCGTCCGGATGGAGGACTCGAGCTCGCTACGAAATTAAATAAACCGTCTGCTCTTCGGCAAGGGTGCGCTTCGCGCGTCCTTGTTCCCGCGAGCATCTCGACACGCGGAATTCTCCCGTAACTACTTCGTCCGTCCACCCCTGCGCGTCTCCTCTCCAGGATGCTCCCGTTTCTCACCCCCGGTGGAGTGACAAAGTTCCCTCTCGGTCCGCTTCTTCCTCGAGCTTTTAGTAGTACCTACTTGTCGTCCTTGTTGTTGTTGCCGTCCACGCCGTTCTTGTCTTCGTCCGACTCACCCCGTGTGTCGTCGTTACTCCTGGATACTCGGTACGTCCAAATAATTCTCGCGCTGTGTCATGGCCGAGGCGCAAATAGGTTCGCGGAAACTTTAGCTCAGATTAGTCCCAACAGCGTGGCACCCTGTGCTACGTGCGTAAGAAACTAGGCGATGCTGGATGTCGGAGAGGGACGGAAGCACGTTGAGGACGGAGACAAGGGGTTAAAGGAGGAGGAGAAGGAGGAGGAGAAGGAGGCGGTGAAGAGGAAGGTGACGAGGGAGAGTGGAAAAGGAGGTCGCGACGGTGGCACAGGTGGCGGCGAGAGGAGAGAGGATCGACTTGCTAGGAGGAGGATGATGCGACGCGAGGATGCTCGGGGGTTAAAAGGGACGGGTGGAAGGTCGAGTGTGCCACACGGGTGTCTAACCATTTGGCTACATACTCGTCCTACGTCGCCTACGCGGGAGCTCACCACCCTCTTCTCGCATCTTCTCCAGCGATGCGCCCTGCCTACCCGTTCTAACGCGTTGAACGAGGCAACTGCTTATGGCGTCATAAGCAAGCTCGCGGAAACGTCCGCCGACGCCGAAACGGGGCGCCGTTATACGTCGAGCCTGGAAGGCAAGCGGAGGCGAAAAAGAAGAAGGAGAGAGAGAGAGGAGGAGGAGGAGAAGGTGGAACGAAGGGAGGTGAAAACGAGAGAGGTGTGATGGTCGGGGGCAGGGTGCAGACGGTTAAAGCTGCTTCAAGCTGCTCGAAGCTGGTCGAAGCTGGGTAAAACTGGCTCCTCCGGGTGATGTGCAGGGTCGGCTCACCCGCGAGGTCATCCGAGCGTACACCACCGGATGAAGACGTTTACGTGGGGCGAGCCTTGACGCCTTCAGCGAATTTTCTCCGCCCTAGCGTCTAACTATACGTGCCACAGTATTCGTATATATCCTTCGCTCCTACCTCGGTCCTCGCATGCCTCGGCATCCGCGGCGCGAACCTTCGCGAACACGCGGTTCCCACCCTCGCCCCTCGGCCTCCGGCGCTCCATGCGGCCCGTCTAGCGCGCTGCTAGGCGCTCTCGTCTACATCCATCCGGAACTGTCTCGCGCAAGACCCCACCGCGCTCGCAGTCCCCCTTCTCCTCGTCTCTCCGCTCCTCTCCTCTCGCAGCATCCCACCCGGCGGCCCGTATGATTTTAAGGGAGGATTTTCGAGGCAAACGCTACCCCGCGAAATATATGCCGCGAGGGCTTCCCCACTGAAAAGTGAGAGAGGTGAACGTAGGTGAGCGAGAGAGAAAGAGCGCGATGGAGATTCGTCGTACTCGTGCGCCCGGAAACTTTCTGTCACGGCACTCGTGAAACTGAAAAACGATCCGCGAGCGCACTCGAATGTGGCGGAGTCGCGCGCCCGGATTCGAGCACGGCCTTATCTCGGCGCATCCGTACCGGGCCGCACCGCTCCTGGGCGCAGAATAATACAAGCTACGTCGCGACGCCGAGGTACCCAGGGAGATAAACGCAGCGAGTCCTTCGCGCGTTCCGCGCACAGTATCGCGATCGATTCTCAAGGCGCGTTCTTAGCAAATAACGAAAAGTCGAAATGTCGGAGAATTTTCGTGATGAACGACGTAAAGCTCATATTCGGTATTTTTACTCCGTAACGAGTAACAAGAATTCTACGAGACAATCCCGTTAAAATTATAAACTAAACCCGCATAATCTCGAAAATCACTTTTCCTCGTTTATCCAGGCAGTGTAATAAATAAATAATAGTAGCTGATTTTCTAGGATCCTTCGTTGCGACCGCACGAAGCTTCTCAAAGCGTCTTCGCAAATTGTCGCGACGCGTTAAGGCACCTGATCCCTTCGTGTCTCGTACTAGGGCACCCGGTGCCGTAACGATCAAGGGCTCGATGCGCTGGGTGCGAGAAACACGTGTAACCCAGGCGTGTAACCAAAGCGTGTAAAGCAAGCTGTGTAAAGAAGGCGTCGGAGGCAGACGCGCACGGTGAGGATGGAGGAGGGCGGATAAAGAAAGCCACGGCAAGAAAGGAGCTCGGCGTATAATAATACCGAGGGATCAAAGGGAGAGGAGGTCCCGCAGTTATCCGAGCGCACCGGTACAAAACACACGGAGAATCGCGAATCGATAGAGGTGAAATCGCGTTGGCTAGGGTGCAATGCGGCAGCGGTGCGGCTCGCCCTCTTCCCTGCGTCTTCCTCCTCTTTCTCCTCCTCATCCTCCTCCTCCTCCTGAGCCCTCTTCTTTTTCCTTTTCTTCTCTCGCGAGCCTCCCAATGCCTCTGCTCCCGCTCGACCCTTATCCCTCTTTATCTTCCTCCTCTCCGCCCCTTTTCTCCGCATCTTCCTCTCGTCCTTCGCAAACGCATTTACTTCCCTCGCCACCGTCCCGCTCCTCCACTTCCTCGCTATTCATCCACGTATTCTTTTTCCCGCCCTTAATCCCTTGCCTATTCGCATTTCCTATTCCCTCGTACCCTTCCTCCTTCGTCCTCCAAGTAACCGCGCGGTGGTGGCGGCAGCAGCGCGTCCCCGCGTTCTTTGAAATTCAACGCCGACCGTCATGATTCTCCCGCGCTCCACCTCCGCCTTTCTGCGAGCCGTGAAATCTTCCGGTTCTGTTCTCCCTGTTTCTCATCTAAACCCCGTCTTATTTCGAGAGAGGTCAGGCAGCAAGCGCGCATAGCATATCGACGTAGGTGTCTTCCCTCCTCTCTCGTTCGATGCCCTTCCTCCGTTCGCGCGCACACCACGCCACCTTCGGTTTAATCAGCGATTTCGATTGACCTGCCCAACTACCCGAGCGTATCTACCAGTATACGGGAGTGGTTCGACTGGAGATGGTCGGTTGCGTGGAAACTGAGAGCATATATATACATATGGAGGGGGAATAGCCTTTGTTTCTTATAGACTAAAAGTGTGTCGAAGTTGCGTGCGAGAGATAAAGGTATATGTTCCTATCGCTGCAATCTTTGAATTCCTGAAGCCTGACATAACACCGCTCGACTATTTTTTATGGGGAACACTAAAAAACATTGTGTACCATGAAATACCGACCTCGTTAGAAAATATGAAGCAACGAATTATTGCAGCATGTGCAAAAATCAGTCCGGAAGAATTAAGAAGTGTACGTGCTTCAGGAATTCATTGATTGCAGCGATGCATCGATGTAAACGGACATCACTTCGAACATCTCTTGTGAGGTAATAATCATTATTTTACTCCTTTATTTAATGCCGAATGACCTTTTATTATAGGTCGTTGATATCGTCTCAACATACGCTATTGCACTAAAGATAAAAAAGTATAGCATGCTATTTAAAAAAGTAGAGGTGACCTTGAAATCTCTGAAGCGCCTCCACTTTTGGAAAAAATATTAGTGACATGTTATGGCTCCCTTGATATAGTAAAACTTTTTTTTTAAGTAATTATAAAAATATAAAGTTATAAAGCAATTATAAAATTTATAAAATTATAAAGCAATTATAAAATTTATAAAATTATAAAGCAATTATAATTTTTTCATATCTCTAAAAATAGTGGAGATATTCGAGGTGGACAGAGTTACTGACTCACCCTGTATATATGCTCTAAGCGTGGAAATGAAGAGGATAGGAGAAGAAGGGAAGAGGAAGGAAGTAACAAGCGCAAGGGTAAGCTGCAGCACGACAGGGCAGCGAAGAAGTAGGATAATTACCAATGGTCGCTAATAAGGTCGCGTGGTCGCAAAATGTCTCATGGATCCTGACAATTGGCAGTTATCGATAAATAATAATCATTCTCACCGCTTTACCGCGACGCGCTACCCGCGGCAGCATCAACCTGTAACGTTGTCCGTGTGCCGTCTCAATTATTTTTACACAGGGGTCGAGAGTAGCTGACATTTTCACGACTGCCGCAGGACATTCTAAATCGACGCGGCATTTATATCGCGCTCTTGAAAAATTGATAGCCGTTTCATACACTTGCTCCGTTAAAACTCGTGGAACGCTTTCCGCCTATCAATGCGAACTTTATAAGCATCCTCGTTTAATGGAGAAACGGATCGGACTATTTTTAAAAGCAGCACCACGTCCGCGAATCCGCGCGGCTGTCCAATTCCGCGTGTATATTTTATAAACCGTGATCGACGTTTCCCAATTACCCTCGGTGTCTTCCTCGGTTCTGGAAATTCGTCGATGCGAAAACGTGACATTCGCCGATCCCGATGGAGCGGGCAAGCGTCTTCGTCACCGTCGATTTTCACGGAAGCGTCCTCTTCTATCTTGATTAACGAAAAATATAATGAAAATCGTTGAAAGTGGAAAAGTTTCGTAAGAGCGTCGCGTTATCGGCATAGAGAAGAAAGAAGAAAGATCGGTACGAGTACCTGCGAAGAGAGAGAATCGCACCGTTCGACCGATATTTGCGATTCGACGTCTTGAAGGAGGGAAAGCGCAGCAAAGGAGAACGAGGATATTAGAAGCGAGCAGGCGGATGGCGGACGGTGGTGCATGGTGATTTGCCACGGGGGAAGGATTCCGGCTGGCCATTCCGCGTAATTACCGCGGTATCCGACTGGCGCTTAATCCCGTTTACAAAGCATTAGCTGCTAATGGATACGCCCCTGGATCGCGATGGGGAGCGGGGGTGGTGAATCGCGGCACTGGACGCGCGCGGAACCGAGAATGGAACGACGAAACGATGCAACGAGGCGACGCACGAGAGACGAGAACGACAGTCGAACGCGAAATGCAAGAGCGAGATGCGTAACGCGGCGCGTTCCGCGAACGACGTCGTCGACCAATCCGCTCGGAAGTCTTTTCTCCCGGACCCGAGAACTCGTTACGGGCATTGGAGCGAGAAGAAGGAGAGTGGCGCGATGTAATTTCGAAAAAAAATTCGATTTAATTTTATCGCCCATCCGCGCGCGGCCCTACCTCCGCGTCGGACGCGTCTCCCTTTCCCAGCTCGAAGGGGAGTTCTTCCCCGCTTAGCCTCGCGCGCCGCTCACTCTCCGCGCGATCTCATCTTCTCGCCATCGAGGCGGTAACGCGCTCGCGCGCCCAGGTTACGCCGTAAACGTGGCGAACCAGAGAACCGGGCCGTATCTTTAATGAATTTCTTATCGCGGGACACGCTCGCCAGCGCGCGAGTGCCGACGTGACGCTCCTTCCTTCGTGCGGGCCCTTCGCTTCGCTCACCGCGTGGCGCGCGGGGGTCGCCGTCCTTCGTCGCAGGTCCGTCATTTGCGGGAGCCGTTGAAACTTTCTCTCGTAAAATCGAACGGTCCAAGTTAGGAGCGTCCGAGCTTCCCGAGCTTCCGCCAAACCCCCGCGCGCCGTCTGGTAGGGATGGAACAGGGGTGAGAGACCGCCACGGGGTACCGTATAAAATGCCATAATGCCCGGGCTACCGTGCGATTGGAATCAGGTGCAGCCAATTTGGCAGACGTCCAAGGAAGCCTGGCATGGAAATTTAGTTTCGGTGACATCGAACGTTGACGGCACACCAATGGATAACCGACACGGTCAACGGTCAGGGCCATCCAACCGGCGCGTCCCGTTAGATCGGCTCCTTCTGCCTCGAGCACTGGCCCACGGACAACCTTGAAAAGGATATGCCTTCCAAAGTTCGACGAGTGTTCAGAAATCGATTGATTTTTCTCTTCTTTTTTACGGGGATTCGTCAGTCGCGTTGGTGCGAGGACGAGCGGAGTCCAGCCTCCACCCATTGTCATTAATTATCCTAATGATGTAATCTCAATCGGATGGGATCTCTATCGGAGATCGATAGTCTACCGTTTCCGGGCTCGTTGACCATTGGACTCCGAATATCGTCCGACCGTCGTTTATATCCTCGTTAGGACGCCCAATGGAACCGAAGCCATTATTGACGGAGATCGATAAATCGGGATTTCCAATCGCGGCACCGGCGCGGTGTATCATCGAATTGGCAAGTCCCACAAGCGTTATTTCGAGGAGCGAGTGCCCGAAAGAGGAAAAGCGCATTATTTATTTTCACAGTGGTGGTTAAATGAATATTTAACACCGACCGGCGAATAGATCGTTAACGCGACCGACTCGCCGAACGAGTGGTCGAAAATAAATGCATCGGCATATCTCCTTCTCGATAATAGAGCTTATCGCAAAAGAAGACGGAACGATCCTTCAATATTTAATCCCCGCCTCTTACATAATGCAACGTCCTTCCATCTTCGCGGACACGTACGTCGAATGCAAGTAAAATATGAAACGAGGTCGGAATCACGGATCAAGGTCGACGAGCTCGACGCACGAACGAGGGAGCACCGGCTATGTCGACAACTTTCTCGACCCGCGCACATTTTCCGTAAAAATATGCGCGGTACGCTTGTCCCCGAGGGCACGTGCAGACTTTTTCCATTTTTAAACAAGAATCGGTGCGTTCTGCGTGCCCGTACAAATGAACTATTCGACACCCCCGGTAACCCTGTAGCCAGCGGAGTACGATGGTGAACGAACAATTCTCTTCACTCTGCCAGCGCCAATGATAAGTGCGCTTTCAGGCGATTCTCACGACCTTGAAAAAAATTCTCTCCACGTACTTCCAGCACGTCGCGCTAGCTATTGCCGCGTAGGGAACCGAAAACCCGCCTGTAGTTATCGCCCACCGTGTAAAACACATTGGAATAAAACATCGAAATGGACGAAGGTCGAAGAAAGGGTACGAGCTTCGATGCTTCCGCGCACCGTCAGGAAGAGTAAAACCATCTCGCAGCTCTCTCAGATCTGTTCACGGGTTTTTCGGAAGGATAATTAAATTAGGCGTCCCTCGCGTGTCCTGCGCGAGTCGCCGCACGAGTGCAATATTCAACGGAAGCGACGAGACATCCAGAACCTCCTTGGATAACCTTGAAGAGGGCAAATTCATAGAACTCACGCGCGTGTCGCGCGAGCCAGTAGTCCCGTAAAAAGTCCTCGATCCCTCGTACCTCGCGTGATCTCTCAATTCGCGCAAGGTGGATTAATGAGGCATGGCCGCGCATTTTTTTCTCATTTTCTTTTTATTTTTGCGCCTTTTCTTTTTCGTTACGCCGCGCTCGCTCGTTCACGAGGCTACGTGGTGGACGAAAAAAAGGGCACTCCCACGCGCCCTCGACTCGACGAGGAATCGATCGCAAACGCAATTTCTTCGCTTCCATTAAAAAGCTCTCCCACACGACGCGAGGCGTCCCGAGCCGAACGATATTTTATCATCCGGTACGCATTCATCGCGAATTTCCATATCGGCGCATTAATGACGGAAGTGCACGCTGTACGACGATAAAAGTAAACGTCTAAGGGACGGAGGTGCAGGGTGGTAGAAGGATGGGGGCGGTAAAGTACCGTGCGAACTTCATGGACGGCAGACACGCAATCTCATCCGCGAGCTTACACGGGCCACGGGCGCTAGATGCGCTCGCGGAAGGTGAGCGAGTCACGCGGATGAGGATGGAAGGAGAACAGAAGGAGCAGGAGGAAAGAGAGAAAGATGCGATGTAAAATATGCAAACAGTCTCGTCGCGTTACGTAAGACCTGACGAGACGAATCGAAAATTCTTCCCAATGCCATTGGAAGGATTCATCCCGGAAGCGCGTGTAGGCTCTTCGATGCCATCGAATGCTTCCTCATTTTAGAGAAATAAAAATTTACCGCATAATATTTGCAAAAGATAAAAGACAAGCACCTCGGCAGTTTCGCGCGTGCATGGCAGTTAGATAACTTTTATCTTTTTATCCTTGAAGTATATTATATGCGCGTTCCATCGCCGCATTACACCACCTTCTTATCACTTGCGTTCCTCTTCCGTGAGTCGACTAAAGACACGTCAAGTTTCGATGCGAAAATTCAAATGTCGCACCTTCATTTCTGAATTGAATATTTTCTTAACAGTGTTACATACCCGGTACCCACCTCATATTTTTATAAAAACGTTAAGATATTAAAACGCTTGTATCATGCTCCATGTAGGGCGCTGACCGCGAAGGAGACGCGTCAGCGTTTCGACCCCGCACGACGGCCCAGCTAAGGAATGCGTTGATTTCTCTAGCTTCAGCTCGCGCCACACACTGCACGTCCCTTGTCAACAGACTTGGGCACGCACCACACGCCACTGCCCCGCATGATCACCGAATCATTTACAATAAAAGACCCGCGATTACAATCAATCGTGCCTTTAGAGTTTCATGCATCGTTACGCTGTCACTCTGCTCCGTTCTCTTACACCGATTCATATTAGAATCTAGGATAAGGACAAAGTCCCGTACATTGTCGTTCAGCACCGCGAAATAGTCGCTTTGCAACATAAAATCGAGAAGGGCCCGCGGAATACTTGACACTCGAGAAACGTAGAACACGAACTGGTTACGTGTAGACTCAACCGCGTAAAACACTTTAAATATTTGCCAACCCACGCAAGAGCCTGGATCTGTAGTTTGTAAGCGTAATTAACATTAAATTCATGTCGCGAACGCTTAAACGTGTCTCCTCCGTGTTGAGTTAGCTTTAATGCGAAATAACTATTGCAAATCGTGGAATAGAATTGTACATTCTTGCATCAGAATCGATCGCCCCCAGTCTTATTGTATACCTGAGTTGCGATCTCTCTGGTATCCATTCAGTTCAATATACGATTCAACATTCGTTAACCTAAAATCCTAGTGGAGTTATATGTCATTAGACATTTAAACGCCGGAAGGTGCGCTAACCTAAGCCTTAACCTAGCCTACTCCACTAATATTCCTAATAACGAAGGATTGAGCTCAACCGCTCGGGTTCAATCACTTCCTTTAAACAATCTATTGCTGGGACCTTCCATCCTGACAAACCTTTAAACTCCCTACGTAACAACAGATTCCCCCTAGCGTGTGTCGCGTTTGCCAATGGGCGACAGACGCAAATGACGTACAGCGTAGTTGCAACGATCTTATGCGCACAGTAGGGTAGAGAACGGATCCATCGATATTACTCTCCGTCCTTTCATTACGGATATACGTATTAACCCGATACCGGTCGAGCCAAGGATTCGTTGGGCATTCAGAAGCGTAGCAACGCTCGTTACACGTAACGCGCTCGATTATGGTGTCCCCGAGTATCGTCACGAGCAAATGCCAATCGAAGAGGATCGACCATTGCGGAATTACAATCGAGCGTGGAAATTGACGATCCGTATTAATGCTTGAAGCAATCGGATCTAAACGATTTGCCACGTGTTTCGAGCGCGTAAGATCCAGCCACGATAGGCAGCCAAGGACCAAGGACACACAAACCGCGCGAACAGAAGAAGAACAAAAAAGGATCTCTAGAAGATTTTGCAAGCGGAAGGATTCGCGAATTAAGCGGCTTTCCTTGTGTCTGCGGAACGAGGAAGTCGCCAAGAGGAACTACTGCGTCCCGATAACTGGCTCGTTATCGTTTGCCGAAAAGGATAGGGATTCAGAATGTGAGCGTGGCGTAGTCCCGGTAAAAGAGTAAAGGAGAAGAAAGAGCCAGCCGAGCGGGCAATAAAGCGCTATCTAGCTTCCACTCCGAGTCACTTAGCTCCGGGCGCGAAGACATTTAAAGTCCTTCGGGTGCGCGCCGGACCATCCGCACTCTGAAATACTGCCCTCGCCCACTTCCTTAGCAGCTACTCATTATAACGACGTTACACACCCTCCAGTTCTCCACGGTCTTCTCTCCTTCTCGTTCGCATTAGTCGAGATGGAAAGGAGAAGGATGCGCTTTCCTTCATCTTTCTTTCTCATCCCCATTCGGTGCACCTACAGTCCTCCCACGTTCTCCCAAGGTGCGCGTAGCATGCAACGAGTTTGTGGATAAGGAGAGGAACAAGTTCCTTTCGTCCTTTTTTTCGGATTTCTCCTGGCCACGCTCTTTCCTACCATTCTTCTTCTCTTCTTCTTTTAGGAGAAAGCGAGACATTCCGGTTCAATGCACACCGTTGCCCATGATCCATTGATCGGCGCGACGGATCATTGCGTCTCGAGAACGACGCAGATAGGATAGACTGTAACGCGAATCGCGAGCGAGTGATTTGACGAGGCGAGTTAATAGTTCATAATTCTTCGAGTGGTGCCCGCGCGTTTTTATCATAGCGACGAATCTAATTAGACTAGATGGAAGGAGAGAAGAGGAAGAAGAGAATTAAAGGGAAGGAGCCAATTGGCTCGCCGGATATACAGAGTGTTCCGAAGTGATACGCGGCAGTTGAACGGGTTGCCTATCCATAAATCTGCAGGCGCTCGCTCTGCTGACCGGTAAGAAACCGTGCAGGTTGACAAGCTGCCTGTTTACTGGCGGTAGGTGGCACTGGACGGGGTGGGGGGTTGATGCTCACGTCTTGTGGCTCGTCCTCATATTAACTGCACTTCAATGATATTAAATGCACTTTACAGACCGATAGCCTATTAATCGGTTTATTCCAATGCCACCTAGCGCCAGCAGACCGGCAGCCTGTCACCCTCCACGGTCTCTTGCCGGTCAGCAGAGCGAGCGCCTGCAGATCTATGAATAGGCAACCCGTTCAACTGCCGCGCATCACTTCGGAACACGCTGTATATCTCTAATAAAATTGATATCTGAACACTGGCGGAAGTGCGCCCGAAGAGGAACCTTGACTTACGATGGAGGAGGAGGAGGGCTAACGTTGTAAGGAAAAGAGAGAGAGGAAGATCGCGATGAAACGAGTCGTCGTATTCTCGTGCATGAAACTTTCACGGTGCGTCTTCGTCGGCGATGAATATGCAAAAGTTAGAGCGCGCTGTAATCGGCGAAAAGTCGCTGGTGAAAATCTCACGAAATCAAAGTATATGTTTCGTCGTGAATTACCACCTTTCTTCCGGTACGCGGCGACGAAAAAAGAAGTTTCACTTCGGAGGGATGAGAAGGAAGGACGAAAGTGGAAGGAGAGAAGGAAACGATAGAATAAGAGAAAAGTAGAAACCTCGGTCTACCGTATCTCTCATGAAACATTAATAATCTAACCGTGCACCTGCAGCGTGAATCAAAGGATTCAATAACATTCTACCACGGCGTACCCCATTGCCCGTTCCACCTCTTAATTTTATTCCCGGGGATTTTAGTGGCCGCGTGTGCCGTCTGCCATTCGTTCGTTTCTTCTTTCCCTCTGCCTCTCCCAAATTCGTCTCCCGCCACCCTCGCAAACCCCGGAATTTCATCGATATTCGCCAATAAATTTTAAAGCCCACCCACGACCCCTCTGATCTCACCCACGACCCCTTCCTACCACCTCGTCCTTCTCCTTTATACTTCCGGGTACGGATCGCGGCGTTGCGAGTACCCACGCTGTAAATATTCAAAGTTTTCATTCGAATCTGTTACCTTTTCTCGACCTCCCTTTTTATCTGTATCCTCCTCTCAATTGCATCGTCGGCCGCCAGAAGCACAAGGCATCGCTCGAGCCACGGCATGGAGGGAACGGGCCCCGAACTTTTCGTCGAGATAGATTCCGATCGTTGTTGAGAGCGATGGAAGAAGGAAGCAAGAGAGAGAGGAATGGAGAATCGAAATGGAAAGAGGAGACCCGAAGTGCGACAAGGTACGAAAAAAATGGAAGAGGCCTGGACGCGAGGAGGAGGTTCGATATTGGAGGAAGCTCGACCTCGGATGCGAAATCATTTCTCGAAATTCTCGGAGGGACACTTTGGCAGATTTCGAAGCTGGGTATCTCACCACCGCCGCACACTATCCCACGTTCCACGGTGATTTACACCGGAAGTAAATCATCCGGCGTTATGTTCGCCTCGAACCCTCACCGCCTCCCCTCGCGCGTCGAGGAAACGCGCGCGGTTTCGCGCGATTCCACTCGAGCCTTCTTCCTTCCGAACGATTTCTTTTTTCACCACCCCACCCAGCTCGTGATCGTACCCCTTCTTTCACCCCCTTCGCCTTGTCGATCTTTTACGCTCATCGATCTTGCCAATCTACGGTTTCGTTTAAACCCCGTGCGACTGTACTCTCGTCGTCGTGAGAAATTACAGACGCATCGTCGCGATCAGGTGGTATGCGCGTGACGAATACGCGCGCCTGAACTCGCGCAAGGCGAAATATCGATCTTACTTAGACGAGAATTGGTTTAAACCTCAACGTTCACACTTCCATGGTAAGAAACAACGTTCACACTGGGGTCCAACAGAAAACTATTGTGAAACTTAAGTTGTAGAAATTTATGAACCTTCTTTAACTCGAGCAGAATAAGAACGAATCATTGCAAAATCATTTTACATCACTTAAATACTAAAAAAAAAATTCGCAAACAAAATAAATCTGAAAAAATTCCCTTTTTACTTAAAAATTTATTGAATTTTTTGAATTTCTACATTTTAAACTAAAAGTTGATGGACATACTCTAGCAATGTGACACTTCAAGAAAAAAAATAGTTTCATAATGGGCATTCCAAAAAATATATTTATTTTGAAATATGAAAAAGGCTATTTCTCAAAAAAATTGAAATCAGGAAGTATGCAAAACATCTGTATTTTTTATTACAAAATTATGATAAATCCGGCAAATCTGACAACAGAAGTAATATTAAATGACATTGAAGCTCAATTTACAAGAAATTAAATATTGAAAATTTCGACCAAAAATACCTTGGGGTCCAATGGACCCCCGGTGAACGTTGAGGGTTAATGAATTCCTTCTGGTGGCGATGCATCCGTGTACTTTTGCGTATTCTAGAAGGATGAACGTCGTACACGTGATGAATTTCCGCGCCGAAGCGACTAAGACGTCGATCAAGAGGAATTCGCGAATGGTATTTAAGAGACTTTCGAAGATCGTTACGCGCGAGAGCGGAGAACAGGATGACTAGGGCGACTAAGGAACATCGGTTTATTGGTACGTACCAATTAAATTGTTACCCACGGTGTTCAAAGGTATTCGAAAAGGCGACGAGCGGAGGCGAGTATCACAAGCGTGGGGCGCGCGCACGCCGAGGGAGGGGGAAATTAAATTAAATTTAAATTAAGTTCAATTAATTAAGCAGCTTCTCTCGTGGGAACGCCGCACCGTCCCTGTGTCTGGTTGCCGGCCCTCCGTGAACCCTCTCGCCCCTACGGCGAGAGAAGGGGTGTCTGAGAGGGTAGTGATCCTCGTGTAGTGCCGGATACGGAACTAATCTCTTTTAAATTAGTATTAAATTCTAAACGGGCTCACCGGCGCCCGTGGAATTATTAAATTCCACCTTGATATTACAACAAGCGGGACAGGGGCCCGAGGTTTCCACGCGTACGAACCTCTCCTTTCTCTCCTTTCTCTCAATCTCCTTCCCCGATCCTCTTTCCCTCTCTCCATCACAATTTCTCCGTCCCTTGGAACCAACGCTCAATTCGTAAATATCATTTCGCGTCACAGTTGGACCTCGTGCTATCCAAGTAGCCGCAACGTTGAAAACGTAAAAGCTACGTGGAACGATAACGAAATCGGGGTAAGAATAAAGTTTGCTGGAAATTCCATAAGCGTGAAATCTTTCAGCCTAGGGTCAAACACACTTGTCTTGAAGTTGATTCACAGTGACTCTAGGGCTTGGCGTGACCATAGACTTGTGACGATGCCCTTTTATAGGAGACTATAAATGATGTTGGGTCTTCGTCAATTTATTAAAATTAAATGTCGTTAGTTTATAAAATAAGACGCAAATCGGACCTAAGTCTCGTCACATAAATTCTTAAAATATTGCGATATACAAGTTATTGTTTGAATAACCGGCCAGTACGGCTTTCTTGGCTTAATCGAAACGGAACTTATCTGATTTCGCTCGCAATGGAGAGAGAGAGTTCTGGTGATTTGGACGTTGTAGAGGCCTTACACGGTGGACGATAACGTGCCACCGATCGATTCGTCTTATGGGTGTTCCACCAGAGATATTTCCTTGGATGTCTTGATTTTCTTTTGGTTCGTTCTATTCCAAGCGTTGGGCCTCTACTGGAGATTGCCCAGCGATTCGCACCTTTCGGTGCTTTCCTCTTCTTCCTCCTATCCCTTTCTCCATTTCTTACTCTCTCTTTCTCGCTCCAATTCTCTCATTCTCTCTCTCTCTCACACACACTACACTCTTTCTTAGCCTATCGGTAGGCGCACCTCCTATTCCTTACATTACCCCCCTTTATTTAATAATGATCGGACGATCTAATTAAATAACGCCGTTTACTTATAATATTTACATACTGATCTATATCTATATATATCTATATATTATGTACAATCTATTGCTTCTTTTACATTTTGCAATTTAATGTGTATATAGTCCTAGATTGTCTGTCTACCTTGGTATTAGTTATTACTTTATGATCATTTAGTGGAGCAAATAGAAAAGTTAACAGAGTTACTCCTTTTGTTCATAGTATTTACGCAGGTTAAATCTATTGTATTTTCCTTTGATTTTGTTTTCATCATTTATATCAACTAATACATACGTATTTATTCCAACCAAACGAATTATCCGGAATGGACCTTCATATAAATGAAAGAACTTTCGAGTGACTCCTTCGAGAGCATTTGACAATCGTGCAGTTTTTACAAGGACTAAGTCTCCCACCTTTAATTCGATGTTTGACTTCTTTTGCCTTTTCCGTCGACGTTCAAATTGCGTATATATATTCTTTCGGGCCAATATCAATTTGGTTTCATAATCTACTTCTGCTATCTTCGGAAAATTGATTATATCCGCAATACGATCATTTGGTGATTTCCCATAATGTAATTCGTATGGAGAATAACCAGTAGATGAGTGAATAGAAATGTTCAACAATGTTTCAATTTGCGTTACATATTTTGCCCATGCGCTATGCCTATGAGCACAATATAAACGGAAAAACTTTCCTAATTCCTTCATTACTCGCTCAGTGGGATTAGATTGGGGATGTCTCACTGATGAATATATAATCTTAATGCCTAAGTCTTCCAATGGCTTGCGCCATATCATCGAGACAAATTGAGTTCCGTTATCACTTAATAATCTATCAGGCTTTCCCATTTTTGGTATATAGTCTTTCAACATTCGATTTACGCTTGCCTTTGCCGTCTCTTTCTTTAACTTGTATAGGCGAACAAACTTCGAAAATGCATCTAATACTACTAATAAATACTTACACCCCCCTATTGACGTGGGTAATGGACCATAAAAATCCACTGTGATCAAATCACGTGGTGCTTTCGTTTCTACCAATTGATACTCCCCTTCCATGCTATACTGCAAAGGCTTAATTCGCTGACACAAGTCACACGTTATCACTCGTTTTTTGATATCTTTTGACATTCCCTTCCAATAATAAAATCCTTGCATATATCTTAGGGTTTTATTGACTCCTACATGGCCTAAACGTGTATGCACTGTGTCGATCAAAGACGATGTTATCTTATAAGGAACCACAATTCGCCAAGCTTCAGTACGAACATTTTTTTGGAACAAAATTCCTTCGAATAATTTATATCCATCAACGGAATCTTCTGTTACACTATCCCTAATCTTTCGAATTTCCTGATCTTCAACCTGTAATTGTTTCAAATTTTTAAATGATTTCACCATTGTGCTGTCCAACGTCATATGTGCTATGTCAGCTAATACTATATTCTCCCCTTCCTTAGGTATTTCAGGCAAATGCATATATGCATCTAAACTCGCAACCGTCAATACAGAAGGTTCCTCTGCTTCAAATAATCCGCGAGGATTCCTACTGAAGAAATCCGCGACTATATTATCCTTTCCACGGCAATGCTTTATTTCAAAGTCATACTGTTGAATTAAAAGGCTCCATCGTATCAACCGAGCATTCAAGAAAGTGGTACTTCTCAGGTACACAAGGCTCTTATGATCAGTTATGATCTCAAATTTAACCCCATATAAGTAAATCCTACACTTTTCAATAGCATATACAATAGCCAGTAATTCCTTTTCGGTAGTCGTGTAGCTTTTCTCAGTAGGTTTAAGACAGCGGCTAACTAAATTAATTATTCTAGGATCTCCATTACTATCTTCCTGATAGAGAATCCCGCTGATACCCATGTTGGAAGCATCGGTTTGCAATTTAAAAATACTATTTCGATCGAAATGATGTAAAATTACGCATCTACAAAAATTTTCTTTTAGCTCTTTAAATGCTCTGACATGTTCACTGGTCCATTCCCATTTGTTACTCTTTCCCAGTAAATCTCGAAAAGGTTCCACAAAATTTGCGTGTCTCACACTAAAAATACGATAGTAATTACAAACCCCTAAAAACTTCTGCAATTGTAATTTATTCTTTGGCTCTTCGAAATACCGTATTTCTTTTAACTTTGAAGGATCTGGCGTTACACCTTCACTGCTTAGTATAAATCCGAGAAATGGAATTGAATTTTGCAAAAAATGTGATTTTACTAATTTTAGTGTAAAATTATGTTTATTTAACCTTTCAAATATTTTAGATAAATGCTCAAAATGTTCCTCTATATTCTGCGAAGCTATTACAAGATCGTCTACATAAGTGGTTAAGAACTCCTCAAAGTCGGATCCCAAAGCTAGACTGAGGGCACGTATGAATCCGCTACCTGCTGTTTTTAAGCCAAACGGAATCCTACAAAAATGATACAGCTTCGTATCGTGCAAAAAGGCTGTATATTTTCGAGATTCTTTAGCTAGGGGAATTTGCCAGTAGCCATGTGCTAGATCCGTTGAAGTAAATATTTTCTTACCATGGTACTTTTGTATTATCTCCGCTATTGGAGGGACACCTTCTCCATCGTCTTCTATGATTTCATTAATGAAACGAGCATCTAAACATATTCGAATTGATTTATCTGGTTTTTCTACTATTCGCAGAGGATTCATATAGGGACTTTCTGATCTTTCTATTATTCCTGCTTCTAACATTTTTGAAATTTCCAAAGCTACCGCTGGTCTTAAGGACCATGGAATTGGATAGGATCTTCTAACTACAGTTTTCTCCTTTTTTAAACGAATCCTATGTTCATAAATAGTGGGACACTTCATTTTCTCGGTAAATAATTCCTTATATTTCACAATGAGATCAATTAAACGCTTCCGATCAACTTCACAGTGCGCGGTTAGCTTACGCGCAATCAAGTCCAGAGCTTCCGAGAATGCATCACACTCATTATTGTTATCACTGTAATTTTTACTTATTACTACTTCAGTAACCTTTTCTTCTTTCATTACATCATCATTATCTTTCATCTTTTTCCAATAATCCTGAGATTCCTTTTCATTATTATTCTCCTCAACATCCCTTCTCCTCACATCATTATACAAATCTAAATCATTTAAATTATTTCCAACATCATCATCCAAAACATTTAATTCCTCAAAATCGCTTTCATGTTCCTTATCACTGCTCATTATCGCATTGAATTTTATATTTACCCCCCTATTTTCTATATTTACTTCGATATCGCTATCTTTACTAACTTCTTTGTTTATTATTTCATTATTATTATAGACATTCCCCGGTAATTCAGATATATATTCAACATCACTCCTCACATTTTTTTTAAACATACAAGGTTCATTTTCTTTGACATAACAGTGATTAATCGTATGCACGTTATTAACTGACCTAATATTTTCTTTTGAGTGTGTTTCATTCTCCCAAACTCCGTCTTGGAACGGCACACTGCAAGGCTGATTATTGGCATTAGTGAACTCCAATAAGTTCTTCTTGCAGTTAATTATTGCTTTATGCTGCTCGAGCCAATCATACCCAATAATTATAGGGATGGTTAAATTTGATAGTACTAGAAATGAATAACTACATGGAATCTTATTTAATAGAAATTCCAACCTAACTTGTCGTCTTATATTAGTCTTCTTTTTGCCAATTGCTGACACTACCGCGACATTAGATATCGGTAATTCATTGCAAATATATTTTGATTTCTTTAACTCGTCATATATTTCTTCTGACATCACGGTGATTTCACTTCCCGTGTCAACTAGGGCACTTAATACTGTTCGATTTATCGTCATATTAACATATGGACCTCTCGCACCTTTATTAAATATCGAAGGGGTATTATTTTTTTCCAACTTTGATTCTATTATATCTTTTTCAAGGTCCTTCACAAAATCAAAATGTGGTATGCACTCCGTTGGACCGTGCGAAGTGCATTTGTTCAGTTTAAAGATTGTTGGTTGCTAGATGAAAAATTAGGCATTTGATTATTATTTTCATTTTGCGGCAAAATGTTAGGTGGTGGATATCGCGTATCCGGTAGATGTTCCGGAATTTTTCGTGACATTGCTTGAACATTTCCATTACTCTCCGCATTTTGTCTCTGTCCATTGTTCATAGGCGATTTTTTGTAACTATATCCCCTTTTATATGACTGATCCCCATAATGATCGTATCGGTAACGTCCACGATTATGTTCTCCATAATTATAAGGCTTATATCGTGAAAAGTTCGAATCAGGTGAGCATTCTATTTCGGGCCGATATCTAAGGTGATGGATTCGCGCGGCGTTCCTATTGTTCTCGAACTGTTTACGTTTCTCAGTGTTATCGTACCTTTCTTGATGGCATTCCGCGATTTGATTTAACGCTTGTATAATTGCCTGCGTATTATTATAATTTATGCTCGATAATGATTCCCTCACTCGCATCGGATATTGTTGAATTATGGAAAAATTTGTTTCATATGATGTTAATTGCGGCTCAAAATATCGAGCGTCCTTTAATTGGCTGTAAAAATATGATTGCATAGTGCCTTCTCCGTATCTAAATCTTCGCGCCAACCATTTACTTTTCAATTTGACTTTAATCGGAATAGAGTAAAATTCACTGAGAAATGCAATTTCGAAGTCTTTATATGTTTTAAAGGTATTCCTTGCCACGCTCATCCAGATATTGGCACGATCCTCTAATGCGCTTTCCGCTATATACAACTTATAATTTTCCCGAATACTTTTCAATATAAAATATCTGTTAAGCTCTTCTAAAAATTCTTTAGGATTCCGATTTTCTTCATCTTTAAATTTAGGTAATTTAATATCCACATGAATTGATTTTAAATGCCTAGCTATACCCGCTACTAATTCCTCGTTTTCACTTTCGTTCAGTATCTCTCGATGACCCCTACTTATACTTGGACCCTGAATATTCGTATAATCAATTCGAACGTTATTCGGTGTATCTAAATTTGTGTCTCTATTATTATCGTTTATACCTTCTGTCTCTTGGACTGCACGATTTATCATTTGCTCTCTCTGTTTTAGTTCCTCCCGTAATCGTGACAATTCCGCCTTTTCTCTCTCTAACGCTGCTTTTTGCTCCGCCAATGACTCCGTCGCCTCTCCTTCATCGTCGCTGCGATTCACTACCATTGTTTTCTCCTTACTACTTTGAGTTTTTCGTTTTCGTATTCCTATGGACAATCGTTTAGTTTTAGTACTATATACAATATTAGGTTTTCTAGGTCGTAGAAACATACAATCTTATTTTGTGCTTGTGTGCGTGTGTGTGTGTATTTGTATCCTTTCTATACCTATGTATACATATATAAATTATTTCGTGTCGTCAATTCGTGCCAAGGTTGGGCGCCATTTGTGACGATGCCCTTTTATAGGAGACTATAAATGATGTTGGGTCTTCGTCAATTTATTAAAATTAAATGTCGTTAGTTTATAAAATAAGACGCAAATCGGACCTAAGTCTCGTCACATAAATTCTTAAAATATTGCGATATACAAGTTATTGTTTGAATAACCGGCCAGTACGGCTTTCTTGGCTTAATCGAAACGGAACTTATCTGATTTCGCTCGCAATGGAGAGAGAGAGTTCTGGTGATTTGGACGTTGTAGAGGCCTTACACGGTGGACGATAACGTGCCACCGATCGATTCGTCTTATGGGTGTTCCACCAGAGATATTTCCTTGGATGTCTTGATTTTCTTTTGGTTCGTTCTATTCCAAGCGTTGGGCCTCTACTGGAGATTGCCCAGCGATTCGCACCTTTCGGTGCTTTCCTCTTCTTCCTCCTATCCCTTTCTCCATTTCTTACTCTCTCTTTCTCGCTCCAATTCTCTCATTCTCTCTCTCTCTCACACACACTACACTCTTTCTTAGCCTATCGGTAGGCGCACCTCCTATTCCTTACAGACTTATACTCATAGACCGCGCATTCTGTGAGAAGCGTTGAAGACAACATGATACGAGAGAGCAATACTGGGAGTGAACCTGTCTCTGTCTAACTGGAGCGTTGGTGGGGGGAATAAGGAAAAAAGGAGAAGAGCAACGTTTAAACGCGAATATACGTTCATATACGTTTAAACGTTTATACGCGTAAACGTATGCTCTTCTCCTGTTTTCCTTATTCCCCCCACCAACGCTCCAGTTAGACAGAGACAGGTTCACTCCCAGTATTGCTCTCTCGTATCATGTTGTCTTCAACGCTTCTCACAGAATGCGCGGTCTACATAGACATATATAATAGACCGGCCCGTGCCGTAAGAGGGAGCGTGCCAACATCTACGGTGCAGACATAGCGTTTGGTGTCCATCTGTCCTTTTCTTTTGGTCGCGTGTTGGGGAGTAGTAGCTAACTTCGGGTCCTCATACATATGTGTTCACACACTCATACCAAGGACCGAAGAAAAGGACAGATGGACACCAAACGCTATGTCTGCACCGTAGATGTTGGCACGCTCCCTCTTACGACACGGGCCGGTCTATTATATATGTCTATGGCGGTCTATGAGTATAAGTCTATGGGCGTGACGAAGGGTGATTCAGAATCGACACTCGACTCTCTTGTCCTTCTCCCCATGGCGATGGATTGACCACTCACTTCAGAGGGTACACCTATACGAGGCACGCAGATTCGCGCGACCAATTACACGGCATACAGCTCGCGGTCGTAACAAAGGATCGTAATACGAGAGCTGAAGTAGCGCGTGGGCCAGCAGGGCGCTCCATCTTATAAATTCCACCAAATTGGCCGCATCGTCCGAGAGTCACGAGCCGCGAGCCCTGGCGACGACGGTGCCCGGCAATAATGAGAGACCGGATGGCGAATTACAATTTCATCCCCTTCCTCCTTTCCGTTCGCGTGGCACAGGGGATAGGGAATGGAAAACGAAAAGGTACATGTGCGTGCGAGTCAGCCGGATGTGCCTTTCGTTGGGACGTTTCGACAGATCCCGGAATTGCAACACTTGCGAGAACGAATAAATCCTACGTGAGTGCTTTCGGGCTGGCAAATTTTCCTGACAACTTACACGCATTTCGCGATCAACCTCGTCGACGAATAGTTTTTTCGAAAATCTGTCGGTATTAAGCAGTCGAGTTAACACGGTCCTAGCGCCCAGTAGAGGAAACCTCCGTTTTCGCTTCGAGTGCTTTCGACCGTTCACTAAGAATAGAAACGTGGCATTCCTCAATATAAACCAAGTATGGGGCATCTCCGGTGGCGATTAAAAAATTGAAGAAGGCAACAAAATGGTGAGAGGTACACGGAGTAGGAGACTCGCGGAGGAGGAAAAGGAGCAGTAAGAGGACAAGTAGGAAGTTGAGGATAACGAAAAGTTCGCTCTCCTCTATAGTTACCTCTTTCCTCCTTTTCTTTATCTTCTTTCGTTCTCTCCTCTACGGATCAATTCTCGAAACCGGCTACTGTATCACTAACGAAACGTAGGAGTGCGCGCGAGCCGAAGGCACTTTCGCACCTTTATATTTTAAAAGCGATGAATCAGAGGGTGGACACCACCCTCCCTTCCAGGGCATTCGATATTATTTATTCAACGGAGCGGCCGAACGCGCGCCACCGCTTGTTAAACCGCCCTTAGAGAAGCTAACATTGAAAAGTAATGAACGGCTCTCCTGGCCTCGCGAGCACGCGCACACGGAAACGTCCCGCGGGGAGGCATTTATAATGACGCGCTCATCGCCCTTAATGCATATTAATCGGTGAAACGGGGGCTGTGAAAGCGAGCGCTTACAGCGTCGCGACGCCTCCGAAAGAATTTTATTCACCGCGTTCACAGTGGACCCAAGTGTCCGGGAATACTGACTCGTGACATTTCTTTTGGACGCTTGAGTAACGTAAAAACGACGGATGTCGAATCTCCGCGAAATGGAACGTGCTTGCCGGGTGATGGCACCGAATTTATTTCCTTCCTCGAGCACGTATCCGGAAGGAAGATTTCCGGTGGACTCGGGAGAGAGGAGCGGAACCGTGGAGAAAGTAAAGATCAGGGATAAATACACGTGGCGTTAATAAAGTCTTATCGGCTTGCGGCCATGCGTGTCGACTTAAAGCCAGGGACGCACTAATCCGCTATGCTAATTTTAGTCCGTGGGGAAAACGGCGCCGGCGGCGGGGCTCCGTAATACAGCCCTTTCGGACACGCGTATCTACGCGGCCCACCCCACCGCAAGCCCCGCCACCCTCTTCGTACCCCTTGCCACCACTACGAGCGCGTAACCTTTGCCATCGTGGTGCGGCCAATCGCGTACGAACTCTACCGAGGACGATGTGCGCACGCAATCCTCTCGCGCGCGTAAGCGCGTTAAATCTCGATCCGGGTGAGTTAGATGGCCCACGCAAAATTCAACGAAATTTCTGACTACCGGCTCCAATGTAATCGTCGGAACGTCGAGGTACTCGTTACACGGTTATCGACCCGGCCACGATGAGACCTCATCCCCGAGCAGAAAGGGGTTCGAGAACTCTGCGCACTCTACGCTCACGAAACTTGCTTACCGCTCGAGAAAACCACCCCGTTCTTTGGCCTCTTTTTTCGAAATATTTGGAAAGGGCTTATCTCAAGCCCGCGATAGTCGGCAAGCGGAAGCAAAAGCGTTTGCACCGTGCATTCGCCTCGCGTCATTAAATGCAATCGAGAATACGCGTGCGTTGATTAATCGGACCGGAGAGATAGGCGGACGCTTAAACGCGGGAGCGTATATAAATAGCGAGTACGTTGGCCGCGTTTCTCCCCTTGGGGGAGCTCGTCGAGCACCGATAAGTTTAATTCGACGCGCGGCGACGTTTAATCGCCGTTTAACGATCGCGTTAATAACGCTTAAAAAGCGAATATCAACGGGCGTCACGAACAATGGACTCTCCCCATTTTCGTGGCTCGCGCTGACGCACGCGCGCGCGCGCCTACCCCTCGGTATTTATTCTCAGTTTAACGTTTCGAGAGTGGATAACGCGTTAACGAAGCAATGCGCATTTACGCGACATCCCTCCACCCTTCCTCGTCCCGGTCTCGCCGCTTTAAACGACGTCGACGGGACGCCGTTTTAGGCGTGGCAAATTTAAAACGGTCGAATTTCGATGGCG
Source organism: Tiphia femorata (assembly GCA_944319695.1). Classification (NCBI taxonomy): domain Eukaryota; kingdom Metazoa; phylum Arthropoda; class Insecta; order Hymenoptera; family Tiphiidae; genus Tiphia; species Tiphia femorata. The sequence goes on from OX090902.1 coordinate 10,311,537, forward strand.
CTAACGAAGCGATAAACGTTTACCTCCGCGCTTCCGCCCCTTCTCGGAAAAGCTCGAACTTGTGCTCGAAATTATGCTCGACGCGGTCTCGTGCGATTCGACGCGCGGTTTTTCTCCTTTGATTAGGTCGGAATGGGCCGAAGGAGATCACGAGGGCTTGAGCGTGCGCGAGTGCGCGATCCTTCGGCCACGATAAGGGAGGAAATAATAGTCGTAAGCACGACCGACGGTTTCAGCGAGATTTACTGTTAAGAAAGTACAAAATTATTTCGCAATCGCTCCATCGTCCCGAGAACTCGACGGCCGACGGCGAAAAGACTCGATCGAGCGATCGATCGATCTCAGGGCTAAATGACTGAAGCGAGAATCTCGTTGTTCACCGTGTGAAGCTGATCAGCCAATAGAGTGCGGCGCGACGCGGAATCTTCGTAGTGGAAATCTTCGTCCCTAACGTATGACCTCGACGCGATACAGCGCTATACCATTGATATACGTACATTCATTTACATGTATTTTTTTGGAGCTGCGTCGCGCGACTGTCCTAATGGACGGTGAGCTTAAGTCACTCGCCAGAAAACTGTGCGAATTGTCCTTTCGCAATTTTCATGTAGTTGGAATGTCTTTGAAGGAAAAAGGTAAAGTCATAGACCTGTACTCATAGACTGCGCCTCCTTATGGGCGCGTTGAAGACTACATCGGAGAACAAAAATGAAGCCTTCTCTCTCGCTCCGTGGTAAGAGAGGGGGAAAACAAGAAGGGGAAGGATAACGCAAACGGTACCGTAAACGCTCTTCTCCTTTTTTCTTTATTCTCCCACCAACACTCACTTTGACTAAAGAGCCTTAATTAAGAGTGACGACAAGAGTGACCTTCCGTCATGTTGTATAGAAATCGTGCGACAGAGAAGGAGATATACATATGCTTTCTCTGCTCTGTGCGTCCCTTGTGTTCTATGGGTGGAAAGTGTAATTGAAGCACACCTCTAACCCAAAAGCGACGGTAAGCTGAAAGTGATGTTATATGAAACCAACATTTGAAATGTTTTTACGGTTGGAAAAAATATTTATAGATATTGCAGTCCTTATTTTAATAATACGAGTAATGCTAACTTACATACATTTTTAGTTAACAAATTTGATTCTGTTCCGCAGGTCATGTTCAATATTGTCATGACATGCGTTCAAAATTATTGCGTAAATTTGCTTACAGCTCGTTTGAAATTTAAAAATAGACGAAGAATTGTAATACCGAATCGTAAATATTACGACGATAAATCGATGGCGATGCATCGTTCTTCTAAATAACAAAATGTGCAAATATGTATGCTGTACAATATAGGACTGCAATAAATAATATTCCGTTCATACTCTCTATTTATTTATCCGCCGATTAACAATGAGTATTACTACTGTATGTATTGATTTGAGAATTGTTTGCAATGATATATCGACGAAACTGAAATGTATTTCACACAAACTTGAAATCCGCCGGGAACCGATCGAATATGGCGGACCAATCAGAAGTGGCAGTCTTGTCTTCACTCTTATTTAAGGCTCTCTAACTTTGACTATTGCTCTCTCGTTTTAATGTAGTCTTCAGCGCCTCTCACAGGACGCTCGGTCTATGAGTATAAGTCTATGGGTAAAGTGAAGAGTAGGTACTTTGGAAAATTGAAAGACTACCTCTACGAAGTTACGCGATATCAAAACAACTTGCACTCGATTCACTTGTTACTTTTAATTCCATCCGTTCAGCTGCTTTTTCCTTAATTTGGAATATTCACGGACAAGTGTACGAACACATTTTGTTATTACGAAAGCATAAATTCGCGTTTCCTACTTGTGCATACTTCCGCGACGCGTTAAGAGTTCATAAAAGTCAAATGTGCACATTTCGTACAATTGACTACGAGAATGACGAATAGGCCACGTAGCTTTTTTCCGGCAAAAATAAAAACAATCAATTCCTTATCCGCTCAGTTCTCTTCCCTAATCACTTCTTCCAATCGCCTTCGTCTTCTTCAAGTAGGTCCTCTTGTAAAAATTACAGAACATGCCGAATATTATAACAACTTGAGACATGTAGATGTAGGCGAGAGGCTTTCGACTAGGCTCGCAGTCGGGCATCAGGGTTTGGGACGTGTGAATGACCATGATGACGAATTGAAACTGAAATCAGACCAGAAACAAGGGTCATATTCAGCGGTAAGAGCGGATGCACGTAATGGTTCGTTACTGTCGTCGACCAGTCTCTATTTTGTTCTCTCTGTGTCCCTCTTCCACGCTCTTTGTATCCCATGTCCGCGAAATGTAATTTAAAAAGCACCATTTCAGCCGAATCGTATCCGATTACAGGCACGCAGACGTCACGCTAAAACCCAGCGATCCGAGGTTGTCCGTCAGTAGTCACGGCCGACCGAACACGGACACGCACATTGAACCCCCAAATACGATGGGATCCACCAGGGGGAGAAAACTCATTCGCAGCGATACTTAAACGGAAACCTAACCAGCGAAGCTTTTTACTCGCCCTGATTTTTTGCGCCGCGTACCATCGCCGATGGGATTCTCCCTTACTCTCAGTTTCCATAGCTGTTGAAATATCGCGTGCTAGGTGCATCTCACATTGGACGGACCCTATTTCTGTACGACTTAACTTGACTTTTTTAGATTTCAATCCTGAAGCAAGACGCTGCGTCAAAGTGTGCGGTTGCTTTGTGAGAAACAATTGTCGGACCCGCCCTAACCAGATTCTTCGATTCAGTGCTGCCTATGAATATCCCTAAATGGAGATAATGTACGGATAACGTTCAAATAATCAACCGTAATTCTGCTTTTAAACAGGAGCAGCGGCAGGCTTCGCAATTCGATCCACAATGTGGAATTTATTCCGCACGTTAGTCTCCGGCGAACGAAACTTCTAGAGTGAGAATCAAAGGACCGATTCTCCTCGTTAAAAGCAGCCGGGAATAAACGTTTCGCAGGGCAGTAGCAACAGGGACGTATATAAATTAGAGTGCGAACAGTTACCAGTACCGTGCTCGCTGTTTATGAAAAACCCGAGGGATTTTTGTTTCTCCTCGCTCTTCGTACCCCTCCCCTCCCTCTCTTTCATTTCCTTCTCCACTTGGCGACCTACAAAAGCTCAGTTCAAAATTAAACAACTACGTAACCCGATAAATCGTTTCGTCGGAAATAAAAATCCTAGGACGGCGGATTGTTTAATTAAAAATCGTATCGCCACCTGCTCTCGTGCGCGCCACCCCTTTCGGCTGTATTCATATCCCCGTTGCCCTTCATCTTCCGTCTCGCTAACCAGCCTCTCTCTCCACCCGCAGCCGCAAAAAACCCACTCGACACCGCGCCACGATCACACCGTACAAATTGCGATATGCGACTGCACCCAGCTAGCCCTCCCGCACCTACAACCATTCCGCTAGCTCGTGAAAACTCGGTTATAGACGATGAAAGTGCCATTGATCCGCGCGCAAGGGGAGCAGGTTCTTCACGGAATTCCTCTTTCCATCCTTCTTTACTCGTTCCACCCTCTCCCACCTGCCCGCTTCAACCTTCTCATCCCCGCAGCTTTTCACCGTGTTTCATTTAAATGTACAATATACTCGAGACTTAAGTATTCCGAGTGTTCAAAGTTAAGTAAACATCGAGCGGCACGGTTCGATTCTACCCTGTCCGGAATCGGAAAGGTACTCCAAGAGCGAGAACAAAGAGCCGGCTTGAATTGAAAGCTCGTTGTTTTCGTATTAAGTCCTACCAATTGCAGCCTGGTGACGTATGACTTCCAAGGCGCGATCCTCCTTTGAACATTGGGACCGAGACTCGCCAGAAGATAGTAGCCGTACATTATCACATGCACCACGCAGTTCGGTATCAGAATGAAGGTCCACATTCCACCTGAGCGAAACAATCGGATGCCAGAAAGGCGACTGGATTCATAACGAACTAACGAGCGATATTTTGTTTGTTCGTATGGTGGAGATAATTACCTGGGGCGTATTTGCATGTAATCCAAGAGAGAATCACTGTGACCACGTGATGATAAAGGTGAAGGAAGCTCATTTGATTGTATTTCTTTCGTAACATGAAGATCACGGTGTCCGTAAGCTCGCAAATCTTGAGGATCATGAGCCACCATACCCACCGCGCCATCTGTCAACGTTGAAACGAAGGAGAAATGAAACATTGGTACGCAATACTAATTTACGTTGACATTGGAGATTAATAAGAGCTCCATTTCAATCGTGGAAAGGATAAAAAATCGTGCAGATACTCACGCTTAGAGACTCGGCATCGTAGGAGATCTTGAGTGGTTCGCAGCCCCAGGATAACGTGGTAGTGTAACCGGAAGTGAGTAGCTGTAAATTAAAGAAGGATGAGCGCTCGTTGGTACTGAAATTAAAATGGTGAAAAACAAAAACTAAAAAAAAATTCACTTAAATTCGGCGTTATCTGTCACTTAGAGAGTTTGCCAGACATCGTTAATTGCTAACTGCGTTTTCGGTTTTCACGTCGCCACGTCAACTTACGAGACCTTCGGTATTACCGTTTTGGAGAACACGTTGGAACAAAGTTTCAATATTTTAATTGTGCTTAAAATCTTAATCGCCTACGACCGTCAAGCCGAGTCGATATATTACCCCATAGAAGACGATTCCACTTGCGGCGGCGATGAGTAGATTGTAACAAAGCATAACATTGTTCAGCGTGTAGGGTTTCCGGTTTCTCATATAGAGCGGGCCCAAATGTAGCACGAAAATCAGGTAGCTGATTAGAATCAACGTTACTGGTACAGGACTCTTCAACAACGGCCAATGTGCCACGCGTGGATCTGAAAAATGTCGTCAGATTCTTAACAAGCCGACTGCTTAATGTCAAATATCCCATCTACGCGTTATAACCTCGTGATTCACTCGCGTCCACTTAAACGTACACGTGAAATACTTTTACGAATCCAGATGAAAGAAAATCAAATCATTGAATCTTACCGGACACTTCGTCCATGAGGTAACGATAAGTCTCCGAAAGTCCCATGATGCGAATGGGTACGGGAGGAGATAGAGCAGCCCTGTTATCCGTAGATCAGATTGAATAAATTTTCCGAAACCAAGTGTGCAAAACCATTCGAGCGAGGACTGTGCCGTGACACGCTGGCTGGGAGCGCAGCCGAGAACGAAAGGACGTTGCGAGCGGACCCCGTTGCTGACCAAAAGAAAATAGCAAAGTGAATAGCGGTAGCAGCAGCACCTGCTGTGATTCACCAAGTCATTCGTCATGTTTAAGTGAATTGCAAATCTACAATTTTATTATTGCGTCGGTAAAAATGGGGTTGAGGGGACCCACTTCCGATGACCTTGAATTTTACATATTATAGTCAAGGACACCTTGCCGAGTAACATGCAAAAAGTTTTAATGCGCGGACGTTGTTCGGTAAAAAGTTTTTAACGAACAACGTTAGTGAGAAGTAAATGGAATCTTAATTGTACGACACCATGTACATTCGTAACACTTCACTCTAACTTATATTTGTATTAGTATGAATGAATAGTACATGTGTGAGCGGAGGTAGCCCCACCCCCCCCCCCCGCTCACACATCATTGTAAATGCAGAGTGAAAAGAGAGTATGCAGATATAATGTTTTTATTCATTAATTACATTATGCAATGGATAAATAGAGCTCATGACTTCAAAGATCCGAAGGTTTTAGTCTGCGCTCATTGTTTGTTACAAAATTAGGCGAAACAGTAGAAGCTATGGAGATTGATCTAATCAGAAAGGCTTTCCACGCTCTCAAGTTAAGATTAATTTATTATTGCGCGGGCGGGCGCATAAGCGCCCGTGCCGCGCCTAACCATCGCACCTGCCTAACCGTTATTAGGCTCCCCGCCTAACCTAACCCTAACCTAACATAACTCGCCTAAGCTCTATAAGGGTAACAAAGATAGAGCAAGGCGTTACAAATATATATGGTGTCGCATACTTAAGGTTCCACATAGTTTTCGCTAACTTCTTTCCTTAATAACTTTTTAACGAACAGCGTCCGCGGCCTAAAATTTTTTGCACGTTATTCAGGAGAGTGTCCTTGACAACATATGTGAAATTGAAGGTGATCAGAGGTGGGTCCCCTCAACCTCATTTTTACCGTTTTATCTTCCGCGGTACAACATTTTTTCCATAATTCTGTGGCAAATATTACCACCACAAGTAAAAGCTTACAAATACATAAACTACAATAGTACGTATATGTTTTTATTAGACGAAAACACCATAAAATAGCTCTATGTAAATCATCGCGGCACAACAGTTGCGGAGCACTGGTATAATGCATAGGAAATGTTGGGCAAATTCTAATATGCCGCGTGTCGTTGAGCTTGTCTTCTGTACGGTTCGTAAGAGACGATACTGTGGGAACATCCGATATCGATAAAGTGAAATTTCATTTATAGTGAACATTTTGTTTAAAAGTCGCACGTACGTAATTAACTGGTCCATGTATTAACACGTCACGTGCAACTACAGCATCCGTTGATGCCACTACAACGAAATTACTGTGACGATACTAAATATCTTTCCGTAAAATTACACCGCAAAGTAATCTTGTAAGTATATGTATATGTACCAGGTAATCTGCACACAGCCGCCTCGAGTTAATTCCTGCTAATGAATAAATTGTTGAACGAGACAAAGTAATTTTTTTCCACCCAGCTCCGTACATTTCTATTCATTGCGAAAGTGGAATGTTTTTTTTTTATCATCGAAAAGCAAACCCTTTCTCGCCCCTTTTCGTGCTATACACTGAACTCTCGACTCCTGCTCTGACCAGCAGGTTGAGATACGGTGGGACACGGACGAGCCGGGAGGAGCATAGGTGCTTATGTATGCGCGGCATAGTGGGATTTAAATAGTCATAAAGAAAAGTTTTGCATGAAAGAAGAACTGCCTCACTCTCCGGTGCACTTGTTCATGCCTAATGGGTTAAAACTTCGTTGCCTCGTCCTCGTAAAGTCGTAAAAACGTGGCCCGTACGCCGGAGTAAATGTGTATGCGAGGGTACGAGTGAGTGCACATTTAAGGAACATTCCAATTCTCGCGACTTTTTACAAGAACTACCTCCTCATTGTTCTACAATAGCATTATCACCTACTCGCGTTTATTTCGTACGCGTAACCCTTACAACTGGCTCAAAATTAGATCTACAATCGTGTCCATTTACATAGATTCGTGTATTCAATACCGGCTGAGTCATCTACATATTATCACGTTTTTCCCTCGTAATCATAATGGTCCAATGTAAGCCAAGCACTTTGCCAACTCGTTGACTCGATAACGGTGTCCAAAAGACACGCGCAAAGAGGATAGCGTAGAGTGGAGAGCTAGACGCATTACTACTCCACCATTGGAAGCGCGCTTGTTGTCGATTCTTAAAGAACGTAAAGCCCTGTCCAGACCTACAAAAATTTACGTTGAGCGTTGAATCTAGAATACGACGCGAATATTTTTATCGCAAATTCACAGCTTTGCCACATAAGTATTTACGTGGTTCGCGGTGCGTTCGTGCATCGTTGACAACCGACAATCAGGAATCGGTACGATGCCGTCGTCCAAGAAGAGACGACACGTATGTTTACAGACGCGTCCACCCTGGGATTACGTTACGGCACAAATCTCTTTGACGTTTCTCAAGAAATCGACAACAGGCGGATCTCGTTGCGTTGAATGTGGCGAAAAATTTTGCGTGCGTTCTTACGCAGCGCACGCGTCTACACTCTTATAAATTCGTTAGAGCGCACACAAATTTTCGCCGAATGAACCGCACAACGTAAGTTTTTGCAAGTCTGGGCGCGGCTTAAGATAGAACTACCCTTGCGAGAAACCTTACCCCTCGATGCTTTTCGACCCACGGCAGAAAAAATCCCGATATATTCCTTTCTGCACCCTCCCAGGGCAGATTTGCATGTACTTATAATTTTTCGCACACACGGGAGCAGGCACGAATCACGCACACGCGCACGCGCACACGCACTCACCCCCGCACGTGCATCTCGAATTTCAATGCATACTGCCCGTCTCGCTCGAGATTATTTACACCGATGATTAAAAAGAACGAGCGGCGCAAACACGACTCGATCGACAATAATCCATGCATAATTCTGGATGATTAACTTTGCGACGGATATTTTATGAAATAACGTTGAGCTCTGTCATCGATGATCGAGGTGAGAATCGTAGCAGATAGATACCGAGGCCGAGACAGTATTTTGACGAGAAAGTTCCCGTCCTATCGAGAACGCGTCGGCTTATGCGTTTCGGCGGATATTCGAGCAATCGAGTCCTCCGAGCGGTGAGAATCGACGTTAACACCGTTCCTTGGAACGGTAACCTACTGTCTAAGTTACGTTCAACCGTAGGGCAAACACCTCCAGCAGAAGCTTAAAGTCAGGAGCGTAGCGCATGGGGGTGCAGTTCTGTCTCGTCGCTGTTTTGCAAACTGGTAACTGTCATTCGTTACAATCAGTCGATTTCGCCCTTAACTTGGATATTTCTCGCGTACGATCGACGAGCAACGAAGAGACGTCCGTAGAAGTGGAAAGAATGTTTTCAACCCCATCGATCCACGCTCTCTCACGACAATTTGAGTTTTCAATCGCAACGATAATGCGTAACTATGCGTAATTGAGATAATTTCATCGTTCAGCGGAATTAGATTCTTATCGCACGAGCGTGCGTCAGGCACGGCGCTGAGATTAAAATTTTCACGAAAATTTTCAATCACCCTAAAGGGGGTGGGCCGTGTTCGAAGCTTTGGTCAGATTGAAAGTGGAAAAAATATTTGCTCGAGCCCTTCGGAGAGTTTCTTAGAGGGAATCGCCTCTCGGCGGGTGTAGGATCGACAGCCCTGCACGAAGGCAGATGTACAGTCACGTTTGCAAGTCACTATGCCGGAGGTAGTATAGATATACGGCTTCCCCGTGTGCTGTCATTTGAATCAGGATTAGGCGCATCGTACGTACACGTCTGTACGAGGGCGCTCGTAAGAGGACGACAGTCACGAATTGACTCTCTCCTGGCTTGGCATCAGAAATTTAGTACCCGGTCCCCCTAATCGAATTACGCGACTCCCGCCGCTTCGTGTAGTTAGCTAGAACGGTTTGACGTGGCCAGAATTCGTTATTTTCTTTTGCCAAGAGAAAACGTTAGAACGCAATCGAACGCTCCTCGATACGCCTCTTGCCGATGAGTGATAAGGAGGAAGGCTCGATCGATCTTTCCGATCATTCGCGAAACGCGGTAATAGAGTTTTAGTAAAAGTAAAACGACATTTCGTGGACACACGACGACGGTAAAACGTATACGCTAATTGTAAGAAAGGAAACGAACACGCTCATCGTTACATTGTCACGTCGTATTTGGGAAACGACACGACTCACCTGTAAGTGCACTTCTGTGGGTATATACAGGATATTCGTAAAGCGTTATTTCTTGTAGAATTTCTATCGCATCTACAACAGTTTTCCGACAAAAGGAACACTCTTTGTGCGAAGCATCTCCAACGATAGGACAAAACAATAGTTCTCGAAGTACAAACAATTTGACGAAATGTCTCGTGACTTATAATTTGTAATTCCCTTACAATTAGCATCGATAGCCTTAACGGTGCTTAATTTAGAACCACGCTTACACAGCGAATACTACGATTATCGGAACAATTTGACAATTGTAATGTTTGGACGAGTTTCTAACTTTATTGGAATGTGTGTCTGTATGTATAAGTGCGGTCGAGCTGTGACGATTTAATCGCAATTCTCTAGCGATGCCACTATAATATTTCAGCGTGCCAACACAAACCACGTTACCTTATTGATCAATTTGCAATATTGCGGTATAAGCTGTACAATGAACACACTCAGGTAACGCAACTGGCATCAACTTTACGAAGAATTTTCATATATCAACTCTACTACAGTGGACTTATCCGGTTAGTTATATGTGGACTCTTCTAGCATACTCTTTTTGTGAAAATCTTAAAGCTTGTACGAAATAGTCCGTGATTTTTAGCGTATGTGAAGCAAACATGGGACCATTACCGTAACCGCAGAAATCCGGATTATAACAGTAATACTTGGGAATTGAGCTGGAAGCGCATATGCCACGCCATAGTAACTGCAAGTATCGTGGTTAACGATAATTATGCTTTCATATCATACGTATCCATTGCTATACATATAAACGTAAGAATTAATCTCATGTACTTAGTACTTGTCGTACAATATCTTAAAAATAATATTACACTATATCACTTTGTCTACATCGTGCAAATTTCTCAAATCAGGCGGACGTTTCGAAATGCGCGATGGAGATTGTCGAGTGATCGTATTTACAATAAACGAAGAATGGTATAAACAATATAATGTGCATTATAGTCTCTGCAATATTTTTATTCGATAGAAGAAGAGGCATTGTAAATGCAAATTACTATAGGAAATTCGAAAACAGAGACGACAGTAAAGTGGGGAACGATTTTCCTCCCGAATGGTGGTACAAAGTGTCCGAGGACATAAGCATGGAAATTCATAATTTAGGTTCATTGTGTTTAAGAGAACATATTTGCGGGAGCGTGTACAATAAATCAAAAATGTCTAAAGAAAGTATACTTAAACCGCAAGCATTCTGTATTTTGTCTACAAACATTATGCATTGTATAGATTGCCTAGGCCGGTGGTGGGCAAAATTATTACTCAACAGAGCCAAATATCAACAGTACAAGGATTGAAATTTCTTCTAAGAAGCAGTTTTATTAAACTTAACACTAAAGCTATCAAAAGCAGATCAAATGACAGATCAACAAGGAAAATCCCCATATGAGAAAAATCTTCGGTACGTTTAGTATTAAACTATATAGGTAGCCAAATTTACCTAAAGCCCTGTCTAACGCCACTTCTTCAAAAGCTAGACTCGCCCATACTGAGAACCGACGTCTACGCATGGGGTACGAAGTTTCAATCGCACTGTATGTACGTGCGCACCCACACGCGGTAATTTCTGGAAGAGTCACACTCAAGGGGTAAACAGCCGCGGTTTGCCAATGCCAGGCCTAGGCCTTCAATGCCAAATGACACACTTCACCGGTAACACATAGATTAGCATCTTATTGTTAACGCACTTGCCTAATTTATTTAACCTTTAGGGGGCCGGAAAGTCTATACAGGGTGAGTTTTAATGGATGGACCAACCATTTACCATCGGAGTGAGTTACAGATTGCAGTCTGTTAGTATTACTATAGAGGTGAGTCGGTAACTCACTCCGATGGTAAATGGTTGGTCCATCCATTAAAACTCACCCTGTATACAGGGTGTCCCACAACTGGGGTACGAGCCGGAAATGTGCGATAGCTGAGGTGATTCTGAACGAGATTTTCCTTTGCGAAAATATTGTCCGAGGCTTCATTTTTGAATTATTAAGGAAAAACACCGGCGTATGAGAGCGCGCGTAGAGCCCGCGCTCAGTGCCGTAGCGCCCGTCACTCACGGGCGCCCGACCGTGGTCGTGAACGGGCGCAGCGCAGTGGTACGGCACGAAGCATCGGACGGAAATTAATATCGAATAACAAATTAAAATTTCAGAATGACCTCAGATATCCATTAGTCATGCACAATAAATAAAGTAAGGCGTTTATTTTGAAAGTGGTATAAGTTCCTTTTTTTATAAAAATGAGATATCACATAATATTCAATTATTGCACTAAATTATTCACGAATTATGTGATATCTTATTTTTTAAAAAAAATTGACTTAGGCCACTTTCAAAATGAACAGCTCACATAATTATTAAATAAAATAATTATAGTCATTATTCGTGTAACGGTAACATTCGATTTAACAAATCGAAATATTTTCAAAAAGTTTAATTCGTTATTTAAAACCAACGCGAAATGAGATCTCGAAAATGAAATTTATCAATTATTACCAAAAAAGCTTTCGGCATCGAAAAAGAGTTGTTTTCTATTAAACGAATAATGACTGCAATAACAAAATCAATCACTCACAGCCCTCGATGGAAGTGTGCGGCTGTCACTGGATCACTGCATCCATCCCGATCGTTCGTCTAATCTCTAGGGCCGAACAGCTGATCCGAGCACAGTCCCGGCCAGGTCGGCGAACTCGAGCCACTACACGGTCACTATCACTATCGGTGTTGTGTGCGAGCGATTCGCGCCTTACGTTAGAATATTGGGTGGCCCTGAAAAGGGCTGATTTTTGCCTCATAGATGAGACTCCATGTGGCCCCCATTTACCGTTACACAAAGTTCCACACGTTTTATTTCACTACACACAGGTTGCACTGATCCGATCACATAAAGTCTCGACGCTAAATTTCTAAAAGTTCTTGCACTTGCAGGTATTTCACCGGGATACGTCTCACGATACCGCTGTGCAGCAAGATTGGCATTACCGTCACATTGCGCAAAGATGAAGAACATTTGATAATATTCCGCGTTGGAACAATTCATTTCAATAAAATACGACGATGCTATAGCTGCAAGAACGAAGAATCGACTGACTAGTCCTTCGTTCCTTGCGAAGGAAAACATCCTTGTAGCAACGGTACCGTTAGGGTAGTAGATAATGAAGATCAGTGCGATAAAATTGTTTGATCCGCGTCGAGCCCGATGCGATACCGCAGGCTCGAAGACGCAACCGTCGGTTCCTTCGAATTTCTGCCCAAAGCCAAGGAACGAAGAACTAGTCAGTCGAGAATTCGTTCTTGCAGCCATAGCATCGTCGTATTTTATTAAAATGAATTGTTCCAACGCGGAATATTATCAAATGTTCTTCATCTTTGCGCAATGTGACGGTAATGCCAATCTTGCTGCACAGCGGTATCGTGAGACGTATCCCGGTGAAATATCTGCAAGTGCAAGAACTTTTAGAAATTTAGTGTTGAGACTTTATGTGATCGGATCAGTGCAACCTGTGTGTAGTGAAATAAAACGTGCTGAACTTTGTGTAGCGGTAAATGGGGGCCCCATCGAGTCTCATCTATGAGGCAAAAATCGGCCCTTTTCAGGGCCACCCAATATTCTAACGTAAGGCGCGAATCGCTCGCACACAACACCGATAGTGATAGTGACCATGTAGTGGCTCGAGTTCGCCGACCTGGCCGGGACTGTGCTCGGATCAGCTGTTCGGCCCTAGAGATTAGACGAACGATCGGGATGGATGCAGTGATCCAGTGACAGCCGCACACTTCCATCGAGGGCTGTGAGTGATTGATTTTGTTATTGCAGTCATTATTCGTTTAATAGAAAACAACTCTTTTTCGATGCCGAAAGCTTTTTTGGTAATAATTGATAAATTTCATTTTCGAGATCTCATTTCGCGTTGGTTTTAAATAACGAATTAAACTTTTTGAAAATATTTCGATTTGTTAAATCGAATGTTACCGTTACACGAATAATGACTATAATTATTTTATTTAATAATTATGTGAGCTGTTCATTTTGAAAGTGGCCTAAGTCAATTTTTAAAAAAAAATAAGATATCACATAATTCGTGAATAATTTAGTGCAATAATTGAATATTATGTGATATCTCATTTTTTAAAAAAAATGAACTTAGACCACTTTCAAAATAAACGCCTTACTTTATTTATTGTGCATGACTAATGGATATCTGAGGTCATTCTGAAATTTTAATTTGTTATTCGATATTAATTTCCGTCCGATGCTTCGTGCCGTACCACTGCGCTGCGCCCGTTCACGACCGCGGTCGGGCGCCCGTGAGTGACGGGCGCTACGGCACTGAGCGCGGGCTCTACGCGCGCTCTCATACGCCGGTGTTTTTCCTTAATAATTCAAAAATGAAGCCTCGGACAATATTTTCGCAAAGGAAAATCTCGTTCAGAATCACTTCAGCTATCGCACATTTCCGGCTCGTACCCCAGTTGTGGGACACCCTGTATAGACGCTATGGGTGACCGGTACTTTGTATATAGGTTACATACAAGATATAGACACAATATTTTTGAATTTTCTACAGGGATTAAAGCTCATCAAATCCCGGCCCTCTAAAAGTTAAGTCGGGGTTAAGAAAACGATTTTTTCCGCGGGCGAAATATAACTCGTGAGACCTGCAACTTTGCTTTTCTATACAGATTAATACAATCGAATATACTCGTTAGACAGTGTTGTGCTTATTTCCTCTCACCCGAAAAAATGATATTTCTTGGATAAAACATTTTTTGTGTTTTTAGGCACGACCGTAAAGGGAGTGACTTATGCTATCGCCATCGTAAAAACCGTGTGTGTGTGTGTGTGTGTGTGCGCGCGCGCTCCACGTGCATGCCAAATTTCATCCAAATCCGTTCAGCCGTTTGGCCGGAATACTGGATTAAAGATTTTTATTAAGCAAATTTGAGTCTTTAATCCAGTATTCCGGCAAAACGGCTTAACGGATTTGGATGAAATTTGGTATGTATGTGGAGTAAATACCCATTTGGTGCCACGAAACATTGTGTATGGTCATCTTTAACCATTTCGAAATGGTGCCAATTTCAAGTCTTTAATCCACTATTTTATTTTATAATTATAGTTTGAAAATCCCGTTATTTCGAAACGGTTGAAGATGACTATGCATAAGTTTCGTAGCACCAAATGGGTATATTTTTGAACCACATGCCAAATTTTTTCTGAATCCGTGCAGGCGTTTCGGCATAATACTGGATTAAAGATTTCAATTTCCACAATTTCTGAATGGTTAAAGATAACTATGCATAAAGTTTTACTGCAGCAAAGAGGTATATATTTGATGTACTTGTAAAATTTTGGTTCGGATGCATTTAATTGTGCGGTTTCGATCACTTGCGCGCATTGCAGAAATGCTGCATTTCGCGGGCGAGCGCGAAGCGCGAGCACCCGACGTTCTTAGGGGGTATGGCGCTTGGGTGAAGCGAAAGCGCAGAGGACTCTGTAGCATAGTTTAATATCACAATACTTGAATTTTCCACAATTTCGAAACGTTTTGAAATTCGTGGGGGAGCGCAAAGCGCAAGTGCCGCGGTCGTGCCTATCTCACCCGGCAAAGTAAGCGCGAAGCACGAGCATAAGCGATCTTGGGGGGGGGGGGGGGGGGGGGGGGGGGGCGCTTGAGCGAAGCGAAAGCGCAGGGGGTCTGCCCCCTAGTTTTTTCTTCTTTTTCAAGAATTGTTAATGTTCTTTTATATTTCAAGAAAATAGAGAATTAAAGGATTGGTGGAAGGGACAGTTTTTGAATTTTTAATTGGCGCGTTAATGAGTTAAGAAGGACACGAAGTTTTCTTGCAGCATGACATCGACTTAATTCAAGGAAAACCACGAGTTATTGTTGAGTGTTGTTTGTAAAAAGAAAACGAAGAAAATTAGGTGTATTTATTGTAGCTTTAACGTTTTAACAGATTTCCGCTCTTCTGAGCAGTTCAGTAATCTTCTATGTTTGTTCTTCAACTATTGTACTATATAAGAATTGAATTGACCGCGTTTTGCATCGACAGAGACATCGGACGTCGACTGTTGATACTTTGTCAGCACATTTCTCGAAAGATCAAACAGGCAGCACATTTATTTTCCGAATTGCTGGAAAGGGTAAACCGGGTAAACAGGTAAACTAACCTCTCCTCGACACTTTTAATACAATCAAGTATAAGTTTTTAATTCTAATTGTAAACTATTTACAATTAACGTAGAGCTAATCTCGAATTTGTAAATACCAATTATTATAAATCTTTTCTGTGAACTACAGGGAATATTGTGAACACTTTAACGTTGGTTAAATTTCCGACTATGGCGCGACAAGCAATTGCTACAGAAACGCTAAAATATGTTCTTGGAACGTGCATGCCTTCAGCGAAACAAGCAGCTGCAAAAATACGAATACGCCGACTAGTTTTGGATAAAAATATATTAATGGTATGTAAGATAACACAACGAGTTACAATTATACTAGAAAACTTTTACTTGGATGTAATTTACTTTCAGTATTTCCCCGAATATGAGTTCGTATACGCTGCTGATCCTGAAAAACGTTGTAAGACGGGCGACATAGTTCTAATACAAAATCTACAAAAAAAGATGACACGGCTTATTACACATAAGGTAAGAATTATGCAATTATGGTAAGATATATGAATAGCACTCTAATGCATACAATGCAGCATGATAAAATGACAATGATAACGACAATGAAAATTTGTATAAACCTTACTGATTTTACAATGATTAGATATATTCTTTACCTTTAATTCTATCGAGGACACGAAATGCTGCAAACTTGCTTTCTCCATATAATCTCTGAATATTCTCCCGTAGGTCATTGATGTAATATATCCTTTAGGTGATGTTACCGATCCTATTACTGGAGAAAAAGTTGCAAGTGATCAATACAGGTGCATATACTTTATTGTTAACAATACATTACAATCTATCAACAATCAATACAAACAATCTATGTACAGCTATAGTATAACAAGAATTTCAGCAATATTATCTTATAAACCTACATTTTAAATACTATAATATACCGTATAATGTGCAAATGCATATCTATATCACAATGGTCTAATGTTTACTAGGGAAGAGATGAAGGAATTAAGTAAAATGATCGGTCCATCCAGTACAGCATTTGATTATGATAAAGCACCAAAAAGAGGATCTTTAGAAGGTATACGAGATTTTACAGATAAGGAAACATATATTAAATACCAGGATGATCCAGATCAACCAGATGATCCATACGCTTATCACAAGTAAACTGTTTTAAATATAACTTATGTTAATAATTTATTATACCTTAATGAGTAAAATATTTTAAACAATAGAGATCTCGTTTATTGTACATTACAATGTCCACAATTTATTTCCAAGTTTTCCGATACATTTGAGCAGAAATACAAACTATAAGTGTAAATGAAACACCCACAGTATAATTTTGTAAAATACGTAACACTTTGGTAGCGTGTTATTAGAATTGTCTTCAAAACATTTTATACTTAAGTATTCATCGACAGATATATGCAACCATTATTACTTTATTTCTACCAATCATAAAGTCAAACCCATTGTGCATTTCATCAAAAATAATAAATTTTAAAAAATCAAATTTAATTAATATTTTTTGATATTTGTTTGTTGATTCATATCTACTTTTTTTCATAGAAAATCTTAACTATTCGTAAAATTGTTACACGATGACACTAAACAATACAATACAATATGTAGTATTGGTGTTCTCATTAATTTAACACACAGACTTTTAATTTACATTTTATGTAACCACTTTTTACAAAATAATTATCCAATACGTTTGTAATTATACTTATAATTGTATAATAAATCATTCAGATAAGAAATCTCTTTCGAGTGCAGCCCCCATTGCATTCCAATGTTGTCCTGCAATATCTTGATCATCTTCTGAATCTTCAAAATGCTCTAGGTCATCCAGTACTACTTCTCCTCGTCTGAAACGTGTTTCAATATCATCATTGTCTTCTCCTTGATCACTATTATATAGAGTACGATCTTCAGTAGTGTCACCGTCCTCTATACGTTTAAAATCGTCTAAAACTCGGCACAACATATTATCAAATTCTTCTTCATCTTGATCGCTGTTGTTATCATTATCATCATCACCATTGTTACCACCCTTTTCTCCTGAAGAATTTTCATCAGAACTGCCATTACAAATCTTCTTTTTCTTCACCGATGTTTTTCTATCACTCTCTGAAATATCAAAAAGTAAATAAAGAATATTTTGCACGACGAACGTGCTTAGCATTACGAAATTAATAAATTTATACAGTATGATATTTAAAAACACAAACACATATGTACCATATGTAGAGTCCTCTGAATCTGAACTTTTACGCATTCTTTTGCTACCATCCATAAGTCCTTCTGTATCATCGATACCATATGCTGGTGAATCTATGTCGTCCATATCTTCATCTACTTCCTTATCCATAATTTCTATTTCTTCTTGAGTAAAAGACATCAAGGGGTTAATACTGTCTGCAAAACAATTTTCTTTCTCTTCATCTTGTTCCATGCGTTCGGGACTGCTACAATGTGGGGGAGGTATCCTGGATGCACGTTCCTATAAGCACGTTACACCACATTCTTATGCTTATTACTGAATTACATGTATTTAAAAAGGATATTTTATTTCAAAGCAATGCTACATACTCAGAAAGAATGGCATCTGTAAAATCGAATTATCTATACCTTTACACTTAGAGGAAAGAGGCGTTCATCGACATGCTCCCAACGTTCTGCACAAGTCCAAAGCCAATCTGGATTCACAATTTTTATAGTTGCATTCTTTTTTGCTGAATTCGCTTTTGCAGTTCCAGGTTTAATTGCAACTAAATGTGTAGTTTTCTCAGTTAAATCCTAATAAATAATGATCTCTTACTGCATGGGAAACATTATAAAAAACTTTAGCGACACATCAATAATCAAATTCTTACTTGAGTTACTTCTGCACCAAATGCCCTTGCAACTTTATACGCCCGACTTTGATGAAGTTTTTGATTAGTAGGTATTAGGCCACTAAAAGTGAGATATAGGCCTTTTAACACTTGAGCTCTGACTGCAGGTATTATCTCTCTTAATGATTTCCGTCCTGTTTTATTTTCTATTTCAGCATAAAATTCTGTATGAATCCGCCTAAGAATATCCTCTAAATAAAGCAAATAATCATCATCGTCTTCATCCATCATAGTTCCCTCATTAGATACTTGCGTATCATTTTGTTTTTCACTTTTTTCAGTTTTTATGAGTACTTCAGTTTCTTTTTTATCACTATTTACGTTTTCACAATTTGTGTTTGTTTCCGTGTCTTTTTCAATAACTGTAGATGCTTCTTGATCTTGTATATCTATCTCTTGTAATTTATCGATGTCACAGTGACTATTGTTTGTCTGATTTTCACTATGCAGGTCACTGTCCGCTACAATTTCCTTTTCTGCATCTTCCGTTAAACCATTTTTGTTAGTTTTATCGCCATCTTTATTTACAGATGTTTCTGTGAGTGACTGTAATTCAGTTGTTGATTCAGGTGCAACAAATGTGTCACTCTTTTCTAAACCCGGTGGTGCATGGATATCTCCAGTATGTCGAAAGAAATGGTAAGCCTTGACCTGAACCAGATTGCCACAACCTTGCCAAACGTCTTCTCTGTCATCTATAATACATACTAAGTCATCGCCGCAAGGGAATAAGGCCCTAGTAAAAAGATTAAAGATAATAGCATTATTATCCTTCTATAGACCTAGACTATACATATATAAGATTCAATATGAAACATTAATTAACGTACTTCAAATTTGCAGTTTTTGATGCTGGATCAAAACATTCGTCTCTTGAAAGAATTCTGTGTGAAAATAAGGTCCCATCCTTATCTAATAATGCTGCCACAGTATGTGCATAAATACGCGCACCGAATGTGCAAATATGCAATTCATAAAGTTTACTTATTTCTTCCAGGAAATGACGAGTATTTGGGCGCAATCTTGTATGGTACCAAGGAGAATTTGGACCATAAAGTTGATAATGGTACACGTCCTATGAAACACACTAAAGCTAAATTCTCATACTACTCATACTACATTCACACGTTAGGACATCTATGTACCTTCATATTAGGAGGAATATTGTCATTAGTTGTATGCACAATTGTTTGATCTAAATCCACAAGTAATGCCAATTTTTGATCGTTTAATAACCTTTGTTCATCCTCTTTGCCAATTTTTTCTGCCAGTTCTGGACTTACTTTAAGCTCAGGTATGGTATGTACCATGGCTACACTAGCTTGCGATACTGGAGCAGCTTTGCCATCGTTACTACTTTCCTCCATTCGTAAGTCCATACCGCATTCTGCGCACAAGTCTTTCATAACAGTACGATGTGTACAGCCTTCCAATGTGGCTATCACTTGCCTGAAATACTAACCTATCATGCAGACACTGACCATTACATGTGTAGTTCAAATATACATATAAGAATGTATATATTCTCATAAAGCTTGAAAAATTCATTCTTCCATGTATATTTGAAAAATGAAATCTAATGTAAATAAGTAACGTTGTATTTGTCGTTATAATATATTGCGTACAAAAAACTTTGCTCTAATCCATGTACAAATATACTAAACAAATGTAACCACATAAAATGTGTCGAACTGATTAAACTAAATTTCACATCCAGATTATTAGCAAGATTTGGACAATAAATCACTGTGGCACGTTATTTCGAGATATTTCTGAGGATTGTAAGTTACATATAAAATGTATGATATTTCCAACAACAAATACACTTAAATAATAGACATACCCAGGTTGTATTATGTCACCCGCTTTTGCCAGCAATATTTTAACGCGACCGAATTTGGACGCTTTCAATTTCTTCTCTGGCATTTGAGCGTCTTCGTTTTCTGGATTCACATTGTGGTACAAGAGCAATACTCTACCGGCTGACACCATGGTATTTTTGCTAACTTTCCACTTTAATATCTTCCCTGGTTGGCTCCCAGACGGAAATGTAACATCTACGTTGGACATAGCTGGGCAAAAAACGCGTTTAACTCAAGAATTATAGAAGATATGTAAAATCTAATTCCATTTACATTTCTACGCGGGACATAACATAAACACTGCAACCAGCAACACAGAGCCTGCGAATTAAACCAATGAGTACCACCAGCACGATAGAAAGTAAACCGATGTGAATTGATGTAAGTTAGACTCTGTTAGTTAGAAATTGGTTCATAGATGATGTCAAAACCATAGACGATAGGCGCTGACACTTCGACAATCTCTTCTCTCTCTTCCTCGGTAGCAATACTAACCATAACTTTTTATTCGTAAACGTAAAAAATTGAAAAAATCGAATGAGGTAAACATTAATTCCTTAACGATTATCGAATATTTAAAATATCGATATTTTGTATCGATGTTATTACTCGAGTACCTCGAGTACCGCTGTTTTCTACCCATTCCACTGGTTATGAGTATTTTACCTGCTTTGCGGCAATTTGATGCGATAGACCTGCATTCGATAATGGTAAACTCGCGACAGATCTGCCCTCTGTATATGTACCATTTATGAGGCAACTAAGCAATCCAATTTGGTAGATTGGATGGCAATAACGGCAATAACTATGTATACGTAAAGACTGTTGTCTAGAAAATGGTAAATGTTACGTTTAGGGGAGCATGCTCCAATGACCTTAACCTTGACGTATGTTGTCAAGGACATCCTCCTGAGTATGAATCCGAAGATTTTAGCCGTCGCTCATTGTTCGATAAAAAATTATCAACAAAAGAAGGTAAATGTTCGGAATCAGGGCTTATACCGCGATGAATAGATTCGGCGCGTATTCACACTAGAAATAACTTTTTCCTCTGACAAAATTGGCGGTCTCCTCTCCAAAAAAAGATATTCAATGTAAAGTTGAAATATGCATGTGATAAATGAATATCTTCCCAACCGCCAACGTCCCCACGGGAGTTTATTCGGCAATTCTGGGACACCCTGTATAAAAACATTACTATTAGGGGTCCAAATTCCTACATAAGAGTTGTCTCCCCCTGATTTGAGCATATTTCGAGCATATTTGAGATTTATGCTTGTCGATTCTAATGACGCACAGATTTCATTTTGGGATATTAATGTTATTTTGTCTTACAAGACATCTCGCTGCACAGAGTTTCAGAAATATGAGTAGTATTTCCGAAATGTATTCGGTTGCGTATGTAACTACTCCAAATACAGATGTAGCTAAAACAATAGCCCGGTAAAGACAAATTGTTTACATTTTTACAATGTGATTGACAACCGTAGCAACTTATTAGTAACTATTTACAATTTCAGTGGCTTAATCAAAAATAGGTTAGCTGCATGCGTTAACATCGTGCCCCAAATTACATCGATGTAAGTACATCATACCAGGAGTATTAACAAATCTGTATGAAATGAAAGGGAGCATAGTAGTGACCCTAAGTAAAATTAGTTAGTAGCTTAATTATTTTCTATTTACTGTATTAATTGCAATGTGAATCTACGATAATTAGTATAAGAAATACTTATGTCATGCTATGTTAATTTTAACATAATCTGTCTTACTGGGTTTCCGAATAAATATTTATAACGTCTACATGTTCTTATAGATACGAATGGAAGAATGAAATTACTGAAGATAACGAAGTACTAATGGTAAGAGTATAAGCTTAAAAATAACAAAGATTTCTTTAAAAATATCAGTCTTAACTTTATATCGCAGATGATAAAAACAAGGACTGATGCCATAGACATATTAACGGAGCATGTAAAGTAAGTAAATTCTTGTCCTATAACCAACGATAGAAACTAATGGCAATCCTACTTTGTATAGGAAGAATCACCCTTATGAAATTTGTGAAGTTATATCCATCCCGGTAATGAAATTCATACATTATAACTTTTTATACATATTACTTTATAATATTTGTTACTTAGCATTATTCTTTGATTCGTTATAACTTGATTTTTAGATACAAAATGGGAATGAACAATACCTGAATTGGATTAGCGAAATCGTTCCTACGAGATCTCACAATGCCTAAATTATCTCATAAAACTACTTTTATTTTCAATATTTACTTTGTGTTGATGCCACTATTAAGTTTTTTGTGGAATCAATATTGCAAATATTTCTTTACAAGAAAAAAAGTGTGAAAATGTAAACAAACAAACAAGTACTCATATTTTAGTGTCTTCCTCCTGTGTAATAAAATTAATAACCACATTCCAAATATAACAAAAACAAGTGCACATATGTATTTAATATTGTATGTTCAAGAAAATAAATAATGGCATGTCATTCTAACTGTAAAGTTACATGTTTGATATTTATTATCATCATACAAAACATAGAAATGGTAAAATACATATATTAAACATATTTTGTGTAAGGAATGAAATGTCACATATGATTTGTTCTATCTCGAAGTGACAATATTTGTTTTGCTTAAACTAACATTTGTCGGTCAAAGAAATATTAGACTTTAAGTTAACAACGTTGTTATATCAAATTTCACTATGAAGTTATATAATATGGGATACAGAATGAACACTGTGTCAATTTAGAGCAGCCATGAATATGCTCATAATAATAATGTAAGCTTTAATTCATTTCATTGCGCTTTGTTCAGCAAACTCATTATATCATCAATAGAATCAATTCAATGTTTGAACATTTATGTTTTGTATATGTAATCTGTTATTTTGATGCTTCAATATGCCTGTTTTGTTATTATGAATCTGAAGTACGATATTGATGAGACAAATTATTTTTGCATCCAATATACATTCTGTAATATTATGTGTACTCAATGTTATCTGCCAGCATCATAACCAGGGTACAATAGCAGCAGTGCAGAAGATAACGACTGATTGATTTCCATTTTGTATGTCTTTTCTAACTTGTGGCGACACGAAGGACAGTCATGCAAACCAGATGAAAAACTGCGCTTTAAGCAACTGTAACAAATATTGTGTGCACATGGTGTTGTTACAGGATTATAAACAACTTCCATACAGCAAACACACGTGAACCTATAACAAAAAGTCGCTGATTTTCATAAAACAATAACTAAGCAAAGTCAATAGTATAAAAATATACGCAAATATAACCTTTCTGAAACTCGCTGTAAGAATGCTGGTTTCCCATCTGCTAATGCTGTACAACATTCATCCCATAACTTTGAGTTGCAATGATCACTATCTATGCATTTAGATACCTCCTTGTCTAACTTGTATATTTCACGCTTTGGTTTCTTTTTAGGTGGTTGTTTCTTACTAGATACCTCGGCACTATCGTTTTCTAATGAGGCATTTCTTTTTTTATTTGTCTTGTTTTTTTTCATTGCTTCCAAATATCCATCAGGATATAGAGGTTGCAATCCAAGAGCAGCTACTCTTGCTTTACCTTCGGCAGTCCATGGTGCAGGAGCTGGGTCATCCCTTCTTAGCAAATACCTCCATACACGAAAACCACTCTTACCTGTATCTGGATAATACTTCACCACCTTGTATATACCATCATATCTGTTACCTTCTTCCGGTGCATATTTACTATGCTTAGCAAGTTTAAAATTACGAACTACCCGAACAGGAATTCCTCCTCTCCAATCCTGAGCAGTTGCACCATTTGTTGCATTAACTTTGGCATTGCAATTTATTGCTAAAGCTCTATTCATTCTTGTTAATGTTTGGTCACAACTTTGTTCCGCAGTTCTTTTGTTTCCTGATAAATCTCTTCCACCTGATCCAGTATACATAAATTCGTCACCATTGTCAATATCGTCTTCGTATCCACCTGACAAAACTATAGAATATGCGCAATCTGTTTCACGACCGTGAATACCAGCAATATGAGGTCTATGTACTCCAACTTCCGATACTTGCACCCGAAATATCCAGCATGTCCCAACCTCTACACCAGGTATTGGACCTCTATGGTTCGGTGGTACAATACTACATTCCTTAGTCCTACCCACGCATGCCATGCCTTTACCCCAATCTCTCTTATTGTTGGTATTGTCACTTGTACTTGTTTTCTTTTTAGAATGCTTTAATTTATCACCAGCCTTTACAATCTCATTTTCATCATTCTTACAATCAGGACAGTACCAGTAATCTTCCTCTGGTATGGAGGTGAGTGGTGGGTCCAAACAACGTAAATGAAATGCGAGATTACATTCGTCGCATAGTAGAAGACTATGCTCATCATCTTTTCCTCCACAAATTTTACAGCCGCATTCTTTACACTTTCTTCGAGGATTATCCATACAGGTTGTGCATGTGGCCGCTACACGTCTGCGCTTTCCATTACTAATCATATGTTCTTCATCTTCGGGAGTTCTGTCTTTTAAAAGTTTAGGTTGTTCTATTGCAAACACTTCACCCCTAGGATTTATCTTACGATTTTCCAGCCGATTATCTTTACCGATATGAAGGGTCCCAGTAAGTTCCTGTATCTTTCTTCTCTTGTCCACTTTTGATATCGTAAAATCATACCATATTCCAACCTCTTTTGGTTCATCTACATTATGATTGATCATTACTCTTTGACCTTCGTGTAAGTGATCCACTGGTATTAGTCTCCTTGCGCGAGGCCTTATAAATGTTTCAGGCGCATTAAAAGGTAATGCCTTGTCGTCAAATTCCCAACTGATGCGATAGAGAAGATACTCATCTTTTTTAAGCACTTTTAATATAATAGCCTCGAACCAAGCTCCATAAGTGTCATCCAAACAATCTATAGCATCTCCTACTTTATAGTACAAACTTTCTCCTTCAGCTAATTCCTCATTCTCAACAGAATCATCTGTACCTTCTGTTTTTTCTATCAAAGGAGTGCTACTAGAACTTGCCTTATTTTCTACATTATCTACACCCACCTTTACCATAAGTTGTATAACATCGTTCAGATTGATATCGTAATCGTATAATTTATAACCATTTTCTAATTGCTTTCCACGGAAAAATAATCTTTGCAAATCTGGTTCTACCGACAATTCTTTGTGGATTTCACGCTAAAACATATAAAATATTTAAGATGTTAGATATATGTCATTAATATATATTCATTATATTGGAAAATAATACAACTAAATATTGTTATTTTTCTTGTGCCACTGTTGTACTTATGCATATGTACTTTACTGTAAAGGCATGTTCTTTTATTCACCGATGAATTAATCGGAACCGACAGAAACTCATCGGTGCATGTCGATGCATCTTTTATATTCGTGAATTCATATTTCAGCTGGATATAAAATACATCAATGGCCTCATTTTCGAAACACTATGAATTTCAACGACTGTTTTCCAATGAATAAGAGAACCCCATTATATAAAAAGATACTACAAGTTCTCAATTTGAAAATAGTGCTGGTATAATTCCGTAATTATCATTAATTTTGTGTCCATATTTATTAAACTAAAATCTTGTAAAATTTATGCCTGTTCATAATATGTTGTCAAACATGCTATACTCTCTTTAGCAAGTTTGCTGTCATTTTGTTTATCGTATTAATCCGTAAACTGTGTTTATTTAAATAATGCAATGCTAACTGTTTCAGTTGCCTTTTTTAATACCTCTGAACGTTCTTCCTGTTTTTTCACACAAATATTAAAAAGCGCTAAATTGTGCAGAATATTGATCTGTACACAAAAAACCAAACAAGTTTATAATAACTGCTAAATAAATAGTTCTATTATATACAGACCAAAAGTTTGAAATAAAGTGGCACTAAATATCTTTAAGAGAAGTAGTCGTAAACATAATTTCTCTAGAATTACCTTAAAGTCTTCAACCTCAGTAAGTTTGGAGATAGTCAATATTGTCTCCCTTTTACCATCTATTGTTCTCACTTTCACATACATCTTGCAATTTATTCGAAAAAAGGAACTTGTCAAATGTGTACAATCCGCTAATAATAACTCAATACATTTGTTTTGAAGTATAAAACGTCTAAAATAACGCGGGAGCTGTGCCTGCTCCGGTGAACAGCACTGTCAACAGTCATCAATGACTACCACTTGTTGGCGCCTGGCAAAGGTAAGACTTGGCGGGAAAATTCCTGAAGATTACGTACCAGAAAAGCAGGAAGTCACGTGACGTTGCTTGGTATGCGCAGCTGATCCTGATTGCGAGATAAAAATATATTCCAAACATATCTATTGCTCCATTTCTTTAACAATCGAGAATTAAACATACATTACGATATTTACTTACCCTATACAATTTTAATATATGTAACATATATCATTATAATTTGTTTTATAAATGTATTGTTGTCTAGTATACCTTATAGAATCGGTTCGTACATTTAAAATTTCAAAACTTGTGTATAAGGAATTTACTGTTTTACTGGCGAAATAGAAACTCTTCGAGTAATATCTGAGCTTGCAAAGCTTAAGCTTTGTATACATATGTTTACTTGATTTAAACTCTTAAACATACGTGTGTATATATGACAACACGCGTATTATCTATATGTATCAATCGTGCACATATATATGCACTTGTTATCTATATCACAGGAAGTGTGTGTAGTATGTATATTGCACTCATTAAACTTGCATTTGTATGCATATTATAAGAGGCACGTTTCTAGGAGCATATATAGAAAATTGCTGCAACATCAAGGCATTCTTTGAATTTACTCAAATATGTATACACCCGCATGTACATTGTAAAGATTATTATTTAAAGGTACAGTATATTTTTCTTTTTTTTATTAAACACTCTACCTAAAAAACTGTATAACCAAGCGAGGCAGAAGATATAGTTATAAAAGTGATAATTATTAAAGTTCATACGCGCGGTGAACTATTTATTTTATCATTGTAGTTTTACACGGAATAATGTTTTGCTTCTTTGTACATGCAGCTATAATACACAGTTATAGGCATTCCAAGGCATTCTAAAAGAATTGCTATAAATCTACAGGCATCATCGTAGTGCAGGTCTTGCAGAAAAATGGCGGAACATATTAATTATAATTCTTCAATGATATACCAGATGTCTCCACGATAACCGGAAAACCAAAAATCCAATTGGAACACATAATAAGATATTGTGATGTAGCTTCGATGACACTTAATTTATTGCGCATTATAAATAATGAAAATAGCCTGATGCTCCAAAGATATACGTACGACATACTTATACTGAGATAGTACACTTGACTCGTGAGTATTTTCGAGCGACGCCGCGGCCATGTTTGTTTTAGTTTCGGGGGGATGAAAAGCGAACGCAAGCGACCGATTTGAATCGTACTCGTATCATCGTCCTACATCATATTTGTTCAGTGTTTAACAGTGATGGTTGTTAATTGAAAGATATGGTGAGTAGTGGTATACATTAACGAAGCTAGGAAGGGGTCCTTACCGGGGTGAATGATTTTCGCGCGGATTTTCAGGTGTCACGGTCGCTGGGTACCGCCGCCGCCGCGGCGCAACATTACACTTTCAAACTTTCGATCGATTCCTACGGAAAAGCGAACAATTAAGCCCTTCATTTTTCGGGAGCTCCTCTCACTCGATACGTAATTTCTTCGTTTTCATAATGACCGGCCGTTCTTATGCTCAAGTAGGCGCCACTACCTGCTAAAATAGCAGAAAACGTAACCCGGGCATCGCATTGCATATAAATCGATATATGCTTCGGTAGATGTGTGCGTGATGCATTGACACACATTCGTATACGTTCATATCCATACTTGATGTGCATGTAGCGAAAAGCCGTGGATCAGATACGCCCCTTTTTACAAAATTATCGAACTTTCTTTCCGCCAGATTTTCGAACACTCGAGTATTCTTAATTCGAAATTACAAAATGTAAACATTATTTTTCATATGTACCTTTCAACTGAATAAATGCACCCTGGGCAAACAAAACTTATGATTCCCATTTTTCTTGGCGTGCAGTTTAACTATTTAAACGATGCTTAATGAAAAATATTTAAACTGGCAATCCTTTTTTTAATAAAGTCAATTTGTTATTACGAGTATAGCGACTATTTGTTTAAAACATTACAAGGAATTCTTCGACTCAATTTTAATTAACTTTGAAGATATGCCTTGTATTTTGTCAAAAATGTACCTTACAATCATAATTACACTTTATAATTATGCTACAAGTATAATTATATCTTAATACTAGAGTAGGTTCTTATATAGTTTTATGTTCATTGTATCAAGGCTTTTACTTATGATATAAAATTTGTTCTAGGGTATTTAAACGAACCTTTGAAATGTGGCTTCGAAGTGAACATGTGAGTCGAAGACTACGCGGTCGCTTATGTCTAACAAGTGCATCAAGATCCAAGATTTCTACTAATCGAGTACCAAGTACCATAGTACGGAAGTTACCAGCCATTAGTAATAATTTTCAACGTATTAGTACGTCAAATAAATATAATAGGCCAACGCGTTGGAAGCGCAGATCGTCAACCTTTTTGAAGGAGGTAAGTGTTCGCATTGAAGCAACATTTCTATGACATGTTTTGTCCATTTTCTGTAAGTAAATGATCTTTGCAGGTCATTTATACTTCACTATTTTTAAAACAATATTAGTTACTAATCAACAGTTAATGGCTTATGAATGACTGACTGACGGACAAGATTATCAAGCAATTTAATGTTCTTTTGCTAAAAGTGATATAGACCAACAAATTACTTAGAACAACAATTGAGGCCATTTGGTTATAACGCAAGCTCCTCTGCAGCATGATTAAAAAATTGTTGTCTTCGTAGGCTTATAAAGAAAATATTTTGCATTTTGCCAAGTCACCGACCATTAAGCGAGAGAGAGGGCCACGTAGAAGAAAATGCATAAAACGGTCAATGGTTACATCAGCGCCTGTAATACGGTCACCCCCAAAAGAAACAATTATTGTGAGCTGTTTTACTGATTTAGTTATACTAATGTTTAACATCTATATGAACAAAGATTTTTTCAGCCTGCAAAGAAAACAGCGGTATGCGCAGTATCAGAGGAGTCTAAGGAAAATTGGAATGTAACAACCGTATCTGTACATCCATCACCTTTAAGTGCAGATTCGCGTTGCTCATCCATTCCACCCTTGCATGATTTTAAATCTTCTTTAGCAAGTGTGTCATCACTGGCAGATCTAATGCCTCCAGCATCTTTAGGAGCTCACTCTGACTTTTCATGCTTATTAAACGATGAAGGAAATAGACATTCGGGTACATAAATTTGTATAAGCTTACGTCTTCATAAAAAACCTAATTTGTAATCAATTACTATTCATGTTCTCATTTACATAAAGTAACTTTGTGTCATATCTCACTCTATGAACTTAATATAATTAGGTACAAAATTTGATGGATCGTATCATACCGAATCTTATTTAATTATTTTCTAGTTCTGATTAGAATACAGAAAGATTTAGGATAGAAAGTATAAAGAAATCATTTTTTATTACAGACATTCTCTCATTACATTATTCTGCACTTTGTATGTCAACTGAAACTTCCGAAGAATACTACAGTTTAATGCATTCAAATTCAATGTATGGTACTCGTACAACTTACACTTCTGAAAAATATTTTCCAACCGGAAAATATACATTCATTAATAACAATGAGAACAGTGGTTTGCCAAAGAACTCCTGCTCTCTTGAATGTGATTCATCGAAGTATGAAACGACTGTAGACTTTTCTGTCGCAAAGTACAGTACTGTTGCAAATGCGTATGATATTAGTACCCATCGTCCATCCGATTCAAATGGCAATGTTAACGATAAATATGATTCTGAAGATATCGATAGTGACTATCATGATGTGGAATACATGGAGGTCGGCAGTGAAGAAATAGTGGAAAGCTGTGATGTAGAAAATATGGTCACCCAGGTTCCGGAAGATTGGGAAACATTCGATCCTTATGTTTTTATCAAACATTTACCGCCTTTAACACCGGCAATGAGAGCCAGATGTCCTGCTCTACCACTCAAAACACGAAGCAGTCCGGAATTCAGTTTGGTGTTAGATTTGGTATGTTGAATTTTAATTAGGCGTTTCTCATAGTACTTCAGCATTTTAACATACAATTTATATTATTTATTCTAATGGACATTGCATTTCGCATTGACTATGTATGCATTTATCTTTTTCTACTTTATAACACAGTCACATATTTTACAGGATGAAACATTAGTCCACTGCAGCTTACAGGAATTGTCTGACGCAGCATTTCGGTTTCCTGTTGTTTTTCAAGATGTAACATACACGGTGTTTGTAAGAACACGTCCGTATTTCCGTGAATTCTTAGAACACGTTTCTTCTTTGTACGAAGTCATCCTGTTCACAGCAAGTAAAAGAGTCTATGCAAACAAGTTAATGAATTTACTGGACCCAACGAGAAAATTAATAAAGTATCGTCTATTCAGAGAACACTGCGTTTGTGTTAATGGAAATTATATTAAAGATTTATCCATCCTTGGTAGAGACTTATCTAAAACTGTGATTATTGATAACAGCCCACAAGCATTTGGATATCAGGTAGTCCATTGTCTTCTGTTCTTTAATTGTTATTCATATATAATAGCTTATTTAGTACTAAAGTGAATTCTGTCTTTTTTACAGTTAGAAAATGGTATCCCAATAGAAAGCTGGTTCGCAGATCGATCGGACAATGAATTAATGAAATTATTACCGTTTCTACAGAATTTAGTACATTGGGTATGTAGCTCCTTTTATAAACAATCAGTTGAACAAAAACGAATAGGAAGTTTATAAAGTAGATCTAACCAATGCAATGATCCTTCTAGGGTGGTGATGTCAGACCGCATATTAGAGAGCAGTTTCGCCTATTCAGTTTTTTACCACCCGATTAATTTAAATGAATTGCACAAAGACCAAACTATAGGAAAATACCATCCTGCTATTAACCTACATAAACATATATCTGAAAGGTAATGGATAGAAAAATATTAACTATTATTCCATAAATGCATTCATGCTATGGTTATGTACTCTACAAAGGTACATTCAAATGTAGAAAAATGATTGCTAAATTCGATTTATCTGAGCTCATTATCTACTTTAGTTCATATTACTTGATGACATGCAGAAAATGATTTCAAAATGTTATGATACATTTAAAGAATTATACAAAACTCTTGTGAAAGTGTTCTTGCAAACTTTCTTTCTTTTCTTTTTTTTTCATTTTTTTAATGCATTATGCTTCCAAAAATGTATTCATGTCTCCCGAAAAATAGACTAAGGCTGTCTACTTACAATGATACTTTCATAGATATTTGTCCGAAATATAAAATATGTTTTAATAGCACATGTGACTTACAAAAACAATTTATCAAAGTTAATTGCTAGTGATAAATGTTTTATGCTAGTATTATTTTGTCTACATATCAATAGAAAGAAAACATACTTATTTACATATATGTATTATATGTATTTACATAATATGTATGTTTTTATTATGCCTTGAAGGATATCTATTATTGAAAGTAATATATGATAAAGATTTCAATGAATTTTGTGAAGATATAAATTCAGTAATCGGATTTAAAAAACCAACAATAATCCAATCATGACAAATTACTTAAGAAATAATAATTTAGCTTTGGCACTACGACTGCATATTTTATTAACAATTTTATTTCATGTATTGTTGTCAAACGACTTTACAGTGAATTGAATTTCCACTACATACGCAATTAACTTGTTGCTAACTTAGGATTAACTGGAACTTGATTGTATTATAAAATGTTGCATTATCTAATTATTGCATTGTTTCTACAATTAATTATGTGTAATTAATGAAACAAAATCTTTTATCAATAGTATTTTATGTACTATTCTATTAATAAATTCAACTTCTTTCAAAATGAATGCCTCTAAATTGTGCAAAGAAGGCATGAGAAGAAATATTCGTGAAAATCCACATAATTTACAAACTTTATTGAACCTTTTTATCTATAATAATCATAACTAATTCACTGTAATATCACAAGCTGTTTTCTCACATGTCATCAATTAGATCAGGAATTTTATTCCTTTTGATATATATTTTTTGGACTCTATACATTTTATTTACACATAAGGCAGCGAAACTAATATTTGTACGCATATTGTTAGTACAACAAATCAGAATAATGTTTATGGCATCTTCATTCATATATCAAGGACTGCTGTTACTGCACATATAAAAATGTTTCCAAACATATTTAGACTGTACGTGTTAAAATATTATTTATACCATGTGCCTGAGTGGAATGTTGAAAAGAAATAATGTGTAAGTCTGTGTTGTACTGAAAAATTTTTAAGTTTGTAAGCATATACAATTTAAGCTTAACCAATAGTAAAAATCCATGAACATTAATAATCTCTTCCTGTTACAGTGACAGCAATATTATATTTCATTATCATCCAAATATGTCTTAAATTGCATTTGTATTACTTTAAAGAAAGAGCAAACGTTTAAAAATAAAATTCCTAGTTCAAATATGTATTTTTGGATGTGGACAAATTATTTGACATTTATTTCAATATAATATTACATTATTATTTCTTATCAAATAAGGCGTATAGTTTATACAGGATAATTTCTGTGCATCTTTTTGAAAAAGAATGCTTCCATTATGATCTCAAGGAGTTTCAATTTTGAAATATTTTATGACAGATTAAAAATTTCTGTCATTGTATTTTACATTTATTTCATATTACGAATAGCTAACCTCCCATAACTGTGTAATAATGCAACCTCGTAGAACCGCAATGTAGTAAATTACATTATGTTCTTGTTACAAGATTTATGTTATATAAAATTTTTTAGTGTAAATTTAATAATTACATAGCAATAAGTTGTTATTTGTAGCACGTCGTAGAAGTGTGTGTAATGCATAGGCAGACACTTATATCAAAATAAAACAGCGAATGAAAATAACTTATGAAAATGAAAAATTGTTAAGACCTACATCTTTACATACTTAATCAAATTTGTGAAGTTACAATATTAATTGTAATGCAGTATATATATCATTTTTGACATGGAAATTTTTTACCAGCATGGACAAATAAAAAGTAAAAAATAGTAATTGAAGACATTCAAATTTTCGACATTTGTCTAGTAGAAACTATTTAGATATTGAAACATTCTTGAATGTCTTATTTCGATTGCAAATAATATTTAATAAAACACAGTAGTATTTGCTTGTTATTATACTTTCAATCAAATTAAATCAAATAGTTTATGATCAGTTTTTATTTCATTAATGAGTAAGTATAGATACATATCTATGAATATAGTTAACAGCAGAAACTTTGTTTTGTACATATGAAAATAAATTCAAATGTTTAACAGCAACACTATATTTTTGTTTTACCCACAAACGTATACACTAAATTTCATATACATTTTTTGATAAAGCACAGTGTTACTATAAATTTTCTGGCTAGCAAATTGAGATTTCTAAATATATTGTTGCATTTTAGTCTTTGTATTTTTTTAATCATCTTTCTCATTAAATATATTACAACTAATGTATAATGGACATTACAATGCAAATGACTCGTCAAAACAATTTACATATAATTAAATTATATAAATATGTTCTTCTCAAAAATTAGTAGTGTACTAATACCTTAGAATAAACATACATCACAAAGCAAGAAAAATATACTTACTTACAAAACCAATTGAAACGCTGGAGACAAGAAGTAGGTAACAAGTAGACACCAATGAGAATATGAAACAGATGCACTTTGAATACATTCACCTTAAGCATAAAATATATCCTAAAATTAAATAGTACACACCATACAGAGATTTGCCAAAACGGCAGTTAAAATTTTGGTGACAGATACATTCTGTTATACATAAGTATATAAACTTATGAATATACTTACTAAAATTCAAAATGAATTAATAAGCTTGACTTAGATATACAGTTTGTAGACATTTAATAAATAAAAGAGTTATAACATATGCCTATAGCTAGATCTTGTAAGTAAAAGAATTTACTTTTAATGACTTCAAAAGCCCAAAAATATTGACTAGTAATAGATAATCAATCCAGAAAATCAAGAGAAGGAGACATGTAAACAACAGTTACTAACTTAGTCGAATAGTTTGCAAAAATGACGCTATGTTTTTCTATTTTGTGTTAATGTAATTCCAAAAGGATCTATATGAACTACACAAGTAATTCCGCAGACTATTCCGGAACGTGTGTACATAACTTCACTGATGGACACTAAATTAAAAAAGAAATTTATAGAAGCATTGGATCGATCTCACTTTTTCTGAAGTACAACCAAGTTTCCGTCGTTTAACATTTTATCTTTACTTCCGTTATCTTTTGATAAAACTGAATTCTTCATTTAACTGTTGATAAAAAATGCTTAATATATCATGTATGACGTCATAAACTTTCTATCGTGTAAACACTTTCTTGTAAAGCTTTTCTTGTAAAACTGTCTAAGACACTTTTGTGATAGTTTACAATTGACAATGTTAATAATGGCAAATTATAAAAATGTAGCATAAAGGTATGTTCACATATTCTGGGACACTCCGTGTATATTAAATATTACTACCTTCCAATGGATATATTGCTTATGTAAGAAGCGAATTATAACAGTATATTATAATGTTATCATGTTTGACACTGTTTGCTATGTTGGAAGTGTTCATTCGTGATTCACACCTCAGACATGATTCTTGCAGAATCTGTGAATTATCTGGAAAAATATATTATGCATATTGATCCAGGCACAGGTAACATACACTTACTTTGCAAACTGTAAATTTGTAGAATAGTAATTGGCTCAGTTTAAAAATAATAACATTAATATATTATTCTAGGATGTAATATGTGCATTGGTCTGCAGATGAAAAAATCATTTTACGAATTAACGTATCAACAGTTTTAAAAGCACAGAATATCCTGTCGTTCACAAGCTCCACTAAACTGACAATACAAACCACTCCACAACACACAAATAAAGATTATGTCATAATATTTGACATAACTTAATCAATACACGCAGTATATCGAAATATCTTCTATCTCATATGCATTTATGTAGTTTTCCAAGAATACATGTTTGGAAATGTCCAAAGTTGTGTTACATAATTCTCGCCTCCAACATTACGTTAGTTTATTTCACATCTATTGCTTGAAGAGAAAAAATGCTGAAAAATGTCACGTCCACAATTACGTATTTAAAACACTGCTAAATATCACCAACATTTTGAACATTAAGATCTTATACAATTTATTTATGTCAAGTTAAGTTTCATTGACAAGTAATTATATGTATACAATATTATTGTACCTTTTACTCAGGCCCCAGACATACTAATATTTTATAATCAAGTAATCTATGCACAAGCAACAACTCTGTTAAGTGAGATACCTCTTGCAGTTGATTAAAAAGCATTAAATATGGCAAAATGATCTTTTCATAGAATTGTTTCACATCTTTAGTGATTTTAGTAAAATTCTAATAATTACCCAACCGGTCGATAATTAACATATATGATTTTGAACATTAAGTTATAAATAAATATCTATATTCTTTTAACTAGATGCACAATTTAAATATAAAAATTGGCAAATTACATAAAAACTATTGGATGCTGCAATGACTGCGATAGACGAATTTATTCTTGGCTGTATTAGTAGCATAGCAGAGGAACTTGATTTTGTTACAATCAGTGTATCTAAGCTCAATAAAACCGAGGCCTGAGTATAGCTCCACCTAATCAGTATCATTACGACCATTTGAACCTTGAAAATACCTCTTGTCGATGCGCTTGCAGAGATTCACAAGATTGGGATAACCATTGACAATATTAGCTAATCTATCGTCAGGTAAACTTGTAGTAATCATAGTGAAGACATGACCAAAAACCAAGGCATCTAATTCATTTGGACCCCTAGACAATCAAGCAGATTTTGTAGCATTTTGTTGAATTAAAATTTTTATCATTTTTATATTAAATCGACATTTTATTTCAAAAAAATAGTTAATAACAACAAAATTTAAACAATGAACGAATCATAGAGTGTGCATTATACAACATGCATTTGCACACAAAAAATACGATAACAGAGTACAAATAGTAACTTTTTATGAAATTTGTACAATGTATGACTCAGAACCAAAAATACATTGAATTTACTTTAATAACATACACATAGATACATAGTAAGGTATGAATGGAAAAATCACATAACTGTCAATGTAAAGTCTCAGAATTTACATAATCAGGGATTCATCTGAAAGTGGTGGAAGGGTCTCAACAGAGTCAGAAAACAACCATAGAGAATCTTTTGAAGGCAATTCTACAAGTTCGAAGTCATCATTAACAGTGGGCTTAGTTTTGAAATAGTAGTGGTTAATTCTGCAGGTATGCTTCAGGAGAGGGGAAAATCGATTGATTGCTTCTGTGATTCGATGAATTTGTATAAGGGAGCATGTAGTGAGTGCACGAATATGTCCATATACCAAAGCGTCTATCTCGGTGGGCCTTTTAAAATACATTCAATAAATAATGGTAATGTCGACAATTTCACCCAATGATAAACTCTTACAAGCACAAAGAAAACTCAGTAACTACTGCATTTTTTACACTTTTACGCATACACAAATGTTGTAAATCAAAAAATTACTTACTCGTCTCCATAGAAAAAGGACTTTCCTTCTAATCTGTCCGATAATGCTGCACAACAATCTTCAACGTCTTTACATACTTGATCGAGTGTTTTATTATACCAGCCAAAGACATTAAGCTTTTTTATTACTTGGCGTTGTTTTTGCCAGTTTAACAAATGATTCAGTGGCCAAGGATACACACCACCGTGCCTTTTCTGTGTATTTTTATATGTCTCTTTATCGCACCAGCAAATATAAAGTTCCGCATTCAAAAATACGTTGTTCACCAACGACATATATGCCCTCATATCTGCCTTTTCGTCAGATTTCAAACATTGAGATAAGCTAATACCCTTAATTCCCATAAATGTTACTATGTTTTCAAATTCGGAGATCAGACGTTCTCCGCACTTAATGAATGGGACACGACCAGTTGGTGACATATATTCCGCATTTTTCTGTGGATTTACTTTAAAGTTAATACCACACATGTGTAAAAAGGCCCTTACTGCTAAACAATTTGCATTATCGGGCAATAAAATTTGTTCAACTTCAAGAGGCTGGTAGAATTCTATTGCTTGCAAAGGTTCTTGAGCTAGAACGAACAAATTCTATGTATACATTAAGTTTTTAGATGCGATCATACAATTTAACAGTAGTATATCTATATTGCCTTTTAGAAGAAATATTCATAATTCATAATTCACCTATTAATTCCACACTAATTGCCTCGGCTAGTAATACATCAGGCATATTGAAGAAAATACAATTTTTTAGCCCTGTCGAGGTTATGACACAATATAAATAAATCAGAAAACTAAATTTATAAAGTTGTTTTCTGTTAAGAAAGTTATATGATAATGTTGGAAAGAATTGTAGCAATAAGATAAAATCTTAATTCGTAAATTCCTTTTGCGATAATGGTCGTTTAATATGAGTTTTATCAGGCGGTTTGTTTGATAAATAACCGGCGATGACAACTTATACAAATTTCTGTCACGCACTTAACAAGATATAAGGAATTACACAGCGAATTGAAATTTAGCTGTACACATATTTAAAAACGAGCAAATGCGACAGCTGATGCAGAATATAAATACATTAGTTTTCTAATACATGAATGTGTACAAACGTGGTGTTACGTAATATCCGTCGAAACTGCGCTCGCATAAAAGATGCAACAAAAATAATCGAAATATTGGATTGAATTGATTTGGACATTTTAAATAAGTGTGCATCAAAACTTTGCTGTTTTAATTCTCGTGTCATTGAAATGTATGTATATCATTTTGATTAATTAAAAATGGCATCGCAGGTATTAATAATTGAATATAATATAGCCTTGACTATTTGTTTCTTTTACCATGAATATCTGTAGAAGCAAACTGTTCTCCGCAAATAACGACACAGCCTGGCACCGATGAAAAGCTCCTCTAATGAAAAAAGGGAATATATATAGTTTACTACACGTTATATCGCGTGATTTAATTAGGATAACAATTTATTGCCCTTCTCACAAAATGGTTGTATACGAAAAATAAATGTAAAAGGTGGAAATGTGGAAAACTGATATAACCTTTGTATTAGGATTAAAGCTTTCAGTTATTGCATCTAAAATTCGTATTTGTAGGGGAATTTTCGTATTATTTCTGTGATCGTTTTTAAACAATCTTTCAAATGTAGTTCTTGCTTCAGGCAACATATTTGAAGAGGACTTTAAATTTTTTATTTCAAGAATAAAATTCATCGATACAATATGAATGAAGTAAAGTCAAGTGGTATGAAGTTACCTCGTTTATTTGAAATTCGATTTGTATAACACGTACATACTACGTGCATCATTGTTTGACTTAATAATCTACGTCGACTATAAAAATATTTTAGATAACTTCAAACATTTTCAGATATACATATAATACAATTATAGGTATTGTGCATGTATAAACATTATATGTGACTAACTTTAATTTATTAAACCTTGGTAAATAGGTTAGTAATATATATTCATACACCCTCAAATACATTCTTCTGTAACACAACAAACGTTAATACATATTGCACGTATATTATATCAATTTTCCTTTATCCTTACAAGTATCATTCATGATATGAAAATACAAAATTCAAATTCAATATGTTTTGGTGTCCGGAAACCGTGCAATAGTACGTGCTGATGTAGTGCTCTCTGAATAGCTCCATCTTTGCCTTTTAAACAAAACCAACATGTCGAAGAGAGGTGAGTAAGATTTGCAAGATGAAGAAAATCCAAATAGATCTATGCGTTATGAAAGCATCGCTTCTGTTGTTAAAGAAAAAAGAAGGGAGAATGCAATAGAATATGTCATAGAATGAAACGTTCTCATTATCATCAGATTTATAATGTAAAAGAGAATTTGCGACGTGTGTACGTCCAACGTCTGTCCTGTTTTGGTTGAAATTAATATAAAATTGTTTTTTTAAGGACGTGGTGGATCGGCGGGAGCCAAGTTTAGGATATCATTAGGTTTACCCGTCGGTGCTGTCATCAATTGTGCAGATAATACCGGTAAGTTTCTAAGATATACAGCTTCGCGGTTAACCTAGAAAAATATTCGAATGGCATTAACGGTACACATGCTGCATCACTTGTCACTCAGTGTAACTAACACCAAGCTTGTGCCATGCAATTGCACATTATGTGCGACTTCTAAATTGATAAAAGAAATTAACAAAATGCTTGTTCCAGGTGCAAAAAATTTATATGTAATCGCAGTCCAAGGAATCAAAGGTAGACTAAATCGTTTACCTGCTGCTGGATCAGGTGACATGATCGTTGCCACAGTCAAGAAGGGTAAACCAGAACTAAGAAAGAAGGGTAAATTATACAAGATAAACTATATTGAACCTTTTCATATCTACGTTATGCCACATTAGTTCGTGTCGAACCAAAGCAAACTCCATAAATGACTTGTGAATTAAAGTGAGACAAAAATTCTTTTTTTTCAGTTATGCCTGCTGTGGTTATACGTCAACGGAAACCATTTCGTAGGAAGGATGGTGTTTTTATATACTTCGAAGATAATGCCGGTGTAATTGTCAATAATAAAGGAGAAATGAAAGGATCGGCTATTACTGGACCCGTTGCAAAGGAATGTGCAGATTTATGGCCAAGAATTGCATCTAACGCTAGCAGTATCGCATAAAACATTCTGTACAAATCTTTGTCTTTAACAAAATAAATCTGGGCATATATCCAGTATTTATTGTTTCGGCGTTACAGTTTATCTACCTTACACAGTTGATTGCAACTTTAATTATTCCTTAAAGTAAATGAATCCTTTTTTTCCTTCTTGTCTTCTAGGTCTACGCCAATCCTTGGCCGTACATAAAACGCTTTATATACATTGGTTCTGCTTCTTCAAAGTAAAAAATTACCAACTACAACATAATGGAAAAAGTAGAAGCAACCGTTGTATATTCGACAAAGGTGCTCACCGAATAAAAGTTAATTAATATCGTACCCCCTACTATGCATATTATTGGCCAAAATACCAGTATAATAAATCTTAAAATAGCTGAAAAGAATAAAACATGTCCGACACGTCATTTATTTTATTAGTATACAATCTAGGGTCATTAAAGCACATATGTGAGCTTTAAGAATGCCATCGCATAAATTACAGAAGAAAATAATCCAAGCGCAAGCAAGATTTACGCTGATTTACGCGACTTGTGTTAATCTCCACCCCCTCCTCGCTCTGTCTTTCTCTCTCTCTCTCTCTCATCTTCTTCTTCATCTCCCCCTTCTCCTCGCACTTTACAATCCTCTTCCAGTAGGAGCAAGTAGTAGGAGTAGTCAGTGAAGAGAGAGCAAAGCTATTGCACGGTGTGTGCAAGCCGCTGATGTCACTCCAGCATATTCACATTAGATCGGACGCTAATTGTAAACAAATTGTGAACCTGCTGGCTAGGCTGCCGCAGGAATCCAACGGAGAACCGACTACCTTCAGAGTGTACTTGTTGCACGCGAAGCGCGGTGACTGAGAGTTTGTTCGGCGCTACTGGACGAGGGAGAAGAAAGGGGAGAATAGGACGCCGGGACGGGTTCCTATAAACGCCTTCATCGGACTTCGCGAGCTTCCCGCAAGGCAAGAGAGCGCGTCTCGATCAATTAACATATGCCACTTCCTAGCGGGAATTTTGTCTCGAGGATTGTATAGAGGTAATTGCACGGCCGTGATAGAACGCTCCGTGACTATGATATTTTCTATGGTCACGTTTGGTAGTCAGCGGGTAAAAAACCGGCCGAACGGTGACCTCGGGCCTTGTCGGCGCCGTTCCTCACTTCCAAGCAGGAGGTCGTCTTTCTAACCTAAATTCTAAATTCTGTCATGGAGAACCAGCCGGGGCTGCGGAGAACGAGGAGAGGTTAAACGTGGTCTCTCACTCTTTCTCTCTCTCTCTCTCTCTCGCTCTCTCGCTCTCTCGCACCCGGCCATCCTCTCCTACCTCCGCTTTTGACAGCTAAAAATACGGTTTTTGACGGAGGCGGCTGCCGTGACCAAGCACGGCAACTATTTCGGAGACGATGTAACCTCGGATCCCTTCTGTCTGCTGTTCTCTCTTAGGAAAATGCACTCTGAGCCTCGTTCTTTATTCCGTTCGTATTACAGTTTTTATAAAAGTATAAGCATAGTAGCATTCGCGGTACCTCTCCGATATTTATTTCTTATTTCGTGCTAGGTTTGGGGCGGTGTTTACGACGTCGTATTCTTGTATTTTGCACGTTATTTTTAATTCCTTCCGACATGAAAGACGAGACTGCACATACAATTAATGGAAATATGCTGGAGTTTTTGTTATCATATCATATCGTTCCACTACTGGGAACCTTTTTATCGGCTATAGTTTTAGATATCTCGCGGTACTTCCTGAATGAACCAGCGGCGAAGTCAGTCGTCATTGAAGTTTTACGGGTGGACATTAATATTGTTTAAGTGGGCATTGTCATCCTTCGCTTAGTTATCTAAAATAAACTTTACGTGCCACATCACAATATCAGATATGTACGGATTTTATCTTTTCATTGTTATTCATTTGAGATGGTAGTTTACTATGATTAGATTTAGATTTTTAGGTAAAGCGAATGTCATCTTGGAGGATATTCAAAGATTGTTTATGTAAATTTGTGATTTGTTTCCCATTGGTACTTAAATTCATTGTCGCATTTAAAAAAAAAGTTTTTTGCAACAACAAAAACTCACTGTACATATGTGTATGTGTGAGTTTGGAATATAATTTAAATTACTGTATTAAGCACGTGCTTTTCAAAGGACGTTACGCCGAGTTGTACATAAACTTCTTGTTTTTCTACTGTCCTTGCTCACTCAAAATTGGGGTCACTAAAAAACATGTTCATTCAGTTGTGACATAAACATAAGTAAACTGACCTCCTAAATCCATCTTATAATGTCGTTAATCCTTGTTTGAACTAGTACTCTGTGTTTACAATCCGACCTGTTCACATCTGTTTTCTCATAGTTATAGGGTTTACAGTATTTTGTAAAATGGAGCTTTTAAAACTTTTAACTACATTTAAACTGTAAGTAGTCAAATGTTTTAATAGCGGCGTATATTGATTATGTTGTTTACGGGAGACATATTGTCGATAAAACCCATACATACAAGTACTTTGTGTTTCCTTCGACAAATAATTTAACTCTTCCTACGTGACTTACTGAGAAATACTTGTTAATATACTAATATCGCATGATAGCACTATTATGGTTAGATGTCAAAAATTTTATAAAAATAAGTTCTCCCATAGTTACGTATTGTTGAATATAGAATGAATATTTTATGTAAAAAACCAAATCTGACGATAAGTACCTCAGTTGCTTTTTTCATGTTATAGGATATTCAACATGTCACATCACATTGTCACTGTCTGCGTTGTATGTGTATTATGTGCTGCACATACTCCTTGTTCGGCACACAATGAGTTTATGAAAGCAGAAAAAATACCTCATCAATCGAGTACTCCGGAAAAAGTAGACTCAACCGACCAGATGTGTCTATATTGCATATTAGGAAAATCTCACGAAGACAAAAATTTAAAAGATCAGAAAGCGGATATGAACACATTACAATATGGGGCAAATAATAAATTGTATTATATTCAAAAGGACAATGGTGGTAAAAAAATTACAGCTGAAACAATAACAGTTGCAACAGACAGAATTGACTTGAAGAAAACAAATTTAGATCCAGTCAATGGCAAAAAAAGCATAGTCAATACTTCATCGCCTACTGTAACGGAAGAATCTAGCGATAAACAAAATGTTGAAATTCTTGAACGTTTAGGTCAAGTTGATTTAGCCATATCAAAAACAATAACGAAGTCTGAGGAAAACAATAACAGAGTTAATAAGTTACGAGCTAGAAGAGATCTCAACGCAAATGAAAAATACTTTATGAAGAAAATATTCGAGGCCTATGGCGATGGTACTAGTGTAACGATGGAAGGTTTTGAGAAATTGCTTAGAAGGCTGGGGCTGTTGAGATTGTTAACAGATATATCTACGCTAGACAGCAAGAGTGGTGATACTAGTTACTCAAAAAATGAATTGGGTAAGGTTAATTTTCACATTTTAACATAATCTAATGTTTACAGAAATAATATATTAAAATTTTTAACATTACATTAGGGCATTGTGTGTTTTCTGACTTTTAAATTTATACTGGCATGTCTTACTATTTTCCAATGGACAAAAATATTTTCAGAGCAAAAAGTTAATTGCATATTTTTTGTTTGTTTGAGGAATAGATAGACAGTCCTTTATCAAAATAATTGTGTATAGTGAGTAACTATCAATGTATCAATCATAATAACAGATAAACAGTATGTTTACTCTAATACAATCATAGCTTTGCAATGTCTGTTAATGTTGATTTAGTGATAAGAGTAATCTTGATTAAGAAGATAAACGTTTATTTTATGTTGCTTGAATTTAAGCATTTGTGCTTGGATCCATGTGACCTAATAAATAACTATTGTTATGATTGATTTAATTGAGCTGTTTGTTACTCGTGCACTGAAATTCTATTCCACATGTCTGAGAAAGATATACTATCGTAGATCTAAAGAAATTCAGATTTTTGCTTGAAAATGATATAAAATCGATATTTTGAACTCAATCATCTGGTGATACATAATAATCATGTTTCTCATAAGTCAAGAAAAAATAACTATTAGTTTTACCTGTTTTATGAATGTATTTCAGGTAGTGTTACAAATTTACAAAATAATGGCCTACATAATAGTAATAATGGAAGTGTGAAAGAACGGGTAAGATTGGTTACAATCATCTGGAACAAATAAAAATATACAAAAGATGCACAATGTTTCAGTATGTTGTATTTTCTTGAGTCATAAACATTATGTTTATAAAAAATCATAAGTAATATTGCTGTTTCAGTGCTTAAGTAGTAAAGAATTGTTGAATATTGTGGCGCAAGATGTGCCGTATCATATGGATAGTAATAATAGTGCAATACTACCCAACTGGCTCTTTGAGCGTGTGTGTCCAGCTCTTATTTATCATTTAGCAGGAGATTCAGCTTCTGA
Source organism: Tiphia femorata (assembly GCA_944319695.1). Taxonomy (NCBI): domain Eukaryota; kingdom Metazoa; phylum Arthropoda; class Insecta; order Hymenoptera; family Tiphiidae; genus Tiphia; species Tiphia femorata. The sequence goes on from OX090902.1 coordinate 10,356,381, forward strand.
ACAAAATGGCTGTATACGTATGCCAGAAAATTACAAGCCTACTGTATTTGATAATTATATATCTGATGAAGGAACGCGTAATATGTTTCAAGGTAAAATCTTTTTTTCCTTCACTAGTGTTTTATATACATTTCTGGTATAAACAATAATTAGTCTAAAAATAATATTCAGAGTATTAAGTGGAATTGGTACTACTACTGCTGATAGATGTTATTTATAAATATAAAACATATGTATAAATATGTAGTTCATACACCATCATTTTCTATTTGTTTAGTATGGGTCTACTCTACAATTAGTATTTTGGTCATCAGTTTGTGCGGTCTGCTGGGTGTTGCAGTAATTCCTGTTATGGGCAAAAGTTATTATCATCAGTTGTTACAATTTTTAGTTGCACTTGCAGTAGGTACATTATGTGGGGATGCACTCATACATTTATTACCACATGTAAGTTTCTGTATTGAAAGACTATTTCTACAACAAATACATGCCATAATATACATTGCTACTATCGAAATTACTATTTAAAAGTATCTCAAACTAAGTAAATATTTCTCATTGGATTATTTTTATAACTAGGCAATGATGACACATGAACATGAGCATAACGATCACGATCACGATCATCATCATGAAAGGGAGAACAGTAATAATGCTATAACAAGTCATGAAGAACAGCATAATTTGAATATGTGGAAAGGACTTGTTGCAATGGTTGGTCTAGTTTTATTTTTCTTTACTGAGAAAGCACTAACAATGCTAGCTGAATGGAGAAAACATCGTCAACGACGTAACAAGGTAAGTTCGTATATTAATGAAAGCCTGATTTTATTTATCTATATGATAGCAGTGCAAAATAAATATAATCAAATGTAACGCCAGCTTCCTTCGCGTGTAAGAGTAATGAGAGAAACTGACGGACCAAACAGTAATGTGGTGGGTGAAAAATTGTGTAAACATAAATATTCTTCATATCCATACTGCTATGGTGAAATTACTACAGAAACGCAAGGTAAACCATTTCAGTAAACCAGTTTTTTATAATTTATTTTTAATAATAATACACTGAGAACAATCCAAGTTATTCAATAACATGCAATAAAGTGCTGAAAATACAGTTTACTTAAAAAATTGTATAACTGAACCATATAAGGTAGGGTATTTCAACACAAATTACTTTGTATAGATAGTAATGCATCACAATCAATGAATAATTTTACGTTTATGTTTACTGTAGAATCTATTACATTTTTGTATAATTTTATATTTTATAGATAATCATCATAATCGTCAACATAATCATCATGAAAAACCTCCTATAATTGAAGAAGAAAAACCACTAGCTTCAAATTGCAACTCTGTATCAAAGATTATGTCAAGTGACTTAGACAAAAAAGCAAATGAAGATTGGAGATTGGATGAATCAATGGTAAATAGTACAAAAAAAAATGCTGATGGTGCTGATGTGCCATTAAATGAGTCAGAAAGTTATACTGTGATAATACGGGAACATGAAACAAAGCATCATGGACATACGCATTCTCATGGTATTATTCTTCATATTTCTACGACAATAGTTCTTACCTAGACATAGCTTTTCACTTTTGTGAAATTGGCATCGATGATTATACAGGTCATGTACACTCAGCCCCAGAGTCTATGTCAAGTGTAGCTTGGATGGTAGTGATGGGCGATGGTTTACATAATTTTACAGATGGAATGGCTATAGGTGCAGCTTTTTCAGCCAATATTGCAGGTGGATTCTCAACAGCTATTGCTGTTTTTTGTCATGAATTACCTCATGAATTAGGTACATATTTATACACTACGTGGTTTAATAAGCCAGTTCTTTACTAGCTGTACATTTGTCAGATTAGATTGTGGACATGGGTTTCTGTCACATTCTTATATTTGTTAATTGCAACAGGGGATTTTGCAGTTTTGCTAAAGGCAGGTATGAGTGCCAAACAGGCTGTTTTTTATAACCTGTTATCTTCCGTGCTGTGTTTGTTTGGTATGGTTTTTGGTGTGTTACTTGGAAGTACACCTGCAGCTAGCAGTTGGATGTTTGCTGCTGCTGCTGGTATGTTTATCTACATAGCTTTAGTTGATATGGTGAGTTTATTTAAATGCATATTTTCAAATTCTCTTATTTATTAAAAGTTTATGTAATATAGAAATTGATTTGGTGTTATAATAAGTTCAAAGCATAATAGAAGGAACGATTATATAAAATCAATATAGAATATACATACGCATATACATAAATTTCTCAGTTATGTGTTTTTGTAGTCTATTTATTAATTACTTTGTAAATGATATTTTAGATCCCTGAATTGTCTTCGAGTCATTCTGCAGAACGTGGATCACAATGGCAGTGTATTTTACAAGCATTAGGATTATTACTTGGTCTTGGCATTATGTTAGTTATTGCACTGTATGAGCATGATCTTAAACGTATATTTAGCGATTAAGCTAAAAACGTGTAACCGTTTTTCAAATAAATGGTAAGAAAATGATTTATTACATTAGTTTACCAATATAGAAAACATGTTTTTGGAACAATAGGAATTTTATGTTACACACGTAATAGAGGTCTTCTAATTGACCATGCGTTACATTTATTTCAGCACACCCATCAATGAAGTTCATTGCACAAAGTAATAAATTGTGTTGTTTTGAGAGTGCAAAACGTATTGTACACTGGAAGTACTACAGTGCCAATATAACAAAATTATAGAGGAAACCGCAAGTGTTTATTTTATAATAACAAAAGTAAACATTTAATTATGAAATTGAATAATTCGCTACTTGTCAAGATATTGTGTACAAAAGAAAAGAAGTTTGTTAATAGATAAATAATTATTTAAGTAACTTCTTGTTTAGATTTAAAGAATACGTTAAAGTGGAAATGTATCTGTAGTTATGATGCAGATAATGTCATCCATAGAATACATTTCTGATATAGGGATGGCTTTGCCCGTAAAGCAGATCATAAAAAATCATCCAATGCTCTCTATGACGGTCAGATGATTTAAGACATTTTCAATAATCGGTTAAACATTTATTGCCTTGTAGAATACATATAGAGCGATTCATGAGAGTTGAAAATTCTTATACATGTTTTGTAATATGTACTCGACTTTGTATACTGATATAATCATCTTTGTCTACAGATCACGAAAGTACCCAGTAAAAGTATTGCCCGTATTTTATAAAAATTGATTAAGCTAATGAAGTCAACATGATTCATAGATCGAATATTATGTAAAATGTCAGTCATTTATAAGCAAAATGTGGTTAAAATATGTATACATTTCCATTTTACTTGGAACAACATGCAAATAATACTTGGATGAGGGTTTTGTTTATTGTGTGCATGCATCTGTGAGTGTGAGTCTGTATGCGTATTTATTAACACACACTGTGTATATAGATATATATCATCTATGTAACAATCAATGTTTTATTTTTGAAACATCTTTTCTTTTATGCAAGTTTTCAAATATACTGAATATGATGTTGTACCTAATATAAAAGAATGCATAAATTAACATTTAGTAAGGAAGTAGCAGCACTATTACTACAAATATTGACTTAAGACTGCTACCATTATAATGTAAATAATTTAATACTTACTATTTAAGTTACTTAAATTTAGTTTTGTGAATATAGAAAAAAAAAATTATATTGAATTTTTGTCAAATTTCACATTTATTTTGTGATCATTGAAATACTTGTTATTAAAATGATATCCTTTATAGTGATAATTTACGAAATAAGGTACAAGTACTTTGTAACATGTACATTTAGTTTACTTATACATTCAATAGTTCATCATTTTATCATGCAATAATCTGGCATGTTAATTACAAGGTATCTAGGATAACGAACAGTAATTTTTAATTCGTCAAGTTGGAAGTATGTTTGTGATATTTTGATTACCAGCATCCTCAATATTGTGCTTTAAACACATTTGTAATAATCTAATAAGTATTATGTAGGAGCAGACTAAAATTTCGACAGTCAAATAAATTATTATTTCTGCTAAGACGTTTGAAATTGTGTAGCAGTAAATATGGATCAAATAAACAGAGCATCACTAAAGCATGACTAACTAATGTTCTAAGAAACAGTGTTTGCAAACAGAGAACTATATAATGATCGTAACATAATGCTTGTGTCATTATATTTTCATATATTTTGTGAGTAATTATAATCTCATAATTTTGGTGCTTATACATTCAGAGCTATTTTATTATATCTGTGTAAGAAAGATATGTTTTTAAAAATCTGGTATTTTTTTAAATTCACTAACGAATAAGGTTTTAGCAGATACGGTCGCATAAATTTTAATGTACATGTGTTCTGCTGATGATTTGATGTATGTATTCTTCTCAGTGCTGCTTGTTTATCTTCATTTAGTGGAAAATATATTTATATTCAGATCAATTTCTCCTAAACAGATACATGAAAAATCATCAGCAGACATTAAAATGAAATGATAGCGTAGCTACTGTCATCGATGAAGTCAACATGTTGACAAATTATATTTAAAATTAAACATTTACTATAGAAAAATACAAACAGCTCATATTGTACAAAATAATTCTTAATTCTTGACAGCTTTGACTTAAAGAACAATACCCAACACTGATTACTTACAATACATAAACACAAAGATTAAAAAAAAATAATACAATATTTGATAGTTCACTTCTTATTTTTTTTGGCAAATTGCCGTTTACATTTTAATTGATCATTTATTATTCTATTCAATGCATTTACAATGGGTGACACTATTACTAAAATGAAAAAGATTTGTTGTGTTACCAACACATATAATAGATTTCAGGAATAAAATGTATTATACGTATGAAGCATGACAAAGTTTATGTTAAATTATAGTAAACAATCCTTCCTGCCTATACATTGTGTCTTTCTTGTAGTACTAAATTATTTTGATATGCGGCGATCTACTTTTTCTGTAACAATAAAAGGAAGCAAAAGGAGCAATTCAAAAATATGTAATTGTGAAGAAGCAATCATTCAATTCTTTTTGCTACTATCTTCATTTCTTTTTATTTTAAATATCAACACTTTTAGAAATGTTACGTATTACACGAGTATTCTAATATCATAAATCTGTTGTGGCTCCCCTAACACAATGATCAGTTAAGAAATAGAATTATAAATAGTCATTGTTATCCCACCAATAGTAATAAAAAGTGATTTATTGTTTGCGTATAAATCTTTGAAAGTTGAGGTTTTAACACAACTTATAAATAAATTATTTTACGCTTAATTAATAATTCCTACATTCAAGCTTTTAGATAGTATTCAATTGCAAAGACAAATGCACTACAGTATTCTTCCAGATGCTATATAGCATAAGGTGCAATTGTACATTTACTTAAACGAATTAACTATTGTAAAACTATTAAATAAAATAATTATTGAACTAAGTCAATTGTTAATAATTTATAATGTATATATTAAAAGTTTTCATTGAGGTGTTACTACTATGTATATGAGCAAACAAATGTCAGTTATGAAACCAATGAAACATTTCATTACACAATTACATCACACTTTGATAAAGATTGCACTTTTCTTTTCTTTGATTGTGATATAGGTTTATTATAACATGAAGATGGATTTATCGAACATTATTCACTTAATTGGCATATATTTATATATTTAATTTATTGTGAAAGTGATACTAATGTAACTATATGATGATAAGTAAAGCAAAATAGATGTAGTTTTACATGTGCGTACATCTTTTCTGATAATAATTAAACGGAAAACAAAAAGTAAACTGCATTCTTACATTCTTTTTGTCACAACTAAAAATTATAACAATTACATTATATTCTGTACATAACAGAATGACTGATTTGTATATAGATTATACAGACTATATATTAGTAAATAAAAATATTATATCAAACACAGACGAATAAATGTGATGTAATAAAATTGAAATATTCACAATAATTATTAAGTATTATATAAATATAATAACTGTCTGAACATATTCAAATACAGCCTTTATTATTTAAATTTACATGAATAATTATAACTTCGGATCACAGGTTATATATACAATATGAAGTTCATCTTCTAACAAGAAATTCATGCGCAATATTGTGCATACATATCCATACTTCTTCACGAACTGTTTTACGAGACACTTTCATGATAATTTAACAAAAAATGTTTATAAATAATACACATAGCAGAAGTAACTGCGCATGTCTATAAAAATCTTATATGTACAAATATAAACTTTTTATGTACACATTCACCAATGCTTTAGGTATGTCATTATTTGTGTTCACGTGCACACTGTTGGGAACAAAATACATGTATCTACATTAATATGATATAGCAATTTGTAGTCTCTCCACACAGTGTATTTTTACATTGTCCATAATACCACGGATTATGTAATTATATCCAAATAATTTAAAGGACATGGGATTAAAACAAAATGTTATGTCATACTGATACAAACTCATCTTTATCACTCATCTGTGCCGACAAACTAAATGCTGTATCTGTACTGGCTTCACTATTCAAACTTTCATTAAATGCTGGTTTTGTATGCGAGCTATCATTCATTTCTCTCATCAATCCTGCCATATCATCGTCAGGATCAATTTCTTGGGTTTCACCGACTACATCAATTTCCATAGATTGATTATCAGCCATTAATATTTCTTGATCTGAAAGTTTCTGTTCTTCAAACTGTGAAAGCAAATTAGTAAATTGATTAAAAAAAAAAAAAGTTACAAACGTGATTATTAAATTAATGAAGAATATGTGAACAAATAAAGCAAGCACTTTCTTCAATAATAAAATAAACTTTTTCTATTCAACTAGGTAGAAGTTTCTTTACTTTAACAGTAGTATTAACAATCAATACTTACTTTCATCGAATTCAATTTACATTGTGGTGGCAAATTCATATGGAATACACAATTAGAGTCAAATATAACAGGTACCGGTTCGTGACACTCTATATCTGCCCGTATTGCACCACAAGCTTTAAATAAAACTTGATGCTGATCCTATGAATAATATATACAATTTAATATTTCGATATACTTCCTGAAGGTACTATGAAAAAATGTAGAAGCTACCTTGAGAATATGTTTACGGCAGTGTTTAGCAGATGGAAGTGTTCTTTCGCCACATTTTACACCTCCTTCTGTAAAAATACATTTCCATACATTTGGAGGCTTTTGAGTGGATCCTTCAGTTACCTGCAACAAACAATAATTAACATCTGTTCATTACAACTAATAGTTACAAATTATGGTACAGTCCTCTGTTAAGCAACTATTTTTTAATATAACTGCATTTCTATTTCCTTATATCTATTGTGGCATATATTAATTACTTGTGCACGGCGTTCCAGAGACTTTCTATAGAGTATAGCTTCTACACCACTACGTCTATGATAACGATTTAAAGCCTTCAACTTCTCATAGATTTTCTTTTCTTTGGCACTGTCTTTAGGTTGGTCATGAATATTACCTACAAATAAAACCCATAAAAAAAAAAAAAAAAAACTTTTGCCTCAGTCAATAAACTCTGTTAAAATTAAAATCAACAGGAGAGTAACTGTTGTATTGCACAAAGTTTTTAATATATATTTGTGTTCCAAAATATGTAGTTAATATATATTTCAGTATCATCTGTTAAATGTAAATTAACAGACAATACTAAAATACAATTTTTTACCTTACGTTACTTACATAGAGTTTCCTTCTCTTTCTTTAGCGCATGTAAATATTTCCGCCTTTTTTCTCTTAGAGTATATTGTAACTTTCGAAACTGATCGATGTACAGTGATTGAAGACGTATCAGTTTCTCTCGAGCAATGTAGATGACCTCTTCTGCCGTATAAATTCCAGCGTGCCTTAAAAAATTGATACTAATGATTCAATAGATAAACAGTGTCTTATTCTTGCATAAAGCAACTACATTTGAGTACTTCGCAGATTATATATCTTTTTAATAAGAAATCAAAGTGTTTGATGTACGTCTTTAACAAACATGAGCGTACGAATCCCTATGTTGTAAAAGAAACTAGAAATTTTTCTTTAAGTGAAACAATTATAGTAACAAAGAGTAGCTTCCACAGTGTTGTTGTTATTTACAACAAAGGATAATGTAAAACAAATAAATGATATTTTTCTAGTACTACATAAAAGAAAAACATTTAAAAGAAAAACAATTAAAGGAGAGTGCATTATTTGTACGGGTATTAGCATTAAATAATATTAAAAAAAAGCTATCAGGAGAAATTCTAGCAGCAACTACTTTGTCAAAGAAATGCCCAAGCTGAAGCATGCTAGCGCATTATAATTGTCAAGGATCTGTCATAAAAAGTGGTGAATTATCTTCTACACGACATGACTTACTTCAGTGGATCTTCTTGTGGGCTATGCAAACTTTCGTTGTCACTGTCGTCAAGGAAAACTCCTCTTAATGTATCATTCACTATTGTCGGCTCAACATCGCTATCCGATGAACTTGCGTAATCTAAGATGTCGGATGCACTTGCATTTACTCTGTAAGCATCAACTTCGGCTGAAAACAATAACTTATTCATATTCTCATTTGTGCAGTTTGTAATTATACTTTAGTTACATTAGATACTCGATATAAAAATATGCTAAATACTGCAAAGACATATTATACATATACAGGGTGTCCCAGAATGACTGAACAAACGCCCGAGGGGGATGTTGGGCGGCTTAAAACAAACAGAACAGTCCTGTGGCGTTATTAGAAATTCGCAATAATTATCGAGATATTAATTGTTGAAGATCAAAGGAAAGGGCGTCCGTCAAAATACCAGCCGGAGGAAAGTTGTAGCCACTGCGAGCTGTGGCCGTGCAGCGGCGTCTTATGTCTTTCCCCTCACCGCGCCCCGCATTTATTTGTTGGCAACCTGGGCTATCCTACAGCTCGCAGAGACTCCAGCGCTACTCTCGCTGCTATTTTGACGGGTGCCCTTTCCTTTGATCTTCAATAATTAATATCTTGATAATCATTGCAAATTTCCAATAACGCCACAGGACTTTTCTGTTTGTTTTAAGGCGCCCAACATCCCCCTCGGGCGTTTGTTCTGTCATTCTGGGACACCCTGTATATCTATATTTAAATACGGTAACATGATTGGTATCCGCACATATTTGACCTATGGGTTTATTGTAGTTTTCGTTTAAAAATTGAAGTAAATTATGTAAAGCAAAAATCAAGGAAAGCATGTATTTATGCTCACTAAAAGGATCCAAAGCTCTGACTTTATCCTCCTCATCTTCAGTATCTTTACTACGAGAATACGTTGGCTTTGTATAATGGCTGAGATTAAGCAACAGCATTTCGGGTGTTTGAGGCAACGAATGTTGAGCTGTTGACTTTATGCGTGCAATCTGCGCCTTCCTAGTATGCTCTGTGCAATAGCTGTTAACATAAGAAAGAATCTGATACATTTATTTTTAAATGGGAACTGGTATTAGGTAAACGTCTTATAAATCTAATAAAGATTATTATATGTATGTTATAAACTCAAATGTGTAATATCTAAATATAATACTTACGAAATTTCCCGTCTTTCAACTTTTGGCGCTGGATTGGGACATTTTTTACCATTTGTGTTATAAACAAACCCACACTGTTTAAATGGAGCACCGGGATCTTCAAGAATGTGTCTCGCGCAATAGGAATATCCCTCAAGGCATGGTTGCATGCATTCATATGATGCATATAAACAATTTTGCATTTGTTTAGGACGCTTTGCAATAATCGACGTAGAAGCTGGCATTGTAGTTTTTGGAATTCGAAACATAACTTATCTAAGCAAAAAAGGGAAAGGACATCGTAGAGAAGCATGTTTGTTCATACACGTATATATGAATGGTTTGTAAGATTGGAAAAAACAGAAGTTTTTTCTAATTTACCGCTTCGAAGTTAAAACATGGCGTTACTTCCGGATTGCAATGGTAAAGATTATGTTTCATAAACGTTTCGCTTATTGAAAAAATTCTATAGATTAGGAGCATTTATTGTGTTCTAAAATAAGAAATTGCATAACAGATTTTCTTTTCTAATTAACGATATGTAATTTTTCTATTGAACTAATAAGAAATGCCTATTTGTAACACGTGGTGATCCGTCGCCATTTTTATACGTTAACGTTGAATAGTTTCTTGGATGTATGTACGAATTTTAAGAGAATGAAAGGAACGAGTGATTATTTTTCGTGAAAATATGGACGAACCAGGACGAGCATGATTTGGAAAAAGTGTGAAGCGTATTTTTGCAGACACTTACCGCGTATTATCGCATTAAGCCTTCCAATAAGGAAAGAGTGCCAAATGACTCCCACGTCCGACGTTTTTCCGGAAGTTTAAAGAGAAAAGGTTACGAAGTGACATGCAAAGTGTCGATGATAGTGCTGTTGATTTTTGGGTTACACGTAAAGAAACTCAAATTGGTTAATTATCACTTTCTAAGATCAAGATAACGGGACACTGCACATGGACACATTGCTTGCATATAGACCACTAGTTTGAGGTTGGTTACGTCATTTCCGGAAATTTAAAACTCGAAACTTCTCATCGCAAAACTACGTGATTCATGTGTATCGTGATCTTGAAAATGATCGGGTAGGTTATGATGTTGGTAAAAATTGTCATCTTACGCGCTTATAATGGTTATATGGGCTAAGAATTCAACTATATACTAGATTCATCTGTAAAATTAGCAAAATAATGAGTCACTTACAGTTTCAACAAATTTCACATGAATCTAAATGGCACTTGGTTGAAAACAATATCTGGTAGGAGCATATGACTCTAATTTCATAACGTATCTCCTATGTTACGTTTCCATTTATTAAGATAGTTTACATAATTCCTGTAAACTAACTGAATAAGACAAAAGACACTTGGCTTTATTCTTGCCCATACTTTATCTGCGCTCGGACTGTAAGTGCGTTCTTATACATACGCGTAGGTATGCATGCATATCGCGACACATATATGTTATTAAGCGCATCTAAAGCCCAAGCGCTGCTAAAGTACGGATGAGAGTAAGGCCCAATGTGTTTAAAAATTAATTAGTCTGGTGCTATGAAAGTTTTCATTAATGACTGAGCTGCAAATCTACACTATCTCGTTTCAAAGTAGTTTTTCGGTGAACCATCTTTTTCCGCAAAATTTTGCTTCCACCCGTGACAGCAGCGCGGCAGGTCAAAACTTGCATCAACGTACCATAAAATTACATGAAATGTACTTAGGACTTGATTGTTGCCGGAAACGTGGGCACAATGTTGCCAGTTCTCGAATTACACGTGTAGTTTCATTTATTGTTTCTAGGCACCCCACATAAATATGTTAATTGCAAACTACTCTACACAATGCTTACATGAAAAATTGCTCGTATCCTTGCATATTAGACAGGTTTGAACTTTATCACGACTCTACAGCTTTTTATCTGACCAAAAAACGAAGATAAGAATATTATACAGGCACTAAGTAAACAAACATCTTGAGCAGTAATGTTTATATAGTATACACGTACGATTGTGATGTTTTGTAACATTCTCTGCAAATAAAACTTAATTTCCCAATTTTTTAAGTTTATGCAATTATGCAATTTCCTATTATTAAACTTAATACGATATTCTAATGGGTTAAATGCACCACATGCATTATCTTAAGCGCAATCTTTGCAATCGTTATCGAGCACTACCTTTTCTTATTAAACATACTATAGTGAATAATCCTATTCGACAAGATTTAAAATGTGTATAGATTGGAGTGAAAAAGTGAAGTTAAATTGCTAATTCCTTAATAACACCGATAATATGCATAATACATTATAACTTTTCGAATGTAAAATACCTCAGCAGGTTTGTAGAAATGGCGATGCAGTGAAATAAAGATTGATTGAAATAAATAATTAAGTATCGTACAAGTAAACTGACAGACACGAACGTATTCGACCGAATATTAATGGGAAATCAGTAAAATGATTGGTGAGTGCGCGTTGGTTATTTCATGAACCAATTGCGGTGCATATGTTGAAGATTCTTTCCGGTTGGGCGAGTGATGTGAAGTTCGAAAAGAATCGCAATTTTATCGGAATTGTGTGCGCGCGGCCGCCGCTGTCGCCGCCGTTGCAACCAGCGTGAAGTGTGCATCGTTAGTGCCGAACTGTGTGTACATATAAATGGCGGCTGACGAAAAATGGTACTTTACGAAAGAACAACTTACAAACACACCGAGCAGAAGATGCGGTATCGACGCGGATAAGGAGCTAAGCTATCGGCAGCAGGCGGCGAATTTCATCCAGGATATGGGACAACGGCTGGTGGTGTATCCTTTTCAACGTGTGTGTTTCAAGTTGCGTGTTTCCCAACCTTCCCCTCCCCTTTTTCTCTCTCCTCGTCAATTCGTGCTTCAGATTACACGCCTCGCTTTTCACAACGTCTCCAAAACTATTTCTGTTGTCGAACGATTTTCCTTTTGTGCCAAGGTAACGTGCATTACTCCGTGAACTAACTTGATTTTGGAAATTTGCAAGTTTCTTATAAACACGCGTGACGTGCGAGAGTAGAGGTCACGCGTCATGACTACGTTTCTCCATATTGGACTTTTGTGCGTCATACACCTCGTGCGTGACGTTTCCTTAAGTTTCGCAGAAATTCTAGTAGATGTGTCGCTCACATGCCTTTAATCGCCAATAAGAAGTCCAACGTAATCATATCAATTGAATGAAAGACCATGAATAGGGTCATGTTAAAATAGGATTGTTTGCAGTGTCGTGGTTGACAGTATTACCAACCAAACAACAAATCATTTTTTCCTGATGTATCTTATGCAAGTATTGTTTTCAATCTTTCAGCAATCTTCTTTGCAAAGCTTTAACTTGACACAGATTTTAAAGGCCGTTCACAAAACATACTATAACGAGCTAAGTCTATTTCGTTAGGTCTATACGATTCGCTATTTAGCGATATGCGTATGTAGTTAAGTTAAATTTAACTATGCTGCTTTCTTTCTGTAATTAGTAAGGATAGAACTGTATCTAACGCGTAACTTAAATAGTACTTCGATAGTAACAGACAGTATACATCGTATTTTTATAGAAATCGTGATTTATAAAATCCATCGAACGCATAATTACTTTAAAAACTTTGTATATCGTAGGTTTGTTATTAATTTACAAGCGCGAAAGAATTCTATAATTTCCAAAGAAAATATCTTACTATAACGTTTCAGGCGAAAGAAATCTTTACTTCAGGAACGCCTTCTAACTAGATTTATGTTAGATATATTATAATTTTTATCATTGATGACACGATATTTCAAGAGAGTCTGTGCGTTTGTTGTTGTTATCTGTGGTAATTATTGTACAGATGTGGCCTTATGCTATTTGCGCACGAAGAGACTAAAAAGAGAATATCGCTAGAATTTTTAGATCGTGACATTTGAGCGTTTTTTCTAGAGACGTTTTATTTTACATATGCTTCTTATAAATATTGTTGTCCATTCATACAAACAATTAGATCTTAAAGAACACACTAATTTTTTGATTTCCTTTCAACTTAGGAATTGAGAACTATAATGTAAGCGGTTGATAAAAGATAATACAAAATTGAATATTCCCAATATTAACTGATTTATATAACTTGTAAATACTTGCACATGGTCTTTAAATTATACATCCGACAGTTGTGTTTTTCATATCACTATTATAGAAATACTGAAAAATTCAGTTAGGGGCATCAATTTAAGTTTTACCCCGATATTTTACCTAGTGTCATGTAATGTAGTTTCCAAAAATTTTTGTTAGACTTTCTTTTTTTTTTTATGTAGGTTGTAACTTTTGATTAACCGATTAAAAACAAGGCAAAGCAATGCTTCAAACAAGTAAACAGCTGAAATTAGGACATTATACGGTATGCAAGCATGTATTGGTTTATATGCAACCGTTATCTACGAATGTAATATGCTAATTGAATAAATTATTTTAAATATCAAATATTGTTCTCTCTATTTTATAATCTTACCATTTTAAATGATAGATTACAATTTAAATGACAATATGTCTGCATTTTAAACAAATTCTTCCTGATTTCTTTAGAAGATGTAGACTAATGATGTACAATATTTAACTGCAACATGGCAATACTTATAATTTGACAATTAATAACATGGCTTTTTGTCACACATTTTGTAAGTGCTAGCTTGCTCCATTAAATTATATAAAACTATTTCGTAGTATACTATGATCTGTGTCTTTATTTATAAATGACATAATGAAAGTTACAACGTGTTAAGTTGGATAAGATGAACGTCATTATACAGTACAGTTATATTACCAACTTCACATGTCCTACTTGACAATTGTGTAATTTGTTGCATAATTGTATAATAGGTCGAAGGTTTCGTGTATTATTACATTACACCAAAAACAAAGACATTTTACAAAATTATTTATCTCAAAGCATATGTTACAATATATGTTTTCTGTCTTTATTTTCAGTATTAACTTTTAGTTATCAATTAATGCTATAAATGAAATATATGTCCATTGTATGAAAATGTATAACATAATTGACTTTTTAATAAGTTAACATTATTTTTGTCAAATGAAATCGTAACACTTTCATCAAAGGTGATTTGCTACTATGATTTCATAGTACATTTTTGAAGCATATAGTTCACCTATTAAAATTCCATACCTACACGTGTAGTAACAGAATAGTTTTAAGTGGAGACTGTAAATTATTATTTTCCAATGTACACTAGTTTATAAATATTTTTCTTAATCACGTACAAATAGATCACAATTATGCATCAACACGGCGATAGTGTACATGCACAGGTTCTACGTATTCCACTCATTGTCACAGTTTCACAGGAATGCAATTGCTGCAGCAGCACTGTTTCTAGCAGCAAAAGTCGAGGAACAACCACGCAAATTAGAACATGTTATCAAAATGGCACACATGTGTCTACACAGAGATCAACCGGCTCCTGACATCAGGTCTGAGGTAAATCTAAACAAAAAGTTCTCGGAATTTTTCAGATTTACTTTCTTATTTGGAATTAAACACATTTCTCTTTTGATTCTGTTTTGCTCTATATGTATAGTTGGAAGATATTGCAACAATCTTTTTTACATTCTACAACCAATTATTAATCTTAATCTTGTCAGTAGTTTCTGAAGTATTGTCAAATAATGATTGCTGTTATCATTATTTTCATTTAATAGCAATATCTTGAGCAGGCTCAGGACCTGGTGTTCAATGAAAATGTTCTTCTACAAACACTGGGGTTTGATGTTGCCATTGATCACCCTCACACCCATGTTGTCAGGTGTTGTCAACTGGTTAAAGGTAAGTTAACTATACACGATCATCAATGATAACATGCATATTTATAAAATTTGTCTATCGTTTGTACAATGATTAAATAAAAAATGCTGGTAAATTTGAGTATTTACTAGTTAACACGATCATCAATGATAACATGCATATTTATAAAATTTGTCTATCGTTTGTACAATGATTAAATAAAAAATGCTGGTAAATTTGAGTATTTACTAGTTAACAGAAGCTTCATATTTGCAAAATGTAGATGTTATATTTATAGTGAAGCAATTAGATTATAATTTTGTTACAGCGAGCAAGGACTTAGCCCAGACTTCATACTTCATGGCATCTAACAGGTGGCTACACATTATTTCCTAGTATCTCTTACTCTTAGCAGTCTACTGGTCAAATAGATGCCAGCTGGAGCATATTTCCAAAATAAGACTGTCAGGCAATAGCCACTGGCGCAACATTCTGACCTAGCACTATTATTTTTGAAAACAAAGTAAACACAAATCTTATATCTATTGTTAGTATATGAAAGCAATGTTCCAATGGATAATATAATATTAATATATGACAAATAACCAAGTATACACTTGGTATATGACTGGCACATTAATATAATGGTAAAATTTTCGTAATATTTTTCGTTTATATAAATTGTTGCTAATATTTTTGTTACGGTTTAACTAAATAAATATTGTGTACTATATCACTGTACACATCTGATAAGTCCAAGTTTACTTTGATTTCACAAGGTTTGTCACTGAATTCTAATGTAGATATTTGAATGCCAACAGTAACTTTTGGGGAGGAATGTTGCGTTGCAGTCGCGGTAATGTCTGATTCTAAAGAGAACGTATGCCAAAGCGAAACGAAGTTTATTTCCTAAACTAAGTTCACGATGAGGATTACTTGATCGAAGGTAAATGGAATATTCTTAAGGTCTGACCATTTTTCCCTTATATTAAGGTATATTGTCCAGTTTTTATTTTATTTCTCTAAATACATGTACTCGCACACTCAGATTGTAATTGCATAAAACGTTAATGGTCAGAGAGATCTTAATGGGCAGAAAAATTCCATGTAGTTTGTACTTGAAGTATTCACTTTAACATTCAACTATAATAAAAACTAGTAAAAAACTATGTGATTTATGTAAATTATGAAATGTAAATTGTGTATAACATAGAAAAATGGAAATAGCAAGGTGATGTGTAATTTACTGCTATGCAGCTTACTGTTCAGACCTTACATATGGTGTATTGTAGGCAACTATTATAGGCGTAAATACGTTCTCTCCTTTTCTAAGACTCTGTGATTATGAAGATCTAAATACTGTTGGTGGCATACAGACTTATTGATTCACAAATACTTTTATATTATTAAATTTTTAAATATTGTTCAATTATTAGCCGCGAAAATCATTTCTTGCCAATAAATGAAATGTGCGAAGTAAATAAGTATACATTGACATAATTTGAATTTGAATCGAAATATTTGTATGCGATACTTTAAGTTATATGTTATTTATTCAGACCTCATGAATCGACTTAAAAATAGTTCAAAGAACAGTTTTTAGTTTTTGCGACAGCTCTAATGGTCAATGACACAATATAGTATAAGCATATATGTTAAAAATGTAACATTATCAAATCAAGTAACACATGTATTTGTATTTCAGTTTACATTTGACAACAATGTGCCTGCAGTATAAGCCAACCGTTGTCGCCTGCTTCTGCATTCACCTTGCTTGCAAGTGGTCTAATTGGGAGGTACTAAATTTGTTTTAATATTGGTACATCTAGTTCGCAGTATTATGTTTTCGAAAAATATCTTTTATGTTTAAATACCTTTTATCTGTAATTGTACATATATAAATAACACTAAAAGAATTGTATTTATAATAATTAGAAACATATTTTCTTTATATGTACAGATACCTCAGAGTAACGAAGGAAAACATTGGTTCTGGTATGTTGATAGAAGTGTGACTTCTGAACTTCTGCAACAACTTACAGCTGAATTTCTGCATATATTCGATAAGTGCCCCTCAAGATTAAAGAGGAAAATTATGAGCATTTCTGCAAACCAAAGTCCAAGCATCAATCATCCAAGTTTACCTAATTCTCCATTTGTGAGTAATTTATCAAGTCGTTACCTTTTTGTTTTAGATAATGGGAGTACCATTATATTCTATTCTGTACCAAATAGGAAGATGTAACGGTAGAAATTGGAAATATGTTTAACCAAAGTATATTTTTGGAGAATCTTAGTCCATTGTAAACTCAGTCTATGTTAGGGCCAGAGTTCATTTAGTAATTCATTTCAAAGAATTCACCAGTAATTTTGTGATTTTAGTCACTGCATAATTTAGCGTTATGACTATCTGAATTCATTAAAGTACAGTTTGTGAATTAGAATAGTGGAATATTTTATACTCTTATAGGATGCAGAACCGCGGAAAGTGCAATCTCCTGCAACAACTGACGGACCAACTTTTCATTCTAACCGCCCACATCATTCAGAGAAACAAGAAGACAAGAAACCACTTTCAACGGCTGCCTCAAGACCACCAGTTGACTACCGTGAATATCGAGAGAAAAAAGAACGTGAACGCTTAGAAAGAGAGAAAGCAGCAGCAGCTGTGGCATCAACGACAGTTCCAACAAGTAGTGCACAGGGCCATTTAGGGGATGTGACTAAACACCATCATCATCATAAACCAGTGTCTGGTGTGAACATGCCAAGCAAACATCCACTCCCACCAGGGCAAAAAGCAGCACTTCATCATAATCATCATCACAGGCTAGAAGTTAAGCTTCCTCAACCAGTCCCACAAAGACACTGTACAAGCAATCAACCAAGAGAACTCAATCGTGATCCCACTAGACAAAGAATGCAAAGAGAGTATAATTCTAGTAGTAGTACCAGTAGTGTCCCTATACATTCTCATGGTCACACTATACATCAATCTAAAGATACAAGTTTAGATATTTCCTTGACTGATGCAGCATCTCATAGATCTGATGTCAGCGTTCTCCCTGAAGCAGGTTCTCATAACAATGTTCTAGAAAAATTCAGCAACAATAACCTCAGTATACACAGGATAAGTGCAGCCGAATGTAAACATCAAGCTCACGACAAAAGAGTGTATGATCCAAGGCATAAGCCAGTTGAACATAGGAAAGACAATGACCAAAAACTGTATGTAAAATACCCAGATCCCTCTAGAATTGAACGACAACGGAAGCCGGATACATTAGAGCAAAGGTGTGAGGAAGTAAGAAAACTTATTGAAAAACCTTTACCACCTCCTAAACCAGCTTTAGATCCACAATATGTTACCAATTCACAGAAACCAGCTCATCACAATAAATACAATCAACCTGACAAGTTGCAAGGCAATGCAATTCCAAATGATGTGAAGCATCAAAATACATTTTCTCAGGATAAGTCACCATCCACATTGGTTCAACATACTTCAAAATCTGTCACAGCTAAAACAATTCCCACGCAACATTCTGTGCACGGAGTATCACAGATATTAAAAGACACAATTAAAAATGGAAACTCACAATCTTCATGTATAGCATCATTGAACGCACTTGACGATTCAAAACATGAGAAACGATCAAGACATGAAGAAGTAGAGAAAATTGCAGACATACAGCAAAGTTTGCTTCAAACACCTCCTGGAAAGCATAAATCACTATTTAGTCCAGAAAAAATTCCCAATACACGAGACACTCAATCACACACTCAAAGGCCTAAGTCAAAGCAGAAAACACCCCCTTCAGCAGTAAAAGTTCCTAAACAAGAACGTGTGCCAGAAACGTCAATGAGTATTAATGTGGTAACATCATTTACAAGTCCTTCGACATTACAACCACATGATGTAGTATCAGGAAAACGCTCGAGTAATGATGTAACATCAACTTCATCTCACAAACGACATCGTACAACAAGTACTAGTGAGGCAGATCCTCAAGTTAAAGTAAAAATAGAAGATGCATCAAGCTTTGAGCCAATAAAATTATTGGGTAACACGAGAGTGCCAGACCTTATACAGCCAATCAGAGATAACCCATCGTCAAATGGTAGAACTGTATCTGTAGTTAATGATTTAAAGCCTCCAGAACTGATTAAACCATTTGAACCAGAACCTGTTGGAAATCGTTATAACACGATCTCTACGCATCAACCATTATTAACCAATCAACAATCTATTACAAATGGTTTGGATGCCACG
This sequence comes from Tiphia femorata, assembly GCA_944319695.1. Lineage (NCBI taxonomy): Eukaryota > Metazoa > Arthropoda > Insecta > Hymenoptera > Tiphiidae > Tiphia > Tiphia femorata. The sequence continues at coordinate 10,376,042 of OX090902.1, forward strand.
ACAGTGAAACAAGAACCTCAAGTATTTCATATTAAGAAAGAGAAACCGGATGTGCAATTGAAAGTAGATCTTTCACAAGTAAAAACGGAATACTTATCTCCAATGAAATCTGCTCAAAGTATAAGTGCCCTCTTACAAGAACCTTTGGCACCAATGCCTTCTTTACTGCAAGGAGTGGAATCAATTAGTCAGATCGCTATGCAGCAAACACATCAAGATATCCAGACACATCAACATCAACATCAACATCAGCAACAGCCTATTTCTCACTCTCTGTTAATACCAGATCATCAAATCGCGCTACAAACATCGTGCTTGACTGCTGTAAACGATACCTCAATAGCCTCAACTGTTGATATCAGTGCACTCTCTGCTCCCATTCAAAGTGCAGCAGAAACAGTAGTTTCTGTATCAACATTACCAATTACTTGTGTAACTCCCGTGATAGAAGAGAAAAAGTCAGAACACCATAAGAGTGAGAAGAAAAAGAAAGAAAAGAAGCACAAACATAAAGATAAAGATAAAATTAAAGAAAAGCATAAACGTAAGCATAAGGATAAGGATAAGGAGAAACATCGGGAGAAAGAAAAGGAAAAAAATGAAGAAATACATCCTGCGGCACCGATCAGAATTACCATCCCAAAAGATAAATTGAATCTTAGTACAGAGACTGCTGGATCTAGTGTGGCTACAATGTTACCAGATAAAAACAAGTCTCCGCAGAATACTGGTCTAAAAATTAAAATTCCTAAAGAACGTCTAAAAGTTGCAGATAGCGTATCAAGCGCACCGACTCAACTAAGTACGGTTCAAGCACCTCTTAAAATAAAAATACGAACTGACACCATCTCTAGAAGTTCAGGCGCCCCTGTGACAAGTAGTTCGTCGACTGTTCTACCGGAATTCATAAGCGAGAATAGGAAGCGCGAACGTGAGCGTGGCGAGATAGAAAACCCCACAACTAGTGCACCACCTCCTACCAAGAAGCAGACGCAGGTATCCTCGGTCTCTTATGGACAGCATCGGCCAGGCGAAAGACAGAATGGCAGACATTATAGCTCAGGCAGCAATAACAAGGTACGTGGAGGCGGTAGAGGCGGTCGACAGTATGTTGGCCGTGGCCCACCACCATCAGGATCGGCCGGGCATTATGCCGTAGCCGGCCAACGCGACGGCTACTATCAGCAAGAAACTTATAGTAATAACAACGTCCGAAATCCTCACCATCCTCACCCACCACCAGCCATGCGTGGCGGCGATCCTGGTTATGCGAGAGGTGGCCACGTTGGTCAATCGCAGACGGATTCTTCATACTTCTTCACAAATTATCCCCCTCCCTCCATATACAATACTGCCGGATATATGTATGATCCTGCTATGTACTATCAGCAGTATCAACAACAGCAATATTCCATGTACCCACCAAGTAACGTCATTATAACCCCGGATGGAGCTATTGACACTTCCATACCTCCACCCACATTGCCTTTAAATATGCGCCAAAATCAGACAATGGTTCATCAAGGTGTACCGACCAATCAGGAGTCAAACACTCCTCCACCATTGCCAAGTGGACCGCCGCCAAGCTCTTCACCACCCCCTCCACCACCTCCTGAATAATTCCATTGCAGTTCCTACTTTATAGTAGAATTAATATGTAGTTTGAGAAATAGCATTAGTCATCATAGCTGTCATTCTATGATCGCTCTTCACATTACATTAAGCATTCATAGTAAAAGCATATGCTTGGCAATATGATTTCTATCAGTTACTACTTATCTCGTACATTTGTCTCTTCTTCAAGGTACACGTTACGAATTTATTCTTAAAATAAGAACATTAGTAATACTTAATTCATTGTAAAACAGGTGTTGGAACAATGCACAGTAAAAGAATTATAATTTCAACCCTATTCGTAACCCTGAATAACTGCTAAGCATTTGCTTTGTCAGAATGATGGCACGATCAGTTTACCAGACTTAATTTGTAGAAGCATAATGAAGTTCAGCCAGAAAGAATGTATATGTCCCTTGCCCCTGTCCTCTTTTCTTCACTTCGTAATTTTGCAAATGGTAGAAGTAGCAGCATGGCATTGTACGATATTTCTTACCTACTGTTACTTATCAACACTTCAATCTTTTCCTCTTTGTACCTGTAGAGCATTTCCTTAGTTTATCTTTCCAGTGCAGCTTTCATCTCCGAACAAATGAACTATTTACATAATTGTATGGAAGCTTCTAAGGAGGGCCAGTTTGTCACGAAGGACAAACAGTTAGTAAGAATAACGAGCTGACAATAGGATATGAACTGTAAAGGCTATGTACATGTACTGTAGTAGTTCGCAAATGAACTTTCATATGCACAGTACGTATTAGAATGTATGAGAACTTATTTCGTCACTAGTGGTCATTTCTAAGAGACTCTATTAATTTTGGCAAGAAATTTTATTCTATTTGCAAAATATCGTGAAGAAAGCGGAATTTATTTCTACTTTTCTTTTTTATAGAAATATATCGCTCCAAGAGAGTCAAACAAAGAAAACTTAACTTAAGTTAACTTAGACTAAATTACACATATTAGAAATGTTATTAACAACTGATTTATGGTATGCTTCACCGATACATTTGATTTTGTAATATATCCTGCGATAAAGCAGAAAATAGGAAAAAGTCAAGATAAAGATATCACATTACAAATTCAAGCATAAAACACTGCCAAATAATAGAGATATAATTTGTTATTATTTGCTTGTTTATAGCTATGACACACACTTAGTTAAGGAATGCTCAAAGTGCACCAAATCTTAATGTCATGTTGGCTAATGTCACATTATCTTCTGTGTGCATAAGGAATACAAGACATAGGAAAGAATTTAGAATATATCGTAAAGTTTGATTACAGATCAACTAAATCTTACAGTCAAAACTATTGATGCTTGAGACATACTTTCCTTTGCTGGCAAAGGGTAGTAAAGAATGGCTGAACCATGAAATGATACTTCTGATGCTGGTGATCCCTTTGTGTAGTACCATTAAATTCTAGCAAATTTATGGAAAAGTAATCACAAGGTATCCAATGGGAGAAATGACTTTTGTAACGATACGTATTCGTATACGTTTGGAGATAGGTAGGATTAGTTAGGATTTGTATGATATTGTTAAATTAAACAAGCTTAATTGCTTGCCAATACAGATGAAAAGCTATAGAAAAAAATATTTCTTTTTCAAATTACTATAGAACAGTAGTAATTCATAAAAATGTTATATGATTGTTAGAATTAGATGTACAAAATACATCTATATCAATACAGATAGTACCAAATAAAAATTAGACATGTTACTGTTTCATGCTAGGCCTTGTGAGATAATTCTCATTTTTATGACATTGTATATTCATATTTCACATTTATAGGACCTAATGTGTCTTATCTGCATTATTATCAACAATTTTTCTTTACGATTCAACAAAAGGAAATATAACGAATTGTATATAAAAAAAAATTACGATTGGTGTAATCAAAATATAGTCTATAAGCTGTAATATTAAGAGAGGTGTGAGGCACATGCCGATGTACATAAAGTTTTTATTGCGACAATGAGTAAGGTTTGTATTTATATCCTGTTTTTGGGGATACTTTTTTTTTTCTTTTGTACACATTCATGCATACGGCAATTCTTTCAGTGTTGTAAGATTTTCCATAGAGCATCTAAAAATTGGGTACAAATATAAGCCAAATGATTCAGCAGTAGTATGAATAATATTAAAACCATTATTTTCACTGAATATACTTTCCATTATTTTCATGTTCTATGTAGTTTCCTCTATTAACATATGCACCAATCGTAATACTACAATTATTAGGTAATTGTATAATCTTGGACTGCAGGCCTGGCCCGTTAGTCGAAAGGACACAAATCATACTTATGCCATAAGATTCTGTGTACTTTTCATATTCTCAATATGTTCAGTAGTTTGAGGGTCTTTACAAATTAGCAGAAATATTAGTTACGCATACTTTGCGCAAAAAATATATTTAGATTAATATTTGCTGTAAGGAAAACCTACGTGACATAGCCTTAAATGCAAATAGGTTGCAAAACATAATTCGTTGAGGCGTTTTAGTCGCAAATTATTAGTTCGAAGAGAGTAGTAATGCGACTTTTAATATTTTTACGTATAAAGTTCTATTCTTTATATCTTGTTAAATAATATTTTTTTGCTTAACTACCATATGTTAAGTACGTGGCTTTTTATATTTATTTGTGACATTATTACCACAATCATGTTTTTAATTCATGTTCTCTTAGGCACCCAGTCTTGACAATATCAAGTAGAACAAGGCTTATTGTAGAACAAATATTAACTCAGGAATGTACTGAAAGAAACATAAGAAAAATGGAGAAATAATGTGATTAATATATTATATATTGATTATTGAAAGTGCGTTTAAACATACACACACACATACATAACTACATATATGTGTAAAGAAAATGTGATTACAATTGTAACACTTCTGATTGACTAATGAAGTGATTATTTTGCACATAACAATGTCGCTATTGTTGTTGTTACAATTATTATCACGTTTATCGCTGTTTTATGAATTGTAATTTATGTACTATGTGATTATTACAAAATACTATATAATTTTTTTGTTTCCGTGCATACATAGATATTCTGAGACTGTAACGTAACTGTTCTTGCATCTTGTGCCTCTCCTCTAATAGAACTACTTGACATGGTGCAACATTAATAATGTTTCAAACTCGCTATTCATGTCTGCGCGCAACATTTATCATTATTTGTAGGCACATGTACTTCTAAAATCTGCCGTGAAACTCTCTGTAACAGAAATTCACACGGATATTTTGCAACGTTAAGATGTCTGGCGAGTAAATGGGTGCGATTGTAAAGAGCGTGTGTTGAATGTTCAGGAAGGAATCGGTCCATCATGCATTTACATACAAACTCGTTGTATCTGTCCAAGAGTTTACATTTTTTCGTAAATTTATACCGAGACAAGAATAAAATCATTAGGAATAAGGATGAGTCAAGAGTTTTTCGTAATGTTTGAAACTTTGTAAATATTTTGATTAAATTAGCTACTTATGGCGCTTCGGCTAAAGGAACGTATATTTCAAATCACTTACATCACAAGTATTCATTCAATAATATAATAGAATAGATTCAGATTTTCTTCCTGAATTGACCAAATAGCGTGAATTATACCGGCCATCGTATCCCACGTTACTTTGATGTAAATTACTTTTATGCAATCGCCGTTACGAAATAATTGTAATATATAGTGGAAGGAAGAAGCAAAGAGGAACACGGTGTATACGACAGGATAGGTTTAGTGCAAATCGTGTAATCGCGGGAGGTATAGGAAGACAAAATAATTGCTAAGGTGAATCCTGTATAGTTTTTGTATTCTCTCGCCGTGAGAAGTTTAAGAAGAGCTATAGCTACATACAAATATAGATATATAAATATATTTACACATACAAATATATATACATACATATATATATATATATATATGAGCCCACGTATGTGCGCAGCGTTCGATGAGTGAAATGAATATATGAACGTTAATGTGGAGTCATAGAATTGATGGTAGAGAAAGGACGCGAAAGAGAAAAACATTTGTAACGAAATTATTGCATTATTTCTGTACTCACTGTGTACTGTTTGACGCGTGTGTTACCTGTCCCCTTCATGGACTGTGTTATGTTATAATGTGAACCTATTTTTACGTTGATGTTGGCGACTGATACCTACTCAGTGCGTGAGTAAAGCAAGATTCGTGTAAAAATGTGAACATAAGCAAATCGCCGAATACAAACGCTTTTTAAAAGTAAACGATCATGTAGTGCATTGCTCATTTTCGTAACGGTAGTACCGTGAACATCAGGAATATCACCGAGGTGACACATTGTTTTATACGTGTGCAGGGGAACGTGAGAAAAATCGACACTGTTGGTAAAACGAAAAAGAAAAAGAAAAGAAAGTGTTGGACAAAACGGAAGAAGAGAATAAGAGTGATTAAATGCAAGGTAACAGGCTTCGCACGCGTCATATGTTCGATCAAGAAAAATAAAGATCAACGGAAATAAACATTCTGTGGAAACGAAAATGTACCTTAGTGATTATTTTGTCTTTTTCTTAACACAATACCATATGCAAATAAACATACATAATATAGGTGTATACATATGGCACACTGTACCGTCGCATATAATTTGTGTACTAACATCACAGTTCAATATATAATAATACTATGGTCACGTTGTGCGGCATAGCTTGATATATATATATACATACATACATATATATATATCTATATATACATGTATATATAGATATATGAAGGAAGCATCATATATACATATGTACATTATGCATATATATTTATATATAAATAGATATACATACATATAATTATCATATGCGAAACGCGTTTATCTCTATGCATACGCAAAGCGAATAATCAAAACGTTCACTATTTCATTTGCTTGCTTGGTGGTGGTGATGGTTTATTACTATTATTATATCTCTCTGTAATTACAGTGGAGTCTGTGTAGTAGTTATTCCTATTCACTGTCTCTATCACATCTTCCACATACGCGTAACATTGCATGAACATTTGTGCGAGTGTGTATTTTGTAGTGGGTATGCACGTGCATGTATAGTGTAACGTATAAAGGCACATTTGAATGGTCGTTTCTTGCGAGTAGCTTACTTTATTCTCATTGTCAGTTAAACGCACTGCCGATCGTTCATTTTCAAAAAGCGAGCAGAATGATCTTTAAAATAACGCAAGTATTTTAGATCCCGTCTGGTTAATCTTCTCGCGAAGTTTCACGCGCCACTAACTCACCATGCCTTTTCATTGTGATTCACTGGTCGTGTCACCACGTATAACGTCTACCACTCGACATTATGTACAACTAGTTCGATAGTGCTAGCGTAAAATAAATTTCTCGGCCACGTGCAAGCGCCACGTTTCGCAATGCCCAACAAATCAAAGCGTATGATACACATTCTGTACGCTTCCGCACGAATATCCTCTAAAGAGCACATCGCGAGCCTTCGCGTTGAGCTCCACGAGACGTCAACCGATTGTTCGACCACATTGAAAGGTCGACTTAAGAATCAAACCTTGAAATGCAAGACGTCTCACTGTGCGTTCGGCCCTTCCTACAACAAACGAAAGAAATCATACAAAGAAATTGTTCTCTCGAGTTAGTCATGCTCTCGCGCTAGTCAACTGAAAGCCACGAAGTTCTCGTCGCAAACGAATTTCCAAAATTCATTTACTCCACGTCATACTTATCTTAACGTTGCCATTATCAAAATGCAATTTCGCTCTCGCAAAACTCGGCAAGGATATGCATGGGTAAATCGTTAGACTCCGAACGAACTTTCCACCATATGGTAGCAGCTTCGTACTAAAGCACGCTTCTGCTTTCAGGACAGGTACGCGTCCGGGCATCACAAGAGTTCCAGTAAGTTGTCGCAATCTCAGCAGTCCCATGCAACGTAGTATAAAAGCGTCTGGAGTGGGCAGTATCGATAGGCAGCTGTAGGAGGGTCACCTCAGCGGCGCATCTCTCGTGAAGATGTGTGGCCTTCGAAGGAGGAGCAGTAGCATTAGCACGGGCATCCTCGCGAAGACTGTAAGGCTACTTAGAAGCTGCATACGAGAGCGCTTAAAAAACAAAAAAAAAACACCCGATACTTGCAGAGCTTCGTCGCCGATACTCGGTGAGAAGCGACTGGGGCAACATTAGCAAAACCGATCTTCCGAGCTTTCGTTCGTGTTTGCTTTTGGGCCTGGTAACGAGTGAGAGGGGGGAGCTCCTCCCTCCGTGGAGTAATGGACGCCCGCGCGCGTCCTTAGCTAACATAATAATAAGAATTAAAGGAGAGGAAAAAGAAAAGAAAGAAGGAAGGAAGCTCTAACGCACGAGTATGTGTTAGCGTTACGTTAGCCAAAGTTTAACGTAAAATCAATCTGCGGCTTATGCTTTCGGATATAGGAAAGTGTCGAAGGAGAAGAGAACATAATATTCTTACTCAGGTTGAACTAGGACGAGATAGATTAATTAATGAGAACGGGCCGTCTCTTGCGTTGTCCTTTAGCCGGTTTAATTATTATTGCGACTATTTATCCACTATCTCCTCTACGGATCCTTCCCTTCCTTTTTTAGTTTGACGATTTAGCTTCGCCGATGCCGTAAGAATCGCGACGAGGCGCCGATGTTGCTCTACAGCGTGCTATACTTTTCGGTAACGCTCGCCGGAGCTTTCGAGTAACCTTGACGCGCCTCGTTTCGTCTCGTATCTCTCTGGATCTCGACGAAATCTGCTTCCTTTATGTTTCGTTCGCTCCTGATCGTCGATGCCGTACGCGGTAGAAAACACACGCAAGGCCGATGTTTCGTTCGCCCGCTAGAAAGAGCAAAAAGAAATTATTTTAAGATGGAAACGGCCTCCTCCAGTATCTCGCAAACCGATAGTAATGTCGCGCGTCGGAAATGGACGCGTAGAAAAGTTTTGTTGCATTTTTTTTTTCTTTTTTTTTCCTTTACAAAGCAGATGTAAAAATTCTTACATCTCGAGAGTTACCAAACAACCCCTCATCCAAACCACCACCACCTCCCTCCCTATACCCCTCTTCACGCGTAATTTTATATCCTCACCATAGGTTGACTGACGCTTTGTTGTTCTTCACACCGGAGAACACAAAATGATGATTGCCGACTCGATATTAACGGCAATGCTGACCTTCGATCGGTTCGTTGGACAGGGACATTCGCATAATAAGAAAGAGAATAAACACGATGCAGTTGGTTCTTTCTCAAGGCTCAATCCGAGAGTACCGTTTGTAAAGCAAAACCTAGTCGTTTTTACAATCGTTCAACGTATGGGAGATATTTTTAAATTTCCTTCAATAGGAGTATGTTGTAGAAGTAGTAATTTAATCCAATTTCGTTCGACTGATAAATAGTACGAAAACACGTGCACATTTTAACGATTGTAAACCCGTCTTTACAATTCATTCGAGTTCCCTAAGGATCACATTACGAGTCTTTGTTAGCTGTATATTCCAGATTGCAATAAATCATTCTCGATCTCAATGTCTTCGATAAGATACCATAGTCTTCGCGACTTATCTTCAAATTAACGAATGTAGTTCAAAGGCAGACTCGCTCTCTGCGATATAGTTTATGCATTTACTCGTGTTTCATATTTCTCAACGGTTCGTTATCATTGTTTATTTTCTTCCCATGTTTTCTACGTATCGCTTGACATTTAGCAGCTCGCGTAACAACTTCTTTCTCGCACTTCGAAGATATTTTAAAAGAAAAAGAACATTTCATGTAGCGTAAGTTCCTCATTATCAGCATACTGTAAAATTAAATTGCGCGGATTTTAAAAGGGGGTATATTTTACATTGCATTTGCAATAGTACACATTCGATTGACGTGTTTGTGTAAACATGTACGTACGTATACGTAAAATACGTTCGCAGATCTCCTTCGTGTAGTTATTCGTCGGACACGTATAACACGGTGTGTGCATTCCACTGTATATATCTCTTAGTAAATTCTTTGAAGGGGGGAAAGGAAATATCTCGTTTGGAAGTGCAATAAATCCGCATATATTTAGACTTTTGAAGGAGAGAACGTTCTTCTGCGCAGTAACGTAATACAGGGACTTTAATGTAATATGCAACAATTCATAGTAGGCTAAGTACTGTAAAAAAAGAAACGAAAAAAAAAAAGAACTAATTACACACGTTGCACAATCGTTAAAGAGAGACGTTCGCAATTAGGGATATTTTATAAAGTTTTTCGTTTATCCTTTCTCGTTCTTTCGCGGCGCCACTGCTACTATTGCGAAACACATATTCTCTTTCGTCGACCGTTAAATAATGTAAGGATATAAAGCTCGGTACTTCTGACTGTCCCTAACAACGAAACGATTGTTTATACGTGGAAGATAAAGGAAAATACAGAACATACAGAAAGACACTTGGCGAACGGTCCAAGTGAATATTTATTCATCTCATTTTGTTGTGTAAATAGCCGTAACCGCATAATGTAGGAAGTAATCCAATTATACTATTGCTACTTAGTATAAAAGACTATCGATAAACTAATTAATATTATTGTCAAACTGTAAATAAAATTATTTTGTATGCCAAAACAAACCAAATGGATAAACTCGGACACGTATGATGTTGCACGAGCGCGTTACACAGAACAAATTATACACACATAAGAAGAGAACACACAAAGAGGTAAATCGTGTCACCTTTACGGCCCGCTTCAACCGACGAAGCGCATCGCGTAAACATTTTGTTAAACGTGTATGCCGAACTAAAATGCAAAAAAAACAGGTCCGCCCTTTTTGGAGGTGGCCGCGTGTAACGAGAGTGCACCCGATGTTATAAGCGTTTCACCGTCTTTTCTTTCCTTTTCTAACCGTTCTAACGATCGACACTCACCGATCCATTTTCTTTTTCCTTCGTCGCCCGTTCGCGCGTGCCGCGTGCAACACGTTAATCCATATTGAGCGCGAGTTTTCACGCGCAAATCTCGTACAAGCATTTATGTATCACAGCCCACGAAGCACGTGACGCGTCAACGTGCTACCATTGTAACGGACTTTAGTAGCGAGAAGTACGAAAGCTGGTAGAAATGAGAGAAGGAATGAGAAGTCGATGCGTGTGTGCGACGAAAACTTTCTTAATGTACACGTCCGGGCGCCTTGTATTTATTAATTGTGTAGAGTGGAACGAGTGTAACTTGAGAACCGTGCGTCTCACGGTTGGCCGAACGAACACACGTTCGCGCGAGCCGTTCGCCAACTACCGACTGAACACGTTAGCAATAAATGGCTTCGCCGTATGCGGCGCGATAAAGTATCTTCTACACGCCCTTTCTACGATTCTTGCGCAGCACTATTTTTTATTCCGATTAAGACGAGGCGGGGAGAAGTTATATATTTTATCGTCTCGATCGTGCGAATTGAGCGTTCCGTGATATCTACGAGAGCGCCTCGACGATGCGTCGCGCGTATCCTTCTCAACTTGTCATCGTCCTTCATCGTCGTCCTTCTCTCACGTGAAACCCTACCTCCCCTCCACATTCTCGAAAAACCGTTGGCCCGCTCGTGTGTACACCGCGCGGCGCATCGCCGAAACAATTTATCGGCGATTTAATTACGACGAAGCGGTACGCTACACGTGTATTGAAACGCTGACGCGCCTTACCGTCGCCAAATTCAGAGATACGCGGCGCACATTAGTAATAGAAATTTCGCGAGAGGCCCGCCTCGGGAGGAGACGAGCGAGATCGCGCATGCGCAGATCGTTTGCGCGAGCGCTCCTCTTCCGTGGACGGACGCGTCGCAGTGCGACTCTCCGCGTTCTTCGACTTGCGTATAGGTGAATTTTATTTGCAGTCGATCGTATCTCGGGCGGAGAAAGTGGCGCGTCTCAGAAAAAAAAAGAAGAACCGATCCACCGATTCTCCCTTCGAAAAAGGGGAAACGAGAAGCAAAATGGCAGAAGCACGATGTGTCCGGGTTAGACATCAGCGGGCGCAGATCTGCGCATGCGCGCGCTTCGAAGTTTAGATTAGTGAAGAAGAGAGTCGAGGGAGAATATGTCCACACAATGTACATAACTATAATGTTAAGGACTTTAGGGACGACTGATTGTAACGAGGACAATGACGGTGACGAAGAGCAACAAGGAGTAACAAGTAAACTATTATCGTTTCGTGCGATCCGTGAATTTGTATTTCGCGCGCACGCATACCACTACTTAGCTGCGAAACGTGGGTATATAGTACGCCACCGACCGACGCGCAACGAATCCGTCAGTTGATCGACAATTCGCAAAGATCCTTCGTCCAGTCGCGAGGATTCGTAAGATATCCTACAGACTCTACGAGGTAGTAGAACACTTATCGATGTGAATCGAATTTAGAGTTGTTTCTTTCAATTTCATTCGGCGATCTTTCGTATACAGTAATAAATAGACGCGCATTTCTTAGTATGTGTTTAATATTACCTTGTTCGGGCAGGGTCTGTGTTTTGAGTCGTGCGAATTCTATCGCGCGCGCGCGCGCGCATTGCTTTCCCCTTCCGCGGAGGAAAGTACGTTTCAAGGATCTTCGTCGAGACTCGTGCGACTGAGAATTCTCGCTGTCGGGCCGGGCTTGCCTACTTTTCCAAGCAGCATTTAAAGAAGTTATCCTCAATAAAGAGAGAAGCAAGAGAATGCGAGAGAGAGAGAGAGGGAGAGAGAGAAAAACGAAGACCTGTGGTTTCTTACTTTCTCCTTACCCGTAAAATCATACCGCTTTGTGACGAAAAAGTTCAAGGATTCAAACTGAAAAAGTTTCAATTCGTATTTGGTAATACGACGACGTGATAATAACATGTTCGTAAATATGCACATGGAGTACTCTACTTGATAGGATTTTAAATGATCGACAGCACCTTATTAAAGAGTTATTTCAAGGATATACGTTAACCTCGACCGCGCTATTATTTTTACGAACGTCGAAGCTTATCGAAATTGTTAGTACGAACATATACAGATTATTATTTTACCGTCGTATAATTCTGCAATCAGGTAGAACCAACTGCCGTGCAGTTTTTCGTCCGTAAATGAGTCATCGCTATTAATTGTGATCTACGGATTTAAGAAGTATGTTTGTTTTTACACGAGCTTATTAATTCACAATCATTTTATTCAGATTAGGTGTGTGCGATGCCTTACGCGACCGTAAGTCAATCCGACGACGGAATATCCAGTATCTGTTTCACGGAGAGCTGACTTATCGAAACCGGTTTTGTTTGCGGCATGATTTTTGGTGATCATTTTGAAACTCTGTCGAATATCATAGTGTACGTAACTAAGTATTTAAGTTTGGGAATTTCAATCGCAAATACTCACCCCATATGGAGAAATAATGGCAAATATGTTCGAAACTGTTGTGTGGCCTCAAAGACGGTGAATGACCAAACACGCATGCGCGTTATTAGCACCGAAGGAACCATTTAAAAATCACACTCAGGTTAGAGGATCACCAAACTGCGATAAGCGTCTATATAGAATTAAAAGGCACATTTTGGCCCAGTGATATGGAAGCAAGTACGCTCGTGCCGTTCGCGAAACTGAGAGGGAATTCCCCTTGAGATACTCAAGAAGGATAACCGGTGATACTGTTACGTATAAGAACAGATAAATAGCGCGACATCAGAAGTAACTTGTCAAGTGGCTGTATATACATAGGTAAATACCAATGACATTGTTATGTCATAAGATGTTTCGCAATAAAATTCTACGATTACGATAAATCATAGCATACAACGATAAAGTCAGTATTATTAGTCAAAATACATTCAACTATTCCAAGCTTCATTTCACAAACAAAAGAGGCAATACAATGTTAAGAACATCTTCAAAATAAAATATGTTAATTGAAGTTTACTATTATCATTGACCACTCAATGATAAGGACCACTGGTAATATTGAAGTGTTAACAAGTGAAGTGTTTTGCATATTTACGTTTCAGCAATGACACAAGTAAAAATTATGCAACAGGCAATAGCACATGCATTGAGTTGCAATTTTGCAACCATTCCTGCGTACTATGCAGTAAAAAATGGTTCTAGACAGATACATCATGCGTAAGTATGGATAACAATAAGTTTGAAGTAATATTTGAAACAAAATACAATGAAATTAAAAAAATGGTTCCTGTCATTTTAATATTAATTGTTGCAGATGCAAAGTTCTAGTGATTGGGGGTGGAACCGGTGGTTGTTCCATGGCTGCAAAATTTGCAAGGAAGTATAATGATCCCTCAAAAGATGTAATTGTCATTGAACCAAATGAGGTTGGTAAATAATTTTAAAGAACATCAATTTATTCAAGAAATATCTGTACCAGTTGGATTATTAAATATCTTAACTTCTGGTCCTAGGTTCACTATTATCAACCACTGTTCACATTAGTTGGGGGTGGTATCAATTCATTTGAATCTACAAAAAGACCAATGAAAGATGTTTTACCAAAAAATGCAAAATGGATAAAAGATAGTGTAGCTAGTTTTGAACCCGAAGCGAACAGAGTAGTTACGAGTAATGGTGACACCATTCAATATGATGTTATGATAGTTGCTATGGGTCTACAACTTTATTGGGATAAGGTAGCGTACACTTGATTTTCTAAGGGATTTATGTAAGTGCATGCAATTTAAATCATTCAATGTTTGTACATTTTTTCCAGATTCCAGGCTTAGTACAAGGACTACGTAACCCTGACTCTCAAGTGTGTTCCATTTATGGGCATGACACCGTTGTAAACGTTTTTAAAAAAATTAGAAATGTTAAAAGTGGCACTGCAATATTCACATTTCCAAATAGTCCGGTAAAATGTCCCGGTGCTCCTCAAAAAATTTGTTATCTCGCTGAAGATTATTTTCGAAAGGTGCATTTTTATTACTGAATATTTAATGTCATTATTTATCTTTATTGCGGGTATGGTAAAATTTAAAATATTATTTGCCAATATTTTATATAGTCCAAATTACGTAACGATGTTGAAGTTGTATACAATACGCCATTGCCAGTGCTTTTTGGAGTAAAGAAATATGCAAATTCTTTATGGAAAGTTTGCAAGAGGCGTGGAATTACTGTAAATGTCCAAACAAATCTTGTAAAAATCAATCCAGATGATCAGGAAGCTGTGTTTGAAAATTTAAAGAATCCTAATGATACATTTGTACAAAAGGTAAAATAGAATGTTGAATATTAAGTAACCGAGCATATTTTTAACTATGATGAAGTGGTATAAATTGATAATACTTTCTTTTTAGTATTCTTTACTTCATGTTAGTCCGCCCATGGGACCACCAGAAGTTTTAAAAAAGCATTCAACACTCACTAACGAAGTGGGATTTCTATCGGTTAATCCACAAACGCTTCAACACACTAAATATACAAATATTTTTGGAATTGGTGATTGTACGAATTCACCAAACTCAAAAACAATGGCTGCAGTAGGTAAGTTACCATAGTTGTCATTGGATAATGAATGCAAATAGAAACCAAGTACAATCAAGAGCATGCTTATTGTCTATTTTAGCTGCACAAGGAAAGGTTGTGTACAAAAATATCCTTAATACTTTAAATGGAAAGCAAATGTTCGAAGCATACAATGGCTATGCTTCTTGTCCTTTAGTCACTGCTAACGGTAAATGTATTTTGGCTGAGTTCGACTATAATTTGCAACCTCTTGAAACATTTCCAATAGATCAAGGAAAAGAATATTACTCTATGTTTTTACTCAAAAAGTATGCATTCCCATGGCTCTACTGGAACTTAATGCTACCGTAAGTTTGATTTTATTTCTATGTTGTCATGTAAATGCATTAATGTGTTATAAAATTTAGATTTTTAAAATAATGTTGGTACTGTTTGATAATACTAATTAAATAATACATATTTGTATATGAAACTATACGGCTACTGGTTTACTTTTCAGAGGTTATTGGGATGGACCAGAAATTTTCCGTAATGCTACAAGCTTTTTAAAAAGAAAGGATAACGTAGATAAAGTGGACTAAGATAGGAATGTATTATTATTAACGATTTTTGTAAAAACGAAAGACTTCAAAATCAAAATAAAAAGAGCCGAAGAACAAACATGAAGAACGTAGTTTTTACAGTTAAATAAGCTACATGTTTTTTATTCAAAGGTAATTGCACTACCTTATTATTGTGATATATAGAAACTATTTCTTGGGTACAAGATGCTTTCTATGAACATATTTCTAATGGTACTCATGTTTTTAGTAACACAATAAATTTGTAATATATTACATATATAATATTAAGAGTAAAGTACTATTAAATATGTATATATTTATATAATTGTTATATATTTGTTTCAAATACAATGATATTTAAAACGTATTGTGTCTAAGAGTTTTTGATTGCTTTTCAGGAAGAGAATATTTTGTAATAATCGTGTACTAATAATGCTTTATTACGCAAGTACTACAATATGTACAGTTAAAAACACCATCCAACGATATAAGGGTTTCATTCTATTAATAATTCAATGTTAATGAATATTCATGTATCTTTCTAATTTGTGTATCAATAAATACACATGTTGCATAGAGACATAGTTTTGTGATGGCATATGGTATGAAGTGCAGTAAATTATAGTGACAGACATATTTTAAATACCTGAAAATCGGAATTATTATTGGCGCAAATTTATGGTTTGAACGAAAAACTGTTGATTTATAGCATGTAAAGAATTTATAAATCTAATTACATTTCTTAAGGGGCAGCAGGACCGAGCTAGTAACGTTGAAACTGATCGAGGCGCTCGGCCAGCGGCGGCGAGTGGAAGAAGTCAGGTTGTCTGAAAATTCTCTAGAATTAGTGCCGTGCCAAAAATAGGGTGACGTGTGGGGCACCAAAAATTCGGGATACATGCGAATATTGTGATAAGGAGTTACGAAAAACATTCCAAAGCGCGCGGTATTGTGCTACAGCTATTACTGGCTGTCACAACAGGTCACTGCCTTCGTCGTCACACTGTTTCGCTTTGGTGCGGGGCCCTAGCTGGAGCAATGTTACAGCGATGCATCGATTGGCACGCCTCCGGTTGCCGAACGCCTCAACTATTAGTAGTGACGAGAGAGTGAATTGACAGCTGGAATCGTGGCCTACTAAATTCGCGTTATTTCCGTACCTAAACCCATAAAACAAATTTTTGTTGAATTCTGTGATACGGTTGATAGGCCATGAAATAGAGAGTGTTGATCGTTCGAGTGCAATATGTGCGAAAATTGTGAAAAACTGATGCTGGACGGCAGCCATGTTTGTTCGTGCAAATCGTCGTATTTGAGGCTTGCAATTTCGATCTCGTTTATAAATACCATCCTGCCAGTACGACCGTCAATAAAGATTTCAGATCCTGTAAAAATGTTTAAGCTATCATTTCCTTCGTATCGCAGCGAAAAATAATCAACGACGGCGACGAATTTAGTAGGCGCGCAAACCTCTGCATTTCCCTAGCAAAAAATATTTTTTGGACAAGTTACTGACGGGTTTTGAACGTTACTAGCCGGGTCCTGCTGCCCCTTAAATGCGACAGTACATTGAAAATGCGGAATAAACATTTTCTATTATTTTTCCCACGTAATCATAAGCAATTGGTAGGACTGTGCGATTGTGGATTAGTAGAATTGGTGAGAAGTGGTATGGTGAGTGCTCACTGCTCAGTGACTTTGGTGTGTGTGTGTGCGTGTGTGACACGTCAAACTTGATGTAAACATGGACGGTCAGTTGTTGGTAGGTGTTTATTAATCAGTTACAGTCTCACGTACATTGATACCAAAGGTCACTCTTCAATGATGCATTCTTTACGAAAAAATTGTCGTTTGTGGTTGAGGTCATGAATCGTGCCGCTACAGCAAAAGCCGTGCAACATAACCTCGTTACAATGCGCCAAAGTGATCCGGAACATGAGTTTCAGCAGCGCGTATGATTTTTGTTAACTCTACAATTACAATATGATTGACTGTGTTTCAACGTTGTCTAACTTAACGCAGACCTGAAATGAAAGATCTTCTACTAATCCTCTGAACGCAAAATTGCATGTTGCATTTTACATTCGGCAGCGTGCATAGTTTATTTTATTTTCGGCAAAATCGTTTATATGTAAATGTAATTGAATTCTTCTCCTTTTAGGAACCCACTTTGTATACCGTAAAAGGTATGGCGATTCTTGATAACGATGGCAATAGAATATTGGCCAAGTATTATGACAAAAACATATTTCCAACTTCCAAAGAACAAAAGGTGTTTGAGAAGAACCTTTTTAACAAAACTCATCGGGCAAATGCCGAGATTATCATGTTGGACGGTTTAACTTGCGTTTACAGGAGTAATGTTGATTTATTTTTCTATGTAATGGGCAGTTCGCACGAAAATGAGGTACTGAGTTATTTAAACGTTGCTGGGACAACTACATAGACAATGTTATTCATTGAATATACATATATATTTTCGTTACAGTTAATATTAATGAGTGTTTTAAACTGCTTATACGACTCCGTAAGTCAAATATTAAGAAAGAACGTGGAGAAACGAGCAGTATTAGATAGCTTAGACATAGTGATGTTAGCGATGGATGAAATATGCGATGGAGGGTAAGGAAAGAAGTTTCCGGCTAATTAGAGAATTATTACTAGTCATTTATTCTCATCGAAATATTCTTCTTGCAGCATTATTTTAGACGCAGATGCCACCAGTGTCGTTCAGAGAGTAGCATTGCGAACGGATGACATTCCACTCGGAGAACAAACAGTTGCACAGGTAGTAACGCGCATTTCAAATATATTAATAATGTAAAGCAAGTCCTGTCTATTTGAGTGCACACAAATTGTTTCGATCTTTTTATTATTTGTTCACGCATCGTTGTCCACCCTTCGCACAGTCTTTGATTGTAAGTTTTTAGTTATACGCAGGGTTCTTATACGATATAGTTCGTTTATCTCCACCGTGCATTTTATCTTAGCACGTCTATTTCCTTGTTCTAGGTATTACAATCCGCAAAGGAACAACTAAAGTGGTCATTATTGAAATGATTCTTTTATACATTGTACAACAGAAACGAAGCACGTCCACACAATGCATAATCGTTACAATGTAATAAAAATGTGTATATACAATAAGGAAAAGAGGACTTCACAAAATATGGCATAGTACCATTCGTCTCGCATCTTTCATATGTTTATGGATGTGACTATAATAAAAAGTTTCTTATGATCAAGGACTAATCTAAATACTGCATATCGCCCCCGAATGTAATTGCCACGTGGTGAACAAAATATATCAAAAGGGTACGAGAAATCTGTCGCTACTCTTCGTTTACGAAGTACCAGGCTTTCGTAGTAGATGGCAACACGGGTACCATCAGCTACAATACGCTCAAGAAGCGCAAGTAAGCGCTCAAACTCATCTTACCAAAAAGCAACATCAACTATCAATAAATACATCCATATTACAATAAGAAGATTATTCCGCAAATAGCTGGACTTCACAATCGTCCCAACAATTCCCGAAAACATCCTAACGATTCTTCAAGGGATCCCAGCAAGTAAACTCAAAAGCAACGTCGAGGAATTGACAAACCACTTGAGTGATGCGACATAAACACGAGAAGACCGTGAAACCTTGGAATAGGGTAAAAATGCGTTAAACCCTTCGTGACGGAAGGAGGAATGCGAACTTTTTTTTTCTTTCTTTCGCTACGCCTCCAGGGAAATCTGAGGTCGAGTCGAGGTACGAGGAAGGGCGGACGCGAGGTGTAGGGTGGGATAAACTCGCGCGTCGCGTTTCGGGCGAATGGGTGGGCTCGAGAAACCCACTGTTGGTGGAGGAGGAGGATGGCACGACGAGGAGCACCGGTCTCGCTTATTTGGAGTCATGTGACAAGTCCGTAGCCCATTTCGATCGTACACGTTGGTTACTCTTTCATCGGGGCACCTCCGCGCTGGGAATTTTAGATTTGATTACAAAGCAGCCTCCTCTCCGCGACCCTGTCTCTCCCTCAGTCTCTCCCCATCTGTCGACTCGCTCGCTACTCCTACAGCCCCTACTACTCTCTCTTTCCTCCAGCGCGCCTGCCATTCGTAGCGCGGGCTCACCGAAGGCAGGGGTAGAGGTTAGCGCGCTCGTCGTATCGGTCCACCTACCTACCTACGTATCCATCTACCTACCTACCCCTTCGACGCACCGGCCGATGAAAAAACTCTTGTTGCTCGATCGCGACGGAATTATTGGCCGGCCGGGCTTATTTATAGCGTTCATTTTCCTGGAGATTGCGTGAGAGCACGCGCGCGTTCGCCACCGAGACTCGCTCGTCTCTCTTTTTCTCCAGTACGGCCAGAGGCCGGCCATGGACGCAAACCGAGAGAGACAGTTTCACTTCTATGCTCGTCCCTCTCTTTCTAATCTCTTGCCTCGCCTCGCTCGCTCACCCTCCGCACTCTCTCCTCCCTCCCTCCCCATAGGGCCGTCGATATTGAATTTACGACACGTCAGCTGAGAGACGAACAGGACGTTGATAACGACGACACTTTGACGAGGAGCCCCCGTGTCGTTCGACCTCGCGCGAAAATGAATCTTCCACCGTCAGGTCTCCGCCGAATTTACCCGACGCGCGCTAGAGCCTGCCGGCGCAATGGCCCGCTCGAACGATCCGAACCGATGCATTTTTTAGGGATCTCCCAGTCGGTTCTTTTTTTGTGAACCCTGGGACATGTTCGTTAACCCTTTTGTAGGTGCATAGAGAATTGTCAGGGTTAGAAAGTAGCTGCTTATTGATTTCCCCGTCCATCTTTATTCATGGTTGTCGAGCAGAAACAGCATCCAGGTTGCTGATTCATTCGCGGCAATGTAACTTAATAGAACCTGATTAGTACCTCTTGGCTCAGAAAATATCGAGAATGAGTAACTAATGTAAATCGAGAAGAAACTTGAAAAGAGACCTTCTTTGGGCATTTTTGAATAAACTACTTCTTCTTAATCAGATTTTAAAACGCAAACCACATCTAACTCGCCACGCCGCTGCTTTCGGTGCAAAAGACCGTTCGAATGATCCGAAAGGATGAATTTTCAGGGATCTCCTACTCGGCTTTTTTTTTGGGCCCTGGGACATGTTCGTTAACGCTTTTGTAGGTGCACAGAGAATTGTCAGGGTTAGAAAGTGGCTGCTTATTGACTTCTCTATCCATCGTTTCTTCACGCTTGTCAAAGAAAAAAGCATCGAGGTCGCTGTTTCAATCGCGGCAATGTAATTTAATAGGATCTGATTAGGAAAATCGGTAAGAAACTTCGAAAGAAATCTTCTTCAGAAACCTTTAAATAAACTACTTCTTAACACTAGAACTACCAAGCCGGTCAAAATGACTGGTAAACAAAAGAAGTTTCCATATGAAAAGAAAAGTAAATGGCAGCTCAGTGATAAAATAAACCGCTCTCTCTCTGTTAAAATGAGTGGCCAACATAAGAAGTTTCTGTACGAAAACCAAAATTGGTAGTTCTAATGTTAAAGAGAAATTCTTGTGAAAAATTGACGCACCCGGTCATTTTGACTGGTCGGTACTTCTAGAGTTAATCGCATCTAACTTACCGCAGCTTTCTATCTCGCGGATGTAACTCGAATCCAAGTGCAAAGTACAGTGGTCTGAGGAAATTCTCATGCTTTTCTCTAGACGCGAAATCTCGTGCCTCGGAAGCGGGTGGTGGTGACGACAGGAGGGGTGGTCGCTCGATACGCCACCGCCGGCGCATCGGCCCCCGTAAAATCGAATAGGTTCTAACGTCCCGCCGGTAGCCAACGGTGGTCCAGGTGGCACGCAGTGACAATTAAACGTATAAACGGCGGAAATTAGCCGCAAGAATTGGCGCTCACCCTCTGCCTTCGGCATCGAACCCTCCACCACCCTCGCCCATCAAGCTCAACCAGTCTTAGTCCAACTCGAGAGATCGAGGCATGTAGATCGGAGGCTGTGAAGAAGCGTGTGCGTGCTACCCTCGGGAGCATCAGGGCCATTTAACACGATGACACCCCATTTGCCACCCCCGCAATGCTGAGATATTGGCGAGGATATCGGCTAAACCTCCGAACCCATATGTCGGCACGTGCGGTCCACCCGCCACTGCTTTCGTCGGTGGACGATGGGTGCGTAGGTGTCCATCCGTAAATAGTGGGTGAGACTATGCGGTCGTTACAACCCTGCGGACTGGAAATGGTTTTGCGGTTTCGAATTTTCGGCCCCGATGAGCTCTCCGGGCTCCACAACTGTCGCCGACCTGGTTCAAGGATCATTGATAGCTCGCTTCGCTTTTGCGAAGCCCTCCGGGAATGGCGATTGAAACGGTGGGTGTCTTTTGACAATGGAAGACTTTTATCGACCGTGATTAGGTTTGTTACAGTTTTTCGGGTATGATTAAGAGTTCAAGGAATTGGGATATTCGTTTAGGAAAAATGCGAGAGATGGAACAGTTTTGAGGATCTCTTAGAGCGAAGTGAAATATTTATGGTGCCACGAATACACTCTTAGGTATAGTGCTTTTTGCGAGATTGATACACCCGTCGGTCGCCTCCCTGTCAACGTCAAATTTCCGTCGCTGCCGAATGCTGAGAATGTTTCGCGGTGGATCGGTGGAATCTTTGTATTGTTTTGTCATTAGACTGCTTTATCGTGTTCTAGAAGTTACACTGGGTTTGTATGTTTTTAATTCAAAACGCAGAAGCTCACTCCTTATCATCTAGGTGGAAAATTTTGAATACATACTCCCTGAGTTAAGGCGCAAATTCGATTTGGAAATCCAGGGCTGCCGTTTAATGGTTAACGGGGTAAATAGCGAACCTCAACGTTCTCGCGCGATCTTGAAAGCGAGATGCGCATGTTGCGGCCACTCTTATGGTTAGGACGAGGCACGAAAGCAAATAGCGTCTTGGCGAGCGAGGCCCCCATGGTCATCGGTCGAGATTATGGCGACCATAGCCCCTAAGTTATTCGTTTATGGCCGGTTACTTCTAGGCTACTAGCGCCCAGTAGGAACTTTCAAAGGGAGGCTGACCGACCGACGGTTTGAGACTCTCGTAAATGCGTCTCGTTGCGGTTTTATGACTGCAGACGAGAAAGTCGTTTCGCCCGTTTGACGAACTGGCCTTGCCACTTTGTCTCTACACCTTCGCCACCGGAGTTCGCTCTGAGACTAATTTCATTTACTAAATCAACCAGTGGCCCCGCTCTTTCCGCCCGTAAAGCAGAAAATCGCAAAGGACTTTATCAGTGCGTGAAAGTATCTCGAGGAAAAGTCGCCGGCTCTTTTCGCTTCGGCTCCCTTTAAGATAATTCAGCGAAGTAAAGATCCTTGATTAACCTTTAGACCGCCGGGATTTGATGAACTTTAATCCGAAAGAGATTAATTCTAATAAGAAAGTTCGAAAATGTTGTCGCTACATCTTGCATATAGCCTATAGAAAGTTCCGATCGCACGTAGGGACTGTATTTAGACTTTCCGACGGTCTAAAGGGTAGACGTAGTAAATCAATGCAATCGTAGAACGTGCAATACATCCTTCCGTAAAGGCTAATGCCTTGTGTGAAATAAATAAATTACACCGACTCTCTTCGCTTCTCCTATGTTTTTCTATTCCGTTTAAGGTAATTTAACGCGCTAGAGATTCTCGATTTGAAAAATGAACAATAGAATCCTAGAAGAATGTGCTTCCTCGCAATACGTCCTCACGTAAACGCTAATGTACCCCGTCAAACAAAATAGCCGCGGCTCGCGTTTCTCAACGTCTCCAACAGGAATCGCTTCTACAATCGTCACTTCTCCTTCACCGACTGACTTTCTCCCTCATCCCGTCCTCTCATGGAAATACGATAGGCAATAATGCACGGTAGAGAATCCGTCCGGTGAGCGTGACGAATCGGAGGGTGGCCCTTGCCCGTACCATCCGGCAGCCCTTCACGGCACCGTAAGAAACCACCCGCAATCTCTGTCGGTAAACAGCGGCGTCGTAAATTATGGGCGAAACGTCTCAATGTTGGCAGGGCCGTAGCTCGAGCCATTGTCACACTCTCCTCCATCCTCTTCCGCTCTCCTCTTCCGTCTTCGCAGCCTATCTCTCAGCGAGTTAGCAGCGCGTTAGACGCGCTCCGTTGCGCGCGTCTCCGCTTCCTCCTCGCGCGCGTTTCAACCTTCACGAATTATACCGTGGCAGGGCTACCGCGCTTTAAACAGCCCGTGGGGCGGTTTGTTGTGCCGCTCAAGCTAAACGGAGCTTACGGGGCGAGCGCCGCCCACGAACGGACGGTCTCACCATTCCGTACGAGGCTCCCGAACGTCCCCGAATTCAGATTAACAATTTATCTGTCTCGAGTAAAATCGTCGAGGGCCGCATCCGGATGGTGCATCCGATAAATCATCAAACAATAATTCATCTTGATTTGCATTTTCTTTTCTTTCTATGTGACATTTTGCTACTTCTTTTAGAGTTAAAGTCCATTTTGTAAAATAATTTTTACTATAAATTATCATTCAAAGATCGATAATATAAATGGTTTTTGAACAGCTGTTTCCTTAGCAATGCAAGCGTGAACTTTGAATTAACAAAATGTCGTACCACGATAAAACAGTTTGTAAGGTACGATACACGATCGACGCAGATCTACGGATGTAATGGCTATCCTGATCCACTATTTTTTACTCTTTCGAAATGTCGAGATCATTTGTTTCGTTAACAATTTGTTATGAGAATACACAAGGCTTCGTTGCTCTGCTAACGTAACAAGAAGACATATTGTTAACTGTGCTTTTTATTTCTGCTTTGTGTGTATTTTTGAACAGTGCGCTATGATACGGCAACGCGCTGGCTAACTCTGAAATTTAATTGTCAAATATGTCGATTGTAACTGAACTAATTTGAGCAGTGATCGCAAAAACTTTAACAGAACCATCGATCTCAAATTGGCGATTGAATCATTTTGTTGTGTGTGGTAAATCTCGAAGCAGACTTCAACACACAGGTCAATGTTACCCTTTCTGCATTTACAGCGCGAGTCGGTCCCACATATGCGTCCATAGCCCAAATTGAATGGTTGGACGAATACCCATATATATACCTTCGTACCCCATTATGAACGATTTTGCCGAACACACACATGTGTGTTCATAATACTCAAAAGGTTAAGCTCGCGAGCAACGCTCCTTTTTTACTGGGTAGGGAAGCTGCGCTCGAGTTTCGTCAGGGCTGCTGGAAAGAGCGACTCGATTTAGCGGAGGAAAGAAAAGTTTCGAATTAAACGAGCGCCTCCTAGAAGACACTCCATTCTCCCAACGTTTTAAACGACTCTCGTGCCCGCGAACGATTCATCCCAGAGCTTTTATCCTCCTCGCTTCCGTCGGTGCCTATACTCGGGCGAACGGTTCTGCGCATGCACACAGCTACGTACACACGCGCATACATAGGAGACGCGTGCACTTAAGACTGCGCCACCCGGGGGTCGCAGGTGGTGGCGCTCAAAGCCAATTATGCGAACTCGCCCCGGCGTTGCCGTCGTTTTCGCAAATCCCTATCCTCGCCCTCCACCCTCGTCTCAACCCTCTCTTCGCCCTCTCTTCACCCTCCCTTCACCCTCATTTCACCAACCCCTCGTCCTCCTTCTTCCACCTCTCCATCCTCTCATCTCACCACCATCCTCCCTTTCCAAGCTTCTCTCTTTTTCTCCACCCTCTCTCGCTTCAACAACCTTTCTCTCACCCCTCTTCATCCCCTTTCCGGGCTGCTCGGACGGTAAAGCGATGCGTCGAGAGAACCGCGATGGCGGAGCAGTGAGAAAGAGAGAGAGAGAGAGAGAGAGAGAGAAGGAGAGAGGGAAAGAGGGAGAGAAGTTTAACTTGTCTGCGCACTATAACGGATTAACGGCTGCGATTTATTCGCAAGTAATTGCTTCCTCCCTTTAATTAACTCGCATTTATTTGCCGTAATGGCGCGCCTCTGCCACGGGACGACACGGAGATGGTCTTTCCGTGTTGCGTACCGGAGAGTACGTGCATTTCTACATAGAATAATCGTTCTCGATAACTCTTTGAGGTTACTTTGCTTTGAGGTCTTATTCTTGAAGGATATTTGTCGTTTCTGAGATTTCGTTGTTAGAAGGACCAAGGTCTATGATCGGATGCATTTAATTGTCCTTCTAATTTATCACTTGATTCTGTGACAAAAACGATCTATCGGTTTGTTAATCGGAAGTAACACACATGAAAACAAACACGATCATTTACACGACAACTCTTCCTCTTCCGTATATTCTTCATCACGACCCTCCGTGAATCTTAATCAACAAAATCAAACAAAATCTCCCTCTAAAGCATTACCGCTACCGAGCCCCATTTCATCAAAAGCACCAAACCACTCCGAATCTAGACAATTGCTTAATGCATCTTATCATCCTTATCACTTTAACTAGAACTCACCCTTCGCTTCCCCGCCAATCTGGCCATCTCATCGTCCCCAATTCGAGGCACCCTTATCGCGGGAATGAACTAAATTCGACACGCCATGCGACGATGAAAATATCCTGAGCGCTACCAATATGGCCGCGCGGACCAATCTCGAACGAGGATCGAAGCGTTTCCCTTGGTTCTGTAGCGAGATAGAGGAGTAGGAGGACTCCGGTGAGACTTCTGGTCGCCATTTTTCCAACGATAAAGTGTCCTGGGATGCGTCGGAGGGTTTGAGCGGCCGAGAGAATGGAAGACGAGAAAACAAGCGGATAGAATGAGAGGTGAAGCTGAAGCTGGGGTTCTCGTGGTCCCTTATCTTTCCTATTATCGATAGCTGGCTCTGGACCAATATGTCCGTGCTCGCTTCCGTTGCCATGGCCACCCTCGAAACGTGCACTCGTTCCGCGCGAGCTGCGAAAATTCGAGGGATTCCGTGCTGCGGAAGGAGGACAAGAGAAGAGGACGAGAGGAGAACCGGGGAACCCCATCATCCGTGCCATTATCGTGCTTCCCCATAAATAAGGAGAAGGATGGTACCTCATCTCTCCTAGCCGAGCGGACGGGCGCGCGGTAGCATCCAGAACGGATTGCGAGTGTGCGCGAGCAGGAATGCCGTTCGACGAAGCGTTCTGGACGAGAGCAAAGGGAAGAGGAGCGGAGAGGATCGCCACGTCACTCGAGAGAACCCCGGCCGAATAAATGATTCCTTCGAGCTCGATACCCGGGGATCCTCGCAATCTCGCTGATACTCTGATAAATGATGCTTCTGATTTATTTTACGGCGAATAACGAGACACCCGGGGTTGCTTCAGGCGGAGATTAAATCTGATGGTTCTCGCATTTCTTCATCTTCTTTGTTTTTCTTTTTTCGTTTCTTTCGATACGGGGGTTTTTCAGGGGGTGGTGAGGTAGAATTGGGTTCTACGTAAATTCAATTCTTCTCTCGCTCTTTCTCCTCTTTCTCGCGTATGTTCACTGCTTTTGTCGTGTACTCTTCTTCCAAGGTTCTCCGTTTCTCTTCTTTCTTTGAAGATCCTCTTTTGGCTCTTTTTTGCTCTCTTCTTTGACAAACTTCCTCAGTTTCCACGCGTACTTTCTTCACTCTCTTTCTTCTTCGGTACTATTTTCTCTTTTGCTTTTGTTTTTTCTTATTCTCCGCATCTCTCTTTCTTTCGTCCATCTTCTCTCTCTTCGATTCTTCCTCGCAAGAAGCCGTGGAGCAGAGCGATGATATCTCGCTGACGAGTGCCGCCGTATTGGCTGCTACCCAATGCAATTGGGTTCGGTGCCTTGGCTCTCTCGACTCGCGAGCGCATGATAAGAGTGATAAGAGCCCGCGCCCGCCGCCGTCTCGTCCGTCGTGCGACGCACGGCTTGCTACGAGCTCTCGTGAAAAGATCTCTTTTCGAGGGACTCCGTGATAGAGGATGCTAGTTACGGCACGGATGCGGCAGCAAAATACTTTGTTTGCGATTTTGCCGCGCGCTTTGTTGCGATTGGATCGCGCGGTTAAAAGGACGAAGAAATTCTCCGATTTCGCGCGGTTTCATACAAATTTACTGGGTGGTAGGAAACCGAAGTCAAACGCACGGTGATGTATGGCGGATTTTTCGAATCGGTAGATTTAAAAAGGGCAACCTCGAAGACAGTGAAGAATTGTGAAACGTAGGAACTGCGATAGAATGAATTATTTTGCAGGGATGTATCTGAGATTTTTAGATTCGTTCGATTTGAGAGGGCAGCTCCGAAAGATATTAAGAGTCGTGAAACGTGAGAACTCCGGTACACTGAATTATTTTGCCGGTAATGTACCTGCGATTTTGAGATTTGTTCGATTTAAAAAGGCAACCTGGATGGGTATTAAGAATCGTGAAACGTAGGAACTCCGACAGAATGAATTATTTCACAGTGAGGAATGAAACGCGCACTCACGAGTCCGCCATAATTTCTACGCTCTTGGACGCTACGAGCGCGGAAATAAAATGGCGAGGTGAACGTGGAAGAGAGACAAAGTGAGATTTTGGCGAAGGAGACCGGGAGGATACCGCAAATCGTTTCCAAGTGAGTTTACGAGAACGAACGCGGGAGGGGAGGAGGAAGGGAGAGGTCGAAAGGGGTGGGTGGAACAGTTTAGGGCAGATTTATCGTTCCTCCAGCTTTTATCTGCGCCAACGAAACCGCCGGAGGCATGATAACCGAAAGATACTTTAGCCTCTCTCCGTATCTCATTGTGCCTCTTGGGCGTCCTTTCAATTTCTTCTCTCCTTATCCAACGTCGACTATATCCCATTGGAAAAGTTCGAAAAATAATTTCGTCCAACCCTCTCCGTTTTTCTGCTAAGCGTCTTCGATTACGCGCGCGACAATAAAAGTCACCAGACGAGTCACCAGAAGTTCCCAAGAGAATATCCCAAAGCCATGTGTTTTTTCGTTTTTCATCCTCCGCCTTCGCTGACCTCTTTCACCCCTACTTTTCCTTTCTTCGGTTCTCTTGCTCCGAGAGCATCCTCGGTCAACGGGTTTCTCCTACGAACTGATTTACCTTCGATCAATTACCTAAAACGTTACTCGAGCCACGCCCGGATCAATTTCAGTCGTTTGAAAACAAACGGAAGGGAACATCCCCATTCTCGTGGAGAGTAGCCTAAGTCTGGGTAATCCGATCGCCAAGGATAAGCACTCCTGAGGCTTCTAATTGACCTGCGCGCGGCACCCCTACGACGACGGTCTTCTTCTCCTTCACTCCTGTTTTCCACCGTCAACCCTCCTTCAAATTCTCTCCTCGTGTCGAATCAACCAGGACACCTCCTGACGCGAGCGACACACCCGTGTCTCTCTTTTTTCTCTCCTTCCTCACCTTTCTCACTTGTTCGCTCTTTCTCCATCTTTCTCAGTAGTTCTCTCTTTCATCACCTTTCTCACTTATTTGTCCTTTCTCCATCTTTCTCACTGGTTCTCCCTTTCACCACCTTTCTCACTAGTACCCTCTTCTTCTACCTTGGCCAATCGTTCTCTCTTCCTTCCTCACCTTCGTCTTTCCCCGAGGTTCTTCAGGTGCGTCCTTGACACAATATTTTGACGTGAGGACGCCTCCATCCTTAATCCTGGAACAAGAAAGTCCTCCGTAGGCAGGAGGAGACGCTACACGAAGCTCTCGAGCCTACCGGTGAAAAGCGGAGGACCTCCTGGGACTTTCGGGACGTCGAGGGTCCCTTTCCTCGCACGTTCTCTCCTTCTTCTTCTTATCCACTCCTCTTTCTCGTCATTCTCATGCTCCTCCGCGTACTCTTTTCACTCTTGTCCACGAGCCCCCTTTTTCCTACGGCGAGAACGTCCGCGACGGATATATCCCCCGGGGCGTTTGTTGTGACTCGTCGAGACAGTATTTTGTCAACGAGTTTGAGTATCTCGTTGTGAACGCGTCGCTGTGTCGTTGCTCGAAGTTTTCAAGGAGTATTCAAGTGCACAGGCAGGTTTTGGAACGAGAGTGACTCGAGATGGTGTACTTTCTACTGTCTTGTAGAGTCTCGAATGGTAATTATTAGCAGCGCGCGAGAAACTAATCCTGTAGCGACGATTAATCCTTTGTAGACGGGACGGTACGAAGCTAAGCGTTTCCGTATGGCAGAGCGCTTGTGACACTTTTATAATCGACTATAATTCCTTTTGAAAGTATATTTTAGTAGTAATAAAACGAGTAAAGACTCTCCGATGATCTTCGAATAAACCTTGGAGAAATTACTCCATGGCGTGCGTACCTCGATTATTCGAAATTTTCGCTTTCCCTCGTTGACCGAGTAAATTCCGAATGCGTCCTTGCGCGTTTTCCTCGTCCACGACCCTGACAGAGATTTTCACGGGGTGAAACTGTGATAAATAAGAGACGAGTCGTGGAAAGACGAGGAAGAGGAGGTGAAGGAAAGGGAGGATGAGACTCGAAGAGAAACTGGGTTGCCGTGTCGTGGAGAACTACGGGGTGTACTCGCATAAATCTTCTTTTCGTCTCTCCGCTATCTGGGGGACTCGGTCAATATTTCCAAAATATTTAGTGTGCTCCCCGTGGCGTGGCACGCGCCACTCCTCCTCGTCTCCTCAGCATCTTCCTTTCTACTTTCGATCCTTCGCCGCCTCCCGGTCCCTCGTTAGTTCGCTTCTTGGCTTCTTTGCTTCTCGCAACTCGCAAGGAAGTCGTCGAGGATCGTGGACGAGAAACTCGCGTGACCTTGACCGAGGAAGCCCTAAGGAGGAAGAAGAAAGTTTTATTGGGACATAAATATATCGTCGGGAGGCACGCGAAACGTTTATGATCCTTTCTCCCCTCGGACCTTTTGTAAGTTACGCGCCTAGTAGCTCCTAATTCTCATTTGCAGTGCTTCCGGATTCTCATTGAGATCGAACGACGCGGCTTGATCCACGTTGAACTGTCGCTGGTAGCTCTCAATTTCCGAGGATATCGAGATCTCGATCTTTCTTACAGTTTTTCACTTTGTTTCTAACTTGCTAATATGAGAGAGATGGAGAGAGAGAAAGAGAGAGAGAGAGAGAGCTAAATTCAAATTTTATATAGAGTAATAGGTGTCCTTAAAAGTATAGAAAAAAATCAAGTGCTAAGTTCTATACTGCGTAACGGGATTTCAATGTAGAGATTTCAATGTATCGAACTGCACCTTAAGAGAGATCAAAGGAAAGGAAGTTTTCGAATGTACAAAAATATTCGTTACATCGTGATTTTTAGGAATATGAATGTTTCTGTAAGACGTCAGTGTGCTATCATGGTGTTTGCGTTTAAGTGAGCCGAGGCTACTTAATTTTCTGCACCATTGTTCATCGATCGATACCAAAATCACCGTTATCATTCGTCGTAATGTTGACCGTTCCGCGTCGTGGGGAGCACACGGGCGGGTGCAATAGTCAGAATCATCCTTCGTCCTCGAACTCCTTCATAGACTTTCCACTGAACTTTCCTCGAAGGACACCGCCGGCAACCCTATTGGAAATAATGGCAGTGGGTCAACCGGGCACTAAATCATCGTACCTATAGCCCTGCCTGCGACTCCTCGATTCTTCACCTTGCAAGATAGACTTCGAGTTCCTGTCGCCTATGGATTTGCCGAAGTCAAGGTGGAAGAATTATTTATTGGAAATTTATCGCTCGTCTGCAAGGAGAAGTAATCTTGAGACACGTACCTTCAGTGATCGTTCTTAAATTCAATTCCCGATTCTCCATATTTGTGGAGTTTGTTTAATCTTCTCAAGTGCGTATTGCGCAATTTGAAAGTTCTCTGTAAGAATTAAGCAAGTAGAGAACTTGTAAACAGTAAAATTTGCACCACGTCATAGAGACTTCACTCTGATCGTAATCTAATATCAGTCGCTCAATCGATCCATGAGTTTTCTACTTGCACATTGTGCGTTCCACATCCGCCTCAAATCATGGAATCCTTGTCAAGTTTGAAATTGAACCTCACGAGCTGCTCGTCAAAATCTGTGTCACTAAATTTTACACGAAATGTATCTCGCTCTGACTCAAGGCACAGCTACGACTGAGAAAAGGGCCATTGACGCAAGAGGAAAACGGGAAGATTCAGGAGAAAGGGAGAAAATAGGATAAAGACAAAGTCGAAGTAAGAGAAACGGAGAAAGAGAGAGGCAAGACGAGGAGAAACAACCCTAGGACTGGTTCACGGGTTGGTTAGGGTTCTGGAAGCGCAGCTACCGTGCGTTCAGATTTTCCATGATTTACGGATCCTCGACAATGACGAGCGTACCTACGAGTTATATACAGAAAGCATAAGGTAGCGCCATAAAATAATAAACCCTCTATTACGAGAGAGAAGAAGAGAGGAAGAGACGAAGGGTGCTGGAGACTCATCCCCATTCCTGGTTAAATCCCCCCCCCCCCATCCTTCGTCTTCCTTCTTCTTCATCTTTTAACTTCTCTCCTCCTTCTTCGTCATTCTCTTTGCGAATCCTATTAAACTACTAATCGAACAAACGCACGATAGCTCGATTGTTTAATTAGCCACAGATTGCGTCCATCGTCGTTACTACACCTTTATAACCGGAAGGAAGATAGAATAGCGTAGGTTCGAGCTTCTGCGTTATTTATAACGACTGGAACTAATGCGGCGGTACCCTCGAGCCCTCAAAAGCCTCCGCAAATCTACGAACCCACGAAGAATCCAAGAATCCACGGAGTCTCCATGCAAACGCACGTGTAAATAACTAGGAAAGTGCAATTCCTTCTTTCGAAAGGATTTACAAATTGAAACGATTAAGTTCTTCTACCTAATGTTTCGCGATGAATCCACTGACTCGAAACTTAAAGCACGAATATAATAATAAATAAGTCACTCCCTTTACGATAATGTCTAAAAAATGACACAATCTTATTTAATCCGCATTAATAATAACAAGATCCAGAAAGCGTGTTCTTCTACAAGTAACCTCCTCTCTGCCTTAACACTATTCCTACCACGACCGGTCAAATGACCGTTTTTAAAATTTCGTTTAGAATTTCCTATATATAACGTAATTGCATCGCTTTTAATTTTCACGACTTTGTCTAAAATATTGAAAAATGTATTATACGTATATTTTAGAAAAAGTCGTGAAATTTAAAGGCGATGCAATTACATTGTATATAGGATATTTTAATCGAAATGTTAAAAATGGTCATTTGACCGGTCGGTAGGAATAGTGTTAAAAATACAAACGGATATAGTTGCGTCCCTTGGAAATGTTCCGAGATGAAAACGTAAAGCTTGTAAGATAGAACGAAGAGGACATCCAGCAGGAGTAATTCTTTGATATCCACGTAGATGAGAAAGGGATGCGTGGTCATCTCGAGCGAGTATCCTCCCAGGTTAGCTGTGAGGCTAACGTGGGTGGCAGAACCGGCGAAGGAAGGGATGGAATGGAGGCGGTGGAGGCGGTAGCGAAAGGAGAGACGATGGCGGTGGTGAAGGCGGCAGGCAACACGGTTCCAGGGCGATAATTTATTTGGCCCGGCCGGGATTTACGAGGGCCGATATTGGATAATGAATCAGGTCTCCCTTGATGGAATTAACTCACCTATATCGGGCCAACGTGCGCGACCGCTGCATCCACGTTACTCTCCTCGTCTCTCGTCTTCTCTCGTCTTCTCTTCTCCTCGTCTCGCCTCTCCTAACCTTTATTAACCGCTGGCGAAACAACGCGCGGGCAGGCCCTTCGCCGACGCTTTACGGCCACGGGGTTACGTCTTGATGGGATCCGTTGCTGCGTATAAGTTAAGGTCTTTATACGCGATCGAGGCTAACGCTTGCCTCGCGATTATTGCGCGTCGTCACACCCTGAAGAATGATGGAAAATCTCGAATGAACATAGGAAATTAGTGGATTGTACTGTGTACTATACTGCGGCGCTCCAATCACGTCGGGATGATGGTAAAGGGATGTTAAATGAACGACGACGGTCCTCGATAGCACCAGAAAACTAATATTCTTCCAAGTGTCCAGTCCTCCTTTTAGTTTCGAGACGTTTTATTCGCTTTACGTTTTCAAGTCGAGCAACTCTTTTTGTTAAATTCAAATTCTCGGAGCTAGGACTTTCTTAATGCGCTGGAAGAATTTTGAGGATACATCAAACGAAGAATGTTAGTGATTCTTTGTATTTTACGTTCACTTCAAAAGCATCCTACTTACGTTAAAAACATACGACGGCTACCAACGCCTCTTCTGCTTACGCGTATCACAGCGAACTATCGCCCTAAAGCAAAGTGACTCAAGGTGACTTACTGAGTTTACCAGTCTCAGTCGTAAACGCATAACGATGTACCGAAACTTCGCGAGAGGCTTTCACAAGGACCGCAGAAAAACGGACGAGCCAGAGCTACCAGAGGATGGTGGAAAGAAGCGGTCAAAGGTTCTCGGAGGAAGAAGACCATAAGGACGTGGGAGAAAAACGGAAAGGAGGAGGAGGAACGAAAATGTTCTTTTCGTTTGCTACGATTGTCCAGTCCACCGGTACCACGTAAGAGCGCATAGGAAATATTACGGTATAACCAGCCTTCCGGTAACCGTGAAGGCCCGTGAAGGTCCGTGAAGGTAGAGAAGGAAGGAAGGTCCGGCCGGTTTTGCGAGCGCGTAGGCACGGAGGCGTATAATAAACCAAAATAAAACCATGAGAAGATTTACGGCGTCGCGGTCTCTTCCCGCTTACGTTTCTCACTTACCGTCGCAACCTCGTCTCCCTTCCTCATGCCGTTTCTTCCACCTCTCTTCTCTCTTCACAACCACCGCCCGATAGACCCTTCTCGGTGCATTCTCAACGCGGTAACTACCATCCCTGACGTGCAACCCTCGAGTGCAGCCCATTGTTGCATCGACGACTAGCAGTAACACAGGCTAGAATCGCCA
Organism: Tiphia femorata; assembly: GCA_944319695.1. Lineage (NCBI taxonomy): Eukaryota > Metazoa > Arthropoda > Insecta > Hymenoptera > Tiphiidae > Tiphia > Tiphia femorata. The sequence goes on from OX090902.1 coordinate 10,410,589, forward strand.
AAGTTGTTCCTCTCGTAGTTTTCTCAGACCTTCCATCCTCAACTGTGATTCTCAAATCTAATGTAAAACTTGCAATGGATAAGAGATCCGTATGAATTAAACGTTCCTTCTCCACTTTACGTACGAAGCTCGAGAAATGTTTTTCGATACGGCTCGAGCATCGATGCGTTATTTCGAAAATTGAAAATGTTCCAGTCACAGAAGGAACCTATTCTCCCTTCCATTCGCAGTCCACGAGTCGTAAAGCTCGGGTGCGTAAATGCATAAACGCATAAACTACCTATTGCTCTGCTCTCGTCGTAAGGCTGCGTGAATTTTTGGGGAAAAAAAAATTTACGACCGCAACTTTTCTCCCCGTCTTTTCGTCGCCGCCACCACCGCCGCTTAGGACCGCAAGACTTTTGCCTCCGTCACCGCGCCGTCGCAATTCCGCAATTGGCAATTTCGGTAAGGTACGAAAGATATGCGAGGAAACGGGAATGGACGTTGAAGGTCATCGCCTCCCAGTGCGGTAAACCGCTCGTCGTATCTCATTCTGTCTTCGTCGTCGCTCTTCTTAAATTTCAATGTCAAACTTGCTCGCGGATCATTTTATAAACATATATTCGGCAGAATTCCGAAGCACTGACAATTTGTGCTTTACGAAATTAATTTCGGAAGCGTCGCAGTAAAGATCCAATATCTTCAAGTAAGAAGCCTAATATTATGCTGGGATCATTAATAAATCGCGAAGATTTATGCGAACATTGCTATGAACCTCCAGCATGTCAAATCCCAAGACCAGTCCGTTGATCGCGAAGAACTCGCGAACGACACGCGTGGACAGTTCTAACCAGGGTATCGATTCTGTAACTTTTATCGTAGTGAAAATGCGAGCCATCTCACATTGCCTGATTCCGTAACTTTCATCACAGTGAAAAAGCGAGCCATCTCACGGGAGTTCGTTCGACAAGAAATTCCTTGTCGAATGATGAAATGTGAGAGGGAAAGAATGAGGAAGCCAGAGGGAGCGAAAGAGAAACCATTACAGCGCTTTCATAAAATTTATAATTGTAAGGTTATAAAAGCTGTCATTGTTTCACACAAACTCTCGGCGTCTAAGAAAAAGTTGTAAAAAGAAATGGCAATATACATGGCTGCTTTATTATTTGCTGACGATTATTATTTTGATTAGATATTTTGGTGTTTTAATGTATTGTTTTGATGATATATTGATTTTTCTTTTATTTTCACGGTTATATCGTAACCTGCCTCTTCCAAAATCAGGATGAGACCGCATAATATTTATAAGTATTTGTTTCTGTTTTTCTGTCACTTCTCCTCGTGTTTCCTTCCTTCTTTTCTGCGATTTGATACTTTTATTTCAAACATTTATGGTTATGATCAAGGTACAGGTTCTGATAAAACGTTTTAACCCGCACTGGTAAATCTAGTAATTTCGTATTTTCACTTTGATGTTACAGAATCAAGCAAAAACATTCACGCGAGATGAAAGTGCGACAAGTGAGTGATCTCACTTGAATTACAGAATCGATACCCAGGATGGACCTAACATTACCCAGGGCGTCGTCGACGGTACACCAAAAGATTCTTCATCCTCAAATTCATCCTTCATCAGCGCCTCGCGAAACGTGTTCCCACAGTTGGCTCGGAGCTCTGGCAGCACCCATCGAAAAATCATTCTCTCTCTTACTCTCTCCTCTCATTCCCACAGTCGATCGACGACGCTGCGGGACGCACGCCACCATCGATAATCGTTTCGATCGTAATTGGCGTGGATGTCAATGGCGGTGGCGGTATCGAGAGCATTCGCAGAAAGTAGTAGTATATCGAAAAGCCCCATGAATCGGTCATGGCCCGGGTATGGGGTGAATTGCTCCTCCCTCCACGTTATTTCCTCGATCGTTCGCCCGTGCGATTCGACATGCAAGCCGTTTATGAGGGAAATATTGTCGTACCGGTAGATAAAGCGAGCGATTAAGGGTGCCGTGGATGCGCCCCCGTGAACAATCGATTGGACGCGTTGCACAGGTCCTCTCCGGCCACCAGGGATCTCCCCCATCCCTCGTGTAATTTATATCGGCGATAATTCAAATTCAACACAAGCGTCGCATCGAGACAGACACGTCGTCGAAAATGAAGTTCCATCTGCAAAGAATCTTCTTACCGCCAATCTTCTTCTTCTCGAAAGGACACTACCGATGAGGAGCAGGGCAAAAAGTACACCTAACGGGGCATCATCGTTCATCATGTTGTTTGCCCAAAAGAACCTTGACTCTCGACGTTTTTTCTCGCGAAAAAGGTGGGAAGCTTGAAAAATGCTGGTTTGTTGGAAAAATGAAACAGACCGTGGAATTTAAGAGGAACGTAATCGTAAAACACGCGCGTCCTGCTTGGCTGCCTTTGGAGAAGCAAAATTGACGATGGACAGTGCCCGTGGAGGTTTGAAAAAAGTGTTGGAATTGGCTGGAACGTGTCGGCAAATTCGCCAAGGGAACCGCAGCGGTAAATTTTTTCTTTGGGTCGAGAAACTGTTTTTTTTCTCGCGAACGGGAAAAGAATCGGTGAGCTGCCGAAGACCGGTAGAAAAACTGGGGCAAAAAAAGGGGTTAGGCCGTTGACGATTCTCGAAGACGCGAGCGCGGAAGGGTTGAGAGAAAAAGTCGTCGGGTGCTTTAGGTCGGCAACGAAGGGTTGAAGGATGGAGAAAAAAAAATTCTGTCGGCCGCGCCGAAGGATTGACTCCTTTCAGTGAACGTTAACTGACAGTCTTGGACGTCGTAAAGTTTTCGTCGGCTTCGCGACCCTATCGCCACGGTGGAAGGAAATCACAAACCTGCGTAGGGTCCTTAGAATTTTCTTATATTTACATTTGAAAATTCGTAGCTGATGTTTTTACACGGTGTTTCCTACTGAAAGTTCACTTCCTTATCAGGCATATGTATGTACATTGTGCTATTAATGATGATATTTGAGTGTGATGTCGGTTCTCAGTCTATGTCAGATGTAACCAAGGACGGTGCCTTGAAATACATATAATTTTTTATTACATCCACAATAACACATGGAAAAAGTGTGCTTTCTGCATAGCAATGTTTATGCGCAATTCACTTCTGGCTCTTCGCCCTTGTCGGCTAGGCTTTCAAGTAACTTTTTCGAATGCATAATAAACTTTTGGTTATATACGATAGATCCTCGCTTATTCGAACGTTAATCGAGGGATAAAACGGTTCGCATAACCGATAAGTTCTGATAATAGAAGTTCACTAGATTACCCCTGCCAGCTCTTGTTGTTAATTTGGATAATGAGAGCTGACATCGACTTTCAGAAAATTAAGGTAGGTTAAACAATTTCGACCCAAACGTTCCCTTACTCATGGAAAGTCGATCTATTTGTACCTCGACAACACATCCTGTGACAAATAATTCGAATAATAATCAAATGATTATTAATGAATTTTTAGTATCGTTAATCATTTTCACTAGTTATGTTTCTTATTCATTTTTTGTTAATATCAAACTATTGCTTTATTATCATTTTCATTATTATCAACGAAATAATTATCTTGTGTTTGGGGTTAAACGTTCGTATTACTTATAAATACTTTTAAATAAATTATGTACAAGATGTATCAATGCTCTACAAATTTATTAACTGGGAAAATTATCATTGTATTTGTGTAACCGAAAGTGAGCATTGACGTGTTTGTAGAAACGGCGCTCTAACAACGAGGCACATAATGCTGAAAAGTACAGTAGTTCGTGTTTACAGATATTTATATATGATCGACGAATGAGCACGATCGACTTCCAATCCGTCGCCCTCGTGAACAGGGTCCGCGCCACAGGGTATCCACTGGGGGCGTCGGTCGGTTCGCTACGCCACCACGCTTTCACGTACTAACAGGAAGCGGCTTTCAGCAGTTTTGACTTTTCAATTAGCCACAGGCTCGCCTTCACCCAAATATTGTGCCTCTCGTTCTTTCGTCACGCGGCGTAAGGTTCCGGCAGAACGAGATGGTGGAGTAAGGACTTGTAAGTTGGACGAAGGCAGCCGCAAATATGCGAAGCGCAAAAGGAAAGAAGGAAGGAAGCGAGGAGAGAAAATTTTCGTCGATTCGTTCGTGTTACGGAGAACGGCGAGTCGAACGAGTTTAGACGTCACGAATCGACGTAACTGTCTACTCCTGTCCAAGTGGAACGACGAATCTTTCAAACTTTTCAAAGATCTCAAGCGTCAATTTCCTCGCTGCAAATTTCGACGAGGTGAACTTCATTCCCGACAAAGTTTTAAATCGCGTGAGTGATGAAATTTGACAAATTACTCATAGAAAATAGCACCCTGATGTGGATTTCTTTAATACAGGGATGCTTCTCTTGGGAGAATTTTACGTTATTGTAATTTCATCGCGAGAAAGGAGATAGAATTGAAGGGTTCAGAAGAATTAGGAGGATTCCGTGATCTTACGTGATAGTGGAAGAGTATGCTGATCAAGAATCATTTTTGGACGCGCGCTCGAAACAGCGCGTGAAATTTGCGATTCTCCTCGCAAGCCAGATACTCGCTGTTCTGGTATTTCCAGTCTTTCCGCGTGACTCTCGGCGGGTGCGCGAACTGGAAGAAAAGAGGAGAAAGAAAAAAAAGAAGGACCTCATCGGGCGACACATCTCCGGGCGGTCTATGGAGACGTGACCAAAAGCTGTCGACATTTCTTTACTCTCAGGAGATAAACTCGATCACGCTTTAATTTCGCGCTGTTCCTTTGAACCGATTGTCCGCTTGTTCCTGCGTCCGTCTACATTCTCTATTCTCCTGGAATTGGCACTGTCCTTAACGCTAGAACTACCAAGTCTGTCAAAATGCCTGGTCAAGAAACGAAGTTTCCATATGAAACAAAAGTAGCTCTACTGATAAAATAAACGCTCCTTCTGTCGAAATGTGTGGTCGACAAGAAAAGTTTCCATATGACAAAAAAAAATTGGTATTTCTAATGTTAAAGAGAAATTCTTGTGGAAAATGGATGCATCCGATCATTTCTAGTGTTAACGACGAAGCTGTGACAACATTCTCGCTGGAGATCTTTCTCTGGAGTAGTCTAATTGTAAGAAGAAGGAAGTCATTTGCGAGTATGTATATAATTTAAAAGCAAAAAGAATTGTTCGCTTTATATTCATTTGTTTATATTGTAAAAATGCATTATTATATTAATATGTGCGATTATTTTGCACAATTTGTCTGGATTTCGAACTTCGAAGATGATCCTTCAATTGCAAATTTAACTGCAGATTGTATTACGTTTCCAAAGTTATTAACCCTTGTGTCTATATAATCAAAACTTTGTACTACGTCTGTAACCGTGATACCCGCATACCTATATGTATACAAATAGTATATTCTTCTATAGAAATCATTCTCTTTAAACATTTCTTTCTTGTATCTTAACATTTTGAGAACATTTAAAAACAAGCGCGAAATTAAAAATCCCCAAAATGGACGAAGTAATAATTTTTTAAATTCGTACTTACAGAGGAATGGCTGTTTTGATACACAAATCATGCATCGTCCAATTTCTGACGAACACCCCTGTAACGACGATTAAATTCTACGCATGTGTATAAAAAAGTATGATAAGTATCTAATGGAGTGTTCCGAAACTATTGCTATCTTATTTAAAATTTGGTCGAATATGTCATGTACAAAATACAATATAAGTACTTGGGTACCATAATTATACAACAGCGTCCAAAAAACTTTGACAGCTTAAAATAATGCGCAGAGAGCGTTAGAAACGTAAGTATTTGTAATATTTCACACTAACTTGATGAAACTTTAAACGTCCAAAATGTTCATCCCAAAAAGAAGAACATTACATAACGAAAACGGTAAAAATGTTACTAAAATTATCCGAGTATCACGGCTATAGACACAATGGTTAAATAGACTTTGTACGGCAAGCATCAGGCTTTGCCATCTTTCAAATTCAACACGCGGCAGGGTGAAAGATATCGCGGATATCGAACAGACTGTCAAAATTAGGGTGGATACGTTTAGCTTCTGAAAGGAGCTTAATAGCCTCTTAGATAAGATAACGGAGTCGCACGATATTGGCCAGATTTCGCAATCGGCGAGGAATTGTAGCGTAGCAGGAGGGGCTCTCTGAACGTGATGTAATCCTCTATCGAGGGGTATAAATTGGATATTAATATTTCATAAACTCCTCGCGTCGAGTGGACTCGCCTGAACGAGAACGAGAAGGGGTCGAGGGGTTTGTGCGCCCCAGCAGAATCCTGGGGGTAGGCCCCTCCGACATGATCATTTTCGCGACGATAAACGCTCCTGTAAGCATCCTCCGATGGGTGCCTCGTCACGTGCCTCCAAATTCGACTTTACTCAGTAATCAATCGACACCAACTTTTGTCGATCGTTCTCTCGCCCCCAATTCCACAAAATACCTTGAAAATAGAAGTATCGCGATAAAAGACATCTATGAGTATTTACAAGCACGAGGGTGAACAATTTCGAGCCTAGGAGACTGGACGGTAAAGCGGGCTCGTAAAGAGAAATAAAAAAAAAAAGAATCGACGGAAAACTTTTCACCCTCGCTAATCGCCACCCTCCAGCGTAGCCTGAAAAAAGGCTAAACGCTTTACGAGGAGGATGCGCGTTGCTCACCGAGAGGCGCAAATAATACGCTTACATATTTTATACTCCCCGCACCGAGTGGCAGTAGGTACGGCTACGGTGTAACCTTTCCCATTACCACGGGGGTGGTTGTTTCCCGAAAATATTTTTTCGATTATTTTTTTACACCGTCCCAACAAAACCGGTCATTTTATATTTATGGTCGCAGATTAGCGTGGAGTTTTTTTTTCTATTTCTGCTCCCTCGCCAACCTCCGCCTCTCCTGCGACTAGACATTTTACAAGATTCCGGTCGGCTTTATGATTTTACGAACCCACCCCTTGGGCCCCGCTCGTCCGCTACAAGATGCACAACCACCACTTTCCAGTCGTTGATCTCGACCTGTCTTGGGCCCCAGATCTTATAGGGTGAGTGGAAAATTATGCTCACGACCTTTGAGAATTTTTTACGTAATCAATTATTTCGTATTGGTCTATTAACAATAAGCGTTGAGTAACTCTGCATTTGTCCAGCTTAAATGTTCGATTGACTTTAATCCTTAGTCGTCTAACGGTACTTTAAACTATTAAATCATAGTTTACTTTATAGTGACTCAAGAAACTAATATAAATGTTTGTAGCTACTTTGCAGAAACCCCTCTAGATTGTATACAATTAATTACATTTACAGGTGGCAATAGTATATGGATAAAGATCCAGTTCCAAGTGATTATTGACAAGTCACACAGGAAAATGATCGGTCAACAAAGGGTTAAGGATGAATGCACGTCGTCCTGTGGATGATTTAAATCCCGTTCCAATTTAATCGTACGCATGCTTTTGCAATTGGCTACACGTGATAGCTAACGTGTCGTTTTAGAATTTCATGAACACGTATCAATATGGATGATATTCTCGAATGTATTGATGGTTACTGATTGATCATTATGTTAATTATATTGCAGCATCATAGTATAACAATAAAGTTTTATGGATTTTGTATTTCTATTACATTTTTTAAAAGCATGTCTATCTAAAGCGCGGCCCGTGAAACCATTTGGGTTGGCTACAACTGCTTTAGAACGACTAGGATTGAAGGTGAGCCACATGATCTATAAACACCTCTAGCTCGGTTTTTTGTCTGCGTTACTGAGCAATACAAGTATTTTAATGGAACATATAAAATAATAGAGAAGGTGAAAGTAAAGGAAAGGGAGGTCGAGATAAGGAGTATACAAGAGATTGAGTTATTTCAGAATATTCGAAAATGCACCCCCTAGGTTCCATTGACAAGCCTTATAAGAGCTACCCCAATATATGTCGGTGGTAGGAACAGACGAAGGCGAAGAAATATGTGCTTGTATTACATAGAAGTACATTGCGTGCATTGTACGTGAAGCTTTACGTAGCACGACGTGAAAAGGGTTCGGTCGGAGGCGTGGCAAAAGATTAGAAGAGTCGCATGGGCGTGGAAGTGGGGGTGGTTCGGACGATTTAAGAATGGACGGATAAAACTGTCACATTCTAAAAATCCAGGATGTCCACTGTAAATGAGATTATATTTTTCGAAAATATTTTTTATAATTGGAAGGCGTTGTGAAACTGTTACCTAACATATGCTTAGGAAGCTGAAACGTAGCCACTACACTTTATTCTCTCAATAGCTTAAAGGTAGAGTACTTTGAAATGATGCTGCGAAATAAAGAAAAGGTCGTTTTTTATCATTTATATACAATATTTATTTTCTCCCATCCTCTCTTTCTCCCTCTCTCTCTCTCCTTGCTTCTGGCTTCTAAATTATAATCTTTATACAGACACATTTTACAGAGTAAGCATAAGGATCGACCTCAAGACTCGCGACCATTGAAAAATTTGGGAGTGCTATCACAAGCTATCACCGCATCGACTTCGCAGTCCATCATGGTGGCGCGCCGACAACTGGTCAATTAATAAATTACTTAAAGTCTAACGAGCTGTACAAGTTTTATAGAGACTAAACGCTTATTTCGCCTTTACATCATCCATCCTCACCTCACGCACGTGACAATTCCCCTTTCGAGGTGTCGCACAGCGATTAATTTATCAACAGGTACGATTTTTCTCCCGTCTCTCTAATTACACGATTTATTTACAAAATTCGGGACAAGGAGAGAAGCCATCATAGACCGACGCGCAAGTCAACTCTCCGTAGAAGCACGATTAATCCGAGACACTTAACGATTTACGTTAAATCATATCGCAAAAATGACCCGCCTCGCAACATTAAAAAATTCTATTCCTATTCACTCTGCACGATCACGATCATCCCTACGCTACATCTCAAATATATACATACCACGTATCATACAATTTCATCAAACACCGAATTATCTCCACTCAACACACCTCCAAATCCACCTTACGCTCGCTCAAGAATATCATAGCTGAAACAACTTGGGCGGTTCGATCTTCGTGGAGTGTCCCACGTGCACCATCATCCCTACGCTACGTCTCAAATATACACACACCACGTATCATACAATCTCATCAAGCACCAAATTATCTCGACCCAACCCTCGAAACCCATCTTACGCTCGCTCAGGAATATCACTCTTATATGGCTGAAACAACTTGGGCGGTTCGATCTTCGTGGAGTGTACCGCGGGTACCATGCCCGTGCTATATCCCGCGTTCTTGCTCTCGAATGCGTTTTGTATCGTTTGAATGTGCGCGGGCAAGCCGGAGAGGGTAAGGCCCGTGGGCAATTTAAGTTGCGAAGAGATCACTGGCGGTGGGCTGCTCTTCTCGTGCGATTGCAATTGCATCTGTTGCTGTTGCGGAACATTACCACCGTGATGAGACTGATGATGAGAGGGTTGATGAGGCGCGCCTCCTGGCACGGTAGCTGCGCAGTCGCAGTCACTGGAGGCGTCCGAGTGTACCGGGCTGAGCTCTGGCAGGAGCGTCGGGCGGTAGGCGGCGCCGGGCGTCGTATTAACTTGAAAGGCGGCGCTACCGATGCTAGGTACGCCCAAGCTGCCCAGATGGAGGGGTGGAAGCGAAGGATGAGGCTGCAAGAGATGAGGATGAGCTGGATAGGACGCGGCAGCTGCGGCTGCGGCTGCGGCCGCGGCCGCGGCCGCGTTACGCGGATGCGGACGATGGAGAGAGGACGCGACCGCGGCCGCGGCGCTCGCGTTAGTGGTTGGAACATGAGGCGTTGGATAAGGCGTGTACCGCGCTGCGTAGTAGGCTGCGGCAGCTGCCGCCGGATAACTCGGAGGCAGATGAGTCGGCGGTAGACCTGGCGCGCCGTGATAAGGAGGAGGCGGCAGAGTGGCAGTAGCCGCGGCCAAGAGGGTGGCCGCGAGGGTGGGGTCGGTGTACATGGCGTACGGCCACGCCATCGCCATCCGCTGACGCTTGTCCTTCATGCGGCGATTTTGAAACCAGACCTATGAATGGGAAAGAGTGCAATAGTTAGCCGAAGTTTCAAGATGGAGTCTTTCTTAGAGGGTTGTGATTCTTAAAGGACATCCACGTGAGAAGTATACGAACTTGAATTAGACCTCGAGAAACGATCCCTACGACGGAGGATAAAACCTTACCCAACGGGCCCCACCGCCACTTAGCACCTCGATCATTCGCGGTTGGCTACTGTACGCGCGCGCGCGCAGGGAGGTGAGAGACGAGAAATTAAGAGTTCCATTAAAATCCGAGACCGGACTCCGGAAAACCGCTAATCAAAGTGCTTAACACCTCGGGATCGACGTAAATTCCGTGGAGTCGAGAAGTCACGAAGCCAAAGAGGGAAAGATCAAAGGGATCCTTCGGAGGGAGGATCGACCCTCGGACGCATCACTAATGCGAGGGGTGTTTGCCCTCGGTGATTGACTATTTGTCCTCGCGATCGAGGAAAAAGTGTGGGGCCTGGTGAAGCCTGTCGAGTTCTGCATCGCTCCCCCGCGCTTTCTTTTACCCTCGAGGTTATAATCGTCGATCAAATAGCAGTCGAGGCACCGAACAAGAAGCGATTTCAACCCGTGGCTCTCGACCGCCATGGAAAAACATCTAATTGCCTTGATCGAGCATTCAGTGACTAAGAAGGAGAGACAGAGCCGCGATACCGATATTTCCTCTTACGTTCCGCCTGCTACTTTACAATCCGATCTTTATGGATTTCAATGGAAATTTCGATTCACCCGCGAACGCAAATTTCCTCGTAAACTGCCGTCATCGTCTCGTTCGCGCCGTCCTCGTTCCGAGCAACCGGCCGATTAATCGAAACCCGACCGAGGTGTTAATGCAGCGTGCGATGCCCACTGTTTGATTGAGTCAAAGTGCACGGTCGAGCATTAAAAACATTATGTCGCGAATAATGGCGTGGGTTGTACCGGTCTTGCGCAAGCACCTGAGGATCACGTGAGGCGCGTGAAACGGAGTATGGAGAATAAGAAGTTGCCAGCTTCGGCTTACCTTGATTGTCGATTCTGGTAGATGCAGTTGCGCCGCCAATTCGCATCTTCGTGGCCTGCTGACGTAATTCTCCCTGTGAAATTCTTTCTCCAATCGGGACAGCTGCTCCCTCGTGAACGCCGTTCTGTAACGCCTTATGTTCGGGTCCATCGAGGATAGTGGTTGCTGCTGTTGCTGCTGATGCGACGGAGAATTATCTGGAAGGATAAATTGCAATTGGTTAAAAAAAACAAACTTGCAATCGACCTCATTCCTCTCCAATCTAGCCGTACACGACCGTTAGAATTCGTCCTACCTAGCCGTTCAACGAGCCCAAAGATACCCCGCGAAGAAAAGTGCAAAGTGTATACCGCAAGAGGAAAGAATGTGACGTGGGGTCGGCGGCGCCTTTAGTACCCTCAAATTTTCTCCTGGTCGCTCGTGAACGAAAAACTACAGGCGGTCGTGTCGAGGAAGAAGAGATAAAAATATGGGGAAGAATCGTAGAGACGGTGAGCACGGCCGGTGGTCCACCTGGCAAGGAGCAGCCCGCTCCGGGTGGTTCCGACTTTTCGGAGCAGAGAAGTCGCACTGCTCTTTGTCACGAATTTTCTTTGGTCCACCGCCGTGCACGTCGCATTACCGCTTCCCTCTTTACGCTTCTCCGAAAACGGTCGTAACGCACAAGCTTTCTTCGACGTAACACACTCTCGCGTAAATTCAACGAGAAACAAAAAAAAAACAACTGCAAGGACATCGATTAGAGAAACCAAAAAAAAACCCGCTAGGTTAATTGAAAAGTGGGATATTTCGAAGGGCCGTCAGGTGCCAGAACCACACGAGGCTAGGATAAAACCGTTAATTTCTTTTCAAAGGGGACCGGCGACAATGACGATAAGCTAATTGAAAAGCTCGGAGACAAACGACCAAGGAGGACGGCGAATTGGAAAAGTAAATCCCTTTCTGCAATAAACAGATCTCGAGAAGTGAGGTTTCTAAGAATCATGGGTGAATAGGGGGGTGGTGAACCATAAAATAATTACCGCAATAAACTACGAAGGGCCCGCGTTTCCAGGAAGGTATTGTCGACCGAGACTTAAGCTAGCGTTCAATAGAGCCGTATCTATTATTAACAAGCGGGGTATACTTGCAAATTTCCCTAATGTGTGTATTCTCGCTCGGGTGCAACAACAACGACAATCAATTGGATTAACTGTCCGCCTAATTAAGGAGTCGACGGCTGACTGTGAGCAGGTAAAAACGCTCGAGCAAACTTTGGCATTAGTGGTACGAGACCGTTGGATCGTCGCGTGGACTAATTCGACGAGCGGCAAGGACGCACGTGACGAGCAAAGGCAAGCATTAATTAGTCACCCGAATTTTTTAAGTAGTCACACGGACATTTTACGCGTAGATCGGAAAGCAGTGTTACAAGCTGACTAAGATGATCACCTTTCTCCGGCGTCTTGGGCATGTTTCCTGGCGGCGGGCTGTGCGGCGGACTGAGCTGATACTGGGGTGGTACTAAATCGACCACTATAGTCTCTTCCTCCCTCTGATCACGTTGCTGATCCTCGAAGTTCCGCTGGTAACCCTGCATCCTGAATTCTACAGATTCACGGACAGGGTGTCTCGTCAGGCGAGAATCTCTTATCTCCACACTAGCCGCTTTATTATCCCACACACTTGGCTCCGTCACTTTGCGACGCACTACCGACGTTTCCAACGGTAAGTCATTCGGTGTATGATATGCGCGTAGCACGTGAAATAATTGCTCTATTACCGATCGTTTCTGAGATCCTTTATAAACGTTTTGCTTTGCAACTCCTTCCGCAAACTCCTGTACCAACGTTTCGCCGTTCTGAGTGCTAACGTGGGACTGAAAGTGCGCGCGGCTCCGCTAACAATTTATACAACACGGGGTCGGTCACAGGCGACCATCCTTTAGAGACGCTTTGCCATTGGTCGGGCCACGGTGTGCCGCTCGCTGATTCGTTAGAGCTTCGTCCTCCCTCTCTACTCACACACTGCCTCCTCGACTTCGGTTTACCCCGCTCCGAATCCTCCCGGCTCCGGTTCACGGAGCTCGTGAGCGACGGTGGCGATGCGCTCGGAGACTGTAGATCTTCCCGAGAGAAATTATCTCTCCTAATTTCATCCTATAAATTCGTTATAATTTTCCGTTCTCTCCACCCCGACGTATCAGCGACCATATCCAAGCCTCTTCTCGGGATCGATCAGAAGCTTCTCCTTCAGGTTTCCATTTTTTGGGCTTATCAAGCGTGTCTCTCACGATACATATCATCCTTTGGTCTTTCTTTGATTACGCGTTGCAATTCTTAAAGAGGTATCTTGTTGTATAAGTAATATCCAAATAATAGATGAGATTATTATGGTTCACGAGAAACAGGCGTGATTTAGATTATCCAGGATTATCTCACGTGCGAAATCTCCTTGGGATTATTGGTATCTTACGTGGGGTACGATTTCTGCGTTTGAGACTGTTCGTAAAATAACGTCGTGCTTTCTTTTTCGTACAATTGGTGTGAACTGATTTTACGAAAGGCATAGTGTAAAAAATAAATTCGTTTCGTTTATATTTGCGATTAACCGCAGATTATTATCATCGTTCTGCAAGGCTCGTGTGCGATGTTCACGCAAAGAGCGCCGAGGTACGCAGGTAACACGAGGTGAAACATCTATTCGCAAACATTGTAGGATTTTCGGAATTAACTGGTGGCACATTGTGAAGTCGAGCCGAGCCGCGAGCTTCCGCCGATGGCAATCCTCTTAAGGCACGGATTACGCGCTATTATCCCCTACCATGTTTGCTATAAATATTATTATAATTTCAATTGGTCTCTCGGATTAGCATTCGGTGTCGACGAACCCTTCGATTAATCCGCTTCCAATGTTTCGACCATCCTGGAAATCCCCACGGTTTATTTAAAAACAAGCAGCGCTCCATTGCTACAGGAATGCACCAATACACGAGATTATAAACGAATAAAAATATAATAATTCTTTTGATTGTTTTTTTGCCATCTCGAGTTCATCCTGACACGCGGTACATCGAGTAATAATACATCCTCTCGATTAGCATGTTTGGTTTGAGGAGCGCTGCATTGGTACAGCGATGCACTACCATAGGATATTACAAATTAACGAGAGTATAATCTTTCATTCGCTTGTTCTTCAGCCACCTCTTGCTAATCCTAGGACGTAACGCACCAAGGAATGGTATGTACGTCTTCTCAATGGTTTGGTTTGAGGAGTGCTGCATTGGCACAGCGATGGACCATACAAAAGATTAGAAATTAATGAAAGTATAATCTTTCTTTCGCTTGTTCTTCAGCTATCTCCAGCTAATCTAGCATGTAATATACAGAGGAATGATACATTTTCTGAATGGTTTGGCTTGAGGAGCGCTGCATTGGCACAGCGATGCGCCCATATGTGAAATTACAAATTGACGAAAATATAATAATTATTTCACTTGTTCTTTTGCCATTCGAGCTTATCCTGGTACACCGAGGAACGATGCTCCTTCTCGATTGTTACAATCGCAAGAATATGCAAGTTATTGCTCAAATTCGTACTCATCCTCCAACGGCGAAACATTTCCAGGCATGCACCCTAAGGATGGTGACTATTATGCTCAGTGGGTGCCCCTAAAAGGCAAAGATTCTTTTTCACGAGAAACAGCACGTAGAGAAGTCGGGAGGAGGGTACGAGGGTGCCATGAGCGTCATAAAAAGTAAGAAACTCCCTCGTTCATCCATTCCTCTCTACACCACCTGATTTTTTCCACTCGCCATGCAAACACAGCTCGTCGCACCCTCGTAAAAACCTTTGCTCCACTTTAAACGACTTCGCGGACTTTACGATTGCGAAATTTCTCGCGACAAGCTCTTATTATCTACCGACTCTCTTTGCACCGCTGAACTCGTTCTCCTTACTTAGTAACTTTGATGAGAAGGAAGAACAGAGGAACGAGGAAGGAACTTATTGTCGGACGAAATTTCGAGACTGTGCGCAGGCTTTCGGCAGAGATCCACTTTCGGTACTTTCACATTAAGAATCGCTTACCGCAGTTAACTTCGAAACCAGCATTATATTAGTCGTCGCGCCATGCTCGTTAGTCTCGCGAGGCTTTAACGGGCTAAATTCACCGGAGAACGGTAAAACGGAGAGCATCGATTTTAGGGGGTGCGAATTGCGGGTACTCATGTTCCTCATTGTCACGCGAAATGAGATTAAGCACACGGCTCTTCGTTCCACCTCGGTCTAGTCCCTTTGCATTCTTCTTCTTTCTCGCTCTAAAGCCATTTGAAATCTTTTTCCACCCTCTTTCTCCTTCTCTCTCTGTCGTCACCCTTTCGCTCGTTCGCCTTCTCGCTTCTACCCCGGGCGGTACGGTGGCGGAAACTTGCGACCGGGCAGATACTACGGGCCAGTTTGCCTACTAGACCAATAAATCACCGGACGAAATTTTCAGGCCGAATCCCAGGTATCGGCGTGTCAATTTCTACGAAGCGCGCGAGCCCGCGCGCCAAAATTGGATCAGAGATTGCTAATAATTTTTGCACGACACACGCTCGCATGGACGCCCTCTCGTACTCCCTCTCACTCCTCTCGTTCTACCCTTACTCCTACGCACTTCTCACCCTCTCTCATCGAGAGTGCTTCGACAGTTACGACGGAGAGGATGTCACTCGGAACTTGGGGTGAATCTTTAACGGAGACCACGCTTTTCCGGTCACCGTGGGCTTCTCTTCCTCCTCAGGCTCGCCCGTCCTTAATCTCCTCGACGCCAATCGATTCAGCACCTTTGATTCCTCGAAAGCACGTAGAAAATGATCGAATTCTTAGTCTGCGCGGTGTGCAGAATTATGGAAGAGCGGAGTGGAAGATGATTGGAAAAAGTGAATTTTCCGATTCTCGTTAACGACCGGTACGGCGATTAATGCTCTTTACGACACGCCCCATTCTACTTACGTGCCATCCCACTTCTCATCGTGCGCGCGGGTCATCAACGAGGCGTAAAACTTTATTTGCCGTAATTGACGAGTAAACCGAAACTGGAGCAACGGTACCGTCTTGGCACGTCGTAATTCATTCGTCGAGAAGGCGGGAGAAGGAAAGAGGGAGACGAGGGATACCGCACCGAACTTATCGACTTTTATTAGGTTAGGACCTACAGCGATAGGCAAACAACCAACGGCGCTCTTTTTTTTTCCCTTCTCTCTCTCCGCTTGTTTTGCTTGTTTTGCCCTCGTTCGCTTATATACCTTCTCTTCCGCGCCTACGGATCTTCCTCTCTCTCGAGCGCAAGGCCAAAAATTTACTTTTGCGCGTACCCTACGCGAACAAGGTAGCCGACGAACGATTGGCCTCGTGAAATATTGCGGGGGACGCAGTTAAATTTGGAGCACTTTTTTCCTCGCTTCTCCTTCTTCTTTAGGGAAACGACCCACCGGGACTCCGAAATGGCGCGCAATTTAAACTGGAGCAATCCCCGTTACGGTAAAGGGACGGTGCACGAGGACGGTCCGAACGGTATTTCCCGGTATTTTTGTGTTGCGTAGTAAGAGAAAGAGCGGCTCGACCTCTTTATTTATGCGCGAGGACTCTTTCTCAGGCGTTCTTCATGCTCGACGAGAGAATGTACTTAAATGACGCGTCTTGTTTTCCAATTTGTTGCCGAATTATAAACGTCATATACGTCGATTCGTTGTGCAACACAATGTTTCCCATATTAGTCCGGGGGCGCACAAAAGTGACGAATAAAATTTTATTGTAGGTAAAAATGTTCAGCATTGATGACCACCAGAAAGGAAGCATCGTTTGTCCGAGGGGTACGAAAGATATTTTAGCGGCGGTATTACGAGGTGTTTACCCTTTCGCACAAAAAGGCCTTTCCGAAGTAAACGACTGTTTGGTGGGAGCGCTTCAAAGGGTTGTCGAACTCAACGATTCAACGACTGTTTTCCGCCTACGAGCTTACGGACATTTCGTACCTGCATAAAAGTCGATTAGGTCGTAGAGTCGTCAACCCTTTTGGGCTTGGAAACTTTTTTTCTCTACCCCCCTTTAATCCGCTTAGTCGAAGATAGAGAATTCAACCTTTCTCTCTCGCCATCCCCCTTCGTTCCGGTTGTAAGAAGAAAGTGTATGAAACTTTCACCCACGATCGGACTCAAAGAGAAGAGGTAGAAAGATCAGCGTGTTCTGGGCAATTAAGATTTACCTCTCCTCCTCGTTTCTTCCTCACTCTTTCGTCTCCTCGACGAGCCTTCCTAACGGTACACTCCAGTCTGCAAAGCTCGAAAATAAAAATTTCGAAAGACGAACCCCTCCTTGCTAGTAAACATTACCTCATTTCTCGAAAATCTCTGTACAATTTGCGAATATTTTTATGAATCACTTAATAGGCAAGGTAAAAAGCTCAATTCTTTGTCGCAAATACTTTATGAATTTCTCGCTCTGGATATTTCATTTTGTGCATTCGTCAATCGTTGAGAGATAATCACGATGAGAAATATATTAATAAAAAAAAACGAAAGGGAAGGAAAAACCAGCAGTAAAAATTGTAAAGTACCAAACCATCGATCGACGTATCTCTGGCCTTTCCAACGATGAGACTATAACGCGTGGTAGTGAGTGCGAGGACGGGAGATAATTGGCGCGAACAGCCCCGCGCAGATGCGGTTGCAATCATGCCGCTGATTAAACGGTTTGATTAAGCGCCTAATTTACCTGCGTGTACGATGTAACAGCACTTTATGCGAAATCTATACCCTCACCCTATTTGCCTCCCTTGGTTTTGTCCATTCGATGTATAGCCTGCATGCCCCTGGCGTCTCCCACTGTGAGCTCAACCCAGTGCACCCCCACCCTCCTCTCATTCTCTCATTCTCTCTCTCTCTCTCTCTCTCTTCCCACAGTTTCTCTTCCTCTCTCATTTTCTCACCCTGCCAAACATCTCTCTCGTCACGTCCGTATTTTTTTTTCACCATCCACCCCATAGACTGTACCCCCTCCCATCGCACCCCTTTTATTTAAACGAGCGAGCTTTATCGCGCTCCGTTATCGCATATAACAGTCGTAAAGATAACACCTCTGGCCGTATTCAATCGATATTTCCACCTCGATGAGTTTCGCAGGTCAAATGAATCGATTCTCTCTCTCTCTCTCTCTCTCTCTCTTTCTCTCTCTCTTTCGCCCCTGGTCCACTTTCGATGAGTCGCTCGAGTGTACGGAGAAATTCAAATAAAAACAACCGCTTTGTAATTTCAGAAAGGCAAAATGAGGGTTTGTTAAGAAGTAGCGAGCGTGTGGATATTTGCATTTCTGACTACTTCTCGAGTAAGCTGTCCCATCGAGGTGGGGTTGGTTGTAAAATTCCTCCTCCTCCTTCTTCCCCTCTTTCTCGATGAACGAAGGATCCACGAGAAGACAAAGGTATCCCCAAACGATTGACATCGTTTCTGTTGCGACGCTCGGAACACCACCTAGCTCTAGAATTTACTGACGGTGGAATTGCAAGAGGTTTTCGTGAATTTCGATTCACTCGAATCGGTCGGCCGTGCTAGCCAATGATCATTAGGGTGTTAATCCTGTTAAGCGCTGAAAGGGACATAGGCCGCTGAGAGGAGTGTAGAAGAGGGTGAGGAAAGGAGAGAGAGAAAGAGAAAGAGAGAGAGACAGAGGGAGAGAGAGAGAGAGGACGTCGACTTCTTCGCATCCTTACGGCGTTTCCACGCTGTTTTCGCAAACCGGACACTGGGCTAATCCGATTTACCGGACAATGGAGGTCCCGGGTCCGTTAAAGGTGCCTCGCCCCAATTTTATTGGCGCTATCGACGTTATTATTAGCGCGTAGCGTGGCATAGTCGTCCCACGACTCCAGCTCGACTGAGGGTGGAGAGGAACTCAGGATACCGATCGGTACGGAGGCCACCCTGGCAGGTGGTGGTGGTGATGAAGGACCCCCTCAGGAGAATCGAATTTTCGAACGCGTCATTTAATTTCGTACAATTTACAAAAACATACGAAAGTTCGAATTCGTCACACCAACTTTTGCGAATGATTACAAGTACTCGCGTGAGTGTAGGGAACATGTAAAAGAATTGTTGATATTGTCTCGATTTGAGTTCGTACAATGTGTATAAACATACGAAAGTTCGCATTCGTCGCACGAACTTTTGCAAATAATAATAGGTACTTATGGGAGTGAATAGAATATTTAAAAAAAATGTTTGATATTGTCTAAATTCCATTTCGTGTAATGTGTATAAAGGTACTAAAGCTCGAATTTAACACACGAGCTTCTACAAATAATTGTAGGTACTACAGCAGTGACCGGACTATTTAACACGTTGACTGCCACGTCACTTGCATTTTGGTGACTATTTAGTTAACTATCGGTCGAGTTAATTATCCCTCCAAATATCTATTTAGATCATTCATGATGAGCCACTAAAACCGTCACTCGAATTGGCGTGACGTGACAGTCAAAGTGTTAAAAGAATGATCGACATTACGAAATCAATGGAATCGTGCACTCGCTGCACTCACAATTAATAAAACCTAAATACCGCCTCGCGTTGAATTCGAAAACGAATAAATTTCCGCGAGACCTAATTGTATTCCAAATATATACTCCTCCAGAATGAGCACCGTGTTCTTCCTAACGTGTTTCGTGACCGTTTCACACCTCGATTCTCCTAACGAAAATTCTGAAATCTGTTACGCTCACGGGGAAATCATTCGCGTGCATCATCTTCCACTCGTTGGTCGCTCGCTCGCTCTCGTATTCTGCTCGCCTATATCCGCAGAGATTCGAGGCGATTGTCTCGCATAATTGCAGCAACAGTGGCATCAGCGGAAGTAACGCGTGGAGATGGAAGGGTAGGAGAGAGGAGAAGGGAAGGAAGAGGGTGAACGACGCGAATTAAGCCAATTATCGGCGAGTATCCAGAAATTAGTGTATCGCGCAGCCAGAAAGGGTTTATTGGGCCAACAAAACGCGGCTTTATGGGCGTCCTAATGGGTTTGCAGCTCCGGGGGTGTTCGACGGGGGTTAGAGTAGCGGGGCCAAGGGGTGGAGGAAAATGGGCGGAACAATGTCGTCCGCGTTGAGGACCGCATACCACCGGTCCCTTTTCCGGGTAAACGGCCGAATTAACAGTTTTACGCCGCGCGTTACCGGGGCCACCGGACTCCGTAGATACAATGAGCATAGAGAAGGAGAGAGAGAGAGAGAGAGAGAGAACGGAGCGAATTTCTTTAAATATTTCGCTGAAACAGAGAAAAGTTCGATAGAATGCGTTCGTCAAATGCCCAGTGAATTTCGCGCTAATTTCATAGCCCACATTTTAGGGGTGGCGCATGTTTCCAATGCCTCGAAGAAATCAAAATCGTTTCTATCAATTGCAATGTTAAACTGAAATTATAAACTTTGGTCACTGTTTCGCCACAGTCGCCGTTCGCAGCTAATGTAGTTGCCGTTGTTGATTCTCACAGATATATGTATACAGTTACTATGAAAACGGTAGCGAAAGTTTACAAATCCAGCTTTACACGGAATGAAATTAGTTTCTGCTTGCTCAAATTTAATTCGTCGTCGTCGCACTGTGATCATTCCCATTGGTTAATAGGAACGATGTTGCGCTGTTACGAAATCTGTCCGAGGTGCAATCACCATTACCGACGTCCTTGTCATTTTTACGACCAGCTATGCGAAGTCACAACCTCGGAACACTGTGTGTCGACGAGCTTTCTTCCTACAAGATGGCGTGTACTTGGTCCTTGATGCGTCTGTTCAACGGGTCTGGGAGTTCCTCGTGTAGCCGCGATAATAAAATCGTCGATGACCTCTGGGTCGGTGTCCTCCACGGGCACGCGGTAACATTAGGAATTGCCCAAATTCTGGAGGAGGCAGCATTGTCACGCTGGCCAGGGTACTTAACGATGCGACGGCTGCTTTAATGGCTTTATGGGTATATTGCGAGTCACCGGGGTGCATCAGGGGTAACTGTAAAGTACGAACCATCCACCCTCTCCTGCTTTTTCGTGCAACCGTCAATGAGGAGAGTGACCGAGGTACGAAGTGAACGTGGGGAAAATTTTTTTCGCGGTCATCGTAGCGTGCATCGAGATGTCGTACTATCACAATGACTGTAAAGAAAGCGAGGAAAATGGAATAATAGCCCGATTCGATTATCGACGAATGATCATTGTGACGTTGCGCATAGCCTGGAGAAAAATAGGATTGCTTACGTCTGAGTAAAGTGCGCAGACGCATGTACTCCAGGTCCTAAAAAAGCGCTATTCTACGCGATAGAAAAAGGCGAGGAGGAAGAATGATCTACAAAGGGGTGTAGAAAAGTTCTATAAACAAAGGGGAAAAATAGAACGAACGTTTGATTCGATTATCGGCGAATGATAATTCTGACGGTAGGTATAGCTCGGACAAAAAAATAAGAGAAGTAATAAACTCTAAAAAATTAATATCGAATCTATAACAATAAAGTTGCATCGGCCAACTGATTTGTGCATCGTGCGAAGGCCATTTGCCGCGTGAGATCGATGAAAAAAAGGACGATCGAAAAAAGGGTGTCGAAACATTTCTGCCGCCATATGACCGAAACCTTAGTCTTATCTAAGGGCCGACAAGGGGTGGAAGAGAAAAAATGAAGGAGATAGTTGTGTACGCGAGCATGTGGATACGCTTGAAAAGAATCGCGTACATGCGTCTTGCGAGTTTCTTCCCTTCTCGATCTCCTCCCCTTGCTCCTCCTCCTCGTTGTCTCTCACGGTGTACGGGCTCAGCTACTCGAAACTCTCTCGAGTGCTCGACGTTCCCTCCCGAGCGCGCGGCACTGTTCCAAAAAAGCCTCGGGCCAACGAAGGCGGAAAAAGAAATCGAAAGACGCGATTTCACACGTTCGGTGAATCCGTGGGAGATCCTCACTATTCCCAGTGATACTTCGAAGAGAGCTCGCTGTAAATTTCTTAATCATCAACTCGAATGAATTATCAAAGAAAAAAAAACAGAAGGGACGTCTACGCACGTGCGCGGAGGACCTTTAAAAATGATCGTTCGATTGCAAAAGTGATTCGAAGGCGGTCCATTGAATTCTTGAGATTTTAAAGGATCGATCGTACGACTGCGACGCGTGATTCTCAAATGTGAACACGTTTAGGGCCGCATTAGCATGCCCTTTGGCATGTAGCGAATGAGCGTAAGGCGCGAGCCTGGCGACGACGAGGACGCTCGGTAGCCGGTGTAGCGGCAAGATAAAAGGCCTTCTTCCATTTCTCTCGTCTCCTCTCCTCACCGCTTCAGTAGCTTCACGACATTTCCCATTCTCCGAGTGTGCGCGCGTGTGTCGGCCGTCGTCGCACAGAAACGCTCGTAGCCACACGAGCGCGTTTAGTGGTTCGGCGCTAATTGGAACACTCCACAGAAGCTACGAGAATTTCGGGACACCCGGTAGCACCATGAGAGTAACGTTTCCGTTCTCTTCTCTCTCTCTCTCTCCATTTTTCTCTACCTCCTTCTCCTTTCCATCTCTTTGCTTCGACTCCGTCTGGACGACACGCACGCTCTCGGTAAATAAGAAGCGTAAGAAGAACCTTTCGTCGCGGTGAGAGTGAAAATGGATTGATGAAGGATGAGATAATCTCGGGACGAGCTTTCTTTCCTTCTCGTGCGCGAGAAGTGCTCGTGACACCACTACAACCGATCGTTGGAAACGTTTTGATCGAAAGTACGCGTGTTTCAATGATATTGTGGAATTTGTACATGCCAATGGAATCAATTCTTTTATATCTCAAGATTGTGTTTTAATATTTTACATCTTTTGGGGTCGAGTTTCTTCCTATCTGGTAAGGCACCTTCTTCTCCCTCGTTCGCGAGAATATTTTTATTTAGCCTTGCCTTAATTCCTCCGGCTCTACCACGCAGGCGCGAACCTTCTTCCTCCCGGTACCTTTCACCCTGGAGAGCGAGAAAAAAAAATGAGGAGAGAGAGAGGAGAAAAGGAACCGGAACATCCTCTCTTCTTGAGAGCGGGGAAAACGAGCGAGCGGGTAAGTGCCGGAATTAGAACGAAATTAGGCGGCCCACTTAAATCTCCCGCCGCGCATCGCGAAAGGCAATTGGGAGACTCTCCAAGTGGCCCGCTGGAAGGTACTTCTCTTTTAAGGGCCCTCACTCCCTTTTTATCCCCTCTTATTCCTTCCTCACTAGGCATATCCTCTCTTCCTACTTCCTGCTCATTTCGACCCTACCAAGTCTGCCTTCTTTCCGCGAGCCGCACAAAAATGAGGCAAAAAAAGGGAAGCGAACAGTCGTGTCTTCCGCGCCGTGGTACCACGATGGCGATGGAGTCACGAAGCTCGCGCGCTTGTCCTTGTCGAGAAAACGCCGACGAGCAGATGCACGACGGTCTCTCAAACGTTCCAGTGGGGAGGGTTTAAGGGGTGAGTTTCATGTCTTCTAGTAGAAAGTGTCAAGAGATAAGCACTCGAGGGGCTTTTGTATTTCCGGTTAATGCTCAGGTGATGGAAATAACGTGTATCACGTAATCGGAGATACCTACTGTTAAGAGTACTTATCTCCGAGTGATATTTTTTTTTCCTGACGACTCGCATCTTGCATGACAGCATCGTGCTTATAATTGAGCATGATTTTAATGCGTGATTTTTAAAATAACAAACCTATCAGGTGTATACAAGTAAGATACACTTCTTCGTTACATATGCCAGTCTATAAGTGTACAGGAATGAGAGAGTAATTATTATAGAAATATCTCATTGAATGATGTATTAAATGATTCTCGTTACACAGATTCTACTAATAAGAGGCATAATTCGCAATGTTGTATTTCTCCAACAGTATGCATTAAAGGGTTAAAAATATTCAACACCGAGTAAACATCCTTAGGTATTCTCTTTTTCTCATTCGATTCGCACCCTTAGTAGCATCGTGTGTGCAATTGAGAAACTCGATGCACGATTAACACCGATATTACACTGTAAAAGGTCTTTGTCCAAGTTCGTTTATAAAATGTTCTTTTATCAAATATTTTACAGGGTAATTGATCACCTTTGGTAAAAGATAGCTATTACAGCTATGATCGCGCGAGTATTTTCGTTTTTAATCGGACATCATGGTTCTCAATTATATGCACGATGCTTTATACAAGATGCGAGAAAAGGAGAATACCAAAAAATGATCATTCGGTGTCGAATATTTTCCTTTTTAGTCCGATGTTCGAAAATATCTCTATTATAAAAGTTTTGACTATGAAATATTCGATAAAAGAACATTTTACAAAAGATCTTGAACAATGATCTCGTCGAACATCGGCCTAGCAGTAAGAAAGAAAACCATTCAACACCGAATGATCATTTCTTGGTATCCACTTTTTCTCACGACTCGCATCTTGCACAAAGCATCGAGTACGTAACCGAGAACGATGATGTCCGATGAAAGACGAAAATACTCGTCCGATCATAGCTGTAATAGCAATCTTTTACCAAAAGATTAAAGAAGAAAATACTCGAGCAGTCGTAGCTCGAGCTTGAAAATCTGGACGCTCCATTTTCGTTGGGCGAAGTACGCGCACGATATCCAGTACCTCCCCTGAAATCGATTCCGCCTTCCTACGATACTCTCTCCCTCACAATTTCTCCCCTATAGTTTTCGCGATACCGACATTCTCCGCTTGCCCGCTGCAGAGATCGCGCTGAACTCGAGCGTATTCTCGAATCGCGAAACTCCAGGATAGAATTTAATGTCTCTAATTTCGCGCGATCATATCCTAATTTAATCAGAGGCCCTCGTTTCTCATCTCTCTATCTCTCGCTGAGGTTCGCTCTCTCAGCAGCCCTCTCTTCCACCGCTCCCTCGTTATTTCCATGTCGACGTGGTAATGCGCGCGCGCGGATGCTGCTGGCGGGTGGGACGAAGAGTGGAATGAGAGTCGAGGTACAAAGGAAACGGAGAGGGTGAAAGAACGACTGGAGGGTTGTTGGAAAGAGGGTGAAAGAGAGAGAGACAGAGACAGAGAGAGGAGGAGGAGGAGCAGCCGATTTCACTAACTCGGTTATAAACTCGGCGCCGTATTATGTTTGAGAATCCATTCGGTCCTTCTTCTCCTCCTCATCTCCTTCTTCTCTTCTCACCCTTCTTCGGCCTCTCCAACCCTTTACCCTCTCTACTTCGAATCTTTTCACGAACCTCTCATGCGCCGGCCTCCTACGCCCCGGCGCTGGTTATGATGGCCGCCATGAGCAGCACACGATGCTTTTCTCTCCCTTCTCCTACATTCTCAGAATAATTTCCTTTGCTCGCTCATAACTACGACGACGAGGAGAAGCTGGAAGTGTAGGAGAACGAATTACGAGTGCCGAAGGAGATAGCTGAGGAGATAGAACGATTTCAAGGGTTTGGAGATTCTTGATAATCTGTCGTTTTAACTCCTTGCTAAAGCTTGACGAGTTTGCTTCGCAATGACAATTTTGGAACAAAATCATGAGTCTGTCTCGTGGAATGAAATTTGGGATAAGCATGAACGGCACAAGTCTGAACTCATGGAAGAAAGATCGGCATAAATACGAACATCACGGTTTGGCCCCAATTTCGTCGAGCTAAAATGCTACGGCAAGGGATTAAATAGCGAGTCTAACGGCGTGTATTGCCAAAGGATTTTCGTAGCTTCTTAAGTCGTAGGAGAGTACCGTAAAATACTACAACTTTGAACAGGTTGACAACTTTGAGCGAATTTTAAATTGCGTTCATTTGTCAATTTACTAAAAACCTTGAAAATTTATTCAAAGTGGTTAACCTGTTCAAAGTTGTAGGAATTTACGGTACCGAAGAATCTTGTTTCAATTCCAATTTCGCGTGACGTCAGATGATTTTTATCCGCAATGATTGTCACAGGTAAAAAGCTGAAAGCGATGAGAAAAACGACAATAGTATCGAAGGGCTTACCCGTAACGATCGAGGGAGACGGTATCCCGAGACGAGACACATAGTGGCGAGTCTGTTGCGAGCTTGTCCGATCCGGCCTGCTCTGTGTGTCGGCGCATCGTAAAGCTTTCAGAATTTAAGTAGTCCATCGTTCGAGCCTCCTCTCGATCGTCCATGCGCGAACGCTTGAGAAACTTTGCCTCTTGTCGTGGAGCATCGCGTGTCGACAGATGGGCGGCCGTCTTCGTAGTAATTGTAAGGCCGTACTTTTCTTCTGGGTGCCGCTGAACGATGTGAAATTTCGTGATTAATCGATAAGGCTTGTATCCTTAAAAAGAATAGTTCCATGGTGATGTACTCGACGCTTGCTTGTCTCCGTACAGTATTTAGCCTAGAAAAATAATTTCAGAACGTACAAGGAGTTTGGAAAAAAATATAATTAACACTAGAAGAAGTACCGATCGGTCAAGATGACCGGATGTATCAAGTTTTCAGAAGAATTTCTCTTTAACATTAGAGCTTTTCATATGGAAACTTCTTTTGTTGATCACTCATTTTTACAGGCTTGGTAGTTCTAGTGTTGAAGACTCGTGAAGAAATATTCGAACATCGAGAGAGCTATTTGCATTTTCCAAAAGTAATTGACTTTTTGGCTCAGTTTTGAAGAATAATTTCTCAAAATTGTACGATACGTGTGCCGAGGAGAAGAAGAACGAGCGGAGAGGTTTAGTGGAAAATGTACGGAGATCGGGTAACGCCACGATTCCTTCCTCCTACCGTGGATCTCCGTTATCGGGTAACGGATCGTTAAGTCGGCGAGAGGATCAGGCGAGAGGTCTGCCGGTGAAATTACATTTTTTAATTATGGCCGGAGCGCGAGTTCATAATTGGTGCTCACTACGCGGGGGATGAAACTTATTAGTCGGCGAGGCCTTTACCGTCCTCGGGGATGTAACATGGCCGCCCTCGAGGAAGGATAAAGTCAGGTCGAGCACAGGGACGCACCCACGTTGAAAATCTCACGGAGTCTCTCTTCTCCTCATCAACCAAACCTGCTATCTTTATTTACAAAACTACTACTTTCTTGCGCTTAAACCAGAATTCTGAAAATAATTTCCCCACGCATGAATTATCGAGTTCCTGAAAAATCACTACTAGTCGATCGGCTATTGGAAAAAGCACATTCTTAAATCTACGTTTGAAATCTCACAACCTGTCTTGAATAAATTGGAAAATGCGAACTTACACATTTCAAGGTCCAAGCAACGTATAAAAGATGCTACATCGCAGACAACTTTTCATTCTTAATCAAATTTCTCGTCGCTTGTTTGCACGATTATTCTCATGTGTATGTACACAGGTTTCAGTTTGCCTTTAAAGATCCGCTTACCTGAGATCAACGATCACTTTGCACTGTGGTGAGTCACTCACGACCGAAGTCAAGGAAACTTGCAGAAGTGAGCAGGTAGGAGCGTCCCTGGTGCTAATCTCGAGTTAGGTGGCAACGTTTCCTTGTAGACAGCGAATATACGGGCTCCGGTCGCTGTGCGCGATTTTCTGCGGAGTGCATGTGTACCTATGTACGTTTCTATGTATCACACCCCGTTCGAAGCAGTGCGCGAGCACCAAGCACCCTGTTTCACTTTTATACATGCACGGACTCTGCTAGTCTGTGAGCGCACTTCTCAAACTACATGTGTACCAGTATGCGTGCCAGTATGTGTCGCACCAAATTCGAATCTGTGTGGGAGCACGAAACACCATGTTTCACTTTTATACGTGCATGGACTCTGCTAGCATGTGCACGAATGCATTAGAGTTCACAGAATTTCGCAGATCCAGCACGCGAAGGAGATGTTGGTGCACGCAGTTTATTCTCAACCCCTGCGTTCGCCTGCACCCGTGCACAGACAAATTCACTCGTTTATCCACATGTACGGCAAATCGTGGAAGTGGTTGCACGCTTCCGTATTCCGTGGAAGCTTTGCAGTTCCATGCTTGGAACAATCCACCGCATTCCTTCGCGCCTCCTTAAGCATGGACCTGGAGCAAGCTGAAAATGACAATACTTGGTCAAAAGGAACAATTTGTTGAATCTCTATTTACACAGGAAACATATCCTAAGGAATTATGGTCGACTTACTTACTTTTTGTACTAGAACGATAACAATTCGTGGATCGTCGTTAGTATTATTCCAATCGATTAGGTATTATTATTTACAAGCGCGAGCTTTCCGACAGAATTGTAGATTACGCGTGTTCCTTTCACTCTCGCGGTTTATTTCCGTTGAATTTAGTCGTACGAAGGAAACTGGCGCGCATGCTACGTTGTATAAATTAAACACACGGGCACACAACATGCACACTCAATAAAATGACTGGAGGCAGAGACGAGCGGTGGTTGCTCCGGAAAATGGAAGTCTCTGCACGCGCGCGCGCGCGCGCGTGTGTGTGTGTGTGTGCGGGCGCGCGCGTACGTGCGTGCGTGTGGAGGTGGGAGCGGACTAGTGGCAGGAGGACGATGGTGGGTGGTAGGTGGCAATAAGGCGCTGGCACCGCGCTGTTACGACCCCTGATCTTACGAAATCGCCTACGACCCTGCAACCTGCGCGCACCGATGTCGGAGAAAGTCTCGCGGTTCTGCTGCGCGAGAAAAGACTGCGCGCAACTTACGGAACAACAATTCAAGGACCGAATATTCCATGTAGAATTTTATTTCCTTAAATTCAACAACTTTGTATTTGTGCTCTTTTACTTTGTCCTTTTCTTTCTTTCTATATTTCATAGTAACGATCCGCGATGTAGAGCATGTATTAATTCGTCGGTTAAGCACGATGTAAGTGGTATTGAAAATTGTCAGAGCTTCCCGAGAAGTAAGTACGTGGGCGACTATTAATCACCCTCGTTTGCAATTTCAACTGACCAAGTGGCGGTTATCCTGCCTGAGAATCGGTACAGCGAAAACAACGCGTTCGGCCGCGGCGCTAAATTGTCCGCTAATTAACTCGCTCGACGGAGCCCAGATCATTATGCACCTCATTAAGCTTATAATTGAATGCGCCGAGGTAGGAGAATTGGAGCAAACGGATCGCCTGGTTTTTGATTTCTCAATGAATTGAAATTTCGAAAATGGAATCATCATGGATATATAGTTGAAGGAAGAATAGGGTGATCTTCTTTGTCACTTGCGGTCCTTCTCACGATTAAATAAACGATGTATTATCATCAAACATTTGTAACAGTATCTATCTAAATAAAAACTATTTCCATCCTTCCACGCCCAATGCGTCCCAGACAAATTATCCTCCGTCGAAACTTTGCAATTGTTCTCACAATTAAATCAACATTATATTATCTTTAATACACTAACCATTTCTCACAGCATCTATTCGAACAAAGAGTATTTCCATCCTTCCGCACCCAATACGTCCTAGACAAATTATCCTCCGTCGAAACTTTACAATTGTTCTCATAATTAAATCAACATTATATTATATTTAACCATTTCTAATAGTATATATCCAAACAAAGACTATTTCCATCCTTCCGCACCCAATACGTTCCAGACAAATTATCCTCCGTCGAATCCTTGCAAACGTTCTCATAATTAAATAAAGGTCCTATTATCTTTAACCATTTCTAACAGAAGACAAACAAAAGACAATTTCCATCCTTCCGCGCGCAAATACTTCCCTGGTAAATTTACCTCCATCGAATCCATCCGTATTCTCCTCATCCCGCTTAAAGCCGCGAGGAGTTCTCGGGTTAGAAGAGATTTTCCACGGCGGCCATGATGGCTGAGGCCTCCCTCGCTTATCGGCCGGGCGAAGAAGGAGAAGGTGGAGAATGGCAGAAATGGAGAAGGAGAGAGACGTGTTGAAGAGAGGAAGAAGAACGGAGGACGGCCAAGAAGGAGAGTGATAAAGAGAAACCGAGAGAGAGAGAGAGAGAGGAACTTCGGGTCAATACTTTGGAGTCGAAGCGCTCTCGCTCCTCTAGCATCGTGAAAGCGTGTATCTACTGGTCCAGAGAGAGGGTCGGAGGCAGGGGTGGGAGTGGAAAGAGGGGTGGTGAGGTTGGTAAGAGGGGTGAAGAGAGAAGAGAATCGTATCAGCGCACCCCATTCCGGATGGCACGCGCGCGCGCGCGCCAACAGCTCGTCCACGATTGGCGGTGGCAGGAGCCCTAAGGGGTGGGACGAGGTGTGAGAAGCCAGGAGGAAACGACGAGAGGAAGGGAGGGTCGAGCGGTTAATTGATTTAAGCGAACCTACCCCCTCCTATCGTTTTCTTCTCTCCCTTTCTCGAGACTATCCGGTCCAGACCAGTTAGAAGATTCTGCGTTAGCGACTGCTGACTGAACGAGCCGGGGCAGGTGCTTATCACGATCATTTGATCTTCGTTGGTCCACCTTGTCCGAAACGATTAAGGGATACGGGGAAATTTCGGAGGAAAGATGCTTGGAGGAGTGACCAGCGATATGAGGATTGATGGAATTTCGCTATGTTATTTGATTTTCTTTGGTCCACCTTATCCAAAATGATTATGAAATGCACGTGGATTTTGGAGGGTGGGTACTAGAAAAGAGTGGTCTATCATAGGACGATGAGATGAGTTCCATGAGATCGTTTTGTTTTCGTTGGTCCACGTTACGTAAAACAATTAAGGGATGCGCCAAAATTTCAGAGGGTAGATACTTGAAGGAGTGGCCAGCGATACGAGGATTGGTGGAATTTCGCTATGTTGTTTGATTTTCGTTGGTCCACCGTATTCGAAGTGATTAAGAAATGCACGTGGATTTTGGAGGGTGGGTACTAGAAAAGAGTGGTCTATCATAGGACGATGAGATGAATTCCATGAGATCGTTTTGTTTTCGTTGGTCCACGTTACGTAAAACAATTAAGGGATGCGCCAAAATTTCAGAGGGTAGATACTTGAAGGAGTGGCCAGCGATATGAGGATCGGTGGAATTTCACGATGTTATTTGATTTTCTTTGGTCCACCGTATTCGAAGTGATTAAGAAATGCACGTGGATTTTGGAGGATAGGTGCTAGAAAAGAGCGATCAACAATAGAACGATGAGATGAATTCCATGAGATCATTTGACTTTCGTTGGTCCACGTTGTCTGAAACGATTAAAAGATGCAGCGTGATTTTCGGAAAGCAAATGCTCAAAACTGGTGGATCTTGATTCAACAAGAAGATTGGTTAAATTCCAGAAGATCATTTGACTTTCGTTGGCCCACTCTGTCTAAAACAATTAAAGAATGCGCAGAATTTTCTGAAGTATAAATCCTAGAAAGGAGTGATCGTCGATAAGAACTAGGATTAATCGAATTCCTCTCAACCTCAAGCTCGCTCCGTATATTTAAAGATCAAACTAAAATTGTACCTAATAAAGATTAATCGTCTTTCTTATCATTCTTTTATTAAGTATTTTTCCACCGTACCCACCTTAAGTGCCAGCGAACGCTTATCGCCCGAAACGTACCGTTGCGCTTCCTGCAATTCATTTCGACGTTCGGCTGAACGAGTGAACGAAGTCCAAATGGGGGGAGAGAAGCATGTGGACGTCTCCGAGCTGGAGTCGGGGTTGCTGTGCTAGCTGGTCGCTGATTGGCAGAGCGCTGGTCGTAGGAGGGCGGAGGGTTGAAGGCGTTCGAGGGGTGAGTGAACTAAAGTCGGAGGAGAAAGGCATCCGGGTGGATGAAAAGAGACGAGTGAGGTGGTGGAGGAAGGGAGGAGATGTTGAGATGGATCGTGGATGAACTGAGGAGAGGAGAAAGGAGAGGGTGAAAGGCGGAGAAATATTCAGCGAGGAAGAATGTCTTCTTTCCGGATGGAATAGAAGAGGAGGAAGAAAGGGTCGAGAGGGAGGGGACGAAAACGGAAAGAAGGAAGTGGAGAAGGCACATGGAGAGAGAGAGGAGATGGAAAAGCAGGAAAAGAAGAGAGAGGAGGAGGACAGGAGGAGATGCCTCGTGAAGCGCCATCATCAAGCATTTATAAGGTATAGCGGTATATTTATCACGAGGAACTCTCTTTCCTCTCGTGAATTCTCTCCTCCGCGAGAACACGAAAAAGGACAAAAGAGGAAGAACGAGGAAAACAGATGCAATCACCCTGAGGATCATCGGCAGCTGCAACAGCGATGCAAAGAGGTGCGAACCGAAAGACCGATTACCGAAAATCTTTTTTTATCCGTACATTATTCAGCCCATTTGGTGCGCGACGGTGGATTGCTGTAAAAGCACCAGAAAATTACTCGTTGTAGTTCGATAATGCTGAATCGAGTCAAGTGCTTTTCCATCGCGTCTCTTTAATACTTTCTTCTCTTCTCTCTCTTACAGCTAATCGTATGGGCCGAACGAACCATCTCCCTGCCCCTCTCGCAGTGAGAAAAAAAATCCATCAATCACAATCCTCCCAATAATCACGCCTCACGATTTTTCTCCCAAAGCGAGTCCAACCGGTGCGATGCGACTGCATTCTCCGTAAGAAGAGAAGATACTCGGATAATCCGAGGGAGCTTTGGATTAATATCGAGCTGTCAGCAACCGAAGCTAGTGGATCTGCTCGAGCACATGCGACTCGGCATATGCTCAAGAATATACCGACGAGCGCCACAAGAGTGAGAAAGGAAAACTGACGAGTGTGCGCGAGAGCAACGACGATACCATGGAGGGAAGAAAAGAAATGGAGGGCGGGAGAAAATGGTCACTGGCGAAGCTCAGCGAACGGCCGTTTTGTTATTGGAATTTGATGATCCCCCGCGAGGCCGTCCCACGAGAGCAACGCGACGTAAATATTTGCTGGGTAATCCACCCTTAGTTGGCTCACGCACTTGCTACGTTGAACCTGGCACCCTGCTGCTTTCAGCGGGGCACGCCCGTTCGCCTTTTTCACCCTTTTCAACTTCACGTTTCAGATGCTCGTACCTAACGCAATGATATTTACTCATCTTCCATTTATCGTTAGAGCACCTTCACTATTCTCACCAATCAGCGCCCTAAATTGTTTTCATTGATTAAATTAATTTTATTTATTCCGCGATGTGCAGACATTAATGTTTATTTTAATAATAATGGACATCGTCGTCCTTCCGGTCCACGTATGTTTTTATCGTATGACTTCAGCATCCTCCCGCGCCGCAATCGATCAGCAGATCGCTCAGCCTGGTGGTTACTTGTAATTTTCTTTTCTATCGCCGTTTGATTATACTACTTAGTCGTGCATTCTGAGACATTGTTTTTATCCGAACAATGCACGGAACAGGCTTGTTATTATACGCATACAATTAAAGATTATCGTTAACATGTACATATGTAGATATATTATGTTTTTTATTCTTTTCAATACCTGCATCTGTATAAAATCTAAATTGAATATGATTAATCACACGTAGATATCTTATTTATTTATTTATTCTCTTGAACATTTATTCTATTCTATTTATTCCATATGGTGTAAATCTATGCTTTTCAAAAAAATGTACTCGTTATAAAGAAAAAGTTTACCCCAAGTTAATCATAAATTATGTGATATCTCATTTTTTTACAAAATGGACTTACATCACTTTCAAAATAAACGGTCCATGTCTATCGACCCCTGTGAGTGCAATTAAATATGCGAAGATCGCAGTCCCTTTTTTTCTTCACACTTACACGAGGTCGTAGAAATCGAATCGCTTATTTCCATTCAACAGCTACACCTCTGGTCACCCCTTTACACGACGAGCACCGTGTTTATTATTTTGCGGGGTGACACCCACAGGCTTGCAGAAGTCACCCCTGCGTGACGCTCGAAAGGGTGTAATAATCCGTACCTGCTGTCGGCTGGTAAACGAGAGAGAAGCGATGCGCGTCTCACAAGGGACTGCGCACTGCGATGTGCAGAGACGAAAGGGATAAATCCATAAAATTAATCGGCCGTGAAATGGTCGACTCGCGTGGCGCCGTCGACGTTCGAGTTAATCGCGAAAATTGTAATCGATTTCATCCCGTGTTCTGTTCAATCGTGAATTCCGTCAACGATAACCATACACTTACCGAGGATAGAAAATCAATGAAAGAAATTATAATCTCTGAAAAATAGATGGCTCTAATTCTTAATGCATTGTTGACCGGTCACGAATTAACTCGTGTTTGCATTTATGTAATGAATCTATCTATAGTGTTATCTATCTCAATTTGCGAAACCCAGCGCAATATAGAATATAGAAATAATAGTCGGTGATGTGGGATAGCTTCTGTGCAAAATTGCCAGTCAACAATGTGTTAAGATTATACAAAAAATAAGTCACTCCCTTTACGGTCGTGCCTAAAAAAGGAGAACTTGCCGATTAAACGATATCGTTGCTTCGATCTATAAAAATTAACTCGACAGTTGTTTTCAGATTGCGCTTCGTCGAGCGTTTTTACGAAATACACGACTTTTTTTTAGGCACGACCGTAAAGGGAGTGACTTATTTGTTATTCCTCGTCTATTCTTAATACTACCGGAGCACCCTCAGACCCAGGCCTAACCGGACGATTTTCAAACTTCGCGATGGTACATGCGCGGCATATGTTACGGGTAATCCCGCGTTGATCTCGTTTAATGCTACGCCCATTAATAATGTAACGAGGTTGCGACCCTGCAATACGGAGAGTAGAAGAGATGATTAATGATCGTCGCTTCTCGCGAGATGCACGAGGTTGGACCCTCCGATCACCCATTAGCAGCACAAAAAAAAGGACGAGGAGAATGTCATTGAACCTACAGACCTTTTTCCAGTTTTTAGGTAGGTACTTCCGTGATTACCTGAAACATATTAGAAGATAACAAATAATACGTCTTTTTTTATCTTTCGTTTCTTCATAGTCGTGAACGTCACGAACCTTCTCACAGTGGGCCAAACGGCGATTTTCACGAAAGTCAGAATATCGAGTATGTCGAGTTTTATGAGATTCGTGAAACACTCGGTGCATGAGTGGAACATTTAATAAAGCATTAGACTACAACAACATGCAACCGCTCGTCGACAACTGCACGCAGTAATCGTTAATCCATTACATATAATAATCGATGCTAGACGTAATAACCGTAACGCGAACATTCAAATAGAATTATTCATAAACCCAACATCACCCGAAATCGAATTGTATCTTAGAAACTCCTCGTAAAAAAATCTAAAGTGCGTTAAAAGGAAAGAAAAACAAATTACACGCTCTCTTATCAATTCTTACATAGTATCCTTGAAGAATAATAAATCTAAATCTAAATACTTACTTCCTCTACTAGCCAAAGCACGGAATCATCTCCGTTTTAATCAATCCTACCTAGTCCGAACCTCAGTCCCTTCTCCGACTCGTGATCGTGTCGGATGCACACACGAGTGCACGCTCACGCCCACCTTCTTGTAGAATTTTCGGCGGGGACTCTTCGGCAAATTCTTCCTTATTCCGCCCTAATTCGAGGGAACGACCGCTGTAAAACGAATCAGAGGGGGATCATGCCTCGGGATTCCTTCGCTCGATTACCCTCCGGACGCTCGTTCCTTCCATCCCCGTCTTTTCAGTCTCTGAGC
Organism: Tiphia femorata; assembly: GCA_944319695.1. Lineage (NCBI taxonomy): Eukaryota > Metazoa > Arthropoda > Insecta > Hymenoptera > Tiphiidae > Tiphia > Tiphia femorata. The sequence goes on from OX090902.1 coordinate 10,446,201, forward strand.
CCCGCCACACCCGTTTCACTCCACGGCTCGAAGATCGCCGACTCCACCTCGAAGATTCGGCAGGAGAGAATGGAAAATCGAGCGAGGGGTCCGCTCGTTCGGGATCGGCGAACGAGCGCCGCGGAGCAATCGCGTATTCCACGGGTGGCGTAGGTAGACGGTGGGTGCTCGTGGTACCATCCTTGGGGGCACCATCCCCGATTGCTTTTCTCCGAAGCTTTCCAATTTTTATTTCCAAATCGTCGCGCAGAACTTTTGCCGTGCCTCCGATAAACTCTGTCTCTACCTCGGGGTTTTTTTTGTTTTAAGCACGTTGATTGTTTTTTGAGAAAGATCCATCGACCCTGTCTCCGTTGACGCTGAATATTCTTATCGTTTTGCTGCGAGAGAATCCGAACTGTAGAGCTATTTCGATCGATTCATCCTGCGAAGGTAATTAAAGATTGGTGGATTATGAGAGTTTTGGCGCGTTCCAGTAAAATCGTTCGACTCTGTCTCAGGTGACGGTGAATATTCTTATCGTTTTGCTGCGAGAGAATCCGAACTGTAGAGCTATTTCGATCGATTCATCCTGCGAAGGTAATTAAAGATTGGTGGATTATGGGAGTTTTGGCGCGTTCCAGCAAAATCGTTCGACTCTGTCTCAGGTGACGGTGAATATTCTTATCGTTTTGCTGCGAGAGAATCCGAACTGTAGACTGTTTCGATCGGTTCACCCTGCGACGGTAATTAAAGATTGGTGGATTATGAGAGTTTTGGCGCGTTCCAACAAAATCGTTCGACTCTGTCTCAGGTGACGGTGAATATTCTTATCGTTTTGCTGCGAGAGAATCCGAACTGTAGAGCTGTTTCGATCGATTCATCCTGCGAAGGTAATTAAAGATTGGTGGATTATGGGAGTTTTGGCGCGTTCCAGCAAAATCGTTCGACTCTGTCTCAGGTGACGGTGAATATTCTTATCGTTTTGCTGCGAGAGAATCCGAACTGTAGACTGTTTCGATCGGTTCACCCTGCGACGGTAATTATAGATTGGTGGATTATGAGAGTTTTGGCGCGTTCCAACAAAATCGTTCGACTCTGTCTCAGCTGACGCTGAATATTCTTATCGTTCTCTGCGAGAGAACTTAAACCGCAAACTGTTTCGATCAATTCACCCTACAAAGGTAATTCAAGATTGTGGATTATGGGAGTTTCGGCACGTTCAAGCAAGCTCCTTCAACTGCATTCTTTCTGTCAGTAAACAATCTTATCATATTGCTGTGAAAGAATCACAATCGCAGACCACTTCGATAAATGCACTTTACGAAGCTCGTGGATAATCGAAAAAAATTCATAGAAAAAGGAATTTGGAAAATAATGCACCGACTCCGTATTAGGCGGAGTCTCAAAATTCCAGACCACTCGGAAATCTTTTCCTTTCGCTCGCGCTGCGGCTCCTGGGGTAAGTGAGAACGGTGGAAACGCCCGTTTTTATTGGACGAAATAACGTTTCATTATTCAGAGAACAGGAGTACCGAGCCGCCAGCGCACCGTTCTAGCCCGCGAGACGAGGAGACGTTCGCCACGACGCAGTTTTATTCCTCCTCCGCCAATGGACGCCTGAAAACGGGGAAAAGGGCGCGAGCGCGTGGAGGTGGCTGCTACGACGTCACCGTCGAGACTCCGCGCTCGCGCCTCCTACAATTTTAGAGGCGTCATTTCGTTGCGTGAGAAGGTAGTGGGGAAAAGCAAGACCGAGAGAGGTTGTTACAACCGCGCCGAAAGAGATGAGCCGGTTGTCCATGCACGAGAGGATTGCGCTCCTTCCACTTCTCCCTCTTTTATGCGTTTCTGCCCCTCCATTATTAAGACGAACACGCGTAACGAACTCGCAAAGAGTTTTATCACGCGCCTCGCACTTGTCACGGCCATTCTCCCTTTTCCCTTGCGTTTTCGAAGCTAAGGGTACGAGGTGAAACGAAAGAAAGAAAGGTGAAAATTCCATGCGCTCTTCTACGTTGGAATTAATGATGTTAACTTGTTGAAGTAGAGCTTGTATGAGAAAGTGTATTTATGCAGAGATGCTGTTTACGTTGGAGTAGTTTGCTACGTGATGCGTGTGCATTTATACGCTTGCTTCGGAGACGAAGACTGTGCATGGTAAAAATCTGTGTAATTATTATCCCTTGGGATGAATACGAGATGCATACGCTTTGATACGATCACTTCTTTTTGGAAGACGTTCGGACGATCCAACTCGTTATAAGTGAGTTCGGTTCGTACATCCCTTCTTCTTTTGTCGGTGGATTTAGCTTACGCCATCTACCATGTTATTCTCAACTATTTTGCGCGTCTCGACGTCTCGACTGAGCGTTTACCCGTGGTGAAATTGCGCACCCCTCGTTTGGAGTTTTTCCAATGTACCAATGATGGGGAGTTTATAAACCGTGGATCAGACCCAGACCCATGCAGATTTTCTAAATGACCCACACGTTGGTTTTTATTATACTTATTTTTCACCTATAAATGTAATTTTTAACCATTGTCCCCTCCCCCTTTCCAAGTGACGCCAGTGAACATAGTGAGCCACGAGCTAGTACTAAAAAAGAGAATTAACAAAATTTTACCCACATTTCAAAAAGGTTCCTCATCACTGTGATACATCATCATCGATTCTTACTGTGCGCGCAGTAGCGCTCGTATACTGGATATGATAGTGCTACAGTACAATTACCAACAGTTTATTAACCCTTGTGTGTATAACTGGTGTACAGTAAGACCTGTTTTTATGCGATTTTTTATGTGCGATTTTTCCATTTACCGCATAAAAAAAGTTTTTTTAAAATGTGTTGCAAACGAAAACCTTATGAATTTACGCGAAATTTTTTTTGTATGCGATTTCTTTTATACGGTCCCTATCCCCCGCACAAAAACAGGTTTTACTGTATAACCGAGGTACCTGGATAGTTTTAGTAAGACTTTTACAGATTTTGTTAAACAGCCGTGTAGCCCGTTTGGCACAGCAAATCAACATATTTTACGTTACAACTTTAAATGGGCCGTCCTCTCACCCGTACTTTTGCAGCGCTTTGACCTTAGATGCGTGTTAGAAACATGTGTAGACGTAAACTTGCTTACTTATGTATATGTATAGAGCCAATTTAAAGTACGAGTGAAAGAGTACGGTCCATAGAGTTCTAATATAAAGTATCTTAATTTGCTGCATATATGTAACACCACGGCGCAGATATCAACCTCTCACTCTCGCCATAATTATACTATGCTCTCACTTCGTACTTTGGCGCAACTACGCATGCGTGCGTTCAATGGAGCTGCTAACGCATGCGCATATGTTCGAAAGTACGATGTTCCGTCTCACTTTTTCGGCGCCGCTCCCGCTTATAGGAAATATACGTGGCTAGCAATATAGGAGTATTACATATATGCAGTAACTTGACGAACATTTCCCCAAATGACGTCACAGCAACATGCACGTGAGCATACAAATGTCTCTTGTATGTACCGTTGATCGAACAGAGCACTGCAATTACCCGTGTACCCGGCTCGCCCGAAGGCTCCTTTTCTACACCCATAAGCGTGGATTCTCTTTCACAATCTCTTCTCGATGGTTTTACCCAGAAGTAAATTATCTTGACACTTTTAATCCTAATTTATAACAAAGTGTTGATAAGGCCGTTTTAGATATAATAGATCCTTTATATTAGTTTTTCTTCGTAGGATATACATTTTAGTTATTTAAAATAATTGAACTGTCTTGTCAGTGTAGGTTCGACGGTTCGACTAGAGGTCGAACAATCGAATACTTTCACTGCGCGACCAAACCATATCACATCACTACAGAAGTAGACAAGAATCTGATTTGATTTTATCTAAAGTAGATGAGAATGTGATTCGACGAATTGAACTGAACTATTCTGAATATTTCACTTTAGTTGTGAAAGGAAGGCAGCTAATAAAGCGCGGAAATAATAATTTGAACGAATAACTTGAAACGCCATCTATGACGCTTTTAGCGAATCGATAATCGATTCTACAGAGCATAGTCCGTCAAGAATTTCCGGTTCCGGTGCTCCCTCTCCAGTTTCCCACTGTTTGCAAGATGGTGAGTCTCGAAGTGATATTTATTAAAATCCATTTTTTTATTGGGAATCGCGGATAATTTATATCAAGTTTTACGCGCTACATATAAAGCGACTAATTATACGCTTAAAAGAACAAATATTTTGTCGTATTGAAATACCATAATGCACTATACGAGTGAATGTCAAAGAGCTGTTTACTCACTATTTTGGAAAAAAATAAAATATAGACACTTGAATTACTGCTTTGACACTTTCAAAATGTGCTTCAATTTAAACATACATTCTTTATCTTAGTTTTTTTCGATATCTATATGAAATATGAATTTTGCACATAACCTTATAGTTACCTGTCATTCATATGTAATGTCTTGTTATTAAGAACCATTGCATGTTTATTTTCTGTATAATATCATTTTATGTAAAATATTTTCTTTCAGGCGCTCGTTATACCAGAAAAATTCCAGCACATTCTTCGTGTAATGGGCACGAATATAGATGGTAATAGAAAGGTTATGTTTGCCATGACGGCGATCAAAGGTGTGGGACGCCGTTATGCCAATATTGTTCTCAAAAAGGCTGACATTGATTTGGACAAACGTGCCGGCGAATGTTCAGAAGAAGAGGTACTCTCATGTTAAATTTCTGTTGTAAAATATCTTTCATAAAAATAGTAGTCATAAATGTGTGTCTGAAGTTTTGTATACATATCATGTTATACTTTCTATTATAAATATAATTTAATGTATAAATATACCTTTTTGCAGGTTGAAAAAATTGTTACTATTATGGCTAATCCAAGACAGTACAAGATTCCAGATTGGTTCCTCAATAGGCAAAAAGATATTGTAGACGGAAAATATTCACAGGTACATAAACGCATTGAAGTATTATAATATTACGTATGTATTAGTTTTCGGATACCGGTAAGCATTGCACAAAAACACGACTGATTGTAACAAATATTATGTATTAATCAGATGGTAGATTGTGCAAGAATAACAGCATATCGGTTTGTTCTTTATGAATTGGATTAACGAATATACAACCGAAATTAATATGCAACAATTAAAATACGTTACTCATATATGCTCAATATGTAGACACATTTTATCCTTTGTCATTGCGAAAAAAAGTCAATGTTAATTTTTACAGCTTACCAGTTCCAACTTGGACTCTAAAATGCGTGAAGATTTAGAACGTATGAAGAAGATTCGAGCTCACAGAGGTTTGCGTCACTATTGGGGTTTGCGTGTACGTGGTCAGCACACTAAAACCACTGGCCGCCGTGGACGTACAGTAGGTGTATCGAAAAAGAAATAATTTTATATATTACGTGTTCTAATAAACTTATAAAGTACACACTTTTGTGAAATTTTTATTTATTTCTACATGACTTTATCGCCCAGCTTATCCCAAGAGTAGTAGAAGCAAATTGATTATCGGAATATGTATCGCTATAATAATTCTAAATCTAATTTCTTAATTAATATTGAGCGACGAGAAATTTTTTTTATCAACATTTATATCGTTCTGTACTTATAACATTATAACATTGTATAGTGTGTTACATTTGTACACTTTATCGTTTGTTTCAAGGCAGTTTCATTGTAAAGTGTAGGTTCGAGTATATATACATGCCATTTTAATTACTAATTACAGGAATTATTTGCTTGCTTTAATGAGGCAACTTTCAATAAAACTAATTCAATCATTTTTTAGAGAACCATTGCACATATTACTTGCAAGAAGCTTACTTAAGGTATAGTTATAATTGATTACAACTGTTTTAATAAAGCACGCATGTGCTTTAAGATGACTTACTTGATGAATTCTAAATGCTTCAACATAGTTTGCACATTTTACATTATTACAGAACACGTATGAAAAAACTGTAGTATCGAATACGACATGTAAATTATTTAGCAATGTGTCTAATGGTATTTGACAATCTCACAAAAATTATTGGGGAATGCCGTAACATGCTTATTTACAAACAGTAAGAGTTTCCAAAAATACTTTAGGGACCTTTCCTCGTTGTTTACCTCTAATTCCCATGAGATAATCTTCATCTCCAGGTATTTTAAGAACATAGATTACCTACAAGTGAAACTGGGTATTAAATTTAATTTAATACACTCAAGTAAGTATTTATAGCTATAGAAAGACTTCACTATTCTATAGTCCTTTAAACAAGCCCTTTAGTGATTACATTAACATTAATCTTAAATGTATATAATAGATTTCAAGAATAATATATACTTAAATATATGCCTATATAACATACAGAGCCTGTAAATAAAGTTTAAGCAGGTGATACCTAAGTAGAGTAATTACAGTTGACATGCTGCAGAACTATATTACAGTAATATGGGACATACTAAATTAAAAAGCATTTCATAAGTGAAATGAATCATATTTATTGAATACATGCATAATTCGAATAAATATCCATTTACATGTTTTCACCCATGCAACACATTTTTTATATTTGTTTATATATCTTAGTTTACTATTGACGTCGAAATATACAGATAGAACATTATTTATCTACAGTTATGCTACTTTCATGAAAGTACAAAATTAATTTACATTGCTTATATTTACGTAACACTATATACCTGAATAAAATTAACATGCTCTATATTTTATATAATAAGTATATTGCCATTGTCATAAAATGCAAATGTGAAGAAATTGAATTGTCTTAAGGTGAGTATTATAGAAAGTTGTTTGTTCACTATCTTTCTTTTTAATGACATTAAATTTGAAGAAGCTCGTAACACATGCACTAAACTTTCAGCACCTCTTATACATGAATACCTTACACGCTCGTGGAGCTTCATGTACGTTTGATAATAAACATCGTATATCTTGCACATTGTTTTGAGTATGTTACATATTACTACTTTCTAAATTTGAAAGCTTCATGAAAATACTAATCTGGGTGCTCTTAAAAACAGATTCTATTTATTGCAAGATAATATGTCTTATATGAATGCGCAATAGTATTATTTTATGCGTAAAATTATTGTGAAACAACACAGTATTTATTTTGATGAAAAATGTTATAACGAGACTATTACTTCAAATGGAATTAATTATGAAATCTAACGTGATCTTTCTGGATGATCTTGCAGTGTAATATTATGAACAAAAAATTTTGTCATTGTGACTTACATCTTGGAATACATCATGCTGTTCAGATAAGAGTGTATAGGTCTAATATATTTCTACTGAATTATATGACAAAGTTTGTTACCTCATCTTGCATAACACTCATTTCGCTTTCATCCCTTGCTTCATAATCATACAGTACTCTTGCAAGATCTTGTCCATTTTCCGTTGGTGAAGTATTAGTCGGTGGGGAAGTCGTGTGATAAGGACCCCCAGTTAAGCTGGGAGGGATAAATTATAAATTGAATGAAATATATGATAAATCTGGCGCAAACATTGTGTTCGTTAATAAAATATGCTAACGACTGAAAATAATTTTATTGAACTTTAAAATTAAACAACAACGGTCAATGTGTGTTAGAATGTTAATTTGAAACATTATAATAGGCATAAAAAAGAAGCAGATGAAGCAAAAAATATATTATAATGCATACAGAAGATTATGATAACCAAATCATATCTAAAAACAACAATGTAAAAAAACTACTTTTAAGAAAAATAAAGAAATATATTGTTATCGTATAGAAAAAATACGGATATAAGACATCAACCATGTACACATACATTGTACTTACAGTATCTTAAACAACAATTACACATATTTTCACAAATACATTTACTAACATGTCTACACATCTTTTGTACTAAGCCATTTGCCTGCCTTCAATTGTAATTATGAAGGTAGGAAGTAACATGCAATGGCAATACATTTCGTATTACTAGATATGCACATTTATATTGACAGGTTAAACAAATACGTACAGTAAATTGGATAGTACAGAGATTTTTCTATGAAATAACACAGATGCAATAATTTTAATAATTGCTTCATACATCAATATTAAATAGCACTTTTCATAAATATATTTTATTTCCTGGTGCATGGTAATTACAACTTCAATAATTGCAATAAAATAAAAATTACTTAATGCATGTATAGACTGTATACTAATTAAGAGGAGTCAGCTTATTACGGATAAAAGAGTTTAGTGATTATGTTGATTTTTGTTAGATGTTCAGGGATTAGTTATTCGTTTTTTACGTGAACTATGTGGCTGTGTGAAACTAGATTTTAGTAGTATTTGTGTCAAATGTAGCAGTCACATAGGAAGAACCAGCAAGAGATTGATGTATAGGTGAGTTTTGAGACTGTGTGGGTGAGGGGGTTAGCTCGATCACTTCTTCGCTGTTGACTCGCAGCAAAGGACTCGGCTGACGCGCCCTGCAACCCCAACCATGCAAGCAAAGACAGAAAATAGAGAAAGAATGTTAGAGAAGGAAATTTCTAAGCAAGAAGGAAATCATAGCTAAACCAAATTAATCCCCACCACCGTGACTAAAGCTTCTTACAATTGTTCAGACAAAAAGATTAAGTTGTACCTATTGTAAATATATGAAGGCACTTCAATAAAGCACTTTCCAGTATTATGAACTAGTTTTAATCTCATACATCTTAATCAATTATAATCTTCAATTTATAGAACAATAAAAGACAGGGGTAACATTTTAATAATATAAAATGAAAGTAAAGGCGATAACCAAACAAATCATTGCTTTGGAAATAAAAAGAAGCTCTACAGTCGTAAGTTACTATATCTATCAATAGTTCTACCTACTTAATGCAATGATTTGTACGAATGAGTAATGGTTCTAAGCTTTCTCTAAATACTTTAACAACATCATGTTATAGCGCATTTTGACATTCCACATTTCATAAGCATTACTCACTCGCATCACCAAAGTGTGGGATAGCTGTATAAAGAATATTGCGAAAGTACACCATGTGGGCTGTCTAGGATAGTAAAACAAAGAAAAAAGGAGTCAACACTCAATTTAATAAACTTACCCTGCAAGTTCGCGTTGTAAATCCTGCATAGTTGCATGACACTGTGCATAATGACGTGCTTGTGCTTCAACAAACTCATGCAAGCATCGTAGATGTCCAGCCTGCGAGCTAGAGACACCTTCCAACAAGAGTTTCACAATCTCTCCCTGACGATCAAACTCTGCTTGTGCCACCCTCAGCTCCCTCTCTGCCTAAGTTTAGTAATAGTTTCCATACATTCTTTGCTTTTTTACAAAAATGTTCTATTTACTTTACAAAATAAGGAACTGTATATACACAACATGTACGTGAGTGTAATGAAATGTTTACAACTATAAAATGGCTGCATACAGAATTGCATGTTTACAATACATTCTTTAAAAACGAACAATGCATAAATAATAGAATGAAGAATTAACATAGTCAACGAATGGGTGACATCTGCATATAGTTGATTTAATAAATATCAACAGACATTATCCAAACCGTTTGTATATGAATTTTAAGTATTGTCATGAGCTGTATTGATTTCATTTTTAAAATGCTAAAGTTCTCAAAATGACAGAAATATCGATGTACAGGACATAATCGTCGACACAATAAATCTGTATTCCGAAGAACTGGAATCATTAACTTCTTTAATACCTGATCGAGTAACACTTCAGGTGATACCCCAGTCTCCTATGAAATGCAGCAATGTATGGGACAAAGCACACAATAAACATATAACATAGAGTACATAATACAAGAATGTAGATAATGTCAGAACTTACACTCTGTTGGCCCAGCATGCTTCTCGCTTTTCTAACTCTATTTTTTGATGCATCTAAGTCTAACCTGTGAACAAAAGAAGAGCATAGTTAGTTTGAATTCATCCAACGATACGTAGGAAAATACCACAAAGTGAATTATAATGTACAGAAATCAATATACCGTTTTGTTTCCAAAATTGCCATCTCCTTAGTAATCGTTTTCATTTCTCCATCTAAAAACTTTCTCAATGGTTGTATATAACAGTTAGCTGCTGTACTAATAAAATCTCTTTCTATCTGTCCTAATTTTTGCTGGCATTGCCCTACTTTTATTAAGGCACTACCTATAACATTTATACAAACATAAATTGGTACAATGTCAATATAAGTTAATATGTTCGGATAAAAGTAATTTTATTTACGTGTTAAGTATCGTAGAAAAGATGTAAATAAAAACTCTACCCACCATAAGGTATTCCTGGACCAAAATCACTTCCAGCTTCTATCATATCAATACCAACATATTCTAAGTTGCTTAGCCTGTTCGGTTTTTTCTTATCGATCTTCTCATAAAAGAAATCTTCGATTCGATTGCCTATATGGAATTTATGATATAAAAGTGTAAGGCTAATAGACTAAAGAGAAAAGTATAACAAAAAGCGCATAAAGAAAAATCCTTGTACTTATTAAACACAAAAATACCTTTCTAGTTAATATGCTATACCTGGATTAGGGGTAAGCACAGCTTCCATGTTCCTTAATATTTTTTCTGTCCAAGTCTTAGTTGCATTTGCCCTTTCCGAAAGATGTTCCAAATGTGCATCCAGTACAGTCTTCTCCGATGTTCCTAATGTTTCTTCTGTCAGCTACGTAAAAAAGAATAACCTTGCGCTATTAGCGTATAAATATTCAATATGTACACTTACAATCTTTAACATACAACATGTGCTATTAGAGTTTAAAAGTGATACTATAGAAAAAAATAGATGCTTTGGAATCAAAAGTGAAAATTTTGAGTTCGCTTCTTGCAAATCTCATTGTCGCTAATCAAGTTTAAACTCCAATTTGCCAAGAGAATGATAAATAACAATGATCATAATAATGTAAATGAATAGAGTCGGCTATTCTGTATAGTCTGAGTCATCATACATTGTCAATGTACAGTAGCAAATTCGTACAGTAAAATATTTTCGACTAATCGTTTGATTTCATGGTGAAAGTACAATTAAATTCGTCCGAACGCAAGTGTAAAGTGTTCACACGAACAGGTATTAGAGTCTAATTACTATTGACTGCTTTAATATTCGTTATATTGAATACAGAACGCGGACAGAAACATGGGTACGATCTTGTCGCATAGAGAGACTCGAACTCTTTAAATTAAACAAAACTGACATAACCACTGTAAATTTGCCAAAGTTTAGAAAAACTCGAAAACCATCCTCTAATCCTGTTTTTTTTAGACGAAAGTAGAAAATGTCAGAAGTGACAGCATTTGCAAGACACAGTCGCGCACTTTGAGCACAACTTCTGACGCTTCTAACATTCCAATTGTTTGTTAAAACAGTGAATTATCACCTGCACAACCCTGCTGAGAGCGGCACCCGCATCTTTCACTAACTTCTTCACGTTGAAGTCCATTTTTGCGCCGAAATCAACGTAAATTTTCAGCTATCACCTAGCCACTCTTTATTTTCTATCGATCACTAATACTGCGTGTCTCCGCAGTGCGGCGCCATGATGTAATCTGCGCACGCATCTCATTCGAATCGAATCAAGCGAAAACTAAGGCGCGCTATATAATGCAAAACTTATATTTCTAACGATTGTATTTATTAAGTAGAATATTTATTATTTACTTAATCCTATCTAAAAATATGCATTGCATACACAAACATCTTTTCGGCACTACCTCGTATAAGGTTTCTTAATCGCCATACAAAACAATGCCGACGATTATTTGTTAACAGTAGTCCTTTCGATAAGTCAGTAGATGTTCGAATTGATTCGAGACGCGACCCATTGGTTTGTTTATTTGAGGTCTCGTCAAGCGTTACAATGGTCGTAGCAACCCCTTTCTTCGTCAACAAATAAGTTCGAATGTCTACACGTCATTTAAACTTTTAAAGGGCGTAGTTGGTTCCCTGTCGCTGATTGAAATATCGAATATTATTGTATATTTAAACTGCACACTTGAGCACAAGTATAACCTTAAAACAACGAAATCTACATTCCTCGCTGCTTCCTTGCTTCAAATCAAATCTACCCATTAATTTGGAATCACGATCCATTATTATTGTTTGTTTATTTGAGGTTTCGTCATGCGTTACAATCGAGCAATCGCTCACCTCGTAAACAAACAAATGTTTCGAACCTACACGTCACTTAAATCCTTAAGGAATTCTATCTACTTACACCACTGCTTCTAAAATCAGGAAAAGTATTGTAAATGATTCATCAACAGAGGGGCTCTGCGATTTACCCCATGGCACCCTGTTGCTTCGCGCACGTGACTCACTCCTTAAACTACACAAAGTCGTCTTCGATTCTTGATTTCTCTCAGTCCGCGTCGAGTCTTCGTTTCGAGCTCGTCGCTTTGAAATTTCAATTAATCTTCGAATGTTTTCGCGAAATGTCGCCGTTAGAACAGTTGATGCGTATTAATATATTAAATCTCGCGAAAGTGATAGACGCTTCGATGAAAATCGAAATTCTCATTTCTAACCTCTTGCTCACCTAAGTCTGCACCGCTTTCTTTATTTAATATTCTCCGGCTTACTTTTCCACAAGCGCACGTACCTTCGCGCCTAGGCGAATCCTTGAAGATGTTCAGCATCTTGAAAGAATGGGTAAGATAGGACGGATCAGTTGTAATCCTTGGAAAAATATTTCCCACGATGACGCATCCTGCTGGTGTATCTCACTTGGAAAAAGCTCGTTACAATAATATACATATACTCATTGTCGGCGTGATTGTTTTTATCTTTGCAAGCGAAAGGTATAAAGAACCAGAGATAACAGAGAGGATTGCACCAAGAGAGTGTGTCGCGCGTGGATTCGTTTCATGAATGGACGATATTATTATCGACAAAAATCGCGCAAACAAACGAATCGACGCGGTCGCACGCGACATAAGAAATTCCACGCAATTTGGTTTACGAGTGCACCAGTGTTTCGATTCCTCGATTTGCAGTTACGAACGCGTGAGATTTCTTAATTCATAAGAATACGCAATTACCGTTCTCTCTTGGAAGATAGCGTGTCTTTAACAGTATATTAGTTCCTTTTCTTGTTGTTACTCTTGCTCGTCCCGCGAATTACTCAGACAAGTAAGTAGGCGATCGTCGATAGTGCTAATCGGAGAGTGGAAAAACATCTTGTAAGGAGCATGTCGTGTAGCTGATCGGTGAATTATTACCTTATCGTGCAATTTTTCACTCTGGACGGTTCTCTGTCGAAGGCCTTTCTTCTCTCCACAAAACCCTCCAACACATTACTGTTTACCGTAGAGTCAAGAGCGCGTTGTCTACTGCACCGGACGACATTATTAACCCTTTGCACTCGAGGCCTTTTTCGGAAATTCCTTTCGATTTCGAAATGTACTTGCGAGGGAAAAATATTTTATTATAGTGTTTTCAAAGCTCTCGAGATAAGCTACAAAGAATATGCGATACAAAATAGGGAGTTCTATTTAAGAAATTAACGGTGAGTTTCGCGTGGCCTTCAAATGCGGCCCACGAAGATCAAATCATTACCATCGGCTCATAGCCCATTTCAAGCCATACAACTTTTCTTTCAAACCATTTTTTTATTTATCGCACCGGTTCGGCGATATTTGAGTGTATCATTTAAAATGGGACACGCTGTATATAAAATATATGATTTTATACTTTGGAAGGTTATACAAGGTGTCCCAGTTTTAATAATGCACTCGAATATCGCTGAAACGGCTTAAATAAAACAATGTTTCAAACAAAAGTAGTAAGGTTTTGAAGGGGGCATAAAATGGTGTCATTGATTTGACCTTAGATAATCGTTTAAAGGTCACGCGAAGGTCATTGTAAATTTCTTAAATAGAACTCCCTATTTTTTATAGTATACTTTCATGGCTTATCTCCAGATCTTTCCAAAAGACTATGATAAAATACCTTTTCCCTCGAGTATATTTTGAGTTATAAGGCTTCAAAGTTACAGTACTGCCGGCATTATCATTGGCCCAAAATGTACCACGCGGAGATTCTTCAGTTGGATTAACATCACTTTCGGTGGTTGATCTAACCAATGAAGATCGGTGGTGGAAGGTATTGGCTTTTGCTCAATCGAGCACCTTGGGCAATCCTAATGCCAGTGGTACTGTAACTTTCAAGCATTATAACTCCAAATGTACTTGCGGGAAAAATATTTTATTATAGTGCGTTGGAAAGCTCTCGAGATACGCTGGAAAAATGTGCAGTAGAACAACGTAGGGGTTGTCATTAAAAAAATCGAAGGTGATCTTAATCTGACCTTGTCAATGTAGCTCAAGGTCGTATTAATTTTACTACGTAATACGTCACTAAAAACCCTATAACCTTTGTATAGAACGTTTTTTTGAAAAATCTGTATTTTTTTAAATATTAAGGGGATTCCACGTTTTAGGAAGGCTCTGTCGTTGACGTATTCAAATACGATTTCAAATATCATCGTCGTTCGACGTATCGTGTCAACCCAAATGGTGACCGGTGTCACCATTAAGCCCATTAGCCTACAAAGGGCTAAATCATAATTATTGTAAAAGTGTATCCGATTGGTTCCCGAGTAGTTTGTAAATACGGGATAGCCAATACTGAAAGAGCGAAGAGTTTAAGAAAGTCGTAACTTGTTCGTTTTCGATCTCTTTTCTTTTCTTCATATTACATTATATTTCCAAATAAAATAATAAACAACTTTCAAAAACATGTGTTTTTAACAGGTGTCTTTGTTTTGTATGATTTAGTCTTTCGGTGGGCCACCTTGCATGTATGTATATTACGGTGAACACGTAAATATAACAGACCCGAACTTCTCTGTAGATACTATTTACAATGAATATATAATAAATATTACAGTGTCAACGAAGACTTGATGAAAGGCAGGCGAATAACGGGCTCCAAAAACTTCGGGAAGTTTTGAAGGGTTCGAGAACATTTCCAGAGGCTGCACGTTCGAATATCACAGCGTCGTCTAATGCCATTCGTGAAAAGGATCCGCGTGAATTGCCAAGACCGGGTAGACGATCATCTTCCCGAGCAAGGATAAGCTCCATCGGAGGATGCTACATTAACGGTGCGTGCGATGGTAGCGGAGATTTCTCTTAATAATGCTCGAAGCGGTACACACGTACCGTGCTAATGTCGATCGTCTTTTCCAATCTCATTAAAACTGCTAACAAGGAGTAACAAACGTTTTCATCCAAATTGTAAAACATCCCATTGAATTACGTGTTACGTAGGTATACATACAGTATGTCTGATTTAAGTGGAAACAGGTAATTATTTCGTAAAAAAGTAAAGATACAAACAAATTTTTGAAACAAAAGTTGGTCGGTTGGAAAGGGCGCATAATAGGGCGTATTTTGTTTTTTTGTGATTGGAGGTATAAAGAACATTTCAAGGTCATCAGTGTTTTTTTAAATACAATGCAGTATTTTTGTATTCACAATGTGATAGCGGTTGCCGAGACGAGTACAACGACCTAAGTCCTAATAGACTAATTTGCTTATACTGTTCATTTGTTACAATGATTTATTACTTTTATATAGTCTTCATTATCGTTGCAGAGAGCGAGGTCACACATTTACGGGGTCAGAAATGTTCTTGCTTTAATTGCAAAATGTTGCGAACACTAATAGAGTGCTCACTATGTTTGAGACCGCTTCAGTGTCAAGGAATTGTGTCCTGTGCGATTTGTGCCAATTTTACTTGTGCGAATTGCGCGGCACGATTACCGTCTTGCGCCTTTTGCAGATCCACAATACCCACGCAAAGAAATCAATCTATGGAGAGGTTCTTGGATAAATTGGCATTACCTTGTAAAAATAGCAAGTATGTGTTAATGTGAAATAGTTAAATTTCGAAAGAAATTTCTTCAGTAATTGTAAACTATGTATAACAGAAATATTTCTCCGCGACGACGCAATTTTATTCACATGCTGTTATTACACGCACTATTAGACATACGCGCTTCTAAATTGTGACACATATTATTCTCTCAAATTCTCTCACATTTATGTTTTCTAAAATTGTATATGTGTGTTCACAGCTATGGTTGCCCACTGTTACTAGTTAAGGAGAATAGGCATAGTCACGAAAGTGTTTGCAGTTACACTAAAATAAACTGCATAGAAGAAATATCCAGTTGCGGGTAACAGGGGCCCGTGGTGGATATGCAAAATCATTTTACACAAATTCACGTAATATCTCCAGTGATGAATCATGCTGTCACTGCAAATGTCCATAATTTCTATGAAAACACTGTAGCGAGGATATGCTGCCGTTCCACGGTAACTATTTATCTTTTAATATCCTTTTTTTATAGTTAAGTGAACAGTTGTTATTGTAAACGAAAATATGTAATTTGTTGTACAATATTTTACTAAACATTGAATGCTACCTTTTGCTTTTTTTGTCCAGAGTTACTTGTGTTGTATGGTCAGCTTTTCACAATAAAGATTATACTTTTCCAAGGTAAACTGACACTTATTGTCTCGCGACATTGGAACGTTGTAACATTTGTTAAATAAAATTAATAGCAATTTAGTTTATTATTAAATAACAAATACTTATGATTGCTTATTTATTCTTCAGTATCACATGTTCTGCATATCTGTTGTAAATTAACAAACATGTCTATAATATTTCTAATCATAATATAATCATTTTTTT
Organism: Tiphia femorata; assembly: GCA_944319695.1. Taxonomy (NCBI): domain Eukaryota; kingdom Metazoa; phylum Arthropoda; class Insecta; order Hymenoptera; family Tiphiidae; genus Tiphia; species Tiphia femorata. The sequence goes on from OX090902.1 coordinate 10,462,936, forward strand.
AAAACAAAGTGAAGGATTTGTTTTTTTTTCATTACCAAAAATATGATACTGCTGCAGTCACAATCTTCAGTATAATCCATTTTGCAGTGTTTCTTGGTAATACAATTGCTTATGAATCGGATTATATTATAGATAGTTTAATAAGCATACAGAAATGTATGATTTAAAAATAAAAGAATAAAAAAAATATTTTATATCTTGTGAACAGAATAGAACTACTCATCTGCATATTTAGTATACTACCTTTTATTCAATCTCATTTATAAAATTTCTTGTATATATACACACATATTTTGCTATCTCACATTATATTCCATTTTACTTAACAATCTTCCTGTATTCTGTCTGTTTAATAATATTTGATAACTACTAGTATTATTATAATACAATAAACTGTACATAATGCATAAATTTGTATAAAGTAGAGGACATAGTGTTTAATTACATATACAATTCACAGTGATTTATATGTAAAAGAAGAAATTAAATCATATATGTACAAATACTACTCGTATAAAAGATGTAATAAAACACTACCTAATGTTAAACTCTAGTACAATTATTCTTATGTTATATTAACATTCAATAAAACAACCTAGCTGCTTTTATAAATGCAAATAAAAAAGGTACTTTGTATAATACAAAGTATAATTTGATTTACACTACTCGAAGTGCCTTTATAATGTATGATTTTAATGCTATTTTAATTTATTGACTGTGTATGAATTACTTGTAGTACCTTGTAGATAGTGCATTTCATAGTGACAGCAAACACTACTGCATTATTCGTTATTTTTTGTAAACCTATTCTTTTTTATATGTTGCATATCAAATATAATTTACTAAATTAGAACATATAGGGAAGAAGAATTACAAAAAATGTAAGTCATTTATATTTGCAACTTGATTTATACAAAATGACTTAAGCACTACCTTTTAAAATTAAATTTAGTATTGGCATTACTTTTAAGTAATATAACTATTTTTTGTACGTTATATTGTGTTATAAATTAAGACGAATAAAATCTGATTTATATTTTGTTCCTTTATATTTTGTTCGTAGGTTCAATCTTTGTAATAAGAGATTTAAGAAATAAAACGTTATTTTATGTAATAACGTCTAGAGTTACATGAACAATATTTGTAATTGAAAATTATGTTTTAGGCGACGATGGAAAACTGTTAATACCAAACTATAGTAATTAAAACAGAATGAGGTACGCTCCTGCTTTGAATACTTTTAACTAAAAATATTTCAATCTGATCTGTAAGTATTTTGTGTTTTGTATTAGCTATTAATATTTGTATATATACTTTGAAATATACAAATTTGTAATGTAATTATGGTTACTTAACCCAAAAATATAGAAATATTTGATAGCAACCTTACACAATACTGACATTGATATTGTTTATGAACACGGGATATATATCTATTATGTATGTTTGATAATGTATTAATCACGCTTTTCATGTACTCTATCGTGAGGATATTTAATGTTAAAATGATACAAATTTATTTACAAACACCAATTTTAATGTTTGCATTTTATCAATCTGACAAAATTGTATTTTACCGAACCCTAAACATCTTTAAAGCATATTTCAACTACTTACTGTCCGACCATTGGCTAACCATTAGACGTCATTGCGACTTCATTGACACTAATTTACGCGAACGTGCACGGGCTTCTGTACGTATATTTGTATATTCGAACCACAGTACATTAGGAATTAATGTTGTATCACGTAGAAGTAAGTACTCAGAAGTTCTCCTAAACAATGGTATACACAGACTTAGTATACGATACTATAAGTAACAAATTTAAATAACATTTTGGTCGGACATTATACACAAAATAATATTAAATAAAGAAAGAAACTTACCACGACACGATTATGGGAAAGAATGGCGTCAACAGAACATGCGTTATTATGAACCATACTATTCCTAATGAGGATCCTAAGAAAGCACCCCAAAGAACCTGAGAATTTGAATGGTATTGTAGATAAACCCTGCTATAAGACACTAGAGTAGCCAAAGTTATGCAAACAGCTATTATGGTTATCCGCCAAAACCTTTCTGATATTGTGCTATTATTATTGTGGTGTAATCTGCACATACAACAGTAAACTAGTATATAATACGCTATATCGATTATTTCTGTAGTGGAAAATGTAAATGGAATAAATACCTAATGCAGACAAATATTGTCGTGTATGCAGCAAAAAACCACATTAATTGTGCATGCGTAGAAGGCATGCCATATTCAACATATAAACCATCTCGTTTCATCGGCCTTGCTTCACAGATTGTATGTTTTAATATAAAATTAATACAGTCATTAATGATAAGTCCACTAAAAAATGTAATCTGTAAAAAATAAAGAACATGTTGTACTGTACAAAAACGTAGTATTACAGCTTTCGACATAATATTACTCACTGTATGTAAATCTCTTCTAAAAAGAATTAACGTTAGAAAGCCAACTATAATAGCAAAAGGTAACAAACTTATTAATGCTAAAAGCTTCCCAAGTAAATCTCCTAAAAGGAATAAAAGTGTTTATTAATAAAATGATTACATTTACAAATATTTCTATTTTCCACAAAAGAATTTTACGAAAATATTACATTTGCATTGAGTATTCTATATGAAAATATTCCTGTAAAATTGAAATTAAACTTTGAAATAATGTTGCATTGTATATTTTATACAGAAAGGTTGTCATAAAGTTTGTAACTCTTGCGAGAATTCTTCGATTACAGACTAAAAAAAGAAGTAATTCTTTCTGCGTAAAAACACGTTGCAATATTGTTGTAACCACAGTACAAAGAAAAAATCGTTTTACGAGGAATATCTGCATGCTACATATATGCTTGTTCATGACACAAATGCATCGTATTTGCCAAGTCAGTATATCGCAATGCATTTATTTGTACTAGTATTTTTTTATTTATTGTTTACAAGATATATAACTCAAAAATAGATGCTAGATTTTCATAGAAACAAGAGTGATACCGACCAAGTGGGTATTCGACTAGCGTTAAAGATAGCGGGACCCATTCTGGTTTGTCAATTGCATGTACAAAATTCGACTTAATTTTATGAAATGTTTGGTCCTCGAATGATGCCATGTTACCGAAATTTTTGAAGTACCATGACGCGAAAAGACTGACACAACTGGCCGCGTAGCAACAGCCACGAAACAGTTACCAACAGTTACAGACACCGGCCAGCAACCCCGCATTTCCGTATATTCATCATAAACAGTGTTGCCGCGTCTATATTCTACTTTTTTTTTTAAATACTGCGGATTATTTTCTTAATAAAAACAAAAGAAGGAAGAAAGGTAACGATTTAATTAATGCCCTTTGTGCTATAGATATAACATTACCCGAAAATCCAAGGATGTGATCATTTTTACGCGTAGTCGATTAAAGTAAATATGACTTACCAAACTGACATTCACCAATCATCAGCGGCAATATAGCGGCGGGAAATTTAAAATGCGTCAAAGCAATTTTTCTTTGTATTTATGATTCATATGTTTACAAATGTTTTCCTTTTAGTTGCGCAAGGGAGAAATGGTTCTCTTATTACAATGAAAGGAATTATGAATAATGATCGTTATATGTTTCTATGCTCTTAGTATTCTATTCTATCTGCTGTTTGAATGGATCCAATAATATGTTACGCAATGTGAGTTTGCTGCAATTTGCTCAAGCTCCAACGTTTAGAATTTATCACATGCCAGGACATCAAAGTACAGCTGACAGGTCATACATAGAGTGAGATATGTTTGCACAATAGAGAGCTAATTAAATTACACGTAGCAAAACGTCACAAAGCGTATAAACTAGATACGTGTGCAAGTTTATCAGTGATCTGCACTTATTTATGCGTCTACTTGCCGTACGATTTTCCCACGTTGCCGCGAAGGAGCCTAATGTGATAAACATTCAAGGAACAATGGCAAATATCAAAGCGTGTCCTTTATCTTTCGTAGTACATAACGAATGCGAAACGACAAAAGCGAGGACAGGCAAAATGACGCTTATACATCACCACGTTGACACACCGGTTTTTATGCCAGTAGGAACACAGGTTAGTTTTGCGTCAATTTTACGGAACTTGTATATATTTGAGCCGTTCAGTGCACAAATCGATTAACACCCTAAATTATGTTACAAATATAAAAAGTAGGGACTTAATCAAGTGCTTCGATGGTTAAATTTATGAAAAATGCAAAAAGTGGAGTTAATCGATTTGTGCACTCAACGGTTCATTTATTTGTCTTACCGTTTGCCTATTGAATTTGTAGTTTTCACTTATTTTCACTCAAAGACGACAATTTTTCAGGGTACATTAAAGGGTTTATTACCTCAACAATTGGAGCAGTTGAACTGTCAGATAATGCTTAGTAATACTTACCATTTAGGAAATAGACCAGTAAGAGTTGAACATCGTTCATTAATTTGTGAAATTAGTCTTTTTCTTCTTATATGTACTTTATTTTGTATTAGTAACGATATAGCGTGAAATCTCAAATTAATATACGCATTCATTTTTTAGGGCATTGAAATTCTTCGGAAAGCCGGAGGTCTACATAAATTTATGAATTGGCATAGGGCTTTGTTAACTGACTCAGGTGGCTTTCAAATGGTGTCTCTATTAGATCTTGCAGAGATTACTGAAGAAGGTGTTAAATTTAAATCACCGTACAATGGTACTAAAAAATGGTGAACACAAATTTTATCTTTGTATGCTTATTCTCTATAATGTCGGATTTGCTGTAACCCCTAAGTTTACATATCTTGAAACGTTCTTAACAGATTCTGAATGCATGCTGACGCCAGAACATTCCATAGAAATACAAAATGTAATTGGTGCTGACATTATAATGCAACTTGATGATGTTGTCAAAAGTACTGTTACCGGACCGAGAGTAGAGGAAGCAATGCATAAGTAAATGATATTTATGTAATAAGATATGTTGAGTATATGTAATATTTCCTTACTATTATCGCATTGTATGTGTAGAACGATTAGATGGTTGGACAGATGTTTGTCAGCTCACCAAAGGCCTGACGGTCAAAGCATATTTCCTATTGTACAGGGTGGTCTAGATCCAAAATTAAGATCCGAATGTGCTCAACAATTAATAAAACGAAAAGTTAATGGTTACGCAATTGGCGGACTAAGGTAGGTTCATGTCTATCAAAAGTATAGTTGTAATCTACAATTCTGACAAACCATATTTGCAGTGGTGGTGAAAGTAAAGAAGATTTTTGGCAAATGGTACATATATCAACAGACATTTTACCAAAGAATAAACCCAGATACTTAATGGGTGTTGGATTTGCCGTAGATTTAGTTGTATGTTGTGCTTTGGGCGTTGACATGTTTGATTGTGTATTTCCTTCAAGAACTGCCGTGAGTATGAGACGCTTTGATGAATATAACTAAGCGTTTAAGATCAATATATTGAAATAATCTATACAAATTATTTTTTAGAGATTTGGTTGTGCTTTAGTAACAACGGGTCAAATCAATTTAAAGCAAGCGCAGTACAGTAAAGATATGAGGCCAATAGATGAAGTCTGCGAATGTAGTACATGCAAAACATACACACGTGCATATCTTCATCAAATTGTCACAGTAGAAACTGTAGGCTGTCATTTGTTAACTGTACATAATATTGCATTTCAAATGAAATTAATGCTTGATATCAGATCGAGTATAAAGCAGAAAAGATTTCCACAATTTATACAAGAATACATGCTAACTGTATATCCTGATAGAGAATATCCTTTATGGATTACTAATGCTCTGAAAGCGGTTAATGTCTCGTTATTATAATGACCAAATTTACCTCTGAAGATAACTAGAATGTATTGTATTGTATATTACAATAATACATATATGTACTTATATTTTGTAGAACTTTATATTAAACATGTAGGTTTGTGTACTCTTATCTCTGTATAAACAATTTTTATCACCAGTTAATTATATTTAGGTAGAAACAAGTATTAGGTGGTAAACTTAATTCCTGCCATTTTCTACTAGAGGGTGCCCGCTCTAACATTAGTGAATTTTGATGGCGAATTTTGAGGGTGAAGTTTGTTGTCTTGTGTCCTTCGATGTTACTGAAAGTAATTTAGATCTAACAAGTTAAATGTCTCAATGCCAAAGGGATTTCCCAAATGATTGAAAATGAACTCGTCGTTACGCCTACCTCGAAACAACCTCAACTGAAACTCATTGCTTATTATTCGAAATGTATGGTAATGAAACTCCATCAGAAAGAACATGTAAAATTTGTTTTGAACACTTTTGAAACGGTGAATTTGATGTGAGAGATACAGCACATTCTGAAAGGCCAAAAAAATTTAAAGATGCTGAACTGCAAGAATTGCTGGATGAAAATCTAACTCAAATGCTTTTGGGATTATCCAAAGGGCTATATGTTATTCCATTTGGCAATCTAAAAACATTTACATACCATTGGGAAAATTCATAAGGAAGGAACATGGCTGTCACATGAGTTTTCACAAAATAATATTTTGAATCGTTTGTTTATCACGACTTCTTGGTTGCCAGATAAAGGAAAAAAGTTTCTTGTAGCACATCATGATTGGCAATGGAATATGCAGTTACTTTGATACTCTCAAATGGAGAAAACCATCAATGGACTCTGGTCAACCATCCACTTCAATACCAAAAAGAGATATTCACAGGTAGAAAACCTTATTGTGCATTTCATGGGATTAGGTAAGTGTACATGCAGTATTATGAGCTCGAAAGAACTCCACTTTAGACTTAAAAAAACCAACAGCAATTAATGTTACCACCTAATAATATAGAATTTTTTCAATGTGATGATACGGAATAGTTTGTACTCCTCTTTTACTAGTATTACTTTTATGTGTGTAGTACCGAAGTACTTAAAAGTATAAAAGCAGGTTGAACATTTGTAATTATTAAGATAGGGTGGCACAAAGCCCACCACTGTAGTATATTGCTACTTTTAATCTCTTCTTAGTTCTGCGTTTGTGATAAAGGAAATAATGTCCTTACTGTTGAAATTAGACATACTTATAATAAATAGATTTTATACCTTCTACGCTTTAAATATATTCATGTTTGCTTTAGGCAAATATCTGACGCAGGCACATTCCATCTGTACAAGATTAACCTAATTTCATCACATAAAATCATCCGAATCATAGCCAGTATTTTCTGTATTTGACGTCATATTAGATGAATTGAATAAAGTGTTATAGCTCCTAGAATAATGGAAGCTCGGCATTACTAAATTTGCAAAAGAACCCCTGTATCGGGTACAATAATGTGTAAAATAATCAAACTAGGAGAGAAAAGACAGTACCTCATTTCAGCTTCTTCTTGACGCCTTTTTTCTTCTACCTTTTCTTTTTCCTTTTGTTCTCTTAATATTTTCTTCTTGTCTTCTCGTTCATTTCTATCTCTCTCTTCTTTCTCGGCTCTAAAATTAACTTGCTCCGAACGTTTAGTTTTCGTAAGCCGATTAACAGTTGCATTTATACGTTTGGTAACATGAATTTTGCGAACGTCCTTATCTTTATGAAAGCCGACTTGACCTACTTCCATGCCTTGTGTTTTCTTCAAATTAGCCCACATTGTGTAAACAACATCAATGTCATTCATTTTATTTCCTTCCATACTATTTGCTTTCACCAATTGTGCTGCATCTTCCAAAATCGAGCTAGGAATATCATCAATTGTTTGACCCTATAATTGATCATTTATAATAAGTAATTAATGCAATATGAAGTATACTTTAGCTTAAGGTAAGATTTAATTCTTTAATTACGCTTTAAAATGGTTAGTATCGCATACTCACAAGTCTTAATCGTAGATACACATGTGCAGAAGAATATTTGTCAACATGGAACCACACATCTTCTGGCCATCCCCATCTGATAAGCTGTTCGTCTAATAATAAGTTTGTAATGACAGACCCAAGCAATGCAAACGACTTGACATTATGTTTTAAAAATTAGTTATTAACTTACTTTCATATTTATCCACTCCCATAAAAAGCGTTACCGGTGGTTGCACAACTGCAATTCGAAACAGGCTTGTTACTCTAACCTTAAAATAGACTGAACAATGGTAAGCTCAAAGTAACGACGAATTAGGGAAACAATAAACAATATTGTTTTGCAAACGAAATAAATAAAGTTTTTTTACCGTCACTCGTAAAAAAATAAACCATGGTTGATAAAATAAATGGAATAAAGCACGTGTTCCAGAAACAACTGTCAAATGTACATCGACACTACCGCCATAACACAATTGATACTCATCGTAGAAAACAGCAGGTTCAAACTCACACAGCTTTACGTACATCGCACACATGTGTTTCGATTCAAATAAGGATGCGCACAGAAGTGGAGATCATCTTGGCTTCGAATTGTATGAAATCTTAAAAGGTGGAGCAGTGTTGTCGCACGCAAAGGAAATGTATTTTGAATAGATCTTTATATGCGTCTTCTGAAGCGATTTTGAAATTTACAATTCATGCTAATGTTACTTTAATTAAACGTTCAGACATTATTATTCGCAAAAAAGTGATGTTGCAGAAAACGCGTGATGCTCTTCTTTATTGCAGCATCCGGATCGAATTCTCCTGAAAGTGCAGAATGCGTGTTTTTGACACTCATTGACGTTGGAAATAAAAAGAAAACAAAAAATGAATAGGCTATTAAAATTGGGAAAAGGTAATGATTCATTATAAACAGTATCGATCGACGAAGTACTCACTGAAAATGTTTGTATATAATACTGGCACACTTGGAGCCCACACGCGTAGGACGTGTGATATTGACCTGGCCGATTGACAGCGCTTGAGACTTCGGGTGATGGAGAAATAAACACTGTATCGATACTTTCTCATTTGGTGGTTAAAACAAATTGGCGCGTTAGACCCCCACCAATGGCAGTGTTGTGATTCGGGCTAGGCTGTTTTGCGCATGTGCGGCCATATAGCGTCAGTGAAGTGCCTAGTTCGAATGAAAAGGGGCACTGTTACCCATTGCTATTAAAACATCTAAAATTTGTTTAAAATTTCATTAAAAATATACAATATGTATACATTATTTAAAATATGTATATGTGTGTGTAAGAATTGATGCACAAGAACACACATAAGTTTTGTATCGGATATATCCGTACTCTCATCGATTAAAATTGAAAATCTACAATTCTGAATATTTTGAATAATCTTTTCACCTTCGCGTTTCGCGATTACTCGAGTAATAACGTTTGTGCATTTATCTCGGCCTCGTGTAAGATCTGACACAACTTCAGGTTCTATGCAGATATCTTTCAATAATGGAACTAAGTGATCCACTGAACAAATAGAAATATTATGTTCAGAAAAAAATGCAGCTAATTTTATTTCCGCGCATTTTACTTTATCTTTCTGAGAAAGAATGCCTCTACTATCCTCAGTGTGTGCAAAATCAATATTTACATTTTGGGACTTCATATTTTTTAAATGTTGGACCGATTGCGAATGTTGTACTAAATGTGTTTTACAACATGTGATGGTCTTATTGCATATAGAACAAAAAGCTTTCTTTTGCGTAGGATGTGGAGCTAACCATCCTTTAAAAATATTTTCATCTAGCCATGATGATTGAAATTTCCTAATTTTTTCTTTCTTAGTTGCTCCTTGTTTTTGCATATTGAACATTTTTACCTATCTTAACTGCTATGCAATTTACTGTTATCGTGGTCGTCAACGGAAGGACCGGGTCCCGCCGAAGCGCCAACAAAAAACGATCGTACGTTGGTAGGCACGTTACTGTATCTCCACCGCCGCGCATGCGCAAAGCTACGCATATGCCATGCAGCCTAGCCCGAATCACAACACTGACCAATGGAGCCGTCACACACGTGTGAACCGCGGCCAACTGCGCGCCATAATTACGCGCGCAGACCGACTGCGAACGAATTGCGCTTGCGCAACATCACCGATTCTTCCCCAGGGAAAAGAGACGGGGTGGTATAACCGCGAGGTTCAATCTTATCGAAGTATCGTGGGAATATGTATACATTCCGCATAATGTTCGTTCTCTCACACAGCATATATTTTAAAATTCAAATACTTGATTTTGAAAACAGTATCTTTATATTCGTTTCATATTGTTATTCGCTTTATGTATAGCCCCAAGGCGCGATATACAAGATTGTGTTCTTTCAGTTTCCTTTTTTCTAAGTATGCTTGGTACAGAATACTGTGGCAAATGTTCTTTAAAGGCGTTACAATACTTTCTGGATTGCCTTATAAAGTATTCTAAGGTAATGAAAAACAACCATCTTTCTTTTTCAATGGAATTGTATTTTCTAAATTCATCGCTTAGGAATATTATTATTATTGAATTTATATTAAAACTTATTAGTATCGCTATCAGTATGAGTGTAGAGAACACTTTCTTTAGAGGGTTTATCCAGCATATTAAAATAGTATTTTATATTCAAGGAAAATTTGTGAATTTAATCATTACAAGAGAGTAACTTTGTACAAAGATTGAATTTCTTGACTTTCATATTCGGTTGGGCAACAAATGATTATTGACTATTTGTTGTTTAATTACGGCACTTTGAATGACTAGCATCAATTTTGAGTATAGTAGGCAATCCTAAGGAATAATACTAATCAACAATTTTATAGTTGTAAATGTCTTTTATGGAAGTCTGCTTGTAAATTTATAACAAAATATGTATATTCCACAGACATTTACAAATATTATAATATGAAACTTAGGCTTCGGCATAACGATTCATGTGTATGGCATGTTTCTCAGCATGATATGTCTTGAATATTTGACTAAGTACAGGTGATACCTCAAGATCGTTGATCCATATATTTGTGGAGGCAGGTGTTTCTAGCATGGAAAGGTATGCTAAAAATACATCGTAAGAAATAAATTGATAAAACCCAACTTATAATATGTTAAAATAATGATGCGTAGAAGTTGGCTAAAAATCGATGAACTCTAAGCACAGCTAGTTATTCATATATACCTAAAAGCATTTTTGGATTTGTAAGGCTGAGCTGTATATGTGGATTGTCCATTATTGCTTTATAAATTGACCCTTTTGGATCAAGACCACCATCTAAATCTTGTAAACTTTGTCGTCGTTCACCAAGCAGCCATTCGCACTAAAAAACAAAGATATCTAGCGCAGTCTGCAACAAAAGCGTAATGTTCTACTTACAGCATTAGACTGATCGTTTCCAGTAATTTTTAATGCTCCAATAATATTTTTTTCATCAAATCCCATATCTACAAGAGACTGTATTATTTTAGAGCTAGGCTTAAATTCTAATTTCTTATGTTGACGGAAACTTTCTAAGAGAAGATCAACAATATTCACAAGATTTTCATCCTTCTTGTCACCTTGATGACCTAACAATAAAGTGCATAGTTACGATACACAATTATAATATGTAATATTTTACTCCATAATATATACTTCAACTATCATAGGATAAATAATTAATATAAAATAGATTCTGCATACAATGTGCATAATAATCTCAAATATATATTTTATTACCTACCTTTAAGAATTTCATCGCATGCTTGCTTTAAATTTTTTTTTCTTGCATGTATTGCCATACTTGGTCCTGCTTCTGCACTCGCATCAACACCTGCTAGCTCTGTATCACTATTCTCATCATCATCTTCATCTTCTGTCTCATGTTGATGCTCAATTAGCCATTCAAGTGCATCTGTTATACTTGATCTAAATTTATCAAATCGTTAATAGAAAATATTGTAGTAAAAGAAATAACATGTTATGACATAGCATGCATAGTCTACTCTAATACATAGCATCATGTGTAAGTTTACATGCATGCAAGTATACTGTAATATTCACTTGCGCAGGCTTAGGGCTATCAACACTTTCTTCAAAGAATAACCCATTTCCGTGAGAGTTTTTACAGCTTTTGGATCATTCGTAGGCCTACATCTTGCCTCTAACTTCTCTTTAAGAATTTCATAAAAATTTGCTTCATCTGGACTATGCATAAGTATTTTTGCAGATGCTTGAACAAGAGTTATCAATATTTTACGTATTTCATTTTGAAACTGTAAAAAGAGTTAGTATAACAGTGTACAAAAGAAATGAGTAGAAAGTAATAGACGTAAATAGATCCTTACATCAGCAGAGCAATCGGTAGATGGAATAGTTCTAGTTGGATTTTGCACAGGTAAACCACTTGTAACTTGTGCTATAGTTTCTTCATTTGGTCCTTTCAAAACTTCTTCCGCCATACTTTCTTTTGGTCCTGGTGACCGAATTTCCACTAGCATTAGCTCATCTATAAATCATAATTGTTAGGTCTGACAATTTTTTTACTATTTCATTGAAAATTCACTTGAGAATGTATAAAATTGCATTAAATAAATGATTCTGTATGAATCATTATGACGATGCACATACTGTTGCAATACATTCTGTCTATAAGTCTAGTATTTACCATATTTATTAATTCCTTCAGTATTTACACTTCCATCGTCTGCAAGCTGCTTAAATTTAGCTAAATAAACCAAACGGAAGTTTGCACTAGCTTTTGAGGCATCAGAACCATAAAAGTGTTTCATTGCTGTTGTTTTAATTTTATCTATTGTGCAATCAGGTTTTACTGTTACGCCAAACACGTTTCCCTCGAGACTACGCATTAAATAAAATATACATTTAGCTCACAAATGTTACATTTAGAAAATTCTGCGATAATTATATATATTTGAGAAACCTAATGACATTGACAGAAAAACTGTCAGGTCCATTGGGTAATGCCATTAGCATCTCGTCGCGTCTACCTGGACTGCCTGTACTAATAGAAGAAAGGGTCAAGGACCGCCTTGCGGCTGTCCTTGAACTCTTTCTATTCTGCCAGGCTTCTGCTAACTGATCACGCATCCATGGGATCATGAAGTAGACCTATAAGAAATATGTTGTTATTAGATGCACATTCTAAAAGAATTATTGTATAATTATATGTTGAATAAGCGGACTGCTACTTTTAACACACTATAGTTGTATTTCGAATTTATATTACAATTTTTTAAATATCAATAAGTTATAATATTGATAATGGTTAAACTTCTAGATACCGTTTTTCCTGAATTTTTGAAATCTGAAACTTATATTTGCACTTCTTTATATTATTGTAATTGTTTCGTCCTTCTGCATATATGATTATACTTTGACAACCTAGTGAATTGCTAATAGAGGTTAGAACCAAAACGAGAAAATATTGTCTAACTTTCTGACGTATCCACGAATACCGTTAAGGCAGAAACGCAGGTACAGTTAATATTATAATTTTACCTCATGAAGTGCGTTTGCTACGAAAAATAAATTTTCTCCGTTGTAAGTCACCAAGTACAAAAATCTTTTTGACAGATCTACGTAAACCATATGTACATAAAGTGACGTTTACAATTATTGATAAGCACAATAAAAAATAAGCTAAATATAAAAATAGCTGGAATACGTTTTACGAATGTCGATTCACGTACTCTATAATTATTGAAATTGTCGAATTAATCGTTACTGCTTAAATTTAACATTTTATTTAAGGTCTCAAATGCGAAGTATAATTTATCATTTTCAATTCTATTTTCATTAAACGATTTCTTCTTAAATGAAGATACTACTTGGCAATAATTCCGTGTCATCTTATGAGTAAAGAGCTCGCAATAGAAAGGTATCAGACGAAGAAATACAGTTTACTCATTTATCAATAGTTATCGCGTTTTATAATTGTTTTGGATTGAGTAACACAATTAATACAATCGGAACATTTAACAGTAGCTGTAGATCCATTGTTTACATTCTTACAAGAGTTCCTTACTTTTCTAGTAAACAAAGTATCCAAATATTTTTTCTTTAAATACACCAGTTGTATGTTTTAGGCATCAAAAAATGAACGTATATATGCATACAATATAAAAGATATGTACTATATGAAAGTGGTTTGCTAATGGTTATTTCACCGTCTGCAGATACAATTATTCATCATAAAAATTTGTTTGTATCATTTTCGAAATTTGTAATTTAATAGCATGACCGAAGGATCTGGATGCGGTGAGCTGCAACAGTTAGTCCAAGAGGAAGAATGTGAGGAACCACTGAGTCGTGGGGGAGAAGCCACACCGCCTTCGACTCCTGCACGATCTCAACGGCCTAGCAAAAATGATACTCATAGTTCTCACGTATCGGTAATTAATATTATACATTTAACTGACTATGCTATAAGAGATTAATTATGAAATTGAATTAAAATAGTACCAAATTTCTAGCAACAAGTCTTATGGGAGAGCAATACGCAAATTTCACCAATAGTCAGTAAAGGTAGTTCAGGTCAAGCAACGAGTCAGAGCTCAATGGTATCAGGTCGAGCTACCAATGCTACAAGTCATACTGGAAATCAATCCCGGTTAGTGTATCTTAATGAGAAAGAAAAACAGAGACCGAATCGACCGGAACCACCGAGAATAAATAGACAACACAAGGGTAATTTTTTTAAAAATATTAATCCATCGTGTAATTCAAATTATTATTCTTCGCAATATTAGTTTCATTATTCTACCATTCTACCATTATTCTACCATTTATACTCAGTTTGTATTAGTTTGTGTTTATTTCTTTATGCGCACAATATTTAGCGTATAAAAATATACGCGAGTTATGAATTTTAATAAGAGTTTCGCATACATGTTTTACAAGGAATTGATTTCTGATTAAGTTCTTTCATTAAGAGCACATTTTGGGTTTCGTTTTATTTTTGTTCCTGATATGAAGCTATGGTGCCATGCAAACACCACTGCTTTTTGTCAGAGGTCCCTGATGTTCGACGAATGGAACAAGCATTATTACAATTACTGGAAGATTTTCATAGTGGAAATTTACGAGCATTTGGTAAGTATAAGTCAATCGGTGAGATATCGTTTTTAAGTTTTTGTATATTTAATAATGTAACAATAAAAATATCAATACCTATGTAACAATAATGTATATGTGGAGTAACGTTTCAGCGCTTTATACAAATTTATAACATTATATATAGGAAAAGATTGTAGTATGGAACAAATGACAGAAATCAGAGAACAACAAGAACGTTTAGCCAGGTTACATTTTGAATTAGGACAACGACAAGAAGTGGGTAGCGAACAATCTGGTCTCCGGCAATCGAGTGCTAACATGCGCCATCTACTACATCGACTACAGCAACTAAGTGTTTGTATTGAGAAGCTGCATAGTAAATAAGTGACAAGTCTGCCAAATAAATATATGTAAATACAGCTTTGCTATACAAAGTATGGATGTATGACAGCAACTTTTTATAAAATGTATAAATGTACATATAATCCAGAATATACAGTACATATGAAGTGTGCGCACATGTAACAATATATAGTGTGTAATATATGAATGTTTTCTGTAGTACTTTTGAATATAAATGTATGTTAAGTGCTTTCTTTCAACAACTGAAGTGAACAAAAATGAAATTTTGTGAATTGAAATACTCACATCAGTTGGATTTTAATAGAACAGGTGAATATTCAAAGTTAACATATCTCTAACAGCATCCAATAGGAAGCAGTAGAAGTCATACAGAAATGTCCATTACTGATCATATTCATATGGTCGTGGAACGCAGTAAGGGAGGAGGTCAAATTATCATTCGAGTTTGGCTCAAGGAATATAATCATTTTTGATACTAACAGAATCTACGTGATATGATCTCATCATTGCCGTAAAAGGAAAGCACCTGTTAATACATATTATTTGATTAATTTAGAGTTGATTTTACATATAGATCATTTAAATGTTATCTACTCAGCAGAATATTTGTTTTTAACTGTGCTAAACTTCATGTTGTACTCCTTGTAAAGAAATTTTTACAGATATATATTACATTTGCTTTAATAAACTATTTATTTTTCTTGTCTATAAAATAATCTATATAATAAACTTTCAAAATCAACATTGTAAATACATTATCAGTGCTCACATATAATTATTCAAAACTTCCATCCGCTTATAGAGTAATTCTCACATACTAAACAACACATATTTTTAAAAGATATTTACTAAGTAAAGGATTTTGAATATAATTATATAATTGTCATTATTACATATTCGTAAAAGGAATGAACATTTTGTAATCGTGTCATAATATTGGTAAATTCTCAGGAAATTTAAATATGGAATTACGAAACAAAAAAACAGAAATCCCTCCAACTGTCAACATAAATAATCTTCCAAATGCTGACTTACGAAAAATGATAATTGATGTTACATTTGATACTACACTACGTGGCTTTAACAAAGAAGTTTGGCCCAATTTTGTACCAAAAGAAGCTTGCTGGTTGGATGCTACCTTAAAAAAGGCAAATAGTATATTATTGTTATGTATAACCAATATATAACATGTATTCTGTACAGGTGACGGCTAAGGGATTAATAGTTAACTTGCCTGCTGGATATCAGCTTAGAGCAAGGAAATGGGATGAAATGCAAAAGCGTATGCTCGTTTAATAGAGCACTAACATTTAAATATAAAAAAAAAAAAATGTGAAACGTAATTTTTTAAGAAAATATTCAAAACTACCATATTAATTACATTTTACAATTATTCCTACAACAACCCAAAAAGATAAACAGTATCACAATGTTATGTAAGTAACTTTCATCAACATTTTCTAACTGATTGTTACCATTGGAGAAATATATTATTATCTTCTTTTTGCATATACAGTACAATTACACTATTACTCAGTATGTAAGTAATGTAAAATACATAAAATTATCTACAAAAGCATATTATGTACGCTATTGCTAATACTTTGTGAAATTTATACATATAAATAGTATATGTATATTGTTTCATCTCAAGGTTAGTGTTAAAAAAATTTGTTCTATAAAACTTTTCTGCTTTGATATCACAATCCAGATAATATATAGGAAGTAAATGCATAAAGTACTGCACAGTAAACTCAGATTAAATGCCTACTACATAGTTAGCATCACAATTATAACATTTTGAACAAAATCATATTGCACGATAATCAGTTCTTTAACAAGGTTAAAGTATGTACAGTTGTACATGCAATATTAGAAAAGACTTTGCTGGTCTTTAATGTTATTATCTTTATGTATATATAGAGATATTGGTTCGCCACAAATGAACATCTATATATAGTCGATTTGAAGTGAGAAAGATTGATACAAAAATTATTTGTATATCATTGTGTAAAACAAAGTGAAAGTGCATAAGCTGCTCGCAGTTTAACAATGTTTTCATTATCACGTAATAACTGTAATAATCTTTGCACATCTTCTGGTCTGGGTACTCCAAACAATCCCAATATTAAAGCTGCTGTAGCTCTTGTGTTACAATTTTCAGACCGAGAGTATCCTCGTACTACGGCATTTCTATGTTAGAAATAATTGCATATTTTAATCATATGTTATTATCACAGAAATTATATTGATTTTTCTATTTTCTTATATTTTAAAAATGCAGATGAATGTTTTTCGGTACCTGAGTTCAGCGGCCCTATGCGGAAGTTCCTTTTGCAGGCATCGTATCAACTCACCATAAAAATTTTCAACGTTGCATTCACTTTTCATACCTAATCCAGATCTTATAGTATGAGTTAATCTATCGCATTGCAGTAAACTTGCTGCATCATATAACGTTTCCCGTGCCGTCTTTAACAAATTTATGTTTTAAATTTTATTAAACAGAATAAAAGATTGTTATAACCATACCTTAGCTACAGTTACATTGGAATCTTCAAGTCTAATTGCAAGGCAAGGTAAGCATCCAAGGAGATGATCAGTGAAATCAGCATTTAATATTGCCGACCTTTGCCAGTTACACGCTAATGCTCCTAGTGCACTTATAGCGCCAAGTCTCATTTCCCAATTTTCTTTCTCAATAAATGGCTTCAAAGCAAGTACAACCCTTGGGCTAATAGACTTCTCAAATTGAACTGATAATAGTACTGACAGACCTCGCAAAGACTCAATAACAACGTTATTTCCACCTTTCTCTCCAGCAAGCTCTTCTAACCCATCAAGTAAAGCTTCCATACAATTGTTAAAATACTCATCTACCTGCAACATTTTTTATAATGATATATCTGAAGATCATGTTGATGTTACAAAGTATATACGGACCGTCTATTTTGAAAGTGGCTCAAGTTCTTTTTAAAAAAAAAATTAAGTAGTTATAAATAAAAAGTTTACACTAAATTAATCGCAAATTGTGTGATACCTTATTTTTCTAAAAAAATGGACTTACACCACTTTCAAAATAAACAATCCATATATCAAATTTCAAAATATTTAGCACCTGCTTGGGCTCTAAATAAGCTATTCTTGCAAGACCAATAGTAGCCAGTTTTCTAACCAGTGATGATGAGTCGGTTTTTGCATCGTGTAAAGTATTTATTATTCCATCGAGCCATATAACACCGCAATTTACTTTACCTATTAATTCAGCATAAAAAGTTATTGCCACCACTCTTTGTGCAGGTATTGTGCTTGTCATGAGCTTTCCAAAAGACTGTGCTAGACTGTACAAAACTTCGTCATTATTGGATATACAAGTTATCATTGTTCGCACAGTTGATACAACACTTTCCTCAGCTTCAGACTCCGATGGCCATATCTGATAAAAGTTTCTGTTAAAGAAAACATTACCAATTGCTTACATATGTATACAGAAAGTTAGATGTACATACATTTTCATTTAATAAACTGGATGCTACATTTACATCCACGATGGTCAATACATTGGCTAACACAGAATAAACTTCAACATATGGATTTATTTTACATGCTTCACGATTGGGAACATATCCAAATTTAGTTTTCACTACTGAGACAGGTGCATCTGTATGTAACCACCCTGCAAGATATTTTAATAAAATGGATAATAACCATGCCATGTGTTTTTGAATTAAAACTTCTGAATTTGAAGTTTGGAGTAGATGTCTTAATGCTATAATTGCCGCCAAAGATGAATATGATGCAGCAGTGTTATTTCCAGTAATAGATGAATTGGGCTTTTCTGAGAGTAAATTATCTGTTTCAAGCCTCAAGAGTAGTATTTTTAAAGCCTAAAAGAATAACACGTGCTAACATATACATGTGTATATTATATTAATAAGAAGTATCATAGAATGGTTTAATTTTAATATACATGTGATCCTAAATCATCACTAGCCCCAACTTCTTTCCAGCATTCCTCACAACCTCGGTCTAAAGGTAATGGTTGAGATAACAATTGTTCCATCACTTCTTCTGGATGATGCGTCATTAACGATTTTATTGCAAATGCCGTACTGTGTCTACAGCTTGGATTTTCTATATGTCTCATTTGTGAAATAATATTTCCTATTAAAAACAACGTAGTTGATATTAATTTACAATTGGTACTTACATAGGGTGTATCAAAATATGTGGGTATAACGTTAGGAGTGCATTCAGCATGTTAAAGTAAGAATAAAAAAGTTCATATAACTGATGGATGTCATCTTACTTTCGAATTACAGTAGTTTTTGTGAGAACATCTAAAGTCTTTAACTTATAACACACCAATACAAAATATCGACGAACTACGGCACCATATTCAAGAGAGTTGTTGATACAGTCAAACAACACCTGGTATTTTTCATTGAGAAAGAAGTTGTATGATAAGACGTTTCGAACCCTCCATTCAAGCTGAAGGTCATCATTTCAAATAATTTTTATAAAAGTCTGTTAACAACAGATATAATACAAAAATGGCTATAATTCAGAAGCAAGACCATATTAGGGATATGAGCTTTTTTCCTTATTCTAGCATACTTAGTACGCTCCTGAAACGCATGTTTTGAAGCATCCTATATATATATTTTGATTAAAGTAATGTAGGTACAACGTGATATCATTATTTACTAATCTTGTACTTACCAACTAGGCTGATATCACTTCTGGATATTTGTGAACCTTTAACTATAAAATGTTGAGAAAGAGCTAAACTAGCAGCAAGCCCTGCTTCCCCTCTGAATAGTAAACCTTCTATTAATCCTTCTGCTAAGCAAATTATTTCTCCAGTAGGAACTTTTTCAGAGATGATTGTTGCTAAACTCTAACAGAATAGGTTCTCGTCACTACTTACAACTTCTACTTAATTTACAACTTCTATTTAAACACAATATTGAATACGTAACAATATTGATTACGTAACAAATTCTCTTACTTTAATGCCTTTATATAGAGTGTTTGGGTCTTCGTCTAGAATCATTTTCCTTATAGTGTTTAGCTCATTATCTATGTTGTTATCTGGCAATAAAGATCGGTGTCGTAGTGCAATATTTAATGATACGACAACACAATCCACTACTAAGGATCGTAATGCACATTCAGGATCAGCACACCATGACAGAACCCTTCCTATGAGTTTTCCTGGTTGCAGTTTTCCACCCGGATATGTGTATTTTATAGAATTATAGTAGGATCTATAAAAAAATATTATTTATTAATTTAGTTTTTTAGGTCTACTTAAACAATAACATAATTTACAACAGAATAACTAATTTCATAAAAGATCGCATACATGGGAAATTAATATTGTTTACCTAAGTGTCGTTCTTAAAACTTGCAATGTAGTTTTCCGTTCTATAGTTGATTTTGATTGCATCCAAGGAAGTAGTATGTCAATAAGTTCGGCCAACCCATCAGCTACATCTGACACAACTTCACTGCACAATATTCCTAATTCATCTACAATTTGCTGTAGTATTTGTGTTTTAAGTACCAAAATGATCTAGAAACCACATGATCTGTAACCTCAACCTAAAAGTTCTTCTAATTTTTCTAATTTTTAAACAAATTTAGTACCTCTGAGCTGGCGCCAATAACTTTATCTAATGTGGTACTGAGTAAAATCTCCCGTTCTTTCAAACTCAATGGCGGTGGTGTACAACTATAATTGTTATTAAAGAATATACAGTTACATTCACGTATTCTCTCGAATTAAAAATTATGATTGTGTTAGAACATGACAAGGATACATTAAAGAGACCATAGCTTTCAATATTGTTGGGTAAAGTTGCAATGGTTTGTATCCTGAAGGAGATTGAAGAATTGCCAATAAAGTTGCAAGTGCAGTACCTTTCATGTGCAATCCAGCAGAATTTGGTAATCTATTTGGGTGGACTGCATTTGCCACCTACAATATAGATGCTTTAGGTATCATTAGATATCATTGTATTAATAAAATTGATTGTCATTACCTTTTCTAATGCTACTAGTCCTGCTTCTTTCGTAGTTAGCTCTTTACAATCATTTAGTTGGCGAATGATCCAAGGCAGTATATGTTTTTCGATAATAGGAAATAGCTTATTAGCATCAGCTCTTTGTGCGATTTCAGAGTAAGATTTTAGTAAACCTGCTTTTGCTGCTTCTGCAGTAGCCGCAGCTTTGGCATCTTTAACGAGACCTAACAATTTTACAGGAGCTTTTCTTGTATCTTCTACTGCACAAATTTCATCCATTAGCTTGAGTACAATTTCTAAATGATGTTTTGCACAAATACCAACTGCTCTTGCAAATTCTTCTGTGGTACCATTAGTACGCGCAAGTTCAACCAGAAGCAAAATGTGAGCATTACTATTGCATATTGACGCTAACAATGGTGCAATATGCGGTAAAGTAACCTTTACTACAAGTTCTTCGGCAAGCTTTATGCTCCACGTGTCTTCTTCTATTTGCGCACTATTTTCTAAAAATTCGACCATGTGTTCTTCCCAATGGAGAGTGCTATTAAACATAGAATATTAGTTAGAATAAACATTAATCAATTAATAATTATGATTTATCAATATGTAAGATCAAGTTACCGCTGTAAAGGAATTGTTACATCACCAACATGCTTATCTTGTAAAAAATGTGAAAGCTCTTGTAACTTTTCAGACCAGTATGGTATTAGTTGATGACCAAATAATGGTGTCGTTGATTTTAAAAATACGATCACTACTACACGATATTGTGAATCTCCTAATAATTCTAAACATCTACTTAACACTTTTGCAGTAGGAAAATCCTTCGACAACGAATTAGTATTCTGTTTGGCAATTACTTTTGTAGCCAAAGGTGACAATGCACGTAAAATAGATATGACCTAAAAATTAAAATAATTCAAAGTAATTTATAATATTATGATCTGAGTTAATAGTTACAGATGCAGAACACGCAGGATCTAATAATGCACGTATCAGACATGGCCACAACCAAACTTCAGCTCCATCGACAGTAGTTGCAAGTAAATGTAATGCCTCTGTATAAGCCTCTGTTTCATCATTTTTTGATCCACATTGAGATACCTACCATGTCAAACAATTAATTATGTGTACATTTCACATTGTTTATACATATTCATATTGATGCTTTGTGTAGTATAACAGATAACTACATTTAAATTAATGTGTACAATAAAATAATTCATGTAAATAACACATTGTGTTGTAATTCTAAATTAGTTATACCATATAACGAACAAATGTTGCACGCTGAGATGGTAGTAGGGGTAGTGTAGGTCGTGCAGCAAGCGCGACAATTGCACCAACCATTTGAAGTGCACTGCTCTCTCCAAGGGAATCTTGTAAACTTAATGCTATTCTTTGCAATGTTCCATCATCCTAACATATGTATTATGCATCAGAAACTTTTATGTTATATTATCAATTAGACACATACCTCAGGAGGAAGAGTGTTTATTAAGTGTCTTAGAATTACTAAGGCTCGTGCACGTTGTCCAGCTATAGGAGATTTTAACTGTTGTAATATTCTGCGAACAGAAAAGACGGCAGATTGCACATATTGATCAAATTTTGTGAAATAAAGTTCCTTTACCTATCCAATCCTTCTTCTGGATAAAGTATAACCAATGATCGAGAACATTGCAAAACTTCATAATGTGTTAACAATGCATCTCGTAATACATCAAACGGGCAGACACTAACTAATTCAGACAATACATGATGCATTTGTTCTAAGTACGGTCGTAGGATTTCCTTGTCGTTGTCTGTTGCACAGTTTAGAATCACAGCCAAGACTCTATAATGAACGAAAGGATTAATAAAACGCATGATGGGAGATGAATGCATTTGAAGCATACCTTACTGCATATAATCGGATGGTTGACTTTTTACAGAGAGTTAACAATATTGGAGTCAATTTTGCTAGTCTGTCTCCATCTATTTCTTCAGGTAAAAGAGGTATCATGGTTACAAAAGCGGTTAGTACAGATTCAATTAATTTACAATCTCTAGATGTTTTCAACCAATTATACATTAAAATATCAAAAGCAGAACAAATCTCTTCTTTGTAAGTCTCCTTATTTATTTCTTGACTGCTATCTTCTATATTCACGATGTAGTCAGTAATTGATTCTGAGAATTTGCCAAGTGCTATAAAAACAGGTTGTTTTAATTAAATATGATGCGCAATAGGGTAAAGGAGAATATTATGGTATATGGCACACGTACTGAAACAAAATGCTTGTTTTAATGCATCCTCTTTTGCTTGAGTTAACATAGGCAGCATGATGGTCAATGTAATTTTGAAGAAGGATAACATTCCAAATGGGTTCCCAGCGGCAATTTTTCCTATTGTACGAACTACTACATAATGAGGAAGTATTCCAGGCTCCAATCTACAGCACAATGTTTTATCACAAATACAAGCATAATTTTAAATATTTTTCCGTGTAAATGATTTACAGGATCATACTTTGTTAATAAATGTCCCATCGCTTGAGGGCAATGAGACTTGCTAATAGTAATTAATAATTCAGCAGCTTCTTTTTCAGTATCACCTATCAGTTCATTTACAGCCAATTCTGCAACCGATGATGCAAGATCGGCATTTAAACTTGCACCGTTATCTTCGCATGTATTGGCTATTGCTTTTAACAATAAACCCATGTGCTCTGAAGTTATCTAAAATGTAAAAGGTACATCATATTTATAGTTAAGTTTTTCTAATTCGTCGATGCGTTTTAATTTTCTTTCAACGATTCTTTTATGTACCTTTCGGTGAAGCTCCCAAAAGTATATTGCTGTATGGACCACAGCATCGGGACTATGTTTAGATATTCTTTTAATGGATTCAAAAACTGACTTTCTCACATCTTCGTTTTTGTCGTCCAATGTATCCAACAATGCCCCAATGACAGCTACGAAAGTAACTTTTATAACCAATTTGACACGAGCTTTTAAGTCTTAAAAAATACCTCGGTTGATATATTAGATATAGACAGCGCAAATGCAGATATCTTTATTTACCTGGTAATTCTGTTATACTACTTGTTTCAAGATCGTCCTTCATTGTGGTTATATATTTTTGTACACATAAATGATTATGTACCTTTTTGGGATTATAGTGTCCAGAAATCTTTTATATCTTTGCATACAAAATTCTCATAGTACATGTTTATAAGTTTGTATACGCATATAAGTTTTAATATGTTACTCTAGAACATGTTAACTTTCGAATAATCCTCAGTTTATGATTATACAGTATAGTAACGAATATATATAAAGAAAATATTTGTTTAATACGTGAACAATATATTATAATAAAAAGACCTATAGATTGATGCAGGGATATGCCAAAAAGCCAAATAATTATGAAACATTATGTCATCAACTTATTTGTGGTTTTATATATATATATATATAGTTTGTGTGCCTTAAATTTCTTAAAGTCGTATAATCCGAAAATTCATAAGGTTGTAAATACTAATTTTATAATTATTAATTCATGCATAATACGTAAGAAACTTAGTACACCATGGCACAGACAGTATAGGTTATGTCTACTTTAGTATTGCGCTATACAAATACGCAAAATTAAAGTGATTGCGCATGTACAACGATCTATAGAGTTGAAAACGCGTAGGGACGGTTTTTAAACCCGTGAGGTATGTATATACGTATACGCATATGTTTTAATCAGCGCGTGCATTAGCTTCATATCTGTTATCACATGACAAAACAGTTGTAAAATAAAACACAATAAATGCATTGTTGATGTATTTTTATTACAATATCATAAAATGTAATTCAACTTTTCTTTTGAAAACTGTTTCTGTAATTCTTTATCACACACATTTATTTACAATACCTTACCTGAAGCTGCAAGAGCTTAGTTTTACGTACAGAAAAATTAAATGTATTTACTACATGGAGCAATGTTCTATTTGTTGTCATTAGTTAGTAACTTATGTAAACACATGAAAGTACTTTATAATTTTTTTTATGTGTGAGAAAATTATAATATAATAGACGTAACATATAACTCTACACAGTAGAAGAACATAAAGCGAGAAATGGAACTCTACTGTTTGAAATTACAATGTAAAATCAGCGTAGATGTCTGCCTATGTCTACAATAAGGTATTAAACTGAAGGCATGAAATCCATTCCTTTGCACTCCAATGCAATTTTTACGCCAAGCACAAAGAGGCCTATACTTTTGACCGTTGCCCTGAAAAAGCAAAAATATTACTGCTTACGTTATATGTATGGTATTACAAAAAGGGGGCAATAATTTTGTTCAGCTTGAATATTTCCGCTATTTTTCAAGGTACGACAATAATGTTGTAATGAAAGTTGTACGGTATCAAGGGGGCTAATAATTATTTTTCTGTGAGCAGAGGCAAGTCGGAGATGTCAAGGTCACTTCCATGTTGTAAATGATATGCTGTACACTTTTATCTGTAGTGCAATAGCCGATTAGACAAGTACGACCTGTAATAAAAGGTCATTCGGTATTAAATAAAGCGGTAAAACAATGAGCGCCGCAACAATGGATAGGACGCTCGCCCGATTTTACACCACTTGCCTTTTTTTATGGGGAGCATTAAAAAATATTGTATATCAGGAAGCGACGACCACACCGAAAACAATGAGGCAACGAATTATTGCAACATGTGTGACAATCGATTTGGAAGTGATAAGAATCATTGTTTTACTGCTTCATTTTACGGCGAATGACCTTTTATTATAGTTCGTTCTACTTGTCTAATCATTGCTATTGCACTACGGATAAAAAAAGTACAACATATTATTTAATAACATGGAGGTGACCTTAACATGTCTGATGCACTTCCACCCACAAAAAAATGATTACTAGCATATTATAGTCCTCCTGATACCATACAAATTTCGCTACAACATTATTGTCATATCTCGAAAAATAGCAGAAATATTCAAGCTGAACGAAATCACTACATCTTTCTGTATATCCGTGTAATATGTTATTCTTAAATTTGGCAAGAAACGGTAACGATATATAAGAATATATCATGATTGCAAGTATTGCACTCCTATTAATATATAATATAAGAAGTATAGAATCCAAAATTTATTGAGTGAACATGATTGTTTTTTAGCACATGATATTTCCCTGAACTTTTACGATATTTGAATAAAATTCGTAGGTTATATTTTCCACACTTGCCGGAATGAGTTGGTACTTTAATGAATAATAAATCATATGTTCAGCTTACCATTTAAAAGGATCGAAATAAACGTCCTTTGCGATTTTCAAAACATTTGCCATCATATATTTTACAGTATTGTTAAGTGTTTTAATTATTTTTGCTATACTTTTTAGGAGTGGTGTCCACACCAGTAAAAGGCGTAAAAGGTTCAGTGTTGATCAATGGATGGAGGTCCTAGGGTTTAGGCTAGTTCTGTAATGGTATGTACAAACGAAGTGCAAAGTCGGTGTCCCTCTGAGCAAATACGTCACTCAGTAGGTGTTTTCCTTTCACAGTCGGAAGCTACCCCAGGGCGCCCAGAGGGGGAATAACATATATGTAAAGCCCGTATCAAACTACCGACTGCACACGCCAACCCGACTGCCGACTACGACTACCGACTCTCAATGAACCAATCACAACGAGGGCGCCTCACTGTGATTGGCTCATTGGAGTCGGCAGTCGTAGCTGCAGTCGAGTCGGCGTGTGTAGTCGGTAGTCTGATACGGGCTTAATACTACTATATTGCTAATGGACTGAAAAGGCGACGCAAACACAACGGTGCAGACGTATATCAACCTCTCACTCTCACCATAGTATACTATTATCTCACTAGTCTCACTCTGTACATTCGGCGTAACTGCGCATGCGTGCGTTCTATGGAGCTGCTAACGTATGCGCATTATGTTCGAAAGTACGATATCCTGTCTCACTTTTTCGGCGCCGCTCCCGCTTATAGGAAGGATACGTGTCTAGCATAGGAGTATTACATATACGATTACATATATGCGCGGCACTCTTTTCCAAAGTCGTTCGAAAACGTCGTCACCCGAGTGCTCCCCCGAAGAGTTTTCCCTATCACCCAATTCACCCGAGGTAGTTTTCGAACCCACCCCAGAACGGTGGAAGGCCAGTTCAAGTACCTCAGAGGGACACCGACTTTGCACTTGGGAGTATGGAGTTTTTTCAAACGCAGCCCTAGAGACATTTTTGCAAATTGAAATTGCAATAAGAAAAATGTGATTAGCGCCATTCGTTCTGGAATCCGGAACCCGGAATCCAGTCCGAACCAGTCCGAACGCGAACAAGTGTAGAGAGTATATGATATATGGTACAAAATTGTATATTTTAGTGAAGTGAAACAATGTTTTATAAAACATGTAATTGAGTGGTTTGAAGCATAATAATCTGTAAAAATATGCTTTGTCTCAAACTTACTAACGAATGTGAGTATAGTACATTACATGTGGTGGCACGATTAAGTGTATGGTAGTGTTGCTTTTAGGTTATTAAACTGACTGCAGTAAACTAATTTTTTTATAATACTCTATACTTGTACGGGTGTGCGCTAATATGTACTATTACTTTTGTTTTGCTTAACATCCACGCTTTGCATCCTACAAGTATATTGTTGTTTTCCACATATATGCGGAATATCTTAAGCAATGAGTGAGATTTCAATGATACGTATAAAAGCACTTTTATAATGTGCAATTGTCTATTGTCTCGTGAAATACGTGCATTTTAACGTAATCGTTAATAAATCAAACGTTGATAGAATAAATATGAATAACGATGCTTTCGATTACTTTTAGAACTTTGAATATGGCGGAGCGACAGCAAACACCTCCTAGTTTTAAACGGATGTCATTGGACAAAATTATAGAAGCTATGACAGCAGATTTGGAAAGTTCCACTGGTCATTATGTTCAGCTTGGCGTTACTCCGCAACAGGCTTCGTCTCACAATTGGAGAGATTATTCCACTACCCAACCAAGACATTATATGAGTAATCAAACGACTCATCAAACTCCACCAAATATGCAGCCTATAAATCCTATGGGAACTTCATTATATATGCAAGACATTCCAAGCTATGATCCTACTGGAACTGATTCTATTTACTTTCCACCACAAACAGTAAGTCATTTAGGTATCAATGAAAACAATGATTTAATCGGAACTATCGATGTGGGTGGTGGTAATTACATCAACGTAATTTATGGGAATGCTTCACAAATAATGGCGGAACAATGCCAACTTTCTAACTTATCTCCATACCCAAATCAGAATATAATCAGTAGAGAGTATGGACTATTCAATGATCAACAAGTAACCGTACCTCCGGATTTACCAACACAAAATTTTAATGGAAAACGACTAATTGATAATTTAGTTGGTAACTGGGTGCCAAATCAATCCGGTACCTATAGTCCTTTTGGTTGTACACCCAATGCAACGCCTATGCAACAGAGTACATCTGATGTGAGAGAAATCGAGGAACCACCAAGAAATATGCTCGATAATCAATATAAGAAACCCCGAGCAATAGCAGAAGTCAAGCCGATGAGACCCTCGTATTCAGATGTCCTGACAAAGTCTGCACCCGCACCACCCTCGCCGTTGACATTTTCATCTATAAAACCAAAAGTTGAATCGATAAATAAGAAGATCTCAAATAAGACCTCAAAGACTAAAAGTAAACCCATGATATTAAAGCGGCAGAATTCATCCGGCAGTGACGATCACAATTCACCAAAGATACAAATTCCACGTAGGATTATAGAGAAGAACAACTCAAATCTGCCAAGACGCTGGGTCTCGTTAGATAATCTTGGTTCACAAATCGAATCGCCCGAAATTACGTCATTCGATAAAATGGATCAATTTGAAAAGAGAAAAATACTGAAAACATCTAAGAAGGCAGATAAAAATGAAACTCTTAATAATTCAAAGATTCCAAACAGTAATGGAAAAAATGTCAGTGGTATTCCTAAACGGCCGATACAAATAAATAATAACTTGAACACAATAAATACATCCAGTCAAACTGTGTCGCCTGAGAAAATCGAGAAAAACCAGCAAGCTAGTAATAAACTATGTAAAGATGAAAAGAAGGCGCCGAAAGAAAAAATTTCTAGACGGTTTCAAGCTGAGAAAGCGCAACAAATTAAAAAGGGGCAAAGAAGTCGCAAGAGAGAAAATCGAGACACCCCTGTAAAAGATTTCTGTAAAAATTTAAACAAATATGCAAGTCGGTGGAGCAAATTTGCATTAAAGATCTTTTATTGGTTGCTACATTTAATATCCGATGTAGTAAGCATGAGTGCCAATCTTATTATACAATTGTAAGTAGGTGTAAACAATTTCTCTATGCATAAGTTTTTACATAAAAAACATGAATGTCATTTATTAAAGTCTTATAATAAGTCTTATATAAGAGTCTGTAATAGTTAGAGTTGCAATGAGTTCTATCATTATTGAGGTCTTAGTCAAATTTGCTCTCTTCAGTTTCAATAGCGTAACATTATAAATTAATATACTTGAGTAATAAGTAATTGAGTAATGAATACATTAAATATTATCATTTCGGAGTTATGTAACCCTGCTAGGTTTGTTTACACATTTCAGGGGGAAGTGCGGTTGGTATCACTCAATATTATATTTAAAGTATTCATCGATACACGTGGCAACAACATTTTCAAAAATTCGCATACTGAATGCTTTTGGAAAACAACTAGATAACTGGTTTGGCAATAGCAAATTTGCATTTTGGAGAAAAATAAAAAGCAAGAATGAAGAAAAAGAAGAAAGTACTAATTGGGTACATGCCGGTCTTGAATCAAATATTGCACTGCCTAGTACTGGAGAAGAAGCAATGAAGAGATTATTAGCTTGTAAAGGAAAAGATCCGTATAGTATTCTTGGTGTTACTCCGACCTGCTCAGATGACGATATTAAGAAATATTATAAAAGACAAGCTTTCTTAGTTCATCCGGATAAAAATAATCAACCTGGCGCGGAAGAAGCATTCAAAATACTTGTTCATGCTTTTGACATTATAGGTGAACCGGTAAAATTATTTTCCTTTGTGACCCTACATAGTTACTTTCTTTTGTTAGGCATTTAGAAACATTATTCACATATATATTTGTACAATGCTAATGCTAGGTTTGAATGACATATATTTATATTGTAATCAATAATACTTCACAAAATAGTGCATTAAGAAAAGAATTTACATGCTGACTGTTTGAATATGTTTCACTCTTTTGAAATGATTATTTTAGGAACGTAGGCAAGCATTTGATCAAACTCGACAAGTCGAAGCTGCTTGGGGAGAATTAAGTGACTTATTATCACAACTCCATAGAAAAATGGAGCAAGCAGCAAACACAATTAGGTGTACAAACTGTGGTCTAAGACACAAGAGAATTCCAACTCAACGTCCATGTTATGCTGCTCGTTTCTGCGCACAATGCAAAATACGTCATAGTGCAAAAGAAGTATATATACTTACATTTATTTTGAACTACAGGAGAAGTTTCATTTAAATTTAACAATATTACATTTTGTCAGGGGGACATATGGGCAGAGTCGCGTTTGATGGGATTTCTTTGGCACTATTATGCTTGTATGGAAGGTGCGGTATATGATGTTACCGATTGGGCAGCTTGCCAATCTAATAATTTGAAACATCTTCGAGCAAATACACATAGTGTTCAATATAGAATTGTGTTAGGTCAGCGACCGCCATCACAAGCAAACAACAATTGTAAAAAGCGTACACAAGTGGATCCAAATACAAGGTACGATTATATATTTACATTTCTTTCTGTAATAATGTTATATTAGGCAATAATATTAATTTAATACGCACAAGACACGGGCAAGTATAAATCCAAGTTAAATTAAATAAAAGCTTATTTACTCATTGCTACTTATTGCCAATAATCCTTTGATCTACACTTTTACATGATGCAGTGAGGCGGATTTTGAAGATTTCCTAAATAATCTGTACAACCATAGCAAACCTGGAAATCCTAGCACGCCTGGAGATCAAAATTCTTTCCGAGGTGACTGCCGACGGCGTAAGAGCAAGCGCAAGAAGTAGACATGTACATGCAAGAGATTTTGTAATCTCATAGTCTTTGTCTTATGTAATTACTAATTAATTTATATACACATTAGATTTGAACATACATTTTGCACTTAGCCTGATTATAATTGTATTCTAAATGAAAATTTTTAGATTACTGTTTAATTCATACAAAGAAAAGGTTGTAAAATGTTCAACAATAATAAGGCAACAAATTGAAAATAGAAACTACGATGCATAAGACAAAATTACACTTTGGATTCGAATGTGTGCAGTATTTTGTTCAAATGAGAGGAAAGGTAAAATTCCTGAAAACTATATATATTATGTAGTGTGATTCAAGATGCAGTAAGTAGGGCTAAGAAATCGCATTTTTACTTTTCACACCATCGCTGAAGAATGTTTGTCGACTTAAACTAGACTTCTTCTCAAGGCTTATTAAGGCAGATCGGAATATAAAATTTGATGAAGTTTGCTAAAATAATGGAAATGTTGAGTTTATCTATTTCGCTTAAACTGTATTTCTAATGGATAATATCTTAATAAAGCTATAAAAATGTCTAAGATCAAAGTATTTATATTCTCCAAATTGTTTTGCTGCAAAAATTCAAAGCTTTAGTATTGCATCGATTCAATTAAGAAATCAGTACCGTAAATACCGTGTATAGAATTGATTAATGTAATGTGTACAAACTGGACATCAGTATAGAAAGAACTTATCCATAATAAATCTAAACGTTTTTGATAAGAAAAGAGATTGGCTAAAAGTTATGATATACTCACTAATGTTTTAGTATTGTACGATAAATAACATTTAAAGTGATTACTAGTTTTGCATGCGCTTGGTGTATATATTGATGGGGAATATTTAAATATCGCAGAATGTGTGTTCTGTGATAAAATATGTTACGATCGTTCTACATTTTCTTTAACTCACATTTTCGAAAACTTCATAATGAGAATACTTTTATAGACAAAAAAAAAACTGGTAAATATGAAATAAGACTGATTTTTCTCTCTTTGCTACTGATAAGTTATATTATACAATTACTTGAAGTATTTCTAGTGTATACTCTTTACATAGAAATTAAATTAATTTAAAATGCTCCAAAAGAATAGCGTACGGACGCTTGTCCTTCTAAAGGAACTGGAAGTGATTTATATGTCAACTGAGAGTAGGAACAGTAGAATAGGATCAAAATATGTATACACATATAAATTTTGCATTGTGCAAAGTATATTGTAAATTACAGCATACGAACAACAAATGTAGTTTATAAAGTAGAAGTAAGAAGTATGATGTTACGTACATACTAAATACACTAAGCATTTTAAAGAATGTTTTGTGCGGTTTTTTTAGGGAAGCGCATAATCTAATAATCTGATATTTTTGAACCTGAACTGTTCTATCGCATGCCATATTTGAGACTTTGTTGTGCTTGTAAATCCTCCATTATTCATTACAGTATTGTAAATTGCAAAAGCATTGTATGTGCAAACAAACAATCTCAACGTGTATTACCTGAATTTACAATAAAGCCATAAATTATCGGCACAAGATACTGCATTTTCAGAGGAATATTTTAGTAAGAATGTCTTATTGGAAACATATCCTATTCTGTTACAATAATCAGGCTTACTACATATCCCAAAGCACTAAAGTAACACGCATGTTACATTTAAAGTTAACTTGTCTCGCTGATCACCGTAAAGTGCGGAATATATAATGCATACTGTCGATGACTTGACTTTATATCTACTATGCACATTATCTTAATGTGCGAAGATTACTAGTAAACCCAATTATTTTGCTTACATCGCATAATCATTGTTGATTCCACAAACGTTAGTCATTTAACTTGAAAAAATAAATTTCTAATAGAATTTCTCAATCTATCTCCTGACCCAACAAATGATGCAGTAAAGATCCCTTTGTTCGTGCACCATATACTTCTAATAAGATTACGATTATCTACGATACTATCACAATTAATTTTGCACGTTAATATTTTAATTTGAAAGAATATTATAAAACACAATAGTTTAATTATATTAAAGACTATTCATAGGAAGCAAGTTAATATCAGTACGTGTATATCCATTTGTAATTATAAGTGGCTATACGTGTACTTTATTTTATCCACTATTACTGTTCATTTCTCTTTAAATTTAAATGTCGCCACCCTCAATCACTCGAGCATGCCTTCTAAAAACGCAAGAGCTTCTATGTTATCAATTGCATTCTCCACATCTCGCTTCTGTACAGTTTTTTTCTTACTTCGAGCAGTATATTGGTATGCTTCCTTAGCAAGCGAGTCAATAAAAAGTTCCTATGGAGAAGAAAGCAGATATAAAATGTACAAAATAAGAATAAGTTAATGCAATCGATAAGCAGTAAAAAAAAATAAACAAATGTTTCATAGAATTGCACGAAGAAGAAAGTACATTAATATTGAATTATAACGGTGACATGATCACTTAATTAATATTATAGCTAGTATAGTTAGAGTTCCAGTTATCACGAATCTTTGTAGGTTACCTGACATATACACATAATAAATATCAACGAAAACAAATGTATGTATGTACCGTAGATTTAGCAATAAGAAATACAGCCTCCTGATTTATCAAATTTACGTCCGGATCCGTTTTTACGATAGTTTTTATTCTGCCCAACGGTAACTGCAAAAGCTTTTCTCTGTGTTCGTCATCAGTATGAAATGAATGATCTATTTCTTCTTGTGGATATTGTGAATTGTCCGCCACTTTATTTCGATTAAACTCATTGCTTATAAAATCGGTAGTTGCCATATCTTACAATTTTTCCTGCATCAGATCAACGATTTATACGAGGTATTTTTCTTTACAGTTCCGGGTAGCTCCCGGGCGTGATAGTCCGAGTTCCTTTCAACTGGAGTTTCGCGCCACGAATTCGCCAAAATCTAGTTTTATTTCCCTAGCCTCTAAAGCTGGCGCTGGCCAGATGAGGCGGATCATATTATACACCCAAGTGCAACGTCTATGTTCCTCTGGC
Source organism: Tiphia femorata (assembly GCA_944319695.1). Lineage (NCBI taxonomy): Eukaryota > Metazoa > Arthropoda > Insecta > Hymenoptera > Tiphiidae > Tiphia > Tiphia femorata. The sequence goes on from OX090902.1 coordinate 10,497,467, forward strand.
GAAATGTGAACCGGCCTTCCACTGTTCTGAGCAGGGGTGCGTTCGAAAACCCCACCCGGGTGCACCCGGTCACCCAGGGGTGCGTTCGAAAACTACCTCGGGTGAATCTAGTTGGGTGATAGGGAAAACTCTTCGGGGGAGCACTCGGGTGACGACGTTTTCGAACGATTTTGGAAAAGAGTACCGTGCAACATATCATAATACAATCACAATATATGCAAAAAATGACGGATCATGCTCGAATTGTTAGATATAACCCAAATAACACCGTACGTCTTATGGACGTCCGTTTTATGTCAATTCTACTACCATACGTCCATGGATGTAATATGATCATCCAGTACATTCAGGGGTGCGTTCGAAAACCCCACCCGGGTGCACTCGATCCTAACCCAGTTGCCGTTCGAAAATGTCGAAAGGCCACCTGGGTGTATCGATCGGAAATACTTTTGGGTATACCCGGTGGAGAGACTTTTCCATCCATGTTTTTGGCAGAGTGGTCGGGTGCATCCATATATGTAATACTTCTATATTGCTAGCCACGTATATTTCCTATAAGCGGGAACGGCGTCGAGAAAGTGAGACAGAACATCGTACTTTCGAATATATGCGCATGCGTTAGCAGCTGCACGCATGCGCAGTTGCGCCAAAGTACGAAGTGAGAGGATAGATAACTATGGTGAGAGTGAGAGGTTGATATACAGGGTGAGTTTTAATGTCTGTCCCAACCTTTTACCATCGGAGTGAGTTAATACTCACGAATACTAACAGACTGCAACTCCGATGGTAAAAGGTTGGGACAGCCATTAAAACTCACCCTGTATATGCCTGCACCGTGGTGTTTGCGTCGCCTCTTCAGTCCATTAGCGATATAGTAGTATTACATATATGGTAATCGTACTTTGGCGCAACTGCGCATGCGTGTGTTCTAAGGAGCTGCTAACGCATGTGCATATGTTCGAAAGTACGATGTTCTATCTCACTTTCTCGGCGCCGCTCCCGCTTATAAGAAATATACGTGGCTAGCAATATAGGAGTATTACATACCCACATAGCACAAGTACGTCCTGAGAACGTCCACAGTACGTCCGTATCGTATAATCGAATATCCTGAGGATATCCCAAATACGACCAGAAACGTCCGCGGGACGTACGGCGGATGACCGTATGTCCGCCTTCTCATGGCCCTCAGTATGTCCACAGGATGTACTGCGGGATATTCGTGGGATGTACGTAGGATCTTACGAGGATCTTACTAGTATCTTACTAGTATTTGAGAATCTAACCTAACCTTATTATATATATATATATATATAACCGGACCTAAGCTTACTTACAATTTATAAATAAACACAAATCTTTTCAAGAATATTTTTATTTAAAATATATTTATTATAATTAGCTTACAATTAATGCATTGTATTTTTATGCGTTCAGGAGCACATTATAACCAAGATTTTATTGGGGCCACAAACACTTCTTTTGTGTGGTTCATCCTGATCTTCTCCATAGTACATCTGCAAATAAAAATTTGAGTGTTGGATATAGGTCATATAATTGACATTTAACTATAACTTTATTGTGTATGCAGCAGCCTATTTATATTCATATTTAAAAATCATGAGAACAAAAATATTCTTACCTCGTATGATTGAGCAAATTTGTAAATTCTCAAAGGCATTCTTGCCTTTTCTTCCTTGCCGATTAAATTGGCGTGCCTTATCATCTGTCAGTAGTGGACGTAATATTTCGAATGTTGTGATGTTCACATTTCCCCCTATCCGCGTACAATAACTGACCTAATTTAACATAACAAAAATTTGTATAATATACAATCAAGTTAGATCCTTAGAATTTTTAGAACTATTCGAATTTTTGTCAGACCTCTATGCAGTATCTATTTGTGGAAAGCAAATCCTATTTCCAATATTCTCTCCAGTTGTAATGCATTTAGAGCAGCTAGAATATCCCGTGTGTCTTGGTACAAATCTTTATGTAAAGACTCCAGCTTCGTGGTTTATAGCCGAAGCAGTAGCAACATCGCATGATGAAATCTTTTTAATGATGCATCCTGTATTATTTCTGCATCCACTTTACACATCCTCTGCATATGCCTTTTTGATATGCATGATAAATCCTTTTTGGCCTCCTGTGGTCCATTTTGATATCTATTAAAAAGTTTCAAATATATGCTATACGTATGAAATATTAATTTACTACAGTTGGATGCTATAAATATATGTGTGTAGATGCGAAATAAAGTACCTTGAAAGGTAAGAATTCAAAAGCAATCCGTTAGTCCACAATACATGAAGCACCCCGAAATCTGTAGCCCCAAAACGTGAAACACTGCTAACAACTGCTAAAGCCGGCTGAAGCCAGCTAAAGCCATTGCCGGCACTCATGCGCCACCTACTTCAATTGAATAAAACGTTTGAGACCTTTCGGGATATACTTAGGATGTACTTGGGACGTTGTAAACGTTCGTATGTATACAGGATATTCAGGATATACGTAGGATATCATGAGGACGTTCGTGCTGTGTGGGTATATGGAAGCGAACGACTGCTGTTTTCTCATGGAATGAACTATAAACCATAGACATAATATATCTAGATTGCGCGGTGGCGGAGAGCTCACGTAGAAAAGGATGCATTGCATTTTTGTGTCTGTGCGTTCTCTCTCGCTTTTGCACGAAGGGGAAACGTTTAGATTAGCAGCTGTTTTCCCGTACTCCCCTTCGCGGGAGAGCGAGAAAGAACGCACAAACACAAAAACATTCTTTTCTACGTGAGCCCTACCTCTCACTCCTGTTTGGGAGAACGCGCAGTCTAGGTATATTATGTTTATGCTATGAACATACTGCTTTTCAAAATGGCCGTCTCGATTCTGCGCACAAAAACCGAGACTTCGAAATCTAGTTTTATCAAGTTTTATGTTCGTTCTGGTTCGTTCTCTCTATTCTGTGCACATAGCTACTGCTTCGTGTTCGTGTAGCTTTTACAAAAAGAAAAAAAAAAATATAATGTCCGTCGTATATCAACAACTTGCGCGATCGTTGAAATACTTTGGTGCGCTTCGAATGATCTGTAGAATAATTCCTCATTAATCGTTTGTCGTTTCGTGGCTCAGTTCGAAAATCTACTGTTGAAAAGGTAGAATTTGTAATGATTTATTGTAAAGATCAAACAATCCGTAATTATTAAGTAGGTATTTAATCAACATCAGGCTATATTGAGCGCCAAATATGAGAATTGATGCGTTATTTAAAGACGAATTGTTTTAATAGAGCATATTTTGTAGGATAAAGACATGTGCGATTTAATAGATTTGAACAGTCCCGACGCAAAAGTTCATATTATACCAAAACTTGCATCTCCCTTGATACCAGTTCCTGCATGCGATGATGCAAAAAATAGAGATGCAAATTCTACGCAATGTAAAACTTCTATAATAATAAAGCAAAGTGAATTAGAAGATAATCCGTTTGATAGAGTTTTATGCGAGACCACAGAGTATATCTACAAAAAAAATGATCCATTCGAAGTTGACTCGCAGAGTGCAACAAAGTCAAATGATAAATCTGCTCGTACCCAGAGAATATATTCTGCCAATTTGACGGACGACCTTACATCGATAAGTCCGCCACATTTTAATCTTGTCAAGATAAATAGAACTTCCAATGAAGATTCAACTATACCATATTTGGCAATATTTGCTGACATAAAGGAAAGTGGGTCTTACCGTACTGATGATTCTGATGTGTCTGACCTTCCCAAGGATGTCGACTTGTCAATTTTAAATAAATCTGCAATGAACGATACATTATCCGAAACAAGCGAGCAGAGTTCAGAAGAAACAGGGCTTAAAGCGATCATACGTCAGAGAGTGTCGCCGTGTATAATGAACGCAGCCTTTAAAACGGAGGAATTCCCATTTAAAGAAACCTTAACTTCACATACGCTTCGACGTTCGTTTTCACAAGGTGATCAAGTGTCGCCAAAAAAATTGGGATGTAGGCATGCTCGCTCAATAATAGACTTTTTAATGTACAACGAAGCGAATCTCAGTAGTGGCGCATTAATTGAAACCTCCGATAACGCATTAAATGCTGCCTTTATACAAAGCGAGTGTAGTAGTAACAACTCGTTATCTTCTAATAAATCTTCCATTAGAAGGTTGAAATCTGCGGCTTCCATCAGTAGCATATCTCCATCAATTATATCGAATAACACCATGAATAGAGGTTTTCTGGGCAGTTGGTCTTCGCTAAATTCCAACACATTCGAACAAAAAGTACATTCTACCACAGAAAGTTTATCCGACTTGACTCACAGATTTTATAGATTAAAAGCTGCATCGATAGAGGCTGAACGCGAAAGAACACAAACAGAATCTGTAAGACAAAATAGTGTCGATGACATTAGGGAACAGAATATTGTAGCACATGTAGTAAATAGCGACGACAACAAATGTAATAAACCTTCAGTTTTCGAAATTTTACCGCACAAGCAAAATGAAAGTTATTCCTTCAATTATTCGGCCGATAGTGTATTTGAAGTAAGCATTAATTATTTGTTATTTCGCAGTCACTGTCCACTTTAATTAATTTCCATTCTAGGATTTACAGTTTCTTGCAATTTAAACAATAATCTCTTATCTATATGACATACGTTAATTATTCTATGAGAAAATATATTAATGTAATTTTGGTTAATTGCAGGAACCCAAAAATGTTAATCAGTCGATATTGGGTCAAGCAACAGCCCTTGCAAAAATGTTTGAGGAATTGGCACAAACAACAGAATCTTTGTGTAAGTTTGCACAATTGTATTAAATATCGTTAGTGCAACTATTTGTCAGGTATCATCACTAGTATTCCCCATTTTGAATGACTTATTTATTTGTCAATAGCAACTACAGATGATTTACTCGTAAATAATTCTTTATGGACTTCTGAATTGGTGCCGGCATTTGAAGACGAAGTTGTTCTAGATAACATAATTGAGTTACCACTATTGCCTACCGCACATAACCAACCTCCATTTAATGAACATGAGCAAATTCATGAAGGGTTACCTCGTACAATAAAGAATGAACATTGCGTAAGCTACTTTGATGAAAAACATGCATTTGCAAAGGAATCAGAAGCTGACTTTCTGAATCCGATCGCTTCAGAAGCAAATGTAATTGGAACATTATTATTGGATTTAAAGAGATGTGTGAAGACAATGAAGAACTCCGAAGCCGATGAATTACTAGAGAATTTAGAGAGAGTTTTAGGTGTTGGTGGTAAAAGTAACATCAAATTGTTGTCCACGAGTCTAAGTGCGATAGATGACCTTAAGAAGAGTCCGTGCAAGGTAAGATATGGATTGGCAGGTCATAATAATGTTGAGCAGGGTAACACTGAGAGAAACAACGGAGATATTTTGTTATTGGACCCTGTAAAATTGGTAGTAGAGGCGGGACAACGTCCAAGTATTAATCTCAAGAATTCGAATTCAGAGAAGTCAGGTACAAACAATGATAAACCGATGAACATTAGCTTGCCTGAGAATGCTCAAATGAAACTGAATGATTCTCCTCGACGAGTAAAGGATTTTGTTTGCGAAAGAAAAAGGAAAGATCTGTGCGACATTGAACATCCTCCTGTGCAAAATAGAAATACCTCTAATCAAAAATCATGCGCCGAATTAAACGAAGACGTATCCACTCAGCTCCTGATAAACTTGGGAAAAGTGTTGAGTGGAACATGCATGGAAAAAGCAGTACAGAATTTATTAAAAAATATAAAAACTGTCTCAAATCTGCCTTCGCCTAACCACATTTCTAAAGTAACAACTGATTTATTACATAGGAAGGGAAACACTGTTCCCGGTATAAATAAGAGCAAACAGCAAAATGAGTTAAATTTATTGCAATGTAAAAATAGGATTGGCACAGATCCAAATAAAAAAGTAAGTGTATCTTAGTGAAAGGAGAAAGTATACATCTAAATAATACATCGATATTTTATTCAATTCTGTTTGCAGCTGAAATCATTAGAGGGGAGACCTATAAAAAAAAAGTTATCCCTAAGTCATATATCGCCTAATGACCTGATAACAAATACATCGTTGTCTAAGCACACAAGCAAGTCTCGACTATCGGTGGCTAAAAATCGTTTTCCCAGTACTCCTGGGTTCATTAATTTTCCATTGGATAAAAAAGAAATTTATATAAGTAACGATACAAATAAGGAGAATGATACGAAAGAAGGTATAACATCTCTATCTGTCATAAGTTGGATATAAACGATGCTAGTTTCAGAGGGATGCAACATAAAAAAATAAAATGTTAAAAACTTTTCTAGATTCTTGTATAAGAAAAACAGATAAGGTATTAGATTTTGAGAATGGGAAATCGTCTGTGATATCGAAGGGTGGAAAAAGCAAATTAAAGCATAAGTCAAATTGGGAACTACAATGTAAAAAAGGACCGATGAGAGCGGTCCTCCCCTTAAAAAATATGCACAGACGAGGTAAGGTATGACCTATTAACATAAGCGAAAACATGAACTTTCCAATATTTTTTATTTACGGTTCCGCTTTAGGATCTTTGGCAAAAGAAGTACAGCATACTATGGAGTCAGTAACTCCACCCAATTTTAAGAATACATTCATAAGTACATTAACGAGCAGTACACCTATTGCCGTAGATAACGAATCGACACAAGAAAATACAAAGTCTAGGCCAATAGCTTCATCAACTCCAGACAATGGCAAACGCACAAAGTCATGTGAACGATTACCTCCTAAGAGGCACAGTATAACGTGCGATATTTCACCGGTAACAACGCACGACAACATTCTTAAGGGCAACAGTGGAACAAAGGATAGTTTAAATACGTAAGTAAATGTAGAGTATATTTTCTGCCTTTGATGATATCGTAATGTAAAACAATTATAATATGTTGGTACAAGGTACATAACGAACAATACAACATCCGATAGGATACAATTCGGATCATTTTATAATCTGAAAATTATATTTGTCTCAGGGATTATAAATTATTGTCACCTAGAAGAACACGGCGCAAGGATCGACAAAGTGAATTCTGCATTCCAAAATGTTCAACTTCTCCGATCGTATCAAAAAGAAGTTCCACCGGGTTACGACGATCTCCACAACGTTGTAGTTATTCGCCAAATTCGTTTAAAAAAATTCACGAGCCGCAGGAACGTTCACCGGTTTCCTTAAGAAAGACGGAAAGACTAAAGCAAATTCCTCTTAAAGATATTAATTAAAGTGTCGTTTGGGAAGCCGTTTCTTTTACGTTTCTCTTTGAATGGTGTACTATGCAATGATAAAGGACACGCCATAGGCGAGGAAGGCAATAGTTTATAAGTAAATCATCCTACGCGAGGTAAACGTTATAAATGTTACCTTTCATTTTCCACACCGAATAAAATCTATCGTAAAATATTTCGTAGCCTGTACCTTTTTATATGTGTTTTGAAATAAAATATTGATAGAGAGTAAAAGTTATTCCTATTGAAGTAATATATAATTGAAGTAATTAGTATTAATCCCTTATAGTTCGATGGGTCGGGATAGGTACATTTACAATAAATCGGACTAGAAAAGGCTAATATATGTACATATATTTCATCGAAAGATTTGTAGTGTATATTACTTCGACATTCGACTGGAAGTTTTACGAGCCGCAGGACGATAAAGGAAAGTACGATACCCCAATGCTGTATCATTATATTTTGATAATGTCAACTCGGTAGGTAAGGATGCGAATGGATATATAGAATTATCGCAGCTACGATCACGGGTCTGATTTATAACAGGCTCTACAGGACAAAGTTCTCGATGATATGGAATCTACGGTCGTATGGTAGGCATAGAAGAGCCTAGCTGGATTCACATTATTATTAAAAATTGAAAAGAGCATTTTGCGGCGGAGCACGTCCGGTATCATCGAGTATGCATTGATAGGCATGATGTAGACATCAACGGAAGATCCTCGAGATCCGTTGCGTCAGATCCGCATATGTGCGGGAAACGGGCGCAAGCAAATGGGAGCTTCCTCGGCCAGGAACGTGGACGACAGCGCTACGAGAATTGCCGATATGTCACGGTCGTTCTTAGAATCACTGATTCAGGAACGTACCGCTCTAAGAAATATGCACGTGTACGCGATCCGTCCGCCCTGCCGAGCGATGTCACATCGCGAATTTTGAATATAGGCGCTCTACGCCCATAATCTCTAACAATTAAGCACCTAATTATGGATCCATTGCCGCATTCGCCTTGGCTCTCCGATGCTCCCGTAATGAGAAAATTCATAAGTAAACGAGAAACGCGGCGCGTTAATGACGCGTAAATATAGATGCGTATAAATTGAATCTTGAGCTATGAAATTAATTATAAACGCGTCGATCGTGGCTTAGTATTACCTCGGTAGGTGAGAGGCGGACATTAACGAGATGAAAACGGATCGGAAGGCAGGATCCGTGGACGGAACGGGATCGATTCACGGTGAAAATTGCAACCGCGCGTTTATACGTAGCTGTCCGAAGCACAACGAACCCAAGGCCGCCGTGCGAATAGAGCCGGTCCTGCGCCTGAGCAGTCTTCGTAAAAACTGCGCTCCTCGTGTTCCGTACTTGAGCGGCGGTCCGTCCAGACACTCGCCGCGTTAAGCCGCGCCCGGCACGGCGCTCGTCGGTTTTATCAAAATTCCTCGTCCCAAGGGCGGCGCACGTAACTCGGGCAGGGCGTAAACGATTCTTTGTCGATAGTCCGATTGAACGGGCTCGGTGAGTCGAAGTGCGGTGCGGTTGAACGAAGTTGAATGTTTTTTGGGGCGGACTAAGTGAGCGGAGCGGGGACGAAGACGGAGGCGCGCGAGAGTCTACTTCTAGAAAAAGAGCGCGTCGCGCGCGTAGAGCGGTTGCGATGCGGCGGAATGTGCGAGTGCGCCCAGCTGAGGCTAGTTTAGGGCCGCGTAAATGATCGGCGAAGGATCGACGGGCGTGCCGGTCGCGTTGCCGCACTGAATTAGCAGCTGAATTCGATGATTTCTGGCCGGTTGGTGGGGGCTTGGAAGCCGATGCTGATTTGCGCGGGGCCAGCTCGTGAAAAGAGCGCCGCGTCTTGCGCGTAGCAGAGTGCCGAAGGATATAGTGCGCCGGATACGTCGTGCGAGTGTCCGCGCGACATTCTCGAAAGTTTTGTCGGCTGCAGGACGATTCGTGGACGTGAGGGGATTCCAAGCTGGGTAACGATAAAGCGAGTTTGCTGCGCTGACACCATGTACATATGTACGCCACGACGACGCATCCGCCGGCGATAGAATCCGCGTGGTACGTATCCGCGGAAGCAGCAACCTACGGAGCACGTTACATGCACACGGTTGGTAATAAGTGTGTATGCGCGAACGGCACAGCGGCTAGTCCCTATACAAGCGGTATTATATTCGCGCAAGGAACGTGTTCGCCCATGGGTGCTCTCTGGCTGGTTCTCGCGTCGCGGGTACCCGTGTGCTCTCTTCCGAGGCTCGATTGCAACGCCCTGGATCGACACGGTCGGGATATAAAACACGTTCGATATTAATTACACGAGACTGGGAGAGGAAGAGGCGGCGCATCGTTTCCCAGGACGCGCGAGAACCAAGTATCGATAGACATTATTTACGTCTGCTCTGGGTGCTCGAATCGCGGCGGGTGGTTACGAGCAAGAGCGAGAGAGTATAACCATCGTGTGTGTTGCCTCTTTGCGTTTAAGGCGAGTGCAGTCGTTGCCGGCGGCCTCTCTAGGCTCTCTCCCATCGTCGCAGTGGGTTCGCGCTCGGAACCAGAATGGGAATCAATTTCGTCGCAGTAATTCGCGAGTTTCGAGACACCGCGAGTGACCGCACGAGCACGAGCACGAGCACGACGACATTTCGACAAATACAAGTGCGTATAGAGGGTGTGAAATGCGTCGCGCTGCAGTTCGCTGTTCGATCCAGCGGGCGACCCAACTGTGAGATTACCTCCTCCTGTGCACCGCGCTCTTTCCTCGGACCCCGATAGATAAGCGCATCTACCATTTACGATCGGTATCCAGTGACGATTAGTGTCCCGAAAGAGAATGTGCTTAATTATCGGATAGGTACGATTGTTATAACACGGGCTGACATTTCGCGCGTTTCGTCCAGCGCTGTAGATTTTCCACCCTATATATTGACTTTGTCGATCGGTACAATCGATGATGTACATCGTGGGCTTGGGACGCTCACGCGTCCATCGGAGATATCAATGTGAGAATTCGAGCGCGTTTGTCCAAGTTAAATTGAGAATCGTTTGGAGTAATGTGGACTTTGCGGGGCGACATTTGTAAGCGGGACACAGTGGAAATCTGTTACGCGCACGGCTGGTAAACGTAATTGCAGGCGACGTCGAGATCGTTGAATATCATTATACTTTGATCGTTGTGTAGGAGCGCGCGCGCGGGTTTACGTATGCGTATGATACACGTGTGGATATTATACTCCGTATGAGTATTATTATCGTTGAACAATTGTATTTGCCAGTTTTACTCCCGACGGGAGGAAAGAGAATTGAAATTAGAATTGAAACTTGTATATACGTAGACGTCCACGGGACGGAAAGACTTTCTATCTTGGGCAGTCCCCGCGGGCACATTGATTGCGAGCGCTTGAAAGAAGAAACGCGAGCAAATGCAGGATAGCACGGTAAAATATATCGTCCCTCGTGACACACGTTACGTATACACTTATACTTAATACGAATCGTGAAGTTTCGAACGATTAATAAACTGTCGTCCTAAACTCTCGTCTCTCCTTCCTGGCAGAAGAGCAGACTCGACTTCCCCATCTTTAACGGCAATAACGTTTGGAGAAGAGGGAAAAGATGCAGCAACATCGTGTGGAGACGCAGATAGTTCACGAGGAGCAGATTTTGGAGGCGATAGATCAGTTGAGACGACGCAAGGCACGTCCGGACGCCGATCGCATCTGCAATTACCTTCTGCGAAAGTTCTCCGTGGACGCGCGCGACACGATCGCCGACCTTCATCGGCTGATAGAGGCCGAGAAGGTGATTCAGGTGGATTATAAGGGTAACACCAGCTACCGAAACGCGTCAAAGTGGTCGCGCTTGCAATTGTACAAGAATCGACCGGAGGGCTTCGTTAAGGAGAAACTGAATTCGGGGATGGTCGTGGGTGCCGTCGCCGAACTCGTCGTCGAGGAGCCCGATTATCTCGATCAGGGAGTACCGGCCTATAGACTGGTCGAACAGCTGCTCGATGGTGTTTCGAATCCTACCTCACGGCGGATGGTCGAAGATTTTTTGAGCAAAGAAGTCGCGAGTGGGAACCTGACACGTCTCTCCAATGGCAATTATTCGCTGGTGGCGACGTCTGACATGACACCTACCGCGGAACCGGCGACACATCGGGAAAGGGAAAGGGAGAGGGAGAGAGACAGAGAAAGAGAGAGGGAAAGGGAAAGAGAAAGAGAAAGGGAAAGAGAAAGGGAAAGAGAAAGGGAAAGCTTCACGGTTGAGAATGGAAACGCGCGTAGAAAGGACACGCAGACCGTATCCTCTACAACCGGCGGTTTGTATGATTTCGAAGAGACGGAAAACCTAACAGTGACAGATTCCAGATCGAACACACCTAGGTCCTCGCGCCAAGCAAGTCCGAAGCCGGAACAACAGATCAGGAAGGAGGAATGTTACGAAATAATTGTTGGAAGAAACGAGCACTCCGAATCGCCGGTAGAGCTCGATTGCACAAAGGAACAGGAATTGCGAGAAGATCGGCCAATTTCCACCGACGATCCAAAAGAAGAGTCCAAAAGTACGGATAGCATCCAATCCCATAACCTCAAAAGATCCTCTAAGGCGGAACGTAAGCAACGTTTGCTCGTGAGAACAGATGATCCTATGGATATAGAAATTAAATTCGAAGATTTTCGAAGGGATAACAAGGACGAGGCATCGTCCCAGAGAGACAAAAGAGAGGAGACAGCACAGCTCAGTGAGGAGCGAGAAGATGAAGACGCTGGGAGAAGCTCGACCAATCCTTCTCCAACCCCGTCCAATATCAATGTAGGAGGATTTCGTAGCGCTCGTCGAAAGGTTCGCTTAGCTTCCGTTAGATGGGCGATCTATGTCTTTTAACGAGTAACCCTAGTGTTACACTTTTCAGAGAGCAAAGAAAGTATTCGATCCGTCTGATAATAATCTTGTAAAGCGAAAACGTGGACGGCAGCCTGGAAGTCACACGAAATCGTCCGTTTCCCAAGACTCGCAAGATTCCACTAAATCGTCTATGAAAGACGGACCGTGTAGGCAATGTAGCCTATGCGCTAAAGAAAAACAAGAGAGCTTAGTCGCTTGCAGAGATTGTACTGTACGAGGTACGGTTGATATTTCTTTAATTGTATGTTACAAGACCGATACAAGAAATTCGTACGCTGTATATCTTTTCTAGCACATCCGAGTTGTATATATAATCCTGAAGAAATGGTACATAAAGCAGGTAGCAATTGGCAGTGCGAGCGTTGCAAAAGTTGCACAGTTTGCTGTGAAACCTCCGATGCGGTGAGTAGCTGTACGCACATTGATAATTTCCACTTTGCGAGATATTGAAAATTTTTTATTGTATTTTCTAGGGACCTTTAGTAACGTGTTTCAGTTGCGACGAGGCTTACCATTATTATTGTCATACGCCTCGTATAGCAGTTCCAAAATTAAATTCTAAGTGGCAATGTAGCGACTGCACCCAAAAGCAAACTAAAACGAATATTAGTTTGGTCACTAGCAGGCCGGATACGCCGTCTAATCCACCTGTATTACCTCCAGTATTGAGTCCTCAAGTATCCCCAGCTAGAGGTTCTTCCGATCCAATGGAAGATGACAGTCCCCGAGATGGCATCGATCCAAATATTCCCGATGCCTCGGACTGGACATCCGAGCAAGTATATCAATATTTCGCAAGATTGTTTCCTAAGGAAGCTGAAGTTTTTAGACAGCAGGTATGTGCCGATGAAAGATATTATACAAGTAGGGCACGACATTATTCCTAGCATTTGAGTGCATAAAAATAGTATATATACGATATCCAATAGTAACCTTGTTCTACAAATTTTCTTAGGACATAGACGGCCACTCTCTTTTGTTAATGAAACGATCTGATGTTTTAAGTGGACTGGACTTACTACTGGGTCCTGCGTTGAAAATATATCGTCATGTACTAAAACTTCAAGTGCGAAGGGATGATCCAAAGTTATACTGGTTGTAAGAAAAGCAAGCCTTTTTATTATATTGTACAAAGTACTATCTTTATCATTGAAAAATGTTAATCTTGATTAGTTCGATTATTTTGTTTTTGTTCTACTTGCGTTTTGATTTTCTATATGTTGAGAATATTTTAAAAAGTAGAGCTCTTTCTCTATATGCGATATTCAATGAATACTATAAGAAATGATACAAAAATGTGATATATGCAGCAGAGAGTTCTTTACTTCTATTGGAATAATCTAATATTTTCAATCTCCATCTGGCATTGTAGATCAACAGTGTCATATTAGTATGCGTACAATGAAAATAGTGGTTTTACGAAAGCAAGATCGTTTTTATCGAGATGTACTAATCTTTGTAAATTTGACTGTTACGCATTATTGTTGTTATTTGTGTAGTAGAGTGAAGGTTTTATAATATACGATCTTCTTGAAGTAAAATACAATTCGATATAAGTGATATAGGTACAATTGTCTGTATGTCTTTGTACAATAACATATTGTTTATTTTTTTTACATTACATAGTAAGGTAATAAATATTTATTAATGGTACCCCTAATAACATTGCGCCTTCAGTATGGTACATAAGGAACATGAAACTTTGCTTTTAGATGTACTATAATATGTAATAAATATTTGTTTATTAGCATATGTACATTTTATAACAAGATTTCTAATGTTTATAAAAGCCCGAACGATTTTGATTTCTTTGGCAGAATAATTGCAGTAATCGTGTTAATTTAATTTTTTCATGCAATGAATATTTTTTTTTCCTTTCAAGTGGAAAGACTTCAGAGTCATTATTCCAATAAGATTTTTGTACATGCCATATACCACTTCTATTCTTTCCTATGCTGATTACGAACCTGATTTTCACTCCACTCTTCATCTTGCTACTATACGTACAATATAGTTGAGTCTTTCTTACTTAGTGCATGCGCATATATTTTTTTTTTAATCTGTTAAATTAATCGAGGCGAATATATTACTTTCATCTTTGAAAATACTGTAAGATAGATAACTTGTGGACTTCTTCGATTTATACAAAACAGGACATCTTTATCATCTCACATTCCAAAAGCAGTAGTATTCTTTCACATAATAGTTAATAATGATTAAAACATTTCAGTATTAAAATAATGTGCAATTGTATTTTTTATAAGTACATGTAAGTAAAATAAAATATATATATGTCCTTAGAACATGTGCTAACAGGATAGTATATCTATATGACAGACTACATAATAAGTGTATTTTACATATTTCTAAGTATTTATGTAGTGTATCAGATTTGAGACACTTTACAAGTAGATGCTTTCATTAAGTATGCAGACTCATGCTAAAATTAAGAGATCCAATGGAGTGATGCTAGGCGCCGTGGATTTCTCTGGCTATTTAAAGTTTAAAGTTTAAAGTCTTTCATTCTACACATATATGTAATACTACTATATCGCTAATGAATTGAAGAGGCGACGCAAACACCACGGTGCAGACATATATCAACCTCTCACTCTCACCACAGTTATCTATCCTCTCACTTCGTACTTTGGCGTAACTGCGCATGCGTGCAGCTGCTACGCATGCGCATATGTTCGAAAGTACGATGTTCTGTCTCACTTTCTCGGCGCCGCTCCCGCTTATAGGAAATATACGTGGCTAGCAATATAGGAGTATTACATATATGAGCGCGGTGGTCGGCCGAGGGTACCGGTCAGTACCGGTCCTGAGCGCAGATATTCGTGCGCGGTCATTGGTCAGGTTTGTTTCGTTAATAACTTAAAAACGCAGCTTCGTTCGATATTTTGTTAAAGGGAAGAGTTTTTCAACAATCCCTTCGTGGTTCTTACACTGGTTACGGGACACCCTGTATATAAAGTATTCGACTCATTATGTCCATGTCCATAATCGAACATTAGTAATCGATTCTTTGAGTAGGAAAAATCGATTTTTTCTCAGATCGATTTTCGAATCGGCATCCCTACCCTAGGGTTTTCACGAAATGACGGTTTTCACCAAGTATATATTTATATATGTATATATATATAGTAACGGATTGTGAAGAACAAGTGGTAATTACCCGTACCACGTCTGACCGTAGTGAAAAGGAATGATACATGCAGAAAATGCAATGATAGATAATTATAGTGATTAGTCAAACGGCAAATAGACCACCAATGACTTTCAATATACAAGTAGATACATCAATGCTATATAATAGGAAAGTAAGCGACACGTTGAAATCTGTAGTAAATATAACCTAAAATGTGTAATGTGCTACTTACACGAAAGCAGAATTATTGCACGTAAAAAAATGTAAATCCATTTGAAAGACGCTATCTCCTGTATTACGTCTAATGTTACAAATTTTCGATGAATAAGAAAGTGTAATGGAAAATCACTCCATTCGCATTAATTACGGGCAAACGTCTCGCGACGCTGAAGATTTAACGGTGATACACGATAGCCAAATAAAGCAATACGCAGAACAGAGTAAAAAACGCGATGAAGTTGTTGTCCTAATAAGCAACACAAAAAGCGGTTTATTCAATCCACGAGCTATTCTATTTTTAACGTTATGGTATGTGTTCAGTGGATGCACTTTATTTTTAAACAAATACATATTGTCATACATGGAAGGAGATCCAACGATCTTAGGTAAGGATGGTACTAACAGATATTAATATTGTAGAATGAATATACGTATACTATCTATGATGGACAGACATAGGAATAAATTAATAATGTGGTACAATAAGTAATATTATGACATTTTCTGATATACTGTATTAGTCCCTTCATATAGGAGCCTGCCAAATGTTAATGACAGCAATTTGTGGTTTTATACAAATGTACTTCCCTTGCGGTATGTACAAAGCTAGTCCCAGGTTAATGAGACCACCAGGTTTTTATAAACACATGACATTGGTTGGATGTACAAGATTTACAACAGTAGTTTTAGGATTAGTATCACTCAATTACGTAGCTGTAAGTTTCACAGAAACTATTAAAAGTAGCGCACCACTTTTTACCGTCCTTATTAGCAGGTATTTACTAGGTAAGATATATTGACTATTCGATATAGATACTGTAGAGTATGTTGCCCTCTCTGTTCAATTATGGAAGTGAACTTGTTTTTATAATACACAGTTATATAAGAGCTTAAACTTTTTATTTTACATTCACTTCTGTATCAAGATGAAACATCAAAGATTCCTTTCACAACTTTATACCAAATGAGTTATGTTACATGCCAAGTCTTATAACATCCTGATGTTGTATGTGTATAGGCGAACATACTGGACTATATGTCAATTTATCTCTAATTCCTGTGATGGGTGGCCTAGCGTTATGCTCAGCAAATGAAATCAGTTTTGATCTTAGAGGTTTCATAGCTGCTCTTGCCACTAACATGACAGAATGTTTACAAAATGTATATTCAAAAATGTTAATCAGCGGCGATAACTTCAAATACACGTAAGTTCTTTCTTATGCAATTGTATAAATTATACTTCTTACTTCTTTTAATTTTAGTATAGTACGTTATAAAACATCAAGGTGACATGGAGCCAATGAAAATACAGGCAATTATTCATTAGAAACGTTTGTAGCCCTGGCTTCTGACAAATGCTTTTTTATTAATAGAAAAATATCAAGTACAGCACATACCTAATCTCAGGGTATCGCGATCAAAGGTGTACGTCTGTGTATCTTACAAGTTAAACAGCTGAATAATGTTACAAAATTATACACTACATGTTTTTTGTTTTTCAAACATAATTTATATAAAAGAAGTAAACTATACAGGGTGTCCCGTAAGTTTTGGTCAATAAGTCGGGAACGTGTAGACAAAATCAAAATAATGTTAGTTCTTCACATAAAGTTTGGGGTGATTGTATTATAGGTCATTCGATTAGTCTCGATCTCAGCTATTACGGTATAGTGGTAGAAATATGCTGTTTCATTTCAAAAAACGTCGTTGACCTAGATATCTCTTAAAATATGACCCAGGAGAAAAAATCATATCCTCTGTAATATGTGTCCCTCTGAACCAAACACTTTATTCCTTAGACATTTCTGCGTATCATTAATGATAACCGAGATTTTCTCTTGTAACAGAATTATTGGGACACCCTGTATACAGAAAAACATTAAAATCTGCAATTTACATCGCACGTTATAGGAGTATTACATAGCTAATCATAAATGTTTAATATTACAGACCAGCAGAATTACAATTCTATACAAGTTTAGCATCAATTGTGGTACAAATACCTGCGTCAATTTTATTGGTAGATTTATCGGCACTCGAACATTCCATAACTTTTAAGTTGTTTGCAGCATTCCTTCTGAACGGTGTTTTCTTTCACTTTCAAAGTATCACTGCATATGTTCTAATGGATTATATAAGTCCTGTGACACATAGGTATGTAGTCATTTATAATATCAAATAATAAAGAACACACTGAACTTAATAAATACTTAATAATATTTATGATTAAGAATATCATTACTATTTTAGTGTGGCAAATACGGCAAAAAGAGCATTTCTTATTTGGCTTTCTGTACTATTGTTTAACAATCCAGTAACTGCTTTATCAGCTCTGGGGACATCGTCTGTAATAGCTGGAGTTTTACTTTATAATCGAGCACAAGAATACGACAGACTAAAAAATGCAAAACTGCGATACACATCAAAAATAAATTTACAATGATATAATGTCAAAATTGGCGATTAAGAAAAATAAAATATATGAACAAAAAAGCAGATTTGCAAAATGTATACATTGAGGTTCTGGACAATTTTCCCACCATCCCAGTTTTATGGTACTCTATGCCATTATAGTATTGCATGTCAACTTTTTAATTTTTCTGGGGTACCTACTAGTGTGTAATTTTAAAATTACACAACATAAATAGCTCCATTTCCTAGATAAGTCCATCAGGATGGTTGTGCTATACATAAATTTGGTTCGTCCATGGTGAGTGTTAACAAATTTAGGAAAAACATGATCTTTATTAAATGAACATGTAAACATTTGCTTTATTTTTTACATGTTTCAAATTTCTTGAATACAAATTAAGATTAGAGGCAACATGTTGCGCAATAGAGTAATCATTTACATTTCTGGTAAGACACATTAAAAAAATACAGAGTTTTGATTATTCATCTGAGAGTACTGACGGTACTGACAGTGTTCATAATCTGACATGGATACCAATGGATACTGACCCATGTTCTTTTCAGAAAACTTTGTCTATTCTTATAACAAAGATAATGTTTCTGCTCAATTCAAAGTCTGGACCGCTCTTCCCCACGCATGTA
The DNA here is from genome assembly GCA_944319695.1 of Tiphia femorata. Lineage (NCBI taxonomy): Eukaryota > Metazoa > Arthropoda > Insecta > Hymenoptera > Tiphiidae > Tiphia > Tiphia femorata. The sequence goes on from OX090902.1 coordinate 10,516,097, forward strand.
CGTCATATTCTGTTACTATACTCGTCTTCACGGGAGTGTTTTCTGGAAATGGACAAGTTTTGTCCGTCTGTGCATATCCGTACGCTAGCAGACATGCTATTGGTTGTGTTCCCACGGGACTGCTACCCGTGTCCAATCGGCTCAGTCGACATGCGCAAAACGGAACATACTCTCGTGAAAAACGAGTATATAGTATTATTTATTTCAGGTGCGTAGGGTGCGTTGAAATAATTTGTAGGGTGCCTTCAGGACGGTTATCACAGTAGGCTTATGGTGAGTTAATGTATAACAGGTTACATGCATAAAACTTTTTTTATATTACTACGGCGCATCGTTTTGCGCATTCTAAGCGGCCGTGCGGTTGTTCGCGCTTAACCTTCAATGTTTTTATTTTAAAGCTTATTTGTCCACAGTCTTTATATTTTTTCCTCTTGAAATACACCGGTGAGATTGTTTTTATGCTCCTAATACAAACCACGACGACGATGTTGTATATTTGCGGAATAGAAGAAGCGCATATTCTTCTAACGCATATTTGAATGATATAAAATTGATGCGAGTGAAATAATACTGGTAGAATTTTTGTGCTCTCGAGTGCATAGTTCACCCAACCCAACGAATATTCCGGCGAGTTGGTGCATTTTTCCGGAGCGTCTAGTAAGATCAAAGTTTGTTTCCTACGCTAACGATTTTTCCATAAGTGAGTAACAATGAAAATTGCGATTAAATAACAATTAGTATTTAACAATAAAAGTTGTAGTTGATCTTTTTTAATCGAATCGTATGTTTATTGAATTTTAGCAAACGATGACTTCACTCCTGTTGGTTTCAAATCTTTTCGTAGAGTCCTGCCGATGCGGCCGTCGATTCTGTAAGGTGCAATTTCATTCTGACATTTCGCGTCTCGCTTCCACATCCGGTCCCTACACCTGGCCGTCAAGCACGGTGCTAATGTATTACTTGCAATATTTCAACTTGTATTACTTCAATCAATTCATGTAATACATTGATGTAGTGCTTGGCGGCCAGACGTAGCGGAAGGTCATGGCTGAAGGACGTTGCAATAAAATTGCACCCTTACCCACTTCTCACAATTTTATTCCGTAGTGGGGTCTGCGCTTTAGGACTGCTATCCATTCGCACCGCTTAAGTAGCAGATACATGGATCAGACTCCAAATACACGTACACACGTACTACGTTTAGTTCCTATTTTCATTTGTCTTGCAATTTTCTTTGCCAAGGCTAGTGTTTTTCCGTCTTTAAATTCATAATTACAATACACACGGAAATATGCAGTTTCGTTAGAGTAGAGGCCATTTTCTACATCTCGAAACGATTTCAGTTTGAATTAAATTAAAATTTCTATCGCGAAGCTGCACGGGCGCATAAATCTCGAGTAGGTGCTAATTCGTCGAAGGCGGGCGAATGTTAACACTAGGTTTACGGAAACCCGTCAATTTGACGAATTTAAATGGGAAATTGCGTTTATAAAAAAAGTCCCGTAAACCTAGTGTTAAGTACATAACATCACGATGATCCTTGGATGGCAACATCTGCGTCCCAAAAGTCGCTTCGCAGGTCACCACTTGCCGTTTGCAAAACGATTGGAACTTTGATTGTTTGCCGACTAAAGTGAGACGAAGGGATAGGACGAATAGAAAGAGTCACGTGGGTACATGCGACAGAGTGGGGAGAGGTCCGAGGACAGGAGTACACTTCATAGTGATATTAAGGGTGTGAGAAAGAGAAGCAGCGCTTTGAGAAAAGAGAAGAGAGAATGAGAGAAGGGTCGGAGGTGGGGAAAAGGAATAAAGGGTGAAAAGAGAGGGAAGGTGCAAAAACGGGGATAGCTAGGGGGAGCGATGTAAGGAGCAAGAGAAAGAGAGGGTGGAGAAAAATTGATGGATGGTAAGGACGGAAGGATCGACTAAAACAGGAGCCGGGGAGGGGAGGTGGGAGGATGTGCAAGCAATGAAAGTGCGTGGAAGGCAGTGTGCAAGCGCTGGTCGCGACTATGTTCAGGGGACTCGGAGTGAGGTGAGACGGAAAGAGAAGCGTGAGAGAGACAAAGAGAGAGAGAAAGTGAGAGAAAGAATCCCTGGTAGTGTCTGGAGTCGGGTCGGGACGAGAGAGAGGGAAAGAGCATGTAGTTATAAACGTTGGGAGTGGGAGGTAGAAGCTATCGCGAAAAGAGGGGAGCCGTGGTATACTCCGAGTGGGATAATTCAAATGATAGTGGGATAAGGATGGCACATCCATGTGCGCGCATTGGCGTGTCGTGTGTGCCGGATGTGGAATAAGAAACAGGGAGAAGGATGGACAGAAACCGGGGGAGAAAGAGAAAAAGAGAGAGAGAGAGAGAGAGAGTGCGTACGCGAGAGAGATAGAGATAGATAGATAGATGGAGAGAAATTGAGAAATAATAATCAGAAGGTCGGTAAAGGATGAACGAAGGGTCTCGTAGACGGTCTAGACTCTAGAGTGAAGGGGAGTAGAATGGAGAGAAGAAAAAAGGAAGGGAGGTAGAATGAAGAGTGCGGGAGAGCAGAGCGAAAACGAGGAGGGAAGGACCACGTAAGTACGAGTAATGCGATCGGCTGGACGGCGGTAGAGGTGGTGGTAGAGGTGATGGTGGTGGTGGTAGCGGCGGCGGCGGCGGCCGTGGAGGTGGAGGTGGAGGTGGCGGTGGTAGCAGCGGAGAGAGGGAAAACCACGGGGCTTTTGAAAAAGTTTTATCTTGCCGGCGCGCACGGCCTCTCAGACGCTACCGAACGCCGGTGCGGTGTTGTACGGTGTGTTGTGGGGTACCTATCCTTGGAACCGTGGAGAGAATAAGAGAAGCAGGGACTTCCGTTCACTGTGTGCAGTTGATTCGACGTCGTCGTTGCGTCGTCGTCGTCTTCGTCGCTGGCGGCGGCGCAGTTTCACGGCTCGCTTTAACGTGCCTGTTTTCTTTGCCTTCCCACTTTCTGGCACCGTTTGCCCATCATCTTTTCGCCCGATCTAATTCCAAATCGTGCCTTTTGCCTTTCATCGAGTAAAACGCGATACGTCGCGTGCACCGGGGCCAAAGCGTGTCGCGATCAGGCATCAACGTGGACACGTAACGGGGCAAAAACGAGGAAAAGAGGAGAGGCAGTTGTTCCTTAAGTATTCTTTCATTTTCACGCGCAATGTATCGTTGCTGATCTTTTGGTGAACCGGGTGGGACGCGTTAAACGTTGGAAAGAAAAAGGGTTATTGTTAGTAAAGAGGGCAGTGAGAAAGGGAAGAAGAAAGGAGGGATAGAGGGAGAGGGGAGGGAGAGAGAGAGAGAGAGAGAGAGAGAGAGAGAGAGGGGCGGAGAGAGAAAACGGAAGGGGTTAACCGGAGAGACAAGGATCGAAGAGGAACGGCGAGAAAAGGAAGAAGAGGGCAAGGAGGTCGAGGAATGTTCCTTGCCGATTCCCGCGGACGACAGTCAGCCGTCGAGATGAGGAACCGCGTGTTACTAAAGAGCGCATTTCTCTTGTTGTTGATTGCCGCGGAACATCTCGTGGCAGCATCAGAGGTGAGTTTTACGATTTTCACCAGTCTTGCGCTGTTAGTTGGTATTAGCAATGCCGGTGCGTTACGAGATGTGTAAGAGGATCCGCGAAGGATGTATTGCTCTCGGGTTTACGCGTAGATCCAACGTCACTCACTAAAAGGTGTTGATGGTTAAAACAATATAAGAAGCAAATTTCTGGGAAGAGAGGAGCAAACGGTGGTAGTTGAAGTTAAGGTCGCAGAAGTTGCAATTAAGTCTGTAATCCAACAAATGTTAATAACACTCGTCGCCTACATGCATATCGAATGCCTTAAATGTGTATATTGTAGATATTGTTTCGCGACGACGTACATTTTCGAAGAAAGCCGCTGCACTTTTGCAATGCACCACTTCGTCAGATACCGAAGGGGATACTCCAATCGCTTGATCCACGATGAACATGAAGAATCGGAAGTAGAATAAAAATTGTGAGGCTTGTATTAGCCGTCTAGTGCCTCGTCTATTGAAGTTCACTCACCGCGTTATCGCTCGGCTCAGTTCACTTGTTGTAACTCGATTACGCCTCGGACAGATAACAATCTTTACATTCTTGGTGTGTCCTAAGAAGTCGCGCGGTCCGCTTTATCTGTCATCGGTAGGATCCCACCGATACAGTCGTCTATTATTGCGAGGTGAGAGTGTATTTTAGTGGGAGGATCGCCCTTGAAGACTTCTTAAGGTCGTCGTGAAGACTAATTTCTCCAGGATCAACAGGTACGCGTGGAAGGAGAGAGAGTCGCGAACATCGCAAACGTCGCATGCCTCTGCGTGCATCGCTGCGCCCGTCGGCGTCGCCATCGTGGGTGGAGTTTTAGAGAGGGTGTTCCGGGGCGTGGGATTCTTCGTGTCTTTCACCTGGGAGCGGGCGGTTATTTGCGTTTCGTTGATCTAGGGAGAAAGGAGGGAGCTTAGCATACGTATGTAGCTTTATATGCATACATACCTATTACATTGTGTACACAGACTTGGGACAAAGTACCGGGCAATTTCAATATCTCTGAAACCGCGACCCGATTGATACCGTTAAACCTACCTCTTTGTGTCCCTGAACTTTTGCCACTCGAACGCTTTTACTACAAGTATATATTCGAGCCATTTATTTTGAAAGTGACCTAAGTCGATCATTTTAAAAAAATAACATATCACATAATACGTGAATAATTTGGTGCAATAATTTCATGTTATGTGATATCTAATTTTTTTTTTTTAAATGGACTTAGGCCACTTTCAAAATAAACGGCTCATATATTTTAATAGTATGATGCGTTAAGTTTGCTTTAGTAATCCTATGTCACCATCTGTATGTAAGGAAATATGAATGGAACGGTTTCTTTCTATTTATTGCTAAATAGAGAAAATTTGATTAAAATACTCGCAAGTCATTCTTACAATTAGAGACGACCGCGAAGAGAGTTGTTCACAGTTAAATACTTGGGTCACTGGATTAATTATTTTCTGGTCCCGTATCGTAAAACGTATTGAAGTAAGTATCCCAGAAGTTTTGCATCTATCCGTCCTGAATTGAACCGTTGCTCTCCAAGGCGAACGTGGACGCGCATCGGTATATTCGATGATACATGAATTAAATATTTCCTAGCCCGGTGGCTAAAGTGTTTAAAAGTTAATGGAAACTACGTAGAAAAATCACTAATGAGTACACGTGAAAGATATAAATTTAACAAAGAGTAGGAAGAAAGTACGGTTGTAAAGTTCAAAGTTGTACTTCACGGATTCTAGTATGCATGCGGTACATAGGAGGTGTACACGTGTACATTGTTTATACACGATTAGGATCTTACCGATCAGATTAGTTCGTAATATTATTTATTATTTATATTGTACATTGGACTCGAAGGACAAGATATTGTTCGTTATTTTCATGTGTGTTTCACCGAGTGAAATTAAAACGTCAACAGGAATCGGCAATGGGAAACTTACGAAATATTATTTGATACCTTCCCGTTCAATCTACAGGTTTATTCCGTGACGTGCTTAGCGCATTCCGCTGATCATGCAGTCTCGATATTTAAAGCGGGTACTTCCGTTTCCTTTGCGGTTACTCATATTTTACTGACCACGTGATCGTTGACGACAGGACCATCTCTTTCCCCAGTTACTTGAACTTCTTCGAATTAACTCATACAGCGTGTACAGCAAGATTGGAGTGGCTCTTAGGTCGGTTATTTTCTCGTCTCCACAAGAGAATTTTTAACGTGGACGTAAAATTTTACTTCTTCTGTTCTATGTGAAAGGTGCTCTAAAAATAAGTGCTTCATTTCCAGGCACCGAATCTATCGTAATTTACTTATTGGGGAGAGGATCTTTATTTTCAGCATCTATCCGTCTAACATATGATTTCGCAGATAATTAGCCATTTGCTTTCGCGATTCTCGGGTATACCCATACACTCGAAGTAGATTATTTGATCTGCCAGGTCGACACTCGGACAATTGTACTTAGAGTTGAGTATTTTATCTGTAGTCTGTTTCTGTAACTTCGGTGAATGTATTATTCGACTTCACACTTTCAATGCAATTTCTACGATATCAGGCTTTAATCTTCAATATGCAGGGTGGAGCACGTAGTTACTGAAATGTTTATGCCATTTCGAAGGATTCAAGTTTAAATGTCTTCTAAAGTAATAGTTTTTTTTTATATTAATGGGTTAACAGTTTTTTATGCAGTGAGTTTTAACAATGAGCTCGATCGACTGCCGCAATAAAAAATATACAATTCCGTTTAGAAAACTAAATTTGACCTTCATGTCCTCCATGCATCGTTTTATGAAAAAACTAATTATGTCAAGTTATGTCCTCGTCAAAGTCATTCAACTTTCACCTGGAGTATTTTTCAACAAAATTATTATTTACGGATAAGTCGAAGTGGTGTCAGTTAAGTTTTCTACCCTGTATATCTATGTACATCTTATATCGTTCAATATCCGGAGATTTTGACTACTGTCGAATTTTTATTCATTACCACCTACATCTCTCTATGTAAACTCAATGTAAGGAATTTAGACTTACTCACGAGATTTTTAAGTGTCTTGATTTGCAAGTTACATACTTCATTTATCGTCAAAAGGAAATTTCTCTCTTTTCTCAATACGATATTCCAGAATTCGACGTTGTAACGTTCCATCAATTAACTCCTGTCGGATGGTCACTTCACCACTCTCGTACCTTGATTAATTTATGATTTATATATTTCGTGCATATTAAACATTTTTTTCCTGAAGTGCAAATGAAGTGTAGCTTCATTGCTCACACGAGCAGGATGATCTGCAGACCGAATGTTAGTGAACGCGTTAATGATTCTGTTAGAGCTCGTGCCGTCAGGTGATATACGGGGGAGCGTGCGTTGTGCGTATATCCGTTTACGCTTCTCGATGTAGAAACGAGAGTAGGAGAAGCCACGCGTGTGCAATCCTGCGATGCAATTACGCCGAGAAACGCCCTCGATTGTTTCTCGCTCACGGATGGATGACGCGGGCCCAATTCATGATCGATTCATCAAGTTACATGGATCCTCGCGTTTGCTAGGGAAGTAGAATAAGAGAAGGTTCAGCTAATATTATAACAGTGAGTAACCAAGTGGATATCATCCCTTCTTCTCTGGAAAATAAAGGAGTAAACTAGGGGGCAGAGCCCCCTGCGCTTTCGCTTCGCTCAAGCGCCAACCCCCTCAAGATCGCCTTTGCTCGCGCTCGCCCACGAATTTCAAAAGGTTTCGAAATTGTGGAAAATTCAAGTTTTGAAATATTAAACTATGCTACAGAGTCCTCTGCGCTTTCGCTTCGCTCAAGCGCCATACCCGCCCAGGTCGTCAGGTGCTCGCGCTTCGCGCTCGCCCACGAAATGCAGCATTTCTGCAATAGGCCCAAGTGATCAAAACCGGACAATTAAATGCATCCGAACCAAAATTTGACATGTACATAGAGTATATATTTGCTGCGGTGAAACTTTATGCATGGTTATCTTCAACCATTTAGAAATTGCGACAAATTGAAATCTTTAATCCAGTATTTCGGCGAGACGCTTGCGCGGATTCATACACAATTTGGCATATAGTTTAAAAATATACCCATTTGGTGCTACAAAACTTTATGCACGGTCATCTTGAACCGTTTCGAAATTACGGAATTTTCAATCTATGATTATAAAATAGTGAATTAATGATTTGAAACTGGCACCATTTCGAAACGGTTGAAGATGCCCATACACAATGTTTCGCGGCACTAAATGGGTATATACTTGATGTACATGCCAAATTTTGTCTGAATCCGTTCAGCCGTTTTACCGGAATAGTGAACTAATCAACTCTTTTGCTCAAATAATGGATTAAAAATTCAAATTTGCCGCTATTTCGAAACGGCTGAAGACGGCTATATATAAAGTTTTCTGGCACCAAATGGATATATACTCGATGTACATGCCAAATTTTGTTCGGATCCGTTCAGCCGTTTGGCCGGAATAGTGGACTAATGGATTAATGAATTTTTCACTATTTCCATTAGTCCAGTATTCTGGCCAAACGGCTGAACGGATCGCAACGATATTTGGCATGTACTTTGAGTATATATCCATTCGGTGCCAGGAAACTTTATGTACCGCTATCTTCAGCCGTTTAGAAATGGCGGCAATATTAAATTTAAATTACATTTTTTTCAAGTTTTGAATCTCCCGCCATTTTGTGTTGGGTCAAGATGGCGGCTCACAAACCTTATTGTCAACTCACAGTAGTGTACTTGATTTTTGTGCCAAATTTGGTCCCGATCGGTTCAGCCGTTCTTCCGAAATCGAGGATCTACACGGACACACACACATACACACACACACACACACACACACACACACACACACACACACACACACACACACACACACACACACACACACATACGAACGGTTTTCGCGATGGCGATTGCATAAGTCACTCCCTTTACGGTCGTGCCTAATTAGTCTGATAATAAGTGCATGAAACTTATCGGAAAGATTTTGCAGAAGATATTCTTAAAGTTATTTTCATGTGCACTGAGAAAAAAGTATATGATATATCTAACTATAATGGCATAGTAACAAAATTATAGTTGGAAATATCATATTTATGGTAAATGTTACCATAATGACGGTAATAATTACGACAGAGGCATAGTATAAGCAACTGTATAGTATGTCAACTAAAAATATGGTATGGTTGAAAATATATAATGGCGAGAAAAGTAACTATTTAATATAGTTAACATTACTATAATATTTCATACATACTGATAGAACTAACTATATTCACATAGCACATTTTACTATACATATGGTAACAAGAACAAAGATAATAGTTAATAATATAACCGTTTGTATAAATCGTTCATTCTACTATATTTTGTATGATTAAGTGAACTATAAAAATATGATGTTTGATGCCACATTTAACTATAAAATGTAGTGAGATTATAGTGAACCCAACCATTTTTTTCTCTCGGTGTGGTCTTTAAAAGGATCTTTCTTTGAAAAACTTCTTGTCGCCCTGGTAGCATTTTTTCGAAGATTTTAACGCGTATCGTCTTCCGTATATGTGCCGACGATAGAAATCAATCCCGTCACTATGAGACAAAACGTGACGACGACGACGATAGCAGTGGCGGCGACGGCAGTGACGGTGGGAGCGGATATTGAATTAAAATAGTTATTCTGGTCTAGGCAATGCTTCGTTACGGTTCGTCGCACGGTCGATTAATTTCCAGTCCGTCCCCTGATTCCCGCGATCCGATGATTATTTTACGCCACTCGCTGGATATTCGCATGTGGTTTGCAGCTCTCTAAGATGTACGCGAGGGGTGCACGTGTGTCTAGGGAATACGAAGATCAGTGAGCACGCAGTGGAGATATTGGGAGGTGTGAAAGTAGTGATTTACATGTACGTTGTGCTGGTGATTGGGGGAAAGTAGGCGAGAATCTTGAAGATTGTCCGAGAGATCCTTTTCGTTCCGTGTACGATGATTAGCGCGAAGGTGCAATCGGGAGGAGAGGATGAATAATTAGGTGATAGGTTCAGAGGGTAAGAGGCCACGTGGAGAGTAAGAACGAAAATCTTTATAAGATATGCCTTCTTACGGGATATTTCATCGTTTTACATTTTCATATTGGACTGAAAAGAAGATTGTTATGATAATATCGCAATTGTTCGCTTTTAGTGAGAAAAGGGGTTGAAACTACAGACATATTTCATACTTAAATTTGGCGTCAAATATATTTTTATAGTTCACTTAATCATACAAAATATGGTAGAATGACCGATTTATACAAATGGTTATGTCATTAACTACGGACAGAAGTGAAGAATGCAGAAAATCATCTTTTGTCTTTTCAACATTCTTGCGCGTATCTTTCTTTCCCTCTCCACGCTTGCGCGAGCTAATGGTGGTGGTGTTGAAAAAACTATGATTATGACTAATCGACTTGTACCGAAAGCCTGGTACACTCAATTACTTTTAATGCGGCTAGTTCTTCTCAATTGATGCCTTAAATCCTATCAACCAATTTCCCGATTTTAATCGTAAATCTTGAATGTTTGCCAATTTTTGATTGTGAAAAAAAGTGCCGCTGGTTGATTGAGGTGGGCGATGACACACGCTACGTAGCAAACGGCAGTTATCGAACTAGAAAACGATAACTGTTTCACATTGACATCCTCACTTTCCCTTCCCATGCCTTCATCTTCTTTTGTACTGGTGTTACAGGCGTGACAATAGGAAAATTTTGTCGAGGTTTGCACCCGTCGAAAGGGACGAAACGTTTGTGAGATTTGTGCCTTATGAGAAATATGGTAATACGAGATATACGCTTGCCGTGTAGCAGCAAGAAAAGAGAGCCGGTGAAGGGAAGAGTATCGAAGAATTGAGAAATGGAGGAAACGAGGGCCATATGTGAAAGGCAAAGAAGTTTTGCAAATTGCAAGAAAATTTCTAATAAAGTGTGTTAAATCTTGTTCCGTTAAGAAAATAATGCGATCGTCGAGGAATTGGGAGGATTTCAAGTTCTCATAGTATTTGCATGCTTGCGAGATTTAGACGTACGTCCGAGAAGAAGAAGCCTCGGGTACAGGGTGGTGCGCGTTGTACGACATTTGAGGGGGACCTATACGATGGGAACACCGCGTCGGGGAACGTCGGTCGGTAGGTCTTGTGGCTTCCTTCTACAGGATGCCTCGATGGATGCAATTTGAAATTGGCCGAGTAATTTGAAAAGTTTTGGTTCTCCCTGTTTTTGCCTCTTGCTGTTTCTTTTCCCCTTTCTTCTGCCCATCCCACCAACCAGTAACTTCACAGATATCGCGATATTATTGTTCTGTCTGGATGCCAGCGAACGCTTGGAAACTTCTTCACTTTCCCCACCGTTGCTTGTTCGGTGCTTCCAATTTCGAGTGTCATTTTCAGGGTAGAGTGGATTTCGCAATTGACTTAAATGGTCGTAATTATTATGAAATTTCCATTTAGACATGTGTAGGAAAGCGTTTGAACCAATGCGCGTGCTCATAATAAAAATGGAAACGTCTAGAGTTTGTCCTCGTGTCCTGTCATGCTCGGAAAATGAGTTACGGGGTGGTGGACATCGTTGACTCGCATCGGTCGTTGAAAACTCCGCGTGGGGCTCATTGATTACACGAAACATATATTTTATTTTAACGTTACAAATAATGTCAAATATAAGTGTTGCTGGTACTCTTTCGAACTACTGATCACAAAATTCCTACGTAAAGGGTAGAATATGACATTCTGCTTGCGCATTCTTTACTCTATCGGTAACGAGAGAGTTCTATGAGAATATTACATGCCGTGTTCTTAGCAGAAATCGACGATTTTGCAGGATGCACAATTTGTACGTGTTACTCGTCTCAGGTTCATGAAGACTCGGCTGCACTATTTCTGTACGCGAAATAAATAGAGAATAAAATGTGTAATGAAGAGGAAGCGATGAGCACCGAAAGACCGGTCACTCCCGATGTCTGCCCTTATGTAAAATATGAGATTTGAAAAAGCAACGACGTACGACGCACGATGCACGACACCAAGCAGTAAGGGATGGGAGAGAGAGAAGTGAATCGCTGATAAAGTGCGTTAAATCTTGTTCCGTTAAGAAAATAATGCAACCGTGTAGGAATTCGGAGGATTTCAAGTTCTCATGGTATTTGCATGTTTGCTAGAGAGGAGTACCTCGGCGACAAGAGCTGGGGAACAGTTTCCGTACATCTCTCTTTTATGCGTTTTTATTTCAAATTGCAATAAATCATCGAACAACGATGCGTATAAGATTGCACGATGTTCCATGGGGGCACAATGATATACCCTACACGATGGGGTTCCATTCCATTTTACGTGAAAGTCTATAGAGATGAATATCCGACTATCATCGAGCTAGTTTCTTCAATCTCGCAGACAGATGAATCCACGGGGATAAGAGTACGAATATATGCTTGTACAATTTCTTATTACGAAAAAACATTTCGAATAATTGTCTTTTGCGGATATGAAGACATATTCATATATGTCGAATACTTCTCGGTTGCAGTTCGATTCTGAAATTGCAGTGTGCAACTGTATTTTAGAGGGTAATCGAGACGGAAAAATTTCAACGACTTCAGGTACTCGGGTTGGAGGTATCAATCGATCGATCGGTTAACCCCGTTTCTTCGCGCGTCTCCGTGGAAGTAATCACCATAGGAGTGCGCTCTACTAGGCTTGAGTCTAGAAGAGCTCTCGGGGAAGGGAGCACGAGTGCGACTTGGAGTGTCTTATCGTCGCGGACGGATCTACTTCTTTTAACGCGTCAATTCAACGCTGCTTAGTTGCTTACGGCACACTTCACGGCCACAGCTGGAAGCTTTTCGTCTTTCGTTCAAGAGTCCTTATCCTTTCTGGCCGATTTAATTTGGTTGGGCGTGAGCGGGTTGACTTAGAGAAGAACGCGATGACGTCAGGATTCGATGAAGAGTGACGCATTTTTCAACGAATCGGTAATTTGTCGTTTCACATTTCAGAGCGCGCATTCGTATTTCGGGATCGATTGAAGCAATTTGGAGTTACTTCATGGGTAATAATCAAACAGCGGACTAAACCAAATTTTCATCAAGGATGGCCTGCTTCGTCGTTTTCTCTTGGCCTTCAATTATCGCACGAATTAAAGAAGCGTGACGTCTGCGTAGATTCTCTCGATGGGCATGGGAAGCACAAGAGCTTCTTGAGATACATAAACATCCATTTAAGTCCACTAAGAAGTGCCTGGGCGTATCTTCTCAATTGAGTGGTAGCAAGCTAGTCGAGCAATTAAATTGTAGGCGCCCTATTTCAATGTCTTCGCGTATCGAGTATACTATTCCTTTTCCTTCGTCATCGACGAGACGATTTTGGGGCTCAGCTTTTATGAATTGTTCAATTCGTCGAATAATGTTTCATCGCTCTATCGGAAATGCTTATGCATCTGCGGTAGCTGGTCTTCTCGGCCGGCTTGTGCCTCGGAAGTGACGTAAGCGACGCATGAGCGTACCGGGGTAGCTCGTATTTCATAGCCCGTGAAACCAATAGCCCGTGAATAATTTGCTTTCATTGGATTGGCGTAGTAGTTGTTGCGATGAAAGGTAGCGGTCCGTTTTTTATCCAGAGGTTATTGAAGAAACATACCAAAAATACAGTTTTCTTTTTTTTGTTTTTTTAAAGAAAAATATTACCAGTATCCCAAAAGACTCTCTTTGCATTTGTTAAGCAAAATTAAGTACGCGTCGCCCAATTTTCTCGTTTTTTGCCATTTTCCAGTTTCATCTGCTCGTCTCATGGGTTCTTTTTCAGTCCAGTTTCGTGTAATTTTCTGTTTTAAATATTCGATTGCTCGCATAGTTGTGGAACTACTTAAATCGTTGAAGATCGGCAGAAAGAAAAACGCAACTAGTGGTGGATGACATAGCGACGAGCCATGTGGTTTCAGATGAAGCTACGTTAGTTCCATCCTTCTAAACGAGCGTCGCTCTTTCCGTTTAATCGATTTTTCATACAATACCCCGTACGGTCTATAAATACGATCAGTCTACATCCATGCGTTACCGAATCTCAGGTAAATTTAGCATAACTCAAATATTTATTCTCTCTTCTCCTCTCCAGACTGTTGATGGAACAAAGTTGGCAAATGAGAAGGTATCGTAACATCTTCTTTCCAACAATGATTAAATTTTACAAAAATATACGCGTATTTTGCTACAAGAGGGAAATACTACATTGAACATGTCGAATGTAGTAGGCAACTAAACAAAGAGAGAAGGGAATAGAGAGGGAGAGGGGGAGAAGGAGAGAAGGGGATAACTAGAGACAGATAGACAGATGGACAGGAAGATGGATAGAGAGATAGACAGATTATAAGAACAACTCTCGTTCCTCCATCGGACGACGTCGATGAGCGGTCTAATCGATTTTTCATATAATCCGTCGGGTTATTAACGTCCGTTAAGCTTTCCTCCAATCTCGTCATACCCTCACCGTCAACGTTCACACGTATAGACAAATACTTCCATTCACGTACACCGATTGCATTGATACGGCACTGCCGGTTACTCGTCCGCCACATCTTTCATTTCGTAAAATTTTGAAAAATGTTCTTCGTATTTTAAGAGTTAAGATTACCTCAATGCCTAATTTACACGAGTATTATTTCGAATGCGTGGACGTTAAATTAGTCGAAAATTTCCAATGCTGCTTCTTTGGGATTGTCCGTACTCTGACGCCTGCCATTCGCGGCTACTCATATTGCTCGATTTGGCGAAGACCGAGGAATGATGTGGATCTCGTTCAGGGGGATGCCGCAGTACCGTATGCAGTGATATCTCACGCCCCACGCTGCCTTGTGTCCCTGGCAACAGCGGCGAAGCTGGCGAGTTCGCTTTATTTCCCTCGAATAGAGTAACTTCGACGCCCGAACAGGTGGGATACTCTCGGGGGCTGTTTGGGGTGCATCTCCTACGCATGCACTAGCAAACAGTTCGAGCTCGAGCGACCCCTCTCCCGTCGCTACTGCCTTTTCCGATTATTTCAGAGACTTGAGTGTTCTTTCTGTTCGATACGAAGCAGGGTTACGGAAGTTTTTAATATCTAAGATTCCAATGGCATTTATTTTTTATACTTTTTCGCCACCTGCTTTCGGGCACACATGAATACAGATACTTGGATACATGTAGGGCTGCCAGGTGTCCGGCTTTTTAATTGTTTGTCCGGCCAAAAGTAGTCAGCGTACGGCTTTTTAGGCACAACCGTAAAGGGAGTGACTTATTATATTTGTAATTTTGATACTTGAATCTGTAGAGTGATTGACAGTTTTACTGACGAGCCGGTTACCGATCGAGGCACGCAGCGCAGTGCGAGCCGAGAGAGGTTGTTCTATTGGTGCTTTATCCTCACCCGCCCGGGTGTATGTTACATTTTTTTAATTTTATAGAAATAAATATGATTAATGCCTATTAGTTATTTTTTGAATCATTCCATGAAATTTGTTCTTTTATATCTTTGTCCGGCTTTTTGGTTCGAATGTCCGGCCAAATCGTCTGTTATGTCCGGCTGTCCGATTTTTTGACCTGGCAACCCTAGATACAGGTGATATCGTTCCATAAGTTTCAAGTCTACTCTTCCACATATTAAACGTGCACGATCGATCTGTTGTACTTTCTTCTGTACGCAAGGTCACTGATCCAGTCAATCTACTCGTCTAGCTCGTGTCTCGAAAACAATTTTTAGTTTTCTTCGAATGTGGGCGGGAGGCAAGCGTCATCGTGGGTGGGCATCTGTAGGTGTTATTCGAATGAATTGCTTATCGAGAATACAACATATACGCATATCGATGGATGCATTTACGCGTATACGTAAGTATACAATATATCTACGCGCGCAGTGATGTGGACGTGGACACGTTTGATTCGCGGGTAGGATGAAAGTCGCATAGATTTGCGCAGATTCGCATACAAAGCAGATAAAGTTCAGGAAGCACGATGGAGAGAACGAGAGACGAAGGAAAAAGGTCGAAAGGAGGAAGGGGACGTCAAGATAGTCGCGTCTCGAATCACGTGGGCGAAGCCAAACTGGTTCTGGGCACGCGCGGGTTCACCGAATGAAACCAATTGACGAAGCTCGTGAAAAAGAGCAACGAAGATGTTTACGGAATTGTATTTATTATCGAGGAGGTCTCCTTAGTGTCGCGCGTCTCCATATCATCCCGGAACAGAAAGTCATCCATGATCTGACTAGACTGAAGAACATTGAGTCTTTCTTTCTTGTTCCCTGAGCACTTGTAGGTCTAACACGAGTTGTACGTATACTCTGCATAGCGAAACTGCCAGCGAGACTGGTTTTCTCTTCCCCCTTGTCCTTTTCCGTGTTCCCTTGTCCTATGAGATAGTTGGCTGGAAGATACTCATGGCAACAGCGATTCTTAGCTGGTGCCACCAACGGTTCCGCCGTGACTCACTGCAGTCGGCGCACATGCGGATTTACAGCAGCATACGTGTATCTTTGTTTTTTGACCTCTTATTCCTCCTTGGCTGTTTCTGTCTCTTTCTCTCTCTTTCTCCCCCCTTCCCCCTCTCTCTATCTCTCTTGTCGTCTCCATGGCTTGCAAAATTGAGCTTGCTTTAATTCAATTTTAGACAAACGTGTAAAGAAGGCTCGTGCGTGAAGATTATTTATGTAAGATTGCGATTTGTCCCCTTACTCTGTCTGGTCTACGCAGACTTTCGTCTCTCTTGGATCTTAGTTAGCTAGGCATCGGTTACCGTTTAATTTTTGGAGCGTGACATCGTCGGGCTAGCAGTATTCAAGAATAGAATTTCGGGAAGGAGATTTGACAGTACGATGAACACCCGAGTTTTCATTAGACGTATGTATAGTATCGATGGGGCCAACAGTGATCCGTTACTCTTTCGGACGATGTGCATCTTTCTCGGAAAGATTGGTCAACCATATGCTATCCCGTAACTGGTTCATCCGATAACCCCCCATCCTTCGCATTTCTTCTTCAAAGAAAATGACGTCACTGATGACACGCTAAATTTACGGATGCGCCAATGCTACTTCGAAGATCTCAGAATAGAAGTCGTCAACGCCGAAAATTCTTGAATGGGGACTTTACTTTTCATAGTTGAGGTGTTATTTTACACGTAGGAAGTTCAGAATTTGCATGCCGGAATTTAGAGAATATCTCACTTCCGCGGAAGATTTTCAGATATATCTGCGGGCTTTAAAAATGCATCTCTAAATGGAGTTCAGGTGCGCACTTGGACGCATTCTCCGATTTATGGCGACTATTGCGAACGTACTGTTAATGAGAATTTTCGTGGAATACTGGAGGCGGGAAATTTTGACGAGGGTTTCGTGTACGAGTATGAGTCGCGGGACGATGTCGCCGCGAGGTGAGGAAGAAATCTCGGATTCATAGAGGCGTGAATAATGTAGCGAGAAAATATTCGGACGTAAAATTCGGCACGATCTCCCTCTTCCCTTTCTTCTTCGTCCTTCTTTCCCCCTCTGCTTTTTCTTCTTACGGATCGTAGGTCAATTTTGCTGTTTGACGTTAATGCCGGATCGTGGTCACACATTCGAGTATCGATAGTTCCACTGTAGTCAATCTGCGACTAATTGTGCAAAATTATGGGAGAAATATTCCAAGTGGAAATGACGTGGACGAAACAGTCTCTACTAGTATTCGTACGAAGTTGAGTAGCCGATATCGTAATATTCATCGACATGTTTGAACTTTGCCGTGGGCTTTACAAGTTATTGGGACGGTGCATAATTATCAGGCGTTTCTTTAACGTGCTGTATTTTAATAAAAACACAGCGATGTCTATCTGGCTCAACACGACCGTCTTCACGCTGCAATCGAAACGAAAAGACCGCGCAAAAAGTACCGTATCGTCTTCCACCACGATAATGCGCGTCCACATGTTGAGCGTCGCGTTTTCGAATGCATCGCCAATAAGGGCTGGGGATTGCTTCTACATTTGCCATATTCTCCCATAGAAGCGCCTACCGACTACCACGTCAATCGGTCACTAAAAAACTGGCAGGCGTACAAAGTTTATGACGATTTCGATAACTTAGTGGCGGACGTCAAAGCATGGATTTCCTTCAAGAACCGTGAATTATTTGCCCGTGGAATCGACTGTCTTCCAAGCAAATGGGAAGCAGTTATTGAAGTAGATGGTGACTACGCTTCGGATTAATCATTTAAAAATATTACTGTTGAATTTTTATGTTTCGTGTTTCATAATAAATAGGGTTCAAGAACGCCTGATAATAACGTTTAAAAACGCCTGATAATTATGCACCAACCCGATATTTATCATGGTTGTTTAGTTTATCGGGTGTACATTAGGCGGCTTTCGATTGTACCACGATGCGACGTGGAGGAGTGGGGACAATGCCAAAAGAAGTAAGCAGGGCAGCCTTTTCCTTAAGACTAATTTACACTAGTCAAGTAATTCGACCTGATGAATTAAAGCCAGTGTTCGGCTCAGCTAGTATGCTGCCTCTGCTCTACCACTTGACTACAGTAGGTAATACTCTGCCGCTTACGCGACTTTTAACTCGACGAACTGTTTATACTTATCGAGTTGCAATATGGTTTTTCACACTCGCCTCTTTACTCTGCCATTTACTTGCCCAGGGTAAACTAGCTTTTAGTATCATAAATTGCATTTTCAGAAACGTTCTGTTCCACATTTCTCGTTCGACTACCGTGGCTGTGACGAGGTTGGATTTTAAACGAAAACTTCAGCTTTGACAGACGTGCGTGCGCCCGTTGGTTCCCACATTTCCAATTATATAATGGAAAACTATTCTCGTGATGAATCTCGCAATAATGAAACGGAATGATACTTCAGTATCAATTCCTGCCAGTTAACGCGTCGACCGACCGACGAACCACGACGGGTAGAGCCAATTAAATTAATTTCCTTATCGTTTCTCATCTTACTCGCATCTAAGCTGATACTCTTGTTTCTTTTCATATACTGAACAAGAGAGCGGAGTAATTTCTCCTAGCGGAGAATCTTGCAAAGGGTACTTTTCCATCGCGCCTCGCGGCACGTAGCACAAATGTATATATACAGTTTGTTCCTCGTGTGGCGTACTTTCTAATTAATATGTGCGCGAGCATCCGACAACACAGTTTCACAATTGCATCGATGAATGCGTAGATACATCGATGACGCGTATGACCCTGATGACAAAAGCGCTTACTTTTTTCCAATTTTGAGTCATCAGCACGGTCGAACGATACTAACTGTTTCATTTCGCATGCATAGGTTGATGCTCATTGTCAGTCGTCGATTATCTTGCGATTAATTGATGCGCATAGTGAGAGACATTATATGCAATCCGGTGCCAAGAAAGCAATAAGGTCGGATTTATCTGTACACATACAAGTATGCTCATTTGCCGTTGTGATTATTTCCAAGTATCCAGCACATATCCTGTATGTCGTAAAACTAGGAATTCGGTGGTTTATGAGCCCGAAAGAACGGTGATTGGCATACGGGATACCTTTCGTTGGTCAGAATTTAATCCAACTTAACTATAACTATAAGGTAATGAACATCTGGATTGGTAAAGTGTTGGAGGTGAGGAAACGCAGGTGAGTCAATAGTAAATCGGGAGCTGAGTAGATTGCGTCATGGCATTAGTTTGGTGCAAGTGTCATTTATGCTCACCGACACCTCATATAAACAGACCGAAGTATGCGTGCGCATCCTCGTAATGACCGCAGTGCCACTTCTGCCCTCTTCGAGCTAACGACCACTTTGCGATCCTAATCACTGCCCATTCATCGCGTTGCTCCTTGATTCCTCAAGATCACGGTAAACTGACATCACGACGAGAACTATCCAGCCTTCGATTCGATCGATTGGGATGGAGAGAACTTTGTGTCCTTCTCTAGCATATGTATATATTGTCATATATACGAATAATTCCGTAACTACATTGTACTACGCGCGTCATTCGATGATCCTGTCTGAATCGGTTTTCTCGTAGACGATTGTCAGCTTTTACCATATTACTTAACATCACTGTTAAATCACCGTTCTACCTTTGTCAGGACCACGCATGGCGCGTGTGCAGTGAATTTGCTGTTGTGCAACATTCGTTGGTAATTCTTAAGAGATTGCTGCTTTCGACTTTTTGTCGATCCTGCCAGTATTTAATATCAGTGAACTCGTTTATCCGTTTAATTTACTTTTTCAACGAAGGACGCAGAACGAAAGGTTAACTATCGTGAAAGAATAGAATTGAAATTGAAGTTTGGACAGGGTGATACACTGTACGTAAACGTAGGGCCGATCGTATCGACATTTGAACATCTGTTAGGAAATAATCGATCGACGATTGAATTGTGTCTGTCTGACAATGCGTTGTGTGAGCGTTTGTTGAGACGAAATGCGTTGACGCGGTGGGTGTGAAGACGACCTCGGAAAAAAGCCACGGTGACGATAAATCTCGAGGCTTATCGGTCGCTATAAATCCAGGCGCCAACCTTTGAGGCTCGATGAACCATGCAGGGGACCTGGACTGTTTGGGGTCTAGGGTATCCGCCTATAACGCCTCTGATCGTGGCATCCTCGTGCCGCGCGTACCACCTGCGCCTCTACGCCTATGTCTCTTTCCCCCTAGTAGATCTTTCCATGTAAGTAGCTATGTATTATTGCTCGCACGATGTGGTGTAGCTTGTCTCGAGCAGTGAAGGCGTCGTTATTGCTCCATTTAGCATACATAATGAAACGCGAGGATCAAGGTCGAAATAATTGATTATCTCGGATCATCCGTGACGATTAGAAATGATTAGCGTCCATGATGAAGAGTTCTTTTCGAACTTCCTTGGGGATAAAATGGTGCGGGTCATTAGTGAAAATCTGTCGGAAGAATCTTGGGAACGAGTGGTGAAAATTTTAGGACTCTGAATAGAGGGAGTGGTAGACCGGTCTAAAACTGACAAAAAGGAAGCAGCAAATAGAGGGATGGTGAACAATTTTAAAGTTTCTTTCTAAAATTTCATTCCCGACGCAACTTACAATTAATAATTCGAAGGGGAGCTTGAAGCTTTCTTCGCATGGAGTGCGGTCATTGAACGTGGAGAATTATTTATTGCATTCATTTTTACCAAATAATCTGATAATTGCAGGGATCAATAGGTACCCATTATATTAGACGAAGATTCATTCCAATTTTAAGATTCATTAATCGATTTTACCAATAAGCTTCAGTTTTCGATGTCTCTTCTCTAGTATCATCCCACATAGTCAACATCGAGCAAGCAGCCTTACTTTCATTAATTGGCGGAGTCTTCATATTCTGGATACAGCAAATATACGTTGTCTTCGGCTTACTCTGTACAGAATATGTGTATATCGACAGAATCGATTAGGATAGCTGTCATCCGACATCCCCTCCTTAACTTCATTCCTAGAATAGGATTTACATTTAGAGATGAAATGTGCTATAAGATTTCGAAGATGGTTGGAAGCAGCGTAAGCGGAGTTACGAGACATTACACAATGTTCACCGTCTGACTGTGGTGCGCTGAACTGTGATTCTCGTTTCTATCTTTAGATCCTCGTTGCTTCTCTGTATTCTCTGCTAGTCTCCCTCGCCTCGAAACATCTCCCCTTTCCTCAGTCTTTCGCGGTAGCGTCACGCAACAGCGTTATATACATCAAAGCAACATTGCAAATCTGCATATCTTTTGTCTACCGTTGTTTTCCGTTGATCGGTCCACTTTCTTGTTCTGCGATAATCTAGTCTCACGTTCAGGAATTGCTTCGGAAAGCCGTGAAATTGGTACGATCTATGCTTTCCCTTTGTTTTTCCTTATTTCCAACCTTCTACAATTGTGAAATTATCCCTCCCACGCCCCCTCTCTCTCTTTCTCTCTCTCTCTCCTTTTCTATTTCTCTCTCTTTTCCTCTCTTTCTTCTTTTGCTCACGCTTCTCGATGGGCGTTTCGTGTTCGAACAAGGGGGGAAGGTGCGAAAGGAGAAGGAAACGAACGAAGGAAGGAATCAAAGACCCGTCGATTTTCCCTCGTTAATTACGAATTAATTGAAACGTATCTGCGGCGACGATATTGCGCGCCTCCTCGACATTCGGTCTGGGTAGCATGGAGGGTTCAAGGGTGCAAGGTACAGGCATCGTAGCACCGAGCCACGAAGAGGTCGTGTAACGGGTCTTTCCTTCGTCGCATGTGTCCCGTGAGGGATAAAAGATTCCCTCGTGGTATCCTCGTGAAAAGAAAACAGAAAGAAACATGGAGGAAGAACTGAAGAAAGAAAAGAGTGGAAGGAAGGAGATGGGAAACATTTTTTTTCCACGTGGAACACGGTGTATTTGGGTCGCGCGTCCCACATTTCTACACCCTCAAAGTTAATTGCTGGTGTTAACGGTGATTACACATTCCTCGTACGTGCGTTTGCAACTGCTGCATACAAGTATGCATGTGCAACGTGTTTCCTCGCATATCTGCGTAGTTGATGCGTACTTTTGCAAGTAAATTCTAAATTCTCGCACCTTTATTTTCGCATTCGCACTGCCACCGTCGGCGTTCGCCCCCCGGCTCTACCACTCTCCACCCCTTCCTTTTCACACATTCACAATCGCGCATTTGAAAATCCTCCGTTTTTTCTCGTCCACCATCCACGGGACGGTGACGTGTGTAAAATCTAAAAGGCACCGACAAATTATTCTCGATACCAGCACTCAAAGGTTGTTGTTGGCGTTGGCAAGGTTGGATGTAATAAACCAGTCTGGATATGTCGTAAGGAATTTGCAAAGACAGCTGTACATTTCCAACGATCGATTCTTTTTTTTATTAAAGATCGTCAATCGAAACTAAGTATAAACTAAACTAAAAGAAACTATTGTCAGGTAGTAAAGATTAGGTAGAACTGATTAACACTAAACGTACCGAAGATTTTTTTCGTATGAGGATTTCCTTTGTTAATCGGTCATTTGATCTGCTTCTTTTAGCTTTACTGTTGATAAAGAATTTTCAAAGGATTATGATACGGGTAAATCTATTCTTTATTCGGTGTTTGCTGGCATTGCAGAATCTAGCTTAAAGGCTATGTTAGAAGAACTGTCTATGAAGACTTGATATTAAGTTTTTTCTAGACAGTCTTTACGCGGACCAATTAGTAATGGAACGAGGGGCGTCACTGCGTAACGTTCACAAGTGGCGAGCGATCGTCCAAAGAAGAAAGAACAGAAGAAAGAAGGAAAAGGAAAGAGGCGAAGAGGGGTTGGTCCCATGAAAGTCATTCTGATGAACGCTAGAAATTAGGAATGAAGTCACTGGGTCAACTAGTCAGCGCTGTCTGCTTATTGAAGCTGTGACCTCTGTTGCCCGACGCGCCGCCGTTGGTTCCTCCGTCTCTTGTCTAACTCGACTTCTGGAGTCTGTAACCGCGTGTCTCTCTTCTCAGTCTATCTCGAAAGAAGCGCGTGATAAGGAAAAAAGTTGAGAGGCATTCTTATCCTCTTCAGCTTCTCTTTTTGCCTCTCTCTGCTTCGCCTATTGTCTTTCTCATTTCTCATCGCGGTGGGTTAATTGTCCACGTAGCTCTTGAATGGAGGAGATCATTAATGAATCGTGGGAGAGCCCGATTTATAGAGTGCATTAGTCCTCTCATTCGTTGTGCGCCTAATTCATCGAAATATTTTTAACGCACGACCGTAAAGGGAGTGGAGTGACTTATGCGCTATGTACAGGGTGGTCCGTTATAAGTTTACCATACCAAACATGCTTATAGAGCGGCTTAAAACAAATACAAAAGTCCTGGATCATTATTCAAAATTCGCAATATTGATTGAGATATTAACTGTTAAAGATCAAAGGAAAGGGCGTTGGTCAAAACAGCAGCGGGGGGAACGCTGGAGCCTCTGCGAGCTGTAGGACGGCCCAGTTTACCATCAAACAAATGCGGGGCGCGGTAAGGGGAAGAATAACGCAAAAAAAGCCGGCCGTGCAGCGGCGTCTTATCCTTCCTCTTACCGCGCCCCGCATTTGTTTGTTGGCAAACTGGCCTGTCATACAGCTCGCAGAGGTTTCAGCGTTCCTCCCACTGCTGTTTTCATCAACGCCTTTTCCTTTGATCTTTAACAGTTAATATCTCGATCAATATTGCGAATTTTGAATAATGGTCCAGGACTTTTATGTTTGTTTTAAGCCGCTCTATGGGCATGTTTGCTATGGTAAACTTATAACGGACCACCCTGTATACACCGTGTCCAAACAAACTCTATTACAAGCCAATATCACTGTTATCGTTAATGACACGCGGAAGTAAGGAATAAATTGTTTGGTTCGAAGGGACGCCTATCATAGACGGTAGCATTTTTTCTTCAAGATGATATTTTTAGAGATATACAGTTAATCGATATTTCTTTAAGTCGGACAACATATTTCTATCTTTGTACCGTAATAGCTGAGGTCTAGACGAATCCAATGATCTATAATTCAATGACCATAATATTTTAAAAAATAATGCGTGACCACATTTGTGGGCCGCCATCTTGAACCGCTATAAAACGGTGGGAAATTGAAATATCGAAAAATTCATATCTTTCGTACTACTAACTGAAATCGGATAAAATATACAGTGACAAGTACTGCGAAGTTTCAAATTTTTCGGCCAGCTGAATCGATAATAGCGACAAATTTAAATGTTTAATACAATATTTCGGTGAAATATGTGAACTGATTTGGACAAAATTTGACATATACATCGAGTATGTATCCATTTGGTGCCACGAGACATTCTGCATGATCAATTGCAACCATTCAGAAATGATGGGAGTTTCATAAATTAATCTACTATTCCGGCAGACCGGCTATACAGATCCGGATAAAATTTGGTATGTAGATCGAAAATATATCCATTTGCTGCCATTGAGCTTTATGGTCTTCTTCTACTGTTTCGAAATGGTGCCAGTTTTAAATCTTTAATACAGTATTTCATAATTAAGCGGGCGTACACTTGGCGTGCATGGCAAATTTTGTCCGAATCCGTTCAAACGTTTCCTCGGAATACTGGATCAAAGATTTCAATTTCCCGCCATTTCTGAATTGTTAAAGATAACCATGCATAAAGTTTCATGGCAGCAACTGGGTATATACTCGATATATGTACATGCTAAATTTTGTGCGGATGCATTTAGACGTTCTGCTGGAACGATGGATTAAAAATTTTGCCCCCATTTTCGATTCGGCCAATCAAAAAATTTGAAACTTTGAAGTGTTTGTCACGGTATATATATACATGTATATCTGAATTTTTGCCTGGTTCTGATAAGTATTACAGAGGATATTAACCCATTGCCGCACACTTTTAGAAGCCACGATGTTTTATAGCCGTAATTTGCTTACACATCGCCAAAAAAAGGACGGTTATGCAGTTGTTTGCGGCAATGGGTTAATATCCTCTCCATATTTGGTCAATTTCTTACCTCTAACTTAAAATGATTATTTTTCAAAGATACTAAACATAGATAGTCACTGCCGCGCATCGAATTTTCGCATCAAACCAATTGGTGAGCGAGAGTCACCTCTCGAGTTGCGGTATCAAATCATGTGGTGAGTGAGTCACCTCTCGAGTGCAAAGGGTTAATATTTCCTGGGACCCCTTGCGCGAGCACGTATTTTGAACTCCACTTGCGCCTACCGCAGAAATGCTGCAGCTCGTAGGCGAGCACGAAACGCGAGCACCCGGTGATTTGGAGGGGGTTGGCGCTTGAGCAAAGCGAAAGCGTAGGGGGCTCTGCCCCTTGGTTACTTCTTGTGTTCGAGTCTCGGTGAAAGGTTAGAATTCTCGTGGCAGATAGCACGCACAGTAGCTTCTTGATAAACGGTGTACCACCACATTGTGAATGTACCTTGAACTTAGCGGTATAATATAATGTTAAGCAATCTCGAAATACGGCATCGCAGTGATTAGGTCCGGAGGAGACTTCTGATGGTTACGCATCTGTCACATTAAAGTAGAGGTTACGCGATGATAACAGCGCCAGCCACGGGGGTGACATCTGCGATAAGATTGAATTCGCTCGGCGCTCGTACAAATTTGATGGACACAGTTTTAACAAGTTTTAATTAGTCGAGGCGGCAAAAGTGTGTGTTATATATATAATATAACAGAATTTACGCAGGGTCGTACGGTGCAATATTACGGGCACGTTTATTTTACCACGTGAAAATGTTTATGTATTGTTACAAAGTCGTCGCTCATTCGCAAAGTGTGTCAGAATTAGGCCACTAGGGATACTTTTCATTAATCCACGTCTTACGCGTAATAAGGAATCGTTACATTTCACAGATTTGTTTTGCAGTCTGTTTGTCAAATTTGCCAAAGCTGATCGAGAAATGTTCATATATTTGTGAGTGCTAGTCTCTTCGATCCTGAATCAATTTCTCACAAGTTCGCATGTCCCTTCTCTTTAGTGTAAGAGAGTTGTTCTCGCATTATCATCGACCGCGGGTGCTCCGGGATTTTGGGATTTTTTTATCGTTTAATACAGAGAGCCGCGACAGGGAGGCGAATCGGTGAGAAAAGAAAACATGTTTTGCCGAGAGTTGACCCATTTTCGACAGAGCGAACACCCGACGTGAGATTACATCGTGAGATTCGTGGATTATTCGAGGCAACGCGTTTTGTATCACTAAGAATCTTGACCGAAGCAGGAGAACTTTTATCATGCGGGCCTTCTTCTTCGAAATTTTCGTTTTCCTCACCAATACGCATACGGGTTAGTTATAAAGGAAGATTCGGGTGCTACTCGTGGAGATGTAGAAAGGAATTGATTTTATATTCACTTATATGAATGCAGATTTGCGTAGCGCTCAGTCGAGCCAGTATTCTCTTTTGATTTGTCTTTCGCATTTTTTGCTTTTGGGATTTTCCGCTCCCAGTAGAGTATCTCCTTCATTGCTCTGTCATCCGTATATACCTACCTTCGTCGGTCCTTACTTGTCCTCTCAATCAATGGCGAGTTAATCCATTAGCGGTGTCGCGACTATTCAACGCAAGTAATTGAAACAAGTGATACACGTGCTTTTTCGTTGTCGGATACGTCCTGGATATTGAGTACGTGCTTACATTCAAGTCTGTCTATCTCTTTCAACGCAACCCATGTGTTTAATTCGATTTTGTATATCCCTTCGGCGTTTTGCTGCACACGTCGAACTCGGCGACCGACGCACAGTGGAATATTCGCTTATTCTAGACGGACAAAATTATTTTTTGAGTTTCTATCTAATAAAACTAATATATAAATATATTACAGAGATTAAAATATGCGATGCTTCATTTCTTTCAATAATTACACTGGTCAACAAGGTTTTTGTCCATGAAACGACTTTTGTTAATTTCGAAAGAGCACCTATAAACATGTATTTTAAGACTAATCCCAACTTCGGGTTAGCTCGAGGTTCTTTTGGATTTGAATAATAATATTTGACTGTGTTCTCTTCATTAAGAATCCACCACATGGTAAAAATCTTGTTTTTCAATTCTTTATTCTTTCTTCCTATAGCTGAACATTTTAGGGGCGTTTAAAACCCAACGCGAAGTTAAAATTTCAGAAGTTGAGAAAGTTATAATTTTTTTACTGGGTCGATGCGCTAACAAATACTCGCTGTACGTAAAGTTAAATCGTATCTGGGAGAACCTACGTATAGCTAGTATTTACTAACGCGTTGGCCCACTACAAAAATTCTATCTTCATCAGTTTTTTACATTTTAATGAAGAAAATACGATAATGTACCATATCGTAAAATGAAACTAGGCACTTTTAAAAGTATGTTTGCACAAAGAACGCAGAAAAAAGATATATAGACTTACAATTATAGCGACGTTAAAGTCTCAACTAACTCTGCACAGGCTTGTTTGACTAAAACAGGGGAAAAATTGTAAATTACTGTACCCTGATTAGTTTTATAAGGGGCCCGGTTGAAAATAGACATTTGAAAATAGACATTTGATGTGCGACATTCTCAGCAAAACCGTAAAACTCATTGACGAACGTAATGCGAAGCCTGTATTAGACTGCGAATGGGGAGACGAGTTGCGAAGGAAGAAGAAGAAGAAGAAGAAGAAGAAGAAGAGAGGAAAGATATAGTGTGTCGAGTGTTGAGATCATGTATTCTCAATGGAAAATCCACTCTTTCCATTCCTTTTACTTGAGTTGACTTTCTGGCTGGTTGTTACGATAGCGCGGCGCGACAGCAGTGATGACCGTGAGGCCACTCCGCCTTTTTTTTCTTTTCTTTTTACGTTTCTCTTCCGATCTCTACTCATTCTGGTGAGATTCGTCGCCTCTCGTTGTGCAACCCGGGCGGCATGCACGCCAAGGAGAGATACCATTTCACCGGGACTACAGAGAAAGTGTCACGCGGACGTGTATTTCATAAGAGAAGGTCGCAGTGGAGTGTGGGCAGACGTAAAGACGACGCGTATCCATGTACCCTGCCATCTACGGTATTTTTTCTTCGACACTCCTCCATTACAGACAGTTATCTGAGCGAAGGAGGAGGACAACCTTTGGCGAGCAAATCGTTAGTAAGCGAAGCGTACCGTGTTAAAAATTTCGGCTTCATTTCGTTTGGTTACCCGGTGGCCAGGATGTTTCGGCATAAACGTGTATTTGCCCAAAACTCATTCGTCTACACGGATTAATTGTGCCGGTGATTGCGAAAGTGGCCTAAGTCAATAATTTCGAAAAATTAATTTTTCTATTTATGTAGCGTTATTGTCACCTGGTACGGTTGAAATACGAAATGATTTGTCAACGAAACTTTTCTGACTCAGACCACTTTCACAATCATCGACACAATTAATTTCCTATGGAATGATAACGATCCGTACAATAATTGAGCTCACTCGAATAATTCCATTGGGTTCCTCTGTACATTAAATCCTCGTTTTAGAATGACGTACCTCGTCTCGTATTAATTATTGTCTAGGAGGAGGGGTGCGCGGTACGAAGTAAATAAAAGTTATTCCGAAAGAACAATCATTTTGAATACGGGAGTTTCCCCAACAGACTTAACTGCAACGAACCACTTTTCCTCCCCTGACGATTTCAAAGTCCCCCGGTTCTCCATTATTATTTTCTCGCAAATCCGCCTGACTCTCCCGTAATTGTACCTATACCAAAAGCGCTGCACAATCGTCGAGCGGAGCCTCTAATGAATTCTCCCAGTGGCGTAGCCTGCCAGGGCAAGAGCAAGTAAAAATCATCGTGACTATTGACATCGACATTAGAGACGGCGCGAGGCGATTCGCCAAATCGTGTCTGTACACATATAGCCGGACGGGTAGTCGTTAAAATCGAGAATGTTTCGAGGACGATCAGGAGTCTGGTGATTCTGCGGGAGAATCGTTGGATCCTACGGCTGTTGCTTTCCCTGTAATTACCAGATATGTGCGATAATGAGCCGAGGGAGCGGTTACGCAGAAGCGAGCTGTTACGTCGCGCCGTTGATCGCACGCGGTTCTTCTTTCGTCGATACGGATCGTCAAGGTTCTGCCGCTCTTGCTCCAGTCATTGTAGCACCATCGACTAGCGATCGGCAAACGACCTTACGGGCAGCTCTTTTCATCTCTTCCCTCGTTCCTCTCCTACGGTCTCCCGTTTTCCATTCGTCGCGTGGCGTGGGGCAGTTGTTCGTCGGCGTCATTATGTCGCCGCGTCCCAGAATACACGGCAAACATTTATTTATTGTCTTAATTGCCGAGCCTTCGTCCAGTCGTTCTTCACTCTGCCTGTCGGTATGTACAGTAAAACCTGTTTTTGTGCGGGGGATAGGGACCGCATAAAAGAAATCGCATACAAAAAAAATATCGCGTAAATTCATAAGGTTTTCGTTTGCAACACATTTTAAAAAAACTTTTTTTATGCGGTAATTAGAAAAATCGCACATAAAAATCGCATTAAAAAACCGCACAAAAAAGGACCGCATAAAAACAGGTCTTACTGTACTGTTTTTTCTCACCGTTTGGAAGTTACTCGAAAGATGCAGAATATGTATAGATAGATAGTAGACGTGGATAATTTGCGTAACTTTGACAAATTAATGTGCATTCTATTGAGTGTTTTATCTCTAATTGTACGCTTTTCTCTCTCTCTCTCTCTCTCTCTCTCTCTCTCTCTGTTTGTATGGGTGCTTTGTTGCATTTTTCTTTCTTTCTTTTATTCTGTATTATTTTTTGGCTTGTCCTTAAAGGACTCACGGTCTCAGGACAAGAACATATCTCTCTCTCTCTCCCTCAGTCACTCACTCACTTGCTCACTACCATCTCCTTCAATTTTGCGTTGATTGGAATGCATCTCTGTCCCTTTCGTTGCCGCGTAACTGTCACTCACTACTCATATGTATTCTCATCGTCTATCGAACACAGACGCGTTCGTACACTGTTTACGTTCTGTTCGTAGTTCCATGGATCTTTAAACATTCGCTGCTTTGAGCAGCCCGCATGTTGAACGTTCGTTAGTTAGCCACGGCATACAGTGTGAACCTCGTGAACATTTGCCGAGGGACGTACGAAACATGCGTTTCCATTCGTCGACACGTTCTTGACATTCTCACATCGGTTCCGGGCTTATTTGAATATTCCATTATTGGTACGCAGTCGCAGATGATGTCATCGAGAAGGATGACGTAAGGCGCGGCGAGCAAATGCGTGCGGGAGCACGAGCCGTTTACCACGAGCAGTGGCGTAAAGAGATGAAGACGGCGGTGGAAAGAGGGCAGAAGGGGTGGAAGGCGATGAGTCTTTTCCTTTTCGTTTGGCTCATCGGTTTGCTCTCAATAATAATCGAATATGTTCCATCTTCCTTAACACTATTCCTACCGACCGGTCAAATGACCGTTTTTAAAATTTGGATTAGAATTTCCTGAATACAACGTAATTGCATCGCCTTTAAATTTCACGACTTTTCATAAAATATACGTAAAATATATTTTCGATGTTTTAGGAAAACTCGTGAAATTTAAAGCCTATGCAATTACGTTGTATGCAGGAAAATTCTAATCGAAATTTTAAAAACAGTCATTTAACCGATCGTGGTACGAATAGTGTTAACTGCCTTCTTAACATTCGTGTGATTTTTTTTTTTCACTGAAATCTTCGACTTTAGTAGTTACGCGGGGAAGACTCGTCAAGATCCATTGTTTATTCGTTGCCCGAGTTTTCGTCGATGAATTCTTAATCTTTTGTGATAATTTAGTGCAATGGACTGCAACGAGTTCTTTCCACATGGGAGGAGAGATTAAGTTATTGCGAGCGGATAGCGCAGATGCCTTGGGTACGGTTCCCATAATCAATCTCTGATGAGGTTGCTAATGACGATCAGGTGGATCGGTCGAATTTTTGCGACGTAAATGTTGCAGTAATTGGCCTTTAATTGGAAATCGGATATCTATCTGGAGTATTAGGTTCGCTTGCGGAGTAGCGACTACAATCTCACTAACGGGAGGTGTGCTATGTACATTGCAAATTCCAAAGCGTGTCTATAATGAAGTCAAATTTCGTTAAAGCCAGAAGGCAGATAAATCAATTCTTAGAAAATTCGGGTACGTAGAGATTGTTACCTATGTTTCATAGGTCCCGGTAAAATTGTTGCGCTCGCTCGATACTTAAGTAAATCGTGCACGGTTACTTAATCGCGTTTTATTGTTAGAACGTTTCGATGAATCGTTTAACAGTGTATAAGGTTTGCGAAGGGAAACGCTTCATTAGTGTAGTAGGCCAGGATCAGATGAGCACGAACGATTTTGTAGCTGGTTGGCATGGATCGTAATTATTCGACTCGACAGTTTCCTTATTCCTCTTTTTCATTTACGTTTCTTTGCCATTTACAAGTCTGCTCCTTCGTCCACCTATGTTCTGTATAGGTATAGACATATCCGTGAGTCTATTCTAACTTCTACTACATTTACCCTTACCGTCGTCCCCACTGAACTTGACGTTCCTTTTCGTCCACGGATTTCACGTGTTATGTGATCGCGTATATTTTCTCGCCGAAGGCCTCGCAAAGGATTCGGAAACGCTCGTTTCGTAGTCGTCATTACGCGTTCATCGTACATTTTCGCAAAACTTTTGATCGCACAGTCGACAAAACCTTTTCGCCTCAAGAAATTATTCCTTTGCCCTCTGTCACCTTTTTCCTGTCTTTGTTCTATTTTATTCCTTTCTCGAATTCGGAATTGATTCGGAAGATTTCATTGAATTTCCTCTCTCGTAAACAAGCGACTTCATAATGTTGAGAGAAACGTTTGCTCCTTTTTCTTGTCATTTTTTTTTTTTTTTTTTAAACAGATGGACTTTATGTCAGTTGGAAATTTTGCAAGATTTATCTAGTTTCTCTTCATCTCTCCCTCTCTTCCCTCTGTATGTATATCTTCTCCTCCCCCATCGAGTAATCGGAAAGAGTATTTGTGGGTGATGAGTCAGGCGTCTTCACGCACGCGAGGGCACACACACGCACGTTTGCACGCACGTATGGACACGCGCGCGCACACAAAGAGAGAGAGAGAGAGAGAGAGAGAGAGAGAGAGAGAGAAGAAAGAGAGAGAGAATATTTTATATATATGCCGTGACAGAAAGTAACATGGTAAAGAAGGAAAGCCAGGTGCAGGCTGAGGCAACGTCACAATTCGTTTACGCATCCCAGAGGCAGACAGAAAGAGACAGCAACAAAGCTGCGGTACTTTTCGTCTCTCTTAAATCTGTCTTTCTATCTTCCCCCTCCCATCTGCCTCTCCCTGATTTATGACGTCTCCTGCACGTTCCTTGTAGATATTCTTATGTACGGACGTATGTGCATTTGCATTCGGGTCACTGTATATTTAAATGAATACTTTCATATGATCTCAGCACTGAAAATATTTGGGATGGGGTGATCGCATCGAGGTGTGTAACTTGACGCGTCTCAATATACATCAGAAGGCAGGGGAGAGCGAGCACGCTGGTACTTTCCGGGCGATTAAATTAGGACACGAGAGGAAACGACGTTCTCAACGAGAAGGTACGCGATAATTGCATGAAATTACCGATAATCGATTTCCTTTCTATCGCTAAGCCTCTCAGCCCTCCTAGTCACGCTCGTGCTGGTCGACGCTCGAGGTAGGGATTTATTGGGACGAGGCCATCTTTGTGAAAACAGTGAAATAATTAAATTATTATTTTGCGTGAATCGTTCGAAGGCTCGATTCAATGGAGGTAAGTTACTGTGGATAAGGAAATACTGCAAAGAAAGGGACCTTTCTTCTCCTTTAAGCGATAAGGGAGACGTGGATGAGCGATGCACAGATCGAAAAAGAATTTTCTTCGCCTGTATATGCGACCGGTAAGGAGAATAAGCTGCGAGATTGTACCCGTGTAACGGAGAGAGGGATAGAGTGTTAGGGATTTGTCCTGTCCCTCGGATGTTAGACAATGGACTATTAGAGGAGTTCGGGAGTAAGCTGCTCTGTAGTCTTCGTCTACCGCTCTCTCCCCTTTCTACAGCTCTCTCGTGCTCTTTTCCGTTCTTGACTTACGGACCGCGAGAAGAAGGGGTCTGGGATGCAGGCCATAGAAAGAAAATGAGGGAGATGAAAAGAGCAAGGTGGATGAAGGAGGGGGGTGGTGAAAGCACGTGGAACGAGGGACGGCAAGGGTCCTCATCCTGCGCTTACAGTCAAACCGTGGCGCACACTCACTTTTTTGTGCCTATTTACCCCGTTGGCCAGGCAGAAGCCAGGAGGCTGGTGGTGCACGATTGGGGGATTGGTTCGTCTTCGAATCCCTTTGTGCGGGAGGCCCGTACGCGGAAAATGTCCTGCTTCCCTTCAGAGGAAATCGTGGGACGTTCCTCGATGAAGCGAATCATTGCTGTCGCGTACTTTCAATTTTTCAACATGCCTCGCGTTTCGCCTCGTCGCAATTCTTTGAAGTTAACGTCGACACGCTTGATGTCTCTTGGGAGAAGTGAATGATGCGAGGACCGTTAAATCAAATCAATTATTCTGCCAGGTGTATCTAATTGTGGCCAATGTATTATGTGCATCGATAGATGACACTTTATCTCAATCTCGCCTCTATCTTCTTCACGATGATTTTGTAAGCCTGCCTTTGTGCTACGCGTAGAGAATTTTTATGACTTTAATACAATCACGAACAATCGGAAATCTATTTAAATTTATATTCTCGGGTAAATATATATATTGTTTACGTAGAATTAGGTTAGGTATTGCAAATTATACGTACCAAATGTACAGGCCAAAGATTTTAATGCGAGGGTGACTTGCAAGAGGAAGGAGTTCCTAGACCCTACACTGGACAACCCCTTGTAATAATTGCTCCCTCTTGAGTATGCTTCGGGCATTTTTTGAAATTCTGAAGAGGTCACTTATGGTGTGGAAAGTGCCGTTTATCCATACCCCATACATTCTGCAGATTTTAAATCTAGGATAGTCATTATTATGCGAAGCATCCTTTGTTGTTTCGTTTAATGTTACTCGTATTAGTTTGCGTATTAAAATAGTCAATTCGCAATGACAATAAATGAATTGTGCCGGTGATTGTGAAAGTGGTCTGAGTCAGAAAAGTGTGGTTCACAAATCATTCCGTATTTCAATCGTATAGGTGACAATAACGCTACGTAAATAAAAAAATTAATTTTTCCAAATTATTGACTTATTGACACTTTCACAATCACCGGCACAATTATGCCGATAAATTGTTTCGTCAATAAAAAGGAGGGTATCGCGTGAGCTTATAAATTCTGGTGTATTTGTCATTCGGACCGTTTATTTTGAAAGTGGTGCAAGTCCATTTTTCTTTTTAAAATAAGACATCGCATAATCCGTGATTAATTGAGTGTAAACTTTGTAGTTATAACCAACTAATATTTGTTTAAAAAATGCGCCGATACCACTTTCGAAATGAACGGTCCATTTACGGGGCTCCATATGAAGGATCGTCAGCAGTGGTGTTACGTGTCGCGTACTATTTACGACATTACACGAGATTTTAAAAGCGTTTAATGTTAAAGAGAGAGAGTAAACCTGGACCGAAGATTCATGAAGGATCGAAGGGTGGCACTGACGCGTCGACGACGACGACCACGCGACAACGACGGCTGGTGCAATCGTTAAGGGACGCGCTATCCTCGTCGACTGAAAGAATCGCGGCGCGCTCGAATCTTTAGAAATTTTCAGTCGCGTGTATCAAAAGTTCACCGCTGAACGCTCGCCATATCGTCGCGCGACAAGTTTTTGAATGACCGGGGAAGGCTGATGTCAAAGGGTGAGTTTCGTCGTCCTGGGGTAAATGATTTCTACTTTCTCTTCTTTTTCTCTCACTCCTCCTCCCCGCCATCCTCTCTTCCATCAGTCCTCTCGTCACGTACTTTTCTCTTCCCCTTAGATTCTCCACCCCTCTGTATGCGCGCGCGCGCGCGCGCGTGTGCGTGCGTGTATCAGGCTTTCGATCTCTTGCCTGCGTTTACCCCCCTGTCCTCGTCCACGTCCCCCCATTTCCTCCTCTCTTTCGCTCTTCCTTTTTTTGATTTATTTATTTTTATTTATTCTCTTCGCCACTAGGTGCTTGGAACGGGCACGGGGTGTAGGAAGCTAGCAGGCAGAGTAGACCGCGAAATGAGCGTTTCATCACGGAGTGCAAAGTGAGAAGGGGTGACGGTGAAGAGATAGGGAAGGGAAGGGAAGGGAAGCGATGAGCGGTGTGGGAATAGGAAGAAGGAGAGAAACCCCAAGAGAGGCGAAGAGAGGAAAGGAGCGCAGGAGGGTTGACTGTGACTAGATACGCTTCGCAAAAGAGACACGACGAAACACAGGGAGATGCGAAAGTGCGCGAAATTAAACGTTATTCGCCGAGTTCGGGGAGAAAATTTTCTTCCATTTTCTCCTTCGGTGCTACTCATCCTTCTCGTCTTCGTTTCTCTCGGTGGACGAAAATCCACCGTTAAGAATCCTTAGGACACACGGGATATTTAAGCAAAAATAAAACTCGTCCCGTATTCAAGGAGTTTTTTGTACTTTTTGGGATTCGTTTGGCACTCTCCATGGCTCCGTCGATATTCGTGCGTTGAAATTTGGTCCACGGTGTCGCAGTCACATCATGATTATAATTAGCGATAAACTGTATAAATGTCTCGGGTAAATATACTTCCCTTTTTCGAAATGCTATAACGTCTGTATATACGCTAAGATTATTTTAGAACGGGTCAGTAACCATTTGCAAAAAGTCGAACGGTCGCGTAAATCAAATATTAACGATTACTCTGCAAATCATCTCTTAATGTTGCGCCCATCATTTCTCTGAGCTTGCGCATCGACGACTGTTTAACACGAGGCGAACAATGCATATTTCGGAATCGCGCAACGATCGCTTTCTGCGGATGAGACATTTTCATTCATTCGTTCGTTCCACGTGTCACGACTCGCGAGCTCCTAGTATCGATCGAGCGGAGCGCCGATTAAATTACCCACTGGGACTGAATATACTCCGCTCCTGGAGCATGCATTTGTGCACGAAGGCTAATTAATAGTAGTCCTCGTTCAAGAGAAGCAATCCTATTCAAAAATCAAAGATAGAGATCGCGAGGCGCGCGAGAAGTGCAAATAGAATTTGCGCGGCTCTCCTAAGTGTGCCGATGAGATGAATTTCGAGCAATTCCTTATATTTAACCCTTTCGCTACGGCGGTCCTCGCCGCGGAGTGCCTTGCGTGGAACGGAGCACCGTGCCGAAAGTGCAAGCATTAAGCGTGCGCAGTTTTCAGCATTCGGGGCCAGAGGCCAATGACAAAACAATATCGAAATAAATGAACATTGTAACAGTCCTTGCAATTGTTTGCGAACAGAGAAAAGCGAGTCGATAGTATTTAGCTTGATTTTTGGCTCCATTTCTGTAATAGATGCGACGAGTGACTATAGTCACCCGTCGTGTCCAGGCGGCGTTTCGTAGCGGGTGACTATAGTCACCCGTAGTAGCGAAAGGGTTAAATATCATTTTCCCATATTTTGTTTCGTCCGATAAATTTGATCTTCAAAAGGATTCCACGAGGAGGATGTCTTTGAACAATTGGGAAGGAACAATTTCTCTTGTAGATTTCAATTGTCAGCAAATTTGCGGACAATGTACGATTACCATGGACGTTAATTCAAATGAATTCTGCATTATATGCTCAAGAGTGTTTTTGCATGAGAGATGAGTAGCATATCATATGTAGACGACAGAGAGAGAGAGAGAGAGAGAGAGAGAGAGAGAGAGAGAGAGAGAGAGAGAAGGGTGAGGTGAGGCGAGACTGCAGAAAGAAAATTTTATCGTTTGAATTTTTCAAATAAATAAACTTGATCGCAATACAAACAGCGGCAATTTAATTCGTGTAGACCAGTGTTTCCCAACCTTTTTGTGATATGCCCCACCTAAGCCTTTCTAACCCTAACCCTAAAGACATTTAATAAACTTTTCTCGAAAAGCGAGTCTATCTCGAAATGTATGTCGGATTAAATCGAACGGCAATTATGAGCTTGCACTTTATTCCGGGCATCGGGTTTAATAGGTTATACATCGGTATCTCTTCGATACTCCATTATTCGGCTACTTATTGGAGACTGTATAAAGACGATGCAGTGGTCCACAGGATTACTAAGGATTGTTTTTCTTGATTCTACGTGATCCGCGATACGAGAGGTTTGAGGAGAAAGTTTACGGTTAATTTTCTTACAAGCTGCTATGCATTATCCACGAAGTGCATTCAGCTCGATTTAACGTGTCTGTTAATTATCCTGTCTGGTCACGGGAATTATCGAAACATTAAAAAAAGCATTTAGGTTTATCGGTGTTGCCTAGTGTCTCGTTTTGAAGCCGTGTCCTCATTGAAGCAATAACGAGGAACTTTTTATAGACTTGAGTTGCACGTTTCTCACAAAGCTGCTGCTAATTGCCGAATTGGTTTGGCGTGGATAAGATGTTCCACAACCTTAACCAGTTAACAGCGGAATCTTCTTTTTGAGTTTCAATTTTTAGTTTTTATATCGAATGGTAAGTGTTTTTTTTATTGTTCACGATCAAAAATATAAAAGGATTGGATTGACGTGTGTACACGTCGAACGCAGTTAACTGGTTAATATGGATTAGGCGCCAAGAAGCTACAAAATGTTCCTCGTTGTTGTGTCAGTGGGGACATAGCTTAACACCGAAATTTGTATGCTTTGCGGAATATACAGGGTGTTCTGTAACTGGTGGTACAATCGAAAAGAGGGTAATTCTACATGGAAAAATAAGTAAAAAATATAGAATAACATTTTTTCACGTAAAGCTTTGTTTTCGAGAAAATCGACTTTGAATATTCGTCGGGTAGGCGTCCGAGAATGGGCAACATTTTCAGCAATTTCTGTAATAATAAACTTTATACTTACTTCATCTTATTTCATTACGTGTTCCTAATTTTCCGTTACGATAAAAATAAACTTTAAACGGCGATAATATCCATCGAGGCAATGATCTACGGTGAGATACGTTGTAACGAGATATGATCAAGTGCACGCGTACCGCACGAATATTCAAAGTCGATTTTCTCGTAAACGAAGCCTCATATGAAACAATTCTATTCTATATTTTTTACTTACTTTTTCACCCCCTTTTCGGTTGTACTACTAGTTACCGAACACCCTGTATATAGTAAGACCTCACGGAACGGTTCCTGATAGAGGAATAACAAGCGAAGGGCGTGTGGGAGGAAAGGCGAGGCACAGCAAGGCCGAGAAATGAAGCGAGGGAAGTGGGTGACAGTAGAAAAATCAAGGCAAATGTGTTTTGAAGCGATGGACGAAATCCATTTTCGAATGTTTGCAGAGGTTTCGGTGGACATAGCCCGGTCTTTACGGGACACTTGTCCCACCGCACACACATACACTCGCACTCACATCCTTTCAACGTTTCTCCTCTGCCTCCTTCATCGCGGTCTCGCTCGCCGAAGTGCTCCCAGTGATCGCAGTCGACGGTCGACGCTATTTTCACTGAAAGCACGTATGTGCGCCCGTCAAAACAGTCGGAACCGTCACTGTCTCCGCCGCCTCCATTGCCACCGGCGTGCGGCGCGGCGGCACATGCTCTTGATTCGATAGTAATTGTAAACCGTTTTGGTTGCAGTGGTTTTTAGGGCCAGATCGAGAGAACATCACAACGATTTTCTTTGCTCTCATTCGTGGGATATCCTCGTTGATAAGCAAGGTATTTTAATAATTTGGAAATGGTCAATTGTTCCTTCATCTCGCCAATCTGAACAAGGCTATGGGAAGTTGTATTAACCATGTGCACTCGAGAGGTGCCTCTCGGTCACCACTTACTTCCTTGCGGCACCTCGCAGTGTGGCATCGGTCATCATTTGGGTTGACGTGATTCGTCGCGCGACGACAATATTCATCTGCGTTTGATTCTTTCTTATACCGGAAGCGTTGTGCAACATATACAACCTTACGAAGTATAAAATGATATATTCTATATCTTTTATATACAGAATGTCCAATTTGAGATAATACGCAGGAATATCGCCGAAACGGTGTGTTGAAAAAGAAAACGTTTCAAATAAAAGTTGTATGGCTTGAAAGGGGCTGTCAGCTGGTGGCAATGATTTAGCCTTGGAGAGTAATTTGAAGATCACGCGAAGGTCACGTTCAATTTCTTAAACAGAACTCCCTATTTTTTATAGCATACTCTCGTAGCGTAATCTTTCGTAGCGAAACACTGTAATAAAATAATTTTTCCTCGCAAGTACATTTTGAAATTGAAAGGAATTTCCGAAAAACGCCTCGAGTGCAAAGAGTTAAAACAGTTTGGTATGATAAAGTGAGAGGTGGAAGAATGAGGAAAAAAGAGATGTAGGTAGACGTTGCCGAAATTACAAAGTGAGTTGGGGGCATAAAAATCGAGAGATCGGGGATGCGACTTTGTAAATGCGTGGAGCTGGTAAATTCTCAAAGTCGGTGACGAGGGGTTCGCTGTCGAAGAGGCGGTCAAGAATCCACGAAAATCGCTGGGGTCGTAATAGATCGCGTGAGCACCTCTGCAGGGCTGTAAGTGGTAAGTGAGTTTCGTAATTTGTTGAGTCCGCCACTCATCGCTTCGGGTTTCATCTTCCAAGAGATGGACGATACTGAGCGAGGGTAAAGGGAATAAAGGACGGCGGAGGGAGTGGAAGGCGATGGTTGCGACGAAGTAGGGGAGAAGGAGTGCAAAGGACGAGGAGAATGGAATCGGGAGCCACATAAAGAAAGGAGACACGATCACCCAGAAGGGGAAGATAAACTGCTACGGTGAAGAGATCGCGTAGCGACTGTAGATTATGCGCGTAAATCGTTATTATTTGTAAACGATTTACATCGCATGCGTAAACATACGTGCTTCTTCGAGACGATCCTCTTTTGATTCCGTTTCCAAATCTTACGTGATGTATCTGTCGGTATAATTTCCATACGTCGAGTTTCTTCGGAACCACCAAACCGGTGCATTGATTACACATAAATACAAGTGTTCGGTTAGTAATGGAGGTGGAGAAAATAATTTATCTTCACTTTGCTCTTCCGGAGAAATTAAAGTCATAAGCGAAATTACGAAGAAGCAGAATCCGCATTAGAAAGGCATTTGCGGGTTCTTAATTCCACTTGAAATGAAAGTAATTTAGTAATTTCGCGCATATACGGTCTCTTCCGTTAGCTTCTTATCAATTGTATGTCAATCCATCTATTTAGTCACCGAATCTAAAATTTCATATCGGAATCTGATCTTTTCATTCGTCTCTCGGAGTAATCACCTTTTGTATCTCGGCTCGACACCGGATGCATACGCGAGCATCTCACTGCATATTCCAATCGCCGTTTATACCTTAATTTCGCTAATTAATACTGGACGAATGGATTGATACTGATGAATTTTTAGCTCCCTCGTGTCGGGCAGATCAATTGAAGGTTGGGGAGAGGCAACCAAAGACGGAATTATTTTTCGTCATAATTTCGAGTAACGGCCTTTCTCGTCCCACCGCCCGCTCTCCTCCTGTATCGAGAAGTGACGGCTGACTGGCAGATCGTAGCCCGAGGGATCTTCGGTTACCGCGAGTCGGGACGTTTTCCTCGGGAAATCGGACCGACGTGATTTCCGCAATTTCGTCGAGCTCGGTATCTCCGTGGAAGAGGACGAAAGATGACTAGGAGAGAGAGAAGTCGAGAAAGCGAGAGAGAGAGAGAGAGAGTGAGAGAGAAAGAGAAAGAGAGGCAGAGAGAGAGAGGGGCAGGATACAAGGAGTTGGGTTGAGTAAGAGAAAGGTAACGGTGGGAGAGGTGGACGAATGTAAGGACAGAGAGACACGGAACAGAGATGAAGAAGAGTGAGAGGGAAAGCGGGAGAATTGTTCGTGTTTGGCTGTTGTCTCTCCGCAGAAGGGATATGAAAGTTCATATAAGATCATCCTCCGTAAAATCTCACTCTTCTGGGGACGAACGATGGTTAGGGTATGTGGTGGGCACTGTTCTGGGAACATTGGGAAACTGCAGGTGACGATTGCTCGCCGTTCGTTAGCGGCACACATTTCCTTCATTTGCGAATATCGAATCGTTTTTATCAAAAATCAATGACTCTCCATTGGCAAAATTCAATATCTTTTCTTGGAGGAAACTCTGACTCGTCTCGATGAGGTGACAGAGGCTACGGACACTTTTTTATCGTGAAGCAAAAGCACCACAAGAAGGTACATAGAGGGGGGGGGGGGAGGTAGAAAGAAGATAAAGAGGTAGAACGATCGAATTCCGTGACAGGACCAAGGACGAGGATGAGTTTCGGCACCGTACAATCCTTCTCCTTTTGGCTATAAGGCGCGACAAGATTTTTCGTATCCTTTTGCCTAGTCGTAGCCGTTCGACGTTCATCGTTTCTCCGATGAAAGGCTGTTAAAATGCAAAGGCGCGGTTAAACGAGGCTCCTTTACTCTGCCCAGGGCCGTACATCGAGGAGGCATACAGGGAGACCAGAAGGAATAGTGAGGAGGGCTGGTCCGATGAGAGTGTGCACGGCCAATCACAATGGCGTGCGCGTGTGCAAGCATATTCGTGGGCGCGTGATGTCTAGTTAGTATTCTAGGCGGTCCCAGTCCTCTTTTCCACGCCACGCAAGACTGGAGAGGGTAGGAAGTAGAGGTACCTGAACCTCATCCCATCCTTAGTCAGTCCAGGGCCATTGCTTCTTTTTTTCACCCCTACCCCTGGACTCCGTGCTCCGTTTCTCTCTACTTGTGTAACATGTTCCTCACATTAATATAGCACAGCTTAAAACAAAAGACGATCGGCCAGGGTCATACCCCTGCTTCCTTTCTTCCTTCCGTCCTTCATTAGTTCCATCTCCGTCTTACCTACCGTGCGACGCGCTTCTTTCTAAAAGAACCCACGGCACGTTTTCCCTCGTCCACAGCCGGGGAGCGCATCGCCATGACCGACGTAGATTTTCGTTAGGGTGAAGCCCTCGAGAAGTCCTTCAAATTGCTGGGATTTCTTCGCTCTTGCGTTGACCCCCAACGTCGTGTCGGATCTTGACCTTTGGGAGCTTCCCTCTCCTCCGTCGATATCACCCCTAGTCTTGGTCTTCGCTGCTTCCTCTTTCATTTTCTCCACGCTATGTCAGCCGCTCTAATCGAGCCAAGCTTCCCTCTTTTGGCCGTGCAGGGTAGCGCGATAACGTGACGAATTTACTAGGTTCGCCAGGTAATAAAGTACGTTCCTTTTGAGCGCTGTTAGTTAATCCTTTTTGAGTGCTCAATACTCGCGGCCTATGCGGTCCGTACGGATGGTGACGATCGCTGTGGACGGAATACTTTTTCGCTACACTGTACTCTGTTGATTAACTATTCAAGGCGCAGATAGTAATAAGTTTATAGTAATCCTTTTGGAAGAGATTAAATAATTAAAGAGCGTTATTACCATGCTGTTACTAAGGAATGCGCTCGTACAAAAGTAATTGTAATAGAGGAGGGTGGGGCATGATGGGGTCCTTAAGGTCTTTTAATTTTTTTTCAGGCATTTGAAATGCGGTATAGAAACGGCTGCTATTGCAACTTGATCCTCTAACTAGCTGCTATTGATAGAAAAATTAGGAATTAAAAATATAAGTATTCTCTGCGAAAAAAAAATTTTTTTTGTAGATCCTACCAACTATCCCATCTTGCCCTACCCAAGGGGTAAGATGGGGCATAGGCGTGGAGTAAGATGGGATCTTTTTAATCTCGAATACAACATAAGGTTTTCAATAAGTAACTAGAAACACTAATAAACATTGGTGACAAATTTACTTGTATATTTTATATAAACAATTAAAAAAGGTAAAACACGAAAGATACAATTATTATTATTACTTAGGGCATAGTTAATATTTAATGCTTATCATCTTGGTGTATGCAATAGAGACAGTTTTATTTCTAATAAAATATATATAATTATACTCTATACATAATTAATGTAGGGCAAGATGTGGTCCACGATGGGTAGGTACAGCTTCGGACCCCGTCTTGCCCCAAGGGACAGTTTTCAGGTTAAGTGTGCATAACAACGTAAACATATTTTAAATCAATTGATCGCATACATGAATGTATTCCTAAGAAAATACTTTATT
Organism: Tiphia femorata; assembly: GCA_944319695.1. Taxonomy (NCBI): domain Eukaryota; kingdom Metazoa; phylum Arthropoda; class Insecta; order Hymenoptera; family Tiphiidae; genus Tiphia; species Tiphia femorata. The sequence continues at coordinate 10,559,397 of OX090902.1, forward strand.
AGAGTATACTATGTAATCGTGAAAAAAAAATTACGCTTCTTACCTGCTCTTATGTAAATCCGTTGAAAAATTACATCAGCAAACAACAAATACACGTTTTGATGTTTAGTCTCCAAGTAAATGACAGAAAATAGCTGTCATCACTGTCACAGATTGGCATAGCAAGAGCAAACAATTCAACGTTTTCCCGCTCCATTGCGGCACTTATCGAGGAAGCTATTACAAAAACACCGTGTTGCCCTCAACCCCATCATGCCCCACCCTCCCCTAATTATATGTAGGTGATCGAAAAAATCGGCAAACGCATATATGTGCTTTTAGACAATGCCGGCAACTTATTGTTAGACTGAACTCATATATGCGTTCTTAGTCCACACCTATAGCTTCCGCCAGACGCATATATGCATCTATAACGCTCAAAGGGTTAATCGTTTGTGCGCATTCGATGGTTTCAAAGGATACGCGAATTGTCGATTTGTTATTGGTCAGTGTTCTTTTCAGGAAAAGAAATATTTGGAACAGATTACAATTCGTTGGGCTAGGCGAGGAGTTTACGTGGAACTATGTCGATAGCGTGATTACATGAACCGTTATATTAGTCGATCATCACTTCTCTCGCCAACAACATATGTCCTGTACGTTTTTGACGGCACATTTCTTCGAAATTTCCTCCACATCGAGTCACTTTATGAATTTGCGCAGATAGGATTATCTATAGTTCGCTTTGACCCACAGATTGCAAGCTCCAATTAAAATGCTGCGTGTGTCTCGACGAACTACATAAGACGAAATTATAATTCGTCTTAATTTTATCTGCACTCCCCCCAAGGATACTCGTTCCGTCTTGCGGACTCGTTACGTAATATTTTAAGCACCGGTGAATCTTGATAAACGGCAAAAGCAGGGAATACCTTAGGACTTAGAAAGTCGTGTTATAATGCACGCTCGATTTCACCACTTGCTCGAGTTCTTTGTGAACCTTCGAGTTAGTCCGAGCATTTGGTTATGCTGTTGGAGATGGGAGAGAAATAGGGAAAAAGTTCACCCTCCTTCTTATCAAATATACGATTCGTAATATCTCCGTTCAATCGACCATTTAGGGATGGGCCAATTCGTCGGATATTCACGTGCGCGAAACACCAATGGTAAAACTCTTGCGCGACATGGCATTTTCAAGTATTGTCGCGCACGCACGGGTGCATATGCTTAAGTATCAAAGTGTCGGAGAAGCGCGCGAGATCTGCGCGCATAATACGGGTACCTTACTTCGCACGAGTATGGCAGCGAGTCTTTCAGGACCAGTTTTCGTAGTGAGTCATCTCGCCTGAACTCATTTCATTCCCCTCTTTTTTCCCCCCTTCGCTTATTTTCGTCCAGTTTAACGACCTCATTTCCTCGCTCGCTCGCTCGCTCGCCCGCTAGAACGTTTATTCGCTCTATAATCAATTCGGGCGAATCTGCGCTCTTTTATACATTTTCACATGACTACCCGATCTTTCGAATTATCGAGTAAAAATCTATCGATCTCTCGCAGAAGACTTTCTCTCAACTTGGAGCCTTCGAATATACACGCGTAAGAAGTTTGGCCAATAATTTTCTACACTTTTCACGTTCATCTTTTATTGACACCTTCGAACATCGTTTGTGCCTTCTCTCCTGAATCGTGCGGTACGGCAAAGGGCAATTTCCGCAAGGTATCCAGCGAGCTCGACGATCCGGTGGTCATCGTGAACAAAAGGAGGAACGCGTGTTAGCTGACGTGCGCGTCACCGGTCGAGCAAACGAACATGGCTCATATACCTGCTCGTACTTGACGCGCGCGCGCGCGCGTGTGTGTGTGTGTGTGAAGGTTGGAGGAAGGAAGGGAGGTAGAAGGAGAGGGATGACATTGCGGGCGATGAAAAAAGTGAGAACAAGAGTGGAAGTAAGGAGAGGTACGGGTGTAATCTGAATTCCATAGGAGTTAGGAAAGAGTGGGAGCGTAGGACGGCGTAAAAAAGCGGTCGGAAGCCGAGATGCGGTTATCGGCTTATCAAAAGCACTGCTCCACATTCGCGTGGGTATTACTTAAACGCTGTGAAAAGGAGGATGGCGGGCGAGTAAGGAAAAAAGCCTGTCGTTATCGATCTCCTCCCGTATCTTCTCGAGCGTCAAAAGATATAGACTGCGTTACCTTATTGTTAGCTGCTTCGGTCAATTGTCACGCGGTTTACTAGACAACGGTATAACGCGTAGGACGGCTCCCCATTATTAATAGGTCGATGCTTGGATCGTTCCAGTGAGGCTACTTCGTTTCGAGATATCGAAGGTTCTTGTGTAATATCGAAGATAATGGAATTATCAAGTATCGAGATTAGGAACGAACGGAGGAATATTTAATTTCTTTGTTTAACGCAAGCCGTTCGTCCACACGGGTTAAGGGGCACTATCCGAGGCGCCGAAGTGTGTTTCATTTACTTCCGTACCTGGCAATTTGTCTCCTTTCTTTTCCCCTTTTCTTCCTTGCGTATCTTTCTTTGAACTGCATTGACGATAGTTGCAACACTACAGGGCTTGTCCAGTTAATAAATAAACAAATGAATAAATAATTGTGGGACTCGGGAAAAAGTTGATGCTGACAATAAGATGTCTGCATGCTGCGAGAGAAGGAAAGTACCGAAAAGGAGAGAAGTGAAGAGAAACGAGAAGAGATGAGAAGAAAAGAGACGCTACCACGTCGAAGGTCGGATCCGACGAGATCAGCCTATGTAGGCCTGTAGCTGGAAATGTAAAGATCTTTTATTATTGGCGAGCGCAAAGTGGCTGGGACTTGGAGAAAGATTAAGAACAGGATAGCCTGACACGTGGCATCGAGCAACTTTGTTCACGGTTGCCGGAACGACGGGAGGCGGAGGTAACGAGGAAGCTGAAAGGGGAAAAGAGGAATGAGATAGGGTAAGATGGCGATAGAGGGAAGGAGGTGGAGGAAGGAGAGCATAAGATGCGGAGAAGGAGGAGACCTTCGAGTTGCGGAGTGGGTTCCACCGCTCACTCAGGCTCACACGACGAATTTCCTCCCCGGCTCTTAACCTCCCCGCACACGTATTTCCCATGCATTTTAAGGATTTCGGACTGCGAGGAGGCGCGGTGTTTTGTCGAAGTATGGGCACGTAGTTGCCGTGAAAGGATCATAGAGTGGACTTAGCTGGGAAATCCCGTGTAAAACTTGCCCGGAATAACAAAGTTCCCGTCTCGTGGGCGTTCCTTCTTCCGCGATGCCATTCGAGGTGGTCGCCAAGAGGAAGCGGTGGGAGTGACAGAGGAGGATCGTGCAAAAGGACGGGAGCTTGGTCTCTTATTTTTCTTCATGGTATCGGGTGATTTATATTCTCGCGTTCGCCGCTAGGTCTCCTTACATTTGTTTCATCATCGAGGAATTCGAGGAACTCGATATTTGGATGAGACCGACCGGTCTATTTCCGGCGATGCGGCGCAAAGCCCACAGTAAAAGAAACCAACTACCGGACGAAGATATAAAAAGCACGGGGGAGGGGGGGGGGAAATGAGAAAGTGATAGGTTAATATGAGGGTGGATTTTTAGCGCGTCCTAGTAGTATCCGTTCTATACTTAATATTCCGGCCTTTGTAGTCTGGCAGGATGCGCGGGCGCATCGCTGTTCTTATCTTTGCGAAAACACTGCTTCACGTTACGCTTTATCTGCGCGACTCGCCCATACAGGCGCCCGTCTTTCCACGATTTCTGCCATTTACCGAAACACCGCACACTGGACTTGTTCGACCCGAAAACGCGGCTGAAACTATTTTCGTGGTTCAAAACATACCGCGTTGGATACTTTGATGCTTCATTGCATGTTATAATTGTAAAATATAGTTTTGTATTATTTAATGAAGAAGAGCCCAGTTTTTTCATAAAAAATATAAATTGTATAGCATTTTTTATAAAAAAATATCCAGCTATAATGAAATGTACATTTTAATGTACAACTTAACAAACATACAATCAAATTATATACGAAGTTTCAGTTTAATCAATTGTATATCTTTTGTTTACGAAAAATGCTAAAAATTGAATGCTTCGGATTAGAAATAAGTAAATACCCTTTTTTAAAACAGTTTTGTAAATTAGACGAGTTACATAAATTAAGAAATTATCAATAATTCATAATTAACTAATTACATAAATTGATTCAGACGAAAACGAAAATAGGATGCTGTTCATTCTTGAATCGTGATCTGTCGTGAATGCGTGTCTATAATTTCGTAATCTGAAAACGATATCATGCACGCTCGACGCATGTCATTATCGCTTAATTGATTTTTGCTCGATCGATCGGTGAAAAGTGATTCAACCGTATTTTGTGCGTATTCAAATGCAAGAGGAAATTGTTTCTTGCCGACTTGGTGCATCGGCCGTCGTTGTCGTCTTGGGTATGTGAGCAACTGACCCGCTTGCCAACATCCACCCTCTTGCGCGCAAGCAAATGCGAGTGTTGCCTTCGAATGGCTACGGAGAAGTACGCACGTGCGTGGATCGTTAACCGCGGGAATTCGTAAACACGTGTGTAGCATGGTGGCGTGCCGGTGTCGACTTTAGCTTTATTACTGCCGACTCTATTCCTTTCGTACTCTCATTGATCTTCTTCTCTCTCGATAGTGCTGCTAGATTCCTTTCTGCAGGGCGCGGCTGCGTTATTGGCTAATTCGCACTGAGTCCTCAAATTCCTGTACCGCTGTGCTGGACCAGTCGTGGAAGTGTATAGATCTCAGGGTCTAGGAGATGTAACTTTGCTCAATCCCACTTAATCCTTAAAGGACATATCTTGAAATAATTCCATAAAGGACACAGGGGGTCTGTCAGACCCCACTGGTTTTAAATAGTTGCCAGATAAAAAGAACTCAATATTTGTGACTAAAAAAATTCATGAGTTATCTTGAGTCAATGTAGAAAAAATAGTAAATTTTCTGTTAAGTCAATGCAAATTGAACTATTTGAAAAAAATTCTTGAAATGAAAGAATATTAGAAATCATGTTTTTTTCACTTAATTTCCGTGGAGTTATACAGACCCCTAGTGTCCTTTAAGGGTTAATGCGCGTACAGAATTAGACCTTTACGTTGCATTCAATCATTTTTTACTACACAGCTCTGAAGGGCACGACGAAAAGGTCTAATTTTAACGCATTGCGCGTCGGCTAAGCATCGCCTACTGAAGGTCTGACTTCTGAATACACTGTTGGAGAGTGATTCTTCTTTTGATTATTTCCACACCATCGTGTGTCTTATTTCTTGGAGTAAAACAAATGCAGAATAAAACGAATGCAAGTGCATGCACATGGACGTGTAAGATCGTGGGGCCGGTACTGAAGCGATAGACTGTAAAATCCGCATTATCGCCGGGCCGACGCGCAATGTGTTTAGTTTAAGGCCTAATTCCAATGCGACGACCGAAGCAACAGCAGCCGCACAAAAATGTCATCGCGACAGTAGGCCGTAAGGTATATCCAAGTGCAAAATCGGTGTCCGTTGAGGAAATGTGAACCGGCCTTCTACCGTTCTGAGCAGGGCGTTGTAATACGATAGATTTTTGCAATTTTGTGATCAGAAATGATAATTTCGGTGTGTTTTATTACGAATAAAAGTATTCGTAGGCAGAAATATGAGATTTCAACGCGAAAATAGACGGACTGCGCTCATCGGCGACTACCCGGCCTTCTATTCGGCTGTCAGCAGGGGACACCGAGTTTACTCGGTCTCGCATAAGACTGTTCGTCTCGCAAATACGTGAACAGCCGTGAAGCGAGCATTCTCTTATCAGTAACGATATGCTGGTGGTCGGATCTCTAACCACATAATAACTTTTTTATTTTCCTTCAATCAGCTGAAAAACCATATTCTCATAAACCATAAATTTATGAATTTTAAAAAACATCCAACTATCGCAGAGCTAATGTATCGAATAAAATAGAGAACAAATGTTGCGCGTATGTAGAAATGCAACGATATGTTAATAGTCCTGTCATCTACGCGTCGTGCGAACTTTTTCCATTTCTGAGAGAAAAAAATGGTTGGCTTTACTATAATCTCACTATATTTTATAGTTAAATTTGGCGTGAACCATATTTTTATAGTTGACTTAACCATACAAAACATAGTAGAATGAACCATTTATACAAATTGTTATATTATTAACTATTACCTTTGCTCTTGTTACCATATGTATAGTAAAATGTGCTATGTGAATATAGTTAGTTCTATTACTATGTATGAAATATACTGGTAATATTAACTATGATATATAAAATAATTACTTTTCTTACCGTTAAATAATTTCAACCATACTACATTTTTAGTTGAAATAACCATGATTTTGGGTAGAAACATAATATACTTGGTTATACTATGCCTCTATCGTAATTATTACCGACATTATGGTGACATTTACCATAAATGTGATATTTCCAATTATAATTTTCTTACTATGCCAGTATGGTCAGATGTATCATATACTTTTCTCTCAGTGCAACAATTCACCGTCTCATCTTATTTCGCAATTGGGCGTACTCGATCTTTTGGTTGCTTGGACGCGAATTTATTATTCACAGTTACATCGCGGTACTAGCCAAATCCCCGTGCATACGCCTCCCCTTCCCTTTGAAACCCCTTCGAGCCTCGTCAGATATTCCACCATAACGATACGTTACATGGACTTTTCCACAGCTATTGCTCTTCACCTTCTTGGACCCTCTCCCCTGACTCTCCAACCTCCGCTAGCGACCATCGCAGGCTTTAGCAAGCGTTCCGGCGTCCGTGTCGGTTCTCCATTTTCATCCTAGGCTTTCTCCATCTCGTAGATATCGTTGACCCCTCGTCGGCACCTTAGCCCTCTTCGCATCTCCTTCGGGGCAGTTTTGCCGGCCGCGTCGCTCTCCGGGCAGAAGTAAGGGCGGTAAAGTGAGGGTAGAGGAGGGGGATGGTGAGTACGGTTGGGCATGAGAACGGGTGTGGAGTGTAGAGGGTGACCGTCGACGGGGGTGGCGGTGGCGCCGAGGGACGTGGGAGAAGAAGGGACGGAGGGCGTACGAATCACGACCGCGCATCGAGAAGAAGAGGCAGCAGTAACAGCAGCAGCGCCAAGAGCAGCTCGGGACAAGCCAAAAGATAGCGAATATGAGCTGTGGTGGTGGCGGCAGGAAGAAAAGGAGGAAGAGTGAGAAAGAGAGGGGGTGAGGTGGGGTGGGGTGGAATGAGAATAGCCCCTGCCGATCCTGAATTTATATCGTGTGTTTAGGTGAGAATTGGTTCTTTATGAGAAGCACGTGAGAATACTATGGAAGGATGTATACTCCATGTATACGTACAGGGAGTGCGCGGACGTACTCGGATTCGCGTAACGGCGGCCAGTCGTCTCCGATTCTCTTCTTTTCCCGCTTTTTCTCTCTGTCCTTTTCCAATCTCAAAGAGCGAAACGAGCGATATGAGTGTACGTGTGCCGACGCCGATACGCCCTCGTTTTTGAGGGCGTCGGGTGAGGATCCACCCAAGATATGCCGTCGTCTTCTCGGACGCGTTTCTGGGGATGATCCAAGTCAAGATGAGTGACAGAGCGATCGTTAAATGGAAGATATTTTGTTAAGGAGCCTCTCAATCTATTTGTGGAACGGAAGCGGAAATTTTGAGCGGTGAAAACATCTCCAACCGAAATTGTCATTTTCTCCAATCGACGATGCAATGTTAGTCGAATAAATGGATTATCGATGATTTAGAACAATGACAGTGATAATCTGAAGATCTGAATTACGAGCTAGGGATATTGCGCAGGGGTAGTACAGTATCGTATGTATTAGAATGCGCATAAGTTTAGAGTGAACCAATCTATCGACCGTAGAACGCGTTGTAATCGTAGACGGTCTACGTCTACGCGATACTTATACGTATGTTAGATGATGTATTTGGCCAAGAGACCGTTCCAGCGGCCTTGTGAAACTTCGTATATGGCGGAGAACATCCTTACTTACCTATGGATCGACCGACGTCCGCCGACGCGACGGGTTCTTAAACGTTAAACGGGAAATAGGCGACGAGAGGAGGAAGTGATCGCTTAAGCAAAAAGAGAGACCTATCCATTTTGGTAGGAAGGACGACCGACAAATCTGAAATACCCAATAGCAGGGTTATCTTTCTATTTTAGCGACACTTTAACATTTGAATACGCACAGGATGCATCTGACGTTTCATAAATCAAGATGATAAGAGAACCTGCTAGTCGAGATCAATTGGCACGCGTCCTTTTGCATATTAACCCGAAACATCAAAAATAGATATCGATTGTTAGTCAGGGCGATTCCTGAGCATACATACACTATACAAGACAGACTTTAGAGACGCGGATTTATATAACGCAATTTTAACAACATTGCTTATTGTGACATCTCTCATTACAGAACGATGACCTCGTGTTCGATCAAGAGGGCAAGCAATCTATCGTCGAGATCCCCCTCATCGAGAGACATAACGGGCAATCGTTATTGCACAGGATAAGAAGAGGATTTTGGGACTTGTTCGGAACTGGGGATAAAAGTTCCACCACTGTTGCTCCCCCTATTAGCACCACCACCACCACCACTACCACCACCACCGCGCCTACGAAAGATCTTCATCGTAAGTAGTTTTTTCGCGTATCAATCGATGATCCACTGTTATTAGCGCGCTAAATTAAATGCGCCCTTCGTGCCTTTCTCGTGATTTGCAGTGGATTACGAGGTGATCAAGGACATAAAGAATTCGCAACCTCAGAATATTATGAAGACTATGCCCCTTAAGGAGAACATCGTACGTCAGAGTGGCGACGAGGTGAATAAACTAAATTAATTTCTGTACATGGAGAATATCGTATGACTGTCGTTATCGAATGGAGTAGCTTCCTCCTCGTTCCCGTGTCATACAGAATTTTTCGCAGCACGAGAACGACGTGGAGAACTTTGAGGGTCCCCGAAAGCTTTCGGCCAACTATGGGAACACCGACGACGAGGACCTCGCAGGATCTGGCGAGTTGGAGGGGAGCGCCACTGAACCGGTGGTGGGTGGTGGTCACGTTCCCGCCGAGAGACCGAAAATTGGTGGCAAAGCACGTAGGTGTGATAAGTCTTTTTTGTATGATAAGTGTGTGCGCGTATGGCCTTATGCCGAACTGTGTCTATGCTATGTATACATATGTGGGTAGCCTTGCCGAAATCTCATAAAGGGACCAGAAGAATGGGAAGAGAGCGAAGGACTGTCACAAGACTGGTAGGGTCTCTACCCTTAGATCCTAAGAGTTTAAGGAGGCATTCCTTCGCTCACATTCCTACGTCCTGACTTCTCGCGGTGAATAGATTTGTTACGATCTTGGTGGTGTCTGTGACTATTTTGTCGATAAGTGGGAGAAGAAGGACGTTACCGTGCTTATCGCTCATTAGACGCCCTCGGCGACGTGCAATTGAAACATCCTACCATGGCTATGCGTATTACTTGCTTGCTCGATTCGATCGGTTGTTATACTCTTGGCTCTAACGAGAGGTTCTTCTACGCGCTACGCCCAGCGGGGTGAGAGGAAAATTTAAAGGTAGACTACGCCAAGTGATATCCATATCGCAACTGTTTGAATAAATATGCGCATGTCGAATGTGGCGAGAGAGATCGAGTCGCACCTAGAATTTTGGTTTCGCGAAATTTATGCAAATCTTTTTTGTAGGATTTTATCGGATAACTCTCACGATCGGCGAGCCCTACAGGCGGGAGTACGCAGACAGGAACAGCAGGGAGTACAGAGAATTAAGCGGGAATCTCACGCAGGCGATTACAGAGCTGTACAATCGTCATATCCCGGGCTACAATCATTCCGCAAATATTGTGAAGATCTCGTGAGTTTCCTCTAATGAATTTGTCATTAGTGTTCTTCGAAGAGAATCCATTCGTCGATCATTTTCACTTAAATTGCTCACAATCCGGTGACGTTTTCTCTGACATTATTTCTACTTTATTTCGATGCTCTTCTAGATCCATTTTTTCTCCTACCGAACGCGCACCTACAAATTCGCAAAGTTTCGCCATACGTCTTTACCGCTCGATAAGAGTCAAGGTAGTAGTTATGTGGTAAGATTCCTTCAGAGAAGTTATTTTTTCTCCAGACCAACAACCGATGCGTTCACTTCCCAAGTTGCCTTCGACATCGGCTCGACCTTCACAGACGGGCCCGAAATGCGCGACGTCTTGGAGCAGCAGCTGGAGTATCATTCCTTGGGCAACATTCAAGTGGCTCCCGAGGGATTCTCCTTCAGGACCTTCCAAGGTAATTCCATCGGCATGCAGCGGAGTAAAACGAGGTTGAATGATCGATTCTACATTCGTTGAAGCTTCATACTCTTTCTCGAACACTTTGTTCCGTAACCAAGTTTCTATGAAGAATCTTGAAGGCATATGAAAGTTCTGAAAGTTTACCAAGTTGGGAACAACGCTGGAGATCTGCGCGATCCGATGGATCTCCAAATGCATCGTATGTTACGAAATGAACAATATTGTGAGAAGTATGATTGTACGTAGTACAAAGTCGGTATTGTTGCATGCGTACGATACGTCACTTATCGTTAGAGATTCGCTATTTTATTTCGACGATATTCCCCTTTGAGTTAATCTTTCAAAAGTTATCGATTCGATACGGTATTGTTTCATGCTCTGGCTGACTTTTTCGTTTGCCTTTTCGTCCTCGTTGATCCCTTGAAAACTATGCTGACGTATGCTACACGACATCCTCTGGAACACGGGAAATTTTTCATGGAACAGTTGATGGAGACGGTGAACAGGAATGTGACCCATCGACGGAATTACGCTGTAGAAACGGTGCGTGTGTGCCATTAGAATCTCGTTGCGATGGTATACCTCAATGCTCGGATAGATCGGACGAGATGGACTGTCGCACATTTTACCCTACGACACGTAAGTAACCACTTTTAGGCCTCCTTTTTTACTTTTTTCTTTTTACTTATTTCTCAGCAATAAAGCCAAACAGAGTAACAGCCCCGATACCTAGACAACGAGTGATCATATAACTCACCTCAGTGCCCCTATAGCATATTTAGGACCATGATATTCTTACATATAATTTATTACCTGCAGCTGGTTAAGAAATGAACTTAATTGTCTCTTAAATCTTCTTACCATTATTGCGTCAAGTCTCTCTCACCTCTTCTCGAATACAGTTCCCATCATCGTCCCGTCCCAATTGCATTTGATCTTATTCCTATTATCTTTGAATCTTCCTATTTCTTATTTTCTTGTTTCCTTCCCCTTCCTCGCTACTCTTTGCTAATGCTTCTGCATCTACTTTTCGCGCCGTTTGTCCGTTGTCATACCCTCGAACGACCTTAGCGGTGAGAAACGTTGAGGACGTGGAATCCGTCACGTCGATACCCGAGCCCGATGCGGAAGTTGACGAATCGACGGAAGAGACGAGGCCTGTGGCGAATAAGTGCAGGGCCGACGATACTGTACGCTGCCCGGATGGAAGCCGTTACATTTGTTCGGTGCAGAGATGCGACGGGGTGCCCGACTGCGACGATGGAAGTGATGAGAACGATTGTCCGTCCACAGGTACGGCGCATCGATTGGATCCACTAATCGGATGCGAGAGAGAGTCTAACTTTCCTTTTTGGCTGCAAGGCTGGGTTTTGGGATTTCTGCGAAGACGAGATCTTGTACAATTCTGTACAAGTCCCCTGTGCGATATTCGATCGAGGATATATCGTGGCTTAATAACATATTTCCACTTTCTATTAACAAGGTAACATACGTTGTAACAAGGAGCAGCGTATAGCTCGTAACTCACAGCAGTGGTAATTGCTTTATATTAGAGTTGCATGTATTGTTCGCTAGAAGTTTCTAAGCGACGAAAATACTGCGCTGATCGGCAATGTAAGTATGCACAGACGTTACACGTTCCTCCTGCACCAGACCTTTGTCCATGGTTTTCTTTCTCTAGTCTTCTCCTTAGTGGAATAATGCATGGAAGAAGAGATACGTTCCGTTTCGAGATCGTCACTTTTTCATTGCGTTCTTCTCTCGACTTTTCTGTATTCGTATTCCGGTTTTACGTACATACGTACGCCTTGAACGCATGTGCATGTTAATGATGATAATGACGTATTTCCTTTTTTGTTGCGAGATCAGGGGGCTTCTAGGTGGCCTTACTACCGTATTTCTGCAAATACGATTGTGTATTCTTATTCTTCTAGGTTGTAGAGCTGGGGAATTCGCTTGCGACGTCTCCAGGTGCATACTCGAGTCGCAACGTTGTGATTTCCGGGAAGATTGTCAAGATGGAAGCGACGAGCACGATTGCTCCTACCCTGGTGAGTAGTGTTGGATATTAATATCATTGGCACCCGTTGTTCCCCGAGATTAGAATTCGGGGAAGGAATTGAAAGAATTGAAAGAATGTTTTACCTTATCGGTTACCGAGCAACATGCTCGCTGTGTGTGCACCGTGGTCGAGGAGAGATGCCCTTATCGGGAGGCCGCTCCGCCGATACGCAGCACAAAATTGTAGGTGGTCGGGGTTATCGATAGCTGTGCGACATTTACGAAACTCCTTCGGTACCTATCCGCGGTCTCTACTTTACCGACGTACCGTGGGAGCCATGGGACATGTCTGCACCGGCGCAGGTCCAGCCCCAGCCCTAACCCCAGCCCCAGCCCCAGCCCCTAATACGTTCAACCCCTCGTCTCTTTTTCCAACCTAGGAAAAGTTGCCAGTCGCATAGAAAGAGGGGAGTCTCGTAGCAACTAATTTAAAGTCCCGCGTCTGGTTGCCCAGTCTCGTTCGGGAAACTCGCAAGGACTGCTTGCTACTCTCCTTTTTTTCAAGCGACCACTGCTATCGTCATTGTTCGCCACCTAGTCTCCTAGACCACCGTCCTCGCTGTTCCTCCCGAGCGGCTCGTTCCGTCTCGCGAAGGAATAAGGTCAGGTGGGAGAGCCGCGTAATCGAGCTGTACCCTATTGAATATTCAAACCTCAAGGGCCTTCTCTCCGCTGCCTCTTTTCATCCCTTTCTACCCCCTCAGTTCTGTCATCTCTCTACCCCCTTAACACTCCGCGCACCCACCCATCGACATCGGTTGAAGGATCATCGTGGACAACAGCGATGCGGAAGCGATCTCACTACCTTATGCCCTCGCCATACCGTACGGCCTCTTGGCTAGCGGCGATTGCTCGCTTGCGTCCGCACGTTTAGGTTCTTCTCGGTGCCCAGCCTCGTTACTCTTCTTTCCACCGAAAGGTGAAAGACGTTGTTGTTCATTGGTAGGTTGACGATGGCCAAACCCACTTAATACGGGGTACTCCATTTAACAATCAATATCTATATAACTTTTCGCCGCAGCACTTGGAGAACGATGGAAAGATCGAAAAGGTGTTCGTCGTTGAATCGTTCCCCGATTCGCATCGTTCCGCGCTTACCGCTTGTCCCAAGTCCTAATGAGTCCTCTTTTTCTCAAGTACCTGCAAGTCCGTGGAAGTATTTTCCGACATTCCACTAATCTTCCGGCTAGGAGAACTAGGGCATCGCCCAACGGCACGATCCAAGGACGTAAAACCTGCTGAACGGCAATCGTAATCAGGCATCTATCTATTCTGACTCTGGGTCTTTCGCTTTCCTAGCTCATCCAGACATTTTATTTAAGAGTCTCGCATGATATTAAACAATTATTTTCAATCTAACTCATCGGCGAAGAAGTATGAAGGAAACGGAATGTGAATATCGCATTAGGATACCATTGTATACGCTTTGACATACAAGTTCCAGCCGATGCTAAATATAAATCTCTCGTGTTTTCTTGCGATCGAAGATTCAAGATCGTAAATCAATCAGCAGCACCCTCCTACGAGTATTCTAACGTCATTGGCCTGGTATCCCTCGGTCGAGTAAGATCCCTTCCGGGACGATCGCCTCGCAGACCGGTGGTTTTTATATCAACATTTTTGTAACTAAGAATAAACGGCTAGCGGAGGAAGTTATACGTGGGTGAAATTCAATCGTCTTATTTCACAAACGAATGGGGTCCACTGAACCGCGACTGGGCTGGGCGAAACAGCCCATGTTGAAAGATCATTTCGTGCTATCGCAAGCGCGCCAGTTTCCCGTTAATCGTCCCCGATCGAACTAGGCCAGAGGACGGCGATCGAAGAATAGGTACGTAGGACGTTTCGAAGGTCGATCGTAAATCACATTACGCGCTTTATGCCGGCTCGCGCGCTCGTGGCCTCCTCCACGATCCTCGACGCGATGGCCGATGGATCGTGGATGTGACTCCCGCTGATGCTGGTATGCTCGCATCGTCGATCGTACGAGACGCTCGGTAGGTGCACGAGGAATGAGGAAACGCGAAGGACTCCGATATCTAATGCGTAATGGAATGAGGAAAGAAGAGAAATGCGTAGTGCGATGAAGTAAAACGTGGAAAGCAGAAACGAGCGGTGGGAAGAGAGAAATGAGCGCATAAGGGGTATGCGCGTTGTGAGAACGATGAAGCTACGGAGAGACGGCGAAGTGGCGAAGAGACGGAAAGAGCGTAGGAGGCGTGGAGGCGATGAGGCGAGGGGCACAGAGCGAGAGACATAAAAATAGAGGAGCTCACTGTACCCGAAGCACCGTACCACATAAATATCCGTAAGCACGCAGGCCAGCGGCAGCGCGTGGCGACGCTTGACTGGAAGGAGAGGAGGAGGAGGTGGAGGAGGAGGAGGAGAAGAAGAAGAGAAGGGGGCAGACTCTCCGGTAATCGCGATGTGCATGCTTAATCAATATTCAAGTATTCAGCCCCATCGGGCGCGGGGGACGATCCGGCGACCTACAGGCACCTTTGCTCTCTCCCCCTCCGCACACACACACTTTCTCCACCTGCTACTCTCCTCGCTCCTTTCGCATTCTCCTGCTTTCCTTTGCCGGTGGAAATGCGCATAACCACTTTCGTGCTCCCTACGCCAACCACTGTCTCTTCCTGCGATATGCCAGCTTGGACGACGACAATTATGAGTCTTGCGGAAGAAGAAGGGAGGACGAAACGGGGTGAGCTGGGGTGCTGCCGGTTAGAAGGTGGATCAGGGCTGCTCGGTCCGCGAGGGGAGTCCGACTCCCTAGACACGCCAGGCACCGCCACGACAAACGTCAACCCCTACCGTCTTCGAACATTATTCAGGTACGTCCTCCCGCGTATGCCTCGTACCGTGCTCCCCTTTCATCCACCGGCCCTATCTTTAACTGTCCCTAACGTGTTTTAACGATAAAAGCCTCCTCCGCTGATGGTTACTTCGCGGATGCACATTCTTAGGCCTCAGGCCAGGACGGATGGGGACAGGATTGATATTGGAACGCATATAAAAATAGCCGAAGCAGATACAAGAAGGAAATTCTTCGTTTGCCAGTTGAGTTTCCTCTATTATCTTATGCGCTTCGCTTTTGGCTCGAATCTACAGTAGAATCTTCTAATATGCGAGAGGCGCATAAGCGTATCTTTTTCGTTATATCTGCAGCATAACTTAGGGTTGCATTTATTAATCTGCTTCTGCACAGTAAACCAGCTTTCCTCAGTCCACAAGAGCTAATGGAATACAGTGATTTTATGTCAATTTCAAAACGCCTACGTGTCCGTGTGACAAAAGTGTTTTTTAAAGCGATTTTTTAATCGCGCTTTAAAGATCACCCGTCCATTAGGTCAGTTTCGTAGCACGGCGCGGAGCCGAGGAACACCCGGATAAATATATGTCAATGAAGATACGTATACTGATTGTATAGCGCTGTATCGTGTCGCGGTCATATGTTAGGGTCTTCCCACGACGATTCGGCGGCGCGTCGTGCTGTAATGGACGGTCAGCTTAAGAGGGCAGTACTGAAATTATCTCTCGCGATGTATGGGGTACTTGATTCTGCGTAGGTAATCAGGTTGTGGCAAGTTCGATCGTATCGAAAATTTTGCGGCAGATCTTGTTAGTAAGGTAAGCTAGCTGCTTTCGACTGACCCTTCGAAGAAAAGAGGAATGAGAGAGGGTAGCATCTGTGTTGACGGCGTTGTAAATATTACCACCAATAGGATGCACCTTATAGTTTCGAGCTTTAATTTCAAGGATTTCACATTATTTCCGGAATCGTGTGCCGCGTTCGACAGATCGTTTACTCGCCGGGTCACGAGGTTGTTCAACTCTCGGCCCATTGACAATTTCATTTTTGCTTCGAGATATTTGCGTGTATTCCTTTTTTTCGATTTAGCATAAGGAATCTGCAAAAGCATCATTCAAAGTGTTTTATTTGGCGCAGTTCGAAAACTTTGCCTTGACGAAAATCATGAATTAAGTTGTCGCAGATTAATTTCTTTTTTATCACATTCGTGTAGCGCATTTAATTTATTATAGATATCGTTCCGCATAGTCCAGGTATCGTATTTCGGGACGATAGTGCGAGGTCAGGGAGCAGACAGGTTGGTGAGAATAAATAGTTCACAATGATAGGAAACGAGGGTATCTACGGCGCACAGTAGATTGAACAATGCAAAGAAGCACATTCCGTTAAACATAAATTAACGCAATTTTAATATTTCCTTGCACTTTTTATCAGTAAATTAACCGTAGAAAACGAAAATGTAACTAAATTTTGATATGTTACTCGATCTCTGGTAGCTTTAGAACCAGTTTTCTTAGACTTGGCGATTAACATTCGGTTGGGCATCTTCTGTCAAAACAACCCAGTTTCAGCATTAAATTTTTCTATACATGCATTCGATGCACTTTCTTTTTACATGCCGCACAAAATAGGACCGTATAAAAAGAGGTTTGACTGTAATATCAACCGTGTAAGGGCCACCATGAGAACGTCCGTCCTTGTTGAAAGCAACATCGTAGAATAACATTACATTTATGAATATTCTTGACCGTGCGAGGGATGGCCATTTTTTACCATCCACGATACTATTATTTCAATAATACTGCTTAATAAGTGACGCCACGTCTCTTACAATTAGCATCGCGCGTGTTTCAACGTTACCCACTGATGAGCCTTATATTCTCGATCCTATCGACACAGTATCAATGGTACGCGACTGTTTTCGTGCGGACTGCCTGTCACGCTCGCATAAGTTGATCCCAGCCGGCCGAGGTAACGACCGACGACAACTATCCCCCGTTAGGATCTACTCTGACTATATGCCACTGTGCAGCAACCCTTTGCCGATTGTATCTTTAGCGCGTGCAGTGCATTACGTCGATCGACATGGTCGAGACCACCGGTCGTTCACGCTCGTTTACATCGTTCCGCGTTCGCGTGGATTCGTCATTTGCGGACAGTGAAGGTGGCCTATGGAAAAGCGGCGATGGCTCGACGTTGAACGTCGCGTCGGCATCCGCGTCGCATAATGGTTAAAACACGATATCCGAGTGTATGGAATTCTTTCTTCTGGGAAAAACTATTTAATACGACTGTTAACGATGAGAATATTTTCTGGCAACCATTGTTTAATATTTTCTTGTGATCATCGTCCGGTTCACTATTGCTATACATACATATGGCATTACGGTTGCTTTTAGTACATGAAGGATTTCAATATTTTCACTTTTATGATTTTGTTTGCGATTTTTGAGCACTGTGCGCCTTGTCGACACGTGCTCCATTTGCCTATTGCAAATTACGAAAAATAAACTGGGCTAAATAATCATCGGTTTGTTGATTTTAGATTTCGATTTCTATTGGTCCCTTGGCAGCGGCCAAGTCTAACGGTGCTCCAGTGAGAGGGGTTAGCTCGAGTGCATGTCTTAACGGTTACTCAGTTACTCCATACGATTATAGATTGTAGAAAATGATCAATTTATGTTCCCCGGAATCCGGAATAAAACCGGTCTAGGAAGCTTACATTACAAATACATTACGTTGCATTCCTCCTGTTTTTCTGCTACCCACTCCGGCATCTTTCGCCAGACACGTTTCGTGAATTGTATGTTCCACGTAGTACAGAATGAATTGAATCCTCAATCGGTGTTGTTACAACGGTCGTAATTTGTTCGTCTGTAATTAATCGAGGAAAGACTCGTAAGTATCCGCTGTGATAATCGTTAATACTCAATCCGATTATTCTGTTTGACGATGACTAGTCCATCGGAGCATTACCGTAAAACCAATCTCTCCCTTTAGCAAGTACCACGGGCAGGAATAAAGAGGAGAAGGGACATGGCGCCACCATGCAAAAAATTGTTTTCATTTGCATTCCAACATTTGCCGCTATTTATTTATTCCATTTTCGGTTATTTTAGTACGATCGCGATTCTAGGATTCATTCTTTTTCATTTACGATACATGATTTCGCAGTTTTAATTTAGCATCCTTGTTTTTATTACTTCGACGGCAGAATTTTTAATAGGTCGTTTGCCATCCGCGCGGTATCTCGTAATATTTTGTAATTGCTATGCAACTCTGATGGTGGTTTTTAAGCGTTCAGCTTTATGGCGTCCTAAATTATTCTTTCCTTATTGGCAGTAGGAAGCTATTTTTATAGTTGATTATTCGAATTTTCCTATTTATTTTCCCCTTCTTTTCGCATCGTATTATCTTCCGAGGGACAGAGAAGTCTATTACAAAATTAACGATAATTTCTCGTTGGCGGGCCTGTGAATCCACGAGGTACGATCATTTCGGCGGACTGCTTTGTCCTTAGCGAATGATTGATTATTCGTATCCCCTCGGGCAACACAAGATTGTCACGCACGCGATCCTTAAATGATTTCCATCTGTTTTTAGAATTAATTTTCGACTTTAAGCTTCATCTCTGTGGATCGCAAATTAAATGTGGTCCCCTCTCAGTTTCCGCATAGCTGTTCCTGGAGCGAGAGGGCATAGGAGTTTCGGTAGGCAGGGTGCTTGGTTGAGGAGGTTCAGAGATTGGTAGGCGTTACCAGGACGTTACGCCGTGCCGTATACTCAGCTACGCTCGTAACGAAAATACACGGCGTCGACGGGTACCACGACTCACTACCACCACGTAAAGCAGTGATCGTAGAGTATTGCCCACCGACACATTGGAGCCGCAGGAGCGCTCGGCAATTCGCTGCCTTTTTTGTAATTTACGACAAATTCTCCAGCAGCTATCCCCTTCGTGGGAGAATTGCGAGGTTTCGCGCCTGCGCATGCGGTGTATTTTGTTTAATCGTTCTCCGAGCGCTGGTAGGTAGCGG
Organism: Tiphia femorata; assembly: GCA_944319695.1. Lineage (NCBI taxonomy): Eukaryota > Metazoa > Arthropoda > Insecta > Hymenoptera > Tiphiidae > Tiphia > Tiphia femorata. The sequence goes on from OX090902.1 coordinate 10,578,641, forward strand.
TATGATATGCAGAGGGAGTGATGAGTGAGCAAGATGCCGCGCGGCCGCGGGGCGTGAAAAAGAATTCTGACGATGAACCAGATTCTTGGTCTGCAACTTGTCTCTACCTAAAAGTAATCGGTACCACTGTAACTTTGACGAGTCGAGAGGTCGCTTCACGGGGGTAAACGAATGATTCTAGATGTTGATCGTGTCGCCGCGCCGGCGCACTGTGGGCATAAAGTCGTTTTTTAGTGCCAAAAGTCATTCGACGGCTGAATTCTGAACCGATCGCGATGGAATTAGTCTTAAAATACGCGTTATTTATTGTACTATAGCGGAGACCTGCACTTTTTTGATATTACAATTTGTTAACGTCTTCGGCTGGAAAGATGTGCTATGTATGTCGCTTGTTATCCGCTTCTAAAGTGGCAAGGACGTGCTACGCCACTTTGAATTTTGAAATTTGTGTCACGGTTGTAATCAACGAACCCGGAAAACCCTTGTATATCAAGATTGAATGAATTATGAACACCCTGACCAAAAAATGATTGCCAAAAGTTTCGAATAATTTCGATTTTGTATTAATTAACCCTTTCACTACTGAAGGTGTATATATACGCTCTCACAAATCCATCGATACATACGAAAGGCGTAAATATACGCCCTCTGCAATTGTTCACTATAACCTTTCCTGTTTCACCAATTGTTTAAATTCATTTGCAATTCTTGTTTTTTTAAACCTTAAGAATAGTATGAATTCTTCGGGTACTGTTTTGGCCAGTAGTCAGTGGTGAATCAGTCACAGAGACTAACTTGTGAATATCGGGCCGTCTGTATTGATGATTTGCTCCGAAAATGCACCGGAGTGAAAGGGTTAACAAATTGCGATATCAAGAAAAATGCAGATCTCTGCTATAGTACAATAAATAACGCGTATTTTAAGACTAATTTCATCGCAATCGGTTCAGAATTCAGCCGTCGACCGATTTTTGGCACTAAGAAACAACTTTATACACATAGCGCGGCGCGCCGTCAAAGCATCCGTAAACGAATGTTGCGCTTGTAGGAATAGTTGAGAGTAGGTCGCATTTATCGTCATAATAGAATTATCGTGTTATTCTCCGGAGGTTGGATCGATCTCGTTGGCACGCTAAAAGCATTAATTAACAACGTAGTCTCGTTTAATAACCGCTCGGTAAGAAATTGTCAAAAGAGTCGGAGAACCTGGGCGCTTATTTCCCCTATTCACGATCGATTTTCACCTCTGCCCCGGATAACGACAAGGATCGATGATTATTTCACCTTTTCGGTTGGAACCAATATTCGATATCGGAGAACAAGTGAATTGGAGCAGCTCGAAATTTGTCTATTTTTACCTACTCCTGTTTCTTGTCCATCCCGCGGAGAGAATTACTCGTCAAAGTAATACTCATTATTCTTGTGCCATCTCCGAAAGTAGGATGGGGAGATTCAGAAAAGCTGCGTAAAATCAGCGAAGATCCAAAGTCACTTCTCGAACGAGTTGAAAAAGTCCATTAGTATGAAAATGCGATGTAAGGTGGATTTGAATAAACATGTACGATCCCCTCGCACTTGATGCCCCTCGTCTCTTCTTCTTGGTCGTGAGGAGGAAGAGTTGGACGAGTACGTAAGAAGGTAGACGGCGACGTCGACGACGGCGACGACGGCTAGGGAATGGGAGGGTAGCATGTACTCAGTTCGTTCTCGGCATGCGCTTTTTCCTCTCACTTCTGCTCTCCCTTCTCTCCTACTCTTTTTCGCTTTACTTCCGCGTCGTCGGCGCCGGCGCCGTTGCTTCTCGGTGCTCAGTGGCAGTCGTCATATCGCGTACTAGCGAGGGCGACCTCAACTAGCACGGCGCGTGATTCTAAACTTATTTTATTTAAAGTTTTATAATCCGCCGTTGGCCAGAACGTGTCGCCGTCGCGTGCGCGAGTTCGTACTCCACCGAGTGGTGCCGACCGATCCCCATTGCCTGCTCCATGTCGCTCCTTGTCGCTCCTTACGAGAAACGAAGCAGCTCCCCACGCAGGTCAGTGCCTATGGCACAGCCTTAAGTTTTCCTATATCTCGCCTATGCAATTCGACAGCCGCATGGCACGTATACCTTTTGGATACACGTGCTCGACGCGCTTGGTCCAGACGAGCTAGAGAGATCTTGCAAGAGCGTGGCTCGTAGAAAGTTTACGTAGGAGCATTTCTTTTCTCTGGTTGGGATGGAAGGATAAGGTATATTGCGTATAATCTTGGAGATATGAGACGAATCTCCGTGGGGCTAGCCCTACGATGGATAGAAAAAGATGCATTGGAAATTCTTTTCCAATGGAACTGTATGTTAACGTTATATGGAACACAAGTGTCGGATTACGAGTCAAAAGATTCTCGCGAACTCGAGCAGTCCGAACTGTGAAATAGGACATTTAACCTTTTCGCTACGGCGCGCTTGTGACAAAATATGATCGCTGTGAACAGAGAGCTGTGCTACGAAGTAATTACAAGTCGTTTCTTGTTCTCTAAATTTTACAATGAAATTTATTATATTTAGTAATGTAATTTTATTTTTTAATATAAGGCATGCAATAAGGCAGATACTCGGTGAATGAAAGTATCTCATATGTAAAGTATGAAAGAAATGTATGTATGGTATGAACGTATATGTACATACGCTCTTCGTATATGAATGTCCATTCTTCGACGGTGTATATATACGCCCTTTGGAGCGAAAGGGTTAAGATAGAATAAAATCGTTTGCTCGATGACACGTGAAATCGGTGGCATGCTCGGTAATACACGGGTACACGCCACGTTCCTGTCCAGACGACACTTGGAAACAAGAGATGACTCGCGAGGAAAGCTTCCACATTCCGTAATCAGCTTCTCTGATAATAATTAATCTCGCTGTGGTGCACAGTTCCGCGAACGTCTGACGACTCCTGGAACAATGTAGATACGCTCTTGCTACGATACTCGCAGTGGCACGGTGTCTTCTTTCTTAGATAAACTTGGAATAATCGCAAGCCGTGGTTATCGCGCAGAGAGGCGTGAGATAGAGACGTAAAGAAGTAAGGAGACATAAGAGATGATTGTCTTAAATTGATCTCCGTCAAGTCCGCGCGAATCTAGAACGAGCACCACGCCGGTCCGACTAAACGAAGTCACGCTTTGTCGTTCAATTCTGATGCTTTCTCTTGCTTTCAATCTAATGGATCAATGCATTACTTCAATTGTCTTTGCTTTGGATTCTGAGGGACCCGTTTCCCAATTAAAAGCACTTTCTATCCATTTGACTGCGGTGCGCTCTCGGACGAATCCATCGATATGGACGGCGCGTTTTTCGCATGTCAGTCGCTGCGACTGGTTCTCCACTGACTAGTGATCAAAACAGTACCCGTAAATTTGACACCATTTTTAGGGTTTAAAACATAATAATGGCAAATAAATGAAAAATATCAATTCTTTTTTATTTATCTTAAGTAACTTTTTAAGCTATTTTAATTTACTTAACTTAATTTGTGCATTCCATCGATAATAATCGGTAATTAAATATAAAGGTGTTATAGTTTTACTTTTATTTTTTACTTATACTTTTATCTTTTTACTATACCACCTTTATTACTGCAAGTAAAAAAATACAGAAGGCGTATATATGCGCCTTTAGCAGTCAAAGGGCTATTTAACGTACTATTAATCGTCGCGCTCCGTTGTGCGATGTAAAGCTCACCGTCCATTAGGTCTGAAAAAATACATGTAAATGAGTGTCCGTATACGGATGAAATATGGCTGTATCGCACCGTATTCGTATGTTCTGGTCCTCCTACGAGCCTACGGTCAGCTTAAAAGTCTACCGTGCGTGGAGTGTGCGGTTAACGTGCTCGACGTCCGGCGTCGGCGTCGGCGTCGCTCTGCATCCGTCCTTGTCTCTTCGGTATTGGATTGGAAGGAGGGAAGTGGCTCCGAACGTGGCCGAAGAGGCACGAAGTCGAGCGAACGTGGCCGATTCGAGGACGAAAAGGACCGAGGAGGTGAAGCGCGCCAAAGGGTCGGCGTGCAGTCGTCGCGTACGCGTGATTGTCATTACGGCACGGAGCCACGCTACCTGCAAGATCTCCCACGTTTTGCTCCGCCGACAGTTACTCGCTCGAAGCACGGAGAGTCGGTCGCTCGTTCGTCAATAACGTTGCGTTCGCGAGTTCTTCCCAATCGAGTTGCAACGCGAAACCTCCTCGATCCAATCGGGTCGCTTCGGGGTCGGGGCGGGGGTTTCGCTTCGAGGGTGGTGAGATTTTGCGAAAAAGCAGATAATTAGAGTTTTATGGTGTCCCCGCGTCGTTTCTCATTTCTCATCGACGAAAGCGCACTCGCAGATTCGAGAGAGAAATAACTATAGATATTAATGTTGTTGTTATCGGTCTAACTTGTCAGTAACTTTGTCTATACTTCATGTTGGTCTTTCCACGAGCAAGTTCGCGTTTTCTAGATTACATCGAAACGACCTTCTCTTTATTCGCTATTCGAGACATCCGGCCGGACCGTGCCCTTCGACTAGACGAAGCCTGGTAACATCTTGTATCTCGTACCTCGGGAAATATCTAAACATCGACGGCGTTTGGAACCTACGATTGTGTTTTGGTTCACTCGTAGTCGTCTCCTTTTGCGGGCATCGTCCCGTCGCGGACTTATTTTTCTTACATCTTATTGCTAGTTCTCGCTATTCGTACCCGGAGATGTTGGGTTACACGTACACCCACGTAGGTCACGTGCTCGATGTTCGTTAGTATCCAAGAATCGTCCACTCGATCCAGAGAAAATCTCCGGAGAGGGCACCGAGTTGTAGGTTCGTATATTTACACGAAACTCAGAGTTAGTGACTCTTCGAGAAGTTCTTCGGGGTCGTTCGCCGGAGTCGAGCACGTGCGCTTAACAGTGGGAATAAATCCGTAACTATAGATAGTCCACCGTTAGGGAACTTGGAACCGGAAGATCCGGTTATATTTAGCATTATCCATAGATTTAGTTGGAGATCCTTTCGGTCGGTCTTCAGTGACATATCCTGGAATAGGCTGTCTTTTTCATCGCATATCGATTAATGTCGCTCGAGGTAGGAGAAGTTTCTCGAGCAATCTAGAGAAAATAGTTTGCCGATCGCTCGTCTCGATTTCTCCATTTTCGTACTGTCCTCTCGTTTGTAAAACGGGGCTTCCTTGCCGAATTACCGGAAGGATAACGTTAATGACAATAGGCGACTAGCTTTGGCGTATCACGGTATAGGGAAGGGGGAAGGTGCGGTGGTGGAGAAGCACGAGGATAAGATAGAGGGCGGCGGTGGAGAAGGGTAGCGGTTAGGAGAAGGGAGGGAAAAAAAGTTGAAAGTGGCTTAGTGCCTCCCACGCTTCTCTCGTTGACAGTTAAGGTGGGGTGGCCGCCACATAGTCAGTCGGTTGTTGGTTCTATGGCGACTGGCAGCAGTTTGTCAGTTCGCTAGGCTCGGGCAACGTGACAACTTCTACCTATCTTCGCTCGCGTTGTCGATGATCGATCGACAGGTTTGTTCGCGCGGGACGCTCATCCAAGTTCATCGGCAAGTAACAAAGGAAACGGAGAAGTTGGTTGGTTCTCTTCGATCTCTCATTCGTATTATCGTAGATCGTAGATCGCGTACTCCGATCGCAATGGCACCCGCGAGATTCAAATGTTCGTAAGCGAAGGGATTGCCCAGAAGTTAGAAAAGAAAGTTTTTTCCGTGAACGAGGACGCCAAACGAGCTTGCTCGAGGAAGGATCCTGACTTGCATCCACTGGAATATTAGTTGCGATACTGGCAATCTATTGGGAAAGCATCGTATGATATTTCACGTTTATTTCTGTAATTGTCAACTACTCGGTGTGTTAATCGTTGCCGCGAACATCGACGTGGACCAAATTCTGAAAATGTCACGTGAATAATTAGTTTTCCACCTGGCGAGAAGTTGCTCGGCGCATACGGTAACGAATAAGAGTTCTAATCGTAGAAAGCATCATCCAACTTTTTTATTCGTGGGATCGAGTTCAACCTCTCTCTCTCTCTCTCTCTCTCTCTCTCTCTCTCTCTCTCTCTTTGTTTCTCTCACACACACTCTTTTTCCTTCGATCGGAAACGCGTCTAATTCATAGAATGAATATTTCCTCCCGCGAAGAGGTCAAGCACTCTTGCCTCGCCCTTCGCCTCCTTGACATTCTCATTACCCGACTTGTCTCGCGAACGTCCCTGTAAAATCAGTTCGATCGATTCCGCTCAGACGCGAGCCACTAGTTTTCCAAATCTTCTCCTATTTTTCCCTTCATTCTTATTCACCTGTCCAGTGAAATTCTAGAAGTAGAAGAATTCTTCACCGATGCGCGGCTACTTTGTGCGCCGAATCGGGGTGTAGACGAGGTGCGTGCACTTTTTTTCCGAAGACCCTTCCGCGCGTTTTCCCTATTTTCGATTGTTGATTTCTTTTTCCGAACTTTGCGTTTTACTCTTTCCATGGTCGCTGTCACTCGCGAACCGCGGGAAAAATTTCCGTGGTACGGGCGCTTTTCTCACCTGTAATGACGTCGCAACGGATTTTTAAATTGGACGTCGCCGGGCGCGGCTGGCCCGTGCGACGACAACGCAGAGTAGAAGACCAGAGCGCGAGAATGAGAGAGGCACCGAGAGTAGGAGGGATGTAGGGAAGCGGACAATAGATGAGGTTCGCAACAGAGGGAGAGGGAGAGAGAGAGAGAGAGAGAGAGAGAGAGAAATATGAATAGGACTATATAATGGCATAGGAGAAAGTACATAGAAGAAAGAAATAAAATAGGAAAAGCGCGATAAATTTAGTATAAAAGAAGAGTGAGGGAGAAAGCTCAAAAATGTTGGGAAAGAGGTAAGCCGAGGTATAGAAAACCACGGAACATCGAAGAAGAGAAGAAAATGCCGGAAGAGAGATGGATAAAACAGAGAAGAGAAGATAGAGAGGGAGTGAGGGAGGTGAGGAGACGCGAGGGTAGGGGATCGAGAAAAGTGACGGACGTGGAATAAAACGAGGAAGGGAGTACGTACATCAAACGCACCCGCGGCATTCAAAAATTAATTAAAAATAATTGAATAACATTGCGAAACACCAGTCTGCCTGCCCCTCTTTATCCCTGCGGCCGCATGGACCACATTGTACTTCTTCGGCACACAATTTCCCTCGCCTTATCCTTAGTCGTCGCCTCCGCTTTTTCTTCTTCCTACACCTCTCCGTCCTCTTCTCTCCTTTCTTTTCGTGGACCTCCCCGCGCCAGGCGACGTTCCCGTTTACCAAGCGAGCGCTTAGCACGCGCGCGTCCACGCAATCCCCCTTAATCCCATGGGAACAAAAACCGAATTGTCGTGCGACAAAGATGGAAAAAGGGCGTCTGGCCGGGACTAACGAGAACTCGCCATGCGGCAAAGGCGACGCCGCGATGCGGGGATGATTGAGGCAGCGGAATACAGAGAAAGAGAGAGAGAGAGAGAGAGAGAGAGGGAGGAGTAGGAGAGAATTGCGTGAGTGAAGGAGACTGTGCAATTGTCGTGTTCATCGCGAGAGCAGGCAGAAGAAAAAGGGAAAAGAGGCGAGAAGAGGAGCCGAAGGGTGACGAGCGTCCGGTGAGAAGTAGTAGAATGAATGTGGAGAACTCGGCGGAGCTATCGGGTGATATAACATCGTGTTTGCAAACGTCTGAGGGTAATTGGCGAAGACGCGATGAACAGTTCGGAGGAATCTTTTCTTCGTTGAGTTTCAGACAGGGGTGGAAAGGTACCCCTGTGCTTGAAAAGTGTCCGCTCGATCGTCAAAATGGGGTTACGTTGAGAATCTTCTGTCTATTTTGACACGCGTCGATGGAGTTGGAGGATAGAAAATTTTACGATGCTTTCCCACGTATGGATTCGTAACCGTAATCTACTAAGCGAGTAATAAATGCAATAGTTTTGCGGCATCGAGGGCTCGAGCCGTCCGCCAAATTCAATCAATTGTGAAAAATTAAAACGGGGAACTTCCGGTAGAACTAGGAAACGCATTTAATATCTGTACGAAGTGGGCACGTTGCGCGACATCGTACCCTTGGCGCCTATATTTCGGTCGATACGGGGAATTTTCTTCTCCATTGCAGAGGAATTTCATTTCTCGTCCGTGGTAAAGAAAATTCGCGAGAGTTTTTGTTATCGTCTGACAAATGAGACGCATCTAAGACGCACCCACTACGCAACAGGAAAAGTGAAATGGAACGTCCACTGAGGCTTTACTCGGCGTTCCTGACGATTCTGCTGATTCAGACCAGTGTCGGCCACCCAGAGAGACAGGAGTCACATCGATTTCTTCATAGAGGTAAACCGTCTGCTTTCCGATCTGTTTTCTCGATGACATATTGTGCTTTCTTCACTTCTCAACGCGACCATCTTTTTTTCTTGTTTGAAAGAAGCTCGCGGTACGGCTCTCTTGATGGTGAGAGTTTCGTAAGTGCTATTTAGTGACCAATATTTGTTGGAATTGTGTCACTCGCGCGAGTAATCGGGAGAAAAGGAAAAAGTTCTTCGGCCACGACTGTCTACTCGCGTGGTACCGTCGTCCCAGTCATATTCTCTTGTCCTCGCGATTCTTTTGTCGCGACGCGTAAAGACGCGATCGATCATGCGGCGCGTCGCACGTGATGCAGCAGGCCGATCATCTCCGGTCACGGCTTGCGCGCCTGCGAAAATTCATTGCGTCGAGGTCAGCTCCGCGGAGAATTCCCGCTTGAAATCACCGTCGCTGCTTTCATAGAAATGCGCGCCTTTTCAGTTCATCCTGAACCCGGTTCAGGGTATTGTATGTTTATAATACATCCATTTCGTTTGCAGCGATCGAACGCAGGAAATGTTTCTATTTCTTACCGCGTTCATCGTCTGAAGTTTTTCATCGCGCTTCATTATTCCGTAAAAAATGTTTTTATTTCAGTTGGCAATCATTGGGCGGGGGGAGGCAATTCATTCAGCACCTTGGATATTGCTTTTTTTGTGGGATCAGCTCATTATTTTATCGGTACGTCGCTAATATTTGGGTAAATGGCAGGAGAGCCGAAAAGAAGAAAATTCATCGGTCTCTTATTAACTGTTTGCAACTCGAGGCTTTTTTCGGAAATTTCTGTCGATTTCAAAATGTACTCGCGAGGGAAAAATATTTTATTACAGTGTTTCGGAAAGCTCTCGAGATATGCTACAAGAATATGTTGTAAAAGATACGGAGTTCTATTTAAGAAATTTACAGTGACCTTCGCGTTTCCTTCAAATGTCTCTGTAAGGTCAAATCATTTCCACCAGCTGATAGCCAGTTGCAAGCCATACAACTTTTGTTTGAAACATTTTTTTATTTAACGCACCGTTTCGGCGATATTTGAGTATATTATTGAAAATAGGACATCCTGTGTATAAAATATATAAAATACGTCAGTTTATACTTTGAAAGGTTATACAGGGTGTCCCAGACCAGCCATACAATCTCTCGTGCGGACGTAGGTCGGCATAAAACAAACACAAAAGTCCTGTGTTGTTATTCAATATTCGCAATAATTATCGAGATATTAATTATTGAAGATCAAAGGATAGGGCGTTGGGCAAAATAGCAGCGGGAGGAGTGCTGGAGCCACTGCGAGCTGTAAGGCCCGTTACAGACTCGCGCGGATGATCCGCGCTACGCGCGTGTTTAGGAGTCGCTTATCGTTATGGGACATTTCACAGTTGCGCGGACGGTCCGCACGCGGATGAGCTTTATTTGGAAAACCGCGCGCGGATCATCCGCGCGAGTGTGTAACGGGCCTAAGACGGCCCAGTTTACCAACAAACAAATGCGGGGCGCGGTGAGGAGAAGGATAAGACGGTGCTGCACTTGCGGCTTCTTTTGCGTTATCCTTCCCTATACCGCGGCCCGCATTTGTTTGTAGGTAAACTGGGCAGTCCTACACCTCGCAGTGACTCCGGCGCTCCTTCCGCTGCTATTTTGTCCAACGCCCTTTCCTTTGATCTTCAATAATTAATATCTCGATAATTATTGCCAATATTGAATAACAACACAGGACTTTTGTGTTTGTTTTATGCCGTCCTACGTCCGCACGAGAGATTGTATGGGTGGTCTGGGATACCCTGTATACATATATTGTATTGAATTTTCCGCATACTTTGTGCCGATTTTCAAGGTTTTTGAAACGCAGCACATTTAAATTTTCGTGCACATTTATTAAATGAGATTGGTGTCATTCTGTTCCACAACCTTTCTCCATCTCACCGGCAACTTGAAAATTCCGTTCTTCCAGAACCACTCAGGTTTTTCGGCGAAGAACTTTTCGAAATGATTTCAAAAAATCGCCACGAACCTCCCGGACAACTCGATACAACGCTTCCAGTTTGAAAAGAAGTCGAACGCGGATAAGTATCGCCGTTACTCGACGTATCGCGTCAACTCAAATGGTGACCGGTGTCACCGTTCGAGTTGCCGCAACCAAAGTGAGTGGTGATCGAGAGTCACCTCTCGAGTGCAAAGGGTTAATAGCTTCTCATTAACATCGCGCCTAGCAGAGCTACTAAGATAATCGCGTGAAACACGTTGTCGACGAATAAACACTTTACTCTCACACATTCTTCTGCCTTCTCCTCCGTTCCACATAACGCGTCGGACGTCGCGTAAAAAAAGTCGCAACGACGATGTACTCTCTCGAATTATTTGCCAGCAGCACAGACACCCCGTGGATCTCGTAGCCGAGGCGGCGCGCCGACGACCCTCGGAGTTCAAAGTTTTAATTAGTAGTGAGATAAGGTAAGGGCAGTGCTTCTAGCAGAAGGGGAGGAAGAGTGGGGAAGGGGGTGAAGGGGTAGTTGAGTAGATGTTACGAAGAAAAGAAAAGGACGATCGAGGAGAAAGGGAGGCAGAAGCTCCGTCGGCGGTGGGGCAGGGAAGTGAGTTACAATTTGCTGTATCTCTTAAGTCGCATAATTCAAAACAAACGATCGGGCGCACAAACGACAATCCTACGATCTTAATCGAGGACGATCTAAACTCTCGCTATTTTCTCTTCCCACGTTCGTCGACGACCGATACGACAATCGTGTATGTAAATTATTCGCATTTGAGAAGAAAGCTCTCTTGTTCTCTTTACGAGCGGTCGCTGCACCGCGGACAATAGATTTTTCTCACCCGAGCACCTTTCTTTCTCTTATGTATTTCAACTCTCTCGGTCCTTCTCCTCCTCCGTTTCGCGTTACCTTCTTTTCCCCTTTTCTTTTTCCTCACCTCCGGAAACCGCGGGCGTACGTTTAATTGCACGGGGTGCGGATGTATTTTCAGGGTAAACCTCGCCGTGTTTCCCCAGTGCGAAAATACGAGAGAATACGAAGTAGTTAAGGGCTAGGGAAATAGAGAGAGGGTGGACAGCCAGGGATGGAGGCTGTAGGTGGGAAAGAGAGATGGAATAAAGCGGGTACCCCTTTACACGCACGCTCAGCAAGTGGTGGCACCCTGTGAATATCATTTTCGAAATGAAACAATTGCACGCTCCTGGACCCCACCTACTACGGTACCGGGAGTCGTGCATTATGTCTCCACGTGGGTCGCGCACGCCTTCCACACGTATGCCTTTCGATGTCTGCGATATCGTTACAGTTGATACACTCCACGCGCGTACCTTCACGTGTACTCGTAGTCGCCACTTGCTTTCCTTTCTTGCCGAAGAACTTTAACCTATTGAGTGCTCAGGGCCGTCTTTAGTTATGTGGTGGCCCCTAGCACATTTGGTTTTGGGGGCCTCTTCACGAAAGTTACTGGTACTTCTTAACTCAATCAATGAACGGTTATTTCCCTTACACCACTGTTCATTATTGTACTAAAAATTGTAAGAAATTTAAGGATTTCATGATATATAACTCTCCTTTAGCGTTACCCCGAACTAACGACGTGTACGTACAGAGCTGTTTATGTAGCTCCTTATTTATTTTTAGGCACAACCGTAAAGGGAGTGACTTATGCTATCGACATCGCCAAAACTGTTCGTATGTGTGTGCAATAGTGTGTATCGGGCTTTAATAACAAGAACAATCTCGAAACAATTGCGAAGTCTAAAATGATGATCGGTGGACGTAGGTACCTTTTACTCTTACAAAGTCACAAAGCAGTGGAATGGTTTAAGAAAATGAAATAGATAACTAGGGGGCAGAGCCCCCTGCGCTTTCGCTTCGCTCAAGCGCCAACCCCCTCAAGATCGCCTTTGCTCGCGCTTCGCGCTCGCCTTAACGGGTGCAGAAAAGCTTCGCTTTTCTGCAATAGGCACGACCGCGGCACTCGCGCTTCGCGCTCGCCCACGAATTTCAAAGGTTTCGAAATTGTAGAAAATTCAAGTATTGAGATATTAAACTATGCTACATAGTTCTCTGCGCTTTCGCTTCGCTCAAGCGTCATACCCCCCCAGGTCGTCGGGTGCTCGCGCTTCGCGCTCGCCCACGAAATGCAGCATTTCTGCAATAGGCCCAAGTGATCAAAACCGGACAATTAAATGCATCCGATTCAAAATTTGAGGTGAAACTTCATGCATGGTTATCTTCAACCATTCAGACATTGCGACAAATTGAAATCTTTAATGCAGTATTCCGGCGAAACGCTTGCGCGGATTCAAAAATAATTTGCAATGTAGTTTAAAAATATACCCATTTGGTGCCACGAAATTTTATGGCCATCTTCAACCGTTTCGAAATTACGGAATTTTCAAACTATAATTATAATAAAATAGTGAATTAAAGATTTGAAACTGGCACCATTTCGAAATGGTTGAAGATGCCCATACACAATGTTTCGTGGCACCAAATGGGTATATACTTGATATGCATGCCAAATTTTGTCCGAATCCGTTCAGCCGTTTCGTCGGAATAGTGGACTAATCAATCGTTTTGCTGGAATAGTGGATTAAAAATTTGAATTTGTCGCTATTTCGAAACGGTTGAAGATGGCTATACATAAAGTTTCCTGGCACCAAATGGGTATATACTTGATGTGCATGCCAAATTTTGTCCGAATCCGTTCAGCCGTTTTGCCGGAATAGTGGACTAATCAATAGTTTTCCTGGAATAGTGGATAAAAAATTTGAATTTGCCGCCATTTCGAAACGGTTGAAGATGGCCATACATAAAGTTTCATGGCACCAAATGGATATATACTCGATGTACATGCCAAATTTTGTTCGGATCCGTTCAGCCGTTTGGCCGGAAAACTGGACTAATGGATTAATTAATTTTTCACTATTTCCATTAGTCCAGTATTCCGGCCAAACGGCTGAACGGATCGCAACGAAATTTGGCATGTACTTTGAGTATATATCCATTTGGTGCCAGCAAACTTTATGTATCGCTATCTTCAACCGTTTAGAAATGGCAGCAATATTAAATTTAAATTACATTTTTTTCAAATTTTGAATCTCCCGCCATTTTGTGTTGCTTCAACATGGCGGCCCGCAAACCTTATTGTCAACTCACAGTACTGTACTTGATTTTTGTGCCAAATTTCGTCCCGATCGGTTCAGCCGTTTTTCCGAAATCGAGGATCTACACGGACACACACACATACACACATACACACACACACACACACACACACATACACACATACATACGAACGGTTTTCGCGATGGCGATTGCATAAGTCACTCCCTTTACGGTCGTGCCTAAAAATTGACAGTCGCTCGTGATCGCAATTCGGATTCGAATCGAGACCGACGCTCTAACAGCACAAATGTTCGAAAGACGTTCAGAGAATATCCATAGAATATTATAACATTATATGGGTATTTTATATCTATGTATAGATTCTTTGAACGTCTTCTGAACATTTGTGTTGTTAAATGAAGAAAAGAAGATACCGTGTAGGCCAGAAAGAAGTAAAACTATGAAGGGTCTGGTAAATATATTTTTCATTTGGTAGATAAATTGTTATTGAATTCGTAAGTTTTCTTTATTCTACCCCTAACCAACTGTTCGTCAGTCGGGGCCCCCTGGAACCCGGGGCCCTGGGCCCGGGCCCAGCAGGCCCATGCGTAAAGATGGCCCTGTGAGTGCTGAATACTCGCGGCCTATGCGGTTCGTACGGCACGCGGCTACCGCTGACGATCGGAATACTTTTTCGCTAGACTGAACTCCGTTGATTACCTATTCAAGGTGCAAATAGTAACACGTTATAGTAATCCTTTTGCACGAGATTAAATAATTGAAGAGTGTTATTTTTGAGTTACCAAACAATGCGCTTGTATTCATCTCACGCAAAATCAAATTGTAATACTTCTGTGTAGGTGATCGGAAAAATTGACAGACTCATATATGCGTCCTCAGTCCACACTGATAGCTTTCATCAGACGCATACATGCGTCCATTACGCTTGTTACGTAGAGAGTCAGGATGGAAGGAGTCTAGTAACAGATTGATTGAAACGGCGGATCGAACCCGAGCGGTTGAGCTCAATCTTTCGTTGTTAGTTATTCCAGTGGGAAAGGTTCAAATGGTTGTTAATTTAAAACCCTACTGGGATTTCGAGGTATAAACTAATATTGAATCGTATATTGAATAAGATGAGAATACAAGAGAGATCGCAACCCAGGAGTACGATAGTACTGGGGGCAATCGATTCTATTACAAGAATGTATAATTCTGTTCCGTGGTTTACAATGGTTATTTCACATTAAGGCTAACTCACCGCGGAGGAGACACGTTTACGCGTTCGCGACGTGAATTTATTATTAGAATGTACTTAACACTACAGCTCCAGGCTCTTGCGTGGGCTGGCAAAGAGTTTATGGGTTTCTACGCGGTTGAGTCTACACGTAACCAATCCGTGGTCTACGCTTCTCAAGAGTCAAGTGCTCCGCGGACCCTTCCCGATTCTAACAATAAGTGACAAAGCGACTATTGCGCGGTGCTGTACTGTAGAGTTACGGGACTCTGTCCTTACCCGAATTGCAATGAGCAGTGTGAAAGAACGGAGCAGAGTGACAACGTTACGACGTCTGACACTCTAAAGGCGCGATTGATCGAAATCGCGGGTCTTTTATTGGAAATGATTTGGTGATCATGCGGAGGAGCGGTGCGTGGTGCGAGTCCGAGCTAGAGGAGTCGACACATTTCTTGGCTGCGTCGACGTGCGGCGTCTAAACGCTGACGCGTCTCCTTCGCGGTGAGCGCTATGCATGGGACGCGATGCGAGCGTTTAACCTTTTATTATTTATAAAAATATGAGGTGGGTACCGAGTATGTAACACGCTCAAAGGGTTAAGGATAGATTGAGTGATTGAGGGGGTTGCAAGTTTATTATCCACATTGATGGAACTTCTCTTTCGGTTTATATCACAAGTGCTATCGACCGATTGTCTAAAATTGCCGACAAGGTGCCGTTCTTTTCCCGTAGTTCCTAGGGACCTATCAGATAGTCAAAAGAGCGGTCCATGGGAGGTATTGTTGGAGAACCGAGTGAATGTGAAGAAGCGATCGTTGGTTGGCTATGTGGAAATGGCCGAGCGCAGGCGAGGCGGCGAAGGGGAGGAGGGAAAAGCCAGGCTGAGTTCGTTATTATTTATTAATCCTTTTACGATTGTACGGTAAAGCTATTTCGAGAAGTTCGCTGGAGAAGCGACGAGGATGAAAGTGGGAGGTGTCTGCTTGGGATACGTCGCGTCGGCCGGTGAGCCTAATGGGGAAGAAAGTTGCAAGTTCTATAACCTGCCGTTAACGATGCGGTGAACGTTTATTGCGTGGTCGTCGCGACGGTTATTGTCATTGTATCCGCTGCTGCGGTGAATAGCCAAGCCCGATTTTGCACACAACAATTTTCTAACAGGCAAGATGCGTCCTCACTTACAAGATGTTGTATATTTTACAGTTAAATTTGGGCGTCAAACATATTTTTATAGTTCACTTAACCATAAAAAATATAGTAGAATGAACGATTTATACAAATGGTTATATCATTAACTATTATCTTTGTTCTTGTTACCATATGTATATAGTAAAATGTGATATGTGAATATAGTTAGTTCTATCACTATGTATGAAATATTCTGGTAATATTAACTATGATATATAAAATAGTTACTTTTCTTACCGTTATATATTTTCAACCATACTATATTTTTAGTTGAAATAACCATCATTTTGGGTAGAAACATAATATAGTTGCTTATACTATGCCTGTATCGTAATTATTACCGACATTATGGTAACATTTGCAATAAATATGATACTTTCTACCATAATTTTGTTACTGTGCGATTATAGTTACATATATCATATACTTTTCTCTCGGTGTTGTGTCGTTGGGTGACGAGAGGCACGAAATTTGCAATAACGCTCGGTGTATCGTAATGCATCGTAATGCAAAGATTCGTTGAGAAATAAAGTGATAAACGATTCGATATTACCTGGAAAACTTTACGATCAGAATAGTGGGGATGGGAAATTTTGGAAATTGTTTTCAGTCTAGTTGGAGAAGCGTGAGTATTACGCGCTCTTCTTACGTGCCTGTCTTTCCTCTTTACGTAGGGTAGCACAAGGCAAGCATGTCTCTCTTACGGAACCTCCGAAAAGGTCAAATCGATGGGCGACTGTTCGCGATCGTTCGAGAATAGTACGGTCGAATTTCCATGTCTTCAATAAGGAATGATGCCTGTCGTTGTTGTCGTCGGTCGTCCTCGTCCTCGTCCGAGATACCGTTGGCCGCGCTCGCGCTCCGCTTTTTCTTCGTTCACCGTTCCATTTGGGCCTGTGTCCACGAGGAATTTATGAAACCCGAATTGGGACGGATTTCATCGAGTTACCGGAAGTCTCTCCGTTCCCCCAAGGAGGACGATTCTTCCTTTTTTCTTTTTGTGGATCTTAATGGAACGAATTGAGATCGGCGTACGTGAGGGAACGCGCTACGGAGCAGCATCGAATGTTACGGTATAAGAGGTCCTCGTGGAGGTTCGTGGGACTCCCCTACCTTTGGATTTCCAGGGAAATCCATTCTGCCACCTATTAACCACCCGCCACCATCAGCGCGCGTGCTCTTTGTGCGTGTCGTGTGGCGAGTGCCGTTGCTCGTAAAGCGGCGATTTAAAACGCGCTCGCGCAGATCTCGAATGCGTAAAGAGACTCGCAACAAAGCTGAAGTGGATATGAAGAGGTGAGCTGACGAGGAGTTTTCTAGATTTTCTTTGCGGGGCTTTAAATCGTAAC
The DNA here is from genome assembly GCA_944319695.1 of Tiphia femorata. Taxonomy (NCBI): domain Eukaryota; kingdom Metazoa; phylum Arthropoda; class Insecta; order Hymenoptera; family Tiphiidae; genus Tiphia; species Tiphia femorata. The sequence continues at coordinate 10,595,888 of OX090902.1, forward strand.
CTCGACTACGGTGGAGTTGTTAATTATCTTTGTTTAAACTTTATCGTCGACCGTAAGTGGCTGAGATAGGAATCGGAAAATTTCTCGGCCTTGGTGCGTTTCTCTATCTTTCGATGATCTTCGTTATCAGAAGTAAGCGTGTTAGGTGAGACGAAGCGGACTATAAACTGGATTAATGCAATAGTGGCGTATCTAAAACAAAATGAGCCTCGTTATAAAATGAAGAGAGGATCTTCCGCTCCCTCCTCTCAGGATACGACATTCGGCGTAAGAAGAAAGGATCTCTGTCACAGTCTAACTCGTAGATGAGCGGTTGGTAATTTTCGCGAAACGCATACGCCGACATCGGGGCAAGAGGCACTATTTTTTCCTACGAGCAGTCTCTTTCTTCCACGTTTCTCATTCTTCCCTTTTCCTTCAGATTGGCGCGCACACGTTCACGCGTCTAAATACGTACACGTACACATACACACGCGAAAGCGGCTGGTCTTTCTCCTTTTGTCTTAAGCGACCGTAAACCACCGTGATTAGTTCGCAGTGTGGCGCAGCATGGCGGGTCGACGAACGAAGGCATGGAAATCTGGGTTAGTCTGCGGTAGAGAATAATTAACATCGAATGATCGCCTTTTATTATTTCATAAACTCACCCCCACCTTAGCCCACCTTAGCTACCTCTTACGTTGCCCGGAGATGGCTGTATTAAGAATAGAACTGATTTCCATCGTTCCTCTCTCACAATTAGTTAATAATTTACGCAAAGGAGCGAGATCATATCTTTCCGCCTTCGAGTATGTCGATTCGCTAAAAACGTTTTCACGCGAAAGTAAAGAAAATCTGATAAATTCCACCTGCATCCAGATTTATAATTGAAATATTGCTTTATGTCTTGTTCAACTTTAATGTTTCAAATACTACTGGGCCCTGCTTCCCTACCGATGGTAATAGGTTCTGCTAAATATTGCAAATTAAACGAATTGACCGTCCTCGCATTATTAATACAATCGCTGTGCAATCCCGCGCCGTGCTTCGTCAAACGATTATTCCGAATGAGGGAGAAAAAAGGCTTGCCCTGGAGCAAAGACGAATCTTTGCTCATGCATATTGCACTTCTTGCGGTGGCGGCTGCTCGTTAAAGGGATTCGATTATTTTTCGAGGAGAGGAATTAAAAGGTAAAGGTCACCTTTGATTATTTCTTTGTGTTGTACTAGCGAACATTCGTTTGTTCTTCCGTGAAATGTTCTTTCATGTCAAGATAGTATTTTAACCTTAAAGCTTCGAGCTTTTTTTTCACTCGTCACGACATTTAGTATCGTATTATCGTTGCACCTGTATATATATATAGGTCAATCCAGCTTAAGGGTATTTTTCTCGGTCCAGAAACACCTTAGGTATGCCCAATGATATTCCGCTAGAGTTTCACGAACACGTTTACATTTACAACAGAGATATTCCTGGAATTACCCCGTTACTAGGTTACCCGTTACTAGATTTTTCTCGTCCTCGTTGCCCAGTCGATCATCGGGAGAACATTACTTATCCATCCTGATCGACTTTTTAAACTCTTTCGCCATTTAGAAATGTCGATGTCTACGTCGATGTCAATTCTACGTCTCCGTAAATCAATCGTATTTACGTGTCACTAAACACGGAGACGCCATTCCAAGTTTGGAGTCTCTTGCGTCGCTTTCCACCTTCAGGTCGTTTCGCGTGAGCGATCTTTGACACGTCTTTACAATAAGACGAAATCCCGAATAATTAGTTCTTATCTAAATGAAAAGCAAGGCGCTGCGATCCTGTTCCGTGTTTGTATCCATTGGAGTGGAGCGGGAGAAGGAGGGTGGGAGGGTGTGTGTGTGTGAGAGAGAGAGAGAGAGAGAGAGAGAGAGAATGAGTGAGTGAGTGAAGGCGAGAGGACAAATAAACCCAGAGTATGCGAGGAAGAAAGAAAGGGGAGGAGCATTGTTGTGAAGGGTGACAGCAAAGCGTGGCAAGCAGGAGGAAAGGGGTTAAAGAGGAGACGGCGACGCCGACGGACTGAAGGGGTAGGAGGGTGGCACCGATTGGTCGGGCCTGCATCCATTGGGACGAACTTAAATGGTTTTCTGACTCGTTAACGTCTCCAGGGGTATGGAGTGGTGCGGAGAAAGAGCTGCGAGGTTCGGAGGAATATCTACCCGCGGATTGCTTATTGAAAGTGTATTCTCAGATTTCAAGCTGTAACTCGTACCACCCTGTTCATTTCCACCTCCGTCATTCAGCCCTCTCGACGTTTTCTCGTCGTACGATCGACTGGGGAACGAACCTGTTGAAACAATTGCGCCTCTCCTTTCGCCCAGCTCCATTCCGACTTTTCATTCAGAGAATCAACGTCGTTTTTTCTAATGCCTGCATTTGATTTAAAAATGTTCTCTAAGAGGAAGATATTTTGCGATCGGTTCTAGATTCTTGGGAAAATATTATTAGGTCGGTGCATAATTGTCACGCTCTTTCTTAAGTAAATTTTATTCGACAAAAACAATAAGAACATATAACAAAAATATCTTAAAATGATTGTTCCAGTGTATATGGATAATCATCCGGAATAATCATTGAGAGATATTTTGTTACACGTTCTTATTGTGTTTCTCGAATAAAATGTATTTAAAAAGGGGCGCAATAATTATGCACCAACCCAATACAAGCTTATCGTCACGACGATTGGTCGAAAAGTTGTAACGGTAACGCAACTCAGGTAGACGCGGCATGGTGCAAAGTGCGGGGAAACGTGGAAAGAACGAAACGTTTGGTTTCGAATTTGGGACGGGCGGACAGTTTCATCGGATCTCCGTATTTTGTAACGCGCCCGCACTGCCGCGCGCTCGCGCAGGCTCGACTTACAAAGGTCACATTAGTCCGTACTATGATTTCATTCCTGGGCGCCCCGGTAACGTGTGGTCCGGTAACGTTTGAAAAACGGCAGGTATTCAATTATCGAGTTCGCTCACGTGGTCCGGCAGCCGTATCGCGTGTCTCGTTATCGCTCGTTCCGTTCCCATTTATATGCCTGATTTCAAATTTATGCCATTTATGCGTCCATCTTAGGCAGATCGGAGTAGCAATAAATGTTTATGCGTGTGTACGATCGCCGGGCGGGAATTACCCTCGGAATGGAGACGGAAATCGCCTGATACAGAGAACTAACTAACGACAAGAGAAACGAGTGGATTCGTAAAAGTCGTTCGCTGAATTCGCAAAACTATCCTGCTTGTCGAATTCCTTCGATGGGTATATGTCGACTCGAGGGCACGGTCTATAGGGAAGTTGGAAATAAAAATGAACAGAAAGTAAGAAAGGAAGTGGAAGTGATCGCTCGACCGTCGAAATGTTCTTCGCAATAGCCCAAGGTGCACCGATTCGAGACCTAGCGGAAGTACGAGCTACCTATGACGTACCACTTCCGGTTCGCGGAATCATACGAGCAACCATCGAGCGACTCGCTTGTCGAGCCCTTTTCCCCTCTCGATTCAAACGACCAGGGTGCCCCATGCACGTGCTTTATTTATACGCCCGTTGGGAATTCCTCGGTGCGCTTTATCGATGATTTATCCAGTGTTACATCCCATTCGTGAAAGAGCACCGCGTCGTTTTGCCCATTTTAACCTCCGTATAGATCTGTTCTAGTAGCTGTGGACGGAGAGAGAAAGAGATTAGATTTAGATTAGATTTATTTATTTGACATTCAGGGATAAAATCCCGTATGAGCTTCGTAGTAAATAAATGCAGTAAAAAACGTTAGTTTTAACTTAATTGCTCACTATGAATTAAGAAGAGTGTGTTGGGTCAAGAGTTCCCGTCTTTCATTAAATTTGATTATCTAAATGAACACTAGAGAGAGTTCATTTTCATTAAAATTAATTTAATTTTAATTTTGATTCCTGTCCTAAACCTCAGGCCTTACTCAGCACTAAGAGCACCATTCGCGAAAGAAAGTACATACAAATATAACTGAAGTGTTAAAGATCGAGAGAGAGAGAGAGAGAGAGAGAGAGAGAGAGAGAGAGAGAGATCTTCAAATGTTGATATCATTCCTGTCCATTAAAAAAGCTTGTCACCCCTCTTTTCACTCGGCAATAATTCGGTTTGCCCGCTCGTTAAATTAGTTGTCATCCTAAATACGACAGCAGAGAAAAATGTCTCTTGCTCCCCGATTCAGTGGATTATTCGAGTTCACGTGGTAATGCCGTTAAAGTTGAAAGAATTCATTTTATTTTTGATTGTTTCATTAAAAATCGATTCTACCGGCTTCCCGGATGGAATTTACTCGGACGCGCGAGTGCAAGAAGGGTGCGCGCAACCACATGTGCGCCTAAGACATAACGCGATCCGCCGCGATAAAACGACGTTTCTTCCTTAGGGGGGAGATATTTGCTCTACGGGATTATTAAATTTGTGGCTGCCTTTCGAGTCTCTCAGAGTAAACATACTTTTCAAGGAGGAGCCGCTCACGTGTACCAGGCTGGAGGAGTGAGTATGTCCCTATGGGGAGGGTTCTACGTTCCGTGATCATCGCTCTCTCTAGTCTATCGAATTGTCCTCTCATCACCTCGCCTCTCTCCAAAGGCCCTCTCCTTCCTTCCCACCAACTTTTTATCCCTCTGTTTCTTCCGCCCCTACCGCGGAGATCTTTGTTGGAACTACCTTACGTGGCTTTTTTCTTTTCAATTTGAATGTCGCGACATGTTTCAATAGGGGTCCTATCAAAGAGCAATGCGGACTCCTCGAATCCAATCTTTCGCGCAAAATTCGAGCTTTCGTTCCGTTGAACGATAGGCGTTCAACTTGGACGAATCCAGAGTCGCTAAGAGTTGAGATCTTCTTCTTAACCGTTCGCGTACCAGAGGGTTTTCACAAAACACGGTCGATAAAACGCCAAGGAGCGCGGTCGCGCTCTTTCGATTATGTGTCGAACAACGCATACTAATTTAAAATAGCTAACAACGAAATACGAAATGCATTACTTGGATTACTGATAGTAGTAGCGATGCGACGTACATACATGCGCCTGAAAAGTTGAGCGCGTTTCGGCATTCTGTGAGCGCGCCGTCAGTCGTCTGTATTGGCAAAATGCGATGATTTTTTTTCGACACGAAACCTGAAGAGTGCGAAAGCGGCCCGTGGTACGCAAACGGTTAAGCATCTGGGTTAACCCTTTCACTACTGAAGGCGTATATACATATACGCTCTCACAAATCCATCGATACATACGAAAGACGTAAATATGTACTATCAACTTATTTGCAATTATTATTTTTTTAAACTTTAAGAATAGTATCGATTCTTCGGATACTGTTTTGGTCAGTAGTCACTGGAGAATCAGTCACAGCGACTAACTTGCGAATATTGCGCCGTCCGTATTGACGATTTGCTCCGAAAATGCACCGGAGTGAAAGGATTAACCCCTTGACATACAATGACGTGTGGGAGACGTCATTCATTTCATGTGCCATTGTAGACTTTGACGTCTCCGAGACGTCAAGAACTGTTCCCGACGGACGCCGTCCAGTATATTTTTAGATTATTCAATTATTTTGGCTACAGGCAAAAAACATTGGGGACACATACCTTCGACTAATAATAAGTCACTCCCTTTACGGTCGTGCCTAAAAAGGAATATCAATCTGATTGAATGTTATATAGCAATGCAAATTTCAAAATAAAAGATTTCGTTTCTAAGCTTGCAAGTAACTGTTCAGTTGAGCCAAATTAAATAGTATTTTTCGGACGCATCAAATTCCGTTTTATTTGTATGCCAAGGGGTTAAGGAAAAACATCGATCCTTTCGGAGAGGCTTTGTCGTGGCCCCGTCTGCTACGCGTTTCTTTTCTGACGCGAAATTCCTATCGATAGATCGACAGGACGGTTCGAGGAGATGGGAAGGCCGAAGGATATCGCGACACCTCCACAAAGTAGTCATAAATTATGCGTCGAAGTTCACCTTGACGCTGTGCCACGTACGTAACTTACGATCGTTAGATTACTAATGCGCGATCCAGCGCGACGCGACATCGGCGAGGTGGGTGTGCGCACCGCGCGGGCTAGCTGAATGCTCGAAATGTTTCTTCTGTGATGTAATCGCGATACACCGTTTACTTACTGCCAGACACGATGCGGCTCCTCTTGCTCACGGCATGTGACTAGGCGCGTTCTTGGATTGTACGCGAGTACAGATATCGATCGGCGGAAGCGAACGTTCCTAGTCAATGGAGTGCGCCTGCGGTGGGATCGGACACGAGGAGACACAGTGTCGGAGACTAGATTTAGCCATGGCTTCTTATTACATTATATAGAAAACAGGAACGGTAAAGATGAGGGCTGCTTCGAAAATGTCAAACGTTCGTCCTTCGTTATCGGTAATCACTCGTTATACATATAATTAATATCTCGTGCAAATGTGTCAACAATTGCTCAGTAGTGTTTTTTTTTTTCGCATGAACTGATAAAGTTCTTAGGCGCAGATACGACAATTGAGCATTCCCCGGGAATAGCAAAAAAAAAGCGAGAGAAAGCCAATCGTGAATAGCAGAGTTGGCTGCCTTCAGCGACAATATGCTTATTAAAGCGCGAGAAACGGTGCTAACGAGGAAAGGGACGCTAATCGTCGAGACGTCGTATCGTCCTGCCACGTACGGGCCATCACCTTTGCGCCCGATTACGTGAGATTGTTAATTCACCGACGAGTCGGCTGGTGCGTCTGGATCTGGGCCAACTACTTCTATCGCTTTTATTGTCGTAACTTGAGCGTCGCTTAAAAGGAACGGGTAGGAGGGAGACGAGGGCTAACGGACCGCGACGCGCCGGGCGTTTCGATCCGATTGAACGGGCCACCACGATCTCATAATTTATCGTTCTCGACATTGCTGTCGCGCGTCACTTTACCAGTCCCTGCCAACCACGTCGGTTGGCGACATTCTTATTTTTAGGGGGTCTCGTCGTTTGTTAGTTCCCTCCAGCGATGCACCTCGGTACAGGTAGTGCCGAAGAAATTATTTCTTTTTTCTTGGAAAGCGCATTAACCTCTTCACTGCTGAAGTCGTACATATACGCCCTCACAAATCCATCGACAAATACAAAAGGTGTACATATACGCCTTCTGCAGTTGTTTACTATAACCTTTCCTGTTTTACCAATTGATACAATTTATTTGCAATTCTTATTTTTTTAACCCTTTGAGCGCTATGGACGCATATATGCGTTTGGCGAAAGCCATTGGTGTGAACTAAGGACGCATATATGCGTCTGTCGTTTTTTTCGATCACCTACATAGAAGTATTGCAGTTACTTTCGTGTGAGATGAATACAAGTGCATTCCTTAGTAACAGCATGGTAATAACGCTCTTTAATTATTTGGTCTCGTGCAAAAGGATTACTATAACTTATTACTATGTACCCCTTTAGTTAATCAGCAGAGTTCAGTCTAGCGAAAAAGTATTCCGTCCACAGCGATCGTCCGCGCTAGTCGCGCGCCGTCCATACGAACCTCATAAGCCGCGAGTATTTAGCACCCAAAGGGTTAAACCCTAAGAACAGTATCAATTCTTCGTATACTGTTTTGGTCAGTAGTGGAGAATCAGTCACAGCGACTAACATGTGAATATCGCACCGTCTGTATTGATGATTTGCTCCGAAAATGCGCCGCAGTAATAAGGTTAAGACGACTATAAGCGACACGTCCAGAACTTGTATGTTTCTATCGAATAAATATCACGATAAAATCAAATGGAGAGGAAATCTGAAAATCTCCTAGAACGATTTTCACTAGAGGAGAAAATAGGACTGGACCTTTCCAGCGGAGCTCATACATAATAGTCGTGGGTGCTATGCGACCAACACCGAGCCGAACCTCGGGAATACATTTCCTTTGAACTCGTTCGCGATCCACCCGAGAGATTCAATTACGATCTCTTGACCAGCTTAGGAGTATCGGTGATCGAGGATCGAACGGAAGGTTCGACGATTGACCAACAACGAGAGCGGCCGAACGGCCCGAAAGACTTGTAAAGCCCGGACAGCGGGCCTGACGGATGGTTTACGCGCGATAAAGCATACCACGTTGTCCGGTGATAATGTGTGGAAGCCAATGCCTTCGTCCTCCGCACCATCCTTTCTCCCTCTTGCTGTTGCTCTGCTCTTCCATCGCGCGCCAATGCTGCGCCTTCTTCTACCATCCATCCCCCGGTTCCCTTTGGCCTCGTTCTCTTTGCACTCACCCAATCATACACTCGTCATCTGTTTGTCTGATGCCTGTATGTATACACATATAGCATATCATTTTATTACCTCACTCCGTTACCCCTCTAAATCATGCCTTTCTTTCCCCATGATTCTTCGATCAGGATCAAAGCGCAGTCTAATCATTTCCGTATGATTTAAACGGCACAGTCGGTACCCTTGACTCCTCTTTCGGTATTAAACTATTCGTTAATGCGAGAGTCAAACGAAATTCGATATCAAGCGTGCGATACAGCGAACTTCCGGCGCTTTAAAAATACATTACGTCCTGCTTGAAAATACATCGTGAGCCGTGAACACACGACCGTCTAAAAATGGTGTACAGTCCATCGAAAACGAAGACAACGAAAACAAAGATTTTAATTGCCCAGACTTCTCGGACTCGAGATAGGATATCGATGTCTGAACATACCGAAAACTGTTGATATCTACTACTTGGATCTCGCGTGTCCCTTCGTCGAGTGTGCGAGAAGTGACCGTGATGTCATCTGTTTATCCGTGCCTTTCGCGATATTCCTTCCGCAAGAGTACATTGTTTTGATAATTGGGCGAGGGAGCTATCGTGCACGTGCGTATCGCCGAACAAACGCGGGTACTTCCAATTTAGCACGTGTAATCAATGGAACACGTCTTTCAGTACAGCCGTAGGTGTTTCTTTCATTCGCTTTCTTCGACAACATTTGTCAACGAGCGAATGGAAATGGTACATAAAATATGGTTTAACAATTAACCCTTCCACTACTGAAAACGTATATATACGCCCTCTGCAATTGTTTACTATAACCTTTCGTGTTTTACCAATTGATTCAATTGCTTTGCAATTATTATTTTTTTAAACCTTAAGAATAAGATCAATGTCCCTATTTCTACTCATTTAAGACAAATCATACTAAAAACAGTAGTTTAAATTATTATTTTAAGTAACAATTAGCGATTAAATTGGTCGCTTAAAACGTCAGGAGTCGTACTACATATACAATTAAAAAAATATCATTTTAAAGACCTTTATTATGAATAATTGTTAATTAAATGCAATGCTAGAAATAAATGTATTTTTACTCGGCAAATATCTACTCACAACGTGTCCCTATTTCTGCGCATACAAGTCTAACAGATTCAGTTTCGGTTTACCGATATCAATAAGGTCGGTGTCCCTATTTCAACTCATTTAAGACTACAACGACTCCTCGGATTATGAAATTGATTTTTAACGACGAGCTGTTACCAAGCGAGCAACGAGCCTATGCAACTTATGCCGGAGTATCTACATAATTAATAATTAAGCTTTCTGTAACTTATTTTATCAACCCAATATTAATGTTAAGAAGAATAGTCCATAGGGAGTAGAAATCAGGACTTGAGCAGAAACTGGGACATTGACATTAAGTATCAATTCTTCGTGTACTGTTTTGGTCAGTAGTGGAGAATCAGTCACAGCGACTAACATGTGAATATCACGCCGTCTGTATTGATGATTTGCTCCGAAAATGCACCGGAGTGAAAAGGTTGTGATATAAAGAAGAAATCTACGTATCGGAGATACAGTCGAAGGCACGCGGTGCACATAGGCATGCGGCTTTCGATTACGACAAAGTGGCGCATTGTTGATAAATGCCCCGCGAAGTCTGTTCGTCGATTCGCGTGCACGTCGTAAAAGTCTTACAAGCTCAATGAAAGTGACCTGTTCCAATCAGTGTGCATTCCATTCTTGCAATCTTCTCGTCTCTCTCCCTACCTACCAGCCCTCCTTCCACTTCTCTCGTATTCCCTGCTTTGCATCGCGCCAACTGCAGCGAGTAATTGAGAGCGGTTCTTGAGTCGAGTGGAACTGGTGTGAGTATTTAAACGCGCTTCTCCGCGAGTAGAGACTCCGTGGTATGAAATGTCGGATTACCAACGGATAATGTATAATGTCGAAAGAAGTTATATTTTTTTTTTGAAGGTAGACGACGGAGGCGTATGCCGGTCAGCAACGAAATTAGCACTGCTCTCATCCTAGCTAGGCGCTGTTTTTGTCGCGATACGATCATTCCAAGATGTAAAAGACGGAGAATCGACGAGATTATAACACTACACGCGTGGGACATAACGATATCGCGCGTAGGTCGTTGTTTATTGCCCCTTCAAATGGCGTTTGGATTTGCGTTGGAATAGTGAAGAATTTAATGGAATCGACGCATTTCTGCACATCTCATTCTTTACTACTCACTTCCACGTGCGTCGAGAAGAAATGTGTAGGAGGAAAAGTGTTTTATATTAGCGCATCGATTAAAACGGCACGCTTACGCGGTGTTACGTTTGTCTGATTAGATAGCACCTTTTACGTGCCTTCCAGTGGGTTAAAGAGAAAACTCGAGGAAAGACGGAAGTCGTTGCGCCACGAATTTGACAGGAAATTTTTTTCCACGCGCTTCAGTGACACCTTTCTTTCATTCGTTTCGTTCTCCCTTCTCCCGTCGACCTCCGTATCTTCTTAACATTTCTGTCTTCATCTCTCGCTCTCGGTGACGACAACGACGTTCCTCTCCTCGAATCTCCTCTCTTCGACACTCATTCCACGAACCTCACTGGAAGAACTCGTGGAAAGGCGATTAGAGAGATTAGAAACGCGCTCGGGCAAAGGACCCGTGTAACACGTTTCGTCGTAAATCGTCATTGGGAATTCGATCCACCTAGCGTCCTTCTGCCAGCGTCATGTTAATTTGCAATCTCCGACACAATGTGATACGCGCGCCAACCATTACAATGGGACACGGTCTGCGTTCTTCAACGCAATTTCGTAGTTTCGCTCCGTAATCGGGTGTCGTATTCTCAGGAACAATTGAATTCCAGTTGTGCAAAGTAACGTATGTAGATCCTTTGAATTTTCTCACAGATTCGTAACACGTAGCGTCGAGTTAATTTAAAATCTATAGAACGTCTTCGATAGCCAGACTAAAAGTCCAAAATGATATTGAAAAAAGCTTGGAAAAATGAAAACAAGTAATGTTTAGGAAGATAGGATTGTTCAAATTTTTGATGGAAATTTGATTCTTGGATTCGAGAGATTTGTGAAAAATGCCCAAGAAAATAGCATTCTACCCGAATCCTTTCCGTGCCGACTCTTCGATCCAACATTTCCAGCACTCTGCCTGCGGTTAATTATCGCGGAAAAACTTTTTCCCTTCCCCGTCATTCTCCCTTTTCCACGGTCTCTCCCACCCTTTTTTGTTTTTAATTACGTTATTTCCGCAGTTTCGCTCGGTTTTCCATTTACTCTCGAAATTGCATTGCGGTCAGATCAGGATAATTAATTCGCTCGTTGGATACACGCGCGGACCGATCGTCTATTCGCCCGCTCATTAATTCTTTGCCTATTCAGCTACGCATCCCGCGAGTCGAGAGAGAGAGAGAGAGAGGGGGAGAGAGAGAGAGAGAGAGAGAGAGTAATAGGAATCACATAATTTCTTCATTCGGAGATGTGCAACGACTAAAGTTTCCGTATTGATTTTGCGTATAGGCATTATCGATGCGGTTCTAATTAAAAAGTAAATTTAGCACAGTGATAAATCACGTGCCACGTTTCGAACCGAGGTACTGCATACTTTTATACTTTGTAATTGTCAACCGGGGCAGCCGCTAATCTTATCTACTTGTGTTCGAATTGGATCCAGTGCAGGGCCATACGTTCGAAGATACTAGATAGGTTTGTGCATATGAAGCATCCAATGATGTAACTTGCTTCCACGATGTGTCCGGTTTGCTCGCGGTGAGCTCACCGCACGATTACGTCCGCTCCTTCGCTCGTTCGTGACGTGATTGGTAACGTATGTTGTTCTCGTGTCGTTTCGTAGTTGGCCGTCGATCGTTGCGTGAAAAGAAATAATTACAAGACAAGAGTAACTGGGGTGTGGCGGCCAGCTCTACGTCCAAGGGTCTATACGAAATACAATGATATGCACCTCGTTAACGAAGCTGCCGTCTATTCTGTCTATTCTTAGGTCTATTTTACGGCCTGCGTGTGATTCGTTATTCCGCGCTTATCTGGAACTCTTTTTGTAAGAACACGCTTCTTCTCTCGGTGACTCCATCTGGGAAATCCAAATGCCGCAGTTCGTAAGTTTAGCCATCACGAGCACTCTCGAAGCCGTGTTTCACTTGTCATTTTCATTCGAATTTTGCATCGATGTCAAGGAACTTTTCAGTCTCGTTAATTGCTTACATGGCACACCTGAATACCATCCAGATGGATGAGGGATAACGCGTGTACCTCCTTGGAATTCTTCGAGATGTCGTCTCTACGAAGTTGCTGGATAGGAATTAAATGCGCGTGGAGCACAAACGGGTAACGAATCGTTTGAATTTTTCATTTTTATTGCATCTGCTTCTCGCATTTCTGTTCTACCAAATAAAATAAATGGAGTTGGTTTATTGTCACGAGCAGACCAGTTGCAAATGCAGTAACGTAACACCAGGGAAAAACAGAAACGTCAAGATATTCATTGGCGCGGTTCGCCGTAACAGGATTTTGTAGGGTAAATATCAATAACGGACTAGCATCGTGTAATGCTTTAATATAATCGTTATTTTGAAAATATCTCTCCAGTAAAGATACGCGAAATTTGTAGAGCGCAGGAGAGTGTGCGCGCGCGCGAGAGAGAGAGAGAGGCAGAGAGAGAGAGAGAGAGAGAGAGAGAGAGAAAGAGAGAGAGAAACAGAGGAAGAGAGACTGAACGTCCACTGCATTCGTGGTCGCACAGGCATCGAGCCGCCGTGCGTCGGTAGGGTTTAATTTTTAATAGGCGGGCGCATTGAGCCCACGTATCCAGTTTCGCTCGACTAACGATTATTAAAAAATCGCGAGTGTGCGAGGCAAGAACAATGAACGATTTAAAAACTCGAAAGCACCCACCCTTCGTCGTCTGCTCACCCACATCCTATCGGCGTACTAGACCGCACTAAGAGGTCGTATTTATTCAAATTTAAGGCAGATCGACATTCGGATTAAATAGGTTTACTGTTGTTTCTTAGAATCTTTTCGCTTCTCTTTTACTTAGAATTTTCGCTGCGTCATCGTAGTGATCTACAATAATAAACCAACTCCATCGTAGTGATCTACAATAATTGCGACCATTGTCTACCCCATGTGTGTTGTAAGGTACCGCTTGATATACGCTTGGCCATTGTGGGTTTCCCACACGAGCGGAAAATAATATCTCCGCATGAAAAATCTGCGACCTCGCGTGGATCTCCACTAGCCGTGATGGAGAGTCGCGGATCGTTCGCCGATAGAGACTCCCATTCGACATTGATGTTCGCCGATTCGCTCACTGTAGGTCGCGATAGGAACGTTCGACGAACCATTGCGATAACCCTAGGTAGAATTTCCATCCCTCCCGTCCTCATCTGTTCGCCCATGAGCGTTGTAAATAACAGTCAGACTTGTCGATAAATAAATGTTTCAAAGGGGTGCGGGGGTGGGCAACCCAGGAGACGGACGAAAAGGGCGACAGGGAAAGTGGAAGGAGGTGAAGAAGGAGGAGGAGGAAAATGTGTCAAACGCGGTATGACGAGTACTCCCAATCGTTATTTCATAACCGAGTACCGTCCTTTTCCATGGACCGCTTTGTTATTTCTCTCTCTCTCTCTCTCTCTCCCTCTCTCGTCTCTCTTCTTTCCACTTGATACCTCCTCTTCTCACAGATGTGTCTCGCACTCTTCTCTTTCGTTATTTGATGACCAACGCGACCGACGTATGGATAATACGAACGTTATTGTGTCTCACAAGGAGACCGCGCGAATTGACCTAGCACCGACTTTCATGCGATATGGTGCAATAGATAGATCTTGACCAGTAACAAAATGCCTTAACGGATTTTGTCTCGGAGATGTCTCGTTTCGGAGATGTGGAATATATGCAGAACGCATCAGGATAGGCGTAGGCCATTACAATCTGTTCACTGAAGTATCTCAGATTCCATAAGTTTTAAATATGAAGTTCCAGTTGATCTTGAAGAGTCATTTTATGAGATATTTCAGTGAATAGACTACGATGGCCTACCCAGTATATATTTCATGTCCCCGGAACGAAACATCTCCGAGACAAAACCCGTTAAAGCATTCTCTTACTGTCCAAGACCTATCGATTGCGCCATATCGCATTAAAATCGGCGCTAAGTCAGTTCGTGCGGTTCCCTTGTCAGTATCGTATCCAGAATTCGCCTGGTCGTTAACCTCCCCTATTTCCTCGTCATCGTCCTCTCTTGTCCAGCTGACGTTACACCGAGAACGCGGAAGCCTAGTTTAAATCAGAGTTTAAGTTGACCAAATAAACCATACAGTAGAGAGACGAGGGTGAACAAGCATGTCTAACTCGACAAGTATAAACAGTTCATCGAATAAAAACTTGCGTAAATGGCCGAGTATTATCCTCTAGTCAAGTGGTAGAGAAGACATCACGGTAGCTTGGCCGAGTACTGTGCTCAGTTCACGAGTTACTTCTCTAGTGTAAACCAGACTCGTTATCAAAAGTCGTTCCACACGTCAATCTTCTGTTTCGTGGTCACCGAAAGCAACGACCGACGAGACGTCGATGCATCGTTGGTCCTTCGATGCAATGATGGTTCGATTGCCTTTTCAAACGTATACCTGTGCCTTGTTGCACATTGATACACATGTAACTCACCTTCGAGCAATCCCATCGTATTCGGCCGTCGCTCGGTCGAAGCGTGTGGCGTCGAAATTAAAACAGTAATAATAAATATTAAATAATTCTATCACAAGCCCTAATCAGGGGAGGGGGGGAGAGAGAAATGCAGACTTAGGTTCAATCCAATGTTGTTTCGCATTAGATTCTTAAATAGAATTCCTGGAAAAAGAGACTGAAAAGAGGTGGTGGAGAAACGTGGATAGAGTCGCTGTCTTTCCTTCCTCCGACCACAACGAGCATCACCTGATGCAGCCTTATCTGCATTCCTGGTATTCTTATTTCCCTTATTCACAAGCAATCTCAGACGGCATGCTTGCATTTTACTGCGCTCCCGTGTGCTTGTCCGTTTCGTCGGAGGCAGCAACGCCTGCGTTGCCAACGACGACGTTTTAGACACCCTCTTCCTCCTCGTCCTCCTCCTTTTGCGATAGGACGCATAGGAAAGTCACAGTTGTGAAATAAAAGCGATACTGTTTTTAATTATGCACGAACGTAGAGTGTCGTGGATTTTTTATGCCTGTCACAGTCAGGTGGAGCAGGGGGGGGGGGTGGCCGTCCAAAGAGGGGATATTTGCTATGCAACCGTGTTGTGGTGTCGTGGAAGAATGTTCCTCGGTCCAATCGAAAATCGCAGATATTGATATTTTTATGAGACGATCACGAGTGCATCCCAACGCTTTTCCGACAGTAACGGGTTCTTTTCGACGACCGTCGTCCTACCGCGCACCCCGCGAAAAATAAGAAAAGGCATAAAGGAAACTGAAAACATGAGAAGGAAAAAAATATTATCGATTACAGTTTCGATTATTGGCGCATGCGCCATGCCGAAACTCTGCTTATGGCCGACATCATCAATTATAACGCTTAAATTGCAAATTGGTCAGTAAAATATGTCGAATCCCTTGCGCACCACACAAATGTGCAATCTGAGGGTATTCCGAGTGTACATGTATAAAAGGACGACAGTACCTCGCACTTGCGCACCTGTACCTGACGGTGGTACATAAGTTATATATAAAAATAGCGATGGCTGGCGTATTTTTTTATTTGTCGAACGCGAGGAAGAGAGGATGTGTAATGAAGGTAGCCGGCCTCAGGCGCCCACCAGCACATGGCAGCTGTGAGCTTTAGCCGCGTACTACGTACAATACGTGAGGTTTTTCGAGTAAGAGCGACTGAGATGGTGTGAGCGTGTGGTGCACATCGTGCGTTTCAACCGAGAGAGAGAGAGAGAGAGAGAGAGAGAGAGGAAGAAAGAGAGAAAGAGAGAGAGAGAGAGAGGCACACACCAATTCGCATCGGTATATGCGTCGCACGCAAAGTCCCGGCGCGGCTCGCTGGGTCGCTAGGAGATTTTTCATGCAAATTCGCTTATAAAATCGATGTTAATTTTTATAAAACGATTACGGCGACCATCTATGTGACAATAATGTTAACTAAACTGGGTCTCCCATGCGGAAGTTCTGTTGACCGCTTTCTCGCCCCGCGGTTTTAATGTGCCGTACCGTGGATTACTCGGCAATGCATCGATCGATTATTCGCGCGCATCGTTCGGTGCTGAAGACTCTTTTCGGAGTCAATGGACTTCCATGAAAGAAGATTGGTGTCCACGGGAGAGTAACCACTTTCAAAAGTAGGACGGTCGTGTCCCGCAGACACGACTAACTCCAGAAAGGAAAGAAAGAAGAGGAAGAAGACGAAGAAGAAGAAGAAAAACCAAGAAATTGGGCCGCGTCGTGACTCGTATGAAGATCTTTTCCACGTATCAACCGCACTTCTAGCTTTCGAGCTCGAACTTACGTTTTCGCGGTGTTTGCTTTTGCGAAATTTCCGGGAATCCCCGCGATATCTGGCGAGGAAACTGCTAGAAGATACGGAGAAGGGCGCGCGCGCGCGCGCTCGTGGACAGAGAACGTGCGAAGGCGCAACCGAGGGACAAAACTTCTTCCGCCTGTAGTCCATTAGAAGAGCACGGACGATTTAGCAGAGGGGCTGCTCGCTTCTTTCGGCCGGCTTTTAGGTCCAGCAATTTGATGCTCGTTGCTTGTCAT
Source organism: Tiphia femorata (assembly GCA_944319695.1). Classification (NCBI taxonomy): domain Eukaryota; kingdom Metazoa; phylum Arthropoda; class Insecta; order Hymenoptera; family Tiphiidae; genus Tiphia; species Tiphia femorata. The sequence goes on from OX090902.1 coordinate 10,612,896, forward strand.
GCTAATATCCTCAGCTTTATGACGGGCCGCGTTTTTCTCCCGCGCGCGCTACTTCATCTTGTTTCTTTCCACGATCTCTCCACGTAAACAGTCGACGTACGCGTCGTTGGCGAGCGCGATTGTGTCGCGTTACAGCACCGCCTAACGTTGCGTCGGATGCCTGCATGCCTCGTTGAGGAGAACGCTTACTAGCGGTTGCTCGTTTCTCCTAGCGTGACTCCTTCGTGAACGAAATATACGTTACGTACGTTCGACGTAAGTGCTCTCGATAAGAGAGTAAAGGGTAAGATTATACGTGCCGGTGATTGTGTAAGTGGTCTAAGTCAATAATTTCGAAAAATTATTTTTTCTAGGTACATAGCGTTATTCTCACCTATACGATTGAAATATGGAATGATTTGCGAATCAAATTTGTTTGACTTATTGTTAGACCACTTTCACAATCATCGGCACGTATCGATTAACTCCATAAATTATGTTGAAAATTATGTTACAAATATAAAAAGTAGGGACTTAATCGAATGCTTCGATGCTTAAATTCATGAAAAATGCAAAAAGTGGAGTTAATTGATTTGTGCGCCGAATGGCTCATATGTACTTCACGAACCGATGGAATATGGTGACGAATGACATTACAGAAGCGACACCTGCACCTAAATCTCCCACGTGCTATTTCCGCGAATGTAATTAGTAATGATTACCTCATTAGGTATACATTGTAACTCTTCGTTATTATTCATCGACGTCAATTTAAATGCTATTAAGTCGTATTTCTGTTTTTGGGGTTAACGGCCGCCATGAAAATTATTCGAGGAAAGCGGAAGGTAGAAAATTAGAGGCGCATGCTTCGATTCTAAACCTAATCTCATCAGTAAATACCGCGGTGTCTGTCGTTTAGTAAGAATAGCAATAACAATGACACTAATGACCGCACGCTTCGGCCATCTAGCGGTTCTCGCACAATATCGCGTGATTAACGTTCCGGTTAATTTAGCGAAGACTTCATTTTGCGCTCGTACCGCGCCTCCTCTAGTCGTTTCTTATTCGCTGTAAAGGCAAATTTTACGACCCCATCCTGTCGGCCAAGGTGGAACCATTGTCGGCCATTCTCGGTAGGCAATTGGTTTTAAATTTACATAGCTTCGAGAACTCTCCCCGTCACGTTAATTGTCACGAGATATTTAGAAGTCTTTTGACATTTGGAAGAGAACCCGCTTGGAAATATGAACGAGGCACATTCTAATACTTCGCGCTCCCGTCTCCAGAAGCATTATGCGCGATATGAATTTTTCAGCGCATAAGCGTTTTCCGTATTGTTCTCTTAAATAATTATCGAGCATCCGCGAGAGTTTCCAATGGCGCGGAGGAAGTTTAAATGCTCGGCCGCGCGTGAAAAGTGAAATTTTAAGTTGCAAAGTGTCGTCTAACATCGAGCGAGGAGGAAGCGAATGGGCTCGCAAGTATATGTAAAATAGGTAGATGGTAAAGTTTGGTATTGGCTCGTTGGACGAGAGAAAAGCGTGGGCGAGTGGAAGGAAAGGGAGGAGAGAAAGAGATAGAGAAGGAGGTAGAGAGAGGGAGGTGGCCAGGTGAGGCTTTCAGCCTACGAGGGGCGTCGCGAAAGCTCATGTTTACAATATACATTTTTACATACCTGATTCTTTTATGGTTCTTAATATTAAGATAGATTTAAGCTTGCAAACTCCGTGAAAACTGCATTCCATCCTTAAGAGTATGCCGACGTTCCTTTATTTAATCGTCACTCGACCAGCCCTGTCGACAAATTTTTAATCGCGCCACGCTTTCTCCTTATCGACAAAAGTTAGTTTATTAGCGCATCGATGTACTTGAGAAACCCGTCGCCTTCTTTAGAGGCAAGCAGGTACTCTTCTCGCAACACTTTTCATATCGCGAGCTAGCAGATTTTTAGGCGTATTGTAACGAGGGCATTAGTATCCCGCGCAACAGCCCGTGGAACTTCCACCCCCGTGGTGGGCACTTCAAGCTTTTTCACGGCTCGGAGAAAAGCCGACGAGCGCGGGAAGGTCGCGTCGTTGCAGAAGGGGATGAAAGAGGAGAAGTTGGCCTCGCCCGTGCGCATTCGTCGGTAAAAGCACCGTGCCGGAAACATCATCCTTCGCCTTCTCTTGCGGCTCTTGGTACAGCGAATTCGGCAGAACTTCCGTATCCGACCCCCGTGCGATCTTAATAAAATTTTACAGGTAAATAGCATTCACCGAATCTAGTCGAACGCCATAAGTGCGAATTTGCGGAAACGCCTGGTTTCCGAGAGATTGAGTTTTTAATTACGTTTAATTTTTTAGATTTTTACGTAAAAAAAGACTGAAATTCAAAAATGTTTTGCCGATACGTTCTGTTTTATTAATATCTTGCAAGATTGTAAATACTAATTTATCAAAATATCATTAGAATACACATTGAAAACAAGAAAAATAGAAAACAATTTTCTGTTTTTTTGGGTAATTATTCACTTATGCGGAGCCACCTCGGATTTCAATGTTCTTCACATATGTTATCAAGATCAGGGTTAGGGTTACGGTTAAGGTTGTGAAGGTTTTAAGCTCGGCTCGTCATTTATTATTTAAATGTGATAAATGGAGATTCATCTAACCAGAAAGGCCTACCGCGCTCTCAAGTTCAAATTATTTTTTTATTACCATTGCACTTGCTTAACCTGGAATTTTCTCGAATTTCAGTCTTCCTCTTAAGTAAAAATTTCAAAAATTGTTGGTTTAATCGTGCATTTTTAAAATTGAATATCTCGTAAAGCAGGCGTTTCCTTAAATTCGCACTTATGGGGATTTCGACGGCATTTAGTAAGTGCCACGTACCAGTAAAATTTTATTAAGATCGGACGAGGGCCAGATACGGAAGTCTTACCGCGAATTCATTCGCCTCGTTACGAACCCCTAACCTTCCTTGGCTCTGCAGGTTTACGCGTTACTTATCGTTAGAGAGTCCACCCTCGTCGGGTGCAGACCTCGTAGGAGACAGCTGGAATTTTCGCCTTCTTCGTGGAATCTCGATCTGAGTGCTGTTGTTGAGGCGGTAACGCAAAGGGGGTTTACTTTGATCGATACGGCACTCCAAAGCTCGGTGGCCTGGGGCCACGTGTAAGGAGAAACGCGCGCCGCGATTCGAGTTGGCCCTGCAATGTGCCGTGAGAGTATCTCGGGGGTACCAGCCGCGTAGCGTAGGTAGAGGACGGTAGATCGGATGGGAATGACACGGGCGCGGGCGCGGCAGAGTTTAGGAAACGCCCAGTGGATAACGTGCGTCGGTTTCGGGACCACGATCCAGGGCCCGCATGGCGTACGCGGCGTCGAGTAGTGTCATTGAATGGCAGTTTCTCGTTTCAAAGCATACCTGTGAATCTCTGTTACCCACAACCCCAACGCCTCACTGTCCCCTATCCTTTTCTTCACCCTACACTCTACCACCTCTTCTCTCTGTCATGTCGGTCGGCCTCGATACACCTTCACCTCTCTCACTCTATTTTCTACCCTTTTGGTCTTTTATCCTCTCTTTCCCCTTCATTATTCTTTTCCACTCCTCGAAGCTGCGCTTCGATATTTATAATATAGTTTAGATAAATACGTTGGTCGGCGTTGAAAAATCCATCGTACGTAAATTCCAGGAGGGTGGTAATATCCTATATTCGTAGTCGCAGAATCGGATTTCACTCCCTACCCTCCCGTTTCCAATCTCTTTGCGCGCCAACTGCGCTAACCTCGGCTTTCTATCTCGCTCCTTCTTTTCCTCTCTTGTAGGCAGCGCGCCGGCGCGGCGCCCAGCTTTGACATTCGAGCGAGTTTAACGATACAATGTTTAATGATCGGGTTCGATGGGTGCGTAAGTGGAAACGAACGAGCACGTGTCAACCGAGTGAAAACGGAGAGCATGCTCGAACGGCTGCGACTGTGTATTATTTATTTTCACATTCTACGTGTGACCGTTTACAGGGCTTTCATTACCGCCGAACCTATAAGGAATCGTAGAGCTAGCGAGCAAAAAGGAACAGGATTTCGATTTGTTATTTTCATATTTAATTATTCCTAATCGTAGGTAGCGGCGCTCTGGTGAATGAAACGCGTTAAAAAGAACGAATGCCGATCCTTTCGCCATTCTTCCACGTCTGCCTTTGGAAATCCCTTGATATTTGTGGAATATAACCACGCGCGTCACGTGCTTGGTCTTCAACAACGGCGGCGACGCGCGACATCGGGAAATTCGATATGGCCGATCGATTCGTCTCGGCTCTTTTAGCATCTTTGAAATCGTACGCCCTATTCGGCCCGACTTTCTTAGAATTTATATTAAAGATCGAACCTCGGCAATCGGATTCGATGATAGAGGAGAGCCACGCCAATTCCGACTAGCATCGACCCTCGTCGACGTGTGCCCCCTACTCTAATCACGATACGTTGCGCTCTCATCCTCGTTCCGATACGGATCTTACGTTCTGTGAAAGCTACGCCTATTCTTACACGGATTTGTGACGAGAGCAGCAGGACGAAGGCTTCAAGGCTGTGCACAGACAAAAGAGAGTCAAAAATACATTGAGAAACATAGGAGAAAAACTGGAATTTATCCTTCGGTGTTGCGCCTATTTTCCCAACATCACTTGTCAAGCACCTGTCGAGCATCACTCGTCTTAATGACTCTTCGACGTTCGTTCTGTTGCAGCTTGTACCCGGTCGCAGTTCACTTGCAAGAACGGAGAATGCATTGACGGCAACAAATATTGTAACGGGGTGACAGACTGCCACGACAATTCGGATGAACTCAACTGTCGTAAGTAATTCCTTCCCTTCTTCTGGACGTAAGCAATGTTGTAGAATATAGATTTATTGCGTTTCTAGAAGTTCACGTGTTCTTCTCGAGTGTTGTGCTTTCTATGCATGCGCAGGAGACAGAAGTAACGAGACGTTCCTTTAATTGATTAACGCCTCGCTTGAATTAAAATTGTTCCGATGAATGAAATTATTATTAATCGTTTGGCTCTGCAAAAGGGGCATGCAATTTTTGTATTTGTGTCTCTCTTCTTTTTCTTCTTTTCTTTTCTCCTTCTGAGCACGCAAGTAGTAACGCTAGTAATGCAATTAATGCGATTGGCAACGATGCACAGTAAATTCTGCATTGCGAACGCTTCGACGCTTTTAACGCTCAAATCCCCTATCAGATTTTTTTGAGAAATTTTGCCTGACTCGTGAACTATTGTAAAATATCAACTATTTCCATAGCTACTGTTGAAATGTTAGCTTCCAAAAATAGGTATCTCTTAACACTAGATTTACCGAAACCAATCAATTTGACTCGTTCAAATGGGAAATCGTGTTTATAAAAAATGTTCGGTAAATCTAGTGTTAAAAAATGTAGATTCGCACATTTAGCATTTAGTGTTGACACATAGGCGCATGTTCTTAAACTTTGCTCTAGGTTAGGTTTGAGGTATAGCATTAGCGCGGTACTATGAAGTCCCTCGACGGTTCAAAGAGGTTTTGTTTACGTTCGAATATGCATTCGGTCAATTAGTTCCATTATCGCATTGTACCAGGCGCACTCGACAGCGGCCAAAAATGTCCCTTGCATAATGAAGTACGTTCGCATCAATATCAGATGTATTCTTCTGTCTCACTATTATTTCATGCCTTAAAAGCTGGAGATAATTCGATCGTCGAGTGTCGCTGAATTATTGAAATGTTATCAAACTCCAGAGAGGTAATTTCTCAAGAATCGTAATATTTCGATCTTCCTCATTGCCCCTTTCCCCCCGTAGTCTGGACGGTTGTTCACATGGGAAAGCAAAATTCATAAGACATACGCAAGTTGGGGTGAAAATCGTACATGATAGGTGATCGAGAATTCGCATTCCTTTGCACGCGGGGGTACTCACCCCTAAGGGAATTTCACAATTTCACGAGCATCCTTCGTAATGCGATCGGAAGACGAGAAATAAGCAGCAGGAATGGAGGAAAAAAGGAAAGGAAATTACGAGGGGAGGGATCATAGAAGTGGGACGGTTTATTGCCCGACGACATTTGATTTAATAGAGAACGATCTCCATCGAGAACTAATTGCGCATCATTTTCCAAGTATTAAAATCCACCTAACATTGTATCAATAATAAAGAAGGTGGTGCAGGGCGACAACGAGGGGCCGAGGGTTTTCTACCAAAATTTTCCTATGTCGAGCTACCCTTTCCATCTTCATCCCCTTTTGCGCTCCACCCTTTCCCTTGCCGAACGAGATTTAGTCCACGCTTATTAAGCCGCCCTAATAACCAACCGAAATTTTAATCCGACATTAATCTCGACAGGCCGTTCGCAAGCCGAATATCGGCCTTTCGTTCTCTCTTTCTCTCTCCCCCCTTCTCGTGCCCTCCGGTCTCCAGCGTGCACAGGAATTTCGTATTTTCGTTCGCTTTAATCCAATTCTGATTTGCGGTATATGGTGGATGCGACGTGATTCAGGCAACGGTCTATCTCAGTCCCCCCTCTGGATTCGCGCATTCACTTCTATATTTTCCGCGAAAATCAACGGAGTTACTCCTAGGCGTGTGGAAATACCGGCTGCGCGAAATTGAAGGGACGTACGTCGATTGCTCGTCGAGTCATTATTACTGTTAATCCGCATGCAGCTTTATCGTTGCTTTTAATTACGTTGATCGCTCAAGGGGAGAGGGTTGAATGATCTACGATTTATCTACAATTCTTCATTGTATTTGGACTGCTCTCCATGAGATTTATTTGATGCGGCCATCCTCTTCTGCAAAAATAATGCCGGACATTTACCGCGACAATGATTAATGTCTCTCTATGAAATGTGTATCGTGGAAACCGGTAAGCTCCTCCCCCGCAAGTATTCAGTTACATCCGTGTGATTTAATTAGGACACGTACTTGGACGTGTAACATGATTCTACGTACGATTTTGCTTGGAGATTGTTCCAAGCAATTGAGAGAACGGAAATCTTTCCGGAGTCTATATGCGAGGACGTTTGTACCATTTCGTAGTATCACTTGTACGCTCAGCGAGGAACGAAGTTAGAAAGAAAAGAAGGTCGTGAAATATGAAAATGTGTTTGAACGATGAGTGTACCAGGGTAATTGTTACCGCAAATTACAGTGCCAATGAGATCGAGTCCTATCCGTCTTTCGGTTGTGCATACGACGTTCTCTTCATTGAAATGTTTTCACGTGTGTGTTAAACTATGGCACGCGCCGTAAGGAATAGCTTCATGTAGTTTAACAAGCCATCAATTAATTTAATCCAGCACTGTACCATCTTTTCTCTACGCCTATCTTAATTGTGTCACGCTCGTTGCGCTCGATAGTAACCATTTTATCGTAATTGCGTGGACGGACATCAAGTGCAAAATGAGAACGCGCTATCGACGACTTCCTAGTCCAAAATCCTGACATTATCATAGTCAATGTCACGATCATAATCTAATCTGTGCTTTATTAAAGCTGTTTTACACAAGATGTTACACACAAGAATTTAAGAACGCAAAGTCCGGTTTACTATTGACTCGTCTACACACACAGCTTTGGTGAAGCACAATGGCGGGCTACACTGACGTTTCAAACGTAGTTACGTGTTGTTATGGGCCATGACAGTTATGCTTTTTGTTGGTTTTTTTAACAGATCTTCGTCTCCTTTGCGGATTGAAATTGGATTGCCCTTCAGTTTCCGCGTTTCGGTCAAAGAGACGAGGTTCTATTATTTCTTCTGAAAAGGGCTCGAATTTAGAGTCGAAACATCGAGATCTAATTAGTGCAGTCCCTCCAGTTTTGGGGTGTTTTCAGTTTTTTAGGTTTCTGTTTTTTTAGACCGTTTATGTATGCCGTAATTTCTTAAGGTTTTTTCTTACATACAGGGCGGTCGTGATCTGAACACCATTATCCTTTGATAAGATGTCTTATCCGAATGGCATATACTCCTTCTCCTTACTTTGCTCCGCTTCCCAGTACCGGGGTGCCTCCTCGTTGCTACTTTAATATATGTTATTGTATACATGTGTACCCTGTGCTGAACGCGTCTCACGCGTTTCTGACGATCTTTGCTTATCGTCAAACTTCACAATGTGTTGTCCCCTCTGTGTATTTCTCATCGCGTCTTTCTCCTTAAATCGTGGCTTAGTCGCTTTCGTCTCGAGTCGATCAACGATCGATACGATTCTCTTCTCGTTACCGTCATCTTTTGCGCGAAAGACTCTTCTGCCTGACAGTTTGGGTACGATTCTTACAGCCCCCAAGGAGGACAAATTCGAGTGCTCCGAAGGGTTCAGCATAGTCGCGTCGAAGGTCTGTGACGGAGTCAACGACTGTAACAACAGAAGGGACGAGCACAATTGTGAGAACAGAAGTGCGGGTTAAATACTATATTTTTTATTCATTTCCCTGGATGGTCGGATCTGCGCGAATCTACATATTTACATTTGTAGAGGGATCTTATAACTCATTTTAAATAGTAGTACTACGTTAATTCGCTCTTGAGTAATGAATCGAGAAGCGTTTTACGGAGTTACAGTCGGTGGAGTAGTAACTTTTACGCGGGATTAAATCAAAAGAGATAAGTCACAGAATTGTCAGGTTTCATGAAAAAAAATTAAGGCGCGCGAAGGCAAGTTTTGGGTGCTTGGTATATCTGAGAGATGCTTGAATACGTGACCTAGTCGAATGCACGTCTCACTCCATGGATGACGCGTACGGGCGATGATGGAATGGGGAATGTACTCTTGACTTTAAATAACACTTTTTTCCCTGTTTTTTTGCTCTGCCTGCGAAGCATGCTCGCCGGATCGTTCGGTACAAAGGAAAAGTGAAATTAAATCTAAAATTTCGGCGGTGAAGCTAAATTACAAAATATAGATTACACTGCTCAACAATGTTCGTCGCCCTGGAAACACGACCTATTCTTTACTAAATCGAGGATGCTGATTGCAAACATCGAATGTGAACAAACGGATGTGATTTTTGGAATCAGCATCCTCTGTTTAATAAAGAACAGGTTTCGTTTCCAGGGCAACGAAAAAAATGCTTTTTTTGTTGACCTGTGTTATCGAAGATTGATTACTTAAGAAGGATCATAATTGAGATAAGTTGTTTGTCACTTATCATTTACTATAATTTGACATCATTCTTATGTTCGCACCTTTGTTCAGAATCTTTCCTGAAATAGAATAAGTATTCCTTATCGCAGGAACAGATTGTTTTGAAATCTTCTTAATGATTTTCTCACAAGCCGACGTGTGCTTCTCGAAGATCCTCCTGTTGCCAAATGCACGATCGAGATCGGGATTGTTGGTTGACCAACGCGAGTGCTGTCGAAGATAGATGGGATATAAAAGCTTTAAAAGACTTTCTCATAATCGAGCATTCTCGCGTACATTATCTCCTCTCACAATTCTGGAATGTATTTCTGTCAACCTCCTGTTTACATTGTCCTTCTGTTTTTGTTTCTTTATTCGCCGTGAGCAGCAAGTTGTCGGTCGGACGAATTCAAGTGTGGTGATGGCACATGCGTTAGCCAATATACGAGATGCGACAATCACTATGACTGCAAGGATGGTTTGGACGAGTATAATTGCACTGGTATATATATACACAAAATTCCTCTTTAATTTCTTCCTCGCTTAATTTCCTCTTTTCACATCAGGTCAGTGATGCCTACTGACTCTCCGTGGATCTGTACTCTCTTACTATTGGTTTCTACTTTTTCATCCCCTCGCTCATCTCAGACGATCCATTCTTCTGCGCTACCTTCTTTAGTCGGTCGCTAAGAACTTGCAAAAATAATCTCCCATCTAGTCGCGTTGCCAGTCACTGACAATACCTTTATTTCACTTTCACAGTGACCACCTGCAGCGGCGATCAGTTCCGTTGTCTCGATGGGACATGCCTGAGTATCGACAAGAGATGCAACAGAGTTCCGGATTGCCGAAACGGAGATGACGAGCATCAGTGCGGTGAGTAGTCATACGATTCTCTTATATAATCATTCCAAATCATCATTTCCCCGATGCCGGCATTGACGAATGGAAAAATATCGTAGAGAACAATGCAAATTCAGGTGGAAATAATTAGAGTGATATTTCTCGATACGTTGGTCCTTATCAAGGTTATACATTGAAATTGATGTAGAATGAGTTTTCAATTAACGATTTGTCAAAACAATTCGTACAACGGATACGACAATTCCCGGATGGAATTTACCAATGACCGTGAAAATTTCATAAAAGGGAATCCCTTATTAGATTAGAAATATGAAATGTCAATACTCACGTTCATTTTCAGGAATAATCGCCAGTACTTCGTATACTTAATTACGCCGATTCCACCGATTATGCGAGACTCGTTATTCAAAGCTCCCGATAGATCCCGTAGGGTATCGACTGCTTCGTCCGAATAAGAAGACAATCGTTTATAGTAACGGTAATCTTCGGTCTCTTAACTGCAAGCAAGCTCTCCCCCCCTGTATCTTAAAATGACAATCACTTTCGAAGCTCTGCCCCATCTGAGCTTTGGAGCCTAAGAATATCTTCACCCGATTACGCATCTGTGATCAAGAGCAACGTCACCATTGTAGGGAGCTCGATTAAGAAACTAGAGCTTTACGATCTCATCTCGTGTAGGTATATGAGAAGGCGAGAATCGAGCCTCGAGGGTCTCACAATCAGGAACATCGTTCGATTTCCCTATCAGCGATCGTTCTATCGAATGGACTTTATTTCTTGCCGTTAACGGCCACTTCTTCTCCTTTGATCCCTGCGTACGAGTTTCCGGGATTGGGATCTAAGATGTACGATAGTTATACAATGAAATGTTGTTCGAGTTTTCTTCCCTCGACGTTCATTAACCCCTTGACATACAATGACGTGTTGGAGACGTCATTAATTTCACGTGCCATTTCTGACTTAGACGTCTCCGAGACGTCAAGGACTGTTTCCGGCGGACGTGGTGCATTATATTATTAAATTATGCAATTATTTTGGCTACAGGTAAAACATTGAATACTTTTTTCTCAATATATACCTTCGATTAATAAAAAGGAACCCCTCTCGCAAAGAGATGCCACGTATGCATAAAAAAATAATCCAAGAAGCGAAACAACTTGGCAGGGTAAAAAATGTCTGGGTCCTCTACATATTCGAAAATGTTTTTAAATGTTTCGTACTTTAAAGAACTATGGATTATTTTATAATGTTACTTAATTATTGTCCATTAAGATTAAATATTAACCTGATTAAATGTTACATAGCAATGCAAATTTCAAAATAAATTGTTCCGTTTCTAAGCTCGCACATATCTGTTCAGTTACGCCAAATTAACACTAGATTTACGGAACATTTTTTATAAACACGACTTCCTATTTGAACCAGTCAAATTGAGTGGTTTCGGTAAATCTAGTGTTAAATAGTATTTTTTGGACGCATCAAATTCCATTTTATTTGTATGTCAAGGGGTTAAATCGTTCCGAACGGATTCCACGTGTATTAGCCACTGCATCTGCGACCTTTCGCTTCTGCGAAATCATTTACGACGAAGAGCTTCTTTTATTCGAATATTCCGATCGACGGTCAAATATTCCGGTATTCGATTTACGAAACCGACATCAACTCACCATCTCCTCCCCTCCAAACTGAATTTCCTTCACGCCGAATTAGACGGGAATTTCAATCACCGGGCGATCTTTCACGGTGACCGAACTTTACGTTGCCCGCCGGCGTCACAGGTTTTAAGTGCGGCACCGCTTCAAATTTCTCCTGAAATAGTTCCTTCCGTAAGTCTCACCGCGCATTTCTATTTTCATTTCGCCGCGAGAACGCGCGGACCACCGCTGCGCGCCGCGACGAACCTACTAATTGTAAGGGGAAATAGGAATTTTCGGTGGCGGTGTCGACGTGACAATCTTGCGACATCGTTTGGAAAAAGTGGTCCAAGACTTGTTTCGAAATGGTAAGCGGCCGCCGTGACGGTCTGGGGGAGACATCCCCTAATGGTAGTGGAAGCAGTTAACTTGGAAAAAATCTAATTTTGAAACCCTAGACCGAATATGCTCCTATTGCTTCCGTAAAAGAGTATACCGTATGCCTAAATGCAATCGACAAGTGTGCCGTTAAAGCAGTACCAACGTAGATTTATTGATAGTGCAGGAAACGTTTTGTCATTACGTCCGATCGTCGAGTCGGAATCTTTCCGAGAATTACGCAAATGTTTCGTTCTAAAATTCAATCGGTAAGGTTGGTGAACTGCTTGGAAAGCAAGGACGGAAGACACATTGTGTCTTTAACATTTACGCGATCGAGTCCTGTTCTTTCTTCGTGGAGATCCGGAGGACGAGACGTGACGCGATTAACGGTCAGAATCAACGATACGGGGTGGGTTTTTGGGGGTAACGAAAAGTATGAGGAAGAAAGGTGGATCCGCGCAAGCGTGCAGGATCAAACTGAAGTTTTGAAAAATATGCATGAGTGGTGGTATGTGGAGCAGGTTGCGGAGATGCTGAGTTTCGCTGCGCAGACGGACGATGCATCGGTTACGAGTTGCAGTGCAACGGAGTCAACGAGTGCGCCGATGGCTCCGACGAAAGGGACTGCGGTAATTATGCCATTCATGGGGTCACATCCCACCCTTACTTACACCATCACGCACACACTATATACAGTACACCACCTCCCCCCTCCCCAAAAGGACACAACACAAGTACAGGCATACACGCACATGTATATCCACGCCCACATAGACGCGCACACTTTTGCTATTGAATTTTCCAGTAACTATTCGACATATTCAGTAAAATTTCGATATATCAGTCGACAATGTCAATATCGAACTCTCGTGAAAATAAACGCAGCTAGCCAATAAGTGTCTGTCGTTCGATCCGAGGTAATCTTTATTCTTGAATTTTCAGTACAGGTAGTTTATGAGCGAATATCTTCCCACGTGAAGATATCGACCGATCTTACCCAATCGATGCGGTTACTTGAAAATTCGATTGCAGTTGGATTGATTAAGCCTACTAATATTCGTGGTGGGTGTAGGATCGATTCGCCTCCACCTTACGTTCTTGCAACCTTTTATCCCATCCCTCCGTTCGACTCGGTAGTTGATCTCCTCAATATCGTCACTGTTATTCTCACGAAGATCGCATCTTTCATCGTAGAGAAGAGATTTTCCTGGCGGAATGCACAAAGTGCAAGAAGATTCGACGAGCATGTTCGGCGTACGTTGCGAGCCGTTAAAGCGGGTGGAAGAGGCGTTGAATTGGGTACAAACGGAATGTCGAATAAATTGACAGGAGGAATTGCCAATCGAATGGCCGAAGATGTTGAGTGTACGGATTACGAAGGTTGTAACACGGAAAGGCCAGCTGGTGACGAAAAATTGTACGAAGTTTTTGAAAGCGTGTTGGTTCCTCAAGCGAAATTGGCAGAACTGAAGTCGGCCGGAAACTTTTGGCAACCGATTTCCAAGGACACAGACGAGAATAATCCGGTTTTGTTAGGATTTCCCGAATTAGAAAAGGTATTTAAGACTAGGCACGCGCCGAAGAGAAAACGAACGAAGGTAGGAGATACTAACGACTCGTGGGAGAATTCGTTGGACAAATCGAAAGATCGTAGCTCGAATGTGCAAGATTCTGATATTACCGCTGTGAGGGTAAGAGAGGCAGGGAACTGGAATATTAGTGAAGCCGGGGATGGTAAGAAAACGAGTGCGTTTATTTATGTGCGCGATAAACGGCCCACTAACAAAATGTCCGACTATCGGAGGAAGGGTCGTTACGGGAAGAGAAGAAAGGGCGTAGTTAATTTGAAACGCATCTGTGAGGAATCTATTGGAGCGACTACGAAGAATGTTGAAAGTACGACGAAATTCCGAGGAGCCACCGAAACTGAACGACTTAGAACCATATATACGACATCTGCTCCTTCCGACACACCCTCGACATCAATACCGCGAGATAAATCTTTATCTTTCGCGAGGAATGGAACTTCAGCGAAGCTTATTGTTAGTAAAGGTTCAATGGCGGCAGGTTGCGGTTCTGACTCTTCGAAATTCTTCGACGGGCAAGATGTAATGGAAAATCGGATGGATAGTTTGGGGACAAATTCTAACGGTACGCACTCAAAATCTGACGGTACGAAATCTAAAGGGAAAGAATACTCAACTACCGAAGGAATGGTCAAATCGAACGTCAAAGGGAATACGACGAATGGCGATGTAAATGAACCGTCACGCTCAATGAATGCTACCGCGACATTCTTGAATCGTATTCCGAATAATGAAGCCCCAAAAGACAAAGTTGAGAAATACAATGTAAAATGTGCAAACTGTAGGCAAAAATTGACATATGTTGCAGACATGGAGAAAAATGAAGAATCGAACAATAGCGCGAGAAAATCGAATGCATTGGGGTGCAACTGCGACGATTCGATGGAAACGGCGCATAATCAATCGAATGCGATTGTAGGGGAGGAAGATTCGAAGAATGAAAGAAGAATCGAGAGTAAAACGGAAAGTGACGATAATCAGAATGCCGGAAGTTTTTGGTATGATACGGTATTTAATTACCTGAGCATTTCTTCCAGTGAAGAAAAAGGAAATGGCGATGCCGTTGAAAAGTCGACAGATTTAAGTTCCGAACGATCTCTTTCGGGAGAGAGTGGGCAAAGTAGTACGCAAAGGAACAGGGTTTACACGAGCACTGAATCTTCCCCTTTTTACAGTAGCACATTGACTTTCGATATTAACGTTTCGAAGGAAGAAGTTATCGCTGGAGTATCCGTAGTCGAGAGTGCAACGAAGCATACGACGTCATACGACTCGAATGAAGAAGACTATTATGTGGAGGACAAGGGCTCGATCGATGTCAATTTCAACGAGTCGGACGAAAGCGAGGAAAGTTTAGAGAATTGCACGAAGATCGTCACCACGGAAAGTAATTATGATTACACGGTCGACTACGACGCCGATGATATCAACGGTGAGACAATCATCACCCATGAGGATCCTTTGGACTTGGAGGTGCACGAAAGGGACGAGGACATCGAAGAGATCAACGTGAGTAACACGGAAGACGAAGGAAGCGGTACAGGGGATTCTAACGAAAAAGAGTACGAAGGTTATGATCAAGGAGTCACCACCACGGTCGAATGTGATCCATGCAGAGACGATCAGTTCTTATGCGAGGATTCTGGTACCTGCATCGAGGAGGAGCAACTGTGCGATGGACACAACGACTGTCTCGACGGTAGCGACGAGAACGATTGTGATTACTACAACGCACAGAAGATAGAAGTGGAGAAGTATGTTGAGAATGGACAACCCGAGCCAAATGCAAGGCGAGATAGACACGAGTATTCAAACGAAAACCAGGTCGAGCTGATTTCTAATAAATCGGAAGGACGAACTTTGGACTCGTACGGTAGGCTGTCTTTGGAGAACCGACAAGTGGGGCAAGGTTCGCTCGAGAAAGGTTAGAACGCATCACTTAATAAAGGGCACACACTGTCCTTCTTAGGACTCAGCCACTGCCATGGGATTCTTTGCTGTAAATAAAACATTACTTTTACTGTCCTAGTATCGAGAGTACCTAATACGTTGGGCTATCTTTACCTCGACTGCGTCGAACGGACGGAGAGTCGAGTGAAATGTATCTACTTATAAATGTACTCAAGAATCCTCCTGGGATGTTTTCCTTTTAACGTACTCGTACGTCTGTTGTACAGAATAGTGACTTCCCGGCGCGGCATGGCGCAGTACTGGTACACAGGGCATCGATGTCAAGTGTCAATGGTTAAAACGTTTCTGTGAGTCGTCCAGGAACTGTCTTCTTTCCTGAAACACTGTTCGTTCCCGTCTCGTACAAATACTTGCTTCTTACGGCCCGCATAGCGACGTCGCGTGTCGGTCGACGAGAACTGTACGACGAAGGAAACGATCCAACAAACGGGGCTATAAGTGTTTTCGGTATATCTACCAATTGTGAGTGTTCGCTGTTTCTCCGCCTGGATCTACGAGTGCGATCTATAATCTATGATATTGCGCGAAATCAACCCAGCAGTATTGTAAATATGCAATTTCTTTTACACTCTCCCTTTCTCTCTCTCTCTCTCTCTCTCTCTCTCACTCTAAGAGCTACTTTTCCCTTACTTTCCCGATCTAGTTCCATTCTACCACACTCTTCTACCTACCCCCGTAACGTTACCACAATTACTCTGTACACTAAACAGAAGTAGACACCGTAGTCAAGTTCGATACTTAATAAAAACGCGAACCTCTTACTCTTAATTAGTTAAGGGCTTCACTTACGACGCTTTATATGTTAGAGTGCTTCGAAGGCGATAAAGATGTAAGAGAAGTGCCCTAGTAATGGGTAATCATCGCTTAAGAATAATGGTCAAAGCTTTCAGTGTACAATGTATATTAAGAGCCTTCGGGAGGGTTACCCTTTCCTCTTATCCCGTAGACTGTAAGAACTGCTTTAAATGTTTCTCTATATGTTCATAGCTTTTTGTATACATATATAGGTAACTATCGATCGCGTCGACCTCGAAGGGTCTCCGGTTTTGCCTATTCAATTGAATTTTTATTGTATCACCCCTTTCGTCTAATCTCCTTCGACGAATATCGTGAGAGAAAAAGTAGTTGCGAATTACTTACCCTTCGAGGCGTCACGGTCGATGATGAATCGGTCTTTGTTCTTGCCGGTGGCCCTCTTAGGTCTCGCCCCCTGCCCGTCCATGGACTTCACCTGCGGCGATGGCTCTTGCATTTCGAAGAGCTCGGTCTGCGACGGATTCGACGACTGCCCCAGGGCAGAAGACGAACTTCATTGCGGTATATAATGATAATTACGTTTGCCGGAAGGGAGCTCGGCGCCAAGGAGCGGGACATTTGCAAATAACCGTTGACATTGCTTCGCGATTACCACCGATTATCGCGTCTTCGATCTTGGCTATCGAAAATTTCGGTAAGACTTCCGTATCCAACCCTCGTCCGATCTTAATAAAATTTTACTGGTACGTAGCACTTACTAAATGTAGTCGAACGCTGTAAAGGCGAATTTAAGGAAACGCCTGCTTTCCGAGATATTACATTTTTAAATTACACGATTAAATCAACAATTTTTGAAATTTTTACGTAAGGGCAATGGTAAGGTAGGTACGTTAGGCCCGCGTAATAAAAAAATAATTTAAACTTGAAAGCGTGGTAGGCCTTTCTAGTTAGATAAATCTCCACTTATCACATTTACATTTCAACTTTAACATTGAATATCTTTTTTTGGATAGGAGACCGCCAATTTTGTCAGAGGAAAAAGTTATTTCTGGAAAAATCTTTTCTGTTAATAACTTTTTCATAAATCACGAGCGGAGCTTAAAACCATCGCAACATTACTCAGGGTGATGACCTTGATAACATATGTGAAGGACATTGAAATCCGAGGCGGCTTCCCATAAATGAATAATTACCAAAAAAACGTAAAATTGTTTTCTATATTTCTTGTTTTTAATATGTATTCTAATGATATTTTGATAAATTGGTATATAATCTTGCAAGATATTAATAAAATCAAACATTTCAGCAAAACATTTTTGAATTTTAGTATTTTTTTTTACGTAAAAATCTAAAAAATTAAACGTTATTAAAAATTCAATATCTCGGAAAGCAGGCGTTCCCTTAAATTCGCACTTACGGCGTTCGACTAGATTTAGTAAATGCTACTTACCTGTAAAATTTTATTAAGATCGGACAAGGGTCGGATGCGGAAGTTCAGCCAAAATTTCGTACGTTCAAATTGTCAAACTTTGAAATCCAAATGTGGTCCTGTGAAATTTAATCACCGCGCTTCTCTTCGTGGGCTGGAAAGATAGTAACGCGGTGAGCAAAGCAGCAGCAGCGGTTCAAGTAGGAGGGGGCAGAGTGGATGAAAATAAACAAATGGATTACCGTCGCGTCGGTAACGTACGCAATACTACGTGCGTTTCAACAGGTATCTATTTCTTTGTTTTCGTCCCTCTGCTCTTCTCTTGGATCGGTGCTTGGCTCGCCGTGTCACTATCTTTCCACCCATAGAGACACACTGCACATATTGAGTAAATAATCGTACGAGTTAGTATAATCGAAAGTCACAATTAATTAACGTGCTTATCAACTTTGGCGCCGAGCTGTATATCTTTGGGGCTTTGCTTGTTTACCGAAGAAACCAAATGACGCTTTTCCATGGATTTCTTGCTTTGACAGATTAATTCCCCCGATCAGGGACGACGCGCGATCGACAGTTTTTATCTTGTACTTTTAATCTCTTAAGTATATCCTACAAATCTATATGTATGTGTACCTATGTATGCACCTACATATGTATACTATCCACGGTTGTGGTTTATTCCCTTGAATTATTGACGGAAAATTGGAAGATTCCTTTAGATTTGTGCCAAGCATATCATGAAATTACTATCAAAATCAGAGTATAATCAGTGAAATTTAATAGTATAAAATCTAGAAGTAGTAAAACCTACTGTATGGCTAGACCATAGACTGAAGGTAAAAAAGGAGAGAAGCATGTATGAAAACATTCGATAGCGCTCAACCGATACTAACTCTACATAGCCTTTAGTAGCGTCAACCTTTTCTTTCCAAAATTAACGTGTTACTTGAAACTCAGCTTCCCTCATTATTATTATCGACGAAAGACCGAGTGAATTTATCGACTGATACACGCGCTCTTCGTTTCCGGCGAACGAATGGCGCGCGATTTGTTTACTCAAGGACGCGAGAAAACGTGTCCGTGAAATAAAGTGATGTGCGGTAGACAACACTTAATTGGAGTGCTCCATTGACAATGAGAACGTACCGGCGCGACGCGGCGTGTCGTTTGATGGGATTACATCTTACTCTTATACGTGGGCATTAAGACCGTTTCTATTACGAAAATTGTGTCTAGGACATCGCGAATTGAGTCTCTCTATTATTTTACATTCCGGACAAGGCTCCGGACAGCGTGATATCACAAAAAGTAATATCTTAAAGTAGACTTCCCAATGGACGATTTCAACCTCGTAGATTAAATTCTAATTAGTTTACTAAGCACTGGCTTTTAGAAGAACGCGCGTCGGATTAAAGAATTCTGCAGTCCTTTGAATAAGGTAGGACGAGCCTTTACCATAATGACAAGGACGAGATTCTCGCGGCTATTGTCAAAGGTACGAGCCCTTTCTGTAAAATTTCACTCGGATAATTTGAATTTCGAGGCGGAATAAAACTGGAATGATGATGTACCTGTAGACATAGAGAAACGATTACAGGGTTGCGACTTTTCGTACGTGGGATTCCAGTATACGCAGGGTGCCAAATTGTAGTGTAGAATCTGTTAGGCTCGTTATTTCGATCGGGATTATGTAGGCACATTGTCGTCAATTGTCATTTAACAGATCGGAAATTGCTCAGTGGAGATCCAGCATCGACTCGACGACTCGCGCGTGGTTATTATTAGGGGACACTCCAAATATGTACATAATAGTCGTAGAGCTTGTCCACCAATCGCGACATTTGTTTCAGAAAAGCATCCTGTAGCTCTAATAATTCACGGGTCTCCTTACGACACTCCCATGCTATCCTCGAATTCCTCTTAACTTTCTTCTCACTCAATGTACGAGCTTTTCGCTTTCACGTGTCATACCCCTCTTGTTAGCATTATTTAGGGAAACTTAGTAATTTCCTATTGAGACATTAATTTTTAAGGAAAAGTGGAAAGAGTTTGAGTCCGCCTGATAGTGACACGTCGAGCCTTTCCACGTGGACTAATCTATGCCTATCATAAATATATGTTTTGTTGTGTTCTTTATGCCCATATGCATCGCCTGAATCGACAACCAAAAAATGTTAAACAATAAACACCCAACACCCATATACCTCAGACCGGGAATGCACGCCTACCCAGTTCAAATGCATCACCGGGAACAAGTGCATCGAGGGTGTCTACAGATGCGACGGCCATCCGGATTGTCCAGATAGAAGCGACGAGGACTGCGGTTCATCAGCAAACGAAACCAATACACACACCAGCTCACATAACAGTACGCCTTTCTTTTAGTGTGTCCATGCTTTTCTCTATTAATTTCTCTCTTTACATCTCTCCTCCCCCTTTCTATCTCTTTATCTCTCTTCGTCCACGCGATTGCCGTTAAGGAAGTAATCTTTATACTTATTAATTAAGTCGAAGCGCAGTTAAAGGTCTCCAAAACATGTGTCAAAGCATGTACCGGAAGAAAGGGTAGTCTCTGTATAAAAATGTCGGTTCTTTCAGGTGATGCTTAATAGATCTTAAAAGCGTAGGAAATCGAATTCTAGTGGAAACTGAGTAATCGACTTTGGACAAAATGCAATCAATTTTAATCGACAGTGGATGAGCCAAGATATTCGAAAGATTAGTAGGAAAAATTTGCTTCCTCCACGACCATCGCATTATTTCTCTTTGCACGTAAATGGAACTGTTCAGTTATAATACGCAAATGTACTTTTCCCACTTATCCGAACACTTTGATACCCATATTTGTCTTCTCTCCCGTATCTTTCGATGTGCGCGTGATCGATGGCCGCGCCGTTGGTCGATGCGTTTTGTGCAAAACTTTCTCGCACCTTTTCTGGTTTGCCTCGAAGCTTCTGCTATCCCTCATTGTGTCGTTCTCATTCGCCCAGTCGCGCAGTGGTTGAAATACCCAATCTAGCTGTGCAAAACTCCAGTTTTAAGTAATAATAACAATTTTCTACAAGTTTTAATATTTTCCGACACAGACATAGTCAGAATATTTAGTAATAGCAATATCAACACTCTGTGAACCTCACATAAGAGCAGACATACCAGCAAATACGAAATTCTATACCGACTATATTTCGGAAATGCGTTCGTTTTATTATAATCTATGAAAGTCAGGCTGCTGTAATCAGTGACTATATCTGTATTAGAAACAATTGGAATTTGTCCGAGATCTTACTATTTGAAGTTAAACTTTTGCACATCCACATCGGGCAATTCGACCACTGTAAGTCGTGCCGTACAGAGAAGAAAGAATGGTTTCGCACGAATGCAGACAAACCGTACAGTACACGTTACCGGTGACTATTTCTTTCGATCTGTCCGCGCGAATGGGATATATTTATTAGAATGCTCGTTAGAAGTGCATGCCTCATGCTTTCTTGGCGTTAGCATATTTGCGCAGTTCGGTAGATCGTAAATTTTTTCTATTGGAATGCTGTCGACTGGTGCGTATGTGTCTCAAGTAGATCCAGAAGGCTGGGTGACGAATAGTCCAGTGGAATGTGATCCGCAAAGACAGCTGCGCTGTGACGACGGCGCGTGTATTCCATTGCGCCGCAAATGCGACAATATCTTCGATTGTCTTGACGGAAGTGACGAGCGCGGATGTGGTAAGAGCTTCTATCGTAGTGTTTTTCGCGACTGGCATTACTACCGATCAATTTACCTACACTTGGCCTCAATGCGACGATGTCATTCTACGATTGCGTTTCTCCAAAAGTAAAGATTGAACTTGAAGCAGGTTTCCTTGTCTTCTTACTTAAGGGGACACATACGCTTGGAGCTTCCAAAGAAAGGCACATTTCATGAATTTTTTTCGGATCCAAGAGACAAACTATAAGAATGGGGCTTTTTGCATAATAAAGTACACCTTTTATACTTCTTACTGAAATTTGATTGGAAAGATATATGTAGTTGCAAAATTGCTCCTCTTTACCGTCGTGAAGTCAACCCCGTACGATATGCGTGATTCCGCGGAAACAATAATTTCTCCTTGCTCGTTCATCCGAAGCGCAAACATCAAACATCATCTTAAAGAGGAGTGTTTTTTATTGCCATTGACGGATCCGATTTTTTAAATTCGAATTTTAAACAACATGGCGGATCTTCAAAGTTGAGGGTCGATTTTCGCTAAAAATTTCATTTTTCTTTGTTAAAAAAAAAATAGAAAGAATTGGAATTTTAAAAATTAGATCCGTCAACGACCATAAACACCACTCTTCTTTAAGATGATGTTTGATGTTTGCGCTTCGGATGAACGAGCAAGGAGAAACCATTGTTACCGCGAAATCACGCATATCGTACGGGGTTGCCTTCACGACGCTAAAGAGGAGCCAGTTTGCAACTATATCTTTCCAATAAAATTTCGATAAGAAGTATAGAAAGTGTACTTTATTATGCAAACAGCCCCATTGTTATAGTTTGTCTCTTGGCTCCAGAAAAAATTCATGAAAAGTCGTTTCTTGGGAGCTCCAAACTTTCATGAAAAGCCTTGTTTTGGGAGCTCCAAACGTATGTGCCCCCTTAAAAGACGTATAATTATAAGAAGAAAAGGGGACGTCGTTAGAAACGATGTAGCAAATGCGAATGTCTGCTTGATCCGGTGTTCTTCGCATAGGAAATAGTTTACAATGGAAATTGGCCAATGTAATAGGCAAGTGTTGTATGGAATGACAGCGCGCAGGAAGGCATGCTTCTCGTTCCTTTCATCGTCCCAAATCAAATTCCACCCCTGTCGAGACTTCTTTTCCTCTCTGCTTTACACGTATTCGTGACGTCATTGGATGTAAAGGGATCTGCACACCTGCTCAGTGGAAGTGCGCCAGTGGCGAATGTTTGCCCGAAAACGAGAGATGCGACGGTGTGGCTCAATGTGACGATGGATCTGACGAGAGCGGCTGCGGTAAATATGCATGCATTTCCTCTTCCGATTAGATTCCCTGCTCGATCCGTCTACGATCCGCCGGAAGATTAAGGTCTTAATACTCCGCCACCGCGTATCATACTTTTCATCTCACTACGATCGATGCACTTTTAAACTTTCGTTATCCTATCGCGCGGTTTGATTCGTGGGAAAGTCATTAATCTGTCGCTTTGAGTTCATTATCATATAGACATAATCGGAATTAGTATTTTACGGAATGTACTTATCTTTTATAAATCGAAGCGAAATATTTCCACTAAGTGTTCGTCCATCGCTTTCGTTAGGTAGTCACAACTCCTCTGCAACAGATCAGAAACGTGGTCCGAATAAAGAATAAGAAAAACAATATATTTCTTTCGTTGACCGCATTATCTTCATTTACGTAATAGCAACTGCTATGACAAAATTATATTCGAACAAAGCATTTTGAACCCCGGCTACTTTACAGCACAGTGGCAAACGTAAATATCCCATTCTTCGTGAAAGCTCGTTTTCCGCCTAGAGAACTGAACTATTTTCGTAGTATATCCTGGTAGAATGACGTACAGAATGATGCATAGAAAAGAAGTGCATGCCACTGTAATGCGCATGACGGGCTTAATGTATAAGTAAAATGTCTTTACGATGCGTGCTCTCACCCTATTCAATAGACATAGTCCACTCTGTATCGCGTTTGGAGGGTTTTCGCGCTTAAAGGCTTCATCGTAAGTATAAGTGAGAATTTAGTTGCCTTTCTCGTCGTCCGACTGCATCGAATCATGCGCGGCTCTCAACGAATTCTAATGTAGGTATAAGGTATAAACTATAAGGTGAACCAACAGGATAGAGTAGGGTGGGTGGCAAAAGAAAGTACGGCATGCGTTCGAACATCCGGTCGCAGGCCGTACCGCGGCATTTTAAGACCTTAAATCTCTCCTCGTATCTCTCATCAAAGACAACGGGCGTAGACGAAATCTCATTAACAGAAGGGACATGGAATTTTCATGGCAATTGAATTGTAGTAGACGAATGTCCGTCTGGAATGTTCCGATGCAAGGACGGCCTCTGCCTCGATGCAAAGAGACGTTGCGACGGCCGAGCGAACTGTTTGGACGGCTCCGACGAGATCAATTGCCGTACGGTTTACACATATTTCATTTTCTCTATCTTTATCTCTATCTCTCTGTGTATCTTTCTGTATCATATTGTGTAAATATTATGGTTGCTGCGTTGACGCGGACACCCTAACTGCGACTGCATACTGTTCGATAATTCGTTTACAAGCGAGAAGTGACCGTGTATCCATATGCATTTTGGAGGTGTGCACGGTCGGCGAAGATCCTTGCCGCAAGTCGAGGATCTTGGGGGACTCACATTAACCAGCGGATCACTTTATTGGGATCTGATTATTCCACGCCTATAACTAACAACCAAGTATCTCTCTACACTGCTCTTTTCTTTGAGGCTTCTTGGAAAGTGACGTGCAAAAGGGGTGATCGGCAAGAGCCGCGGCACAATTACTCGGTGACAATCTCTTCGATCACTCTTTTTCCAACCGTCTAATAGCGAATCACGACGTCCTCGATACGTTGCACGTTCCATTGTGAACGTTCGAGTAGACACGGCATTTTGCGTTCGAGTTTACAAAAAAGCTATTCGATCGCCGAAACTCAAAAGCCAGGCACGCACTCATCTACCTATAATTACACGACACGTACGCGCACGCATCGACGTACGTACATACACACGTGCGCACGCATGTTCCTGCACACAACTCACTTTAATCTCATTTCGTCACTGTATCGATCACGTGCAAGCTTGCGCGTCAGGCGGTTTCGTTCACTTGAAACGCCAACGTGCTGTTGTCGCGTTGCTCGAACGATCACAAAAAGAAAAAAAAAGAAAGAGGGGAAAAAAAGGGGAAAAAAGGGAAAAGGGAAAAGGACAACAACAAGAGAGAAAAACTCTTATCTGTGTGTTCAGCATTTATATCTTGTTAGTTCTGTATATTAGTGTTACACCAGTTTTTATATCTGACTGATGTGCCTTGCGGTTCCCCGACACTTACACGCACATTTGATCCCAGTTGGTTGCTCAATAAGTTAATTAATCCGTCTTCTTTCTTCCCGATTTCGCACCTCCTCTCCCCTGCCCGGCGTCGCGGTTTGGTTATCGTATAATATTTGATGTCGATTCGCGGTACGCAAACATATTTTCTCTACATACAATACAATAAATTGAGAATGGGTACAGAGACGTGTCTGGTTAGACGATTGATCGAGATCATTTTGATACTTCTCGTCGTGCTGTTTGCGGGGTTAGTCGAAAAATTCTCTGAAGAGAATAAGATGCATCCTGTAGAATGGACGGATCTGAGGTTGCAAAGAGATAAGACATATTGTCCGAACGGTGAAATTAACTCACACACGTTTCTATACATCATTTCTGTCCTTTTCTGTCCCGGTACTCGCAGTCCCCTCTCTCTGCCCATTTACTTTCGTCAATCTGTCTTCTCCCCTTTTACTCGTAGATCGATTGCCCGACACTTCGTGTCCTGCATCTACATTTGCAATAATCCATAAATTTACTTGTACATGTATAAGTGTATATGTGCATATGTGCATAAATGATCTCTTACGGTGTTTGTTTCAACTAGGTGAAACCCTGCACGACGCACGAACGCGACAACCCCCGCGATCACCCGGGTGATCGCGCAGTTGAGCGTACGAATGTAGTAAATTGTTTTTCCACCTCTATTATTCCTTTTATCAGTACTGTATGTGTTACCTTTCGACGAAGAGCGTTTTTTCTCTCACGTGCACAATACGAATTAAACGTAGACGAACGAAATGACATATCCGTAGTAGGAGAAGATCGGATACATCTGCATTGTGACGCGGGGAGGAAAAATTTAGCAGTTTTATATAATATATACATATATGTACACTTTTAGGCTCTAATATGCGTACGTCTGCACGAGAACGTGGTTCGGGTATTTCCCCACCTCCTTTCCCAATCTTTTGGTTCTGCCGGAACGTTGCATGCGCGTGCACGGTTTAATTCAAACGAATCGTGTTTCTTCTTCCTGCACTTTGCATTGACCACTACCGTGTAAAGGGAGACGTTCTTCTAAGATCTATTCGCACTTTCCTACTTCTTTCTTCTAGTTTGTCCGGGAATGGGTTGCCGTGAGGACAGATTTTCTAGGACTCCCTAGGAAAGAATCTTATCTTTTCGCGAGCGAAATTTGTCCTAGGGCATCATCGTAATCGGTAACTCGCGTTTATAGGACGCACCTGTGAATGCTTCGCGTTCTCTTGCATTTACGTGTCTGGTATCGTAATTTTCACATTTACTTCATTCGTAAGAGACGAGGATGCGCGCCCGCGTGCCCACTTTTCTTTTCACTTGGCCTTTCCTTTGCCAGCATTGCGCGGGGCGAGGCCAACGTACGGTGAGGCTGAACTTCCGCATCCGACACTTGTCCGATCTTAATAAAATTTTACAGGTAAGTAGCATTTACTAACTCTTGTCGAACGCCACAAGTGCGAATTTAAGGAAACGCCTGCTTTTCGAGATATTGAACTTTTAATTACGTTTACTTTTTTAGATTTTTACGTAAAAAGAGAGTAACATTCCAAAATGTTTTGCTGATATGTTCTATTTTATTAATATCTTGCAAGATTATAAATACTAATTTATCAAAATATCATTAGAATACATATTAAAAACAAGAAATATAGAAAACAATCTTGTTTTTTTGGTAATTATTCACTCATGGGGAGTCACCTCGGATTTCAATATTCTTCACATATGTTATATCAAGGTCATCAGCCTGAGTAATGTTGCGAAGGTTTTAAACTACGCTCGTCATTTATTATTTAAATGTGATAAATGGAGATTGATCTAACCAGAAAGGCCTACCACGCTCTCAAGTTTAAATTATTTTTTTATTACCATTGCACCTGTTTAACCTGACATTTTCTGGAATTTCAGTCTTCCTCTTACGTAAAAATTTCAAAAATTGTTAATTTAATCGTGTAATTTTAAAATGCAGGCGTTTCCGTAAATTCGCACTTATGGCGTTAGACTGCATTTAGTAAGTGCTACGTGCCAGTAAAATTTTATTAAGATCGGACGAGGGTCGGATACGGAAGTCTTACCGTCGGTGGCCGTTTTACTTCGGGCGGGTAGTTTGCGGCATAAGGTTTTCAGAAGTTTGCAAATTTTCAACACGATGTAATATCACGAGCAAGTCGGCGAGAAGTAGGTAGCGGCGTGCGCGCAGCACCCACCGTGGCTTTATATTTTTCAAATCTGCCGAATGTTATTTCTCTTTCTATCTTCATACTCCTTCAATTTGAGAAGGCAATGTTCTTTGTGGTTCTTCACTTTGATCTTTGCAAGGTCTTTCGCTCCACAAAGATCACACTTTCTGAAATTTAATCGGCAATTGTCTACGCGTTTACAGAATGCCGTGACGGACACGCGCAATGCGACAACGGCGTTTGCATCGACAAGAAATTCTTCTGCGATGGGAACATAGACTGCCACGACGGCAGCGACGAGCAAAACTGCCGTAAGAGTGTTTTACTTTTTGAAGATAACGTTTAAGGATAGTATCGAATTTTCGGCGGATAATAGCCGGGCGGTAAACTAATAATAGCCGACTATTAACCTTCCTCGTCCCGAAATAATGAACTTCCGTAAAATCCCAAAACAGGGTCAACGCTGGCCCACTCAGTAATTAATGTTAAATGGATCTGTAGATTTTCAGTAAACTTAAATTTTACTTAAAAAATGATAAAGTAAATATTTTCACATCTGTATACAGAAGCTTGCTAAAGATTTGCATGTACATATACATATATGTATATAAATAATAGTTGCCTGCATTTTATATTTTTTCTTTATATGAAAAAGGATTACATTCGTAGTACTTAGAAAAAAATAAGTTAGGTGAATCTCTTCTGAGTTCTATATTTTGTTCGTGTTAAGCTGGTAGAAATAGAAAATGCTAGTAAAACTTAACTTTCGTATTTATACTTTTTTACTTGTTTAATTGTTATAATTATACATAACACTTATATTTATACCTTTTATTGTTCGTAATATTTGTTGATTTCACAGTTGTTACAGTTTGTGTATCGTTTTGCTATGTTCCAGGCACACAAACCTGTTACAAAATTCGCATTTGTTGCTGTACTTATTGTCTCTTCCACGTCAGGCATAACATCTTCCACGTTTATTGTTAATTACAGGATTTTCCTGCTCTTTACGTAGTATAGTCACTCCTGTAGCTTCGATGTCGTCGATGATCCAACTTAAATAATTGCAAATAACATTGTTGTAGGTTTGTCATTTATCATGCAATAATAAGTAGTAATATGCATAACATATCAATGATAAGTACTAGAATTCACAAGAGGAAATCGCACAGGGAAGAAAAATGGCAAAGTGCCAAAAGAAAAATATGTTCTCGGATCGCGAATGAACCGGTTTTGGGACGGCGAAGGTTAATCGACGATGATCGGGCAAATATTCGACCTCGTTACAAATTCTACGATTTCTAAAAATGTGTGAAAACTTGTTGCAGCCGAAATCGGTGAAAGTGGCGCAACCTATCCAAAGGAGTGTCGACAGGACGAGTTCACGTGCTCGGATGGCTCCTGCATTCCGCGCTCGGCAGTTTGCGACGAGCGTGCAGATTGTCCGCAGAGCGAGGACGAGATCAATTGCCAGCGTAAGTGGAAAATGTCTGCAAATTTTCAGTCGCTTCGTTGAGAGAGACGGCGCCAGGCTCGTGTCTCACGGAAGTAGTACGCCTAGGATATAGCCTGGGTTCGAACTGGTCTCACAAAAAAATTTGCGAGAACCACCAAAGAGACAGCGCGCAATGCTTGTCGAGTGTCCTTTTCCAAGCAATGTTCGACTATCGCCATCTTCTCTACCATTCAAAAATGATCCCACTTCCTCTCCTCTCCTCTCCGAGAATATTTAAGAGCTTTTAACGCGGCAGAACTTCCGTATTCGACCCTTGTCCGATCTTAATAAAATTTTACAAGCAAGTAGAATTTACTAAATCTAGTCGAACGCCATAAGTGCGAATTTAAGGAAACGCCTGGTTTCCGAGATATTGAATTTTTTATTACGTTTAATTTCTTAGATTTTTACGTAAAAGAAAGATTAGAATTCAAAAATGTTTTGCTGAAATGTTTGATTTTATTAATATCTTGCAAGATTATACATATACTAATTTATCAAAATATCATTAGAATACATGTTAAAAACAAGAAACAAGAAATATAGGAAACAATTTTAAGGAAACCAGGTGTTTCCTTAAATTCGCACTTTTGGCGTTCGACTGCATTTAGTAAGTGCTACGTACCAGTAAAATTTTATTAAGGTCGGACGAGGGTCGGATACGGAAGGGTCTTACCTTTAACGCTTCTCTAGAGATATTTTCACCATTCTCCCATCCTCGTATAACTTGCACAGAAAATCCTAGTACGCGCAATTCACAGCCCACGTTTTCTTCCGATTTTCGTTGAATTATCGATAGGCCCGTTACTCGCGGTGATCACGCAAGGACAAGCCCAATTTCTTACAATAGTACGAAAAGCTTCGCCTCTGCAAACAGATCGAATGGCACCTCTTAACCCACCCATGATTTCAGTAAAATTTTCCGTTCACCGCTGGCCGACTATCTACTTAAGTACCTAGTTGAAGTCGCGGGCCAATCTGCACGATGATTCGTTTCCTGGATGTCGATCGTCTACGTGGAACGTCGACACATCTGCGCAATACCTTTACGGTACTATATCACAGTGGAAAATGATGCACAAGAGCGCCTGTAAATCATCTCGATCGATAAGGATGGCAAGCTCCCGATCGAGCTCATGATCTATCTTTATCCACTGAACACTGGAACTTTAATCTACGACTAACTATCCACTCGTATTTGGACGCATTACGAGCATTTTCCCAAGCGTGGTAGAAAACTCGTAAGCGAGAAAAATAGTGGAAGTAGTGGGGGAAGGCGATTGCTATGGGGGTCGAGGTCTCGAATTTTGCGGTTCGAAGGGGTTTGGAGGGGTTCAGTGGTGGCGACTATCGGTATGCACTCGAGATCTTATTGGAGAGAAAGAGAAGAGATAAAGCACCTAGAAAACTAATGGGCCGACGATAGTCGACGCGCAACTAGGCTACTGTTCTAGACTACTAGTAGACTACTACTTCTAGGTGTAGACGCTCCGGATAAAACCTCCTCGAGGGGACATCCAGGGAGCAGCGTGGTCGGGATATCCAATGAGAAAGCGGATAGCGAGTCTTACAGCCCAGAAAGAGATGCAAATGCTGCGGGGCTGCCGACTAATCTGAGCACGCCAAGGAGCTGTGCTACCGATGATTTCGTTTGCGCCGACGGCACTTGCATCCCCGAATCTCACCACTGCGACCATTTCTACGATTGCCGCGACTTTACCGACGAACAGTACTGCTTCGGTTAGATCACTTGTAGACCCATGACAATCTGACGGCTAAGGTCTTATCGGGAGAGAATTATTTGTCTTGGCGAATAGCCTTCTTTCTTTAACAATCTGTTGCATCTCGCGTTCCTCTCCATCGCGGTGCATTAACGTGCATATACAAACTTTCTTCTATCTATCATACTTATTTCGTTGCTGCGAAATACGGACATTTTTGCCAGCCTACCCCTTGCATCGATATTAACCCCTTAACAGTGTAGCGAAAGTGAGCTTCATTTGTCACCAGTGTGTGAAAAAAAAAGTTCGTTAGATTTCTGTCATGATTTTGGTGTCCATATTTGTGAGGTCGCTGAATCCGTATATGATATCGGAATTTCCAAATTCAAAATGGCGTCAAAATTCGTACAAGGGTAAATCGGTTTTTTCTCAGATGTGCATATATGCACATCACACTCCAGTGGCACGACTTTTTTTCTGCATATATGCTACATACACTGTTAAGGGGTTAATGCGAAGTGCAAGGCAAAGGGGGATAATTGTAGGAATGTAGCTACGGGTTTAAATTTAAATATTATTCACATCGTCGTCTCACAAAATACACGGTGGTTTAACACGGTAAACGATAGAGAACTATACATACGCGTATAATGTCTATGGAAATTTTGCACTGTGGAACACATCAAATGGCTTTCGATACGTGAGCTACGCAATAGCAATACGTGGAAATATGAAGCCGCGGATTGTCTCGGTTCTACGTTATTTTCTGTCAATCTGTGTTAGCAGCTGATTTATTAGCGGCTGTGTAGGCTGTTGAAAGTAGAGGCTCGTTTACGATATCGAGTCTACTGCAGCCTTATGTGAAACGCATCTCTCTGTAAAATATAGTGCATCTCTGCCTGACGTAACTTCTAGATTACATCCTCCTATTTTGGGTAGAAACATTAGATTGAATCCCATTATGGCATGTACGGAATGACGAATGTAGGTCTGAACGGTAGAAGTTGAGTACAGAACATCATATTCCATATTAATTGTACGAAATATCGAAGCTAGTCGAGCAGATCCGCGAACAAATGTAGAACGTTTCCATCCTTGCCTTTCACATGGGCAAAGTGTTGCTTAAGAGTTTCGAATTTGTCGGATAAGTTCAACAACGATCGGCGCAGTGCGGCGCGGGAGCACAGTAAAGTATATCTCCTCTCATTCAAGAAAGTGCATTTTCTTCCCTTTATTTCTTCTTTTCGTAAAATCTTCTTCGTGCGTCTCATCGTCATCGTCACATCTCCCTCCTGTACGTTCAAGTTTTGGCTGGATCGTAGAAAATCATCGCCCGTTGCCGTACGTTATACATATTTCGATCTTGTATTATAAGCTTTTAACCAATTTCAGAAGATTCGTTATGCCTCTTTCACGTTTCTGATTACGTGTGTTTATTTGTAATGTAGTTGTAATCTTTAATCGGTTGCTGATACATGTCTTTATAAACGTTTACGAGATCGTTCAGGATAACCTGGCTGATCGATCGCCACCCTACCGGCAGCTGGCGCTATTGCGCTGCTGTTTCAAAAGAGAATATACGGGAAGGGAAGAAAGCATACATCTCCCTTTCTCGAGTCAGATTATCGTGAATGATGAATCATATTTAAGTGTCCGTAGATGATAGCGTGAATTTATGTTCGTAGTAAGGCGCGTGTGCGAGAAATTATCTATCGCTCTACCTATCACAAATAAAGACACCACAATAAATAATTATGGTTTGCAGCCTGTTCTTGTTCAATTCTCGAATATAGTCTGGTAAGAGAATGTACTTATCGAGTATCGTGCACGCATCGCATCCTTTACTTGTACGTGTACGAATCTTTAGAGTTATATTGTACATTGATTAATCTTTTTCGGGTACTTTCCAAATATATTGTCGCTAAGTGAGACATTTGAGCATTAGAGCGTTGTTTAGACAGTAATTGCGTACACGCGATGAATATTCTTTACCCGATATCTCTTACGTGTGTTTTGTCTTGACTTACCTTGATTTTACGTGGATACGTCTACAGTGTACATACAGTTCCAATACGTGCGTCGAAGTGGAACGCACGTTACAGCTCTCCCCCTCGTTAACAGTCGCTTTTTCTCCAATCTTTTAGGGTGCACCAGGGATCAGTTCCAGTGCGGAAATGGAAAATGCATCAGAGCCGATCAGAGATGCAACGGATACATAGACTGTGACGATGGCTCAGACGAACCGGACGAATGCGGTGAGTCCTGCGAACGCTTCACTTTTGCTCTTTCTCCTTCTCCCTCTCCCTCTCTCTCTCTCTCTCTCTCTCTCTCTCTCTCTCGCTCCCTGATTTTCTTTTATACGCGATCTTCTCTAAAAGATACGCAAAGTGATATCCGAGTCAACGTCGTTAGTTAGAATCTATTGCCCAAATTATTAGGTGTACTAATGAATAGCCCAATTTCTTGCAAAGCCACTATAGTGGCGCATTGTGCCTAAGAGGTTAATTACTTAAATTTGAAAATAATTTTAATCACTCCTAACTGCTTTGCAAGCTCTTTTCGCGTTTGCGCCGAATTTGCATCGTGCAGTTTCTCCAAATCATCGTTGTCCTACTTTCGTGCGCCTCCAGGGCGTTGTTTGTTGTTCAGTCAGAAATCATCGCTTTTGAACCGCTTAAACCAAAATACACATACATCGTACAATACAATATCTTCTCCGGGGAAAGAACAAATTGATTTGCATTCCTTTGCTGGGCGTTTTCCTTATTGGAATTCGTAGAGAATACAGGGTCGAATATGTTTATTATTTGTTGCCACTTCTGACGCTATCATAAGCGGCGTCAGAACTATTCACGTGGGTGGACGATCGGTGGGCCAGCGTTTTTACGGGTGGGCCATATTCACCTCTACGATCGAACTTGTACCTCTTTTTTTGTTTTCTCTTTTAACATTAATTTTAATTTTTTTTTTTCGTTTAATATTAATTGTAGAATTTTAATTATTACAATAACTTCATATAAGAAAAGCTGAAAACTTAGACAGAATAAGACAGCATAATTACGCTAAAATTTTCTAAAATTTTAAGGTGGACCAAAGGATGGGCCAGGACTCACCCAGGCCCAACCCTTGGTGCCGCCTCTGGACGCTATTAAACTGAATATTTTTGAAAGTTATCTTAGGCTTTCCGGTATACCAACTATCATTTTTAATAGCTATATGTCAACATTATACATGTAACTGCAAAAGAGCGGAAAAATCAATTGATCTTAAAATTAATTTCGTACCTGCTTAAAACAAATTTGGATTATTTATTTGTACACCTAATAAATCGCGACTCAAGATGGCCTTCACAGCTCCTGCATTAAATATACATATCATGTTGCTCCCCGCTTTCTCTCATTCTGTTATTCGTCTACTAGACACGAGTACTCACCCACCAGATGGCCCGGATACTGACCCTAGGCCACACGATTGTCCTGCTGGTCGATTTATGTGCGAATCGGACAAGTCGTGTGTACCCGAATCCGCCATTTGTAACGGAATACCAGAGTGTAGAGACGGTTCGGATGAGCGGGATTGCGGTAAGTGTTCTTTATCCTCGCGAAATACTAAAAGTCTCTCGAAAGTAAGTAACGCGATCTCCGAACACTATCTAATACCACATTTGTACGCGTGGAAACGACACGAAGATACCAATGTTCGATATAAAAATTGGGACAGTTGTTAAAAGATCTTTGGATCGAGCGGTTGAGCCGCGCGTTGAAAAGAAAGAACTACGTAAAGTTATCTTACGGCTTTCGATGATCATTACTAAAGTGAGCTTAAAACCCGAATAAAAGATTCCATCGACGAATGCGCGTCCGGGGAATGGAAATGCGATTACGGAGGCTGCGTGGATCTTAATCGGCGTTGCGATCGAAAGATCGATTGCCCGCACGACGACAGCGACGAGACGGATTGTCGTGATTACGAGAAGGTG
Source organism: Tiphia femorata (assembly GCA_944319695.1). Taxonomy (NCBI): domain Eukaryota; kingdom Metazoa; phylum Arthropoda; class Insecta; order Hymenoptera; family Tiphiidae; genus Tiphia; species Tiphia femorata. The sequence continues at coordinate 10,647,108 of OX090902.1, forward strand.
GAAACGAATCGCACTAGTTGCGCCCAACACCAATGGACGTGCGAGAATGGAGATTGCATACCGTTGCAACAACGATGCGACAAAAGGATCGACTGCCCGACAGATATGTCAGACGAGCTGGATTGCAGATACGAAAGTCGTGAGTTTTTCAGTCGGCCTGTGAACGAGAAGCTTAACGAGAAACGCAAGTGTTGTAACGAAGACTGGTGCAGTGACTATCACCGATTAACAAAACAGTGTCTTAACGCATAGTTGTGCATGTGGCGTGCTTGATATGCTTGACAAGAATTGACGGTGTGCCTGGTATGGATTGACGTGATTCGAGAAGGAATTGTATGAGAAGGTTAACAGTTGACAATTGACAATTGGGAATAAACACCATTGTGCAAGTTGTGTATTGACAGTGGCCGAAATTGACAGATCTAATAATGGTCGTAACATATGGTCGTACGAAATCTCTTTCCTTTTCTCTTCTTCCCTTGTCTTTCTCTCTCTATCTGTCTCTCTTTTATTTTGTTTTTTTCAATACGTTTGTAGAAATGGTGCACAATATTTAACGTTCACTCACCAGAGAACTAATCGCTATTAACGAAAATACTGCCGACACGTTGTACTTAACGACGACGCGGTGTTCTCTAATTTTTCAAACTGTGGATAATTGGTATTAACAAGTAAACAATATTATTAAGTTGCGCATAGGAATTATTATCGTGTGTATATCTACATACAGATATGTATATGCATTACTTTGGTTTCCGCAATAGGTCCATCTTCCGGAGGATCTGGTCTCAACTTGAAAACCTACCCGAGTGAACAAGTAATAAAGCAAAGTAAGTATGTACAAGGATGCATTCTTTTATGTTCGGAAAACTTTAGGAGATTAGTAACCTACAGATACTATAGTGCCAATTTTACATCTGAAAAATTATTTTTCTAACGATAATTTGCATCACGATGCACGTGTTTTTTTTTAATGCAATCAAGTCAACTATGAAATGAACTAATGAAACTATCTGTTGTTTTTTCTTGCCGCGGTTAGATCCGGCGAAGGAAGGTAAGGTTTAGCGACGAAATAACAAAATTGTGATTAATGCACTGCGCGCCATTTTAAACCCGTTATACATACACATATTGTACGTTTGCTCACAAGAGCATTATAATTAGCTAAATGGCATTTAATGTTTCACGTTTTATTGTAAAGTTGAGTAAAATATAAAAGCAGTCTATTATGCAAAGTCAAAAAGTAACGTCGGGTTTTTGGAATCAGAGATGTTGTCGTGTTTTACACTCAATTACGCTCTAAATGATCTCTCAATTAGAATATATATGCGAATTCTAAACGCTATTACTTCAATGCGTGAACTAACAAACTACATGTATGGTTGTACTGAACTAGGTAAAACTCTCTTGAAATATCAGACACCGGCTTTGAAAGTAACGAGTAAGGAAATGTGTGTAAATTATAACTTATAGATAACAGATCTTGACAATACTCTTTCTCCATGTGATTACGCGTATTATGACGATAATAAAGACGTGAGGAAGCGCTTTGTTAGAAGAATATGTTTAATCTGTGTTATATTCGTTAATTTAAATCTGAACTAATGGTACAAAGGATATACGCGTATTAGCTAACATCTCGTTGCTAGCAAGCTGCTAACTAAAGCAACGTAAATTTAATGAATAGTAGAGTACAGTATGGTTTTCTGATTAGGTCGTGAAGTGGTTTTCCAATGCCGTGACGAAGGACCGCATCGCGCACGAGTGCAATGGACTCGTGGCAATGGTCTGCCCCTACCTCCTGGCAGTCGCGACTCGAATGGGCGTTTGGAAATACCGAACATCAAATTGGAGCACGCAGGAGTATACATCTGCGAGGCCACCGGTTACCCTGTCTCTACCCCAGGCCGTCAACTCAGCGTTTACCTCACTGTAGAGAAGTGTACGCACGTCTCAACGATTTCCATCCTTCGATTTTTCCTTTTCCACCTTCTCTAATTCTCTCTATAAGAAAAACCGTTGCATATTTTTCAGTCGAAGAACCTATAACTAGACCACCCCAAGTGTGCAAGTACGAAGAAGCTACGTGCAGCAATGGTGACTGTATCGACAAGTCGTCGGTGTGCGACGGCAAATTCGATTGTACGGACGGATCGGACGAGATGCGATGCAGTAAGTCTTGCTTCACGTAAATCTAAACTCTGAAGAATTTTCAGTAATATTATATGCTCGCCTTTACAGGTTTGCACGGCTGCGAGCCCAACGAATTTCGCTGTAGCAACAAGCAATGTGTCTCGAAGTTATGGCGATGCGACGGAGACAAGGATTGCGCGGATGGCAGCGACGAAGAAAATTGCGCCCCAGCGCCGCCTGGCTCACCCTGCCGGTACAATGAATTCGCTTGCACCAGCAACGATCAGTGCATCCCAAAAAGTTATCAGTGCGACATGGAGAGAGATTGCTTGGACGGTACCGACGAACTCGGATGCTGTTAGTATCATCGTCGATTCCCAATTATCATTCGGCTCTGGGTTCGCGTGAATTCATCTCTTCGTCAATCTTCCTCTTTTTCCAGCACCGGTCTACATCGTGAAGAAGCCACCTCCCATGGTGCAACTTGAGCCAGGCGACTTATTGTCTCTGACTTGTTCGGCAATTGGTGTACCAATTCCAGAGATCAACTGGCGTCTTAATTGGGGCCACATACCTTCTAAATGTAGTACGGTGTCGGTAAATGGTACTGGTACATTGACCTGCCCAGACATCCAGCTGGAAGATCAGGGCGCGTACTCCTGCGAAGCCCTCAATGTCGGTGGCTTTGTGTTTGCCGTACCCGATGCCATTCTCATCGTAAAGCAACCGCAGGATGTCTGTCCCAAAGGAAAATTCAATGCCGAGGCACGCACACCGGAAGAATGCATCTCGTGCTTCTGTTTCGGAGTAGTGAACGAATGTCGTAGCGCCAATCTTTTCACATATCAGATACCGCCACCGCTCGATCGTCATAGACTCGTGTCCGTAGATACTTTACCAGAGCTGAAGATCATGGGTGATTTTGGTCACCACGTGGACCTTCAATCTTACGGCCGAGATGGCGTCCAAACAAGTGGATTCCTTACGAACGATATCAGTGATTACCTCGTACCCTATTATGCATTACCAGAAGTCTACCATGGTAGTCAATTAAAATCTTATGGCGGATACTTGAGATACACCATCCGTTACACCGGGAATGGAACGCCTAACTCCGCACCCTCAGTAATCTTGAGTGGTAACAATAACATTCTCGTACACAAGGGGAAACAGCTAACGCCCGATTACGAAACAGAGGAAACCGTGAGATTCTTCTATGGGGATTGGTACAAGCGCGAAGGAAGGAACGATGTACTAGCCTCAAGGGAGGATATTATGATGACCTTGGAGAACGTCGATAACATTTTGGTGAAGTATGTCTTCGATGAATACATACGCACTTTTCCACGCGACAAGGTCCCTGCCCAAATAATGAACTCGCGTTTTTACATAATTTTAGGGTGAAATACGACGACTCGCCCCAGCTGGATGTACGTATTGCCAACATTATAATGGACACCGCGGATAAGAGAAATACTGGATTAGGAACGGCTACTTACGTAGAGGAATGTCAATGCCCGACCGGTACGTATGAACAAGAATTGTACGTAGTCATTCTTTACTTGCAATAGTATAGTGATATTGGACGATAAAATTTTAGGATACAGCGGTTTGTCTTGCGAACATTGTGCGCCAGGATACACGAGAAGCAAAACTGGAGCATGGCTTGGTAGATGTTATATCGACGCACCTCCTTGCCCACCAGGATACTATGGGGATCCGTCGAGAAATATTCCTTGCCAGATTTGTCCGTGTCCTCTCACAAATCCATCTAATCAGTAAGATCTTACATTACAGTAAACATTTTCGACGCGGCGCCGCTTGTTAAGAATAATTAAGAAACATTACGAATAGATTTGCCCGCACCTGTCATCTCGGTTCGGATGGACAACCGACCTGCGATTGCCCAGCTGGATACGTGGGACGGAGGTGTGAGCAATGTGACAATGGGTATCAAGGTAACCCCCTTGTATCCGGAGGCATGTGCGTGGCAGTGCAGCAGTGCGATCCTCACGGTAGTCTAAGTCCGAATGCAGATTTACAAACAGGACAATGTCGATGCAAGGTATCGTGCACACATTAATGCGATATACTCCCGATTAATATTACTTCTTCTTGTAATCTCATGTCGAATCTTTATTATCGCCATTGCGTTCACTTCTCTTGGACGCCTATCTAATGTTGGACATGTAAGTACTGAACGCGTAACGTAAAAGTTACGTCGATCGACATAGATAAATAGGACAGCAAAGAAACTAATGTAAATTCCAGTGTTTCTACTACACAGAGTTTCACGAAACATTGCTAATCTATACAGTTGCGATGTATATTTTCAGCAATACGCAACCGGTCTCACTTGCAACCAATGTAAGGCGAATACATTCAGTCTGGCATCCACGAATCAATTCGGATGCATTGGCTGTTTCTGCATGGGCATTACCAACAAATGCGTGTCTTCTAATTGGTATAGGAGTGAGGTAAATTTAAGAATCGGGCACATGCGATGTAAGATTGACAAATACTTTTCAGCAGTCAAGAAGCACACGTCATTTTACAGATTCGCGTATCGTTCACCAGTTCTACCCGTGGATTCTCTTTGATCGAGTCCAGAAATAGTGATACTCAACCGATAATAGAGGACATCAGGTTAGACACTATCAGCCGCGAGATAGTATACAACAACTTCCCGAATCGCGGAAGCAACGATGTGTACTACTGGCAACTTCCCAGTATCTTCCTAGGGGATCAGATAGCATCATACGGAGGAAACTTGAGATACACCGTTAGATATGTCCCATCACCTGGTGGTCAAAGCTCGAGAAACAATGCCGCCGATGTTGAATTGATAAGTGTGAGAGAAGCTTCTTTACTTGTTCGATTAGACATATACAAGGAAACGTACGGTATTAATCGCAACTTGGCTTACAGGCGAATGACATAAACTTGTTGTACTACTCACGGGATTCACCGGAACCAAATTCTCAGCAATCATTCACCGTCTCCTTATTGGAACAATATTGGCAGCGCAACGACGGCACTCTGGCCGACAGAGAACATCTTCTAATGGCTCTAGCTGATGTGCGCGCCATAAGGATTAAGGCTACTTATACTACTCACACCGACGAAACTGCGTAAGCATACTATACAAACTGTTAGCCACGATGTGAGTATCGGGCATGTGATAGTGAAAATTCACGTCCACAGTCTTTCATCCGTATCTTTGGACACGGCTGAAAAGTACAACACTGGGAGAGCACGAGCAGTTGAGGTAGAAGAATGCACGTGTCCCGTGGGGTACAGAGGACTTTCGTGTGAAGATTGTGATGTCGGGTATACGAGGGCTATGGAGGGCTTATATCTTGGTATCTGCGAGCCTTGCCATTGTAACGGTCACTCTAGTCAGTGCGAGCCGGAAACTGGTATTTGCGAAGTATGTATCTTTCGCGAATAGGCCATCCCGATTGGGAGTAACGAATGAATAGAACTTACCTCGGAGCAATCCGCACATGTTTTCCTAACATAATCATTTTCTTTTTTCATTAACAACATGATTATTCCAAATGTATACATTTCAGAACTGCGCGCATCACACTACCGGAGAAAATTGCAATGTATGCGAGGAGGGATACGAGGGTGATGCTACGCGAGGTACACCCACTGATTGCGTTTACAGGGGTGACGTACCACCACCTTGCAGATGCGACCCAGCTGGATCTCGTAGCAATGTTTGCGTAAACGGTAGATGCGAATGCAAGAGGAACGTAGAAGGGCCTGAGTGTAATCGTTGTCGTCCGTCAACGTTTGGTTTATCCAAAGAAAACTTGGATGGTTGCAACGAATGTTACTGCAGCGGTCTTACCGATCAATGCCATGAAAGTTCACTCTATATCCAACAAATTCCAATTGGCGTTTACGATTCTCAGCACGGCTTTACTCTCACCGACTCGTAAGTTGTCATCCCACCCTGGCTTTCGTGATATTTCGGGTTTTGCGTAGGTCGCCATTCAATTGGAGCCTATAAACAATTTTGTAGGTCGAGGAGAGATGTGATCGATGACGGTTTCGAGTTAAACGTTGCGATGAACGAAATTGGATATCGTTACCCCGATGACAGAAGTCGTAGGCTATTTTGGTCGTTACCACCTATATTTACCGGCAATAAAATCAAAAGCTACGGTGGCAATCTGACGCTGACTCAGCAGATCACCACGCACCCGGGCGCTCAGAGTTACAAAGATCAAGACATTCTCCTGATTGGCAATGGCATTACACTGTTCTGGACTAATCCACAAGACATTCATCCTGACATACCATTGGTACGTGTAAAGAGACGAAAAGGCAGAAGGCGCGACTATTGATTTTACACCGTCTGTTTTTACGATAGACTTATGCCGTACCATTGAGAGAAACCGAATGGAGACGTCTGACAACAGAAGGGCCACGAAGTGCTTCTCGCACAGACCTAATGACCGTACTTTCCAATCTGGAAGCCATTCTTGTACGAGCCTCGCATAGCGATAGAATGGCAGCAACGTACATTAGCGACATTAGTTTGGACACTGCGGTTGAACATGCCAACACGAACAGACGAGCAACGCAGATAGAAGCCTGTCGTTGTCCCACTGGTTATATTGGAACGTCTTGCGAGAGTTGTGCGCGTGGATATTATAGAGATACAAGCGACAGGTCATTTAGCTTTTTAGGTTCCTGTAATCTTTGCCCGTGCAACAACAATGAAGAGAGCTGCGAGATCAACAGGTCTGGCCACGTCAAGTGTCATTGTTTGTCGGGTTATAGCGGCCAGTATTGCCAAGACACGGGTAAGTAAAGTTTGTATTATTAACTCGATACTCTTTATGCTAATTGCATGAGATTGTTCCCGGAGCTAATTTTACACACTTTTTCTTTGGTATCGTGGAATAGCTTAATTTCCAATAAATAGCCTGAAAATGACAATTTAACATATATGTACACCATTATGTATATATATATATACCTTGCATGATCATATTTTGCATGGACTAGTCGAACTCATGGTAAGTCTAATGCCGATGAAGGAACGAACCAAAGCCTACACAACCATCAAATATACATGCAGCTATAACTATAATCCAGCTACATATTACATCTATTTTAAACTGTCACCCTTCGAGGGGCTTCCGTTGACCGCAACAGGCTCTAATCCTAGCGCTGTGCAACATAGTAAAAAGAAGGGAACATTCAGGGAATGGTACGTTCACGTCAAGGAAAGTCCATGCAACGTCGAATGCCACATTCTCGACCGCGATGGAAAAGCATTGGTGAAGATAGCGACGTCTATTACACCAGGTTTGGGGGACTATATGAAAACATGCTTTCGCATTCGTCTGTCGTATGAGCAGTTGTCTGCAACGCAGGGAATTGGCATTTACGAATGTTCGTCGTACTTTATTGTGGGATAAGGAACCGTGAACTGTAGCTATGCTTAATTTAACAAAACTTCTTAACCGGTATTTGTAAATTGTACCGTCATAAACAGTTGCACAGCCGAACACTATAAATTACGATCATTGTCAGCACGTTCACTTCTATGTATCATAACGATATAATTAAAGGACGGAAGATCCAAGAGCTTGGAAAGGGAATAATCTCGGTAAATGTGCTATTTGTTAAATTAAAAATAAGGTACAACGAAAAAATCTTGTCCGAGTGTCACGATTCTCCCGAACGCGAGGGTTATAACTTCGGCCCGAGTGAAGTGAACCCTTTCCACGTGAATTCCTCAAAATGATGAAGATCCGCTCGTGCTGAACTCTAACTTAACTTCTACCCGTGACCCGGCGGTAAAAGAGACGCGGTAGTCAAATTCGAAACGAAAAGAACACAGCGGTATTGGGCGCCAGTTGCTATTTCGGCAACGGCAAATCGGACCTTCCCCCACAAAAATGCAGAGAGGTCCCCTTTGTTGAAACGATTGAGGAACGCGATTCTTTTATGGACTTCTCTGATAGTTCCACACAAACAGTTACACTAATGTCGCACAGTTGAAACGTAGGCGTCAATAGTAATTGCCTGCAAATGTACAACGTCTTACGGCAACAGATAAGACGATTATTCTACGTTTTTACCTAAGGTCCGATCTAATGCCCTAACAGTTGTTCCGTTACCGAACGGAGATTGTTGTTGTTACATGGGCAAATATTACAGGAACCTAAAAAGTTAAACAACATTTTCAACATAATCCACTCCCAACACGTGTACATTTGTCTCATCGTTCCTCTATCTGTCTTATGCCCCTAGTGTACAATTGTTTTGGTTGCTGTTGGGGCCACACTTACACCTAAATCTTGACTTCGCCTAATCTATTTTTTTGAATTTGATTTTAATTTCGTGAAAGCGTATAATAACTCTTATCGTGACGATGCAGAGGCAGCAACTAGCTTGTAATCTCGTATTTATAAAATTGTATTGTCAGAGCTTTGAAAATCGCTTAAACATCGTCGTGACTGTTACAAGTAGGACACCTTGTGCGCAGTCGTGTCGAAAACTTACTTTCCGTATTTGTGATAAGTATATTTACAGTGGCAAGGAAAGCTTCTACGAGTTACTGGTAATTTTACATTTACGGTATCCATGATATCTATGTTTGGCATGTATTAACACTAGATTGCCCGAACTTTTTTTATAAACACGATTTCCCATTTGAAACAGTCAAATTGACTGGTTTCGGGCAATCTAGTGTTAATGTACCATTCCTGTCTTAATGTTTAACAGCTTCTTCTTAATGTTACCTACATCCTTGCATATTAAAATAATATACTATATACCTTATTTAGTTTATTTCAAATAATTATAAGCGGCATCATTTTTGCTCATCATAGTTGACTATCCCGTGACGGAACCGCCACCAGGTCCGCCCATTCCACCTCCAAGGATTGTGGTGCACATTCAGGAGCCAACATTCCAAATTGTTCATACAGGAAATACCGTTAGATATCATTGTACCGGCACTTCTCTGGATAGCGTAAGTTCTCACCGGCTCACTTACTTATCTTGATAATGCACGCTTGTATAAAAACCTATGCTCCTATTATCATTAGGACGCTGTACACATTCGATGGGAGAAAGAAGGCGGACAATTGCCATCGGGTAGAAGCATAGATGACACTCATGGTCTACTAATTATCAGGGACGTCAAAGTATCCGACAGTGGCATATATGTCTGCCAAGTCAGCGATGGAATAAATATTGGAATCAAGAAGGTCACTCTAACAGTTGGAGGTATGAAATACTGCTTCTCACACAATCATATGGTAACAGCTATATTTTTTACAAATAATATTGTACATTTCTCATGGATGCAGCATTTTTGAAAAGCTTACTCGACATACCAGGTAGTTCGAATGAATAAAAACTAAGACAAACCTTCCCTACATTGCCCTATAAGAAAAAATGTCAATAGAACGTAATAGAGCCTTGTATAAAATTCTAGGGAGCAATTCCGTAGTACCGAAGGCCACCATTACGCCGATTTCTGCGAGTGTACAAGAGGGTGATCCAGTGGAATTTCATTGTGAGGCGAATGGCAATCCACCACCGGAAGTGGAGTGGATCAGGGTTCATGGTATTATGAGTCCAGAGGCTACATTTTACAATGGCGTCTGGAGGCTTCCAGCAGCTTCGAAAAGCGACGCAGCAGAGTACAAATGCATAGCCAGAAATACTATCGGTGTGGACGAAAAAACTACTATTCTATATGTTAGAGGTACGTATACGTCGATAGAGTAGAAAATATTACCTTATCATACGTACATTCAGATTTGAGTAGATCTCATTTGCTGTATTATGGTGTTCATTACCTGATGTTTGCAGATAACCCGAGTAAGCCACCTACTACAGGCAAACCGCCGATCATAATTCCATCGGAGTGGACAGGTACAAGTGGAGATACCGTGAGGCTCACCTGTACACCTTCCCAACGTGCCAATATCACTTGGACACGATCGGGTGGTTTGCCCCTACTACATACTGCCAAACAACGCGATGGAGTCTTAACCATTGTAAACGCTACACCTTACGACGCAGGCGAATACGTATGCACAGCAACTAGCTATCGAGGAACAGAAACAAGCGCTATAGCCAGAGTAACAATAGTGCAACGAAGTAAGCCAATAAAAGTGAAACCTGAAAGACAGGTGGTATCGCAAGGGACGATTGCCGAAATACGTTGTATTACGGGCGGAGAACCAGGACTGCAAGTGAAGTGGAGTAAGCATACAGAAAGCCTTGGCTCTAATGTAGAACAAGTAGGTGACACCCTCAGAATCATCAATGCTCAAGTATCCGATCGAGGTGTATACATCTGCCGCGTGTCTGGCCCTAGTGGCACCCACGAAGCAAGCGCGATTATCGAAGTAGAACGTATGTATCAATGCTTTTATGATTTTCTATTCAACTTTCTCATATGAGGAATGTGTTCTCACGTATGAAATTTCGTGCATGTAGCACGCGAAGCTCCAGCCCTGGAACTGTATCCGCGGGATGTGCACACTGTCCTACTAGGAGGCTCGGCCGACTTGCAATGTCGAGCAATAGCCGGTCTTCCTCTACCAGAGCTTCATTGGTCTCGGCAAGATGGTCGCCCATTTGGTTATAACGTCGAACAGCTTCCTGGTGGACTCTTGCGGTTAACAAATATAACAATCAACGATGGTGGCTCTTACTTATGCTCCGCCTCGAATGAAGTTGGTTCAACCTCCGCGATTGCACACATAGAGGTGCAATCCCTGCCCGTTATTACAATTTCACCAAAGAATGGTATTTTGCAAGTAAAGCTTGGAGATAGAGTAAGGCTAATGTGTAGCGCTACTGGCCATCCACAGCCAAATGTCGCTTGGAGCAAGCATATCAATGGATTGGTGGACATTTAGTAAGCGAATTTCTTTAACCATTATCGTTCGTTCGTTTTCGATTTGGCAATAAAAGGGCACCTTGATTTAAGAGCAAGTACTACTTTTCGTATTTCGTTTACAGTGATCCTTACAGTAAATCGGCAGTAACGCCACTCAGTGCAGTGCACGAAATACTTTCTGTTTCCCCGCACGATGAAGGATCGTACACGTGTCGAGCTACCAATCCCGTCGGGATAGCAGAAGAGCGTATTCATATACGCATCGAAGAAGAAAACGAGGTTGATTATCCACCTTGCAGAGGTGACATGCCTTGCACCGTCGATCGTAGGCCGTCAACGGATTACGGAAACCATGTATGTTTTTAGTAAATATGATAATGAAGAATATGAACTAATCTTCGGAAAATGATGTATTTATTAACATAATCACATTTCCACGAAGGGCTCTACTCCGAATGGTGGTGTTTTAATACCGGAAGACTTTCTGAGAATTCCCAATGGTGGAAAAGTGGAAATGCGATGTCAAGTACTTGGTCCGGACGGTAATCACATTTACCTGGATTGGAAGCGAAGTGATCATCGTCCGTTGCCAGAGGGTAGTAAAGTTCATAATGGTGTCCTAAGCATTCCCGCGGTAGACAGGAATTCTGCAGGAGAGTACATTTGTCAAGGTTTGGATCCTACAGGAACTGTTCTCTTTAGAGCCAAGTCCCATTTGGAGATTATATGTGAGTCGCAGAAAACTTTTCTAAAACCATTTTGCTGGCGTAGAAAGCAGTTTTCTCATGTTCCAATTTTTCTTTACAATCCCATTTAGCACCACCCAGAATAGAATTAAATCCAACACGACAAACTGTCGGACCTGGCGAGAATCCCTCTATAATTTGCACAGCGACTGGTGACGAACCGCTGACCATCGAGTGGGAAGCTATTGAACGCTCACTACCGTACTCTGTTTCTCACAGGGGTGGTATGTTACAATTCCACGGTATCACGTATTCCGATGCTGGAAAATATGTTTGCAAAGCATCCAACAGTGCTGGTGTAGCCGAAGCGGTAGCCGAGGTTCTAGTGAATGGTTAGTCTGTAATTATTAGGTCTAAGGGAAAGTTCTGTCGTTTTTTTCTAAAGAGAAAACAAAATGATTCGCGTGGCACCCAAACAGAGAGCTTGGACACGAAACCGAGCCTTTTAATGTGATCCAAAGCAGTGGTCTGATGAGTTCCAAGCTAGAAGCCCGCTTCTGTGGAAGTTAACGTGGGATTTGTCCTGATCATACTGCGTAGCACTTCGTCATTGACGTCTGATGGCCTTCCTGATCTGGCTTCATCTTTCAAAGAAAAATCATCCGAACGAAATTTCCAAACACGTCATACAAGTTTTTTTTTCCCCCTCCATCGCGTTATTCCCTTTTTGGAACTCATACAACATACAATGTCTTAAGTGCACTTTTTCTTCACTCATGCCGACAGTTCTACAAGTTAAAAAAGAACTGACTAAAATACGAAAAAATGTGTATAAATCAGCAATCATATACTAATCTAACTGTTTAAACCGACTTCAGTCGGATCACAATTCTTGTTAAGGATCGACAACGCATAAAAGTGCACGTGTTCAAGAACGACAGAATCTTCCCTTATACCTAATAATATGGCACATTTTATCCTACGGGCATGAAACCAAATATGTCAATTTCAGAACATTCGTATGACGATAGAAGTGTCCATGCGACACAGAAGGATGTGGTAACGTACGCCGGTAATTCTGTACGATTGCGATGCGAAGTACAAGAGCGTGCAACGATTCATTGGAGCAGAGAAGGACAACAACCATTACCTCGTAATGGCCGTATTGGAGAGGATTACCTGGAATTAATGCAAGTTAGACCGGAGGACAGTGGACGATACATTTGTGAAGTAGAAAATGCACGTGGAGTGTCCAGCGATTTTATTAATCTACGAGTTTTTCGTAAGTTTATGGGACATTTTGATGGGTTGTTCTTATGGAAATTCTTTGCACGGTGTATCTCTTTGTGACGAATTGCTCTTATGCTCACTTAACGTGTGCCAGTACGAAATCAATACCTAAAATCTGCAAAATGAAGTAATGATAATGGTCTTACATGACGAGCGGCCGTTTCCATGATAGTGTGATTTTCATTTTAGCCGCTTCCGTACCTGCTCTTACCATTGAAGCACCACAAGAGCCAGTAAACATCGGCGATACCATCGATATCCGTTGCTTATGCACTAGAGCTCATAATCCGCAATATCATTGGTCTAGACCAAACCATGTCAGTTTGCCAGCAAACGCTCAAGAGCATGGAAACATTTTACGATTGTCCGGTGTCACCGTTAACGACAGTGGAACGTACCGGTGTACAGTAAACACACACGAGGGCAGTTTTGAAGAGGACTTCAATCTTATAGTACATGGTAAGGTCTTATGAGATACATCCAATCAGTAGACTGAAATCGTACAAGAAAATTTGTATCTTACGTAATTACCCTTATGTACTCCCTTATATGATGTATTGCATGTCTAATTGTTTATTTCTTGCCTATGCTTACCAATCTCACCGGTGTAAGTAAAAATATATACTTTTTAACATTTCAAAAAATCATACATCGAAGAATTAGCGAACTATGAAAGAGGAAAACTTTTTTAATCACATCTTAGGTGGCCACAATGATGCTCCAGAGATTGAAACAAAGTTGGCTCCGTATGGTTCGAGCATTGAAATGGATTGCAAGGTTGATCTCGATGGGCCCCTTAAATTCCAGTGGAATAAACTTGGAGGATTGCTGCCACGTACTACACAATCTTTTGAGGTATTATAACTTTGGCCTAGTAATATATATGTCTTGAATATAAGAGTGCACCCCTATAAAGTGCAGCAGTTGTCCTTGCTCTGATGTAGGATCTTCTCTTTTGTGTTGTTTAGAACAAATTGAAATTGATTAACATAACGGCTGAAGATGCTGGAACCTATATTTGCATTGCAAACAATGCCCATGTGACAATCGAGGTACCCACAGTACTTGTTGTAACAGGAGTGGTCCCCAATTTCAGTCAAGCACCAAAGAGCTATATAGCATTACCGCCATTACCCGACTCGTACCTTAAGTTTAGCATTGAGATCTCCTTTAAGCCAGAAAGTCACAACGGAGTTATTCTATACAATGATGAATCTAGTCGTGACCACGGAGACTTTATAGCCCTGTCCCTAGTAGGAGGATATCCACAATTCAAGTGAGTACTACTTACCTGTCACGATAACTGTAAGCCTTTACACTATGCATTACAGAAAATTACTCAACTACTGTGATGTCTTAATTGATTGATGATTAAAATTGTTGTTCAGATTTGATCTTGGATCTGGCTCTGCCGTTATTAGAGCGGATAAACCCGTTTCGCTCAGCACATGGCACACAATCAAAATACACAGAAGTCGGAAGGAATGTACAATGGTGGTTGACGGGGAGGGTCCTTACAGGGTAGTTGCAACAGGCCGACGTCAAGGTCTTGACCTTAAGCAACCCTTATACATTGGCGGAGTTCCAAGTTACATCAACACTAATAGCCAAGCAGAAGTAAATACAGGTTTCGTCGGATGTATCAGCAGGCTAATCCTTGGAGAGAAGCAGCTTGACTTAATGGGTGATTCAACTGACAGTACTGGTATTACAAATTGTGAAACGTGTGCTGAAAACCCGTGTAACAATGGTGGAGTATGTCAGGAGGCAGCTACAAAGAATGGATACATGTGTTTATGCAGAGCAGGATATAGTGGAGTACACTGTGATTTTATTGGACAGTCATGTTATCCAGGTAAGATTATTAAATATATTGTATATGTGTAAAAGTGTAATTGTTATCCTTGTTAACGGTCTCAATTTTCAAACATATGTTCACAACATGATAATACCGTTAAAGAAAGTCAGACAATACCAAATTTTGTTTACCCAACTACTTAAAACAATAATTAATCAATACATAAAACAGGTGCCTGTGGGGAAGGCAAATGTGTCAATAACGAAACAGGATTTGATTGTTATTGTCCTTATGGCATAACAGGGTCACGCTGTGAACATTCTATGAAGATATATGAACCAGCGTTTCATGATAAGAAAGCATTTATTGCTCATGAAACACCAAAAGCTCTTAGAAGGTACGTCTAATTCTCTAATTAATTTGCATGAGCACGATTGTAAAGTCAATTATAATAGATGATCATTTAAAGTAATTGCTTTTAAGAATGGGCATATAATGTCAAAGAATTTTATGAATTTTCAACTAATAGTATTGATACGTACATATGGTACACATATATATTGCTCATGAAGACGTGATTATTGATTTAGGGCATTTGATTCACAGATATATTGTTTACTAATGATTAAATTATAAAAAATGAGTGGACCATTGGCAACTGATTCCCAGTATTCAATTACAGATTTGTGTTGTAATTTTATTGGGCAAGATTTATTCTCACATTTTTTAGAAAAGCAGTTTTATACTAACATTTCTACAAAGCAAATGTTTCAAAAATTTTTGTCATAATGTATTTTCTATCTCCGCAGTACCACTAAACTGACGCGCCAATACATGAGAGTGTAAAATACTCCAAACACCTTAACAGTGAAATTCTTTTCAGGGAAAGAAAGAGTTCAACTTCCACACACAGTCAATCACGATTAGGCAACGCACATCATAGAAACCCCCGATCCAGGCCACATCACCACAATAATCTGCACCACACAAAACATTAGGCTTAGCACGAAAATTATGCACATATAAATCAAAGCTATCGTAATATTGATTTGAACGATGTAGAACTACTGTTGAAACTTCAAGTGGTAAAATTTTTCTTTAACTCAGTTTGGTTTGCATATTCTTCATTTTTATTTCGTACGTATAATAGCAATAGTCAGGAGAAAGTAAATTAAACAGGTAACTACAATGAGTCTGCGTAGTGTGTAGTTCCTTGGAATGAACCTTATGGTGCTATTACATTAGAAGTTCTATCGTTGTATGAATTAATAATTGCGTGTTTGTATAGCTTATTAACTAATGCATTTATCGCATTATTTTAGTCATAGTAATTATTAAAAGTAATTATTAAATATTAAGTCACTGCCAAACCAGTTGCATTTAACAGTTCCATAAACGCTTAGAAATCTGAAAGCTTCACAAACTTTTAAAATGTCAACTATTATAATATCACAGACATTTATGCGATGCCTGCATATGTTAACATATAAAAAATATTTGTACTTATATGTAAGAATCCATACAGATATATACATATATATGTTAAAAAAATCTGTATATGGAAAAACGATATTCTCGATATATACAGGCTTTGGAGACCTGTGCCATATAAATATAATTATATAATTATATATATATAATTTATATATATATATATATATACAAATAAAATATCTTGAGAGCAAATGAAGATTGATGTGACAATTCAGATAATTTAATTTTAGGTATTATTTATACACACACGATTCATAATAACATTATGTACGCATTTTGCACAAGACATCACATTCAGTACTATTTTGTGTCTATTAGCACATATCATGTTTCTTTATTTTGCATACAAAACGTATTGTAAACGTCGGTGTGCCAGGTGAGTTTGCAAAATAGGCTGGAAACATTTGTATGCTATTTGTCATAATTTTACACTTTGTATCTGTAACTACTTCATATACTCTGTGCAGCTAATGCATAGTGATGTAAAACTAAACACGGCACGGAGCAACAGTTACAGCCATCTAATATCTGCAAACTGTTATTTGCACCGTATATGACTTATGTTTTTTTACAATGCTCTTGTGCAAATACTCGTACAGTACTCTTACTTGTGTAATATTATTCCACTTTCTTTTTAGCTTTACTGTATTGTTTTATACAGAATCAAAATTTTTATCAAATTGACAGACTAACGTAACATTCTACACCAATGTATCAGAAAAACAGTAGTATTTACAAAGCAGCCCTTACAGCTTGACCAACTCAGTTGAACCTCTGCATTATAACTACAAAGTGAGAATTTGAGTACACTTAACACTGCCTAAAATTCACTGATCAATATTTACTGCTTCGCTGCTATTCCTTATAATGAAATATTAAATCGATTTTCTTTGTGTCGTATACAATTATAGGCTTAAAATAGCTATGAACATTAATCCAATGGACGATGGAGATGGCATCCTGATGTATTGCTCTCAAAGTGATGAAGGACTTGGAGATTTTGCAGCCCTCATTATAAAGGACAAACATGTTGAAGTTCGTTACGATGTTGGATCAGGGATGGCTGTAGTAAAATCAAACTATGTTATACAACCTGGAAAATGGACGCATGTAATAATGCATAGAGACTTCAAAGAAGCAAAATTGTCCGTGAATGGAGAACCATTTGTAGAAGCTAAGTCACCTGGTTCTGCTCGTACAATGACACTGAATACTCCACTATACATAGGTGGCATTGATCATAGACGGATTACAATCACTCGCAACCTAAGCGTGAGACAAAGCTTTCGAGGTTGTATCAGTAATGTAAGTAATTAATATCTGTGGAAACATAGTATTGTGTTTGCTTACATGCTGAGTAGCATTTTGTAAATTCTCTATATTGTAACAGCTGGAAGTATCGTCAATGAACGTGGATATTTTAAAATCAGCAATAGATTCTGCAAATATCGAAGATTGTTCTGTACGGCATTTAAATGCAACACTTGCATATACTACTAGTACCACTAGTAAGACGATTACAACAACTTCGCCATTAACAAGACCACCGACCACACCATACAATCACTGCACATCGAATCCTTGTGTACATGGGTCGTGTCAAAACACTAACTCCGACTACTCCTGTACATGCGAATATGGTTATGTGGGAAGAAATTGTGAGAATGTATTAAAACAATGTGAATTGCTGGCACCGTGTAGAAATGGTGGAACTTGCACCGATCTCCATGGCTCTTACAAATGTGACTGTCGACTAGGTTTTAATGGTCCAAATTGTGAAAAATGTGAGTCTACAAATAAACGTCGCGTCTTTTAATTACACAGAGACTCAATGCACAAATGATACTTTGTGTCACATTGCAGTAAAATTTGTTTACATTCACAATTACTGTTTTTAAGCACACTCACAATATATTTTGAAATAGTGGCAGAAATTACATATGATGTTGCATTCCGAGGAGACGGCTGGTTGGAATTAGATAGATCTCTCATGTTGCATGAAGAAGAACGTGAAGTTTTAGGATTTGAAATTTCAACAAACAAAACAAGCGGTTTAATTATGTGGCATGGTCAAACACCAAACGATTTAAGTCCCGATGATTACATAGCACTTGCAGTTGTTGATGGGTAAAAATTATTGTTAAAAAGTGTAAACTTTAGTTAGCAAGGTATTCTCCATGTAAATATATTGAAGATCTACACACTATGTTGCCTAATATGTTTACATTTCCAGGTATGTAGAATATCAGTATGATTTGGGATCCGGTCCAGCAGTGATTCGTGTAACAGCACAAAGGGTGAATGATGGGGAACGACATAGAATAATTTTGAAGCGCCAAGGCAGTGATGGTAGCATTGAGTTAAATGGGGAACACACAGAAAGTGGTGTAAGTGATGGATTACAGCAAACCTTAAATACTAGAGGCAGTGTTTACTTAGGAGGTGTCCCCGACTATGCAATGGCTTACGGAAGATATCACGAAGGCTTTTCCGGTTGTATTTATACACTTGAAGTGCAAGATTCCGGGGCCATTGATATAGGCGAAAAGGCCATCAGAGGCATAAACGTTTCACCCTGTACTAGGTAAGCTATGAAGTGTCGTATTGTTTAGTTATTAGCTATTAATATTAACTAGTGCATGAGCAGAATAAACTTCCTGCAAAAGATGAGTTTTAATGTATTTCCCATATTGGATACAATGTTACACGCTGCATAGAGCAAGATGGATTCCATCCTCATTGGTGTTTACTGATGCAGATCCAGATATATTTGATGCGTTTGTACCACCACCTCCTGTAAACATTATTCATCCAAAACCAGCAGTAAATTTAGCTGCATGTATTGTTAAAGGTTACATTCCATTAATTGCACTTCAGAGTGTGATACTATTTATTGCAGAGATCCAACAACAGAGTGTACAGTTGGCAATGTTGTGTACAGATACTATTAATTTAATAAGATACTTGTTAAAGTGACTTGTATATTGTACGAATTATGTGAGGCTCATATTTATTTTTAAATGACAAACTTCATATTTTACACTTTTTTACATTGTTAATTAAAAAAATGTGTCCCTCTGTATACATATAATTACTACAAAGTAGTAATCAATTGGTAAATTATTTAATGCTTTTCTGGTAACCAAGGGAAAGCATTATGGTATGTATACAAATATGCTATGTCTTTTTAATTTTATTTCATTAAATCATCGCCTTATGTGAAAATGTAACTATGTTGACTAACATATAATTAGTATAAACATTTACGATACGATTAAAAGTAAATTATTATTTGTCCTCAGTGATCAAAGTGACAGAGATGGTTTACATAATTATCTTGGATGGACGAAATAACAGACTTCATATTGGATATGCAGGCATCATCTTTTTATCAAGCTTGGAGTATTGATTATTGGTATTTTTACTAATCAATTCTTGTATATTCATACTTTGAGCCAACTACATCTTCTATACCTGTAATTTTAAAACTTGGACTGCTAACAGTTATTAACAAAAAAATGCGTAACACATGTTACAAAAGAAAACTACATAGAAATTGATTAAATATGATATAATATAATGGAAATACGTACGTTTTATGCTCTAACGTTATATCTACTGCAAAATTTGCTTACAACTTAGTGAGACCTGTAAAGGGTTTATAAAGCAAGCTAAACATAGACATAATATGTTGTAAATGCTTGTGCAAAGAATGTTAAGTAATTAAAAAATTGTGCAACATCAGTTTCTAACTAAAAGGAAATGACAGAAAGGTGCAATTTGTCAAAAGGAATAGGAGTATAACACACATTGCACAGATATATGGCATACATTTTCAATAGTATGGAAATGCAACTATTTCACAAATAATAATACATTTTCTAGCAGTTTGTTTTTAAAACACTGGAAGTGAACAAGATCCTACGTTGGAAAAGTATCTCAAACTAAAATGAACCTACATGTATCTCATATGTGTAGCCATCTTAAAAATAGTTTATATGTTCTTCTAAGTACGTACAAATGTAATTAACTTCTTTGAGTTAAATTGCTTCATCTCGCAATTAGTTCATAACATGAGTATTGTCTTCATTGCGGAAATGCCTTTCAAAATATTATTCATGAATTCAACTGAAATATAGACAGCTAATACTCCGACTGATTAGAAAAAATACATGTCCACAATACTGCGCGTAGCATATCATTTTTCACTGCCAGTACTGATTTTCGGCATTTACATTTACAAACAGTTCATGAGCAATCTTAACACTCTGATGTGCTAGCACATGTGCCCGTTTGAATCCAATGTACGCCTGTGTGTGAATTATATTTTTCACATTGGAATCATAATTCTTTGTGTCCCTATATAATTTTGTAAACAGACTAAAAAGTAAAAGTGACACATAAAAATATAATTTATTGTGATTTGGCATGATGTGTACAAAACACTTTTGTTCCTGTGTTTACACTACATATACATATAGCAGTACATTATTTTTTAAACTTGAAAATAGAAAATACGAAATGTCAAATATGGACATGTTTCCTTGTTTTAAAATCGTATTTGATACTATTGAGTTTAGCAAGTGATTCTTCTATGCCTAGAGTATTGGTCTGACAGGATTCAGTCATAATCATTGGAGTGTTAACTTGCATGTAAGGCATCATAATCTACTTGCGAATCGATACGATAGAACACTCACTATAATAATACATTTTTAAATCCACTATAGTATCTTATATAAGAATAAAGATGTAATTATGCCAAACAATATCTGTCGCATTGAAAGTTGGGAAAGGTGTTTTGTGCTATTGGAAACACAGCATTTTCCATTATAGGATTTATTGCATTATATGTGAATGCAACTAACTCAGGTGTGCGAAGATATATTAGTATGTAAAATAATGAAAAGTGTAAGGTGCTACATATACAAGCAAATACTCATATTACACATTGCAATCTTTACTCATCGATATTCTATTGCATTCATATTTAGAGGAAATGTGCTGTACACACATGAAGGGTGATCTGAAAATTTATAATAAAACATTTAAATAATGTAGAATCTGCTATTAAACTTCTATATTTCGTCTGTGTATTATTGTATATTGAATTTTTCTATAAATGTATTTATAGAAGTTTGTGTATGCAATGCAGAAGACACGAAACAGCAAAATATTTCCATAATTACGATTGGTGCTAGTAAAATATGTTGTTAGTTATATAAAGTATTTGTATTCAATATATTCATGGGAATGTACGTAAGCACATGTAAACATTAGTTTCATAACTTGAATATGATTTTGTACTTTTTACAAGCATTATACTTATCGAACTGCGTATGATGTTAAATTAGAATATAATCAACAATTGGCAAAACGTTATCTACAGGCAACTTTTAAAAAATAATTTGTTCAAAGGTTTGCTATACTTCTTAGTCTTTGACTGTAAATCTATGTTAAGATGGCACATGTTATTGAAATCAATGATGGCAGATCATTACGATAAGAATCCTTATTGATCTTCGAGTATTGTCTTAGCTTATATAATTGATAAACAAAAAAATGATACACTAAAATTTTTTTAGGCATGCAGAATACATCCTGTATGTGACGTAGAACTGTTTGAAAACTTTTTATAAAGAAATTTGTTTCGGTAACTTTAAAAAATTCTTTATCCTTCATATTTGTGTAAACAAGCGTATCTTACATTTTATTTAGACAGTTTGTCAGTATAATGCAATAGATGTTTTATTAAGCAGATAAAACAATTTTTGGTGCATTTATAAATTATAAATAACATACCTGGCCATTAGTCAATTTTGGATATAAGTATTCCTGATGTGTACATAGAGTGTGACAGAATAATGAAGGAATAATGATAGAATAAGCTAACTGGGAAAGGCTCTACAAGTTCGACAAAGGCAACAGATTATAAGAATACGTCTATCACTTTGTATTGCTTGTCGAATCTTTTACTGCTCTTAGAACTTTATCAAGGTATTGTATATGATCATGTACAGAAAAACAATAGAATTGTATATTGCGCTTCTATATGCATACCATTCATATCAGAATAACTCGGACATATTATTCATTTGTATGAATGCTTCTGGATGTTGGTGCAACATTATATGCATAAATGATAAATTGAAAGTACACATCACGACATGAAAGTGTAGGTTGTATTGTTACACGCAATTCTTCAAAAAGAAATAAGACAATAAATATAATTTTCATAAGATGTTTCATTGATTTGCCTTGACCCAAGTTTACGCAATAATTACAGCACGTTATTAATCAAACATTTTGTATAGGTCTAGTTTTTAAAATGCAATCCAGATTTTCCTGCTCCATTCGTCCATGCCTATTGCTTAATAACTGTTAGTACATGTAATAAATTATTTATATCCTTATTATTACTTACAATAACTCGTAACATAAAATATTCAATATACCTGAGATTTTCACACAAATTTCTTAAAGTGTTTACAAAATATTGTATAAGATTTCTAATTAATCTTAGAATCTTTACAATTTGTATATTATAAAATGAATATACGTATATATGTTGAAGCCTGGTGACCTTATTCTGCAAGTATGAGGTACAAGAACTGGCACATGATTAAAAATCATAATGCACGTTAGTTATTCCATGTAATTACAATAGTTATATTCTAAAACCTTTGTAATACGCCGATTGAGTTGTATTTTCGTTTTCTATAAGCTCAAACAGTTGCTATTTGCTATAGATCAACCTTATAGCCGGATATAAAAGGAAGACCTGTACCCACTTTCCTTTGGTAATCGATATATGCTTCTCCAAAAAAGTTCAGTAATATAATCTCTTCGCCAAAGACGCGATTATTGAAAAACCACCATGACGTCAAAGTATAAGCCAAAAGACAAAATGGATTCTGAAGAATTAGCTGTAATAAGAATTGTACGCGATTTCTACAGAATGAAAGATACGTATAAACTTACGATTCAATATGTAAATTTTCAATTTTTGACTATTTTGTTACAGCTTAATAATTGAATACTAATTAATTTATTACATCATTTTCGATTGCATATGTGAATTAAATAAAGATTACCTGTGTTCCAATCGACCAATAAAACCATCCTACATAACTGGGATGTCTACAAAGGCGATACACACCATGCGTAACAAGTTCATGGTCCTTGTCTTTTGAACTTTGTACAATGTGATTGAAATTGTGCTTTGCAGTAAGGATCGCTGTTTTTCTAAGGATTTCACCGGAGATACACAATACTAGGCCGAAGTATGAAATTGACGACGGCTCCTTTACCTCTGGAAAGTAATGTCTTTCTACTAGAAATTCTATCCAGCTGGAACACATAGCCACGCCATAGGCAACGCTATGATTTAAAATGAAGCTATCGATAGATAATGCTGCTGGATTTGTCCATGAAATAGTAAAAAATTCAGAGAAATGAAATATCGCCAGCACAGCTACATAAGTACTAAAGGTTTGCCAAGAAGATGGGGCGGTAGCTGTCATTAAAAGACCAATAACAAATGCATACCCTAGGAGCAACGAACGTACGGCGACCTGAAATGTTAGATTAAATGGTTCATTCAATCACCCTGTGCGATATGGTATTCTCAAAGGGGTAATGCAGTAAAAGAGAAAAGTTACCTGGTATAAAAATCCACGGAAAGTGAAAAACACAAGAATGTTTAAGCAGCCGTACTGAAATAAATGCAAAAACCAAATATTTCGGAAGTACTCAATGTAGACATTATACTCTAACCTCGATAAAATTTCGGGAATAACGCCTGTCAATGCACCTACAAGAAAGCAAAGCAGGCTAATTCTTCCTTCGCGACACAGCATGTTTATGCCGCTTGGTAAATTTAAGATCAGATACGTCTATGTACTGTGGACATAACAGTGTGTCCTCAGCAGGGGATAACCGAAAAAGTTTATTCGAGGGTATTCGATTTGATTATTGTACATAGTTTTACATTTGCTTATTATATTTTTTATTAAAGACACGCATTGTAATTAAGTACGTATTACTGGTAAGGCGCGATATGCTTTTGTATAATATAGATCAAGTTACTACTCCATACCAGTAACTAAGAGTATTTTGTTTTCTTAACACTTGGCCAACCGAACGGCGAGATCTCCCGGTTTTGAAGTATGCCGCTTCATGACCAGGTCACCAGGGTCACCAGGGTTGGGTACACATACACAGAATCACTTGGATGTATGCAGGTGTCATATATGTACTACTACTATATCGCTAATGGCTGAAGAGGCGACGCAAACACCACGGTGCAGACATATGTATATCAACCTCTCACTCTCACCATAGTTATCTATTCTCTCACTTCGTATTTTGTCGCAACTGCGCATGCGTGCAGCTGCTAACGCATGCGCATATGTTCGAAAGTACGATGTTCTGTCTCACTTTCTCGGCGCCGCTCCCGCTTATAGGAAATATACGTGGCTAGCAATATAGGAGTATTACATATATGATGTAGTATGTACCACCGAGGAGAGATGTGTAAAAAGAGTCAGCGCATGCCGGTCTAGGGACGTCGGCCTCTGGACGAGGCGGGCGTAGGGATAATTGCAATACCCTGTTCGATCAACGAACTATGTTGATTGGCTATGTAGTTATGCCAAAGTGGCGCTGACCACCCAAAATTTACTAAAAGTAAATCTACAGTCTGCTATAGATATTTTCGTTACATGTGTATCTATGCTGTACAATGTTCATGACCACTAATGTCCTCATGTCCTCATACAAGTGCATACAAGCGAGTTAGAAATGATGGCTTGCGGTCGAGGTGCAATTTTATCTCTTTACCGGCAATTAATACAAGAAAGTAAAAAATGGAGTTCTTACAATTACAGGCAAGTTGAAAATATTAAAGACAAAATGTAGTCGGTGCCACATTGAAGATAAATATTTATTATATTTTCAATACTCTCGAAAGAAATCATCTTCATTTCAGACTTAATGTAGTTAAAACAAAAATTGTAAATTAAAGTAATATAACATTTTGTTAGTACATGAAATCTTAAATACTTGACGCTTTTAAATGGATTATTATATTATAAATTAGACATATATTTTAATCTTTATTTTCAATATCTTTATTTTCACATTTATATAAAACATAAAGGATACTCCTATGACAGATGAATATATGTTTGTTGTCTCTTACTGTTTCTATGTTAAACATCATGTTTTTGCAGAACATACGCTCTTCGTAAAATACGATATGAATTTCGAGAAAATCGAGCCCTTCAAGATCAACAAAGAATTAAACAGCAGTATGAGAGAGGTTTAGAGGCTTTAGCGATGATTAAGAGGCAAGTCATAATAGGAAATCTATATAGCACTAGGCCATTAATTATTGAAACTCAAGACATTGCAAAAAGGAACTCCGCCAAGCAATGAAACTATGGCAACGATATCCTATTTACTGTCAACTAGTACATGTATTTTTGATGCGACTATTTAAGTTGTAACATTGTAAATAATTTTTATATCATGATCTTTGTGCCAGCAGAATATCATTTACTCGCGTAAGAACATTTTTTGTACATGTCATATCGTGTACTTCCTTGTGTCAATGAAATGTAGAAAATATTATTTCAATTGTAATACGTATAAGTGTAAGGTTTTGTAAAAAAAATATTTAACAGTACCTGTTTTTAATAAAAAAACAGCTATTATTAATACTAAAGTGACTAATTATGCTATTATGCATACAAGAGAAAACATGTTTCGCTACATATACAATTAAAAAGTTTTACACTTTTGTTACGCATATTGACTATGTGCTAATATATGTAACTTAGCTATTAAGTGAATAAAATCAAAAGTTAAGGTGTTATCCGATGTTTGAAACAAGCAGCATTATAATTATAGTTTATTACTCGCATCACCCATTACATGAATACATAATGTATTTAAATTACACCCAATTTTAAATCTGCAGTTAACACAAAATTTGTATATTTCTTTCTGCAGTCTATGTACTACTCTTTGCAGTAAATATACAGGGTGAGTTTTAATGGATGGACCAACCATTTACCATCGGAGTGAGTTACAGATTGCAGTCTGTTAGTATTACTATATGTAGAGGTGAGTCGGTAACTCAATCCGATGGTAAATGGTTGGTCCATCCATTAAAACTCACCCTGTATTTACATGTTCTGTACCGCAATTTTACTCTTTTAACCTAAATTTATTTACGGACACTGAAAGGTAGTTTCAAAGGTTTATTGCACAACTATAGCAGATTCATAAGTACATTTCGCGTATATATAATATCGATAGATATACATTTATCCCGAATGTAATATAAAAGGCTCAATGTGGCACAACAAAAATGTTGATACTGTAATGCAAATAAACAGTACAATGCATCGTTCATCCATCTGATTAAGATACAATGGCCAGAGATTTTTTCGAAAATATATAATAGTATATCACATAAGTTTAATACTATTTCTATTTAGTAAAAACTGTTCACTTTCGTACAGTCTGAAACATTTATATACGTGCGTTATCTCGCGTCAGCTGATTTTAAGTGACAGCTGCTGTACTGTGCTGGAGGACCGCGAGCCGATTTGTGACATTATTATGATACATTTTATTTAAGTGGTAATACAGTTAAACCGAACCATTCAGGATGGCCACAAGAAATCTAACGGAGCCTTATATTTTAATGAGAAATAATGCTTTACAAAGCAAACATATTTACGCCGAACAGGTATACAGACATAACCTGTTTTAAACTTACAATGCCACTTTTATATTCCTTTCATATCTTATAAACGTTCATTTTCATATACATTGTTTTAGAATTTGTCAGACAGAATGGCATTGGTGAGCTCGGAATCTGGTGGCTCCGATAGCGTTGAATTAAAAGGAATAAATTTAGGGGACAGTGCACCACCTGTATGGAATGATGCTTTAGAAGAGACACAATATATATTAAGTAGGCTAAGAGTAAAACTAGATAACTTAGCAGAATTACATGCAAAACAATTAACTAGGCCAACTTTAGATGAAACATCGCAGGTTTGTAAAACTACTAAATATTTTCCAGTATTCTAATCAATAATGTGCTTCGTGTATGGCGTTTCCTATTCATTATCACCTTTAATTTTTGCTTTCCTTTTTCTGTAGGAAGAGAGACAAATGGAACAACTGACTCGTGAGATAGGACGTGCATTTTCTAGCGGTTACCGCCAAGTACAAACAATAAAAACAGCTGCTAGACAAACAAATAAACCTGTTGAGCGTCAACTTGCTTTGAGCGCAGTAATGGCTCTTTCATCTGCTTTGCAAGAATTAGCATTACATTATAGATCGGCACAAAGCAACTATTTGAAGCGTACGTTTCGAAGAAATTTCCATTTCACAATCATTTGTGGGAATATACGAAGATTTCGCTGCATATTCTTTGGCTAATAATTCTAACACGTTATTACCTATCATTGCAGAAGTCAAATCAAGAGAGGAGAGAAATAGTCAATTTTTTACCGAAGATCAATTACTTTTACCAAATGTTGCACCAGATACGTGGTTAAGTGAATCTAGTGACACAAATAATGATTTTTGGCAACAGACTGAACAAAGGCAAGATTCTGTCCTTTTACAATTAGAGGATACAGAAGAGAGAGTGAAATTAGCATTAGATAGAGAAGAACAGATTGGAAATATAGTTCAAAGCATCGCAGACCTAAAACACATTTTCAAAGTAAGTAACAGATGGAATTTTCTACAGAATTATTAACGTTGTATATGGTACACATAAGTGTAATGACACAAATTTTTCTGATGAGAGATAATTTTCAAGAGATACGCATTTGTAAAAAGCTTAATACCTATTGGTGTAAATTTAAAATTCTGAACAGTTATAGCTTTAATAGTCGTATAAATAATACTTGTTTATTTACTAAAATGTAATGTTCGAATGTTGTACAATTATGTTTTGACGCAAACAGGATTTGGGGAATATGGTGCAGGATCAAGGCACAGTTTTAGATAGAATTGACTACAATATCGAACGAACTCAGGTTCAAGTAAGTGAAGGGTATAAGCAACTAAAGAAAGCAGATTCCTACCAAAAAGCTAATAAGAAACTGTATTGTATAGTAGCTCTTGCAGCTGCTATTATCTTACTTAGCTTCCTTTTCATTTTATTTAAGACATAAGACATATTATATATAAAGTTATTTTTGTGTCTTTGTTATTTATTCAATATACTTTGGAATATAAAAATGATATCAAATTTCAATAGCACTGCAAGAACACGAGCTTAAATAATAGGTAATCAGAGTTAATGTTTATTCTTGTTTCATCATTATTAAACATAATTCAGAAATTCGTTGGATAGTTTATACTTTTCTGGATACAAAGAAGATTTATATCTGCGAGATTGTATGAGGCATTTCTTTTTATAATAATAATTGCAACAGCATATGAAACTGTACTGCCACGGTTAAGATTTACATTGAAGATATTTATAAAGCAGCAGTTATATTTTATTAGTGTTTCATCATTTTTTGTCTCTTAGTACAGTCAAAATGCCAAAGCATAATTAAGTAGCCAATCTGGAGAGTGCAAGGTGCGTGTACAACAGACATGAACCTTGACAAAGTAGAAGTGTGGATTAGGAAATATATACTATGCATATATATATACGACTGTATACAGTGGTACACATTGCTACCAAAACTGTAATATATTTGTATTAATGTTGTAAAATCACAGAAAATTATATAAATTGTATGTTACTTGCTACGAAGCGTACGATCATGTTGTTGTGCTAAAAATGTACCCACAATATGTTTTGTTATTTATTGTTAGTGTATTTGTGAATAATTAAAGAAAAGATGTAAATATTGAAAGGTGTATTGGCATTATTTAATCAATACGATTCTTATAAATCTGATGAATTGTAGTTAAAATAATTGAGATATAAAAGGACTTAAATATTGAATAAATAAGATTTTTCACCAATTTAAATTCAAACAATATTATTACTGCGTTAAGATGAAATCGAATATCTAAATAGGTAGAAATGTAATAGTTTCCCTTTACTAAAAAGAAATGCGTGAATTGTAAGGGATATAGAACTATACCTTGATGGCATAAGCATAATGTTAATATTATACTCACATCGTGTATATCATTGTGGAGACTTATTCCAAAGAGTGCGCTCTTTTCTATTTATCTAGTTAAACAGAATCATCATTATGATTTTAACTGCTTGTAAATGTATCTTTTGACGTTTAACATGAAATGAGATGTATCAAAATATTTAAGTTGCGAACAATACAGACAAAGACAGTATTTGCCTTTACTTAGTTGTACATTAGTTTTCCATTGTTTTGTTTTGAAAGTGATCTATTCACAATTTGGATATATATTCTAAATAAAGATAATGTATAGTTTTAACAGCATGCTAATGTAATTCAACACAGTGAGCTTAACTTAATCTCATAATTTTTTCCACAAATAATTATTGTATTACGGTTGTCTTGTATATTTAACAAAATTCATAAATATATTAATACAAATGTAAGAGTTTAATATAGATCATATTTTGTTTCACAACACATGTAAGTTGTGTGCAGATTGCACAATCTATCACGGATATACTATTGCCAAACTAATATTGCAATCTTCTCTGCCAAACAAAATCTTTTTTGTTAGTAATTATTTCACATTAAGAAAAATTAATCCAAATAAAGTTGCAAACTTGCTGCAAGATTCTTTCTGACGCATTGGTTAAATGTTCTATGCTACGTGAAAAACGTACATAACTTTTAAAGTTTTCCGGAATTGTTTTATCGGGGACAATTTTTATAACTGGTTTCTAATCACTATCACGCATTATAAAAGGATAACACATATATATTTTTCTATACGGATGACATCACATCAAGCAATATAAAATGTAACAGATTTTCACCCATGCAAAATTAAATATAATACAAATTTAGAGGTAATTTGTATTTATTGCCATTGTGTATGTCAACAAGCTGATAAAGGACTTCTACTGGAAAAATGAATACAAAAATCTAACAAAGTAACTTTCGCATATCAATATATAGTTGTATACTGCTGCTATAAACTTTATTTCATAAATAATTCACAAGTTGCTAATTCGTTTTTATTATATCTATTTTTGAAAGTGTATTGTATGTGTACTATTCTATACATCCTTATACATACATTGAGGCTTTAGCTAGAAAAACCGTTATATATATATATATATATACGTAATGGTTCATATACAATGATATAACGGTATGTGCAAATATTGCAGCGGTATATCAGAAAGCATTGGTTGCTTCACTGTTTTAAAAAAATTAAACAATTGATCAATCTGTGTCTAACAACGCATAACGTTTTATATCGTACAATGTAAAAATACGAAATATGTACATAACGCACACGCACGCACATATACATATATGTATGTATATATATATATATATATATATATATTCAATATTTACATACAAGTATATCACAAGAAGAAAATCTGTCAATTTATAGAACTAAAAGATATGATTCTATAGAACAAGAATATGATTCTTTTCCTATATTATTTCACTAGTTTGCATGGTATAAACAGTTTATGAAACTTATCAAGCATAATCTGTGATTAGTAGTTAGTATGCACATAGCTTAATGTAAATAATATTTACTTCGCTATTATGGTGCGACTTCAATTTTTGTGAATACCTTTGAAAAACTGTATTTAGAGAAAATACTGCAACTTTTTTTAAATGTGTTGCGAAGAGAATTGTTATTCATCTGTATAATATCAGCCTAATATTGTTCTGTACATTCAACGTTATTATTATATTAAGGAACTGTGCTGATGTAGTTGCTATTAATATATATTTTTTATTATTAATTATTTCTAGTTTCATTTCTATAATTACAGGTATGTTCTGAAAAAATTAATTCCTAAATTAAAATTTTTTTAACGCAAAAAGTAAGTGAATTAAAATGAAGCACTTAACACATTATCCAAGAGACCAAGAACAATCATATGCATGGTCTAAAGTGAAAAATACATCCCTACAGTTTTATAAAATCTTTTATGTGCTATAATACAATGTTCAGTATCTGTTTATGTAAATTATTATTTTTATATAAAAATCAACAAATAGATACTGTAATGTCACAGCTTCCTTTACAAATTAATAAAGACTATGAATACGGATATGTAAATTA
The DNA here is from genome assembly GCA_944319695.1 of Tiphia femorata. Classification (NCBI taxonomy): domain Eukaryota; kingdom Metazoa; phylum Arthropoda; class Insecta; order Hymenoptera; family Tiphiidae; genus Tiphia; species Tiphia femorata. Next base: position 10,678,648 of record OX090902.1, read on the forward strand.
TTTCCACTGTATCGTAGATTGAAAATTAGGTATTTAATTGAGGAGTCTAATAATGATACTAAGAAATTCTATGGTCTTTGATTAATCAAATGCAGTAATAGTAATAAAAGAATAATTTTGGGAATATCTATGAACTTGCTTAGAGAAAAGTGTTTGTAAAAATGTTAAAAAGTAAACTATTGCCTTACAATTAGAACGCACTCCAAGGTATGAGCAATATCTCACATATTTTACTACTGTACACTTTTGAACACGCACGCATTTTTAAAAGTATATAGACTTATGTGAAATAGCTTAATTTCAAGTAGCAGAGGTACTTTGAATATGCGCTAGGATACCAAACGCACCGCCCAATATAAAACGCACAAAATTATCACCAACCAATGGTCCGAGGGCGTAGAGTCCTTTTCTTGGTGACTTATTTACTTCGTATGTAAAATTGTCTACTTCAATTGGATTTGATTTACTATCTATTAGTTTATCTCCATTTTTTCCTAGGCCAATCCCATTTCTGTCCAGGTAGGATAAGTCAGGTTTATATCCTGTGCATAAGATTTTCGTCATTCGTTTGTGTACAATTAAAACAAAACTTATTATACTACACTAGCATACCGATTTTGAATGTGTAACATACGTTTGTAACACTAGCATTATAATACTTATTTACCAATCAGAATTGCTGCTATTGATACTTGAAACGTTTCCACTTGACCATTTGGTGCACTAAGGGTAACGATCTTCCTGTTGGTAGCAATTGTCCTGTCATTTTGCACAGCCAGGTCAACCAAGGTATAGCCTGGTAGAGATCTGTACAATGGATAATTTGTACCACCATCGGCCATCATCTCATACACTTTGTGGTACTCTGGATATATGGAGCTTGGAAGCCATCGTAATCTATCGAAACTGTCTGTACTGATCTTCTCTGTGGTTTCTTTACCCCAATCATTTGACGAATCGCGGAATGCATGTAATACGGGAATACCTCGGAAACGCGCAGCCATAATTGCATCGGCTGCACTCAAACCAGCTCCTACTACTAGAACAGGATCTACTTTTCCGTCGAGAGGAGTCTCACCTGTGTTTAAACAGAGATGGAGCAAGAATGTGTAATTAACATGGGAATCAACTATACGAAGAGAAAACTATTTAGTTACATTCAATTACCATGTTGAGCCACCAAATGATCCAATCTAGATTCCAAATCGTTCAGATCGTGCGTTACCCAGCCCGATTGTGACTTTTCACCTGGTAATCCAAGATGATTACACAGATCCGTAGTACCGGTGGCCAATACCGCCTTCCTACATCTGTACTGAAAGCGTTTGCCAGTCTTGTTTTCAAATCCTTCTACTATCCAGCCAAAGTCGTCCTCACAGTCCGTGAAACTCAGTGCCGGTCTTACCGACGTCACTGTTGTCCCACTGTAAAGAATAATAAAAAAAAATGAGTAAAACGCTTACAGTTTCTTTCGCTTAAACGTGTTATCTAGAATAGAGAAAAAGCACACCATCGAAAATTCTTTTCCAGGCCCTGCCTGCGTACATAATCTTTATAGTAAGTAGCTACGGTTCCAACGGAAACTCTGCTAGCCGTTTTACAGGCACTTGATTTCTCCTGCGACAAGTGATTAGCAGCGTCGCACGCTGATAAAGCTGACTTCTGGAGTTGTTCCGCTTCGACTAACATTTCCCAATGTCTCAAATCCATATCGGGTAGAGACATCCATCTGCTCAGACTGATGGTGAGGACATTGGGGTCCATCGACTGAAAGAAGAAGACAACCAAGTTTACAATAAATTCAAAGCAAGTTTCATCGATGAAAAGAACGATAGAATGGCCATTCGAATCACCCAAACAAAGAGTATCGATGCTACCCCGATAACCTGCATGAGAAAATCTACATAGCGATTCTTCCAAAATACCATTCCTCAATTTCATCACAGGAACACCCCCAAAAAGAATCATTCTCCGCGTGTTGCTGTTCTAGCAGCGTTGCGATAAAAGAACTTGGCGAGCCAGTAATCATCACTGGAGCTGTAAGGTCAATACAATAGGACAGAAGAAGATTTATCTATCCTGGGCTTAGTCTTGCTCCATTACAATAAGGCCACTGTCGTTACAAAAACACCAGGCAATACAAGAATAAGCCTGACTAAGCACTTTAGACAGGTCTACTCCGTACGTCTAGAGGTATAAACAAGCAAAAAAAAAAAAAAAAAAAAAGCCCCACAAAAAGAAGAAGAGAAGAACAAAAAAAAAAAGCAAAAGGCCGAGTAGAAAGAGTAGTGTTGTCATTTTTCACTACCTGCCAGGCTCCACCTGGTTTCCCCTTGCCAAGGACGACGTGGTCGATGAGCTTGTGCTCTGGATGTTCATTTGCGGATCTCCAGGTGAGGAGAGAGGGTATGTCGAGTCCAGCGTCCACGCAAGGATGTTGAAGTTGGTCCATGAGGAGGGCAAGCGGCCTACCACCGCCTCTGCCCTCCAAACCGGAAGATAAGGATTCCAGTTTGCGTCTCGTGCTCCGGGCTAATCCTCTCGCCTGACACCTCGAGCTCGGCCTGAAGGCACGTCGGTCCTCAACCTCACCGTCGTCCTCGTCGTCCTCCATGGCCTTCGAGCGGCCGACCTCGTCGCATTCGTTGCACGAGGACAATCTTGTGTTGTAGTGGAGACGCGCGGTGAGCATGTCGTCACCTGGATGAGGCTCTCCCGTGTAATATGGCCAGTTTCCGGATAGCATGTACGAAAGGCATATTCCGCTGGGTCCGTTTCCTGTCGACAGAAATTTCACAGTGCAATGATGGATCCGCTCTGCTTATTAATCTACCAGGAAGATACTGCTCCGATTAATAAGTGTAAGAAAAACTTGACCGATGACCGTCCAAAAGTTTAAGTGGAATTTTGTAAATAAAATTTCTCGCTTTCCCCTTCAATTTAGGACGTGATTTCGATTTTGATTATACTTTATTAATTTGGAGCGGTATCTAGGTTATTTTTTTATAAGCGACAATTGTCGGGCGATAGTTTAGGCAGGACAATGAACGCGGTGATACAGAGAACATTGATTGACTTCGTTAGAAAATGAATTTTTCATTTTACAATGAAACATCTACATGGCTGGAGCAGGTTGCACAGTTGAATTTCGATTGAAATTTGTATCGGCCTGTTTCACTGTGATCCAATTACGGGAGTTCTCCGCTCAAATTTAATTCGACTCGCTTGTTGTCAATTTATCGAACTCCTTCTCGGATTCAGCCGTCTTACGCTCAAAACATTTTACATAATGCAGAGAACTGCTGTGCCGCGTGAAAAAGAAAGAAAATCAACTTCAAAGGAAACATCACATTCGCGCGAGCTCTTTTCACAAAGTGACTCTAAACGTCTTATTTTCCAACCGTCCTCCTCCTTTATTTGTCCCGAACCGTTTATCTCGGCGACTACTCTCCTCCTCTTCCTTATTCAAAGCCCACGGTTCGCAGCGCAGATTATGATAATCGCGCGAATCCCACAAAGCCACTTCCCTACGATATAACACACTCGCGGCGCATCAACGTCGCAAAATCCAAAGGAGGCTTTCGTCTCGTTTACCAATCTCCGGAACCAATTTGTTATTTACTGCCCGTCTGTTACCAAGGACGTTCTTATGGGCACCTACTACTCTTATAGCCGCGATAATACGCGGCAATGAAATGGAAATGGGTACCGGCGCGATTCCATTTAGCTTCCGTCGAGGAATTCGTTGCGATTCCATTCACCGTGATCGGCCGATCGTAAGAGGGCTTCGATTACGAGGAGGTAATGCGCGACTTACCTACGATTACGACGTCCTTGTAAACGACGTCGATCTCGTCGTAGTTGCAATTCCCTTGCATCTTGCGAACAGCTCCGAGCGCGCGAATTCCACCTACAGTCGCACCGAATGGCTCGCTTCGAAATCTGCAAAAAGAACAATTACATCAGTGGGTAATAACAAATGCTAATTATTACGTGGTACATCTTCGTGCATCGCTCAACGGCGTACAACTTGGATTACTCTGTTGTGAAATTCTAGTCCCAATAAGACAAAACTTTGGAGCTGTAGTCCAATCAAAAACAGAAGCAACAACAACAATAACCCTTAGTTACACCGGCACGCGAGTATAGCTGAGCACGGATACTTTCGTAGTTTGATTTTGGACACGATAAGAGAACATCGCGATTGCAGCAAGCGCCTTGGATCATCGTCGATTGCACTCGCTCCGATAGTAAGCACCCTTTTTCCTCTCTCATTATTACGAGATAATAATCGATAGATTCTCTCTCGCCTAGGTGGGCGCGAACGATTAACATAAAAATACACATTGTAGCTACGAACCTTTCTACATATACAGTGAGCAATTTACCGCTTGAGCGTGGCTCGTCAGAGGTTTATTTGGATTTGCGGTTAAATTTAAAGACGCGACTCACGCGCAACCTTCGAGGAAGTCGAACGATTTGCATTGGTGACTAGAGTTATGTCTGGATAAGTATGTGCTCGGTTTTTTTTCCTGTTTCTTTCGTTTCTTCTTCGATAAGAGTCGCAGCATTTAGGCACGACGGATGGATGAGCTTCTTATAAATATTAGCGGCGAGCTTTTAACTATTAGCAACGGTTACGTTGGTTTACGGATAGCCGTATGAGGGGCCTCTCTCACTATCTCGCGCATACAACACGTAGGTACTCTTATCGAAATCACGGACCCGTACTCGCCGGCATGAATAATTCATTCATTATTTTACAGTCAATGCACCGTGACGCACGATCGGGGTATCGTCATCGTTCCTCACGTCACGTTACAGGCGAACCAGGTTACGAGTGGCGATTTGTTGTACTTACAATTAGATTAATCGGTGTACAGAATGCGTGCCGTAATGTTTTACATTTTATATGAGACGATAATAGCGCGCGCCTCGTTCCACAGTCGGTTGATTTAAAAGACTAAATTCAGAGTGGTATATGAAGTTAGCCCCCCATTTTTTGATTTTAAATCTTTTTTAGTTGTTTCCAGTTGTTCTCTGTTTGTTCTATATTGTTCCTGAGTTACAAGTCCGAAAATCGAAGAATACTATGGGAAAAGCAAAAAGACGGTTTTTTCAAGCTGCCCCCATTTTTCGAAAAGTGCAAATATTGTTGTTGTTCTCGATTGTTCTTGTTGTTCTAAACATTGTTCCTAAGTATTAATTTTCCAAAAGCTATACTTACAAAGATACAGCAAAAAAAAAAGCACAAAGCGCTCAAATTCAATATTTCTAGGTCTCACTCGATCTTTTCGTAAACGCGACATTGTCTTAAATTTTCTAAATATTCGTATAGCTTATCTTGAGAGCTTTTTTCAAAACACTATATGTATAATATGAAAGTATTCTTTCGTTAAGTAGAGCGGGAATTAAGAGGCTAGAAATTTACAGTACCGTCGACATTAGAATTACCGACAGTACAAAGTGTACCGCGTGGAGATTGTGTATTATTTAAAATGGGACAGCCTGTATATAAAATATATAATATAAAATATATCATTTTATATTTCGGAAGATTATACATATAAATTGTACCACGCTTCCAGTTTCAAAAGAAATCGAAGGTAGATAAATAGCGCCGTTGCTCGACGTATCGCGTCCACCTAAATGGTGAACGGTGTTACCAGTTCGGGTTGACGCAACAAAGTAAGTGGTGATCCTGGTGGTGAAGGACAGGCACTTCTCGAGTGCAAAAGGTTAATTGATCATTTTGTGCGCGTGTTCTCGTGCGCGTTTGTAATTGCGCGCACGCTTCTTTCTTGTGGCCAATCGTTCATGGAGCCACGTGTAACAACAACGTCTGCCTCAAATTACACGAATGGCCAATTGAGCCCGATTAATCCACTTCGTCTCACGTCGTCCCCAAAAATCGAAGCTACGAGAGCCCCGCGTCGCTGTTTATTCGTCTATCGTGTAAATAAAGCCCAAACGCGACATCCTTTTTATCGAGTATACTCGCCGTATACTCGTCTTGGGAATTTTATCGCAAGTCACGACGCGAGCGTTCATTAGGCGCCCCTCCTCTCACTCCGACTACTTTTTTTTGCCAATTGCGAATTTCCATTTATGCAAAAGGCTGGCGCGCGAATAAGCGGAAAATTAGCGCCACTGGTGCGCCATTTGCCGTATAATTAGATCATGAGCGCGGCGCCTTTTTTCAAGAATGAAAAAGTGCATTGTGCGTTGGTTTATTTAAAACTAGCTGGCACGGCGAGCGGATAAGTAAACGAGGTTCTTTGATATTTATTTACTTTGCGAGGGTTCACGCGAGCTCCATCGAAAGGGGATTTATTGTGGGAGAAGAAGAGTCAGGATGAATGCGTGAGAAATAGACGCGAGAAGTAGAGGAAGATTTTAGCATTATGTGAGCAATTGAGTAACCCTCCCGGGTGGGTAGTGTCGTACACTGAAAAAATTGTATTCTTATCTTAAGAATTTACCACTTAAGTTTAGAATATTTCCAACTAAAATAAGTAGCAAGAGGATCTTCTTAATTTAAGAGTAGGATGCTCTAAACAGGTTCCTCTAATCAAATATCCTTACCAGGATAATTCCTAACATAGTCTGGTAAAAAATTTGTATGGATATATTGCGTATATAATTATTGGAAACAAAACTCTTAATGAAATGCTTCACTCTTTATATTGTCGAAAATCATTATCCATATCTTGAAATCGGAATTGGTTGAGAAATGTAGTCACGAGAGAAGGTTACAATTCATTGTATACATGTATTTCTATCACTTGTAAATATCTCCATTAAATCGCCCAAATCCTCTTCTTCTAGCCACTTCGTCATTTCCTTATCCATACTTTTAGCACAACACAGCACACAAAATAATATAGTGCTCAAAATAACGCAGAATTGCAAGAGGAACAAGATACAGGTATTGACATGTGCCGCACGCGATGTGTAACCTAACTTAACCGAATACTGACACGCGTTGTGTGGCGACATTCAGATGGATTATTAAGAATACAGTAAAACCTGTTTTTGTGCGGGGGATAGGGACCGCATAAAAGAAATCGCATACAAAAAAAATATCGCGTAAATTCATAAGGTTTTCGTTTGCAACACATTTTAAAAAAACTTTTTTTATGCGGTAAATGGAAAAATCGCACATAAAAAATCGCATAAAAAACCGCACAAAAAAGGACCACATAAAAACAGGTCTTACTGTATATTCCAAAAACTGTCATATCGATAAAAAAATATTCTTATCTATTAAGAATATCTATTAAGATGAATTATTAAGTTTGTATTTTAAGAATACAATTTTTTCAGTGTAAGGTGCGAGTGGCCTCTGACTGTCTCCGGTATTCGACAGAAGACCAATGGCTTTGAAGTTGAAGAAAGGACTTTTTCGAGCGAATGTTAAACGAGCGATGAAATGTCTTTTGGAGAAACGATTTTGTTATTTGCACCGATTAATAGGCAAATAGAACGTAAATACGCAAGCTCGAAAATTTGTCCACCCTCTTATCTTGCAATTGCACTCTTATCAGTAGGAAGGTTCGTCCACGGATGTTTACGAGCACGTTGTTTTTCGCTCTAAAAACCGATTCTTCTGGAATTCAGTTCTCTATCCCATTTCATTTCTCTCATCTAATCGACCCGCGTAACCTGCAAGTGTCTTGCGTAAATTTGCAATATCCACATCCGGCTTGCAATTAGTACTAGGCTCGAATGGAAACTGTGTTCATAAAAAAGTCTCGTAAATACGTTGATACAGGACGATCGAATCGAAATCATTTTTAAGTGTCCACGCTGGCGTGACCTTACCCATCATTTCGATCAAAGCTCCTTTTTGCGCGGTTAAAAGAGGTAAAACTAGAACGGGTGACCTTCGCACGAAGCAACCTTCGGATCCTTCTCAAACGACTTTTCCACTTTGTGCCTTAGTGCGTTACGATTCTGGATCCACGATAATCGTACCGGATCGATAAGCTTCCATTGCTCGAGAGGCTAGCTCTGGTGGTATCTTGAATCTTTATTCTTTTTTCTTCGCACGATATGTCGATTTGCGACCTACTATCAGCAGTGTCGCTTTCAGATCTCACACTATCGACTTTCGCCTCGTGTCCCTTCGTTTTTTCTGACCTTCGGAATTTTTGGCGCCTAAGTCTCGTTGTTATCGTTATTCATCCGAGCAGCCAAACAGTGGATGACTATCGTCTTCTTTTCATCCGTCACTGTCGGAGCGCGCGCGCGAGTAAGGAGGATAGAAATGGAAGAGACGACGGTAATGCCTCGTGATGGAATTCGAATATCACGTTATAAATATTCACAGGCTTGGAGAGCTTGATAAGCGAGCTCTAGCCCAGTGCTCGTATTTCACAGCAGTGGGATAGGACATAGTGTTTACGCGTTTCTCGCAATCGCGCGATCAATCTTTTTTCCATCTCTCTTTCATACGTGTCCTTCGCGGCTACTGACATGTGTTTTTCAACAAAGGCGATATTCATCGTCCAGGACTAGCCGAAGGTCGTAGGACGTTAAATTGCGGGCAGTTTAGTTCGACTGTCTAATGCGATCCGATCGTGCAATATCGCGGGCTCGATCGAATAGCAAATGTTACGTGACGAGTGTTCGTTGTAAATTATTTCGGATGGTAAATGTGACTTTATAATCTTCCAGATGTGCGATAATCTACTCTGTCGATTGGACAGACACGACGATGTAAAAATTCAAGCAAAATCATTTTCTCATCGGTTCTCTTTAATGTAGTTTTAGACAAAGTGCTTTTGGACTGCGAATTCTATCACGCGTGGCTCACTTAGTATTCTAAGCACTTTTTTAACTGCGCACTGCAAATTCTAAGAGCGCAGAAACTTAAAGTTGAATTTACCGGAAGCACCTTGTGACAGGATCCAGCTACATTTACGCAAAATTCTAGAATCTTCGTGTATTACGAACACCGTGCACATTACAAATTAGACCAATATCACAGATCCCATCATGATACACCAAGGACTATGATACGACACTATCGTATGTTACTGATTCGCCCACTGAGAGAAAAGTATACGATATATAACTATAATGGCACAGTAAGATAATTATGGTTGGAAATACCATATTAACGTCGGTAATAATTACGACAGAGGCATAGTATAACCAACTATATTATGTTTTTACCCAAAATTATGGTTATTTCAACTAAATATATAGTACGGTTGAAAATATGTATATTATGGTAGGAAAAGTAACTATTTTATACATTTTTAGTAATGTATGAAAGCCTAACTATATTCACATAGCACATTTTACTATAGGTACACATGATAACAAGAATATAAGAAGGTAATAGTTAATAACATAACCATTTCTATAAATCGTTCATTCTACTATATTATCTATGGTTAAGTGACCTGTGAAAATATGTTTGACGCCAAATTTAACTATAGAATATAGTGAGATTATAGTAAACCCGACCATTCTTTTCTCTCAGTGCGTGTAATCTGTAAAAGACGAGAACGCGTAACGGGGTGTTACGTAAGCTCGTCAGTCTAATCAACGAAACAGTTCGGTTCGACAATGTCATTCGTCATTGTCTGGTCGTGGGTCATCGGTGAATCCGTAAATTAAAATTGATTGGGCGCTGCTAATCGCCGGAGAGGAGGCTGCTCGTGCACACGAGTCTCCCCGATCGGCGTCTTGCGAGCTCGCAAAGGTGCAATTGACAAAGGTACGTGAAAATAATTGGCGAATGGTAGGCATCTGACGGGGGCACGGTGAGCTTGCAAGTTTTCCTTCTGCCGATGATATCGCACAAAGGAAAGAGCCACATGGATGCGCGTGATTCGATCGTGTATCGCACTCTCTTGGAGCATCTGCTTGAGATAACTATGTTGATTCTTCCTCGAATTCGCAACCGGTTCCGGCAAACCGCGGCACGTGTCAAGACGACTTTCTGCTTTTGTAGAAACCGGCAGCTCGTCCCGTGACTTTCGGTCCTCGCAACACCACTGCGAGAAAGGGCCAGGAGAACGTACTTACACCGGAGAAAAGTAAAGGCCACTGGGCTCTGGAAGGGTTTCTAACAAATACGAGACCGACAAAAGGAATAGAAGTTCCCTTTGATTTGAACAGAAGATTTGAACAGAAGATCCCGGAGCTCATTTGGGCTAAACAATCATTTGCTTAGCCCCATACACACACCGCTTTGCTCTTGATTTCCTTTGGAAAACATGATATCGCTCTGAGAACTCAAATATACATTTAGTTTCTTTACGAAGTCAAGCGATTACAAGTAAAGGCACATCCGCCCGAATGACGCGAATTCGCCCTTTCACAGATGCGGTGCAAATAATGTCGGCTGGATGTGCGTTAAGTATACAAGGATACGGCCGAATAAAAACAAAAAACGTCGCTGTTACGCGACACACATATACATATTGTCGATAGATCAAGGCTGATCGCGCGAAAAAAGATGTTAATTTGTCACAGACGAGTCCACGTAGATTTGGGAAGAGCGATAATGAAAGATAAATTCTTACTTTATACCCAACGATTTGCAGTCTTGCGAGCTTTATGGACTTTATGAGCCCCGTAGCTGACAGTAAAATTCAAAATTAGGCAGGGTGCGGTGAAAAAAAGTAATTTCCATATGTAATTCTTGAGAGATACTCAGAGAGTATCGTTGTTCGATTTTATCGTTTTCCAGCGGAGTTTTGCGTCAGTAGCCCCGTACTAAACTCTACCACGCGCAAACCAAATATCACGCAATCATTTTCGAACTCGGAAGAGCCGCCAAGGAGGAAACGGTTTATCACTCTAAGCAAACCACATTACACCCCTTATGGTAATCTTCCATGACACGACTGTTCGAGAATCCAATAGATAGGAGCGCCACGTGGAGAAAATAGATCCTCCGAGACCCAATAAATTAGCCATTAGACATCGATGATAAATTATAAAAGTATGCGATATCGTCATCGAAGAGTATGCGCGGGACCGATACCTTATCACCGTGTACTGACTATTATTGCGCAATTGATCGTAACCTTCATTCTCTCCTGCAACAAGTCCACACGAGTCTATCGTAACGGACCTAATCTGATAAACGTCCTCGATGAGCGCATTAATAATCTCGAGTGAAAGGACGACGGTCAGGAATGATTATACGAATACGTCTAGCAGGATACGTGTGAGTCGAAGATACGCACTCCTTATCAAAGCGTTATCGTGGAGCTTTTTTAATAATCCCTTAGTCATCAATGTGGGTACCGGTGCGCGGTAGCTACAATGATACGCACGATGGAAGATAAAGTCGAAGTTACAATTAGCTGATTACACTAAATAATACAAAAAGAGAAGGACACTCGTTCTCGAGAATTCTGATATTAACGACTATTACTTACGAACACTCGTAATTAAGAATAATTGATATTAATAAACTTTCCTTTTTAATTCCAGTCTCAGTCTAGCTTTAATTCTACCTGTAAGCGAGTATCTAGCGTACGTTCGAATTGTCGGTGAAAGCAATAAAAAAAGAGTCAAAAAAAAGAAAGAACAGAAAGAAATTTTTTATCCCCCTCAAATAGTAATCGGGTCGATGTCCAACAACTCTCATGGTCGATTGGCACGCGAGAACGAGCCATTATAATGATTCTCTTCGCAGAATCTCACTTTTGCGTGACTTTTATCGCCTCGACGCTTCTTCCAGTGACATTTGACTCGTCGGCTGGTCACCGAGTGCGGGGGCACGTCCGAGAATGTGAAACTCGTAGTAAAATCGATAGTCACGTGGAGTGCGTGCCTCTACTGTCCGTTGTTTAACCTACGACGAGAAGAAAGACGACGACGATGACGGCTTCTCGTAAGAGGAGACGTAAAACGCATCATCATTACACTATTGTAGATACGGCAAGGACGCGCGAGGTCACCGGGGTTACGGTACCCTCGATATATCGACTCTACCCCGTAGCCTCTTTAAATTCGTAGAATTTTCCGAATGTGCGTTTCCGGAACGCAGAATCTGTTAAATGAAATTTCATCCTTTCGGCCTTGTTCGATTACTTCAATTTCCGCCTGAGCATCTCCAGTCGTGCAACACGATTGACACTTTCCCTCTTTTCGTTGGTTCGAGGTGCTTCCAGGATTCTACAGCTTTTCTCTGCTCCCAGTAATTCTTATATTCGTATTATTGGTTTTCTTCGCAAGACGACTCTCTTGTCTTTAGGCACGACCACAAAAGAAGTGACTTTTTTAACCCTAACCCGTCAGTCTGACAGGGTTTAAATGAGAAATGGTGTTTATGAAAAAAGTTCCGTAAACCTGGTATTAAGAATGGAATTTTTCAATTTTCACGATTTTGTAATAGTATATCTTCGAAACGGAAAATCGCGGAAGTTTGGTTCGTCCTTGCTCCGCGTTGTTGGAGAACTACTCCACTTTCCGCCCCTCTCTTCTTCTTTTTCGAAACTTTCCTATCGATCGGTCGGTTTTCCTTTCTTGTTATTTTCGTGCCACTCTGCCAGTCTACTTACTCTTCTTCTCCCTTCCTTCCTGTAAGAATAAGCGCTTCTAGTAATAGTATCACTATATAGTTTGCGTTACAATTTTTTTCCACATTGAGAGGCAAGCGGAAGTCCGCGATAGTAGGAAGCAAAGCAGTTGCCTTGGGCCACTTGTAGATCCTTCGATCACCAACGAACAGATTTTCCGTTCCAGATTACTCTTTTCCTAACCTCCACGCGAAATGTGAAAAACTGCACGCTTTCAGTTTCAAACGTCTAACGTTTAAGGGGGTATCATATTCTGGAGGCCCGAAAATGGCGGTCTTTTTCAAGATTTTTTTGTGTAGAAGTGGTAGGCCAATCAATTCGTTTTCAAAAACGTCGAGAATTCGTTTTCACGCGAGCAGCCAAATACGATAGAAGGAAGAAGAAACGAGAATATGAAGGTTGGGCGCCACGATGGACGGAGTAGCGAAAACCAAATGCGTTGCAGTGGCTGCGAGACGTGACTCACGCCCAACACAATTGTAATCTTTTAGTTTTCTCCAAGGATACTTCTTCAACGTCCAGACGTTGATAAACACCGGAATCATTATTGCACAATTGGATAATGCAGTCTCATTCGCCCAACTGCGAATGTAACTCAAATGATAGCCCTGCCCGAGAAGACTCGCTTGCTCATTCTCGGACGAGCATAAGCAAAAAAAAGAAAAAAAAAAAACAAAGGGAAAAAGAAGAAGAAAGATTTACAAACTCAGAAGAGCCTACCACATTTCACGCGGTAGTTCCGCATATCTTCTACGCGACTCCGATAAAATTTTACACCTGGGAAGAAGATTCGTATCCGCGTAATTCTGAGCCCGTTAACAAGAAACTAATCGAGTTTCTTTATTTTATTAATCGGATAAGAAAACGAGAGAGAGAGAGAGAGAGAGAGAGAGAAGGGGAGAGGATCAGATTTTATTGATCCATCCAATTCCACCGATTTCTCACGCTTATCTACAAAATTGCTAGAAACGCTATTCTCCACGAACGTTTCCACGGGTCTGATTGATCTTAATTGCGCACTTGCGACCTGCGATTAATGAACGAGTTACGTAAACGACGCGCGCGCCGTAGTCGGCGCCGAGGCAGCATAGTGCAGAGGAAATTTGCATAAATGAAAGGTTTATTCAACCATCGTGCCGCGGGTGCTACACGGAGAGATTTATCGAGAAGAAGAGGAGGTGAAGGAAGTGGACATGCCGCTGGTGTACGAGGAAACTTTACGACGTAATGTTACGATACAATCGAGCATCCTCATCCCTCCAAGAATTTATTCGAGGAAAGGATTGTAGTCGGGAGCGTGTCCCACGTCACGATTTTATGATCTCATTATTGGCACTGACGTCACATTTTATGTTCTCCATATAGCCGGTGACGTCACAATTTCTCCTTCTCTCATTTGCATACACGGAGCGGGAGAAAATTACCTCCGTGAAGCTAGCAGCGCCACAGAAGCGAACCACAAAAAAATTAATATGAGAATTTAGTGCTATTTGAGTGCAATTTAAGTGCTTTATTCGTAATTTTGGTGCTTTTGTATTTTGGCTGAAATCCGTGGCGCCGTCAGCTTAACGGTCAAACTGGCAGCGCCACGTTAAAAACCATTAAAAACAAAAAATAAACAAAATTTTGTTAAATAGCGTTTTAGTGCTATTTAAGTGCTCTCAGAATATGTAGTCCCGGATTTTCTCGCTGCAACCCTTATCGGCGAAACGCACCCCGCCCGAAATACGTAAGAGTGAAGTACCTTAAAAAACGCGGCTACGGTAATTCTGAAAATTGAGAAATATCTCCTGATTTAAGTGCTATTAAGATATGTAGTCGCCAATTTTAGTGCTATTTAAGTGCTCTCAGAATATGTAATCGCCAATTTTTCTGCTGCAACCCTTATCCGTGGAACGCACCTCGAGTGTGGAGTGTTACGCGAATAAGTGTTACAGCAGTAAGATTGGCGACTACATATCTTAATTCAGGAGATATTTCTCCCTTTTCAGAATTACCGTAGCCGCGTTTTTTAAGGTACTTCACTCTTACGTATTTCGGGAGGGATGCGTTTCGCCTGGTTTCGCCGATAAGGGTTGCAGCGAGAAGATCCGGGACTACATATTCTGAGAGCACTTAAATAGCACTAAAATGCTATTTAACCAAATTTTGTTTATTTTTTGTTTTTAATGGTTTTTAACGTGGCGCTGCCAGTTTGACCGTTAAGCTGACGGCGTCGCGGATTTCAGCCAAAATACACAAAAGCACCAAAATTACGAATAAAGCACTTAAATTGCACTCAAATAGCACTAAATTCTCATATCAATTTTTTTGTGGTTCGCTTCTGTGGCGCTGCTAGCTTCACGGAGGCGAGAAAATTTCCATTGAAACGAGAATTGCTTTCGAGTTTGGTGTACGTACGCGCGAGCGTTAGTTGAATGGAATTGAAAGGAAAAAGAGACGAGTACGGTCGTCTCGTGAGAATCGCTTGACCGTGAAGATCAAATATTTTGTACGATTTCCTTTTTTTAGGCCAATTAAGAGGCGACTAATGAGAAATTGTTTTAGTCGAATCATTTTTTGAATTGCGAAATACGTCAGAATTTAAACGAATATAAAGTTAGCAAAGAATTTAGTTAAGCTACTGATATCGCATTTCACCAACCACGCTGTACACTCATTCTCTAAAGTTTCTGGACTTTAATTGTATTTTCCGAAGCACACTTTCAACATACCGCGTAGCTTTAGCTCCCGCGAAGAAAATCGGGGGTGTTCGTGGATTTCGTTGAATAAGTAATTCTACGAGATGGTGAACGTCGTTGCGCGATTTTCTTGTCCTCTTCGCCCTTCGTCCAAGAATGCGCCACACGATGTAGTTAGATGAAACCGCGTAAAGCTAACCGTCCATTAGGTCAGTCAGGGAGCGCTGCGCGGCGCGGAGCAGTACCGTGTTTGAAAAAGTACATGTAAATGAATATACGTATACGGGTGAAATATCCTCAAAGGACCGGAAACATACGAATGCAGCGCCATACAGCGATATTTCACCCGTATACGTATATTCATTTGCATGTAATTTTTCAAACCCGACACTGCTCCGCGCCGCGCCGCGCTCCCTGACTGACCTAATGGACGGCCAGCTTAAGATGTGGGCCGTGACGATCGACCCGCGCGCGAAAAGCACAAAAGGGGATCGATAATCCTGTAATATTCGTGCACTTCGGGGTACTGTGTAAAGAAGGGGATAACCCGGTTTTCCAATGTAATTTCAGCACAGAAAAGAGAAGAGTCCGCAGGGCGCGCGTATAGCTCGTCGCGCTCCACTTTTCGATCACGAACACGAGTCAGCAGAGTTTTGCGTTCCGTAGAGCAGAGAGTCTCCAACTTTCTATGTTTATGAATGGCCGATGCCAACGTTCGCAAGTCATTCGCCGCGCCGGTCTTGAGGCGAATCTATTGTGAAAGCATCGAGAAGTCGAACGTCATTATTTTTATAGTCGAAACAATTCAGGTTTCTTATTTGAAATATCTGCATCGTAATTCTGTGCCGATCGTGAGTGCCTCTAGGAACTGGACGTTTCTACTTTTGTAATCGCAGAAAATTGCGTTTCTTTTCTTTAAATACCTGTTTATCGTGGAACGTGGTACCCCCTATAGGAATTTGCGATCGAAGAAACTTCAAGCTTGTGCGGCAAACGTCTTTATCCAGTTACAGAAGCTGGTAATTTTCATTCTAACGACCAAGGAAGAATTATCCGCGCAACAGAGACTTTACTAGAGTGGAATGGCCAATGGAATTTCACCGGAGCACGAGCGATGTGTCATTATCTACCACCATTAATAACTGGGCAACGTCTTACACAGTTTGCGATCGATCTTTGTAATCTTCCCGTAGATTGACGATTCCACGCGAGCCAACGAAATATGCAAATCAAGTCGAACAATTATAACGACGATAAGAATGAACACATCGGACGGTTCAGTGAGAAGGCATATATATGTCACGCAATCTTTCTGATAACAGTAATGAGTCATTGCGAATAGTATTGTAGGTGAAGAACTGCGTGCAACGATTCGATACTTTTAAATTATTCGTCATTGTAGAAGAATGCTGTAACCTACTTTGTTTTATATACCACAAAAAAGCCTATTCGCGGAATAACGAGCAATACAGCGGTTTCGTTTCACTAACTGATTTTAAAAATGCCATTAACGCGTGAATCTACTAAAACCGGTAAACATAACTGATCGATAAGAGAACATTTCACATGGAAAAAATTTACGTGAAAAGAAGAAAGGAAGGTTTAGCTTTAACTCTCGCCGCAGAGGTAACTATAATCTGCGCTTACTAGTGAAAACATCTCATCGACGAATCACAGCCAAAGACAACGAAAAGTCGATCGATCACTCTAACTTTCCAAAGTTGCGCGCGACGAAGGATTTCGCGGATTTACTCGCTCGCTCGGATCATCCCCAAGCTCTCCAAAACGTCACGAGAAAGTTTGAATTTCCGTGCGCGAGATACTCCGAGTGCAATATCGAATTAACTGGATGGGCTCTCGTTCGCGCGTTCGTTCGTTCTATCGCGGTAATAAACGTTATTGCCATATCGTTAATTTAACATCATTGTTGTCAGCCGATCCCGTGTCAAACAACTCACGTCCCTTTTCACGTTCACTTCCGTTCGCGTTGCGCAACAGATAAGCACAATGCACTAATAATTTCAAGAAACCAGCAGTGCAATGTGTATTAACTTCGAGTGGATAATTGAGAGTAATTGCGGAATTGCGCGATAACGAACTTCATTGAACTATCTTGAGAATATCCCAGAGTGTGTCGGACGTCGGACTATCTTCGTGAATACTTTAAACGGCGCGATACGAATTAACAACGGATACAAATTTATCGCGACATTCCCACGAGTTGCTCTTCAATGTGTCGTCGCATTAAATTGCCGGATAACGCAACATTCTGTCCCAAAATTAATTACGTTATCGGATTCATGCTCATAACGGGCATGTGCGATTCGGTAACGAGGGCCGTTGATAATTACAGTCGTTGCTTACAGCTTACGAGACGAATGCTAGAGGCGGCGGGAAATTTTGCATTTTTTCGAAAATAAAGAGCGGAGAAAGTGCCGATTATACTTACGAGGCGAAAGTGAAGCTTCTGATAGCCACCTACGAGCGATAAGTGGATTTTTATTTTGTAAAAATGTCTCTTTTACGGTGTCGAATCGAAGTTGAAAAAAATTGCGATTCGTCGGATTCGCCGAGCATTTAGAAAATCGTGTAAAACTTCTTTGCTTCGATATCGAGCAAAATAGATTTTAAGAGAATTCTTTAAGATCGAAGAATTCGATTCTTAACACTTTGACAGCCACGATGGTCACACGTCACCGGTGAGCTCCAGAAAAATCATTAAAAAAATGATTATACTAATCGCAATTTATAGCATTTTAAAAGATCATACGTTAACGAAAGAAACAAAAAAGGGACAAAAAAGTGCAAAGTGCGGCGCCACAGGTCATCCATGGAAAATTAGCGTGGCAGTCAAAGTGTTAATTGTATACCTTCTTAATATTTCAACTTTGCGTTTGAATTCCGAACTTTTCCATTGGCTTTTACCGTCACGATTTTATCACGATACATACTTCCGTCGCATCGTAGTAAAATCGCGTTGGACCAAGCACGTTCTGCATAATTTCTACGACATTGTCTATCCAGCGCGTGACCCGTTGGACATGGAATAATGGAAAAATCGATGACACCGGCAAGTGCCGATTCCTCTGACCTTGCGCGTCTAATGTTTTTTACCGAATTAATCAACCTTCCAGGCGTGGCTATTTACCAAATGCCAGCATTTAACGCGGACACGCGCACATGAACTAACAATTGAACGTGAAGTAATTCTATACGGCAATACCTCACTGTTTATGTAACAAATAAATTGTTAGAGTTACCTGTGACAACGACACCGAACGAATACTCTATTTCCACTCAAAGAGAATCGTCCGCCTTCCATCCACTTTAAAAAGAATACTTTCTCGAAAGAAATACAAATCGATAACGATTAGAAAGTCGAGATTGGTACGCGAAAGACAAATTTTAAAATTTCAGAGCATCGGCCAAGCATGTGCCCGAGTTCCACAAATTTCAAGATTTCCAAGTGGCAGTGGATGGATCTCTGATATTGAAGCTTCATTACCTCAGCATCAATTTCACCGACGATAAACCCTTGACACGCCCCGATGATACATTCGCGAAACGAAATTCGCGATAAGATGCCCGCGCGCCGTCTGTCGAATTTCGAGCGGGAGACACTTAATTCCCGAACTTACTCGACGACAGCACGAATCCAGTTTAGCGAGAGTAATCACCATAAAATTCTCCAACGTGTTGCAGCGCGCGCGTCTTATGCAAATTATTCCCACGAGCCAGATGGAAAATTTTACGAGGGCCGCTATGAATTAACGCACCGAGGATTTCGTTTCTCAGAATGCTGACTAAACTTCGCGCAGTATCACGAGATGCATACGAGACGTCTCGCATCGAGTGGCAACACGTGCGAGAACATTTTTTCACATGCCGGCCGGCTCGGTCTCGTAAATTTCTCAACAACAAACTGAACATTTACTCACGCTCACTTTAGTCTCGTTTCACCGATCGATGAATTAATTCCTGCTATATATAACTGGAACATTAGTACATGGAAATTTATGACCGTGTGATTACACCGATGATATCGCGAAAAGAGTTTTTACGGGATTTCATCTCCTCGGAGCTCCTTCACAGGCTAATTTCAAGCAGAAATTCAGGAATTTGAACAAAGAAGTGAAGAATTACGCGAAATTAAAACGATTCGAACTCAATTAACAGTGAGATGTCATAGTTATCTCACCATTGGTCATTGTAAATTCAACGAATTCCAAGGTACTTCCTGCAAAACTTATCAACCGTCCGTGCTTATTTGCTTAGTATTTAATAATAATCATCGCTCCAGTTTCAATCCATTCGAGTGAGAGAAAAAAACTCGGAGCATGGACTATTAACGCGAAAACGAAACCTGTTGATCGTGCCGCGGATATTGGAGGGGATGTTTAAACAACCCTTAAGAATATCCAAAGAAAATTCGTCGCAGGGGATTCTCAAATCAAATCTCAAGAATATTTTACTTGCTTCGTAGATTCTTCTCGATGACTTCCGATTAATTGTATACAAAATCCTCCTCCAGTATTATTCTTCAACGGTTGATCGGTTTCACGGCACTTTTTTCCGATCCTCAAATGCACAGTCACAGGTAGCGCAAACGTATCGAAGCATTTGCTTGTTCGAAGACACTTCCAAATACTCGCGGTACATTCGAATCAAGCGAGAGAGGGATAGAGAGAGAGAGAGAGAGAGAAGAGAGAGAGACAGAGAGAGAGAGACAGAGAGCGAGAAAGAGGAGCGCGATCCTCACCCGACGACGATCGGTGTCGTACTAAAGCGCGAACCGCGCACGTAACTCGTTTTTCCTCGGAAGTGAGATCTTTAATCGAATGACGTATATGTATACACGAAGCCTTCCTATCGAAAATCTCTCCGCACGCTGACCCGAAAGGTAACCACCGATAGATAATAAACAAAAAATGAATCCGCGCAAAAACCTCTCGACATTAATCGCTCTATATAGCAATGAATGATAAGTGTGAGCCGCGCGCGCGCGCGCGAGAGAGAGAGAGAGAGAGAGAGAGAGAGAGAGAAACAAGAAGATGGAAGTGGAATGGTAAACAGTTGGAGAGAGACAGAGTCACAGTGCTAATTCTTACGAATCATACCGACTCACGATGTAGACCTATTCGTTTCGTTCTTTGAAGTTTCAATTGTTCATCACCGGTATTATGAATATTTTCTTCCTTTCAATTCTATTTATTTCTTTTTAAAAACTATGTTTCGCATTTTGTTCTTGTTACTCACTTGCGATTTAGTGTGCACGCGTTTTGCGATACCCTTACCACGAAGGGTGTGACCTCGAAAGGTTCACCCTCTTCCAGTCGATACGTAAAGAAAGATGCCAAATCTATTATTCCATTTGCTCCTATTACAGCGACCGTTCACCACCACGATGCTTTACAGCGTGATGATTTATTCAACGATACTTCGCATTTTTTTTTTCCACCCTTAAAATCGGATTTCCATTTACCATGCAACGACGCTTTCGTTCGCTCTTGAGCGTTCCATCGTGACACGAGAGCAGCGTATGATTTTAGCCGGCGCTCTAATGTGTACGCATAACGTGACGCAGTGCCCCGGCGCACTTACGGATCCGTTTTACCGAGAATTTTACAAAGCCCTAGGTATACATCGACGCGTCGCACAATGGCCCGTTTATATCGATCCATCGTTCCTTCGAGAGAAGCACGGGTGAGCACGTTACCGATACGCAATAAGAGCGCGCGAACGAATAAAATAAAGATGGCTGCGAAGTGGCGCGAATCGATTTTGCGCGATCGAAATCTTTACGAAACTTACGAAAGGCCGAAAAATTTCGCGCGACCATCCATAAAGAAATTTATTGGAGAAGTATTGGAACGAGCTCGATGACTGCGTTGCTCTCGACCGATTTATCCGTTACGTAATGGAGAAAAGACTTGGAAAATTTATACAGGTTATTTTTGGATTTTGCTCGCGATTTTCGAAGTTTCGACGTTTCGCGGCGCACGAGATCAATTTTGGACATCGATACGCGGATTGGAGGGCGAACGATCTATTAATTTATTTTCTTACTGCACAATGCGCATAGATATATGTGCAGTACTCATTGCGATATGTTGAATGGTTAAAGATAGCGCCTAACGATACACTCGTACATCCTTCTCACATTGCTCTTTAAATACATTTCACCAAAAGGTTATCTATAAGTGATCATTCTATAGGTCATAGTCCGCAATTAACGAAATTGCTGAGTAATTTCGGTAAACCGTGGAATGTCCGGTGTAATTATTGTCCAATAATCGGCCATCCTTGCGCGACTTCGCGCAAGTGGAAATATTCAATGCCAACCGTGGAGTACTTAAAAGCAGCTCGACGCGCGTTACTGATTAGCCGTCTAAATTTACACCGCGCGTAATATAGAACATTTATTTCCAGG
The DNA here is from genome assembly GCA_944319695.1 of Tiphia femorata. Taxonomy (NCBI): domain Eukaryota; kingdom Metazoa; phylum Arthropoda; class Insecta; order Hymenoptera; family Tiphiidae; genus Tiphia; species Tiphia femorata. The sequence goes on from OX090902.1 coordinate 10,700,310, forward strand.
CATTAGAATAGTTATATTTAAACCGCTTGTAAATAGATTTACCATGCATCGTAAAGCTTTCTCGGCACGTCGTTATCGCGCTCCGCACGTGCGCACCGATGATCCTTCGAAAGATTCCGTTGATATTATTCCATGGTGTAATCGGAATGAAATATTAAGCAGAGTGTACTACACGCCAGAAATAAATCGTTATTACGCTCGTAAAAGCAACATTCGAGAATGTTGTCTCGAATTGGTATTGCGTATATCGTGTCTGTCACTTGAGATAATTATTTGCACGCCCACGTGGACATTGGATCTTCTCGTATGATCAAACTTTCGTACGATTTCTCGATTAAAAGAGCAATTAGAGCTGTCCGTCGCACGTGTAGTACACCGAGTCATATATGGTGACTCTAATGTATTTACCTGTTCATCCTCTACATCGGCGTGAGGTCTCGTCTAATCCGGATTGCAAACTTTGATCCGACACATCGCATAGAAATTCCGTTGAACACTCCCGGAAGAGTTGCCAATCTTACGGAAGTCCGTGACACTTTTCTGTATCATGGTTATCGGATCGTGGGTCTCTGTCTTTCGCGAACGGCACTGACCAGATTATCCCAGACGTGTCCCCGACGTTTTGCAAACAGCGCGATTTCTTACCTCATTTGAATTAACCGTACCCGATCGACGCGATGACTGCGATCACTGTTGTGTACCGAGTATTCCGACACCGATTAACTATCTTTCAAAGTATCATATTAACAGTACTCCGAGAAACGCGGACCCACCTTGTTGGACTCATTGATTTCCCTTTTTTACAGGTTAGGCTTTATCTCGCGCATATAGCACTCACGCATGCAGGAGACCTTCAAATTGTCGTTACCGCCATCTTCATGCTTCCAGAAGCGTCGCAGATAGGATGATCAACCGAGCAGCCTTATCCGATAAAGTAGAAAGATTCATAGAAATAAACGCAAATCATCGGATCATATCTTACTACTAAGTACCAGATGTACGATCGTACCTTAACGCGGCGACTACTAAAAATATTGCGTCACTTTCAAAACTACCATCCAACAACGATAACTTATCACAAATGTCGAGTCTGCCAAGTCCAAATGGTAAGGTTCCCGACCCGAAACCCCGGTTTGCGCACAGGTGTCGCTGACTGTAGCAAGTGCCCATTCATATAAGTACCTGCATTCTTACAAATTTGACTATACTCCAATATACTCCTAAATTAAGAGACCACCTTAAAGAATGAACAACAAACAATGTAATATCAAATCCCAATCTCATGAAAATCACCTTCAAATCTCCTACCCTAGTATTCGTCTACCGTCAACGATAAATCCAGTGCTTGGATTATTTAAATGAGTGCGCGTGGCACGTCCCCAAACAAACGATGCTTCGAAAAATGGAATTCAGGCACCTGTAGAAGAGGTGCACCTGACAATTTCCTCTATGGAATTCCACAGAGGTCCTCTGTGGCCCGTGACGAATGGGGCCTGACGGAGCCCTACGCTCTGGCACCGATCGGTGCCCTACAGCCACACACGAGCTCCACAGTCCCCTCCGCCATTGAATGAACCAATCAGGTCAGACCTTGGCGTTCCCGCGCGACACCTCAAACCCTTGGCGTCGTCCGCAATCACGTCTGTGATCGCAGGCCCGCGGAGGTCGCCATGTTGTTAGTGCGGGATTTTCACGCGAGTCTGACCCGACGCATTCCTGGCACCGCCGAGCCGGTGTCTGGGCTTACACCTGCGAAAACAAGAAACGTCCGCGCCCTCGAACTTCCTTGTTCGAGCCAAACGAATCTGGATGTTTAAGTAGCGCGTGATCGATTCGAAATTGCGAAGGATGCTGGCGTAAATCGTTTGACGGAGGACGCCATAGTACGAGGGATAATCCCAGTGGCATTGGTCGATCCTGGATCGTCTAAAAAACTTAGGAAAGACGGGTTAAAAGTATTGCCGAGGATCTATCTTAAAAAGGAGGAACTTGGTACGAGATTGTAAAAGGAGGGTGAGAGGTTGTGGCACCGCTCGAGAAGGTGTACGGCACTGCGCCCTGTGAAATGCGGCCCCGAGGCGAGGAAAACGAGGGCCCGGCCGTGTGCGGGGCTCCTACTCCGGCGGAGAGTGCACGATCGCCGCCAGTGTCACGGGAGTTTCGTAATGCGTGCACGCGTTCCTCGGCGGCGCTCGGCGAGTAGAAAGGCACGCTGGAAGAAATGCCTTCCTCGGCTTATTAACGAGATGCCCGGGTCGGAGCTGGTGTGCGGGCCGACTGACAGATGGAATGCGAATGTCAGACGCGATCGGTCGAGCAAGTGAACGGTGCCTAGGCTCTCGTCGCGCGTACGACGGTGAGAGAGAGACTCTCCTTGGATTTGAAAAGATATAGCGTGGTAAGAACGAGACTCGCATGCGCGACAAGCGACACAGTGAATCTTGAACGTGGTTCGGAGCGTAGGTACGTGGGAGACACCTGCGATCGCGTGACACGCGATGACAGCCTCGTGAGTGGCTCGTGAGTGAGCGCGCGTAAAAAAAGGGCCACGTTTGCTTTCGCAGAGGGGTGAAGCGAGTGTTACTCGATACAATAGGACGCGTGTGTCGTCTCGCGCGCGTGCGAGCGAGCGGTGCGCGGTGCGCGGTGAGAGAGCATTCGCCCGCCATCGGTGCTCGCATAACACCGGGCGCTTTGGCGCGCGCGAATTTCGGTTTGAAATTAATACGCGCGCGCGGAGGGGCGGGTAGTTGCGGCGGTGGTGGTGGTGCTGGTGGTGCTGGTGGTGGTGGTGGTGGGGAAAGAAATTAACGGCGCGGAGAAAGAAAAAAGAAAGGGGAGGAGGAGAGCGTGGTAAGAAGCGCGGAAGGAGCGAATCGGTTGGCGCCGGGTGGTCAAGTTAGAGGGAGAAGGAAGAGGTGGAAAAACGGTTCGAGCGTGAATCGAGCGTGAATCGAGCGGGACCCCTGCGGCGATAAGGTGAGGCTTCTCTCGTCTTCCGAGGGAACACGAGAGAATCGGCGGAGGTTGGGTACCCTTCGACGAGTCTCTCGAAGGAATTGGAAGGAGGTGGGAGTCGTTGGAGGAGGAGAGGAAGGAGGAAGGAGGAAGGAGGAAGAAGAAAAAGAAAAAGAAAAGGAGGAGGAAGGAGATAGCGTACACGCGGGGTACGTAAGATCCTGACCCAGATTTGAGCGGGTCGCGGCAGAGCGGAGAGAGGACGAGGTAAGGCCGGGCCACGCGAGAGGAAAGCACTGGTAAACTTTCTGAAATGGGACAGCGCGCAGCCTGGAGCTAAATTAGCCGCGATGTCCAATAAGAGTAAGTCCCAGCCGCATCAGCAGCAGCAGCAGCAGCACCATCACCACCACCACCACCACCACCAGCACCACCACCACCAACAGCAACAGCAACAGCAGCATCATCGTCCTTCCTCGCACGTGATCAAGCCAGTGGACCAGGTGCCACCGCGTTACCAACCGCCTCCGCAGCCCAGCACCGGGATACTCAAGAATCCGCACTTCGCCGCGGGCCAATCCGCTACCATCGCCGTGTCATCGGCACCACAGTCGGCCAATCATCAGGGCACCACCGGCGCGACCTTGAACCATCGCGAGACCCGCCTGGCGCCCCAAAATCATCAACAGCAGCAGCAGCAGCAGCAGCAGCAGCAGCAGCAACAACAACAACAACAACAACAACAACAACAACAGCAACTGCAACAAAAGGATGCACAGGGCAAGTACTCGCCCAGGATAGAGCATCGTCATCATCATCATCATCCTCCTCAGGCGGACGCCGGTGTCTCCAAGCAGCACGCTTACCTTCAGGCCAGGGTCGGCCAAGGTCAATACCTGCCACCCAACAGTCAGTACCCCGTGGTGAACAGTCAGGCGCCACCGTTAGCAACCACCACCATCAGGCAGAGAATCAGCGACGAGGAGTTCCTCAGGCTCGGACCCGTGGAGATGCTGAAGTTCGTTCGGAAGACCGAGAGCGATATCGCGCGTCTCGCCGCTGAGCAGAATCGTCAGATACAGAGCTTGGTGAGGATGATCCCTGGATGCTTCTTGATCTAGGTTCAAGAGACGTCGAGATGATTTTCTTCTCGAATGCGCAGGCTAGGCGATATGGGTACAGCTGTGGTCATGCGTGTTGGATACCTTTGGTGATTTCTGGAAGACGAAATTAGATTAAATTGGATCAGAGATGAAATTGGCTTAGAGGAAATTTAGATGATTTAATCACCAGGCGGGGATATTAATGTAATTTAGATAATGATACCCTTTGTTAATACCACTGATACTGGCAATGTTCCGAAGTGTTTAATGCGCGCGGTCGTATCTGTGTAACTAGATGATTTGTCGTTCGAATAATATGCAAATTAAATAAAGAGCAACTTCTTTAGTTTAATCGTTAGAACTTACGTAGGAGGTCTGATAGGTCGTAAACATTCACCCCTAAACGCCACATTGTATCGCTGCGTATGCAATAAAAATTTACGAGTTATTCAAATCAGTCGGTTACGTATTGCTCGCCTCGTATAATTTTAAGAAAGAAGAATAAAAGGGAGCGAAGGAATTAGAATAGATTGATTTTTACAGTGATAACGGTCGGGAGGAATCAACCAAGGTGATTAATTCGGTTGGAGTTCCTCGTGATTAATACCTTTGATTGGAAGGAAAATTATCCTGGCTCGGAAGGAACTCGTTGTCCGTTTAATTCTCCATTGATCCTCGTATGCCGTTGCCATTGGTTCATTAATATTCCCATGTAAGACCTTGAATTTAGCGTACAATCGATATTGTAAGATTTCAAATTGAACATTACGTTAAAATTAAAACAACAATAATCGTAAGACTTACCAGAATCACCTTGGAAAGTTTCATTCGAGGCACATGAGATTGGATCGACCGTCATAATCCTTGCGAGTCACGCATGTGTGGTATCAACCGTAAATGATCCTTACGACAATCGGCTTCCTTTCGACCCCAAACTACCAGTTTGCCTGGGTGCTCGTTCGCTCTCAAGAATGCGTCACGCATTACTGCTATTATGCGCGCGGCGCGTATGCGACGAATGCTCAAGGAATCGAGTCCACTGTAATTTTAGGCTGAAAAATGAAATAACGGTATACTTTAATGCGTATTGACCCCATTCTCGAGAGAAAAGGGCGCGGTACAATGATACCTTACGATTATTCTCTCGTCTCTCTAGCTTTACTTGAAAGAGTTTAACGGTTGTATTAAGCAATATCGAATTCTCCACTTTCAGCTCAGTGAACTTCGTGCATTGAAGGAAGCCAACCAAAGACTTAGCGACGAGAATCAGGAGTTACGTGATCTCTGCTGCTTTCTGGACGACGACCGGCAGAAGGGACGGAAGTTGGCGAGGGAATGGCAGAGATTTGGAAGGTACACTGCTAGCGTTATGCGCCAAGAGGTATCGGCCTATCAGAACAAGCTAAGGCAACTGGACAACAAGCAGCAGGAATTAATTAAGGATAATCTCGAGCTGAAGGAGTTGTGCCTGTATCTTGACGAGGAGCGGGGAGGAGGTCAGAGGGACGACGGAGATGGGTCCAGTTCAAGTACAAATGCTGAGGAAAGCGTGCCACCGAGACCGAGGCATACTTCCACGTTTAACGGTAAAATAATGTCATCGTATATCGGCGCGGTTTGCTCTCTTAAAGGCGTCTCGCGAAATTTTCTTACCGATTGGTATACGCCGATCGAAACTTACCATTATGCATGCTGACGATTCACGTTAATCCTAGACCAAACGATGCAGTACGTGAGAAGCTTGGAGCAACGTGTGAAGCAACTGGAGGAAGATAAGAGCGTCCTTCAAGCGCGAGCACAAGGATGGGAGCCGCCAAGCAGCGAGGTTTGGGAGAATCCCAGTAGTCCGAACGATAACCCCCATCTAGGTAGTCGACCCGAGGCCGTTGTACGGGCTCTTCAGGTTCTCGAAGTTCGAGAACAACTTGAAAGAGAAGGCGGCCATGACGGGGAAAAGGCACTGGTCAGAGAAATGTGCAACGTAAGCCTCGCCACGATAGTAATAGCGAAGTCACGGTACACACGTTCCTTTACCAAGTGTGCAGCATTGTCTTACGAAATTGTTCGTGTTGCAGGTCGTCTGGAGAAAACTGGAAGAAGGTCCACAGGCGAGGCATTAGAATTAGAAGAATAACCAATCGAATGACTACTCGCAGGATCATGATAATGATACTCGCGGGTATCATTGAATAACGTGGCTGCTATGCGGCATAACGATAGTATTATAGCAGTTAACATAACTGATGTTATGACTTTTATAGATTTATATATGTATATGTATACAGTGATTTTATCTAACTACGTTATCTTCGCAATAGTACCTATTTATGTAAAGCCCGTAGTGCCCTTAGCTTGCCTAGCTCGATTGTTAACAAACTCTATTTTTATTATGCCAAGTCTATTTTACTTTCCAAACGTCCGTCCACTTCCTTACGCCAAGTAGCTTACTTATTAGCGGGATCTCAATATTACTTGTGAGACAGGATTCTTACGGTAGATCATTTTTGTATAATAGCTTTTGGATAATTCGTAACGGTATTATAGAGAAGTAATGATATTCTTGTATATAAAAAAATTCATCGCAGGTATATAACCTACACTGTATTCGTGTCAATGTCAAATAGGTTCGTCGTTGTGAGATGTTATTTTACATAAAGCAAACGTTTTCACTTCCCTCGGGTAAATATTTAGCCCATCCAAGAAGAGAGTAATCTCACTTTTGGAAACGGGGTCCTCGTACATTGTAAGTGCCGGTGGACTGCAAATCAGTTTCTATTTTTACCTTGTCAAAGACTATTCCTTGAATAGGAATGCGTCACAGTGTCCTAGATAATCTTCGATCGCGTGAACTATAAATTTTAGAGCCACGCGGAATAGGAATTTTAACTCTGAGAGACTTTTGCACCCAAAATAACGAGAAAGATTTTTAAACGAGTACCCTTACGCAAATCAATTAATTTCACCTGTAAAAGAGCAACCACTCTGGGTATTAATAATTCTCCCAAATCGGTCCGCATCGACGAGACAATAAAAAGAAGGTAAATTAAATATGCGGGGCGAGTGCAGGTACGCGTGTGACTTTGAAAAATACTGGAACTGCATTGAGATCCGCTTGCTCTGATCTTGGACAACGAGAAATTCCTTGGTGGATCCTCGGCGCCGGGCGCTCGTCTCCTCGAGTATGCGCCGGTCCGTTGCAACGTACAGTAGTGGGGCTTGCACCGGGATGCCGGGCAGAGAGATGAGAGTCACCGGTGATGTGCGTGTGCGGAGGACTCGCGGAGGACAACGCAAGGTTTATCCTCCTCGCTGTCGTCCTGGCAGCTTACATGCTCGCAGGTGCGGCGCTTTTCCAAAGACTGGAGGCTGACCTTGAAATACGACAGGTACGGTGCATGTACTGATAATGAACAATAGTAATTATTACTTATTACTAACGAACTGGCGAATAGCCGCGTCTCGTATGAGCTTTTCGAAAGAATTGTTAGATGACAGATAGAGTGTTTCAAGAAATGTATACTTCTTATAAATAACTGTTCTATTAAGAGATTTCTTTAAAGAAAAAAATCGGCTTTTGTACATACAAAGGTGCTTCACGCTTGGTTTCTGATAAGTAAAGTCATTTTAGTTGTGTCAGTTCGTAAAAGAGAAATTTACATATACATTGTGATCTTGAATCGATTGCTTTAAGTGCAGCAGGCAGAATTTTGGCGTATCTATCATACTTTTCGAAGGCATCATCTACGTGGTAGTTCTCTGGCAGTTCAGAGATTGCACGAATTGCTGTACGCTTACGGAAACGCTTCGTCGACTGGCATTATCAACAAGAGACGTCGGTGGGATTTTTCCGGAAGTTTTCACTTCGTCGGTACCGTCGTCTCTACAATTGGTGAGCGCTCGACGTTTTACGACAATTACGTCACCGATAATATTCACAATGGGCCGTACTCTCACCTGTATTTTAGCAGCGCTCGGACTTTAGATGCGTTTTATAGACATATGTGGACATGAACATGCATACGTATGCAGAAGTATAGAGCCCATCTAAAGTCCGAGCGCTGCTAAAGTACGGATGAGAGTACGGCCCAAAGTCACCACGATTTAACAAATTCGTAATTCGTATCGATAATTCGACGTGCCTTAGCTGCGCGTTATCTCGCGAGTTAATAATTTCACCTTGAAACGTTGTATTGGCACGTGTAGGGACAATTGATTTTTGCACTGAGAATTGTAATTTATCCGTTGCCGGTAATCGTGGGCACATTTGACCTATCCTATTTCTTATTTTACGCCGTACGCCCTTTAAGATTTAAAATCTATCTTTGGGTAAAATCAACGCTCACCGTTAACGTGACCGTAACGATGTGTAATAAAGGGACAAAGGTCGTCGGCCCCTGCACGCATGAGAATGCACCGTTGAATTCCAGAATGCTAATATCTTGCGACCTAGTCTCGCACTTACCCTCTCGACGGTACCCACCCTTTAGCTGTTAATAGCTATATAAGTCTATATATGTATTACGTATACACATATTGTACGCATATATATATAATACTTTAAAACTTCATAATATTTTCTCCGTGTGATTCTGGATGCTCCTTTTAGGATACGGAAACACAGCGCCGCAAACCACTGCGGGCAGAGCAGCCGTGGTCGTCTACGGATTCTTCGGCTGTTCAGGTAATAATTTAACGATCCTAAATTTAGTATTCCACATTGATCAGTTGCCAAAGGGCAAATGAAAAGTCCAACAGGAGCCCCGTAATTAGAAGCACTCGTTAAAGCTGCAGAAAGAAATATGCGTACCGTATGAAAGACGAATTGATCTGAAAAGAAAATGTGGTCTGTACAACGATATATAACTATAGAATGCGCGAAACGATTAGTAGGATATAATTATTGTGTGAGTGATCGTTCCTGATCTTTTCATTTGCACGCCTTACAACGAATTTCTTCTTGGCGCAGGTGGCATACTATTCTTCAATTTATTCCTCGAGAGAATCATCACGTTTTTGGCTTGGATTTTGCGGAGCATCCATTTGCATCGTTTGAGAAAACGACTTCGAAAGGTGCCGTCGAGGCGCATCTCTAGGACTTCTAACAATCAAAGGTCCTCTCTACCGGACATTCTGGATGACGACGAGGAGAGCGAGGATTTGGATAATTGGAAACCGAGCGTCTACTGGGTCATGTTGTACTTGATGGTAGCCTCCTGCATTCTGTCGTGCGCCGCGGCAGCGGTTTACGCGCCACTGGAAGGCTGGGAATATTTTGATGCATTGTACTTTTGCTTCGTCAGTTTCGCCACTATTGGATTCGGGGATTTCGTTAGCACGCAGCATTCGAGCTACCCTCACGTTCATTGGTACGCTTTAACTGTAACTCGCGCTAATTTGTGAATTGCACAAATCGTGAACTGCTGCATCGTTAAATTAAGCCGCTTAATACTAACCATCAATATTGATTTAGAAAACTGAGTTAGTTTCTTTGTTCCAGGTACCGGTTTGCCAATTTTATGTTTTTGGTGGTTGGTTGCTGTTGCATATATTCCTTGCTGAACGTAACTTCGATCGTGATAAAGCAAGCATTGAACTACGTGATACGGAAATTGCGCTGTGGGAATCAGGACATGGCAGCTCCTCATTTGCCGAGAAGGAAATCTTCTGTGTTCAGTATTTATCACTCCAGAAGAAGAGCTACGAAATTCGTTACAAGGGATTCGATTAAAGCTGAAGAGTGTGCAATTGATACGCCCAGACGAATGTCGGGTGAATTGATATCTATGAAAGATTTTCTCTCTGCTAACAAGGTCTCGTTAGCTGTGATGCAGAAGCAATTATACGATGCAGCGCAAATGCAAAAAGGTAGCGGCTTGTCCAGTGCAACTGTAAATCATCAGAAGGTTTCAAAACCTAACGCCGTTGGCCCTTTGGCGATAGCTAGTGAGAAGTTTGAAAATAAATCCTCGACCTCTAGATAAGAGAAATCCGAAGAACAAATGAATTTCGGAACTGTATAGATTCTCATTTTGTTATTCATTTTCCTACTGTATTCTTGATTTTTTTCATATGTCGGAGACTATAGGAAATTTTCAGTAATAGTATCTCTGATAAGTTACTAGAAATGCTGAAACAGAAAATATTCACCTTGATATACATTGAGTGTAAAATAGATGCCAATAGCTTAATATATTTCATTCACGTACAGGTATCCGTATTATCTGTCACATTATAACATAGTTAACGAGTTTTCGAAATATCTGACATACTCCCGAGATTTCTAATTTGAAAGAGAGAGTTGGATTGCTTTGCTGTAAAGAAATTTTTGTGAAATGTATAAATGCATTTTCTTCTTCAGTCGTGTATTTTGTAAGCGTTGTTTTTGATTTCTGCAAATAATAAGTTATATAAGAAATCATACTAATTATTGTATAACTTTATTTAAATCATATTTTACAGTACAGTCCTCCATGTACTTAACAATGTTAACATGCAACCTTTTGTCTTCGAATTTTCGTGAAGTACTGTGCACAATATGTGTATCGGATAAATTAAAATTACATTCACAAGGTAGAACTTGACATTTTGATAATTGCATGTGGAGATTTCCAGCAATGAATTACATTCTATTTTAAATGAAAATCAATACATTGGTTTCGCGCTTATACTTTAGTGCGACACAATGCCGTAATTTGAATGTTTGTACATTTCTTTTTGCACTATTAAAAGACAAAGACAAAAGTTTCTCTTTCTCTAGACAACTACCTTGCCTCATTGTCAGCTTTAACCCGATGTTTCGTGTCTATGACTGTAATGGATGTAAAATCGTTTATACTAAATTGATGCTGGAATGAAACTGGCTATTGAAAAATGATTTTAGGACAAAGGGCACAGCCCATTATGAATTGAAGAAGGAGGATATATATAGTATTCTAAACAAGAGTGACAGACACAAGCAGATGATAAAATTCTTGAGAGTGAAACACATGACCATTTTCTCAACCTGGAACTTTTTTAGTAGTCTACTGCTTTATTATCGAAGCCAAATGTGCAATAAACATTCAACATCATTCTTTGTACGTACATTCGACTTGGAGGCTATTAAAAACAATCACATTGTACAGATGAAATCGCGCTTTTCTAAGTCGCAGAACAATTCTTTATTCTTCGAATTTAAGTCAAGCTTAAATACATTTTTAAATATCACACTCTTTTAACATCCACAATCGATTGACATTGAATTTAAGCTTGGTTTAGATTTTAGATGAAACTACCAGGCCTAATGCAAAGGACATGTTGATAGTACAAGGATTTGTTCTACTTTCCTGTATTCAGTATCCTTAGGACCTTGCGCAAAAACCTTGACAAGTAGAAGGTTCAATGTGTTCCGTACATGAAATTGATTGCACTGCACCTTTTTATTTTTAGGCTTTTGCTGTAAGGTGTGGACAATGTATTCAAAAAATTATGTTCCATTCCAACAAATCTCCTAAACCACTTCGTTATGAGAGATCTCCATTAACGACCATACAACCAACAAAACAGTGCTCAGTATTCCACACTGGCACTGACAAAGCCACGTCTGAAATTTTTTCGGGCGACGTACCATGCCGCGCATCGTAGGCGGCCCTTTGGTAACGACAGCAAAAAGCGCAGTCTTTATCGACTGTGCACAAAGTCACGAGATTCATATCTCGATAAACTGGTGACGATCCTCGCATTGAGGGTGTCATGTACTTCTTCAACGTATGTCACGCATACGTACAAATTGTTGTCCTACTAATTCCAATCCATTACTTATCAAATCGACATCATCGGATATTTTGATTATTCTCTGTTTCAAAAAATCTGTGTTTACATCGCACGTTTGGATGAAGTCCGATAATACAAAGTTATTATCGGTAAGTGCAGATGGTTGATTTTGGCTCTGTGACACTCGGTTTCGAGAACGTGGTATTTGATCGGCCGGTTCCATTAAATGTGAATGTTTCTTACGTTGGTGTTGTAAAAGTTTTGCCTGTTAATTACGTTCAACAATACAATTATTCATCATAATGCTAAGCAAAAAAACTAAAACTGAAAGACCTACCTTACTGGCGTATTGTTTGTGACACCATTGACAACTTTGAGGTTTTGTAGTAATACTGCCAACTGTTTGGCTGAAAGTAGGATTTGGTAGACCAGAGAAATCCGACTCTTTCTGTCGATTACTGGCAGGCAAAGCAGCACCAGGGTGATTCTTCATAATGTGAGCTTTACGCTTACTACTGCTTTTATACACCTACAGTTTTAAAAACGTATGTATTAAGAATTATTTTTGTGGTATCCGATGCAAGTTCAATTAACATACTAAATTAATATACCTTGTCGCAATATTGACAATAATAATCTCTTGTTTGTCTTAAAATTGGCAGGTTTAGTTCTGGTACAGATTCCGGTGCAACATCGGGATGTCGCTTTGCTAAATGATTTACAAGCATTCCCCTTCGTTTAAATCCAACTAAACATTGGTGGCACTTGTATACAAAACGATTGTAATCGTTTGGGTTCACCTGTAGAGATCGAATCATATCAGAATTTGTAGAATATATTTTAATGTGATACAACGTACCTTTGGTACAAACTTCTTCGCTTGATTGTTATGCTGCATTTGATCCATTCTTTGTGAATTATGCATTCGAGTCATGTGTTCTTTAAGTTTATCTTTTCTCTTAAATTGTTTGCCACAATTTGCACAGTGAAATTCTCTAAACATAAAAACATCTAATGTAAATTAGATAGTAACGTAATTAGTGGAAATATATTTTTTTGTTTTGCCACAATGTTATAGTCCCATGCTGCATTACTATCATACCTATGGTCAGAATGTTTAAGCAAATGCATTCGTAGCTTATCCACTGTAGGGAAATGCTTTGTACAGAACTGACATCTGTGTTTTCTTTCACAATGATGAGCTCTAATGTGTTTACGGAAGAGTGAATATTTTATGAATGTTCTTTGGCAGTGAGGACAATTAAGTGTGTTATCTTCATTTCGATGTGTTTCAATGTGATCTTTTAACAGTATGCCTTGATCAAATGACTGCCTGCATATTGGGCAGTCAAATACTTGTTTGTTTTCTGTAAATTCATATAAGACAATGCATTAAGGAATAATGTTCAATTAACAACGATCAAATTGTTTAATGAAAAGCTGATAAAGCTGCTGACCTCTGTGGGTTTTTAGATGCCCACACAAAGCAGAGTTATTCATGAACCTTTTGAAACAGATACTGCACGGCAGTGGCTTTTGGTCCTCGGCACCGTGTACTAAACAATGCCGTTGGAGACGTACTTTTGTAGCAAAACGTTTGTAACACATAGTACACTTATAAGTCGTTAAAGATGTCAACTTTTTCGTTTTTGGCAAGACCAATTTTCCATGTTGCACAACATGATTAATTAATTCAGTTTGTTTTTGGAATTTCAGTCCACATTGTGGACAAATGGTAGTATAATTCTCTAACTTTATATCACCCACAGTGTGCGAAAGTGTATGTAAGTTAAGCAAAAATGGATTACGAAAAATCAAGGTACATGCAGAACATTTCCATTCTTTCGATTTGATTTGTCTTAAGTTTTCTTTTTCTTTTATATTTCTACCACGAAAAATTTTCATGTGTTTATTATGATTGTAAGAGTTACAGTCATAACGCGACCAAGCGGTAAGCTGATTGTTGTATTCTGTAAGCAAAATTCTAATAAGTTCCTGAAATTTTCAGTGTATTATCTCAAATTTCAATTTCAATCTGGACCCATACCTTTTTCATCTTTGGGGTCCGGTTTAAGCACTGGCAAATTTCTACGAACGGCATAATCAACATTTGGACCTGCTTTTAACTCTTCCTTCGGTGAAACATTACGCGTGGTTAAAAACACTATTCCATCACTTTGCTGACAAATTATTAAATTTTGTTCTTTATATGTAAGCGCAGGTCTCACAAAGCGCATCCAATTTGAAGCATCTGAAATAAAATTTGGTTTTCGCCATACAAGTGCAGACTTATGGATGTAATTATACTTACTTTCATTAGACACATCCACTTTAAGAAAGTCCCCTTCTTCAGTTTCATATAGTAACGGTAATGTATTATCAAAGGCAGTGCCATCATAATTGCACAAAATACCCTCTATAGGTCCAAACTGTGTGCGTTTTCTAATATTGCGCTTTGCAAAAACTCCATAGCCTGTGCCCCCTGCTACATTTGAAGCAGATAGATTATTTATAGAAAGATATGATCCTGGCAGTGTTGCTATAGCTCTTGAGGGTACAGGCTGATCTGCGATTGTACATACATTATGTAATGCACAATTATCTCCATTAGTACACACACTATCACATTCATCACACCCTGTGTAAGAATATACAATAAAAGAAATTTTAGAATATGAAATTTGTTGAATCACCCATGTATACAAATAAAATAATTATGTACAGAATTTTTGCTTATCGTTCATACGCCGTTTTGATCTTCGCACATTCTTCTTCTCTGTATTAGGTACTATTTTTTCCTCTTGATGTTCCTGTTCTTTCGCTGGTGCTTCACATTCCACATTATTCTCTTTATTTGAATTTTGCAGGTCTTCTGCAGTAGCATTATTAGTACCCATTTCCAATGTCTGACTTTTAAATGAATTGATTACATTCAGCTGTTCATCTTGCATTACAAGAAAATCTCTGCCCAATGCAAAATCAGAATTTGTCATTCCGGTTAACATAAGGGGCGTTCCCGATGTTTCTAATTCTGCACTAGAATCTGTAGCAAATTAATGTCATTAAAACACAATAAAAGTGAACGAAAGAAATTATTTGTGGTATACGATGTGGTTTACCTTCCATTAAAATTAATCCATTAGCAACAGTAGAAACTAAGCCTGCTTCATTTGTTCCATCCGCAAAATGAGTGGAGGTGTCTGTTTGTGGTTCGTTTTGTGTATCAATGGGATGAGTTAAATGGGTCACGTAGCTGATATTTGTTTGCACATTCTGTTCCGTGGGAGATGGTGGTCCTTGAAGTACCACAACAGGATTATGAAAAGGAGAAGATGGGAGTTGAACTGGCGTGGGTGAATATCTAGCTGCGGAACTCATATTGGGATCAAGAGGACTAACGCGATGTTCAAAGTCCGACAGCGGGGAAGTGGGCCTCGGAGAGAAAGAAACTTGTTCGTACATTGGAAACATACGAGAATATTCTCGGGACTGATCCTCTACGTATCCAACCTGATAAAACAGCGTCACTATTAACATGTAAACATCGATAGATTAAATTGGCTGCGAAATTTCACTTACAGTCAGAAATAATAATCTGTTGTTGTTTTTCTTTGGCTGTTCGTATATTACAGAAGCGAGCGACTGATCATTTGACCAGTTTGTAGGGGTGTCTGTGAGTTTGTCAATATTGGATATTCCAAAAGAGTCACCAGGGGCCCCCTCGGGAGGGCCCCTTGGATCCATCTTATTCAGGTAAAGCACCAAAATTGCAACGTTTTGTTACAGCCACCTGATAAATCAAAGAAATATATATGTAATAATATCATTCGTTCTTGTAAACACGTCAGTAATATAAGAAACAAAGAAATCAAACTTATTTAACCACAATCTGTCGCTGCTCGTGGAAATTTTTTGGTACAAGCGAAATTCACGATGACGAAATCACAAGGGCAGAAGAGAGCATTTGTTGTTTCAAATTGCACATTTTACGAGATAACACTTACCAGTATAAACATATAGATTTCGATGTTAATGCACCTTTTGCTCTGTGATGCACCTGCTGCAGTGGACACTGGCTCATCAACAATTGACGTTATCGGTTTTCATAACCATAATTGAGCACCGCTGAAGTGGCGCGAACATTTCAAATTACACAACTGAATCAATTAGTGATGACCCAGAAATTTGCACGAACGCGTGTCGAAAGAAAACAAAGAAAGACATAGTAATGATAGGCAATAGTTTAAAAAGCACAATAACAAATCATGTAACCAAGTTCCCTTACACGTGGAAAGGAATACAACAAGGAGAGACCTACACCTCTTCAACTCGGATTTCAAATGAATTTAAATTATCTCGTAGATATGGACCTTAAATGACCGATGACAGAAACAGAAATGTTATCTCTCTATCGTTTTTGAGAGAATTGTGATAAAAATTGGCAAATTAATTAGAACCTACTTTATGAACTTGGATTGTACAGACGTGACGGACGTGACAACACCGCGCGCAATCGAGTGGTGACGAGTGATCGGCGGAAACTCGCTGCACACTTGTCGCCGCTCGACGGCAGACGTCACAGGCATGTCTTTTACCAATACGTCATGGTTGGTCATGGTATACTGTTTGAACCGTTTGAACGAATGCAATCACGCTTCAATTTCAGAATGTAACATGGAGCGTATGGAATTGATTTGTAGTTCAATTTCTAAGTAAGTAGACAAATCAAAAGGGAAATATATATGTTTAAAATCGTTCATGCTTTTCGTAATAAAGGTCTAATTTCAATGCGTCAACCGAAACGGCTGTAGCAGTGCGAAAATCTCGTGACACTAATATATGTATATTAGCCGCAAAGTACGATTCCAATGCGACGACTGATAGGATTGCAGTCGCGCGGTTGGATACGCGTGCGACTACTCTACGGCAGTGTTTTCGAGGCAAAGAGAACGATTGACAGGACTTGCGTGCAGATACTCCCGCATCTTTTGAATTTGTTTTATTTTGAATGATTGCGGTGCATTGTTTCGCAGATGGGTTAATGTATGTCGTAAATACGGTTCAAAATATTCTTTTCACATTTACGATAAAGATTAACACAACCGTGTGACTAAATACAGCAGAGTTTATAAAAAAAGCCCCAACTTTCTGAAAGCGGGGGGTAGCAAAAATGTTGTTTCTCTTTTATGTCTGCTATATGCGTTAATTCATCAAAACGTTTTCTTTTCATCACACAGTGGCATAATTGTAGCAGAATCGTTGGAAATGTAAAACATTGCGGGCAGGCCTAATTGCGGTGGCTGGTGGCGTGTCTGGACCTGGTCTGCTACCAACCCAGTGAGAAATGAAACTTCGAATTGATATCGAATTGATATCAATACCATCAAAATGCATCGATGCACCTCTATACGCCAATAAGTTTTATAATTTCAACTGTGTTTTGGAGATTAATAAAATACCGACTTATATATTTCAAAGCAATGTAAATCACATAGTTACAGGTCTCTCGTCGTATTCCATACTGCTGGATAGAAAATCGCCACACAATTACTTTCCTGGTAATTGCTGGTCACGTCGTGATTTACTTCACGCCAACAAATTTCAGCACTGACTGATTTTATTAATCTCCGCATGATGTGCAGCGCTATATCGAAAGAGACGGAAATTTTTAAATTTATTCGTGTATAGAGGTGCATCGATGTATTTTGATGGTATTGATATCGATTCGATATCTATTCGAAGTTTCATTTCTCACTGGGAAGAGCAGTGAAGTCGCGTGTAAGTCGACGTGCTTTTCGAAGAAAGATCGTTGTCGTACAATTTACCGATAGGGTTGCACATCGAAAAGTATATAGACCTATTATTATAGTTCCACCTCTTCGTTTACGAATATGGGAGGGTCGTTCGGCTACTTGTGCCTGCGTTACCCCTTCGAAAGGCCCTTAACAACAGAGTAAACACGCATAAACAGAGGCCACCTCCGACTACCTATCGTTATTAGTCGATAGCGAAGAGAACGGACTGAAAGCTTAACGGAGCGAGTGGCAAGCTAAGAAACGAAAAAATGTCAAGAGACACTGTCGGCTTCGAGGAGACGCGGGAGCTGATGAATCAAATGATGAAGATACCGATTTTTCGAATGTCTGAACTTCGCCAAATGATTGACGACGTAAGCCCCGTAAACCCAAACTTAGTTATGGACGCGCGACACAAAATACTTCGGCAGTCCTTGCCAATTTCAACGAGGACGAGCAAAGTTTTCTCGAATGGTGAAAGGTAAATCGAATGGATATTATTTAACAGAACTGTTCTAATACCGATTGGCGGACAAGTTTAACATTTTGCTTAAATATACAGGGTAGTGAAAAAGTCCTGGAACGGTAAAATATCTTGAAAAACGGTAAGTGTTAGAAAAAAATGTTTCAGGCGAAAGTTGTGAGATTTAAAACGATCTATTTACTTTTTTTTGACATATTCTTATAACGTATTTCAAGAGCTTTCCAAAACGCTACAATAAAGTATTGTTTTCTTAAGTACATCCAAAGATATAAAGCTTCAAAGTTACAGTACCGTCCGCATTAGCATTACCCAAGGTGTAATGCGTAGAGGTTGCACGATCGGATTTACGACTCTTGTGTGTGCGCGCGCGTGTGAGTGTGCGTGTTATGTAACAAAAACAAGTACTCCACGGTTGGTCACTCCCGTAGTATCTACATTTTTCATGACTCTAAATTTTTAAGTAATTCTTAGTACTTTATTTTCCTAAGTGAACTTTGAAAAAATCTACTTTAACGCACTAGAAGTAAACTACAAAGCTTATTAAGAGTTTAGTTTGCAAGGAGTTTACTTTAGCAAATGGATCTGCTAACATCAAAGGCGATCATTAGTGAACATCCGACACCACGAGGCCACGCGCACGCACGCACGCACGCACACACAAGAGGTGTAAATCCGATCGTGCAACCTCCACGCATTACACCTTGGGTAATGCTAATGCCGACAGTACTGTAACTTTGAAGCTTCATATTTTGGGATGTACTTAAGAAAATAATACTTTATTGTAGCGTTCTGAAAAGCACTTGAAATATGTTATAAGAATGTGCCAAAAAAAGTAGGACGTGCTATTTGAAAAGTTAAAGGTGACCTTGCCCTGACCTTGTTGACGCTAGCCAACGTCAAGCCGATAAGATCGGTAAATAGACCTTTTTAAACCTTACAACTCTCGCCTGAAACATTTTTTTCTAACACTTACCGTTTCCAAGATATTTTACCGTTCTAGCACCTTTTCACAACCCCGTATATGTGTAAGGAGCCTAAGCATAACGTTCACTTTTTATTCGTACACGAAGATTATTATATGTATGTATAGTAGTTTTAGATTTCCAACCTAACAAACAAATTAAGGCACACGTCCGTGCAAAAGTAAAATTGTTCGTTCGATTAAACCGCGTGCTACGATATGATTCGTGCGAAATAGAAAAATTGGATGAGGTGTGTAACGGATTTATTTCCAAGTAGCTCGTTATCCCTCGACGTTCTCCGCTGTTACGAAATTAAGTGTATCGACTAATTCCAAGAACTTTTGCGTAGTTCGTTAACGGACGAGGAGATTAAAGAATTACATTGGAAAAGGGAGCAAGCTTTCCTGGAGAGGGAATTAAAGAAGTTTGAGAAAGAACTTTCTGATCTGTGGCCCAAGTTACAAGGATCGTCAATTTATGCGTGCCGAAGAAAAAACTCGGTGCGCCCGGATGGCAAAAAATTCTGGACAACGTGTGCCAGAGTTAAGGCCAATGTCAACAATAAGATAAATACTACTTCGGTGAGTATTTTTATCGCGATTTAAGATAGAAAGTGAGTAGATACGTTTAATGAGGTCAATTGCGTGTTACTCCGGGAGCAAAAAGAGCGCCACAGACAAAATCGGTATCATATCTAATTATTATTCGCGTGTCAACAGATCAAGTGAATAAATCTATTTTCACCGCATATTTAAATTAATCTCAACGATGTTAGCGTGCGAACAGTTTTTTTTACACAAATATTCGAAGGAAACCGAGCATTACTGATTTTGTTTCCGCGCATGGGCAGGCAGATGCGTTGGTCGTATCGAAGTATCTTTAGTCTAATCTAAGAAAAATGATTCGTGTAACGTAATCGTATATGTGCGATGAAAGTAAATTAATGAATGAAATATAAAGGGCACGCGGACACCGGTAGACGAGCCACTGTTTGGCGAAGAACCGATGCTTCCATTGAATAATTTAAAAGTAACTCCGCCAGAAGAGATAATCGAAGATTTACACGTGGACGATACGGATGAATGGTGCGCCAATGGCATAAAAGTAACGATCAAGGACAAGACGATCTCCGGGAGCAAAGAAGATCGTTTAGAAGTGTCGAGTCTTTGCTTCGAAGCTTTGCGGGGATACGCGAAAGAGAAACGTCGTCTTCGCGATGCGAAGATAAAGATTATCGAAGCTGCGTCGCTGAGAATATTGCGCGAATGTCTCGGAAAGTGGAAGACACATGTCGATAACTCCAAAAGAAATAAAAAGCGAGAGAATCCCGATAATGAAGACTCGCTGCCGCAGAATAAAATAGAGGAGCTCGTCAATAACATTGTAGAGGAGCAGAAGGTTCTAACGAAAGTGAATAAGTCTTTGTCGATCAGGTCACTTCCGGTGGAGGAGCGCATGGAAAATATTGAAACGAACAAGAGGAATACACGTGGTAGATACAATAATGTACGCAATTGTCCGACCAGTTGCAGATTGATCGCTCAAAAAGGTATTATAGAAAAACAAAGGGCCAAACTGGCCGAACAGGATAGGATAATTAACGAGCTGTGCTTGAAACATGTTCAAAACGATTTATCCAAAGCCAATAAAGAGACCATAAATATCGCGAAAGAGTCGCTAATTCATTGTGGTCAAAGGACAAAGAGAACTTTCGTTCAATTAATGCGGCGCGCAGGTTACAGGTAAAACGTCTTTCGAATTACGAGACGTTCTAGTTTTATATATTGTTCGTGTTCAATTTTCACGTATGCCTTCGTCATATATTTTGTCGAAAGAGAGCAAACCATTGAATCGCGCCGACTGCCCACACCCCCCGCATTTTTCACAAGAATGGAGAACCGGGCGCTAGCGAGGAGAGAGAGAATGAAAACAGCGGAAGAAACGCGACGGAAGAAATTGGAAGAACAGAGAAGAAAGGAGGAGGACGCAAAGAGAGAGGAGGAACAGGAGAAGAGAAGATTACAACAAGAGGTCAGATAGTATGAGGTCATTGCATATGTACATATGCACATTATATGTATAAATGTATGTATGCCTGTATCACACATATGTGCAGACACACGCACGCACACACACACACATTCACATAATTGTAAATGATGCGCCGAGCATTTTACAGAATTATCTTCTTATTCTTATAACGAAAGTCTAGTCAATTTTTATTTCGTTCTTTGTTGCTTGACTATAGGCTCTACGTAAAGCGCAAAAATTACGAGAGGAACAGGAACAGTATCGAACACGACAAGCAGAGAGATTAAATGCATTAAACACGATGGCTGATGAATTTTATCGTAAATATCTGATTCGTCGTTATCTGCTCAAACCACTTTCTCAGCTTGTTCGAACAAAAAAAGATCATTTGAAAAATGCGGATGAGTATTACAAAGTGGGTTTGATGCGTAAAATTTTTACAACGTGGAACACAGAAGCGAACAGACAGCTGACGATCAAAATGGAATTAGCGACGTCATTGTACAGGAGAAATATACTATGGCTCACCTTTTCCACCTGGAAAAGACTGTTTAAGGAGAGCGTACAAAAAGACCAAGTGGCTACTGATTTTTGCGACATGAAACTCCAAGAAAAGTGTTTTAAATCTTTCAGGGAGATAACGCTACGATTAAAAGGAAAACGTTTAGAAGATGAGGCATTTGCCCAGAAACATTATGAAAAGAAGCTTAAAGCAAAGAGTTTTGAAAGATGGAGAAGATATCCTGAGCTGGCCGAGGAGCTATTAAGAAGTGAGAAAATAAAATCGGAGTGGAGAGAAATTGTACAAGAGATTGTCCCTGATTTTAACCCAGATCTTAGAGGAGTTTTATTAGACTGAGTGAAAGAATTTCTGAATTAATTCAATGAAACATTGTAAATAATATTCAAAGTAGATTACGGCTTGTTTCATGTAAATCACTTACATTTAAATTAAGTTTACACGTCAAACGGTATAAGAAAAAAGCTAATCATATTATTGTATAAATGTATATAGCAGGTGGGCAAATAAGTTCGATGCCCTTTTTCGCGACATCGATACTTTCCTATTAAAAAAATTACGAAAAAAGTAGGTTTCGAAGTGTTCCCACCTTATTTTCTATCTCTTTGAAAAATCGTACATGTTTTCCCGAGAGAAAGACGACGGTTTTCTATTGATGTTATCGTCCATGCAAGTTTATACGTCGTCTGGGGTGTTAAAACGTGTGTCGGCCAACTGATGCTTAATTTATCGCTATAACCCTGGCTATAACTGATAGTTAGAAGGGGCCAGGTTTGCGGAATACGCTGCATGCGAAAGAACTTTCCACTCCAACGAAACTATCCTCTTCCTCGTCCCTTTTGCAAAGTGTAGCCTGATGATTATTGTGCTGTAGGATTACACACTGGATTTCCTGACCGGCATATAATCCGTTTTTCATTAGCTCATCGTTCAAATACATTGATTGTTGCTGATAATAGTTTAATTTGACCCGGTGGAAACAGATCGGAAAAGATAATATTCGTTGTATCTTATATTTTAAAAAATGTCGTGAAATTTAAAGGCGATGCAATTACGTTATACATATATGTATAGGAAATTCTAATCGAAATTTTAAAAATGGTCGTGGTAGCAATAGTGTTAATCCACGATTTTCTTCGTTTTGTGTTATCGTAGAGATCCCATTTTTCATCACTAGTCATGATTTTGTATAAAAAATTCTTTCTTCTGAATCTCAGTAGCAGGGACATCGCCGTGCCAACTCGATGTTGTTTATTGTCTGCGCTGAATACGCGCGCGCGCGTGTGTCAACACCGCTCTCTTCTGAAATTTATCCAACTTGTGCAACCGAATAGAAACAGATTGTCGTGTAACTCCAAATTCTGACGCTAATTCTTATTGAGTTTGAGCAGAATTTTAGTTGGTGCAACTCCTCATGTTTAAATTTGTGTGGCCAGCCCGCGCCTTCTTTGTCATTCAAATCAAAATTGCCGCATTTGAAACGGCGGGACGATATACAAATTTAAACCGAAATTACGTTTAGTTGAATCTATGGGGTCTGAACTTATTTGTACGCCTAGTGTCTTTGTCAATAAGAATCTTCAGGAAATGTTTTGCTTAATTTATTAACGTAGTTTATTTTAGTAATCATAAAACGACCACTTTCTTAGAATAACAAGACATATACAAACTGTGTATACATTCACATACAAAAAATTATTGAAATTTCGGATTACTAGTTTTATATCATAATACATATATCACTTTTGAATATGATATAATAATCGGTATCTAAAAAATATCAATTGTATACAATTTTTGAGACAAACTCAACTATACAAACGTCAAAATTCAGGTAAAAATAAAATAAATAATTTGATCTAATTTATATCTATCTACAATGCTTTCAATTTGTTCTGACTTCTCTATCCACTTTTGTTCAATTCGCTTTCCCCCCCTCTCTCTCTCTCTCTGTGTGTGTGTGTGTGTATAGAGTAAGACAGTGTCTTTTCTCGCAAAAAATAGTATATTCAAGTCTAAAATTTGATTTAAGCTTTACAGCAAAATAATCGTGAGATGTTCTTAATTATTCCATGGTCATATTGACTGCCTGTTTGCAAAAGACGACGCTCATTTGATGTTGTCCCAAGGTACATTAGCCAAAGATGATATATAAAGTAACAAAATACCACTAGTCCAACTAGTAGACTGTAGAGTGCTGAGACGAAGCAAAGAGCAATCCTGAAACAATATGCACATTATTATACATCGATTAAGTACTCGAAGCAAGCAGTTGCGCGACACGTTATCTGGTGAATTTTTAATTCGCAGAAAGCAAATAAGAGATATTACAATATTTACGACACAGTCTCGACAATTATCACTATCTAGCGATTATTGAAGTTTTTGCATTATAGATCCTCAGTATCTTTCCAGTTTAGCTCCCCATATAGTTGTATCAGTGACATCCAATTAAACTTCCCTTGCTTACAACATTCATACTTCTGATATATTTTGTACATTAATCACAAACGATACGTCGATTATTTATAAGAATTAAGTTTTCCAAATGTGTAAAAAATGTTTACATACTCAACTTGATGATAAACATCACTGCAATCGTCCGGCATAAGTATAGCGCCGATAAGAATAAAAGGATGACATACGCTTGTTATAGTTAAATTGGCACCATAAATAAAAGCTATTGCCGAGCAGAGCAAACAGCCCAAATACCATCGTAAATTACTAGATCCTATACAACAATCCAACCTATAACATATATGGGAACGGAATTAAACGGCTATAAATAAATATATAATTGTATTACAGAATTGTCTCGTAATATTATTAAAATATACGGCTTCATCGTCACGGCATACATAGCAAAATGGAAAAATTACTTAGAATAGCATAATGTACCATCGGCAATGATATTCCCTATTAAGAATACACGTTTGACACATTCGACAGTGGTGTGCTTTAGGCGGTGCCCTTCTCCGACAGGTGACACAGAGTTCTCCGCTTCCTTCGCCAAGTTCTAGACCCTGTACCGTAGCACCTTCTTGAGCAATACAATCCGCATTTAATTTTGCTTTGTAACCACACCAGATACCACCCACAACACTCAGTATGAATACAAAATTTTCTTTAGGTGAAATTTCAAGTAATGGTACAACGCACATTTCAAAGACAACCATCAGCATCACGACACTTGTGATTGTCCACATGAGAAAGAACTTGGTACGCAATAGAAACCTCAGAAAATTGTGATGTAAATAATATACTAAGACGGGCGTACCGAGAAAAATAACAACGGTACACAATACTGTTTGGGCGGCTATTACCGCCAGTACAGGTACTGCAAAGAGCGGAATCACCGCATCCACCGAAATTTGTTTAGCACCTCCTCTTAAACCACACGGGTTCCGCAGTCTTTCCCAAGCAGTCATAGTTCGACAAGAAACACTTTTTGAACCGTTGTATAAGATTGCTTCAAGGTTAGGAACACTCGCACCGTACCTAACCGTG
Organism: Tiphia femorata; assembly: GCA_944319695.1. NCBI lineage: Eukaryota > Metazoa > Arthropoda > Insecta > Hymenoptera > Tiphiidae > Tiphia > Tiphia femorata. The sequence goes on from OX090902.1 coordinate 10,725,422, forward strand.
CCAATGCGATTCTTGTTTCTGCTTCTCCCGTTTCGATCAGAAAATTTCGATTCCGGGTATTCTCGAAATTGTTGTGTATCACAGGTGGCAGCACCACTGGACAACGTACAGTGCGATGGAACGCGAATGACAAAATATCAAACGTTCCCGATTAATGAGTGCAGGATACTCATAATAGCTCACATTGTAACTGAGATATCAATGAGAAATCGGGCGCCTCGTGAACACCTATTCCTTCGAGGATAATAAGTGAGAAAAGTGTCGTTGATGATCCCCCAACTTCTCCGTAGCTTGGAGCGAGGGTTATCGGTGATGTCAGCGAAGAAAAATCACATCTTGGATGCAGCCCGTTTATCGACGCATGGTGCACGGACCCTTAACGTACTTCAAAATTCGCGCAACACTTTTAAAGTGTAGGCCGACAGCCAATGGCGTTTTAGGGTGCACTTCGTCGAAGCCGAAAGAGCAATGGAGTCGATATTATTATCCAAGAAGTTGAAACCATCGGTGAGTTGATTAAAGGTAAACGTCGAGTCGTTGATTTACATAGGATAAACACAGTGACTTACATTCGCACAGGTACGCGCACATTAATCACCCGGACCGAGGAGAACTGTCGCGCTACGGTGCTTCTCTATCACTTTTGTTGTCAAATACGCACCGTGATTTCGTCGCGCATGAGGGGCACAGATGCGATGCGACTGGCGGGAATGTGACGTAAGTTGAAAATACGAGCGCTCAGTTAGAAAAACTTGCGAGAAAAGAATCGGTATCTCCTTGCTTTACCGACTTCGTGACAAGAGTATCGAAGGTCAGACCGTATCGTCACCGATTAGCTGTTTATCGCGGAATTTGCGAATCGCACAATTACATTATGCGAAAAAAGGAACGGAGGAAAGAGTGAGAAAGGAGAAGGAGGGGTGGAGCATAAGAGAGGAAGTATAGGTCGTACAGACAAGATCTAAGTACTTATAACAAAGTGACAAGTGGATACATATATGTGATGCACACTATGCCCTGCTCGCTATTACATTACTACGAGTGAAGCGAACGAAAACAAACCCGTGAAGGAGATCAAAAGTTATCAGAAATGAGAACGTATTAAGTGGCAGGAGTACGAAAAATGGCGCTAGAATGAACCCAGCGAAGACACTTGTGACAGTTACATTGCATATAAGTAACAATGTTATATTACCTTTTCAATCTAACCGCCATATAACAGATTTATAACATTTGTTTATTACACACGTATATAACGTAGCTATGGAAATGTTACATAGTATACGCATACTTGTATGTTAACATTGCCTAGGTCGGACATTTCAACAAGTTCGTACCTGCAAATATTCCAAAGAAATGTTACATTAGCCGTGATGCCCAGGATATAACAGTTTTATAACATACGTGTAACGGTGTCGACGGGGAAGTTAGAATTCCACTCGTAATGCACCGCGTTTCAGGGCACTTGCAATTTTATTGGATCCTAAGGCATCCGCCATATCGCGCTTTACACTTACACATATGTGCTGAGAATAATGAAAGTGTTAGAAGTCTCTCTTCGTTAAATGAATTTTCATTTTTGTCGCGCAGACCGAGATAATGCGACGTAAATAGAATAATCATTGATTTGTCTATTTTTAAGATTTTCGTCTTACGCCACTTTCACCCTAGCCGACACTAGTCTGGAGAGCTCGGGCGCGTAAGGTCGACTAGAATCATCTACCAGTAATTGTCACGTCGCGTGTCATTCAACTTTCCGCCGTCGATTTTTACTCCCTTTTAAACGAACCTACGAGCGCTTTTCCACGCCGTGAAAACACACCGATCCCCATTTACGCAATTTCCTATCTGCCGTATGAATCATGCCGCGCGTTCTCTTTATTTCACGTATCGACACTGAAAAATCGAGCGCTCCTTTTGCTCGAAGGCGCGAACCGATCGTGCACTATCGCGGGACCGAGAAAGCGGGGCTAATTAAAGACGAGTGGGGTAGAACTCCATTAAGATAATCGGCCACCATAATAACCCGCAGACTGTAGGAGTCGCGCGAAGATTCATCGACAATTACGGTCGCGCGGCTGCTGACACTGTTCGAGCCCCGTTGTGAATTGTTTTGCACGTGTTCGCCGTTATCGTTGTTTGCCAGTCTGGGTAGGGTTCTTCGCCGAACGTCCTGCACGCGAGGAAGTGGGGAAACTATCTGCAACCGCGATAATTCTTCGCTCGTCATTCATCATCGAAAGAGCGTCCCCACTTCCACTCCATTTGCTTCTCAACAGGTGAACGAACGAAGTATTACGCGAACCCGAGTAATAATATTATTACGAGTACCTAGAATTATGATTATTTTCTAAGAGTTGAAAGAATCGTTGAAAGAAGCGTTGAAACCTCAGCAAGAAGAGAATTTCGCGCGAAACTGTTCGCCGGTCTAACCAAGATACTATTATTGTCCATCGATTTTTAATCACTTCCCATTTTCTGCCACTGGACTTCTCAGCTTTTTCCAGAAAGCTTTGAGGGATGTCTAATTGCATACGTCGTCGAGATAAGAGCAGGGTGGCGTGAACTTCGCAATTACTAGACCATGGTGGCCCAGTTCGAGGAGCCTTTATTGCCGGATGAGAAAAATATGTTTTTTTCACGGCCCAATTGAATCTGTCCGCGGACGGACGAAGAGATTGTTCTCGGGTTGAGAGAGAGAGAGATTATTGGTTCTTCTCCTTGGCATCGATGCTCGTAGCGTCATACAATTTTACCCGATTCTCCAGAATTTTCAGTCACACTTAATGCTTCGCTGCGCGGTGAAAATACTAAATAAGAGCAATTACGCGTTTACTTCAATAAGCGAGAGGTTGTCCATAACTGATGCAGAAAATATTTCAAGCCCTGAAAAATTTCTCACCGCGAAATTCAAGTCGAATTAATAAAACGGGATCAATTCAATTGATCTTAATCGATAAATAATTATAGCTGGGTTGGGGCAGGTCTGGCTCAGGATATGTTAATATAGCGTTAATAAATGAAGATCTAAGCCGATAAAGGTATAACGTCCTATTGTTTGGAGAGTAATTTTATTGCCTGTTTAAGTTCCTTGGGTACTAATTTAATACTCCAACAATTCAAAATAAGGAAATTTAAATATTGAAAAAGCTACAAATTAATAAAGATAGCAATGACGCACTTTCCACCGTGCGAAATCGATATCATTGCGATTTACTCGAAACTTTAGATTTGCGACGTGACACCTTTGTCCACTTAGGTCTTCAAATATAACGTCCATGTGCGAATTCTTCGTAAACAGTAGCTCGATACACGAGGGATTATTACCTGCACATCCCACCGCTATCGGTCTCTCCAAGCGGCATTAAAAATTTCGGCAGTTTATTTAGGAAGTATACCTTGCAATAAGGTAGGAGTGGCTTGGCCAATTCATCAATTTACCGGACGCTTTGTACAACAAGCTTAAATCGTCTGCTTCCTCCGTTTATTCCCCACCCTGCTTTCTCGAGGAGGGTAAGGCGACGAGAAGCGACGATGACGGCGCATGAATCATAAGTTTCGTTCAAGGAGGAAGCCCATTGGAGACATCTTTCGTTCGCTGGAGGCTCGTCCGCGCTCTTTACTTCTCTCTACCCGCTACCCCCTTGTCCTCTTTCGAATCGCGCACCGTCCGTTAATAATTACAAAGACGACGAGGAAGCCACGCAGCTGCTGGTCGCGTCGCACACCAACGGATGTAATACTCACCACCGTTCGAATCCTCCTTTCCATTCTTCGTTCGCAAAACCACTACTACCCTGCGAATGATTCTCACGTGGAAGCCGTTCCGAGTTCAACCGACATCAGCCTTTTTTCTCTAGAAAGGCTTATTTCGTTTGATTTAATTGATTCGCGCAAAGCACGATTAAGGGGCGGAGTTGAGAAGCCAGGTATTCGATTGATACCTGTACTTACTATAAGCATGAACCGAAGAAAAAAAATAGAGAAGAAAGTTTCACGATCCATAGAGGGAAAGGATATTAGAGGCACTAAATAATTGATTCGCGCCATTTTTTGGCGTATCGTGGAATCGCTTCGTACTTTGCTTTTTTATTCTCTCCCTCTCTCTCTCTCTCTTTCTCTCTCTCTCTCTTCTCTCTCGCTCGAGCTTGATTAATCAAAATTGCTCGGATGGAGATCGAACGGAAGGCGCGCGGATCCCCGATTTCTCCTTCTCCTCGTCGTATCAAGCGCGCCCGTCCCTCATCGGCGCATCGTTCGGTTTATCAGCCGTAAGAGCGAGAGAACGAGAGGAGCGGTCGATAGATAGAGAGAAAGAAGGAGAGAGAATGAATTATCGATAGGAAAGATCCACGTACGCTTCTTCTCCTCGGCTGCTTGTTTGTCAGTCCACCCTCCGCTGTCTACAAACCTCTCGATCACCCGGCACGCTACGTACACGGGGGATGTGATTCACCCGTACTTTTCCAGAGACTAGGCCCTCCCTCGACCTGCGCTTGCTTTCACCACCCGCCCGCACGGCTTTCCCTTTTCACCGCGATCCTTTGCAAATCAGTGCGTAAATGCGCGTCGAAGAGGGAACTCGACCCGGCTCGAATCACCAGTGAACCCCGTGGCGAATGCTATATGACAAAATTGCAAATACAAAGTAGATACTTAGGTAGTACGTCGAGTATATAATTTCAATCCGCGTCCCAAGTCACCAGTAAGGAACTATCCTCTTGGTCCTGAGGCAATATACAATTCTGTGTAGTGAGGTATGTTATCGTGCTATCCTCATATTTTATAAACATAGAACCTGAATGCGACCTGATAAATCTAGGATAGTAAGGAAAGAATGATAAATACAATCTGTAATTATCATCGTCGATAGTTCAACTGCAGTATATATTTTCAAGCCATAAGCAAATCTTGAATGATTCTTGGGGGATGTAAGCCTTCGTTCCAACCCATTCGACGAGCCCGCATCTCGAAATGTATTCGAACAAAATATTTTGCAGATTTGGAACCCGTAGAGGCGCACGGTATCCACAAATTACCAGGAGGTGGGTGATCGTTTCGAGGACATCGTCTGTCTCGAAATCGTGAGTGAAACGTGCTTTTTCGGTAGCTGTTCGCGGATCCTGGATCGTGCCAGTTGCACTCCCAGTGGCCATCTAGTTGCGCGACGTGTTACACGAGCGTATTGTCACATGCTCGAGAAGGAGACGATAAGGGAGCGTATGGCACGAGAGTAAGTCGTCTGATAAGGCATCCCTGACGATGAGACGACGAGGATGGTAGTGGTGGTGGTGAATGGTGGTGGTGGTGGTGGCGGTGAACCCGCGGGTCGTGTCGTCTCGTCCTCTGCTGGGCTCCGCTGCTTTCAGCTCCGTGCCGAACGTGCTAGTGCAGAGCTTACGGGAGCTGGGGTTACTGCTCTCGCGTTTACCGCGACGTTGTAAACCGTGGAGCTTTCAGGCTTCCACGGAAGGCTGAAAACTGGTTGGTCGCCTTAGCCAGAGGGGGACGCGGTTGTTATGTAAGCTGCAGTCGTTGGTAGTCGAGGCTCCGGTTTGTCTCTCCCTGCGAATGAGCGTGCGTACGTGCCTGCCTGCCTGCCTGCCTGCCTGCCAACCTGCACGCAAGCCTGCATGCGAGCATGTAAGCAAATAAGAAACAGTCCTCGAGATTGTGAGATGCAGTGTGGAACCTCCGATGTCGCGTGAACCACGCGCAGGATAATTCTCAAGTGCGAGGACGTTTAAGCGGGAGAGACATGACCGCGTAATGTTGTGAACGTTTTGTGTGGGCGTGATACGAGAATATCGCTATTTCAGGTACGTCGTTTGTGAAGTGCTCCCAGGAGGGCGAGTGGCACGTGCACTTTGACGGTAATCAACCGCGTGGAGTGGAAATTATGAGCAGAGCGTTGAGAGAGGGCTGATAGAAACGGAGCTGGTCGAGCGGAAAGGAGCTTGATTCAAGACGGAGATTCTCTAGGGATGTCTTCGGTGTCCACGAACAAGCTACAGATTCTGTGGGACCACTTCATCCATGCCGAACCACAGAGTTACGAGGTATCTACGCGACGCCGTTGTATTTGCCGATCGTTCAAGCATAAGTAGTTTAAGATTTTGATTTCTTTCTTCTTCTTTCTTTTTATCATACGTGTATCTAGCCAGGCTAGGTCAAATTTGCTATATTAGTCTGGAGACACTTTTTCCACGTGTGACACGAGCTTTGAAATGTATCGTGTGTATAATATAGGTCCAGTCTGATATCGTTTATCTTTATGCATCCTAGAGTTGATATAAAGCATTTCTAGTTAGATCATCAATTTTATTTTTATCCCGCCACTGACTCTTCCTCCGTCCCTAATAGCATTGTGAATATTCCAATACGTTGGAATCTGTTCGTAACGTCGGCACTGGTCACCTTAGAGTCGCAATTAACGTACCTATCGCCGTTTACGGTGCGGTATTTCGTAATAGGTTTACCATTGATTTGATCGCACCTAACTGCTTCGTTGACGTCCACAGATAACTTACAAGTTCCGTTGGCTTGTCAATACACAGTTCTCTTTCGTGTCCCTGCTTAGACGTAAAGCCGAAGGAATACGAGCCAATGGTACGACGATCGTGTCTATTAACCTTAATTTCAGAAATTGCAATAATTTCGTACTGTTGTGATACAGCTATTAGTCACGCGGTTGTTGACTACGATCATTTTCACCGTGAATCACACGTTTACCTGCTTAACTTATTACATCGCTATGTTTGCCAAGTCTTCTATAACTGTTAATCCAAACGGAAGCTTACGCAAACTTTTGCATTTGTCTAACTCGGTAACAAAATTTATGATTCTTCATGAGAATGGTAATTTATTTTATTGCATAACGTTAATTTTTCATGGGTTATTAAGAATTTCTCCTCATTCTTATCGGCACTATTCTCTTTCTTATTAGAAATCATCGTGGCTTGACGTTTTCCTTGCTGAACTACTCGCACAAATCAAGGAAGGTCGAGATGTGAAGGAAGCACTCTCATTTTGGTAAGAACAATTTACAATTCTTTCCGTTTATCAAGCAGTTTGTATCGTGAAGTTTCTTTATCGTTAATACTAGCAGCAGCAGGATTCGTTTCACAATTACAATGAATTTTGTTTCAACGCATTATTATCCTTTCGCATACCTCTCGTAGCACCTTACACACAGGCCGATTTATTAAGCGACTCTGGTGGATTCTTTTGCGGAGCGCCTGCGTGCGCAGTTATTTAAACCACCGGTATCAGAATACAATCACACCTCTGCGGTTAGGCGCCAACAGCAGATTCTTTAAGGATGCTCGTGTTACCGAGCACCTGCATCAAATGAAGTTCCTCTCTTAGGCCGGCCACACACGTACAGTTCGTTCCTTCAGTTGTAACAATGGATTCGAAGGAGCAGGACGATTTCGCCGCGCTCGATATACTTTTTGTAATTGTAGAAGGAAAGAAAAAGTCGAAGAAGCGTGAACAGTGATGCAAGAAGTGGTTACAAAGGCGAGATCAATCTTCGGACATCAGGTTATTAAAAGAATTAAACGAAGAACCGTTAGATTTCCTCAATTATTTGCGCGTGACAGAAACAGTGTCGATAAAATCACATTGCAATAAAATCTACCATCACTGGCTTTACTTTATTACGTGACATCTTTAACTCCGCGAGAATTATATTTTGAAAAGCGACTTAAAAAAGCAAAAGCACTCGCTCGTGACACGAACTGAACTAACAATAAGAGCTGTACAGTCGAATCCCCAGACACGCAACAATCGGTTGAAGCTATCGATTAAAAAAAATTGAAATTTCATTCGTCTCACAGTTTAACTATTGAGTTGAACGGAGACCGAAACAATCATACACGTGTAGGTTAAACTGTACAATCGAACCGTTCAATTCAAACTGTCAGTTGAAACTGTTCGTGTGTGGCCGGCCTCAGAAGCATTCGTCTATCACTACGAGACAGTATCGATAAATTAATAAAGACGATTAATTTCGAATAAACTCAGAATCCACTGATTTTCCACGATCAGAAAACTTCAGCGGTAAGACGACGTTGCTCGCCCACGCGATACGCCCTGTGCTTGACCACGAGAGTTATGCAATTAAACGCGTAAACTCAGTCAACTCTAATCAGACCGATAAGGAAGTGATAAATTTCTCGTGTCAATCGATAAGTATCGGGGAGAAGGTGCTAAGAAAGTTTTGGAAATTTCAGTTCAGTTGGCGGCGGTGGAGTATCGACCCTCGTCGCCTGCGAGCTTCTCTCGGACGTTCACGAGCTCTGTGCCGAGAGAAACGACGGTGGAGAATTGATAGGCCTGAGGAAGTATCTGGTGCAAGATCGTGGCTGGAGATGTCTCGCCGTGCTACATTTACTAGGTGTACGTGGCCTGTCCTGTGGTCGAGAGTTGGTAGCCTTACTGGTGGCTCTCTATCCGGTAGCTCATCAAGAGAACGCGAAGAGCAACGAATCAACAACACCTATCTCATCAGCGTCAACTCCTACGGCGACGCCAACGCCGACGCCAACGCTGGCTTCGCTATCTCCTAGAAATCCTTATGTAAGATATCACTGTAACGACGACACCGTCGACACCGTCGACATAGTGCCCCACGCGAAGCGAAAGTCGAGCAAGAACAATCGTAACAGCGTCTTCCACGAGAGCCATGCGCCGTCGAGGAAGCGTGCCAACCGCAGGCAGAGCGTCAACGCGAAAATGGCCCAGCATCATCATAAGCAAAAGACCACCGTGGTCGAGATGCGTCGTAACACGCAAGAAAGCGACACCAGTGAGTCCGAGCTGCTGACCGATGGAATAGACCAGGCGCGATCTCTTACCTTGAAGATTCGTCTGAACCCAATGGACTTTGAGTATTTCACGTCGGTTGTGAGGAGCGACGAGGAACAGAAATGGCAGGCGGCTCTCTACGAGTTACCACCTCGTCCTACGAGGAAGACACCGAAGGATTATATGGACGAGAGGATCAAGGACGTGCTGAATGCTCGTATCAGTAATTTCGAGATCAGCTTGTTGATAATACAGCTACTCCAGGGTTTGAGGGATTACGATACTCCAGCCGAGCAGACGCCTGCTGTGCAGGTGCTGAAGTTTGCTTTGGACACCCTTTGGTCCCTTCAGTTTGGCATCGACGACGCTCACTTGAGTGGGATCGAGTGCGCTACCTTGAAGGCCGCCGCTGCTAGACTGATGTTGACCGCGTTGGAAAGAGTTCTGAGGGCCGACGAGCCCACCACGGCCGTGATACACAATGGGCTGTTGCCCATGACCTTGAGACTGTTGGAAGACGCTTGCAGCAAACCTGCGAACGTTCTCGCGCCCGAGCAAGGCTCCCTTCTTCAAGAATTCATATTCGCTACTATTTATGGGATAATAACGTTTCTCTATTGCCTCTTGCATCAGCGCGGCACCACCGCGGAGAAGCTCACGGACTTTCTCGAATTGTTTCAATTGTTCGCCGAGAGTCAGGACGGCCGTCTCGTGGAGAGGACCATTTTCGCTATTATCGATCTGCCCAGCGTGGATCAGGTGCGCACGGTTACTCGCGCGAGGAAGATCATTGATATGATCGGTGCCTTGACCAGTGGACTCAAACGGATTAGACGTGACCTTTCGCACGCGAATCAATGCCACAGAACGAAGCACAGATCTTGCGTGGACAGCATTCAAACTCATCATCATTCGGACGTCCTTGGATCTCCTTACAGTCAGCCTGTCGTAGGCGTTATACCGACGCAAGCTTGTTGCATATCCTCGTTGTTCATGACGCTTACCGCTCTGCTCAAAGAGGAGTCTCATTCGTTCGTTGGAGACCTTCAGGTCAGACTGATTAAGGTCAGCACAGCCGCGGGCACCTGCTGCTGCTTTCCACCGAAGGTGTTACTATCCAGTATCGTGACCTTCCTGAAGCGTCGCGATAGCCTAACGTACGCTCCAGCAGTGGCTTTTTTGGAGCGCACGATCTTCAAGGAACTCGGTGCTTCTCCGCACACCGAGGTCTGCACCTTCTGCGATAGGCCGGCAAACTACTCTTGGGACTTTCTGGAAATGTACACGGACGTGTTGTTACCCGAGGACCCTAAGCTCTGTTCCATCATCATGGCCCATCTGTTGAAGGTCACGTCTACGGCGCGCTTTCACGTGAGACGAGAACTTCTGCTGAAGGTTTTCTATCCTACCTTCTTGAACGCGAAAGCGTGCTACAAGAAGGACAATAATAACGGCACTGCGAAGTTCCTCGTTCAGTCTTGCTTGTCGATGATCACCAGCTTGATCGTGAACGGGCAAATGTGCGAAAGATTCATAGAGATGAACGGATTGAACGAGGCGCTGACGTTGCTCAATGATGGGATTTATACGAGAAGCGTTTACGCGCTGCTCGAGGTAACTGTGATTATGGAGTTGTGGAGGATGAATTGCGTAGACTCTAATGACGTAGATGACGGGGACAAGCTTGCGTTGAACTCGCTGTTCAAGTCTCTCGACGAAGAGACGGACCAGTTGTTGCGTAGTTTGGAGGCTAATGAATGTATAAATGCGAAGCAGGCTCAGGCAGATACGATAGACGAAAGATCTGAATCGGTTCTAAGCCAAGGCGAAGAAGTGGACGGGCAAAGGAACGGTGACTCGGCCACTTGCGATTCTACGGTAGAGAGTAATGATGTTTGTGATAAATTAATTAACGACCGCGATTCTTCTGCGGATCCTGATAGTAATGCTCAGCCAGTAAATATTAATGTTAAAGCCGAGTCCGTACCTACGGTTAAGTCTCTCGATCTTACAGAGAATACTGATAATATTAGTGAGCTATTAAAGAGCAATAATAGTGCATTTGGTGAAGCAAGTGCGATTAAAAGAATTAGCCTGCATCAGGCTAGCGCAGTGTGGAGAGCTGCTGCGGGTGTGAGCTTGTGTAGTCCAGAATTTCGCATCAAATTGTCATCGCATAAAATAGCGGAGAAAGCGTTGAGGCTTTTCAAGGTGTTATCCTTGCGAATTGCGACAGACAGTATTAACGGTGAGTGCACGTATCGGTATTGCGCTTGTGCTTTATTCATTCTTAGAGATGATGAAACGTGCGCATTCTCCAATACATTTCATTTCAAGTGATGATCTTTTATTGTAGATATCAATAAATCAGCGCATAGACTGTTTGAAGCTCTACTAACGTGCTGCCTAGCGGCACCATTGTGTAAGTAGACCTCCCTTTATATAACTAATGTGATTCATAATACATTCGCGTATTCCCTGATCCAATACCTATCAGCTGCCGACAGCTGCGGATTATAATGGAAAGATGCTCTGTAAATTCATTTGTCTCAAAAACAGTTTGAAGAACGCTCGACGCCGACAAACATCGTTTCTGCAAAACTTTACTCTGCATTGAAAGGACACATTTTTCTGTGTACACACTGTGCGTTCCGTTGTCGATTTAGTTCACACTCTTGCTCATTTTTTCAACAATCTTCATTCCTCTTCTTCTTCTTTGTTTTCTGTTCGCGGTGAGAAACTGCTTCAATAATGCGAAATGACGTGCGGTACAGGTGGTTGCGATGTAGTACTGGAGTTGGGGAAAGTTCTCATGGACACTGGATTAAAGCTTGGCCGAGGAATTGCAATAATTGTAGAAGCATTGTTGAAAGTGTCGATGCTGAGACCTGCTCAAGAGCAAACCGTACCGCAGCAACTTCGTCCACGAGTAAGTCTTTTCGAGCCAGTTGTTACTTGCGAACTTAACAGAATCCGCTTAATGTCTACGGAAAGCATTCTTGGAATATTACAGTTTGATGCGCAATAACTATTTGTACTTTTCCCTGTAGTTGCCAACTATGACACTGGATGCTGTGCCGGATTGCACGGTGGAAGATAGTAGCACGGGAGAGTATGTTACTGCCGATGATGGTTACGAAGCGGACATTGAAATACCAGGAAGGAGTCCTCACAATAGTATAACTAAAAGAACTCCTGCACTCAGTACAGTTGAACCCCGGGGCCACGCAAATGCTCATCCTGCTTTATGTTCATTAGCAATTGATTTGTTAATTCATTTTATTGAACAGTGAGTGTTCGATTAATTGTTGAATCTGTTGTGTGGGTTGGGTTGGGTTGGGTTGGGTTGAGTGATTGACGTTTTTTGTTTTTTTTTTCTTTTGTAGAGGTTTAAATACTGAAAGAGGCCTGATCGTGACCGGCGGATTGAGAAAAGTAGCTGTTACGTGCAGAGAAAGCGCTTCTAGTTGTGCCGCACTTGCAGGATCCGGCATGATTACGAAGATTCTTACTGGATTCAGAAATATACTCGTTAATAATGATCCCGAATATGAAGGTATTTTCCTTGAATTATATTCATGAAAATGGAGAAATCAGTATTTATGATATTTACGCCAATTCTTTTCAGATTTGCAACATGCTGCTTTGGAAGTATTTACTCTACTGGCGATGCAGTCGATCTCGCCAGCGGAATTGGTCACGTATCTCTCACTTTTCAAAGTTCAACGGCCGCCTCTGTTTTCTTTATTGGAACCACTGAATCATTTGGTGCTGGCAGCGCGACCGCAGCCCAATTTTATTCTGTCATTTCCTGCACAGCCTGACGCGCAAATGTTATCGAAGCCCCATTCCGAGGAACATAAAAATCTTGAAAAGGCAGAGAACCTTGTAAATAACTTTCGGAAAAGACACCTTGCAATGGGAATATGCAGTCCTTGGTCTGTTCATGCAGTGTGTTTGCCGGTTGGTCCTGAATTATCATGGCCGGTTTGGTTACACGGATGTTCAGTTTCCATGTGGTTAAGAGTAGAAAGGGGTCTACCAACTGCTAGTAGAGCAACTGTAATCAGTACATCACCATTAATGGATTCCGATAGCGAAAGTTTGTCTGAATGGGGTGTACTATCCGACAATTGGAGTCGCGAAGGTTGGTAAGATCTTTTGATTGAGGTGGGATTATATAAAATAGATTTGTAAATCATATTTTCGCGTATAAATTGGAAAATTATAATGAAGCTGACGATATACGTATAAATGTAGAGATACAGGTACATTGTTTTACAACGCAATGCCCCGTGTATTATAACACATTAGTAGGAGTAAATTTGTCAATTTTCATTCGGACGCATGCACTTAAAATTGTCGTGAAAAGCTCAATCGGTGTCGCTTATTTTCTTGGAAACGTCAGTAGTAGCAGGATCTGCTTCACCACCCACACCGACCTCGATCATTCATCTGATGTCTCTTGGCTTTGAATCTCTTGTACTGGAAACATGGCTCGACCTTAGATCAGGTAGCGCTCTCATTACCGTCCACATGTCCTACTAAATTGAATCCTATTTCGGAATTGCTTCTTTTACATTGTTTTAGACAAGCTCATTTTAAGACTGACTCGTCCGGATGATAAAACAAACCGAACCGTCTCTGAGACGTCTATCAACGGTATGCTACCTTCGGGACGTTGGCATCACTTAGCGTTAAACTTTAAAGACACAGTCTTGAATAAGCGGAGCGCCGTGGTCGACGTTGTAGTTTGGGTTGACGGTTACCGTGAAATTAACGCCCAGTTACCCTTCGATGGTTTATTAGTACGTAAACCTGGAACTACGTGCATTTTATTGGGACAGATCGGTTCGAGTAATATCGGCGCTTGGTACATGGGAAACTTGATGATATTCAGGTGAATATATTTCTGTCGATGTTCAGTCAGCTTTACACGCTACTTGTGATCAATTATTAATGAAATTGAAATGCGCAGGTGTCCAGTGTTTACAAAGGAACGTGCTCTATATCTTGCCAGCCTTGGCCCTAATTACACTAATCTAGCAGAATGCGTATTAAACATGGTAAAACCTGACTTTGCACCGCTGATCGCATCTGGAGCTTTAAATGGCGTACGAGAAATCAAATTTGGTGAGTGATATTTATAAGATCGTGTATTTCTACCGATCGCGAAACTATAATTTAATCTAACACCAGTGTACGATTTTAGAAGGTGGCAAATTTGATACCAGTCGAAGGAAATCTTACGGTGGAACTTACCTAAGGCATGCAGTCGAAACTAAAATTTCCGAAACGAAAATTGATTGGGATGTTGTTATGGATGCCACGAATTCACATTTAGGAGAATTGCAAGATAACTTACTCCTTAGTTACGAAGCCCAAAATCCTAACGTTGTGCATCTGTATCCTCAAGCAATTGCAAATCCCGCTGGTGAGTGTAATAAATGCATTGCGCAGAATGAAAATAGTATATGAAGGTGACGTTCACGTTAACGTATTTTTCTCCAGCCGTGGTGAGAAATCTATTTCCGGGTCAACCTGGTTTTAGAGTTGTGTCTGCTCCTGAGCACAGAGTATCTCAGCAGCCACCTCTTTCATTACCCCCAATTTCATTTACTCGTTTGGAGTGCCAGCAGTACAGAGGTCTTATACCAGCAGCTACGTTAATCGGCGGAGTTCCGATATTTTTGTATCTCTTTGCACGAGTGAGTACATTGAAAAACATAAATAGACGTACCACCTACAAATCGTAAGAAGTAATCGTATTCGTTAAACGTATTTTCATTGCGCACAGGTGGTTGAACTAGATTCTAGCGAGGAAGAACAAGCCTTAGCCCTTTCTATTATTTTACACATAACACGAAGTGATTCGGAACTCTTAAACCAGTATCGTACCGAAGGCGGCACATCGTTATTTCTACGCGTTTTAGAATCGCCTCGCTGCCATGCAGGTAGACATATGCTGAAAGCAATGTTAGACTCCGCATGCGACAGTTCAATCCTAATCAAAGATATCGGGAGCGGTAATTATTCGATATCGCAAAATTGCGAAGCCGTTATTACCGATCCAGAATTGATCAAAGGTGCTCTAACGGCATGGAGAACATGGGCAAAGTATGACTCTTTGAATCTGTTACTACAAGCACTGTTGCTCCTTTTGAGGGATCAACACGCTCAACGAGAATTTAATGCCTCTCAATTGAACAGAGTTGGAATTGTCGATATGATTTTAACGCTATGCAAGGTATGTATACTCACTTTTCACCAGGTGAAAGTACAGCGGTTGAATTGAATTTGATTTTTGTAGGAACACTTTATGTATGAAGATCTAGGTGCCTCATTGGATCCATCTACAGGTGCTGCCGTCGTAGAATTGATACGTGCGCTTATGGGAGCTCCACCCGAATTTGCGCACCTAGTTGCTATAACGGATTACTTAGTACTTGTTCATCAAGCGTCAGAAACTTATGTAACTCACTCCAGGCATAATATCTATTTCCTGATGCCTCTTTTAGCGGAGAAAAAAATTCATATAAAGACTGATTCTGCAGCAGCTATAAGTTCATCGGAAGAGTCGATGGGAACAGTAGAAAATAGTAAATTAACTAAGGCTTTAACCAATGTACAGGTACGAGGAAGGATAATGGATAAATTCGTATAAAGATAATAAATCTTAAATATAGTGATATAGGAGCTTAAAAGTATTGTTTTAAATCTCTGTACATAGATTCAAAAAGGTAGAACGCCAAAAAGGAAAGAACGTCGAAATGGAGCTTCCAAAGATACCAGTGGTGGAGAGGATTCTGGAATTGCTGCTAGCGACGGTTCCAATCCACAATGCAATGTACAGAACGATTTAACTTTGTTACATATAATAAGTTCTCCATTAGTTAGATTTTCACTATGTATCATATATGTATAGGTGTATAGAATGTCTTTTAAATTTAATTTTACTCTAGGAAAAGCAGCTTTCATGGTCGGATGAAAGGCGTGCCTGCCAAGGGTTGGTTTGTGAGGGGTTGTTGTTACTGCTAAGGGATGCGGTTAGAGTTTTACCAGATAGTCAGGTTGGATCTGTATTAAAACATGTCCTAAGAGCTGAATTGTTGCTCGTCTTGGCTAATAATCCTGATGCTAGAGTCCGTACAGCACTCGTAAAGGTTAGTATAGCTTGTTTTTATAATTTCATTTTTCTTGTTTATATTTAAACAAGCATATGCAAATTACAGTTAAATAAAATTTCTCTTAGGTCGTTCAGACATACCTGCAACGTGCGACAGATGAGGAAGTGAATAAATTCATAAAGCAGAAGTATTTTCTGCATCTTGCAAATCAAATATCACTTTATCCAGGAAGTGAGCCATTAATTGTAGCTTTAGAAAATTTAGCTTTACGAGGTCCAACACTGGCAGCAATGCCGCCATTAATGGCCATCATAGCAAAAGCTGCTTCTACTGAACCCAGTGTGGCTAGACCAGTCGTATCATTTATAACGGATATAATAGCAAAGGTATATTAAACAGAATGCAAAATGGAGAGGTGTTCGATACAAGTTTATGATAATAGTCTCTTATTACAGAATTCCAATCCCTTACGAATGTTCTTGGAACAAGGTTTGATTGAATCACTTGCTCAAGCATTAGTTGCCGCAGCTCACAAAGGTACATCTGCGTCGCTCTATCGCGACATACATGTTCTTCTTGTGGCCATAGCAACAAAACTATTAGAATCTCCAGGAAGTCATCAAATGCAGGCAATAGTAGATTTACATTTAATATTGAATTATATGGAACTTAGAGAAAGGTCGTACTGTAGCAAAAGTACAGCATGTGTAGCTACGGTAAGGGATGCACAAGTTGCTTTATTTGATGGTGAATTGGATGCCCTTACTGTAAAAGTATCAAGTCATTCTGGATTCAGACTGCGCAGTACAGCATCCTACCTTGCTTCGGCATCTTACCTAACTTCAGGTAATACTTCGTTAATGCTTATATTGGATAGATATAATTTTTTCCATAATTTTTGTATAGACACTTTTATGAACAGACTTAGATAGCATTCCTTTAACAATTTTAGTTTTGACAACATCTAGTGAGCAAAGTGATCATGGCTCACGTTCATCTAGTTATGGGAGTTTACATGGAACATCTACAGCAATAATGCGAGAACCTGGAAAAGGAGAACTACATGATCGTTTCCGGATGGTTTTAATACGTGCAGTGGAATTTATAACAGCAGCTGACGAATCACCATCAGGAACAGAATTACAATTGACACGCAGAATATTTTCTATTTTACTACATGGCTTTTGTAGTCCATACGAAAGGAGAAATCATTGGAACGGTACATGGTTAACCAGACCTGCCTTACGAAAGCACACTGCTAAAATTATGGTTTGGTTGCTTGGTCCGCATCAAAGTAACAATACAAGGGTGTATGCAGTCAGGTCCATAATGGAAGAGCCTAAGGCCAGAGAGATTTTATCGTCTCTTCTGGAAGTTCATCCACAAGTAAAAAAATTACATCATACTTTATGACAATTCTATATTAAGAAAATGACATATTTGAGATTTTCTATTCTTTATTTGCCCATTAGGTTGAACAGAAATTTACAGTCTTTCTTTGGGATTTGTTACAAAGACGTGATGAAATGCCATGTGCTGATGCTAGAATTTGTGCTGAATTAAGAGAGGCTCTTGGCATATGGGATCTGGCCAAAGGTATAGAACAAGCAAATCCTGGAATATGGAATGAGGAACTTGATCTGTTACGTCGCGAGTTAACGAAAGATCGAGATATTTGGATAGAAAGTACTCTTCCAGCAATTCATAGGTATTATTAAATGTTTAGCATGAGCGTTATATGTTTTAAACAATTTCGTCCTAAAAATATTTTTTACTGTATTTTGTTTATCAGGATTGGTAACAGATTTGATACATTGGCTAAACAATTAACGGAGAGTGCGATGTCAATAACTCGTATAGTCGTGGAAGAACAAAATAGAGAACGTAAAGTTCTAATGGAAAGGCTGAAGCATGCAAGAGCTCTGGAAGCTCAGGCAGTTGCTAGATGGAGAGATTTAGCCAGAAGATTGACCCACGAGAGAGCACCATGGCATTTTCCTGATAGTTATCCACAAAGTTGGGAATTAGATCCGACAGAAGGACCTGCTAGAGTTAGGATACGCTTGCAAAGGTGCCATTTAAATATCGATAAAAGATTTTTCATGCCTGAGCATCAGGATAAGATAGGTTTGTACATTTTAGAAAGACTAGTGATATGTTTTTACAAGGCAATTTTAGCCTAGCATTATTTCTATTTTCCACGTTCCACTTTTTAGGAGCCTCAACAGTTGAAGTACCCTTATCTTATTTATTTATCACTGATCGCCAAGATGCGAATGCATCTGCTTTAATCGAGCGCCTACATACTAGTGAGAGAATACGAAAAATGTCACAAGCTAAAGTAGTAACACCTAGAGCTGAACTAGCTGGCGAAGTTCTTATTGGGGAAACATGCCTCTACTTTGTCCCAGATAATCCTGGCATGCCATTACACACAGATGTACGACATTTTAAGAATGCAATCTGTTTTTGAAAATAATTTCTAATGCAAGAATTTTAATTTCAGATAGCTTTAGGTGGCTTAGACTTAGCAATGGCTGGTGGAACAGCTTGGCGACATGAAGATATACGTGAACTACATAGAAGAAGATATCAATTACAAGAAAGAGCTATAGAGATATTCCTTGTTACTGGCAGAACGTACTTATTAGCATTTAATTCTTCCAAGGTATTACTTAATACATATTGATAGTGAGTTATAATATTTGTATACAAATATGAGTAACCAAGATACATATTATAATCATTTGCACGTGGAATATATAGGAAAGAGATGAATTTGCAACAGAGTTATCCAGTTGCAATTTGCCAAGACGCATTCCTGGTGATGACTTAGGCGAAGTTATTGCGCTGTGGAGAAGTGGTGCATTAACAAATTGGGAATATATAACTTGCTTAAATAAACTTGCAGGGCGGTCTTATAATGATTTGATGCAGTATCCTGTATTTCCCTTTGTCTTGGCAGACTACACTAGTGAAAACATTGATCTTAGCAATAGTAAAATTTATCGGTAAGTTTGTAAACGTATTATGAAGAACAATTTATTTAACAAAAGGAGCATCCTTGAAATTAGTTTAAAATTTCTAGAAATTTCAAGCGACCAATGGCAGTCCAAGATAAGAAAAATGAGCAACACTACATAAATAATTACAACGTAAGTATTAACAAATATACCGACTGTGTCAGATGCTTAAGACATTTTAGGCCAAATATAAAATTCTAACATTGTTTCCATTTTTCCCATAGTACCTAAAGCAGACATTAACTGAAGGTTTAAATCTAATTGCATTAAACAAAGAACCATTTCATTATGGTTCCCATTACAGTAATTCTGGAACAGTTTTACACTTTTTGGTACGACTCCCACCATTCACTAGCATGTTTCTTTGTTATCAAGGTTGGTGCATACCTGCGAATTGTATTCATTTTTTTCAAAACTAATATTAGATGAAATAAAAAATCTAACGTCTTTTTTTTGTTCACAGATGACAATTTTGACATTCCTGATCGCACATTTCATGCCCTAGCCACAACGTGGAGATTAACCAGTTGTGATTCAACGACAGACGTAAAAGAACTTATTCCTGAATTTTTCTATTTGCCAGAATTCCTATTAAATTCGGAAGGTAGAATATTTTTACATTAAGCAATAATAGTAAACTTATTAGACTAATCATCTTATATGTTAAATTTAAATGACATATATTTTTCTTTGTGACAGGGTTTAATTTTGGCATCCGACAAAATGGTAATAGAGTTAGCGATGTTGAATTACCTAATTGGTGTGGAGGAGATGCACGACTTTTTGTACTAGTACACAGAGCTGCACTTGAAGCGGATATTGTAAGGGAGGTACTTCCTTACTGGATAGATCTCGTATTTGGATTTAGGCAAACAGGAAGACCTGCTGTAGAAGCTATTAATGTATTCCATCCAGCGGTATGTAGCAAATAATTTTCATTTTATGATGTCCATTTTTAAGTATACAAAGACTTTATTGTAAATTTATGTCATCATAGACATACTATGGATTTAATGTTGAACAAATAGCTGATCCGCTTGAGCGCCAAGCATGGGAAACCATGGTACGAACTTATGGACAAACACCTGCTCAATTATTTCGAGCGGCGCATCCGCTACCTATCCAGAATCTTGGCAATGCGATCTTATCTAAGTCGCAACCACAGGTTATTGATGGAGTTGATGGTACTGTCTAGCTGTGTATAAATAAGTCTCTTTCAAAAATATTTAGTTTATAATGAGTTTTCTAAGATTAGGTTATTTATAATCCTTCAGGTATAAAGTGGGGGAATTATGTTGGAGCTCCTGGAAATGAACCTGGACTATGTTGGAAACAGAAGCATCGAGCCCCCTTAGCTTCTTTAATCCCATTAACAACTGGTGATGTTTTTGGAATACCCAGTTATACTACACTTCTTCTGGGTTATGCGAAAGAAAAAGGTAATGCGCATGTGGCATAATAATTGCAGTTTTTGCATTAAAATAACTTTACAAATATATTTTGCTTCAGGAGCTAGCATATTAAGTGGGACGTCTGTATTAGGTGCTGCACTTGCATCCTGGGGTGGAAGTGATGGCATTGCAAGACTTAAATGTAAAAAGGAACAGCCACCTAAACCATTGCTTAAATCATCGGGTCTTGATCCTGTATGTTTACGAATCTTTTAGAATTGTAAATGTTTTGAATTTAATTTTAACGATCACACTTTATCCTAGGTTACTGTTTTGGGGTCTGCACCTGATTGTGGACAATTATGGATTGGATATTTATCAGGGAAAATTACGGTACATTCCTATAATATAGGGACTACTGGAAAGATTGAATTTATTCCTACTCCAGCATCTGTACTTTTAGCTCACAGAAGTAGAATAACAATAATTTCACTTTCAAGAGCATTTAGTATTGCTGTCTCTGGCGATGGCGTTGGAGTTATAGCAATTTGGGATTTAAACAGGTACATACAACTGTATTTCTAAGGAGCAATTGAAAGAATTTTCTTCCCAACATACCGATTAACTCCATTTTCTCTTGACAGTTTATCGTACGTAAGATCTATACAGTCCGATCGGAATTATCCCATTCACCTTTTGTCAATCAGTGAAACACTTGGAGATATTGCAACTACTTACGAAATGCATAATCAACTGGAAGAGAATAGCAACCACTCGGACTTAAGAGTTTTTACTATAAATGCAAGAGCCGTGGGATCTGTCTTATCTAGAAGACGCATAACAGCACTTTGTTACAGTAATGCACCTGAAGGTGTTTCCGTTAATGTGATTGCAACTGGTTTGGACAATGGGGTAATAAGGTAGGATCTTTACATACAACTTATAAAATACAGAAATGTAATAAATGAAATTCTTTAGACTGTGGAGCAGCTGGGATTTAAGGTTGGTCAGAGAAATTGTGAACGGTGCAAAAGGTTGTGGCGCTGTAATTGCAATAGCGTGGGCATTAGATCAGCATCACTTATATGCAGCTACTGAAGATTCTACTGTTTTGATATGGGAAGGATCAAAACGGACAAGCAATGGGAGTCCAAAATTTGTCAATTTAACATCACTGTAGGCTGAATATGATAAATGATTCATACTTTATCAAGATAGACAGGAAACGAACTGCTTTTCTTGATAAACTAACAGCAGATCATCAGAACAGGTTACATGGTAATCTTGTCTTGCTACAGTTATTTAATGGCTTTTACATTTTTATTTATTAGTTTTATAATAAAGTAATACTTTAAAAGTGTTATGTTGATGGAATTTGTGGCTTAATCGCAAATAGTGATAAAATAACAACTTGTTTGATTGAGCACACCATCTCAGGCTGTTTCATATTCCTAATGCATACTGATCAAGGATGAACAAAATACTGAAGTATTAATTTCTTAACATAATAATACTCCTAATATAATAGTGATATAAGAATATATATATTTTTATACCTTGTTATGTTGTGTTATTACATAAAATTAATCTGTTACTCAACTATTCAGATAATTTATATTTATGAGGTAGAATGTAGGTACAGAAACATTAATTATACATTTATATCACATGTTCATTTTCATAAAGAATTTTGTTATACCCGTCTGACTAATGTATGTACATATTAAAAAATTTTTATAATGAATTATAATAAATACGATATAATGACTGTTACGTGATACGTATCCAGTTTATATATTGTTTAAACATGGTTCGATAATTTCAAACATGGGATAGTACTTCCCAGTTCTTCGTGCAATATCCTCGGCACTATCTCCACTTGAATTAATCACAGAAGGATTTGTATCCGGATGTAAGAGAAGCAATTGAAGAGTACGACAGTTATGAGAACTTGCCGATACTAAATGCAAAGGAGTTTGATCCCCTTTACTTCTAGCATTTATATCCGCACCATGTGCAATTAAAATTGCAGCACAGTCAACATTATTCCAACAACACGCGGAATGTAACGGTTGCCATTCATCCATTGTCTTGGCATCTATTTTTGCCCCAGTTTTAAGCAAATACTGTTAAATGTCAATAAAGGTAAAAATAAGATTTCTTATCAAGATAGCATAAATGTCGTATCAACTAGTTTAAAAAACCTTAATGAAATAATATCGTTATACCTCTACGACTTCTGCATTGTTGCCATAACATGCTCTGTGAAGCGGAGTGTATCCATCCTCATCTGTACACTCGAGTAATTTTGGATTCTTGGCTAAAAGTTTCTTTATAGCTCCCAGGTCGCCGTGTTCGGCAGCATGTAAAATTTCTTTCCCGTCAGGCTCTGCACATAATAATATGGATGCGTTATAAAAATTAATGATAAAATCTAAGAGACAAACCGAATATTCTAGAACTCAAGAGGTTTTTAACCATTTGCACTACGTTCTGATTCCACGCCGTCATCATCATCCTCCCAACCACTAACTTGCATTCGTTCGCTCGGCGGTTGACTTAAGATTTTATCACGAATTGCTTCTAAGTCTGTCAATTCATCATCTTCTTCCGATGACATTTTAATACCTTAATTGGTAGAATATTTTACGTGCACAGTACACTATGTAAATGCAAAGTTTAGGTTATGCTTAAGTAAACAATAATATTAGAAGATTTAAGTCATTAGTTCTCAACGAAAAGTATAAAGCCTAGAGGGCAGGTTAGGTAAGAGAAAATCTCTAGAGAAAATTGTACTGATCTATTGATAAACTTTATTGATCAGCAGGTAGACGCAGATTTATACTTTCGAATGGTTTCAGGTTTATAGTAAAGCATTTTAATTAATTCTACATAATCGCCATCGCTAATGCATAAAGGAGCAATAAAGAGCCTAAGTAAGCACCGTTCCCACGTTTAATTACGGTCGCGCCTAAAAAGGCAGACATGTAACAAAATCACGCAATTGGCTAATTATCCGAACCAATGACGCATGAGGTTTTAACGTTGAACGATTTGAATCAATTCAATAAAAAAAAATTTGAATTCGTTTGAATTTGATTTATATATTAGACTTTGTCTATTGCTAATTCAACAACTAACGAAACATAAATTTATTAAAACATCGGAGTTTCCGATTCTGCAAGATTCTGGCAAGACCGCGATAAAATCTTTATAAATGGACTGTTTAAAGCTGGCGACGAACGCGGACGTGTCGAGTTATACTCACATACGTTATGGTGCTGAATATTCCCTCTTTTTAGGAAACTCTCTCGTGATATTACAAAAGGAAAATCATTTCCGAAAATGTTATTATTGGGGTAGGATCAATGGTTATCGAAATGATTACCATATCGCTTATGGGTTTGAAAGAGATTGCATGCTTGGTCAAGTTTATTATTATAGGTAAGATCAAATACCATTACTTCTCTACGTTAACGTTACAAGCGCTTGCAGACAATTCCAATAGGATAATAAGCTTGTATTTCATTCAAACAGTACAAATGGTTTAAACTGGTTATTAATGCCTAGACCAACAAAATCTGGACGATTTTTGACTCCGATTGCTATAAACGAATATGAAGGAGATCCTTCATTTGCTACTAATGTTGCCAAGATCAATCCTCCATTTCCTCCAAATACAGATGCAACATTGTGCTACGGCGTAATACACAGTTTAATATATAATTGATTATCATAGAGATTCTAATGAATGCATTATTCAGAAAATTTATATCTCTTCACTGTAATCCCTAATCATTAGATATTTTATGTAGCAACCTATTCCAAATATATTAACGGAAGAAGATCGTCTTGCGACTACTGTAGAGTTAATCCAAGAAGATGCTGTAATAATTCCACGTGGTGCTTGGATGAAACAGCCGAATGGAGATGTTGTTGAGAATGTCAACTTTGAAGGACTTTGTAGCGCAGAGGCTACCTATCTAAAGTCTTATTTGCATGCACGTCCTCCTCAACAAAAGTGGAATACCAATCTATTAACAAGACCCGACTATAACTATGCCTTTGATTTTTTGGACTCCATCGATTGCGACGTTCCACAAGGTATACATATAGTTTTGGTATTATGTAAATGTAAATATTGTATTTATTTATTTATTCAATTAGGATGTTGGGATCTACAGCGTGCGGGTGAAAAACTGGTAATATTACGTAACTTGTATTGGCCAGGTATGACGTTTTATCACAAAATAAACAGTCCACATTATGGCTTTCTGTATATTGGAAATGGAAAGAAAAACATAGATATTCCATTTATGGTATAGCTTTGTTTGGTTTTTCATGTGGACATTATATTTACTTAAAGCTTTATGGAACAATGCTAAGTAAATATGCAAGTTGGATTTAATAATGAGCTAGTAATAAAATCATTTCAGCATTTCATTCGTTCATCTACTTTTATTGCATGGGCCTAATGTAGCAAAAGTACAGTTTTCAAAATGTAAAAGTTATGTTTTTTATCTCCTTAAAGTAACTAGTAGTTTTTAGTATTTTTATAAAAATTGTAAAAATGAACAAAATTAATCTGCGTACGCAAAATGATATCCCGCGTCAAGATATCGATTGTAACATTTGCTATCGATCATATAATGCACGAGGATTGTTCCTTTATTTGTTTGCCACTAGTAACCTAAAAATTTAAGAGAAATGTTGAATCGCACTATTTTCGCGTATACAGTCCTTGTCATTCAAATTTTTAATTTCTAGTTCTTATTAGAAAGGCCGAGTTACTCGTTTAAAGCATGAATTCACAATAACATGCGACAGTATGCATCACATCACGTGAGTTGTAATTTTACATTAGAATATTTATCATTCCGATACTTCTATTTCTATTATAATTCAGTACACTTACTTAAATCAGACGTGGTAAAGGTTGCATATTTACGTTACGTGGATTAAAGTGTAAAATCTAATAGACAAAGGAGAATTTTACGGGGAGGCAGGCCCCCTCGGCCATTATAAAAAAAAGGGCCTAAATCGAAAATGCGAAAACTAAGGGACGACACTATTTTTGTTTTCACTATACATAAGTAAATCATGGATACGTTTGAATATATATATATCTTTTATAGACAAATATAAAGAACCAAAAGATACCATGGTAAGTTTCGAGACACCTGTTTATACTCCACGAAACAGTGATAATGATTGCTGGAGGAAGAAAACCATTATGGTTATCTGAAGACTTACGAATTTTGCGAGGTGACCTCTGCCCACATTGCTTTATCTAAACTTTACGCGCATTACGTCTTCAAATACACGTAAAATTCGAAAACGTTGGAAAAAACTGTCGGGCATTCGAAAGATACAAGCTTTCTTTTCGGGCTAGTCTATTTAAAATGCAAATTAGGTGCGCGCGTCGCACGACGACAGTTTTCAATTCAACGGTAAGATCGCGCCACCATTGCCGCTTAAGATTACATATAAGTAGCAAATCGACTCGTAAGAACAGTATAAATTGAAAGTGCAATTGATGACCAATTATAAATCATCTACCGATCGACCTGCACCATTTACAATTGAATTACTCGCCCTATAAATTCGTGGAATTTCATTACCACAGTTTGGCCTCTCCCACCGAAGATGGCGCCACTGTTTTCGATCGCGCAATGAATTCGGACACTACGAGGCGTATACAGTGAGCCGGCATAGAGAGTGAAGTGGCGTTGTTAGTGCTCCGAGTTTGGTGTTCACGGAGATTTTCCAAGGATATTCCAGCGGTATCGGTGAGTGAACGTATTCTCATTTATCTCAACATCTTTCTCTTACGGAATCGCTGTTAAATACCAATCAACTTTCTTTACTACGCGCGTAAAAGCGAGACTATTAGTAGTCGACAGCGTGTCGCCGGGTGACGCCGGTCTCCGCAAAATTCTGTCTCTCGCGACACGTGGATCTACCGTTACCTTATATTCGAATGGAAGTTGCACGAGGCAACGTAATTCGAATTTCTCGAACGGTTTTTAAATTCCCAATGCATAGCGTAATGCGAGAATGAATAAACGACGTTTTCTCTCGTGGTCGTGGTCGTGGTCGTCGCCGTCGTTGCATTTGTCGTTGGTCCTTGGTCCTTGCGCTGCGCAATTTACGCGTCATTTATTTGACGTTACCAGAATGAGCGGAAAGTGGACTTGGTCGCGAGAAGGCGTAGCGCGTAACGTCCCGCACCATTCCGGGGCGCTTTAGTTTCATTATTCGAGGGAGAGCGGCTGGTGGTGTGGGGGTTATTTTAAATTCTAACGAGAAATGCGGTCCACGCAGCGAGCCGGACAGAGCGAATTGTGCAGTTCTCGTCGTGGCGCGGTTGAAATTCTAGAGGATAGAAAGTGGATTCCATGCTTATTTCTCAATATTTCTTGCCGTGGCGCCGCCTCGCGATAGAGCAATAAAATGTACCTCTACCAGTGCCCTCGGTGTACGAGTAGGTAAGCATCCGCGGATGGGCTTCCTCGCACAGAATCGGAGAAAGCAAACGACAATATAATGTCCTTCATTTTGCTGAATTATCTCGTCGAGCTCCCGGCGCATTTAACGCGCTCGCAGTTTCTCTTTTCACGAGGCATCTCTCTGTTTTCCGATTCTTTGTTTTTATCTACGGCTTCTACACGGTGCCGCGCAAAAACCTCAAGGTTACTCGGCGATCAACGGAGAACTAACCGAATCGTTTGCGCCGAGGGAACGTGTTTCATTTTGTAATTATTTATTCGATGCTTGCCTTCGTTTGTTCTTTCTTCTTCTTCGGCTTGTTTTCATTTGCACGCGTCGGTCTCTTTTTTCGATTACCTTTTCCGGGTTAGAATTATTTTGTAATAAATTCTTTTCGACGCGTAAATCTACTTCGAGATATTGTGTACGTAACATGTGAAAGAGTGCTGGGATAAATCATGTAAAGTAAATAACATATTCGACGCTAAATAAAAGCAATTCGACCACAAACGCCATTATACGATTGCATTCAGCTGTTGCGTATATGGGAAATGTTATTTGTAGAAAATGTCCAAAATGTTGGAAAACTAACGGGCCAATAAAATCACTGGGCCCCAGGGGCTTTGTAGATAATAAATGTGATTCGTTGTAAATCATAGTTTTTTACCGCGCAGAGATATTTTTTTTCATCTTTTCCCAGCAGTGCAATTTAACGCGAGCCCTTTTATATTTACAAATTTGTCATCTGTCTTCAATATCGAATTCACTCTGCATCTGTTACCCGTCTCTCTTGACTTTACCCCATAGTAGTACCTATAATCGTAGAAAAGATTTTTACCTGCTAGAATTTAATCATATTCATCGCTCCATTGTTCTTTCCTCCGCACATTCTCTCATTCTCTCATCGTCGCATAACTCAGGCCTGCTCAAAATTTATTTTCACCCCGCGAAGAAATCGATAAGAAGCAGCAATGATTCTCTCTTCTCTTCTCTCTCTCTCTCTCTCTCTCTCTCTCTCTCTCTTTCTCTCTTTCTCCACAAAACACCGGCAGGATAGAGAATCCTCGGGCTCTCCTTCGCGTGATTCATATGCACGAGTGTACGTGTGCAATCTCGTAGTCAATTCCGAGCACGGACCGCGAGTTCCGGTTCCTATTCAAGCCGGTACCCCTCTCGTATCCCGACGCAACTTCTTCGTTCGACGCCTTCTTTTATGCCGTAGAATTTTTTATTCTTTTTTTTTCCGTCACCTTTCGAAGTTTTCTTTTTACTTTTCCACTTCACAAGCGCTCCGTCACAAGGCCCTTCCAACCTTTCATTAGCGCATTCTTAGGACATATAGGGGCCAACCTCGCGCACGGATCGAGAGATAAATTGATATTAATTATTACACGTCGATGTATAGGAGAAAATTGAAGAATTATAATTAACGATTGTGAACGGCTCGTGTGAATTGATCGTTTCAAAGAGAGATTATATTAGATATTAAGTGTTCTATATCAGGTACTGCGTGTGCATAGGTGTATAAATTTTAAGTGCGCATATATTTCAATATTGTACTGATATTTTCTCGAGGCAATTTAGAAAAAAAAAGAAACCAATGAATTTCACCAGCATTGTACTTACGAGCAGCTTAACTCTTACAAGCTCGATGGTACAAGTGAAGTACCACTTTTGTTTTATCTTATTCGGCACGATGGTATTCAAGTTCTACCGTCAAGAACATATCTCTTCGATATGACTTTTCTTAAACCAATAAAGAAATATGAACAATTTTCAAGTCTCATTTCGCGTGCAGGTTGGCTAAAAAAAAAATTGAATTTGCTGTGCCTGTAAGAGTGAAGCGTTATACCGAACGGTATCGCTTATTTATGCGAATGCATTCTTACTCGTGATCGTTAAACATAGTCTGCGTTCCCGCACGTCTCTCCATTAGCAAACAATTAACTCACCCGACGATTCCCTCATCGATAACCACGCGCGCCGTATGTACAACTTTGAGCGGCGTAACGTAAAATTTCGAAGCTCTTTCGCACGGTCACGGGCGAAAACGATTTCATTTGCAATTATCGCGTCGTTTTCTTCGACGAACGCCTCCAATGAGATGGTGGAGGAGGAATTGTGCGCTGCATATTATACGTGTACTCGTGTGTTGGACTAGAAGGTAAGGGAGGAAGCAAAGGTGCACTCGAGCGACGAGAAAGGCTCGTGTTCGGTTTCGTGAAATCGATCGGCACCACGCGATAATCGAATCGCGACACGGTGCGCCGACCGTCGCATTGAATTTCTCGCGAATCGATTTATCACTCTGGCTGATAAGGGGCGCGCAACGCGAGATCGTGCGACGCGGGAAGCCGTCATAATAATCCGCATAACTTTTGCGCAACTGAAAAGGGTGATATCGTAATCGTTATCGGTTTCTTTTCGTTTCTTTTCTTTTCGTTTCTTTTCTTTTCTTTTCTTTCCTTTTCTTTCCTTCATTTCCACGATATCGAAGGCTGATTTCTTTCTTCATCCAGCTTGTTTCTTTTCTTTATTAACCCTTTGCGCTCGAGGACTTTTTCGGAAATTCCTTTCGATTTCAAAATGCACTTGTGAGGGAGCAATATTTTATTATAGTGCTATACAGAATAGGGAATTTTATTTAAGAAAGTAACGGCGACCTTCACGTGACCTACAAATGATTCCAAGGTCAAATCATTGCCACCAGCTGACAACCCCTTTCAAGCTATACAACTTTCGTTTGAAACATTTTTTTGATTTAACAAACTTTTTCGGCGATATTTGTGTCTATTATTTAAAATGGGACACTCTGTATATAAAATATATTATTTTATTGTCCGAAAGTTTATACATATATATATTTTACAACACTTCCAGTTTCGAAAGAAATCAAATGCTGTTGAATGTCGTCGTTACTCGACCTACCGCGTCAATCCAATAGTGACCAAAAGTAAATGCTGATCGGGAGGCATCTCTCGAGTGCAAAAGGTTAACACTAGATTTACGGAACTTTTTTTATAAGCACAATTTCTCATTTAAATTCCCAAGAAATTATTTTGACAGCGCGACGAGTGATTGCTATAGGTTCTCTTATGGAAACAAACTCAAGTGTTATTATTTTAATATGCAACTTTAAGCCGATCCAATTAAAGAAATCAAACAAATTAAACAAAATCGAGTCGATTTGAATTTCACGACTTTTCCGAAAATATTGAAAAATTTGTATATGTCAGGAAAAGTTGTGAAACTTAAAGGCGATCATTAGATAATTATCGTAATTATACGTTGTATGTAGGAAATGCTAATGGAAATTTAAATAAAAAACGGTCACTTGACAAGTCGTGGTAGAAATAGTGTTAAAAACTGACAATTGTATGCGTGGCTCAAACCAGTGGATATATGAAATAGAATTGATTTTCACGAGTTTCTTTGGCAACAGGCGCCTCGAGAGGCTTCTCTCGAGATGCGAGATATCGAAACCGTCGGTTATCGACCCTCTCTCGTTCGATACGCTTTGTCGTTCCTTTTGAGCGGCTCGCTTACGGCCGAGAGGTGAAATCCTCTAACGGGATTTAGAGTAAACCATAAAAACGGGCGCGCGGGAAACATCGCGCCCGCGGCGGGCTTCGCTCCTTCGTACCGTGTTGATTTCGTTCGCTCTATCGGTTCTCGTTATCAACGCTCCGTTAAAGATCCCCGATCTTGGAACTTGATCCTGCGATTATTCATCCTCTAGAGAAGACCTTCGATTCCAATGGCGAAGTAAAACCGAAAACTTGGAAAAAATAAAATTCTTCGCCTCCAAGGCGCAAAACCGTGAAACACGATCTTTGTGTTTATTCGATGTACCGCACGAGTCTTGCTTCTTTCGTCTAAAAACAACAGAGAACCGGCAGATTTCTCGCAAAAGGTTGCCATTATATCCAGGACTTTGGATTCTTAAAATTTCAATATTTTTTCAAATATAAAACAGCTTTTGGCTCCTTAGTCCTTGACAACTGCTCAAAGCCACAGAGATTTTTGCTTAATAAAGGTGCACTCGGGCCTAAAATGTTCCTTTAATTCCGAAAAAAATGTTGAAATTATAAAAAGTCCGGACCTCCAGGCAATCTTTTTGCAGTAAACACCCGACGATCGTTCGTCGTCTTTAAGCGCAACAAAACGTGGCTTACGACTCCTTAAATTTACAAAGTAAATTAAAAATCTCTTGGTTAGTCAATTGTACCTCGTGACTGAATTAGTCGAACGGTTCTCAACGTACGAAATTCCGCATGGACTTACAGGACGCTGAAACAATTAATTTCGAACGATCTTTATCCATCCCTCCGGATCAACCAATGCAAAGGCCTTTATTAATCCTCGCATTCGACCTTTGAGTTAGGTCTGAGGTTAGGTCATGTTGCCGCACATTTCCGTGTTTCGGATTCATACCGATCGCCGAGGTGGACCCTCTATGGTTTCTCAACTCGAGCTCGAAGATCGTTTTCATCTCTAACAGACGACTTCGCCTTTCGCCATAATTCATCCGGTCTACTTCGCCATTACTTACTCACGCCGTTGCAAATCACCTTTTATTCAAATCGAAAGATTTTTCAAGACCGGCAATAAGCCACGATGCATCGGGCCATTTTTTCACAGGGTCCTCCCCCCGAAACAGAAAAAGGAATTAAATAAAAGGGAAAACTAGAATCTTTTCCCTCGATTCTCTACACATTCTGGAGCCCACGTGTTATACCTTATCCATCTGCTAGATCCTTTGAAGTTCTCTCTCTTTGGTTATTTCTTTCTCTTATCATATCATCCTCGACCTTTCTAGCACGGACGCACACAGATTCTTCAGATCTGTTATCCGCTTTTCCTCGGAATCAGATAACTGCGGAGCAGCGCGTTAATCGTTACGCGTGACCTTTGCAAAGACTCTCATCCTCGAGAGGAGAAGGCTCGCTTCGCCACTTTCCTAGCCGGCCCAGCCCATCGATCGATCGTTACCGATCGATCCGCGAGTAGTCGTATGGTTCTCAACTCGTGCGATCCCGTCGCTCGGCAATTAGAGGCCACCGAAAACTTCGTCCAGGCCACCTTCGTGAGAACCGTCCGTTTAAGGCGCGAGAACTGGTTCTGGCCTGGTCGCGGGCATCTTCTTCCCAAGGCTCTCTCACTCTCTTTTCTTTCTTCCTTTTCTCTCTTCTTTTCTCTTCGCCCCTCTTCCTTCTCCTTGCGAGAGCGGGCTGCCTGAAATTAAACGTCGGAGACAGCAAGAGGGAACCCTAGTGGGTTGAAGGAAGGAGTTTTGATCTTCTAGTTTTGAGAACGAGCCATTTTTTGGGGGCAGACATTTTCGTCGATAGATCGGATAGACGGTTGTTTTCGGCTTTATATTTTAAAGCTCGATAAAAGGGACGCGTTACCAGTGAAGCAAACGTTACTCCGTTTCTAATCAAAATTCGCTGTTGCATCTCAGGAAGGATTTCTTTTTAACAGCGGTATTCTCGAAGAGCGCGAAGTATCACTACGTTTCTTTCGTTTTTCCATCTTCCTTTCCGACTTTTCTCACTTTAGATCTTTCTTCTCCTGCTACGAGTGTTCTGTGCTTTTCTTTTCTTTTTTGTTTACCCTTTCCTTTCTCATCCTTTACTTTTTTCCTCTTTCTTTCTTTCTTTCTTTCTCTCTCTCTCTCTCTCTCTCTCTCTCTCTCTCTCTCCTCGATTAGCTCCGTTCTACCTGGGGAACGTTACGAAACGTAGCCTCTAGGAGGAGACGGATCCCTCGTGTGAGCCAGCACGAGGTGGAGGATTCTTAGAGGCAGCAAAACGGGACTCCGGTACGCTTAGATAAGTCTCGAGATAATTCGTTGAAAGTGGTTGGGGAGAGCCCCTGCTAGCAGCAGCCACCGACGCAAGCATCTTTACGAGTTCGATCAATGCTTTCCTTTGTGTCCGGATCTTTCTCCACTTCTCTCTCTCTCTCTCTCTCTCTCTCTCTCTCTCGATGGGTTAAAATTAGCCGGAATATGCGTGAGCTCGAGTGTTAACCGCCCGCTCGTCTCATCCACTACTCCGAGTAGTAAGCGGAGACTTATTCACCGATAGTAGTCTTGATCGATGCTTTCGGACGTGGCGGGTAACAATCAAGATCCTTCCCGAAATTCTTCACAAGGATAAAAAAAGTTTGCGACTTACGAATTTTTCAGAAACCATTTGGGACACCTCGAGAAATATTTGATTAAGATCCGAACTATAATTGAAGGGGGGGATTGGAGCACGAGAAGAGCTCTGCGCTAAATGCTACCTCGTTTAATTACGTAAAAATTCATATTTTATCGATGGAGATGCTATTGAAATTATCCACGATTTACGAGTGTATCCATTAAACAATACGTATATCCTCTAATAAGAAGCAAGCCACGTAACTGTCCCTCGAATTGTCCTCTTTGTCGTAAGAAGGAAACTCATTTGAGAAAATAGAACTCTCCGCCTCGGGTGAACCACCTTGGCCAGCAAGTTCCTGATCACCTAAACACACGAATTCCAAATTAATAATCGTAGAGTATAATTTCGACGGACGCTCTGCTCGAGCGACCACCGATATCGGTCTAACGAGAAAGCAAAAAGGAAGAGAGAAAAAAAGTAATATCGCTCGCCCCGCACATCTTCCCTCTGGCATTATTTATAAAATATTCCCTCCGCGGAATGCGGCCGGTGATTGTGAGGTTGGTGTTGGTGATGCGCGCGGTGTTCGATGCCACGGTGGTGTGCGATGTTGTTGGAAGGGACATATGGTTGTGTGGGGTGTCTGGTGGTGGTGTGTGGTTGTGTCTGTTAGTTTGTGCGTCGTTGGACGGTGTGGTTGGGTGGGTGGTGCCTCTTGGCGAATGCAAAAGGACGGCTCCGGGGTATCGGGCGTCACGTGCACCCGGAGTGATTCCCTCCCAGCGCGCGGTGGCTCCGTTGTCACTGGTCGACAATATCTTCTCGTGTTACAACAATGTTACCGTTGCCGGATAAAACGGCGCGGTCCGATCTCTCCTCCTGCCCTCTCTTCGTCTCGCCCTCTCCCACCCTTCTTTCCTCTTCTTGCCCTCTGCCCGTCCTCTCGTCGTTCTCAGTGGTCTCTCGTCGTCGCGTAGTCATGATTTGTCTTTCTCTTCTCCAGAATTTTTCTTACTTACTCTTTTTTTCTCTTTTTTTTTTGTTGTACGGTATACCTTCCTTCGTCGCTATTTTATTCTGCAACTTCCACGCGCCAACACTGTACCCACGCGTTTTCTTCGCATTTATCGTTTTTGCGTCGACACGTTGAAAAAAACGCGTTCTTCTATTTCCTTTTTGCTTTCGGAAGTGGAAATTCTAATTTGGTGTTTTGGTACCTTTCGCGTAAGCGTGGTTGTTAGGTGCACTTGCAGTCGAACGAATTCTTCTTCGATAGAGAGAGAGAGAGAGGGGGGGGGGGAGATTATCGAATAATTTTTAATTGGAGAGTTATTTCGCGATCCGTGGGGCATTCAGATTACTTTTTCTTCCTCGTATTATTTTCTTCTTTTCCCCCTGTCGCGCGATTGAAAGAAGAGCATCCGTTCTCGCTTCGTTCGAGCGTGTGCTTTGCATTCCTCGCTTATCGCGTAATTCATTTCTCGATATTGCTCGCGCGAGAATACCGATCCTTACTAAATATGACTTGCACGGTGAAATGTGGAACATGTTCGGGATTGGTTTGCTCGTGAGATTAATCGTCTCGTTCCACTCTCATCGGAGACTCCTTCAAAAAGGAACTGAAACATTGTCCGAAGTGCGCATAATTGGAATTAAAGTGATATTCGTCTGTTCTCCTCTCTCGTATCCGTTCTTCTTGTAATCTCACGTGTCTCGAGGGCGAAAGGCAGTTCTTCAAAAGAATTAATCTCACTTCAACTAGGCTGCGAGATCCCTCGTGCGTGAATTTCATCGCGAAATTCTTTAGAAGTAAGCGAGACGGATAGGACTACCAAGACGATATCCAGAACTCGTCTCCCACGATTTTCCGAACGGCACCAGGAGGATCGCAATCTTCTCAAGACCTGTCGAACTAACGCGCGAGAAAAGGAAAAATCTCGTCGCGTCGATTCTTCGCGTCAAGATTCCCTCGTCGTCTTGGCATCCCCCTCTTCAATTCTTCCGTCCGATTCTCGACAACCGTGCTAATTCACCGTGCCATTCGAGAGATCTGCCTTTTCCGTAATCTGTCTCTCTCTCTCGTTCTTGTAGCTTCCGTGATTTTTTTTTCTCCTACTTCTTGCGTTTTCGCCAGTTTCGTTTGGTTGTCGAGAGTTTTGGTTTGACAAGTTTTGTCGAGTGGAACTGAAATTTCCATAGCTCACGTTATACTTCTCCCTAACTCCGATTGACGAATAAAAAACGAACGAGTTCGAATTTTACAG
The DNA here is from genome assembly GCA_944319695.1 of Tiphia femorata. Lineage (NCBI taxonomy): Eukaryota > Metazoa > Arthropoda > Insecta > Hymenoptera > Tiphiidae > Tiphia > Tiphia femorata. The sequence goes on from OX090902.1 coordinate 10,760,679, forward strand.
ATGTTACAGCTCTTAGGTCAGAAAGATACTCGAATACCTTTACCAAAGTAAAATATCCTTATATCGGAGGAATTATTGAAGGGCACGAACTCTAAATAAAGAACAGAGGTAAGCGAGAAATTTCCAGCGGCATTTAAAATTCACGAAGACCCTAACAATCAAATATCGCCATAGTCAGAACAATTTCAAATTGCGAAACCAGTATGCGTTCTTTGCAATTATTCCGGTCACTGAATCGGTGCTTCTAAGAGTCAAATCAAAATCATCGTGAAATTATCAAAACTTCATCGGCTCTTACCCGGCTCTACCTCAAATAAACCCACCTCGCCGTCGATCTTACCCACTGCCTACCTCGCCCTCTTCCACACATCTTTCAATTAACCGCCTCGCTTCCAAATAATACTAATAATAAAACAAAACAAAATGGATCTGAAATTATAAGATTTTCTTTGCTCACAAAATGGCTAAAAGAAATTCTCGTGCGTTTCCGTGATCGGACGCGCCTTTATTCCATCGGCAACAGCGAGAGCAACAGCAATGGCAGCAAAGGGATGGATGGATGGATGGATGGATGGATGGATAGGCAGGCCTGCTGCTGCTGCTTGCTGCTGGCGCGCTCGAATGGGGGAAGGAAGGGTCGTCGGAAGAGGACGGTGGAGAAGGGTGGAGGTTGAGGAGGATGAAGAGAGAAAGAGAGAGAGAGAGAAAGAGAGAGAGAGAAGGTATGAGGGTTATGGGGGCACGTTCACACAAAACGTCCAGCATGAACGCAGCGAGACCGGCAGCTGTTCACCATCGCTGCCCTACTCTCCAAGGGCTTGCGAGGACGAGCGAGGAGCGCTCTCCCCCGCATTCTTAGTTGGGCTTAGCCTCGCCCTTGCATCCTCCCCCTCCCGCCCTCCTCATCATCATCGTCCTCATCGTAGCAGGCCTCCTGCCTCCTTTGCCTCTGACCGGCCACTGGAGCCACGGTACTCGCTGGACGACGCGACGTCAGGAAAATTCTCCTCGTTTTCTTTCTCGTCGATTCGTTGCCCCTTCTTTCTTATCTCTTTTTATTGATTCCTTGCCTTTTTTTTTCTTTCTCTTTTCTTTTTTTAAGAGGTTTGGATAGTGATCAGATGTAACGTACGGTGAAGCGTGTGAATCCTGGTGCGAATCAACAGAAAATTGATGCTTTTTGTTTGAATTTATTTATGGGTCTGTTCCAAGAAACAATTTCTGATTATTTTTGACGGTTTAATGGAGTTCTCGAGATTCATGTGACAATTATGTATTTGAAAAAAATCGGTAAAAAATCCTGGAATTCTGCTGGCTATCTGTAAGTCGGTGTTAATTAATCGTCCCGGCGTTAGAACAGCGAATTTGTAGTTTGAAGACTGTAGTTTGGGGTGCAGGGGCGTCGTGTAATTTAATGCGCCGGATTCTGATACTTACCGACGGTTTTCTTGAAATGAATGACGGTTCTCATTGAGTGGTCTTGAAATGAACCTTATAATGCTTTCTAATTTTTTCTTAAGGAAGTTTCATGATCGGCAACCACGTGAGAATGTTTTACAAGTTAGTCTATTCTAGGTTCTTCATGCCGCGCGACCTTATTCTACTCGTAGGGCGTGTACGATCCTCTTCTCTTCTTCCTTTTTCTCATTGGGCATCGTACGCGGGGTACGTCGTAGACCGATCGATCGAGAACAACAAAGAAATCTCTTTTCAAGCAGCACTTTCTCCAAGCAAGCGTAGCTAGGAACGTTCCTTCGTCCCTTTGTTCGCTTCATTCGCCACGCGTGTAACTACGAGCTGTTAAGAATTCTATGACACCGATTCGGAATAATATGGGCGCTCCGAATTATTTTTTTATAGCTCCTCGTGAAGGGATAATGTCGATTTAATTGCACACCTAGGACGTAGCATCCTGGGAGGCTTTGTCGGTGGAAGTCATACTTGAGGCAATTATCGTTAAGGCGCCTATAGAATGGGATCTAACGAAATCAGCCTCGCTTGTCCTCGACAAGTTAGATTTAGAGTCGCGAAGTTGCTTCGTAAAGGGTACAGAATGTGGCCACAAGTTCGTTGTGTATTTTTTGTTGCGTCTTAAAACTTCCATTCTCGTGAAATATTCTTCCGTGACGATACTTTCCACCGAAGTGCTAATTAAATCTGCGTAAAATAAAATATTAGATTCTTTCGAGGATGGCGTGACATCGTTTGGTTATCGCTTTCCACTCGAATGCAACAAGAATGGCAGGAGCAATGAGAATGCTGGGTAAAATCTCGAGAAGAAGTTCGTGTCGGTGAAAACGTCACAGAGTGTAACTAAGAAGAAGGCTCTAAAACTTGGCGTAAATTGTAAATATTTTTGGATTCACGTAAAAATTGGTATTGGAGGGTTTCGAGGATTCAGATTCGGAAATCAAAGATTTAAAATTCAAAATAGGGGATGAAGATTAGCGTTTTGTAATAGTGTAATGCTTTGCAATAGACACGCGGGAAACGCAAAACTTTGGCAACGCAATGCCATTCACCCATTCTCGCGTGATCTAAAATGCATATCATTTGGACTTGACACGATGTTATTTTTGAATTTTTGCCAACTTTTGTGGTCATCTACCCCAGTGTGCATCGCCCGTGTCGCATTTGTGTCATCGAAATGTTTCCTTTTTCTTCTGCTTTTCCTTTCTTCCTTTTTGTCTTTCTCTCCTTCTCTCTCTCTCTCTCTCTCTCTCTCTCTCTCTCTCTCTCTCCCTCCCTCCCTCCCTCCCTCCCTTCCGACGATGTACCGCCTTCTCTGGCACATTCTTCGTGGCTCGTGTAAAAGGGCGTCCGCTATTTCGCTCATTGTGCCCGAGGAGTGCTGGCGTTTCTTCGTCTCCTTCTCTTCTTCGACCTCGTCCTCTCTTTCTCCTCTCGTTCCATTTTCTCCGTCTCACTACTCTGGCTAACTGCACCCGCGCACACAAACGCTATCCCACCACCAGCCCCATGATACCGTCCTATTCAGTTTCTCGTCTCACTCCGTGAACCGTAACACGCAAAATATCCCAACGGGCACGAAGGTAGTCGTGATCATGTAGACTGAGTAACGCGTTAGGGGTGAAGGTGAAAGAGTATAGCATTGCTGTTAGCCCTTACGAAGTTAGAGTAAGAGAGATAGAACGAGAATAAATGGAGAGCGCGAAAATGAAAGAAAGAAGAAAGAGGGAGAGAGAATGAAGTAAAGAAAGGTCGCCAACGGGACATAAGCACATTCCGAAGGGAATCATGAGAGAGTTGAATTAGAGGAGGCCGAATGGAAAAGAAAAGGGTGGCTGGAATTTTGGCACCGAACTCGACATTGTTTGCCGTTTCGCTAAAGTACACTTTTACCCACTGTCGACGTCTCTTCACTTCCTCATAACGACGCAATACAAACTTAGATAATAAATATCAAAAGTACCTTTCCACTTTATGGCCGCGTCGAATTTCATAACACTCTGTTTGAAGCTGAAAGCAAAACGAGAATGCGATATGAATGTACTTTTTCTCTCTCTCTCTCTCTCTCTCTCTCTCTCTACTTCTCAATTTCCTTCACTTCTCGCGTGCATCGATGATGGACGCTTCGATCGTGAGAGAGCTTGAGAGGAAGAGTGGAGGGAGGAGCAGCCACGTACATGGACACCACTGGCAAGAGTGGTGGGCTGACAAGAGTGTAGGGTGCGCGCCCGCCCGCCTGAAAAGCCTTCTCGAAGAGCCAACACGGCACGTACATAATGGATTAAGCCACGTCCTCGTCGACTATCTCCACGAACCATAGGAAAAATCCGCGGTAATGCGGTTAGAGCGAGAGTAGCGAGAGTAGCGAGTCGCGCTTCCTTTTTTTTCCATTATTCGTGCGGCCTCGTCGCGTTCTCTTCGTTTTCGCCGATGTGAGGGTAAGCGATACGGCGAGAAGGACTGGAAGGAGGCAGTAGAAGAATTGCCGAATCACCGACAAATTGCGTTGCCCTTGATTCTTTCTTTCTATCCTCTCTCGCAATTCCGTCGTCATCGATTTGTCTTGTACCTTTTTTTCTTCCCTTTACCTTCTCCCTGGAATCTCCGGAGAATTCACGTCCATTTGATGGACGAGGGCGGTGCATCCAAAATGAGGTAAACGAGAAAACAATGAGAACGAGAAAAATTGGGGTCTTTCGTTTTGTACCATTAGGAGAGGTTGATTTTAATCTGACGGGGTTTGTTGGATGCTGGGATTGTTTCTCATCTTTTCTTTTGTCGTTGCATTGAAAATTCATTGATGCGCCCCGTGGTCCACAGTTTCAGCGCACTTTAACGGTATACAGTTTCGTACACTTTCTTTTCCGTCGAATGTATTTTTTATATCTTGCCCAAGAAGTGATGCGTATAGACATTAGGGCATGCGAGTAATAGTATAATCTGCATTTAATTGTAAGTCTTTCACTTATGGTCCATTTTAAATGAAATTCAAATACAGAGAAATAGAACGAAGAATCTAATTGGTTGAAAATTCGGGCCTGCACAACGTTAACGTGACTCAGAAATTTCGACGATTTTTTTGTTTACTACCTCTTCAAACCCCGAGGTTCGCGAGATATTGTCGTTCGTGAATCACCGCGCGTGCTGTCTCAGTTTACTCGATTCCTGGCCGTTTCACGTTCTTCCTCCCCTCAGAAAAAATAAATAGAAGCGACGCAGTCGCGTTTTTGGGCGAGCCGCCCCCATGACGCGTCCCATGGGGTCGCGAGGTCGCAGACCATACAATGGGATCTCTCCACATTGCGCGTCCTTGGGAGCGAGCTCTTCAAAGAGGAAATAAAAGCAAAAGTGCTTATTAATTTAATTCGTCGAGCTCGTCCTTCGTACCAACGAACCGACTCTTCAATTCGCGCAAAGAATTCGTTTAAACAATCGAGAAACCTTATTCGTCGAGGTTCAATCGGACGAAAATTCGAAACTAGAACTAGGGGGCAGAGCCTCCTGCGCTTTCGCTTCGCTCAAGCGCCAACCCCCTCAAGATCGCCTTTGCTCGCGCTTCGCGCTCGCCCACGAATTTCAAAAGGTTTCGAAATTGTGGAAAATTCAAGTATTCAGATATTAAACTATGCTACAGAGTCGTCTGCGCTTTCGCTTCGCTCAAGCGCCATACCCGCCCAGGTCGTCGAGTGCTCGCGCTTCGCACTCGCCCACGAAATGCAGCATTTCTGCAATAGGCCCAAGTGATCAAAACCGGACAATTAAATGCATCCGAACCAAAATTTGACATGTACATAGAGTATATATTTGCTGCGGTGAAATTTTATGCATGGTTATCTTCAACCATTCAGAAATTGCGACAAATTGAAATCTTTAATCCAGTATTTCGGCGAGACGCTTGCGCGGATTCAAACACAATTTGGCATATAGTTTAAAAATATACCCATTTGGTGCTACAAAACTTTATGCATGGTCATCTTGAACCGTTTCGAAATTACGGGATTTTCAATCTATGATTATAAAATAGTGAATTAATGATTTGAAACTGGCACCATTTCGAAATGGTTGAAGATGCCCATACACAATGTTTCGTGGCACTAAATGCGTATATACTTGATGTACATGCCAAATTTTGTCTGAATCCGTTCAGCCGTTTTACCGGAATAGTGAACTAATCAACTCTTTTGCTCAAATAATGGATTAAAAATTCAAATTTGCCGCTATTTCGAAACGGCTGAAGACGGTTATACATAAAGTTTCCTGGCACCAAATGGGTATATACTTGATGTGCATGCCAAATTTTGTCCGAATCCGTTCAGCCGTTTTGCCGGAATAGTGGACTAATCAATCGTTTTGCTGGAATAGTGGATAAAAAATTTGAATTTGCCGCCATTTCAAAACGGTTGAAGATGGCCATACATAAAGTTTCATGGCACCAAATGGATATATACTCGATGTACATGCCAAATTTTGTTCGGATCCGTTCAGCCGTTTGGCCGGAATACTGGACTAATGGATTAATGAATTTTGCACTATTTCCATTAGTCCAGTATTCCGGCCAAACGGCTGAACGGATCGTAACGAAATTTGACATGTACTTTGAGTATATATCCATTTGGTGCCAGGAAACTTTATGTACCGCTATCTTCAGCCGTTTAGAAATGGCGGCAATATTAAATTTAAATTACATTTTTTTCAAATTTTGAATCTCCCGCCATTTTGTGTTGGATCAAGATGGCGGCTCACAAACCTTATTGTCAACTCACAGTAGTGTACATGATTTTTGTGCCAAATTTCGTCCCGATCGGTTCAGCCGTTTTTCCGAAATCGAGGATCTACACGGACACACACACACACATACATACGAACGGTTTTCGCGATTACGATTGCATAAGTCACTCCCTTTACGGTCGTGCCTAATTACGGTCGTGCCTAAAAACGCGCGGTTGCGAAATATTCTCCTTCACCCTCCCGTCACTTTAATTTCAGGACCACGAATATTTCTACGAATTAATTTCCGCGAAGGAATGTACGACGTCTAGTAAATACCTCAACCTCTTAATTACTCGCGAGTCTCAATAAAGAAGCCGAGAAGGCGCGGGGGTGGACGAGGAGAGTGAGACGGTAGATTGCAGGGGCGGACGAATGGAGGCTTAGGTGTGCGAAGGGTTGCCACGCGTGTCGCGATAAACCGTGAGAAGAGGAGGAGGAGGAAGAGAGGAAGGAAAGGAGGGGCATGTGAGAAGAGTGTGTCGTCTTGCGAGAAGAAAACCTTATCCACTTGAGGCTTCTTATTACCGAGAGAGGGCCCCTGTTTGGCGTGGCAAATATTTGGCAGGAGATACGAGACCATTATTCCGGGACCGAAAAAAGGCGCGAGCGAGTGTCTCGTCAGAAACGAGTGGCTACTAGTCTTTTCTGTTCGTCGGGCCCTCCGAGGGAGAATATTTGAGAATAGAGTCCTCCCTGGTCGGGAACACGCGGAAAGGCAGAGGTGAATTTACGTGGCGAAGACTCGCGCGAGACGCTCCTGGTCCGCGACGCTGACGACGGGTCTGGATTAATTAGGCGGGTAATTGGAGCGACTTTGCCTCGTGAGAGGCCGATAAGAGTCGCGAGTCTCGATTATTCGCTCGATGTGTGCGAGGCGCGAGACGGAAAATTAATGTGTCGTACGTCGACGAGGGGTTGTTCTTTTCGTGGATTAGCCCACGGTGTTTTCGCAATGAGAGCGAATGGCGAGAGAATGGAAATACCGAGGGAAATACTTTCGTTTTTAATGCTATGATATTTTCTGTTTAACCTTCGCGTCCCTTCACTGGCGATAGTGTTTGATCGCGTTTTATGATTTTATTCACGTCGATCTTTATGCGTCACATCTATTCGTTACACGCGTATTCTTCTTATTTAAGATCTTCGAGCGATATTTCTCATTGGCCCGTTCGTCGATTCGCTAATAAATGCGAAAGAAGCCTTTCTCTTTTTTATTGGAATCGCGCGAACGTTCTCCAACGAGGCAGGGCTTGCAATTTTATCGTCGCCCTCGAATCGCTCCAAATTTCCGCAAAATTTCTCTAATCTCTCGTCGCATTTTTCAACGGATTCTCTCGCCTCGCGAATGTCACTCGCCCCTTTAAACGATCCATTAGATGCGGTGGAGCATCTCGAATTCCATCCTCGATTCTCCGAGATTGCTACTCGACCCGCGCATTGCGCATTATGCCTTTAATCGGTCCTTCGCTCGTCTTCGCTTCCTTCCCTTCGTCTTTCACTCCTCGAGTTTCCTCCTCGTCCCACCTCGGCCCACGCCAATCTAGCGCTGCGTTATTTCCGCACGATCGTGTGGGACGCGAACGCCCTCGTCGCGTCTTGGTCGTGTCTCTTCCCACTTTTTCCAACGTTCTCGACGAATGGATAAATGAGCGGACTGTTAAACGCACGAGTACAATGACATGATTATGGCGCAATGCCTTCCGTCCCTCGCATTGTGCTCGGCTTTAAGTCGATCGGTTTTCATCGCCAGTGCAGACGCTCGAATTCTCTCGAGACGAAACGATTCAACCGCGCGGATTCTCAAGAAGCGTGGAAACGTCTCGCGAAGAAGCTTTGCGGTGGTAAAATTTACGGATTTTTCCTTTTCTTCCTCTTTTTTTATTTCGGAGGGTCCTTTAAAGCGGCCCCTAGACGATCAATATTTTCGTCAATATATTGCACAATAATTGATATTGTACAATAATATTGACCGTCTGTAGATCATATTGAAAGTTTGTATATTGTTTGTGTATTGTACAATATCAATTATTGTGCAATATATTGACGAAAATATTGATCGTCTAGGGGCCGCTTAAGAAATATCGTTCCCGTGGTTCTTACTAGCGATTCGATATGACTATAAAGAATTTCTATGAACTTGAAAATCGTCGAGGTTTATAAATGAAGGGGAGGAGAAGGAGGTTTCCTTGGTTTTCATTGTTAAAGTTATACAGGTTTTCGCTTAATTTGGAAGCTTCGTGGAACAAAATTTGATTATTTGGAAATTTGCGAAATTCGAAGTGGACGACGGAGAAGAAGACGAATGAAGTCGAATGAGTTCGTCGGTTCTCCTGCTGGACGGTGTCGCGCGGTAGGCAGGAGAAGCCCGAAATAGTTTTCCCGCCGCGAAGGGTGAGCGCAAGGTGAAGGTTAATGTCGCACTAGGTGGCCCGGGACGATTCCCAGCGGACGGGGCTACCAAACGGGATATCAAGGGCAACGTTAGCGTCGTGTCAAAGATTCCTTGTTTCCTTCTCCGACATGTTCATCGAACGAGGTAAAGAACCAGAAGCCCGAACAGCCGATTCTTATCGCATAATAAACTAGCTTATTTTTGCACGATAGAACAATTCCGCTTTTCGTGCCGTCTTCTCCTATCGTACAGAAATAAGCTATTTTGTTCGCACGAAAACGTTAGACAAATGCTGATTAATCCTCGTCTTCCCAATGGACAATAGAGGAGAAACGGAAAAAGAATTGTGCAAGCAGTGGTATATGTATAAGAAGAAATTTGCCTCTCGAAAATAATCTCAGAATTTTTCTTTATCCCCATAAAAAAGAAAAGCTGCTCTTTGTTCGTAATATACTGTAATCGTCACGTTCTTTCTTTATGCTGCAGTCCTCGCAGTTCCTTCTCATTCTTACTCTTTCCCTTTCGCGACACAAGATCGAGAAGTGCGTATCTCGTTCTTCGCCTCTTTCTCCTTCCTTAGATCGTGACGAGAGGAAATCTTAAAATAGTCCAGGAGCGTACGAGGAGCGCGGAGCGCGGGTGCACCTTACGGGGTTAAGGTTAAGGTTGCTTCTCGAGTTCACGGGAGAGCGGGTTGCGTGCTCGTAGACTGCGTTGGGGATGTTGCGAGGGTTGTGCGATGACAAGAAGGGGCGCGACACGGCGAATGCGGCTGCGCCCGTCCCCTCGTCTCGTGGTCCCTTTACACTCGCTTCTCCTCCGCCGCGCCGGCACACTTCAAAGGCATTAGTCACTTCCGCATTTGTCCTACCAAGAGCAGAGCTACGTCTGCTCTCATTAAGATTTCCCGAAGCGTAAACGTGCATCGTCCATTCCTCTGCTTCTCTTTTACTTTTAAAGGAGCTCAAGAGTGCCCGGAGTTCGGGGGGGTACAGTATGATACTGAATTATACGGAGAAGATTGTAGATCTGCAGGTGACACAGAGCCAGCAGCTAACTGCGTCGAACTTCCTCGAGGACAATTTCAACTTAATTTTCAGTTGGAAGGTACACGTGGAAAACGGCCCTCGGAAATAAGAAATTAGCACGAGGCCAAAAGTTCGTCCGAGAAAGCGCGCGACGGATTGATTTATCTCATCCACCGGAGTAATTCAATGTCGAGCCGTGAAATTTTCGCGATACCTATACAAAGTAGGCTTAACGATCCGCACGAGCCGCGGGCTAAGGCAAGAGGAGGAGATCGAAATCTTCGCCGGACATTTCCTTCCTCCTTGAACGAACCTCCCCCGACCGATTTCCATTTCATGGCCGCCTGCCTCCACTTCTTGGCTCGTTCTCCCGGTTAGCCAGTCGCGCCAGTAGGATAGAAGCTAAATGGGATCTAGCTCCGATGTATTCGTATTCAGGTTCCGGTTTCGCCATGCTCGGTTGACTATGGGGTTCACGAGGGAGACACGCCTAAACGTACGCACCCGAGACGAGTCCGCGAGGGTTCGAGAGACCTTACCGACTATCGAGAACTCTCATCCTTACTTCTCTCTCGTCTCTCGCCGAGGATCCTCCGATAGAATCGAAATGACGAACGAGAGCCCGGCCTAGAAGTAATACCGCCTGTCTCCTCGAGCCAACTTGACAAATCGATGGCCCCCAGACGGCTCGAGGTGAGTGACCAGACTCGAGCTCGATCGAGCAAACTTTCTTTCTCATTTTCTTCTTTAAAGATCGTCCAACGGGACTGGAGATCGGTCTGGATATCCGCGTGAAATTTTTCAGGACCGGTATAGGTTCGTAGAGATGACTCGCGATGCTTCTCGGATCCTGATTATTCGATAGAAGACAGTCGAAGACATATTTCTCATAGTTTCTAACGACCAGAGTACACGCTCCGGTCGGTCGCCGATCTGGACCAAATTTGGAACAGAGTTAGATCACCCCTAGATATGATAGCTGGTAAAGGGGTTTGAGTGCATGGGCCCTCATTTGCCCTGTGCAAGGTCCCAAAGATGCACCTTTGAGAATACAATTGCAACGATGCTTCTGGGATGTGTTGCTATAAGTACACTTTCACCGCTGCTGCAGAGACCTGCTGCATGCACATGCAGCATTGCAGCTGCAATACCAATGTTTGACAATTTAATTTCATAGTAATCAAAATTAATTTAAAGTTATAGAATACGCAACAATGATCAAACATCAGGATTGTAATAAACATATTTATTCGATAAAATTTAAAAACATGATTTAAAACACAAGTATTCGGTTCAATACATCCTTCTCCTCTGGCTGGAGGGGGCCATGGGCGTTCAGATCGTATGACGATTGAAGTAAAGCGACTAAATCCCGCATGATGCGGTCCTTATTGGGCTGGTGCATGATGATCACTCGGTGGTACATCCAAATGGAATAAAAAATGGTGAGAAACAATACAGAAAACAAGAACGCATGGTGAAAGCGAAAAGAAGCATTTGTTTTCGTTAGCCACGTTTTCAAATGCTGTTCAATGAGCCGTTCGTAAAAGAGTACAAACAAATACATGACCTCAAGAACTTTGGGACCTTGCCCAGGGCAAACGAGGGCCCATGCACTCAAACCCCTTTACCAGCTATCATATCTAGGGGTGATCTAACTCTGTTCCAAACTTGGTCCAGATCGGCGACCGACCGGAGCGTGTACTCTGGTCGTAAAATGGAAAATTTAGATGCAGCCTAAACACATAGCAACACATCCCGTTCGATCTTTCAATTTATGTCACCGTTTCCGGTGGACAACGCGCACCGTTAACGGAAGGGGGGGGGGGGGAGAGGTTGCTTTATCTTTTATCCTTGGAAGCGAATAAAGACTTCTTTCCTTTCCTCTCTTTTCGATGCTCCTCTTTTCTGCTCGTCTTCTCCTTTCGGCCTAAAATCGTCCGGTTGACGGAAGCTCTCCACATTTAATCTTCAAGGGATGGCTTTGCCCTCTTCCTCTTCATTCTTCTCCGCTCTCTCCTCCCTCTCCCCTTCCACGATCAACCGAAAGCGTCGCGCATGTCGGCCGATGGGTGAGATCGGTAGAGGAGAGACTTGGTGTTTTTCTCGTCCGGGTGTAATTCCTTCGCTGAGATACTGGAGTAATGGACTGTTTCTTTGGCCTCCGTGACCTACGTCGTTAAGATACGTCCGTTAAGAGATGAAGGGAGACGTCGCGGACGCCTGCTACGACGACGACCACGGGGATATTCCGTTGCGGAATTCGCGCGCTCGTTTCGAGAACGAGGCTTCTGGAAAACGGACTCCGCTCGAGCGACGAGCTCCTCGAGATTTCAGTCTTCATATTTTTTCTTCCATTCTTCCATTCTTCCGTTCTTCCCCTCTTCCTTGGTCTTTCTCCTTACTTGATCTTCGCCCTCGTTCGCGCCAGTTCGTTTCTCTCCCTTGACGAGCGGGAGTCCCGTTACTTTCAGTAATCTCGGAGAAAAAAAATCGTCGTCGACCTCTGGTGAGTCGACAGGCGCGACCGCGTAACACCTTGTGCACTAAAATTTTCAGTCGTGCCAGGCTTTATTTTGTTTCATTTGGTTTTAAAGGCTATGCCAGTTTGGGGTAGATGTTCTCAAGGATAGGATTATTACGTAGGGAGCAATTGAGCCAATGTTTTCTTCTTTTCTTTGAGCGATTAATTAAATCCACCTTGAGAAATTGAATTTAATGGACGGCGGGAGTAAGTGTGCTATAGCTGGGCAAGGCGTGCATTCTCGCGAATCCCGTATCATTGGACCGTATCTTGGAAGATTGAAAAAAAGAAGAATTTCTCAACACTAGAATGCTGTCCGAGGTAGGGACCTGAGTAGATATTGCATCCGCTTAAAAACAAATTACTATGCTTCTCGCGCAATGCATTCTGAAAGACTGTGCAATCGGTTTGGCGCGTGCTTTCGCGCGAACGAAGGTTCTCCCCTTTCATTTCCAAAAATGTACTAGAGCAACTTGCTCCCGCGGTCTCGAGGGTGCGAAGGAGCAGGTGAATGCATTGGCGACACTTTTGTACGACACGAGCCGCAATTCGCGCTCTCGTTTTTCAGTGCAGTTCTTATCGCTAATCGTGACTTAATTGCGACCCGAGAGATTATTTAAATGTCAGTTTAACGTTTCTCGCTAAACATTGCGGAATCATACTTTTTGGAGCTTTCGGTACCATGCGTGGAATTTCTCTCTCCACCGTATCAATTAATATAATCAGATAAATATTCACCGTTTGTCGGTAGAAATGCGTGGAAGATCGACGACGAGCGCGACGGTGATAAAATATCAGAAATCTGTTGATCCACGTTTACGTTATTCTTCCGAATTTCTCGTCCTCTGGTCGCCGTTGCGCGCTCGGTAACCAACAGCGAAGCGGATTATCGCGCGCTCGGACTCCTTTCCTTCCTGGCGTTTCCATAATGCGCCGCTACACGAATGAGTCACAGAGAACGGGCGAGCGGGACCCAATAATCTCCACGCCTCTCCGAGCTACACGTGAATAGCGAGTAAACGGGAGCGGGAGGAGGAGAATGAATGGGCGAGCGTGGATATGAAAGAGGTGAGAGGAAGCGAGACCGGGCGCGATCTCTCTTTCTATACCTCGGTTTTCACTGTATTTTAACCTTTAGTTTGTGCGTCATGTGGTGTCTCTTGTATACCACACGGGCGTCGCATTATTACCTTTATCTTGCTACTCGTATTCGTTTCTATATGCATACACGTAATTCCGTTTTTTACGCGTTTTTAATTTAACACGCATTAGAAAAACTCAATTTAATTCTCCTTTCACACGATTTATTTTGACTTAACACAATTTATTGTGAATTAAATTTGGTTTCTGATTCGTGTTAAATCGAAATCGTGTACAAAGAAGCAGAAGTCGGTGTATTACGCTCCATCTATGTGTGTTTAAGGTAGCGTGACTTTTAGAACATGACAAATTTATAAGTTACCTCGCTTTCTTTGGTTTTCCTTCGATACGCAATGGAGAAAGTGAGACACGAAGACGACGCCATTTAAAATTGCACCGTTTTCTTGGGTCGCAGTTCATGTCATGGTACAAATGGATAGTAGGCAGATTGGGAGTGGAAGTAGATATTACGAGCGAGTAGAAGAGAGGAGAGAAAGGAAAATCGAGAGGTTGAGAGCAGGAGAGGAGAAGGCGGGGGTGGAGTAGAAGGAAGCGAAGGTCTCTCGACAAGAAACGGTGAACGTGTCACGCGCTCTCTTACTTCGAATCGAGTCGTTGCCTTCGGCTCCCGCGGGCATAATGTCAGTCGAGGAGATTGCATCGATCGCCATTCGAGGATGAACCCTTAAGCCTGGAATAGCGAGTAAATTTCGCACCCCGAGAGCCCATCTCTTCGATTTCGTTTATTTCGTCGCTTCGAGCCGCGGAAAATGGTTGGCAGGTGTGGGGAAAAGTAATGTCGAATGAGCAACGAAGTCCGTTAATTTTCTCAATATAAATATATCGTGTTCGTGGGTTAAAGAGTAAGGTAACAAGTGTACCCACCTGTATCAGCTCAAGATCATTTTCTTCGGTCTACAGTCGCACAGTCTATTGCGTTTTTGATTAAATTTATATTCGCGCGATGCACAAACACTTTGAAAATCTCTTTGAATTTTCATTCGCACCGATAAATCGCACGCGCGTCAACGGTATCGTGGGAATACCGAACATTGGCAGACCACGCGTGTCGTCGAGAATTTATTCGATCGCGTAGCCTCCGTTTTAAAAGGGTCAAAATTTAGTAATTTCACCGATGGAATCTCGCCGAGTTACTCTCCCGGGCAGGTAGTACCCACTGTAATTCCACGAATCTCGGAACGGGCTGACGGACGGGCAAGCACGTTCCGCGTCCGGTCTGTACTGTGCTCCAGTCCTCTCCCTATTGCACTTTACAAGATTAAAAGCGATGCATTGGAACGCTAATGAATTTGGTATACAGAGGGAGCAGGAGAGAGAGAGAGAGAGAGAGAGAGAGAATTTTATCCGACGTTACGACATCGACAGTCCACGTTCGCACTACTCTCGAGCAATCTATCAGCGCTACATTATATTTCATTTTTTCAATCCTCTCCACCCTTTCGACACATTGGAAATTAAAGTCACCTGTCTTTTTCAATCTTAAAAATCTTTCATTCATCGGTGAGCGCGTAGTAGCCGTTAGAGGTAAAGGTGTTCATAAGTGAAACCTTCTCGCACCTCCTTCCGCCGAGGTTCTTTAACTTCCCATTATTTTCTCGCCTCGAATTCAAACGATTCAATTCTCCAAGCGTTGCCGGGATCGTTTCGAGGCAGGATAAACCGCGGCGCGGTCGGGTACGCCCCTAGGCTCTTTCACGTGCTTAGCAGAAGGAGACGCACGCGATACCGAGAGAGAGAGAGAGAGGTAAGAGCTTTGGAAGAGGAGAAGGTAAAGATGAAGGGTGAGAGTGGGAGAGAAGGACGAACAGAGGTCCTGATAATTAAGGCGTTTCGACAAATGTACGTCGCGGAAACCGGTTGGCTCCAAGAATCGTCTAGGATCCGCTCGCTTATACCTGCTGGAGGGTTTGCGCGCGAGCACGTCGTTGATTCCGAGCGTGTCCCCGGTGGGATCCGTTAAGTCGCAAAAATATGCGTAATCCTGCCTGCTTCTCAGCCTCGTGGTGCTCGCCGATTGTGGAGAGGGACGCGCGGGACTTGCCCGCGGCACGGTGCTCGTATGCCACTTTCTCTCTTTCTCTCCTTCGTTCCTTCGTTCCTTCCACTTCTTCTCTTCTCTTCTCTTCTCTCGCTCACACTCTCGAATTTTATGTTTCCTGTTTGCGAAGACGACGAGCCGCGAGCGAACCAGCGAGAACCGAGAGTTGACGGCGAAGTCGAAGAAGTTTCAGAGTCCCTGGAGCGTGATATTAGAAATATTAGGATTAATTGTAGCATTTACTCGGGGAGAAGACAGTGGAAAATGTAGAGCTCGTGATGGAATTTAGTAGGTAGTATAGGCTGACTTGCTTTGTTCGCGAAGTTTGTCATTGTAAAGGATTAACACGAGCTGTGTTTGTTTCCTTATCTGGAAGGTGAGGAGTGAAAGAGGACAAGCTCCCAATTTATACTATTATTTATCCCAGATGCGTCTTCTTAAGTGCACTAATTAATTGTCGCCTCTAAGAAATGTATAATATTTAGCGTGAATTTCAAGAATTTATATATGTATATAAATCAGGATATTCGCCGAATGAGCCTTTACATTCTACCCCGATATCAACGATCGATGAAGTATCATTTATATGTCTGATACTTCGCTCGCTCTCTTATTCTCAAACGAAGCTTTTCGTCGAAGCCGCAAGGAAGAGTGTTCTCTGGAAATTTTCATAATTCAAGACGGAAGGGGGTGGAGGATGGAGAGCAGGAAGTTTCGAATTAACGTCTTATCGCGGAGCAGACGGTCGTCTCGGCGGTTTAACCTCTAGGACGAAGACACGGTGCACTTCAATCCGCCACGGGCCACCGACGGTTCTGCATCTCGGGCGAGGTTGGTGCGTGCGCGGCTTACGCGTCTCTCGAGTGGCACGCAGGATAAGAAGCGACCAACAGGTTTTCTTGCCCTTGTCGTGGGTCAGTACCTCGTCGCCGCACTCGCGATTCGTCGCGATGGACGGAAGGTGAGGGGAGGATTACAAGACGGAATAGAGAGACAGAGAGAGAACGAGAGAGATGAATGGATAGTATATGTATACGTAAACTTTAATCATCTCTGTTACTTTTTCATTCGAACTTTATTTGATCTCATCTTAAATTTACATCTGCAATCTTCTTGTCGTTGGTACAATGTTTGGCACGGAAAAGGCATTTTTTTCCCTTGTAATTTATAGTAAACTGTTCGACTTATTCTCTATGTTATGTTACACTACGGCAGCTTATTTGACTAACTCGCTAGCTCTTTCAGAATGGTTGGACGAAATTCTGAATGGAGGATATTTGTGTTAAAAGATGTTCCATTGCACTTTGATTCAAATGGCAAGCAGCTTTAAATCTATCGTTAAGTAGAAATTACGCGAGACTCAAAATCGATTTCGTCACAGTATACGAGACCGCTAACTTTTCTAACCGTTCTTTTCCTCCATTTGTAATCGCGATTTTCTTCACGGTAAGTGAAAGTTCCTGAATGCATTTCATTGAGCGCGCGAACGGACGGACGGGGCTCGATTTTTGTTTCTCGAGGAATGCAAACGACCCACGTCGCTCTTCTACCCACGTGTGTCCTACGGTGCACGACCCACGAGTAAATGCTTAATAACGTTTTTGCGCTCGTACCTCCCGACGAAATTGCAGAGAGCACGGCACGGCACACGAGGGGCGGAGGGAGGGAGGTGGGTGGGTGATTCATATCGTTAAATTAGCCGAGCTGCGTAATGACAGGAAGAGCCTTTGTTTGCTTCCACGTCGGCACGCTGACCACCTTTTCGGTAACACTATACCGAAGCCAGAGGATACCGGAACGACGACGACGACGACGACATCGAGTCCGAGCTTCTCCTCTCCCGAGGGTTCGATGATCGTTTCGGTATCGATCGATCGATTAACTCGATACTCGGACCGGTAAACAACTCGCCGGTCCTTCGCGTCCGCGCATCGTCGAAAAATCTCTGGTACGTCGCGAACAGGATCTTTATAAAAAATCATTTTAATAGAAAGTGCTTTTTGATCAATCGGAGAAGAGCCGATCTGTTAATTGTGCAATGAAAAGGGAAGGATAACGTGTACATACATCAAGTGCAGAATTATATTGCGATTGTAATTACTTTTTTTCAAAGATCATTACCCGAGACTTATGGATATAGGGTAAAACTTGACGTTTCATTCTTCTTTCCCCATTAGACGGCATTTACCAAAATACCACCGTATACTCTGTAGCAAGGTGCGGGAGAAGGTGAGGCATTAATTTCTTAAAATGATGGTCCTTCCCGTGAGATTTTACCCTCGTTGTGATTTCCATTCTTCGTCCGCTCCGCTCCAAGATTCATCCACGGTGAATTTCGTAGGCTCGCTGAATTACGACTAAAAATTGAGCGCGAGGTCGCGAACGATTAGTCGAGGTATCGCTACGCTTCTCGATCGTTCTCGACCGGTTAGATCGGCCATGACAAGGTGGTAGAAAGTTTGTCATTGTCTTCGTGTCGCGGTGCGCACGCGCGCGGATCGTCCTTGCCTGTTTTTTCCAGCTCCTCCGGTCCTCCTCTCCTCTTCCTCCTCGTTCGCGGAGGTGTCTCCTTTGGGTAGCGACGCGATATAGAGATATAAATAACGCCATCAGAACGGACGCGTCTGTCCTTGGGTGGCTCGTGGGACTCACGGTGGAGTTTCAGTGGTGCCAGTGTCCGTGGGCATGTGTGTCCGCAAGTGTGCTCGTGGAATATACGAGCCCAGGCAGTTTTGCATAAACGCGCGCGCCCTCGTGAATCGACATTGTTTCAGCATGACGGGCTTTGAGTCGTACGCTTCTCGTGAAAGATATCACATTTTTAGAGTCGAATTTTTTTCAGGTGCCTCTTAACAAATTTCTTGCCTTTGCTACTCTTAAATCCGAATGACGCGAACGATTTTACAGCGGCAATTAACGCGTTGGAATACTTTGCTGCTATAGTTTTAGCGCGTCCTTTTACCGCCTTATTTTAACTTGCACGGTGAAATAATGTGACACGCTCGTTTAAAATGATCCTCCGGATACTCTACGAGTTTTGTTATGTTCTCGACGAACGGAATTTTCAAGAAGTCACCTTCGTACGCAACGAGTTACGGTTTCTTCAACACGTCGACTGCCACGCGTGTCAAAAATGATATACACTAGTATCCGCGGGACCTTTTTCGAAAATACCCACGACATTCAACGTGTTAAAGCGCGAATTAGACTTTTCCAGACACATGCGAAATTTCCTGCGGAGAAGCACTCACCGCGAACAGACTTACGAATGCGATACTACTGCACTTGGTGCGCTAAACGGCCGAATTACCCAAATACATTTGCGCGCTTACCTCCACGTGTGCGAGCAGAGTCTAACGGAGGGGAGAAGTAGTAGTAGGAGGGTTCCTTTTACGTGAAGTTGATTGTCCGGCCTTGAATGTACTGCCAGATGTGCCACGAGCGACGACGACGACGACGCTTGTGGCGCGCACGAGCGTGCGTGTCCTGTACTGTGGTGCGCGTGTGTGAACGAGTAGGTGCAGGGTGCGTCTCCAGGGCCGTGTAAAAGGGACGAGGCGCCACGCGCGAATCTTTGTTCGCTATTTTCAACGCCTCGTGGAAGCCGATACGATGTGGTGGAGAGAAGCAGGAGTGGAGTAGGAGATGAACGTAGCCGTAGAGGGAGGGCGAAAGGCGAGCGAACGTGCGCGCGCGAAAATTTCAACATCGTAAAAATAGATCTCACGGTGCAGCAGCGTGGTGCATATTGCTTCGTTTTATCGCTTCCACGTAGTGGAATTTATTTTTGTACGTTTGCTTTTTAATGTCGAGGTTCGACATCGAGAATTAGCGATTAAGGAGGAGGGGGGTAAATAAATATTTGCGGCTTTTCTGATTATTTCACGCGTTCGTGGATACATATTTTACGTGCTCTTGTTCTACTCCGTTCTTCGATCGATTAATGTTTTTGATCTCTTGAAAATTTCATCTTACATCGAGAAGTAATAATTTAGGACGTGGGTAAAATAAAAATTTGGCGATTCTGGAATTATGCCACGCGCCCTTGGATAATGTTTAGACTCCGTTTTCCGATGGAATAATTCGGTTTGTCCCTTCGAAGTCAGGGTATGCATCGATAATTAGCAATTTAGGACAGGTATGAATAAAAGTTCAAAAATCATCGATCCTTCTGATTATTCCACACGTTCACGGATAATGCTTCGACTTCGTTCTTCGATAGAATAATTCTTTTTACCCCTTGGAAATTTCTCTTTCCGCGTCGTACCCTTGCCCGTGAACAATTTCACGCATCTCGCCCCTGGAAGATTTCCCAATCCACCTGGCCCTGTGGCCGATCGCTCTTCCCTCGGCACTATTCGAAATTGAATTCCTTGCCGTGTCGCGCGCGCGATCGCGAGGGAGGAAGAGGCCGCGCGCAAAAAGGTCGTCGGGCGCGCGTAGGAATCCCGAGGATCGAGGGAATATAAATGGCCGCTCCTTCGTCTTTGTTCGCCGCCTTTGGACGCTCCTGTCCTCTTCTCTCTCGCAAAACTGAGAGAAAGGAGAGAGAGAGAGAGAGAAACTCGCCTCCGTAGTTTAGGCGAGATGCAGTCGCCGACGTTCCTCTCGCGCAAACACCTGTGCACCACTCCCGCGTTCTAAAAATATTGAGAAGAGAGAAGCGAGAGGAGACGATGCGGCAGGTGCGCGAACGAGATAGAAAAAGAGGCCGCGATGATCGCGCGCGCTTATCTCTCCAATTTCTTAATATCCTCTTCCTTTTAATCTTTTCACTTCTGTTGCTCTCGCCTGCTCTCTTTTCTCTTCTCGCACGCCGCATCTCCCCGATTCGGACTGGCTCGTTAAGTTTTAGGCGCGCGCACCTGCATCCACGGCCCCAGAGATTTCGGGCCACGTTGCTTTTATTAGTTCGGCAAGCATCGAAGTAGGCCGATATTCTTGATGCTATCGGACCAGGCCTTCGGCAAAACTAATTCGTTCTTTCGCGTATTTCCACATTTTTAGCCTGCCACACGGCGATGATTTTAATTGCCGTTTAAAGAAACATCAAGACCTCATTCGAGCTACTCTGTTACAATTTTTGCGTACATCAGGTACGAAATTACACGTTAAAGAGCACCTTGTCAAAATATTCGAGAGCAATTGAGCGTATTTTATCCAATATTTACTCGAATGCACTCGTCTCGTAGTAAGAACTTCTCCAATTGCACCAGTCATTTGACAATATTTGTTTTTCGGAGTCTCAAAATATAATTTCTCGTGCCGAGCATCGTTTCCTCGCGAAGCTTCTCGACCAGTCGCTCCATCTCACTTACAAGTAACACTACCCAACTGTCACTCACCGATTTGAATGAAACTTAACATACTTATTAAACACCGAAAAATATTGAATACGTGTTTTTTTGTTTCGGCTAAATACGCTTTTTAGGAGTAGAAAGCACCACTTTGACCACATCCTGTATTTATAATCAGTAATTTTACGCTCTATCGATGCTCAGGATGAAAAGTAAACTACTCCCCATGAAAAACATGAAACGATTTTCCAATGACTTTGATAATCGACCTCAAGGTCAGCTTCAAAGTCGCCATCAAGTGCATCACTTTGAACTCTACAACTTTGGTCCTAAGTACTTTTTTCAGAAAATGTATCGTTTCAGAAATAATTAGCCATAACTGTTTCCATCTCCAGGGGTTGAGGGGTGCTTTCTACCCCTAAAAAGCGTATTTAGCCGAAACAAAAAAACACGTATTCAATATTTTTCGGTGTTTAATAAGTATGTTAAGTTTCGTTCAAATCGGTGAGTGACAGTTGGGTAGTGTTACTTGTTAGACAGCGCAAAAAGAAAGACGGAGAGAAAATAATGAAAAATCGTACGTCATCCGGTTATCGCGAATCGTGCTAACCTTGCGAATCCTGGTGGTATCGAGGAAGGAGCGAGGAAGAGGAGCAGCATGGCGAGTAGTAGCTTGCGATCGAAGGATAGGGCCACTCGCCTGCTCGCCATTCAGACACGCTCGTCGAGCATCACGCGATCGGGCAAAGTCGCACGTGGCACCCTCCTGGAAACACAATCGCGCCCTTCCTCTTCTCCCACCTCACCTTCCTCTTGCCCTTCGACCACCACCTCATCCGTGATTTCTCGTGTCGAGACGAGCAATAGCGTTGTCACACTCGCGCCTACGTTAGAGCGAGCACATTAGTTACGGCGAATTGGACTCGCCAATCGAACATGGCCTCGTTGACTATGAGATTTTACGAGCCCAAATGGCGTGTTTCTTCGTGATCGAGAGTGCTTTCTCTGATGCGCGGAGCATCGAGTTTTGCCTTTTGTACAGAGAGACAGAAATCACCGTGGTGACTCATCCCGGTAAGACGATACGTTCTAACTGTAAATGTAATTGCAAACGGTCGGTACTTGGATTAGAAGCGAATCGAAGTTGGCGTAAATGCCAGGAATATTACGACGATCTTTTTTCTTGAGAGAGGAGTACCGTTACGAGTCCGTTCGCAGGGCACGGTATTTTTCCTGTTCTATGGGTCTGCAGTTCGGTTACTCAATTAAATGGTGATTGAACCTCGAAGTTTCACGATGCAGTGACATTTCTTTTTCGCCTTTGCGAGCTTCGCTATTAGATGTAGAATAATATGCACGGAGTTACTGTAAAATATGAATTCGAAAATTGCCAAATTCACCGAGATACTAATTCATTTTGTGGAATGTGACGAGAATGATTGAAAAGCAAAGAGCCATAGTTAATTACGGGGCTTGAAACGATTCCGTAAATAACCGTTTGAAAGTGTTATATAAAGATTTCGATTAACACAGTTATGGAGAACCTTTATTCTGAATAACGGTTATGAAGAACCGATATTTCCAACTATTGCGTGTTTCGGTTCCCGTATCGATTTCACAACCGTTAGTTTTTCGGTTATTTGTATCAATTCTGAAGCGGTTCTTGCAACGATTCTTAAAGCGTTTTTTTCAGCAAATCGTATCTCCACTTGCAGTAGTTGTACTTTCAGTAATAATATGAATTATCGAGAAAACGCTTCAAGCCACTTCGGAACTCACATAGAACCGAAATAGGAACCATAACTAAATAACTGGAAATATCGGTTCTTCAAAACCGTTCTAAGAACCGGAATCGATATTATAATTGTCTTCAAACCCTGGTTAATTATGCATACGTTACTTTGCTAACTCTCTCTCTCCCTCCCCAATATAATTTGCAGCATCAAATTTCCCCTCCACCCTTCAAGCCATTGGACACACCTCGAAGACACTTAAAACATCCTCTTCTTATTCTCCCTCCACCTCATAATCGTAAAACTATCGGCGATCATTTGACGATCGCAGGAGACATTCTAGCCTTCCATGGAAACGTCCTTCGACCAGGGACGGCACGAACCCTCGACCTACCCTCGGTCCTTCCAACAGCCCCTTCCACGTCCTCGATGAGGATAAGCCTTGGGCGTCATGGGGTTGGTCGTGCCCGCTTAGAATATTGCGGGGGTGGCCAGCGCGAAGAGAACTCCATGAATCATCCTACGTAGAATCAATACTAAGCGAACAAGCCCCATGGCGGCAGTTGGCGATGGCTTGCCTGGGGAACGGAAGGTGGTTGGAGAGGGAGGCAGAGAGCGAGGGGTAGCGATGGTGTCGCTGCAGTTCGCCACGAATCAGGGTGACCGCGAGGGGCGAAGAGGTGGAGAGAGAGGAAACGGTAGGAGGATGAGGAGGGTAGAGAACCATGGCGGACGACGTGGAACAACCCCACGGTAGCCACCGCGAGGTAAAGCCGAAGGAAAAACCGCGAGGGTGGCGTTTCCCTTCCGCCAACCCTCGCCGCGATACTCGTGGCCGTACGAAGTTTCGCGAGGTTTTGCGGTGAGGTTCGCGACTTTGCTCGCCGCGCTGGCTTTCGGGTGGAGGAAGGTTCGGTTGGATCGATGGTGGTTAATAATGGTGGAAATGTCGGCAGGATAATTGACTTCTTTTAACTCGTTCTCTGTCCCTCTCTTTCTCTCGCAAGCTTGCACGGACGCAAGTTTGTCAAGGGTGGATGATGAGGTGAAAAGCGTTAACGATGCTATCTCTCTCTCTCTCTCCCTCTCTCCCCCCTCTCTCACTCAGGGTGATTAATTAAGGTGATTACTTCGGAGAAGCGGACGAGAAGTAAAGTTCGTTGACTCGTACTACGTGGTTGTGCTTATCGCGAGTTCGGCGATATCGCGGATAATGTTCTCTCCGACTTTTTATGCAAAAGTCACGCGTGAGCTCGGGCATGAGCAAGTTTTCGAGAGCGACGAGATAAAAGGTGCGATGGTTCGTGGGAAAACGAGTCGCGTCGGTGGTTTCAAGGCCTCGGTCGTAAAGTGCGTGACACACTTTTATTCGTCATCCCGCAGTGTCGCGATCGGCAGGGCGCCTCGTAGATCAAGTGACACGGGAGGGACCTGGCTGGCAGGTACCCACCTTCAAACTCGGGCGCCGCACCTCTTCTCCTTGTGGCGTTGTTAACCGATTAGACGGGCTAGAGAAACTAGTGCCGAAATTGAGTCATTTCGGGAATCGTATTGCGCCGGAAGAGATAGCAACGGTCCGTAATTCTGTTTGGAAAATAGATAACCGAGAGGGACGCGGAAGCAGAAGTTTACTCGACGCCATGCAATCGATGATACAATCGCGATACAGATTTACTTCGACCTGGTAACGTTATTTGTATAATGTGCTTACAGGTACTTGCCGTAGAAGTTAATTGAGAATATTCGTAGAGGTATTTTAAGCGAAGAATCGTTCCAGATCCTTTGCGTCCAGGTGCAATTTTATTACTCGTTCGTAACGAATAATCCTTTAAGAAATATTCGACGTGTTAGCAACGAGGAAAAACATACTCTAGGCTAATTGTCCTCGTCGCATATTTATTCTGTGGCACGTACTGCCCAATTCTGGCGGGGCCAGATAAACTGTCTTGTTTGAGCACCAAGCGCGCGCGCGCGGCCTTTTCACGTTTATGGCGCTTGGAAGGGTCCTCCCTGTAGGATAAGGGAAGCGCGCGCGTGGCAGACCCGAAGGTTCACCAGCCCCGGACAGTTTTATTGCCGCACGAGAAAACTTTCGAGAAGCGTCCTCGATAAGTTCGATAACTGCGAGGTTCGCCATCTCGCGAGTTGACGAACGGCGGGAGGTGGAGGTGGACGAACGATGACGATCGCGAGGGAGCGGCTCGGGTCGTAAATTTTTTTTTCTCCTCGCTCCCTTCGTCCTCGGCGTGCCACGGTGTTATTAACTCATCGCGAGTTGCGGTCGGAGGACATCGTCGAATTTTATCGCGGTAGAATTTCGCGCGGACGCGACCTTTTAATAATGAGCTTGTTGTTTGAATTGACGCAGGTGGAATTCGCCCTTCCCCTTTGATGGATTACGTTCGCGTGTTTAACGATCGATTTCACGTACACAAGCGATTCGGCCATTCGCTAGGTTTCTTTTGCTACTCCTAAATATCGACGGAGTTACCGTAATTCGGTAAGAAAGGTAAGAGATGAAAGGGAGTGGATCGTACCTAATTCGCACTTTTCATTGTAAAGCCGATTTTTTGAGGTTTCTCTCGTCTCGGCCAACTTCAGATTCCATTTCGAAGATAGACAACCATATTTTCAACCGTATCTTACATTCGTCGCTCCGATACTTGGTTCGTAAATGACACTAAGCTAAACTGAATTCTGTTGCTTGGAAATAATTACGTCCACGTCGCTCAACGGCCTGGAAGATCGCGTTGCGTACTTAACGTTGGAGGAAACAACGCTAAAGAATTCAAGTAGGCGGATCAGGACAACACTTGACGAAGTAACTCTCGGCGAAAAAGAGGACACGAGGCGTGCGTGTTTCGCGAATATTTGACAATGTCCGAGCGAAAAGAGAAAGGAGATGCGCGCGCGCGAGGAACGGAATAACGAGTGGAAAGAGTCTCTTCGATCGGCTCGGCTTACCTCAAGGCGACATCCACTCTGATCTCTTGGACGATCAATCGGGCACGAGTTTGCACGTAACGAACGTTTAAGATCGTAGGAACCGGCTTTATGGTCCTGCAGGCGATAAATAATACGGCCCTTCCGTTTTGTCACGCGAGAAGCATTATACGTCCGGTGAGATCCAAGGCAATAACTCACGTTGAACAACCCGCTCGACGTTCTACTCGCCGAGGACGATGATTTCCCACTGACCGGTTAATGTCGCGCCTGTTCCGCGTTTCAGTTTCCAATCTAACGACTGTGTCCGCTAGAAACAGTTAATCCGATTGCACGGATACAGCGAGATCCCATTACAAGCTGAATTTCTATATCTTCTATTAACATCGTAGAATTATTAAAATTTATTTCGTGCTTTCCAGGCTGCACAATTTGAGTGCTGTCTGTTAGATCGACTTACAAATAATGTCAGTTTTAATATGCAATTTTTAACGTCAATGTTTATTCCAGAAACGAAATTGCTTGTGACTCGACGCAATAGATAATTACAAGCAGAATTTCTCCACCTTCTATTAATTCGTAGAATTACTAAAATTTATTTCGTTCTTTCGAGGCTGCATAATTTGACCGCTGTCTGATAGATTCAGGTACAAATAATAGCAGTTTTAACGTGTATATCGATCTTCATTCTAAAAACGAATAATATTTTATTTAATATTTTATTTATTCTAAAACGAAAGGCTCTCGAATGTATTTGGTACGAAGAAAATCACGCTCGCGGGCGAGCACGCACCAGTGCCGTACTCGACACCGAAATAGATAATCGTCGCGAGTTCGACACCTCCGCTCATCGATATGCCAGACAAGTCTCGCCGCAACACACTTTTCCTGCCGGCGAGTTTAGCTAATCGTCATTTCCGTTTCCTATCGGTCCGTCACGCTTCCTAACGTTCGTCTTCTTCACTTGTACGCGCGTGCACAACTCGTCGTGGTCACCCTCGCGCTTCTCCTCCCCACCACGTGACGCATTAATTCCATAGTTTAATTGTACTGTGAATGATGCCGAATGGACTAAACGAGACGACAAAAAGGCGCGATATCACGCTCCATTCAGAGTCACTTCACATTCGATGCATGAGAAGAATCGTGTGGCTCGTTCCCGAGAGGCGTCACTAGACATCGGCGTGTTACTCTCCCTAGTACGTAGTCGTCTAGATTCCCAACGTGTCACGAATATCTGACGGTAAATTCGTAGATTCATTTTACAGATTAAATGAAAGGCAATGCGCGTTTGTACCGTCAAGAAAATTGATCGAACGTTTCTCCCTGAAAGGTAGACAATATTTTTTGCGTAAGACGGTTTATGCGAACTACCTTTTTACAAGAGACAACAGGTTTTTACGTCCTTGGTGCGTTTCAATGGCGCGACGTGCAATCGATTAAAATTTTCACCTCAAAGTAGAGGCTCATTCGGAATTATTCTAGAATTCGAATTGAGATACCCTGCCTCCGCGATTGCTCGTGTAGTTTATCTGTAACTGAGTATTTCTACTTATCCATCGGTGCATCGGAACGATAGTGTGCGCACGTGCACGCATGTAAATGATAATCTTATAACGAGAGGTAGGATGGTTGATAAATAAATCGAGAACTATATCTTATCGGCCTAATGCAATTTCAGGATTAACAGTTACTTTTGAGAATGCACGGCGGTGTATTCGATTCTTTTACTATGTTATAGCGTTGAGGCTGAGTTAAATTGATTATCTCGTTACCTTGCAACATGCGTGCACAGTTCCTATAGAAATACATGGACGTGCTAAATGTAACGATAAAGCGGCGGATTTTTGTTTACAATAGCCATGGATGACGATCGATTTACGAATCAATTTTAACTCGTCGATATTGCTTTCCGTTTTGCGATTGAACCTTAGACTCAAAAAGGAGATATACTATTCTTCCCCTCGAAAAAGGTAGAGAGCGCATGAATCATCGTACGAAGCGCGGAATGCAATTAATTCGTGTGAGATGATTTTACGACTGGACGTAAACGTGAAAATGGAAGCATTAAACGGACGATGTCGGCGGACGATAATTTTTCCAATCAACTCGCTGGTCGCGATTAGCAATCACCGTTGCGCCTCGTCTGAATTCTTTTCTTCCTCGCGAACGCGCATTTTGACATTTATGCGTGATCGTGCGCGCCATTTCGAATGCGCTTGCGAGTAGGACGAGCAGTCAAAGGCACTTTTATTTACATCCATTCGCGGTCTCGACGTAAATGGAATCACCTGCTGCCTGTGGTGCACACTCGCGGGAACCCCCGTGTAACCCGTCCACGGAATTCGACGATTTTTTTTTCATTTAACGCGTCGCAAGTCGCGCACCAATGAAACTGTCGAGCTTCGAGTGGAACAAAATAATTTATCGTTAGCCGCCGCGCGGCTATATCAACCGGACATGCTTCTACTGCATTTCGGTTCACCTTAACTCGAGAGAATTGAATTTTTTCAATGGGCTTGAAAATTGCGCTTACCACTGATGCGCTCCATGCGACGCGCCAGAGTGAATTATTGCTTGCGCGCTTTTAAAATATTATCATCCAGCTTTCAACAACCTTCCAGTAGTCCATTAAACTGTTTTTGAAACCATTAGTCCAGCATCGCACGATGGAAGCTTTACGGATATTATTTGAAACGAATTTAAAATAACACTAAGCTCGGACACTGCTAGATCTTGCGTAGCCTAGCGAAGGATTAGAAGATCGTTGTAATCGGCTCTTTTCTGGCAACGGTTTTCGCGCATCTTTTACAATCCAGTAGATTCATCCGAGCTTTACTTTCGCTCGACATATTCCATTCTCGTCCCCGCGAGCGGCAACAAATCCGAGAGCGTACAAAGGAAATCAATCATCGGCGCGAGAGACTGGGTTTCCCACGGCGCGGCGCGAAGCTCAGACCATTTCAAAATCGATCTGGGCCGATCCACCGTCTCGATATCTCGAAGGCGCGCTGCGTCCTCGCCCCGGGCCACTTCTCTCGTACTTCTCTCGCATAAATTTCACAACGGTAAAAAGGAGATTCGTCCGTCCCGGTTGGTCGGGGCCGGCGGCGGGGTCATGCCGCCTCGTCGTCGGGCGCACAATAATCGTGCCGCGAGGAGGACGCGTCGCGGGGCCCGTTAGAACAGACGCACAAGTATAACGGCGTCTGCGCCGTTTCTCATCGTCTTCCTCTTTTCTTCGCCATTTCTCATCGTCGTCCTCTCTTCTTCGTCGTTTCTCATCGTCTTCCTCGCTCCGAGTATCCTCGCCATTATCATCGTAAGACACGATCACCGGAAATGAAAGAATTTCTACGAGCTACTTTTGTACTTACAGATTATCAAATGCAGCGCCATATTTGCCTGTAATTACGAAAGTGCTGTAAACTGAAAAGTTTTCCTTCCAAAAAGGAATTTGGATTTTTATCGTATAGTCGAAATAATACAGTAGGCGGTAACATCGATTTTTCACGATCTCTGAGTCGCAGTACTTTCATAACATCGGGCACATTCGCGAAATGTAATTAAAACGTTTCTGCGCATAGACGAACAAAATGTGTATTTAGATCTCGGAACCAGAGTCTATGTGAGACTATTATTTTTAAAATTATACTATGTCACACATTTGACGTAGCAAATCTTCACTCTTCTTCGTGCTGCAAACGATTTTCTTGTAAATCATTTACTCTACTGTATAATTATATGAGAACAATATTGAGCCCGTATATTGTTACGCGATTTCATCTTCGACGGGGCTCTTCCCTAAAGCTCCAAACCAACGATCTAACTTAATACGTTCGGACTCTGAGAATCAGATATTGGTCTCAGAACGAAGAAATCCCAAGATCCTCGGCCTCCTTTTACCAGGCTCGTGTACAATGTGCTGTTAACTCGCATCAATTTCTTGTGTCGTCGACATCTCACGAGTTTTCCAGGGACGTATTCGGTCCGGTGCTCTCTAGACGATAGTATGACGATGGTGGTGGTAGAGTGACGGTGAACGATGGCATCGGCGATGGAGGAGATGGGAGATCCGCACGGTAGTGGCGCGATGCTGTCCTCTCGGCCCGCTTTCCACCCCTTCTCACCCCTTATCCACGAGTCGTGTACTCCCAAGCTCCTCCTTCCGCGCGGATGGCGAGAAACGCGTCTACGTGAGTCGACTTCACGTCGGGACAGAGCGAGGCGGTGCACCCTGCATGTATAAAGGGTGTCTCGTATTAGGAGAACGAGCATCGAACTATCCAGAGTTGGCACGGCTACTTCTCGCGTGAGCCCTTAATGCAGCCCATTTCTTACATTTTTAAAGCCATTTTATCCTAGAGTCGTTTAAAATAGCTCAGAATTCTCTTTTATCCTCCGGTACTAAAGGCACTCGTATACTTTACGTTTAAAATTGTAGAAATTTCGGGTGGAAATACGAAATATTCCTCTTCTCTAGATAAATTCTTTAGAAATTTAGAACAATCGACCTTTTTTACCTCAGGTATTCTAACATTAAATCGTCCGAGTAAAGAAATTAAAGATTTTTCCTACAAACTAAACATTCATTCGAATCGTCTCACTTCTCTTCGATTAAAATCGTGTCTCTCATGCCGAGACACCCCGTAGACGAGCGTGGGTCACGTTCACGTGGTGCGCCACCACTGAGAGTCTCATCGTTCGTGCGGCGTTCTCTCCGTCGTGCTGGTCGTGTGTCGCCCTCGTCCTCTTTGTCCCGTACGAGCGTAAACGTACGTGTACCTTATGAATGAATTCAGCGGTCTGCGCGCGCGCGCGAGCACTCCTCGTGACGCTTAATTGGAAGTTAATTGGTCCGACGTAGGTGATTTACCGTCTTCCTTCTGTGCTAGTCCTATGCGCAATGTATCGCGAGCCGGTCCAGCCACGACAACCGAGGCCAGTGTCGTTGGGGTTTTAGGCAAATCGGAGGGAGGAATATGTGCGGGCTCTTGATTGAGAGAGAGAGAGAGAGAGAGAGAGAGAGAGGCGAAAATTGGGTTAGTCGGGTTCCGGTTGTAGGAAGGTGAATCAAATATAAACGAGCCTTCTTGAACTACGAGCGTCGTGGCTATCCAAGGAGGTCTGGTCGTTCGCAGCTCTCAACAAGCGATGCCTGCAGTCAAGGAATCTCCTTGTTTTATATCTTGCCTGCGTAGTTTAATAGCGTTAACGATGAGCAAACAGACGGTTCCGTTTGCAGTTGCTTAACGCATAATAATTAAATTTCTCACGCATAAAGACGCGAAGGTGGCCGAAATTGTATGCCGACTGATGTCTCACAATCAGTTCGGTACACTGAAAAAATTGTATTCTCCTATGGTTACCAAAAAAATAAGTGCGAGAGTAATATCCGGATTGCGACCAGTGGAATTCGTCGAATTGCTTCTCTCCAATGTATCGCATTATTTTGGATTTTTAATAATAACGTTGAAGGGGGATCGTGCATGTCTGGTTCACAGAGGGAGAGTCCGCAGCAACGATGTGTGACGTAGAAAATTGGGTTAGTCGAGTTCCGGTTGTAATAAGTGGGAGAAGGCGATCGGATGCGTTTCGACGCGCTTCAGTCCTCTCCCCTTGACCGACGCGAGTGTTGTGGGCGACGCATGCAAATCACTAGAATTGAAAATAATTCACAGGACGGAAAATACGAGTTTACTTCAAGATCATCATTTGCGTGCTACGTGAACGTGACGTCCACTTAGTCTGAATTCGTTTTTCTCTTACTGAAATCAAATTAAAAATATATTCCCTTTTCAATGTAACGGACTGCGCGCGTTCAATTTGGTTTCTCGTGAAAGCGAACGCACTTACGATCATTAGAGAGACGTGTCTTAGAGGTCTACGTAGCTCAATTCTTCGAATACTAATGAAACGACAATGAGCAATCACCATTGACACAGGACTTAACTCACGTCATCGGTATCAATATTAGAAAACGCACTTACGATCATCGGACGAATATTCGTTGGAGGTCCAAGTATTTTAATTCTTCGTATAGTAATGATATGACAATGAATAATCGCCATTGAAAGTCAGAGCGAGATATGAGCTACAGGACCTAGCTCACGTCACCGGCATCGATATTACACGTCAACTTAACATCCGCATTACGTTCGCCGTATCATTGCTCTTTAATCCTCAACCGTCCCGTCAATCCGCGAGATTGAGCGTGTCAGAAAATTCCAATACTCGGCCCGTGTCGCCAGTCACTCTAGCTGCCTACGAGAACACGCGCGATCGACAAGATCCCATTGAAAATCCCGAACGATCCGCGTAACAGGGACGCGTGATGTCCTGTAGGAACAAATTGCGAACAAAAGGAGGGAACAATGTAGACATCGTGGTAGCACCGCTGGGGTTGTAGCGATCGATAGCACCGCGCGAGCGCCTAAGACAATTAACGTCGAGTCCCGTACAACTTACGCGAGCTCTATGAATAATTCATAACGACTACTCGCGCGAGTACGCGCGGGCGCAGGCGTGCGAAGAAGGAAACTCGAGCAGAGCGCCCGAAGCTTCCAGGCTCCATACGAGCGCGAAT
Organism: Tiphia femorata; assembly: GCA_944319695.1. Taxonomy (NCBI): domain Eukaryota; kingdom Metazoa; phylum Arthropoda; class Insecta; order Hymenoptera; family Tiphiidae; genus Tiphia; species Tiphia femorata. The sequence continues at coordinate 10,792,621 of OX090902.1, forward strand.
CGAATAGAGTAACTCGCTCTCGAACGCTTTTAAATATTTATAACTCGATCGACTGGGCATCGACATTTTCTTATCCCCCCCTCTTCTTTCAACTCCTCGCATCCTCGCTTCTCCATCCTCCCCTTTCTCTTCTCACCCCTAACTGTCAAGCGTCATACGTAAAAGGCGGCCCGCACGATCTAGATATTTTTGCACGTGCGAGGAAGGAGATATCGATGAACGGTTTTCAGGGATTCGAACAAAAGTGTTGAACGGGAAGTGCATCCGCGTGCGCTAGCGCACGCACTGTATCTCTCCGCGTGTGAATGCACCGGAGGCACACGTGTATGCGTACACGCGGTGTGGTAACAGAAGAACGAAGGAGGGAGGAAAAGAGAGAGAGAGAGAGACAGGGAAGATGAAAAAAAAAATAATTTCGGGCGCCAGCCGTCCACAGTTCCGACGGATGCGGGGGATCCGCTGAGTGCCGCTCGGGCCTGCTCATGAAGTTTTATTCGGAAGTGGAAGTTTAACCGTATTAAAATGCCAGGTCGTCGCCGTCAGGCGGCGGCGGCAAATAATTCGGCGGTGAATCCGTCCAAGGTGCGGAGCGGAGGACGAGGCGGTTGTGAGGACACAGGAGGACGGTGAGAGAAGTCGGGTGCTCGGAGGAAGAGGGAGGTCTCTTGCGCAGGTCCACCGGAACCGGCGGCGAATAATGCGACATTAACGGCGATTGGCGCTTTGAAGTTCCACGATGCCCTTTGATTAGGGGAAACGAGATTTATTCAGGCGAGTTTAGATTGGATAGACGGATCGGCGGTTGGACTGACGGATGGATAGTGGGATGGATGGATATTCGTACAATGGACCTATAAATGGACCGATGACGAAGAGAGACCGAGGGACGAAGAAAAATTTTTCTCGCTTCGATTGACGATTATTCTCTGTTTAGGTCGCTGGGTCGTGCAAGGGCTTACCTCGTGGCCGCAAGAAAAGCGCATATTAATAGTCTTGAAGCTTTGTGTATTCTTGTTTTTTGTTGTTCGTCATGCATTTTTTTTCCTGTAAGGTTACATCCCTTTGCGCGCTTGGTTTGTTAGGTAGGTCTATATATATATGTATGTATGTAGGTAGAGAGATTTTTTTGTTTGTCGATGGAAGTCGATTTTATAGGTGGTAGGATTTATGCAAAGGTCACTCTTCTTCTGTCGCTAGCGAGAAAGTTTATGATAGCTTCGAAACTTTAACTTCGTCTCTTCCGTGGAATAGTAAACGTGGAAGATGCATGGACTCTGTAGAAATTTCTCGTCCGTTCCGTTAGTCTCTCTTGTGGTTATTTCTTGTTTTGAAAATCTTACGAGCTCCTTCTATTTTACACCAGGTTACTGTAAGATTTCCTTATCGAAGAAATCATTCTCGACCCTCTAAGAAATTCTTTTCTGCGCGGATATAACGTGTGCATTGTCTCTCTCGATTTTTTTAGAATACCTACATATCACCCGCTCGTCCGGGCAATTTGTCAGTTTTGCGTGTAATAGAGTTGAAATATCATACCGGAGAAATGGCATTATGCTGGGCAAAGAACGGATTTCCTTGTTTTCTCTCTTTCTTTCACACTCTCTCTCTCTCTCTCTCTCTCTCTCTCTCTCTCTCTCTCTCTCTTTCTCTCTCTTTCTCCCCCCCTCCACTTCGATTTTAAAAAATAAATTTTCCGTGGAGGAATCGCGTGGGCTCGCATCGCCCACTCGAGGGAATCTCACCGTGAACAAATTGCTGTTTGTTCGACAAATCAAAAATGTAAGGAAACCACTTGCTTTCTAATCCTAATAATCTCACGACAAGTGCATACTGTAAAGTGCTGCAAAGCGAATTACGCCCACTATCCAAACAAGAATATAAACACGAAAATCAGAGATCTTCAACATTACGTATTACAGATTGGACGCAGCAAATTATACAATAACTTTTTCCGGGTTTGAAAGGACTTTGGCAATAATTTGTTCCGTAAATAAGCTTAAATTATACCGAACAACAAAGAATCAAATCTGTTTACTTCTATGAGCCATCGACACGGGCACGCACCGTTTGCCTCTTTCCTCTTTTCTCTCGATATCTTTTGCCTCGTTCCACTTGCCCCTTGCGCATTCGCAGAGGCGCGTGTTCTTGGCGCCGCATCAGAACGACTGCTCGCGCGTGGCCTTGTGCCCGATCGCATTTTCGTCCAATTGCGATCTTCACCGAATGATATTCCATCCGGTCGTTGACCCTCTCGTCGTGCAAAGCACCAGCCGCGGTGCGTGGGCGTTCATTCATTCGCGAATATTCTCTCTCATTCTCCTTCTACTTCTCTCCTTCTTTCTTGGCGCGTTCCTTCTTAACTCGCAAGTGCACGCATGTTTCGGTGAACTCCTAGAGACTGTATAAGCTCGTAAAAGACTACGCCAAGATTTGCCACGTTGTGAATGAACCATCGGTTGGTGCGAGTGGAGCGCACGTTAATTAGTTTCATTTTTTATCGCGAGTAATCTGAAGTCTAGGTACAATGTTTCGATGAACGCCGATATTTACTTTCATTTTTTAGCGAATGCACTCGTTCGCGCTATGGAATTAAGCTGATGCAGCTGTTGCTGATTTTAATGCGTAGAACCTCGTCTAAATTAGTCAGATTATTCTAAATTAAATTCAGCCACGGTGGCTTAGATCTAATTGGACCCGTCGCTTAACGAATCGCAAGCACGCGATGTTACGAAGTAATTTAATCTACAATCTGATTTGATTAATTTTGGCGAGATTTGCGCTCTCCCTTTCTTCGCTTCGTTCACCCTTACGCTTATACCACCAGCTTCGTCTTACCGCCAGTGTCAACGGATCCATATTTTCCAAAAATAATGCACCTCGGATCGATATTCGACCCGTGACTGCCTAATTTATTGCATACATTAAATCCTTCGAGAAATCATTGCGTGAAATATAAACAGGTGTGTTAACCCGTTATTTGGCATAAGGTATCGCGTATACGTCGCGTTAATGCTCCGTCGAGGCCATGAAAAGAAAAATGGGCTCTTGTAAACACGAGATACGCGAGCTACGAGAACTGTAATCTCAGTTTGCGCTGATTTGCGCGAGAGTCCTTAGCTGCGATTAAATGGCCAAAGTGGGCGGCGCGAGATCCGTAATAGAAATTTGCAGCTTGGATCTAATTAGATTCTCGGTCGCGCTATTACGCGACATTCTTCGAGTGCATTCGCACAAACGCCGTCGCGGCTAGCGACTAAGGTGGAGCTTCCGTTTCCGGCAACGAACGTGCCGTACACGAGAATCCACGATACACCCGCACACGCGTCCACGATATCACTTCGATGTCTCACACGTGCCCACGGATCAGTCTGTGCTTTCTATGCATTGCGGAGAAGGCGCAAGATCCCTACATCGCACTTTGTCCAATTTAAATTAAGCGCTTCTCCCAATGTGGGTTCAAATATGAGTTCTTCTTATAGGCACTTGGAAGCAATTTTCAAAAGAAAGATGTGCGATCTTTGTCACTGACTTGCACGCTTTTTACAATCGTGCTTTCGCTTTTTCTTATTCTTGTAATTCAAAATTGCGAAACGTCGACTTTCTCAGGTACTTAGAAAAATAACTGCTGGTCCTAACGAAGCGAGGGTGAGAAAATGTGTCAGAGCCTAAATCCAGGTAGTACTCGGTGAAACGAAGAGAACACTTTCACGAACCGATCGTAAATTATCTATGAAAATCGTTCTGCCAAGTCGTGAATGCGCGAGCGATAGATCCTGTGGATGCGGGCGTAAGATATTAACAAGAAATTGTATACCCTCTGATATATTATCTCGAATTATCTGAACCACCCTGTGCGCCGATCGACGCACACGATACGTTCTATGTATATAATCTACAGCCGTTCAACTTATCCACGTATCGATGTTGTCATTCGCGACGTTCGTTATCTTCTTCTATCTAATCTGTCGATTATTCTCGCGGATCTTCCATCTGACTCGTCGGAATTCAAACGCACCGCCAATCCGATCCATCGATTTTTCCACGCGCCTCGATCGATCGAACACGACTTACGAGTGCTCGACGAGAACCGTGAGAGAAGAAGACTGCTCGATCGATCCTTGGGCACGGATTACGAGAACCTTTGTGACTCCTCGGTCGTTAACCACTTTATTAATTTACGAGGTATAATGCGGTGGGTCGGGACCGCGATCAAAGGTTAACGTTCCTTCCGCACCCTCGTCTGGAATGCGTTCTTTCTTATTTCTATGTCTCTCTCTCTCTCTCTCTCTCTCATTTTGTCTCTCTACGATTCTCCTTCCATTGGCCTTACCATGCAAGTCCAACCCGCTTCCTCACGAGCAGCCCCGCTTTAATTGTGGACTACGAAGGGCCTCGTGGAAAGCTTTCGCTGGTACGGCGCCGACGGCGGGACGAAGGGCGCGCGCCGTCACAGTCGTAATAATTGTTGTAACAAAAGATAACTGGGGACTTTTGTGACTGGAAGACTGAAAGAACGATTAATCTCCCGGGCCCGAATTCGCCGCCGTGTCTCTCTGTGCGAGGTCTCGAGTACAATGAATTTTTATCGCGGCAAAATGTCGCGCTCTCACTCGACCGACTTTTTGCCCCCATTCGTAAAATTTATGCTACGTGTGGGTCGATGGAGGCTGCTTCGTTACTACTCGCATTCTATTCTCCGAATGATTTTAGTCCGCGAAATTTCTATAATTCATCGTAACATTGGAGAAGAAGGAAAAAATAGGAAAATTGTGATATACGAATGAAGCGTCGTTTTGATTGCCACGTTGGTCAGATGTGACCGGCTACGATTTCTCTCGCGTCACCACGGTGGACACCAGTGAGCTCCAGAAAAAGCATTAAAAAAATTATTATACTAATCGCAATTTACAGCACTTTAAAAATCACGCGTTAACAAAAAAAAAAGGCACAAAAAATGCAAAGTGCGGTGCCACGGGCAATCCATGGAAAATCAGCGTGGCAGTCAAAGTGTTAAGCGAGTTGCGTCATCGTGAAAATTCTCGAAGCGCGATTACGATTCTTCTGTGGGCACTCGTCTGCGTTGAGAAAACAATTTTTTAAGAACCGAATGAGGTGCTCGTTTAAATTTTTTTGAATCGTCTCAAGACGATCGTAAAAATTCAATTGTTAAATATCGCGCGTTTTATTAAATTATTAGTAAATATCGTGCTACCGGACCGAGTACACGTGTACTCTGCTCGCGCATTCGCACCGGTTCGAAGCCGCAAGAAGCAACGGCGCATGCGCGCGCACACGCTTCCAAGCGTAGATAACAGTTCATTCGATATCTCCCGGGGCACTTGCTCCGCAGGAATGTGGAGTGGAGTATAGAAAAGAATATCGTAGAGGATGCTCGTAAGACGATCGTGTCGGGGCGAGTGATCGAGAAAGCGAATCAACGATCTTCGCGTAAATCAAACGACATAATTATCAATTTATAACAATATTCTTATAACGGAAAATGATTCGCTGATATGAATGTATGTATTTATAAAATAAGAATACCACACCTTCTTTATTCGCCAGAGAGAAATATGGCGATGTAAAGAACGACGAATAATTCGTTGTTCCTCGTGTTATTCATTTCTCTACTATCACGAGACATTTGGCAAGCACATTTATCTCGCTGCATAACGGACACGTACGCTATAATATGTAACAAAAAATATTTTGAGGAAAGTTTGTGGAGAAGGAAAAGGTACGATTAAAGTCCTTTTATTAAAGTACCTTTATAAAGTGCCTTTCATTAAAATCCTATTCACATAGAATCATTAAGAATGTATTTTTAGTACCAACATTGCGGCAAGCCAAGATTATATTAGTTCCACGTAAAAGGAGCAAGTATTTGTTATTTAACTGATCGCGTGCACTCTCGTAATATCAGCCGATAACGAGCCATTGATAAATTCGCAGAAGCTTCCGCAATGTTTCTTTTTCCCCATTCACCGTACCGATATTGGCCTTTGTTTGGGGTATCGTCGCGCAGCCCTTGTCCCACTTTTATTATCGTTCACTGCGCCCACACGGTTTATCGTTCCGCGACTGCATCAACAAATGCGTACGACAAGCCGTTTACGCAGCCGATCGCGGCACCTTCTAGGTTCATGATATTTTTATTTCACCTTTCTTCTACCCCTCGTCGCCATCTCCCGTTCTATCAATCATTCCCATTCGCCTTCGTCGCAAAGTATTCGCTTATTCACGAGAGTGGAAACGAACAAAAGAGAAATAAAGAGAGAAATCTTATCAAGACGCGTATCATGGAAATCGTTTCTCCGTTCGCCATATGCCAGGTTGTACCGTTGCTCCTTCTCTTCGCTTGGATTTAACAAAAGAGCATCATTGAAACCGACCTAAGGAGAAATATCGTACAGTGTTACGAATAAAAATTGCTCAACATTGTACCTATTATAAAGAAGCGTCTTTACAAAAGGTGTAGCAACATTGGACTTTAGCAGACACGTGACAACAATACCGATAGCTAAGCCGTAGAAAATATTTTTAGCTGAATACTCGACAAAATGTAGATATTACTTTTATTCTCGTCACGGCAGTATTGTACAGCCTAACAAGGGGACCATCAGACCTGTTAATGAAGGATTTTGATGGCTATCAAATATATTGTAGAGGGACCCCTGTTGTGTACAAGGTTAAAAGGATTTTCCACAATGGCCCCCGGTTTTCGAGAAAAACGATTTTAAAGTTTTCCGCTTACTATGTATACCTGTACCTTTTAAAGCATTTTAAGGGAATCGACATAGCGTAGTAGGATAGGTGGACGGCTCAAACATTAGTGACCCGGGATCTTGTCCCGATATCTCTTTTCCTTTTTTCTATCTACACTACATCGCGGTATTCGTAATTAATAGAAACAGTGCCGTGATTGTTCAGTATGTCCTAATTAACATAAAAGAAAATATACTTTCGCCTTATTTTATTTTAAAATTAACCTAAATATTAAATACTACATAATCACGCCACTGTTTCTATTAATTACGAATACCGCGATGTAGTGTAGATAAAAAAAATGAAAACAGATACCGGGATAAGATCCCGGGTCACTAATGTTTGAGCCGTCCACCTAGCCTACTACGCTATGTCGATTCCCTTAGACTGACTTAAAAAGTACAGGTATACATAGTAAGCGGAAAACTTTAAAATCGTTTTTCTCGAAAACCGGGGGCCATTGTGGAAAATCCTTTTAACCTTGTGCACAGGAGGGGTCCCTCTACAATATATTTGATAGCCATCAAAATCCTTCATTAACAGGTCTGATGGTCCCCTTGTAAGATAGGTGTAGGATTTTCTTTTCTCTGAATACGCGCTAACTCCACCGCATTTTCAGCATTGCCATCTCGGTACTCCTAATATTGAGTAGAAACATTTTCAGGAAATCGTAATCTGTGGTGGCTCCTCTGGTGGGGTGGTGCCTCCACCGTTGAGATTCGTTCGTGAAGGTGGGCTCGGCGATATATCCCGCGGCGGTATTTTTGAATTCGACGGCGCACGCGCGCTCTCTCGTTCACTCGAGCGCCGATCCTTCGTCTGAATTATTCATGGTTCGCGGTACTCCGCGAGAGCGCGTCCGATTTCTCGAAGTTTCGAGTTCACGGATCTTGAGTAAGATCTCTATCGCTGTACCTCGTAGAAGTTTTGCCGCTTGGGTTTGACGCTCGCGGAATGCCCAGCTGCAGATCGAGCGGGGACGATAACGTCGAGAGGTGCCCGAGAAGAAGGATCTTACGAGATACTCCGCATTTTCTCTTACAGAAACGTCCACTTTGCAACGTGTGTTAGTCACGTTTGCAATGGGTTTAGGTCGCTTGTACACGAGGGAATCCACCATCGAGCCCTTGGCAATTCACAATTCAATTCGCTCGCGAATATTTTAAACAAAAAATAAATCCGCACACGAGACGTTTAACACTAGAACTACCAAGGGGGTCAAAATGACTGGTCAACAAAAGAAGCTTCCATATTAAAACAAAAGTAAGTGGCAGCTCAGTGATAAAATAAACGCTCTCTCTGTTAAAATGAGTAGTCGACAAAAGAAGTTCCCATACGTAAACGAAAATTGGTAGTTCTAATATTAAAAAGAAATTCTTGTGAAAAATTCAGGCACTCGGTCATTTTGACTGGTCGGTACTTCTAGTGTTAATCGACACGATTGCGGTATGCTTACGATGTAAAATTCTACACGCAACTTTTCGTGTGTTTGTACAAACTATAAGAACAGATGGTCACTAGTACGAATCTTCTTTCGTTTAACTGTTAAAAACTGCGTTTTATACCGAGGAAGACGTGTGTGAGAAACGTTTGAAGGAAATGAAGAACGGAGCGCGATACTGTCTATGGCTCGCCGTTGACGAGGCGCTGCATGTCCGAGAGAAAATGAGAAAGAGAGAGAGAGAGAGAGAGAAGAGCACGGGAAATTCCTGGAAGCGTCACAATGCCGTGTCACAATCGCGTTGAACAAAGAAATTCTGTGAGTGCAGCACTGACCACTGCCATTGTTCGTAGTAACGATACGCATCCGCATCGCCAATGCAGAGGCCAAAGAGTGGGGAGGGTGAACGAAAGCTTCGAAAGTCCGAAGGAAGGTCCCTGGAGGAAGTACGAAAGAGATTCGTCATTGTTGTTGCTAATTAGGTTAACGCGTTCGGTGCCATGGCGATGACGAGGGAAGAATGCGCGGCACCTACTTCGTCTCCGGCCTCCTGCTCGTGAAAGAATTTCCATTGTCGCGTCGCGTCCCTTTCTCCTCGAACAGTTCGAGTTCCGGCAAGTTGATGTTATTATTGCGGAGGAGCCAAGGCGAAGGGTGGATGGTGTGTGCAAATCGTTGGATAATCGAGTCCTCTTAGTTCATTTTCGGTAGCAGGTCGCATGCGTGTGCGAGGTATAATACAAGGTTTTTACACGAGTAGTATGTGAGACGCTTCGTTCTAATCTTTCGATTGAAATTTGGGTAGTTCTTGGAACGTACGCATAATTACAGAGGTGCAAGAGTGTCCTTCGTCGAAGGAATTACAAATGATACATTTTTCGGTAGAATGTCGCGCGCGTGTGCGAGGTGTACAAAGTGTTTATGTGAGTAGTATAAGACCCTTCGTTGCAATCTTTCGCGATTGAAATCATTCGTACAATTGGAGTCTGGTGGTAGTTTTTGGAATGTACGCATGATTACGGGAGTGTACGAGTTTCCTTCGTCGAAGGAATGACAAATTATGGGTCGATTTACAAAGTAGAGAGACACCGTTAGAAAGTACTGCATATAATCTCGTCGTGTTCGTGGAACATCTATTTCGTACGAGATTTTGTATAACATTGAAATGCAATGTACGGTAGGATTTGCGAGTAAATATACGGTGAGATATATTATTGGGTCTTGAAATTTAAGAGATTTCAAGAACTGTTCCGATAATGTTTGTATAAATAGATAGTTTACGGACCCGTTCTTGTGGGTATTTTTGATCAACGGATCGGAGAGGCCCAACGAACCGCTTAAAGTTCAGGCTTCATGAGGTTGGAAAAACCCTTGAACCGGAAGACCTTCCGTTGCGTCATATCGCGAGGTAAATATTCGGTATTCCATCAAACACTCTTGCATTCGATTCAAATTCTCAGCTTCATTTCTCAATAATATCTTCTAGGATGCTAATAATAATTCGTGTCCTACAGAGGCATCTAAATTCCGTATAAGAATGCTCGATCGTAATACTCACAAATGCACAAATAACAGATGCTTTATTACGATTCGACGAAATTGCCCACAATTAGCCACAAGCAACATTATAAATTTTTATTTACCACGCCCTGTCCGTTCTCCAATATTTACGGCCCGCGGGCCGGACAAGTCGAACTTGAGCAATCGAAATTTGAACGGGCCGTAATCGGGTGCGAAAATAATTTATTTATTTGCGAGCGATCGTTGCATTTCAATAGATTGCTTAACCGATGTCTCGCCCCATCCTCTTTCCACTTTATGACCACGAATAATTGGATTTGTCAATGACAAAACAAAGCCGAGGCTCGAGTAAATTCGTGTTAATCGAACGTTTCACGGAACGAATCCGACGCGTGTAGCGCCCGAGTCGATAGCACGCGAGCTTCGCCGATACGCGGTCGGTTAAAGGAAAAATTGGAAGGGAAACATCGCGGATTGATTCGTTCGGCACACACAACCACCCTCCGGTCGCGGTATATCGCAAACAGATTTCAATAATTCGCTGCGGGCACTCGAAACTACCGAGACGTGCGCCGCTTCGTAAATGCCTTCTTCCCTCACCAACTTCTTCCTTCCGAATTCGTATGAGCCAAACTGAAATTGGTTTACATTAATTCGCGGAGTACATCCTTTTCTCTTCTCGATGTTGCATTCGTCGTTGCGTGGGTGTTGTAATAGATACAGATGTGCGCTGCGCGCGCGTGCTTCGCAAAAGTACCGCAAAAAGGAAGCCCATAAAAGATGTAGGAATAAGCATGGTAGGTTAGGATAGGGGCTCCTTAATGGGATGTAAACCGAACTTTTCGTGACTTAATTGCATAATATCGCGCGCGATCTCGATTATAGAATTATGCGTAACACCGTGGGACACTTGAGACAATGTTCGAATGCATGCGAATGCGCAATGAGATATTCCTTGCACGTGGATAATTACGTTGGAAAGAGGAAGTTTGTAATCGAAAGTTCTCTGAATTCTATATATAATCGCGTTTATCCGCTTCCGTGTATTTAATGCGTGAAATTTGTATTCGTGTTATTGGAAATAATTATAGAGGACGGCAAAAGGAGCCTGTCTCGTGCGTGCCAGAAGTGACATTTGGACGACTTTTTCTTGCTACGTCACAGACGGTGGATTCTGTACTAATTTTTACATTTGTGTCGGTACAAGTCTGTAGTAAATGATTTTTTAATGTTTCTCGTAAAAACGTTCGTCATCGCAGATTTAGTAACGCGCGATTTCCTTCTAGCATTGCAAGGAAATGTTTAAGTGATCGAGGTCATTCATCACGGAGGCTAAGAATTTTCAAGAACCCAATTATTAAACTAATAGATAATTTCACTGATTCTTCTCTCGCAAGTCCTATATGCCATAAAAGAAATGATACCGAAGTAGTGAAATTGCTGCAGGCTTGGACCAATCGCGTCCTCCCCGTGCAAATTGTTTTTGCGGGTCGCGGCGCCCGCGGCGTAAGGGCGTCGCGAGGACGTCAACAGCGGCGATGAAAGTGACAGACTCGTTAGGAAGAAATTCGCGCTAGAAGCTCGCCGTATTCGTGGACAAAATTTGCTTCGCTGTCGTCGTCACTGTGGAGTTCGTGGAAATTAACGGCCTCGTTTTCCTCGCCGCGGTCGCCACGGTGCTGAGAGAACACGACGAGTTTTACGATTCGGTGGTAGTGCTGCGACCTCGTCGAATCTTTAATCTCGTCGCCGAGGAGGTAAAAGCGTTCCCTGGAACCCTACGCCCCCCCCCCCCCCCTCTCACCCTGGATGCTAGATTTGTAACAAGAAAAAAAATGTAGGTTTTCAGGGTAATATCGAGAGGAGCGACAATTTTAATTTTTGTTAAATGGAACTCACATTTCACGGTACAGAAAATGTTTTGTTTAAAACGTGCCTAAATACAATACTAACAATAAGTGCAATGCATTTGTTTTAGACGATTGAACCTTGTTTATCCGATGATAAAGGAAGCCTGGCTGGGATGTCTCTTCTCCATTTTTCTTTGCACTCGTACCTTTTACTATCCCGAATCGTGTTACCTCGTTAACTCGCTCTCTTTTTCCTTTTTTCGTAATCGCGTAATTATTGATTTCTCGTTTCCTCTTCTTTCGCACGGTGTCACTTTTATCAGGGAGAAACTTCGTTAGGCCCGAAGACAGGAGACAGTGACTACTGGGTGCACTAAACCCGTTTCGCGTGCCGAGATCCATATCGCTCCATTCCCGGCAATTCGCGCGTCTCGATCGTAAATCAGATGCTCGCATCTCGCCTAACCCGCGGCACCTGCGCCAGGTCAAGCCGCTGCTGTTGCTCCCGTTGCTGTTGGTTCTGCCGCTGCAGTGGCCTGCCGTCTCGCGCGATAAAATCCTGCCAGAAGAAGAGCAGACATCTCGTTCGGGAGATCCGAGCCGCGCTGCTCTTCGTAGCGAACGAGAAAGAGAAGAAACGAAGGCAGAGCCCGCGTGCTATTTGAACCTTCCTTTCAATGTTTTAATCCTACGTTTGGCGCAGGTGCTTCTCAATCCAACATAATTGCTCTCCACGTAAACCTACAGATAAGATACCCGATTTGCGACCTGTCGGTGGAATCAAAAAAGAAAATTAAGTCACCTACCGACGCATAGGCGAAGAAGACGAACGACGAATATCTTTCACGGATATTCCTCCAGACGTTCTTTGCATAAGTAAATATATACAGTATCAATGTAAACTTTGATAGATCGTCAATTATTCACGTTTTCTCGAACGACCCTGCAAATCGATCGAATTAATTTTTTTCTAATTTAAACATCTGCCTCGACCCAAAGACTTAGGTCTAATTTAACCGTTTGAGTGCCACGGGTCTTCGTTGTTTCCGAATCCATAATTGCCAAGCGACGCGACATCGCTTCTCTCATGCCAATGAGCTCGATCGTCCTGTTTCGTGTTAACATACACGCGCGAAATCTTGCTTCTTTCGATTCAATGCTATTCCGAAATCTCGTAGAACGGGAGTAGGGACCTCAGAGGGTTGTTAATCCTAGAATTACCGAACCCGTCAAAATGAGTGATCACGAAAAAAGTTTCCATATGAAAAGAAAAATTGGTAGTTCTAGTGTATAAAATAATCACTCTCTTTGTCAAAATGAGTGCCTAACAAAAGAAGTTTCCATATGCAAAAATAAGTCACTCCCTTTACGTTCGTGCCTAAAAAATTGACAGTTCTAGTGTCGAAGAGAAATCCTTGTAAAAAACCGACGCAACCGGTAATTTGCATCGATCAGTATTTCTAGGGTTACTCGTCGATTCTGATTCCAACGAATCTCATCGTAATGTCAGAGCCCATAATACACTGGCACTTTTCGACACAAAAGCAGAATAAGGGCAAGATCGCCGCTTGGCACTCAAACGGTTAAGAAACGTCTCCTACGCGAATGCTCCTACGTCTCGTACCGTCGTCTCGCCTAATTAAAAATGTTTTGCTTCCGTCCGCAAGCGCGTTGTCGCTTTCGGTGCATGCATAAAATCCGTTTGGCCCTGTCCCAAGTGCTCGTTGCCACACACCACATGCGTGCATTGTATGTAATCTATTCGATAACGAGGAACTGACCTTTGCCCTTGGGCGAACTCTTCTCGCACCTTCTAGCCTTTAGTCACCTCCTTCGAGCGCGCAACTTCCGGCGAACAGGGCGGAATGGAGGATCGGCCGCGAAAACCGATCGCTCGCGACATACCCTAGGGTCGATATGCGCCAAGATCGATAGTACACAACGAGGACGCGACGGCGATGCTTCGATACGCCGATCGCGGGCAAGGCGCGAGCTTACGCATTCCAAACGGATTATCATTCGGCCCGATGCGTCGCGCGTACGTCTCCAAGTGTAAGAGCGCTTTTGCATACCGACGGCGCCGGCGACGACACCGATAAATATTGATACCGATTTTAACTCGTGCCTATGTTCTCGTTCGATCGTCGTGCGCTGTCGCGCGAGGACGCTCCGGAAGAAAGGAAGTAAGGAAGGAAGGAAGGAGAGAAAACGGCAAATTGCGAGGGAAGTTGAGGAACGTAAATTCAAAAGGACTTCGTCTAGCTGTAGGTGGGCGTTGCAAAATTCAGCCGCTCTTGAAAGGTTCCTCGCAATTTTTGTTTTTTCGTTTTCGACTTTCCTTCTTTTCATTCATTTTTCTCGTCTCCTTCTTTTTACGCTTATCCTCATAAAGCTCCGAGAGGATGCTCCTTTGCCACGACGCAACGCGAACGAGAAGAGAGCGTCCAGGAGTAGACGGACTTTAATATGATCCGTTTACTTTACGAGCTTGCAACTCTTCATTTCGCGAAGCTTCAGAAACTCGCAACATTGCTGCAACGTGGATATTGAAGTTGGGGGATCTCGTGCGATTTTACGCTCTCCTGCACTCTCGGTATACGAGGCTGCGCCCTACCTCTCCCGTTTCCTATAAATAATAATCGAGCGAACGAGCCTGCAGCTGGAAATCAATTAACGTAAAAGAGAAGTAAATCCAAGAGATCTAAACGTATCATTAGCAAACGCCTCGTGTGTCCATCCTACCCGATCCTCGTGGAATTCTTACGATGGACTCTACCTCGATGGGGCCACTTTTCTCCTTTACGATATAATCGTCGACGTTAACACTATGCCGTCCGCACGTTTCATCCAAATTTTTTCGCTTGGCGCCGGCGGCTTTTCGAGGATCTGGGAAATATTTCGCTTGCCTAATTGTTTTACACATGGCACCAACGTGGTGCCACTGGCGTTTGTCCGATAGTTTTCGCATGGCACCAACGTGGTGCCACCGGACGGCATAGTGTTAATTTCAAATAATTACGGAAAAAAGAAATCATCCTTCACGATCCTGTTTACTTGGAACCGACGAAATTTCGTCTTCTGTCTGCGAATCGTCGAGCACGCGCGGAACGGGAGAGTGCTCGTGCGAACCTGGCTTTTACCAGCGGTATCATGACCCCGTATCGTAGCGAGGCATGCAAGAGCGCTACGTAGAGGACGTAACGGGTGTACGGAGTCGGCCTAATTACGGGAGGGAAGTACGGCAATGGAGCCACGGGCGCGTGAAATCGGTGCGAGAGATCGGCGCTCGTACGCGCGTGCCCGCGCCCCATAGTCTTGCTTCTTACCTCTTGCCGCTTGCCTCTTGCCTCTTGCCTTCTACACGCTAGGAAAGGTCACGCTGTAAATCCGCCCTTAGCCGACTGCCACGTCATCACGCGACGGAGAATGAAATAAGATCGGTGCAAGAAGAAGGAGAAAAATGAAATCAACGGGACCCTCGTGCGTTTTCTCGCGCTCCGCAGAGCCACACTCCTTCTTACATTCGCGCACGTGGGACGACAGGGAAATTTATGTTTCTGCCCGACTAAGTAGAAGTACACACGCGTGCGTGGCATTTCCGATTCTCTCGTGCGAGGGACACACGGACGATAGCTTCGTTTCAATAGACACGCCGCGAACCATCCCTTCAACTTCCAATCGAGTGCGGTGGAAGTTCAGTGATTATTGCAACTTCGCAAAGATTTCTCCTGGGAGCACCGAGTCCTGGGATCCGTTCAGTCGGTAAGAGGGTAAATTGAAAGTTCTCTTTTGTTTCGTGCCTCTTTCGGAATTTTCGAGCTCGCGCGATCAGTAGCTGCACGTTTGGGGTTTCAGGTCGATGTGACTTTTTTTTTTTTTTTTTGTTTAAATTTCATTTTATCAAGGCAGGTGGACTTAAGCGAGAGGAATGATTCAGTCGTGGGATCGTTTAAACGATTTGTACCTTAGTTGACACCTTAGCCCTTCGTCCGCCTGGAGAATTTCCGTAATGCCGCTCACTTTCCAAAGACGATTTGCACCCACTCCACCGCCCATTACGCCTCGCGACGAATCATTTTCTCGGGAACGAGTCGTCGCCGTTTCGTAATTTGTTATGCCGGATCGCGACGCAAATGTTATCCACTTTGCAATCGTATATCAGCCCCGTCGTAATATACGGTGGCATTCGTACTTGTAAGTCACCGATCTACCGGTATATTCTTATCTGCCCTGTTGCGATAATTGTTGATATATGGTAACATCGTAAAATTGATTTTACTCGCTCGCGCGAGCACGCGCATGCCTGTCTCGCCCATTCTTGACGAATATTTAATTTGAAAAAACTGATTTACAAGTTTTATCTCGTTCTCTTTATCTCGCCGCCGCGAATATCGGCGGATGGGGCGCGGCGCGTGTTGTTTGCATCATATAATCGTTACTTTGGAAATCGAGCGACGCCATTCGTAATCGTAATTACGTCCTTGTCCACTTGCGACTAATTAGGGACTAGAGATCGGCGATTAACGGCCCGTTAATTTGCGATCTGTATTAACGCGCCTTTCGGTGAAATGCAAAGTCATTCGAGATTTGGTTTAATATCGGTCCGCGCATTTCGAGAAGGATAGAAATCACGGCGGAGAAAAGGAAACGGCAGAATGGGACTGGGCCCGACAAAATCCAGTGAATTAGCTAAGATATTGGACGTATCGTGCGAGCGCTTATGCCGTTCCCTCGTTGACATTTGGGAAGGAGAAGAAAAAGAGGAGGACTCGTACAAATATTGGGATTCGCAGATAATTTGCGATACGAGTGGCAGACTTAATAAGATAATCGAGCCGTCCCGAAATATCCGCGACGACGAGACGGGTTCGCCGAGTTAGATGTGCGAATGGTCCCTCGAGCGCAGGGCCCCCGAAATTCCAGACGCGCCGAGGCGTTATCTAACCCGGTGTTCCTCGTTGAAACGTTCTTAGTTAGCCGCTTCTCGCATTAGTCACCACGGGCCGCACGGCGAAAGGTGATTCGCGAGCCTGCTCCTCGTGCCCGTTGGAGAGTACCAGGTATACGTAAAATGGCCACTACCAATTTCTAGCTACGGGGAGAAATTTTCCAGCCGGCTCTATCGACATGAAATCCTTCGAGGATATTGTGCTACAGAGAGACAGGATGGCAAGCGGTATTTGAAGTTACACGAAAAATGGTCAGCATATCTATGCCCTGGCTGTAACTCTAATACCAGGAGCACAGTATATCGAATTAATTCCATTCTTTCCCCAGAAAAGTACACTTCACCTAATAATATCCTCATTTCATTCACCGGCGAGCAATATCGCATCGATGAAAAAAACCAAGGAGACTTTCTACATACTCACAATTATCATACTAAATTCTATTCTCATCTATACCTTCCCGCTCGCAGAAGCACGCGGCACAGGTTCCTTCGGACTTTCGTCGCGCGCTCAGGAACTCGGTGAACGGGTTGCCGGAAACGTTTTACGCGGCTGGTCCCTGCCAGGATACAATTACAGTGGATTCGAAAGTCCGTGTAGCGAGGAAATCGCGTTAATATCAGCCAATAAAATCGGTTGCTCTTTGTCCGGTCTCGTCAGGACAGACAAAATCAAGCTCTTGAATGTGTTCCGCGTGCCGAATGGCGAGGTCGTAGCGTTTGTATGTTCGTGTGTGTGAGAGAGAGGGAGACTTCCAAAGGCAGGAAGACGTTTGGATAGCCGCGAGCCACCATGGATGACCCTGAAAATCGCTACTTTAGCCATAATCCGGCGTGTGGATGCGCTCCTAGGTACTGGCAGAGCCCCTCGGCGGTAGGACCCCGCCCTGGTAGCCGAGTGTGTCCCCCACGCCAGGCCTGCTTCGAGCTCGGAGTCAGGGCTGCCACCACATCCCCGAACTCCCGGGGCACCGAGCCCCGCCGCCACATCCCCGCCACCCGCTTCACCCGGACCTCATTCTTTCTCTGACCGTCGAGCGGTGTAGATCGTGTGCCTGCAACCACGGGAGATACGACGCGCGGCTCGGTCGAATATATCCGATAGTGTCAGACAAGGAGCAGAAAGAGAATACGGAGAGGGAAACGAAAGTTTGCACGCTCGAAAAGAGAAACGAGACAGACGGATAGAGCGCGCAAGTCGAAATATTTAACGGAGACTTGTGATTGGCGCGTACAAAGTTCCTCATTGGTAGAGAGAACACGGACAACACACCCCCTGCGCCGTTTCTGCACGTTCGTTCTTTATTCTCTCTGGTGTGTGCCTACCGGAACACGCTTCGTTCTCTATTCGCGCGTTCGCGCGGCCACAGCCTCGCGAAGAGGACCGTTGAGAGAAAGAAGAAGAGAGAGAGAGAGAGAGAGAGGTGGCTCTTGCGTGGACGAAAAAATACGTTGGCGAAGCCGCGTCGAGAGAACAAAGGAGGGACACCTACTCGAGAATCCGGCGTCGAGTCCCCGGAGAAACACGAGGCGATCGATCTTCTCTTCCCCGGCACCCCACGCTCCAGCGGAGCAGCAGCAGGGCGCGAGCCTCTCCTCTCCGGTGAGATTATCGCTAGTGAACTTCTTCGTGCAATACCTCATTCGTATAAGGATTAAGCTCGAGAAACTCTATCAATTGGCACGGAATTCTCTGCGTAAGAGAAGGAAAAGCAGGGACTTGAGAAAGAGGGAGGGAGAGAGAGAGAGAGAGAGAGAGAGACCCTGGATAAAGCAACGGCGGCGGCAGCAGCAGCAGCAGCATCAGGATAAAACGCGATTCTCCTGCTACGCCGCTCTTCTTTCGTGTTCGCCGGAATATACACCGGCGGGACGCGCGGAGAAAGCGAGAGGAAAAAACCGGCGATAGTAGGAGAAAGAAGAAGGAAGAGAGGCGAAGGGTACGTGAGAAGGAGGAGGAAGAACTGCGCGAAGGAAGGAGAAAGGGAAGGGAGACGGTGATAGGAGAGAGCGCGAGGAGGGCGACTGGAAAGGGAGAGAAGGAAGAGAGAGAAAGAGAGAGGGAGAGAGTTCGAGGGAACGAGTGAGCGAGCAATGCGCTGGTGACAGAAAGACGGACAGACGGGCGGACGGACGGACGCTTCCCCTCCGCTCTCGCTTCTCGCCAGTCGGTCGCGCGTTACCGAGCGAAGTGGATGAGTTCGCGAACGCGCTCCCGCTAAAAGCTTTTTCCATTCCTCGTACCGAGAGAAAGAGACTTGTGATCCTCGTGCCGTTACCAGAAGGAATCTCTCGCGGCACCGGATTTTTTGTTCGCGCCTGTATACAGCCCCCAGTGACGAAGAAGAAGGTAGAGAGTAAGACGCTCGTGTTCAACCGGGAAGGAGAAATTTGGAAAATTTTTGTTACTCGTGAGCTCGGTACGAGAACGACGCCGTCCTCTCGTTTCCATTGGAGTTTACCTACGACGCGCGCTCCTCTCGCTTTGCTACTTTGGAGTGTGTTTTCCTCGCGGGACGCCGGCGCATCTGTGGAACGGGGTTTTACCACGAAAGCCGCTCTCCATCCTTTTTACAACGCCCTCGAGAATCGAGGTGAGTACATTGTGTCGTGAGCGTAGAACGCCGTAGGACCGAACCTGGGGACCGAGAGTGAGAGAGAGAGAGAGAGGTCTCTCGGTGAGAATTGTCCGAAGGAATCCGAGCGCGTCGACTCGACTCTGAAACGTTCGCGGTGACTCTCTCAATTCGAATTTTCCTTCATTTTCATTTCAATATTCGCGAGTGACGATGGTATTTGGTCGTGCACGGTGTTAGGATTTATTGGTTATTCTTAGGATTTGAATTTTCGAGATGCTTAAACGCGAGTGAAAATTCTGCGGACGGGGAAGAGTCCCTTTTATTTGATTTCGTCTTTTTCCTTCCTTCCTTCCTTGCTTCCGTAGTCCTTCGGCACGGAAATTGTCGGTGGGTGTCGCGCACGCGCGGCCGATCGCGCGTGAGGGCTTCCGCTCGCAGTTTCGGAAGGTCCGTACCCCCCGCGCCATTTTGAAAATGGGCAGAGCAATCGATATAGCGGACGGCGCACGCGAGCCGGCTCTTGAGATTTCCACAGGTCGTCGATTCCCGTTTTCCGTGCCTCGTTTTCTTCTCTCGCGCGAGTTTGCGCGGACCGTGAAGAGGCTTCGAGGAGAGTGTCTCGTAACCTTCCACGCGAGGTGGAAGCGTACGGTACAAGGAGTAAATTTGTTCGCGGGGATCGAAGGATCATCCGGAGTAGCGGCCGGTTACGCCATCTTGATTCTTCCCCCTCCCTTTCCGTCGTTCGCCTCGCCGGTTCTTCTCTTCTCTCTCTCTCCCTCCCTCTCTCTCTCTTTCTTTCTCTCTTTCTCTTCCTGTCTCTTCGTTCTCTTCTCTCTTCCTCCTTCCACGCTCGCACGGGCTTAACCCCAAGCGATCGACCGCGCGCACGCACGATTTCGAGATTTCCAAGCGACCTTTTCCTTCTCTCTTTCCCTCTCATTCTCATTGTCATTCTCATTCGAGTATGTCCCTTCTTCTCCTCGGCCCCCGAACTTCTTCACTGCCTTGATTCACCTCCTCTGTCTCGCTCTCTCGCTTCTCTTATTCTCCTCGCGATATATCCATCCCCCGGGGTCTTCTCAGCTTTTACGAGACGCAGTTTTCTCCGCGCGTTACGAGACTCTCGATCGCGGGTGATTTCGTTCCTTTTTACGCGGAGTACTACGCTGTAAAGGTACATCGTAAAGGAGCAGGACCGGAGGGGTGGTGGAATGGGGGCGAAGGTGCACGAATGGGTTTTCGTTAGCGAATTCGAATCTAATGGGAGGAGCGGCGCGAGTCGGGTGGGGACTCGGGGAGGGGAGGTGGAAGTAAAAAGAAAGTAATAGCGATGGAGAGAGAGAAGGAAGGAAACTACTTGCCAGGCGGGTGCCTTCAACGGACGCTCGCTCGCAGTTTGCCTTCGATCTTTCTACCTAGCGTGCGCGCGAGAGAGAGAGGGAGACCATTCTCTCGATTTCTCTTTCTCTCTTTCTCTCCCTCTCCTTACTTCTCTCTGCCTTTGGTGTGGATTTTGCATAGCAGGCCTCTACCTGCCTCGCATTTAAAACGCAGTCAAGGCTTCCACGGAAGCGATTGTTGTCGCTCGGGGAACGGCGGCAGCTTGCCGCGCGGAGAAAGGCCGAGAAAATCCTCTGGCTCTACTGGCACGCTCGTTCGAGGACGTTTTCGCGTCTTCGCCCGCTTCTTTCGCGTTACGCCAACGACCGCCGTGGTGGCGACGTTCTCGATTCTCTTTTTCGCATTTTATTTCCATGCCACGACCTTTTCCTTTTCTTTCTTCTTCTTCTTCTGTTTCTTCTCTCCGGTTCTTTTGTTTCGCGCGGTTCGACGACACTGGCCAGGTTCGTACACGCCCTGGTTCGTCGAAAAGTCTCGTTAAGAAATTACGAGCGACAAAGGGACCCCGTTACGGCGTTACACTTAGGATTCCGTGGTTACCGTTCCTCCGATCCTACCGTCCAATTTATTTCCCGCTTCGTTATCGTTTCTTCCTTTGTGCTTGGGTTACGTGGTAAAGGAATGAATTCCTGTCGGTAGAAGGAAAATTGTGAGAACGGATCGGTTAGGGATTACAGTGGTTTTCAACCTGTGATAGGTGCCCGTAGTCTCGAGAATAATCGAAAGGTCTACGGGTGTACGCGAAAATTCGTGGTAATAATATTAAGAGAAAGAAAAATGATTTAAATGCAAACGTGTCTTAATAACCTGCATTGCCACTGTTACTACTCCAATAAAGGATATGTCACAGTGGTTCTCAACGTGTCGTAGGTGCGGGCAGTCTCGAGAATAATCAAAAGGTCTTCAGGGTTGCGCGAAAATCCCTGCTAACGTTAAGAGAAAGAATAATTATTTAACCTCGTGCGTGCCTGAATAACTCCGTACTGTCGCTATTTTTACTCCAATAAAGGAACGCGTGGTAGGAATGAAAATATAATAAGAGGTACACGAATAAAACGCGACATCCCGTAATTCTTAGGAACTCCACGGATATTACCATGCTTCGCCCAATTATTAAACAAAGTGCGCAACGTCCTGAATGAATACCGAAAGGACCCGGTAGGTCGAATACCCCTTACGTATTCTTTGCTCACGAATATTCACCGTTGAAACGTTCATCACTCTATGCTCAACTTAAATTGCACTTCTCGGCTTATGCCAGAGCTCGTGTCCCGCAATTTTTATTTCATCTTTCGTCGCGCCACGAGTAAGAATATTGGCAACGCGGCGACCATATGTCGCGCCTACCTTGACAAAAGTCTCTCCCCCCCCACTCACCCTACTTAATTACGCCTTTTACGCAATTCTTACGTGCCCGTACACGCGCGCGTTATCGTCTCGCTTTCGCAACTCGCGCGCACCGGTCTCAGGATCCCCCGTGAGTAATAATTCCACGACTGAATCACGTTTCGTCGAGCGCTCGCTCGCTCAAGCGAAATCCGACATGCATATTAGCTTCCTCGTGAGCGAGAGGCGCGCGCGCGCGATATCGGAGAAATTATGAGGCGCACGGACCGGACGGACTGACGGGACGGACCGAGCGAGCGAGCGAGCGGCCAACCAGGAGGACAGCAGAACTGGATGGCTTGGGACGGGGGACGGAAAGCGCGAGGCAAAAAGGTTTCACCTCGTCGTACGAGGCTCCTTGGGTTGCACCTGCACCGGAACTCACGGCCGCAGCAGCCGCCAATCGAACCTACACGCGAGAGGACGCCCTCGACGAATATTTTGCGATTCGTCTCGGCGTTCGTGTATTCGCTCCTTGACGCTGGCTACGCTCCTACGTGTATCTACGACGGCTCGATACTTCCTTTTCTCCCTTTCTCTCTTCTTTCTTCTCTCTTTCTCTCTTCTCCTCTTCTCTCTTCTCTCTTCTTGTTTCTCCCAGCTGTAGCAGAAGTCCTCTCTTTTCTTGGCCTTCGTCTCCATATTCCAACTTTTCCTCTCTACTCCGTTTCATCTTGATACACTTTGCTCTCTTTCTCCCCACTTTGACACTCCGTTCTTTCTTTCTTTCGTTCTTTCTCTTGATCTCAACGCGATCGCGACTTTCTCTCTTCTCAGTCGATCACCCGCTCTTCTTTTTCTTTTGACTTTGACGCGCCTTCTTTCCTTTCTTTCTCCTCATTTTTAGGCACGACCGTAAAGGGAGTGACTTATTTTAATACGCTCCCTCCTTCTCTTGTTCTCGACACCCTCTCTCTTCTCTCCTTTTCTCACTTTATTTATCCCCCACCCGCCAATTCGGCCTTTCTCTCACTCACACCCACTCTTTCTCTCCCTTACTCTCTCCTCTCCTTCTCTCGCGACTACTCCGTCCCCGCAATTGGCAGCAACCAGTTTCAGCAACGGCAGCTCTCCGCACCCCATCCACCGCGATAACGGGTCGTTAACTTGCCCACATCTGCCTTTCTCTCGTTTAAGAACACCGCGCGCGCGTGCAGACTCCTCGGCGAGGAGGAGGAACGATGAAAAGAGCTGCTGCTGCTGCGACTGCTGCCGCCGCCACCGCTGCTCCTCTCGCGCGACCTCGTCGTACGTTCGCCACAGAGCGCGAGTTGACCAGTCGAGTTCTCTCGCCGCCTTCTTCGTCCTCTTAGTTCGCTTCTTTCGCATCGTCCACTTTTCGTACGCCTCGTCTCGGGCCTCCGTTTGAAGGAGGCATTTTTCGACTCGAGCATTTTTTTTCTTTCCCCCCCTTTTCCTTTTTTATCCTCAATGGCCGCGTCGAAAGAGAGGAGAGGAGCGAGGCGAAGAAAAGGGGTACTTCTTTACGCGCTTCTATATGATGCGACGATGAGATTTTTCTGTTCTTCAATTGTTGGCCGAATATTCTCGCTTTTTGTTTCCTTTTTGAAATTTCTTTGTGACGGTGTAGAGCCGGCTCAGTGCTCATCTCTTCTGTATATTCACAGGAGCACATTGTGGAGAGTTTAACGATTGCGCTATTATTTTGGATCGATAATTAGTTTCTTTTTTTTTCCGTCCCCCCAATATTCGAGAGCACAAAGAGCGAGCCAATTATGTTTCCTTTTCCTTGCTTCGCTTTGTTCGCGCTCCGTGCTATTTTTCAATCGCTATTCTTTTTCCTGCTTTTCCCTCTGACCCTCGCCTTCCCTTACGCGCCTTTAATTAATATCCACCCGATATTTTTGCGCGCCATGTAAACACTCTGGTGAAGTACGCGCCGCCTGTTGATTCGTAAAAAAAGAAACTCGATGCCCGCTGCTGATATCAGCACGAGTTGTAGCGCGTTACGGAGATTAATTTTAATTTAATCAAAATTGAAACGACCTACCTAATGGGGCCTTCACGATGGTTTTCATCAAGCCGGGCAATTTCAGCGACAATCGGTTTCGATGCTCGAAGCACGTTGGCTTTTTTGTCTCTGAATAATTCGAATTCTCCTGTTTTACATCGACACGCTCTTTTGCGCAAGCTAATAAAATCCGATGTTACGCCTGATATAATTAGGGCATAAAATTGATAGCCTATTCGTCTCGAATTCGCAAGTTAGGATAAAGTTACGTAGGGAGAGGTGAACGAACTGTGGACATTGGAGATTCAAACGCGGAATAATTCCAGGAAGGCTATAAAATTTCAAAATCCACGTATTACGCAGAAATTCCATTTGACTGTACGCGGCACGCGCGCGAACCGGTATCGACCCTAACGCTACCAAAAGCGGTCAAATGACCGATCGACAAGGGGAATTTACATATGGAAAAGAATCTTCGATTCAATCGGCGTGGAAATAATTTCGTCATTACAGTGCTCAGTCGGTCTCTGTGAAGCTGGCACGACATTTTGGAAATAAAAAAAGGAGCAATAATAGTTCCAGTAGCACTTTTCATAGTTGTGGAGTTCTTGATAGAAAATAGAAAGAGTTTCGCACTTTTAATATTCAAAAATAGCAAATGGAAATAGCTTCCCCTCCAAAGTATAAAAGATCAGTAAATAACGCTACTTTTAGCAAGAGTTCCCGTTAGTTCTCATCGAGTTTCATTACTCACAGCGATTAAAAAAAAAATTTCGACATTTACGCATTTTTCATAAATTTTGATTACTATACTCGATACGACACTCGGGGGAAAAGTGTCGTGCTGATCATTTCTTGGATAGTTTTCCATAGATACTGATAGCTATAGCAGAATTCCGACATTAGGCGTAGGCAATATACTGAACAGTTGTTCTGAGTTTTGTTACACCGATATAAAGAATCGCGCGTATACTAATTTTGCTATAAAGAACGCTTTAGTGTACACTTTTTAAATTAGCGTTGCCAATATAGTGGTACTTAGAGAATAAATTTACACACAGAAAAATTCCAAGAAATGATCAGCACGAGACATTTTCCCGAATGCCGTGGTGGCTTCGAGGATTGAAAAATTGTCTAACCCATTGCCGCACACTTTTAGTAGCCGCAACTTTTTATAGCCGCAATTTGCCTACACATTGCCAAAACATGGACGGCTATAGCCGTAGTTTGCGGCAAAGGGTTAAAAATAGTTAGCGGCTGGAACTCTGCTTGAAAATGATTGCAAGTTTCGCGAAGTTTCTTTGCTATTTTTCGATATTAAAAGTGCGGAACTATCTATTTTCTCTGAAGAACTCTAGAATTATGGAAAGTGCTACTAGAACTATTATTGTTTCTTTCTCGTTTTCATAATGTCCGTGCCAGCTTCATAGACATGCTCCGTCGTCGCTACCTTTTCCTCGTCATTTTCGTATCGTGCTCCACTCCAAAACTTGTTCGCGTGCCAATGATTCGTCGTCACTACTTCCGCTCGCAGCTGCGGTTCTCCACTTAGTGTCATCTGGGATGACTCGTCCGAGCGTAACGAATAGCGCGTGTACTCGAGTAACTCCGCAGGGAGCGTAAAGGCAGATTCGTGGAAGCGGAGTAGAATCGAAGGGAAGGCGAGCGTTGCGTCGTTCGAGCTCTCGACACGAATCGAGAGATGCGGGTGCGACGATCGATCTTCGATCGTCGTATCCACGTCACGCGTGTCTCTCTTCGCTTTCTCACGGAGAAGAAACTGATTTATGGGACAAGGGCTCCTATTACCTAATGGCTCGGGCCTCTGTGACTGTCGGTAACTCCGCGTGGACGGTAACATACGACGTATGCGTTCACCGTGTTGTTATTTTGACAGCCTCTTAAGCACTGTTTATTCTTAGTTGAAACTAATTTCTTCGGGGGAGGGCAGGTAATGGTTAACAGGAACGTTCGGTGCACACTCACAATCCCGTGCTTTGAGGGCGTGATTCGTTGTTTTTACGAATATTATATTACAGAATTCAATACGGAGGATATGCTAGTGGACGATGAAATTGGTGTATTTGTTGGTTTTGGAATTTGTAATTTGAAGCTTCCCTGGAAGCTTCGTAAGCATCGTCGCGGTAATAGTACCGCGGTAGAATGAATAAACGGAAATAACTAAATAAATTAAAAGGAGAGTCGCAACGACTGAATCGAGTGCCACCATCTACACGCACTCTCCGGGAATAACAAGTCCGGGCCGGTGCACGTGCACTCGGTTTCCCATCAGTAGCAATTTTTCACATTTACATTCTTACTCTCTACGTTCACACCCTCATTTTCGAGGATAAGGCCGAAGCGTGACATCCGAACGCACTCCGGTACGGTAAGCTACTTTATCTCCCAGGTTCCATCTTCGTTGGGAGTAAGTAAAGCCGCTTTGAAATTTTCAAATTCTCCCGGAGGAAAAGTTCGTGGAAAAAGTCGGTAGAAAAGTTTCGTGGGCTTGACGCGTCCCGACCAACGACCTCGCAACAACGTGCTTATCGGCCGGTGAATTCCATTTTTGCCTCTCGCCTCCCGTTCACCGCTTAGGCCTTGTGTTTGCAGGAGTTTTAGGCAGGGCTTTCTGCCGACTTTTATCCTACCAGCCCTCTCTCTCTCTCTGTCTCTCTCTCTCTCTGTCGTTCTTTATCGTTGCAATCCCACGGGAGAGAAGAGAGAGTTTGCCTTTCCGTTTACACGGTCGAAAGAGGGTGGAGAGTGGTGGGCCACGCGCCTCTCCCTCCTCGTTGTCGTCCGTTCGAGTTTCATTGCCGCCACTCTTTATTCCAAGCCAGAAATAAACCCCACATATATATCGTTCTCGTGTTCCGGATATACCACTATTTTTTACCCTCCATCTGTTCTCCCGCCCTTTCTCCCTTTTCCGCTCCTACGCGCTACGAGAATTCCTCTCTCCTCTCCTCGTCCATCCTTCTCTCAAGCTTCTCGCCTACTCTCTCCTATCTCGTCTCTTACTTGCTTTTAAAGCCCTTCCTCGCACCCTTCTTTCCTTCCTTTGGAGGAAGCGTTCGAAGCGTCCGCGTCCTTCGGCACGCACGCCTGCACGCGCGCGGGTACACGTTTATTCGCTCGATCGCTCACTCGCTTACTCGCTGCGTCTTATGCAGGACTCGCAGGGTGGCTCGATCTGCCCTCGGGTTCTTTCTCTCGTTATTTCTCCCTTAATTAAAATTAATTAAGAACTCTTTCTTAATCTTAAGAAACATTCATTTTCCCTTCTTTCTATTTCTCACTTTTCCTGGCACACCTACATACTTACACTCGCCGATTCTCTCCTTTACGGTCTAGCGAAACTCTTTTATTCTTTTCTCTTTTATTCATCCCCCTTACTCTCTCTGAATGCGTGCTGGCCTAAGTCCGATTTACTCTCTCGCACCCGCGTCCTGCTTATTTATTGCTTCTCCTCTTTTTCCTCTTCTTCGTCTCCTCTCCCTCCTCTCGCTTGGCTATATCTACCTCTACCTCTACCTCTTCCTCTTCCAATTCCACGCTCTTCCTCTAATTTTTTTTCACACACAGCAGACAGCAGACCCGCGCATGATATATCCAGCCATTTACTCGCGCCTACTCTCTCCTTCCTTCGTCTCTCGACAAACTCATAATTCTCAATTTCGAGAATGAGCCCAGATGTGCGCCACCCTCGTTCCTCGGCTGCCTCCTTGCCCTTTATTCTCATCCCTCCTCGCTTGTTTTCTTCCTCGTTCGCTTACTTTTTCCAAGCGAGGACGAAACTGCCTCGTCTGGAGGAAGTCGGAAATTACACGTGGGGGTAGGGTCGAATTGATGCGCGCGATCGATCGCGGAGCACACACGCGGGCCTCGGGCCTTCGGATTATCGTCGCGCTTGTTTTTGCAATTTTCCGCGGCTGGCTCACGAGAACAGAACGTCGACGGATGGGGGGGGGGGGGGGGGAGTGAACGCATCGCGAAAAAAGAATTCTTTGTTTCGCGCGAGTTCCTACGTAGTTTGCTTAATGAGCTGGCGGATGTGACTCGGTGACAAAGCGTTTAAAAGCGTGCGCGGCAGTGCAAAGTCCAACGCCGTGAGACGATTGAGCCTTCTTTCACGATCACGTATGAGGAAATATCGAGAAAATTTGCTCCCCCAAAACACGATATTTCTAGATCATTTGTAAATATCGGAGAATTATTATGACACGCGGGTGATCTCGAAGCATTTTATTTTCTTCGTCGACATTCGGCTTTATTTTAATCGTGAAAATGAATACGGAGAAATTATCGTTGATTCTCCCCGGGAAAATTATTTCATCGGTGAATTTTGTTTTCTCATTTTCTAGCGTGTCCTACTTCGACGGTTTTCCAAGAGGCCACATATTTTTTCTTTCTCGTTTTGTGGATTGCTCGTACGTGATCGCATCGCCTAAGAATTTCTCGTGCGCGAGCTCCTTCTCCGACGATAGCAAGCAACGTCGTTAAAAGCCTCGATAGAGAGCCTGGGATGATGGCAGTGACCTCTCGGCTCGCGGTGCGCTTATTAATCCATTGAGCGAGATCGACGAAAAGAAATCTCGGTGCGGGTATCATTTGTACTCGCGACGCGACGTGAATGGACAATTAGTTGAGTCCGTGGCGAGTCGGCGGGGCCGGTTGAGACGCGCAAAAAGGGATACGGAGGCCATCGAGATAGTCTGCGTACCATAGATTTAACACTAGGAACTACCAAGCCGGTTAAAATCACTGGCCAACGAAAGAAGTTTCCATACATAAACCAAAATTGGTAGTTCTAATGTTAAAGAGAAATTCTTGTGAAAAATTGACGCATCCGGTCATTTTGACTGGTCGGTACTTCTAGTGTTAATACTTATTTATTTCTCTTTTTTCTTCCCCTTCGATTCTGCAAAATTCTTTCTCGCGGAATTTCACGGTCCACAGCGTGATGGGCAAACTGTTGATTTTTCAGGTATTTGTATCTTTGCTGCTTTATTTATTTCGATACCCTGTTAAACGCGCGAGATAAGATTGCTAATAATGTTAATAGTGCTGGTACATTATAGAGACTGTTGAATTTTTATAAGAGGCAAATGCTAATTTGGTGGTTTGCTAATTTGGCAAATTAATTTATTTATATGTTAATTCGCACATGGGACGACCGCGCAATTGTAATAATGGCGAAGCGTGGTAACGGTGACTCTCGTGGAAATCATCGGCTTAGCGAATGTCGGATCATTCTCCCGAGCCAGTGACTCTGTGGAATGCGCGATGATGTCATGGTCATTCTGCTTGCTTTTAGAAAATTGTTTCACGCCGAGTCGTCGATCCCACCTGCTTCGCATCAGCGTGTACCAATTTGAAGAGCGACCAAAGATACAAACGCATTCGTTTCAACGGTAACGCTTAAACCTCAATTGACGATTAACGCAATTCGAAATTAACTTAAACCTCTCAGCTCGTATTTACCAGAGAAACTGCTTCCGAACGACGACGTCCCACATTCGATTCTTGAATTACTCACCTTACCGTCAATTTCACGCTGACGTTCTCTCTACGCGTAACTCAGCTTTCGCAAATAAAAGGATCGTTTTCGTGACTAAATTAAGCGCCGAGTGAATTCCGTTACGGCAACGAGGAAACAAAACCGCCTCGTGACTTTATCACGTAGTTGCAGCCCAAGTGCTGTCATCCACGGTGATTAGAGCACTAAAAATAGATGCCGAGCGACGAGATATGCTCGCATCTCGTGACCTTCCGCTTAAGTCCTCAAATTCACGTGTCAATTCAACAACGAATTAGCGCGAGCTATTCTAAACGGTGTAAAGTAAGAGAACGAAACCACCCCTATCATAGAGAATCGGTATAGTAAAATTATATACAACCCTCGGGGCTCGGAAATCGACGACGCTTCTGGAATCTGCTTGATTTAAAATTTCATCCAAACCCAATGGTGGTCCCTTGGAATCTTGGCACCTTCCTACAAAATTTAGTCTTTTAAATCCGAGAAGAGTTCGGCTTACTCTCAACATCTAGATCGTTTCCGGTGAATTTCACTAGCCGAAAGACCATCCTCTTCCATTGGAAAGTGATTTCACAGAAAATCACGGGCCTCCGGATTCTCCTTCCGGCCATGAAAATTTCCCACGAGCGAACACGTGTTCCGCGCCTCTTCCTTACTTTTGGTCTCTCTCTTCGACGAAGTCGAACACCCTCTGGTGCACGAGACACGTTCCGTAGGTCTTCGCCCAGGGCCCAATCTATTTTTTACCGTAACGTGTTGAGGCTGGCCGGTTTCCGAGACCCCTCGGGATCCACGTGTGCGTTCAGCGTGGTGGCGCACAGGACCGGGACGGAATAACATAAATATTTGTGAAAATCCTTCTTCCTGCGTTCTACGGCCACCCTACGTGCACGGGCCGCGCGCTTGCTTAACGATTGCACGCGCTTTCTCGTATCTTTACGAGTGCACCGATATGGCCCACACGCTCTCCACTTCCCTTCTCGGGACTAGTTAGAGTCCGCGAACGATTTAGAGGGATTTTCGATAAGCTACCGTGCACTTGTTTACCGATGCCGGAAGCCGCTCCTTCGGATTTCCATGCTTTTCAGGAGATTTATTTGTTTACTCGTCCACGAGGCTTTCTTTTCCCTTCTTCTCGTAGGATTATCCTCGAGCACGAGTATCGGCCTTTGTCGCGGGATTTACGTTCTCGATTGTCCGTTGGGATTGTTAGGCAGATAAGGATGCTAATCGATTGTTGGTATGTTCCATAGTGCTTGTAAAAGAAACTGCTCACTTTTTACGGTTCTTTTCTCATTGTCAGTCGCGTTTGTGTAGTTTACTCATATGTAATGTCGTATCACGCGTGCGGAACATGCTTTGTAAAATTAGGGTGAAGATTAGCATCAAGGAGAGATTATCGTGAGATACTTCGGATAGAGTTATCGTCAAAATTCGTTTGTCAATTCTTTTATGTGTAATGGCTCGTCTTTTGTAAAAGATCGCACGGACCGAATATTTTATACAAGATCTTGGGCAAAGATAACGTCGGCCTTATGCATTCACCCTTTGACTGCTAAAGGCGTATACAGGGTGGGCCGGTTTCAACTGTCATGGCGAAAGCAGTGGATAGAGCGACTTAAAACAAACAGAAAAGTCCTGTGCCGTTATTCGATATTCGCAATAATTATCGAGATATTAATTGTTGAAGATCAAAGGAAAGGGCGTTGGGCAAAATAGCAGCAGGAGCAGCATAATTACCGATTATTATTGAAGGAATGTACAACTTAAGTTAAGTAAATTAAAGTAGCTTATAAAGTTACTTAAGATAAATAAAGAAAATGGATATTTCTAATTTATTTGCCATTATTATATTTTTTAAACTGCAAGAATGGTATCAAATTTGCGGGTACTGTTTTGGTCAGTAATCAGTGGACAACCAGTCGCAACGACTGACATGCGAAAAAACGCGCCATCCATATTGATGGATTCGTCCGAGAGCGCGCCGCAGTCAAAGGGTTAAACGTCTCAATGTTTTTCTTCACTTTTTAATAAACATTCGCTTCGCTCGTCGATTGTCTAAATAGTTCTGCGTGATATGAAATTCACTTTGAGACGTGAATTCAAATGACAGATCTATCGTTTATCTTTTTCTTGATGGTTCCGTGAAATAGAGTGTGTTGTTACTCTCGTATTCTCGCATACGGAAACGATGAGAGATGGGTTGGTGAGAGTGTGACGTCCATTAAAATGTAGAAGCACGTGCACAGGTCCCCGTGGTGATCGTGTAGGAAGGAACGAAGCGAGGAAGTTCGAAGGGTGGGCGAGGTCCATTTTCTCGTATCTCGTAACGCCGCGTATCCCCTTTGTGTTCCTGCTACAATTTGTACGGGAAATTTCGTAGCAGGGAATGGCAGAAATGGAGTTCCGCACCGCAGGAGGGTGGTGACCATCGCCATTGTGATCTATTATTTATTTCATCGCATTAGGTGTCCTCTAATGCAATAATCCGAACTCGAGATTGGGGTGGACAGCATCGATGTCTTCCTACGATTTGCAGCATCAATAGCACTTCCGTATGTATTCGTAGGTCGATCATTTTCAGATGTGCGTCTAAATTACTTTCGGCTTTGGGCACGTTCCGAAATCAATATAATCGAACCCATAAAATGAAGGGTGAGAAGATTCATGCTTTTTTATTTAATTTAACAATATTTCAAACTCGTATACGTAATTCGTAGAATCCTTCGCAGTTTCGAGCGGCCTCGGGCAAACATTAAAACTCATAAGTATCCTTGCAAAAAAAAAGGAAAAAAAAAAAAAAGGAAAGAAACTTCCTCGTAGCTGGGCCACTGGTGGCAAACCAGCCAAGCCTACCACCCGCATTTTTTCGCATTTCCACGCAAGAAAACGCTCGCCATTCGCGAACACTTTTCATTCACAGCACGCGTCATTGAAAACTTTCGACGCGCTTTTCCCTTCTCAAAATCTCCCACCAGTTCTACGCACACAGGCACACGCGGAGTTGTACGCATGAGCATTGGTCTCGTGTGAACAACGTGTCGGCCGGGTGTCACGCCAGAATGAGCCTATTGCATTATCGCGCACGCGTGTTCCACGCGAGGTGGCTTTATCCACTGCTGGAGACACACTAATAGATGCACAGAGTCGTCGGTCTCACCCTCGTGCATACATACGGGCGAAATCGGCCTCGCGTACTCACACGGACATAGTCGAACTCTCACACGAGCGCACACCGACCTCCACATTGAGATCCGAAAGTGCAATGCACCGTGAATAGGCTGCGCAGAGACAAATGCGACTATTCAGTGGCACAGTGAGAGACGTCGATTACGACGACGACGACGACGACGACGGCGGGCGTCGAGGTCGTTGCCTACGACGGTGGCGAGAGGGAGGTGAAGAGGAGAAGGCGCAGACGCCGCGCTGTCTCCACTCGAATGTCTTTTCGGGGTAAAGCTCGACCGCAAACAAAATCGAGAGGTGCTGCCAGCGGGCGCGACGACCTCTCGGATGCAAAACTGAGGAAGATGGAAGGAAGGGGATAAGAGATGCTTCCTTATTCTCTTTTTCTTCTGCCTTCTCTTTTCTTTTTATTCTCTTCGCCCTTACTCCGCAGGCTACCTTTTTCGCAAAATTTTATACAAGTAGGAGAAAGATTCTGCTGAACTTCTTTGTTGTTGTTAACCTTTTAACGGCGGGAGTGGTTGATGTATCGACCAGCAGTCAGTTGCCCGACTTTAGGAATAATTTATTAAAGAAAAGTATTGGTTTTATGCGTCTAAAATTACAGATCGATTATAACTGAATTTTTCGCGACGTTAAAAGGTTAAATACGAACAGTTGCCCTGATTAACCTGACGCGTTGAGAAAGCCAGAGAATAATTACGATATCTTCGCGAGAGAGAAGGAAAGGAGAATTGTCGAGAGGATTATCCTTCGTCGTTCGTCATCGCGCTCGTTAATGGAAATTCCAGCTTTCGCGATGACGCTCCGTTTATTGTTGACGAGGACCAGCAAGCATTTCGCCGGTCGAAGAGAGAGAAATAAAAGAACCGCGTGAAGCACGAGCGTCGTCGTAGCTGACCGGCGCGTTATTTCTAGTCCTCTTTATCGACTCGCACGATAAGGGCGCCTTTGAGCCGACGTTAATCTTCCGCTCTCGAGAAGAATGCCGATTGAGTGCGCGCGCGCGCGCGTCACCGACAATCGCCGTTGGAAGATTTTTTTCTCTCGCTCGCTTCATTAACAGTTCCCACATAATTAATACCGGAAGGTCTGCGAATATCGCGAGAAGTAGAACAAAGAAAGGGCGTAGGAGAGACTGGTATTGGCAGCACATGTTGATAGGATTTATTAGACTAGCAATTGGTAGAATCAGAAAAAGAAGATCGTGCGAGTGAGCAAATTTATTCGATCACGATTGCATCGAATGCATAGAAATTTCATATTTTCCTCGTATAGTCGTAATCGAGCTTGTTGTACCTCTTTTCGATAATAATTAATCGCTTTAAATGACAGCCGTTTCCCACGATTACCGGAGAACAATAGGCGTCGATCGTTAGAAGATAAATGTGTCACGGGGAGTCCGCGTGTGTTTGAAAGTACATAGAGAGTGATAAGGAATCTCGCGATATCTCGATGCACTCTAGTCGCAGGTCGTCGTCGACCTACCCGATTAAAGGTTGTAATGTCTTCGTCGTCTCACCGCTTGCATCCTCTCTCTCGATTCCCAGTGGATAATCCGGCGATGGGCTTACGAGTTATCGACAAATCGCTTACGAGTAGAGAATTATCGATTCTGTGTCGAGTGTCGGTGAAACGGGAGCGCGACTCAAGTTGGGATACTCTTCTCGGTAGGAGAGACGCGCTGCGAAAAATGAACGGAAAATTTGGGTCGACGAGCATGCTCCTCTGAATTCTTTAACCCGCTTTTTCCACTACGAAGACGCATTTTTAGGCGCGCAGGTCATTTCTGAAAATATTAAGAAACCAATTGACCGTTAGTGTTGAATAATTCATCGAGATCGAGGAAAGTCTTGCCACTTAACTTTTTTCCGGCGGCAAAAAATGCGCGAGGGGGTCTGAAAATTCAGGAGACGAGTTTCTCGGGAGGATTAATCACGTTCGTGTGAATTGCAATTTGCGCGCTTTCTAAATTCATTAGCAATCTGCTGATCCTCTTCGCACTTTTATCGGTTCGCTTCGTCGTTCGGAGGATTATCGAGTGTGCGGCTCCAGCTGATTCGTAGAAAGGATCGATTGGATCAAGATGCGCGGTGATTATTAGTTTACCTGAGAATTGAGCGAACATGCAGCGCCTAGAAGTGAACGTTGGTTTCGTGGTGAGATAATCGTCCGGGATAATCCGCCAAGCATTTCTCTCTCGTCCCGAGACCCGTATTCGTTATGTTCCATTGACCGATCTTCACGTTTCCTTTATGGGTCGACGAAACGCTGCGCGCTGGTTCAAGTAACAACAATCATTATTATTACTCAGTTCACAGAATTCCACTTATGCTTTTTCGCTTGTTCAAAATCGCTCTTACGAAAATTTTAAATAGTCACCCAAGCAAAGCCTCGCTTTATGCCAACATCGAATTACACCTCACGCAAATTCTAATTACATCGATTGTTCGCGTAATCGCTTCTCAGTATGCTTCGCAGACTTCCACTCCGTAAATAGAAATACCTCGAACCTCTCCTCTTCTCTCGGAATAACAATAATTTCTCTCGAAGCTTTCAATGGCCACACCCAACGGAGGGAGCAGAACAAAAGAAATCTTTGAGATCCATTTCCGTAATCACGTTCCACGGCGAGCCTCCTCCTGCACCTTCTGCTTCTTCTTCGGCTTCCTCGATTTCCACTCTGCTTCCATTCTCAAGCTCGTTCTCCAACGGGAGGGCATGTGCATCGCGAACAAAGAGACGGGCCTTTATTTTCTCATCGAGTCATCGTCGAGAGGAGCGGGCGGAACGCTCGTCGTTCCGCACGAAGGAGAAGAAGGAAGGGAAGAAGGAGATGGTCAGCCAGCTGGGCTGGTGGTCGCTGGTAGGCACGAGCGTACGCGAAAGGCCACGTGGGTATTTTAAATGCGCGCCAACTCCTTCGGCCCTTCCACATCAGTCTCTTCTTCCTCTTCTCCCTTTTGTCATCTTCACTTCTCTCTACCTGTGTCGGCGTTTTCCTCTCAGTTGCGGGCGGTTTGTCGCCTGTTCATCGACGTGTCTCTCCCCCCTCCCTGCCTTGGCTCGCTGCTCGCCTATTTCTTCATCCTTTTTCCTACATCCTGACGACCTTTTCTTCTCATTTCTTTCTTACACTTTTCTTCTTTGCTGTTGTTTCTACAGTCGTTTCGGCATTAAAGAATAACGCAAAAGAAGTTTGTAGGTAAACTGGACCGTCCTACACCTCGCAGTGGCTCCAGCGCTCCTCCCACTGCTATTTTGGCCAACGCCCTTCCCTTTGATCTTCCACAATTAATTTCTCTACAATTATTGCGAATTTCCAATAAGGCCACATATTGCTGTTTGTTTTAAGCCACCCAACGTCTGCACGGAAGATTATTAGGGTATTCTGGGGCACCTTGTATGTAGGGTAAGGTTGCGCAAGTCGTAGCACCCCTTAAGTCGTACGTTTTAGATATTAGGCGTAATATCACGCCAAATGCATTTCTTCCGGCAAAACAAGTTACTCCCTAATTAACCACATTGTCTCACACCATGTTCATCTCGTGTGGATACCGTGGAAAGGCCACCTCTCAACAAGGAAGAGAGAGATCCTACGATTTGTACCTATTCTTTCTTGGGTGGTGCGGCTTGCGCAACCTTATCCTAAATGATCCTTATGCCTTACACTTGGTTCTTAGTTGAGATATTGATTTGTCATCGGGTGTTGTTTTGGTTACGTCAGGGATTTTTTTTGTTTTGTTTTTATGCCGATTGGAAGATATTATTACGAATCTGGTAATTATCATCGTGTGAACAGGTGGGTGCAACGGGTGGAGGTCCTTTGTGCATTTTCCGTTCTTGGTCGATTAAGATTTCCTTTGGAGGAATGTCCGACCTAATTAACGCTCCTTTTGAGACTCGATGATTACGTTCTCTCCATTTTCGCCGTTCGCGTCTTCGCACGACGTTTATGCCATTACGCCGTTGGTATTTTCTGGTGGAAAAAACGTGGAATTTTACGAAACGGTATGCGAGCGAAACTACTGCGCTTCTATTTATCTTGACTTTTATCGAACGTTGGCCTTCCATTTTTCTGCAAGGCCCAGGAATTGTCCGATTGCCTTTAACGAATTACGCTTACAAGGAGAGGTTTCAATTTCACCGAATTTGAAATATATCACAGCTAAGCGTCCTTAGAGACTCGTGGTATCGGGAAATACGACAACTGTGTCTAGTTTTCGAGAATATTGCAGTTGAAGTTGGAAATTTTCGGCTTAAAATCACGCTGTAGGAAGCATGAGGTTTGCCAGTGCTCGACAACGAAAGACAGGGAAAGGAGAGAGAGAGAGAGAATCGATTGTTTTTGTCTCGCCAATACGTGCCCGAAGAATAACAGATTGTAATTCCATTTGTATTTTTATTTTCGAAAATTACACCCTGTTATATTTCCCGATACCATGAGTCTCCAAGGGTGCTCAGCTGGGTATATATTTCAAATGCTCCGAAATTGAAAGTGGTGTGATCCATATCTCTTCTTGTTAGACAATCGAGAAATCATATTTTTGTTTCTCATTATACACGGTGTTGAAGATATGGATTCTTTTCTGCGTAAGAATTATTTTTCTTCAAATTCTGTGGGCGGTTATAAAGAGCCGCGCATCGCTCGTAGCGCCTTTCCGGGACGAGCGCACGGAAGAACCATGGAGGGAGGGGGCACCGTTTGTCGATTGCGGCGGAACGTTCCCTTTGTACTTGCGTTATCCTTTGTTTCCCACGTAACGGGTTCTTCCCATATTACTCATTATTATCACCGTTTGCCGAGACCACTGGGTACCGGTCTTGTTAGAAGGAGGAGGAGCGATGGGTGCGCGAGTCTCGACGAAGCGTTCCTAAATACCGCTAAGCGTTTACCATTGCTCGTGGCAAAAAAGAAAAAGGGAAAGCGGACAGACACGAGGGACAGACAGCTTCCTCGAAGCATCTTCCCACGTGCATGCGCGCCCTTCATCGCGTTGGAATAGACACACTCGAGGTTTACTCGGCAATAATCTTACATTATTACTTTAAGTTCTAATTAACCAACGATTATTTCTGCCTGCAAATTGACAAGAGGACAAATTTATGTTAGCTCACGCGTCGATAGGTAAAACGAAGTTAATCAAATGTTAGGTGAGACAAGGTTCATTTCACTGATCTTTATTTCGTTTTACTTACACCGAGAACGATCGGGTACAAAGCGATACAGGGACACGTGTGTCTTTGAAAAGCGGGTTATTACCGAATCTGCTAAATATCACTACGATCTGTCGATACGGTAATATAGAAATAGAGTGGACGTTGCATATGGAGGTGTTCGAGAAACACGCGCATTCCTCCATACATGCAACGTCCGCTCGATTTTCTAGAAACAGTGTGTAAATTCAAACGAAATATTATTACTTCTTCCGTGAACCCTCTCGTACCTTGCGAAAAATCACCTGAATTCTGCGCACGCGAAAGAAAGAGAGACCGTGCGCGGTTGTTTACGTTCACACTTACGCGCCGTGACTTCTCCTTATCTACTGGCCACCCCACCACCCCCCCACCTCCCACCCTCTACGACAATTACGGGCACGCGTGCGCGCGCCCGCTACACATCGTGGTGTGACCGAGCCATGCCAGTAGTCGCTGACCGTCACTCCTTTATTGTTGGTGCAGGTTACATTTGGCAGTCGCGGATCCGGACAGAGCCACTGCGAAGAAGGAAGACAGTAAAGGGGAGAAGAACGAAAGGAACCTCCGCAAGGTAAAAGGAGAAAGGAACCGCGAGGAGTGACACGGAAAGAAAAACGGGGAGCGGCTAAGTAAGAACGAGGGAAGAGGAAAGTCGCGCGTGGGAGAGAAAGAGGGAGTGAGTGAGAGGATCGTGTGAGAAGATCAGTGAACTAAGAGGAGAAGAGAGAAAGGAGGCAAGATGGGAGCGAGACAGAGCAAGAGATCCGTGGACATAACGACGACGCCTAAGAAGGATGGAATACCCTCGGAGGGCGGAG
Source organism: Tiphia femorata (assembly GCA_944319695.1). Classification (NCBI taxonomy): domain Eukaryota; kingdom Metazoa; phylum Arthropoda; class Insecta; order Hymenoptera; family Tiphiidae; genus Tiphia; species Tiphia femorata. The sequence goes on from OX090902.1 coordinate 10,831,232, forward strand.
TGGTCGTAGGGGACGCCGCGGCGCCCGGAGACGGTAAGCTCGAGAGGATCGAGGAAGCAGACACGAAGCCCACCACCAATGGGATAGCGCCCCACACGGAGGTCGCCACCGGCGAGGACAAGGAGGACAAGGACGTGGCTACCGAGAAGGACAAGGAGAAGGTGAGTGCTTTTTACTTTGGTCCTTAGTTTTCCTCAACGTTGATTTTCTACATTGGCTCCGAGTGGCGCACTCGATGAATAGCGAACTCACTTTTTCTTGTAGACCAAACTTGTTGGCTTATGTGAGAAACCTATGCGCGGGTACGGTGCAAGCTTTATTATTTACATTTTCGTGATTCTGCAATTTTGCAATTTCTCACAAAGTGGTATTTGTGAGCTCACGAAGGACCGTGGAGTCCATTGGTCCACGGAGATTCGATCACGGTGAAAGAGGAATTCTTATAAGCGGTAGGAGTGCGTTAAATGATACTTGAGCCCTTGCGATGTAATAGCGAGGAAAGACGAGGGTAATGGACGTGATGGAGGGTCGAGTGCTAAGTCACGTGATCTTGGTATATTATGAGTTTCTTTCGATAAGGTACCATCTCGAAATGTTGGGGCTTGTTTTAAGAGTTGGTTGTAAATTTGAGAATCTCGAAGAAACGTGTTGATTGTCGTTGATAGTTAATTGTTGGTAGCATTCGCATCGTCGTGGGTATCGAGTAGCACGGGCACGATGTTCTTTCGCGCGTAGTTTACCACTGTTATACGAAACCTCGAAGTAAAGTCAATCTTCTCAGAAACTTACGTCGAACGCGTTTTCGTAGAATTTTCTGGTAATATATTGTCGCTTTGTAGGTTATCGGCTTCTGTTATTGTCCGTTATCGCCACTCGTTATGCGACACTTGTAAATAGCCTTTTATAAGCACTCTTATTGTGACGGAATCGTGAATCGCTTGTGAGAAAAGCAATTGAAAGGATGCACTCAAAAGATAAATATTCGACTCCGGTAGAGAGAGACTGACCATGAACGAGACATATCGATTATCGATGGACAAAAACTAATTCTGTTTACCGAATTAATTTCCCGATTGGCACACGGGTGGTTCGCCTACTCGAAAATATTTTTCTCAATTAACTCTATGGTGAAAGGTTGCAGAGATACTTCGCACGGCGCACATAACTAATCAGGTTTGCAATTGCAACGCATTCGAAAGGCATTTTATAACTTCGTGTACGGCTTACCTTTTATACGATCGATTGAATTCCAATCGTTGAAAAATAATCGATTATATGTAGAGAGATACGTAGAGCCCGATAGACGAGCTTCGTTGCAGGACCCGGGCCATAATAGATTATTGTTATTATTATTAACGATCGCATAATTAAATTGTCATTTAGCCACGGACAAAGACGTCGACGAAACTAAGGAAAAAGGTCATTGGGTTTCCTGCGAGAGGAGCACTCTTCTTTTGATGTTCGCTTATTAGAGAATCTGTAGGCAACGAAGGCGACGAATGGAATTCAGAAATTGTCGGGTGCGCCGAGCTCCGAGATCCAGTCATTTTCCAGCGAAGAGAGAAGGAGCGAGAAGTGATTGCGCGCTCGTGACTTTAGTCACGGTTACTCGTGGCGGTGGTGGAGAGCGCGAGTTACTCCTTAATCGTTTTTGTGAAGGAGATAAGTCTAGGGCTAGTTCCAGGAATCGTTAATAATCGACGTATCTCTCGTTGAACCGGCGTTTTTCCGCTTAGTCAACGCTTGTCGAGCCACGACGCTCGATGACTCACTGCCTCCGACCGATTACCAGCTCGATCGAATCTCAGACCGCCAATTATCGATTTTAAGATCATTGATTTCGAGTAATACTGAATGTTTGACGAACGAAGTACACGAGCGGCCCACTTCGTTTTTTCAGGTTTCGTTTCGCGCGTATTTCGTTATCTCTTTATTTTACATAAATGTTTCTCACTTCGATGGTACTCGTGTCTGTTTATTCTTATTCTCGATAGATCGCCCGTAGAAATATTTTCTTATGACTACTACTTTTGATTTTTCCCACAAGTAGTTTCGTTAATTTTAATTATCCTGTCTTTTTTGTGCTTTGAAAATTTAGAAAATAATTATGTCAGAGTGAGTATTATGGTGAGTTATTTAACATCACTCGGAAACAGGGTAAAATTATTTTTCGCGTCTTTACACCTTTATGAAGCATCGTTCCGAGAATGTTCATGTGAGAGACTGGCCGTGCCATTTTCAGCGGGTAGGCAAAATTGAAATTTCCATACCGAGCGCGAGCAAACGAACGCTGAAGTTTTTCGAGTAGGAATGAATCTCGTCGGTTTGATTCGACTCGTCGCGACTAGACACCAGCAGGGTGTGACGCATAAGACAATAGTTTTGCCAGGCCGCGACCGCCGGTGCACGCGCACCTATGCCTTTTGCGAAGCGGCATTCAAGCTTGACTCTTAAAAAGATAATTCGCCGCGTCAGGTGCTAGCCCTGTCCGCCACGGCAGACTTGAAGTGCGTTGTATGTCGTAATATTAATCGGTAACATAGATATAGGAGTTTACAGCTGATTTAATGAGAATCTAACTAACGATACTGCTCCACGTTAAAAAATGTCCCAAGTAAACGTAAAATTCTTTCATATTACATTACACAGCCGGATCTTTAGAACACAAACGTGACAATCGAAAATAATTTGAATTGGAAAGATTTTAAAAAGAAACATCGCATTAAATCGAACATTTTCCTAGAAGCAGGAATCAACTTTTTACCCGAGGTCTTCTTTTCACTAACTCGAATACAATAATACTCGCCGTGAAGTTAGAAAGTTTTTCTGACGGTCGGTTAATAAATTCTTCACTAGAGCGCTTTAATCTACATGTAACACTTTTCGCTCCGCTTCGCGTATGTGGCATTTAACTCTCGACACGCGTGTACGCGTACATATGTTACGAACACACGTGGGTTCACGCATTTCCTTCAAAACTTCTCATTCTGCTTCTTTTTCTTCGAGTTTTCCATTTACTTCTATTTGCTTATCGCGCGCACATTTCTTCCGTGACTTCTCTCATCCTGCTTCCCCCTTCTTACATTCTTCCATTCTTCCATTCTTCCATTTACTTCTATGTGCTTATCGCGCGGCGGATGCACGACTTAGACTTAGGACATCTGGTCGCGCGCACGCTCCTCTCGTATTCTATTCGGAGCCTGACCTAGGCAAAATGCTACGCGCTCGACTAACGACGAGCACTACGACTATGACGACGAGAGCAGCACGACTAGAACGATCAACGTTGGTGGCGAGCATTTCGCGTAAATCAAATCCGTAGGAGGTATTCGCTTTACGTAGAGGATGTACGCAAGTACACGTAGTCACCTTATCGCTCGATAATCTCGCACGAGACATTTTAACGCGAAGAAGAGGAAGGAAGAGAGAAGACTACTTCGTAGATTTAATATATCACTAGTCCAGGTAGGCGCCGAATTCTTTTCAAGTCAACAACTGACATTTGGCCCGGGCAGTTGAGTTTCGCGAACTTCTCACGGACTAGCTTAGAATTTGACAAACTTTGCCCAACGCTTTTCAAATCGAGCGTATTAAAGTAAGGCCATTTTTAACGGAAACGCGGTAATTTTATAATAAACCGAAATTCATTTACTCCATTTCAATTTCCAAGTAATTATCATCGCTAAATGTAGTTTTACTTTTTACACTCGCATTTCGCTTAAAACCTTTCCTTGTCCGTAAACATCCCAAAATAACCTCTTTCCTCTTTTATTCCTAAAATCTCCCCAGCAGAAATTCTTCCGTCGCCACCGCTGATACTATATAAAAATCGGTATCTTATGATCTTCCGGTAAACCGAAATCGAAAAAGGAAGGTAAGAAATCTGCGGCGAGCATTTCACCCGAGAGCTCGCCTCTCCTTCTCTTCCGATCAGGCCAAGCCTGAGCGTTTTCTCGCACGATCGTGTCTCGATCGATCGAGAGTCCGGCGAACTGTCGCTCTCGTTGCCTCCTCTCTCGCGGTCTCGATGCGGTGGGCGCGCGAGTATTCGCGAAACGCTGCCCACGACGAGACGAAACTCGATATTTCCTCGATTGGGCAACCCCCTCGTGGCAGCTGTCATGCACCAGATACTGCGACACGCGAGAGAGAGCACACGCAGACCACCCTCCTTCTGCTTCTTCCTTTCATTTCCGTTCGGCGAGTCGTTTCCTTTCGGACCGCTCGCAATTTTCTCCTTCCACACTCGCTTTTCTCACCCGCCTCTCGCCCACGCGCGTAATTTCACGTGTTCCAAGTGTGTCCCCATGCTTCTCTCTCCCTCTCTCCCATGCATCGTTCTCCATGATTGTCACTCCTCGTGTATCATCTCTTCTTCATTTTTTCACGAAAGCAACGTCACAGTTCGTTTCGACGTTGCAAGGCGAACGAACGAACGTGCTGCTGGCAGACGTGTCGCGTCGCGTCTGGACTAGCGCGCTTAGGCAAACAGTTACGCGCCGGTAAATGTCTAAAGAGATAGCACGGGGGTAGACGTTGACTTGTGACGCGGAAAAGCTGTAATTTCCTCGGAGTACGTGGAGCGTGAATGCGCGGCGGGAGGAGAAGGGAGAAGCGGAGGAAAACGCGTGGGCAAAATGTAACTGTGTATTACGAGGCACTCGTAACTTCTCTCGGTGCTGTCATCGATTCTTATCATCTTATGATTCTTATCTTCCAGTCCGCGGCTTAAATCATCTCGAGAGGAGAAGAGAGGGGGTCCTATCGTTTCCTTTCATTTTCACGGACGATCGCGATCGCGCTCCTCTTGCCTTCGGACCCTCCCGATCCAGCGCGCGTAACGTCCACCGGCTCGATATTAAGGGGAGCAAATCCTTTAGACGCCCGAAAATGAGCCATTTTTTGTTAGGGTGATGAAGTAATCGCATCATTTTTTAAGATGATTTTAACGTATGTTCAAAGAGCTTAAAAACATTTTTTTCTTTCTTTCAAAAAACAAAATGGCGACGTAACAGCCTTCTCCCCGCAGGCGTCTTTCTTGTGCCATCAAAAACGGCTCCACTCCTCACATTTTTACTGCTCATCTGAAAGAGGAACCAAACATTTTTTCCGATTACTGACACATTCACGGGTAGGATATACCTATAAAAGCATGAAAAAGTATGAAATTGAAAATTATGCAGGCTTTGTAACAAAAAAATCAAATTTTCGATCATTTCTTCAACAGTTCTTACCCCCCCAAAAAAATTATGTATCTACGTGAAGTCCTTCAAACTTTAGGTTTGTCCTACCGGTAATATCATAGACAAAAACCTCTATGAATTTCAGTGAGATCGATCGATAACTTCTTGAGCTGCAGTGCGAGCAGTTTTTGAAAATGTAGTTTGTAGATAATCGCGTTTGAAGTTTCAATACGATAAAAATGTAAATTTCAGTGACTTATTATTTCAGTGAATCAATCAGCGATTCCAGGCCCATATAACAACCCTTCAGTTTCCTCAAAAAGCTGCTTTTGCTGTTTTTCGATTTTTTCAAGGTTTTAAAGGATTTGCTCCCCTTAAGGTGTGGGGTGTAATCGATAGTGAGCGTATAACGGAATATTCAATAGAAGGATTCTTTTAGTTGCTTCTGCCATTAGTGATTAACTCGTTGATTTGCGAAAGACGTAACGATCCTTATATATTCCAGTAATCTGTGGAGATTAGAACAAACGTCGAGTGCCGATCGATCTTTGGTTCTGTCACACTTGGTGGAAGTAGGAGCTCGTTAGAGGTTTCTCAGTCACGCGCGATTTTCTCTTCTAGGAAAATTCAATCGCTCGAGTGATCATCGCCCAAATGAGATATCGTTAGGTGAACGGAACATTTTTCAATCGCGACGTGCTCTCACGCGAGGTTTCTTAAATCGCGATTCAGGGAGAGACGCGCTTGTAGCGGGATCGGCGAGGATTTTTGCCGATGAGAAAAGAGGAAAGATACCGTTCGCAGAGTTAAAGTATGCCACTGTTACGAGTACACACTGCTTGTTGGTTTCACTGTACGAGCTGTGTGCTCGCGCCCTGGTAAACTCTCGTGTTCTCGCGACTAACTGTAATCCACCGTGTCTGGTCGACTCCGCAGAACGCGCTGAAAGCGAGGAGGGAGAGGGAGGCCTGCCTTCCTTCTTTCTTTCTTTTGCGCGTGAACGAGGGTAGTCTTCCACCGAATGATCTTTCGCTCGAGCGTCCTTCCTCTGTTTCTCTGTTATCTTCGTCGTTCCATACGTTCCTCTACCTTCCTTCTTCTCGGCACCCAGCGGCGCATTTGACGATCCTGTGTGATTTTTTCCTAAAGTAATCCTTTTTTATTATTCCTTTTCGACGGATATCTTGGGCTTTATAAGAAAGACTTGTATCAAGGTTACTCGTTAATTTAGTTTTTGCCCGTAAATAGACCTTAGGTAAGATAGTTCGCGAGAAAGGGAGATTACACTCGTTTATAAAGGCAAACTTCCGGTGTATGTTGGTTGAAAGTTACGCCAACTTACGGCGAGATAATTGTACGAATACGCGTTTCTTTAATTACGTAAGTGGACGATGGCGGTCCACGAAAGCGGATTTCCATTTAATCGGAATATTTATTCGGCCGGTGGTGGGATTATTTATTCGCTCGCCCGCGCCGCTGCCGGGAGATTTTTTTCTTCTTCTTTGCTCGCGCAATTCCGAGCCGGCGAAGGAGAGCAGGTGCAGCCGATGCTACTTGAAAGTCACCTCGTCTCTCCTCTTGCATCTGCGCACCAGGAGCAACACCTGTCCTCAACACCTCGCCACTATGGCGCCCGGCCTTTCCTCTCTCCTTTACCTTCTGCATTTTCTACTTCATCTCCTCCATCTCCTTCTCAGTCTTCCACTTTTCTACTTTTCTCAGATTTTACATCTCTTCTATTTACTTGGTTTCGTGTCGAGATGCGTTCTTACCTTCCCTCTGCGAGCTTATCTTTTTCTTTTCTCTCTCTCTCTCTCTCCCTCTCTCCTTATATTTATTTTTCTTCTTTGTGCTACGGATTCTTTTGTACATTTTTTATTTCATTCTTCTTCACGGCCTGTTTCCATTGTACTTATGTATATGTTCTTAATAATTTTGGGTGTCGCTCCTCGGTTTTATTAATAAACTCGTGAGATCTGGCGATCAGGCGCCACGACGCTGCAGACTCTTTTTTAGAATCTCGAGGAACGGAAGACGGCCGTGTGCAAAGCGGTCGAGAAGCTATGGGAAACGGTGTTGGGAGCCAAGGTCAAGGCCCGCCTCGCGACCTTGGCCGTGACATCTAGCGCGGTTAGGTGGGGCTCGCATTGGGGTTTCTCTTCCGGGGTGGTAAGAAAGCGAGGGTTACTCGCACGCTCGCGTTCGTTTCACGGAAGAGGAAGAAACCAGGTGTGAAATTTAATTCGAACGAGAATTTTTTTTCCATTCAGGTAGAATTTTGCAAGCCTGCCGAGACACGAACGAAAGAATAAAAATACTTTGCGGGGAAGGAAGAAATTTTTATTAAGCGTCAGGAATAATTTAAAGAGACAATTAGTTTTCTTTTTTTTTTCTGTCAAAAGTAATCGAAGTTGTCGAAATTTATCCGTAGACTTCTCTGAGTTAATCAAGCGTGAAGTTTTAGCGCGGGTACTATTTTACGTGAACTTTAAAACAGCATGCTCGTGAGAAGCATAGTTCCACGCTCTTCCACCGATGTATATGCGACAGTTATTAGGTTTTTACAGAACCATATACGATAACAGTTGAAAAACCTATTTCCGTGCTCCGACAACTGGCTCGCATGCGGCGTGGATTAAAATTCCTCCATTTCTATTCAACATTCCACTTGGATCCACTGCAAGTGTGTGGACCACGCGCGTGTGCTCGGGCTGTTATTAAACTAGGAGAAAGAGATGCGAAGTTTAAACGCTTGCTGAGAGCAACAGCGTGGTGCTCCTTGGTGCCTTCTTCCTCTCGAAGAATGTCGCTGATGAATCATCGTCGCCGTCGTCGTCTCGAGAGGGACTCGTTTTATTAATTAATACGAGACTCTACCCGCTTGTTTGCCTCCACTAATTAAAACGGTGACCCGCCTGAATTCCTTCTAATCTTCTCTCCGGGTCGCGTCGCGTGGAATCTGCTCGCGCGCGGCGCGCACCACTCGCGCTTAATTCTCGTTCCACCAAAGAGAGGAAGAAATTATGAAGGACCAGTTCTCACGTTCCAAATCCGCCTTGACAGATTTTTACTTTCTTCCGTGCTCCTCTCGTGCACCCCACTTTTGCTTCTCGCTTCGTCACTTTATTATTTTAGAATTTATCGTTTAATTGCATATGTATTACATCTCGATCTTCTCAACGAGTTTCTGATACTTTCGTAATAAACGGCGCTTTATACTCTTTTACGATTATTCGATATCGAGTTCTTCTCGTCAGAAGAAATCGAGGGAAAAATAGCAAACGAGTAAAATGAGTTACAAAAGTGAACTAACGAAAGGAGGAGTATAATACAGTTCGGAATATTTTCCATATCACTTCTATCGAAGTCGAGACAAAGAACGAACTGCTTGAAAGGTCGGATCGGTCTGCGGGCCGGTTCTCCTTCCATCACGATGGTTGACCGAAAAATCGAATCCATCGCGAATACGGGCGCGCGATTATCCGCACGAAATCCTTGGAATAAAGTGCGCCAACTTCTCTCTCTCCTTCATCTTTTCTCCACGAAAATGGTTGCCCTTCGCGTGTCGAGACCTCTCGTGGATATCGCCTTGGAGAATTCCAAACTTTTTTTCTTTTTTCTTTTTTACACGCGCCGTTTCTCGTGGTCGCCTTCTTTCCCTTCCCAAGCACCGTCTTCGCGCCTCTTCTTTCACCAACAATTCTCTTTCCACAGAATTATTTTTCCGCGCTGGCCGTCCAGAAGGCTACACTCGTCTGTGATTTCTCGTCGAAGTCCTGTGGCGTCGCAGATACGATCGACGTTAGCCATCGGCTTATCGGCGCGCGCGTGTTATCGGCAAGGCGTGGAGAAGCGGATGATTAAACGCTCGAGAATTCGTCGTAGAAGCTGCTGCACCTGTGCACCAATAGCGCCGCGGCGGCTGTCCATGTGATTTTCGCGTTTCTCTTGTTCCTGTTGTCGATCGTGTTGGTGGTCGTTAGCGTAGTTGGTATCGACCTTCGCGATGTCCTTGACGTGCAGCAGATTTCCTCGAATTTCAATATTGCGCCTCTGATCGGCATACGAGATCGGAGGACGAAACGTGCGGCGATAGAGAAGCCTTGATGGAACACGAGGGGGTTAGAGGGTGAGAGGGTGAGAGGAGAGAGTGGCCGATGGAAGCGCAGAAGGTCGCGTCGAGTGCGGAATAGGAAATTCGAAAAAAATACGCGCGCAGGTGGAAAGCGTATCGACGACGGCCGCGACGCTGGAATGCGATGGGAGGAAAAGCGCGCGCGTTGCCACTTCATTGTTAGTCGCGTGAGTAGGCAAAACGGTTAATTGGATTGAAGCGAATGGGATTGGATACGGTGGACAGCACGCGCGAGAGAGGCGGGAGGGGCCTTTAGATGCGATTTCTCGGTGAACATTCAATTTTCCGGGTGTGCAAGGATTTTCCCCTTTCATTTTATTTCTCCATCTATTCCGTTCATTTCCACGGATCCTCTTTGTTATCGTCGAACTTAACTGTGCAATGGAAATGAAAATGTAACGAGAGATGATGGAGTATGCCTGCAGTTGGTTTGAAGCGATTCTAAACAATAGAACAGTTGTAGGTGGCATTGTTTTTGATCATTTTTCGTTATGTTCGTAGATACAGATAGAAACTTTAACGTTCGAATTTTCTCGATTATAAGAAAAACGAAAGAGAACTTCGTGTATAGGAGAAAGGAAAATTAATGACATTCAGATTTAATTTGTCGCTTTTAAATTACACGGGGAGACAGCTTGTAGACAATTGATTCTTTCCACGCGGCACCGTCTAATCGTTCTCCAGCACGATCTGGGATATAGGTAGCCTCCCCACATTCCCGAGGGAAAGCAAAGCGTGCGTTTAATCAGCTCCGTTTTGAAGGAATCAATTAAATGGCCCCGTCAGGGTTAATTATGCGCGCAAAACAAGCGCGTCTCTTTCTCTTGCCCTCGAATTAGCATAACAGCTGTAGGAAAAAAAAAACTGGTCGATCGCTCGCTAGGCTCGTGCGCACAGTTGTCGCGCGACGAAAACAATCGGTCGCACGAGGGGAAAAATATTCTTGTCGCGTACTTGAGAGTGGAGAGGATGGAGAGAGAGAGAGAGAGAGAGAGAGAGAGAGAGAGAGATAAAAGAGAGTGGAAGTGAGTGGAAGTTCGCCGCATCCTCCACGCATCAGCGAAGTGCCATTGTACTCCGAATGCGGTGGCGCCTACGTCTTTTATTTTGCCAGGCTCTCGCGCGCCAATCGAACATTTTCTCGTCCTCTCTCTCTCTTATCCAGTGGTGCCTCTCTCTCTCTCTACACACACACACACGCACACACTCTCTCACTCACTCACTCACTCACTCACTCTGGTATCGTTCCTTCTCACTTTCTTTCCCCAGTTCTTTCCTTCGCCTCCCTTCCACCCTCGAGTGCGACGCGACGCGCGTCGGCGTCGTCGTCGTCGTCGCGTCGTGCGTCTGACGGCCCGCGTGAACCAAAATATGTAGCTCCGATATTTGCATAATATAATGCGCGCAGGACGCGCACGAGAATGATTCGCGATGGTTCGAGAATGACAGAGATGGAGAGATAGAGAGAGAGAGAGAGAGAGAGAGAGAGAGAGAGAGAGAGAGAGAGAGAAGGTGGACAAAGAAAGAGAGAGAAACTCATGCATCTGCGTTACTGTGCAAAAGTGAGTTATTTCGGTGGCCCCTTCCGGCTTTCTTAGATATTTGATGGTGCGTGTACGTGAGTGAGTTACATAAATTTGAAACACAATGCATCCACGAGAATCTTTTGTGAAATATGCGTGGAAGGTTGCGACGTTTCCTCGTATTTAATTTCCTTTATTAAGAGCGAGAATACCTTGCCGTGGAGAATTTTTACGCAGTAGGCGCTTGAGAGTATTTGTTATCGTTGGAATGCTCGTTCGCAAATTTGTCTCATTCATATCCACGTTATCCTCGCAACGGATGCGTCATTCGGATTCCTTCGAAGTGACGAAATTTCAAGATGCACGGTGCATCGAAATACGCTAAATCCTGTTGAACTCACAGGCTACAAGATCTTTGACGAGAGGTTGAATTTTGCGAACGAGAGACAACTCGGAGCCAGAGGCCGAAGTAAAACGAGTTAAGTCACGCGTTATGATAATTATGATAATTCCTATGGCCGGTGGCGGCGTGCAGTGGGCTCAAAGTTATTATGAACACGTTTCGGACGATCTTTCCTTCAACGTGGACGCCGCGTTGCTTTTATTTTAATCTGCGCCACGAGAGGAGGATTCCTTTGCGCGAGAGCTCTGATGCACGCGTATAGCACGTAATTACTGCTACTTCTACCAAAGGTGTCAAAGGGCACCTTTCAAATTTGAACTTGAGATTATTGTCTAACTCGAATAACTTTTTCTCTATTAATGTTTTGGTTATTCGTATATTAACTGTTAAATTAATTTAGCGGTGCAATTTTCACGTAGCTCGTCCTAAGCCTAAAGAGACACCTTTTGGTCGAAATTGATGTACGTAAAATCGTGGTAGAAAAAGCGGTAAGGGTGCAAGGCATGTGTCACGTGTATAAGATGCATTTTATTTCTTTCCGCGTATTTTCGATACGCCAAAATTCGTTCGTAACATTGTAAATAGAAGGAAAACGGAATTATCGCGAATTTTCTTCACGCCATGTAAAATTCAAGATGAAAGCAGCGCTTGCATTGTATAGGACGAACGGCTTGGAAAAATTAGCAAGAGAAACGCATCGATGCGGTTCGCCACTGCTCGCGTGTGCTCTTCACGTTTGAAGCGCGTCTCCAGCGGAGAACCTCTGATCCTTTACCCGTAATTCGAGATCTTCGCGGTTGTACCGCACCGCGAGGCGTACGCGACGCTTCGAGCCGCAGCTGTCCCATTCTGACAAGTCCAGTGGAACGTTGTCGTTGTCGTCGGCAGGCCCGCGCTCCCTTTTCTTCCTTTTCGTTGCTTTTCCAACCCTCTCGTCCACCTCATTCTCTTCATCCTCCTTTTCTTTCGTCCCTTTCCACGCGGCCTTCTCACCCCACAGCGACCATTTTCTTTCTCGCTTTCTCTCTCTTCTTCTCTTCTCTTCGCTTCTCTTCGCTTCTCTTCGCTTCTCTTCGCTTCTCTTCGCTTCTCTTCGCTTCTCTTCGCTTCTCTTCGCTTCGTCTCGTCTCGTTTCTCCTCTCATCTCACCTCCTCCCCTTCATTTCTTGCTTTCTGCTCACACGTTATTTCCCTTCGCGCCCGCTGCGACCCACACAACGTGTACACCCCACCTCGTCCTACTCTCTCTCGTGTGCGAGTTTAAAATACCCCGCGGTACACGTGGATGTTACTCGGAAATACGGACGCATGAAAATGTACCTTCAACCCAAGTACCTACTCCTTTACCACGGACAGATGTGTACGCATAGGGCGCGTCACGCGTATCTTACTAATACACCCTCGTAAACACGTGTCGTGTATACTCTAAAGGAAACAGGCCGAGAGTTGCGAAAGCGTGCGAGAAAGATATTAGGTCGTAACGTAAGTTCTTCCTATGCTTTGCTGTAATTCCAAAGTCGATTCCTCGAGAAGTGGTGAAGTTGCCGAAAAGTGGGGGGAATTGAGCAAACAACCCGAACGAGAATTCGAGCGGTCGTGTGCTCGCACTCCGTTTCATTTGCATCGTCGATGCTGTGTTGGGTATCGCGTTGCGAGCCCAGTTTATGGGTAGTAAATAATCATTTATTGCACCAGTAGAGGCTGATTCTTGTTCTCTCGTCAAGATAGCCCAAACGGGAGCAAGTTTTCTTTTTGCATTAGACTTGAAATGCGGAATTTGTTTTTTTTTATATAAATAAACGTATCCCTTTCTCTCATTAATTAATCGATTCACCGATGAATCACAATTGATTTGGCCCGTGCCGCGGAGTCCCTCGCGTAGAACGGTGTGCCGTGCTATAAAAGTGGAAACAGTAGGCGCGCGTTCGTCCCTATCCTCTGACACCTTCGATTCACGACTGACCGACAATGAGTATGATTATACATTTGAGTTTCAGGGGTTAATGAAACAATGTCGACAAAATCGGATGTCGTAATAGGGCTTGCAATTGCTTCCGAACCAAAGTAAGCGAAGCGACAGGACTTGTCTTAACATTATGTCGTCTGCACACGTGAGCAGCAGGATTCTTTTGTTTGGCGTCGGTAGGACTGGTTCAGATCTTTTCGCCTGTCTCTCTGGAGGTTTCTCGAGGTTTTCGGGAGATCATAAATCGTCAAGTTTTACCGATCTCAATAGTTCTCAATCCTGTCCCTTCATTTTCAGAAAATTTCCAGGATATACGTAAATAAATATAAGATTTTTTTGTATTATGTATATTGGAGTCTGTAACTTATTGTTACTTAAGCAGAACACAAACAATAATAGCGTTTGCGCGATAGGTTCGCGCACGACACCAACGTGATGTCGTGGGCACTTATCCGACAATTTTCGCAGGACACCAATGTGGTGTCATTGGACGGCATAGTGTTAACTTTCGGCTCGTTTTTTCTGGCCGATGATTATACAATAGATACCCGTCGTGTATAGGTGGCATCTTATGCCGAGTGCCTATAGTCATTGATTAGGTGGCCTTTTGTGGCCAGTGACTATAGTGACTCTCAGTAGCGAAATTACCAGTGGTGAAGCTATCGTTTTGGAATAAATTTGCAAGAAAATCTTGGCAATTGACACAGTTGCGACGAGCTTGTTCGTGAATTAAGAAATCGGCTCGCGATTTGGCGAAACCTCACGCTTGTGTCCTGTCGAGTGGTGAAGATAGTTACGCAATTGTCAATAACTTCGCGGACGAGTAGTCGCACAACGCCACTCGTTCTCCTCGTTATCGAGCGGCGATTTCACGGGGCGTAAAAACGTAATTGCGCCCGATTAAGACTGTTTCGCGGCCGGTCACGAGGAGGGTGTACACTCGCGCGTGTATTCACTCGCGTGGAACGCAATAGTTGGCGCGTCGCAAATTCCGAGTGACAATGGGTGAGGATTATTTTTACGTCCCTTCTGAGAAGAACCTTCGGTTCGCGGTGAGAGCTGTGCTGAGTGACGCGCGTTTGTTCCTGGGAACTTCTTTGGAAGGTGCGTTTGTCCTTTGTCCTTGAAGGATCGCGCCGTCTAAGACCGTGGCGCCTGCGTAGCTCTTCGTACGAGAGGAACAAACGTCCGAGAGTAGATGATGAGAATGCAAGGAAAAATGGGCAAGAGCTGGTTTCAAATTAGGACAAAATACTCTAGGGCATAATTGTACAAATTTTCTTAATCGTCTTTATTAGAATTGATTGAACGTAGATTAGCAGACGCACGTAGAGCTTTGCTTAACACTAAACGTACCGAAGATTTTTTTCATATGGGGATTTCCCTTGTCAATCGGTCATTTCACCTGTTTTTGGTAACTCTACTGTAATTTGCCGAATGCTATTGCAAAAAGTAAGAAGGCCGCGGTAGAGAAAGGTAGAGGTATAGCGATAGAGGTAGAATTCGAAGGATCTAAGACTAGCGTGTATTACGAAATTAGAATCGAGCAAGGAAGTGTGCCGAGGTCAAAGATATGATGGAAATGGGGGAAGCATCGGCGGTGCGCCGATGAGTAGCGAGCGTGACCAACGAAAGAGGATTGGATTTTATTGCCATGTTACGAAAGACGATTGTGCCTTGTATTGGGTACTCGAACGGAGCGGAAAATGTCGACAGAGATCGCCAGTCGGTAGACTGGATGAACAAAAGAGGTGAGGAACGTTCGCGGGATTTGTTTTTTCGAGAAAGACATAAGCGGAATGATTCGAGGGATTCTTAACTTGAAATCAATTCGCTGATATTCTTCCGATATCATAGAACAAACAAAAAAAATAGAAAGAACGATCTTTCTTCGAATAGACACGAGTCTCTTCCATCCTCTAAAAAATCAAAATTCCGTCTACCCGCGATATAACATTCCAGTGAGTTTTCGCCCACGTGGACAAATTCTCTAGAAAAATCTCCGTGGCTATGAAAACTGAGAACTTTTTTTCTAAAGTATTTTAACACTAGGTTTACGGGGAATTGTGTTTACGAAAAAAAAAGTCACGTAAATCCAGTGTTAAAGAAAATCAAACGGACGACACGCGTTCGTAAAAAGCACGTCGAGGGCTTTCAAGAGTTTTTACCGGATAACACTTTTTTGAATTAAGAAACAGTTCTTTGACGCGACTAACTGAGAAGTTTCGGAGAGGTGGCGTGCCGTGGTTCGATGCTGTCATCGATACTGTCGTTGATGCGCTGTCGTTAGCACCAGTTTTTCTCTGCTGCTTCCAACGTCGTTCTGGGTTAGGTTATTGCGTCGAAAGGAGAATGGAGAGGTGGGCGAGAGGACCAGAAAAAACAATGTAGTCTGCGTGGAACAATGAGCAGTGACGTATCGACAGCTGGGGGAGCTCCTCGCCTCATTGTTTCTTCATTCGTTTTTCGTCCGTGGCTCGGTGGGAGGGAGGGTAGAGCCTTCTGGAACCAAATGGCCGTTTCTTGAGACGTCGGAGCTGACGTCGAGCGTCGTTGTGCTTCGCCGGACACTTTTTATTTCCCTTGTCGAGTTAGCATCGGTTAACCCGTTAACAGTGCCAGACTAGTAGTCGTCGTACATTGATAGAAAAGATCGAAAACTTTCAATTTGAGGAAACAGATTCAACGTTGGCCTCATCGCTTTCTTTTTTCCTTTTTTCGTAAACGAAATGGTATATATTTAAATGTTGTCTACGCGGATTTGCCGATCCAATTTTACGTCAACCGCAAATACTCTGCGTTGCTCGTTCTTCAAATGTTCTTTGACGGATGACAGATTAATTATCTATTCGTTGGACGAATTAATTTGCAAACGTATCTCTCTTCCATCAACGAAACCTCCGGGTGGTAAGAGGTCTTATTTCAGTAGATCCATTCCAGTATATTCTCGCGCTTATCGTGCAGTCGCCTGCACGCTAACTTTATTTCGGTGATTGACCAAATTGTTTGCACGGTTTATTTCGCTTGTTACCACCCGCGATGGTTAAGACGTCGCTTATGACCTAATGCGGACAGAAGGAGAATACTTCTGCACAAGAGATAAACAAAAATCGAAAAGAATAAAAGGAAGGATACGGACGGTCCGTTTATTTTTAAACTCTTGAAGAGAATCACTTTTCATTGTTAATTGTAAATAATACAGGTGGGACAATATTAGAATTACTAGAAAAGGGACACTTATTTTTCGCTGTTCTAGACAAACGACGGATATGTTGTTTCTTCTCCGTGAATATTTATATCCGATGGAGTCGGGTAACGAGAAGCTGACATTTGGCTCACGATAAATCGGCCAGTCCACCGGGTCTCCATTTTTAGCGACTGGAATGCCTTAATGATATCGACATTTATCGGAGACTAGAGTGTGTCACGACGTTATGTTTAGGTCGACGACTTCCTTGTCGTCGAGGAGAATTATTATTTCTACGATACATCCTCTATCGAATTGCCTCGCGGACTCTTCTTATTGCACTAGGCTCGTACCAGGTTTTTTTTATCCATCGTGCGGCCGTGCTTTTTCTCACCATGGAAGAGAACTATATTTACTCGATGTTCATTACTGCTTCCTGTCGGATTTTTCCTTCGGGGCAAAATTTTTCTGTTACAATATTCGCGAGTAATAATTCTCTTCGGCGCTGGTTGAACGTCAAGCTGCCGCGTGACAGGAAGCAACAAGGAAGTTCTGGCTCCGCAGGGTTAGGGTACCTTTCTACAGAGAGGAAATAATTTAGCCGAAGGGGCGACAGGGCAATTCGATTCGGTTCTTCCACCGCTGGCGTCTCACCGTTCAAACGAGGATGACGTTTCGCCGAGTGCCGTGTCAGGGATTGAGCGTTTAATGCTTGAGATAATAAGACCCGGTGAACGAGAACGAGGAGAGATGGAGACAAATGGAGAAACGCAAATGTTTGTTTATCATTGTTGAATAGTGCGCGGAAAACTGCCAATGCAAGATGGCAATACGTATCAATAGTAAATAGTACTATAAATAGTAAAGAAATTCGGAATGCGAAGGACACTGGAGATAATTGATTTGACGAAGAGCCGAGTCATTTGTAATTTAGGAAATACCATTTAGATGCTTCGTATAGTAATCTCCGATTCCTCTTCGAAATAGGCAATCTCTGTTGCTTTTTTGCTTCCTCCTTTGTACAATTCTCTCGTCTGTTCTCTCTTTTTTTTCTCATTCTCTTCCTCCTTCTCTCCACCTTCATCTTCCCGCGAAAGACTATTAATTAGCTTCGCGTCTTCCTGGTTAATCCATCAAAAGTCAAATCCGTCCAACACGTGGCGCATCTTGCTCGGCACGTGTTGTACAGGCTCTCGTATCTCTCTTTCCCTCTTTCTCTCTCTCACTCTCTCATCTCGGGACAACCGAGTAGAGCTACTCGTCGATGACCATTTCCCTTGCATCCTCGTCCGTAACGTATTGGATCGTTTGTATTATTACGGCTTGAATCGTTCAAGAACTTTCGAATTTTCCACGTCACGGTGGTCCGTCCGTCGCGCGATAATTTCAAATCTCCCGTCGCGGATTCCTCTCAGCTTCTTGCTCGCCTCCACGAGTGAAACGACGACTACAATCGGCCACTTTTCTCTTATTTTTCAGCCACAGGACGAGGCGAAGGCGGTGACGGAAGAGAGCAAGCAGGAGACGGCTGCTGAGACGACCGGCGACTCTCCTGCGGAGGCTGCGGAGGTCACGACGCCCACGGAGGCCAACCCTGCCAGTGCCAACGCCACTGTTACTTCTCCAGATACCAAGGAAGCAAAGAAGAAGGATAAGGTGAGCCACCACGTTCTTTTAATGTCCCTATCGTTGCTGAATTATTAACGCTCCTTCGCATGTGACGTGGGAGCACTCCGAACGGCTCTGCGAACTAGTCCCTTGTCGGGCAAACCTATCGATTTTATTAATCTCCTGACTTTTTTACCGCGCGTAAGAACGATACGATTTTTCATTGATCATTATAATTATCTCGTTCTCATTTGACAGTTTCTTTTTTCAATTATCGCTTGCTCGGAGCAGTTTCTCCCGGTGTTTTTTCTATTTCATCGAACGCCGTCGCACAGTTTTATTTTTACCGATCTTCTTTTTAAAGTTCTTGCTTCCGAGGAATCTTTCTCTATATCCTCGACAAAGATAGACGTGCGAAAATAATTCGAGTCGTTTAAAATCAACTCCGGCCACCCTTCGGAGCACACGCGATCCAACCTCTAGAATGTCAAACGATGGTAGAGCTGAGAAAACAATCTATCGACCGAGTTACGCGGCATAATGCCGAGTTCTAAAACAAGCACTCCAAGCATCGCTCCTTCCCGTCATCGTTATTGACGACTCCTTCCCCGTTCTGCTCTCAGATGAAGAAGAAGTGGTCGTTTAGGTCGATCAGCTTCAGTAAGAAGGACAAGAGCAAACCAGCCCGCGAGGACGCGCCCAAGAATGGAGACGTCACCAAGGAGGAGCCTCTGGCAGAGGTGAGTCGAGAGAAACTAGACCCTAGTAGTAGACAGACGTCGTGGACTCTCTTGCCTGTCCGGTTTATTAAGGAAAGAAGAATGGAGGACGCGTTCTCTCCTCGTCTGCCGTTGTCTTTTTACCCTCTGGTGTTTTGTCCTCTTGGTTTATAACTTCATAGCATCGTCGCGCGTCTTGCGGTGGTTCTATGGATACAGCACGAATCGGAGAAAGACGATGGGCCAAATACTCATTTTTATGCTCAGAAAGTTTCTGCCAAGATACAAAATTTGATCTAATACGCGTTTCTTTTTAATTATATTTTTTAACGCGCAATTGCTCCTTCTTCTTGTATAATGCGCAGTTTCGTTAGTTAAAATGGATCGATTCGCGAGACCGTCATTGCTCTTCGTGATTCTCATTCCCGTCTCCCTCGAGGTGATTGACTGCTCCGGTGAAGTGGTCCATGGGAATCGCATGGAAAAAGAAAGAAAGAAGGCGCGATCCGATCAGCGTCGCCAGACAGCGGTGTCCGCAAACAGAAAGTTAGCAAGTGGAAGAGTTTCTATATCCGGAAAACAGTTTGCCCAGCTGATGGTATTTAAGCCGCGAAGTCCGAACTTGGTTTGAACTTGAGGCTTATGGACTTTCCCGCGTATCGAATATCGTTGATTAATTTACCACTCGTGTTGCGTTTCACCGTGACCCACAGAGAGATATTTTCTTTCGCTGAACGAGAAGTTTCTCGCGGGAGGTGGAAAACTGTGTAACCGATTTCAAGTTCATCGTGTTCTCCATGACACTTTATTCGCGAATAATTCTTTTTCCCGATGCAAACCGGAAGTCAAATTTTCTCGATCAATCGACGCCGAGAATGTCCGAGAATGAAACACCTGAATTGATAGGTCAGATTATTGCGAAAGATTATTTTTGAACGTGCGTAAATTCTGAGAATGATTAATTACACAATCTTTATTATTATTATCATTGTTGTTGCTGTTGTTAGTATTTTTATATTGTCAACCAGGAAGATTCTGGCATTAACTAATAGGGTGGGCTCATCTTTCGAAGAATACGAAGACGAGTCGAAGAACGAATTGGTGCAAGCACAGAGAGGACGGGCGCATCGTAGAAACACAATCGAAATGAACGACGCGCTCGTGGGTCTGTAACAACTGTGTAATCGACCTATCGATACCGCTCGTCCTTCGATAGTTATTTTCTGCTGGTGCCATAAGGAAGAGCCGAGGTAGAAGCGCGCGTGGGCGGGCGGCCCAGTGATATTCCTTCCTCTATCGTAAAACGGAATAGATACTTAGATAAATCTTTGTCGATGATTCAGGAAATAATTCACCGCAAATGCAAATTCGATAGATGAAAAAACTTCGTGGCCTCTATAAAGTACAGATACGAGCCGAAAAACAATCTAATCGAGCAACTTTCTTCGTAAGAAGAACACCTGGTTCGACTATCTGATAATTAAATCGAGATGTGCATCTGTAAAATAACAGGAGCCTCTTTTACGATTAATGATACTAATTAAACTATCTTGCGCTCTTCACCTTGATCTTCTGCCCATCGAGAGGCTTCGTTGACGGGCGTGACTGTGCTTAAAGGAGCATGCACATTGGAGAAAGAGAAGAGAAGATTGGAAAAGAGCAGTAGATCGAAAGAGAAGAGCACGCGATCTCTCGTGTAGCGAATCGAAAGCGCCTCAGCCTGTGGTCAGTTGGCCTGAGGCGCGTCTTGCTGGTGTCTTTTCCGACCAATGGGGGTCGTGAAGACGCAGGTTGCTCGCAATAAATCCACTTGCTCGATCTTCAGTAAGCCGAGGCACCAAAGGCAGGTCACATTTTTTGCTTTCTCCCTGCCATCTCGAAGATCTTTATCACTCCGTATCGCGGCATTGCTTTGCTTCTTTTTATTCTCCTCCTCATATTCACTCGCTTTTCTTTTTTCGCTATAGATTTCTTCAATTTTCATTTGTCAAGCGTAAGCGTGTCTCCTCTCTTCCCGATTACACCCCCGGGTGAAAAGTAAAATTTTACTTTGCGATTCTCCTCCGTACACGAGTAAAACTGATAGCTTTCCAAAGAATAATTTCATTTCCAAAATTAACAAACATATTAAATAGATATTATATATACAATATACAATAAATACGCCGGGTCTACTACGTACTTTCTACCTTTCATCTAGAATTTTTCGGAAAGTCGTGATCACCTTTTCCACAAAAATCTTTGCAAACATCTTAATACTGTTGAGGAAGAATTTATTTTCTCACGAGCAATTTACTCGTGTCTCTTGCGACTCGGAGAATACGTCGATGGTTATATTGAAATGGTGCTTTCCGATTTACTTTATCTCCTCTCTCCTTCATCCTACTTAGACTCCTTCCGCTCCCACCTTCCTCCTGGTCGCTCGTAAGCAGCTCGCGCAACCAGTTACCACTAGTCGTCCGCTTCCTTTTCTCTGCCCTCTGATTATTCCTGTACCACCTTCTTCCTTCTGTCCCGCCAACACCGGGTAGTACCATCTAGTCCTCTGCCCCGGTATCTGCGCACCTAGTCCTACTTCCATCGTCGCTTCCTCTCGCTCACGCGCGTGCACTCTCTTTCGACTCTCTTCTCTCTCGAACAACCTCGAGCCTCTGGGAGGAGAAGGGATGTGAGGTTCGAATGAGAGAGACAGAAGAAGAGAGAGGAGAGAGAACAACCGTGACTCATCCTTCTGGTTCATCGTACCTCGCGAGTTTCGTGATAGGCCGCCATGGAGAACCGGCTCCGACTCGCTGAATTATCCTTACTGGCTTCTCTCTCTCTCTCTCTCTCTCTCTCTCTTCAATTCTCTCTTCTTTTCGTCGTCCTCGGCTGAGACACCGCTGCCGGGGCCACATCCTCGAGCGGTTTTGTCGGATCTCGTGTTCACCCTACGCGTCCCTCTTCGGCTTCTCCAATTGCTCAGTTTTCACGTCTCCGTGTTTCTAGACAAAATAAAAAGGAATTGCGGACCACGGCGAGGCTGAGGTTAATCTTCAATTATAGAAAGTATCATTTTCAGTTAAGCAATAACGATGGATATCCTCTTTGAGTTTACTTCACTCGCAGCCAGCCTCTCTTCCTCCGTGGAGCATTGTGAATCTCGTTGGCACGAGACAACGCGCAGGCTCCTTCGCAATTGTTATTTATCACAATGGCCGTTATTTATAACTCTCACGACGCTTCGTCCGCCTTGCGGAGAGGAACCTCGCGTTTATCTCGCGAGAAGTTCCCTCCTCGTGGAGGGGGCTGGCCTCTGCCAGCATTATCTTCCTTCTTCTCTCCGCGAGAACGCGCGTCGGGCGCCAGCCGTTTCGCGATCGCGCTCCTATCTTCTCCGCACTGCTGATTTATATGTTTATATTATTTTTACGTTTACGTCGGGGTGAGGAGATGATGCGCGATGAAAGCGGAGGAGGAAAGGAGACTTCGTTGGGACGCGCGTGCTCGAAGAGAGAAAAGACGATATGCCAGGCAGGACCCTCTACTACCACCAACGGCAACTGCGGAGTAGCGCGCGTAGAGGGAAAACAATTTGCCGCGCATCGTCGTCCTCCTCTCAGGGGCTCGTGGGGAGTCATCGTGGAATATTATCGGGTTATGAGAGATTCTCTATCGTTGTGTAGGGAGAATATGCGAGAGAACGAGAAGGAGCTTAGCTGCCTTTCACTTCGTTCGAACGGCCGGCACATTCCGACTCGTTAAAGGAGAACGATTGAAGGTTCGCGAAGCGTGTGGCCGTCTGTGCAATTTTGTTCGTGCACGTTTGCGCGAGTCCACGCGCACGATTGAACGAGAAACGAGACGTAATAGCAGCTAGATGTCATTGTCCGCGGGCGCGCGAGTCGCCTTATGACACTGACACTCACTTTGCTCTGGCGCACCAGGCGTCGCAGTCATTATTATATTATTGTTATTGTCGTGTGGGAACTCTGAGCCCCCGTTGTCTCGCACGCACGCATGCGCGCTCCCATTCGACGATGCGGGCTGCGGGAGAGCGTGTTGCGTAATTTCGTTAGCGTCGAGATTATTCGCGAGATGTTCGCGCATCGGTAGAATTGCGGCAGGAGGATGAAACGTCATGACGTGGGATTTGTAAAGCGGGTGAATGTGCGTGGAAATTTGAAGATTGGTCGCTTTTATTTTCAGCGAACGGTTCGTGCCATTCGCGGTAAAATTGTTTTATTATTCTTTTTTACACTTGCCTTCTCGCCTTTCCGATTTCAAAATAGGTGGGGAGACTGGAGTGAAGGTTGCTTAACACTAGAACTACCAATCGTATAAAAATGAGTGAAAAATCCAAGAAGAATTCCCCCGTTTCACTAGAGAATTGTATATTTTTCATGGAATTGCCTATTTTGGTATTTACCTATTCGTCGTGCATGGATCCAAAATTCGGTGCTTCTATGTATATTCGGTGACCAAAAGTGGCGTAAGATGTGTCGAGAAATTTATTCTCCGGCAACGCGGCGATCCGATCTTCGAAATGTCTCGAAGAAGTACAACTGCGAACTAATGATCCTACCGAGAGTCTCTTAAGCGCGACATCGATATTTCATTTCTGACCGTGGGCTCTCGCATCTTAACGCTTTCTCCTCTTCTCTCGCACACGATCCTGCGAACTCTTTCTTTCCGCGAGGGGAGTAGGTGGTCGGCGAACCAGCTGACCTCCTCTTCTCGTCCATTCCTCTTCTGGCGGAGGTACGCCTCGTGTCTCGAGGATTTGCGTGTGCGGATCTTTTTTGCAGACGCGTACGACTACGCACGGCTTGCGCGCCACGGGCTGGGTCTCGCTGAGTGCTGCTGCGCACGACACCCAATGGAAAATGGGGTGTGTGCTGTCTGCCCCCGTCTTGGGACTATTCTCGTCGGAGGACTACAGAATTATATGGCCACAGGATCATCGTGGCCACTCCATTGTTGATATCGTTACTTCGTCACGCTTTCCTCATCCTTCCTTTTTCTCCTTATTCACCGATGAAGCTTCTTTCCTCGTCATTTATCACCCTTAAACGTGCGCGCTCCCTTTCCACATTTCTCATTTTATCGCTTCAGGTCGATTGGCCGTTCCGTATAGGCATTAACACTAGATTGCCCGAAACCAGTCAATTTGACTGTTTCAAATGGGAAATCGTGTTTATAAAAAATGTTCGGGCAATCTAGTGTTAAAAAGGATTATTTCTTTAGAGAGTCCACCTTATTTCCCACAATGATCGTGTGTATTTTCTCGACGTTCCTACTTCCCTCTCGACGATGTCGTGCTTTTCCGTTCTTTCATTGTGGGACACTGCGAGGATCGGTGGTCGCACGGTTCAATGGCCCAAACTTCCCGGATACACGCTTACACCTAGGGTGCTCGCTGGCTCGCGCGATCACTCAGCCAGGAGGAACAAACAAAAAGGAAGAAAGGACTGTCGCACTTTGCTAGTGCGCTTGTTGCGCGGTTGCTTCTGCGATTTCCCCGTGCATTTCGCATTAACATTCTTCGGAACACCGCTTTCGTGTAAAATGTCGATTGGTACAGACAATTTCAGTGATCGATGCTCGCAACGCACTCGGCTAGACTTAAACAATACCTCGACGAACTCGCTCGCTTTATCCGAGGCGTTTGAATGAACTCTTTCACCTCGGTGTATTTTCGGAGCAAATCATCGATAGAGACGGCGCTGTGCAACCAATATGGACTGATTCTCCACTGGCTACTCACCGAAACGGTATCCGACGATTCGATACTATTCTTAAGGTTTAAAATAATAATAATTGCAAATAAATTGAATCAATTGATAAAACAGGAAAGGTTGTAGTAAACAATTGCAGCGGGCGTATATTCACGACTTTCGTATATATCGATGGATTTGTGAGGGCATATATATATACGCCTTCCGTAGTGAAAGGGTTAATTATTATTATTTGCCTCGTGTGCTTTTTCGCGATTCGCATCACCTTCTCTGGCTAGCTGCGTCTTGCAAGTTAACCTCGATGCACGATGGGGCAATGAAAATCGTCGCAAGCGACGCGCTCTTCTTATCTACGCGCGAGTTTCGCCCGCAACGCCGCGATAAGGGCGCGGTCGTGATACTCTTCTCGTCTCCTCCTCGCCTATTCTCTCCCTTCTACTAACTGTCTCTCGCTTTGAAAATAAGTCGACATTATTTATCCTTATTTATCGTCGCCGTTCTCGTGGCGTCGTAATTCGCGCGACGATATAAATTCGCTTAATCGTCGCTTGGGTGCGCGCGCCTCTCGCTCCTTCCTACGTTGCTTCGCCACATGTTCTCCACCGGTTCTCCACTCCTTCTCCACTCCTTCTCCACTCCTTTTCACACCCACCCGAGTTCATCGTAGACTCGCTCCTCTCTCACTTCCTTCATACTTTCTTTCTTCCTCTTTTTCCTCAACCTTTCTTCGCTTCTGTCCTCCATCCGATTCCCTCCCCTCGACGCCTTCGTTTCACCGCAAATGTTTTATGCGATCGTAAATAAGTTCATAACGACGCTGGGATAGGAGCAGCGTGGGTGGAGGTGAGATAGGACACGAGAGTGGCTCTCGTTCGAAGAAGGAGTGTAGACGGTGGCTAAGGTAGTGGCGGAAAGGCGTGACAAGTAGGGAGTACCATACGGGGTGTTTAAACGGGGGAGAACGAATTGACGCAAGCGACATTACGGTGTACTTTGGATCGTCGATTTTCAAGGACGTTTCGTACCATGCAGGGGTCTCGCGCGTGCGCGCAAGTAATCACAGGTGATTTTCTTTTTTGAGAGAGACAGTGAGTATGTTTATAGGTATTTTTTCTGTTTCTGGGGAGAAAGTGGGGAAAGTGGGTAGAGAAAAGGAAGTAGGAAATTTTGAGGAACTGAAAGGACTTGCTATCGCAGCAGTATTTTTCTATTTCGATTAATATATTGTTAGTATTCGTCGGTTCTTTTATTTACGTATTGCAGCAGGATCTTCGTCCTCTAATTTTATATATCATAAATATTCGGTTTTCTAGTATATCAAAATTTGTGATCGAAAATCCGGATATCTCGCACGATTTTTCGAAAGCCCCTTCTTTCAGACTTTCTCAATACTCGTATCAGCTTTACATCGCCACCTCGACGCGTCGAGTTACATGGGGGTCGCCATGTCACATTCACTCGGTAACTTGCGCGTGAAAATTATGACGATCGGGGCACCCACCCCTGGGCGTTCTCCTAGAAGAAGAGCAGGAAGAAGAGCATCTTTGAAGTGCTTTTGCACGGATGAGCGGAGAAAAGTGAAACTGGGGTGAGTGAGAGAGGGACGAGTTTGAGAAGTTGCAGGACTAACGGGAGAGTGTGCTGCTCGTAGGAGACAAATACTAGTGAAAACCAGGCTGAAGTCGCTTTTCCTCTTTTTTGCTCGTTCGTGGGTGTGCGTCTCTCTTTTTTTCGCACCTATCGTCAATGTCACATTGTCTTCTACTTTCCCTCGTACAAAGTACAGTGCAGTGGGAATTGCATTGGAGAGAGAGGAAGGGGTGTGCGCGGTACGAGTAGATGCACAAGGGTGTGGTCTTGCTCTTCTCTCTCTCTCTCTCTCTCTCTCTCTTTCTCTTTCCTCATTCACTAACGCAACACACCCTCTCGCACCCTCATACATTCAGCAGCACACGTAAATGGAGACGTGGCGGTTCTTGCCTTTGTTTCCACCCGGGTGTGTTCGCCAGCTCTCCGCGATGCGTTCCGCGGCGCATAGGTGCAACGACTTTTATTGTTAAAGAGTCGTGGGGGTGATGGAGGTGGCGGAGGCTGGGCTAGGAGGTGGAAGGTGGTGGTAGAGGGTGGGTTGTGTCACACGCGTCGTGAGTGGTATTAATTAGTACGTAGTAGCGCGCGCACGAGGAGGGTGGTCGCCGTAAACGCCTGTCGAGAGAGGAGCTTCTGCATGCGTGTAAGTGTCACGAGGCAATTGTACGCGGTTATATGCGCGCGCGCGGATGTACGTGTCATAAAGGAAATATATGTCTCTCGTCGTAAGACGATTGTGTGGGTAAACGTGTGCGTGATACGAAGCAATTGTGGGTGTCTGCGCGTTAGGAGCCGATTGTGTGTCTGTATATCGTTCGCGTGCGTGCATGAGGAAGCGATTGTGAGCGTTTCACGTGGCAATTGTGCCGAGTACGACTGCACGAGGGTCCTTGGTGGGTGTGGGCACCGTCGCCGCGTAGTCGCGTGAGTCACCCCTTCCGAGGGAAAAAAAAGGAAAACACCTGTGCGCGAGGGTTAAGGGGAACAGTTTCGCGAGTATAGAAGGGCCTAGGATGGAGAAGGGCGGTCGGAGAAGATGGCCATAGGCATAGCTGGAAAATTGAAGGGTGCACCACGGTGTCGGCGAAAAGTACGAGAAGCACAGTTTGATTTTCTTCGATAAATGTTCCGTCACCGGGGTGGGCTAAGTGGAATGGAATGATTTTCGTGCGAGACTGGTAACCCAAAGGTTTTACCCTTCTAATCTAACGCTCGATGTTCTTTCCGATAAGCGATCGTTTAAGAATATAGCACTCTTCACGTGCCTTCGAAGGTATTCTCAGTTCCGTGGGCCTCTTCTATCGATAAACAATAATCAGCGCCTCTCATTGCTGCACATTAATACAATCAATCTAATCTAGATGTACGACGTGTGGAGGATTTGAAGAAATTTATTCTCGCCAACTATCAAATTCCAGGACATCTTACTGTCTCATCCACGAGGCATGGCGAACAAAAATTCATTAATTTCTCCTACTACCCTGATTTCGAGTAACTTACTTTTGAGAATCGTCGAACCTGTGAGAGTGATACTTCGAGAGGGGTGTGGAGAGCAATGTGAGTTATCAAAGTGCTGCCGTCTCTTGGAGCGTTGCGCGTGCAATGGTGCGCGGCGCACGTGGAGCTTGGTCCGGTGGTGGTGCATCGAAAGAACTCGAAGGAGCGGAGAAGGGCGAAACGAGACGTGGCAAGCGAGAAGAGGGAGCGGAGCGAGTTAGTCGCGCGCGGCTCGGCGACTTGCGGACGGTTAAAAACCGGTTGTGGCTTGGCCGCCGCGCGGAAGGCGTCACAGGAGTTTCCACCCGGTTCGATTTCATTCCTAATGGCCCCGATGAAATTCATCCCACGATCGTTCGGTTTCCTCCGGGCGCGATTTCATGCCCGCGCCCGCGAATAAAAGCGGCTCTTAAATTTCTCCGTAGGATCGCCTTTCTTCGCGGCGACGACACGTCCAACCATTTCGTTTCGCATGTTACGCGGGTGCTACCGGTAGTTAGAGCGCGATTAGATACGGCGCGCGGATCGCTGCGGGGGTTGGAACGCCATGTACATTGTGAAAGCAGAAACTGTTGTTAGTCTTTGCTTTGGTCGGTGGACAGTTGGAATCTTTTCTTATCGTGGACGTTGAAACGTAGGGGGAGAAGAAATAAAAGATCCAAGGATCTTTAATGACATAGGGATAGATCGCGCGTTATATTTACGGAGTTATATTGAAAATTAGACGAGTCGAGGAGAAATGTGATTTCTGGTGTAAGAAGAATCGAGGTGGAAGATTTAAAACGTTGTGCCTATCTCGAAGGAAATCACTCGGGTGCCCACCGATCTCGAGTTCTTCGACTTTATTGCAAATAGCAAGGGCTTTCCTCGTGGTCCGTAAAAAATGGCCACGAGACGCGGTCAAATACAATATTCAGCTTTACGCTCGCGGCTGTCATCCTCCTCGTATTATTCCGCTCGCCGTGGGGCACCATCGACGGTCATTGATCGATTCGCCATTCTCCCTCGGTCCCTTTGTCCAGGAGCATGGGAATTCGGCAGGTGGCCTCGCCCTTAGGAAACTCGAATGTGCTCCTCCCTGTCTATGCGAGTTCTCTCCTCTCTTCCTCATTTCTCTGGCTGCTCGTGGCATTTTCTCTTCCTCCTGCATGTTCCGCGAAAAGCGGTTTCCATGCTCTACGATGAAAAGCTCTCTACGTTCCATTCTCTCGTTCGTCCTCTTCCGTTTACCACCCTTGTCCGCTTACCATCACCCCCCTCGAAGCATCCCCTCCTCTTCTCCCGTTCTCCAGTTGGTGACAACGCGTGTTCTCTCTCTTTCTCTCGTACCTTTCGCATTTTCTTCATCACGCTCGTGTTTCTCTCCCTCTCCTCCCTCCTCCTTCTCTCTGTTCTCCTCTCGTAGGTGCCACCCTCGCGACAATGACGTGACACGTTGACGCCACCATTCAGAAAGGCGCGCGTGATGCGTTCTCCTCTCGTCCTCTCGCGGACCTTCCTAATGCCAATCCCGTTTATCTTTACCCGTCTCTTCCTCTCGATTCATTTCTGTTCTTCCAGCAGGTTCGGTTGCGCGTTCGTTCCGTTCCGTGGCAGTCGAGCGTGCTCAATTGCAGCTGGTGAAATGTCTTTGAACGCGGAAATGAAAAGGACCGCGTGGCACGAGTGCAGAATGGGTACGATTACCAAAAGTTTGTCGTCTCGGTAGCGGTTATTGCCTCTCAGCTTTGGTATAGGTATGGGGGAGGATAGGGTGGTTGTCATTAATGAGAAACTTTTCGTTTTATTATTATTCTATAATACTCCGCAGCGAAGCGAAACGAATTAGTTTACCGGCCTGTGGCAAAACCATAGACATAATGTACCTAGACTGCGCGTTCTCCCAAATTTCAGGAGTGGGAGGTGGAGTTCACGTAGAAAAGGAAGCACTCTGGTTTTTGCGTCCATACGTTCTCTCTCACACTCGCGCGAAGGGGAAACGTTTAGATTAGCAACTGTTTTCCCGTATTCCCTTTCGCGCGAGAGCGAGAGAGAACGCACAGACATAAAAACCTTAGAACATATATAACTGGAAGGGGAACAGAGGATCGAGCTTGTGTCCAAGTTGTGTGCGAGAGAGAAACGTTTTAAGGAGAGAGAGGAGGACTGACAATGAGATTAACATTCGTCCGCAATGCGCAATCGCGAGCGACGCATGCTGACAGCTGACAGTGAGTTTCAAAATATTGAAAGGTTATACCCGTCCGTGAGCTATCAATTGTAACATTGATAGCTTAATTAAGAAAAAATGCCAAGGCTATACTATGTCCTATGCGCTAAACGTGATAAATCGGTATCTTATCATAAGTAATAATATTTCTCGTTATTGGTTATTTTGTTTGCACAAAATTCAGTTTATAATTGTTTATCATTGTGTGCATATTAATTATCACCTATTCAATAATCGTCAATTGTATCCCAATTACATTTCCATTTTTAAACGGCACGGTGAGCGTCGTCCGCGTTTGCGCATTACGAGCAAAGGTTAAACATCTATCTGTCTCTCTCGCACCGAACTTGGCCACAGATCTTTTACATGGGAAACATAGCCAATTCCCCTTCCAGTTATATATGTTCTAAGACAAAAACAGAGTGCATCCGTTTCTACGCGAGCTCTACCCCCACTCTGTCAACGCGCAGTCTAGATATATTATGTCTATGGTGAAAACTGATGGGAAAAATTGAACGAGGAGAAGTGGGTAGAGAAAGGGTGCTTCCGATAAACCTATAGTTGAGTTGATTTTCGTAGGAGTAAAATATACGATAGGTACAACCTATCATAGTAGTATCACCATACTTCATGACAACTCAATGCTGTCTTGTAGCACCATTGAGTTGAGTTGAGTTGAGTTGAGTTATATTAGTAATTTCTCAAAATTATACAAAATTATAAAGTATATTGAACCTTAATTAATTGATACTACAGATACGTACACTAACATTTATTATTATGCAAAATTACGACGTATCAATTAGTTAAAGTTTAATTTACTTCATGATTCGTATAATTTGGAGAAATTATTACCTTATATCGTACCTTTGGTTGTACCTTATATCGTCCTTTGCTGCTACCTAACTCAACTCCACCCAACTCAATGGTGCTACAAGACAGCATTGAGTTGTCATGAAGTACGGTGATAACAGACGGTTGTACCTATGGTATATTTTATTCCTAGAAAAATTAACTCAACTATAGTAGGTTATCGGAAGCAGCCAAAGTCTCTAGGCCCGAAGTAAGGGATGCATTTGGTGCTTAGGCACACGTCACGCTACTTCTCTCTCCCTCACTCTTTCTTTCTCTTGCGCGCGCACGCAACTCACACCAACGTACAAAGTGTCTCCCACCCCATTTACCGATAATTACAGGAAACGATAATTAACGTCAGCCGTGTGGTGGTGTGGTGGTACCCCCGGTATCTCTCTCGATCTGTATCTCCCCCAATTTATCCATTTCCGCGGTGGTCGGGTGGGGTAAGCTACTTCCCATTCTCCTCTACCTTTTTCTTTTCAACGCGCTCGCGCCTGTCACCTGAATTTATGCGCGACAGCTCGAGCACGTGTACCAGACTTTACGTCTGCTCGAATTTAAAAGAATTTCTTTCACCGATCCTCGGACGGAAGATAATCATCCAAACGAAATTTCATTAATTCGTCATACACGCGCACACGTGCCACACCCAATGGACGTCGCATTCACAAAATTCTCACCGAAACACACCGCGATGCTTCTGAAAAAAAAAATAAAAAATTCTCGAGCCACGTGCCCGAAGTGCATCGAAACGAAACGCACCGACGGGTGCGCCTCTCGATTTTGATCGTGTGCCATGAGTGACGCTTTTGCCCTCGAGCGATCGATACGCGACGAGACCTACGCGCACGCATCCTCCTTCTACAGTCACTGCGATATCCGTTGCGCGGGAGGATGCGGTCCTTTGTATAAGTGCTTTCAGTCGAATTTTCAAGGGGTGCCTAACGAGCCGAAAAAGATGGAAAATTAACGAGACGACGCGGGTAGCCCCTTGTCTCCTCTAACGATCGGTTCTCAGGGTAGACGAGCATCATCGTCTGTCCGTCGACGTCTTGGATTCGATTTTAAGTTTGAAAACCTTTCCTGGGGCTGTCGACAGGGAAGAAGGGCTGGCGAACCGGAGGACGAGGAAAAGTAAAGAAACGTGGATGATAGGGGAGGAAGAGAAAGGGGAAGGAGGGTAAGAAAAGTAAAGAGGAAGAAGAAAAGGGGGTTGATTCGCGGGCGCGCATATTGTTGCGACATACAAAGCGAGCGTGGCTTGTGACGTAAAAAGGACCTCGAGCAGGGCCAACAGACCGAGGGGATTTTCTCTCGTTTTCGTGCACGCACGAACGATATCGGCCAGGATCCTTCCAGGCCCCCTCGTCATTGTCGGCACCCTTCATCCCTCCGCTTCGGCGCAGATTCGTCCGTCAAGATTCTCTTCGTTCCATTTCAAAGTTTCTCCTACTCTCGCCCGTCGCGCTCCCTCTTCGCCTTTGAAATTTTTACTGCGTGGGCTCTCCTTCTCGTTGCGAAATTACCGAATACGTAGGCAAGCATTGCACAAATTGAAATTTGTATCTTGATTTTTCGTTCCTCGAAGTTAGCGAGCAAGAAAACGAAGGGACGCATGAAGTCGGAAAATTACGGATTTTTTTGGCCTCTGACGTGGCGGGATATCGGAATTTTGCAAAATTATCTTTTAGGGTTGTTTTGCTTCTTTCGTCCCTATTTATTTCCTAGCATTACTCTTGTCTTTACTCTTCTATTTCTCTCTCGCGTTCGTTATTCGCCTCCACTCGTCTGTATCAGGGTGTAGATGCCGTATCGCGAATATTCCGTCGTCCTACAGCCCCTTCCACCTTTCTTTCTGTTCGCTACCCTGTATTCAAGAAAACAATACGCAATTACCAACTAATCAAGTTCTCTCTCTCTCTCTCTCTCTCTCTTTCTCTCTCTCTCTCTCTCTGTCTTGAAAAGAGAAAAAGGAAGGGCACTTGACGAGAAGACGCGATCGTGTTGGCGCATCGCCAGAACTGTTGAACGCCTCTCCCTCTCGGACATGGTTCTCGTGAAAGGCAACGGCCGCTTGTTTGGATTAAATTGATTATCTCGTGGATACATCCCTGTCGACGATCGGGTTCGGCTCACCCCTCGCCACCTCTTCCTCGTCCCGTTGTCGCGTAAAAATCAAAGCGAGAAACACGCTTGCGACGTGGAGAGGAATTTACGCGTAGGGATTTCTCCAAATAATGTCCATACTTTTTCAATAGCTTTTTATTTTTTCTCTTTACTGAAAAATCGAGTGCCCTCGCGAAACATCCGCATGAGGAGTAACACGGTGACGGCTCCGAAGCTTCGGTTTTTCCAGCACAATGCCAACTGCGACGAACTCAACTTTCCTCCTCTCGGACATCGTTATCGTTCCGCTTCGATGTAGCACACAAAAGCAACCGGGAAGTGCGGCCTCACCGCTCTCGTAATCTCGAGACGAGTCTCTTTCTCCACTCAAATATTGATTTCCCTCGCGGACTTCTCCCCGAGACGGCGACGACGACGATAACGAGACAAGGCCAGACGAATCAACAGCGGAAAAATTCAGCTCGGTCATTCCGTTATTCCTCTTTTCTCTCAAACTTAATTCGCCCTTCCTCACGTTCTTTCAATTTCAGGCTTTTACGTTAATAAAAACTTTCCCCTCCATTTTTCGGCCACCACGTACCCTTCTCAATCGGGAAGTCTGAAAATTCTCATCCGAAAAGTCCATAATGCGGGAGAAAGTTTGCTCGGGACGAGAAAGGGTGAAAGTGAAGAGGGGTGGTGGTGGATGCTTGGAAAATATGAGTGAAGGGTGTCGCGAGAGAGACGAACAGAGAGAGAGAGAGAGAGAGAGAGGAGGGAGAAAACGTAATCACGAGGCCTTTACTCTCGCGGCAAGGACGAAGGGGCCAATAAAATGCGCCGCTATCATCGTAGGATAAGGAAGAAAAGAGAGGAGGACAGGCCGAACGTGGAAGCGGTCGAATATAAAAAGACGAAGGGTGAAGAACCGAGAGAGGGCCAGGTCCTACGTCTTGGCGTCTTGCGACGAGGAGAGGACCTCGTATTTCAGTGAAAGAGGGCCACGTTTCTCCCTCCTTCTTGGCCACTTCAATTTACCTCCTAATGGGTGATCTGGAGTACGGTCTGGAGATGAGCGAGGGCGAGACACGAGGAAGAGACGCAGAAGCGTCGGAGAGGAAGCGGAAGAATGAGGAAGGGCGAAACGATGAAAATGAGAGAGTGAGAGGAGAAGATAAAGAAGAGTGAGACGAGAGTGGTACGAACGAGGTGGTGACGTAATTTCGCAAATATACAAAAGGAGCATCTTGCCGAGGGTTTAATGAAATTACGCGGGCTCCACCCGTGCGGATGGCCGCGCCTGTTCTGAGTGGGTCAGCGAGGAGGAGGATTGGGAGGTGAGAGGCCTGGGGATTTGTAGCGAAGAAGCACGGAGCTATCGTGCACGCGAGGTACCACACAGATAGGAGATCGCGAGAGTAACGAGAGCGGACAAACTAACCGAAGGGAGAAGCATCGAATCTATCTTCATTTAGCGTCCTTCCAGGTGTTATCGACGCCCCCGACTGCCTGTTCTAGGCTTGGAGAGTCTAAAACCGTCAGACCTTCGGCGCATATCCAGCTGCCGAGGAGTTCTCGGAGTTCGAGAAACTAAAGTTAGAATTACTTGGGGCTAGTGTCGGAGGATTGTTCTGTTGCTGCTGCGGGCGGCGGTACTTCCGAATATGTGCTTAAAAAAGAAAGGTAGGTTGGAGAGCGTAGGGTTGAGCGATCAATTAGGCAATTAATTTCGAACGACAGGGACGTACCTTCTTTTCCAATAATGCTTCGTTACTCAATTTGAGGATTATTACTCTCCGACAGAATGAAAACGTCCGTCGTTGCCCTGCGATGATTAATACGAGCTAAAGTTAATGAACTCGCTTGCTACCGGGCTCTACTTAAGTCTGAGGAACGATTAAGCGGAGAAACGAGTAACGATCATTTCTCGAGCACTTTCCTTACGGTTTCTTCTCTTCTCCCGTTTCTCGCGAAAAGATAATTTCATAGGGAGGTTGCATTTGCATAGCAACCGCGTTTTTGGCCCGAGTGCTGCGGCGCATCGAAAGGATGGAACACCACTCATCCACGTGTTCTTCTCGAATTTGTTTTCCAGAGCGCACGCGAAATTAAAAAGCCGCATATTCGAATTACACGAGCAAAGTAATTGATTCCTCTCCTTTTATTCGATAGTAGAGCACTTCTTTCGAGGAAGTTAATAATGAATTGGGCCGTGTCGAAGTAACATTTGCATTTGCACTTTAAAGTTCTCTCGCAGTGCTTGACCCTTTCCGCTTCCTCTTTTAAGATTCTTGTCCTGCTTTTTCGAAGTCTCGTTTAGCCTCGGCTTTATTATTCTCTCTTTGCGTTCACAAGGCTCATCATAGTCGTTACCCTCGTAATCGGCGTCGTCCCCAATTTTCATCGCCGACTCAGTCGTGTCTCAGTCATCGTCGTCGTCGCAGTCGTCGTCGTCGTCTAGTATCGAGCGTCCCGACGCCGGGACGCGTGGAGCTGTTGCCATGCCGACCGACGGGGCTACCGGAGGTTTGCGCGTTCGCCCGCCTTGCCTGCCGTGGACGGCTTCAAGTCGCTCTCGAGTGCGAACAAGAAACTCTCGTAGGGTGATTTTAGCATTGAACGACATTCTACATATTTTCGAACCAAATGTTCGCGATATACCGACAGTCGATAACGATAAAGTTTGCCCTGTTGATTCGACAATGAGTTAATAAGATATGTTAACATCTTTCGGAAACCCTCTGAATTACCCACGAGACGATTTTTTAACATATTTACCCTTTGCCCCGAGGGACCACGAAAAAGGTGCTTTTGTCAGACTAATCTGCCTCTTGCTTGTCTCATTAAAATTTGAATTCACGCAGCGATCGAGACGAGTAACTCCCGAGCACGAACAAGGTTCGCGACTTATCCTCGGGCTACCTTTTCTTCGAATTTCTGCCCAAGCATTTTCATTAAGTTTTCACGTTTAATTTACAACGCGAGCTTCTTGATTCCCTGTTCCGCGAGAAACGAATCGTGGGGCGTTCTCGGACGAGGTAGAAGAAGAAGAGGCTCTCGTAAATTTTCTCCGGGCCTGGGCAACATCGATTCAGTCGCCGTCTTAGTTGCCATAGGAATTTATGCTGGTCGTCAAGCTTCTCTCGCCATGCGAATCAATTACCCGTAAGCACCGTGGATCGTCTTGATTTATCCCGTTATCTTTCGCGACCATTCCCTTCCTCCCTCCCTCTTCCACACCATTCTCTTCTCGGAGACGTAACAATTGATAAAGGCCAAATGACGACGCGCTTGTCCGGCTTTGTTTTATGGCATCGTTTACGACAAGGTTGGGGAGAATGCCGTGGTATGTCCTGGACCGTTTTGCGGAGGAGAGAGATGGAAGAGAGAGAAGGAGAAAAGGGCGATTCGGGTGATCCTAAAAGTGAGTATTTCAGTTTATGCGAAGGCAAACGGGCAACGGAGAAGAGGCAAAGGAGTGACAGAGAGGAAGAAGGATACGAAGAGTCAGTCGCGTGACTTTTACGGTCTCTCCTTCTCTACCTCGTCCAAACTTCTTTTTTTCGCGTGCTCGCCATGGTAGCAAAGGCTTCGAACAGCCAACGAGTTCGCTAACGAAGGATCGTTCTGGAAACTATTTCAATCGCATTCTTTTTTTTTCTTTAGTCGTTAGTAGTCAGCATTGGTTTTTTTTTTATAGAGATATTGTTTTTTGCGATTTGAAAAAGAGAAACCTCTGGCACCTTCGACCAACTCATCGATTCCTCGACAGTTGTCTCCGCATCTCGCATTCTTTACATTCTTCACCGAGATGAGACGAATTTCGTTTAAAAACTCTTTCCTCCTTTTTGATTTTTTTTTTCTTCTTTCTCCGCTCGTCGGCAGAGAGTTCCATGTCCTCGATTACGGGAGCGCGTCGTCGCGACGAAGCGCTCGGTCATCGCGTGATTTCCCAGGTGGAATTTCCGCGAGTCCCAGGCGCGCGCTTGCTCTCGAAGCACGGAACCGCATAACACGGACTTACTGAGAGTCAGAGAGAAAAGAAGGAAGAGAGGGAGAGAGGGGGGGAGAGCGAGTAGAGAAGAGAAAGGAGAAGATACTTTTTCCAGAGAGCAGAATCGAGGATACTCGATATTGGAATTTCCGTTATGTCTCTCCATTTTCTTCTTCCTTCCCTTCTCTCTGCTCTTTTCTCTCTTCGTCTCATCGGCTCATCGACGTCCAATCAAATCCTTCGGCACTAGCTTGCTCCGTGCACCGTGCTAGACAGTGGTCCCTCTCTTCGCGTTTACTCCTCTTCATCCTCTTTCATTTCTCCTTTTTCTTCCTTCTCGTCTCCATTTCCTCTCGTTTCTCGCCAATGAAACTGCCGAATCCTCTTTCCAGTCTCGAGAGTAGGGTGTCCGGTCTTTGTGGCTCGCGTTGCAGGATTACCGGGAGAGGGAAAGGTAGAAGAGGATTCCGTGATTCGTCTACCGCAAATCGCATTCACGGAGGTCGCGGAATCCTTACGTGCCCTCTTCCTCTTACCCTCTCTTCCTCGGTCGAAGAGGAGAAGTCTCGATCGTTCGACGAGTGACTCCCCAGTCTCTTCTGCTTCTCTTCTCTTTCTCTCATTCACTCACTCGCTCCTTCCTTCCACCTCTTACTTCCGCCGTCGAATCCCCCCACTCTCCTCACTTTGAAAGACCGAAGGAAGTGCGCCGTTATTTCGATACGCGATCCGTTGGAATATCACAGACGAAGTGAACGAGCGGGAGAGGGAGAGAGAGAGAGAGAGAGAGAGAGAGAGAGAGAGAGAGAAAAGGATGAGGAGAAGAAAACGAGAGATGGCACGGGAACGATAAAGAATGACGGAGAAGAGAATCGAGAGGTCGATGGTTTCCTCGCATAGGTCGACGATAGGTCGAAACGGCGTCGTAAAAAATTGCATTCCACCTTTCCACTATCCCCAAGAGGATTCTCTCCTTTCCTCCGCGCTTTGCGAGTGGAACGAGAGCACAAGTTTCGCGAGTTCACTTCTCTTTCGATTTCCTCCTGGCCTCCCCTCCATGGCTCGAGCACGCGATTCCAGCCTTCGCTTTTGTTCACCTTCTCCACGAGTACGCTAATTACCTTCGACGAGGACGAGGACGAGGAAATTGAAATTCACGGAAAATCGCGCGTTTGGCACGGGTAGCAACAAAATGTCGAAATCGGCGACACGCGAAACGACGGCGCCCCTGTCGCGAAGGCCACTTCTCTTTTTGCGCCTGGCACGATTATTCGGGGCTTTAATTAAGGCCACTCCGATTAATGGCGAGCGCGCCGTAATGCGAGCCATAATCGAGAATCTTAATGGGATACCCTCCACCCTGCTGGGCTGCTCTTATCACACGTACCGGCTCACGCGCGGGCGCGTGAATAGCGAGCGAAAGGGCGGCCAAATTCTCTCGCTAATTCGCATCGAGTTGCACGATCGTATTTGCTACATTTCGCTTCCTCTCAATTCTCTCAAACCCTCATTTCCACCCCCTCCCGTTTTTAGAAACCCTCCGTTCTCGCGCGGGGCGCACGAGAATCGTCGAGCCATTACCAACGAAGGGCCACCGTTCCAGCCACCGAAATTACATCCCACGAGAGAGCAATCCGGTGAATGTTCAGGGCCACGAGAAGGCGGTGGGAATTTATCGGAAACGACGTGCAGGGATTGGTTCGGCCGCACGTCGCGCGTCGGCGGTCGCTACAATTCGACGAGCTCTCGTAGACTCCAGTACCCTCGCGCCCACTCACCCTCTAGGACCATCAAAATCAGCCCTTCTCTGTCAATTCTATTACAACGGAGGAAAGATAGTAGGGAAAGATAGTTAGACCTTTTCGATGAACCTAGACGAGGCGCGGAAAAGTTGAGCTTTCGGCTTGTCGAACGCAAGCACGCGAAAGTTGCGCTAGTGGAGGATGAAGGGCGGGAGATTCGTTGCGGGTGTTCGTCGGTGGAGTGTTTTTTCTGCTTGTGTGCGAGGATGGGTGGATGAAGGAGAGAGAGAGAGAGAGAGAGAGCGACGGGGGGTGGGTTGAGAGAGGAAGCAGAAAGTAGATGTTCCAATATTTATCGAGGGATGTGTAGTTTGCCGTAGTTACGGCACCGTCGAGAGACTCGCTCGTGGCACGTCCGTGGTTCTCAATTATGCAAGATTCATGACTGGCGTAATGGGAGCGCTCCGGCAGGGATTTTCCGTGTGCCGCGCCTCGCGCTTCAGCGAAGTTCGGCAGAGGGCTGAAAGGATAAAGAGGAAACGAGAAAAAGCGACGTGAGCGAAAATGATTCTCGAGGCTCGTCGAACGACCGAGGCCTCTCTCGTTTTCCTCTTTCAAATGCTCTTCCTGGAAATTTCGTGTAACGACGGGCGGGCAAATCGTCGTTTACGATGGAACGTAAAAATTGCGATGGTTTTGTCGCACCTGCTTTCAATGGATTTTCTCTCTTTTTGATTTTACGTAGGGACTTCTTTCGTCCACTTTGATTTCTTTCCTTCCCCTCCCGGCGGCGTGCTAAATTCACGCAGGAGGAATGATAGAATCGATATCCACCTCTCCGGCCGTCCGAGGCAGGAGTACACCCTCCTTGTTGCGTTTCGCGACCCTCTTCAAAGGGTGAAGAGGGCGGACGAGAGGGTGAATATACGCGAGGCACCAAGAGAGAGAGAGACGGTTAGTCTGGGACTAGGAGTAGGGAAAGGACCGAGTCACGCGGTAAGAAAAAGAGAAAATGTGTGGAGAGAGGGGAAAGGAGAGTAGCGAGCTGGTGCGTGACTCGTCCCGACGCTTCCGTCGCCACTGACGCCCCAACATCGTCTTTCGTTCGCCAGTTTCGTTGCCGTTGCTCGCAAAACCTCGAGAAGTACTTCCTTGGGACCACCCTCCTAGACGCTTCTCCAAATTTGAGCCTCTTTGTCGCCTCTATTCTCGAGAAATAGAACATTTTCACCTCGTTGAGAAAATTTTCGAAGCGGAGGATTCACCGGGAATAGAGAAGCTCGAGGAGACTTTTTTTTGCCGCCATTTTCAATTAGATGGAACGAAGATGTGGAAAAAGCTTTGAAAGATTTGTTACGACGACACGTTTGTGTCGCGTCCCTAATCGTTGTTTATTCCGCTTCTAAACCGCATTTTCCGCATGCGGCGACCTATCGAATTTTAAATAACCTCAAAATTTGAACCTTTATTATTGAACTTTATTAGACGATGGCTCTGGTTCAATTGGTTAGCTTGCGCCGTGCAGGATCGAGTGCTCGAAGAAATCAAAGGACGAGCGACGATTCCATTGCTATGCGACTCACACGCCACGCAATTTAATGCATTCGATCTTAACTTTACCAAGATTCAAAATTTTTCTTGTCACATTTTCGGCTGTTACCTCTAGGGATGATTGAACTACCAAATGATCTCCGTTTTGTTCTTTAATTTTCACTTGTTGGTCGTAAAATCTCTGGAGCTTTTCCCTTGAAAGCCCTACGCCTAGACTCCAAATTTCACACCTTTGGTCATTCTTATTCTCGAAAAATATAGCGTTTCCCATACTGGGAAAATCGTTTAACCTTACGATTGATTGGAAATCCAGAAAGTTAACTAAAATGTTCTCTCACCACGTACAATTAGGTGAGAAATGGACACGGGATGTTTCGAAGGATTGAAAAATTTATTTGACAAATCTTCGGCTATTACCTCGACTGCTGGTAGGATTACTAGATCAGCTTTGTCTCGTTTCTTTGTTTGTTTCTTTTTTTCATTTTCACTTGTCGCATACTCGGCGGATACGAGGAGCGAGTGAACCGATCGC
This sequence comes from Tiphia femorata, assembly GCA_944319695.1. Taxonomy (NCBI): domain Eukaryota; kingdom Metazoa; phylum Arthropoda; class Insecta; order Hymenoptera; family Tiphiidae; genus Tiphia; species Tiphia femorata. The sequence goes on from OX090902.1 coordinate 10,871,752, forward strand.
AATGGACAAGACGAACACGAGGGTGGCGCGTAGAGTAGAGTGCGAATCCGAAAAGCGGATAACGATGATTTAAAGCCGATAAACGCTCGGTGTCGGCGACGACATATTTGTCGCGACTGTCCGCGCGACTGTTACACCCTGCTTTCCCGAAACGAGATTTACGTGTTTCCCTTCCACCCTCGGCCGCTTCGCGCTCTCGTTTGCTTTGCCTCTCTCTTTCTTGTCCCACCTTCTCTCCTTCCGGCGCGTTCTCCCCCGCTCGATTCGCTTCGCGTCGTTCGAACCAGGAACGGAGTGCATTTGCAATTCCGTTTATGGAGCGATTCGGCGTGTGCAACTCACCTCGCCCGCGCTGGCCGCCGCACCCTTTCTCTCTCTTCTCTCCTTTACTCACTTCCTCTCTCTCATCTTTTCTTTCTCCGTTTCTCTGCTCCTTCGCCAACACTTTTCGCTCATCTCGCTTCTCTCTCCATCCCTATCTTCACGAAATCTCTTCACTCGCTTTCACCCTCGCGTCTTTCTCCATCCTTCCTCCCGTCTCTCATCCCCCTCGCTCTTTCTCTCGACGCCCTACGCACGGTTTATTCAATTGTCCCGCCCCCGTCATCGCGAATGATCGGCTCGCGCGATAATTGCTCCGTTGCGAGAGGGACGACGCCTCTCTTTGATCGCGATTGTCCACCACGATGCAAAGAGAGGGAGGACAAGTCAGTCGGTGGCGCGTCGAACGAAGCTAATTCGATGGATGGTGGAAAACCGATGGAAAAGGACGAGAAAAAAAAAGGGCGGAGCTATTCGATCGAATACTCCGATGCTCCGACGTTATTGAATTTTTGCTACTCTCGCATTTCAAACGCACCTCGATTACTATTTCTTCTCTTCTTCGAGAGAGCATCGAGAGAGAGAACGGCACAGAAATATTTCGCGCACGTCGCGCTCGCGTGCTTTTACTCGTTAACGTTGATTAACACGGCGACTCTCTTGCGCGAAGTTGAGCTAGAAATTGCACTCCTTTCCGTTACAACTTTCTACGCCATTTTTCTCACGTTGGAGGATCTTCAACGCAGGAGCGAGGAGAAGGGTGGGTGAATGGAAGAGAAGAACAAGAGGGTGGAAAGTTTTCCGCTGGTTTCACCGATAAGGGAACTGTGACGATTTTACAAAGATGAGAGAAGATGATAGGAAGAACACGAAAATGGAAAAGCTCTCTCCCTTGCGTAGAAGTCTCGCGTGAATGGGTACGCGAAGTTTTCCGATTGTACCAGGGCCCGGAAAGAGACTCGAAAGTTTCGAGTACACTCGAGTTTATTGAATCTCGAATAGTGGTGCGTCCCTAGTCCCTCCATCTGTCTGGCTGGTTCGAAGAGAGAGCGCGAAAAGGCGGCCGAGTTCGAAATAACTCGGTTGGTAACGTGCACGCGTTCTTCTCTCCCTCGTCGTCTTTCTGGGACCACCACCGACACGAGCTCGCGGGGAAAATACCAGCTCGTCCGAGAATAAATTCAGCCTTCTTCCGCCTCCTCCTCGATCGATGCTGCCACCAACGATAATTGGTGGAAGCTGTGAATGGCGTCGCGACGCGCCTTCTCTCCCGATTTCATCACGCCCGACACTTTTTCATTTCACGCACTTGGTGAGAATTTTATTTTTGAAGTGCCTGCGAGGTACGCGGTTTTCAATATTTGTTTTCCAATATTCTTTATTTACTATCAATTCTATGTTGTTTATTTTTTTTTTCCGACGTCGAGCACATTGGTACTGTGTACTATGGTTTCTGTTTAAACAGTTGGGAGTCACATTTTTTTTTTAGGAATATTTTTTCTCTTGTATTGCATCTACGCAAGGGTCTCGCACAAGAGTCAGGAGCACATCCAGAGAACTGGGTTGTGGTTTTTTCTTTTTTTTTTCAATTTTCTAATTTGTAGCTTTGGAGTTTCTTCTCGCTTGTTCTGATAATCATACGATAGAACAAATTCGCCGGGAAAAACAAGACCATCCGAGAGAAGGAGAACTCGAAGAAATGCGGATTTTCACGTATTTAACGTGCACTACCGTTGAGCGAAAACTGGAGTGCCGCCAGGTATTTTTATTGCGAAACGCTTTCACGTGAATCGAGAAATTTCCAGGTTCTCTCGTACGTATCGAGTAGCGAGGTGGATAAAACAAATTTTTCCCACGCGTTTATAATCGCACGGATTTATTTGACACTGTCGATTGCAAAAAGTGTTTCTTTACCTTAGCCAATTACGCAGCTCCAAGCTCAGCTAAAAGTTTGTCTGCTATTCGACAAACGGGGCACGTAGGTTGACGGTGAACTTTTCCGAACTTTATTCTTACAATTTTGAAATCTCATTCGTGACAGCCAGTCGCGAACGAGATCTTATTTGACGTAACGAAATTGCGAAGTTGAAGCTGAGTTTAGGAAGCGGATAGAAGAACACGTAGTAAAGTACGGCGAGGTCAATTGGAATTTATTTTAGCGCCGTCACTGATCCCCCAAAGCTCATCGGAGGATTCCTCTCGTTCTTCCGTGTGCACCGCTTCGTCACCTGTCTTGGTCTTTGCGCGCCTCTCGTGCTGCTTCCGCGAGAAAGAGAGAGAGAGAGAGAGAGAGAGAGAGAGAGAGAGAGAGAGAGAGAGAGAGAGACGACGACCGGTTGTGCGTAATTTTTCGCCACTAATGCAGATAATATTAGAGACGCATGGGAAATTAAGATCGAAACAGGCAGTTTCCATTAATCGATTGATTTATTCAAATTTTAACACTCACCTGTTCCGTGCAAATGGTCTATGGGTCTAAAATTGAATTACCTACTTCCGAGAAAAATAGGAGAATCAATAAACTACATTTATTTTAAATTACTACGCGATCGAACCTACTCTCGATTAAATTCTATTCGTTGAAGTAACGCTTCTAATATAGAGAGTCGCAAATAACAAGAAAAGTTGCGCGATTATAACTTTGCACCCGCTGAAATTATTATTAGAACCACGTTCGTGCGTATTATTAATATCCTGCGCTCTATAGGAAGAATACTCCAAAATTTACAACGAGTAAATCTTACTCGAGCGTTACTCGGAATAATTGTTTTTATTCGTCGGATAAAACTCCTACCACCATCTTCCCCTAATATGTACTTCCAAAACGTGCTTTCAATCGATCTCTCCGCGCGAACTCTCACCATCCCCTCGTTCTCGCGCCATATGTCATTCTTTTCGAAGGAGGGCCCACCGAGACAGAAGGAGATGAAGAGATCGCGCGTGTGAAAGATTAAAGAGAGCGAGCCGGTATTACTCACGGCAATTACCGCACGCCCCACGGGTGGAACTGGTTTTCGTCTAATTAATTGGCAATGGTAGAATTGATCGGTCCCGTCGTTGGGACGAGCGCGCGCACTCTGAGGTCAGTATCTAGGCCGTGCGTGACACGTTCGCCGCCAATTGAGAATAATTAATTTCGATCCTCAACTTGCTCTCCACCATCCTGCCAATTACACGGCAATTAAATCTTGCGCGGCTAAATCTCATCCCTCCTATCTATTCCGCCGCATCCTCTTCGCCAAGAGTTTTTTCATTTCCGATCATAACGAGAGAGGGGACAACCCGCGGAGACTACGCTCGTTCGTAATCGTCGAGATGAAATTCTCGATAATCTCGAATGCGACGAAGGCTCGTTAAATTTTACCGCGTCCTTAAATGTTTCGTCGAGCTAGCGCGAACACGAGGAGACGAGAGAGAGAGGATCGAAATCTCAGCGGAGATTCGCCATTTCCAATAATACCTAACGAGGACAGAAATGGTCACCGGTAATCACGTCGGAATGAAAAATCGATCTCTTGGATCGATAGGTACTTCTCTATTCGGCGAGTGACGTGGATCGAGTTGAGTCACACCGGACGACGCGCCGCGGATGCTGTTTCTAAGAGAGGTCGCGGGGAAGAGGGTGCATTTGAAAGGTCAAGCCATCGTCAGAATTTTGGCAGCCGGCCAAAAATCTCTCACCGTTTGACACTCCAAGATAATCCTCCGTGGGCATGTCCCATGACCGGGGCAGAAAAGTAACGAGAGAAGATACTTTGCTCGTTCTTTCGGCCTCTTTCGAGTTTTATGTTTCTTTTTCCTCTTCTCCCATTGTATTTATTCGTTAGTACCTTTTCTTGCCTTCTTCGCGGTTATCCTTCCAGGGTTTTATTTACCGACCCACGAAATATTTAAATATTCTTTCACGCCTTTCTTCGGTAAGGCGTCCATTTCTCTCTATATTTTCTTATTCGCTTTCGCGGAAACCATCGAGGAGCAACGGCACTTGGGCAACCTTCTATCGTAAACGTCTCACAGTGTTCCATCTTTTCTCATTCCTTCGCTTTGTTCTATTCTCGATGTTTCTCCGTCTTTAACGGTGCAGGATTTTTTACTGCCTCGGAAGCCAACGATCTTTCTTTCGTCTTACGAGTCTTCTCTCCCGTCTTTCCGGAAACCTCGTCATCGTCGAGGCTTATTCGTTGTTCGCGGTACCCCAGCCTCTTCTTTCCTTTCTACTCTCCATCGAGTCCACTCGCTCTTACTCTCTACTCTCTGAGGTCGCCTTTCCTTCGACGACGTGCCTCTCGGCCATCCTCGCCTTCCTTTCGTCGCACGACCGCAAGAGTACCGCGCAGTTTCTCCACCGCGCTCTCTCGTCTCTTTTATTCCCTTCCTATTCCTTGCTCTTTCGCTCTTCTCTCTCTCTCATTTCACTTCGCACGTCTCTCACCTTCTCCTTCTTGACTCTTTCTCTCTCTTTCTCTCTCTCTCTCTCTCCTCCCTCTCTCTCGCAACTTCCCGCCACGGTCTGTCTGTCCAAGAATAGAAACGCCACGGCGCGGTTTTGCGGCGCGAACTTTTTCGTCCTCTCGGCGCTGTTAACTCGTGTATGTGCTTTAGAGCGAATGGCTCCCGCGGTGCGTTTCTAGCGTCAATCGAACACTTCCTGTCTCCTTCACCTTTTCTTTCTCTCTCTCTCTCTCTCTCTCATTCTCTCTCATTCTCTTCCTCAGTTCTCGCGGCGGCGGTCTACCTGTCCCGTTTGCTAAACTCTCTCCGTCGCTCGCTCCGCGACCTCCCTTCGTTTCTTCAGGTACCTTTTCCTCACGTAGGCGCTACGTTCTTCCTCGCTCGTCCTAGGCTTCTCTCGCCTAATTCTCTCTTTCTCTTTTCCGCGTTACTCTCTCCCCTCCGTCAACTCCGTAGTGTTTTCCTTCCTGTTTGTCCGGGGGACCTGCTTCGTTCTCTCATTGCCCTTCTCTTTCCATATGGCCGTTGGGGCGCGTTAAAACGTGGGCAGCGCACAAAGTGGCTCTCTTTATTTCTCCTCTTGCGTTGGCTTCGAATGTCCAACTCGTAGAATTCGATTGTTCGATGCTGTCGGTTCACGTTCGATTGTATCAAAAAAAATTATGACGGCGACGAAGAAGGATTCTGTCGGATCAGATTTGACACAGTTCGTTCTTTCTTTTTAAAGGCGTACCTTGGATTACAATCGATTTCATTTTCCTTTCCATTCTTCGTTATCCTTTCGTCATTCTCATTCGACTTCGCGCTCTTGCCATTCACTTGCAGCTCGCTTTCAACATCCAATTTATTCGTAAGAGGCAAAGTTGATTTTTTTATTCGAAGGCGGTCCTATATTAATCCTCGCGAGCTTATCGGTCGTTCCTCGTGAGAGAGGAAGAGAGAGATAGAGAGAGGGATTCCTCACCGCAGGAGCATCTTTCAGTTTTGTTTTCTCGTAAGTAGCGCTCATACGGCCCTTTTCTTCCCTTTGCGCTTACTCCAACGAGCCCGATCGATTGGATTGAGGAAAAAAAATTTGAACTGAAACTCGTTACTCTCTTCATTCTCCCTTCTGTCCTTTCTTTCTCATTTCCTTCTTGCGTTTCTCTTCTTCGTCATTCCTCTCTCCCTCTCCTCTCAACATTCTCTCGGATCCTCTATCTATACGCACGTTCTCTCTTCTCCCTCTCTCCTTCTCTCTGGCACGTCTTTTCTCTCGCCAAGAGAGACGTGGGACGATCGTCTCGCGTCGGTCTCTATATAAATCCTCGGTAACTCGCCGGCCGGCTCGAGTAGTTCGCCAACGGCGAACAGTTCGTACGGATCCTTCTGCGTTGCGTTCTGTCTTACTCTTTTCTCTCTCTCTCTCTCTTATTTTATCCCTCCCGCGCAGCAGCCCGTCCTACCGGTGCTCTCGGTGTCGGTGTCCACCTCGCGTTCGCGCAATCGTCTTGCTGCGCGGCGCGTGCGTGCGTGTTCGTGCGCGAGTGCCGCGATCAATCAGTCGATCCCATCGATCAATCGATCGAGGTAGCACCGCATCTGGTTTTATCATTATCCTTGATCCGTCGCAACGCGGTCTCCAGCGGTCAAGCGACAAACTTACTCTTGCGCGGGTGTGCATCTGTGTGTGTGTGTGTGTCTTTGTGTATGTGTGTGTATGGCGTGCGTGGGCTCTATTGGGACGGGGGAAGGAAGAAGGGGCGAGGGATAATCCCGTTGTTATTATTCGTATTGGAATACAGCAATAGCCGCTCTGAAAAACATGCGCACTTCTCCGACAACGCTCGACTGTTTACGTTAAAGGAGATATTGCTCAGGAACGTCGCGATAGAGAAACAGTATTGGTTACGTAGTCGACGCGAAGCAGGTATATCCGATGGACTTCAATTGCACAATTATCGAGAGAGCTTTATTTATAATCCTACGTACTACATCGACGAGATCGTATATCTTTCGGTAACGTTCCGTTGCGCGCTCGTTCTAGCTTCTGCTTACTTTCGATTTTGGAGTATTCGACGAGGAGATGGAGACGCGAGAACGGAAATCAAGATGGACGCTTTGTGCTCGGCACACGAGGGATCTTCGGTTGAGTTTAGCGCGATTTTACATTCGCGTTCGTGGAAACGTTACGGCCGATTCCTTTTCACGGTATCGCGCAAGGGGCGAATTCTACCTCGCGGGGTTGGCTCTCCTCCGCGTAAAACCGTTTCTATTAATATGAGCCGGCGTGGAAGTAGCGTGGAGGATCACTGGGAGGGGCACACCGCAGGGGCCGCACTTGAGTTCGCTAAATATAGCACGAAATTGCCGGTCGTGCGCGAGATACGTCCCCGTGTGCATACGTGCTTTCCGAAATAAATTCGTTTTCGGGTCTTAAAGAGAGTAGGAAGTGGACGCTATTGAGCACGGTCGAGCGTCGAACGAAGCCATTTTTCTTCGACGCTCTCGTTCTCGTCAACGTGTGCGACCTTTCGAGAAGGGCCCGGAGTAAAGTTTGCGAGTTGGATCGTGTGCCGTGAGTGTTACCATTTCGCAGATAGGTGAGAACGCGAATTATAAAAGGGTGGTATCGCAGAGTTTAGATGCCGAGACGAAAGAGGAGCGCGTGAGTCAGCAGGAGGAAATTTAATATTTCGCGCGTGGGAGTACGTGAGATTGGATTCGAAAATCTTTCTTGACCGTCTGAAGATCGCCTCGTGTCGGTGAATTTTTTCACCGGACAAAATTCAAAATCGTCGACCAGTTCTGTTTTCATTTTTCGTAATTGTACTTTTGTAATTAGAAATTTTAGTTTGTTCCGTGAAGCTATTTCTTTTCTTTATTTTAACTATTCGGTGGCCCTCGATCGAAACCCGGTGATGACGGTTTCTTTTCTTTGATTATAACGAAGCTTCGAGGAATCCTTTGAATTGGTGGATAAATTGAGTGGACGATGGATACCGTCTTGAGAGCAGGGCGATCGGTGACCAGTGGCGTATGTAGGGTCGCTGGTGCCTTCGTCCGTGGGACCCGAAGAATTTTAGCCGCTGTTCCTTTACTGGGCATTGAACCGCCGACTTATTCAGACGACGAGGAACTGTCTACGGTACGATGAACATTCTAATTTTGTTTGAGCAACCCAAAATTTCTCTCCGATTTTTTTTTTCCAAGTATCTCGCAGGTGTACAAAAATATTGTAAATTAACTCTTCCGGACACGAGGTCCTCGTATAAGAACATACTTAACACTAGATTTACCGAAACCAGTCAACTTGATTGGTTCAAATGGGAAATCGTGTTTATAAAAAATGTTTGGTAAATCTAGTGTTAATAAATGCTTGGATGCAGGGGGTGCGTGCCATATGTGTGTAGCGTGTCTATGTACTCTGTTACAAGGCACTAGCTCCGCTATCGTTAATGACACGCGGATATACCTAAGGAACAAATTGTTTGATTCGGTGAGACGCATATTATAGGGGGTGGCATTTTTTCATCAAGGTCATATTTTTCGAGATGTTTAGGTCATCGATGTATTTTCAAATGGGACGGTATAGTATTATGATTGTGCCGTAGTAGCAGCGGTTCACACGAATTCAACGACGTATAATACAATGAAATAATGCGTGAGTCACAGAATACAATCTGAATTCCATTCCAAGTGCCTATGAAAGAATCTTTAATGTAAACCCGTAATTGAAACTGACGATTGATTAGAACGTGCGATACATAGTTGAATTGAATAGAGGAATTGAATGTTCTAGTAGATTACGCATAGGGGTGCCGTCCAAACGAAGAAAATTCCAGCTCCTTACAATACTACTCTAACGTGTAACGTATAATCTCACGGTAATGCGTCATACTGTTATCATGATAATCGTGATAATTTTAACTGTGCCTGTTGCGAGAAGTCTTCGACGTTTTACGAAAAGACGAATAAAAGAAGAAACGTGTCGCAATAATGAGAATACGAATGTCCTCGAAACGTTCGAGGAAGGGACACGTCGCGCTCCGGTTAAAAAACAAATCGCATGCATTCTCGGTGAGTCAACTGGAGTCACACATGGGGCCTCTCTTCGTGAGTTGGTGTATCGCTTACGTATCGCGTCATTTCGCTCGAACGTAACGCTCACTTCGGCCTACGCGACGCATCGATCCGCCTCGTCGTTGCATTCTGCGCCGGCGGCCCAACCGGTTCTACTCGATCGGTCTTCTACTTCCGGTGCCGTGATGCGAGTCCCTAACGACTGCATTTCCGGTATGGAATCGAGCGTGGTACCCGAGACGATGTCTCGTCGTTCAACTGCAATCCGTTGGAGAGAGACTTCATTTTGTTGGACTTTCGTCGAGGACGCGCCTTTTCGCGGACCTTAACGAGAGCTCGCTCGTTAAAATCGAGTAGGTGGCCGAGTTGCGATAAGAAAAAAAATTCTCCATCGTTAATTGGTCCGTGGCGAATCGTCGCGCAACCTCGCGCCTCGCGTGGGCGAGACTCGATCGCAGATTTTTCACGTGGGTACAGAAGGCGAGGAAGAAGGTTCCTTGGCACGGTGAAGGAGCGAACGCTCCTAGAAAAGTTATTGCCGATTGATTTATTTATTCTACTTCTAACTCGATAATTCTCGCTCGACCTTTCTCTTCTTAAATACTACGGGGGTTCTCTCGAGACTTCCTCGAAATTCGAAAGATTTTTGGCAATTAGTTTCTCCGAATCGCTAAGTTCCGATTCTTCCTTATCTTCCACTTCGTCCTTCACGTAGTTTACGGAGAAATTCTAAAAAGATCGAAGATCGCGATTTTTCAAGAGAGTGAAATCGTCGTGGAGCGAATTATCGCCGTTTAACTCCGGATTGTCTGCTAGTTAAGACCGTTTGTGCCTTCTCTTATGTGCGCTTCTCGTCTGATTCGAGGCCACAGAGACGCCTGTGAGGTAAGTCGATGAGAGAGGAGGAAAAAGGAAGAAGGCGTCGAAGACGCGCAAAAATAGTCACCGGGGGTGGAAGTGAGAGGAACGAAGGAAAAGGGGGGGGGGGGTGCGAACAGAGGGGCTGAAGAGAAGAAGAGGCGGTGAAAGCTGCGAAATGCTTTAGAGAGTGTAGTCGAGAAGCCCGAGACGCAGACGGGATTACAATGCTTTTCAACGGTTGTGCTGCTGGTGAATTGGCGATGCTAGGGCGTCTAGAAAGAGACACGCGCGCATCGCACCAAAATAGCGAAGCCACTCGACAGCCGAAAAAGACTAACAGAAGCGAGACGGTACTTTAAATTTTCAATTGGATTTTCAACGGACTGCCGATCAAAATTTGATGAAGACGTTGCACGGGAGGATTTCTTCTTACAATCATCTCCGACAATCGTTTTTCATTTTGTGGAATAGCGGCGAAAATCTTAAGAAAGCGTGGACTCCGAATGTTCAATTCGATTTTCAAGCAACAGCTGACAACAATTAAGGAACACGGTGCATCGAGTAATTTCTTTCTGCGATCATTTTTCAAACTCATTTTCCATTTTGTAAAATAATATTTTGCAACGAAGATCTCAACGGTACGTTGCGTAGCAATTTGTTTCGGAGTCTAGATCCACGGTAATCAGTATCCGAAAAATTGCTACATTCTTTTATAATATCCTTGCGAGAGAGGGTCGTTGAATTTCCAGTGATCAGGTCGTGACAGATTAAAATTGCGCATTCTGTGCGGGTCAAATATTCGTTCGTGCTTCGATTTTCCTTTCGAACCGAAAATTCACGTTCAATGGCCAACGGAAAGCGGCCGTTAAAATCGACCGTTGAATGTGCCTCCGTCACGAAATTCCCGCACGCTTTTAATCGGCAATTTATTACCTACTAACGGGCACAAGACCGGCGCTTGTTCGTCGAGCAGAAAAAGTAGTGCGGGCAAAACGGAATTAAATTTGTGGCAGGAGGAGAGAAGATGAGAGTCGTAGCGTTCGGTTGCTGATACGAGGTGGAGAAAGTCAGGAATGACCGGTGCAAATTTCTGACGAGCTTTTAATTTATCATTACGCCTACAGCGTTCGTATAATTGAATCTTGCCGCGCAAAAGTTTCTCTGGCCAGAAAATTAAGATCGTTCTGGATATTTTCATTGTTCAATTGTTGTCACGATTAGTGGTCGAGATTAGTGTGAACGTCAATCGAAAATTTCACATTCACCGCGTTATGAAATTTTCGTTGAATTGCATGTCGAAGTGGCGATTCCTATGATATCGTAGGCCATGGGTTTCTCGCGAAAGCAGAAAAGAGCAAACGAAGAAGAAAAGACAGAAGAGAAAAAAAAAGTAAAGCAGCAGAAAGACAAACGTGTCGTTCCAGGGAATCCGATGAAATGATTTTCACCGTCTCTCACGATAATTTCCGTTTGCCCAAGGCGCTGAGGCACACGCGATTCTTGTGCTCCGTTAATAATTCACGGCGATGCCAATCTGAGCGCGGGAGCAGGCGCGGTGTAAGGCGCCCGAATCGCCTTATAAATGCTTCCTTAACACGGCCGTTTACCGTGCGACACGCGCCTCGCGTGCTTCGCGCCTGGCCGCAGTTTCGAGCTCGAGCGTATCGCTCCGCGGGACGAATTGTCCTCGCGTAATTTTCGTATTTATTGTTAGAGCGTTGAATCGTGGCTCCTCGAGGGATTAATTACCGTAATTGGTGCACACTTCGCCGAAAGCCGTTCAAATTGTACGTACGATGGTGAAATTGTACGTTCGAAGCGTGAAATCGAATGGGTTCAGGCGTAAAGGTGGAACATTCTATAATAGCGAAGGTGTAGAACAATATAAAATATAGATTACCGTTACCCGTTACCAAGTTAACTGCGTCGCTTAGGCGTCATGCGTATAAGCTAAGCACCAGACCGAATGCTCTTACGGCGTATACACAGTTGAACGTGTTAAAGGAAAGTTGGAGAAGAGCTTTTTAATATAAGTAAAGCGACAGGGTTTAAAGATATACAATAGTTTCTGTCTAAGTATATTCCACTTCGCAGAGCAATTTTATTTTTCACTTTGACGCCAGTTTACATCTTTTTTATGTGATTAGGATCACTAACTCGCAATCAGGCGACATACAAAGGAACGTGTAAATTCTCTTGTAATCCTCCCGCGCGATTAGAATTATCTTTCTTCATTCTCAAGTTTCTCTCGTGCTTTAAGAAAATATTCTTTATAGAAACGCGAGACCTCGATTACAGACAACGAAAGCTTCAGGGGTAGTTTAAATGCCAGCACCGTTTCTTCGAGTTCGATTGTCGTTTACACGAGCGGAGCGATATTACCGTCGGTTACGCTCCAGCGAACCGAATAAATACACCCGTGGTAATTTCAATCCTGAGAGGAACGACTTCGAACCTCGGTAGGATAGATCGAGAAAAGGAAGGTTCTGTCGAATAGGAACGATCGAAAGAAGAGAACCGGAAGAAGATTCACTGAAAAGTACGACACTGGTGAACATTCGTTCGAACGGAATGTTTCGCTATGCCGACCTTCGATTTCCCTTGCCAAAGTTTCATCCTCCTCGATCTCACTTGCCAAAATTCCGCCCTTGAATTACGCTCGCCAAAATGTTCACCTTCCATTCTCGGAACGATTCTACTCGACCAAGCTTACCACCCTTTAAGTTCTCTCGTGAACGTTGCACCTTTTGAATTTATTAAAAAGGAAACGAAATTCTTTCTCGTTTGGCCAACGAAAAAATGACGTTCGTCGATCTCGTTTGGGAAATTGGAGGGGAACGAGCGAAGATCGGCGAACGAAAATGGTGAACGGAAATGCGAGAGCTTCGGAGACAAAAGGCGCGTCGGTGGAAGTGCCGAAGCGTAGAATTTTTAGCGGCACCCTCTCCTTTTCTTCTCGAGCCAACGAGCGAAACGTCGGGACGGTGCCTCCTGTTCTATCGTTTGTTTAGAGACACGCTCGTTAACCGAGCTTTTCATGCGCTTCCGGAGCGCCGCGGTCGTTTTGGTCCCTCGTGCTACATTCTCTTCGCTCTCCTGATTCATATGGCTCACCAAAGTTCCACGGGCTGCTAGAGCAGTCTATTGACTTATCTTGAGATTCAGACGCCAAAAGTAGAGTAAGGAGCGACAGATAAACGATTTCGTGTAATAAGCTTGCGTGATCTGTACAGAAAAGACGAAAACCGAGATATTCTATGAAGTCGCATAATTTTTAAGTCGCATCCTAGAAATATTGCTCAAGCATAATTTGGATCGAGGCTTAATAAGCAGATGATTTTGTGGAACAAATTCTTCTTGTTTGCACATAAGAAAGACGACGATGATTTTTTTTTTCTCGATCTTTCGTTACCATGGATAAATGTGTCTTGTTATCCATGGTTTAACTTTTGCAAATACTTTTATCGAATCACGCTCGATTAGGCCTTGGCGGAATTTCAAGTGAACCAAACGCTCTCCCGTCGTGCGTCTCTTTCTCTTTATCTTTCTTTTTCTCTTGGAGAATATATACTCAGGCACACGTCGCATCGCCAGCCAAACGGAAGCATTATGTTTGTAGCGAAAGCTTTCTTCTACCTTCCAGTCGGCTCGCCCCATCCTCTGCCCTCCTCGGCGTCTCGCCTCCGCTTTCCACCTACTCTTCCTAGAGATGGTCCTTGCCGTCGAGTGTTCTTCACCCCCTAAATAGAGCGTGGCGACGTCGAAATATTTCGAGACCTACTCGATATTGGTCGACGGCCAATAATAATTCTTCAGGAGCCCTGGGCAGGGTAGGAGAGGATCGCAGTTGTTGGTCTGTAAGTTAGATCGAAGGAAAGAAACGCGCAAAAGAGGCTTTTATTAATCTCGTCATCGAGGAAATTGAATATTTTTGGTTACCCATTTTTAGGCACGACCGTAAAGGGAGTGACTTATTTTGATTACTATCTCAACGGTTATTTATAATTAGATATGGCTTGTTTGCCATTCTCTCGATCGTTTATATTTTTTCCATTGCTTTCGTCCATTTCTTAACTTTCGTTATCCTCCCTGGTCATCCATATGAATGCGCGTTTCTGGAGAAACGCCAACTTTTGAAACGCACTTTTTACTTTACCAACGTTGCTTATCGTTGGGGAACAAAAAATCGCCCTATAAAGTATCCCCCGCCGCGACGCATTTACTTTTCTCGCAAATTCTCCACGCTTTTCTTCGTCGCTTACGCGAAAGAAGAATTTCAAGTCGCATTTGCAAGAAGGCGTTGAGGACAGAAATTTTACGAATAATGAGAATCTACGAGCTTTCTTTCCGTACAAAGTTCCTTGGAATAATTTCAGGTGATTTGGTCCTCCTGTTCGTCCTTCCTTGAGAATGTAGAAGAGGTGGGGAAAGGAAGCTTGCGACGAAATGCTCGATAAATTAAAATCTCTCGAGGGTCGCCGTTAATTTTTTACAACGAAACCTAATACCTCGATTAAACGATTTCCTGGGTATTCTCACAAGATCGATCGAGACGTCAGGTTCTTCGGTCACGTTGCATCTCCTTGTTTTCCACTTTCCACCGACCCTCTTCCTCGATCCTCCGCAGTCGTTACGTAATTTGCTAAATAAGAAGGCGGAAATGTCATTTGCAGAAACCCACGTGATCGATACGAATAGAAGCATTTTACGAGCGAACCATAGACGTCCTTTCGCTTCACTGCCCTCTGTCCATTACTCTTTGTCTTTCTTCCATTTTAGGCACGACCGTTAAGGGAGTGACTTATGCAATCGCCATCCTGAAAACCGTTCGCGCGCGCGCGCGTGTGTGTGTGTCCGTGTATATCCTCGATTTCGGAAAAACGGCTGAACCGATCGGGACGAAATTTGGCACAAAAATCAAGTACATTACTGTGAGTTCATAATAAGGTTTGTGAGCCGCCATCTTGAACGGGTACAAAATGGCGGCAAATTCAAATATCGAAAAATTCATATCTTTGGTACTATTCATTGGATCCCGATAAAATTTTACACATACGTGTACACGTATACAATGACAATTTCTGGAAATTTTCAAATTTTTTGATTGGCCGAATCAAAAATGGCGGCTAATTCAAATCTTTAGTCCAATATTCCGGCAAAACGACTGAACGGATCCGAACAAAATTTGGCATGTACATCGAGTATATACCCATTTGGTGCCACGAAATTGTATGTACCGCCATCTTCAACCATTTCAAAATTATGGGAAATTCAAGTATGGAAATGTGAGTTACGCGGTCGTGCCTATGGCAGGAAGCGAAGCTTTTCTGCACCCGGTAAGGCAAGCGCGAAGCGCGAGCACCCGACGATCGTGCCGACCACTAACCACCACTAGTTTTTCATTTTCTTCCAACGGTCCGGAACATACTTGTTCATTATGGAAAGCGTTGCTCATTACTCATCCGTACAATTTCCTCGGTCTCCTTTCGACCCCTTTGTCTCACTCGAAAATACACGACACGATCTAGAATAGATATCGTATCCAACATCGCCAATTAGAACGCCTCGATGCAGCAGGAAGTATTCAAATACTAATATTGTCTACTAAAACTTTGATCGGCGCATTTCTCCTAGTTGTCGAAAAATTGCGAAACACCAAATGTCCCGCGATTCTTTCTCCTGCGCCGCTCAGAGAAAGGAACGAGGAGAAGCGCGCGAGGAAGAAACATCTTGAAAATAACCAAAAGAGAGTGCGGAGGCTCTAATAGAGTAGACACGCGCCCCTTGAACGATGAGAAATTGCAAATAAAGTGGCGGTTAAGTGCGATCGTCCCCTACGACGAATCGAAGACAGAAGAGGGAACCATTTGGTGGTAATCTCGTGGAAGCGAGGGTTGGGACGATGGAAAAATTACCCGGCAGATCCTTCCTTCTCTTCCTGTGGGAAGCTCCTCGGTGACACAGTGACACGGTTGGCCACCCCTGAAGGGCGACGCTCTCCTCGGGCAAATCGACGGGCGTCGCGACGGCGGCGTCCCACTGGCGGCCTGTCTGCCGTGTTCTCTCGCCGATGCCTGTTCCGTGCGCGCCCCTTTTTTTCTCTCGGTCGTGCCCCATTCGTGTTACGAAAAGAGGGTGCCCCTTGTACTTGGCGCGAGTGCCGCGCGCTCCTCGTTTCTCTCGTACACTCTCGGCCTCGCGCTCGCGTCTCTCCTCTCGTGTGCCTCCGCGTAGGGACCCTTGTCGCGCATGTGTACCCAAGGATGTTCAGAAGGGTAGGGTGTCTCCTTTTCTCACTTCATCCAGCATTATCTCAGTCCCTTCTACGCACGCACGTAATGCAACATCTCTCTCATTCTAGCCGCGCACTCTCCCTTCTTTCTCCTCGTCCGCCAACACATACTCTTGCTTTGTTCTGCGCACACTTACACTTATACTCTCTCTCTCTCTCTCTCTCTCTCTCTCTCTCTCTCTCTCTCTCTGTCTCTCTCTATTCCTTCCTACACTTACACGCACACTCTTCTCCTTCGTCCTCGTACCAGTGCCACCCCTCGACGGCCGCTCGGTTTGTTCGTCCCCTTCCCTCTGTTTGCATTGCGCTCGTGACGAGAAGAGAGAAGGGCTGCATTCTCACCCTCCCACCCCTCCATCCAGTGCACCCCCGACTCGACGTCGTCGTCGACCTCGAGTACGGGCGACAACTGGCGAGTGGGGTGGGATCCAGGGCTTGCCCACCCTTCGTGAGGAACAAAAAAAAATAATGTCGCGCTTCGTTGAACCAACCCCCTTCTCCAGCCTGTTTCGCGTCGCACGCTCACCTCCCTCCATTCCTTTCTTTCTCGCTTTTACTCTCTCCCCCCGATTTTGCCTGTGGCGAGAACTACATGGGGGCGCACACAGTCTTCGTTCGGGTCAGGGGTGCACAATGATCGATGGTGGGGTGAGGATGGTAGAAGCGAAGCCTGCATCGGGATCGATAGTTGATCGATGGAAATTGGAGAATTTATCGTTTACTTCGAGCTGGAGTGGTAGGAGGATCTTGGTGGTCTTTGATGTCGACGGATACGCAGTTGTTGATGTCGACGAACGTTAAGATTAGCGAACCGAATGCGGCGGTGATTCAATTTCTTGTTCCACGAAAATCAATCTTCGAATTCTTCCCACGTTGTGCGACCAGGCGTTAGGCGTAGATCGTGTTACGATACATCACCCATATCGTCGTATTCTTTTAAACTGTTCAACGAACCGTTACTACTCCTATAATAGCAAAGAGTAAACACATTGGACCAAGCAAGAGAGTCACTACACCCGTCGAATGTATACGTTTCCATTGCCACATGTCTCCCATTTACAATCTTAACCCCTTGGGTACGGATTTATTTGAGAAAATATTTGCATGTGGAACGGATATAATTTTTGGTTTGACGTCTTAGACACGTCATCCGCTCCTAGGGGAAAAAAGTGAATGACGTGTCTCAGACGTCAAATGTACCCAAGGGGTTAACGTAGAAGCAAAACAAATTTCCCCAGAACCAATCGTTCCTTCCAAACTTCTCGAACTAATTCGACCTTGATATTTTCAGGGTGGCGAGGAGGCAGAGACCGCGGTAGCGAGCAGTCCAGTGGAGGAAAAATCGGCTGTGAGCAGTCCAACGGGGGAGGAGGCAGCAGCAGCATCAGCAACAGCAGCAGCAGCGGCGGCACCCGTAGCAGCAGCGGTCGCGGCGCCTGCCGTCGCGTCAGAGGCCAAAGAAGAGGCGGCGTCGGCGGCACAGCAGGCATCATCGGCAGCTAGTAGCCCGGTCGAAGATAAGAAAGAGGAATCCACTCCCCCCGCCCCCACTCCCGTCCCTGTCGAGGATAAAAAAGAGGATGTCGAAAAAGTCGAGGCCGAGAAAAAAGTAGTCGAGGTCAGTCCAGCAGCCGGCGGTGCTCGGTCCGCCGTCTCCGTGGCCCTAGAGGGACCGGTAGAAGTCGTCTCTGTCGTGCGAGACCAGCAGCCAGTCACTGCTACGCCGTCTATCATTGAGAGGAAAACCAGTGAGGACCACCTCCTCCTCCCGTCCTCCCTTCTTCCGACATCATCGTCATCATCATCAACCTCCAGTCCGCCACCAACACCAGCAACCACAGTCACGGCCGCCACGTCAACCCCTCCCCTACTCCTGGACACATCCTCCGCGACCACCGCAACGTCTGCGTCACAAGCTTCACCCTGCGCGGTCGTCGCCGCTCCCTCCCTCATCGAGAGAAAAGCCGTCGCCATTGAGGACCTACCACCTGACCTTCCGTCCAGTCCACCACCCACTCCCATAGACCCATCGCCGTTGCAGCAGGCTCAGCAGGCAGCGGCAAGCGCCACGGCTCTGGCCGAGGCTCTCAAGTTGCCCGCTGAGGCTGCCAGCTTGGAATCATCGCCGCAGCCACCGCTCCCTCACGCTCTCCCTCGCCTCATCCTCAAGCGTATCGTCGTCGATGTTACGAAGCCCCGTCAGGAACCTAGCGTCCTCCAAGAATCGATTGTGACCGCGCCAAGGGCACCCTCGCCCTTACTAGGTCCCACATTAATAGAATCTTGCCCCAAGGCAGAAGCCGCGATAGGATCCCAAGTAGTAGAGTCTCTTCCGTCGCGCGAGGTTCAGCAGGCGACTATGAGCCCGATCGAGGTGGTTCGGCAGGAGGGTCGGTTGTCAGAGGGCGAGGTGAATGAGGAGAAGGTGGAAGGTGAAGTCGTTAGAGAGGCAACGATCGATAGTGAGGTGGTTCACGAGGAGGAAGAGGTAAGGAGCAACGAAGATGTCGCTGTGAATGAGCAACGACCGAGTTCCGACGGTGATCCGGACTTGGCGGAGTCGCACAAGGTCCTGGAGGTGGAGACCTTGCAAAACTTGGCACAGGCAGCCGCCACCAGGGACTTCGTAGAGAACGTCAGTCCCTCGGAGGAGAAGTTCGTCGAACCAAGCCCGGCGGTGGTACTCGACGATGTTTGCCACGAGGAGCTAACTCGAGATATTTCTAAGGAGAGGATAGAGAATGTGGACGTACCCGAGGACGGTGTTGAGAGTGTCCAAGCTGAAGAAGATTCTTGCTCGAAGGAAGTAACCGTCGTTCCACCTGTGGTATCCGATCTCGTGATCGACTCGGAGGAAGGTCCGCTCCCTCTTTTCGACGCGCTGGTCGAAGCGAAGCCAGCTTTGGTCGTGTCCGATGATTTTTCCCCCTATGCTGCGAACTCCGTCCGAGAAACTAAGTGCGAAGAGTCAAGGCCCTACGTCGCGGACTCCGAAGAGCTGATCGCAGTGGCCAGTCGCGAGCAGAGTATACAGTTGGAGAGTGCTCGGTCTCAGGAGTCGTCCGAACCGCACGAGGAAGAAAATACTTCTACCGCGCCAGAGCCTTCCTCAGCACCGACGAGCGAGGTCGCGGTAAGCGCGTCTAGGGTCGCAGCTGTGATTGAGGCTGAGAGTCATGCCGACGAAGCCGAGGATCCATTACCACCACCCCCACCAATACCAGAATCGCCTGTACCAACTTTGGATCGTCCTCTTGCCGATCTTGATAGCTACGGCCAAGAAAGTGTCCGAGTCGTGACCGACAAAGTGGAAGAGCTTGCTTCTACTCCCGAGCTCGGCGAGAGTCGTCGCGTGGAGAACGATCTAGCCGATCCAATAATCGACAGTACCACTAGCAGCCGGCTGAGCAACTTGACCTGCCATGGTAGTCTCTCCTCGAACGTCAAAGACTTTGCTATCGGCGCTGACGAGTCCACGGTACCTCTGGCACTTTCGCCCTCCGAAATCGAAAGTATCGCTTTTCTCTCGGCCGATTTTCTCCCGATACCACCGCCACCGCCCTCGGTCGCTGATCTCACGCAGCTCGCGAACGACTCCGAAGACGCGCTAGCTTTAGAAGAGTTCACGCGCGCCTATGTTCCCACGCAGAGCGGGGACAAGCCCGTTAACAGTCTCTTGGCCAATGACCGTGCGCCCAGCCCATCGAATCCGCTAGAGCTTCCAACACCTCCCCACAGTCCCAGCATCCCATCATCTATCAGTATCGCGTCCGACGTCACTAGCACCGCCACCAAAGATAACTCCCAGATTCTGTTGTACGACGATCAGAGTAATCGGGAGTTCAAGATGGAGTCGGTGTCTATAAGCCTGAACTCGTACAATGACTCGATGACCGAGTTGAAGGAAAGGTTAGCTGAGTCGCTGGCGGAGACTGAGAACCAGAAGGAAACGTTGTGTCAGTCGTTGTGCGACGCCACGCCCGCTGCCGTCCAGGAGAATCATCAGGTGACTAAACATGCAACACAAATCTCCTGGCATGAATTATAAAAGAACAACCAAAAAAAAAAAGAGGGCGGCGGGCCAAGTACCTTGGTGGCGCCACCGCGCGTTCCACGTGAAAGTCTTCGTCGTACAAAATTCGTAACGAGTGAAAAAAAAACACGCAAGAACACTGTCTCTGTGGTTATAGTCTGAGAATTGTCGACTCTCCTGTTTCTCCCGTCTCTTAAGTTCCCAGTAAGTCTCTCTTTCTCGCTCTCTGTCTTTCTGTCTCCTCTCTCAGTGCCTCTGGTGTCCGCAGCGAACCAACACGCTATTACTTTCCCTCTTTATCTGTCACTCTCTCTTCCTCTCTCTTTCTCTCTTTTTCTCCTCGCTCCCTCTTCCAAGTTCCAAATCACACACCCCAACCCCTTGTGGAGCATTGTCCTGTATGACCGCCAAAAAAAAAAGCGACTGTGTATCTCTATCCGCTAGCAAAACCAAAGTATTAGAAAGCAGCCTTCCCCGAGGGCTTCACTTCGACGAAGGGTATATCATCGAATGAGAGACTGACCAAGGACGTCCGAGGGATTCCTTTTTTGCACGCAAAAAATACCTTTGAATATTGATTGTTGCTCTTTGGTGTGCACGAGGGGAGGAATGGTCGTGCTATGTCGTGCCATGTCGTACCGAATAAGAGAAGTGCGTAGAATCGCGTGTCCCCTGCCACGGGAGAGTGGTGAGAGAGAGAGAGGAGAGAGAGGGAAAAATTTGCCCGTGGGGCGGGAGGAAAATCGTCGAGCGCGTTCTTTCCCGTGATGAATCGATCACATCTTCCCCAGGGTCCCCAAACGTCAAAGTGTCTCGTCTCGAGTGCATCCTTCGTTCTGCCGAACGCTATTAACAACGCCTTACAATTCTGTCGCTCGATCCTCCACCTTTAATCACCTATCTCGTATTCTTTTTCTCTTCTCACCATCATCATCGTTATCGCCATCGACATCATCATCGTCATCGTCATCTTCATCATCATGAACGCGCAATCATCATCTACCAATAGAAAGTTTTTACCTCTTTCCGGCGCGCATCCACCCCTACATACCGGTCACATTCCACCCCATATCCGAATTACGACCACATTCACCCCATCATCATCACTCGCCAATGCCACCTGTGTTGTTTGCCTCTTGGTTTTCTTGATAATATTATTAACACGACTTTTTTAATGGAAATTTTATGCGCTGATTGTAGAGAGCCAACATGTAGAGCTCGGCACTTTAGAATCCTTTGTATCCAACGGGGACGGAACAGGAGTTTGCTGTCGCCAGTAAGCCCGTCCCCTTTAGAGATTAATTATTCGAGATGCGCTGTTCAGACTAATATAACGATAATTAGACGCTCGACCTTAGAGGAGAGTTTACCTTATAGTGGAATCTCATTGATAGACGTAAAACTTGAGACTAATGGTTGACGAACGTGTAGCCTGGCGCTTAGAGACTTGTCGCATAGAAAGTATTAGTTTTTGTTTCCTCTTTTCTCAGTTGTTGTTGTTTTTGTTTTTATTCTCTTTAAAATAGATAACCGATACTGTATCCATTGTATTCTCTATTCTTGTAATTTGCATCTGTTGTGTCGTAAAGGTCAAAGAGAAAAGCATCATGAATGCCGCATGCAAGAGTTTTCTCTGATATACATTTTCCCTTCTTTCCTTTTCTTTGGTCGAAAAGAAGGATTGTATATCACGGAGAACGCAGGGATTTGTTTTTTTTTTTTTCTACCAGTTCTTTGCGCTGCCCGAAGCATGACGAACGATTCTGTCCTGGCATATGCCATTGTACGCGAACGGTGAGAAAAAAAAGAGACTCAAAACGAGAAGAGAAACTTCATCCAACCTTGAGAAAAAGATCTCAAGGAAACGCTATAATCTCAGGTTGATAATAAAATGTCTCGGCAGAATCGGTCTTCCGTCTATCGTACTCCTCGTACAGCATGCTGGGATTTGGAATAAGCAGAAAGAGGGAGGGGAGAAATTGCGCGCGTCGTGTGTGTTAGCCGCGTGTCATCGTGCGAGAGGTACCCTAGTTGAAACGAACTAACGAGAAGACCTTTTTTCTCTCTTGTAGAGCACCGTGGAGAACGAAGTGGCGCCAGTTGAGAACAACGTCGCCCATGACGCCAGCACGACGGAGAGCGTGGACGAGCCACCAAAAATCGCCCCACCTGCTGTACCCATTGAGGTGCCTGCCTCCCCACCAGCAGCGCCGACCATCACCGAGGATGTTGCTTCGGTCACCAAGGTGATGAACACTCCTGTCTACCGGCAGTCTCGATATTGTAATATGTGGTACAGGGGTTGTTGCACGCTCGTGCCGCTAATAGCGCCAAGTGACTGACGCGCGCTGAGTAATATCAGCGAGTCCAATGCGCTCTTAACCTCGTACACGTCATCATCGTTCTCGATGCCACGTGAGCTGCGCGAATACGTCAGTGGTACTTTGACGAGAGAACTTCCGAGTGACCTTGTTGTATCGGGATAGGATGGTCGCGTGCGATCATTCTACGATGATCGAAATGTCCGTTGAGTGATGTAAGTGCAGATTGTGCTAGATCAGCGATGGCGAATCTACGACCCGCGGGTCGGACACTGACCCACGCGTCGATTTTTATAAACTTATTTTTTATATCGTAAAAGAGAGAACAGAAAATCAAGAATATTAACAAAATACAGTTTGTATATATTTAGAGGATTTTAAAAGTGAGGTCCGCCATCTCTGTGCTAGATGATACTACGTGTGCCTGGTGGTAACGTTTATAGGGTTCAAGGTCATGCGGATGTTCGCGACGCCGTTGAGTGTTTTTAGATGTTGTCCTAGAGATTATTAGATGATGATCGCCTAATGGCCATATAAGTCGCTGAGCGCGTATGGTTCTGAAGGCCATTGATACGATCAATGGCCAAAGAGGATTCGAGAGCGAGGGGCCATCTGATTTTGTATTGCATTAGTTCGATTACGCGTTGGTTTAACCAGGACTGCAAATTTAATTGGGCATTCTTTTCTCTGTTTGTCGAAGGCGATCGAGGAAATTGAAATAAGTGATAAAGCTGTCGCAGCGGCGGTGAACGAAGCTATGGAATGCGTAAACACAAATGTGAGTACTATCGTAAAGATTTATTTGTGATATTACGTCTTTTATTGAGGATGAAAGTCGATGACCATATTGATTTTTTGCTTTCAGGAAATAATTGCCGACGCACATCACCAAAATAACATAAACGAGTAAGCATCACTAACCGAATTGTATTTTGGGAAGAAGAAAGTTCTTTTCTCTCGTTAAAACCAAAAAAGTATATTATATAGATATGTATATTTGGACCATTCCTCCAGCAGAAAATAACGTTCTTTCGTTACGAGCAGTAAAAATGGAGAGACGACGATGTTACCGCGGCATCGCGAGAGCATATAGACTCTATAGTAGGCCTATTAATTATTAGACGGCAGGGTAAAGCAGAGAATGATCACGAAAGGCTACGATCGTATTATTTAAGAACGAGGTTACGAGGGCAAAGTATGAACGGTCGATTCTGGGAGAACACTGGTCGTTCGCGCAAGATCACCCTAAATACGCGGGGTATCCATTATTTTTTATTACGCGAACGGTAAGAGATTTTAACTTCGGGCCGTGCCCAGTCGCAGGTTACAATAATTGGCCCTGCTGTGTAGAAATTTTTAAAGTGTCATTAATTGTTACTAAATAAATCTAAATGCGCGACCGACAAACACGGCAAGAGCAGCGATTATTCAGATCAAAGCGATGGCGAGAGAGTATCGTGCGTCACGTACTCCGGGAGAAATACTCAATGATGGCACCCTCCCGCAATTACATTACTATTGTACTCTGTGAGAAAGAGAGCGAGAGAAAGAGAATAAAGTGTGTGAGAGAGAGCGAGAGAGAGAGAGAGAGAGGAAAAAGTATGACGGAGGTAAAGAGACTGAGACGATGGTGTGGGATGCGTGTGTTTTATGACTGCGAGTATGAGACGATAAAGAGTGGGGAAGCAGGGGAGACAGACAGAGTGAGCGAGAAGAGTAAAGTCTTGGGGGCTGTGCGCGGGGAGAAGCGGAAGAGAGTAACAAGGAATGTATCTTCGTAAATGTGGACAGATTAATTTTGCTCGTATTTCTTTCGCGGTCCTTGTTTTTTCTTTATCTTTGTACAATCGAAACGTTTTACGTTGTAACGAGGAACTGCACACTTCTATATATGACTTTGATACGCGTGAGCACACCACACGATACACAAATGGAAGGACATATACGCGCATATGCGACATACGTACCACGGATTACACGAGATAAAATATACAGTAAGTTGAAACAGTGTACGTGATATATATTCTAGCATAGAGAATGCGTTTGTGTAAATTCGGCGTTTGTTCGAAATGCTACTTCTCCATACGAGAACACTTACGACGAAGCCTATCGTAATTTTATGATAATCATTAAAATATCGCCTAACTACAATTACGAAACATGCACAATTACCACCCGAAACGGTACCTTTTTCAAGTTTTCATACGATGTTTCTACGTTTATACGGATCTCCAGAAGTAAAGGATAATTGTCTACGAAAGCTTTTTTTATTAAGGTCGTAGTGTAGATCATAATGGTAATTTAGAAGCGCATATGCTTATGCGCTCTAAACCCACAATATCTCTAAGCGTTAGAGAAGCGAGCGTTCATCGTGCCCGCGACCGGCATTGATTTTTAAACGATATATTACTGGATAAGGAGAAAAAAAAGTAAAATTAAAAGTTGTATAGTAAACCTTATTGATATGGAATTTCATTAAATATATTGTCCGCAATGATGCTTACAACGAAATTCACCGTTTTCCCGGGACAAGTTTTGGCGACGAGAGCGAACTTTTCATTTCAATTCCTTGGACCCGACTGATGCACTACTACTATCGATCGTCATTCTGAGGTGCCTTCGAAGCAAGATTACTCTTTTGTCTATATTTTGTGCCGAATTAACAAAATCGTGAGAAAGACTTTTGAGTCGGAGACGCCTCAGGCGCAGAAGTGCAGTTTTCAGCATTTTTGATCAGCAGTTATCATAGTAACTAAACTATACATTTATCTATAACCTATAATAAACTGTGAAACAAGTGTACATCTATGTGTGTTTGTTGTATTTTATAACCTGTTCTATCGGTCGCAGTTATTTATTATAGTTTGCTTACGTATGCATATAGGCGAAGGGCAGTTAATTATGTTATATAAGCAATGCTTGTATGCGTAAATTATATTTGTTAAAACTGCTGCTTTTTACAGTCACAAAACTTATTATATGTATACTCATTGCCCGTTTACAGTTGACTGGAGCGAAAGTTTCTTTTTTCCGCTTTGGTTCGTTGTTCGCAGTTACCGATATGCAATTAACCAACTGCATGACGATTCACCACCCAAAGTGATTCTACAGATACGTATATGGTATATTGTGCAAATAATATTTCATCGTGGATTTGTCCTATAACTTGAAAGGCTCATTTTGTGTTCAATTAGACAGTATGGCAATTCGCAGAGGAGGACAAGTGTACCAACACCGGCGAAAGGACGACTACACGCTGCATGAATCATAGCGTTAGCGTGTGCAGTAAGGCCAAAAACACAAATTTCTAGATTTAACATTATGTGCAGAGTGAAATTAGTCAAAATCCATAATTCAATAAGATAGCGAAGCTCGTATTTATCCTTGTTTCGTTTGATATTATTACTTACAACATGTACGTCGATGCCTGCGGACGATGGTAATTGGCAGCTCTCGTTACTAGCGATAGAGAAAATGGAAAGAGCCACTAATAAGTTTGGAGATAGGTAAGGCGAAAGGAGCATGCCTAAGTAAGGGCAGTCATGTAAAGTCTTTATTCTAATAATGAACGATGAAACCTGTAGGGTACGATTAACCCTTTCGCGAGAACATTTTTTGAATAATGGTATTTATAATTATTGTGTATAATAAGTTCAGTTTACCTTAATGAAATTAAATAATATATTGTTATATAAAATTAGATCATCAGTATTCAAGATATACAAGGTAGTAAGATAATAATTTGTTAAAAAATATTTTATAAATCATATGTTACTTTAGTAAAATAAGAGTGGTTCTTATAATTTACAAAACATTGAAAAATAGAAGTAAATGCGAAATAAGAATGCACAGTGACAGGACAGCAGTAAGAAATGAAATACGCGAATGTGAAATTTTTCGCTTAATAACATGGTGTTGGCATGGTCGGTAAAACAGTTTTTTTTATAAAAATCATTTTTGTAATGTTCCATTCATTTACTAGGAAGCCTGCTTTCCAGGGCCCACGAAAGGATTAATATCCTGAAATACACATGTTTGGAAAGAATTCGGCACCATGACCATCTGGCGTTAGCTATTAGAACTCTCACGACCATGCATAAAATTCACGCGGCACCAATAAAGGGTAGCAAAACTTGACTGATAACTTGTACGTGAATAAATTTCCGTTCTAATATCGGATGGCGCCACGAACGTGTGGAAGTCTCATCAGGACTATACCGTCAAGAATTTAAATCAAACTTCTTCAGAGAATATGATTGTTAAATTTTCACGTTTAATAGAATTGTAGTCCATTTTTTATTATTCAATGGTTCGCGTTAATGAAGCAAACAAAGTAATTGATCTAGCGTGGCACATGCGCGTACGTGTGGACACGCGACAAGCATGCGCACTGGTGGTTTCTAGTTACTTCATTTCACTTCATAATTCTTCATTTACAAACTCGACGAAGGTAGCAAGCAGTCATTATTTTGGCCTGCTTAATGCTACCGCGTCTCGGAGACACTTTGAACAGATGTAAGAAGTAAAACAAATTTTACGCGAGGTGCGTTGTTGGTGCACCTAAGTTGGTCTACGTAAGAAGTGAAGCACACCGCTGACAGAATTCATCGTTAAACACGTTCCTATGGTAAAACATCTTATTTCTCAGTTATACTTCTTTTTTCGAATGAAAAGACTCTCTTCCACTTATCCGAGTGAATTTTCAAATTGAATTCTCCATTTTCAGTTTTCACGAAGTCTATAGTACGGTTGGATTAAAAACGAAATAAAGACGCCGATGCAAACGTAATTCCTTACTTTATTGCTGACGATATAATTATACGAGTTTCTTTATACAAGTTCACTGATTTATTGTCTACGTCTACGATGTATTGTCTAGAATCGGTAGCGAGTACAACGTCAAGCTGCAGGCCGGTCCTACGATACGCTGCTCTCTATAATAATAAAAACGACGCGCGTTACATCTGCTTCATAAACGAAATTAAACATACATTGTGTATACATACATACATACATACATACAAACATACATATATATATATGTACCGGTTGAAAAAATATATATATATATATATTTATAAAATAAAATATATATATAAAAGCGTACAAAACACATTTATAAACATGCACTCGAGACTCCATAATATCGTGCTGACAACCAATGGGCGCACGCTCTTTACATTCTAATTGTTTTTGATTTAATTTTATAAATTTTCGTAAAAACGGGGGTCGGAATAATTCACGAGAGATTCCATTGCCCGATAGAGGTCGAAGCTGCTCGAATATATTTTCATTGACCATATGGCGATCGTTTTTTATTATTACTATTTTTTGCACGGGTCAATTTTACTCACAATCAAAATATCTCACGCAAAAAGCCCGTTGTATTTATGTCGTTTTACAGACCATCAATAGAAACGCGGCGAAAGCTTTACTCGGATAAGCGATCTCTCGTCTTTTAAGACCTACGATTTCAAAAATTGAATTCATTCAATTTGCAACAAATGCACCATCGCATTCTCTCTCGGAGACGTTTTCTAATCGGGCGAAAAAAGGGCGGGGTGAGTGTAAAAAAAAAAACAAAAGGAGAGAAAACCTTGAAAGCTTTTCACTCTGGCGCCTGACGGAGAAACATAAGCGCGACCTAAGGATAGAAATTACGGCTTTTCCTTAACGATCGCCTGTCGAAGCGCGCCTCTTCGACCTCTTGCACCGACAACAACTATCGAGCAAAGGTAACGTCGAGAAATAAATACAGGCCTGTCCGTGACACGCGAGCGTACCACTCCACTTCGTCGGGAAGTTTCTCGTCGTCTTCTCTACCTCCACCTTCCACTTACCATCTTCGCGCGACTATTAAAGATCAAACGTCTACCAATCAAATATTATCGTAATACAGAAACGTAGCTGATTAAGGTAGCGAGCGAATAAATACGACGGTGAGGTGCGCGTGCTCTTTTCAAACGACAGCCGCGACACGCGCACGAATTCCGTCGATTATCTTTAGGGGCAGAAAGTTAATTGGTGCGATCGCAAACACGCATCCCGTGCATTCTGGCTTGCATATGACCAGGCAGCTAACAATATTTGCCGTTTACAAAACGGTTGCAAACTCACCGTGCGACGCTCATCCGACATATTTAACATTCTCACTCACAACGATGTTTACTTTCCTTAATCTTCGTCCCACGGTTTATTTATCCGCTTTGCGCGAGACCTTATTTCTTTAATTACCGAGCATTCGCTACGAAGGGAAGTCACACACAATGCGATCCGTCTTAATATTTATAAATTAGGGTGGGGCTGAGGTGGTGGGTTGGCAAATGGGGGGTCGAGGGTGGATCGGCTACGTTATACGTAATATATCTGTAATAATAGAAGTCTCTTCGGAGGAAAGGCACTTTAGATAAGAAATATATAAATGGCACCGTCGATATCGCAGAAGCGCCCTCGTCCTCGTCTACGCTCGCTTCGTTTCTCGTCTTCTTCCTTTTCTTCTTTCGCGTATCCCCTTCGTCACTTCCGGTTCGCACTTCTCTCTTCTCCACATTCGCGCGTCCTCCTTTTCTCGAGCAACGTTCCCTCGACTCTCGTTCCACTTCATTGGCACACGTCGATCGTTTCCACGCGATCTTCGATCCCGCGACGTTCCACGCTCTAGCTTCGAATGTATCGGTGGCTCATACTCGTCCGATAATTCACCAGAGCGTTGAATCTGTCCTTCTTCTGCGGGCACTTACCCTGCCGCCTCATGTAATCGCCGAATTCGCAGTTCGGCAACGCGCACTCGTCCTTCTGGATGCATCTGTACGTGCAACGATTACCGTTAGAGAGAACGAGCGATAGAAGGGAATAAAGGTGTTAGTTATTTCTTGGAAGTGTGTCGAGACGAAGTGATATGCTTTTAATGATTGAATTCTTTTGCCGTTCTCCAGTCGAACGATCCTTTACGTCTTTCGCTACGATTCACTCGATCTCAATTTTCAAATTTCATCGGATTTGATTCCAGTGAAGGAGGTAATAGGAATTTACTCACCCCCTGTCGGCGAGAGAGAAGTAAACCTTTCCGCGCTTCGTCTTAATGCAATTCAGGTCGTGTTCGTGGCAATTGCATTGGCATTCGCCATCGGGGGTAATTCTCGGCGAGAATTCCGAGGGACAACGGCACCTGAAAATGCGACGATACGTTTACGTAAGACGATGCTACTGACCATTTGAAAATTCCCCGAGAATTTCACCATCCGATACATCGTCCCTTTTTCAATTTTTCTCAAATTTCGAAGCTAATGGGATTTCGTAATTATGTAAATTATAGGATTGATCTACTTTCAGATGTATGTATATATTTGGCGGAAGAAACATTATTGTCATTTTCTTTTGTATAATTAGGTGTAGAATTATTTTTATGTAGCACCGTGTGAAACGAAATGACTTGACTCGGAAAATCAGGCGAATACAATCGATTGATTCTGTCTTACTCGCGGTTTCCTTCTTATGCATAATTAGCTGTAGAAGTATTTCTATCCGATACCAAGTAAAGAGAAACGATTTAATTATGAAAAACGAGGCAAACATAATCGAGCGATTCTGCTTTACTTACGGCTTCCTTTGCGGCGGTGGTCTCCTCATGTTCTGCGGCTGAGGCGCGGACTGGGGCTGGTAGTGCCTGTGGGATCGTTGCTCGGTTGCCTTCTCGTTCGTCGTCTCGGACTCCGTTCTCTCCCTGCACTCGCATTCCGTGTGATTGTAGAACGAGAGCTTCTCCACCACGCTGGCGCCACCCACGCTCGTGGTCTGCGAAGCAAAGTGAACGACCAGATGAGAAACGTGAAAGGCGAGCCGATTCTCAGATTTATCTTACGCCGCGAGGCGCGTTACATGCACATCGCGTTTTACCATTTTTTCTCTTAATTCCGGAAACTATGACTCCAAGACGGACTCTAATTCGATCTCTTTCAAGTTTCCTTTCGTCAATTTCTCTCCAACATATTTTGTATCATTTTAAACGAGTAAATCTAACGCATGCCGGGAGTACTTCGAGGATCTTCTATCGTCTGGACAACGTAAAATTACAGTAAGCGAATGCATCGTCCACGTCATCTTCGGCGGTGGCCGAAAGGACGAAGAATCACCTTGAAACACGATGCGCATTATAGATCGAAGAATCTGTCTAATACTTCGTAAAACAACGCCACTTCTCAGCTTGGCATTTTCCAAATAAAACGCACGATGCGTGCCGCTATCGTCCTAATTGAGCTCAATTAACCGACTGGAATCGTTTCTGGACCCGCCGAGAGCACCAGAGGGTGTAGTCGAAGTCAGGCCACATTTAGACTGGCTTTAATCGGCTCTAATTTGCTCCGACTCACTGTTCGCACGTAACACAAATTCTCGTCTTTTCTCTCTCTCCCTTTTTCGTTCACTCACTCCCTACCTTCATTTCCGTAACTCTTTACCCTTCCTCCCTCGGTTTATCGTATGAGAAACCTTTTGCACGCCGGATACCAAAGGAATGGAGGCTCCTTTAAATTTAAGGAACTGCAGGACGCAAAGTCCAACTAGGCTAAAGTCTATTCGGCATTACCTAGTGAACCGGGGAGTTGAACGTTCGTAACACTTTTATTTTTGTTCATAGGCACGACCGTAAAAGGAGTGACTTATGCATCCTGAAAACCGTTCGTATGTATGTGCGTGTGTCCGTGTATATCCTCGATTTCGGAAAAACGGCTGAACCGATCGGGACGAAATTTGGCACAAAAATCAAGTACACTACTGTGAGTTCACAATAATGTTTGTGAGCTGCCATCTCGAACCGGTACAAAATAGCGGCAAATTCAAATTTCGAATAAAATTTAATCTTGCCGCCATTTCTAAACGGCTGTAGATAGCGATACATAAAGTTTCCTGGCACCAAATGGATATATGGATCGTTTATTTTGATGGTGGTGTAAGTCCATTTAAAAAAAAAATATAAAGTTTACACTAAATTAATCACAAATTATGTGATATCTCATTTTTCTTAAAAAATGGACTTACATCACTTTCAAAATAAACGGTCCATATACTCAAAGTACATGCCAAATTTCGTTGCGATCCGTTCAGCCGTTTGGCCGGAATACTGGACTAATGGATTAATGAAATTTCACTATTTCCATTAGTCTAGTATTCCGGCCAAACGACTGAACGGATTCAGACAAAATTTGGCATCAAGTACAACCCTATGTGGTGCCACGAAATTTTATGCATGGTCATCTTGAACCGTTTTGAAGTGGCAGCAAATTCAAATTTTGAGGCAAATTCATTAGCGCACACGCATTATTTGATTCTCCGTTTTGCTTTTCTCTTGTTCTTAGCTTTCAGTTAACCCCTTTAATGCACCAATTAAAAATTCAAAAGCAGGTCCCTTTCCCACTAATTTTTTTTATTCTCTATTTTCTTAAAGTACAAAAGAACATAATCTTAAAACATAAATCTTGACGAAAAATACAAAAAAATATTCTCTTATGCAAAACATTTCATTTCTTTCGGGTGACAGGAAATAAGCACAACACTGTCTAAGGAGTTTATTCGGTTGTATTTATACAGAAAACCAAAACTGCAGGTCTCACGAGTTAACTCGAGCACGCGGAAAAAAATCGTTTTCTTAAACCCGACTTATCTCGGGCGAGTCTGCTAAGAGATTAACAAATCCGACATTGTAGGTTTCTTTTCTTTTCTCGTTTCTTTTTTTCAGTCTTACTTTCTCAGTTAGTTTAAGTTTCCCACAAATTTATCGTCAGACGAGGGGCACTGATGTCAGGTACCCGATTGGAACTCTGCTCCGAGGTACAATCAAATACGATTATCTATCTAATTTATCCATCGTCTCGCCTCGTGCCCTCTTCCAATGACAACTCTCAGGAATCATCCACTTCCACTGGTGGTTCAATCGATCCGGAAGAAACTATTTCGAAAAGGAAAGCAGGTAAATTCGAAACGCGGAGATCCCGTTTTGCAGGATTCACGGAATCGAGATAATCGAAGGACTGCTTTAATTATGCTCGGAATTCGATACTTAATCGATCGTGTCCAGTAGGTCACAGGTATGGATCCTTGGACGAGAGCGAGAGGATCAGAGGGAAAAGTGAGAGAAGCTCCGAGCGGGTGGAAGAGGGAAGGAGGCGAGAGAACAGATGACAATGAGCTAGCGGAACGAAATGTCACGATTGTGTTATACCAAGGGTGCCGCCGATCAATCGGGCCCGCACGATTTTATTTATCGAATTCCGAGCTCCTAGGTGCGGTGATCACGACGCTGGTGGCTGGCACCCCGCTTTGAAGGGACCACGGAGCGTGGAGAACACGAGGGACACGGGGAAGGCGCGCGTGGCTGAGAGGTCGAGATGTTGTGGAGAACGTCGAGTCGACTCGTCTGCGATTCTTATGGAGAAAGGAGAAAGACAGTTGAAGAGAAAGAGAGAGAGAGAGAGAGAGAGAGAAAAGAGAGAGAGGCGGAGCCCAAAGTTGAAGGACGATTTAATTAGGGACGATGAATGGAAGACATTGTGAAAGTTTTCCTTCCCTCCTCGCGTCTCGCGGGTATTTCACGTGGGCGCACGCGAGCACGTGAGAAAACAGTCTTGTCATCGTTCGCGAGCCTCCCTTGATTTTTTTAGTGCTCCGACGCGATGAATAGCTGTCTAAATATGTTCGCGGGGGTGCGCGCACGCGTCTACGTGTAATTTCTAGAATATCTTCTTTGTATTAAAAAGACAATTTGCGTTGGCAAATCGCGCGCATGGAAGCCACGAGGTCGCAAACCGAAAGTCTGCCTCTGTACAATGTAATCTCGCTTTCTCCTTATTGGGTAGAATTTTGGCCAATTTTCATTTTTCGATGAAATCTTTCGTACTTCACGCGAAGTTTCTTTCAGTAAGGATATTAAAAATTCCAGTGAATGGCAAGGCCATGTTTTCTATGAATTGATTTAGCAGACTACTTCATTATTTTATACGTAAGAAATGTGCGTCTCGCAAGATTCCATCCCTTTCCCCTTTACGTCCGCTCGCAGATCGTGTGCCTTCGATGTGCGTCGGTCGATCGGAAACGCCGAGTCGTTCTCTGGGCAGGTGGATAAGGGAGGAAGGCAAAAAGGGTAAACGTCGAAAGAATTGAGAGAAGGTAGCCAAGGTACGTCGACAAATTGCATCGATGCGCACGCGCGCCCGACCATCTTCTTCCTTCCACCAACGGCCCACCCTCTTCCCAACTCCAAGGGCAAAGATCTCGCCGGATCTTTGTAATGCTAGCTGCATTCGCACTCCTTCATTCTCCTTCTCTCTTTCATTTCGCGTTCTCCTTGCGTTCCTTCCGCTCTTCTGTCTCCTTTTCGCCTCTCGCGCGGTCGTGTTTCTTTTATTAAACTCTCTCCCCCCTCTCTCTTTCTCCCCCGCGTTCTTTCCGATCTTCTCCTTCACCGGTCTCTCTTTCTCTCCTCTTGTTCCTCTTCACCGTTGGTGTTTCCATTTGATCGTCCCTTTCTCGTTTGCTCTCCTCACCAGTGGCCCCCCCTACTCCGTTTCGTCGCTCTTCTTCTTCGCTTCTTCACCTCTCTTTCACCACTTTCTCTTCTTCCTTCGTTCGGCAAGTCGCCCAGCTCGCGACCGCGATTGAGATTTGCGATCTTTCTCGACGAATGGTCCGGCCAAGCGATCGTGGCCATAAATTTCGCGTCTCGCGTCGGCTTACGCGGTAGATTCGATCCCTCGATTCTACAATGTACCCTCCAACCTCTTCCACTTCCCCTAATCCTAACTCGACGATCTTATCGTTAAAGCCGATCGCCTCTTGTCGCTTCTATCGCGATTGGGCAATCGGCGATAACCAGAGATCTCGTTAGACGCACGTTCGACCTATCGATGGTCTCCGAACTGTCCTTCCGTGGTCGGGTAAAGGCCCGTCTACAATAGAAGTCGTTGAGTCGTAACGGTGGTCGGTGTAAGGATTATTTTCGATCTGAAGGCAGTTGTAGATGCAGTCGTTCAAGTCGGTCCAATTCCTATTCGAACGACTACGACTATTACGACCAGCTGATCAGACAGTGCAAAAGTAACGATCCGCGAGCGCGACAAGCTCAATATCACGTTATGCAATATTGGGGAAGTGACCATTCTATTTTTACATTCTAAATAATGGAGTTATTGGTGTTCGATAACTTCTTTTTGTAAGGTATAACCTTACTCTGTCGCACAATTGATTAAATTGTTTTAGAAGCATTCTTGTCATGCTATAAAATTCCTCATGATCTGTCACATACATTTCACGAAACAGATTATTGTAAAATCCTTGCTCTGTTCTACTCCGATTTATGGCCCGCACCCACCATCCATGTTGCTTTGCATGACATTTCATTTTCATATATGTAGAAATACATTAATTGGAGATGAATACGAAAAGTATTCACACATACAATGAACAAATTACTGTTCGACAATTCATATTATAGGTTATAGGTTAGAACAAAATTATAGGCTATGTATACAGAGGTTGTGATTTTGCGACTTTACAACTGTATGTAGACAGTGCTAATATTGCGATTGCGCCTCCGTCTAGCGACTCAAAGACTATGACTTGCCTTACGACTTCAACGATTTCTATTGTAGACGGGCCTTAACACTGCGTTTTACTTCCATGTTTGATAAAGGTAAGGACGACACGTTTGGCTTTCGTCGCGATCGACTTTGAAGTAGCGAGCGACGATCCGTCGATGGTTGAAGAATATTCCTAATCTCCAAGATCTTTTCTTCTTCTTAAGTTAAAGAAGATTTTTAATTTCTGAGATCGCTTGCCTGAGTTCAGGAGAATATTGTATAATTTAGCGCGTCGTCCCGATATTCTGTTCGTCGATATATCGGTAAATTGCATTCCAGATGTAAATCACGTTGTTCTCTGTTCACGAAGCAATTTCACTTGCGAGTAGAAGACGTAGGGTATTTTGCCCGTCGATACGAGTCAACGAACTAACACTAGAAGTACCGAGCAGTCAAAATGACCGGGTGCGTCAATCTTTCACATTTCTCTTTAACATTAGAACTACCAATTTTGGTTTTTGTATGGAAACTTCTTTTGTTGACCAGTCATTTTAACAGAGAGAGCGTTTATTTGATCACTAAGCTGCCATTTACTTTTGTTTTCATATGGAAACTTCTTTTGTGGATCAGTCATTTTGAGTGAGTTTTGCCACACTTTCGGCGATGTATCGAGCTAATCTTCTCTCTTCTTCCTCCCGTTATCTCTTTCTGTTCTCATTATCTAACCTACCTCAACGCTAAAGCTACCAAAAGCAGGTCAAACGATTGATTAAGGGGTTATATCTGTTTGAAGCCTAAAAATGAGAGGGTTTTTGTGAATTTTTTGTGACTCTACAAATGAAACGATCAATATAAGGTTTTGAGGATTTATTACACATATGTTAAGGTAAAAAAAAAAAATGTTTATTTTAATTTTTAAGACAAAATGGCGGCTCAGTTGTACATACACTGCAAGCGTATTTTTTGAAGGCGCTCCACGGCCGGCAGTAGAAGTCTGATACGTCTGCAGCTAGTACAATAAACAAAATTTTTTCATAATCCACATGAATGTTGCTACTGAAGTATGTACACAGGTTTATTAAAAAATATTGATTTTTGCAATTTTGGCATCAATTTGAAGAAAAAATCGAAAAAATCGACCTTAATTTATTTATACAAATCGTAATTGTTTATCGATCGTAAAAATCATGTGTACTTCAGTAGGTAATCTATCTAAGAAGCTACAGTTAAATTTTCAAGTCAATCGGATAAAAATTACTCCAGTTCTACTGCCGGCCGATTTTAAAACGCGGTTTCGAGAAAAACGCGTTTAAACTTTGACAATGAGTTTACTATACCTAGTTACCTAACCTAGTTAGTTCAACCTAATGGCTAGAAGGGCAACATATTTTTAATATTTGCTTTTATGTACCAAGTAGCAACAACTGTACCTCAATTAGAAACTATAGTGACCATTGGTAGAGTAAAAAATTCAAAATCGCTACATGATTGAGAAAGTCAGAATTTGTCATTTCGAAGCGCCCAGAGTTGCTTCAAATATTTATATTTTAGGAGTATCTAAAAAATGTTTTCATCATGAAATGTTGTTTGATATTATTCTTGAGATGTTTTTACATCATTTAAGCCAATAAAAAAAAAATGGAAAAACCAAATATTTCAAACAGATATAACTTCTTAACAAAGGATATATCTCCGTGTGGAGAAATTCTTCGGTAAGTTTGGCGTTAAAGACACTTTGGAACGTGTGACGCGTGAAAAACGAGACTCTATCGGAAGTAACAATTCACGCGACAGGTGCGCGTGCAAATTTAGGCATTTGATTTTCACGACGTGTATTCTCCCGCCTCTTCTTCCTTCTGTCTCGGGCTTCTTCGACGCGAATGGAAGTAGGGGCAGCTGACCGGACGGCTCATT
This sequence comes from Tiphia femorata, assembly GCA_944319695.1. NCBI lineage: Eukaryota > Metazoa > Arthropoda > Insecta > Hymenoptera > Tiphiidae > Tiphia > Tiphia femorata. Next base: position 10,908,577 of record OX090902.1, read on the forward strand.
AACATTCACCGTATCTCGCTCGGGGCGTGGGCCTGTGAATGAAACTGAGGAACGAACGAGGCACGTAGAAAGAAAATCAGCCGGCACCTCGGGGATCGTGCGAAACCCTCTCCTCTCCGAGTGAGCGCGGTGGCTTCGCGTGTTCCTTGCAGTTTCAAGTTGCCAAGCCGTTCTTGGTGAAGGAAAAGATGAAGAGAAGAAAGGAGAAGGAAAGAGGAAGAAGGAAGAGATAGCTGTGGATAAGTGAACGAAGCTGGAAGGGTAGTATAAGGGAAGAGAGAGGACGCGGCACTTTTAGATTTTTATTTCGACAAAGGGGTGAAAATAGAAACGAAGTTGAAGATAAGGTGGATGGATCAGTTTGAGAAAGAAGATGGACGAGGTCCAAAAAGGAAAAGAAATTAAGACGCAGGGCGACAAGTCTCGAGAAGAAGAAAATGAAAAGAAAGCGGAAGGGCGAATCGAAAGAGACGGGAACGGAAGTATTGAGAGAAGTCTTATACAATGAGAGGTGCTTTCCAGCCGCGTTTCTCCTACTTCACTTTTGAGCACTGGCTGCTTCGATTTGCGCCCGCTTGCCCAACAACTTTCTCGATTCAGTGCTACGGGCGATAGTATCTCTTTTGAAAGCACTTCGTGGGCGTGCGATACATCGCGCGATCGAGAGCGTAGATTGGATAAACGGATCGCGTGCTTTTTCTTGGGTCAAACGATCGGTCAAAGGCACAGTCTTCGCAGCTTTCGATCTTACAAGAGAGTTTCGCATTTCGCAGGCGGTACAGAAATTTTACATGTTCTTCGAAGAAGCAGGGCATCGCTGCTGTTTAAGAATCTTCTGTGGTCCTAAAACAGGATTTTCTTATTATAGATGCTAGGGACTCTTTGAAATGTAAGGGATACGTATAAAGGCTACGATAAGGATCTCTGACGGTTGATAAGTCAGCCGTGTTTATTCGAATTCTTGTTAAAAAATCCAATCGTACGATACGCATTTTTCACGATGGTAGAGCGCGCGGTGCTTATTTTAATAATTTCTGAACATTCATCCTTACAATATGGTACTTGCTTCTCATTCCCAAATTGATGAGATCGAAGTAAGGCATTAAAACTCAGTACTATTCTCTTTAAGCCTTACCAATCGATGCGATCCATCGAATAAATACCGAGAAACAAGGATCCTCTTCCTATTATAGTTCCGCTTCCTCTACGGATAACTTGACTCGCTTGATTCCACGGGCCTTGCACGCGTGTAACACGCACATCTGAGAATTCGCATTCACCTTTCGCGACCTTTCCGCGAACGTTCGATTCCATCGAACCTCCATGGAAGTTGAACAGAGGGCGGTGGAGGATCCGAGGAAGAGATAGAATCAGGAGAAGAATCTCAACGAGGGTGCTTGGAGACGTTTGGTTTTCTCGCAGTGGAAAAAATCAGAGTCGAGTGGTCGGAGGCGCGTAATTCACCGTCGCTTTCTTTATCGGCCTCTTCTCGGCTTATTGCCGTATGTAAATTTATTGCCGCGAAAGTGAAAATTTATTCCTCGCGTATCCGTTTATTTTCCATACTCTCGCTACCGATTCTCACCGGCGCGAACTCTCGCGGCAGGTGCCTCTTGATGCCTCGTGTGACGCAAGAGCGACGAACCGTGAAGAGGGTGGGAGCGAGAGAGAGAGAGAGAGCGGAGAATGCTAGAAAAATTGTTTGTTTTATCGACGCCGGGCACTCGCGCGAAGTTATTAATGGCCCGGGAAAGCACCGTGGACGAACTGGCTAGGAGCAAGATCAGTTAAGGATTACACGCCGGTATCGTGAGATCGATGAATTTTATTCCCTGTTTACCGAGCTTTTAGACAGACGCTTGTCCAAGAAGCGTGTTTATGAAATTATTTACAACCTGACGCGCGTCGGCTTGAGCCGAATCATTCCTCGCGGTGATTAATTTGACAAATTTAGTCGGCGCCTGTCGACGAAAATTCTTCCCTTCGAAAGTAACGATCGGCTATTATTTCCACGAATCTCTCCTCTCGATGATCGATCGACGATTGTTCGTCGACGAAAATTCTTCTTCCATTGCAATTAACACTTTGACCGCCATGATGGTCATATGTGTACGACCACGGTTTCTCCTGTGGCGCCACGGTAGTCACCGGTGATCTCCAGAAAAATGATTAAAAAAATGTTTGTACCAATCGCAAATTTACTTTGAGAGATCATACGTTAGCAAGAAAAAGCGCAAAGCAAATGCAAAGTGTGGTGTCGCGAGCCATCCATGGATAATCAGCGTGACGGTTAAAGTATTAACGAGAGCATCGTGTTTTTAATTTTTTCAACGCAAGCCAGCTCTTCGTGCTATCCTTCAGACTCTCGCAGGCTGAAGAATCTCCAATTGAAAAAAAAACCCTTGTAAGCCGATCCGCCGCCCTGACGCCTGAGCTCCGACGATCACGGCCAGACCTCCCTGTACACAAAGCTATCGGATGGCTGGCGAGTCGCGAAATATCTCGGCGCCGCAGTCTAAACATGTTCTTAAGATCATTCGTTGAGAGATAAAGTGATCGGTTGACGATGGACAACGAGGACGGTAAAACAGAATCGGGCACGAAGGATGATCGTGATTTTGCGATGGTTCGAAAATTGTTGAAAAATAGATTTACGCTTTGGATTCACTCACGAAAATTGTTGAATAATAGGTTTAGACTTGGGATGTGTGACGAGAATTGTCGAAAAATCGTTCGATACATTTAGGTTCGAGATATATCACGCAAAATTCATAACGCTTTGCTGATTGCAGCTTTCGCGGAAAATCTTTCGCCTGGCGCCGGGACTTATCGCTCAGTCGTTCGCCTACCGCCTGACTCTACCGTAATTCGCAACCTCTTTTATGAGGTGTTTATGATACAATAAGTAGTTCGTTACATTTCAATTTTAACGATATTTTCAGAATTGAAGTGGAAAGTAAATAAAACTGGCAAAATACTCAGTGCATATGTCGACACCGCAGATCGAACTGAGCGCAGTCTTAACACGAAGAAGGATTTTCGACTGAATAAAGTAAGGTTTAGATTTAATCTAAAGATACCTTATCTTTCCTGTGGTGATTACCGATAATAGATCATAGATGGCCACGACGCAGAGGGACAGATTTGCAAGAGAATCGAGGAATTTCCCAAAAATTGTATTGAATACGTGCAGCACGAGGATTGAAGTTTTCGTACATAAAGTTCTGGTACGATAATAAATAATTAGTTTGAATATACCGTAATATTTGGAAAGTGTGGTAAAAATATGCGTGACATGCTTACTTCGACACACCAAGTGATATTACGCTTGCGTTATACATACTAGTCGATGAGCCATGGCCTTAGTCACATTTACGTGATGGCAGCCAATAACTACTAAACGGTGAAATCACGGACACGTGACAACGGCCTGCGAAGTGTTTGATAGTAGGCTGAAAGTGATTTGAAAATGCACGACGATGAATCGTAAAGGTCGAGATTCAACCGATTTCTTACTTTAATTGACTCTTTAGAAACGAAAGTGGTCCTTCGGTGAAGCTAATTAATGCCTGGCGTCTGTGGGATAATTAAAAGACGATTCAGCCTCGTCATCGACTCCTATGCGAACTCGGGCCTTCGATGAAACGGCGTAGTGTTCGTATTGAGGTTTCGGTTAATGCCAGGGTCTGAGAGAGCCTTGCATACTAGCGAGAGAATTAATGGGAATTAAGTTAATAAACACTTCGAAACGTAATTTATTATGGATACATTCGAATGAGAAACATCGGATTGTTGAGTATTTTCATAATCAATATTTATATTATACCTCTAAATATAATACTCATACTATGTATATCTAACCCTGCTGCTCTTTTCAGCTCTATCTGACTTGGGAGAAAAGTGAAATAAAAATTAAAGTTCTTCTTCGAAATTTTATTCGACTAGCCATCGTTAGCATTATTCATCAATATCGGGATAACACTTTACATCGTAAGTAGTAGTAATCCGTGCAGTTTTTATCACTTTCTTTTTTCAAATAAGACGTTCCTTTTTTAACGTGACACGTTTCAGGTTATATCGATCCGAACGATACAAGTCTATGTACATGTGAGTACGAGCGGAACAGCAGGGTTAAAGCTCTTTACGCAATTCTCACAAATCATCTACACCACCGGAACACCCCCACGATCCTTCTTACAATCGCAAATCCCATTAATCCTTCGCAATATCCTCGTCGTAATTAACAGTATACCATTCTATTATCTCACTGGTCAGGCGTGTAAAATTGGCGCGCAGCGCATATCATATCGAGCCCTCGGGCACAGATAGGGCACAGAAAGCGTCACACTTCTGCGAGCAGATCGAATCGTAGCCGAGTTGCTAACGTTGCTAACGATGTCGGGTGGTATCGTTAATGCGATGTCTCTGGAACGAGGTGGGTTTTCGCGATAAAGAAAATTTAGACTCACATTCGAGGATGCGAATGTGAACGGGGTAATGCGAGTGCGCGTGCGCGTAAGCGTTAAGCCTGATTTGCATGTGATTATTACTGGGCGTAACCAACATCCACTATCGAGATTCTTATCGCATCTTATGCTCGGGTGCACCGTGGCATCCGCGCAAGAAGATTACACGGGAATTAACTATCGTGATTCGCTGGCGGCATCGTAGCACTGACCAGGTGGCACTCATTCAGGATAGAAGTGCCGCGCGTCGCATTTTCCTTCCCGCGGACTTTGAGAATTTTCTTTCAGAAGAGAATCTCAACGACGTTCGATAGGAACGGTTCGTCTCGTAGGTGGACGTCGCTTCTTAAATGTCACTGGGATATTTAGTTTTCACTATTTCATTCCTCATAGAGCGGATTCTTCGTATTTCACATTATTCTTACTCTTTGAGATTTCACGATTGCGTAAGTACTTCTATGGGATTTATTGATAAATATATAAGCTTGAATAAAAACGACGAGTTCCCAAAATTGGCATTTTATTTCGCACTTTTCGCCGAAGCGAAGAAACGACGGCCTACGTCGAGGCAAGCATTTATTATCGTGAGGTCGATTTCAACGTTTCCATATGCAGCATCGAGCGATAATAATCTCTCGAACGAAATGCATCGTATTATGGAGATTCATTCTCGATCTTGAGATCCACTTCGATCACGATCGACCGCTCATTTTGCTTCGAGTTTCTCCCACGGGCTGTCAACTCGCGTCCTCTCACAAGTGACTACCTGAAAGCAACGGAGGAACGGGCAACGAGCAACCGTGCGCATTAGAGAGGTAAACGATAATCGTTCAGGCTAGATTTCGCCTATCTTGTTCGACGTCTTCATCCACCTCGATTCAATGACAGGCCTCTCGTTGCCGTTCCGATAATTTCAGTTCCCCGGCGATAAGCCACCTATAAATCAACGTCCTTCTCTCTCTCTTTATCCCTCTGGCCCTCACCTCTCGCGGACGCGCGAACCTGTTCGACGCGCGCGAGATTATCGATCCCGAAACGCTTCGGGCATTTCTGTACGAGTGCTACCACGCTTGGCAGTAGATAGTTCGTTCAATATGTATCGAGGCACTGTCCAGAAGGAAAGGGTAGGAGGGATTAATACGCCTAGTTCTCAATCGTGAATGCACCTTGAGACGCGAAGACGACGATTGTCGCGTAGAATTGGTAGGATTTGTTTATTCTTTGTACAAAGGCACACGGATGCGACTATTAAATATTTAGCAATTTTAAGTAGTTTGCGTTTTCCAGTAAAGGTTAAAAAGCGTGTTGGATGGGGCAAATATGAATCGGGCCAAATGGATATACATATGTACAGTCAGGGACTGAAGTAAGTGAATGTGGTCCACTTACTTATTCATGGTACCGTGTCCACTTACTTTTTCTCCTGACTACATATCTCCTTACTGAGATTTAACAAGCACCTAATTTACACCTAACCCGAACCCATAATAAACAAAATCGTTTCGCACAAGTAAAACGCTTGACGGATATAAAGTACGCAGTCAGATCTAGATTGAAAGATTGGTCTTATAAAATAGAAAACTTTTCGATCTTATTTCTCTTTTATTTTTATCGCGCACTTGCACAGTTCTCCAATTCAGAGTTTCTACGTGTCTGTAGTCTCCAGTACCGAGGTTAGCTGTGAGACGAGAAAGTGAAATCCTGTGATCTCTAGTACCGAGGAAAACCCTGAGAGAGAAGAGAAGCACCTGTTTCGAGTAGCTTGGAAGCTTCCAATAACGAGAGATTCCTCGAGTGAAGAAAAGTCGTAGCTCGCGCAGGCTAAAGGATGAGATCGGAGAAGACGACCTAGTGGCTTGACGTTTATGCGATAAACGTTCTTTCTCTCTTGTACTTTTAACTGGGACGATCTCGAGGGGTCCGAGATCGTTTGAGAGAGGATGACGAGGATTTCGAAGTAGCGGGAAAACTTCGAGAGCGAAGTAGCTGGAGTGCTCGAAGGATTTATGGGGAGAAGGGATTTTATCGTCTGGAAGATTTCTAGTGGCAGATCTCTCGATGGCTTCTTCCATTGTTCCATCTTTGAGAGCGTGTAATGGCGGTTAGTAAAATTGTCGGAGGTTTACGGAGAATTGCGAAAGTCTCGCCGCGTTTCGTTTTGACATCGGTCGTTGCTCCGCTTCTTTCTCTTCCTCTTCTTCTTCTTCTTCCGGTTCGTACGCTCATTTTTTCCTTACTCCGCTTTTCCTTCTTCCGGTTCGTACACTTATCCTTTTATTACTCCGTTTTTTGTTCTTCTTCCGATTATTACATTTAGTCTTTTACCTGCTGCGTGCCTTAAGCGTCACGGGATGTTTTCGTTCACCCTTTTTCTTCTTCCGTTCAACGATCTTCTTTATCTCCTTTCTCCACACTTCCTACCACCTCCTCTCTTTCTCCTTCTTCACCTCTCCACTCCTACTTCTCTCTTCCCTCATTCGTTTCTCTTTGTCAAAGTTTTATCAAAGTTTTTATCAAAGTCTCGCCGCGTTTCGTTTCGACATCGGTCGTTACTCCGCTTCTTCCTCTTCTTCTTCTTCTTCCAGTTCGTACGCTTATTTTTTCCTTACTCCGCTTTTCCTTCTTCCGGTTCGTACACTTATCCTTTTATTACTCCGTTTCTTGTTCTTCTTCCGATTATTACATTTAGTCTTTTACCTGCTGCGTGCCTTAAGCATCACGGGGTGTCTTCGTTCACCCTCTTTCTTCTTCCGTACAACGATCTTCTTTATCTCCTTTCTCCACACTTCCTACCACCTCTCCACTCCTACTTCTCTCTTCCCTCATTCGTTTCTCTTTCCACACTCGTGCCTCGCTCCTCTTTCTTCCCCGCTCTCAACATCGCGGACACCTCGCGCGTACTTTTCAAATCGCTTGACGATAAAGCTAGCATAAATCAACGTCCGAGCCGTTGAGCGGATACTGGGCCGGGGCCGGACTATCGTGTCCGCCGACACGTAAAAGACACCTATAGTTTCCAGCCAGTTAGGCCGATCGGATCGGGCGACTTGTGCTGCCACAGGACCGATTTGCATACGTCCGAGAGAACGCGCCCGTAAGAGTGTTCACCCTCGGGACCCTTCCTTCGCGGCGAACGCGCGTGGTTCACGCCCGTTGACAATTAACGTCACGAGTTAAGGGCACCGTGAGACGAAGGCGGCGGGTCTCGTTTGTACGGGCCCAAAGTCGGTTTGAAGCGTGGCTCGCATGCCGATGACGGGGCCCGGAACGGAGAGGAAGAAATTTTCTTGGTAATCGATGGAAATCGCGAATTGGGAAAGAGATAGCTACGACGACGATTGTCGCTTGAATAAGAATAGCTTGGAATATCGTGGTAATGCGCGGTCCTCGGGTATCAAATAATCCTCGGAATTACTCCTACCTAGCATTGCCATACGTAGGGAGAAGATACCGGCTTAAGGACAAGGTGCCGTCATATCACTGTGATGTAATGCACGGTGAGACACGGGCGTAAGAGCCCAGAAGCACTTCTTGCGTTTCTCCGAATGGAGGGTTAATCAGTATTTTAGCATTAACATGTTCCTTTTATATCTTATTCGGCTTATTTTTTAGCATTATTCAACACGATTTCACTGATACAGGTTGGAGAGGTTGAGTTGCTCTCAGTTATCCTGCTGTCTTGTATGACGTCCTACAAGCTACCGCATGATGAGCATGCGTATATATACATCTTAAAAGTATGTATAGGAATATGTAAGGTCACCTTCTCCTTACGGTAGGAATTTTTCCGACTACTCTGCTCTCACTGGTACCTTTAGCAGCGCTCGAACTTTAACGTGAGCACTAACTTGAGCATTTTTCCGCGCACGAATGTTGCGCAAGACCAATACATCTCTTTCTTGCGTGTGGAGTGCGTTCGAAATTGCTCACGCACGGTCCGACAGAAGCTCGTCGCGTACATTTTGGCGCTTGCTGGTAGTCAGAGCTTGCTCCAAGAAACAAAGATTCCGCGTGCATATGTTATTATTCGATGAAGTCGCAAATACGGGGATCGGGTCGCTCGTGTCACCGCGGGCAGTCGAATGCGTTTGTGTTTGCGTAAAAATGTTCAAGCCAGTTCATTCACCTTTAGATGCGCTCTACACATACGCATAGGTATGCATGTATATGTCCACGTGTGTTTATTGAGGGCATCTAAAGTTCGAGCGCTGCTAAAGGTACGAGTGAGAGTAAGGCCCATTATAAAGAGGCTTGAATTCTAAGCAGCGAAATTTCTCGTATTCTTGTTTCGTATAATAGTATTACACTGAAAAAATTGTATTCTCATCTTAAGAATTTACCACTTAAGTTTAGAATATTTCCCACTAAAATAAGTAACAAGAGGATCTTCCTAATTTAAGAGTAGAATGTTATAAACAGATTCCTCTAAACAAATGTTCTTAACAGATATTTTTATCAGATATTCTTAACATAACCTGGTAAAAAATTTGTATGGATATGTTTCGTATATAATTATTGGAAACAAAACTCTTAATGAAATGTTTCACTCTTTATATTGTCGAAAATTACATTATTCGTATCTTGAAATCAGAATTGGTTGAGAAATATAGTCACGAGAGAAGGTTACAATTCATATACTATACACGTGTTTCTATCACTTGTAAATATCTCCATTAAATCGCCCAAATCCTCTTTTTCTAGCCACTTCGTCATTTCCTTAGCCATACTTTTTGCACAACACAGCACACAAAGTAATATAGTACTCAAAATTACGCAGAATTGCAAGAGGGACAAGATACAGGCATCGACATGTGCCGCACGCGATGTGTAACCTAACTTAACCGAATACTGACACGCATTGCGTGGCGACATTCAGATGGATTATTAAGAATATATTCCAAAAAGCGTCATATCCATAAGAAAATATTCTTATCTGTTAAGAATATCTATTAAGATGAATTATTAAGTTTGTATTTTAAGAATACAATTTTTTCAGTGTAGGAATACAGTATAGAAGATTGTATAAATTTTATTCAATTTGTCTGCCTAGGGCATTGTGCGGGTAGATGAAAATGTACCATCGAGATGTAATGTCGCTGATAAAATGTGAAGAGAATTAATAATAAAATGGTAATCGAGTAGCGGAGTTCATCTGTTCCTGAATATACGATCGTGCAAAAATGTGAGAACGTACGACAATAAAAAAAAAATGCATCTATCCTGAGAATCGCGTGAATTAAGGAACTGCGAGTGCCAGCAGGAATCTTCTCTTCGAATCCCAAAGGCGCACGGTGAGCCGCGGTAACCGGAAGAGGCTTCGCAACCGATACTCACCGGAAACGTCGACCACTCTGGCCACCCGAGAACTCCGTGTGAAGAAAGCAAGGGGTCTGGAGCTCGTGCGGTGCTGGCGTGTAGATAGTTTCACGCCCGAAGAAAGTAAGGAGCGCGTCTTACGGAACGGAGAAGAAGCAAAGCGTTTATGAGTCGCAATAAACATGTCAGTCGGACGTGGTTGGGGCATTCTATCTAGCTTGGCAACTCGCATTATATCGTTCGACGCGACGTGCCGGCAGTGAGGAAAGAAGAAGAAGCGGAAGAAGAGGAGACAGGATGGAATTGGGAGTGAGGGAGCAGAAAATCAGAAGGGAGAAACAGATACGCGGAGACGAATGAGAGCGCAGGGAAAGAGATGAAAGTGATAGAGAATAGATCGCGAAATGTGAACGAGAAAAAGAGAAAATAAAGGATAATGTGAGAAGAGAAGAAGGCCGGAGGAGTAAGGAAGGAAGAGATGAGAAGGATCGAAAACACCGAGGCGTAAGAGAGGAATGGACGAAGGAAAGTGAGCCGAGGAGAAATGTTGGATAAGAGAAAGGATACGAAGGAGAGGCTGCGTGGTCTACACCCGGTGCATCCTCCCTCCACCCGTGTAATCCGTTGTTGAGAACGAATCGCTCGTGCGGCACTGGCATTTTATTTCCTCCCGTTTCACATTCACGGGATACCTTCGGACTCGCAGGAATGCGCAAGTCGTTTAAGATGCGCCGCTTGGAAGGATGCGCTCAGTTTACCGGACACACGCGCTCCTAAGAGGATCGAGGGAGAATTTAATTTCGCTTGAAATTACTCGCGCACAAGGTGCCAAGGGATATCTCACAGCGGAGAATAGACGTCAAAGGGAATCTTTGATATTGGAAACCCTTCCATTCTCGAATGAACGAATTCGAGATTATGTTTTAGACACGGAGCAAAACGAAAGAAGAATGCTTTTCGCGGACCAACGCACTCTGCCCACTCAAAGGCAATCCGTCTTTGGAAGAGGCGAGCTCCTCCTCGCGTGCTGGACCGTAAGGCATCGCGATTTAAAAGTCAATTCGCGTAGCTGCTTTCGCTGAAAGAACCAGTCCTCGTGAGACCACGAGTCTGCAGAGAGAAGGAAGGAAGGAAGTTCGCGTCACTCTGGTTCCTGTAAACATCGGCAATAAAAGTTTCAACCTTCGAAGAGTTCGGTCCTCGGCTTTCATACGATCTCGAGAGTCTAGAAAAAAGTTGTACGACTTCTTGGCTTACCGCGTCGAGCTTGTCGGGACGAAAAAATTGATTCGCCCTTAGGCGTTGCGCCCGGCATACCATACCGACGACTTCCGGTGACCCGATTCATTTGCTCAAAGAGCGTGTCTCGTTGAGATCAATCGAGTAGCAGATCTTGCTACTTGGAAGGTGGAAAAAAGGTAAGGGTCTACCGGTGCTCGTGAAATCGCTATTTTCCGTTCGGCGAGTCGGGAAGGGATTTACGCGATACTTTGTTCGTTGCACGACAGCGAGGTAGATAGAAAGCAGGGAGATTTCGAAGTAAGAAATTACTAACGGTAAAGGATCGTTACAGCGAGGTACGACGTACGGTAAATCGCGAGTGCAAATCAATCGATATTGGACGGCACTTAATTGCAACGTTGCTCGCGCATTCTTGCGTCGAACTTTTGCATTTTTGCGGAGTGGAAAGAGGACCATTGGCGACACGAGGTAAAGAAGGAAAGGGCCTCGGTGTAAATCGTAAACGCGGACAACTCGAGGAAAAAGCCTAACGGCGCAGCGAAGGCTAATTGCAGGCGTAGCGGCGCTCGAGGACCCCTTCTAGCGACAGGAGAGCGTTACAAATGAGACTCAACGCTCATTGTAATCCATTATTGCCTGACAGGTGGGCGTCACCGAGTGAAGACCTACAGCGGGAGAGAGAGGAAGAAGAGAGAGAAAATGTCGAGAGACTCTTGTCGTTTGTAAGAATCAAGAGGTGAAGGTGTTCGAGGAGTGAGAGAGGATTGGAATTTGTAAAAGAGTAGAGACGTGGGACGTACGAGAAAAGTTAAAGAGACCGAGGTAACGGCAAAAATATGAGAGAAAGCAAATGAGAAAGGAGAAGTCGACGAGAGAGAAGGAAGCAAGAACGAAGATAGGAAACGATAAAAGGAAATGGAAGGAAGATACGATAAGGAGCTAGGTAATAGAGAAAAAAGCATTATTAAATGGGCATAAAAAAGGAGGTAAATGCGAAAATGTGAAAAACCAAACGAGGAAGGAGAAATCGGCGAGAGAGGAGGAAGCAGAAACGAAGAAAGGAATACAATGAGAGAGGAGGGAGACGAGGAACACGCGAAAATAAGAAAGTTTATGAAAAGACAAGTATTTTATTAAAGAGGCATACAAAAATGGTCGATACACGAAAGAGCGTAAGGAGAATGAAACAAACGCATATGAGAAGGGAGAAATTGGGGAGGAAGAAGACGAAGAGAGGGAAAAGGTAAGAGGGGAAGGTAAGAAGGAAGAAACGAAGAGGGGAAGCATCCGGAGAAGTTCAAGGCGCACGGTCCCCACGCCTCGATTACAATTTTACAATCTCATTCGCTGGTAGTAAAGTCTCTTCGTGGTCCTCTCCTCCCCTTGTGATCGATACCGACGACGACGACGAGGACGTAAACTGTCCCGATTTAAAAGTCAATCGGTGGTGCTCCACGTTGCAGGAACCAGTTCTTGCGCACGAGGGCAACGGTAAAGGAGGAGGGATCGATGCCGCTCGAGGAGGAGAAAGGAGATGACCGAGGGGATCGATGCTGGTCCAATGGAATGCCATGCTGAGAAGGAGTTGAGAGGATGACGAGAGGTTCGGAAGGGTGGATCGGTAGTAATCTGTTTTAAGGATGAGACAATCGATATTGGCGCGCGCTCGCGGTTGGATACGAGGTGGTCGATGATCCGGGAGGATCCCTAGGACGAGATCAAGGGTCGTGGAGGTGGAAGGCGACTGGCAGGCGAGAACGTGATCCAACCTGGGCGTGGGTGTCTCTTCTTCCTCCTTCGATATTTCCTTTGCGAACAGGACGAGATGCACTTCGACACGTTATGTATTATGATACGTAATCTCGATTGATCCCAATCTTCGGACTCTAAGCGTCTTTTCAGCGTGAATTACCAGAAAACTAAACAAGTTACATACTTGTTATCTTGCTTTGGTATGTCGGGAAGATTCGATAAATGCATAAGAAGAGAATAGATAATAATGAGATTATTATTTACTAAACATAGTGTTTCGTATTACACTGTCCACTGGTGTCGACGATGCCACTATATTGGATGATCCGAAATCAAAAAAACATATTTACATTGTTAACGTACATTGTATTTCCATTGGGTTACCATAGGGTGCCGTCGTGGTCCATAATTTTGAGAAAGATTAATGTTTGGATTGAAGAAAAGAAAATTTGGATCGTAAATTAATATGTTTCATGTTAATACGTTTTAAACGCGTTTCGTTCCAGGACTCCCATCTATGGAAGCGCACCAATCGAACTTTATGCAAAACTTCCTGAGCTTCTTCTGTCGCGCATTCTCAATCGTATTACGCACGCCAAAGCATTCTCTCGAGCTACCAAGTAACCGAAGTGCCTCCTCCATTCATCAATAATACCAACCACAGAGCGGCTGGTTTAACAGGCAACCTCGCTCGTACACCATGATTCGCGTATCAATTTTCCCAGCAAATTACTAAGCAGGGGCGTGCGCCCTACCGGTACTCGATTCGGGTGCCCCGCGGTAAGCACTATAAATTCACTTCAACCTGCTGCCGAATCGCACGAACCATCGGTTCACTTCTTCCACAAATTCTCCACCTCTGGGCTCCCGAAAACTTCCCGTTCGAACATTTATGGGAAGTGCCTGCAGCGATGCACATCGAAATTTCGTGCCACGAGGATCCACTCGCACGAGGAGCTCGTAAATCCGACTTGTGATTTACTAGTTCTCTTACCACAGACGAGATATAGGATAGACGTAAACATCTTATGGAAGTTCGCGGACCGAAACTGAATTACCGATGCAACGAAAATTTATAGTGTATCGTAACGGCTTCTATCCATACAAAACGGAGAGACGAAGAACTAATTGTAAAGAAGGATGACGAATCAAATAGCAGAGACATGATACGCGGAGATTTTAATTTTACAGAAGTGTATGTTGTTGCTGCCTCATCGTACCGGGCTTGATGCAGTCTGACAACGAAATTTGAAGAAACTCAATTTTCTAAATACTGTAGTTCAGGTCGTGAATTACGAGATACAATTAAGGACGGTTGGATACAGTTTTAGGTCCTTAAATAACTATTTCCGTATGCTTCTCCAGACATTTAACGCTCCGTTAGCAGTATCAATTTTCGTTGCATCGATAATTCAGGTTCGGGTCGCGAACTCCTGTAAGATGTTAATCCTAAAACGTCTATCGTATATCTTGTCTGTGCTCCTATACCTCGCCTGTGCACTTACTTTCCCACGGGCCGTTTCAGGATTGGTCGGTAAAGCTGAGACGGAGCGCCAATGAAAAATTCTGCGAACATTTAGCGCGCATGCGCACCATTACACTTGACAGTCGTGGAAGATTTATGGGTCGGTTGAAATTTTCTCTGAAACGCGTTTCATGGGTGTGACCGATCGATTCGCCGACAAGACGTCGAATTCTTTTTTCGAATTAATAAAAATCTTCGAGCCTAACTTCTACGTATCAACGTATTCACGCACAATGATGAAAAAAAGGGAATCTCTGGGATAATTTGAAAAAAACCCTTCCTTAATTATTCGAGCTGGATAAGTCGACACATTACTTGATCAGAAATGGAATTATATTACTAGTCCACATACATCTCTTCAATTATCCGCTCTGGAACGTTTCGACTGAATCCTTTTATCATCGTATGCAGAATTGGACGCACGACAATGTCCATTCGATCCTCTCAGCTTCATTCGTCGATCAAATCAACGAGGAGCGACCAACTGTATAAATTCAAACGTCCTCCCGCATCGCGCGCTCGCCAAAGAGGATGCGAAGGAGGTCGAGACGATCCTCCGCGAGGATCGTCGGCCCATCGAGAAGGATCTAATTACAGGGTCCCGGCTTCCTGCCGTAATTAATCGGTACGACCAGGAAGATTTATGCGATACTCCGCACTCCGGGCTCTCCTTAACTTCCGCCTGTCCGTTCACTTGCTCGTTCGTATGCTTTCGAGTTCTTTTGCCGATCCACCTCTTCGCGTGGCACTGGCGATCGCAAAAATCGATGCTCTGGACCCACGCGAGAGAACAATCGAACTTGGCCCTACGGCTTCGACGAGTCTCCCCCTTCGAGCTTTCGAAGAGTTCGGGCAATCAGCAAAATTACACGTAATCACATGTTCCCAATTGACGATAATTAACGTGGAAATTGAGGTGATGCTATAATTCGGAGCGCTCGGAAATACTGTTATTCGGGAGGAGCGTGAATCACCCTGTAGTAATAAAAAGCACGGAAGATCCTAAGTACCACACTTGAATTGATTCTTCAAACTGTTTTTTAATTACACGCGCACTTCCCCTTTCGTCGAGACTGTTCTCGATCGACCATTTGTCGTAGAATTGAATTGTCCGGGTAGGGAAAATTCTGTTGTCTACTGACGTTAAGCGCGTGCTCCAGCACGATCGAATCTCGCGCGAGGTGTAACGACGTATTAATATCGGCGATTGTGGGGTTAATCCGGTTCGGCGGGGAAGGCAATCCTAAGGTCATATATGTAATACTACACTGAAAAAATTGTATTCTCATCTTGAGAATTTACCACTTAAGTTTAGAATATTTCCTACTAAAATAAGCAACAAGAGGATCTTCTTAATTTAAGAGTAGAATGTTCAGATATTCTTATCAGATATTCGTAACATAGCCCGGTAAAAAATTTGTATAGATGTATTTCGTATATAATTATTGGAAACAAAACTCTTAATGAAATGTTTCACTCTTTATATTGTCGAAAATTACATTATCCATATCTTGAAATCGGAATTGGTTGAGAAATGTAGTCACGAGTGAAGGTTACAATTCATATTACATGTATTTCTATCACTTGTAAATATCTCCATTAAATCGTCCAAAGCCTCTTCTTCCAGCAACTTCGCCATTTTCTTATCCATACTTTTTACACAGCACAGCACACAAAATAATGTAGTACTCAAAATTACCCAGAATTGCAAGAGGAACAAGATACAAGCATCGACATGTGCCGCACGCGATGTGTAACTTAACTTAACCGAATACTGACACGCATTGTGTCGCGACATTCAGACGGATTATTAAGAATATATTCCAAAAACCGTCATATCGATAAGAAAATATTCTTATCTGTTAAGAATGTCTATTAAGATGAATTATTAAGTTTGTATTTTAAGAATACAATTTTTTCAGTGTACTATATCGCTAATGGGACTGAAGAGGCGACGCAAACACCACGGTGCAGACATATATCAACCTCTCACTCTCACCACAGTTATCTATCCTCTCACTTCGAACTTTGGCGCAACTGCGCATGCGTGCAGCTGCTAACGCATACGCATATGTTCGAAGGTACGATGTTCTGTTTCACTTTCTCGGCGCCGCTCCCGCTTATAGGAAATATACGTGGCTAGCAATATAGAAGTATTACATATATGCCTAAGGTACACCGGGGAGAAACAATGAGTTTCCGGTGGGACCTTCGGCGCTGGCGGTGCCTTTCGCCTCCGCGCGACAATGCTCTCATTGTTTCGCACGTTCTGCATAAGAAGATGCGCTCGATGCGTCCTTGCAAGTATCTCAGAGGATCATTCGACGTGCCGCCTTTGCGGGGACTGGGTGTACGAGAATTGACGGAAAAATCAAATTATCCCGATGATTTTGTGGAGAAGGAGCTTAGTTAAATAATCACAGGGAGCATCTTTCCATCGTCAATGTTACAGATTTTACTGGTACTGTAATATCTACACTAAAGAAACGAGCAATGCTTTACAAATTTACACAATTTTTACTCAATTCATCTACCCATTTTCTCCAATTTTCAATTGCCTAAGTAGGTACACGTCGCAGGTGGCATCGTCGAGAATAATACAAACGGCGAATAAAATGCAAATCTTCGTACTTTCATCACAGAGTGCTCTCGCAATGTGGTACAGTCTTCGTTACACATTTCTCATCCCTACTCCGATAAACTCTTCTCAGCGCATAGAGACATTACCACGTCTTCACGGTGTTCTATAAGCGAAACAACCCAACCATCACAAATCACCGATACCATCGATATCGTCGATCGTGTCGTCGATAATTACGCAATACCTTCGACTTAATCCACTCTAGATCGCAATCTTCATTACCCATTTTCCATCTCTATCCCAATAAATTATTCTCACCGCATAGAGAAACAGTACCCAGTCTCCACGCCGTTCTAGAAGACGAACGAACAAATACGGACAAGCCCCACAAATCTCGCGGATCGAGTCGATCGATAACTATCGATCGTGTCATCGATCGTTATGCAACGGCACCTCCACACCTCTGGCGCGATCTCTTTAGCCTGCGTTATTATTTATTCATCGTGGATCGGCCTCGGCTCCCAGGATCCGAGCTAATCCTGTTCGTCCTGCTCACGTGTGCCTTCTCGAGCCTCGTTAATCTTGGCGCCGCGCGCGAGACACGACAGAAACGCGCGACCTGCTCGTTGGAGGATCACGATGAGGATCGGCGTGTAAACGCGCGCGCTCCCTCGTAAAACGATCGTCGTCGTAAGGCTGCGTCGATCTGGCGCCGCGATCTAAACGGGATATAATTTAATATCCCTTTGTGCCCAGGGACAGTTGGACAGTCGGAGAGTGACGCGGTAAGGAGCCGCGGTACCGTTGGGTGCCCTCCGGAGGGTCTGCCGAGAAAGAGTAGAGAGAAGCTAAGATGCTACGAGTCGAATCGTGTTGCGGAAACGATCATTTTGTAATGCTCCGCAGCTGGGCCAAGTGAGTCACCATGCACCGAGATGAAATGTAATGGAACCGTTCCTCGTCCTAGGATATATGTGTCATCGAGAATGAAAATAACGCGGGTCCACGTTCGAGAGATTCTCTTTATTTGAGAGCTTTTCAGGGTGCCTCGAGGGAGAAAGATCGTGTCGCATAATTGTGAACTCGATTGCACCATTAAAATATACGTATGCGATCTTCTATAGGATTTTGGATTCTAACCCTACGAGTGCCTAAAGTCGATAACTTCGACTCTGGTTTATTCTAAATTGTGAAGATTGCATGGTACATTTTGTATCCGATAACTTTATAATAATGACAAAAATAAAATACCACGTGTCCTCTAAATATCCATCTATAAAACACACATGTAGAACTAACATATGGCATTTCTAGGGTTAATGTGATTGTGAGACGTGTCGAATCGACGAAGTCGGGTTCTAATAAGGAACAAGTATGCGGCAGGCCCTCGGAAAAGGAGAGAGTGCGGGTGAAAAATGAAATAATCTGATTTCATCTGCAAAGAAGTTTGTAGTTTCACGGTACGTGGAAACCCTCTCACCTTAACTCACACCTTGGGTCCAACGAGCAGGTTTGACAAGATAATTCAATTCACGTGTCCCTCACGAATTACATTCATCGAACAGTGGATAACAGCCTAGAGATACTAGAATATTAGATTCGTCTCTTTCCGAGCTACCTCTCTGGTATCTTTACAATTTCCAAACACTTCCTTGGAGCATCTAATTGGAAATATCAGCGAACCCAAGAATCTTTTCACCATCACCTGTCCTACTTCGGCGTTCGCCGAGGTTCAAGATACGCGCAACATCTACAAAAACTTCCTCATCGTTGCATCGGTGAAGATGAGGCTTTAAGGATCCAACACAATTATAAAATCGTAAGTAAAGTGGAAACACTAACGTTCGTCAGTTCACTCGGCCATTAGAATTGGACCATTATGAATTATGTATGAATTTTACAGACACAGGTACGCATTAAATGTGCCTTCGTGGAGAGGTATACTTAAGTACACGAAGTCCAAGTGTACTGCTGGCACCAAGCTAATCTATATTACATCGTTTCCCTGACGAACCCGCCACATTAGATCTAACTTCTTTGCCGGTGCTATTTCTTCACGAGGCGCCTCGTAAGGCGCGTTGCTAGTGGTTACTCGGAAACCACGAGTATGCGGGAACCACGCCTCGATACGAACCTGTCCGAGTCAAACGTCTCCTCCACCCTCGTCCCGTGGCTTTATAATTACACGATACAACGTAACGGGCTATCTTCTCTAAGCTCCTTTGCATTCTCGCTGCGGCTCCTTTTTTACTTCCCTTCAAAACTCTCTGCTCGGCAAGCTAATAGGCACTGTCCGAATAATGGAATGCGATTGGGTGTAGCTGTCGAGGTGGTAAGACATTAATACAGCACTTTAAATTACTTCGAAGCTTCCTGGACTAACCTAGCCGCGATTAGTAGCGTGAGAGCTCGAAGCGCGGAAAATTTGAAACTATCCTGCGTGGTGATTGTTAATCGAGATAATAATCGTCTAGAGCAGTTTTATCCAGAGCCTGAAAGAACGCGTGGCGGCTACTTGGCAGCCAACTCGCGTGGAATGCTCGTGAAACGAGCGAAATTGAAAGTACCTCTGCGTGGGATTTACGAGGGAGAGAACGATCTTCTATCAAGGAGTATTTTGAATCGCCTCTTAGAGTTTATCTAGAGTGTAATTCTAATCCGACGAGTATCATCCGATGGCGCGCGTTACGCGAATTGCTCGTAAAAGGTGAGAGAGAGCCGAAACGATTTTACGTGGGATTCGCAATAGAAAGTGTAGTCGTATCCATGCGGAAGACCATTTTAAATCGCCTGCTAGAGAGATATCTAGAACATATTCCTAACCTGAGATCACGGGATACTTCGGAGGCGAGTTACGCGAATCGCTCGTAAAGAGCCTTAAATGAGATACGATCATCGGTAGTCGCGCTAATTGAGAGACAACGAACGGCGCCTGAGATGCTCTCAAGATCCCTCGAGTAACCGTACGATGCTTATTGGGCGAGCAAATGGATCGTTTCGCCGATTCCACGGGCGTAAAGCCATCGGTGTCTGCCCACGGCCGCTATGGCGAGTAGCTTTTACGAGTAGCGAGAGCACTCGACTAATCCACGTGTGTAAGAGCGTGCTTGACGTACCTGAAAAGTCGTGCCAATTAATTGTTAGGTAGCTCGTGTTCCTGGTATCGATCCACGATTGGTGCTGCCGTGACGCGTCAGGAAAAATTAGATGCCAAATATACATTGATAAATAAATAATTTGATAAATCGTATGTCTGCTTTCGATGAAAAAAGTCGATTCATTCTTTGGACTGTCATTTCTATTCGACAAAATTTAGCTACGTTCTCAAGATTGTTTCCGTTCCTTAGAAAAATTTCCTTTTCTTTTTGAACGCAAAGTTCTTGACACTGATTTGTCCGCTATGGCGTATCATCACGCCTCCCGCCTCGTACCCTTTTGAAAAATGATCTTCATCCCCGGATATCGAACCAGTTCCTTCACACGCGATCCCGTCCGGATGAAATGAAGTATGCAAGGGGATTCGTCGCTTCCAGCGTGCATCGTGGACACTTAAGCGACAAAGGTGATCGAATTAATTCCGCGCTAATAACGCCCCGTCGAGGTTCGAACTTTCTTGAGCCACTCTTGCAACGGCAACGTGGAATTCGAGATACGTTAATCGAGACGTCTCGTCGAGCCACCGGGACAAGTCAGAGGCCTCACCCCGATGCATCGTTGATTATTATTAACTATATCGTCGTTTCGCCCGACGCACGCACTGAATATCTTCCCGCGCGCCAACCGTCCTGAATACCTGCTAACTATATCCGGCTAATGAACATTGTATGGAGTGAGACGCGAGTGTTGCAGGACCTTGACGACTTGATAAATCATATACATAGGATATAACCGAGACGAGACTTTGCCAGACGATGACCACGATCGAGTGAAGAACATTCGAATGATTATTGCGCGTAACTGAAATTCGGAACCATGTTCCTTGAGAGAAATTCTCGGTTAATTGAAGCAGTAGAAAAGGAAATAAAGAGAAATTTAGAAAGAATCATCCGTGAAAAAGTCTTGCAAGAAATGTATTTTTCGCCTAAACCGTTATAGGATGAGAGTCGCGCGAGAATACAAACAAAGTAGTACAAATAAAGTATCGAGGGAATGAAATGCCAAAAGTATGGCTGAAGATTTTTTAGAGAGAAAAAATTCGTTCGTTCAGGACGTCCTTTTAGCGTGGGCATGGCTTGCTCGCGCACTTAAGGGGACATTACAGGGCGTTTATGTCGTAAGGAGGGAGGGTGAAAACCAAAAGGGTGCGCATCACCGCGTCGTCATTATCGCCCACGCTCGCTAACTGTAAGCGCAATTGAATAAACCCGTCGTAGAGTCTTGCGCCTTGCGTTGCTGGATCGCAGCTCACGACGACCACCAAGAAGAACAGGAAGAAACGGTGACGACAGGGTGCGACTCTTTTCCTCCTCTCGCTCACGCCCACACCTCGACAGGCCCTTCCACGCCTTCTCAGACTCTCGGGAGTCATTCGCGCTCACGGCCATTTCACGATCTTTACGAAGTTTTACGATCTTGCCACGCGAGGTCTCTAAAGAGTTTAGAGGTGAGTTTCGAAGATGGCCTTTTTCGCTTCCCGCTGCCTTTGCGCTCGTGCGACTATTCTCGGAAATCGTTTGATTTATCGATGTGCCGGACAGAGGTGGAGGACTAAGGACAATAAATTTTAGGATGTTAAAGTGGAGTCCGCGGCATTGTAATGTGTTTCTGTAATTTTCCGATATTCCATGATCGTTTTTTCAAACTTGAAGTAGGGAGTAAGCGACCCCGTAATTTCGAGTTTCTTCGTGGTTCAATAATAGGTTTGTTTGAAAGATTTGTGTCATTGAAGCAATGCGCATGTGATTTCTCTAGCAAATTTCGTTCCAGTACCTACCTACTGAATATTCTAGTTTTTCGGTGGTAAATACATTTGTGTTTAAAAATTATTAGACAGCTTAAATGTATCGGCAACCGTGTACTGAAAGTATTGTGGATCAACATATTTTATTCAAAGGCCAAATAAAGTACTCTTTTTAATGTCGAATGCAAAGTGCTGAACGACGCATTGACCGATTATGCGAAAGACTAGATGTTTCTTGGAAGATGATTAGTATGGAATTACCGATCGCTTCCTGTCTGGATCGTCTCCGTCACGATCACGGCGCCTACGCGTCGCGAATGCTCGATCGATTGGAAACGATTAGAAAATCCGGAAACTCGTCACCACTGCGCGTCTCTTTTGATCGATCACCCTTTACGATCCTGTCCCTTCGCCTTTCTCTGTATGAACATTTCACGACAAGCGAATCACTACAAGTGGTATCACGTGAATGTAAAATTAAATTCAACCTCGAGCAAAAAATGTTTTTCGCCTTTATTCGATTGATTCAATTACTTTACTTAACGAGTTCTAAAGTGTACAGCAAAAACGATTTACATCTTTTTGGTCCCGCATACCTGAGGTCTCCGATCAAAGAAGGAACAACTCTACCCCGCTAATTGTAAGTTAAGTGAACTCGAAGAAGTATCCCCGATCTACGGATGAGCAACGCGTGTTTCATCGAACATTTTCAAGTTTCATACGAATAAAAGAATAAAAAAAAATGACGGGCGAAGGAAGAGCATGAAGCTTCCTTCGGAAGACAGTATCGTGGGTGCGTCGTGGAGGCAAGCGTGGGTGCCCCTGGCATTATGTACCT
Organism: Tiphia femorata; assembly: GCA_944319695.1. Lineage (NCBI taxonomy): Eukaryota > Metazoa > Arthropoda > Insecta > Hymenoptera > Tiphiidae > Tiphia > Tiphia femorata. The sequence goes on from OX090902.1 coordinate 10,931,197, forward strand.
GACACCGTGACATGCTCGCCGAGGCTTCTCCACGGGGAGGAATCGGTAGTGAGGGAAGAGAAGAAAAGAATGGGGCGGAGAATAAAGAGAGAAAGATAAGAATGCAGGAAGAAGAAGAAGAAGAAGAAGGGAGAGAGAGACAGAAAGGCATCGAATAAAAGCAGCGTGGGAGTAGTCGCGAGCTTCTCGGGTCGTCGTGCTAGCTCGTGAGGGTCATCGATTGCAAAATTTCAACAGGCCACTGGCTCCTTTCGCGCCTCACCTTGACAATTCTTAATTAATTATTATATCATTCATTCTGTCCCCCGCGTGAATGAATCCGTTCTATCGATCGATCCTTAATATTCAATCGAGTCTAGCGAAGGATCCACGATTATCTCGGGTGCTCCGACAACCTCGACAACCCGGACGAGATTCTCAACACAGCAAGCAAGAATTCAGGATTGATTTACCGCGAGCTGGGCGGATTTATCGGCCAGCTTCGATTGCGAATCGCGGATAAATCTGCAAGCCGATAAATCGTCTCGGCCGGCGGCCCTCGACAAGCCTACACGCTGCACTCGTGTACTCAAGCACGGGTGGCGAACCTCGCGCGCGTTTTTCCGTGATTCACGGGTGCGCGAGTTACCGATTCAAGTCACCCCTTTCTTCTCAATTGGTGGCGCGCAACGTAGTCGATCCTAGAGAGTGCCCAATCGACACTGAAAATGTAAAGCACCACGAGTGACCAGGTGGCTTTGAATCGCGGATTCGACGCAGAGTTTTCATTCCGCTTTACGTTCTTCCTGCGATAGACGAGGAGACGAAGCTTACCGTCGAACTATCGGTTTCAATCGATCCTCGGGGTCGCACCAGGGCGCGCTGGTATTACGAAATCGGTCGTGTCAAAAGGTTAATCGTAAAACGGATTGCTTGCGCAACTATTGGAGAACCGACCGATAATAGTTCGTCCTGTGACAATCGATGGAGATCGACGAGCGATCGATAACGATCGATGATTGCGTCGATTGGAGACGGATCTATGCCTATGGCGGAGTCTATGAATCGCGATGCGATCGCTAGAATTCAACCGGGACAAGGGCTGGGCCCATGGCGAACCGAATGTTCGCTTCCTCTTCAATGGGCTCGCTTCATTTTCCTCTCCTTTGTTAGTTTCGACGCGCCTTTGCCGACGCAGCGGTCGTTTTATTTCTTTTCTCTCTCTCTCTCTCTTCCTTTCTTTCTTTCACTCTCTTCGTTCGTTCTTATCGTTCGGCAGAGTCACTCTTTTAAATTACGCGCGCCTTCGCGGAGACTTGCTGGCCGCCGATCTTCTCTCTTCTCACTGCGCTCGTCGCATTGTTCCTTGGTAAAGATAAGATAAGTCGGGGCGTGATAGCGGGCGAGCAGGTTGATTCACACGAGTCCAGCCTTTCAGGGTCGTTGAATCGTCGAACCCGCGGAGTAAAAGACGTGGAATTGCGTGGGTTGTTTTGAGTTCGATGTAACGGAGAGGGTTTGGCAATTCGATGTAGGTTGCGAAGAATGAAGGCTTGGCTTCTTCTGGGGTCGAATTTCGTTTTCACGTGACGTCATTGAACGATGAGAAATAATTAAAACACCGGTCATAAAGAATCCGCATGCGGAGCAATTCACGCGATGACGCTCTTTTGTGAATCATTGTATCACAACTATAACGTTATCGATGTAAGAAGGAGTGTTGAACAATTGAAAGTAGTTACGAAGAATAAGGCTTCGTTTTTTCCGAGATCGAATTTCATTTCCACGAGAGGCGATCGAACGACGAGAAATTGCTAACGAAGCAGTCATCAAGAATCCGCATAACGAGCAAACCACAGAATGTAACGTTCTCTTGTGAATCATTGTCTCGTGATTATGACGTTATCACGATGTAGTCATTGATCATTAACCCCGTTACTTGCAATTAAAATGTGACGGCACCACCTTGGAATCCATTTTTACTACTAATTATTTATCACGTAACTACAAAAATTACGAAAAGCGATTCGGACTTTTCGATAAGCTCGACGACTCAACGGAGCATTAGCTCGAGCAAGAATTCTAGACCCTATGCCTACGAATTAAGATCTCCTGGGTTACGTCTGTTTCCATAGTCGAGTCCACGCGGGTCTCGAACACCTGGGGCTGTCCAAGGACTCGAACTCCTCGGTGTCATTAGTTTGTCCCGTGAAAGGACGACTGCGCAACCGCACGAGGGATTATGGGCCGCAACAATGAACGCACCCAACTGGTCACGACCGGTCCGCCGGGAAGGGGAGCGATAAAATGCAAAACGATCTCCATTTGGATCTCGCGAGGTGCGAACGTTCGTAGATATACCAGTAACTACGCGTGACAGGTTCCGCGAAGGGATCCCTCTGGTACTGGCAAAAGCGACCAAGTTGAACTCGATAGATCGAACGGGACGGTGAGATCGAACTCGCGTGTACTCGCATTGTGACCGACCTCGAAGTGAAATCCGATAGATTCCATTTCATACAATCGGGTAGAGAGCGAGCGAGAGAGAGAGAGAGAGAGAGAGAGAAAGAGAGAGATATAAAAGAGAAATGAATCTGCATGGAGACTGGCGCAATCCAGCAGTAATTCCCAATGAGTCGTTCCTTGTGTCGGAATATGCGTCAGATCGCGAGAATGAAGTGTCAAGCGAGGTCAGAGATCGACGATTTTTAAGATGCCTTGGCACTATTGAATTCTATTTAGTCACCGAATCCAGTCGATGCTTCTTACGTGGTACAAGTCCGATAGACTATTTTAAACCTTGCGCGTTTTTTTTGGCGCCGCGTAAAAAACCACGTGCCCATCTACTGAAAAATAGCAGAGCATAACAATGATCTCAGGAGCAAAGAAACGATTGCAAGTGTCCAGTAAGAAATGCCAATTTAGCATGTAACATAATGGAGCCGGCGTTCTTCGCGCGCCAACATTCTCTACGTAATAGATCGCATGCCCAGCTAGACATAATCAACACCAGACCCTGTCTTCGTAGAAGGCATAACTTCATCCAACATGGCGAGACACGTACACCCCCTCCGTGCAGAAAGTCGGGGCAGGAGTATGGAGTTCCCCGCCATAGCATCGGGGAGCAGATAGCTCGGCACGCGGCAGTCCATTTATAATCGTCGCCAGAAGTCCACTTCTCTTTTCTCTTTTTTTCTCATGCCCGCCATACGATTCTCCGTGACCGTTGTGACTGATCGTTTAGAGAAAGCAGCGCGCAGTTCAAAGATCCTTAAGTTTCGTGGAAATACCGGTGCGTCACTCTAGTCACTCGTGGCCGTCCAATCCCAGACCGGTCTCCCACTCGACACTTCCGGTTCTTTAATTTCGATCGCCACGTCACACTAGAAGCGCGCCGATTATTCTTGGACCGTGCCAGCGGGTCTTGCGGCCTCTTCATTTTCGGGAATCTCCCTGGGAGGTCACTCGGCTCGTGGACGCTCGACGCGAGTGTCTTGTCTCTTAACTTTGTCTATAATGGAGTGTTGTCCACTTGGACTCGAGCGATGCGGGATTCGCTCGTTTCAGTATTCTCGGTGTTACGTCATAGGTCAAATTTTGTGGATTCTTCAATGGTCGATACTTTAGTCTCGGTTGCGATTTTTCACTTCTTTCCAATTAATTCTGCCGTAAGAATGTTTTTGCACGAAATTCGATCACCTTTATTGGACTTCTAGCATTCTTTTAATTTAAATGTACATTGAAGATCCATCTCTTGGACAGTGTTTACGAAACCTCTCTACCAATTTAACACTGACCATACCAAAGTCGTTCCACATAGAAAAAATCTTCTATAGGTTTGGTGTTAAATCTCTCCTCACACTCCGAACAATTTCACACGTCCCTAATCCGCCAGCCGCTCACGCCTCTCCCTTTGCACTTTATTCTCACCGTGGCGCGTTTCGCCGTTAATCCTCGGGCCTTTGCATTCCGGCTCGTCAACGCGCACGCAAAGTCGTCGGCCGCTCGCTTTTCCTTACGTGTTCGGGCTTCGAAATTTTTCACCGAGCAGGCCGCAGCGGGCGAGCAAGAGGCAATACGCGCTCGCTTGCACCTCCAGCGGCGTCTCGCGATTTTCGCGTACGATCGGGCCGTGCGGCGTGCGCGCCGGCACGCAACGCCTTGAACTACTTAAAGGGGAGGAAGAAAAACTGGACGACACCCACCGGGTGTACGCCTCGACGCATTGCTCACGATTCGCTGGAAACCGCCCCGTTGGCCGGCGAGAACTCGCGCGCGAGTTGCTCAACGCCGATCGTTGAATTATGCAAGCCGATTCAAATGAGAGTGCCATTGTAGTAAATCAATTAAGAGGAACGACTCGATCCCTCTTGGTGTTTACGCGCAGCATGTCGCTCGCCATGGAGAAGCGTGTTTCTTCGCGGCCAGCAACGGTGATATCGGCAACGGCAACTCGAGCATTTGGCCGTGTCCTCATTGTTATTCTACATTATGTTTATAAGCGTGAGTTCTCGAGAAATTTCGCGTCAGGTTGCCCGTAATTTTGGAGACAAGGGTGTTTTCAGTTTCTTTCGGCTAAACGAGAAACTTGGTTCGGGATTCGAAAGTCCTGATCGTGTCTTCGATTTTGTCAGCGACTAGCCACGGCAGCTCGAGCGTCCTCCTCGTTATTTTACATTGTGTTTATAAACGTGAACTTTCGAGAAATTCGTCATCTACTTGGCCGTAATTTTGCAAGGGGAGGAGAGCGCGTTGACAGTTTCGGCTAAAGAAGAAATTTGGCTGATGATTTAAAAATCGCCCCTTCGATCACGTCCGTGGCTTTGCGATGAAATAAGGTTTATATCGGTTTCAAGGGGAGCTTGTAATGCGCCTCGGAAGTTGCTAGCGGTTTTATTGTCTCTTCTCTTTTGTCTCTGACTTTTCTTTTTTGCGCACGAGGAAGGAACGACGAGGCGAGAGAGAAACAAAAAGAGACGTCAAAGGAAAGAATGAGGGGGTTGCTCGTGGGGCGTGCGAGTACAGACTCGCGGTTGCCGAGCATTATTATACAGCGACAAGTGAATAATTTTACGGTGAGCCACGCTATAAATTAGTCTCTTGGCCGTCGACGTCGCCGTGGCCGCGCTCATCTGCATGGCGCCGCGCCTTCGACGGCGCACGGAGGAGGCAAAAGAGTCGTGACGGTCATAAGTTTCATGCGCCGCCGTCGTGGACAAGAATGCCGAAACTTTACTCCTTCGTTAATTTCGATCGATCTTCCTGGCGAAATCTCGATTTACAAAATTATTCAGCCCTAAATTACCCCTCTTCGGGGTCTAGCCGAATAGTCTGCGAGAGATAAACATCGCAGGGCGATCGTAGTAATATGTATGGAGCCTAGCAGGTCAATTAAGCCGTATCCACGAGAAAGTACGAAATGTCGCAGCTATATCGCGAAGAACTCAAAGCAAATAATTCCGAATACGTTGCGTTTCGGAAGAGGCGCGCTTTTCGTAAGAGAAAGTAAAGCAGCAATTCCGGAAATCCGCGTGCACAGAATTGATAAAGGATATGGTCCTCGCTTAAATTATTATCCGTGCCGAGGAGATAAATGAGATTTTTAATTGGACGCTGGTGGAGAAACGGCGATAAAAGGTAAAAGGAAAGTTTTATAGTGACGAAGGTACTGTAAGAGTGGCGAAAAGGCGAAGAAGATCGAGGGAATGGTTGGCGCGTGCAGGGGAGGACAACCGACGAAATCCGGTTGGCGGATGGAGAGGAAACAAATAGAGAGAAGAAAGCGAGGAGAAGAAGGAGAGGTTGTTCGAAGGGAGTCGAGCATAGAGGAAAAAAAAGGAACCACACGAGGGTAGAGTAACTCGGCACGCTCGAAAACCAACTTTCGCCACTGGGTAGTAGTCCATTAAACTCGTGGCTCGGTCTTGATTAAGGAAAGCCACGAATCTAAAGAGCCGACAAGGGCCCTTGGGGGTCATCGGAGCGGGCAATTAGCCGGAAACGAGATTCTAATTGAGAAACCGATAGGTAGCGGCGGACGAGCATCTAATTAGCCCGACGCAAGTGAATATGGCGAACCGAACCGGGGACCCAGTGACGGTGGTCGCCACGGTACAATTGTTCCACCGAATTTTTTTCTTCTTGTTTACTCCGCGTTTCACGTGCGAGTATATCAGCGTAGACAAAATTTTGTTCACAAGTTTTTTTCATTTTCTTCTTTACCTACGAAGACAGACTCTCTGGTACGAAGCTTTCTTGAATGAATCGTTGACAAATTTCTATTTATTTATTTGACCGTCGAGCCTGAAAATCCTCGTGTCTTATCCTTTCGCTATTTAAGCATTCCTCGCGCGCTTCCCTTCTTCCCTCATTGGGTTCTCTAAGAAGCAAGTCGTCGTGGTCGCGGGGGCAGTAGCTAATCCCGGATTCTTCGGGCAGCGCGAGGCCGCTTAAAGGCCGACACGCACGCGATATTACGTGTGCGAGCGAGCCGCGCTCCGCTCTGGCTTATGCGGTTTTCGTTCGCGGTTTAACCGCTCGCTCGCTCGCTCGCCACCCTGCACCACTACGCGCGCGCAGAATTTTCAAAGTCCTCGTTCCTCGTTCTACAGCCGCGGTCCTCACCGTCTCAACTTCCGAGTCACCTATTCCGTTTTTACGAATCCGCGAAGAAACCAAAGAGCGACAAGTAGAACGTCCCTCTTCGAAAACATTCTATATTGTGGCGGAGAAAGACTTTCGCGGTAAAGAAATCTTCTAAAATTTCGAGGAAAATCTAGTTCGACGTCGTTCAATGCCACCCACATTCCAATCTATCCACTGATAGGACTGGGCGTGTGTAGAATGGTTCGCGAAGTCTCTCTCGAGGCGAAGAGGCGAAATACCCGGAAGCTACGTGGATCTTGAGCAGCCACTACAAAACTTGGGACGAGCCTCTAGGGTGCTCTCGTGCGAACGATCGAGCTGAAGCCTCGTTAAATCGTCTCGCTCGTGATCTCTCGGTGCCGTTGGTGGGTCCGACGGGCGCGAATTATCATTCTAACTGGCAGACTCTACTAGCGCGGGGGTGCGCGTGCGTGTAAGAGCGTGTGGCTAACAGAAGCGTCGGCGACACGGCATTTTCTGTTCGATACCGAACGGGGAGAGGGAGAGCAATGAGGTGGAAAGGGAGAAATGAGGAGACGGAAAAAGAATGGAGCCAAGCGAAAGAGCGTGCTAGATAAGCAATGAGAAGTGGCATACTGGAGAGAAGAGGAAAGCAGAGGAGCGATGGAAGAAGTTCGAAGAAGCGCACAACGCGACGAGGGTAAAGTGACGGTAAGCGAAAGACAGAAGAGATGCGAGAAATGAACGGCGGCACCTTCGAGGTGTATTAGACGGAGAGTGGTGTTTGAAGATGGAAGGAGGGAACGAGAAGAGGAGAGAGAGAGAGAGAGAGAGAGAGAGAGAGAGAGAAATATGCAGGAGGAGGAAGGGTGATGTAGGGCCGTGGAACTCGCGTATAATGCAACCACCCGTGGCAACTTAACTCGAGGAATAATCAAGCCTTAACGAACCGTCCATGGCGAGGTTAACGTAAGCGGAGGTTAGCCGAGGTTAGTTCCCGATTGGCTGCCGGTTAGTTACGCCTCACGTGTAAACGCGCATACGTGCCACCACCTCTCCGTTCTTCGTCGCGCTCGCACCTCGCTTCCTCGTCTCTCTTCCTCTCTCCTCTTCCTTCTCTTTCGATCTTAGCGCGAGCCAGTCGATGCCGATCGCGTTACACGCGGCATGGGATTCTCCAGGTGATCAGAAATGCGGGCCACCGATTTCGCACGATTAGTTCCGACGCGCTGCCGATCTGTTCACGTGGCTCTCGCTTTCGTTTGCTTCTCCAGGCTCGCTCCATCGATCGATCGATCGATCGATCCTGGTAGAACGGCTCGATGAAGTTGTAAAACCTTCCGTCGTGATCGGTAACGCCTTCGACACGAGGCGCGGTATGCTTATTAGCCTCAACTGCGTTCGGAGAAAATTTGTGATCGGTGGAGAGAAGGCGTCGAGTGGTACATTATCCCTCGTCATATTCGACATTCTTCTTTTGCTTCGCTTAAAAGATCCCGTGGTGTCGAGGTCGATTAGGTTTAATCTGCATTGGAGAAGGTTTTCGTCACCCGCGAACGCTTTGATTCTCTTAAAAAACAACATCGACGATTCTCGAGTATGCGAGGGTGCAGCAGAAATTAGATTTTATAGAATTTGCCATTAAAGATTTCTTATTGCTAATGGAACATCCGAAGGTTTTAGTTGTTAATAGGTGCAGTAAGCTTCCTCCTTACGAACATTCCATCAGTCTTAATCGTACCGAGTTTCTTGCGAAGATCGAAACCCATTCGAGTCGGGAAGATGGAGCGGAATTTAGCCTTCTTGAAATTCGGCAGTAAAAAATTGAAAAAGACTGACGACTTTCTTAATACTTCAGTGAGCAAACATTTTTGTAAGCGGAACGTTTTATTTAAAAAATGTGCGCGTCCTGGTCAATTTACGACGGTCGTGAATTAAATTTTTGTTTCTTAATTGTTAGCGGGCGCCGAAAATTTCTCGGAACTACAAAATGTAATGATCACTACGCTTACCGTTAGATATACCTAACGCAGACGGCTCCTGTGGTCGAATCTGACGATTACCAATCCACAAGAAACCCAATGTCCGAGACGATTCACGGGGTCTTGCTAACGCGTTGCGAAGACGAACGAACAGACCGACCGACGCGACGGACAGACAGACGTGCGCGCCGAGAAGTCTCGGCGCCCCGACGACGACCATAGCTGACCTGCACCAAGGTCTACCGGTTTCCGCAAGGTCCTCTCCAGAATTAACGGTTATTGAAATATCCTTTTCGCGTTCCGATAACGTTGTCCGGTCCCATGAAAGACGTCCATTATGAGCCCGACGAATCGTCCTCGCGACCCCTGTTGAATCTCCATTAAGCTTTCTTCAGTCGGCAGGCTCTTCCTGTGGCACGAACTCATAGATACGTGTCGCAGGTGTTGGCACGCTAATTAGTCCATTCGAGTGGAAATTGATGCTTTGGGAGCGAACAACCGGGTTAAATTATAATTACATTTGAGCGAGCACATACCATACGTTAATAATCGCTTCATGCGAAGCACTACCATTGGTTTATATTGGAATTTAATTTTTTTAGCTTCCGCCGTAACTCAAAGATATTAAAGTGCTTCGTGCAAAGCATTACCGTCGGTTTGTACTTGAATTGAATTTTTTTTCGGTTCGAACGTAACTCGATGCTAAGATATTAAAGGATATTCGAGAGAGAGATTGAGAAGGAAGTTGGCTTGAGTTTTTATTCTACTCGCGTAAATTGTTCGTATGATCGCATGTCGAAAGGTATTCGAGAAGGAGCGTTTAAAATTTCTGAAGGGTTCGAGGGGGCGGTTATGGAATTTCGGAAGTTGAGCGGAAGGAACTTACCAGAGATGACAAATGACCCGGAGAGCGGGTTTGAAGGCTCTCGAAAATTTATTGTGCTTCGACGCTCTTATATCATTGGCACTCGAGTTGTCAGGAGGACGACGCGCCTGTGTGACATTTCCTTCTTCGTACTTTTCTCTTTCTCTTGCTTTTTCTCCTTCTCTCTCGTTTGTCGCGCCCATACCCTATCCAAGTCGCTTCTCTCTCACTTCCTCTTAATAGTTTGCTCTCTCACATTCTCTCCGTCACTTCATTCTCCTTTCTACCTCGTCTTCTTATTGTATGGAGATTCGTGTCTAGGCTGCATAGACTCTTCCTAGAGTAGCACGCGTGCCTTTCTAACCACGCACCTTGTGCGCCACAAGGCATTTCCCCGGACTCGATCGAGCGGACACTAAAGAATGAACGTTAACGAGTATCGTATTTCATCGCGACGATGTCGCTTGAAATTTTCAATACAAACTTTTACAAATTTAACCGATTCCATTTTATAGACTTTTCACTTTGAATAAATTACTCTCGTCTTCCGTTCGAGCTACAGCGAAACCTTCCAAATCCTTTCGAGTGTGCGAAGATTTTTAAGAAATAATCGTGACTCGAAAGAGTCGTGAAGAATTTCTCGCTCGAGGCGCGCTCCATTGTTCCTAAGATTCTTAAAGGACGATTTATAACTTGTATCTTACAGTCGTTACGCGTTCGAATAGGTAGAAATGGCCCATTAGAATTAGGCGGTTCTTCTTGTTCCTCGATCTCGAGATTTATGTGATGTGCACAAACTTATGTAAATAATGCGAGTGGTCAAAGGTTAGACGCGTATGGCCAAGTCTTGTGTCGTAGACGGCAGCTTACTTGTACGTTCGTAAGTCCCCCATTCATTATGGTTTATTCATAAAATAGTCTCCGTGGACGTCGTCGTCGTCGTTCAAGAGTCAACGTCATTCGACGTCGCGACGCACGGTGAATCGATCATTGGGTTCGACCATTTGCCAATACCGTGTAGCAATTTATTTTCCACGATCACTAAAGCTTAGATGCACGTGCACAGGTCTGCCTGAAATACTTAGATCTTGCCTCCAATTTGATTAATCTCGTCGTTCACAAGTAAGGCTTTCAATTTTGATTGGCGGTGACTGCGTGGTTATATAGATTCGATTATTCGACGTTGCCGAAATCTTAGAAGTTGTTTTAATATGTCCTTTGTTGCCTTTGAATTGTTAAGTGATCGTTTCGTTTGCTCTTTCGCTAGATAAAATGCATTTTTCGAGTCCTGTTCCATTTGTGGTAGGAAACTGATTTAACAGCGGACAGTGGAAGATCGACTGATTGAGCACCACTGTAACGTAGGAATCTGACGGTAAATTACGAGCTACACGAGTACCTACACAGGATGTCCAATCTGTGCAGGTGGTCGGCAGGCAACAGTCGGACGTCCGAGAGCGGACGTGTAAAGAGAGAAAGAGAAAGAGAGAGACAAGACGCAGGAATTACGAGAGATAATCAGTCGATTTTTCTTCTCGAATCGATAACCAGCCCCAAGGTACTCGCCACGCGTCCTTACACGAGAAATAAAGGAGATATGACAGGCGCAAGCTTAAGCCGCGTAAGATACACCCATGTACGTGATCATTATTGAAAAACTAGTTCACGATTGTGCCTCGCAGTAAAGGTAAATATTCCGATTTGTAAAATAAAGCAAATAACCATTTTAATCTCAAGGATTCTAAATAATCTTCAACGCGTATCTCCAATCAAATAATCCGTGCATAATTAATATCGAATCACCAGCTGGCTCATTATTATTCGAAGAAATTCACTTGCAAGGATTAAAGTGGCGTCGCAAGGAAATTCTATTTAAGCTCCGTGGATTTTTTCCAAATTGCGTAAGACGAAGCTGTCGAATTGGAAAAAACCGTAAACCTAACCGTAGTCTAAGGTTACTCGCGCGTGCTCGCTATCATTAAGGCTAATCGACGTCTCGTTAATCCTAGGTGTGATTTCCAATCGACATTCTTCGTGAGATGAGAATGATCCTCCAATCTCTCGCACCCACTTCTCAAAATAATTCTTCGAGCATTCATTAAGTTCTTTTCTTTTGCATCCGCGAAGGTGATTTTCCCCACGTAATTTCTGCGCGATGCGCTTTTCAGCCGCCGCCATTTAAGCTGCACTTTCACACGTTCGGATTTCACCGAGGCATAGTCGCGTTACGTGGTTGGCACCGACGCGAAATATCCTGGCAATAAAATCGTCGTTAATCCTCGACGAATCGAGTTACGAGTCCTTAGTTTCGCATGATCACTCGGTGCCCGTTTATCAACGGGTTTCTTGCTCCTACGTTTTATTCCGCGAGAATTCTCCTGAAATTCTCATTGACCACGAAGAACGATAAATGAATAGCTCACCATCGATTTCAAATCCAGGATCGATCGGGAAACATTTCGATTTTATCGCTTTCCGAATTTATCGAACGTTTGCCCGAGTTCTCGAGACGATTAAAGGTCGATCGATGATCCGTCAAGTTTCTCGTTTCGAATTTCCACAATTGCGATTCACTCTTACGAGCAGGCGAGAACGAGGCGCGCATAAAAATACCGCGTGAAGTGAAATGCGAAAAAATCGTAAGGATAGCCTTTATCCTCGCTCGTGTAAACGTACCACCCACGTTGGCGGATCGAGAAAAATCCAGAGCTTATCTTTCCACTTGACTCAGGCCACTGACTTTTCCGTTCTCCGAAATCAAGCCACTTTCCGTAAAGACTTTCTTTCGTGGCTGCTTTCAATCTACTCGTGCATTCTTTCTCATCTCCCTTCCTCTCGACTTTTTCTTAACCCTCTACGCCCGCCGCGCATCACGATAAATCCCGCCATAATCTCTTCCAAGAACTAAGACACTTGTGTAAGTGTCCCTGCAATGGCTCGTGCGTGGTAACATTGTAATTTCTCAATTGGTTCCGAAAGCAACGGCACTCCACATTCCCACAAGCTTTCCTTTACCTTTAATATGTGCACCACTATTTTTTCTCTTCTACATCCTCTTCTCATCTACTTCCTGCTCCTTCGGCGTATTCTCGACCGGTCTCCTTCACATCCTTCAGTAGATCACAACTCCTTCCCTTCTTCTCCTTTCTCCCCTTGAAATAATCTCAGTTCACGATAAGACGCGAGCACTTAATAACGGCAACTTAATACACCGGTATCGCGTGTACTTAAACGATCCCCCAGGCTAGCACCGAAGTCCCGTGGTAGCCGACTCAATCATTTTCGCATCAATAGGAGTAGCACGAGTGCTTATCAATTCTACGACTGTATGGAGTGGAGCACGAGTGCGCGATGTGTATTCGCACGGAGCGTTCTCGTGTGTATCTAGGATTCTATGGTGAGAGGGTGATTGTGAAAGACCGAGAGACTACTGAATGTACCGTTGCTCGCGCGAATGGACCAACTGGAAGAGACTCGAGAGGGTTCAAGATCGTGCTCGATGAATATACATTACGTGGATTCTGTTTGTTTAGATGAAGTTGTACGGGTGGTCGGTTATTGGTGGTTTCGCGGGATCCTCCCGGTATCATTTTTCTGCTTGGAGTAGATAATTGGACATATGTGTGCGCATGGTAGCAAGTTGTTTGCGAGAGTTGTGCGTGTCGTCCGTTAGTTGGAAGAAATTGGGCGAGCTATTAGCGTGGACGATTATTTCGCAACGATATAAAGTACTAGGTTCAACGTAGTCTCTGACAACTGTATGTAAAACATTATGAAAGTTCATACTATTCTTTTGGACTCTTGGAAATTTTTCTGTGCATTCTAAAAAAAAAAAAAAGAAAATCGAGGGAAACTTACTCTATTAAATACGCATTGGGCGCGACGCGCGTGGACAAGCTCAAATTGATTAGAAACGAAACTCAGGCTCGATTCTATTCTTCGCGCGACAATAAATATTCTTAATCTCACTCGTCAATTCAAACCTCACCACCTGCTCGCAAATGTTACCCTACCGATTAGTATCAGAATGGATTTACAAATTATCTCATCGATCTCCATCAACGTCCAATCACGCGATACACATCGAATCCCGTTCGAGACCCTACGGAGCGATCGATGTCGACTATTCATCAATTCTAATCAATTCCACCCATTGGATAATGTTCACCTCGATCGACCTGTATCTCGAATACCACACAATCGTTTCTCCGACTCCCTTAAATCGTTGGCTTACCGATCTCAAACGATCGCTCGACTGCCCGTAGACGTTGCACGGATCGTTCCACCTCACCCTCTCCCGACTTAACACGCACCTGGCGTGCCAGATAGTGCGTTATCGTGGGCACACGGTGCGCATAGACACGATCGTTTTCATTGACTGGACGCAGGAGGAGCGTATCTGATGGGAGTCGTGCCATCGGCTTACCTCGCGAGCGCCGTGCCGCGATGCTCTGGCGAGGAAGAAAGGTGAAGAGGAGAAATGGAGCGCCTAGGCGAAGCATGAGAAAAGAGAAGTAGAGGAAGCGAGAGCAGGGGAGAGAAGAGAAGTGAAGAAGAACGACCGAAGAAGAGAAGATAAAGGCAGAAAAGGAGGAAGAGATGAAGTAGAGAGATGAAGATGAAGAAGTCGATGAAGAGAGAAGTGAAGAAGGTGGTCGAAGACAAAGGAGACCAGGGAGAAGAAACAAGGAAGAGTGGCGAAGAGAAGCTTGGCCCCTGCTCGCCATTGTCGGATCTTCTCTTAAATTTATGCATAGTGAAGGAGATACACGAAGAGGAAGAAGAGGAAGAGCGGAAGGACGACGGCGACGCCGACGCGTCTGACGTTTCCTATCGGACGTCTACGTGACGATACGCACACGCGCGTAAACGCACAAACACACACACACGCACACACGTTCGAGCACACGCATAGGGAACGATGTATGCACACGTGCGCGCTCCTTACGTAGGGGAGCCGCACGGACAAAAATAGAAATAACACGGTGCTTAGCATGAGAGGGCATGTCTGGCGTGGTACGAGGCGGGACTATCGATACCTGACAGCTGACCCGGAGGGGTCAGCGCGAGTAGACCAGAGAAAGATGGAGAGAAGGAGGGTAAAGGAGAATTAGCTAGAAAAAGAGAAAGAGAAAGAGAAGACGCGCGAGGCGCAAACGGAAAGGGAAGTCGTGACTGGCTTGGACCCTACTTGCCATTGTCGGCTCCTCTCTTTCTTGCGCGAGGTGAAGAAGAAGTTGGAAGAGGAGAGTGAGAAGATGAGGCACTTCCGCGGACGAGAAACCGTAGCGGGACGAACTAGAGGGTAGGCTGTGGAAATGTGAGAAACAAAGTGCCTAGAGCCAACAAGAATTTTCTGTACAGACGTATTTGCATAGTGCCAAATAGGGCAGGGTACTGTGGAATCCGGGTCACGTCTCTGCGATTCTAAATTTTGTAAGTGGACCCGTGGGATTTTCCACTTTCAACCTGTACGCGCGAATTACCTCGCCCACGATTAAAAATTCGTGTTCGCTGAGCCGTGCGCGATCCATCGACCCGTGCAACGATTATCTTGCCCGATAAGATCCTCCTGACACGTTCTATCTAAACACTTCTATCTAAACACCTCAATCGCTGAACCTTGCGAGACCTCGGCATATTCGCGCGAACCAGCCTGCTTCAGGTCTCCTTCGTATCTACTCTATCCTCTCGAGTCACTTCCGGTAATTCTATTATCCCAATCACTTTGGTAGACGAGGGCTTACGCCCATTGTCCATATCCCTAAACGCTTCTATCGTTCTTCCGACCAAACTAATAACAACGATTACTGAAAAAAAACGCGATAAAGCTAAGTGTTTCGTCCGAGTAAGGGAGAGCCGTCTGGAAACTTTCGGACGTTGTCCTAAAAGAGGCTTAGGGCCGATAACGCTAAGCGTCGCTTCTTCCGATATGCTTTTTCTCCGTTTCGCCGACACCTGTCAGGCAACGCATCAGGGACAGGAGGACCCAGTCAGGTGTAATCCTGAAATAGGACCCACCGGTTGGACGGACCCATTAAAATGATGTCCATGTCCCACGGTGACGCAAACCACCGTTCACGTTGGACCGCGTCGGCGTTAATCTCGCCTGGGGACCGCAACGAAAAGGACGAGGTGATCGTTAAAGGGACGGAGGAAGAGAGAGAGGGCGAAAGAAGCAGAAACAAGAGTGAACCGATGAAAGGAGGAAAGAGGAGAAGAAAGAGGCCCACCAATTCTGGTAGCTCGTGGCCACCGGGCTACAGTGACTCGAGAAAACCATTAAAAAGAATAAACTGGGCCTTCCGCTCTCCTCACGTCCTGATTGGGATCTACCGCATTCCGTGAGAATGTAACATCCTTCTTCTACCTCGGTGGTACCTCCGGACCATGTCCAATCACCGCTCTTCGTTGCGGCTTGCTTAAGGACGTTCGAGGAGAGAGCCTCGTTTCGCTCGTTAAACCAAACTGTTACACGCACCATTTGAAATTCACGTTAAGAAAGTTAAAAGAGCTTACATCGAGATCATAGAGGTAACAGTTTTCTTCGTCGAACTTTATCGTTTCTAGAAGAAGAAGACTGGGGTGAAGCATAGTAAAGATTGGACAAGGAGAAACGAGAATACGACACGGACAGGAATGATTCAGAAATTGAAAGCGGTAGAGTGGTACTAATAGTATTGGTTATACGACGAGGTCTTTTATCATAAGGAGAATGGATAGAAGGACGTTACTTCACAAGTGAGAATTGTTGTGTGAACTCGAATAGAATAAGTCACTCTCTCTCTTTACAGTGGTGCTTAAAAATTGGTAGGCTTCGGTCTTTCCGGTAGAATTAACCTCCTTCACTCTTACAATTAGCGCCCACACATTATTTTATATATCTCCTGTTAATTTTCAATTGCTCCTCGAGCCCGTCGTATTTACATAGCTGTTTCGCCGATTGATCAACGAATTTCTTGTCCTTTCAAAATCCTCGATTTCGGTGGGAAACAACTACGAAGGAGACAACCGATAACTCTTCTCACGAGCTGCTGGCGAATCTTCGTCTCGAGTTCCCATCATTCACGACGCCAATCCGTCGATCCCTTTTCGGGGAACTCATTTTCGCTCGACGTTTGAACCGAGGACTCAATCTGCGAGGATTTCACAAATGGTGCATGTTACGCGATCAATCAGCTTCAAGCGTGCTCGCACTTCCTCGTGTTTTACCGAATACCGAGCACGATGAGCTGTGGATGATGCATCTTAAAGCAAGATGGACAGGAGGGAGATGAAAGCAAAGGAAGAGAGGTAAAGAGGGAAAGTAAAGAGAATGGGGAAACTGCGATTAAGTTGGACAGAGTAGGTCTGTGATTTTTTTCTCTTTCTTCTCTCTCTCTCTCTCTTCTCCTTCCTCTCTTTGTCTTTCTCATTCTTACAGCTGCTTGCCACAGTTAAAACAATGGGGGAGTTAAGAGCGAGCGTTCGCCCGTTTTGGTTCTACGCCGGCGACGCCGTCGCCGCCACGACGAGTCTTTTTGCGCACCGCCATCAGCATCATCACCACCACCGTGCGCGCGTCGCTTCTTGCATTATAATTCTTGGCAGCGCGCACCGCACCTCCAACTCGAGCCAGGCCTGCTCGCAGCTGCTGCACTCTCCTCAAAGCCTTTCCTTCTCTTCTCGCGAAGGATATCGTCGTTCTCCTGTCTCAATCTCGGCAAGACGCGTCTTCGCTTCTCCCGTTCTCCCTTCTCTTCCTCCCTTCTTCTCTCTCTTCTCCGCACCCCCTCAGTTTCTCATCCAAATTCGCCCTCTCCTCTTGTCCTTCGTTTAACTTTCCTCTTTATTTATCTTTCTGCTTTCCTCTTTCACACGAGTTCTTTCTTTTCTTCGCGTTTATCTTCCACTCCCTTTTTCTTCTCTTTCTTCCTTCACTTTCCTCTCCTTTAATCCCACTTCCGTTTCCTTTCTCCTCTCACCCTTCACCATCAAGAACCCTAATAAAATCGAAACCTCACACCGTCGTATGCTTCCGTCGATTTATCGTCCCGCGAGATTTATTATCTAGTGTGCTCGTAAACCGCGCCATTTCCAGAGCGCAGTTTCACTCGCGGAGCGTTACTCGCGCAACGGAGATGTTCGCTCATTGACTCATCTCGGCCGACACCCAGCCGCAGGGCGCTCCTGGACAAAAAACAAAAAGGCTGATTCTGCAGGGGTGGTTCGTGCAATTGCCACACGTCCGGATGCCTCGTCGCAAGATTACCGCACTCTTAATGAGTACTTCTTTAGAATTGCGCGTAGGGTACGTTCAACGAAGTAATAAGTCTTAAGCGTCTGGATCCTCGTGGCTGCGGCATCTTAATGCGTCTGAAGAGGGACGGGCTGGAGGGGGTGAAGGATCCTAAGAGAGGTAGACAAGGAGTATTGGTGAAAGGTAACGGAAAAGAAAGGAAAAGGTTATTAAAAGAGAGAAGGAAAGCGACTATTGAAAGAGAGACGGAAAAGAGAGACACGAAAAGGAGCGCGCGCGCGCGCGCAAAAGCTTACGGAGATCTATCACGAATTATGGCCTCCGAACTGGTGCAGCACTTTGAACGCTTTTGCGATAACTAATGGCGCGAGGACATAAATACCGGAGGTGATAAGAACGCTCTCGCTGGGTCATCCCGTGAAGGAAGACGCTCGTGAAAGGGTCGAGATGGCGTGCGAGATTGGCCCCAGGTGGCTTTACTTTAAATTATCCATCGACCTTGTGAAGCGTCCGGCTGGCGCGCGCATCATTCCCTTGCGCAACGCATCTCTTGCCCCAGGGATAAAAGCAATTTTCCATTTATCGAGCAGTAGGGGCGCGAGAAGTCGATGAGAGAATCGAGATATCGAAGCCTACCTCTAAATGGAACGATCCCTCGTTAAAGATAAATTCCACATGCTTCACGCGCACGCGCTGGCTCGAAATTAATTTTACTCGTGGACCAGCGAAGGTACGCGCTATTATGAATTTTTTCACGATGGAAATATCCTTTTATTACGCTACGCTACGAAGGATTTACTAGTCTCGTTGAGCAACTGTTGAAGAAAGCGACCAACGTAATCGTGAATGTATACAATTGCAAATGTTTTATCGACAGTCGTAGATAGTCGTTATTCGCCCACTACGTGTAAATATACCAGATGGGAAAATGGATGGCCCACTTTGCTCGATCGGTTCTAAGGTGAAATCGCGACGGGTCGAAGAAGCTGCATCGCGGTAGCAGGGAGGGAGTCCATGTGTGCGAATTTTTATTTAATACGCGCCCTGCCACCTTTCACCGTTACGATGGGCGCAATCGATTTTACGACGGGACGACGAGATATCGAACGTCGAACGTACCGGTCGTGATCCGAAGTTACGACTACCGTTTCGTTAGAGTTCGACGACAGTTTCAGTCGCGTGACTCGCCGGTACCGATTTGCTAGTCTCGTTGAATTTACGACGATGGGAACGCTTCGAGGGAAATCGATCTCTTGAGATATCGAGATAGACTAGACACGAGGTTTCGCGCTGGCACACTATGCATCGAGTAGGAATTTTGATTTCAAGGTGCGCTCGATAAATTCTGTTTGAGATGACAGAATTCTTGAAATTTATTACGGAAAGTATTTTTAACCTAGAATCTTGTTAACGACTTCGATAAAGATCGTCTCAACAGACATATTCTCTTAAACGTTGCACTCTTAACGATTATCGTATTTTCTTGTACAATTAAAATTCTTTCTTGTGGATCGAACGTCAAGCCCAGCTGGCGTCTTTCATCGTCAGTTCCTTAGGTACGTCCCTTCCGAAGCGTAGTAAATTCTTCCAGGAAGGTGCACGTCGGACAAGGATTATCCTCAGAGGAGGTGCAGACGGTTCTGCGGATTTTCGCGAATTACTCGGGTAAGTGGGCGCAGAGGGCCAGTTACCGAATCGTAGAAAGCATTGGAGTGAGCTTGACCATCCGCCGGCCGGTATTATTAAACGTTACGGTGGACGGTGGGCTTAGCTCGAGCAGCTTCTTTAATTTCGCGTACGCCGACCATCAGGTAGGTACCCATTAACGACCATTTCCAGCCTACCTCCTCCTTCATTGCTCTTTCTCTCTATCTCTTTCTCTTCCAGTCTCTCTCTCCTCCGTTTTGCTTTCGTGGAATCGATGCTTCACCAATGTTTGTCGTCCTCGTTCGGCAAACTCTCTTTGGGCTTCAAAACGCTTTCTCCGATTTCCCCCGATACCTCCTTCTTCTGAAATATTGTCCTACAAAGATTCCAATCGTGTCAACCCTAACGCTGCCATTTTCTATTAAATTTGTCTATCGGTAATAAACTCTCCAGATGTTTGTACGATTTCTTCGAATGAATCCATTCGTATGTCAATCCTCACCACGTAAACTATCCGGAATATGTACTCCTCTTGCAAGCACAATATTTAATACATCATCTCTCACTGCTAGCATCTTCCTCCAGGGTTGGTTCCTTCGTCACTCCCCAACGTGCAGCCCAATAAACTTAATGTCCATCTATCAGACTCTCTAGCTGTCTGTCCACTGGCTGCCACTGGTTTACGAGTTTTCCAATAAGGATTTAACGATCGGACGGATCGGCAAGCATTAACCCAGTTACTAGGTTGATGTGTCCATCTTGGTGCGCTCACCCAAGGGATCCAACGAGAACACCATAAATCAGCGTATTTCGGTATCGCGGAAGCTGAGTCTCCCACTATTTATATAACTTAACTCATTCCACCTTCCTCTTCCTCTTTGTGGCTTGCCACCCCCTCACCGATCCCCTTTCTCCTTTTCACCCTACCCTCGGCAGGCAATAATCTTGAGCCACTTTGTTCTCCAGCTCTCTCCTTCGAGGGAGTCCGCGAGTACCGACAATTTTCGCGATGAAAAAGAAAGGAAAAGGAAGAGATTGGCGCACGCGCGTCGGTTGGAAGATTTGATAGCGGGCCAACTGTGGCTGAGAGTCTGAAACCCTGATGACTCACCGTCGCCCGTGGTGAGTGTCTCTCGTGTCTCTTCTTCTGCTTATGTTCCTTCTGTCCCGCGGGACAGTAAGGAGGCGTCGAATACAGGCGGCGTGGACGTACGGTGGACGTCGGACGTCGAGACGGCCAAAAAAAGGGAGAGTTTAGCAGCCGAGGTAATGGAGGGAGTGAATGCCACGTGCGAGAGAGCGTCATGGTGTCAGTCGAGATAATTAGAGGGTTAGAAGTGTTTGCGACACTACACCGATGTAAAGCTTACTCAATTTGTTGGTCCTTGCAATGTCTGATAATATGACATTTCCTCTGGCACGAGACTGCAAGTGAAGTTGAGAAGAGATAGTCCTTGTTTGATGTCGGAGAAACAATCTCGAAAAGAGAATCTTGCGTGAATAATTCTTCCGAAGAATATTTCAATCGCATGGACTGGGACTTCCAAGTGACACAAATTGTTATCGCTTACTTGCGGTTTTAGCTGTATAAATGTTTGAAATCGTTTATGTTTTTTCAGAAAATATTTCCGAAGCGTGGTCAGCTTGTATTAAAACGCACCGGTGCACAGATGTAGGACGGCACGAGGAAGTATATTAAAAGATCTGCAAATTAATGGGTAGGGAGGTGGAAGGCGAATTGGGGCAACGATCGGACACCTAAGATAATCGAGAATTCCCAAATCGGTACAGGTCGGTTTCACGGTGCCTTGAGCGAGAAACAATCGTGGTGATTCAGTTCGACAGGTGGCAAGCAAAAAGGGGCTTCCCCCGACGGTGTAATTATAGAGGGTAACTGGGGCGTGTCGTCTCGACTGGTGTTTCTAAGATGGAATACATGGAGATTGGGGAGGCGGGCAAGTACAAAGCCGTACTGAGAGGAAACGTGAGCGCTATTGAGGGAAAAGGGAGCGTTTGTACTTGGCAAAAGTGTCCCTCTTCAAAGACAGTCGCAGCTAATGCGTTCTCGCTAATTTCAACTTCCGTGAAAGCTCGAAGGCGAAGCGAAATTAAGGTCAGCCCTTGAAAACTATTTCTAATATCATCGGTTACGTTTACCATCAATAAACCGGACTCACCGGCTATTCGTAATAGTCGAATAATCGAAAATCTTGTTCTTTGTATCGAGAAGATGTTCAAACTCAAGCTTCATCGAACACATTTCCTTCCATATTTCGTATTCCAACTGCGGATCAACTGAAATCCTTTTGAAAATCCATAACTGGTTTCCTTTGTACGGCGAGGGTTTCCAAGCTGATACAGTGTTGTAATTGAAAACAGACACGCAGGCACCTATGCCTTCTAACCTCGCTAAAAAATCCCACTGCCGTTTTCCATTGGGATTTATTGGCCGAGTGCGGGGGTGACCCTCGACGTTCCTCAACTCCCCACATTTATCACAATCGGTAGCTTATACCTATTGGCTTGCTCCGTACCAGGAGGCGTGGGTCGACCGCTAGATCGAGACGTCGTTCGATCCGCGAACAGATAAAGGAATACGTTAGAAAGTGCACACGGGGCACTTTTCGCAATGGCCACACCGCTGTTGGTAATTAATGAGTTTCCACGACTTCGTGAAATGCGCTTTTCCCCTCTTTTAACTCGCCGAAGGACTTGACTCCCGCGAATTCCGCGATTATCGGGTGCGCCGACCGACTCACGGCATGAAAAGCGCGTCTCGATACGAAACTTTCGAGATATCGATTGGTTCTGCTAATTCCAGGGTACACGGTATCGCGACACCCAGTTCTAATCGATTTCTGTACCCCTGCCTGGCTTTGGTGGCGTGCTATGGGTTGACAAATGCGAATTGCGTCAGTAGTAGGTAAATAATGGATAAGAAGGAAGCGAGTGGAATTTCGAAGCTAATCTCAATCCAATTCTTAGTTCCTACGTCACTCTATCGAAGTTAAACGAGCGGAACGATTGTTGTTCTGCTCAGCCATGGCCTACCATATATTCTCATTACATTTCTTTACGAGAAATCGAACGAAGCAAGAAGGTCGAAAAATTGCGCTTTTCTTCTTTCGCGATTCGACGTTGCAGGCCCGTTCATTCAACCGACACACGCGCTGTTTTTGCCAGTCTCGACTGGTCGACCACCGCTTTGTCGCTTCGGAGGATCTTCTCGCAGACCTTCTCCACCTCTTCATTTTCCTCTTCCATCCAAACCGCCGCCCTCTTTCGTTCCTCGCTTTTCAACCACCGCCGATCTTTTTTCGCGCACTCGAACGAGACGTCTGTAGCGTGAGCCACTCGAGTGCCAGCAGACTCCCTCGGCTTCCAGACCCCACGAAGCTTTATATTCGTCAATGGTGCGCCACCCGTTGCAGCGAGTGTCGATCGACGAGAAGAATGCGAGACATTCGCGAAGATAACGCCAACTGTTCGTTCAGAAGACTGTAGACAAGGGGAATTTTAGACCCGAGGCTGGCAGAAGTTCGTGGATGGTGAACGTGGGTCGAGTTCTTGAGAGAGACCAGTGGCGGTGCTCTGCTTTAAATTGACTTTACCCTTCTCGGTAATTCGATCGTAGGACGAAAAAGCCTCGAAGAAGTTTTTCAACAACTGCCGGTGCTCGAGGTTGGACGAATCTCGTGTACCACGTGGGTGGTCCCGTGTTTGAAGATTCTTCCCGAGTAGCGTGCCACTTTCTACTTTTCTTTTATGAGTGGCAGGCCACGAAGGTGGGAGAGGATTCTTCATATTCCAGTAATTTTATTTGACTTTGAGAAAAGATCTTTGAGAATTGTACGCTTTCGTAAATCTGTCCACGCGACTTAAATTTTTTGGTCGAATTTAAACAGCTCCAATGCCCGAACCTAATTTAACCTAACGGAGAGGATGCATTATCGTGTTTATTAAATGGTATTTTCCAATCTCTACTTCTCTCGCGGGGGCTACAACTCACTTACCAATATTTTTTTCATATTAATGGATAGTTTTGATAAATCTATCGCTTGTCAATTTTTACCGATGCTACTTTCAACTGTATCTGACATCGTTGCGAGATGCCAACGCGGGTCCGCGCGACCAACCGCGAGTTTCTCACGACGCGTGATTCCGCTCAAGAAGAAGAAGAAGAAGAAGGAGCCTATGCTAATGGCGTCGAGGTAAAACTGCACCCCGGTAATTGCGGCAGAATGTAAATTATCCTCACGACTTTATTGCACCTCTCGCATTCATTTCTAGTAGACGTTGATCTTTTTCCCTTCACCGACGAAAGATGTTATCGATACTTCATTTAAGCAATTGGCACCGTTCCCGGTACAAAGTAAACAAACGAGAATAATCTCGTCGAACGGATTAAATGGAAAGTCGAAAATTGTTTGAAAGTAGTCTGGCCATTGTTTCCAGTCCTTATCGTCTAGGATCTTCCGCGAAGGAAATCGACTTCTGGATAATTAGAGTCACTGTTGTGTCGGTGATCGATAATGATCGGTTAGGTTCTTTCTGCGCACATCCGCATAATACGTAAAAGGATGTATTTGACATTGTCTTCGCTCGACCACCTTGAAAACTTGTAGCCAATTAGCGCAAAGACTCATTTTCGAAGCACTGCGAGCAAGCCGTTCCCCCGTACCAATCAATAAGACAATTCCAATGAAATATTCCTCGTTAAAATGCGTACTCCAACCTGGCAATTCTGCGGCGTCGTTCACTCGCGCCGAAAGGTTCCTGCGATCCGACAAAACCGATAATTCCAATTTAACTCGCCGTCGTAATCCTCGCGTTAATACACCTTCGCGAAATTACCTTTCTTCGTCGCTTGGTAATACCTTCACACTACCATGGAGAAGCACTTCCCGTAGACCAATAAACTGACAATTCCAATTTAATTCTCCCACGTGAACGCCGCACGTTGAATTCCTCGAGACACGCGCGTTCGCGCGGTGAAACACGCGGTCCAAGGAAGACGCGTAAGATATCCGTCGCGTGCAATTATTCGAAGTATTCTCGGCGCAAGGAGAGAAGAGGAAAGAACCGAGGAGGATAGGATAGAGAATGGAGAGGGTCGAGAGGTCGCGCGAGTATGCGAGGCCACCACCGATCGTGTTCTTGCCACTTTCGATTTTCCCTCCCCTCGTGTGCCAATCTCGAGGAAACTCGAGCGGGGTCTATCGAGATTGAGATTAATCGGAAAGTTCCCGCTTGAACAGCAGTCTAAACGTGAATGACAGATTTGAAAGAGCCAGGCCAAGAAAACCGTATCGATAAAGATGCTTGGCGCGAACGCGTATAAAAGAAGATTCAGTGATGCGAATATCGAACCGTCATCGCGGATATACAGAATCAGTCAAGGATAATTAGGCAATGTACATTGTGAATTTTCCAAACATAAATTCCGTCGTATTAAAAAATTCCTTTTTCCAGTCGAGTTGACCTTAGTTTCGTTCAATTTAATATGAAGCGATCTATAGAAAAGCGTGCGGTGCGCGAAACGACGAAAACAATTATTCTAACATTTTTCTTTTCGATTCGACGTCTACACTTCTAAGCCATTGTGATACGATCTTTGTCGACTCGTCCGCGTTTCAGTTGTAGCGAATACTGAACGTGAACGATATGAGAAGGGATGAAAAAGAACCTCGAGAGAAGAAATTACGCATTGAGAATATAGAGGAGTAGGATGCGAGAAAACTATGAAAATTGTAGAGAGAAGAGCAATGAGAAAAAGGAAGAAGACAAGAAGGAGAGGGATGAAGAGAAAGCGACTAGAGAGGCAGAGCATCGTGCGATCGTTCGCCCGCTACCGGCAAGAAAGGCGAATTGATCGTCGGCGCATATTTCATGCGATTCTCTTGCGTATCTGGCTTAACGACTGCGCGCAGCAACAGATTCTCTTTTACTGCCTGTTTTTCTACGATCGCGTATGCGCCCCTCGGCCACTTCAACCTTCTTCGCTCGCGGGGGGTTTATGGAACCTGCCCAGTAGACATGAATACGCAGTTTGTGAATAATCTTCGCGTGTAAATAAAGCAAACCTTCTTTGCTTTGCGAATTAAATCGTAATGTAAATTAATTCTTTTCTGTCCTACTGCAGCCGAATGGCGGCAAGTGTCGCGCTATTTGATGTTTCAATTTACACTTTCTTTTTCGTTTTCAGCTTGCAGAATTAATATAGAGAACGGTATGAAATTATAACACGTCGACAATTACCGATTGCCACAATTTACGTGGAAAATCGTTAATTCGTACCTGGAAGCGCATCGTTTGTTGTTTCGACATTCTTCCCTTCGCTTTCTTCTCTCCCCGTGGCTCTGGGTGTTCCGTTTTTTTCGTGTAAAATTTGCGCAACGATCCCGCACAAAATTCTTGACCTCCGCGACCTCTCTCGCGTTCCTCTCGCCAGCGATCGAATTTAACGTCATTAGCGGTACTCCCCGATTACCCGATCAGTCGATTCGATTCGAGCGGTGGCCTCTCTCCTCTTCGTGTTTCCAGGAGAGACCCACCGCCGATCATCGAGTGTACTTGTTGCCTTGTGTATGGTTTATGTGTGTGTGTGCAGTTATGAAATTATGTATTCATTGCGCCGGGATAATCATACGGCTCGCGTGGGATCCTCGAGCGGGAAGATCGACGCTGGAGAGGCACACGATCCAGCAAATTAATTCGACGAGGATGACGACGACCTCGAATGTTTGCCGTTGCGACTTTTTCCGTGCTTGCTTTGCGATCGTGCGCGAATAACGTAATAACATCGAGGATAGGTACGAGGATGATGGAAAAGGAGAAAGGAAAAGGCTCAAGAAGAGAGAAGGAGGAAGATCGAGAGAAGAGTGGAAGAGAAGTCGATCGCTTGGACTTCGAGATGGAGAAGAAGCAAACGAGGAAGTTGTCGGAAAATTAGGAAGGTGATGTGACACGAACTGGGTCAGGTCGTGGGGGTTGGAAGAGATAATTGAAGATCAGCTCCGCCGAGGATTGATCTTCGTGAGAAAGTCATCGAAGTAGTCATCGACGGATACCTGTGATAATGGAACTAATCGAAGGTTCGTTCATTGGCGGACTTTTTTTGCAAGTAAGTGGTATACAAAGTGCAATAGAGGAAGTGACGTTTAAAACGGTAGGCGGATGTAAAGCGGATCGAATTACGTCTGAGAAAATGAAGTGATAGAGACTCGGAGTAATTTCAGTCAACGTCAGTTGCTTCAGTCGCCACTCGTCCAGGGAATTGACTTTAATCGAGCGTCTAAGCGTTTCTGTGCGAATGGCGCCAAGGTCGACATCGCAGCCGATAAAAGTAATTTACATCTCGTATCTGCCATTTACTTCAATTCCGCTGGTCGTTTAAAAGCGCGGTAAGCGCCGTGGGGGCGTTACAATGTGACGAAGCCTAGTTGCCCGGATAGTAAAATGTCGCGACGACGGACCGTCGAGATGAAGTTGTTAGGAAACCGTTTCTTACAATTAGAAAATTGAAGGGTCGATTCCTGGTGGATTAGAGCGGATCGGATTGGGGTCAGTGGATCGGAATCGATTTACGAGTGGCTCTGAGTGCCCGGTAAGATTGAGGAAAGAAACGTCCGGGGAAAATAGAACTTCGTAAGTAAACGCTTCTACAATGAAAGCCGCTCGAGACGTAATATTTTTGCCAGGTATGTTAAAACCAGGTTTCTCGGAAAAATCGATAAGAAGCAGAAGGAGAAAAAAGAACGTTCGATCTTGCTTTACGCTCGCAACTCGCAAGGATTTGTATCCCCACAAACTGATAATTTGTGCGGCGGTCGATTGGACACTTTTCTGCATAAATGCCGTGCATAAATGTGGGTAAGTATAGGGAAGCCCGTGCAGTTAACGTGACACGATGGGCCACCGTCTGTGCAAAAGGGGCGCGTGTCTCTCGTTCAATTACGAGCGGTCTCGCAGGACTGGCATAAGAGGAATTCGAAAGTGGCATTAAGACGTCGGAAGCGCATAAAGGAGACGTCAAAGTTTCGAGTTCTTCCTGCACGCGCCGGGAACTTTAGAAAATTGCACTTTCTCCAGTAGAAGCTGCTCGTCCTATTAGCTTCCTTTTCTCAAAGGATTCATTTCCTTATTTTGGCCGCGAGACGACCGCTTTTTTCTAATCTTTCGTTCTCCAAGCTATCTTTCGTGCCGCGTCGATAATAAACATCTATTGGTAGTTTCGTTAAATTTACGCGCATATTTATGTCGAAGTAAGGATGATCGATTAAGCTCAAATGCTGCGGTGCGAATTGTCCAAATAACGAAGTGAGTGGTTACCATTTCTCTAATCACAGAGAAAAGAATTGTTCTCACCTTATTATTTCCCTCCTTTAAACAAATACTCGAATACTCGCTCCATTTTCCTTGTCCTCCTCTCCCACCGCGAACAACCCCCCTTTAAAACCATTCGTCCTATTTGCTGCCTCTACTCAAACGAGTAATTTCCTTATTCTAATCTTTCGTTAAATTTTTCGCAAATACGCACAAGGTAGGATCAAAGCAAAGATGAACAATGGCGATTCATTGGGGTGCGAATTGTACAAATAACAAAATAAATATCGTCGTTTTCTCTAATCCGAGAGTACAAAATCGGCCCAACCTTACTATCCTATTCCTTCTAACGAATCTCTCATAGCAAGTCAATATCGCATTAAATACTCGTTCCATTTTCCTTGTCCGCCTCACTTCCACCTCCATCACGAGTAGCCGCAATTAGTCCTCCTCTCCTTCTATTCGTGCCTGCATAGCGACACGCGAGAAACATTGGCGGACGTTGCGAATTTGCCTCTCCCGTTTCCTTTCTCCCTTTTTCACCCCTTTCCTCCCCGGTCCCGATAAATGTGTCGGCACTCATTAAAGCGCTTAACTTAACGAGACAGCGAAACTGTGTCGCTTGGTACGCGCCTCGCCTCGTCAGGGACGTGCCGCGGACTTGGCCAGTCGCTGATCGCGCGCGCACGCGCGTGTAGACACGAGGGAGTTATCGATCGTTCGGGGACACGGGAGGATCGAGAGGAACGTGGAGAAGGAGAAGAATGAGGATCGATTTATCGCGCTTCAATCGCGAGGTCGCGCTGGATAGCAGCAACGAGGGATAGCACAACCAGCTAATAAATTCCCTACAATACAGATCACCAGGCGATTAATGGTACTTTCTCCCCAGCGATAGAGTCTTCCTCCTCTCGCCCTCCACCCTCCAAGGATTTGTCGTTTCTCGCGGTGACATTCTTTCGATTTGCTCATTCGTTCTTTTCTAGGTCGTCCTCGCGATCCTCTTGTTTTTTCTTTTCTTCTCGATGCATTCTCGGGTCTCTCGTTCCGTTTTCTTATTTCCATTCCCGTTTCGAAATCCGACTACTTTTTTCGCTTTCTTTCTTGCCACTTTGTGGTTTCCGATCGTAGCATTTTGCTTAGCTTCTTTTCTTAGCTTTTATTCTCTTCTTCTTTAATATGCCAGATTTTTTTCTGAGCTATTTACGTTTCATCTTAGCGTCTCTCGCGTTCAGTCTCTCCCTTCATTCCTTATCTTTGTTCCTTAAACTTTGTTTTTGCTTTTGCTCTTCTCGATCTTCGTGCTCCTCTCACTGGGCAACATCGATTTGACGCTAGTCGCTCTTCTCTCGCGACACTCGTCGTAACGAGCCCTCGCTTGGTCGCACGATGGCCGTTGTGATCTGACCTTACGCGAGATCGACGACGTTAATTTGTTTAATACCTTGCTCCGTGGTAAATTACGGAGCGCGCGGCGAGCTTTAATAGGTAGGTAGGAGGCGCGCGACAAGATTACCGACTTGCATAAGAGACACGCGCGCGCGAAGGTGTCGCGACAACATGTGTTTTCTCGCACTTTTAATCGCCAGTTTCTCCATGTTTTGCCACGTTTAAGTTTTCCTTTTTTCCATCTTTTTTTTCACCCTTCGTCTGACTTTTTTGCGAACGGCACCCTTGGCGCCGCCGTCGCGTCGGTGGAATAATTTGACGGGGCAAGGTCACATGGTAATTCTCGGGGGACGGGAAAACTAGTTTCCCAACGAGTGCGCGCGAGTCGCGAGAAAAATAGACGATTGGAAGAAATTAACAGTGAACTCGAAAAGTAGGAAAAAGCCGGCGATACTCTCGAGCTAATATCCAAATGAAGATTCCTCGGGTTCCGTGAACTGTTTCGTAAAATTTCGATATTTAACGATAACCAGCTGCACGATAAAAACAACTCACGCGAGAACCGAAGGAACGAATCTTCCGAACATTCTCGGCGATCTTTTGCCACGTACCGAACTACGTCGAACATCGGTGCAGCCGAGTAGAATGAACTTTTTGCGCCTTGTACCGGAACGTGTGATAAGCATTGGAAAAAGTACGAACGTAGAATAAATGGACTCACGTAAAAGGAGAGCTCGACGCGATGAGAGTGCTTGGGCACGCAGGTGAGCGCCTCGGATCTGCAGCATCCCGTGTCGTCGGAGCACCTGTGCAAGATGGCGCAGTGTGGAATGTAGGTGGTCGAGGGGCTGGGATAGACTTCGCGAACTGGGATTATTCGCTCACGTGGCCATTGACAGCTGCCCTCACGGGACACCTTGATCGCGTGCTGAAGTGCTTCCCTGATCTCAGCACCTGGAACAAAAAATCGAAGATCTCAGCAAATCGAATTTCCGACAATCTCACTTTCGTATGCTTCGCTCGACACCCGTGTGGCAATAAAACAAGCGAAGGTCGATAAATGGATTCGAACGGTTCGATCAGAATTCTGAATATGGGATTTTTACGATCGACAGAAATATCCACTTCCACTTCGTCCGACGCACAGTGGGCCGTTTGACGATTCTAGCTGGACAAAAATAGGAAAATCACTTTCTCACGGAAGCGAATGACAATTATTTATTTCGATAGTCAAGACCTCAAAGTATCCTGGTATATGCAATATTTCCTCTGAATAAGTCGTTAAATAAATTATAATTAACATTGAAGTCAGAGTAAGACTAGCTAACCAAAGTAGTCGTTTCAAGTCACCTGCATTCAATCTTACACCACACAAGTGTTTGTGGGACGATATGTTTCGTTGATGGCTCGATATATAAGTACAGATCTCTAGTTTACAAAACCTGTTGGTTTTTTGCTGTAACTCCAATGGTTTTCGTGTAACACCATTTTCAATTGTTATGTGCAACTTTTCGTAATTCTCATATATAATTAGACTTACAATTTGAGTGCTGCGGAGTTCCGCGATGGGCTTTGGTGCGTTTGAAAGCTTATTCCTTACCCTATGGAATGCCACAAAATTTGGGTGCGGTCGCCTGCGGCTCCGGTTGTTATTTCAATTGTTATAAGTAACCGCGCGGTACATCCCATAGTATATCTCCAGAATTAATAAAATTCTGAAGAAACGGCTCATTGGATTGGAATAAAATTTGACAGATTAATCGAAGATGTACTTTCTGTAGATAAATCTTATTTACAGCAGAGTGATTCTGAAGATTATTCTGAGGACAGCGAGTAAGGTGAAAATCTCACATACATAAAGTGACGGTATTGGAAAATGTTATTCTAATTCACATCCATGTTTAAAGTTTCGGCGGGATGGGATAACAGTTACCGAAAATGTACATGAAATATACAGTTGGCCGCCATTTTGGATTTGTTCAGACAAAAGTTTAAAAATTTGACAATATACTTTTTGACATAATTTGCACGTATCTTTCAACTTTTGTCTAGTTCCGACGAGAGTTCAAGAGAATACAACTTTGCTATGAATATCAATAACCGACATTTTGAAACGGCTACAAATGGCGGGCTGGAAAGTTTAATATAAGCACAATAGTACATCTTCGATTAATTTGTCAAATTTTATTCCAATCCAATGAGCCGTTTCTTCAGAATTTTATTAATTCTGGAGATATACTATGGGATGTACCGCGCGGTTACTTATAACAATTGAAATAACAACCGGAGCCGCAGGCGACCGCACACAAATTTTGTGACATTCCATAGGGTAAGGAATAAGCTTTCAGACGCACCAAAGCCCATCGCGGAACTCTGCAGCACTCAAATTGTAAGTCTAATTATATATGAGAATTACGAAAAGTTGCACATAACAATTGAAAATGGTGCTACACGAAAACCATTGGAGTTACAGCAAAAAACCAACAGGTTTTGTAAACTAGAGATCTGTACTTATACAGGGTGTCCCGCAATAGGTGTAATCCCCGCGAAAGGGTTGTAGCTGAAATAATTCTAAACAACATTTTCCTTTGCGAAAAAGTAGGACGAGGCTTAATTTTTGAATTATTAAGGAAAACCATAGGCGAATGAGCGCGCCCGTAAAGCCCGCGCTCAGGGCCGTCATGTTCGCCACTCACCGCGGTTGTGGACGGGCGCATCGCAGTGGAACGGCACGAAGCGTTGGACAGAAATTATGTCGAATAACAAATTAAAATTCCAGAATAACTTTAGATGGCGAACCCCAGAATGCGAGGGGATGCCTAATGCATTTCCCGAAGCAAAAAAACTTAGGATTAGGATTAGGATTAGGTCAGGGTTAGGATTAGGGTTAGGATTAGGTTAGGATTAGGTTAGATTAGGATTAGGTTAGGTTAGGTTAGGGTTAGGATTAGGTTAGGATTAGGGTTCCTAATCTACCTAATCTAATCTAATCTACCTAATCTACCTAATCTAACCTAATCTAACCTAATCTAACCTAATCCTAACCTAATCTACCTAATCTAACCTAATCTAACCTAATCCTAATCCTAATTTTTTTTGCATCGGGAAATGCATTAGGCATCCCGTCGCCTTCTGGGGTTCGCCATCTGAAGTTATTCTGGAATTTTAATTTGTTATTCGAAAAAGTTGAACGAGGCTTAATTTTTGAATTATTAAGGAAAAACATAGGCGAGTGAGCGCGCCCGTAAAGACCGCGCTCAGGGCCGTCATGTTCGCCACTCACCGCGGTTGTGGACGGGCGCATCGCAGTGGAACGGCACGAAGCGTTGGACAGAAATTATGTCGAATAACAAATTAAAATTCCAGAATAACTTTAGATGGCGAAACCCAGAAGGCGAGGGGATGCCTAATGCATTTCCCGAAGCAAAAAAATTAGGATTAGGATTAGGATTAGGATTAGGTCAGGGTTAGGATTAGGGTTAGGATTAGGGTTAGGATTAGGTTAGATTAGGTTAGGGTTAGGTTAGGTTAGGGTTAGGTTAGGTTGATTAGGTTAGGATTAGGGTTCCTAATCTACCTAATCTAACCTAATCTAACCTAATCTACCTAATCTAACCTAATCTAACCTAACCTAACCTAACCTAACCTAATCTACCTAATCTAACCTAATCTACCTAATCCTAACCTAATCTACCTAATCTACCTAATCTACCTAATCTAACCTAATCCTAATCCTAATTTTTTTTGCATCGGGAAATGCATTAGGCATCCCGTCGCCTTCTGGGGTTCGCCATCTGAAGTTATTCTGGAATTTTAATTTGTTATTCGACATAATTTCTGTCCAACGCTTCGTGCCTTACCACTGCGATGCGCTCGTCTACAACCGCGGTGAGTGGCGAGCCTGACGGCCCTGAGCGCGGGCTTTACGGGCGCGCTCATTCGCTTATGTTTTTCCTTAGTAATTCAAAAATTAAGCCTCGTCCAACTTTTTCGCAAAGGAAAATGTTGTTTAGAATTATTTCAGCTACAACCCTTTCGCGGGGATTACACCTATTGCGGGACACCCTGTATATCGAGCCATCAACGAAACTTATCGTCCCACAAACACTTGTGTGGTGTAAGATTGAATGCAGGTGACTTGAAACGACTACTTTGGTTAGCTAGTCTTACTCTGACTTCAATGTTAATTATAATTTATTTAACGACTTATTCAGAGGAAATATTGCATATACCAGGATACTTTGAGGTCTTAACTATCGAAATAAATAATTGTCATTCGCTTCCGTGAGAAAGTGATTTTCCTATTTTTGTCCAGCTAGAATCGTCAAACGGCCCACTGTGCGACGTTGAGAAACTTCTTACGTCGGGTAGATCGCACGATAATTAATTGACACCGATATAACAAATGGTACCGCCGTCCTCCATATTGTTAATCATAAATAACGTTCGCGATGTTCGTTAGAGCACGATGTCGACAACGTTCCCGCATGTTTTATGCATATCGCGGTGTACAGTAAATCATAATAAATCCTATTAACCTCGCTACCAAGATGGCCAACGCGACAGCCTTACGCTATCTAACAGCGTTTGAAGTGGTCCAAGCGAAAAATAAGAGGAGCGCCAACGTCGGTATCCAAATTTATCGCCGTGCAAGTCGTCCACTCCCATTTCCTTTTTCACCTTCCTTCTCGCCTCTCGGTAAATCAATCCAATCATCGTCCTCGCATTTCCGCGTTCCTTACTCTCGAAAGAAGAAAAAGGCCCAACTAGCGATTTATCGTCGCCCGCCAAACTTTCAAAATCGTTGCACGTGCCTGGTGCACCTGTGCAGCTCCGCGCTTTGAACCTGAAGGATCTCTCTACCATGCTATACCCGAGCGATTCCGTGTCCGCTCGATCGCGGCAAGAAACGTCAAGACATAAGTCACGAGAGCTTTCTATTGATTCAAGCCGAAGATACCTAATCGCTTTCTACGCGTTTCACGTACTGTCGATAATTATAGTGGCGCTATCACTCGTCACGCAATTTGTACGCGCGCGAGAGGAGAAACTCGCCACATTGTGACCGTAACTCAAGCGGGGGGTCTGGATGGCGGTTGAGAGAGCAAGCGAGTGCACGGAAGCCGAACAGATCATGTTAATTGTAAACCAGTCATCGCGAGGTTGGAAACTTCGAGATAATGTGAATATCATCGTGGTTGGGCGACGAAAGGGCGAGCTTGCTATACGTATAATTGATTCTTTCGTCGAAATCTGTCAATTTTTCGATTTGTTTCCACTCGACCGAGGAACTCTTGTTCTATAGACAGACCAAAAATTACTAGCTTTTGCCTGCCATCATCCGAGTCATTCGTCTTTTATCGTCGAGCGGTACGTTTCGATCGAAAGGTGCGTGCCATTAAGACGCACGAAACGGTTACGGACCATGCACAGTAATTTTATAGTTTCTCCGAATCCTACTCTTTCGACTCGCGCAGCGTCTGGAATATACATCGAGCAAATTATGTATGATCTTGCTTTTGATTGCACTTGTGATGCTACAGTTTATGCTTGTCGACGGCACGCCAGGATTAGCGTCTAGGCGAGTACTTCGAACGAGACTGTTCAGCACTCAAAGGCTTAACGACTATTCTGTTTCGTTACAATCTAGAAGCATAAACTGTACCATCACAGTCTATTATAGTACACAATGCAATAGTTAAATCGAACCTTTGAGAAAGTTCGTTTTTTCGGCCATGTGTGACCTTTGTTCAGCTATATTCGCATTTCGAACCACCGCGGGTCGTTGCGGTGCGTCGTCATTGAAAAATTCCACGGAAGATATTCAAAAACAATGTAATGGAGCGCGAGATAATCGAGATATTTTAAATTGCGCGAACTCGCCGAACGACAAGGAAATTCCTCGGGGCAGGGGCGGAAGGGTACAAAAGTAATTAAAAAGGACACATGATTGAGAAATATTACCGATGACGAAACCATCGTAATTACGAGGGTGACGCATACGTTAGCCAAACTGCAACACGTGCTCTCCGTCTCCCTGCACCTCGCAAGCTCGCATCCTCCCCTGCGTGCGCCCTCTCGCAAATTGGTACAAATTGCAAAATTATGGTTGCGCGAGACGCGAAGCGATGAGGTCAATCGTGTCAAGTTCGCGTTGGGCGTGCGCCCTCGCGAAACGAACTCTGGAAAGAGAGAAAAACGAAAAGGAGGAGGAGGAGGAGGAAGAGGAAGAAGACGAAGCACGCACGAGAAGAAGACGACGACGAATACGAAGAAGAAGAGAGAAAAAGCTAGGGAATGCCGACGCGTCGTTTCTAATCGAAAATTATTGCTGCTCCTTCGGCCGATGCCAC
The DNA here is from genome assembly GCA_944319695.1 of Tiphia femorata. Taxonomy (NCBI): domain Eukaryota; kingdom Metazoa; phylum Arthropoda; class Insecta; order Hymenoptera; family Tiphiidae; genus Tiphia; species Tiphia femorata. The sequence continues at coordinate 10,966,582 of OX090902.1, forward strand.
CACGATGGCGAGCGAACGATCAAAGAATTCCAGACGCTTACTCGGCCCGCTCCACCACGGTGTCGGCGACTTTATGTCCTCCATTAAAACGTCGTTTGTCAGATGCGGTGCGCTTTTAGCAGCGCGACCGATCGCGAATTAATTTATTGCCGATGCCTGGCCCCGTACGATGACACGAGGCGCAAAGATCGGATCCGGTGAAGTTGAAACATTCGGAAGCCAAATGAGTCGTAGTGATTGGAAGAGAGGTCGAGTTGGAGAAAAGGCAAAGAGAATTCTTTGGTGATTTTACGATGACGTTGGAATTGAAGGTTAAAAGTGCCACCGAGGTCGTACGATCTCGCGATCACCGAAACAATGATGCTTTTTTATGTAATCGTGGAAGCAAACATTTGTCTTAAATCGTAATTGATGCGTGCTTGTTCGAGAGAGATAATCACCATTGTGTTTAGATGGTCGATAAAATCGAGGGTCCATCGCGTTGAGATAACGTTGCATTAGAAATTGTAGATAGGACTATTAATGACTGGGGAATGAATAAGCTTTTCGTGTCGTGCAACAATGACAGCGTGTAACCATGATAGCGAGTGTAGTTTACGATTCCAGGCGCGCGCGGTTTCAATTGCGTAATTGCTCGAGCGTTTGCCATTATACGTATGTCAGCGATCGTGTCAGTAATTCGAAACGCTAATCGTGTTATTATCATTACCCATTGTATTCTATAACAGGGCTTTTCGAATTAGTCGCGGTGCGCTGACACGTGATCTCGTCTTAATTTTAATAATTTCCGCTATCCAGAACAAAATTATACTCGTACTCCTATAACAGAGTACCCCGATACAAGAGACCTCGACACCTTATATATTATCTAGGCGAAGCAGGATTTCTCTCGCTTAATAATATAATTATTTGGTATATTCTACGTACTCTCTCGTAATAACGAAACTTTCCTCTGCGTTACCTCTAATTTATTTCGCACCTCTTTCCACAGACTTTCCAGTCGGAGGACCAAGTGTGTTCTAACTCGCGGACGTAACGTGGACGTGACTTCGATCGAAACTCGAGAGAGAGAGAGAGAGAGAGAGAAAGAGAGAGAGAGAGACGCTTAGAAAGTATTTCTTTTGCACGGACACTCCGAATCAATAGTTAAATGCCAATCGTGGGTATCCTACTGCGGAAGGAAAATAATGTGTAATGAATAACGGGAAATAATTAGTCGCGCGTCCCCCTACCGACTGGCCGCACGCTCGTGCTAACGCCTACGAGCGAAAGCGACAGGGGTATACATGAAAATTCGCCTCCTTCGCGCGTACAACACCGTCAGGATTTATGGTGCATTAGATGGGAGCTTTTACGTACTAATGGAGAGGACAGGCACACCTGCGCGTTCTCTGCTCTTTTACCGTTTTCTACTTCTCATTCTCTTCCTCTTTCTACTCTTGCCTCCCTTCGCTTCGCTTGGCGACGATAACGCTCGAGTATCGCGAAAATCCATCTAAAGACGTCGCATTTCTTTTGGCTCCGAGTAGCGAATTTCTCCTGCTTAAGGATTTTTAAAACTGTTCGTTTATTTTTTTATACGGTGGATTCTCCATGGATTAGCATATCGCACTTTCAATTTTAGCTATGAAATAAGCCAAATTGGCTTCCATGGGTTGAGATAAAATTGTACATCGTGGATCGTGGTAACTACGGGCGCACGAAGTGCGAGGGGGTAACGATGTCGGTTTTATATTTATTCTTGCCGTTTGATTTATATGGACATTTTTGTATGCATTTATACGTGAACCCACCTTGGACCCTCGCTACCTTACTTTATATACATATACACGTAAAATTGAATAATGTATTACATACTTCCACTAGAGAATTGAAATTGCAAATGAATGTTTTTGCGTGCTCATTATATACATAAAAAGTACACAAAATACATGTATATAAAGTGATATTTTTAACGCGTCAAACCATGCTGATAACGCGCGATTTAAATCATGTACATCGCGCAATATTAATTTACAATCGGAACACACCAAGATCAACTTGCAAGATAATACCTGGCAGACGTCTTCACCGTGAAGCTACGCTGACAGTGCAACGCTCCCGACAATATCTACGACGACAATATATACCATCGAGCCGCTACTATTCCGCACGCTCGAAATATCCTTACGATCGCACGGAGCTCATCCGTGAGCCCGGAGTCACGGTGCCGTGACACACAGAGGCGTTAGACGATCTACACATGGAGCGATCGCGAGGAGGGCGTACGACGAATGGGCCAGGAGGTGCGAATTATGAAACGACGCTGTTTCATAATTTCGTCGCTCCTGTCGTCTCCGCGGCTCGGGTGCGACACTCGGCGCTGGCTGGTCTGGTAGTTGCGCGCGAGACGCAGAGAGCGATATTAATGGGCGAGCGCGAGGAGGAAGCGCGTAGGTTTCTTCGTTTGAGATCCGAGAAGGATAAGAGGAATCCGTGGTGGCTCGATTGATCGCGTGGTTGGCCTCGTAAATTCTTTCCACGTAGCTAGAGCGAGTCTTTCGTGCGTGGTGCGAGAGCGGAGGGCAAAGAGCGCGAAGGAAATAAAGTGTGGTCTTGAAAATGAGGAGCCCGACATTTTTCGGGGATATCGTTTCTTAGGCTCGCCCGCGCCCTCTCGAGATATTTCCGCGCTCGATCTACGCTCCACGATCTCTCTCGACTATGCTAATTTCGAGCGTGGGCGTTGCTTCTCTCGGCAGGCTCTCTCGGCACCGACACCGGAGATTACATCGGCGCGTTTACAATGGAGGCACGACCATCAGGAATCCTGCGGTTTCTCTCTTTCTCCCTTTGTCTTGTTCCTTCTCACTCCGTCCTTCTCCGTTGTCCCCTCATTTTCACGCTCTCCTGTTTTCTTAATCGGTCTAGCTCTCTGTTTATTGCTCGAAGTCCATTCTCTTTCGTGGTTTGTTACCGCGCTCTGCTTGTCGCTTTAATTTAGGATCTTACCGACTATAAATTGCTTCGATCATTCGATCGCGACAATTTTATACGTTTATTTTTGCCATAGAATATATATTCGTACTTTTTTCTCTTACTTGCGCATGCTCGCAAGCATTATCTTCATGTAATTTATTCGTGCGACATTTTTCCACTTGATTTTCATTGACGTTCTCTATGTTTCTCTTTATTAGCAGGAATACAAAACCAATTTCAAAATGCCACTCTGTACAGTGGAAAGGAGTGGATCCATCCTGTTCGTTTTTCTTTTTTGTCAAGCGAGATTGCGCGATTCACGTGCGATCCATGCACACGCGCTCGCAGATTGAGAAATCGACGCCAGCCAACTGGAATGGGGTTGCTCGTAGGGTCGTTCAATAGACTCTATACGACGGTAATTAAATTACGCGACGCCCTCGAAATTACACAGTCCGTCGCGTAACCAGTCGCGAAGGAGGGGCCGAATTCTTCCGTGATTTTTTTCTCGCTCCGGCTTCTTATATCATAATAACGTTGCGCTCGACGTGACAGGATCTATTTCTGTAAATGACTGTGCCGTTACTGCTCCAGTTTACAAATCTGGAGACGCGAAACTCGAGAATTATGAAAATTAATGAAACCAGCTACCCGCCGTTTCTGTGCTTATCGTTTAAACACATTCGCGTAACACATCGATGAACAAAGTCGTCCGATAAGAACAAGAAATTTAATCGAGAAAAACTTTCATCGATGCATTAAATCTACCAACGCATTGATCAATGAATTCAATCGATGAACATGTCGACCGATGAATGAGGTCGACGAATGCATCAATCGATAAATTCAATCGACGAATATTTCGACGAATGAACAAGATCGACAAATGCATAGAGAAATCGCCACAGTGTATTCATTCGAACCCCGTCCCGCTAGTTTTCACGGCCAATTTGTCGTCGCCTGTACCACTAATTACCACGGATCTCGCCCACGTGTCTCGTAGAATCCCGTCGTTACACTTTCCCAGTGGCTTGAGAAGTCTTGTCCGAGAGAGCGAGGAGAGAAGGGGGTGGAAAGCCCCTCGAGGCGGATTCAGGTAGAATCGATCGCGAGTTCCGCTACCAAGCGTGTTCTGAGTGGCCAATAAATCGATCTTAACGGCATAAATAAACGTTGGACGATCGAAAGAGAGCGAGAGCGAGAGAAAGAGATTCGTGTGTGTGCACATGTGCTGGGGGCACCCAGGAGTGTATCGCGTGTGGGACACGGCTCCTGTGAAGGGGGCGAGGGAGAGAAACGAGGGCCATGGGAGAGTGCAAGAATGAATGATAGGGAGGGCGGAGAACGGGCGGAGCGAAGGAAGAAACGAGAGGCACGTAAGAGAAGAGAAAAGAGGGAGAGAGAGAAAGAGAGAACTTAATCGATACAGGAGGGAGAGAGGAATTGCGACAGCGCGCAACCGTCGCGATTAATTTGCATATTAATAGTTGCCCTTACTCCGCCCCTCTCGAGCCACCCCACAGAATTCCGCTCCTGCTCCCGCGAATCGGTGAGCTCTCGCGCTTCTGCGATCCTGAGAGGCGTGCGAGAGAAGGAAGTGACGTCAGGTCGCATATGTAAAACTCGACGGGGGCCGATTGCGCGATCCACTCTCGACCTCTCTGCTCGCGCCACCACCCAGACGGACGAGAATTACCGTGCTGGAATTGCGAGAAATTATGTAAACTCGCGCGATACTCTGCTGTCCGCTCGTCTTCTTGCACGCGCGCAGGTCAAGTAGAATTCAATTGCGAAACGGTGAGTATTACTTGGCCTCTTGAACGCACGTCGGATACGATGCACGACGGGCAATTGATTCCACGATTCCGTCATTGATACTAGAAAGCATTTCCGGAAGTCGTAATCATTTTCTAATGGGACCCTCCGACGGCTCCGAGAGAGGTAAGTGTGTTTGCATAATTACGTATGTCTACGGCTATCTACGAGCTTTCCCTCGAGCAAGAATAATAGCGGCCTGGGGCGCTCCAATGTGGTTGCTCGATAAACATTGACGTGCTGTTCGTGCACTCTAGTCGTATCCTGTTGGATCAATATAATTGAAGCTTCTTGGAGAATCGCGATGAACAAATGCAATTGGATTTTTCTTTCTCGTTGCACCTTCTTCTTGGTGGCTCGTTTACTTTTTTTCTATTCAAGAATTTACGGGGATGTTTTTAAAATTCTCGTCACTCTTTGCACTTCCAATGGAGCATGCACGCACTTGAGAAATATCGCCTTGATATTACGACGATCGATCTCACGCCGCTCCCCCAGATCGACCACCGACGACGTTTCAATAACGATTTAGGCATACATTAGCATGCTGGAAATTAATTGCATCGAGAAAAAGTCGAGACAGGACACCCCGGGGAGAGATATTACCGTAATTTGCATAATCGACGGCGGAAGGGGAGTGTGTCGATTTCGATCGGAGTAGAACTCTCGCGAGTGTTTATGATAACGGATTCTTCATTTCATGCTCTATCCGCGACAAGTTTCTAACGAATTTTTAAACTTCCCGTGTGTATACGATAATTGCTCGCTGTGCCGTAATACTTTGTAATGTTCGTTAATCGGTTAACTGTTTCGCGAGGGTCAGTTGGAATTGGGTGCTGCAAATTTTCTCTATATCTTTCACAATTTTCTTTCTACTCAGTAAAAAAATGTTTCTATAAAAACAAAGTGTCGGTTCACCCTCTCTCTTATTTCATCAATGAGATGTAGCTGCATAAACAAAAAATCTTCATTTCCATATCTCGGCAAATGATTTCGAGGAGCACATTTTTATTCGGGCTATCGAACGTTTCACCGACTTTCGATCGATCTTATTTCTCTACCTTACTCGCGAGTCATCGCGCTCACGATGTTCGCTCGTATTCGTGTCGAAAAAAATAAATGCACTCACTCTTTCCGTTCTTGTTGTACTGCTGCATGTTGCCCCTGGTCTCTTTGACGCCCTCCCGAGTGCCGAGGGACTGCCACTTGTGCACACTGTGCGCCGACATGGGAGGATAATCGTTCTTGGATTGGTAGCCGTTGTACTGGGGCCCGCTTCCACCCTCGTACGCCCTTGACTCCCGGTAATCGAAGTGCTGAGTAACGAGCATGGGTCGAGGAGTTGTGGTGGTGGTCGTGGTACTGGTTGTGGTGGTTGTCGTGGTTCTGATCGTGGTCGTCGACGGTGTCGTTGGAACGCGCTCAGCCGGAGTCTCGTCCTCCACCGTACCTTCGTCATCGGTGTAGTCCTGAGAATCAAAAAAAATTATTCTTTAACCTTTTACGCACTGTGCGCCACTATAGTGGCTTCCGTGGATACCATCAATTCGAATGGAACGCCACCATAGTGGCTTTCCGTGGATATTATGATTTTGGATGATATTAATCGTTGCATTTAACGCATCGTTCGACGGTTGATCGTAATAATTCTACTGCCGGCTATCCATTAAGATTAACAGAATCACATTTCCCGTCATACAGTACAGCCGTTAAGGCCAAAGAAACTTTACGAAATTGTGTGGTGTGCGCAAACAATGATGTAAGGCGAAGATCGCGGTAACAATGTAAAGATTGTGATGTGGGACTCTGCGTTGTCCCTTGCTTTAAAATATATCATACACAGACACACTATTAATTAAAATGTAACGTACAATAATAGTTAATTAATTAATAAAGTTTTTCAATGTCGTTGCATGAACATGTATGAAGAAATCATAATTTATTGATCTAGAACTCTATTCACATGTAATGTGTAGTGGAAATCGGCATGAACGGTTTCTGTGTCATCCGCGGCCAGGCGCGCGGTCCCAGGGAGACAATCTCGCGGACGAGCGCGCAGTGCGTAAAAGGTTAATCGCCGTTCAATTGGAGAATTTAATAGGACTAATTGTAAGTTGTGCGAAATTTCGCATTCGACAATGAAAAATCAATTAGTACTATAAATATCTTTATATTATGTTAGCACCTCAATTGCTTCTTCTAAACTGCTTCGAATTAGAAACGCGAATGGTGTTACTAGAACATCGCAGAAATCGTTTTTGTATTTTGTTTGTGATGATCTATCCAGTGGCTTTTTAATAGTTATCAATTAGTGCTCGCTCTTTTATTCTCTCTCTCTCTCTCTCTCTTTTTCTTCCACATTTAATTTGTCAAGGACAAGAGCCACGTATTCCTTCTGATTCGTGAGTGCCGCTCCCTGGCAGGTTCAACGAGCCAGCGGCTGGGTACATTGCCGGTTAACGTCAACGTTCTCCGTGCGAATTAATAAACAAATTCCATGATACGCGGGACGCGAAGGTATCCTCCTCTACGGATCGCTCGAACCGCTCTCAAAGTGCAGGGACCTACATAATCGTTTGCTATGCAGCATCTGGAGGGCCTTTGATCTCGTGCCGCTTAATAGAAACAATCCGCTTCGCGAGCGCGAGTGATCCGAGAACTTCCCCGAAGCCGGTTGCTTCTTCTTCGTTCTCCCCGCCTTCTTCGCCTCACTCTCTTTTGTCACGGAGTTCTTATCACGAAGCCCGGACTGTCCGGGATTTAGCTACTCGGATAGTCGACGAGAAGTTCTCAGAACTTCTTGCGAACGGACATCCGATAAGATGATTCATTTTTAAACGATGTTTTGGAACGGGGTAAATAAGAAAGTAGATTGAAAGTTTATTTCACTTAGGATAGTTAAAATCTTTTGAACATCATTTTACCGTTGATCGATAAAACGTGTTTTGCCGTACACTCTCTCATGATTATTGTCATTTGTATCGGCAGATACTCCCCACTCGAGTGTTTTTCTTTTTAACAGATTAAAATAGGTGCTTGATGCATTTGGTTCGCGAAATACCCTAGAGAAAAATGAATAGGCGACATAACCTCGAGAAATTTATTAAAAGCCAAGATTACCGCAATATCCTCCGTGTCCACGCAACTCGTATGATTTTCTGCCACTGACCCCGTTTAATATGGGACAAAAAACACTCGGACTCCACAATTGCTCATCATCAATCTCCATCTAAAAGCTAAGTTTCCACCTTTATCCCAATGACCTTTTCCTCTCTTTCTTCTTCTCCTCCTGTCTTCGGCGCAAGATAGTATCAAATCTGACCTGTCCGCGCGACTAGTCGTCTCTCACCGCGTGGATTTCCTCGCAAAAATAAATCAAGCGTCGATCGTGATTTGTTGTCGTGTGGTTGGCGAAGTAAGAGTAGGAGGGATGGCGCAAACATCGTCACCGACAACGGAGAAACGGCAAGCCCCGATGCGGCGCCCGGTGTATTCAGCGAATTTATGAATGAACGGATGAAAGGTGCCGGGAATGAATTAACCTGTCGCTCTCTCGGTTTCTCTTTTCTCCAACTTCTCGTTCACTCCCTCTCTGCTTCCAGAGAGACAGAGAGAGACAGAGAGAGAGAGAGAGAGAGAGAGAGAGAGAGAGAGAGAAAGAGCGCGCGCACGAGACTCGCCACAATGCGGCCAATTACTCCGCGAGCTGATGAATCGCTCGTTACGCAACCGGCGGGTTGCTGCTCCCTGTATTTATCGTTCCCATCGCGGACCGTCTCTTCTGAATCGATTGAGACGTCCATCCCCCGTAAAAGGCGCGCAAACAAGCGGCGCTTCGCGACCTCCACGGGGAAGTTTGTATTTACAGAGTGCTTTTCAATCGTTCACATTTTGAGTTTGGAGATTTCAGTGTTTCCACCGTTGGTAATACACGATGCCCAATTGTTATTCTTAAAACTCATCGGTGTCCCTATTGATTAATTTACAAGAGCCTTTATAACGGTCTCTAGCTGAACGTTAGAGGAATAAGTTATGAATATTTTAACCCGACAGGTGGATGGGTTTTTTTTTGTTAAATCATCGAAGCAAACGCAATTGCACTCGAGACACCTAAGTCGAAGTTTGCACTGCGTAGGCTGAAAGCGTGTTTAAGCACCAGGTGCGAGTACGTTCCGGAGGTTTGGCCGTGCCTAATGACGCTGACTGTATCGGGTTCAGTCGAGAGGTCAGGCACCAGAGCTCTGCTCGAAAACGCGGTCGGCGGTTCCTCTGAATCTCTTCTGCCGATAGAGCGTGGCGAGTCAAATCCTGGAGCCGCCCACGTTTTCCTTCGCACGCGCGATTAGACGGCACCCTAAAAATCGAAACTTTAATTCTACGAGTCTCGCGCGTTCCTTGGATCGTTCGGCTCATAGATTCTCCGACGTTCAAAGCACCGGCTTGGACTTTCACTGCTGCCCCCTCGTACTTTCAGATTCTCTGCGACTGTATATCGTAAACGAGATGAAAGAATTATTTTCGTCCTCTAGTCTGAAATAAATCGGAAGAATATCGTCCCGGTGCAATATAAACTTCATATAATATCGTGTCACGCTCCTTCGGTGATCCTCGTTTTCTGCATTTACAAGCACCCTCGATTTTTTAGGCACGATCGTAAAGGGAGTGACTTATGCAATCGCCATCGCGAAAACCGTTCGCGTCTGTGTGTGTGTCTGTATGTCTCCGTGTATACCCTCGATTTCGGAAAAACGGCTGAACCGATCGGGACGAAATTTAGCACAAAAATCAAGTATACTACTGTGAGATGACAATAAGGTTTGCGAGCCGCCATCTTGAACAGGTACAAAATGCCGGGAAATTCAAATTTCGAATAAAATTTAATTTTGCCGCCATTTCTAAACAACTGAAGGTAGCGATACATAAAGTTTCCTGGCATCAAATGGATATATATTCAAAGTACATGCCAAATTTCGTTGCGATCCGTTCAGCCGTTTGGCCGGAATACTGGATTAAAGATTTGAATTTTAATTTTTAAGCAAATTTAAGTCTTTAATCCAGTATTCCGGCAAAACGACTGAACCGATTCGGACAAAATTTGGCACTACATCGGAGTATATACCCATTTGGCGCCACGAAACATCGTGTATGGTCGTCTTCGACCATTTCGAAATGGTGCCCGTTTCAAATCTTTAATCCACTATTTTATAATTATAGTTTGAAAATCCCGTAATTTCGAAACGGTTGAAGATGACCATGCATAAAGTTTCGTGGCACCAAATGGGTATATTTTTAAACTACATGCCAAATTTTGTCTGAATCCGTGCAGGCGTTTCGCCGGAATACTGGATTAAAGATTTCAATTTCCCACAATTTCTGAATGGTTGAAGATAACCATGCATAAAGTTTTACTGCAGCAAAGGGGTATATACTCGATGTACATGTCAAATTTTTGTTCGGATGCATCTAATTGTCCGGTTTCGATCACTTCCGCCTATTGCAGAAATGTTGCATTTGGAGGGTGTTGGCGCTTGAGCGAAGCGAAAGCGCAGGGGGCTGTGCCCCCTAGTTTATTTCACGATTCGCTTCAAATTTCTATAATCTTCCTCAAAAGCGAAAAAATATCATTTTGCCATTATCCTGTCCTCGTCTCAATAATTATACCGAGGAAATAACTCGAGAATCTCTTCGAATCGCATGGTCGATGTACTCGTGACACATTGCGTAATTCGTTGGACGGGGAAAGCCCGTCGATTGAACAGTTCGAATTTCGCGGGCGAAAGTCGATCCACCGAGGCACCGTGCGACTTATCGTTTCGATATCTCGAGGCGCGCGAGAGGGACGAGACGTCTCGATAACGATTCTCCGTCCGTTGAACACAATAGAATGCAGAATGGAACGTGAAACTGGATTTAATGCAAAATTCTTTTATCCTCGACCGCGAGGCACTTGCACCTGTGCAAGGATCACGAGAACGATCGCATCGCCTGTAAGTTGGGTGCAAGATCGATTACGTTCTGCGTGCGTGTGCGTTGACGTCTGTGGGCCGTACGTTCTACACTGAACGTGTGCGCGCGCGCGTGCTGTCAAGTCACGCGCGTGTGCGTGCGTGTAAGAGAAGACGAGGAAATTATCTCGCGCCCCTCAACCTTCGGACTGCTCACTAATAAAAATGTTTAGATTCGGCAAGCTCGTAAAATAATGGCGGCAGCGACGAACGGCAGCTGAGATAAATAAATAATCTTGGACGCGAGCGTACGGGATCGCTCGAACGTCGTGACTCTGGGAAATTTGCGCGCACGTCTGTTTGGATTAATTGGCGTGAACGCAAAACGAGGAAGTAAAATGTACTATGCGTAATTATATTTTACAAGTGGGACTCCGTTGTTACTGTGGTTCACAGAGAAGTGAGTGCTGCTTACGTAGAAGGCCAGAGTTCGAATCGCGGCCGTCACCTCTGATATTCCATAGATTGTACATACGAGAAAATTCATGGAGTACCTCGGGGCTTCGAGGAAATAAAATAAAAGAATATTCCGCGCAGATAAGCGCGACACTCGTCTTGCCCGGTACCAAATGGAGTGAAGAAATAATGACTCGACGATGGTAGGGAGGGAGTTGAAATTCCGAAGTACCACGAAGTGTAACAAATTCGAGCCGGTAAAACGAACTTGCTACTTTATCGGACTTCCAACCATTCAACGAAATTACACAAACATTACGCGATATGCAAATAAACGAGACGATACGTTTTTCGAATTAATCGTCGAACTTTCACCTCTTCCTTCTCTCGCGCACTTCGCCTATTCGCCAACTCTCGATAGCTCGTCCACCTGAAGTTCCTCACAATGTTGCAATACTAAGCGCGTGCCGTTACGATATGCAAATGGCTTCTCGTAATTAACAGCGCGAGATATACGCGAACGTGGTCGTCGCAAACGGTCGTCGTCGTTCTAAAGAAAAATGTCGGTGTTCTCGGCGAGGAACAGGTTCTCGTCCGAGAGTTTCGACTCTAGCTCTCGTTGGATTTCTCTGCCCTCGGTATTAACAGAACGTTTAGAGGATTATTTATCCATGCGGTAACACCTGCATGCAACGGTGCAACCGCAGAAATTAACGATCCGCAGTCGACAACAAGATTGTTCGAAGCGCACCGCGAGCGATCCGCTCACTCGTTACTCATTCCGCTCTGCGATTTGATTTTTTATTATTACGTGTTAATTGACTGCCCGTGCCGCCTTCACCAACCGCAAGGCGCATGTCGCGAATTACAATCGTATCGCACGAGAAGTCGAAGGTGAGTCACGTGCGACAGGGTGGAGCAATAAATAAGGGCGCGATAAATCGACAGTGAGGAGTGATGAATACGTTGCCGGGAACGAGCTCGGACAGGCTATAGATAAACTGGGTTAGATTAGAGTCTCGTGTCCAAGGGAATTTAAACGAGAATTGAAACGAGGGCTGAGAAGGTGGAGGAGTGACTTGCTCCATTGTGTTCGAGTCTGATGGAAAAACGTGTAGGGACAAAGGAAATTTCTAAGGACGCGGAAGATCACCGTGGTAGCTCAGAAATGATCTGATCTAAAGACCATCTTGGTATTTGTAATAGTCAGTGACTTCGTTGATGAGTAAGTAAATTGAAATTAGTATGCAGTGGTGAGAATGAAGTAGGCTTTGTTGCGGTGAACGAGATTCTCGAGAAATAGGGGCGGGTTGTAGTTATTTTAAAAAAAATAAAGTAGGAGGACTCCGACCTTTTCAGGTCAGATGCACATATCCGCACAGTCATGGGACACATCGCTGCAGTTCGCCGTCTAAATCTATTGTTTATGAGACCGCAACTTCGACGGAGCAGCAATACAACACGTTAAAAAACGGACGTGTGAGCCGAGCCTGAATTCATTTACATATCCAGACCACAGTTACGGCGCAAGAATACTGCACGATAAAAAACAACAACAAATGTGCGCACGTTAAAGGGCTGCGGAGAATTTTCGAAGGTGTAAAAGTGGAGTTACGAGAGCGAGCGGAACGTAAAAGAAGGAAGAGAGCGCGTTTAAGTGCAGCTTGTGCGGTTGCACCGGACATTAAGTGGTATTAGTGGATATTCGGGGCAACTCCTGTTATTAAATATTGGCCTCGCTCGTCGTTGGGACGTCCCTCGACCACCCAAATGGATCTCATGGCAGTCAACTTCGACGTACTCTCTGCGAAGAGAACAAGCGGACGATGATTTGTTCTGAAAATTTTACATTATCGACCTGGTCGATTTGTGTAATCCACCGCAGTACTGCGATTACTGAAAACTCTCAATTACCATCGTCGAATAAAATATTTCACGCGTTTTCGCCGTGTTAATTTCTCCGCGATTACTTCGGACGTCGAAAGATTTGATTCATTTAAAATTCGTTCGTCCACTGCTACCTTCAAAAGTTTCTATGATTAGTCATACTTTATCTTACGCGTCGACTAGAAGCAGATTCGAACATTCTTCTCCTTTAAAATGACATCACGTACGGAAAATAATTTCGGGAGAATTCTTGCGATTCCTGAAATTCTTTCCTACCACGTGATATATCATCACAGATAAAGCCAAAGTATCACCTGCGGCAAGTCAAACATTGCGCAAGAGAAATTAAAATTAACTCGTGCCACCAGGCTTCCCCAAAGAGGCTTAGAAATGCGTGTGCTGCCGATCGCAGATAAGCAACGCCCCTTTGCTCCACTTAGCTCGAGGGGTGCAACCTGCCTCCGAGGCACACGCGCACGGGATTGAATTAATATTCGAAGCACGAAACAACCGGGGCAAAGACAATGTAGTCGAGTCCGGAGGGCCAATCGATCCTGACTCGGATAATGCCAGGCCTTAACAAACAAATAAACAACGAAAAAGTTCGTGGAGGCCACCCAGGAAGGCGCTGCTGGTGGTGTGGGTGCAACGACCCCCGAAACCCAAAAAGGGGTTTGAAAAATTTTATTCGACGACGACGACTCCGCCTCGAGTCGCCGGACGAACGACCTACGTGACGTGGAATTTAAATTTATCTAACAACCGTGAGCGCTCGCACGGTAGCGCGTTCACGTCGCGTGAATCATCGCGGATCGTCTGGAATGATAAAACATTGATTTCGATGATATACAGGTGGTGGTATATTCGTCGCACCATTTCTCTCAAAATCGAACACACGCGAAAGACGGCGAAACACTCGTGGCGGCGCGCGGGTGACGTAAGCGTCCACGTGTCTAATGGAGCGGTTGAATCGAAAAGAAGAGAGAAAAAAAGAGGCAAGGAACGTGGAGAATGTCGCGAGCAGCTCCGGGTGGGTGTGGAAGCCAGGGAGATTCGTTCTGCTTGAGCAGCATACGAAATTGCTTATTGCTGCCGTTAAAGCTGCGCCCCGTGAAAAATGTTGCGCGTCGCAGGTGCGAGTTGATAGAGTAATTTCGATGTGATTTCGATTAAAATTGCTAATTAGTACGAGAGCCTTTCCGTCGACTCTCCAGTCTTAACTACTGCCTCCTACGCAGCTGTGACTTTTCGGAGCGAGAAAGCATTTTCAATTGTTTTCCTTCGTTTTACCGATGTTCCAGGGATTCTGGGATCGTGATCTTTTGAAGAATGAAACAATAAAAGCCTGGAGGAGGAAAGAGGGTATCGAAGTACTATGAAGCTTTGCGAGAAGTGCGGTGTACCGTTCTACGTAATCGGCATGCGAAACCAATTGCTATTAATGGAACTTTTCTGCTCTCTTTCTCTCTCTTCCTCCCCAACACGGGTTCTTCCTCCTTCTCTGTGCCATCAGGTGCGCGCTAATATTCATTGGAAATCGCGTCATTCACGTGTGACAAATCCTCCATCAGCTTCCTCGAATACCTCTTCGAAAAGATTATAATCGATGTCACCTTAACCTCGACTTCTTCCTCGTGTCTAATACACGATCCAGTAGCGTCAAAATTTCGCGCGCGCTCTCCGCATTCTCCGCCGTTTCTCCACCTTTTTTCTCGGGCGCGAACGATGGAATAGGGCGACGAGAAAAAATGCGAGAAAGAGATAGAGGAAAAAGAAGGAGAAAGAGAAGGATGTCGTCGTGTGTGATCCCCATACAGAGAGACAGGCAGGTTCGTTCCGAGAAAGGGGCCGCTTGGTGCTGCCAGGCTGTCTGCTAGCAGAGGCCAACGGCATTAGGCATGGGGCACCATAAAGCTACCCATGATCGTCATTAGTAATAGGCTCGAATGCCATTCGCTTCTTGGAAGTGCTTCGCGCCCACGGTCGCTAATTGGTATGAAGGACGATTAAGAGGGCCGGCGGATCACGCGAGATGCACCTTAATCGTCGCTCGTGGATCTCGTTGATTCGATTCTACTCGCCAATCGATTTCGCGGGACAGCTGATGAATTATTAGAAAATAGATTTGCGATGAATATAAGCTTATATGTATATACTACCTCGATAAGAATTTTATGCCTAGAAATTTCTATGTAGAGCGTGAAATTTCCTTTCAAGAGTTCTATATTGTATTGATTTTTCACCTGAAAAATGTTATATTTTGATTATAGGGCAATTGGGCGAGTAATGTGTAAAAAGTGTCGAAAGGATTTATCATTTTGGTAATACGAGCGATGAACATTCTCCTATAGAAGATTATATCTGGGTTTCTCGTTTACTATAATCCTCGCAAAGGACACTGAACCTTTATTTCAGGAGCTAAGGCCATCGGGTCCTTCAATAATCTAAACTGTCTAGTCGACAATTTCTTCGTTCGTTCAGGGCCAATAATTCCGAGCAATGGATAACATTCTTCACGGAAACCTAATTACACAAGAGTAATTGCCGCTTGCCAATGCGGTGTTAATACTCCACGCGAGGTCAACGATTACTGAAACGTCGAACCGAGTTATTTCCACTCGGTCTTGCGTCTGCGCGCAGTCTGACTTAACGTTTTTAGCGCGTAGGTTTGAATTACACGTGCGTGGGTCTCGCGTAATTTCGAATTAAACGTTCCGTATGCTCGCGTAAAACTATCCGTCGCTTGGCCGTCGACGACGATTCGAATTAAAAAGAATTTGTTTACGTCAAAGGTACACCGACCGCGTTTCCTCGCGATTTTAATGTGCGCACTCTCGATTATTATGGGTCGCTCTCCTGCCCACGGTAGATTCTCTCGGATCATTGATTTCCACACTCGGGAAAGAGAGGTCGTCGAGCTGATTGACTTCTCGGCTAATTATCGATAATCGCTTATCCTAATGACGATTCCAGATCGAGACCGGTTGGGATCGATGCTCGCGCGAGGGACACGCGCGAGTTAAGTGCTCCCTTTCTCTTCGTACGCACGTTGAATTCTTTCTCTCTCTCTCTCTCCCCTCTCGCATTTTCTTTTTCTCTCGTACAAAGTCCGCTTCGAATTTTTTTTTTTCCCGCAACAACAACGCAACGGTGCGTCACGAAAACGTTCATCGAGACAAGTATGAACAGCGATGGCCTCTAATGTCAGAGGTGGTGCGTGCCACGCTATTATCGCCATTAGATCGGCATTCGTGCGGATACTGTTAATAGGATGGGGTAGAGAGAAAAGCGGGTGTAGTACGACTTGGTCCACAACAGAAAGCAGCAAGACCCTCTTATCGTCGCAAGGCGAGATAAGTGATTTATTAACGTTCTAATTCGTCGTGGCCAGCAACGCTTATGCGAGCCACTTACACATATATGGGTTTCGCAACGATATTGGAGAAACATTAGAGCGCTTAGAGGTGCTTGAGAAAAAAAATCTTTCCGTATCGATGTTATTGATAGACTAGCTGGGCTGGATTCGATTCGCGCGTTTTGATCGTTAATGAGTATTGGGTTAGGCCTGGGTTGGATGCTTAAGAAGAGATCTAGAACAGATTTAGAAAGTTTCTACTTTGGAATTATAGTTCCGATGGTATGTTTTTCTTTCTAAGGTAGTTTTAGACGGTTGAGAGCTCTGCGTACATTTTTACTGAAAAATGATTAATTAAATAATGGAATTCTACGGGAACGGAAAAGTTCGGAGGAGCAGTTGTAAAGTAAATTTATACGATCTTAAACGAGATTCGGTCTAGACACCGAGGATAATTTTCTTTCCGCAAAGACAACTAACTTTCGTGAATTTTTCTCGATTGTTCTAGGAACCGTACGGAACGAGAAATTACTCGTGAGGATCGCAGTGAGCTTTGGGAATATTTTTATCGAGGTCGCCAACTAAAATAAAGCCTCCTCTATCACAGGAATTGGCCACTCTCCAGTGGAGGGTTATTCGAGATGAAAGTACGCCGCAGAGGAGACCGCCTCGTAAAAAGCATCACGCTGATCGACAGTCGAAACATCCCAGATCGACGATGGAATGTATTTCCGGTGGGTCGCGGAGCTTTGTTGTAAAATATAAATCGTCGTTGAAAGAATTCTACCGAACCTACTAATGCGAGCCACAAAAAAATTCTTTCTCGCACAAAAATCTTGTACGATATCAGGTACACCACAATTATCGCATTACATTTAATTTCATTTAAATGCCTTTAAATAAACGAGAACGTCCGTATTAATCTTGTAGCTCCTCTCTGCGGCTATCGCACCGCGTTCCACTCGAGCACGTCGACGTTTCGCTGACAGTTGAACGAGAGCACGTGCGCGCGCGTCCCTCCCTAACGCCAAGGGGAGCAGGCAGCTCTCGACCGACAGACAACTCGAGCGTGCTTCTGGTCATGTTCTAATTCGTGCAACATATGTAACCTACGTCCGCTTGAATGTCACTTTTATCGGCCGCGATGTCATAAGTGGGACGACCCTGAAGGAAGAAAAACGATGCGACGAGCGAGTGGAGAAGAAAAAAGAATTAAGAAAAAGCACGACCTTCCTTTACGAGAAGCGTCGGTGAAATATTTACGAGCTAATCGAGTTTCTTATAGGGAGAATCTAATTTTTCAAGAAGCGTGCCATTAATCGGCGCATCGTTTTTCTACTTATTTGTGGATAGGTGAATAATGCTGAGAAAGTGTAGAAATTTAATGCTAAACGCCGACTACGGAGCGTTGTAAAATTAAACAAGCAACCTGGGTCCACGAGTTTTTCCAAAATACCACATACTGTGCACAAAAGTCAATGTAGCTTTACGCAGACCTTTTTCATCGGTTTCGCCACTCCTTAACGATCGCGACAAATCGGCCACCGTAAATTCGTCACTCACCCTGTCTCTAAACTGTGAACTCGACCGAATCGAGGGCAGATGGTGAACCTAAATTATTTAGACTGTCAGGACCGTGCTTGGTTAAATTATAAACCTCACAATCTCCACGGGACATGTCTTTCATTCGTTACTCCGTACCCCTTCTCCTCTCGTTTCTTCGCCCTTTCGTTCCTCGATTCCTCAATTTTTACAAGCGGTTAAGAACCCCGTTGACCTTAACCCCTCGTCCTCCCTTGTCGAAATAAACGCAACAGTAGAAATAACAATTAAGCACAATATCCGACAGCCCGAAAACATGTCAACCCAGTGGGACATCTTTCGTTCTTTTCTCCATTATGCATCTGCCAAACTCGACTTGATTCACCGGCGATCTATCTTCTTCTTCCTTTCACCTCCTTTTTCTAAATAAACGAATACAAAGCAACAATAGCTCGTTTTATGTCTGAACCGGTCTCTCGAAATACGACCGGTTCCTTCGCCTTTCTTTTCTCTACCTTCGTCGTCTAGTCGGTTCGATATCGATGAATCGAAACGACCCAATCTACTACCTCCCTCAATCGACGTTATCTACCACCGACGGTGGTCCCGCGAAGTGTTACGCGGAATAGGCTACGCTCTACGTGACCATTGGAACGCCGCCGGGCTCGCTTTCGATGATTCATTCGATGATCCCGCTCGTGGCGGTGTTGATCGCCTTCGTCGACGCCCGGCTGTCTCTCAACGAGAAACCTCCCCGACGATTGATCGATACGCCAACTCGAACGAAACGTCGCCGTCGCCGGATGCGACTATCACACAGAGTGCTCTCAGGGGCTCTCAAATTGGACGATTCTGTCGATGATAAGGATACGCATAGTATTAGACGTTTCTTTTAATCGAAGGTAATTTGGTCTAATAAGAAAGTTAAATATGTAATTTAAGCTGGGTTAGCTGGGTCGTTTAACACTTGACCCTAAAACTATCAAACCTGTGAAGATGACCGATCGACAAGGAACATTTCCACATGGGTAAATAAAGTCGGTAATTACAGTGCTAATGAACGTGGAGAATTTAGGAATTCGTATGTTGCGTAGGAGAGAAATTAGTAAAATTCTAATCTTACCTAAATTAAGAATTTAAGAATATTGAAAAAGAACAGTTGGAGAATTCGGAAGATTTGGAGTGTTACGTAGCATTTACTATGCGATATACAAGATGTATAAGGAATATATCGAGGGATAGGTCGCAAGTTTTAAAATCGCGTGCTCGATAATCTTCTGACTACCGCGGAGAAAAGAAAGGAAAGTATAAAGAACGATCGAGTAAATACCAGCGTATCTAAAGTGCACGTGGAGCAAACGCAAAGTTCCCTTCGAACGTTCGAAAAAATTTCATCCAATCAGTCTGGCCCAATTACGCGCGACTACGGGGTGGAAGCGAAAGGATCAGCGGAGTTGCACTTTGACACTTAGGCGGCCCCGGCCGTCCAATGAGATCATCCAGAAGTTCGTTGCGGCACAGTTGCTGACCGTTTTAATGGAGGAGAAGGTGCAACAGCTGCATGACATCATCTCGCATTCACGCCCAGCGGAACACGCGCGAGAGGACACTCCTTAGAAAGTCTTCGCGGTAAACAAATGACTGTGGAAATTTATTTAACCGAATGGACGACGCCGTAACGGCTCGAGTACGGCGCGTTGCGAGCCACGACGGGTCCCTGTTTGCGATAAATCTATCGACGGTAAGAAGGAGAGGCACGAGAAACGATAGAGAAAGAGAAAAAGAGAGGAGGCCAGAACAATAGGAGAACTCCATGGGAGACCATGAGACTGCTCGTGGAAGGATCGCAAGGACAATCGAGTGATTATTTAAATTGTGGGAGAATTCTGTTTACCGTCTAGGAATTCTTCTCGAGTGATTGTCTTCTGATTGCTTTCTCGCTAATCGAATCATCTAAGAATTGTTTACGCATGTGTAGAATAGATCGATCTCGGACGAATGTCACGAGAAGTTACGTGGGTTATGGTATAGGAGGAATATCGCAAAGATAATGGGGAGAAGAGTTAAATTGTGAAAGAATAAAATGTTTACTCGATAATGAGAAATCGAAGAATTGTTCAAATCGGTCAAGAGAATAATGATCGTCACTGCTCTCAATCATTATCACAAATAAACGGATTCTCTCAGAGTTCTGCTTATCGATAAAAGATATCGATGACTTTTGGAAGAAAGAATTCAGAAAAATCAAGTCTATTTTCACTTGTGTGAAGCATCGCGCGGCTATCACCTACCGTCAATGCTTCCAATGTACCGCTAACAATAAGTGTACCTAATAACCACCGTGTGATTTCTAAAATATCGCTCGAACGCACCAGTGGAATTTAATTTATTCGAGTGCAGACATTGGACGGGTATTAAAAAAAAATTACGAGTCACATCGGAGTATCCCAGCTTATCGAGTATCTTATCTAATTCATTTGCTACTCCCCCACGCGAGAGCTCATCGTGCTCCCTTCTGTTTGAAGAAACATGAATGGAATGGAGCCCGAGCTTGGTGATACGGATTCTTATTTGCTCCGCGGTAATATTTTTAAATTCCTCTCACCGCGAAGGTCGACGGTTGCAAGTTCGTAAACCGTGTCGAGTACCTCGTCAAACAGTAGTTCTTATCGAATCATCGAGCAATGCTCTCGCGTCTACTCTCGCGGCTACGTGAACCAACTACTCAATGAAATGCCTGCTCCCCGAGAAACGTCGTTTTCTTTCATGAATCGCCAAGACCTCGTCGATTGGGCAATCATCCGCGGATTATGCAAATTGCAACTTTCGCGGGATACTCGCGCGTTCGCGTTGACCCCTCGACATTTCTTAAAACATTTCTCGAAAGTTTGCGACGCGCGTCGTCGACACTCGTCGCGGTTAGGGATGATTTATCGATCGTAACGAATCGACGATGATGATGGTTCGTTAAGAGAGATTTCGAATGCGTGCGATTGATTTCGCAATCTCCGCGCGCGCGCGCGCGCGGATGATCTCATGATTTGCATTGGGTGACGCACCGTCGCGTTACCGTCGAGTAATCGAACGGTAAAAGTTATGTCAGTTGTTTGATGCTTGCCAGGACGAGTGCCACCGAGTTCAAGGGGATCAATATCCGGAGACGGTTAGTCAACGACGAGCAACGCGGAAGATTCCGAACCAACAGCCCCGCCTCTGTTGCTCAAGTGAAGCAACAATTGAAGTAATCGATTGAATGGACCGGGCTCTATCGATCATTCCACTAGAAAGATCTTTAAAGGGTCAGAAGATCCTGAGGACTAAGAATTGGAGGGTAGTTAATACATTGAGACTACGACGATTCAATTAAGCACTTCGAAACGAAGTTTAGTAAAACCTCGTGAAACTAACCTTCGGAGAATTTTCAAAATATCCCACCCTATTGTCCGATCGTTTTCGCAGAGAATGCGGGAAGAATTTTATAAAAATTTCGTGGATATAAAAATTCGACAAATTTGTCACGCTCTATAGTGTACAAATCTTTCTCAGAATGCTAAAATACGCAAAGTCGATAAACCGACGTATCCTAACAAATTTAAAACATGTTCGACACGTGCCAGTAGGAAATGCA
Organism: Tiphia femorata; assembly: GCA_944319695.1. Taxonomy (NCBI): domain Eukaryota; kingdom Metazoa; phylum Arthropoda; class Insecta; order Hymenoptera; family Tiphiidae; genus Tiphia; species Tiphia femorata. Next base: position 10,988,168 of record OX090902.1, read on the forward strand.
TAATCAACTACGCATCGATTCAAAGTTTGTGTGAATGAATTTCACTCCAGAACCTTTCGACGAAACTACTCGCTTCTTCGTAAATCAGCTCGACCCGAAGCCCAACAGAAAATTTCAATTAGGCTCGAACCATTCGGCTTGTAAATTCGCAACGAGGCAATCGAGTATTCATCAGCACTCCACCCGACGCGACGTCTTGTCAACGCGGGGAAGGGACTCCCGTTCTCCGAGCTTAAGTGGCCCGATGACGTATCGTCGTATCCTCTCCGATGCGTTCGAGCATGAAAGAAAGAACACCAGAAAGCACCTCACGTGTCGTAAAAAAAAAAATCCAGGCGTTAAGACGTTCATGATCGGTCACATCTGCAAGCGGTACCCGGAGACTCGAAATGATTCTGCACAAAGGCGAAGGCATAAAATACTTCGGAGAACCAATTTTCACGTATTTCGAATTTTTCTATCACCGGGGTCTTTACGATAAGTCTGAATTATAATTGTGAGATAATTCTTTTAGCAGGAAATAATCCATAAATTCCAAAGTACATTCTCAGAAGGATATTGTTAGGTCGATGGCGACCATTTTGAAAGGTGGCATCGTCGCGACGCGTAGACATAGGTTTGCGACGTCAGACAAGTTCAGTGAACCGAGCACCGATGGGATTGGCTGTTTGAATCGCTCGGCCGACCGGAGGAGCGCCGCTATGGACTTCTTTTTCTGCGATATGTCGTGCATCGGAATTGCATCGCCTGGCAAAGCGTCACCGAGGGCTTTATGGGTCATGTTTTGCCGATGTCGATTCGCTATGAGTGGTTGGCCCACAAATTACCGATGACGGAAGAGAGTCGTGCGAAGTGCGTACCATCGGTACTTTAAAAACGGTGGAATTTCTAACAATGATTAATTTTGACTATTAGAAAAAACGCATTACAAATCCAACGGAATATTTAGGACAAGCGCGAAGAAAACATTTCCAAGTTCAGCGTTGTGGAATTAAGGTGGTTCTACAAGTCAAAATGTGAGCGGAACGTTAACACTAATGTGATAATTACAAGGAGTATTCGTAAAATTGGTTTCTCGACGCAAAGTAAGTATCCAGGATTGCATAGATATAACCGTGGACACGAATCGGAGGACAACTACAATCGGCTCTTACGGGTGAATAACTTTGGGAGCCATTAAAAAACGCTTACTCGCGCCGTTGAAAGAATCTCATCACAATTTCCGGAAAGTGCAGTATCGTAAACCATGCGCGTCACCCTCGTACAAGCCAACCCCATCTCGAGTCATCAAAGGCGCGCGCGCGTCGTAAAGAAGATATCTGCACTTAGTCTTCTACTGGCTTCTCCCTCTCTCTTTCCTCTTAAAAGAAAATGAAGCTCTTATATCCGCTCGCGGAAGGAAACTCGGCGTGGATGCGTCTTACCGTCTTTGGCATCTGCCTTGAACCAACTTACTCGCCGCTGGTTACTCAATGAAACCGCCTGCTGCGGAATTTTTTGCTCGCATCCTCGTCAGCTCGGCCAGGAATTTCTCCCGCCTCTCCACCTGGCCTGAGAAGAGCGAGTAGGAACGTCGAAGGAGTAAGAAAGCGAAGCGAAAAGAAAGAGAAGAGGGAGGTACGACACGATGCTGACAAGTGAACGAGAGCAAGAAGTTAGGAGTGGAAGGTGGTGCCTCTACTACGGCTTGCGTTGAAAGAACTTGTCGATAATTTTCGAGCCCAAATGTGGCTCGTCCATTCACTCCGGCACGGCAAGACTACGATGACGAGCAAAAACCAAGAGGATCAACCTACTGTAACGATTAATATAGTGGGCCTGTGTTGTTCATTGATTTCTCCTATTTAAGCCGGCTCACAAAGAACTCCTTCCCTCGCTCATTCGTTAATTCATTCGTGTTTGGAAAGTGTTGGTCAATGGCGATACCGGCGGCGCAAGATCGACGTTTGACAACAGGCAGAGACTACACCCTGGTTTATTCTAAAATCTACTCGTCATCCTGCCCGCCCAAAAAAGTGAACATTTAAAATTTAAATTTATCTCGGTGGTGACAAGCCTACGAGTAGAGCAATGTTCCGTGCGCGAGTACGAGTAGATTTAAGATTCTAAAATGTGGAAATTTATGGAGTATACAATCCTGTGGTGCCAGGGTATCGGATGATCAAATTCTTCAAGATTCGTGGAAAGTCGATCCGATTAAAGATTAATATTCGAAAAATGTATAAAGTTAATTTTTTTCCATGCTATGTACCGTATTTTCTGTGCTCCTTTTTTCATCATTTCCACACATTTACAGCATCGTCCAACATGTACCGGTCCATTTATTCTAGTTCATCTTCTCATCTCGCATCGAATGCAGGTTACTCGTTCAACGTGGATCTACCAGCGGTAGTACTTGATAGTGGAATCGTCGGGATATGTCGTGCGCTTTATCGCAAAATAACTGGGAGTGAGTCGATCGTAAACGGTGCATCGGTGTTCCAGCGAACACATCAGGGACGGATATTTGTGGATCACGCGCGGGTCATGGTACGGAGAGAAATTTGTATAGCACGTGCACGTGGTCACGCGAGAGGAGCTTCGGTCTGAGAAATGACAAATCGAGAAGGTTATGATTGTGAATATTTATCAGCATGCATATGCGACAAGCAAGATGATCTTCGATCTTGGACACGTGAACATAATTTACATTAGACGCTGCCGTTTACATTTCACCTTTACCTTCGAAACATCTGTCGAAGGAGGAAAGTAAATTTAACTAATCCTTCACCGTCCTTTGAATAAATTACATAAAAACTGCAAATTACGCCTAAACTGCATCGAACTTGTTAAATCGCGCGTCACCTTTTATCCGTGCATCTATTATTACTTCTGCCCCTCGTCTCGTAAAACGCGCACACGTTACTTATCCGTCACGTTACAAATTCATCGTGTCACGAAGATTCATTCGAGCTGTCTCGAGTGGTACGCGTGCCAATAAATTCGCCATCGTTCGGTCAACGTCGTATTTTCACCGTCAAGTACCGGTACTCGGTTTATGGATCATCTCAAGGGGATCTATGAGGCTCGTGAATTCGTGAGATGTCAGAAATACTCTTCTCTTGTCGTTCGCGTATCGTCTTACACACACGAGCTACGCTCAGTACTCGCACAAGAGTATCGATGCATTCTAATGGCGCACCGTACTGTTTTTAATGACTTACGTGTACGCGTTGTAAGACGACGAAGACGCTTTGCGCACAAGGAGAACGCTCGTCAACGATGAGCTCTTGGATCGTATGTAAAAAACATTAATATTCATCGATCACGTTACCGCGTTGAATGATCGCGCCGATAACGCCCACGCGCACGAGAGAGAGAGAGAGAGAGAGAGAGGAACGCGAGGTGCGTCTGATTCGAGCCAATTAGCCGAAACCAATTAAAAGAACGGTAATATTCAGTCGAGTAAGTGGCGAGTGAATAGCACGTATCCACGATAAGATCTCCAGTACGAGGGTGGAATCACTTTTTTAATTAAAAATGCGTAAGGGTGAATGGAATGTTTCGTTTATGCATAAGATTAACTCCTCGATCGTTCAATAAATATGCAATCTCACCTACACAAAAATATTATTGCTTTTCACAGGTGCAAAGCTAGTTTTCTTGGAGTATTTAAGAAAATGTGCTTTAAATATTGGCACGTGGATCTTGACGCAAAATCCAACTCTTTTATCCAGACTGTTTTTCTTCTTATAAGCGTCAACGTCTTTTTTCTGGCTCATTACCCTACTTACGACTTACGCGCCTAAAAACTTCGTTGGTCCCTTCTTCCTCTTGATAATGAGCCCCGACGGGTTTGAACAAACTCAAGTAACAATCGTTCACCTTCTAGACCCGCTTTTCCTGTCTCTTCTAGTTGCCTCGGTTAATCTCGCCATAGAGAAGCTGTCGTCGACGGATGCTACTCGTTAAACGAAGACTTTCGACGGGCGTTGTCGTGATAGTCGTCATCCTCGTGGCGCGTTGCTGTTGCATTTTGAAGCGGGTCAACTATTTTTATCCCGCCATCCCTTTTCCGAGCCCCGCCAACCCTCCGGTGCCATCCATCGCCCAGTCATCCCATCGTTCTCGCCTGCTGCTCGCCATTCCTCGCGTCTGGCGTTCTCGCTCGTTGACTTCGACTTGTTCCTTGCTAGAGAAATATTGACGCTTCGGATCGAGAAATTCGATCGCATTATGGGCCTGGTGTTCGAAAGAGGCTCTACGACTAGAAGAGAATTTTATTTTCCCCAGTAGACGTCACTATTTACGCTACAGAGCCCAGAATTTGTCCAGATGGATGTTCCCATCAGGCGCGGCAGCTCACGAATTCAATTTTTCCTTCTTTTAAGCTTAACGTGCCCTAAAAAATTGTGCTGTAACTAAATCGAAGATTAATTTGAAAAAGAACAATGGCAGTTTTTGCTAAGGACACTCGCAATTATTATTCCAGCTGTTGTATCCGTTTCTTTTAAAATGATATTAATTAGAGCCCTCTTAAAATCGTGAGTATTGTCAAAAGTGAAAATAAGGTATGATGGTGCTTCCAAAGGAGAAGTCTCGATATAGTCACGCACTACCTTGTCGCGTGGTTGTCGTCGCGTCATCGAGGAGCACACTCGAACTCGTACTCGAGTGCACTAACAGTTTACAGACACCGCATGCTCGATCGTAATTCCCTCGGTATCACATGACTCCTCGGCGCTTGATCCTCGGATCTTCAGAGGTGTTGTGTGGTCACAATGAATTTATAATTAATCCGTGAGCGAACGTTGACACAGTTCCTCGTGAGTATTTACGTTCGTTTGATCTTCCTACTTGCTCTCGTTGAAACGAATCGCGTGCACAAGATAAAAACGCACCGTCGCTATTCAATACGAGTACGCTAGGCTTCCTTCGTCGATCTTTCACGGATGAAAGTGACGGAAGGGCGCGAGTAATATTCCAATGGAAGTTCGTAAATCAGCAACCAATTTAACACGCTGATTCGCGTAATAGTGAAATAATTTTAATTAAAATGGGCGCAGTAGGTGAACGGTCCTCGCCTTACCTCGCTTACATCCTATGAATTTCTAATACTCGCAAACTAGACGATCACGCGAAACACGCACGTTCATATAATACAATGTTATCCCCTTGCTTTTCTAATCGCGTATCTGCCAGCCCTCGGATAAGCCTATCTATCAGCATAGTTCACCTAGTGTCGTAAACAATTTGCGAAATCTTTCCGCCCGAGCCTAACGGTAAGCTTAATCGTGAAATTCTAATTGATTCGAGAACGATCGTTAAACTACATACACGTATCTGCTAGTATCCCAAGAGTTCGCGAATATTCGCGTGACATTCTTCCACTGGTATTTTCATTCCCTTTCCTTCTCGCTCCTCTTCTAGGCTCCCGCTAAGCGCATTCAATCACCTTATGAATCGCTCCACGTCGTTCACCCGAGGTCGTAAACAATCTACGACGTATACCGGGACATGGCTAACGCAACACTTACGAAATCACCAGATCCCTATTAATCCACGTGAATTTACCCGGTGAACCATCCGGGCACACCTGCTACCCAAGAATTTCCAACATTTACTCGACATCCTTTACATCCTACACTGTGATCTTCTGTCGAGAATTGAACGTCAACCGGTGCTACCTTACGATTCTCTTCTCTCTAAATTAGCATGCTAAGGAATCTCCTGTAGGTTAGAAGATCCATTAAAAATTCTGTTTTCCTTCTTCAACTCTATCTTCCAGCGACAAAACGTTTCATTGCTTTGCCAGTCCTCGAATAAATCATACCACGAACTTCTCTTCTCTCTCAATTTCGCTCTCTCGTATTCGAACGAGCAATAAGATTCTCCTCGCGCGAGCACAATGTCCCATCTCCTGGCTCAGGTCGAGCAAGAAAACCTCCTCACGACTAATGTACCTACTATGAGCATTGAAATTGATAGCGTCCCGACGCGCCGCTCCGCGCCATAGACGCGCTTGTCCTTGTCATTTCTACAACGACGGATAGCGCGCTCGCGTGTAAACCATTTATTCGCCGATAGGCTCGTGCGCGATACCCCGGCCAATAAATCAACGCGAGCCACGGGAGAGATTACGAGAGCGTGTCGCGTCTAGAATGAGAGAAGGAGAGAATCGACGGTGATCGTAAACGTTGCCGCGGTATCCAAAGAGTTTTCCGTCGTCTCTTTTTGTCCAATCATCAGTTTCTAGGCCGCTGAGTTCGCTGGGCTCGCGCGAGCCCGCGTTTTGTAGGCCAACGAGGAGTTTCCGGAGACGCGAACGACACTTGTTGAACGAAACTGTTTTTCCTTTTTTCTTATTACCATGTGGCTCGAACAACTTGCGCGACAGAGGATGAGTCTTGTAACGCGTAAGTTTCATCAATTTTCCGGGTGTCGATTTTCAAGAAGGAGTATGGTGAAGATGAAGATTCGTGAAATTCTAATTTCTGCATATTATATGTTACTTGGGAAGTAAATTTAAACATGGATTCGGATAATTTACGATAATATTGATATATTGTAACAGGCAAAATTAGAAGGAAGTGGATATTTACGTATCCTTTAAATGTCAATAATGATCCACCGATATTCTACTGCATCCCACTCAACCGCCAAGTAAATATGAAAACTTAGTAGATTATCCAAACGCACGTGCAAAATTCAATACACGCTACGAGACGAAATCCTCGCCCCACGATTTCCACGCGTTCCATTGCAGATTAACATTGCTCGTCGCTTATTCAGTCGCGAACAATACCGGGGCGCGCATGCGCGTGAGTTTCATTTGCGAATCGATTTCAGATAAACATCGCGCAGCAGATCAAACCCGGGAGATAGGTCCGGTACACGCACAGCACAACCGGTCCCTTACGACTGAACGTATTTGCCGAAGGAAAAATTCTTGGACGCGTAAGGAGATACGAACGAGTTGAATGTTCATCTCGTTATTGCGACGATATCGTCTTTTACATTTATCTCTCCTCTTTCCTATCCCCATCTTACTCTTCAACAATCTTACATGTCACAGTGCCATTGTCGAACGCACAAAAGGGTAGAAACGACGCGACGACACCGTCGCGCGAGCGTGACTCGTGTCTGGGACCGGCCCAGAAACAACGTCGCAAAACAATGTCCTACCCAGATGCATGGACAATTGCGAGCCAGCTCCTAGCAGTCTCGGTGTCTTTTTCTCCAGTTTGTCATGCTATCTGCAAATTTGTGCTTCTATCGAAGTGTTTCTATTTAAGGTGGAAGAGTTTTCTGGGTTTGGTTGATAGGCGTGAAGAAATTTCATAATCGAATGGATTATGTAAGTCGGGGTGGTTTTGGCGAATATAAAAGTACCTCGAAGTGAAGTTAAAAGTAAAATGAATGTAGCTTTTGAGGCATTCCTATTGGAAATGTCGCTTTCAATTTTTACGACGGAACTGGCATTATGGCGAGGCCATTAAAGAAGAAAGTGTGAGAATAGAATCAGTCGTACAGGGTGGGGTGATTTTGGCGGTTATGAACGTGCTTCGAAGAGAAGATAAAAGTCAAATAAACGTAGCCCTTGTGGCATTCTTATTGAAAATGTTACTTTCGATGTTTATGATGGAACTGGTATCGCGATGAGGCCGTCAGATGTGTGCCGTTATTCGCCAATATTGAATCTGTCTCTATCTCCCTCTCTCGCTTTCTCTCCTTTCCTCGGCGCATCTCCTACTTATTTATCTACTTGCTTATCTCGTCTAACCACCTTTCCAAAACATTCGCAGACGTCGAGCAAGCTGGCGTGGAAAAGAAATTTCGTTTTTCTTGCAAGACAAGTGTACGAGTACTTATCTCTTTCCTTCTGTTTTCTACCTTCCTTCTTACTTCTACCCTTTCCTCAATTTCTCACGCGTCCGTTAAATTCGCACGGCTCCTTCAAATAAACGGCGGAACGGGATAAACTCGACGGTTAAACGTTCGCGTTATCTTTCGGTACTTACGATGGAATCCCTGGCGCGTCAGCTTACGAGCAATTACATCGGCCGGCCGATCACAGAGGAGATTATACGCACTTATTAATTATGACAGGTTGCGAGCATATCGCGATGATTATTTGTTCATCCCTCGTCTCACATGGCGCTCGTTAAAGCCGATTCATTAATCATCTCATTACAAATTCTTCCTTAAAGCGGCAGCTAACACAGTTTTTGCCTATTAAATCGACCGATCGTCGCTTAAATAGATGAAGAATGAAAAAATTCTTGCGGCAAGCACGACATCGTTCATTTACAAATATCTTTTCAAGATTATTCGAACAATTTGTAAACGTATTACTGAGCTACTTGAAAAGTTTTTCTTTCCCGCGTGTGCAATCGTCGTTTTTACTCTTAACATTCTACCTTAGTAGCATTATTGAACGTGGAATTCAATTTATCAATTTCCAGGCAAGCTTGCTATTTGATTATTTATCTAAAGCTATCTAAACGTCAAATATAAAACTAAAATTGATCTGTTTATTCGTAGTCTATTTATAACCAATCGTTCAACCACTTTCTTCAAAGGGGATTCATAAATTTATTCGAAGCTGAAGATTAAGGATCTTTAGTGTCTCTTTTCGTGCTTCATCGGAAAAATTTCTGTGACCTTCTAACACGACCTATGACTACATCAACGGTCGTAAGACACATGCTCTCACGCGCATAATTTATAAATGGCAAAGTGAAACATCGAGCGGCACGTTGTCGGAATATTTTTACAAATATCGTATATCCTTGGCTACTAGCGACGCACAGTACGTTACCATCTTCGATGGAACTACTGCTACACAAAAAAATGTCCAATCCACGAGGAAACGTAACCAACACATTTATTTAAATACACGTTTGTAGATTTCTTTAGGTTTCCGACAAATAAAACTGTTGTGCATCGTTGGAACTGTTTTATTCGTGCATTAACTTCGCATCCTTTGTGTCTCTTTACCTTCCCCTCGATCTCTTAACGCGCACACTCAAAACCACGCACACTCAAAACCACGCACATCTGTCCCGTGAAATCTGCCGGTAGTCCTGATCGCATTAATAAACATTATTAGCATTACGCGCGCGTGTGCCCTGCTGAGCGAGTTTGAGCTCGCGGAACCAGTTTGAAATCAGTGTGGAGAGCACGATGGTAAAAAGGGTGCACAGAGGGGTGTCGAGGGATAAGTACCGAGACACCGAACGACGAGGTGTAATTTATTGGAGCATCTTACACGATCCAATGAGCGAGCGCGAATAAAGGTAAATAAATCGAGTCTATCGGAGCCAAATGCTGTTTACTGTTAGTCTCATTCTTGAATGCTAGTAGGAGCTGCTACCGTTATCAACGACAGTCCCATTTTTGTTGGAAACTAATTAATTTGCATATTACAGACGAATTTCGAAGCTCGTCTTCTCTTCACCGTGAGATAATCAAGGAAACATCGATATCAGTCGTACTTCCTAATGTCGATTGATGGAAAATTATTCTCCCAGTATCGGAGAAAATTGTCTTCCCGTCATGCAAGAAAATGATCCTAATTTAACGGCGCTAGTGTTTCCACTTTAAACGTTCGTCTCGTCTTATCTTCCGAATCCTAATCGTGGTCGTTGGTTTTCGTTTCTCCTTCGGTGAATAAAGTTTGCATCCTGATTGACGCTTAAAATTCGCCTCTACATTGTTCTTGAGAAAAATTGCGCCAGAGACGAGATCGAAATGGGAAAACGGAAAAGGACGAACTGGCAAAGGTGAGGGCGCGTGCAGAAGTGCTCGAGCGGAATTTTCTGTACGTAATTTTGTCGCGAACACTTGGCGCGCGTGAACGGCTTGTCGGTAGTCGTGGCTTCGTCGAAAAAACAAAAATTCCGCGCGCATATTCTTCGATGAAGCTGCAAACACAAATCAACCAGGGTTCGTGTCGTCGGCGTAGAGTGTTCCTGAGCAATTCTGATGTGCGCGCAAAACGTTTCGAGTCAGTACGGGTCTTCACAGCGTTCGCGCGTGCGTGCTGTCCAATTTACGCTTTCTTCATTCACCAGTGGCACTTACGACACGATTACCGCTAATTAATGACTTTGTGCACCGTCTTTTTCCGACGTGTAACCGAAGAGCGAGCTCGTCCAATTATCCGGTGTGTCAGAGGCCGTTGACGTTTCGCCAGTTTCAAGTAAAGAGAACGATTGCCGATTGATCGCTTAATTCAAGAATAAGTGGGGTAAGCAAATTTCTGTACAACTTTCGTAGGGACATTTCTTCGACAGCTTCAATCCCTCGTGAGATATTTCATCATTCTCGTTTAAACGTAACACCCTGTAGAAATACTCGATGCAAGAATATCATGGTCCAATTAAGAATCTTGATACTTCATTCGAATTTTGGATATCATATAAGAGCACTGCTGCTTCAACCCGAATGATCCTAAACAATTATTCCTTACTCAATAAATTCAGTCGACAGAGTGACGGTTAAATGCAAAAGCAACAAGCGGAAAACTCGTCGGAACTACGCATTTTCCACAACTTTCTCAACTCACGTCATTCCTCCCAACTTCACCGTGCGGCACATAGTGAACGATGCGCCCCTCGCACACGCGTAGCTTATCTTCGATGTTACCTTCATGTAAATAGCCTCGCGATCACCGTCGCCAGTCAGTCAGTCAGTCAGTCAGGCTACCTGCTTGGAAATGCGAGGCCTCAATAGCTTGCCGTCCTTAACCCGTTCCTACCGTTCATTCCTATCGCAAGTCCCTCGCTTTTCAACGCCTCGGAAATGCCCCGTGACTAATAGCGAGCGCGAAGTCTCGCGAGGCAACAAAAGCCTCCTTCAGAGACGTGCGCATGCGAGAAAAGACGAAGAAAAAAAAACAGGAGAAGCCTTCGATCGGGTCGCCGAAGGACTCCGTCGACGTTCGTTGCATTTTGCTGAGAATTCTTCGAGGCCACGCGTGAACGAAAACGTGACGAGATTTTCGGTTAAAAAAGAGAAAAGAATGGAAACGTTTGAATCGTTAGTAGGGAAAAATAGCAGAAAGAAGAGTAAATAAGTTTAAAATTAGATTTTCTTTTCACACGGTCCCCGAGGTCGTGTTAACTTTTTCACAATTTCCTCGTTATAGTGCTATTTCTAAAACCGGTCGTACGCTAATGAGGCGAGTCAATGTACTCTACATGGTGCATTCTACTAGGATTATGCACTCGCAAGCGTCGTAGGGTGAATGTTTTTTTGCTAATGGCCTCGCTCGTAATACTTTTTCGTTACTTTACCTACTAAGCATAAGTTCAAAGTGTTACCTTATAATGGCTTATAATAAGACCAGAGTAGATATGAAACCATAGATTATCGTTATTTAAAAATCATATAAATACAAGATCATATAAATCTTATTGGAGCTCCGACGTACTCTGATCTCAGATATTCTCCTTCGTCGATGTTCCGAAAATATTTCACCCCACACAATTTTCAGAAGCGATTAATTAAATCGAGAAGAAAAATGAAAGTGGAGAGAATAAACGAAGGAACGGGGGGCCCAGCAGGTTTGCCAAGGCATCCAGAAACAACATGGCCCAATTAGTCCCATGCCACCGATCGGAAGGGAGCCTTTCCCTTCGTCATCCACGGCTTGTTAACTACTCGCAAAAGATGCCGGACGCATGCCCGACTTGCATCTCGATCGACCTGTCGTTTCTCCCTTAACGTTTGCGGAGAAAGAAGGACACGAAAAAATGAAGGGAAGAGGAAGGATAAAGACGACGAAGTCTTGCCGCTCGACTGAACTTTCTTTTCTCTCTAAGCCTTTGCGGAGAAAGAAGCATACATCTTCTCCACTTTTCTTTATTCGGCGCCTTATCGATTATGTTTGACAAAAAACGGGCGAAACCGTTTTAATGAATAAATAAATACGAAGAGCCGAAAAGAAGGGGAGGCAGAAACGAAACGAAAAATTGGATCCCGATCGACCTGCGTTTCAAGGAAGAGAAGGATACGAAAAGACGAAGAATAGAAAAGGGGGACGAAATCCTACCGTTCGATCGAACTGTCTTTTCGCTCTTAACATTTACGGAATGAGGAAGAATAGGTACGAAAAGGCGAAGACAAGAGGTAAGAATAAAGAGGTTAAAATCTTGCCGCTCCACAGTGGGTGGATTGGCGAAAAAGTGGCCAAAATAAATATCTCGTTAAATATGTAGAAATACCAGATACCAATACACTTATACAGCGTGTCCCAGAATTCCCGAATAAACTCCCGTGGGGGACGTTGGGCGGTTTAAAACAAACAAAAAAGTCCTGTGGCGTTATTGGAAATTCGCAATAATTATTGAGAAATGAATTGTTGAAGATCAAAGGAAAGGGCGTCCGTCAAAATAGCAGCGGGAGAAGCGCTGGAGCCACTGCGAGCTGTAGAACGGCCCAGTTTACCAACAAGCAAATGCGGGGCGCGCTAAGGGCAAGGATAAGACGCCGCTGCACGGCCGACTTCTTTTGCGATATTCTTCCCCTTACCCCTTACGCACCCCGTATTTGTTTGTGGTAAACAGGGGTCGTCCTACACCTCGCAGTGGCTCGAGCGCTCCTCTCGCTGCTATTTTGGCCAACGCCCTTTCGTTTGATCTTCCAAAATGAATTTCTCAACAATTATTGCGAATTTCCAATAACGCCACAGGACTTTTCTGCTTATTTTAAGCCGCTCAACGTCCCCATGGGCGATTATTAGGGTATTCTGGGACATCCTGTATACATGTTGCAAGTGACTTTTGGCCACTTTTTCGGCAATCCATCCCACAGTGCGCTCGATTGAATTGTCTCTGCTCCCTAAACCTTTATAAAGAAAGGACACGAGAAAGCGAAGAGACGATGAACAGGACGAAGCTTTGCGTCTCGATCGACGTGTCGGGTTTCTCTTCCGAGCGTTGAGAAGTTGAGTCGACGAAGAGGAGAGGCTAAAGAGGACGACGATGACAGCGCGCCGACGACTTCCTGTAAAGAAGGACGTAGGAGAGTGCCAAACGCGCGTCCGCTTGTCGCAGACTGGGCGCTTTGATCGAGCAACCAGGAAGGGTAGATGGAAGACGCCCGGAAGATACGACGCTGATTCGGAGAAATTGAGAGAAATTGAAGCGAAGCGAATGCAGCTCTGAATGGAGATGGAGGACGGACGTATTTTAGGTCTGGAGCGATGGAATCAAGGGAAATGTCCGACCGTTTGCGAGACCTCGAGGGAGGAGAATCACCTGAAATAAAATAACGGTACGCAAGAGAACGAAAAGCTCAAAAGAGCGTTGATAATGAAAAGAAGTATGTATATATATATATATATATTCTTTTTATTTCAACCTCACCGGCCAAGAAATTGGACTTGGTTTACAATTCCTTCCACACATCCCTCCACTGGTCCCTTCATACATATCCGTTCCTAACCTAATCATTCGCTGTTTCTTATCTATCTCCCTTAGCCAGTTAACTTTTCCTCGCGTCATTCTTCCATCCAAGATTTCTTCCAATGTGCATTCCGGTCGTGCTATCTTCCAACATTCCTCTACTAGGTGCTTTAATGTTCCGAACTTTTCCTCACACAACTTACACTTTCTCCCCTCATCTTTTAGCCGAAAGCGGTTATACTCTTCTAGATTCCCACACCTGGCCCTTGCTATCATTTTTTGCCCATCTCCCATCCCTGTCTCCACCTTACTTAAATATTCCGGCCTACTTATACATACTATATGCTTATATAAACTATTATATCTCGATTCCCTTATTCTACTAAATTGCTCTTATCTTTGGTTGTCTAGCTGCCTGTCTTCTAACATTTCCCTTATCCCTTCTTGCTTTCCTTCTAACTGGTTTATCCCTACTTGACTAAATCCACCCCCATTTAAGTATTTCACTCTCTCCTTTCCACTCCACGTTTCCACTTTCATTCTTCTCTTTTCTTTCACACATTCCTTTACAATATTACGCCCCTCTGCCTCTAGCACCTGAAAAGAAGTATATTAAGTAGGTATAATTCGCGATTAAAGGAAAACTTCCTCGTGGGAAGTTTATCTGCAATTGTTATTTATCTGAAAATTCGCAAAGGTCCCCAAAGAAAAATAAAACATCTCACCCTTCCCTTCTTTCAACCCCTTCGCCAGTCCTTCTTCCCCGCCTAATTCTACTTCTAACACGTTCTCGTAGTATACGAACACGCCTACGCCCCCGCAAATTCGACATTTATAAATCCGGCGGTGCGTCATGCGAACCATGCCCTGCGTAACATTAAACATCCGCGCGGGACGTGAGCACACAACCGATCCCGGAATTTCAGCGTAAGCGAAATTCTCTGGTCTCGGCTTACCGGTGCGGCCGCCCGCGTATCGACGATTCCTTCCTTCTCGCCGCGGTGAGAGGCGAGAGCGAAGGCACGCCTCGGGGCGCCGAAATAGCACGGGACCGAAGATAGACGACGATGTGGCTCGGTGGTGTCTAGCTTGGCAAATGTTAGTAAACGGCGTTAGCGCGCGAGCCACGTCGCTCGTGTGTGGGGGTCGTTGCTCTCCTGGACTGCCTGGTGACCCTCCCGCGTGTCGTGACCACGAGCAGAGCGAGCATTACAAGGAACGCGCGAACGAGAAGGAGGAGAAGAAGCAGCGACAGCGGCTATGACGACTATGACGAAGACGATACTCAGGAGCAGGAGCGGAAGGAGGAGAAGGAGAATAAACGAGGAAGATTATGACGACAATGCCGAAGATAATGGCAGAGAGAGGAAGGATGGTAAATTATGATAATTACTATGACTGATGATTACTACGAGGATGACAGAGAAGATGAGGAGAAAATGAATAACGACGATAAATTATAAAAAAAGAGTAGAAATAGAACTGTGACGAAGACCAAATTAATGAGGAGGAAGAGAAGAATTGCACCAGTGATTATACTCGCGGTGACTAGATCGACGACGACGATGCTTATGACGATGGTAACAAGAAGGAGGAGGAGAGGCAGCGACATAGCAGCTATGGCGACTATGACGAAGATAATACTCAGGAGGGGGAGGAGGGGGAGGAGAAGAATAAACGAGAAAGATTAGATGACAATGGCGAAAATAATGACAGAGAGAGGAAGGGTGGTAGACTATGATAATCACTATGACTGATGATTACGATGAGGATGACGGAGAAGATGAGGAGAAAGCGAATAACAATAATAAATTATGATAAAGAGGACTATAAAAATGAGATGAACGGAACAGCGACAATTACACGACCAAGACAAAAATAATGAAGAGGAGGATTTGCATCTATAATTATCCTCGCGGTGACTAGATCGACGACGACGACGATCATGATGATTATGATGGCGAGAACGAGAAGGAAGGGACCGACTACGAGACGACGCGAATCTCCGGCCATGTCGCTTTGACAAATGCGGCGAGCGGCCAGAACGAAAAGGTCGTTGGAAAGGTGAAGCAGGAGGGCCCGAGGGATTTCACACAGAGTGAGTGTAGGAGAAAGGAAGAGGAGGAGAGGTGAGGGCTTGGAACGAGAAGTCGCGAAGATATCGGTTAGGTTACGAGAGAGGAGAAATTGTTCCAGTGAATTTACGAAGTCGCGTGATCGGCCATACTATCGAATTGATTTTACAACGTCGTTAGGCAATTTTTACGATTCCTGATTAATTTGAGAAAGCCGTCGATTCGCGTCTGATTTGTGCGCGACATTTACGGCCCCTGTTTTCCTGAAAAATCTTATTACCTTAGATGTAGAGATTCTTACGTAATACGTTGTCGACGAACCAGAAAGGAAACTAGATGAGAAATGATTGCCGTCGAAAGACGGTGAACTCGTGGGATTCACAGATGGCTGTTCATAAGATCGTTAAAGGAATTCTTGTACTTTGCGATCAAGAAAGTTGAGGCGTTTGCGAATGCAGTCTATTACCATTGATATTTTTATAACGAGGGTTGCTTTCATTGGAGTTATTGTTGTTACGTAATATATCCTCGAGAAACCGCCAAGAACTTCGTAGGCCCTGTAGAAGAAGAGAAATTCTTGTACTAGGAAGAGGAAGGATTGACGATGTCGCGTGATCGGCCGCACTTTAATACTAAGCTTATAAGGTCATTAGGAATATATTTTGGGCTCGTGATTACTTCGAGGACGTTGAGTAGAGAGGATTCCATTCTCTTTAAAATTGTTCTTAACGAATGCCCCTTCAGAGATAGTTATTATGTAACGTAGGTACCTTATATAAAGGGTACTACAGAAAATAGAATTGCATCATTGGACAAATTATAATGTTGTGCTAGTTTCTATATCTGTGTTCTAAAATTGATGTACCCTCGAAACGTCTTCTCGAAGAAAATTAAATGCAGCTGAGGTGAGCTCTTAAACATTACACCGACGACAAATTCTTACCCAGCGATAGTAAATCATTGTCAAAGGTACGTGTTATCAGGTATGCCATTCGCGTAATCAATTATTTACACCGGGCTCGCCGATTAAATATCTATCATCTATGGTAATCGACAGCTCGCTCTCAATCCATAATGCATCTTCAACTTGAGATGCATCATTATGTTTTATTCGTAAGAAAGTCTAATGAAATTCTTAGCACGGTACTGTCATAGGCCAATGATTAGTGATAGCTGTGTTTGTTTTTCCAAAGGAAAGGAAACCAACTAAACAACGAACCAAGGAAAAAGCAGAAGCTCTCAAAATAAACCCTGAACTCTTTTAACTGTGTCACCATAAGTCGCAAATTAAAAACAAAAAGAAGATAATGTAATCTTAAAATGGAGACTGCGAGTAATAATTAAATATTGACAATGAAATGGGAAGACATAGACGCGTGTCCAATCTGCGCATGCGCGTGCACGGGTCCACGAGTGTGTCCATTGTTCTCCACGGGACCAGTGGGTTTTACACGTGTTTTTATCTTCCTCATTTGCATAAGCGTAAGAATGGTCTTGGTTCGCTTGGAACCTGTCCACTCTCGCGTGTGTGTGCGAGCGTGGGCACAGCGCGATGAGACCTGCGAAATTCTTAGGGTGCGCAACGCTTGTAAATCAGTGGGAGGAATGCGACCGGCGCAGGAGAGACGAATTCGCGCTAGCGCATCATTAATATTCGTAGGGGTTCACCGTTCACCCTGCGTTTCTCAGAAGGGCGCCAGAAATCTCCGAATGCTTTGCGAAATTATCGCGCCGATCGAACGCGACCGCGCGAGTCAAAGCGGCATGCGATCAAAGGAATATTTGAGTTTGAACACTTCGCTTAGCTTGCGATGTCGCGTCCGGTCAGGTTTGTCATAATCGATCTACCGCGACGGGTTCGTTAAACTTGGAGGATCGTGTAGTGTTGGTATTTTTGGAAATAATTAATCTCTAATAATTTATAGTTCAAATGGATTCTTCTTCAGTGATTCTACGTATATTCTATTCTTCTGTTTCTTTCTGGAGGAAGTTGTAAGTAGAAACATTCGTATTCGAGAAAATGTTCTGCTACTACTTTTCAAATCTGACAGCGATCCTCCGAGGCGTTCACCAAAGCGAACTTAATCCTTGCTCGTGATTATCTCGTCAATGTCCACTCATAATCGGGCGGATCGAAAATTTCTCTACGTCACTTGGAAAGCGCGTGCGAGCGCTAAATTAGCGCACATTAGACTAAACGACATTTCGCTCGTTACGCGTACCACGGCCCGATCTAAACTTCTAATCTTGCGAGGGACTCATTACGAAGTCTGGGCAGTCAGTCTCGTGGCTATCTCGCGCTAATTGCCTTTCGCTGGTGGACGTCGAGTGTTTAAGCGAGGGTCGGGCCACCGCGTGTCTCACGCTCGCGCGAGTACGCAAAGCGGAGAAAGGGCGGAACGTAAAAACGCGCGAAAACAAACAGCGTGAGAGATATCGGGCCAACGAGTCGGAAGAGACTCGCGGTGGGCTGGGCGCGGGCACACGCTGCTGTCGCGACAGGTCATTACGTTGCGAGAAATAATTAATTAACGAGCTCTCGTTCGACCACGCGATAATTTCCGCGCCCCTATTTCACTGTTCGCTCGACGTAAATTGCTGACTCGGGGGTACGCGCGTGCCTAGCGATTTTCAGGTATATTTGAAATGATCTTGGCCGCTTATACTCACGGATCTGTCATCGCTCCGAAGTAAAAGGAGCATTGGTCGTCAAGTCGCAGGAGTTGCAGCGCTGCAAACCTTTTTGACGACGTTCCTCTATCTGTTTTGCATTCTCGTAAACTCAAATTTTTCCGTTCCTCCTACAGTAGTTGCCGCAAGACGCCGGCGCCTCCCACGGTTTATCGCGAATCGAAAGATCGGAAAATCAGCGAGAGGCAATTTCTAGGAAATAATTGTATTCTAATGGCATACCCGGAATCGAGTAATTCTAATAGTGCACCCGTGAGGAGCTCTTTTATGCGTCTGCGCATGCGATAGATAAGCCGCTGCGCTTTGACGGAGTCTACGAGCCGTGAAAGCTCCACCAGCAATATCTCATTTAAGTCCATTGGCTTTTCTGTGAAAGTCTTGCGATAATTTTGCCATAAAGCTTCGCTGCTTTCGCGCAGAACAGTTCAACGCTAATTCTACGAAGTCTCAGATCGCACAGATGGATACTTATTATTCTGATGTAAGTCCAATTCAAACCGAATTCATAATCTTAAACAGATCCCGATTACGATACTAATCGATTCTAGCTGTTACATATTTATCAGCTTCTAGGTATGACCATGGATACGAAGTAAGCTAACCTGATTCTTCGCTACAAAGTTTCAAGAATCCACTAGTATCTGTCGACGTGTCGATAGATGAAATCACCCTTTTGAAGAAAGGTCAATTATTTCTTTCGGGCCATTTATCGTTGGAACGGCACGGGATATCGGGGAAAAGTCTAATAATGTTTAAAACGATTTTATGAGCACTATAATATAGCGTCAAAGTTACTTGCAAGCTTGTAATTATTATAATTATTTATAAGAATTTTGTGAATATCTCACTTCCCGAGCGTTCCTTGTAAGTTTTTGCTCCAGACATTTCGACCGTTCATCCACAATTTAACATACACACGGCTACGCACAGAAACACGAACACTTTTCGCAATGGTGATTACTTAAGTCGCACCCCTTGCGGCCGTGTCCAATTACTCCCATCTTCATTCTACGATCCACGTGACCGCCTTCCGTTCTCTTCGAAGCATCTCGTAATTATTCCTCTAAACTGACGATATAAATCGATTGCGTGGCTAAACACTCAATCACACCCGGGTATCACTGTTTTCAGACGCACACCAAGATTCGACCCTATCGCGAACGATCGCCTCCTCCTCGCGAATCGCTCGTTTACATGCACGAAGGTTGCTAGATGGGAATTCTCTCGACGAGTATAATGTGACACCTGAATGCTTAGAGAGTCACGCGGAATTATTACGGCGATTGCTATTAGCATAAGGCGGCATATAAATTTTCGAAGCGGACGACTACGACGAATCGTGACGGAGATGATGTCGTGGAGGACTGGCGACGAGGATCACGAGAATATCGGAGGCGACGAGTAATGACGAGGAAAGTCGCCGAGGACGATGACGACGAATGACGACACGCGTAGCAAAACGGAAGAAAGAGGGTGGTAAATGGCGAAAAGATCATTTTCCAATGACAAAATCTAAGACGAGACAAAAAAGCAAAGAGAAGAAAACTTGTAAACAATTTGAAATTCGCGCGACTCTCGCGAATCTTCCGTAGACACAATTTCTTTCATACCACATATAACTACCCTATAATTATGCATTTTTAGGCACGACCGTAAACGGAGTGACTTATGCAATTGCCATCCTGAAAACCGTTCGCGCGCGTGTGTGTGTGTGTGTATGTATGTATGTGTGTCCGTGTATATCCTCGATTTCGGAAAAACGGCTGAACCGATCGGGACGAAATTTGGCACACAAATCAAGTACATTACTGTGAGTTCACAATAAGGTTTGTGAGCCGCCAACCTGAACCGGTACAAAATGGCGGCAAATTCAAATATCGAAAAATTCATATCTTTGGTACTCTTCATTGGATCCCGATAAAATTTTACACATACATGTACACGTATGCAATGACAATTACTGGAAATTTACAAATTTTTTGATTGGCCGAATCAAAAATGGCGGCTAATTCAAATCTTTAGTCCAGTATTCCGGCAAAACGACTGAACGGATCCGAAAAAAAGTTGGCATGTACATCGAGTATATACCCATTTGGTGCCACGAAACCTTATGTACCGCCATCTTCAACCGTTTCAAAATTATGGAAAATTCAAGTATGGAAACATGAGTTACGCGGTCGTGCCTATGGCAGAGAGCGAAGCATTTCCGCACCCGGTGATCGTGCCGACCATTAACCACCACTAGCTCTGTATATTCATCCCGTAGTCCCGCCACTGTACAAATTAATTCTTCACCCCGAAATAAATCCTACCTTAGTGTTTTCGTAATTTTTCAGATTTGTCTGACAGAGGGTCGTGCGAGAAGGGTTGAAAATATCCCAACCCTAATCCATCTTCTCTCTAACTCTCGATCAAATTCCCACCGAATCCCTGAATCGTTCGCCGTCACGTCACGACTATGTTCCACGAAGTAGGGTCTCTTAATTCCGCGGAGCAAGGGGGCGCGTCTGTTAAAGTCGGTAGCCTCAATGGATATTTATGGAGCCCGCGAGCAACGAAGGCAGACTCGACAGCAGCTCGAATTGTCGCTCTCATAAACGAGGGTATTCAAATCTCGAGTGGCGGTCGTGCACACACTTCACTCGTGGGGGTAGGTGTCGTGTTTCACGCATGATTTCACCGGACGCACTTTACAATCGGGAGCAACAATGGCAACCGGTCGACGGCCACGCCACGGTCCCGACGTCTTTCCTTATTTACGCGCGTACTCGCAGTCTCCAAGAGCTTCCGTGCTCGGGGTTCGGGGCGTGGAAGAAGGGAATTGTTCCCGGTAAAAGCTGCCATGTAGGATCGAGAGACTTACGAGAGACTCATGCGAGACTCACGACTCCCTTGTCGCTCGATCGTAACAAAGATACGCTTGATCGTAATCGCCTCTTGCCGCGCGAGACTCGGTAGGCGTTAATGACAACAAGATCGCATTGCAAGCGCGCTTAATGTTAGACCTTATCTGCCGTTCACACTTCGAACCGAGTGTTCCAGTGAACTCGAATTTCCCACGGAAAAATAATCGCGGTTTTATTCGTTCCGACAATGCTGCTCTTGCTACCTGTTCCTTACAATCGTTATATTCTCTCTAGTAGATTACTACTTATCAGGTAGGCTTCCTTCCTGCCTAGATAAGGGCGGTGCTCAAACAGATTGTAAAGTTTAATTAATTTATGGTCTCGACTATTTAAAGACCTGCGGTGGAAAAATTCTCGCATAGGTAATCGGTGGTGCGCGTGAGTGGTTCACGCGTAAGGCTCCGGGCTACCGTAGTCGGTATAGAAGCTCGACAGGCGCTTATCAAAAGGATCGATTTATCGAGGCGACGAACTGCTTGATTACAGCGAACTGCCTTGCATCGATTTTTTCAATTCGGTCGAATTACTCGTACAAATTGTCTCGCCTCCTCCGCTCTTCAACCAAATCACCGTTTGTCATTATCGTTTAATCATGACGGTCGACGACTTTAATCGTTCAACTGTGGAAAATAATTTGATTGACGATTTTAGTCATTTATCCGTCGACAATAATTTGGTGCCTTTTCTGTATTTTCTACTTTACATGGAACCCACCCCTTCACTAACAGACAGGGTGTCTGCGCGAGTATTTTGCAACGTTTCTATCGATTATCAGAATGAAAGATCGACGACCTTTAATTGTTCAACTGTCAAGAGTAGTTTTACGCTCCTCGTACATTTTCCAATTTTCATCGAATCCACCCTCTCAATGGTGGACACTCATCGAACGACTGTCACCGCAACGATCCTATCGATTATCGGAATGAAAGGTCGTCTGTGGCGCAGAACGGGAAAGCAACGCGAGGGGGTAGAGACTCAGAGTGTTTTCCACCTGGTCGCATAATTACAGGCTCTTGCGGTTGCTGGTGCTGCCGATGTTGCTGCTGCTCTTGTAAGCGCTCGGCCAGTTTTACAGCGTCGCCTCTAATAGTCTTGTCGTTCGACTCGCTCGCGGTTTTCTCTGCCGACGCGAGTCGACCTTAAACCTTTAGAGGGCGTCGTGACGGCGGGTTCCGACGATGGAATTCAATTCTTTCGATTTGCGAAACTACCGGGAACGAGGGGAAGCGCGCGCGCACCTCAGGCATGCTCCATGAGCCGCTCACGGTTTATTGCCGCCGTTTTATCGCCATACGATCGTTGATCTCTCGTTCACGGACCCGCTTGAGACACAGAAAGAGAGAGAGACTCTGTGTGTGTGTGTGTGTGTGTGTGTGTGTGTGTGTGTGTGTGTGTGTGTGTGAGAGAGAGAGAGAGAGAGAGAGAGAGAGAGAGAGAGAGAGAGAGAGAGAGAGAGAGAGAGAGAGAGAGAGAGAGAGAGAGCGTGTACGTCTTTCTCTTGTGCGCTTCTTTTCACGTTCCTTTTCCATTTTCTTCAGGGCCACCCAGCTCCGTTCTTCTCGTCCTCGCGTGTCCCGTTATCGTATGGTCTACCGGTATCGATAGTACTTCAATAATAATCGTTATTACAAATATTTTTATCACAAGGAACAACGTGCTTGCAGCAAGTGTGATCAACTGCTTTTTCACTTTTTCGTCCACCGTGTTGACGAACGATGCTCGATCTATAGAAGTCTGACGCGTGTTCACAATATGTTCGAGTTTCTCCGATCGTTTCCGACATCTGCGCGACTCTGTTGACGCTCGGGTGGGCGTCAATTCTACATTATAAACGTTTATGAATTATTTACGATCTCGCGGAGTCACGTCGCTTGAATTCTAATCAATGCCGCGATTAGACGGAAACCCGGAAATTCTCCGTGGCTCGATGATCAATCGCCCTTCCCCACTTAACTGCAAAACTCGCGGAGGTTTCAAGAAGAATGGCGTACCGGTTTGTTAGTCGAATCAGAAACGAGGGAATGTTTATTATTGGTTCAAAGTCATTTTGTAAGTGTGCGTCACGCGGTTCGTAACGACGAGAGGAAAAGTGGGAGACAGGAGCGACAACGAGGAGACTCGCAATTATCGTAATTGATGCAAATCGATCGATCGATCGCCCACCAGATTCTAGGTTGCAAATAACACGGTAGAGCTCGGCGATTCAACGATCAGGGAGGACCTGGTTTTTCTTCTTCTTGAAAACGGATAATTCGCCGATCTATAAGAATTTGAAACGAAGTTGCAATGCAATTGTATAAAGAATGCG
The DNA here is from genome assembly GCA_944319695.1 of Tiphia femorata. Classification (NCBI taxonomy): domain Eukaryota; kingdom Metazoa; phylum Arthropoda; class Insecta; order Hymenoptera; family Tiphiidae; genus Tiphia; species Tiphia femorata. Next base: position 11,011,539 of record OX090902.1, read on the forward strand.
ATCAGTCGACGAATTTGAGAATTGAATATCCCTCGCGATCTTTTCTTTCTTCCTTATTCTTTATTTTTAACGGAACGTAAAACTACGCCGGGACTCTCGTAGACGGTGCATCAGGCCCGAACTGTAAATATCGCCGACGGAGCTAACGTATGAGTATCGTAAAGTTGAACCCGTTCGCGGTGGGATACTGCGAGTAAACACCGGGGGTCGGAACATCTATGTAAACACACCGTCTGGCCACCGTGCAAAGACTGCCACGTGAAGACTTTCGATACGCCTGCCATTGACTCAACGTCTAAGGCGGCCCTAAGCGACCCGTTCAAGGACGAAAGGACCCCCGCCCGATGTAAGTTCTACCAGGGTAGAATCATACGAGACACCTCGTCTTCTAGGGGCGTGAGTCAATTAGCCGAAAAGAAGAAGACAAATTTAGCCTGGGAGAAGAGGAATCCTTGTTGAAAAGGAAACTCTTGCCAAGCAAGAGAACCGCGCGCTTATCTCTCACGAGTAAAATGAACGTCTAGAGTCTTGAGAAAAGGTAAGAATTTTTTTATCCTTTTTCTTGTGCATTCTCTCCAACGTAACCCGATCGGCCCACCAGCACTGGACCAATTTGTCTATCGACATTCACCCACCGCCATCGTGCCTGTCCGATTCGATCTATCGATTAGGCACCGAGCCAAACGCACCAGACCTCTCGCGAATTCCAGAGTGTTACGGTAAATTACACCTTGGTGAATTATCAGGTGTCCAGCGATAATTGATTTTCCCGTTTGAAATCATATTTTTCCACTCGCCCCACCACCAATCATCTCTTTTCATTTTCCATCCAGTCGCTCGCTCTCTCTTCCTTTCCATTGGCATTCGCTACTCGCCAATGCCCGGTCCAATCTCCATCGAGACCGTCCCGTTCGGTCGATCGATTATCCTATCGATATCTCGCTCGAGGGGTGGTCCCATTAAAGCTCTCGCGAATTTGCTCGCGAATTCCACCGCTCGACGAGCAATTCTTCTGGCGTTGCCTTCAGAGATTCGCGCGCGCGCGCGCGCGCTCGTATAAATTGTCTCCTACGTCGTAGGCTATCGCGCATAATTGAGAGCGAGCGTTACCGCCGCCGCGAGAGGATAGCGCGAGACGAAATAAATCATGCTTTACGACCTCTCGCGACTTGCCTCCCAGACGTTCTGCGAGTGGATTAATAAAGAGAGCGACGCGAGTAGCCGAGACGCTTTTTTCCCCCTTCGTCGCAACCAATCCACCGAGAGATTCGCGCGACGCGGAACAACGGTGACGTTTAACAAAAATTCCGCTCCCGTGGATCGTTTGCTGAGACGTTTTAATGCTCTGCCGAGTGTGTCTAATCTTAAGGACGGCAAGAATGACAGAACGTTCTACTTTTATGGCATAAAGTAGAATGTTTCGCGGTTAGAGAACGTAAAGCTGCGTATAAAATGTTGTACCGTCCGTGTTCCTTTTGAAACTAGATAAAGCCTCGATGGAAGTGTCGTTGAATGAGATGGAGTTTCTGAGACACTCGTGGTAAGTCTACGAGAAAAGGAACAGATCGTCGATCTGTTATATTACATGTCTTTGGGACAATGTTTAGACGGACCTGTCGTCATGCGAACAAATCAAATATTTAATGAAACGTAAGTACCTTCCTATTAATTAGTCCTGCGCGATTCTCCTTTCATCGGGCGAGATCTCCAAGGAAAAAAGAAAAAGCCAGTCGACCACGATCCCGTTAACGAAATCTCTTCGGTAGCCTATGTCGGGGTCCAGAAAGAAAGGCAGTATCCATGTCATCGCGATCGTTCTAAGTGGCAACTTAAAATTGGTGCGTCGCCCGTGGGTGTTCTCCTCGGGGCACCTAGCGAACGGATTGAAGCCGTTGAAAGGCCGAAGGGCAACGTCGCCGTAGGAAATTCAACGAGCGACAAACGAGGATGACTTTTAACGCGCTTCTAAGCAACGCGCGTGGCCCTCTTCGCGTGGCCCTAAAAAATCCAGCGCGTCGCATTAATCCCCGGATTGAAATTCCTCAATGAGGAGGAGGAGGAGAAGGGTAATGGAGAAACGGTAGAGGAGAAAATCGTGCACGGTGGTCAGCAGCGCGAGCGGAGTAACGAAGGCCAATGAGAATGGCCCGATGGCTCGTAAATTCGTGAGGGACACCCACGTAAGATCGTCGGTGTCGTCGGATGAGCCTCGGTGGGCTTTAATCTCGATTTTCATGGGAACCGGTGGCGATCACTGGGTGCATCCAGAAGCACGATCGCTCACATATAGCTGCTCAGGCGCCGCTCAGTGAGCATTTTTTTATGTACTGGATATACGCTCACCGTTTGTATATATATAGTTACTTTATTTATATGACACATAGAGGTTAAAGCGAATTCTACATTACAATTTGTAATAATGAATAGGCTTATTCAGTACATGATTTTACAGTGATAGTATATGAATACAGTTTGATGATTTTGGAAAATGAAAGTGAAGATGATAATATTATTAAAATTATTATACAAGGTGAAAATGATTTATGTGAAGATATTTTAATAAGTCGTAGAAGTTTCCATATTCGCAATGAAAATTATTTTGAAAATATAGTTCCACAATATTAGGTAAAATCAGGTAAAATAAGCTCAGTCAGCGGTGTGAGCGACTGAAAACTACGCTCACAAAAATGGCGACCGCTCACTGGGAAAAGCTCACAGAGCGTTTACATCCAAGAAACAAATCTAGGGTGTTCAGTGAACGCTCAGTGAGCGATCGTGCTTCTGGATGCACCCACTGTGTCGAGAGGCAAAGGGGTGGGACGTGTGAGAAATAAGGGAGAAGAAGAAGAAGAAAGAGAGAAGGAGAGATAAAAGAATTGGAATGAGAGGGACAACTGGACGTAAAGGGTTGGCGAAGAGACGCGAGAAGAAAGGGAGCGTCGCGACGAAAGCAGTGGAAAGTGAAGAAGTAGGAGGTCGGGTGCTCCGTATAAGAGGGACAAATTAGTGAGCCGAATTGAGCGATTAATTTTATGGCAACGGCCGAAACTTACGGCTCTCACGGTCTCAAGCATAAAGCTTCTTTATGGGTATAACGTGATGCCGGAGGAAGCTTCGTGCCACCAAAGTGCTTTGCCCTTCTCCCTGTTCCTCGTTTTCATCAGAGGCCACCCAAGATCATTCACGAGGGTTCCAAGATATTATCCAGCGCACTGATTTTGGCCAAGGAAAAGAGAAAAGTTGGGTGAGTGGTCCGCGTTACAATAATTATTCGCGGCATGTCGTACTGGAAATTTTGTAAATTGTATGTATTTCTAAAATATATTTACAGATACGTAATTTTTGATATCGCTCTTGGAAACTATTCGTAAACCAATCACGTACAATTAGAAATCGAAGACCTGAGAAAACATACTCGTTTATGTCGCGTAGTTTTGGATATTCACGAAAACCGATTCAGTGTTATTCGCGCATCAGAAAACATTCGAAAGATATTCCGAGAAAAAAGATCTGTTTGTTTTAGCTCGTTCTCATAGTTACGCGTTATGCTACAGTGAAGAGATCAACAGGAGAGGCGCCATGTCCAAGGATCCTCTCAACGCGCCCGGGGTAAAAAAGTATCGCGTGAGCGGAAAAACTGAAAAGCGTGCAAAACAACGATATGTCTCCTCAATTGACCCTTTCATCGACTCTTGCCGCGTCTTATTGTGTCGTCGCGTGCGCGTGCCTATTCTGCACGCAAGCGTGCATTCGTGAGTGTGCCTGCCTGCCTCATTCTCAAGACCTTCCTTGTTTGGAAATCACGGCCACGCCAATCATCGCACCCAACAGTCCCGTGCGCCTGCCATTAAGGACGAATCACGACGGGGCGACGAGTCCTCGTCGTTCACGCGATAAGTCGCCAGGATCTTGGCGCCAGGATTCCGCCAGCTCGCATCGCACTAATGAACGACGAGAAACGAGGAGGTATGCTTCTTCGCATAATGCGTGGTATTTCGTAACGATGATTTTCCACTCGCCGATTCATTCGTCTCTGTCCCTTCATCTGTTTCTCCTTCCTGTCTTCCTCCGCTCTTTCCACGATTTCCCTCCAATTTTTATCTACCTCTTCCTCTCTCCCACTTTATTGTACCATTTCACGTGCACCGCTAATTACAACGGTACTCAGAATCGATTGTCCGTATGACAAAAAAACAACATTGTAAAAGTGGACCATTTTTATTGGAATGTTTGGACAACTTTCATTATTACCAGTCCACTGTGCTTATCTTCTCTTGCTATATCTGTCTATCCGTCTGTCTGTTTCTACCGTTGTCCATTTATCTCCATAAGCCTCCTCGTCTTTCAGATTACGTAAGGCGACGCCGGCGTCGCGCCGCCAGCTTTATGAATGACGATGAGGAGTACGCGTTTCCTCGTTAGCATTGACTCGCTAATTCACCGATAGGATCTCACCTCCCCGATTAACCGACGCCACGGGTATCTCGCCGCCTCCCTTCCTCTCAGTATTTAGACGTTTCCCTCGCAAGAAGCGGAATGATTAATTGACGGCTAAGCGTAATTAAGGCGCAGCGGTCGCGTGAATCGGCGTCCTTTGATCTTTTACGCTACCGCCGACGCCGCCGCGCCGCTTCTGTCGCGACGATGTCAAATGGCGCTTCGAGGGCATCGCGATTTTTCCAATAGAATCTCTCAGATGGCTGGTAATGGAAACAAATCAAACGTTACCGTCGCCATTTCCGTCGTACGATTATTCAAATGAGAAACTTAATCCATTGGATCGAACTGATTACATAGTAGATCGACGATTAATGTCCGACACTAGAATTGTAGAAACACGTCGAATTAATACGTCGAGCTACTTTCTGATACTGATTAAGATAATTGGAAAAATTAGTTCACTTCCTAGGTTCTTTTCACCTTCGGCATCGGTTCACTGCGAATGTTGACGAATCTAATTGCATACAATAGATTAGACGACGCAAAGTGACTTTTAACAAGTAATTCGTACATTCTATCTACACGGATAAAAAAGAAAATCGCTAAAATCTGAGACACGATTTCGGAGCAACGAATTAGCTTGTCCTGCGAGTCACGAAGCGCTCTGAATTCGTTCGCACCTTTAAGTAGGTCGCAGTGCGAGGACGCACGCTTTCCGTGAAGAGGCTCCTTCGTATGCACACGATTATCCATGCAGTCACGATGCTAAGCCCGGCGCGCACGTTTTACCTGGAAAGGGGCTCACTCGGGCGCAATTTCGATGACAATTAATTGCGTGCCACTTGGCTCTTCTCCGTCTAATCCACTCACGTGATTAACGATCAACGGTTCGTTTCCGACTCGATTAACGGAAGATCGTTGTTAAGCCGCGAGGACTCGCACTTTTGAAAATTCAACGGATTCTCACGTTTTGCTCGCGAGTTATACTAATCTAAATAGCTATACAATTTTAATGGGGAACTCGCTAATATTTATTACGATGAGCATAATGTGAACTGGTAGAACAAACATTTAGCTTCGAGAGCTGCAGTTCCTGTTTGCATTATCGTTGGGTGAAGGTCGTTGGCGCGAGCAAAATTCTCATAAAGCGAGTCCTCGTGAACACATCCGACTTCCAGGGTAAAATAATTTCCACGAAAAAATGAAGTTCGGTGCGTGGGTGCCCCTCGACCACCGATAATCACTATTTTTAGAAACTCTACCTGATAAATCTTAGATTCACCCAGTTCCCCACTGAGCCCATTTCAAACCAGAAGGATTACAACCATAGCTCACGTTTCTCTCACTTTTTCTTTACCTTCTCCGTCTTTCTCTCTCGTAACAATAATCCAAGGTTTCGCAAAATTTATGCGATCGACCGGATGGTCCCTTCGTGCCCGATCGCTGCCCACGGAGGATTTTACCATCATTATGTTAATCGTTATGTTAATGCGGGGGCGCGTTCCCCGCCGTAGGGACCCTGACCGTCTAAAATCCCTCGGTATTTCACCATTTAAGGTTCGTACCCTTTGTCCACGATAATTCGCCATTCGTGAGGGTGGCTTGGGGCCCGACGCTTGTGACGATGCCGACGTGAGGTACATGAGAATCGCCATATAATGCAGAAATTCGTCGTGCCCGTCTCTCGCTTCCACAGTTTTTCCAAACTCTCACGAATTCTCGAGCCTTTTCTGTCTAATCCGCGAGGAACTTTGGCAGTCACGGGACGCCTCCGGAAGAATGGAAAGTTTCTTGCACGAGCGTGGGTGGTCGTCGATAAATTTCAGACCAGGTGGAAACGGTTTTTTCTCATCATTCTAAAATCACCGAAGTTATTTTGTTAATCGTTCGTGTTTCTCCACCACGAGCACGAGGAAACTTTTTCTTCCGCATAGAGGTCGAAGACCCTGCGCTCTCGAGAAGGAAAATTCATCGAGAGTATCGTCCACCGCGAGATCCTGCACACGCGAGTGCCGATAATGCAAACTCCATTAACGTCTCGTTGGTGGTTAAGGCAAACAAGCCCCTCCTCCCTTTTCTCTCCTTCCTTCATCGGCACGTCGGATCCACTTAAATTCACGGAGGATGCTGGGCGGCGGGTAAGGACTTTCTTTATAATGGCTTAATCCATCGGACGCGAGCCCCATGTGAGACTCTCTTCGCGCAACTGGTGCGCGCGTGCTAACGTGTTATTTAAACCGATCGAACCTATCTCGATCCGCGCGAGCATCACGAAGGGTGCGCGAGATTGCTTCGCCCTTTTCATTTCCTTTACATTTTTCTTTTTAATCATCCTTCTCGGATTTAATGGAAATCTGCGAGCTCCTCGGAACGCCAATGTAAACAGAATTAAAGACGCTTACGCGAGAGTTCTAATTAACCATTTGGGGTGCGAGACGTTTTTCTCGGGTTAGGGGTCAATTCCGGCTATTAAGTTTCTCGATACGAACATATCGTCGACGAAGCTCGAAGCGCGGAAATAAAGAAAGAATACGATTCTTAGCGCCCCGTCATCTTGCTTATCGTATAAAAGTCCTAACGTGTTATTTAGGGCTGGCTTTAGCTTGGACGTCCTATATTAGAGGAACAGAATCGCCTCCTTTTCCCTTTGCACTATTCCTTATGAAGTTTTAATGGACATCCATGCCCCGTGCGATTCTCCAGTGTCAACAAAATGAAGATTCTCAGGGGTCCGGAAGATGAGGTCTGGCTTCACGCCCATCGATGCTTAATTATCGAGATTAGCTTCTCTCTCCCTTACCGGGTGAACTTCGATCATCGTCATAGTCTTCGACCCGCCCACCGATGTGCGACTACCGGTTTGGCTCATTAAAGACGCCGGGGAAAATATTTTTAGGATACCGTGGGTATTCGTGGTCGCGGATGCATCGATCTTGGAGTCGCTCCAAATGGTCATGAGCGCGACCCAATTTCGTACGAAGAGCCAACGGGACGCGACGTATTTTGTCGGCGTCGTGCGAATGGCGTTGACGAAGGATTTCGGCAAAGTGAAATTGCTTTTGTCTTCGAATTTGACAATGCAGCGAATGAGAGCTGCGAAATTTCGAAGAGGACGAGAGAAGAAATGAGAGAGAGAGAGAGAGAGAGAGAGAGAGAGAGAGAGAGAGAGAGAGAGAGAGAGAGAGAGAGAGAGGAGATATAATTAAGAAGAAAAAAATTGAAAGATCAGGAGTACCTGGAAATTTGGCACGATTCCAATATTCCTCCACTCAAAAATTAGAAGGATCTCTTGATAAACAACCAGAGCGAATCTGTCGATCCAGAGGATTTGGAATCACGCCAGAGATCGAGTTCAATGAAACGAGAAGCGGTATACCCAACGGAAGCGATATGTTCCCTACAAGTTATCGCCGTCTTCACTCACGTCGTCGTCGTCTTCCTCATATCGATTTCACGATATCGAACGAGCGTGCTTAATCGTCCTGCTTCGAGATACCGAAAAAGCATTGGAGTTTCCGTCGTCCAACGTCGATCCATCGCGAACGGTTCACTGGCCGGGCAAAGCTACTGAGTTATATATAAAGCTACCAAATATTTTACCTACATTGATTCCCTCTCGGCGTGACTCCCCAAGTTTTGAATATTATTCCAGTATTTCTTCCGCGCGTTACACGACTTTAGTTAAGTATTCTTAACGTAATAATACGAAAGACAATAAATACAGTTCTTCTTCTCTATACTTTCTTCTCGTGTCTCTCTCCATTCGCAACCTGACCAACGCTTAGAATTCGTATTATGCAAAAGTTATTCTCTTCGTCTCGCGACACCCAAATGCCATTTTCAACTTGAAATTTTCCGTTTCAACGTGCTCGGTCAGTCTTCCTCGGTGGATCTCAAATGAACTTGGAAGTGTTCCAGCTTTTCGCGAGGAGCGCGATTGCCTTCGCGGCGTAGACTACGCCGTCCCACCATGGGAGTAATATTCTCTTCGCAGACGAACTTCCCGGAATTAATTAGCGGTCACGCTCTGCTCAGCCGCTCCGTCGCCTCTTCCTACGAGGCGACCAAAATCGTCGCAGGTCAGACCGGAAATCTGCGGACCCATTGATTTGTAGCCGCGAATCGTGGCGGCTGGACGTCGCGACGCCTAATTTCTGTGCGCGCACACGATGAATCCCATCCGCTTAATATCCGCACGATTACCCGATGCTCCCTGCTTCCACGACTATTTTCCATGTCTGGGTTTCATGGTAAATTGAAGTACCTAATTCGTTCTCGAGTCGTTGCGAGAGAACGAGGAGACTAGAGATCTGTGGGTTGACGAAGCTTGAAGGGGAAGGAATGACCGTAGAATAAAAAAATTAGGCCAAGTTTGTAAATTCGCTTCCTAGTTGTGATCCAGAAATACTCGAGAGCCTGGACTTCGCCCCGTTATTTGGCAACTAAGTGCGGTGCAACGTTGAATTTCTGTTATCATTGCGCCAGAGTCGATTTACTTGGCACGGGAAGTGGTCAGTTGACGGTAAGGTGTCAGGTTATCCCGTGTAACACTGTAATTTGCCAATGAATCGCTAAATTATTTCTAAGATGTTGGTTTAGAAATTGGACGAAGCTGTGGGTCCTGCTGTGCATTATCCCTTGAAAAGCGGATAATTCTAATGATACTATATTTATTGTTTAATTAAAGTAAGTGCAAATGATTCTTTGACTTGATGTATCTTTAAATATGATTTCGAGACAGGTCAACCATTGACAATCTCTTCTTCATTGCATCCAAAATTATTTCTCCTTGCACTTACTTTTTCAAAGAAATTGAATTTTTCTTCTTTTCTCCTCACACTCTCGAACTCCCGACCCGTTTCGAAATTGCGCATTCGTAGGCGCTTCGTTTGGTTGGCCTTAAGGACGGCACACGAGTGAACGATTATGAGTCACCGACTGTCTCGTCGGGTCAGTAGTTTGTCGATCCTCGTTGCCCCACCATTTCTCTACCGGGTATGTAACACCGGTGCCTCCCAATCACTTTAAATGTCCTTTTTTTATCGGTTATCGGACATACGCGCCCTCCATTGTTATTCTCGCGCGCGGAACGCCAGCGATAGCGCGTACTTATCGTGTTACCAATGCAAATTGAAAAGAAGTCACTTCTTTGTCACTTTCCTCGCAACAATCTTTCGCGCGTCTCTTCCATTCTTTCCCCATAAGATGTGTTTACGAAGTTAACATAACCGAATTCACGTCACCCGCGGCTTGTGAAATCCCTATAAAGCAAGCGAATGCCCTGACGATGTGTAACACACGCGATTCTGCGGTACGCAAATCAGGGCTAACACCGAACAAAGTGACGCGACATAACTCGTTTCGCAGCTCAAACCCGTCTCTAGTCACCGGCGAACTAAAGACGCCCCTTCTCGGAAGTACTATTTATCGCGCCGTTCTTCGTGCGAGATGAGAAGGAAAGGAAAAAAAAGAAACGCATTCTTTATTGAGACCACGCTGGAAGCGGCATGAAAGATTAACGCCCAGTCTCGCGAGACGCACTTTACAAGCCTGCCCGCGCGCCGCGTCCTCGCCATCTTTACGAACGCGCGCCACAGGCTCGCGGTGTCAAGAGCGCAAAATTTGAACGGAGACGCGCGTACCCGTCCGAGCCGAAACGAACGAATTTTATGCCCGCGCGGTAACGAGCTTCCGCGGTAAGCTTTATGGGATTTATGGGCGCTCCTTGCGTGGTCAGGTGGTAAAGTCGTTCCTTAATGCCGCACCACGAACAGATCTTCGTCCTCCACTCTCTCCTTTTCTCTCTTCCTCTCTCAGCTCGCTCGTGCATTTCGACGAAACGGAACGTAAGACATGCCGCCAGAGGGAACATCGGACGAGTCAGGGATAAATGAAGAGAGGGTGGAAGAAATGAGAGAGAGAGAGAGAGAGAGAGAGAAAGTGCAAGAATGTAACGTCGGTGAATTTGAGCAAAAGGAGAAAAGGAGCAAGAGAGCTGGTAAGAAGAATGAGAGAGAAGAGGAGTAAAATAGAAAGGAGAAAGGCGTGAGGGGAGAAGACGAGAATGCGCCAAGGGGATGGATATAGGGAAGCCAGTTGAAAGCAGTGGAGTTAAAAATGAGGAGAAAGGGGAGCGAGGCACAGATACTTCAAAAGTGCAGGAACGAAGGGAGGCGAGTGAGTAGAGAATGGCGATGGATGGGAAAAGGCAAAGGGATAATTTTGCTGAGCCGTGAAGTGCATTTCGCGCGGGCCATCCCGTTTCTGCGAAGTCTATCGTTTGTTTATTCGGAAGGAATGGCCTGCGAGTAAGCCGGAGAAAATTGACGAAGGCACAAAGGAACTGAGGGTCAAGATAAAGAAAGTCTCGTTGAAACGAATTACATCTACGATGGTAGCACGAGCGCGAAGTAGCAAACCATCGTGTTTCTCGCGGATCTCAAGGCTGCACGCGATACGCAGGCAGTCCCTCCACCTCCTCAGCTGTTTCTTTTATTTTCTTTCCAACAATCCAACAAGCACGTTCATCGTCTCAAGCATGCCGCTTTCGCGTTAGTCAGCTTGACAGCTCGACCCCAATCGAGTCGCAAACCGATGCACCTCCACGGTAGCTTCGGCATCCGATCAAGAGCCAATCACCATATACTTCTCTATTTTTGTTTTCAATTGTCGAGAACACGTTCATCATTTTCGAGAATTTTCTTCCCACCGTTCTTAGTCCTCGTGTCGTTGTAAAATATCGCGCGCTAACGGGTCGAGGAAAGAATTACGGCGTATCGCAAGCTCGTTGGGCCACATTACCTAATGAAACATTTTCGTTGGGAGCGCATGTTCCGTGCTTCGCGTAGTTAATTAAGGGGAAAGGTACGACGAGAAAGGAGAAAAAAAAGAGAAGGGACGAGATTATTCCAGAGAAAGCAAGGCCACGTAGAGGATATGTCGTTACGATCGCCGGAGCCGTGGACATAATGGAGTAATAAACGATCGCGTAATAAGGAGAGATATATCGTGACGGTGGTGACGCTTGTGGCGAGCGTCGCTACGCGCGGTTGTCGATGGGCAAAAGGTTTCGCGTGAAGTGGAATAGCGTGGGAGTGGCGGAAACGGTTTGTTTGTAAAGCGTGAGTGAATCATTAGCAATCGTGACGCAATTGACGAGCTAATTACTCGAGGAAAGGATCCTTTTCAGATTTCCTTCGTTTGGTCTTACGCGTCCTCCTGCCCTTCCCCTCCATTCCTCTTCGCTTCTTTCTTTTTTCGCCCTCTTAATAATTCTCAGCGCTCTTCTTGCTTTCCTACTCTTTCTCTTTCCTGTTAATTCTTCTTCCTTCCTCGTTCGTCCTTCTACCTTGAAATTTCTACGTGATTTGCTAAATTAGAAGGCACGAAAAGTAAGGCATATGAGAAGAAAAGGATAAAACGTATGAGGTGACGCACCGGGTCTTATCTGTTTGGAACTAACGACCCTTTCCGACATATTTAAAACTACACAGTTTTAAAGCACCTTGACAACTGGGGTACTTAACGTTATGCGCGATACTGGCATCGATTCTTTTACAAGCAGCATGAATAAAAAAATCTTTAACACGTGCGAGATCGTATCGATCGCGTGGGTAGCGGCCTGTTTCAGGACGATCGCTTAGATTGATCGAGATACTCGATTCTCTAGTAAGTAAGTAACGCATTAATTCGCGTTGAATGTATTTCCACGAATGTCGCCTCGAAGCTCCTTACGTACACTATCACGACGGAAATAAGCAACGACACTGATGATCGAAATAATCACGCAATCTTCTTCGTGCTAATTATAGAAATTTAAAAATTAATATACGTTGGTCTAATGAGAGTTCATTGTGTACAATAACGATGAGGGAATATGAGTATAATTTTTCTATTTTTATTAACACGAACATGCTATAAAATTACTCCAACGAGAAATTTGCTCGCATTTAAATTAGCAAATGCTTCGCTCCAATTTAAATCGACTTTGGCGATTTGTAAATATCTTCGATTCGCGAGAAATGCTGGAAAATTCATTCTAAATTCTCATTCCTCGTGAAATGAGAATGTTGGAGAAATGAAAATCGATACTCGCGCGAATAGGTCGCGCCTGGAGCGATTGGCTGGCTAGACACGCGTAAGAGGCGGCAGAACGATAAAACGACGGAAAAGTTGTGTTTAAGGGTAAACAGACTTCTATATCGAGAGGAAAGATTAATGAGATCCTCTGTCGTATCCTCGACGGAGCTTGATAAGTTCGCGGAATTGATCGGAACCGCGAAGTCCACGCTATTCAATCGACAATTTTGCGTTGATATGTCGTTCGCTCTTACGTGCGCGCTCCACGAGGAGAGGCCAACATTTGCGCACCATCCTCTTATCATCGGCAGATTTAGCTTAATCGCGAGAAACGCGAAACGCATGTCACGCACAATCGTAACACTGTGAACTTCAAGATAGATTCGCGGGAACCTTCGCCCGAGCATAAGCGAAGCGAGATCGTTGCAATTGCGGTAACGCAAGTACTGAATCGCGTAATCACGGAAGTGAACTAGTGACGTAAAATCGGCAAGAAGAAAATTAACCGCAAGCCTCCGGAAGAGCCATCGGACTTAAATTGTGACAGGAGTAAATTTCGTCGTAATCCGGGCCAAAAGTAATATCGTTGAATCTAAGATGAAATTTTGGAATAAATTGCAATTGAACGATTCTGAAGTTATAACAATGCAATTTTCTGACGTCACTGTTCCGAAACTTCTTACTGTGCCAAGCAAGAAAATCTACAACACGGCGACACGAGGAGATTTCTTGAAATCTTCGAAACAAAATTTCCCTACGCTCTCGTCCCATCTCATTTTAATTCTTCCAGCGCCGAATGCGTTCTGGAAATCTTTTCAGATCTCCGCTTCGAGATCGTCCTCTTTGATCGGCCGACAGGGAGTCCCTCGCGCGTCGTCCAAGAAAAGAAGGAGGAGGAGAAGAGCGAGAAGGGTCCAGGAGAGGAGTCGACGTTGGGAATTGCTCAATTACCCCGCGAAGCGATTCTTGTCCCACCGCCGCGTTCCATCGACAATTTACCTTCTCCGCTAGACGGACCATTCTCGTGGACTCGCGGCCTCCCGCTTCACTTTTGCAAATTGCCGCAAAAAGGGGCGAACGACGAACGCGACGAAGGATCTCATCGTCATCGGCGCGCACGCTCTTTAATTAGGACGATTAAACGATTAACAAATGCCGAGAGTTACTGAAAAAGCGCTCAAAAATTCACGCCACATCACCGATTAATGCCAATGATTAAATCAGGATAACGATAATTCGCTTAATTTCATTGCTTTTTTCTGCTGCACATTCGTGGCGCTTCTCTACTACATATATTTACATACATTCTTTTCTATCAAGAGGACGCCACTCTAATTATCACCATTGCTATTATCCTAAAAATATTTTCACCCAAACGCAATACGTATTCTTAGTCCACTCTACTACTACCAACCCCGGTTACGATCTATTTCAAACGACTTCTAGAATGCCATTATTGATGGAATTCGCCCAGGACGAAAATAATTCTGGAAATTCACGGGCTCTCGTTAATCAATGCACCACCCTTCTTCTCTGGCACCTTCTCTCACCGCTTTTCTAACCCTCCTCTCAGTTCTCTCCACGAGTCTTTCTACTCTCCTCCTTTTCACCATCCTCCTTTTCGAATTCCACCGACTGCTGGCGGCAGGCGCATTCCACCGGTCGCTCACGAAGTGATTGACAGTAATCGGACAGGCGATCCCCATTGAGTAATCTATTAAACGATGCTGGACTTTTGATCGTAGGGCGACTCGATCGCTTCGTCCAATGAATTTCGCCGCGATACCGAAGAGAACACGAGCGCCAGGAAACCGGTCCCTTCTCTGCCGCACGAGAAAGATTTCCCTCGAAGATTCGAGCTGTACGTGCTCTTCCACTCCACGTTTCCTTCTCTTTCTCTCTTCCTCTTCGTTTCTTCATCGTCCGCTTCCCTTTTCGCTCTCTCCCTCTCTCTCTCTCTCTCTTTGTCTCTCTCTCTTCCACAGTTATACCCTTCCACCTTCCATTACTTCCTTTCCACTCCTTCGTTTCACATTCGCAAGGGACCTTTCCTTTCCACTTATTTCTCGCTCTCTCGCGAGAGAATCCGCGAGTGCAAAGAAGGGAAGGAGTGAGGACATACCACCGTCTCGTTACGAAACCACCGGATTTACGTGTCGAAATTTATTACGACAGTTGCGCGTCCTCACGGGAGCCAATAAGGTGGTAGGTAGCCCAGGGCGGAGTGATAAACACGCGCTTCGCGATCGCGCGATTGCGCTCGATTTATGCGCGAGAAAGAACGGTGGAAGAAAACGGGTAAGGTGGGATGCCGAAGTTCATTTGTCGAGGCAGCCGATGGGAAGAAATCGCGATGGGCCCTTCGTTTCCGGAATTTTTCATTTCGGGACGTTTGTTCGTAAGGAAGAAGCAATTACCGTTGAAATTTCTATTACGCGAAATATTTGGCCATCTGCCTCGGCACTCATACAACCTTCCGTTGAAATAAAAGTATTCTTGGCTACTCGCGTATTATCACGATTATCACATTAAAGGCGGGGGATCTTGACTAAAGTATGCTAGGTAACGCGGCGTAAATCGTAGTACTACGACTCCCGCCTTTAATGTATTATCCGAATTATCCAATTCGAGCTTTATTCCGCACAAACTTTCTGAAACTCGCCGATTCTAACGTTCCATCGACTCCGTCGATTCTCCCGGTTTTATCGAACCCCCTGTATTCGACTCTGTCAAAAGTTTTGCTTCCATTCTCTCCGATGATTCCTTCGGTTCATGATTAGAAACTGCTTTAGCTATTCACATATAACGCATGATTGTTCAAACAGTTGATCATTCCGCGATTAAGATCACAGATCACAGATAACTCGTATCGATTTAACGAAACTTCGCGAACTCGTCCCTTTTTCTCAGAACTTACAAACTTTCTATCGAACCTTCTGCCTTCGATTCTATCGAAACTCCTGCTTCTATCCTCTCCAACGATTCCTTCGGTTCGAAGGTACCAAAGATTCCAAGGGTTCCACGGGTTCCACCGGCTCTCCATTACTTGCCGCGGTTCATCGTCTCCGACGATTCTATCGGTTTCCACGAGAAGCCAATGGCGGTTTCCTCGAGCCCATCGGAAGAAAGCCGAGCCGGGAGAGCCTCGTGGTACCTTCTCGGTTCCATTGTATCGACCTTGGGAGTGGAGATAAAGATCGAGACTCTCGAGACGGGCCCGGTTACACTCGCCTTACCTCGGCCAAGGAATTCTTATCGGCGAAACTCCTTCCTTCCTCCACCTCTTTTCCCTCGTTTCCTCTGCTTCACTTATTTTCTCGATTATCCTCTAATCTCTTCTCTTGCCCTCGCCAAAAATAAAAAGAAGAAAACAGAAATAAACCTCGCACCGTTTGCTTCTCAGCGCGCGCGTGCGTCAATCTCGAAGTACCCGCCAAGATCATCGTTTGGTTCCACCCCAATGACCTTGACAGTGAAAGTGAACATTACGATAACTCCAAAGACTCTCATCTCTCTCTTTTTTCTTTTCTCCCCTTCACGCTTGCGCACCGTCGGCATCGTCCGAGAGAGAAGAAGCTTCTGGTCACGCTCGATGAATTCGAACGATCGTCGACGACGCCTGGTTCGCATCGATCGTTTTGGATCGACCTTGGCAATGCGGCGGCGCCTCGCGGTATCGCGCCGACACGATCGTGCCAGACGCCTCTCCTCGGCGTCGAACCCGAAACGACGGCGACGTGGCCCGTCGATCCTCATCGTCGGGCGCACCTTTGCATATAGCGTCGGCCTCAAGATGCCCCGTCTCTTTTCTCTCGCTTCCATCGAGATTCGCTCAACAAAGAGAGAGATAGAGAGAAGAACGAGAATGCACTCGAACAGTTCCGAGAAACGTTTTGAACCGAGCAACCTGTGCCGTGACGCCCTCGCGAATCCGCGCCGACGTTTATTAACGTCCGAATATCTGCTGCGTTTCGAGGCAGAGACCGTTCGAGCGACGTCTTTTCCCTTTCTTCGTCTGGCCACACCAACGTTTCTTCTTCCTCTTCCAACCTTCTCTCGGTTCCTATCCTCGTAATTTCTCCTTCTCGACTATCGGACAGGACAGGATTAGATCGACCTTGGCAATGCGGACTGAAACGATAAATCCCTCCCGGACCTACGTCGAAGATCTCAGAGCCGTACGGCGTTCGGCATGCGGTGAGGGTTTTAGGCGCCGCGGATTGTGCCAAGCGCCTAGACTCCGTTAAGTTTTCGTTCGCAGGTATAAACGTGATCTAGATGATTATGACGACGAGAGACGTGATTACTGGGCGTGAATGCTTCTTCGCGGACGATTGAAATAACGAATTGGACAGCGTTGATGGACCCGGTCCGAGAACGCTTCTTGGAATATTCGGAAGGTGTGTTACTCTGGCGCGAATAACGTCGCGTTTTGTTCATTCGTGGATGTAGTTGTCAATCGAGGATTGTCAACGAACATCGCTAAACGTTGATAATAACCGGATCATCTCTGGGTCTTTACAGTAACAGAAACATCCTTCGATTACGATTATTCGAAGATATCGAGAAATATCAGCGAGCCGTTCCACTTCCGCTACTTCGTTCAACAGCTCGAATCGAACCGCGCTCGTAATCGTCGAGCCTGAAATCCTCGTATCGCGAAAAAAAGTTGCTTATTGGGTTATCGTTGCTCAAGATTAAGTAGCAACGAGGCGCCGTTCCTTTTCTCCAGCTCAACACTGATACTTCAACGTATCCTAAAGTTTCGCCATTATTCTTTCACTCTTGTCACGCGTCTTGCGCAAAGTTTCACGCACCCTGACGAAAGAGAGAGATCTCACGGCGAGAAACGTGATTCCAATTTTCATATCGAACATTCGTAAGAACCGTTTAACGACCCCCGCAAGAAAATAATTGCGCGTTTCCTTCGAGGCACCCATCTCGATTGGTTCTCCCCATCTGCGCGGCACAGAAATCAAAAGAATAACGATCGAAGAGAAAGACTCACCGCATTGTTGACGTCCGCCTGCATCTCAGTGTCGTCCTCGACTCCGGCCTTGATCAGATCCTCCTCCTTCTCATTGTCCCCGGCATTCAGGTAGTCGTCGTAATCCTGCTGCTCGAGGCTCTTCGTCTTGGCCTGCTCGTTTCTCGCTTCCTTCCTCTCCTCCTGGTGCTTCCGTTCGTTGGCCTTCGCCGCGCTCCCGGCGTCGATGATCCTCGAGACCTTCCGATGATCCTCGCGCAGGGACGTAGCTGCCGTTCTTGGCGCAGACCCGGGATAACCCACGGTAGTAGCCACAAATGGTGGACCAGGCGCGTTGATCTTGGCACGATGATCGTGACCAAAAGGTGACACCGAGGCGTTACTCCGAACTGGATCGTAGCGAAAGCTACCGAGACCGTCGTGCTTGGAGTACTTCACCGACTGGATGTTTCTGTAATCCCTTTTGATGGTCGGTCGACTCGTGCTTGGTGGATCGTCGGAAGTAAGTCTCCTGATGATGTCGTCGTACGTCTTCAAAGGAGGGTTTCTGGTCTCGCTCTTGTAGAAGTCATTGTCGAGCTCATCCTCGTCGTTCTCATCCTCATTGTCCTCGCTCTCAGCGTCCTTCCAGATGTCCTCCTCCTCAGGATCGTCCTTCTCCCTCTGTTGATCGGTTAAGCGATCGTCCTCGAAATGATTCTCGTACTCCTCGTTGTCCTCGTGAGCTTTCCTTCGAGGAGGATTCTTCGAGAGTATCACCTTAGAGGGCTCCGAGAGATTGGATTGTCTTCTTCGTTCGTCGAACCTCGACTTCTTCGAGGCAGAACGACGATCCTCAAGGTCATCCTCCTCGTACAAATGATTTCTCTTGGATCCTGTTAATTTACGATCATAGCGATCGTAGTGCCTGCTCTTCCACTCCCTTCTCCAGCTGTTTCTGTGTTTCTTCGAACTTCTCCACCAAGGTTTCTCCGGGTTCCTCTGGTACTTTCCGCGCGACCTTTCGTAATCAACCGCGTCCTCGTCTTCGTCCTCTTCGCCCAAGTAAGGGTCGTCCTCGTAATCGTCTGCAAGTGCCGAGTGGGTCTCGCGTCGAGGTGCGCTACTTGCTCGGAAGCCTCGGTGGATCCTTCCAAGGCTGTACCTCGATGGAGTTCGTCTTTCGTTTTCTTCATTGTAGGACCACCCAGTGGCGTGGTGACCCGAGCGATGATGATACCTAGGAGATCTGTGACGGCTTTCGTAGCCTCTTCGATGCTGATCCCGATGATCGGCCCACCGAGAACCACGAGGATACCATTTCTCTTTGTACGACCTTGAAAGCTCGTAATCCTCGTCCTCCTCATCGTCATCATCCTCCTCCTCCTCCTCTTGCACCCCTTCCTCTTCTTTGAATGGATCTTCCTCTCTCTCGCTCAGTGACTCCTCGTCCTCGTAATTCGCATCTCTAGACCACGAAGACGGTGATTCTGGTTCTTCGCCTTCGCGATCGGAGGCGGGAAGGAGCCCGCGATCTCGATGATCGTGGTTGTGACGATGATGATTGATGTTGGTTCTCCTAGTGATGGCAGACGGCTCGTGCCTATGCCTGTGCCGATGCCTCGCCAAGTCTCTCTCCTCGTCCTCGTCGTTCCCGCGTTGCTGACGATACCTGCTGCACTCAGCCGCGAGGAGGCCGTAGGCCATCAGCAGGGCGAGGATCAGCGGAAATCCTCTGCTCGTCATTTCGCGTCTCTCGAAGCTCTCGCACTCGCCCTCACCTCACCTCACCTCGTCTCGTGCCACTCGAGGAATTCACCTTACATCCTATCAGTTCCTGGCTCGCACCCACGAAAGAAATTTTTTTTCTCACAAGCCCACGAACAATCGATCTCGGCTTCTTCGAGCGCTCGATGATCGCCCGGCCTCACTTCAGGAGCTCATGCCTGCTGTCGATGATTAGCTCCGATTCGAAGCACCTCCTGATCACTCGATTCTTTGTCGATCGTGACATTAATGATCGCGATTCTAGCTTTACGACTGAGCGCACGATTTTCTTGGAAATTCTTCTTCCACGGTCTCCGAAGGATCTTTTGATATTCACTGGACGATGCACGTGGGGAGTCGCTTAAGGCACTCGCGCTTCCTCCGACAGACTCTCCCTCCACACGCAGACCTTCCTTGGCCAATTTCCAGCTACTTCTTCGTGAAGCGATGAAGTCCGTTGCAACGGTTAATCGCGACTGTGGTAACGTGCGCTCCTCTCAATATTCATCCCTCGTAATAGTCGTTTGTCCCTCTCGTCAACCCTGCGCGATCCTCGCCGCGTTGTCTCTCGTCTCTCCACTTTCTCTTCTTTTCTCTTGCTTCGGGTCTCGTAGGAGGAAAACGTGAAGTTTCTGCGAGGAGCTCCACCGATACGCAACAGATTTAAGAATCTTAAGAATCCTCCAACATAGCGGGTGGATAGAAGCGAGAGAGAAGCTTTCGGTGGCTTTCGTGGTCAAAAGTGATAATCGAAGAAGCTGTGATAGAAAAAATATTATCGCGAACACGATCGTGGGCTTCGCGCGTGAATGTCTCGTGCGTCTCGTTAGCACGCGTGCGGGTGCACGCCGAGCGGTCACGGTTAGATCAGGGACCGAATCGTATCGCGGACCGAATGTCGCGGGCGACTGAGGCCAGCCGCGCTCAGGCTGGTCGGCCTAAGAGATCGCGGAACGCATTGCGCATGCGTACGAGCGATGCGCCCTCCTGGGTCCCCCGCGCCGCCCCTCGCCCACTCGTTCCGACAGTCTCCGCGGAGTCTCCTCCAACACGGTCTCCTTCGTATCTTCCCGCGGGAGAGAAGAAGGGAGCGAAAGCGTAGGAGAGAAAGAAAGAGAGAGAGAGAGAGAGAGAGAGAGAAAGAAAGCGAGAGAGGAGAGGGAGAGCGAGAGTTGGATGATGTTCCACGATTCTCCGAGGAAGCGCAGAAATGGAGTGGTCTATCTTCTGTGGCTTTGCAAGGCACGAAAGTTATCGATCGTATTTGTGGAAAGTGTTTGGTAAAGTAAGAAAAATGGGATTGAGGAGAAACGAAGTCTTGTGACTTACGCGAAGAGATAAGTGACTCCATTGGAAATCGAGTTGAAGCACCTGTTTAACACTTTGACTGCCACGTCGCCCGAAACTTTGTGACGTGTTGGTTAACTATCGGTAAGAATTAACTATCCTTCCAAATGTCAATTTCCATCTTTCATTATCAAGCACTGAAATTGTTACCCAAATTCGGGTGACATGGCAGCCGATGTGTCAATTCTTACGAGAATTCTTCTCACCCTCCTTATCGTCGTTCCCCTCTTTCCTTCCCTTTTATATACATAGCGCAATAAATCCGTCATCTCCATTCTTCTCTTTTCTTCCTGCCCTCTCTTCGACTTCCTCGCCCTCTCGTCAATTTAAATCTCACCCCTGAAAATTCACCTCTCAAAGAATTCTCTTTTCGGAGCAACTCCCCACCCATCGGATATTCAAGAGACCACCAGCAGAGCGAAATCTCTCACAACCCTCGCGCGTTCTCCACTTTCGTCTCATACCCTCCCACCATCCGCACGAACGTGCTACGAAATATTAAAACGCGATGGCAGTCGAGCTCCTCCGTCACGCACGGCCGGCCACCAAATCGCGCGGTACCATCCCGATTTTACGTTCGCCCGTGCGGGCGACATTCGGTTCGAACCGGCCGGCGTCGCCCTCTCCAGACGTTCCATTCACTTTTGCGCCGCCATTCAGAGATACTTCGTTGGCGGAGGGACGAGTGGGTGGAAGAGTAGAGTTCGAGGGGAGCACCAAAGGAGGCAAGACGAAAAGAGAAGGAGAAATACGAGGATAGAAGACGGTGGCCACGAAATCCGTTTGGCAAAAAGAGAGAGAGAAGAGGCGATCACAGATAGGATCGTTTCTCTGCTGGGCCTTACAACCGGTACAACGGGGACTGGTTTTTTCCTACGTCGGTGGAGGTCGCCTCGCGAGCTTTTTGTCGCTCGCTTAGGCCGCCCGACAGCGAGTGGCGACGGTGCTGGCATTGGCGACAGTGGTGGTAGTGGTGGTGGCGGTGATGCACTCTCGATAAATAAACACCGGTGGCGCGCCACCACGATCGAGTCGACGTCTCAGCTTTCGATCGTGGAGATATGAGAGTGAGGATGGTACCACGAGATTCCTCGCTGATTCTCCTTCCTCTCTTTGTACTCTTCCTCTTCCTTCTTCCATCCTGTCGGCCGTATGCTTCTTCCGACGTGACGGCGAATCGAAAGGTGAAAGAAAGCAAGCCCTGTTGTCATCCTGGTGTTGACGTGGGTTGCTCGACGAGGGCGAGTGGTTTGGAGCTTTTCGGTTGGTCGATCTCGTACGGTCGCTTCTTCGTTGTTGCGACAAATTTACGTTCCTCGTGCGATATGGTGTCCAAATGTTGAAATAAGCAACGTCAAGCTGGGTTACCTTCAACGTAATATCCAATAATGTGTCGTATAAACGATTACGCGATGTTTAACTTTAATAGAATTCTTTGATTTTCAAATCTATTTATAGTAGAATTTCCATCGCGCTTCTAAGTACCTTTCTTTTTGTCTCTTCGTCCTCTCTTTAATTCCCACGCAAAAGAGAGATAACATGTATACATAGATGTAGCGTAAGATGTGCTCAATCAAGTGCTTACATCTATGATCACTGCCCTGGAGCATCAAAGCGGAACGAAAGTTTACGATGACGTTTCGGTGTCAAAACTCTCGTCTCGATGCCCTTCTCACGTACACCTTCCGCGGCTTCGTAGTTTCACTCGGAGAAAGGCTAATTACCGTACGTCAATGTAATTAGACGCGGTGCCGGTTGCTCTAGCCGTTGCGACGCCTCGTGCGTACTCTTGAAGATTTCCTAATTGTTTCACCTTCACTCTCCATCAATCAGCTGGCTTTCCACTCGATCGCCGTCCATCCTTCTTGAATCACCATAAACGACTCGTTCCACTTACTCGTAGGTGACAACGTGTGGGTAGGTAATTCAGGAAATTAAGTTTAATGGAATGACGATTTGTTTTTTTGGTTTGAATCGCTTAACGATCCTCTTGATGCTAAACATACGAAAGTAGGTACTACTTACATTGCGTTCTGTTCGTATTCCAGAGACCTCTTCATTGCGACATTAGAATTTAATCGTGCATTGATACGAATCGACAGTTCAAGTGGACGAGCTCAACGTCCGTATATTACCGATTACAATTCGTCTGTGAATATTCTCCATTATCATTAGAGTTTTTTTTCTTCGACACGTAACACGGTTCCCATAGACAGATAACGTACCACTAACAAATATCCTTTGACCCGAAAGGAACCATCGTAGTTAACGGCGAGAAGTTTCACACGTTATCACTCAGCTCGTCGTCTATTTCACATAAACAATCGTAAAGTAACGAACATTGTCGGATTAGTGAAACACGACTGATATTCGATGGTACTGCCCCACAGTCCCGGAGGGTCTAAATCTCGTTGTTTGTATTAGAAGCCATGGCCTAGGAGAGAAGATTCTAAGCCTAAACGTGGCACGTGAAATTTCATCGGTAGATTCGTCGACACGAAACGTGTATTAGTCACGCCGAATTAAGCAGCTGCCTGTTCTGGCTAGGTAGGAATAGACGAGGCAAATCGTAAAGTAACGATATGTCCTACGCGTGCGAGCTAGCAAGCGGGAACCCGTTACGAATACTCCCGTATAGATTCCCATAAGTCACAGAGTCAAGGAACCGTGACGACTACGACGTTTCAGCCGCCACTTCGTGATTCGAATTGAAAACTTCTGCTCGATTCATCCCATTCGCACGTGATTGACGGCATTTCATGGTAATTTTGCGGATTTTCGGGACGCCGTATCGACTTATAGGCACGGAGCATGCTGAAGCATCCTCTCTCGCGACGAATAGAGAAATTAGTACGAACAAAGAAACTGAGAAATTATCTCGATGGATTATTAAGGCCAGTCTGCTTTATGCGCGCGTCATACTAATTTAGATGTTTTAATATTAAATAAATTATTGAATGTGCGTTATTTGGAACGAACAAATTAGTTCCATTAGTTCCGAAGAAATAAACGTCGAAGGTTTTTCACGATGTCGAGTAACCGTTCGTGAGAATCTTCTTGGCGTCGACGTTCGTCTAACGAAAACTCGCGAAAGATCCCGTACGTTGACACTTACACGTTTCCTGCGACAATCCAATGAGCTTTTGTCGTCGAAGGTTCGCGCTCGGGGTTATCGAGGCAGATTGTGCTTGTAGGTCACTTTGCCACTTCGGGGGACGATCGTTTCACCGTTCCTAGATTCGCGTTTATCCGGGTCGTGAATGTTTTATCGACGAGAAAATTAACACAGGGTAAACATTATTGTTGGCAACGGGCACAGATGGTGGAGAGTCGATATTGGAAATTGAACACGTACGTGTAAATAAATCATCGATTTTCCTGAATCAATTACTGTTGCTATTTGGGCGCAACGATTGCAAATATCGTAGAAGAAGGTCAATCTCGTCTCTTTCTACCTTTAAAATATCAATGAATTCGTTTGTAATGTAATCTTTGCTTCACCGAATTCGGTACGTACATCACTTCTTGCTCTTTCATTCACTTCGATTGGCCAACTGACGAATGGATTTTTATCCGACGATATTGATACACACTTGGCCAAGTACATGCTCATCAGGACACCTGCTGAGTGCGAACATAAAGGACAAGGGACGTCTCACGTTGGGGCCAGACTCTGATAACACGAATGACTTCTCTTCTGCTTACTCAAGGCCGCGCGCGAGCTCTACGAGGTGACCTTTGACATCGCGCAATCCTCCAACGACACCTCCTACAGCTTCGACGATCGTTTTCTTTCACCGAGACCTCCTCGCCTTGGAGCGCGACGCTTTATCCTTCTTAGAACGATCCTTTCCCTTCTCTCCAACCCCCCTTGCGCAATTTCGTCGTCCAGGCCGATTCTCGTCCGCGCGCTCCAAGGCGAACGCCCTCGCCGATCGTCAGATCGATATTGTTCCGTGAAGCCCGTGGTGTCAATGCAATCAGACTTTTCAGATTGATTCTACGGTTGCAGGTGTCAATAGAACCTCCAAGTAGGATGAAAACTACTGCGACTTTAATTTTTTTATGAATGACGCTTCATTTGTTTCATATTCCGGTTTAATTTGTTAATGGTTAGACCTGCCCCATTTTAGCGAATTATTCTACTTGGAAGTTGTATAGTATCGTCACCAGGGACTTTCTGAAATCACTTTTTTTCCTCCGCTATTTTACTGTTGCGGAATTAATGATTGTGGAAAGCTGAACATACTTTAGACGTCTATTGCTGAAGTCAGTCGCAGATGATCTTCGAAGAACAAATAATTGCCGGTTTGACCGCTGGATCATGTGATTCTCCAGATTGGTTTTGAATCTTGAAAGCCCGTACTCTTGTTTCTCTTGGGAATCACATGGCTTGCCGGGTTGCGATTGCTAGAGGAATGATGAAATTCAAACGTAATTACGGGAAAAAGGGCATATATCCGTAAATACGAATATCTTGATTTTGCAGAGAAGATTTTCAAATGTTATCGATTCGATGAAAATGATCTATGGGCGACATACATTATGAATAGTACGATTCCTATAAAGGGCACTTACCGGCCAAGGATTGTCCGTTGTATCTGTCTATGGTAAATTGGATTCAGGGAAACTTACGAAGGAAACTGTCTTCGATTAAAAGACTGGGAGTGTACAGAACATACGGTGAGAATAATATCGCGGTGAATTCTTCTTCGGGAATACTGGGACTGTGTGAACACGAACAAACATTTTAAACGTGCGCATAAAAGTTGGAATAAAAAATTACATTTAAAATGTAATTTAAAAATAACTGATACTAATTCACGAAGAGTAGCTTCGACAATCGCTATGCAAACAAATTTTATTTCTTTTCATTATCAAATGCAGCGCGCTGCGACGCTGTATCATACATTTATAATCCTTTGGCTTAAATATGTACCTTAAACGTAGAGTTACTAATACCATTTTGCTGCACCTATGTATCGGAGATATGTTGAACGCAGGTACAGGACACCAGTGAACACTAAGGATAGACGATTACGATGCCCTATGATGAAATCTTTGCATCACCTAATGGAACATCGTTTAAAAAAAAAAAAAATAGTGCAATCATCGCGTAAGCCCGAAAACTCCAAGCATTTGGCGCGAGCGTTCGTAAGGCGCGAGAAAAATTCTCCGGTGTGTCGAGAAACGAGGCGAAATATTCTCTCTCCTCCGTACTCGTTACGCAGTGTGCTATACTTTAATTCTTATTTAATCGCAAACATTACTTCAACATTATCCGCGCCTCGCTCAATACAGTTATCACTCGAAATCGTACGCTTGATCTCCTAATCATATCCGGCAATCAACGACGAATTAATTCGGACATTACAAAAACTTACGGTATACTCCTCAATATATATTTATGTGTATTGTATATGTATATATGTATAAGACTCGGCTATCTATTTGAATACGGTTTCCTTTTCACTGCGTTCCCTTCCCTCTCGCATTTCCTGTTATCACAAACGATCAGCAATCCTCGACGATTGATCAGGCTCTTTAACGGTTGACCTACGGAGCTCGTTGAAATTTAAAGTTAATATACTTGGGAAGGAAAACGGGTTGAGCTATTAGACGGAATATTCACTTGAGAAGTGGATAGGAATATCTTCGACGCGTGTAATTGGAGAAATCCGATCCGTGTAAAGCTGCGAGGGAGAAGCATCTAGGGAAAAGTCCGAATGAGACTTGCTCTTGACTATTATCGACTGAGTCATCGACGAATTTGATCGATCGGTACGATCGCGTCGTCATGATCCAGCCGATATCGAATCCACGTTAATTTTCGTGGACTCCACCTGAGCCTAAGTCCGTTTCTTCCTCGACGAGGCACTCGCCACTGGAACCTAGGAAAATGAAAGGGGGGGAATGATCCCACCTCTCGATTTTCAATTTCCTTTCTCTCCCTCAACCTGCTAGTCTCCTATGGAAACTTTAAAGCGTCGATGTCGTCGCTTCACAGCATCTTTGCGAACATTAAGGTGAGCAAGGACGTGCCCAAGGTCATCAGCGTAGTCGCCCCAAAGCTCGACGAAGCTCCAGAAACGTTCATCTTTTTCCAGTATTCTATGGGTATGTCCACATATACCTTCTCCACACCAACGTCCTTGATCAATTGCGACAGCTTATCTGTGTCCACATGTTCGTCCTTGGGGGACCAAATGGTGAGGGTTGGGTAACCGAAGGACGAGCTGTTCTGCATGAGGATCTTGATGATTTCAATATCGTTTGCAGCCAGGCTCGCCCTTACTGGGTAAGTTACCGACTGAGTGACGTTGTGCTGCTTCAAAGTATCCACCATCTTCTTGACGTGTCCCGCGTCGTACCGACCCTCGGTGATGTTGACCTCCGTGCCGAAACTGCAAAAATCGTGTAAAGTTTGAATCAAGAAAACCGTGGTACGATATATTTCATTATTGTTCGAACTAAATATTCATTTTCGAATATTAATATGGTCGCGTAAATTCACTCGCAGTTACGTGTATCTGGACGTTTCTCGGTTTCTACTCACAATTGTATATTTACATATGTACCGCGCTACAGTAAAATTGAACCACGGAAGAGTTACAATAATCAAGACTGAATTCGGCTTAGATTCGTCGACCACGACGGGCGAGATAGATACACGGAGACTTTATAAATCGACGTTTCGAGAACAACTCTCGCCGACTCGTCAGATACAACTGTTTGTTCAGATGCGATAAGGTGACGGTATTGTACGATCCTTCGTAGAATTTACCTGGTTGTCCAGCCCACGGATAATATGCTGTTTGGTAACGTCTTGGTGGCGCCTGACAGGAAAGCATTTGCGTCCACGGGAATTTCCGATGCGTTTACCGGTCCGGGAAGGATGTCGGCGTTAATGAACACGGGAACGGTCATCTGAAGCGAGAACGAATGATCGTGGAGATGAAATTGGTGTTCGCATTATTAGGCCCCCCGCCCATTTATCATCGTCGTAGCCCGAGGGAGCGTGTGGCACAAACTCTGTAACCATACTTAAAAGAACGATCGAACCAAAGGTGAAAATTCGATTGGAGTTCTCCAAAGTCCCTTTTTTTCAAAGTGCTTCAAAATTACTTGATATTTTACACGAGGCCAAACTGTAAATGCGTGGCTAATGTGGAAAGTGAGCCTACGGTATCCACGCTACTGATAAAACCAACTGATAAAACGATAAATTCAAGGTAGTCCAATTTTCGGAATCGCGTGATACCGGAAGCTTCCGATAAACGATACTATCCGACAGGGCTACGTTGCGCGGGATGATTCATTCGAACGGGAATAATATTGCAAGCTTTATCTGCATTTAAAACCCACCTATCACACGGTGATAAAAAATAAAAACGAAATCTCGCGTTCCCCACTTCCTACGGGGCGCACTAAAAATACCCCTTGGGTGCCGTACTCACGTTATCGCGGTGCCGAACTAGGATATCCTTGCTCATTTCGAACGCCTTTATGGTCTTGAAGTCGAGCTTGAATCCCTTCTTGCGATTCTCGAGGACACTGGTTAGGAACTCGTCCAAGCTGAGATCGCTCTCCACAGCTGGTGGATGGGCCATTATCGGTATCTCGATCGTACTGGTGTTATTGCCGGTGCCGTTCAGCTTGCCCATCGCCACGTCGGCCTCGATTATCATGATGTCGTCTTTAAAAAGCAAAAGTGTGAAAACGTTAGGTGTTGCCCCGCTGGGTTTCTGGTGTGTGTACGCGCCTGGTGACTGGGTGGAGTGTATGTGTGATCCAATAGTGAAACGAGACAGGAGTGAGAAAAGAGGAGAGGAGCAAGGAGAGTGAGAAAATGTAGGAAAGATAGAGAGAGTACGTCTTGCACGGCGAAAGGTCGGAGAGGGAAGAGAAGATGGAATGGGAAAATGCAAAAATGGCGCAAGAGGGAGTAAATCGGAAAGAGTAGTTAGAAGGAAAGAGAGAAACTGAGGAATGCAAGACTGAGAGGGACACAATGTCACAGACGTAATGACGGAGGGAGAGAGAAAGGGAGGACAGGGGGACGAAAGACCGAGGGTAAGCGAGAGAGTGGAAGAGAGAGCCTCTAGAGAACGTAGAAGGAGAACGTGGGCCCCACCAGCAGTAGGCATGCGGCACACACTAGCACGCAGGACACACGGACACGCGCGCGCGAGGAATATCGATCACTGGGGCCTAAAGAGGCTGGGAGAAGCAGCGTCCGACGCGGAGGAACGACGAGCACCAGCCGCGAGATTTTTATTTGAAAAAAAAAAAGCTTTAAATTTTTCGGATCGTCGCATTGGGTGCCGGGGACGAAGGTGGCTTGGGGGTACGGTGGAACACTCTTGCGGTACCATTCTGCTGCTCTTGCTAGGCCTTCTCGCGCGCCATTGTACCGGAGACGTGGCTCGCGTTTCGAATATAGGAAGAAGGTCAAAGTGGTGAGGACCGACCTTCGACTCCGGCTCTGCTTTAATGAAGCGCTACCAGCCACCTCGACATTGAGAGTGAGTAAGTAAGTGAGACAGAGAGAGAAAAGGAGGAGGACCGCAAGAACTGCCAAGCTTCTTGATGCACCTCTCTAATGTGAAATTCGGAATTTCTTAGTTCGGCGTGATTGACAGCACAGACGAGACACGAAGAAATGTTCTACACCTCGAGTACGCAAAGTGATTCTAAAGACAGACATACGTAATCCTGGTGGTTGGCCCACGTGAATTTTTGGATGTCTTCGCTATGATGTAAAGTGATTTACAAATTCACAAGGGTAAATCTACCTAGTTCGTGCTTGATACGAATCGAGACCGGATGAATTTGTTGGTTTAACCCACTTGCATCGGAAGCGGATGTGTTCGTTCATTTTGCCTGGGTTTTGTCAGAAAATATGGACATATTTGTCTGCATTTGAGATTTGTGATCCATATCTTTTGCAGCGTAACTCGCCGAAACTCATGTTCTCCCTTTGTTTTTTAAATTTTTCAATCTTACTCAAAATTCACAGAAAATGTTTCTTAACGGAAAAAAAGGTTAGATTGCCCGAACAGATTTAGCGAAGGAAGTAATAATCGATACATTAGCGCGATCTTGGGCGAGTCCATCTTTCATGGGTACTAAACGGACCTGCACGCGAGGAAACATTGGGCTGAGAAGGGCGGCGAGAACATTTAATTAAAGGTTCCGGAAGTCGGCGCGTATCTGGCGCTTTCGTGTGCCGCGTGTCGCGTGCGCGTTCCAGGCGGCACGCGTCGAGAGACTCATCAGCCGATAATGTGAGAGGCGTTGAATGTGAGTTGGGAAGAGAAAAAGAGGAGTGACCAGGGCGTAGGTCGTCTGATGCGGTGAGAGAATTAGAGAATGCTTATCGTGCAAATTGCCATCGTTCTCACCACCATGGACGTTCGCGACTACCTGGTCATTCTTCTCTCTCTCTCTCTCTCTCTCTCTCTCTCTCTCTCTCTCTCTCTCTCTCTCTCTCTCTCTCTCTCTCTCTCTCTTACTCTCATTTTAGAAGGCTTGCGATCGACACTGGCTCCCGCGCGATTGGACACCACAGGGCAGCGGGCCCGAGGGGATCCGATAAATCGACGTCGGGTTCGAAGTTTGAAAGTCGCGGCTTTAAAAATAATCTCTCGTCCCGCGTAGTTTCGTTCGCTTTTTCCGCCGAGGCGCCTCGGGCATTAGAACGTGGTTTGCGGAAGGAGTTGAAAATCTCTCTTTCGATAAAGTAAACGATAAGCGAGTGAACGATAATTGGTCTGCGGTCTCCACGAGACTCTCCATGAATTATTTAGCCACGATACAAAATATCTTTTTAATAGACATTGCAGTTAATCGACAGTTGATTTCAGATATTTGTGCAAACTTCGTGTACAAAATCCTTTTATGGTAAGAATCTTACCGAACCGTGCTTAGAACTCAATCGATTAAAAGACTATATTATTCTAAAAAATCCAATGAAAACTGTTCAACAAAATTGTACTCACCTGCGGTAAGAATCTTCTCCAATTCGGCCTGGCTGTTCACGGCATGGGCCCAAACGATTTTCGTGAGGTTGCCGTTTATGCCAGGAAAGAATTCCTTAGGAGTAGGCGACGTGGCGGCGGGCACGGTGGCGGACATGGTAGCTTCTGAAACACGAAATAGCTACGTCAGGCATCGTTGTCACGGTCATCTCCTGACCATCGTGTCATCCACGTCGTCGTTATTATCACGGTCATCGCGAACGTATCATACGCCGAAAGATTGCCGTGGAGGGGGGACACCGCGAGTGCACTTCCGCCATTAATATTCCCGAGACCCAACGACCTTTGACCCAATATTCGGCGAGGTTGTTCCATAATTGAGTGAACTGTGAATTTCTCCTGACGGCGCGCGGCACACTGGGTAGAATGAGCCGCGAAGGGGAAGGAGGAGGATGTTGGAAAAGGAGGATGAGGCCGAGGAGGCCAACGAGGATGGGGCTGAGGGTGCAGTCGAGCGGCAAGACGAGGAAGATCCCAAGTGCTCCCCCGTCACAGTGTCTATGTTTCGCGTGCACACCGGCAACGAGTGAAGAGGGATGAGGAAAGCGTGTGTATGCAAGACGAAGCGCGACGAGTGAAACGGTGGAAGGTGTGCGTGCGAGGCAGAGGATGGAAGTATTGTGAGAAAGGTGCAGAAGAGAAGATGCAAGCTTGGACTCGAATGACGACGAAGGGGGTCTTGGTCGGGCGTAACCCATTGTACCGTACGATCGATAATGATGCTCGTTTGTAACAGTCGTTACGGAGGCTCACACTCTCTCGAGCATAGAGCCATGCGCGATCTCCTACGGGTCGAAGAGTCGGCCCGAACGAATCGACTGCTCCGGAGGGGGTTGAATCACGGAACGTGAGGTGAGAGGGAGAAGCTGAGATTAAAAGGTCAATTCCGCAACATCATCGCTCAATCATCGTCGTTGCTTACTGCTCCTTCGATCTCTCATATGGTCTGCTCGCTCTCCGAGATAGACCACCATTGACCTCTATTAAATAAAGTGACGATCAAGGATGAAATACGCCCCACTCCAACGGACACTTCAGTGTTTTTTCCAAAATAATGCAATATTTATGACGCTTCTAATATTCACGAATATCGCCGATTCGTTTGTCGCTCAAGGTTGAATAAGATCGGGCTGGTACACTAAGGAGCAAATTACTTTTCACGAGCATGCAACCTCTCGACGGTGAAACTATCAGTTACTGCGGGTGCGTGAGCGAAGATTAATCCTGCACTGTCACGATTCGTTGCATCGACGTGTTCTGATGCTACGCGGAATTGTTTTCTCCAGAGTATTTCTGCAAGTTTCCAGAACATTCCATGAGATTTTTATATCAGAGTCGCGGAAGGTTGAACATACGTTGTCAAATTTCAATCAACGTTCGTAATGAGATTTTTCAGCTACTATCTAAACTAAAGAGAATACTTACGATAATTCTTTTATTCGGCAATTCTTTTCATTTTTACCCCGATCCAACGTACGCACCAACCCTTCTTTTCCTCCAGTCTCTCCGAGGAAAAATTTCGTCGAGGCCGTAGGCCGTTGGCGCATACGTTGTACCTTCCGAGAAGAGATAGTCAGCCTAAAATCCGAAGTCCATCTACGGTATCGGACTTGCTTTTCACACAATGCCGCCCCCGCTGACCCGTTTCCGGTCCGCCGATCCCGGACAGCCGTCGCTCTGTGCATCGACCAATGCGAGGTGCAGAGGAAGAGTGGGAAGACGAAAGTGGAAACGAGACGCGCTCGTCGAAACCAGGAGGGATAATGCGAGAAACCTTCTCGTCGTTCGCCTTTTTTCCTCCGACTCTTTTCTTCTCGTTCCAACCTATCACGCATACTCCGCGCACAAGCTAGAAAAGTCAGCTTCTACCGCAAACCTTTTTTTTTCCCTCTTTCTCTTTCTCCTTTTTCCTTATTATCTTTCCTCGTGGTTTCAGTTAGCTCTTGGAGGATTGGACTAAAAATTTTCAGAGACGGGAGAACATTTTAATTACAATTTACTAATCTCAATTGTAGCAGCAGTCGCCTCCATCTACGCATCTTTCCGCGTTCTCTCATTTGGGACAACAATTTCAATTTTGCACGAAGGGTGGGGGGCATCTTCTTTTTTTAACCGAATAAGGGCAGTTCTACTCGACCTGACCTGGGTGGTAGTATCGATCGGAATAGAATCGGGTTTAAGTGGGGACCAGTTCTGGCCCGATTATGTTCAGTTTAGTTTCAAACGAGTTTCGCTTCACCGTCGACACTCGTTGTACGGCTAGGGTTCATACATAGAGGCTGTTTCCAAATCCAATTATGTCGCGGTTCACGCAAACTCCATCCAGCCTCCTGGTCCAAATCGATATTATCTACGAATTAAACCGATACGTCCATCCAGCGGTTCCACGAGCCGACGTCTCCGAACGTGAAGTTAATTTCTAGCAATTGCCGGCTGGCTAACCACCACAGGACGCCCGCCCGCTTGATATTTCCGATAATCGGGCGGTTCTGATTCGATTGCGTGCACTTTTCGTTTTTCACCCCGCTTCCTTGACCTGATTCTTCCCCTCACGAAGGACATTCTTCCGCGGTGGCGGTCGATCGACAAATGCATTCGGGGTGGCCCGTCGAAGCTTCTCGAGGCAGACGATAATCCATCAACTTCCGTCCGATCTCGGCTGACTCATAGCCCCAGCCCGACGCTCAGCATCGCGACGCTCTCTTTCGATACGACATTCCTTGCGAGCCACGCGATATTTCACGTATGCAAAGTTGGCACGACAACTTTTCGAATTTCGCGCGATGGACGATTGCGCTGCATGGTAGAGGGCAAACTCTTGACTTGTTCTGGTAACGCTCTATAGATCATTCCAAAGTTAAGGCTAGGCGCGCAGGCACATGTCATTCTCAATCGCGAGATTGTGCAATCGCAGAAATGGCACACACACACATTTTAATGAGAATCCTCGTCGTACATGGGCCTAGTGATTTCTTAGTGTATCGCGAAAATTGTGTGTTCCACTTGTGCAAGTCGTGATTTCAACTTCGTGATTGAAAATCGCAAGTGCACGCTTAACCTTGAAAAGAAATACAAGGGGTGATCTTTTCTCTGCGCTTTTACCGTTGAATTATATTTGTTAATTTTTTAGTTACCGATACAGTAAAGTCTCTGCCATACCAACCAAGACTACCTTGCTATGTCTCAGGACAAGCACCTTTAAAGAAGAAAAAGAAAAAAAAAAAAAATGAAAGAACCGCTGTCGGATTTGCTTCAACATTTTCTCGGCACGCCGATCGACCGGTTTCCGGTCCACCGATCACAATATTCGTTCGATCACGCGACCACTGGAGAACGCGAACCGGGAAAGGTAGGAGGGTAATCTTCCGTTTCCATTCTGGTCTCCCACGGATTCTCAGCGACTGCCTTTATCTCGGTTGGTGGCTGGTTC
The DNA here is from genome assembly GCA_944319695.1 of Tiphia femorata. Classification (NCBI taxonomy): domain Eukaryota; kingdom Metazoa; phylum Arthropoda; class Insecta; order Hymenoptera; family Tiphiidae; genus Tiphia; species Tiphia femorata. The sequence continues at coordinate 11,045,608 of OX090902.1, forward strand.
GAACCTCCTCGCGAATAGGAGAGCATTCGGGCGACGTTCACCGAGGGGAGAACACGCCATGAAACATCGCGTGGGGCGATCCAGCCGGACGCTTGGTTCCACAGGGTCCGTTAGAATAATGGGCCAGAGGAAGGAACGATCGCCAGAATGATAGGCGCCGTGTGGATACGATTCGCGATGACTTTCAACAACAAAAAGAAGAAACACTAAGAGAAAAAAAAAAGAGGCAAGAATTGTTTCACGAGACCAAGAGTGTAGCGCGGAGGTAAGCCCGCGCGTCAAGCGTATGAATACGCAGGAATGTTTCTGCTAGGATGAACATAAGGTCTACGATGTTTCTTATCTTTTTGTGTCAGGGTTAGGTGTAGGCTGGTAAGTAGCATACGAGTACATAGCTATCCAGATACGTGGCGCAGAGAAGAATAATCTTCAAAGGTAACGAAAGGTATACTGTCTTCTCACCAGTTCACCCTAACTACACCCTGGATAATTCGTCCGATCCTTTTAACTTTCTTTCCGACATTTCAACATCCTCGTGTCTTTCGCGATAAAAGAAACTTCTCCGATTTAAAGGTCTCGGATGCTCAAGAACTCACTAGTCCTCTACCATCTTCTGGATCCAACTGTCCTTCTTGTCCTTCTAGTTTCGGCAGCGACACATTCTGGCGTCTTCGTCCTAAGCGTTCTCCAACGTTCTCCAACGTAGCACCGATCGACCCGTTTCCGGTCCAGTGATCCCGGACGGCTCTCGCCCCGAGCATCGACCGGTCAGCTGCGGGCACGCAGGCTCGCCAACGGTGGGGAAACGCTCGATGGAACCGGTTCCGGGAATTTTTCTCGACTAATGTGTCTCACCCCCGGGAGCGTAGCGTGCCGCACAGTCTCCTCCTCGTCGCGGGCTGCGCGCACTCGGCTGCGATCCCGACCGGACGAGAACGAGTGGCCCGCAAAGGTAAAGAGAGGAGAGTGTGAGTAGGCCTGAAACGCGCGCGCGTACGAATGTCGGTCACGAGGCAGGGAACGGTCCGCGTGGATTCTCTTCCTCTTCCTCCTCTTCCTCGTCCTCCCCTCCACGCCGCGGACTAATTGGCTAAACAATCGATCGCACCCTACCTCGTCTACTCCCTGGTAACGACCCACGGCGTGGGCATCGCGCCTCTTGACTGTCGCCCTCTCCTCCGGCACCTCCTCGTGGTTGCGTAACGCGCTCATCTTTTGCGCGACTTCCTCATCCACCCCCCTGCGCGGTCTACCGTCCTTAGTCACGGCGCTAAAGGTCAAAGGAATTTCTAAAAGATTTCCGTCGTTTTTGACCCTTCACAACCCCGTTTGCTGATAATTATCACTTCTTCTGTTTTGTTTTCACCCGTGACCTTGTGCCCCGCGACCTTTTGTTAACCGGTAGACGCAAGAATACTCGCCGTCTCGTAAATCTCAGAACGGCCTGTGTTCTCTCCTCGAATCTTTAGCAATTCTCAGTTTAAAGGCTTTCCACCCCCGCGCGAATGGAAGAGCTATGCAGTAATTAAAGGCCACCACCGAAGTTTTATCAAAATCAGTCTCCGCCGTATTCATTCAATCCTCCGACTCCACCACCCCACTTTCTTCCTCTCTCCGAGTTTCATTTTAAGGCGGAGACTTTCATTAAGGCATTTGAAGATTGGCGATGGCTTTTGCTCTCCTCCGTCTTCTTTCTTCTCCTCTTCGTCTCTCTTCAACCTCTTGGCGCATTGGATAAGCAGAGTTCGCGAAATAGTTTTTCTCCGCGACGGGAGAAGGGTGGTTAGTCTCCTTTCAGGTCGGAACGGTAGGAGACCACCTCCTACCCTCGTGAACGGTGAAATTCCGAGAACAATTCCGAGGACAATTCCAAGGGAGAGCCAGCCAGTCGAGTTCTCGACGGAAATTCATAGGCCAGTTGGTCCCATCGTCACGGTTCGCCAACGAACCGGGCCAAGGGTGACGATCCGGGCGCGGAGCGCAGGCCTAGACAGTTTACCTAGCAATGCACTCCACTCCAGATGCAATTGCACCGGCAACGTGGAATGCGCCACAGGGAATCCTTCCCGATGGATTTATTAATATTGGATATTCTCTGTTGGCTGGGACCCTTGGGCGCTTAGCGGTGCCCGCACGTGCGTTCGGTAAAATCCTTACGCTCCTCGTGCTCGAGAGCAGTGTGCTCTTGGCCTTTGGCGAAAGGATCGGTAGTACCGCCTCTCTCTTAAACGCGAATAATGCTGATCTATCGGATGCAGAATGCACTTTAAAATTTCGGTTAATCCGTTAGTCGTGGCAGTGAGTGAAACATGCGGATATGCTTACAAAGCTGCAAATGCAATTAAAGCGCTGATTTCGGCCATTGTTCTCGTGCGAAATTTCCCATTCGTCGAGTACATTTATCGAGACATTTATCGAATAAAGTACTTCTGATCGGTACACGCAAATTTACTTTAAACTCGAAAATAATCGCTGGAATATATTGCAAGCGATATGCCGCTGTTAACTTATTGGGATTTTTGGATCTTGTTATAAAAGCGTTTTCATGGAGCAATCGAAACATTTCCGTGCCCAATGAAATTGCACGAGAAATTTTAACAAAAAAAAAAGAGAAAAATTAAATTAAACGTGCAGATCAACCTCACACGCGGAAATGAACGTCTGCCTATGCCAATGATAAACTGCGCATTGTGCAACTAGCAATAAGCATTTTGCACTCCCTCGAGAATTCTGCCATCCTCAGAATTCACTCTCGTACATTCACGAAATCCTTCATATCCCTCCTCAAGGAGAATCCTCGCGCTTCCCGAGTTCTCGTTACAACGACGAATCCTGTGATTTCAAAGGACGTCGGCGTCTATCCGTCAAGGCGTCGAAGGGCGTCGTAGAGCGTCGGTGAGAGACGCGCGAGGAGGAATTCCTAGGCAGTAACTAATTGGTTCGACAATCGACCGTCTGTTCGTTCGCGCGGCTCGTTTGAATAACCGCACTGTCCGCTCCTACTGTTTGTCTTTTGTGTCTCGTCCCTGCGTATCCCCCCGCGCTCTTCCTCTTTTTCCACGGTACATACCTTCGGCTGTCGCACGATATCACGAGCAAGAGAATAAAGAAAAGATTTTCCGTCGGTCGATGCGTTTCCTCTTTAGCCTCTGCCAGCTTCTTTCTCCCTCCTTCAGGTTTCTTCCTAGCCCCGAAGCTTCACCGTCGGCGGTGAAAGCGCCGATTACGTCACCAATTCCCTTCGTCTCGAATAGATTGCACCGGCGAGTCTGCAGCTTTTTTTCTACCGAAGAGAATGCACCCGCCTCCTTTCCTCCTTTCTTTTTCTTCCTTCCTCTTCATCGGTTTGCCCATCTTCTAGCATCTTATTCACCCCTCAAATCTCTCTGCTATCCACCCAGAAGAGCGCACGAGTTCAAGCGAGTAGATGTAGGGAAAGAAAAGTTCCTCGAAGCGGTGAATTTCAGAAGTAAATTCTTTGCGCTCGCGAGAAGTGAAAAGGAATTGGGCATGGCCCACTTCGACGTCGAGGCTCCTCAGGGGTTAAATCCGAGCATCCACCGTCTCGTAGTCAGCAAACTTTGCGATAAAGGGCGCGTTCCGAAATGCACTGACAGTACTGACAGTACTGCTGCTGAAATAACTCTATTGTCGTCGTTCCGAAATTGTCAGTAGGCTGTGGTAGACTGTTGCAGCATTAGAAATCGGAACCAATTTTGCAGTAAAAGCAGTATTAGCGAAGTCCCGTTACATTGACATACACACGTAGACTAACGTATACACGCCCTTGAGAGTGGACAATTTATATGAACAATTTATCATAGTGCAAAATTCAAAAATTATTAATGGCCAACTTACTTAGTGTACCAATTTTACTTAGTGCACAAAGTATTTTTAGTGTTATAGAAAATAATTTAGAAAGTTCATCATCAGACGACGAAGAAAATATTGCATATACTTTAAAATTAATTACGGAACGAGGACCAATAGTATTAAGACCACGCGTAAAGAATTACATTGAAAATGTAGTCGCTTTCCTTTCTGATGATTTACTAACGACATTTTGTACTACAACACCAGGCGCCATATGCATTGCTGAACTGGCACTACCTCGAGAATATGTGCAGAATCAGCCGGAAGTCAGTAGTTCCCTAGGACTTACTTTTGTGAAAAAGGTAGTAACTATTACTCTCTTGCAGCACGCTGAAAACAATTTCGGAACGCGTAAACAGTACTGTCAGTACTGTCAGCGTATTTCGGAATGCGCCCAAAGAAGGATTTTCTGTGTAAACGATTCCACCGGCAAGTAGGAGCCGATTAAAAATGAAGATAAGATTCGTCCGTGGGACTCGGTCTGTTCGATGAGACGAGTCTGACGCACTAGCGAATCATTCGCGTAACAATGCGGCCCCACATCTTTACGTTCTGCATTTACGTGCTGATGTCGGACACTTCGCATGAATGTCGTTCGCTTTACGGAAAGGAAAGGAAAAGAATGAAAAGATAAAGGATGAAAATGGGGAAGAGGAAAGAACGCTCGTTGGATGAGTTCTTTCTTCGGAATTGTGCGAAGGCCGTGACGTAGATGTGCGGAGTGTGCGTCACGAGTGTCTGTCTACCGTCGGTCTATTTGTCTGTCTGTTCTGATTGTGAGGTACGAGCGAATTGCGTCACACCACGTTTATCGGCAAGCGATCGACCAACGTAACTGCGAGCGCTTCTTCGCCTTCCTACGCGACAGGGGGACGGGACGAAAAAATTTCGAAGAGCAAGCGCCGCTTTTTGCCCTCTTGGAAGATCCTCGGGTTTATCGTCCCCCCCGACGGCTTGTTGGAAGTCGATGAACTCCCGGCTTATCGATAAAAAAAACTTCTTAGGCATCGCTAGATCCCTCAGTTGGCGCACACAACCAGTCTCGAGATCGATCAATTATCATGCCAGATCGATCGAGCGTCGATCGATTTATCTACTTGTCGGTTTTTTCGTCGTTGCTCTCGAGACCCGAGTCCGATTATTTACTCTTTTTTTTCTATCAGTTTCGGTAGCGTGGTAGCCTCGTATCGAGTCATTGTTTGATTTGCACGGAGCGCCGATGAATCGTCGACTTAAGATGGTATCGTGGATTACGTGTCGAATGTTATCGTAGGTACGGTCCCCTGTTCATTAGGAAGAATTCATGAAACTCATTTGTAATACAATTTGAGGTTAAGATTGGGTAAGTATTAATTTGTAGGGTGAAAACAGAATTTTCCAGGGTGTCCATTATGTTGAATTAACGATAGCATAGATTTAATCGAATCTGTTAAAGAAGAACAAATATGACTGGTTTGTAATGTTTTCCTTTCAAACTGTTAGTAAATGTACGAAAATCTATGGACATCGAGTTTGTCAGCGAACACGTTCCTCTGATAAACGTTCTACTTTTAAGTGTTAAAGCGACTAACGATCGAAAAGTGCCCGTAGAAATTGTATAGGGGCACTCGGCGCTCAACGGCACTAATAAAAGTAACGAGAGAAAGTCTCTTGTCTCTTCTACAATGTTACGTGCACGTGGGCGAGCTAGTTTCTCGGAGAACTTGGGGTGGAGTCGTCCTAACGGGTCCGCGACAACTCTCCACATTTCGATACAAATGCCTACTCGAGAAAGTTCAGGATCCACTGATGGGCTTCTGAGGATTTTTTTCAGGACATGCGTTATTAAAATGCAAAACTTTCAATCCCGAAAATTCAAATACTACCATCCTTCCTGGATATAAATTTATTTCAAAAAACGAAAAATACTTCTCTCAAGCAAAAACTCATGACTCATATAATTAGTGGTGTGGTTAGTGGTCGGCACGATCGCCGGGTGCTCGCGCTTCGCGCTCGCCTTACCGGGTGCAGAAAAGCTTCGCTTACTGCAATAGGCACGACCGCGTAACTCACGTTTCCATACTTGAATTTCCCACAATTTCGAAACGGTTGAAGATGGCGGTACATAAAGTTTCGTGGCACCATATGGGTATGTACTTGATGTGCATGCCAAATTTTGTCTCAATCCGTTCAGCCGTTTGGCCAGAATACTGGACTAATGGATTAATGAAATTTCACTATTTCCATTAGTCCAGTATTCCGGCCGTTTAGAAATGGCGGCAAAATTAAATTTTATTCGAAATTTGAATTTGCCGCCATTTTGTACCGGTTCAAGATGGCGGCTCACAAACCTTATTGTGAACTCACAGTAGTGCACTTAATTTTTGTGCCAAATTTCGTCCCGATCGGTTCAGCCGTTTTTCCGAAATCGAGGACACACACACACACCCGAACGGTTTTCAGGATGGCGATTGCATAAGTCACTCCCTTTACACAGCCTAATAAAGCAAAAGTGCTCGGGTCATTCGCAAAATTACGAATTCGCAAAAAACCAATTTAGTACCGTACCAGATCCCTGACAAACGTCGTAAAAAAGAAGAAGAAAAATTGAATGTGCATTTTCGTAATCGCATGCAGACTACTGTTAAATTTTTCCACGAATGGTGGCGCACTTGCATCAAGGAACTTTAGCAGCCGTAAGACTCTTAAGGATGGGTGACGTTGACGATAAAATTTTTTTATTATCTCGTAACGGCAGCCCAGTATCATGAGTAACGAAGGTATCGCGCGCACTGCACACGAGCGTCGAATGTCTTTTCAGTTCCGGCCGATAAACGACACTGGAAGAGAATAGAAATAAAATTCAAAATAATATTACTGCTGATTACGGGTTCCGATCGTAGAAGCGCAATGATGAACGAGAAACAGAAATTTCGCAATAATCTTTTCAAAACTCCACGTTCTCGCGTATTTCCCCCCAAAAAAACCGAAAATATGCAAATAATACGATTCGTCGCGTTACTGTGCGGATCATTCCTTCGCGAAATATGACAGATAAGGATCGTATGAACCAAATCCGACGTTCGACGTGATGACCGATCGTTTGTAAACACGATCTTCCATAGCTCGCGATTAACTTGACCAGGCTTAATTCTGTTCTGTATTCTTCCTTCGATGTTCGATCAGTATTGCCAAAAATGTACGGTAATCAGGCACGACCCTAAAGGGAGTGACTTATGCAATCGCCATCCTGAAAACCGTTCGTGTGGTGCGTGTGTCTGTGTCCGTGTATATCCTCGATTTCGGAAAAGCGGCTGACCGCGGATTCAGACAAAATTTGGCATGCACATCAAGTACGTATCCATGTGGTGCCACGAAACTTTATGCATGGTCATCTTGAACCGTTTTGAAATGGCAGCAAATTCAAATTTTAAGGCAAATTCAGACCTTTGGTCCAGTATCCCGGCAAAACGACTGAACGGATCCGAACAAAATTTGGCATGTACATCAAGTACATACCCATTTGGTGCCACGAAACTTTATGTACCGCCATCTTCAACAGTTTCGAAATTGTGGGAAATTCCAGGATGGAAACGTGAGTTACGCGGTCGTGCCTATTGCAGTAAGCGAAGCTTTTCTGCACCCGGTAAGGCGAGCGCGAAGCGCGAGCATCTGGCGATCGTGCCGACCACTAACCACCACTAGTTCTGGTTATCATTTGTAGGCACAACGGAAAAGGGAGTGACTTTTTACACATATGCACTCAACGACCCTTCCCCATAACACGATAGATAGATTCGTTCCACGTTGTATCGAAACGGTATTAAAAGCAACCTCCAACTGTGTTATATTGTACTGGAAGTACTGTAGTACATAGAAATAGTGTTAAAAGAGACCTAAAATTTCTAGATGGACCGCGTATCGTATATTTGCTCAAATTATCGTACATGTAGGGTAATTATCATGCATTTCTGGCAACACTGCGTTCAATTCTTGTAACGCGATGGCACCTTTGCGTACACACGTAACGATCCAACCCCCCTTCGATTCATACAAGAATAATTTCCAAGGGCTTCAACGTACACAGGCGCAGTGACGCAACTCACACAAGAGCTCGTTGTAGTTTGAAAATATATAGGTTACCTTAGCAACCTGATTACACCGATGCGGAATACAGAAATAATTCAACGAGAATCCTCGTACCGCACGTGACATCGCCGACGTCTCGACGCGTCTCGTTCTTTATTTTCCTCGACAATGTCGTGGATTTTCAATTTCATCTAGCGCGGATGCTTTCTTTTCGCTTCCCATTCGTTGTGTAAAATTTGCGTAAAACCAGCGAGAACGACGTGGAGACACAATGACAATCTGTCAAATATATCACGATTAATTAAGTTCGATACATCGTATCAACGAAATTCTTATCAGTTGATCCCATCGTCCGGGATATCGCTTTGAAATTCGTCGTAAATCTGTCTACTTACAAAGTACACGTCTTCCCGACGTCCGTTAAGCCAGCACTCCCACCGTCGCCAACGATATTTTGATTAGTGCAGGAAATTGTTGCTATTCTGTTGCTCAAACGGTTTAGGAGGAAAAGCGATTTTTCTGTGGTGGTGCAAGCTTAAGATTTTATTGGTGGTACTTCAATCTTCGAGATACAAAATCTGCAGGTGGGTTTTCTAAGAACGAGAAATAGTAAGAAATTCCAGTCCAATTGGATTTACAAAAAATTTCAGGGGAAAGTTACTTTTCGCAAGTGAGAGTGCTAGCGTTAGGGTTAGGGTTAAGGTTTTCCTGTTAAACCGTTCGGGCAACAAAGTCGGCATTGCAGCAACATAATAGCAACAAAGTACTGTACTAATGAAAATTACGTTGGTATAGTGGGGGTGCTATAGCTTAACGGACGTGTCTTCTCGAGTATTTCTGTCCCGTTCGTCAATTACAATTTATTATTAGACGTATCTCGCATCAGAATATTCCCAATTCGTTTTGTCGTCACTCTTGATCACGTGGCATCATTTGAATTTCAATTTTTCCCGATACTTGATTACTTTCTCGAAGGTGAGCAGGACGAGGGAACGCACGAGGACAAAATCGATACGCCGCGCGGGTATATCGTTCGTGGAATATCGTAGGCTAATGAGCCGTGATCATTCGATTTCACGGTGTCAAATTTACAAATCGAAAATGCGTATCCTTCGACCTAGTTTCAAATTGATTTTAGCTCTATCAATCTAAAGGAAAGAACGCGACGCTTTCGTGCTTTACATGTCTAAAGCGTAATTCTATGTAGAGCTAAAATGTTATTTTACTTTTGTAAGTGTATCTCAGGATTTGCAAATTCATCAATTGGCTCGAGTCATGAATAGATTCCGCTTTACCCGACGTATCGAAGTGCCTCTAGCGGACAACCTATTCATGACTCGAGCCCAGGATGGGCATATTTGAATATTAAATATACGCCGAACTAAAATTTAGCAACAGTCTCGTAATTTATTTCGCGTCGTAATAGCTACTCTATCTTCATCTAAAAAAAACTTCCTCCTTCGTCTCCTTGGGGGCATGATTCATTTCCAGTCCGACATCTTTCCAGAAACAACAAGCGACAAAAAGCACGAGCACGCACACTACGCAGATGAAAATCAATTATCTGTGCACTACATTCCTGTCACTCGCGCTCCGTTTAATCACGCGCACATATTCCCGCGTCGCCTTATCCGCGCGTATGTATTTTTCTTTTTCAATGGCGGCCGCGGTTTTCTTTGAACGAATCAATGCTGCCCCCCACTCTCGGTCCCCGAAGGAAAAAAATCCTTTCGTAAACCTTGGACGCTCTAAGAAAGGGTATCACACTCAGCGTATCCATATGACGATTTTTCTTACACAAACGTCCTCACCGGCACGATTAACCGCGAATGGACGACCATCTCCTTCTCCTCCTCCCTTGTTATGGCTTGTTTAAACGGTGATAAACAATGCAAACAGATAAATTAAAATTACGAGTGTGTGATCGGCTTTGGCGAGAAACGTGGAGGAGTGGAGATGTGGAAAAGCACGGAGCTAAGTTCCGCGAGTGACTCTACAATCTCGCGTTAAAAAATGAAAATAAACTAGTGCTGATAATTTCAGAGAGGTGGAGAAAGGAGCTGAAGGGCCGAGGGAAGGAGAAGGGGTAGGCGTCTCGTCGGTTGTGTTAAATTCGGACGACGTCGAAAGATTATTTTTGATCTCATTTGGAGACAGTCGGTAATCATGGAGAATTAATTATAAGCCGACTAGACGTCGTCGACGGCTGGAAGCGACGACGAAATTGGAGGTCAAGGAAGATGAAAGAAATTGGCGAAGTGATGTCCGTTCAGCGAGTGTCCTCATTTACGCTTTAACACTATGTTCACGGAAACCAGTTAATTTGACGGATTGAAATGAGAAACTGTACTCGTAAAAAAAAAAGTCCCGTAAACCTAGTATTAAACGTAACAGTATCTCTCGTCACTTTAACACTTTGCACGCCGGTGTACATGTAACACAGGCTGAAAATCCTGCATTATCGCGGACCCAGTTGTGCAATGTGACAATTAGGTATCGTGTTTCATCTTATCGGATCGCTTATGTCATTCGCCCTCAATATTCGCAAGGAATATTAACCCTTTCGCTACTACGGGCGACTATAGTCGCCCTGCATAGAATGCCACCGACGTACTACGGGCGACTATAGTCGCCCTGCATAAGATGCCACTCAGATACTACGGGCGTACAGCGGGAGCGCCGTGGCGGAGGAGTCGCCCGTAGCGAAAGGGTTAATTAATTCCGAAAATTTTATGGAGTTTTCAGATTATTATTTCTAGAAGAGTTCAAGGCGAGTAGAAGGAAATGTGGGTGATCGCCCATTTAATTTCATCCGTTCGTATTGTCGACTGTATCATTATTGATAACTTCCCCATTTGTCACGCTAAAAGAGCATAAGCTCCCAACAAGTAACAGCGAATTACACGGCAAAAGGCGGAAATGAAGAACGAAAATTATCAATGTCCCCTTATAAAATCTCGACGAATCAAATATGTCCATTTTACCGAATCGGATCGTATCGCAGCAAATCAATCTTCATTTCGAAAAGATAAGGAGCTTAACAATGAGATGGACACTACCCACCCTACGCAAGGGGATTATCATCGTGCGAACAATTTTTTTTCTCTCCATCTAACGCGATGACGCACCTCCATTCGCACGCGTAATTGACGATCGTCACGCTTCCAATGCTCAGTTTCGAATTTAATTACCCTAAAAAAGCATAAATCCTCGGACGCTCGCGATTAATTCGCGGTGGCCGTCCCATGGTCCTCTTTGCAGTTGACAGAAGCTTCGCATGTACACGCGACAATTAATTTCTTAAAGGTAATCATCGCTTCGCCAGTAATCAAAAGCTATCTTCCACTCTCATTTTCTCCTCGATATCATCGCGCGCCACTCGAACGCGCACCTTAAACGACCCCTTCAATTACGGAGGGGAGCGTTGCTACGTCGAGTGTCTTTCGACCTTCGTGGAGCGAGCGTCGTGAACATGCGATCGACTTTAATGAATTTTGATCGTACCGCGCGCGCGTTTGTAAATACGCTCGTTATTTATAGAGTTCGATCTCGTCGCTTGCTGCTGCTGTTACACTCTCTCAACACGTTCCGTCTCTTTCCACTTCTCGCTTTCTCGATACACCCTTCTCTCTACCGCGTACTCTTTGTAATCACATGTTCTCTCCTCGCTCGCCTCTCTCGCGCGCATCCTTCTTTTTTGTTGCACGGTCTCCCTCCTCTTTATATCAGCTTTGAACCCACCCGCCCGGTCCCCCTTCTCTTTTTAACTTTTTCCATCCCCCCGATCCACTCATCGGCCTTCCTCATCCATGAAGGAGGAGGAGGAGGAAACGAAGAAGAAGAGAGGGGGGTGAGAGAGAGAGAGAGAGAGAGAGAGAGAGAGAGAGAGAGAGAGATTGCAAGCTCATCCTCATTCCTCTTTTTTTCTCTCGCGTTCCTCAAGGCCAATCGCAATAGCAAGTGACGCAACATTCGACATTGGTTCTATTCTCACCCCCGCATTACGTGCCGCTATCGCTTGAATTTTCGGCGTTCAACGTATCTATCCACATTCGCGAGGTTCACTCTCTCTCTCTCTCCTACCCTTCTTTTTTCCTAGGATCTCGCGCACGGCCCATTATTTTCCGTTCGATAGAATTCGCGAAATATTCGCGCCACCCAAGGACGGGTCACAATAACGTGCGCGCGCGCGTGTTCCTCCGGGGTACACACGAGCCATTCCAGATATCGTTCGTTTCGCCGACTGCGACGAGAGGAGGAGAGAAGATGTGCGCGTATTTTTCCTCGGCGTAATATCTCGGGGCCCTCTTCCTCTACCTCCCCTCACGCTTGCTCTTTCCAATCTTCCATTCGCCGCCCGATGCACGTTCGCGTTCAGCTGGAAGGCCTGACGACGGGGTTGGGCGGTAGCGGAAGACCGAAAGAAGAAAAAGAAGAAAGGGATAAAGAGAAGAATCTCGCGCCTATTGCTTTTTCGAGCGGAAAGCGAATTTGCCCGGATCTCGTGGACAATTGGTGGAAAGCGATCGTCGTACAGACAAAATCGGAAACTTGGTTGTGCACGCTCGCATAATTAATTTTCGCGTTACATAAACTTTATAAGATTCTGCTTGGATATCGCGTTAATTATGTAACCGGTTCTCCTGCAAGGGCAAGATAGTTTTGTCGAGCATACCAGAAATTCGCGTGGGAAAGATCGACGAAGTGTATAGAGGATTCCGTCAAGGTCCCGCGATCCTCGAAGGTCGCGCGCGGCTTACTTCGAACATTTTATAGATAGCAGGTGGCAATTTTCATTTCAAGCCGCGGTCGTACAGAAATAGAAAAAAAATTCGAGAAGATCGACGAGTCCGATTCGATCGGATGGATCGGTAAGCGTGCAGTTATTTTTGCACGCCCTCAACACCCTCACCCCTTCGCGCCTCTTTTAACTCGCCCATCGAACATCCGGCAAAGGAACGCTAAAGACGGTTTATTTTCGTACTATTTTCGCGCAGCATGTAACTTACTTATTCCGCGCTTAACCATGGCCACCGGTGCTAATCTATTTTTACGGAAACGGAGGGACCCCGTAGGCGCATGAGGGAAGCAAGCGACGTGCTTTGCGCATCCTGACAGTGGAAAATATCAGGAGAGAATTGCGAAAAAAATCTGCTGCCCCGTAGTCGAAGAGAAAGACGAGAGCAAAAGAAAGACTCGGAATTCATTTTCAAAAATGTAAGCGACGGAGGATTTATTTAAAGGATTGAAAAAAATGCGACTTTACTTATTGTTAGTGCCAGGCGAGAATACAGAGTGGTAATAAGAAACGAAATAAATAAGCGTAGGGAGATAGTAGGCGATACGCGCCACGGGAATTTTAAATGAGAAAAGAACGAGACATCTCCCTCCGACGGAGAGAATGATAGCCAGAAGCAGGGCACACACGAGCATCGCTTGGAAATATTTTTCCCGCAATTTCCTTTGGTCTATTTTGAAAATGTTCTGGGATTTTAAAATCGCACAGCAGGTTTAATCATTTATTAATCCTTTAAGTGCTCGGCCGAAGCACTCCATCTGACCGGCGACCTTACATTAGGGATTGCAAATCATAGGAAGCTGAATACCTTTTGGTCAACGTGAATTCCGTTGATTACGTATGCAAGGCACAACTGAGATATAATTGTATTTTTTCGCGCCAAATTAAACGTGCAAGAAAGTTTTTTTTAGCATTAATATTATTTTATTAAATTGGTAAACGCGCAAATGCGGGTAACGTTTACCGAGCGTATATACGCGCCCATAGTCCACCTCAATAGCTTTTTTCGCCGCACAGGCGCCTCTAACACTCAAAGGGTTAATAATCGATAGGTTACTTTGACGTTGTCGACCGTCTTCTAAGAATTTTTCATATTTAAATTCTCAAATATATCTTGGCTTTCAGTGAAGTTTATCGAAGCAATGATTAATGGAACTGTAAATTATACGGCCTTGAGGACTTATCGTGAGATCCTCCCGTTTATAGAAACAGTTGAGTGTCATCTTAATGGCAAACTGGGTCCGGGACACCCTTTTTTAGGCACGACCGTAAAGGGAGTGACTTATGCAATCGCCATCGCAAAAACCGTTCGTATGTATGTGTGTATGTGTGTGTGTGTGTGTGTGTGTGTGTGTGTGTGTGTGTGTGTCCGTGTAGATCCTCGATTTCGGAAAAACGGCTGAACCGATCGGGACGAAATTTGGCACAAAAATCAAGTACACTACTGTGAGTTGACAATAAGGTTTGTGAGCCGCCATCTTGAACCGGTACAAGATGGCGGGAGATTCAAAATTTGAAAAAAATGTAATTTAAATTTAATATTGCTGCCATTTCTAAACGGCTGAAGATAGCGATACATAAAGTTTGCTGGCACCAAATGGATATATACTCAAAGTACATACCAAATTTCGTTGCGATCCGTTCAGCCGTTTGGCCGGAATACTGCACTAATGGAAATAGTGCAAAATTCATTAATCCATTAGTGCAGTATTCCGGCCAAACGGCTGAACGGATTCGAACAAAATTTGGCATGTACATCGAGTATATATCCATTTGGTGCCACGAAACTTTATGTATGGCCATTTTCAACCGTTTCGAAATGGCGGCAAATTCAAATTTTTTATCCACTATTCCAGTAAAACGATTGATTAGTCCACTATTCCGGCAAAACGGCTGAACGGATTCGGACAAAATTTGGCATGCACATCAAGTATATACCCATTTGGTGCCAGGAAACTTTATGTATGGCCATCTTCAGCCGTTCCGAAATAGCAGCAAATTCAAATTTTTAATCCACTATTTCAGCAAAAAAGTTGATTAGTCCACTATTCCAGCAAAACGGCTGAACGGATTCCGACAAAATTTGGCATGCATATCAAGTATATACCCATTTGGTGCCACGAAACATTGTGTATGGGCATCTTCAACCATTTCGAAATGGTGCCAGTTTGAAAGATTTCAATTTGTCGCAATTTCTCAATGGTTGAAGATAACCATGCATAAAGTTTTACCGTAGCAAAGGTGTATATACTCTATGTACATGTCAAATTTTTGTTCGGATGCATTTACTTGTCCGGTTTTGATCACTTGGGTCTATTGCAGAAATGCTGCATTTTGTGGGCGAGCGCGAAGCGCGAGCACCCGACGATCTGGGGGGGGGGGGGGGGGGGGGTATGGCGCTTGAGCGAAGCGAAAGCGCAGAGGACTCTGTAGCATAGTTTAATATTTCAATACTTGAATTTTCTACAATTTCGAAACCTTTTGAAATTCGTGGGCGAGCGCGAAGCGCGAGTGCCGCGGTCGTGCCTATTGCAGAAAAGCGAAGCTTTTCTGCACCCGTTATGGCGAGCGCGAAGCGCGAGCAAAGGCGATCTTGAGGGGGTTGGCGCTTGAGCGAAGCGAAAGCGCAGGGGGCTCTGCCCCCTAGTTTTAAGCCGCGCTCTCCAGACGATTCTGCGACCGGATGTTGCGACCGTTAGGAAGCGTAACGACCCTCTTGGGGAAGGATTCGATCCTAGAAAGCGTCACGCTCGAATGGTCGAGAAGTTTCGAGGGATACGAGACGGTAGCAAACGTTCACCCTTGAACCTTGTCGTATTGAGAACCACCGAAAATAATAAAGATCAAATAAATACGTTTTATGCTTGAAAAAAGTATCTGTTTTTTAGCATTGTTTTACGGCAATGCAACTTTTATAACTCGCAATATTCCTCGCGAATTATTTGCGACGCATTGTGTGGAAAGAAAATGCGGTGTCAATTTTCCCGGCAAAAATCTACTTCTAGCCATGATGGACTTTACCCGAAATTTCTGCGTGTCGTAGAGATTTGACACATTTGAGCATGCGGCACGCAATGCAGTAACTAAACGTTAACTCGGCGGAGTAATTTGGTCGAGTGAAAAATTATATAAGGCAACTTCGCGAAAGACGTCCACTTCTCAATCGTTTCAAACTAATTGAACTTTCCAATGCTACATTATCATATCGACACCCCTGTGCACGAAGAGAATCTCGTTGGGATTACGTATTGATAGACGCACTCGGAATATTCCAAATATAAGTTTGACATTGGCCCCGGATACGGACATAGATGAATAATATTTGGGCATTATTGGCAGAAATTAATCACGCGTTCTCTCTCTTTGTCGCGCGCTCACAAGATTCCCGCGTATCTTTTCACGGCACTTCGCGAGTGTCGATCTCATAACCATCCATAGGTCTCGAAATTTCTCGAGTCATTCGGTTGCGCACCACGCACCTCTCCTGTCTTCGCTTTCATTATATTACCATTAAAAACGCATCCACCATGTTAATTCGAATTACTCAACAATCGTTAACAAGCCACGTGCCTCTTTTCCCTCCTACCGAACTAATTCACTGATCTTCCGCACTCTCCCTCCGAGTCCGCACATGTACCTCGCGACTTTCTCATCATCTTTAAGCCTTGCATCCGAAATTTAATAATCTCACAAGTGTTCTCAGATTGAAATCGCAATTTAAAATCGACTTACGTGCCGCAGCCAGGAGTACGACGATCGTCCCGACGAAGTAGTTTCTCATGATGGCTTTGAAACGATGATCCACGGATTCGGTGGAAGAATGAAAGGTGTGGTAATTCCTCGACGAATATTCGATCGTTAGAAAAACTATCGATTCCTCGATAAACTCAAGTACAGGTTCGCTTCTGCGCTCACTCTCTAATCGTTGTCGGGTGGACGACACCCGGTTAACTCGGCGGCTACGAAACGACTGACTGTGACTGACTGCCGGCGTATCTCTCTACCGCCACCGTCGTCCTCGGCGCCGCCGAATGCCGCGCCGCCGTCGTCGTAGGCTCAAGCCGGCGACCCTCCCAATCCTCTCTGGCCGTCTCGCCGCCTTCCAACGGTTTCGAGGGCGTCGCGACGCATCACGAGGACGAGGCGCCAGATGCACGCACATTCGTCGATTATACGCTCTTGTTTTCTGTATTAGATGTTTATTCGCACGATTTATTAACGTTTGAACTTTTTAAGTCAAGGACGGGTTGACCATTCATTCGAACGAAAAGTAGGATCATAGAATGCACTCCAAAATATACCAAAAAGTACGTTAAAAGTATTAACCCCTTGCACTCGAAGCCTTTTTCAGAAATTCTTTTCGGTTTTAAAATCTGCTTGCGAGGGAAAAATATTTTATTATGGCGTTTTGGAAAGTTCTCGAGATAAACTGCAAGAATATGCTATAATAAATAAGGAGGTCACCGCCATTTATGAAATTGACAGTGACCTTCGCGTGACCTTCCGATGACTCTCTAAGGTCCGATTACAGCACTTTTCAAGCCATACAACTTTCTTTTTTTTGAAACATTTTTTCGTTTCACGCACTGTTTCGGTGATATTTGAGTGTATAATTTAAAATGGGACACCTCGTAAACGAAATATATAAAATACATCATTTCATACTTCGGAAGGTTACAATAGTATATCGTACAACGCTTCCAATTTCAGAAGAATTCAAAGGCAGATAAATATCACCGTTGCTGGACGTATCGCGTCAACCCAAACGGTGACCGAGACGCACCTCTCGAGTGCAAAGAGTTAAAATGTAAATAAATGTTTATTCCTACACATTATGTTTAAATTCCCGTAGGATATTTCTAAACGCAGTTCGTGTTTTTCTTTCTTCTCGGCATATAAAGAGACGAACGACACCCTTTCTTCTGATCACGAAACGTGTACTTTTATCTATTGATTACATTCTCTTTCTCTCTCCTCCCCATTTTTCCGTTATCCTCTTATATTTACCAACTCACTGGTGTATCCACCTTCTCTACCGAACAACTTTCTCTCATTTTTACGTACATACCTAGTTCCTTTCTCAACTTTGACTCTTTTTGCACTTTCGTAACTCAAATTCTGTTTCATCAAACTTGGCCGATGGCATTTTCCAAGCCTTTCCTCGAACCTCATACTCGCATCCACGTGAAAATCGCCGAAGATCTTGACGATCACAAGGGACAAGGAGTTTACCGAAGGGATGGGCATGGAAGTTGAAGCGACGACGTGCGAAGGGAGGAGGCGGCGGCGGCGATACTTTGAACGGTGTTGAGCACCTTGGGGCCTTCCCCTACAGCCACGCACGTACCGGCTGCGCGCACGTGTTCCACGATGCTTATGGGGAGAGAGAGAAAAGTTTAGAAATGCCGTGGCAGAAGGACGCGTTGATTTCGTATGCGTTCGTGCGTTCATACTCCTCCCCAACCACTTCCTTTCCCCCCGACCAAGTGGCTTTATGCGTTCTATTTGCCTACGATCGTTTCGAGATTATCGACAATCTAGTCGAGCGTGCTAATTTTTCTCGCTAGTCCTTTCTCCAACGGCAAATTTACTCTAAGCTCGTATTCTTGTATACACAACGCATCACGAGAACACATCGAAACACTTGAGCTCGCAGCACGAGGCAAATCGTTTTAGATGACGAAAGAATATTTTTATAAGAGTGTTAGAAAGCACGATGCGAAGATTCTTTGCTTTTCAAATGTTCGAATGCAAATTACCCCAGTCCCGGCGATGTATTTCGAAAATTTTGCAAACACGAAATTCATAGCGCAACCCGAAGAGTACTACTACCAGTCGCCGCACGTGTTTCCCACCTGACTGTGAGGGGAAACTAACCATGGACGTGCTAACCGCGAGTAAAGAGAGGACGACCTTCTTGCTACTAAGGTTCGTAGGAACGTGCGTTTCAGCGCGTGTTTCTTTACATAGTCGTGTACCTGCGTCCTAGACCTTCCTGTTCCTCGTAGGTTCTCAGCGGCCCAATCGACTCTCTTATACCTGCACTCTCTCACTTCGCCCTTCTTCCACCTTCTTTCTCCCTCTTTGACTCGAAGTTTCGCTAACTGGCCGCAAGTGTCCCTCGGCTTTCTGTTCCTTTGCCTTCGAACGCGTTTTTCTCTATGGCCTGTCCTCAGACGGGCATAGTGGGACGGAGGACTGGGTAGGTGGGTAGACGGACAGTAGCGGACGAGAGGAACAGAATAATTTGACCCTCGGACACGAGGGACACTTTCATGGGACGATCCTGCGGAGGATATCTTTAGAGCTGTCCCCGAATTGTGTTCACCGGAAGGAACGATGTATTCGCAATCCACGTTTAGTTCCTTCATTCGCTACTTCCTCGCTCGTCGTCTCTTCCGATTTTCTCGAACGGCAGGACAAGAACCCTCGGCTTTCCGATTTCTTTCGATTGCATTTCGTCCATGGCGTTCGAAAATTTTCGTAAACGTTAATTAAGTATCAACAGTTAACAGATGGGCTACGTAGGCATTTCAAACCTAACCTACTATAATCACAAATCGAGAAAGACGGAGGAAAAATAACTCATCCGTTAAGTGTTAACTGTAGTGAGGACTTAAGCTGCGCGGTCGTGGAATGAGGTGCAGATGTGTGCGCGTATGTACGGCTGCCACGAGTGCGTGTGTGCGAATGCGCGTATGCGAGGCAAGAGTGTATGTACTGCAGGAGGGTGAGAAAGTGTGTGAAATGTGTGAGCGAAGTTATGCGAAATAAATGAAACGAATAGCAGCGTGATCTATGATAAGTGGGTTTTTCTACTATTCCTCATCCAACCTTTTCTTACCACATACCTAATCCTGTAACCTAGTTTAAGTAACTGGACGAGACTACATTTTTTTGAAAGGTCTAATTTATCTTATCTCTCTCAGTATATTTCTTTTTTTCGCGCGTGCATCTGTTAAAAAATTTGGTTTAATTTGTCGGGTCTTAAAAGGTCTCGGGTAAGTGGCTTGCCGTTTCTCAGAGCCCCTCGTACCGAAAAGGCTAAATGCCTTCCCCACTCTTTGGCCAAATTGTATGAGACCTTTGTCAAAAAGCACGCACCGAAGACATTACATCACCCAGTACGTAAGAAGTAAATACAGAATTTACTTCTTGGAGCACGCGCATTCAAGGCGTCGGCCTCGATACCGTTACCCGGAAACTAAACATCGGCGATACACGAGTGTTGAGTCTTCGAAGAATAAATAATCGTCTACCGGCCCAATATCGCATTGACAGAAACACGATCCTTATCGGTTGCCTAAATTGTATACCAGTGAATCGCAACTATACTACGTGTCCATCAATGGAGCACATTTTGTTGTTACAACATAAACGACGTTACCGCCGTGGCCGAATATTCTCTATCGACACCACCAGTTGAGTTACGAGTTAAAAGAAAAATCTGCTGTAATTCTTTCGATTCTTATCGCTCGTTGATCCATTAGTCGTAATCCTTTAGAATTCAAAATTCAATTTCGGGGCTGAATCGCGTCGTTATGCATGGATAGTGTTAAGCTATCGTGCGAGTAATCAACGAGAGTATCTTCACCCTGTCTGCGCGCACATCAGGTGCAACATTCGATCACTGTGGAGTGCGTTTTGCTTATCAACTGTACACAGTGGTTCTCTCGAGGGATTGGCTCGTCTGCGTTCGACAAGCTCTATGCAAGCGTATCGCAAACCGCACGCGGCGAGAATCAACGAAAGGGAGAAAAAGAAACAGAGAGAAAGAGGGGAGAGGCCATGAGATCTGAAGATAAATTGCCTTTGGGGGGGTTGACGAGCGGGTAAAATGTTCGTATCGCGCAAAATCTGGAGAAGAGGCCGCGCGGAATTCGAGTGCGGTACAAGAAAATAGATGGAACGTTTATACATAGATAGGCACTAATAGATGCGCGCGATCAAAGAAAGAGAAAGGAAGAAGGAACGGAACAAGAATCTCGGCACGTTTTACTTTAACGACGTTGAATAGACGAGCTTTTAAAGTAACTTCGAAAAATAAATTTTGCATTTGTACCGTAAGAAGATTGATCGACGAGCATGGAAAAACGAATGTTGAAAAAAAAGGAAGAAGGTTCGAGTGAAGTTAATTCTGATCAAATTTTCGGGGAGCCCTTTTTGTAAAACACGCCGTCCATATTAGGACAGTGCGGTGTGGAGCAGTGCCGCGTTTGAAAAAATACGTGTAAAAGAATATACGTATACGGATGAAATATCCATGTATGGCGCCGCGTTCGTATGTCGGGTCCTTCTATGACGATTCCGCACCGCGCCGCACTGTAATGGACAGTCAGCTTAAGCTTAATATTTGGAACTATGTCGCGAGAGTAGGTATCGTACCCAAGATAGGCGGAAAGGTGAGGAAGAGAGGGTTTTAAGCCATCGCAACTAGGTAGCTGCTCGGTTTAGGAAACTAAAGCAGGCTCCCTTATTCGAAAGGGCTTTGTTTTACGAGGTACGGCGAACTTGTCGGATAAAGTGTGAGTCGATTCACAACATTTGGATCTCGCCGAAAGAGTACGCGAAGGGCTTGTGGACGGTAACGAGAGATCATCTTGGCAGCATTGCGAATTCAAGAGAAGAGATATAAATGCGCGCGAGAACGTAAAGCGAGGCGCGTGGGTTGCAGCTGGAGGGAAAACTGGCGTGGGAATTTTTGCATAACGCGGAAACAAATCAAGTCTGCGCGCGTCCGAGCAAATTACCAGGATGATTTAAGGAAAGGAATGGCCTGAAAGGAGAGCTCGCGAGAGAACGGGAGGGAATTGCTTTTCTGCGATGTTTCGCTCGAGGCACTCTACAGAGCCACCTGGAACCATTCCGATATCATTCGACGAAGCTACCGTACGATCTTACAACTTTTAGTTCGCTGAGAAAAATATTTCAAGCGCTTCGACCCGAAGGAATTTCGATCGATCGTTCCGTAGAATTTGAGGAACGAGCAAACAAACCGCTCCGGAGATCGAATGGAGCAGAAAAAAAAATACACCGTCGAATATTCTCAAATTTACGTGGAAACTACGATATCCGTGACGTTTTAAATAAGTCACTCCCTTTACGGTCGTGCCTAAAAAATGAATGATTTCTTTGAACGTGAAGCATCGCAATACTGACGAAGGAATTAATTAACGGCGAAATCTGGCCAACGAGGCTAAAAATGAGAAACTAAGGAAAATTGCAGTAGCACAATCACGAGAAGGATATAATCTATCTGCAGAGAAAAAAATACAATAGCGATTAAATCGAATGAACGGTGGGAGGGTGGAGGGATCTCCTGCCGACCCCAAAAGGTACGGTGACTAATTTTTATCGATCGTCTGGGATTTCGTGGGATCCGATTGACTCGCGCGCCTGTGAATGAAAGCCTGAGAGAAATGGAGCGAGGGGCAGGAAGGGAAATAAAAAGGAGAACGTTGATGCGTCGACGTCATTTCGCACCCGAATCGTGCGCTACCACCAGCGCCGCCACCGTCACCGATTGGTTCCCGCTCGAAAGGTCGTCGTTTCCGTGTGCGACATGTGCTCGACACGCGACCCCCATAAGCACGCCGTAAATGTGCAAGAAGACTGGCCTGCAGGGGTTCATTTGGCAAGAAAGAGGGAGGGCAGGGGTAAACATCTGCCAAAGGTATTGCGAAGCGAAGGGTGTGGCGCGCATCAAAGGGTGCCTCACCGAAATTTCGAGATCGAACGAAGGTCGACCCGCCGTTTAATTGCGAGTGGCTTCCGTGGAGGGAAAAAAAATCCTACTCTTCAGAGAGACGAGGGTGGTGAGTTGAAAAGGGAGAGAAAGGGTGTTACGAAGGGGCGCACGTGCCTGGTCCATACGGATTTCGAAATCTGCATTGTTTTTAGGGGTTGATATAAACCAGTCCTAATGATACGATACCAATCCGTATTTGTCGGACAAATAGATTCTCGAATTTTTGAAATTACATTTCAGGTTAAAAAGGTAATCCCTAGATATGCGTATTAATTGTGCTTCGACGCGGCCAAAAAATACTATTTAATTTCGCTGAAATGCAGTATGACCCGGAGTCCGTGTTTATATAATAAAGTAATTTTCAGTATACGGCGTTCGTCAGCGAAGGTTCTTGACGTCTCGGAGATGTCAAAGTTTATTTTCGATTAATGGGCTGGTATTTATCCGAGAGACGATGCTTCGATTTTTCAAAATATTCTTTACCATAGTGGCAACTGAGGGAAACGTTCTTCAATTATTCGTTAGCGTCTTACAATATGGCGTATGTTAATAATAAGTAAGCTAGAATCTACGCGACTTGTAACTCTTTTGATTACCTTTCGGAATATCGGAATGTTTAGATTCCAGATCCAATTTCCTAAAATAGTCAATTAGTTGCGTCACGCATCTGTCGGGCTAATGGTAACTGTGTTACTGCATTTGAGGCCAATATCCAATCATATCGTGTCTGAACAAATATATACTGATACGATATAACGCGTATCAATATACCTGACCTAAATAGCCAATATTCTACAAAAGAACTTCGCAAGGGCATTTTTTCCATTAAAACGATACCCCAGCGAATACAATAAATCGCTACTCGGAAAATTAGCGGTAGAAAAACAAACTTCCATCGATAAAAAGCTGTGAGAACTTTCGGTCCGTTTCTTATCGCAGAGGTCAGGCGACAGAAAATTCTTCTCTCACCTTTCTGGAAACTACACGAACCTTCGCCCACTGGACGTAACGGCCATGCAGGAGAGGAATTCAGCACGGTGTAACTCCTTCAATCTTATCGCTGGATGATTACGCCGTCGCAATACCGTCTGTTGACTCTAACCGTCATTCCACAGAGACGCGAGCCTTACTCATCGGGCGTGGAGAATTAGATTGAACGCATGCTGACCACGCTCGCAATCCTTACCTCGATGAAACTCATCTCCCGCGTCCCCAGATGCTCGCTTCTCACGAGAACGATCTTTTGCCGATTTTTTCTCTCGCGGCTCGTTTAGGATTCTAGGCGTGCCCGATCGACGAAAAAAAGTGGCGCGCGTCTATGACCACTATCGGAGCATATTAACATGTTAGTGAGCGAGGGGTCGATATTATACGACTTGGAAGAAGGTTTGCCGTGTAAATGCGAATAGGATAAATCGGCAGTATTCGCCCATAATATTTACATACTAACATGCATAAAAAAACATACTTTTATATGTTCTACGGTGCATTCACTTCTTCGGAACATTGTGCTAACAATGATAATATTGAAAAATTGCGAACTATTGATATTTATTAGAATTATGTATTTCCAGTACTATACTTGTTCTCGCCGGTCATGATCGTACTACCAAGTTCGGTGCTGGTCACCGGTGACCCCCGTGGCACCGTATGCGTTGAATAATTTTACGTGCTCCACTCACCGAACTGGGGGATTGGTCCAACGATGCGTTCAAGGTCGATAGGACGTCACCGAAACCCGCGTACTCGTAGCTTCCCCACGGTCTCTCGTCGTTCGTCCTTCTGAAACCGAAACGGGGCCCAATTGTCGTTAGCTCGATGACGCCCAAAAACGCTCCGAGTATCTGTGGATGCGTGCAGGTTCCATGTTACGAGGGGACAACGTGAGAATGAGAATTCGCGAAATCGCGGATTGTAAGAATTTTGGCATGAACTGTAAGTACTTCGCGGTTAGAATCGAATCATGTGCTTGGACGTGAGTAAGGTAGAAATTTCGAGCGAACGAGGAGAACGAGAAAGCTTTGAAACGGTCCACTGTGAAATTGTGCGCAGCAGACGAAGTATTCGGACAATAGCTCTTTAGATATGTTTTACTAGCCACAGTAACGTATTTACAATTACTCATGACACGAAAAAAAATCTGTTTGAAGAGCTTTTGTTGCGCAGGATGAACCAGTTTGTTCGCCATTAAACCCTGGAATTTCTACAAATAAATCTTTATGGTTCGCCATACATTCAAGGGGAAGCAACGGCATCAGGAATGAGAGCATCCAAATTTATCTCTCGGCAAACCTTCGCGTTTCGTTACGTAACGTGTAATAAAACTTGTGAGATCAAGTCTTTTAAACTGTTTCGACGGCCGGGATGAGTCATTCCACGCAAACTTTTTCGCCGATGTGATTTCGGTCTATTTTTTCGGCGCGCCATGTGTACGAAGGAGGAACAGTGACGAGAATGGGACCGAGCGAAATTATCTGATAATTATCATACCGTCACGACACGTCACTCGGCACGTAATACACGTGAAATAATCAATTCCTGTCGAACGAGAATAATGCCTCCGTCAATGGCGTTCTACGCGAGTGACGAGTCCAAGGAGAGAACGATGTGGAGAGAGAGAGAGAGAGAGAGAGAGAGAGAGAAAGACTGGGAGAACGCAAACCCAATTAAGTTGGTGACGACGAGTTGGAATGGCCGGGGTCAATCGTGTTAATAGGTCAACCCCAGTGGCACCTAGTAGTCACGCAATTTTTGCAGAAGGGGTGTCTCCACATTTATTTAACGCGGCCCTCGTAATTGCGGCCCTTTTGTGCTCTTAGAAACTCGCGGTAGCCTCGAAGGGGCACAAGGCACAGGACGAAGCCCGCCGGAAATTTATCCGTGGAAAATTATTTTCCTCGTTACGGACCGCACCGTGGCGAGGGTCGTTGATGTGCTCGCGCAGTAATTTCGACGATACATCGCCATTGTATTCTTATGACTTTAGCGATTAGTCGCGATAGTGTACATTTCAGCGAAGAAGAATTCCGATAGAACGGAAAATTTTCGATATTAATCAAAGTTAGGTGAACAAGGACGGGGAAAATGTGAAGAAAGGCTTTTAGCACGATGTTCGAAGAAAGTCTTTTTCTAACGAGTAGTTAAGGCGTAGATATTTAGAGTTACGTACATTCAATACGTACGTTTAATTCGACGGCTAATAGAAATCACGGAAATTGCACAAAACGCGCTGTTGAATCACGCTTTTACGGTACATTAAATGATTGTGAACTGGCCATTTACTGAGAGCTCGAAGTCTTTTGTACGGTAAGTAAATTCTCATAGATCAGCGCAGTAGTAGCTTTAGAACGGAGAAGATGATTGTAGCGATGATTCCATTGATTGTAATTACTCGTTTATCACTTAATCGTACATAAATGTGAGAGTTTAAGTACTGCTGCACGAGAGACTTTGAACTTTCGATAAATATTCAGATCAGAATCGCGTAATATACCGTGAAAGCCGTCGATCGATAGAGCGTTTTGTGTAATGTCCGCCATTTCTATTGGTTGCCGGGCTAATTCTCTCTAATCTTGAGTAATTAGCCGCTTTTCAATACCATTAAGGAGTACCTGCGAAAACGTGGCACTACCAAGTGCAGTTGAAATATGTTTACACGTAGTTCCTCGCAAAGTACTTACGTCGTTCAAATCGATAGAATAGAGCTACTCTTTTTCTGCAAATTTCGAGGAAAATTGTTATTTAGAGGTTTACGGCCTTACTGATTATCGTGTAATGATTAGCTTTTGTAAATACCGCGATGAATCAGTGTTCGCTAACAGAGCGATTGTTAATTAAGGTCTCTTAGATAAGAACGATAAAGTGCCTTCTCTCAAGTAAATATCTTTCTGCATTGTAGCCTCGTCGATCAAGGTTTGTTTGAATATGTTACCCTCAAACAACGCAGCAATAACTTCGATTGGCGAAAGAAATTGAATTGTTAGATGGAGAAAAAAAATGTTCTTTTACCTCGAAATTTGCATGTATTTGCATGTGTAAAATAGCGAATGACAAAAATATAATCACACGAGAGAGCCGTAGACATTATCCATATCGTAATTTAGTTTTTTTTTCTGTTTCTTTGGTTGTTTTTTTCTCTTTTTTTTTTTTTTGAAGGTGAAGGAGTCTCTTTCAAAGCCTTCTAAATATCCACCAATCTTCCGAACAGCTCGAAAAATTCTCCTTAATATCAATGGTCTGCCTTTGAACCCAGACCCAAAGTTCACCATAGACCGATATGCAAATACTTCCTGGCTCATGCCTGAATTTTCCAGGTAAATGGAAGTTTGCACTAACCTCGTTGGAACCGCATCGCTGCGTGGAGAGCAGGGAGACAATAAGAAAAAGAGAAAAAAAAAATCGTAGGTTCTTCGAGACAATGGAAAAGCCTCTTCTTTGTCGCCTCGAGTCGAAGGTCTCCTCCACCCTCTCTTTCTGTTTTAGTTTCTCTCTCGATCCTTCGGTCTCTCTCTCTCTCTCTCTCTCTCTCTCTCTCTCTTGTTCTTTCCACCTCTCCTTCTCATTCACTGCTCTCTCTCTCTCTCTCTCTCTCTCTCTCTCTCTCTCTCTCTCTCTCTCTCTCTCTCTCTCGCACCCAAGGTTGTTGAGTCCTCGAGTACGATCCGTTTTAAAAGCCGTCCGAAATCGAAACGGACGGGTACACGCGAGAATTAGACGTTCCAATTTTCGTTTATACGCTAATGCACCCCTCGCGATACTTTCCAGAGAAAGAGGTCAACGGGCCTTGAAAGGATCTCCTTCCGGGTTGCCTGCTACGGTATAGTAATTGTCTTGTCGCGGCAGGGAGTCGAATTTAATGTCGGGGCTCGGGACGATAAGACGAAATGGTTTGGTCGTGTGACGCATTTGAAATTATTCCAATAAGTTTCTCTCGTTTCGTGTCCGTCGCGCTTCAAAAATACGCGTGACTCACTCGTGTCTATATTTGTCATTAAAAAATACCTCACTTTCGACGGCAATCGTGGCACTTGATTATCTGGATTTTTGTCTTTCTCTCGGTAACGTCGTTTTCAATTTGAGGGAAGAAAAAAATCACGGCACGTTCGAGCGTTTCGCGGAACAATTCTACTCAACCAAGTCACATGTAGAGCACGCGTATTCCATGACTTCGCGAAAAGAATTCTCCGTACAAAAGAATTCGTTTTCTTATACCGCCCCGATTCCATTGCCTGCATATACGCTAAAGAACAACGAAGCGAAATTCCTTTCAGCTGTATTTCGCCTGCGGAGACCAACCGCTTTATCGTTCCGGGCGAATCCCGGCGCTCTCATTACAGCGCGCGGTATTGTTTGCCCGCTTAACATGCAGAGTCAACAATTACGTGTCCGCCACTTTTAATGTCGCTTGGCTTTCAATGTGTACGGCTTATTCCGTGAACGAGGCAACAACACGTTCGCGTTACGCGATGATTGAACTCAGACGACGTCAAAGAGAGTGTTCAATATTTCCCTGCAAATCGATTTAAAGAGAAGAAAATATCGTAACTTCTCCGCGAAGGTGTCACGCTCATTGACGATTCGTCTTAATTGAGGTTATGTCAGGTGCAGAATTCGATGGTATAATATTCTGATCGATTAGCGTGCCATCTTTTACCTCCTGGGGGGCTAAATGACTTCTTCGAGAATTCACCTGCCTCTGCTCGACTGACGGGCAGAAAGAACACCCACGAAACAGTACGGTAATGACGATTCGAATGAGAACTTGTGCGATAACGCGTTTACGATCGTATTGTCACGTCGACTGACCTTGTGGAGTATCACAGGCTCGTATGCGACGTCAGGTACCCTCAACCATTTGGTCTCGCTGAATTATTTCTAGGTTTCTCATTATTGGTACTTTGAAAATTTACAAAAATCGATAAAGCGTACATTCGTATTCGCGCGATCTCCGCGTAGACCATTTATAGAATGGACAAGGTGTGCATGCGCACGACCACAGATCGAGAAGAAGTGGTGCGCGCCATCTGTGGACGCGTGGAAGAGTTATTGTGAAGCACTTCGCCCTGTTTGAGAAAAAAAGGCAAGGATATATAAATCAGGGTTGTGCGTCTACGCGTAAACTATGATAGTCGACATCTACGTGTCGATAACGTAAAATATGTATAAGATGTCATCTATGTAGACAATGAGTAATCTATGACTATCGTGTGAAATCTTAATCGGCAATCATATTTAAGTTTATTATGTTTTATATTTATGAAGATTTATAAAGATGTAGATTATCATATATATATAAAATATAAAATATTAAAAATGTGAGAATAAGTTTTTATATTTTTCTTAATTTAATCCTCAGAACCTCAATAAATTTATAAACGTTTCCCATGTGAAAAAGTTAGATTTCTTATAACTAGTTAACTATAGTTAACTAGTTAAATCTACATCGTAGTTAATGTCTGTATTCGTAGTCAGGCTTTATAATTTATATTTAAATTCTTTTATATATATGTTTTGTACATATTCATAATAAAATGTACAATAGTTTACATAGTTACATTGTCTACATGGAAAAATCGCCATGTAAACATTAAGTAAACTACGCGTAAACAATCCATGTAGACGTAATCTTGAAATCTACGGCACAACCCTGATATAAATTTGTGTGTCCAATGAGCATTACATTCGCTGTCTCGAGATTTTTGCAATATCTGCATGCAATGTTTTGAATCTAATTCGTACATTTTTAAAATAAGAATGTGAAATAGCAATATACATTTGTATGTGAAAATATGTGAAAATTGAAGTAATATTGAGCTCGATGGGGAGCTGATTTACAGATTACTCCTGTGATAACCTCGGAGCTATTTGTCTTACCAGGGGAGCAACATATCGAACATTTTGAAAGCACGTCGTCTGCGCCTGGAAGCATGCAACCTCACGTTAGGAATACTAGAATGCAGAACAAGGTGAGTAATAAAAATGGTAGAACTTTTATTAACATACAATATAAAATCGAATGTCAAGAATGGCTCCCGCTGTAACACCCCGTGAATAAAGGATTTATGTCTGAACATGTATATACATACAATTACGATTAGAGTC
Source organism: Tiphia femorata (assembly GCA_944319695.1). Classification (NCBI taxonomy): domain Eukaryota; kingdom Metazoa; phylum Arthropoda; class Insecta; order Hymenoptera; family Tiphiidae; genus Tiphia; species Tiphia femorata. The sequence goes on from OX090902.1 coordinate 11,075,196, forward strand.
GGACTCAATTACTGAGACGGACTAGGAGGCCTTATCATAATCACTAATGGTAACCATGCGCAATGAATAATGTCCTGTAAGCGATGAGAGAAAAATCATCAAGAAAATTTCCCAATGAAATTACCTCAAACAAGAACAAACAAATATCGACGTGTTTCGAGAAAGCAACGTTACTACTCTCCGAGATTGTAATTAATAATCTTATTATTCCGTAATAATATAAAACATCATGAACGCTCGCGAAAAAGATGTTAAGTAACCCCTCCCCGTCCGCCTCAATATCTGTCTTCGCGCCGTTATACGAACTTAATTCTTTTTCTCCCACCGTCGAAGAGATACATCTCTAGGGGACGCGATTTGGCACAAACGTTACGTAACCATGTATCACGGAAATTCGTGAGTATTGTATTGCCATCTGGAGAAGATAATGGCATCCTATTTAGGATGGGGAAGTGGGCATATGCCTCCATCTTCCGTAACTCGTAATATACGTATTTATCCTATGTCGAAGGAACAACAGCATTGGCGCACGACGATAACGTTTACGTAACGATTTGTCCACGTTATCGTCGGATGCTCGAGTCTCGGCGTCGGTACAAAATCGACACTTGACTTGAGCGTCGGCAAATTGAAACCCGTAGTGCGATTATACGAAACTCACAGGACTGCCGTGGAATGGTGGGCGTCCGTTAGTTGCATTTCTTATCCTTACTAAAATGGCAGAACGAATGATGAGGCGCGGAACGCAATCACAACGAGAATGAGGCACATGTACCGTATAAAAAACTCGGTACAATCGGTATTCCCGTCTGCGATCAATTCGGCTTATCCTATAGAGGAACAACACGTATTGGCAACGTAACCAACACGTTACGCAATATCCGTGCGCCCTATCATCCGATTTCAGTGGTAACTTCAACGAGACGCATCGATCGGCATTGGAGCGAGTGGAGCTCAGATGGCTATAAATATTTTCACTGTTTCACCTTATAAATCTTCAGTTTTCTTTTAAAAAATTTATCTTGAATTGTATTATCGTACAAAACTTTGTCAAATCGAGACACCTTTCGTTCAAACTCGTTGCGAAACTCCAAGCGGAGATTTCAAATAGGCCGATGCCAACGGCATATTGACGCGGCGCGTGCGCTAACGAAAGAATTGCGCGCGAAATTCAAAACATCTGAGCCACACCGCGCGTTGCTCCCCAACCACTCCAGGACACACGTAGAACTTTCGTCGCACATTAATAGAGAGTAATTAAAGCTTAGTTATACGTAATAATAATTATCGCTTCCCATCAGTCTTTAGAAGCGTACCACTTTCGCAACCTTCCTACACGGACACGTAGGAACGATCATATACGTCACAGGACGATCAATGGACATATGTTTAGTAGTGAATGCGTCGAAAGGAATGCATAGAAAAATACGAAGGACATCCGTTAGAATTAATGGCAGGACGCAATGAAGAACATAGTCCGCATCAGGCACGTCGTCCGTCGACTATTTAACACCATTTTAACAAATTCTATCGAGCCTATCCATCTTCTTACCCTGTGCATCCTGGGCATTTGATGGGAAATGGATCGTCGAGAAAACAGATCTGTCCCTGTATACCCTCAGAGGTACTCGGAATTATATTGTCCTTGATTGTCATCGTTGATCATCATCGTCGATAAGCTCGTCGTCTGTTTTATCTAAAGTGCATTCGAATAGCGCGTGCATCGATTGTGTTTGGGACGAAACTAGCTCAACCTAGACCTCTCATGACCTTCGGTTGCTTCTCTTCGTACGGAGTGTCTCGAAGGTCGAGGCACACGGAGGTGAAGGTGCGCTCAATAGAGCTTAGGGTACAATCGCCTGTCGCTTCGAACGTGAGCGTCCTCATTGGCGCCGACCTTGTCGAGGAAGACCAGCTCCGATTTCTTGTCCGGTATTACTTCCAGCATCTTTCCGTTCTGCGAGGCCTGGAGACAAGGAAACGAATTTTTGACATGCCGTGATACGGAGGTAACAGAATTTATAAAGGAGAAGCTGAATAGAACAAAAAGTGATTCGATTTTTTAAACACTTCTCTATCTTACAATTAGTTAGGAAGTCACGAAATATGAGAAGTCTTAGACTGTGACAACGTTTTTTTCTGTGTACAACTTCTTTGTAATTTAATGAAGGAATTAATTAATACTTTGTTAGAACATCAAGTCTCACCGGTGTTTTTTCTTGTGGCTTCCTCATAACACGAAGCAGACCAATCGTGAAGAGGATGAAGGATCCTATGGTCAACATAGTTATTCCACCATACACCAGTATATTCGGTAGCGAGAGGAGTATTTTCAACTCGGAGGCCATTTCGGGTGTCACGTGTACGTGCATTGAGAACCAAAACACCGGGAAGTAAATCTTGGGCACATGTTTGTATACCCTGCGGCGGAAATTTTTATTAATTAACAATTTATTCATAATATGGTGATATCTTCAATATTATATTGTCATTATACATATATGACAATAATTATACAATAAACCATTTAATTAAATCTAGTTAAGTTACAAGGAAAACAAAGTTACTACTTACGAAATGCTCTTGGTCGGTTGAAGCAACAGGTTCACTTGCAGTCTGGCATTTACCTCCAACGGCACACCGGTCGTCTATTAAAGTCAGTTACTATTTATTTATACATTCCGTTATTTTCTGCACACTTTCATACATTTGCACTCTTTCACTCCTGCCTTACGTATTCCTTTATCCACAAACGACGAGACCTCTTTACTCCGTTCTGTGGCAACACGTGTGTACATCAATCCCCACCATAAAATTTCAATATTAAAAGTCAGCTCATTTTCATAGTTCTGTCGCCATTCGTTCGCGGACAACCCTGCATTATAGCTCCTTATCTTTTCATTTACGAGATACGAGGGAAAGTTCGTTGTTCCGCAGATTGGCTTATGTGCTTCCGAGGGCAGTTTCGATTTCGGAACGAGGTATTACGTAAGCGCAATCAGATTACTGCACACAAAACCAGTTTCCACTCATCGTGGACTAAATACAAATGAATAGAAAGAAAGGAGAAAAAAAAACAGACGAAAAAAGCAACCGCGCATTTTCATCGATACTATTTGCCCAACAAAATTCTTCGATTTGGATGCTCAACTGCAACGGCTATACGTTGGATCGTTTATTGGTAAAAAAATATTCCCGGTTGCGAAATTCGACCTTTCTACTACTTTTACTAGTTCCGATCAAAGCTTCGTCACGCTTCGTGAATATTTTTGCTCACCGGTTCCAATGTGATGGAGAAACTGTGGTCCTTTTCATTGGGGTTCAAGCCAACGACAGCGTTCTTGAGAACAGGGTCGCCCAAGTGGAAGTGCGGAAGACTGACGAAGACCGGAGCACCGTAACGACAAGCTGTGACATTGATGAGTCCAACGGGACTGCACTCGCCATTGCAGAGACACTCGCCGACCGGGACAATGTCGGTGTCCTCGTCGTATTCCTGGACAATGTCTTCCTTTGCAGGTGTATCGGTAGACTCGGCCGAGTGCTCGGCAACGAAGAAGTCCTCGGTGGTGGTGGGAAACTGCCAAAACCTGGCTTGATCATGGGGATACTTGAGTTGAGTGTCGTTCCTCAGGGCCTTCGCACCGAGTGAGTAGTGGTAGCCTTTGATGCCGTGATGCATCGTTTCTCGTTCGTACTCGTAGATCAGAGATCTGCGCAGGTTGGAGAATATTAGATACGTTTCGATGTAAGTTGAGTACTTTTATTTATACTCGTGGTAAAAGTCGGTTGGCCGTATTCGGTGATGGAATATGATCGGTAGATACTCGGATTAGAAAGGGTATGTCAATTTTGGGGAAGACAATGCTTACGCGGATTAGCGCGGTTTTCTTTTTATAGGTGTAAATCTGGGACTGCAAATTTTGAAGAACCGATAGCCGGTACTGGACAAGTCTTTCTTTTCGTCACGCACGATATGAGAACTTTGCGAATTTTGCGGTATTTTTGTTGCGGTATGTTTGCAAAAAGGGTCTGTGACGATGGCGATAATTAATTTTCCAGCAGTTAGTCGCATTAACTTGCGATACGGAGCCCCACTATATCGGGCGGGTTCAATTAATGCATAACAATTTCAACGGGAAATCAATATCGCACATCACTTCGCGTCGTGGTTATGTAAACGGGGTTTCGTCATGATGCCGATAAGCTTCTGAAATCTGTAAACTGTAATTTATCAGTCGGGGCGGTCGTAGTCCGTTTAGTAAATCCGAGCAAATTTCTAAGCAAAGCTAAATCGTAATCTACTTGTAGCTAACCAAATAGGATCACCGAATGATCCTATTATGTTAATGTCACAAAGGTTAACGCCGATAGAATAGTTGGGTTCGAAATCCGGTAACCGTGGACTAACTTTGTGCACCTTGCGATGCGATTGAACGCTTCGTTTAAAGAAGCGATCGTATTGTTGGGTTCATTGTATTTTCACTTTAGCGATTATTTAGTATCTGAGCCGGGTCCACACTAGTGACAGTTTACGTTGTACGTTGAATTTACAATTCGACGCAAATGTTTTCGGAACGAACTCGCAGTTTTTGGTTAAAGAATATTTACGGTATCCGCGAAGTGTTTCTGCTCAAGACGTGCGTGCGGCGTTTACAAGTGCGATGATCAAGAATGGATACGATACCGTCGTCCAAGGAGTGCTCGTAGAAAAAATTGGTTCGTATGCGGCACACAAGTTCACACTATTATAAATTCAAAGCGGCACGTCATTTTTCGCCGAATGCAGCCCACAACGTAAATTTTTACTAATCTGGTTTTAGACGGTGGAAAAATGTTTGCACGAACCCGCACAATTCCACGCTGAACAATTGAATGTCCTCCTTCGTTCTACCTGGGGGCCAGAGTTCACCGGCGCTACCTCCGACCAAATTACACGGCGGTCCATAGAATTTAGTGGTGTCCTTGAAATTCCATTTTCTCATAACGCCCAGCTTGCTAATGTCATCTTCTCCGGTGTTCACATTGAACTTTCCATCGAAGTACGATGTTTCATTTCTCTAAAGAAAAGAAGATTATTTTTTCGATCGAACTTATCGCTATTATCCGGTGACTCAACAATGTAATCCTATTAATAGTTCGTCTATACATATGCATTGGTTTCTTCCTGTGTTCGTCTGGGAATATTTTCTAAGCACTGTTGCGATCATGACGTGTATGCGACCGAATATGGGCTGTCCGAAAGCAGTGTGGTTTGTTGTCGATTAAATTGTTGAAACTCACCGAGTATATTAAGTGATATAAACAGAGTTTTTTGCACCGATACAATCGCCTCGAAATACATCAGAATCATGGTATTTCCGTCACGACAGGGCAGGACGATTTATATTCATCTTTGACAGACTCTACCGACCGGTCGTCGAAACGAACTCAATGGAACTCGAACTCTCTTTTTGTATCACCTCTTTTCGAATAGCTGTACTACTCTTATGCACGTAACGATACTTAGGACAACGAGGTCTGTTACATCGCCGATTACATCGTCGATTACAACGTCGCTTAGCAAGTATTGCGTAATATAATAGCATCTTATCGAGTTACGACGATAATATCTACTCAGCACTTTTTCTAAACGTTCCAAGTGCCGAGCAGGTGTTGTATAGCGATAAATAACACGTCAGATGTTCAAAAGCTTACGGTAAAAGGAGACGATTTTTTTCCACGAAATCGAAAAACTGATAGCAGATGATCCTTATCGTTCGAAAGCATCCACATGCCTGTCGTGCTCGTCGACTTCCGTTTATCTAAGTGGATGGAAAATAGCACGGAAAATTATCTTTGAATCTAGAATCCAGTATCAATCGCACGATCGACCAGGTGTCTGGTGAACTCCGACGAGCAAACGAGGCCAGACGCTCCCCGAGTTCAGCGAACCTCTTCGAGCTTCGACGCACCCCACTGCCGCAGACGTCGCGACGGTGCAGTGCGAGCATCTCTGACGTTTAGAGGCACGGCCCAACAAATTAATGCATAATACGGCACCCTTGTTTTCCATTTGTTACTTACCGTCCCGTCGCACACGTGACCCACCACTCCCATTAAACGTCAATTCTCGTGTCCGCCTGCCTGCTGGTATCCCGACGCGGCAACAGTTTAGCACTGCGCAAAAAACACTCACTGCGCGAGCAACCGCCTACCATCGTGCCCTGCGTACTCGTGATAATGCGAATCGCACGACCTTCCGCGCGCCCTCGACACAGTTTAAATAAATAATCCACAACGATCTCCGGCCCGCAAGCGGCCGCACGAAGCAAAGTGAAGCGCGCGAACGTGAACCTTTGGGGTCTTCTCGTCGTCGTTGCCGGCTGGCGCGATTAGTCGCGAAGAATCTTTGCTTTTAATGTCCCTTTAATAGATCGACATTGAAGTCGAATCCGAAGATTTAAGTAATTTCTAAACTAAGATTTCAAATCAATCTTAAATTCTTTTGTTGGTATCACGGAAGAACGTTACTCGGATGGCGTAGAAATATTTTGCTTGAAAAGACGAGTCCTACCTCGGAGAACTATCGACGTATAAGTCGGATCACAAGATTTAAGTAATTTACAATATAAGTTTTCCTATTGGATAAATCTTAGATTTGTTTGTTAGTAGCGCGGAAGGCGTAGAAATATTTTGCTTGAAATGAAGAATCGTACCCCGAAGAACCATCCGAAGCGGTCGAAAGGTGGCACGTCGTCCGCTTCTATCACGGCTTTGCCCATTTTTATCAGCGGATCGTCGTAACCGGTGAACAGCAACTCGTTCACCGTCTTCACCGTGTATATGCGCGAGCTAGAGTGTAGGAGAACGTAGGAAAGTGTGGTCTGCATTACATACGACCAGTATCGTACCTTGTGCGCTGCCGACTGAAACAGGAAAAATCGACTGTAAAACTGACTGTCCATTATAGCGCGGCGCGGAATCTACGCGGAGGTCCCTAAACGTATGAGCGCGACACGATACAGCACTATATCATCAGCATACGTACAATGAAGTACAAAGTCGGTCTCCTTCCGAGCAAATACATCATTCAGTGAACCAGCCCTCCACCGAACCGAGCAGGGAGCATTTTGGCTGATTCTCACGTTGGAATACGTGGGATCTTTGGAAGCTTATGATCAGAAATTATCATTTCGCTGTATTTTATTACGAATAAAAGTTTTCGTGGGTAAAAATATGAGATTTTATCGCGATTTTATTACTCTTACTATCTTGCATTACTGCCTACTATTTCCTTTACTCGCAATAAAATGCAACATAATTTCCATGACTATACAGTATGTCTGATTTAAGTGGAAACAGGTAATTATTTCGTAAAAAAGTAAAGATACAAAAAAATGTTTGAAACAAAAGTTGGTCAGTTGGAAAGGGCGCATAATAAGGCGTATTTTGTTTTTTTTGTGATTGGAGGTATAAAGAACATTTCAAGGTCATCAGCGTTTTTTTAAATACAATGCAGTATTTTTGTATTCATAATGTGATAGCGGTTGCCGAGACCAGTACAACGACCTATAATGAAATGTTATTCGAGGTCTTAAAAAAGTCGTAAATTAACAAAAAACATGTCCACACTTATATTTTTCATACAGCATTTAGTTACAACAACAAGAACTAACAAGAACTTTTCAGTATATTTTGTATTTGGCCGTTCCTTCGACATGTCCTCCGTCATTTAGAATACAACATTGCAATCTTCTCAAAAATTCTCTTTCTATGCGTTTTAATATCTTATCATTTATTTTTGTACATGCAGCAATAATCCTCGCACGTAATTCACCAACATTATAGGTCGTTGTACTCGTCTCGGCAACCGCTATCACACTATGAATATAAAAATACTGTATTGTATTTAAAAAAACGCTGATGACCTTGAAATGTTCTTTATACCTCCAATCACAAAAAAACAAAATACGTCCTATTATGCGCCCTTTCCAACCGACCAACTTTTGTTTCAAAAATTTTTTTGTATCTTTACTTTTTTGCGAAATAATTACTTGTTTCCACTTAAATCAGACATACTGTATATCGTTAGCAATAGTGGAATGTTCCGTGCGCGGCAATCTCCGTTGTGGCTCCTGTGGGTGCGAGAAGGACAGCCTTATGTGAGGCCACTGGCCGTTTGAGCGAAGTCGGTGTCTCCTCCCGACAGCCAATAGAAGGGCGAGTAATTATCATTCACCACTGCCCGTATATTTTCTCGCAGAAATCTCGTATTTTTCGAAGATCTCTCATATTACATCGTCAAAATCAGTAAAAATGATCAGAGCGGCGGAAGGCTGGTTCACTGAGTGACGTATTTGCTAAGAGGGACATCGACTTTGAACTTCATTATACCTTCATTTACACGTATTTTTCCAGACGTGACGCGACTGACGTAATGGACGGTGAGCTTAAATGACTAGCTTCCTTTGTAAGTAGGAGTAGATATCCCGTCTGAACAATATGTATGTTTTAAAACGATATTTTGAGTATTACAATTTGTTTTACGCCAAAATAATCGATGGGTGGTCTTGCAAATATTTTCCGCACGATTAAATTCGACGATAACCTTTGCATTGGCTCACCGGAAAAATTTTAAAATGTTATCTCCACGTATTGTCCATCAGTATTGATTAAATATATATTTATTCAAGTTAGGTTTCGAGACATTACACTCTACAATCGTAACCATTTAAAAGGAACATGACAAGAAAACTTGATCTTATTTTCACGGATTTTTTTCAATGCATGTTTGTGTCGTTGACGACCATTACATTATACATTTCAATAAAAAATTGTCGGGAAACTGCGAAATTTACATAATGAGTCGCTCTTACCAACGCAACAGCATTAAGCTGTGTGATATTGTCGCTCAACGAGCCGTTGCTTGCCTCTGCATCAAAGAACCAACTACGTTGCTGCATGTAGCTCACCGTCTTGTTCCTTGGATTGAATGTCACATTGACTTTTTTCTTCGCTTCCCTGAGCACAAGAAATTAATCATTCGTGAGATTGTCAATGAGCGAGAACCACCGTTTATCAAAGAGTACCAGTGATTGGTCTATGCCCATGTATGGCTGCTACTTATCGGGTGGTTTATAATGCACGAAGTGATTGCAAAACGGAAACGCTCGTTTCCGTGTAATCGATAAGTACTGTAGGGTGTTGCTTTATAATCATATATGATTACATATCATTTCGATATCTCTTTCTGCAAAAGCACCTTTATCGCGCAATTATTTAATCAGGAGCAAACGCGCTTAGCCTAATTGTAAATGTAATGTTCCAATTACCTTCCTGCTCGTTAAAATTCACGCGGCACAATTTCACGATGGTATGAGGCGCTTTTTAGAGATGGGCAAAAAACATCGATATTCGCTGACAAGTGACAGACGGCGTTCGTGCGGATCAAAATGTGCATAACAAACTTTTGTTGACTGTTTGTGCGCAATTCTGAACGTACACCACGCAGGAAAGCTATGTATTCGGCTTGTGCGTGCACAGTATTCGTCCGCGCAAAAATGTTCATGTCAGTACCCAGCACTCGACTCGAAGGATCCTGAAGTGGAAAGCCGTGCGAAAAAAATAAACAACGCCTTTTTTTAGGACGCGCACAGCAACGATTACAGCCAGTACGTGTCCATTTCCATTATATATTAGCGTTTCTCAGTTTCTCGATATGTTTCAAAGTTGTAGCACCGTGCGCTGATGTCCGTCTTAACCTTTTAGCAACAACACGGCTTTCTGCAACACTGTGCATCTCTGTACGGCAAAGTACGTTTCAATGATTTCTCTGCCACGAATCCTCCTCAGAAATAGTCGTGACATTGTTAGGGAACGTTGTTCAAGCGAAACATATGTGAAATAAAACAAATTACGAAGGCAGTCAGGCGACCTTTTAAGCATATAGGCTAAGATTGCGCAAGTCGGACCACCGCTTAAGTTGTATCTCTTAAATATTAGGCGTAATATCACGCCACCTGCCCCCCTTTCGGCAAAACGAGTTATTCCCTAATTAACCATATTGTTTCACACCGTGTTCACCTTCCATGGATACCGTGAAGAGAAAGGGTAACCTCTCGACAAGAGAGAGCGAGAGAGCGAGAGAGTGAGAGAGTGAGAGAGAGATCATACGATTTATACCTATTTTTAGGCACGACCGTAAAGGGAGTGACTTATGCAATCGCCATCCTGAAAACCATTCGGATGTGTGTGTGTGTGTGTGTGTGTGTGTGTCCGTGTATATCCTCGATTTCGGAAAAACGGCTGAACCGATCGGGACGAAATTTGGCACAAAAATCAAGCACACTACTGTGAATTCACAATAAGGTTTGTGAGTCGTCATCTTGAACCGGTACAAAATGGTGGCAAATTCAAATTTTGAATAAAATTTAATTTTGCCGCCATTTCTAAATGGCTCAAGATAGCGATACATAAAGTTTGCTGGCACCAAATACATACATTAAATATATACTCAAAGTGCATGCCAAATTTCGTTGCGATTCGTTCAGCCGTTTGGCCGGAATACTGGACTAATGGAAATAGTGAAATTTCATTAATCCATTAGTCCAGTATTCCGGTCAAACGGCTGAACGGATTCAGACAAAATTTGGCATGCACATCAAGTACAAACCCATGTGGTGCCACGAAACTTTATGCATGGTCATCTTAAACCGTTTTGAAATGGCAGCAAATTCAAATTTTGAGGCAAAATCAGACCTTTAGTCCAGTATCCCGGCAAAACGACTGAACGGATCCGAAAAAAATTTGGCATGTACATCGAGTATATACCCATTTGGTGCCACGAAACTTTATGTATCGCCATCTTCAACAGTTTCGAAATTGTGGGAAGTTCAAGTATGGCAACATTAAAAATTCATTTCTTTGGATTAGTCATTGGAAGCGTGAGTTACGCGGTCGTGTCTATTGCAGAAAGCGAAGCTTTTCTGCACCCGGTAAGGCGAGCGCGAAGCGCGAGCACCGCCGATCGTGCCGACCACTAACCACCACTAGTTTCTTCAGGGTTACGATTTGCGCATCCGTACCCTACACGAGCAAGATGAGCCACTTTAGTAGCATACCGTTAAAAACCATGACATCGACGAAAGCCCCTTACAGTGGCGTGTCCGCCGAAAAAAAAACGACACGCGCAAGCCATTATCGTAACCGCCATTGCGTAAAACGTTAATTTTCGCACGGTTTTAATATCTCAAACGCAATCTGCTGCCTCACACAAGCATATCTTTTGAGTATGTTATGAAAATACATTGTGCGCGAACTGAACGACTTGTGAAACCATGAAATATGTATAAGCGCGACATGAATGCGGCCTTGCGAACACGAGGGACGGCTAGGAAAGACGAACGATGATCGATAATATCGAGATTCGTCAACGATTTCGTAATACGCCGGATAAACGCTAATCATACACATTTCCGCGCTACGGCACCTACACATTGCGGTGCCTCGGGGTGCACGCGGAGCGGTGATTCTGATTGCGTCGCGGCGACACCGCCACCGGCCTAGATATCTCGTTTATTAGAATTGACGTGACAATTGCCGAGTAACGTGCGTATTGTTACGTACATGCGTGTGTACACGCGATTGTGTGCTCTTGTGTGCATATGCATCGATGCACCTTACGTGCCAGTGCTTAATGTTACTCTACAAGTAGGTATCATTTGTTGTGCAATCGTTTTGAGATTCAGGGTTGACAAGGGGGGAAGGGAGAAGGTGGCGGATGTGGAGATGTAATGAGGAGAAGTATGACGGATGAAGAATGACGACGGGAAGGAAAGAGGAGAGAAGAAAGAGAAAGGTACGTACGCAGGTGGACAGATGCGTGGAGTCGAAGAAAGAAAAGGAGCGAAGAGGAGTGGAGAGAGAAGAGAAAAGAGGGAGAGGCAAGCAGGAGAGATTGAGAAACGAGAAGTACGAAGAGAGAGATGAAAGGAAGAAGAAGAGAAGCGAAGAGGGAAGGAAGAGCAATTTCGAGAAAAGAGAGAAAGAGAGAGAGAGAGAGAGAGAGAGTGATTCTCGTTCTATTTGCGTCTAGGCCAGATGGAAATAGCGAATGGAGAAGTCGCCTAGCCGAGTTTACCGCTCTCGAGCACCACTCGAAGGAATATGGTCTGAACAAGCCACGCATTTTTCAAAATATTTACTCGCGATTGGGTGAGGTGGATTAGATTGGACCTTAACGCTTTTGTTAGGTGGAGTACAGGAATATGTACGAAGAAGATAAGAGGTCGAAGTGCGAGAGATATAGTTCGCAGATATTTGCCGTATTACTATTTAAACACTCTTCTCTACTTTCATGGGCTAAAAATAGTAAATAGAAAACAGTCCACGCTCCATACACGGAATTCCTCGCGTATTTGCGAAACTGCCTCCTCTATACCGGTCGTTTTTTCCCCCTCGTACAGATTATTACGGATGGAAGAACATTCCTTTTGGAGTCAAGTGCAAGTTTGTCCTCGTCCGAGATGCATCGTGCAGGTTCTCCAATCCTGTAGGTCAAGGTCGCGAATTCTCAAGGTCCCGCCTTTAACCACGGCCCACCTCATGGATCGTAAACGATAAATAATACTGACGTCAAATTTTCGAGGCACGTTCCATAAATATGATCTTATTACGGATCCTTTCACATTTACACCCCACGTGGCTCCTTCCTCCTGCTCGTTATTACTCTTGTCCTCCTGTTTCTTCTTTCTTACGTTTTCTGTTTTCGTTTATCTGGGTCGACGAGAACGATATCGTTCGTAAAAGCGGAGTAAGGTGAACCGGTCTCTATCCGGACACCGCCCTCGTATGCTGAACCGGACCTCACCCTCGTCGGTTTGACTCTCATCCATTTGTCCAGAATGAAATTACGCCTATGCATACGGGTGTTCTCGCGTGCACGCGCTCACATGCAACCCGTCGCGAGTCGCGGTGGGTCCATCGGGGGCAAGCAGAAAGTAATTAATTAGGCAATTACTCGGTGCCTTCTTGGTCCGTCGCGGTGCAACGCCCACGTGACGAGAGGAGCATAAGTGAAACGTTTTATTGTTCGTTAAGATGTCAATACCGCGAGGTCAACTGATTCTTCCTCATTGTAATCCTCATTCCCTTCTTTCCCTGTCTGGAACTTTTCCTACGCCACGCTTTCGCACGGCGCAGCATTTTCGGACGTCAGCGAAGCTTGTAGTCGCGGAGAAGTAAGAAAGAGACGCATACAAGACGAAAAGAACAGTAGGCTGAGACAACAACGTTCTTGTGAATGATAGAGAACAGAAGATGTTAGGGTGCCGCGAACCGTATGAAAACTGTCTGCTATTTTTGTTTCTTCTTATTTTTCGGTGCTCGCGGATTGTGAAGGAAAAGTATCGAACGAGTGGAACAGAAAATAAGAAGAGAAAAAATAGAACGTATCGACTAAAGATAAGCCCACTCTGATCGTTTTCACTATCGCGCGAAGCGATTCGATCCTGATCTGGAAGGTCAAGCTGCGGTTGAAAAATGGAAGACCACGCGGTTCTACGTTTTTTCACGTGATCCTTGTGACTGCAGCGAAGATGTATGCGCGCATCGACCGACGGAGAATATGTCGCAAGTATGTCCTCCCGATAAATACAGTTTATCTTGAGATGCCTTTTTTCGGTAACGTGGTCGTCAATTCAATACTCGGCGGTTCTTGACGCATCTTATCGCCCTGTTTCTGCCTACTTCGCTCATCTTCGCTTAAACAATATTAAGTTTCCCCCTTTTACGGCTCTTTATCATTTTCAATTTAGCGCGCCTGCCTTCAGCGTCTCTCTTTAATTCCTTGTGTTCGATTAACCTCTTCGGACAATTGAAAAAAGGTAGGCCCGACGAGTATCCAATTTCACTGACGCCTATGCCGTCTAGCGTTTGAGTAGTATTTTTTAGGTGCCAGCGCGCCCGAGGATTCACAATTGAAGTGGCAAAATGCGGAGCTCTAATTCCGTCTTATCCGCAGTAGCGTGTGCGGCGTGACCTCAAAAATTTTCGCGACACGCGTTATCGAGGCACTCAGACAACGGGAATGATATAGCAAGAAAGATGTGCCGATACATCGGTTTGTGGCGAAGTAAAATTTCGTCACAACTATAGAAAGTGACATCTTGCATAAAGCGGACAAAGAGATGGTCCGATGTGAGATACAGATGTTTATTTAGTAATTCTTTTTCTCGCGCAGGTAGCAAATGTCAATGTCCTGTCTTTCCATTGTAATTAATACAAGCTTCATAATGCAGTTATTGCAAGTTCAAGAAGCATCAATATCCGTCAGAATTGGAAAAACCCCGAATTCATTACTGGAATCTCGCTCGGAAGAATGAAATTAGGTAGATTAACTTAATCAGCTGGAAATTCACTTACACGAAACTGTAGGGTCCCACTTGTTGGAGTATAGGCTTCGACCCAGGTACTTCCAGCTCTTCCGGATTGGTCCAATTGAAGAAATATATTTTTAGATGCATAGGTGGCAAAGAGCTCGTGTCCTTCCATACTTCGAAGCTTTTCGAGTCTGGGGTCAGTGCTAATCCCTAGAATGAGATCGAAGGAGGAATTCGTTAATTGCGATTAGACCACGAGGATGATCAATGGGTTGTCGGATACGTATAGGGGACGAAGAAGATTTACCAGGAGGTGGACGATTGAAAGCGATCCCTGAATGGCTCTAATTGAATGGGAGAGTAGACGTAAAAGGATGGTGATACGTGCAATGTTTCGATCTAATGATGGAAGGCGAAGCTCGGTCGAAATCAAGCTGAAATTTACAAAATCGGGAGCCCTTTTCAAAAACTCGATTCGTTTGAAATTCAAGCCCTTGGTTTATATCAGACTTCACCTCTGCTTGCGTGGAATAAAGAAGCGTATATTTAAATTATGCAAAAAAATGTGCGCGATAGCGAGACCTGATTTGCCCGTAAAGTATGCAAATTAAGTGATAAATTGAAGATGGCTCCTTTTATGACTTCGAAGAATGTAGAGTTACTCGTAGTATCTCGCGCGTTGATTTTTGACAGCTGAATGAATGGAACGGTCGCAAAAAGTTCTCTCACGACGAAAGATCGCTGCACGCGAAGCGCAACCGAAGCACTTCCTGTTCCGAATTCGCGACTCGCAAGAAAATTTCTGCCTTTCTTGTTTCTCGACTTCTCCGATTCCTTACCATCTCTAATTTCTATTCCATATCTATTTTTTTCAGCAGTTTCTTCCGCTGGTTCTCCACGCACGCAAACATTTACCGATCGCTCGGCTTTCAAATATAGAACAAGAGACATCGAAAGAGAACTTCGTAATTTCATTTGACACCGAAGCACTTAATCCAGGAAACCTTGTTCGTGGATCAGGCGCGCATCTTTAAGAGATTTGAGACACCTCGAAACATAATAAAATGCGTATTTTCGCCGGTGGTCCTGTAAACCGGTTGCAAATCGGTTACTGTGAGAGGGAAGATCCGAGGAACCTCTTTATAGTTTGTGTCTTGTGCGGAGGTAGTCAGATAGGAACGGTCGAAGCGAGCGACGAGGAAACTCTCGTGGTAATTGACAAGCAGGAGAAAAGGAACTCCAAGACATTTTGCGGCCGATTTTGGCAAGAAAAATACGGCAGCTGCATCTCTCCGAGGGAAAATAGTTTACTTTGAGAATCTTCGAAGATAAATAGAATTTCGTAGGGCGATCGAAAATTACAAGAGGTTTATCGACGAGGCGGACAAGAGCTAATTAAAATAAAGGAGAAGCACGTGGATTTTTTCGTCGAGTGTTCTTACAGGTGTTGAGTGACTTCGACAAGAAAATGATTAATTTCACTTTCTGCACGCGAAGAAGGGAAACAAACGTTCTGACAGTTCTCCTTTGCTCGGGCTAGCTCGTCCACTGTGCTAAATCGCGAAAGATGAGCAACTGAAAGGGAGTGTGTTGAGGCGAGAAGTCGTTGAGAGATAACCCGCGTGAGGGTATCCGGTGGATGGTCAGTTTAAAAAGAGAGCAGATCAATACAGAAGAAGGCGCGGAGTGAGGGAAATCTAAAAACAATACTGCGATCGGATGGCGTATTGTTGAGATGAAAATTAACTGGCGAGGATGACCGAAAAAGATAAGCGAGAAAAAATTCGCACGAGGGGACAACATTATTGTACAATGTTTTCCTTGTGAAGGTGAAACATGTGGAATTTTAATCGACGACTTATCGGTGACCGGCCTCGCACTCCACTCTGCTTACGATTATTCTCCTGTTTTAAATTATCCGATCAGAAAAGGATGAGCAAGATCATTGATATTTGTCTACGATCACGTACACGCGCGTCACAGTCAGTAAGGAATACGAAATTCTCGTTGCGAATCATTTCGTTCTTGCTTTCCTTCGAGCCAAGTGGACGACCTACAACAGCCGGATTCTGGGAGCCAGTAAGAAACACACACTTTTAACGTCACTCCTAATGAATTCACTATGTATAAATTTAATGTATATCTCGTTCCGCTTTACGCGGATTCAATCGAGCGGTTTTATTATTCCTGTAAAACTGGACTGACTGGTTTGCCGAGATTTCGGATTTTTCGTATCCTCGCGAATGAACACTTATCAGATTAACAACTGTCGAAGAATTAATGGAATAATTCGATCACCTTCTGAAGTATCTGCCGGAAGATGAGGTGCCAGAAGAAGCAGAAGAACACGCCGATTGCCACTAGGACGATTCCGGCAATGCCGAAGCTCACGGACTTGTTGGTCCAGGGCCTCATCGCGAGCACACGTCTGCTAGTCACTGCTGCTATCCGAGCCCACTGCTATCCACCTTCTCAGCATGTGCAACTCCCTAAGAGCTTGAGTGGGCCTCGAGGACGCGTTCTTCCTCCACCTCTTCCTCAGCTGGTTCACTTCTTCTTGTCTCTCCCTTCTCTTCTCTCGATCCTAATTTCCTCCTCCTCCTCCTCTTCGCGCTTCTTCCTATCGACTCCCCTTCTTCTCCCCGTTTGTCTCGTACCGCCGCTTTCCTGTCAGCCGAGTCCTCCACCTTCCTCCTTCTCTAGAAGATAAAACGTATCTAATCTGACAGTCGACAAGTTACTGCTTGGCATGTCCCTTACGAGTCACGTGTCCATTTGGAGAACGTCCTCTGTGTCGCAAGGAATTGTTATTATTCTAAATAGTTCGTATGCGTGTATGCGTTAATCGTTATATACGACGCCGTTAATAGAAGTAGTTTAAGTTCAAGAACTTATTCGACCCGGTAGGAAACATTTGGAGATAGCATAGAGTCAATATAAGTTGTTTCTTATGGTCTTTAGAAATAGTCATGTTGAATAATGGGATGCAGTAAAAGGAGCAAAAAGGAGCAACTGAAGTAGAGAGATAGTAAATGATATATACACTAGTTCATTCTGATTTTGATTAATCAATGGGATACCGGTTGCGACATATGGTCGAACGAAATTAGTCATCAACGTCTACCGGTCACAATGATCTCAGCGGTATTCTTTTTCGATACGGAACTCGTCTAGCTTGTTAATTTTCTTGTTTCACGCTACTGACCATTCAAATTTATGTTAATCGCGACCGATGCCGCACAAAAAAGACAAATTTTTTCGTTGCTTTTGTAAGGCTTGGACTAAACAAACAACAAGAGGAGACGAATTTAAAATCATTTACTTGCGTACATTTTGAGAATATTTTCTACGTGTTCAACGATCTTTTAATCTGTCGGAACCATTTTATTCTACAAGTTCAAAAAAATAATTTCCTTATCGAACGGGTTTCATACTCAATACTATGGTCGCCCTTCGTGTCCCTAAAACGCAAGGGGCGCTCGAGGAATTCGTTGTGTCGATGCTAGTGCGCTCAGACGATCACGCCCCTTCTACCGAAGCAATGAGATTAGAGGTATATCTAATCATCTATTCACCAAGCCATTAATGCTCGTACGACATGACCGTGCCACCTTCGCATTCAAGTTGTCCTTTATTTACAATTCACCGGGCACGATCTACGCCTCACACGAGGTGTTAATTCTATCTGACGAGTTTCTCGTTTATTTCGTAACGTTCGCGATATTTTGGACAAACGAAAAAACTTTTTACGCTTGTCGAAATATTCAGGGTCGAATTCCGAATTCATGAATTTCTGTTGATTTACATCTCTTTTCTCTGTCTCTCTCTCTCTCTCTCTCTCTCTCTCTCTCTCTCTCTCTCTCTCTCTCTCTCTCTGCTTTGGCTGGCACTGCGATAGGATTCTTCGAGGTGAAGATTTACTCAAAACATTGACTAATTGTAAGTCCGTACATATTAGGTAGATTCCACTCGAATTCAATTTGTATTGGGAAAGGTTTTTGTTAACGACAAGAATCCCACGCAGGCACTACGCAAGACACGTGACCGCATGCAAATAATAGCTCGTTTAGTTTTCCACTTCTACTATTCCCATTGCGATTTGCATTGAAAAAGGACGAGAAAAAAATATAATTCTGTTGCTTACGAGGATGATTGGGATGATACGAGGCCATCACCTTTGCCCAAGATTAGTCCAATCTATGGATAGTTTCCGTTTTTATTGGCTCTTTGGAACTTGGAGCGTAGCTTGACACTTCAGAGAATTAACATTCACATTTACTGGAGTTTTGCCTTTTTTGGTTGCAGACTGATTGTGCTCGTACCGACTCGTTCATCATTGTAATACCTGTGCGACGCGTTAACGATCGTCGAAGGTTTTTCTCACTGATGATGTTTTATACCTATTTTCATGTACGCACATATTCGATTAGTAGTTAATAATGTAGTTACTTTGTACTAGGCAAAGGTTTCTTTTTTCATGTTTGAAATACAACACTGTTCTCACTCGTGAGTCACCCTATTATTTGTAATGAAGTTATTGATTTGCGTCGAACGTTGATTTTTGAGGTCCAATCCTGTACTATGATATCTGGTTTATACATTATCCGTGTAAAGTGTTTTGTTAGCTTATAGCAGTCCGTTTAATGACTCGTTACTGCCGATTCGCGTTTCCAATTCTGTGGAATTAACGACCTGGCGAATCCGTCATTAGTTCAAGCTTGGAGATTCCGTAACGAGCGGAAAAGTCATCAAAGTTTTCCAATAATAGGCATCTTCTATAGCTTTGAAAGCCGATGATGCTTCCCTCTTTATTCAAACACACGGATCACGACATCTAACGTTAACTTTTTGGTATCGTTTATGCCTTAACGAAGTGTTTGAGGAATAGTTAGCGGTACCCTCTTTACTCGGAGTTCTTTCAGTAACACTTTCGAAATCATGTGTTTACATTCAAGTAATACGAACAGAAAGTTACGTGTTGCCTTTTCGGGACGATGCCACCTAGAAAGTGGTAATGAAAGTGTAGGGAAAGGGGATTCAATTTTTACGGTGTTTTTTTAATTTGCTTATAAATTCGTTAACTATATCACAATGCAATTGAACCTTTGTTTTCATTCTGATATCCGTAAACCGATCTGGTTGTATCAGTTGTCTTCGAAATTTTCGACAATCTCAAGCATCAACAAAAATATTAATTACTCGCTTCGTCGGCAAATTTGTTTTCTCGAGCACACGATTTATGTTTACGTTGCAGTGATTAGTGCTCAAAAAAAGACGAAAATAATTAACAATTGATGCGGGTAGTCAATCATTGTGGTACAGTCTCCAATAGTTGTCGGTCGACTAAAACTGACAATGCTAAATGCAGTATGTTTGTAATACTGTAGATCTATCGAGAGAACACTGTTAAACTTATTCGAACGTCAATGCAACGCAGCGTCTTACTGTTTTGCTTACACTGTTGCCAGACCGATGGACGTAAGCAAATTTGGCAAGCGTCAATTGTAACCACGTTCCACGAGTATCAACGGTAGTCTATTTCTCGATGATTCACACGACACAATTGCGTCTGTTACCCCAAGAAAAACAGCGAAATCCACAGGTACAAAATTCACTTTTCAAGACCCCAAAATGGAAATGGAAACACCAAGAGCTTCCTCGAACCGCGCTCACTAAGAAATGGAGGTCCTTATTGAAACTATTTCTTCTCTGCATTGTAGACCCACTTGCAAGACACTTCCATGGAAGGACCCCTTCAATGTAAGAAATGCTAATGGGCCCTTTGGTAATCCGAGAACTTTTTCCCGGGAACCCACAACGTGGGAAAGTCCCGAGGAGAATTCATTTACCTGTTCGAATTTGACTTGTCTTGGTTTTAAATAGACCCTTACAACTTCTCGAACATCGTAGAGTGTTCCCTAACCTTTGGGCCAGGGCTCCACCATCGGCACTGAAAAGTCTCTCGACAAGCCTGTACTTCGCAGCAGGCAATTTGTGCATCGGTGTCCCACGAGAGGTCTTGCTGTGACCTACCCAGACCTCATTCGAACATGACTCTTCGCTCGGCCTCTTTGGATCCCGTACTTATTTACACCCGACAACGTCCTTGAACCTCTCGCTCGCTATTCACTTCCTACGCAAAGTGAGCCTGTTTTGGGAATATTCTTGTATACGCGCCAGTCAAGTGCCTTTCCACAATAAATTGCATCGTAAAAGGGATTTACCGGATCCGTTTCTACTTTTTCCTTTTCCATTTCCGAATTCCAATGACCTTCGCCACGCGAAGGTTCGCGATGAGAGGAAAGAAAAAAGGAGCCGGAAAGGAATGCGATCAAAATCTGGGATTTCCCCCTGTTACACGGGCCAACCTACGTCATTGGTCCACATCGTCTCGCACAAATTCACGTCGGGTTCCACACGAATGACTACCGTGGCTCGCCGAGTCGTCGACCAACAGACGCACACCGCCACCCCAGGACACTCACGTACCGCGTGTCACACGAGAGCATTAACGTGCACGTGCGTCCGTTCCCTCGTCTTTGTCGTCAACTCTTCGACACCCAAGCGTTTCTTCCCTCTCGATGAGAGAGGGAGAAATTAACTACTCGACATTTCTCTCACGATGAAAGTTTCCCTTCCATCCTCGTGTCGCGTTACGATAAGAGATATCTCAGGCTTGGTTATTAAAAACTAATAATAAAACTTTGCTTCGTCATCGTTCTATAAGTTTTTTCT
This sequence comes from Tiphia femorata, assembly GCA_944319695.1. NCBI lineage: Eukaryota > Metazoa > Arthropoda > Insecta > Hymenoptera > Tiphiidae > Tiphia > Tiphia femorata. The sequence continues at coordinate 11,096,291 of OX090902.1, forward strand.
TCGAGCTTGGAAGTGAACGGTGATTTGTGGCAAGAAAGTTGTTCATCGTGCACCTTCCGATAAGAAAAATCAGCTAATTCAAGTTTGTACAGTTGTACTTTTTCACAGATAAGTAGAATTTGCAAAGCAACTCAGGAAGTCGTTAAAAGCGTTTCACCTCAATATTCGCACGTGTAAAATAATAACGCAGATAATAACTTCCCAGTTGTGTGTTAAAGTGGACTTCTCAGTGTGATATCAGCCTGGTGTTATCGGTATGAATACAGGCGGATGGAAAACGCGACGAGTGAATTAGCGATATTACATTGCGTTGAACTAGTTAGCAGGTCTAGGCGTTTCCAATCAAATTAAATTCTTTTTCCATCCAGAGTAATTATGCGAAATTGGCCACTGACTGTGCGTCCCGTGAACCTTATCAAATAAATGTGCTTTCAATAATATTTTTTTTTTTACATTAAGCAGTATTCGTTATTCTTACTCATCATTAAGTTACACATTCAATGAATCTGGTTGTCCACCGCTGAATTGTATGATAATATTTATAATAATACTTTCTATATGCCTACACGTATAATCATCTTCCAATCGAATCATTAACACACCGATTACCATTCTAGGCCTTTATTCAATGTTTGTGTCAACCTACTTGGGTCGCAGACTTTTATGTTCATACAGCCTGTCCGTCTTGTACAGTGAACGATTTTACTAAAACCATCTGAAACCGAATCCTTCCACAAAGCATTTCTAATTTAACATTATCCAAATCTCGACCACTCTCCAAATGTCCACGTCTTACTTATTATACGACGCTAAACATAACTGAGTAATACCATAACCTACTGATAAGCAGGTGAAACGCATCGAACATATCTAAGTATATCACGTGACATATCATGTCACTTCATTCATAAATTAAACTAACAATAATCTGGGAACGAGCCTCGACAGAGCAAATCAAAATAAACACTAGAGCATAATCTCTTACCCCCTGTGTATATCCAATCTGTCCAAAACCAGTCGACTTCTGGGATCCCCACGTGCTCGTGACTCTTCTGTAAAACGTGGCACACGGAAGATCACCTGGCTAACGCGCTCCTCATAGTTACCCACAAACAAAAGCCGTCGCGACGCTTCACCAACGCTCTCTAGGAAGGCGCTAAGGCGATTCCGATAACTGAACCACGACGAGGAGAACGACGTCGACGTGCGCCACTAGTAACGCTTCACGACGGCCGTCGCTGAACGAGTAAGCCACGGGAGAATCAACAGGCTGCATCTATCTTTATTGCTTGCATCCCCTCCACCAGGGAGGATTTTTGCTCTCCCCTCCTTTGACGCCATAGCGCCACGAGCGACACCCGGCATCGTGCCGAGACCGAGACGTTTCGATCGAGACACGCTCGTCGTCCCTAACCCTTTTCATCCTTCGCTGCTGCGTCCTTCCCCTAATTTTCTTCGAGCTCTCTCACATCATTCTTCTCGTTCACCTGTCGCGCCTGCATTAAGCCAACTGCAGAACGACGAATGTCGATTAACGATAGAACCGCGCGCATCGACTCAGGCTGGAATTCCTACGATTCGCTTTGGCCCTCATCCAAACGTCACCTACTTCGGGACTGTTTCGTACGGCTTCCCTCTTGGTTTCTCGCTAGACGAACGACCGGCGGGAGGAAAAACCACGCGTGCGCGCTCTACCACGAGCGGGATTGGTAGTGGGATCGCGATGAGCTTGGCCAAGGACCTGCATCTTGATTTTATCCCTTTCTTCCTTTTCTCTTATCCTCATGTTTTCCCTCTTGCGCTTTTTTCTCTCGGGGCAAGGACATAATTTCTCAGCCCGACGCACAGTGGTCGAAATGCCCAATCTAGCTGTGCAAAAGTCGAACTTCAAGTAGTACAATTTCCAACAAATTTTAATTTTTTCTAATACAGGTATAGTCAATAATTACAGCAACAGCAACAAAAGCACTCAATGAGCCTTAGATAAGAATCGACACACCAGCAAAGGCAACATTTTATAAAAGCAATCTTTCGGAAATGCATACGTTCTATTATGATCTATGAAAGTGCGGCTGCTTTTCTCAAATGTTGCTTCTAGTATTTGTGTTTTGCCACTATTTCTCACAAAAATTTCCAATAGAGATTTTAATAGGGCTTCTCTAGCGATCAAATTTCATACTTTCATGTTGTACTGGTCTAAAACTATATAAATTCACGCGTATTCAATCTAATTATTTTTTTATTAGAAGCAGGGGACATTCTAGTAGACGCTGTCATAAATTTATCTGCGGCAATTTGCGGGAATAGACGGTAGAATAAAATATTCGGTCTGTTGTCACCAAAGCGCCTGCTGCCGTATTTCGCGTTACTCCCCTATTGCGAGTTTTCTATAATTTATGAAACTTAGGCTACTTTTTTCGAAATTTCCAACTGTTATTCGTGTTTTGCCACTGTTTATTCCACAATTTGGCAGTATATTTTTCGATGGGCCTTCTCTATCGATCAATTTTCAAACCTTCGTGTTTCAGTAGACTAAAACTAGATAAATCCGCGATTGTCTATTCCCGCAAATTCCCGCAGATAAATTTATGACAGCTGTCTACTAGAATGTCCCCTGCTTCTAATAAAAAAATAATTAGATTGAATACGCGTGAATTTATATAGTTTTAGACCAGTACAACATGAAAGCATGAAATTTGATCGCTAGAGAAGCCATATCAAAATCTCTATTGGTAATTTTTGTGAGAAATAATGGCAAAACACAAATACTAGAAGGAACATTTGAGAAAAGCAGCCGCACTTTCATAGATCATAATAGAACGTATGCATTTCCGAAAGATTGCTTTTATAAATGTTGCCTTTGCTGGTGTGTCGATTCTTATCTAAGGCTCATTGGGTGCTTTTGTTGCTGTTGCTGTAATCATTGACTATATCTGTATCAGAAAAAATTAAAATTGTTTGGAAATTGTACTACTTGAAGTTCGACTTTTGCACAGCTAGATTGGGCATTTCGACCACTGTGCGACGGTGCGTTCGATGACGACCGTACGTCACTACTCAAGGGAATCGAAATGAGAATCAATCTGGAAGTTCTTGGCCTGGTTACTGCAAGACCTTTCCGCGATGACGCAATCGCCAAATTAATTGATCCAGACAAGTCGTCCGGGTGGAAGTAATTGGGATTTAAGTACTTTGTTATGGCTGGGGTGCCGTGGTGCGAAGTGTTCGTGTACGCGTTAGGTGGGACGTAGGGGTAAGGTTAAAGGGAGGCCAAGATGACGATCGCGTCGGCGCATCTCTACGTCGCGTCGCATGAGCCGAGATGCGACGAAATTATTTTCTTTTCGCGGAGGGAGAGAACGAGAGAGGAATAGGTAGGAAAATAAGAAACTAATTAATCTTTTGTAAGTGAGTAAAGAGTACGATGAAGAAGTTTGAAGTTTCTAGCAGATTCAGAATGTTTCCGGTATTTGGCACGTTTCGCGACGCGTCGTTTAAATTTCCACGATGCCACGCTCTTAACTAACGTTATTAAAAAAAACATCTTTTCATAGTTAACTTTCTACGAGTAGAATTTTTTTTATATCCAAAAATAAACTCCACTTAAAATTGTTCACAATGGCCAGAAAATGAAATTAGAATGTAGAAGCTCAAAATTTGTCTCTACGACCTTAATGTTACCACAGAAGATTAAATATGTTTATCCTTCCTCTGGAAGGGATCTTTGATCGATTAATTTCTAGGGACAGTAATTTCATTCCTCGTCCTAAGTCTGCTGTTTTCCTCCAACCTTTCGTGCCTTTCTCATATAGACGAAACGGAGGACCTTTTTAGACCCGGTTTAGGCTTAATCGTGCCTCCTTCATCCAACAAAAAGTTGACATTACTCATTGCGGGGATATTTTGTGTTGTGCGGTGGCACTCTAATGCATGCAACTTGAAATAAAACTATCTCAAAACTTCTTGCCCGTCTGCGTGTGGAGCTAATGGCGTGTGTCATAAAAAAAATAATACAACTCTCGCTAAGTCTTACCCCAAGCCTATTCTCGTAAAACTCTCTCTAACACACTTCTACTTTGCGTGCTTGGTCTCCGTGTTAACCGGTCGTCCAACATCCTAGTTTATTCATTCAATACCCTCCTATCTGTTTCTTTCATTCTCCCGTTTTCCTTACGAAACCCTCAGCTTCCAGCATTCTTCGTCGATAAAGGAGAGGATTGTGAATATTCGGAAAAAGTGGCTCAAGGTAGACAAATGTTTTCGTTTGTTCAAGAGCCTATCGAAGTTAACGATTATGCACGAGGCTCGGCAGGAGGAAGGATAAATGAATATTCGGCCAACGTGCGAATTGCATCGTGCATCCAGAGGACCGGTCACAATGTAAACCGAGGTCTCGCATTTGCATAATGCAGACGCACAGTAACGCACAGTCCCATGCTCCGCTTCAGAAATCTCAAAGTTTGTCGTCCCTGAACGCCCCAGACCCCATCTCCCGTAACAGCGAAAAAGCAGAAGATTATCCTTCGCGAGATTTATCGAGAAAGCTGTCCTTGCAACTCAACCTTTTTCTCTCACTTTCTCTCTCAGGTCGTTGATTATTTCGCAAATTATTTCGGCTCTCGTCTCTAACGCGTTAACACCAAGCTCATCATAAACGAATTCCCACAGTTTTGCTCGTTTCTAAACGCGTCCTCACTTCGCAGCCAGCCTTGGGAAGATTTACGATGAACGATCGAATGACTCTCATTGACCCGCCAACTGTTTACAATTGTCGTTAAATGCGATTAGGTTGTTTACCGCTGCGTCGTCGATTGGTCAATAATTTGATTTGCGACCTGCTCGATCGGAATTTCCGGATGCATTTCCCTTCGAATTCCAGAGAAGGAAGAATGAAAACGGACGCTGTATCGACGCATCGATACCAAGATGGTTCTGTGCGCGTGAGAGGGACAACCAATATAGGAGCGACATTTTAAGAAATGACAAAGCTGTACAAAGGTGGGGACGGATTCTCGTTGAGGCCATGACCCGACCAGACGGTAAAACGAGCCGAATCCGTCTGATGTAGTAAGCCTCAGAAGTGCCTCCTCGCATCCTCCCTCGGTGCATTTCAACCCCTCCGTGCAGGGGGGTTGCATACTGCGAAGGGCGTTTCACCCCTGTCACGCTTCTCGATCGTGCATTCAACTCTTCCGACAATTGGCCCATGCAGGTCGCGTTCGTATTGTGCATTTTCAATTTTTTTTCGGATCACATCAGGCAACGTTCTGATCCTCGCACGAGCTAATATAGTGTGTGCGTGACATAGACTCTTTATCGGTTTATGTCTGCCCAGTTAATCTTGCCTGTTAATCGTTCGCATATTCGCGTTACTCTAACACGACGGAGTGGTATCGGTACTTGGGTGTTTCTCTTTATTTCGGGTCTTTCTCTCTTGCTTTCTTTCTTTTCTTTCTTTTTTAGATAACTTACGTTCATTGTTTTATATTTTTACATTACGTTATCTAATTTTATATTTTTTCTGCTAGCCGTTCTGCATTGTTTACTCACGAAGATAGTACTTTATTCGCAATGTATTATAACTCTTAGCCGGCCGTTCTTTGGGAAGTAGTTTCCGGAGTGAAAATTAATTGAAATTTTCCTGTCTTTCTTTCTTATTTCCGACACTAGGGCGCAAGTCTAGGATATCGCATATGAATCGCATATTACGAAAAATAAAATTACACAATTTTTGCAACACCCGCTATAAATCATTAGCGAAGACGTTGACATTCCTATCTAATTAACCATTAACTCTCCTCTGGCTTGGTTCTCCTTTCTCCGTTTCAATTTCTTCGGCCTTCAATGCCGTTCCTCTTCTATTATCCGAAGGGTTATCGTTCTCTTGGTTCGGCCCCTTTCATTTATCTCAGCCGCTTCTTTTCTCGAATTACTGGCAATCAAAGTGTTCTGCCGTGGCGCGACGCCAACGGCGAGCCGTCATCGTCGATCGAGGCAGACGATTCTACGTCGACGGTCGTGACCGAGCACGATCGGGCAGGACGACCACCGGGCAGGAAGTTTAATTGTCGTGTGTATGGCACGCCCACGATGAGATGCTCCGCGGTGAATGAATGAGGGAGCTGAAGGGGCACCAACTAGTGCCAGTAGCAGGGAAGGAAGTGAAAGAGTGTAGGAGGGAGGAGGTGGTGGGAGAGCACGTTTCGTGCGCTACCAGCTGTACAATCATTGAAAAGCTTGTGCGATAAGGTGTCAGAGGCCGAGTATCACTCTCAGGTTTGGACGCTTCCACCACGACCCAGGAAAAATCATCCGATATGATAATTGTGTTTGCTCTCTACTATCAGTGGCTGCCAGAGTCTGGAAATAATTTCACTCTTCAACTAACCATCCACCCTCCTCTTTTTCTCTGCTATTTCAAAAGCCAAGAAAATCTCACGGTGGAGCGTGAATGGCCCGTGTATAGAGGTGGGTGACACCGTTCTTTGAATGAGCGCGTTTGAGTACCCGGAAAAGTAGTTTCAAGCTGGCGGTTTCTTCTTCCTTTATTCTGTGCAGTTTTTAGTTCCTTAAGATATTGGGAGTGGAAATATCGATTCGAAGACTTCATGTTTTAGTGGGATTGTAGAAGTAGGCAAATTTCTTGAATATGCCCCTCACAGTTTGGCACGTGGGGAGGGTTATGGTTTAGTAACTACATATCATTGAAATAATTGCAATGACATGTTTCTCTGTCGTTCCGCTTCCCTTGCTTCTTCTCCCTTTTTTGAGTTCGAGTTTGTCAAAGTATTGCAAGGAGAAATCTCGATGTGGAGATTTTATCTTAAGGGTATAGTCCTTAAGACCCCGAAGGAAATTTCTTTAATACGCATCTCAAATAGTTTATTGTAAAGTGAGATATTTTGCCTATCAGACACTGTTTGGTAACTTTTGGAATAATTCGAGTGAAATGTTTCTACGTCGTTCCTCTTACTTCTTTTCCTTTTTCGAAATGTCGAATTAGAGATTATACCGTTTAACGAGGTAGCGAAACGAATTAAACATCCAAGTGCAGTTTACGATGATCCGTTTATGGCGCTTGATACGTGGCGTCCCTAAGCGCTAAAACGGCGGCTAGAATTTCTAGACAACCATAATGAGCTTCCTATTTAAACAATTCTCGCCACCCTCGGCGTTCTCGTGGTGACAGATGTATCTGGAAAAAAACAACGTGTCACATCTTTTTTTTCAGGGCTGTGACGGTAAGTTATCCACTTACGTTGAAACACAATGCTTGTGGATTACGTTCAGGGGCGTATGCACTGACTCTTGGGTCCTTGACTGCGTTACACCAGAGAAATCTTCAGGTTCCATGAAGAATGTGCATCACTTATGCTTTTGATATATACGGATTTTTACGATTCCCGCTTGTGAATAACGGCATAATAATTTTATAATTACCGATATATCAACAATTCTTGTCTTGCTTTAAGATGCATCGATTTGTTGAAAAATTGTGCCAACTCGACATTTTTACGCAATAGAATACAGAATTCGGGCACCAATGTACAGCTGTCAAATGTTCCTGGCGCATCTTATTCATTTATAAATTATTCTTCTCTGCATTCGACGTAAAGTGTTACTGTTAACAATTTTTCCAGACTGGGATATGGTCCAGCTAGACGGTGAGCCTTCGCTGTTCGCGTAATATCGAGGTAAAGGAGACGCCAATGAAGCCTGTCAAATATGCGTGACGCCTCTTACGTCACTCGTGACAGACTACGATATTTCGACGCGTGACACGCAGCAATGAGGCGCGATATATCGTATCGTAAGCCAATTATCGTAATCTTGTGTCTAAACAATTTCGAGACATCGCCTGCATCTTCTAGGATATCGTCGACGCCTCTATTAATCTAATCGGGGGGAGAGGAGGTGAGATGGGATTCACGTTGGCTTAGATAAAACTGACTGTTTGCCTTTCGAGAAGACGGAACGTTAACCCGACGAATCGACGCGACTCTTCAAATTTAGTTTCATTCGTCATGTACAATTTCTTTATCATTTTGGTGGGCCGCTTTATAAAAATATTTCGCAGCAATTAGAAAAAAGCGGAGAGCTTTCTGAAACAAAATGCTCTCGTTTCTGTACCTGAGAAAGGTGGTAAAAATAAACGATATTCGTGTGAAACGCACATGTTTAGACCCACGCGCACACAAGTGGACTCTTGGCAATTAATAACGCAGTAATGTTCATAGAATGGTTGGCCGAAACTCGTCTCCACCCTCATCGCGGCAGACAGTGTAGGCCCGTGTGATGAAAAATAAACGTCATAATTTATTTACAATAGAAAAAAACCTATATAGTCAAACGTATTGTAATTGGTAGCTAGTTCGTTGACCGTTCGCGTTTTGTTGCTTGCTTGCTTTTGTGCACGCAGCGGGACGCTCAAAAGGTCAATGACCTCGACGCGGAGGCCACCACAGGGGTTCGAAGGTAGCGTTTAATAAACGTGCACTTACCTAATCAAGCTTTTAAACGATACAGGGTTAGGAAGTTATTATCAATGACTCGTTGGGACCGCTGGGTGACACGGACATCGTAATTTGCGCCTTTCACCGTATTTGTTTAGCTGTCTCCCGGTATTTCGAGGGTCCAATGACTTACAATTTCCCTTCCATTATTTGATGTAATATTAATTTAACTTAGTCGTTATACTCCGAGATACTTTTAATGCATTTCGAGATGAACGTCTAAGACGTGAATTTGTGAAGATGTTTCAAGATCAGTGGACTTTCCAATATTATTTTAGAATTGTCTATTATGTTCAACGTGCGTGAATATCCAACCAACATTCATTCGTGTACAGTCTCTATTCCATTATTTTATTAACGTTAATTCAACTTTGATCTTGCACAATAGACCTATTTGGAACTTTGCAAATTGAGATGAAAAGTAGGAAACACGGATCGTGAATGTCAAGTGTGTATGAAGCGAGGAAAGTCTTACGCTCTAAGGAATGTTCTACCTGTGATATCGACGTGGGTCATACCATATCGTTACTAATTATATAAACGTAAATATCTTTATTCATAGTCCTAACGATCCCTTTGTCACAAAGGGATCTGGCCATCGATTGTCCCCACTGTTAAAGGCACGACTGTCCATTCTAATCAGACTCCGCGCAGCACGAGCGTTAAATCGATAAGTCTTTTGATCGACATATTTTCTTCGACCCTTTCAATTAGAAAGCAAGATCACGATCAATCGTGAAATAATAGGTCAAAACATTCGTCGATTTAACGCAACTCCGACCTAATTACTTCTCCGCTCTTTATCTCCTATATGTGGATCGTCATATTATAATGCTTCTCATTTCGGGGAAAGTTATGATTTCTATACACGCATTTCTAGCATTGTCGATGAATAGAGAAAAATTTGTGAAATCGGCACTTGTCCAAGATTCGTATTAACACATGGATTTTCTTTTGGATCGTCCTAATAATTTGAGGGGGTGGGGGGTGGGTGTGGGAGTTCACAGATACTCATATATTTTCACATGCTTTCGCCTCTCTCATTCACTCTCTCTCTCTCTCTCCCTCTCTCGCGTTAAATCGATTGTAAACTTGTTACTTCTCGCCGGGTGGCGATTGGCAAAATCTTTTCCTCGCCCACCAAATGGCGGCGAGAGCGGCCGCCAAAAATCCAATACCAGCGACTATTCCCATGGAGATCGCCCTGTTTCTACGATAGGCCGGGACTTCCAGGCTAACTCGCTCACTGGTGGCCACGTCGTCGGCTTGCGAGATTGCCGCCACCTCGAAAGTGTAGTAACTTTCCTCCTCCAGAGTCTTCACTGTAAAGAGCGGTAAAAGCGTGTTTTACGGGGCTCGAAGGACCTGATATTATGGTCTTCGTTTGGGTACCAGCTTCATGCGTGTGGTTGAGTTCGAGAATGGTAAATTCGTTCGGCGAAGTAGATAAGGATGCATTCGAGCGAGTGTCTTCGACGAAGATTGTCGATCGGGCTAGAGTAAGAGGTGTCGAGTCGAGATTCAATAGTGCGATGGCGTACGAGTAAAGATGGAGCCTTTGTATGGGTGAAATCCGATGGATATGTGAGTGGACTACGTATAATTTTTGTATACGAGACTATGTGTAGATTTTAAGCACCGAGTTCGTTGCAGTTGAGAATATAATTTTTGTGATGCATTCGACAGGTCAAGAGTCGCATCATCACTAGCTTTCGCTTTTTTCAAACATTTTCTCCTCCATTGACTCACCCAAATAATAAGTGTCAGTCGTCTCGGCCCTTCCATAGAGAATCTCCGATGGTCCTCGAAACCATCTTACGGTGTACAATCTCACTTGATCCTTTCCCTGCACAGGATGTTCCCAGGTGACCAGGTAACCCTCCACTGTGGCTTGCACTCGGACGTTCACCGGCGCACCCATCGGCTCGATGTCTAAATTTTGCAAAATCCTCGTCACTACTCACATCCGCACGCCCTCGAATATGAAAGTGTCAAACATCAATAACTCTACGTTTATCCACTGACCTTTCGGGCTACGATACTCCGAAGCGGAATTCTGATCGATGAGGGCTGAAAAATGTTTAGAAGAGAAAAGCTTTAGCCATCCGCCGCCAAGACTCCCGCAACCAGTTAGCAAAATGGAAATTCGGACTTCTAGAGTGGTTACTCGATTATTTAATTCGACGTAACAGCATCAACAATCATTTATTTCGACTACTAGGTTCCCCTCCGGCGTATAAATGATCGATATTTTACATACATCCAGACGTACGCAGCGCGTCTAAGCGCGAAGATTGGCCATCGGAAGTTAGATGATACCCCATAGCCAGGAAGCCCAAATTCACCATTACTTCAATTTAGCTCGTCTAACTACCCACACTACTACTCGGTGCAGTTCTAATCAGGCAGAGGAATTACAGTGACCACAGGGAGCTTAGGGGTATAAGCATTCACTAGACTAGACTACTCGTGAACCACGCTATTGCGTTCTCAAGGCGACACATGGGGGTTTGGCGAACGATCGTGATCAAGCGTACTGGGTAGCGTGAAGATTCGCAAGGCCTTGCTAAACATCCCGTCCCCGTGCTTGTCCTGGCTGAGCACCATGAACTCGTACTCTCGACCTGCGTTGAGATTGTTTACCGTAGCCTCCGTGATCTTTCGCGATAGGATCTTCATCGTTCTCCATTCCGAGGTGTCCGTGGGTCTGTACCTAATCGGGCAAATATTAATGTTACGAAATTTTCCAGTTGTTTATTTAAGGTTCTAATGGATACATTTGTCCAATGGCACTCGAGAGAATTGAAAAGATTCTTTACCAAACTGAGTACTCCATTTTGGGTCTGACGTATCCTGGTACCCAGGTCAAGGTCACCGCGTTCTTACTACTATTTGCACTGAGGTTGTAGGGCGCTCTAGGTGGCACGTTCAGAACCATTAGCTCGGTATCAGCAACGACCGTTGCCGCCTCGTTACTGGCTGCGCACTGATACACTCCCCTATCCTGTTCCTGAATCCTCTCGATCGTCAAATTTCCACCGATCAGTACCGTTCGTTCGGGCGGTAGTGGCGAACCGTCCTTGAATGAGAATCGAAAGAGATTTACTATCGTCAGATAATCTTTACCGCAGTATAACAAGAATCTTGTTGTGGTCTGAGAATGAACAATTAAAGATTTCTGTACCTTGAACCAGACTATCTGCGGTCTGTGCGCCTGATCTCCGTCTCTGGCATCGCATGGTATTTCCAAGCTTTCGCCTAATTTTCTCATGTACATATGTTGGGGTGTCACCGTGAAAATTGGCGGCCTCTGCACCACCTGCAACAAGATACGGACCCTCGTGTACGTATACTCGTGACGATGTATGTCAAAGTGATATTCGTGAAAGAATTAGACGTCGGGCCTCTTAAGATCACAAGGTATCACAGGCATACAAAAGACATTTGGCGTGCTACTTTGACGCTCCGAGAAGTTGCGGAAGATTCACAATTGGAGAATAAAGGAGCGTATTAATGCTCGTCGCCTGTTGCTGGTCATTGGTCCCAATGACGTCGTCCGATCCTTACACTTCGCCTTCCTGGTGTTGGTGAAGTCATTGTATCAAGCATTTTTCACAGTTTCAAAAATATGTTTTCTTATTGGCAGTTAGGGGCGCACATCAGTTAATATTCGATAATAGTATTTTGTTCCTATATTATCGTCGTAGATTGGAATGTTCTCGCGATCCGTCGGTCGTGATGTCAATTTTATAGAGGTCCCTCAATCGTGACGATACGTTTCGAAAAGTACAGGTTTAGGATTATCACGTATAGTATTATAATATTTCATGTGTCAGGAGGTGGTACGATTAGTATTTCTTAATTTTAAAATACTCCTAAGGAAATTGACGAATTAAAAATGTTGGAATGTGGTACTTACCACTGATATCGAGGGACTGGGTCCTTCTGTTCCAAGGTCGTTGTACGGAGTGCAACTGTAACTTCCGGAGTGAGTTTCATCGACCTTGCTAAAATACAAGGATCCATTTCGTCTGTAGAAAACTCCCTGCACGTTGTAGGGGTCGAAAAGAAATCCGTCCTTTTCCCAACGCAGGTTCGTCAGGGGCGGATTTGCCCTAAAGTGGCAGTCCAAAAGTGCAGGTTTACCGTATGGCAGGTAAACTTCGCGTGGCGCGTAGATAACCTTCGCTTTGTCTGATACAACACAGAGAGGAATAATTCATCGGTGAGAAGCCTGTTCCGTCGTAGCAAACATTTTTAATTATTTGTTTGCACAGTGATGGACCATATGACAATTGGAGAGGAAAAAGGAAGACGAACGAGTGCAGAAAAAAGAAAAACTTGAAAAATTACATCTCCGCTTTCCTTCTACAATGATTTTGTTCATCGTCCTTCCAGTGGACACTCGTGTTTGGCAGTGTCTATTATTATGTCGCTGTTATTATTTAATTTCCGGAGCATAATAGTGCCAGCTCAATCCCACGTAAATGACGACTGACCCTTTCGCCGTGACTGCGGAATGAGTTCTCCGTTAAATGTTTGAATCGCGGTCTAATTCGTTGAATAAGCGCGCGATGTTAACACTGAAACTGCTAAAACCGGCCAAACGATCTCTCAACTAAGCAAATTTCCATACGGGAAAGATCTTCGGTAGTTTTAGTGTTAAATCTAATTGGAATAAAAGCAAAGAGTATGATGAATGCGTCTGCACGGGAAGTATACCGTATCACTGGTATTATAAAGCGATTGCACAACCGATGAACCGAGTACTCACATTGTACATTTAGGAAGGCGGCCGCGCTCTGCTGATCGCCATTAACGTTGGTCACCACACAGCTGTACTCTCCATAGTCACCCATGGCAGCTGAATTTATCGTCAACGTTCCGTCGTCACCCACGGAAGCTCTTCTTCTGAGATCCTGTTTGATGTATTTTGTAGAACGAGAAATTAACAATTCACAACTGGATAAGCGTTCTTAACCTTTACAGGATAGACCGAAGGGGCTTTAGGTCCTCCCATTCTCTGTTTTTATTCGATTGCTTCAATAATAATATTTATTTGAAATATTGTTACGAATAGCTGATTTGCGTTCTTGCACCGTTTATGATACTGGCCTTTTGACAACATTATTTTGGATTATTTGTTAAACAAAATTATAGATAAGAGTCCTTAATTGCTTGTTAAAGGATAACAAGATTAATATCTATTGAGAGGGTAGAAGGAGAAGAAGCGAAAGAATAATCTAATCACCTCTAAATCTGTGATCTGCACACCTTCTCGATACCACGTCACCGTCGAGCTGTTATCCTTGGCAACGCAGTCAAAGGTTGCAGTCTCACCTTCCATGGCAGTCTTGTTGACAGGCGGTATTGCCAAGACTGTCTCGCCTGGAACAGTCGTCGGGAACGGCGACACACCTGGATTGAACGATTTAACGAGTCTGCCCGGTTGCCGGTTAGTAAGCGTCAGCAGGATTATAAGATCATTTTCATTTTATCCACCCTTTGCGGACCATTTTCACGAACTAAACGGTCTCGTATTTTCAATGAAAATGAGGTTAATCGGTTGAACAATTCGTCAACTTTACCCGTCTGAACATTTTTGTCGCCCGCGAAGGGTGGAATTTCAATTAATTCGCTATCGGGGTTAAATCTGGCACATAGTTTCCGAGCGCATCGACCGAGCCTCGGAGATTCGGTCATTAGTATCGGTTAATGGCGCTCGCTTTAGCCTCAAGCCGGATGCGCGAGCCAGCAATGCACTCTGCTGTATTATCGTCGAATCAATGGAGAGCGAGCGTCGAGGAGTTTCTATTTGTTCGTGGCCCTGGAAAAGGGTGTGTCTCTTTCGCGCGACACCATTCGGTTTTGTTACTTCGATCACGAATGAGATCGACATTTTTTTTTTCACAGTTAATTGCTTCGAACGCGAAGGCAATGCCGCGCAATCGATTCACGTGGCAAGAATGCTGGAATGAAGCATTATGCACACATGCATAAGTAAATATTTTGCGACTGCGTTAACTAATTATTAATCATTGATGGATTAGATTACCTTGTGCCTCTGATAATTAAAAGAGAAAGGCGTGGCCGCAATCGAGATGCCGAAGTGTGTACATAGGAATAAACAGTTAGAATTAATAATGCAGAAAATTAACGAGTGAAGAACAATGTTAATGGTAAATTCCATTTTTCCTTTCTGGAAACAACTTAAAACATTTTTTCGTTAACAATTGCCAAGCGATAAGATTTTACTCGATTTAGCTCGGCGGCGACGGTCAATCGATTTTCAAGTACTAACGCGACAGATCTTCGAAGAACAGTTTGATTAACGTTTGAAGAACCGCGTTGGGCGAACATTGTGCCGTCACGATTACACATGATTATGGTATACCATGAAATCGTGTTTTAACCTTCCTTCCTCGCAACCGCCTACCCACGTTTCTCAATTAACCGTCGTCGGACGAGTACAGCGAGTGACCGTAGTCCAAAAACTCTCAAGTGAAATTCTACGCTACTTAACACACGTCACGTTCATTTCGCGGTCCCGCAAAAATTACCGCGGCAAATTAACATGTTTTAAGGTTAGTTAGTGAACGTTTAGAACGCATTAATCCTCTTTAGTGTGCCCTTCGCGTTGTCAAGAGAGGTTAAACGGCGATGTGAAAAGTCACGAATTTGTGTACCATCAATGGCGAGGTGAAACCAGGTGCCGTTGTTCCTCGAGTTGGGCGTCCGATTTGGAAATATCACCTTGCACTCGTACCATCCCTGATCGCTCTCTCGAATATTCGTGAGATTGATGCTACCCTGTCCGTAACCTCGACTGGCGGCGTCCTCTATGAGGTGCATTCGGCCTTTGTAGCTGTGACCCCTGAAGGACATGTGGCCGTCGTAACAGGTGAACACAGGGGTTCTCTGAAATCGATTCGATCGGTTAGAATGATTCCACGAATCGTTGCGAAGATCAACGATTGTGTTGAATGAAATTGATGATTTTTTTACGGAGTAAATTGAATTATCGCATCAAGTTCTGTAGTTTCTCAACGATCGTCAACGGCAAAGTGGATAATTCGTTTAGAGACTGGAAAGTGAAACTTTTTCTGCGGCACCAATGATACAATTATACGTAATGATCTGTCAATTAATGAGAGTTCATATCTGCAGCGATGAGTGGCAGTGACACGGGGTAACTGGAGAATAGGCATGGGATTATTTCGACTTTTTTCTACGCCTTCGTATCAATTTTGATGAACATAGAAAACAAGCAATGGCAACGAGGGCGAATCATGTAGCATGGCCCAATAATTCGTTCTAAGAACCCATCCGGGATTTAATGTATCGTTGAAAGGGATCACGCGAGAGATTCTCTCCCAACGCGGACAAAATTCCAAGTAAATTGGAGCGTGTAATCCAATAATAATAATTGAGATAACGTCAGTTTAGCAGCCACGTCATTTTCCGGTGTCCCGAACCCACGCGTTTCTTCCTCAGACTATGACGCTGTTGGTTAAGGGTTGGTGGTACCGGCTCACATTATTTCAGCTAGAAAATGGTATCAATATTTGTCCGCACATAGTTGACCAGAATTTAAAAATTATTCCGTAGTTCATTCCAAGATATTCCGTAATCGATAATCTTCTTTTTAAGCAACTGACAAATTTTACTATTATATGAATTTGAATGGCATTATATCGTAAACTCCAAGACATTAACCCGAAAATTTGAGGGATTCGTGATAAAGTGTATCCTTGATCACGTGCCTTCCAGAGCAATGTGAGCCCAAGTAACCACAAATCCTTCAAAAGCTATCCTTAACTGGCGTTCTAAAATATCTTCAGGCTTCTGAGGAACCCTATTCTATGGTAACATGTGCAATTACCGATTCCATTCAAGTCGATTTCATTCTAGAAATCGAATGATCGGAACGAAGGATCAGCGAAATACGCTGCGGCACGAACGGGTGCACAGGAACCAGTGGAAACGAGGCTGCTGGTCGAAAAGTTGCGTTAATCGTCCCTAATCGTTTGACAATGCGTTAGCAGTGACCCACTGGTTGGAACCCCTCGTGTCGCAGACTCGCCGTGACTAAATATAATGCAGCCTTGCGTCCCGTACTCCAATTACCCAACCGGCCGGGACTCTAGACCGGGGTGAAGGGGAGGCTGCACCTGTTTTGCATACGCATCAGGGACCAATCAGGTTAAGTTCCACTTGATTTTATGCGGCAGCCATGCGCAATCTGTTTCCGGTCGCGCGGACTGCGCGCGCGTCCAAATTGACATCCGTGGAAGAAGACAAGGAGTCAAGGGGGACCACGGGAAGTCCAAGGGAGAGAAAGACGAAGGGAGAGAGACTTTGAACGGACTTTTCTTCCAATGGGTGAAAACGAGACGAATGAAATGTTTACGAATGGTGGCTATGCGATGCGCATTCGAAATGTGCCTGGGCATACTTGGAAGAATTTTACAGTCTGTTGGGTGCGTCGATAGCACAAATAAAAAATCATTTCTGTTCTTTGTAATCGATTTTATCTTGGAAGGTTATAGCGACACTTTTTTTTATTTTTATTTTTAGTGAGCCCATTGGGCGCGCTTAATCAGCAAGGTGGGGATAATGAGTTTGTAATAAATAAGAAATAATATGTTCGACGATCTATGATCTGTCGACAGTTAGCAGCATATTGGGTGACCATTTGAAATCGATGCCAGTGATATTCATACGAAAAGCGTGGGACATTTCTTACGATACTAGAAGAGGAACGAGATACCACGTTGCTTCGAGGAAATCGAATCTCCTACCCTACCTTGACCACGTGCGCCAACCATTTTTTACGCGGTCCATATCCTAGAGTGGCGAACGTTCAGGATTGCGACGATTTGATCTCGGTTTGATACTCTCGATATTTAGCCATCAAATTTGATTTGATCAAATTGAATTTTAATTTGAACGACACAGTTCTCACAATAAAAGAGACCTTGGATAAAGCGACGTGTCAACGAATCCTCGCATAAACCTTTCCACTATTACTTCACAATTCTATATTCTAACGATCCTGTAGAAGTGTGGGAAGAAGCGCTTGCCGATTTTCTAGGAATAGGAATTTTGGAAAGGCGTGATTAATTTTGTGCGCAACTGTATGCTGTGAAAGGATTGGTGTGTGTTTCTAGGCAGCGCAAAAGGAGGAAGGAGCGCGCTCTTATGCAGATTGGACGGCCGGCAGGCGGCGTTTAGCCGACTTAACGCTCTTTAATCGTCAATCAGTAAATCGCACACGTCGTCGGGTTACCGTCGTGCCACATGCGCGTACTTATGCTCAATGTTTTATACGCGCGCTGTCACGAGCAATCCTTTCGCGAATTACAGTACGTTTAATGTTGTTTCATCTAATAGCGTATATTCTTGGCGTTAATTCAAAATTCGTTAGCGCAAAATTGACGATGAGAAAGACTGTTAGTTAATGCACTCTATTTATAAATTTCAAAATGGGCAGTGTTAAAATGTCATTTCAATTGTTATTAAGGCGCAGGACTCGAAAGTTTGACAAGAAACTGGAAACTAACGTAAAATTATTCTAATCGTAAAAACTACCTTTTTTTCATAAAATATTAAAGCTGTATTAACTCCTTCTAATACTACAAGGTTATCCTCTAAACGAGGTCTTCTCCGATTGGTCCAAAGTGACATTAATACTTACGCGTTAATACTTATGAAACAACCGGCACCGATAACCGCAAACCGCACGTGTGATCATACGAATGACGTTTTAGTATTTTCCGTGGATTAATGTAATGTTCACCGACGTTACGTAAAAGCGGAGGGATCTCGGGACTCAAGGCCACCCGCGCACCCTCCGGAATCGTAAAATTGTACGATCTGCGCGACTGATTTAAACGTTGTTCGCCATTCAGACGCCGAATGATTAAGTACCATTGTTTAAGGTCACCCGTTCATCCCTCGTAATAAGCGAAACGACGAAATTAGACGATGAACAACAACGATAAAGGTACAATTATGAATTTCTATTAACACTTACGTCCCGAAACCATTGCAGAATGTAAGGAATTGGCGTCTCGTGTGGAAAATCGAGATCGCAGTTAAATACAGCATACTCTCCGACACCCGCGGTCAGATAAGTGGGCTCCTTCTCCTCCTCGACTACGAGGCTGTAGCCGAGTGCTGAAACAAAAAATTGACCCGCGAATCGATGAATTAAAGTGAAGTATATTTCTGGTTGTAGGTATATTAATATTTACATTTTACAATTGTATTAGGGTTGGAATAACATCTACGGCGAGTCGAGGACAATTAAAATTCAGAACCTACTACTTAGAAGCA
The DNA here is from genome assembly GCA_944319695.1 of Tiphia femorata. Taxonomy (NCBI): domain Eukaryota; kingdom Metazoa; phylum Arthropoda; class Insecta; order Hymenoptera; family Tiphiidae; genus Tiphia; species Tiphia femorata. The sequence goes on from OX090902.1 coordinate 11,115,142, forward strand.
AGCGAAGTAACGGTGGAGAATCAAACCGGGTGCCGTTTAAGATCCACGGGAGGAACAAACGGATGTTGACATTGCGTGATAAGACGTTGTACTCATTGGGCGTAACAATTCGAGGAAATTGGATAATCTCCGCATTTGGCATTTTCCATGAGCCCGCCGCTCGGTCGCGCGTATTCGGAATGAGTGACGTATCCTCGTCATTGAGGAACCGTCTGGAATCTTCGTTGATCCTACTAAATTTTCGCCCATCACTTCGTGCCGATTCTTTTACGCCCATAGGTCAAAAATATTAAAATGGAATCAACTGAAAAATCATGACCCCAAATCATTTCCGAAGCCAATTTCCAGTACTGTCGAACCGGCAAAAAGGTCTCTTTGTAAATTCTCCGCGAAAGGTACCGAGACCAAGGCCTTTTGATTGAAAAAAAAATATTAAAAGTTTGGCTTACCTTTGCAGCAGAGGAGGACCACCAAGAGTTCGCAGATCCTGTTCACGCTCGTCATCTTTCCGATACTACTCGATGCTCACGCTTGCCGGCTTTCAGCGCCTTCGTAAAACTGTCTTGTCCCTTCTCAATCTTTCTGCGCGTTCTCCAAACTATCTCGCGAGGCTAGGACGTCGTAGGACGGCGCACGAAGGAAGAACACATGAAAGGAACGTTTTCACCTTAACCTGGGTAGAGCGTTTCGCTGATCCTTTCTCCTTCTTCGATTTTCACTTGACGCTACGACGGCGTACGACGGCGCACAGTAGAAGAACACATCCGTCATCACCCACGCTCGTTCAAGAAGCGTCTCTGGGGACCACCTGGGCTGATCAATTAGCACGCGCGATTCTCATGCTGACCTCGCGATACCGCGCGCGGACATCGTGCAACTAATCGTTTAACTCTCCCCGGGGGTTGCGCCTTCCTTCTTCTCCGTCTCACGTTCTTTTCTCCCCACCTTCGCCCTCGATGGAAACCACGGTTTCTGTTGACACTCCGCGAACCCTAAGGACTTTTAAATTTCCTAGGTTTGTTTTCTGTTCTTGAAGATTAGTGTGGAACTTCTTCGAATTGCGATTGCTGACGCTTTCGGTCCAGTTTGACGTTGGAGAACGGTAGCTTCTTGCTTCTCTGCAGCTTTATTTATTTCGGTGAAATCTTCTTGATTCTTTCTCGGACTCTTGCTTCTTCCAATTACGATTGAATGGTGCGTCTTGATCTAAGGGTGAATCGCTGAGCTTGTCGATGGTCAAGTGGTCCCTGGAAAGTTCGGCGAGTTCGCGCGCACCGTAGACAACCGCGGAGTGCAACGTTGATAGGTCGAGCAATCGCTACGCCTCGGTCAATCTGAGTGAATACGACGAGAACGAGAGTGGCCCGAGCGAGTTGACGGTTGCGAGCAGGTGGTAGTGGGGAGAGGCAAAAGGGCCGCTGCACAAGAGATCCCCACGATTTTACGGGTCTGGCCGATGAACAGCGCAGTTTTCGTTCGGCGACACACCCACCACTCTTCTTCCCCTTCTTTCTCTTCCTCATTGGCCCCCTGAAGGCGGATGTAAAGCGAGGCGAGAAAAGTGCAACAACTGCGCGTTCGTAGACGATTGCAAGGACGAAGCTACCGAGCGACGATGAATGCTATTGTGTATCGGTCATCTCTCGTTTCGCTGGATCGTATGCGATGGTATGTCGTTAATGTTTGAAATTCTGGGATGGAGAAAGTTTTGGCATACGCTAAAATTGTTACCATGGGAAATATTTGAGTGAGAAAATTCGACGCATGTTTGCAATTCGTTTGAAGTTGGTGTTGATCTTATTTGTGCACCGTTAACGTTTTGCTCATTGACGATTCTTCTTCTAATAGGCAACTCGAATATGGCCAGAAAAATTCTCGTAAGCACTTCCGATTTTGACAGACTGCCGATGAGGTTTGTTAAATGGATTTACATAGGTCAGATGTATTTCGTGGGGTATTTTGAAAACTATCGATGGACCCATTCACATGTGCTTTGACGCAGTGGGTATCGCGCGTGAGACGATAAAGCTCGACGATTAGTATGTCGATGCGGTCTATATTTAACTACCTAGCGAGGTGACAATTGCTATGGCAAACTTCTCGGCTCGAAGCGATTTCAATGCAGATTGTAAATTGGACGGTTAAGCGATGATTAAGGAGAGGCCAGAGATCAGATCGGATCTTCTCAGACTCCTGGAAATGTCTAGTTGTGACTCCAGTCAATCGGATCTCTCATAGATATTATTTAGCGGCCGCTACTCATTAATGATAATTCGCTGAATCTCAGCGATCCGTACGTAGTCAGTTGGGGCATTATAGAGGCTGTTATTCGCACTTCATCATCTTTACCGAATAACAGGCATTCTTCATTGTAATTCGACGAAGTATTCTGGCAATTGTAATGTTGACGAGTACTTGCACCTTAATCAAGATTTATTTAACTTTCCATTAATTACAACATTAATTTCTAGTAATTATATGAAATAGCAGAAATTAAAATTAAAAGTAGATCGTGAAGACTGCCTAAACATTTTCTCGAAGCTTTCATACAATTTTTGCCGTTCTACAGTCCCTTTAACCGCATCGAACCGACGTCTCATTCGCCATTCGTCGTTCGATCGTTCTGATCCTTTGCTACCATCCGTCGGTCACGAATCTTTGCTCTCACGAGCACGCGGAATAATTAAATTTCTTCATTCAACCGGTGCATTCAATACTAAAGACTCGTGGATATCTAAAGCCTATTCGAAGGGAGGCGACAACGCGCTTTCAACCCGGAGGATTCGAACGTTGTTGGAGACTCAAAGGTTCACTAAACTCTGGGTCGAGCATGCGCAAGCGAAATGAAATATTCGCTTCTTGAGTTGTGAACCTCCGTTTCTTCGCCCACACTTTATAATTCTCATTTATCTATCGTTGTTTTTTTCACTTCAGCTTCCGTCCATTGCTTCTTGCCCTCGCGCCTTTCCTCGTTAAACGAAGAAGATCCGGACCGGACGCTCGTTTACCGTGAACTCTCGTGTCCCTGACATCGAGAATTATCTTATCCTCGTCGTGGATTTGTCCGTGTTATAGACTCGCCACTACAAATTTGCGGAATGGTCGGATCTCTACGAGGATTTTCCCTCTACCTGTTTTTGTTTTGCTCTATGAAAGAAACTTTGCACGACCGCTATCAAGTTTGCTCGAAGGGTAACCATTTTGCACTGCTGATTCTTCACTTCTAATTTTGCAGAATACGTGTCGTCGTCCAATCTATATTGAACCTCTCTTTAAAAGAAATGGGCCAGAAGCCGCGCGGTCAACGAGAACTGTATCGACCTTTGAACGCGAGTGCGCGTGGTAGGTAGCAAATGAATAATGGAATCGTCATTCGTTAATTTACAATACGGTTGCCTGCGTAACTTAAGCGACGCAGGAGCAACGAGAGCAATAAAATGAAAACCAACGCTCAAACGCGCGCATTCACGCGCATATATGCGTGCGTCACTCCGCCGAGGATTCATCCAGTAAACGAACATTTTCCTGCCCTAAGCAGGGGAAGTCCCGGTGTTCATCGAATCCCAATGAGGTACCCTTTGGAAGTTGAATGTCGTGCTAAAAGCCGTTGCACCGTGCCAACGTGACCACGGCAACTGGAGTGACTGCAACGGCAAGAGTAACGACGCCCGAACGTATGCAGCGACGAGTAAGCAGTCTAAACGTGGCGGCGGCGGCCGACGCGCCATTTGCGTGGGTGACCTCAGATTACGTCATATCCGTCCCTTGACGTATTATCAGACCGCCCACAGCCTTGTCACGCTGTTGAGATAATGGATCCATTCGCATGGATCACGATCCAGGATTGGACGTGCCCGGGACACTGGAAATAAATGCGTGCATAATGATACCAGGGCACGTATTATTTCATCGCTGATCACGTCGAGAAGGGAACGATCGCGCTCATCTTCCTGGTCCACCTGCGACCATTCGAATTTAGACGCGTTGGTTGCACGAAATAAGCGAAGGATCGAGGAGAAGGAAGTGTAGATGAGGAGGATGAGAGAAATAGAGAGGGAGAGAAGTACAGATTGGAAGGAGGCCGGAGGGATGGCTCGAGAGAATGTCAAATTTATTGGGTTAGGTCACGTTCACGCGTCGGATAATTCATTTGATAAAATGACGAACGAAAATTGTACACACGAGAAGTTGACGCACCTTCGCGGTGCTTCCTATTTTCATTTGCGATCGACTCTTTGATTGATTTGTCGCGAGTATTTTCAACACGTGAATCTAGAATTATACGTATCACTCTATGCGTCATCTGAGCCTTTTTATTTGCACTTTACGTTCATATATGAAATATAAAGTGTTTTATGATTAATTGGCGTGTAGTATTTTTAAGGTGCTCTTCTATTGAATTAAAAGTGTGCAGAATTCCGTTAATCGAATTGTTCCAAGAAGATCGCCAGATGGGAAAATTCGTTGCCGGACGCGGTTTATAGTCACCCTCTGGCGAACGCGAAATGCTTCCGCCACATTTAGAACGTTCAGGGAGCTTTTTCACATTCGCGGAGACCACGGCACTCGCCAACGCGTTGGTCAATTAATCCGATGATGCGACGTTCCAGATTTTCGACACGAACGCTTACGAAGAAGGGAAATTATGGAAATTATGGAAATTGTGGAAATTACGCTAATTCGCGGTAATCAAGGCCCCGTAGACGCCTTGCACAAATGTCCACTCTCTCACGTAATAGTAAGTGTAAAATCTCCTATTCATTCTCTGCGTATCGTTATCGTCGACGTGTTCATATAAGAAATTATTTACGGAAAGCTGCGGAAATTATGTGAACGTTAAAAAATGAGTTTGTTGACAGCTTCGATGTAGTTTCGTCGGAATTAAGAAGATTGTTAATTGTTTCATCTTTTGACGCAACTTATATACCGAATAAGACTATTAAAGACAAAGAGCCATTGTTTCAGTCTTTCTAGACAATTTTGCGACGACCCGGTTTTCGCGACTGCCAATGATCCTATTGCCTTGGCTGGCAATTTCTCAAGCAATCCTTCTTTACGCGACATGCGAGTCCCACGAATTAAATCGAAATGGAGAAGAAAATCGCTCGAATCATTCGAACATTACCAGACGTTCGCGGGGACAATTCGTATTCCAGTTACGATGCTCTAGATCCGTGATCAAAATTCATGCCGTATTAAACGAATAAAGATTGTTCAAAAATTCATACGTACCTTCGTGCAGCGTGGGTTCCCACGAATTAGAGCAAGCCCGCGTGGAGGTCTTCACCTACTTGCATTGTCCTTTCGTTTCAAATTGTCGCTTTATTTTTCATTTTATTTAATAATAAATTGTCTACAATTTGTCCTAAGTTAGTACGTCTTGGAGTTTTTTCGGGGGGGAATGAGTGGTAGGCGGTGTAGGTATGATAAATGGGAATAGAGGGATTGGGAATAGCGAGAAGGAATTGAGGAAGAGGTTGAAGAGAGGAAAGAGCGTGTGAGTGAAGATGCGCGGCGATTGTACATGAAAAAATTGTAGGCAAAGTAGAAGAGAGGTGGGTTGGAAACGACTAACGTAAGCGTGCCGACTTCCGTGTCTTCTCCGTGAATCTCGAAATTAACGACGTTGAAAACGAAAAGGAAATAGAAAGGTACGCAGATGAAATCAAAGAAGAAGAACAGACGGAGAAAGAGTAAGGAAAAATTCTCCGAAGGCTTGAAAACGAGAGGGGGGGGGGGGAGGGGTAAAAAGATTTTGAGGAATCCTCGTTGGTGCCGAAGCATTGGTGCTCGATGTGAACGGTTAATAATGATTTGTTTACATTCGAAAATTTCCTACTGACAAATAATGAAAACCTAGACACAAGCCTGCTCAACAGCCTTTTTGAATATTCCACGAGGGGTTTTACAATTAATTTCTACATCGCGTGCCATTCATTATTGCCAGAACGACGACCTTTCGGAAGACATTTGCAATTTTACTTCTGCGATGACATCGCGTCCGTTCCAATTATTCCAGAGACTCGCACTGAACGGTCGAATCGTTAGGCGACGATGGGCGGAGTACGCGAAGGCAGCGGAGATCGACCGATAACGAAATTTCTAGCGTCTCTATTAATTATGCCGTTCTTGATTCCTCACGATTGCCTCTCGTCATCTTCGCATTTCGCCATCAATTAGGCTCCTACTCTTAAGCGCAATCGAATTTCTTCGGCGTCCGTTACGTGCGACACATTTAAATTTTTGAAATTCAGCCGAAATTCAAGAGCGCTCTTGCTCACGAGAGATGAATCGTAGACACGTTCAAAAAATGTTTCCCATCTTCGTGACGAATAAAATAAAACAGCGCATAGTTGAGTGAAAACAGCAAATAGTTTCTTACAAACTACAATCTTGTTGCCTCTCCAAAGTTCTGTAGCATAGAAAAACGGAGAAGGGTCCTGACGGCTCCTCGTGCATCGGTTATGTCCTTCAACGAGGATCATGTAGTAGGATAGTAATGGTGGCGAAAAACGCGCGGTGAAAATTCTGATTGCAGAAACGAGCACCGCTCATTGGGACACGGTGAAGGAAGAAAAGAGTAGGAGGATGAGAAACGGGAGTTGGAGGAGGAAGAAGAAGAAAACAAGAATGAACGCCCATACGAGAAACGAAGGTTGAACGATCGAGCGAAGTTTTACAAAAAGCGTGTGTGTCATGATGACGAGAACGTTACACGAACGGATTCACGATTCAACCATATTTATCGTAGCATCCGATTGCGCGAAACCGTTTCTTCTATATATTTATATATATATATATGTATATATATTTATATATTTATATTTGCCTTTCACTCTTTCTCTCCCGCTTTCTCTCTCGCTTTCTCTCTATTCCCTATCGCTCTCTATTGCCCTTTCTCTCCTCTGTGGCCTCGCTTCGCTCGAACCTTACGAACTTCCATCCTCGTCTTCTCTCTCCTTTCGCGTCTACCAACAGCGAGGGCGCGCACGCGCGAAATTTGAAAAAGCGCGCCGCGCGCAAATGTCTTTACGGCGCGGAACGATACTCGCGCGCCTTTACTCCTTTCGTTCTCACTTAAAACGCGTCATCTTCTTTGAGATCGTTGTATCTAACTATGATATATCTACACATTACTTATACGCCTATATCGATTGGTTGGTTGGTTTTGTTTTGTTGCCTTCTCCTTTTCACCTTTCATCCTCTCACTCACTCCCTCTCTCTGTCTCCTCTTACCCTCTCCGCTCTTCATTGCACTTTCACTCACCACGCATACGTCTCTTTGTCTCATTCATTCTCTCATTCTCTCTCTCTCTCTCTCTTTCTCTGCCTTTCTTTTCCTTTCCTAATCCTTCTAAACGTCGATGGTGCATGTACGCCGGAAGAACGGGAGCACGTCGGTTCACGGAGGCTGAAGGCCGGCGTTTCCGGTTTCTTCCCCTTACACTCTCTTACTCACCTCTTCGCGCCACGTGGCGGAAGCAGTCTTCCTCTCTAAAAACAATTCGCTGCCGCGAGAGCACTCCACGCGATTTCGTCGCGACGTTCAACGTCGTCGAAGCGCGTCGGATCGCTTTTAATTTAACGTCGAGAAGATCGAAAGCCGCGCGAGCGGACGGGGGGACGCGCGATTTGTACAATTGTATATACGTGTAATCTCTATTTAATATTATATAATTAACCGGTGGCGTGAAAAATTTTCTTTACCCGACGGATCCCCCGCGCGCGTTATTTGAGCACACGCGCCTGAGGCTCTCGAGCGACCAGATGGAGTCAAGATCGCGGGGGTGGGTTGGAGCTTGACGAATAGGGGTGGCGGGGCCGGCGCTATCATTCCAACGGGCTGTCGCGCTTCACGCACCGAAATTATTCTCCGCTCGTACGATACGTCGCGTGCGTCGTTACGACGGTAATCCTTTGCCACGAGCAATGATCTCACGACGATTTTGACCGGCGCGCGAAACATTCGAAAACGAATAATCTATTATCCACGCTCGATCCACGCTTCGCGATTGGCCGAACGGTCGCAAACGGGCGACCGTAATATTTCAACATACGCTAGAACGCTACGTCGTTTTACGATTTACAATATCAATTAATTATCAAATTATTAATTCAATCATTAGAATTACTTTAGAATATTGGTACTCTTTCGCGGTCACCTCCGTTCCTTTTATTCTCCCTTACGTTATTTTAATTAATTAATTATTTATTCACTTATTCTCTGTGTGGTTTCTGCTTTTGTTTGTCTTTCTTTTTCTCTTTGTTCTTCCGTTCATCTCTACGTGCGTCCGTATGCTTTTATAATAGGGTATTAATGCATTTCGCTTTTCACACACGCGCACTCACACGTTCTTTCTCTTTCTCACTCTTTTCCTCTTTCATATAGACACACGCGCATGCCCTCTCGTCGGAATGCTCTCTCCTCTGTATCAGCCGTCATACTCTTCTCCCGCACACGCGCGCGCACGCGATTGCTCCTTCCGCGCACGTATACACAATCGCAAAGGTATCACTCATTCGCACGCGCAGACACACATTTCTATATATCGAAATTATACAGAACGTCCCATTTCGACGTCTCACTCTCTCGTCGGACTTTTCTCTCTCTCTCTTTTTTCATCCTTCCCCTCTTTCCACCTTTCTTTTCTTTTCTCTTTTTCTTACTTTTCGTCGCCTTTATCAGTTCTGTCGAAGTATAGTTGAATCGTGAGTAGGGCCCTTGCTAATATTTATAAATATGTATAATACGTATATATATAAATAAGTGTTTGTACTATAAAAAAAAGTAAAGTGTTAACGTCGAGGCGCCTTGGAGTCACGCTGTGGGCTCGCGCGGGCGAGAACCCTCGGGGCCGTTGTCGGTGTGATAACGATAATAATAATATAATGAATTATTAACAAACGAGAGAAGTATGTGTCCCTTCTTCGCCGTTCACTTTCTTCCTTCTGGGGGATTGAAGAGCGGGGGCGCGATGTTTTGCGACTGAAAAAAAGGCGCGAAGACGCGCGTCTCCTCTCGATCGATTAGACCGTTCCGAATTCGCCCCGAGGGAACCGTCGACGCTCCTGGCCGCGACACGAGATGATTATGCGATACAATGCGTTTCATGAGAATTAGGTGGGATTTCGAAGAAGAACGTCTTCCGTTTACATGGCGCGCACACTCGTGTCCTCGCGCGCGTGCCTCTGTTTCTGGGTGTGTTATACATAGCTATGCGAGTCTTTGTACATAATTACGCTTGTGTGCTTACATCGTGTGTCTGTGTATATGTGCGTATGTGTATACGATTCTCTCTTACTCTCGATTGTGTACGCGCGCACACGCATTCGCTCTTGTCGCTGTTCTTTCGCCGAGCACATTTCACGCTTACCAATCAGACGGGTGTACGGTCACATGGTCGACGGGAGCACGAAGCGCGAAGGAAACAAGCGTAGGCGGGACGAAGAGGCGCGAAACTACGACATTTAAAAACAAATGTAAAATGTCGTCGAGGAGATCCGATCATCGATTACTCCCTATCGTCCTTTTTCCGCTTCGTGCACGCGTGCGCTTCGGGTCACTTTCCTTCATCTCCAACATTTCTTTTCAAGCATTCCACAATGTGCCGGAGTACCTGTTGTGTGTGTCCGTGTCCGTGTCTATTCGCTGGTCCACGAGGACACGCGTGGATGAAGGAAGTAGAAGAGCGAGAATCGCGAAAGTATTACGGAGCAGATTGGAACGGACACGGGGTAATGATGCGATCGAAAAGAATTCCAGTCGATTGCATTACGATTCTCTTCCTCGCTCGCGCGCCTGGCAGTTCGTTGAATAACGAAACTCAACCGTTCCGATTCGGACGACGCGTCGATTGTCGGGCGAATTGCGCAATTATTCTAATCGAGAAGGGGCGCCTCGTGAGCATCTCGGATAATCGAGAATGGCGTCCCCCACGGCGGTGGTGGTGGTGATGGCGACTGATGATAATGACGATGATGGTGGTGATGATGAAGATGACGATGGTGGAGCCAGGTGACGCTACTACACGCATGCGCGCATGCACGTACGCATGCGCGCCACTACGTTTTATTCACGCGCCTCGGGGTATCCGCGCAAGTGAGTGCGCGCGCGTGATTCAAAGGACGCATTTTTTACTTATCTCTCATGTTTCTTTTTTTACGTTGCTTAAGAAAAATTATTGTGCCGATAATATGTTGGGTCGCTAGCGAAACCCTAAACAGGCAGTGCAGTACGAGTGAGTCCTTAAGCAATCTCGAGGCAAGCTTCGGCCTAATATCACGTTTCGAGTCTGTTTGCTCATTCGATATTTTAATTTACTTTTACTTTGTCTGTGTGTAGTACGTGTACGCATGTGTGTACGTGTAAACGTGCAAGCTCACGCTATTCTCCGTCGTCTCACGCAACAATCACCCGCGACGATTCTCTCATTTTTTTATAACTCCCTTCTTTCTCGCTTCTTCACGCTTGCAAATTCTCCGCGCTCGTGTACCCCGAATATACGTGTGCCCGTGTGTGTGTGTGTGTATATGTGTGTGCGTGCGTGCGTGCGTATGTATGTGTTTCGTGTATATCCTGCGTTGGCTTTCGTTTCTCGATTATTACTTACAGCGTACGATTTGTTTCTTTAACTTTTAACCTTAACGTTTCGTTTCTCTCTGTCTCTCTCTCTCTCTCTCTCTCTCTCTCTCTTACCCCCTCTTCTCGTGTTCTTTAAAATGTATACGGAGCACGTTACAGTGGTAATAGTTTCTTTGGAGTGTCATGCCGTTTCATACAGTGTCCCTAAGATCTTCCTGGCTTTTCGCTTCTTCTCCTCCTGCACTCGTCCTCCCTCGTCCATCCCCTTCCCGCGTGGGTTGGGGGGGGGGGGAGGGGGGCGGTATGGAGGGAGGTTACACGGGATCAAAACTTCCGCATCCTGCATTCTCCCATCGAGTCGTTCGCGGCTCGGGAATATTTTCTGCGCGCTTCATAGTCCTCTTATATTTTTCGGGATCAGGCCCGTCCGGTGGACCGAGACCCGCCTCCGTGGCGTACGAAAAAAGAACGGAAAGAAAGGTAAATGCGAGGAGGAACGGAGGACAAAGGTCGGTGAACGAGTAAAACGTTGCTACGGCCTCGTCTTGCCATGTCGCTCCGTCCCCTCCGAACCCATTCTCGGTGCTGTCCGCGTGCGTGTATATACGTGTTTTATGTTACTTGGCTTCTCTCTACTTTTTATTAATTTATAGTAACGTTAAAAATCACGGTCCTGTAAAGTGGACGTAGGCGCGGTTGGTATACGTGGGATATGATGGATAATAATTATCATCCTCTTCATCGGCTCGTACTGTTCCTCGTGAAAGCGTGCGCTTTTGCGATCGCCCGCTACGACGATCTTCTCTCCCTCGTTCGCCAGATTTCATTATTCGCGTCGAGGTCACGCGATCGCAAATTCGCGAACCGATCCTCTTCCCGCTTTTCTTCGTCTCCTCTTCCTCTTCGGGGTTTGCTCCTCACCACGTAGTTGCACGAACACTTTTTTTTCTTTTTTAAATCTGTATATCCTTACGTTGCTGCTCGTTAAAACAGCCTCCTTGGTTTTCTATTTCTTTTTTTCATTTATTTCCTTTTCTAGAGATGGTGCGGGGTAACCCGGCTGATAGAATTGACTTGGACTCGTCTCACGTGGAAGCGGATAAGGGGGTGGATGGGCATGGGCAATGATCGTGCGCGTGACGATAATATCTCGGGACTTCCAGCTTCAACTTTCTCAACTCGTGTTTTCGAAACCATCTCGCATCGGAAAGCTTCTAAACAATCTCGCGTTAGCCCACTATGTCGGTGCATTATTCGCGATATTTCACGAATTCCAATCAGATTTTGCTGCCTCTTCTTCTTCTTTCTCTGTCTCCTTTTAGAGAACAATAGCCTCGGGGGCTCAGCAGGCACTCTCAAGTTGAGCACTCTGCCTTCTCCTGGCCTGCCTCTGTCTAAACTGCTGGAACTCCGCCTTCATGGCTTGCACCCTCGCCTCGATGTTGTCCCTCGAGTATCTGGGCGGCTGATGATGCACGGTGTGCACCTGATGGATGTGGGGCACGTGTATCGTGTGTATCTGATGAACGGGTGGCCTCTCCTCCCGCGTGGGGGTCGAAGCGGAGGTCGGGGTCGGGGTGCAGGAGACCGGATCGAACTCGTAGTGGCCGTCGACGCTCCCAGCGTCGACCGCCTGCGGGATGTGCGTGTGCCCGACCTTGGCTGGATCTTGGAGTTCGAGCCAACGTCCTATGAGAGGCGGCGGGGGAGGCCTGTAAGGCGGGGGCCGCCACTCCGCGACGGTGCTTCCGCTCCTCGAGCTCTGATTCTGCTGGGACGTGTTCTTGCTGCCGAAGCCTGAGCTGCTCGATCTGCTTTCAGGCGAAGTCTCGAGATCGGGCGAGGCTGCGAGCTCGGGCGCAGATCTGGCGTGCCTCGCGTGCCTAGGTGGTAGCCTTGCTCGAGGTCGTCCAGCTGGCTGAGGTGGCGAGGAGGTGGCCAGTGGTTGGACCGGAACGAACCTCCTGGACTCGGCGTGGATGGCCTTGAGGGAGGGCAGCTCTTGACTGTAGCGTTGATGGACGCTTCGAAGCTGAAGGTAGCCCGGAGGTGTTGGAAAGCTGCGCTCGCCACCCGAGGACGGTTGCCTCACCGAGCTAAGGTCGCTGAAGTAGAGCGGGGTCCACGGCACCTGCGCGCCACTCGGAGAGCTCGCCAGAAACCTCGGCGACGTGATGGTGCAGATAGTGCTGGGACGTATCCTCGCGAGCGAGTTCACCGTGCCGTGATGATGATAGTACTGATGAAGATGATGGTTCCCGCCCACGGGCAGGCCACCTATCGAAACCCCGCTGCCGTCCGATCGCAGGCTCAGCTGACTGTTGCCCACCAATGGTCGTCGCCAGGAGGACTTGAGCCGTTGCTTGGGCAGGAAGCCGCCGTCGTCGCTGCTCGAGGCGTCCAGGATGCTGTTGTTGGCCGAGCTGAGCACCGAGTCGGCCACCACGAATCGGCCGTCGGCCGCGCGCGAGATCTTCCCGAGTGGACGGCCACGGCACAAGTCCGGGCTGTCCGGGCTCAGAATGATCTCACGCAGGAGCCTTAAACCTGGTACTCGGCTTTTTCTAGGTCTAGATCGGGGATAGGACAGAAAGAGCGTTAGAGAGATCGAGGCGATCGCGATTGATCGTGATGGCGAAGCGATCGAGATCGTTGGAGGAACCTTCTTTGGCGCGAATAGTGGTGGACTCGTTTCTCCAAGTGTTCTTGTAATTTGGTTTCGTCGGATGTTAGATACGCGAGGTGGACTTTTGGTTTTTATTTAAATACGTGACTTATTTTAATCGAGGTTCTCGTGGTTCCTCCGACAAGCTCGATCGTCGGCCTATTACACACAGCGAGGACGTGCAAGACAACGACGCAAACACGCAACGTTAAACGAAACACAGAAACAAGTAAAACAAGGAAACGTATAGAGAGACTAGAACGAAATAATGTAAAGGCCAACAAGTTCAAAGTGCCGTACGACAAGATAATCGTCTTGGATAAATCCAGTTACGTATACGTATAATAATGAATGAAACGGATGCAGGCAAACGGGAGGCATGCGCATGCGCATTCCGGTGCACGAGGGGTCGGGCGTGACGTGGGCTCGTAGGTGGGTGGGTAGTGTGAGTGGATCTTTTTCTCTCATTTTATTTTTACGTATTATTCTCTTGCTTTTTTCTCATTCTTTTTCACTTGCAACGCGCGCAACTCGACATTTCTCTTTAATTCGTAAAAAAAACCTCTGTATGTGCTTTTCTTGTCGATTCAATTTATCGTAATCGCTTCGTTACTCTTTACTTCGCGAAAAGATCCCTTATTACTCGACTATTCGGTACTCTTTGCTCTCGATCTATCGTTAGTATATATATAATATATATATAGATAATTAGTGATATAGCAATCGTGGATTTAGGTGCTCCCAAACTCGTCACCTTTTTTCCTCCTTCGGGTCCGGCAGCAGGGAAAGATGAGGGAGAGAGAATGTTGTAACACAACGATTACATTCACAAAAAACAATATCGTGGCGATAATGATAAGAAATATAACGCTAAATAACCGAATGTTACTTCTAGACGGTGGTGTTTTAGGGAGCAAATAGATAAAAATCGTGTGCCCGGTTTTTTTTTTTTTTTACTCTCCTTTTGTCTGTGACGAGATAACAAAGTGGAAATTCCTACTATGCGATTTGTTAAAACATTAGCTCCGAAGAGGTTGGGATACGATGATGTGTATGTGAATGGCGGAAGGTAAAATTATTTCTCAAACGTTATCAACGATAGGTGAATGCACGAGGATGAAGGACCAGCGCTGACGTTCGACTTTCTCTTTTTTAGTTCTACAAATTAATGTTACTTAACCCATTGCCGCACACTTTTAGAAGCCGCAACTTTTTATAGCTGTAATTTGCCTGCATGTCGCCAAAAAAATGGACGGTTATAGTCGTCGTTTGCGGCAATGGGTTAATTAATCTTTCTCGTTCGCGAAATTGAGTATCATTATTAGCTTTGCCAGAGACATTTTTCGAAAATTTATCAAAGGTGCGTATTATTTATGTGGACAATAATTACGAATCGGGATTTTTCCTGATAATAAAAGGAAACTTTTGTTTTTAAGTCGAGCGTCCTTGAACGGATATAAGGGTACATTTGGAGACACACACACGCGGTGGAACGATCTTATATGATTATCGATAATTTCAATCATAAGTATTACTGAATAGGTCTTCGGAGAAGGGACATACGATCGAAGGGTGGAAAGTGGTTAAACGGGAATAAACGATAAATTGATAAAGGACAAAGACTGTGTGACACGAAAAGGAGGAGGATGCAATTCCGATGTCATTTTACCTACGCTCGCTCGTCACTAATCCCGACAATAGATTTGTGTGTATTGTGAGATCGTGTCTATTTACTGCTCGTCTAGTGTCGTGATACTGGAAACAATTCAAACAAATGCGATGCACTTTAAAATGAAATCAATTCTTTCGATGTCGCGCGACGACGGTGCTTATTGGTAAAAGTGATAAAATGGCGAATGCAAAGGTGACGTTGGTAGACGTAGTTAACGATACAATTATTCGTCGTATCTCTGTCGGCGAAATTTGCTATGCCTTTCGAAGAACGTCTAATCCCGACGCGCCCCTTGCGTCTACCTCATGCTGATACGTCGAAGCTCGAAAGATGCTCGTGTTCCATGCTAATCGTGTGGAAAATTTAAAAGGAAAGAAAGGAGGAACCGTGTTCGCGAGTATTCTATTAGAATCGGCGAACTCGATTCCCGATTACGATGGTGAGAGAAAATGTAGATTAAAAAAGTTCGATCGTGAAGGAAAGGTTGAAAGTGGGGTACACTGTCCGCGTTAGCAAATCGGAACAGACTATGTAAAAAATAATAGCTCTTGCAGATTTCACGTTCGCAAATTCCGTGAAACAATTCCACGCGTAGAAAGAGATTTGCCAAAGCGGAAGAGAATATTTCAAGATCGGTAGAGCGCAAGGGTACCATTGAGACAGCATGGACCTACTGACAGCAAGTCCTATGAAAACGCTCCTGGACCCTTTCCTCTCGTCGATCCTAGACCTTCGAAGGAAATTACTCCTGCGTGAATTAAAAGATACTGAAAAGGGCACAGGTGCGCATCTACGTAAAGAATCATTTTTTCATCCTTTGCCCGGGCTAGTGGATCGGTGTACTGCGTATCGGTGTGATAAAAATACTGGTGTCTCGGTGAGAGAAAAGGTGAGTGTCTCTAAGATAAAGAAGAGAAACTCGATGGTTTGGCTGGACACGACACGAATCAACGAGACTTGGAGAATCCATCGGTTTGAGACATTCTCCATTCAAAAAATTCGCACGTGCCAGTAACGATCGAGCAGCAGCGATCTACGTATTTGTCTAACGAGTGATCAAACAAATGGGCCGAGGAAAAAAAACGGAAGAGGGTTGGGAGGTTAGGGAGAGATATCAAAAGAGGAGTAAGTTCGTGTCGGCGTAAGAGAGACAATGTGAAAGAGATAACGAGAAGTAGTAGCGAAAGAAGAAGAGATGCCAAAGATTTTATTCGGTAAGACTTCCGTATCCGACTCTTGTCCGATCTTAATAAAATTTTACTGGTATGTAGCACTTACTAAATGCAGTCGAACGCCATAAGTGCGAATTTAAGGAAACGCCTGCTTTTCGAGATATTAAATTTTGAAATTACACGATTAAATCAACAATTTTTGAAATTTTTACATAAGAGGAAGACTGAAATTTCACAAAATGTCAGGTTAGGCAAGTGCAATGGTTAAGCACGCGACGGGCGCTTACGCGCCCGCCCGCCTATTAAAGAAATAATTTAAACTTGAGAGCGTGGTAGGCCTTTCTGGTTAGATCAATCTTCATTTATCACATTTAAATAATAAATGACGAGCGGAGCTTAAACCTTCACAACATTACTCAGGAAGATGACCTTGATAACATGTGTGAAGGACATTGAAATCCGAGGTGGCTCCCCATAAGTGAATAATTATCAAAAAAACATAAAATTGTTTTCTATATTTCTTGTTTTTAATATGCATTCTAATGATATTTTGATAAATTAGTATATAATCTTCCAAGATATTAATAAAATCAAACATTTCAGCAAAACATTTTTGAATTTTAGTATTTTTTTTTACGTAAAAATCTAAAAAATTAAACGTTATTAAAAATTCAATATCTCGGAAACCAGGCGTTTCCTTAAATTCGCACTTATGGCGTTCGACCTAGATTTATTAAATGCTACTTACCTGTAAATATTATTATTAATATCGGACAAGGGTCGGATACGGAAGTTCAGCCTTTTATTCGATATAGTATCAATAGCGAACAATGAATGTAAATGTACGTATGCGCAGGCCAGCGAGTGGCCGGACTGTGGAATAGAAAGGAGAACAGAGTCTTTATGTGCGTACGTGTGTGTGTGTGTCTGGATGAAAAAAAGGACATGAAAACATATTAAGATGTTAAGTGGAGGGACGTGGGCCCGAGTGATCGACGTAGGTCGCGAATGGATTCTCGAACGGAAGTCTGGGAAGACCGAGAGCAGTTTGGGAGAATCGAGAACACGACGTGAACGTTAAGTGCGAACAATTAAAAACTGACTTCCTCCTCGTTCTCCACGTGTCCTGTTTCGCGCAACGATATTAAGAAAGAAAAAGAAAAAAAAACTAATTGCCCTAGGATAAAACCTCGACGGCGCACGTCGCGCAAATGTCACGCGTGTCAACTCTTTAACGATGTATACACATTGAAAAAAGGGGAAAAAAATAGAAGAAGAGGAAGGAAACAAAGGCTTATCTATGTACTCCCTAAATGCCGCCAAACGAAGGTATTTAGGGTACTGACTGGATGTTACTAGTGTGAACACTCCTAGCTTGTCTTTTTGCCTGTATTGCTGATTTCATCTACAGTCATGACAATCATCCTAAGTAGTAGATAGTAGTGGTAAGTAGTACTGGTGGATTAGTAGTAGGTCCTAGCAGGTAAGAAACATGGCAGAGCGCTGCGGTCTCGCAACAGTAGGCGGTAGACAGTGGTGGTAGCGGTATTAAACGAGTAAGTAAATGGTAAGAATTACGTAGCGATGAAGGGCGATGTTAGTGACGTCTGTGACGTTGGTAAGTAACGTAAATGGTCCTGGATGGTCGCCCGTAGGCTGCCTATCGGTTACGTAGTGTCGGTAATAGACGACTTTCTATTGACAGTCTGACAAGTCAGTAAGTAGTATACTGATAGCAGGCAGACTATCAGTTTCGTATCGTCAGTGGCACAATCTAGCTTGTTCCTATCAATTTTGCGACGTCAGTGGGTAGCAGACCGACAGCTGACTATCAATTCTGTATAGTCGATATCAGACTCTGGCATCGGTTGATGTCAAACTGGCAGTATCGGTAACGAACTGTTTGCATTAGGTATCAGTCGACATCAGACTGGTTAGCACTAGCATTCACTATCATTAATAACAACGAACACCTTCCCGGCCGTTCTCGGGCCACTGCTGTCAACTCCTTTAAGCGTGCAAATTCTTCAACGACGCGACAACGACGTCCTACCGGCAGCGCGTAACGCCGGCCGGCACGTGCGACACTATCGACCCGACCGCGCCCGACAGATCGATCGATCGATCGCGACCCTCGGCTCATTTCACCGCGCGTCGTTATATGCACACACAACACAGAGAGATAGAGATTATACACGAGGTGGAGGACGTGTCAGAGGGGACGGAGGCAGGCACGGAGTTGAGAAGACGGGGTCGTAGTCGGGTGGAGAAGTACAGAAACTTAGAATTATAGAGAGAGGGAGAGAGAGAGAGAGAAAGAGAGAGAGAGAAAGAGAGAGTAGAGAGCAGAAAAAGTAGAGAGAGTAGAGAGAAAGTGAGAGAGACAGACAGAAAGAATGACAGAGAGAGAGAGAGAGAGAGAGATTAAAGATAGAGAGACATATATACCGTCAGCGATATATCATTGCTCTTTTCGTGGTCTCGGGATCACGGTGGTCTCCGGTACACGTACAGGTAGTAGGTAGCAGTGGTAGCGGTAGTGGTAGCGGTAGTAGTAGTAGTAGTAGTATTAGTTGTGGTAGTTGTAGTAGTAGTAGTAGCAGTAGTAGCGGTAGTAGTAGTAGTATGAGTAGTAGTAGTAGTAGTAATGGTAGTAGTACTTGGTTTCTCTTTTCTCTGTGTGGCTAGCGGAGATTAGGCTTACTGTTCCGCCTCTCTATGATAAACACGCTCTCGTAATCTCGATTATCGAGGTGGAGTGCGTGATGGTCACGATCACGATTCGGGGGGGCCTGCTCGTGGACCGGCTCCGAGGTGGCAGTGGCGGGGGTGGTTACTTGCGTAGGAAGTGATGGTTGATGAAGAGGTTGTGGTGGTGGTGGTGGTAGTTGCGGATTCAACGGGCTGCAACGGGTCAGCGTCGAGACTGACTCGCCGCACGCGTTTAGGTTTGCCGACCTACAGAAAAAGACAGAGAGAGAGGAGGACAAGAGGCGCCCACGTTTCTTCGTCTACTTTGCTTTTGCTTTCCTTTTCCTTTTCCTTTTTCCTCGTTCCTGCTTCGCTTTCCTTCGGGCCTTCTTTCACTTCACCGGCTTTTTTCTCACTTTCTCGTGCTCCCACCTCTTACTCTCGTTTCTCTTCCCGATCTTCCCTCGTCCCTCCAGATTTCACATCTCGGTGGCTTATTTCCTCTCGCGAATAGAACGAGACAAAAGCGTGGCCGAGAGCGAAGAAGAGGAGGCAGAGGGAGAAAGAAGAAGAGCGCGCGCGAGAGAGCGAGAGAGAGAGAGAGAGAGAAAGGAGAAAATTGTGGAGTAAGAGGACGAGAGTATAAGAGAAACCGGGGAAGAGGGAACTGAAGAGAGCCGGCACGATGGTGACATCGATTGACATCATTTTTCCTTTTGCACTAGCGGATTTTAAGATTTCAGTCGAGGTGAGCTCCGCAAGGTGGGCCTACCACCACTTTTCCTTGCTTCGATTCCTCTCATGATTCTTCTCAATCGCGTCGACTCTCTTCGCGTATTTCCTTTGGCCGGGACCCCGATTCTCCTCACCGAGATATCGTAGGGACCGTGTTCGCGGCTCATGAAGATCTAATCCCGAAAACGAAGAATCCACACCTTCCGTTTTTCAACGTCCAAAGAGAAAAAAGAAATAGAAAGCTGCTCGAACGCGAACACGGCCCTGCGAAAATTCTCTTCGGCAATGGCTGAACCGTCCAGCCCGTTCTGGATATTCGTGTTAGGTACAAGAACGTGCATCGTCGATTCGCCCTCGCGAGGAAGCGCGCAGGATACGCGCGCATCTACTTGGCGACATCGAAAAAAGAAACTGGTTAAACAAAGGTGAAAGAAATGCGGAGGGAGGATTGGCAGGAGATTGGCGGGATACGCGTAAAAACGATGAGAACAAAACAAATGAGAACAACTTAAGGAAACGCACGTTAGCGCATCAAACGCGAAGGACGAAGAACGTCGAAGTAACACATTAAGGAGCTTATCATGAGGGTTCAGAGAGAAAGAGAGAAAGAGATAGAAGGGGGTGCATGAACTGGGGTCCAACTCGTGGACTCCGAGGATCACACGAAAATGTTCACGCGTGACAGTCCACGATCAAAACGGGTGTCGTAAACTAAACGAAGCTAAGAGCGTGATTCTCAAGCTCGCCGACGAAGTAATCGCGGGCTCACCCGCTCGAGAGAGAATCTCTCTCGTTCGAGGGGACTAACGGGAGGAAATAACGCGAAGGTTAACTTTAACCATGGGACAGAGAGACAGACAGATAAAACAGAGGCAGACAGACAGACAGATAGACAGACAGACAGACAGACAGACAGACAGACAGACAGACAGACAGACAGAGAGACAAACAGATAGAGGGAAAGAGTCACTCGGGGAGAAGAGAATTGCTTGGTGATCTTGTTGTTGTTTTCTTTTGTTTTTTTTTTTGGAGTCTCTCGATAAAAAGGCAGCAACGACCACGGAGGCGTGTTTGCGAGCGGCTGGCGCGTGCTGACGGAAACATTGGATGAGGTTCTCTTGCTTTTGGGGGTTGGCGGGCTGGGGGTGGAGATGGGGAGTGCCTGTGTGTGTGCAGAGAAGTTACGCGTCTATAGTTACGCCAGCTGTCAATTCAAGGTCGGGAGATGCTTTTTTTTCGCCGAAAGGAGGGGCGAGTAGGCGTCGTCGGACTTCTCGGCGTTACGACGACGACGACGACGACGACGACGATGACGACCATGACGACCACGGCGAGGGATGACGAGGACGATGACGACCATGACGACGAGGACGATGACGAGGACGACGTGGTAAGCGGCGGTCTGGAGTCCCTCGTTAGACCAGAAATTTCTGGGGCGGTCAATAGTGGACCTGCCGCATTGGCGTCCGCACGAGAAACGTGTCGTAAGTAGTAAGGACCGTACTCTGTCTGGCGCGACGACTGGAGAGTAGAAATTAAGACAAGGTTTGCGTTAGTAGGGGACAGGCCCGTCTATCGACCGAGCTTCTTTTCGACGGGCGGTAGGCTCTAGGTCGGCACCCACCCACCGCGGTTCCTCACTTTTAGCTAGTGTCCTTCCGGTCGGAGAGGCGACTGGTAAATTAGTATCATTGCGTTAGTTCTTCGGAGTATGTTAAGAGATGAGGAGAGCTCGTGTGTCGAAAGCTTGGATGATGAAGGTCGTTTCGTCGAACGTTCGGTAGAGATGAACGTGTGATGGCAACGAAGTGATGACGAACGTAGGGTGTTGCACATGTGAAATGTCGCACACAGTATCGTCGCAATTGATGAGGCGCGAGTGGTGCGGACGTGAATAGAATCGGATTGACTACGGTTCGATCGACCGTGTTGCTAGCCATGTTGCTCCATGCTAAATACACCGAACGCCTTATTTGTAAGTGTTCGTGAGAGATGGACCGATGCAAGGTGATTGAAAATGGTATGAAAGCCACTAGTCGCTGGTGGTGGCACGAGCGACGGGCGGGTCGATGAACGTGAGATCGGTCAAAACGGTGTCGTCATTATCGGAGATCAGTCCTCTACGTCGATGGACGTAATTCTCGGCGTAGATGATAAGTTAACCAATGGATGGCGGATTCCGCAAGTATTCGCGCTTCCGCGGATTCGATCGAAGGTATGCGACATTCAGAGGGTCAACTTGCAGTTTCACCGACGACGTAACACACCGCGGGGCCGCAGGCTCCGTTATCATTGGGCCAGCCCCGAGAAGTAGACAACAATTACCATCACTTGCACACGTGACTTGCAACAAAGCGGCATGCTCCACAGGGCGTTGGGTCCGGGCGGGATAAGATTATCGCGAGAGATCGTTAAATGATGGAGAGCGGGCATTAGGATGAGATATTTGAGAAGAGAGCGTCCGATCATTTTTGCCGATCCAGCGATACACAACATACGATTTGACTGTAAATTTTTTAAATAATTACGTATAATCGCACGTGCGCTACGGGGGTTGTGTGAGAGGGAGGTAAGACGCAGTTCATTTCGGAATGGCTTCGCAGTCAGCCTCAGACCTAGGAGGAAATTTCGATTAGAGGTGGTGCACTGGCGAACGTTCGTCTTGTATACGTTCGTAATTGTACGATAACACATACGCCAAAACGCGCACACGCGCACACGAGGGAGGCACGAGAATTGTGTGCGGGTGTGGCGAGTGGCAGGCGGGTAGCGAATGACAATGAGGACAGATTAGAGAGAAAGAGCGATAGAGAGAGAACGAAAGAGAGAGAGAGAGAGAGAGAGAGAGAGAGAGAGAGAGAGAGAGAGAGAGAGAGAGAGAGAGAGAAAGAGAGAGAGAGAAAAGTAGAAAGCGAAACTTTTTTTCATTTCTCGCAGAATGCTCGAATGACGGGGTTCAGGCGAAAGGATCATCCTCGAAGGACACTCGGAAGGGTGGAAGATGATTTTGCGGATGACACCCTCACGATAAGCTCCGCTCGTGGAGCTCGAAGGTGTGGATGATCTTGCGAAAGCGACATTGTCGATAAAATCGATATGAAGGAAGAGAACGTAAAGGGAGGAGACGGCGAACCGTAACACGGGCGTGAATGAAAATGTGCGATGGTCTGAACGCACTTGCTTGCTCGTACAAGGAACGATGGAAGATGGTAGGGGACGAACGAATTATCGAAATAATCGCACCCTTCATCGACGCTCGTCGGATCCCGTCGATTATCTCTTTCTTTCATTTTTCTCTTTTCGACACGTTCGTCTTCACCTTGCTTCCAGCAAGAAGCAAAAACGGGGGTGAAATAATCCCACAGTGCGGAACGAGCTGCGACGAATGGCGCGGTCAATAGAATAGCAAAACGATTTGGCGCGTGGAGGATGATTGAAGCGCGGTGGGCGATTCGGTATATATATTTCTGTACATATATATGTATATATATGTATACGTATACATATATATATGTATATATAAAAAAGGAAAAAAAAAATGAAAAAAGCTTCGCGATATTCACGTAAAGATCCAGAATAGGCATCACTGCAGTCGTATTGTGGACTTTTGGATGCCACGATGGAAAATCATAACAGATAAGTTATAGTGCTGCCCCGAGGAATCTCTCGCACGCGAATAATGGTGACGCACTATCGCGGTACTATATGCATATTGGCGTACAGCCTAATGGTATCATCGGGCAAAAAAGAGCGTGCAGGTCGCGCGCGAGAATCTGTCGAGAAGCTCTACCACGACGACAAAAAGCTCTCGAAAGCGCATGTTCATTGTACGCACGGTGTTTTTCTTTTCTTTTTCTTTTTTTCAATTGCGGCGTGGTGACAGACGAATTTATTTACAATGTGAGAAAGAAGTAGAGAGGTAGAAAAAGAAAGAGAGAGAGAGAGAGAGGGAGAGAGAGAGAGAGAGAAAGAGAGAGAAACTGATGCACGATGACGTAGAGATAAAAGCGTGCTAAGAGCGGTTAATCGATTATATCCACTTGAACGTTCAACATTTTACGTACGCTACTGTTCTCTCGTGCTTATCGTTCACGCTCGAGTCAGTAGATTAGAGTAACTATTGTCATCACTGCCGCTTCGAAAGAAAATCATTTCCGTGATTGGCTTAGTCTCTTTTTATACACCCGTACCTCGTGCGATTAGCGCGTCGTTTCGCGAATTATGCATTGTACGCGCAAAAGTATTCGTATCGAGAAGATATCGTCGGGTTTTTGTTATCGGGTTTCATTTTTTCAACAAGAAGCTATCGTTCTCCAAACCTCGTCCAAAATACCTCTGCTGCTTGCGGTTTCAAGTCTGCCGTTGTTAAAATCGCTAGAAAGCTCACAGTGTTATCACAATAATAGACACATAATGGTAAACATACGTTTACGTATGGTGGAAGAGATATTAAGAGGAGGGGTGGTTCCTGTTGTCGTTTCTCAAAACCGGATTCTTCTTAGGTTAAGCTTTAATCCTGCTTTGTGGTTTTTCAGAGGGGGCGGGGGTGGTAGGGGGACAGGGTCGATTGTTAATGAGGGTGGGTCGGGGTAAATCTGCTTATTCGTTGAGCCCTGGATCAAGGGTGACGTACGAAGGGGAAGGAGAGCCTCTCCTTACTCTTCGCGCGTCCCTCTAATCACCTCGGTCGTCCTAGTGAAAAATTTGCTCTTCACTTTTCCTTCTTACGTCGTTCGTGCAATCGAATTCGTCGGCGAATCGGCTTTAACAAAAATAAGAAGATTCGAGGAAACTTCAATTTTATGCTCAACGATGATACTACGGACTTCGCACAATGCTCTAACACGAGAAGCGAGAGAATGAAAGATTTTTGTATCGGATAAGGAGGCGACTCGCGAAACGAATTCAATTGTCGATTCCACGAACGACGCATCGGGGTTGGCAAATCTTGGAGATTGCATCGCGAGATTCTACTAGCGCATCTATTGTGCGTACAAAATGGATCTTAACTATCGAAATTCGTAAGACTCGTCAGCTATATATAGATCACTCGTGAGAGGTTTCGTAAATGCTTGCGGTGCTTCGTTCGCCTATTGCTCGTAAGAAGATTGGGGCTGAAAAGGGGCTGCGGGGGTATGGTGGTCTTAATTGCTAGCTCTGGCTAAGCCTAAGTGATGTATATCTCCCCGATGTCGCATCTGCACTGTCGCGTAGCCACCTTCAAGGATCTCGCAGCGTGTAGCAGCCGATCTTTTAACTCGACCAGACCAAGTGTACTAGGGTGCCCGACTCCTCCCGTATTCTCTCGCCTTAATCGCGCTATCCGGAGAACTCGTTTGTGAGGTGAGAGAGATGTGAGAGGGCAAGGAGAGAGGAGAGAAAGATAGAGAAGGAAGGGGCGAGAGGGTAAAGGGAGATAAAACGAGAGAGAGAACGGGAAAGCAAATTTCTCAACGCTTTCCTTCGCTGCACTTCGACGATCCTCCTCGTTTCTCACGTATCATCATTAGTCACGGAAATGCACCCCTGAATTTTGCAAAGATTCACAGCATGATATCTGGGTCGGACCGCGGCACGGTGGCCAGTTGTCTCGATGGGTTCGTTTTGAAATTGCGGAAAAATGCGCGAGGAAAAAAGGAGCGTTAATTCTTAATCGATTCCTCGCGTGAATTTTTCTTCCTCTTTATGGCTTGTCAAAAATTCAATACTCGTGACAAAGAAGGAGGTGCGAGAGCGAATTGACACGCGCGAGTCTTCAAGATGACAGTTTTTGGCGAACGGTTGGATCAACGAATTTAAATTCTGTTTCTCCGTTATTCGATCGACCTAGATCTATCGTGCGCCAGTGCAGACGGGACTTTCTTAATCTACGTTCCTTAACAGACTCGAACCCCCGGGTGGATCCAAGCAGAGTGGATCGAAACACACGGGCGAAATTAGGAAACCTTATTAGGGACCTGAACTCTCTCGGTTGGTTTAGAAGGCCACTACCGGAGATAGAAACTCACTTTTTCAAAGGCACTGTTCCCTGGGGCCCCTGCCCTGCGCCGTTCCTGGTATCGGTGACCCGGCAAGTCACCATGTTATACGCTGAAAGCAGTTCTACAATGTTATAAAACTATGTTAACCACGTATGTGTTCAGGTTCACAGGTGCTTTTGCCCAGCTCCTGCGTTGCCCGGTGGCAGTCGCCCCTTCACGGTCCGTCCCGAGCGTCGTACAATACCAATTTGTTATGCGATAATAACAAGCTGAAGTAGCGGACATTTACCCAAAGGCGAAGCGAGGAGCTCAGGAGGGACCTTTGAGTCTTGATATTTCAAGACTTCCAAGCGCAACTCACGAAACTATCGTTTCACAAGTAATGCTGGTGAGCTCAGAATCAATATTGAAGAATCACTATTAGCACGTTGACTGAATTTTTCTACTACGACTAAATTGTATCTTCTACCTATTACAAGGGCGTAATGACAAATTCTTGCGTGGTACCTGCTATTGTAATTTTTTAGCAACGGTGCTTTAATTCGCCAATGGACATTCATGAAAAAATATAATCACGAGTGTCCATTGAACAACAGTCAATGGCGTTAGTAATGACCTGTTTGACCCGTGTTTACTCGTAATTCGCTGTAATTAATTGTACATATAAATGTATAACGATTGGGACGACACCACCCGGAGCACAGACGCTTAGACCATTCGCTAGCGATACAATGGTGTTTCATGTACGACTCTTGTATATCGCCACGGGGCAATCATACCTTTCTCCTGTTTTCGTCTCTTCCGCTTGTTGCAGATTTTCACCGCGCATATGCTAAGGATGATCGCGACGATGAAGAAGAGGATACCACCTACAACGCCCGCGGTGATCGCCTTGTGCTTGACTCTCGCGGGCACGGGGAACTTCACCTCGTCGCTGGCGCCGTAATTGGTCGCCGAGTTGGCGAACACT
The DNA here is from genome assembly GCA_944319695.1 of Tiphia femorata. Lineage (NCBI taxonomy): Eukaryota > Metazoa > Arthropoda > Insecta > Hymenoptera > Tiphiidae > Tiphia > Tiphia femorata. The sequence goes on from OX090902.1 coordinate 11,141,610, forward strand.
TGGAAATAGTAGGTCCTACCACCGACCAAATTCTTCACTGTTATGATCCAAGAGTGCGGGCCAGAGGTCGAAGAAGCATGAAAAAGAAACGGAGCTTGTTAATTGTCCTAACGTGGCTCAACATTTTATTATTGCTAATCACGTGAAACTTCACAATTCAAATTGTACGACTAATTTTTACCGTATTGTAAACCGATTCAAATTCCTACCATCGTACCACCAGCTCGCAGTTGAGAACGCTATAATTGTCCATTTGTAAATTTAACATCAACTAGAGCGAAACTTTTTCTCGTAAGCATGGAAACTCACCCAGGTAACTGGTCTCCTCGGGTCGGATTTGTCCCTTGTTGAGCGTTTTCCATGGTCCGTCAGTTTTGTATTTAATGGTGTAGTACTGGATGAGATGATGGCGCTCGACTGGTGCCTGCCATGATATTAGAAAGCCGTTGCTGATCTCCCTGACCGTCAGATTCCTGGGAGGACCTGGCTTTGGTCCTGGGAACACGAATCGCGTTAGTGGGATCGATACGCGCCCAGTGAGACTGCTGTACAGCCAGCGGGTGTGCTAATGGTAGTGTTAATGACAGTAGTGGTGCTTGTTCGTGTGTACGCGGTGCCGACAAGGACAAGGACGAATCCGTGTCCCTGCCTGGTCTAATGTAAACAAGAAGACGGCTCCGCACGACGTTAATTGCCAATTTCGGTTTACGATGTAAAATTGTCCGGGGTTGAACAAGGTTAGTCCACCTCCTGCCTAGCAATGGAATGCTAGCGATGTCGGTGAAGAGATTTTTCATTTCGACGCTAAATCGAAGTCGGAATTTTTTTAACGACCGTGTATTTTCTACCTGTGACATTCAAATTTAACGTGTGCGAAGTATTTTCGGAGCTGTTTTACACGTAGAGTTAAAAAATGCACTCTGACGGGCTAGAAGTTGACGGTGCGGGTGTTTTTCCGAAATAGTCTGCTTAGCCTGTAAAAACGTTTCATTCTTTTTTTTGGAACTTTCATGTTTTGCAACGCCTCGCATGCCAAAAGTTCCGAAGGAAAAACGTGCCGGGCGGGATCGCGATTAGAAACGTTAATGACGTTAACGAATGAATGCCGGAAGCAATTAAGCCAGGGTAACGTGAGAAGCCTTAAAAAGGGGGAGAAGGTAAGATGATCTCACGGCTCTCTAATCTCATAAAGGAGCTATTTCACGATCTTATTTGACGTCCTACGAGAACGTAAGTGAGCCTGTGAGTCATTGCACTTGTTTATTATTAGGTGTCCTTGACACTACGACCATTTAAACTAAATACCGTCGACTGCATTATCTTCGATAATTTTTGTCGATTATTTGCGAATAAGTATTATATAAACGATACTTCATAATTTATTTCTTTCGCAATATGCATCTAACGGAAATAACAAGCGTGATTCATCGGCAAAATGTAGAGATATTCCTCTCGCAAGAATTGATAAATTGTGAAAACGTAGTAAAAACTTTTGTTTTCTTTCCCCTTCCTAATTGAACGTTTTATAATACAGATTGCAGGAGTACGTTGAAATCCGCCATCATTTTTTGTTTCCATTCAAGATCTTACCGCGATTTTTAGCGTGTCGCGATAAACGGGTAAATAATGCAGCATATCGCATAAACGAGGTAATATGAGGGAAATCGAGTGCGCGATGAAGACGGGGAAAGGAAAACTAAGGAAAAATTACATAGCGGGCACGCACGCACGCACGCACGCACGCGCTCACGCGAAACATAAAAAAATATCGCTCCGTTCGATCGCGGCTTTCGCAGAGCCATTTCACCACCCTTGAGCCATACCCTGAACGTCCATCATAAAAAATATTTCCTCGGTTGGACGGTTCTGTCGATGGACACAGCGGTCTCTATTTTTTTTCACTCACGAAAAAATCTCTCGTGCTCCACAAGATATCGACGCGTCACACTTGAGCAATACCGCGAGAAGCTTGAATTTGTGCACATATTTTTAGAAAAAAAGACATTTTTCAGATATGATTTTCTCGATCGAGGACAACGATGAATTAAGAAAGTAATCACCGAGGATGTAAACGTAGATCTAAATAAATTCCATTAAACATGAGTTTTCACTTTTTCCTTGGTTTCCTTTTTCCTTCAGTCACTTCCACCCCTTCACATCCATTTGACGCATCCGACGTGTAACAGACGCGGATCTGTCGATTTATATTGGTCAGCCGTGGAAAGGGCAAAGTCACTCTCGATTGGAAGTTCGTCCGTCAAAATATCGCTGGTTAATCGGATTTCTATTTAAACCGAAGGAGACTTTGCTCGGAAAACGCTGACCATCAGTTTCGGTGACCTGGCAGGCACGCATGCGCGGTCACCATTGCTCGAAGTTGCCCCATTTCTTTGCCTTCAATTGCGTCCTCGTTTACTTCCTGGCCTACCCCTCAAATCCGCAATTTCATTCCAGGATAAAGGCAAACATTCTAGCCAGCTTCTACATTCGCAAGACTCGTTCACCCTCAGGGGAATCAAAGATTAGAAAAATTTCGAGTTTTGCACATGGTGACGCTCCAAACTATCCTAGTTGAATTCGAGCAACGAGTTAAACGTTCTTCGTCCCCGTAACTTTTCATTTTAAGATCATCAAGAATTAGGGGCATACGCACAAATTAAAATCCTACAATATTCCTCGAGCATCCTAATTTGTTCGCTGGACTTTTTTCAAAATAGACTTCAGAGGTTGGAAAAAACGAGTAATCGAAAGATAAAGTGCTCGTGGGCAAAAATGGAGAATCGCGAGGAAAATATAAGCGGCAAATTGCGATAACGACAAGTCCTCGGGACGCATAAAAAATCTCGTTGCGGTCGCATATGCGCTCGAAATTAACTACATTTTCGATTCCACCCCTCGCGCCCATTCGGTACGGATAAACTGATTTCATCTCTGCAAAGGGGAGAGTAGCAAAGAGGAGTTTTACGTGGAACTGGTTGAGATTCAATGAACGCGTATGCGAAACATCATTAAAAGGTCGGGACCACGGGAAGTGGAAGAGAAACGAAAGAAGAGGAGGGGTAAGAGGATACCGAAGAGCGAACGGGGTGGAAAAAATTAAACATAAAAAAGAGTAGACACTAAACTGCCTGGCCGTTTCGAAGCGACCTCTCCTCTTGACTCGCCGACGAGATTGCGGAATTAGCGACGCGGATTGTTTCGAGCATTCTACCTTGTTTAAAATGTATGAAGCTATTTCTCTGCACCCCCGCGAGCTCGTCGTCCTATCGCACCTTCGTGAATTTCCACTTGCGTCTTCGTCATCGTCGTGAAACGTGTTTAAAAAGATCCGAGAAGAAATTAATAAGAACGAGATAATGACGATCGTGAATGCTGTAAACGAATTATATAAAATACATGCTCGATTAATCCTACGATCCTTTTACCGCATTTTTCTCTCGGCACTACTTTTTTTTCGTAGATATACGGGGTGGGTGCTTATAAGTTTACCATAGCAAACAGGCCCATAGAGCGGCTTAAAACAAACACAAAAGTCCTGGGCCATTATTTACTATTCGCAATATTTATCGAGATATTAATTGTTGAAGATCAAAGGAAAGAAATGCGGGGTGCGGTAAGGGGAAGGATAACGCAAAAGAAGCCGGCCGTACAGCGGCGTCTTATCCTTCCCCTCACCGTGCCCCGCATTTGTTTGTTGGTAAACTGGACCGTCCTACAGCTCGCAGAGGCTCCAGCGCTCCTCCCGCTGCTATTTTCGCCAACACCCTTTCCTTCGATCTTCAACAATTAATAACTCAATCAATATTGCGAATATTGAATAATGGCTCAGGACTTTTCCGTTTGTTTTAAACCGCTCTATAAACATATTTGCTATGGTAAACTTATAAGCGCCCACACCGTATAACCCAAATCCTCTTTTGCAGGTATCGCTCACATTCCACCATTCGATTCTTGTACTCGTTCGTTGCCCTTTTCACTTGGCCATTGTGGCGCGCACCCTACAAACTAGTATGTATTCCCGCATACGCGCACACATCCGGACACACGCATCCAGACGCTCGAACTATGCGCCGGGCTCGTGTACCTTTTGACCTCACCGCCACTCCTTCCGCATCCATTATCGCACGTAATAATGGTTAATCCCGTTCCGCGAGTTTGAAAAGTGACCGGATGAAGAAAGGGAAAAGGAGCGGGAGTCGAGGACGGGGAAAGAGGACAGGGCGAGAGGGACGAAGGGTTAGGAGAAACGAAAAAAGAGAACTAACGAACTAGGCGAATAGAAAATGCAGACTGTTCTACCTCGCTGATCTCTCCGTGGTGCGCGATCAGTGGCGGTTTTAACGGTTGCGAGGCTCCGGGCGGTAGATTTTGCGAGAGCAGGGTCTTTCGTTAGTTCGTGACTCACATTTAACCCTTTCGCTACTACGGGCGACTATAGTCGCCCTGCATAGAATGCCACCGACGTACTACGGGCGACTATAGTCGCCCTGCATAAGATGCCACTCAGATACTACGGGCGTACAGCGGGAGCGCCGTGGCGGAGGAGTCGCCCGTAGCGAAAGGGTTAATATATTTATGTAAAGATCCATGTTGTTTTTCTTCTAGCTTCTTTCATTCGGTAAGTCGTTTCCTTTTTGAACTACCGGACTCAAATTTTCTACCGAAATCCCGATCACGCGAACTCATCTTATAATAATAGGAACAAAACAAAAACATAACGTTGCGAAATTGTGTAGTGTGCACAAAAAATCATGTAAAGCGAAGATCGCGGTACCAATGTGAAGACTGTGATGTGGGACTCTGCGTTATCCCTTGGTTTAAAATATATCACCCACAGATAAACTATTAATTAAAATGTGACATATAATAATAATTCATTAGTTAATAAAGTTTTTCTATGTCATTACACGAAAATGTATAAAGAAATCATAATTTATTCATTTAGAACTCTATTCTCGCGTAATGTCGTAGTGGAAATTGTCATGAACGGTTTTTGTGCCAATATTAAAAAAAAGTACAAAGCAACTTCTCTAATTTACTTTTTTTTATTTGGGTGCGCGAGGCCCCTGCAAGCGCGAGGCCCCGGGCAGTGGCCCGGCCCGCCACCCCTTAAGACCGCCACTGTGCGCGATAATACCGCGGAAGGACAATAGGCGTTGAAGACGGAGAAGGAGAGAGTGGAGAAGGGAAAAAATGAGAGGTGGCGGCGGAAGGGGATGAAGAGGGGTAGTTTCATATCGTTGTCCTGACTCCGGAGACAGGTGTGGGAGAGGCAAACTACGAGGATTAGCGCGGTGGAACGTGCGACACGGGGAGGATAAATGAGGCAGGAGAGAAGCGAGGAAGAGTCGCGCGGCCGGATGGTCTGGGCGTGGAAAAAAATATGCTCGAGTTGGTAAATAATCGTGGCCGGTCTGGCGACTAATTATTATCGTCCTCCGGTAGCCGGGGCTAACTTTTGAAATTGTCGCTGTCGGGCACCGGTGTGTACGTGGAAAAGTGTTTGCCTAGGCGGAATTTGAGCGTGGGAAAGTGTTTGTGTGGGTGGAGGGTGCGCATGGCAGGGACTTTTGCCTCGCAAGGTTGTTCCGCTCGTGACGAGTGGCCACTTGTCCGTGGGATGACGCGTAGTTTTTCTCTAGTTGGAATGCCGCGTAAAGTTGTGATTAACAATCGAGAGGAAAAGAAAATCGCTGCTCTAGTATCGCTGATGATCGAGCTACGAAAAAATGTGGCGAGCTTTGACCGTGCAAGAAAACATTTTAGAATCATTTGAGAAATTATAGATACGTATTTAGAGTATTGAGGGCCTTTATAGAGCTGAGGGATGATTATATAAAAGGGGCTAGAAAGGTGGGTTATATGAGAAAACGTATACTTAAATGCGATTAAAATAAACAAAATGGTACCTTTAGGCCGTATGATGGACGGGAAGACTGGATTTCCTGTGGAATCAGTCGGTAATATGAGAGTATTATAATCTAAGATGTCTGAAACGAAACAAAAACAGAGAAAACAAAACGTGAGAATTAATTGTTGAGTGACATTCGTGTGACGGGGGAAATCAACTTTTGCGTGTACGCGTGAAAATTGTCAAAAATATGGGGAAACGATTTTTAAATGAAAGAGGGGTGTCGAAGCAAGTATCGAAGAAAATAAATGTAATCATTTTTCCGTATCTTCGCCGTTTCTCTTTAAAATCACGAAAAATCGTTGTTATTGTGAAACGATAAGACGGAGTTGATTCTCTAATTGTAAAATTGTAATAAGCGAGCAAATCGGCGAAAGCCGGCAAGTCGAAAATCGCAGAAACTCGTAATTGCATGCAAGACAGCACGAGAGAAAGAGAGAAAGAGTAAAGTAGAGAAAACAAAGAAATGTGTAATTGTAGGCCAGAAAAGGGGAAGTGGATTCTGGATAGTAAAGGCGTTAAAAAGTCTGTCGTGATTCGAGGGGGTTCATCCGTGAGAAGGAAACTACGGCGAGAAAGTGGAGAAAGGAAGGAGAGAAAAGTGAGAAACGAAAGAAGTCAATATCGATCGTAGGGCAAATTAAAGAGAACACGGTCCACTGGTCAGTTCCCACTTCTCAATTTCCCACGAAGCGAACGCTTTGCCCGAAACAAAATTACTTGGAACAACGAGTTTCACAATTCACGTTTCTCGCAACCCGTCTTAAAGCTCAAGAAATAATATACCAGCCCGTTAGACTACGTCATAACAATACATACGACAATAATGAAAATGCACTGAAAAAACAAAGAATGAATCTGAAACGCGATTCCTCCCATCTACCTGCTTGCTTACTCGAGTTACATCGCGAGTGGTGGAACGCGGGCCATACTTTCTCATATTTAAAATAAAAAATAATGAAAGTAATACGAGAACCCAGCAGAGATGTCTCAAAATCATCACTGGAAAGTAAGAGAAGTACTGGTAAGAAGAGCCCAAGGAAGATGAAGGAGATCGGAATACGAAAAGTGAAAGGAGTGCTCGAGGAGGAGTGCGCAGAAAAATCCGCACGAGGATTCGTTCCGGGATGAAGGCGGCCGGTTGGAGGCACGGCGTGTACAAATGGAAGGCAATGAACCGGCGGATTCGAGGGAAGGAAATAAAAGCGGAAGCAGAGTGAACGGCTCGATGGGTTTTCCGATACGATAAGTCGCGACAGAAGTCTCCGACGTTCTCCTCCTCTCTCCTTTTTCTCTACCACAGCTTCTTCTTCCCACCTTTCGTGGCATTGGTGTCTCCCCACGTGTAGCCCTGTACGTGTGCCCACATCCGTACACTTCTGTTTCTCCCTGTATTCCTTCACCAACACCGTCCGTTCACCCCCCCCCCCCCCCCCAGCCCCGTCACCCTCTTATTCCGCCCCGACAACGAGTGGACTCTGCTTCTTGTCGAATCCTCGACGAGGAAGGAAATCGATAGTGGCCGCGGTGGCGAAACAATAATATTCCACTTTGTCGATTTATCGATGACATGGGGCGCTAGACTAGGATGACTTCGGTTGATTCGGAGAAGGAAATCAATTTCTCGAGTACGCTTGGTGTTTCGTTTTTAAATATCGGACGACGCAGAATGCGTTGTCCTAAAGTCTTTGTACGTACGATAATCAACCTAATTCTAGTCTCATTTTCTCGATCCAAGGCATAGTATTAAAGTTCGTCACCTCGGTCGGTATTAATTTCGACGATCCCTATTATCGGCGAGGCTGAATGTGTTTTTGTGGAAATCTCGAGAAACGTTGGAAATGGTTTCGTCGAGTAAAGTTCATTCGTCGATCGAGGTATGAATTTCTGTTAACACGTGCTTCTTACCACTTTGATCCGTCGCAGCAGCCTGATCAGCACTCGAGGATGGTGTCGCGGACTGGGTCAGCGCCACGTCTTTGTAGTCGCCAGGAGGAACAGAGAAAGAAAGAAGGAAGAGTAGTCAGGCGAAAATGGTGATCGCGAGGTCGACGGTAATGTGGCGAGACTAGCATCTAGTCGCTCCCCTCGCCTCGCGTTCGAAGAGAACGCGCGAATGGGAGGCGTCGCGGAGGATCGAATCAATTCGTAGAGATAAGGAAAGAAGGAGCGAAAAAGACTATAGAAGAAATAGTAGAATAGAATGGGATTTGTTTATTAATTAAGCTACGAGAGAACCAAGGTCGCAATCGGGCTTCTGAACGAGGGTGGAGGAAACATAACAAAACTACTAACTTAGAAACTAGGTTAAAAATGAATGCATGCGCAAACGAAAGACAGATAGAGAGGGAGAGAGGGAGAGAGGGAGAGAGAAGTGAGGAAAGAAAGGAAAAAAAGACGTTAGGCGTAGCAATCATGCAATCCAAATGGAAAACCTTGAGGGAACAATCTTGCCCATAAGGTCGAGAGGAATAAAAAAATCTTCGTGCTCTCTCTCCTGTTGTTTTCTTTTCCTTTTCTTCTCCTTTTCTCTTTCACCCACAACCCTCCGTAATCTCCCATTCCAGCCCGTTCTCCCGCCCCTTTTTTTCTTCATCTATTTTACGCGACTCCGGGAACGACGTCGCACGGGGAACTCCCCGGCGGCTGCTCGCAGGAAATTTCTTTATTACCAAGCGTCCTGACGGTGATGATCTTGCTGAGCATCCCGTCACCCAGGGCATTCTTCCCGATGACCTGAAACTCGTAAAGCGTGCCCGGTGTGAGGCTGTTGATCGTGACGGTGGTGCTACCGGAGGGTGTTACCGGTATCGTCACCCACTCCGAGGTTCCGGACTCCCTGTGCCTGTGGACGAGCACGTACATCACGGAATTAATGCCAGGTTTGCGTCGCATCGTGTCTCGAGTGATAGAAAAGATCAATGGAAATGTTCAAAGCACGAAAAACGCGGGTCGTTTCTACATATAAAATTGATTCTCTGATGTCAATGGACGAAGGCTAAGGACATTCTGTAGTTCAAGTTGAATTATCCGGAATGAATATCGTGTCTCATTTGTCTTTAATAAAGTAATCTATGTACAGGGTGTTGCGAAGACATACACGGCAGTATGTCGGGTTGCCTATCCAAAAATCTGCAGGCGCTCGCTCTGCTGACCGACAAGAGAGCGTGGAGGGGAGCAGCCTGCCGATCTACTAATGCTAGGTGGCACTGGACGAGGCTGGGAGGTTGACGTTCTCGACTCGTACCTCGTCTTTATATTAACCGCACTTCAATTATATTGAATGCACTTTACCGACCGGTAAACTTTTTGAACTGCTTTTTTGTTAAGCAGATTAATAGACCGGTCGGTAAGCGTTGGGGACAAAAAGCCGATTAATAGTTTGCCGGTCGGTAAAGTGCATTCAATATAATTGAAGTGCGGTTAATATAAGGACGAGGCACGAATCGAGAGCGTCAACCTCTCAGCCTCGTCCAATGCCACCTAGCATTAGTAGATCGGCAGGCTGCTCCTCTTCACGCTCTCTTGTCGGTCAGCAGAGCGAGCGCCTGCAGATTTTTGGATAGGCAACCCGACATACTGCCGTGTATGTCTTCGCAACACCCTGTATACTGGAAGTCGTAATGCACATCTATCTTGAATTAAATCAGACGCGGTGTCTACCTTAAGTCGCGTCTAGACTTGCAAACATTTATGTTGCGCGCCCCTTTCGGTGAAAATTGACGTGAGCCCTAGCGAATTTGTGACAGCGGCGACGTCTGCGCCGCATAAGAACGCACGCACAAATTTTTGCTGCATCTAGCGCACGCAATCCGTTCGTTGTCGGTTTACTTCAAAGAGACAAGAGAACATTGAAAAAAATTTGCGTCAGAACATAATTCTAGGATTGCCGCGTTTCTAAACACACGTGTCGTATTTCCTTGGAAGACGACATCGTACCGATCCTTGATCATTGTTTGTCAAGGATACACGAACGTTTTGAGCACAAACGCATCACGAACAACGTAAATATTTCTGTAGCAAAAGCAGTAATTTTGCGGAAAAAAGATTTGCGTCGAATTCTAGATTCAACGTACAACGTAAATTGTTGCAAGTCTGGACGCGGAATTAGGTAACTCATAAATGAACCAATGAAAAAAAATGGCGCACAAGTGATTATTAAAAAAAGCCTCTGCTCTCACCAGATTGTGTAGTCCTGCTTGTAATCCGGTCCACCCGAGTAACCTGGCAGCCACGTTAACGTTACCGCGAATTGCGTGGCAGTGCCGGTCACGTTGTAAGGCGCGTGAGGCTGCGTACCCTCGACGATCAGTTGAGTTGACGATGATATCGTGGCTACCTCGTTGGATGCCACGCACTGGTAGAATCCGAAATCCGCTCGCCTCAGGCTGTCGATCGTCAGATTGCCACCCACTGTCTTTGCTCGATTTCGTTGAATCGGGGCACCGTCTCTCTGCATTTTACGGTACACAATCAGAATGTCTCAGAAGGAAAGAAATTTTGGGTTTTGTTCCTCATTAATATTGTACGCTCGTTGAATCGGGCCACCGTTGCACATTTCACGTCACGCGATCTTCTAAAAGGAAGGAAGTTTCGAATATTTTTCTTCTTTAATACTATATGCTCCTTTAATCGCTCGATTCCGACAGGATCTTTGATCGTTTCTATCTTTCTGTTACCCATTGATTCGATGGAAACGTACACAATTTTCGTTTTTCCTCGTAGATTCTCGAATCGTTTACAGCCCGTCAGTCAATCGCGTCCCTGGGTAGAGAATCGAATTGTACGCGAATTCGCGGCTTTTACATTCGACGTATCGATGTATCCCTTTGATCACGGTTATCCGAACGTCCAATCTCGCACGCGCATTTTTCAGCAGGTCGCATACAAAGCTACTCTCCTAACTCTTACGAGGGACGCTAAATTCCACTTGTCCGCAAAATCAATCATGGAACGTACCATTAGTCGAATGATACGGGGAGAGAACCGCGGACCAGCGTTTTTGCGGAGATTCGTTCGATTAACTTGTTTGTGAAAAAGCTTGCGACTCGATATCCATCCTACCCTTATCCGCTTTCGCGCTTTTAAATTTCTACTGAATTCTGACTTTTCGACCCATCCAAATTAACCGTACCGCGAACACATTTGTAAATCGCGTGCTCGCAATATTAACAACAAACCCGGTCTCCCTAACAGATTCTCATGTCTCGAGAATCACCGGTAAACTAACACGGAGAAATTTCAAATTGGTAGCATTTATACCTCATTAGTGAATCGTAGAGAATGAAGATTGGAGAGTCGTACCCTGTGCCATTGTATCGTAGGCTTTTGCGTGCCCTCGGCCTCCTGAGCGTCGCAGTGCATCTCAACCGTTTCGCCAATTTTCTTCTGATAAATCGGCTCGGGCTCGAGGGTGAAGACCGGTGGTTTTCTCACGAGCACTTCCATCGGGCCGGAACTGCCTTGAGTTCCTTGGGCGTTGTAAGGCGTGCAGGTGTACCTGCCCTGGTGGTTCTCGTTGACGCGCGTGAACAATAGCGAGCCGTTGTTCATTATGACGATCTCCTTCGTCTGATAGGGTTCCAACAATCGCTTGTCCTTGGTCCAGGTGACGTATTGCATTGGCGGATTCGCCTTGATGTAACACTGCACCACGCCGGCCAAACGGAAGGGCAGATATTGTACTGTAGGCGTGAACGTGACCTTCGCGGGGTCTGAAAGAAATTCTAGATGAGCGAACGCATCCATATCAACTCGCGTAAAAATGTCTGCGTTAAAAATAATGCAAACTGAATATAAACTCATACCACAGTAAAGAGTATCCTATTCCATACAATTAATCTAAACGTGTTATTAAAATGATCTAACTCAAAAATCTATTGAGACGAGATTTAATATTCCGTAACGCCAAACCTAAATTCAAACCCGTACCAATGCTTTACGAACAACAAGAAAATCTTGCGCCCTCGAACGATTATTCTCTCGGTGACAGGGTAATCAAAAGCATGGTAAAAAAAGAGAACAGGCAGAGAAAGATGAGGTAAAAAACTCTCACACTCGACGTTGAGGTAGGCGGTGGCACTCTGGGGCTCGCCGATGCCGTTGGTCACCTCGCAGAGGTACTGCCCAGAGTCGTCGGCACTTACGGGATTGATGACGAGGCTCCCGTCCATCTTGATGGACACCCTCGTGTCGAGGGCGGACACCTCCGTGACCGGCGAGCCCTCGCGAAACCATCGCACCGTCACGTTACCAGGAAGTGCCTTGGCGTCGCAGGAAAACTGTACCTTCTCGCCCTCGAGTCTGCTCTGATTGGTCGGCGGCACCGTGATCACCGCGCCCCCTGGCAAAACAACACAACGTCCAGTGGACGTTAATTTATCTTTATCTAAATAAACCACCTGGAAGAGAGGAGGAAACAGGGACGCCTGCCTCGAGGGAGTCTGCTCGTAAGTGAAATAACGAAGCTTTGTTAACCTAACCGGGAGAGCCTGTTGGGAGCAGTGGTATGACGAAGTAGGAAATTACAAAGCAAGCGGGTGTTTACGTTTGTTTTGTATTTCGAGATCGAGTTGCTCGGAGACACTCGCCGTCTCTTCCTGCCACCTCTCTTGCTGTAGTCGTCTAATTTGTTTGTCTTCTAGTAGGGTGTAGACGCGCGTATGGCGCAGCCTGGGGTCCGGCTTTTTGGAAGGAAAAGAATGAAAGGCAAAGAGCAACGTACACCGGCGCAAAGATCTTGTTTACACGATAGTAACTCTTCACTACTCGTATGCAGACTGACGGATACGTAGACGTTGTCGCGTTGTTATAGGAGAACGTACTGCAAATGGTAGAGGGAAAGGGCCTGCTCGTTGAAACGAGGGTGGTGGTAACGTTCGATAAATTATCGAGGCGAAGCAATGTTGTTGGTATCGATACGTTGCGAGCACGTAATTTGAGCCTCGAAAATGAAGGACTTACGAAGTCCTCGCCAAAGAATGTAAGCTCACGTGGCACCGAATAAACAGATTCTAGTGGACTGCGTAAAAATGAAGGACAAGCTTATTGAGATAAAATGATATGGTGGTTTTTAAAGAAACAAAATCTTTTAACCGCTTCGCATCTTTGTGATTACGAATCTCGATATCCAAGGACATGTATACGTGTCCTCTCTTTGTCTGCAGTTCCATAAAGTGCTTGCGGAGGCGATATCATTTCTCCCAACGAACGATTCGCCTTCTTTACGATCACCGCCACCCTCCGAAATCGTCAGCGTGACGTTTGAAATCCAAGCTCGGAGACGCGCTTCCCTTACCGTCCCCGATCTCGTAGTGCTCTCGGCCGTCCCGAGCGGGTCTCAACCAATTTTCTTTCAGGATGAATAACAGCGCGATCCGCAGGGATCTACTCTCTGTTTTACGTTCCGCGTGAAACTTCCACGTTGCGCGCGTAATTCGAGGAGGGAATCGATAGGCGAAGCAGATTTCTCAGGAAGTTTCCGTTACGATTCGAAAAGTTTCCCCGGGGCGAAGTCCGACCTCTGCCAAGCATCTCTCTTTCGCTCGCGCGAGGAACGTTTCGATTCAATCCGTGCAGGCGGACGAGGAGAGAAAGAAAGCGGAAGAAGAGAGTGAAGAACTGGAGGAAAGAGAGTAGAAACGGACAAGAGTGAAAATGCAAATCAGTCCTGGGGAAGGATAATAAAAAATAAATCCTATGCATCCCAGCCGTCACGGTTACGAGCGACACAGACATTCGTTTCTGTGCACTTCCTCCACGATCGAATTCCCCATGGACGCGTTGCGATCGAATCGATTCGCGCTCACGGTCCTCCACCCTGGCCCACCACTTTTTTCCACCTTCTTTTATCCACCGTTGCTGCGCACTGCCCCACATACGGACAAATTTAAAAGCAGACACGGCTATATCGTACAGTCGCGTGATAGTGAATGCGAAAATTAGCGTGAATCGGTGGCGTTCGTCAAACTCGCCATTATCCTCGACCGTTTGTAAATTGGTGGTGAGGAGTGGTAAGAAGAGGTGAATGAGAGGGTGGAGAAGCGGACGGAAAAGGAAAAAGTCTTACTGCGCAATGCGCTACCACCACCACCGATGAATTATTACTGTATTAATAAGCGCAGCGTGTTAGAAGGGTGGTAAAAGGAAGGGCGTCTGTCTCGAAGCCAGTATCACCAGTACGATCTTGCGGAGTAAGGAAAGGAGAGAGGAAGAAGTTAATCTCAAATTCAAATACCGCTACTCTGTCAGCATTATCTTTCGCGCGCGCGAGGTTGCATGTAGAAATTCCGCGAAATTTATAGAGGTGCTACCGGTAAAGAGAAAACGGAGGAAGAATACGATAAAACGAGAATTGCTCCGAACAGGTGAATGTTTTTAATTGCGAGGACCTTGTAGGTTACGGCAGAAGTTGCAGGTATTGCACGCACGCACGCACGCAGACACGCACACCCTCGCTTGCTCCCTGGTCGTCTCGACGTCAGAAATTCCAAGGATAGTTAACAGTCTGAATTCAATTACGAAACTCCTAGACCGTGCGCGTTTTTTTATAAGGTTGCTTCGCACAGAGGCAGGACACTGCCGGGTTGACAGTGATTTGAAAAGTAGGTGTTGGAAATTGCAAATACGTAATACTTTCCCAAGTAAACACGCTCCTGCGAAGAAAATGGAAGAAAGGAGTGAAGAGGAAAAGAAAACGAAGGAAAGAAGGCACGGAAGGGTGGAAGTACGAGAAGAAGAAAAGTAGGAGAATTTCTTTGCCGCATTTTCGCTCATCCCTAAAGAAAACCTGAACCAGCTGCGAGACGCTCGCGGGCGCATTTCACCTCCGGTGACTTTTCGGGGTCGAACTTCCACGCAAAAGGGATCAACGAGGGTGCATTATGTCGTCGTTTCATATCCAGAATGCGATATCCTCCTTTGTACGCCCGAAGAATTTTAAAACTTGTGGCCGCAGACGCGCTCCACGCTCGCTTCTCGGGAGGACAGCTCGTCGTGCTTCTCCCTTTTTTTTCTACACTCCTCGATCCCTCTTCTTCTCTACATCCTTCCTTTTCTCCTTATCTAAAGGCATAATATCGCACGACGAATCGATCGGGCCGAAGAAAAGTGCCAACTTACATCGACCTACCCCGATTCAGGAGTATTTTCTGTAATCCGATCTATCGGCAGTCGCTCGGCATTAACGTTGGGATTCCCATGTATTCGGTGGGCCAAAGCTCCCCCGACGTACATTTGGCGAGCAAAGATTTACGCGTATGCAGGAATATATCCTACGGTACGAGGATATCTCGAGGGTTACGTCTCGAAATCGCAACGTAAGTCGAAAATCTCCGAAGAAAATTTCTATTTTGTCAAGACGCTGAGTAAATACCTACTGTCGGAACTTCCTTTCTCGAATGCGAGGATAAATTCGCGAATTTCAATCCGGTCAACAAGTCTTCACATCACAATTCTCAGATAGGTACTCGAGTTTCGTGAGAGTCTACTCGTCGTATATCTATACAAGTGCACCGGCAGAAATAATTTAACGTTAATGGATAACACTTGAAAACGCATTTCAAAAATCCGACGAGCGTCTTAACGAAGTAAGCACGTCGCGACACGCGTTACCATTCCTAATTCCACCACCGAAAGCCCGTCCAGTATCCGTTACACGTGCGCTGGGGATTCAGCAAAGCCGGCCGTACGCGCCAGAAGAAGAAGAGAAGCGAGGAAGGGCAAAGAGGGGCAGAGACGAGACGCCATGATGAAGACAAATGTTCCGACGGCTTCGCCCCGCGAAGCTTTACAAATTTGCAGTGCTCGCGGGAGACTAAGAGGAGAGGCTTGCCGCACGCGGAGAAGGTCGTGGAAGCTGCGAAGGGAGGAGAGAGAATTCGTGACAAGAGAAACGAAAGAATTAGAAAGCCACGGGCAGCGGGAGAGAGAAAGAGAGCGAGAGGAAAACGTGAGTGAACGTCGAGAGGAAAACGCGCGAGGGAGATTCGAAGTGAAGGAGAAAAAAAAGAGGCGGAAGACAAATCGGCTTTTAACCCGAGCCCCAACCACGAAACGTCCATAATTGGCCGACGCGAGGTGGTGGCGGCGCCGCCAGTCGTGCGCTTCCTCCCTTTCTGCGCCCATTCTACCTTCCACCACTCACGATATTCTCATCGCAAGGAACCAACGTCGAGAGAGCGGTGGCGGTGGCCGGCCGTAACCACTTTGCCTAACGTGAATTTTATCGCTCGGGGGGCATCGATATGAGTAAATGCATCGGCTCGTAAAATTTACGAGCTAGACGAGGAGAGGAAAGTGGTGCCGCCCATGGAACCCCTGCACCATCCACCCTCGACCATCGTCCCGTCGACGTCGTCGACGCCTCGCGTCGTCCTCCAAGGTGTCCATAAACTTTATGGTTTCAGCGAGGTGGTGCACAAGGGACCCTTCGATCGCGCCCAGAGAAGCTCGAGAAAGCTCATCTTCCTTTGTTCCTCTTCTTTGCCCCTTTCCACTTTCTCCCCCTCTCTCTTCTTTTCCTCGCCGCTCTCTCTCTCTCTCTCATTCTTATCCACCTTTCCGTCCTTCCATCGTCGTCTATCGTTTCTCCGCGAAGCATCGATCGACGGGCACCCAGGACGATCGGATATCTCCATCGACCGCCTTATTTTACATCGCCCCGTCGAGAGGGAGGAAAGTCACTCTTCTAGGGGCTGACGATACCGGCCGGGGTAACGACGGATAAGCAAACAAGGAGAATCTACGAGCCATTAAACGCCCGGGGTTTTAGCCCATTATTTAGATGGAGACCGTCTTAGGACGCTGGTGACGATTAGGTAAATGGATTAAAACTTTCCTTCGAGTTTCGATGGACTTCGTCGAAGGATACGTTATGACAATGGACGACGAGTGGAAAAAGAACGGAGAGACATTGGTCTAACTCTTTATTTTATTTGTATGAGTGAATTCAAGGACAGCTGATTTTAAAATTTGGATGGATAAAGTGAAGAAGAACGCGAATGTCAAAATTTCACGTGTATTCTGGGATTGCGAATTTGGAAAACTTTCTGGTTTTTTTATGCGGGTGTGGTGCCTTTTTTTCTGACCTGTTTCACGGACAGATTAGGTCGCACAGAGGCGACCACCGCTCGCTGTTTCGGTCCGGTGAGCTAGTTTTAGAAAGCATCGATTCCGAAATATGCCGTGAATTCGACGTGTTTACGTCCGTAATAACAGGCGCTGGAAGGCCCTAGCCCCTGGCTATATTTTCTAGTAAAGAGAGATTATTGGAATTCTCGTTCCCACTCTCCACCATCCCCGTCCCTTTCGTCTACTGCTCCTCTCGTGTTCCCTGGTACCCACTCTATCCTCTCAGCATCCCACTTCCACTGTCTCTTTCTCCTACCCCGGTCTCTCTCGCGCCGAGACAATAATTATAGAATATTTGTTTCTGATAATCTCCGTGCACGATAATTACCGTAATAATTGGCCCGTTCATCGATTACCCGTGCAACACGCTCGCCATAAAGGGAGTTTTTGAAGGGGGTTGAACAAAACGTAATACGAGAGGAAGGGGGGGGGGGGAGTAAAACGGGCATCCCTGAATTATTAAATCGCGATATATCGATATTCCTACGCTTCATTTTGAACGGCATTTTTCAGCACCTGGGTGCCGTGCCGCCCATCCAAATGAACCGCGCGTGGGCTGTATCTTAGGGGAGAATCGAAAATCGATTATGGCGCATGTAAAATCGCGCGCTTGGTTGCGGACGAGAGTGTGGATGCGTTCGGGGACGGAAGTAGGGGGTGACAGAAAATATGTGATCGGAAAATTTTTGTTTGCGGGTACACACGGAATAGAGACGGGGTGAGGGTGAATTTCGGGACTCCTTTTGTTGTAAAAATGTTTCGCAAGAGAGTTTCGTCCAAAGTGGACTGGGGTGTGCCAAAGGGGCACGGAGGACTGAATGGATATTTTTATATTGGCGTTTTACCGATGTTGGATATATCCCGAACGCGTATGGCTTTCGTCGATCGATGTTCGCCACGGTTGTAACGAGCGCCGAAAAAGGAAAACAAAATTTGGTGTGTTCAATTAATGGACGTAACATTCCCTCCTCCACCCACTCGCACGGTTCATCGACCTATCGATTTTATGCCGGTACAATATTTCGGGCCATGCCGTTGGGGGATTTTAATATTCGCGTTAATATTCGGTAGGGTCGCGCTGCAAGGGTTAATAAAAATTGCGACGTGGATTTCAAATCTGCAGGCTCTGAAGTATTTTTTCATCCAAAATTTGACTTAAGATCGGTCTAATGGGAAACCGAAGTGCTAACTGATAATTGTACGATCTGCAAATTAAAATTCACACTTCGTTTTTCATTCTTTGTTCTCTTACTATTCTACTTTTTTTCCGTGCAATTCTGTGTCTTTCGTCCGATCGCTCTACATTCCACGTGACGTCATTGTGCGTTGCTTTAACACCGTTTGCTGGAAAGCGAAGGCGACTGCGTTACTACGAGACGGTTTTGGTCGTGGCACGAGTGTCACGGTCGAAGCACGAAGTGGATTACTCACGACCGCAGTGGATTTACCACGGGCCGTTCCCCGTTAATGCATTTCTGTTAGACGGTAATACTTAGCGGGTGAGCGGACTTTAACGGGGCAACATTAACGGGCGCGTTGAAAGTGGGTAGATATCTTTGGAACTGGCGGAAGGACGCGGCGAGCAACAGCATCCGATCTGATAAATAGTGATCGTATAAAATATACGAGCAAAGTGAAAATGGACAATGCGATGAGACAAATGAGACAAATGTCCGAAAAGAAATATAAACTTCTTTAGTTCTCTCATTTCCGTTATAATCAATGGCATGCTACGCTGAACGTCGACAGTTACGTCGTAACAATTTTTAACAGAAGTAAAAGTAAGGCAAAGAATATCGATAAAGTCTCCAAATAAATACAATTCTTCGTTAATGCAAATCCGCGAATTTCTTTACATCTCGTAAAAAAATATCTAAACACCGTAAACCATCGCAACCTATTCCATAAAATCATATCACTTTACTTGTAATAATTATTATGGATCCACGAGAGATGGTCTCATCCTCGGACGTCAGGCATCGTTACTATCTTTAGAGGCTACCCTTCGTTTTCATTTCGCCGCCGGAAGTCGCTTATAATAAGCCCGTCGCGTCTATAAAAAAGCCATAGGCGCGCGCGCACCTGGGCAACGTTATAATCAACGGCATGCTACGCTGAACGTCGACAGTTACGTCGTAACAATTTTTAACAGAAGTAAAAGTAAGGCAAAGAATATCGATAAAGTCTCCAAATAAATACAATTCTTCGTTAATGCAAATCCGCGAATTTCTTTACATCTCGTAAAAAAATATCTAAACACCGTAAACAATCGCAACCTATTCCATAAAATCATATCACTTTACTCGTAATAATTATTATGGATCCACGAGAGACGGTCTCATCCTCGGACGTCAGGCATCGTTACTATCTTTAGAGGCTACCCTTCGTTTTCATTTCGCAGCCGGAAGTCGCTTATAATAAGCCCGTCGCGTCTATAAAAAAGCCATAGGCGCGCGCGCGCCTGCGCGTGCACCTGGGCACACGCAGGAAGCCCCGAGTGGATTACGTGCGTCGATCATGCGTGGCTTACCTGCTACGACGACGCGCGCGGTGTGACTGATCTGACCCTCCCCGTTCCTGGCAATGCACGTGTAATCGCCTATGTCGTCGTGCTTGATACTCGAGATCCTCAGCTCCGTTCCGTCGTTGAAGATCCCGATCGTGGACGAGGGCTCGACCGGATTGGCGTCCTTGTACCACAGGATCTCAGGCGTGGGGGTGCCCTCGGCTTGGCAGTTCAATATTATCGCATCGCCCAAATTCACGTAGATCATATCCTCCGGGGTGATGCTGAATCTGGGTGGCGCTGAGCGGAAGAAAAATTTGCGATCGGTTACACAGACTAGACGTGCTCCGAACGAATTGACTCGTTAGAATTAATGTGAATTAAATTCGAACAGTAACTGTCTATGGATTTGTTTCAGATACTATTGTAGCAACAGATATGACAGATTCGTCTAATTGCAAGAAAAAGAAAACTTTATTTTCGCCAACGATCTGTCCTTAGCGGGGTTGGAAGGGACTGGGAGAAAGGGTCACGTGCACTGGCCGAACTCTGGCCCGCTTGGTGGATGGACAATGAGCCCGCAGCGCAGCCTACGAATGCGGCGATATAGCAATGAAATCTCTACACTATTATCCCTATGCTGTAAAAAGGTTGACGGTTTTTTCTTTTTCTTTCGGTTTCTTTTCGCACCGTGCATTCTTAGCGTCAAACGATTTTTACGTGTGCAACAACGAGGATAAAATTAAAACTTGACGACAATTGACAATGAATGGAATGAAGACTCGTGGATGAAGGAGACGTTCGTCGTTCTTTGAGAAAATTAGGATGCACGAGAGAGCTGTCGCTTAAAGGAAAAATCACCAAGCTCAATTACGCCGTCTGAATCCGCAAGGACGGTGAAACTCGTCCAACAGGAATATCCATTTTTCTTGGGGTCCTCTCGAAAGGGGACTGTAGGCGATCGGAAATAAGCGAGACAGGGGACGTCGACGGCGTAATCTCCCCGGAGGCAAACACCGTTGAATGGATACGGCCCTGAGCGAAGGTGGTGGCTGCTTCCGCGCGGACTCAAAGATAGAAGAGAGGCCAAAAGGTCGTTGGGTGGTTCCACGTCGTTAAGGGAGATCCTCGCGGCGCGAGGGGGGTAGAGCCGGTTCTTTGCCAGAGACCGTTAAAGCCACCCCGAGTTCTGATAGGAAATCGTGACGCCGCCGTGGCCGAGCTCATGTGGGGAAGAAGGGTGAGGGTGGTGCTGCCTCGAAATTCAACGGACGCGTCTGCCGGCCACCCCCTGTCCGGCATATCCGGAAGACGTTTTTATCATCCGTCGCCTTTCCGTTCACGGAGCCGCGAGGAGGATCCAACGCGACGTCGCCCGTCGCCGGTAGGAGCGAGTGAAAAAGGACGAGACGCGCAGGACCCACTGGGATTTCGCCACCCTCGTCACGAGGATCAAAAACCGCGCGATTTCCGAGAACGTCTTTCTCGCGTACGACCACGAAGCGGACAATGACGCGAACAGTGGAGTTCGAGCTTGGAAACTAATACGAAAGGGACTCTCCGCGATTGCGGAATGTCACGCGATTCTACGAAGGATTTCCGCTTCCGAAGGATTAGCCGAGAAGCGCGCGAATTTCGAGACGACGACGACGACGACGACGCGACGAAGGATCGAAGAGAATTCGCGGTCCTTGAGGGAGAAAAAGAGGACGAAGGGGAAAGAAATTAATGCGAACGGCTTTGGGTAGCTACGATTAAGTCCCAGAGATGCCAGTGGGAAGAAGGGCGGTGAAAAATGTCCCTTGAAACTTCAGCGCGCATTTTCCTTCTTTGCCTCTCCCCTCGGCCTCGAGGATTTACGAGGACGTCTCCAGCCGCGTCTCGTTGACGTCTTTCTGCATCTCGCGATCATTTACATTTACGTCGTTGCAAAAGAGGGGTGTGTGTGTGTGTGTGTGTGTGAGAGAGAGAGAAAGAGAGAGAGAGAGAGAGAGAGAGAGGGAGAAAAAGGGAGAATAAAATATAAATATCCGAAGAAGAAATTGGAAGGATGGGTGGAAAAGGTTTCGAAAGGCTGGTCGAAAGGGAAAGAAAATTCTGAGGTAAGACAGGGAGGGGGGCAAAGTGTGGTAGATAAGGGAGGAACGAAACAGAGGAGAAGAAAACGGTGAGGAGAAAAAAAAGAGAAAGTACAACGCCACGGACAAACGAAGAAACGAGTGACACCACTTTACGACTCTAACACGGCCGCGAACGAGACGGGGTACTTGAAAAAGGACAAAAGGGCTTTAAATGTTCTCTCGTGCCTTTTCTGTTTTCTTTGCTTCGCCGAACGTCGACGTAGACGCTGAGTAGAAACGAAGTGGGTCAGCAAAAGGGAGAGAAAGAGAAGACAAGGGGATGAAAGGCGTAAGGGAGGGTGCGATCAAGAAAAAGGGGTGGAAGGGAAGGAAGAGGGGTGATGGTAAATGTGGTTGAGTTCGTGGTATCCTTTTTTCCCCCGACGGTAACTGTCATCACTACTACCATCCCTTCTGATGTGTCTCTTGCTACCCCCACCCCGTCCTAACGTTACTCTCGCTTCATCCCCCTGGTCGTTTAGGCCAGGCAAAATGCGGCAATAAGTTTTCCCTTTCCTCACTTATAATCCTTTCCTCTCTCTCTCCCTCACATTTTCCACAGATTATTCTCCCTTCTATATATATATATATTCTCGCATATCTCTCTCTCTCTCTCTCTCTCTCTCTCTCTCTCCCTACCCTTTTCTCCGTTTACACCGTTCGCTCCAATCCAACACTTTATTTCCCTCTATCTTTACATTCATCTCTATCGCGGAGTCCTCGTAAAAGATTTTTCTCTACCATTTCCTCTGTTTGATGCTTCTCTCCCTTCAGCGCGAACTCAGAGAATCACTTCGGACACGCGAGATGACTGTTGGCTCGAACTCTAAAAAGTAGAGATGGATTTCATTCGAGAATCCAAGCGAGGAGGAGCACGAGGCCGGGTGAAGTAGTAGCGAAGGAGAGCGAGAGGGACGAACGAAATAGACGAAAGGACGAGAACGTGAGAAACGACGGACGAGCTGGTTGTTAACTGGCGACGTGGGGGTGGGTGGGTGAAGTGGAAGAGCGAAGACGAAGGGAAGGAGGGGGAAAGTGCTCGTTCGTAACACTCTGGCCGCTTAACCGAGCGTGAAGAAATGATATTCCTGAATTTCGCGAATCCTCGGCGAGTACGTGCGAACGGGCGTCGTTCTCATACGACAACGATGAGAAAGGACGACGCTTCTCTCACCCCTTCCCTTCCTACGATCGAACGGGAGAGCACGGGAGCACGTTTAAGGACCCTACCGTTAGTTACGTCTCTGGAAATTAAGCTAGCGAATCGAGCGTTACTTCGAGGGAGAATATGGCGAGCCGTGGAAGCGAGGAGATGGGGAAGGAAGGTAGAAGGGCCGCCATCGGAAACGAGCCGTACGTAGAGAGAGGTGGAGGCGAAGGGACTGGCCTGGCGGACGGCCATTAATTGCGAAAAGTTTCGCTCCGAGAAAAGTTTTAAGATTTCAGCGCTACCATTTTATCGGGTTTAAGCTACCGATGCGCGTTTGTATCGTCTTGCGCGCACTCGATGATCCGTCTGAGCGTTCTCGTCTGGTTACCCGAGGGATGGAAATTGTTTATCCGTTCAATGAGTATTTATGAGAATTGCAATTGCGTGAAGATCTACCGTGCAGAAATTGATGAGAGAAGCTATTTAGCAGGATTAACTTTGCGGAGTAGTCGAAATTGACACGTAGAAAAAGTTGGAAACGATAAAAATAAAATTAATCGCGCAGATGCAGTAATTTGAAGTTTTTCCTCTTGTTCGGTAACAATTGAATACGAGCCACGTCGTGGCGCGCCTAGATCAGAATGAAAGGAGAATTTTCGTGACCGAGCGACACACACGTACGGACCGAGGCGCGAAAGTTGGCCGTGGCAAAAAGGCGTAAAAAGAAGTTCCGCCGAGCACTTCGTATACTTTCCGCGGATTTCGCTCTCGCCAACTTAAGTATCATAAAAGTACGTTGGTCGTAATAGTCGTATAATCCGCTTAAGCTTAAAGTAACATTAGCGTCGCCCCGACACGCCTCGGGAGTAACGTTAACTTCATGAACCATCGCCCTAGAAGAAGCATAAGTCGAACGAAACTTTCAGCTGGAAGGATATTTACCCGACAAGGCCAGAGGCGGGGAAACGGTCAGTGGATCACGCCGGAAGCGTAGAATTCTCGGGATTGTAACGAGGCTGACCTTTTCTTTAGAAGAAAATTTTTCTTTTAGGCAAGTTCATGATTATGCTCGCAGGGAAAGTGGTGGACCTTTAGATCCACGCAAAACTTTAAGATAACTCTTATCTAGGAATTCTACGATTAATTCTCAATGGTAAAAAACTTTTGTACAACGCTCTCTATTACTTCTTTTGACATCTAAATATTAAAACTACGTACAATTAACATTCGAAATTATTTAATATCATCGTAATACAATGAATCGATTACCCATAAAGTCAAGGTTGTCTATTGTAATCTCTCTTCTCGAATATTAAGTTCTCATAATTTTTCCCTATTCTTATTACAAAAAAAAGAGAGAAAAAAATCGACACTGAACCCCTGTAAAAACTGCCTACGTTCCCCAATCCTTAATTTCTAACTAACGTCATTTAGAAGATTGTGCAACTTACCGTGAACATCCAAGTAGAACCAGGTACCGTTCTTGTGACTGTTAGGCGACCTGTTGAGGAAGACGACCTTGCACTCGTACCATCCCTGGTCACTCTCCCGGATGTTGGTCAGGTTGAGACTGGCCACGCCGTACGGCGAGCTGGGGCTGACCTTCGAGACGCGACCTTCGTAACCCTCGCCACTGTGGGTCGGATACGACTCGTACCATATGTATATCGGTATCTCCTGCCCCTTGCACCAACACCAACACGCAACATAAACGGGGGATCCCGATGGACGCGCGAGACGAACCGGTGCGAGCTGTACGATTTCGACGTCGAGGATTCTCGGCACGAAGGTATACCAAGGCTCCTCGAGAATTGTCCTTGAAGTTTCTAAGATTTGCAGATCGAATAGAACATCGATCCTTCGAATCGTTTCCTCATGACAGCACGACCTAATTGACCATTTTCATTGCATCGGTAAAATAAATGAATTGGACGATTGTTACTAATATCTTGGATGACTTTTCGTTACATTTTGTTGCAATAACAATAGCTCGCACCAGCTGAAAACAATGAAGTGACAAATGATGAGACAAGGAGATGCAGCGTGAACAGGAATAGCGACCGTGGGACGTGACCTTCGAGTTCGTCCCAAGGTCGCTCGCTCGCCAAGCGACGGGCACGGATGTGAGAGGTTGAAATGTGCGATACTCTTAAAGATGAAATTCGTGCCTAGTACTCGGTTGAAACCACTGCACCACATCCGGGCCCTCGCTGCGTTTAATGCCACGGCAATAACGGTAACTGGTTGCTCACCTTGGCATGCAAGCTGGCGACGAACAGATAACGATAACGCGCTGATGATAATCTCTACGCCCACGATGACAATAACAATGGGCAAAGATATGTGGTCGTAAATGGATGAACCATGGTGGTCATGGTCGTAAAATGAGTGTATGTGTGAGTGAGAGTGAGATAGATAGAGAGAGAGAGAGAGAGAGAGAGAGAGAGAGAGAGAGAGAGAGAGAGAGAGAGAGAGAGAGAGGAAAAGATAGAAGGGTAAATATAGAATGGTACACGAGAGGACATGCGGAGTCGTGCGATTCGTTTAAAAGGTAAAGACAAAGACGAAGAATGAAACGTGCGAATGTAAAGGCTCATGCGAGTTCCAGCTAGCTTG
Source organism: Tiphia femorata (assembly GCA_944319695.1). Taxonomy (NCBI): domain Eukaryota; kingdom Metazoa; phylum Arthropoda; class Insecta; order Hymenoptera; family Tiphiidae; genus Tiphia; species Tiphia femorata. The sequence goes on from OX090902.1 coordinate 11,167,043, forward strand.
CAAGCACGATACAGCAAAATTTTAAGTAGCGACCTGCTGTTCGTCAATATTCGAATTCGGCAAAACGAAACAAGCAGGTCAGACGGTCATGCGTATCGTTTGTAAATCTGCAAATTGAATTTGCTCGGCGCAAATTCGTATGCAAAAATACTGGAGTTAACAACATCGGGTTCCACCGTTCGTATATATTTGCTTTTATACCGAACGTAATCCAGAGAAACGAGATTTTCGCCTATCGCGAGGTGCACGCTTAATTTCAAAAATTAATTCTCCAAAAAAATAAAATCCCTCCAACGCGTCTCGCGCTGGCGACAATAACCCATACGAGTATACAGGCACGCGCTGCCGTAGGCAATTGTAATTAACGGGGAAGAAAAATTCGGCGAGAGTGCAAAAAGAATTTGGTTTTATATCGCTTTCGGGACGATTCACGCACGCGGTGACTCGCGTTTGCGAACGAGTCGATCGTTAAATCTGACCCATTTATTCGACAATTAAATCGATACAATTCTCTCCCGTTCGTTTCTCCTGGTCACAATGCGCCTCTGGCAGAAAGTGCGCCCCCGCGTCTTTGTTGCGGAATTAAACAATCGTATTTGCCCCTTTTGATATCGCTCATTGTAAAGCCGCGAGTTTTACGCGTCGCTCTAGTGGAAGGGTCCCACTTCCATTGACGGGGTGGCCTTTTTGCAAAGCGCGGCTCATTACGTCGCCACGGCACAGACTACCGACGACGAGGACGACGTAAATTACATCGCGCTCCAGCCAGCCAGCGCCAGAGTCCCGCTAAATTGCCCCGTAAGCGCACGCGTTTATTCAATTGGCGCTCGCTTCCAGGGGAAAGAGGGCGACGCATTGAAACGGGCACCGGTGTAAAATTGCGAGGCAGGGTATTTAAATAGGCCGCGCAAACACAGACGCATAAGCGCGATGCGGTTATTCGTCTCCTCCAACCCATCCCAGCTTCCATTTCCAAACTCCTCCGCTCGTTCACTTAAGCCTCGTACGAGAGCAGCGCGCGCGATAATAATAATAATAATAATAATTTCAACACCGCACGCGCACGGCGTCGCGTGACAGACGGCTGGTGCGGCCGCGAGGGAAATTCCTCGAATCCGAGGTACAACAAACGGCACGATTTACGATGTAAATATGTAATCGTTGATTTCGCGGATGCCTGGGTCGTGTTGAGAATTGAATTATTAAATTTCCGCTTCCATTCAGTTATTTCCGTCTCTCGAGCTTTCCCAGAAATTATCGTTCATTGTAAAGCTTCTGCTTAGTTCGTTGGTATTTCACTGCTGTCGCTTGTCGTTCGTGAATCGTCTGATTTTCCACGCATTATTTTAGTCCTTTTTGGAAATTTGCAATTGCGTTGGGTAACATGCGTAGAACGCAAGGATGAATAAATACCCGAGGAAAATCGGAGGACGAGAAGAAGGTGCAACACGCGAACGAGCCGAGAAGATTCTCGCTAATCTATTCTAAACTGAGAGAAAAGAGAGAATTTCTGCGGAAATCGGCAAGGTAGGCTGCAAAGAGGCCGAGAATTCGACGAGAACGGTGAGGGAGGGCGAGAGGACCGGAATGAAAGGAAAACGGAGGAGTAGAAAGGAAGAAGGAGAAGGGAGAAGAAGAGGGAGCTAAAGGATCATTGGCCCGACGAAGAACGGGGGTTCACGACGATCGTTGGGCATCGACTGCCCCAGTTGACGGTTTCTATTTCGAGCTGGCCTACTTGCGGGGACGCGGCTGCACACGAGGAGTTACCCAACGTCAATCACCACCGCCGCCGCCACCGTCAGAGACGCGTCGGCGATGACGCCGTTGACGTCGTAGACGACGACGACGGCGACGCCCACGACGACGTCGGCAGAGCAGCAGTGATTTCAATATTACTCTCTCCTCGAACACACGCGACTCCTCCACTCCTTTCACCCTCCAGCCTACGCCCTCGATATCCCGAATCGACTGCGAGTTAGCGCACACCCAGTGTACACCGAGCACACCTCGGGGGTAGCAGCGAATTTTCTCTCCTTCTCCTCTCGCTTCTTCATCCTCGTTCCTTCTCCGACTTTTGCCCGCTTCCTCCGCCATCCTCTTCTTTCTCGCGCTCTCCTTCGCTATTTTCCTTCCAGCCACCCCCTATCCTTTTACGCGTCGTTCTAGCATTCGCGTATCGACGACCAAATCGATTCTCCAATGCATTCGGGTGCGAAGTGGCAGTAAAAGATCGCAGTGGTAGTCGACAACGCTGGGTGTTTTCTTGCCTCCATTGGAGAACTCGAATTCGCCTCCACCGACTTTCCGCCTCTTTTCTATGCCTCCTTCTACCTTCTTCTCCTCGTCGTGGCTCCTTCCACGGCCCCACTCCTTCCTCCCAGCCCTTCCCACCTCGCGAACCCCTCATTCGTCATTTTTACCGAGTTTTCTTACCGTGCCGACTGTACCGTGAAATTACCAGCGCGATTCCCGGGAACCGAGAGGGAAAATGCACGGGCCTGGAAGTGCGGTTGAAGTTCGCTCCACTGGGACGAGACGATTCGAGAATCCGGGATGCACGAGCGTAGCGAGAGTCCTTAGTGCCATGGGGCTCCGGCCTCCCACGCGGTTCGTACGATTTTTTTTTAGAGAGAGATTTCACCTTTTGCCGAGAAAGTTCTTCTTTTCAAGGTGGATACATTTAAGTAGAACTTCACGTGTTCTTGCGAAACGTATTTAAAGGAATTCACATTTCACTATTGAAATTTGTAAAGTTCTTTCATGGTATCTCCCGAGTTGATTTTTCGCGAATTCTATTTCATACGAAATGACGAGGGGACGTATTAAAAGATGAAAAAGTGAATGTGTAACGAGTGCTGGGGCATCTCCTTTTATTCAAGAGCTGGAAAATAATCTCTTTCTAACGATATACAAGGTGAGTCAGTAACTCTGTCCACCTCGAGTATCTCCACTGTTTTCAGAGATATGAAAAAATTATAATTGTAAAAGTTTTACTATATCAAGGGAGCCATAACATGTCACTAATATTTTTTCCAAAAGTGGAGGCGCTTCAGAGATTTCAAGGTCACCTCTACTTTTTTAAATAGCATGCTATACTTTTTTATCTTTAGTGCAATAGCGTATGTTGAGACGATATCAATGACCTATAATAAAAGGTCATTCGGCATTAAATAAAGGAGTAAAATAATGATTATTAGTAAGAGATACGCTTAATGAAATCTTCTCAAATCGATGGATAGAACGCGGTGGGCCAATTTCATGGCCAGCTCGTTCGCCTGACATAACACCGCTCGACTATTTTTTATGGGGAACACTAAAAAACATTGTGTACCATGAAATACCGACCTCGTTAGAAAATATGAAGCAACAAATTATTGCAGCATGTGCAAAAATCAGTCCGGAAGAATTAAGAAGTGTACGTGCTTCAGGAATTCAAAGATTGCAGCGATGCATCGATGTAAACGGACATCACTTCGAACATCTCTTGTGAGGTAATAATCATTATTTTACTCCTTTATTATTTTAATGCCGAATGACCTTTTATTATAGGTCGTTGATATCGTCTCAACATACGCTATTGCACTAAAGATAAAAAAGTATAGCATGCTATTTAAAAAAGTAGAGGTGACCTTGAAATCTCTGAAGCGCCTCCACTTTTGGAAAAAATATTAGTGACATGTTATGGCTCCCTTGATATAGTAAAACTTCTGCAATTATAATTTTTTCATATCTCTAAAAATAGTGGAGATACTCGAGGTGGACAGAGTTACTGACTCACCCTGTATATTCGTGGGATTTCTCGCGATAAGAGAGCCACGCTCGCTTTCCACCGTTAATCCTTGTCCCATTGCCACGTGTAAATTAGACACTCGTCGAATTCCCTTTGGAAGAAGAAATCTCACTGGCGAAAGAATTCTCGCGTTTCTGAGGGAGAACGACCCGTCCCGGGTACTTCTTCCGGCCTGAAAAGTTTCCTCCGCGCGAGAGGAACTTTTGAGAAGTCACGTGATAGGCAGGAACGGGCGAACGACGAGCGCGCGTCGCGCTCAACCGAATAAAGGAAAAATTAAGAGGCGCGCACGCGCCTCTTCTTCCCTTTCTTCGTCCTCTTTCCCGCCTTTCTTCCTGCCCTCCTCCCGTTCTCACATTCGAGCCTCCTTCCAGCGAAGCTCGACGCACGCACCGAGTCCCTCGGAGGAGAAAAGAGACTCGTTGCCCTCGTTTTCGTATCTAAGAACCACCGCCGCGCCGGGACGAGCGTTCTCCTTCCGGCCTCACTTAAAAAATGCACCTGCATTCGAACGCGGGCTCGCGATTACGCGTAAAAGTGCGAGTACAGAGAAGCGACTTATTTAACAGCTACTCGTTGCCAATTGTACCTACTCCTTTTTTCCGAATCATATACCCATCCGCGCACGCGTATCCCCCTTGGAAGTTCCCATTTCGCTTACGCACGACATAAGTGTAGCGAGGTTTCGTTTCCTCGCAAAGGGCACTCACAAAGTCATTGAAAGGGTTCGTAGAAACGGAGGAAAAGGTCGAGAGAGGAACGCTGGAGCGTGGTGGATGAAATCAAAGGGCTCGCGAGGGCACGCAGCGACGTGGTTGAAATTGCAAGGGGTGGTGTAACGAATGCGGGTAACGAAGTATTTCGAGAAGTGGAAGAAGGGGAAGAAGGTGGAAGAGCGAGAAGAAGGTTTAAACGACGTTGAAGCAAATTCGTGCGAAATGTGTAGGCTAACGTATGCGGAGAAAGGAAGTGGGTGATAAGAACAATAATGGGCTACGCCAAGCACAATGTTGAGAAGCATCGAAGAGAGAAGACGGCAAACTTCGAAGTAGCAAAACCGTCCGAACTAGACGAAGAGAAGGAACTAGCGAAGAAGAAGCTCGGAGAAGGGATGGTGGGATGCACGAGGGTGGAATAAATTGCGAGGTCGACTGGTGCTCGGAGAGTGGAACCTTCGCTATCTACTTTTCTCGCTATTTCCTTGCCGCGAATCGAGCCTACTTACGTCCCGCCAGACACGTAGCCGCGAGAAGGGAAGAAGCACGCTCAAGAGTGCGTCGCGAGAGAATCGTGAAATTGAGAAATCGGTGAAGACCGATCGTATCCTACGCCGATGCAGTTTGCATTTTTATCCCTCTTCGAGAGAACAGTGTCATAGTAGAGGTGTAAGCCGCTGGGGAAGAATAAACGCTGGAACGAAGGAGGGTGGCGAGGCAGAAAAGCGGTTTATGGAAAACACAACGCACCCCGCACCACTCGAGGCCCCCTCTTCTTCATTCGTCCGATCTTCATTCTTTATCCCATTTTCCCTTACCACGAGAATTACTAAGCGCCACCGGCACGAGCTACGGCCCTGATCAACTTGTAAATCGCTCTGTTTCGCGTGAATGCTAATGCGTCGGCATTTACACCTACGCGCCACGGTCATGTAGGTCGGCCGACTTTGCTTTCCACGCTCTGACCCCCTTCGCACCTCGTCATTTTGTCGCACAACTCTCTCGCGGTCTCTGCGCGTCCTCGTCGGCCAACCGAGTGAGCCGAAGAAAAGCGCGGGAAAATTCGAAAAGACGCGCGTGAAATATTCAAGCTCGCGCGTCATTCGCGCGCGAAGGACCCGGTCCTTTCATCTCCCGGCCCCAGAATTACTCTTGAAGGGCCGACGCTCAATAATTCAGACCTGGGGCCACCGTGAAGAGGAATATTTTTGCCCTTGCGGATAAGAGCCCAACGATGAACTACGAGCGCGTGACATTGTCTCGTTTCTTTTCTCACGAAGCTGCTTCATCCTCCTTTGCGCCAGCCCTACGGATAAATTCACCCCTTGATTTTTTTAGGCGCTACGTCCGACGAGAATTTTCGATAATTCATGCGAACCGCACGCGAGGCGGACGCCCTCGTCTCGAGGAATAAAACGAGAGACGTCAGTCGGAGGATCCGTTAGGGGTGGGAGTCGCAGGGTCATTCGCTATGCGCACCGTCGCGCCATCACTTAGGTCAGACCTAGAGGGCGAGGAGTGGAGATCCGCATGCGGTACGTGTTGCGGAAATTTTGATAATTCATCCCTTGAGCGACTCGCGACTGGTGGACCTCGGCCAAGGGTGCAGTGGGGTGGAGGACGGAGGGTTGATGCTTAAGGCATTCTCCCCCTACAGTCACCCTCTAATTCTCTCTTCATCTCTCTTTCAGCTCTCTCTCTCTCTCTCTCTCTCTCTCTCTCTCTCTCTCTCTCTCTCTCTCACTGTTTCTCTCTGCGGAGATTGAGTCGAAACCAGAGACGGGGTAAACGTTAACGAGGTGGAAGGACTTGGTGAGGATGAAGGGCTGGCAAATTTTCCACCAACCCCTACCTTCTCCTTTCCCAATTCAACACCTCGCATGTTAATGGGCCCTCCGTAAATTCTGACACTTTCCAACCACCCCTTCCACCTGCTCCCGTAAGCAAACCAACTCGTCCGCGCAAGAAGGAACGAGAACCCGAGAAACGAGAATGGCGGGGGGCTTAGTTCGCCACCTCTTGCTTTAGTCGAGAATGCTTCTCTCACGGAAATTCGTAGCTCCGAATTTCAGCTCGGAGACTTCAGGACGTAAAGCAGAAGAGTTCGAAAATAAGTGGTGCAGGAATAGTATTGATATTTTCGCGCGCTTCTGGATTCTCTTGATACGGACGGCTCGATGAAATTTCCATCGTAATTTAGCGTTACTGGTCTCTTGGCGGGATATTACCACTTCCGACGTCGAAAGGGAGAAATTCACGTTCGTTCAAAATTTCCAATTGGCCGAGGCGCAAAAGGTTCGAGCCGCGAAAACGAATTAAAAATTCACGGGGCTCACCGTTAATGGAATAATCCTGAATGGGACGATGGGCAAAGGGGTTGAGCGTATTTTTCGAATATGAGAGTTAATTCGTGTTTGCATAATGGCTCGCGGTCCACCGATACCGGTACCTGGTTATTTCGCGAATTAATATAGCGATGGCGATACCGCAGCACCAAGTGGTGGAGGGTGGGGTGAGGACTGGAAATGGCGACATCAGTAGAAACGTTTGTTAATATTGCTCGCGATATTTGCCACGGGTATCGATCCTTCGAATTGGCCGCGCTACGGCCTAGTAAGAGTCGTTCACTTGATACCGGCCGGTTTCGCCGCAAAGCAGAAGGCTCTGGTAGCGCAACGTTACTCCTTAACATAAGTAAAAAGTTCGCTACTCCTCTACAAAACTGTACTCTGCAGCAAGCAAGATATTTCTCCTCTATAAAACTGTAACAACGATCCGTTCGAAAGGTAATCGAAGCGGGGTGAAATAGTGAATTTCTCGAAGGGCTGACGGATTTCAACCCTACCCCAAAGACACGAATACAGTAGTAAAGTACAGTAGTAAAGAGGATAAAGAAAACAAGATAAGAGGGAAGAAAAAATAAGTGGGGGTGAGAAAGAGCATCCTGAAGTTGAAACAATGTTCGGTAGCTCTCCGTGAAAATCCTTTCTTCCTCGTGCGCGGTCAAACCGGGGATTGAATGGGGTCGGCGCGGCGTACGAGAGGTTTCGAAAACTCTTGCGGTGGAATGGTGGGGGGAACAGTGAGAGAAGCTGCGGTACAGAGCGCGTGGAAGACGAAGAGAAGACGGAGAAGGGAGAACATAGCTAGTTTAACGGAGCACCAGTAGTACTTCGCGAAACTCTGTCGGTTTACGCGGGGCAAGTTCCTCGAGGGTACTTTCCGCGGAAACTTACGAAAGCCTGATATCACTTTTGGGAAAAGGCAATCGAGTCCACCGCTCGGTAAGAACTAATTCCACCCCCGACCCCACCGCCACCCTCCAAAGGCTCAAGGGGTTATCCCCCGAGAGAACTCTACGTGCAATATGAAAGATCTCATCGATATGGAAGCAACCCACTCTCCTCTGCACCCCTTACCCGTGACTTTCCCCTGGGCCGAGGTAAATGAGAAAGTGATTCGTGGAACACGCGAGGTAACAATAGGTTCGGACGATCGTGTGGTAGCAATCTAAAAATTGCAGGGTAAATGGGCAGAGCAAATTTCCATTGGTACCCAGCGAATTTCCCTCGATGTAACTTTCAGGAGCACCGCACGTTTCCATTGGCAGAGGAGAAATTGGATTTACATGTTTGATTTCGACTCGGCCAATTTTTTTCATCCACGGTGGTGTACTCTTTTCGAGTGCAGGAGAATTATTTCATTGGAGAATATTCAGGACGTGGAAGGGACGTATTGGAATTTTAAGATGACTAAAGGAACGCATCGCTTAAAAGTTTGACGATGAACCGTGTACGAGGAGAAAGAACGCGTACGACAATACTTCCGCGTATCGGTACGGCCGCTTTAAGCTCCTCTATAATTCAAAGTCGCGTTCAAGGAAGGTTTGCACTGTAATTTTATGAAACTAAATTGTAGACCACGGAGTTATCATCTGCGGTGCATTGTGTATGCAGATTGCAGAGGTGCGGACAGTAGTTGTAATCTTGCTGTGGTTACCTTCTCTCTCACTCTTTCTCTTTTACTTTGCTCCTTATCTCTCTCCACTTTTCGCTTGCTCTTTACGTTTAGGAAGTTCTCGGGACTAAGGTGCTGGCGCATAACCCATAGATCCCGTAAATTCACTTTAAAATTTTACATCGTCCTTTCAATTACCCCGCATACGTAAAAAAAGAAAACCAAAAAAAAACATGCTAAGGTACCTTCAGTGCTGAAACCATTTTTTTTCTGAATATTCCTGCTACCTTTATCCACCCGCCTTAAGCAAATTCAATTTTGTCAATCCTTCGCATTATGCAGCTTCTTAAAGGAAAACAAACGGGCGCAGGTCACGCGAGAGGAAAATTTGTCCTCCTATGTCGTGTGTCAGCCACGCGAGTGGACTTTTCGTGTGCCAGTGGCTAGAAACCGCTCCCGAAAATCTCCTTCATCCCGGGCATCAAGAAGCGAGGCATCCATTGAAATTTTCCCGCGGAGATACGCGCGCCCGCCTTACCGGAATTTCCATAGTCACGTAGCCGGCGAGAAAATTGTCTCCGCAGGGCAAACACTCCGCGGATGTTTATCTTTCCTCCTTCCTTCTCTCTTCGCTTCTCTTGTGCCCCCACCTTCTTCCACCTCCTCGTCCCTCTCTTTCTCCATGGATTCACCTCCGACGTTTGCACATTCAAGAAACGAAAATACGGTCGATCGTCGGCGAACGTCAACCCAGTTGGAGAGAACCGCACGCCGATGCTTCTTCGTGCTACTCCTTGCTTCTTCCTCCTGCAGCTTCCTCCTCCTTCACCACCTTCTTCACAAATTTCTCCGTGCACCCGTACTCTTCCTCCTTCCGCTATTTCCACTCTGCTACCACTTCAACCAGACCGTCTCCACCCTCGAATACAATTTCGTGTCGATCTCTCGGGCCATTTACGAAGGATAATAAGGTCCTTAACGATCCAAGCCCTGTGTTCCCTCGCGGAGAAGAGGCTATGCGAAATTTGTCTGCGGGTCCGCGTGTCTCTCTTAAACCCCCGGGGCTCTCTCGCCGACGCGCAGAATCCTTTTGCATGAGAATTGGAGAAGGTAGCTCTGGGACTTCGAAAGAAATCGCGCTTCCCAGTGATATTTCTTCTTCTCTTATCGGTCACCTCGGGGTGGCTCGGTTTTATCATCAGCACGTAAGATTGGACGAGCTCAGATTTCCTCATAGACAGGAGACGGAGTGTAACTTGTAGCAGGAGGATTAAGAGAGGCCCTCGATCGTTTAACATGTTGACTGCCACGGAACATTGAATTTTGGCGACTGTTTAGTTACCTATCTAAAGCGTTAGTTATACTTCAAAATACCTATTTTGATCATTTATAATCAGGCACTGAACCCGTCGCTCGAATTCGGGTGACGTGGCAGTCAACGTGTTAAGAAGAGCTGTGAAAGGCTTCGCACCGTTAAGTCCCATGGCAGAAGAAGCCAGTACTAAAAATAACGCGCCTACTCGTTTGCTGAAACTGGATGAAGGAGATGACATCGGGGGCAAAGATACAGGGACAGAAATACAATCGGAGAAGGGATGGGTAGAGGGGTGGGCGGAATCGAGGAGAAAGGGAAAAGGTTAGCTTTTCGCGATCCTCTAATTATCTCGTTAGATGGACCATCTCGAGGGGGTTGCATTAATAATAACAATGGAGGAAAGGGAAAGAAGAAGCCGCCAATTAGCAGAGATAACGAGGCATGGGATCGTGGACGTGGACGCCTGAATGGGGCAAGAGTTGGGAAGACTCGGTTGTAATCCAGAGAGAAAGAGACGGAGAGACGGAAATGGGTGGAAGAGGGTAAGGCCACGAAGCGGTGAAGGTGAGAGGTAGACTGCATGACTATACCCAACGCGTGGCATCGAGCGCGAGAGGGGTGTGAGGGTGTGTCTAACCCTGACACAGTTGAGTCGTTCAGCTTGGCCCTCGTCGTCGTGCTGTCTGCATTATGTATAGAGGCCTTCCTAACCCTCCGTGGATGCATTTGCACTTCTCGCGAACTTATATGATCTTTATCGAGCTCGCGTCTAACTTTGCCCCCTTTACTTCGTTTGCCATTAACCAGTATTCACGACAATTGTATTTTATCTGTAGGGCGAGCGATAGTGAGGTATTTATTTGAATTTTATCAAAGGGGGGGCGAACGCATCGTTTGGATTGGCACTAAAATGTCCAAACTTCTAAATGATTGGTAAACAAAGGGAATTTCCACATGGAAAAAAAATTTGAAGGTAGTGCTAGTATTAAGCATGAGAATAAGAAATATTGTTCGATCAAAGATTCAAAATCGATCTTTAAGCGCGAGGCATTACTCCTTCGGTTTTAGGTTTACCATTAGATTCTTGCGCATCCAAAGGGAACTCACGAGTTCTCCGAATTGTGACGAAGAAACGAATGGACGGTAAAAAGTCGTCGCCAACCGCCCCTACAGTAGCGCGAGCCAAGCGCCCACCCCGAATTTCCTTCGAGTACCAATTGTATAAGGTCAGGCACGCCAGCCCATTCTCATCCCCTTGCTCTACTTTGAAGGCAACCGCGGGTCAACCGAGTAACGTTCAATCGATGGACCAGCCCTTTCTCATCTCCTTCCAGTGAGTGCCACGATTCCAAAAGCTTTAAGCTGTCCAGTTTGGGTTTCTCAAAGCTGGAAAGACGCTAGTCCGCGGACAATAGAAGAAAAGAAGTTTGGAATAAGCTGTCGGAGCTGGCAAGAGCCTTCAATAATTTTATGCAAAAATGTGTTGTCCTAAGTGAATAATAAATAATGCTAAACTTGCTAATGCGCGAGCATCTGGCCCCTGTCTTTGAGCAGGGCCTGCTTGATGATCAGCGTGGCTTAAGGTATCAACAAAGAACTCTCTCTGCATTAAACCCGCAGCCTGCTTCCCGAAAAGAAAATTTAATTACTAAAGCGGCACATGGAATGGAAAGGTTGCCGCTATCCACCTTCATTTCATTACTCCCCTTCCCTCGTTCAGCTCTCGTTTCTCGCAGCACCCTCCTCGTTGCTCGCCCTCAGTGTGCTGAACGTTTCTTTGGAAGAAAGTTTTTTTTACCTCTCGGGGTCAGGATTTGCATTTCCTTGTTGTTTACCTCGGTTGGGAAATAATTAGCCCCACGAATACAGGGAGTACGGATGGCGCAGAGAGGTAGGAGGACGAAGAAGAAGACGCAAAAAGGACGAACGGAATTGGTGCTCCAATCCCGCCCTCTGTCAACCACCGCCCCTCTTTTACGCGACGAGCAAAGATACGAGGGACATACTTGCCCCGTGAGAAGAAAAATATTCATTTCGTCGTCCATGGCGAGGCAGCTCTGGTCTTTATTCTTCCGAGTGAAGAAAGATTAAAAAGTCCAACGAATTCCTTAGAGATACTTCGCGCCATCCTCCTGACGAAGAATGTCACACTCTAAGTACGAATATTCAATGAGCTTCATAGGCATATTCCTAGCCTGACGTAACAATATTCTTTGTCACCCGCTACAACATTATTTCCCGAAAAGTAATTTAGTCCTTGTGAGTGCAAATCCTCATAAGCCTCGACGTCAATTGAATCCTACATTTTATTCACATCGTACAGAAAAATCCTGTAACGAGAATGTATAGTTTTATTTACTATCTAATAGAGTTGAGAAGGTACATGTGAACTGTATACGTTCACGTATCGCCAAAAACGTATCCTCTATCGACAAAATATTCAACTCGAGGACGGTTCGAAGGGCTGTATCCCAAAATATGATCCAGGGTGTAAGCAGGAGGAGAATGGAGAGTGGTGAACGCGCGAGCTCGCGCGGTGGTCGATAGGACGGCTGCGTTTCGGACACTCTGCCGTTTGCAAACGTCCCGTTTCCTCTCTCGTCCTCTCTTCTCGTCGCTCCTTCCCACTTTCCCCTCCAAGAGGCACCCACGGTGAAATTGAATTGCAGGGTGGCCTCTGTCTCCCTCACTCCTTCCCTCTTAGTACCCGGTGTTCGCTCAGTTGACTCGTGTCTCCATTTGTTTCATTAAATTACGCTACACTCTCCGCGTTCCCACCCTTCCCTCTCCACTTCCGTCTCCAACCCCTCACCATCCCACCACCATCGACCTTTAGTATTTCTCTTCGTGGAACATCCACCACCGAACCTTCACCCTTCGCTACCCGCCATTCACCATCCTTCCTTCTCGAGGTCGTCTCATCCCTTCGCGCCTTCTTCGCTCTCACCCTCCCGTTACACTCGCACCACCCCTCTTTCCACCTCCCATCCTTCGAAACCCGAAATAGAGAAACACGAGGAACGAGAAGAAAAGCTTCCATTACGAGAGCAGCCGACCCTTCCACCCTCCTCTTACGAAGTTAACGTCTTTTCCACCCCCTCTTCTCCTATCGCGTTGCCGCCTCCCTCTTCTACCTTCTCGACGGCAACGAGAAACTTCTCTTGGGGAGCAGATGAGACGGGCGAGAGAGGATTCGTCCAAGCGCCGCTCGGCACTTCGCCTCTCACTGTTTTGTACGAAAATACACGCACGAAGGGTGGAAAGTGGATAAGAGACGTGGAGGGGGGGTGACCGGAGACTCGTGCCGTGGAGGAAGGGAGAGGTGTGGCGAGGCAGGACGGCAAAAGCGGTGAGAAAGCTCTCGAGACCAAGATAAACAGGAGAGAAGTCGGTACAAGGAGAGCGAACGGTAATTTCAATTCTCCCCTTAAGGTTTGCCGCCCGGAGCCCTCGGCCAGTAATAATTCACCGAAAACTGCTCGGGCAAGAGGGAATATCGCGCCCGTGAAGTCCACCCCTACCATCGGCAGACGAGGGAAGGTGAGCTGACGAAGAAATGCAAATTCTCGATTTCGACGAGTGCGAAAATTTCGTTCTTCTCGAGAGAATCCCGGCGCGTTGTCACGCCTTTCGCTTTGTTTTTTTTTCTTCTTTCTTTTCGTCGACACTTGCTCGCCCGTGCGTCTCTTCGTTTCTCTTTCGTTTTCACCATAGTTCTTCTTGCCTTCTTTGCTCCTTTCACCCTTTTCCACCGCTTCGTTCGTCGAGTGCGGTCTAAGTCAGCGACGCGGCGCATAAATGCAAATAGACGTGTCGTATGCAAATTACGCGCGAATAAATGCTTGTGTAGGCAAATGCGGAGAGGGTTGGAAACGTGGCCGTCTCGTGTTAGGAGACACGTGGCTGCCGCCAGGGGCGTACCCAGTGTCTCCTGTCTCTCTTGTACTTCTCTCTACGGGACACCTTCCTATGCGAGCAGTTTCGAGTTACGAGATGTACAATATTTGGACTGATAACGCGCGCGCTCGCTCATTTCGCGAGGATTGATCCACTATAACTGTGACGAGTTTCCGAGCTCTCGTGCGCGTCGCGTGAAAGAGTGGGCTCGAACTTTTCTCTCCGGTATTCTAAGGACTTGGAGTATCACGCCACTGTTGGGTTTAACTGTGATTGGTAAGCATAAAAAAGAATCCAACCATCTATGCTGGAATCCTTCCTCGCGAAACAAATCGTACGCAAAACGATCCACAATCGCGAGAAAATAAAATTAAGGCATAGAAACGCGAACTTTAAAATTTCATATAAAACTGTTCGATATTATGGAGCAACACCGTCCACTTAAATTTCTATCAAAAATTTCGTATATGCCTTTCCACGCTACACCACGAAAACTGACACTTCGATATTAATAAACTGAATGGACTTCGTTGTCGTAGCAAGGTGAGAACGTTCGCTCGACTATCGTGCTGCGAATTTTGCTCCACGGGGTCCTCAATGGCAGGAAAAGGGGAAAGTAAAAATAGGAAACGATATCCGAACGGATATACAGGGACTAATCTCGCCTCAACGCAGCCGCATTACGCGACTGACTAATACACTTCTCCCGCGGCGCCGATAAATCTCATTTGAATTGCATTATACCGGGCGTAGGGTAATTTGCATATCGGAGGAGAGCGTAGTCGAACGAGGATATCCTCCACCCCCACCTCCACCACCTCTCGTAGTGCCACGCGCACGCGCGTCAGAGTGCTTTAATATTTATTCAAGAATTAAAATATCCGGAGATCTTCCGCGAGTTTCGAGAGTTCGTGGACATAATCAAAGGGGCGTAATTATTCTTGCTCTCTCGCAAGGGGATGATAACGCGGGCTCGTGGAGAGGGAGAACGATTCTCGGAAACGCTGATGAGTAATTAGTCCGTTCGCAATTCATTTTTATGCCAACGCTATCCTCTTCTTTAGAGGTCTCCTTCCTCACACTTTTCTCATTTGCCGCGTGCGCGAGGATCGAGGCACTTGTCGCCGCATTTCGAGTCGTCGAGAATAATCGAAGGCAGGTAGATACGAAAAAGGTGTTGCGAGTCAACGCCGATTTTAAAAAATCCAGACAAACTTTCGATGAATTTTCACCGGACGAAGTCGATTTCGAAGAGGTTGAGAATAATTTTGCACCTACGCCCTTTCGAAGCGCAATAGCGGAAGGCGAGAAAGATAATCGCGTGTCTCGTGAGAGCAGCCCACCCATTTTCGCGACAGAGGAATAATTCCGTGTATTCTACGGCACGAAAAAGTCGAGGCAGTAGAGAGCGTAACAAATATTCACGAGCTTGGTCCCATTGGCCTGTCACCGTAGATCTGCAACCTCTGAACGTGGGTCTTCGTGGCGAGAGGGATTTTCCGAAATATTCCTGCGTCACCGATGCGAGCCATCCCTTTCTCCTCCGTCCTTCCCCTTTCGCACACTCCCGTCCCGAAGAGTCACCAAAGGGCGACATAAAATCGCGTTTCCGTGTTTCGCATATCCGTCTAGCACGGAACGTGTGGGTGCGCGTAACATCGGTCGATGCTGGTCGAGAGGAAGGGGGGATGGCAAAAAAAACCGCATTCAGGCCCGTGCCCATAATGCAAACCTCCTGCGTGCGTTTCGTCCGCGGGAATTTATCGCGATGATTTCATATTCATCGACGCGGATCTGGCCGCGCCCGCCCGATTTATTCCGAATGCGTGACGCGTGCTAGGGCGCAATGCGCGTCCACTCTCGAGGCTTGCGAGAAAAAGGAAAAAAAAAGGACATTCGACTATTACGGGAGTTTCGATCGCGGGTATTGGCTCGATTTACGGGACATGTGATATCAATTTCACGATCGGGCCATCCTAATTCGGTATTTAGAACAAACTTATTATTTGGAGTTCCACCTAAAGCTTCTCCGTACCGATGCTTATTAATTAAAAACATTAAAGAGATCGTATAAAATTCGAAGATCTAAATTTCCTAAACGCAGATTTCTCCGTTCAATCCGCTTGTTTACTTCGAAGCTAAGATTTACTTTGGGAACACAATAATTTGCGATGATTCTTTCCGAGGCTTCTTTTCGCTTATCCTTTACCACGAGTGGGAGGGGTGGTTGTGAGGGAGCGGACTCGAGTCAAAGACGAGAAAGAAAATTCACCGTTCTCCCATCCAGAGAAGCACCGAGGGATAGAGCACGCGAAAAGAGGGCAGGATGGAAGGACGATAATTTCATTTTTCGTCCACGGACTCCATCCAATGAACTACCACTCTCTCCTCGCAGCCGCCCGCGAATATCTTCAAAGCGCGTCCCAACTCGTTACGCGTCTCGCTGCAACGCCGGAAAACATCTAGAAAAGCAGCCTCTATCTCTCCCGTCTGTCCCTCCGGTTTTCCTCGTGTTTCACTCCACCCCTCGTCTTCTCTCGCTTACCTTTCCACCCGCATTTCCACCCGACACGCGCTCTCCCAACTAAAAACCAGCCGAGTTGATCGAGTTTTCTCCACGGACAAAAGTGGATCGTGCGTTTCGCCCGTGTTTCGCTGTTTTACTCGCCGCAACCAGCCCGCCTCTACCGGCTGCACACGTTCTCTCCTTTTTTAAAATTTTCTCCTTTTTCCCTTCGCTTCCACCCTCTCTCCTTCTCTTTCTCACTGTGCCCGTCCCTCTTGCGTCTTTTTTTCCCTGTTTTCAGTTACCCTGTGCGCGCGTCCGTCCATTAGAGGAGACACTCGCCGCACGGGCCGCGCACAAGAGGCCTCGGCCTCGAGATTACTTTTTAATTAAAAATACGCACTCGCCCTCGCGTCTATTATACAGCTGGCGAGACGCATAGGGAAGTGGAGAGGGAGAGAGTAGAAAAAATATAGTAGAGGAAGAGGAGTCTTGCGGAAGAGGCGTCGCGATGCTCGACCGTATGCAGGTCCGGCGCATCACCTGCGTAGGACGAAAAATCGGGGGTGTAGGCAGGGATGGTGGTGATGGTGTATGGGAGGCCGTGAAGAGGCGGGTGGCACGAGCAGAGGTGAGGGTGAGTAGTGGCGCGCGAAAAGTGAGCCCCGCCCGTGCGCGCCTTCGCTCGCGAACGGGGCAAGAAAAAAAAGTCCGACTGGAAGAGAAATTAGTTGTCAGCCGCAGTGCTGTAGAAAGGGTGGCAGGCAGCGACGGCGCTGCTGTTGGATAGAGATGGCAAGAGAGAGAACGAGCGTGAGAGAATGAGAGAAAGAACGTGAGAGCGAGAGCGAAGAACGAAAAGGGCGAGAGGGCGGAGAGAGGGCAGTCTCGAAAGCCCCGGGCTTCTCGCTTGATTTATGCGAGATTCCAACGATGCCAGCGTGTAAAAAAGAAAACAGCCTCCCACCGCCCTTCCGTGCCATCCACCCGCGCCCCGCACCCTCCAGGGAGCCACCCGATTCTCTTTTCTCCACTACTGCGATTCTCTTCCATCTTTCGTCCTTGCGCGCTCGCCGTCTCTCTCTGTCCTTCCTTCATTCTCTCTCTTTCTGCTGCACTTTCGCGCTCTTCCCACTCCATCTCACCCACGACACCGACACGATTCTACGACGAATGGAAATGGCCGGCCCTCGTCCCCACGTTCGAAATCTCTCGTTTCCCGCCAAAAGAATCCTCCGGTAAAAAGTTTAACGAATGGTGGAACAAGGGGCAGGGACAGGCGAGATTCGTCCTCCGGTACGCGACGCGCACCTTTTTCTACGCGCGCGCGCTCGCGAGGTCGATGGAAATTATGACGAGACGCGCACAGTAGTTGAGCAAGACAAATTGCTCGCTCCGCAAAAAGAATGTCGCCCTCGTGCTACGCGCGCGGCCGATCTCCGCGAGAGGATATCAAAGATATTTTAGCGCGAGGAAGAAGACGAGTGGTGGAGTGGCAAAAAATGATATCGTTCTCTCGTGCGCCTAGGCCACTTGTATCTGTTTTATTCGTAAGCTACCCTTCGTCCTCAATAATCATTCGGTTACTGCAGTCGCATCGTTACCGCTAAATGTTTGCGCAAGTCAAACAACCGCACTACTTGGGTCTGCAAACAATGCTCGAATGGATCGCGCATAATTTAGGACGTTAATGGCAGATTTCATCGCGCCCGGTTGTTTCCTTTATCCGAACGTTCGCGTTTGTTGTGCCTCTATGTGACAATCGTCGCGTTGGAACATTAATTTTTAATCGATACGAATAACGAGACTTTCTTGTTTTCTCGATATTTATCGATCTTCGTCTTGTTCTAAAATATATTTTCCAATTCATCGAGTAAACAAGAGTATTTCTTTAAGTCCTCTCTTATCGCGATATCATTCTTTCGCGCGAGTAACTGCGCGGACCACCTGCTGTGAAAATGAAGACGGCGGTGGTGAAGGAGCATTTGACGCGTCGCGAGTAAAGCCGAGTATAGGGACGCGATTTTTATAAAAGCGTTTAACGTGAACGACCGCCGTTAGCAAACAGGCGAGCGCATGCGCGATTGTCGTTCCACCAATCATAGTGTTGTCCTGCGGAATCGATCGATGGATTAATTAATTACGGGACGATGGATACACGGGGTTTGCGGAGTCAATATTGAATTCACGGTTAATGCGTTTCGGGCTACCCCTCAATGCAGGGTCGGTAATCGTTGCGAAGTCCTGCGTGCATGGTCGAGAGGGGTAGCAGAAGATAGGTGAAAGGTGGCGAGCAGAAAAAAAAAATTTCAGTCAATTTCATACGAAAACAAGTTAAGACTTTTGCTCCGTATAGTGAGGAATAATTTTTCGGGCTTTTTTTTATCGTTTCTCGTTATGTTTCGATTTTCCATCGGTCTATTCTACGCATCCATTTTTTAGAACTACGTTTAAACGTCAAGTTAATAGTTCTCAGTATTACTTGTTCTCAGTACAAGTTAAGGAAAACATTGCCTATTGTTCCAAGTAAAATCCAACGTACTTAAAATGCACGGATCGTAGATTGAATTACATACTAGATACGGTAGAACAATTGCGACGTTTGGTAATATTCTTCGACGTTGAAGCGTCGAGACAAACACGCTCGTGCGTTCTATGTTCATGCACTCTCATTAATTAATATCACACAAAGAAAATATGAAGACACGGTCAATGCACAAACTATTTCTCGAGAAAAGCGAAGCGATACCTGCGAAATATGAAAATCGAAGAAATCAGCGACGCGATTGAAGCGCGATCGTGCCTGTTAAAAGCTTTAACTTATCGGAAGGAAGTGTCCATCCGTGCTACGTTGAATCTTCTTACTAATCTGCATAATGATATTCCAAACAAAAGATTCATTCGATGAATACAAATTAAACGAAAACTTTTCACAGAATTCCGTTTGACCCGAGACAAAAAATTCACGAGTCAGAACGGAAGTTATTTTTCAACGGAGTAAAACGGATACTTCCGTTCTCGTCGATCATCGACGAATACTCGACGCACATTTCAAGCTGTAGCATGCCAAGCACCAGATGTTAGAGAGACAGAGACATGATCTTTCGATTTTATTCGTCCCCCGTGGGCTGAACAGAGAGAGGTGGGTCGATAAAAAACAGGAGAGGAGAAAGAAAAAACGGAGAAGAGAAAGATATAAATGGGAATGTGCACTACACCCTCGTTGTTTCGTGACGGACGAGCTCGCCGCTTTCGTTGAGATCGTCGCGCGACACTTCGCGCGACAATTTCACGATTCGTCCCACGAAGAGAAATCGCGAAGCTCTCAAGAGCGTGAATCACGATGGGCACGTTACTTCGCAAGTGAAGCATCGAATGATATCGGCGAAGATTTACAGTCGTTGGGCTTACGTGAAAAAAAAAATGCATGCAATCATCGAAGGCATGCGGGGGTGCAAAATGTTTGTTTCTCTCGTCTCTTAATTCTCTTTCGTGAAAGCCCAGCGAGCTCGTTGTTCGAAAGGGCCGTAGCAATAAAACGTCACGTCGAAATATAGGATTTCTCTTGTTCTTAGTTCTCGAGGAGGGCTTCCCCGCAAAAATTCCATGTCCCGAGGGAAATGCTCGAGACCGTGTCTCGTTCAACCAAGAGATACTTTTTCAAGGATTACAGAGAGATTCAGAATGATTAACTGCGGCCCTTTCTTTATTCTCCGATTACGCAGTGCAACGACCTCCCTGTTGGGAAGAGAAGGCTATATAAAAGAGTACGAATGCATCGTGGATGACATGGGTGAGGAGAAGTGACGCGTCATAGATCGAAATAACGCAGAAAAACTATTCAAGGGAAGCGAAGAACTATTATCTATTTTTCTCTCTTGGCGAAAGGTACGCGACAATCTAAGACGTGAAAAGTTCTGAGAAATCAAAATATGTCTGCCGCGGTCACAAACTGATTAAAGGAATTATTGACACGTGTAAACTGTAAATTGAAATAATTTACGTGTGACAGAGTCAAAAGATTAAGTCGTTTCTTACCCTACCATTAAGACCTTTTCGTTTCGACATTGTAAACAAATAATCAAATCAGGTCGAAACAATAAATTTTACTTAACTTCCTGCGTCACTTCTCTTATCGCACGCGTCTAAAGGATCGACTCTATACAGTGACTGCGTGTCATCGTGTGAATCATGTGACGATCACTGACGCAATAAAAATGTGCCGTGGGAGAGGTGGGGATGGGGCGAAGTCACAATGATTCGAATATTCAAATTCAATTTGATCGATCGATAGGTTCGAGAATGATTGGATGACATGTCTAACAGGCCTGATGTTTACGAAAATAATGTGCTCTGCCCTCTCCATTCCGGATCATTTGTTAATTACACAATCACGCGTATAGGTAACGCAAAATGCGCGAATCCTCAACAAGATATCGGATTCGTTCAACGAGCTACGAGTAATAGTAATACGAGGCGACAATAGTTTGTTGCGCAAAATCAAAATGAGAAACCTTCAACGTGTAACTCAAAATTTGGAACAATTGGAAAAAGGCAACGAATAAAATATTACTGTGGTGTATTCGTCGAACGAGCGTGCGCGCTCGTCGACTACGGGGCGGGTCCCTGTCCGCCTTTATTATACTCTCAACGCAAAATCAAACTTGATTGTGAAACGTGTAACGTAACGTGATACAGGAACGTAACGAACTTAAAGGAAAGGGGGGGAGGGGAGAAAACGCAACCCCAAAAAGCAAGTAAAAGCTGAGAACGTGGAAATGATCGAAATAAATCAATAGGCAATTCAAAGAGTCTCTCGACAATAATGTTGCAGCGCCTTAGAAACGTAATGTGTGCTCGCGGGGCCCCGCTCTCCGCAGTGGCTCCCTTGGTATCAGCTTGGCGCACAATTTCAATTCCTTCTGCTGCTTATCGTGAATACTAAAATCCTAGTTCACAGCCTATCCCGCCTTCGCAGCACAAAGCTATTGATAAACCCATTAATTTGAGGGACTTGAATGGAAAATTGTGCTCATAAAAGAAGTTCCGTAAACTTAGTGTTAAAAGGATAATTAAATTATATTCAGCGACCGTGAAAATAAATATTGCTGTAACTTTGAAATTTTGCCATCGCGTTATCTCGTGCGAGTATTTCTCTAGTACGGTCGCACCCCACGACACAAAGCGGCTAACGTTGTTCGAGCAAACGACGGCGAGACGGTATCGCACGAGCAAAAGACCGTCTTTCCTCTCTCTCTTGCGCCGACCCGTTTATCGATATTTTCTCCAACGATGCAACGCCCACGAACTTTCCTCGCCGGCACGAGGCACAGCAGAGTCGCGTGCACCCGCGCGAAATGTCTTTACTTTATGCGACAGCTCGAAGCACTCTCTCGTCGATTCTCTCTCTCTCTCTCTCTTCCTCCCTCTCTCTCTCGACCCGCGTCTCATTGTTACGTAGATACAGGTCGCGCACCTGGAGACCCTTATACGTTGCTTATCACATTCCCGTAAAAATCCCATGGGCGTCGGGACGGCCCTGCGTCGTTCTCTCTCCTCCCTTTCTCTACTCTTGCCAGCACCTGCTTGCATCTATCGCACGTAAATGGATGCATTCGTACAAATGGATCCCGGTTTGGACGAGAAGGTGAGAAAATAATGCGAAGAAGGAAACGAATAGGAAAGAGAGGGGTAACGGACAAAGAAACAAGACGAATGAGTAAACATCCAGGCACGTGATCCAGTGAATCTGTGCGAGCATGAAGAGAAAGGAGTGAGGACGGCCGATAAATATGCGAACAAATGGAAACAAATGGAACAGGGAGAATGAAGAAATGAAGGGGCGAAGGGATAAACGAGGAGAAATTATTTGATGAATAAATTAATTCGAAGGTGAACGAGGAAGGACGATTTTTTGAAACGGACAGAATATAAAGAAGTGAGTGAGTGAGAGAAATAAATAGATTGGATTTATTGCACCCAGGACAGGTCCCTAAGGGCGTGCAACTAACACAAATAAGAACGTTTACGTAAATCATTGAACTACAAAACATAAGAATGAGCCCGAGTTAGCCGAGACAGTAGAATTTAAAGACATATAACAATGATAAACATAAACAAAAGAAAAAGAAGATAACCTACAACAGAGAGGGAAGAGAGAGGAAGAGAGAGATACGCAAATTTTGTTATCCTATGAGAGAAATTCTATCCATTCTACCCGAGCGTACACATGTTTCTACATTTTTTCACACCCCAGACATACAGTATTCTCGTCGCGCTCCAGTTACCGATTACGAGACGTCGAATCGAAAGTACTCGCCCGAGAATTAAAAGAAAAGAAGAACCGTCATCGAACTGCAAACAATTTGCTTCCGGAATATCACTTGGTTAAAATGCGCGCCAAACTATGGACGAATTCTCCTAGAGTGTAAAATTCGCGTGCGAGCAAAGACGAAGTTTACGCGAATTTCTCTCCACCCCTCACCTGTTTCCGCTAATTTCTTTTGAAGATGAGACCACGAAAAATTCTGTTTTTGTTCTCTCACTGGCGACCAGAGGTGAACGGGGGTGGTTAATGGCGGAGGAAAATTCCATTTAACAGAAACGTTCGCTCTCGTTACGCGAGGGTAATTTGTCTGATTAAAACGGGCCACTTCTACTCGCGGCTCAACTGACCGTACGGTACCTCCCCTTTAACCTTCTCGCTTTCTCGGAATTTTTTCGTTTCTACTCGATACTCGAAAAGATGAACTTGTTCTTACCACGAGACATGAAAAAAAATCGGTGGAAAACTTAAGGATCCCTTATTTCGGTTTCTATTATATTCTATACGTTACATCCCTTTTCTTCGGGCTGTATGGTGTTCTCTTTTGATACTTTCCTTCTCAACGGGCAGGAAAGGAAAGCTGCGAGCCATTGGCTGATACCAGGAGCATACTACTACCGAGCGGGGCCCCTATCTTTAACTCACGGATATAGAGAGCAGAGGGTGTCGTCCGATATCGTACCGTGTCGCCTACCTTCTTCTCCCATTGGAGAACGTAGGGCACTGGGTGCTCACCGGGGAACTCAACGTGACAGTTGAAGACAACGCTCTCCCCCAGGATAGCCGTAATGTGTACCGCGTCCTGGTGACAGAGTCCTGGAACAGAAAATCAGAAGAATATTTTAGAATATGTAGGAGGTCTGCGGCACGCGTAATTTTGTTCTCTCTTTGGAACGTTGTATTTCGACGGGGGATAACCAATTTAACGATAAAAGGCAGTTCAAGTCATTCGAAAAGTTTACGTTCGTGAGGAACGGACATTTTTCCTTGTAACGTTGCGCTTTTATGTAATTGAAGGTAAAGTACGAATGAAGAGTGTGAATTAAGATTCAGAGTGCACTCCAGTCTCCTCCCTTTTTTGTAAGTATACATTTTCTCCGGCATTCTGAAAGGTATAATTAATGTGGAGCGAAGAGTTATATAAATTAAAAAGACACGCGGTGAAGAGAGGATCGCTTGACAAAAATATCCGTGCACTTCATGAATCTTTTTTCCGCCGGTCTCTAACGGATTAAGCTTCGCTTTTCGCGTACCCCATTAATCCAGAGATATTTTATGTGGCGTTGAATACAGTTTCTTTCACTTTCCTTCTCACTCCTCTCTCTCTCTCTCTCTCTCTCTCTCTCTCTCTCTCTCCCCCCCTTTCTCTTTCTCAATAGCTCCTATTGCTCTCCATTCATGGCAGATAATCGCAAGAGGATTTTGAAGGATGAAAAATTTCACTACACTGAGAGAAAAGTATATGATATATCTAACTATAATGGCATAGTAAGAAAATTATGGTTGTAAATATCATATTTATGGTAAATGTTACCATAATGTCGGTAATAATTACGATAGAGGCATAGTATAACCAACTATATTATGTTTTTACCAAAAATTATGGTTGTTTCAATCAAAAATATAGTATGGTTGAAAATATAAAATGGCAAGAAAAGTAACTATTTTATATAGTCAATATTACCAGAATATTTCATACATAGTGATAGAACTAACTATATTCACATAGCACATTTTACTATACATATGGTAACAAGAACAAAAGTAATAGTTAATAATATAACCATTTGCATAAATCGTTCATTCTACTATATTTTCTATGGTTAAGTGAACTATAAAAATATGTTTGGCGCCAAATTTAACTATAAAATATAGTGAGATTATAGTAAACCCAACCATTTTTTTCTCTCAGTGTAGGAGATCTCGACATTTTTTGCCGAACCTCGCTAAGTGCGCAATTAAGTCTTTCGGGATGAGTCCCTTCCCATGCATCGTTCGCGTCAAGGATATTTTTCATAGGAGACGCGGCATTAACGAAATTAAAATTTCACCCGGCAATTCTCCTACGTTTCCGTTTCATTCGCACAAGCCACCTGCACGGGAAGTTCGTAATTTCTTCCCTGCGACAAGAATGAGAGAGGAGAGGCGAGAGAAGAGAGAACGAGGATAGAGAGGGAGAGAAGGAGAAGCTTCTAATAATCGAGCGCAAGCGGGAAAGGGCATTAAAAGTCATTAAAGGTGAATTAAAATCGTGGTCTTTCGCGTTTTATCCACGGTGAACTTGGAAAGGCGGCTTGCGCAACGCGACGAGCTAAGAAGAGAAGGAAAAAAAGCGAGAAAAGTTTTGGAAGGGAAAAGGATATCGAAGAAAAAGTTCTACACCTAGCAGTTTGTAAAAAGTGCGAGTGTAAGTTTCGCGATTATACGTAAGAAGGCGAGGGAGCTTCTTATTTCACTTAATCACCTGAATTTCAATTAACAACCGATTTAACTTGCGAGAATAATTTCACGTTAAGGAGGCGGGGAAAGTAGTTTGAATAAGAAATTATCCCTTGGACGAAAGTATAAAGGTAAAGATAAAATATGACTGCTCAACGAATTACTTTTCCGCTTGAAGCGACGAAAATTGTAGACGCGGCTTGCGAAACGGTTTACGAGCTTTACAAGAATTTCACGCTTGTAATAATTAATATCGAGGCACGGATTTATTCTTAAAAAAGAAAAAAGATTGTTTATTTGTTAGCTAAAAGTGCAAGGATATACATTTCTACATGTATTGCAAAGAGTAATTCAATCGACTAAATCAGTGGTTAGGGTGGCGACACTCGCGACAATTAACACAGGTTAATGCGAATCACTACCTTTAGATAGACGACTTGACTCTCTCGAAATGACTCAAGACCAGAAGTCAATCCGCTTCGTCTCGCCTTCTCGACTTCTCGCGAGAAGTTTTGGCAGTGGCGGAAGCCCACAGCAGGCAGGAACGACGCACCGCGTCTACTTTGTACCCCCCTAAAGAAACTTTTGAGAGCCCACGCGAACGTCTGACGTCACGACGTCGACAAGACCGGCGCCAAGTGCCTTCGGAAAATCCGCCGAGATTTTCGCATTTCCGCGCCTCGTCCGACCTCCGCGTAACATCGAACTCGAATAGTTCCCAACGATTCTGCGAGCTTACACTTCCATTTCCTGGGAAGAACCCTCGAGTAGGAGAGGATGTGAAATTCTATAAATTCATAGCAAATTTTACACTCGTGACATAAACGAAGTATTTTCAATGGGCAGGAAGCTTTCCTGGGAGAATTTCGAACATTTTGGATAACTCCGGAGTCTTCAGTATTCCTCTGTGCGTGAAATAGAAATTCTTTATCGTGTAATTTAGTATGGAAATAAGGCTGTAGCTAATAGAGGCAAACGTAGAAAGCAAAATATCTTTACATCGATTCACTCGTCCTCTCTCTACACATACGTCCATTCGATTTGGTGACATAATTCCTCGTCGAGCTCTTGTTCTTGTTCTCCTTTAAGTGCTTCACACGAAACCATATCTATCCGCGTGCATACATATGCACTGCGCATTTCTAATTTCGTCCTTTCCGCTTTCCTAATAACTTCCAATTTCCAGAAACTGGCGAAACGTGACGGGCTCGAAGGGAACGCGGCTAAAAGACGAGGAGACTGAGAAGGAGGGTGTGTCGGTGCGAGGGTGAGCGTGCGAGAGAGAGAAAGAGAATTTGTTAAGCCCCCTGCTCTGCATTTCGAGGGTCACCGCCGAGTTCCTGAGGTCCAGATTTCTGCTACCATCGCGAGTCGGAAATAACGTCCAACGTCGTCGTCCAGTTATAATCCTATGAACACTCCGTAAAGAGGATGTCACCGCGTTCTCACGAAGCGTCGTCATTCCGCTTTGCGGCGGGAATCGTGAGGCGCGCATCGCTACACACCTGTGACCCTTGTGGGCCTTTTCCTTAATGCGTGGCCAACTACGCGAGATAGGAGGAGAAAGAGGAGGAGGAAGAGGGTCGTTGGTACAGGGCGGTGCTTCGCGTCACAAGTTCGCATCAAAGGGCTCACCTCTCGCATGTTCCATTGTAACTCTCCGCTTCTCTCTCTCCCTCTACCTCTTTCTCTCTCCACCTTCATCCGCTTCTCAATCTCCCTGCTCCTCTCTAGAAACTCTAAATCCCTATTCGTCCATCCCCTTCCCGGTTCTCTCGTCCTCCACTTTCTCCTCTCGTGACTACCCTTCATTCGCACCAGTCGCGGCCCGCCACGCTGTTCCAGCCCTGGAAAGCTGTTGGCCGAAACCTCGCAAATTCGCTACAACTGCGGGAAACACGCGTGTCGCTTCCATACGTTGGCGGTGCCATGGGAGGCAGGCGAGGAGAATGAAAAGGTGGATAAGGGAGGGTACGATGAGAAAGGGAGATCCATTCGAATAATGGATCCGACTTTGATATCTATTCTCTTTGACGTTCCTTGTGAGTCGTGATGCATGTGCGGCGCAGCTGCATTTTTTCACGTCACCTTTACCGCCGACTTCTTTGCTTCTGCGCTCGTTGTCACCGCGACGACGACTATCCTTTTATTCTTTAAACGAGGGAACAAGTGCGACCGCGTGGAGTTGCATATTTCCACGTGTTTCTGAATTCATATTTTTGGATAGGTCCCTCGTCTTCTCTTATACATTTTGGAGATTCGAATTTTCCACGAGTTCTGGTATTCGTGGGAGAGGAAAGTGAACCCAAGAATTTTGTAAGATGCTCGCAAGTTAAGTTCTACATGCGAAGTTGTCTCTTTAGCTGTTCCTCGTTTCTTATCCAGGTCCTCTTGGGCGATGAACTGGCTAGAATTTTGTCTACCTACAATTTCTCCCTTCTCCTTACATACTCCTGCTTCTCTTTGTCGTTTCGAGATCCAGTGTTATTCTTTTCGCATGCGCTCGTCGTATCATTTTTCTCCATCTACAAGAAGCTCTTCCGTTATCCTTCTCTATTGTCTCTTTCTCTCCGTCTCTCGTTCCACTCCTCGCTGAATTTCAACCTGCGCGAGCAAATTCACTTCTCTCTCTATTTGTATGTGTGTACAGCGTAGTTTGCATTCCGTCGGGTCGAAATATTCCTCGCATTACTATCGATGTACCCGGTGTGGAAACACGATGGGGTAGACCGCTACCGTCGCTGTTAGCATTAATAGTAAGCGCCGTGACAATATTATTGATATTCGGGAGCGGGAGTTATCAACCGCATGGTACTCTCGTCTCACGGTGAGCAGGCTTTCCTATCTGTCTCTCTCCCTAGCACGAACTTCGAATCGTGGCTTCTGTTTATCTTCTTCCTATTCATCCGCCTTTCGCCGTTCAAGCTTCTCTCATTCATCGGACAACGCATGGTGCATGGTAATTTGTCGAGCGAATGTTCCATACGCATTTGCACATGACGTTATCGTAATTGTAATCCTCTTACTGGACGAAATAAGAAAAGAAGAAAGAGGAAAGGAAGGAAAAAGGAAGACACGAGAAGTTGCGGTAATGAACAGTGGGAAAAGAGGGTATAATTAATCGCTCTTATTGTTAGTTGTTATTAAATTTCGGGAGGAGGGTCAACCCGTTTCAGAGACACTTCGTTAACGCGAAAGAATTTACTCGCGGTACCCGCAAAACATTTCTACCGTGCCTTGCTCACGGTCCTTGTAACAGTGGTAATTATTATGCACGGGGAGCGGCATCCCTTCTACAATTCTCTTCACGTCAGAATAAAGGTAATGCCTCGCGCGCATAGGGAATTTTTTGGACAACTGGGTTTATGCGAAAGGGGTAATAGAAATGGAGATAAATGAAGAGAGCAGGATTGGGTGCGCGTACATCAGCTTTTCTCAAAAATTGTTCTGCTTGTCCGACGCTTTATTCAGAATGCTTAGCGTGGCGAAATTTTAATGTTTACGTGTAATTTTCCACAAGCAATACACCTCGGAGAGTCTAATGGAGGACAGATAAGGTTGATTTTACGAGTGAACTTGTTTTAGTAAGTTGTAAATTGTTTTCACCACAGTACCAACTGAGCGAAGTTCTCGAGTTAAGCAACGCACCGACGAAATAATATCATCGCTAACATTAAGATATCTAATGGATCGGTAATGTTAATTCACTATACTGTTCACAAGGTGCCTCCATTAGCGTAACGGACGTACCGACGTACTCGCACCAATAGGCATGACGTAATTATCTTGTACGTCCCTTGACAACCGCAGGCACTTAGGTACAACACTATCAATGTGGTACGTACAACACAAACATTAGTCAAGCGCTCGACCCACTCTGCAAAACCTGAAGCAAAGTCGTCAATCTAGCAAATACTACTTTTCCATAAGAGAAAATCACAATCAAATCATTTTCCGTGTCTCGTTATTTTAAACTAATGGACTCCCGTCTATATCGATAGTTTTCCTTGCGTCCTTCTCCACTTCGTCTCGAGCAGGTTTTTCCTTCAACTCTGCGGCGATGGAGTGCGGCAAAATTGAGCAGAAAAGGAGATGATGGCGTACAGAAAGAGCGACAACGCGTGCGCGCCAGAGAGAGAGAGAGAGAGAGAGAGAGAGAGAGGGTGGGAGAGAGAGAAAGGAAGGCAGAGAAAGAAGAGACGCCATGAGCCTTGATGCGGGCGCTCGCCCAAAAAACTAAATGAGGAATCTGCCAAAGAGCTCCCGCGGAGCGTGAAAGCAACGTAGAAAATTTTCTTCGCCGACGCGAGACAATGGCCCCGCCGTATGCACTCGTGGCGGGTTCCTAGGGGCATGTCGATGCGCGCCTACTTGCGCTTTACAGTGCGTACACGCAAGTGCAGGCGTCCGTGTGTGTTCGAAGGTACTGAAGAACTTGCAAATATATGAGAGAAGAGAGAGAGAGAGAGAGAGAGAAATAGAGAAAAAGAGAAAGAGATGAGAGAAAAATATACAGAACGAAGGAGGATAGGGTATGGCATGAGAATGAGGGGGTGAAAAGAGAGGGCAACAAAGGGAACGAAAGCAGAAGGAGCCAGACAAGGCTGGGGAGGGGGGTGGGGGGAGCAGAACGGAAACAAGCAGAGAGATGAAGAGAAAAAAGACAAGGGGAGAGTGCGACAAAGACGAAAGAGCAGAGAAAGAAAAAATTGCAGCACGAGAGACGAACCCTCGGAAGAAACGCGAAACGAAAGGGGTCGACGAGGTAGACAAAGGAGACGCGCGCGTTAAGATTAGTCGAGGAATCCACTCATACGATCAGTCGAATGCCATTCCGACACATTCTCATCACACTCGAGGCTCTTATCCTTCCACCCTCTTTCTCCATTTTTCCTTGCGACGATCACGTACATTCTATTCTACTACATCCACAATTTATCTATCATACGCACCCGTGCGCGCAGTCAAGGACGAAATTCTTTTGCGAATATTTGCCTGGTGCCTTTTATCTTTATCTTGTATTTCCGTGAAGAGTGAGTGGTTCTCGAATGAAATTTGGAGAGTGAGGGTAGGGAGGAGGAAATGAGGGACGCGCGGTGGGGTGAGAAGATTCGCATCTTTATCGCCGAATTTTCGAGCAGCGACGAGGCGTGAAATTAACGAGCCATCCCCATCAGCTCCTACACCATATCCCCGTGTAATTTAAATAGTTAAGCACTCGCTTAAATTCGGACGACGCGAACGCGCACACGGAGTCGGGGACCCCGTGTCCCTTCCACCTACACCCCTGCGAACGCCAAGTAAAGGAGGTAATGCGAAAGGTAAAGCAATTAACCACGACTAACGAGCGCCCGCGAGATCGCGGGAACGAGAGAACGAGCATCGGTCAAAGATACACAAGTGGGCATCCTCTTGTCGTCAATATGAGGCGGATCTCAGCTGGATTTCGCGCACGAATGATTTTCACAAGAACCGAGGTACTACGCGCGGGATGGAAAATAATGCGACCGAGGCGTTAGTGAAGTTCTGAAATTTCATTTAAGAAATTTTCAATAATGATCTTCTAATCGGAGAGATAGAATTTTAAAATTAGATGCTCTTTTGAAAAAAGTGACAAAAATTCCTTGGCTACTTCTAGAGTGAATGCCTCTGCGGAGTTATCAAAGAATAATTTTTCATTAACTCTTTGGGGTTAGGTGGGATAATAAAAACTGTTCCATCTGTTGCTTAGTTTTTATGCATGGTGAGATGTTTGTTCTTCCTTTAAAATCGTGTGTCTTAAAGAGTTGAATATTTGTAGTCTAAAGCGTACTCGAATCGCGCAAACCCCAACTGTCGTAATTAATTAATCAAGTAACTTTACGAACGACACAATTACCGAGGAAATGTCGAAATATACGTCACGAGTGTTCCTCTCACGGAAATTAGCGTTGCCCTTCGAGTATTCCAGACGCTTCTCTGCAAGGCTGAGTTACCGAACCCTCCCCCATTTACACTCGCAAACGTCGTCGAGCGCCACGTGTCGAGCGTGCAGCATTCTCGAGCGCAACATCGAAGGGATTCTGTGGTGTGCATCAAAGCTCGCTCGCTCGCTCTCAGGTTTCACCTAAGCTCGTCTCGCACCCTACACCCGATCGATCGTGCGTCTCGTGTTTTCTCTTGCGTAACGCTCTTTACCAAGGGCAACGTATCCCGTGGAACGGGTAACGGACAACGTTGTCGTTCGCGAGTTCGTCAGTCCGCTCGCCTCCCATCTGGCCGCAAGACTAACGAAGCGCCCAGAAATCATTATGGCTTCCTCCTTCTCCTCTTCTAATCCCACGAGGGAACGGACGCGGAGTTCTGTTACTTATGAAAATTACGCG
The DNA here is from genome assembly GCA_944319695.1 of Tiphia femorata. NCBI lineage: Eukaryota > Metazoa > Arthropoda > Insecta > Hymenoptera > Tiphiidae > Tiphia > Tiphia femorata. The sequence goes on from OX090902.1 coordinate 11,198,356, forward strand.
CGATGACTTTGCCGACGGTCGCTTGGAGTGAGATCCTTCGAATTTCATATACGGAGAAGATAATGTGGTGGAGGGCACTTTGGAAGGTAAATTGAAAAGTGAAGATTTAAAAGATCCGTTTAGTTTCCAGTCCAGAGAGACTGGAATCCATTTTGTTAATGAAAAGGTCTTTAATTCAAAATGCAATTCAAAATGGTATGCTTGGGGCTACTGTCCGATAATGAATGGCCTGGTTGTATTATGCGCGTTTCTATGAAAGTACTACACACCTCGAACCGAAAATTCTTCATGAAGCAGAATTTCAAACATAAATACGACGTCGATATTTTTCCTTCGGGCTTTGTTTGAATGCAAATTTTATGTGAGCGTCGGCCAACCGCAGGTATCGCTCGATAACGCGAGGAGCGAGAACCACTAGAAGACAAAGAGAACGAGAGAAAGCAAAATAAAAGAGAGAAGAAAGAGAAAGAGCGCGGCCGCCGTCCGCCGACTCCATGAAACAATTTCACGCCGCGAACTCCTGGGGGCGCACGACGCCACAGTTGGATTAATGGGAAAAAACACTTTAATTAATAGAGGCCCTGGTACCAGCCTGCAGTAATAGTTAGAATAAGTCGCGGTTATGCGAATAGTCGCGAATTTTTCGTGTCGCAAGAAAAAATTCCTACCACGCGTTTTTCGGAGTGTTATGGTGTTTATAAAATCCGCACGAAGTGCGTGCACTACGTTGCATGGACACGTCGAGTAAACAATGTTTACTACGTATCGGAATTTCGCAAAGTGCACTATAGAATAAACTCCAAAAACAGAGACCCAACAACAACAAAGATTGAATGCCCAACTTAGAGAAATAGAACAATAGTGGAAATTATAATCCCATATATTTCAACTTCACGATAAAATCCACTATAGATTCCACGCGCTCGTGCTTATCCTCCCACAATCGACAGAAAAAGTTTAATTTCGATAAAATACGCCCACAATAATTTCTATTCTCAAGTTCCACTCGAGCTTCTTTTAGCCAAAGGGATTACACGCGCCGACGATTTCGTTCCACCCTCGAAATCAATTTAAAAATTCGTCTGAGAAACGAGGAGTCTCGAGTAGGGCGGAGAAGAGCGGATAGAGGGGTAGGTAAAGGGAGGAATGAAAAGCGAGAGAGTTGAAGGGTCCTTCGCCGGAAAAACTTACGAAACGGCGGTAAAGCGGAGAGAAAGAGAGGGAAATTGAGAGAAGGAGAAAGACGTGGGCGGTGCAGAAGGGGCTGAGGTGGTGGAGGAGAAGCAGAGAAAGAAGGTAAGGGTTTGTCGGAAGGAATGGTTGAAAATAATTGGGAAATAAATAAATTACGGGCATTAGCCTGAAAAGTTCTTCGTGAAACGGCGTCGTCGACTATCAATACTGGTAGTCGTGCTATAGTAGTGGTAGAATGGTACACCTACTGGAGTAGCTCCAGTGGTGCCACACTACAACGAAAGGACGAAGGAAAACTACGAGGAGTAAGGGGGCGGGCCACTGCCGTGCAAGTGGCGATCACAATGGGTGCTTTTCACCCCTCGCCTTCCGCCCAACCCTTCGAGACTTAGGAAACTTTCTATATTAAACAACTTTTCCGCTAATTTCACGACTCCCTTTTCCTCTCTTTTCCTCCCTTCAGTTTGTCCACGCGCTTATTCCGCCCACTTTTCTCCTTTATCCGTTCCTTTCTTACCCCTCGTCCCACTCGCCTTCGCGACGACAATGTCCAGTTTTGACGCGGGTGAAAGATAGTGCAACGACCTCTCGTAATTCGCTTTGCACGTTTGTAATCATTATATAAGATTATTTAAGACGATAGGTGAAAGCGTGGTGCTCGAGTGCATGTCCGAGTGCACGCGTCTGCAAGAACAAAGGACGAACAGGCGCGTAGCGACACCGGTCCTCCGCTGCTGGTATGCGGCAGTCTGTTACGAGTTGCAACGAGGCTCAGAAGCCTCATGCGGACGTCTACGATCGGCGTGACAAACAAATATGCTATTTCTCAGTCCATCTAACAATTGTTCGAAGTTTTATCCCATATGAGACACTCCGTACTTACAATTATTGATAATCTTCATTCCCTTGGTGTTGCCCTTTCTCTCGATTGTCTGTTGAAATTGAGATTCCGATTGACAAATGTATGGCCGTCACCGTCATTCTGTTTAATAGCTTCGACGGAAGAAGATGAAGTAGTTAACGCAACGAAGTAAACACATCTGGTTCGCTTCACCTGCCAGTCCACCGGCGCGTGCCAGTGCGTTTAATGTCATGCGTTAGATAGTTCGCGTTTGCTCTTGCGCTCCAATTCGGAGGAGCTTTTACGGAGCGCCCAATTATTCAAACCTCGCACGGCCCCCCTTCCCTTGTGTATTCCTCGTCGATAAATCCACAGAGGGCTGGCGTCGAGCAACGGAAAGCAGAACGAAAGGTCCTCGAAAGTGAAGGGGTTGGAATCGGAGGATTGTCACGATATAGAAAGAGTAAGGGAGAGGGTCCCAGTTGCTCGTTAGCCTTAAATCTCGATGGCTTTGAACGTCGCCTGTTCTTTTTGATTCAACCGATCGCTCTAGGGCCTTCGCGTTTATTTCGCGAAAGAGTAGACGAGGAGGACGAAAAAGGAAGGTCGAATCGTGAAAAGGTCAGTAATGTCCTGTAGTTATCGAGGATTGAGGAAAGTGGCACCCTCCACTGTCTTTGAATCCTTTCGAATAACTTGGTTATCGTTATCTTCTCTCTCTTCTCTCTCTCTCTCTCGCTCTCTCTCACTCTTGCTCTGCGACACTTTTTTAATTCTTTCTTCGAGCCATACGCGCCCTGCCGATAATAATAAATAAATAAGCCGAATAGAGCCAATGGAATCATTGATATTCGATGAAGCACGACGCGCCACGTGGGGCGCAAAGTTTCTCTTTGCTGCTCCCGCGAAGCGGAAACGAAGCGCGCGTCTCTAAAGGAGGCTTGAGAGAATACCGAACGACAATTCTTAACGAACGCTTCCCCGATCGATTGCGGGAATAAGGAAGTTACAAAGGAGCCAGGAAGATCGTCGCCCGAAATATTCTCCTTGAATGCGAATGAATGCCTCCATTCATCCGAGAAATAATCGAAGCCTTCGAGAAACCGTAGCTTTCTTCTTCCGAGCTCGCAATTTCGATTTCCGATCGGCCAGGGAGGGAACGATCGTGTCGGAAACCGGATAATAAAGAGAATAAGGGGAAAAAGAAGATGAAAGAGAGAGAAGGAAAAAGGGTAGAAGGAGAGGGTGGCGGGAGAGCAGGCCATCCTTCAAAGTAAGTGGAAAAAAAGAGAGAAATAAAAAGTATCTGTCTTCTCGAATTGTTTCGAAGTGCGGATCGTCGTACACGCGTCACGAAGGTGAGTACCAAAGCGAGTTCAACTTTGAGGCTGCAGATTTCAAAAGTCTTTCTCTCTCCTCTTTTCTCTCTTGACTTCTTCGTCATCCATCTCTCTTTCTCGTCCCCTTCCCCTCTCCCTTCTCTCTCTCTCACACACTAGACGACCCATTCATCGTGGTAACGCGACGCGTCCGGAAGTTCCTTTCAGATTGAAACTCTCGCGCGTCGCTCGCGGTGCCGAAAAGGTGGTGCCCCCCTCGTCTCGTTGGCTGCGAAAAACTAAAGTCGTTGGGGAAGCGATGGAGTAAAAAGGAAAGACGGATAGAGAGGAAGAGACGCAAAAATCAAATCGTTCGAGGAGGACGCGCAAAAAGGAAGCAGAAAGAGAGAATAGATCGGTGAAGAGAATGGGTACCCGATATAGTTTTTCATGCTCTCTCTACTATCCCACTTTCCTCTTCGCTTTTTCCCTTTTTCCATTTTCGTACTTCTCATTTGTGCGCTCCGCCATCCCAAGCCAGGTCAAAGATAAAATTTATTACGACTCCGGTAATTACGTGGAACGCGTTACTCGCGACGTCGTCGTCCTCTCGAGGTCTTTTCAACGACGACAGAATACGAACGTCGCGACGTCCTGACGAGCGCGCCGCGTCTCTACTTAACTCGACGCAGCAACGGCGAGCGCCCAACTAAACGGACGAATGAACGATCACGACCACAACCACCACGATGATTTTTACAATCAGTATTTTTTTTCTTCCCTCGAGGTTGCGTCGTCCATGGTCTCGTTATCATATTGCAACAGGTGTTGTCGAGAACCGGAAGGGAAAATTTCTATGAACGCGACGTGGATGATGATGCTTGCAAGGGCAATGGGCTCGTGTAACAGGTTAACGTTCAGAAATCTTCCCCGAGATTCTTCCATTGATGCTTTATGCTTTATATTTTGTAGCCACGCGCGGGGAATTTGAAAGGCTTGCAAATGGAGAGGCGAAAAAGCAGTCGAGTGTTTAGCGAGTGGGTGCACGAGTCGCGTGAGTTTTTTCTTACTGGAGATCTTCTTAATGAAGGTTGCTTACAAACTGTTTCCCTCAATGCAATTTCTCTGGCCTTTATAATTTCGTGCTTAATCGTGAATACGGACATTTCACTTTATGCTCGTAAATGAAACGTAACTTACTTTTTTATACAAAAAAAAATGAGCTGCAATATTACCGTGTGTGGAGCGATCGTTAAATTGAACTCTCCATTTGCCTTTACTTCGCTATTTATTTGTCTATCATTACTTTACCGTACAGTTTACCATAAACATTAACCAAATTTTTCTACCAGAAATTTAGAAATCAGCCGTATGCCACCGACAGGAGTAACCTCGAACATCCACCCATCTCGGCCATCCAAGTAAATCGCGATTTCCCATTTCTCATCGCGTTCCCCTGGTAACCTGAGAATCTCGTAGCAAGGGGTCGACGACGATTAATCTCAGGTGCAGCTAACCGACATAATGGAGGTATGTATTTCCGCCACTAATTATAATCCATCTCGGTAGCTGGCTAGAGCTCCTCTTCTCGATCTCAATCGGCGTCATTACGTCTCTACTGCCTGACCCTCGGCACGTTGAGCCACGCCAAGCTAAGCAGGAGCTACGCCACCGTCTATCCGCCCGTGACGAGAGCTGTTCGCGTAATCGGCCGACGGATCGATCCATCGATCCTCGACTCGATAGACGATGGAAAGCTATTAGTGCGCCCCGATAGATTCGAAATGGTTAGCACGCGGGTGCTCGCTAATTGAAGTACGAGTCCTGGTACCGATAATTGGTACCGAGCATGGTACCCAAATCGAACAATCGGCTTGGGAGTTACAATACGAGCAAGAACGAAAAATATTCCTTCCTCTTGCTACGAGTCCATAGGGAAGGGCACGGTGGTAGCTTAACACTTTTAACCGTCCGCGGTACAGTAGGACCTAACGCGATTCTCGAAAAAACGAGAAAAGGAAGAGCACCATGGTTGAATTTTTCGTTACGCGTTAAAGCTTCAACCTGAAGTGTGCTTCTTTAAATTGTTTTATGATCGATCGATGTTCCTGGATCTTTATGCGATCTATTAAATTTGTCGGGCTGACGTGCGCGAAGTTAACGAGATGATTCCAACAAGCCACAAAAAGTCGAACCTAGAAATCTACCTACCGGCTAAAAAGGAAATCATCAACATTCTCAAAGATTGAAAACCAACAAACATCCCTTCTTCATTTCCTGTTCTTCTCGATGAATCCACTTAACGAATTTCTCAAGAAATTCCTTTGCAATGCGCGCTCAGGCACGCTTTATCGCCCAAGTCTCCCCTCGGAGAATCAAAGATACTTTCGCATTGAAGGAAGTTTTTTAATGGCGGAAGGAAAAGAAGAAGTACCAACGAGCGCGCTCAGCCGACGTGAATGACGTTAGTCGCACAATAACGTCGTTCAACGTTACCGCGTTACCGTTTCTCGCGATAGAGGGACAAACGTTTCCTCTCTCTCTCTCTCCTTCTCTTGCGCGCGCGCGCTTTCTCCTCCCTCAAATCCGCTCTGTCACTCTCTCTCGCTCCCACTCCGCCATGACACTCGACACACTCTGAGGTTCTCATTGCATCGGTCGCTCGTTTCACGCCGTTACTCGTTCACGGACGACATTCCATTACATCGCGTCTGCGCCTGTCCTCGACCCTCCTCCACGGCATCCTCTACGCCACCTTCTCTTCGCTCCGTACCTTCCACTCACCGTCCATCTACCCTTACAATGTCTACCCACGATGGAACATTGGATTTCAGAACTGACGATACGTTTCGCGTGATACGATACCAGAGGGCTATCATTGTTCCACCCCTCCCTCCTCCTCTCACCTTCCGCCTTCGTCATCTTTCGCCCTTGTACCATCTCGACCCCGCATCTTCCGCAAACCCCTCGTGATCGCTAATTAACGATCTCTGCTAATTGAGAGACGCGCAAGGAAGAGGAAGGTGGCGATAAGCCGAAGCCTACGCAAGAAACCCTCTACTATTCCTCTCGACCACCGCACCTGGCTTCTCGAAAAATTACTCGAAAAGCGTTCTCATTCACGAGCTATCGATCAACCCCTTTCATAGCTTCCAGCCTTGTAGTCGATAGCCGTTCGCGGCAAATTCTAACGAGCCGCCATTTCTCTTCCTCCTTCTCCTCCATCCCTTTTTCATCCCATCCTCCTGACGCTCTTCGACCACCACGCCCGCGGCACAATTAACGGCGAATCCTTTCCACCTTCGTTCGCCAGCCTCGTCGATTACGTTTACGCATACCAGCTGAGTGAGGGAGAGAGGGAGAAGCGGGGTGGTTCTGGCAGGCGCAACCCTCTGTACCCAGTCTCCTGTATGACCTGGCTTTCCGTTAATTTTAAGTTCTCCCGCGCCGTTCGACGAACCCTCATTTTGTTCATTCGCGGCGCACGGGTAAATTTGATTATAGCGCGTGCACACGAGAGAGAGAGAGAGAGAGGACAAGTGTAAATGTTGAAATTTCTCGTTAACCGTTCATTGTGGCTCTCTCGATACACTTATTGGCGATCACAAGAGGAAATTTGCCGAGCGAAAAAGCGATAGGTAGGACTTCAATACGGAGCTTAGCTAAACTAAACGAATAATATCGCTGCGCGGAGACCGTGAAAGGATATCGTAAGTACCGTTACGTTCTTCGCGAACGTCGCTATGCAACGATACGCGGCCATTTTCACGTGATAAAGTAATGCCGTGGGTGATAAATCAACGAAATTTACTTAATGGTAACCGGCGGCCACCTCTGGCGACGGTATCACTGGTTGCACAGGCCACAGGTTCTCATTTCATTTTTCATCCGAGCCCTTGGCACATTATTCATCAGAAAAATCCTCGTAGCTCTCTAATCTGAAAATCCTCTTATTCTAAGCCTACCTCGAGGCTGCGGTCAGGTCCCAGGATAATCGTGATAGAGAAAATCGTAAAAGGGCTCACCTGGCGTGACGAGTAGGACGACACCGAGGAGCAGAGTCTTCGCGATCACCAGTAAGATCCGCCGGAAGTCCCTGCGACACCATCTCAGCTGATGCGTCTTCCCTTCCTCGGTGAAGCGCTCGAGATTTCCTCCGGAAAGCCTCAGCTTCCGATGGTACGAGCCGACCGATCCGGACTGGACCCCTAGCCGTCTCAGAGCTTCCGCTTCCGCATCCTCTTCGTCATTCTGACGCCTGCACGAGCGAGAGCCCGCGCACGTTGGCTGACCGGACGCGAGGGTCGCACCGAACTCGGTTCTGCACGCATAAAGGAGAATCGTATTGTATAAAATCGTATTGTATTAGCGAGGCAGGTCAGAGAATTGATTCTCTCGGAAAAAGACGTTCCTTGATTCTACGGGGAACGTGCCTACGCGTTGCCGCGAAATATTGGGGCCCCTGCACGAAGCGCAAGCTCGTCATGATTGGGATTTGTAAAACCAAGTGACAATACATTTGTTTTGCCTTCCTTCATACGGATACTTGGAAGCTTTTGTTCGTCAAATTGAGCACAGGTATTTTCTACGAATAATTTACAGGTGAACATTTCAAATGTAATCAGTGATTAATCGTTGAAATCCCCGTGGGTCTTTTGGAGAATTGGAAATTACACGATAGTGATCGCGCGTAAATATTTTCAAATTATTTCGTGGTCCTTGAGCCGTGCTTACGCTCGCTTCTCAAACTCGTCAGCGTTGATCGATAACTCCCCTAATCAAATCGAACGACGACGTATCGAATGGAATCGCCGATGATGGGAAACCATAATCGAGCATATTTGAAATTATTATCTCCTATCAAACCGCGCAGCCGACCCAGATGAATGCATACATTTACAACGATCATTATGAATCGATGGGGCTATTGGTCTCACTGATGAATTATTACCGAGCCACTAATGAATACCAATAAACTCCTTGAATAGGTAATCGAGGATTACAGATTGCTAGGGAAAACCCTGAAAACACTGATTCATGCGAAATGCATCGACAATTATATTCTCATTTAAAGCCTACTTTATTTATTACTCTTTCGTCGTTCGACTATTTTCTTCGCTCCCGATCGATATCCCGCGCAGAACGTAGGACGAGAACCGTCTCAATATCGAGAATGCTTTCGCGTGGAAGTAAATGCACGTTACTCGTGAATAAACTCACCTGTCCTCGTCGTCTCGACCGACGTTCGCCTCCGGTACGTGGGAGCCATCGTTCTCTCTTAGGGAAAGACGAGTACCAGATGAAATGCTTTCGGAACACTGGGACTCGAGCCTTCGCCGGAGGTCCGTGGCTTGTAGCCCTCCTCCGCCCCCCATACCCCCGCTCCCATAGTACCTGAGACAAGTAAAAGCGTACAATGGTTGAGTGCAATGACGGTCCACAGTCGTGGGTACACACTTTTTCTTTTTACAACAGAGAAACCGTCTACGCATCCAGACAGAATCGAAGAAACGACAGATGATATTTTTCTGGTTACGATGCATCGGGTATCGTTAGAATTAATTCTCCTACTGTTTTAATCACATTATCAACGATGAGAGATAACAATTTTCCACTGACAAAAATCTAGTGTTAAATTGTAGAAATTTAACGAGATGGTTTTTAAGTGGAATAATGTAATAAGTGTTCGATGAATAATTAGAAGCAGGTGAAAGGAACGAAGAATAGACGACGTAAAATTTAAAGATGCGTCTGAACTGTTCCCTGTACCGCGTTGAACTGTGATACGGGCTTGTCTACAAAGAGCGTTTAGGTTTACGCGTAAACAGAGTGGGAGAGACTCTGTAGAAGGGGAAATATAAACAAACACTCGCAGCCGGTGCCGTTGAAATATGTATCTTCAAAAATTTGTCTGGTCCCAGTCGCAAACCGTTTAACGGTTACCACATCTTTTTTTATGCTTTTACCGAGGGTACCTCTCGAATTAGTACGACGGAACTAGAAAATCGACGGGGCCAACGATTAACATCTTCCAACTTTTACAATTCTTTCCCCCTTAATCGCGCTCTTCTGCAAATTACCCGTTTCGTACCTCCGCATTTAGAACTCGTAAAACCTAACGGTTCGTGACGATCTCATCGATTATTGCGTCGCGTGATTCCTCACGTGGAAGTGAAAAAAAGAAAGTCTTGAAAAAAAGGAACGTATCGGAGAACACTAACGGAAAGAAAAGGATAAGAAGAAAAGAGAAGAAAAGTGATTCAAACGAGGAAAAAAGAATGTTGACAGGAAGATAGCGAATAGATCTAAATTATCGAGAGAAACGAATTCGCGTGTGAATTGATCGCGGGACTTATTCGAAGTCGCTTGGTTATTCGTGATTGGCGTCCATCCTCGCGTAAACGTCTCCCGTTGATTTTATCTACGAGGAGGAAAGAGGAAGGAGAACGAGGGAGCATGGACGTGTCTCCACCTACGCCACGTGAAAGCGAAAACGTTCGTTTCTAAATCGAGGAGATCTCATCTATGGTCGGCCTCGCGCGGCAGATTCTCATTAGATCGCGTGCCACGAGGAGAAAACAACTCTTAGACAGGAATCGAAATTGATCGAAGATCCTGTCGCGAGATCGTTCCAAGCTATCGGTCTCTCGACCGAAGCCCCTGGCCAGACTCAGATTCGTTTGGGACGAACAGAATCGACAATTCCCCGAAATGAACTCTGGCGCATTTGTTTTTATGAGCGGGTCGTGAGGTGGAAGCAAGGATGCAAAGAAGCAACACGGATTTCACGTTTTCGATGTTTGCGTAGCAGCGCATCCGAGTTCTCGCCGGTTTCGCGAATATTGAGAAAATATCGGCACGCGCGTGAAAACCTATCCGGAACAAATGACGCAGATTTTATGCTAAATCATCGGTCTCGCCAATTCTGTCGAGCGCTCTTTTCAGTCGCAATATTGGAGGATCCGGTGCTTTCAGCGTGCTCACGCACCGTGTCAAACGTTTTCAAATTTCCCGCTCAATTTGTTTCGCGCGACGATTCGCCTTTGAATGACCGCACTTGCCACACGTACAGCGAGTTTAATCCGAAACCGATTGGCCGTTCGTTTAATGCGAAATATTTCGCGTGGTCAGTCGATTTCACTGCTCGCTGGAAACACTGCTGGGGAGAATAAAACCAAATTTCCTTCCTTTTTTAACTGCTTCTGAAGCTGAGCGAAAGATTTTATAAATGCGTGGACACTCTCTTTTTTGGTGTCCGGGACACGTGATGTGCATAATTGGTCGGTAGAATATTTGTCAAAAGTGGGATTATTTGGAGGTTCGAGAAGGCAATTTCGGAACTGAAAAATGTATTGTTAGAATTTGTCCATTTGTATCTACAGCCTTGTGATTGAAAGAACAAAATGATTGCGTAATACGCAGCGACACTGAGAAATGGAGTAATCGTTGAATCCTCTATTAAGATCTCTTTCCACTTGCGCCAAGCAAACGGCCATTAATAATTAAAATTCTTATTTGAAAGAATATCTCACCCCTGCCGCTCCGCCACCACTACCGCTGCCCGGATAGTCTGCACCCGGTGCCTCGGTTCCTCGCGAGCCTCTCCACTTCCTCCCCTTCCTCGACGGCCGCCACCCTCAACCACCGCAACAGCCTGCCGCTATCATCAACTGAAACACGCAAAATAAAGACATTCGATGAGCGTTAACGTTCGTACCATCTAGGAGGACGAATGAAGAAAAGCGGATTGAACGAAACGACGCATATAAACAAGATATACGTAGAGAGTAACGTTCACGAGGACGTTAAAAGGGGTAGTAGGATGCGAAAGGACCAGAAGGTGCGCGTGGATGGAAGTGACGAGGAATAGTGGAAGCAGGCATGGTGGGTCTGCTTCTACGAACTACGGCTCGCAGTAAATTTCAAGATATCGGTAAGGCAGCCCTTCCTTCTTTGCCCTCCACCACGCGTCGGTCGCTCGTGAACCGTAAAAATTCGATTTTCGCAACGCCGCAGCCCGACGCGTAAACGTTACGAAGGCGTAAAAGCTGAAAATGCGAAACGTACGCGCGCAAGGAAGAGAGAAAGAGAGAGACTGCATGCGTGTATTACGACGAAAGAGAGAGCAGGAGAGAAATCAGGAGCGTGCTCGCGTACGAACTCAAAGGCTATAAAATCGTTGGAGCGGCGAATCTTAAGATGCGAGGAAGCGAAGGATGGTAATGGACGCGTTTAGTGGTCCAATAGCAGGATGCACCTTCACGGATGAGGTATACGTCGCTATTTCCGAAGAAATTTGTATCCCAATGGTGATTCGACAGCTTATGATACCGCGGAATGAGCGTTTTCGAATAAAGTGTAGCGAGGCGCTCGCTCGGCAAGAGGTTGTGCACGAAGAATACGAAAGTAGCTCGAAAAATAAAGTCAATCTACGTAACATTATCACCCTCGTTCATAAAATTAAGGAGAAAGTATCGTATCCTAATTTATAACAGCGTGAAAATATTTGTAATAATACTTGCATTACGCGATACTTCTTAAAACATCCAAATCTACGAGGGAAGAATAAAATCAACGTCCATGGCATAATTTTCCAGAAATATAATAAACAACAATAAATGCCAGCCCTCTCGGTAGATTCACCTGCTATTCTTTTCGTTTTCATTTTCGCGCACTCGGGGTTCTTTGGAATTAGAGAAAAGTGGACAAACACGTAGAAATGCAGGGTGCATGACAATTCAGGCAGCGCGCGAGCGAGAGAGAGAGAAAGAGAGAGGGGCGGCTACAAATACCAACCTCCCTTAGTTGGATTCCACGTTGGTGAGACGTGAATCGAATTGATTGGCCGCGCACGTGCTCAGATACGGGAGGGCAATCGAATCAATTTAGATCCTGCCTCTATGCCTCCAGTAAGCGCGGGGGCTTAAGCGAAGGTAAAACCTAAGAGACCACGCGATAATAATTACGTCGTTGGCGTGAAAGATGGAGAGACAGGGAGGGAAGGGAAATAGAGAACGACTGAGACAGCATCGCGCGATCTGAGCGGGCTCCGCTAATGAGAGTATCAAACGCGGCCACGTAATTATTCGTTAGCTGCGTAGCTAATGAAACGCGGTGGAGGCACTTAATTGAGCAACGTTCGATACTGGCATGCGCAACCGATCTCGTTCTCATTAGGAACTCGAGAATCTCTTCAAGTATGCATATAAACTGTATTATCCTTGCCATTCGAAATAAGAATTAAATTTACGTTGGTACCTAAATGAATGAAAAATAATCATGTATCTGCGGATTGGCGTACATACAATATCGTCGATAATGGAAGAATTTTTAAATATCTGTGCTGCTCGAAGACCTCCAAATATATTGCCATCTCTGAACTCTGTCGACAAAATGTGTCCGATATCATGTCCGATGCAGTATCATCATTCTATCCGTAGTAAAAGGAGAAAATGAGCGAACTTATGGAGAAGTTCGCGGTAAGAATGTTTAACGGAAAGTGCTCGATCGGCGAGTGACGTCTACTCAGTGCTCAATGCGTTCGCCGATAGTCGAGCGATCTTGAAAGATCCTCGGAAACTATCGGCCAGAGGCCAACGGGCACGCGACCGTAGGAAACTTTCACGCGTTAAGGACACCTGAACTACTTGGAGAACCTTAAGGACCTCTGCTACGAGGTGCTTCCGGGAACACTCGCCTGCCGTATCGTATGGTTTATCGTTAGTGCTACGCTTGTTTCAGAGTAACGGCGAATTTGCCTTCTACGGCGAAAAGGGAAATTTCCAAAGAAACTTTCCATTAAGAATATAGAATTATTCGCAAGAATTTCTCCGAACTTCATAATTTTTATTCGCAATTGAAAATAACTCCTTTAACAACCAAAGCGCGAAACGAGCACTATAAAATTTTACCGTAACGAATAACCATCTACTGCCTCCCATATTACCAAACTCACAGAATGCTCCACTTCATCAGCCCAACTGCGTTAAGTTCACTAACAAACACGGCTTCCAGTACTCTCATTTCTACGAAGAAGAAAAGTTTCACGTTTCCTCGAATATCGCAGCAGGCTTCTTGCCTGCTCTTCTCCTAGAATCGAATTTCCTCGCGAAGTAAAGTCAAAGCTTCGACCACATACCATCCCGGACGGTGGCAGCTAAGGGCCGCGCGCGGAACATCATATTCCCAAGCGCGGAGTCACGTTTTATTACCCCCGTGGCGAAGTGCCTCGCCGACTGGGGCCACTCCCGATAGTCAGTTAAGGGATACTATCCTGACGATCGACTCGAGTGAAGCGGCAATGAAGCGTGCGACTACGTGGATATGTAGGGCCATACATAGGGCGAGGACGCGTGACTAGGACCGTCAGCACTTCGTCTACCAAAGGGGTGAGCCTCTTGGCAGAGTGAAGGGGTTGGAAAGGATCACGGGGTTGGCGAGGACGATGAGATTCGAAGATGAGGGGAGAGGGAACGAAGGAGAAGGACAAACGCTGTAGTGCTAATAGAAGGTGCAGGAGAGGGTTGGACCGGTGTTTGAACAATGGGCACATGTCAGCCGTGCAATTGCGCGCGACGAAACGGGCCACGACATCGTCCGTCATAACCCTGTCTTCGTGTTCCTCGGTTATTAGCGCCGAGCCGCTGGGATCGACCAATTTCTCCTACCCCCCACCACCTTCACACCCCTTGCACCCGCGTGTAGCACCGATCGCTTGTCCTCCACCCCTTCCACCTACCCCTTTCGACGCGTTCTTCCCCTCGCTATGAATAATACCGTCTGGGCATGTAAAGGATTAGGCCGATAAATTCGACCGCTTCTGGAAATTCGAGACGAGGAACGTGGTAAAGAAAGAGGATTTGTTTAAATGGAGTAAAGAGAGAAAATCAAAGGAAAGCAAGGACACAATGGCCCGTGAGAGAATGCGAAAAGAAGAAAGAAGAATGTTGGACTTTCCGAGAAGGAGCCAAAGACAAGGAGGAAGGGTAAAGTAGGAAAATTGCGGACTCCTCCCTCGCGGAAATGTCCACCTCCAAGCGACGAGGATAAACACGAGGGTGCAATCGTGAGAGCCTTAAGTTAATTACAGATGCTCGAAATCGTTTCCTTTTGAGTATTCTTAAACCGCGCCCACCTCCTCTTTCTCCTTCAGCTCGTTTCTCTTGTCGCTCGGCGTCGTCTGAATACTCGCGCGCACCTGCCGTCAGCGTCAATTTCGATGCGGACGAGAAACGCCGACGACGAATAGTGGTGGTTGTTAAAAGTGAGTCGGCGTTGTAATTACGCAAATTACCGGCGGGTTAATTGGAGGGGGCTGCGATGGAAGAAGGAGACGGGAAGAGGCGAAAGAGAGGAAATGGAAAAAGGAAGCGAGCTGAACCGAGCTGAAGAGACAGAGAGAGAGAGAGAGAGAGAAGAAAGGAAAAAGAGGATCGAGACGAAATACAAACAAGAAGGGGGAGAAGGAGAGAGGGAGAAATCGTTTCAGGTATCGTTGCTCTCTGGTATCCGTTCAGCAAGCTGTGATTGCTGGCGCGCGAAGGGTAGTAATACGAGCTTGGATGTCGGAGGGCGACGAGAGGATGAGAAGAAGCAAGGGAGAGAAATCAAACGAGGGTGCGTTCCCTCATTTCGACCATCTCCTTGGCTCAGTACGCGTTACTTGCTTTCGTCTGTCTGCTCGACGCTCTCGGTCTCTTCGCTTTGTGCGCGCAGTCGGCGAGCATGGATATTCAAAGGAGAAGAACCGTGAAGAATCGATTGTTTCACTCCACTCTCCTTCTTCGTGAGAAACTTATCGACCGAAGAACGCAACAGCTTTGCACCGCGACGAACGATGCATCTTTTCGTCGTACCTCGCGAAAGAGAATTGTGTAGGGGATTTTCACTCTCTCCACCTCTCTCGTTGATAAATTGTCGGCGCGACGAAATAATCCGTGGAGAGGATCTATCAATTCCGTCCGCTTGTCGCACAGTCGCGGCCGCGAGGCCAGTCGGGAGCGCTCGAACTAATTGGTTCGTGTAGAGTCCTCGTCCCTCTCGCGCCCTTTTTTCCTATCACGTTCCTTTGTTAGCAGCGAATGGCACGTTTGGGGGCTGTTGAAAAATTTGCCAGTGCGACGCGACGCGTCGAGGGCGACTAGTCTTTTTCTTCGAAAAAATTGGACCGGACCATTTCTCGTTTTCATTTGCGCCATTCTAGCGTTTGGAAAATTGTGCAGACGGACCTCGTGTACAGTTTTAGTACTGAGGTGTAGCTTCCTTACATCCGCCTGCAATTTCAAATTTACTTGTCAATAATAAAAGACGCGCTTGCGGATACAAGTCGAACGAACGAAGAATCGTAGTAAACGAACTGTAGTCGAAACCATTTTCTAATCTCGCATCAACGAACGGCGCCAGTGTATTAGTAAAGATGCATCAACGCCTATGGTAACTATCAAGCTGACACTTTGTTAAAATGGCCCGTTCAATCTTCGTCTCCCTAAGAGAACCAATTCGAGACTTTAGAAATGCAGAAGTTGTTTGGATGCATGCTGAGAAAAGAAAAACTGTAATCACACGCGACCTTGTGCTCCTTCCGCTGGTCGTCATCTCTCTTAGAGGTCACGTGGAAAATAGCGAGAGGGAGAAATGAAGAGAGCGAGCTTAGCTGCTGCTGCAGAGTGTAAAGAAAATAGCAGGGCGATTACACGCAGGTGGTAAAAGGCTCCTACGGTAATGAGCACGAGTCGAATGATTCCACCTATTTACGTGCCGAAGGTTCTCATCTTGAAAAGATCCCAAGGTGCTCAAGGAGGAGACAAGTGAAATTGGGTCCGGCCAGAAGGCAGATCGGATGGTCCGGCACTCTCGAAGCAGAAGACCAGACCCTCCTATCCCCGAGCTAGTTCCCTTCGACTAAATGAACTTGCCCCATACCCGTTTCGCGTGGCGCATCGAGCAACGCGACGACCTCGAGGCCTTTCAAGACGGCCAACCACGATGGTCCTATCCATCGTAAGATCTCTTTGAATGTCCTCGCGGCACGGTGATGAGAACGTTAATTATTACCGTCAAGGTTTCACCCCCAGGACGGCGAATCTTCTCAGGATGAAGGGAAAAGGTGCCGAGGTCACTCGATGGACGCCGGTGATGGAAGATTTTCAGAAGGAATCGCGGAGACCCTTTCCCTCCACCGTGCATCTTCTCTAAATTCGAATGAATAATAAACCGTGTAAGAGTTAGGATGTTTTTTTATCACTTTGTTCTGCTTTACAACCGCGTTCTCCATCGACGAGAGCGTCTTAAGGCTGACGAAAATGAACTAGCACTTTCGACTAGAGATTTCTCTTATCCTCCTTTAGTAACTTCGTCTTTTTCACTGGTTTTACTCGAACATTCACCCCCGTCGAATGAAACGTTAATCGAGCATACTCCGGGAACAATTCGATCCCGTTGGTGCTCTCGTCAGCTCGCGTCGGCAATTTTTAAATATCAGCAACCTCTTACGCCTCGACGATGGTTATTTAAGAGAAAACGAGCAAAGAGGGTGGGCCGGCTAGGTTGCCGGTTAAATCGATCACGACGTCGTTATCGTTGCCAATCGCGGACTAGTCTGGAAGGCCTCATAATCGCGTTACATAAAATGGATACCGAGTTCGCCCTGTCCCCTTCCTTTTCGTGCGTCTCGACATTTTCTCGACCTCCGTCTCATCGTTTTCTCTTTCTCCTTCTTCCTGCTCCTTTTGCCCTTTCGCCTGCCAACCTCCGCGGCCGACTAGCGCGGACTCTCGCGGAAGACTTAATTATTCAGTCTCAATTAAATCTGGCGCTCGCTCGAATTGATCCAATTATACGTCGGTCAAAGTCGACGAAGACTCCACCACCGCCATCCGCCACGCTCCGTCCGTCTATCTCTCCTCGTTGAAAGTGCGCCGGAAATAATCCCCGTGGGGCCAGTCATTTCCCTCTCTCGCTTCTCCCTCCACGGTACGCTTTTAAAAATGCAAGTAGAGAGAGAAAGAGAGAGAAGTGGTAGGAGGGAGTGTGGACTTTATCAAGAATTCTTTAAAAATTCAGAGGAACGATGGATACGCAGGTCGTGGAGGAACGAGGATTGCTCGAAACCAGTGTGTGGCTCTTTTCTCTTTTTCCATCCGCGGTCTTTCCCTTCCTCCAGCTCGCAATTTTTCCCGTTCCATCAATCTCTTTTATTCGAGATATTTCTCTTTTCTTCTCATTCTCTCGCACTCCTTTCTCCAGTCTTTTTTTAGGTCCACCGACCAATGGGAAATCGTGAATTTCGCCTATAATGGCATCGTAAATAAAACCTCCGAGCCTGCCACGCGAGATGTCGATATTGAATAAAATCCATCGAGCCTGTTTGCCGGTAATCCAGGATTATTCGGGTCAACGGTCGACCTTCCGTGTCGTCCTGCGAAAAAATATGGTCAATGACTCGCGCAGGCGCGTATCACGAGAGGGGATGAAGAGGGACAGCTGTAGCAGAGAGTAGCGACAGGCGGTTGCGAGGACGTGGGAGAGTTATATTAATAATGGCCAAAAACGCGGAAGAAATTCGTTAAAACGATTCGGCTCCTGTCGGTGTTAATCAATGCCCTTTACGGTGGATTTCGCTTAATCGGGCGCGAGAGTGGTCGAGAGTTTGCGTTTTGCATGCGTTCTTAAAATATAGAGGAAGGGGTGCGACACGAGAGTAGGAGAACGAAAAAACGCAGGAGTAAAGTTTGAAATATGCAAGGGCGAAATGTCGCGCGCAAACGGGGAAATATCGGAATGTCTGGGGGAATGGATTCGATTTGCGCCCCTGACGTAGGCTCTCTTCCGACTTCTGTGTGAAAATTTTAACGGGTGACATCTGCGGACGAGCCGGCGAGCTCGCATCGGATATTTTCACTTCCCACGAGTCGACGAACTGAAAGAAGTTTTTGACGACCTGCGTCGCCGTTTTTGACGGCGAACCCTCTTTCCTGCACGTCCGCAGACTCCTGGGGAATTACATTTGGCGAAGCGTCGCGATGGCACGGACATTTTTCGTTACATGCAAGAACCAAGAAATATTTAGTTGTAATTCGTAACGACCAACGCAAAATATTCGCAATGCGTTTTGAAGGGCCAAAAGAAAGGAAGGGGGATAAATTTTCAATGGAACTTCGTCGAATGATTCTTTACAACGTTGTTCCTTTCTCGTCGAACCGTGCCACATTCGGTGGTTCTTTCGAGAAGAATCAACGAAGTAAATGCTTCGACCTTCTTCCAGATTTGTACCGAGGAACGGCGATGAGTAAAAAAATGCGCAAACGAAATAAAATGACATCTCCATTCCGCTATCCTCGTCGCGTAAAAATAAGAAATACCCGTGGCGAAAGAAAGTTACCCTGCGGCGATGAGTAGGAAAAGAAAAAGGAGAGAGAGAGAAAGAAAAAAAGAAACGGAAGTGGAGGAATCCGGTGAGCATTGGCGCACGCAAAATAGAGAGAGAAAACGGGAAAGAGCGTAAAAGAAGGAGAGAGAGGAGAGAATCCACTTAATGCAAATGTACGCCGGGAATACTCCCGGTGACGCTTCGTGTATTGGAATTAAAAGCCACCTGGGAGAGGCAAGCCGCCGCCACCCGCGACGCCGTGCCACGAGGATGTAGCCCACCCCCTTCCACCCCCGTTCCTCCAGCCACCATCCCCCTGCTCGCCTTCGCACACAAGCCACCGCTACACGGGCTATAGGGAGAAACTATACACCCTTTATTAGTAGTCCTACCCCCTCCGTCCCAACCCCGTGCCACGGCAGCGGTAACCCAGCACCAGCGTATGTTCTTGCTTTTAAGAGACAACCCGCCCTCTAGCAAATGAAATTTCGCCGAACTTCGATTACCGGGGACACGCTGGTGGGAGAGAATGAGAGAGAGAGAGAGAGAGAGAGAGAGAGAGAGAGAGAGAGAGAGAGACAAAGGCATAGAAGAGGATAGCAGGAATCTAGCGAAACTAGCGTGCGCTCGAATGTACGAGGGTGCGCGCATTAGTGAGCGTGGTTGCGCGTGTACGCATAGGCGAGCGCGTACGCGCGCGGAAGCGAATATCGCGGTCGAGTTTCCTCGTTGTTGTTGTTGCTGAATGCGGAATTGTTTATGAACGACGTGGTACGCGGCATGGTCCCCTGGTACGAGGGGTTGGGCGCATCACGAGGGTTGAATTGATTTCGAACGAGGGCCACTGTGGAGAACCGGTGAACCATTCCGTTCCTGTGCACATCCCTCCCTTATTGTCTCGTCCAACAACTTCGAACTCTTGTAATTGACCTCCGTTCACCTGTGATCTCTTTCGGGGTTTATCGGCCAAAATTGTCTCCCTCCCTTACCTTCGATCGCTTCGGCACTCACTTTATTCGCTCGTTTTACGAGCCTCGATTTTCTCTCGCATTATTCAGCCCAACGTAGAGTGATCGTTTTAATCGTTGAGCCCTAGGCGATAAGGGCGCGCATTGATCCATGGAAAAAGGAAAATTGCCGAAGAGATTTAACATAACGTGCACGCAGTGGTCTGTCCGCTCACTCGAGCGTGCCATTAAAAAGGGAGGGGAAAAGAAAAGTGAAAAAACAAGACTTCCATGTATTCCACGAGAAATCGGCTTCGACTCGGCAACCACCGCCCTCTCTCGCGATGCCAATTTCGCAGCGACCAGCGACCCTTCCGCATGGGAGAAATCTAAACCGATACCACTTATGCGCCGCGTCGAGTCTGATTTTAATGATCCAAAGAGGACTAGGAAATGCGAAGAGGATCATTAAAATAATCCGACTGGTTGGCCCCGCGAAGACGATTCCACCACTCATTACGAGACCGTCGTAAACCAACTCTTCCATCTCTCCCTTTCTCTTCTCATTTTTGCCCTATCCTCGACAACGTCCCACATCCTACTTTCTCTCTTCCTTAATCTATTCGCTCACCTGAGAAAAAAACATTCGTCGAGCAGTGGGTTAGCGTCGCGGAAGAAAAGAAACGCCGTCGCCGTCATCGTAAACCGTGGAAGGGGGTTGGAGGCCATGAGAAGAGAGCGGAGAATGGCGAAGGGTGGAGAAAGGGTGGGAGAGTAAAAAGCAGACTCTCCCTATGCACGCGATACCACCGACTGTTCCCTTTTACGATCCGCGCGCTCTGCTCAGGATGGCGTGTCGCGAAAAACCGAGTCCTCGACTCTTTTAGACGCACGATACGAGCTGGCAACACGGAAGAGAGCTTTCCGCGGAGAATTGTGGGGAGAGGAGGGGGGTGGAAGGAATGGCGATGGCGGTGGTGCACGGTGGACGGCTACAAGTACAAAAGTATTACACCCGCCTCACGACCACCTCTTCGTGTACCCCAACCCTCGCGCGATATCACCCCTTCGGCGCGTCCTACACTCGCGCGTGCTCGCGTGATCCCGTGCGATTCGCGTGCGCGCGTCCGTGGTCTCCGGGGATTTCGAGATTTTCCAGCCGAAATAGAATTCCTTTGTCTCTGCGCCGCGAGAGCTCGCCCCAAGGCGACCGCATGAAATGTGAAAATTCCGTCAGGAAACCGCCCTCCTCTCCCAACCCTCAAACGAGATGACCTAAGAAGTAGATTGGGTAGCATCGATCTCAGTGTTTTCTTTCATTCAACTTTTTCCATTCTCACTTTCTTTGCTCCTTTCGCTCTTCTTCTTAATCTACATCAATCAGGAGACAGCATCGAGTAGACCCTACTAGATAGCGAATCGAGGATTTCGCGCGAAAAGGTACGACGAAGAAGTGGGACGAAATTTGATTTTCTCTCGTGAGAGACGAAGTGACGGGAGAATGGCCATAATTTACGCGCGCGAAATTGTCGGACGCGCCGATGACACGCCGTCGAGTTTCGTAGGGAGGAAGAGAAGGAGGTAGGGGATGCGACACATCATGGCGTGTGCGTGTCGGCGGACGGTATTTATGGGAAGGCGTCGCCGATATTTGTGGTACGCCCCTGCACTGTAAACCTCGATGCGCCGCTCTCGCCTTGACCGCGCTCGCGGCACGACGAAACCGCAACCGCCATAAAACCCGTCGGCTGAGGTCACGTAGTCTGTGAAAACGCTGACGAAATTCGGTGGACGAGGAAACGGGGGACATCGAGGAGAGGTCACTGCACGAGCGATATTTTTCTTTCCTCGTTTTTAGCCACCACCGAAAAAAGAATCAAAACGGAACAACCGATCCTTCGCAATCCTTTACACTGTCCTTTCACTTAAATCGTCCCTGCACTTCTCAGAAGGATCTGGGCGAAGGAGTTGACTGGCGTCGACGAGGTATGAATTTTTGAAGGAACGTCAATGAATTGTGTTTCGAAATTTATTTATGCACTAGTAATTACAAGGGCGAATTGCTTCATTGTATTTAGCAGTGATTGAATCGCAAAGTCAATAATTTATTTACGATCAGTTTAGCTGCGATTCTACTTATTGTAAATCGTACGTAAGTTCCAGTTGAAATAATGTTCCGGAACTCTGCGACTTGAGTTGTTGGCCTGCGGAAAGTTCATCGAATTTCGTAGTGAGAATAGAACTTGGAAATACGTTAAAATTACATTGACTTACACTGTGCTTACCTTCGATATGGGTTTTGAAAATGGTTTGCCTGGATATGCGAAAGCTTCCGGTTCTGCGATAGCTCTTGTTTCGACACTCAGTCGAAGTATAAGTGAAATGTACACCATCGTCGACAACACGAGTCGTAATATAAATACATTCATTTTCTTGTGTGTGGAGTCGTATGCATCCTGCACCATCGACACGCGTTTTACCATTTATACACTCCCGACTGTTTTTATATACAGTGCATCGCAATAGCTTGGAAAGTTTACTGATGCACGAAACACGAACGAGCCTTCTTTATTTCTTCTTTATTTGTTTTCTATTGCTGGTATTGAATCGCCCCTCATGCATGACGTAATTCGCTTCGCACGTTTTTGCACGTTTAACGATTACCCCGATATCTTTCCTCGCGGTTAACCTGTGTATACCTCCAAACACGTGTGCGTTCATGCTTTCTCAGTACGGGTCGGTTCGTATTTCGTGACACGTCGTAAACGTATATCTATTGAGGAAACTAGTGACTAATGCGCCCATCATCGCGAAACGTGCGTGTCCTTGATTCCACAAAACGGCTGAACCGATCCGGACCAAGTTTTGCGCAAAGATCAAGTGCGGCATAATCACCATCTGCTGATGTTTCATTTTATGAATGTCCATCTCGAATCGTTTAAAAATGGCGTCCATTTAAATCCTTCGCGAGTTTATACCATCAACGTCACGAATCCAAACCAAAGAAAATCCGAGATATACGCGTAAATGTATTTACATTAAGCGAGTAACTGCGATACTTCAAAACTTTTCTTTAAACTTCTTGCGCGAGCACGAATGGTGAACTCTACTCTCGCCTATCGCAAAACACGTCACTTCACGGACGAGCGCGAAACCCGAGCATCCAGCAACCTTACGGGGGTTGCTTGAGCGAAGCAAAAGCGCAGGAGGCTCTGCTCCCTGATTCTTTACATTTTTGGTGTTGATTTTACACAAAAGAGTTTACTTGGTTCTCTTTCTTCTCGTTACCGATTGTACACCACAGATTTCACATCTCGGTAAATACATCAAATCGAAGAGTAAGTTAACGACCTTCTCTGGTCTCTTCCAGATAATGCCTATATTCCTTGCATCGATAGTTTCACGATTTCCGAAACATGAAGTTCGAAGAATTCGGCCCACTGCTAGTCTGGACTGTAAGCGCGGGAGAAGAGCGTCGTACCTTTCACCGATTGCCGCTCACCCTCGAAATTTCACGTCACACGTTTGCCACTTCCCAATTGCTGCTCTCCCTCTTCTCGCCCAGACTGCTGCATTTATGGAAAGGTGCCGGCCGATATTTGCGGTACGCTCCTGCACCGAAAACCCCAAAGCATTCGTGAAGGAAGGAAGAAGAGGAGACCAGCCGTGCCGGAGTAGTCGCGCATCGCGGCGCTACGATCGCGGAGGCCGCAAAACGCGTCGTCACCGACCGCAGGATTCCAGAATGAAAGCGGAAACTGCATACCTGCTGTATGCTCGTGTACTCGTCGCATTGGCACAGCCGTGATCGGAGAAGTGGATGAGTAGAGTACAACGAAGAACACTTTTGAACTACCGATTCGCGCGTGATAAAATTGGAAATTTCTAACAGTATGCTTTGCTCATTAACGCCTTCGTGTCGAATACATATATAATTAAAGCAAAATCTGAATTACGCTTCTAATTGCAGTGGAAGAGAAAAGATTTTAACTACCTTTATATTATCGCTTTACAAAGCTCGCGCTCCGCTCGAGTGATCCAACCTGCATGGTGCCCGCGTGAAAGGACACGCTTCGAAGGAGCACGCAGACGAGGGTCTCGGTCGATTCCAGAGGCGATTAGAGTTCACGCGCGCTAGTGAGCAAATGCTAATTGATAAATGGATCCTGGGTAGTCGCAACTTAGGAGGCGTACCCGTGAGAACATTGGTGTACGCGAGTGCGTTTCACATCGCGAATAGGAAGGCGCGAAGATACGTGTGCGTCGGAGAACATTCTCAGAAATGGGCTTACCGTTCGCACGAAGGACAACGCGTTTATCCGCGTGTGCGATAAGACAATTGTACACAGGATTGCACGGCACTGGCGTGTAAACTACCTTCCGAAATGTCCTCGGCACAATCGCACGTTCTGGCACGGATACGCGAATACATTGGCGAGGAGAGGGCTCGCACACGTGCGAATAGAATCACAGGAGGCTCCTGCGGTAATTGCGGGACAGCACGGGGACAGTCGCACGCCCCAAATTATACGGCGATCGACACGCTTCGTGCACGGAGG
This sequence comes from Tiphia femorata, assembly GCA_944319695.1. Lineage (NCBI taxonomy): Eukaryota > Metazoa > Arthropoda > Insecta > Hymenoptera > Tiphiidae > Tiphia > Tiphia femorata. The sequence continues at coordinate 11,222,583 of OX090902.1, forward strand.
CGTGACGGACGACACTCATGCCTCGGCACAATCGCGCGTTTTCGACGATCCGCGAGCTCGCCACGATCGAATAAACCGTTGTCATGCGATTTTCCTGCTCTTACAGATTGTCTCCAAATAATAAGAGGCGCAAGATTACCGTGAGAGGGGTGAGAGCAAGCGAGGAACGATACACGCCCCGTGAAGCGTCCAAACGACGATAAAGTATGCAAAAAGAAAGGCGACGTCAATGATGTATTTATACAGGAAGCGAATTAAGAATGTAGGTCGTTTCGAGATACTTAAATTTTAATATACACTGAGAGAAAAACATTGTTGGATTTACTATAATCACACTATATTTTATAGTTATATTTGGCGTCAAACATATTTTTATAGTTCAATTAACCATACAAAATATAGTAGAATGAACGTTTTATACAAATGGTCATACTATCAACTATTACCTTTGTCCTTGTTACTATGTGCATAGTAAAATGTGCCATGTGAATATAGTAAGTTCTACCACTATGTATGAAATATTCTGGTAATATTAACTATATAAAATAGTTACCTTTCTTACCATTATATATTTTCAACCGTACTATATTTTTAGTTAAAATAACCATAATTGTTGGTAAAAACATAATATAGTTGCTTATACTATGCCTCTATCGTAATCATTACCCACATTATGGTAACGTTTACCATAAATATGATATTTCCAACTATAATTTTGTTACTATGCCATTATAGTTAGATATATCATATACTTTTCTCTCAGTGTACCTATCGCCAAGAAAGGGTCCTATCGTTAAAACGACACTAAAGCCCGTGGTAAGTTTTACAGATGAAAGTCCTGAAATCGATAATAGCATCGAATCTACACTTGTGTCGTTTTACTTTGTGCGCCAGTTCTACTCGTGCACGCGATCCTGTCGCCAGCTTTCGGAAGGACGACACTTATCGTCCTACTTGGGAACGTGGGCGCGCAAACAAGCGTGCCGAAAATGAGGATCGATTTCACCGCGGCGCGTCGGGACGCTAGGACGTCTCGGCCGAGAATCTTGGGATGATTGAGCTTTCCGTGGTTTTCCGAAAGGGCCGCCGCGCCACGAAACCATCGACGAAAAGGATGAATTCCGCGCATTCCCGCGTGCCGATCGTCCGATCCGCTTCTACTCCCGTCGAGCGATCAATTCATCCCTCCGCAAATTGGATTCCCACTCCCAGCCTTCGCGTCGAAAGGGGGTTGCTCACGCCTCACGGCTGAGTCCTTTGACGGCCAATCCTAAAGGATCCACCGGCCGAAGGACGCGGAGCGTAGAAACTCGAGAATTCCATCCCGGGAAAAGGTAAGCCGTGTCGCTACACCCGCAGAACACACAACCAGCCACACAGAGAAAAAGAAGATGATTCGCGTTTATGAAGAAACGATAATTCGACGTTCGGTGTCCTTGGATGCTGTTAATTTTTCTGCTTTTCTTGTCCAACCGAACGGACAATCTTAAGTGGACAATTACATAAGGAAAAGAAGAAAGATCTTCGTAAGAAAAATGTCGAGTCTGCCTTTGGCGTGAATCGTAAGAAACGACGAAGCTTTTAATAGCAGGAGACCACGTAATAGAAATCAAAGAAATGGAAAGTGAAAACTCATCGGGACGTTTATGACTCTGCCTTTGCATATGGAAAGCAATTAATTTGTCACTATCCTCTTGTCGACAACTCATCATCCTGCCCCCGATAAAACGTTAAGCACTTTTCAATCGGGATTCTTCGTTCATCAATTATCCAACACGCTGCTCGTTTTCCCTCCGACGAACATTCTCTCTTTTTTGTTCGTCCCTTCCATCCTCCCACGTACGTTCTACGTCGATCCTTCGGCGAAGAGAATACGCAGAAAATCCAAAGTGTTCTCATGAAGTTTTCACCGACGCGTCTCGTCGTCGGCGTTCGCATGGAGGGTGCAAAGAAGGGTGGCCGCCCTCACTTATTCATCCCCCGCAATGGATAGTAAATGCGACTTCCTTTTCTGTGCCAAGAGGGTGGAGAATTCTAAGGGTTGGAGAATGTCGATCGACGAAACAGAGATAGAGTTACGTGCTAGTTTATGTAGCTGCAATTGCATTGGTTAAGAACGAAACAATGCGCGGTAACCTCTTCTCTCGAGAATCGAGAGAGCCGTGGAATATAGAGAATTTTAAGATGGTATATTCTTGATGTATTACAGATTTAATTTGTTAGTTATTAGCAAAGAATAAAGATGGAGTGCCGGATTCTTTCTTTAAAGGAAACACTATTATAACGCGTAGTAAGTCGAACACCCTTGCCAAACAAATATTACCAAGTATGGTTTGTAACGTTCATTTGTCTCGAATTACATTTCAAACTCGTGTAAACATTCGAGAGATTCACTCGGTGAAACACAATCTGAAGTAAACGATCTTCCGAAGCTGGCGAGGGCGATTAAATTTCCAAACAAGCGAGCGGTAATTAGATAAATCGTGAAACGTTATCCCTTCGCACACTCGTGCCGAGAACAATTAGGGCGAACGATAAAGTTCGAACAACAAACTACCCCTCACCTCTACGGATCTATAACAGACTATCCCTTACTGGAGAATTCTCGAGTATCGAGATGTATCGAAACTTTCAGTGCCCCGGGGAAGGAAAAATCCTGTCGCGTACTTCAGTGTCCACTACCGGGGACTGCCTTTCTTTGCGGGACAAGAAGATGTAAGAGGAGATGAGAAAAAGAGGAAGGTGCACGGTGAAAAGTAAGAAGAGGAAGGAGACGTCGACTGTGACGAGCTCTGCGAGCACGAGTGAGTGGACGAAGTTTAAGAAAGCGTTCTCTCGAGAAACGAAAGAGCGTCGAAGAAAAAAATCAGACGACAATGGAGAGAGAGAGAGAGAGAGAGAGAGAAAATGAGAGAACGAAGGAAAGAGAATAAACTTCTCTCGCGATTGTACCTCCTTCTACGACTCCTGCTCCTTGCTCCCTGCGAGAGAATAAAAGACGCGAGGACAATCGTCGACGTACAATGAGAAACGAGTGTAAGAGAAAGAGAGAGAGAGAGAGAGAGAGAGAGAGAGAGAGAGAGAGGCAGAGAAATTGAAAAAAGAGAGCGAGAGAGTGGTGAGATAGCAGAAGTGATGAGAGAAAAAAGCGGTATAGACGCACACGGTGCGACGTATCGCCACGAGTGAATCCGAGGAAAGCCGACGGCGGCGAGTGAGCGCGCGTAAAAGCGAAACGGAAAATCCTGCTTCGGGGTGGAGGAGGGAAAATGAGAAAGAGAGATTGAGAGAGAAAGGGAGCGTAGACATAGACAAAGGCGGTGGACATCTCTCTTCATCGTGTCGGTCAGCAGTCCCGTGGCTGCAATTGAATCGAACGTGCCAGGGGAGGAAGTGCACTTAGCCGTCCCGCTTGTCTCGTCCCGCTTCCGCCCGCACGTTCATGTCACGGGGTTGGGGGCGGTGAAACGACTTTGCAGAAGGGAGGTGCAGAGGGGGAAGAAGGTGGTAGCGCAATAACCGTTGTCTGAACCGTGACGAGAGCCAGGAACACCGAGAAGAAGCTGGCGAGACTTGGGGGCTGACTGGAGCAGGGGGTGAATTGCGAAGGGGGTGGATTACCCGAGAAAGAGGGAAAATTTACTTTCCTTCGCGTATTTCCCAGCGTAGAGACCAATATTAGAGGCCTCCATTGGGTCACCGGATCATCACGCTTCACCGCTTAGAGTCTTAGAGCTTCACCTCTGGATCAGAGGTCTCGGTTGTTTTCGGTATCCTTGGTCAGGACTCGTTCGAGATGGTAGGAATTGTTTTTTTCATGCTCGTTGAATTCTTTTTGGTATTTCTCCCGAGACCCCTCATTTCCACTCCTGTTAATCCTTCTTACGTAAAATCGAATGCTACAGCACAGAACATTTTTATTTGCAAATGGCATAAAACTGGTGGCAGCGAAACAATCGTTTCCTTTCGATATTTACGAGTGTCGGTTGCTTCTCCTTCTTACGGAGAATGCACGAGAATGCGAAGTAATAAAACAGTTGTTCGGTTAATAAAAGTAAAAAAAGAAAATATTCAGTTTACGGCAACTCTTCTTGTTTCCGACAAAGAAATTAGTAAACGAAGAAGTAACCGGCGAACAGTTTCATCTCACTTGCATTTCCTGCCTCCTTATTGGCGACCGAAGCAACGACGAACGCAGAAAGAGGCAAAGTTTCCGAGAGAATCGTAAATTAACGATGCATTACACGACACGCTTACACGTGCCTGCGCGTACCCGTCTTTCGAGACGATCGTCGGGCTTCAGACACGAGTGGACACGCGACGTTGAAAATAGGATTTAGCTAACTAGCTTTTAACGGAGGATCGTTACGAGGATCGCCATTTTCCTTAAGTAGGACGAGTTCTCGTTTCCGCATCAACGGTAGTACACCGGCTGTACCGAACGGTGCCCCATTAGAATCTTATTCACAAGATCCCCGGCGATTTAAACGCGTGCGCGCGCACAACCACGCGTAAATTCCTAAAGAATCCCGAGAAATTCCTACGGGGAAGCTGCGCGCGACCGGGACGAGAAGAACTCGTGCACGGCTAATGCGAGAACTATGGGCTCGATAATAAATGAGGAATTCAACGGATTCCTCGGAATCGAGACGCGCTGGACGATAATCGTCGCGTTAGATCGAGAGTCGTCGCGTTCTAAAGGGAAATATGATTTCAAATCGAAAAACAGTAGAATCTGTCATTAGAATATAACCAAATGAAAATAAATTCTTCACGAGCAAGATCCTCGACGATTCACATCTTCCGCAAATTTCTATGAAATTCTCCGATGTCTAGATCGTATGCGTATCATACTTGCGCGCGTCCACACATCCATGGGTTCACAATCACGTCGGTGGAAACACGGATAGTCATGTTTAAGGTGTGTCTACGACCTGCCTAAAGCAGGCGACGCAAACTTACTTAGTCGAGAGCACAGCGCGCCGAACATAATACCTTGATAATGCCAGGAATGGACAAGTGGGCCGTCGTAGTGGTGCAAGCACGGAGTAGCGGAGGGTTGAATGGGTGGTGCAATGCTGAAGTAAAGAAGGTTTCCGTATAGAGGGTCGCGAGGGATGACTTAAGCGTCCTGGAACGATTGAGGCACCAGACGGACAGAGAGGAGGAAAGAGACAGAGAAGGGACGAAGAAGCACCAAAAGCAGAACTGAGAGTGAGAGAGAGAGAGAGAAAGAGAGACCTAAAACGAGAGAAATAGACGAACTACCCCAATGGAACTTCCGAGCGAGAGCGGAATGAGCGAGAAAAGCAAGAGAAGGGAGAAGGAAGGAAAGGGAAGAGAGATTTTGCCTAAGTTACGTCTTATACGCGAACGCGTTTAAATTCCGCTTAAAGGGTCATTAAGGCCGAATTAGGCGGGGGCTTCTCCGGCGAGGCGCGCGCGTCGCGACGCCGAGGATCACTCCGCAATCCTAGGGCGTCCCCGAATACGGCACTGGTACGCCCCTGGCCTGGCCCGTCGTAACTTTTGAATAATATCCCGGCGGAGGATCTTGCAGGAGGCAGGGAGTGCCTCGAGTACACGTCCTTTCGTATCTCAATGCGAGCGAGCGAGCGAGCGAGAGCGCGCGGTGAAATATTATTCGCGACGTGCATCCCCACACTCCTCTCTCCCTCTATCACTCTTATTCTCTCTCATTCTCCGTTTCTTTCATCCTCTCAGTCTGCCATCCCGTCGTCTCCATTCCGCCCCTGAACTTCCTCCTCACCTATCCGCCCTCCTCCTCCTTCTTTCATTCCATCCTTCCTCTTCCTCCACCCACCACCCTTCGCGTTGTCCCCGATTCAGAGTCGAGTTTTAAAGTGCACTCGAGTTCAGTTATCTCTCTCTCTCTCTCTCTCTCTCTCTCTCTTTCTCTCTCTGGGTTGCGCGCGTGTAGGCGTGCGCCCTGACTCGGCGGAATTGGAAATTGATACGGCACTGTGAGCACCTACGACGCACGAGGATATGTCGACGACCTCGTGAAATCGCATTGCACGCTGCGTCTGGTGCGTCGCGAATTCCTCTCGTTTCTCGTTTCTCTCTTGTCCCGGTAAGTTCGCAATCTTATTCGCGCTGTCAACGAGCAATTTCACGTCTCTTCGAAGATCCTGTTTTTATGGATATTAGATAATTGATTTCATTGTTTGTTTATCTTGTTGCGTGTTCGAGAATTCATGGGGCTTGGAGAAGAGGATGGTAGAAAGAGAGAGCGGTTGAGGCTGAAGAAAAATTGCACGTCCGCGCTAACTTCGATACTGATAAATAATCGGAATCGATGCTTGGATATACGTCGCGACGCCAGGCTCGGTAGTCGAGGTCGTGTTTACTCGCGGCCGTCAAATAAATCAATTCCGATAATATCGTGGAGAGCCGTACTCCCTTTCCGTCTCTGTACAGTGCTCCGTGCCCTTCCTCTGACGTAACATTGGAGAGCAAGCACGTTTCTCTCGGCAATTAAATAATTCGTCCGGGAATGAAGAGTATTCTGAGGTAATTTACTTGTACTTCGGAGTGTTTACCGTGGCGGTGAGATAATTTGAGATTTTTCATTGTCATACTTTCACGGAAATCATAAACTTTACAGCAGAATTAATTAATTCGGTTGTGCGAATAGATGATAAACTTGATCTATTCGCGATTGAACAATTTAGATCGAAGCATTTTATGTTTATTCTAGAACAGTGGGAGAGGAAGTAAAATATTTAGGTCGATGAGGGCGCGAACAAACATTTCGCCAGGTCGCAGGACGGAAGAGTACTACGAGGTACGGTGCACCAAACGCGGTTTTCAACGACACCCTCCGAAAATATATTTGAATCGCGCCCACGAATCCAATCCTGTTCGCGTCCATCTTGCATCTCATCCCATTGGTTCGTTGTTTAACGACGACATTCCTGGCCGCCCGCGGGTCGTAGGAGTTGAGTGAAGTCTCGCGCAATCGGGTGGTTTTAATTACGCGAAGGCACACGAGACGTTACGGTGCGGCGGATTTAATTGGTGGTAAATTTCAGTTATGAAACGTAAACATAATGGCGCTCGTAGCTGACGCGCTACGCGTACCCGGGCTGCGTTGTAATCCAAAGCTTTTGCCAAAATCGATTTTCCGTAAAGAGAGTCCCCCCCCCCCCCCCCATACTCCCGCGCACCGCGTCCTCGTTGACCATAGCTTTTTAAGAAAGAAGTCTCTATCGTTTTTAAATCCGTTTGTGATTCAACCGATACGAACTTCTTACGCGGTTTAAGCCTTCCATCGTCGATTTTCCCAAACAGAAAAATCGGGGTCCTCGAATTTCTTCAATATTTTACAAAGTTTTTTTTTACAACGAACCTCATCGTCCTTTCTGTTCTCTCCCTTTCTCTAACTTCTGTCTTTACTTTTTGCCATATTGATCTCTAACACACATTTTTCTCTTGATCTTCTCCAAAATTCGGCAACCCGTCTGCGAGCGACGACCGCTCGGGTTTGAAGAAAAATCGAAAAGGCACCATTCGAGCAGATTTTCTCGAGTTCGCCTTTACAGCATGCCGAGTCGTTAGCGCTAATTACAGACGTGCGCGTATTTAGAAGAAGGGTACAAACGTGTTAACCAGGCAACGCGTGTCGACGCTCTGTGCTCTCTTTGCCACCTCTCCGTTTCTCACCCCCCCCCCCTTTCAGCCTCTTTGCGTCTCGTCCGCTTCGTTTCTCCGTCGACTGACCGCGAATTATCCACCCCTCTCTCGCTTTTTAATTACTGTCTAATAACTGAAATTGAGAGGCGAGCTCGTCCTCGCCCTCGTTCTCGGCCGACCCTTCGCTTTTCCCATTTCCTTCCTCGCGAAGGACCACGCGCGCGCCCGTGTTTCGTCGTCGTAATTGAGATATGTTAATCTCGTTTCCGCGCTTGGGGCTCAAAAGCGGCGGCGTTAACCCCACCCAGTGAGCGCAAGCCGTCTCTACGTCAGATCGATACGAAAGCCGTGCATGCATCGGTCCGCACGCCGCCGCGCACCGTCTGGCGCGAGCGGAGCCAAGAGAGACGCGTAATTGCGAGTACGAGAGCTCGAGGATCCGAGGATTTTGCAAATTCACGCGCTAATTACGACACCGTGGCTCTTCAGCCATGAGATTTAACTTCAGGATGATGTTAAATAAATAAGTGCCTTAATATTCCTGTTTACTAAAACTGCGAGAAATTCTTCCGCGGAAGATATAAGTTATTCGTGCAGGGGTTTGACGGATTTTAAAATTCAAGTTTCAAAGAGGTAATCTTTGAAAGTAGAACAAAGTCAATTTGGAAAGTAGAAAATGGAATTTGATGAATTCTCAATTCTGTAATGTAAAATTATAGTCTCTTACATGACGATCGAACTGTCGTTGGAGTTCCTTTAGGATGGAATGAACCCAATTCGCGTACTGCTTTTTATTTTCAACGTATTTTTGTCGATTTGAAAGACCCTTTTGGGCCTCACTCAGCTCGTACGCGAAAATAGCGGACGATGCTACCGCGTCCAGGGTACAATGTACACACTAACCAGATAGGCTCGCAACGCAATATATTGTGCCGCAACGTTGTCTTATCAAAACATTTTTTACTCGACGCATCTCAGCTTCCCCTCTCTTTCATTCTTTTCATTTCTCCTTGCATTCTCGCTTATTTACTTTCTTCGACAGACTCCCGCATTCTCCTCACTCTATTCGCATCCCTCTCTCTATTTTCCATTTTCGCTTCTCCCAGCTTCGCCATTCGTTCGTCACGTTTATTCAGTCAAATATAAATCCTCGCGGCATGCAAATAGAATTATAATTTAATGCATATACAATGCGTACCAGTTAATGGACGTCCCCTCTCATTCCTGGATTATATGTATATTTTTTTTCCAGCCGTCCCATCAGAATGAACAATTCTCTCGACACTCGAATCGACGAGACGACAAATGACAAAAAAATCCAATTAAAGTCGCAAGAACGTCATACTTCCTGTACAAGCGGCAATATCTCATAAATTGCATCTCTTCTTCGGAACAATCTTTCCTTACCGCAAAATTAAAAAACCATTTAGCACTGAGTCGCTTTTTCCTAACCTGATATTTTCTCTCGCACTCGATCACCTCGATGCTAACGTATAACGAGAGGATCGAAGCGAAAGCATAAAAAGAAACTCTATCAAATTTGAGAGAAAGAAGAAAAAAAAAAAACCAAAAAAGCAACGTAACCAAAAAGCAACATTTCTCTGCAACTCCAAATTTCTTCGACCCTACCTCTACGACTAGAAAAAAATGTTCCCTCGTCCACGAAGCTGATACGTTCCGATTGGTGAAACACGCTAACAACAACGACACGACGGCCACGGCCCTGAACGATCAATCGCGGGGAGGCGATGTTCGTTGGCGAGAATCGGCCTTTAACGACGACTCGTCACGAGAGCCCGCGGAAATGAGAAACGAACTCGTTAACTGGCGTAGCTGCTTCCAACGTGCACTCGTACAGCATGTGGATGGGTGTGTGGACGGATTGGCACGCGGGTGTGGGTCAAGTTGTGTGTTAGCGAATGACGATCACTCGCGTATACACGCGCTGCGGGCACACCAGGAAGAGAGAAAGAGAGGCTTATCCAATTTTAAACCGTGGAGGTCAGAGTTGCACGATAACGGGGCGCGCCACGACGACAGTCGGGCAGACCTTCAACCTTCGACCTACGAAATCTGACCCGAAATGCTATCGCGTGCCACGATGGCGAAATCAGCGCGACCTCCAGCCTCCTCCTCCACCCGCTCGCACACCATCCCTTCTAGCTCCGTCAACCCCCGGAGCCACCTCGCTCTCACCCACTAAGACGTAATGTCTCGCGAACCGCCACCGAAGGCCAGATTTTGTCTCGTCCTAGTCTGGAATTTCCAGTCCAGGGGCGTGTGGAAATAAAAACGGCGACGAGGCTTTGAATAAATTAAAGTTCAAGAACGACGGCCGTGGCGGAACTATTTTCTTCGACGAATCCTTTCTACCATGGAAGAGCACGGGCACCGACTTGTTTTCTTACAATTAGTAAATGAGACGAGCAATGGCGAAATTGTCGGGGATAGTGGAGATTGATTTTGAAACATAGTTTGTAAATACGAAGGATTCCTACTTTTTTTTTTCTGTATCGAATGAGAGAATTGCACGGGGATTGTTTATGGTGAAATTAAATATTATAGGCGACGTGAGTGAATATTATTAAACATGTTTATGCGTCAAGAATACATCGGTGCTGCAGTTCCGCGCGAGTTGCTCCTAGGGACGAGCTTCCCGATGGATCGTTCCCAGATATTGATAACATTCCTCACTCTGGTAACTGCTGCAATATTTTCGCATCACTTCTTGCTCGCGCGAACCATGCGTGGCGATCGGCAATCGTTTATCAACTAACGATATTCTAAAATATTCCACGGTAATATTTCTTCGCACGGATAATAATTCATACGATACAAGCGGAAAGTTCAGTACGGATATTCTGATAACCTTAAGATCACACGACAAGCTGCGACGTAAACTCGTTTCACAAACTTTCTATAGTAATTTCAAAGTAAACATCATTGCCGTAATGAAAATTTTGATAGCAGCCGAAGTAGACAAACAAGCGAGATGGAAGAGAGCAATGTGTAGAAATTACTTCCGGTAGAGTGAAAGGCAATTTTGCAGGGCGCTGGGCGCAAGCTAACCAAAATAATTCCCCGGAAGAATTTGAACGATCGTATCGACGATCCTAACAAAATAATTTTACTGGTCCAGGATCCCGTGATGCGCGTGTACGGCACGCAAAGTAATCCGTCTATCGATTTCCTCTTCTCCGTTGCTCCACCCTCCTCCTCTCTCAATCCCTCGAAGAAAGAAAAAGCTCGCGCCAGAAAAGGCAGTCGAGCATCCGAAGAGCCCCCGGGAGAGGAAAGGGACTTCCTGTTTAGTTCTAGAGTTTCAGACGAGCTCAAAAACGATCCCCTCTGGTTGGTCCGGCTTTTCGTGACGCCGCTACTGCTGCAGTGCTGCTGCGAGCCGCGCTCTTCTCAAGGAAATTCTTCTTTCCCCTTCTCTCAGATTTAACGATCGAAACTTCGTGGGATCCGTTCCTCTTCTCGCCTCTCGTCCATCATCGTCCATCCACCTCCCGCCTCCATAGCCCCTTTACCGTCTCCATTGTCTCTTTCAACGAGGCGCGCAAAGGGGCGCGCGATGCTCGATTTCGCCACAGTCGAGCGCCGTCTCTTCTCTTCTCCTCTTTCGCTCTTCTCTCCTCTCTCGTTCACCCTTCGTTCGTCCATTGCGGCCACCCTTCGCCTCCGCAGCACCGAAAAATTCATCACTCCCGATTAAAAATGACCCCGCAACTCCGTGTCGCCAGTAGACATCGATTAACATGCCTTCGCTCTTGAAAAGCAAGCGATCATCATTAATGGTCGGCCCGCTAAGCCCCGTCGTCACGTTACCCTCGTTAATGGAGAGAGAGTCCGTGCCATCCCCAACACCCTCGACGTTGACCCACGAAAAAAGCGTCTCGTGAAATAGCGAGTAAATGCCGGCACCGGTCACTTCGCTCGTTGCGCTTCCTCGTCTTTCTTTTTTCGTCCTTCGTTAATCGCGGAAAAGCACGTTTAATTGTTCACCGAGAGTATTGCCAACGCTACGATAAGATATATCGAGACGAACCTTCTGCCTGTTTTTCGTTCAATTGGCGAAGCTGCGCGGTTGCAATCGTTCGAGGTGAGGAGAACGGCGGGTATGGAAATGGGGATTTTTCGGTGGCTGGTTCGGTCAATCGTGTAATCGCGAATGAGTGTAAAATTGGGGATTTTGGATAAAGCATATTTCGAGCGTGAGGACGAATTTATCGCGTACCGTTATTTCGTGTCCCTTGGTGCGTGTGATAAAATTTCGCGGTCGAGATAAATTTGAAATAATCTCGCTCCGGCACCCTGAATATTGCGGAAGTATCGTGACGATATTGTGCAGAATTGTCTAGCATTTTTCTCTTTCTCGATTATTAACGCAACACATTTCAATCGACAAAGGCGAACGGGATGATGCAGAAAGGAGGAAGAATATTTTTCTCCTCCCATCAAATTTTAATTTATTTAATTTTTGTCAGTACGCAAATAAAACAATTCACAAGTAAATCCACGAAAACTAGTGAACCGGGCCAATAATTCATCATTATAAATACACGAGACTCTCCGCATTTATTTCTCACGTATTTCGCTCATGTGACCATTATCCACTCTAAAATAACAATAGTCCTACTTGTGTCCGTAGCTCAGCCTCGCGCCCAATCTCCAGAAGACCCTAGCGCACTTGACTGACGTAGAAATTCCAGTATCCAATATTTTTCATCCTCCTCGCGGCGCACTGTCAGCGAGGCAATTTCCTGCCTGGCTTCACTACTCACGTGGATGCGCGCGCGCGCACGTGGCCGTTGGAGCCGATCGCGCACGCAATACCGCGGCCCGGCCCAACAATTGCACCAGTTTTAGACTGATTCGCGGTAGAAGAGTCGTCGTGGAGAATTTCGAAGCGTTTCGAGTCTCGCGAGGCCTGGGGTCAAGTGAGATTTAAACGAGAATTTCGGCGTCGGCGCGGTGAAAAGCGGGCGAGAACTGCGAGTTATACGCGCCGCCGAGTGCAACAATGCATTTTTCTCTCCCATTTCTGCGGTATTCTCCTTCCTCCTCTCGTGCTTTTAAACCGTTCGTTCAGGTTGCGATTGCGATCCGCGAAGAGGAACGAACGGAGAGAAACGAAAGAGAGGCCCCCCCTGCGATTCCATTTAGAGAGAGGCGCCGGCGAAAAATCGTTTCTGGCGCGCGCCGAGATGATAAAATAACGACGAACGAGAAACAATGGGGGAAGCCGAGAGATAACGTTTGTTGTATAACGTTCGCTCGTAGTTAAAAGACGCATACCGAAGCTCTGCTGTGCTGGAAAAAGAAAAACTGTATCGTTTTCCGTATAAAACCGCTGGAACGTGACTTTCTTTATACCTAATCGTCCTTGATCCCGCACTTTTGTCAAAGGATGTATTTCAAAGGACGCTTGCAACCTTGAAAATGTACAATCTGCAAACATTCTTCTTCGCTCGCTTACATTCGCTTGTTTTTAGGCACGACCGTAAAGGAAGTGACTTATGCAATCGCCATCGCGAAAACCGTTCGTGTGTGTGTCCGTGTATATCCTCGATTTCGGAAAAACGGCTGAACCGATCAGGATCTAATTTTGCACAAAAATCAAGTATACTACTGTAAGTTGACAATAAGGGTTGTGAGCCGCCATCTTGAACCGGTACTAAATGGCGACAAATTCAAATATCAAAAAATTCATATCTTTGGTACTACTCATTGGATCCTGATAAAATTTGACATATACATGTACACGTATGCAGTGACAAATACTGGAAATTTTCAAATTTTTTGTTTGGCCGAATCAAAAATGGCGGCTAATTTAAAACTTTAGTCCAGTATTCCGGCAAAACGACTAAACGGATCCGAACAAAATTTGGCATGTACATCGAGTATATACCCATTTGGTGCCACGAAACTTTGTATATCGCCATCTCGAACCGTTACAAAATAGCGGGAATTTTAAACTATAATTATGAAATACTGGATTAAAGATTTGAAACTAGTACCGCTTTGAAACGATAGAAGATGACCATACACAAAGTTTTGTGGCAGCGAATTTGGTATATGTATATTCGATCTACATGCCAAATTTGAGCCGGTTCCACTTAATCGTTTTGTGAGAATACTTGATTAAACCGTTTGAATTTGCCGCCATTTCTAAACGATTAAAGATAACCATGCATCAAGTTTCACTGCTGCAAATGAATATGTACTCGATGCACATGCCAAATTTTGTTCGGACGCATTTAAACGTTTTGCCGGAGGACTGGATTGAAAATTTCTATTTTCCCCCATTTTCGATTCGATCAATGAAAAGATTTGAAACTTTGGAGTGTTTTTTTCCGGTCTATTTTCCCCCATTTTCGATTCGATCAATGAAAAGATTTGAAACTTTGGAGTGTTTTTTTCCGGTCGCGATAGGTATTACAGAGGATATTCATTTCTTTTTTTACCTTGGAACCCCTTGCGCGAGAACGAATTCTGAACTTCACTTGCGCCGATCACAGAAATGCTACATTTCGTGGGCGAGCGCGAAGCGCGAGCATCCGGCGATCTTAGGGGGTATGGCACTTGTGCAAAGCGAAAGCGCAGAGGACTCCTTTCCATAGTTTAATATCTCAAAACTTGAATTTTCCACAATTTTGAAACGGTTTGAAATTCGTGGACGAGCGGGAAGCGCGAGTTACGCGGTTGTGCCTATTGCAGAAAGCGAAGCTTTTCTGCACCCGGTAAGGGGAGCGCGAAGCGCGATCGCCCGGCGATCTGGAGGGGGTTGGCGTTTGAGCGAAGAGAAAGCGCAGGGGGCTCTGCCCCCTAGTTTCTTTCTCTTTTTACGAGTCGGTGAACTCGACGAAAGGATGCGTAGGGTATGGAAAGGGAATTCTGACAATTCTTTGGGCCCATGAGAAGGGAGCGAAGTAGATTTCACAGATCGCGAACTCATCGCATCCGGAAACCAAGGAGCGTCCCCCTTAAATACCGCGTTCTACAAATGGCCGATCTCGTCGAGATCCTCCCGATAGAGGGGAGAATTCTCCTACCCCTGTAAGTCAGGCAGCCAACGTTTCTTACCGTCCACCGATTGGAGCGGAGCCGCACGAATTCCTCGGACGGTTCCACCGGCCGCCCTTGATTACGTGCCCGGAAAAAATGATTGTATCGATCCGCGTGTAAGTCTTCTTCGCTCTGCCAGCGGAGCGTACGAGAAGAAACAATAACGGTGGCGAGGGTCAGATTCAATTACGAGGAATCGCGGAACTTCGAGAGTCTCGATTCTCTTCCAGTTACCTCTCGACTGTGCGCCTCTGCAGGCCTCACCCCCGTTTCGTCGCTCCCTTAACCCAATTCCACGATTTCGTTGGCCTACCGAATACCCTCGCCCCGTCGAATCCCGGGACTAATGCGCTCACCTAACGGACCAACGATTTTCCACTCCGGCGTGCAATTCGTTCGTGACACGTGGACACAGGGCGTGATTCGGCGCAGACGGTGTCACGTGTGCTTTTTCTTTCGAATTGTCGACTTAATTCGCGAAAATGGAGTTAAGAAAGACATTCTTGCAATGTGAGAAAATTTGAGGCGTGTGTTATCAAGGGCAGTTCTATGGAGAATCTTAAACATTTATTGGCGAATAATCATTTTTCTCAGATTCGTCGAAAGTATTCTCCGATGATTTAAGTTAGCATAGGTGCTTGTCAGCGTGTACAGAATGTTGGAGAATTTGCGAACGAGAGAAAAGATCTTTGCGGAATACGATAGTTTTACGAGATATCGTTTTCTCTACTGTAACTTCAGCTCTTGCACTACCCACCTTTCATCGTTACGCGCGATCGCGAAATTTATCGCGCGCGCGCCAAATAACGACGGTGCGCCGACATTAAAAGCGGAATATTCGCCTGGAGTTTCTCTCGCCTCTCTCCCGACTTCCATAGCCTTTCCCGTACGAGTCGGCAGAAAATTAACTCAAATACGCGAGGAAACGCGGCGTCATCACCGAGACGTTAAACTCTCGTGAAACGTGCAGATCGTGCCACCTTCGGGAGCTTGCGCGCATCTCGATCGAAATAGCGAACTCCTTCCTCGAGCGTGAAATATTTAACAATCTCAGACATTATCCACTTACGTGAGATTTTGTCGAGGTTACCCACACAATTATATTTTCTAATTCTACGGTAAATTCATTGACAGGCTTCGCGGTATTTAAAGGGCAAAATTTGTATAACCAAATATTCTATAGTTGGGCGCCGAATAATGTGTATTACTCGTCACGGAACTAGATCTTGCGAGAGTATTCTACAGTGATTTATATAAATGCACCATAATCAATGTAGTTACTGTTTTATTACCATTTACATTCGCCGACCAAGATTCCTAAGGATCTTCGGATTCCTAAGTAATCGAAATAAATCCAACAAGAGGTGAACGAGACCCAAGGATGCGTATGATGATCGTTTACTAACGTTTCGCAGATCTCTGCAATGTCCTCGGGCTCCGGTGAAGTGTTACAAATGAACCTGCACTTTATGCACAGGTGCAGTACCTGAAGCTGTACTCAAACGCACCTCCGCGCAAGCACTCGATCGCACGTAAGAGCATTAATCCGTCACGTAGTCGTAAAGAAAATGCGATATTGTGGTGGCAAATCCCTTTTAGCAAACGGTTACGCGAATAAATCGTCTCCTCTTAACCAACCGAAAAGAAAAAGAAAGCTCGGAAAAGCAGGAGACCGCGAAACGTAACGGGACGAGGTTTAAAAGAAAAGGAAGACAAGCGACCAGGAAGAAGCCATAAATTATTGTGAATTGATAAGTCCCCGCGGACTTTGTAAATTACACTACACACCGGTGAGCCCGTGACCAGTCGAGCTTGAACGCGCCACTCTACGTTCGCGTATTTCCCGGCCGCGGATACATCAAAGGAGTAATAAAATCGCGAAGCAACTCGGTCTACCCGAACTACCAACCACCAACTACTCCTCACCCTTCATCGATCACGATTTCCTTTTCTCCACCTCTCTCGCCTCTCACCCCCTTGAATCACCCCCTGCCACCCCCAAACTCAAAGGGATGGTTCGACGATCGCCTCGATACAAGGAGGACAAGCCTTGCCCCGATGAATCTCGTTCCGAAGTTTCCCGGAAACTCGCCAAGAGGGAATGAGAAGAGGAGCGAGAAAGGGATGGCACTGTGAAAGGCGAAGGTGGAGAAGGAGGAGGTGGAATAAGGAAGACCTCCGAGAGGTGGTCGGATTCGATCTTCATCTACGCGAGATAAGGTCCGCGGTAAAGTTTTAATTAATTCCTCGATAAAGAACTAATTTCGTTTGGAGAGGATCCTCCTCTACCTGCTACCGCCCTTGGCCGCACTAATGAGAAGCACGTCGTTAGTGAGAGAGGGGCGAGAGAAAAACAAGGGACGAGACTCGCAGGATATCTCGTAAGGAAAGAATTTTTGGGCGGGAAGGAAGGTGAAGAAAGCAATTGGAATGGTGTATGTACAGAGTGTTCCGAAGTGATACGCGGCAGTTGAACGGGTTGCCTATCCATAAATCTGCAGGCGCTCGCTCTGCTGACCGGTAAGAAACCGTGCAGGGTGACAAGCAGGTTGATGCTCACGTCTTGTGGCTCGTCCTTATATTAACTGCACTTCAATGATATTAAATGCACTTTACCGACCGATAGCCTATTAAGCGTTTTTTTCCAATGCCATCTAGCGCCAGCAGACCTGCAGCCTGTCACCCTCCACGGTCTCTTGCCGGTCAGCAGAGCGAGCGCCTGCAGATCTATGAATAGGCAACCCGTTCAACTGCCGCGTATCACTTCGGAACACTCTGTACGTACACGCGCGAGGTGCCGTAATGCGATTGTTATTAATGGTCTTTAAGTAATACCCGAATGCGTCAATTTCCAATTTCGCGCAATTGAAATTCCGAGCTAGTTAATACCCGAGATTGTGTACAAGGCGCGCTCGAAGCATCGTCGTGTTTCCTCGCGCGAGCCAAAATCGAGAGGGTGCATCAATGAACCCTATCCTCGCCCAATTCGCGCAAAATTCGCGATGCGCTTCATTAATATTCAACGTGTGTTGTTAACGATCGAGAAAAGGAGAAGGGATGGCGACTCCAATTTCCGAAACTCTAGGTTGAATATCGATGGCATTGAGATGTCAGGATGAGGCTGAAGGTCGCTAGAACCTCCAAGTTTGGCGTTCGCATGCGCACTCACGTACGAAAGAAAAGTATTCTCCGCGAAATATTCTTTCGAAACCAACGAGCACGGAGAAAGAGGAAGATTTTTAAGCCTGCTGTGTAAGGTCGAATTCTTAATACGAGCGTCGCTAATTGCTCCAAAGTTTGCTTAAGTACGACCAGTCTGCCGTTCGAGGTGCAACGAAGAGTCCGCGATTCTCATTGGTGCCGCCTCGTTGTCCTTCACCCAGTCGCCCCCGTGTCAATGTGGCGAACCCAACCTGCACGACGACGCTGCGGTACAACCTGCATACGGCATGGAACGAGGCCATGTGCAATGTCGGAGCGGGCGCGGAGAAGAATACCGAGTCAGAGTGAGTGCGAGAAAGAAAGAGAAAGAAAGTATGCACAAAACGAAAGCTCTGTCGCGAATAAGAAGCAGCCCCAATATCCTCAACGATCTTCCCTCCATTTCTCGTTCCAAATTCACAAATTCATATATCAACCCACGACGTATACTCGGCAGTCGAAAAATTACGCGTCACAAATTCGAGCCCGCAACGTCTGTTACGTCAGGAACAATCTCTCGATCGTGCTCTGGTAAGCATCCAACCGTCTGGCCGATATCTCAAGGTCACCGTAGTCGCGCCCACCTTCTCATCGTCAGGAGAGAACGAGGGGGTGAGACAGTACCGCGAACAAGAAAAATAAAAGGAGGAACGAAATGCGCGTGCGAAATGCCGCGGCCGCATTGGTGCGGCGGTGGCGGCGGCAACCAAAGCAGAAAAAAGGATAACATCGACTGTGAAAAGCTTACCGAAGGGGAGGCTGCTTAATCCGGATCCTGTGAGTTCGTTTCTTTCGCCGGGGTGTGGTTCCTTTGCCGTACGGGCGGGGCCAGGATCACCCCACGGGATTAAGGACTTTGGACTTGGCTGGATTCGGGAAGCTCGCGCCCGTCTCCGTGTACCGACGACGACGACGACAACGAGAGGATCACGTCCGTGTGCGTATCCTCCTCCGGCACTTCCTGCACGTCGCGTGGACCCGAGCGACGAGCGGTTGGTTGTGTGCCTGCGGGTGCGCGGGAGCGGTCGACGTATCGCGCGAGCATCGACGTGCGCGACCTTCCTCGCGTGTGAAGAAGTAGAAAAAAAATAGAGGAGCTGGATACTTCGGGTAAGAGAGAGGAGGAAGATGGAGGAGAAGCTCGGAAAGGTGGAAAGGAATGCGGAATCACTCGTGAGTGGAGCGCGTCCTCTGCTCGCGCTTATCCGCTCGTGTTTACCGAGCGTGCTCTCGCGACGAAGCTTTCCAACACCTCTAATGCGCTTAGATCTCTACGGTGCTCGCGCGTATCTCTCATAGACCCGATGATCTTCCCAGTGCACTTCGTCCGGGTGCATCTGCTATGCGCGATCCAACCGCCCCCCACGTGCGCGACTCCGGATGCCGTGGGTGTGTTTCCGTGTGGGTGGGTGGATGGTAAGATTAAAAGAGAGACGGGCAAAGTGTCGCGGGGAGGAACGTGGGGGGAAAAGGTCGAGGTTCTGGAAGAAACGGAACAGGACCAAGGGGAGACGGCCTAAACGCGGGGTCCTGCCTTCGCTAGGACATTGTGTTACTCCTGTTGGGCCCGCGGGACTACAGCCAACCGCCGGCTGAGATCAGCCCCGTGCACCATCCGCTCCGCCACCTCACCACAACCACAACCACTCACCACCAACACCAACACCCACTCGATACACCTTCCGTCCGTGTCTGTGTTTGAGATCAGGAGCCCACAGATAGATCCTCGGGCTCCTCACAACCGCAGGATGACGACCGACTATTGCACTATGTCACTGCTAGTTCTTCGACTTTCGTTTCTTCGTACTCGTCTCTCCAAGTTTCGTGACTACGTCACGCGCGAGGGTGACTCTCTCTCCCTCACTCGTTCGCTCGCTCACTAGCTAGCTCTTCTCCACCCCCTTCTTACACCCTCGATCAGTCACGTGATACACAGCCACGACGCGACGGCCCGTCTCGCCATTCGTCAGACAGGATCGTTTCGATCACAGCCTTCCGGTACGATACCAAGGAGCGATCTATTCTCGATTGACGATCAGCTTGAAATTAACGATATCCACTTGGAGTGCTTCCAGGATCTTGGAGATCCTTCGGACAAGGATCACCGAGCTTCACCGACCGCGACCCGCGCCCCAATCGTTCCCCCAAGGATCCACCTAATCGGAGGATCCTTCTCGATTATCCTCGACCTTCAGCAGCGACCTTTCAGACCGATGGAGGTCCTGCAACGACAGGAGAGCGTTTCTGGAAGAACGAGATCTGATTCTCAAGTCGATTCGCACCGGCCAATTCGATTCCTGTCAGACGATCGTCCTGATCAGGTCCAGATTCGCCAGCGAGAGGGTCCACGATTAACCCAGAAGATTAAGTGAGCGTCCGATTAACACTGTCTAGCCTGAAATTCCTTGGTGCTCTTCTTCTCTCACTTTGCCCACTATCAGCTTCCTCTGGACCAGTTGGAGATTATCCGGCGCCACGAGAATAGGGCTCGCGTGTCACAAGCAGCAGCAGCAGCGACGAGGTCGACGGGATCGGTGCTTCTCGTGCAGGAACTACGGCACACTTGACGTTTCTTCGCGCGAGGATCGAAGGACGCGCGGCGGCCGATGGATTAGAGCGCGCTTCGAGGATGCTCCTTCGATGGGCCAGGTGGAATTTCGGCGGTCATGAACACACGGTGAGGCACACTTTAGCACGCCGCCGAGGGTGGACGTCGAGGTGCCGCTTGTCTGGCGGTGGTGCGCGTCGCCATGACAGTGTTGGCCTCTCCACTACCGCCCCCACCAAACAACCCCCACGCAGTCGCCGCGCCCTCCCCAGTTTCACTCTCTCTCTACGTCACTCCTTCCCCTTTTCCTTCTCTCGCTTTCTCCTTCGCTCTTCTCGACCTGCTCCCACCTTCCTTCATGCCGACGCTCTCTCTTCTTTTCTCGACGCGTTCAGCGGCTCTCCCTCCCTTACCACGTCACCCTCTCCGTCCCAACCCCCTCCCTCCACCGGCAACCCCCTACCGCCCCTCAGCGGCGGCCACCCTGCTTCAGCCCCACCAACGCAATATTGATCGGGCGGAAGGGCGGCATCCAGGGACGTCAACGTGGACCTCCAGGCCCCTGGGATCGGGTTCGCAAGCCCGTGATTTTTTCATAAAGGATTCGAATTGTTTTTGGAAACTTTCATTTGGAGGTTTCGGTGAACAGGGTTACGGCTTTCGGGTAGTGCGATTTACGGAGGATTTTTCGCACTGAGCGTTCGTTTGAAGGGGTGAGACGTTCTTTGGAAATTCGTGGTGCCTACTGGAACGCGGTGCTGTGGTTACCTGCACGTGGAACGCCGCGTGCGGACGAGCCTTCGATGAGTTTCATGGAATTTTGTAACGGATCTTGCGTGGGATGAGTAAATATGGGAGATTTTTTGGGATTGGAACGAGAGCGCGAGTGCGCCCACAAGGATTTGATTTTTCGGATCTCGGGTATTTTGGAGGGAAGCGAATATCGAAGCGAAATTACCGGTATCCACTGATTCTCGCGCAGCACTCTCTGAATATTCAAACGACATTTCGAAACGATGGGTAAACCCGACTTTTCTTTGACGCTCTCTCAATCGGCACTTTAATTCGAAGTCGCTTCATGGAATGAAAAAAGTTTTCAGACTGTTTCGTCTTATTTAAACTTCAACGGAATAGTTCCGGCGAAGAACCCCTCGCAGCTTAATCTTCGACATAATCGAAGAAGGAAATTATCGTACCTCTGCGAATTAAAGTTCGGCCGGCCTCGTCGTCTCTCTCCTGATAGGCCGCTGAGTCTTTAAAGTACATTCGCGCTACACGAGTTTTTCAATTTGCTTTAGCGACAACAAAGTCGGCCGCTACCCCCGCGTAAATTCACCGGCGAAGAACGAAGAGCGGCGCTGGAGAATTTGAGAAATAAACAAACATTTGCATAATTACTTTTGGCGAGAGTGCAAATTGCTCTCGGGCCTCCCCATGCAAAACATCCTGCCGCGCGCTCTGCCGGTGGAAGTAACGTCCGAACGAAAGTCTGCTTCCGCCGAGGCCTGCGCTTAAATTTAATTAAGTACACGCAATACTATAATCTCAATGGCGGAGAGGTCCGTGCATCTTAATTTATTCATGCCTCTCCCAGTGGTCGTGGACTACCTCGCCGTTTCTCCGGTAGCGCATAATATTAGAAATTTGTCTCGCGAATCGAAACTTTCCTCGCGTGCAGTTTTCATTGTCGAGCTCGCTCACTCGCAGAGTCCGAAAGTTTCGTCGAAGAGGAATTGCGCGCTAATAAAGGATTCATTTGATTACTCCGTTCGATATAAATTCCAAGTGACAATGGCGATTGATTGAAAAATACGAGAATAAGCACAGTACTAGTCCGAATGGTGCGCATATGAATCATTCTAAATTCTTAACGAACTTCTCGAATTTCTGCATTATCAACGTACGTACGCAGCTACTCGAAACGAATGGAAAAACAAGAATCAAATTCAGAAAAGAAAATTTACTTAATTTGATTTTCGACGTATCTCTCGAGCTTACTCTCCTGTCCATCTCAAATTCCCAGATCGAATTACGGGAATTCCCCGTCAACCACCGACCAATTCTCCTTGCGCTGTAACACCCACTCATACTTTTATTTTCACATTTAATTCCATTCCATTTAACCGCTTTCGATAAGAATGCAATAAAATACGCGAACGCCAGGCATTACCTCCGAGCGTTCGCTCGTGGTTGTTAGAGTTAAATAAATGTCCGTATACGCAAATACACAGACTTGCACACACGTTGACCAATGTGGAGTATTTGTGTACGTTCATCTGCCTGGCAACGGAAGAGACGAGAGTACGAAGGATGACCGGAGCATTAATATATTCGACCACGTGACCCATCGTAAGATCAAAGGACGCGTTAGGGGAAATTTCACGGGTTCGGCCTTGCCAAAAAATGTTAATGGATACCTCTATCGATGGAAGTACAGGCGCGCCCAGCGGTGGTCTGCGACGAACCGCAGCAACCATTCCCCTCGGCGTAAAACACCCTGGGATCGAATGAGAATTTAATCCTGCACTGTGCCGAGCGATAGAATAAATTTGGCGCTAGTAGACGAAATATGAAATGTTACGTACCACGATGATGGAAAAAGAAACTAATTAAAATTAAGTTGCAAACTGAAGTGTAATCTAGAACCGACGACGAGAAAAAGAATCTGTAAATAATTATGCGGATAATGCTAATAAGCGATTATCCGATGGAAATTGTAAATTTTAGTAATCGTGAAAGAGCTAATTCTCTTGTGCGAGATCGCCTGATATTATATGCGAGCAGGATGCGCTCACGGTGAAATAACCTAATGAAAAATGAATCAGAAAACATGTATAAATAGCAGTGTTACATTAAACAGATCCGCCAATCGAAGCTTATAATTTAGTCTCAAAGAATCTTCCCACATCATGGTCCCCGTGCTGTTGTATTCATCGCTGACTCGCTCCAAGCCACCAACAGATTTTCACGGATTATACAGCACGCGTGTACGTGCGTATGCAAATATTCTTGCATATTCCGATCGACGAAAGAGGTGCGCACCCGCCCACCGAGCGGTGCAACCAGAAATTCCTCGTACAGGTTGGAGACCCGTTTAACATATTTTATAACATCAACTATGTATCCTCGAGAGAAAATTTCTCCAATTTTCCGTGTAATTTCTTCATTTTTCCAGTCTCACGAATCGCATTGCAATGAGAAAAAAAAAGTTAAACTTATATTTGAACGATAATCCCTTGGGACGGTCCGACGAAGGCACGTGGTCGGCACGTGAGCGCCGGACTTCGGAAGAGAAAAGGAGTAGAAGTGGTGGAGGCTTGAGTTGGAAGAAGCGATAATAATGGGCCACGCTACATCTAGCGGGCAGGTAATTTTTGACACCTGATCCCGCCGCTACTTCTCGCCGGCACGCCAGTCTCTCGGCGTTATCCAACTGAGCCATCCCCGCGACCGCCGCCGCTCTCCATCCCCGTCTCCAGCTGCCTCCACGACCGCCATTCTCACCCGTCTGGATCCCGTGACCCACGAAAGCCCAGCTTTAGCCGGCACGGCGTCGGCGTCGTGATGAAACGAATCCTTTGCAACCCCTAAATAACGCTCAACGTATTGCCAGGGCTGTGTCTGCCGCGTGAAGAACCTTCCGCCAAAGAAAATTCATCCGCGCGGGATGAATACTGCCAGTTTACCCATAATTCCACTCGCGACGGATCGATTCGGAAATTGTGAGATGTTATCCGCTGCTGTCGTTCCCCCTTATTATTTTCTTGGAAAATAGCGCGATGTCCTTTTCACCTGCCATGCACATAGGCGAGTAATATATAAAGAAAGTTATGGAACGTATTATAACAAGTGCGGGCACTTGAAAATCCATTACTTAACATTTACACGTAAAGAATCTTCCTCGACATTATTTCTTTTTCGCAAACTGCGAACGAGATATAAACTTCAGGAAACTTGCTGCCAACACGGCAAGATCGCCTTCGGAAAACTCGCGCGGGAATTAATCGAGATTACGTCGCAATTATTAACAGTAACTTACCCCGGGGATACGCCCGATCGAATCCTCCAAGTCCCCACGGTATCTGAAACAAGAAACAACGGATGCCTTTAGAGACGAGGACGGTATCGAGATTCAAGCTGGAACTTTTGCAATTTACAGACTGGAAAATCCCCGTAAGAGCCATCGCGTGACCGTGGGTGGGTGGCGGCTCGGGGGCAAGGGCGAGAATGAGGGTGGCCAGAGAGGGAATCGAAAAGAGGTAGGAAAACGGAGTGAGGGGGTGAGTGGACGTGAGAGAGAGAGAGAAAGAGAGAAAAAGAGAGAAAGAGAGAGAGAGAGAGAGAGAGAGAGAGAGAGAGAGGTGGAACCTTCGGTAGGAAACGACAGAAAGAGAAACGCGGCACGAGCGTGAAAGAGGGTGTCTCCTGAAGCAAGGGGATGAAAGGGAAATACTCGAGTGAACGAAGAATTCCCTTGGACGTCGTAGGAGCGTGACAATCTGACTGTGCCTCGAATATAATAAAAGGATTGGAGACTAAACGTCGCGTTGAATTTTATGCGTATCGAGGAAAAAGTGAGAAAGGGGACCCGGGCGACAGGAGGAGAACACATTTTATTACTAGGCGTTCTTTTACTACTTGGCGCGGGAAAAATTTCTTCGAGGGATGCGGAAGAGATTTTCAAAGAATTATTTTTATTACAACTATCTTTCTCAACAGAATTTCCCGAATTAGTTTCTACTGATCCCTTTCCACGCTCTTCTCGAGCTCCGTCTCGACGCACGGTTTAGTCAAGGAGACAACAACTCGTGGTCTGACCAATGCGCGGTACTTTCCACTGCCCAAGTAATACGTTCAGATTCTCCAGCCGTTTTGTCTCTTCTTCTCCAACGTCGCTCAAGCGTCACGCCCCCGAAAGATAGAAACCATTTTTGCGGATGATCCTAAGAAAAATTGCAAGGTGTCGAATAAAAAATAAAGTTCAAGGAGTACTCTTCGCCGTGTTACTTCGACTTTTCTCTGACATTTGAGACAAATCTCGAGAACTTGAACAAAATCGCATTCCACAGTTGATGAAAATTCCAATGTTAATGCGAACGTTTCTTTCTTTCACCTTCGGTACAAATGAAACTTCAAGGGGCGACATAGTCGATATACCCGAGATGTTTCGATTTACGCGAGAGTCGTTAGTAGAGTACATCGAAAATAGAGAAAAAGAAGAAGAAGAAAAAGAGACGAGAGAAAAAGGAATGACACGTGCGAGCGATAAGGGATGGCGAAGAGGAAGGGGTTGAGTTCACCGGTCTCTCCTAAGGATCCAAAAGGACTGGGGAGGACGAGGTTGAGAACCTTGAAGGTACGCAGAACGAGTATCGAGACGAGATAAGGTCGCACGTGAGAATTCCGTGAAAATTCCTACGCGAACCCTCCCGCCTCTCACTCGACGCACATTTATACGCGACCCTCCTCTTTTCTCGCAATTTCGAGGGCGGCGCTCTCATGGGAGGAGGGATCGAGAATTCGAGAAAAGAATTAAATCTCGCGTCTCGAGGAACGATCGATATTACCCCCTGGAACTTGGTCACGAGCGTTTGGTCCACTTGAGCGTCATCAACCCCCTCGACTACCCCTATCGCGTCTTCTCGCGCGCGTCTATCAACGTTATCCCATTAATTCCATTCTCTCGATTTCTCGACCTCCTACAAAATAAGCAAAGCCGATAATTCACTCCCATCTCAGATAATTTATTTCACCGCGAACTTTCGGTCTCACGTCAATTTCGCGCTCGTGTCCACCGCGAGCGTTGGTATCGATCGCGCGAATAATACCAGCGAAGTCAGTCGCGAGAGTTCGCTTAATGTACCTGGAGCAGCGAAACGCGACGAAGATTATTCCGGCGAGATTGCATCGTTCGTTGAGTTTCGCGGGAAAATCCACCCTCCCCTCCATCGTCGACAGCCCTCGCCAGTAATAAATGCGAGGAGGGTGCACTCCGACGTGCCAGGTCTTCCCTTCCTCTCCGCCCACCAACGTCCGTTCCCCGGTTCCTCGCATTTCCGACAAGGAACGCTCACCATAAATTGCTAAACAGCCAAGCTAAACGGGAGCCAGCCAGTGGGCATAAAGACCGACTAATATACTTTACGATTCCGAATTTCTCACGCCCTCCCCATCTTCCCTCCTCCTCCTCGCACCTTTTCGCCATTCACCTCGGGATCCACCGATGCGCGAATATCTTCCGTGAAAATCGCGCGTTGCAACCCCCACAGCATAACCTCAACGATTTCGAAAGTTCCGTTCGTGCGCGAGCCATTCGCGCGCTTAACGATTCTCTGAAACCGTTCGCGGGAGAGAGTTTCCAAAGGCAGCACCGCGCCACGAATTATTATTCCGTGTTGCGGGTACTGCTCGTGATTGTCGTTGCACGGGGACATTGCGAGAAAGGATACTAAAAATTTCACCCGTCGCGTGGGACGAAAAGTTCGGGAGATTCGCCGGTAAGAAAAGTTGGCCAACTGGAATTTTGTAATCGGCGAATTAAAGGATTACTTCTCCGAGAAGTTATAGAGAATTCGAGAAAACGATGTTTCTATCTCGAGAGTGATTCTAAACTTTCTCCAGCGTCCATTGAAATCCGTAAAGTTTTTAATACCTCGGCGCGATTCTTCTTTCCGCCGATTTCCTTACTTACGAGAACTTACTCGTTTCACGACGCGGCCCCTTTGGGAATTTTCAGAAATTTCTCGCGCGATCCTCTATTCGCGCACGGCGATGCATCAAACTTTAAAAAGGTCGCGGACCGCTCGGTAACACGATCGTTAATTCATTAAAGAGACATCCATCGTAATTCAGGGAGCGGTACCGTAGTCTCTGAAGCCCCCGAGGTTATTTCCTCGGGCCAACAGCGACGAGATCCCGGAACCATCAATCCGGGACTAAGCTAAGTCCCATTAAAAATAAACAGATTTCTCGAGGTTTCATCCCCTCGCCATTAATCCACCCTCGACACCGTCCTTCTAATCCTCTGGAACACGTAGGGGATGCGATCCTCGTTTGCATTCGCCGTTCTCTCCTCGCGAATTGTCCGTTCGCATCTCTTCGCTCATTCTCTCTCCTTCTCTTTCTCTCTTTCATCCATCCTCTCTCACCAGCTCTCTCCGATTTCCTCCTCTATCCTTTTACGCGCCACAAGCATCGCTCCGCGAATACGAACCCTCGTGGCTCCGTGTCGCAAGAAGAAAGAAGAATACGAAGAGCAACTCTTTTCTCTGCGATTAGCCCAATCCCTACCACCGAGGGTGACACTTCGAAATTGGTCCTAAGCCTCTCTTTGCGCTCGAAGCGAAGTACAGGATTCTTTCTACCACTTTCAACCCCCTCCCACTCTAGCTGCGGAGAGTAGCCCACGAGGCTTCCGTGAAATGGCCGGAAAATTACAAAATTGCAGATTCTAATCTAATCCCCTGGTGGAGCTTTCCAGTCGCTCCCGGAACGATTATGCAAGCGGCCATTAGTGGCCCGTTGAACGTGCGAAATGCCTCGTTCTTTTGCGCTGCGATTTTTAGCGATTACGGTGGGGGAAAAAAATCGGCGCAACAGAAAGAACGCGAATTATTCTCGGATAACGTCGAGTACAATCTGTTTTTAAGAATGTCCTGTTGTATCAAAGTTTTATCCGTTATTCCATTGTATTTAAATGAGGGATGGTTTTGTGAATTATCGAAAGTGATGAAGGAGCCTTTATCGAGTTTTGCTCTTATTTTAGATAAATTCGTTACCCAACCAATATTGGCATAAACTGCTACACCCTACTGTGAAAGTGAGTGCCACAATGCCTGTACTTGAATAGTGAGTTTGAAACAAGTAGTCTGTGTATGGATGCTTGCAGGAGTATCGAAATGCTGGCCGAGCAATCGATTTCTCCCTTTACGTCTCTTCCTCTCTCCGTCTCGCGCCCTTTGTCTATCTTCGAACGGTGCTACCAGGTACCGAGTAAATCGGTAGGTCGAATATTCCTGGAAATGTTTCGCCAATTGAATCTACGAACGTACAGTAGACGAGTTTGTTTGGTAGACATTAGGAGTCATTTGTGTTTCTGTGTGTATGATTATGTGTGTACACAGTATGGTATGCAGATGATTTCTCTCGATAACGAGTTAATCCTGATCTTTGGTCGCTCGAAGTATTTCAACGGATAACTGCGCTTGCTCGTAACTCGAGAAGGATCGATCAACAGTCAACGAACACTGTGAAACGATTCTTACGTAATCTAATACGGTAGATATTTGATCTCAGCAGCCAGAATAATACCGCAACGAAAATACCCGGCCGCGTAACAAATTTAAACCACCGACACATTGTGCATTTCTACATGTGATTCTACGCGGCTCGTTATTCTCAAGAGAGTGAGAGCAAATTAATTTCTGTAACTTTGGCTGTCTCACAGCCCTCCAATTCCCCCTGTGGGATCCGGCAAACAATATGCCAGGACGTATATCGAAACTCGTCCGAGCGATTATTTACAATGCGATGCCCGCGAAGCGAGCCACGGTAAAAGACCGTCCCGTATCCAACGACATCGCGGAGTCCATCTCGTTGGTCCGGAAAATCGGATAGATCCAATTTCGTTCTGGCCTCTTCTCTTTCCCCAGCGTGGCGCATCCCACCCTGGTAATATTATTTACTCGACTCGAGCTCGGTTCGGTAAGCGTCGCCCGTCCTGAAATTATTCCACGTGACCACTGGAAACTCCGAGCATAAGGAGCGCAAGAAACACGAGAATAAATTCAGCGGCGAGTAGAGAATAACACCGTAGCGCGCGCATTAGCGGCCACGAATGCGCGATTCGTGTTCTTCACTGAGGGAAACAACACTCGGCGGAGATAAGAGGGGAGGTCATTATAACAGTGGACCGAGGAGAAAAAAAAAAGCATATAATCTAGAGAGAACACGCTTTTGCAAGATGAAACTACCTGAAGATAATAAAGAGAATGGGCGAAGGGGCCAGAAAGAGCAACGTTGGATTATGAAACAATGAGAAGCGTAACGAGAATATCGCGCAACCGGAAGTCGGTCGTAATGAAGATATAATTAAGTTCTTTCTCTTCGGGGATCCATCATTTTGATTGTGACAATTAAAATCTGACCTTTTCAATTGCTCTTTGCACAGTCTTCGCCATTGAATTCAATGTAACGTGCTGTGGGGTAAAGAAGAAAGGTAGCGAAGAACGAAAAGCTCGTCCGAAAGTCAATCACGCGCGAGCGCGAACGCGGTGAGCACTTGCTAAAATCGAGTGGCAACCACATGAGGCGAGCTCGGTAGAACGAGGAACGTGAAGGGTGACGTGGAAGAGGAGAAGGGCGGGAGAAAATGGGCGCAGAAGAGCGGAGGTTCGACGAGCGATGCATTTCGAGGCTTACAATAGTCGACAATGAGAAACGGAGCATCGCTCGGACCGACACGGGAGCATTGAAATGCAAATGAATGGCCCGTTCCGCCGGTTACACACTCGTTTCAACGTTCACGCACGAACGGAGAATTACATGCGGCGCGGTAGCGGACTTGCGTCTCGTTGCTCGACTCACGTGCGACTGAGCAAAGCTCGCTTAATGCGCATGCCCGGCGCGCATCCTCGCCACCACTAACACTCGCTTCTAATACGCCGTAATTGTTTAAGCTTTTTTCTTACCCGCTTCTAATTTCTTCGCTGTAACCGACGAAACTTCAATTGGACAGGGTGAACTGTGATCACAATATTGGACATCGACTGTTGCAATGTTTCTTCTTCTTCATGCGCCAATGATACAAGGTCAGGTAGTTCATTAAAGCTCCACGTCTAGCAACGTGCTTCTCGCTGCACGTCCGCAACGCGACTGAACCAAAGCCCACTTACTGCGCATGCTCGACGCGCATGACAACCAGGAGCTTTCGCGAAAGCCTATTGACGCGAACGCACTCGCACCTTTTTCATTTGCGATCCTCCGCGTTGTCTCGCGCGTTAAGCGAAACGCGAGATTCGCGTATCCTCGCGGTACAGGCTTTGCGATCAAAGCGTAAATCAACGAAGCATGCCTCGGGCACGCTCGAGCCCGGCATCCTCCGCCCCGAATAAGCCGTCGGTAAAGCGGTGAAGATTAACGACGAACGATACGTGGCCCGTCTGGAGAATAACTTTGATAGCTGGGATGCGAAAGGAGAACGGTACTGAGCCTCTAAGATGTCGGATACTACAGCGAACTCTTTAAGATATTGGCCGTAGTAGATCCGCTACTGACAAACTCCGACAAATTTACCACCATTTGGATTTTACGTCAGCCTTTCTACGTGCAACTCGCGTATGGATTTCGTAACGGCATCGTGTAACGGGTAGGACGATCTGGCGGAGCACCGATCAATTCCGCGGTTAGGCATAATCGTTGCTCCTCGCGTCCATTACCTACCCGCCCATTATCTCTGCATTTATAGCCACAGGCTTATTTCTATGTATTCGGTGGCCCGTGCATTGTGTACGTATACCGTGAACCGTAAATATGCACGTGAATGTCGCTGCGAGTACTCCAAACCATATACGAACCGATCTACGCGCATGCAATGAGCCACACGTGTGCTCATCTCTGAATACGTACTAAACCAGAATGTGCTCACGCGTGTACGTTTCTATATCTTCCAACGAACTATAAATGTATCCTCGCCCATATGGAATAGTTTCGTGCGTTGATACGAACTGTGTAACTGTACTCACGCGCATTCACGAAAGCTCGTTTGTATGTGGTATTCCCTTGCACGGATTCACTTAATTGCACACCCTACACTTTTCACTGTCCATTATAATTCACTGTACACGACTGCCCTTGCCAAGGACTTCCTTCACCTTGTCCACCTTCCAGCTTAAAGCCTCGCGCCCGTTATTGCTAGTAATGGAAACTGCCAATCGGTATTGTCCGCTAACATGCCTCGCGCAGAACTAGAAAGAAGACTAGAGAAACGACATAAGGCCGATGAAAATACTTCGCACACTGCGCCTAATCCCTATTCAGTTTAAACGACAATTTTCATTAGTACACGCGATCATTTCACCAATAATGATATGCCGAAAAAATTAGTACGAAAAGCGACGTCCTCGTGCCATTCTAATCAACCAGACCAACATTCATTTCGCTAACATTCTATCGAGTTCTTCACAGTATACACAACGAAGCACGCACGTATCTAGTAAGCCCACAATGAACCACAAGTGTGCCCACGTGTGCTAAATACAGCTTACAACCTTAGAGCGAACATAATAAATGTATTCGCGTAAAATGAAACGGGGCGCATTTGTACACGCGTCTGTATGCAACGAGCCGCACCTCCAACTATTATGCCAGGTATATGTGCGACGAAGCATACACGCTACCGCTTACCCGTTTATCGAGCTATACGTCCGTTGGAGCGTGGCGGGAGGAGGTCACGTGAAAAAGAAACGACGTCGACGACCGACCCCTGGGTGATTGCTGATCGAATTACCGTCGGAACGACGGCTGGCAAAGGATTCCACGGATTCCGTAAGACCGGAAATTTAATTCCGAAGCTCGCCACAAAGGGCCCACCGGCCAGCGGGATTAACGAATTCGTCCAAGGAAGTCCCTCCTCGTCCCTCGTTCTACACGCCCTCCGACCCTCGTCTTCGCCATTCACCCTCTTCGTCCCTCTTTTTTACCTTCCTCTCGTGGTCGTTCCAGTCGATCCTTCGAGGGATGCACCGACGACGACGAGGGCAACGGGTAAGAGGAACGAGAAGGATAGAAGGGAAAAGGATCCGAGCAACGAGAGATAGAAAGGGGGGAGGGAGAGAGAGAGAGGAAAAGCAAGCCGGCGCAGACGTTGTCAACTTCGTAAGCTTGACTTCGTTAATTATGCTCTAATGGAGGCGGAAGTTTCACGACAGACGAAGTTCGGTGAGTGGCGCTACCACATTACCGATGAGGATATCGGCAAACGTCCCGTTCGAAAGACCTGAATTGCCATTCCTCTCCCGTACCCTTTTGCTCCGCTCTCGCGCGACGACTGCTCTCCTTAGAAATAGACTTCCCCTTAATTTCGTCCTAATTATCTCGAGTGCGAGCGTACGCGGCGGGAGGAGTCGCGGTTGTCGGATTTGCCATGCAAATGGGA
This sequence comes from Tiphia femorata, assembly GCA_944319695.1. Taxonomy (NCBI): domain Eukaryota; kingdom Metazoa; phylum Arthropoda; class Insecta; order Hymenoptera; family Tiphiidae; genus Tiphia; species Tiphia femorata. The sequence continues at coordinate 11,255,213 of OX090902.1, forward strand.
GAAGAAACGAGAGATGACAAGGAGAACGTGTTCTTCCTTCGAAAGTTTTCCTTTAACCCCGGGCCATCGCGAGACTCCGGAGCATTATTATTAAAGTTGTTATTATTATTATTACTATAATTTATTAATCATCCCTTGAAACGGATCCTCGAGGCCTGCGGCATGGAAGAAGCGACCTCCTTCGTAACGAGCGCCGTTTGTTCAACGTAGTACACGAGTAATTGCACCGGACTCTCCCCGGAGTCTTCGCCAGGACATTGCTTCTGAACTTTTGGGTTCACCCAGGAAATTGTGCGGCGTACTCGAGGGTTAAAACTTTCGCTTTGGAGGTGACACGTATCGACCAACGAACGGTAAAATGTACTCCCGGATTGTATAATAATTATCGCGTCGCAAATCGTTCGGACGAATTTTCGAATTTTTCCGTCGATCGACATCGCACGATCTCGTTTTGTTACATGTTACGTTTCGTGCTACGATTCGGAACGTTGCACCTCCGATTGGTCTTGTCATTATCATTCTGTTGACGAAGCCGACGCCGACGCCGACGTGAGGCTTGCTCGTATTGAACAACGTAATCCGGGATAACGAAAATCGTTAGGGAAAAACGTCCGGGGATTTTCGACGTAATCGAGAGCCTGCCTCTCGGGGGTATTCCGGTAAACTGTGGCCAGACAATCACTGTGTGTTATTGCGAGACACATGGCGGTAATGGTAGCGGCCGTGTTCCGTGGAGTTCAGGGAGAGGGTGGCATCCGCGTGCTTCACTCTCCACGGAGGCAGCGGGAGGTGGCGGACCAGGTGGGCGCGTCGCCGAAGCGTGGATGAGCTACGGTGAAATCGAGATTACAGGAAAAGTAGAAAAGGAAAGAAGGAGAGGTAGAGGAGAGGAAAAATCAGGGAGATTATGAGAAGTGAGGAAAGTGAGAGCAAGAGTACAAAAGAGAAGTGGAAAACATAGAATGAAGAGCAAGAGAGAGAGAGAGAGAGAGAGAGAGAGAAAGACAGGAGTGATAAAGATGAAAACAAAAGCAAAAGACGGAAAGATGAGAGGAAAAGCAAGAAAGAGGAAGGACGAAGAAGAGTGTTGTGGATAGGGAAGAGAGGGAAGAGAGAACAATGGGAGAGGAGAAGCAAGAGAAAAGGGGAGGGGTGCCAAGACAAGAGAACGAGGCGAAACGACGGAAGGGGGTCTGCGACGAAGGGATGAACGAGCACGGCGCGGAAAGTACCCAGCAACACCCAGCCCCCGACCACGAGTTTGTTTCTAACTCTCTGAAATTCCACGGTATTAATTTATCTTCGTCCTTTTAGCTTTCAGCGTGCCAACGTTGCTGCTACCGCCGCCCGGTGCCCGCGTCTCGCCAGCTTCTCATTCATCGATCACCGGTGGTCCACGAGTATGATGCGCATTTCAGGTACTTCATTCTTCCTCGCGCTCGAGGGACGAAGCGGGTGGGCGCACTCATTCTCCTCGTAACAATTCCCAATCAGGTCGTAGCACCGGCCTTAAACAAATGTAACTGTCGCGAGAACGCTAAATTCTAAGGGTAAAGTTATCATTCAATATTCTCAAGGCAAGAGGATTTGCTTAATGGCTGTTCTTTTCTCTGCCCGACGTATGTCGAAGAGTGAAGGTAGGAACGTAAGTGATAATAACCTGTGATAAGGTGCGCTAAGAAATGAACTTTAGTGGGTACAGAGATTGTCGCATGTGCGAGGGAAGCCTTCGATAATTTTGCAACCCATTCATTCCTGTCTTTTCTCATCTTCCTTCATTTTCTCTCTTTTCCTCTGCCTTTTCCTCTCTCTCTCTCCTCGTGTCTTCGGTCCAGCCACATAAGTTACCGCCTTCCGGCGAACCGACCCGCCGCCCGTAAATACTCCTTTGCAAACCAATTCCCATTTGCGAAGCTTCTCTAGCCCTTCTGCGAGGATCCCCCTCCACTCGACTCGTCCTCTGCCCTCCCCCCATCTGGATGTTTCTTTGATTTAAACTCGGTCCACCCTTTCCAACGCTCGTCCATTCGAATAAGTGCAGAGAGCTACGGAGAGACGTTGCTGAGAGGATGGGAAACGAATTTTACGCTTTCCCGTTCGAGTCGTAGCAAGACGACGCCCAGATTCACAAGGAATTGCCCAATTCGAGTGATTAAACGGAGTCGTTTGTTCGCGGATGAGCTAGCAATAGATCGAGAGACAAAGAGAACCCTAACCCCCCCCCCCCCCCCTCACTCGTCGAAGGAGATGATCACGAGTCTGGAACGACAAGTGAACGAGGAGATGATCGATCTTTGCGTAATGCTCGTCGAAGCATTCGATATTACCTTCCACCACGTTTAATCTTATTTCTCTTCGAATAGAATAATAAGAAACATTTCTCACCCCGCGTCCCTTCGAACGCCAATGAAGACGATTAATACTGTAACGGTTATAATAATATTCGCGTTTATGAGAATAAAATCAATGAGAATAAAATTAAACGACCTTGGGGAACACTCGTCAATTTATTAAAATACTAATAATTTATAAGTCAAAGTTCTAAAATTTTACTTTACAGTTATAACATTGTGTTCCCCTGACCATATAAAACCATGTAAAATTAACAGAAAAGGAAGTAAAACGCGGTGTAAAAGTCCGGAGAATAAATAAGACAGTATCACACTCATACATACACTCATACAACATTCACAAATAATTTATAAATAACGTTGATAAATGAAGATAAAAACAATATATATATATATATAATTCAAACTGGCAGAGAGAGAGTCTGTTGTTAAGAAATATCTACGGACCTTTTGTTGAGAGAGAGCGATGCAGTCGTGGACTATGTAATGTCGAGCCCTTCTGTCCAGATTTAATTTGATTCTTGATTTTTACCTATCAAGGTTCTGAGCTCGACTGCCTGCTTTCTCGTCACTGAATCCGTTGTTTCCACTGTCTCGTCTCTCTCTCTCTCTCTCTCTCTCTCCCTCCCTTTCTTTCTGTTTCTCTCTTTCTCTCTCTCCCATTCGGTCCTATTTCATATTTCTCTCTCTCTCTCTGTCCACTATGCTCTCTCTCTGCTAATGGCGTTCGCCTAACCTTACAATACAATGAAAATTAAGTACAGATTTATTCACCGATCTTCTCACTTGTTACGACAGAAGAACTCTGCGCTACTCGTAAACTATTCGCGACCGTCAATGTTTCTTTTTACCTATCCGTTTCAAACTCCTCGAGAGAGCGCAGTTTGGAAATTGTCGGGAAAAACTATGGACCAATAAGTCGGCGAGTTATCTGCTGCCTACCTGGACGCGTCGGACGATTGAATGTATTTGCCTGCATTTCCCAGTAGCAACCGATAAATTACCCTCGAAATCGAAGCGACGCCGCCATCACTCGCGTCCCTCCTCCTCACCTTGCCCTTCTTCCGAAGAGAGAAGGAGGGAGAGACAGAGAGAGAGAAAGTGGGCACCATCCCACACCTCCTCCAACATTTTTACTATTCCTTCCGACCTATTTATCTCTCGTTCGCGGAAGCAACGGGGTATGAATGGCGGTGTTTGATAAATTCCTCGACGGGACGGACAATCGTTTCCAAGCCATTCTCAGTCGCCGATCTTCCTCCTCACCCCACCTATTTACGTTTTCTTCTTGCTTCGTCGCGCAAGTTACGACTGGCTACGCCTCACGACGGTAAATAAACTCGTACAGCCTCAGAGCCACCCTCTCACCCCTTCGCCACAGCTTGCCCAGTCAATTTCTATTTGCGAAAGTTTGAGAATCGATCCAAGTGGCGCGCGCGCGCGCGCGTCCGCCTCGCGTTTTCAGCTACCAGGGGAATCGTGGTGAATGACCCTTTGGTGATTTCAAGGTGGAGAACTATCGTCGGAGAAAGAATTGGAAAGCGATTTTGTACTCGTGTAATGGGGCTCGTTCGATACGCGCACGCGAGAATTTGTCGGTGAGATTTTCGAAGGCGAGCGAACGTTAACGGCAAGTGTGGAGGATGGTAATGGAAAATAATTGAGGAAAATAATTTCGCCCTCCGAATGAGCCGACATTTTGCGCGAACGAGGGCGCGCGCAAGGGAGGGCCTCGAATGGTGAAATTAAAGGCGTATTCGAGGATTCTGCTGCTGTGGTACGCGAAGCACCACCGACGGATCACGACGGAGTGAAGTAAAAAATATCTGCAGCCCTGGAGCTCTTATTTATACTAGCCCGTATTTATCAACCGCCCCTCTGCCAGAATAAATCCGAATTAAGCCAATCCGCGGTGCAACTAAATCTCTCGCGCTTTTGTCGTCATTGACAGAGGTGGGCGGTTGGTTCGTATACAGAGAGAAAACGGGGAAAGAGAGAGATGCGAAATAAATTAGAGAGAATCGTCAAAGAGACGAATGGACAACGAGATAGACGAGCGGGACAGAGAACGAGATCGAAAGGAGAGACAGAGAGAGTAAAATGTAAAAAGAGAGTACTCTCGGGGTGGAAGGGCGACGCAGAATGAGTTAAAAGCAGGATTACCTTGGGGCTTTACGCAAATCGGGGCTTTTCATGGGAAACGTACGCACCAATCATTAAGAAATTTGCCAGTTGCGTGGGCAAGGGCGTGAAAGGTGGGTGAGACTGGAAACGTAATTCCTCCCTTTTCGCGACCCTATCTCGCGCCTCGAACCCTCGCAGACGTAAATACTTTAATCTCTCCTTTCTCGTGCGAAATGACCGAGTGGATTTGTACGCGGCGTCCCTCTCTTTGAGGGGCGGTGACGACAAAAATTTCCATGCAAATCTACCCCTTTGCCGTGCGACGGAATGGCAAACGAACGATTGGCGCGACGAGAGAGGTTGACCGGAGAATGGACGGTGGGGAGAGAAAGGAGAGAAGGAGAAAGGACGAGACGAACTGAAGGACAGAAGAGGCCAGAACCTTCTACGTCGACTATTTTTTTCGCCCTTCCACGATTCGCGTATACTATAAGAGGGCAATTTTCAAAGAACCGACGCGTTGTTTCGAACACGATCTATTTTAGGTCGAGAAACGAAACGCTACACGTAAAATACCCAGCAGTGAAATGGAAGGTGCAAGAGATCGAGAAAAATATTCTGCCTCTTTCCAGAAAAATTAAAATAAAACGGGTGAAATTAAACTTCCTTCGTTTGCTTAATTTAGCTCGCGTGCAACGCGCACGCTCTCCTTGGGCCATGAGACTTATTCCATCGAAATGAAACCAAAGAATGGTCGAAATCCAACGACGTGTCCCCAGATAAAAGGAATTTTGTCCCTTCTTCGCCCGCGGCTCTCCGATATCGCGTGCCGCATAATCCTTCACGTACTGTCGACGATTCGAAACACGTTCGAGGATTGGCATGGGCGATACCATCGCGGATTAAGAAGCTGAAATCGGCGAGGGTAAGAATGGGGTGTGAGTAACGACGAAGGAAAAGGAGGAGACCAGAAAGAAGGGGAACGGGAGGAGCAGATCGGACGAAGAAGAGGAGGAATACGCGGGAAAGACACGGCACCGGGTTAGTCGACGAGGATACGAAAAGGAGAGTGAGGTAAAAGCGGAGAGAGAAAACCGTGAGGGATCATAGCATTAAGAGAGGCTCATGGTATTTCGCTCGGAGTCCGTGGCCAAACCTGGCAGAGTCCTCGTGGCTGGAGCGTGCAAAGGGATAAGGAAGGAAGCCGAATAAGACGGAATCTAGTACAGACGCAAAAATAGAAATTCGAGGTTTCGGTAGAGAAGGAAAGAAAATTTGTGAAAAGGAAAATGGAGAACGGTGTCGGCGCGGAAGAGTGTAGGTTACTCGAAGAGCATTTTCCACTGGCCGCTCACATTTTATCAGTCCTCCTTGGATACCCTCGCATTTTCTCTCCTAATTACCGAGGCCGGTACGTACATTCGTTCCATGGCTCGTGAGTTCGTTCGTGCCACCCCTTCTCCGCCCTCCAACCCTTTCTTCCTCCAGAGCTAACTCTCTTTGGTTTAGCCACGTTGGCGCCTACCACCACGAGAGCCTCGCCATTCCCGCCTTCCGGTTATTCGGCGCTGACCAACCCCGATATTTTCCGGGGGCGCGAAAGAGGCAGGGACGGGGAGTGCCAGACTGGTTCACCGGTGGAAGAGGGGCGGACAGGAGGCTTCCAGAGTGGGTGGTTCGTGACGTGTTGGTTTGCCGGCGAAAGGGTACCTTATAGTGGGCCACTTTAAGCGCGTTTTACATCGTAAGGCCGTTTCCTTCGCCCTTCGCATTAGCCACGCCTACGAATTGGGTGCGAGAAAAAAAGAGACGGAAGCTTAAGTGTGGGAGAGAACTTGAAAAGAGACGATGAGAAGGCAGAGATGAGACGTCTCAAGGGGAATAAGAGAAGGAGAAGGTGAGAAGAGAAGTTAGTAGGATGAATACCAAGCCGGATTTACAAATCGTGTCGACGGAATCGACGCGTGAAGAGAAAAAATTAGCTGAATAAGAAATAATGCGGACGATGCCTTATATGGGGCGTTAATTTATTTCTTCGCGCGAAGGGAGCTACGAGCCTAACGGTATTAATGAAACGCAAAGAGAAAGGAAATGAGCGACATGGAAAAAAGTGAGAGAAAGATGTCTCTCGCTAAGGGCGCGAATTATCGTTCCCGACAAAGACAGATTTATCTCGGTAACCGATTAACTCGCGGACGTAGCGCGAAACAGTGGAGATAACAGTGAGTGGAAAGGGAACGAAGGGATGGAGGGTGGAGGTGCGACAAGCGAAGCCACCCACCCTTTCCCTTCTCCCTTTCCAAGAACAGATAACGGAAGACAAAGGGGTGGCCCAAGCCTCGGAATAGTACGTGTCTCGGAGAGACTCTAGCAAATTTCGAGGGAAACTTCATCGGCATGGCATGCACGGATGCGCGCTTTCAAGAAAACTCGATAATCACCGGGCGAAGCTCCATTTTGCTCATCGATCCGCGGAATTACCGAGGTCCTTAGTCTCGTCCTCCACTTCCACTCCCTTGTTTCGGATGAAATCGACGAATCGTGATCAAAAAGTGTCACACGAACGTCCTTCAAACATTATCCTTCATTCATAAAATCCACATCCCCCTGAAACATGCCCTTCGAAAAGAAATCAAAGGCCACCGAGTCTCTTTGTCAATTTGTCCAACATTTAATTTCACATCGTGAGGCCGGTAAAGCCACGTATTAACTAGTGGTGGTTAGTGGTCGGCACGATCGCCGGGTGCTCGCGCTTCGCGCTCGCCTTACCGGGTGCAGAAAAGCTTCCCTTTCTGCCATAGACACGACCGCGTAACTCACGTTTCCATACTTGAATTTTCCATAATTTTTAAACGGTTGAAGATGGCGGTACATAAAGTTTCGTGGCACCCAATGGGTATATACTCGATGTACGTGCCAAATTTTGTTCGGATCCGTTCAGTCGTTTAGCCGGAATACTGGACTAAAGATTTGAATTAGCCGCCATTTTTGATTCGGCCAATCAAGAAATTTGAAAAGTTCCAGTAATTGTCATTGTATACGTGTACATGTGTGTGTAAAATTTTATAGGGATCCAATGAATAATACCAAAGATAAGAATTTTTCGTTATTTGAATTTGCCGCCATTTTGTACCGGTTCAATATGGCGGCTCACAAACCTTATTGTGAAGTCACAGTAGTGTACATGATTTTTGTGCCAAATTTCGTCCCGATCGGTTCAGCCGTTTTTCCAAAATCGAGGATACACACACAAACACTCACGAACGGTTTTTAGGATGGCGATTGCATAAGTCACTCCCTTTACGGTCGTGCCTAAAAATTACAAAAGTTCTCCACTATCTCTACCACCCTCTCTCATCCCCCTCCGCCCCTCCCCGAGTAGAAATGAATCTAGTACGTCCGATGTGAAACCTAGTAGGTAAATAGTATTGACTAGATTACATTTTCTTGCTAGCAGCTAGGTCAGTACTAGATAAGAATTTATAAACAGTTTTACTGACGTAGCGGTTGTGTAGTAATACATAGAAAATATGATACTAGATGGTGCTGTCTTTCCCAGAAAATATAATCCAATTACTAGATCGCCACTAGCACTTTTAAATTAGTCAGCGAATCTCTCACGAGCTTGACGACACCGGTGTGAACCTAACATCTCAACTGTCAGCATCTCATGAAAAAATTTCAAATTTACTTGCATCCAGCAAAGTTCAAGGAATTCTTACAAGTTTTAACAATAGTTCAAATGATTTACACCAAAAATCTCGTTTTAAAAAACGAGATGCGAACTTCGCGTATGGCTTGATTGCATCTCACCGAATTTCGATCTTTCAACGTACAGGAGTGATATTTCGTAGAGTTCAACGTCCTGGGCATGAAATGTTAAGAGTTCAGGCGAAAAAACTATAACAAAAATAGTTTATCATCGCAAAGTAAGATGCTGCGCAAAATTAGGGAGTTCATGTCGAAATAAAATGTTTTCTGGATAGCTGTAGACATACTACAACATATTCCAAAGAGTTCGAGGCACTAGCAATGTCGAATTATTTTTAAATAAATAAATACTCTTCGAGTGCCGTACACTTATAAAGAAACTCCTTACTTTTGTGGATCATCTCACTCTTTTCTCTCTCACAAAACAATCCGAGTTGTGGTCTATGTGTAAGGGAACAGGCTCCGTGAGCTAGAGGTCTCAGGTTCGAATCTCCTCACCCAAGAAGGTATATAAAAGTGGATTTTTCAATTCAATAAAAATACAAGTAATCGTTAAGCAAATTGAACACCTACTTACCGGCGTTTCAGGAACAACGATACGTTGGCAAAAAATAACAATTATCCAGAAGTTTATTTTATTTTGCTACTTCCTGTCCAGCCCAGGCTAGGTTACTACTACATTTACATATCTTAAATTTTCTATCTAAGTAGTAGCCAGTTTTTTTGATGCAGCCACTGGTAGAAGTGACCGTTACATTTCAAGCCCACTACTACACACAAAAAATAGACAATTCCGATGTATATCTCGTTTTTTCTATATCTGAACTAGACAGCAACGATGTTCAAATTCTACTCGGGTCTCTCCACCAGTTTCACTTCGTGTCCAGACAATCTCGAGCGACATCATCGCGAATCGAGGGAGGCTGGTCGCGATCGAGACTCTCACCCTCCTGTTCCTTCCACCTCTTTCAACCCCTTTCCTGCACCCCATCGGTGTAACGACGATGGGCGCCCTCATTGTCGTCTGTTCCGCGCGTTTCCGGATGGGCGAGCCGTGCGAGGCACGTAGGAAATTACCTTGCGACATTGGTCTGGTTGCCGGAGACGAGAGAGCGAAGAGGCAAAGAAGGGCGAGAGGTAGGAAGAGCTTGCGCGAGGAAAGTGAGGAAGAACGCGGGCTGCTACATCCGAGCCATTGAGTGGAAGGTACGAGAGAGGAAGAAAACGCGAGCACGTGAGAAAGAGAGAAACGGAGACACGTTGCTTTCGAGTTTCGCACAAAGCGGTTCGAGCGACCACCGCGAGGGGATGAAAGGTAGGAGTAAGAATGAGGGTTGGTGGGGGTGCAACCCCTGTTGGAGTAGCCCGAGCGCGTCGTCGAACTCTCGTCTCGCCGTCGCATCGTCGAGGGAATAAGTGACGACGATTGTCGGGACGAAATAGTCTCGAAAGCTGTGCCTTCCTTTCCTCGTGGTTCTTTTGAGTCGTGCCTACGAGTAGCGAGCACGAGGTCCCCCGCCCGAGTCGCGTGCATGCGCTTCTGTAAAAAAGTCTCTAGGCAGGGGCCATGGAAAAGCGAAAAGATAACTTGCAAACGGAGTAGGAAAAAGGATCCATTGCGAGAGATCGTCGAATGCTCGCGGCGAACGGATAGGCCCTTAAACAACTGTCGTAAAGCTCGGATGGCCCGGTGGCCCGCATCGGTCATAAAGCTTATAAAGCTCTGGGGATTGGGGAGAGGGTGAAGCTTGCGAATGACGATGGAAGGGGGAACGGTGCCGAGCGGTGAAAGCCAAGCAGGTAGGGCAAGGCGGAAAGGACGATATTACACCGTATGGAGGTGGAAGGAAGGATGCGGGGTGGGTGCTATTGGTTACCTTGAAGGGATGAACGGCGGGCGGAAGCGACGGTTACGTCACGCGCTTCCAAGATCCGACGTAGACGTCGTCTTGGTACAAGGAGAATGACGAGGAGACGGTTGGAGGTGGAGGAGGCACGGAAGAGCCAAGAGAAGTTGGAACGAGTTGAAGAGGGGGTGACAGGAGCAAGAGAAGGAAGGAGGAGAGAGAAACGATAGAATGAAAAGGGAGGTGAGGAAGTGGAGAAAAGTGGAAGGAGAAGAAGAGAGAGAGTGGGAGAGAGAGAGAGAGAGAGACGCGGAGAGACAGAAAATCGGAAGCACTTTGTGGGAGCACACTCGGAATGACACGCTATTCCGAATGAGTCGTATAACGGCTCGTGGAGACTCCTGATACCGAAGACATCTGGCGCGTAAGTGGCACTAAATCTGCTCAAGCTCGGGAAAAAGATAGGTCGAGGAAGAGATTGCGAGAAAGAGAGGCATTAAGGCGGCCTCGTGAATTTCGACCGTTCCGCCATCATCTTCCTCGTCCTTTTCTGCTGCTGTTCCTTCTACCCGGTAAAATTCCACCAATGGCCACAATTGGCTTTGTCCTTCGAACGACAGTCTCTTCTCTTCCGCGCAGCAACATACCACCTTTCTAGAGAATTTCGATTGACCCTAAGAGGACCACGTAGAACCTCGCCGATGGATATTCAAGAGAGTCCGAAGGGAGAAGGATCGTAGATCAAGGACAACATCCTTTCCATGCCGTTACCGTTGCGTTCTCCTTCGCTTCCCTTCTTCCTTCCATCCTTTTTCTCTCCTTTGCCTTCTTTCCTCCGAGTTTCTCCCATTCCTTCTCCGCACAATCTGGTAGGTTTCTCCTCTCGGAGTTTGCCTGCCATTTCGAGCGGAACGATCGTAAAATGAAGAGGAAAATACCTCGCGGACGTGCCCCGCGTTCTCACGGCGAGGGAATAATAAAGCATCGAAATCGTTCGTAGAGAATGCACCGAGGCCGGAAGTGAGACACGTGCACGCGCTGACACAATTTCACGAAGCGACCATTAAGAGGAGGCGGGACAGCGGGACGAGAGATTTTACAGGAGGAAGCGAAGGTGGAGGATGAAGAGGGACGCGAGTTTCTCTACGCGCAGCTTCGTGAAACTTTTCCATCTCGTGGCGCGAGGATGAACTTACCGCGGGAGTAAAACGGTTTCGCTATAATCTGGAAGTCAAATTTTATTCGCGATCCACGCCTACTTCCGCAGCTCTCGCCTCCGCGCAGATTCCTCGCGCGACTCTTCGTTCGGCGTCGCTCGCGCTCTGGTAACTTCGACGAGGCTCGAGGTAGACGAGGTAAGGTACCGAGAGGTAAGAAAGATAGAGAGAGATTCGGAGTAAGGGAAGGAAGAAGAGAGTAAAGGCCACGAATGCGATCCTTCCTTCGAGTGAAAGCCCGGGCGATAAAGCGTCGCCGAACTAAAGGTCGGCCCACTACCCGAAGGAGAAAACTCAATTTCAGGATCGCGCCATGCTCTTCTCTGCACAGTGTGGTGAGAGAAGGAAAGTCCATTCGTCGGAAAAAAAGAGCGACGGATTAGGAGACGAGAAGGATGGGCTTCTGTGATACTAAGAAAAGGGTTGAAGAGGGTGTATGAAATACGGAGGAGAGAAAAAAGGGTGAAATAAGGTACGAACCAAAGACCGAGAGAAGGCTGAAAAATTCACCACAGAGGCCGAGAGAAGTCCTCTAAGAGGGTAATTGGTCGAGTGTTTTACGTTATGGAATGATCGACGATACTTGACGAATTACGTGGCGCCTTGACAAACCGAGGCTGAACTTTGAAACAAGAAACGCCCGTTCGGCGAGACGAATACTCGACCCGAGATTCCTAGCGGCCTGGTTGGTGCACGAGCGTGAAGACGCGGAGACAGTGGAGTAAGAGGACGAAGAATAGGGTAGGAGTAGAAGCGACGAGAACACGAGGGCGAAAGGTGCGACGTGCTCTTCCCGAGGATGCACCAAGCGTAAAGCCACGCCGCTGTCTTCTTGTTTACGGCTTCTCCTCTTCCTCTCACCTCGTTTCTCCTTCTTCTTCTCCCTCGGTCTTTCACCTTCTTCCACCTGCTTCTCCACCCCCCAGCCGTCGTCACTCACGACGCGCCATTTTCCTTTTTCATATCCGATATATACTCTTCTCCTAGCTCCTTCTACCCGTCTCACCTCCTTCGCTCCGCATACAGCCACCTCCAGTATACATTACGGCGAGGGATGTATTTCTCACGAGAGGAAATCCGAAACTCATTTTTGAACGACCGGTTTACGTCGGATTCTCTTTCCACGATGATGGCGCGGTCCCGCGCCAAGCTAAGAAAACTCATTTCCGCCCGCCTTCTCCCTCGTTTCCTTCTTCTCGCAGGATCTCGTGCTCGAGGAAAAATTTCGAATGGAGGAAAAGGGGAGACAATGTCGTTGGTAGTTTCGCGGCCGAGCGAGTCCTGGCGGTGATATTAAAAATAACAACGCGCGGTACGAAAACTCTCTTATTTAGGAGTGTATGTCATTCGACGATCTCGATTTTCATTCCCAATTTTTCATTTTTCTTCTCGTAGTACTTGTGAATTTCCTTTTTAACTGGCTTGTAAGTTGAAGCGCGTACGATATTTGCGAGTGCATTGTGGAAGGGTCGAGTGTGGGGTGTAGTTGACTGGGTTGTCCGATTCCTCGCGCGTGCGGTATCGAGATCACCGAGCTCGACTCACCTCGATTCTTTGAAGTCTCCGAAAACTAAATCTGTCAACGCGGGACTGGTTGTGTACGTGTATGCGTGAGTGTGTATTGTGTGCATTCGAGGGTGCATGCGCGCCAAGGCGATGCGTTTCCGTTAAGAGTTCTCGAGACGGAACGCCATTTGACGAGGCAGAGTGAAGCGAGGCTTCGTTGGTTGAGCGTGGACCATTGTATACGGAGAAGTTTTGGCCGTATAAAGTAACCTCTTTTGTTAGTTTTCACCTTCTCTTCTTCCTTACTTTATTTCTCTATCCTTTCAAACACCAACCATGCCATTAAGGCATGAAACCGAATATTGACGAATAATAATTAGAGAGAAGATTGCAAAAGGGGCAAAGGATGAAATAAAATGAACCGTCGGCGTCACGTCGAAACTACTCGGGCCGACGATGAAACGATCGTGCCCTCCAATCGTATCGGAATTTCCACGATTTTACAATTACGCGGCTTACGTTTTCGTTCGATTTTCCGCTTAATTCGTGGCACGATATTTAAAGCTGTGGCCGAATTTTGACAATGCACGAGCAAAATGGAGTGGGGCGGGAATCGAAAATGCAAAGAGAGAGGAAGAGAGAGGACGCAAAACGTTACGTCCAAATGACAACGAATTATCGAATTTCACTACTGGCAGGACTGTGGAGATTCGTGATTGGCGAGAGCGACATGCGCGCGAACGCAGAAATTTATCGGCGCAATTTGAAATGCAATAACTCGTGATATCGAGAGGGAATTATTATCGTAATGGTGACATCGCAGTTGCGTGCATTCTGGAGCAACTGGACTTTAGTGTATCATCAATACCGGAACGACTGCACTTACACCTGCCTTGTGAGCAAAGGATACGATAAAATTACAGCACGAGCTAAAGGCACACCTAATCTACCGATATATTTGTTTACTCGAGATCGTTTCTTCTTTCCATCGTTGAACGAAATTTGAACGTCGCGAATTATCACGCGAAATAACCCACCCGCCCGATAAAATCATAGACGTCACCTTCGATCGACAAATTAAAGAACTTCCAACAAAATACCTCGACCGGAATCCTAAGTCTGAAAAAAAGACCTTCCATTCTACACGCCCCGAAACTGCACAATCGTGGGGCAAATAACGGAGAATTGTCGAGCGTCGGATAGCATCGATTCTAGAAGCGGATATCCCTACTATATCGATCTTCTGCCCCCCTCCGCAACCGATCCCTCTTTCTCTCCGCCACACAAGCCGCGAGGTCGATAAAAGTGGAATAAAGCCGTAAATATTCTCGGTCGAGCGAGTGTTCGTCCCAGATACGAATATTACGTTCTGGAAGAAAATTATTTCTGGGGTGCGAGGTAAGGGCGGGACCAGGGGACGGGTGGCGCGAGGAAGCGCGAGAGGACGAAGAGAGGAGGAGAGCGGTACCGGTCAGCTAGTTTGCAATAGTGTGTCTCACGCCTCCCGCTCGCCATTGAATTATTCAAAAGTGGAAAATCGAATTTCAGAGTACGGCGAGCAGGGCGTGCGAATTCCAACGGCGTCGTCGCTAACGTCAACTGGAATTATTAATAACTCCATCACAATCAATCTCCTCTACTCGCGCTTATCCGCGGCACTCACGCGATCTTCGATAAACCTCGTCGCTCCTCCTCCTCCTCCTCTCGCTCCTCCTGCCAGGGCGTCCTCACTCATCCCTCCATTTCTCCCCCTGATGTATTTCCGATGAAAGGAGGCAGACTATACGAGCGAGCGCACGAGCGAGCGAGTAAACGCGTGAATACCTCGTGGATGCATTAACGCGGGCTTGAATAGACAAGTCAAACGGTTTGATCGACGCCACGGGCCAATTCGAGCCTCACTTCGCGGCATTTCTGGATATCGCTCGATGGGATATTGCGTATTTAATAAATGGCATTCTCTCAGACAAGGGAACGCGGGTTAGGGGGTACGAAACGGGAGACGTAGAGAGGAAGAAGGGGTTACGAGTGGCGCGAGTGTATTTTGGGAAGCATTTGATCCGAGAATGAACGACGATTCGGCGAAGATCGTTGACGGTGCGATAAATTTGTTAAAGAGAGAAGAGCGATGACTCAATCTTCGATCGATTCGGTAATCGAGAAACGAGAAATCATAGAACTGTGTTTGTTATTTGCTCATTGCAATTTAATATAAACAGGCTGCGATCGCAATGTTGGGGATTCTCCAATTACAGTATAATACGATGTAACATAAGTATAATAATTAGGGGGAATTGACGAACCAATAGTCGATCCGATTCGAACCACCGACTAAAACAGATTATCCAATGATTATTACCTGTGGGATCGCGATTAAACGTTTCTCATCGACACCGTGCTATTCCCGACAAACAGTTCACCGACCCCGTAATCCCCACATAATATAATATTATCTGGCCGCGGCAATTAATAGCTCACATTCAATTCCAGTCTACTTATTGTTAGTTAAACGGACTATCGAATAACTGTTAATAAGGATTCTTTTTCATCGACCTTTTCGCATCGCGCAAAGAAATTTATCGATCCACATTTTCCGCTAACAATAATCTACGTAGTTCGATCTTCTTCTTTTCCCCTTTCCTTCGGAAGAAAGAAGCGAAAAGAACGATCCACCGTCATTTACCCACGATCTTCCATCCCTTTGTAGAAACCTGAGCAGCCACTCATCCCTTAACTTTCCATGCGCCCGTAAATTAGCGGAGCTATTCACCTGCTCGCGCTCACGTTTATCGAATATTATCTAAATACCTCCGTGTGACGGGATCCTAAACGCTACCGCACCGCACGCCCCACCGCTCGTCCTCCCCCAATTTCGTGTGCCACGGACCCGTTGGCAGGCCGAATTATTAATAGCGCTAACGCGATCAATCTCGCGTGCGGTTATCTGAACCCACCCACCGCTCGATCTGCGAGATATATCGTGCAGCGCTTTCCGACCTATCCCATGCGCGATGATACGTTTCCAATGCCACTGAAAGGTGACGCGGTCGTCGAAACGCGCCAGTGAAGATACCGCGGGCAAGAGGTGCTTTTCGGGGGATGGAAGTGAAGCGGAAAGTGGAAAGCGCGAAGAGAGAACGAATTGACGAAGGGCCGATGAATATCGCCGATTCCTCACGAGGCGCCACTATACCACCAAGCCTCGCGAAGATTTGTCAGCTTTTCTACGATATCTCTTCACGATATATCGCTTCTCTAGGATAATAAAAACTACTTTTGACTACCGCAACGTGGGCGAGAGGTGAGTAAACATTCGAGATGCTTGAGAATACCCTGCGAAATTAATAAGAAATGAGAAAGGCTTGACCTGGCGAGGAAAAGGGGTGTGTAAATTGAGGGAAATATGCGAGATACGATGGGAAAGAGGCGGAGAAAAAAAAGTGAGAAAACGAGAAAACGGGGAAGCGAACGAAAAAAAACGACGGCGTTCCTCGTTACACCAGAAATTATACTGCGAAGGGAGTAGCGAGGAAAAAAAAGGAATAAAACTATGCCCGCACCTCCGGACAAGCATTCGCACAATGCAGCCACTACACGCGCGTGGAGAAATTCACGCGTGTGTATGGAAATAACCTGCGCGCACGCAATCCACCACTTGCGATTACTAGTGGGACCCACACTCGCGAAGCTTTCGATCCCGCGATATACACCGTAAGCACGCGCCGACGATGGAACTACGCATGAACCCACATGGCCCTTCGCTGTAGTTTTAATCTACTATCGAATTAACTTCGCTATGCCACAGCGTCGTTCTCAGGGTTCTGTGAGCGCGCGGGTATTTAAATGACGGTGCATGGACGTGTACACTATCCGCCACACGTGTCGCGTTGCACATACTTACTCAAATACACACATAATACGCATATACTCACATCAAAGACATATGCATTTTAAACACACAGGTATCCTGCGAGTATTTATCCGATCATTCGCAACAGGAATACTGCCAGATTTGCGCAGGCACGTGTGATACGAATATCCGTAAGTGCACGTTCGCAATTAGGTTTGAAGCAAAATTTCGAGTTACACGCGTGACAGACGTATTACACGCACGCTTCTCATGCGTATCCGTCTTTCAAACATACATACATAGCAGGTATACTTTCGTTTACGCGCGCACAGTGCTCGTGTCGCGAATACTCACTCGTGCGTTCACACCAACGTCGCGCGAATACTTTACTCCACAGACGCGCGCACCCGCGCTCGGCATAGTCGGTGTTCGCTCATTTACTCGCTCGCTCGTTCGACCACCGGAGGTCGAGTTCTATCGCTGGGCTTCATCTCGGTATTCGCTATCGGGTGATGGCTAAACGGATTCTCACGGCAGCGTGGCTCTCTCGTAGATACGCGATACACGCTTTCGCGAAATAATTACCGCTGCCTGTAGCGGTGGTTTCCTAAAGCAGAAGCGGAGAGTGGCGGAGGTCGTGTTTATTAGCTAATAAATAAGCTACCCGCGCTCTCCTCTATTCTACTTTCTTCTTTCTTTCTCGTTTCCCTCTCGCGAGTAAATTCTTTGAGGTATGACCGTTAAGAGCGCGACCACGTGGGTGGCAATGGTATTTTCGAAATTCAATTCGTTGGGAGAGACGAAGTAGAAATTCATCCTGGAATTTCTCGGTCAGTTATTATCGCGTGGAGAATAGAATTAATACGAGACGATCGGTGAGAATAAAATTATACCGCGAGTCCTACGAGTACCTCGCGAGGTGACACTCGCGATTTAGCTGTCCGCATTTAGTTCGTCTGATAATAATACCCCTCTTTCGTCGAAGGGCGCAGAAGGGTCAGGTAGCCCTTATAGAAAGTTATATTCACAGATTTAAATTCGTCCTTCGGCAGGATCTGCGCTCAGGATCCTTCGTCCTTGCGTTCCAAAGAAACGATAATTCGTAATTCATTATCGAGGACGAATCTGAGGAATGGACGTTTTAGCGTCCCTTTTTAGGTACGGTCGTAAAGGGAGTGACTTATGCAATCTCCATCGCGAAAACCGTGTGTGTGTCCATGTATATCCTCGATTTCGGAAAAACGGCTAAACGGGCCAGGATCAATTTTTGCACAAGAATCAAGTATATCACTGTGAGTTGACATTGGCACTTGTGAGCCGCCATCTTGAACTGGTATAAGATGGTGGGAAATTCAAATATCGAGAAATTCATATCTTTGGTACTATTTATTGGAACCGGATAAAATTTGAGATATACACGTGTACATACACAGTGACAAATGCTGAAAATTTCCAAATTTTTTGATTGCCCGAATCGAAACTGGCGGCAAATTTAAATCTTTAATCCAGTATTCCGGCAAAACGGCTAAACGAATTCGGACAAAATTTGGCATGCACTCTGTGCATATCTATATTCATTTGCTGCCACAAAACTTTCCGTAAAGTCATTTTCTGCCGTTTCGAAATGGTACCAGTTACAAATCTTGTATCCAATATCTCATAATGAAAATTTGAAAATCCCGTAATTTCAATACGGTTGAAGATGACCATGCATGAAGTTCCGTAATGCCAAATAGGTATACATATATCCGATGTACATGCTATATTTTGTCTGAATCGTTCAGACGTTTCGGCTGAAGAATGGATTAAAGATTTCAATTGTGCCGCCATTCCTGAATGGTTGAAGATAAATATGCATAATGTGCAACTACAGCAAGCAGGTATATTCGCGATGCACATTGCAAATTTTATTCGGATGCATTTAGACGTTTTGCCGGAATACTGGATTAGAGGTTTGAATTTCGTTCCATTATCAATTCGACCAACTAAAAAATTTGAAACTTTGGAGTGCTGGTGACGGTATGAATATACATGTATATTTCAATTTTTATCCGGTTTCGATAAGTATTACAGAGGATATTATTTTTTTTATCACGGGATAAAGATTCGAGTAGAAATTGCAAGTACGTAATCGCATTTTGAATTTCAGCGACAAGAGTAAGACATAAGAAATATGATACTCTCTCCGCGAAATTGAATTCTCTTTCGACGATCGATCATCGTCTACCGTCCCTACTGCGGTGTGTCGTGTCGACGCAACACCGAAGAAGGAATCAAAAATCGCATGCAGGGGTAACACACGACCAGCCGTTGCGCGTTGTAAAGCGTCGTAATCGGCACCCTGGTTACAACGTAGCAACCCTTGTCGCACCGCCGCGAATCCATGTCACTCCCTGATTTCCGATCGTCCCTCGCAATGTCCTGCACCGGTGTTTCCACTCGTTTCCGCGAATTATTTATACCCGCGTGTTTCCACTTCGCACCGCCACCTCTTCTGAAACCTTTCCATCCACTCTGCTCCTCGTCATTCTCCTTCGTCATTTTACGATCGCACCTGCGCCACGCTCGACATCACCATCTCGCGAACATCCCCCGAAACGAACGCACTACCTTTTTATCGAGGCCGCCACCACTCGGCGCACGCGAGCGAGCACCGTAATTATGGCAGCTCGTAAAAGCCCAATAATTACACGGCTTGTTTGGACGGTATGTATCGCGAATGACGCTGGAACGTGGCGAACATTTCGGCCGCAGCCGTGTAACGAACGAGTGATGTGGGTTTTGGCCCTTGCCCGCTGGGGGCCGGACCGTGATGCGCGGCGGAAAAGGGGGCCGCGCGAATGCGGAGAACGAGGCTCTAGTACTTCGTCGCAGCGATATTATTAATTTATCGTGTGATGCCCGCAGACGCGACGCGACGCGCCCGGCCCACGCCACCGTCATTATTTCTGACGCATCGTTGACGATTCGCATTCGCGCGCACCACCGACGTCACGCGACAGCCAGCCTGCATTAAACATCGGAGGCACGCGGGCAGCCCGCTGCTCCCAGGGGCTCCTGTCGTATCGCTGGTCCGGCGGGTGCGCGCGCGCCAACTGGGCCAGGTGTGTTTGCCGAGGGCGGCTCGGCCTGCAAGGGACAAGCCTGACTGAACGAGTTAATGAGCGAACCTCGACACACGGATATGCACGAGATCGCGGCTTTTCTTCCTCTCGCGAGAATTTAAGGACGACAGAGAGACCTCGCGATTTTGATTTCGAATTTTCGCCCGAGTTGCTATTCGCTATTGAAAAAAATTTCCCACCTTCTCGCCCAGCTTTCTCTCGCCCGCGAGTATTTTCTCGTCCGACGGATTTTTTAATCGAACGCAAAGTTCGACCGTCGGCAATTTTTACCCCGCGCTCGCATTTCTCGTCGGCATGTTTCCCTTCTCCTCCGGCTATTCTTTTTCTAATGCACGTCATTCTTCGGTGGAGAGATGAAATATTACCAGGGTGGATTTTTAGGGGTGAATTTTTTGCCCGCGAAAATGGCAACGAAATCAGAACGAGGACGGTTCGCTCGCTCTCTAATTAGGAGGCAGGCGCTATTTGTTGATGACGAGTCTTTACTCTACCTCGGAGGATATCGAGAGGGATGAGAAGGGTGGAAAGGGATTTCGCGAAGGGAGACGAGCGAGGTGAGACGAAAGGAATTGCAAATGTTAATCCGGCCGCATTGTGACGCCCGTGCCGAAAGGCGATCCGAGGCGCGGCGACGTCTCCCTGATTAGAGGGGCTCTGCTTAATTCGACGTCGTTGGCAACTATCCGCGGAATTTCAACCTGCTTGTGCTCTCGCTTCTATCTACCTCCATCTCTCTCTTCCTCTTACTTCCTCTTACTCTCTCGGTCTCTCTGTCGCGGTCTGGGCACGGATGGATACGCCCGGTTGCGGCGAAACGTTCGATTCGAATCTACGAGGGACAAGCCGGGGCGATCGTCCGATTGTCTTTGAAAGCTCGAGTTAGCGGGCCGCAAGATTTCGCCTCGAACATTCCGCAATCAATTCACAATTAGGAGATCGAGGTAAGTGCGTTAATGTGCGCAATAATATCATCCTCGTCCTCCTATACGTCTCGCTCGGAGATCTTTATCCGCGATCTTTACCCGAAAGAAAACCCAATGTGAGCCCTCGTGCTTACGTAAGACTTACTCGCAAATATCCACCCATTTACTTTTTTTCTCCTCCGAAGCGAAAGAAGCCCCAATGAAAAATGAGCACGTCGCGATATTTCCTCGTGCTTACCCAGCAACATTCGGGCAAGGATCGATGCCCAGACGCATCGCGACTCTACGACCCATCATCCGCGAGCGTCAACATCTTCCAAAATCGGCCGCGGAAGAAGAGATATAAAAAGGAAGAGAGATAAGGACGAACGAAGCGGAAGAATCCTTCGTGGTGTCATTCTCCCTCGATTCGCGTGTACCTATGCACCGCGGCGATCCACGAGGCATCGTGACGGACACGCTCGTACGAGACGTAATTAATAAAGCGTTAACGTGTCGTCAGCTGCACCTGCAATTTTTCATCCTCTCGACTCTGATGCCCGGCTTTACCGCCCGCCTCTCTCGACCCCTCCGGCCGCGGAAGTAGACCGAAATGATGGAAGAGGCGCCGATGTTCTTGCCTCGGAAAAGGGAGAAGGAGGAGATAAAGCGAGGAGGATGAGGCGTAGAAGGACGATGTGGAGCAAGAGAATGAGAAGGATGGAAGGAAGAACGGGGCGTGGTGGTGGATCAGGATGTGGAGGAGGGAAGGAGCGAGAGTTGCGAAAAGTGAGAGAAAGGGAATGAAAGAGAGAGAGAGAGAAAGTACTGGATGGTGAGGGCAGAGAGGGAGAAAGGGGTGGTAGAGGGTGAAAGAGCAGGAGGGAGAAAATCTCCGAGACGATTCATTAGCCGCACCCTGCATTGTTGTGATTCATCGCTCGGCACGGTGGTAATTTATTAAAAGCAAGCGGGAATTAAGCGATTAGCGTTAATAGCCTTTCTTTAACGAGAAATGCGCGTAATCGCGCAAGCCCGCTGGATAACCGTGTTTGCCACATGTCCAAGCGTCTAAAGCGTAGCCAAAGGATAAGTTTCTCGGACTCGTTTCCCTCTCTTGTCGCGGAATCTTATAAACGGCGTATTAAATCTGGAACAGGATAAAGTGCGAAAAATGTCACATGATCCGCGACGTTGAATATTCTCCATTAACCCGCTATTGTACGCTTCGTTAAATATAGTCACGAGGTAGAATGTTAGAAATTACGACGGGTTCCAATAGAGAACGCAATACCATCGAAGGTCTAAACAAACGGGAGCCCACCCACTTTCCACCGGATGGAAAATCTTCAAAATAACTCCGGGAAGAGGACTCGAAAGGGGTTAAAGCAAAATACAACAGGACCGTGGGTCAGATCCACGGAAGAAACACACCAGAATAAACAAGAAACGAACTCATCCTCGCGACCTAATCCTCCACCCTTCCCTTCATTTATTTTTTCAACGTATCCCGGAAGACAGCACGTGCACCAACGAAACCGATTTCTCGACTCGAAGGATAGTTACATCTTCCGGGTCCAGAAGTAAACCAAGAGCGAGACCGAATGCCAGGAACACGTAAGTGTAGCTGGGGTCCCTTAAGGTCCCTTAGCATAGGGCAGCAGCCCTCGACTACACGCTCCATCGCGTCTCTCGGTCGGTCGGTCGCACGGTCGATACCGATGCCCGTCAGGCAATGGCCAACCACCCCTCTCGCCCACCCTCTGTCGCCAAACCCTCGCGGAGCACCCCATTCTACCACCAAACTCTCCTCTCTTCTCCACCTCCTCTTCTCTCACTGATCATCCCCCCACTCTCGGCGCATGCAAGCTCGTGCTTTCCACCACCGACTCTCCACCGCGTGTTACGTCAGCGGCAGACCGACCTCGGCCGTCTCTTTCCACCCCCTTCCACTACCCTTACCTTTCAGCTCGAGCAAGTAACTGACGGCGGCCGCCGTCGTCGCTTCCAGTGACGTCACGGTGTCCTACTCTTCGCCGAGCTAAATTCATATCGCCGATACTGGCGCATAATAACACGATCGATTATCGATGCTCGACGTCATCGACGACTTTTGCGGTCGACGCAACCCTCTCCTTCCTCCCTCCTCTTCTCTTTCTCTTCCTCTTTCTCGCAATTGCCTTCTCCTCGTTCTTTACATTCTCCCTGTCTCGCTCACCCTTTCATCGTCCCGAGCAACTTCAACTTCACCCCCTTCATCTTTTTTTTTTCTACAGAAATATTTCTTCATCGCAGATTATTCCTAGGTACTTGTTCGCCTTCTGCATCACGGATCGGTGGATAAATGAGTGGACCTACGAAGGGCTGAGCATTTTTCTATTTAATGGGCAATGTAGGTAGGCGGTTACGCGAAAGGAAGAATGGGAATTGACGTTTTCTCGAACTGAGGAGGATAATTCATTTGAGCACTACCCGCAGACTACGATTATACAACATACGGCGTATTGTTTTCACCGGTCACCGACGCACACAATAGAAAATCCTACGGAATGGCGATTAAGATATTGAAATCTTCTTACTGGCGCGCCAAATCTCGAACTTTTCAAGATACGAAAGATTCAGCTTTCGGCAAAACGCAAGGCACGCAAGTGTTTCTTCCTTAAACGCCACGAGGACAGCTGGCTCGATGACGAGACACCTCGAGGTCCGGAACAATTTCACTTCCTACCCTCCTTCACCGAGGTACTCTCCCCTCTCGCTGTGGAATAATTACCGGCGCGTACACGCTCGATGGAACCACACGCGCAAAGTGCAACGTAATTCACCGCAAGAACACGAATGCAACGATGCGCGGGGGTTGCGCTCGGAGGCAGGAGCTGTAGGACGAGGGAGCGGAAGAGAACCGACTGAAGGGACGAAGGGTGGAGGGGAACGTTTAGTTCTTGCAGCACCGCCGAAGCAAACCCAGCGCCTCGAGCTTGGTTCCGTTGTTAGGATCCGAAGCCCCGGTATCCCCGGCCACCACCACTTTCTTCACCGTCATTGCGTCCCCCGGGGGTGGTAACAATCATGCGCCACGTGGAACTCTCGCCGATCTTGTGTGGACCACGCAGTGAGGGAACAAGTCGCGGTAGGTGGAGCAAAAGGAGAGATCGAATTGAAGGCGAGAATGAAGGGGGATAATAATATAGGGCACGGTATAGAGAGGGTTGAATCCTTGCGAAGGCAAGGCTGGAAAAGAGGAGGAAAGAGGGATCCAGAGGAAATGGAACAAGAAGAGGACGCGCGGCAGGTCGCACCGGCTGTTGTTGCCGTGATCGTCCAAACAGGCGGCGGCAACGGCGACTACGTCGTGTGGTTGACGCTTTTTTGGGGGTGAGGAGGGGGGGGGGGCATGTGAGAAGTACGACGAAAGGGTGGTGGCGATAGGAGCTGCTGCAGAAAAGCGGACTACGTCGGGCAGACGGGTGCAAAGGAGGTTGGCAACGGGGAGGATCTCGCGAACTAGTGGTGGGTGGTTGGAGAAAGGATGCGAGAATGGGGGGTGGGTGGAAGCTTCGGGGATTGGAATGGAGGCGAGCGGAAAAGAGAAAGGGGATGAAGGAGGAGGTGAGACGAAAAGTGAAAAGAGGTGAAAGAAGAAGTGAGACGAAGAGAGAAAGGGGGTGCAGGAAGAGGTGAGACGAAAAGAGAGAAGGGGTGCAGGAAGAGGTGGCACGAAAAGTGGGGAGAGGGTGGAAGCGTGGAGAGAAGGTCGGGTGGACGCGAGGGGAATGTTTGGACGCCGCGGTGAGACGGCAGGGGTGCAACGTCAGGCTTCGGGGGTGGTCCGGGGGTGCTCATACACGTCGAGTTCACCAGGGTGGAACAAAGCTCAATCCCGATGAGCTGACTTGGCAATTCCGTGCTCGACTCCAGCCGAAACTAGCCCGGTAATATTACCGTGCAGTTGGGGGTGTACCGGCGGCCTGTACCGACGCGGCCGGCCACTTGACCCGCTCTACCCGCCCGGGCGCAGCGTTATTGATTCAAAAAAAAGGCAACCCTCACCCCTATTCCGCCTCGCCCCTTTCTCCCGTGCTCTAGGTCCCAGTCGGGAAGCGGCCCCCGGGGAAGGAGAACGACGAAAGCGGTAAGAAGTGGACGACGAAAAATGGAGAACGAAAGATGGTAAGAAATAAACAGAGAGAGAGATAGAGGGGGGGGGGGGGAAGAAGATAGAAATTAAAGAAATTTGGAAAACACGAAGGAATAGTAAGAGCTGGACGAGCACATTGTAGAATGGAATCTCTCGAAACGGTGAAAGAGAAATCACCCAACAATAAAGAGGAATGGACAAGACGGTATTAAGAAATTGGCGAAGGTTTGGAAAGAATTCACAAGTGGGAAAACATTCGATTTTAAATTCCGTTGTAAAGCTCAGCTTCGTATTATAAAGAACACTTAAAATCAGTCGCGTCCCCACGCTTGGTTCCATTCCAATCGTCCGTGGCTTCGAAGTCTGGGCTTACTCGCAACGGATTCCACTTCGAGGGCACAAAGGACTCTCGAAAGAGAAGGAAGCGAGGACACGTCATTTTTCTTTTTCCTTGCGCCCGATACGACGAAAAGTAAAGCAAGAAGGGATTCCCTTGGCGGTCCCAGTGGTCCGCCGATGTAATTACGCGGGAAATTACATCTCGCCTGGGAGCCATCCGGATATCGCTTTATTCCGCTCGACTCGGTCCGACTCTCTCAGATACTTTTGGCCTCCACACACGCGTAGGATTTGAGCTTCCGCTTGGACGGGATGCGGTAGGTAGGATCAAAGGCTCCGCCGGCGGGGCCGACCGGAAGTCGAGAAACGGACCGATGAAGGATTCTTCGACGAGTTCTCGGTCGGACGCGAGGATCCCACGAGACGAGTTAGGATATCCGGGACGGAGAGAATTGTCGCGAGCACTTTGAGGAGCTACGGTGCAAGAACAAAAAGAAAGAGAGAGGAAGGAAAGGTCCCGCGATTCGGTGAAACGACGAGTGAAAAAAAAAAGCCGAGAGAATGCGGACGAAGGGTGGAAGGTGCGGCGAGAACGGAAATGGGAGTAATTCGTAAGAGAAACTTGGTTCTGACGGGTAATTAAGGGAAGAGAATCGGGTAAAGGAATGTCCGTCGAGGAGATGTAAGAAAAAGGAAGGGGATAAACGTCGCGAGGTCTTCTTAAATTCGTAAAGAGAGTAAATCCGAATGCTCCTTTCTCCCTTGAAGAACGATAACTCAAGAGACGATCGGCAATCGCATCCGAAAGAAGCGGAAAACTTAACTCGCGCGTAAATTGTAATCCAATTGTTAGAAAAGGAGGAGGGTGCCGTTGCAAGGAGCGAACGTGAAAAACCAATTTGCAAAATAAAAAAGAAAGCTGGTGGAAGGGTGGCGTAACATTGCACGAGGCGAGACGGGTGGAAAACGGAATAGGTCAATTCTGAGAAGATGGAGACACGTGGAGTGGGGAGGACGATGTAGAGAGAAAAGGATAATGAGGCAGAGGAGAAGAGAGAAATAGAGATAGGATAGAGCGAGAGGATGGAGTAAGGGGTGAGAGCGTGAGAAGGGGTGATAGTATAGATAGATACGGACGATAGAAAGGGGAGCGAGGTTAAGTAACTTGACCCGATCCGTGGGTTGTTTCACCTGGATAAAATCATCCCCCACCAACGCGATCCGCACCCTCTTGACGTCACCGGTGCACTCGGTGACGTCACGCGCCGCAACGTCACTGCACCGCCGGTTGCCGCAGGTCAGGGGGTCGTCTTCAGGAGCGTACCGAGCACCACCAACGCCTTTCACCCCTCCATGTCTCTTTCTAGGGGATGCCATTTAGCGTAGGTACCATCGATTAATTATCGGAATTAAGGGTCCAAGCGTTTCCGAGAATAACTCCTTCAAACTGTTGTATACGGGGCGTGTCATGGCGTGAAACAGTTATGAGAAACTGACAAAAATGCCTCGACCGTTATGTACGTAACGATGTTGCAAAACATCGGCGTTGGTTTTTTATAACCGATACTTTATCGGTTCCATATTGATTTCTGTATCGACTACAGCTTACTCCTACATAATATACATTACATTCGAAAGATAACCGATGCGGATCAGACGTGCAACTGTTGTAGAAGCAATAGAGTTGGACCGAACAAAAATTTACGTGGCTCGAAATTGATACGCGTATTTACAACAGTTGTAATATTAGGTGACTTTTCATAAATGTTTCAGAAGCGAAACTGATGTCTTAATATTTCCATCCCCCGAGGAAAATGTGATTTAACGATCGAGGATTGACACAAGTGGAAAGAAAATCTTGAAACTCTAGAATGAAATTCCAAGCATCGCGATAATGAAGCTCGAAAATGCTTTCGAGTATTTTTTCCAATTCCTTGTGACGTCTAGAATTATTTCGATACTCTTTCTTTACGTCCCCCCCTTCTTTTCGGTACACGTTTCACTCGATATTTGGCGGAGAGTAGGCTTGGCTCGGAGACAGTGACGATAAAACGCGCAACCTGTCGCGTAATCGAAATGCGATAATTCGTTTATCGAAATTTCCCTACTTCCCAGCTTTACTCCGTCACATTCGCCGTCAGCAGTGCCACCTACTTTCTTCACTCACCCCCAATGGAGGGACTAGTGTTACCGTGCAAACGACAGTATTGACACTTTGGACATTATTACGATGCAAATTAACAAGGAGGCATCCATCCTGCCCATCTTCCCATCGCACAGGGCTCTTCATTATTTTCCCAAGGCCCAAACTCATCCAACGCTGTATTTCGCCCAACCAAGCGGGGTTAAAATTAATGACCAAAATTTCAATCTCCATTACCTCGTGTAGACACGTGGTAGTTCGGGGAGGTGAGAAATTCGAGGGGACAATTTAGAAATTCTCCAGCAGCGTGATAACGTAAATAGGATTGGATCTGAATTTCAAGTAATTATTCGAAGGCAAAATTGAAACGACCCAATAGCTCCCGCGGCAATTGGCGCAGGCAGAAGTGGATTCTATTGCGAAACGAATCCTTCGCGAAAGAACAGAATGGGGATGAAAACGAAGGAAAGAGAAAAAGGGACGACGAGGGTGAGTTTATTTTTACGACGCTTTCCACACCGGCGGCGGACTGTTTCACGTCGATCGGTTCATCGAACACTCCGGATCAATGGGGAAAAGCGATACCCCGTGCGGACACTTACGGGTACTACCCGTCACCGTTCATAGAAACGTGCGCTTTCCTCTTTCCTCCCTCCTTTCGTCACAGCTCGCTTCTCCTCGGATCCCTCGCACGAAGTAAAGAGAGAACGCGAAAGTGACGTATCCTGGTGGGACGACGAAAGTGTTTCCGTCGAAATGGTCTGCACAAAGTGAAGTGGAAGACGTTTCCGAGAAGGCCGCGTTGAAACATGGCGACGTTAAATTTTGACGGGAGGCAATTTACGCGCTCAACGGTCCAGTTGGGCGTATCGCGCATTGACGTTGGAATTTCATTCGAAGAAGTGGAGTTGTAGGGGGAGAAGCTATCTAGACGTTTCAGCCGACCGGGTCAAGAGAAGGGCGTCACAGATTCACGAAATGTTCCGGTGACTTCGTTTTTCAATTTTCTAAAATCGAACGTGGAAAGTGGTACGACGTGCTTGAAAAATAAAAGGCGCGTTAATAAAATGAGAAACTGTACGAATTTCTGTATCAGAATTTCAAGTTGAACTCAAATATCCGTCTGACGGGGTATCATTTTATTAATGAAGCGGAGGGTAAAACATTATCTCATCTAAAGAAAGGAAAGAAAAATTCTCGAACCAAGTCTACGATGTTTTATGTAGAAACCTCGTGAAATCAAGTTCGTCGTTACAGCGCAACGCGCACCTTCCGTCGAGAACATTCGTCGGAGTGAGCAAGAGAAGACGCGCACACACCATCGCGCACACATTTTCATAGTCGACCCTGCGAAGTCTGGCGAAGTGAAATTATCCAGCCCCACTCTTGCTTCTAGGATTATTCGGAAGCACGTGCTTCTCCAATGGAAGTACGCGAGTTGGCCAAGCAGGATAGGCTCCTTCGGCATGTAAAGCTTAGCTTTACATCATCCCGTGGTACAACCTCCAAGACGTCTCCCTGTCCGGTGTAATATCGCGGTTTACGTAAATTACCGAGATGGCTCGACCACCACCACCGACACCGGGCGCCGTCACCATCACCACCATCGTCCCACTGTTCTTAACCTACTCTCCTCCCGTAGCGACGAGAGCACCAGCCAAATATAATGGCCGTTATCTGCAACGGCACATGGCCATTTCCCATATACAATCCGGTACTATCTTACACAGTCGTGATTCTCATCTAGGCTCGTCCACATTTCTGTACGTCCGCGTCGTCCGCATCTCTGTGGTTGCAAATCTCATCTTCACGTGGGTGCGCGGTATCCACGTATACGCACGTTGGTATCGTTTACGTTTGTCCATTGCATCTTTCGGTTTTTGCCTGGCTTTAAGATTTACGTGGCGCGCGAAGGCCGTTCAAGGATCTCCAGACCCTCCTTTATTTGGACATTAATTTCAGATAGTTTAATATACTTTTCCAATTTTCCGAGCACGAGAATGCTCGAATTCCACATAGCGCCGTTTAAAGGATTTATCGGAGAATGTCTGGTCCACAATGTGCTAATATTCGTGGACCGGATCGCATTAGAAACTTATTAGAGAATGCTTTGGCATTATGTCGTTACCAGTTATCAATGTTATTAATTGTCATGTAACTTTGGGAAATTTTATCAAACGTTCGTGCGTTCCGTGGACGGTGTCCTGCACCCGCATTCTTCAAATTCGTGCGCGTGACGTCTGCGTGGACGCACGGCATCTTCCGCACTTGTGTAATCGTTCTGTATCGTTTACATTTCTCCATGTGCATCGTTCACGACCGTGTGTGCGTCGTTCACGTATAGGCGCGCGCATCGTTCGAATCTGTGTATCCTACGGTGTTCGCATGCATGAAACGATCACTATCTCGGCACACAAACACCACGATCCACGTAGGTTAGAGCTTGCGTCGGAGCGCGCGTGGACTGTACAAGACTGGATATGTAAGGAAGGGAGCAGCAGAAGGGAACAGAAGGGGTAGCTTCAGGTGGATCGTGACGTAAATGTTTGAGGCGCGTGATTCGAGGAACGCTAGCAAACCCTCCGTAACCCTGTGTAACTTGCAAGTTACATACCCCTGCGTATGTATTTCAAATCTCGTTTCTCAGAGCTCGGACACACGAGACAGGAAGTGAAAGGAGTAATTTGGAGCGAGGAATACGTCGGGGAACCTACAATTTGAATAGCGGGAGGTAGGCTTCTAGAACGACGTGTAACGCGCAGTTACACTCCAATCTTACTTTCGAGTGTTTCATCCTTTACCTCGCATGTACGACGAAGCGACCTAGAACGATAGAATGCCCAGTTGACCTTAAATTTATCGTTACAGTAAATGCGAAGCATGTTCGTCCGGAAGATCTTCGAAATAAAAATCCGGCGAATTTATAGATAATTCCTAAAAATCGACGTTCTCACGTAGTAAATAATAAATTCTCCTCTTACGACGATCGCTCGGTCCACTCATGTAACGAGTACTGCTGCAAAGACAATTACGCACGTCCTCCACTCACGTTTCACAAAACACAATTTGGAGTTCTCTACGCGTTCGCCATTCCTCACGCGATAGCCACCATCGTCTTGCCTATAAATAATCATCGTCCTCACCCTCGCCCTCGGCTACGCGACTCACCGTCCATCCGGATCGGTTTACCCAACGGAATAGCAATTATATCTACGGACGATAGTGCGCATCCCTTGCGTATATCCAAACACACGCACCCTACACCCTTACGCGGAACTGCAACACACCCACACGAGACACAATACGCACGTAGACATTAATTATTCGCGTGTACGCGCACACGTGCACGCAGATAAGGTCAGGTAATTGACGCACGCGTGTGCACCTGTTGGTGCCAGTGGAGCGAATCGAGCCGATAGATTTTGGTGTTTCATCTTTACCTATCTCACTCTCCTCTTCTTTCTCCCTTCTCGTCGATTCTCTTTCCCTTACTAACTTTCCTTCTCTTTGGCCAGTCACGAATCACGGCAAGTAAACGCACGGGCAAACCCCCAACAGCGATTTACACGCGAGCGCGTTAGCAGCTCTTCGTCGCATAGCCACGGCTTGTTCCCGCTACGGGCGTGCGAGCGAGTGCCCGCGCGAGTACAACGTGGTAGAGACTCGTGTCCGTGATTGCACGCAGGCACAGTTGCGCCTGGGCCGGTATCATTAGCCGTCGTTAACCGAACGTACGTATATATCGTCGTAAATTGCACCCCCGTCCCGGGGTATCAATTTCGGCGATGCATGCGAACGACGTGCAATGTGAAATGCACGCTCGGCCGAAGCGTGCACGTGACGATTGCGTGAGAATGGATTTTCGTTGGAGGCGGCGGTGACGGTGACGGTGACGGTGACGGTGAGCGCCACTGTCGCCCTCTGCTCCAGAATTCGAATTTCAACTGGCATGCTCTGCGTCAGAAGTTGAGAGAGGGAGAGAGAGAGAGAGAGAGAGAGAAAGACGGAGAAAAGCGGGGGAGAGTGAGAGCGGGAGAGCGATAGCAACAATCGAATTACAGAGAATTCACGAAATAATTTAATACGGCAGCTTTATGCTTAAATTAAAACTCTCCATCTGATTACGTGTAATACTCTAGGAATGCAATCGAGAGTCCATGAAAGAACAATATCCTTTGCCCGCTCAATACCTGGCAAAATAGTAGCGGGAGGAGCGCTGGAGCCACTGACAAGTAACACTACCCAACTGTCACTCACCGATTTGAATGAAACTTAACATACTTATTAAACACCGAAAGATATTGAATACGTGTTTTTTTGTTTCGGCTAAATACGGTTTTTAGGGGTAGAAAGCACCCCTCAACCCCTGGAGGTGGAAACAGTTATGGCTAATTATTTCTGAAACGATAGATTTTCGGAAAAAAGTACTTAGGACCAAAGTTGTAGAGTTCAAAGTGATGCACTTGATGGCGACCTTGAAGTTGACCTTGAGGTCGGTTATCAAGGCCATTGGAAAATCATTTCAGGTTTTTCATAGGGAGTAGTTTACTTTTCATCCCGAGAATCGATAGCCTTTTCCTTTGATCTTTAACAATTAATTTCTCGATAAATATTGCGAATATTGAATAATGGTCCAGGACTTTTTTGTTTGTTTTAAGCCGCCCAACGTCCGCCACGGGAGTTTATTAGGGAATTCTGGGACACCCTGTATATGTCGGCTACCATTACTAAGGTTATGGCAACCGTACAAGTCACAAACAGAGTATTATGGTTCCTATAATCAATGTATATGCATAAGCGAAAAATAACATTCACATTTTGTTGTGGCAACCATAGTTAGGCAAGTAACATCTGTAATGTTTTCTCCGTGTGTGTGTTCGTTCTATCGACTACCTTACCAGATGCCGAACATATCCGAAAAAAGTGCCCTGCCCCTTGCGCAACAAGCAGATTAAATATAAATTGTGCTTTTTAAACGAAACAAAACGATTAAACAAAAGAAAAAACTCCCGGAAATATTTCACTTTACGGATCTCAACCCAATTGCATTCGCTTCCGTATTAAAAATGCATTTCCCCGAGAGCGTGGAAAAATCTGGAAATCGGGAAAAGACGAGCGCGCGGAATGACGCAATAAAGTGAAACCCCCCCAAAAAAAAGAACATTCGAAGGACCGAAAAGAGCGCGGAAAAGCCGGGCCGTATTTCCTTCCGCGGAAAGATTTACATCCGGGCGCGCCATTTGTCGCGTACATGTGCATACCGCGAGATCTACGGAGGGAAGGGGAGCGGAGAATGCTGGATAAGTGGGATACGTAAACTTTATAATTTAGTTACGCTTTCTGGTTCGTGTGCAGGCGGTCTCACGTGGCGCATGCAAATGTTATTACCCCGCGTCGATCCTACATCGGGAGTATCAATTCTCTATATGCGCATGCAGGTGACGCGGCGATTTCGAAAAGGAGAGTAAGAGAAGGGAAAGGGACGAAGAACGAAAGGAGAAAGGGAAGGGTAAATGGTGGGCAGTAGTTTTCTCCGCGCGGAGAACGATGGAATTGCCATCGTGACCATATATATTCGCGGGAGAGCTGAGACTTCGTATTTTTAGAGTGGAATTGGAGAACGGAAGGAGAGAGAGGGGGGAGAGAGGGAGAGAGAGAGAGAGAGAGACAGAGAGAGAAGGTATGGGGAACCGGTCATCGATTTACGGACTCTTAATAAAAAGTCACCGGCCGTTCGGACGATTTGAGAATTCCCTTTTTTTTTCCTTCTTCTTCTGAAAGCGAAGAACTAGGAACGGGCGAACTGAGAAATTGGGAGAACGGAAGAAGGGCAATTTTGAAAAGTTCGCAGAGAGAATACTGGAAACTCGTGCGCTCGTGCGGACATATCAACTGCACGAGTTTCGCAATGCTTCGACAATAACGTGGCACATAACGTGGAACACGAATGGCTCGGAATTTGGGAAATATTCTATTTTCCATCGCTTTTATCATGGGGAGAAGCAGATCCTCTATTCGCGGCTCCGATTCCACGAATAGAATGCACGTGCGCCTTTAGACGTTAATAGTGTCCGTTTGTTTCGTAGGAGTCTATCCATTAAATTTCCTAGAGATCCAATTTCTATCGCATTGCTGCCGCTCCGTCTAGCTGGTGTTACCTATTTCATACTGTTGCCGCTAGAATGGAAAAAGTTCAGTAATAGAGGTATCAAACAGATATGCCCGCATTGGTTGAACAGGTATCATCCCCCTTCGTTGTTATCTTTTACATCGACGTAAAGTTAATCGTCACAACTAACTGCGAGAAGGCCGTAATTAACAAGACGAATAAATGATTTCATTATTTGACGTATATATAGCATGCAAGGTTCAACGTACATTATGTTGCGATTAACTATGAAAATTAATGTCGGCTATTTGCAACCCCCTACAACTTATAAGAACAGTGCCGCCAAATTAAATTCCACGTTTTCCTTTCGATCGATCGAACGATCACCTTCAAATTAAGAATTAAATCAATTGATTTATATCGAAAGCCCTCTCAAAAATGACAAAAATCAATCGTTTCTCTTTTGCGACGTCAACGAGAAGAATCGTTCAAGCCTGGTTCACGAGGCGAAAGAAATTCAACCCTTTCCGTTCATAGATAGTCTTCTCGACAGCTTGCACAGCCTCGACTGTCTCGATAGTTCCGATTTCCCGCGATAGTTCCCGACCATCCTTTATCCCTCGCCGGCGGTTGGGGTCGCCTACTCGTCGCCCTGTCCTCCACCATTGACTCACCCCCACGCTCTCCGTGCCCTATGCCCTGCACGGCTCCACTACTCTCCAGTGCCGTCCGCCGCATCGTAAATTTTACTCTCTGCGAAAGGGGCTGTTAAACCGGAGGAATTAAGAGAAACAGCCATTAAACCGCTGCAATGGCCGGGATTGAGTGGAATATCGTAGTCGACGCCCAGCGTCGCTTTTCTCTTTCTCTCCATTTCTCTCTTAGTCTCCCTTCAATCTCTCTCTCCCTCTCTCCCTTCCTCCCTCTCTCTTGCTCTCTCACATTCAAAACGGGAGAGAGAGAGAGAGAGAGAGACGCACATTCATGTTTCACTGTCACGGAGCAAGTGGCGTAAACGAAAAGGGACGAAAGAATAAAATCCGCTTCGGACGGCAAGAGGACTATCGAACGCCGTATTCGTTGATGGGCGCGCGGATAAAAATCAAGCGACACAGGCTAATCTGGAAATTCTTGCGAATAAATGGGTTTGATTGGTTAAGCTCGACGAGGATGTCAGAAGTTTCTAATTCCCGCAATAACTGGAACATAAGGATTCTTTGAGTTGCGAATGGGCCCTTATATGTCTCCTTCCCCATATAGTCTCCCTTTATTAAATATTTAAATGTAGGGGCTCAATATAACATTTACGATATGCAATGTCGACATCACAGAGGACGCGAACAAATTTGCTTCGAAAATTGTGTAAGAGAAGTATTCGTCAGTACCGTTTTAGTCGTTCCATTGGTCCCCCTGTCCAGATTATTAAAAAATCTGACTAGCTCTTTTTTCAACCCTTTTTTCCCATTTGCACAAGCCACTCGACTCACCGCTGAAAATTCTGCACAAATATTCGCAATAACGAAACATCCGCGTCCCTTGCATTTCGCCGGATGCGGTCCTTCCGCAATGCAAAACTGCACGAATTGCGAGACGGAGAGTTCGCCATTGTTCCTCGTACGACCAAACATGCGGCCCGTGGTCCCGCGACAAGTAAAATTTTGTCGGTTTCGGGGAGGATCGGTGGATCGTGACCGCTCATTACATCGGCGTATTAAATGTAATGGCGCAATTCCCGAGAGGAATTGGCTTGTTGACAGGGAAACAGGACCAGGTAGCCCATAGATGCTCGCTAGTTTGCAACCAGATGCTCGTGTACCGGAGAGAAAGGAAAACGAATTAATCATATCGAGCGCGTATACGCGATTAGAGAAGTTAGGAACAGATCCGTGTGCAGAATAATAAAAGAGGGTACAGGCACGCAACTCTATTGTCCGTGATAAATTTGGACCGTACTCCGCAACTACGTGTTTTCGTTTTTGCTAAATAGCGCATACGTATGTTGCAGCCACAATGTCCACCTTTCTTAGAGAATAATCGCAAGCTGATGGAATGGTCGAATGGTCGTGCATGAGACCCGCGTTGTCCCGAATCCGAACGCAGCGTGACACAGTGCACCATCGTCGCGCAACACAACATTCTTACGCGACAGAGTTACGTTATAACGTCCGGTTGCATGTCTGTATCCACCTTATACGTTTTACGCCCGTGAGACGAGAGAGAAAAACCGTATGGATAATCGAAGATCCGGTAAAAACACAATGAACGAAAATAGGCGCAGGTAAAACGAGAAGGGTATTCGACAGGATAGGGTTGAAACAATTACGTGCATCTTTCAACCCGAGCTTGGTAGAAATACGAAGGAAGTGTACCCACGTCGAATTCTCTGAGAAATGGAAAACGAGCGAAACATTGAGATTTCCGCTGAGCAACGGAGACGAATTCCGTGGAACCTTCGGGCACCGCCGCGGTACATTTTCCAGGTCGACGTTTGACGTCCAGGAGCGGAGGCGTCGCACCATCTCCCCCGTTGCCTCCGACGCCTCTCATTACGGACGACACATTTAACGTAATCGGCCTCTAATTAGAAACTAGCCCGCGCTACCCTCGGGACGAGAGACATGCCCTTCCGGTGGAGCTCACGTGAAGATTAGACGATATGCACGAAGCCTCGCCGGCGGATACACGCGAGCGATTCCCGCGACGAACCTTATAATTAGTACGCTCGACTAATCGTTACCCAATTATATCGAGACGCTTGGCCTTTAACAGGAAGGCTTCCGGGTTGGGAAAAGGAAAAATTCACTTTGGTGCTGAGAGTTCATTGCACGGGTAGTATCTGCGCGCAGAGTATTGGAACCAAGAGATTTGCAGCAGACGAGTGTCGATAATTTTTAATCGAAACATTAATATCCAATTTAAAGTTATCGCGCACCACGACGATAGAAAGAAAGTGTAATCAGTTAAAATTTTCAACAAAACAATCTGGCACTTGGTAGCCGATTTCTTTTAATATCATCAATTCTCTATTTTTCTACGCAAACGCCTGCAATGGCAAAGTACCAATACCGATTAGTCAATTTTAACGGCTATTAAAATCACACGTTGAATAATTAGCAAGCGTCAACGGGTGACAATTGATTTTCACTCATCGACCGTGTCGCGGACAATTTTGGACGGGGTCCAAGAAAAGCGTGGGACCAATGAAAAATCAAGAAAGAATCGCAAGGGGTGGAGCCGTGGGGTGGTTAGGCGATCGCTCGTTACGCTCTGAAATATCACTCGTCAGGGTGTCAAGCTGTTGAAATTCATTGGGATTACGCAAAACGATACGCCGCCTGGCATCTACCTGGCAGTAGTGAGAATCTGATATCCCCGGCCGAGTGTGTCACGCACGGTAATCATTGTTTCCGTGCCCGTTACCGTGGACGCCCTCGTCATCATAACCGACACTCATTCCCCTCATTAATCGTGGATCATCATTGACGTCATCGCCATTAGACCATTGCGAAAATTCAATGTCCACCTGGGGTTCGTCCAGTTGCCCGCACCCCGAATTTGCGGCTCGAACGGGAAACGAGGCTTTAATGTGCATCGCGCGTGATCAAGTCCGAATGTTTTCAATATTTTCAATAAAAATAACATCAGCACTGGTACGCCGCGAGAGGCAAATTAAACG
The DNA here is from genome assembly GCA_944319695.1 of Tiphia femorata. Lineage (NCBI taxonomy): Eukaryota > Metazoa > Arthropoda > Insecta > Hymenoptera > Tiphiidae > Tiphia > Tiphia femorata. Next base: position 11,292,251 of record OX090902.1, read on the forward strand.
AAAATTTCAAAATATCATCCACATCTTTGAACGACCTGTATAACACATCATGTTGTAACACAAGTCGCCTCTCTTATAGTTTCCAATAAAGAATAAATGCCATTAATAGGACATTCACCCGCGACATATTTTTAGCTGCTTTATCGGGGACAGACTAAATATCATTTTGTTGGTCGCCGCCAAGTGAAATATCCACCGAGTACTCTTGCCATTTTTGGTACTCCGTCGAACCAAGTCATTACGAAGTTACGTGGAAAGTGTCATCGCATCTCGGAGATTTGTTTAGCAGCCTGGCAAGATGCGAACGAAAGTGTTCTAATGCGAAAGCACAACTGCCGTTAGAACGGACGGTTGTATATTCGCCGTACCGGATGTGGATGACGCTTAAATTCGCGTGGCACTCGGGGAGGCGGGTGCGTGTGCGAGGCTGTCGGATTTTCCCTTGTTTTTTCTCTCCTCTTTTTTTTTCATTCGTTCCACTCGCCTCGCGCCGAGTTCGACGTCGGCCTCGCGCTTGACAGACACCGACCATTACTTTTGACACACCCTATAGATGTATGGCGTGTCCCTCTCACCCGTCTCCCGCTTCAACCCCCACCTACCACCCCCGCCGAGCGGAACCACCGGCCCGAGCGAAGGGGGTGAGTGAAAAGCCCGCGAGACGTGATTTATTTCTGCTTTCACGGATCCTTTAAAAGGATCTTTCGCGCACACCTCCATTCCACCTCTCTCTCTCTCTCTCTCTCTCTCTCTCTCTCTCTCTCTCTCTCTCTCTCTCTCTCTCCACCCCTACGCTGCGAAGGCCTGATACGCGCGTCGTTTTCTCCTCGCATCCCCTTCTTCGTGTACCTCCCTTCCTCCCACCACCAACTTTTTTTCTCTCTCCTTTTTTTTTATCTCTCCCCCACCCCACCCTACTTCATCTCACCCTATCCACATACCAAAAGCCTCCAGGACCGATGAATCGAATCGTCTGGTGTAACAAGATTTCTCAGAACGAGAGTGATCCATGGTGCGCTCCGCGATCGTTTGTTCTGCCGCGTGAATCACCAGCCGAGGTGGGACCCGTTATAACGCGCTTCGCGTGATGAGGAAGCGGCCAAAGAGAGATAGAGATAGAGAGAGAGAGAGAGAGAGAGAGAGAGAAAAGGGGAAAACGGAGAGAAATGAGAGACAGCGAGAAGAAGAGCGGATGCGACGGATCGAAGGCCCCGTAGCATCTGCTGAATTTTACACGCTGGAAATCGAAGCGTCGAGTCCGTCGAGCACGAACGTGGAAAAAGAAAGATAAAGGAATCCAAATCGCGCGCGGGCGCGCTTTTCCTCGAATTTCAGTATGGTAATTCGCATCAAGCAGAGTCGAAGATTCGCGCGTGAAGCGAACTGAACTAAATCGTAGAATTCTCTCGAAGGACGAACGTTCCTACGAGAATAATGCGGCTTCGACCTCGTGCGTCTGAGAATACTGGAAAAGCGTGTTAATCTTGAGAATTCGAATTCGGCCAGCTAACGAAGAGATTTACCGCAGTTGGGAGAGCCTTATTTACCTATCGTCAAAGTACATTTTCGCGACGCGAAGGAGCACCGCGTCGCGTCGATGAAAAGGGTCGAAAGCTCGAGAAGAGAAAGAGAGAAGAGAAGAGAAGAAACGCGAGAGAGGAAGAAAGGCAAGGACAGGAGATCAAAAAAAAAGAAAAGAGCGGACCAAAAGGGATTGTCAGCATATAACGAGTCTTCTCCTCTCACGCGCCACCCTTCCTAGGGGTCGTCTTCACACCTCTTCCCTTCTTTCTCCTCTTCACTCTCCTTCCGCGCCGTATCTCCGACGCTCTCAAAGGTTTTGATACGCCAGCAGCGGGACGACTCGAGAGAGGCTCGTGGAACGGGCGTGAAGAAGAGAACGCGCGAGGCTAGAAGGGAGTGAGAGGCTTGAAATTCGCCAGGGGCGAGAATCGTTCGTTTCTCTCGCTTACGCCAATGTTTTCACTTTTCAATTCGAAGCCCCTCCCTCGATCTCGACGCGAACGCTCAGCGGCGTCGTTAGCCACCGTCGTCGTCCCGACGCTTTTGCGTGCACGGCCGCAGCCGCGTGCCGTAATGGCCGTTTTCACTTCCTCACTTGAGAGAGCCCCGGAGAAGCTTGGATTGCGAGGATAATCCGCGTGAAAAGCTGCCTGCCTGCCTGCCTGCTCGCCAGCTTGCTCGTGTGTCCCAAGTTAATAGAAAAGCGTGGGTGAGCGCGACTCACCTAATGTCCTCCGCACGAGCTCGCGAAGACCGTGCCGATTGATCGTGGCGATTGCATCGAGCATGGGAATTGGAGAATGAATTTTCATACACGTTGTTCGAGGGTACTTAAAGAAACTTCTCCTTCGTGAAATTAACGCGAAGCCGTAATAATTTAGATATCGATACTCGAGCCCTTGCGAATCCTCGTTCTGAAGTGGCTTTTCTGGTAATACAAGGCTGGTATTCCGATTAATCATTTTTCGGGTAGTCAACAGAATTTGGTTGTTTTTGTTATACCATGGACTTGCGCTGCAAGCTCGAATTCACGCTTCCAAACCAACATCCACTCTCACAAAAATTACCTATACCTACCCGATACAGATAAACAAGGATAAGTGTGCTTTTACTGCGTGTCAGGGATGACGCGAAAGCTTCTCATCAGCCACCCAAGAAACACAAGTGAACACGAGTAGCGAGGACCGTAAGACAATCTTTCAGAAACATTTCGCGCTGGAGCTTCATGCCAGGCCCGAACCGCCGAATTATTCACGATTTACGAATGAAGTTTCCCTCGAACCGTTCTGCATCTTTTCCGCTCGGCGAATCTCGCTCACTCGCTCGCCAACTGCGCGCCGAACTCTCGCAGAGGCGCCAAGGTGGGTGAAGGGGCGAAAAATAAAGGGGAAGCAATTAGAAATGCAAATGAGGGTAATTACTTAAGCAAAATGTACCTAATGCCTGCCTGCCGCCTGTCTGGGGGGAGCGTTCGCGAGCGCAGACGGAAAAGGCAGGCTACGCGGAAGTTTAAATTCAAGGAGCGGCTCTCCTCTCCCGTGGACTCGCTCGCACGCTCCTTCGTTCACTCTCTCCTCTTCTCTCGTCTCCGCTTCAGTCAGGCTCTTCGCTCGGGTCGAGATTCTCAAGCCCGGCAGTCTCGAACCAGTCGAACAATAGCTTTCATTAAACCGCCGACGTATTGTCGGGCCACCTCTCTCTCTCTCTCTCCTTTCTCCTTCGCCGCTGAGTTTCTCGCACAAGTTTCGCGACGAGTAGCACCGGAGAGCGGAGCCTCACTCTTAATAAAACTCGACCAGACTCCCGCACGGTGTTATGCATTTTCCGGTTGTAACACGCCACGGGCCGGAAGGGAACGAAATTCGAATCGCGCTTTAACTAACGTTATTCGAGATCCCCGGCGAACGATAACTCGCTCTACGTGCTCTCGGGTTCATCCTTCGGAATTTCGCGCCACGATCCTTCCGCCCTTCGCTGAGAAGTTTCTCGCAATACAGCGGCGCCGAATGTTGAATGGGGAGTGTGAGAAAGTAAAATGCTCGGTGGGATCTCGTAAATGGGATTATCCGATTGATTTGTTGTGCGGAAATTCCGTGGATTGGAATAGGCATAGGCGGATCCGAAGGTGAGAGATCGGAATTTCGGGTTGTTGCACTTCTTTGGTTACTAACGTTACGGTCGTTTATATGACGAAGTTTACGCTGATGGAATTATCTTATCGAACACCTTGTAACGTATCGAAGAAATCCTTCGCCCAAGGTACCTAAACACAGTATACTACAGATGTTTACCGAGTAATTGGACATAGGTAGACACTACGGGCAGTAGAATTACAACACAAGTGAAACGGAATTTAGAAGGGCTTTTGAAGTTTCAACTCTCATTGCTGCTACTCTACGTTCTTTTAATTTACGCTACTCGCGATCCCAAAAGCGATATTACACGCACGCCGAATTCCTCGAACAGAACTTTTATATCGAAATCTTCCCTTCTAATCTCGAAGAAACTTTCGAAACTCGAGATAAAACATTGCCCAAGAATTAAAATTTTCACGCGCTATTGTGTATATTCCAATTGTTACTTGCGAACAAACCTGCAAAATTCTTGACAATCCTAGCGCGCTTCAGCTAACATTATTCGCGATTTTACGGTCAATAGCACACACGCTAGCAAAGGAGTTGCTCCGAGCGTTTTCACACCGCGGACTTCTTTTGAGTTCACGCGAAGTTTCTAATCTCGTAGGAGAATTCTTCGGGGACGTAGAATCCTCGGATCGAGATCGGACCCTGAGTTCACCGCGGTAACGTTTGCCAACGCCTCTTTTCGCGCTCTTCAGTCCCATCGTCTTTTATCACTCCCACCGCGGCGTATTATCCGAGTCTGTATTACAATTAGTACGGCGCTTAAAACAGTACCAAGCACAGCATTTAAAGAACAGCGTTAAAATCTCATTCCGATTAACATTCTTTCACGCCCTAATACTCGAATCCAACAAATATTTCCAATGTTTCACACGATTCCTACACATTTCCAATATTTGCTCGTTCCAACGAATCAAAGTCATGTGACCTGTCAAACTTTGCATCTCACCGATGGCACCCCGCCGCTTTATTCCCCACGATGGCCGTGTCTTACCGGCCGTAAAATCGTACGAAATCAGACCGAGGGCCTCTGGACTACTCGTCGTGATAACGGCCGAGCATAAAGTCGCTCTGGAACCGATAAGGAAGAAAAACGGGGATGATGTGAGAGAGAGGGGGAGAGAGAGAGAGAGAGAAAGCGTGCAACGATAGTAAGAGAAAGAAAGAGAGGGGAGAGCGAAAAGAAGAGAAGGGAGAGGTGAAGCGAACTATCCTCCGATCCCTCGGCGGCAATCCGTCTACTTGGAACTTCCAGAAGTCTCAGGGTCGCATCACGGGGAGCACCAATCTCTGGGGCCTCTCTCACGATATATGTATATACTACACGTACATATACATATATATATAGTTATATACACGTGCGCGCATATGCGCGAGCACATAGAGAATCCGCGAAAGTTCATATAAGTACGTACACGCGCCTATGTATTTATACGTAGGTGCATGCGAGGAAAAATCATGGTAGGAGATGAAGCGCGATGGCCGAGGGTAGATAGTTGAAGGGAAAGAAGATTGGCAGAATGAAGAAAGAAGAACGAGAAGAGAAGAAACGAGAGAGAAAAGGAAAGGGAATGAAGGCAGAAGAAGGGAGAGACAAGTGCCCTGCACCCCGGAGAATAGATATCGACCGATCGGTCACAATTTATCGAAACTTTTGCGTATTCTCCTCGGATTCGTTGCGGCCTGAGTAGGACCCCGAAGGATTACCTCGTGGAATCGACCCTGCTTCGAGGACCTTCCACGCTGAAATGTTTGCATGCTAAACAAACTGGAATGGGAAGAAAAGAAAGCGAGAGAGAACGAGGGTGGATGAGTGGCAGGCCAAGAGGAGAGAACCGAAGGGATGAAAGAAGATCGGGAAAGGACCCGAGGGCTGAACAAAGGAAGAGAACGAAACGACAAGCGTCGTGACAAACTTTCCGACCGTTTTTGACGAATCGCCTCGGAGGTATCTTCTCGCGAATGCTAGTCCGGCGCCATCCACTTTCAAGAGAGATGGCGACACCGAGGAATGATATTTTTCAAAAGCTGATAAATATACAACACCTTTGCGGTCCCGTCTTTCTCCGTGTCGGTCCAACGATCATTCATTCTCTCGATCTTTCCTTCTATGTTTCGTTCGTTCTTTGGTTGTATTACGTTTCTCGCTCTACTCAAGAAAGTTCACGCAAAAGTTTCGAAATGGAAATTTACAAAGCACCGTTTCTGTTAGCTCACTATTGACGCACTTTCGCAAATGTTTCTATTTCTCCACTGTATCCTTGTGTTCTTTTCTTTTCTTTCCTCCGAGTTTTCAAAATTATGTAAAGCTGAGACTCCATACTGCAAGGGAGTACTGCCCTGTCTATCGGTCGCTGACTAAAATGTTAAATATGCGTTGTTTTTTTTCTTTTGCTTCCAATGCAAGTAAGGTCGTACACGGAAGGAGTCGGAAAAATTTTACGTTTTTACTTCGAGTCCAGTGCAAGCTGACCTATTTATTGGGTAAAGGAAACATTTGTCGAAATACATAGGAGTTTCGTGAGTGAAAAAAGTTTGGAAAATATGCGGACATCAAGTTTTTAAATATCGAGTAGCGCAACGATATTCGTCCTGTACGTCGGGTGAGTAGGTCAAGCTGGAAATATCGTTTAACTATGCAGGACACGTCGATTGCGGATGTGAAAACTGTAACGTACACGTAAAGGCAAGTTTCGGCCCGTTCGCGAAAACTTCGCTTACTTCATTCGCTTTTTCGACACACCCAAAAATATCGAAAGAAAACTCACCTCGCGCCGAACGTTCCTCTCTATAGGCACACAGGTTGGATCTAGAACAGAGAAGGGAAACCAATTGTTAGTATACCTCCCCTTGCTTTCTACGTATATTTTTTCAGTTTTGCTCTCACAATTTTTCTGTGTCGTCACGGCTTTGCGTTTTCTCTTGAGCCGCGAAAGAAACGTGAAAAACACAAATGAAAGAAATCACTCTTTTTTCGGTCGTTCCTAAAAATTATGTGACACAGAACATCATTCGCCTATGTCTCCGCAATATTGTTTCTTAATGAGCTTAATTCTTTATTGCTACAAAAATTCTTTCCCCATTGTCGCAACACTATTTTAACGTCCCATTTTCATATTCGCCCTCACCCTGCTTTACTTGACTTTTATTTACCCTAACTTTAGTATAAATTCTAACTCATCCTTGATATCTGTGTTAGCCACAGCCAGAGCATAGGGACGGTAGCACCAAACAACACAGTAATTAAACCACTTTATAACGCTACCTCGCGAGAACTGCGATCTTCACCGTTCATCGCCGAAGATTCACGCACTACTGAACAAAGCTGGGGAAAGAGTTCTGTTATTCATTCTAAAAACGAGGCAACGGAGGCGTAAAGAATTTTGGAAACTATCTACTTGCAACGGCTCGCCGCTTGTAAATAGAAACAAACGGAGACTAACGGTTGACAAACTTGAAAAGTAAATAAAACAAACCGCAAAATCGGCTTCTTTCCCGGTAAATCGATAAAGCAGTGAGAAAGGTCGAAGTCGAACGACGGAAGGGCCATCCTCGTCACTTCCTGCCACCTTCTACCCCTCACCATCACCTTTCGCTCGGTGCACGGTACACCCCCGAACGACGACGACGACGACCTTCCACCCCTAGGTCTTCGAGACTCGCATTCGGTAATTGCAGCGGCAATTACCACGAATTACGACGATAATTACCGTCATTATGCGGTGCAGTAATTTTGGTAATTACTGCGGTAAATCGCGGGAAGACCCCGTCGATTGCAACCCCTTCGCGTACTATCGTTAGGGGCTGGCGTCGTCGGCCTTCGACGGGTAATACTTAAATCTGAGAGTCAAACAGGGATGGAAGATAAACCCGAGAACGTGAGAATAACAAAAGTATCGCATACGTGCATTCTCTCACAATCAGTATTCATCGACACGTCGAAATTTCAACGGTTGAACAACGGCAATATCGGAGTGAGAACCCGAATCCATTTCTAAGTTGAAATACGGACTGAACCTGGCGAAGTTGAATTCTTTCATCCCTCTTTCCTGAACTTCGCACTCTTGAAACATCACGGTCATTTTACTTCTTTCAGTTTCATTTAAATATCCGTATAAAGCGACACGTACATTATCTATATTTAGAGCACGATAGAGATTCTTCAAGTCGAATCTCTAATAAACGTAATCGCTTTTTAATTTCCTCACTTCACGATTTATTAACCGCACAAAGCAAATTTCCGTTCCATCCCTGCCCTTTTCCTCACTCTTCGTCCTTGACTCCTCACCCTCGTGTTCCACTGCTTCCCACTACAGTGGAGCACGATCGATTGATATCGAAATAAATGTCATCCCGTCCACGAGCCATCGACAAATATCGGACCGACCTTCCTCCTCCTCTTCATTATTAACGCCTCATCGTCGATAACTAACGACCGCTTCGCAGATCTTTACACTCCCCGTGCCGTTCGATTAATTCGCCTTCAGCGCGTTCAATTTCCAATGATTTTTTCGTCTTTTTCGGTCCGTGTTTCAATATTGATCGTATATGCTGCAAATACGACGAAACGCGTGGAAACGAAATTTAGGAGGAAAGTCAAATACAGGATAATCCGATATCGTGAAATTTCGCAGATCATCGGTACACGAAAATCAAACTGATTCCGCTTTTTATAGAATACAAGTGCGAGGCACGAGCGTCGTGCGCACTGCGAAACTCCTTGAACAAACTAAAATAACTCACTTTCTCTTTTTATACGCAAGCTTCAACTTTTAACTCCAACTACTACGCTGCCGTAAAAGCATTCCTTTTACAATCTGCCTGTGTCAATTCTTCCTTACACCCTCTCTTATTAACACTAGATTGCCCGAAACCAGTCAATTTGACTGGTTCAAATGGGAAATCGTGTTTATAAAAAATGTTCGGGCAATCTAGTGTTAAATGTCGCTCCCGCCATCACGTAGTGCAGGAACATCTGACCAAAGATGACTTCACTCGATGTTCTCCGGCGTTCGCGCCGACGTAGAAACGGCACATTGTTGTCGTTGTCCGACGATTACGCGCCTACCAATAAAACCGCAGCGCACGAGGCGGACCCTAGCTACCCCTTCCGCATTCTTGCTACCCACCCACTTTGTTCTTTCCCAGCGAGACGCGGCCACGACGACGCGTCGTGCCGCGAGCGGTCAACGATAATGCGTAAACAAAGGCGAAAGGACGAGTAATGGAAAAGAAAAAAAAGAAAAGAAGAGCAGAGAAACAGTCGCACGGCCGGTCCACAAATGTGAGCACCGTTGAACAATGCGAGCTTAGGGATGAAGGGGGCGTGGGGACAGGGGTGGATGAGAACAATGGAATATTGTGTAGTGTGTGAGTATTTCCATTGAGCATTCCGTGAGTAAAAGATGGAGAGAGAAGAGGCACGAGAAGCAGACAACCGAAGAGACAGAAGGAGAGAGGAAAGGGATGATTTGGCCCATGGGGAACGAGGGATGAAGAGGGACTCCGTGAATCGAGAGCGCGCATTATTAAGTATCGATTAAGGGTGTGCGCGCGAGGGTCGATAGAGTGGTGAGGGTAATGGGGATTGCGAATTAAGGGGATCTGGCAAGGAAAGTGGGACGGGTAATGCGATTGTAAATCGAAAATGCTTAATTGAAGAATCGCGACCCGCTGACGGCGCGACGAGGGAGGAAAGTGGGACGATGGGATCGGAAGAAGATTCAATGTAAATGGCACACGTTGCGCGACCTTGGCGATTGACAGCGAAGGCTGAACGATTTGACTCGCGAGTGCTTGAGCACGGTGACGAACTTTCCCGCGAGTCTAATCAAAATCCGCCTCAACCCCCGATTGAATGCAAAACCTCAAATGACTATCCGGCGTGTTGGCCGGTGGCTTCACTTTTAAATATTTTCGTCAGTGCGAACAGACCAGCTCGCATCTCAATTTTTCGACTCTCGCCACCGTCCATTTGCAAATACGCCGAATCCCTCGGATTTGCAGCTCCACGCGTGGCTCCTGGCTCGTGCGATCCGGCCACTGCCTCCAACCCTCTCGGTCTCATCCCCCGAATCCCAAAACTTCGGAAAATTTGGACCCTCCGTCACAATTCCTCTCGCGTCCGAGCGAACGCTCGCGTTTGAACCCATCGCGTTCCACGATCCTCTCTTCCTCCTCACCCCTTCCACAATCGACCACGAGAGTCGTCAGCGGGCTATTTCGGAATTTGGAAACCACTTTGAAAAGCGTCCAATCCACCTACTGTCCCAATCCCTTCCAATCGCACCTTCGCCCGGCTATCTTTTCGAGTGCGAAAACGATCGATGGTATCGACGCGCAATGCGGTCGACCCTATCGCTGGACGAGAGAATACAAGCGACAAACAATTCGCAGGCGCGCGGAAGAAGAAGAATTGCGGTGTCGGCACGAAAATGACGAGGGCGCGTAAGGAGAAGAACAATGGAGGAGATGATAAGGTGGTCGAAGGAGGGAAGATGGGAGGTGACGGAGGAGGCGAGAGGGTTGAAACGGCGGAAGTGCCGGTGGATATTCAAACCGTGTCTTCCACCCCTCTTCTCGTCTTTACGTAATGCACCGGCTATTTCTGCCATATTTTTACCCTCGACACGTTTCGGCTAGACCCGCCCCCTCCAACCCCCGCGCCATCCCGCGGAGGCTCGCACTTAAGGGACAGGACGAGAGAAAGGCGATCGTATCCAGCGAGCCGCATGAGCGGAAAGGAAATTTCGAAAGTTATGGAACTTTAATGGCGCCACCGGAGGGATGCCAAAGGACGAAAGGGTGGCGGAGGCAGGGGTGAAAGTGTCGTCGGAAGAGCTCACGAGGTAAACGTGCGATCGAGGAATTTCAAAAGGTCCGCCTACTGTGCTTCGCGCGAAACTTCATCGCTGTTTCGAATATTTCGAACAGTTTTCTATTTTCAGAAAGATTCAAATCGAAATTTGCTCCTCGGCTTCGTCCAAACTTTGTCCGCTGAATTCCCCGTGTTCGCTATTTATATTTCCGATATTTTTCGCCGAAGAAGCTTCTGGCGTTTATACTCTCGCGAATTAAACGATCGCTGGATGAGTAATGTTAATAAAAAAAAAAGAACGCGTGCTGAAGATCGTCTGCAAGAAACGAACCCTGGCGCGAAGTACAAAGGGTTAAACGATCCCCGTCGAGAATTGCTTCGAGAATTTTACAGCATCTCCCCCGTGTCCCAAGTCGATTAAAGTACAGAGGAGCGCGGGGTAGCGATAAATCAAGGAGTCGTACAATAAAGAAATTCAATGTCCCACGGCCCCGACGTCGGGCGCGCGTATCATCAAAGGGGGACCTATTTATCTTTCTTACGGAACAGTTTGAGAACAGTTCGCTCATAAACGGCACCGGACGAAGAGAGATCTCTCATTCCTCTCACTCTTACCACCTGTCTCCTCCTCGCGCTCTCTCTTTCACCTTCCCCTCTCACGCCATCGGTCGCGCCGTCGCTGCTGCCGGCTTAGCCGTCTGATATATCCTCCCAAGAAGCGAAACTGGGTCACCGAGATTGATGGTTTTTCTTCGCGTCCTCACCCGTACCCCGTCCAAAAATAGTCCTGGCATTCATAAATTTTGTAAATATCCTCAGGTGGGGGTTGTGCCACCACCCTCGGCGCCTAATGTCGCGTGCGAGGCGGACACAATGCGCGCGAGAGATCATCTTCTCTCGCAAAAGGGGGAGGCTCTCGAATATTTTTGTATTTCGCTCGGCGAACTCCGGACGTAACTCGAATTAGGGAGGAAGCCAGGTGGAATGGCCGAGATAAACAAGGAGGGAAGAAGGTGAACAGGAGTGCGCGTTCTAAAGGGACCTGGCCCCCGATGTATTCGAAGCCTTCGCACGCCAAGAGATTATAAATGATCGATATTAATCCCACGTTGTTCCAGGATTAAAGGTGCCGTTGGTATCTGGACGAGTGTTGGAGTTTACGGAAAAGCCTTAGGGTAGAAACTGATCGAAGATGCCTGAATGCTCGCGGTTGAAGTTTACATCGCGGTCGATGTTACCTCGTTGCAAAACAAACCTATGCCTTTAATCTTTAACGACACGTGCTGGGATACTTTGTACACCGCGCGCAATGAACACGCCATTAAGCCTTTTATAAAAACATATTTGTTTCCTTATCTATTATTTCGATATGAGTTTTTCATGATCGATTCTCCCCAAAATAAATCAGTGAATAATTTAACTTAGTGTTTTATTCCAATTTACTTTAAACGTCGATATTTTAATGGCGGCGAATCGAATACAAACCTAAACGTACGCTGTGTGTGTACTTATGTTAGATTTCGGGAGGCGTGTAGTGTGAACTGTTAAACGTAACTGTGCATGCCGAGGATGAACCGATGCAAGTATGTATGACGTGCGTTGCACTTAAAATAACAGGTTTGTCTTAGAGCAAAGTAACGACAACGATGTAAACCTTAACCGCGAGCGTCAAGGCATGCTCCACACGTTTCGATCCTCCTGGATAAAATCGAGCATGCTCGTGCGATGAAAGTTTGCGAAAGAAATGTCATTGTTCTCGGAATAATCGTCGAAAAGTTCAGTAACAAGTGGAAAGCACGCTCACGATTCTTTCAAAGGACGAAGACCAATGAAGGACCCTCAAGCGACAAAGTAAACCGATTTAATATCAGACCCCCTTGAAATCGATCATACGAGAACGCACACCTCGGCTTAAATACCGTAAAGACGATTCCATTTGCACAATTCGCCCTCAAACGGTTTCACCTTTTCATCGACCGTGCGCGTCCACTTCCCTCGTTCCTCCACTTCCTGGGATTTCCCAATGTGGCACACCCTGGTCTCTTTTCCGGTGTTACGGACCAGTTCGTGCTTTTCGCCGACACAATGCGACCAATCGAGATGGAGGGTTCTAAAAAATTGGACGGGAAACGCCGGAGATCCAACGCGGGAGAGGAACGAGGAATGGGAGAACGACGCACGGCGTTAAAAAGATAAAATGAAGAGACATCGAGAGACAAGGATGAAACGGGAGACAAGGGCGAGTGAGAAAAAGATGGAACGTGAGACAGATAGACGGTGGAGTTGCCATCTGGAATGCGACGTGATCCGAGGTAGGTACTTTCCCCGCGGGAGCAACGCTCCGATTAATTTGTGCTCTTCGCGCGATCGCACCCGAGTTCACCCATCTCTCTGCTGGCCCCTCCACCTTCTCCTTTTCCGTCGCGGCGAAAAATAAAAATCCACGCAACGAGTGCAGCGAGGCGAAAAAACGGGGAAGAGGCGACGCGATGCAGGGGCGTCCGAAAGGACATGGAATAGATAAAAACAGGTCAGCCAGACGCTTTATAAATACGTTTCGAGTTGAGCGTGATCAAACGCGACTCCGACAACCCACCCACCCAGTTTTTCGTCTACGTCACGGACTCCTCGTTCGTTCCACCTCCCAGTTTCATCCGCCGCTACAGCCCCGTGCCTCGTTGTCCTCTTCCTTTCTGTCTCTTTCTCCATATACATGTGGTTACACGTTTCTTCCCCTCTCCCCTCAACCGTTCCATCGCCAGCTTTCGTTTGGCCCTGCTCAACGGCTCACGGTACCGGTAACGTCGCCCACGGGAGAAGTCCACGACGACGCGACCCTCAAAGGATTGCAAATGGACAAATTAGAGGGAGGCGCATCGTTCGCGTCCACCGTCCTCGGTCTGGTGCACGTTTGCAGAGACCCTAACCCTCCTCGAAAACCCTCGCGGAATATTCAGCGAAATACGCGGGTGCGCGCAGCCACGCAGCGCGCGAGCGCGAGCGCAGTTACTCGCGCGCGTCGAAAATTTCTCCCATTCCTGGGACGCGGGCGGAACGTGGTGGCACGAAACGCGCGCGCGGTTCAGTTCCACGTATGCGCCGTATTTAATCCACGTTTTACGCCTCGCCGGGCCGGAGTGTGATTCAATTACTGCGAGAGGTGGTTGTTAGTGCCACTGCCGACTCCTGTACACACCATCCTCCAGTCTCCGCCATATACCTCCAACAGCTCGTACACTCCTCCTTCTCGTCTTCGGCCCTTCGTTCTCTTCGCCAGCCGCGGCTTTTCACGGGCGTGCGACGAAAACGGGTGCACGAGGTTACGCGCGCGTAACCGAGTCCGTGTTCATGCGCCTGTGTATGTACCAGGGAGCGCGCGTTATTATGCGTGGGCGTACGTGTGAATAGGGAAGAACAGCTGTGGAAGAAGAGAGGCGTGGTCGACCCGCTCGACGAGGCTGTACCGCGTGTGCAGATTTGACAACGAGCAGGCTGGGAATTAATTTCCGCCGGGCCCCACGATAATGTCGAATACACGCTAGAACACTCGCACCCGCAGCACACTTTTAACCCTGCTAGCATCCTTCGCGGGCATTATCGTCCCGCTATCCGTTGTAGACACTCGGCTCTTATCTGCTCAAAAGGCTCGTTGTGGGCAAGATGATGTGTAGGTGGTTCATAGCGCAAGGAGTGCGAATATGCGTATGCAAGGTGCTGAGTCCGATTGTAAGACTGTATTATTACATGCGTAAATTTACAGTCAGTTACGAGAGTTTCCATACACCTAGTTGGTAAAAGTTGACAAGCGAGAAATACCCACACTTAAGTAGGTACTATACATTTCTTCATGGTGAACTTTTGCCGGACGGATGAAAACTTTCGCGAGCGACTGTATCCGCGGAACGCAAAAATGAATTTTCTGTAAAGTACGCGGGGGTTACTTTGTCGATTTTGGGTCTAAGAAGTATTTTTTTTTAAAATGTCCGTGACACTTCTGAATACGAATGAAGAAATTGCAAACACGTGATTCAGGTCGTTTCTACAAGAATACGTGGAAAATAGTCATGCGGTAATTTCCACGTGCTCCACTTCCGCTTGAAAGAGACTTCTCACGTAGTTCCTGACCTGTCAAGAATTCGTATCAATGATAACATCACTCGTCAGTTGTGCCTCGCTGTGTGCATCATTTCACCGCTTCATCCCCTCGCATCCCACTCTCTGTACACTCCCGCTTCTCTGCCACCCTTATAAACATGTCCGCATACGTTGCCAATTCCCAGTTCAGGATGCAGGAAACGTGGCTCGACTAATGGTGCGACTGTGTTTGCAAAGCATATGTGTGTAAACATAGCTTCGTAGGAGGTAATGGTGGGCTCGTATATGCGCATTGCGTGCTCGCCGTTCTTGCAGGGCCATCACAAGCACTCCCTACAACAGAGAGTGCCTGATACAACCAATGATGTAGCATGAGTTTTTTACACCTATTATTTGTCCATTTTTTCCCGTTCCTTCCATTCTACGATAAACTAGTTGGAAGGATGCAGGAGCTCGTATGTTGGCGGGCGTCGTAATAAAATGTAAACAATGCCGAGTACTATCGAATTTCGAAATTAACAGTTGCAAATGATTCTCTCTCGCTACCATGGGAGAGAGGATCTCCGTGCCAGTAGAAATGGAATGGATGGATGAAACTCGGTTGGAAACTCGACTCGACTCGTCCGAAGGTTTCAAGGAGGAACAGAGGGGTGGAGTAACCGGGGGAGATGCGGGGAGGCGAGAGCTATAAAGACCTTTATAGCTTAACTTGGACGAAATATTATTTTAAACTTGCCCCGCTGTACGGTGCAAGTCGAAATCACGAATCTAGTTGGACAGAAGTCAAAAACTCAATTTTCTTAAAAATTCAACTTTCCTACTTCGTTGTATTCTATAGGGACAGAATAAATATCTTCTGTGAGTACAGTGGCAGGGGATAAGACGCACAGTCTAAATACTTATGACACGCCTTAAGATAACGTCTGCGTTATGTCTAAAAGTAACGAGAGGGTTAATGTTTAACTCACGCTTGCGAGCTAACGTCGTATCGTTGCACGTTACTTTACATTTAACGTGTTAACGCTCGCTGCTTACCGTAGCGAGTTAACGATCACAGATAAAGGCCTATTTAATTTAGCAGCAGTACATAAAATATTAAATTCCGGACGAAGGTAGAAAATTTAATAACACGGTTCTTTATTTTAAAAGCTTCAAGTTATCGTCATAAGACACAGCAACATTGCGTATTGAACGTTTTCACGAAAACTGAATTTTCCATTTTTCATCCAATCGCAATGCACAGAATCAGAAATAAGTTCCTCGTCTTCACGATTGTATTCAGGGGTTATTGTAATGTCAACCATCACCTACCCGCCCTCGGAAATACCTTTGGAAGAATAAGTCGCGGAGGAACACTGGGGGTAGGTGGATGAAGGTGGAGGCCATCACCTACCACGATATATAGAAATTCTTAGTTCTGCCTCCAATATCACGACGTTAAAACGAAAAAACCGTTGAAGCACCTCACTGTCCACTGGAGAATATAAGAATCCACTCCCACTCTTCTCTCACTCTTTTTCTCTCTCTCTCTCTCTCTCTCTCTCTGAGAGAAAGCGAGAGAAGGAGAGAGAGAGAATACGACAAGGACCAACCACCACAAGGAGTCGAGACGTCTGCCCTCGTGCGGAGGAGGTTGAAAGGTCGCGAGGGTGAATTCCTGCCGGTGGCACTCCGACGGGACTCTGGGCAGGGGCGGTATGGAATTACGAAGTTTAAGATAAAATGGAATCGCGGAATCTGAAATAGAAAATTCCCTAGCTAATACCACGGGCGGGATTCTCATTCTCCTCGCATAACCTTCGTCATCCGGAGGCGAGAGGTCCGTTTTCTTCGTATTTCAGGATCTGCCGAGCTTCTCGTGCCACCTCCGATTCCATCCACCACCTTTTCCTTTGACCGTCACGTTGCATGTGGACCACTCGAGCGTGGGTGGGGGGATGGAATGTCCGAGCTTCGCGTGCATTTTTCCCTTTCTACTATTCATCGTTTCTCTCGTCTCTGCCTCCGGGAAGATCCAGAGAGCATCCGTTTATCGTTACCGGAGAAGAATATTCGAAAAACGGAAGAAGATTAGCATCCATTAGAATTTCCATGTCACTCTAATAAGCTATGTGAACGATCTATCTCGATACAACCTGCGTCAATGATGTTCAACGAGCTGACGTTAATGAAAACAATTGATTAGCGCGCGTCACGCAAATCTCCACTTCTTTCTCGCGATCTCTTAATCGCCTCGTCCATTCGCTCCCAGGATTATTCGATCGAGAAGGGTAGGAGGTAGCCGCGAGGGAACGTTCGCTCGCACGCGTCGCATTCACGCTCGTGTTTCATTCACGCACGCATTCCCACTCTCCGGTAATTTCCGCACAAACGCATTATGCTTGCCCGGCGCGCGCGCACACCTGCGTTAATTAATATAAATTGCCGCGTTCGTTAATCAACGCGTCCACGACACACCGGCGTCGCAATTAACGCGGATAATGAAATATAATGAATTTATAATATAATAATAAGGGAAGTTGACTGAAAGGTGAACGCGGCTGAGACGAGTGATTCGAAGAGCTCTGTTTGACAATTTAAAGTTGCGATGTGGAATGAATCGAGAGAGAAGAGAGAAGGAAGAAAAAAATGGTGACAAAATGGCGAACGTGAGGGTAATGAAAGGGCGCGAATAGGAAGGATTGCTCGTTTCTGGAGGTCGAGGGTCCCTCGATAGGGTCGCGATCGAGCTTACGCTCGCATAAATTAATAACATACTTTTGTCGCCTGGCGTAGATCGGCGTCGCCACCTCTTGGCGCGCGCGCGCGCGACAGTCCGATAAGAGGAGTTTCGGATGCAGAGGCGAGACAAAGGGAGAAGGGAGAAGAGTGTGTGAGAGAGTCGTGCACTCACACGTTCGAGTACCTTCCAGTGCTCGAGAAGGAAGGAGGAGGATGTCGGTGAATTATACCACCAGGCACCCCACTAACACGTTCGCTTTTTCCGGTGGCCGCTAGCTAACCCATCCTCTCCAGCTCTCTCACTCGGTTCAACCCTCAACCCACCTCCGCCAGGCCACCACTTTTCCTCCGTGTCCCTGCTCGACCTCCGCCGCTCGAAGCACCCGGACGCTTCCCACTAATCGGATTTTTGCGCTCCCTTCTCGTCGTACGTGGAAAACTCCCAAACCGACACGGGCGAAATCGTCTCTCTCTCTCTCTCTCTCTCTCCCCCTCTCTCTCTACCAGATAATGGAGCGTTCGCGTAAAAACAAGGAGAGAAAAAGGATCGGCCAAGGGAGCGTAGGAAATCTTTGAATTCGGGGAGAATGGCCCCGACCGAGAGGCGATTTCTCATCCCGCGTGAGGTGTCAGCGGTGAAAATCGTTCAAGAGCTCGACGATTGAGAATTCGCGCGCTTATTTGATTACGTCGTTTTAACTAATTCGGGTGGATTAGTTCGTGCCATTGGACATGTAAATTAAAAATCTACGAAAGATTTTCTCGTGGTACAAGTGCACTTTTCGCCGAGAAGGATGACAATTATCGTGGCGAAGGCGCAAGGAGTTCGATCGACGGATAAAGAAATTTACTAATGCAAAGTACGCGAAATTAACTCGTTTCCTCGGATAAGTGAGAAAATTGTGAAATTTGCATATCTGTAATAAAATCAATAGGGGTAGAGGGTCCTTGCTTGTAAAATCGCTTGCTATATTAACGCGCAGGGTCCTATCTCTGACGCTCACCATTTTCCTTCCCTTCGACCGTCGATGTCTAATTTAATCGTGCCAATCGAGCTAGCCGAGGACGGGGCGGACGAGGATGAGGTGGACGATAACGGTTCGAGAGAAAATCGGGAGATTAATATTTCCGCGATGTAAGTGCGCGAGTCTAAGAATAAGTAGAAAGAGGAGATGAACGAGGAGGAGGAGGAGGAGCAGGAGCAGAAGGGGAAGGAAGAAGCTGAGAGAAGGGTTGCACGAGAATAATTAACAGTCACTCTATAAAATCCTATCGAGACACCTCGTGGAGAAGGAGGTGGGTCGGAAAAAGAGAGAGCAAATGGAAAGAAGTGCCGAGAAAAGAGGAGAGAACGAAGAACGCCCAAGGATATTAATGAATTCATTTTCGCCCCCTGGCCTCGCTCAGAGACAAGAGTCCTTTGGGGGTTTAGAAGGACGGGCTACCTTCAGAAATAGATAACAGCCTCTCAGTCGTCCTACGATCGACTATTACTACGAAGTATTTCATTTTCGTACACGCCAAAGAAGCACCGTCGTCGGACGATCAATCGACGAATCGGAAGTTCGATTGAATTTATTTAACATTTCTCCGGAAAGCTTTCTCCTACGGAGCCCGTAAACTTCAGTAGACTCCGACTCGCGGACAATTCCTGTTCCTGCGAGTTACCTTCCTCAATTGCGACGTTCTTCCGCCCTTCATTTTCTCTCTTTCTTTTTTTTTATTTGCCCTCTCACCGTAGATCGGTATTTTCTACGGAACGTAGAAACGAAGGTAGCACCGCAGCTCGAGAGAAAGCTTTGAAAAGTAAAAGAAGCGCGCGTCGTCGACACGACCCTACCACCATCGCGTGGCCCTCATTGTTTTCTTTTTTCTCTCTCTTTCTCTCCCTTCAATCCTTCGCTTCGTCTGCCTCGGTCGTTCGGTTTATTTGCTCGCCCCATTGTCGAGGGCGCTCAGACTCGATTCTTATGCCCTTTTGTTTACTCCTTGCCTTCGACGTTACTTCCCTTCTCAGCTTTATCTTTACATAAAGTACGCTTTCCCGTTTACCCTTGGGAGCAGCGAAATTTCTACTGTGCTCCTTACGTTTTCTCCTCCCTCGAGAACGAAGACCGCGGTAATTGCTCTCGACTTCAACAAACTCCTACGACTTATTTCGCATAAACCAGCTCGTTGTCCGAACGCCGTCAAGGCAAAATTCAATCGTAGCTTACCGTCGATTTTTTCACTTCTGCAAATTCCAAAACGAATAAGAAGACATAGGATACTCTCCACGACCGTCCAGTCGCAAGGAAAGGAACGCCGAGTGCAATATCGCGAATTCATTTACCGCGAGAGCCAAGGGGGTAAAACGCATTACGTAAAACTGAACCGGAGTAAATGCCATCGTTGATTTACCTTTCGCAGAACTCGAGTTTGACTTTGGAAAAGTGATCTCAGCGAGCAAGGCGCTCCGTGGAATTTACCTAAGACACTGGGCTTATCGTCGTTCATTACGGCAGGTTTTACGGTAAGCAGAGAGCATGGTTCTCCGCTCAACTTCCGTCCACCGTCGCGTCTCGTTCTCCAATTCCTACTAGCCTTAGTTAGGAAACGCATCGGAGACTAGGCGAACCACTCGCGATCCCGAAAACCCTTTTACCACTTTCGGGCTTGGCACACGCGCTCGATACAGTCCCATGCCGTATCTTGTGCCCGGGCCGCGCGTAACATTAAACGCGTTTATCTTCGAGGACGCCTTAATGGCCTTCACCTCGCGTCGATGAGAGTAGGTAGGACCGCGTATTCCGCAAAGCCGCGCGGATATGTTCCGCGTACACGTCACTGGGATATATACGTTTCATAAAGCATCCTCGTGTTGGTTTATCGCGGCCCCGTGCATCGCGAGAGTTTCGTTTTTAGAACGCGTCCGATGCGAACCACCCTCCGTGGACGCTGGTACGCTCTCACGCAAGCACGCCCTCACGTACCGTGCGTTTATACGACTCGAATAACATCCGTCCACGATGATTTATTAGATTAATTGCAGGCTAGCGGACGCGAGTTAAAAGGAAAACGAACAGAATGAGAGAAGGAAGGGAAAAAAATGTTCAATTTTACGCGTGAGATACGATCGATGCGACGTTCGCGGCGCGGAAGGAAAAGTAAAGAGTTTCGCTTTATTGTAGAATCCTCTAGCATTTCGGTGCTACGGTGAATTTATTAGATCTCGAACGGTAAGATGTACAGAAGCTTTTATTCGTGTCCGGCCCGCACGAAAAACCATTCTCCGTGGACGTTGACACTCACACGCACGCAAGCACATACCGTGCGTTTATACGACTCGAATAACATCTGTCCACGATGATTCATTAGATTAATTGCAGGCTAGTGGACGCGAGTAAAAAGAAAAAGGAACAGAATGAAAGAAGGAAGAGAAAAAATGTTCAATTGCACGCGTGAGGCACGATCCGTAGCCACCTCCGTAGCGTGGAAAGAAGAGTAAGGAGTTTTGTTTCATCGTAGAGTTCTGCAGCATTTCGGTGCTACAGTGACTTTATTAATTTTCGAAAGCTACGCTGTAAAGAAATTTTCGCTCGACATCGGTGAAAGTAAATTACGGTTGAGATAACTTTCACCTAGTGGTTCATTATCGGGCCGCAGAACTTTGAAAGGATTACCATACCTCATCCACTTTTATCTTCTTTCCACTCACTACCCCTCACGATTGTCTGTCCGATAATTAAAATCCCGAAATATCGTGCAACAACGCGAAAGCCCCGAGTCACCCAATAATTCGATAAAGTCCCAACGAAATAACACTAGGCGCGCGCTCCTCGTTGTTCTCCACGAAATTCACCACGCGAGAATCCGTCGATTGGTTAAAGCGCAAGACATACGTCGCTTTTACAATCAATTCTCTAATCTAACGAGAGACAAAGACAAGGAGGAGCAAGGTATGGAAAGGTTAAGAAGTTGAGAGGGTAAAGAAGAAAACGAAGAAGCAGGCTGATGGAAGAAACGTATTTCGATAAAGAGTATCGCTTTCTAGAAACATAATTTCAACAAAAAATTCGACATGACAGCTTCTCCAAGAGATGTGCAAAATGGCAGAAGCCATAGAATAAGATTGACCAATCCTTATGATCGATTACTCGACTGTGCGACGTCCAACCTTCAGTTTCTCGCAAAGAGGAAGAAAGAAAGGGCTGAAAGGATATACAGGCGCATTACAAGGTAACAAGGAGCCACTGCCATCGGCACCGTCTCTGCTCCTCCTGCTCGAACCTCCCCTGCCACCCTTCCAGAGCCCTCGGCGTAGTACGTGGAATACGTACCGGCAAGCTCTCCGCTTAATCGAGGCACCACACCGCGCGGAAACGTGCGAGGCAAACCCAAGGAAGGGAAGATACGATTTCGCAATAGAATGAAATACAAGATAATGAGGGTTAAGCGAGTGCCTCGTCCGAGATAATTCGCGAGAGCTAAAAGTCTTCTCCCTCGAACCAACGACACACAGCTTAATTAGAATTTTCGGGATTCCTCCGCACGCCTGCGAGATCTAATTTCGAGACAGAGAATTCTTGAGTTAAATATTAACTCGTACTCCACGTTTACGCATTTTCCACCCGACTCTTCGGCCCTTTTGCGTTTCTTTCGAATTTCAAAGCGTACGCATATGACCGATGGCACCTGAATACCTCGCAATAAGAGATCGGAAAATTTAGGAGCGAATCGGTGTATTGAGAAAAGGGCTACTGTCCGTTTTAACATTATCAGCTCGAAATAAATCGAGTCAGACAAATGCGCGAGCTGATTTTCAAATTTCCTCGCTCCGCTGTTCTCCGTCGTGTTTCCGTACCACCGGATCGAACGTCCGGTCTGGCGCGAGCATAAATTAGTCGGAAATCTCGGTTGAACTAATTATCGATGCAAGCGTTCTGCGGCGCATCTCTCCTCGGCCCCATGACCCCACGACAATGCGCATGTGTATTGGCCGAATCGACGTGGATCGCGAATCTCGTCGCACCTCCCGTCCATTGGGAGAACTCGTCGGTATGCGACGCTCACGTTCGACCAAATCGAAGCGACATGTCACGCGATAAGGTGCCGATAAGGCGACGAGCCTGTTGTCGAAGATGAGAGGGGCAGAGATCGGTTGTCAGGATCTGACGAACAATCAAGGATACATTGTGCATTGTAAGACGTTGGCTGTGACTGTGAAAGTGATGGAGATAAGGTGACGAGAAATCAATAAAGACGAAGCAGATCAGCAGGCAGAAGAAAAACCATTGATTATCGACGCACTCGCTGCGATAAGGGTTTTCACACTTCAAACAGTTTTAACACTGGGTTTAAGAAACTTTTTTTATCAGCGCAATTTCCCATTTAAACCCGTCAAATGAACGAATTTCCATAAAGCTAGCGACAATATCGAATCGTTTAGTGCAACTTGAATATTCGTATAAACGCGAGCTAAAGAGAAAGAATGCGTAAAGGTGTTTCCACTGGCGAACGCCCGCTTTCAATTTATTCAAATGTTTCACCTCGGGCGCAAGTCGACTCCCGCAAACAATCCTCGCGAATGAAAGTATAATTTCATTAAATCCACCCCATTAACCATATACCCCATAATCCGAGAAAGGAAAGCAAGGAGAGTCCCGTCCATCGGACTAGCCGCGAGAGCCGCCTAAATAATTTCAAGCACTCCTTTTCTCGAGTTCAAAGGGAACTTTCGTCCTTCTCCGGCACTACCTTCTTCTCTCGTGGGCCCGAAGAGTGCACTTTGTTTTATTAAAGCACGTGCAATATATCCATCCCCACGGTCACCACCGGTTCCAACCCCCGTTTCCGCCTCCGTGGCTACCTGGCCGCGTAGCTGGGCGAGAAAAAATGTTTGCCTTAATTTTACATTCCTTTGTGTCGACCCTCCGGACTCGCTGGGGCTCGGCTTTGCTCCATTAATGCTCCGCCCGTGTGTAAGTCGCGCTCCTGAAAGGAGAAGTGTGCGAGAGGAGAAGCCGAAGTAGAAGAAGAAGAAGAAGAAGAAACGAGAGAGAAAAGGAGAGGACGAGGAGTGGACCAGCGAAAAGTAAAAGTTTATCGTGACTGTGCCAAGCAACGTTTGTTTGCTGCTCGTTTTTCTTGCACGCACCTTCCCCCGTTATCCCACTTCGCTCGCCTCGCAAGAGACGTAGACGCGCGAGCGACGGGGTTGCAGTTTCAGCGAGGGTGGAAAAGAAACGTCACACAAGGATCTCCTAACGGAGGTAAACATGCGCTTGGGCCTTTAAGGATGCCTTTAAGTCAGAGGTCGGCACAAAATGCACATCACGGCCGATTTTCGAAAGACTCCGTCTTCCATTCCCCCCTTTCCCTTGGTACACCGTGCGCCGCCACCAAGCCGGTCGAACCTGGTCGAGCCTCAGGAGCGTATTGTATTCTCCGCACAGTGGAGTCATGGAAAGGCGAAAGAGAGGTGAACACTTTTTTATTTCATGAAATGCTTTCTTTGTTTGGAAAACTATTGGAAACAAATATCAACAATAAATATAAGCATTTCGTAAAAGAAAAAAGTTTTCACCTCTCCTTCGTCTTTCCATGACTCTACTCTGCGACAATACGCTCCTGAGGCTCGATCAGCTTTTGTTGGCGGCGCGGTGTACCAAGGGAAAGGAGGGGACGGAAGGCGGAGTTTTCTGAAAATCGGCCGAGAAGTGCATTTCGTGCCGACCACTGCTTTAAATGATCTCGTCTGTGAACTCGTCAACGAGTCTCGAAGCATCCTGCTGATACTTACTATCTTTGTACCTTCGTAGAACGATCTCAATGCGTTTACGAGGACCTCTGTAAAATGCCTGGTTCTCAACGAGACTATAGATTGAACGGAAAGTGATAGAAAGCGATTCGCCATCCAGGTGACCTTACGAAGCTTACGTCCTTATGAAGCTTCGTCTTGTGCTCGTCGAATGTTACGTAATCCTTAGGTTATTAATGTTGAGATGAATATTCGACATGATGCGGCGCTATGTTCGAATATCCTGCGTCCCGAACGACCTATCTTACGACCGGACCATTATATCGACACGATGACGAGACACTTCCTTTTGCGCCTCCTCCTTCGAGAAGCAGCTCGGCACACAGAGGCACGCGCACGCAACACACCAGCACCCACGTACACGCCTCTTTATTATCTATCGATGCCTTCCTGCATTCTTTTCTCCCCCTAATAATTTTCTCCCACCTCCCCCATCGCCCTAGTATTCCGCGATGATAACCATTTTTATTCTGCCCCATATTTTCGTTTTCTTTCACCTCTCCTCCTTCACAGAGCCTCCTTTCTCGTTCTCTTTTGTCCTCGCCGGGCCCATCAACGGGGCACAAATAAAAACCTGCCACTTCGAAGGTAGTCCACTACCACTAGCGGATTCTAGATGGAAACAGAAAATACAAGCTCGTGTCATTTTGCTTACACATTTGTACCGTGTGTGTTTCATTGTCGGACGTCTAGGTATTCGCACATACGGACGATTACGCGCGCATAAATCTTCACTCCCTCGAATCGAAACCCCCGGTCCAATGGAGCCTAACCCTCGGAGGCGGGCACCCATTAGGAGTCGCTAATCATTCCACTAATCCATCTCCCGAGTCCCTCTCCAACCAGTATCCCAGCCAGTCTCTTCCGGTCCACCCGAACGACCACCAGCTTTCCAACCTCCCACTCTCCAAGCACCTCGACCGCTTTAAAGATAACAAATGTGGCCCGTTTAAGGGCCGCTATTACGACGGGCAATTCGTTTCGTCCCCGTCACGGGCAAGTCCTGGAGTGTAGACGAGTTGGAGGAAACTGGACACCAAGCGAACGAGAAACGTCGCACCCATCGTTTCATCCCCCATCATTCCTCTCTTTCACCTACCCTTCCCAATTACAACCCTCCTGGAGAACGACCTAAATGCGTACGAGACTGTGAAGGATCCCGTTCGCAAATCTGTTCCAAATTAGCTTTAAATCGTGCTTCTTGTGTTCTATCACCAAAAAGGGAGGACACCGATCGCGAGGATTTGTTTGGATAAATAGATCTGGATCCACTGCCGTCTTATCCAATAGGCACAGTAGGCACTGCGCCTGGGGACCTACGAAAGTCTAAAACTGACATTTTCGATAGAAATGTACCCAAAATCAAATTTGAAATGAAATTTGTTCAAATTTCAAAAATAATGTAAACATACTGACAATTGAACTACGTCAACGTTAAATTAAAAGGACTTGCAAATACAGTTTTTATGGAAAAGTGCCTAGGACTTACGACGATTCCGAAACCGAACTATCTGGATCACCTTCGACAGGAAGTTCAGGCGACAAAGATTAGAAGATGCCACTCCAGGGGTGCTTACCGATCGATCTTTGAAGTACAACTTATGTAATGCGCAAGTGAAGCACGTGGCTAAATTATAAAAGTAAAATTTCTTCGTTGAATCGAGCAGTGATTAGGATTATCGATCAGTTGGGGCGCGAGAGAGAAGACAAGTGCGCAATCGATCAAGAGAAGGAAGAGAGGCGAAGATAGAAAACGCCTCGCGGAGTTGGCCAATTCTACCTGACCTTATCGCCTGGACGGGACTAATTGTAAGCGAAATGTCTTTCGTGGAGAGTTTCCCAACGATGGATCCCAAGCCTTCGGAGCAAGATTAACTCACTTGTAATCCTCTTGCCCCTTTCTCCACCTCCCGCACAGCCACCAATTTCGTTTCCACCACCCGCGCACCCCTCGATCTCCGGACTCATTCACCTCCTTCATCGTGAAGTCAATGAATACGAAATACCAAGTGCGATACAGCCCAGCCTAAACCTGGGAGGAGGCTGACCCCAATTCGTCGACTACAAAATGAGGACCGATCGCTCTCGGGCTCCTGAGGGCCTCTCGCGCGTCTCCTCTCCTCGTCGCTCATCCACCGCCCAAGCCAGAGAAATCAGCTGACCCATTCGAGACAAAAACGAATTGGGATCCCAAGCTAAAGGACAAACGAATTTGGTAAAATCATTTCACGTGGATTCTAGGTTGAAAGTGATTTTTCGCGAATTATTTCAAAGAGTGAATTCTAACGAAAGAATTTCACGTAAAAATGATTCGACATTCAAGGTTAATTCATTCTCGTCGAACATCAGGGAAATTTTTAATCCTAACCGAAGACTGTATCTGAATCTTTTCAAGCGAGCTATTTAGACCTCGACGTATGAACAGACGGGTCTCCTCATTGGAGTAGGAATAAAAAAAATGAAATCGAACGAAAAAGGGTAATCAATTTTTAACAGAGCTGTGGGTACTCGGGAAGCTCAAACGCGAGGAGAGGACCATTCGCGTTCTCCACTTTACTCCCACCCTTTCCTCTCTACCCCTACCCAATGTTCAACGATTTTATCCCCGAGTCAATAACCCCGAATCGACACTTTTGATCCCGCCACGAATCGTTTCGGCCCGCACCATACTACCACCACCGCCACCAGCATCCTACCTACTAGGCTTTGACGCGTAATTTTATTCTCTGGCCCCGCGCTCTCTCGCGAGCCCCCGGACGCATTAGTTTAAACGTTGGAAACGTAATTCGAAGCGAATTCGAGGCGGATGCGTGCCCGCTCGTCCGTTCACTCGCGGCCTGAGTGACACTTGGTGCACACAGTGCCACGTGATCTCGGTAGGCAGCTACGTGTCGGTGTGCGTCTCTTCAACGCGACCGAGGACGCGCGCGCGCACACGTTCCACACGCGGACATTTCTGCATTGGGAAAACGCGAGCCCACCCACATGCTCGTGTCCGCCTGCGAGCGAAACCGGCCGAGCTGCGGACGAGGGTGGCCGGTTGACTCTACGCGCTCGCGCGCGCCCCCGACGCTCGTGTTTTCCCTCTTTCTCGAAACTCTCGCCCTCTTGGTCCCGCGCACAGGCCGCAACCAATCCTCGCAGCCGGAGTGTTACCGGATTACAATGTTTGCCGGCGACTGTGCAAACAGCGCGGAGGTTCGTCCTCCCTTCTCTCTTCGGCCCGGCTGCGGATTCACCGCGCGCCTGTACGTACACGGTGCACACGTGAGCGAGCGGTGGCCCCGTGGGCGCACGTAGAGAAAGAAAGACAGAGAGAGAGAGAGAAGAGAATAAAAGGAAAAAGGACTTCTTCGGAGAGCGAGAGTGACAGAGATTCAAGGGAAAAGGAAAACGAGAAAGACACGGTGAGTGGAGAGGAAAAGTAAAATGAAAGGGAGAAACGACGAAGGCATAGAAAAGAATGGTAAATCAAACTGACGAGAGGAGAGAAGGTGAAGACGAGTGAATGGCGAGAAAGCGAAACGAGGAAGAGAGGTGAATCCAGAAAAATGGAAAGAAGCACACCGAGAGGTCTAAGGAATGGAAAAAGAGAATCGAACGGAAGAGAGTGAACGGCAATGCGAAATACCCCGTTGCAACAGAGTGGCACTCTGGTGCACGGAGACTCGTTACGAGAACACGCGCGAATTAGAACGAAAATGTGTACGATTTCGGATAAGGTAGGAAAACTCGAGCGAGAGAAAGAGAGGAAGAGAGGTAAACGGTGATGGACGGAAGAGAGCGAGCGTGTACGAGCGAGGGGCAGGAAAAAAGCTTCGAAATGAAACGAGCCGCTTGAGGGCCAACGGTGCGCAAATTGCCCGGAGGTGGAAATGCGCATTTTGTGTGACGCCAATGTGCCGGTGTGTACCGGCCACAGGGTGGTGGAAGCGTCGGTGAAGAGGGCCGAGCGAGTGCGCGCGCTCCTGCATAGTACACCGTGAGGACTCTTGCTCCGGATATTTTTTTTCGCCGACACGACAATGCCGTTCGTTTCGCGCCGATTAAGCGAAACGCGCGGTACCCTCGTTCCTCCTCTTCGTTCTCCTATTCTACTCTCGCGTCACGCGCGCGTATCGGCGCATTTATGCGAGCTAATCGGTCCCGGGTCGCACCCAAAGGAAAAGGAATCGAGCGACCGCGCTTTTTTCATTTATCTTTTCGCGTGAAATTAACGCATTTCTCTTGTTAACGAATAGCCCGACAGGTGTATCGAGATAGATCGCCGAACACGAAATTTGGAATCTTTCCTCGCGGAATCTTATCCGGAGTTCTACGATTCTCGAGAATTCCTTGCGGTTAGGCTTTGCCATCTCTACGGTCTAGCGAGTGATTCGAGGGAAGTACAGGCCGCCATAATCTGCGAGTAGCAAACCTATACCGAAGAGAGTGGAGAGGTTAGAGAGGTTGGAGAAAGAGCCTGGACTTGGGTCTACCTCGGAATGGAGACTCCGGAGGTAACCGAGCGCAACAACGTCGCATACACTCGGCGAAGGTGGTAGTGGCGGCGGTGGAAGGCAGTCGAAAGCGACGGTAGGATCCTCCGGCACGGAGGAATAGTGACAGCCGGAGGCTGCGAGGAGCAGAGCCTGCAGCCAAACTTGACAAAAGTTGGGACACTTGCTAATGAGCGGTACACATCTCGTCGACGCACTCCTCGCTTCTCCTCTCGTTCATTCTCGACCTTTTCGACCTCCTCCGACCCTTCGTTCCTCACCGCCCACCGTCCCAGCCTCCACCAGTCGGAGTATCCAGAAACTACGGTCGTACTATCGCGGTCTAGTCCCACGAGAGGCACTTCCGGTTGCCGCACTCCCGTCTCGTGGAACCGGTAGCGACCTCCTGACAGGAGGATGAGATTGGGAGAGGAGGAGCTACCGGGCCCAACGACCTTCTCGATGCACCTGCGCGAAACCCTCGAGGGATTTTACGAAGAAGATCAAAAGGGGCGCGGATGAGAGTACGGCAGATTCAAGGATGGGTGCAGTAGTGGATGGTGGAAAGAGCGTGAAAAGAATTTTGTCCTTATCTCTTCGCGTAGAAGAATGAGAAGCTGCAAATGTGGCCAGGACTAATTAATTTCGCTGAAAGGCTCGGATTCTTGTATCCAGAAGAAGTCGAAAATAAAAAATTGTCCTGTTGCTGATATACGCGAGTAGATCCATTGCCGTGGAAAAATGTCTTTGAAATCCGTCAAATTTTTCAGTTTCCGTGAACCTAGTGTTTAAACTTCTTTCGAGTATCGCCCTCGAAAAGTAAACCCAAAGTTTAATACCAGACCGGGTCGTTTGATAAGCAGGGAATCCAAACGTGAAGAATTTGTCTAACGACGAGCACCGAATTTCTACGTGACGCCAAGTCAACAGCTTCCGACGGGCTAACCTCAACAGCTTGCTACTCGCAACATCGGCATCGGCGTCGCGGCTCGTCGAAGACCTGCGTGCGTCGCTAATCATTCGCTAGTAGTGCCGCACCGAAGAGCCCGAAGAGACACATTCGAGGGCGGTCGGATATTCGATTATCTCCCGAGTTTCTCGACGGTACTGGCAAGGTTTCCGATTGTATTACTCGAGGAATGGTAGGGTAAATCTACGAGAGATATCTGCGCAAACGAGCGGAGGAGATGCAAACGGCGAACAGTGACGACGAGTCGAGCAAGGATGCAGATTAGTCCAAGTCGACGAGCGGAATGCCCAACGAGAGCTGTCTTCCTTCTCATTCTCTCTCTCTCTCTCTCACACACACACACACACACACACATTCTCTCGCAACCCCCCCCCCCACCCCCACCCCCTTCTGTAAATTCGCCATCTCACTCCCATCTTGTTTCCCTTTCCATCAAAGTGGGACCCTCCGACTCTTTGCTTCTCTCCGTTTCTCATCGTCTTCCTTTCCACCTCGCTCCCTTCCTAGTACCGTTCGTCCTCACGCTTTTCGTCCCACCGAACGTCCCAGCACGAATCCATGCTCGCGGAGCACCGTCCGGCGCGAGTAAGCCTTTCAAAGGCACCGATTCCTGGATTACGGATTTCCGATTGAATTACCACGGCTGGCCTCACTCGCGCGAGGTTAGGGCGTGAACGTATCGATCACCGGAGCGCTTGCTTTCGAGCACACTTCTTGGATTTCCGGCTGTATCCTGAGGGAGTAGTTACCGAACTCCCCACGGACACCATTGCCTTCAACCAGCCTGTGGTCCCGTGAATTCCTTCGTCCCTTCCTCACCTACGTCTCTTCCTTCGTCGTGGTAAACGTCGAAACCCTTACGGAAACCCTTGCGAAATGCGACCAGGATCGAAATTTGGTAATTCGTTGGTGAGCGAGTGAAAAGCCAAAGGATAAGCGAGTGCAAAGGGAATGAGAATTCACGATGTAATTGGTTTAAC
This sequence comes from Tiphia femorata, assembly GCA_944319695.1. Classification (NCBI taxonomy): domain Eukaryota; kingdom Metazoa; phylum Arthropoda; class Insecta; order Hymenoptera; family Tiphiidae; genus Tiphia; species Tiphia femorata. The sequence continues at coordinate 11,322,776 of OX090902.1, forward strand.
GTAACAGTTCGGCGTAAATCAATATTTTCGCATTAATGATCCTTCACCTTTCTTTCTTCTTTTACGATGCAGCGTACTTTACATTCGCGTTATTCTAATGTCGCGTATTTCGCAGGAGTATGGAACGCGAGGAGCGTCACGACGAACGGCGAAGTTATAATACGGTACGTCGTGCCCGTCCACACGGAAAAACCAAATTTGCCCAGAATTCTCGAGTTTAAGCGCGCCTATAAATGTGGCGCGAGCATAAATACGACGTGAGATTGGATCTCGCAGACGGATGGAAGAAACTTTTGCGAAACAAGCTCGCGCGACGTCGGCGCGTCGCGACCGACGACGGCGAGCCCGCGGGTACGGCTTAAGCCGAGGAGAACATCTTTCGAACTGCGCGCGAAAGTACACTCGCAAATAAAAATTACCGCGCGATTGAGTATTTACTAAAAGAGAACTTTCTAGATACAAATTTTCCTTACTTTGGGTAATGTTGCCAATTTGAGGATAACGATGTATCAAGAACAGAAAGAAATTCGGTGAATCGACTAACCGTAACTCTCAAACGAATGAAGCCGTCCGACAAGATTGACTTCACCAATTAATATAGTTTCCGTAAGAAATCGTGACGAACTAATAACGGTCGAACCTATTTCGCGTGAAACATTCGTGGGAGAAATGGCTCTCAGGTTTCGCGGATCGAACAATGTGCAGTAAAGGCGTCCGGTTATATTCGCAGGAAGGAATATCCGAGGGAAGACTGATTTAAAGTGGTCGCCAGTGCGCGCTCTCAGGCAAGAGTGGCAATATACGCCGGGCACAGCTGGGTATTGTTCGGCCTTTCGTAAAGGGCCGTAAAGGCAACGATAACACCGGTACGCAACTTCGGTAACAAAGGTGGTTACTGCCTCTCGCCGCGTGAGAAGCACGACCGTGAGGAGGGAGGATGAAACGACACAGCCGGTTTCGAGGAAAGACCGCGTCTTCTTCCTCCTCCTCGCATCTCGCCATTTCTCTTCAGCTTCCGCCCTCCTTCGCGCAAACTTCCCCTTTTATTCGCGCCTCCGCGCACAACCATGCGGCGGACATCGAACCTGCGAGGTCCCGCGGAGAAGAACGCGACGTAACGAGGTGTGAGCGAACGAGGAAAGGAAAGAAAGCGCGAGGCGTGAAAGCTGAGAAAGGAAGAGAAGGGTGAGAATACGATACCTACGTGAAAACGAGATAGAGAAAGCAAGGGCAATTTCAACTTTTCGCAAAGACCCAATCCTCGGGGAGTAGTTTTTGCGAAACGGCATGTCGGGGTAATCGGAGAGAATTTTCTATCCCCTAATACCCTCGCACGGGCACTAATGGCAGCCACCGCGTCCTCATAATCGAACTCGCCTGCTCGCCGATTCCACGAGATAAATGGAGCAAAGATCCGACAACACGCTCCACCGGCAAAGTAAAACGGAGGAAAAAAGCAAAAGCGGGTTCGTCGTAATTGCACAGGCGGAAGCCGTGGAAGCCATTAACGCGGTCGTTACCTTAAACGTCCCGCGGAGCAGTGTTTTAAAATTAAAAATTGTTCGCGTAATTCAAATATCTCTTGAAACAGCGAATTTTCCAGAAACTGCGTAATTTCCTTATCGTAGAATGCTTCCATCGCGAGACTTCTTTTTATTTCATTTCACCGACGTAGGATAAGCCGATATTATACCGTCGAACCCTCTCCACTCCCTTCAGCCTACGTTTCGCTCGTTTCCCCAATTTAAAAAAAATTATTCATGCTCTCTGAAAATATTCTCTGACGTTTACCACTCCCCGATCCCTTTGTCAGGCGAAATCTGGGGGTGGAAAATTGTTCGTCCTCGAAGCTTCTTGATCCAGTCGTCCCCTTCGAGGACGCGTCATTACTCGCACGTGGTTACAACGAGGCTCGGAGGCGGTGGCGAAGAGAACATTATTCAAGAAGCTCAAAAGGTGGGTAAGGGGAATGAACGTGACTACGGGATTGGGTAAAGAGACGTGGAAGGAGAGGGCGAGTAGCTTTATTAGATGTACTCGGAGCTTATTCCCACCCTCCTCTATTGTTCACGAGGGGAGAAAGGGAGGGCGCTTGGGGATGGTAGGTTCGGAGGTTGTCCGAATATCCAGGATGCTTGTCCTCAAAGCGTCTCGCTGTTTGACATAGATCATGCCGGATTAACCAGGAATTTCATATTGTGGCCTCGTTTGTATATGCACATTCTCTTTGCCGCGACAAAGCAGCCGAACGCTTTCGAGGAGCGCGCGCCTCTCCTTCGAGAGTGGCGCGATGATACTTTCCAATCGAGTTCGCGCGGCTCGATCGCGTGACCTCGGGGGCCCCAAATTCAAAATCTTCCGGAGAGGACATTGCAATTTAGAACGCAAGAGGAAGAAGCGCAATTGCGTATGATCGTTCGGATCCGCGAGGATCCCACGAGACCAGGGGGAAAAAAAGCTCCACTGACAATTTTTTTCCGATCTGCCGTCCCGCGAGATATTTTCTCTCCCTTACTTCTTTTCTCTATTTGGATCGTGTCGAAACTGCGCAATGACCCAGAATTCGAAAAGCAATCCCATTTGCGTTTTACTTCCCCTCTTCGTCGCCTGTCTGCCTTACGCTTTTCCATTTTGTACGTACCGCACGCCTGCGCGGCTTGTGAATCGAATCTGCGCGAACCACCAGAAATTCGAAACGTACATTATGCTCTCGCGTTTTTACCAGCGTTCCAATCCTTCCGAAACGGTTTAGAAGGGCATGTCCCCTTGAAATCGTGTCGAGCGAAGAAAATGAAAAGCGGACTAAAGTTAAGGAAAGTCGAGAAGAGGAATAGCGTGGAAAGTAAAGGTTCGTAAAGCGAGAAAGAGAAGGGGCGACGTGGGAGACTTTGAAGTCGGTGCTTCCGTGATTATCGTCCGTGGGACAAACTTATCTCCTTCCACCCGCTTTCTACTTGCACCTCCAAGCACGTGATGCCTTCCAGCGCCAAAATGAAAAACATAATGATGATGAACCGTTTTGAGGGACGCGCCGCGAGAGAGGTTTCATGATTCTTCCACGATTACACTCGCTCCGGTTTAAAAGCAGATGTTTTATCGTCCAATTCTCCGAGGTTTCGCGAAGAATTTAACACGTATTAAACTACCGTATTAAACATCGCGAAACGAATTCTTATCTACACTGGAATTAGCTGTGTGTAGCATTAGCGACTTTAGTGCTCAAACGGTCTAGCAGGAAAAACAACGTCTTGGTCGGGTTGTTGGCATAACGTTAAGCTAGTAATTCACTGACGATTGAGTATTTGCTGGAAGGCACGGCCAGCTATCCCTACTGCGTAGGAAGCTTAAGTAAATCACACAAAATTTCATGCAAAATTACGTGCACATACGTCTACAGGGACTGATCCAGCACACCACTGAGGAACTATTATTTATCTCCCTTGTACAGGGTGTTCAGAAATGATACGCAGCAGTAGATTGGGTTGCCTATCCATCGGTATGCAGGGGCTACAGAGCCTGGAGGGGGGTCGACTGCCGATCTACTGGCGCTAGGTGGCACTAGAAAAAAGCGTTTAATGCCGGAAAAGTACATTTAATATAATTGAAGTGCAGTTAATACAAGGACGAGCCACAAGTCGTGAGCATCAACCCCCCACCTCCGTCCAGTGCCACCTAGCGCAAGTCGAAAGCCTGCCCCCTTCCGCGCTCCCTTGCCAGTCAGCAGAGCAGATGGATAGACAACCCAACCAACTGTCGCCTATCATTTCTGAACACTCTGTATATGTAACGCTGAAGCTGTATTGTTGTAATTAATCGATGCGTTCATAAGAATGTTACTTGGTACATTTTAAGACTATTGCGAGAGTAAATCAAAACACTTTTGTACATAGAATGTCCAACACGCTCGTCAGCTTGCCCTCAGCAAGATATTCTCAACACCTGCGGGATCTTCGACGAATCTAGCGGAAAAGTGCAGTGTTTGGTCATAATATGGAAAATACTGAAACATTATTTCAATCGCTTAATTGCCAACGTTATTAATTCCACAAATAAAAAAGATATTGAAAGGAAGAAAAGGATATTGTAAGGAAAAAAAGTCCAATGGCCATCGAGTACTTTCCCGTTATAATTTAAAAACATTAAGAATGTGCAGGAAGTCCCATTAGCCTGTGAACGGCTCATTTATTACTCGACTGCACAAGAGATAGGCGTAAACATTAATAAAAGAAAAATGTTATTTTCAAAACGTTACTTCCTAACAGATAAATACAGTAAGAGGCGCAGTTAAGGCATAACTGTATAGGCACGACTAGTTGCCACTATCTTCCTTTTATTTGTCCTGAGTCATCTTATCGAACACTATATTACTCGCAATAGCGCGCAAACTATTAGAAAATTGTGAGTCTACCTTGTTTTAATTCCGTAGTGTTTTACAATTTACACGGTGTACATTCTCCTAACAACAGCGATTGAAAGAAGAAACATCTGAAATGCGGATTCATCACATGTAATACGATATTACTTTCATTACTTACAGCGGGAGACATTTTGTTGACCAGTAGGATGATATTACACTTTGTAGCCTAACGATGAAGTTTACCTTTTCCTTTCGCAGATTTTTCTTCTTAGCATACGCGTTTGGATATGTCTGCTGTATTAGCCCCAAATATAAGTACACCGTTTGCGACACTCCAGCCTGCACTCAAACCGGTACGTGTTTTTATTTCGGTAACTCATATCCTACAAATAAATTTACATATACCATTTACATTCTAATTGGCCCTAACAATAATACTGTATAAATTAATTAAGCACCTACTTTTCAGGAAATCTGCTGTTAGACAGTATAGATACGTCTGTGAAACCATGCGACGATATTTACCAGTACATTTGTGGCAAGTGGATAAAAAATCACCCCATTGAGGATAGTAATCAGAAAGGTTTTACTACTCTACCTGACGTTAAAAATGTTCGATACGAAAGGCTTTTGGGTAATTTCACAACTTACAGCGATAATTCATCATGCGTTCTAACTATTGTCCGTTGTATTCAGAATCGTGACTACTTCACCGGTTTTGATGACCTTATAATAGAAAGTCAAGGTCGTCATTGTGAACTTTTTCCTATACATATTGATGCCGCGCGATGTTAGCATCCAAGATATACGCGTTAGTGCCACTCGACGTTAGCTCCCAAAATATACAATGTCATAACTAATGTACTTGATTTTTGTGCCAAATTTCGTCCCGATCGGTTCAGCCGTTTTTGCGAAATCGAGGATATACACGGACGGACACACACACACACACACACAGACGCGCGCGCGCGCGAACGGTTTTCACGATGGCAATTGCATAAGTCACTCCCACGGGAAGGTAGCCGTGAGTCAGAATAATTATGAATGCTTCTTTTGGCAGATATCCTAAATGAAAAATCGAAACCTCAGGATACTGTAGGAATAAAATTAGCCAGGCAACTCTACAATAAGTGTTTGGACAGAGGTACGTGTCACAATCATGCAAAAAAAAAAATTAGCCCTCTATCGAATAAAATTCAATTCTCAGCTAAACGTGAGACAGATGGGCTGACAATGCTAAACCACCACATAAAACAGATTGGTGATTGGCCACTACTCACCCCTAAAAAAAACCTACCAGTTGGCACTAAATGGCAAGATATCTACAAAAAGATCGACCTCTACTTTAGTTCTGCGGGTCTTTATAATGTAAAAATTACTCAAAATGGTGATGCATACGAGCTACTTGTAAGCAGATATTAGCCGGAAGCACCTATAGATCCATTATTAATGAATTTAATCGCAAAATCATTTCAGTTAACAGGACCTATCACTTTCCTCACATACATAGTAGAATGTACGAGGGGGAAAAAGTTTGGCTCCTGTAAAGTGGCTTTATATAAAAAATTGATTAAGAATGTGTCCCGTGAGTTGGCAAATAGCAGAGGTCTGAGTATTCATCGATATCGGACGTCGCAAGGAATCAAAGATATAATCAACTTTGAAATAGAAATACTAAAGGTAACTAGTGGTGGTTAGTTGTCGGCACGCATGACGCGAGCGTTTCGCTTCGCTTAAGAGCCAACCCCCTCTGGATCGCTGGGTGCTCGCGCTCGCCTTACCGGGTGCAAAAAAGCTTCGCTTTCTCCAATAGGCACGACCGCGTAACTCGCGCTTCGCGCTCGCCCATGAATTTCAAGCCGTTTCGAAGTTGTGAAAAATTCAAGTATTGAGATATTAAAATATGGAACAGAGTCCTCTGCGCTTTCGCTTCGTTCAAGCGACATACCCCCCGAGATCGCCGGGTGCTCGCGCTTCGCGCTCGCCGACGAAATGCAGCATTTCTGTGATCGGCGCAAGTGAAGTTCAGAATTCGTGCTCGCGCAAGGAGTTCCAAAGTAAAAACAGAAATTAATATCCTCTGTAATATTTATCGCGACCGGACAAAAACACTCCAAAGTTTCAAATGTTTTCATTGGTCGAATCAAGAATAGGGGGAAATTCAAATTTTGAATCCAGCCTTCCGACACAACGCTTAAATGCGTCCGAACTAAATTTGGCATGTGCATCGAGTATGTACAGGGTGTTGGGAAATGATACAGGGCAGTAGAACGGGTTGCTTATCCATCAATCTGCAGGCGCTCGGTCTGTTGATCGGTAAGAAAGCGTGAAGGGGGCGGGATGCCGGTTTACTAGCGCTAGGTGGCACTGAACGCGGGTAGGGGTGGATGCTCTCGACTCGTGCCTCGTCCGAGGATTTAAGTTTGTCGTTATTGGAAAGCCTGACGAATCTGTATTTTCATTTTTATATAGTTATTAACTTCACTTCAATTATTTTAAATGCGCTTTACCGACCGGTAGCCTATTAATGGGGTTTTTCCAATGCCATCTAGCACCAGTAGACCGGCAACCCGTCCCCCTCTACGCTCTCTTACCGATCAACAGACCGAGCACCTGCAGATCGATGGATAGGCAACCCGTTTTACTGCCCTGTATCATTCCCCAACACCCTGTACATATTCATTTTCAGCAGTGAAACTTGATGCATGGTTATCTTCAATCGTTTAGAAATGGCGGCAAATTCAAATGTCTAATCCAGTATTCTAGTAAAACGATTAAATGGAACCGGGCAAAATTTGGCATGTAGATCGAATATATACCCAGTCGCTGCCACAAAACTTTGTGTATGGTCATTTTCTATCGGTTCAAAGTGGTGCTAGTTTCAAATATTTAATCCAGTATCTTATAATTATATTTTCAAATTCTCGCTATTTTGTAACCGTTCAAAATGGCGATACATAAAGTTTCGTGGCACCAAATGGGTATATACTCGATGTGCATACCAAATTTTGTCTGAATCCGTTCAGTCGTTTTGCTGGAATACTGTACTAAAGATTTGAATTAGCCACTATTTTTTATTCGGCCAATCAAAAAATTTGAAACTTTTCAGTATTAGCCACGTATGTGTACATGTATATGTCAAATTTTATCAGGATCCAACAAGTAATTCGAAAGATATGAATTTTTCGATACTTGAATTTGCCGCCATTTTGTACCGGTTCAAGATGGCGGCTCACAAATGTTAATGTCAACTCACAGCGGTACAATTGATTTTTGTGCGAAAATTGATCCTGATCGGTACAGCCATTTTTCCTCAAACGAGGATATACACGACACACACACACACACACACACACGCGCGCGCGCGGACGGTTTTTGGGATGGCGATCACATAAGTCACTCTCTTTACGCTCGTGCCTAAAAATGCGTAAGTAGCGGTACACCAAAAAGTTTTGTTTTATATTTTTGCATGGTTATTCAGATGTTTCTTACATACGCACGTCGTATGTGTTCACGGACGTTCGCAATTCCTAATAAATTAATAATCTTTACAGCTTATCTACAGCGCCGACGTAAAGGCATGAAATCTAGTAATAGAATAATATCAGTCCATTTTATCTTAGGTGCGCAACTCGGTGTACGAAACGCTTGGTAGTAATATGACTATCGAGGAGTGTCAGAACATGTACAATAATATGGATTCTGAAGGTAATGGCAAGGTAAGCTTTTCTCGTTTATTATTGCGCGACCTCATAGAACGTGATACTTTAGAAAATTCTTCAAACTCCAGATAAACTGGTTGGCGATGATACAAAACAAATTTTTTCAAGCCAAACTTCAGATTACACCCGATATGAAAATTGTTGTCTTTGGATGCAACTACTTCGTTGAATTGAATGCCCTCTTGAAAAGAACACCTGTGCGTACCATAGGTAATATTCGAACGAAAATATGGAAAAGAAATTGCGCAGATTATTATTGTTGCTGAAGTTCTACGAGCAACTGGTTTGAGAATAATACAGCGTAACGTTACAGTGAATTACATCGTGTGGCACTTCATCAGAAACTTATTACCATATACCACGGAGAAAATGCAAACATTCGTACAACAGGCAGAGAGAGGTGGTCAGTTGCAACAGGAAGATGAGAATAGACTGTACGTATGTGTTTTTTTTACATACCAATTATTATGGTGATTTATAATGCAAATAATGTCTTTTGTACGTCAGGCAGGAGACTTGTATAGAAGTATCTACATTAGTACACGCCGTGAATTACGAATACTTAAAACGTCACTTTAACGAGGACAGTAAGGAAAACGTTAAGTATTGAACCGTTAAAACTATTTCCGCAATTATATTTACATATATCAACTCCAGGAATAGCGTCTGATACTTCAATAAGACATTTAGTAATAACAAGAACGCACACTATTTTTTGCTACTTTCTAGGTTCTACAAATTCTGCGTGAGGTTATTACAGCAGCACAGGAAAACGTGGAACAAACGACTTGGATGAATTCCACGACGAAAGCGAGCTTTAAAGAAGATGTAGATTCAAAGGTACTGCACGTTGGTTATCCAGATTGGTACAACGACGAAAACATCAGACGGTACTATACGAATGTACGCGAAATATTTGATTGCATTCACTTTTGTATTTTAATTTGCTGAATCTTTCCACACAATGCCCGTTTATCGCAATTGCTGCTATCACAGTTTAGCGAATATATTACAGGTAGATAAATATGCTTTCGATTTGACATTTTTGGACAGTGTGCTGTACATTTTAAAATACGATGCTCTACCAAATAATAAATTAGGACTGCACGTCAGTCCTAACGAGTAAGTCTGCTCTATAATACGTTAAACACAAATTTTTTGTTTATACATTTTTTATCCTATTGAAGAAAATCTATACATACGATACACTAAAATGAAAATTCAATTCGTTCATTATAAACAATTTAGAAATATATTGCGAACAATTTTTAGGCGGCACTTTTTCCAACGTCAATACAGTACAAATTTCACAATCCCAAGTGCTTATGAGAAATCATTACGTACGTAGATTTCAAATAATTGTTATTTAATAAGGGTAGTAACAAGAAATCGGTAGTAATATTTCTAACTAAAGCTTATGATTGCTTCCGACAGGTATACCTGCCGGCGTGTTCCACGATATACTTTATCATCCAGATAAACCAGAGTAAGCATAAATAAATTATTAAGCTTACAAACATTTTAAAAAATGAGTACCAATATTAATGAAAACAACACATGGCCTAATTCATGCGATGGTGACAATGAATTAATCATTTTTGGACGATATTTTCTTTTCTTTTGTAGATCCATGAACTATGGTGCGGTAGGTTACAAACTGGGCTACCAACTAGCCACCGGATACGGCGCCCTTTGTAAGAGAATCACTTACATATATCCAGAAATGTTCACGCGGCAAAAGTAATTGGACAGTAGCGACACATTCTTCGTTAATTGCAATTTTTGCAGATGGTCTGTTCAAGCAAGAACTTAACATGACTAAGACATTGGGTCCCCGAGAGGTACATGCCTACAGTAGGATGGAGAACTGCTTCCATACTTATTATAACGCACACATTAAACTAGGGGCGAAGGGGAGATTCAGTCAGGTAAAATGATTGCTTCTTACTAAAACACCAATTATCTTTGATTGATATTTCATTCGCACCCTGTTGCCAAAAACTGCATGAAAAGTTTTTATTAAATTCGATTTAATCTTGTGTAGACAGATGCACATGTACCCTTTCAACGTTTTCTCGCCGACGTGGCGGTTATTACTACGCTCTCGAGGGCTTGGAGAAAACATGAACTAAGTTTTATGCCACATTCCAAGGAAGTACGCCTACATCTATTACCTCACCACAGCAGAGACCAATTGTTCTTCATGTCCATTATATACGTAAGTCCATAAAACAAAACCATCACGCTGTAATCAATCGAAGTGTTCGTTAAAATGTTACCTTAATTCTTTCAGAACAATTGCGAAAACAAACCATACTCTAACAAGCATGTTAGATTGTCGAGCAGTTTAGCCAACTTGCCCATTTTTAGTCAAATATTTAGGTGTCCTAAACAATCTCCTATGAATCCAGCGGAAAAGTGTAATATTTGGTCATAAATTGACAAGCACTGAAACGTTATTTGAGCCCCTCCGATTAACTCCGCAAAAAAGGGGATATTGAACATTTTGAAATATGGAAACTTGAGCAATAATCGGAGGCTTTTACAAAAAGACTTGAATGCATTCAAAAATGGAGTTAGTCATCTTGGCCTTTAAGCTGCACATTTTATCATCGAATGCACAATATAACAAGCAATAAAAGTCAAATAAATAGAAATTTTGGGTAGGAATACATTTTTGTGAAAACATATTTCAATAATAAAAAAACTAAATTTCACTACATTAAAATAATATTATTTATTTCTTTGTATTCTAAACCGAATTGCTAATATGAATATTAAAGCTTTATACACAGGTTTGTGAAAAAGTCTGAAAACGATCAAATATCTTGAAAACAGTAAGTGTTAGAAAAAAATGTTTCAGGCGAAAGTTGTAAGGTTTAAAAAGATATATTTACTGAACTTAAGGTAATTTAAGTATTGGTTTATTACGCATCGTATAAATATTGAAATAGCATGTGACTAACGGAATATGTAACAGCGAAATTAGCATTCACTTTTGTCTAACTAACAAGATAAGATCTATCGGAATAATAATCGATACAATTTTGAGAGCAGCTACAGGCGCCTTCCGTGTCAGAAAGCCAACCAGCGTCGGGCGCTTTTAGGCACCCTCAGTCTCAGGCGACCACAATGGGATAAACGCCTATAGATGCTCTCAATATCACAAACGCAAATTTTGTAAGCGCCCATAGGCGCCCACAATAGTCTATTACCCCGTTTACCCCCTACCGACATGAGTCCTTTGTTTATCAGTAGACAAATTTTCAGGTACGACTCTTCTATTACTTGTCCCGCGTTATGTTCTCGAATACTAGATTATAGTAACGTCTTTTTTTTATGCCGTGGACAATAAACTCGTACAAAACAAAGTCGTATAAAGCCACGTAAAATGAAGATACCGCATAGGAAACGCTTGTAAAAGTAAATAAAACGTGTAAGTAAAAACTCGTGAAATTTAATCACATGAACAAACCACGTCAGAAGAATTTCAACAGCACACAAGGTGTTAGAAACTACACATATGTAGATCGAATTTGTTCAAGTTCTGTAGTGCTTTACAAGTTGCAGGGTTTCGTACAAATCAAAACAACGATTGAAAGAAGAAACATCCGAAATGCGACACCTTCAAATGTACGATATTACATTCATTAGATTCAGGGCAAAATATTTTGTCGCTCTGTACAGTGGACATACATTTGTTCGTAGACAAACGGTACGGTCTAATTTTTTCTCTTGCAGTATGTTCTTCTTAACGCTCGCGTTTGGGAGTGTCCACGTTGCGCTCTGCAACGACAAATATACTCTTTGTAACACTGCTGTTTGCAGAAAAATTGGTAGGTGTTTGCTAAATCATATTGTACATATAAGTATTTTTACGTATCCGGGTTATCCCAATGGTCAGTAACAATAATATTCTAAGAATTAATTTACTTAAAGCACTTACTTTTCAGGAAATCTTCTTTTGGATAGCATAGATGAATCTGTGACACCGTGCGACGATATTTACCAGTACGTTTGCGGCAAATGGCTAAAAAATCACCCCATTGGGGATAGTAGTCCAAACGGTCTAAGTATCGAACCCAACATGAGACACATTCAAAAAAGAAGACTCCTGGGTAATTGCACAACTTACACCGATAACTCACTGTACGTTCTAATTAGTGTCTATTACATGATTCGTTCGGCAGGCATCTTGAACGAAGAATCGAAACCTACGGATTCTATCGGAATAAAATTCGCCAGACAGCTCTACAAGAAGTGCTTAGACAGCGGTACGCACCATGCGTAAAGCAAAAAATTGTTTGCCAACTTAATGAGTTACCCATTGTAATATGAGCATTGTCGTACATACATGTTTAAATTTCCAGCTACACGCAAGACAGATGGGCTGACCTCGTTGAACAAGCATATAAAACAGATTGGGGGATGGCCCTTACTCGACGCTAAAAGGAATCTAGATGACACTAAATGGCAAGATATCTACAAGAAGATTTATTTCTACTTTAGTTCTCCGAGTCTTTATGATATACTAATTCAAGAAACTAATGTTACATTCGACTTACTTGTAAGCAGATTTTAACCACTCGCACCTATCATTCCCTCCTTAAATAGTTTAATTACAAAATTATTTTAGTTGAGAAGACCTACTACTTTTCTACCATACAAAAGAGAAGCTACCGGAGAAATAAACCCTGGCGACGCCAAACTCACTTTGTATAGAAAGTTTATTGACAATGTATCCCGTGAGTTAGCGAAAAGCAGAAGAGTGAGAATTGATGAAGAAAAGCTGTCGTCAGAAATCGGTGATATAATTAACTTTGAACTAACAATACTGCAGGTAAATATGGAACTAGGGGGCAGAGCCTCCTGCGCTTTCGCTTCTCTCAAGCGTCAACCCCCTCCAGATCGCCGGGTGCTCGCGCTCGCCCACGAATTTCAAATCGTTTCGAAATTCAGAATTCGTGCTCGCGTAAGAGGTTCCAAGATAAAATTATTCCACACTTGAATTTCCCACAATTTCGAAACGGTTGAAGACAGGACTACATAAAGTTTCGTGGCACCATAAGGGTATATACTCGAAGTACATGCCAAGTGTTGTCCGAATGTATAAAGCCGTTTTGCTGGAATAGTGGACTAATCAGTCACACTCTTTACGATCGGGTCTAAAAATTTGAATTTGCCGCCATTTTGGAACGGTTCAAGATGACGATACACAAAGTTTCGTGGCACCAAATGACTGCATATTCGATATACATGCCAAATTTTACCTGGATCCAATAAGTAGTATCAAAGATACGAATTTTTCGATCTTTGAATTTTCCGTCATTTTGTACCGATTCAAGATGGCGACTCTCAAATGTTAATGTTAACTCGCAGTGGTACAATTGATTTTTGTGCAAAAACTGATTCTGATCGGTTTAGCCATTTTTCCGAAATCGAGGATATACACGGACACACACACACGCGCGCGCGCACGCGAACGGTTTTCAGGATGACGGGCGCATAAGTCATTCTCTTTACGGTCGTGCCTAAAAAGCAGTACATAAGAAATTATGCTTGAAAACTTTGGATGATTCAGATTTTTTTATGTACATAGGTCGCATACCCGTATAACCGCGTTGGTAAGACCTGATAATTTTTAAGTCTTACTTACAACGTAACGACAGAAAATCTAGTAATAAGTTCACGATATCTGTTAAATGTCTATTTTTTAGGCGTACAACGTGAAAAATAATATATTAGGTAAGACTTTTACTATCGACGAGTATCAGAAAGTGTACAATGATGATGTGGGTGCTGAGGGCAACGGTGCGGTACGCCTTTTTTGTTTATTATTAAGAAAATGCAGCCTTATAAAACACGATCTGTTAGAAAAACTGTAAAATTGCAGATAAATTGGTTGGAGATGATACAAAATGTATTCCTACGAACCGAAATGAACATTCAACCAGATACGGAAATGTACGTCGTCGAATTGAACTACTTCATTAGATTGGGTGACCTCTTGGAAAGAACTCCGACGCGAACCATAGGTAATATTCGAACGAAAGCATCGAATAGAAATTATGCAAACTATTATTGTTACTTACGAGAATCATTTCTGCCATCACCTGATATGAGAAGAATAATACTCAGTAACGTTACAGTGAATTACATTATATGGCACTTTATCAGACACTTATTACCATATACCACGGAGAGGATGCAAAAATTCGTACAAGAGGCAGAAGGAACCGAAAGCACGGTGACAAATAAAAACCGGTAGGATTACAATTTTCGCAAAAACAATTGATATAATGATTTTTAATGCGCAAGTTGTCTTCTGTACATCAGGCAGTGGGTTTGTTTCGAAACGCCAAACTTAAAACTCGTCATGGAATACGAATATGTAATGCGTTACTTTAACAAGGACAATAAAAAAAAGGTAAAATATTGGAACTTCAAAACTGTTTCTTAAGTTACCAATCGCTTCCACGAATGGGGTCCAATATATCAATGAGAGATTTAGTAATACCCACAACGGATACTTTTTACGAAGGGTGCTGTTACTTTGTAGGTTCTACAAATTCTGCGTGACGTTACTACAGCAACACATGAAAACGTAAAACGCGCTACTTGGATGGATTCCGCGATGAAAACGAACTTTAACAGGAAAGTAGATTCGAAAGTGCTTGAAGTCGGTTATCCACATTGGTACAGCGACGCAAGCATAGAGCACTGCTATGAGAATGTACGCGAAATATTTCATTGTATTCCGTTTTGCATTTCAGCTTGTAAAATTTTTTCATAAAAATGCTATTTTGTCATGATTGCTGTCATAATTGTTTGGCGGATATTTTGCAGGTAAACAATTCTGCTTTGACTTTAACATTCTTGGACAGCACACTAACCGTTTTCCAATGCAACGCGCTCGCACAAATAAAGAGATTCACAGAACAGAACCCCCTAGAGTGAGATTACTTTGTATTACTTTAGGCGAATTTTTTATTTATATATGTTTATCCTGCAAGAGAATATCCATACGTACAATACGGAATATGTAATTTAAATTCAACCACAGTAAACAAGTCAAAAACATATTGCAAACAATTTCTAGGTGGTACTTTATTGATCTTCAACACAAGCACAGCATAGACTTCACGGCAAATTCTGCTTCTAAAGGACCCTACCGTACGTTAGACTTTATATAATCGTGATGTAAAAAGGGTTTAACAAGAAACGTGCACGGGTATGTACTTGTAACTGTATCTTATGATTACTTTCTACAGGTATACCTGCTGCTGTGTTCCACGATGCACTTTATCATCCAGATAAACCAGAGTAAGCACAAATAAATTATTAAGCTTACAAGCATTTTACGAATTTAGTATCCATATTAATAGACACAGTAAATGACCTAATCCAGACAATATTAAGAGTGAATTAATAACATTCAGATGATATTTAATTTTCTATTATAGAGCCATGAACTATGGTTCAGTAGGTTACCAACTGGGTTACCAGCTAGCCACCGGATATGGTACCTTTTGTAAGAGAATCACCTTGATATATCCTATAATTTCCATGGGGGGAAAATCATTTAACAGTATAGACACATTCCTTGTGAATTGTAATTTTTATAGACGATTTGATCAAGGAAGAACGTAACGTGACTACAACATTGCCTCCTCCAGAGAAATATGCCTACAAAAGGATGAAGACCTGCTTCAAAACTTACTATAATGAGCACGTTAAGAAAGGAGCGAAGTCAAGACACATTCAGGTAAAATGATTTGTTATTATGAACGTATCAATTATCATCGATTGATATTTCACCCGCGGTCTGTTACCAAAAGTTGAGCAAAAATATTTGTTGAATGCGCTTAAATATTCTGTAGACGGATCAATTTGTATCCTTTGAACGTTTCGTCACTGACACGGCGGTTATTTCCTCGGTCTGGAGATCTTGGCAGGAACATAAAAGTCTCGTACAAAATTTCAAGGACCTTCGTCTACCGAAGATAACTCACCACAACAGTGACCAACTGTTCTTCATTTCTATTGTACATGTAAGTCCGTAACGCTAAGAATTGAACGGTGTTTAATAATAGTCATGGTGATCGTTAAAATATTACTTCAATTGTTTCAGAACTACTGCGAGAGCAGGCAGAGTGCTGCAAGGCACATTAGATTGTGGAGCAGTTTCTCCAGCTTACCTGCCTTTGGTGAGATTTTCCGGTGTCCTAAAGGATCCCCTATGAATCCTGTGAAAAAGTGTGCCGTTTGGTCGTAAATAAGAATGTGGCCATTTCTTACAATATGAAACAAAGAATATGTTCAATTACTCCTGGAACACACCAGAATATCGATACACTTGATTCACACTTCGCGAGGGCGTTCGTGCATGAATGTTTCGACACGACTTTTCTATTATCTGTTTAGCGCCTTACGTTATCCAACAATTATCCCTAAAATGTTCTAACATAGCCGCATATTACTTGTTTCATAGTGTTTGTACGTACATGTCGGCAGATGACCGAAAGAATCGACGGATTGTAAGAGTCTCCGTGCGACACTGACAATGAGTTCTCTTCAGTATCACGCCTCGATTGTGCTTTGTTTTCGGTGATCGCTCGAGATTCCACGAGCGTGCCGTTGGCAATCATTGTCAAGAAACGAAAGAGATGCACAAGTTTTATTTTTTTTATTATCTCTTTGAGTGTGGGACGTTCAGAAATGAAATAGACTAATCGTGCAGTGCTTTAGCTGCAACAGCCATGGCAGATCGACAGCCAAGGACGATGCGCGGTTCGTTCTTAACACATTGCGTACGGCACTCTGCGCGCTCAACGCGCTCCCAGGGCCCGCAGATTTTTGAACACTCCAGAAACGCTTTATACGATGCGTACCTATATGCACTTTTTTAATTCACATTTGGTATTATATTCGTATAAAGAATTCTTAAATAGTACTATGTATTGTTTATGTATCTGTTTATTATGTATGAAAACGAGATATCTCATGATCAGTACGCAACATGCGGTCATGCGGTTTGCTAAAAACGAGATATCTCGTCTCCCGTACACAATGTGTTAATCAAAAGGTGGCACCTAAGTTCGTTTATTTTACTAAGCTCGATTACAAAAATAGCCACTCTTCACTACAACTGACGATCTCGTATCGCCGCTGTTCGACCGGAAAAAGCAACTCTTGCTGACAATTTCTAGGAGCTGTCGACAGTCAAAGGCTTAACCCTTTCGCTACTGCGGCGACTATAATCGCTCTACATAAGATGCCACTGAGGTACTACGGGCGACTATAGTCGCTCTTCATAAAATGCCGCGAATTGTACATAAGACGTGCGTATGTAGTTACGGCACATCGAGTATCTCTCTCTGGACGTGCAGTTTTAGTGTTTTGCTTTACATCATTTACTTTTGACAAACGAAACACCGTCAAACCAGCTACGATTGTAGCGAGGCGCGAGCGCGGTCGCTGACGATCAGACTCACGCAAAGTGCAATTTTGTTGCGGCGCGCTGCAGCGGCCCGTGTAGCGGGGTTACCGCGGCGGAGAAGCCGCCCGTAGCGAAAGGGTTAAAGCAAAGTGAGTTAATCGTGTTTCACTAAATTACCACCCCCCACGCATAATATTGTGGAGATCCATTTTCGCGTATACTGCGTGTACAACTTATGTAACATCATTGAGCGTATGGAACAGGTAGTATGTTTCTCCGAATATTTTACAGGATGTAATTTATTTTATAATAGCTTGTAATTTAAGTATCGTGGAAATAAATTGCGTGCGCAGAAAATTCGTTCTGTTCAGAAACTATGTGTGAGATTTTATCATCCCTTTCCTCCGAACGTACGCCACAGTTTCTGTATATTAACATTACAAATCTTTCAGAGCACTCGACATTATGCGAATCTGAAGCTTGTAAGGAAGCTGGTACATTTTTAGACACGACTGTAAAGGGAGTAACTTATGCAATCGCCATCGCGAAAACCGTTCTCGCGCGCGCGCGCGCGCGTGTGTGTGTGTGTGTGTGTGTTCCGTGTATATCCTCGATTTCGGAAAAACGGCTGCACCGATCGGGACGAAAGTTTGGCACAAAAATCAAGTACACTACTGTGAGTTGACAATAAGATTTGTGAGCCGCCATCTTGAACCGGCACAAAATGGCGGGAAATTAAAATATCTACTAACTGTAACGTACAGTTCGGCCGCGCGTCTATCGTATTTTCGATATTTTATTCAAGCAGGCAGATGTGATATTTTATCAACCGCTCGAAATCGATGGAAAACTGAATCGTACCAGGGTAAAATTCTATTTAGATATACGGATAACGGCAAAAAAATTCAATTTTCAGCGGAGCAGCTCACCAAATAAAGATGAAAATATTTAACGAAAATTTTAAATGCACGTATTTACGTTTGCGGTAGAAGCGTCCAATGCCATGAGAATATTTTGCCTGCATAACATACAAGTTTGCACGCATTGTTACGCACACGACGAACTACGTCACATCAGATAGTTTACATTGGAATATTGATCTAGGCTTAATTGGTACGAACCTTTAACGTCAATTTTCTGTTTCAAACTTGACACGATGGTGTCACCAAAATACATATGTTCGGAGAATATTGAAGCTCATGGATGACGGTGCGATTACCCTACTTGTACTCGTGCTCGTGCTGAGGCTCGTGACTTTTTCCAATGTGGACGACCACATTCTCGTCTCACAACTCGCATTGCCTAGTAAATACGCGCTCGCGTATGAGCATGAATAGGATAACCGTACCTTAGCATTTGGTTTACGGAAACTCGTCAACTTAACGCGTTGAAATGGAAAACCGAGCTTATAAAAAAAAGTGCGGTAAACCTAATGATAACCAATGGAATTAATTTCTTTCAGAAATAAATCAACTTCATTCCACTGTGAAATAAAAATAACGCAGCACTTTCTGCACTTCGCTAACATTTAACACTAGATTTACCGAACATTTTTAGGGACGACCGTAAAGGGAGTGACTTATTTAGAAACACGATTTCCCATTTGAACCAGTTAAATTGACTGGTTTTGGTAAAGCTAGCGTTAACAATCGTTTCATCGTGTACGTAACAACTTCGATTACTTTACACCTTTACGATTAGATAAGACTAACCGACATCATCCTCGTCCCTTCTCTTTAATCACATCTTCCGCGATGCTCCAGAACGAATCGAAATGCCTGCATAAATCATTGCCAATACAAGAAAATACTCTTCGTGTGACTTCCCAATGTGCCTCCTCGCAGAGTTCCATCCATCTCGCGATGTATCTCGAGGTACTAAGTCGGAGGAAGGTCGGTCAGGAATGGAGTGCCGTTCGGTGAGCAAAGGGAAGAATTAGCGAAAGCAAAGGGAGAAAGCGAACGAGCGAAAGCCCGTCGAAGAAAGATCGACGAAAGACAGAGAAATCTGAGTGTCTCCGTGAATTCTCCTTAAAATCTGACGAGAAGCTCAGCGGCGAGACGTAGACCCAAAGAATCCGTACGTTCGCACGCGCGAACGTCCATAATCCATGCACGCGAGAACTGCACGAGTCTGTGCGCGCGAGTAAATACATATTCGGTACATCCTAGCACTCCGCCAAAGTCTCGGAGAATTTCAACATCCGCGGAGCGATGCTACCAAAGCGAAAGTTTCAATGCGTACCTACGATTTTCCCAGGCTCGCTCGTCGATGAGGGTGTCGAGGACGGAAGGAAGGACGGCAAGCACAGATGGATAGACTGACTGGGAGATAGAAGGACAGAAAGAGAGAGAGAGAGAAAGAGAGAGAGAGAAAGAGAAATGGGCACAGAGGGGGTGAAATAAAGTTGTCGAGTTATGCGGAAGAGTACGAAAATGTGCGTGGGACGGGGTGGGAAAGCTCCCACATTCCGCGACACGAGAGAATTGCTCGTGCGCTTGCGATATTCACAGGAGAGGATACGATCGGGCGTACATTGCTCGTGGATGGTTGAGTTGTTTCGCGGTGAACTCCGGCAGGTAACGCGGGGGGACAATGTCGCTCGATGGGTTTGTCGACGCGGTTACGGCCGCATAAAAAATAACGAACGAACCGCGTAACAGCACTGATCAACGTGCGACTCTACGGTACCACGTATTATTACGAATCGCGTGTCCTTTGTGAGAAATTCAGCCGGCGCTCGCCCGCTTGAAAATGAATCACGATGGATTAAGGGGGTAGTCCAGTGGTTACGTATGAGTTAGAAAAGAATTTTCATTTCGTATTCAAGTTTGTTCACGCGTACCAATCTTTTTACATTTAAAAGAGTACACATATAACACATAAAAAATATTTTTTTTATGTGTATCTATATCATATTTTTTGCGTTATAGCCACATGAAGTTAGCCCCATTTTGAAATGGTAGTCAGGATTTCTCGGGCCTCAATCGTATGAAAGCAAAAAACCAAAGTTTTTCTTAAAATATAAGTTTGTGATTATAGCGTGAACTAAGATAAAGCACCTCCGATGGAAAAAAACAAAACGGCGGAGTTTTGAATTTTTAAGCTGTCTTTTTGCCACTTTAATTGTTGAAAAAAGTCGTTTAATATTAATAAAAAGTTATGATTCTAGTTCAGGCGATAAGTACACATGTTTAGAGAAGACTCCTAAAATTTCAGCTCGATTAGTTCAATAGTTTTTTTTTAATCTTGACTACAAGGTCAGAAAGTACTGTTTCGAGAAAAACGCGTTTAAAGTTTTTTGTCTGAAATATTAATAAAAAAGCTTCTTACCTTTAATCAGCGATGCCAGGACCATACGTTATTCCCTCTGCCTGTTCGTAAGCATTATTTTCTTCCAACCTTACATTTCTGCGGGCTGTTCGGCTTTCTTTTGATTGGGTAGAGTTGCGTTGGTTGGCCAATTGAATGCGTGCCCGATCACACCGCTATTGTTCGCTCGAATTTCAACCGGTCTTCGGCGTCAAAAACATTTCAGGTCACTTCTATCATATTTCTACGTGTATACTCTATACGAAACGGATGTTTTTGAAAAATCGATTTTCTGAAGTAAAACCACTGGACTACCCCCTTAACGAACGATCTAGCAGAATCACCGGAGTCTCTCACGAAGCGCGCACCCGCCAAAAGTCGCATACTATTTGGGCGAATGAATTTAAAAAGCGATTTAATAAATAACAGATAATGCTTATGCGATGTGTCCGATAGGACAATGCTTTTTGGTTCCTACACCGTATTTATTTTAGTTTCATTTGTTTCTCACTTCAAACGCTTGTTGCTCGTTATAATGTTAAGCAAAACAACAAACAAACCTAAGGACTACAACAAACAAAAGGTATATAACATCACAGATGTAGTACAATTAACCCTCCTATAACGCGATTAATTCGTACCGCGTTGTATGGAAACCAGCCGGCGCCGGGTTCTTCGAAGCCCTTGGCGGCACTTTATCTACCTGTGTGAAGTTAGCCCCCCATTTTCAAAATTTGAGAAAAATGAATAAAGTTCTAGTAGCCCCCCGAAGAGTTCTGGAGTTCTCAGTCGGTTTCAGAAATAGTTCTGGCGATTTAAGCAACTAAAGTACGCGTACCGCGTTATAGGAGGGTTGACTGTATGCATATTAAACATACGTAAAATACCCAGAAAAGTCCAAATACAATGAACAGAAATATAATTTCACGAAATAAATATCAATATCCACTATTTTACAGACTCCGTGCGAGGTGGCGGTGGCAAAGCGCGCTCGTATAGATACATTCGACGAATCGAATCATCATAACATCATCACAATATTCCGTAATCGAGCTCCATCTCAACAACGTTCACGCTAATACAGAAACTTTATCCTGCCCTATAGCGTTAACCCGTCGCGCTCTTAACGTCGCAACAACAACATAATTCCCCCGCTTTTCTTCTTTCCGCGAGCACTGCTGACGCCCCACTTCGAGCCTCAGTCCCGCTAAATCCGAAGACCTTCGCCGAGCGAGAAACACGGCGGTGTTGTATTTTCGTCGAGACGCAAAGCATCCTGGGAGCGGTCCCCGTAGGACGCTGCTACCCATACAAACTATTCTCCTGAATAATGGGAGGTGGGATGATGGTGGTGGTCACGTGTAACAGGTCATCATCGTCGGGGTGGGTCCCACGTGCGAACGAGCCGCACGGCTAAAGGCGCCGCGTGCGATCGGCCAACTTCCCTTAAGGATGAGGGTGGAAGTTTCTAAGGTGGCGATAAGGGGGTGGAAGGGGGTGGAGGATGTGAGAAAGCCCTGCTGGGGAGATTGTCCATTGTGTAAGGCCTATAATAATTATGATATTCCGTCATGGGGGTAGCTCGGGGGTGGATGGTGCGCGGGTGAAAGGAAAAGGGGGCTCTCCACCCCCTCGCTCACCGTTCTCGCACCCTTCCACCACCGGCCTTCTACCACCCCTTCTTCACCCCTTGTCCCCCTCTTGCTCTTGCCACGAACTTCGTCTACCCTCCTGCCACCCCGCGACCACGTCCGTTCACCCCAAACCACCTCTCCACGAACCCACCCCATTTTCTGCGGTCTCTTCCTCGTCCTCGCTCTCCCCTCGTCCACGGCCCCCAGGGGGTTGGGGCGCGGCCGTGTTTGCTCTATCGACCGCCGACGATCCACGAACTTCACCGAACGCAGCCGAACCCTTCGCAGAAGCGAACACCGCATATCTTCCAGTTCGCGTGCCGCCTCTCTCTCTCTCTCTCTCTCTTTCTCTTTCTCGCTCTCTTGCTCTTCTTCTCTTCTCCTTCGTTCATCTTCTCATCCTCCTGTCGTTTTCCTTCCCGATTCTCCCCATTCTTTCTCTCTTTCTTCCTTCTTCTCATTCCAGTTTCGCTAACCAAAGGCCTCCGCGCTTTTCCTCACCCCTTCTCTCTCTATCAAGACTTTTCTCTTCATTCCTCCGGTTCATCCTTCCTCACCCCATGTTCGCTCCACCACCTCCCTAACCCTCACTCTCGATACCATCCCGTATCGGCAAGCCCGAGGACGGAAAGAAAAAAAGAGGAGGATACCGTCGACTTTTCGGTGACTCTCGAAGGAAGAATGGAAGAGGGAAAGAGAGAGAGAGAGAGAGATGGAATCGAGTGTAGCCTGAAAGGAAGCGTCCACCGGGATCTTGATTCCTGTTGTGTGCCCTGAGAGAAAAGTTCGTTTAGCCACGATAAAGATTCGTTCTAAGGTGAGCGAGGGGGGAGGAAGGAAGAGGGCTGGTCGGTTCTTTTATCCACGGCCAATTTGACTGAAACTTGGTACACAAACAACGGGGAAGGAAGAATTCCCTCTAAGTCGTCGTCGTCGTCGTCGTCGGAAAAGCAAACCGATTTACAGAGCGTTACGAGTCCCGCGGAGAAACGAGAGCGGATGTAAAGAAGGAACATCGAGAAATAAATCTGGCGCATTTTCCCCGTGTAGATAGCGTGCATTTTCTAGGGATAGAAATGGAAACGAGAAATGCTCTCGATGTTATTATTGTCGCAGTCGAATTACGGGGTTTCGAAGATTCTTTTGGAAAGTATCTTCTCCTCCTTAAGTCTGAAATAAAAGTGCCTCCCTTCCCTCTTCCTTTTTCTACTTATCTCGTGTCCTGTACTGCGAGCTTATCGGCGAGCCTCTCGTTCGCGACTTAATTAAAGGAGGCGCCGCTTTCACCGTCGCATCGGGTACACGCTCGCGCGTACGATCCTAATGCGCGAT
This sequence comes from Tiphia femorata, assembly GCA_944319695.1. Classification (NCBI taxonomy): domain Eukaryota; kingdom Metazoa; phylum Arthropoda; class Insecta; order Hymenoptera; family Tiphiidae; genus Tiphia; species Tiphia femorata. Next base: position 11,346,572 of record OX090902.1, read on the forward strand.
TAAACGCGGAACGTAATTAACCGAATACCACCGCGTGGTGAGTAATCAACGAGTCTCTCTCTGCTCTTCTCCCTCCTCTTTGCTTTCTCTCGTACCTTTTAGTTCCTCCTGCGTGCTCTTCCAATTTCGCGTGGAACGACGATTACGTTCGTCGCCGTGCGAAAGATACGGCGAAAGGCAAATAGGAAAGCGTAAAGTTCATTGCCGAAATCCTTAACCTCTCGTCAACCATAGTATAGTAGTAACGCTATATTCGATTGTGCCTCGCATTCGCAAAAATAATGGCCAAAACTGCAAACAATTGTATTTATCGGTAGAACGTGAAAAGCGAAATTAGCTATCTCTACCTTACCTGGTACAACATGGCGAAGATTTATTTCTTTATCTTCTAATTTCATCGCCTTAGCCCCTTACCAGACCTACCTAAGGATTACATTGACTGCGATTTAGCTTTTATGCAAAGAGGAAAAAGGAAGAAAATCGGAAAATAGCGAGGTATAACGAGCTTTACAGGTGGCCAGAACGAGGTATATTGGTAATCGCCCAATTAGGCCGTCGTCGATTCCCTCTCGAGGGATCCGCGTCCACCCTCGGCAAATGAGGGTGCGAGAAAGAGAATTGGAGGTCGAGAAGAGTAAAGACACTTGGAACGGACCAGCAGGTGGGTGGCGGTTGGGCAGGAGGTAAGCACGGAGGAGCTGGGCCAAGGGGACAAGGGATTAGGATAATTATTCAAGGACGCCGTAAATGTCCTCGGCTTCTTCGACGGGGATGAATTCAGTGCTGGCGCGCGCGGTCGACTCAAGAATGCGAAATGGGGAAAACTCGTGGAGAAAGTTGGAAATGCCACGGTGGGAGTGGCGTTCGCGCGAGCGAAAGAAACGAGCTAGTGGAAGCGAGTCGCGACGGATTCGGAACGAAGAGAAAGAGAGAAGGGAAGAGAAACGGAGAGAAAGAGGGACAAAAAGCTGTTGCTCTTCCGTAGCTTGCCAGGAGCGACGACTTTAAACTGGCGTCCTTTATCTCCGTTAACAGTTCCAATCTCGGAGAAAGAAATAAAGGAAGAGGTGGCGTTCCACGGGGACTGGAAGGGGCTGGGAGACGAGACTTGGGAGGCTCCTTTGAAGAGAATTGGCGAGAGGAGAAGCGGGTGAGGAGATGGAAGAAATTCGATCGTCCTAGTTAGTTCGCGCGTCGTCGTCGTCGTCGTCGGGAGGTATGCCATCAGTGCTTCGCGCATGAATCGGAGAAATTGAGAAATCCGAGACCTTCGATGCTCTTTTATCGCGGGTCGCTCCGAGAGCGGAACAGGATTATTGCGATAGTTTCAAGATGAATGGCAGCCGCGCTGGTAGTGTCTTCCTCCAATTCTAATTACGCGCGTTGACGAGACGGAGAAAGAAGCGCGAATGTACGGACGGACTTCCTTTTTTCCTAGAATTAATCGAAGGCATCGGAAGATATTCAAAGGAGGTGGATAGTTGCTTGAAACTCGCATACGCTAATTAGGAACGGGCCACTATCTGCGATACCGCTCCGTGTGAACTGGACGCACGAAAAATCAGTATTCGTATCGTTTGGTGAATATTCGATGTAACGTTGTTATTGTTGATACCACCACGAGTCGTTTACACTCGCCTAGGTACATTTGCCAATTGGAAAAACAAATATGCGACGTACTTTCCATTTCCTTCCAAGGTTTACCCAAGAAAATCGGAGAAGATGAAGGGCGAGAGGTGAAGGGAGTGAACGGGAAATCGGTGGTCGTTTTTGGGTCATTCACCGCAATCGGATAACCCAGCATCGTCCTCGTTGATCGACGAAGTCGAATTTCGGAACGCGTTCGACGGGCCATTACAAATGGCCACTACTGGGGCAGGAGAAGACGGCTAGACGTCGATCACGTGCGATCGGTTACGTAGAACGAGCGGAATATCTCATTCCCAAGCAGCGGAATTCTCAAGGATCCTCGAAATGACGAGAGATCGCAGAGACTGGAGTCTGAATTGGAAGCGCACATTTTCACGATCGCATTTTTCACCACGAATTAAAGCTGCAGTCCCACGGCGTGGAATTATAAACAGTCAGGTTTTAATAAATAACACAGGCCCACAAAAAAAAAAGTACCCTGTGCTGGCGATCTGATTAGGCTACTCTTATGTATTTTGTCCCGCTGAATTCGAATCTGACGTCAGAATTCCTCCATCACTTCACAGTTTTTTTAAATCGCAAAAATAGACGAAATTTCATAAAAATCGACATTCTAAGGCAATAAGATTGCGCTTCTTAAACAAGAAGTTACCAAAATCATATTTTAATGTATTTTCAAACGTTATAAATTCAATTTGAACCTAGTATGCGTTGTGCTCGATTTATGGTTCGAGTTGGACCTAACGTCCGAATAATATCACTTACGATCGTCTGCGCTTACGCACTCTTTTATCTTCAAATGATCTGTGAAGCGGATTTCTTTTACGTGTTTTTTTTTTTTTGTTATATTTTCTCTTTTAAGCATCCATAAGACTAGCCTAGTCAGATCGCCAGCACAGGGTACTTTTTTTTGTGGGCCTGTGTAATTAATCAATAAACTTGCGAACTTCAATGAATATTCCACGTTTCAAGAGTACGTGTAATCGACGCCGACTGCGCCGTAATGCCAGTATCCACAAATCGCCCGACTGTTCTTGTATAATGCAAAAGCAATTAAACATCGAGCACGGTAAACAACCCTCGCCAAAGTCACCTACAGAGCACAATTTCCAGAATTTCAATAATAGAGTTCGAATCTATACAAATCTCACTCTCGGGGATGTTATCCACCTCGGTAGTTTCCACTAGAAAATTACTTCGCCTTACGAGCGCGGCCCCCAAAATTGCGCTGTCAACTCACCTCCTCGGAACGAGCTTCAAGATCGCACGAACCTCGCGACAATTCGAGAAGCTACATCGCAAGAAAATGAGTCGCACTGACGCTTGAAGACGTCGCGCGGTGTCCAGACCGTTTCGAGAAGTTTCACATCTTTGAGAGAATATCCGTTTTAATCCTCGCGGAAGATCATCGAGCAGAGATGCAGTAATGAGAAAGAGACGAAAGGAACGAGGAACCCTAAAAAGGTATAATCTAAGAGACGCGTAAGATTCTCTACAAAATTCGTACGAGACCTTGAGAACGACGCTAGAGTTCTACTCCGACGCCTTCCTCAAAATTTAAACAAGCCCGACGTGGCGGGAAACGCGAGTTCAGTCGCGCCGTAAATATCCTGGTGATGCCGACCTGCCATGACGACAACAACGACCTCCTAATAAACAACCGAGCTGAACGGTCTAACTCGTTTACGGGGCATCCGGTCGTAAAGCAAGAGATTGGTCGAAATGTAATGCCAACGACCCTCCAGGAATTACGCCGACGCCCGGGACGCGAAGAGGTCGAGGGTAACGGGAGGTTGGAAGAAAAAAACAGGAGACGAAGAAGTGAATGGGAAGAGGGTCGGAGACGGAGCAGCACTAAAATTAATGTCGCGCGCGATACGAAAACGAATGGGATCGGCTGCAACACGGGCGAATAATTTCTCCACGGTTTAATGGCGTTTGACGAGCCACGACGAACGAGATGCAAGCCGAAGGACGCGATGATAATCTCTACGTCGCCCTTCGCGGTTACCCAACCACCAGACGACTCCTTTAATCTTCTCGCTCCGTCGGCCGTACCTCCTGATTCATTCTCGCTTCGAAGTTTTTTCTGCTTTTATTCCCTCTTTATCGCAATCTGCATCCGAGGCAAACACTTTTATTCCCTCGCTAGGAAATGTCTCGAAGAACGACTCTGGAAAGATCCATGGTCGAAGGGCTCGATCTTCCACTCCGCATCTGGTCCTTTCGTTCGTTCTTCGACTTCCTATGACGAGCAATTTTACTCTTGCGATTTTACGATCGTCAGTGTCACATATCAAACGAACCACCGAGTATGCGCACTTCCGCCCAGAATATACAGAATCTTTTGCGATACTCGTGAGAAGAGAGGTGGTCCTTCGTTAATAGTCAAAACGCAATTCTCCCTAGATCCTTGTCCTTCTAATTCGCAAAGCCTGTGCGCGAGCTTTTAACGAACCTTATCGGTCTCTGTTAAGAAATTTCACGCGATGGAGAAGAAGCGGAGATACCCGTGCTGTGAAGTCACTCGAAGAGGTACCTCGAGTAATCTAGGTGACTCCGTTTTCAAGGGACTCGGCAGAGCCGCTCCCTTTTCAAGGGACTCTCTCTCTCTCTCTCTCTCTCTCTCTCTCTCTCTCTCTCACTCACTCACTCACTCACTCACTCACTCACTCACTCACTCACTCATCGTGTGATTTCGGTGCCCAAACAATGGCCCCGCAGAAAGGCGGGGACCTCCTCCCTTTCTCTCGCTCTGACGATCGAGCACCCGGTCATTCGACAGCGTACAGCTCTACCGACAAACCGACGGACGGACGGGTGGACGGATGGCTCGTCAAGCAAGAAAGAGAAAGAGAGAAAGCGAGAGATGGAGAGAACGTAGGATAGGCAGACGCCGCGAAGCAGCACTCGGTAGGAAGGTTCCATCTCATCAGCCATTAAACAAAGCAGTAGCGGGCACAAAGGAGTGTCCGCATTGTCGAGAGAGGGTGGCTGGCAGCGGGCGCGAAGAGAGACGAGGATGAGAGCGAACGAGAGAGAGAAAGAGAGAAAAAGAAGGGAGAAAGAGAGGAAGCAAAAGGAGAGAGCCGTCTCACCCTCACTCGAGAGGTGTTTCTGATTAATCTCCGCGGACTCCTCCAGCCTCTCCTACAGTTTCCACCCTCCACGATCCCTTCCGCACCTTTGGCGTTCGTTTCACCATCTCCGCGCATTCTTTCTCATCCCTCGCGCCCTCTCGCAAGGTGTATCTTCAAAAAAAAAAGAAAAAACATCTGTAGCAACGAAGAGTCGCGGCCTGGCATCCCAACTTGCGTTCGGCAAAGCAACCCTTCCGAAGTGAAGGTTCCGCGCATCATTTTCCCCTGCATTTTTCGCGAGTGGAAAAAGAACGTGTCTCGTTGCAGTGCGATGCCACTCGGTTTCCAACGAACAAGATAGAAGTAGTTAAAAGCGAATTACGAGGTATATTAATTTATGGAACAAGAAAAATTGTGTTCGCCTGGAGAGCGGCGGATTCTCGTTCGTCCGCACTTCCATTTTTATAAAACTTTACAGGCAGTAAAGTATTACATATAGAAACCTCATGAGCGTCCTCGCTGCCCGACTGGTACCCGCGCTCTCGTGTATTCGCGCGATTCAAAGGACCGATGCGAGAATGGGTGAACGCGAGAAACAAAACGCGAAGCGAGGAGGAGGAAGGGTGGACAAAGGCGAATGAACGATAAGGGCTGGAAAGAAGGAAAAATTGAAAGAGAACGACAGAAACGGAGAGAGAACGGGAAAGCGAGTAACTGTAGCGAGCTTCCACAATAATTCCCGCGGCACTCTGCGCGGCATTGCTCCCATGATTCAGGAGGGTAATCTTCATAAAAGAAACAATACAGGGTGCTACCGTGGGGTAAAAGCACGGAATACGTGGCAGTATGCGTGCCGGGCTGTGTGCGAGTGTGCGCGCATGCGCGGGAGAAAGGCGAAACCACAGGATGCACAAATAAATTAACGTTTATTCGGCTTCCGCAACAGCGGCCATCCGGTGGTCAAGCCTCCAGCTGCGCTTTCGCGCGTTATTAATCGATGAGGTCGCTCGTAACTCATCGTTCTTTTCCAGTCTTTTCCTTTCTCCTTCCTTCCATTTTCCTCCTTCTCCTCCTGCGTCGATTCCGAGCGCGCATTGTTCGCGCCCAGAGATACACACCCCTCACATTATCAATTCCTTATTAAGTTATTAATACGTTCCCTCGGGCCCTACCTTAAACCGAATTTGCTTACGGAAGAATTGCAAGGGAGATTGGTGCGCGAAATGATATTCCGTGAAATAATAAGGCGATGGGAAGGTAAGGTTTTTTAGAAGGGTTGTTTAGGAAAAATTGAAAAATGGGGCAAACTTCCTGCAAAAGAAATGTTCCGCGAAAGGTATAAAAAGACCTTCGTTTATCGTGAGCCCAAAGATAAATTGCTTCTTCGAAAAATCGCAACATCGAATACGTGGAACTTTGTTCTGTTCCCAGCGTAACGACTGAGAAGAAAATTGACAGAGCATCGTAATACAATATAAGACTATTCTTAAAATCATTCGTTACTCATTGCGCTCAACGCTTATTCAACCATGCACTGTACGGCAAAGATTGGAGCACCGCAAATACATCCGCGTAATAAGAATTCCAGCCCTGAATAATTCTCTTCTCCGATAAAATTGTCACTTTAAATTGGCAAGTATCGAGGAAGGTCGTATTCCGATGTATTGGAACCATCGAGCGCGCATTACGTTTCACACGTGTCCAATGACGTATTTACATCCCCCGATGACGTAATTAACTCGACGACGCGTTAAACGATACGCGGAAGAACGCGATCGACCTACAGTGACCCACAAGCGCGGCGGCCGGCACCCGGTCAGGAGGTTTTAAATACTAAAACCTTGCGGCAACCACCGCCCTCTTCTCACGTGTGTGCATTTGCGCGGGTGTGCGTAGAACGATGAGATGCCATGGGCCGGTCGACGCGAGAAAGGTCAGGAGTGAGGGTATAAAATAGTACCGAGAGGGGGTCACGACGTATTTCTTTTCAAAGATAATTTCATCCCGTCCGCGTGGGCGCGCGTGGCTTTTATAGGGAAGAGGCAAGTGCGCCGGAAGCGAACGTTGAAGGAGGAAAGGGAGAGGAGAAAGAGAAGAAAGGAGAGGAGGAGAAGGAGAAGCCGCGAGAATAGAGTATAGAGAATAGAAAATAGAGAATAGAGAATAGAGAGCGACGTGAAAGTTGAAAACGATCGCCGGGAGGAATGTGGAAATGTTCGCTGGAACGTTCGAGATGACTTCGCCGACCACCACCGGGGTGACCGCGGGCGACGTTTTGATTTGGCCCTCGCGCGCGATAAGATCCAGAGGCGGGAATTTTGAAACTGAAGAATCGAGATAGCTCGAGTATTTGTGGAAAGTCGATAGAAGTTTCTCGCGCGTCACTTAACGGGACATATGTCCGAGCGCGTAGAAGAAGACTCAGAAAAGTAATTAATTCTCCGGGTACACCTAATTCCACGATCGCCATTTTATCCTCGGTGTAAAATATCGTGCCAAACGCAAACGGACACCCGGTAGAGCCCTCCGAAAAAGGGCCAAAGTCAGCTGCGTAATTGTACCTACATCTGTCTTAATGACGTGACACTCCAACCCCTCCAAAGTAAAACAAGAAATACTTTCAAAGCCACTAAACACTCAAAACCGGATAGACAGAAGGTAACGGTGAGGCGCGTCAATGAGATCCCAAGGATAATCCGCGCTGCACATTTTTCATCGACGGCCAGATATGCCCTCGTACCTGTGCGACGCGCGGACACGCCATCGATCATGGTATCCAGCGGCACGTTTCCGGATTGGTCGCGCGGAAGGAAGGAAAGAACCTGGCCGGACAAAAAACCTCGGACGAGGAGCTTTCGCGAATGAAGGGGGAAGAGAAAGGACCAGACGGATGGGGGTTGGAAAAGTAGGGTTGGAAAGGCGCTGGAAGAGCGAAGGGTAGCAAAACGCGCAAGGAGAAAAAGTGCGAGGGCGAAGGAGAGAGAGAGAGAGAGAGAGAGAGAGAAAGAGAGAAAACTAAACGATCTAACCGAAAGAGGAAAAAGGAGCGGTCGAATAAGGCTCGGGGGCACGGCTCGGAGGTGGGGTGGTTCGCGAGAGGAAACCTCGAGAGAGGAACTTTAATGACCCGCCGGCAGCCGAATTCCATAACCATCGGTGGCTCTCTAGAGGTTATATCACTACTACGCCGCTTTCATGATCGTGTTCGAATTTTAATGCGCACATTTCCGGTAACGCGGGGGTGCACTGGGCACGGGTTCGCAGATAGCTTCTCCAACACCCTGAGGTAAGCCGGTTGGCCCGGACCGGACCGAACGAACCAGCATGCGGCTTTACGATATCGCGAAACGTCCCGTTACCATTTGAGTGCGATGGACGCCGTAAGCTTTACGATTGTCCCACCCTGTTTCTCTCACACCCTTTCGGCCTCCCATTTTCCACTTCTCCCTCCACCCATCCGTCCGTCTCTCTTTCCCTCTCGTGGCCAACGGCCCACTTTCACGATATTACAAATCGTTTCGATTTTCCACCCCCCTGAGGCGATGGCCCAGGAATGTTCTGCCTCGCGAAGACTCCGGTGCCTTCACCTCCTCTGCCCCCTGAGGGCGATTCGCGTCGCGGGGGTCTTTGTAAGGGGAATTTCACCGCGACCGCGACGCCGCGACGGTGGTGGTTGCCCCGGTGTTGCTGGTGATGGTGGTGGTGGCAGTCTCGATACGGTTTCCGTGGAAAAAGAAATTTGTGTACAAAGCCGCATTCCTGCGGTACTCTGCCGCTCCTCTCCGTGTATTCGCATTATTTGCCCTTTTGCCTTTTACCTCCCGCTGCACTCGCAGCGGCGCATCGCGTGGCGCGCGGCTTTTGTCGAGCGTTTTTGAGAAATGAAAATGGAGGAATAAAGGGACCCGGAGTGGAAACGTAAACGTATCCCTCGGTCGTATTACTAACGCGTGGCCTGCCGGTTTGGTCAACCATAAGGACATTCTACGCACTCGCGAGAAAGAGAAAGGAAATACATCTGCGTCCAATTAATAGTGTAGCAGCCTAGTGATAATAAGGCTTTCGCAGGGTGGCACGCCTGACGACGGTTGCGCGAAGAATAGCAGGCGGCGCAGTAGTTGCGCGCACGTACGATCGAAAGACCGTAACACGGTAAATAATTACTAATTACTTTCTTCTCTCCCTGTATCTATTATGTTCTCGTAGTTCTCAATAAACTATGGATGTCCATATGCTATCGCTACAATAGGAAAAGTGAAAGGCCTCGACTCCCAAAAAAAGTCTCAGCTTACGAATTTTTAAACGGCCAAGGCGCGCGCGCCTATGAAAAGTCAATTCACAGAATGCCCACCGCGCGGTTAGCGAAATCCGCGTAGATCCCTTCGCCGACGATTAGCACGAGAGAGCCGCGCGAAGCTAGATTTAACAATCGAGCGTAACATCGGCACAACCACATCCTTTGGCCATTAACGATCCTGGTAACACCGGACGCCGCATCTGCGGCCCTACCACGCCGGTATCGTTGGATGAAATGCCGTGGAGCGCGCATACTCTCGTTATAAGTACTTCGCGCGCAATAGAAACGAACAGTGGTGGAGCGGTAAGCCCAAGCGTTATTCCAGTTTCATCGTCCCCGCCTCTCTCTCCGCTCACGAGATCCTATCAGATACCACAATTTAGCGGTACGACAGGAGAGACTAAAGTCTAAACCGTTTGCTAAGGGATATAACACTTAGCGGTTGCGGCCCCTCCTCCTCCAACGTCCCCACCCCCCACGACCACCCCTCACACCTACCACCCGCGTTAAACTTACCTTCAAGTTTAAGTACAACTTAACTCCAAAATCCCGGCGGCTGATTGGGTAATTAGTCTACGTGACGCGTCCTTAAGCGGAGCTCAAACTTCGCACAAAAGCCACACCCCCGATCGGCCACCGACGATCGGTGGCCCACCGCCCGTATGTGCATAATAAATCAAGATCCCGCCAAAATCCATGCTTAACAGTCGAATTAACAATTCAATAGAGGGGCGAGAAAGAGCGGGATGAGAAACTATGAGTGCTCTACTCTCGGGATAATAAGGATCGATTTTGCTTGTGGTTCTATAAAAACTAACTAGGGGGCAGAGCCAACCCCCTCCAGATCGCCTTTGCTCGCGCTTCGCGCTTCGCGCTCGCTTTACCGGGTGCAGAAAAGCGAAGATATTAAAATAGGCGCAAGTGATCGAAACCGGACAATTAAATGCATTCGAACCAAATTTTCACATGTACATCGAGTATATACCCCTTTGCTGCAGTGAAACTTTATGCATGGTTATCTTCCACCGTTTCGAAATTACGGGATTTTCAATCTGTAATTATAAAATAGTGAGTTAAAGATTTGAAACTGGCACCATTTCGAAATGGTTGACGATGACCATACACGATGTTTCCTGGCACCAAATGGGTATATACTCCAGGTACATGCCAAATTTCGTCCGAATCCGTTCAGCCGTTTTGCCGGAATACTGGATTAAAGACTTAAATTTGCTTAAAAATTAAAATTCAAATCTTTAATCCAGTATTTCGGCCAAACGGTTGAACGGATCGCAACAAAATTTGGTATGTACCTTGAGTATATATCCATTTGGCACCAGGAAACTTTATGTGTCGCTATCTTCAGCCGTTTAGAAATGGCGGCAAAATTAAATTTTATTCGAAATTTGCATTTCCCGCCATTTTGTACCGGTTCAAGATGACGGCTCACAAACCTTATTGTCAACTCACAGTAGTATAATTGATTTTTGTGCCAAATTTCGTCCCGATCGGCTCAGCCATTTTTCGAAATCGAGGATATACACGGACGGACGGACACACACACACACACACACACACACGAACGGTTTTCGCGATGGCGATTGTATAAGTCACTCCCTTTACGGTCGTGTCTAAAGAGGGATAAGATCGATTTCTTTAATGTTATCCAATTATCGTACGGTAATTTGCGAAATGGTAAAGGGTACCGTGGCCAACGCGTCGGATTGCGACGGTAGTATGAAAATTTTACAGGTCGTTCATCCGTCCACCCTCTCCCTTCTTCATCCCTCTTCTCCATCCCATCCTCCGACGATCCTTATAAAAAATTTCCGTAGCTCCTCACTGCTTCTCATTTCGCGGCGTCCCCCGTTTTTTAACCTTTCAAAGCTAATGCACGCGCCCCTATTTAAAGTTGCATCTCTTGCCCAGTTCTTGCACCATGAGCACACCACCAGCCCCGAACCCCCCCCCCCCCCCTCCGGCAGTGCCCCTGGGTGGAACACAATCCGGCCATAGAAAGGGCAAAGTGCCCCCCATACGTGCATCCCGCTGCACAATGCCGAACTGCATCTCCAGACAACGTCAAGTGCGGACCATGCAACCTTCCTCCTCTCTCCTCTCGCCCCACTCCAGGATGTACAGGGAACACTTCAGAGGCACACACAGGAAAGGTGAATGGAAAATGTGGGTGCGAAGGAGCGAGGGGAAAGGGTGGATGAGAGGAGCGAAAGAGAGAGAGAGAGAGAGAGAGAGAGAGAGAGAGGAAGCTTGGAGTAGAAATAGAGTAGGGGATTGAAGGGGGTAGCACTCGAGCCACCGTACACTCGCCTGACTCGACGAATCGGTGGAGTGCGGGTGCGGTAAAGCAGCGAGGAGGAGGTGGAGAGGAACGAAGAAAGAAGAAAGGAGGAAAGGCGGTAGGTACTGTATCGTGGCCTGCACTTCGCTTTTTCCTCCATTATCGTTATTACAAAAGTCTCGTTAGATCGACCGATGATAAGCCGATGCTACGTCAACGGAGTAACGCAAGTAGATTACCGCACCATCCACTTGCTCCCGTGACCACGAGAATTCCCTCTTTACTCTCACTCCGAACTCTCGAATGAAAATTCCACCGATCGCGAAACATTTATTCGCACAATTCTCTACGCGCAATCAGCGAATCGATAAAAAAAACTGATCCCCGTGAAGAGGAAAAATTAAATGGAATGCAACGAAATGCCAGAAGTGGTTCAGCGCGCGTTCGACGGATCGCGCGCGCGCGCACAGGGATGCCCGAAGGACCCGTCGCGGAAGGGTTTTTAACGTGACGTATATTTTCTCGCCGCGCGACTCGCGTAGCTGGAAATTTATGAGGCAATGGTTACGTCGTATTCCTCGTGAAATGAAAAATATTGCCAATCCGTATCCGCGAGACCGATCCCACGCTTGTGCATTAATTAGCGTTGCGCGTGTAGGGCCAAGAGCGGACACGAGACGAGAGAGAAGGAAGAGAAACGAGGAACTGAAGGGGGAGAGAAAAAAATCCTAGCGAGCATTTCCATAATCCGGGTTTATCCCGGAGTTGCTGTCACACTTTTACGAGCGGAGCCCGGCATAAAATTTCATCCGAAAGATATGGCAGCAGGCGGGCGGTGGCTTGCGAGAGGCTTGACGGCAGGAGGGAAGGACTGGAAAAGGGTGGGGTGGCTTGTTCGCTTTTGCGAAACAAGAAGGGTAGAAAGGCGCGAAGGGCGCGGACGACGCGCAGCGGTGGTTTGGAAAACTGCGAGGATGACGGCTGGCAAAGGTCACGCGGACGTTATCCTCGGTCTAGCGGTGCAGGCGAAACTCGGAGTAGAGAGGAAGGTACAAGAGAAAGAGAGAGAGAGAGAGATTCAAAGTGAGAAGAGCCAACGAGAAAGCGAGAGACACTCGCAAAGGAGAAAGAGAGAAAGGTTGGTGGATGAGAAGAGTGACGCGACGGAGGAGGGACGATGAAGAGAAAAAGGAGTTTTAAAGCGAGAAAGCTCCCTCGGACGCGAGAGAAGAGGAAGAGAGAAAATGAGAAAGAGTGAGAGCGAGCGAAGAGCGACAGCTCGATATTTCACCCCGAAACCATGGCACCCCGACGGAATGTACAGTAGCAATGGCCCCATGTATATCACTTCCACCCTTACCCATTAACCCTCCCACCCTTGCCTGGAGGACGACGACGGCGTCGACGTCGCTGGAAGTACCCGTTGACCGTGACGCATTTTACGCTATATGCGTTTGTATGCGGGGCGAAATACGCGCTCCCAAGAGCAGCTCGTCAAATTTTAATAATTTTACTTTGGCCACTTTGTAACGTTTGCTATACTCCACTATGAGAGACCTGAGTAAAGTGTGCAAGACAAGGGTGACGCTCGCCTGGCGTGAGAAATTATTTAATTAAATTGCTGGTAGGATAATATTAATTTCGAGAGGAAAGAATGACATCGGGATTAAGTTCAAGTACCTTACAGCGCTCGGTAAAAAGATATTTAAAATTGTTCAATTAACTTTCACAGAATTTTTCCAAGTTTTTCTAATTACTGTAGATGGCTTTTTGCAAATAAAGCACAATTACATTTCAATTGCATCGAAAACAACGCATTTCTTTATAACAACAGCTCAATTTCACCAGTTCACACAGTCGTATTCTATCGTACTAACGGAGGATTAGGGTGAAGATTGTTTAAAAAAAAATGCATATGCAACTTTCAAAACTTTAGGAAGCAAGGTAACGGTGACAGGCTCGATGCCGACCTTGTTCGACTCCCCTATAACACCCGTGCACAGTGCTCCGAGCTTCCTGTCGGACTGTCGTTAAAATATTATTGACCAATGTCGCGTCAGTCCATCCACACCGAAACGACAGTCCTCGAATTCTCATGCCGTCTTCGAAGCAGGGGAGGGCATAGTGGAGTATCGTCGAAGTAACGATGTCCAGGAGAGAGGGAGAGCAAACCCCTCGTGGGTGTTAACCATTGCTGGATACTGAAACCACCGACCGCCATCCTCAATCTTGTCTCGCCCCCTTGTTGCATCCCCTTGTCTCTTAGCTTCATCCTCCTATACCACCCGTTATCGTCCGATCTCCCTATCATCTATCCATTCTTCTCTCTTTACAGCTCTCCCCCATTCCTTCCACTGTCCACCGATGCAGACAGAGAGAGGTGCGGTCACCTTGCCAGGACAATTGAACTTGCAAGGGTTCCACCGCGGCCGAGCACTTTGATATGCAAGCTGCGAAAACACTCAGCGCCCCGACATCATACCTCCTCAAAGAAAGACTCTCATCCTGGAGAAGAACCGTTCTCGTCACCGCCCGTCGACCCGTTGACGCGAAAGCAGCAAAAGCGTCCAATGGAAAAGACAATGGGACGTTGGAAAGGGGTAGAAAGGGTGGATAACGGCAGACGTTGAAATTCGTCGAGGGTGAATTCTTGAAGGAGGCAAGGGGAGAGAGCTAAGGTAAACCCCCTCGAGACTGGATGACCGTGCCGCAGGATTCAGAAGAAGCTTTTGTTCGACATATCTACCAAGAGGATACCCCGTGTCCCCTCGAATACGAAGCTATGAAATAATAATAAAGATCGTGCGAACCCTCGACGAGAGGAGAATCGCGACGCGAGTTTTATCGCGAGGAACTTCCGGTGGCGGCGTTGGCGAGCTTTTCGCGCGAGGGATGAACACGGTTAATGCGAGATTTATCCGCTTCGTGCCGATGCGAAACGCGCGGTCTCACCGATAAATTACCATTATCGATGATACATTATAATACGACGTAATTTACGAGGCGACCGAACGCCTAGCGTTAAGGACCGCCATAAACGTAAAGCGTGCCGCCACCGAGTACGGGTACCGGCACCCGCATCCCATAAACGACTGAACGCGTCCGGTTTTGTCGTCGCTACAATGGCTACCTGGATCGGTCCACGATCGTGGCGTCGCGTGCTTTTTCAGATGAATTTCTAGCGGCAAATGAGCGGACGTGCGCTCGAGCTTCGACTTAATCGAAGCTGCGACCGGGAGTCCGGTAATAATCTTCGATAAATAAGGGCCGACGTTGACGGCTGTTGCGTACAACGGCCGGCATTAATGGACTTCTCGAGCTAGCATTTCTGCTTCGTGGAATCGAGTAGTCGACAGGATCCCAAAATTTGAAACTGATTCATTTTCAGGACCCCGCATTAATTCTTGGTCCTTGCACGTCCTGGATTAACCCGTAAGTTCCACTGTGGTTTGGAAAGGTACAACACGGCGACGAAAGAATACAATGTCGTTCTGCCATTTCTTTCTGCAGAATTACTTCTTTCTCTAAAGTTTACCTCGTGATGATTATCTTTGCGGGCATGCCGCGAGCATCGCGTACAAAAAGCCCGCTTGTTCGTCGCGCCCCAAAGGCCAAGAGCTTTCTATTCCGCGTCTCGAGTAGAGCGTCGCGCAAAGATCGGGATTTAAATTAAAAATGCAGAAATCCCCGCGTCGTCCGTACATACGTGGCCTCTTAAATCCAGCAACTGTTAAATTCAACAAGCAGGATTTAGGCGCATACGTTCTACAGGGTCGATTCGAGAGCACTGCATGCTCTTCGACTCGCCTTCACCGGTCATCGTAATTTCTGCGAGAAACCACTTTAAATTCCACCATTGTCCTTCGAATCCGGAGATTACGAAAATCTCGTTGCACAGCTTGTCACTGGCTCCTTTCTTGGCTCGACCCTTCGCAAATGTTGCGCCAGACACGCGCCAATCTGTGAGATGGAAATAACCGACGGACTTTCGAAAGAGTACCAACCGTCCAGCTGGAGAGGGATGAAGGCAGGAAAAGCTATGGAAGGTGGAGGTAACGTTCGTGGTTGCGGTGCCCGTGGTGGTCGTAGAGTACTCGGTGGGCTTTGCGCGAAGGAGGAAAATGCGAGAGAGAGAGAGAGAAGGATGGAGAGAGAGAGAAGAAGAGAGAAAGGGAAAGGAAAATGGAAAAGGAGAAGAAATACGGACGAGAAGCGGCTCGAGCTACGAGAGCAGCGGGGCCGAGACCCATCATGGAAATTTCTCTCAAAACTCTCTGAAAGAGTAATCGCGTTAGGGGCGGATTAAAAGTGCCTCGAAGGAGGGGGAGGACGGACTGCAGGCAGCCGGCGCGGTGCGGAGCGGCGACGACGGCCCCTTTTCTCCACGGGGACCCGTCGATTGGATTAAGGATATAACTCGATATTCCGATGTACGAAGGATTTTGGAGTATTAAGCGTGCGGAGCGGGCGAGCGTGCAAATGGATACCAGCCAGTCGGGGTATACTCGAGAAAGGAGTACCGCATGCCCCGATTAGAGTTGATTCGTGATTTAGAGAGACCACTTTGGAAAAGCTCCGAACTTCGTTCGTTCCCCCAAGGACTGCGATAACAAGAAGAAGAATCTCGATAGAATTGTTTTCCAGGTAAAAGCACTCCCAAGGCAAACGTGCCAATTCCATTTTCTAGTCGTAAATTTGATTATTAATGTAATTAAAGTGTGCAGGGCGGCACAAGGGAACAATACTATGAAGTACATTGTTACTATAATAAGTTAGAAAATAACGTGAATTACCCAGAACAAGCCTCCTAACGATTTAAATTATCATTACTTCCCGATAAGAGAATAATATTGCAAATCGATACGCACATTCGACGCGCTTGAATGGACGCATGGCGAATAATCATCGAGGATCATCGCAGCGAAATTCTCACGAGGGATCTCAACGAGCGGAACACAGCATTGGAAATACAGGTGCGACGCATCGCGGAAACAATGGAATCATTCGCGTTCGTGCACAAATTGCAGATTAGTACTCGTATCATTCGTAAACAAAGAAATTCCATCGAGCAACCTGCCGCTTGTCCGGCAGACTGTGAATAATCATTCGAAGCACCCTTATGAAGAAAATTATTCATTCGCGAATTGTGAAGAGAGAAACTTCCGAAGAAGATTACGAAGTCTGCGATCAGCGCGCGAGGCGCGAACGAGGACAAAGTTCATTTATCATACCGCAGGCAAGGATAATTATTCCAGGCAGCACCGCGACCTAGAAGCTTCCTCCGTGTGGAGCAAAAGTCGTGGCCCCTGCCGAATGATCATCGGAACGTATCCGCAGAATTCTGAGCGAGCTGTGGCGCGCGGCGCGTACCGCGACGAGAACGGAACATTCGAGCACAATGGACTCATTAGAAACGGGTAAGTTCTCGATGCGCGTAGGCAACGGTTAGTCCGTCGACGAAAATCTCGTGGCGGAACAATGCGCGTGCGCGCCCGCTATGGAAACTATTACTCCGGGGCGTAAATAGAGATAAAGGGTTGTAAAGTTCGCGAAAGAGAAGGGTAGTAAACGAGGTACGAATGGAAGGAGGATAGGAACGAAGTACGAGTGGAGTAAAGCAACGTAGTACCAGACAGTCGGTTCTCTGACACTACATATTTGGTCGGTAGAGACAAAGGGAAGCGGGCTGGCTCGTGGTGGGGTGGCGAACACCCCTGCTACCTCTAGGAGCGTGGACCAGGGGCTCGCGGGGGATTGGAAAACTTAACAATGCCTCGAGGCTCGAGCGCGGTAGGAGATGGGTGTACGCCGACTGGAGAAGAGAAAAAATGGAAAAAGATACGGAAACGGAGAGGAGTTGAAAAGAGAAAGGCAACAAGGGAGAAGGAGAGACGAGGAGAAACGAGAAGTGACAGATGGGGGGAAGCGACGAGGCAAGAGAAAGGTGTGGGTGGGTGCGGACAGACAGGGAGAAAGTGAGGGAAAAAGGTGAAGTACTACTAAAAGTGTCATCCCTCATTCCGCTTCTTGTTTAACCGTGTAGACGCGGGCCTCGTCGTCTGCGCAGGTCTCCGCGTTCCACTCTACGAGCTTACGCTAGCTCGACACCGAAACAGACCGAAAAGGGACAATGAAGGAGGACAGATCGCACGAGCGACTGGCCATTTTCTTTCGCGACAGCGTCGAAGCTTCCACGGGCACTCGGCCAACCTGCCGCTCCTCCGCGGAGCTTGCGAGAATCCTCTTTCGACACCTGCGGAATTATCGTCGCGTATCTCCACCTTGAACAACGACGGAATGAGCAACCTGAGCCATAAACACGGATGGAAGTAATAGCGAAAGAAAGTTACCTTGGAATGGAAGAGTTACCGAATTCGATTTTCAAGCGCGTATCCTACGCGATTTCGTTCGAACAAATGCCGCAATGCCGAAGGGTCGTGTTACACCGAGAGAAAGATTAATGGCAAAGATATTTACCTCCTAGGGCAAAATGCAGAGCTCGTGGAATTTCTTGGAACGGCATCTGGAAAATTCTAACAAATTCGTCCTTCGCGTTTCCCCGCTTTGGAGCGCAGGCTCTTGCTATTCGATTCCGTGGCTGTGTTTCTCCTGTGTCGAACGGGCGAAACGATTCTCGATATACAAAGAAAATCCATAAGCCACGACGAACCGCGGCGAGCCGCGGCAAGAGTAAAAACGTTAAGGTCTGGGGGTGAAAGGAGGGCGAAGAGGAAGGGATTTTCTACCGCGACGTAATACCGCGGCGGGCAACCGCGTCGTGAATCGATCGATAAGCCGAACCGAGCGCGGATGACCGCGAATCTACGTGCGAAGGATCCGCAAAGAGGAACGTGGCCCGCGAAAAAACGTGGCCCGACTACACCGAGGAAAAGCGGCAAGTTTCCGCGGAGTGCGGGTACGGGAAATTCGATTTTGCGGTCCTCTTTCGCGTACCACGACTTTCGCCCAGGAACAAGAAGTAAGCACATCCACTCCGATTGTTCTAGCATGAATGCGCGGTACGCCCTAAAGAGGATCGGGATGGACACCGCGGAAGCTAATAATTCCCAAGCACGTAATAACTTCGAAGTAAAGCGTAGTTGGAAATTGGGTTAAAGGGAGTATTTAGGACGACCTGGAAAGTCAAACGTCCATTTGCTGTACGCCGATTTTCTTTCGCGAACAAGATACATTACGTTCGAATTGCTATGATTCGTTAAACAAAACCCAAAAGAAGGTACCTACCCTGTTAAGAATATCATTATGATACTGTAAAATATTTTAACAAGTGTAAAAAATATTTCTCAACCAGTAACAGCCAAATGCAACGAGATTCGACCGCTTGATCTTACAATTAGAACCTCGGGACGGAGAATCGCGTAAACAGTCCACCAATATAGAGGAAAGTAACTCAAGTTTGCACAGTACTCTAAGATGTAACTAAACATTTGTAAATTAACTTTTCAACGCAAGCAGCCGTACCTACGATGTTGAGCTAGTCCAAGTATTCGTAACAAGTAGTGCAGGTGGCTTACTAAATCTTGTAATAATATTGAAGTGTTTCGTAAAACACAAAAGCCGAAATAAGATCGAAAGAGTAACTTGTGTCTAACGATCTAAGGTCCGTCATTCGAGTCGAACGTCATTCGTCAAAGGGTCGTTCACCGTACGTTTCTTTTACATTTATCGCATCAAATTGGTGAAGCAAAGTCGCATTGTTAATCGGAAACATTTTTCAAGATGGGACAGTACAAATTCCTGAGTTGGAACGTTGAATGGAAAGCTTTGCAGATTTCAAAACACTCGAATAATATTAAAGCGATGAAGAGAGCAATTTTTGTCAAACATAAAAATAAGCAAAGTGTAAAAACTTCAAGATGCATCAAGAATAAGTCACTGCACTGAGAGAAAAACATTGTTGGATTTACTATAATCTCACTATATTTTATAGTTATATTTGACGTCAAACATATTTTTATAGTTCACTTAACCATACAAAATATAGTAGAATGAACGATTTATACAAATGGTCATACTATCAACTATTACTTTGTTCTTGTTACTATGTGCATAGTAAAATGTGCCATGTGAATATAGTAAGTTCTATACCACTATGTATGAAATATTCTGGTAATAATAACTATATAAAATAGTTACCTTTCTTACCATTATATATTTTCAACCATATTATATTTTTAGTTAAAATAACCATAATTTTTGGTAAAAACATAATATAGTTGCTTATACCATGCCTCTATCGTAATCATTACCCACATTATGGTAACGTTTACCATAAATATGATATTTCCAACTATAATTTTGTTACTATGCCATTATAGTTAGATATATCATATACTTTTCTCTCAGTGTGGATGCGATGCTGTGCCGATGACAAGTTGTACAGTCTTAGGTAACCCATCTTGGGAAAGTGGGCCATTTGCTAGTACTTTTTAACACGTTCACGCCGGCGTTACGAAGGGACATATACATATTTTCAAATGAGCTGCATACGTACCATCGGTGGTGCAGTTCGTGCCGCGCTCGTTTTCAATGACATCATTAAGACTATACGTTATCTTATACTTTGATTTATCACCGTAATTTGTTTCTGCTTGGAAAAAGTTTATTTACTTTTCCTAAAGTTCTTTTAATACACTTAGTTTTTCAAATTTCCATTCTTAAGGAAAACTCTTCCGTCTTGAGTTACTCTCCCCTATAACCATGACGAAAGGATTACAGCGTCCTGAGATATACAAGAATGAACTCCGCACTCCGACATAGTCCTCCAAGTTTAATTATACAATACCAGAAGCTTCTCTTCGGTGAGTATCTTAACCTTGGACAAACGATTGCTTCGATACTGGTGTATCCGGAGGAAAGCACAAAATCCACGGACACCCCTGGGGACTGCTGAGGACAGCCTTTCGCGCGCAAACTCCGTAGAACGTTTCACGAGAGCGAGAAGACCACTGATTACTTGTAAATTTTAGAATATCGTCCATTCTGCGAGAGTTTCTACGTGAGCGTGCCGTCCGAGAGAAGCAGCAGGGAGGACGGTTGCTGCATTCGCGTCGGAAGCGTCGCAACGACACAACTGCATAATACACGAAAGCTGCATATTGCAGGTGGCGTGTGCACATCCGTGCAAACCCTTAGTCCGGGAACACCATAACCCGACTTCCACTCCTCTCTGCATCTCGCAACTCTCAAGCCCTCGTCATCGTCGCCTTACTCGTCCCAAGTACAACGAAACTTCGATCTCTCGTTTCTCGTTATTACACGAGCTTTGCAGGCCCCCGCGAATACAAACGCACGACGCAAATAAAACGCCAAAAAGAGGGAGAGTGAGGGCATTCGACGATGATGGCGTGACGTATGCCAATCACTCGATCTGTATGCTCGATACGCTCGCCAACACCAAGTCGAGTTACCCTCAAACGTTGCCGTTTAATTGGAAAATTATTGTTACGTTTGCGCACCCACCGCGTTGGGTAAACTTCGACGCGCTGACTAGCGGACTAAAAGTGGATTTGATTAATTGTTCTCGATAAATTGCTCAATTCCTCGGACAACTTCGCCTCTTCTCTCGCAGGAAACGAGGCTCCTAAGGTACCTACATATTAATTTCGCGCGAGTCGCGAAGAAAGAAGGCACCATCCTTACGCGTACGAATTTAGCAGTGGCGCAAGTGGGCGAACGAAATGCTCCATTCAACTTCCGTGTGTGCCAGCGGTAACGAGGTAATTTCGAATAAAGCCCGTAAAACGCCCTCGGTGAATATTTAAAGTGCTCGCTGCGGGGATATTCCGGATGATCCCGAGGGAGAGAATGCACGAGTGGCGAGGTCGAAAAGTCGAAAGTGTATGATGAACTGAAAATTCGCAGGAAAGTTCCTCTCGCGGCAAGCGAGCGGGCGAGGAGAATAAAGGAAAAAATTCGACTGGAACACGTGTTACCTGCAAACGACCAAGTTCGTCGGACGCTGACGTCGTCGTGAGAGGAGTTTCGTGATATCCGGAGGAAAAGTTTTTCGAAAAGCTTCTCATCCGGCTGCATCGTATTACTTCGGATGTCTCGGACGGGATCCGCTTGAAAAAATTTCCGGAATATACCTGCTCTCCATATGTTCCACTCGTAAAAAGGGAGAATCCCCGGAGCAACGTGCGCGAAGCTACCTCGAATATTTCGACTTTCGTTTTCTCTCTCGTCCTCTCTCACCCGAGCTTTTCTTTCCGTCGGAAGATCGATGTAAGAGAAATTTCAATTGGAATGCTCGCAGCTCGGATATACCGTGATTCCATAGTGTAACAGTTTTCCTCCCCGCTTCAACCCCGCCCGGAAGTCTTCGAGTCAAGAGAACTTTGTCTATCCTAACGAGATGATTTTCTTTCCCTTTCGGCTTCGACGAGGAGCACCACCGGTCGGCAATAAGTGAAAGATTCCAACCGTAGAGAAGAACGCAGAAGTTGGTCCTTCGTCACACTGATTTCGACGGAACTAATGTCAAGAGACGAGAGGAGAACAATTCTAATTTACCGCCGTACGGTGATACCGCTCCTGAATTAGACCCATGAATACTTTGCTTACGATGAATCGTGAGTTCCCAACTTGGAAATACGTTGTCGAACTCACGAGAATTATCATTCCACCGAAACTCTTTAGCGAATCGGTATCAACGAGACATTTTTAATAACGTGTACAATTTACTGGAACCAGAGATTTTTTTTTACAGGATGATTTTCCTTTATCCGATTAAAGATAAGAGATCCAGACGAAACTATTGACGAAAAGAGAATGGTAATAGGATAACGAGGCTGTTTTAGATGTACCAAGAAAAGCGAAAAAAAATCTTGAAATGTTTAACAAAACATTTTAACCACGCTGAAAGTTACGACGAACGTAAACAGTCAATATACAATGACAGTTTGTTTTTTTTAGTTTATTGTATTTTGACCGTTTACGTTCGCCATAATCTTAGCGCGGTTAAAATTTTTTGATATCACTTAAACAAATTTTCCTGCTTTTCCTATCGATGAAAAGAGACTTACCACCGATAACGAAACCAAAAAGAATAATCGCAATTTGTACCGTATAACTTTTAAGGTGTGTCTGCAGAGATAGGTACGTGTTTAAGAATGGAAAAAGAAACGCGAGTAGAAATATAGAAAAAAACAAAGAGCGAGAAAATAGAGGAAGGAGCGGAAAAACCCGAGGCAATCGTCGTGGTCGAAAAGTGGAAAGAGAAAGTTGAAAAGAAGATGGAAGATGAATGGAGTCCTGTAGCAGGACTATGGAACTGAGGTGAGGGGCAGTTGGGCCTGGTAAATATCAGAGAAATGTTCAACGCTCGACTTATTCAAATCAGCCGATAGATCGAGCGAGCGACGGAGGTGCCATTTGTTTCTCTCTCCGAAACTCCACTTCCGCCCTCTTTCTCTTCCTTTCGCTTTCTCTCTCCTTTCCCAATATTCGCCAGATTCGAATATGAGCCTAGCCTCAACCGGCTACATCTGAAAATCGACGCGTTGCTTCGCTCAGTCCTGGAAGACCGCGTTGCCATATTCGCAAAACATTCGAAAATCTCATGTCAATATTTTGGAACGCTCAGTGAACGCGTGAGAATGTTCGTACTTAGCCACTTACCATATCTCCCAAAGAATACTGTCACTCTCATGACAGAAATAAGTATAAATGCTTGTTGCGATTTTTTAAGAGCCACGATAAAATAAGCCGCTTCCACGAATCGTTTTCTAGGGCCTAGAAAAATTACTAGAAATCCCTGTCAACAGAGTCTGCCCTTGAAAATGAAGACTATGTAACAGGATCTTGAGATTCATTTGTCTGATTTCGAATTTCGCATCAAGAGTGCTCGAACGGTTTAATCCAATGATCGATCGTCGCGGAGTGAACAATTGTCCTCGTTAATGACAGAGTACCGTCTAGAAGGAAGGAAGAAAAAGGCGGAAAAAGAGGCAACCAGTGGAAAAGCGTGAAACGAGGGGTAAGAGCAGATATAAAAAGAAAAGAAAGACTCGACGACGAGAAAGAGAAGGACGAAACGGTTGCTTCGGGCGATCAAGGACCTTCCCGCCGATCTTCTACGTCATTTCATCTCATTCGATGCAATAGAAAATTTTCTCAAATTCGTGGCGCAATCGGAGGGAGCAGGGGCAGACTCAGGGGCAGACTGGACTGAAAAGGAAGGAAAGGAAAATGCGGAAGAGCGAGCGTGCACGAGAACATGAGAAAGAGAAAGAAAAAGAAAATTCCTGTACCCGCTTGTGTACAAGACAGTTGCAAAGGAAATTGCGCGCGCGTGCGTGCGTGTTGGTGCCGTAAGGGCGCGAGTGAAAGCGCTCGCGGGTGCTTGGCTGCGTGCGTGTATTCGTAACGTGCGTTTGTGTGCGCTTGTATGCGCTTGTGTGCACGTAACGCGCGAATACCGAAGGAAACCCTTGCAGCCAGCAGCATCCTGCGCGTGTTTCCACCTTCTCGTCTCACTTTCCCAACTGAGTTTCCGTCGTCCATTTGCTCGTTTCTCTCGCTTCGCGCGCCCAAGCCTAGCCGCCGGTAACGCGAAAATCAACGTAAAAGGGGATGCACGCGCTTGCTCGACTCTCTGCTTCCTTTTTTATTTTGTTTTATTTCTATTTTCATTTTTCTTACCAAATATAAAGGCTTTTCGGGGTGTTTTTTCGTCCAGCGTGCGGTCGTAGGATGCAAGCTACCCAAGTAAAAATATTATCAAGTATTCGTCGAAGCTGCGATGCACAGAAAAGATTAATCCATTGATTTCCGATGCGATAATTTTCTAACAATTATTCGAACGAAATGAAATTTTGTACGTGCTTGATGAACATTTATAACGTTTGCCCTTTTTCACCGCTGTTGTTGCCTTGTTTCAGAAACACACGATGGCAAAGTTCAATTTCCTTTGGCCCGACGTATTGCGCGGGATCTGAGGTTTCCTCTTCCTGATATACTGTTTCGATTAAGGGAAGAGATCGAACGTGAGAAGGAAAAACGAAACTATTGTAGAGAAGCCTTGCTTCGTTCACCGGAAGCGGTTTGGGTGGAACCTGAGTAAACCGTGTGCCCTAGGTGTGTGAGTATTTAAGGCATGGTCTTCGAGCACCGTCTTCCGTGAATTTTTATTCACCCTCCCCGTAACGCTATCCCTTGGAAAAATAAAACGAAACAATTTCGCCGAGCGATCGCATTGGAAGGCGCCTTCCTCGCAGACAAAAATCCACTCGCAAAGGCAATATAAAGTACGAAACGTCCAAGCGCATTACAAAATTTAAATCCCCCGTAAAATCATCAATCCTCCTCGCGGATCATTAGAAACGCGAGTAGTGATTTGTCGCTCATTTTGTTCTTAGGCTAAACTCGCTGACAAATCCGTGGAGGCTCTCTCTCGCAAAAGGAAAGTCCTTTTCGCGAGAAAACAACCTGCCTTGAAGGAGAAGCAGGAGAAACAAGCCACGAAGAGAATCCACGTAAACGAAAAAAAACAATACCCGCGACCTACGAGAGCGGGAGGATGGGATGCGAATGAGGGAGAGAGGGAGAGAGAGAGAGAGAGAGAATTCAGGTCGAAAGAGAGAGACGAAAGCTTAAGTCGCGCTCCAGCGCTCCTCCTCGTCCCGGCGCGGCGTCTGCGTCACCTCGAGGCTCCATCCCTCCGAGTCCCTTCCGTCCTTGCGAACCACCCCTGACTCCGGGAAGGAGTCGCTTTCCAGCCCGTAAAAGTGAATGCATAAAAGTGCGCGCTGTGAATGCATAAAATGGCGAATAAACCCGCTCGTAGAATATTCGTGGCCCGCTTCTCCTCTCCGTCCGTGCGTCGCCGCCACCCTTCGACCATTCCTTCCCACCCACCCTCTCCTCCAATGTGCCTTCTATTTTTCTCTGTTTCTCGACGCGACTTATACGCCGCTATACGAGGCTCTATCGAGTATCACGCGTTTGTCGTCACGCTCTCTTCTCGTCTTCCTTGCTTCTCCCAACTCGCCACTTCTCACTCTACTCTCTCTTGGTCTCTCTCTCTCTCTCTCTCTCTCTCGTTCTTCCGCTATCTCCACTTTCTATTTTACTCTTCTTCCTCGTTCTTCCCATACTCCTCCTTTTCGATTCTCCGAGAGCGATAGAGCCCGAACCTAAGTGCACCAGGTGGGTACCTGCATACCCTCGCCTTGGACTATTCCGAAGCCACTTGAGCGCACGCTCGAGGTGTTTATCGAAATCCTCGCGCCGTTTTCTCCTCTCGCGCGAGCGAGAAGGCGAAAAGAAGGAGAATTGCGCCCGCGCGGGTGTGTCGATATCGCGAGAATGGACAGAGACAATTCGAGTGCCCGCACTTTTGCGCGCACGAGAAAATTTCCGCGAGCAGGAATCCTGGGGCCTTCGTTCTCGCGTCACCGTGGAGAGGGAAATATTTGGTATACCAAATATAGGGAAAGGCGAAAGGACGGAAATTTATTTCCACCGTAGATTCTTCTTCCGCTTTCGGCATGAATAATTCCTCGGGAATTTCAAGCATCGACGAAATACTGAATTCGATCGAGAAGTATCTTGACGCGCGTACGCCTGGCGATCACAACGACGCGTCGAAGCTACGAGAGATGCGTACTCCGTGGTGAGAAAAGTCGAGGAAAAATTCAGCAGTGTGCTAAGTTAATCAGAGAAGCTCGGGTACCTCCGCAACTTCCTAGCGCGTACGAGTAATTGAAGAAAAAGTGGTGTTGTCTTCTGGCGGAGCACATTTGCCATTGTTAGGAGAGACTCCTTAACGAGCCATAAACACAACCTGTCACATAATTTCGCACATTCTACGACAAACGCGTGACCCATTAGAACGAACGGACAGACTCACCCGAGTAAACTTTTGCGAAGCCAGTCTCATCCGCGTGAGTTCGCGAAAAGTATAAATAATCCTGTTACATCAGTCGTCGTTACGTCCTCGCGTCTCTCATGCACGGTAGGACGCGGTTAGCCGCAATCGTCCGACAAAAATTCCGGTGAAGCTCAACCCCTCTCGAGACCAAGCCCTGCGATCCTTTTTGGCGGCCTTGAAATTTCGAGCGTCGCGGCGCCACCGGAAAACGACAAGCGAGACTCTTCGTGTGTTCGGTGAGCGCTTGGGCTCTAAAAGAGCTCCCATTCCACGCGCCCTCTCCTTCCCTTCGTCCCTCTACAGCAAGTCCCTACTAAGATCCTGGTGGGATCCGCGGAGAAATGCAATATGTGCATACGAGAGGCGTGCCAGGAATACGCCGCGGCACGTAGGTGTGCGGAATGTGCGTTGGTCTGCGTGACGGAACTTGTATACTCCGCGGCTCGGCATATAACGGGTGAACCCGCGCTGAAAACATTATCACGCGCAAGAATGATTTTACAATGAAGAGCGGATCTGTTACGAGAACGCGCGCGCCCTCGCTGCTTTTATTTAACGGAGGTAAGGATCTAGGATGAACTACTCTCGTTTCGTTGATGGATGTTGAAAGTAACGCTCGTCCCTTCTCCCTTCCGTGGCTTGATTACACGAAGAATTCCACAAGGAGCGCGTTACC
This sequence comes from Tiphia femorata, assembly GCA_944319695.1. NCBI lineage: Eukaryota > Metazoa > Arthropoda > Insecta > Hymenoptera > Tiphiidae > Tiphia > Tiphia femorata. The sequence goes on from OX090902.1 coordinate 11,373,467, forward strand.
TCGCGCAGGAAATTCGCGGTAGTGGAGTCGTTACGTAAGAGAAAGTAGAGATAGGGTAAGGTTCACCTTTACATTCGCCACCGGTAGAACGTTTAAAGAACACGAGTGGTGAGCCGAACGCGTTTACCGGCTTGACCGCGCGCGGCAAATTCGAGCTTGTTGCGCTTTAATTAATAGTACCGGCTAACGATGACCGTAGCATTAAAGCGCACACTATAAGCAAGCACCTGGAAACGTGTTATCGCCGGTGAACAATCGCACGAGAGAATAACGTGCCACGGCTATTATCCACGTGCCTTCGACTTCGTAGCAGTCCTCCGCCCGTGAAATTAAAACTACGTACTAATAATTCGTTCCACTTGGGATAATCACCCACGAACAAGCACGAGATCCTCTATCCGCATAGTAACGCAATTTATCCAGCGAACTCGTACGAGAATGTGACGAGGGATGATCACCACCGTTCCCATCGCCCTCGCAATTCTTTCCTCCCTTCTCCTTTCTTTCCTCCAGCCTGAAAGTCACGTGCGCGGCTTCTTCTTCCTCTCTCCCTCGCTCGAGATATTAGCAAGGGAGAAATAACTTAAATGACAAAAGTTCGCCGACGAGCGACGCCAGGAGCAGCATCTCGGTCGGCACACGCGCGAACACGGCCGGCCACTCTCTTCTCGCTTCTTTCCTTCTGCTTCCCCTCTTCGTCTCGCCCCTCGACCTGCCACCCTCGACGAAGCCGCGGTCAACGACTACTACCCTCCACAGGGGGTGGAAAGGCAGGAAGGGGGTGGTGGCTGAGAAAGTACGGTGAACGCGGGAAGGGGATGAATTCCGGGTGGTGCTCGCGCGCCGCTTTCGTATTTTATATCGCGCTTTTCGTATATAAACTTCTGCGGGGCTTTATCTGCCATGGGCGAATTTTCTCGAGCGAGGCGAGAGGGAAGAGACATCAGGGGTAGAAGCAGGAAAGAAAGAGAGAAAGGAAGGACGAAGGGAAAGGGAGCGAAGCGAGAAAGGAGGAAGGATGGGCCGGCTCGAGCGAGGAGACCACACCACGGCAAAATTTCAACTCGTGCCAAAGCCAGCTTCGAAGAAGGGTGGATTTCTCGCGTAGATGCGTCTTTTCGGAGGGCCCGGAACGACGAGAAATATCATGGGCCAGTACTTTTCTTACCGCTCTCTCTCTCTCTCTCTCTCTCTTTCTCTCTTTCGCTCACCGCTTGTCTTTTGCTCTTACTGTATTTATAGCGAGCCTTGCGACCCGAGCATAACGGGCGAATAAACGACGAGGGCGGAGAATCGAAATTACATCGTCGGACGCCGATGCTTTCGGGCTTGTCTCGTTGCGCCCCGTTGCGCTCGGAGCGTAAGCCAATTCGTCCGAAGAGGAGTGGCAAAAAAAAAATAGCGGAAGCAGAGTATTGCCGCGACTGCAAATAAGTCCCACACGTACTCGCGTGCTTTTGTTTATTCTTTCCTTTTTATTTTTTTTTCTTCCTTTTTTTTGTTTTCTTTGTACGAGAAATCACCGAGCCGCCGTCCGATTTTGTCGAGCATATTGTTTTAGACGGAGAAATCGCAAAATCCCACGAGTCGCGGTATCCGATTTGTTTGCACTGTTTATTCGCGCTTGGGAGTAACGCGAAAATATAAGATTTTCTTTTTGGATTGCCCCCGCGGGGAAAGTGCACTTCCGCGTCGACTGTTTTCCCTTCGATTTTCCATTTGTACGTCACCAGCTGTATTTTCGTCCTATTGATCACGGAGCGCTGAACAAATATCGGGTGTATTTTTAAAGAGCGGGACCTGGAAGTGCGCACACGAGCGAATTAAAAAGCACTCTATGAATTTGTTGGCTCCGCCAGCAAATAGTCGAATGTTTATACACATATGTATGCTCGCGTAATTGTCCCCGCAACTTTTGCTCAACGATATTCCACCTATACCTTTACGCGGATTAACGAAATTAACGCGCGACGCCCACAAGGACCCTTAACCAAGAGACATTCAAGCTCTCACCTCTACATTAATAAAAACAATCCTTCGAGTCGAACGAACGATAAGCCAAGTTTCGCGGAGGCCGCTGAATCCCACGATGAAAATTCGTATTCCTCCGTTTCTCAATAGTATCCGAATCGACATTCCGAAGACGAATGAAGGATGAAGGAAGCTCGCCTCGAAATTCAATCGTCCGTCGAGCACCGCCGAGAAGAACAGACAACGTCGAAGCGAAGAGCCATCGTGGAAGCGAAGATCCAAGGCACTCGCCTTATCCTCGCAGCTCGATATAGGCGCTAGTCTCTCTTTCTCTTTTCCACCCTCTCGCCTCGTCCCTTCTTAGCGACGTGCGCGAAACGATCTCGAAGCCAATGTCCTTTTCCTACGAGGCGTTCTCCTGCGACGAGCTCGGCCTCCTGAATCCCCTCTCGATCGATCGATACCTTCATCGCTGCCTGGATACCACCGCGCCACCCCTCGTGTATAGACGGGACAATGGAGTTTGACTTTAATATATCGTTGATATTACGCGGCGGGACGCGAGGTAGGAAAACCGTGCGAGCCAACCGAAGAAAAGGCGCGCGGTACTTGAGAGAGAACGGAGAGAAGAGAAGAGGGAGAAAGAACGTGTGGTGAAAAGGGACGCGGATCAAGGTGGTGGAAAGGGGTGAGAGAACGCGCGATAATCGGCGAAAAGCCTCGAGTGAAAAACCCTTAACCCAAATGCGTTAAATAAACGGGAATATTGCATATCCAGGAGGGTCCTTCTGGCGGTTCTTCCTCGGCGTCGGCATCTCGCGAGCAAAGCGGCGCGTAATGACGCTCCGGTATCTTCTCGCGCATCCCGAGAGAAATAATTTTGTATTACGCGAGAACTTTAAGAGCGATTTCTACGGAACACTTCTACTTTATCGCCTAACGCGATCGATCATGCTCAAATTTTCACGCGTCGAAATCGGGTCGAACAATTATCTTCGCTCAACTGTAATTTGTATACCGAAAAATGAAAGTAGAGCTTTCAATTCTTGTTTTTTGTTCTTTTGTAGATATTATACATCGCTTCGGGGTGACGACGAACCAACCAGGTCATACATCCACGTAACTGTTCAATACACGTCGAGAAATGTATAGTTCTTTCTTACAAACGGTCTTTTAGCACGAGACGGGTGAAGTTCTTATCATTTACAAAGCGTGTTTTCCTGCCTAAGGACGAACCTCGCGATACAGCAGCCCTTCTTCTATCTATCAATCAATGATGTATTTGATTCGGAAATTCAGTTACGTTCGTATATTTCCTACAATACGACCGGGGGATGTACGAGTGATGAATCAACTAGTTGAAAGCATACTCGCAGATGAGAAGAAGGATGAGAATTGGGAAGAGCAGTGATGGAGCGACAAAGTGAATTCACGGAACGAATGAAATCACGGGACGCATTTATTTATTTGTACGCGCACGTTTCCGCCCTTCCTTCCATCCTTTCGTCCACCTTGCTTCCCTTCGGTGCCCTTCGCGAGTCCCTTTACGCTCGAAGGAGAGCACCGTGCAATGCAGACTTGATTTCAATTAAGCGGAACGGCAGACCCAACGGAGACTTTTTCTCCAGGTCCTCCCGGACCAGAAGGCCGCTGATGTTCCGTATTCATCGCTGGAATGAAGTCTACTCGCGTGCGACGAACAGAGAAGACCGGAAAGGAAAGATGAACGTGTTGCGAAAATTCTTCCTACTCGTCCACCCTCTTCACGTCACATCTACCCAACATCCTTTCTCCCTAGAGAAAACTAAGGCCCGCGAAAGGATAAACGCCTGGGACGTGTATAAATAGGATGACGAAAAAGGAGCGATAGACAAGAAGAGGAAAAAGAAATAAGATAAGAAGCAGAGAGAGAGAGAGAGAGAGAGAGAGAGAGGACGGTACTAAAGCAAGAGGGCTGAAAATTGAAGGAAGAATTCCATTCCAACTAGTTGCAAAACCGAAATTCCATTCGACCGGCGGCGTTCGTCCCTGGGGATTCGATGGCATCGAACGGGAAGGGAGAGTGCATAAAAGTGGAAAAAGGGAAAGATGGATGAGGTAGGGAGCAACGTGTTGGTAGACGCGCCCTTGCGCGGAGCTAAGAAAGAAGAATGATGAAGAACGAAAGAACAAAGGACGAAGAAAAAGGAAAACGGGAGCATGAAACTGTAAGGCAACTGGAATCCCGCGAATGTCCGAGGTATCCCCGACATTTCTCGAACGCGAGGTGAACGGAGAGAGAACGACGACGATCGTTCGAGGCAGAAGCAAGGAAGAGGAAAGATGCGAACGTTGTAAAAGGACGAGAGGAAAACGCAGATCGGAGTAAAGGGTCCCTCGTCTCGACTACCTACGAACCATCTCCACGTCATACGAAGTTTCTTCTCTCGGCAAACTGCCTTTTACGCGCGCCAAAGATGAGACTGCAGAATGGGGGTGGATGGGGTGGGATGGGACACGGGGCTTATACGCCGTGAACGTGGCTAGCTAAAAAGAAAAAAGGCGGGAAAACGGGACGAGGTATAGGACATTGACGACAAGAGGAGAACGAGAGAATAAGGGAGAAATTGGGCCAGGAACGAGCAAGAGGATAAGAACGGAGGGGGGACCACGGGCGCGCGCGCAAGCAACGGTAAATTTTTCCGGCGCGTTACAAAGCCCGCCACGAAGGCGTAAATGGGACCGAGTGAATAGTTGAAAATTACGGTGAACTCTGGCGCGACCGGAAGAAATATCAATCTCTTCTCAGCCCCCCCCCCCCCCTATTTTCCTTCGCGCTTGCCTCTCACCTTTCGACGTGAATCTCGAAGCCTCGAGTCTCTCTCGCGGCAGATTAGAAGAAGGAAAAAATGACAACGGCGTCGGTGAGCTTCGCGGGGATATTTTCCGACGAAAATTTATCGCGACTTCGGAGAAGATTGGATCGCAGGAGGTAGACCCGGACCAATCGAGACACACTATTTATGATCCTATGAAAATGCGATGCGCGCGCGAAAATTCGCAAAGTTCGCGCGCGACGAGATTACGCGCGCCCACGCGAATTCTCGCTTGCGGTATGATGTTGGCAAGAGGCGCGCGCGGTTCGTTGGTGGGAAGCTTCGTTCGATAAAGAGGGAGGTCGCGAGGCGTATCGATGCGTCTTGTGTCGATCCTATCGAATGAGGGAGCTCGCGACGTAAAATCGGCCGCACGCAAACGCAGCAGAGACGCGCGGTGATCCCCTTGAAACGCGGAAGAACGCGCGCGTCGGATTTTCCTTCTCTCGGCCGCTGCTCCTTGGAAAAATATTTACTCGAGCGTGCGGATATTCCGGGGATGCGTCTCGGGGACGTGCACGCGTGCCGCATCGTGATGCAATTCGCGATACGGAGATGGCGCAGCCTTTTGAAAACCCCTCGAGGAAGGGAGAAGAGTAAGAGCGAGACCGAGAGGAAGAAAGATGCGTCCTCGATATTCGTGGGCATCGAAGGAGGAGCCGTTCGCATGAATTCTCGAGAACAAGAAAAATAAATTGACGAGCGTGTCGCGCATCGGCGATGTCGTGCTCGCGTGCAATTCACGATGCAAGAAGTTGGATGCGGCGAAGCAAAAAGAAGATCGCGGCGAAGATTGATTGGGCTCGTTTACCCGAGTCAACTGTTATCGTAATTTAGGATAAATAAAAAATATTGCCCGGATTAGTGCACTCGATGCGTTAACTCGCCGTGCCGTAACAATCGCAACGCCGTTGGACAACGGCAGCTTCGATTTCTCTCCAAAGTATCGCGCAAATCAAGCGGAACAGCGCTTACGCTAAATTTGCCACGAATGGTGGTCGCGCTCGCGGATTAGGGAGGCCGGAAAGTAAAATAAAAAATTTACGCACCGTTAAATCCAAATGCTGCGCGTTCTCCCCACGACGTCATACCGCTCGCCGATAAGAGCGCAGAGGCGACGTAAAATCGCAAACTGATTTCAATCCTTCGAGCAATGCGGAAGAAGAGAATCTGACGTCTCGTGCGCTTGTTATTGAGAGCTTCTCGACGGTCTTCGCGGTTCGAATTTCCTCCTCTCTCTTCGGCGCCTTCGCGAAACGTCCGTTTGCCTCCCGAAACGAAATAACGGAGAGACAGCAGTTACTTATCTCTCGTTTTCACGTCCTTCGACGATATTTGGAGATCTCGTGACGTGAGTGAATAACGACGAAACAAATCGAATTGAGTAGATTCCCGGGGCCAATTACGTATTGATAAAATTAAATGAGATAATGTGAGGGAGGAGAGAAGAGGAAAAGAAACTTGGAGCAGCCAAAGGATCGACTAGGGCAAGCGGGAGTAACTCGCAATGGGGGGACGACGAGAGATGCTCATTTCTTGCAGCCGTTTACAATTTATAATCCTATTACAGTGAAATCTGAGAGAGGTTGAAACTTACAGAAGTGCGCACCAACTCCCCGACGTCGAAACACTCGTAGCCAGTAACTGTCGTTCCGAGACCCTGGAAAAGAAACGAGAGAGATTGGAATTTGAGTGAAGGAAAAGCAGATGAGAAAGCATTTGCTCGCTAGCTGCCATACGAAATTGGCAACGAAATTCGTCAAGAATATTAACGGAGAGATTTCACAATTTCCGCAACGTCATAGCGATAGTTGTTTTACAATTTACAACATCTGCGAATGTTCAGAAAATACACTGAAAGTCGCTACCTTGCAAAGATCACTAACCCGATAGGGGGTCAGAATCACGGTTCACCACAAATTTGATTAACCCCTTCCGGTAAAATGACGAGTCTGGCTCGTCATTGGTTTTTCATGGCATACCGAACAATGACGAGCTACACACGTCACGCGACTAAAGTTACTGTTGAATATGATAATTAATTTAGTTTAAAATTTCTAGTGTACTGAATTTCGCAACACTTTTGTTTCTTTAAATAAAAATTAAATGGTTATTTCACGCACAGTTTTTCATTATTAATCGTACCAGGCGGGGTTAAGAAACACCAATTATGTCGACGACAAAATTGCAAAATGCAACTGGTTCTCGACCGAACGCAGATTATATTTTCCATCTCACGGACCTCCGATGGAAAGGATCGATCGCAAGGTAGCCTAGTTGCTTACATTAGACGTTGTTTAGCACTCGCGTTACTATATGCAGGAATACAACGGGCAAAAAACCACAGACAAGTCACGGTTACACCCAAATAATTATTGTTCACTGTTTAAAGTACAAAGAGGAACTAACTGAAAAGCGGAAGAACGTTTTCTTTTCGAGCGACAATTAGTATAGAAGGGAGAGTAAGTACCCAGGTACCAGCGATTGGTGAGAGCTCCTTTGTTCCAACAGACAATACAACGAGCGTCGATTCGAAGAACAAAACACCCAATAAATACCAAAGTCAAAAGCTAATCTTTTTTATTTGATCCTTCTAAGCAAGCTGCCAGTTCCTCGAGTATTTACGCGAACAATTAATCGTCATCTTTAAACTAGTCAATTAGACATGGTGTTGATAAAGAATGTTCGGCAAATCCATCGTTAAATTATCATAAAACCCCGATTAAATGATTCTCTCTCAGTCTGTGAGCATTATCGGAACACTCTGAGGTGCAAAGGATTTCCTCGACAATTTCCACATACGAGCGCGTAACCTCGCTCATCGAGCGGATAAGCTTCGTTTAACGAGCTCGGAATAATAATTTGATGAAAAGATTCCGTCGCGAACGCGTCCACGGGTGGACGGGAGGATAGAAATAAAAAGCGGCGCCGGCGCCTGCAGCCCCCTCGTCAGCGACGGTGTCAGGGTGCGCGCAAGTCGCCCTTTTCATCCGTCCTCGCATTAGCGTGCACTCGACAGGTGCGCGGGCGCTGCAATTTTCTTCGTTTGATCCAGCCCTCCTGGACGGGGACTCGATCGCGTCTTCCGAGAGGAATTTAATAAACGCAAGACCGGCGTCCTTTTAATTATCGTCCGGTCGTCGAAAGCTTTATCCTTTCTAGCTCTCCACCCTCTCTCTCTCTCTCTCTCTCTCTCTTCTATTCCTCCTTCCCCTTTTTCCCAGACCTCTTCGCTCCTCATGGTTCTCTCGTCGCGACGCTCCGCTTTACCACCACCCTTCCTCGTTCTCCCACGCGAAACGAAATTATTTCCCTACCCGGTGACTGTGGGAGCCACTCGGCACCGCGGAATAATTTCGCGCTTCACCCGTCCATGAACATGCTCGCATAATTAGGAAAAGCGACTGGATGTCGGCCAGGAATAACAAAGAGAGTGAATAAAAAAAAGGAGGAAAGAATGCGCGGAGTCGAGCACCCAGAGGGGATAAGGCGGCGCGGTAGGTGAGGTTAATACTCGTCCGGCTTCTTGGTTTTCATCGGTACGGCCGGCATAATTGATACAATTGCACGGAAAGTCGAAAGAAAAGAAGACAATAGGCGAAGGAAGGAGAGTGACGATGCGGGGGAAGGAGAATGCGGATAGAGCGGCGAGAATAATCGTGTCAAGTTGTTAAATGATTTTTCCATACGACAACGCTGGTCGGAGGCCTTTCGGCGCTCGCGAGGCGGAAAACGAGCAGTTTGCGAGGGAAATCCTCGAGAAAACAGTTGGCGTTGGTGACGACAGCCCGCCATCCAGGCACGAAAATCCTCTCAGTGAAAATCTTACCCCGTTGCTGGAATATTTAGCGAGCGAACTAGTCGAGGGAGAAGGAAGAAGGAGAAGTCGAGAAGAGAAGGAAGAAATGGTGGAAGATGCGAGGAGTGGAGATGGCAAGTGAAGGTAGCCTCGCTCGGTCTGAGCTACGATAAAAATCGTGCTTATGCTCGTCGTAATTGGCGGTGAAAGACAAATTTTCCACGAAGCCCAACGCAAGGATCGAATTTTTGAATCGGCTAAAAGCACCAACGCCCTCCGTAATAACTGTGGAGTATCGAGTGTGGAACACGGTCAAGTGTGGGATGTCCGATTCCTCGTGCGTGCGATATCGAGACCACCGAGCTCGACCCAGCTCGATTCACCGACGTTCTCGAAAACTAAAAGTGTCACGCGAGACTGATGCGTGCGTGTATGAGTGAGTGTTTATTGTGTACGTGCGAGTATGCATGCGTTTCTGTTAACACTAGAACTACCAAGCCGATCAAAATGACTGGTGAACAAAAGCAGTTTCCATATGAAAACAAAAGTAAATGGCAGCTCAGTGATAAAATAAACGCTCTCTCTGTTAAAATGAGTGGTCAACAGAAGAAGTTTCCATACGAAAACTAAAATTGGTAGTTCTAATGTTAAAGAGAAATTCTTGTGAAAGATTGACGCACCCGGTCATTTTGACTGGTCGGTACTTCTAGTGTTAACACACTATCAACAGGGAGGGTATTAGTACCTTTTTCGTAGACTCGCGCCGGTGTTACCCGCTTTGTGTTAAGAGTTCTCGCGACAAGTCGCAATTGACAAGGCAGCGTGAAGCGAGATTTCGATGAGCGTGGACCTGTATGTTCGGAGATTTGTCGGCCGAATAAAACAACCTCTTTTGTTAGTTTTCACCTACTCTTCTTTCTCACTTTATTTCCATCCTTTCAAACCTTAATCCTACATAACCAAACGTTTCGACAAAGGAACAGCCACCGTCGATTTAACGAAGCACGCGTTAAAAGCCACCTTTTTGCACGAGACGCATCTCCAGATGAAGATTTATGACTCGCCTCCGGGGAAAAGCATGTCGGTTCGTTCTTAATGTGCTCTCGCAAAAGGATCGAATTAAACTAGATCCCCCGTGTCATTTTACTTCCGTTGGCCGAGAGGCCCGGCGCGCGAGAGACCGACAGAAATACCTGCTGCGTCGATGGGAGTGCTCGAGGATTAATTTTATAACCTGATAACGGCATTATTCATTCAATGCCGGCATCATAAGCGTCAAAGCGAAAGTTGTATTGCGAGTAAAGCGGCCGCGTAGGGGTGACCACCGCGATACTCACCACACGCACGAGCACCACGCGCAATTCATTTCGCTCATTCATTATGGATTTTAATACCAGTCGCGTCGGCTGCCCATCATAAATTAAATTCCGCCAGACCGAGCCGCCACCGACGTCCTCATCCTGCCATAGCTTCGCGTAGCGAGCGTGGGTCAGAGAGAACGAACCGATTCGATCTCACGGAATCGGAAATGGGAATTTTTATTCGAGGCGCCTTTCCCCAAGGATGAGCGATCGTCGCGCTTCACAAGAATAAATCAATTCCACGCGCGCGACGGTCATAAATATCAATTTAAGCTGGAAAAACAAAATCTCTGTCGTCATGACCGGCTCGCTGTTGAACATTCTTTATTTTTCGATTCGATTGGTCGCGCTGTAAATCGCATTCTCTCAGGAAGAAATGATCGTGTCCATAATACGATGTAAAGGTTTCGAAGCAAGTTGTTCAGGCGATTCGATTGGAAATTGAATCGCATTCGAAACTACGCCAATGCGTCACGCTTCAACGTCGGAAGCGGACGAAGGACACGCACGCGTGTGCACCTGCTGTAACGTCCGCATACCTTCCTAAGTATCCCACGTGAGAAGAGAGACCATTAACACACGTTACACGCGTACACGGTAATCTTATTCGAGTTCGAATTAAAAAGGACTCCGACCGCATTACCATACGGAAATCAGTGTTTCTCTCGAAGTAAACGCCTCGTTGAAATATTACTCTCGACCGGTGATCAATACGAAGATTAACGTGTCCTCTAATCCTTATCGTCCAATGGAAAATCCAAGTGCCCAAAATCTATCGATATCCGAATCTAAAGTCCAGGCTTAATGGTAAGCTAAGTCGTATCTACGGCGGAACATCTAATTCCTGCTTAACGCGACTGAAACCACGTTACTTAATACCGTGCGCTCCTAATCCTCTCCCTCCAAGGATATTGCTTTACTCGAGACCCTACGCCATTGCGCGAATGCAATCCAACGGTTTAGACGCGAGCTGTGCGGGTGCAGAAGCATCTCCACGTGTTCACGTACTGTGACGTTCGCACACGTTCTCCTCTTGATATGCTACCGCACAAGAGACACGCGAGAAAACGCATTAAAATAAAACTAGCGCCTGCCATCGTTCACTTCTGTCGTGACGTTCCTTCGCGTTAACCACCTGCGCTCAAGACCGAAGACACTTCTTTCATCCTCGTATTTTCCCTTCTTCGCTCTTTGCCATCACGACCCCTTTAACTGCACGCGTTACACGCACCCGTCGATTGGCTTCACCCAGGCGAGGAAGATTGGAAGATTAAAAGATTAGAAGATCGGTGGAGTAGGCGAGAGCGAAACGAGGGGATGGTCGAGAGCAGAGCGTATCGAGAAGCCACAATAATCATGGTGCCTCGATCGTGATAACTCGATGTAGGTACACACTGAAATTATGTTGTTTTCTAGATGACCGAGGATGAGTAAACGAGAAGGGTGCCTTAATAAAGTGCGTAATTATATAGCGCGAGCCAATCAACGCGAAACATTTCCAATTAACAAATTGCTTTTAATTCAGGAATGATCTTTTCTTGTACGCATCATGTTCCATGACAGAGTCGAATCCACATAGAATTAAGCATGCGCCAATGATTAAACGGTCGTGTAATAAAAAGATTGCGGAAGAGAAAAGAAAGCTGTTGAATGCACGCGTCTATATATTTGTCATTGTTAAATTCGGGTAGAAATACTATTCGGTAAATTGTTTTTTCTATTTGGACAAAATAGTCGATCGCACGAGCTTGTCAGCGAACGCTTGCAATTAGCTTAATTGTTTATTCCACGGTTGTTTGCGAAATGAATCGCGAAGAGGAAGAGACGGAAAGAGTGGAAAAAAAGCAAATTCACATCGAAGAGAGAATTCAGCGAGTGCATCGGAACGTTCCAGTACGCGCTAAGTAAAGCGAAGCGATTTCGTTAAACTTTCTTTTCAACTTACTCTCCTCTCTCTCCCTCTCTGTTAGTGTCTCTATTCCAAATAAGTCCACGTGTCTCTTCGAATCCGTTGCACCAGCGCCCTAAAGGAGGGCTTCGTTGACGTTCACGGTCAATCCACAAAGTATCGTACGCTGAATCAAGTCCCCTTTTCTCCGCAACGTTCTCTCTCAACCCCTCTCCGCTTTATCCTTCTCGTTTCCTGTCATTCTCAAGATAGTTCCACGAGGGAGTCCCACGTGTACCGGCGAGGCAAACGACGACGAGGATGAGCGGCAGAAAGGAAAGTGGATGGAAAAGAGAAGCGAATAGGAGGAGACTGAAGAACAGTGGAGTAGGGAGGACGGTGAGTCTTCCACGGTTGAATGGAGGAGGACGTTTATACGCGGTCGCATCGAGGTGTTTCAAAGTATCGCTTACGATACGGCGAAGCGTACAAAACGGAGAAAGGCAGGAGCGAAAGACGTGGAGCGTGGAGTGCGACGAGGGAGAGAGAAGAAAAAAGGGAGATGAAGGAAACAATACGTTGAAGCTAAGGAAGGGTTCGGTGGCGAAGGAGAGTGGAACGAGAGAGGAAAGAAAGAAAGGAAGAAAGAAAGAAATGTGGAGAGAAAATGAAGGAAAATCCATTGGTCCGTTTGCATTCGGGGAGGATGGTTCGTTCGCTATCCCTTTCTTCGCGGCCTCAATTACCGATGCGCCATTGTCGACTGCTTCTTTCAATCTCGCCGGTTGCACTCCAAAGATATAGTTGGGAGGGAACATGGTAAAGCTACTTATACGGGTGGGAGCGGGTGGAAGCGACGAGAAGGGATGGTTGGAGATCGTTTGAAAGGGAGCTTGAAAATCGCGCGCAATCCCAACGAGAATGGAGCGTTAGAGTGCCGTCGCGGATGATAAATACTCCAGAATATTTACAGCGGGGAGGCTGATAAGGGAGTGGAAGGAAGTGAGAGGAAAGTGTACGTCGTTCGCGGCACATTTATTAATAAATCTTTGTCGTCTCTCTCCCTGTCTCTCCTCTCTCTTTCTTTATCTACGTGTACACTACAGCGCGCGATTTCCTATATACGCATTTGCAATCAGCATGAAACTTTCATCTCGGAAAATAGAGTACAGCATCGAAATCTTTCTGACGATCGAAGAGAGCTTCTCGATAAGTATATCGAAATATCTGTAACATTAGGAAGAAATAAGATTTATAGAGTTCCTTTCGTAAAAGGTAAATTATTTCGCATCCGATGTACACTATCGTAGAGCTAGAGAACGTCTCGAAGTAAGACAGAGAATTGTAAGCGTGAAGAGAAACGTGGAGAAACGTACTCGGCTTTCAATAGAAATGCGTCAAAGAGCGAATACTAATAATTTTTACGATCCATTCGATAAATTCATAGCATGGAGCGAGAGCTTCCGCGCGCAAAATCGTAAGCGAGAAAACATCGGCTTTCGCCTCGTATATCAGGTTGCGCCCGAAGAAAAGTGAGGAGCGGAAAGGCAAGGGGATGAGAAAAAGTTTACCACCCATCGCTAAGAAAATATTGCACCCAGCGGTACTTCCGTTACGAGGGGGAAAAGATGGAGAAGGAAGGAGGTGGATCCTCCTGTGGCCTGCCCCCACGGTGCACCCTCATAGGTGCATATAACTACTCCTTATATCTCGCTGGGAGACTCGCGCGATGAATTATTGGCCTGCGATCGTTAAAATTTCGCCGATCATAGTCTCTCCTCGCCTTCTGCCACTTTCTTCTGCCCTCTGACTCTTATTGTTAGTCTCGAGATCGCGTAGGGATAAAAGGACGTGGTCGAAAAACAAAACGGAACATCGTCTAAGAAGAGAGATTTAACACTAGAACTACCAAGGGAGTCAAAATGAGTGGTCAACAAAAGAAGTTTCTATACGTAAACGAAAATTGGTAGTTCTAATGTTAAAAAGAAGTTCTTGTGAAAAATTCACGCACTCGGTCATTTTGACTGGTCGGTACTTCTAGTGTTAAGAGAAACAACGAGCGGGAATACAACAATTTAGCTGAAACGAAATTTCCGCGAGAAATTGAAGTGATATTTAACTATTATGCGCTTGATGAATTGCAGAACGGTAATTGGCAAGATCGTTCGATATTCAAATTAGTCCGAACAGATCAAATCAATTTTGTGCGCCCGTGATATGATTTCGAGCGTCCGTATAACCAAAAATAAGTTCGTCGATGCTACGAATAATTTCGTCGATTATCGTTCGCAATAATCAGACCATAATAGAAAGCAAGCCACGTTCGTCGATAATTTATTTCCAATGAATTCTATTGGTCGCGAATCGGAATATTGCGAAATGAAAAATCCAGCCTGGAATACGTTCTCTTAAAATGAACACTGAATGGAAAGAAAAATTCACCGGTGACAATACCGCAAATAGAAAGAACTTCGTACGTTACTCCGTGAAAAAAGAATGTCACCGAAGAATAATTTTATGCTGTTTTCGACAAAGCGAAAAATTCCTCCTCGGAGTCACGACAGCGACTTAACTTCGAGACGACCATCCTTCGAACGTACTCGAACGTTCTCGAACGTCGAACTCGACTGTCCTTTCGAATTCACGGTGGTTCGCGCGCTTTCTCTCTCCGTGAACTTGAAACGAAGTTGCACGCGTGCACGCACCCGTATACTCGACGGCCTCTTACGTAATCGTCGCCAATTCCAGGTGCCTCGCGCACAGCCACCGGTGAGCAAAATCGAGGCCGTGAGACCGTGAGATAATATCCTGTGCGTCACATTAAGCGGGCGCAGTCGGTCACTCACGTGAGCACTCGAAACGCAGCGCGTGACGAACACACGCACCAAGCGGTAACAATATCCGGTGTGTGCAGGACTGTTTGAATGTGGTATCGACGAAACTCGTTAATGCTACTGAATTATCGTGTAAAATTAATTATCGTGCTCCTGCGTGAAATAATTATATTCCAACGTGAAGCGTGTAGAATCGACAAGCAGCTTATAGTACCCACGCATTAATGAAATTTGTATAAAACTATGATGCGAACTATTAGCACGGTTCGATGAATTCGATGGTTTGGCGCTTCGATAAAATTCAGGCGTTTCGCCCAAGAATCACGTTGAATCTTGCAACCTTAGGAAAGTTCTACTTCAGTCTGACCTTTCACTCTTCTCGCAACTTTCTGCACTATCTATTGTGGCATCCACATATATGGAGGTCTACGGAGTCTGCGAACTCGCATAGGCGCAGAGTTAGGTTCTCTCGTGCGTTAAAATAAATTCTTCTCAATTCTACTACACTCTCTCTCAACTTACCACAACCTTTCTACACTTTCCTTAGAAACTCACTCACTTTCCTTATCCACTCCTCTGACAATCTACAAAATCATCGGTCACCACAAACTAAATGTGGCATCAATTTTACGACAAATCACGTTTACAGAACATCCTTCGCACTCACCCTCGTACAAATACACTTTAGAATACAGAGTCCGAGACTCACCGACGTCCCAAACCGTATACTCCCACGAGGGTGTTAAAATGAACACGCGAACACGAGCGTACACAGATACTTACTCGTGCGCTTACTTACACGTACAAGGCACATTATACCCAACTAAATTCAACCGATTCCCAACGGCGTCATTGGACTACTCGGATAGTTTATCGACCTAGCACGTTCTAATTAACGAATTACCTTCTACGTAGATTCTCGAGAACACGGACGTACGAATAAGTAAAAGACAAAAAGAGAAAGGAAAATCAGAGAGAAGTGAGACGAAGGGGTGAACGAGGAACCAGATTGAATTTATCGCTGAGAATCTTTCTTTCGCTTTCCCCTCAGTTCTCCAGACCCTCGTCCTTCACCGATTCTCCTTTCAAACTCTCTCTTATTCACCCACCTCCTACCCTTTCATCCACACCCTCATCCACGCTCCTCATCCCTCGAATCTCCAACGTTAATATCCGAACATGATTCAGCACGTCTCGTGGGGCGCCTTCGGGGGTGACTCGCGCTAATAACGGGACAATTATTATTATTCCCCGCGTGCAATAAGCGCGATAATTGAAAAGCAGAAGCGGGAATGACATTAATTATTATTACTAATGCCATTAGTCGTGAGCGGGTGCGAAGGTAGAAAGGGATTCGACGGAAACGGAAATTGCACTCGTCGACCTCTCACCACCCTAGAACGCACTGCGCACCCGCGGTTAAATATAATTCGTATTAACGCGCGAAGGTGCGCACGCGCGAGCTCGTAATTTCTGCACGAATCATTTCGCCGAGCGGAGGATGCATTGTTGCTTTTGTTTAGATCGCGCGTAATAAATTCAACCCCCTCGCGCACTTCCGCGGATGCCGCGCCCGTTGTTGTTGTTAACGCCCAACACCCTCGCGTCATTACATTTTCGGATTTCATAATACGCGTCCCGCATCTCTCTACCACCCCTTATCCACCACCTACCCTTCCAGAACTCGGGAGCGACAAAACGAGCCACGAACGCAACGGGGCGAGCAATTAATTCGCGGCGCTCGACGACATTATTACAAAACAGTTTTATCAGCCTTTAAATACGTTCGTAACCGTCGTCGGCCGGATTATCCGATAATGCGTAACCGTGTTTTCGAATTTTCCTCTCCCCGTTCAACCCTCTTCACCCCTCCTCACCACTGTGGAGCAACGCTCGACGTTTCGGCGGTTTAACGATCGCTTCAAATTAATCGTGCATTCGTTCGTTCCGCATCTCTCGCCCGTTAACTCGACTGTACGAGAATGGCGCGCACTGCTCGTGCACAATGGGCCCCGACCGGTAGTCAATTAATTTCGATCGAACAGCCCCGATCAAATGTACAAAATGTTTTCGCGAAAAAATCTCGGCGCAGAGAAAAAGAGAGAGAGAGAAAGCTCGGATAATGCTGTGAAAACGCGAGGGGAGAATTTCTCTGGTTATTGTGCGACCTCGTGCTCTACCGTGAAAACAATTCTTGAAGAATAGCGCTAGGGCCGAAAGCTTTGCTTCGACTTCTTTCGACTGGTTTCTAAGCATAAATCCGCGGTATCGTTAACCCTTGAGTTTAACGTGCTTCGCTTCCGCGCGGTTTCTCGTAATTGGACGTGCGTAGGCGTGCGCGCTAATTGTGAGAGCGGACAGGGGAGTGAACGAGAACGCAAGTGGTAGAGAGGAATAGGGCGCGAATAGGATAAAGAGTGCTCGAGCGTTCTACGCGAGGAAGAGAATCTACGGAAGGAGAAATGAAGATGAGGACGAAAGGGCGCGGAAGGCGGCCGCTCCTGCCGTCACGGCGCGGACGCGTTCTGAACAATGTGGTACGTGCAATTCCCACCGACTATCGCTTCATCGCGAATTCTCACGACGACGCACGGGACGACGAAGGGGAGCCACGCGAGTGCGTTCACTCCGCGCTCGAGGAGTCGTCGACCGTTACCCCTGATAGGAAGGAATATCTCCTATCCGCATGGACGTTTCGCGACCGCTGCAATTTACTGCATCCAGAGAAGAAGAAAGAAAGAAAGAGTAAGAGAGAGAGATAGAGAAAGAGAGGGATGGAGAGTGAGAGAAAGAGAAGAAACGGCGATCCCTCGATTCTTCAAGATTCCCTGTGAACACGGAGAGCTCTTTCAGCACTTTCGCGCATCAGCTCGTAAAAATGCGAGGATGTTGGTTCATCGAATGTCCGAATGATCGAGAGATTATTTATGCAAAATCGAGTCTGGCTACGAGCGTGAAACGTGCGTGCATAGCGGTCTATTGAATTTCGGACCGATTAGATGATCTTTTGCGCGACGCGTCAGATGTATACACATAGAATACGTAAGTGGCTTTTCGTTTGAAACTCGCGTTACGCTTGGCGTGTCCGCGTATTAATCAACGTAATGCATTCCATTTGCGTGTTTGATGTCACAAGGCAAAAAGAACGGAAGGTACGATGGGACGATTCTTACGGCGACATCTTGAATTCGTAATTTCTCGCCAAAGTTGAAACCACGATTGTTTCGTATTCGTGGATCATCGAAGAGGAACTTTTTCGATAAGAACTTACTTTTCGTCCAATCCGAACAAGCGTGGAAATACGCGAGAACCTTGATTTTAACGTTATTGCTTACACCTTGCTACATTAACCGACATATCGCACCTTAATATCAGCACATCTCGTATATAGTGGCTTTCAAATTTCGCGGTATTAAAGGAAAGCGCGGATGGCGGCCGATGAAAAGTTAACATACCACTTTACGGCAAGCCCACGCGAGCGCGTTATCTTATAATACCACGATTATGCAAATGGAACTTAAAATTGCCCGCGTTGGACTGCGAATATAATAAGAAGCTCTCGTGCCCGTCGGAAAGGATCTCCCAAAGGACTCTCGCGCCTCATCGATTTTTCCTGTGTACTCGACGTCTTTCGGCTTTCGCGGCAAAGTCGCGCTGGGTATAACGACTTTTATAAAGTACGAAGAGGACGAGTTTCGCGACGAAGAGGACGGCGAGGACGTCTCGGTGGGACCCACCGTCGTCGGCCGCAGCTACGACTCGATAACACGTTTAACGGAGAAAAGTAAGTTTGTCCTTTGTGTTGGTCTTTGCGATTTTTCCTTCTCCCGTCTACCTGAACTTTCGACGCCGGTCTGCTCAAGGGATCCTCTCGGTCGAGGCTCGGTCCCAGTCGAACCGAATCATTTCTCCATTCTCATTTGCGAAAGGGGAGAAGCGCACGAGGAAAAATTTCAATTTCCGCATTGCGCTCTCTGCCGCGCGCGGGCCCCGCGCACCGCATACGCGAAATCGATGCGCGAGCTAATTCGGTTAATTTAATTGCCCGGGCTTTTCGCCAGCAGCGACTTCGGTCGAGACGCGAAATTAATATTTCGAATGGGGTGCCGAGTCGAGCGAGCGAGCCCCGTGTTTCCGAAAACGTTGAAACATTTTTTTATCCGTAATTCGCGTTTAAGCGGGAAGCAAACGTATTCGTCGGGGAGAGGTGACATTCAGGCTGAAGCTTTAATTAACGAAAAAATCTACGCCCGCGCGACCGTCTACCCGCGTCGTCGCACTCGGTGCAAGGTAGGCAACGGAAAACAGCCCTTATCTTCTTCCACAACGCGCACGCGCGCTTCCCCTTTACAAGTAAGGAACTGAATTTTACACCGCGACGAGAATCCTCTTCGCCCTTCCGCGACGCTCTCGAACCCCCCGTAACTTCTCTCTTTCTCGCTCTCTCGTCGTACTCAAACACACACGACTGTTCGTAAATTTTCTCTCCCTCTCTCTCTCTCTCTCTCTCCTTCCCTCTCTGGCAATGCCGTAAGACAAACAGCCGCGTAGACGGGAGCCTCGTTATCCTCTCGACGACGGTTTCGCTCGTTAATGGCGGGTGGGCGCACGGGGGTGAGAAGGAATTGGTGCACGCTACGGGGCCCAGCGAACTTGAGACTGTGAGAGCGGGGCTGGCTAGGTGACAGACGCAGCCGATCCGTTTGCTGCGATGAGGAACGCGTCTCGTCCTCGCGGGTGAGCCGCGTCGAAGCGCCGATAGACACACACACGACGATAGATAACACCGTGTCCCGCGATGCATTAACTGCAGCTGTCGGGGGCTGCGTTCCTGCGCGGGACGTGTGCACCACCAGATACAGGCCATTACATTATGCACATGTGGGTCGCATAAATACACGGATCTCATTGGCCAGGACGATAACAATCGGTACCCGATCCGTCCGATCGACGTCACCGACAACCCGCGCACGCGGAGAAGCGAAGATTCGAATCGCAACTCCAACCCCTTTCACTTCGCCTCTCACCCCCTCACCCTCTCCTACGTCACTTCTCGTAGCTTCTCCAGCCCCTTCCACCTCCGGAGAAGACGCTCCTCCGCAAGCGTCGATATAATCGAGGACAAAGGAACCGATCCGACGACGACGGCGTGACGCATCGGTTCGCTGATTTTGCGCGGTATCGATTATCGTTCGATATGCTGGGAAACGACCGGATGGAGCAGTCGGAGGCGTTTGCTGCCATCCTGATGCGTCACGGCAACGGCAACGGCAACGGCGAGGACGACGAGGACGAGGTGAATGGCGTCGAGACGCTTACCGCGACGTCGAGGTCGATAGTCGCCGATCGATCGTGACGCGACGACGCTCGATCGACCGTATCGATCAGACGGTACCACTTCGAAGCCGGAGGAGTCGAGATTCTCTCTGAGGCGGAAGTCACGTGAATGGGTACAGTCTGCTTACAGAAATGCGGGGCACGTTCTGCAAGCGTACCTCGCGAAATCGGCATGGTGATAAGGGCGATTAGGTAGGTGGACGAGGTCTCGTTATCCAATCGGAAAAGCCGTCCGCGGGTTCTTCGTCGAGGAAAGGGTGTGGAGCCGCGTTTCCGATTCTTCCCGCGTTTCGATAGGAGGATGAAAAGGGAAGTGCGATCGAAAGTGTGTCGCGTGTTAAGTATCGTAGGTAATATGGTCTTAACACATTGCTGACCGGCAACTTTTCTGAAAATTTACCTCATGTGCCCGGCTATTGTTTTGAAAGCGGTTGTGAAACACGAATTAACTCGTGACCAGTCACCAACGTTTGGCCACGAAAACACGAGTTAACTCGTGACCGGCCAGCAATGTGTTAATCGAAATCTGCAGGTAAAGGGAGTCGGTAATATAAATTAAGGGCGCGCTTCAGCGAGCGCCGTTCGATCTTCGGTAGCTTCTGTGTTTTCTCTCGTTTCCTTTTACGTATAAATTTTATATTAATAAATATTCTACATATTCGTATCCTGATTGTGACAAGTATGCAGTCAACCTACGATATATGCACGGTGAGCACTGGGCTTTTTTTTATAAGAACGATGATTTGGGCGAAAGATGACAAGCGACCGAACAAAATGCAAAAAACCCGAGTCGCCGCAACAACACACCGAAGTAGACTAAAAAATGTACAATCTATCGAGGCTAGAATTTTTAAAGGGGCATCATAATGCGTAACGGAATTATTTAAAGAGGGATGAAGCTAAGAATTTCAAACGAATGAATTTACACGCGACTCATGAACGAAAGAACAAAAAATAATACAGCAATATATCCAACGCGATCCTTCTCGTGGAACGCGATATCGAAACCATCGACGGTATTATTTAACGCGCCGTTCGGAATTAACGCTCGATTTCTCTTGATTCATCGCATCGGCCTGTCGTACGCGAGAATTCAGGGTGCGCACAGTCGAGTGTGCAGGACCATTCGGAGGATCTTCGCCGAAAATCGTGGGCTTAGGCGTCAGGTTGCCCCCCCTCTAGTACATAAGCAGTTGGCACTTGGGGCTTCCATCGGCGCCGGATGGAAAGGGAAATAGGTGGATGAAGAGGAAATGGGAGAGGGGTGGTAGGACACGGATGAAAAGGGGGTGGACGAGAGGCGGTGATAGGAGGCGGCGAAGTTAGCAACTAAACGAGTTTCTCACTAACAAACCCAGTGGCGCGAAACGATGTCGCCGACAGTGGAGGCTTACGAGGGGATCCAATGGAGGGTTGCGTTAATATTGTTCGGAAGTTTGCGCTACGTGATACAATGAGAGAGCCGGGTGAAGCGAACGGAGAAGAAAGTGGCGAACGCGAACGATGAGGAATGGAAGGGTGACGCACTCGTTCAACAAAGTCGAAACGATAAATTCGGATGACTCCTGGATGTCTCCGACGCGCCACAAACCACAGAAGAATTTCGTTGCGACGCAAATTTCGTCGGATCCCACGGCCAACGATTCGCTTGTCTCGCTGTTCTCTTTATCCGGTATGCACAACTTCGTCGTCCAATAGCAACCCTCTTTTACTCGTCACTCAAGTTTATTCGCTCAACCGCCAATCACTCTCTCAACCGTACCTACGCACTGTGCAATGCATAAGGGTGTAAATTATGGAATTTTTAGTTGCAACGAGCCCGAGTAAAACTCGCCTTTCGGTAGATTTGCCTAAAAAGCCTCCCACGAATTCGTGGCTTTGCGTGAAATCGTTTGAAATATCTTTAACCTCCCAATGGAGCGCGTCAAGGCAAGCACTGGGAACGAACGGTGAATGTCCAAATGGTAATCCGAAATTATCCAATGAAACGAAGCCAATGACGGGAATTAGATCGACGAGTTTAATGGCCTCCGCGTCAATGGGCGCGAACGCATTAATGAAAATTGCCCATTAAGCGACGTTGTCAACTCCATGTTAATTTCGACGATCGGTTTACGCCGTAATTTATACCAATGGCACAGCTTTCCCGGCACCGAGCACCGACCCTTCTCTTCTCCTTCCGCGGTAGGAGAGCCTCCGTGACTCGAAGAACAATTCCTTTACATACAATCGATATTCCAATCCCTCGTTTCAAGCCCCCTGCCCACCTCGCACCGACAGGGGCGCGGACTAACGTTCGTATGCACGGCTTACATAATCGGATTGTCGGCATTAATATTATCGGAATTCTCCTAAGAGACCAGCCACCCTGGCGGATTGGCCGTGGACGCAAACATCCAAGCGGAGCGCGGAATTTTTGACGGCACGGTGCACTTTATCCCTCTACCTATCTAGCCAGAGAAAGAGAGAGAGAAGGAGAGAGAGAAGGAGAGAGAGAAGGAGAGAGAAATGTCAAAACGCGAGGAGCGGAAAAGAAGAAAGGAGGGTGAAGGTGGAGTCGAAGAGAAGAAACCGATTGTAGGTTGCTTCTTCGCGGGTCTTCTCGCTCAACACCGCGAGAAGGTGGATAAGCGAGATGCGAAACGGAGAATCGAAGGATAGAAACGTGGAGAGGAGAAGAAGTACAACGGTGAGGGACGGAAGTAGCGGCGGGGCTAAAAAGGAAGGGTGGGAGTGGAAGACGGCGGGCGAGGTACTCGACAACTTGTGGATCGTTTCATTATCTTGGAGTGGTACTCGCGCGTAACTTCTAAAGTTTGTCGCGCGGAGGAGTCGAGCCATCCGGCAGAGCAGAATAATCATATTATCCAGGCCCCCGCAGACCCTTTGGCAGCCACCCTCTCTCTTGACACGGTCCTGCGTAGGCAACGAGAATCTCGCGAGCCCAGATTCCTCCTTGCCACCTCGGATACCATCGGCACAAATGGTTGGTTGTCCCACCTCGCCTCTTCCTCGTCCCTCGCAATTTACCTCCTCCTCCTCCTTCTCGTCCTCTTCTCACAGTTTAAAGGAAGAACCCGTGCATCTCATTCGCCGAGCTTCGCGTCGGCGTCGTTTCGATTCTGCCACGTCTTTGTACGGTTCTACGTTTCACGATTTCGCACCCCTTTCATCGTCACTCGGCTTCTCTCATCCCCCGTCATCCGCACAAAGTATCGACGCAAATCCGCCCGCATTTACGCCTCTTACGTAAACGAACGATCTTCGACTGAGAGACCGAATGCGAAACCACTCGCTCAATAATTAACGCTCGATTCGAAGGCTCGCCACCTCGGGTTCGCCGTGTCACGCTCGCAGCGAATAGTCGAACCTCGAGTTTAGCTGGAGGTTAAGGCGATTCCTCGAAGCCAAGACTGCGGTAACATTTGCCTTCTCGCGTACTCGAGATCCAGCGGCATTCACGGTGGAGCTTCGCTGATATATTTCCGGCCTGTTGAGCACGTCGGTGCTTCAGCTTTCTACGAATTCGTCGATCCGTAGCAATTTCTCTCCCCACCGTGCTTCTCTTATTTCGCATCGCAAGTCGGCCCACCAGCAGAGAAGATGAAAAAGGTAAATTTGTTGTCCTCCTCAAGGTGGAAAGTCGTTGTTTATGCAATATAGTAATGGATGCGCCGCCGCGTGGGTGATCAACTTTTGAGACTAGCGTACCTCAGGTAGGCGCCTCGAAGCTTTTGCACAAGCGTGCGCGAAGCTCCGCAATCTTGCGAAATAAGATCAACATTTGCTTCTCGACGTCCTCGTGAAACGAAAGTAGTCCGCTTCCTTCACCCCATTCGCCATATCTCCACTTCTCCAAAGGGTTCTCCCAGAAAACTAAATGCGTATATACGAGCGAAGCATTTTCATCTCAGCTTGTTGCATCCTGCCAATGAGAAATCGAAGTGGAGAAGACGATAACGTGCGTAGCGAAGAAACAGATTGCAAAGGACCCTGCACGCCTCATTGAGGTTCCTCGCATTTATCCGTCGACAGGATACCATCCGCCTCCCTTCTCTTTTTACTCTTATTCCGTGTACAACTTCCGTAATAATCGTTCCCGTTTAATTGCCATTCGCAAGATGAAAAGCGCGAATTTAAAGTTCCACGGCGGGAGTGAGAAGAAGGGATAGGAGAAAGAAAGAGAGAAAGAGAGAGGAAAAGTTGGTTCTGTTGAGTAGATTCGAATATTCCCATCTCTCCTACTCCCCAAAAACCTTCCCCTCTCCCTCTCTCTCTCTTTCTCGTTCTCCTTCGCTCTCGCACGATCGCCATCAATTAGCTTTACCGAGAAAGTTTCTTCGCCCGTTTCGAAGGTGTGCGAGCGAAGAAAAGGGAAGTGGAAGAAAGTCGAGAAAAGGAGGAGGGCCACGGTGGTAACGACGAGAGGAGCGAAAAGGAGGCAGGTAGAGGGTAGGATAGTTCGTGGTAAATAAAAAAAGGGAAGAAGAAGGAAGAAACGGACGGAAGGATTGGTAGCGGTCGGGGGTGGCGCGCTGTGGTGCCGGTGGGGGTGGTACCTATCAGTGGCCAGGGGGATAGGTCCCGGTAATTAAATTTGCAACTGTTAATCAAGTTCAAGCGGATCGATGCCAGACCGAGAACCGCAGCGCTGGCTGGGCGAATGATAAAGGGGGACAAAGGGAGCCAAAGACACGGTGAATGGACAGAGAAAGAGAGAGAAACTCTCGCGTGGAACTAGTAAAGAGACGAAGGAAGAGAAAAGTGAGAGAAAGCGAGAAAGAAAGTCGGAAAACCGGCGGAAGTCGCAAGGTTGAAGCGGGAGAAGAAAGGGAAGAAGGAGAGGAGCGGAAGTCGCAAGATGGAAAGAGAAGAAAGAGTGGAGAAAGGCGGGTAGAAGAAAGAGGGTGCGAACGGTCAATAAAATCGAACAAACAAAGCGAACGGTAGCACGGTGAGTACTCGAGCCGACGACCGAGGGAGAGGAAGCGACACTTGAAACTTCTGATTGGAAATGACCGTGACAATGACCAAGAGAAACAAAGAGGGGACCCTTGTTCTTCGATTCCTCTA
This sequence comes from Tiphia femorata, assembly GCA_944319695.1. Classification (NCBI taxonomy): domain Eukaryota; kingdom Metazoa; phylum Arthropoda; class Insecta; order Hymenoptera; family Tiphiidae; genus Tiphia; species Tiphia femorata. Next base: position 11,398,585 of record OX090902.1, read on the forward strand.
ATGGCACTCTTCCTGCGTTTTCGCATCGGCCCGTCCCGCGCCCGACCACGGGGCCAAATTCGTTGGCGAGAGTCGCACGGTCATCTCGTCGTGCTAAACGCTCGTGCACGGCGCACTTCTCGCGCGTCCGTTTGTCCAAGCGTTGCGCGTACGCGTATTGGTACGATGCGATTTCAATTACACTCGTGTTGCAAGCACTTTGTATTACACAGTGATTTATTGCGCGCACGATTTTGCGCCCCGCGCGCTCATCGTTCCGCGCTTTATACAGTTGGGAGGAGACCGGAAGTTCGAATTACGGAGCAGAAGGAGAAGCCATTGGGGGAATTGTCGTTGGGTCGACCAGAAGGGATTGTCCTTCTCGCGCCCAATTTAATGTCGTTGCGATCGGTCACTCGACTACTTCATCTCGTATCTTGATTGGCACGTCGAGGATTCGTAATGCGCGCGGGCAAATGCATAATCCTTTCGATTACAGTTGACAACATTACTCAGTGCCAGGGTTCGTAGAGTAGAGGATAAATCTTCGCGCACCACGGGCGTTATGCGCACGCACGCGTAAATTTATTTCGCAGTAATTCCTAGATACCGAGTACATAAAATCCTCTCGTATCTGCTTCTCGTGCATTATAAATTCCCTCCGTTCTCGATTAACCTCGTGTTACGAAGGGCGAAAGAAGGAGAGACACCATTTTTCTCGCTCTACTACATTTTCGTTATTAGCACTCTGTTACCGCCCCGCTCCTGCGGTATTCGCAGGTGCATTTTTCATTTGCAGAGACGGAGGGCGCTCGCCATTTCGATTTGCAGATGTCGCAGAAGAGATTATCGAAAATTGACCAAGATGTTGAACGGAGCCGCTAATATTAAAAAAAAAGAAGAAAAATTGAGGGTGGTAATATTGGCCTAGTAAACAACCCAATTGTCGGCACTGCTGAAACTGTTTAAAAACTATTAAAGAGAAGAGCAAGGAATATTGCGACGATATTCAGCAACGGTGATAATGACGGGATAAGCGAGAGAAAATCAGTAAGAAAGCACCAAAGAGTATGAGAAAAAAGGGAAAAGTGAGAAGAGAAAAGAGCGTAATGGAAAAAGGCAAAAGTCAGGATAAAATTGCGACGATGCCACGCGGTAACGGACGATCCTACGATTGGTCGATTCGACCTTTAGCTTACGACGGATCCGCGCGTAAAGTTTCTCGCGACCGTACATCGATGGCCCCTGCCATACATAACGTCGCACGTGCACGTGTACCACCCCATTCCGTACCAGCGGCCTCCACCATCGATCTACCCAGCAGACCGTCGTCTAGCACCCATACTCGCGACGGCTCACGGAACACCGCGCGGCCCCTGTGTCGGTGAAAAAGAGTGTCACAGTTGTACAAACATCGGCGTAAGCGCCTTATCACCCTCCCGAGAGAGGAGAGAGAGAGAGAGAGAAAAAAAAAGAGCGAAAAAGGGTCGGTGAGAATAGGTTGTGATTCGATGGTAAGAATTTGCAGAAGATAAAAGAGCGATACCATTCTAGCGTGAAATCAAATCGGCACCCGTTACCCTGTTCCTTGTAAATACTTTTTTTCGGGAATCGAGTAATTTAAATATTCGACGTGGGCTAGTGTAGACTCTTTTAACCCATTACCGCCCACGACTGCTATAGTCGACCATTTTTTTTTGCGATACGTGGACACATTACCGTCGTTTGCGACAATAGGTGAAAATACATAAATAATCATTTACGAGATACATCATGTCTAGCCGCATGTCAGCCTTTTCAACATAATGCTCGATTCCCAAAAGGAGAATTTAGAATGGAGAAGGCGGGCCTGATCTATCGGATTAACAGATATGCGCAATTCTCTTGATAACCCACGCACCTTTACAGAACAACCACAAGTCATTATCACACCATTCTCAGCATCTCGCCGCCGCTTCCGGACCCGGTGAGATTTGAAACACAAAATCTCCTCACCCTTGAAAGTACCCAAGCGGTAGTATATCGGCTAATACGGTGCAGCTGGAATTGCGGGCGCGTGAATGAACGCGACCAAAAGAGAGGAGATAAGGGCAGTGAGTGACTGCCAAAAAGGATACTCCCTGCCGATAAACGCGTTATAAACACGGGCATGACGAGGGTGAAAAAAGTGGATTTTCGCAACGACGTGCGCGGTCCATCGAGCGTCGAAGGGCCGAGGGGTGGCCGATTAAAAATCAACCCCTGCGAATTCGATTATTAGCCGGGGTGGACGTCACCAGCTCGTCACTTTCGTCCGGCTCGCTGCGTCAATGTGCTTACTCGGCCACCCACTGTTGCACCGCCGTATCGCGACGGACGCCCACATCCTCGCGCGAGCGGATCGTTATGTGATGTACGACCACGCGAGAGCCGTGCATTCACGTACGCCCCGTGCCCACGCGTAAGAGCCACCTATGGTACGCATTCGGTGGCCGGAAGGGCTGGCGGACGGAAAAAAGAAGGAAGAAGCCACCGCCACGGTCGAGGGGTTGCTCGCTTAGAGGGGTGAGAAACTCTGGCGAAGGGTTGGAAAGGGTGGATGGGATGAATATGCTATCGTCCATCCCGCGCGCGCGCACATTCCAGTTTAATCAAAACCACCTTTCCACCGATAAACAATACCTTCCACCCTCCTCTCCTCGTTTCATAGTCCCATCTCCATCCTCCTCCCACCCCTACGGGAGCATTTCGCATTTTTTCTCACTGAAGAATTTTCACTCGAGAGAAATTACCGCACGCTTCCGCGACCACGAGAAGATACATCCTAGCGAAAGAATCGGTGCTCCTACCATCTCTCCTCCTTCGCTTTCGTTCAGCGCCTCGTTCACCACCTCGCGCTCGCACAAACGAGCCTGCACCCGCATTTCCTCCTTCCTTCTCCCTGCTTTTTCGTGTTTCGCCGTAATGGCGGGACCCTCGCTCGCTCGATCGATCGTCAACGGCATATTCGGCCAATAGAAAGAAGAACGGGGAAAGAAGCGAGGAAGGAGAAGGAGGAACTCACGAGCACCCGACGCGACCGTTCCTCCTCCCTTCCGTCCCGCGGAGAGAAGCGTACGTGATGCGAATGTAACGCGACTCGCTTTGAGGTTAATTTTACGATTGGCGGAGGGGGCCACGCCGTATTTCTTTTTAATCGAATCCACCGTTGTCGGGGCTCGCGTTCTCGCATTCGTCATGAAGACGCACGCGAAGCTCCTGCAGGAACGTGATAAAGTTATCCGCGGACAAGGCCGAACTGTAAAATTGTGCAATTGTGGAATCTTGAATTGTTCCACGCGCATCCGAGAATCTCCCTAAAATCTCATTGTAAAATCATAGTCTGCGTGAGCAGAATCTTTACCGGTGATGGAAAAAATTCTGGTGACTTCGTTATTCTTCGTTTACGTAATTGCTTCGTACTCCCTACGAATAATTCGTAAACGCATCTTCGTGGAAACGGTGCTCGCGATTCAAGAGAGCCCACGTCGTCGAGTCTTTCGTTAACTGTACATTAGTATCCCGCCACTAACGCAATTTATATCGCCCATTGCGAGAGAAGCTTGAGAGTTAAGGACGGATACGTGGAGCGAAAGCGACGTGAATCGCGTATCGCCCGCATCCCATATGGCGTCCACGAGTTACCATCGCACGGCATTCTCGAGATTAATCCACTGCCTTCGCAATTATCTTGACGAAGGCGAAGCAAAATGAGAAAGGATGAAACGCACGGAGCAAATTCTCCATCGGGTAAAGAAGAGCTTTCATCGAAATTCTTCTTATCCTCGATCATTCTCTACTTTTCATCATCTCCCAATTTTCATCGTCCACTTTTATCACGAGCCTCGCGCAGGATTCGTACCTAGAAAGGACGCTCGGGGCCGGGACCAAGAAAACGAGCGATAGAAACGGGTCCTTAAAATCCGTCGGCGCTTCTTCGCTCCGGCTGCGCTCTCGTATTTTTTCGTCTTAACGGCCGCTTTAACAACCGGCCGAACCGCGGCCGTTAGGGGCGGCCCGCGCGGGGAAAGGAACGGAAGAGAATCGAAGAACTGAGCATAGTACACCCCCTTCCTCGCAAGAGAAGGATGTTCTTCTCCTGTGACCAGTGCGCGATAGAGGTCGCGCGTCCGTTTCCTTGAAAACGTTTTGCGCGCGGTGCAAACACGAGGAGAAGAGAGAACGAAGGTGAAGGGAGAGACAAGGATGCCTAAGGAAAGAAACGATTTTGTGCGTTCAATCGTCTCAGACTGCATCCCCTTCGTTCTTCGAGTTCAGTCCATAATTTCTTGCGCCCCACCCGCGGCAAGTGGGCACCGACTCTTTTTACGAGGGGAAGAAAAGGTCGACTGAAAAGCTGCCTAACCAACGGAAAACGGCCGTGCGGAACCTACCCGCGAGAAATGCAACGGCCGGCCGTGCGGTGCACCGCCCGGTATCGATTACCGCGCGATCGTAAAAGTCCCCGGCGAACGAGAGTGCGCGCCGCATGTGTGCAACAACACGCGCACACCTTGGACATAGGAATATACAGGGACGAAGCTTAACGTCAAGCGGGGGGAAACGAATCCAGGAAGGTGGACGGGGTAGTCTGTGCCTAGTTTTTATTGGCTCTTTTGAACGGAGCGAAAGTTGAGTAATAGTTGACGAAAAAGTTCGAGCTGATCCCCGAACAAGGACGCTAAATAATAGACGTGCGAATTTTGAGATAAAAGACCGCAATAGTTGTCGTGTTTTTTTATTTATGATTATTTCAAAACGTCGTATAAGACTAAAAATGATTTATTGTTCAGCGACAAGGACATTTTTAAATTAACAAATGACGCTGCGTATTGCGCCATCGTGCAAGAGCAGATCGGACGTGCAAACTAGAAAAAAAGGGTTTCGCTGAAAATAATTTGCAAGAAAATGTTGCTAACGCGTATATATACAATATATACCGAGGGTTGTGTTAGGAACAGAGAAAAAATAACAATAAAGATAGGTTCTCTGGTCTATGTGAAATTGCAATTGGAGAAGTGAAAGGAAGTTAAAGGGAGGCGATCCCTTTGTTGACAAAATCAGTAGAGTGGTTAAATTCAAGTTTTAATCGTCCTAACCAACCACAAGCATCTTCCTTAAACTCGACTTCGCATACGCGCCGACTACCATACAAATTCGCACGCCTGCCCACCAAGGTGCGCACATTGAAGTAGCACGTGCCCGAGTGTTCCTGAAATTTTTCGCGTGAGAAGCGGAAAGGAAGAAAGAAAGAAGGAAAGAAAGGGATACGGACTGGAGTGAGAACCGGACGAGCTACCGGTGTTAACCATGCCCACAAACGGACCTAATATTTGCGCCGCATTAATTGCAACGAGCCGCGCCGATACTTGGACTAATTGATATTTACAGACGAGCTGGCGGTAATTTCGTCTACATTCCGCTAATTAAAATATTACGCCGTTGTCCGGCCCTCGCGATCTCCTCTCGCTATTGTCCTAGTTGTCTGTGAATTCGAATTTAAGTTTGAAGGCGTACGAACGAATACCTTTGGTAACTAGCCTCAAAAACACCACGAAGTATCTAAACTTGGTCCCTTGAAACACGCTTTTCCGTAAATATGCAGTTTCGTGGTCGCTAACTATAAGTTCAGAAGTCGCATTAAAAAGAGTGAGCTTTAATTTTGCCATTATTTACATACAATACTGCCCAGCAAAATAAAAACAGAATCACACATAACGACGCTAGCTGTATTCCCTTCACAACTGAAGTGAAATATTTAAATGAATTCAGTTCAATGTAACCTAACCTAATCTAACCTAATAGGTGCTTTCCTTCGATCACTGTGATCAGCTCATGTCACGTCGCTTCAGAGGTAGACACGAAACTAATTGATTATCTAAAGTACAGGAGAGTAGGATTGGACGAATTACTGACCCGAACCGAATATTTCACTTCAGTTGTGATTCTCAGACTATTTATTTCGGAACGACAGGGACGCGTCTAAACTTCCTAACACAACGCTTCTAAAACGGAATGAAATTCAGAAAAATCTTGAGAACAACGTACAATTTAATTCGAGCAACCTCAGGCTGCCCGTTCGAAGTGACGAATGCGCAAAGTCGAGTGGCGACCGATCCACTCACCCCCAACTAGCTCTCCCGCACCCCATCATACCCACCCGTTCCACTCTATCCGTCGTAATTCCATTGGAACGACGACAAAGTTTACAAATTCGACGACGGAACACAGAAGGGCGCGGCGCAACTCGAGTCCAATCTAACCGTTCGGTTTGGCTCTGGCTGCGAGCATCCCTGATTCGTGTAACGATCGCCGCCAGGTTACAGCCGCGTCGATTTACAAATTCACGAATACGAACATTTGCTTCGCCAGTGCCGCGTCGAGAGATCCGGCTAGTTACCTCCGTTGCATTCGTAATTCGTGTAAACACGACCAACGAATTCGAGTCCTTCGTTCACCTTCTCTACCCTCTCATATACTCGAACTCTCATGTCTCCTGAACCACCCAGAAAATTTTCCACGTCGTGTAAACCGATACATTTCTATTGGCGAATATCAATTGGCTCTGGTGATTTTTTTTTTCCCCCCGACAAACTCGTCCGCGGCGACTCTTTGGTCCTCGCGCGCCTGGAAAATTCTCCTCCAATCGTGAATTGGCGCCTCTCGCTATGACCATCGCCGCAACGGCAACGAGACAAAACGAAAACCTCGACAGCGCTTGCGATAAACGAGCAAAGTTATCTACAAAGGCCCGGCCCGGCGAATCGAATGGCCGACACAGGTAGAAAATATAAAAAATCCCTTGACGCGGAAAGTTCTCGCGTGTCTGCCACTGCAGATAATCGTTCTATCTCGTATAGGTCGACGCACGATACCTACGCGTTTTTGTAACGCGCTAGGGCTAGCCAGCACGGAATACAAAAATTGATTTGCGTTGCTTACGCTGCGATCGTATCGAGGGATCATGCTTGAAGTTCACGATATATTGGTGCAACAATATCGTGAAAATATTTTATCGCGTAAACCGAGTGAAATTGTAGTAATTAATATAGTTAATTAATATCGATTTAATCGATATTCAGGCCTACTACGTGTCCCCGCACCTTAACCCTTTTGCCGTACAATTTAATTATGAAGAACTGTCCATCAAGTAAGCACTTAATTCTTATTTAAAAAAAAAAATGCCTCATTTATAATTCATACATATTACCAATAACGAGCTACACTCGTCAATTTACCGCAAGGGTTTGAGGTAACGTGCACGGATATGTAAAAGGTCTGGAAGAGATATGCTTTTTCCACTTTTATCTTAAAAATAATAATCGATTACGCGTGAAACAAAAGCATTGTCACCCATTTAATTATAAATTACAATGCAATCTCGAAGTTTTTCATTCTTCGATCTGCAGCTTATGCCTTCGCGGCATCCTTTCCACTCGTTCGTTGCAAACAAGGACGCAAAACCGTCCCTTTCAGCCTTCCACCCGGTTGGCAATCGCCTTTGTGGCGGGATCGGTAACGACAGCTCATCTAGACGTGCCGTCGAGGACGCAAACAGGACGCGACTGTTGCACCGAAAACTGTCGCCCTCGGGGGACTGGTTGACGACGTTCAAACAAATGCGACAAGGCAACGAATTTCCACTGAAGTTCCAGTGAATCAATGGTAGCGGAAAAGTCTTGTGTTCCCAGTGTTTTTTGTCTCATTGGAAAAAAAACACGCAATACTAAAGCGCACGTCCGCCGCGCCGGTAGAGAAAACAGAAAACTAACTAAACAGAACTAAAAAAGAAAAAGAGAAAACGAGAGAAAGTTGATCAGAAAATAATATTCGTATCTTAACGACTCGCCACGTGCACATCTCAACGACGGCGCTAAGGATGACGGCAGAATTGCTGTTCTTAAGTAAGTAGCCTACTAAACGCACCATTCGTCACCAATCCGCACAAGCGTCGCAACAATAACGTCGTTCTCGTAATTCAAGAAAGTATCAAAAAGACGCGTGCATCCTAACTCGTAGACTCGTTTGTTTCACGCGACACGCCAATGTCACGGTGAGATGAAGCGAGTAGATGCGAAAGGGGCCGAAAGAGGACGAAATAGAGGGTTGAATGAGAATGGAAGGAGGAAGGGAAGGAAGGGACGAGGGACAAGGAGGGCTCTTTTATTCGTGATCCCGGATAGCACGGAACCACGGGTCTCGATCGGCCATTACTTAGGGCTCGATTTATCGCCATCCTCCCTCCCTCGACCCCTCGTACTAGCTTGGCGATGCTCGCAGCTGCGCCACGGATAATGCAGGTGCAGGTGCAGCCCCCGACCGAGCACCGCGCCACCACCACCCCCCGTAGTATCGTGCCACGAGACACGCGAATTTATAACCTCCGTACCACGTGAGCGCGACGGTGCCCACCGCCATCGGCCTCCTCTCGTCCTGCGACCCCGATTTTCTCTCACCCCGTTTTGCTCCTTTCCACCACCATGGCATCTCGTAGTCGACGACGTCGAGCGCACGGGGGATTGCTTCTCCCGCAACCTTTTTCCTTCACTTCTTCGACCTTTCCCTCTGTCGCACCCTCTCGCATCGTCACCGTCGCCCTCTCCTACCGAGCCACTCGAGAGGGAAGGATGGTGGTTTTCGATCGTCTTACCCTTACTCCACGACGTCCATCCGTCACGCGGAACGCGAGCGTGCAAGGCGGATTTACGGTCTCGTAAATCGTTGCCGATCGCAGAGTGGGAGAGAGAGAGAGAAAGAGAAGGGGGGGGGGGGCTAGAGTGCCGAGAAAAATGGCGAATGACGAGTGGAGCTGGGTAAAGACGATCGATCGGTGAGACGGGGAGAATGTTGTGAGTTTCTTTCAATGTTTTCTTCTCTCTTTTTGTCGTATCAGTATTGTTCATAGGTATATCCTGCGCATACCGGATTATTCTATTCGGATGGAAAGGTACGATTGTCTCGGTGTATTGAGATAAATGAGCAACGGTCTCGTTTAAGGGTAACCGAGTGGGGTGGGTGTTCGCGCGTTATTAGAATTTTTAATGCATCAACGTGGATAACGAAGCGTATTCACCTGCCGTCCTAACAATGAGGCGCGAAGGCTTAATTACTCATTCGTACGTTAGTCCAGGGCGAGTTGCGCGAGGGGTGGAGACCTTTGCCTAACTCAGACGTAAGCCCCGCGATCGATCGTAATTGCCACTCGCGATTCGCGCAAGGCGAATAGGATTTGCGCTACTACGGGTCTTTTTTATGGGCCTAGTTCGAAACGATTGTTGCCATTTGCCGAAGGAATGTAAGCGGAGAAGAAGGGGTAACAATTGTATTCGATTTGCTGTGCAATGTACCAAAGCATAAAAAACAAGAGATTCGGAGGAAAGACAATTGCGCGGTACACGAGGATACGTCGAGAAAATAACTCGCTGTATAATAAAGACAATTGCGCGGTACACGAGGATACGTCGAGAAAATAACTCGCTGTATAGTAAAGATCGAGCTTCCAAGAGGACGCATAAGGCAAACTTACCCGAGTACCTAAGAAAATCACTTTCCGTGGTACACGTGTTCGTTCGCAGATAGGTACACATTCGCTGAACAATATAAAGCAAGAGTAGCTGTACTACTAACCCAAGAAAGGAACGTTCGTGGAAATTCTGAGAGAGCTAGTGATCCAGAGAGGGTAAAATTCTTGGTGAAAGCTCTCGCTTCCGAATCGATCGTTTCACACCGCGCTCACGGTCTCTTGCGATTGGTTCGACTTCGACTAACCGACGCGCTAATCGACTAACAGGAGGAGGGGGGGGGGGGGCAATCGATAAATCAAGGGACGAGAGGATAGCAGGGGGTGAGCGAGCTATGCGCCCCGAACGAGCGAATAAATTCGTGTTGATTGGAGCATGGCTGCCATTAATTGCCATTCGCGAGCCCGTCAACCTAAAAAGGGAGAGGAAAAATTCCTCGAGGAAAACTCTACAGCTCCACTGTCCTCCTTCCCTCTGCTTCGAGCAGGAGGCATTGTCGTGTGCGATATATTTTCTCTTCTCCCTTTCCCTCCCTCTCTCTCTCTCTCTATCCCTCCCTCCTTCTCACTCGGCTATTGGAAATTCACGAGAGAGGCCGTTAGCCGGGTGAAAACAAATGTGAGCAAACGTTATCGCCAAACGTTGGGTGCCGGTATGCTGTTTGGTTGTGCTCCGGCGGCGCGTCGCGGCGCTCCTCTTTTTATCGAACGTCCTGCACCACTCCAGCACCAAAAACTCCAAACCGCGCAAATTTCATTAATATTCCCTCCCGCTCTCCCTCGATATGGGGGCGCTCCCACCCGGCGAGTGCGCGGACCGCTCGGCCCGATTCATTTGCCCCGCGATTGCAATCAGTCGTATAATTAAACGGCGAACGAACTTGTTTACATTCGCCGTACTATCGTGGTCACCTCAATTAAAATGTTTAATGGGGATGTTATGGCTTTTGCTAGCTGTATACGTTTTTCGCTGCTAAAGACCGAGAGAAGTGATTTTATGCGCGATTATGCCTTCTCGTTCCAAGTGAATTGCTCGAATTCATTGGCGCCTGCGACGTTGGGTGTCGCGGGTGGAAGCAACGGTACCGCCACTTTTTATGAAATAATTTAGTCACGCGACGAGGGACTTTCCAGGATTTTCGTTCGATCGGAGAGCCAAAGGACCGCGCGCGCGCGCGCGCGCGATCGTAATCCTTGTGTAAGGATGCGAAATTGATCGCAACTACCGCTGGCTTGCTCCGTACACGAAGACCTTTGTAAGCCAGCGGAGTTTACTGCTAAACTTTGACGCCAGTTACGGTATATTAATTGGGAAGCACTGTTAGATGCCTTTGGTTTGGGAAACTAAGACAAACGTTACGAATCGGGTATTAGATACTGCTCTTTGATAAGAAATAATGGAGTATCTGAAAAAATCGTAGACTAGCTCGAAAAACCAAAGACACAACGACACTTTTATTATTAGTACTTCGCACATCTTGAATCCTGAAAGCTACGACGTAAGATTCCCGTGTAGACAACGCCGTGCGTCGTAAAACGATGTAAACGTCGCTTTTATCATTTTCCTGAGCACCCACCGTTACCCGAACAGACAAACATCAGCAGGTCTCGCGTGTGTCGTCTTTCTCGTGCGCTTACGAGTCGAGCGAGAAATTTCCTTAAAATTTCGCGTTCCTCTCCACCGTATCGACGAAACCCTCAGGGCCCCGACGAAGCAGCACGCGTGGCGTTGTAACCCACCAACGACGACGTTCCTCCAGCTTCTCTTCTCCCTTCTCCTCCTACTTCCACTACGAGGAGGAGGTATGAGAAGTATAGGCATTCGCGGCGGTGCTCTCTGAACACCGGTTCACCTTGGACGTGTCGCTGTTATGGCACGACTCCTACAAACCCCGTAGAAGAGCCAGTTCCTACGTCCAACCGACGTAAAGGGCCATAACTCGATCGGAATGTCAAGACACGCCAAGTTCCGGTACTGCGATCGAGATGGACCACTCGGAAATTCGTATCTCTTTGGAGAATTTTGGCGAAGCACAGCTATCGTGAGAAAAATTAATTAATTCAACGCGGTGCGCCTGGTACGAAAAGGTATCCTATGCGAGAATGGACGACGTGATCCAGCGTTAGTATCTACGAGAAAGTGAAATTACACAATTTTGATGGAGTCTGCGCCGGACTCTAAGGCCAAATCTAGGAGACGGTTAGAGTTGATTTCAAGGATTCCCGAAAAGCACACGTGGGAATTCAAAAATATCAACGGTTCGTTGGTGTATCTAACTGATTTCTAATACGAAAGTTCCCGGCTAGGCTAAATCGAGTCCGGCACGATGTGTTTAGGATAGAATGGAGTCTGAGTGTTTTTCTTTTTTTTTTATTCGCGCATGCAGTATCGTAAATCAGCGTATTAATTAAAGTTCGTGCGAACCGATGGCGCTTCGCTGCAGTTCGCGCGTCCCGAACTCGCAACAAAAGGAGCGTGCCTTTGTAGGCAATTCATTTATGCGATCATCAGTCCATGTCGAGTGACCAGTGCGTGCAAACGTATTGTTCGTTTCATTACTTCATTATTTCTTCATTCATCTTTTTACCAATAAACCTGGTTGGTACACATATAGAGCCCTGATTAATTATCCCGCAGGTATGAAGTGAAAGACAGTACCGGTGGTCTCTACGAGTAATATCAAAGTATCTTAACTGATTCTTTTTCCAGAGATCGTCGAAGTACGATGGCTAACAGGGTGTTCCATCGACTGAGATTTTTTCTAACATCAGCTACAAATGTTTTATCCTATCTCACATGTAGCATTTTTATTGTCGCGGATGATCCTCGCAAAATACGGCTTTTATAGCCGAATTTGAAACGATAGGAAGTCTCGTACGACGAGCTAGAGAGAAAAAGTGAGAGAAAGAGAGGTAGAGAGGAAACGCTCGGCACAATGAGGGCGCACGCCTTTGTTCGGCGGAGACTCGCGGAAGTGCACCAATCGTTTTCGATAATCCGAGGTCACCTGGGTCACCTTGCACTCGTAGGTATTAGTACATCGTAGGTATCGAGTACCGATACTTGCTTATCGTTTAATTTCTCTCGTCCATTCTCCTTCTTTCTACCTTCTTTTCGTCTTATCGTCTTTTTCTATTTTCCACTTAAACGACATCCCGGTAGAGCACCCCGCGTCATAAATAAATTCATAAAAAGTCAACTCTCTAACGACCCCGGTTCTTCGTGGAAGATGCCAGAATTATTACCTATTTCCTTCTCAAATTCGACTGTCCCCTTCCACCTATTTCTTATTCTCCCTTCTCCTCTCACGATTACGTTCAAGTGCAGAGGCATCATCCTTTCGCCCTCTCGAAACTCCCGTAACTACGTTTAGCAGTTCTACGAAACCAGTTTCGACGCGGCGGTGCCCCCAAGTGTCTCCCGCAGAAATACGCTTAGGCATTGGTTTAACTTCTCAAGTCACAACCGGCGTCACGTAGACGCGAATTGCTCAATCCAGAGGCATTTACCGACTCGCGGGATACAATGTACATCGTCGACGTTCCGTTGCGCTTGATTGATATAATTTGAAAGTTCCGCGTAACGCGGTACCACGGGCTATCACTGCTAATGCTACTTCGAACGATCGATTAAATAATACTATCGCATAGTACGCGCCTGCGTAGTATCCACACCGTCGCAGTTAATTAGCCGTAAGTCATTAGGAGGAATATTTCGATGAAAATAATGGCGGTCGAAAGCGCGGTAGGTAATTAGCGTTGGCCAGTTCACAGAGTCAGGCGCGTCAAGGACCAAGCGAAGAATTTCGAATTTTTTTCCGTCACTCAAGTCGAGAGTAATCCACGAGGAAAGAATTTGATTTTCGACCCCGGTCCGCTTTGTCGTTCCTCCAGATCGCGACACGTGGAGCGCGATAGCCGACGTTCATGAAGAAATCAAATTGCTTCTTTTTATTTTCGACATCGGGCCCCAACGAGCCACGGCCTTTCCAAACATTCTCGGCTGAAATTACATACAAGAATTTTAAAGGCGATGTAAAACTCGGGTTACGAGGGGTGGTCCCGAGCGTAGACGCGACTCCGGTTTTTTGTACTCGCAGGCTTATTTAAAAAATAATAAAAATGAGCGAAGGGCGGACGACCCTGGTCGAGTTGGAGCGCCAGGTGGCGAGGAAATCAACCCTCGAAAATGGCAGGTCCTGCTCGCTTCGAGAGAAGCCAGGGGCCTTAATGGTAACCGACGTGCTGCAGGCATCGATGGAACCGGGCGAAGTATGCGCTCAAGACTTCGCGTTCGCCCGCTTTCAAATTTTCATCCTACTCTCTAACATCTCTATCCTCCGAAGAAGATTCCGACTATACGAAAATCTCAGTGCCCCACGAACAGTCTCCTCGAATGATATTGCAATTCGAAATAGGATTTTCACTCTCCACACGCGACCCACGATACTCCGTGGCAACAAAGGTGCGAAAGAGGGATACGTAGTCGAGAATAATCGAGTTGGCAGAGTCCGGATTCCAAAGTAAGTGGAATTTTCTCAAACGATCTCACCGATGAATTTCTTCATCGCGAGCGATCTGCCTCGGCCGCTGGGTAGGAGGTCACGACCGCGCCCTGAGGAAGCGGGCTGATCGTTCGGGAAAGTGAACAAACCACGTTCCATCCCTACCACCATGATGGAACCAAGGTTCTCCCTTTGCTCCATGCCCATCTGCGCGACTCCGATCTTACCATCCGTGGCCGGCCGGCCTCACGATTCGCCGTGCTTCTATCCTTCTCTCTCTCTCTTTCTCTCTCTCTCTCTCTCTCTCTCTCTCTCTCTGTCCGAGAGTCTCTCGTGCTTACACACCTACACAGACACTTTACACGCACGCACACACACACACACACACACACGGTCTCACTCACGATCGAGCCTAGTCTACGCCTCTCCACCTTCCACTCCTCCCTCTCTCATCTTCCTTCCCTCTCGCTCTCACCCTACCCGTTACCCAACGCCCGCTTCCCCGATACCCAATTTTCTCTCTCTCCTTCATCCTCACAAGTATCTCCTCCTTCGATCTGGCCGCAACCCTCTTCTTCTCACCCGCTTCTCCTTCTCTCCTTGCGTCCACACATGCGACGCGCCACGCCGACCCGGTGAGGAGGTGCCGTGAATTCAAGAGAAGCAGTTTCGGGGACTGGTTCACGTTAGGCGGGAGAGCCGGCGCGCGACTGGTAGCCAAAGCTATGAGTAATCCCGTAGGTCCCTCTCGCCTGCTCCCGTGTTTACAAACACGCCCGCGTAGAGAGTTGAAGGAACCGTGAATGAGCAATGCACGGCGGAAGGGTCGAGGAAGCGGAAGATTGAGATATTCGGTCCGGGACATATTTCGAATGGCCGCCAACCGAGTCGAGGAAGGATAGTACGGATATTTCGAGGGACGAAGAACGGTCTGTAACGCGGGCACTCGGATCTCGAAGAATGTCTCGAATTAGCGGGCTCAGAATTTCGTCGGCTGACACGCGCTCGGTGGCGGTTCGTCGCCTCGGAATGTTTCTCGAGTACCAAACATTTTCTTCTTCGACTTCGAACCGTGCCATTGGAGAAACGATCGGGTGGACTGGTCGGTCGAGGACGCGCGGAAAATTTTGCAGTAAAGAGAGGGTGAGAAACACACGAACGTTTGAATCTAGGGGGCAGAAGGTTCCGATTCTCTTCTTCGTCTCCTCCCTCAGTAGCCGGACAGAAAGCAAACGTTCTCCCTCTACTACCACGGTCTAATTACAATTGAACGCCCAAAGTCGTCTCGTGTTGGAGGAGTACGATCAATTCGAGACCCCTGCGAAGGAATACTCGAGCATGCCTGGGAGCGAAACTCGAGGGAAATGTCCGTACTCGCCTCGCCAACGGTACACGCTCGATCCAAGAACGAAGAAATGCAGAGGTGCGAAGAAGAAGGAAAAACAAAGTAGAAGATGAGAATGTGGTGAGAGAAGAGAAGATCGTGGGGACTGCCAGCGTAACGATGGAAGATAGTAATGGAGACTGGATGGGATTGAGGCCGTAGGCAAGGACAATTATCGGGACCTAAAGAGAACGGGTAGAGAGAAGAAGGACAAAGCGAAGTGGAAAAAAGGCGCGGAAGAATCTCGTTCCACCCGCGGTATTATATATGGTAGGGAAGCGAAGTCACTTTGATGCGTTGATCCTGAGAGATTAACGAATACCTACCCCGAAAGTCAGCCAGCTAGCTCGTCTTCCGCGCTCGCGAAGAAACGAGAAACGGAAAATTTGAACAGCCTTTGGTCGCTGCTTTGCGTGCCGCGGGTGAAAGTGTGGTCTAGATAAAGCGATAATTAAAGTGAATAAGCAAGTACGTCGGGAGGATATTCCACGGGGGTGCCGTAAGATAATCGTCGTCTTCGGCGAAATTTCTCCTCGGAGCAGCCTGCGTTAAATTTTCACCTTTCCCACGGATTCGAGTCGCCTACTTTCGCGTTATTTTTCATGGCTCGATCGTAGCCGTAATAGTCCGTCATTATCATGCGTCTGCGTTAATTGCGGATCGTTCGTAAAAAAAGTGCGACCGCGTTTTCTTTTACCTTTTGTTTTTACTTCTGTCTGTAGCGTAATTCCGTTTAGTCCAGCTCGCGCACTCTCTCGACGAATGTCGCGGCAGCCCCCTCATGGCGATTCAATTTCTGCTCCACGAGAATTGACTTTAGCATAACAATGGAGCAACAATCGCAAACGATTACACGAACGGATTCGTCCTCACGCTTTCGAGTCACGCGCTTCCATTTATCCAGCAGTATTTATCCAAGTGACGAAGCAGACGTGGGTACACGTCGAATCGATAATTGCATAATATCAGGAGTTCCAAGTAAATCCAGGCTTAAGTCGAATTGAACATGGCGCTTTGAACCTTTGATCTCGAGATTAACGGACACCCAGGGAACTTCGGGGTAAGTTTGTCTTACAGAAACGACGCGCCCGAGTATTACGGAAATGAAGGGATCCCGTGCCGAGATCCCAGGGATATTAATCGAACGATTGCTACAATATTCGGTCAAAGAGCTAGCTTTTCACGTGAATCGATAATAATAATAATCTTATCGGCGTGCGTGCCGCGTCCAAAGAGATTGAAAACTCGTGCGGACGTCCTTCATGAATATGCCTGCTACCGAATGCATAATAAGTAAGCGGGGTGCAACAATGGAGCATTGTTGTTGTCCAAGTGAAAAATTCGTTTTCGACGCCACTCGCCCATCTAATATTCACGTCTTATTCATGAGAGACGACTATCTAGTGGCGTGGTTCCTGAAAAATCCATTCGGAAAATTTGATCGAACAACGATATCTGACCCAGTAGACTCAGTTATACCGCACCACTGGCAAGACGGTCGCTAGGCAATGGTAAAGTGTGACGGAAGTTGTGAAACGATAACGATAATGATTTGCGCTCAGACGTGGAATTTCTAACGAATGTACATTAATGAGCGCGTAGTACGCGCCTGGATAAGTGGGACGGAAGGTGGTGGTTTTCTGAAAGGACGGGAAGTTGAAGTCACAGTCCTTTTATAAGAGGATGGCGTACGGAAGTTGTTGATTTACAATCTCCGTTCCTTCCAGCACCGCAGGTGCCAAGGAGAAACGGCTTGGGCTGATGAAAGCCGACAGATTTGAGCGCGCGTGGCTGCGGCCAAAAGGACGAAAAAGGATACCCGCACTTTGTGAGGTCCCCCAGATCATTTTCAAGCAATCGATCCAGGTAGGAGCTCACCTTTTGCGTGGACAAAGAGACGACGCGCCGCTTGTCCTTCGTACCGAAACCGAAGGAACGTGGAATTTCCAGCGAAGAAAACATAGAGAAACAAACAGAATGCCTGCATCTTGCATCTCTCCTTGCAACTCGTCAAAAATGTCAGTTAAAGGGAACAAACAAATTCTTTTAGTCGCGATCTTGCGGAATTTTCGTTATTTTTTCGAATATGTATTCTTCAAGGTGTCATAATGTATACGAACGTATGCGCAATAATTCATAAACTTATACTTAAGATGAGATTTTTCGAGACGAGAAACTACCTGTTCGGGATTCGGCCTGTCCCCTGTAAGAGAGCCCTAGGAACTCGTTCAGCTTCGGATCCGAAGTTATCGTCCCGAGAAAAAGGAAAGAACGATAATGAATATTCTCGGTATTTGTAGTCGCGCCCGCGGTAGTGGCAGGGACATTACTGTGGGAACTCAAGCGATTATGTCATTCCGTGAGTCCACCGGTAAGTATCGGTGTGAATGAACGTAAGGGGCCGGCCATAATTTATGGTCCAAGAAATGCGACCTGTCTTTATAGGCAGCGCGGCAGGTAGCGTGGCTACAAACTCAGTCGCACACACTTTACCCTCCCGCATACATAATGACATGCCTTAATTACGACCCAATGGAAATTCGTAGACACCTCGCATGAAAAGATCATCTCCGAGTGAATAGGCACGAATACCAATGAGAAGCGCCGCCAGTGATTAAAACTTTACGCCGAGCGAGACGAAAACAGAGGGGCGGAGAGAGAGAAAGAGAGAAAGAGTGGAAAAAAGAGGCGCGTAATTAAAGCGATTTTTCAAATCTCGTCATTCGTGGTTTATATTAAGTCATAATGAAGGAGGAACGAGGCTCTTAATATTCAAAGCAGACGGTGTGACTATACCGGACGTTATTTCATAACGAATGAATTATGGCGTAATTTGGCCGCAGGTGTTAATCTACGGCGAGTTCCGATACACCCGCTGTGTGGAGTCTATCCGCGAGATGCACCCGCAATTGCCGCCAATAATGCGCCCAATGTTGCCCAATGTCGACTAAAAAACTTAATTAAATATTAATACATCCGTGCATTAATAACGTTCGTTTACTCGCGATCCAATTGCATCTACTTATCACCGCTCATTTCAAAATATTCCACATGGGAATGGGCCGAGTAATGCATGCATAAAGAATGCGTAATCCATAACCACGATCCGATTGATATTTTCCGAAGTAGGTATAACAGCGTGTATTATATTTTTGTGTGTTCGTTTAGCCTTTCAAAAAAATCCACGTTGTTTTAAACGCGAAGCATTCAAAAAGCCATAATCAAGCCTGGCAAAATTCTCACTGATTCTCGGTGACGCCCCGGAACCCTCAAAGGGGATCCGAACGACGTTGGAAGACGTGGGAAAATTGGTTGAGCCTGTTTTGTCGGCGCATCCCCTAGAGCGTCTCGACGCTCTACTCGCCGAGAGCACGAGTACTATCTTCAATAAATAGCGCATCAGCCACGAGGAAACGAGGTAGAGAGTGAGAGAGATAAATGGAGAGAGAGAGAAAGAGAGAGAGAGAGAAGTGGAGAGTAAGAAGTCCGCGGCAGGGAGGCTGTTGATAGTTGGCAAGGAGGACCCGCGGGACGAATCGAAGGGACGTATCTCCGCTCAAAAGGCTGAATGCAAGGAAACTTTTACCAGCTGAAACCTGGAATCCCGTCTCCGCAAATTGCGATCCATTCAGGATTATTTGAAATTCGAAGAAACTTCTGCTCCGAGTGGTTTTCCTCGTGGTGTCGCGAGCAAGTTCAATCAAATCGAGTCTTTCCTATTCACCACCTTCGTCGACCTACGGCGCTTCGGCATCGTTCTCTTCTTCTCTCTCACTCTCATTCTCTCCTTCTTCCTCTTTCCGTCTCAACGGCCCCTTTCTCCTGACTTCCAGCGGCTCGTCCTTCGCGCCGCTCCACCCACGAATCCTTGGCAGGCACCTTTCCGCACGCCAGGCGCCTGACACGCCTAACTCAATCCTAGACTACTTATTACGCCGACTGCCTCCTCCCCGCTTTCTTCTTCTTCTACTTCTTCCGGAAAGAGACGGCCCGAAGCGTAGACGAAGAGGATGAAGAATGCGCGAGACAACGGAGAAACGGCAACGTGTAATCGTAGGTGAAGAAGCGAGAGGAGAAAGGAAGAAGAAGAAGAAGAAAACAGAAAAGAGGAAGAGGAGCAAGCGACGCGCTGAATGCGCGAGTTCCGCGAAATTCTTGAATCCGTACGATCCGCCGCTTGAATGGTAGCAATCGTGGGTAAGAGTGTCTAGTCACGTTTACACGTGTGCGAAAACGATGCTCCAAGACTCCACCTTTCTCTCTCTCTCTCTCTCTCTTTCTCTCTCTTTCACTTCCTTACTCTCTGTGTACGAAAGAGTCGCGCGACCCCCGAGTAACGAAAAAGGAAGCGGGATCGACGACGTAACTGTACCAGGGATACCTTCCTGTCGTCGTCTTCTTGGTCGACGCCGCCGTCGTCGTCTCCAGCAGACGTACGTGACCATGCTGGCGCGGCAACATTTCACGACGAGCGGCAACACGCGCGCCGACACTGGGCGTGGGGTGAGAAGACACTCTCCTGGAGAATCCCGCGCACTCGACAAGGGCAACAATCAGGGAGCACCGCGACGCTGACGTCTTACGCGCGACTCGAGACCCGTAAATTAACCATCTCTCTTCCACTCCGTCTGATCAAGAGGGTAATCGAAAAATCAATCGCATCGATTCAAAGCTTTAACCAGGTTTAGCGATTTAGCCTCGAGAACTTCGATCGAGTCTAGAGCGAGTTTAGAATTAGCTTGGGAATGGCATGCCGTAGTGATCGTTTCCGCGATGGTAATGTTGGTGTTGTTATGTCGCGAGAGGGGTGGTAGTAGTTCAAGTGGCGCTGGTGGACCTGGCGATCGATTAGTTCTATATTAATCAATCCACGTCACGTGCAACCGGCCATGAATTATTTAGCACGTTAGCCGCTGCGATAGAATGTATTAAACCCCTTCCCTCCACGATCTGGCAGCCATCCCTTCTAGCTACCGTATGACGCGGAACGAAATTTCAACCCGAGAAACGAAGTGGATCGTTACTATGGATGGCTTTGATCCGAGGAACTCGAAGGCGTCGAGACGCGGCGCTAATTACCGATTAAAATGGCACCTGTCGGGAGGGTACCAGGACGTAATACACGCCGATGTACGATGGTTTGGAAATGTTTGCAACGCGTATTTTAATTATTGCGTTAAAAGAGGATTGCGGTAAAAGAGGATTGTTAGCCTATTTCTTATATCGAACTTTTGTATAAGACCGTTAGACGCCCCGGAACTTAACGTCGACTAAAAGAGAATATTGTATAATTCTCCTCTCTCCATTTTTAGGAACTTCCGGAGTTCTTCGAAATTATCAAAAGGAAGCAGCGTAGACTTTTGAACATCCAATCACACCCTTCTTCAATGTTTCTCTCTCTCTCTCTCTCTCTCTCTCTCTCTCTCTCTCTCACTTTCTCTCTTTCTCTATCCATCTCCCTCTCATCCTTCCACCACCCTATCGATAGTTATTGCCGCACCGTCCGAAACAATGTAATAATTCTAGGACTGGGGGGCGTCTCGAATAAGGGGGCAAAAAGCACGAGGCTCTCGCCGAAATGGCTCTCCGTTCCGATACACGCCACGACAGATTGACCTTTTTCCAGCGTCGATACCACCGAGCAATCCCACCCACGTACTACGATCGTCCGTTGTAACGCGGTATCAGCTGCGTGGAACAACCTACCTTTTGTATCGAGAATTACCGTTCCCCTGACCCCCTTACCAACCTTCTCGTACGAGTGCCCCACTCGAGGATATATTTCCAGTCCGAGATTTTACGAGTAGCGTGGCCCTTTCTTCACTGCTCGGTGCCTGGACCACGAGCGTTCGTTTCCGCTCGTTTCCGTTCCTGCTGATACCCCTCGACATTCTACGTTCGTTGGTGGCGGATCGCCTTCCTCTCCCACGATTCATCGTCACTGTCCGCGACGCTGCGCAAACTCCGCGAATCACCCTTTAACGTCGCTTAAGTGTCGCTTAACGACTTTTTTCTTCTTCGCCGTTCCGTTGAAGCGAGCGGAGCCGTATTGCAACCGTCTGCCCCTGCATCATCATCGTGCACCCCAAGACTTCTCGTCGTAATTTTTATGGACCGCTCGCAGCGTTCGAGGAAAAAGAGAAAAGTTCTTCTTGGGTGAACGTTGATCTTCATCCTTCAGGATTACGATTATGATTTATAGTTGAGGTCGGACGATTGATAACTTTAGATTGCAAAGTGGTGACTGTTGGTACGTTACTTATTGTAACATTTTTCGAAGGATATTCTTAATAAGCGCAAAAGAGAAGATAACGTTAAAATATTCTTCCTATCGAATATACCTAACCTCTTGCCGCCTATTTTCCCTACCTTTATTTTGGCACTCTAAACACACGGACATTCCCAAATGGCTTCCAACAGCGTTAAGCTCGCCCATTCTGTAAGCACCCTATTATACGATTTTACCCTCCTCCACCTTCGCATACGCTTTACCAAAATACCCTCCTCGTCGCGTACATCCTACATCCCCGGCAAAAGCTTCACCTTTGATGCAACGGCACACTAACGCACCCTCTACTTTCTCAAGCGAATACACGCGCGCCTCCGTTACACGCTTCTTGCTCGCGCAACCATAGAAAATCGCGCATAGTCCCTACCAACGAGGTTTTTACATGCTTCGCACGAAAGCGAACGGTCGCGCGCACGCACGCACGACACCACCGCTAGCTTCCCTTCTCCAAAGGGGATAAGCACGTTCCCTTTAAAGGCGGTTCAACAATGGTAAACCCAGTAACCGCCACCCACGCACGTATCCACGCGGCGACCTCTCGTCCCGTCCACTTTCATCCCCCGAGAATCGCATTAAACTGCGCCGGCCCACTGAAATCTCTCGGACCCTCCACCGCGCCGCGTGACACACGCGCGTGCAGAAACAACTCTCCTCGTGTCGTCCGTCGATCGCCATCGTTTGTCCACGTGCCGACCGGTTATTTTCCACGATGGAAATATCATCGTCGCCATTCGTTATTTATTCGAATGGATTCGGTCGACGAGAACGCAGGCAGAATCGCGACCTACCGTCAGAACTAATTGGACAGGTAAAATTCGTCTGGATGCGAAGGATAATTCGGCTGGATTCGAGCTCGTGGTGATGATTCTGAATCATTAATAACGAGAGGGACGAGGGTAAACGGTCGATCCAGGGCGCGGGTGTTCCACGATAGAAAAAAGGATGCGCGAATTTCCGATACGCGAATATCGTGAAATTTGTTGGCCCTCTTGCATGCGGGAGTATCACGAGATTCGTTGGCTCTCTTGGAAATGAGGATGCCTCGTGGTGGAGAGATGAGAAATCTCGTAGTGCGAAGTTCTCGTGATTATCGAATTTCCTGAATGCATCGCTAATCGAGTGCGTTGGAAACTCTTGGCGAGAGTCCTTAGTCGCGCGCGCCACGATGAATAAATTCGCACCTTTGGAAAGGGGCGGTATCGTTACGTAGCGATCGAGTCGATATCGGAACGAGATATCCGGAGAAAGTTGGAAGAAGGCGCGAGATTCGCCCACGTGTCTCACTTCGACGTTCGTTCCACGATAATTTACGAGAAGGAAGATAACGCGAAACAATCGTCGCTCACAAAAGCCTTCATTCCGCCGCGTGAAACGAATACTCGAAGATCAATGGGACCATCTTTCCATTCAATCCCATTCATTCTCGGCGCGATCAAACCTACCGCGCGGTTGGCGCTCGCTCGCCTACGCGGCCTAAATTCAATCGTACTATTAAACATTAGCACAATCGCGCCGTTAATTTAGCCATGGCCGCGCGCGCACGACGGTAAAGCGGATTTCAAGTGGACGATGGGCAAACGCGAAAACGCCGATTCATTGTGCGTTCCACGGTAAACACGCATTTGTTGACTTGACAAAATAACCAGCTCCTCCTCTTCCACCTCGTCCACCGTCCGCTTCGTTCGTCCATCGGGCGGGCGCGATCATTCCATCAAATGCATTAATCTTATGCATTTAACCCCGTACCACCTCCCCTCTCGTCGGCACCCACACCGATCCGCCTTCACCGCGCATTCGAATTCCGCGCGCACGTGAACGCGAACGCGCACACACGGCCCGAGCCATAATCACTTTTCACAGCGCGCGCGCGAGGCAAATTATCGGTGGGGATTTGGTAAACGGGATTATCGGGGAGCCGCGGCGTGCTCGCTGGCGCGCGTACGCGCCCGCACATTACATTCCTCTCCATGATGGATGGAAACGCGGAAATACGACGCCCAACAAGAGCGAGCAGCGATGGCTCGCGCGCAGAAGTAGTTTCCTTTTGTACGGGCGCGAAGCTTTCTCGAGGGTGCAATCATCGATTCGCATCGCGCATTCCCGCAAAGAGAACGCCAGAGAACGAGGGCACCGATGAGAAACTTCAGTTGGAGGATGAGCGAGCACCACTTTAGAGCCCTCTTTAATTTCCTCACTTTTCTCTCGCTCCTTTGCTCCGCTCGAGAGAAGTGTGCAAGTTTGTCTAAGGATGCAAAATTAAGAAAGATACTCGTAGCTCGAATTTTCCTGAGGTCGTGAAAAACGTGTTGCATCCAACGACATATATAAATAGACCAAGCATTCTCTCTAAAAAGTGAAGCCAGAAGTTGGCAGTTTGAGACAGAGTGAGATAGCTGTTTTGCGTCTACTGCTTTCTCACTCTAGCTTAGAACGACTGTCAGGAATTGTCATATTTGTACTACGAAAAGGTTAGGTCAATATGATGTATATACGCTCGTGATGTCATATTCGTAACTACAGTTGTCAATTTAAGTGTATGTTTCTAGAAAAAATATATAAAAGAAAAATGTAAAATTTATGAAAAAGATCTATAAGACATGTAAAAATAGAGATGTACAGATTTATTAACTCTAGCTTGTCATTATTCGTATATTTTCTCTCACTGTTAACAGCGAAAATACTAGATAGGTCAAGAGTGAGAAATCAGTAGACGCAAACCAACTTTCTCTCTCGCTCACAAACTGCCAACTTTCGGCTTCACTCGTCGCTATGGTAAAAATATACGAATGCTTGGTCTATTTATATATGTCGTTGGTTGCATCCGTGTCCGCGCGTTTCCAGCGAACACGAGCGCGTCGAATCTCCCACGGTTCGAACGACAAACTTGAAGACAGCGACACACGCGTATGCGCAAAGAAATTTGACTGTTCGGTCGGTCGCGCGGTGAGAACTCCATTAAGTTCGCCGAAGAAACTCATAGCGAATGCGACGAATTTGAGGTCCTAGGAGGAACCCTGGAAACCTTGCCTCGACGTGAACACGTTCGAGAAGACAGCGGAGACGAGAAGAGAAACTTCGAAGGGCGAAACTTCGTGGAAATAACGGAGAAGAGCGTGGTAAAGGGCGAGAAGGACGAGGGACAGAGAAGGAGGAAGGAATGATACGAAAAAGGGAAATGTGTGGGAAAGGATGAAAGGCTCGAAGTTAAGCGGCTGTTGGAAGAAGAGAAAAAAGAGAAGAACGGAAGGAGAGAAGCGGGAGACGGAGGAAGAAGATACCGAGAAGATTTCTGTTATTTGACGTAATGATCCCTCTGGAATGCGAGAGGAACGTTGCCGAGGGATATTTTCTCGCGGAGGCTTTACCTGCCGCCCGTACCCCGGGCGCCCACCAGTTTCCTTTCCTTTGGTGCCTGTCCTTTCCACGGCCCTTTTATCCCTCGAACGCGGTCGCCTACCTCGAGGCCCTTCATCGATCCGCCTCACTAAGGCGGAGAAAATCGTCCGCTCCTGGTATCGCACCACCGCTACCCCTCCTCCGGATTTTACGTTAATTCGGATGCTCTTTTGTCTCGTGTAATTTCATCAGCGAGTAACGAGAGAGACGGGCCGGATACGTTGGGCCGTAATGATTTCGTGAATATTTTTAGAAAGAATGTTGACGAAGGGCGTGGACGAGGGTATCCTCTTCAAGGATACAGTGGGCGGGAAGCTACGGGAGGCGTTGGAGAAAATTCGCGACGTAAGTAACTTCATTCTAGAAATATTAATATCCTCAAAGGAATGTCGCGTACACTTGGAGGCCATTTAAAGACCTCTCTCTCTGTCCGCTCTCGGAGACAGCGTTAAACGTGAAAGTTTATGCCTCCCCAAGCCCATCGTATTCCGGATTACCTCGATCGACGCTAAAACTTTCGAAACTGCAACGCGCAGCGCAATAATCCGGTGTGCTCCTTCCCCGCCTGCCCCTCTTTTGTCACGAGCCGAGGAGAAATATCCGTAAAATTCAAGAGAGAAAACGAGATGGAGAACGCAGAGTAGCAGCAGTCTCGTTTCAGGAGTACGGGGCATTAAATGGACATTTTCGTGGGTATGCACGTCCGAGTGATTTCTCAATTGGAGAGAGTGCCCTCCTACGTCGAATTCCCTCGTGAAGGCTAAGGCACGCGGAGCCCGCGCCGCGGCCGTGCGCTCCGCACTCTCCGATACCGCTCGATAAAAATACTTCACGTAACCAAATTATCCGGCTGCCATCCGGAGCGGTGCCGTTTGCCGATAAACGCCGAGAAACGGTGTTGGAAATCTACGAACGACGAAGGGGGTCGGGCCAGCGGGGGTGGAAGTGGAGGTGGAGGCTGGGATAGCGTGGGAGACCGAAAAGGACGCACGGAAAGAGGAAGATGAGAAGGCGGAGGTGGAGCGAAGAGGAAGAGAACGTGGATGGTAAAAGGTGGAAAGAGAGAAAGCGTGGATCGCGAGGGTGCGAGAGAAGGAGATGGAGAAAGGTGGGCACCGAGAAAGGGAGAAGGCAAATGTCGAGTTCTTCTCAATCGGGAGAAGTGCCTCTCGCGAAGATTTGCAAAGAAGTGAAGTAAGTTTTTTACATGGCCCCGAAAGAGAGAGAGAGAGAGAGAGAGAGAAAGAGGAGGAGAGTCGAGGAATATCGGGTGCTTCGATGGAGAAGGTTCGCACGAGTAATATCGAATGATTTACGAGGCATCGCGCGGGGCTTCGCGCTTATCGGTAGGACAAATTTTTGCGCCGTTTTTTACGGCTCCGATTGTGAAACGACGAGCTCCACCGACCCACCCGCGCGCTATCTCTTGCCTCTCCGTGTCGGAGAAAACCCTCGAACCATGTCGATGGTGGTCGCGAATGGAATCGCGAGCATATCGTACCGTTTACGAGAAAAGCTCCGAGACTTTTCTTCTCGGCCCCAAGCCCCCGTCGTCACTCCTCGCCTCTCGTTCAGCGCGTTCTCGAGTGTGTAATTAATTCGTCGAAGTGATCTTACGTGGGCGATGCGCGCAAACGATACCCAACCGCCAAGCTGGTGGCAAGCCGAAGGCAGGAGGCAACTCCAAAGGAAGGAGGCAGTAAACGCGGGACAGACCCCTTGGGAATAACCTTCGGAGGACACAATGCGCCATTATTGTACGCGTGCATGCGCCACGGTGTGGCGCGGTAGGCGCTCGTACGAGAGAGAAAGAGAATGGGGAAGAAGGGCGGGCAAGGACCTCGATTATTATGAAGACAAAGCAACGGCGCGAGGGGAGCATCGTCCCAGAACCTTCGAGACGCAATATTCTTTGAAAAAATAGCAATTCCCTGAAGAAGATGTGCCTGCGTACGTAGGAGTTGGATTTCTTATTTGATTTCTTATTCTAGAAATTCCCGAGGCACCGCGCAGAAATTAAAATAGCGTTCCGTTGAAGACACGGAGAACGCTCTGTTTTTCGATTCACGTCCCGGCCGAATTGGAAGCCCGTCGATTCAGTAGACTCGCATCGTGTTCCAAGAGAAAAAGATTTCTCCTACGTGCTACGGTAAAATTTGTTCGGTTCGTTCAAATATTTCGACGAGAAAATTTAAAGCGTCAATTCCTTACGCATGGAAAATGCCGTGGATTTGGAAGCACCGGGTCGATCGATGTCTATCCGAGGTAAAGAAGGAGTTCCTGGCTGGCGAAGGGCGAAGAGAAAGTACGAGGCCCTGACGGAGACGTTCCGCTCGGTGTCAAGAAACTGTCGATGCACGACAGGTAGTAGGAAAGAATTCGAGAAACTTTAAGACCCGTCGGAGCGCTTGCGACCTGCTAAAGCGCGTTGCAAAGTGTCTCACGGCCCGCCTCCATGTTGCTCTCCGCCAAGAATGCACCCTCCCGTGTCCTCCCTTTAAAATAAAAGGAAGAACGCGACAGACCCTTGGTTGCGGTCCACCGAAAGTTTCCAATTTGGCCGAGACGCCAATCGAAAAAGAGAGCCATTTTTCTCGTTATATTCCGCGTGGTAAATTCGTCAATGATAATTACCTGAGATCGGTAAGCAATTAAACTTCTCAAAGATTTCTCGTGTGTTACGCGAGAGACTTTGTTTACGCCGTCATCTCATACATCCTTTCGTTTTCCTTATCAATTTGCGCGTATCCACCGGCTCCACCTTCGCCTCGGTTTCGCGCGAGCACGTCTAAGGACGCGTGCGTGCGAACGGTTACACGTCACAGGTACACGCGCGCTTACGACCGCAAATATGTACACGCGTGATGTGTACAGTTATGACCTGGCTCGTTCCGCCGCCCGACATCATCGAAGAAGACAAGGTAGAGTGCTGGTGGCACGAGGGAAGGTAAAGTGGCGGTGAAAGCCACCCTTCGCTCACGGGCTTCGACAAAGAATCAATGCGACACCACCTACCCTTCGCTCGTCATTCACAACCCCTATCTCCCTAACTTTCGCCCCCATCCTTCATCTTATCTTATTCTCTTGCTACAATTAGTCTTATATCTTGCCCTTCGCGTTTACTCGTCCCATTTTTCTTTTTAACAGGTCCTCTTCTCCTTTTCTTCTCGCGTATTTCCAACCCACGAAGAAGAAGGTGCAATTCGAAAAAGAACTCCGACGACCTCACCAGCACCGCGCTAACGCAATGTACGTACCGACGAATTTACATTCTGATTCCACGGAATCCAATTTACATGGCGGATCGATCGACCGGTAAAACCGTTACGCAAAAGCCACCATTGAGAGTAAAGGGATTCTTGAATCCTGGAGAATCTTCTTATTATTTGCGGAAGTGAAAATAGCGAAGTTGAGAAAAAAGACCCACACCCTTCAAATTCACTTTTATCTGATAAACTAATTCACGATCTTCCTTCACTCGAAATCGCAATTTCCAAATGCAAGAACACTCTTTCTAACGGCAAAAGTTTTGCATCGCTCGTTCTCGAGTTTGAGGACGCAAACGCGCGGGCTCACGCGGTTCGCGAAAGCTTTCAAATTTCGATACCCACTCGGTATCGAAGGGGCGCGTCGAACTTATTCAGAATTCCTGTCGATTCTCCCGGGCTGCTTCTTCGGTCGTACGCTTGAACGACGCGACGGCGTGGCGTGGCTGACTAGACGAGTCCCTCAGGAGGCTGGCGTGCGCGCTCGCGGGAGGCCGTTCCAAAAATCACGGATAATCATACGTGTGGAGAGACATCACTGGTGGTGGAGCCTCTAGTCCTCCCAACCGCCCAACCTCCGGGCAAACCGCTACGAATGAAAACCGGCGTGAAACGATTCCGGTGCCGCACCGCGAGACACGCGCACGCTCGTGGTGGTGCTCCGACCGTGAAAGAGCAGAAAGAGAGAGAGAGAGAGAGAGACAGAGAGAGGGAAGAGGGCCGCCGTCAGGAATCCGAAATCAGGTGAGACGCGCGAGCGGTGCGGGACCCTACGTGACTGCAATGTGCAAAACAGTTCTTCGTGTGCAAGCAAGGGGTGGAAAAGGGGGTGGCAGAAATGGAAGAAGAGAAGAAGGGAGAGAACGCGACCGCGGAGCGGTATTATCCACATCACGGAGAAACGTATGCAAAGTGGTGCCAGCCGTGGAGGGTAGCCGTAGAGGATGCAACCCGCGAGTTTTCGGTAGCCGATCCCCCGCCCAATGACATCCACCCCGTGTCCGGAAGTGAGAGGCAGAAGAAGGGAGACGAGGAAGAGAAGCTGCAAGGAAAAGTGGCATTTCGTCTGCTCAGCCCAGCCGGTAGGAAGCAACCGCGAAACAAAGATGGAGACAGTAGCCATTTGTTCCTCGTTGACCAGCGAAAAATTCTACCTTGGACATTTACGACTTCGGAACGATCCTGGACGTCTTAGAGTGTTTAATGACGATAGTAAAGAACATTTGTCTCGGACTTCTTCAAAGAGAAGTACGTTTCCGTTCCCCCGTCAAAGAGGTAAATCACGATTAACCAGGCTTCGTTTCGCGCACCAAGTCTCGTCTAGGCTTTACATCACGACGCCTCTTCCGTTCCTTCCATCGCTTTTACCGCGGCGACGAACGTTACCCCTTGCGCTCTCTTTTCGCGTTTACATCTCGCGCCGTACCGCCCCCTTTCTGTCTGCCTTTTTGAGGTGGGCGGGCGCTCCATCAATAAACATATGCCATTGATATGCAAATTCCAACGAGAGTGCCTTCCCTCGAGTGCCAAGTAACGATCCCTAAAATCCATCCATCGCATATTCCGTTCATGCCTATCTCACCCTCCCTCGAAAATTTCTCATAGTCGAGAGCAACCTTCGGTTAGAAGCTGCTCGAATAGGTAATGCAAAGGGCAAACGTGGAGAGTGAGTAGGACGAACGCCTCTGGTTGATCGGTTGAAATTATTATGGAACACCTTTGCCCAGGAACTTCAAACTAAGACGTCCAGACCAGTCGAAATATAAAATAAGTATATACTCTCTTTCGCTTTAAGTGGAAAACTAAAAAGTTACTCGACCTTCTTACTCGACCCGAAACTTCTCGGTTAAAATTCTAAATGACTACGAGCAGCGAACTTTCGTCGCGACTGAGATGCAAAATATTTGAGAACGTACCGCGGATAGTCCAATGTATATTTTATACTGGCGAAAAGATGGAAGTATTGAATATAAATTGTGGACCGGTGGTACGTAGGTATAGCAAATCTGCGTACGCTTGTTTTGAACTCGAGAGGGCCTAGACTCCGTGGCTCATGAATCTAAACACGTGTCCTCAGGAATCCTCGATGCTGAAGGATCGAGAGACACGACGACGACGGTGCGCCGCAGCCGGAGACATCGACGCCAGCGGCTGCAATCAGCATTACAAACATCAAAAGATCAATCCCTTAAATGAATTATGTCGAGTGGACGTGACACCCATCAGGAACACAATCACGGGACGTCTAACGGGAGCATGAAAATCAAACGGCATAGGTACACGCATTTTACAGCCTATTTCAAAATATCTCTAATTATATAAAAATGACCTTCAAATAGCTAAACGCCACAAGATCAAGTGACACCGCTGACAAATAGGTATTCCTCAAACGTATCGTTACTTTCAAGGATACAGAACTACATTCTAACACTAAACCTACCAAAGCTACCGGTTAACAAGGGAAATATTCACACGGAAATAATCTTCGGTAGGATTAGGGTTAAAATACGTTAGTATCTGGCAAAACCTCCTCTGACTTCGCGAATCTTGACGAAGCATTAAGGAAAACACATGGAATAGACCAAGGGTCAAACGCAATGTCTTTGAGCAACGTCGCCAGTTGGGTGCCGCGAAAGGCGAAGAAGACCCTCCCGGAAATACACGCTTGAAGGACGTTTCAATTACGTCCGGGCGGACTCATTAAATCGAGCAGGTGCCGCGCGCTCGTAGAAAGATGGAGGATGAAGCGGAGAAGCGGAGAAGCGAAGCAGGATGGCGCCACCCCCGGCACCTGTCGCGCGCCTTTCGAGGTACAAATACTCGCGACCCCTCCACCACCATCGCCACCAATTTCCACCCCTTCCTCTCCTTCCTCCACCCTCCCAGGTTCTCCACCACCTCCTCCCTCTTCCACCCCTCGACGAACTCGGGAGGACTCACCCCAACCCCTTCTAGGTAAGGCAAGTGCCTAGTCTTCGAGTACAATGAGTTACCAGGCTGCTCTGGCCACAAATACGCTGAATATGCATGAGACCCCTACCCGCTCCTACCGGGTACGTACGTCCTCGAATTAGGTTTCCCGCAGGTTCTTCGAGTCCTGTTCGCAGGCACTCCAAGCACTCTAGCAGGCACTCCGCAGTCGCCTCTCCTTGCCCTCTCGACTGCCATGCCTCGTCGGGCTTCGTTCGCTCGATGCTTTCCCGCACGTTCATTCCGGGCGCCTTGAATTCAAAGAGGCAACGGAACGCGCCGGCCGCCGGCCGATCGAACGGAAATATCGGAAGGAGGATGGCTACGTCGTGTTACAAACGGAGAGGGAGGGTGCTGGATAGGGTGCCAGATCGAGAATGCGGAGGCAAGCGCCGTTACGTAATATCTGGGATAAAGCTGCGCTTAGTCACGAGAAAGAGATGCGTAGGTGGCAAGTTCGAGTGTGTACACTCAATTCGGGACAATTAGTGGATGGTCGTCTACAGTTGAGAATATGGATACGCGAATGACGATATTTCGTAGGGTTTATTAGAGCGCGAGAATTCTTTAAGTGACACTCGAATGAGACTAGCTTCCTAATTTGAGCTGTTTTGGAATTAAGAGATCTACTCGTAGTTTCAGTTTTCTAAACCTAGCTCGTAGAAGGCTACTCCTTATTCCAGAATGCGACGACACAGCGTGACTGGATGGCGAACGACATGCTTGGCGAAATCCCGAAATACCGCGAGTCCTTTACCGAGCCCGTTATTTGTCGCTTCCGTGGAATATCACGATGTGTTGGCTGCACTCCGTGGAACACGCGCCCATCCAACACACGCACGAGCATGTAAGCACGGAGAGCGCATTCTCTTAGACTTTTTGGTACCGCGTGACGAACGTCTCCGCAAACGTTCGCTATGGTGGCCCGCGTCCAGCGTGCGAACAACCGGAATGAGCTGGTGGAGTCCCGAGTGGACAAACGACGGGAGAGCCGGTCACGAAAAGAAACTAAAAGTGACGAGAGAGGCCGAAGAGAGGAGGCCAACACACGAGGGAGAGATGTAGAAACAGGAAGGAAGAAACCACTCTTGCGGTAAGAGCACCACGAAGAAGAGAGGAAGAGAACGATGAACGCGTGGATGGATCGAGAGAGGATAAGTAAATAATCCTATCTCCTGCCTCCGTGTTATTCTGCCGAGGAGGGACACCGTGACGCACTGTATATGCGCGAGGATAAAAATAAAGAAACCGTAGGAGAGTCACAAGAAATCTTCAGAACACAAACGATCGATTTAAATTCACCGTAATTATTTGGTGTCACGAGAATCGGATACCCTGCGGATAAATCTTTTATGCCTTTCGAAGCCTCAGTAACGACAATGAAAACACCAGTAGCTACGTGTATCTTGACCAACGCATTAGCCGCCATGCGAAAATTTTGAAATTTTACCCGGGGGGGTAGAATTTCACCATTATGAGCATATGATTATGCAATCCTATTATAAATGGTAAAATATTCCCTATAGAATTTTCGCGATTGTAATCGCAAATTGGGCAGGAATAGTAATAACCGGAATAATAATCGGCTTATAGTGATCTACTTTATTAATTAATGCACCTATCATCGTGGTAATAATTTCAACGTGATTCGCTAATGATCAAAATCTAAAGCAGTCTCCAAGACTTTGATTACGTCTAGGTAGAGAATGTTTGGAACGTGTGGTCCCATGGCAAACGCTCGACTGACCAATTCTCACGAATGCTCCGACTAAGCGTAAGATCCTTTCCCAAAAACAGTCTCGTGCACCTACACCTTGCACCACGCAATGTCTTGGAACAATTTTATCCTTGGTACGTGCCTCGCCAAAAAATCGCTACCTGCTCGCACGATCTAACGTGTTCGCGCGATGGCCGGTGGTATCGCGCCCGGTAGGCCACCGTCAGGATGTGGAGCGTACCCGTGCGCGCCTCCGTATAAATATCCAAGGTGTTAGAGACATATAAACGGGCGGCTGCATCAGCGTAAATATTTATGTGAGAGAGAGAGGCAGCAAGGCCGAGAAAGCGAGGGAGACTCGTGTGGGCCTAGAAGAGGAAGGAAGACGAAGTGCAACGGAGGCGAAGAGGCAAAGTGGCGAGGGTATGTGAGAGGAGAAGGAGGGAAGAGTGTAGAGGGAAATAGAAATGGAAAAAGAGAAGGAGAATGATAGGGGTGGGAGAGGAGAGCCCGAGGATACATGCTTGCGCAAAAAGGAAATATTTCTGCCCTCACGCGTGCGAATTCCCTCTCGGCGTGCCGTACACCCAGTGTAAAGAAGTATCCAGCTTCGTCCTGTGCTTCTTCTCTCTTCTGCTTATCCTCTTCCCCTTCTCTCTTCTCCACGATTCTCCCCATCTTTCTCGCGCTCTCGTTCCGCACGTCCGCGTTTTCCTCTCCTCAATCGTTTTCCTTCCTTCTCCTCTAATCCCGCTCTGTCTCTCCCCGTTTTCTCTGTCAGAAATGATTCGTACCCTACCTAATGAAACAGGGAGTCGAATACTCTCAAGAATTTTGAGTTTGATCTTTGGTGTATCTATGCGTATTCCTTTTTGTTCTTAAATTTCAAGTTACAAAGCGAAAATTATAAGCCCATTTTCTTTTCTTTTCCGTTTTCGTTTGTCTTTCGTTTTAGTTACTTTTAAGTTCGTACAGATTTATAAAGTCTGACATGTTGTCAGATGCATTGCTGGAGTGTGAAGGTGTTTATTTGTGCTTTTCGTTGGGCGTCTGAATGGAACCGCGGTTCCGAGGTACAATAAGATATGATTATCTATCAAATTGTTTGTCCTTACAGTTTCGCTGTCCCTGCACCCCCGCGTCCATTATTTTTTCACTATCCCCGAAATTCAATTAATTCTCGCGCGTGACCTGTTTATAGGAGCATGATTTAAATCCCAGAGAGGAAGGTCGGCCAAGATGGTGGATTTCCGAGTTACAGTTCGCGCACCGCGCGCGCGAAGCCGGTCCGCCGAGTTCGACGAACCTCGAGGAAGAAAGCGTGCAAGGTGATACGCGATGCTGGGGGGATCCTCTCGAGGTAAGACGTTATGCTCAACGAGTGCGCTCGTTAGGCCACGACTAAGGAGTGTACTTATCAATGAGTATCTCGAAAAGACCGAGTTAACCCGTTTCATTTTACAGTGTGGAGCATTAAATTCGATTTGCTCTCCCCAAACCACCTTGGCCTGTTCATTAAAATACTCAATATTTATACGATAGGAAGCAGCATTTCGAAATATCAAATATTTGTGGAACTCCAAAAATCATTATAACGCTGCATTCTTAAAACTTTCAAGATCATCGAGCAGGAGAGATGTCAATGAAATTACTGGCAAACCTTCTTTTCGAGTCACGTAGCTACAGTGCCAGATTTAGCCGAAGTCCTGACCAAAAGTAAGATTGACAAATGCAAGATAAAGTTTTGAATCAATTGCCATACGGTCACTCTAACATTATAACTTTTCTACTCTTCGATTGTCAACTATTCAATATATGCATCATTGTTTGCACATCAGAATAATAAAATATTTCTTTCGTTACCTGCACGGTGCTGCTTTATCTGCGTGTGAATTCCATATGTGGAACTGTACGAAACGCATGTCCGCTTCAACGAAAGATCGGAATTGCGAACGTTTTAACAATATTTCCTTTGGCCAGATTTTCGGGGAAAATTTGTCACCGTGCGACTCAACGCCAACGTGGCGATCGTCGTCCTATTATTCTTGATCCGATCTGTTGAAAAGTTTATCTCGCGATGACATCCGCATAGCCGAGATTTAATTTCCCTTTTTAATTCGGGCCACTGGCCGTTACTATCTCGATGAGGCTTAATAAATTGGTTTTAAACCCGCCGCCACATATTCGATGCAAGTGGAATGTCGTCAAGCAGACGAGGCCTGTTCACGAATAGCAGTCGATGCATTATATAATCGTGAAATTCGCGTGACCGCAGCAGCGAAAGGGTCCGGAACGTAGGGGCCGAACTTTGATGGCTGTCGGAATGCCGAAGAACGCCTGCACGCGCGTGCAAATATTTGCTTCGTGCTCGAGAAGAGGAAAAAGTGACCCCGTGGAACCAAAGAGTCGAAAGGTGGTTGCTGCAGATCTTCGAGTGCGCTTATTTAGATCCCCAATTGTGGTTTGAGAATTTTGCGTGTTATTCAATTGTTTCGTGGCAAGAAATACTTTTACTATCGAAATAAAAAACCTGCTTCAGTTACCGTGACGGTTGTACACTTGTACGTATGTGCATTCGATTGGATTTTAGCAGACCGCCAAAACCGTGGTTTCTAAGATTAAACCGTTCTGTCTAAGATTAGACGTTTAGAGTAATGTACTGAATGGAAACTATAAGTATCCCTGGTAAATAAGAATTCTAGGAACAAGTGTGTTCTCACAAATGAAACCCAATGTCCCTGATCCGTATCATTTCTGATTCGATCTTTCCATGACAACAAGCAAATGCCAAAAAAAACCACCGTGTACGTTTTTACCCACGTCATTCTACTCGTCCATTCTCAACAATGAAAATGAGAGCACAGTTAAAAAGTTACACTCGAGAGAGGCTCGAATCGTTGAACCGACAAAAATCAAAATATCAACGGACCCTCGAACGAGAATAACAGCGCTGACACCTGCGACTTCCGTGCACAGCCAATTATCGCAAATGGAATTCGACGAGATCACTGGAGCTTCCCAGCAATCCTGGATATCTACGAACAATAATGGGAAAGGATTCGCATCGAGCGCAATCCAACGGAGCAAATCGGTGAAGTGGCGATCCAATCAGGCGCGGAAACGTGCAGCAGACGTTCGCCGGAAATCGCGAGGCGCATGGCATGCATCCTACTTCCGGTTACCAATGCAAAACAGAGCAGTGGGTCCGGTGGCTAACGATTATCGTTGAAAGCGTTCGCGCGTAAACAGAAGCGCTAAGCGTAAACCGAGCACTCCTAATGGATCCGTAACGAATGGAAACCTCACCTGGCGTTCTTTCCTTCTCCTCCCGTTCCTCTCTCCTTCCACCTTCGTCCGTATTTCGTCCTTTCGAGTCGTCTTCCTCGATCGCAGACCCAGCTCGGAAAAAAACAAAATCCTCAAAAAAGAAGAAAACTCCACTTGAGTGCGTCACCTCGCAAGCGTCACCGGAACACAAGGATATCTCGTACACCAAAAACCAATCGCGGAGATTAGAAATAACGAGCCGATCCGATCTCACCCGAGCGTGGCGGACTCGAGTTCACCGAGGAGGAGCGAGGAGTTACAGCGGACGAATTGCTGCGCGTCCTCCGCAGGATCCACAGGTTTCGCGACCGTGGAGCGCGATCGTGTTTGCGCAACGGACTGGACTCTTTCGTTGTGTTGGTCCACGGGATCCAAGCGGATGGGGGGGGCCGTTGTTCGATGTGTCGGTAGGACGCGACGGCTCCTTCGAGCGGAAGGACTCGTGGAACGTGTCACTCCGAATCGCTGGTGGGTAATAAATAAATTGGAAAACGAACTTTCGACGTGAACCGACCTCGAGCGCCGACGAGGTACGACGATGACGGAGAAGACGGTGCTGCGTGGAAATTTTCGGCACGCGGGCCGGGCCACGATTTTAGAAGCGTATCGAGAGAAGTGGCCGAGAGTTAAACCGGGAGCGGAGCAGTTTCCCGTACGAGGCTC
Source organism: Tiphia femorata (assembly GCA_944319695.1). Classification (NCBI taxonomy): domain Eukaryota; kingdom Metazoa; phylum Arthropoda; class Insecta; order Hymenoptera; family Tiphiidae; genus Tiphia; species Tiphia femorata. Next base: position 11,435,619 of record OX090902.1, read on the forward strand.
TGCCGGGTACTGGGGGTTCGAGCCGGGCTATCGAACGCACCTCCGTGGCTCGGCCAATCGCGCCCTACGCCACAATCCCGCCAGCCAATGGCGCCTCGAGCCGGTGGCATGAGCGTAGGCAAGCCAGGGGCAGCAGCACGCCGCGTTGCTGTCGCGCCAACTCGAGCCGAGAGCGCTTATACCTCCTCGTAATCAAAAAGCCAACGTCTGACACGAGCGCCCGTTTTCACGCTACGACGACGGCCGGATGGCATCGTCGACGACGTTATTTTACCTATACCAGAGGCGCAAGCTTGTACCGCCTGCGTGCCAATACTCGCAATCACATACCCACACCCTGGAGCAAGGCTATCGGCTCTCGCCCACCCTGCTAAGGCGATTCATCACGTGACGTCACGAGGCCAGAGCGCACTCCCTCCCTCTCCATCCCTCTTCGCAAGCTTCAAAATAAATGACGTATTCAACCCTCTTGAACGTGGACGCTCGCGATTCCTACGCCGATGAGGGAATACGCGGACTAGGACGATCGTGAATTCACGTAAACACCCTTTTCGCGTAGACTACTCCCACTCGATGTTACTCCGAGTGAACCGCGCGTAGAACGAGGAGTAACTTGGCGCGATTGCGTTGTAAATGAGTGGCGTAACGAAGGCCGGCAACGTTCCGGCGTTCAATCTGCCGTGCGAATGTCGAGTAAATTCGGTGTCCGCCAATCTGCGGGGCATTCGCTCAAGATTAACGGACGTCCTAGAGGGGTAGAAGGACGGAAAATCGTGAAGTATTTTCCGCTTGTCGATCGACCGTACGCGATTCGATCGTAGGGAAGGTTCGAGCCGGTACGAGAACCCTCCGTTCGAACGAGGCAAAGGTCTCTCGCGTGAGCGCAGGGCATCGCGAGGAGGAATGTCGGAAGTCGTGACGCGCGAATATCGCACGCTGAAAGATCCACCCTAGCGCGAGAATGGCGAAGCGAGTTGAGGAGAGAAGGAGAACTCGTCGGGTGATGCACGAGGAAAGGTTGGATGGGCACTCGAGCATGTCTAATCCAACGTGGACGTTCCTCGATCTTACCTACAGGTAAATTGACTCCTCCTCCAATATATACATACACATTTCCGAGTATTTCATTCACGCAAATATTACCCTTGGCAACGTTCAACGGCTCGCATCGCCTCTCGATCCACTTTATTATATAGGGAGGATCTTCATTTGGCGCTTCGAGCCTCGTACCCAAGGAGATCTCGCTTCGCTTACATTGGGAGGGCGAACGAGAAGGAGCGAGAGTGAGTGAGTGAATGAATGAGAGAGAGAGAGAGAGAGAGTGAGAGGAGGGGTTGGAGAGAGACAGCAAGATATCGTAAACGGAGATCCAGATAGGACGTTATCCCTTGGGCAATATCTAGGATGGGATTATCCTGAAGCGTATTAACGGTTCTAATTTATGCGAGTCCATCGGCCCGAGTGTACCTATACACACGTTTTCTATTACGCGGGACTCTAAAGTGTGACAAATCAACAAATTTCTTAAACCCGTTTTTGTTTATCACTGTTGTTGGGTGCATGGGTCCTACAGAATGATGGATCATCGAGAGTAACAACCCACGTGGCCGGGGTGTAGTGACAGAAGCCCCTACATCAGAAGAGTTTGTGAGATCCTGGCTGGGCGTCAAAGCGTACTCGTTCCATTTCGTACATCTTGAAATAGAACTAACAGTTTGAGATTTAGGATATCAGGGATGCAGATATTCAAGAATATATTCAATTGTTTACTAGGTTATTATAATCCTTTAGCGAAATTTCACGACAATATTTCGCATAACTAAAAAAGTCAAATTATATTTGTTTTATATTGACATTCCATCGCGATGCCGGTTGCGGTGGAACAAGAAATTTTTATCATTGCAACACCCTACCTCGGTGATGTACAAAATGTGACATCTGTTTAGAATTATATAAATAGTCATTTATAACAGTGAAAGTTACAATCCTTGCAAATCAAAATAATTTAGAGCTCAGGTGGTTATTATCCTAGATCATAGAATCTTAACGTGGGCGATAATGCCCCCTTGTCGGCGTTTGAGCCTTTCAGGGAGAGCAGTAGAAGACCTCGCGTGGGCAGATTAAAAAAAATATAGTCTAAAAAAGACAAAAAAAATCACGTGTTTTAATTGCTCCCATTGAAACATTCTTCTTTAGGGGGGCGCTAGAAAAAAACATTTTCTCAAAGTGGGCGGTGGGCAAAATAAGGTTGAGAAACTATGTCCTAGATGGATAATTCTGTGCACGAAGGTTGTTCATTTGCAAGTTTCCTAAATTGTATCATGTGGGAAACACGTTGTCCGAGTACCGTATTGTACGACTTGTCCGTCTACATTTCTTTATGATTAGTGGTAAGTTACGACGAATTCTTAGTCACCTCGCGAACAAATTAACGAACCAAATTCACGAATGCAACGAGTACGCACGCCGATGTATCTGCTTCGATGGAATCAACAAAGATTAACTACCGATAGGTTCGAAACGATGTGAAGAGAGACGCAAGTACCGCAGGGGGCAAGTGAGCCTTCGTTCTCTTCGTTACATCGAGCACGATATTATCCACGAAATTTGATTAATTCGACACGGTCAGCCGAATGTATTGGACGAGGGTGTACTGCTAGCCGGACGGAGTTAACTTGTACATTTATTGGCCCCCAGACACTTGCCCTGCCATTTCGCTGGTACGCGTTTGCTGATGAAACACGGCGCGGGCCAAATGACAGACGACGCACAACGCAAAAAGGGCTAGCAAACGAGTGGTCCTTCGTGGCACGACGCGACCTGTACCATGCGGGCTGTCAACTTCGCCCAGACCTTCGAAAAGCGAAACATTTTGAGCCACGCCAGCCGAAAGGACACGTCGAGGAGACTCGCGTTGATTGGACGCGCGTCGCAATAAAAAAGGGATAGAGGCACGCGAACGAATGGTGAATTTTGCAGCGAGTCGATTCGTCCTACGATAGAACCCTCCCTCGTTTCTCTTCATTTCTCTTCTCCGATGCGCATTCAGAACGTAACGGGATAATCCAATTTCCGAAGTCTTAGGCGGCAAGTGAATGTGGCGATGGTGATTACATCGAGCGAGTTACCGAGTGGGAAGTAATGGATGCTAATGTCGCCGGAGATTACTACTTACGTCATTGTGTCCCTATAATTATCCCGACGAAATGTCACAAAGGAAGATACTCGAAGTATCCTGTCGCGCACAGATAGCCCGGAGCACCGAGCTCGCTACGAATGTCGCGTTGTCCCGAGAGCAGCATTAATTCTCGAATCACGTTTCACCCGTGCGGTCAGATGGAAGCGCGAGGACACGACCGAAAGTAATCTTCCAGCTTCTCACCTTGCAACGAAGAATATCGCATTCCAATTAATTTCCATTCTCTCGATCCAGTTTCAGCCGACGGCGCCGCACTAGAAGGCGACTCCTTCTCCAGTAACCCCCTAGTACTTCAGCCCCCACGTCTCAGTCGCCTTTGAATAATCGTTAGCAAAAGTTTTCGCACTTTCCGCGAATTACCATACCCTCACGGCGCGGCGCCCGTAAGAGGCCAGCCTTCGGCACGTTTCCCCTGCGCTTCTTTAGTCAGCCCCGTGCAGCTACCAGACCAATATCTCTTCTGTTTAACGGCCGTAAACGTGTCTCTGTAATCATGCTAATCGCAACAATAGGATCCTCTTGGGCGCATTGAACCGACGATATAAAATGCCCGGTGAACTTAGCCCGGCCGACGACGCGAGGATGGTGGAACGCAGAATTCTCAGCGATGGAAGGAGGGAGCCGACCGTGGGTAATAAGAAAAAGAAACTTTATCAGCTCGCCCCGTTGTCCTCCTGTCTTCCGTATCGCGGTTATTGCGTTGGTCGACGGAGAGGGCGAGCGGAATGCTTTACGTCTGGAACCGGCGAGCGCGGAAATACCGCCGTTAAAGGAACGTATAAACGATAATTATATCCAGAATCGCCCGGATCTTCCTTTACTTTCTTAGATCTTTGGTCAGATAGGGACGGTGACAAGAGCGAACGAGAGGGGGAGAGAGAGAGAACGAGAGCGAGATGGAAAATATTCCAGCAATCTCGTGGAATAATCGCGAACTAACGTAATTAACGACGAGGCCAGGCCACCTCTTCCGCCTGCGCCCTTACCGGTCCACGACTCGTTCAATCTACGATCATGGAAAAAGGAAACTTGAACGGTGGAGGTGCGAGTAGAAGAGTGGGCGGCCAGACGGCTTATTTGATTCTTTCATCCTGAGAAGCGATCCGTCTTCGTTATTGCTCGTCTCATGATATAACCCCAACCGAGCGCGGAAGGAGAGGGATGGTCGGGTGATGGCTAAGGAAATGCGGGAACAGTGCAATCGCTTATGAAAATCACCGATAATGCCGTCTCTTTCACTTTCGAAGAGTCTATTCTACGGGCTTCTCCGCCCCTAGTCGCCTTCAATAAAAACGTCCGTTTTATCGACTCCCTGCTTTCCACGACTGCCGGGCATTCTCGTGGACATCATTCGAATTATCGAAGGATCGCTGAATGGAAAGTCATCCTTCCATTGGCTTTCATCGCGACAATCGTAATTCACTGCTGTGGATATTTTTTTTAATTAGACATCCGTGCCAATAAAATTCCAGCTGAATTTATCGCATAAATGTGACGGAGAGGCCGATTAGTCCCATATTATTCAAGAATTCCGCTCGCATTCGGCCACTTAGGTTTCCAACTTGGTCCCTGAACCGGGACCCTTTAACTTAAAGCGTCTGGGCAATTAGACCACTTATTCTTTGTCACCTCTTTGTCCCTCGTGCTCTTTCCTCCAATCTTCCAGCTTGCCCAGGTCGCGCGACTACGTGTGACTCTTTTTGCCGCTTCTTCTGTGAGTTTCCGTGAGTCTCTTCGAGGAGTTACGGTAATCGAAAGAGCTATGGTTATGGACTTTGTGATTTTCGAGTGACTCCAGAATGGTTGCAAACTCGTACAATTTGTTTTAAAATGATTTCTATCTCGAAGATCTCGTCTCAAATGTCAATGTAAAATTGATTCGTTGAGAAAGTATGTTCGAATATTCTGCTAATTTCGAAGTATCGGGTGTGTAAATATTTTTTAAAACGATCGCGCGACTACGGTGAAAGCATTTCTGTCAGTAGGTTAAAGAAAAGAGGCTATGCAAATGCCGTATATCAATATAAGGATCAGTGTTACTTCGGCGAAGTAAATCTGCAAAAATACGCGAAAATCAGGAATCGGCATATGCGTCACACCTGACGTTCGTTCAGTCTCGTGCACGATAGACACTCCTCGCTCCTCGAATGTGACAGAAACCCAAAGCTTACCGCGTCGATTGTACCGTTGATTAAAATTGACACCTAAGATAATTTCTACAGAAGTAACGATAGGTGCCAGTCAACCTTGAAAGCAGAATCCTCAGGAGCATTACCGAATCTTCGGAAGAAAAAAAGCGAAATAGTAAAGATCGCAGAAGGATATGCCTGGAATCAAGCGTATATATTTCAACTGTCAATTTTGATTGGTTCAGTTTGCCGATTTGGCATGACGCTGAAGCGCAGATGGAAAGTCAGTGGGTAGAAGAGGAGAATGGAAGGGAAGAAGTGAGTGGGCAAGCGAGTAAAGGTATAAACGAGAGAAACAGGTAGAGAAACAGAAGAAAGAGAGGGGGGTGGAGCGCGTGGAAGAGAGAGACATAAAAAGGAACATCGGCCCAATCCATATGATCCGCTCGAACGAGTCGCACTGCAAATTCCCGAGGCCCGGCCGGGCCGTCATTCGTGTGAAATTAACTGTCCTGTCGAGCTTGGCCGCGATTCAAATTGAATTGACTATCGTTATGCATTGGAAGGGCGTTGGGCGGAGGTGGCGGCAGCGTCGGCAGCGACGGCGGCGCGGACGTCGGCGCTAGTGGTGGTGCAAGTGGTGGAGGCGATTCATTCGATTTCCGAGCCGATCGGTTCAGAGAACCGAAGGCGTGACTGAAAAATGTCCCACGGCCGGTAATTACGGCTCGCACTAGCAATTATATATCCCGAAAACGTCCACCGTATCGTCCGAAATTTACACGCGCTTGCGCGCGCAAGCGTGTTTGCGGAAGGGAATGTTCGGTCAGAGGGGGTAGCTGACAGGGTGGAAGGGGCGAAGAGAAAACGAGCGAGAGAGGGAAAGAGAAGAGCCATTGTTTCCAGGTACGAGCCGATACGAGCGATTTTATTTATTCCCGCATAATAAACGCGGTGGCCGGCGATCCTAATGGAAAGCACGCAGAGAGAAATCCGCCGATGAATCTATACGACCCCTGTCAATTTTAATATCGTTTTTTATCACCACACCCGTGATAAACTCACTGTGTACGTACCGTGGTCTTACAAGCTCAGAATGCGCGAGCCCGTGTGTCTTCTTAACCTTTAACTGTACGCGTCCTGAAATGTAACGTAACTACACCCCATGGGGTATTCTATACGCCACTAATAAAATATCAACGATCCAAGTAATTTAGAGTAGAACGCTAAATTAAATTACTTGCTGATTTATTTTTCAGAGAAAGCATCAAAACCTCATATCGAAATAATACAAATAGAAAGAAAGGTGTTCTTATATGAAGGTTTAAAAGATATAAAGTACCCCAGCGCGTGTAGTTAAAGGTTAAAAGAGGAAATATTTACATAAATTATAATTTACGTAATTTAACACCGGACCTACCGAAGATTCTTTCCATATGGATATTCACTTTGTTGGATCGGTCATTTGACAGCTCTTGATAGTTTTAGTATTATACCATGAGAGTGTCGTTTACGCGCATACAATTCTATTCCAGAAAGATTCTTCTTATCCGAAGCAACGCGCGAAAGGAGAGCGCTGGGGCGCGAGGCGATTGCGAGCCCAGTTTGGAAAATTAAATCAGAAACTTGAGTCACCGTCCTCCCGTGCTCCGCGCTCGTCGCGTCGCCTCCGCAAGGCTACACGAGCATGCATTGTTCCGATTATAAAAGCAATTTACCCCGGTGTGCAACGAACGGGGAAGTTTCATCATTGTGGTTTCTCCGCTCGAAGCGTCCCTTTGTTCCGCACGAGCGATCGTTCGCGTGTAATCGCTTAAGTACACGGCCTTAATGCAAAATCTATGCATTATTCCCTTAGCTACGACCACCTTCCAATCTGTTCTCGGCCTCCTTCCTTCACGCCGAATCCAAGGAGCTTCCTTTCCTTATCAACATAGATAAACTCTCGCCAATTTTCGCACCACTTCTCGTCTCTCTAAGGATCGCTTCTCCTATATAGGAATAATTGCGGTACGTGCTCGTGTCGTTTCCACGAGCACCGACCTCACTTCTAGGACCCGCGAGGACACGAGGAGGAGCAGAAGAGGACGGAGACGGAATTCGAATCTGTCGCTACGCCGCCGGACAATGTTCTGCGGGACAGATGGCATTTCGAAGTTTCCCCGCAACTGCAACTCACCGTTTACCTACGTACTACCCGTAGCTTCAACGACCGCGGATCGTGCCTTCGATCGAAGGTAAACTAGAAACTAGATTACGAACGCCAGCGTATAGTTGCCAGGACTAATAGACACATGGGCCAAATTATCCGCTCACCCGATGTACGCGAGGGTAAATCCTGCACGTGGCGCTTACCTACTCGCATGTGCCTCGAATAACATCGCTGACTTATTTATGTCGCGATCGTAGACAGGAAGGCGATACCAAATGCAGTTCCAACCAAGCTCTGTGGGCGCGTATTGATATTGATCGGCTCACGATGCACTCTCCACGAGCTCTCGTTCTCCTATGCTTGTGTTTTAACTGTAGCATTGATTTGTTCTTTGTTTGGACAATTGCAGACGTGGTACTGCCGGTACAAGTGAGAACCCTGACGTTGATTCGATCGTCGATTTAATCTCTTCCTTCGCCTTTATCATAATTTCCATTTATTCGGTAAGAAGCACCGCATAAAGTCTCATCTTTTCTGAACGGGGAATATTTCGCGCGTAACGTAAATTTCGATCTAACGTCCCAGTGCTGCGCCAGATGCGAAATTCATAAAGTCGAACGGTCGAATTGTCAAAACGAAATTAGATTCGTCATGCGATAGAAACAAAGCGGTAGAACATTCATTTCTCCGGACGGACATTCAATCAGGATGCACTGTGCATTTCGTTTTCAGATAAGCGCTCGGCCGTCCTACCCGTCGCAACACTCCTGTTCGAACATTTAAATACGGCAAGTTTTATTGACCGGCACCCTCCTGCCTGCGCGTCGATGGTGGCCAAAAATTTGTTGGGCCAAGCGAGCAATAATGACACATGCGACCCACCGTATCTTCCCAACCAGATGCGCGATGTTAACGGCCGGTACCGGTGCTATCCAAACGGAAAAACATATATACGCGCTCGCACACGGACGGCCGTTTAATATCGGCTCTCACGAGCGTCAATTTATGCCGGGCTTATTATTGGACGGGTAATGAATCATTATCGATAACACGGCCACGATTCAAATGCAATTAAAAAGGTATGCGATATTAAACGCAGGAGCGTGGTTAACCCGTAAACGCAAAAATAGAGAGCGTACTAAAAATACCACCTGAGAGATAAGCAAAAGCCCCCACGCTCTATACGGATGTTAGAAAGTTCGGACGTATCCTAGCCAACGACACCACAAGCAAGTTCCAATTTCATGGTGGAGACCGCGCGGTCTAATGGTTACGGATCGAATTTACGATCGGAGGAAAATCAGTGGTCAGATGGTCCCCAAAGCGTCTCCTGATAGGGAATAGGAGATTCGAAATTACGAAACGGCTCGTTCACGCCCCTTGCATTTTCCACGATCATCCTACCCCGAGATTAACACGCCTTCGTACGGTCGGACGGATTTCTCTTGGGATTCGATCGCGAGGAATTAATCGAGCTCCTTCAATTTAATTGTACACTCGTATGAGTATCGACGGGACCTGTGCACCACGTTTTAATTTCTCCGAGAGTCGAGCGTTAACCGCATGGCTTCGTAAACACGTAGATGCGCGAATAGTAGAGATCCGCGAAAGTGGCTGGTGTACAAAGGAGGAGTTTGAATTCTGAAGGGATGAACGATGGCCGTCTAATGGTTACAGATCATGTTTACGATCCAGGCACCGTCCGCACAACGCGCGGGTATCCATTCCGGCCTGAGAGAGTCTAGTCGAGTCTTTTATGAAACTTAATTTTCCGGATAATTTTGTCATTTATTATCACTAGCCCATTTACGTATTACGTTCGTAATTTACAGACAAGCCGAGAGCACGCCCGCGCACTTGAAGCGGTAATGGAAATTTCAGGTACCCCGACTCGCTCTATCATCCGGCCTTCGCCGCGTTTCCATCTCGCTCTCTCTCTCTCTCTCTCTCTCTCTCTCTCTCTCTCTCTCTCTCTCCCTCTCTTACTTTTTGCATCCACTTTTCCCCGTCGATGATAAAATATCGCGAGACGAGGCGAAGATTCATTTGGAATAGAGCATCCCGCCGAAATGTGAGCAAATGAACCGTGTACTCACCAAACGTATTAGTATAATTACTATTTTCTCCCATGCCCGCAATATATACGGTACATAATTTAACAGAATTCAATTACCAATGCTACTCAAGCGTCATTCTCATATCACACAGCCCAGAGAACCGCATCCTATATATTCCAATTATTATTATTAGCTTTACCGTTATTTCGAATCTTGCTAGCGTTATTATTGCACGCGCGCCCTTACATTATTTGCACGTTCACTCTCTAAACAGTTACGAGGAGAAATTGCTTACCGCCATATTTTAGCCAGGCTCTAACTGTTCACTTTGGTATAGTAAACGGGTTCTCATTCCTTAAGTTATTCATTCCCACGACTGGTAATAATTGCGAAAAGCGCCGTATCCACTGGCACGCTCTCGTAGAAGTACAATGCAGACGAATATGATTGCGCGGGACACCTGACCCACGTGTATCACTTATAGGAGTACAGAGGAGCATCATGTACTTAGTACACTTCAAGCGTCGTTTACTTTACCGGAATGAGCAAACAAGCAGTACTCGAGCCCAGCGCCCGACTTAACAATCTGGAAACACACGCGCGCCCCGTACAACCTAACCGCGACGATATTGCAGCACGAGGATTTAGCTAAAAGTACTCCGAGATGCCGGCAACTGGGAGAAGGGTTAAGGGCGGAAGAGGCGTAGAGAAAAGGAAGAGGATGCACTTACGAGAACTACCATAAGTATAGGTAGCTTACTTATGACTACGTCCGAGAGATCCGAATAAATTAGAAACATTCTCAAGAGCGGTGCCCTCGAAACTACTCCACCTTGACTCCTGGGAATTAAAGCGATGATAACAGTACACCCTCACAAGTGCAGAATTTTAAATTGTGAAAAAAAAACTTTCTCCAACGTAGAATGTTGCGTTTAATTACAGTGGACTAATTACTCGGTGAAAACTAAAAACCAACAGCTGCAAAAGAGAGGTGTTCCCTTTCTAAAAGAGTTCTCTCTTGCAGACCTTTCTTGCGAAACGGCCGGCCACGAGAAATTCTACCCTTTGCTTACGCTGGCTTCGTTAGCCATCGCGAAACAGAGGAGAGTAAATCGGAAAAAATTCTACTTCTCTCGGAAGCAGCCAATGAAAACATCTCGCGCACCACCCGTCGATTTGATCCTCGTGGAAAATTCCGAGAATTCGAGAATCGTCGACTTGGGCATTCGTGGGACGAGGCTTCGGTATCGAGCGCCTTCCTTTGAGATCGTGAAACGTGCGCGCGCGTGTCCGGATAGAGAGAACATTGGAACGGAAGCGTGGAAACCCCCGTGGGACGTCGTCGGTCCTGGCTAAAGCGACGCAGAGATTCCTGCCTGCAGTAATGCAATTTGGTAGTTGTGCAGTTGTAACAAGACTGCCACAGCCGGTGTTACGCGCGCACCGCACACCCTCCTTCACCCATAAACACACACACCCTTTTCTCCTCCCTAGATTCTCACCACTCAACCGTTATCGCCATCAGTTTCAATTCCTTCCTCACCACTCCTTCATCCCGTTCTCGCAATAGTCTTCTCACGTAGTAATTTCTTTTCTTCTCTCCTACTTTCGCTTCTTTCTCCGTTGAGCTTTCTACTGTTTCCACCGATGAACAATGCGAATCCCAACACCTATCGCGTGCCTATTGGTCCGCGGGTCGTATTTGTCCTGCAAACCCTCTAACCTCAAATCCTCCGTCTGTCAGTACCTGGTCTGCTAATCATGCTGACGCTTCGCGACGGAGCCTTTACCTCGGCCCTCAGCCCTGACTATTAAAACCCATCCCCAAGCCCTTAACATTTCTACCTGGCGATACTACGAAATGGTTAATTAACTATCGTCACTATCTCTCTCTCCCTCTCTCTCTCTCTCTCTCTGTTCTATTCACAGCCCTTCCGAGGTCTCTGCTCTCTCCTTCATATATGTATCTAGCACTCTGGACGCCAGAGTTCCATTCGCTCGGAGCTCAGGGCGATTATCACCTACGACTGCCCCGTGTACGACTGCGTGCGCGAATCCACTGTAATTTGAGGATTACATTTCGCTACACACTTGGATCACGTGAGTACGGTATGCGTAAGTGTGCATTGCGCTGTATTGCGATTCCAAGGCACGCGGTATCGAGAGCAAATTTGCACGTAAGACGCAACGGAATTTGCAAATACCCAGAGTGAATTTAATCGTAATTCCACCTTGATTTTATGCTAGTCAGGTGGTAAGTTAAATGGCGGTTGATTGAGTATCGGAGCAAACACTGGGCGTTTGATATGAGTAAGAAAATGGGGTACCGCGAGATGTAGGTGTATTTAATTGTGAGCTAACTCCAGAAATATTTAGATCGCCATGTAAATAGCATGGAATACCACTTCGTAGACCTTTGTCTTCGGCTAATTTCATAAGGTAGGTAAAAATTAATATTCAGAGGCGCTTCAAGTATAATCACTAAAATGTCAACATCCTATCCTGATCAGCGATCTGAGAACGCACGGAGGACCCACGAATTTAAGAATTACTCAACCGGACATTAAAAGTCGACACATGGGATATGAGGCCCGACTAGGGGCGCATACGAGAGAACAAAAATGAAGTTTCATTATAAATGTATGAATTCGCAAACTTTCGTTGCGGTCTCTCGTTTCAAACGGGGGAGTGTCGCTCGTTCTCACGGCGAAGTGCATCAACGGTGAAACTCTCTAGAAGCTAATGTTACTGAGCAACGTCTGCTCGTGTCACGGAGTATATATGAATCTCCGATGAAATTTTAGCCAGTTTACGAGCGCCAATTTGATCTTCGTCCAGTGAGGGCGCCACTCGGTGCATGCCCGTGTTAGCAAACAAGAGAGAGAAGGAGAGAAAATGAGAAAAGGCGCAAAAGACACAGGGTAGGGGCGGGTGAAAAAAGAGTACGAAGGTGCGAGTGAAAGCGAAAAAAGCAGACAGTTCGGCTCTGTACTAGTTGGCATTAACGGAACAATAAATTATGCTATTCGGCACGAACGCTTCATAACTCAGGGAGGGAAATTAGCATAAGATCAATATTGCTTTTTCGCCTTCTCTACCGAGTAGAGTCGCAGTGGCCCTGCCAATTCCACTTTCATAGGACTCCGCGAAAGGAATTCTGCCGAATGAATAAGAAAGGTCCGAATGTCGTAGCTCTCTTGAATATTTACGGCGAATCGATGCTTCACTGTGCCCAGCTACTCAAAAATTGACGCACGCGTTCGACGTTTCCATAGTCGTTTACCAAAGCGTCGAGAAAAGTCTCTCCGTCTTAAAGTCGTCGGAAACGATTACACGAGATAACTAGCAGCTACTACCTCGTACTAGTAGCAGCTCCCTTAAATTATCCATACATTTACACATCATTTTTACCGTCGGCAAAAAAAAGCGCCTGAAATTTCATACCAGTAATATTCGTGACGCTGCGGAGCTGCGCTGGGCATAAATTAATGGGCGGAAAATACAACGTAACGTATTAAAGGTAATTTCTACCGAAATAATTAAACGTGTAACGTTGTACTCGCATCAAGAGTGCACGCACGTTGTGCGCACGGTACTCCCGCCAATTAAACGGTTTCGCAAAATTACAGGAAGTTCGGCACGTTTTGCGATCAAATTCAATACGATCGCAATTAGCATTTTAATAGGAAGAGGAGCGCGTTACCAATCGATCTCGCGATCAACCCGGCTCCACCTTTTCCTCCCAAGCTGCCTACTATGGGGAACGCGAACCGCGAGATCTCGCCAAACCAGACTTCTCGTTATCAACAGGAGCGCGGAGTGTTCAACGTTCCTTAGAATCGTGAGTGCTGTTAAAGCGTGCAATGACGCGCGCTCAGCGAGCTTCTACGGGAGGCGACGTAACGGGTACGTGTGCAACGGCAACGTATGGGCTCGCGTGTGCTCGCGATACGCGCGATGCGAAGATTATCGCGTTAAAAAGGCGCAGACGAAGGAAACCACGAGAGAGCAGAAAGAAAGAGAGAGCAAGGAGACGCGCGATGAAGAGAAGAAATCGTAGACGAAGAAGAGGACGGCGAAGAGGAGCACACGGAGACGCGGAGAAATGGAGAATGGAAAAGGAGAGGAGAGGAGGAGGAGGAGGTAAGAGGGGGCTGCAAGTACGTATTTTGTAGTAGAGCGTGGTCGACGTGACCGGTTGTGCTACCGGAGTGGAACGCTGAGGTCAATGCTTTCCGTCCAAGGCCAAAGGACCGAGAGAGCCAAGACACTCGAGTGGGTAGTCTCGGGGATACCGAGAGGAGTGCACAGCATCCAACGTTGGGACAAGCGGCGAGCACCGCGGCCAGGAAAGAGAGACCAAGACGATCCTTCTCCTCCTTCTCATCCGCTTCCTCACCTCCTCTCTCCATTTACCTTTTACAACCCGCTCCCTACCTCTCCTTCCGTCCTTCACGCGGACTCTCGAGGTTAAACGAGGTTCTCGCTCTCGCCACGAGAGGAGATTCTCCTCTTCTGCAAGCGTGACGCGCCGCGGCGGCTTTCACGTGTAAGAGAATGCCGTGCCGCGTCCGCGCGTACCCTGCACCAGAGAAATCCGATTCGAATCCTTCGCAGCCCCGACGGACACACTTTAAGCGCACTCTCACCCTACCTCGCGAGCGAGGGCCCGCTGCTCCGCGAATCGTTCCTTCGTTAGAGATTCTAGAAACTAACGAGATCTGGAAGGGCGTTAGAGAGACGCAGGTTTCAAGAGGATACGTCAAGTATTTGGATACCTTGTAACACTCGAGGTTTGAAGAAAGGCTGGCCTAGGGTCGGTTTCGTTCTGGATGTTATCTTATTGTTAGTGGAGCGTGTAACTTTGTAGGGTAAGGTTGCGCAAGTCGTTCCTTTTAAATATCAGGCGCAATATCCCGCCAACTGCGCCTCTTCCGGCTAAACGATTTACTCTCGAATTAACCATATTGTTTCACACCGTGTTCATATCCCGTGAATACCGTGGAAAGACAACTTCTCAACAAAAGACGATTTATACATATTTTTTCTTGGGAGGTAGGACTTGCGCAACCTTACCCTAACTGCGGATGAAGATGACTCTTGATACGTGGGCAAATAGAAGAGTAATAAGGAGAATCGGTCGGTGATTGGTCAAAGGCATGCACTTGAAAAGAAAATGGACACGTAAGAACAATTTTAGGACAGGACGAAAGAGAAATTTTTACGAAAAAGCAATTCCTACGAATTGTCGCGAAGGCGAGCTGAAAAGAACAAATGCGTCTCCGGAAATTCGTTCGAGATCTTATGGAATCTCATCGAGATATACGCGAACAGATCGAGCCAGACGGAAGATTGCTCGATCTTTCTTTCTCAAGTGACACTCGACGTAAGCGTGAGAATCGGTACAAGCGCGTCTTGCCACCTGTTCGCGGGTGAGCGCAGAGCGCGCATCACATAAATATCCAATTTGCCGCAACAAATACGATTCCCAATCCTATAACCGGGAGGAGCGGTTGGAAAATTGCGCGTGAAAATTACGAGATAGTCGCGAGGAGCGACGACCTTCTCGTCGGCAAATTGAACAGCGCGATACTCCACGTCGCTTTTCCTCGGTACCGCACACAGGATAGGAAGGAAGATAAGGACTCCGACCCCAGAGAACAAAGAAAACGCTTTCTCATTTATGTTACATTGTATCTTTGTTTCAATAATCAGCTAATGGATTTTATTGAATTTTCGTGGAAAACATTTCTCACCACTCGACCCTGCTTTCATCAAGAATGAATTGAAGGAGCTAAGCAATTACTTAACGATGAATTAAAGAGCAATTAATTAACCCTCCTCTAAGCTCACACAACCTCGGTACAGCACAGTATGCAGTTGTACCTTTCTCGTTGGCCGTTGTTTCCTTTTCTCTCGGTACTTTTCTTTTCGATCGCAATTCTCCATTCCGAATGGAAAACGAAAATTTACTCTCACCGAGGCAACAAAACTAAGCCCTCATTCTCGTGGGTAAATTGAATAAGGTGAAGCTCGCAACCATCGCCGTCCACGACCGTGGATCCTTACGAATCGTGCTCCCTCCAATCCACGGGACGTTCCGTATTCTCTCTACTAACGACTACCTTTCTTCCGCTCTCTCTCTCTCTCACAACGACTTCGTCCAACGACGATTCCCGGGCTGGTGGCACAGAAAAATTACTTAAAATACCTCGACCCCTCGCCGCTTCTCCATCTCGTGTTTCTTAGACCGCGAGCTGAAAGGAGGTGAGCGCGGGACGAGCGTAATTTATCAGCCGAAATTGCGCGTAGAGGCCGCCAGCCGCGATATGCGCGCCCTCGTAATCGCGGTATGGCGTGAGAAGAATTTAAAATAACGCGCGCGCATTACCATAACTAAACAGCCGTGCCATTGTCGGCGGTAGCGGTAAGGCGGGGCTCGGTGGGGGGGTTATTGCACTCGAGAGAGAATGCATCGTTCGACGCGCAAAGTTCCAACATTAAATTCAAGCGCGCTCGCGCGCGAGAGAAAAGCGATGGAGAGGCGAGAGACACGCGGCGGGTTCGCTCATCTCGAGCGTGTAGCGCGAGTGCGCACGCGTGCGTGTCACGACGAAGCCAGCTACGCCCCTCAACCTAGGTAGCTTCGCTAAAACGGCGAGTAGAAAGGAACGTGGGAGGACGTAGGGACAGAGAAAGGAGAACACGAGAAGATGGAGGAAGGTGGATGGCGCCCCTGAAGAAAACTTTTTTCCACCGTGTGTAACGCCACGCGCGGAGTCCAGCCCCTGTTAAACGATTCGTGCAACGGTAACCCTCTTCTGCCTATCATCTTCTCCCTCTCTTGTTCTCCCTCTCCTCACCTAGCCGTTTTCTCGGCGAGAGAAGTTTACACGGAGGGGTTTGAGGCCAGCGACGAAGTTGAGGAGCAAAACGAGGAAGGGCGGAAGTAGACAAGAGGGCACGAGGTAGTAGGGGAGGAGAAGCGCGAAGGGTAGCTGCCCAGAGTGGTAAGTTTCCCGAACTTCGACTTATTTGCTTCCGTGCCGGATTACCAGTTAAACGGCCGCTCCCGGAGGAGGGCTAATACAGGCTACGCCGGACCATGCAGAAGGATACCCAACGCCGATACAATGCCTCGGAACTTGGTCGCGCTTCTCGCGATAAGGCTGAAACTTTTATCGCACTTATCCTCGCGCCTTCGTCCTTCACTTTTCCACCCTCCGTCCTCTCCTTATATCTCTCCTTTCTTTTAAGAGAGGATGAAAAACCGGAGGATCCACGCCATTGGCTCGTTACGGTAATTCTCATCCTTCCGATCCAACGACGAGAACCTCAGCCAAGGTACCCAGTCCTTTTACGAGCTTGCGAATATTCAAGCCAAAGTTGAGGAAATATAACGCGATGGCCGTGCGAAATATACTGTAACGCGAGCAGCTAGTAAGCGATCGCACGGTTTCGTAAGGGCTCTAACAACGGTCTGAATATCCACGCTCTCTTTTAACCATCGCATCACACCCCCTGCAGCCATAGTCAACGAGCGGGACCTTTCAACGAACATCGATCCAACGGATCGGAAGTTCGTTGGAACTACGGTGAAACAGTAACTCCGGAGTTTCTCTCCTCCAGCGAGAAACGATGAAAAACGTTGTAACGTAGGTAGTACGTGACCGGAATGAGCTCGGTGGGTCCGAGCTTTCCACCCTCCAGTCTACCGCAAGGAGGTGCTCGTACCCACCACCTCGATACACTTGGAATTACATTTGAAATCGCGATGTTGCAGGATTCGTGGAAGCTGTGACTTCAAACTTGGTCGCACGTGTAAGCTCCAGAAAGAAGGGAGTCCTCTAGCTACCGGCTCATTGAGTTCCTCTCTACGGCTCAATTCGCCCGTCATCTATTTGTCCGATCATAAATAGGATTATCCACTCGAACGTATCAGAGTTGCTCTACAATAAGGCAGATATGAAACCGGTGGTGACGGAATTCGGTAGACCCAGTCACCGAAAGCAGCTCACAGTCTACTCACTCTTGAACAGCTCCTAATAGAGCGAGCCAAACGCCATCGAATTTTCTCGCGATTTCAAATCGTACCCGATTTTGGTCGACCCATTTCACCTTCTGTACGCACCGGCCAGTGCCAAAATCAGCGTGCGTCCAGTAAACCAGCGCGTCAGAGGGTTAATATTTACTATGCTTATTTCCGTAATTGCCATCAGTGGCTACAGGACCCACCCCTCGCGTCTCTCTCGCCACCACCACCACCACCACCACCCTCTGCTCACGCCAACCCCTCTCGACTCGTCACCCGCGTGGTGACCATAAATTCGCGAATACGCGGGCACCGATTGAACATCCGATCGTGGTGGCCCGCGACGAGTGGCGCGCACCAGTTTGCCTAGGTACGCAATGTCAGAAACTCATTTAATGTTAGCCCCCGGGACTGAAATTCTGCAGCGGCTGCCGCGCCGGTGAGCATCGCCGTCATAGTCGGCGACGGTGTCGGTGTCGACTTCCTCTTTCCATCCTCCACTTCCTTTCCTCTCGAGCAATCGAGACACGCGAGCGCACGGCCTGCCAGCCTGCCTGCCTGTCTACCTTCCTTCCTTCCTTCCTTCCTACCATCCAGAGGCGCGCGATTGCAGCAGCCGAGCTTAACTGAGTTTCCCAGTTTATAACCGGGCTCGAACTACATACCGGAGGGGGGCCGAAAGCGAAAGCTCAAAATCCTTCTGCATCTGGAGGATATTATATCGCGGGTCGTTTATTCGGAAAGTTCGAGCCCTTCCGCTTTGACAACGCGCGTGAAAGCGTCGATGAAGTCCTAGCGTTAATACGGGAAGCTAGATACTGTGAATGTCTGTTTTTCTGTACTAGGAGCGATACTTATAATTTGGATGCTGGATATTTAATCCTAACGCTACCAGAAACGGTCAGATGACCGATGAACAAAGGGTATTTACGCGAGGAAATAGTCTTCGGTATGGTTAGTGTTAACCCGTAGTCGTCTAACGGTACTTGTAAGCGGCATATTTTGTGGTCTATTGAACTATAGTGTGTCCAGAAACTAACCTAAGTGCTTGTAGGTACTTTACGGAGACCTTAGATCGTACACAATCAATTACAGTTACTGGTGGCAATACTACATGGATAAATATCTAGTTCCAAGGGACTATTGGCACGTTGCTTTAGGCGACAGATCACATTGAAAAGTGCTCCAGCAACAGAGGGACGACAATATTCCTACTACCCCAGTAATCTTACATGCCTGATTGGCTCGTGGCTTTCTACAATGACGAGTCAACTGGAAATTTATATATGATACAATTTGATCATTAGCTGGAACTAATCCTGGATAATCGTAAGAGCTAATATCCGCGCCCTCTTCCATTGCAAAAAATCTAGCCTCCAATCCGTTTCAGGCGGCCCATTGCAAGAACGACCCCAACCTGTATCGACGGAAGACCTAATATCCAACTATCGATTCCTTCCGACTCGTGGCGATGGTATTTACCTTACAAAGTCCGACCGCCTCGGTTGCACCCTCCGTCTCACCCTTTAAGCAACCACCCCGCAGCCCAGCCTTCTAAGGACGGGCTCCTAGGCAAAGACGGATTACCCCTGGCGTCGAGACAGGAAAATCTTATATTTATCTTGACGAGACTATGTCACGTCGAGGCAAGCCAATCCTCTGCAGGCGCCTCACAGCTAACGAACGCTAATTACAGAAAATTCTGCGCGCTCCATCGAAGCTGGTAAAGTCGATTGGAAGCGTCTCAAAGGGAAGCGTGCACTTACGTCGCTACCTTCGACGAGACGTATGTATATTTTTCGTAATATATTGTCTATGTGAGTTCATATACACACGTAACTCAATCCGAAAGTAATAAAGGTCGACTGCAGCAGGTTTCGATGACGAAGCTGCCATTGGTCGTTCGTTGCTTCCTTTTGGTGCTCTAACACCTTCCTTTTTTCTCAACGAACCTCTTAAATCCCATTTAGCTGCGCCGGCAGCGCTTTGTTCCTTAAATCGTGCCTTTCCTCAAAGCCCATCGAAGATCGCGTCTCCTCGTTCCTCCCGCCAATCGTCTTCTCTTTTCTTATAATTCCTTCCCCTTCACGTCCTTGTAGAATCTCCGGACGACAAAGTGTCGTGGATTAAGACGCAAAGAGCTCGTACCGAGGAGGCCGAGAGATTGAAAAGCTGCCTCGGAGCGTAGCTCCTACGAAATGGATATCCTAGAATTGTCTCGCGATGCTCGATCGTCCGATAATTTTACCGATAGCTTTACTCCTTGCTTAAGGTTTGAGAGATAAGGAGCGCGCGAGTTCTCGAGATTCTCATTAAAATTGCGTCGCATTTAGCGCGAAACTTTGTATAAGTTTTTTCGTGGATTTAACTTTTCTGCCGAACGTCAATGAGATAGGATTAGGTTAGGCCAGTTGAAGGATACTTCAGGCGATACTAAAGTTTACGTAAGAATTGCTCGAAATGCTTATTTTTCTCAAAAATAATCGAAAGCTTTACCCGTGAAAGCATGTAAATTTAAACAACAACTTTTTTTACAAAGTATAAAAGGCATAATGTAGAATAATTATACTTATAGATTAATTTACTCTTCCTCAATTCTCGAGTACCGGTTCATCCACTGGCCCCTTTACAAAAATCCTTTCCGTCGTTCTTTCGTCAAATTGATTTTTCCATCGGACATCGACGTTACAATTTTCACGAATATCATCGAAATTTCTCCTCGCACTTTAGCAACCTACCAAAAAAAAAATGTTCTCACCCACGTGCCCAGCAAGTTCCTAGCGAATACAAGTATTAAGCACGATATTATTCGTTTCATGCGCGTGTTCTTAGGAGCACGCAGACAGGCACGCGTAACACCGTGAGCACACGTGAGCGTGACCCAATTCGGAGAGTGCCTCTCGGACCGTCGAACGTCGCTGGAAACCTAACAAGGTAGGAAGAGGCTCGGTGCCACGACTCGCTTCACGCGTGCACGCGTGCCTCGCGTGTACACGGCACCGTGAAGTGTGCAAGTTGCGTGGAAGCTGGTCGTGTACGGTGTGCGTAGAGCAGCGCACACAGTACCGGAGACTAACGTCGCCTTTCACGATCGTGTCGACGGTACCTTCCACGTTCTCCTCTCCGTTTGTCGTCGTCAAAATTGGTAGCGTCCCTAGTGGTGGTAGTAACGGTCCCGGCAATGCTAGTAGACCTTGCACAACCCTGGTGAACGCACCAGTAACACGGCAGTAGTGAAAGCAGATAGGATGAGTTGCACTCGCGTATGATTCTCTGGGCGCGCATGCATATTCAGCTGCGCTCGACCAGTCGCCGAGTGAATTAGACTATTTGGCCCGGTCCATTATTGCAGGAAACCTGCGGAAGGAAGCCACTGCAGGTTGCAATGCTCCGCGGCGCCGCCGCCACCGTTGCATTCGCAACTTCGCGACTCCGAGCCTTTCACGAAGTTCGTGGGTGGAAGCCCCCGGAGGTTGCGCGGAGAACGCGGACACAGAAAGCGGAAGAAGATAGAGAGAAAAAATGGAGGATGAAAAGACGAGGGAAAGAGAAGAAGGGAGAGAGTTTGTTATTGCGCTTAAAGCTCGGAGGCCCACGCACTCGTCGAGTTCGTCACGTCCGCCGACATTAATCCGCTTCGGCGAGTCTCGCGTATATAAAAGGTAAAATGGAAAAGTGTATTTCTAAACTTTCCGGGGATTCGAATATTTTTCCAGCCTTCGGCTACTCACGCTCGCTTAAAGTATTGAAAGAACGAGCGAAAGCGTGGCGCGATAAGGGTCGAATCGAAGAGCATGGACGAACAAACGAGAGGGCTCATAGAAGATAATGATCGGTTGAAGAAAACATTATAATTTTTAAGTGAGAAATGTAAATTCATCGCTCTGTCCAATTCTCTCCGACATCTTTCTACTGGTTGAGACTAATGTCTACGTTCATATCAGGTTGTTTCGTGTTTCACACTGCCGCGTCGCCGAACATTCCGTGAGTAGAACAAAAAGCTTAATGACGGAATCTCGTTTCAGTTCGACAACGAACGAGTCAGCCTGCCTACCTATAATGCGACAGAATATAAAATCCGCGCTCGGAAAAGCAATAACGCGAGCGTACCGTTCAATTACTATTCAAATAACCCCCGAACTGAAACGGCTTGAGGGTGGCTTGAATACCGTGATATTGTGAGCCCGTTGATATTGAGCGACCTACACCCCCTTTCCTCGCACGATGATGACACGCCTGTCGACGATACCGTACCGTAATCTCATTGCATCATTAATGTCTCTATATGCAAATAATAGCCACAAATAATTTTGTAGCCCCCGAATAATCGCGCGCGCAACCCCACGCAAGTTAATAATTGATTCGTAAATTGACTTCGCTCAGGTGCGCTCAATTCGGAGGCAAATATCCGTACTTCGCAACGACGCAGTACCACAAATACTAATTTTACACTTTACACATGCACGTTGCTCATTTCACTTTTTACGCCTTCGGTATGTAAGAAACTCCATCGAAGCCACCGTGAAAAAAGAAATTATCTCGCGATAAATGCTCCGACGCGACGTCAGGAGGATTAGGAAAAAGTGAATAATTTCGAATTACCAAGAAACCAATAACGGAGAACCAACCGAAGTAGACAAAATTTGCATCGCAGAATGGCTGATGTAACGGCGCTTATTAATAGTACTGTCGAGTACTTGATGAAGCTTCGTATTCCAGTTTCCCGTGGAGGAATTTTTCGAATAAGTCTTCGTTGACGTCGGTGAGGAAGTCGTGTCCATCGTGCCTGAGGGCTCATTCATTCATCGCTCCATTACAATGGCATCGTGATAGGCACGGAGAAGGGTGGTGAGGCGGTTGGAGCGCGGCAAATGTGACCGCACCATTCACGTTGGTGAAAGACGAAATACCCGCGCGCTTTGGTCTAGGCTGCCGCGCGCGATGGTCTCGTTCCGGAAGCGGGTGCACGAAGGCCCGCTTCCGGTCTGGTTTCGCGAGTCAAAGGAAGAGGGGCCCGTTTCATCCGCTTCGAACCGGTTTCAAATGACTCGCCGCGGCGCTGGCTGGGCTACCGGCTCACGGGGGATCGTTAATTACAAAACGTTGTAACGCCGCGGGTCTTTTCCACGGCCGTTAATGAGGCATGCCCGTTGACGCGCCGGGATTCAGAAATTTTGTCCTTCGATTTTCGGAAAGATCTCCACCGGAAGCAAGCCCCAACAGCCGAATCGAAATTTCAACGAAGAATGCCCTTGCGAGTCGCGCCAAGGAACCACGGGCCAGGGTGCACCTGGCATTGTGCGAAGAGCACAAAGGTTAGGAAAAAATCAAGGACGAATTTTTACGAGAGATTCGAACCGATCGTGGCAGTGCCTGCGCAAAAGATGGAACATTGTTCGAGATAATTGAGTCTGGCTCGTTAATGGATTTCAAGGCGACCCGCGAAGAGGAACCGAATCGGATCCATTCACGATAGACCCCGACTGTTTCAAAGAGAACTCCAGTTTAAGTATACATGCGAAATACCAGTATCTCCGGTATTCGCCTTTAAAGTGGACTTCCCTTAAAAGGTGTCACACGTACGCGCGTGCACACCAGCGTAAACGAGACTCGGATCCGAAACTAAAAGCAACTAAAAGCGGGTCTGGCCCTGCACCCTTTGCCCGCTACTCTTCCGCGGTATTTCAACTATCTTATTCGTCCTATCCTCAAGGCGTCCCCGCTCCTTTAAACTCTCCCGCTAAATAAAGTCAAGGGACGTTTAATTTACATACGTTTATCCACCCTCGCCCCTCTCCAACCCTCGTCACTTCCGGGAGGGTTCTCGCGAAGTATTTCGCTACTATGCCATCCTCGTGCCATCCTCTTCCTCTTTTCTTCTTCTCTCTATCTAAGCTTCTCTCCTCTCTCCGTCTCAATCTGTGCGTCTTTCTTTCGCGTTCTCGGCGCGTCTTCCTCTCGTTCTCTGCGATGACCCTCTCCAGACCTCGTCCGGCAACCTCCCGCGGGGTACGCGCGTGCACGATCCTCTTGGTACTTTCCAACCCCTTCCAACCCTTCGCTCTTCTTTCTCGCCCTTCTCTCCCAGTTAACTACTCCTCCTTACTCTCTACACTTGCTCTACCCCCACTCCTCTCTCTCTCTCTCTCTCTCTCTCGCTCGTCCTCTTCCTCTCGCCCGTCTCACTCCAGGCCGAAAACTCGCTGACCCAATTTCCAACGAAACTGCATTGCGTGTCCTACCTGCACGCTTGCACCTACCGCATTCGAAGCTGCACCCTCCACTGCCACCTACATCCCTCATCCCTCTCGTTCCTCTTCCACTCTGCACCTTCTCCTCCTCCTTCTTCATTTCTCTTCGTCCCTTTCCTCGCCACTCCTCGACCGCACGCGCGCGCGCGTGAGTGCGCGACGTACGCCCACCCTGTCTCGTCCCTCTTTTACGAGACGTTAGGGGTCGAAAGAGGGCGAGGAGAGAGGTGGAAGGGGAGGGAAAAATCTGCCGTTTCTTGCACCCCGCTTAGTACGAACACCGTCGTGGAATTTTAGAGGGGATGCGACGAATTGCCGTATGGGGCGAGATGAAGAATACAGAGATGGATAGATAAATAATCATATTTGATTGTAGCTCGAAACACAATTCCAATGAGACACCCAACTAAGAACAAAACTATACACTCGTCTGACCACACTTAAGATTTATAAGTTTGTACGAAACATAAAGTAAGTAAAAAAAAATAAACTGAAAGTGAACACACGAGGAATGAAAATGGACCTACAATTTGCGATTTGTTGATTGAAGTCTAATTGTAAGAGCACAAGTCGAACCAAGAGAGAAGAGGAAATATGCGTGCGTTCAGTAGTTATACCGAAAACAAAAATAAAGCTTGAATCTAAAAGAAAGAAAAGAGAGAGAGAAAGAATAAGAGGGAAGTGGAGGAATGAAGGAGCAGAGAAATCGAACGCCACGCGTTCTCCGTTAGCGATGCGGGCATGTGAGAAAGTCGAGGGATGGAGAGAGTGGAAATTCGCGGGATTCACCTCCAGTTTTCCTATTCCTTCTTCTCCTCCTCGTCCTCCTCCTTTTACCTCTCTCGCCCTTGTGGATGATCGAAGCGAATGAGCGAAGTGTGAATTATGATTCCGTCGGCACTCTGAGTACTCGACAGCCGCGAGCACGTATAGAGGGGCTGTAAAGAGAGAGTTTTGATAGGAAAGTTTTATCGCGCCTGCCGTTCCGTTTATTTTGTATAGCGCCGGCATTTGAAGAGAGGAGGACGAGGACGTTGACAGGGCTGCTCTATGGTTTGCTGTTCACAAACGCGCGTTACCATACGCTGTTTTGAGAAGACCTTCGGAGTTGAATTTATATGAATGTACGTAACGAGAGGCCGGTGAATCCACGAGTGGCATGGATCTTCACGGAAAAAGGTGCCTCGAATGACAACGACAGTGGTACTTCATTGTACTCTAAGATGAAGTCTCCTAGAGCACCCAGCTTACATGACAAACACAAACGATCCAAGTGCACTTGCGAGTAATACGAGGAACTTGGCAGAGGAAAACACTGCAAAATACATCCCGAATTAAGGAAGTAACATTACACATCTGACGGAACAAGGAGAAGAAGAAAACAGAAAAAACAAGTTATAAGGCTGATTTCAGTTAACAATGCTGAGAGAGTTGCGCGTTATAATATCGTTTAGAAACCCCAAGTTTAAAGCTTGCTAAGGTTTATACTAGATTTGACATTTTCCGGCGGAGCATGAAAGAGAGAAAAAGAGGAAGCTTAATAAGAGGTCGTTCACCTAATGACGACGCCTTCGCACGCGAATTTTACGACATCAAGGCGCATTTAATTGGCAAATCGCGGTTACGCGCGTTGTCCTCACATTCTCAGAAGTTAGTTGACGCGCAAGACAAGTACTTCGCGGATGATGCTCGATCGGAACCGGTCCCCGAACCTTTTGGGAAACTCGACGCTCGCGTCTTCGCGTTCTCACGCCCGTTACCTCGCGTCCAGTGGCGAACGTGTTCGTCGAGATCTATAAGGCTCTTCGGAGCGCGTCGGCTAAAATGGCGTGGCAGGGTGAAATATTATTAATTCTCGATTTGCATATGCCCGGCAGCACATTAAATATATTCCATTTAAACGTGTTTCGATACACGGGTCCGACCGTTGGCCGTGTTAAAGTAGATCCTCGAAGTTAATGCTCTAACGAATTAATTAATTCTCCGACATTATGTATTTTAATATTTCCATCACGAGGTGAATTTAATTAACGATCAACCCTGCGATGCTCGAACGGCCGGTGAAGCGCGTTGTTATTAAATTTTACTCTACTAGCTGAAGCACGCGATCAACCGGAAGACGCGAAGAGTTTGGAATCGAGTGTGTCGCCGAACGAAGAAATCTTGGGAGATACGATATCGTCGAACGTCGCTATTCTCGTAGAACATACCTACGCCATCAACACTAACAATAAGATAAAAAAAAACGCGCGATCGATATCAAAGATCTTGGATTGCGAATCGTGGTATGGCCTCTAATTACCGCATAGAGAGATCCACACGTGCGATCGGGGCTCGAGCAACGTCCCTCGTGCAACAACTTTTAATTGCGACTTTCCGATTTCGCCAGACGAGAGTAACGCACGTCTCACGCGTCGAAAGGCTATCGACGAGATTCGCAGAACGTTTCTACGAGAGGAGCCGAAGCCGGAGAACGAGAGAAAAGAAAACGACAAAGAGGCAAAGGATGTGGTGGGATTGTTAAGGTGTTACCGAACCGTATCCGCCAGTGGAACAACCGATAATTCGAGTTTCGAGCCAAGAACGCGATTCGCACCCGTACCGCCTTCTTCTACCACCCCGGTACCCGAGGCCGAAGTGTCATGAAAGGTTAACCGTAGTTGAGAACGAGTTCACCTTAAGTTAGACTTCAATTTCAGACCCCGTGCTACGGTGGTAGTCCCTGCAGTTTAATGACCTTGCTAACTCGGACGGGCTTTTCCATTATTAGTTTGCCCAGGGGTAAACTCACCTGTCTACGTGCCTCTCATTCGCGAGAAAAGCAGGATAGGAGGACATGAGGTGGCCTGCTGACGAACCTGCAAGCTACGCGGCATCCTCGTAACATTCTAATACTGGATACCGTAGGCGTACCACTGTAAAAAGCGCGAGGATTATAAACCAGCCACATTTCTCCGATCGTTCACCCTCTTCGGTTCACGTGACGCGACTTCTGTCAAACACATCCAAAGGTTGAGCGAAATTCGCGAAATTCCTTGGGCGAATACAATTGAAAAGCTTCAGCTATGTACCCAGGGAAGAACTCCTTGTTGTCTTTTCTCGTTGCCACTCGTTCTATAAAATTTCCAAAAAAGAATAACGAAGTTCCATTAATATTAAGAAAAAAAACACTTTCTCAACCTTGAGAAAAGACTCGAGGGAAATAATGTAGCATCTTTTGGAGTTACATGGAAGGTCAAAAATAGAAATAATTTCACGAGGAGGGAATATTCTTGGAATACACGAGAAGCTGCGTGAGAAATCGCGCGAGGGATGTTTCAATATCGTCCTTCGCGCCCTTCCGGAGTGCTAAATAAAGAATTTCAATCGCGGGATAGAGTGGCGCGGGCGACAGGTCGAGAGTTAGCGATGCGCATGGCGCCCTCGCTTATCAAACTTTTATATCGCGCCCGTTAGGCCCGCCGGTAATGCAGAGTTAAAGGAGGACGCAACGTCCCCGGTAAGATCAAAAGGTCAGGTTTATTTGTCCTCGGAGAGCAGTGCGGTTCCTTTTAGCCTCCCCAGCTACTTTGCTTACGTATTGTATGGCGAACGAATGTAGAGTACCCGAAAAGCATCGTCCGAAGCGTGAGCCTAGTGTTGCCTTACTTTTCCCATATACGTATTCAGCCTGCTATATTCACCGTGCTAAAAAATGGGAGAACTTCCTGCGTATACCTGTTTAGTGGCTCCCACGGGTAACACACGGAATGAAAGCACTTTTTGTTTATAGGTGAAAGGAGTTTTGAACAATTTGAAAAACTACGTATATCGGTACCATTCTGCAATTTTCTTTTTTAACTAACGAGGTTAACCCTGGTGTCCATAACCGTGACACCCGAATAATTTTAGTAACATTTCTACAGATGTTTTTATGCAAAGTTCTTCTTTTGGAGATGGACGTTTTTGACATCTAAAATCTCATCGAGATAGTGCGAATAATAGAAACATTTACGCGCCTAACGCTTTCTTCGTGTTATTTTATACTGCGAATGCTTTTTAGGCGCTCTTCTATAATCGTAGTATCTGGGTTCTTATAGTGCATTTTGTGCACGATACATTGGGCCAAATGTGAAATAAAATGAAAATAGTTTAGAACGATTGCATGATTTGTGTATCGCAACATTCGTTCCTCTGTAAGTAACACCAGGGTGCATTAGTGCCCTGTGTTTTCGATTCCACTTTCAAGAACATAGAGAGAGGCTTTACTGTAGAACGTAATTGCATCGGCTTTAAATTTCACGACTTTACCTAAAATATTAAAAAATATTGAAAAATGTATTATACGTATATTTTAGGAAAAATGGTGAAATTTAAGAGCGGTCGAATGACGATGTATATAGGAATTTCTTAATTTTATTAAATCGGCGAACGTGTACCGAACGCATATGTACGCCCATGATCCGTCCACCAGAATAGCTTTCACCGGACGCTCATATGCACCCATAGGTCGAAGAATTAAGGACAGCGTGAGCAGAAAAAATCCGAAAACAGATCGTCTTGCTTTGATTTCGCGTGGCGTCGTCGACCGTAGAAGAAAAAAATTGTTGTTCCTCAAAGAAAATTGTTGTTCTCGTGTAACTGCGCAATCTTCTCCGACAATCCCAGCAGATTCTCTAGTCCTCGGATCTCACACGACCGATTATTTCTCCTCGCGTTGCAAGACTGGAACTCTGCTCTCGTCAACGTCGATGAGCCAGCATTCCTACGAAGTCTTGAGCATGATCGTTATCGCACATTTTCCACTATTATGAAACTCCGGTGGAAAAAATCGGTTACTTGCTTTGAGAAGCAAGAGAATTGAAGAGGCCATGCATAGGCGGCGCCAGAACTATTCATGCGGGTGGGCCACAGGTGGGCCATATTTACCTCTACGGTCGAACTTGTACCTGTTTTTTTTGTTTTTTTTTTCATTCAATATTAATTGTAGAATTTTAATTATAACAATAACTTCATATAAAAAAAGCTGAAAGCTTAGACAGAATAGGACAGCATAATTATTCTAAAATTTTCTAAAATTTTAGGATGGGCCAAAGGATGGGCCAGCGTATTTTTAGGTGGGCCAGGGACTTGTTGCCGCCTCTGCAAGTAGATGGAGTTACGTAAGATTTTTTGAGAAAGTGATTTCGATGACTGTTTCAGTTTCCTGGGTATTAACTTAACACTTCGACAAATCGAAACATCTAAATAAGTCACTCCCTTTACGGTCGTGCCTAAAAAAACTAGGAGCTAAGAAAAGTAGTAAGGTCGCACTTACCCCTGTGCGAAAACCGTTTGTTCCAACCTACTCAAAACTTTAGATTCACGACATAACTCCTTCGTCCACTTGCCCCTTCAATTGCATTTCTGGCAAAGCTTTCAGATAAGGTCTTAATCGGTCCGATATTATTTCATCTTACACGCACTGTAATAAGCACTGGTCTCGCTTTCCGCTTGGACGAGAACAGGAGCGAGCGCGGTTGAATGGGATCGTTAAAATCTGAATAATTAAGTCGTTGCGGGCGAATCGGAGGGTATCGGTTCCCAGAGATATCGGCACTCCGCCTATTGGCATACGTCAAATGAAATTAACGCGAATGTCACTTGCTACACGTGACAGCTGAGCCATTAATAGCGAGAGTTCGAGGTACACAATTCGAATGGACTCGGTGGTAGAGGGGTGGGTTAGGGGCGACACTAAGCAGTGCTACGTCCTCTAATTTAAGCCACATCACAAGAGCTGCTCACCCCTGATTAGCCCTGGCAAATGATCAGTAATACACGCCACGTACAGGTGAGCGGATCACCCTCGGCAAACGTGAGCTATTTGCCTAACAATGGGAGGACAGTAGGTGTAATTGCGGACGGAGGAGGGAAGGAGAATGATGCTGGCCTAATATTAATAACACGATCGATTCGCTTATCATTTGGCCCGAATGTTTCACAGAATCGGGTGCATCATCGGAGTCGACCCTATCCGCATCGGTCAAAATTATGGAATCACTTTGGATCCGCTTTCTCGAAGGGAGCAAGGAGTTTTCGAAAGCTGCTTGATAAGCTATCGGATGGTATACTCCGTACCTAATTTAAGAAATAAATAGGATGGACGAAGATCGCGGTGCAATTATGGGGATGGGAATACGTCGA
The DNA here is from genome assembly GCA_944319695.1 of Tiphia femorata. NCBI lineage: Eukaryota > Metazoa > Arthropoda > Insecta > Hymenoptera > Tiphiidae > Tiphia > Tiphia femorata. Next base: position 11,465,604 of record OX090902.1, read on the forward strand.
TGGTATGGACGCGAAGGTACCATTCGTCTGGCGTCTAATTGCACAGCGCGGTTCTGTACATCATCTGTCTTATCCGCGCGCATCCCCAAATATACTAATTTGTATTCGTAGCAGTTTCCTCGGTGCATTTCGGTGCAAACCGAGTTATCGTTAAATTTCAAGATGCTCGTTAGACTTGGTTAATTTCATCCGAGCTTGCCAATTCCGGGGTAACTCCTCGAGTTTATTTGGCCAGTTATGGTGAGTCGTTTGTCTTGTCGCCAATATCTACGATTGTGCCCGCGATATGCGAAGGAAGATTTTGCTCGAGGAACATCTGTCGTGTATCATAATTATTTACAAAGATTCGGATTGTAGTCGCTTAGTTACCTACCTATTGCCTAGACATATTTGCATTTTAAGAAGCAAACGTGCGTTCAGTTGCTGAAGAAGACACTCTCGAGAAAGATATTGCTTTATAGTACTGCAACATTTGTTTGAAAATGTCTGTCTCCGGAAAAACTGAAGTGGAATCAAACGTTTTGGATCTTCGATTACTCGAATAATTTACACGCATCGCCCTCGGTGATAAATACCAATTTGTAAGTAATAAAATATCCATTTTTCCATTTCTCGAGAACGCACAACTTGCAATTCAATTCTAGGGTAAACTGAACGTATATTTTTCAGCTTATCTTAAATTCAAACTTTTATCCCTAGAGCTACGAAAAACACTTTGTCCCATAGACATAATATACCTAGACTGCGCGTTCTCCCAAATTTCAGGAGTGGGGGTAGAGCTCACGTAGAAAAGGATGCACTCTGTTTTGGTGTCTGTGCGTTCTCTCTTGCTCTCGCGCGAAAGGAAAACGTTTAGATTGGCAACTGTTTTCCCGTATCCCTCCTCGCGCGAGAGCGAGAGAGAACGCACAGACACCAAAACAGAGTGCATCCTTTTCTACGTGAGCTCTACCCCCACTCCTGAAATTTGGGAGAACGCGCAGTCTAGGTATATTATGTCTATGCTTTGTCCTTTACAATCAGACCCTACACATTTACACATACGGAGCAAATGATCGCTATTTAATAAAGACTCACGATTTATTACGTAGAATTATGGGGTAATCTATCGCCCTGGAATTTTGGTCTCTATTCGAAATTATATGTATGCATATGCTATGGAAACAATTAGTTACTGAAAGTGTTCGGTTTCTAAGAGAAGCTTTTCGTCGAAGTACTTTGTTTACGAAGGAGTTTGTTTGGTCGCACCGGTGCACCACTAATTGTCAATGGTGCGAATGACCAAGTGACGAGGACATGGATATTTTACGAGATAACGTAAGGGAAGGATATCAATCGTTCTTCATGGATCGTACAGTGAAGTTTTCGGGATTAGCACGGGAGTTACCTGTTTTCTTCCTGTCGTATTAAACAAACAGTTTTTCATCCAATTGTAATGTGTGTCTATGCGCGTGTTTCGCATTCGTGTTCGCGTTCGTGTCCATTATTCCAATACAAATTAAATATTTCGCGAACGTGCCTTCTCACTTAAAGTAAAATCTCAGCGCGATATAAGCGCGTGGTGATGTATTGTTTATTTATATTTTTTACATTTACGTAAGTCTTCCAGCAGAAAGGAATCTCATGCTACTGCACTACGGGTTGATCAGCCAGATGCAGCCAGATGTTGAAGCGCATTGCAGCGCCATCTCGCGATAAAAAGACGTTGCGTCAATGCTGGTCAATGCAACAATGGAAACGAATGGAAATACACTTCCATCCACGTAAATTCCGTCTCTTTTAGCTGAAATTACCAAAATATATGTCATGCTGAGAACACAAGCAGAGTAAAAACTCGGTGAGCTATTTTAATCAAGAATATTGAGTGCTAACTAATAGAATCTCTGCAACACAATTTGGAGCAATTTTTACATTAATGGTAAAAAGTGTACATTACGTACAGTTAAGAACGAATAATTCGAAAAATAAACTAATCATAATGACACATTCAGTATATATTTTTTAATCTGACTATGAGTTCGTGTATACAAATACACAATCAGCAAATGTTCTTTTAATCACCGTTGATTAATTATATATGCAATTATGTATTCGTATGTGCTGTCTACAGTGACGTAATTTAAGTATGTGTGTATTCGATTTCCGTCTATACCTTCTGCACGGAAGTTGAAGCGCTGTAGTCGCAAAATCTTTCTAGGTTGGGTTTTCATGGCAAGCACGTTCCTACAGTGGTAAGAAACATATTTTCCCGTTAGCAATAACATTTTAGAGCGTAGCGAAACATATATATTTTGTACCAACATTCGTATATTTATATCATTTTGTACGTAATTGAAAGTGGTTTCAAAACAAAAACGAAATATAAAAACAATTGCATTAGAAAACTTACATCCCTACACATGGACAAGAATGTCAATATCAAAATTTATTGATTTTGCTTAAGTTCACATTAAATTCTTTTCTGAAGTGAAATACGGTAATATTATATTTCTTAACAGGAGTTTTCTGTAAAGAGCTTATTAATCTTGTTGCTATAATAAAATATGTAATAGGCAGAAACTGTACATATTTACATTTTGTGCATGCAAACTTTCATAATTGAACACTATCTTAAATTTTCGTTTTAATTCCATTCAAGTAAGCCACAATGCAGATATTTGTGAAAACGTTAACGGGTAAAACAATTACCCTTGAGGTAGAGGCTTCTGATACAATCGAAAATGTGAAGGCAAAAATCCAAGACAAAGAAGGAATACCACCGGATCAGCAACGATTAATTTTTGCCGGCAAACAATTGGAAGATGGTCGTACTCTTTCTGACTACAACATACAGAAAGGTACGTACGATTGTCCGATCGTAAAAGGAATTACGGCAAATTATCTTAATTATAATTGCATATGATTTGCTTATATGGAACGATGACTAACAATGTTATTAATGATTCTTCCAGAATCTACTCTACATTTAGTACTTCGTCTTCGTGGAGGTGTTATCGAACCTACTCTACGCATCCTTGCACAGAAATATAATTGTGACAAAATGATCTGTCGTAAATGTTATGCTCGCTTACATCCACGTGCAACCAATTGCCGCAAGAAGAAATGCGGGCATACAAATAATATTCGCCCCAAGAAGAAGCTAAAATAAACTACACAATTACATTCTGCTTTCAAGATTTGGAAAAGTATTTTTCAAACAAAAACAAAAACAAACATGAAATTGAAGAACTTGTATTTCTTACTTCACGGTATAATAAAGTAAAGCTCAAGTAAACATTTCTTTTATTTGTAATATCACATTTAATTTAACAGATTTTATACTAACTACTGCAAATTAATAATCCTAATATGGAGTATAATAAACATAATTCAGATACATAAACATAATAATATATATACAAATAAAAATTGGTCAATTGCAAGTATATAATAATTGGGTTTGTATTTCTTTTATCTACACACATATATATGTACAATATGAAAATATGCATACACATCTTTAATAAGTAATACTTAAACGTAAGAAATTGAACTACATTTCATTATAGCTACTGTTGACTTACATAATTTTCATAAAGATTCATATCATTAGTATTTGGTGCAGCACCGCCTATCTGTGTAGTGAGAAATATTCCATAATATGAACATATATCAAAGGAGTATAATGAAATTATTCTATTTTTATTTTTACATACCGTAGCTCTGTTCACATATTGTTGGTAAATACATGTACTTGTGTCATTCACTATAGGTACAATAGTCATAGTATATGTTGAATCAGGAAATAATGTTTGCTGTATTAATTTTGCACGCAGTTTCGTCTGATCTGTTGGGTATGTTGCATTACTGCCTACTAACACATACCTGAAACACATTACATATATTTAAACAGTTATCTAAGAAAATTATGTCAGGATACACGCACAGAATAAATACCTTTTATATAAAACAATATCATTTCTTTTTGGATATTCTGGTTGAGTCCCGTATACAGTTTTCATACATGGAAACAATGATTCAAACGAAACAATATCAGAATTTTCTTTTAAAGTAATTAATTGTGAATCGAACATTTGTTGATGACTTTCATCTTCATCTGAAGACGAAGCTTCGCTCGAACTGCAAATAGAAAAAGTACTTTTTTATTATAATCTCTTAATCAATTTTTCCTAATAAAGATAAAGTTAAGTGATTTTATACGTAAAGTACATCGAGAAAATAATCAAATTTTATTTAGTTCATTATGCTAATATGAAATTTCTATTGAGACAAAGATAAATTTACTTCCTAAAGTAAAGAAAACTACAGTAAAACCTGTTTTTGTGCGGGGGATAGGGACCGCATAAAGAATAAATATCGCGTAACTTCATAAGGTTTTCGTTTGCAACACACATTTTAAAAAAACTTTTTATGTGGTAAATGGAAAAATCGCATAAAAACAGGTCCTACTGTACTGTCAACTCTACTTAATTCTAAACTAATATAGAAGACACGTTGACTACCTGGCACTAGATGTTGTGCTACTTGTACTACTCTGCCCAGTCATTGATGGATTCTTCATACTCAAATTTTTATTTCCTGTATCTTCTCTGCGTCTTCCTGGTCTTATTCGAACAACAAAAGGACTGAAGCTTGTAGTGCAATGTGGCATAAAATCCCTAACCGAATGACTTATCTGATATGCGTACACTTCGGATAATACCGACAATTCATATGGTCTAAAGATAGAACGATATTACAATTATGTACATTTTCATATTTCAAACTAAGAATAGAAATTCTTTTCTCCTTGATTATAGAAGTGTACCTGTGATAATCATAATACACATCGATCATTTCTTCCATTGAATTTTGTACCTGAACCATTTCAGAACATGTTTTTGTTATTTCATTCATAGCATATGGAAGACATTTCAATACATTTTTATCCCACCACTGTGTCAAAACTTTTGATCTGCGAGAATATTTGCAAGCAGGTTTATGATGAAGATAATAGTCAGTTATCAACTCCCATATAGGAGGTCTACCTTCTTCTGGTATAAACAAGCCTAAAAAGACGATAGTATAAATTTGCATTCTGTATTGCCGCTAATCTACTTTCTTGTTATGTACCTAGAAATAAGTTAATTGTGTGTTGTTTTTCTTGATCGCTAAATGTGTTGCTATAGTATCTGCTTAATGTTTGCATAATATCATTGCCTTGACTCGTCCATGGTGCTGTTTTCCTAAATTTTTCAGCATATAATAAAAAAGATGTTTTCAAAGTGCATCAATCATAGTATTTTACCTGTAAGTTTTGATTCTATGTACCAGCTGTGAACCACCATATTGTAAAGCTAACGTATCTCCATGATCTTCATATAACTCTTCTAACATTCTCACACAGTCTGAATCAAATTCAAGCTTAGGTGATTCCAGTACGCCCAAAGCACATAACTGAAATCCTAAAGCACATTTTCCTATTGCGAATTGTGCTGTGTTAGTTCGGTCAAGACAATCTACACAGTTTGTCCTGATGATGCCTGTTTGTACTAAACCCTTTTTACTAAAACACTCTTTCACTTTGTCTTCAATGTGTGAGAGATGGATGAATTTATTCGCTTCCGTTACTCGATTAACATCCATCAATGTTCTGAAAATTAAATATTTGTTACATTGTGTTTTGCTATTGAATATTCTAATATTTATTATATCATACGTGCTGGTTGATATTGCTGGATTTGAAGTTGTTTTATGAAGCTTCCTAGAGTTCAAATGTTGAGATACAAATAAATTTCTCTGACTATAATATGGACTGCGTGACTGAAATATGCCTGTTTTCAACACAGCATTATATGCTATATTTGCTAACCGTCCCATAACATTTACTTTCTTTCTGTAATGTCAAATTGTGCATTTAATCATCACATATTTTAGGCTTATTAACCTGCCAATATTTACCTTTTATTCATTCTTGCCATGTCAAAACATATGTACTGTATATGATGTTCAGGTGGTAAAAATTGATTTAGGTACTTAATAGCCATACTTAACTCTTCGCTTAATGTACTTTCATGTTTTTTCTTCTCTCGCTTTTTAACGAGATTTAATATTATAATAGGTGAACCATATCTCTTTAAAAGTTGATTAAAATGTGCACCTAACAATCAATTCATTATGTATAAAATCTTCAGGATGTATTCTAATGAAAACATCTCTTACCAGCAGTCTCAACATAAGGGTCAGCTAGATCACAAATAATCGTAGGTTTCGGTACCATTTTACTGACATCTTGACTCCAATGTCCAGGCACTGATCCACGCATTTGTACAAATGAGCTAAAATTTCCTTTGTTCAAAGAACTTACTCCAAAGTCATGAACAATCTGTTCCGTTTCAACTTCATTTGCTACGTCACCCTTTAATAATTAAGAAAAGTATAAAACACTTGAATTACATTATGTTTGACCATAATCACGTAAAAGACATACATCAAAATTTGCCCCACGCTTCAAAAATCTTGTGCCTGCATATTTATTACTTCTTCTGGCTATGATAGTAACATACATAGATCTTCCAAAAATACTAACATTTGATTGACCAATAAATCCATGAATTATGTATAAAACCCAATCCCGATGTAAATCCTTTTCTATAGGCTTTAAGAGGTGGGAGTTCCACACAAAGCGACGATGTGGATTACTACGTATGCCATAATCAGTTGGTTCTCCTGAATTCCTAAAAGCATATTAATCAAATATCTATCATATACTTGTTCTGTTAAATGAAACAATTACAAACCGATTGCGTTGAGATTTCTTTCTAAATGCCCAAATGTTGAAGAGATCTTCTGTATCTGTGTTGTCACTATGTCCATAGAAATTGTCATCGGGTATATTAGGTGTAATATGTATTGGTGGAGCCATATTACTTTGTAAAGTGTGTGTCAAGTCATAAGAATAACTAAAATAAAAGTTGCTACTAAGGTCAATGCTTTGAAACATTTTTACGTATCTTTGCTCATCTGGATGAAATAGGCGGACACTTTCTGTTGGTATATATATCATTGATGTATCTTCTACTTTGTATATAGTATGATGTCCAATCAACGCTACACGCCGACGTTTTGTAACCAATATTATGTAGTACCCCTCCAAGAAACGAACAAACCCTTACATAAAATATATTTTTATGAAACATTTTAAACGTATCCTAACAAAAATGATAGATCTAAAGATTTATTATTACAATTTGAGAATGTCAATGTAAAATTCACTAAGTTTGTATAATGTGTAAAAATTATTTAGTACTCTACACCCAGCATATTGTGCTCAATACATCATGCTTAATGTAGTTCAATAATATCGCAGACACAGTGTCATGCGGACGTGGTGTAATATCAAATCATGCGCTTGATATACCTACCACAACAAAGTACGATAAACCAAAAATGTGAAATTATTATTCTGTTATAAGTTATTATACAATATTTAGTTTTATGTTATAGATATGTGCTGTTTCAATTTTTTGTTTAAATCGTCATTACCAGTGATACATTATATACATCATTAACACATTGTTGTTAAATGTGCTATAATCTTGCTAAAATAAGCGATGTGATTTTATTTCTTTACTTCTCTATGCAAAGTCACGCATGGTCTGCACATGATCACTATTTCACTGATATGGAGTGCACTAGATTTTTAAGCATTCAAAATATCTCTTAAAGACATATTCAAATTCTCTCACGCTAATAATATATGCAACAATAAATTCAGTCTGTGTTTTATATGTTGCAAGAATATTCAAACATAAATAAGAATGAGTAAATACGTACTGCTGATTACATTTCCTAACAAGAATTGTTTGATAATAGATGTACAGAGATACAATTAATTCTCGAAGTAAAGAGCTCAATGGGCCTTACCAAGAAGACCAAAAGCTGGTACAATTCTGGGAAAAGTATCTCGTTGCCACATATTCTTCCAGGTGAATTTAGTTTGAGTTGGTTTGTGCAGCCGCTTTTGCAACTCTTGCTGCTCAGGCTCCTCTGATATACCCTTGTTGGGTGCAGGTTCTTTATTATTGTTGCCTTTGTTAGCAAGCAAACATAAGTAAGCGAAGTCTATTATAATACAATTAATACTAATTCCAATATAGTACTGTTAGTATCCGACAGATTCTTGTGACAAGCATTAATATAATGGATATATCGTAATACAATTTGTTAGCATAGTTTTTTATTGCAAATAGGATTATCGATAATTGAGGAGCCTAAGCGTAAAAATGTTTAATTGCTTTTACGTACGTAACGGTGAGCAGCATTGTGTATATGATTACATGTATAGATCCAACTGTGTAGTACATGATGATGCTTATATAAACAATTCACATGCACTACAAAAGCTTACACGTGTCATGTATAAATACATGCAATTATTTTACACATACCTGGTTCTTGATAGGAAAATATATATTGACGTACAAACTTACCAACAATTCCAAAAGCTGGCACAATACGTGCTACTCCACCAGCATTATTTCTTTGCCCACTACGAGTGCGATTGCCCATATCTATCATAGTGACAAGATCCTGTATTTCATCTTGGGTATACTCTCTTTTATCATCTACTACGACTAATTCTCTTGATTCCATACGATCAATTTTTAAAACGCGAAAGCGCGTAAAGGTATTATTTGATCCCATCAAGTAAAACCGCTAAAAATAGTATTACATTTTAAATCCTCATTCTCTTAAATGTATAAATAGCTAGACGAAACAATGGACAATTTATAACAGTCTTTGAGTAGCATTAAAATGTAATCAATGTGAGGATTCAATAGACGATTTATCAGTAAAAACTAAAATCAATTGTATTCGAAAGGAATTGTAATCAATTTTATTTATTGTAGAGATGTAGTTTTTACATATAATTGAAAAATTGTTAATGTAACCTTACAGATATCGTTTCGTAAAGTGCAATTTTTTGTACAGACGATATAATAGGATGAAACGCTATATTTCCATTCGTGCACTCTTCCATGTTTCCAATCTTCTTGAAGCACCAGAGAATATTTAAATACCTATACACTACGAGTTGAAATGACAACCACCATCAATTCACGATGATTCACGATTCACGCGAAATTTCACATGGAACACCGAGAAGAGATTGTCAAAAAAGAAAAAAGAGTGTTACCACCAGTAACTATAGATAAGACTCCCAATCACTGTGTATTTGGTCTACCTCCCCGTTTGAGGCAGTGATTGCAAATTCCCGTATACAATTTGCGAAATAATTTTAGTTCGTGTAAATCACGGAGTTATTGTAGATGGCAGCACAAAAAGAAAATTTGTAGTAAAGGAAGGTCGCAGTGGTTACCCTACCAGCCCAAACTTTAATAATATTAATATCAATTAATATGGATTTTCAAGAGACAACGTATTATAAAATTTTAATATGTTTTATTATAATGGCTGCAGAATTTTATACGATATATTCGTACAAGGACGTAGGAAAACTGCAGAAAAACATACGTCACTGTCCTGTGTTTGTATAAACATAGAATATAAATAGAAGTAGAAATATATGTATATTGAAATATAAATATAAAATGTAAATAAAAATATAAATAGAAATAGACATAACATCTTACGGGATTTGGCGGCTCGGACCTGAATTACCGATGCAATGAAAATTTGCAGTGGTACCGTGGCTCTACCCATACAAATCGGAGGGATGAAGAACTAATTTTAAAAAGGATAGGGAGTCAAATAGTAGAGGCTGAGTATGCCAATCCAAATTTTTACCAAAAGATCACACTAGATTCTATTAACTAGAAACTATCGCTAAGCGCGTGCAGCTCTTGGCCTGAGGTGATCCTCGATGCAAAAGCATACAATTTTGTATCGAGGATAACCTGAGTTACCAGGTCTCACCACGCGGAGGTGGCTGCTTTGAGACCCGACCACCGGTGGTCCCTGCTTAGCAGGATTAAAAAGTAAACTACTCTAAAGCCTCGTATAGGCTCAATCAAACAAAGAATTGAATATCCACGTGAAATATATTTGGACGACTTTATGAAAAAGTCGTCCAAACATAAATCAAATGGATGATGAAGCTACCTCCCCGAAAGGAGAATAGACAGAATAATAAGTCTGTCGATTCACCTCTGTACAATATTTTACATCGATCTTCACAGTGTCGCTTGGCGCCAAGCGTATAACTTTCTAATCTTAACTTTTATCTTAATTAATTACAACTAATCTTAATAGTTAATCTTATTTAATTATAACTATAATCTTAACTAATCTTCAGTGTTGATTCTTAATGTGTCCCACGATGAAACGTTATCCTTATAACTAATCTTAACTTATCTTAATTATTAATTACAACTATAATCTTAACTATAATCTTAACTAATCTTCAGTGTTGATTCTTAATGTGTTCCACGATGAAACCTTTCTTATACTACATGAAGAAACCAAAAGAAATTGTGAAAAATTTGAATTGATATTTTAAAAAAATAATTGACTTGTAAAAGAGAAAGTGAAATGAAACTGGAACAAAAAACCGTAAAATTAGGAGACTGAAAAGAAAATCAAAACATCATTTGATGTTCAATAAAATTTAAAAATATGCAAAGTGTTGTGTGATTGAAAACAAGAGTTTTAAAAATCAATTTTAAGCGGAACATGCAAAAATTTGATGTAGCAGTGTCATAATATAGCATGCAATATGTATGTACGATACATAACCGGCTCACCAGTGTTGCACCATTTCTGAAAAAAAAAGAAAAAAAAATATTAACATAAATAATTTTTGGGAGATCAACGCGATAATATTCGATATTCAAACTTGTTTAAACACTCACTGTAAATGGCGTTGTCGAATGCCCGACAACCGGAACCCCCGGATCCCCCTCAACAGTAATAGATTGGGTTGACACTTTAAACAGAAGGCAAAAAGAAATGTAATCCAAATTAACGAAACGTAATAATTAATCGTAGAAGTTATCAAAACACTTACTGCAAACGATGTAGTCCTGCGCATGAAATCGCGAACACTGGATCCCCCATGGTAGGATAGGGCACACACACACGCACACACACTTGATACAAACACTGAAAATCAAAAAGAAAAAAAATGTAACCGACTGTTTCAATTGGTACAGGGTAGTAATACAGTGTACAAAATATCGAAATACTCACTGGAAATGTTTATATGTAGTGCTATAACACTTGGGACCCACACGTGTGGTAGCCCATGGCAAGTGACAGTGCCCGCGACCTCGGATGACCGAGGAGTTTACACACGCGACCTATTCGCTCGACGCGCGAGAGCGAAGTGATTAAATGTCGCGCGCCGCGTGCGTGTGACCCCCCACCACTCATCGCTCAGTCCGATTAGTCCCGATCAGTTCCGATATTAAGTTCGGGCGCGCTCGGGTGTGAGCTCGAGTGCTCTCGACAGCTCTCGGTACGCAACGACCGGAGAACTGTTTATATTTAACTATAACACATTCTTAACTGTTTCTTTCAAATTAACGCCGAAACTTCTATTTTTTAAACGTACGTTTATTATTCTCTGTCTTCTCTATCTATATTTACTGTATTATCTATCTCGAAATGAGAAGTCTAATAGATTTCATATTTCATATTACGTGTGTATCTATGCCAAATATACCTGCTTTACAATTATCGGGAAGTCCGATAATTATTCCCTTTTTAAAATGTCTCCTCCATGGATTGCAAACTCTCGTATATAATTTACAGACCTAATTTTATGTGTGTGTATAAACGTAAAATATAAATATAAATAGAAATATATATGTATCAAATATAAATATAAAATGTAAAAAATATAAATAGAAATAGAAATCGAAATATATATAGAAATGCACTGTATCACTATGTTTAAGCGAATTTAGTGCCTATATACATTGCACTGTCTAATTTAACTGCTTATAGTTATGCTATGCCACAGTACTTTTGTGCCTGTGTGATGTGACACTTACGGCAACCGCCATGCTGTGAACTCGTCTACGTGCTGCCATCTATAATAATTCCGAGTAAAAAGAGTACTATTACGGGTCCAAATTCCTACATAAAAGTTGTCTCCCTCTGAGTGTTACCAGCGCATCCTCTCCCCTGCTCTCCCCTTTCTTCTTGTGCTACCACGCTACCAGCGCTTCAAGCGGACAGTTCACTACCTAAAGACTAAGCATCCCCACCGCTCCCGGTGTCAGCGACGCAAGCGACCTCTACCACTGGGTCCCGCGTAACTGTGTGCTCACTGAATGCATTTGAGATTGTGGCTCCTATGGGAATCTCCAATAAGAGTGTCATGTAAAGGTAGGAAGATATTAGGCTTGTGCTTATTTATTAAACTAAGCACCTTTTTTTTCAAATACCGCATGTTATCCGGCAGTTTGAAATCTTAGAAAAATTTGATAGTTTTGTTCCACATTTATAAATTAGTGATAAAAACACCGTGACCTCCTGCGGGCCCTTATAGTTACGGAGCTGAGCTTTTCGAACATGTCAAGGATCCGCGGCAGGACGGTGGAACCACTGTTTACACGCATTCACACCCGCGCACCCGCGATCAAGTTTACTTTCTGCACGATTGTCGAGATAGGTACGCCGACTTATTTATCATCGGTTCTTCTCTTTTCAGTCTTTCATCTGACTTGGATACTTACCATGAAAACTGAACAGTTTAAACCAGTTTAAATCGACAAAAGTTACAAAGCTGTTATTGCATGGAATGTAAGTGTTATATTATTGGAAACTTCTTAAAACGCATTATATTTAATTCAAAATTAAAACATCTTTTCGTTTCGGAGTCGACTTATGGCGTTTTCAAATGTGTTCCGCGCGCAATACTTTGGCCATGACAACCACGGCACTACAATTTATAAGAAAGGAATGCTTAATGAATCTGAAGCAGTAGATGGCGCAGTAAAACGAACACGCGAATCTTCGACCCCATCTAATCCTCTTTGGACACAACTGGACACAACATACATGCACCTTGATGCACATGTACGCTTTATCACAAATGGTAAAGGATTTATCACATGTGGCGATATAAATTGTATATCGTCATACACTTATAACTTTCTCTCGGCTTTTCTCATAACTTAAGACAAAAACCTAAGTCCTATGATGTGTTACATCTTACAGACAATTTGTCTAATCAATTATATCAATTATATTCAAGGAAGATGAACTCGTAACTTTAAACTGCAGCTACTTATGGCCATTTCATATTACAGGGATAGATTAAGGCTCACTTTCATTACATTCTTTGGAATTTACATATACGCCATGCACTTTAATTTACAACAAATTCTATTCTTTAAATTCAAATGTTCGATATGATTTAACAGAGTATCACGGTTTGATGTATAATTTTAGCTATACGATATACATTCAATGTTTAGACTATTACAAAACTGTGCATTGTATTGCATGAATGACAATCGTTATATCATACAAAATCGTCTTCGTCAATTGTTTTTTATCAACAAACAGTAGTCATGTTTACCAGGCTGGTTGCATTCTGTGACCATAAGATCAAGTTATTGCGTTGTATCATCTGTAAAAATGTATTGAAAGTTTCTATCATGGTAATCACAAATAACAAAATGCACAGAGGCCGCGTATAAAACTATGCATGATGCATATAAATAGTGAAAAGATACAACAACTTATTATATACACAGAAAAATAAGAATATGTATATAAACATATATAAACTTCCGATTTATGCAAATATTTTGCATTTAAAAATTTTTTTTATGCACATCGCATATAGATAGCACATTATAATTCATTTTAATCTTATTTGTCGTACTAAATTGATGATCAGAAATCATAAAATTTAGAATATCTATACTTTTACGGAGCGTTCTGACTTATTGAACCCCATTTAACATTTTTTACTTCTTATTACGATATTTTCTTTCTTTAGACAATTATATGTGCAACACAAATTGTCGTGCGTTTTTAAACGAACATTTTGAATGCGATGGATGTAACTTTTATCCTGTAAGCATAAAACTATCAATGGTATGATGAAAAACTGTTTTGGCGAAACAAGTAAATAATTGGAGAAAATTCTGCTGAAAGGCAAATGAAGGACACCCTTACTTGTCCTTCCTTGTATATACCATGGAAATAATAGATCTTCGTGACAAAATACATGTGTTTGAAAATTTACAAGATGCAATTGTTTGACAGAGGATAGTGTTGACAACCATTTCTTACGGAGCTGCACTTGCAAATCACAACTAATTGACTACGCGATTGGTCACCTATTTTGCTATTTTAAGATGAAACGTTTATTTTACAAAACAAATAATAGATATTTTTCACTGATACTATCACAATCTTAATATAAAGATTCCACGGTTTTTCTGCGCACGAGCTTCATGCACACCGTAAATTACGAAAAAGAGTGTCAAGTCGGTGTAGGAATGTGGCACTTCAAAATGGCTGCCAGTTACTTTAGTAATTTACGGCTGCATCTTTCTTTGTTGTCGCTCGTATAATTACGGCCGTGGATCGGAAAATAAGAGAATTGGGTTAATTAAAAAATAGTGGATTGAACATTCTATAGGCACTTTTTCGTCGTCACATGGATCCTGTAAAAACGTGAGATCGGAATATGCTCAGGAATCACAGTATCGTCACCATCGCTTTAAAGGAATTTATTTCAAGAAATATCTTAGTAAAATCCTTGCCGTGTCTCAAGAAAGTGCCTGAACGCGCCAGATCATATATCCGGAGAATGATTGATCTGTTACACTACGCGCCCACAGAATAGGTTAGTCTTCTGATCGACCTATTCCATAGGAATGCAAAGAACTGCTAATGAGAATTTGTGCCTTTCGATATTGTGGACCCTTGCGCAGACGTTCCCTCAGGAAATACATTGACGAGTTTTAGGAAATGAGGGATATGCTTTTATGTGGCACCTTAACTATTCCAACAAAATAATGTATTTTGACATACATGAATTATAGATTGTGCTATATCATTGTTCTCCTACAAATAGTTACACACATTGGAGGCTTCAAGTGACAGAGCGCAGAGTGACATGTTTCACTAAGGATTGGTGGCAGCTCTTACATTTTTGCATCGCATGCTGTGAATCAGTGCAATATATGTTGTTACTGGTGCCATGACACTATGGAGCGTCCGTGCTAATCTATAACAGCGTTAATTTTGTCATGTAAGCATCATTACATTGCTTTTTATGTATACATAAATATATACTTTTATAAGTACTATAAAATCCTTACGTCTACTACAATGCATATAGTAATTATGACCTTTTGGAAATTTAGTTATTACTAGATTGGTATCTTTATTTTGGAAATAATGTGTTAGATTTTTATACGAGAATATACGCACAGTTGTATACAGTGTAGTACACACTTACTTTAATTAGACATTTTTATTTATCATAAGCAATATAAATTATAAGACACATTTGTCAAAGACATAGAAACACTCATTTACATATGCCAAGTTTAAGATGTTCTAAACAGTCAAAAATAATAGTTTTAGAAATTTAGTTCTTACAAATTTAGAATGATATTAAAAATAGTTCAAATGTACTAGTGTTTTAGATCTGAATAACTTTTTTCACGTACAATAAGAAACAATAGTATACGATAATCCATAATAATGTATATCAAGTAATACACAATACACTAAACTTAAATGATAGCTTAATTACTATAAGAAAATGAAAAGTAATTAATAAAATAACATATTGCAGATACAAATATATGCCACAGCCAGATTAAAGCTAGGTCCCAAAGGGCCTAGCATGGGCCACTATGAATCCACCTGTGGTCAGCAAATCGAGCACTCGAGGCTCTGGGTACCATCAAAAGGCATTAGCTGAAATACGTAATTCTCTTCTACCATTTGCAAATATTGGAGGAGCAGGTGAAGTTGGTTCTAGTGCTGCAAGTACTATATCAACTTTATCTACAACTAGTGGCATAAGCTCTGCCTCAGGTCTGAGCGGTTTATCCGGTGCATCTGGTTCTACTCTTGATAAACCTGATCAACGGCAGGCACTTGCACAGTTATTAGCCATGGGATATCCTGAGGTACTTATATATAACATCTATAGCACTAATAAGCGTAATTTGTCAAGCATATTAAGATGTTTAGAAAATATATCAGTTGTTCCTGTCATTCTTTACTCCATGTAGCATATTACTGCAATTTGCTTCTAACGATAGCAAACTTTAATTTTTTTATGTCATTATACGCTAATTTTGTGTAATTATATTATAATTTTAAATAATAATAGATAACAAAGTTCTTATTTTAATATAGGAAACAGGGTTACGTACTCTCAAGCTTGCGGGTTGGCGTTTGGATACAGCGGTAGAGTTTCTAAAGCAGGCTCAAGGTGAATCTCTTAATGGACTTGGTAAACTTAATACCAAACTTATAAGGAAACCTAGTTTGGAAAGAGAACTAAGTCTACAACGCGGAAGTCCTGCATTGGATAGTGGCGCAGGAAGTTCCCGATCGGATAGTCCACGACTAACTGAACTTAGTCCACATCCGCAACTAAGCCGGCAATACTCTCCAAGCAATTTTGTTGAGAGAGAACCTCCTCCACCTCCTCCACCAAGATGTAGTTCTACTCCTCCACCACCTCCACCTCCTCATGCTCCATACAGTCAACCAAATGTACCTACCAATATGCAACAAATGCTCAAACGAATGTCACCTGCCCCTGTTGTACCAACACGACCAGCTCCATCTGCACCTGGTAATTCTGGATCTACTTCAGGATCGGTAAATCCTCCTCAAAGAGGTACCAGTCCAGTAGCAACATCTAATAGCAATTCTAATAGTCGGCAACCAATGATAGTTCAGAATGGCCCCCAAGTTCAGCAACAACTTTCACAGCAAATGCAAGCTCTTAGTATCTATCAAGCAAGTAACAGCAGTTCTAATGCCCAGGTTGAACCTCCTCCGCCATACCCTATAGTCCCTTCATCATCAGCAGGACCAGTACAACCTCCCTCTTACAGTGCATCTATGCAAAATAGGCAAAGTCCTACGCAATCTCAGCAAGATTACCGTAAAAGTCCATCATCAGGCATATATTCTGGCCCAACATCAGCAGGCTCGCCAAGTCCTATTACAGTTTCTACTATATCTCCCACTACACAAGCTTCTATGGCCAGGCCAACTCCATTACAAGCCTGGGGTGCACGACAAGCTAAGACTCAACCACCTATTATTATGCAATCTGTTAAAAGTACGCAAGTACAGAAACCTGTTCTACAAACAGCTATTGCGCCGACATCTCCTCAACCAATTTCAACATCAAGCAATACACCTCCACCACCTCCGTCTTATGCATCGTCGATACAACAGAAGCAACAACAGCAGCAACAGCAACAACCACCACCAGCATATCCACCAGTCAATAATTCAACTACAACAGGTGCAAATTCTATAAGCATAGGAGTTTCAGTAGGTGTGCCAACAACAGAGCCACCTAGCTATGCAACAACAATGCAAGCATTAGCAGCACAAAGGGGTATACATCATCCGTTACCTCCTCCACCTTATGGGACTGTCACGGAAGATACAACTTGTATATCAACTGTGGAAAGCAGTACTGCTCCTAGGTCATCACCAGTTGCTCATCATCCACCCTTGCAAAGGAAATATTCTCCTGCAGATAATTGTCAGCATCAGATAGAGACACCGCCTTTACCACCAATAGCTTCTACTTCTGTATCAACAAGGAATAATAACAACCATTCGTCACTACCAGATGGGAATAGTGTCAAAAGTGGTACTACACCTTCTTCTTATAAAATAAAACACCAATCCCCTATACCTGAGCGGAAGCATATGAGTAAAGAGAAAGAAGAAGAACGTAGAGATTGTAAAGTTCGAAACTATTCACCACAAGCATTTAAATTTTTCATGGAACAACATGTTGAGAATGTACTCAAATCTCACAAACAGCGCTTGTACCGACGGCTTCAATTGGAAACGGAGATGGCTAAAATAGGGCTAAGTGCAGAAGCGCAATGCCAAATGAGAAAGATGCTGTCACAAAAGGAATCCAATTATATCAGATTAAAGCGTGCTAAAATGGACAAGTCAATGTTTACTAAAATAAAACCCATTGGTGTTGGTGCATTTGGAGAAGTGACGCTTGTCAGGAAATTGGACACTAATCAATTTTATGCTATGAAAACTTTGCGTAAAGCCGATGTTTTAAATCGCAATCAAGTTGCACATGTGAAGGCTGAACGAGATATATTAGCAGAAGCTGACAACGAGTGGGTTGTTAAACTTTATTATTCGTTTCAAGATAAGGATAACTTATATTTTGTGATGGATTATATACCAGGCGGTGATTTAATGTCTCTGCTCATTAAATTTGGTATCTTCAAAGAGCCACTGGCAAGGTTTTATATTGCTGAATTAACATGTGCTGTGGAAAGTGTTCATAAGATGGGATTTATACACAGAGACATAAAGCCAGATAACATTTTAATTGATCGGGATGGGCACATAAAGTTGACTGACTTTGGATTGTGTACGGGATTTCGCTGGACCCATAACTCTAAATATTACCAACAAAACGGTGTGTATTCTTTTGAGTTACATGATGTTGTTATTATTGATTTGTTAGGGTTAGTCATATAAAATAAATCTTGTTTGATTTATTTTTGATGACAGCCTATCTTTTTTCCAATGCTGTTTCTTAAATGGTATGTCTGCTTTAAAAAACAGGTCATGGTAAGCAGGATTCAATGGATCCAGCTGATGATTGGAATAATGAATGTCGCTGCATTCAGTTAAAGCCACTAGAACGCAGGAGGCATAGAGAACATCAGAGATGCCTAGCACATTCACTAGTGGGTACACCAAATTACATAGCACCAGAAGTTTTGCAGCGCACAGGCTATACCCAATTATGTGATTGGTGGAGTGTGGGTGTAATTCTCTATGAAATGTTGGTTGGCTCCCCACCGTTTCTTGCTAATACACCCGCCGAAACACAATATAAGGTACTTATTTAGACATAAACCATATAGATATTACTTGCACATAAACCTTAGATATAATAGTCAAATAAATATAACAAAAGTTTAAAAAGAAATTGATTGTACACATCTGTACCCTTAAACTAGTGCTCCTAATTCAACATTTTTTCTTTCACTTTCTTGCTTACATTGATTTGCAAATATTTATGTATATGCATACATTGTTTTTTTTAGGTCATTAATTGGGAAACCACCCTACATATTCCAAAACAAGCAAATCTGTCACCAGAAGGTATGGATCTAATATTAAAGTTGTGTGTTGGTGCCGATCGTCGATTAGGAAAAAATGCTGATGAAGTAAAAAGTCATCCATTTTTTGCTAGTATTGACTTTGAAAAAGGCCTACGGCGACAAGTAGCGCCTCATATACCTCGTATACAGTATCCTACTGACACGAGCAATTTCGATCCTGTGGATCCTGATAAGCTACGGAACTCTGAATCATCAGATTCAAATAAATCAGATGAATTGTTGGACAATGGGAGACCATTTCACGGTTTCTTTGAGTTCACGTTTAGGCGCTTTTTTGACGATGGTGGTGGTCCTGCATATCCTAGTCGAATAAGTTTGGATGATAATGACAATCAAGGCCCTGTTTATGTATGACATTAGGCTAGTAAAGAAATTTGTTAGTCGTACTCATGTCAAAGATAACAGTCTTATGTTCAAGTGTAAAGGATATGTATTATGTGCTCCAAAATTAATTCGGCACTGTTTTGCAGCAGTGTTCCAACTAAATCGCACTTACATAAAATTGCAACATTCTTAATTTCTGCATCAAAAGAAAATACCGTACTATGAATGATGAGATAAGGTACTGCAAGTGGACACGCATTATTATATTCTGCTGCATATATCTGTTTTCACAGATATTCATGTCTTCTCCTATACTAATTATTATCCATGCTTTTTTAATTGGATTGGTCATATCTGAAGTAACCATTCGATTCACAAAAGTGTCTATTGAATTTAAACATGTGTACAATTGTTCTATAAGGCATAGCACTGTGGGCATTTATTTATATTGGAAGAACTATTTGCATCATTTTGGATAATAATAGCAGTATGTCAGAAATTTTTTTGACACTAAAAATTTTTCAATACTATAATACCTCATCATAATGCATGGATATGGATGAGATAGTTAAGTTGCAACTGACTGTAAATGTGATGGACAAGAAACATAACAAACTAAGCAGAATAATAATGGCCAGGCAATATATTCTCAAAAAGCATATTGTTTTGACTATCTTGGTTGCCATTTTGATTCACGTGGATTGGCTTTCAGATTGGAAAGTACATGTTTAGTATGTTTTAGCAAGTACTGTGATATTGCAGATAATTAGAGTAATGTGGCTT
Organism: Tiphia femorata; assembly: GCA_944319695.1. Taxonomy (NCBI): domain Eukaryota; kingdom Metazoa; phylum Arthropoda; class Insecta; order Hymenoptera; family Tiphiidae; genus Tiphia; species Tiphia femorata. Next base: position 11,486,060 of record OX090902.1, read on the forward strand.
TTAAATATATTGGTCCTATTTAACATGTTCTTTTATATCAAACACTATGAGGAATATTATTATAAATATTAATTATTGAAATATTAATTATTACTGTATAGATTTCTGAATGTATGTAATGTGTTCATTGCGTATTATGCAGCTTATTTGTTTAAACATTTTGTAATACTTCTTACACTAAGAAACACTATTGATTTACCACTTTATATATATTGCATATATGTTTCTTTTAGCTGCTTTGATTCATTGCATATGATTGTTAAAGTTGTCACTTACACCAACATAAAAGAGTATGAAACACAATATTCAAAACGTCGCTGTGCACAATGAAATAGCAATTGATTTCTAAACTATGCATTCACAGCTGGAGACTAATCTTTGAAATTATGTTTCACAGTATTGTTTTTGTAATAAAGTTGCCATCATTTATAGATTGTTCTTATTGTAAGGGTTTGTAACAATGCAAAGGAACTGATGTATATATGTCGCTATATCAAATTGTCTATTAGTACATCCTACACATTCTCAAAAATAAGTCTATGGCAAGAAAATGTATATCACTAAATCAAAGTATTGAAATCAATGTTATTTACATAACTATAAAAACGAAATATTGTTAATGGAAGTGCCTTATTTAAATAGACAGACTTGACCAATTTCATGTATTTTCATAAAAATATCTTTGTTATCAACTGCCATTTAATCGGGTCTTCCACTATCAAGGTAAATGGTTATAGTTACAAAAATTCAACAACTAGTGAAAAGAATTACAGTGGTTTTAGTGCCTTTAGACTTACTGTGTTACGTGGTAATGATAAAGTTCTTTAAAATGAAAAAAATGTAATTGGATGGTATGCACTATGATATAAATAATTGGTCTAAGTACAAGCAATATTAAGACTTAATCATTGCCTTACTAGTTTGTTGAAAGTGAAGCAGTGTACTACCGAATTACCAATGTATGTACTATGTACAAAGGAAGACTAACATTTACTTGTACGATGCGTGAACAAAAAAAATAGAATCTTTATTTTTTAATATTACTCATATTTTTACAAAGTTACACAGAATAATCAAGATGGTTCTTTCTGCATATTACACATTTTTATTTATATAATGTAACTTAAATAATAATGATGTAACAGTTTCACTCGTGATGATCAAAATTTACATTGCTTCATCAATGATATAGATAACACATTTTACCACAGTAATTGCATCAATCACAAATAAACAAAAGTATTCAGTCTTATGTTTCCACACAGATTAAACATTTTGGTGAATCTTAACAAGGAATATTGAGAACAATTATCTATTATTATTCATAAATTACACTTTACACTTTCATTACACATTTGATAATGTAAACAATATGATTATCCTTCTTTCTATTTATTATTTGAACCTAGTATAGTTTGATACAAATGGTTTACATATCCATAATTAGAAGATGTTCCTTGCATTTTCACAAAATATGTACGTGTACATATAAATTTAGAGAAACAAATATTGGCTATCAAAAAACTGATATTAAGTAAAAGTATGCATTCTTTATTAAATGCATATGTTTTAATTTTATAAATAAACTTACATATGCCATATAAATTATAAACTCATATACATCATAACATCATTACAAAACTACCATTCTAAAATTTACAGTAAGCAAAATGCACTAAAATTGGTATTTGAAATTTGGGGTACAGATTATATTGGTGAAAGTTTGTAATTCTATAGCTATTATTACAAACAAGCAAAGCATATAAAGTTTTTATTGTAAGAGAACCAAAATGCAATCCTTTTATGTCTTTAGTAAATGAAGAACACATAAGATCTTTTACTCAAGACATAAGAATTATTTAAGGAAGGTGATTGAGTATCTTGGAAAAATAATATATTATTTTACTAATTATATTATTTGTTACTGCAACAAGTGTGTTGTAATTTGTCTAAAACTGTAAATGTGATGGAACTATAATTACTATACGAAAAATGATATACTATTGTTTAAGAGGTATAGCAACCAACATATACTTCATATAGTTTCTGCAACCAGTTTTTGAAGGTCTCTACTGATAAAGGGGAAAGAAAAACAGTAATACTAAGAAACAAGCATTTAACTCGTATTCATGCATATTAAGCTATATTCTCAATGCATCGAAAGTGACTGTATTTATTTTACTCGCAATGAATATAATGTAGCTTAAACTATAAAAAAATCTAGATTTAATAGAAAAATTAAGTCCTGCATAACATCACATTTTACAAACACTGAATACCAAAGGGATTCACTCTTATCATCATAAAAGTAATCCTTATACACTAAATCACTACATGTTATCATTTAATTTGCAGTATAGATTTCAACTGTGTGTATAACTTTAAAAGCACGGTGTTAAAATAGTATCATATCACATGAGTAAATAAATATTGCGTTCATAAAGAAGTTCATTAATGATATATACTGTAATTTTGAAAATAACTTATACAAAAAACGAAGGGCCATATGACACTCAACGTACTAATTGGATACTGCATAACACTTAACATGGCTTGTTTTGCAGTGACCATACATAAATTGAATTGCATTTTCAATTGCAGTGCATATTTGAATAATTTCAACTTTGTCAAGCTTTAAAACTTTGCAATTGATAAGTACCTCCTAGTTTATACAAGTATAAAATATCTTTATACTGCACACTGTGTGTACATATATATGAATTTAGTTATACACATTATTCATGTAGTAATAACATAATTTACACCTGTTTACTGTTAGGCGTACAAGTAAAATCAACTCAACTAGTAAATATAATATTATTGTAAGGGACGAACTACCCACACAATAAATTCAGTGGATTATCTATATCTTATGCCTACTGTATTATGGTACAGATCTGTTAACATGCGTCAGAGAAAGTGATTTCGAAGAATAGTTGTACATTTTGTAATATCATTTTCTGCCTTGTAATTATACTATAATAATAAGGAGAGACAACATAGTTTCGTAAGGCAGTATAATATATGAAACATTGTACATACTTTGGATGAGTATTCTAAATTAAAATAATGTTAACGCTTATATGTTTTACCTTCCGTCTGTCTTATTTAGGCTTTACATCCACCAGTATTCAAAGTTTTTCCTTACAAAAAAATATAAAATCCGTGAGATTTCATCTAACTTACGATGCATTATGATACTAATCATAAGAAACAGAGGTAATGTTTACATCTTTGTTTTCACTTTACTATTTAAGAAGAAAACGCAGAACAGTTTATTATTGCGTGTTTGTTTTCAAAATAGAGTAACGTTTGAATTTAAAGCGATTTCAGTTCGTTTCTTTCCTCATACTATAGAAATGCGCAGAATATGTTTATTTGCATATAATCGTTTATTGGATTACTAATTTGTCGAATTCTAATTTCGCATTATCTATTATATATATTTGATGGTGATAATATATCTTTCAGATAAAAAAGAAACATATGTACATATGTATCTCCGAGGAATATATTTGAAAGCACGCGCCGTACATTCATTGGCTGATGCACATGCGACACGCACAGTAGCGAATCAACAGTGCCTTCCGCTCTTCCGCGTATAAGAATGTCTACATATTTTAATAAAACTTGATATTCTTTACGAAATAGTCACGCAATTGAATAATAAAATATTCGACGTTAAGGCTTACTCCGAGAGGGACAAAAAATCACAACAGTGTTTAAGTAGCATATGGGGGTTACATATTAATCAGGCGCATTTGGTCGCATTCTCCCTGGCATTTATGCTTTGAATATTAACTCAAGATAATCTGCATATCATTGTGGTACAGCATATTATCCAATATATTTTTCAGTTAGATTACAGCGTAATTAACAATCCACAACAATGAATCGTGTTATGAAAGTTCTCGCGAGTAAAGAGACTCGAGAGTACTTTATGAGGTCAGTCCACAATTATGCATTCGACATTTGTATCTAAAATGGTATACATTATTCTATTATTTTATTTTAGCACACATTTTTGGGGACCCGTTGCTAACTGGGCAATTCCGATTGCAGCCATTGCCGATATCCAGCGAGATCCCCAGTTCATCAGCGGTAAAATGACTTTTGGTTAGTTTACAGTTCAGTACTCGTTAATGTTGAATGAATCTTGAGTGCTTACTTTTTAACGAATCTCTTTTTACATTACTGCCCATTTCACTGAAATTTTCTTTTATTCTTCTTTGAACTAAATAATAGAATACTCATCCGTAAACTCCAAATAAATATATTATTTTGTTGTTCCTCAATTTTCTGATATATGTGTTTGTATACCTGATTGTATGCTGGTTCATTCCTTGTAAAGTTTTCAGAATTAAAAATCACGTATGATAGTTTACGTCTCCCTGTGAATTATTATACAGGTGCCACAAATCCCTTCGAGCAGAGAAACAAATCCATTTAATTAACAAGACTACGAAGACTTACTAATCTTGGAATATTTATTTCAAAGACTACATTTTTTAAAACATCTTTCAGGATGTAATACATTTCTTTTCAGCCTTATGCTTATATTCAGCAATGTTCATGAGGTTCGCAATCAAGGTACAGCCACGCAACCTGCTTCTTTTTGCCTGCCACTTTGTGAATGAAGGTGCACAAATTACTCAGGGTTGTAGGTTTATCAAATGCCACTATATGAGTAAGCGAGAAGAATAGGAATAAATTAATGAAGCCACTGCCAAAGATCCATTTACATTGATATTCTATAGCATCAGTTATTCACTACATGTTGTTACGTTTACTTGACAATGTGCATTTTAGAAGAAATATATGCATATATATGTATAAGTGGATTGTAGGATGTTATTTGTTACTTTAAATAAAAGACAATTGTCCATATTGGGCATGACAGATCTGACTTAATGACAAATCTATTTTAGATATCGAAGTTGTGACATTATATAGTTTCCTTCAAATCACAAAACTGATGTATATTGAATCGCTTACATATCGAATGATATTGAATAGTCACCATACCTTCTCAAAGAACGTGAATATTACATTTTTGGTAATGAAAAAGAATATTGTTTTGTAGAAATATTAATTTATTTCACTTCTAAAATTATTTCGGATGTAGGTAGTTCTATGATAATATATAATACCGCGGACGTATATTATAAATAAAGCGGATTAGGTAACTTTGTTCATATCGCTGTTGCATACATATCGTACGTTTTTTTTTTTTTTATTCATATGTTATTAAAAATTTTGTAGTAAAATCATCATAACGTCACACGTGATTATCTTAATTCCTTTATTGGCATACTTCGTTACCTTTCTTTTGCTGAACATTACGTTAACATTAGTGTTATTTTATTTGTGGTTTCGTTTAGGTCGTTTTCATAGGTAACAAGTGTAGGTGCGCCACGATCGTTAATCGTTACCAATCGTTGCTATAACACAGCACGCGTATTATCTCACTATAAAAAGTGCAATATAATGGAACAATGCTGTTACAAATATAATTAGGTCAGCTTTGGAGGTTTTATATGTTTCGTTTTACGTAATTGTTAAATACTACAAACTGTAGCATCGCGTAGTTATGTTTTCAATACAATTAGTATGGTATATCATACAGTTCGGTTAACTCTTCGTTTGCTTGAAAAAATTCTTTCCACAAGTTGTAGATCACTGATTAAAATTCTAAGGATATAAACTTCCCCCTACATGCCATGGAACGTTCGTATACATCGGCCTCATAATGGAGAGTAAGTAAAGAAATATTATACCTTGTTTCACAATCAACATAGTTCTATGAAAATGATAACCTGCATAGGCTACAGCTATTTCTTGTCGTGTGCTAATACAACTGTGTACAACTTAATAGAAGAAAAATGATGAATGCATTGCGTTTCTTACATTACATTTATTTTAATCAATTAATATTTATTTCATATAAAAAATACAAAATAGAGGCCTCGATTGCAATGGTATGTTATTGCAAAACAGTATCTATCACCTTTAAAGTCGTATAACACTATTATTTCAGTAAGGTATTCTCTAAACGAAGTTACATTGCACGTACTTAATTCAAGACATTAACATCTGAAATTTGTACTCAATTATTCTATTCAATAAACAGATAGTCTTTGTTTTCACTTATATAACGTATCTTCGCATAAAATAGTTGCCCGAACACACTGTTAGATGCTTCATACTCCTTATAAAGATTATTAAATACAAATTTAGATGTATACTCTGTGCATTGTAAATGCTGGACGGATTTGCGATCACATATGTATATATTAATCTACACAGTCTATCGAGACTTTTTAAAATCTATAACAGTAGATATAAGACTGTTGTTATTAATATGACATAAGACGTGATTGGTAAAGCTTAAAAATTGAAATAGCCCATAAATTGTCATTAAAAAAAAAATTTGACAAATATATGGCAACTTTAATATAGCAGTTCATGCTGTGTGCTATATGTCAATGTACGTTACAAATTACTAGATAATCTAATGTTGTAGATAATTAAAGTTATCTAATAATTACAAAAGTTTTATATTAAAATTATCTCGAATCTCAGAGCATAATGAACATCTTTGTGATTTATCTCCTTTGGATTGTGATGAATATTAAAATAGTTGCTAGTAACAAGACCCAACTAGCCTGTACTGATGCTGCAGCTGCTATTCGGCACTTGAACATGTCGTACCTGTTAAACAAATTGTTAAATAGTAGAAATGCATCAACATTGTCTTAAATCTGAAAAATTTTGATTCGCTTCAAACTACTGAGTTTATTGCTCCAAATTAACTCGAGGTTATTGTTTAAGTTAACAAAAATCTATTCGTTCTTCAAATAAAGCTGTCGGAACTTATGTAAAAGAAGTTATCTAAATAATCATAATTTATTTATATATAAAAAATATTACCTTGTCTCTGTATTATTGACGATATTGCTAAACTCAGCTTCCACTAATTGACCATCATAATAGGTAATCTGATCTTCAAAAGGATATTCAAAGCCTTGCTTGCATTCACATTTGTATCCACCTGTTTCAAACCCTCTACCAAGTAATGGTACACACTAAAAAAAGCAACCAAATGTCTGTCATATGTGTTGTTAATATAGCTTATAAACACATGAAAGTATATTCAGCTGTGTTTCTTAATATATTAGTTAATTATTCCTTACGTGATCTTAAATAGAACTTACATATGATGTCTTCCTATCACATTTGTGCGTGTCTTTAAATGCATTTGGAAGATAGAATTTATCACCGCATTGATTAATATCTAGCTGAAGTAGATCCATGGTAACAGCCACAACACCCCTGTAAGTGTCTTAATGCTAAGTATGATCTTCCTATTCCCCTTCCCATGTTATCAAACTGGTTCTTCATTCGAACTATCTCACACTCAATTTCTCATACACACACATCTTAAACTCATGCATCTGAACACATACAGACACTTACTTGAATTCCAGTTTCTCCTTCAAGCTGTCCCAGCCAAAAAATGGGGATGCATAGGTAATTACCCATTTCTTCACTTTGCCGTTACAATCAAAGTACGGAGTTGTCCAGTGACCATGATTCAGGTTTGCTGCTCTACACAGATAGCGTACACATCCTTATACATTGGAATAAATTAAATATAAGAACGGTGATTCCCCCCTATTCTGTGAACATAATCCCTTTATGCCCTAATACTTCACGATATTTTCTCATCAACAGCAGTAGGAGCAAAAATGACTTAATTTTTTTATAATATGTTTAATAATGTTCTATGTCGAGTTTGCTCTATTTTAAACACAATTCTTAGATAACAATTCACTAGCAATGGATCATGTAGATCATAACTGTAATAATATTCGTAACAAACACTCAAAATTGTTTTAAACCTTGATACCTATACCTTATGTTACAAACTCCAGCTTATAAGTCTTACCTGTAATACGTGGGGTAATGTTCGTATTTTTTTAGATTTTCACCAGTTTCGTTAAATCTGATCTTTATCTTCATATAATATTTTTCCAATTCATCAAAATTTGTTGCCCATCTCTGCTTTAAGCTTTGGAAATAGCTCTTCTTGGTATATACTTCATCTGAGAGAGTACAGAATATTTCACATTATACAATTCATAATATCTAATAATTCACTTTAAGTAATTACCATACAATTAATATTAATTTATTTTTTCCGACAACTATAATTTCTGAGTGAGGCAAAAGCCAAAAATACTGTAATGCCACTTGTTTTATACTTGCCTGTATCATTAAGTCTAGCTAAGTCCTCTAGTTTAAACTTCCGAGTATTTATTTGTGTCTTATATGCATATGGTGCAAAGAAGGTTCGATTTGTAAATTTGTTACGTTCCCAGAAAGTTCCTGCCGACCAAATCTTTATGTCTCCAAGAACTAATGCTAGCGTTTCTCCAATCATCTGATCTTCTGTTAGAGGCCTATCTGCTACTCTTGTACCTGAGTATACCTCGGTTGGATCAGATATTTGTAAAAATGCACTAATAAAATTAGCAAGTCTAGTTGCCATTTTAGCTTCGTTTTCAAAAAATTCCTCTGCTCCAAAACTTATATCACCACGTAATGTTAGTTGTTGTTCCGTATACCTTGAAAGCGTAATATACATTACTAAACATAGCTATATCCTTATGTTGAAACATGTTAAATATGGCCAAAAATACTTAACACACTTTTTACATGTTTTCGCATTAACTCCTAAGATAAACTTGAGTACTTGATCAATATTCATTTTTTCAGAGTATAAAGATTCGGAGCCTGTTGTATAATTCCTATAGTTATAATACTGTTCAAGATATTTTTCTCTGACATGAGGTTTTGCTTTCTCCCACTGCACGGGCATTTTCTGAATCCCTGGAAAAAGAGTTGTGATTCCTTAATAGATAAAAATGTAGTTTGGCAAATGCACCGAATACGAGGCTTACATCCTATTCTGGAGCAGTCAAATCCATTATAATATTGTTCCTGTGTTGCTCTCTCAACAATTTCTCCAAGGTAGGGACGCCGTACTACGGTAGGCAGTCTGTATCCAGGTTTACATCGACACTGATAACCTCCCCTTCGGAAACCCCAACCATGCAATGGTTCGCACTAATTAAAAATTCAAAAGACAAGAATGAAGAAGAAAATTCAAATTAACTCACATACAATATAATTTAATAAATAAAAGGCAGATGTTCCTATGCAATATCTATTAGGCGGAAAACAAAGCAGAATATTAAAAGTAGCTTGTGTATTAATCACCTCTGTTGTTTCTGTCTTACAGCGCGCTGTATTTGCAAATCTATTGGGTCCACTGTTTCCTTTACCTTTTGGACATTGATTAATGTCTACTCGATCAAAGTCCATTTCCATTACAGAAACAGCAGTATATCTTTAAAAAACGACAACGTAGTTGTTATTAGTACATATAATACTAATTATAATACATATAGTACTAATTGTATAGAATAATCACAAAAACTTACGTTGGATACTCTACATGTCTAAAGCCTGTATGACGCGGATATATATCTGCAACAGGCACCACAGCCGCTACAACCCAACGATCTGATCGGCCACAATCAAAATATGGTCTAGTCCATTTTACAGGACCAGGATACTCGTCGGCTCCTATAGAAAATATAGAGAACATTCCAGTTGAATAACATACATAGGCTTGACTTTATATGTTTTATTTTATGAATTGGCTTATCACCTGGTGGACCATGAAATGTAAAAGTTTCATTTGTATTATTAGCATATCGAATTTCTACTTGATAAGTTGTTTTGGTATCGTGTCTTCTGTCAACATTATCTGGCAACCATTTCTTGTACCTTCGCAGAACATATAAGTGGAATATGTTAATACACCGAATTTATGTCCTTAAATATATTTTTTGTGCTTGCATTAACTCGTATAATTAAATCCATCTCGATGACATTTAATTACCATTCATTTATCCTGTAATAATCTGTAGTATAGTCATCGCTTAGGCTATCGTGTGAAAATGCTCCAAGATCTCGTACGGTGAATGTGTTCCTAGTGGATATTCTTTCTAAGTGTATCGGATCATTAAAATCATCTGCTCTAAAAGTTCGTGGTGCAAATCGTGGCATAGTCTTATTAAAGAATCCTCTATACGACGGAGAATAGGACATATTTGGTGAAAAATATATCGCAGAAGAATTGATATATGGGTTTGCCGATACATCTGCAACTGTTGATAAGTAGTAGTACATCATTCCAGGATCATATGTATCATTGATAGCAGGTCTTATAAATCGAGATTGGAGAATGTAACTCCAAAAAAATGATCTACTCATGGCCATATTATGTAAATGCAGCAGTGCAGTTCTGTTTGGAAACACGGGATTAATGTTGATGTCTTTGATGTCAGGCAAGTGTGAAACCGTGTCGTCCGGTAAATAAAGATCACCGAGGTGTTGAATGCGGCAATTGTCCGCAGTTACTTTGTCCATTCTCATACGAATTTCATCAAAACTATCTCTCGTTTGCCATTCATATTGACCGACAACGCCCAACAAGAAGCAGGCGACAATTAGCGTCGCGTGGCAAATCGAATACATTGTGTTTTTCTATTTCAATTTACGCTTGTACGCTTATTCGTGCGTTAATTCTTCATTTACAACACTATTAACAATATTTTTTTCAGAGATTCATTATAAAACATTTCGACATATTTTACACCATTCGCACATTATTCGTAATTCGAGCACTACGCGGGCGGTATATCGGAGTAGCACGCCCAACAATGAATAGTACACTCGTGTTCCGTAAGTTGTTTCACTCACGCATGACGTCACCGCGTCTATACCAAGTTAAAGTTAACTTCTCTTCTCTGCAAACTGCATTTCCAATCAAGTTTATACGCGATGAACAGGTTTAATGATTTTAAAAAAGGTTTTACCTACCGCAAAAAGAGGAGGATGCGTTAAATAAAACGAAAAAATTATGAAGTGCAACGGACTTCAGTAGAAATGAAATACCATTCTACTTGAACATTAACAATAGATGCAAGGGATTTTCTGAAAGTATAATAAGCATTCTATGTTCATTTTACCGGGATGAGATAAATTTGCTTATTAGTGAGAACCAATTTGTTTCACTCAATAGTGAATATAGGTTATAGACAATCTGCATTATTCATCTTTAATGTTGTCTTTTTTTCTATATTTCCACTCGGATAAATATATTCAATATATAAAGTAATTCCGCCGTGTCAGAGGGTGCGAAGCATTTCATAATGATATCGGTTGTGTTTCTGTAGTAGACATAACCTCAACTACATTATCCATTTATGATCTTGGAGTTCTCTACCACCGGTAATCTATTTTATGTAAAAATATTGCATAAGAATATTATATATGAAGGAATTAAAATTATAAATAAACGTTTTCTTTCCGCAAGCTTTACGGGCTCTTTGAAGACAACATTTATTTTAAAGCAATCGGCAAGTTTAAGCTTTTCAATATTTCATAGAAATGGAACGGCCTCGTCTATTCTTATTGATTATGGTCAATGTTTTAGAGTTTTATTTTTCGTTATATTTTTGTTAGCACTCTAGAAAATTCATTAATTATAAACAGTAGTTTCCTATAGGGGTAATGCAAGCCAGGTTCTCAGGGAAGAAGAAAAAACAAAACTATGACTTAATACGACATAACATTTAGATAGCCTTTATTATGGTAATTTACATAACGCCCTAGTCCAACGACCCCCTGAGGGTTTGGTTCCCCGAGTGTATAAGTATTCCGGTTGCTGCGACATTATTGTCGCAATACAGGTTCACCCCTGTTTATTCGCGAAAAAAGGAGAATTTCTCATAGCCAAACAAGTTTTCGGGACGAGGAGACAACTTGCTGGGGGTCTGTCTTGCTAATACCACTGTTGATGCTGCTCTGGTTCCTGAGAAAAACCTCAAGGCTCCGCTTGCCCGCCTGTATCGCGAGATTCTCGATATTATCGTGGGAAACAAGGGGTTCGAATGATAATGAAGCGATCGTATTGCTCGCACACAATGCTCGATGCACCCTTTACTTCGGGAGGGACACTGCAGATGGAAGAGTTCTCAAGAGTTATTGTAATTATAGAAAATATATCTGTAGGTGCGAGGGTTATCAAAATTGCAGTTTGAACCGTATAGATAGACGTTGTTTCACCGGGTCAGTCGCGTTCGCGCCTAGAAATGCTTTTACAATTAAAACAATCTCCGCGGAAAATAAAAAAGTTTGCATAATTCTCTTCCACATAGTAGTACATCCATGTATGAATTAACTCATATTATTATCGTTAAAAAAATTCCATCCTATCCTAGTCTAATTCTAACGCACGAATAGTTCAGCAAAATAATTTTCAATGAATGAGCGATAATAATAAAAAATGTTCTTGACTATAATACAAGCCTAATCATAATGAAAGAGCGACTTATTCCTACGAAAGTTCTTACTCAATTTATCGATAGAGCCTTCTTTAAAAAGAAACGCTGAAATAAAGTAGCATTAAAATGTGAAGCAAAATTCTGCTGTACTGCAATGAAACGCAAAGTATACAACATACGTATAAACATGTCGTGAAACTACGCGATACAGTAGCAAATACAATCACAAAGTGTACTACAGAGTATAAGGCAAACTATTTGTAAAAGTGGTTCCTCCTGAAAAGTAATTATAAAATAGAGAAAGTCGTTGTACTTTTCGGCATTGAATATTTCGCTCGTTATAATGCTGTTTTCCCTCTAGTAATCTAAATTAACTTCAAAGTGCAGATACGCGTGACGTTCGGCTATTGCCAAAGACGCGCGAGAGGAAATTCAGTCACGCTAAAAGTAATATTTCACATATAGTCAAGCATTGAATGTAACTGAACTGCCACATTCCGCATATATCTCACGCATATTCCACTTTTTGTCTACACCTTCTACATGCGCAACATGTGGCGTTGTCTCTACTACAACGTGGTCGCGCACGTGTATCCGCTACGTTAAAGCAGTTTTTTTTTTTTTTTACAGAAAACGTGCAGTAAACCGTTGCGAGTGAATACGAGGAAAGAGAATTTTTCGCATTGTTCAAAGTGGCTCGATAAACATATTTCTTATAATAGCCCGAATTATCCTACGTTCAATATATTATACGGACCAAAATTCGCCGAGAAAATTAGAAAACGCGTGAAATAATACCATCGCATCTCGTACGAGAGAACAAGATGTGCAAAATCATAAAAAGCCGACTGCTTAAATTTCAACCTCCCACGACAATGACGCGAGGGTCGCGTAAAAAGTGCATTGTCTGCTCCGACGTAGAGCGCAGACAGACAGGCGAATAGAGGAGGAGGGAAGACCGATAAAGAGAGAGAAGGAAGCGAGAGTGAGGAGGAGGAGAGGGGGAGGAGTTGAGAGGAGAGGAGGAGGAGGAGGAGGAGGAGAGGGGGGGAGGGTGGTCGAGAAAGAGAAAGGAGTGTGCAGTATGTGCGAGCAGAATTGAATTTTTGTGCCGCTCTTAGCCGTTGATAGTTTTCAGCATGGTTCGCTTCCGGCAGAGCACCCGGTACGATTCAGCAGATAAAAATAATCGTCAGGAAAGTAGATAAGTTCCGAGGGAACAGGTTTCTACAAGCGAGCGTGTGAGCTTCGCCTGTCTCTTTTACTCTTCTTTCTCAGAAGGACGCGGGTGCGTGCTCAACCAGACGGGCGGCCTACGGTTGAGATCAGGGCCGTGTCGTCTGCGACGTGCCCCGCGCCATTTAATGCCAACGCCAAATCCAAGTTTATCGTCCGCCCAAAGTTCCGAAGAAAGAAGGACGCGTTATATTCTCTTTTGGCGTGGCCACGAGGTCACACGTTTACACCCTCGATTCACTGACCGTCGCGTGGAATTTGTAGTAGTGGGAGAAGTCAGTTGCGGGTTGACGTTCCCTGTGACCTCCAGTTTGCAGTTTGTCGAAAAATGCCAGTTCTCCTCGAATCGCATATCCTACCGACGAAATCACGCGATTCGGTTAGGATCGGCGTAGCTATCACGAGCAAATTTTATTTATTCCAACTATCACGATACAGCACTCTAAATAACGATTAGTCGAGAAATTAACAGGATTAAGAATACACATTAGCTTTGCTTAGCAAGAACTAATGAACACGTGTATATTATTTAGGCATTTTAATTATTTCTTTTGTAGAAGATGCAGCAGAGTATAGCATACATATATCTGCAAACGCGAAACAAACGTTTGTGAAATACCGCTCCAAAAGAGTGAAAATTATCAGTATATTCTTCCAGAACCTCCTAATAGTAAAGAGCAATGTAAATTGGAGTCGTCTCTTCATCCTTTGGTTCAAACAACTTATTCATTTATATGCTATGCTCCACATGCCGTTATAATTTCCTCAGAATTATTTCGTATAAAAGGCAGGTTTGACGTGTATACGAATTACTATGCAAAACCACTCCATACAGGAAAATTCAGATTTCTCGTTTACTTCGCCAGAACATCTATCCGTTTCTCGATGTGGAATCCATAAGGCGAAATAATTTTGCAAAGAGAAATTATTAGGTAGCCACAGGCTCCGCCAAGGAAAGATGAAAATGAGGCCTGTGCCCGTAGAATCATTGAGACGTCCCTGGCTAAGGCGGGGCTCGCATATACCGCGAAGAGAGGTAAGCGGCTGAATCGGATTGGATTGGGGCGCAACTCGCAAGCAAGCAAGCAAACTGGTTTGGTTTTGTGGGGCTTGCACCACTGCACCGCTCTTTCAGCGAGACAGTCCAATTTATGCATTACGGCTATGTAGGCACTACACGATACCAAAACGCTGCGCCCGGGCCTTACTCCATTCACCATCATCATTGCAATATTATCAGAATTTCGCAAGTGCCTACAAAACTAAATTTACTGTAATACGCCACATTTGGGCTACATACGGCAGTGTTTATTATTATATACGCATATATATCGCGCGGTAACACGAGTAAAAGCAGTGTTCACAAAATCTGAAAACGCGTTGTATTGTGGTGTCTGTAATATGAATTTCATACTTATGAAAAAATCGTGACTGTTTTGTGTTGTTATTGTTCTTAGTGCTACGTTTTACGTTTTGCAAAATTAGTCGTGAAGAATTCAAATCTGGTACAGGTACACATTTTCATTGTATGATTCTACTTTCTCACACGATTTTGCGATAAATTGGCTTAAAAACTGATCCGGAATTTACTTCTATTTTAAGAGTGAATCATAAAACCATGTTTACCACGCTTCAAGTGTTTCTTGATGAGGTTATGCCGAAGAGCACATCACTTAATCTTCGATTCAACAAATATGTTCTATCTGTACTAATTCATACTGAATATCCTTGTTTTATACTCCGAAACATAAGTGATCGTGTAAGTCGTAAAAATGTTTGCGAAGAATTTACCATTTTCCGTGGATAATGAAACAAATCAATCTGAAATGTGATATAATCAGAAATATTATACATGATTATGTGTCCTCGATTTTTAGTCGCACATTTCGGGGTTATTATAAAAATAGAAAAAATGTCCATTGCATATTACGTGTCTGTCGACCAAAGAAAAATTTCAAAACAGTTACTTCGTGGGAAATTCTAATTAGTTATCGAATTTGGAATTTCAACATATGCCTTTGTGCATTTTATTTCATTTCTTTCCACTCCTTCGCCAATCAAACGTGTTATATGCGTCAAAATGCTAATGTTCAATATAAGTGGAATATTATACACAATGAACAGTGTTAACTCCGCATTTAACATAACAAAAATTCACGTAATTGGCTCTTTCGTTATTCAGAGGTGATCTGAAACCATGCACATTGCAAATTCCTATACTTTTTTTCGCGGGCCGTCTGTTGAACATCACATTGTCTAAAATGGAAGTATTTTACCAAGTACAAGACTACAAATCGTAGACAATTGGTATTAAATATGGAATTTAAAAGTTGACAACGTCTCCGAATGCTCTATCCTGGTACGTTATTTCGTGAGTGCATATTGCACAGCCAACTTTTTCTTCTCAGTTTTTTCGTGGGCCAATCAGAATTCGCGAGTGTGCCCGAAAGAAAATGGCCAACTTGTGTCGCTGGGTTCGAGCGTATCTTTGCGCGTCGTTTTGTGAACCCCGTAGTCTGCAATCACGTTGACGTCTGTCGCCATTTCCTCGCAGGAGGATTCCGTTCATTTATTTTCTAAGGTAAATGAAGCCTCTTGGATTATAAAAGTTTGTAGTTTCTTGGTTGGTGTCCAGATGTGACAAATTCATTAACGGATGTGGGTGAAAGTTTGTCTATTAAAGTGGCAGGTGTGCGCGTTATCACGAGTGCAGAAGTGCATCGCATTCTTCAAGGCGTGTGGATGCAGCTCCATTGCCGGCCGGCAAGCGACAATCGGAAATTACAATTGTGTCATTTTGAAAACGACAATTTGATTCTGTGCACATCAAAATGTTATTCAAAAGATCCAAATTATTTTTCAACGTGTATTTTTTCAATTTGACTAATCCATATTCAGTGGTTTTGATTTATTTTGGATTTGAGTGTTAGTTGGATATTAAGTGTCACAGATAAAATAAATCAAAAGATTAGGCCGGCTTCCTTGGCTATTTCGTTATTTTTCAATATTTTGCCGGCGATTGGCTTACGCTGGACGCATTGTGTTACGATCATGTGTTAGCGCGGGAAAATTTTATGCTCTTGCATACTAGCAGTTGGATTGAAATTTCCATTATCCAGAATGCCTTGCCTTCTGTGAATTATCAGTAGTATACTCCAAAGTGAATAATATCATATATATTTCGAAATTTGACCGTAGGTCATCTTTGTTTCTATATATGTATTATCAGGGGCAGTTTTTTATCATAAGGGTTTACATGCAAGTAAATTCTTCATCTAATTTAATATAAACTTCAACAAGTTTGGAGTATCTTGCACCTTGCTTTATTGTATTTGTATTATGAAGAATATTCATGTGTATTTTATTGAGTTCAGTGCATATGTACATATAATGCCTTAGACACAAATACACAAGCACACATATACGTTTTTTAATTAGAAAGTTGATATATCTTACACAGAGCATTTAGAAATCTGCTCCGGTGTTAAAAAACTTGTGTCATTTGGATTTGACAGTTTCTAGTCATTGTATTATAAGTCACAAGATCATATTTTAATCTTTTTTTAAAAAGTGCACTAATACATTGGTTTACAATATAAAAGTTTGTATTTTAACATAGGCAGAATAGTTCTTGCTCTCGAACGAGAACAAGGAAATATTTTGCTAACACACATTTGCACGGAATATATACAATGTTTTAAATATTCAAACAGCAAAAAAAAGTTCATTTTTGTCAACTATAATGCTTAGAAATTAATTTTATTTTATGCAGAAGGAGGAATAACACATGACAATTATGATTCTTTAAAACCATATGGTGCAATATAAATAACATAGAATTGATTCTCTATCTCTCTACAATTTGTGTAAGAATAAGGTACAAATCCATATGTCTAATATCATAATTGCTTGATGCATAAAAAACATTTGCCATTTTTATAGTAGGAAATATTTATCAGGTTCTCGCGAATAAATTAGCTAAGTTTGTTGAAAGATTATAAAATGCATTTTGCATATGAATGAACAGTAAAATATCAAATAACATTAAATACATTTCACACAAAAACTCATCAATCATATATACAATCAATCATATGTATGTAAGGAACGTTTAATCTGATCTTTTTTATAAAATATTTGGGTAATGTGCCATGTATTAACAATTAAAATGTGGTTATTGTTTTAGCTATGGCAGAAGGGAATGGGGAGATAAAAATGGAAGAAAAACAATCAAAGGAGGAGATGGAATATGTTGAACGGACAGAGGATTTTGCAAAACTAATTCAATATGGATTAGATGAAAAAGTGGCTGCCAAGCTCGACGAAATTTATAAGACAGGAAAATTAGCACATGTGGACTTGGATGAAAGAGCACTGGATGCACTTAAAGAGTTTCCAGTTGATGGTGCATTAAATGTGCTTACACAGTTTCTTGAATCTAATTTAGAACATGTTTCAAACAAGTCTGCATACTTATGTGGTGTGATGAAGACTTATAGACAAAAGAGTCGTGCTGGACAAGGTACAGGATCTAGTACAACACCTAAAGCACCGGATGAAGATAAAATTAAGGTGACTAATTGTATGAACAAATGTTCCGTGAATACACTTATCGTTAGTTTACTCAATTTTTTTTAATGCTGAGATTTAAATATAATTTCTTATTTGTTATTTATGTATATCACTATGTTTAGATGATACTTGAAAGAACCGGCTATCCATTAGATGTAACCACAGGACAAAGAAAGTATGGTGGACCACCCCCAAATTGGGAAGGACCTACTCCAGGAACTGGATGCGAGGTGAGGAAACTAATAATTTTTATTATTAAATTAAAGACAATTTTCATTTGTTAATGAGCTATAGTGTGTGATAAGAGGCTCTAAGTTTTTGCGGCTGTCCTGCATGGAAATATTTGACATACCTTAATAAAGTTAGGTGCCATGCCGATGAATCGTCTGTTCTGTTCTTGTAATGGACAAAGCCAAGATTACTCACAACTATAGCATCTTATCTATTCTTTACATATTCAGGGTGTCCTAGACCAACAACCGCGGAATTCGTGGAGACATAGAGCGGCTTGCGCCGAACATAAAATTTCTGTACCGTTTTGCGATTACGGCAATAGTTTTCTAGTAATTGTGAAAGATCAAAGGAAAGGGCGTCCGCCTAAATAGCAGCGGGAGGAACGCTGAGGCCACTGCGAGGTATAGGACGGTCCAGTTCACCTATAAACAAATGCGGAGCGCGGCGAGGGGAAGGATAAGACGCCGCTGCGCGGCCGGCTTCTTTTGCGCTATCCTTCCTCTTACCGTGCCCCGCATTTGTTTGTTGGTAAACTGGGCTGTCCTATCACTCGAGTAGCTCCAGCGCTCCTCCCGCTGCTATTCAGGTGGACGTCCTTTCCTTTGACCTTCCACAATTAATTACTCGAAAACTATTGCGATTATCGCAAAACGGTACAGGACTTTTATGTTCAGCGCAAGCCGCTCTATGTCTCCACGAATTCCGCGGTAGTTGGTCTCGGACACCCTGTATATTAGGCTACAGTGAATATTATCTTACATCATCTCATTTTGTTAATTCAAATTGCTAAGTAACTTTATAAATTTGATAAATTATTAATTTCAATGTCTGCGAAGGTGTTTTGTGGAAAAATCCCCAAAGATATGTACGAGGATGAGTTAATTCCATTATTTGAGAAATGTGGAAAAATTTGGGATCTAAGACTGATGATGGATCCCATGACAGGTTCCAACAGGGGATACGCTTTTATCACTTTCACTAACAGGGAGGCAGCACAACAGGCTGTTAGAGAGGTATGTTTCCTTTTTTTATATATATATATATATATAAATGTATATATATATACAGCAATATAGTTTTTAAATATGCTGTAGGTACATGTCTGTAACTTGTTTTAATTCATACTCTATTGTCCTAGACAATAACACACTACTATCAAGATATCCGATCTTTTTATTCTTTATTATTTAAAAGATTCTTAGAAATGTTACAAAATTGTTATTGCTACCAAAAATACGCTCTTTCGAAATGTTGAAATTATCAGTGAAACAATACTTTATGAGCTTTCCCGAAATCTTTTAATAAGTTGCACTTTCTATTCTGTGACATATGTTTAGTATAATTTAATACTATTGTTACAGAAAGTAACAGTTGTACTCGAAGTAATAATTATACCTGATAAACATTTCGAATGACTTATGATATCCCTATGTGGCTTGTTCTGTGTTCTTGTTTATACCTCCTCATTTCCCTTGTAGTAGTAACTTATATGTGAAATTATTTCTTCAAATCTAGAGTAAGTAATTATTTTCAAACTGAACCTTTTTGTTACGAACAATCCACATAATATATTTTCATATGTATATGTCCCTGACCATTCATTGATTCATTTTTAAATACACAGTTATATCCAACTTATCCCGAATAGATAATAACACTAAAAATATATATTAATAATATCCTATGGATGAGTTTCTTTTTCCAGCTCTCCTCTTTGCTCAGTGGGCAAAATTGGGAGTGGAGAACCTTCCTGAAAATGACGATAAAAACTGTATCTTGTGTGATCTAATTGGTTAGGGGTATATTTACCTAATTGGTTGAACCTTATTGGACAGTGACAATTTTTGTAACAAAATTTTAAAAATTGGTAGGCTTAAAATTTGTTTACAGGAACACATGATACGTGAACGCCGGTTTCCTATATTGTGAAGACTCGAGCGACAAAGCGCATGCCACTTTCTCGCTTTCATGGATCCAAACCATGCTAATTACTGTACTAAATTTCGCATTTCGAAAAATTACCCAAATTCTATTTGTCGTAATTACTTAACACACGAATCGTTTCATTGGAAAAAATTAGGCATGTGTCTGTTTTCTTCATCCCACAGCTCGATAATCACGAAATAAAACCCGGCAAGAGTCTGAAACTAAACATTAGCGTTCCTAATCTACGACTTTTCGTGGGGAACATACCAAAGTCAAAAGGCAAAGAGGAGATCTTGGAGGAATTTGGTAAATTAACAGGTAAAGTGAACTCGAGGCGTGTGCACCTACCTACCTACCTATACCTACCTGTCTACCTGTATTGTAACATAAGAGTGGTAGCTTTTAAGTAGTGGTTGTAGATGGTATGGAACTATGGAGCATCCAAGTGATCACATGATTATGTGATCTGTGATACCTGTGGCACCTTCAGTTCTGGTCAGTCTCCTTGCCTCTCGGTTTATTAGTGAACAGTAACACCTCTCTGGTCCAAGTTTTCTCTTCCTCGCATATTTAGGTTGAGTTATGAGTTATCCGCTTCCTATTTTATATGCAAGCCCCATCATTCTCCAGCAGCCTTACTCCTGATTTCTTCACTTTGTCGATTCATCTATCTACTCTATTGAAGCTTCATCGTCTTCTTTTTGTGAA
Organism: Tiphia femorata; assembly: GCA_944319695.1. NCBI lineage: Eukaryota > Metazoa > Arthropoda > Insecta > Hymenoptera > Tiphiidae > Tiphia > Tiphia femorata. The sequence goes on from OX090902.1 coordinate 11,507,155, forward strand.
TAATGGGGAAAAAGAGTTGAGGAAACACAAAAAGAAAATGTGGAAGCCATATTCTAGATTAAGAAACATTCATTGCTGATGACAGTTTTGCTGTCCTACGCAGTCAGAATCTCTACATGTGATTCATGACTAAGCCTCAAGCATGGGGGTATGGGAGATCTGCGTGGACCGCTGGGGCGTTTGGCTCGCTAACAAACGGACAGGCACTCCCACCCACCCTGTACCATACTGGTCCTCAAACCTTGTTTCCAATCTGAAATCCCAAAAGTCATGCTTTTTAGTCCTCTTCTTTACAACTTCCCTGAAGGTCGCTTTACAAAAACCTACGTTCAGACAGCCAATAAGCAGGTGAAATTATAAAAGGCAAGCTTAATTGGCACTCTCCTTCCACATTATTCTTACAGCTGAATGATTATGAGATTCGGAAAGGGAAAAAGATTGGTGTTACCGTATCTTATAACAATCACCGCTTGTTTGTGGGAAATATTCCAAAGAATCGAGACCGAGATGACTTGTTCGAAGAGTTTACAAAGCACGCACGTAAGTTGACAATTGTCCTTAAATCAGCAAGCAGTAACCAAAGGAAATTCTATGGAAAAGAAGGGACAAATTTGAGTCTTACTGATTGGTCTATTTATCCAGTTGATAGCAGAGGTGTCAGGTGGGTTTGATCCAGCCCTCTTGCATCACTAGGGAATAGTATTATCCATGAAATAATTGGTATCTTCTCATACTAAATTTTGAATTTTAACATTTCATGTTTGACAAAGACATGATAAATATTTTATAATTGCTATCAAAATTTATTTTTTACAGTACGTGAACTCTTCAAATGAATGATTTCTGTATTTATGTGTTTACCGTATTTATGTATTGAATTTTTACATTCTACACGTGAACTGAGGAAATACGTGTCCCACGATAAATAAGTTTTAAACATTAATTTTACCTATTTCGAGATACAGTTTAAATATTCTATACAATGAGTTTATACAATAAATTAATAAATTGGACCACATAAATAAATACTATACTTTGAACAAACTAAAATTTACAACTTGATGATATATGTAAAATTAGTACATTTCCATAACGTCATTAAATATTCCTAATTTATGTAGACCTTATAACATATTACTACACGTTAACTTTACTGAGAAATACGCACATTAAACTTTAATGCAGGATAATGGAAATTAAAATATGCCAACGTAATTAGTCTTCATCTTATATTACATTCACTGTCATTTTTAAAATTTCTAAACTTTCATCTACTTCTACTGAATAAGTAATACTTGAGGACAAAGTGAATAAAAAATATGAACACGATGCGGATGGAATTATGTATGGATAGGTAACTGTTATTTCATCTTTCCAAACAGTGACAAATCTAGTATTGTCGTATGAATCTACAAAAAAATAGCAAAATAAATCCTTGATTTATCATCACATTCTGTGTGCGAGTCCAGGTGTCTGTATGTGTGGTGTGTGTATTTATCTAGATTTTTGCATGTAAACTTGTCTGGACACAGAGAGGAAATAAGTAAAAGTTAGAAATATGTATTATCAGTGTTGAAATTACGAGGCATAGGTATTGATATAAAAGAAACTTTATTAGAGTCTAAAACAAAAGGCACTTAGCAGCAGAAAAAACATTTATCAATATCTAAATTACATTTATCAATATCTATTTAATAGAATGCATATAATATACGTAAATATCCGTATTTCTTTATTTATGCTGCTAGGTGCCTTTCATTTAAATAGATCTTTTAAACTGAGAGGAAGGAGAGGCGAACCATGTAATAAAAATGATTATAACTAGCTACTGTGAATATATTGTCAAATTAAGCAATTATTTGACAATAACTTAAAGTGCTCTTGTTACACATAAAAGAAAAACTAAAGCATAATGCATACAATGAGCTCTTTCGAAATATTGAAATTTTGAATTAAATATTTATATAGATCATCGAACAGTTACAGTGCATGGGAATTCTAATAGCATGACAATTATTCTATACAATAAGAGTACACATGTATTAATAGTTATCTGATCATAACTTCTGTTTGTCAATATAAAGAAATGAAAAATGAAATTTTGACAAGACTTTGACTAAAAGGTATTATTGATTCAATTCATAAGTGGAGTGTTGTAAAATAAGATGGGCAAAGCTTACAGTATTTTTTTCTTGTAGTTAAATAAGTTTACATTTTGTTCCTGTAATTCTAAAACTTTCATGGCTTTATTTAGCTAAAGATACAGTCGCGTTCGGCAGAAGTTCTAATTTATCTAACTTTTTGCTTAATTCTATGATGATTGCACTTGATTTACGACTTACAACAGGGAAGGAATAAGTAACTGTTTTACAGACATTGTGTATGTACTATAAAAAAGAGTTTGTTAGTGTGTTATGCAATTTGACTATTCTGCTTTAAAATTACTGACAGCATTATATATTACATAATATAGTGTAATCAAAAGTGAAGTATGCACTAAACTACGTGTGTAATTATCTGCAACATTTTGTATTCATTAAGTTTTTTGCAGAATGCAGCTGATATCTCTTTACCTGGTACAGTGCTAATATTGCACTATACATTCTGTGATATGTACATTCCCTGTAGGATTCTTTTATGATTTATAATTCTCCTTTCTATACAAAAACTGTTTTATATAAATTATAATGCAGTTAGAATTTGTTTTGTTCACTGTAGATCAGGGATGGGATATATTTTCCAACCTCATGCCTATACTTTAATTGTATTGATGATTGATGCAAATTAAGCACAACTTTAAATATTTTGGCAGTATTTAGTATGAGAATTTAAAGTGTTACATATTTTGTTCTTATGTGGTGCAAATATAAACTTAGCTCTGCATTTGTAGCAAAAAGTCATAGGTGTATTTGACTGCTTTGGGTAAACAAAACTTTTGTGAAACTATTTACAATCTAGACGACTTATCTTTTTATTTGGTAAGGATGGAACATGTATATTTCTGACAAAGGAGTTGCAGTGTTATACAGTCCTTATAACAGTATATAAGTAAATCCCATTTTACCTCAATATTATTATTTACATTCTTTTCCTATTTTGTTTTAAATTCAAGTTTTAAAAATATATTTTTTTTATAGTTATGCATAAAGCTTTTGTTTAAAAATTTGTTTTCAATGTTCATGGTTAAGACCAAGCAAATCGAAGTTTTCCTTAAAAATGACATTTCTTCAAATAAATCGAATTTAACAGAACCTTTGTTAGCTGAAAAATATATTTAAATGATTTCAAAACATTAAATTATGTTTATCTGATGTGAGTTTATAATGGCTACTTAACTCTATCATTTTTATTTACACAAAAACAGCTATTTTAAAGTTGTAGTTCTTTTCTTTTTAATTTATTGATTTGTTACTGTTGACCCAAACCTTATCTTTTTGTATGATTTTTCATCGTGTAGCCGGCCTGACCGAGGTGATTATCTACAGCTCGCCTGATGACAAAAAGAAGAATAGAGGTTTTTGCTTTCTGGAATATGAATCTCACAAAGCAGCCTCCTTAGCTAAGCGAAGGCTAGGTACTGGTCGCGTTAAGGTATGGAGCTGTGATATCATAGTCGATTGGGCAGATCCTCAGGAAGAGCCTGATGAACAAACCATGTCCAAAGTAAGTTGTTATAGTATGAAATTGTTACATTCAGATTTCATTGGCCGTTGTAATAAAAGTTTCAGTGTGCTTTATCTTTAACCTTAATTTGTTAATAGGTAAAACATTCCCATTTTACATGTAGCACATTCTTTATAGAACACCACATTTGTTAAAATAGCTGTCTTTATTCACAACGTAGTGGATTTTGAAATTTGATTACATTTTGTTTATTATTTCCTCTTTCTTCCCAGGTACGTGTGCTGTATGTGAGAAATCTTACACAAGACTGTTCTGAAGAAAAGCTTAAAGAGTCTTTTGAGCAATATGGAAAAATAGAAAGAGTGAAGAAAATCAAAGATTATGCATTCATACATTTTGAGGACAGAGACAATGCAGTGAAGGTAAATAACTAATGTACAAAACTTGATACCAGTTTTCGATAGTACAATGAAACTTAAACGTGCACACTTCAGGCAATGAATGAATTAAATGGGAAGGAAATGGGCGGATCGCATATAGAAGTTTCACTTGCAAAACCTCCATCTGATAAGAAGAAGAAAGAAGAAATGTTGCGCGCAAGAGAACGGCGAATGGCACAAATGTTTCAAGGACGTGGCGGGTAAGGGAACTCATCATTGAAATAAGTGCTTAAAAACATATTTTCTAATTTGTGTGTAAAAACTTATTGTGTTTCCGAAATTTCATTTCCCAGGGGTTCACCATCACATCCAAGTATGATGGGAGGTCCAATGCCAGTTCGTGGGCCGGGTCAAGGTCCCCGAGGAACTGGTGCAGGTATGCGAGGACAAATGGGAAGAGGTGACTATGGTAAGTCCAGTTATTGTATTGGTTTTTTTTTCTCGTTAAATTTCCCAGTGGCAACCTATTTGTGAAAGATAGGGAACTATTATGATAATTTATTATCCTCACTACTATTGCAATATTAAAAATCATGCTTTTAAAACATTTTACTGGAATTTAACATATACAGTCAAACTTGTTTTTGTGCATGGTATAGGGATCGCATAAAAGAAATTGCATAAAAAAAAATATCTCGTAACATCATAAGTCTTTTGTTTGCAATACGTTTAAAAAAAGGTTTTTTATACGATAAATGAAAAAGTCGCACCAAAAAAACGCACAAAAAAGGACCGCATAAAAACAGGTTTGATTGTATGTGTTTTGTTTGGAGTTAGTGTTTACCTAAGCTTTGATTATAACAAATCAAAAAAATTGTAAAACAGCATATGTGTTCACACAAACAAATAATGGCAGCCTTTGTGGTTACGCATATACATAAAAGAAAAATACTAAAACACTATGTGTTAATGTTAATAACAGTTAGGTTACCTACATGTGTTTGGAAGCAATGCAATTTTAATTCTATACATATTAAATTAATTTCGAATGTTCCAATTATATAACAAACCAGACATAAAATTAACAGTTGAAAGTGAATGGTTTACACAATCAGTATAGAAGACGAAATTTTAAAAGAAATTAGTCCTGAAGTTCTTTAAACAAATATTTTATGGTTTCAGATTTAGAAACTGATAACGCTAAACTGTTTGTACCAATACTTTGGTAAAGTTTACATCATTCAGATATCCCGCATGCCTTTAGGGATGTTTCACTATCTCACTACATACCTTGGCTTACGCGCATGATAGGCTCATTTTACTGTGTGAAAAGTATATATTAGGTATATATTTCTAGTACTCTGATATGCGGTCCTACATCAAAGGCTCCACTCCTTATTATCCTATAATCAGTGTTACTTGACTCATTAAATACATAGATAATACAGGTTATTTAAATAAAATCAAGCTTTTCCATTAATGCATACTTTAAAAAATTAACATATGTCTGGTTACAATGACAAACACATATGGTCTCGAGTAATTGATATTAAAATATGGTTAACATACATTTATACATATACATACACTGCAATTATGTGATATTTTGTGTTGTCCAATTGTTCCTTGCACTAATGCTTGAAAGGATTATATACAGAATAAGTCAATGCTGACAATACGTATAAACAGTAACAATATTTGAATTTGATCCAAACTTTTTTATGAGTAGAATGTTAAACGTTTATATTTTATAAGGTTGTAGTGAGAAAGTGCTCAAATATATTATTTGTACCTACCACTTTCGGTAGGCTTTATTCGATGACAAAATATCTATGTTAATTAAAAAAAAAACTTTTATATATCACTAATGTGAGAGAGTGTTTTATACTGATCTTTACTTCTTTTCAAAACAAGTATAGTATATGACAAAATAGCTTTATAAACATAGTATTGAAAGACTATGTTGTAACATTTTACAATGAAGCAATGTTTCTGTACATTAGTTACGTACATATGTAAGTATAATACATATGAATGTAAAGATATGTGCTTAGCATTGTTATAGGAGCACCTTGTTGCCTTACCACTACCACTTCCTGTGACACCTGTTTTTCTTTTTTACCAAAAGATACATGCATGCGTATTGTTTGTTTTGTATTTTTGTATGGTGCCCTAATCATAATAATAACATGGCAGTGGACATTTATGTGCACTGCCAGGGAAAGAGAAATCTTTATATTTCATTTTATTTATGTGAGCGTGTGTACTTTGTTGACAGTATATATGCATCATCAATTCAAAAATCTGTTTACAGCTCTCAAGGAAATAGGTAAGCCGCGATGTTGAATGATGAATGCAACATTGTAGAGTATCAATGGTAGCATTGAGTATTTTCTCCCATTATTTTGAATTATACCCAAAAAATGTATACTATGTGGTCATCGAAAGAAAGATTATCTTCAATGATAATTTAATATAATTGTACTCTGTTACATTAGTATGTGAATGCATTGTAGAAGCATACCATACGTATGCATATAATGCACAATACTTCGCATATACAGAAAGTGTTAATTCAATGAAATTACTTTTTGAGTAATATAACAGATATGCTGTATTGCACTTATAGCAATAAGCCAAACTTCTAATATTCCTATTATGATCATGTTGATTATCTTACGAATGAATATCAATTCTATTCTGTTAAAATATACTTTGAATACAACATTGCTAATTTGGCAGTTCATAAATTTTAAAAAGCAAAACATGCCAACCTAGATAGTATTTAATATGTAATCGGATTATGTGGTACGTAAAATTTTTCGATGACTTTCACAATATACATTCTCAGGATATGTGATGGTGGTAGGGTAATCATTGCAAAGTTTTGTCCTTGCAGTACTGTAACTAAGTTTTACTATTATTTAGTTATTTGAGTTTAATTCTTGAGAATACTTTAACACAATGAGATTGAGTGTTTAATTTATCATCAGTATTATTATTGTTATTGTTCTTACAATTCATATTATTATGATTATGATTATTATTATTATTACTATTACTATTACTATTATTGGCATTTCAAAATTATCTTTTCCCGGCATGCCTTTATTACATAAAACAGTATTATTTCAGTAAGTTGCCAATTGGATATATCGTGGCTAAATTTGGGTCTATTTGTAATGTGTGTTTTTATAGATTATGATTACGACTATTACGGTTATGGGGATTATCGAGGTGGCTACAGTGATCCATATTACGATGACTATTATCGATACGAAGATTACTATTTCGATTATGCGCCGCCTCCGCCGCCTGCCAGAGGGAGAGGCAGGCAGCCTCAACCGGTGGGTCGCCTTTTTTAATGGTTCTAAAGTCGTTTTCGTTTTTGAATCATATTATTTTGATATCAGCGGTAGTTTGATTGTGGCACAGTGTTCGCGAAGTCCTAGTAATGTTGTACATCCAGTTTATTATACCCAGTCACCCTGCCTAGTTTCTTTCTGAGCGTGTAATTAACTTCGGCTGATGGATATGTGCTAGCTTCACATAATCAATATTAACGCAGGGATGCACTATTCATAATAACCCTAATTCATAACATATGAACATATCTAATGCACTGCATCCACAGTACATGGATAATAGCACTCACTCTAGCAAGGATTATGTTTAATTTAAAACATAAATGTTTAGCTACGATCATAAGGATAACACTATCATACTAGACTTACAGAGAGCTGTTAAGGTTGCACTGTGAGTGCATTGTATTAAAACCTCTTAGATCCTGGTGCATATTAACTAACTCCAGTGTATTATTATTAACATTTCCCTCTGAATCCGAACACATTGCCACTTTCAAATTGCTTGCAAATCATATCTGAGCCATGGTAGACCCATTCTAAATTTCAAGCAAAGTACAGCCGGGAAAAGCATTTCAAGAAATATAAAAGGCAAAGATGTATTGGAAAATAGAACCCAAGGGTTATTATCAATTTTCCTTTTGAGAGAAAGGATCGCACAATTTTAGTGTTTGCAGGGTTTCCTAACACTACCCACCACACCACTACCAGCTTCAGGCGATTTCCACATATAGGCAGAAAGCAGTGCACAGGAGTTTTTTATATTGTTGTCATCTTATTTGACCTATTAGACAGTTCAGTTGATCCTTCTTGTTTTTAGAGCGACGTTGCGTCTCGTGGCTCGGATATGATATACTTTTCTATGTGAAGTTGCAGGGTTATCCAAATACCACAAGGGCGCATTGGGCACCCTATGAACATCATAACGTCTGTGTCATCGTTATTATACATTGATTGCGATCAACTTTTTCTCTTGGCAGTTTCGCTATACGACAACATAGAATGCACTCAGTTATGTGTTATCCAGTGCTGCTGTGTTCCACGTGCCATGGTATATGTGTAGCTAGCCGTTGCTTTAAATTTCTTCAGATAATTTACTCTGTGTCTGTTGCGTTCTTTTATTGTTCCTATTGTATTTTCAATGCAAAGGTTCGCTCTATTTTTGGAAGAAATAGTATCTTGTTAGGTCTTATTCTCAAAGATGATATCTTTGTTACTTTCAACTAGTTACAGTTATAGAATATTCTCTGATACTGTGTAAAGCAGTCTGCATTTTTTTTTAAATATCGAAAATCTGAATTCAAATTTAACAAAAAATCTTTTACTGTTAACATAACGTTTTCTGACGGATAGGAACCATATTATCTCATTTATTTATATTTTTCCTGTATGAGCACAAATTTGTGAAAATAATGTGCAATCATTAGGAGAGTGTTTTTGAATAATTGACAGATAACACTTATCAATGTAGATGGCTTACATATTCTAATACCGAAGACCGGTCGACTTGTCTTTTTATGGATCTAAAGTCATATATCTCCGATAATCTACGGTGACTTCATTTTTTCAATCATTTTATCGTGGTTGTTAATATTTCCACTATTATATCGCTACTGTCGCTCTGGGTACTAGTAAAACTAATATTGCTATTTTTATGGGTATTTTTGTTGTTCTCGTGTATCTGTATTTTGATGTATTTGTTAGTAAGAAGAGAATCATTTAAAAAAATTCATGTCCAAGTTCTTGCGATGAATGATTTATGTCTAAATGGGAGATATGTGTGTATTAGATTATGAATGTGTGCAAAGTTTTACAAATGAGAAGGATCTTTTATTTCTTCAAAAGAATAGAGAAAAAGAGAAGGAAACAAGCAAAGAACAGGAAACAAAGCAAATGTCATTATAAGTTTACCAAGGTAGTTTTCTGCGAAACTCTCACTTCTTACATTAAGGTCCACGTCTGTTACATTCTATCGTAACAAAAACAATGTTTTCGCAATATGTATATTGAACAGTGGCATGACATATTTATCATTTCTTCCGTAACATTTGTTCAGTTTCTTACAGGAATTTCTAACGATGCGATCGTGCCTCCTTCTTGTCTTCTTTACCCGAAGAGTATAGAGATGTTATTACCAAAGTGAATAAAAATATTTTCAATAGGTATTATGTATCTGTATCTATGGATCTTCACAAAGGATCCTATTAATCCGATTCAATGTGCCAATTTGATAGCAGGAGGAAAAGTTTTTCGCAAGTTGAATGGCAGTGTTGGAACTAATGGACGATAAATGTCATTTGGACATTTGAGTTTTAATAGTACTTATCGTGTATTAGCAAAACATGTTGTATTTACTTGTACACTGAATTGTGCGTAGGTGTGACAGTGTGAGGATCAAGAAGGGAGTAATGTAAAACAAATGGACTACGTACATTTAGTACCACCAGTAACACGTCTCACAGATGTTGCTTGCATCGGTGTATATAAATCTGCTTACGCTTAGACACAATGCTATAACGCCGTGCCGCTTATAATATGTCTTGATTGAATTTTGTTCTAGCTGCCAGTGCAGTAGGTTGTGTCGCTTAAAGTTTCTTCGCCAACCAATACAGTTCGCTTTTCGCTTTACTACATTGGATAACTCTGCTAACTCTGCTGCTGTATGTAAAAATTTGGTTAGTAAGATTTGGTTATAGGTGAGCTCTTTCCTGTTGCACTCTTTCTTCCTCTTTGTCTATCTCTGTCTTTCTTTCTTCCCTCTTTTCACTTTTCCTTTTCTTTTTTTTTTTTTAAAAATTATATTACATATATGTGTGAGACGTATATACACATATGCATATATATGTATATACACAAATATGTGTGTACGCATTGCAAATAACTGTAATGCAGATAGGAAAGTTATAACAGGTCGGCTTTCGATCCAGCTGATCTCTCTCACTTTTACTTATTCCCTTTAACACAGCTCATATTTACCAGATTACTACTAAGTAGATATAGAGAAGTCATTAATTTAGGTATATTCTGCGTTAATGGACTGCAGAAAGAATTAATAAGGGACATACAAAAGAGAGATGTATAAATGTAAAGAAAGAAAATAAGAAAGAAGGGCGTTAAACGTGCAAGTGCAATAAATGCCACATGGGGTAACGATTGGGTGTGTGTTGTTTGGTCAGGCTGGTCGTGGCCGTGGAGTAGTGGCGCGTGGCCGAGTCGGTGGCCCGCAAGCCCGTGGGCCAGTCAGGGGGGGACGCAACCCCGCAACTTCAGGGGCCCGTGGGGTCCAACGGCTAGCCGCTCGTGGGGGGGTCCGCGCCAAGGGAAGTTTACCAGGTGAGGATGGTCTGTATCTCCACAATGAATTATGTTTTACTTACACTACTTACCATTTAATTCTTTTAGTTTTACTCTTTAGTAGTACTAGGTGCTGATATAACTTTAAGTCTATAACCACAATATCGTCGAACAGGTAGTAGAACATTTATACCTTTAAGATGGCTTGCCTAAGCTTCGTTCTACGTTCGATTAACATACGAGTATACACCATGTTCCATACTATAGTCCAACGATCGCCCATATATCTTACTAAATCAGAAATATTCTCGCACGGTTTCTGCTAAACAATATCGTGTTTACGTAAACATTCGTACACGCGTTTATCCACATGTGCGATGCATCCGCGGAAAAACAAATTATTTGCACCTTTGAGATATTAATCGCACGTGTCGTCGGATCTTCGAGCTACCTTATCATTATTACTGTGTCCGTTTAATGCGGATTTTCTACAGCACCTTCTGTTAGTCGCGCGGATCACGCGTTTTACCGCCGCTGTTGTAATTTTAATTTTGGAGCAGTGAATCAGAAACGCAGAACGCTACATTACCTTCAACACGTTATCGCACGCGATTAATAAACATCTTACATAAAATAACGCGATCAACAGAGTGTTGAATCTAAAAAAGAAAAAATCAGGATAACAAAATTTGGGTAAACTTACTACAAATATTTTTCACATTTTATTGTTGTCGGCCACCGTCAATTTGTGAAAACAATATAGCCATCCCCATCCGATTAGCTTACATAGAAAAGAATGGAGAAGCATTTCTCGCATGAAACGACAAGATTGCTGAATATTACAATTCCTTAGTGATTTCATACATTGTTGGCTGGAGTCTCGAGTTTAGCGTATATGTTAGTCGATTATTTAAGACACTAAATCTGAAAACGTCTCCTTTCCCATGTACAAACTCCACATTCTTTCTTTTTTCCAAACATCTTTCCCTTTATCGTAGCACATACTTATCGCATTCAATCGCATTAGAAGATCATTACGATGCATACTTTAATGTGCAAGCATAATATTGAATTATGCAGAACGAAAAATTCAACGTATTGATTATAAAATTTTCTTGCACAGACATAAAACAATCAAGACGGGCTCTCGCCAGATTAAGTTCACTGTGAACTTAATAAAAGTACACGTTGCTCATTAAGAATGTGACAGACGATTGCCTTAAACTCACAAATCATCCCATTCGTTGAATATATTCACACATGTCTCGAAGGAAGATCATGAAATTTACGACGATATCATGAATCACCACTTTCTGTCGCAACGATGTAATGTAATTTGTAGTGCCGCTTGAATCTAGTAGTGCTAATACTGCTATGAACAAACTCCCTCGTGCTACTTGCAAGCCAAACGTATTACAATATTTTCCTAAACATGACATTCTTGTTTGCAAGAGATCTTGACACGACACGTTCGAATGACATTACGTTACATAAATCAGTTCTTTCGATGTATATACACTTTACTATTCAGCACTGTGACAAAGGGGATAAAGATAGGGAGGGAGGGGTGGCCAAGACTCAACAAACTTAAAAAAACAACAACGTAGCTTCTATCCACATTTCCCGCCAGATGAGAATGATCAATGACGATGCAGCTCCTAAAAAAAAATTGACACATTGAATCTAGTCGGCGACATCGCCAATTACCACGATGCTACATTTTTAATAGAAAGACCGTCGATGACCATAGTTTGATTTTCAAATGTTTTCCTTTACAGATTTGCTAATGAACAGATTCTCAATGAGCCTGAGGTGCTTTGACGAAAGATATGTAATAATAGATTCCCAGGCGATTGCACGTTTCCGATTATTACTATGGATTTGCCATATCATTCGCATTATAGTAAATGATTCCTCCTCCACCTCCCCGCTAAGGTACCTCCAATCCTATCCATCCTATACTGACGTAATAGTAGGATAGTCGCAAACCGTAAATTTCTATACATAATTACGGTCTTTCCTTCCGAACTAATCATTGACGTTGGCGACAGTGACGGGGCATATCACGAATTGAGTTTGACAACTTTGAAAACTGCACGGACTATACCGTTAATATGAGAAGAAAGAAATCTCCTCCAATATAGTTATTAATGTAAAGCATTATAATTTCGAACGTAAAACAAGTTGAAGTAGCGGCTCGCAAACGTGGGTGATATATTATTACTCCAGCTTCTTTATTCCATAATTATATTGTAAAGTAAATGTTCCGCTAAAAAAGAATTAGGCTGTTGAAAACTTCAGTAGCTACCATGGGCAGGTATTAGTACATACTTGATGTAGATATTAACATTACACAGTAATGTAAAAGCGATGAGACTTACACGATCATAATTATTACAAATTTTTTATACAAGTAGGAACCATGGCTACAGCAGGCTAAGTCAGTAAAATTCATTATTCGAAACAATGATACACAAACAATTCATTATGAAGCTCAAATATAATGGAATTTCAATTTCATGCAATTATCTTAAAGCTGTAATAGCTCATTACAGATTATCGAGGTACATATTACATTTTATAAAAGCTTTTTACGCACATAGAGATGCACCATAATAAGAACTTTGCAGGTTTCGGAAATTATCACAAGTTATATATTTATTCGTTATTTCTCTCGCGGTGAATCAAGTGTTGCTTTCGTTTCATCTGTTTCTTAAGTTACAATACCAATCAATGTTTTTCTCCTTCCGTTGAACGACGCGCTGCAAATAATCACGCCGAGAAATGTATTGCCTTAGTTCTTTAAAAAAGAAACAAGAAGTGTTCGTAATGTGTATTTTAACTTTGGACCCGTTCGTATTAGCGGAATCTTCTTAAAATACACAATTTGCACTTCTAGTGTGCAACGGGTAGAACCTATGCCGAGTCGATGATAGGTATTCCGAGACCTGCTTTTTACAGTACAATTCAGAGTAACAATTTCATTATATCTTGGCGCATCGCATATAATCATGCACATAAATACAGGTTTAGGTAATACAAATACGAATTTACTATTGCCTCGTGTAAGATATGCAAATTTCTTACAACGGCATTATGTTTCACAGCAGGTAAACGAAAATTTGACGGGGGTCACCAGAACCAGGGGGAATCTAAACGTCGCTTCCAGAGCAACTGGGGAAACCAACCCCTCGCCCAACAACCACTGGGCAATGCGTACGGATTGGCGAGTGTGAATGGTGGCAGTGGTGGTGGTGGCGGTGACATAGGGTTTGGAGGCAGAGCCGCTGCTCTTGGCGGCGTTTCCGGTGACGATCATGAATGGTATCAAGACTCCTACCAGTCGTGGAGCTAACTTCTGCAAGTCTGTGAGTGAATATATAAGTACGAACAAATATATGAATAAATAGAGCGGCGAACATATTGAAGCATTGGGAGCGAAAGAGGGCGAAAGAGAGCGAGAGAGAGAGAGAGAGAGATTGCGCGCGCGCGCGCGCGCGAGAAAGAGAGAGGGGGGGGAGAGAGCAGCAGCATAGAAACTCGAAGGGATGTAGAAAGAACTAAAGGGAGAAGGGCATAGAAGAACGCAAAGGAAAAACATCTGTACTATTACTCTATCGATCCGATTATTGTAAATGTTTTCATGAAATGCAGCATTATGCTCTGCGCCACCACCATCGCCCGCTGTTGTTGTGATTATGTACAGTGATGTGCCACTGGGACTAATTATTACATCGGAGTGACCACCCACCCACCCCGTACTATTATTATATTACGATAATACTAATCTAAGTACCACTACTGCATTGTCACATTGTTTACTGCCAAGTGATGAAGATCAGCGATGTTGACATTGGGATTGTGATGGCTCGTATTAATTAAGAGAACTCATGGAAGCTTGCGATTTTTACGGTGACGACTAGGTTTTTTTGAATCTACGTGAGAGAGGCGTGTGTGTAGATAGATCAAGGAGAAAACGTAAGCGCGAAAGGAAATGATGGAGGAAATGGCATTAAAATAAAAGCAAGACTAGAGCTGAAAGAAGAGGAAGAGACGGAAGAGAAAAAAAAAGCACGCGTCGGCGAGGGAGAAGCAAGGGCGAGAATGGCAGAGTGAAACACGTGAGAATAATGACAGATGATTACGAGAACGTATTTGCAAGAAGAGAACGAGCGTGTGCATGTGAGATAGAGAGGGAGAGGGAGAGGGGGGGGGGGGGAGACAGGCGGTGAGGAAGTAAGAGAGAGAAAGAGAGTGAGAGAGCGAGAGGGAGAGAACGGACGAGCGAGAAAGTAGCAGAGAAAAAGCACGTGAGAGAGCGAGAGAGAGAGAGAGAGAGAGAGAGAGAGAGAGAGAGAACGAGAGAGAATTGTTGTTCTGAATGGAATGTGTCTGTGTGTGCATGTGTGCGTAGAGCGCGCCAAGCGCCGCTAGACCTTCTATTGTTGGTCTATAATGTGTACAGTCAGTGAAACTATTATTATTAAGGGTCAGGCAAGTTTTACGAAACTAGAGAGTGAAACGTTGCTAGCTAATGGCTTTGCGGGTGTCTCCCAGGTTTGTTTGGTTATAGTCTCGAGACAAAAAAGGATCTATTGGGTCAGAAGTATTGCTCATAAATGAGAAAAACCCACTTGTACAGTAAATTTTTCAATGACAGTATACAAGTAGCGAGGAAACTTGAATCTAAATTATGTTGTATTTATTTGTTGACGTGTTTTTATAAATAACAAGGAAAAAGGAATTCGAAGGCAAAGAATAGAAAATGGCGAATAGGGAAGTCTAAAAATATCGTTTTACATCATTTCTGTGAGATAAAAATTTCGTTGGTATATACCTTTTAACAGTTTCGCGGTAAATTTTGTATAAACGAACGATAGATGACTATAAATTTGGCAGTGATAGTCACGGCTCGAAATAGGATATAAAATGTACGCAAAAGTTTACAAATGCATGAACACATACAGCACACATTTTGAGTGTTGACTTGTTGTTATTGTTAGCCTGTTAGTTAATTAGTAAGAGTTGTAAGTGCGGGCTGTAGTTGGTCCCTGTCCCTGGAGCCCAGACACCCCCTGTTCTGGAGATTATTCGAAAAGGGAAAAAAAAAAAACATACAAATCATTTATATTTTACACGCACCCCCGAATATGATACGAAAACGACTGTAATGGAACAGCTGCATATTAAACCCCTGTTTATTTTACACCATCAAAGAGACGACGACCGCGTATAGATTGGCCCCAACGGACTTTAAATAGCAGTAGGCTCGAAGGATGCAATTAAACAAACATAATACTAACGAAGCTAATGCCACTGACCATCCGAATAAGATCACGAAGATCGAATTATTAAAAGCAAAGATAATGATTCTTAAGCATCACGAAAGTACGTTACGATAGACACACCATGGATAAAATGTCTGGATGACGATCGATTGCTCGCAAACCCTCGTATTTATGAGCATTTTGTTAATTTTTATTCATGTTTTACTTAAGTCTAATTTCTCTTCGTCATCGATACTGTTTTGGTAACGATGATATAACTGGATCTAGTTATAACAAATCTCCCACCCTTCATTTTCGCTTTCTGTCCGCAGAAATATTATTCCAAGCCCAACAATTGAAACGTTACTCATTAGTTTTCCTTCATTTTCTTCCCTTCCCCCATTGTTATTCACTTATACTTTGTACTACTACTACTATTACTACTATCGCTATCACGATCACCATCACCACCACTACCCTATTACTACTACCAGTACTACTACTTCCTTCACGTATCCAATTAACTTTTCCTACAGCTTATTATTTTACTATGGACGTTTTCACGTACCTAGCCTTATACCCCCCCCCCCCTTCATCATCTTTATCATGATTCTTATCCTGCCACCTCCTCGTCACCCCCTTTCTGCCCCCTTCCCATTCATACCACATTCTCACCTATTCGTTTACCTGTCCAACTCACCTATCTAGCCAATCACACGCTCACTCACCTTATCCACTTGTCTACCTACCATCTATCTACCCATCTACCTATTCTACTCTATTCTACTGTACTACCTACACACCCTATTTATAAAAGCATAATATCGAGGATATAATAATATTAATATTAACAATATGATAAGGATGATATTGCTAATCATACTGAGTGGGTTTTTGTGACATGATAATATTCCAATATAAAAATTCAGGTTTTTCTGCAAAATTGTAATTAAAGAATGATAAACAAGGAGATATATAGAATGGCAGATAAAGTTCGGCTTGCGGGGGCAAGGAAGCATAACTGGCGAAAGCGGAGGCAGTTCACGGTGACGAGACTTTAGACTGATCTAGGTACTAGCGTTATGATATTGGCCCTGCCCCGGCTATAAGGCGCCCCAAAAGTATCACTCACCTTTCTTTTATACTTTGACCGGTGTGGCAGCTGGGGTGCCTGGGGGTTGTCGGTCGCATTTAGGATAATGCACCACTGTGGCTGGCGATGCTATAGCCGCGCGCCCTTTTACCCGGCCAATGCCCTGATTCGCGGCACACATCCTTGGGAAACTTGACTCTTTTTGGTTGGCCCGTATCAGGCGGATGTTGTGTGATTTTTGGGCCGATCAATTTATGTTAATTACGGCCCAAAGACGTGTTTTTTAATTATATATAAATATATTATATATTATATTCCTGCGAATATGCATTTTGTGACGTGATGTTATTTAGCAGTAATGAGAAAAGGAAAACAACAATGATACGACAGAGCAAACACCTAAAACATATACAAGTTATGTTTCGCGCCACATGTCAGCTCCATGGCTAAAGAAATTTCTCACAACCAAATTCCTACATAATTGTTAATTGTGTTCTGAAATTCTTTTTTAATTATTCACCTACCAATTGCTTTGCTTTTTTAATTTCCCGCAATTATTAAAGTTGCCCCTAATTTTAGTGTGACGTAGTTAAACATAATGATTAATGATGAATTTAAAACAATGTTAAAAATGGTTCCTTTTTTGGGCTAGGAGCTTGATTTAAAGTGTCAAAGATTTTTGTGTATGACCAGATGTATTCTACATGTCTCAATAAACAGTTGTATGTGAATTACCTTTCTTAATTATCGCTGTATTTTATTCAATACCACTCGTTGTCATTTTAAACTCTGTATGATAATATTGTATAATTGTATCGTTATTTTAATCAACTTTTATACATCCAGAACTTCTGTCTTTTGTATATAAACGAACTAGTTCGTTTTTGGCAAATATAAATAAAGGCATTAAATATTGAAAGGTGTCAAAAAATTCCTTTTCACATGTACAAATTACTGTGGGGTGTGCGATATGTAAATATCGTTATCTGTTGACCCATGAAAAAACTAGGGGGCAGAGCCCCCTGCCAACCCCCTCAAGATCGTCGGGTGCAGAAAAGCTTCGCTTTCTGTAATAGACACGACCGCGGTACTCGCGCTCGCCCACGAATTTCAAACTGTTTCAAAATTGTGGAAAATTCAAGTATTGAAATATTAAACCAGAGTCCTCTGCGCTTTCGTTTCGCTCAAGCGCTATACCCCCGGGGATCGTCGGGTGCTCGCGCTTTGCGCTCACCCACGAAGTACAGCATTTCTGTGCTAGGCGCAAGTGAAGTTCAGAATTCGTGCTCGCATAAGGGGTTCCAAGGTAAAAAAAGAGATTAATATCCTCTGTAATACTTATCGCGACCGGACAAAAACACTCCAAAGTTTCACATTTTTTCATTGGTCGAATCGAAAATGGGGGGAAACTCAAATTTTGAATCCAGTCTTCCGGCAAAACGTTTAAATGCGTCCGAACAAAATTTGGCATATGCATCGAGTACAACATGCCAAGTTTTGCCCGAATCTATGAAGCCGTTTTGCTGGAATAGTGGACTAATCAGTGACACCCTTTACAACCGGGACTAAAAATTGAATTTCCCGCCATTTTGTACCGGTTCAAGGTGACGGCTCACGAGCCTTATTGCCAACTCACAGTAGTGTACTTGATTTTTGTGCAAACATTGATTCTGATCGGTTTAGCCGTTTTTCCGAAATCGAGAATATACACGGACACATACACACACGCGCGCGCGCGAACGGTTTCAGGATGGCGATTGCATAAGTCACTCCCTTTACAGTCGTGCCTAAAAACGAATACTATTTTTGTGAAATGAAATTTCAAAAACATTTTATACTGATTGAAAGCTTTCGTTTATAATTTCATCATTCTTGTCTTAACAATATCATAACACGTATAAATGTTTATTAGGTGATATTTGTAGCTATTTAATTTGGATTTATTAAATTTTTTAATGGATAATGAAGTACCAAATTTTCAGTTCCATCGAAGAACGTACAATTCGCATATGAATTAGTTCTCCTACATGGATTTTTTTTTTGGAGTAGAGCGATCTTGGAAGGTAGATCGCTACTACCCCCTACCGGTGGTAGTTGGAACTGAGTTTCTACTGCCATACGTAGATTCATTCACAACTCATTCTCTAATCACACACCATCACACACTCAACCCACTCAACTATCCACTGATGTCAGTGACCACTACACCGTCATTGACATTAACCTGTTCATGGCTTGTTCCACTCATAAAAGAATCTGCAGTGAAAATAACCTAACTTTAAACGACATGTACTGAATCTACGTTCTGTTGCAGATAAAGTTCCATGATGTGTACATACGTGTTCAGTTGCAGACGCATTAACCTAAAAGATTGAAAATGTATGTGACAAATGAATACAAGACTTTATCAGTTTTATGCCTTTGGAGGATGTTTTCTGTTTTCGTTGTGCAAACAGCCCACGTTCCAGATGAATATTGGCAATCATTGGAAGTAGCTCACCATTTAGTTTTTGGGTACGGTGTCTTAACCTGGGAATGGAGTGAAAAAATTCGTAGCTACATCTACCCATTTCTCATATCTCTCTTGTATCGTTTGCTTGCACTACTTGGTTTAGATAATGTAACAACTTTAACAATATTGCCAAGGGTATTCCAAGCAGTTATCAGTGCATACGGAGATTACAGATTTTATAAATGGACTAGAAGTAAATGGATGTTATATAGTTTATGCACAAATTGGTATTGGTATTATTGTGCGACTCGTACGCTCATCAATACTGTCGAAACTACATGTACAATTACGGCTTTGTCAATGTTTCCATGGAAGGACAGTCCAGTTAAAAATATTAACTACATGTGGATTGTAGGTCTTCTTTGCATGGCAAGGCCAACGGCAGTTATCATATGGCTACCGTTATGCCTATACCATATTTTATCTAGCAGTTTGCAAAATAAGTTTCTTTTGCTCTGTCAGTATGGAATGGTATCTGGTAGTTGTTTAGTATTTTCAATATTATTGGACTCTTATTGCTACGGAACCTTTACAATATCGTCCTGGCGATTCTTTCAAATAAATGTATTACACGCAATAGGTGATTTTTATGGAAAGCAGCATATGCTTTGGTATATATTTTCAGCATTACCAGTTATTCTTGGACTTTATTACATCGGCTTTTTAGTTGCAATTTATCAAATATTGAAATACCCTAAGCGATTTCATCGTCAAGCAATTCTGATTATAGTCATAGGATGGACTCTTTGTATTTATTCATTGTTGTCTCACAAAGAATTTCGTTTTCTGCTACCCCTTTTACCTATGTTAATATACATAACTGTATCCTGTGTGGGAACCATTAAGATTAGGTGGCAGAGGTCTCTACACAGAGTAATTGTAATTTTATTAACATTAAGCAATTTTATCCCTGGATTTTATTTTTCCATGATTCATCAGCGAGGTACTTTGGATGTAATGCAAGTCTTACAAACTGACTTTACAAATACACCCAATACGTCCCAGTACGTGCTCTTCCTTACACCATGTCATGCTACACCTATGTATAGTCACTTACATAAACATATATCTGTACGATTTTTAACATGTGAACCTAATTTTAATGGAACAATGAATTACGTAGATGAAGCCGATCACTTTTTTGAACAACCAATGCAGTGGCTGCATCATAATTATGTAGCCAACAAAAAGGTTACCTTGCCTACGCACATAGTGTTATTTGACAATGTGGAGTCAAAGATTAGCGAATTCCTTAACAATTATCAAATACTGGTGAAACTCTTCCACACGCATTTTCCACAATCTAATTATGGGAAATACCTCATGGTATATAAATACATTGCAAAAGAGTGAACATATGCATTTTTAAGTACATAAGTAAATGTAGGTAACTAATTCCATTTTTAAATACTTGTATTTTCGTACTTTATTATTAGTCTTCGTCTCTCAAACATTGCATGTATTATTAATATTAAATCTTTGATTCTGAATTCAGTATGCAATAAACATCTGTGATGAAAACATTATTATTGCATTATTATTATTATTTTTATTTATTATAATAACCATCATTTGATTTGTAAGAAAATTATACATATATATTTGCTTATACAGGGTGTCCCAGATCAACAATCGCGGAATAAGTGGAGACATAGAGCGGCTTGCGCTGAACATAAAAGTCCTGTACCGTTTTGCGATAATCGCAATAGTTTTCTAATAATTAATTGTGGAAGATCAAAGGGAGTCTGCCTAAATAGTAGCGGGAGGAACGCTGGAGCCACTGCAAGCCACTGCGAGCTATATGACGGCCCAGTTTACCAACAAACAAATGCGGTGCGCGGTGAGGGGAAGGATAAGACGTCGCTGTACGGCCGACTTCTTTTGCGTTATCCTTCCCCTTACAGCGCCCCGCACTTGTTTGTAGGTAAACTGGGCCGTCCTACAACTCGCAGTGGCTCCAACGATCCTCCCGCTGCTATTCTGACGGACGCTCTTTCCTTTGATCTTCCACAATTAATTTCTCCATAACTATTGCGAATTTCCAATAAGGCCACAGCAGGCCACAGGCCTCTTCTGTTTGTTTTAAGCCGACCAACGTGCCCCACGAGGGTTTATTAGGGAATTCTGGGATACCCTGTATAAAAAACTCAAGTTTTCAATTTGTTGTATATATAAAGTGCGATCATTGCAAACATATATGGCAGGGATGGCAACGTCCGGCCCGCGAGCGTATTGCAAAATATGAAAATTTTTTTCGGAGTGCCAGGTCCAAAAGGACCCTCAACCGGACATTTCGTCCGGCGACTAAAAAAAAGGTCAAAAAAAGTTTGGCCCCCGAGTAATGGTCAAAATTTGAAATTTGGCCCGTCGGACAAAGTAGTTGCGCATCCCTGATATATGGTATAAACCTCAACATAAGGTATATGTCACCAAATAATTTGTTTAAGTCGTGTTCTTAGATCAATGGAGCATTTAAAAATAGTAAATTATTAATGTTTTCTTGTATCAAATTCAAGATTCATTCTATTGATGCACTAGAAAGAAAATTAAACAAATTTGATTTTCATGATATAGAACCGTATCTCGGACAAAGATATTAACAACGATTACAAAATCTTGTGAATTTCTTGTTACTTTTAATTTCTAATTAGAATTTAATCATAAGTCATGACGTGCTGTTATTCTACTTTTACCATCCGTAGCGGTAATATCGATTTCACCACGCCATCGGTAATGTTAGTATATTCACAGACAAGGTATAGGACAGACATCTTAATATCTTACGAAAATCGCTGCCTGAAACTGATTTACTGATACAAAGTAAATTTATAACACCGAAGAGAGATTTCCAAAGAAGATTAGTTTATACGTCTAGAAGGGCTGAAATTTCGCTGTGGGCAGCGCCACTTTGACATAACTGCACAGCAAATCAACATAGTTTACATTACAACTCCATAAGTATCGTTGATTGAACAGGGCACTGCAATTATCCTCAAGAGCCGACAAAACGGCCTACAGTGAGGTTAGGGTATTTTACTAAAAAAGCTGGTCATATATAAATGCAATTTCTTGATTCGACATTTCTATATTCTTAATGACTTTTGGAAACGATAAGAGACCGTAGCATCTGCCTGCGCGTATTATATTGATCTAAGGAATGGATAAAGTAATTTAATTCGTTCGGATTTTAAATTGACGAAACTGTTAAAATGCCTTAGCTCTGTTCTATATGTTGTAGGTGATAAGTATGGCACCAATTATTCATTTTTATATACATAAATAATCCGTAGTTTATGGAACATCATCTACGCAGTTTCAAGAATCGGCTCCACTGACGGCCTATTGCAATAAGACTCTAGTTCTTACTTAAACATGTAAAATAAAGGTAAGCCATTCGAACAACTTCGTCAATTTTAACGCGCTATGCTACTATAGCGCTCAAAGTACGCACGAACTAAGCTCATTTATTAATTCCTTAGATCAATGTAATACGCGCAAACAGATGCTCCGATCCTTTATCGTTCCCTTAACTTCACAGAAATGTTGTGTTTAAGAAATTGTATATCTGACCAGATTTTCTGGTAACATATACCTCACTGTGCGGATCCTCGAAATACATGAGCACTGACCTTTTTTGACCATCTATCCCCGGTGTTTAAACAAAGCGGAGATATCAAGAACTAATTTTAAAAAGCGACAGCGAATCAAATAGTACAGACAAAGGCTGGAAACATCCACTGCCAGGTTGCTAACGAAAATCAGCAAAAAGACAGACTAAGATTGTGAATATAGCAAACTAAATCATAACTCTGCCTTTTCTTCTTCGTCTCATAGTCTGTTACGGATGCATTATCACGAGATATAACCACTTTGCATGTACATATTACTTACACGTATGTTACATTAATTTATATAAATTGTAAAAATCTAAATATTGGTTAAAGAAACATAGAAAAGAAGAAAAGTATTCGGAAACGGTTTAGGACATATATCGCACGATAACATTTTTTGAAAGCTCAGAACTTACAGAAACTTTTGAAAATGTACTACTTTTCGTGTTTATGGATTAGGAAAGACATAGAATAGCATCACCACTGACACGAGCGATTAGAAAATTGCGACCATAATACCTGCATTATTTTGAGACGCGACACTAACAGTAAGATGACACGGGATACTCTAGAGGCCTCTCAATTCTGGCCGATTATTTACATTGCACATTAGATCTACTCTATACCGCGTCCTTGATAGTAGTAAGAATAAGATTATACATCCTACGAGCTTTTGCATTATAAATAACAATTTCCAGTTTTTTCTTTGACTTTAATATTTTATCGTCCTTTTAAGAATTTCGAGTTATACGAAAGTAATTAAATTTGCACGACGATGCGAGAATCGAATACTAGAGACAGTTTTTCGAATGATAGGACGGACAAGGATCTGCCATCTGAGGTTACGGTAGAGAAGTTGTAATACAGGGGGAAGCTAAGGAGCAGCGTTCCTTAGGTCTGCTAGGTAGATATTTCTCGCTGATTAATCGCGTCGCACGAAAAATGTTCCCACGACGTCTCACAGTTAAGATGAAAACAGACATTCGCAGTACATGTCGGAGTGTTGCAAAGGTGCGGGTAGTGATGGTCGGTTTGGGTCGAAATGAGAAGCAACTATGATAACAATTGTAACGGTACTTCGCATACCACGCACCCTGCAGGGACGAGGCACTTTTGTCGTCATCATAGTCGCGGTTGGACTTCCACGTCGCATTATTACGTAACGTGAAATAAAGAGTTACGAGCCCATTAATTGGGCAAATTGTTTATGAGATAGTGCGGTTTGCTACGTTTCATTGGGCAATAGATAAAGAGTAGGTTAGTTCTTTAAGGACGTGCAATCCGGAACCTTGTGAATTAAATTATTACGAAATACCATTGAGTCACCCTAACAGGGCGTTCCGGAATAACTATAACCCTAATTATCAGGAATTTTCGATCATAGAGCTGACGAGAGTATCCTTTAAAATAAAATATGGTTCCCAAATGTTTTCACGTGGATTCGAAGCAGACGTCAACGAAAGAAATTCAAATTAGTTGTAATTATCGTTGATACAGATATAAATGTACTTTAATTTCACATCGAATGAAACAGTATTTGCGAACCCTATGTTATTAAAAGATATGTACCTACTTACATCCCATGCATCATTTCCAAACTGACATGCTCACATGTCAGATTCCAACGTGATTCGCGATATTAATCATCGATCGCAATGTAGACTTCCACGATAAGTCTTTCATTACTTTATCAGAAGTCCGATAACTCGAGAGTGATTAAACATTCCACTAGAACTTCTGATACCTATCATCGCCGTTTGCAACCTTTCGATCAAAAAGGGACAACGAACAACGCTACCGAATTACGCCTCACAAGACTACTCCGTGAAAACTCCCTCGCTCACTCGGTACCAACTGGAGGTGCTTGAGAAAAAAGCCCAGCACCACCTCTCGTTCCACATTGGCTGAAACATAAATTCCCATGTCCTTTCGCAATTTCCATGCTGCACTGCCATGATCCATTAACACTATTCCTACCAGAACCGGTCAAATGACCGTTTTCAAAATGTCGATTAGAATTTCCTATATACAACATAATTGCATCGCCTTTAAAATTTCACAGCTTTTCCTAGAATACACCCCGAGTGAGAAATGAAACTTCGAATCGATATCAATACCATCAAAATGCATCGATGCACCTCTATACATCAATAAATTTTAAAATTTCCATCTCTTTTGATATAGCGCTGCACATCATGCGGAGATTAATAAAATCAGTCAGCGCTGAAATTTGTTGGCGTGAATGACGACGTGGCCAGCAATGACCAGGAAAGTAATTGCGTGGCGATTTTCTATCCAATAGTATGGAAGACGACGAAAGAGGCCTGTAACTACGTGATTTATATTGCTTTGAAATATATAAGTCGGTAGTTTATTAATCTCCAAAACGCAGTTGAAATTTTAATATTTGTTGGTGTATAGAGGTGCATCGATGTATTTTGACGGTATTGATATCGATTCGATATCAATTCGAAATTTCATCTCTCACTGGGACGTATATAATACATTTTTCAATACTTTAGGAAAAGTCGTGAAATTTAAAGGCGATGCAATTACATTGTATATAGGATATTCTAACCGAAATTCTAAAAACGCTCGTTTCACCGGTCGTGGTAGAAGTAGTGTTAACTATGTCATACGGTAACGAGGAGCGGACGAGGCGCGCGGAACCCGTGAAATGAGGAACTAGGAATAAAGGATAAAGAATGAAGAAGGAGAGGATGCATGGATGTGTATCGTAGGAAGAGTCGAGAGGAGTCGCAGGAGATACAAATGTTGCTAGGAGCTGAGATGAAGCGAGAAGTGATGGGGTGGGAGGAGGAGGTGCAGGAGTAGCTGGAGAGTAAGGCAAGGTAAGGGAACGAACTCGTGGCCGTAATCGAAGGTGGTACACCGTGGCGCAAAATGTGGTAGGGGAAGCGGGATAGAAGAAAATATAAAGAGGGGACTGACTACATGGAGTCAACGTTCCGAGCAGGTCAGCGACCACACTGTCTCTCGTCCTCTCTCTATCTCTATCTGACCCTCCGCATGCGCGGAATACCCCCTTCCCTTCTCACCATCACATTCTCTCTCTCTCTTCCTCTCCCTTTTTCTCTTACTCTCGAGCGCGGTCGAGTCTCTTCCCCGTTCGCGGTATCTCTACCGCCTCCTTCGCGAGTCTCTTCCTCCTTCGCAACTGGGCGACGCGCGCCGAGGTGGCTTCTCCCCGTTTCTGTCCGGTTCTGCAAATAAAATTAGCCCTAATTAGTTCTCGGTACCAGCGCCATTCGCAAAAGGATGCGCCTACGGTAGGTAGGTAGGTAGCATCCGGGAAAACGAAGGCGCGAGCGAGTGTGTGTGAGAGAGATAGAGATAGAGATAGGGAGAGAAGAGGAGAAGAGGAGGTGGAGCCTCTCCCCGAGAACGATTGGAAAGTCGCGCGTGCACGACGGCCGCGGCATACGGTGGAGTGCATCCTGAAAATATCAGAGCGTCGAGCCGCGCCGCCATCCTCCGAGAGAAAGTCCCTCCTCCCCGGTCCTGCCGCTTCGAAGGCAGATTCCTTGGACGTCTTCTAGAAAATTCCTGCTCTTATCAATGGGATAGGATGCGAGGATGGAATTTCAGGAGACTTCTTGCGGAAGTTGGACATTTCACGATTCGTCAATGAACTTCGTCGGTGGACTTCTCGAATCGCTTGAAAATTTC
Source organism: Tiphia femorata (assembly GCA_944319695.1). Taxonomy (NCBI): domain Eukaryota; kingdom Metazoa; phylum Arthropoda; class Insecta; order Hymenoptera; family Tiphiidae; genus Tiphia; species Tiphia femorata. The sequence continues at coordinate 11,533,988 of OX090902.1, forward strand.
GTTTCTCAGCCATGAGACCCCGGTGGATCTCTCGAGCCTTTGTAAAGTTCTGTTTCATATTAATGGAGTGGAGTTCTCGGGTCGCTTGGAAATTTCTTCTCTCGTCCAGGGGACCCCGATGGACCTCTCGAGCCTTTGTAAAGTTCTGTTTCATATTAATGGAGTGGAATTCTCGGATTTCTAGAGAATAGGGACTTCTCGGGTCGTTGGGAAATATCGTTTCTCGTTCAGGCGGCCCTTGTGGATCTCCCGAATCTATAAAAATCTGGCTCACGTCGATGGAGCAGTTTTTGGATTTCTAGAGAATGTGGTATTCTTGGATTACCAGAAATCGCTTCTCGTTCAGTAGACCCCTGTGGACTTCTCGAGTCTTTATGGAAAATCTGTCTCACATTGATGGAGTCGTTTTTGAATTTCTCGAGCCTTTCGTGTTCTTGGGCTAGCAGAAAATTTCGCTTCTCATCCGACAGACCTCCGTGATCCTTTCCAGTATTTAGCAAATTCTGTCTGACATTAATATAGGGTACTTCCTCGATTTCCAAAGAATGCGAGCTTCTGGGATCCCTAGAAAATTCCTCTTCTCGTCTAACGAGCTCCTGCGAATCTCTCGAATCTCAACAGAACTCTATCTGGCCTTAATAAAGCGAACTTCTTGAATTTGTGGAAAATCGTGCTCCGCGTCAATGCTAACCATTTCAAAGCGACGGAAGGTTTCTAACCTTTGCGTTGCAGGGGAAGAAGGTGTAGGCGCGTAGGTCGGGCGAAGGCACCCGGGTGGCGTGGAATGCACGGAAGAATCTCGGCCCGGAGGAAGCGAGAGATTCGGTCCGGATCGTCCTGGCTGGATCCGCACGTCGTTTGCCGTTATTCCACCGGAAGTGGCGAAGCCAGTGGCTCCCACCACCGGCGCCCTCGCTCGGCTCTGCCGTCTAAGAAACAGGTGTTCGACAGGTGCGCGCGTCTACCATTACGGATGCGCTGCTACCTCGGGTCCCTGGGCTTCTTGGCTCGCTCTCCGGCTGCTTCTCGCTTTTTTCTCTCTTCGTCCTTCGCTCAACAGATCCTAAACCATAGAATCGTTGGTCTCTTTCGTCCAAGGCGCGAGATAGCGTCGACTAGGAAAGAAAGGTGGACCGATCTCGGCTCGGTCGCCTTCCCTAGAACGCACGTGAGTCGGTCAGACGGTCTTGTCACGGTCGAGCAGCTAAACCTGATTCTTGAAACGCCCATTTCCACGAAATACGTCGAGGAGCCTTACGCAAGGACGCGAGTGCGCTCCGCGGTCAGCGGTGCTTCGACGCAACATCTCTTTCTCCTAGCGAACTGTTCCTCGATACCCCCATTCCGTCCACGTAGTCCTTCCCGCGATACCACCAGCCGCGGACGTTGCCTCGATCGTGTGACTCAAGGACCACGAGAGACGATCCGGTCGTCAAGAGATTTCACGCGAAAGTAGCTTAGAAATTGTTTTTAGTTCGGTAGGATTTCGCTTAGACGTTTTCACGCTAACACGATACTTTGCCACTTTCAATCCACACGATTGTTGCATTTACTTTATTAAACGGTAATACAATCTCTAGGTCTAAGATATGGGCTTTATTCAAAGTTGTGACACTAAAATACAATTGCTCCCCTATACGAATACAAATGCTTCGGATTAGGTAGCAATCATATAAATGTATTACAATGATACTTATTGTTAGAGTAATCGAGGTATAGATTCTTACAGTTCTATCGTCACGCGCATATTTTTTTACCAGCTTTGTTTTAATCTAAGGTGGCTTGTTGAACGACCATCCACGTGATCCTTTCGAAACCTTAATTGCTCCTTACTATTCTTACGAACGAGATGTACGTGATTCGACAATCCTACGCTCCGAAGAATGTACCGAATCGGTAGAATCTAGGAGCACCAAGCATATTTCCAGCGACAATGTGACGTTGGACATAATTTTCAGTCGTCGTAGAAACTTACAGTCGTATATATCCAATCTACTTAATGCAAACATCCTCCTTGCCCGATAATCTCATCCTAAACCGATGAATTTCGTAAGCGACTCCCTACATCTTGACCACATAATTACAAGCATCGCATATTACGTATTCGCTCGGAGTCCGAAGGAGGTAATCCGTTCTTTCGTCAGCAGGTTCGAGTGAAGCTGGAGAGTAGACTTTATCCTCGGAGGATAGACTTTGCTCTCTTACGAGTTCTCGTAACGATAGTTCTTCCACTATCGTGAATCATGCAACGCGCGAGAGTGGAACTCCCGACTCGGATGAAGTCCCGTGGCCGCGAGCCCGCGCGATCGTGCCTAAATCGAGGCACGCTCCTTCCGTGGCAATAATCGGAAACGATTTCCTTCTTTCACGATCCGTTGGACCAGTTCGAGCCGCTCGGTGATGCACTTGTCTTCTTGCAAGAGCCGTTACGCGCTACCGCGTTGAGCCAATCAGAACCGGCGGGCAACAGGTGAGCGGCCAATCGGAGTCCTGCGTCGTAACAGCGTTGATCTCAGGAGTAGCGAGCACTTTGCTTCACGGATATTCCAACCGAGATCCAAAGCTCACTACCTCTTCTCACTTCTCGGTAGTTTTCTCTAATTCAACTCAGCGGCCAGAAACTGATCGCGTGGAAAAGAGACTGGCATTGGCTTCCTCTTGCGCGTGCACGCGCCGAGATTCTTTTCACCATTTCTCTATCTATTGAAGCACCGTGCCGATTCGCTGCTCGCCGTTTCAATTACATCCGTCTTTCTGGCGCGTCATAATATCACAGTTTACGGACGCACATGTCACAATAAGTCCAAAGGAATAATAATACAGCGGTGGGTCAGAGCCCGTACCCAAAAAGTGAATCGCGATTGTCTATACTCAATGGTTCGTACTCTTACTGCGACTTTAATTTTACTAACAACTTTAGATGTTTTTGTTATAGATGTTATATAGGCATGCATACTCATTTCTACTCATGTTTAATCTTCAGTCTGTGCGTTGGGGTAAAATGGATCCCAGTTATTAAGTAATAAGTTCTTGCACTGAATAAATATGACAGGCAACTAGAATTGCCTAGAAATGATCTTGTAGGTTTTGAATAAAGTAGGGTAAAGTAGGTAAAGTAAGCATTTTTTATGAATTAATGAAATAAAATGAACTTTTTTTAAATTACAAAATATATGAAAATATTTGTACGGTCAGCTTGGCTACGTGCAGACCATGGAAAATTTACTGTGCACGGAGTGAAGGTTAACGAGCGCGTTCGAAGTTGCGAACGCGTCCAAAGCACGGTGAGAGTACGGATCAATATTATCTTCGAAAACTTAATAATCTTTTTATAAATATGTAGCAATTTTTCATTAAGATTTCCGATGCGGTAGGAGTAATGTTTATTTACCAAGGTTTATTCTATCAACAATGCGCTCGTGTGTAAATGAAGCCCGAAGCCATTGTTTTCATCTACATTTGGAGCACGCAAAGGGGTGGCATCTATTAACGTTACGTCATGCATCTTTTCTTTGCATTGTTTTCTTCCTTTTTTTTATCTACGTTGGTCACTCGGCGAACGGCACCTAATAAGCAAAAAGTGCCCAGGATTAGTAACATAAACATGTATGTATCAGTGATATCTCCACCCTGAACGATTTACCACTTTTTCTCCTCTAAGTCAGGAGCGAAAGGATCAACGCATGCGTCCCGCTGAACTTCGGAGTACGTACACGCGTGTTACATTCACATTATAATTTAGAACGTTGTTGTTCCGCTGCTCGCTCAGAGTAGTAACTTTATATACTTGGGCGTCTAAATACATTAAGATACGGTGAACCGAATGCATTAATTGACAGCGTGAATTTCAGTTGAATCAGAGTTAATTTTTATGAGGCGCCAGAGTGCTGGGTATGACTAATCCTTTCCTCGTGGTCACGTTATTCAGATTAGAATGAAAGAGTGGAATCAAGGTAGAATAGTATAATGCGTTTATTTATACATATATAAGCTGGTTATTTACATTGACGTCACTCGTTAATCGTGCAAAAATGTTAAATCAACGACGAACAAAGATTTCTTCATCTCGCTAATGAAGCTTCGCCGAAGAAGCGAATCTTCGGAGCCATGACCTGCAATAAGGTTACCGTAAGTAAAACTGCATAGGCAGATGCAACGTTAATGCAATGTGATAATAATCTACATTTCCACTGGTAATTGTTACTTATCTTCCAATCAGTTTTCTACTGTCTTTTAAAACAGTTTTTATGTTCATCTTGCACAACGACGCTTTATTATCTCGAGAATACCCTGTTCTTACACTTTCAAAAATTTCCTCGCACCAAATCCAATATAAACAACCAGCACAAAATTAACATATGCATTATTCAATAGAAGGATTAAGATTTCTCATAATTTCCATTTTCAAATCTCCACGTACTATCCAAATTTCCACTAAATCGTACATTACCTCATCGGAAAGAACAATTCCGAAAGCATCAAGGCCAGAGAACGTTCGTAGAGGGAGATTGAATCCGGGGCACCGGTGGCGGTACGTACCTGCGAACCAATAGGGTCGCAGCACTCCCAGAGACAGGTAGACACGTCCGCCATCTTTCATTTCCCCGACGACCAACACCAACTCGCGTCCAGGTCCATCAAGTATCCTACCTACCGGTTTTCCGTGCCTCCTTCCACTAGTCGGCACGGCAACAAATAAAATCCTACATTTCCTGGCGCAGGCTACAATACGTCCAATAATATTACGACGCGCGAATCATTATTAGTCGCAGAGCCAACAAAATTGCACGCTTCGTTTTACGAACGATAATCGCGGACAGGTCGCGGGGTTACCGGACCGAGAAAGAGGGAAAGAAAGAAAGAAAAAGAGAGAGAAAGAAGAGGCACGGACGAGTGGAGAGTCTTCCGATAACTGCCTCGCTTTGATCTGCCATTTCCTTCGAATCTAACCTGTCTCTCGAATTTTGCCACTCTCTCGAAAGCTCTCGAAACTTGCCACCACCTGCCACGTTTCTCGCGCTCCGCGGCTGCGATACCGAGGCGAATAAATAAGCAGAGAATAATAATGGGCCGCGCGTCCCGCGAGAATCGCTTTTCGATCGAAGCGAACACGAGGAATATCCGCACCCGCTCTTTTTCGGTCCCGATCGTGGGGCCTCGGGGGGGAAAAGGAGGAGGCACGAGACACACGAAGCTCTTGGTTCGCTCGCGCGAGCGAGAGGGGAGGTAGAGCGAGCGGAACGGGCGCCGCTCGGTGTCGTTTCGTCGCTCAGTCGCCAGGTGAGGCTGCCTGCTACCAGTACGTGTGCGCGCCGAACGGAACGTGATTCCGTCGGGCTCTCGGCAGGCCCCACACACAGTCCTGCACGAGAAACCACACGCGATTAACGTCGACCTCTCGATCTACGGCACCGCTTCTCTCTCCATCTCTTTCTCCGTGTCGGACGAGCCCCGCGCGGCCTCCGAGGAACGAGAAGGGGCGAGCAGGAAGAGGACACGCAAAACGCGAGCCAGGATCTCGGGGTTCGTTGCTCGCGCATTCGCGAACCCGCCTGGGGATTACCGCGCGCAGCTTGCGCACCGAACGAACAGAAATTCGATTTCCGCGGAGAGGTGTTGGCGAAGGCTCGTCGAAGGATTTACTCTTGCGTAGAGTGTGGTGCTCGTTTCGTGCTGTGACTACGAGGAGGATTGCGACGCGCTACGTGCTTTCCCTCGGGGACGCGCGCGCATTATCTCGACGATCGGCCACGGACGGAGATAGTTCGCCGTTTCATAACCTCAAAGTGTGCAGGATTTTTAGGTGGTGCGCGAAGGAGGAAGGAAGGAAGGAAGAAGGCAGAAGGGGAGAGAGAAAGAGAGGAAGGTGAGAGGAGAAATGTCGTAGGGAGATATCGCGGTGAATCTATGAGAGATCGAGGGCGTCGGTTGATATTTCGTGGTTAAATACACGAGATTGTCCACGGATATTCTACCTTCCGTACCCCTTCTGGCCTCTTCGTAACGTGGAAATCGTGTGCTTCGTTATTCTCGTGCCTCGTGTGTATTGTCGTGTCGTCGAAGGGATCGGAAGGTGCACTCGTGATTTACAACTGGCGAGTGAGAGGGCGAGAGGGCGAGAGGGCTGGGAGGGAGAAGGGGTGAGCGTGGAAAGGTGGTTTCCTAAGGTTCTACCAGTTAACCAGTGCTAATCATCCCGTGGACGACGATGCAGACGACGAACTTGAGGGGGCCCACTCACCTTGTGGCTCTCTACGTGGCCACCGCGGGTCTTCAGGGTAATGCTCTCGGCTCGGACGAGGAGGAGATCACGTTGCTGGTCTACGTACTCATCGATGTCCTACAAAACAAGGTAAATTGCTCGACAGTTGATCGATACTTCATTCTCGTTTTAACTGACGTTGGAGCAACCTGCGATCTCTGGTGGCAATCGAGGGCGCGATTATTATCGAGGCGATTATTACGTTTCGCGCTCGCGATTTCTCTCCTGCGATTCTTTTCCCGTCATGCCGGTATCCGCCGTGAAATTCGTGGATTGATTTGTGCGCGACTATCGTTGCATCGACTATCGTGAAATCGAGAGAGAGAGGGGGGGGGAGAGCAGCGGCACGCGGCGAGGCAACACCTGAGGTTCATATCGAAATTTCCGAACACCGTGTCTCGCTGCGACGCACGACAGATGGCGGTGGTCAATCAAAATATTTCCAAGCAACAAGTAGCCTACAGTAGACTCGAACGTGGAGTATTCCAAACTTCAAAGTGCACTCGCCGCAATTGTCGAAGCGATATCGGGTAAAGAGTAGCCGTTGTCGCGATTCAGAAGCAGGAAGAGCGAGAGGGGTAAGATTGTTATCGAATACGATAATGATCAGTTGGTGGGACACCTGAATGCGAGTCGCGGCGAAAAAACCTTTCTTTGCGTGCGCGCTACTTTCGTTGTGGGTATGATTTGCAGGAAGTTGTAGAATTGTTGCGTGACACGTAAAGTCTACCACGCTCCATTTATCCCTGCACGATAATTTAGCTTTGGAGTACTCCATCTGAAATTAGAAATTGGAGCTGATAATTAAGGCGGGTTAAAATCCACGAAATTCTTTTATGCGTCTACTAAATCCGTTAATGTTTCCAAATGTAACAGTCGCATAACGAATGAACTACCGAAGGTGTTATCATGGCTGCGTGCAATCAAATTTCAATTGAAATTAGTTTTGCGCATAACTTCCGATCGACTCGAGATTTTTGTACTTTCCACGAAACGAGCTCGCGCACGGCAGCCGTGCCCCTGTGATTTGTCGGCTCGAAGTATTGTTTCTCGAATTATCCGGTTGGGGGCAGAGCGTCGCGCCCTCGAAAGGTCGTCCATTCCTGAGAGCTGCGGCTGGTGTGATTATCCTATCGAATGTCTGGCGCCACGAAACTTGTACCCTTCGTTGACGCCTCCTCGCCACCACGTTGCATCCTTTCTCGCCAGGTTAAGTATCGGTCATCGCAATCTCTGTCGAGAGAACGTGAGAGAGAGATCGAAGGATGTTTTACCGGTTGGCAATATAACGGTAAGCGGACTCCTATCGTTTAACCGTCATCGAATAGTAAAAAAAACACTCGGCGAACAGTCTCGAGTGAGATTCTTCGGCGCCATATTTTGAATATGCGCCGTCCAATGAGCGGCTCGCTCTTGCCGCGAGCTTATCGCTGTAACTTGGCCCGAAACCCGCGAGTCGCGTGACCAGCATTTTAGATTCCACGTCGGCGCATGGCATTACTCAAAATAATGCGAATAAACAAACATTTGAAGTCGCTGGAGATGTGGGACAGGGTGCACCAGGGTACTGTTTACATATTGGAATTATTTTCTTCACTCGTAGAATTCCGAAAACGATGGCAGACATTGTTTTTTATATCTGCATCCGTTGGAAATTTATGGATATTATCTATCCAGTTGCTCGCGTGTCTTGAGTACCTTTTAACGAGGAAAGAAATTCGTGGACAATTATCGCATGCTATTGAGGTCAATTTTAAGAATAAAATGACTGAGTTCTTTTATGCACTGTAGTTTCAAGACCGGTATGAAGACCGAGTTTTTTCGAGCGATGGAAAACAGTGGGTCGAAATTATTCGTAGGTCTTCGTTGTCGAATGACGGAAACACGAATGCGATCGAGATTAATCTCTCTGCGCTTCTAGAATAGTTTGAAACCCGATATTAACACTAGAAGTACCGATCGGTCAAAATGACCGGATTCATTAATTTATCAGAAGAATTTCTCTTTAACATTAGAATGACCAATTTTTTTTTCATATAAAAACTTCTTTCGTTGACCACTCATTTTGACACGCTTGATAGTCCCAGTGTTAACAAACTTTATTTTTCCTTCGCAATTTTATATTGACAATTTCTCTTGAATCCCATACGTTTCCGATTCGTTGCTCGCGGGTCGTTGCACGATCTTTTTCCACGGAATCTGTACTTTTCACGGTACTGGAGGCTACCTCGAAGAAACTCGGAAAACAGAGAGACTTGAGGGCCTAGCGGACAGGTGCGTGCACGGCTAGTCCCCTTTTCTTCGTCCGTTGTAAATCGCCTTGAAGAGAAGCGAGCGGGGCGGCGCTGTTCCAGCTGGTCGGCCGTTTCCTTCTTCGCCTCCTGCTTCGTCTGCGCGCATACCTGCCTCGCTGACTGGCTGGCTGAGAACTACGTTTCGTGGCATGCCACGATCGGGGACAATGGCCACGATTGAGCGCTTCGCTCTTTCGTTGACCGGCCGGCGCAGGTAGGAAAATTGTAAGAAAATAACTCCGTGGGACGCTTCCTTTTAGGCAAGTGCCGATCGAGAATGCATGTGGGAAGCGATATCGATAACAATCGATAAGAGGAACGACAGGAGGGTGTTTGAAATGCGTGAATAATAAACGACTCTAATTACGGAAAGAACGAACGAAGCGTAGTTCTTGTCCGATGTTTTCGTTAATAGAATGACTGTTTCTGTAAATCAACGTTTGCAATCATTTCGCTGTAGTAAGAAAGTAGAGTAATATGCAGGACGATGCCTGTGCCTTTGAGTGGAAACTGTAGTATGAATAATTCGGCATAGAATCGTTGGGCCTAAATATTTCGGTTAAATGTTCACTCTTAGGACAGGCCCATGTTGCACAGAAATTTCATTTCTTTTTAAATTCAACAAAATTGGTTTAGTTTTATTAATGCGCGCGTAGCTATTGCAATATTTCGAAGTGGGACAAAAAAATGTCCCACCATGCATATCCGCGCATCAAAAAGGTGGGACACTTTTAATGCTACCGTACCCCAAAGAGTTAAATGGAAAACTGAACTTATAAAGAAAGCTACCTAGTGTTAATCGAAGAATTTACGACTAATTGCCGAGTTTCCTTGAAGGCAAAGATTAGAAGAAATTGTTTTCTTACTAAATTTCCGAGTCGGGAGCATTTCTTCTAGTAAACAGTTTTTTTCAACGCAGGCATAACAGTTTCTTTTATTCGAAGCATTAAAAACTAAGAGCAAGATGTTTCGAAAGTAACGCTAAAAAAAGCCAACAGCAAGTATCCAAGTGTTTGATTTAATTTGGAGTTACTGCGCGCTTGTCCGTGATAAGTACTGATTCTCGTGTGCGTGTCTCTTCTCCTCGCGTGGCTTGTTCTTTTCGCCGCGCGCTTTTATCTCACAGTCCAAGGTCCAATCCCTCGAGGACACTTTCCAATTTTACTATCCTAGGTGTCCACGCGTAGCTTCGAATGTGATTTCGAAATTTCGTTAGGAGGCACCGGGACTGTTAATCGCGGTGCTATAGCCCCTGACGCGGCACAGCAGGTAGGCGTTGAGGATCTATTCGGAAAATGCATATTCGACGGAGGACAAGCTCCTGGATTAGCTTTAACGATTTGAGGCGAGACTGAGGTGACTGGCAGGGTCGCGGCAGTGGCTGAGTATCGTGCAAGGATTACCTCGGCAGATACATTAATTAGGCGCGCTATAGATACCACGTGCAACCATAAACCATAACGGTGCCATGCTTGAAAATGCAAATCTACGTAGTTTGCAAATGTCAGAGTTCCGCGGAAAGGTCGCAGCATAAATCGGACTACTCCGTTGATATACGTTGAAAGTAATTTGAGATCTATTACGATTCTGGATCGTTAAATTTGAAAATATTCACCAAGCGTGCGCGTATGCCATGCGCATTCGAGCCCCTAAGTGCACAAATCGATTAACTTCACTTTTCGCGTTTTTCATAAATTTAAGCATCCAAGCACTTGATTAAGTCCCTATTTTTTATTTATATTTGTAACATAGTTTTGAACATAATTTATAGAGTTAATCGATTTGTGCACTGAACGGCTCATTTATCATTAAGTAAAGTAAGGAACGATTGCAGCATAAATCGGACAACATCGTTGATATTCGTTGGAAGTCATTTGAGATATATTGCGACCCTGGATCGGTGAATTTTCAAATATTCAAGTGTGCGCGTGTACGCGTGTTTACCATTAAGTAAAATAAGCTCGTGCTTAAAGAAACCGAGGAGTGGAGGCACCACTGAGATCTTTCATCGTCGAATGCCTGGTTACATAATGCTCGCGAGTCCCCGTGTCATTGTGAATATAGACACCACTAAGATACTCTCTCCAAATCGTCCGAAAAACAGTTAAAAATTTGCAGAAGTCGTTTCGCCCGAAAGCGCCGATTCTCGTTATGCTTCGTTCTAAAAAATTCAATGTAGAACTGAGAATACCCACGATCACTGTTGCCCACCGGATTTGAATATTGGAATAGTCGAGCAGTGGAACAATAGGCTCCATTCGTTGAACTCTCCGGCTTACATTAGCAGCGTGCACTGTTAGCTACAAAAATACCTGGGAGGCGTTGATTTACAAATAATAGAGGTCGCTGTGCATTCGCTCATTTCGCTTCGCAAAGTCTACCTCGATATGGCCATCCTCGTGATCGCGAGCAGGACGTTGACTTAAGTTGGAAAGTCTGACGGGTAGATGTAGGAGCGCAACGAGCTGTGCGAGACGCCATCGTGATGGCAGCGACTAGGAAGGTCGAAGAAATAAAAAATTCTTTTTTGCCATTCGGAGAAGCCTGTGACGTCAACGCGGGTACATAAAACATTTAAAGGTCAGTGATAAATGCTCGACGAAAAGTCACTTGGAAAAATGAAAACGGAGATCTCGATCTCGCGGAAGCTACGTGACCGTAAGGAGAATGCGAAAATTAGGCTAATGAGATACTCCACTGTGTAAGGATGCATAAGTAAAGATTACGGGGCTTTTCGTCGTTCCACGAAGCTGTAGCGCGGATACTCAGATGTTGGAGTAGAAGTTACCTATAAGAGAACGAGCGGTGGCGTGTAACGGAGCGACAATTCTACGAAAGTAAGTAAAGGTGAACGAGGAAGCTTTGCAAGTTTATCGTGATGTCAAGAAGTTAAAGTATACAATTTCTACTACTCCGAATTGTGATAAACCGATTTCGAGCCAGGTGATAAACGCGATCGGCAAGCAATAAAATAGCCGTAAAATCTTAGTAAAAGTAAATTATCGTACACTGAAAAAAAAAAAAGCTGTTGATTCAATCATACGTGTGTGTCACGGGCTGCCATAAACATTTGTAATTGATTCAACATTGTATGTCATTGATTCTAATAAAGTATAGTGTGAAACAATGATTAATTCAGTAATACATAATGTTGTATCAAAAGCATATTGAATTGAAACAATATTATTTCATATTACGTAATTGGGACAATCCTCGTTATATGATTGAAATAACTACATATGCAATTGAATTAATGAAGTTTGTAATCAGTGCTGTATTATTCAAATAAATAATAAATATAATTGAAACAAATATTTATTTCATTGAAGTAATTAAATATATGATTGGTTCAATCAAATTTCTTCAATTATGCTATATTATTGAACCAAGTACTTCTGCAATTGACACAACGGTGTATCATATTTGTTGCAATCGCATTATAATTGAATCAACGAAATTAATTCCAATCATACGGATATCATTGAATCAACACTTTTCTTTTCTCAGTGTATGAATGAGTAACCAAATTGGTAACTCGAGGTAGCGTTGGACGAATTCACGAAACTTAGCGATTGGTCTCTACGAGACCAGACGATAAAGCGAATCAAGGTGAACCTTGATGGCGCGTCTGGAATGGAAAGTGTTTAGAGTGCGCGAGTAAATCTCGGTTGAAGTTAGCAGCTTCGACTGACGCGGCAAAGCTCCCCTGCGCTTCACGGCGACTAACACGTGCGATCTGAATAAGATAAGATCATTTCCTCTCGTTTTCACTACCGACCAAATGAACGTTTCCATGCAAATCGAAATTTTGCATATTAATGTCGGCTCAATGTAATCCAGTGGCGGAAAGGAAGCTGCGGTGAAAGTGCGATGAGATCGGAGCGATGGAAAACAGTGAGACGAAATTATTTGTAGATCTCCGTTATCAAATGAACGAAACACCAAGGCAATGGAAATTAATCTCTCTGCGTCTCTAAAATATCTCGAGTACGGCGGAGATATCAGCAGACGATGAGTGTAAGAGCTAGCAGAGAGTGTATCGCAGGCATTTCTCTTTTGTAACGGTGCGCCTTTTGCGCAAGAGAAATATTTAGAACCTTGCTGCTCGCGTAGCTGCGCGGAAAACTTCGGTGCTTCGGGTTACGGGGAAATATAATCATTTCCGATACATTATTAAAGAGTTCATCATTTCTGCGACCAATGTGAATTAAAGGATCGGATAAAATGTGGGGTGGAAGGAAGATATTTTAGTTGCAAGAGAATCTAAATTTGTTTGTGTAATAAGCGTTAATTATCTTTTGGATTCATTGTTAGGTCTCTGATCGCAAACATTCTTGATACGACGAAGAGAACTCGACTGTACCACTTGTTGCTAGTCGATGCCGAAAGTGCAACAGGTTGGTATACCTGTTGCGTGTCTGTTGCAACTACTGGTTTACGATCCGCTTCGTGCACCGGAAGTTGTTTAAGAACTTTGCGACTCGATCGGCTATTTTTTTTGCCGTCTATGTGGTTCCACTATTTCCACCTCTCGTGGTATCGTGAACAATAAACAAAATTTCTAGCAAAGTGCCCGAACAGCAACGGGGTCATCGCCGCAGTGACTCGATGCTAAAGTGTGCGCGCGCACGTGTGCGTGTGAGTTTTTATTAACAGTAGGTTTACGGCACTTTTTTATATGCACAATTTTCCATTTACACACGTCCATTTGACGAGTTTCTGTAAACCTGGTGTTAAATAACGAAACTGAACAATTGAAGGCAGATGTAGGTACTATCTTACGTAATTTATCCGTTACAATCGAATTCAATTATCGTGCGGTTCATAATATTTTACAGATAAACATCGTTCATAATAAATCTCACGATATTATTTCATTTTGTTTTTCTTTGCTTTTGCATAGACTTCTTTCTTCTGGTTTCTCGTCGACGCGCAACGGATTGGAATAAGATATCCCCGAGATCCTATCTTGTGTCTTATTGTTAGTCGGAAGAAGAACGTCTATCGTAACGCATTTATTATTACATTTAAGTGGTAACATGCGAACGTTCATTGTATCTTTGCAGGTAAGACCAATTTCGTCGTGATTTATGTGTCGCGTGATTTTTACGGGTAATAGGCTGCTTCGTTGAAATTCCAACGGACTTTAAGTCCAAGAATAACATTAATATTAATGCTAGTGATGCGTGCGGTAGTATTCCACATATTGAATTAAAAGCGGTACGTGTATGCAAGCAAAATTGAGGATTACATTTTGTCCGCAAATTTTTTCTGCATCCATTAACTCCATATTAATAACCTTGAAAATATAGCTCTTGGCATATTAACAGATAACTATGCGTCAATTGTCGGATATTACAGCTAGAATAATACAAGCAAGAATATACGAATGTCATGATATAAAAATATCTTCCTTTTCAATACCTGTGATATTAATATCGACTCGACAACTTCGACACGCGAACTAAAATAGCTCTCTTTCGCATCTTTTCCCTCGAAGACGATTTATTTGCGCTAACGATATGCGCTTTCGTCATTGAGCTCTCGAATCGCACGTTCTAAATTTAAGCATTGTTGAATGGTCGACAAGCAGAGCAACGAAGGAATTTACTGAAAGAAAGTTGAAACCTCAGACCTGTGCAACGCGTCACATCGATAGAATTAGAAAAGTGCTATTTTCGTTGCAACACCAGATCGGTAGGACTAAAATTTTCCCGTTACATTGTTCCGATTGTCGCATTCTTCTTCGATACGTCTTGCTTCCTTCGAAACTACTATATTTATCACTCTACAGAAAACGTGACGCGTACGCGACGAAGGAGAGGTCGCGTCGGTTTCCTTCTTCGATTTCTAATGGGACTTCTGAAAACTCGTCTCCAGGAAAATACATGTAACTTAGTTGCAAAAGTTGCAATCGTCCTGGATTATTCTTCTAAAAGCAATACGAGGTTGATGCAACCATGAGACATTACGTGCTCCTTACATCACCGTAAGATACCGTCGCTGCTGCTTTGTTATTAGTCCACCCGTTATTAGATTTCACAAGCGACGTGCCAATTTCAGTTTTGCGACTTCCAGTCGAGACTTAGCCGCTTGTGCGCCGACGTGGTTTCTGGAGAGACCAGGATATGAAGTTCTTTCTGTGATGGAATAAGCACACTGTACAATTCACAGGCGACATTGTCATTTTTTGGATAAGGCGGTACATCCTGCTGCAAAGTTAACGTGCACCCATAAACAATTTTACCACTGCAACACCCTAATCTTTACGATAATAATTATCATAAATATTATTACGGCAGTAACTGTAATTAAAGGTGACCATTTATTGGTCGTTGAGATTTTTTCTTCCGAGTTTTTCATTTTTTACTTAATTTAACGATCTCAATAAAATTTCCGTGGGTAGTGCTATGTTTTCGTTTCTTGATATTGTCGTGCACCTACGCTTGGTTCATTGTGTCTATTACGGCAGAATGTTAGGTTCGCGTAAAATTGTCGATTCTCAGTTGCACGTGAAGGCGGAAGTTGTAATGAGGGATGGCAGGAAAATTTTACGGACTACAAAAGGCGTAGCGTTTTATGTATGCAGAAAAAGTTTTGTTCGTTATTAAATTGCAGGGATCTCGCACCGCGTTGTTACCCGGCGTTACTTTTTAACGTTAAAGTATAAAATTTTAGTGCGTCGTGTAAATTTTAGTGCATGCGTTAGCATTTTTTATACTTGAGGTTATGCGAGGTTACAGGAAGTTTTCCGATGCTCATGCGTCACTTTAAATTATCCTTATCTTTAAAATGTATGGCATGCGTATTTGTCATTAATATGAATATCTACGGAATAACGCGTGCGCAAGAGGCGCATGAACTTCTGATGGAAGTTCGAAATTGTCGTTAGAGGAGTTTCCTCTTTGAGTCAACAGCCACTAAACAAGAGTTTTCCGAAGGAACTTTATTACATCTCTCAGCGTATTCGGAATATTTACGATATTCTTTAACCTTTAGAGGACCGGCACTAATAAACTCGAAAACTCTACGCGACACGATGATTACATACGCGAATATTTATAAATTTTCCACAGAAAAAAATGCAAATTTTACAAGAAAAATGATGGTCCTCTAAAGGTTAAAGTCCTCAAAGGGGAGAAGAAAAAAATCTCATTAACTCTTGTGCCTGGACTTTCACCAAGCACGTACGGTTGTTCACTTCTTCGTAGAAATTTTTCTTCCACAAATTGCTTTCTCAAAGTTGGAAACACGTCAATGCGGTCGTGATTCATCGGCGAGCTAGTTAGGCGTCGTCACGTGCTCCTCGTACTATCGTTCGAAACGAATTTCTCGCGCACAGTCAATCGCAAAGTAATTGGGTCGGGATGCGTTCAATTTCGAGAGCGACAAAAAAGAAAGATTGGATTCGCCTCAATCAGCAAGACGACGTTATCTCGATCTTGGCCCAGCCGACGGTCGGTCGATCTTGTCCGGATATCGCAGACGTGCCACGTATCCTTACGTAACGCATTTCTTCCACCTCATTTTTATACATTTCTACACGTAGACATTTTTCACGGCATTTCATAATTACAAGATTAATAGTAATTCAGCGATTCGAGCCGATGATGCGGCAACTAATTTTCAATATAGGTTTTAATTACCTTTGGTCATTTCTTGGTATAATATGTCAAAAGAGAAAATTGGTTTCAAAGTAAACCGAATGAAATGATATGTCATAGAATCGATGAGTACGTCGGATCATTTTAACAATGAAAATACACGAAGGTGCTGTTTATTGCGCGTCGCAACACCCTCAAATATTATTCTCACGAGGCAGGAGATATCACTTGTCCTTTTATGAGTTCTTTTACATTCCGTCTCCGCCCCAGTCAGTGCTTATATTCCTCGTCCGGCATCCTACAAATATAGCTAGATCGCGGTGCCGCTCATCATCATTCCAAAGTCTCTCTCTTTCTCTCTCTGCCTCTTTCCAGTGAACAAGAACTCGAGCTAAACCACGGACTCCATCTTAGATCTCAGCCCGCCCCTTTCACCTCCTCCTTCTTCTCTGTCTTCTCTTTCCTCCCTCTCTCTCTCCCCCCCTCTCTTTCTCTCTCCCTCCTTCCTCTTCTCTACTCTTCCTCAATAGTCCTCTGGCGTCGGCGCGCCTCGGCCTAGCCTTTCTCTTGACCCGCGGGGCGCGCGCGCCGCTCTTTTTCCGTCTTCCACGTCGTCCTCCACGAGGACGAACGGCTCCTTGGACACGCTCACGAGCGACGCAACTCGCGACCTTTCACCCTCCCCTCTCGCGTCCCTCTGCCTTCACCTCCTTCTTCCTGCGGCAATCTTTCCACCGTCGTAGAGTGGTACGTCGAACGGTCAGACCGTCCTCGTCGCGCGACACTACACAGGCGCGAATCTGCAATTTATGAGGCCGCGCGCGAGTGTCACGCACGCCTCGTACAATTTTCCATTGCCCTTGCCCGCTTATTATCCCGCTTGGAAAATGCGTGCCGCTGTTTTTTTTTTACACATTTTTGTACCGCATCGACTGCTAACGGTCATTGGAGAGTAGCACAGAAGATAGCTTTTTTGTCTATGTCTTTTTCGCGAAGATTAATTTTTATCATGGACAATCCTTTCGAGATTCTTTCTCCGCGAGATTTCACTGTGGAGTTTTTTTAGAACCATAGCTATCAGAAGATCTTGAGCTTTAGTTAACCCTTTGGACCCCGAGCAATTTTTGACAATGTTTTTCACCAACTCCGAGTCATTTCGACTACGCACTGAGAGAAAAGTATATGATATATCTAACCATAATGGCATAGTAACAAAATTATAGTTGGAAATATCATATTTATGGCAAATGATACCATAATGTCGGTAATAATTACGATAGTGGCATAGTATAACCAACCGTATTACGTTTCTACTCAAAATTATGGTCATTTCAACTAAAAATATAGTGTGGTTGAAAATATATAATGGTAAGAAAAGTAATTATTTTATATACCTAGTTGATATTACCAGAATATTTCATACATAGTGATAGAACTAACTGTATTCAAATAGCACATTTTACTATACATATGGTAACAAGAACAAAGGTAATAGTTAATAATATAACCATTTGTATAAATCGTCCATTCTACTATATTTTGTATGGTTAGGCGAACTATAAAAATATGTTGGACGCCAAATTTAACTATAAAATGCAGTGAGATAATAGTAAAGCCAACCATTTTTTTCTCTCGGTGTAGGCTACCAGCAACTCTAACAATAAGTCATTTTGACCGGGCTACCAACTACTCCGGTAGTATATGTATACGATGTACAGTGAAGAACGAACGGACCAAGCTCGGTCACCAGACTGACTACACAAAGTTTGGGCCAAAAGATCTATCTCTTCCTACATGTATGCAGATACAAAGAATCTTCGAAATGCCGGCATGCTTGTCGCCACAGAGTTCTCTTACCATGTCTCTTGTTGTTTGGACAACGGAGTCTAAAGGGTTAATAAGTATGCGGCGGGACTAAAATCTATTTAAAGCTTTCTATACTATTAATGGTAATTTACTTATTTAAATCTATTCTATTTAATCGATTCCGTAGGATTGTCAGGTTGGCTTTGTGAGATTTCCAACAAAAGTTGTCCGACCACTTCGACAAGAGTCGATGCCGACAGATTTAATGTTTGCACGTCTCGTGCTCTTAATCTTTACTACATTAACCACACTTTCGGCCACTGTTACATGAAACAATAATAATACTATCCATTCTTAATTGAGTTACTCTTTGGTATCTAGTCTAACTGTTGGTAATAGGCAGATTGCACGCATTAAAAGTAAAAGTATACAGAATATTTTATAAAAACTTATTAACTTATCACGACCTTCTTCCTATGTTACGACTACTTTTGTATGATATGTGTATTTATTCTTTATAATAATCACCGAATAATGGAAATATCATTCCTCGCACTGCCGGTTGAGACCCACATGGTCGCACGTGTTGTTATTATAGGATTGAGCCGTTTATAAAGAAGCAAATAAATAAGATTGCTCTGCCTCGGCACGGTGGAACGCGTCCCGCATAGAAAAAGCCACGCGCAGGAGCATAATACCGAATGGGGGAATCTCTTCATCCTTCTCCTTTCTGAAATGAATTTTGATCGCTGGAGGATCCTTTCGAGACTCATTCTCCACGAGATTGATTTGAATCGGCTCGTTTGAAAGTGGCCGCGGGCGACAGCCATTTCCACCGGGGCATTTCTCCGCCCAACCAATAATAGTTTGCATCGTTCCAGTTAAGCAGCGCACGCGTGTGTGCGTGCGTGTGTGTCCATCGGATTATATTGTCTTTGGCCACGCCCACCCATTCACACTTGCCCTCTCACGCAGTGCGCGCGCATCTGAAAGGTCCAGCGGGGGGTACGCGCGCGCGCTCGTGTCCGCTTCATCCCACTCGCGCGGCGAGACGCGTCTGGTTCTTTTGGTTTCCGCGAGTTTAACATATTTCGCATACTCCAACTCCATGATCCTCCACAATCCTCCTTGCTTGATTTATCGGCGCGCATCGTCCTCCATACACTCGTGTGTTTTCATCGGAGAGTAGTAGGACCCTTTCGACGTATTTGTTCCTGACTAATTTGTAAAACAACTCGAGGATCCTTTCCACGCTTACGAGGAGCGCTTCTCTTGGCTTCTCTCGAGTTTTTTCTGTTCTTGTTTTTCATTCGGTTCCAAGCACGCGCTTTTTCCTTTTTTCAGATCCACGAGGATCGACGCGCAGCGTTCTCGTTACACTCGTGTGTTATCATCGGCGAGTAGTAGGAACCTTTTGAAGTATTTGTTCCTGACTAATTTTTCAAACAACTCGAGGATCCTTTCTACGCTTACGAGGAGCGAAGCGCTCTTGGCTTCCCTCCAGTTTTTTCTGTTCTTGTTTTTCATTCGGTTCCAGGATGATCGACGCTCACGATTATTTCGTTTCATTGGCAATGGATTGACAATGGACTTTCCGTTCAGGCGGTGTTAGTCCTGCGGAACTGACAGTGGACTTTTCGTTTGGGCGGCGTTAATCCGTCGGACCTACAGCAAACTTTCTTTTTTTAATTTGACATTGGTGCATGGACCGATATAGGTACACCTTTAACAAGGTTATATAATAAATGTTTAGATTTACACAGATTACAAAATGTAACGACCTGTTTAGTTAATTCTCTAGCTACATTGTGTCTGAATGTTTTTGCAATTGCCGTGTAACATTTTCTCTAATCAAACAGTTTTTTTAGCTTCCGTGGCTTTTTCTAACCGACCGGCTATTCAAGGTTCTTTAGTTATTTTGTATACTTCGAATACTGTATCATTGTTCGCTTGTTTACACTTTAAGTCAGCGCCTGTCGAGTGGTCACCGGCGTGCCAGCACAGTTGCCCGTGGGCTGAACGTAAAGTCCATAGCAAAATCGACGTCACGCTCAACATGTTAACCGGACTTGTTACAAATGTTCCGCGAAATTATGAAAGCGTCAATGTATGTTATACCTAGTTAGTAAATATGCAGCACGCACAAAAATGCTGTAATTTGCACGTTTCTCGTATAACGGTGCCACGGCGCCGACGGTTCAATTACCATCTAAAAATATGATCTTAATCGTCTTAATAATTTTGGTGGTCCGCAAATTATCCTTTGAATTAAAAGTGTTCCGCGACTTTGAAAAGGTTAAGGTTAACCACTCCTATAGGGTATCGGCTATGACTGTTTTGTTGGACAAATTCAACGTGCATTTTTAGGCACGACCGTAAAACCAGTGACTTATTTCTTCTTGCAGCGCACACGATGATTCGTTTCGGCCGAATTCTCGTGGATGTTTTCGCGACGAGAATACTTTTCTCGACTGCATCTCCATGATTTTCTCTTACCTCTAGGGTAAGTACATGGTAATCGCGTTTTTCCTCGCGACGTTCACGTTGTTTCGCTTCTTCCGAATTCTCGTGGCGTTTTCCGCGAGGAGAATACTTTTCTCCGAAATGCATCTCCATGATTTTCTTTACCTATAGATTATCCGACAATCACATTCTCATTGGGCAAATTCAACGCACACTTCTTCTCCTCGCGGCGTCCATTTTTTTTACATTGATCCTTTTTTCTAACCATTTCGTCACGCTGGACTGGAAGATTTGCGTCACTGACACGGCTAGTTTACCCGGGGCCACGTATTTTTTATTTCTTTTTTTTCTTCTTAAACAGTTGCTCAACACGTTACTTAATTGACGCGCCGTTATACCTATTTTTCTTCGTACTTTATTCAATCTCCTTTTTCTGAAACGTACCATCGTGCATTCCACGCGTTGCCGACGAATCGTGAATGTATATTAAACCCCTCGCCGTTCTTAAACGTCTTTTCCAATAACATTGTTTTCTTAAAAACGCTTGCCCGCGCAAGGAGAAAATAAACGAGGCGCGTCGAAACGAAATTACTTCTCGCCGTTTATTTCCTTTAGGAAATTATCGGTAATCGTGCTTACGTCAAGATCGTTTGATTTCTTTGGTAACCCATACACTTGAAACGAACTCCGCGTATGGCTCGAGCAATACATCTGAATCACTGCTACCTTCTTGGATTTCCAAAAAAAAGAATACCTTCACATCGTGCAGCGCAGGTATATCCTGCAAGATTCTTGTTCGTACAGTCTTATCTATCCTTTCGGTGAATTCGCAAATGCGTGAGAAAATGGACTCTTCGAAGCATCTTTTGACTCTATCCTCCTTTTATCCGCGCGCTCTCGTACGATCTTCACTGGACTACTCGATGATCCAACGCGCATTACACGCGCGAGAACCCTAAGATCAAGGACGCCGCGTCTCGAGGACGTCGTCGTCAGTATCTCTCCTCCCTTCCCGCTTCTCTACCTCTCAATCCCAAGATAAATAATTATCCTCGAGTAGGAGAGCAAAATCCCATTATTTCGCTTCATAAATTTTACGTTCCACGTGTTGAGCTCGCAGCAGCGACGTATGCGATAGTAGAGTGGCGGAGCCGCATCGACAATATCCGTGGATAATTCAAGCGGGCATGACGAGCAGCTCACTAGTAGCGCGACACGTCTCTACCCAACTACCTTGATCCGTTAACCCTGCGTCAAAGAAGGTGCCTATTAAATTTCTTGTGCGGATGTTGTCTTACGCGGCGTCGCGATGCCACAGCGCCCGATGTTCCTCATTAGAGATTCTAAGCATAAGTGAAGAAAGAGAGAGAGAGGGAGACAGATGTTTGGAACCTTGTCGTTTCAATGTCCACGTCTTCCTCATCGGGCACGTATGAAGGAAATATGGAAATGTTAGATAGGAAAATTGGCGATCGTTTATGACAATTGTTCGATACCACGCGATGATGCCTCGGATGACTTTTTGTTTTTCACTATGCGCGAAAATCGACCGGAGATGTATGATCTCCTTACTCACCTCATCTATGACTCTATTACCTGAAATAGAGGGGACAATGAAATGAGGTGACGACGAGCTTTCCGTTAAGGAAGACTGGCCTTATTTTATTGGTGAAAGGACGACTTCCTGATTTACAACAGAACACGCGCTGATGCCACGCTCGACACAGGGAGACTGCTGATCAGCCTTTATTAATCGACTGACAAGGGGGGAGCGGCTGGTGGCGAGCAACGAGCTCGACAACGGCGCTCCTCTGACCTTTTATTGCGAACAATCTTCACAAGGTCTATCGAACCTGGTCGATAAGGCAGGCCACGCATTTGGCCTGGACAACAATCAAGTGGAAAGTGAAAGGACGGTTTTTGAATTTTGTTTTTGATTAATGTTCGGGGTGCTCTCGGTGGGACATTTATGAGTTGTTTTTCTTAAGATATTGGTGTTTAATGACGCTTGAATCTTGAGGAAGGTAGATGGATGTTTGCTTTTTTGTGTGTCTGGATAAGGTAACGGTTGCACCGGTAAGGAGAAAGAAAAATTGTTCTTTATATGTGAATTGTAGCGAGTAGAGCTCGCCAGGGCTAGAAACGCACGTGCAAACTTGGAGAATTCAAAAAAGAAGAAAATTGGAAGATATACTAATGCAGGCAATTTGCACGTTTGCCGAGAACTAACCGTTAAACTAACTGTTACGTCAAAACTGTTATTCGATAATAACGAATTCCTGAGTACCGTTCGGTTACTCGAACTCGTCGAGTTACCACGACACTTTCTTTTACTTCCGTGTGCAAGACGTTCAGCTATGTCAGGTACTGTTTCTTCCTTCGAAAGTACTTATTGTTTTAATGGTAGAACGTAAAGACGGTTACGCGTAAAATTAAGTTAGAGTTGAAGTTACTGCGTTATTCGTCTCGCAAAAAATTATTGTAAACGTCGATGAAGTATTGAAAAGGTTTTCTTAAAGACATCTAGCGGAAAAAGGGAAAAGAAAAAGTGGTTTGTTTACGACAATCCACGACAATGGCGAACGATTACAGGTACAGTTAAAATAGTGAGGAATTATTGTAAATGTCGATAAAGCATCGATAATGCTTTCTTAGAAACATCGAGGGAAAATGTAAAAGAAAAGCAGGGGTTTTGTTTATTGCAATGCGCGACAACGACGAACGATTTAGCGAACATTTCTTCGTTAAGGCGAGTATGCTCGTTTGTTTCCATATTGAGGTAGGCTTTCGTGTTGATTAGTTTACATTTGCCACCGACAAGATTATAGCGACTCGACAGGCCGCATGAATGCACAACGCAAAGGAAAACTCGAAGCGGATTCGTAGAATTGGATTGAGAACAATTCAACTTTCAGCGATATTCTTACATATTCATCGTAAGTACGGGAATTGAGCACGTGTCAAGGTTGGATGTTGATGCTGTCCGCGTTAGGGATGCGGATGCTTCGTTTACAATAACGTAACTGCGCGTTTCGTGCGACACGATTCGGCAATTTCAACCGAAAATTGTGAAACACATAAGTGCGTGGCAACGTTTAATAATTTAAAATCGCTGACTCGGACGAAATTGAAGGAATTGAAATTTCGAACACGATTATCGCGCTCTCACAGTTTAAACAGAATACTCATCGTCCATCTTCCATGAGCACTTATCGTAATATCGAGAATAGAATTTTCTTTCGAACGTGATTTTCTTCCATTCCATCAGTTGGTCGGCAGAAATATCGACAGGCACGAAGTTGAAAGTCGTGCGCCGCATCGGCAGGAAGTAAACACGCGGGGACACGCAAACAATCGAGCGTCCACGTGGTATATCTCTTCCTTCCTTTCTGCCAAACCATTATTCTCTCCCACTTGGTATTCCATCGGCGCAAATTGCAAAAGGCGCGTGACGGAAGGAGGAGGGAAAGGAATGGTGTGCCATGACCTTTGAAGACTACGCTACGTTTTTTCTAACTCCTTTTCGTCCTTGAAAGGCAGCGAGTAAACGATAGCGAGAGATAATAGAAAATTGGGCGCTTGCCCGACCATCATTCACGGTATATGCGAATCCTTATCGAGAGGACGAGCAGAAGTAGAGTTAACAATTTGTTCGTTCACTTTCAAAGTACAGATAGTGTACAATATAATGAACGAATTATTGTTGCATCGTGCAGGCAGGGTAGGATAAACTTTTGCAATAGCAATTTTTATAATCGATAATCTAGAAGCCAGTTTGTCAAAGACCTGTGATTACCAGTTAACCGATCTTTCCTCGTACACGCTGCCTCCACTTGGATCGTACGATCAATCTGCTCCTGCTTCTTCGAGGACCGGATCGATCGAGCCAAAACAGTTAAGCTCGCGACTTGGAAGTTGTCGAACCGCCTGACGATGGTAAATACCGGTCCTGCGAGCGCAATCGTTAAATCCTCTTTCCCAGTGGTGTCGTCGTGCGTCGTTCCGAGAGAAGGAAGCGGCTCGCGGTGGCAACCAGCGAGTTTTCACGTAGAAAGAGAAGGAGAAGCGAAGAGAGGAAAGGGTTCTCCCGGTTCTTCGGCAAGTTGCAATTATTTCCAATTTCTCGATCGTTGTTTTTATCTTTGCCCACCAAGCGCGAACATCCCTTCTCTTCTATTCCATCGACTGGATCGAGAATCTTCGTCACTTTTTCGACTTTTCAACTTTTTACGAACGATTGTGCCGCTACACGGCCAATCGTTGAAAATAAGCCACGACAACTAGCATGTCGATGGAACAGGAGGACGGACTCATCGTCTAATCGATGTCGCTATCGTTCTAAGCATGGCATTGCGACGGATTACGACTAACAATTAAAAGGAGATACCTCCATTATAATTGGACATACTTACGTCATTATGAATTGTGACCTTTACCGTGTTTTTTCTCCTGCTTCGAAAAAAGTTGTTCCTTCAAAAGTTGTTCCCGAAGAAAAAGAGACTTAAGTAGACGACCAAGCCCATCTTATTTTATGGCAATCGATTGGTACCTACCCGCGTATTAATTCATTAGGGTATAATGTTTTGCGCAATTCCACGAGTTTTCCAATTATTTTTTACAGCGACCTCTAATCAGCGTGCTCAAATGGGCTTATCTAACCATTTTTTCAGGTCGTCCTACAAAAAACGTTCTTAATTTCGCATGCACCTCGTACAAGTGAGTCGTAGTGAACAGTCTGTAAGGCAAATACGTTTCATTTGTTTAACGAGTTTCTATGAATTCCTTCGACTTGCTCTATACGCAAACGTCACTTTTTTCCAAGCGTACGAGTAACTCGAATTCGTTACTGTCACGAGGATTTGAGTTTTAGTTCTACGTTTCCTTCTACCCACCAGCACACTTCTTGCATGCGGGTCGGCGGGCAAGGTCGATTGTAAACGAGCAAAAGCGGGCAGCGCACCGTGGAACGGTGTGCACCCGACTATTTTCATCGATCGTTTTAACGATAGACTTGCAGATTTGCATATTCAGTTGCATTTACACAGATAAAGAGTCAAGCAGCGTGTACGCGGTGCCGCCGGCCTGTCGAGGTAAGCGCGCCTCGTCAGCAATCGGTATAGAATTTTTGCTGAGGCCTAAACTTTCCGATGGCCGATAAGCCACTAATCGTTCGGTCGCGCTTGTCACAAGTGAATGGCCGTGAATTATAAAGTCATCATTGGTAGATGTGTAAGAATTGTTTGGCCAGCCGAATTTTGTTACCTATGAGACACGGGATAGACGATGCCCCGGAAATGTTTGAATTAATTATACAACAGGAGAAAAATAATCTCCATTGATAAAAGTATGTTGCGCAATACGAATGAAAATTCTAGATAACTGTTATGTGGGTATCGAATACTTTTCTTTTATTCTCGTCACATTGAGACGTCCAGCAGGTTTATTATAGAAATTATGCAACAAGGGAAAATTAATCTCAATCATTGATAAACATAGGTTGCGTAATAAGAATTCCAAATAAGTGTTATGGGGTGTAGGATTCTTTTCTTCAATTCTCGTCGGATCAAGAAGTGCAGCAGAATGATTCAAGAAATATGAAGATTTATAATATTTTAAAGTGGATCGCGCATTAGCGTTCGCTTCGTCTTATTACATTTATCGAGTGGATCGCCGGTCTGCCTTGTCCCCATATTTGAATCGTATAAAAAGAGCATGGAATCGAGTCACTGTAGCTGCACAATGTTCAGTGAGTTGCCATGTTCGAACGTTGCGATTCGCGTGCTACTTGCGTTAAGAACTGGTTCGTACGAAAACTTTTCTTTCATTACATCCATGCAAGGCATTTTACGTAACCGGCATTTCAATTTGTTTATGAGACCGATAAATCCGCTCTAATGTAGTCGGTGCGTTCACTTAACCGAATGATTTTCCAGTGTCTTGTAGGATTCTCGAAGAATTGTAAATTCGTTTGCACGCTTCGTTAAGAATTATTTCACATACGGTAATAAATTGCCAGAGCTCTGCCTTACATAAACGGAACGCATTTCGCACCACAGACAAATTTATTTATTTACAATCTTGAAATCTTTTCCAATACGTTTGGCCCGCGTAGACTCAACTAAATAAATTCTCGTTAAGTTATAGATTTTACGTAGAATTTCTCAATATCCACGAAGGGAAGGAGTTATTATCGGTAATATCAAAGGCCAGTTGTAATTTCTATCAATTTGCATGCGACGAATGCCGCGAACTAATTAAACAGGAATTTCTCGTAGAAGCGATCGTAAAGTACATCATTAATACGATTTCGTCAACGCACGCTCCGATCATTGGTCTAACCTAGCTTCTCCACGCTCCTCGGAAACGCAACGTTGTACCTTGCGCTTCTGATCCGCCTCGAAGCGCATAATTAAGATTTGCTACGGTATTACCGATATGCGTGGATATGCATGTTTGAATTCATGCCCGTGCATTCTTGCCCCTGGCTCTGTGCAACCTTCTAAACATCTGGAGCTTAATGAAGCGAGTCGCTCATTTAGCAGGAGCCGCGTTTCTCCTCGCGTAGAAATTACGAGTCCCGTGAGGTGCGCGTTCATCGCGTGCACGAGTAAAGAGAATTTTTCATTACAGCAGGAGCGTGCATTGATATTTAAAGAATTTTTTGAAATTCCACGCGTGCTTTAACAGCAATTGACTACGGTCTATTTTCACCGAAGCAACGTCACTTATGCGGCAAATTATGAAATGACGATTTTCCGTGGAAGAAGCAACAGAAGTATATTTTTCATGCGTTTCTATTACTTTTGTTGCGTCGCTTTAATCTCATTCTGAATAATCAATCTGAGAAAATATCAAAATTCGTATCGTCAACCTTGTATGGGCCCGTGTAACTTTCAGGTCACATCAGAATAACTTTGGCCCTTCACAAGATAGCAAATACGTCTTAATTATATAATGTTTCGGAGATAACCAATAACAATATTGATGACAGTCGGTAGCATCGTCAACTTGAAATATCAAAGTAAATACCTAGCAAGATTGGAAAATTTGCCTGGTAATTTTTTTCTTAATCCGCATATATGTATAAATGTAAACTTATTGATTTTCGGTGGAATACATTTTTTTTATGTGTAAAAAGAAAAATTCGTCCCATCGAGGGTTAAGTAAAGAAGCACGAGAAATCCACACTCGCATGGCCTTACAATGTTTATCCACTTGGTTTATGCACGCCCGCTTTGTAAACACGTGCACGCGGTCAGCAGGAAATGACGAGGCTCCTCGATTATCATACGGCTTCCAATGGGATTCTGAAATTAAAATATTTCGGAATGCGCGAAAGGTCGACTTCTCGACACGAGGGGCGCCACGCGAGGAACGATGCAAAACTTCCTCTTGCACGTTTATATGTCTATTTATAATCGGGTTGCCACGAAAAAAGAGGAAGAAAAAGAATCACGCGTGGTGGGCCAAAAAAACCACTGAAAGATCGGCACCTCGATCGATGAACATTTTCCGGGGATAAAAAAATCGCGTGTTCGCGACCATCGCGTCTTCATCTCACGACGTGAAGCATTCTTGTGCAGAGGCGGGGCGAGGT
Organism: Tiphia femorata; assembly: GCA_944319695.1. Taxonomy (NCBI): domain Eukaryota; kingdom Metazoa; phylum Arthropoda; class Insecta; order Hymenoptera; family Tiphiidae; genus Tiphia; species Tiphia femorata. The sequence goes on from OX090902.1 coordinate 11,562,014, forward strand.
GGAGCAAAAGGAAGACGAAGAGGCGGTGGAGGAGACGTCTCGCGCGTGTGGGAAAGAGGCGCGGGCGATAATTTTTGCGCCGTATGAAAATGATAGTTCCGTAACTGGCTACTTGTGTCGTTTCAGGTCCTCGGCAGGCAGCAGTACATAGTGCGGCCGATGGTAATGGACGATAGCTGCGCGCCTGGCAGCGGTAGCGACAATCCGGCGGTCGCCGGAAGTAGCGGCATCATTAGTGAGGCGGCATTAGCGCATGCACCAGCCTTGACCGAACGGACCCTACGGGAGCACGGGATTCCTCTCGAGCAGGCCATCGAGCAGGTAGCAGCTTGCCATTTCTCTCACCGTGCGCGATTCCGCGCTCCTATCTCTTTCCATCGTTCCACTTTGTATCCGGCGCGGCGGCTCGGTTCTTTCACGAAGATTGCGAAGAAGTACGGCAAGGCATGGACGAAAATCAGGATCGTCCGATAAATTCGCGTTCTTCTTTATTCTTTTTCCGAAGCTAGGGCGAAAGTAATGAAATTGTAATCGGTTAATTGAATCGTGCTTCTTTCCTTTTCGCTTTTTCTTCTTGATCGAGTACGATTGAAGCTTCGTTAATATATTATAATGCTAATGTAAACATATATTTACATATATTCCTTGATTATTTATCGTCGAGTCCCACGAATGTCTAGCCGGAGTGATTGTAAAGTAAAAGTGTCCATTCCAATTATATTTAGGCACTCCGGGCTTAATGAATGCTTTTGACTTTTCGATCGATCGTTTAAATAGCACAGATACCAGAAGCGTGTGCGGTGGGTCGACGAAATTTCTCGCCGAACTCGCAGTTTTATTGCTGCTTTTGCTCGAAGAAAAGAATGCACCTTTGTTTCGCACGTTCGCTTGCTTTTGTCGCGAGACTGCCGATGTGATTGTGATTCGTCAAGCAAGCGAAATGCGAGAAAGCGCACACCAGCTTTCGGAGCGTGTGCTACGGAAATTTCGAGGGACGTTCGTTGCCTCGGCAAATTCTAGTCGATAAGGATTACGTTCCGCTTAAATTAACGTTCTTTCTATCCCTTAAGTAATTTTCTCCATGTCACTGCGTAAGGTTTGATTAGCTGCACGCGATGCCGTCACTTTATTCCACCTTACGAATTTATCGGTTACTTGTATTGTATTACGTAACGGTGTATATTTACCTCTCGAAAATTACGATCGTCTTCGTCGCTCGATTTGATGTATGTTTAGGACGGCTAACAGCACAAGAGCGTTACTTCCAAAGCAGATTTAATTTTTTAAAATAATTCTCCAAGGCACGCGTTTACAACGGAGAAAGTGTGACCGGTAGAATGCTTGGGCTTAGGTTAGCGATAAAAAAGTAAAACAATCCTTCATATCGCATACCGACGACATGCACAATTATCTACAAACGGTAATACAGTAAAACCTGTTTTTGTGCGGGGGATAGGGACCGCGTAAAAGAAATCGCATACAAAAAAAATATCGCGTAAATTCGTAAGGTTTTCGTTTGCAACACATTTTAAAAAAACTTTTTTCATGCGGTAAATGGAAAAATCGCACATAAAAAATCGCATAAAAAAACGCACAAAAAAGGACCGCATAAAAACAGGTCTTACTGTACAGCTGTCCGTTATCACCGTCGTGAAAATTTCGCAACCGTTTGTTTTATCTAACCAATACTTTCCACTCTTCGGCCCTTCATTTTATTTCCATCGCGTCCAATCGTCGTGAAATTCTCTCGCGATTGTAACGTCGTGATTTGTATTTTTTGAGCTCGATATCATTTACCAAAATTTATTCTCGAAATATCTTGTGTTGTTCTTCGACGAATTTGCACTATCGACCCCGAGATACGTTGCCAGAGATTCTCACGTGTTTTCTTTTAAATGAGACGCGCTTTATATTTGCAAATATCGAATACGAATCGCGTTCTTCTCTCGTATACTCGTTCGCAAAGTTAGCGCGGTTCGCTCGAATATCTTCCTCGACGACAACCGACACGACAATGAAGTTAAGGAGAAGACGAAAAAAGAAGAATCACGTAACGTCTCTCGGGCTCTATTCGTGTAACGAGTCGAATAAATTTGCTGAGAGTGCCGCTTACAGATCTCTACGAACTATCAAAAGAACTCTCAGGATGCGTGCGACCATTTTGCGCATGCTAATCTGCGGACACGAGTTATGCAAAAGTCTTTTTTCGGTTTCTTTTTTGTTTTCAAGTCCGGTTGAAGCATCGTGGTCGGTCCGCCGATTACCGGTTCGTTTCGATCGAAGTCGATTCGACGTTCACGGACGCACGCAACTCGGTTACTCGAAGAACACACTCGAATTTAATGCTCATGGATGCCTTCGCATTGAAACAATTTTGAATAACGATCGTGTAAAATTTTCTCGGTAAAGGTATTATTTACGCTGTTGTAAATAATAAATCAAATTTCGTCAATCGTTCGTACTTTCGGGATAGCGCGGGCACCGGAAGCTGTTGGCTCATTGGAAATTGCAAGAGCGCGAAACTCGTAAAGACCATTGAGACTCCGTAAATACACGATCGATTTGACTTCGAATCCTCATCGGAACGTATCGGTCTCGTGCACCCTCTGGTCAATCGTAGTATCGATTCGTTCCGTTTCATTTGGCTTTTTCGTCCATTGCATTTGCAACTCTGCCACAATCCTTCCGTGCTCTTCGCTCGATCCAGTCCTTTTTCAGGCATGACCGTAAAAGGAGTGACTTACGCGCTTGCCGCGCGCGAAGACCGTTCGTACGTGCCCGTGTATATTCTCGATTTCGGAAAATTGGCTGAGTCAATCAGAACCAGCGTTTGCACAAAAATCAAGTATACCACTGTGAGCTGATATCAACGTTTGTGAGCCGTTACCTTGAACCGCTACAAAACGCCGGTAAATTCAAATATCGAGAAATTCGTATCTTTGGTACTACTTATTGGAATCGGATAAAATTTCATATATACGTGTATGCATGTACAATGACAAATACTCGAAACTTGCACATTTTTTGACTGGCCGAATCGAAAATCACGGCGAATTCAAGTGTTTAATCCAGCATTACGGCAAAACGTCTAAATACATCAGAACAAAATTTGGCATGCAGCTCGAATATGTACCCATTCGCTGCCACAAAACTTTGTGTATGGCCATCTTCTACCGTTTCGAAATGATACCAGTTTCAAATCTTTAATCCTGTATTTCATAATTAAAATTTGAAAATCCGGAGCCAATTATATGAAAAGCATATGTTTCTACGCAATAGCTCGTAAGCGAAATACAAAACGCGTATCGCGAGATTATGAGTTTTCCGCAAAAAGAACAATTAGCCCAGTTTGCTTTCTCGATAGAGCACACCGTTAATTATCATCCACTCCACAGTTTCTTCACACTTACCTCTTGGTCGCGGGCGCAAAGTTGGGAACCGTCGTGAGCAGCGGAGAAAGCGATGAAAGTTAGAGGATTCCACACCTAACCTTTTTACTTTTTTATTCGAGAGTGCGGGTCGTGAAACGATCGTAAAAAAATAATCTGATTTTCAAATATCTCACGACTTTCCAAAACGCTGCCCGAGAGATTTCTATTTCTTCTAAATTCTAGGTTTCTGTTTTCTCTGTTAGTTCAAGTGCTGGTGGTCCTCGATGGCGACGATGTCGTGCATCAGCCCAGGCAGCAAACCGCGCTTCGTGGTAGACGGGCAGGCGCCCATGAGGCAATGCCTTCACCCGGAAGCCTGCAACAAGGACATCGAGCTGCCGGAGCACTACACCCTCTTCCACGACCTCAGAAAGGAATTCGTCGCCTGCTACTCCTCCCACGGCGAGCTCTCGACCCTAGGAATACAGGAGATGCTGCAGTGTATCCTTTTCATTCGCCGTCTTAATTTCAGCCTCGTCGGAAGCAGGACGAAGATAATCGTGAGAAGGATTTTTTTATATTTGTATCGATATTTCGGTATTATTGACCGTTACTGAGTACACGTTTTCTTTTTCTTCTTCTATTTTGTATTATCGATGTCGATTAGCTGGCTTTAACAGTTTGAGGTATATGTAGATTTGGCCTAGTATCGATTAGTCTCGTGTTTATTCGATGTGCGAGATAATAAAAAGGCAGCTGGATCGTCCCGTAAAGTAGCGTTTCGTTGTGGAATCCCTGGGTCGTTAGGATCACTCGACTTCATACACCACAATTTCGTTTACTTCGTGTCTACATTCTTTTACTTACGGGAGTCCGTCAATGGGAGACTTCAATTCCATTCGGAAAATCATCACGGTGAAAAGTGAGTGTTTTGATTAGGGCTAGTGATAAGATTCGGATTTTATGACATCCGAATATTCGGATATCCAAATTCGTCAATGTTCGGATGTTAAAATTTGGATAAACCTAATATCACCTAAAACATCGAATATTATTTATTTGATACCCGAATCTGGTTTACAGGTCCGGATTTTATATTGACCTATACATTAGAGGTATCCTCGTGTTTGTATGTTTGTTAGCATCAATGATTTTTGGACTCGGATCAATGACGTAGGACGTCTGTAGCCAAACGAATGGAATACTTAATCCTATATTCCACAATACTTTTTTTCACTAAGTCCACGTTTATACGTATTCCGATATCAATAGTAGTGAGGATTGCGTCACACGGATAGTGGAGACCAAATATTTAAGAGTATTCGAATATTTCGGAGTTAAGTGTATCCGACATATAATTATTCCAATTCGCCGTTAATTTAAATAGTCCAAGTTTTGGGAGCTCAAAGGGGAATGTTGATTCGAGCCCAACCAGAAGTGTCTGGGAGTGTGTCGACAAGAAAATGTCGTAATAATTAAAACGCCTACACTTGAGCAAACGCTCACGCTCAAGCACACGCATAATTACGCAAACGTTTGTGCACACGTATTTGCGCACGCTCGACGTAACGTCACCGATCCGATGAGCGAAAATGAAAAATAAATCAAAGATGGTGGAGACACACTCGATTCACCGATAAAACCCTCGCGAAATCTTGAAAAATTCGTGTCCGCGTAACGGTACTCTACCGCAGCAGAAGAAACTTTCCTCGGAACAATAGAACCAATCCCACGTTACAAAATCAAAAAAAAGTCCAAGACCAAGGCGAAATCTATTTTTCCGTAAAATATCAATGGACTCTCTTGAGCGGACGATTGTAGAATTGACGGGTGCGCCGTTCAAAGTGCCAATGTAAATGAAATCCGTTCGTTTACCAAGTGATCGAAAGATAAAAATTATTTATCAACGATGCATTCCTCGGCATCGAATGCTCTCGCTTACTCCGTTTATTTGACCGTTTCTTACGACATCTACTGGCTCAAGCACCCCACTACGAAATCGAGGACCGCTTCTTGACAATCGAAGTATTCTTTGTGCACAAACTTATCGATTAATTGCACGGAGATTCTTCGATCGTCAACCGAATCCGTGATTCCATTCTGTGTTCACCAGTGACTCTTACCGCGCAGCGTCGCAAAGTGGTACAAATAACATTGTTTTTGGACAAAAATCGCTAGACAGGGCTTTACAAACGTATCGTGTCGCTTTTTTAAATTAGAGCTACAATTCAAAATGGGGGACTGGAATTTGCACGAAATGAATATTTTTACACCATACTAACAATAAGTGTATACGAATATTCTGTATATATTGCAGGGGTCGCTAATAACATATTTAAAGTAAAAATTGTAACTTTCAATTACTGTAACAGATTTGAAAGGAGTCAGAATGTTTTACGACGCTTGGATACCTTAACCATACATATGAATCCCGCTTTTGCTTATCTAGTAACACATATTACCTCCATTCACACAACATTTTAAAATGATTCACGCAAGATTAAATTTTCTTAGTTCACCGTTTTATTAATAATGTGATATTTAACAGAATACTTGATAATAAAAAAACACTTTTATTAGGTATCATATGTGAGGGGGTTTCTTACAATTTCCAGTCCGTCATTTTGAAATGTAGGACTAATTGAAAAAAATAAGTCACTCCCTTTACGGTCGTGGGTAAAAAACGGCAGGATACGTTTGTAGAGCAATGCATAACGAAGAAATTAAAAAAAGAATCATTAATATCGATTAGAAAATACCCTATCGAGCGATTTTTGTGGAAAAACAGTGCCGTTTGTAACACCGTGCGTCGCGCCAGGCGCGTCAAAACGGCGTCGGCGTGGAGACTATTCGAATCGAGGCGCGCCGTCAGGCGGCGCGACGGAACTCGCCTCGTCGCATTCGGTCTGCTTAGGCTAAAGCCATTAGTACAGAGTCAGTCCGCGCTCGAGCTAAGAATGCGCGTATCGCGTAGCCGTGCGCTCTTTCCACGGTCGTGTGCCATCGCTTGACCGCCGCAGAAGTGAGAGAATTCGTTGTTCGCGGAGCACGCGACTCGTCGACAAGGTCGAAAAGGATCACTCTTGCAATTGGAGAAGAGAAGCTGGTAGAATCGACCTCGTGGATCGATCGGGACCACGCGTGCACGAGAAGGTTACGTTTCGAAGCATTACTCCTTGCGATCGGCGCGCAAACGTGCGTAAAAGTGTCTCCTCCTCGTAGGAGTATTTGGCGCGCGCGTGTGCGCTCTCTGGAACGGAGTAGAGCTACGAGGAGAAAGGGACGAAGGGACGAGAAAGAGGGAGAGAAGAATAGAAGAAGCAAGAGGCGCATTTATTCGGCTCCTTATCGGCCGGTGGCCGCATTCGATCCTCGCCCCGCTTCTTCGATTTGCGATTGAGCGAGGAGAGAGGAGAGAGGAGAGGTACGTTTCCGCTATTGTTCATTGTTGCTCCGATGCGGGCGATCGATACTACTCGCGCGGGCCCCGAGACTCCGATGCGTTTGGTACGTTTCTGTGGCGAGTTATCGCGTTTACTTTTTCTCTTCTTACCTTCTTCTTTCCTTTCTTCATTTTCATCCGCTTCTCGGCTTCTCTGCACCCGGCCGCGCAACCTAGAGCCTACTCTTGCGCCTTCGAGCACGCTTTCAAACTCGAGCAAATCACAGTGAGTAAACAGGTGAGCGCGCGCGATTTGCAAAGTCCTTCGGGTTTGCTCTGCTTCGGGCGAGAAACGATAGGCGAACGCGTAACCTGGCAGCACAACAGGGAGGTCGATTTACGAATCCTATTACGATGCGGGGCGATTGGAAAATGGTGTAGGGTGGAATGGAGAACGTGCGCGAAGCTCGTCGCCGTTGCGCGCGGTACAACATGCTCCTTGTAAACATAGTGAGAGGCAGGTGGAGGTGGAGGTGGATCGTTGAAGTACAGGAACGCGGAAAGATATTCCAATATGCGTCCAAGCCAAGCCTGCACGGTGTCTCGTGAAGTTAACACTCTGACTGCCACGCTGATTTTTCCATTAATGGCCCGTGGCGCCGTACTTTGCATTCTTTTGCGCTTTGTCTGTTCTTAACACGCGATCTTTTAAAGTGCTGCAAATTTCGATTAGTATGATCAGTTTTTGAATGATTTTTCTGGAGATTATCCGCGCCAACCGTGGCGCCATAGGAAAAACCATGGCCAGTCACGTATGAGCATCGTGGCAGTCAACGCGCCAACTGAGAATGATAACTTAATGGTGAACCAATCGAAGGAAGAATGGAAAAGTTAAGGATGCAATGTGACGAAGTCGCGGGTCGTTATGCACTTTGATTTTAAGGGCGTCTTGAAACGAATTGTTGGAATAAGGTCAGCCACGATTTCTCAATGGAGTATTTTCTTAAATCCTGCCGCGAGATTTCACAAATTCCGATGCACGTTGCGACGATACACTAGCAGAATACACGCGCAGAATGCTCTAAGAAGAAGTGCAACTGAAGTTCCTAGCTATCTTCTTCGGTGACACGAATTCCATGCGTTAGATCCTGGGTTAAGCTGCAAGTAATGAAAAGGGCAAATGGAAATCGCTGTGGAAATTGATAAACGCTCGTAGATATCTCGATATTCGCGAAATTGGACGAGGAGGACTCGAACGTGATCGCTCGATCGTCTCGTGCGATTGAAATTTCATCTTTTCTCCAGTGGAAGCCTCGGCACGATGCGAGGCGACCATAACCCCGGGATTGGCCCGACGAACGGTGACTCTCGTTCTTAATCCAGCTGCGAGCCGCTTATGGGGCTCTATCGTTAGGCTTAATCCAAACCATTCGCACTGTATCCACTCGATGCTAATATAACAAAACCACCTGTAGGAGCCGCGTGTAGCGTGTGCCACGCACACGTTCTTCCGTCCTCTGCTTCTCTCTCCGTCCCCTTCTCGCGTATTCTCTCTCTCATTCGTATTCTCCTTCTCTTTGGCGCGCGCAAGGTGCGTCCATCGATCGACGATTTCTCGTGGCACGTTCGTGACCCTAGGACGACCGATTTTTTCTCTTCTTTTCCTTTTCCCTCTCTTTCTCGTTCACGCGCGTTCCGCGCTTTCAATCGCTTTTCGTCGCTCCCACGGCCGATTCAGCCTTACGTAATTTCCGACTGCGTAGAATATTCAGGACATCCTCCGAGAGAATGGTGTTTTTTTTTTTTTTTTTTTTATATATAATATGAAAGAGAACGAATGAAAAGTCGCCTCTTTTTTTCCCTTTCCACTTTTCGTTCCGTCACTCGGTAGAAGAGTGGGAGCGACGTCGTCGTGTTTGCTCCAATACGTATCGCATTCGCACTTTTATCTGACTCCTTTTTTCTTTTCTCCTTTTCTTTTTCTTTTTGTAATTCTGCGCCAGTGGAATGAACGTTCGTGGCTCACTCGTTCGCACGATCATCGAACGATTCTCCTTGTGCAATCGCTTGCATCGTCCAAGACGTGGACCCTGGCGAATAGTTGTTGCAATTTCGAGATTCTTCTCTCTCGATTATCTTCTCCACGAAATTCGCCGAAATTAAAATCACTGACTTACGGGAGTGAACATGGTTTAATTGTAATTCTTACGATCCTCGATATTAGACTTCACCATTGTGGTACGAAGTGCATAATCATTTCACGCGCCATTAATATTATTGCGATTGGAGTCGTGACTTTAGTCTATTCCTATGGAACCAGTAGAAGTAGAATAGCGGGTGTCGAAAGGATTGAACTTTCGCGTCAAAGTCGATGCAATAGAAAAAGAAGAGTGCGATGGCCGGTCAGTAAAATTCGAGTGGCTCGAGAAACACTTCGTCAGCCCGTCGGAGGTTCTTATCGCGCATTGGTACATGGTTTAAAGGTCAACCTGAAGAAGATATCGGTAGCGGTCTGACGGCCGAACAAGATACTATTTTATTATTATGCGCGAGCCAGCCGCATGACTTCTGAACGGATGGACAATTTTCGGAAATTGTCTCGCGTGGCGATTGGCCCTGATTACCATCTTAGAATGAATTTTATCAGTAGTCCAAGGCTTTGTTTATCTTCTCGGCGATAGACTTGCTACAGAAGTCGGACAGTCGGTTTAAAACGCTCAATGGAACGTAAGAATCAGTCCAGTGGAATTATCTAATTTCTATTGCGTTCTAAATTCCATCTTTGCCGTACTGTGCAGCTCACCGTGTTATTAATGACATCATCGTCGCGATAGTTATTCGAAATACACGCGCGTGCAGGGATTATGAAAATACGAGGAAGATTAAAGTTTAATTACACTTGCACGCGTCTATATTCTTTGGCTATTTCATTCATGGCTGATGGACAAAAGAGGATGAGTAGCTTGGCAGGAACGTGATTGCATAGCTCGAGATATTATTTGGTAAATACCGTGGACTGAAAGATACTATCGGCATAACGCGATACTCTCGCGGATCAATCAACGTGATCACGTCCAATATACTTTACTATTCGAGCAGGCTGGGGCAGGGTATATTTTTATAATCTCAAATGTACGAGTCTACCGCAATTAATTCACTTGAAATTGTGCGAACGTTTCTAGAATTACGAGCGCAATTCATTTTACAAGTTTACTCGATCCTGTTTTGTATTCTTTTGATTGGTACTGACAATCGGTCCACGATACTTCGGATCTCTCGAATTTTTCTTAGGTTCGACGCTTTCGGGCCTTGCGTCTTACCACACTTTATTGTTGATGCATGTCGATATTTTGCTCGGGAAAAATTACTCGTCGAATAGCTGCGTTTGATTACGAGAAAGTTCTTTTTTCGGAAAAAACGAATCAGTCGAGAGGCTCAAAGTTCATCGTACGAGACGCTGTTGGCGATTCGATTGCCGCGGCTTCACGCAGGTTAAAGTTCTCCCTGATGACTTTGAATATTCCAAAGATCAGAATTCGCACCTCGTTGCAACGACGCCGCGCATGTGGATTTAACGGGGCCGTGACTACTTCGCGTTAGATGGGAAGCTCGACACGTGGAGAGAAAATTGTCGAGATTGTTGACGGATATTTTCGAGTCCTCGACTTATTCGTTGGCAGGGAATAGGACAAATCCATGGAAAGTTTACTGCACGTAGATCGTGAACGTGATCCAATAGAAATGCATATCTGGCTTGTTTCAGTGAACTTGTCAGAATGTTACAAAGTTATTTTGAAAATCATTTCAAAACGAGTTATTCGATGCCAGTGAACAGGACATATCTATCGAACAGTTGATTATGCATGAAGCGTGAATATAATCCGACAGAAATGCATTTCTGCCTTGGCCAGTGAACTTATCGAAATGTTTTAAAATTTATTTGAACATAATTTGAAAAATTCGCAATGAAAAGTTACTTAGAGGTTTGAGTTTTAAATGCGTAAAAAGTTTGCGAGAAAGAGAGAGAAAAACTATAAACAGATTTCTTTAGATTACGGTGCACCAAGTCACGCTTCATATTTTTAGCCCAATTCTTCGACCAATAAGCTTTGTTTAATGCTCCATAAATGAAACTCTTGAGAGCTCGTCGCTGGTAACCGTACGGGTCACTGGAAAACTCCAGTTTCTACAATGGCCCTTCGAGTCTTCCGAGAAAGCAACTGGTAGAACAATTTTTGTTAAATAAGCTTTTACTTCGTTCATCGTCGAAAATGCTTCAAATATACCACAAATAATCACGAACACTCCTAGCGACGTTTGCACAAAAGACTCCCAAACTCTCATTATCATTTATCTTAACGCCAACCAGCTGCCTTTATAATCGCTCATCGATTTACACTAAGGTTAACTCACACATTCGACAACTTTGACGATTATTCCACTCACGACGTTCGTCCGATTTTCCGGAGAAATTTAGGTACTTAAGATATCCCCGACGTTGAACGATTAGACAATTTGTCCTTGACCATCTATGATTAGATTTCGGCCTACCATCCGACACTGAGAATGATTACCACGTGAAAGAGATACAGGACATGATCAGTGTGATACAGAGGATGATCAAAGACGGTAAGCTAAGCGTACCTTTACTTCATCTCGTTTATAATAATTCAAATGTTCTTAATAATCGAAGGACTATCGTGTCCGAGCGTTAGATCATATCTGCGAACGAAGAATCCGATCGACTTTCCTCGAGCGTGAAATTATATCTTGTACTTGTGAAGAGAACGATTAGACGTGCGTAACGCCTTTTTTACTCGTGCTGGCTAAGCTGCGTGGAAGGAGCGTTAGTGGACAAATGTAATGTTCTTCATAACAAATTCTCCATTTATTAGCATACATTTTGAAGCTAATGAATGCTTACCGCGAAACAAAAAAGATTACTCCGTTATTGCGTCGTCGACAGAAACTAGACATTCGTGTTATTCCACACAAGTACGTACAATTTTACTTGCACCGTCGAAGTGAGCCGATCTTTCAAACAAAATATCCTGCACAACTGTGCTTATAAGCTGCAAATTGTCAACACAGTTCCAGCTGATTAAGCGACCATTCTCAGGACAATAAACGGTGTAAGCGCATTATTCTCTTATCGTGGTAGGCATTCTTTCCAGATATATTCCTCTCCGATGTGGCGCTAGTAGCGGTACACGAGCACGATTATCCTGCCTCTTAATTATTTAAATGCACTCGTTTAAAACCAAAAAAGCATAAGTCGGATCAAACGCCATCGTGCCGGTTGATAAAATTTTGGATACCGCAACAGTACCTCCAAAGGATTTTATCGATATTTAGATGCAGCTAATGTCCTTAATGGCTTCCTTGGAAGCCCTCGTTTGTGCCCGCCTGCTCGCGCATGAGTCACCGCCGTGAGTTTGACGATGCGAGGAACGTTGGCGGTGCCGTTGCACGTTTTCTGCTGAAACGGGAGATCCGGCAGTGCGTGCGGTGACAAAGGACGAGGAGAGCATTCGAGTTTTGAAAGAGTCGGCTCACCGTAAAAAGTCAATGAATTTCTAGTCGCTCTAGTGAGGGGTGCTCCGTAAGAAGAACTTTGCACGACAATGGCAGAGCAGCAGCTTGTGGAGAAAGAGCAAAGGGACTGTTTTCGAGAATGCAACAGTACACTTCTTGAATATTTACCGTACCATCGCCCAGCTGCAACATTTTCTGCGATTACTCGCTCGAAGGAAGAAAACTTACGAATTTTACAAGTGCTCCTACCCCTAATTTAGAAGCGTCTTGCAATTGGAATAACAATTTATTATTTTCAACTTATGACTGCTAGGCATAACCGTAAGATTTTTCTTGTCGCGGGTTATGATTCACGAAAAAAACATTTAATTCAGGCTAATCATAAATACTTCTCATCCGTGGGATAAGAATCACTATACTCAAATGGAAATCACTTATGACTCTGCTTAATATACATTGGACTCAATACAATTGGTAATATATTTCTCTGAGACTTTCTTTCCAGCTGCTTATTAAACACGAGAAACTATTAATCGCAGGACGCTTGGTAATAATTAGAAACGTCGGCGTTCAGGGTCTATAGTGTGGAACTGCCGTTAGGCGATGCTATTTGGACAGAAGATTGCCCTTCGGTCGAACGTCTGGTAGATAGAGAGAGAAATCACACAAGGAGGTAGAAGGTAGCAGCATTGGGCGGAAGGACGAACGCGTGACGTGCGAGAGTGAGAAAGAAGAGAGGAAAGTGAGATGGAACGTGAGGCGAGAGGTAAAGAGAAGGCGACGCGCGTATACGTGTGCTTGCTGACTGACTAAGGTTGCCGGAGATAAATGGTGAGACGGACAGAAAGCGCGAGAGAGGAGAGAAAGAAGAGGAGGGAGCTGAGGAGGCAGGGGAGTAATCCAGTATAAAAGAGGTACAGCAAGAAAATGCGACCGGCAAGAATTTTAGAAGGAAGAATCGGTGGAAGATAGCAGATGTTGAAGCAGGAACGATGATAAGAGAGACGCAGAAGGAAAGATAAGCGAGGAAGATGGAGGAAAGGCGAACGTGGACGGAAGATAATAAAGAGCAAAGGAGAGAGAGGAAGAGAGAAGGTGAGAACGTTTGGAGAACGTAGAACGAGAGCAGAATTAAGAAAAAGAAGAAAGGGGGGGGGGAGAGAATAGAATAGGACAAAATACGAGATAGGAGAAACTTGGCAGGCAGGCAGTAGTGGGACACATGGTTAAAGGAGGATGAAAACAGCGGTAGAAAGGGGAGATTGAAGAATAAGAGAGAGAAGAGGAGCAACCTCGGTGAGCGTCGAAGAACGGAGAGGAAAGATTAAGGGGAAGAAGAGAGATGCGAGATAGGAAAGAAGATAAAAGAAATTGGGTGGGTAAGAAACGAGAATGATGGAAGAGAGAAACGCATAGGTAGAAAGGTGAGATGAAAGAAGAACGGAAAACGAGGAGGAGGACAAATCCTGAGAACGTAGCACGAAGGGAGAGAAGAGGTGGAGAAGGTGGAAGTTGAGCGGGCAGGAAGTGAGAGAAATAGAAGAGAGAAAAGCCATAGGTAAAAAAATAAGAAAAAGTAGAGCAGAAAAGAGTCTGAGAACGTAGGGGGAAGAGAGAGGAGAAAGGGGAGAGTCTAGAAGTTGCGCAGGCGAATAGAAGGAGAAAGATGAGAGAGAGAGGGGCATAAGGTAGAAAGGAGAGATGGGGGATAAGCGCGTGCGCATAGGGCATTCGCCGTTTCCTTTCCATGTGTCGTTCGTTGCTCGTTACCGTGTGAGAGAGTGAGACGGGGTGGCAGTGGCAAGCAGTGGCACTCATACCGTATTGAAACGTCTTATCGCTTATGTTATGCCACCCAAGAGCCAATTTTGAATATCGCCGAGCGTTTGCTTGTCCAGTGAACACTCGTTGCTCGTGTACCCAGCTCAACCGCTTTCTTGCGAGTGGCCAATACCGATCGCGCGCATACGATTAACGAAACAATCTTAATCGCAGGTATCCACCTACTAAGAATGTTCTTTCGCGGCCGTGACTCTCTCATTGCGTGGCAAGGGCGAGTCTGGAAGGAGAGATAGGCGTTGTACCAACACGCGCGTTAGTCGTGATCAAAATTATTTCACAGCCAAAGGAAAAAAAGAGTCGGCGGCGCGACGAACCGCGCGTGATTATCGATGCCATTAACAGCAGCGCATTTAATAATTTCCGTCGCCCTCGTCCGTGCCCGTCGAAGCATTGTTGCGCAACGTATTATTGACGCGCCGTGGAAGAAAATCATAAACTTCGTAAATATGGAGCATCCCGAACGTTTATCTTATCTTCGGAAATACGAAGGAGGCGATATTTAAATTTTTCAGAAGCCTCGCGAGAACAAGACGGAATTGTCCCCGTGGCGCGCTGGGTCAGCTCGGTTATATCCATCCATGGTATTTTTTCATTTTAGCACGGAGCGCGGATAAAGTTATCGGCCAAGGGAATTTGTCACGTTCCGCGCGCGAAGATTCGCGCCAAACGTGCGCTCATGCAGTCAGGTGGACGCAATGAGAAAGTTGTTCGATCGGAGCGCACGATTTGAAAATTATTTGTCAGCATTCGACGACTTCTCGACACGCTGGCTCACGTCCACTTCCGTTAAACCCACGCGACCGTTTCGAATTGGCATTTCGCTTGCCCGGCAGAAATTCGAGACGAAAATGGTCAGAGGGGTGGAAGTAGACACAGAAGTTTTGCGTGCAGAATGCGTAGAAATTAGGAAACTCCTCGGTGCATAGGATATTACTTGTTTCGCTCGCTTATCAGGACGAATTTTTTTACGAAGTCTTATATTCGTTACTATGGGCGACATAGGTGGTAATTGTTTATTTTTCGCTTTAACATGCCTTCTTTGCCACTTCACTTTGCTCGGGTAATCGCTCAAACACGCAGGGTGCTTGTAAACACGTACACTCAAAAATGCACGGAGATTAAAATTTGTATAACTTCGTTAAACTTAATGGGTCTTACTGTCACTCATAGCGGCGCTTGGACTTCAGATGTGCTCTATACATATGCATTAGCTATGCAGGTTGATGTCTAACACACGTTTATTGAGCAAATTGAATGTCTGGAGCGTCTCTAAAGTACGGGTGAGAGTAAAGCTCCTTGACTGTTAGGTGCAATTAATTTGACGCAAGACGGGATGAATTATTATCACGTTCTTTCGCCACGTTACCTTGAATTTTGCCGACTGTTTAGTTAACTGTCTGAAGCGTTAATTATACTTCCAAATGCCTATTTTGATTATTTATAATCAGGCATTGAAACCGTCGCCCAGATATGGGTGGCATGGCGGTCAACGTGTTAAATCAGTTGCACCTATAAATAGAAAATAAAGGTACGTGATACCACTAAAATGTGCATTTGTTTTTGAGAAGTTTCGAATTCTCTTCTGGCTTGGTGCTATCGCGAGTGCGTTGAAATCTCTAAATGCTATCAATGTCGAGTCGAAAGAATAAACGAGCATGCCGTGGATTCGTCCAATGAAGCACAATCGGCCAAAATTGTTTCGTGCCACGGTCGACGCACGATGCGCCGCGCCGTTTGTCTCGCAGGTGCAATTCGACGACGATGTTCGAATACGTGTCCCCGTTTGACCGAACCCCTTGACGATAAGGTCGAACGACCTTGCGGCGCATTCTGCGTGGATAAATTCAACGATAAAAGTCGCTGAGCACTCGCGATCGCGCGCTTGAAAGAGAGAGTGAGAGAGAGAGAGAGAAAGAGTAACGCGTTTGCAAAATCTTGACATAGATAAAACCACGTGAGGGCCACCGGGTTCTTTTGCGAGATCTTCAGGTGCACGAAGTAATTCAGATGTATTCGCAGATCGTATCGAACAATCGAATTGTCTCGTTCTGACGACGCGTCAAATGGTCGGTGCAGGTAGTCCGCGTTTCCTTGACTTTCGCCAATGTCGCTCGAATTTCGTTAATGGATTTGCGTGAAACGATTGGATGGAAATCGTATCGGCCAAGATCGATGCGATTAGATAAGCTTGGTAGATCGACGCCTTACCTCGTCGTTTCTGTGATTAGAAGAATTTGTTTTGCTTAAAGCGAAGCTCGGATTCGGAGTGTTTTAAAGTAAATCGTCTTCGATTGTTGCAGGTCACGTTTTTCAGAATCCTGAGGTGGTTAACATCGTTCTAGAACCTGGTATATGGTGAGTTCGAACAGATTTTCGAACGTTTCGTTTCGAACTTCTGATTTTTGTTCACTCTAAATGAATACCTGCCATTAATTCTTCCTTTTTATTGTTTAACTTTTAGTTCGAAGGATGAGGAGGTCGACAATGACTGTGTAGTTAGAGCACGTGGTCTACCTTGGCAATCGTCGGACGAGGATATTGCAAAATTCTTCAGAGGATTGAATGTTGCCAAGTAAGTATTGACATTTGATCGCCGTGCGCCAGTGTGAAATTCGACGAAAGAAGGCATTTCGTCGGTGCCGCCAGCTCGGTATTCTACAAGTCTGAAATCAAAAACGTTTTACAAATTCGACATACCGGGTGAAACTAATTGAACCTGAATAAAATCGAATATTATAATACTGCCCTGGAAATGTTATATTACGAGAGCTCGATAGAATACCTAATTTCTCCCAATGCCCCGTTGACATTTCCAAGCTGCTGTGATTCAAACCAAAAGCAGTCCTATGTACTTTACGATCATATTTCTACTTGGACACGTTCACGAAGCATCGATAGAATAAATCAATCCTAAACGACAAGCCGTAAATGCGTCACAGTATACGTAGAATTCAGGCACCCGATATAACAGATTACAAATTTCACTAACACTTATGGATTTGTGCACAAGCCACTCGGACGCAGCGCTCCAAGGTAACAGCCAGACTTATATTCTGCATGTATAAAAACGTTCAATTTTCTTTTACACTTCTCACCTTCATCTTTCTCGTACTTCTGACCGTACTCTGCCGCATAAACAAGCGAGAATTTCTCTTTTGCTCGAACGTATGACCGCGAAGATAGCGAGCAATAATATCGCTGAAGGTTCACATATTACTCCCGATGAAAGAAGCCGCGATTGTAAACATTGTCTTGGGTCACGATCCTTCTCGACGATTCACAAGATCGTCACTTTCGTCCAAGTGCGCGTATTCGTGCTCGCGAATAAATCGCATCGTCATTTGATGTCGACGAATAATTCCAATGAAATTTCATCCACTGATCGTTCGTTCCGATCTTTTCGCAGGGGCGGCGTGGCGCTGTGCTTGAGTTCTATGGGGAGGCGTAACGGCGAGGCTCTGGTACGTTTTGTTAATAAAGAGCATCGAGACATGGCGCTGAAGAGGCATAAACACCACATGGGCGCGAGGTATATCGAGGTTTACAAGGCGTCCGGGGAGGATTTCGTCGCCGTGGCGGGCGGCACGAGCGGCGAGGCGCATGCCTTTCTGTCCCGTGGGGCACAAGTTATCGTTAGAATGAGAGGCTTACCCTACGACTGTGTTGCCAAGCAAGTGGTGAGTGGAGACGCGTTGGAATTAAAAGTCCAACGACGTTTAGTTTCTGCAATTGGTTTCGTTTGTCGAGAAGAATTTATAACGGAGAGTACGTATCAACGTATTTACGTGGATCGATAGAAATTCAGAAATAAAGGCTACTACCAAGTAATATAGTAAGCCTGCCAATTGTAGTTTCGAATGAAAATTCCTTTTTTACAAGTATACGATTGAAGAGATTATTTCTAAAATTGCATTACACCATACGCCACCTGGCCTCATCATTCGCAACGTCGAATAACGTACGATAATCTTTTGCAGTTGGATTTTTTCTTGTCGGGACCAAAACCCTGTCACGTTCTGGACAGCGAGGACGGCGTGCTATTTGTAAAGAAACCCGACGGTAGGGCAACCGGCGATGCCTTCGTTCTATTCGCCAAGGAGGAGGACGCGGGCAAGGCTTTGAGCAAACACAGGGATTGCATCGGCAGTCGGTATATAGAGCTCTTCCGGAGTACAACC
This sequence comes from Tiphia femorata, assembly GCA_944319695.1. Taxonomy (NCBI): domain Eukaryota; kingdom Metazoa; phylum Arthropoda; class Insecta; order Hymenoptera; family Tiphiidae; genus Tiphia; species Tiphia femorata. The sequence continues at coordinate 11,580,322 of OX090902.1, forward strand.
GCGGAGGTGCAACAGGTCCGTGGACAATAGATAATTAGCATAACCAAAAAGAAGAAGCATACGAGTAACAAAGGGCGTTGGACACCCGGAGGTTAACGACTATACGGTTCGATTGTGTCACGTTTAGGTTCTCAACAGAGCGATCGACCCGAAGCAGATCATCTTGCCCCCACCACCAATTCCGCAACTTCCTCCCTTACTTCCGCAGCACATCATCACCTCCGGCACGCGTAAGGACTGCGTTAGGTTAAGAGGCTTGCCTTACGAGGCACTCGTAGAACACGTTCTCGAGTTCATGGGTGAGCATTCTAAAAACATCGTCTATCAAGGCGTGCACATGGTTTACAACGCTCAGGTAAGAACCCCTCCTGGCTTTTCCTTATCCTCGAGTGCTTGGAATTCGCGGAACAAGGGTACTAATCGTATTTCCGACGAGCCTACCACGAATTCCAAGACGCGCGAGACTACCAATGAAGGATCCCTCGTCGAACACGAATAATCTTCACTGGAATAATTGCACAGGGCCAACCCTCTGGCGAGGCCTTCATCCAAATGGACAGCGAGGGTTCGGCGTACGCGTGCGCGTCGCAGCGGCACCACCGATACATGATATACGGGAAGAAGCAACGTTACATCGAAGTGTTCCAGTGCAGTGGCGAAGACATGAATCTGGTATTGACAGGTGCAGTAGCTCCGCCGTCGACGAAGGCTCTACTATCACCCGGTACGTTAACCACACAAACCACGCCAACTCTGACACACCCACCACCGCCGACGCCGGTACCAGTGCAGGTACCGACGCCGCAGCCTCCCCTCTGGGACATTCACGCGCTCGTACAGGCACAGGCGCAGGCTCAAGCCCAGGCGCAGGCACAGGCCGCTCAGGCACAGGCGCAGGCGCAGGCAATTAGAAATCAGGATCTTTGGTTGATGGCTTTGGTCTCGAATTCCTCGCCGACCACGACGACACCGGCGTCGCCTACGTCCTCGGTCGCGAACAAGAATCTAGCCTTACCCGGGCCCAATCATCACAGCCAAATACCCGCGTACGCGGTCGGTCCGCCCTCGGCCGCCGCCGCGGCGGCCGCGCTTCATCACGCTCAAGCACAGACCACGGCACCGTTCTTGCTCTTCAACGTGCCCTCTCGCATACCGATGCTGAGAGCTCCTATGCACCACAATCTCTTGACCCCCGTAATGCAAACCAGTCCACTAAATCCTGCCGCCCTAATGGGCCTCAAGAGAACCTGGGAGAGCGCGTTTCCAGCCGATGCCGCGGGCACGGTCGCGAAACGCGCCGCGGCCGCGTGGCACGCGCCCGCCGCAGCCTTCCAAGCTGCTGCCCCAGCAGCTGCACCCGGCTTACCCTATCCTGCTCAATTTTATCCCCAAATGTGATACGACGTTGGTCCTACACCTTGGGATATATTTGTATAAACGTACTATTTTCCAATGACTGACCGCCCTCGCGGTCCTCCGGTTCGCGCGACGATCCGCGAACCATTCGCTTTCGGATCTTCTCTACCTTCTTCTCGAGAGGAAGAATTTTTTCTCTGATTACTACTCTCATTCCTCTCATTCAATCTTGCCCGTGATCGGTGTTCTGCGGAGAAATATTCACGAGAAATATTCTTTACCCGCGCGATTTTCTTCACTCACCGTCGCGCAACGGACGAAGGACACAGGAGGTTATGACATTTAAACGTTTAACCAAGAACGTATAAATAATTGTAGATGTAACATAGGAGAGTAAGGTCGGAGACTGTGTCGCCCGTTACGGGCACCACGCTCCTGCGACAATAACGTTTTATTTTTCTTATTCTTTATAGAATCTACTCTTTTATAATCGTGCTTAAGGAAGTGTCACATTCCACATGATATATTCCATCGCGGATCAATCGTTCGATCGACGAGTATTGTTGTCGGCGATCGCGACGCTTGTCATTCCATTCGCGCGAATTCTTGTCTTCTGAATGTCTTAATTCGTACGGTTGTTACTCTTACGTGATACGCAGAAGTACTTAAAAGGATGAATCACACATATCCATACGTATCTCGACTTAAAGCAACTTAGGGCAGCAATGGAGGGTGTATACGAGGATAGTGAAAATTCTTTTTTTAGGATAGCTAAAATTCTTTTCTCCTAGGATAGCTTATAGATTAATTACCTGTGGCCTTGACGTTCTTCTTCCCGAAACTCCGTGCGTCTTTGCTCGGAGGAAGTGCCTTAAATTGAGCGTGACGCCCAAGCTTGTCTCGCTCGCTCGAATTTTTACGAAGCCCCTTGGGTTTCGTGTGCGTCTCCTATGCGCCTATGTATATAATATACATAAATATATAAATATATATATATTATATTATATTATATTATAATGAAAATACACAGGTACACCCGGGCACACGTGTACTACACCGGTATGCCACCGCGTATACGAACCAAACGATCCCCCCCCCCCCCCCCCCAAACTAGCCACAAGCACTCACACGCGCACAAACTTACACATTAATACACATATCTATATATAAGAATGATTTATATATTTTGCTAGAAATATTTTTATTAGCCTTTAAGTGAAATACGGGCATTCCATCCAAAACGTAGCCGCGCGCGCCGCGATGCCTTTACGCAATCCGTAAAGACGAGCCCGAGGAAAAAGCGATCGTCTCGGTGGCGCGGGGCGTTCGCTTTGCGCTCGACGTCTCTCGTTCTTTAGAAGAGAAGAGAAAAGAAACGAAACGAAACGAAAAAAAAAAAAAGAAACCGGGAAGAGCTAGAAAGACAAGAGGAGGTCCCACGCACGCGTTCTTTTTTCTGCAAGTCCGTCATGAAAATCCTTACGGACGAGAGTGCTCCGTCGCGTTCGGTGGAAACTCGTCGCGTTTTCAGAGCCGGTGTCGTGATTCTGTGACGTGAGGCCAATAGAGAGGAAGTCCTTAAGTCGTAAACATGGGTGGAGAGGGAACCGGTTTCCACTTTGCCTACGGTTCCTAACGCGCCATATGACGAGCGGGCGCCTCTTAACGCGTAATAAACCGTCGAGAGTGCCCCCTCGCGAGAACGACCAAGGAGAAAGAGAAAGAAAAACGAGGCGGGAAAGCGAACGTGGCGGCAGAAACGTAAGGATAAAAAATCAAAGCGAATCGATGATTCAAGAGAGAAAGAAAGAAAGACAGAGAGAGAGGGAAAGAGAGAGAGAGAGAAAGAATCTTTCTATAAGCTTTTCCTGCGTATTCAATTTTCGCTCTCTTTTTCTCTTGCCGTTTCTCTTTCTCCTTGTTCTTCACTTTCGTTTCTGATTAGTGGAAGGAATGGGGATAAACGGGCAAACGAGTACGGCCAAACTGCAACGAGGTGTATTTCTTCTTCTCTGTGTTTTACGCTCTTTCGTTATTCCCAGCTCCCTTACTGGCTTGTGAGGTTGGCCCCCTTTTTATCTTTTTTTTTTTTCATTTTTTTTTTGTTTTTTTAAATAACTACTGGTGTCGGCGGTGTTGACTATCGTTGTTTTTTTTTCACTTCACTTTTTTTTTTCTCTCGTCTTCCTTTCGGATTCACCCTCTCTCGTGGCTCGCCTACGTGCCAATACTCTGTGATTGCGTTAGTTGGTGAGTTTTATTATTTGGGAGAGTGGTGGCGCGCGAGGGAACGAGGGACAACCACGAATCGGAGCACTGCGACGCGATTTTTCGTAGGTGGGCACGGGAGGATTGAGATATCGCGTCTTCGTAGGCGCCTCGCGAATTTGGAATCGCACTGTCAATCGCGTAGGGAAAAGAGAAAACGGAACTTTCGTAAATTCGCCAATAGATTGGTCATTTTTGCTCGGAATCGCTTCGTAATCGTGTTCGAGAACGTGGGGGTCCTGTTCGTCGTTCCCGTCCGTAGAGAAACAAAATGCGGCGCAAGGTGCTCTATCCGGTAAATCCTTCTTGCCACGTTCTCCTTTATCTTCTCTTACCGCGCCAAATCGGTACGAGATCGGTAGAAGCGGACACTTTTAAAGACAGAAACAGTACGGTAACACACAGACACACACACACACAAACACACACGCAGTATTGCTCCGAAGTACAAAGGTCCACGCAGCAGGTATATAATAGATAAGGGCTGGTTTGCATGTCCGTGGTTCTCTGGCGGGGACGAGTACGTACATGTATATACATATTTAAGTATATGTATATATATACATGGATCATTTATTTTGAACGTGGAGTAAGTCCGTGTTGTAAGTCCATGACTAAACGAAACAGATATTATGTGGCATCTTATTTTTTTAAAAAACTGAGCTTATCCCACTTTCAAGATGAACGGTCCATATATATGTACACGCGTGTATGCATATATACATAAGTACCTGTAATACATCTTTCTTCGTTATCCATCGTTATCACACAACTACGACCACGACGGCGGAGGAATTGCATAATGTGACGACATTCGTAGAGCATTACCGCGACGGAGGGGGAGGAATGGAAAAAAGAAACGAGAGCGAGAGAATAGATCGGTGGAGAGACTACCCGTCACCTTGATCTTCTTCTTGGTTTCATTTCTTCCTTCTCTTTTCTCCACATTTCCACGCTGTTCTTTTTTTTGTTTGTTTTCAAAGGTCACTGTACACTCCCTCCGTCCACCTGTTGCCCCACTCCTGCCATCCCTACCGGACCAATCCAATTTGCGACTACTTCGAGAGTACTCTTCCACAATTCTACGTAAAATCCTTTCCAGCTCATCGGATTATCTTCCATCTTGCCCGGGACAATCCTATCTCCTTGTTTTACAGGTGTTTTTTTTCTCTCTCTTGCGGTAGCGTAATTTACATAGAGAGCAAGTAGTAGTACCTTTGGTATACCTAGTCCCGTTTCGTCGACACAGTTTGATGATGTGAGATACGCACGGTTCTTCACATTTGGGACGATAAGAGTAGCGGCGATAAATTTGTAAATTTCTTTAACCCGAGGTGCCTCTATCGATCGACAATCGCCGAATCGTCCTGTTCTTCGTACTTGTGCCCGGCGGTCCGCAATTCGAGGCCCATTTCACGTAACAATTGGATCGACACTGAAATCGAAATTTCAATTGTAATGTTTTTGGAACGATTGATTGCAGTGACGATGTTAAAGCAGCTTTCCAAATGTGAAGGGCGGTGCACCTCTGCTACTTGTGGTCCTATAACATAGTCCGAGAATCGGGTATTGCCTGCCGACGCTTACGTGTCGCGGTCATGCTTCCTGATTCGGCTTCACATTAGCATTAATAGACGTCATAATAGATATGTAGGCTGCGTGGCGACGACGCGACCGGACGCACGGTAAAGGTCCTCGAACTTTTCGTGAGTTCCGACCACGGTGGCCTTCGAGGGATTACGGTTTACAGATGACAGAAGGAATCCTTTGCCGCGCGTCCGTCTCGCTCCTCGTCTCCAGCGGGGGTGCATCTTTTTTTTTCTTCATTTCTCATTTCAACGAAATGCAAGAGGAGTGACTTGGAGCGAGAGGCTCGATACGAGAAAAGGATCGAATCATGATCTTCTAAATTCTCTCTTACGCGAATATATCGTCGAATTTTTTTTTAGAACCTTTCGATAGCGCTTAAAGGTTCCTCTCGCTTCCGAGCCTCCCGATCGTGTTTCACCCGAGGACAATGAAATTTTTGGTGGAGGCTTTACGTTAAATGGAAAGCCGTTCGATAACGAATTGGCTGCCTTCCTTGTACATTATTATCATTGGTTACGCTGGTGAATGCAGCTGCGGAGAGATGCACCCCCCACGGTAAGCGACACGCGCGTGCATTAAGTGTTGTGCATTTTACTTGCCGTTGGCTTTCGCTGGTATCTCACGCGGTGGGACGAGTTTGTAACGCTGCAAACATTGAACGAAGTCGAAAAGGAGAATTATCGATGAAAATCAATTGGAGAGTATGAGGGGATAAGCGAGAAGTGAGAATGAGAATGCGATTAGTGAGAAAGAGAGAGAGAGAGAGAGAGAGGAGAGGAAGGTGATGAGAATGCGAGATGGGAGAGGGAGAGAGAAAAGGGGGTGAGAGTGAAAGGATAACTCTACGCGTAAAAATGATTCGACTAAAAACACCTCTCTGTACTAACTCAACAAACTCGACAGCAACAACGAGTAAAATACAAAAAGAAAGAAAATGGAGAATTTTCGCTGCATCGAGCAATGGCCGTGGAGACCCCATACTCACCACGGGTCCTCAATGTGTTTTGTCTGGTACTGTGATCTGCTAACATCATACAATAACGGTGACTGACAGTGTCGTCTCTTATTCTGCAAATCGCCTCCCTAACCAAGTATCGCTGTTATTATAGAATAATATCGTTAATATTACTATCGTTGAACAGCCCTCATTCTTATATGCATATCGTCGTTGTTACTTAGCGGTAGAATTGTAATTACCACGCGTTTGCGCCTATTCTTATTATTAGTACCACTTACTCACCACTACCAATTGTTATCGCTATTATTATTATCATCATTACGGGTTGGTGTGACCCGCGGCTGCGTAATGTGGGACTCTCTACGCTACTCTGGGGGTGGCGAACAGAATGTCGGTGGTTGTTTGTCGGTGGGGATGAATTCGCAATGCTCCGAGGGACACACTTATCTCGCCTTAGAGTAGAGAACCCGAACACAACCCGGTCGCAGCTCCTTCTCGGCGCGCAATCGACGACAACCTATTCTCCCACTTTAATTCTTCTTCCCTTCTTTCTTTATTTCTTTCTTTTTCTTTCTTTTTCTTTTCCTTTTCCTTTACCTTTATACCTTTACCTTTGCCTTTATACCTTTACCTTTATACCTTTACCTTTATACCTTTATCTTTATACCTTTATCTTTATACCTTTACCTTTATATCTTTACCTTTATATCTTTATCTTTATCTTTATCTTTTCTTTCTCCCTTTTTTACCTGCCCCCTTTTCGATCCTCGTCGTCGACTCTCTCACTTTGAGACATTGACCCGGTTTACGCGCTCGATCTTGCGGGGTTGGGGAGAAAGCAAAAAGAGGATTGAGAAGAAGAAGAAGGAAAACATAGAGAGAAAGGATAAAGAGAATTACCGCCGACGCGACACCGACGACGACCGTGTCAAGGTAAAATGGGACGAGCGAAATTATCATTATCGGAGCCCACCGTCTGACGATTCCGATGAGAGCCAACGAAAAGAGTCCGCGCGTTTTAACTCTACCGCCATAACGATCTTCTCCATTAGCGTTATTCTCGAATTTTTTCGATATTGAGTGAGACGATTCGACGACTTCTCCGTTAAGACGCGTCAATTATGTTGGAACATACACCTGTGACACGAAACAAGGAACACACGACACAACATACGCGCGACGCACGTTGCGACACATGACTATTTTCCTTTGCTTCTTTCTCTCTCTCTCTCTCTCTCTTTCTCCCTCTTCCTCTCTCTCTCCTTTTACCGCCTCGTCACTTCGTGACACTTATCAATTTTTCCGTCTACTCCTTCGTCCGTTTCTTCGGATCCCAGCTCTACAGTGCCCACCGATTATACTTTCCCACGAGAGTTTCGAGGAAAGAAAGAAAGGAATGGAAAGAAAAAAGAAAGAAAAGAATAACCACGAACGAAAGACGGAGACGTGGGACTTTCGCGTTACACGGGCGCGCTAACGTAACACGACACACAGACATAGGACGCCCACATACAAAGAAACGTGAAAGGAAAGACGCGCGCACCGCACAGAGTAGATTATTGGACGCACGTAAGAGGCGCGGAGGACACACGCATTGCCGATTTTTTATCTCCTGTATACACATTCTCTGTATTATCAACGATTATATATATATATATATACATATATATATCGATGGTGAACGATCATGTTTTAATAAATGTGCCTTGTGGACATATATATCTTTTTGCTTGCCGGGTTGGTGGACTTTTACCCTGATTATATTTACCCCCTGCTTGGTGGTTGTAATCTTCGTGATCTCTTCTACCTCGTTGGTTTCTTCTTCTGGTTTTTTGGGGTTTTTTTTTTTTTTTTTTTTTAAATCATCTATCGCCTCCGTTTCACTTCGACGATCGATCCTCTCGGTCGGTCGCACGATTGGAATCTTTTTTCACGGCGAATGGAGATCGGACCTTGCCTTGCGCAAAATTTTGTTTCACGCGAGGAACCCGGGCATGCTCGCGAAATCGCGAAGGAGAAAGGAAAGAGGAGAAAACAGAAAATTACAACCATCCATCCCTGTTACGTTCTATACATTTTTTTTCACTGGGCTCGCAGGTATCTTTGGTGTCTACGGATCAAGTTGGAGATTTCTGTGTCGTAACACATGGTTCTCTCTGTTTCTCTCTCTCTCTCTGTCTCTTTCTTTCTCTTTACTCATACACACGTATCCAAGTTCCCTTTCTCCGTGGCGTGCCCTCCAGTCCCTCCACCTCCAACAAATTCTCTCGGTTCCACCTGCCTTGGGTTGCTCAATTCCTCAATTGCACGCGCCAGGTAAATGCGCCTATGGTACGGTCGACCTAATTTTGCCTGCTGCCCCTACTTCTTTGTTTTTTTTTTTTTTTTTCAATTTTTGTTTTCTCCCCACTCCAATCATCATTATTACCCCTACGATTTACGTTAGAGAGCGCGTGTACCTGCCGCAGTGTTATCGCATTCTATTTCTAATCTACCCATCTACATCCCATTCGTTCTGTATGGTATCTAACAGTAATAATGTGAATGTGCAACGATATAATATTATTGTCTCCCTTGCAATTCGAAGTAGCTAGTAGCTATGGAAGCAGTAGAATCATTAACTTCAATGGCCTAACCAGTTGTGCGTCGACCTAGAGACGCGTCCATTGCTACGTGCAAATTCTAACTACACACGATGCCCAATGCTCGAGACGTCGAATTGACTTCTGTGCTGCGAGGTGTAATCAATGTCGACGATAACGCGGGGAGCATTGAATAATGGGTGTGCTTCGAGGTAACAATTGATCCTGGGTACCTACCGATAAATCTCCCCACATTAACCCTAACCCTCCTGTACCTATCGAAATCTCTCCTAATCCTTTACTCTTGAAAATCCCACTCCGAGAAGAAGCCACGAAACCAACGTCCATTCCATCGAGAAAGAAAAAGATCTCTTTTTCATCGCGTGGCAAAAGCACCCCTGCCTCCTGTGACGAACTAACACCCGTCCGATCCACCGAAGATTAACCAATAAAAACTTCACTCATTTCACTGTTGTCTAACGGGCCTCGAATCCCCTCGAGCCACTGCTCTAGCGTTCTCTCGATTTCTCGTGAGGGCGGAAAAATCTCGTGCGCACTTCGCGCTTGATTTGCCGCTCCAACGAGTCTCCGCGTTATCGAGCTATTGTTTCACGCGACGAAGAGAGAAGAATTAGAGAGAACGGGAGAGATGTGAAGTGGCGAGAGAGGGAGAGAAGGAGAGAATCTGAGTGTATCTGGTGATTTGGCAGAGGGGCGGAATCGCAAGTTGGTGCTACGTACATTATACATATAAAGAGGAACGATAGAGGCAAAAAGGAAACATGCGTTGTACGTGATTCAAGCGTTTAGGCGCACAGGTACGTGTCCCTGGGTGTGTTGAAATTACGCGCCCACACCCAGGTCGCACACGCATATGGTGCGCTGGGCACGGGTATCACGTACAACGCGAGGATTACACGCGTACATATCGTGTTTACAAAAATGGTGCAGTGTCGATTGCTGTTTTGGTAGCGGGACCTACAAAAATACTAACTTCTGTGCTTCCAGGTAGGCCAAGTCCAAGTCATTATAGCCTTAAAAACCAGCGATCGTGGCGCGCGCTACGCGCGTTCAAGCTGACGCGCACCGCAGAAACGTAGTTGCCTGATTCCGAGCTAATTTCGCGCACTCGAGACCGATGACTGGCGCGAGACAATCCAATTCCATCCTGCACCGTGGGTGTGAGCGAAATATGCTCCGTGTGAATTATGTGAAGTCGATTTCTACGAATGGACGTAGAAGAATGATCTAAATTGGAGAGCCGATATTTCTTGTATCTCGTTTTATAGTAAGGCGGTCTCGAGTGCGTTAGGGAGACGGTGATATTGAAAAATTGTGAGAGGATTAAAGCGAAAGTATTAACGACAGCTTGGACGCGGAGCGCGCGCCGCGCCGTTGGAATATCGTGAAATCGTGCAGACTTTTTCGTATCGTTTTTTTCTACTTCTTCTTTGACAATTTTTTCATTAGAAAGAGGATCTTCCTTTTTGTAATGAAGCGCGGGATTAACTCTCGCGATTGGAGCGCAACTATGAATTATCCAATGCACATTGTTTCGACAGCGTCGTCGATGAAGCTCCGTCAAACGAGACCGAACACGGAGAATGAAAAGTCTGCGCGTTGTCACCCGCATCGTTTTTAGCGGAATGGTTTACACAGTGGGTGGTGCCTATTACGTTTGTATATAAAGGGTTAGTGAACCGTGGGCTCTCTACGTATCTGTATCCGTCGAAATTGCAACCCAATCACGTCTCGTTTGTTCTCCACCTTTTCGAGGATTGTTTTTTTTTTTCTCTCCACTCACTTTTTTTATTCACATCCGCGTCGCGCGATCGCAGCAGCCAACGCTAACGACAAGCTTTCTCCAGATTCTCCCGAATTCGTCGTCGGTTTTTTTTCCATTTTTCTTTTCTTCATTTCTGTTTTTTTTTTTATTTATTTTTTTATTGTACCTCGAACCTTGAAAAACGAACTCTCGTCACTCGTGCGAGTAAATTCGTACGAGGTACGCATGGAGGTGATCGAGAGAGAAAAGATACGCCGTTGGGTGAATCGGGATTCACCCCTCGTCCACGATATCAAGCTGAGGCCACTCAAAATGCTACGTACCCTGTGCTCGCTACGCTTTGTATTCGCTAAATCGAGTGGGGCCACCGTGAAAGCTACGTTTCAAACGATTCTCATCTGCTTTTCAAATATACGAGGGGGAGGCTGTTTTTCACGCGGCTAGCTAGCAGCACAGCGCACGCGTGTACCACTCTGCGCGGCCTTAGCTCGTAACAGCGGAAAGATCGCGCCTTGCGATTGTCTCCTTTTCTTTTCCTTTTTTTTTTTTATTTCAAGCTGGACTTATAAACTTTCGCCACCGTATCGTCACCGTTGCTGTTCGCAGGTGCCGTTACCACTCGCAAATTAAAAAGTACAATTACTATGTATACGTCTATAAAGTGTCGCTGCCGTGGCCGTTGGTCGTTGCTACGAACGGTTTCACCATATCGCTATTCTCTGAAACACTTTTTCGTATCTCTTTTAGTTTTTTCGGTAGGAAAGCGAGGTGCGCGTATAAGCAATACGTTCTTCGATCGGCACGAACGCTGAGCTGATAAATTGAGAATTTGATGTGATCGACAATGGTACATACGGGCGGTAACGCCACCTGCGAACAGCAACGGTGACGAAACTGTGGCGAAAGTTTATAAATGCAGCTCCGCTCTTTCTATATGCGCGCGACTTGGAGTGGTGTGGTGAACGAGGCACTGATTCTCGACGTTTGATTTGCTCCAGGAGGCACTATGTTGCCACCGCCACCGTTCGCCGCAGGTGCAATATTCCCGCCGGCCGCCGCCATGCTACCACGCGGGCCACCCCAGTTCGCAGCACCCTATCCACCGCCGATATTCTATTGGCCATATCCCTCGCCCCCGGTCAGCCCCACTAATTATTATAATCATGCGAGCGTGGGCGGCATCGCGCCAATACCACAGCAGGCGGCATTGGTGAGTCTCTTCCTCTATTATCGGTAATCACACTGTTGTGCCTCGAGGCCTGATGGGTTCTCGGCTTGGAGAGGCCCTCGTGCTAACGTAAGAGAGTACGAGAGACAAATGGAGGTAATGAACCAGTTGGTTTACTAAATTTAATTAACGTCAATTCGCCTTAGATTTCCATTATAGTATATAGAGGAATTTCAATTTTTTGTTTTGTTTTCATTCTCTTTCTTTCCGTCTCTCCTTTCTACTTTCTTTGTGTTTCTTTAAAGTGCAACGGTACTGGCGAACGAGCGTCTAACGTTGCTTGGAACGGCGGCCAGTAAAATCGAGAGAAATTTTTCTTCGGCCCTTGCTCTTTACGCCGATCTTGTCGTTGATCGTTCGCGATCGAAACGGTGATCTACTCGAGGTTGAAAAGGTGAATCTCAGGTTCGGGTCTGTTAGCGAATTTCGTAAAAATTAAAGAGAGAAGGGGACTCGGCGGGTCTTCTAGAAAGTTACTCGTTCGCCGGTATCCTCGTTTGTCAAGTTTCAAATTAAGATTTCCTTTCAATGCTTCGCTTCACGAGAGAACAATACGGAATATCAATTGCATAGAATTCGATTTAAGTAACAGGAACGCCCTACCCCAAGTGTACGAAGTCTGCAATGTGGTTGTCTTAACGTTTTAGTTAACGCCTGCCGAGTGTCTGCAACTCGCGCCGGGCGCGACCACGGTCCCAGGAGCGACGACGCAACCTGGTCCGGACGCTCGCATAGAGGCGTTTCTACCCCCCGTAGAATTGGAGAAACGCATTCTACAGCCGTTACCACCTCAAGCGGAGGCGAACTCCTTTGTGGAAGGCTTCATGGTGTGACTCGATCCTGTCGGAGCTTCGCACCTGCGCCCCCTTCGTCCCTTTCCAAATCTCTCGCTTACTTCGTCGAATCGTGCTACGATCGATCGATAGCTCTCGCCTGAGAATTAAGTGCCTCGAATTCTCGCGTCCACGGTCTTGTATACGGGTCTGACAACTCCTAACTGAAAAGCGACGTCCATAATGACCAGTTTTCTAATTCCTATAGCAGCCGCTAGAGGTGTCGGGATTAAATGCTCTTGTGACAGATGCAACCGTTCTTCTAGGCCTTTAGTACTTAGCATTATTACAATATCCAAAGTTTAGAACGGTTCCAAAGCAATCGTACAGAATCGTGTTTTCGGGCCGGTTATTGATAATACACGAGGAACTATGACGCGATTTTTAGGTTATGTATATCAGGAACATCCGATCGCAACGCCTCCAGTCAGAAATTAAAAAGAAAATCGTCAACAAGGGGATCACCCGTCCTTCCATATCTGAAATTTGTAAGAGTTTCCAGATCTGTATACAAGACCGTGCTCGTGTCTCTACCTGTAACGAAGAGATACAAGGCGATAGAGAAAGAAGAGAAGAAAAAGAGCGAGGAGATGGTCCTGCTAGAAGAATCGCTTATCCGTCGAGCTTGGACAATTTCTTCCTTACCGATCAATGTCGAACGAAAAAGTTTTCGACGGAGTTTCGCGTGGTTCGTGGCCACGAAAGGAGCGCATTCGAGAACGAAAGAGAATAGCGCTCCTTCGAAAGCTCCGTGATATTTTGCAGGGCAATGCGAAAGCTCCGGTCGTTCCGGCGCAAACGTCCCACCCCAGTCCTCCCAACGTGTCCTCGCACGAGTGGCGCACGTTTTCTTTCTAGTCTAGAGACAAATGTAAGAAGTCGCCTGTGAGAAAGGTCGACTCGTGTGTAAACGCCTCTTTGCTCTCGCCGTTGTGCGCGCAGCTTCTCGAGCTGAGCGCACAGTGGAAAAAAATCGGTGCGTGTTGTTGGTTGTGTTGGGCAAGTAGAGCCGGATCTGTGCGCACGCTCCATCTGCGAGTTTAATCTCGATTGGTCTCGATCACGAACTCACCCCTTCGTCGGGTTATTCCCCGATCTGTTTTATCGGCTGTCTTATCCCGCGTCTCATTTTCTCGCTCGATTCTTCTCACCCGGGTCCCACGGTGCTCGAAGAATCGATCGAAGATGGCCGCGCGCATAGAAACCGGCGCGTCTACGTCGTATCACTTATCTTATCGATTCCTTTGGCCGAGTCCTATGCAATAACGATTCGGACTCGTGTCATTCGCAACTCGTATGATTTTAGTTAATTACTCGCGATGGCGCCCCTTCCTTTGCTCAGGTCGACTGCCGTCGCGCGACGCCCGTGCCCTTACGATTGGCAGTCTACCTGGGTAATCTATTTATCAAAGATGTAACGATTAATCTTTAATTAGTTCTCGTAAGTTGATGTTATACCGTGTAACGTTACAGCTTTGACGAGCCTGAGTATATCGAGTGCAAGAGAGAATATTTGATATTGCGTGGATCGTTGTGAAAAGAATTCTGGGGAGAATCGTATTGGGAGTGCGAGGTTCGTTATTCGTTCAATTTCTAAGATCGTCGTTGCAGCGAGGCGTGAGGTGTATCGAAGGGATTGCAAGAGATTCTTTGAGAAGAGCGTTAAGAGGTAGCGTGTAAATAAATATGGTGCTCGGCATTCGAGAAAATACGTTTTAAATGTCGATCGCGAGTTAAAAACTCTCGAAATTGAACGAACGAATGAAGACTGAGCCTTCGCAGTCGGTACGCATATACGATTCTCGTTGAAAACGGATAGACAGTTTTACAAATCTTTCATATACATATTCGAGGTGTGTATGCGGAATGCATCGGCCGATCGTCACTGTTTAAAATTAGATATTACGAAATGCGATTTATTTTATGCCCTTAACGTAATTTAACTAGAGATTTTAACTATGAAATTTAATATATTCCCTATTACATAGAATCACTTAATTATTGCGTTATCGTTGATTCGTTGCGTATTCTTATTCTATTCGCGTTACGAGCGCTCAGCTCGTTCGTGTAAATCTCTTCGAACGTTTCCTTTACAGTTTACGGTTGCTACTGGCTTGCCTAGATTATCAATCAAGCGAATCTGTAAAGTAAGTTCGAGTATGCGTTAATCCTTTGCGTCGAAGTGCGCCGATAACAACAAATATTACAAGAGTCTCCCAATCTTACTTTCCCGATTTTGTTAAGTCCAGAAATATAATTCCTATCTATCGATAATGTAGACACCTTGTGTCTTATCCGCGATCATCATCCGGCATGCCCAAACGTACCGAATCTGTACACTATTATGCCTTTTTCTTTATTTATAGTGTACAGAATCGACGAGCGTTGTGGAGTATCGTTCGATTATTTCTTTGTAAGAAGCTATAATCGAAGTCATCGTTCATTTCTCCATCGCACATTTTCACCGTTCACTTCGATCAATTTTGATCTGTAATCTTTTACCCTCTCTATGTTACTCCTGCGTAACGCTTGCTCATATTTTATTACTAGTGTAATTAGAATTATATTTATATCTTATATCTGACGTTATGCGCGTTTCGGAGCCGTGCAATATTTCTTAAGATATATTCCAACGTGTAAAGCGAGACGCGACAGGTGATTTTAGATTGTAATTTTTCAGCGAATATATACGCTCGTACGGCCTGGGAGTTGGAGAAGCGCTGTTGTCGGCATGCTAAAATTCCATTTAGAAGAGAAACGACGAAGTTAAAAATCTATCTTGATTCCTACCAATCGAATCATGCGGAGAAATTGTCGTGAGGTATTTTATCCTTGCGTCCTAATAATCGCAATGTTAAATTAAGTGTTTTTATTCGCGCGCTGGACAGTTACGATGGCATTGTTATCAACGGAGATAATGTATAGAGAAGCGTGGAAGAGGGATAGGCAATTTAACCGATTAAGTTTCATCGAGTTATCAATCTCAGAAACTTAAAGCGGCGCTTAGTAAGCCTTGGGCGCAACCCCATTTAGACATTCTGTGATGAATTTAGCAAACAGTCTCGCGTTTATTTTACCCACTTTCAAAATATATTTATTCGTGTAATAAAGTACTTCTATAGGAGCACGGCGTTTTTGTGTATTGTAATTTCCCAATACTTTCTAAAATCCCTTTCACACGGGTGATACCGATCACCGATATTTGAACCTGCGATCGAATCGAAGTACGTGTAAAATGACAATCTACTACGAAATCATCGAAAATTTTTGTCAAAGGACCCCGCACGAACCTTTTGAATTTTGGCTCCCGGTTAAATTGTTTAAAAATTTAGTATGTTGTGCTCCTTACTGTCCCGAACAAATGGGCACAAAGTTGAAAAATGCTTAAGGGACCGATTTATGGAGCGCTAAAGAATGAAGATGCGTCTATTTGGTCGATAATAACCGGTAAGATTATAATGTATTCACATGTGCGTGTGAGACCAGGAATCGGTCCAGCTGACTAAGCAAAGTTGACACAAACATACGTGTAATATATGTAAAGCTACACATATATTCCTATATGCGGATACAATAATAATTTTTTTCGAAAAGTTCGTCGATGAGTCCAATCAGACTATCCTAGACCGTTTGCTATCTTTTTTTTCTTAGGCGTATTTGTTCATCAGTCACTATGCAATAAGTCCTTTTCAGGGCTACTTTTCTGAACTTCTTTTTACAGGAAAGTAATCGATCGGTCAAATCAGTCTTTCTCAGGATTTTTTCAGAATCAATGATCATCAGTTTCCTACAGAACTGGTTTCTGTCACAATTAACACGACTATTCTGCGAATCAATTTTTTCTAAAATTCCCTTTCTCTCCTGAAATATCATAAGTAAGTCCTGTCAGAATTCTTCTCTCAATTGTTTCTTCGCGTAACCATCTTGTTTGGTCCTCTTCAATTTCTTTTTCAAAAGTTATCAAGAAAGTTCTTATTTATCCAAACTTTTTGTATTGTTACCTATTTCAATTTCTCGTCTCACATACACATGTGAATACGTTATAATCTTACCGGTTATCATCGTGCAAATAGACGCATCTTCATTTTGTAGCGCTCCATAACTAGGTCCCTAAGCATTTTTGGACTTTGTGCCAATTGAGACATTTGTTCAGGACAGTGAGGAGAACAACATACTAAATTTTTAAACAATTTCATCGGGAGCGAAAATCCATAAGGTTTGTACGGGGTGCTTTCAATCGGAGATCGATCGGAAGGATAAACAGGATCTGATGAGAAAAGAAATCCATTACCAGGTCCGTATGTTCCAAATTAACCGTTTGATTGCAGAAGAGCACACGATTACGAGCTTTTCGAAGGGGAGTTGCCTATCTGTCGATGTGCAGTCAAAGCAATCTATTCGTGCGCGTATAAGAAGCGTTCGATACCAAGTGTCATTAACAAAGTGTTCTGGTACCGCTAAACGACTACAACTGCTACAGTCAAACGATTAAGTCCTTTTATTTGTTAACTCGTTTACGTGACGTACAAAAGGTAGCTTCTTGCCACTGTTCCTTCGAAGTCGCGCGCATCTTCGCAAAGCGCGTACAAAATCCAATTAATCTCTGACATTCTTAGTTCATAATCTTCCCGATTAATTCTCAAAGGCAGCTCAATAAAGTCATACTCTATATTGCACAATTGTTTGCAAAGTAGAGACGCGTGAGCACGTATGCAGCTTATATTGCATACTAATGGAAATTTAAGTTACTAACGGGTAGAGTGCGCGTCGTAGATTTGCACTCGATATAAAAAAATAAGAAAAATCTACTCCAAAGGGTAGTACGTAAATTCTAATCTGCCGCTTCAACCTTATAGACTCGGAAAAGAGTTATAGAAACATTCTCTTTGCATTGATTGGCCAACACACGCCATATGTACTATATGTGCATCTAATATAATATTATATACATATATTAATCCATAAATATATAGTACGCCTCGTATAAAGGCTATTGTCGCGTGCTTCTCTTACGCGACAGACTTGTTACACACATGGACGGACACGTTATTTAGAATAGATTAAATCGTCGTAATTAGTCTCGACAATTCTACATATACTCGTGCTGTTGTTCCTGGGAGGCACGGTAAGTCTTTCGTTTTCGTGCGATAAGTCAATTCTTTATCCTCTTTCTCCTGTTTACGTTGTAAGATATACCTATCGCTTCTGGCTTGGATTCCAGCAATATTTCACCATTTTATTCGCCACGCGAATTTTTTAGACATGTGCGAGGATCGTAAAAAAAAAAAACCCTTTACGAAATACAACGCAAGAGATACTTGAGGCAAAGATATCATTCACTCGACTAATGCACAGCGTCTCGCAAAAATAGATCCCTTATCAATAAATAATTCGATTGGCAAAACTCTAATAATAATGATTACAAAAGTGGAACTGTAAGGTTTGCGCGATTCACATATCACAATTTGAACAATTAAATGCACTACTCAGTTGGTGAGAGTAAACAATTATCAAATTTGCTTGGCAGTGATCTTGTATCTGTTATGTAAAATGAGCACCGTGTACTCTGTTAACTAAATAGATGCGCGTCATCCGACGAATACATACGTCCACGTGATCATAACGAAACTTAACTCGCAAAGTTTCACATTTACAGCTCCAATTCTTTTCGGAGTAGGCCATCGAAAACAACGGATAATTGTAACAGTACGATTGACGAATTATCATCTTATGATAATGTCTGTGTTAACTCTAACGTGAGGGTGAATTCTCTATATGATCCTGTAACTTGAAGAACTCGCATTTTCGCGCTCATTACAGATAAAAGTGCATTTCTAACTGTTATGCACATGTACATATAAATACTAATTATTATGCTAATGTGTGCATATGAAAGTCTCTTACAAAAGTTCATGAACGAGTAGCTAATTGAAATACTGAGATCTCTGCTATTCTACTATCTAAAATCTCAAATGTTAACAATCCATTTGATGGATGCATTCGATGTCCCTTGTGCGTTGAAATTGACACAATACACCTCGAGGTATTTCGTTAATACCTTTACACGTGAATTCTATTACAAAACCTCTTCGGCTAAATCTTCATTTGGAAATTAAATGGAATGTAGTAATAGTACCAGTAATAATAGAATAAATTCATTAATGCTACCGCAGACATAAGTAGATACTTGTCGCAAATGCCAGACCGATCGTAGTGCAACTTGGAGTAAAAACATGAAATTACATATAGTAATTAATTAGTTCCAGTGCCATTTAGTCCTTCCTTGCACCACAATAAAAACAAGAAACAAGTGAAAAGAATACACGCATTGCGCTATGTGCAAGTGATTGCTTTTTTTCTTCTTTTTCGATTTGCGCCACCACTGATGATAGTTAGGTACCAGTCAGTACTGTATCTTCGTCGAATGATTAAGCTCACAGTCAATAGAACATAGTTATTGATTGCGGTTCAAGGAAATTAGAATTAGATTCATCCCGAGATTTGAAGAGGTACGCATCCCTATGAATTTTCAGCTTCGTAGCCTCTTACGCATTATGTGCCTTTTCTAAATTACGAAACAATTCTTTTCTCTACATTGCAGTCTCCAGAGGTTGACTCTTGCTACGCGCCCCGGCAGAGAGCTGCATCAGTTCGGTAGGTTCGTTTATTAAAAATGAATCCAAATTAGTCTCGAGTAGAACCTCGCTCTTCGAGCGTAAGGGTTTCTCCTCGTTAGTGTCGAGATTTGTTTCTAAAAGCGCTTCGCTTCTGGGTCGACCATCGTCGTAGTGATAGGGATGCGGTGGTAGCGGGGGACTAAACTCGGATGGATACTCCGGTACTGGCTCCGACGCTTGACTAGGAGTCAATGTAGCTGTGTCATAAGTACGTCTTAAGTCATAATCAATTGGACCATATGCTTCCGTAGCTTCGATGTCACGCTTTAGTTCACTTATTGAATCTGTTAGGGCTAGACTTGAGTGTAATGGCAAGGTGGACGTATTATGCAGGTACGAACTGTCGTTCGTAGGATCCGTTGGACTCTCTTGTGCCGCCGCTTCGGTACTAACAGCCAGAGGCCAATTGCCATTATTCCTCGAAGCGAAAGTCGAATGATTTCGAAAGCCTTCATTGCGATAGGTCAGATCGAAGACCGGATTGTCTACACTCTGTTCCACACCGTACTTTGGAGCGGTATTTTTAAAGTCACTAGTACCGGGTGAGTAACGTGGATTGTGAGCTTCGTATACGTCGTAACTCTGATTGTCTTCCATCGAGGAATTCAATTGGGATTTGTCCATAGAGTCTATACTACCTCCGTTCAACATCTTTCTGTAATCCAAGGACTTTGAGTTCAGAGTATCCGTGGATTGTTTTGTCTGAAATAACACAGAATGCACCAAATACGTTGTGGTATACAGCTTGTCTTGAAGAAAGATTGCTGAATGTATTATGTAAAGTATGTTTTACTTACCGCAATGGGCTTGCGACGATAAGCGAGTTCTGTGAATCCGGACGCTGAACCAACTGATCGTAAAGAGTGTAAGGATTGCCTTATCGAATTTCGTCTTTCAAGTCTTTCTAATTTACGTTTCTTGGATTTAGATATCC
Source organism: Tiphia femorata (assembly GCA_944319695.1). NCBI lineage: Eukaryota > Metazoa > Arthropoda > Insecta > Hymenoptera > Tiphiidae > Tiphia > Tiphia femorata. The sequence continues at coordinate 11,600,534 of OX090902.1, forward strand.
AAAGCGTGATGGCAGCTGTTAATAAGGCAAGTGCTACTCCTAAAGCTCCCAATACAGCAACGGCGACAATGTCCTTCTTCCATGAAAGGAGATCGATGTATACTCTAGGATCTGTAATGATAATGATATTTTAAAAATCATTTATTAGAAATTATGATTGTCAGAGTAATATGATTATTGAGATAATCATTAACCTACCAATTTCACAAATGAACGGGTTGGGTTGTCCGCAATAATCTATCTCGATAGTTTGATAAGTGAATATAGTGCATTGATCTACACGTTCCAGTTGTTGTACCCATACTCGTTCGGAATAATCAAAACGGTCTTGTTGCTTGCGTAGAGATTTCCACAATTCTAAATAATTTCCCATTATAAATGGCATAGATGCATTCGCCGACTGAAAAATGCACAACTCATAAGTCGCAACTACGTCTTATTGAAACAAATATTTCTGACATGATGCACTCGTGGTATATTTACTCTGCAAAAGTCTCTGGCGCTGTAAAAGTCCATTGGGGCGCCAACGTATATGTAACATGTATCACCAACGGGTTCCCATGCAGGAGGGCACTTCCCATTTAGCACAGATTTGTTGTTCATATGGAATGGATGATAATCAACTTGCAACAATTCGAGAGAATCTCCTCGATCTCTGATTCTGCCAGCAACGGCTAAAGTCTCATTATACCCCCACCAATTATATCGAGCGTCTACGTGTGATCTCCACATCTCCAATTGGCTGTATCGGACAAACAGTTAAGCATTATATTAACAAATTTTGTGCTAGCTTGTCTAGGTAATACATACATCGATCTATTTGTTGTGAGCATTTCGTAGTCATTATCTGGATTAAAGAAAACATTGTCAACATATTGTTGCCCAGGTGTTCCAGCAATGATAGTACTACGTCCATCTCGATCAACTGCATAATTCCTAAAAAGCAAATTTCACAATTGGCTTCTTTCCTTAATGTAAGATTATCTATTCTTAATCGTGCATATTGCGTAATACGATTAGTGAATTCATTGTCTTAATATATAATATGGCTTACTTATAGAAGCCATTATGCGATGTGCTCTGATAAATTGGTAAACGAACTCCTTCAAACCCTGAAATTTCCAACAGGTGCATGCCCAGATTTCCATGTAAATAATTTAGTGTCATATTACTGACAACTTGTTTTAAAATAATATTATTGTCGTAAAATGCATTGTTTTTGGTAAAGTAATTTCTAAATATAGTAACTTCTTGATACGGGCTGCTCTGACGACCTTCGACGAATCTACGAAGTGAGATATATCATTTACAATTGAAGTTATGTTTCGTAAATTTTTACTCACAATGCGGGCTTGTTGAAGTTTTCAACAAAGAGATTATTATGAATCCATGCTTTTAAAGAAGTCGCAGAACCTCTTGAATCAGCACGAATAGATAGACCACCTTGATTTTTCTGCACCAAGTTATTCTGTGAGAAAAGCATATGGGATTAACAGATAGAATAAAAATGATATATATTCAATAAAATACATCTTAGACTTGCTCACCCTAAAGTATAAAGATTGTGTGTTTTGTACGTCCAACCACAGTGCTGCCTTACACGTTGTAAAATTTCCATAAAGTTTTTCACAGTTATCTATAAACTGATTCCGTTCAAGTGTAATAATTGCATTTACTTCACCAACACTTGCATATTTAACTGCTCCCTCTTGACACTTGGATATGATCGAATACGACACATTATGTTGCACGTCTCTATCTAAAATCATACAGCAACATCAAAGTATTGTCATATAAAAAACTGTCCTAGAAAAAATTTACGATGCAAGATTAGATTCCAATAAATATTGGAATTTTCAATATATCCAATATACTTACTAAATCCAATGGCAGATATTGGAAGAGTGACAACTTCAGCAATAAAGCCATGCACGTTACTTGCACCATTCGCAAATAATCTGACGCTTAAACTTGGACCCTTTGTTTTGAATAATTTCTTTTCGTTAGGGCTATCCATTTCTAGAGTGCCTATAAGTTTAGATGTGATATTATAAATATCTCCGTCGTATAAATTAATACTATCTGCGCGGCCTGGTTTTCCCGTTGAATTAAAAAGGTTGAACTGGAGTAGTCTGTTTTATATGGAAAATAAAATATTTAGTTAGAATATAATTTGAATGCAGTTTGCACATCAATTACATTGAATAATTACCTGAATCCAAATGGCTTAGCTCTATAAGCACTACGAAAGATTTTTACACAATTCACTGGATGATTGTCATATTTATAGTAAACAATTACACGCTCCTCTATTGTAATTTCTTTGGCAGTGTCACATATATCTATCATGCTAAATAGATTGTAAGGTATATTCAGGTCTTTAATTGGTGTAAATGAACTTTCATCTGCTTCACGGCCTTCCCCTGTCAGCGACAATATATTCACTCCATTTCCAAGAACATTATTTATTGTATTAAATAGTAGTTCAACCTAAAGTAGGTATATAAGTATAATCAATACTCGCAACAAAGCCTACATGTTATTTTGATAATGTGTATTTAGCAATGTAAAATATTACGTACCGTGTGGGTCGGAGCTATTGCATTAATTCCATGATACGCACTTTTATCTATATTCACATGTACAATTGCTGGAGATTTCATAATAGACTGTATAGCAGCCGACTTTTCATTATGCAAAATTCCAGCACCAGTAATATTAACATATTTAAGAACAGATTCAACACGTCTAATTGTTTCATGAGTCACTACATCGTGTATACGATGTTCATAGAGATGACGCTCAAATTCACTGTTTGCAATTCGAACACCACCCCAATGTTGGCGCGTAATATCCATATTTCTATGTCCACAATGAAGAAAAATAAAGTTGCTATCCCATGGACACTCGTAGCGATGTCCAAACAATTGACCATTCAATCTAATATTACAATCTTCCAAAGTTTCTTCGATACCAGAGCACTATAAATGTTTACAATAAAAACGTGTGGAACATAGATTTAATTGTACATTTCTGAAAACTAAATTAACTCTTTATATTATACCTGCAATGGTTCTGGCCAAGACCATACGCGAACCAATGATCCAGGATGCAATTCATAACGTCTTCCGTATGAAACATATACATTTAATGAATCTTGATTTAGTTGACGACAAGCAACTTCGGCATTCCTTTCAGTAAATCGTGTATCGCACAAAGGAATCCACTGCAGGGTAGTTTTGTTGAAAAATTCCAAAAAACCTTTGTAAACGTAAAATGAGAAAATGCAATACAATGTAAATTACATACGGCGATAAAAAATCAATACCTTCGTGATTTTCTGAAGAACATTGACCATCTTTACACAATCGTATTGTCCCTTCTGAGGAGGAAACGAGCCCTTCACTTCTTGCAGATACTGTATTGATAGGCTTGTGAACAGTGGGCTGTTGAATAGGTCTCATAATGATTTCATGTCCAGGTGCTCCTGTAGCCTTTAATGTACCAAGAACAAGAATTCCAATATTTGGTGCAAACTCCATGACAACATCTGGGTAAATATGGAGTGTTGCCTCTGGCATAACAGTGATATCTGATCGTATTATGTAGGGTTCAGGTCTAGCATACAAAGATAAACTTTCAACGATTCTTCCATTAAGATTATTCAAGTCAATTTCCATCCCAATTTGCCATGAAGCAGAAATTGAAGAGTCTAAAGAATCGCTGGTCAGATAAGGTCGAAAGTTTGCAACTGCATGATTATTCCAATCATCGAAGTCAAAGATTTTTTTCCTGAAAAGTTACATATCATGTGACACAAAGCACTATTAAAAGCATTTGTTCGTTAGAATTTATTGATTTGACATGTAATTACCTAATCTCAGTGTCATTAACTGTACCCCACCAATTTTCAGTGACATCAACTTCGTTATTAATTTTGGCTGTTTTAATTCCAGCAAGTAGTTCATAATCTAATAAATTATCTCCAAATAAATTTCTATTAACTCGAACCTTCTGTATGCCATGAAAACCAACGACATAGGTTGGCGTGGAGTATGTTAGTCCCCGAGTCACGCCTATTGAATTGTATGTATTTTTCTTAATTTCATTAAAGAGAAAATGTGCATACACTTCTCCTAAAATTTCTGACTGACTGTCAGCTTTAAACTCAACCATATAGGTGCCAGTGTTGCCTTCAATATGATTAAAGGCAATCTTTATTCGTTTTTCCATACCACGAATAGAGAGTAAACCACTTTTGCAGATATTACTATCGAATCGATTATATGTTATATTTAACATAGCAAAGTGACCATCTATTACAAAAGCGAACTGCTCATTATTTCGCCATGTATTATTACCAAAGTATAAACTGTGCGTAAAATTCTCGTTATATTGCCAGACATCTGGGAGAGTTACTTCGAAACCACCTCCACGATTTCTTTCGATAGTACTATCCTGCATTATCCAATGGAATAAATTGTTGGAATGTCTTGCATCACGACTAAATTGCAATATTCCTCTTCCATTATCCGTTATCAGGGTATCATTTAGATGAATGGCAATTTCAGACATGTTAGAATTGTAAATATTCCAGTAAGGTGAATGCACATAAATTGCCTCTTCAAAGTTGTGTGAAATTTCACATTTTACAAATTGCATTGTTTCATTAGCTTTTCGTAAAAAGTGATCACCGATTTCATCCAAGTATCGATTGTAATATGAGGCCAGGACACCTTTTCGATTGTTTTTTATTTTTGTTTTAAATACTGTTAATGCAGGTATGGATTTTGCTGCTATCCTGTTGCGTATATCCTAAAAAATGTAAAATCAAACTATGTACATGTATATCAGAATTAAATAGACTTCTATTTCTTTGATTCAATATCTTTATAACTAATAAAAAAAATATACCTGTTCTGGAGGCAAAAGGGATGTAAGCACCATAACAATGCCCCCTAGTGCATTTGACCCACTACGATATTCGAGAATTACTACATAAGAACTCGATATAACAGGGAACACTGTCAAGTCGCGTTTGACATTCCATATATTTCGTTTGTAATTTAGAAGTTGGGAATCATGTAAAATGATTTCTTCTGTACTGCGATTTTCAGTTGGATTCAAGAGTTGTATGCCAATAACATAACCCGGAGTACACTACAATTTAAAGAATTAAATTAATATTACCTATAAACTGCAAATAAAAGGAATTTACACACACATACACACACACACACCTTGATATTAATGCGGAGTTCAACCGAGTTATTAGTTTTTGATGTTATAAGATATTTGGTTTCCCGATCAGCAAGTTCAATATTACCATTGTCATGCGGTAAGTTTATTGGATTGTATGGCGAATCGATTGTTGAATCGGCAGAATGTAAAAACCATCCTGCAAATTCTCTCTGTTGAACGGCAGAGAGTGCAGGGTTATGTCTAATCCCTGCATACTTATTATTTTCAATTCTTGAATTCACAATTCTCATGCCAAGTTGTTTGAAACTAATTCCACTTCCACCATTATTTGTAAAGTCACTATTTCTTATTGTGTTTATTGCGTCGGCTGAGTATATGTCTGAATACAAAATCCCCAATCCATCTTGAAGATTATTAGATACTTTAACACCATCCAGTGAATGCCGAGCAAAATCAATCTGTAAAGCTATAATAACATTTTTGAATGTATATTTTGCAATTATTAACTTTACAACATAATGCTGAATATTAAATTCCTTACCTGGCTTAAATGAATTTGTACTGTAATCCAACAATCCTGCTTTCTGAATAGTTACAAACTGTAGATCACTTCTTTGAGCTAGTGGCCCTAGTCTGACACCTGCCCAAGCAGCTTCAAAACATCTAATTCCAACATCATTTTCATGAGTACAAGAATTTTCAAAGTCTTTTTCTTTCTCAGCTCGACACTTGGACATATCATTATCATATTCGGTACACCGAACATTGCTAAGAATAATGTTTTCATTTATTCCTGCATTGGGAATTTGAGAACGTTCCATAAACCAATTGTCCGGATCAAGCGTAAATCCCAGTTGATGGCATACCACAGCAGCATCTTGAATTGTCCATCCATAATTACAGACAGTTCCCCAATTATTCCCTACTTTGACCTAATAAAATTATACGATGAAGGCAATTGCTTTAGTTCTCAAAGATATACGTATATTAGGCAAAGTCATTGATATGACAATAATTTTAGCATGTATGAAATTAGCTACCTGTAATCTTCCTTCGAGATTTGTCTTTCCTCCAAGCAGTCTTACAGATGTTGAATCCATTTCAAATGTGGAGTGCTCGAGTGTTTCTTCGCCATTCATTTCAGGCATTTCTTCCATAAGAAGAGTGTCATTATCTGCCTCCATCACAAGCTCTTCCTTAAGTGTAAACAAAATGTCGCTAGGTCCTTTTCCTTGAGCATCGAGTTTTCCGGCGACCATCATACCAACAGCGGGCGGAAAACGCAATGTAACACCTGGTTCAAGCGTTAATTTACCACCCGGTCTTACATTAATATCACGTTCTACAATGTATTCTCCAGTTTTCAATATTTCCTGTCCATCCACTTCACCGCCAACAAGATTGGTTCCAGGCATGACAAAGCGCGGCACAAATGTTGGATTTGAAATGATTGTATTTGCCCCAGGATTACTGCTATGTAGTAAGTAAGGCAGATAATTAATCTTAGCTAGATTGTATCTGTCTTTTCTGTAACGTAACAAAAAAATGCGTTACTCGAATCGTATAAACATATACACATCCATGTAATTTGCATCCAATTACCTATGAAATAATCTATCAAATATTTTATCCTCTTCTGCAAATCCAAGCCAATTGAAAGTGCAATCGATGGTTTTGCTCTGGTCTTCTAAATGAGAACCAATTTCATAGCGAGATGCAGGATTTTGTAAAATATTTCGAAAAACTCGAACATTGCTTGAAGATACAACTACAACCGCTGCTACTCTCGAACGCGGTACGAGACTTGCTCTTTGTTTATCCTCGGTATCGAATAATTCTTGCACGGAATTGTCTCGTAAAAAGTTTCTTGTAAACAGTAAGTTTTGAGCGTTAGCATATGGAGATAATCCAATGCTGACAACGAAGGCACCGCGGTTTCCGTAAAATTCATTATGGCGAACAATTATATTGGCGGGTAAGATATTGAATTCCTCGTAAAGAGGATTTTTAATTAATATACCGCCATTTAATTGCTCTCTAAAGTGATTGTATTCTATAGACGCATCCAAATTAAGCGCTGGGCTCAATTTAATGGCTAATTTCGAGTTTCGAATGAAAGTATTGTGTCCTATCTGAAGATAAAGAAGACCATTGTCCTGCCTCCAGCTTGATTCCACTTGTAAAGCAGTTTCTGTGCTAATATTAAACGAATTTCCTGTCACGTTTACGTACGATATACCCGTCGCATTGCCCACCTGCAAAAAGTGTGTATAGTGAGAAGATGGAATTCACGATAAATAAATACTTATTACCAAGTGTATCGCATTAAACGAAAAAGAAGGAACTGACGACTTACAAGAACACCGATGTCGCGGTTCCGAAATATCTGCGAATACTCAACGACGGTCGTCTGATTGAACGAGATATACTCCGTATTCGTGCTATCATTTAACCATACAGCAAATCCGTATCCTTGGTTAGACGATATACTGGTACGAGACACGTTGCGGTTACCGCCCGTGACGGTGATGTTAATACCATCTCCTTGATTAAACGCGATTCGACTGTTCGTTATATTAACATCTGTAGCGCCGCGTAACACATGTACACCAGCTACATGCTGGTTATTCGAGACAGACGTTTCGTGAACGTGTAAAGCGGATCGCAGATTCTCAACGGCGATACCACGTCCATTATTGCCAGCCACCGTGCAGTCCGTTACGTTAAGATCAACCAATTTCTCTGCAAAGCGAACAATTATATTGTATTATTGGAGATAGCCCAGAAGTACGAGGAGATTGACTGAACGATAAGCTTACTGTAACCCGATGATATACGAATGAAAACGATAGTGTTCGCTCGTGGCTCGGCAATAAATTTAACGAACAGATTCTGTCGCGTAGTGGTCACACTTTGCGGTAGGGTGTTATTTCTGACCTTGACACTAGCCAGTAATTTATCTGTGTTACTTATACCATCGTATACTTCTACGACAGCGCTGTTATTGCGATCTGTCCTCATTTGCAGAAATTGCAGGGTTAATACGTGACCGTGGCGCGTAAAGATGTGCTAAAATGAATATACTCTTGAATACAGGCATTTAAGGATACGACAAAGTTACATTTGCTTTAGCACGTCTCAGTCTACCTGTGGGCAACGTTTCACATTCGGAGCATATTTGCTCTGTTCCATAGATATCGTTAGTGGAAACGTTTGACTGGTAGTCGTGGGAAATGTGCACAAGTCGAATACATCCGTCCTCTCTAATTTGTCATCTGGTCGCTCGTCATAGTGAAAATATTTTATTCCATCTGCCCCGTTATCTTGCACCGAGCAACCGTCTATATGCGCCATTCCGGACGAACTGTTCACGTAAATCCCGTATCCTGCAAAATTTCATTATGTAGATGAATATGGAACCATCGACGAGAAATGAGAGAAAGGACAGGAGAAGAAATCCACTTCTTACCTTTGTTACCCTGAACCGTACAATTGTCTATGACAACGGGTGCCTCAGGATTGGTGATATTGATACCTGTAAAAGCAGCGGAGAGTACCGAGAGCGATTCCATCTGCGGTGGGACACCTTCCACGTGCAGTGCCGATGTTACGTTATAATCTCGACCAGTGCCCGCGTACCTTTACAAAAGTAAATTAATCTGACTTGCATCTCGCAGGACGTGCGACGAATATTACGAAGAACGATCGATGCTTACCGAATTGTCACGTGTCTTAAAACCGACTTGGATCTTTTCACGTAGAGCGTGTTCTCTTGTATCAGTGGTTTATCATAAAGAGCTCCCTCGAATCGAATTCCACGCCAGTGTTTTATGGAATTGGAGGATCCGTCGTAGCGAGCCAAGCAAGATATACCCAAATCCGGATGATAGTCTGAATGTACGAATTTTCTTTTCATTCTGCTGGCGCCAACGTTGGCCTTACGAGCGAATGAGAAATTGGAAAATAATCTTACCGCAAACACCAGAACCAAGCTGCCTCTCGGACCACCTCTCGCAAGTCATTAACGAGGATTCTACTCCACGACAATGCGGTTGCTCGTAGAGTAGTCGAGGCTTTGCCGGCCACTGTCGGTCCATCCAAGCCCACCATTCTCCACCTTGAAAACCAAGCTGCCTGCAAGCTGTCTCCAAGTCTGCTCGAGTCCAACTGCAAGTAAGTCACTTTGTTTATCAAGGAATATCAGAGACATAGATATACGTAGCTCGTTGTGCTTAAACTTTAATCTGTCGATGTGTCGTACTTTCTTGAATTTGTGCAGACCGAACGCCATTCGCTCCGATGAAAGATTTGCAGGCGACCTTGCAACGGAGTGGGTCCATCGACGAGTCTTAACGACGGTGACAATTCGGAGGATGACTGTGCGGGCGCTTCCGATGCGGTGAACGTGATCGGTGATCGTTGATCCCCCTTAAAATAGAAATTTCCTAATTTAAGGATCGATTTAAAGTGAACTTCGTGATTCAATAATTTACGATCTCGCATACATAGGACCTAATTCTCATCCGTGCTTTAGAGGCGCTTGCGACTTTAAATGCGCTCGATAAATATGTTTGGACACGTGAACGGGTATATCTATGCATATCGAGTGCATCTAAAGTCTGAGTGCTGCTAAACTACAAGTTGGAGTAAGGTCGATAGTTTATAAGCATGCATTTGCATTTTCTCCACAGTAGTGTACCTACAGTTTTTATCATTTTAAAATTATCCAATACTTTATCAAGAAAATAGCTAAAAAGTACACTTTATCAGACATATTCAATGTTTCGTGTGTTTCCATTGAAAATGCACGAAAATGTATCGGGCATCTCGAGCGAATTCCGATACTTAACGGAAGACGATGACTTTTGATAAGAAATTTTCTATAAGGTATTTCGGACGCTTCTGTGCTTCCAATGGAAATTGCACGAAAGCGTGTCTTGCATCTCGAGCAAATTTCGCCATTTAGCGGAAGGTGATCTTTGACGTGGAAGTAAGTGACATAAGAGAGGAAGAGAAGAGAAGAGGAAGGAAGAGACGAGCCCTCCGCTCGGTTTTTAAGTATAAAAGGATTAGCGAGGTCGGGAGTTAACGACGGGGGCAAGTGCCGTCGGTTGACCTGTGACCTAAAACCCATTGTATAGTAGACGCTACCGAGAGGAGTTGAATCACTCATTCGTGCCCCCTCGCGTTTACTCGCATCCCGTTCCTCAAGCCACGTATTGTCAGCACTCTCTTCTCCAGTTTCATTTCACCGGCGAGTAGTAGTCCAGTCGGAATCCTGGATACTCTACCGAATCGTGTTACAAACCACTCATTCCTAATTACGTTAAATTATATTCCAATTGTCGTCGAGTAAAGCGCTGTTGAATTTCGCGAGTGTTCATCCGACCATTTGTAATTCAAACAAAAAGTTCAATTATCTCTCTCACGACCTAGTACAGTTGATTATCTAGAAGTCGTTCGGAATTCTAAACAATTAAATCTTCATCTGATTTTTATAATCAAGAGAGAACTTAATTATCATTCAGGACCTAGTACAGGTGATTCTTTAGAGGTCTTTCGAAATTGTAAGAAACAAATTTTCCTATAATTTCGTGAAAGATGAAGTGTACTTTAGAAAGATTTATCTCCGTGCGATACACGTGGAATAGATATAATTTACATTTTTACTAATAGTGTCATTCGCGATATTAATTATTCGACGTGACGGTAAGAAGTGAAACGGTCGTTCTCCAATGTTTACTCGGTGATGCAATACAAATATTAGGAAGGTGTAATATCAAATATCTCTCTTTCGGTGGATATGATTCACTATCGAGCTTCTCATTCACCATACACTTGCATCGGCAGATAGTCTTCTCTGGTTCCTGTGTACCAACAGGTTCCACTTGATATCTACAGATACGTTATCCCCGTTTACATAGTGATCACTTGCTCCACAGAATGATAACCTTTCACGATCATTCATCCACGCCTACGTTCGCACAAATGCGTGAAATACATTTTTCCAATTAATCGGAAAATTGTGCGTCGGGTTTCGAGAGAACGTTTAACCTAATCCTAAACCTTTATCTTTCGAATCCAAAATTAAATTTACATTCTTCGCTTCAATTCCTTAGACACGTTTCAGCAAGACGACACCGATTGAATTGTACGAAGATAAAAAATATTATTCACAATAATAATGTTCATCGACTGAATATTAGAAACGTAAGCCTCCTTCACCCCAGGCCTTCTCTATCGACCCTTCTCCCCCTTCTCCTCCTTTGCAACTCTAGACCTTCTCGTGGAGTACACAATTCTATTTTTACACGAGCTTCTTTTACACGATTTTGATTTAATACGATTTATTTTTTTTATTAAATTTCCTTTCTAATTCGTGTTAAGTCAAAACCGTGAAAAAACAGAATTGAATGTATCGCGTGCGTCGATAATATTCGATAGGACCAACCGTGCAATCGTTCACGTCGCTGATCAAGGCTCATCGCGAGGTACCTACCTAGAAGGAGGAAAGGACGATAGGACCTTAGGCGTCCGGCAACCAGGGCCTTATTGTAGCAGTCTTGTGATCGTTTTGAGACGAATACGTATTCTGTGCTCTCGTGTTCTTAATAAAAGTTCATCGTGCAAAGACTAAGACCAAGCTTTTTGTAAACAAAATTTTTTAATGGAACTTGATTTTTCTGAAAGATCTCTCCTCCTTCCTCATTATCGCAATATAGTATATTGTTAGAGTAAGTATGATGCGGCACATGCTTTCAGAAAAAGTCAATCCAACAGTTGCCAATCGATAAGAAGGATTCGCATGTGAAAACTTTGGATCGATTTGCTCCGAAATCATGCTATGCGCCACATTCTAATGATGTATATTGCGGTAACGAGTAAAAGACAAATCTTTCAGAAAAATCAAGTCTTATTGAAAAATTTTGGTGACCAAAAACTTGGGTATACGGCCTACAGGCACTTGGCATCAACCTTTAGCATTTCACGCGTACAATACCTTAATTTCTCTTACTATCTTACAGAAGGATTTGTAAAATAGTTGTCTTCAACTTACAACCTACCATAGTTCACCCTTGTTATCACTGTGAAGCTTAGTCATTGTCAGGCACGTAGTACTCAAGAATGAAATTGAAGCGGACCAGGTAGATAAGTTCATTGGGCGATAGTCACACGAAACATAGTGACCTAGTTTTAATCCCACACCATCTGCGATAAACCGAACTGAGAAGAAGCTCTCCTTGTACTCCCACGTAAAGTAATGCCATAGACGAGGATTAATTATTAAAACAATCCTTACGTAAATGATTGTAGATCTTGAGAAGTAGAGTTCACTACTCGATACGCCCTTTGTTCCGCTCGTGGATCGCTCGAATCGTGTTATAAGTCATCGGTTTGGAGGACAAACACCGAGTTTCCTTGCCGATTGGCATTCATTATCGTGGAATCGCGGGGTTGCGACATCCCGAGTGAGACTCTGTTCGCTGGAACGGGTCATGGCGCGATTCAAACGCGACACAGACTCGCGCTTTGAGCTCGAGCCTCATTGAGCTCGTGGCCGATTTCAAATCGAGGAGAATCAATTTTAAAACTGTGCTCCTAATCGTGACACTCGGAAATTGCAACTTACCAATTTGCCTTTCCAGAATGGAACTTGCACTTTTACGGTACAAGTAGAAATAATTGCGCGAGACAAATGAAAAAATAAATACTTCCAGACTCGTGACTAAAGTCACTTGAAAGACCAAAGTCGCCAAGTACTACGCGCAAATGAAATATCATTTTTGAATTTTACCAGGTACTTTCACTTCCCCGGCGGACAGGAAATACGAAAGTTTGAAAAAGCAAGTTGATTCCTTCTAAACATGCTAAACCTGAAAGATCTACCTGTATTGCCAAGAATAATTTTGCCGCATTCCAAATAATAACAAAAGTCTGTTATTACAAAGAAAGAATGCGTCCAATGAAATTTTCAATGCGGATTTTACCCCTGATTTTACCTTACAATTACTGGTCGAGCGCGGAAAGAATTATCTTAGGACCCGATGACATTTTGAAATGTGCCGTTCAAGATGAAATTACTTTTAGTACTTCCGAAGGAACAATGTTGGACGAGATAATGTCCAGAGTGTTAACACGGACAATGAGCGAGCACGAGCTTCGTACATTGGCAATTGCAACGTGGCGTTCAACATTGTAGGGGAACGTGGAAAGAGAGAAAAGGAAATTTAATCACAGCGTTTGGTACACGCGATTGATCGCGCACGTCTGGAAAGGGAACAATGAAAATGGAGGGGTACCGTAATACGCGATGTAACGTAATGTAACGATCGGGGGTCAACGCATTCCACGCGCTTCTGCTATTTCCGGTGGCTCCTACCCCCCTTCAGCCGAGATTAATTCATTTCATTTGTCGCAGTAATTTCTTGCGGTAATTGACGGTCAAGTGTAGAGTCACGATTCCCAATATCCACGTATACGCGACAACTGTAATTATTTGTATTATTTATCCTTCCATCCTGTCGATTAACCCTTTAATGCACAGTATCGCAGAAATGGAACATTGGGAATTGTGCCTCTTATTACTAGTATCCGTGCAATGTGAATCATTTAACGCATCGTTTAATGAGATACTTCTATATAATATTACTCTCTCACTCCTCTATACTATAGACTAGCACATGTGACAAAGAAATGCATCCTACTTGCATTCACCTGACAGATTTAATATTTTAAGAATCACGCATTAAAGGGTAAAAGAGACTTCGACGACATTTTTATTACGTCGAAAAAGAAGCGGGATAAGAATCAAAAGGGTAATTTTAATCTCCGGAATTTCCAAGTACTCGACGACATTGAATCCGAAATTTTGTTTATACCATATCTAAACGTATGCGCTTGTCAATGACGTTAGTTCCTTTATAAAATCATCTTTTGTATGTACATATATTTTTCTTCGAGTCGACAAAGAAGAAGTCTGTGTTATCGCAACGCGGTAACGAATTAAGAGAAATGTGCTTCTTTGCAAAAATTACACAATGAACAAAGAAATATGATACCTGCAGAACTGACCCAAATACTAATTTCGAAACTCTCGAGACCTCGCGTCCAAAGAACTTCAGATCGCTTCTTTTGAGAACTTCGAAATTTACTCGGGTTACTAGAAATTCTATTGAAACGATGTAAATTTTAAAAATCCCGAAACACGTCCGAACAATTCTGATAGTTCTTGAAAACGTACCAATAGGAACTTCACAATGGAATTCTAGAAACTTTCGTTAATTATAATTTGAAATGGAGCTTAACAATGGAAGCCCTTCGCCGAAGAGAGTATCGCAAAGGAACAGTCATAATTACCGCGAGCATTATTTGCTGCGGAAAAAAATGGCGCGTGTTCCGTCGACCGCGACGAAAAGTGGTGAAATTTCTTCGTGTGGAAATTACTTCTTAGAACTAAAGTTCCTCGTGGCCGCGTGTATTGTACCATGCTAGCGCGCTCTTACGTTCTGTGATGAGTAATGTCCATTCATCTTTAACGGAACGTGGTTATACGTTCACTCGCGCATGCCCACTAATGAGCGCGGTGCCGTAATAACACGGTTGCAAGCATGCACCAACGAAACTACCACTCGCCAAAGAGGTAAACAATCTGATTTCAACGATAAACCAGCACCTATAACCCGCTTTCATAAAGATGAGTTACAATTATAATTATTGCAGACAAAATTTTACTAAACGCGCATAAATAAAGAAATTTGAAGAATTAACTGAATTAATGAAGTACGAAATGGACATAGATTATAATTGAAAATAGAAATAAAATATAACTCCTGGGACGCATTAAAAATTTCTTTGCAAATCCACCCCAATACCCTACAATTTCAAGGACGTTCTATTCTATACAATAGCCTGTCTAAATCACTTTTCGCATTTATAATATAAAAGTAAAAAAGTAGACATAGGACAGTCCAGCGTGGAATTGCACGCTAGGCGTGAACTCGCGTCGATGTCCTGCCTATTACTCATCCTTTCCTCGATGCTTCCTCAAAGAGAATGATTCAGAGCCGATAAATCTCGTGCGATGGAAATAGAGGTAGCAGAATTGGCATGGTCAATTGAAAAACATAGGACAAAGAGTAATTCGAGACATCAAAAAATTACCTTTGCCGTTAGGATGCCGCGAACCGTGATGCCGATCATAGGACCGAATCGGATTTCCACTCCGGGTTCCACGATCAATTCACCACCTGGGTCCACGAATAGATCCTCGCGCAGCAAGTAAGGGCTCTTCAAACTTTCCACCAGCCTCTGACCTCTCAAGATGTGACCACCGCGGAGCTCCGTGAGACCGCTGACAGAATTCACGTTATCGTCACTCACGGTACCCAACAAAGTCGGTTCCGTGTAATAAATGGACGATTGTTCGTTTAAACATTCCACCCGAGGATCCAACGCGAGGATCGCAAACACGAAATAAGTCAGGCACATATTCACTTGTTTATTCTTCATCGTATCAAATGCTTCGCGAGCTCACTTTTCGTTAACGGTAGCAACGGAAAATAGTCCGCGTCTCGCGAGAAAGTCTTTTAAGACTCATCGATCCACCTTCGACGTTAGAACGCGGTTAAAAATTCTCTCGCGCGCGTATTCATTATGAGAATTACAAAAAAAGGACGAACACTTGTTGCGTCTCGAACGTGTCGCATGATGGAGGCTTGGCCGGTGTAGTCCCTTGGGAGTTTCGAGCGGTTACGCGTGTTTCATTAAATGGATTAGGTTTCGCGAAGCTGATCCAGTTGCACGTTTTCCCAGAAAGATTCCCTTATCGTGAAGATATTGGAATGCGTCACGGGATGATTCGAGCGTAAGTCTATGACGCGATCGGATCGTAGGATACTTTCACTCCACGTTTCTTTATGTTTGCGCCTGGAAAGGTTATTATCCGACCGTTATACTGGGAAGACGGTTGCGCCCCGTTCCCAGCTAAGGTGCAAGAACCCAAGAGAAGAGTCCCTTCGCTGCTTTCAGCTTGTCTCGTATTTTATTTCAATCTCACTCGTAAGCGCTTCGATAATCATTCTTATTCCACAACTTGCACTAGATAAATTTATCGACAATTTACCGCTTCGTCGATATTATTCGACACGTGTTGAAAACAACGATCTCACGATGCCCTTATTCCCCCACTCGCTTCACTACGATTCTCTACGCAGACTCTACCGCAGTATTTCAAATTCGAGTGGCATTCGATCGCGCATGCACCCTATATCGTTCTCATGAGCCGTTGCGATCGCGGATATTGCGTCGATCGAAAATCGTCGGTAGAGCGCCGCGGTCCGGGCGCTAGCGCACTTTTTTAAAATACCAAACCGCTCAAGGCAATCCTGTCGAGCATCGAGGTCCACTCGATACCACGAGTAAGAGCATTCGCTTGGACGGCACAGGTAGAGAAACTAACACTCTTGGCTTGGCCAAACTGAATTCATTCGAAGGATAATTCTGCCGCGTCTTGTCCCCGCATTTGCGAACCGTACTCCGCACGGACAGATGTTCGATCGGGCGTTAAAGCACTCGAGAACGCGTTAGACGCTCATGGCTAAGGAGCGGATTACTTTCAATTACTTTCACACGCGGGTGGAATAAAATACGAGAACGACGTGGCTTGGCCGCGGCGCGATGGCCACCTGAGTCACATTGGGCGCGGTTTCACTCGTCCGCCCGTTTTCGTTTCTCTTGCGGACGCTGCTTGTCTGGTATCGTCTCACGGGCCACTGCCGCAGCGACCACCGCTAGGATACACTGGGATACACGCACTACTAATCATGGCTACTAGCCAGCCACCACCAGCCACCTACTATACCCACTACCAGAGAGACCCTGAAAGGTAAATCTGGTCACGTGACGCATCAGCCGCATACTTCATGCAGGTTGTCGCTTTGCAGGTGCGTCGATTACAACAACGCGAGAAGAATCTCTCCTCGATATCGTAATCCGAGCAACGTTGTTTCAGAGTACCAAGCTTTCTTACGGTAGTCCATACAAATTCTGTTATTGTTATTTTATTGTTGTTACAAGTGGCGAGTCGGTCTACTATATATACTATCTTTCGCGGACCGCGATGCGTTATTCCGTTTCTGATTTACCTTTACTGAAACGTAAATATATACTAATGCAATCACATGTGTACATCGTGCAGGCGTACAGTTCTGATAAGGTTCAGCTACACTATACATTGCGATTCGTGTACAAGAGATGCTTATCAGACATAAATACGCTTGGGCTTTGTTATTTTCGCCGATGAGGTCTTCGCGATGATTAAAATCTATGGGTGTATAAGAATAGGTAAATCCGATTTAAATTAGAAGAGGATGAGGGCATATGGGGATGTGTTCGTGTTTTATTTAACACAAATTTAAATTTTATTTTGACAAATTTAAAATATTATAAGACGTTCTACTATCCTGCAAAAATCTCGTTTAATAACTAACGTAGGTGAGAGAAATGTTTGTGTTGCACATAGTTAATGCTAAACCTACATATCTAAGAAAGAACGGTATAATAGACATTAATTATTATGTGTATATGCAGAGATTTTGTCAACACCTGTACCGTTCTGCGACGATCGTCAAGTTCGACGACCCTTCAAAGAAACATTTATGGATTGTATTCGCATTTCTTAATTTGAATTTGGAAAATCAAATTGTTGGGCAACATAGATGGCATCACATGCCAAATGTACTCAAAGTGGTGCACCACTTGCACTGATCTACTACGGTTAAGCGCAGCTAGTTTCACGTTATTTTTTATAATATACAATCGTTTGCCGATAAGGCCACGTCAAAATTTATTTTCACATAAAACGAACACGTACACATTGGTGAAACAGTTCATGAAAATGTGAACGATGCGTACAGTGAAGATACTTAAGAATATTGAGACCATCTGACACGTCAATTCACACGTCACTTGTAAATTGATTTCGTTTTGCCAATCTGTAACCTGCTCGCGCATTAGCGCGGAGCATTGTCTAGAATGTCATTTGAAGGAAAGTACAACGCCAAAAGTCCGGGTAAGTTTAGGTTACAAGTCCATACAATACAGAGAAACGGAACATTTTATCATTGCATCCAAAATTCTGCTAAAGTGCAGAATTTCAATAATTTACAACAATTGTAATATTTAAAATTTGTCATCATTCTATATTCATTAACGTCTATCGTGTGCTTAATTACACACAAGATTTCTGTTCTAATGGTTACACGCTGTTAAATATCCAAAAAGTATATCTTATCTTGTGTAAAAGAAACTTTTGCAATGGCGCCGTATAGTGCAAACAAGTCTGTGAAAAAATTAAATGAGTAGTTTATGTGAATCACTTATAGTAGCACCATATAATCATGATGATACATTTTAAGTAATACTCTTGTATAAGGTTTAAATGCAGAATAACGCCAAGCATACAATTTTCCTAATAATATGTATGTAATGCGATGTATTCGATCCATGATTCATATATCAAACAACACAAATAATCAATCAGTAATAGATTTAATATACCAAAAGAATAATTCAGCAGAAGCACAACGATATTGACAAAATGCTAATGGTTAATGTCAATAAATGTTATAGCTGTAAAAAGATTAATGAGAGAAGCTTTAGAACTCCACGGAGCAACGGAGGAATATTGTGCATATCCCTTGGAAGATAATCTTTTTGAATGGCACTTCACTGTACAAGGCCCACCATTCACAGATTTTGAAGGGGGTATTTACCATGGACGTATTCTACTGCCTCCCGAATATCCAATGAAACCACCAAACATTATTCTTTTAACGGTTAGTTTTATTATGTTTTCAAAGACCGATCGGATGCTTTAATATATGTGCAATATTAAATAAGTAATTGTTTGTTCTAGCCTAATGGCCGTTTTGAGATCAACAAAAAAATTTGTCTAAGCATTTCTGGACATCACCCAGAAACTTGGCAACCATCATGGAGTATTAGAACTGCACTTTTAGCGTTTATTGCTTTTATGCCTACACCCGGTAATGGAACAATTGGTTCCTTAGATTACAGTATAGAAGAAAGGCAGAAGCTAGCTAAAAAGTACATAAAATGATAAAAGTTTGTTGCTCGTATCTATAAAATACATGGAATATTTCTAATGTAATGTTTCTGTTGTAGATCGCTTAGTTGGCAGTGTGAAACATGTGGCAAAGTTGTTGATTTGTTATCTAAAGATACAGTTAAAAAGCCTATTACCGAAGAAGAACAAATTATGTTGGATACAATTGCCCTTAAGGTAGATATAAAGTTTTTATGTTTCTTCGCTATAAAAAATGTTGCTAAAATGTTGCTATGTTATATGATTTAATTATCATAGGCTGATGAATCCCAAGTCTCTGATAACTCACCAACAGCAAAGACCAGTAATGTTGTCGAACAGGAATTAAGGCAGCGTAATGTTGATGGAGCTACCACTGAAAATCAAGATCACGAGCACTCTGATATGATTCTAAATCCCCAAGTGGAAACAATGTCCTCCTCAAATGACTTATTCTGGAGTATTCTAATTGCATCTCTAGTATCAGCAATTATTCTACTTGTGTTACGACGACTGTTTCTCGTTTGAATTACTCTATTGTGTATGTAACAAACATTATGACTGTAAGTATGTTACAAAACAAAGTAAATTTTATACACATTTTATGAATAGCATTTTTAAGGCTTAGAATGAGATAATAGATTTATACACATAATTAGAAATTACCTGTTTTTGATGGAAACAATATATGATGAAAGTACTTATGCACTAACGTATCCACTTTAGTACATATTTACCTTGTTCCTTCAGATTAACCCACCTTTAGCGGAAAACACACTACATTTTACTTGTTTTGTTAAAATACAAAACTGAATAAAATATTTCATTATAATTTTAACAATCGTGCGTTTGAATTGGTTCTGCATACTAGTCTATTCCGTTTGAATTACTATGTAGTATTGAGAAGTATCAAGAAGATTTATTTAATAATGTAGTAAATAGTGTATGTTACATAACGTTAGGTTCAATGCAATTAATAATGCCTAAAACTTTTAAAACTCTTAATGTTAATTTTTGGTGAGTTTACTATTGATAATATTAGAATATATGTAGGCTCTGTTAATATAATACCACTCCGGACTTGTCTCTAATTATAATGCGAACAGACCTGTTGTTGAATTACGTCATTTTAAAGCAGAAGAGAGTACATGCTTTCGTAAGTTTTACAATTTTAATACTTTTAATGAAAATGTCTTTAATAAAAGAGATACGATAGTGGAAGTATGGAAATAATAAAGAATTTATTTCTAAAAGTTTTACATACTTCTCTTAAAGGTAAAACTAATCAAGATTTATTGGGAGAATTCAACAACACCAGATAATACGTCAAATAAATTGTATTTTGTACAACTTGTTAGAATTTATAGTTTCAAACATCTTTTAAAAGTTGTGAGCGTTGAATTCGATTACCTATGTCCAAATCCTACCATTATCTAATGGAATATTCTACTCGATATAGTTAAAAACTATACGTAGAATTTACATTCTATGCAGAAATCCCTTCTGTTAATATGACTATGAGAAGTCATTATCCTAGTTCTTTTTTAATAATTACATGTAAACAGTTAACTACATGTATATATAAAAAAATAAATGTAAAGGAAAAAATATACATAAACATGTTGCACTTGTGGGACCATATGTTATATACTGTTAATTTCAGTACAGTGCACTTACATTCTATTATATGATTACAACAAAACATAAAAAGTTTAATTTTGCGCATTTACAGAATTTTGTGTAGTACACCAGTGCTTTTAAAAGCAGAAAATTTTCAGCAGTTTCTAAATATTTGTTACTTGATCTAATACATATGTATATTGCCATAGAATATAAAAGCACATATTTCTATAATTGTAATATTAGTAGCTATGTACTATAATGTTTTAGCAAATCTAATTTGTTCAATTAACAATGCTATGTAGAATAGATTTTGCATCACTTTAAATGAGGTATGAATGGTACACTTGTACAAATCATTCTATGTATTACAAGAAATAATGTAATGAATTAAATTATGTATGTTTACCCTTTATGTCATTTGGAAATACTTCTGCATAATATATATTCTCAATATTACTTACACTTTACCTTTTGGCAAATTTAAATTTACTTGACCTACCAACAGTAATTAAAAATTTTGCGAACTCTTTTATATACCTGCAAAGCTTTGTTATATATATAATAATTCCATCTCTTTTACATATACTATATGTATATAATTTAATATACATATGCATGTATATTATTATTACATTTGAGTCTTAAATTTATCATTCATTTTTATAATGTAGGATTTATTGATATGTATTTGGAGATACTAAAAAACCCTTATTCCCCACAGAAATGGTATTTTATCTAAAATAATACACAAGAAGTAATTAATACTCAACTTTTGGTCCCTATTCTATATTAAAAATCTAGAATGGGTTTGAATGACTGTTCAATCATGTTAATTGATTTATAGAATTTACTATCTGATGAGATACACGGCCATTTGGTAACAGAAATGTATAAGTGTCCAATTTAAAAGATTCACTTCAATTTTGAGGTAAATTGTGACAAATACTATTATTATTGTTTTGTATTTAGCATAGTGATTACAACACTGTTAAGATGTATTACAGAAAATCAAATTCCTGACTGCTCTAAATTGAACAAAAAGAAAAATTGACACAATAACATTTTTTTGATTTATGGTATAATAACAACCTCATTTTGTTCTGACCAGTTATTAAACCATAAATCGAAAAAAACGTTATTATTAAAATTTTTCCTTTTGTTAAGATATGGCATTACTAATACTTCTTTTAGGACACAAGAGATGATACTCATAGCTACAAAATACATGAAATGCAACCAATAAAACTATGACTGCATCACATTAAAATAAACTTCATATGTTTATGTGTATATAATACATTACATAATATTTCAATTATAAATCTTTCACAACCTATTTTGAGTATAATGTTCTCTGTGATTATTTTTTACAAAACTTTACGCATTTTGTTCTACAAATCGAGACAAATTTGAATTAATCATGTTTCACATTATCCAGATTCTTTATATGTAAATTTTGTACAACTTTTGGTTCATGGAAATAAACTACGAGGCGTAGAAACTGAAGCAAAACAAAATTTGCATAGTATCAAAAACGCTTATATGTATGTAAATAAATACTACATGAGTATATTTAACTATGTATGTTTAAAAGTGTTTTTAACTCTTGTGTAATAGTTAATGGTGAATCTCAAAAACTCATTATGAGAGAAACTGAAACTTACATTATGTTGTTCAGTATTGCCAGATTATTAAACAACAAACAAATAATACTATACCTTGTAAACTTATTAAAATACCATTCTTCAATTATATTTATATAATTTACCTCAGTGTGCTTGTATTAAACTTTTTTGTAAGCACCATTGGATAATTTTTAATGATTTTGTATTAATTAGTATTTCTACATATAATATAATAATATTTTTTTCTATGATCTAGATAATATTCACATATTATAAGTTTATAAATTTTATTAATTACAACTAATATAAATGACAAATAATATATTGTTAGTCTTTGATGTATTAAAGTTGATATTTTTCTCTGTGTAATGATCCAAATTGTGCTGTGAGAACACAGCTAGTAAGCAGAAATAAAGATTGCGAAGACTATACATTTTTTGCATCTTCAAAGTTGGCACGTAGCAAATATATTTTAAAAAATATTTTAATACGTTTGCACCTGAACAAATGTACTTTTGCATCATCCGTTTTTGTCAATAATTATTTGCTTTATACAATACTTCGATTGTAATCTAGAAAAGCTTCTAATTTTTCTTTTTCTTATGAAAATACTTATTTGAATTAGTAATAATATGTATATATTAATGATGATTCTATGTGTATTAATAGCTCTGGTTGAACTATTTTGACTAGTTTGTTG
Source organism: Tiphia femorata (assembly GCA_944319695.1). Classification (NCBI taxonomy): domain Eukaryota; kingdom Metazoa; phylum Arthropoda; class Insecta; order Hymenoptera; family Tiphiidae; genus Tiphia; species Tiphia femorata. The sequence continues at coordinate 11,623,788 of OX090902.1, forward strand.
CACAAAGAATACTCTAATAAATTCTATTTATTAATTTCCATTTTGGACAAAAAGTGTCGAATTAATCAGAAACAAGGAGAGGTCATAAATTAAGTATCACAGCCATTAAATATATGTATATGCGATCCATCAGGTATACTTGAAGTTACCTGCATAAAACTTCTGCAATGTCAAGAATATGTTTTAGATGTGCGTTGAAAATAATAATGCTATCAGTAAGCATAAGTAATACACAAAATTAGTCGATGATTGCAATTTTTGCACATTGATAAATTTAGAATTTTATATTATAAGCTGATGAAGAGTATACTTTTTTTCCAATATTTACTAGTAGTCTTGTATCAGTATTAATATTTTTTGTATACAATACCATAAAGTGTTGTTGTTGATTTGTATTTAATAGCTATAATCGGTAGCTTACACTTTATAGATTTAAGAAAATGCTAAAATATATGACTGGCATATTAATTAATTGGTTATTCGAATATATAAATCCTTGATGGTACTCACGATTACAACGATCTTTAAACATCTGTTATACTTAATTTGGAAATGTAAATTACAGAAGTATTACAGAAGTATCTGTTTTTTATTTTAATATATATCTAAAAAAAAAAAATACGTGCTCAACAAATTTGGTCATTTTACTATGATTTGCATCAACATTTGAAATTTATGAGTATCTGTTTCAAATTTCCTTTTCCTGGTTTAGTTTCAGCTAGAATAATAGTCAAATAACACGCTTATGATTTGTGATTTTAAAGCGATTGATTCTTACAAATTTAGATAAAACAAAATATTTCAGGCTTACAAATGAGTAATTATAAGCTTATTTTTTATTTTCCACTCCTCCTACAGTTAATACTGTGAAAACTAGTTTTCTAAAAGCAATTATGTTACCATAAGAAAATATAATCAATTATAAGTGAAATAATTTATTTTCAAAATATGCAGCTACGTTTCATATTCATGATATTACATCGCTAATAGATCTTCTTTTAAACCAATTATAGGCTCTATTATATTATCTCTTTTGTACTAAACTTTATGAATAAAAATGCATAATTGTATGTTACATTATGTCCAACACTCAATAGTTTAATATTTTTAAAAAATGTCAATATAGAAACAAACCAATATGAAATATAGAAAGTCCAAATAAAAAAGAATTTTATTGTATATAAATAAAATACATTAATTAATATGTATGCAACTAAACATAATTACTTTGTATGCAAATTAATAAAAAGTAAAACATAAGCTAATCTGTTAACTTATGTTATGTAGTGAATGTTATTGTCTCGTAGAAGCTGTAGCAGACAATTAGAATTTTTCTATATTTCCTAGATCCATTGAATGCGTTTATGTTGATAAAATATATATTAAAAACAATACATATTCATATAATATATAATATATACTGTACATAATATATATATGTATATGTATATTATTTGAAAAAATTAAGTTGGACACTGTTTTATGGCACTGCCTAATTATAAAACAAGAAATATATTTTTTATTGATTTGTGGTTTAATACATTTCTATAATGTAATAGTTTCTGTTTTATCCGATGACATAAATGGTCACCACCTTTACATTAAAGATTTGTAATATTTTGTAACATATCACTTTTTGGAATTGATATACCAAATATTATTATACATTATACAACATACATCTTTTGAAACAATATAAATACATTCTTATACTGTTTCAGTGATACAAATTTTAAAACGATAAAACAATTTTCATTTAGTCCATATTTGTTAATTCCATGGCGCATTCGTTTTATGTTATACAAAAATACAAATAATCCTGTTAATCACAAATTGATTATTCATCAGCTATCATTGGCCCATTCACCAGTTTCTTTTAATACTCTGTCTGTTAATCTTTCTATCTCAGTCAAAAGCTGTTCAGTTTCTACATCAACACATACCATATCAGCCTCAACTGGATCCCATTCTAAACTGTTCGGCGTTGACACTCTAGACCATGGCGATGCAGTCAAACTAGAAGGGTGGCTATTGTTAACTGAAGTTTGCGTTAATGAGCCATGTGTACTGTCAACTTTCTCATCATCTATAACTGGTAACGGTAATCCTAAAAATATTTTATCAAAATATACTTAGGGCAATGTAGATCATTTAATATTACGATAGGTGTAAAAAGAATCAATTGTTTACCTTCATGTTCCCACTCAAGATCCAGCGAAGATCCAGGAGTGGAAGACATACATGCTTGCTGTTTCATTAATGTTCTTGCATCGAGAATTTGAAGTGGAGTATCCAAGCCAGAACTAGTACATTAATTGTTTTACTTGACCGAGTAAATGTAAATCTGTATAGTGACGTTAAGGTACTAGTTATATACCTTGTAGAAGCATCATTTTTGGCATTTAATCTGGCATATTTGTTTCCATTCTTGGACCATCTTCCATCTTCAAGTAATTCTAATGTTACCGGTACGCCATGTTTCTTCTATAAAAAGTGTGTGTGTACGTACATTTAAACTAAAAATATTGCGAGTGTGTTTGGAATTTTTAATTTTTTGTCAATACAGGCTAAGGTGGTTATGTCATAATTATGTTGTAAATATTTTTACAAAGTATATATTGGTTACACATTAACCCTTTGCATTTATATCTTTGCTCGATTGAAGTAAAAATTTATTCGACTTATGTGTACACTTTTGTTTATCACTTATTCCACATTATAATGAAAAACTTATTACAACCTGGTCACATTATATTATCTTTCCCATATGTATACAATATATATACCAAGTGCAAAACATTGAAATCGCAAAGGGTTAACGTCTTGTATTTATCTAAGAGTACGAATGAATCCTCGTCCGATAAGTTACAAACTTTTGATTATTTAAGATATTAGTAATGTATACGTATGGACTTCACAGTATAATCAAATTACCTTGAAGCGTTTTAAGGTGAAAAATGATAACAGGCTATCCAGTAAGCACAACAATCAAATTTACAATTAAATTCAAGGAACTAAAAAAGGACCTATAAAATCAAAATTATCTCTTACGTTTTTGATCCTCTAAATTGGTCTGCATCTTCTTCGCCATCTATAAACTATTAACACATTAATGGTTATATATACCGTTGCTTCGCTATGTTTTAATTGTAGGTGTGATAGGTAACAATTATCTTAATAACCATATTAGTTAATTATACATGCTATAGTAAGCTGCAACATCCAATTTTACCTCGCGCAATTAAATATTATCTTCTCCATAGAGGAAATCTTTTTGCTTTCCAGAAATATAAAAAATAACGCAAAAAGCGATTTTGCCCCGACACGTGCACACGATACAATTGACAAAAGTATGATCTGTGAATGGTGAAGTCTCTAACAACAATAAGAATACCAAGATATACCTCAGCTTGTTCGTCTCCTTGGTAGGACATGCTGGTATGATTGTGATAACACCTTAAATTTAAATAAGACAAATCTTTGAATTTGAACCAAATGATACATACCTGTTTTACATCTAAATGCATAATAAAGCAAAGGCTTCTTTCGGTACGAACAAACAACCTGATACGGTCCTCTAAGAAAAAATATCTTTCTAGGAGTTTTCTAACCTGTACGAGAAGGAGTCGGTAACTTTGGCAAAGCAGCTGCCGAGGCAGGCCCCCATGACCTGTCAACCTACGGCGTTTCGCCGTCATCTAACTGATGTGGTTGTGCAAATTCTTGTTTTTAACTTTATGTAACATACAAGTAGCAACCGATGAAGACAGCGCCCCTTTTTTGGAGCCCCGTATGACTAATTTCAACTCATTGCTTGGCAAGAGTGAATCTGGGCTGGGTAGTGGGTGTTTGAGTTGAAGACAGCCCCAGACAGCCCATGCATACAAGATAGACGTACATACAGCCAGTTACTATAGATCCTACAAGACACCCCACCTTATGGAAGTTTTCGTCGTTGGAATTTCCTACGGAAAAACCCGCCACCTACTTGGCTCGCTTCGAACATCTTTACTCCTCAGGGGATTAGCTCAACGTCCAGTCAGTCAGTTTACCCTAATTCAGGAATTCGAGCAAACGTCAAAGCAGTCATTGTTTTTCGGGCTCTTTCGATTTTGTCCATTCTCTCGTAATCGCTGAATTTAGAGTCTACAGAAAATTCACTTTCATTTCTTTCAAAATTGCCCGCGGAAAATTGAAATAACGCAATTTTCGAGGAAACTGGAAAAAACATGGAATTTTGGCTGTGTTTCAAAAATCACTGCCAGTACTGAAATTCTATAGTATACGTGACACAAACTATACGTTTCCAGCACTGGCAGTGAATATTGGAACACAGCCTTTATAAATGGAGAAGCGATGAGAGTAATACACAGTAACAGAATATGGGTAAAACAGCGCACTGCATTTGATGATGGAAACCAATGAGTACAGGTCCTGCAAGACATTCGTGTATTTTGTATATTACGAAATTTGGGCGTTTTACAGGGTTTGCAGACCCGGACCCGATCTCATCACCACTAAATGGAGTGCGCTGTTTTATCCATATTCTGTCGCCGCATTACCTTCATCGACCCAATTAACAAATTCCGTCTAGGCAACAATCGCATTATCAATGCTAGAATTGTATATCTCTGTCAAATCAGAAAATTGCGTTTCTTCCGATTTTCTTATTTTCCACAAAATCCCTGAAAATTTAATTTTCTGCGTCGTCGGTGCCATTCACAGATAAGATGTATTACACACCCATTATTCATTCTTGAATGTTTCCACTCAAGATTTTCTTTAGACGAATTAACATCAGTATCCATACAAACTTGTACATATTTAACCGGCTGTTCGGAGAATAGCAGAGAGTGGAGCAGATTCAAACAGCTGTAATGGTTCTTTCTGTTGAAAAGGTCATTGGATCAGAACAGATTATCGTGCTTTCGATTACTTCTATTGTAGATCATGCGAATGGAGACTACATTCGAACCAAATATGCAGCAGAACATATAGTTTCGCACGATACAAACGACAATACTGGTAAGGGTAAGATGTATATAAATTTTGTCCGTTATTCTTATTTTATTACGAAATGAACATTATGTACATTTGCAACGCCTTGCCGGCTCGTCGTATATAAGTAGAGATACAGTCATAACAAACATTACACTATATTTGTAATAAATTCCTCAAGATGGTTCTTTCCTTATTAATTTAAGATTGTTAACGGGGTATGTAAACAAGCTGTCGTTAATGCTCATCGACGATCATAAGGTCACCACTATTAGCGACACGATCGACGATTAGATTAAGATTGTTAAGTGAACTTAAGTGAAAGGTACTTATGTAAGTCTTCTGTGTTTCGCCTATTCGACGAGTTACACCGTCACGAGTATCTAACAATAAGTAATGAGTGCACTTAAGTCAGAGTTACACGCCATACGTATTTATAAAACACGAGCGAATCACGCAATACGGGACGAACGTCTGACTCTTGTGCAAGAACGGCCATTGTACATTGTGGTTTTAAATCTAGAAAAATACAGTCTGTTCATTTGTTCGCCTTCCGTATCGTTCGAAGACCCCTTCGAAGCTTTGTCCGAATTTAAGACAATCACGTAGACCTCGTAGGCAACGATACGAAAGTCTTATTGCACGAGCAGTATTCGTCCATATCACTTGCTTGACCTAAGATTACTTCAATTTGGCTAAGCCTCGTGGGAGCTCTCGCGTCAAAATGTGACAAATGAATAAATAAGATTCCTTCCTTCTGCGAGCTCTCAGGGCGCGACGAAAAATTAAGTAATAACAGTGGCCTCGTACGATTTAAACTGACTTCTCGTTATCTAATTTGATTTGTAGTCATAATCGTAAGTAGCGTGCTCCATCGTCGACGTCCACCCAGCATCGATGTATCTACGATAAAGATACAAATTTATTATTAACGAGCTACACATCCTCTTGGTAAACGTAATCGAGATGGGCGAGTGATCGCGATAATCTTACCATCTCACACTTGCTTCTCTTGCTTCACGTTGTGCGGATACTCCTGATCGTCCTCTTCTAAAAAACGATAGATAGACAATGAGCCGACCGATAGCGCACCACAAGCGATATTTGGATTATTCTACTAATGCAAAGTTAGTTGATCATATTTCTATTATTCTAAATTAAACTAATCTAAATTACCTTCGCCCTCCTCCTCGCCTTCAAGATGCAAATCATTGTTCTTCCGCTGTTGCTCCTTTTCGTAATCACCATCGTATTGATCCTCACCCGCATCACCTCCGTGTCGATCTATACCGTCGTCTAATCTAAAGTGAACGAACGATACAATTGTTATAATAAAAACTGTAACATGATTTTCTACAAAGCGTTCAAGTTCATTTCTATTAATTAAGAAATAACTCGGACTGTGGCCATTGTTTACCCGCCAGCGGCGCTACAATCGATTTTTTCGTATTCCATACCATCATACTTAAGTAGATTAGCAACGTAAACCCTCTCATAATTCCGCGTAACTCTCACATAACATAAAAACACTCTATACTCGTGCTATATTTCTAAAATTCAATCTTGGTATCTTGTTGTCGTAGATTATTTTAATTGGAGCTTATTTTTACGCGTAAAAGAGAGTCGGGGCAAAAGGAATTAAATTACTGTTATAAGAATTAACACGTTGACCGCGACCTCGCCCAAATTTTGATAACTGTTCAGTTAGAATGAATTATCCAAATATCTATTCGGATCGTTAACTGTCAGGTACCGAAACCGTTATTCCCAATTTGGATGACATGGCAGTCAAAGTGATAGATAGTCGATCCAAATAATATCTACCCCTGAAGATGATTATCGTCTCCGATCTCCTGAACTCCGGGCTGTACCCTGAACCTTTCGTTGTCCCTTCTTCCAACAATTTGTTCACCAATGTGTCTTCCGGGTGGAAATGGACCGTCTTGCAAGTCAACGTCGCCGAGATCGTCCTTCTCCTTACTCTCATCCTCGGCACGATTATCCTTCAGCGCAGAATTCTGCGCCACGTCATTTTTCCTTCTGACCTCTTCCTGCCGCTGCTCGTCCTGATTCTCGTTCGAATTTATGAGGTTTGGAATGGGCAGCACGCCGCTCGGTATCCTTAACCTGGAGATCGGCTTGGCAATGGGCAGTAACGCCTTGTCGGTGGAAGTCGAGGGCCCTGGTTTCGTCGAGCTCTCCAATTTCAGTACTTCTGCTACTTCCTTTAACGAACTTTCCGCGGTACTCTGAAAAACATCGTGTCGCGACTACGTGAGGAACATGCTCCTTGAGTTTCCTTATAGTCTTCGCGTAGATCGCGTCGAAAGATCGCATCGTTAATTAGAAGCTATCTTTCTCGCGGAAGTAATCCGTAAGATATGATTGTCATCTTAAACTGGTAAGATTTTCGATAAGATTGGTATACATATATATATGTTTATTTCCCTTTAAATTAATTACAGTCTGGGATGCGCCATATCTGTAATGCTTACTTACCTCTACAGCAGAGTATTCATTTGTTCGTAATGAATTTTGCTCGTAGAATTATTTATTCTCGAGATAGATCAAATCTACGTAAGCGATACGAAGGAGAACTATGTGGAGCATGCATAAAGTGGAACTAGTTGAAGATAAGAGCCGATACAGCGCTTGCCTCGAGAACGGGTTCTTTCCGAGTTTTATTAAACGCGGCTTAAAACTGTGTTAAATCAGTGGCCAATCGGCAGGGTTATATTCGCGCAGAAGAGGACGTGCCAGGGGTGCTTGGAGCACTTGACACCTTCGAGAACCGATTGGAAAATTGTCCTCGGGACGTTTTGTTGAAATCGAACGAAACAATGCATTAACAGAGCCGCATAACAAGCCTTTTCAAACAGTTAGGTTGTGCATGGGTGCCAGTAAAAATTCAAGCAGATAAAAATAATAACAGTTTTATTAATGCATTAAGTAACACAGAAGTACAGGCACATTCACGGTTGTGTACGTTCTACTGTACGCGTACATGGATTGTTTTGTTCGTGGTTATTGAAAAGGGGGCGAAGATTTCAACAAAAAGAGGTTGAGATTTCAATGTAAGCCTATAATGCGATCCTTCATTAGACGATCCATGTAGATCGAACGAGATCCCGTATTAGCTCTTCGAATCTACAATATTATTAAAATAGTATACCCCTCTTCCGATTGATTCGTTTTGTTCGGCTCGTATAATTACGGACGATATAAATATGACGTGCAAATTACGCGCGATCACGATCAACGACCGTAATCTTGGTCGTAATAAAAATCGTTACATGTTAATATTGCACTTTATAATTGATTATTTTTGTCGCGCGTGAAATCCTACCGCATACCGCGTAACCGAAGAGAGCGAAAGAGTGCGCAGGACTAGGCGTTCGAGTTCGATTTGATCGCTGTATTCCTTGCGATTGAGAGCGTTAATTTGCTTAAAACGTGCGTCATTAGTTGTAAAATCACTTGAAAGCAAAACAGCGCGCGCTGTAAAAAATTGATGCAAAACTTCTCACTTACTAAAAGACTCTATGCATACGTATCTGCCTAGGAAATGATTGTCTAAAACAATGGAACGAGTAAAATCGCTAATGCAATTAACAGCTCGTATTAATGATGGCACAATCTAATGTAACTGTAGTGACGATATCAGCACTGGAAAGAGAAAACTTGCACAAGTCACGTCTAACGACACGGCACACGAAATTACTAAATTTCTTGGACCCCTGGTGCAATAAGATTAAATATATTCCACGTTAAGCCTGTGTCATCGACAGATATTGCTTGTATGTGGCTTTCAATCATTTTCGCGTCTAATAATACGTTAAGCAGGAACCACTTGCGATCCGAAGGAACGTCGAACGAGAGACGGGTAACAAATTTCGTATACATTTCGACAGCGATTACTTCTAATGATTTTTCGAACGCGCCAAATACCTTCGATATATCTTTGCTATGTATACAGCATACACACAATCACCAATGCTCACCTAATTTTACTTATAACAAATCACCTATTTACAGGTAGTGCCGACTGCACCTTAGACATCGCCTATATCGTTAATGTTAGGTGTGTCGCGTGGAATGAATTTAGTGTCCCATCCGCGAGGACATTCTCACGAGTAATTTCATATCGACGAAGCGAGGACGAGCTCAAATATTCCGTTCAAATCAAGATTTAACGTCGATCGATCGAGCTACGAATTATCGCGATAATTTCTATCGCATCGAATTCAGCGAGACGCCAATTTTTCCGATCAAAGGAGAATCATCCGACCAGAAAATGACGTCAGACCCGACGCAAACAATAAATGCAGATCACCCCTTCCCGCGAATCTACTACACAAACTAACTACTGTGCCCAGTACAAACCATGCAACTTACATACCACAAATAATTGCTGCCCGAAAAAGAGACTACCGACCGATAAACAGATCCCCGAGAAAGCGTAAATAACACATTGGCAAGTAAGACATATATATCAAAAAGGCACCCTGCGCTCACTCAAAAAAGCGACACAACCTTCGGACTGGCTCGAGCGCGATACACGTTCGACCATAGGAAACAATATCCAGAATTCATTATATCACGATTCGAGGATAGGACGTGGATTGTACACATTGTACACAATTGTTCACACTTCGATCTAGGCGACGAACATCACGGACTGCACGATCGGCTTGTATAAGAGTATCTTCAAAAACATTCCCAATCTCTTCGCGCATTCTCCGAGCGTGTGCCATACCGTGAGTTCTCCGTTCACGCGTAAACGTTGGATTAGTCTCCTACGGCTCATTGTTCCAAGTGATTAAGGATCCCTTCTACTTTGTCTTGCAGCGCTTGCAACTCATCGTCACCTCGATGCTTCTCGGCATCTTGTCCATCCTCGTCGCGAGGCGGAATGTCCGCGCTAGGTGGTTTCAACACGGGTACATTGTTTTTGGGGCTCTTGGACGAGGACTTCTCACCGATAGCCTCCAACGGATCATCGTTCTGCTTCGGAGGCACAAGTACCTGCTTGTGCTGCTCCTCCTCGTCGTCCAATTTCTCCTCGACGACCTTAGCTTCCTCATCGTTCACGCGATTGGCGGCCCTGTGCTCCGCCTCGAGATCCTCGTGATGCTTCTCGCGAAATTGATAGGGCAACGGTAGCTGCCTTTGCTCGTCCTTTCCGTCTCGGTCCTCGTCGGGCGCCACAGGGACGATTCGACCGTTCTTTTGCGCGAACGCCACGTCGCTAGGCTGATCGTTCGGCAACGCACCCTCTTGTAATCTTTCTTCCGAGAGAGCGTCTCCGATCGCATGGTGGCTGCGTGGCGCGCCTAGGGGCTGCGGATCGACATCGTCGCTGCTCGGCCGACTTACCTGTTGGTGCTGTTGCTGGTGGCGGTGATTCGATCCCTCTATCCCGTTCTGCGCCCCCACGGACTTATCGTGCGTCTGAGGTTGCACTTGCACCGATTGCGGGCTCGCCAGGCTTGGACTGGGGAACACGCCCTTGCAGAGTTTCTGAAGAAAATAAAGGACGATTGAGTGGAATTAGAGCGACGCAAATGGATCAAGATTTTTGTTCTATACGGTTCAGGCTGAATCACACGTGTTCGTAGATTTTGTGGATTTAGCTTATAGTGGACTGGTGACATCGTTGGCAGTGAAATAAATTGCCAGCGATCGGGCGAATGCTTAACACAGTGCCGACCAGATATTTTCCGATAAACCGTTAACTCTTTCTCCCCGAGTAATTCCGAAGGAATTGCCGGCTCTATTGGCTTTTGAAGCCCACACTACGTGGCGAATGATTGCAATTGCAATCGTATATTTCGTTTTTTGCCAGTTATACATCCAAGCCAGAAAGGGTTAATATGACGTTACGTGAAATCTGAGAATCCTCCTGATCGGTCCGCAATGTGTTACGGTATCGTAGTCTCAAGTACCTTAGCTTCCTCTAACTCGCGCTTCAATTGGAACACCTCCTTGTTGCGATGCAGGTTGGTCTCCTCAACATTCGCGTGATTCTGCATCAGCTGATTGTACTTCTCCTCCTGCTTGTTCTTCTCATTCTCCAGCTCCATGTATTTGTTCTTTAAATGCTCCATAGACTTTTCCTTATCCTCGTGTGCTTGTTTTATGCGACTTCTCAGATCGTGCAGTGTGCTCTCGAGCCGGGAGGTGTCCTCCAGCGTCTGTTTCTCTCGCTTCTTGCACTCTTCCTGGAGATCCTTGTGCTCGGTGTTCAGAATTTTATAGGTCTGCTGGAGCGAGTTGAACCTCTGCATAGCCTCGATGCTGTCCTTATCCCTTAGGGACTTTTCGCGCGAGGCCCTCTGCTGAAGCTCCTGCTTAACCGCCGTGTTTGAAGTTTTCTCCTCGGCCAGAGATTTTTCCAGGCGCACCTTGTACTCGAATATAACTGAAAGACAATTGGAAGGGGACTCGTTAATAGATTTCACCGGTTGTAAACGTACATGCTTATTGTCACATTTGTATGGTGATTTTCACACTATTCGAATATTATTTCTCGAAGCAAGATATTAAATTAGTCCAAGAACAAGTTCAATCGACACTTTGACTGCCACGCTGATTTTCCATGGATTGCTCGTGGCGCCACACTTTGCAATTTTTAGGTGTTTTTTTGTTTGTTAACATAAAGTGCTGTGAATTGCGGTTGGTATAATTATTGTTTTAGTGATTTTTCTGGAGGTCATCGGTGACCACCGTAGCGCCATGGGAAAAACAAGTTGCGGTCACATATGACCACCGTGGCAGTCGGAGTGTTAAAAAAAAAGACGAAAGTAAAATGCACGTCGAAACAAAACTTGATCTCACGACTCGACGTCACATCGGAAAATCATTTTATCCAATCGTGCAGACATGAGAATCAATTTCTCAAAAAATACGTGAAGTATACCCCCTTCCTGTTTTTCACGAATAATTCAATGCGATCTAGTATATGTATAACAGAAGTCGAACCTTGTAGCTGAGCTGCCAGAGCCTCCTGCTGATGAGCGCACTGCACGTGAAGTTCTCGTAGCCTGGCCATCTCCGAGGTGGCGGCGCGGTAGAAGAAGCCCAGAAGGAGAAGCACCACTCCGCAACCCACGTACACGGCCAGGCGGGCACCTCGTCCCCTGCCAAGTCGAGAACCGCTCATCTCTGGAAAGTGAAAAGAGAGGAGAGATTTGAATCGACTGTTGACGATGCGACCTGCGTGGAAGAAGAATGATGGGGTGGGTGATGAGGTGCTTGCTCCGCGCCTTGCACGCGCAAGGTTTCCCCGTCTGAGTGAAAATCGAGAAGAAGGTCAAGAGGTAAAATAATTGTGTTTGCGTAACGTTGCTCGTGTTTTGCAGGTTTCAATTACGAGAGAAAACTGATATCCTCGAACGAGATGTTCCACGACGAAGGCTTTCCCTGGATTCGTTTTCCATTTCGCGCGGACAATCGCTCCACTTTCATCGACGTTGATTAATTCCGCAATCTCAGCCAAGTTGAAATATATTCCTTCGCGGAGTTCGATCTCGTAATTTTTCCATTGATAATTAATTACGTGCTTCTTACTTAATTCCAGTTTCTTCGTCGACGATCTTTTTTTTTTAAGATAGCTTTGGCACAATTAAGTAGACGGTCGTGGCTGAAGCAGCGCTCAGTGGAATTCAATTTTATCTCGTAGAATCAGTGGTACGTCGGAGATATGAATGGAACTGTCGGATTAAGCTGTCTCTTTACCAACATCGAGAAATCTACCGGTTTATTTTCAATAGCTTCGGCAAAATCAAGTAGACGATCGTGGCTGAGGCAGCGCTCAGAGGAATTCAATTTTAAGACAAATAGTTATTACGAATTAATGATACGAACGTCACAGATCTGAATAGAACTTTCGCCTCAAGGTGTCTTTTTACCAATATCCAGAAATCCGTCGACTTTTCTCAACAGCTTCGGCAAAAATAAGTAAACGGTCCTGGCCAACGTAGCGCCAAGATGACTTGATTTTTAAAACCAATATTTAGTGGTGCGTCGCAGATACGAATGAAACTCACGGATTAAGCTGTCTCTTTACCAACATCGAGAAGTCTACCGGTTGAGCGTTGTTGAGTGGGAACGTGATTACACCGGATTTAATGCAGGTGAATGCCGGCCGAGCGAAGCCCCTGGAGGGATCCTAGTGTGGCACCGAGTGGCGCGACTTTAACGCGCAAGGAACAAGGTCAGAGAGAATTCATAATGATTTTAATCAACTGCGGTTTGACGGTACCTTAACGAAGGATCGGCCCGTTCCAATTAAGCGCTTCGCAAATGTGCGCACCGAAAGAGTCTGTCGAGGTTCGACGCGGCACGTTAACGAAGGTGACATTTTTAAAGAGTATCAGAATTTTCACGTTAAGCTTTGGCCAGCGACTAGACTTCAGCGCGTAATGATGCGAAACGAGAGAAAAGCGAGAAGCGTGAAAAGGTGCCCAGACGAGGAGTCGCGCAGCATGCTCTTGTGGTTCTTCGTGCCAGGTGGCGACTCAAAAGGATAGAATCGTGATGCCGTCGATTTGTTCAAATAAAGAACAACGAATCTCAAGTGGATTACGCCAAAAACGATAGAAATGTGGCGCATCAAAAGTCGTTGAAAGTAGAAAATTGCAACGATTTACGTCAGTAATAATGACGTAAGAGACGAGAAAAGAACTGGGGGACAGAGCCAACCCCCTCCAGATCGCCAGGTGCTCGCGCTTCGCGCTCGCCTTAAGTCGCGTCTACACTGGGCGAACGAACAGCGAACGAACATGTGTTGGTACTTGTTTGTGATTCTTTCAATACAGTTACAAATGAAAGGATGATACGAAAAATTGGCATCAACTGTCTATAAATATGAAAAGTAAAGAATCGCAACGACTTATCGACGATTTGAAGTGTCGGACAAGAGAGAAGTGAGAAATCAATTCGCACAATTAAGTTACTATCACTGTAAGCATATTTGGATTTCGCGGTGTAATCTGCAGGGTCGTTTCGTGTCAGGCGGTATAATTATATGATCAAACGAACTCCAGAGTGAAGTTCGATCATAATTATGCGAATGCTTTCGTCCGAGTAGACAACTGTAGTCATGCTGCATGCTACTCCCTTCCAACAAGCGTGTTTATAGCTCGCGCCAAAATTTTTGACGCGGCGTACTAGGACCCCTGGTTGCGTGCGCCCCCTGCTGCCTCATCGTTTAAAGCTTGTCACAAATCGAAAGAAGAAAGGGGGTACGAAAGGAAATCCGGCTTTCGGGAAAAGGGAGGGATTCTTCTACTCGGACGAAAGCATTCGCATAATTATGATCGAACTTCACTCTGGAGTTCGTTTGATCATATAATTATGCTCCTCTTTCGTCCGAGTAGACAACTGTAGCTGTTCAAAGCTAGCGATTTGTGATTATCAGTGAAATCATTATCCCGAAGATATTAGGGGAAAATGATCCATATTAGGCTTCTCTTATTATTGTTATTATTATCATTATGAAGATCTCCACACGAAAACAAGTGCTTACAAAAGGAACAACTTCCTGTGGCGACAATTCGCCGTATAACTAAAATTAAACTTACATACTCCTGTATAAACCAATGAGTTGTGCTATAATCTAAGTAGGCCTCTATCGATTTAAAATAATTGTCTCTGATGCATTTACCGTTGGCACTAGGGGTCTATTATAGAAAAGCGCAAAGGTGGACGAGTTTTTTGACCAGCCAGCCGCTTTCCGTATCTCATCCACCGAGATACCTCCACGCGCCGCTGCAGAGGAACTAGCGTGTCGTGTTGAATGTGTTGTGAACACCGACGTATCAATTCCTCCTTCCGAGAGAGTCGTTTTTATCCAACGACTGATGGACTGGGTGGAAGCCTCCCTTATAGGGTTTTTAAATGTCAAAAATAGAGCCGAAGGAGGTTCTGACATTAAATCCTGAGACCTCTGTATATAGGAGCGCAGCAGCGACACGATAGATAATGCCGGTTGGTCTTCAAAATGGCGGTATATCAAGACCGGTTGAGATCGGTTTACTCCTGACGTTTTTAATCGGTCTGGGATCTTTATAACTACAGTATCTGCTAAGAACTGAATGTTGTTACGTTTTATAAGGGACAACGTTTGAACTCTCTGCATTGACGCCAGAATTAGTAAGGTGGCCAACTTCCGAGTAAGAAACTCTAAACTTAAACTTTCATGCGGCCATAATGAAGCTAGGTATGTGATAACCGGTGCTGGGTCCCAAGTCAAGGCATATTTGGGTTTCGAGGGCTTTAAGACTGATACTCCTTTGAAAAATCGTCTCAGTCTCTCATCCGCGCCAAGATTACCATTAGTTATTAATGACACTGCGGATCGATAGGAATTAAGAGTTCCATATGTTTTAATATTCTGAAGTAGTGCCGAGAAGAAGGTAAGAACTTGTGGTACGCTTGGTTGAAACCAGTCGAATCCATGCTCGTTACAATAGGACCACCATAACTTAATAGGTTTTGTGTATTGAACTAAAGTTGAGGGAGCAAGAGATGCTAGCGCTGTCCCTATAGATTCCTCTGGAAAACCCTTTTGTCGGAAGGCTTGCCTGACAACCTCCCTGCAACCAGGGAAATTGCTTTCCAGCATGGGTGTTGACTCCTAAAAGGAGATGTCAAAAGATTAGGATTCGGCTCTAGGTAAATTAAATCTGAGTTACACAATTTCATGAAAAGAGGGAACCATGGTTGAGCTGGCCATCTGGGAACTACTAGAATACCTTCTGCTCTATCATCGATTATTTTCCTTAAGACTTTTGTGACCAGTACGAAGGGTGGGAACGCATAGAAATGAAATTTGCCCCAATTTATTGTGAAGGCGTCAACCGCGAAAGCAAATGGGTCTGGAAACCACGAGACAAATTTCTTGCATTTAGCGTTAGCATGGGATGCAAAGAGATCTATATCAAATGGTCCAAACTTGTCCCTAATTTGTATGAAAAAGGTAGAAGTAATTGTCCATTCTGTTTCCATTGAAACTGTTCTCGATTCCGCGTCTGCCACGATATTGTCGGACGAGTTTATATAAGAAGCGAAAAGGTGCAGATTTCGTGCCTCGCACCACTGCCATATGGATTTGGCGAGGGCTGAAAGTTTTGGAAAACGAGAAGAGCCCCCTTTGTTGATATATGCAATTGCCGTGGTGTTATCTATGCGTAGTAATATGTCCTCTGAGCGCAAATTGTCAACAAAGGACCTGAGTGCATAATCCACAGCTTTTAATTCTAGAAAGTTAATATGCTCCTTGCTATCTTCAGATGTCCACCAGCCGTGTGTCTTTTCTTTACCCATGGACGCCCCCCAACCCGTGAGTGATGCGTCTGAGAAAATTTCACAATGGAATTTCCTCCTTGCTAGAGAGTTCGACACTGGCGACGATTGCAATCTAAGTAGCCACCACCGAAAGTCGGGTTGGAGCGTAGGGCCAAGTCTCATACGGGCGTTATAGTCGTCATTCGTATCCGCACATGCAAGAAATTTCTCTCTCTCAAAATTTCTTATATATATTCTTCCGTAAGGAACTGTTTGGCAAATAGAGCTTAGTGTGCCTATTAAGCTCGCAAAATCGCGAATTTTGCATGATTGTTTTCCCGAAAATTTTCTCACTCGCTCAATTATTGTAAGTCTTTTGTCTTCTGGTAGCATTATAGTCATGTCCGTTGAATTCAGAATGAAACCTAAGTATCTTCTTTCCCTGCTCGGGTTGAGCTTACTTTTCTGAAAATTGATCACAAAACCTAAATCTTCAAGTAAAAGAAGAGATTCTTCCACGTTCGTCTTACATTCTTGCCATGTGTCTCCTATAAGTAGGAAATCGTCTAGATAAATAACAGATACAAAACCCTTTTCGCGTAAGGTCGCGGCTAGCGGTCTCGTCAGTTTTGTGAATATATATGGAGCTGATGCGAGGCCGAATGGTAATGCACAAAATTCAAAAATGTTTCCCTGAAAGGAGAAGCGTAGATATTTCCGATGCGACACGTGAATAGAGACTAGTAAATAAGAGTCCTCTAGGTCGATAGACGCCATAAAGCAGTTTGAGGAAATTAGCCTGATGGCTGTTTTTAAGTCTTCCATCTTAAAATGCGGTGCAAAAATAAATTTGTTAAGTGATCTTAAATTTAAAATAAATCTTTTACCCCCAGACGCCTTGTCTATCAAAAAGTAGGGTGAAAGATATTGATTTGGGGAAAAAACAACCTGTTGTATTGCTCCTTTTTTCAGGAGGCGATCAATTTCTAATGCATACAAAAGGTGTTCCGTTTTGCTCAACCTTGATTCCTGTAAATATGGTCGAGCAGGAGGAATCTGGAGAAAAGGGATCTCGTAGCCGGCTACCGCATTTAAAATGACCACGTCAGTAGTAATCGTCCGCCATTTATGCACGTAATTAGAAAGTCTACCAGCTACCGATCTCACCTCTAGCGACGGTATTGTATACTCCTGGTTCGAGAGCTTGCCCGTTGTCTCGTCGACCGAGGTGCAGCCTTCGCCCCTCGACGAGACATTGGTCTGTGGGCGAAGACTCTCGTGTTTTCCTGCAGAGGAAGTCGCGTTTGAAATCGAGCCTTCCCCGAGTTCAACGTTTTTGGCTTCGTGGCTGGTATGCTCTGCGATGTCAAGCTTTTTACTATTTTGTCCGCTGCAGCGGCATCCTTCATCTTACTTAAATACTGCTCGCCGAAGAGCTGCCTATCAATGGGCGAAGCATCTAGAGCATTTTTTGCTGAGGATGTTAACATCGGTGTCATCAGGGCTCGCCTAGCCCTCGACATATGAAACTGAATGTGTGAGACCAAGCGACCTGCATCACTTGCTGCTTCAAATATATGTTTGGAATCCCATTGCTCCTCCGGCTTAAGGAGCTCTGTCAGGAGCTGAGCCTGTGCCGCTATTGCCGATTCAACCATACCCTGAGTTATCGCTTGATAATCGTCTCTTTTGGCTGACGTTAACGGAATGGCTTGTCGTATCTCGGCGTTAAGTATAGGAGCCTTAGCCAATGGCAGGTTCTGGGGAATAGGGTATTTCTTGCGTAGTGCTTCCCTATTTTCCTTGGACAATCCGCTTGTAAATATGGGTGACCACGTCTTAATGACCAAATCATGCACTGCTGGCCCAAAACTCGTCTCGTCGCCATTTACACCCATTATATCCATCTTAAATGGTGCCACGTCGTGTTCCACCTCGGGCGCTTCTGCGGCAAAGGTTACCAAGCGGTTCCCTTCCGCGACTTCTTCCGAGTCTTCACCCATTATGTCTGAAAAACAAATTTGTGTTCGGTATGCACTGTACGGTGGCTTACCTGTCTCCTGGGAGACGTTACTAGATGAGTGTGACCACACTCTAGGTGATGGTTCTCCATCTCCGCCCCGCTTATGTCACGTGTATGGGCTTGCCTCTAAGGACAGCCTCGCGATCCTCTGGAGATCGCTATCGATAGACAAGACCAAACTCTAAGGTTATGGTTCGTAGTCCTGACGTGACCAGTGTATCTCGGACTCGTCTCGACGGAGAGTCTCATGGATACTGGGGTATCTGGCTTGATGAAGCTCATAGTTGACCGAACACGACCTTACTCTCGGTAATGGTTCCAGGTTCGGAAAAAAAAGAAGGTGCTTACCGACATTGCTCTCTGTTTGACCCGCGGATTCGCCGGCAGGCGGCTCCCCACTTGCTTCCACATCCAGCCGAGGCGCGCCTGCGCCCAAATCGGCGGTTCTCGAGCCGACCGGCGGAGAGAGGTTAGGGTTGACCACATGATCTCCCCATCGTTCTGACGAAGCCACATTTGCTTGCGTCAATAATCCGAGCAATCTATCGAGTTTTCCTTCCAGGCCTGTTGTTGTCCCACGCTCTTTTAAGCAAGAATGTTCACTGGGGGATCTCTGCGAATACTCGATTGAGCTGTCCCGAGAATGGCCCCAAGAGCGTTTCCTTTTAGAGGGTCTCCGTTCACGATACTCCTTCGAAGACCTATTCTCACGATCCCGCGACCTATCCCGAGATCGCTTTCGAGGTTTGTGTTTTCCCATTCTTTATCACCAAAAAAAAAAAAAAAAAAACAAGGGGACGCACGCACGAACACGTTGTCGTTCGAGAGAACAAGCAACACAATGAGGCAGCAGGGGGCGCACGCAACCAGGGGTCCTAGTACGCCGCGTCAAAAATTTTGGCGCGAGCTATAAACACGCTTGTTGGAAGGGAGTAGCATGCAGCATGACTACAGTTGTCTACTCGGACGAAAGAGGAGCATAATGACGAAGTTAGGGCGTTAAGCTCGTGCCACAAACGGTAAGCTCGTTAAGCGATCGTAGATAACCATCAAGGAGAGATCGAAAATTATCAATTCCGTGGGTCGAATAGATCAATCGAAGGGTGTCGATGTATCACAGCTGCACCCCAAAATTCGTAACTTTTATGTTGTCGGCGATCGGACGGGAGCCGGCGGAAAAGGGAGTACAACGGAAGTGCGTTATTAAAAAAAATGGCTGAACTTCCATATCCGACTCTTGTCCGATCTTAATAAAATTTTACAGGTAAGTAGCATTTACTAAATTTAGTCGAACGCCACAAGTGCGAATTTAAGGAAACGCCTGCTTTCCGAGATATTGAATTTTTAATTACGTTTAATTTTTTAGATTTGTATGTAAAAAAATACTAAAATTCAAAAATGTTTTGCTGAAATGTTTTATTTTATTAATATCTTGCAAGATTATAAATACTAATTTATCAAAATATCATTAGAATACATATTATTATAAAAATAAGAAATATAGAACAAAATTTTGTTTTTTTGGTAATTATTCACTTATGGGGAGCCACTTCGGACTTCAATATCCTTCACATATGTTATCAAGGTTATGACCCTGAGTGATGCTCCGCTCGTCATTTATTATTTAAATGTGATAAATCGAGATTGATTTAACCAGAAAGGCCTACCACGCTCTCAAGTTTAAATGATTTTTCTATTACGCGTGCCGTGTCTAACCATTGTACCTGCCATTTTGTGGAATTTCAGTCCTCCTCTTACGTACAAATTTCAAAAATCGTTGATTTAATCATGTAATTTTAAAATTGGATACCTCGGAAACCAGGCGTTTCCTTAAATTCGTACTTATGGCGTTCGACTGCATTTAATAAGTGCTACGTACCAGTAAAATTTTATTAAGATCGGACGAGGGTCGGATACGGAAATCTCACCAAAAAAATAACGATTACAGAATAAAATTGTACGGCTCTGCCTTCAGCTTATTTCGATTTACTTCCACTTGAATCACATTCCATTTTCAATCATTGTTTTGAAGAATTAGGTTCGAGAAAGTCGAGGAATGCCTTTATACATGGTATTACAATTGAAATTTTACAAAAATTTGCAGTGCAGATACCTGGACCGTGGTAGCGCAAATCTTTTGCATGGTCATTTAATTTGTAATTTCAAATTAGGTGGACACTTTACGATCAGTTCCTTGTAAGTGACAAGAACCGAATTAATGTACGTAAAACTAGGCAGTCCGATTGGAAACGAGAGAGTTGGCTAGGACACTACTCCTGTGTTCCTTGCGTTATCTCATTATCTAAGCGCGTCGTTATCTGCAGTGATCGTCAATGTAGGCCCCCGTTGAATCATCGGCCAGTATTTCCTTCGGTAAGGTATTCAATTAATTTGAATGTTTCCACCTTAGAAAATGTCTAATCTATCGATTTAATAGGAGGCTTAAGTCTCGGAGCCCGTGCAAGCGACGCGAATCGAAACGAGACATCACGATGTGCAAATTGGATTGGCGAGTAACTGTTACGTAACTGTTTTTCTGGCGTCATGTCTGGGGACATCGAACGGGATTACGATTAATAGTCCACAAGGATTTGTATCGCGATACGTATTCCTGCTATATTCGTCATTCCACTTACTCTAGACAGATATTAATTGCGAAGTTATTATTCGTTCCTATTTCCCTCGGCTGGCAACGGTTTACGATACAAAAAATTGCATTTACCTAGAGCTTTTTTTTACTCGGGACTTGAAATTATATTTATGACATTTAAATGGGAACATTTCGCTGGACCAGCAACGGTATGCGAGATAAAAAAAACCTGTGTGAACCCGGCACCCAACTTTAAGATATCGACATCTTTTTTCTCTCACAATCAGTCAAAAGAGCTTCGTTTATACCCGTTTGTACCTCCCTTCTTTTCGTTTGTACCTCAAAGGGTTTGAAGATAGATTAAAATTTTGAAGTATCTCTATCACCGAACCGTTTTAACACTGGAACTACCAAGGGGGTCTAAATGACTGGTCAACAAAAGAAACTTCCATATAAAAACAAAAGTAAATGGCAGCTCAGTGATAAAATAAACGCTCTCTCTGTTAAAATGAGTGGTCAACAAAAGAAGTTTCCATACGAAAACGAAAATTGGTAGTTCTAATGTTAAAAAGAAGTTCTTGTGAAAAATTCACGCACTCGGTCATTTTGACTGGTCGGTACTTCTAGTGTTAAGTACAAATGAGAACAAGGGTGGTACAAACGGGTAGAAACGATGCTCTTTCGATTACAGACAAAAATCGATATCTTAAAGTCGGGTGCCACGTGTACACAGGTAGACAAAAAATAATATTTACCTAAAGCTTACGATTCTACTCGCGACTCGAAATTACATTTACGACGTTTAAACGGGACTCGTCGATATTATCACAGTTTCATTAGATCGTATGTGTTACCATCGAAGGTGATTATAATTAGTGTAAGAAGCGTCATTGGATATGCGTGCGTCAATTCGTTGTCCGCTTAGCAACACTCATCTAGCTGCAAGTCCCTGACGGTAACTCACGTCTAGCTGATTCACCAATGTATCTACGTCCCTACGAATTACTTCAATAACGTATCTCCCTTATAGCTATCGATTAAGTTAACAAGAGCGCGAGCAGTTCTCTTTCAACTAGGTAATCTCGCTAAACCAACGACTTTATTAATGATCCCGGGTCGTTCTTGAACCAACGTGTTTACAGAAATCGTAAGTCGTGAAAAAAGTAGTTAACCCCGCGAAAAAGAAAAATGGATAAATAAATAAAAGAAGGAAACTTCGTAAATGCCCTCGCACATTCGAAATTCGTGACTACGTTTTACCAAGCGGAAGGTATCGCGCAGAGAGATCGTGGTAACGCGCATCGCACAATCGTGGCACGTACGAATCCGCTTTACGTCGGGCAAGGCAAATTTCTCTCTTTACCAACAAATTTATTCGTTTTCAGGAAAGTCGTTTCGAGGCTTATCGGTCCCGTAACGAGGGAAGCCAACGTCCCGCAGGTGTGGCAAAGTAGGAAGGAGAGACATCGCGATGCCGCACACGCGACACAAAAACCGTGGATCTGATTTTGCACGCTTTACCTCTAGAACACGTTCGCGCGTATCGCGACGCGATTACGTCCAGGCAGAGTTCGCGATAACGCCCCGGATTGATTGGTGGCCGCGCACCGATAAAGGCTCCACTCGATCGCTAACTTCCTTCTCCAACATTTTTCATCTATGGATTACGTCCGATCGTTCGTTCTGGTGAA
This sequence comes from Tiphia femorata, assembly GCA_944319695.1. NCBI lineage: Eukaryota > Metazoa > Arthropoda > Insecta > Hymenoptera > Tiphiidae > Tiphia > Tiphia femorata. Next base: position 11,646,379 of record OX090902.1, read on the forward strand.
ACTAGAACCCAACCAACGAGTGACGTTGGAAGAATATCCGGCTTCAAAGATCGTGTCGACTCCGATAAAAAGAACTACGCGAGAAGGTAAAGATGGCATTGATTAATTATAATTATAGATGCATCGTACGTCTTTGTTTGTGATACTCGACGAAGTAGCAAATCGAGGTATCGAGGAAAATTCTTGTATCCGAGGAGAAAGGAAAGAAGGACAATGGCGTATCAAGCACCGTGTTGAAAACTCGTTAAACGTTCTTTTATACATCAGATTGTTTTCATTAGACTTTTTATATGCTTAGATTTTTTATTTGATAGATTACATAATTCGCTCGACCGACCCCCAACCAAGCGTACAAGTTCGAGGTTTACGCGGGTTGTGCCCTATGGGCGTCGCGACACCACGCGTTCGATTAATACATCGGACGAAATTAGCGCGACGTTGATTTTTCGACACGGCCAAGCACTACGCAGATGCGACTGCTCGGCTTTTCCGATGCAAATGATTGAAAGGTCCCTATATTAGACCACCTAAGAAAGAAAGGAAAGTATGAAACAATAATCCTACTTAAGTTATTAACTGAAAAACAGTTGCAAGTGCTATATCGTGTAGTAAATACACGATCTTATCGATATCACTTAATTCTCTTCGAAGAAGTTAGAAATTTTAGAAGTTTTGAAAGTAGTCTCGAAAGTCCAATTTAGGAGATACGTTTCTTAATTTGAACCACGTGTCCCCTACACCGGACCATCTGTTTTATCTCGCTTTTGAATGAAGCTAATTATAATTACGATCGTGCCTAAAAATGAATGTTTAATAAAATAGAAAGTTATACCTATAAAACATCAGATGCACAATTCACACACTCATTGTGGTGATTATCTCCATCGGCACATTTATGAGCATTTAACACGAGATTTAACACTTTCATCGCCATGTCACCCGGATTCGGGTGACGGTTTCAGTGCCTGATTATAAATAATCTAAATAGGTATATGGAAGTATAATTAACGCTTTAAATAGTGAACTAAGCAGTGACCAAAATTCAAGGTGACGCGGCAATCAACGTATTAATGCTTTTTTCCATACTTTCTTCTTCCCACTGACCATATTTACCACGTTTTGACATTTCTCCTGTAAAAAAAGCCACAATTGTTTAAAATTAGACCGTTCCAAATTACGGATTTCGTGATGGTAGAACTTAGGAAGCCAACCCAAGATTTACTTCTCAATGGTGAAAAGAAAAAGTTAGGTCTCAGCTTGCAAGTTACATGTTTGTAGGAGGTGCTGTAATCACATGTTCATACAAATGGTTGCTGATAAGATGCGCTAGATGCTATCAAGCCGTAGAAAAATATATGGTCCAAATTAGGGACCTTTCCCCTACTATTCGCGGCGTAAACGCGTGCGGTTCTTCTCGAAGCGTACTTTGCGAAGGCTCATTCGATTCGGCACACGAGGATAGAGGAACGGTACGTAAGCCGCGTGGAACTACGAATTATCGCGTGGAGACTACGAGTTTCTGGTTCGCACGGCGATACCGCAAGCTCTCACGAGCGAAGGCTGTAATTAAGAAAAATGATGAAGTCGGTGGCGATGCATGCCGGCCACGATGTAAACCGACTGCTCGACGTCGTTGCCACCGTCGCGTACAGTGGGGTATGTACTCACTCTAGCCGGACAAAAATGGATTTTGTAAGTTTGCGTAGGTGAAAGAAACCGGTAAATTATAAGACTTACTAATCAGGATACAGTAATTTACTATTTTTTTCCTTTTTCAGGCTAACAAGCCTGTGTAGAGTTATTTGAGAGTTAAGTGTACATACACATATCACATTAAATCGTTTTTATGGCAATGAGCAATCTTTTTTAATAACTATCAGTAGATAATTTTTCCGTAAACTGATAATTATTGAAAAAAATGACGCATCGCGTATCTCTGTAATCTCTGTAATATATTTGTATATTAGTTTAATTATATAAAAACTCAACAAATTATTTTGTCCTGCTAGAATCGGCAAATACCCCATTGTGCGTCGTTCGTCGTCTCCCATCTTCTTCGTCTCCCTTTCCTTCCTTTTTCATTTCTTTCTTCAATTTCTCCCTCCAATTTCGAGTCTCGGTTACGAGGCAGGGACATCTCGCGCGTCATACGCGTCACACGCGGCGGAACGTTCGTTGAAATTCGATCGACGTCTCTCTGACAAGACTGGGCTGAGGTCGCGGTAAGTCGAGCATCGAGAAGTCGACCGCGGAAAAATAAGCATCACTTCTTCGTCAACTCCCTCCTTCCCGCCCAGCCTTTCGCGTTTTACCCGCGTCTCTCGGGCCCCGTAGGAAGTTATTCGTTCGTATGTATAGAGGTACCGATCCCCCGTCTGTCTGTCCGTTCGTCGTCTGCTTTTATTTTCGAAACTAGATATTCGATATTACCTACGGTCGAGCGAGGCTGGATGATGGGAAAAGTACGAGGAGGAAGGAGTCGCGAGAAGCGTACACTGAGAGAAAAAAATGGTTGGGTGTACTATAATCTCACTATATTTTATAGTTAGATTTGGCGTCAAACATATTTTTATAGTTCACTTAACCATACAAAATATAGTAGAATGAACGATTTGTAGAAATGGTTATACTATTAACCGTTACCTTTGGTCTTGTTGCCATACGTATAGTAAAATGTGCTATGTGAATATAGTTAGTTTTATCACTATGTATGAAATATTCCGGTAATATTAACTATATAAAATAGTTACTTTTCTTACCATTATATATTTTCAACCATACTATATTTTTAGTTGAAATAACCACAATTTTGAGTAAAAACATAATATAGTTGGTTGTACTATGCCTCTATCGTAATTATTACCGACATCATGGTAACATTTACCATAAATATGATATTTCCAATTATAATTTTGTTACTATGCCATTATAGTTAGATATATCATATACTTTTCTCTCAGTGTACAGTGGGAAGGGTAGATCAGGGGGTGAGAGAGGACGAGTTGGTGAAGAAGGTGGAGAGGGGAGATGGGTGTAGAGGATGATAGAGGTGAGGATCGCGGAGGTGGAGAATGAGGGAGATGAAAGAGAAGGTGGAGAAGTTTGAGGATGAGAGAGGTCGAAGAAGAGAGAAGTGGAGAATGAGAGGTGGTGGATAAGAGAGGTGGTGGATAAGAGAGGTGAGGATGGCAAAAGTGGAGAATGAGGGAGGTGAAGGAGAAGGTGGGGAAGGTGGAGGACGAGCGAGGTAGAGAGAAGGTGGAGAAGTAGGACGACGAGAGAGGTGGAGAATGAGATAGGTAGAGGTGAAGGAGAAGGTGAAGTAGGAGGATGAGGAAGGACGCATGGGGAATGTCCATGCCCCGGCATCGGAGCCGGTTTATATGTATATCTCGCAACGTGGTCGGCCTCGTCCGACAAATGGATTAGGTTTTATTTTTCTCTCTTTTCGATTCGTCCTTCGCTTCCCCGTGCGCGGAGCCGAGCGCCGATGCGGTAGACTGCGGAGAAATTGAAAGGGGACCGGCACGTGAAACATCCTCGCGCCCGTACCTCAAAGAATTCTCGGGCGGATAATCGTTTAACGTTTCGATTCGATAAGCGGATTCGCACCGGATCCCACTCCCAAAGTCTTCCTTTTTTGCGAGCACGAGCGAAGCCGAGCGTGTACTTTAAATTTTACACCGGACCGCTGAGAAAACGGTCGGTAGACAATTTGTGAAATGATCGGGGAAGAAAAGCAACGGAGATACTCCTTGTCGGTACATTATGTGAGAAGAAAGTAAGCCTGCGAATAAATTTCGATATTTTAAAGGATCGTGAGAATATCTTGTAGATTTGTTTCAGCTTGCAGTCTCATTTCCGAGACATCATGGGAATTGTGCTTATTGTTGAGATCTACGGGCACAGATTGGGGAGGGGTTTAATGTTTACTTAGGCAAATTATCCGATGTAATACGCGTGTTAAGGAAGCAGGAAACGTGGAATACGACATTTGCGTCTGAAACGAGAGTTAAGAGGATACGAGAATGTTAAACGCTAGCTCGCGCGAACACGTAATGGAAGAAACTTTTCCCTACATCAAACTTATTTCATTTTCTTTCGTTCATTCTTTACGTCGCACATAAAAATTGTATTATTTACAAAATTATTTAGAAGCTGATATCTTCTTTCGGCTTTTCTTTATAACGCGTGATCGTACAACGCGCCTAGCAATAATACGTTTTTTTCTTAACGAATAGCGTATACATATATGCAGTTTATTTTTAAGCTATTCCCCCATTTGATGAGACACAGAAAACAAACGTTGGTACAGTAATAATAATCGAAACATGTTTCTATAAATTATTACGTGTTATGCGAGAAAAATTTGAACACAGCACGATTTCCTATAACTCGAATTCGTACTACGTCAGGCGTACGAACTTGACACAGCTGCCTTGTACGGGAGTCTACTAAATTTGTCGCGTTATAGGAATTCGCATTGTAGGAACTCGCATTATACGAGCGTCTGCTGTATAAATAGACGAGTCAACGTCGCGCGCATAATAATGTCATTAACGGCGAACGACATCTGTAGAATTTACTAGTCCCATAAGCGGCCTCCTACCCGTAAGTACCCCGCTAATAATATAGGTAGCGCCATAAACGTCCCAAGAGCGTCGCCGGTACTCGAGAAAGGGCAGATAAAAAGGCGGGAGTGGAAAACGGGCTGCCCTTACGGGCGAACAGAGCATGGACGCGAGATCGCGTAAACAGAGTTATCAAAGTCGAGGTGACGTTAATGCGATAAGCTGGAAACCCACGAAATTGGACAATGGTAATTACGATAGGCCTCTATCGTCCATAGGATCGTGGGTCCGCGCCGCGCCCGGAAATTGCATTTGGCTACGCGCTCGTTTCTACAGTTGGCATTGAACGCGAGCTAGCCGAGTTATCGAGGATTTTCAAGCAACGGTGCCAAGTGAAAGAGAAAAAAAGAATCGCTTTAGACAGAATGCAAGAGACGAAGAAAGAGAATGAGAGGCACTCTAGCCAGCAGCTGGATTAGAGTTCACTGACATTTCGGAGCACGCGCGATGAGTCCTGTTTTTCGACGTCCGTACTCGTGCGTGCGTGCGTGCGTGCGCGCGTGCTTCTTTTATTCCCTTCCTTTTTCTATTTACGCGTGTGCGTGAGCAAGCTACGTGTCCGATGTACGGGCACGAGCGCCACACTCGAGAGGCCATCGTGCCTCGTGTCATCCGGGTGCGCGCACGAGTGTTCCGAAATAAACAAATTTCCGTTTCTCCAAGGCGCGTACAGGAGCTCGGCGTGATTTTCGTTCTACTTGATCGTCATTCGATACCTCCGGATTAATTATCTTTATACGAATTGTAAACGCGCATTGCCGAAGATTCGGTGTCCGTTTGGAATATAGGTTAGGAGGAGCCAATGACACTCATGATCGAGGGTTCGAATAACGGGACGCAATTCTATACGCGCGCGTTGAGATAAAAAGAATTACGTACCGGTCGCGTAAATACGTGGAGCGTGAAACGCGGGCGTGCCTTCGTATCGCACATGCTTTCGATTCACTCTTCACTTTAGCCAACCGCTGACAACACAAACAGCACGGCTAAATAACACTGAATGCACGCGGAAATGCCGTTAACCTTAATAAGCCACACACTCGTAGCATATTGCGCTTTGTTCCAAGGGTACGGGACATTTCGCTCGATTTCGATTAATCGCAATGATCCGTGCACCCCTGGTTATTAAACAGGGGTATGGAAGAGTCGTAGGATCTTTCGTGCGATCGTCGACGTGGGAGAAAAAACAGGAGCGATAACCTTACGATAGAATGCGAAATTTCTGTGCTTCTCTCTCTCTCTCTCCCTCGACTTACGATTATCTTCGTTCCACTATCGACAGACTTGTCGCGGAATGCGGAGCGAACGAACGGACTCGACGACACAACACGACGGGTGAGAAACCTCACGACCACCATACCTCGTGCAAGAGATAACACTGTCTTCTCAGCTTTTCATTCTCGCCGCGCGTCGACGAGCGCCCGTCCTTCCTGTCGCGAGAAATGGCGAATGGGTGAAAAGCGTCGCGGCGCAGCGACCACCGCCAGGCCTCGTCGAGTCAATCACGTTTGTAGGCTAGCGTATTACCCACGACGCACTTACACCTTACGACACGTTCTACGTGTCCCACGCACTGACAGCTTCCGTTCTCTCGAGTTACGCGACTCGAAATCGAAGGCGCGATCGAGAACGGACACAACCGACAGGTTAACTCATATGCATCAGCGCCTAGGAAGGATTCGGCGCTGTTCGGCGCACAGCTGGATGCTACGAAAGCTACATCTACCCTAGAATCAGTGACGAGCGAGCCAGCCATACAGAGAGCACCACCGTGCACGGCTGACCAATCGACGCTCGAGGTGTTACCAACTCTCAAAGAGAAAACACTGTAACTAAAGCAGGGACACTCCGATCAAGGTCGATCTCGCAGTATAGATATTTACGAGTAAGATAATCTACGACAGCAAGTATCGGACCCTTTATTAAAAATTCTCTTGCGAACAATCGGTAAATCGTATGCTATAATTAACTTGGCACCATTTCAAATTAACCGCTACGAATTTCTCAAATTTCCTATAACCGCACACTCCAGATTACGCAGGAAGCAAGGTTTTCGTTCATCGCGAAACGCGTATAACTCACGTATCGCCGTCCTCGTAAATATTGTTTCCGTCGAGCAGTTTTAGACGGATGGCATAAATGAACAACGAGATAAACTATCGAGCATTCCCTGGCGCGCGAAGCCGGCGCGCGCGTTTCTATCGATCAGAGAAATGCGAGCTGAGCGCCGCTGTCGGCAGAGGGCGCTTAGGAACGTTTGGTCCGGGCGGCGTTCCGATTGGCAGCACTGTCGTCTCACGGGGCACGGCTCTGGCAGCATTAGGCGCTCAGTCAGGAAACTCGGCTGCACCGAATCACTACGAGAGAGAGATTGAAATCGTAGGAGTTAGGAGTCGCGGTTGCTCTCTCTCTCCTGGCCCCATCGGCGGTGCTCCATCGCGGAGCTCGCGCGCGAGTTCGCGGACCCGGGCTCGCGACAAAAGTGGAGGAGGATAAAAGGAATCAGTGCGAGGAAGAGAAAATTGTGCCTGGCGCTCTCTTGGTTGGTGTTCGATTGCGGTGCGCGTGCGAGAACGAGGGGACGCGAAGTGCTCCGTAGGTGGAGGAGAAGCTAAAGGAAGAAAGAAAGGAATACTTTCGGGTACGCGTAGAGTGAGACTACGCGGTTGTACTCGGTTAGCTCGGCGCAGCGAGCCGAGCGAGCGAACGAACGTCCGACCGACGGACGGCACCTCGCTCACGGACTCGTTGGTGCATCGTTGGCGTACTCCCTGCCAAAAACGGAGCTTCGTTGGTGACAGTGATGAGTGTTTCCCCAGTGGTGTACGTTCCTGCCGTCGTCGCCGCCGTCGTGGACATTCGTCGTCGTTCGACCCTTGACTGTGACCGTGACTGCTGCCGCCCTACACCTACCCTGGACCCCAAGCCTCGCTCGGACGTGTCTCGTGAATGCAGCCGCTACAGACGAGATGCCGTGAGTACGATTAACTCTCTTTACACGAGCGCTCGAAAAGTTTGCGTTGCTTCTGCGCCGCGTAGAAACCATTCCAACAGGGTACGGCTCCAATCTTCTTACTCCGCGGTTATTAGCGCATTTTCTGCTCGTCCAGCTCGTTCCTTTGTTTACGCACGCAGACTGGACAAATCGTAGCGGCGATCGGACGAAAGCACGCACTCACGCTCGCTCGCAAGTACGTAAATGGGTCGAATTGGCGATTTCTCGCGGTTGAGAGCCTCTGCGCGGACGGGAAAGACCGTACTCGCCCGCGTTCCTTGAATTCGTAAAGAATCGACGAATACCTTCCGACCCCGCTATCTCGGCGTAGGGAGCTCGAGAATTTCTGCTCTCTTTCTCTCTCTCTCTCTCTCTCTCTCTCTCTCTCTCTCTCTCTCTCTCTGCGGAGGACAAAGTCTTCGATGCGTTCTCGGTGGAGCGCGTAACGTCGTTGCCATGTTAAATGGTCAGTCGTCGACACGAACAACTAGAGAATACTTTAAAACTCTGTTCCTCCTTCTGTTATACGCGCTTATTACGTTCTCCTTTATTTAGCTTCTTAGTTATGAAACTTGTGCTCGATTCTCGTCGAACGTCTCGAGAAAGCATTAAATATGTTAAGACGAGAGAACTCTTTCTCGTTCATCCTCTGAACTCGACTTTACGTAATTGCTAAAAAAGAAGGATTTCGATCCCTCTTAAGGTTCGATCCGGTGCGTTTGAAAAATCCCAAAGGACGCGCGAGAATTTAGAAATAAGGTGAGAGGGAATTTTTCTTGCGGCGTAAAGACGCCGGCGAGTCGACGCTAACATGGAGGATCCGGAGCCGACGGCGGATATCGAAAGTTTGCATCTCGCTGGGGAATCTGGTCGACGTGGCGGCCAATGCGGTGAAATATTTCTCGCTTCGGGCTCTTCGCTCGGCGCGTACCGCGGGCTCCGTTGCGAAGCCATACGTTCTCACCCCATTGTGCGCGAGTGTGGGGCGGCGCACAAATAAAGAAGAGAGAAAAACGCGTTTGGGGTGTACGCGCGAGGCGGGATATTCAATTTCGCGTTACACCGTCACGCGATATCGGCTCGTTAATTCGACGAACGCTCGAATTACCGTTAGAACTACTCGGTTTGTTTACCTGCGCGCTCTTCCGAGGCTTTACTCGCCTCGTCCATATGTTTATCCTCCAAGTGCGGAATTGCATTTCTCTGCAATCGTCTTTGCTGCTTTTCGAAGGAAGCCCTCGCGTTCCGCTAAGGGACGAGACGCGAGGCACGAGGGTTGAGATAAATTTATAGTGACTTATATAACGCGAGGCATACAGAACCGCTAGGACTGAAACGGGCGGCCGCCATTTTTCTCTCCCGTGCTCGAGTCATTAAGTGGCAAGTGGAGAGTAACGTTGTCCGCTTGACGACCGAGTCTACCGCCACCAAAACCGTTGTTGTTCTTCTTTCTTATCGGAAAGAAATTTTCAACAAATTTCTCTCTCAGCTTTGGATGGAAAAACGCGAAGTATTCTACGTCTATTAATCCGGCGTTGAGGGCTGTTAACCTTGCGAATAAATCGCGTTTATGCCAACGTAACGGTCTCGACGACAAATCTCGTGGTAAATAGCCGAAAGTGTTGTCGTCGGAACAATTATTTACGGATGAGGGCGATCGTAAAATAATAGCCACACGCATCTGCTGATGAAAGTTGAGAAACGAAGTAGGTGCTTGCCTTGCGTTCAAATAGCCCGTTTCTGTTTACGCTAGGTCTACGGAAACTCGTCGATTTAACGGATTTAAACCCAAAAATTGTGCCTGTAGAAAAAGTTCCGTAAACCGTAGTGTCAAGTACGGAATTTATGGATTCTTAACCCCTTAACGTGCCAATTAAAAATTCAAAAGCGGGTCGTTTTTCCACCAATTTTTTTATTCTCCATTTTCACAGAATACAAAAGAGCATTAACAAATATTTGAAAAAGAAACAGCAGAAAAATGTTTTATGTAAAAATGTAATTGTTTTCGGTGTAAGAGGAAATAAGCACAGCACTGTCTAAGGAATATATTCGGTTGTATTGATACAGAGAACTAAAGCTGAAGGTCTCACGAGTTAACTCGGGCGCGCGGAAAGAAAATCGTTTTCTTAAGCCCGACTTAATTCAGGCGAGTGCGCTAAGATGTTAAATACAGAATATTTTTTCATTTCCGAAGTCGTACTTTTCTCAACGATCGGAGGGTATTCACTTATTCTTGTCACAGCTTGGAAATTATTTTACTACGTTATGTGAGACCAATTTGTCTCTTGACTCGTGTGGTGAACAACAAGCGTACGTCGTATATCATGTTTGTATCAGTGTTGCTTGAGCATTAACGGAGCGTTGCGAGATTGTACCTGCGGCAGACTGACAATTTCGTCGACGAAAACGTATTAACGCGGAAATAGCTTTTCACCGCAAAATTCACGTAGGTGTACGCTCGCACGTGCATACAGTTTGTTTAGCAACGAAGGCCACTCCACGCTTGAAGCCTATAGTTGTTTCAATGTTCGAGATTTATTTACTCTTCTTTGCAGCACATTCCCAGTGCATACACACTCCAGCTGCAGGAAACGCATCGTGAGATAGGGTATTCTGATATTTACTAATCGACGTTCCTCTCTTGCCTTCGAAAATATTAATCCATTCGAACGAATCTCGACGTGCCATTGATTAAACGCTTACCCCCTTTCCATTTACCACTTTCAGAGAAATATTGTACTTGGTTAGAAATATTCGAAGAAGACACTTGGCATTTAAAAGGACGTCGTTGAAAATTGCTCTTTCGCGTCGAACGATCCACGAGTAACCTTGGCCATTTAACCACTAATAACTAATCTCTAGCATCCCGTGAGAACGGAAGGACTACAAAGAAAAATAATGACGTCACTTCCGACTGGTCCGAATCCGTGCGCGTCCCACTGAAAGAGAAGGTTGAGCACCACTCGCGTCCCGAGGGCCGCTAGTTTTTGTTAGAATCGATTTGACGGCTGGGTAGGACTCTCGTGGTCCTACGCACACGGTCCACGCAGGCCCACGAGCCTCGTAGTCGGTTTGGCCTCTGGCTCCTGACGATCCTCCTAGACGCTTCGAGGTCTCGACTAAACACGGGGAGATAAGGAGATAAAAAAAAATAAAGCGAGCCACGGATAGAGCGAGCGAGCGAGCGCGCGTTAGAGGGACAGAGGAAAAAAGATAAAAGTCCTGAGAGGAGAAGAACGGAAAAAAGGCTCTTGCGCGGAGTTACCATTTTTAAAGACATTAATCTAGAACGAGAACGCATTAAAAAACATGGAGGTTTTTCGGCCGGCGCCAGGACACTTAACTATTTCTTAGATTAGATAGAATATCCCACGAAAAACAAACATGGAATATCCACGATCAATTATTCCAATGACATATTATTGTCATTAATAAATAACCAGAAACGCCCAGTCACGAAAGTTTCCATGCACTTAGTAAAAATTGACAAAATCGAAGAATACGCACCCTTAACACGTTCTCTGCCAAGCTGCTTATGAATTGATGCCACTTCCACGCCAGGTGTACCGTTTTTGGTACACGCTAGCAAATTTAATAATTTTTCATTAATAAATACATTTGTTTTTGCGTTTATGGGAGAAGATCTATGTATTTGTACCGTTATCGGTACACGCGTCAAACGATGTTGTAAAAATCATTACATTGCATTAAACAGTGATAACAATTAATCTTTAGATTCCAATATCTTAATTTAAAAAATTGAAGTTGGCGTAGAAATGCAGTTTAGCGTGTACTGAAAACGTACGCGTGACAGGGAACGTGGTAAGTATTGTATATTTCTCGATTGTCAACTTTTACTAGGTGTATGAAGACTTTCGTGGTGGACTGTAGGCAAAATAGATTTATACAAAGCAGAAACGTGTGTCTGTGACCTTTTATACCCTACTGCTGGAAACCAAAGAACCCCATCAATCTGTGAACTGTGTATAACAACTGTCCTCGTCACCTCTCCATGTCTATGGCACAGTGAACTGGTTTAGTGTTCGATGAAGTTAGCACCGGAAATTTCGAATCTCAACGTTAAATCCTCGTCTCGTAGGCATCCGTATTCTTGTACCGTTGAGCGCACCATCGTCGTCTCTTCGCGGTGGTTCGCACAAGTCGTGAAAGCGTCGACGGGGGAGCACGAGAAAAAATAGTCCTTCGGAGTTTAATTCGAGCGATTGGTCGCCCACGCGATTCAACGAGTTTCGTCCGCATCTCGCACGGGCGTCGGATCGAAGACTCATTCGTGCACAGTCGTTGACGCCTGCTCTTTCCGTCCCCCTTCATCCTCTTCTCTTGCTCGTCGCGCTTTCTCGCCACCAGAGCGACGAGCAACCCGTTCGACGACGTTCCCTTGGCGAATGCAATCCGGCAGCGACCCCGTTATCGTCGTCGGGATTAAAACGTCGAGGAAATCGTGCCACTGCGGTATCCGTCGGGGACTCTCAAACGTAGTGGGGTCTGGAGAAGAAAGAGGAGAGAGATTAATTTCCATTTCGAAGGGACAAGCAAGCGGGGAGATTTGGAGTGGACGATGAGCGCGAAATGGACGTAATGCGGCTGGTAGATCCGTACAAACCAGGGGTGGATCGTTCGATTAGCGGAAATGCTCATTGCGAGTTCATCGTACATTAAATACGCGTTACTGCAAGATGCGAGGGTAATTTACGGGGTACTGGTTAACTGCAGGATAGGCTCTGTTTAACCCTCTATGGGCCCGTGTAACTTTCAGGTCACGTACCAATACATCGACATCTTACCAGATGACTTTGTCTCTTTGCAAGATAAATCTTAATTATACATATAACGTTTCGGAGATAACCAATAACAATATTGATGACAGTTGACAGTGCCGTCAACTTGAAGTCTTACAAGTGCGGAAAATTCGTCTGGAAAATTTTTTACTAATCTGCATATACATATAGGTGTAAACTTTTTCTTATATGTAAGAAAAAAAATTCGTCCCACAGAGGGCTAAAAGTCCATGCTTCACCGACTCCGCCTACTCTCATTAGGCTTGCGCTGAAGAAGGACTCGTGGAAACGTCGATAACGGCAGATGGTTCGAGCAGAACGATACGATCGAGCGTCGCAACGGTGTAAAGAATACACCCATGATTTCTGTGTAACGAAATTCGTGCGAAGTGTGTACGAGGCGCGGGTAATTGAAAGGGTGAGGTTATTTTAGAGCGGCCGGATTGTTGGATAAACAGGGCTGAACGCATTTGCCGAGCGCCGTGAAACGAGTACGGAAAGACGTACAGATGGAAATTTGAATTTCAGAGAAGTACGCCAGTTGGGCGGGTGTCGTGTACGGTTCGGGCGATTTATGCAAGTCACGACGTACACCTGGCCAACAATTAATTACGCTCTCTCATACGTTCGTAGTTCTCTCTTAAAGTCAACCAGCCAGGTTACCTTCTAGCCAGGACCTTCTCCGATGGTGCTTCCTCGCTAGAAGCAACGCGCCGATTATCATAATTATCCATTGATTCGGTAACCATCGGTCTTTGGCCTTGGCGCATTCGTCACGAGCACTCGAAAGCGTCGGCAAGTGAAAAGTCTAGGCAAGATGCAACTTGTACGACACGGTCGATTATTAGGCACTCGTTTCGCGAATGGAGCACGCTGTTTCCATGTCCATTCGCGCTCTACTCGTCGCCTTTATCATCCCGAAAGAATCAGTCGGACTCGACGTAATCCACTCTTGATCGACGATCGTTAATTTTGAAGCGGGACGTCGCATTAATTAGCGTGACACTTAATTAAAATAATCCGTTCAAATTGAAAAGATCATGCGGAAGCTGCACTCGTTTACCGTATCCGCGCGGAGCGAACTCACGTTGGGCGTTGACAGTAATTGGCGATGCGCGGTGTAATTTAACGTGTTTAACGAACGTAATGCTAACGGCTGTTATTATTTTTAGTACGAGTACAATGACCGCGGCGGACGATAGGTGGTCAAAACGTTTAGCCGAATACGGCATATAATCTCCAAAAGTTTCTCCAAAAGACTCCAAAATAAATGTCAACATAAGAAACATCACACCTTAGCATCGATGCTTATAGTCATTTGTTGTTCGCAGATTGAGAAAATTGAACATTACAAATGCGTATAGAAAATATGTTTTCTTACTAAAGTAAAAGTGAATTTACGGGTGTATAAAATTTACATTAACTTACAGTCACATTTTGATATATTTCTTTTTTACGTAATAACTTGTGTCGTCCTTATTATCAACTTGAAGTCGAACGTTAAAACAATGTATCGACGGTAATTTTGAAGTGACATAGGACTACGTTTCTCGTCGCGGATCTGTTAACACGAATCCCACGATGTTCCTACGGCGTTGACGATCGGGCCGTAGAAACTTAAATCGACTATCGCCCGGTCTCTTCCAAATAAACCGCCTCGAAATTTCCAACGTCCGGATCATACATTCCGGATTGACGAAAGATGCACACGCGTACGTCACCACCGTCCGCGTCGCCATTTTCTCGCTCACCGTGCCACGGCACATTAGGCCAACATACTTAAAGCATCAGCGGGATGGTACGCGGTAATTTATGTGGCCATTAAGAATTATGAGTTTTAAGGGTCGCTCGCGTCAACTCTTTCGCTGTAACTTTACGCCTGTCGAGGCATACGAGCGCTTAACCGGTCCTGGATTGCCGACGTCTTCGTCGTTACCTACCGTGTGTGTCTTCCACCTTCATACAGGTTCTACACCCACGGAAATTCGAGTCAGTTTACTCATTCGATTCGCGGCTCCCTCCGCAGCCTAGAGCAACGAACGACGCGGCAATTGGGAAGTTTGGAGGGAGCAATGGCTCGAGGCGTTGGTTCCGGGGAATTCGCGCGTGCAATTTTGGGGAGGACTCGCTTTCGTAGAGGAATACACGCGCGCACACGCTGAAACGACGAAATTTCTGCGGCGAGTTTACACGGCAGCGATCGACCACGTAGTCGTCCTCCCCTTCCTCCACCTCCTCCTCGTCGCGTCCACTCCTCCTCCAACCTCCGGACCCTCCGCACTCACGCAAGTGGGTCACGTTGACTGCGCGCCGCAACGGCTCGCGGCTCGCCTCGTGGAAGGAAAAAGCGTAAGGCGCTCGTTCGCTCGCGGCGGTGTGTCTGGTGCCGCCACCCGCCGCCGCCTCCAACGTTTCACCGACGCAGCCTCGAGAGTCCATCGGGCGATTTCGCGAGCGCGGATGAAGGCGCGTGTACCGCCGGCTTGGCCGCACTAGAGCTGTGTTGTGCCTCCTGCGTTTCGCTTCTTGGCCTTCGCGTCTCACCTATGCTCTCGCCGTCCCCGCCTCCACCGTTTGCTCCTCCTTCTCCTGCTGCTGCTGCTGCTGCTGCTGCTCTTTTCCTTCCTCCACTCCTTTTTCCAACCGCTTCGGGATCCTTGAGATGGCCCGTCACACTCGACAACAACGTTACAGACGCTTCTTCACGAACGAAAGAAAGGTCCAGGTTCGTGTGAGTCTCCTCGCGAAGGCGCGCTACTTTGATATCTATTTTCGGGAATAGATACAGCTTGGAAAGTTCTCGGGGGCCTGCCAAGAAATTTTACCCTTGTCTCTACATTGGTTCTCGTTGTTGGGAACGATTGGCGAGGTTGTTTTTGAAAAAATTACAAGCACCGTGCGAAAATTTGAATCGTTTATCTTGTTTGCGCGTCCCTCCGCGATTCTTTCTGTTATCAGTGTTCAGTGACACGGATGCATCACTGGTAAGAAGAGATATTAACGAGGAGCGAAACGCCGAGAAAAATACGGAGAGAAATGCATTCACTCGTCTTTCCTCCGGGCGAAGAGTTCGCGATACACCGATCTTTTCCGAATCCACTCTCGCGGCGTGCTCATTAGCATATAAAGTACGATTGTATGCGCGAACGCGAAACGAGGAACGGGGTGTCGACACTCTCGGGAAAATGCAAGGATGATAAAATGCGCGCGCGTACGACTATTCGAGCGATACGAAAAAAACAAGGCGAATATTGAGCTTCGATATGGTTTGCTCCGCCGATTAGTTCGCAGTGTTTTTTAGAGGGTTTGGATTTTCCAGTGTTTGTCGACGTTTCGTGAGAAATTCGTAATTTTGTCGGTGACGTTGATCAGGCGGCCGAATCCGATTGGGAAAGTTCTAGAATTTTCTTGAAGGATGGGTTCTACGAGTTTGTCGACACTTACGACACCAAAAAAAGGTTTATCGACGGAAGAGTTCGTGGGTCGAGACGAGCGCAAAGATTGCATCGTGAGAGGTACTTTGCCATAGTCGAAAATTGTCCTTGAGACAAACCTTGAATCTGGTAGACAATACTTTACGAGTTTCCATTCTTCGTCGAACGAGAAGTTTTCCAATAATTTTTATTCGATAATTCCGAGAGTACAATTGGATAGGGGGTAAAGTATGTTTGAAAGTTGGCCAGACGCGTAAAAGGGATAGAATCGAATGCGTCGTAAAATGTGATTGCATCCGATACAGTTTATTGTCCCTGACGATTATAAATTTGCCAGAGTTTGCACGAATCGTATTTTGTAAAACAAAGCGAGTCCGTTACTGGTAGTCGATGGTTGGTCGTTGTTTCGAAATCGAGAGACGTGAAAATTTTGAATAACATTTCACAGGCACCAGTAAGTTCTCTGCAGGCGGTACAAATCGAACCGTCAAGAGCCGCACGGACGATTAATTAAATAAGATGTGGATGCTTTCGTTCGGTGAATTTGAAAAACGAATTGAGAACGATGTCCAATTGGCATGTAAAACCATTCGTTAATTTACCTCCTGTTTTCACATCTCGGACATTTGACGTGTTACCCAGGAACGGTATCATCCGGCTATCGAGGAATCGGCTGCTCAACGATAAGCGGAAATTGCGGCAAGTTTTTTATCGGAATGAGATTGAAGCTGCCGTACACGAGCGCATCGTTGAGAATTTTAATATTCTCTTCCGCGTTCTTGCAACTTTCTTTCAATTCCATTGCCGATGGAAAAATCGATATTTGCCATGTGTGATTTGTGGGCGCGTTCGAGTAGTAACTCGATATAATTGGAAAGCTATTCGATAAGCATTAAGAACCGCAAGGAAGAAATTCGATAGCCAAAGATCGTTTAGCAACAATGGCTGGAAAGTGGGGGTATTTCTGAGTGGTCGGCACTTCCGTATGGTTTCTTATATCAGTCGGCCCCGACTGCTTATCTCTACAATTTTGCTAACACGTCAACGAAATTAACTTGGGCGAATAAAAAAGATCTCGTTAAAGATGCGCTCGTTCCATGTATAATATCATTGTAACAATAACGATATTGTTATCGGAGGTACGTAGTCCCGTTTGCAAGACGTCAAACGCGATTTTTAATTGCAGAGTAATTCACGTACACCCGTTATAAAATGACTTTCGTCCTAGCAAACTCGAGCGAAGCGACGAAAATAACGCGGTCGTGCATTTGCATATTTATGGAACCGGTAACGTCTCCTACCATCTTTGGATATTTATGTAGCAGCCAGCCAGAGTTGAACGTATTCGACAATCGAAAGGGTGGACGAAAGGAACGGTTCATCGAGAAGCGAACGTTTTTACCAATTCATCCCGTAGGAACGCTTAATTATTCTCTTCCAATACGGCTCGTGTCTGCGTGCCCCGTGGCGTGTAACGTATTGTTCCACCGAGCGGCGCCGTAATTAATGAAGCGCGACGTTTTAGGGCGTTGAAGGAAAATCGGCGGGTGCTTTGAAAGTCGTTCCGTTTGAAGTTTCTATTACTGTACGCCGATATCGGTGATCGCAGTTATCCCGAAGGATTTTGGTCATGTCACAGAAAGTATGAAATTTTCTCAGTCGCGAATATATCCACGTGCAGTATTGTCGGTGAACAATTTTTTATTGTACTATACAAGGCTGTCAATTCGTACTAAATTTTCAGGTTTCGCACGAAAAACGCAACGTTTTCTTAACTCTTTGAGGCACGAACTTTGAAAGAAAGACAAAACCCAGGCGCACAGAATTTTTCTTAATATAAAAAAGTAGAAAAAATGTTCATTTCCATAACTTAACGTTCATGTATAATCAGCAAACGATACATTTATACGTATATGTACACACGCACATATATGTATATGTTCTACCACTTTTCGGGAGTGTTCAAGAATAAGAAACAAATCGTATGGTAAAAACATCCTAGATTCTCAAGCGGCGTCCTAACGTACTAAAATATACACTTAGTATTAGATAGATTTGGTACGAATGTACTGACATTGGCAACGCTGCTCACATGCAAAATAAAAAATGCCGTTTTTTAGGAGTGATAAATTACTGTCATTCGTTCAATTTTTGATCTCCGTAGAATTACTCATCCGTGGAAATACATAGTTCCAAATAGGTACCGCAATTAGAACGTGAATTCAATTGTGCACCGAATGTTCTCTTAAGCCATGTCTAATCTACCCCAAATTATGCCTCATTGTTTGAAATCCTTTATTTTCACTTTTCTCACCTCAGTGGAATTTCCCTTTCCAGGGGTCGATACTTAGGATTATGTATTGTTTAGGGAGACAGTGATCAGGAGAGAAATCGAGAGAGAGAGAGAGAGAGAGAGAGAGAGAGAGTCCGATTAAGCGTAGAGAGAGAGAAGAAGGAGACGGGCACGTCATGCGGCGGTTGAGGGGAATGAGAGCCTGAGGTATATTTTGGTCGGCCCCTCTTCTTCTCTTCTCTTCTTTCCCGTGCATCAGCTCGAAAAGTGTGGTGCGCCACTCCCAACGATGCAGTCGACGTTTTCAGGCCCCCAGGGGACCGAGGAAAGCAGCGAATCCGCTTCCATACGGCTACAATTGGAGATTGCCCCGTGCAAACATAGGCAAAATAGGATCAATTTTAAATTAGATTCCGCAAGAACGAACTTATATTTCTGCATGGCGTTACATTGTTCCCCGTCGCGCAGGATTTATCATGCATCTTTCGTGCATCTGCTCTACTCAATTCCACACATTTTCTCTCAGGCTCGCACTCACCGATCTATCATTTTAATCGTTTCACGCTATGTTTCAATCGCACTTCACACAATCGTTCGTACCTCGCACTCACCGAGATCACTCCGATCACCGGTCCATTACCGCACAAATGGGATTCGATGCCGCAGGACGAACGTACATCTGCGCACATGAGCCCGCTCGTTAATGCGAAACGGTAAAAGTGGACGTGCGTTCGTTAAAATTTAACTTCGATTTCATTCTCTCGTATGAGTATAACATCCGACGGAGAAAAGCAGGAGCGCGGTAATTCAATTTCTCTCGCGAGACGCTCGCATGGGATTTTAAACGGCCCGGAATTTCGACAATGGATTTTCGTGCGCATGCCGCTTTGCACACGGTGAGAACACGTTCGAACTCGGGGGGAGAGAGAGAAGAGAGAGAGAGAGAGAAAAAAAAAGGAGATGAAGAGTGTAGGACGGAGAGAGACGGAGGAACGCTCGAACGCACTCCGCGTTCGGGACAAAGAAGCACCTCTCACCGCTTTTGTACCCTACCCCGTCCTCCTCCTCTCTTTCGGCCTTTACCGTGAGAGGTAAAAAGGAGCTCGAAGCGTGAGATGGAGCGAGAGGCGACGAGAGAACGAAGATAGAAGCTGTGGAAAAGGGGGGAGCAGATGAAAAGCTGGAGAAGGAGAGGAAATCGGACGCGACCGAATGAGAGAGAAAGGGTTGAAGAGCAAGAGAAAGACGTAAGAGGAATGCGACGATAAGCGAGCGGAGAGGAAGAAAAAAGGGGCAGGCAGGACGAGCGTGTGACGCGACTCGTGTCCTGCTTGGACAAGACAAGAAGGAAGCGTCCCTAGAGTCCTTTTCAGTTGACAAAAAACCTGGAAGTAGCTTATTAGATCTACGTGCTTATTAGATCTCTAGAACTGTCGTATAATGATTTGAGATCTAATTTTATGGGAAAACGAAGAGTCCTTGGATGAAGAGAGCACGCCATAAATTTCGATGCGTTTGAATTTTTCTCGTAGAGTCTTTACTCTGTAGAGTCACAGTACCTCTCGATAAGGATGCAAATGAGGCCACGCGTCACAGGGCGACATCGTTGACCGTGCAATTTACAAACAACCACCCGAGTCGAAAAGGTAAACAGATTTCGAAGCTCAATTTCCATCGCGAATATTTCGAGCTATACCGACGTAGAATGGTGTTAATAATGTGCTTACTTGGTTCATAAAGAAAAGAAGAAAAAGGGAACATTGGATATTTATTGAGCCATTCGCGGATTTTCCCTTGAAAATACAAAGAGCGGATGTTCGTCTTTTTCGCGATACGTAAAGCTTTTACGACGTGGTAAAACGATGTTTCCCGATAACACAACGCTCTTCCTCGGGAAATAAAGCGTGGTGTTATATTCGTTTAACTCTTTGCGCTCCGACGTTTTAACACGGCTGTGAAGAAAATTAATAGACGCATCATCTTTGGTCGACAAGCGTGCTTGGAGTATATCAGGGAGTATACGAAGGGTTAAGTTCTCTTAAGGGGATGTTGGAAGACAACTGTCGTAAAAGTACATTATTCTAAAGAAATCTTTATGGAAGAAATGAATTTACTTTTTTACGGATTTTTTAAACACATTTCCTGTACACTTTTAACAAACTAATCCAAAGTACAGGTCCTATACCACGGTACATAGGTTCCTAGAAAATGTCGTGTTGTGTGAAACCGTGTTATCTGAGACCCAGAACCACTACAAAAAGGGGGGTTCCGTTCCAAAATCTGATTAAGAACAAACCATTCTTTTTTAATTCCATATAAGCAATGTAGTTTTTATTAAATATATAAAAGTACAGGTAACCCTCCTATAACACGGTAGTTAGGTTCCGTGTTGTGTGAAACCGTGTTGCATGAGACCCAGGCTACACGTACGGTTAAGGACGTACATACATATCCGCAACGCTGTATCTTTAGGACAGCAAGCCTCGCCGCGGCTGTAGAAGTACATACAGTGTTGTATGTACAAAGGATTTGCAGTTTTCTCATCACGTTATAGCGAAACCGTGTTATAGGATGCCGTGTTGTAGGAGGGTTCCCGCAATTTACGAATCGTGTTATAGCGAAACCGTGTTATGAGATACCGTGTTATAGGAGGGTTACCTGTATGTATACCTCGGCTGCAATCGCATGTTGCAACAAATAGGTACAGCGTAAAGAAATAATGTCGCAGCTTACAGTATGCTTTTTCAGCTGGCGAAAATAGAAACGATACTCTTATCTATGTAAAAAAGAGTAATAAATGACAACTTTAGCGTTTTTACGATTTTTCCTGAAAGAAAATGAAACGTCGTTTGTTAGGCACTTTTTTATGCTGAATCTGAAATCTTGTGACGTGGTCGTATCGAGGAATTGGCAAGGCTAAGCGGGAAAACAAATGCATCTCCATAAGTCGTAACGAGAAGCTCGATGGGCGAAGCGATGACTAAAACTCGAGGTTGTTTTTCACGAGGGTACCGTCAACGCGAGCCTATCCCGTTAAATACGGACGCCAGTCCGTTGCAAATGAAAAATCCATTCTCGTCTCCTTTCCCTCTCACGTCGTCGACCTACCTCTAGCTTTAGTTCTCTTTCGTTACCCTGTGACGAATTATTTGGCGAGGGTGTCTCTTCACCGTCAGTCTACCGCGACGCGAGTGTGCAACTGTCTCTGTAAACTGTGCATCACGCTTTTCTTTATAACGTTGGAATAGAGTTATAAATGAATAAATTATAATTTATTTATACATTCTCATGTGAAGCCACTATAGTGTATTGTTCCCTCCCGTATTATTTTAAGGTAATTTAGTTTTTTAAATGTATTAAACAAAAATCAATGCTGTAGAAGTACAGAGTTGTACAAAGGTTTTCGTCATATTCTTATCGTATTAGAGCGAAACCGTGCTATACGAAGGTTCCCTCAATTTTCTTATCGCGTTAGAGCGAAACCTTAAGTTTCTTAAGTGTTGTAGGAGGTCTATCTGTACGACGGAACTAACAATAAGTGTAATAATTAGGTCCTCTGGATTGAGAGCAATTGCCCTTTTTTTTTCATTATTTACTTATTAGAAATGTCTTTACCTACTAATCCTAGAAAACTCATCGACAAGTAATACGTAAAGAAATCAAGCTTTCGATCAATGACACATGACTGACGATGTAACAGTGAGGCATCCCCTTGTTCAAATATGCAGAGAATCAGTATCGATCCGATCGATGGACCATTACGTCACTCCTCGAAGAACTTGCGCTCGCTGCACTCTCACTTCCTCTCTCTCTCACTCGCATCTACGCAAGGCACCAAGAATCTCGCCTATTTCCAATAATCTGGCATTATGCCGAGCATTTAAATATTCCTGCAAAGAATTCCAATATCATAAGCCGTTCGAGTGAAATGCGAGAATCGTTCGCGTCGCTCTACCGTCGTTGTCTCGGTTCGAAAAGTCTCCGCAAGCTGAGAGTACGCGTAGGCGACGCGCTCACAGCCGGCACCGGTTGTTTGCGATTTTGAGCGCGTAAACGCGATTCCAGGAAGCGGAGGAAAACACAGCTCGCGTGCACCGGCCAACCCCGAGCGCACGGTGTGAATCACGAAATTTTATGCATCGATCTACCGACAGTTCGCGCGTGTATTGTTCCTTTCGCGGGGCTTCTGCTGCATCCAGGCGTGCGCGACAATGGATCGGGAAATTTCATCGTAAAACGCGCACGTAGAGTCTTACTTTGTGTGCTTTATTGAAATTTCTTTCACTTGCGAAGAAAGGGGACGCGGAGGACAAAAGATCCACTTGCAAAGGCGTGGAAGATGGAAAGTGATTGGAATGCGTGGAGAATCGTGTTTCAATATCGTCGTATTGAATCAGTTCGTTCGTCGAGCTTGTGAGATTAGGTTTAGGTCTAGGTCACTCCTGGCCAACCCAAATGGTTCACGGGCCACTTTGATGACGCGTAACGTTACAGCGGGCCGCACTCTAGGTAAACATGCTTTTAAAAAATATAATACAAGTACAAAATGAATAAAACTTTATTGTTATACTATGATTCGACATAATTATCTCTCGTGTATTAATTAATGAGATATGTGTTTATCCTTTGAAAAAATGATAATTTGTCCGACAAAAGTTTCAATAGAAATATAAAATCGTCTGGCGGGCCACGCTATTTAACGTGACAGGCCGCGTGGTGGTCAGACCTTTCTCGGATAATTTCTTTTTATATCTTGTGCAGTTTCAGTTTCTTTCCCGTATTTTTCTACCCTAGTTTTTTCGCCTTTGCGCGTACTACATCCATTATCGGCTTTTCTAACTCACGCGTATTCAATTATGTACAATTCAATCGCGCTTGTAATTCACCTCTCTGTGGAGCGTGTCGCTATGGGTGAAAACATAAACGGATCCGATGTTTTACGCACGGCGCATTGACCGCTGAAAATTTCAATGAGCCGCGCACGCCGCGGATTATTGGAGTAATTGCACAATTAACGAACCGGCGAGCGCTACCGAATTATTGTTTATTAACATAGCCAGCTCGAACTATTGTTTGCGCCAAACTCCCCTTCACTTTGTACGAATTTCGCGTTTCACTCCGATTGTGATTTCAGCCACTCTTGGCTCTCGCGGTAGGAAATTCGCCACGTGCGTGCCAAAGGTGGTGACGAACAAGGCAAACGGCGGCCCCACTAGCGGCGTATTGAAAATTTCAATATTTCGTGCGTTAATCACCTTATAAATAACTCTAGCGCATTCGAAGCGAGCAATTACGGATTCGCGCGTGAACGAAAATACCTGAATTATTATTCATGCCAGCCCACGCTATTCTATCTATCATTCTGAATTTTTGCCTGCTCGCACCCTCTGAATAAAACCGCCATTTCATTGAGCGCAATTTATCACTTTGTACGCGTCCGTTGCATATCCACCGTAATATTCTCGGACTCGTTTTGTACACATCTGCGAAAGAATATCGATACGCACGGAGCATTCCGCGAGGTTCATTTCAACTGGTAAACTCACGCGTCTGTTACGCTAGCACGCCCACCATCGCTGATAAAATTTTCATATAGTACAGGAATTTGTTGGTATTTTGTTGCTGCAATCCCGATTTTCTTGCTCAAACGGTTTAGCAGGAAAAGTGAATTTTCTGGGGGGTTTTATGTTAAGCCCCCGTCCTCCACTCGTGAAAAGCAGCTTGTCCATGGAATCTTTTTAAGTCCAGTTGGACTGAAATTTGTTGCTATTTAGTTACTTTTAGAAAATCGTACTCCCGATTTTATTGGTGGTACTCCGGGTGGTACTTTACTCTTCTCGCGCGTATCGTTAATTTTCCTCTTTTTTGATCTTCTGACATAAATCACAGGGCAGCAAAGTCGAGAGTGGGTATTTGGAGAGCAACAAATTGTAGAAGTAATTTAAGACCAAACGGAGAAGCTCGGGGGCTCAATTATTGGTGGGGTACTTTACTCTTGTCGTGCTCCACGGTTATTTTTGTTTTTTTCAATTTTCTAACATAAAACTTCGAGCTACAAAGTCGGTAGGTGGATTTGCTAAGAGCAACTAAATAGCAATAAAATCCAGTCGAATTAGATATAAAAAAATTTTCCCGGGAAACCAGTCTTTCGAGAGTGGGAGTGCGAACTTAACTTTAAAGGGTCGTTTTACTTTGTAAGGTCAAAAAAACCGATTTTTTTTCCTTCGCATAATTTTGAAGCTTCATGCAAGTAGATTATAGTGTTAAAGTTACAAAGTCGAATTCGGAAAATTTGTGGAGTTACAAGCAATTGCTCATTAATTATTAATAGCGCCGTATATACAGGTAGCGCTGTTATTAATTGGTTCGCGACGAGGTTCGCGATAAGTATACAACAATTATATTCTACTGTTTGATCATGCTTCATGCTTGCAAGCTTCACGACTGAAAATCAAAGATCCCTGTACATCGTACAAAAATAATACTTAAAATTTTAAATGCGTTTTTCTCGAAACCATGTTTTTCGTTACTGCGGAAGTGATTGAAGAAGAACTACTGCAGATATCGCTTTCTCATTTTACCAATTTGTAAAGTACACTTTTCTTCATAGAGTAAACTACAATCAGGCCGATTCAACGATACGTCTTTTTTCACTGCAAAAATAGTTAGATAATTTTAGGCCAAAACTTTATTTTTTTTCTTAGACGGCAGCCATTTTGTCTGTTTTTTTTTCTATTTCTCTGATGTAGTCCACTTTGTGCGGACAACAATTTTAAACATAAAAACACTAATTTCGTTAGTTTCAGTCTATCGTAAGGCCCGGGAGAACTTCCGCAACTAGGCCATGTCATCGCTGCACGAGTTATTTGAACAATATGAATTTCTTAGTTAATATAATTAACTCCTCATGAAAAAATTTTAAAACGTCAAAGATTGCAGAAATATGATACGATAAGAATGGTTTATGTATCTTTTTTACTTTGCCAGAAAAGAAATCACTCGAGAAATCACAAAAAAATGCTTTTTTTTCAGATTATAAAGTAGAAATGATCCTTAAGCTAGCACCCCTACAGAAAAATAGCTTTTTTTGCTAAACCGTTTGAACAACAAAATCGACATTGTAGCAACAAATCCATCTACCGATGAAAATTTCATTGGCAATGGTAGGGGTGTGGGCACTAGCTTAACAGACGTTAAACCCACGCGTCGAAGGCAATATGCAGCAAATTCATAGCCCACTCGCTCGAGCAAACGCCCTACGGACAGGTGCGTACAACAAAGCTCTTCCACCTTTGCCGAAAATGAATTGCAGTTTATTAAAGTTTCATTCTCGCATTCCGCGCTGTTTCAATAAAATTCCCGATCAGGTATTCGCGATCGAAGCAATAATAAACTAGGGGGTACAGTTCCCTGCGCTTTCGCTTACAATTAGTTCAAGCGCCAACCCCCTCCAGATCGCCGCGTTGCTCGCGCTCGCCTTACCGGGTGCAGAAAAGCCTCGCTTTCTGCAATAGGTACGATCGCATAATTCGCGCCCGCCCCCGAATTTCAAAGCGTTTCGAAATTGTGGGAAATTCAAGTATTAAAATATTAAACCAGGCCTGGGCAAACGCTGCTCTCGGTGCTCTTCAAGGCCACCGCTGGTCACCACCGAACGGAGGAGAAATTTCCTCTTCCACCTACCCATCGCATCGTGCTTATTTAGGATACACACGTGTACACTCGCTCATACATAGACGTTACGCTGTGGCTTCGGGACATGGCACGTGCGGACCGATAAACAAAAGATGCCGGACAGCGCGTTGGGTAGATGAAGAAGGACATTTCTCCTCCGTTCGGCAGTGGCCAGCGAGTGGTGGCCTTGAAGAGCATCGAGAGGCAGCATTTGCCCAGGCCTGAGTTATAGGACGGCCCAGATTACCAACAAACAAATGCAGGGCGCGGTGAGGGGAAAGACATAACACGCCGGTGCACGGCCGGCTTCTTTTGCGTAATAATTCCTCGAAAACTATTGCGATTATCGCAAAACGGTACAGGACTTTTATGTTCAGCGCAAGCCGCTCTACAGGGTGGTCCGTTATAAGTTTACGGGAAGAATAACGCAAAAGAAGTCGCAAGCGCAGCGGCGTCTTATCCTTCCCCTTACCGCGCCCCGCATTGGTTTGTTGGCAAACTCGGCCGTCCTACAGCTCGCAGAGGTTCCAGCGTTCCTCCCACTGCTGTTTTGACCAACGCCCATTCCTTTGATCTTTAACAGTTAATATCTCGATCAATATTGTAAATTTTGAATAATGGACCAGGACTTTTGTGTTTGTTTTAAGCCGCTCTATGGGCATGTTTGCTATGGTAAGCTTATAACGGACCACCCTGTATGTCTCCTCTTCTTCCGCGGTTGTTGGCCAGGGACACCCTGTATGTCCATTTACAGCAGTGAAGCTTGATGCATGGTCATTTTCAATCATTTAGAAATGACACACACACACCCGAACGGTTTTCGCGATGGCGATCGCATACTCCCTTTACGGTCGTGCCAAATAATTGTTCTTCCGCAAAATGAAAAATGTCGTTTCTCCGTGGCGTAGCATTTGTTTCGTGACATTCGACGGCTGAAAGAAAAGAGCGATTGGACTCGAGAGACTCGATTGATGACGAAGAGACGGGAGAGAAAGGGGAAAGGGAGGCGCACGATACGAGATCGAGAAGGAAGGGGCGAGCCTGTGGATGCGAAGCTTGCGCGGCCGTGCAACGCCCCGTTATAATCCGTCCTACGACACGCTTCCTACGTACGTGCGCCAGCCAAGCTGCAACTTCTTTCCGCCTGGCTCCCCCATCGCGCGCATTTCCGTTCGGCTTCCTCGCGTTTTCGAGCGAGACGGACCGCTACTACCATAGACATAATATACCTAGAACGCGCAGTTCTCCCAAATTTCAGGAGTGGGGGTAGAACTCACGTAGAAAAGGATGCACTCTGTTTTGATGTCTGTGCTCTCGCGCGAAGGGTAAACGTTTAGATTGGCAACTGTTTTCCCATATCTCCGTCGCGCGAGAGCGAAAGAGAACGTACAGAGATCAAAACAGAGTGCATCCTTTTCTACGTGAGCTCTACCCCCACTCCGTCAACGCGCAGTCTAGGTATATTATGTCTATGGCTACTACCATCCCCGCCATTCTTTCGAAACTTCGTCCCTCCTTCTACAATAAATTTTCTTTCGCTTCTCCTGCTCGTTAGTCGTGTCACTTGAGACCAATGCGTTGTATATGTGCGAGTAATGTTCAGTTTATGCTTCATTCCGTTAAAATACACAGGTTTACATTTGGTCGTGAATCTACGACGAAACGAAGGGACTCTACGCACAGGTACAATCAGTAATTAATATCCGTATGCACCTCACGAGTTGCTTGTACATTTTGTACGACCGGAATTGAATAAAATGCACTCGTGGTCTGTCCATACTTTAAATATTTCTTTATTACGGGATAGTACTGACTACAGTACTGTACAGGACGACGATCGTAGTAAGACTGTCCGAAGGGTAGGGCTGTGCCGTACGCTCATGGCCTTTTGTTCAATTCACTTTGCAGGTATTGGCGATAAGGCCTTGAGTGATGGAAAGAAAGATCCCTTGAGTGGGCCTACGGCGAATTTGGGCGCCGATGGCGAAACCACGACATAACAACGCCTTACAGTTTAGTTAGCTGCAAATTGTTAGTGTTTATTTTTGTGAACATTAGTAATGGGATGTACGAACAGTTTCGTTACTGACTCTAGATTACGTTGCATCGTAAATACTTATTGGGGAAGGCGAGTTAGACAACACGATGAACGAACGGCGACGGGACAATCAGGTGTATGTGTGCATACTGTGACCTTATTATTAACGAGACATCTTAACTCTGATGATCGCAAAGATTTAACCTGGCAAACGTGGAAGCAGAAGAAGAAGTACATTCAGATGGAATTGTGAATGCGCGTGCGCACCTTGTAACCTTATTGTTAGCAAGAAATCTGAAGACCGATGGATCTCACGGCTTGAAGCCGGCAAACGTGGAGGAAAAAAGAGAAGAAGCAACAAACTTCGACGAAAGCGACACAAACAGGACGTTCACCGGTCTTTTTGCGTTTCCTTCTTTCGCTGTGAGACGAAATCAAATTTGTTCTCTCCCCTCGCGTCGCTTCGATAGCACTCACCCTGTGCCTCTATCGTTCCAATATTCTCGTCACCAGCTTCCGTCTCGTCTTGCGGCTTTCGTCGCCCGGACCAATCCGCAGCAGCATGGCCGTACGCGCGTGGAGCACGCCACGCCGACAACCTTTTAGTAAAGCGAATTATCGTCGCAGCGCCTCGAAGTTCGTCGCGTGACGATCCAACCTTGTCGCGACGACGCTTCGAGAGATAACACTTTGCCCCGTGCCGACATTGTAAGCGAAATACCCGCGCCTTTGTCTGTTTCGTTCGCGTGCGCCTGCATGCGCGCGTGTTAAGTGCCTCTCTCTCTCTCTCTCTCTTTCTTTCTCACTCTCATTGTTTCATCTCTCGTTCTCGTCTACCGTCCATCTCCAACGACGCCTCTCATCGCCCTGGTTCATGCTGCACTCGCGGGTCCATTCGCGGCTACACGTGATACGTCGAACGTTCAACTCGTTACGGTAATGTACAGTACACGAACTATACGTACATACGTCGCGAGAAGTGTAGAGGTCCTGGAAGGATACTTGAAATTGGTAGAGGTGTCACGGCACTGAAGTACTACGGAATTAACGCAATGCACGCGCGAAGCGTATCTTTACGCTTTTTGCAGTCTGTCACAGGAGCGTGAAAATACGTATTTAGTAGATTTGTGCTGGAAAGTATAGCGGCTATAAATACGATGAGCATTGTGAGTGTGTATGGTGTTTCTGTTGCTAGGCAACGATTTCCATTGTTACTTTCTAGAAATTTGGTTTGTCGAGTTATTTGGTTTTACAGTAGTTATCGATTTATTGCGATTTTACCGAATGACCAAACTCTCGCGAAATTCACGGGAAAACGCCAGCTACACGCGTAAGTCCGCGGCGAAGTATACCCGCATGCAATGTGTTAATACCGAGAAAAAAAGAATGTGAAAGGGACAAATTTGCCGTTCGATTCGAAACGATGAACGCTTCGCGAGTACACTCGCGGTAGCAGAGAAAATTAAATGCGTGCCCGATATCACGCGCGAGAAGCATCAAAGCGCTTTTACGCGGCTTTCGTTAAATTTCAGTCAGCCGGAGATTGCAGGCATTTCAAATTTCATCTCGCGGCCTTCAATTATGATACACCACGGCCGCGTAACGTTACCTAAATGGCGTGCCTACCAACCTTGCTTTATTTTGCTCCACTGTACCGAGCATAATGGCGCCTCGCGCTGTACGTCGTGTTACGTAATACACCTCATAGCGCCTCCGCTCCGATAAATTCCACGATTCGCGCGGCAAAGCGATCATTATCCACGTTAATGTTAAAATGCGCGGGAGAAGAAATTCTTCAGTTCGAATTTCACGTGTCCCTTACCACCGGTGCTCTTCCAGCACTTTCATAAGTGTATTAATCGGATGGCGTTAAAAAAACGAGAATAATACGTATAGAACATTTTTTTTTTTTTACCATCTTACAAATATAGCAAGAAGCATCGAGACAGAAGGAACGAGAGTGCGAATTTAAAATAAAGCAGACTCGAGGAAAAGAAATGGAGAGAGGGAGAAGAAGGAAGGGGCCTGCACTCGCGCGCATGTTCGTGTGCGACGTCTACGTGGTGTTGGTGCTTACTCGTACACGCGCGCACACATACACACACTCGTGCATTTCCGCAGAAGGAGAGAGAGAGAGAGAGAGACGAGTGAGCACGTGCCTACGTAACGCACGTAGCTGAGTGTGCGTCGAGAAAGACGTACGTGCCTCCAGGCCACTCGTGCATGGCCGATACATATATCGACGTCTTCTTCGATTCTCGTTAAATGTTCGATCGGCACCAGCCGCCCCCTCGAGCCACGCTCGCGCCGCAATTCGGAATAAATTTGTCCCCGGGGATAGGAGGGGCATCCGTTTTACTCCGAAAAAGAGGGGGAGGCGACGGCGGCGGAATTGAAATATTCGTTAGAAGCCATTCGCTTGTCCGCGGTGGATTCCAACCGCGTTTCCGCACTCCGAAGAGCCTCGCGAGACGGTGAAATGTTGAGTGCATTAGGGTAGAAATGAAGGAGCGTGCGTGGAGTATGAAGAGGATAAGCTAATGCCACAAGAGGACGAAGATAGATCGCATAAGATTTTAGGTTTCGTCTAGTAATTCGGCTGACCGTTTGAGTCCCAAGATCACGCTCTTCAGATTTCATGTCGAAAAAGCCCAGCACATTTTAAAGATTTTCGACAACTGTCCGTGCACTCGCAGATTGTGTCGAAGTAGCACGCTCAAATTTACTGTCGTACGTACATCACACAGCTGCTGTTTTTATGTAATTAATGCAACTAACACATTTTCTATATCCATTATTTTCAGCTATCGAGCTGGTCGGAATTTTACGAAAGTGAAACTCGAACGATTAACACTTTGACTGCCACGCTGATTTTCCGTGGAAGGCCCGTGGCGCCACAGTTTCCAGTTTTTAATCCTTTTTTTCTTGATAATATATGATCTTTTAAAGCGCTGTAAATTGCGATTAGTGTAAACTTCTTTTTCATGATTCTTCTGATGGTCACCGGTGACCACTGTGGCGCCACAGGAAAAACCGTGGCCGATCACACATGACCACCGTGGCAGTCAAAGTGTTAATTATTGCAATTGGAAAGATTTTATAATTGATAATTGTTAAGGGGATGCGCGATGATAGCGCTGGTTGGATCTGACGGCGAATTTTCAACATTCTAAGCATATTTTAATTCTCGTCGTATTCTTAATCGAGTAATGCCGTTATCGCATTTGGCTGTTGCCTCGTTTGCTGGTCTACTCGTTGGCTAAATGAAATTCTTTCTATTGATAATCGAATGTCGAACGGGAGCGATGACAATCCGAACGGGCGACGCACAGTGGGCCGTTTGACGATTCTAGCTGGACAAAAATAGGAAAATCACTTTTTCACGGAAGCGAATGACAATTATTTATTTCGATAGTCAAGACCTCAAAGTATCCTGGTATATGCAATATTTCCTCTGAATAAGTCGTTAAATAAATTATAATTAACATTGAAGTCAGAGTAAGACTAGCTAACCAAAGTAGTCGTTTCAAGTCACCTGCATTCAATCTTACACCACACAAGTGTTTGTGGGACGATAAGTTTCGTTGATGGCTCGATATATAAGTACAGATCTCTAGTTTACAAAACCTTTCGGTTTCTTGCTGTAACTCAAATGGTTTTCGTGTAGCACCATTTTCAATTGTTATGTGCAACTTTTCGTAATTCTCGTATATAATTAGACTTACAATTTGAGTGCTGCGGAGTTCCGCGATGGGCTTTGGTGCGTTTGAAAGCTTATTCCTTACCCTCTCGAATGCCACAAAATTTGGGTGCGGTCGCCTGCGGCTCCGGTTGTTATTTCAATTGTTATAAGTAACCGCGCGGTACATCCCATAGTATATCTCCAGAATTAATCAAATTCTGAAGAAACGGCTCATTGGATTGGAATAAAATTTGACAGATTAATCGAAGATGTACTATTGTGCTTATATTAAACTTTCCAGACCGCCATTTGTAGCCGTTTCAAAATGTCGGTTAATGATATTCATAGCAAAGTTGTATTCTCTTGAACTCTCGTCGGAACTAGACAAAAGTTGAAAGATACGTGCAAATTATGTCAAAAAGTATATTGTCAAATTTTTAAACTTTTGTCTTGAAACGACTACTTTGGTTAGCTAGTCTTACTCTGACTTCAATGTTAATTATAATTTATTTAACGACTTATTCAGAGAGGATATTGCATATACTAGGATACTTTGAGGTCTTGACTATCGAAATAAATAATTGTCATTCGCTTCCGTGAGAAAATGATTTTCCTATTTTTGTCCAGCTAGAATCGTCAAACGGCCCACTGTGCGGCACTGGGGTCGTAAATCAAAAGCCACAAAAGGGACATAAATCGAGGAATTACTGTATACATATATCAATACATATATAATATATCAATATATATATATATATATATACAGGGTGTCCCGCAATTGGTGTAATCCCCGCGAAAGGGTTGTAGCTGAAATAATTCTAAACACCAAAAAAAAAAAATTAGGGTTATGGTTAGGGTTAGGGTTAGGGTTAGGGTTAGGGTTAACCTTAAAAAAATTAGGGTTAACCCTAACCTTAACCATAACCCTAATTTTTTTTTTTTCCTCTACGGGCGCGCTCATTCGCCTATGTTTTTCCTTAATTTTTGAATTCTTAAGGAAAAACAGGCGAATGAGGAAAAAAAAAAAAATTAGGGTTATGGTTAGGGTTAGGGTTAGGGTTAACCTAAAAAAATTAGGGTTAACCATAACCCTAACCATAACCCTAATTTTTTTTTTTTTTTTTTTTTTTTTTCCTCTACGGACGCGCTCATTCGCCTGTTTTTCCTTAAGAATTCAAAAATTAAGGAAAAACATAGGCGAATGAGCGCGCCCGTAGAGGAAAAAAAAAAAAAAAAAAATTAGGGTTATGGTTAGGGTTAGGGTTAACCCTAATTTTTTAAGGTTAACCCTAACCCTAACCCTAATTTTTTTTTTTTCCTCTACGGGCGCGCTCATTCGCCTATGTTTTTCCTTAATTTTTGAATTCTTAAGGAAAAACAGGCGAATGAGGAAAAAAAAAATTAGGGTTATGGTTAGGGTTAGGGTTAGGGTTAACCTTAAAAAAATTAGGGTTAACCCTAACCCTAACCCTAACCCTAACCATAACCCTAATTTTTTTTTTTCCTCATTCGCCTGTTTTTCCTTAAGAATTCAAAAATTAAGGAAAAACATAGGCGAATGAGCGCGCCCGTAGAGGAAAAAAAAAAAAAAAAATTAGGGTTATGGTTAAGGTTAGGGTTAACCCTAATTTTTTTAAGGTTAACCCTAACCCTAACCCTAACCCTAACCCTAACCATAACCCTAATTTTTTTTTTTTGGTGTTTAGAATTATTTCAGCTACAACCCTTTCGCGGGGATTACACCAATTGCGGGACACCCTGTATATATATATATACAGGGTGTCTCAGACCACCCATACAATCTCTCGTGGGGACGTAGAGCGGCTTAATATAAACACAAAAGTCCTGGACCATTATTCAATATTCGCAATATTTATCGAGTTATTAATTGTTAAAGATCAAAGGAAAGGGCGTCCGCCAAAATAGCAGCGGGGGGAGCGCTGGTGCCTCTGCGAGCTGTAGGACGGCCCAGTTTACCTACAAACAAACGCGGGACGCGGTAAGGGGAAGGCTGAGACACCGCTGCACGGCCGGCTTCTTTTTCGTTATTCTTCCCCTTACCGCACCCCGCATTTGTTTGTAGGTAAACTGGGCCGTCCTACAGCTCGCAGAGACTCCATCGCTTCTCCCGCTGCTATTTTGGCGGGCGCCCTTTCCTTTGATCTTTAACAATTAATAACTCAATAAATATTGCGATTATCGCAAAACGGTACAGGACTTTTATGTTCAGCGCAAGCCGCTCTATGTCCCCACGAGAGATTGTATGGGTGGTCTGAGACACCCTGTATATATATTGATATATTATATATGTATTGATATATGTATACAGTAATTCCTCGATTTATGTCCCTTTTGTGGCTTTTGATTTACGACCCCAGTGCCGCACAGTGGGCCGTTTGACGATTCTAGCTGGACAAAAATAGGAAAATCATTTTCTCACGGAAGCGAATGACAATTATTTATTTCGATAGTCAAGACCTCAAAGTATCCTAGTATATGCAATATCCTCTCTGAATAAGTCGTTAAATAAATTATAATTAACATTGAAGTCAGAGTAAGACTAGCTAACCAAAGTAGTCGTTTCAAGACAAAAGTTTAAAAATTTGACAATATACTTTTTGACATAATTTGCACGTATCTTTCAACTTTTGTCTAGTTCCGACGAGAGTTCAAGAGAATACAACTTTGCTATGAATATCATTAACCGACATTTTGAAACGGCTACAAATGGCGGTCTGGAAAGTTTAATATAAGCACAATAGTACATCTTCGATTAATCTGTCAAATTTTATTCCAATCCAATGAGCCGTTTCTTCAGAATTTGATTAATTCTGGAGATATACTATGGGATGTACCGCGCGGTTACTTATAACAATTGAAATAACAACCGGAGCCGCAGGCGACCGCACCCAAATTTTGTGGCATTCGAGAGGGTAAGGAATAAGCTTTCAAACGCACCAAAGCCCATCGCGGAACTCCGCAGCACTCAAATTGTAAGTCTAATTATATATGAGAATTACGAAAAGTTGCACATAACAATTGAAAATGGTGCTACACGAAAACCATTTGAGTTACAGCAAGAAACCGAAAGGTTTTGTAAACTAGAGATCTGTACTTATATATCGAGCCATCAACGAAACTTATCGTCCCACAAACACTTGTGTGGTGTAAGATTGAATGCAGGTGACTTGAAACGACTACTTTGGTTAGCTAGTCTTACTCTGACTTCAATGTTAATTATAATTTATTTAACGACTTATTCAGAGGAAATATTGCATATACCAGGATACTTTGAGGTCTTGACTATCGAAATAAATAATTGTCATTCGCTTCCGTGAAAAAGTGATTTTCCTATTTTTGTCCAGCTAGAATCGTCAAACGGCCCACTGTGCGACGATGCGGCAAGGTATACGGTCCGACGAAGGCTCTGTAGATTATTGATTTCGTATTCTGCCACGAAGCACAAAGAGAGCGAGAGAATTCTTTAAATTCTTCAATTTCTCAATAGCATTTCAATCTTCGAACCAATCTCTTGTAATCTAATTACGATGCTTTAATGAAAGAATTTAAGGACATCCGATGAGAGTCCGATGAGAAAATTAGTAATGTCTTTTGCAAGTCTTCACGTAGATTCAATTTTTCATCGTCCGACATGGGTAAGGTGGTCGAATTTTAATCGTCAATCTACTGTTCTTGCGAAGAACTTTCCAGACGACATCGAAGATTATCTTTGTCTCGGTTCAGTTTAAATGCCATCGAACTTAAACAAATTAGAGTGTCGCTGTCAATCGTGCTAGCTAATTCCTAAAATGCACTTGGGCTCGTGGACGTTTACATGGTTATTTTACTCATAATACCGTTACCTTGATTATACAAGCTGATGTTGTTGTACACGCGGGAAAAGGTAAAGGACGGAAGAAGCGCGAGATATCTCGTCTACCCTTTCTCCTCCTGCTGTTACCATGAAAAAGGAAGAAAGAAAGATAACAAGGAAAGTGTTGGGCGATCGTGGTGCGCTACGCTGCCACCATAGTTATGCAAATACCATGCCGAATGATCGACAGATGACGAACGAGCTAGACGGACGCGCAAATTGTCCTTTCGCCTCTACCGTTCGCGCCTCTCCGCTTTCGCGTTCGTAACGGCTGCAGTTATATTTCCGGTTCGTCCGATTGCATTTTTTTTCCATATCTCTTCGTATCCTCGTGCTCTGCGGCCAATCGGTGGTAGGCGAAAATGACGCGAGACTGTGCGAGAACGACCACAGAAAGAAACTTGACGTGGAGCAAAAAAATTTGTCTTCGTCCCTGCTTCCCGGTCCCGTTTTAAGCTCGTCACTTTGGTGTGTCCGTGAGAATGGAGATGACGAGAGAAAGGAGGAGGAGGGTGAGAGTGAGAGGATCCAATCCGCCTGCCATGACGGCTTCCCCATTCACACCACGGAACCCGTAGGGCTTCTCCTCTGTCTTCCTGTGCCCGACCTCTCGAGAACAAAGAAACGCGTCGCTTTTCAACCGTTTTTAGCACGAACGCGACGTTTCCACCCAGTGAGACAAACATTTTTTCAATTCCGCTGCTACTAGTCTCTATCGCCTCTTTCTCACCCCCACCTCTTTTCTTTCGCGCTTCCTCCTTCTCTCCACCCCCCTTGAACTTTGCTTCTGCTCGTCGTTGCCGACGAATCGTGTCGTCGAGGGATCGCGCAAAATCGAGTCTACGGGTTTTTTTTTGGGAAACTTTGCGAAATTCGAAGCATTCGAATGCTCTGCTTGCCGGCAGACTGGCGGTCGACCGTTGGGACTCTCGTGGTTTTATTAAGGCGTCATATACACCTGCAAGATCTCAAATTATAGGTAATTCTGGAATTTTCTTTCGTTACGTTTGAAAACATCTTGATGCGGGCATGCAGGCTACTTTTAATGGATACTTTCAGCAGTCTGTATGAATTTTTGTATTACAAAAAAATGAAAGTCAAGTCCATTTATGATACGGTATACTAAGGTCTGCTCTTGAAGAGATGCGTCGCAGTAACCATCGCCAGTTTTACCCCGTTCATCTAAAATCATCGGTAATTTTTGTTCCTTTTCTTCATTGCACAAACCTCTTCGCGATCGTTCAGAATGGAAAAGAACTTATTCTAAAAGGAATGGCGACCGTTCAAACCTAAAGTTCGATTTTTTAGTCCGCTTTTTAGTCATAATTCAACAAATAATTTTCGAAAAAAAGAAACGAAAACTGAACGATCACGACGAGGATATTTCAATAGGGGAGGGTGGGGCATGATGGGGTTGAGGGCAAGACGGGGTTTTTGTAATAGCTTCCTCGATAAGTGCCGCAATGGAGCGGGAAAACGTTGAATTGTTTGCTCTTGCTATGCCAATCTGTGACAGTGATGACAGCTGTTTTCTGTCATTTACTTGGAGACTAAACATCAAAACGTGTATTTGTTGTTTGCTGATGTAATTTTTCAACGGATTTACATAAGAGCAGGTAAGAAGCGTAATTTTTTTTTCACGATTACAGAGTATCCTCTAATAAAGTATTTTCTCAGGAATACATTCATGTATGCGATCAATTGATTTAAAATATGTTTACATTGTTATGCACACTTGACCTGAAAACTGTCCCTTGGGGCAAGATGGGGTCCGAAGCTGTAGCTACCCATCGTGGACCACATCTTGCCCTACATTAAATATGTATAGAGTATAATTATATATATTTTATTAGAAACAAAACTGTCTCTATTGCATACACCAAGATGATAAGCATTAAATATTAACTATGCCCTAAGTAATAATAATAATTGTATCTTTTGTGTTTTACCTTTTTTAATTGTTTATATAAAATATACAAGTAAATTTGTCACCAATGTTTATTAGTGTTTCTAGTTACTTATTGAAAACCTTATGTTGTATTCGAGATTAAGAAGATCCCATCTTACTTCACGCCTATGCCCCATCTTACCCCTTGGGTAGGGCAAGATGGGATAGTTGGTAGGATCTACAAAAAAAATTTTTTTTTTACAGAGAATACTTATATTTTTAATTCCTAATTTTTCTATCAATAGCAGCTAGTTAGAGGATCAAGTTGCAATAGCAGCCGTTTCTATACCGCATTTCAAATGCCTGAAAAAAAATTAAAATACCTTAAGGACCCCATCATGCCCCACCCTCCCCTATAGAAGCTATTAAGACACCGCACTAAAAATGTCGTTTTGAGAAAAACACGTTTAAAGGTTGAAGTTATGATAATTCCTATTGGGAGCGGTACTCTTTAAATTCGCATAACTTTTTAAAGTTTGCTCGGGCGAATTTAATATCTTAGGGAAATAATCTTGAGACGTTGCACTTTCAGATTATGCAAATAAAAAACAAACTATTTTTGATGCTGATAGGTGTTTATAACCCCCCTAAGTCGAGGAAGGCCGGAGAGTAGTGAAAATGGCGGTTTAGAAGAGAAGACATGTTAGCTGTTGAGCTCTTCTGGAAAAAGCATGAAACAGGAATGTGCTTCGTCCTTGACGTATAATTTCCGCGCGTTTGCTCAACAAGTCTGTTCGATTTCATTCGCGCGATGCAATTCTGGTTCCGAACTTTTGCTCGGAAATGAAAAACCGTGAGCCACACCACGGAACCCCCGTCGCTGTGAAGCTCTCGCGC
Organism: Tiphia femorata; assembly: GCA_944319695.1. Lineage (NCBI taxonomy): Eukaryota > Metazoa > Arthropoda > Insecta > Hymenoptera > Tiphiidae > Tiphia > Tiphia femorata. Next base: position 11,684,584 of record OX090902.1, read on the forward strand.
GAACTCTTCCTCTCGACGAAAAAGCGGTCGAGGCCGAGGAGGTAAAGAGAAAGAGGAGAGAGAAAGGAGGACAGGAGATCGTTGCTGCTCCTGGAAAATTCCCGGAAGGCAACGAAAGTTTCGTTGTAAGTGACCTTCGGGTTCAACCATCCTCGTCGATTACAATGTTGTAATTTCGGGCCACCGCGTAATTCCAAAAGATCTTGCTTCGAGGTAATCTCGACGATAGAGAATCACAAAAGCAGAAGGTAATGTTTCGTTTCCTTCCACGTTTTCTGAAACCTCGCTCCGTACCTTATGGACGAAGAAAGAGGAGAAGGAATTCGTCTATTCGAAACGAGGAAGAAAATAGCGAATGGATCTAGAAAAGAAATTTCTCCAGTTCGAATGATAAAACTGCGAATGAAGAACGTGGTAAGATAAGAAATTCGTCCGAGTTGAAGGAGAGGAAGCGGCGAATGAGAAGGACCAAGAGAAAAGAACTTTTCTAGGTAGACTAGAGGGAGAATCGGCAAGCGAGAAAGGAGTAGCAACGGGAATATGAAACTCTTCTGGGTCGAGGAAGAAAGAGTAGACGTGCGAAAAGGATAAACCAATGGACGGACGGATGGAAGGAGAGGGCAGAGTGGGGTCGAGAGACTGGACGGCGCCTCTTCGTGCGAGTCGTAATCACCGGAAGTGGGAAGAAATCGTGTCGAATCATCGCGGAACGGAGCACCGAATGACGAGAGTAAGGAAAAGGCTGGCTTCTTCGTCCGCAGCTCCATGACTCTTTCTCTCTTCTCCTTTTTTTCTCCACCGATGTCCAAAGCTTGTTCTTCCAAGCACCGAAGTTCCAGGAGCCTTTTCAGACACGAGACTCGTTTGCAAAGACTCGTTCAACAGGGACTCGGTCGACCACGGCGACAAGAAGCGCATAACGCGGACCAGAGTCGGAGTCATCTGCAACGTTAATTTCGCTTTTATTCCTTTTACCTCCGTTCGTCGTTAATTTTCGATTTTAACCTCCTCGTGGTCCAACCTCAGCCGCGTCAAAAGAATCGTCCGAGTCGCAAGTAAGAAACAGATCCTCGAAGTAAGGACGAGCACGTTCGTCGTTAATCAACATCGTAAGAACTTGAGGTTTTTAATTCGGCGTTCCCATTTCTCTCGAACGTCCTCTAAATTCTCTTCTCTTGAAGCACGAAACACCGTTTTGCAAGTGGGTGCGCGCGAATGACGTCTACTTGGTGTCGTGGTGACGTATGCGACGCGATCACCTCCGCCAGTGACAAATAAAGGTCGATGTAATGCAACCATCAGCGGCGACGGTTTTATCCAATGATGCCAATGACACATAGCGCGTCACGTACGGATTCCGCAGTGGTTCTCAAGTGCCTGAGGAGAGCGTGCTCGGGCGGCGAAGGTGAGAGGAGAAGAGAAGGTTGAGGCCACTCCGGGCGCCATGTTGTTGCCGCGCTAAAGCGAGCGAGCGAGCGAGCGGGTGAAATGTCGGTGGAAGAGAAAAGCGACCTCGCGTCGAATTCTCAACGCATTTACTCCACGACGGGAAGAGGCGCTCGATCGAGAAGAAGAAACATTTGCGAGTCGTTCGAGTTGGCCAAGCTTAATGGAAGGTCCCACCTAAGGAACTGGTGCTAATCGAAATCGACGATTGCTCCATTTAGTTTCTCATTTCGCAGGTGATCGAATCGTCTCGAGGATGTTACCGAAAGGCGGTGCAGGTTTCACGCACACGTGGAGATCGAGGATGGAACGTTAATTGATCGTGCAGAATATACGAAATCTAATTCGAGCGCTCTCTCGTTCGATCTATTTCGAGAGAGTATCGCCTAGATACGCCCTGCTGATCCCTCCTCTCTCCGCCTCCTGGGGTCCTCCTGCTTTCCTCTCTACCTCCGCCACTCTTTCGATAGGGACATGGGCGTCGGCGGCGGGCCGATCGATTTCTTCCCCCTTCAAGGTCGAGCGCGCGCGATATCGAGCGTTATCCGCGTCCAAGATTGATTTGTTTATCGCCCCGGATTATGTAATGGCCGTTGCGTGCACCAAACCGCATTTACGGCGTTGGACAAAGTCCCCGGTTGAATTTCAGCGGGGCTCGTCGTAGGGCCCCCTTGTTCGCGTGCTCGTGATTCAATCGAACCCGCTGTCGGCACAGGTGAAACGCCCCAATGAGAATGGCCTGACCGTTAACGCGATCGTTTCGATTATTAAGGATTAAATCCAGCGGCGAGTAGAGCCGTGGCTGGTAATGACGAAAAAGGAGAGATTCAGGCGAACGAACACGCGTGAGATGGTAACGTTTGTCGAATAGAATGAGGTACGCTCTCTTGAGATGGCCGGAGAAAGCAGAGAATGATTTTTCGCCAGTTTCATTTTTCCAGCAAGAGAACTGACGCTCGTCGAGGGAATTTCTCCGGACGCGCGCATCAAAGACCTTCGGATAGCAAAGAACCTTTGGGTACTTCTGGTTTTAGCAGCGTGCGCGCGGGGCCTCTTTGGAGGTAGTCGCGAAACCAAGGGAATTTGCATAATGGAGCGCAGAGTGCAGGGTTGCACGTGCAGAAAGAAAGGCTCATCCGCGGCTGCGGTACAGGGTCTTTCGGTATTGATCCGCGGCTTCTGCACCGAGAGAACGTATAATGGGAATTTTCTTGTCCCCGTGGGTAACTAGACTGGAACAGACCTTCCTCTTGAATCCATTGTAACATTCGACGAATCGATGTTGCGAGCGAGTGAATGCGACGCGCCGATGGATCGACCTTCGACGACTTCGATACCTTTCGACAATAACATATCGGAATTTTTGGTAGGTTTGAAACTTCCGAAGAAGACGCGCGTCGTCGAAAATACTCGCGAGATGCATCGTATATTTCAGACAGTCGCGAGAAGTGCTAAATTAAATATTTTCCGTCACGAATCTTGGCGGTCCCATTGATTTTTCCGACGAGCGATAGTAATTTTCCGTCTGCATGGCATTTTAACGAGCTCGAACGATCTAACGTTTCGATAGATTCGGACGAGTCTTGATAGATATTCCTTGAACGTGCTGATAGAAATAGCGCATGGCTGTTGAACGTCTATTCGGAATCTCGATTCGACGCAATCGTTCGTTTAACTTCTGCGAATCTTGGTCGATCGAGAGAATGCGACACCGCGCGAAAGAGAGACATTTCCGAAAATACCGGTTCGAATACCGCACGGAACATTATTCTGGGAGATATCGATTCACGAGCGTGGATCCAATCGCGCACATCTCCACGCCCCTTACCGTTCTATTTAATAGCAACATTTCAATTTCACGAGGTTAATGTAAAAACTTGCAGAGGCGTGGTGTAATGTCGGCGGAATTGCTGGGGAGCGGGTAAATACGCCGATCGAATAAACAGGAATCTTTTTTGTTAAATCGAAGTGCTCGCCTTACGAGCTTGCGCATGCGCGTGTGATGCTTGCGATAATTAGCGAGGCGAAGGCGACCGAAGAGCGCGAATCATTCGCTTAAAAAGCGCTTACGCTACGATGTAATGCAACCCGTTATGCAAGCGGTAATGCGGATCGAGTATGTTTTGCGGCTTCGCAACGGTCGACTCAGGATTCGCCGCGCATTCATCGATCGGCGAAGATTCGCTCCATGATAGATCGTTTTTCGCCGACTTTCTTCCTTTTGTTCTAAACATTGGAAGGATGCAAAGAATGGAAAGTTTTTTTCACGGGTACGCTTAACTATTGAAAGGATCTTGAACGAGAGTAACTGTTCACGAGTGTTTCTTTCGTCGTTGACAGAACACTTTTTCACGTTCCTTGTGGAACAATTGAGGATGGCCTGCTTTTTTCTTAATTCTTCGCACGACAGACGTGTACTTAATTTGCAGTGAGCTTTCGGAGCTTCCGCGTCGACTTAAGAAGCGCACGTCCGCGACTGGCCCCGCGGTAGTGGAGCATCGCGGCTTCGACCTTCCTTCGTTCACGCGAAGAATATTTTATGGTATAGCATATGCGCACCGAACCCGTCTTGGACCTGCCTGAACTTGCGTTCGAAGCGATGCCCTCGCGAGGTTGTACCAGTAGCTTACCGCTCGATAAAAAGCATCGTAATAGTGGTAATATCGCGAGGTTCCATTCTATCGCGGGTACACGACTTCATTCGAGACAATGCGTTTTTTGTCCTTTCATTCGCAGTTCCTTCTTCAATCACTGCCTCGTCCTCGCCGCATCGAGCTTCTTCCCGCGTTTGGTTGATAAGCAGAGAAGAAAGCACCTTCTTTCTTCCGGGGACTTTACGGTGAATATCGACGTCTCATTTCCTTCGCTAGTCTCTACGGTTGGGGAATATACCTGCTTGGAAGTTCGTCACTCCATTATTTCCACGCGGGGAGTTTTCGTTAAAACATCGAACGAAAGGATCGCACTAGCCCCCCAATATTGAAAAATCGAAATTTTTCTTCGCGTATTCGTTTGCTCATCGTTTGCCCCCTCTTAGTTCGAAAGTTAAACGAAATTTACTTGGGGGGCCAACTTCACACTTGCCCCGCCCCCCTCCCCCAGGTAAATTTCCTTTAACTTTTGAACTAAGCCCCTCTTACAAAGAGTAACCCAAAAATTAGCCTGTTTCGTGGACCTCGAATTTAGGGTCAGAATGAATGGGAAATGAAAGTTTATGATGATAGATTTGCCGTGTAAAAATTTTAGATTGAGCATATGTCTCAAAGATATGGGGGGTCAAAGGGGGGATATTGCCATAATGAAATAGTAGCTATTTATGATGTTCCACGTATATTGAGACAAAGTAAAATAAGGAATATTATGACATTGATTTTAAAAAGACGTATTCTTTGGAATGTGAAATGATTGGAGTGGGTGTGCAGTGAACATAGGGGGAGAGGGGAGCTGGACGGAGTTGGGAACCTCACATAGTGCAGTAGGCCGAGTGGGGACTCCTATGAAAGCAGCGCAAGCACGTCATTTACTACATTCATTTGTTCACTGCACTCCAATCATTGTATATTACAAAGAATACATCTTTTCAAAATCAATGTTATAATATTCCTTATTTTACTTTGTCTCAATATACGTGAAATATCATAAATGGCTACTATTTCATTATGGCAACTTTGACCCCCCATATCTTAAGATTCAGACATATGCTCAATCTAAAATTTTTACACGGCAAATCTATCATAAACTTTCATTACCCATTCATTCTGACCCCAAATTCGAGGTCCACGAAACAGGCTAATTTTGGCCCAATTTTGGGGTTACTCTTTCAATTTTCCAATGTTGGGGGGTTAGTCTGAAGTTTGCCCCCTCCCAAAAATTAAATTTCGTCTAATTCGTAAAACGAAAATTCCAACGGGGCATTGGTGAGCAAACGAATGCATATTTTCAAATATTTTTTTTCACTTCACACGGGTCGAATGGTCCTCGCAGAATTTCAAACGCGCCGAGCGACGATGGGGGTCCTCGACCCTGACCGAGGTTTTCTAAATAGGATTGCGTTTCGCGGCACCGAAGAACTCACGCGTACTTTGTTCAACTTTGATACCCAGCGGCAAATTTCTCTGCCGTTAAAAACGCGAAGTCATCTTGCATCGTGCCAAGAAACATCCTACGCGGTCCACATTCGCTTTCACGCGCGAACCCTCGCACACCTAAAATTCTTACTCCCAAAAATCGCATCGAATTTCCTGCACCCGCGTTCAACGACCTCACCGAATCGCTGTCGCATAATTAGTCACACCGCCGACCGTTTCGAATCATCCTCTCTCATCCACGGCTCTTCTCGAGTTCCTCTACCAATGGATTCTAAAAATTCTCAAGAGCCGCGAATCAATCCAAAAATATCCCCCGATCTTCGCGAATGAGTTCGACCTTCGTGGCGAATAGTCGCTTAATATTCGCTCGCCCTCGTTCGTGGGAGACGGAGGAGAACGCTTGGCCGGAGAAGAGTAAAAGGAAATCTGGCGGAGCAGACAAGGGCGAGTAAGGAGAAAGAAAGAGAGAAAGAAGCAGAGTTGAGGAAAGAAGGAGTAGAAAAAGGGTGGCTTGTCGCCGGGGACTTTTCCGCGGTGGAATGTCGCGCTTCGGCATTCCTCTCGAAGCGTGGAGAAGCCGCGACTACTTTCCGCGATTTATGGCGCGCCCGCGCTTAAACTGGTCGTCGTCGTCGTCGTTGGCGTCGTCGTCGTCTTCCACCGCGTCCTCCACATGGTCGTCGTCGTCGACGAAGAGGAAGGCTCGAGCGCGCGCGATCGATACCGTCATTCGGACCGTTTCCTCCTTTTTTCCCTCCCTCTCTCCCTCCCCCCTCTCTCTCGTTCTCTCCTCCTTCCACTACCCCTTCTCGTCCTCCTCACCCTTCTCTCCGTGGAACCTAAACGCGCTGGAAACGTACGTACGCGCCGATTCCAAGGACGCTTCCGATGGACCAGAATTTCCACTTTTTACACCTGCCCCCTTGGAAATTCCAGTGGATCCCACGGGCGCGTTGGGCAGCGTCTAGTCCTTCTTTTCCAAGTTTCTGCCAATTTACGTGAGATATTTATTGGTATCTATGTGTGTGTCTGCGCGCGCGCGCGAGTGGGTGGACGCCCACGCGTTCTCCTCCCGCACTCGTGGGCGTGCGCGCGTTTCTCGTCCACCAGTGTGCGTTTCCGCACCCCTTGCTTCTTCGACATCTCTTCTCTCGCTTCTCTCTTTCGCTCGTTGAGCTCTCGTTCTCTTCTAGTTCGACCAACCCCTCCATTTTCGGCGTGTGCGTAATGAAAAGTGTGCCTATTCATTCGACGCGTGAAGATGTGTCGACGCCGCGTGTGTATGCGCTCTTTCCCTCTTTCTCGGCGAGTTCCGGCGCCATCGTCGTCGTTGCCACGCTCGATATTTTAAGTTCTACTGCCCGGTGCTCAACGCTTACGTGCGAGTGCCGCGAGGAAGGTAGAGTGCGCTTGGCGAGTCCAAGCTGAGATTCACTGGTGAGTTATTAGCTGATGGCTCGAGGACAGATATACGACTGGGTACATGTGCCACTGTCGTCGCCAAGCTTCCCTCTATCGAGGTGGATCGTGTAATTAATTGACTGATTAATCGATCGAGGGCGTGAGTATCGCCGAGTGGAACAAGAGGGTGAAGCCCCAAAGGCGCAGAGAATTATTCCAATTTGAATTGTTAAATATGGATAAGGGTTTGGATGTTCTGTGAGTTTCTTCTTCGTCGAATTCGACAGTGGTTTTGACTCTTTTCGAAATTTCGGTCCGTGAATGATAATGACCTTAGAAGGAATCGTCGATATCGTGCTACGTCGAATTGAAATTTATAGGGAGTTCTCCTATTGACCTCGTAAAATGTAGAATACAGGTTCGTCGAAATTTTGTGGAATCCTGTAGCGCTCGTCGAGAAACCACTTTCGTGTCCATAGTATTCCAGGATTCTCCACTGTAGCGTCGATACTGTCGTTAGCGTCTATTAAACCATTGATCTAGGACGAGAAAGGAGACACGCTTGACAGCCGATAGTGTAACCCTGAAACTTCCTTCCCTCGCTTCTCGTTATGTCCAAGTTACTCAAGCGACTCTTCAGACTAACGAGGAACTTGGAACACACGTTTTTGGCTTTGATCTTGATCAGCTAAGAGACGTTTCACGATGAACCTCACGGTTCTCGCCTTCTCATGCTTACGAGGAAGTCATCACGACTGTGAATCGTTGGCGATCGAGAAACAAATTTTCACATCGATTTAATCATCGAACGTCCGAATACTTTGATTAGACTTATCGATGACCATGGTTTTTACCTGATACTGAAACACAATAGAATTATTTTATTCGGGATTCCGTTATTCTACTTAACGTAATAGATTCGATTTGAGTGGAGTAGGCAGAACGTTTGTTAATATGCATTTGGCGTTGAATGCTTTAATATCGATGATCGACGAGGTATCCTTGTAACTTTACTTCTAATCATTATATTACGCAAATTTTCCATCTTTCATAAACCAAGCAGTCTAACGAACGCCATATTTAATAAGACCTTACATCGCGCGTAGGAAAAACGGAAATTATCCTGAATACCGAGTCCCTCGTGAAAATGGATTTAAGATCTCTTTAGCACGGATCTTGTCAAGAAGCAGGAAGAACGCGGTTTTCTCCTCGCAATTTCAATTTCACTCGTGCCGCGCGTACGCAGGTCGAGAAAAACAATCCCCGGGAAATCTCATCGACATCATTCGATGATGGAAAACTTCCTGGCGGAGAGATACGTGGCTCGGCGTGGTGGAGTGTGGCGCTGTCGTTGAAAACGAATCCCCCATGTATGATGCATGAGAGCCGATCTAAAGATTAATTTTATGTTAAGGTATTCATAGACGTCGATTCACGTGGAAGGTGTCGACTGGCGACGCATTGCGGTCGAGACGGACGTAAGAAGACGTTTGGCTGGACCATTCTGGCCCAATCAACTTCGAACAGTTTTCGCCGAAGTTCGTGATCTCACGATAGAGACCCGTCGATTCGCATTTAATCGTCAGTGACACCGTCCTTGGAATTTTCAAGTTTTCAAATGCCTCTTCAGTAATATTCGATGAGATTGGCTCGGTCGACTCTCTCGACGAGGGCACACTTATATTTTTACTGGGTGGATTTTCTTCCAACGATGGAAATGGGGTATCGAAGAATTTCCATGCTGATATGCACCTTACACGCGTTCATTTACTCCCGGCTCTTTCCGCAGCTAAAGTATCGTTCGAACGCACGGATATGTTTACAAGGCGCATTTGTCACGAGGATGTTAAAGCGAGTGCAACGTACCTCGAGGTGCCGGTTAAACTTTCATTCGTTATCGCTTTCATTCATTGTCTATTTATTCCATTAGATTTCTCGGAAAGTCCATGCCTGTGCTTTCCTCTCACAGCGCACAGGCCTGTGACCCGCTTCGCACAGTGCCCCCACCGTATTTCGGTACCAAGAACATTAATCTTTCGCAGAGGTTACTAATTTAAGAACGACATTCGCAAGCTTGTACGATGAAAAGATTCGGATCAGCGCGCGTCAAGCTGAAAATCGGGACTTTAAGGTCATTCTGCATTTTACGAGACCGTTCGATGTTCTCCACGAGCATACGCGGTCCCCCCTCCCATTTTACTGGAAATTATAAATTCCTCTTTAAACGTCCTGTCATCTCGTCGGCACTGCATCCACTCTCCATCCTCCTACCGCGTTACTTCAGCGTTAATAGCCGCGTCGCAGTGGCATCGTCGTCGATGATAAAACCCTCGACCGGTCTGCATCCTCGTAAATCCAATCGAAGATGTGCATCCCTTCGAAACGCTTCTCGCGTAGTCTCTACGTCGAGCATTATCACGCTCCACCACCTTTACAATGAAACCGTCAAACTTTCCTTATCAAAGACCCGTCTGTTCTTCGCTCCTTTACCTTCCTTCCTCTTCGAAGAATCTTCCCGTGGGATTTCCTTTCGCAACTCGAGTGAACTCGCGGTCATTTCTCGTATGCAAAAATCATACCGTCGCTCATTACGCCACGTGAGTTTTCCTTCCGCGCCAATTGGCGGGGATATCTTGCGACCTACAAATTTTTCCCTCGTTCTTTTTGCGAGCAAAGGGATGAAAAAAAGGGGTGCGGTAAAAAGGGGTTCGTGTCTGGTGGGTGCGTCTAACCGAGTAACTGTACCGTAGTCGCGTCGGGCCTCACGGAGTTACGAAGCATTTCACGTATTTACATCGGCGCTCACACCCTCGCACATCCGTCCATTACACGCGCGCGAGGAAGCAGTGTGCGTGGTGGCGCACGCGCGCACGGAATGGTATATCCAACGAGGCTCGCGCGCTGCTGCTGCTGGTGGAGGCAGGCAGGCCCTCCATCGTCGTGCCGCCGCCGTCGGGACGCCGAGCGGCGAAGCAGGGAGCAGAGGTGCTCATCTGCCCCTAGGGACTGCGCACGGACTGCCCGGGGGCCGTGCCTGAGCTGCAACGACTCCCAATGTGCCAGTGACGCTCAAATCGTCGAACGGAAGAGGAAGACTCAGAGTAGTTCGACGATTTTTCAATTCTCTCTCTCCCTCTTTCTCTCTTTTCACCGGTTTCGTACATTACACGAGGAATGTTTGTAGCGTGTAAATATATTATACGAACGTTTATTCGCGCTCGCACGTGTATCGATAAGAACAGGCGCGGCATCGTTCGCCAAGTTTGCGGTAGTTGGAACAATATTGGTCTCCGTGATACACGTCCAGTGTTACTCGTCCCCGAGTGGAAATGTTTTTCCAGCTCATCTCTCACTTTCACGAGCCGATGAAGGAGACGACGGCACACTGGAAAGGTATCGTTCCTCTCTCTGGTTTTGCGAGATTCGAAAATAGAAATCGCGGAAATGTCTCGAGGAATCGAGTCACTGCTGTCTCGGTGCGATTTATCGACGGACACCCCGGGATGAGTCAATTCTGTCCGCGTGGGTAATTAGCGCGGCTCGAGGAAATTCTACGAGATATCGCGCGCGGCTGTGAACGATTTTACGTACGCAAATCCCATTTGTAGTAGCGGGTACCTCGAATGACCGTAACGAGACGTGCTCGACGTGCAAGGCCTCCTCGCGACGCTAAAGCGATTCCCTCGGCTTTTGGTTCGAGCAGTGGCTCTCGTCGTTTGGTCGCTCTGTTTTTGTGTCAGACGAAAATAATGGCTCGCATTGTCCAGGGAGGATGCTTACCTACTTCTTGCGATGTCTTGTTTCGCAAGACGAACGGAGAAATTTGTTCGTCGAGTATGGAAAGTTGATTCGGGCTTGTTGATTCGATTAATCGATTTACAGGTGTCCGCATAATTCAAGACGCATGCGATCACGCGGTATTTTTAACCGGAGGTCGTTGAGAAAAATTCAGCCATTATCCAGGTCGAGAGACCGAAGGTACGGAGTTAAATAGAACTATTTCGAGGATATCGCATTGGTATCGGATTACCGATACTATTAAACGGAGAGCTTAAAACTATGCATAGCATCGGGTATTTCGAATCACTGATTTCACTTTAGAAGATTACTAAATGTTGCATGTCTGCGGATGCTACTACACCGTCGATATTTATCCCGTTTGGTTACCGAATTACCCGTAAATTGATACACACTCGGTTACTTACGCCTCATACGCGTAATAGCGTATTCATCGGTTTCGTGTTCTATTCGGACCTCGAGCTTGTAAATCGTAAACCGAAAACAAACCTAATTACAGGCTCTATTCTTCGACGTGCGTCGATATTGCAAACAGGATTACAACGTGTACACGTTCGTCGTACAATCGTGAAATCTCGTGAATCCTCGCACGATATGGTCGACGTACCCACAGTTTTGGGCGGACACTGAGAACGCGATGATCGACCTGTCACGAGACACTATCTCGTGATCGAAATCGATTTCTATGGACTCGTGAGAGATCAATCGATCGTTGGGATGGACGGTATTCTGTCTCTCCGAAGGACTCCGTTAATTATCGTTCTCCGGCAAAGTTATACATATACTTCGGTCGGTCGCATTCGGTGGATTAAATTTGGCGCGCGATAAGAAACCGATTACCCAATAATTTATTCAACGTCAATGCTCGTATCGGAATTAAATTAATCAGAATGTGAGTGACGTTTGAGTCCCTCGCAAGGTTATCGTGGCCGAAATCGTTGCAGAGAACGTTTTCTAAACGCTCATACATCGATGCCCTGAATAAAGAGAAAATAGATTTTATTTAATCGCTGTAGGATTTTAAGACATAAATAATGATGTTTTTCTGTATAAATAATTCGATGCCTATAACACAGGTTTATCACAGCTATCAAATCTCCTTACAATAGAAATAGATTAGAAATTTAGGAGGAATCCTTCCACAGAGTTGCAGAACGTAAGGAAACGACGAAGTGACAATGTTATTTTTCAAACTTTCCAAGGGATTAGGTAGACTGGCATCGCCGTAAATCCTTACGTAGACCCTATTTTACGTGATTCTATTTACCGCGGAATGAACAATCAATTTAATCGACCATATTCGCCGAACAAAAATTTTAGGTACTACTACTATCGTCGGGTAGACATAGGACGGATTTTTTTCTTATATCTGTAACAAAACAGAGGATCCACATCCGAACTTAATTCGGTAGTAACGGGGGCTGTGTTAGGCTACCTGGTTCGATCAATTGGACAGGGTGCAAAGGTTCTGAATCAAAACGGTCCTGGCTTGGTCTTTGTCTGTCCATTGGAGAGGGTTGGCGGAGCGCGACCTCGTCGTCTTGTCTCCCAGAACGTCTCTGGCACCTTCTCGATGGTTTTTGGTACGTCGCCAACGCGAACGGCAACGGCCACGCGTACCTACGTAAGAACGAGTTTCGTAGTCGCTGGATCGTGACAGCAGCAGATTTTCTTCTTTCAGCTTCGTTCCATCATTCACGCGGTTTCCTTTCTACGTTACGTACCCTTTAAGCTCGCCCTTTTCTCCACGGCATGACTCTCTTAACGCGTATGCCCTTTAAATAAACGCTCGTAACGACGGAACATCTCTTTCGATGTACGTGCCCTTTAAACGTACCGGTTATAACGATGCTACGTCTCTTTATCTTTCCAGGACGGTGCAGCATACGGGTTCGCCTAAATGGTGGGTCTGAGGGCGTTCGTAGGAAAGCATGAGGGAACGAACACCCTCTGCGGACGACACCCCCAGGAGGGCTCCACCGGCGCCGCCGAGAGGTGAGTTTAGGATAGTTTCTACTTTCTCATTATACCCGTGGGTGGCTTTAAATTAATCCCTCGATGAAACATCCGGATGTAGTTTACAAATTAATGGAGCTAGGATATCGATTTCATCGTACGCACGAGAGATTCTTACTTGTGCAATATTTGAATTATCACGTGGATAATTTTGTGATCTCGAGTCGTCGCGACTATTCGCTTGTCGGTCGTTGCGACTGGTTGGCTACTGACAAGGGACGAAAACAATGTCAGGAGATTCGATACCATTCTTAGAGTTTAAAAAAATAATAATTCCAAAGAAAATTAAAATATCGATTTTTTTTATACATATACATTTTAAGCAGCTCTTTCAGCTATTTTAATTTACTTAACTTAATTTGTACATTCCTTCAATAATAACGGGTAATTAAATGTAAAGGAAAAAATCGAAGAGAAAAATACAGAGGACGTCTATAGACGACTGTCGTAGTCAAAGGGATAAGGCGTATGTTTTCCAAACTTCTTTTGCGACGGATGAAAGAAAATGTAAGAAGGGCGAGAGAGTCGCTCGCATTGCCTGCTAATGGACTATACGTTTCTCCCCACCATTTCTGATGCTATCTCGTGTTACTTATCGCAATAAAGTGATAAGGCGAATTTGCAGACGGTAACCGCGGGTTCGACGTCGTGAATCGCAACGATTGATCGCAATGGAATTACAAGAGTTTCTCCAGGCACAGGTGCCAATCGTGTCCTATTCTCCAGATAGGAGCTTCTGGTTTTCTTCCAGGGTTAATTTCAAATCGAAGCTCGTTCGAGTAATTTTGTATTTTCAGAGTCAAGAATTGAGGTTATCAAATTGTTTCTGACTCGCCGTAAATTTGTCGAGTTTAGTTTTCGCGCGTGTGATGTTACGCGTGAGCTCATTGAAAGTTCCGTCACTTCTAATATTAAAATAGCTAGGTAGGCTAATGTTAATTCGGTACTATAAAAAATGTTGTGGAATAGTTATCTTCCATCGAAACGGGCGTGAGTTCAATGGAAGCAATGCCAAATTAAATTTCAATTACAAATATCCCAAGGCAGCTGTTCTCGACACGTCCTTCGTCACGCCCACTCTCAATATGTCGTTGCTTACAACTTTTAATACTTGCTCAGAATTGAACTTCTGTAATTCCAACGCTCCAATTGTTTTGAAATCTCATAGTTTTAAAGGGGACCTCCAGAGAAGTATCGGAACATTTTCTGCTTCTCTCACTTTTTGACATTTTGTGGTGAAAACATCCCTCGATGATTAACTTACTGTTTCTTTTCTGACGCATTTCTTATTTGAACAGAATCGTTCGGACAACATCAAACGATTTTTTATAGAATTTTAAAATTAGCCTATTCTAAGCATTTGTTATCTAACATATTTTTTATTTAAAACATTCAGAGGATTCGGATCACCGAAGTTCCTCTGGCAATCTTTCAATCCAATATAAGAAGTTTGAGAATGATATTGCTCGCAGAATACATAAAGATCAAAAACCCGGTCGCCGACTCTTATAATCCTTAGACGGTATGTAGACCACTAGCTAAGAACCCACCAAACTCGAATAATCCCGCACCATCACTCTCCGTCAACTAGTTCCCTGCCTCGAATTCGTTGCACTCACCACGAACTCGAGACTCGCGTGCGCCTGCGTCCAGGCGCGGTTGTGCAATTGTTTTTCAAGGCTCAAACGCGCGCTGCTCGTTTTACTGGCACTCGCGTACCACATATAGCAACGCGCGTATCTGATTATACGTCTAGTCGTGGCCTAGAGAGACCGATATCGACGGCTTATCGCGAGAAGGAGACGAAAACTATTGGCTCACAGGGGTGGGTGTTCGACTTCGAATCCTACGTGGGTTACATCCACCCGTAAAATTACAGGAGGACGCATGCTCGGATGAGCCGCTGACGAAATGTTTGCTCGCTTTTACACGCACGACAGAGAAGGCAAGGAATATCGAGGAACCGGGTACGGTGCGTAATGCGCGCACGCGAGTAGTGCGTGACGTTCACCGGTGCATTCGTGTGAGTCGTCATACAATTGCGGTACTCGCTAAAACACACGTCGCACACCCTGCTGCCACTGCCTTGTACGGCGATTTTTCGCACGTACGATGCACTGCACGACGACCGACGCGTCTTGACGACCGCGGTTCCGTCATTTTTTCCGTACTTGTCTTTACTTGGTGAAAGAATTTACGACAACTTTAAATACGGGCAGACAAGAGAAGGTTCCGAACCCGATAATTTAAAAAAAATTAAAACTTCGCGGCTGACTAGTTCACCCCAGGATATGCCGAGAACAATTTTTCTTATCGGTCCAAAAACGTCTTAACCCTTTGTTGCCTGAGCACTTTTCTCTGTAATCCGTCACCTAGAGCAACGTGTCCAATAGTTACTTGGAACTTAGATATTTATCGATATAGTATTGTTAACTGTAAATGTAATTGGTTCTGTACCGTCTAGAAGGCTATATTTCTAAACCTACAAACATTTAGGTTAGTTTCTTGATTCGCTGTAGTTTAATAACTAGAAAAATATGCCACTTATTTTTTTAATAGATAAAGACTTCCGTCGGACGATCGAGGTTTGAGGAATTTTTGGGTTGGCAAACTTCCTTTGTAAGAGAGAGAATAAATCGTAAAGGTAGCCAGCCGGCCGCATGTTATCATTCGGGTACGAGCGCGCACGCGCGTAGGTAGGTAACTCGAGATTATCAGGGTGTGTTCTACCCTACTTTTCCAGCAAATTTTAATAATGTTTGTGCACGTACGCGGAGACGTACACGTGGAATGTGAAGCAAAGAGAAGGAAAGAGGCGGAAGAAACATCGGACGAACCGAGCAGGATTGTGTAGGGCACAAAGGAGATCGAGAGAGAAGGAGAACAGAGTAGGAAGGTGGGGTCAAGTAGGAACTCCGCGTGGTACCGGTACGCGAACAAGCTCTCGGTGAATTGCGTAACGCATCATTCGCAAACCGGGTAATTATCTGTACAAACATGTACGCGGCGCATCTTTCGAAAGTGTGATGAAAAGGCGCGATGAAAAATAGTAATCGTCCGAATAATTTTGTCTGGTGATCACGTGCTGGAAGGAGAAAAGGCGGAAAAAGTAGGGTGGAAAAATATTAGGTGTGTCGGAAAGAAGCGAGTTATTTGACATAAGTGAGTTCTAATGTAAAATAATGGAATTTCTTTGCGGTGCAATTAATTTTTGAAAAAGAAGAAGTAAAGCGTCCAGACGCGGCGGCCACCGCGAATCGTTTCAAATTACACCCGATTTACTCGCGCGCCAACGGCAGTGCCGCCTTCTACGCGGAAGTATCCTTTTTCCGCGCCAACGAGGGTCCCCAGCGAAAGGAAAAAAAATCCTTGGACGCGGAGCCTCGCGGGCACAACGCAAGAATTGAAATCGATTAACCTCGCCGCGGTAAGTCAGGTGGTACCACCGGCTCTCGTCGTGGCTTTACCCGATCTTCTTCGATTCCTGTTCTCGAGAATATCTCTCTTGTCGATCCTAGCTCCTGCATTCTAGCGCGAGATAAGGAGATGGTCACGCGCGTCCTTCGCGTTTTCCATCGCCCCGAGGGGGAATTGAAAATTTAGCGGATAGCTTTTTCTCGAGGAGACGCGCGCGACGATATTGCGCGCCCCGTGCCAGCTGGTCTATCCTCTCGTCCTGAAAAGGACACCCCAAAGAAATCCCGTTTCACGGCTGGCGAGAAACGCTATTGATCTTGCGAAACTGCGCGGACGCGGCCCGTGATGCGATATGTTTTCTCGGATGTCAAGCCTCTTTTGCTATCCAACTCGACGACACCTGGCCGAGGAAAGAGTCGGTCGAGCCTCGTCGCGAAGAACATGTCGTAAAGTCTGCGCTCCACCCCATCGCGCGTCTCCTCGCACTTGCGAGCCGTCGAATCTTTCACTCGACAAACGTTTCCTCGTAGAACGAATAACAGAGAGAGATACTGGACCGTACTCTCACCCGTACTTTAGCAGCGCTCGGACTTTACGTGGACTCTGTACATATGCATACGCGTGCATGTTCGTGTCCACACATGTCTATAAAACGCATCTAAAGTCCGAGCGCTGCTAAAGTACAGGTGAGAGTACGGCCCACTGTGTCGAGAGAAAATGGTTAGGACAATGGTTGGCGAATAATGCCGTTTGGCACGTTGTTTCATTTTGCGGTTTGTCTCGCGAGAATCCGTACAAATGGTGCGTGAAGAACGCGTGCGTTAACTATACGCGAGATATAATCGATTGTTTCGTTCGTCGTTCGCGAGGATTCGAAGTCATTGCGCGATTATTGCAATTCTATCGAGAACTCTATCGACGACGGCATACTTCGTTCCTCGGACATTTAACGTAGTTAACGTGCAATCGGTACGATCGAATTCGAGGAACGATCCTCGCTCATTAAAATTCGAGTTGATTGGGACGCGTAAATTTTCGTTGGAACATTCGAAGGTAACTCATAACCGCGCGCACAACGGAGTAAATTACCGACGATTGTAATTCCCGTATTATCGGGGAGGCTGGGAGAAAGGAGAACGATCTTCCACGAATGTTTGCGGAAAAGCAATAAAAACGGCATATTGACGCTGCTCACTCGCGGCGCGTCGCCGATAAAGTAAACAAATGCGTGCATCCTTTAGCGCGCGAGTGCCGCGGCTACGTGTCGATGAATAATTTTTCCTTTTAACGATCCGACATTTCGCTCGATGCGCAATCTCTTTCTCATTACGGTCTGGCGATCCGTCGACGTCGCTTGCGGATATCGCGTAACAACTTACATAATCCGTCGCTTTAACATACAATTCTGTAATCCAATCGCGCGTGCATGGTTTTATCGAATCGCGGCGGACCACCGTCGCTCCTGCGCCGTCCGCCGCGCGCGTTGCATATGGAATACAGGATGTGGCGGATGCCAGGGAAACTAATGAAACCCAAGCGAGCGTCCATTCTACCCGCAATCTATTTTTGCGAATGGCAAATCTCTGTTGGCACGAAGAGCCCGCAAGTATTTTCTATTAATCGTCGAACGTGTAACAGAACACGGTGTAAATACCTGTCGATTACCGAGTGAAAAATTGCAATACACAGTTTCATTTTCGACAATGCCGAGTATCGATTCTATCGAACGGTAAGCTGTCGTTACAACCTGAATGCGGATTATCGCGTAACGATTAGTTTATACGTAAACATTGCGTTCGAGTTGGAGAATGTTTCGCATTATATCTGTACAAGAATCCACGCAAATATTAAGTTAGTCTTATCGAGGGGCATTATCCGAGGAAGTTTATAATTTATATTACGAGGTGGAGTAACGCGAGCTTCGTCCATACGCTCGCACTTGATCCCATTTTATCTCCGCGTCGTTTTACCCGAGCCTTCCATTAAGATTCGTAACTTCTAGGTCGCGAAAAATTAAGAGACTATCGCCACACTAGACCGAGCGACGTCCAATCGAATGTGACCGATAAAGGCGGGGGAGATAAGCACACCCACTGTAGACCATCCAGATGTCATTATAAAAAACAGAGGCGCCTTTCGTCATTCATTCTCATTTCGATATTAACCGCGAGGATGAGAGGAATGAAAGGAATATCTTAATCGACTTAGTGTACAAGCACGCGAAAGAAGTCTTCGCCGATTTGTCAATCATTCTTCTCCGAATATTCCGTACGACAAGTCGTGAAGAGTTTAGAATTCTTCTGCTGCACGAGTTCTCGCAATAGACGCTTAGTGGAAGGCGCTCATCTTCGCTCTGAAGTTTTTACGGAAGCTCGTCGATGCAACGAGATAGGCATAACACCGACGACCATCTTCCCGTGAAAATAGATGGGAATCGTGTGCGACCGATAAAGCCGCGTAGGAGGTGAGGAAGGACGGGGTAGTAGCCGATAAGGACAATCTTAGCTAGGGACCGGCGGAGAGCGTTATCGTTATTATTAGAAGCGTTAACGGTAACCCTTATTGCAATCGGTAACGATATTTGCGCTGCGCCAACGTGCGCCAATTTTATCCGTCTACCGCTCGTTAACGTGCGCGCGGTTCACGTTCTCGTGCACGAATGCGTGTGCCACGAAGGCACGCGTAGAAATGAGAAATGACGCCGCACACGTATACAGTGAGGCTTACACACTCGAGGTACGAACGCCCACGCGTGTACCAGTGTACAAGACCAAACACACTCTCACGTACCACGCGACGAGCACGAGTGAAGTGACACAGATACACATACACTCCTGGAAACCGTGCGCTTGCACGAGCAGTAGGCGCACTCACACGCGCACGGAGGCTCATGCGCACACGCGCGAGGAGGCACATATTCATGATCGACGACAACTACGACGACGACGTCGACGCAACGACGTCGAAGACGACGCCTCTCGTTTCATAAAGAGGAAAGATGGCGGCCGCGGTGCGCCAGCTCACATTTATCGAGTAGAAACACCTCCTCTGCGCGCCTTCGTGGCGAGGCACGTCGATCGTGAAGGGGAAAAGGTGCGCGCGGGACGTGGAAAAGTATGCGCGCGCGCGCAGGACTCGTTCCGGCGAACCTTCGGTATGGAGAGATTTTTTCCACGAAAAAGAACAAATTCGAGTGGTAGAACGGAAGCTTGTGGCGACGAAAGCGAATTTTGATGGAACGAAGAATATGGGAGTTATATCGATAAAATTTTTATCGTTGCTTTTTTTTCGAAGCAATTTAATTGTCGGGAGCGCGCCTTCGTGATTTAACCTGCTCGCTTTTTCCAGAGAAGATATTACTAAACTTTTGCAAGTTTTAGTGAGAAATGTGAGTATGAGACGTTGCTTTAATGCGAAGTAAAAATTGCGGAATAGCTTTTTTCTAGATGATGTCTTAGGGAGGTAGAGGTACCTAGATCGCGAAAATGTCATCGTCTGCCTTCGAAGGCGCTTCATTAAAAGTTTCGCGATTTGCATATTACGCGGGGAAGCGATCCACTCGTCTAGTTCGTACAAGTGTTTGTCCGGAAGCTCAATAAGTAAGAGAATCGGTAACTGATAAGCGGCAGGCTAACATTTCGTTCTCATTCGACAAGAGTATACCCATTATCGCGGACGAATTCTCCGATTTCGTAATTACGAGCCCTAATAAATCACCAAGAGGACGCCAATTGTCGAGATGTCGTTATTTCCATTATTAAGCCGATTTTCTTAACCGCCCAGTAATTGTCCAATCGCGGTGCAGGTAATTGCGAGATAATATCGGAATCGATAAACCCATTGTGCATCTTATTGTAAAATTGGCCGAATCTTTTACCTTCGGTAACATCAGAATTATCGAATAAATATATATTTCTCTTTGTGCAATTCTACGACAATTGTATTATATTTATTAAGGTATTATTCCGTCTTTTTCGATTGATCTACTTATTTGTGCTACACGGGGGAGTGAACTTCATTTTTAACGTTATCGCTCTTCGAGTGTATGCCAATCTTAACCCTTAACTACGCGTGCCCTGAACTATAATACAAGTACACGAATGGGGTATTCTGCACCCCGTTAGTAAAATGGCAATGTTCAAAGTAATTTACAATAAAGTACTAAATAAAATTATTTACCGATTTACTTTTGGGGGGGTAACATTATCAAAAACTCACATCGAAATAATACAAAAAGAAAGAAGTGTGTTTTTATAAAAGGTTTTTTCGCGCGCTTGCTGCGCGTGGGGTATAAAGTACCATAGGACTTGTAGTTAAAGGTTAAAAATCGTTAATTGTAACACGTCAAGGATATTTTCAAAGCACCGAGCAATTTTTTACAATTAACTGTAGGACGCGATCGAACATCTGGTTAACAAGTATATCGACGAACGACGTTCATCGCGTTTCGGTCGACGGTCGAGGACAATGGAAACGGTAGCTGCACCTTATGGATCGTTCGATCACGCTCGATCATTTATCGTCGTGGGTAAATAGTGTTGGACGGTATTAAGTGTCGAGGACCGATGATAAAGTACATCGACGACGATGAGTAACCACGATAGGACGGCCGTTGCGGGTACGACTAACAAAACTTTTACAGGATGGAATAGATTTGATAAGATGCGAGGAAAAATGATATGCCACGAAGAGCAAAGTCTTCATTAACATTTCTAGATTCTCAAGGCAATTTATTGCCTTTATTCCCCGTGTCGTAATATTTACCAAACGTTCTTAGAACGTCTTTTACGGCTTTTGCGGACCGATTCAGACTTTCCATCAAATTTTCCGCTCAACCTGTGCGCGCAACGTAGTCCGGTGAAAAATGTCTTTCGCGCGTCCTGCCATCCATCCCTCGCGCGAAGCAACATTAATCGACAGCGTAGAATCCACGGAATATGACCTCTCGTACTATCGTCCCATGCAAAATAAACAGAGCCACCGATGACTCGTCGAGTGTATCCCTACGCGTGGCAAACCTTTGCCTTCGGCCGCACAAATCGCTACGGCGGACATTTGGAATTTCGTGCCACTTGGGTAACAGCGACTGTGAGAGTTGTCATTATTGATATTGCTCCGCTCATCCTTCATACAAGAAGATTCAATTCAATATATCCATCGAGCTACTGCATCCATTGTAATATCCATTGTGAAATTTTGAGTAAACGTGAACACGTGATCCGACGAAGTTTGCGGACGATTTCGTGCAATTGTCTCTTCCAACGAAGAACAAGCGAATGGGGAGTGAAGTGATCGTCGAAATCCAAGGAAATGCGTAAGTAAATACAGAGGTGGAATAGATAGGCCTCTTACCTGGCGTAGTTTAGATCACTCGAATAGGAAGAGCCGTCTGGCGAGCTCCTCGGGGGACATCGGGTCTCTTCGTGCCATCGATAATTCTGATCACGTAGTTGAGCTTAGAAATGATTATCTTCGATGGATGGAGTTACTCTACGAGCGATTGGCGGCACGCCAAAGCTGCTAGAGCAAAAGCCTTAACTCGATTTTTCAATTTCGCAGTGTTAGCCAGAGCGAAGGTGGCGCGTGACTTCGTCAGCGAGTTCGACGATTTTCTCATCTCATTCTTCTCGTCGTACTCCTTTTTCTCTCCCCCCCCCCCCATATTTCTCTCTCTCTCTCTCTCTCTCCTTTTCTTGGCCATTCGATCCTTATTTCTAAGATTTTCCACTCGCAAATACATCCCGCATAGGGCATCCTCGACCTTTCGCGAGTACTCGGGTCGCAGAGACTAGGTAAAAGGTCAGTGCTGGGGCGCTAATCGAATCTCGTCCGTATTGCTTTTCCAGAAAGCTTCCGCGGTTTCGGTTTCTCTTATCAGCGCGTCTCAGTGCGTCTCAGTGCGACGAGGAACGCTCAACGTGGCAGAAGGAAGTAATAGAAAAGAAGGGATGACGGTATAATAAGACGGAAAATAGAGAAAGAGGAGATTCGCGCAAATGCAAAATAAGGGTACGAAGTATCACCGTAGAAAAACTTAACTTAAATAAACTTTCACCGTCCAGTTGAAAAGTTAGTCCGCGAGTCAGATAGATATCCATTTCATTTCTATCCGCTTCAGCCTTGGCCCGGATTACTAATCTATCGGCGATCAATTTTTAGATACTACTCCGATCGGCTTCAATTTCATGAAAATAATTATGGAGTCCGCAATTGAGAGTGGAGAAACCTTGAAATTATCGTGGCCAGTGGTCTATTCAATTTTCCTAATTGTCTCGTTTTCCTAAGTGATCTCGTAGAAAGCGATCAACACTTTCTGCAAACCGTGCGCAATTTTCGTCACTACAACTCCTCCGTTTTCTGCGACGTAAATCGTGGGTCTGCTGGCAGGTTGGCTGGCGTCAACGGAAAAGCTGAAAACGCAAAGCTCCTCTCGCGGGCAAAGAACATCAAGGGAGCCAGCCGCCTATCCTTCGTTAACGTCGCTCGTGGCTCGCGCTATCGCCAACACGTTCTCTCCTGGTTTTTCCCGGAGGCTTTGCATCATCCTCTCCTCTCTTTTCCTTCACTCTCTCTCTCTCTTTCTCTCTCTCACTCTGTGACCGACGACGCCATGCAGCAAGCGAGACTGGAGAAGAGAGGAGCCGGCCTCTTTTTTTTTCCCCCTCGTTCCACCATTGCGCTCGTGTCCCTCGACGTTTGGTCGATGCACGGCCTGCGTTATGCACACAGACCTTCTCCTGATGCACTCGCAGTTTGCGACGCATCTCGAAGAAAATCTCACGTTTATATTAGCACGCGAATTCGTTCGAGAAGTTTGCCGATTCCAAGACGCGTTTGTACGTACTTTGAATTTACGTTTGGCCAGGATGCGCGGTGTTTAAAGCTTCGCCGATAAACGAGCACTCGCCCCGGCACAGTGGGCCAGGAATCTCGAAAAGTGGATAAAAATCAATCTTTCAACAATTTCTAGACTTAAATCAATTCAAGCCTATTTAGTAGTATTTGTGTCAAACTAACATAATGTGAAATATTTTTCTTCTCAGACATATATTAAAGCCGCGAAACATTCACGAAGTTGACGTTTCTAACAAATGCCATCGAATGTCATGTTTGACGGATACGAATGATATTTTCATCGAATAAAGCAAACCACGAAATAGACGCAAATAATAATCGCTATTATACAAATAGATTCTATGATTCTTCCTCTTTCTAATGGTATATAATAAATTCTAATAAATAATTTAATCACTATGTAATAACGCTGCAAAACTTAGTCCGCTTGTACGAAAATGTCGATGCTCCCTTTCAGAACACATCGATTTTTGAAACTGTACTCGTCGTGACTCGTAAATCGGGCTTACTCTATTTTATACCTGATACTTCATACTTTCAAACCCAGAAAAGATCGTCTGCTTATATCTGCGTTGACGATAACTACAGCAACTTAAATATCGGTAGACATGTAATGTCTTGAAAAGTTGAAATGTCTTTTGTAAAGTGGGACAATTTAAGAAAAATCATATTATTATGGAGTTAAATTACCGAAATACAAAGCGTATCGAAATATTGAGAGGATATAAGTTTTCCGAGGAATACTACTACTAAAATGTAAAATGTAAATGGTTTTTCTAGAAAACTATGTGCTTCAAATATTTCGGTAAATTATCCTTCATAAATTTTAATATCTTTAATTTTCAGGATATTACGAGTCTACCAACCAACTCGACGGTCACGACACGTATATTTTTTTATAACTCTATGTGTTCTGAAAAAATAGCATCGACATTTTCATTCGAATGAACAAAGATTTGATGTGTCATTACGTAGTGATAAAATTATTCATCTTTGTACCTGTCAGGGTTAACTACGAGAATATTAAAATTGATTATATTTTCTGATTTATACTCCTTTAGGGATAATTTGTTGAAAATTTCATCTCAATCGAATGAAGATTTTCGGAGATACAGATTTTTTTTCCTCTTTTTGAGATTTCTGGCCCACTGTGCCCGGGTAGGATGCGGTTGTAATGGATGGTGGCAATAGCGCGCGAGAAATTTTCATCGAATTTTAATTATTTGCTTCGAAATACGTTTCGAGCGTTTCGCAGATGTGCAATCGAGAAGAGTCGTAGTTGTTCTCATTCCTCGTATTCTTTTATTTTTGTCCTTGCCATATATCTCGCAATTTTCTCTCTTCCTTTTGCTTTTCTCCATTTCGCTTCGAGAGCCGTACGTGAAGACAAGACGGAGAAAAGGAGTCTCCTTCGTTCACGAGTAATCTCTGTCTCCTCCACGAGTTCTCCTCACGCCAGATGAAAGGTACCGAGGTAAATGTGTGTGTGGGGGAGAGGGGGGGGGGGTATAGAGAAAGGAGAGAGGCACAAAGGGTGAAGAAGGGTGGAAAGATGAGAAGGAGGTGAGAGTGGATAGAAGCCGTGACGAGGACGTGTAATAAAAGGAGAGACGTATATCCCACGGTGGCACTCCCGGTGAAGAAATAAAATCGCGAGGAATTCGCTAGGTGGAGAGAACCAATCCGAGCGAGAAGACATACGAAATTTCCGATTCGTCGAAATCTTCTCATTTTCGTTTCGGACAAATATCGAATTGTAGATTCGAATGTTCGTTTTCTTGCGAGGTGGGATCAAAGTGGGCCACATAACGAATTCATCCAGTCTGCATTCATCTTCGCTTAGCTGCGCTCTAGATTTACATCTTCTTGAACTTCGGCAGGTGCTCGATTTTTCGTAGAGCTCCGTTCATCGTTCCACAGTCGTGTCGTCCTATTCGTTATGAGTATTTACACCTGAACGAAGTTTCATCTCCGAGGGTGAATCGTATTGTTGCAGGCCCTTCTCGAGGCTGTTCTTTGTCCCTTTACACACCTTTCACGTTGCTCGCCATTAATTCTTGAGAATCGTAGAATCGATTTATCGGCACTTTCCGCTTCATTTGCACTTCCCTCTCTTTCGCTTCAATTAATCCACTCCAACTCGCTCGCTCATTTAACGCAGTTGGATAGTATCTCGTCTATCTATCAATCAATTCGGGAATTACATCGCATTCTTACGTTCCATCCCGCACCTCTTCTTCTCCCTCCTCTCGAGACTTGCGCGCTTCGTTCCATTTTTCATCGACGAACTCCTGCGCGTCCCAACGTTTACCCGCTTCCTTCGTGTAAATATCCGACGTAAGAGCGTTCGCAGCATCCCGCTCGAAATTGCGACGAAGGAAATTTCAGTGAAAGGTACAACACCGTCTAAGCCATGGAGTAAACGGGGAGAAGCACGCGCGGGTCGCTCTCTGATCGTTATTACAGGCCCGAGTGACCATTATATCTTTACACTCGTTCTCTACCTTCCATACGATCGCGCAAACCCATTATGCACTCGTTAAAACTTACGCGTACAGATGTGTCCTTATTTACCAATATGAAAATAAACAACGAGGCCGCGTGGAATAAGCCGGCGCAAGTTCCAGTTCCAAGAGTAACGAGAGCGGAAAGCAATAAAACGAGGTAGTCGCGTATCCACCCGTGCCGCGGAGGATTCGCGAATTTCGCTCGGATCGTTTCCTACATTTCTTCTTCTTTTTTCTCGCATCTGTTTTCTTCTTTCTCGCTTCGTGCTTGGAACGTCGAGTACCGGGGTCGTTCGCCAAACGATCGTTTTTTCTCACGCTTGCTTTACGGCGCCGTCGGTTGCGCGCGTAGCGTCTACTCCGTCTCATGCAAATCTTCGAGCAAGCTTGCTCGTTCCTGGATAAATCTCTTCGCGAAAGCATTTCTCGGCGAGATGGACGGAGGATAAATAAAATTCCAGGGACAAGCGGAGTTAGGTAATGTTCGAAAGCTTTCGCGCATGCACAAACGATCGATCGTTTCTTGCCGCCGTAGGCTTGTCTTCACTTTCTTCTTACCCGTTTACATGACGTTAATTAGTCTTCGATTTCGATTATCACGGTGTATAAAGTTCATTCGATCTTCCGACAAAATCGCCGTAGTGCATGGTAGGTTAAGTAGATTTTGAATGGAAGCACACGGGTGTAGCAGAGAACGCGTTCGCGCACCTGCGCGCGCTATACGCCGCTCCGTGGAATCGACACTTTCGCGAGTTCTGCTTCGGCGCGATCAATAGTGCCTGGGGAGAGAAAGAAGGAGAGGGAGAGAGAGAGAGAAGCCCCGGTAGCACTGAATGCCTCGCGCGCACATGCACGTGGCTAACTGGTGCGCTCGTCGCGCAACTGCGCGCTCCTCCAGCTTAGATAAACGAATCAATGGAGTTCCTTACGCGCGCTTCTACCAAGAATATTATTTTCTTCTTTACTTCTCTACCGACTTCTCTCTCTCTCTCTCTCTCTCTCTCTCTCTCTCTCTCTCTCTGCCGTGTACTATTCGTGAGTCGGTGTCTATTAATAGTTTTAAGTCTAGACTATTTATATATCTTAAGGATAAGTGTGAATAGTTTCTGTTACGTGCGCTATTACCTTTGTCATTGTTATTATTATTTTCTATAAAATTTTGTTTTGATTGTTCGGGGCCTGAAGGATCTTGGGTCCAGGCCTGTTAATAAATTCTAATTCTCTCTCTCTCTCTCTCTCTCTCTCTCTCTCTCTCTCTCTCTAGTCGATTATTTTTCTCAATCGTACCATTACTCGCTTCGTCACTCCATAATTCGCACTTTTGACAAACATCTCCAAAATCGACCAAGAATTCAACGACGAATCTTCCCTCGTATTATTTTACAGCGGTAAACTTAATTTATATCTCCCGTTGCCGTCTCTCAGTCGCCTCTGCCAAAGTTCATCGTCGAGTAAACGACGTTGGGGCTAATTAGTGGAAATCCATGGACCCGTGCGGGATGAGTGAGAGCAGTCACCCTTCGCTTTAGATAGGCGTACACAAATGTTTAATAATATCCACGGCGTTCGAATTTCTCGTGTCGTTGTAAGTTTTATTTTTACCATCGTGAGCATCAATGGGACAATAGAAAGAACGAAGGTGAAACGCTGGATGTGGCGCCGATGAGCACGTAGAAAGGCTCCCGCCAATTTTATCTTGCACAGATAGCGAGAGAGTAATGCACGATACACGAGTGCAAAACTCTTCGCTTCCGTTGTCGGAGCGAGCTCACTCGAGTGCCCGGGGATTTTCTCGACCGGCCTCCTCCCTTCATCCGCTTCTCTCCTTCTTTCCTACCATCCTTCGGAAGCTAGCGTCCTCGCGGGTTCGCGAGAGCGTTTCGACAAATCTCATGAATTATTCAGCTCCTCCTTCTCCGAAGAAGAGCACTCCCGAAATGCCGAACTGATAAATTTGTCGGACACATTTCGGATAGCTAGAGCTAGACTACCGACTAGCTCCTCCGTTACGAGGCTGAAATAAAAAAGGGAGTGGTGAGTGGAAGAAAGAAAGAGAGGGAGAGAGAAACAATCGCCTCTCTATCGTTTCACTTTCCGCAGAGTGAAGTAGTATTTTGTCCGACCACGATGACAAGCCCGATCTGGATTAAAATCTTGCTCCGAGAAGATTGAGAGGGAGAATTCTCGTCTTACTTGGGAGTTCCTCCCTCTTCCGTGTCTCTTTCAACCTTGTCTCCGCCGTTGCGCTCGTTATTTACCCTCTCTCCCAGATTTCTCTCCGTCACCCTCCTACCCTCGTTCTTCTGGATTGTCCTAAAATTTTAATTTCTTCGACCCCGTTTGGCGCGGTCGAGCGTCGCCACTCCACCCGCCGTCGTAGTTCGAGAAGTGGGTAAAACCGGAAATGCGAAGGATTCGTATGTTCCGGGGGGATTTTCGTGTGCAGTAAATTGCGCACGGAGTTTGGAAACGTCACGGACCAGGCGTAACGAAAGAACTCGAGTGAATTGGGTCAAATACATCGGTGGTCGACGATGCAAAGGACGTAGTAGCGACGCTTCGATGTCCATTGGTTTGACGCCACCCGCGCCCACTCCATCGTTTGCATATTTTTTTTTTCTTTTCCTTTTCTCTCGTTGGTCGAGTGGAATGTCAGGAGAGACGAGAGGAGAGAAACTCTTCGACGCTTCCGTGGCCACGACAGCGGTGGTGGTGGCGCTTAAATATTCATAAAGGACCTCGTGAAGCGTCGGTACTACTAAACGTCTAACCTTTACGACTGTCTCGCGAGGTAGGTAATTTCTGGCCGCGACGGCGCGCGCCGTCTTCGAAATCGTTACGCAATCTCGTTTCGTGGTTGATGGTGGACAGAAGATCGTGAACGATTGCGGTGAGAACCAAATACGCTAATGATGTATCCAGGATGAGGAGGTTTAAAATTACGAGAGTTTTATCGCTGTGAACGGATTCGTTGATAAAAGTCGAGATCGAAATTGTGGAATTGCATTAGACGCGTCTCGTGTTTACATCTCCCCGCTCGATTCATTAATGCGTCCGAGGAGGGTTTCGAGGACGAGTGAAAATCGAAGATTTTCACTGTGTGCGACGAAAGCGCGACGAGTTCTCAAATCCACGAGAAGGGAACAGCTTGCGACCTCGTCGAGGACTTTAATCTTCGAATAAATTCAACTTTAAATTAAACGTCGCCTCGGCAGTTTGTGGGAAAAGCTCGGCGGCGACCCACCCACGAGTACGCTCTGGGATGCTTGTTTCCCTCTTTCTCCTTCTTCGTCCACCCTGATTCCTCTTCTGCGTGTCTCAACCCTTCTCACTGAATTCCATTTATTTTATCTCATTTCACTTTTTTCTCCCTCCCTTTCGCTCATAATAGAGCTCATGGAAGTTACAATATGCAGCTCGTGGAAGAGAGATTTTTGTCAAAATGTTTGCGATGTATGCTACGCCGTTTTAGTTCGTGTCCTAAGGGTCATCTTGCACCTAGAACAAATAAAGGTAATTTTAATCTTAATTCTAATTTTTCTCTCTTTCTCTCTCCCTCTCTAGCACACGTTTTAGTAGAACTCTTATGAAAACGTCGCGACACAAGCGAGTGCCCGCAAAAATCATTACGAAGAATAACGGAAAATCGAGAAATTCGTAAGAACGAACGAAATGGGAAACGTGAGTTAAAGATCGACTCTCGTTCATGAACGCTAACGAGAAATCGGGCTGGACGATTGAATGGAGATATTACAAATCGAAAAATAATTTTCACTGGCCTCGTTCGGTATTTCGAGAGAGGCAAAATATCGCATATTTCCGACCACGCGGTGCGGTTACCCACAGAAGCTTTTCAATCGGAAACTTTGATATTAAATATGAGATCGGAAGGACGAGATTTTTTCGTTATCGATCCGCCTGGAGTGTAGAAGCTGAAATTACTTTTGTTTTTTTGGAAAATCTTACCTATAGCTGATGTAGATAAACAATGCTGGTTGTAGCATTTATGCAAAACTGGTGCCTTTTATGGATTCTCTCTGTACCTTGAATCTCACTTCGTTAGAAACGACAAGAATGAATCGAAAAAATAGACAAGAGTTGTGCAAACATGGAAATGCTAAGCGGATCTCCAAATCGGGAGAGTACGCGCGCATTTGATCGCTTCTCACTCCTTTGTTTATTTCCTTTCTGTTTCTTTCCTTCCGGGATTTGTTAAAGGCTTGTCACAAGGTGCGAACTTCTGGAAACAGGTCACGGTTCAAAGTACGTCGTCGTCCTTTTTTCATTTCCATTCAGCCTCGAGAAAAACGTTATCTTGCTCTATTACGAAATATTCTCTGCTTAAAAATAAAAATAATCATTTACTCCTAGCGGCACGATCGGTAGAGGGTCGCGATCTATCGCGCCTAGTTTGACATTTTGCATTGAAATTGTGCTGGTGGTAGCGAGGCGCGCGCCCGCGCCGTGTGGCAAGGCGTTTAAGGTCCGCGCATTCTGCAGCGGTCGAGAAAAACAGTCGACGAACGAGACGCGTGCATCGAAGGTAACGAGGGCAGTGCGTGCGTCGGTGTTGGTGCTCCGCATCGAGATGCCTATGGCATTCACCCATTTGCTCGGTGCTACCGATTTTTGCGAATGCGTGCCCTTTCTTTGACTGTTTCTCACAGGACGCCTCGAGCCGCGACGATCAGTTGCGATGCACGCGAACCCTAATTTATTTTCGTCAATTTTGTCGTGCGCCAGTCGATCCACGAGGGACGATCGATCGTAAATCGCGGCCAACGAATTCTATTCGAAACTCGCCGAGTATTTCTAGTATTCTTCGATCACCTCGGTGCGAGCGAAGGGCCGAAGCACACGTACGTACCTACGAAACCATCGGAAACCGAAGGACAAAGCTGACTGGAGCAATCTCAGTGAGTTCATTGTGCATTTTTTTGCCAACAGAGACAGGTACGAGAAAAGAATTCCTAAAAGCACGTAGCAAATGATCGAAAGAGCGAGTAGATCGAATTTTTGTACCATTATCGAAATTAAGTATCCAACGTCTTTGGACCATCATTTTCGGAGAATTTCTTCATGGGCTTCGAGAGTTCGCATTTCCATTGTTCACACCTTCCTCTCCGCGTATCCTCTTTCGGTAGAAAATTCAAACGCGAACTCAGTAACGGAACTTTGTTCGACAAACTCGTTACACTTGTCGCTTCTCTCGTCCTCGATCATCCTGAGCTCCTCGACATTCCAGCGCTAGCCCTCCTGCGATAAACTCGTGCGACGACGGCACTCGACGCATTCCATCGCGACCGCGACCTCATCGCTAATTACCGACACGGCGCAATTAATCATTCGTTAAGAAGCGCTTATTAATTATCTTAATGAAAAGCGTTCTAACGAAGCTGGCGCGTTACGTTGCGCGAGAGCAGGAACCGGCGCGGTTCGCCGACAAGCAAGAGGTAGATGAACACCCGAAGCGACGACGACGAGGCCACTTTATACAAATCTAAAGAAACTGACCGATTTCCGAGAAAAAAATGTTGAACTTGGAAAATTGCATTGAAGTATCGCTCATGTGAAATTTTCCCAGTTCAAAATTTATTTCTCGGAAATCGGTCAGTTTCTTTAGACTTCTGGTGGTCCCCCGAACAGTTCTAACGATTTTCCTTATAACACGAAGCGATCCAAGCCGAAACAAATACGTTGTGACCCGTTGAATTGTGACATTTTGTGAAGTTGGCACCCCCTTTTTTCAAATAGCTTTAGCTGCTTAACACTTAGCCGACCGATCGGGTAGATCTCCCACGTTGACATTAGCAACGCGTTTCCTTTTTTTTTATCTACATACTAGTCGCTTGATCTCTAGTTGTTCACTACTGACGAACTGTTTCTATAATAAAATCCATCAATTTAATGGTGTTAAAATTACACATATTAACAAAATATTACAAAAAGTAACTGTTATATACAGGGTGAGTTTTAATGCCTGTCCCAACCTTTTACCATCGGAGTCAGTTAATACTCACGAATATTAACAGACTGCAACTCCGATGGTAAAAGGTTGGGACAGCCAATAAAACTCACCCTGTACTTTTAATTTCATGTTTTGTATAAACAATATGTGAAATCATTAAACGAAATTGTTACCGCAAGATATAATTGCCCACTTAAATAATTTTCAAACTTCTTTGATTTCAAATACCGAATATCAGTCCGCGTCACTTGCGAAGCATGGGTGGTGGACAGCGTAGTTTGGCTTGCTGGAGTGTGGTGGAAATCGTACAGTTCGCTGCGCGCGCGTGATCGGCTAAGTGTTAAATCGCGAAAAGTATTTCTGAAACCGACTGAGAACTCTAGAACTCTTCGGGGGGCTACTAGAACTCTATTCATTCTTTTCAAATTTTGAAAATGGGGGGCTAATTTCACACAGGTACTTTATACGGCTTTCGTTATTAATGAGATGCGGCGAAAGTGAATCGATCGGATAATTAAGAATCTCGCGAACGTCGTCGCGACGCACCGTATGACGTAGCTGCGCCAGAGTAGCAGCTCCCCTCGTGTCTCTCGAAGGACGTGCACACGCGAGAGAGACACGAGCGCACACATAGTGTTCCGTTTTCGCGTGCACGCTCCTGCGAGAAGGGAGAGCGAGGGGCACGCTCGTCTCTTCCATGGCCAGAAATCGATTGGCCAGTCCGGAGGTGGTCCCCTCCGTTGCAGTCCCGTATGCACGAGAAAGGAGCCTTTTCGTTTACAATTTTCATGGGGCGGCGTGTGTTAGGTACAATGCGTGTGCCGTGTAGAGCACGGATAATTAAATTTGGATGGCACTTTATGCCGCGGCAGTAAATTCTTTTCCGAGGTATCGCGTTATTAACAGCTACGATACTTCGACGTGCTTCCACGATTCAATTTACTCGTAAGTTTTTCATCTTCTTCAGCCTCTTTGATCGATCGTGGATCGTATTTTGGACTGATTTTATCGTAGTTAACGGTGGCTTGCAAAATTGACCTCGGTCACGCAGACCCTTTCCCGTCAAATTTAGCTTCTTTGTACAGGGAGTCGTAAAAGCTCGCTCGTATGAATCATAATTATCGTAACACCACGGACGCGAATGTATAATGGCAATCCGATGTCGCGAGTCCTTCGTAATTGCGCGTTCACACTTCGTCCAGGAAAATTTCTGCTTTTCGCCATTTATCCACTCTTGATTATACGCTTTCGCCGCTTTCTGTACCTTTGCAATCCGCTGCTCGGATATTCTAGACGAGGCACCCAATCGACAGCAAGTGAGAGAGCTTTTCTATGTTTCTCGGATGTTGTCGTTTGTCAATTCAATTCTGTCCACCTTACCCCTTTCGCTACTACGGGCGACTATAGTCGCTCTTCATAAAATGCCGCGAATTGTACGTACGACGAGTGTATGTAATTACGGTACATCGAGTGTCTCACTCTGGATGTGCAGTTTTCGTGTTTTGTTTTGTATCATTTATTTTCGACAAACGAAACACCGTCAAACCGGCTACGATTGTAGCGAGGCGCGGTCGTTGACGATCGGTCTCACGCGGACTTCAATTCTGTTGCGGCGCGCTGCAATGGCCAGTTCAGCGGGGTTACCGCGGCGGAGAACCCGCTCGTAGCGAAAGGGTTAACGGAGAAAAACGATTCGCTAATCTCTTCAAGCCAATCTTCTCCTGAATTTGACAATTATCAATACCTTTGGGAGAATATTTTAAGGACGATATTCGTAATAAGATTTGAAATAATACTCGCTGGAGCGTGTACTTGTGTGCCGATAGTCTCGAAAGGATCACGTAAACGAATCGTGCTTCTCCCGTGGTTATGCAGACACAGGTCGCAAGCGAACGATTCGCAAGTTTGTAATCGCAGGAGTAGCTTAGCCCATTCTTGCTCAGAACAGTTGCTATAGCCGTCAAGTTCTTGGTGAAATATAGGCAAATTGCGGCCATAATCGACAGGCCATAACCTTTTTTCTCAAGGTTTTTCTGAATAAATAAAGTCATGATAAACGAATTATGGTTGGAGTTGCCGGGAGTTTTCTTTCAAAAATTCCCAATTGCACTCACAATTATTTAAAAAAAACTGTTTCTGGGAGCGATCTTCATAAAAAGTGTGCGTCGCTGAGTTAGACGCTTCCTTCGCCCAGAGGTTGTCACGTGTGCGTCGCCTTTTGGCAAATGCACTCGCGAAGCCTTCGGCCAGGGGCCAATTCGCCGTTTTCGCGTTACGGCACAGCGGCGGCAACCTTGCGCGTGCGAAAGTGTGCTCCTTAAAAGGTTTCCTCTCCGCACGGGCTCTCCCTTTCTCTTCTCGCGATGGAAGAATAAAGCGCGTCGCGAATACGAAAATAACGATCGACGAATATCGAGCTATTTTCGCATTCACGCTTACGCAAAGAAGAGAAACAATTGGATTCTAATGGAATCCAATTTGAGCAGCAGCATGCTACAGTTGCTAAGAAGTAAACAATTGAGAGGACTGTTCTCTTTGCTGGCGCGTGTACCGCCTCCAAGATTCGGTCGAGTTTAACCGTTCCAGCGTGGTGCGGCGACGTCGGCGTCGGCGTCGAGCTGTCGACTAATTAAACACCCGAGCCGCGACGCAGCAGGACGAGGAGGTCGTTGAACCTGGACGCTCGCCGCTCGGCAAATTCGCGCCTGCTCGTGAAAGAAGCGTCAGAAGTTTCCTCGCCTGTTCTCGTCTGCCAACAACCTCCCTTTTTTCGGCGCGCGCGATATTCGCGTCACCAAGATAATTCGGGTGCTTCGCGAACTTCCTTATTTTCGTTCATATCTCCACTGTCGCCGTTGATTTTTCATTTCTACAATTTCTCTCTCTCTCTCTCTCTCTCTCTGTCTCTCTCTGTCTCCTCACCCCCTCCCCCTCTCATTAGTCTCAATTTCTTCTCCTTTTCATCCTTCTCGTTTCTCCGCCGACTTCTACGTTCTTCTTTCGCTTCCGTTCGCTCTCATTCTCCTTCCACTTTTTCTTTTTTTAGACAATCTTCCATTTATCTCCCGTTTTCCAACTAGTGTCGCGCAACGTCCATTTCTCTGCAAGCATCGCATATCCTTTTCCTCGCTTTCTCGCTCAACCGATACGTCCGCCTTCTCCGCATTACGACAATGCCGTGTGCCCGACTCAACGTTGTCCACGATCCATTCCGCGTTAACGGCCTTTATTTATCTTATCTCTTCCTTGGCTTCGCCGACGCTCGCTCTATCGTGGGTGTGCACGCGACTCGCGAGCTCGCGTGTCCGTGCGAGAACGGGCTCTCGCGTAGAGACACACCACGGATATCCAGCCGAACAGAATCCCGTGAGTTTGTGTCGGTACCATTCACACTTTCAAGGACCTTCGCGGTAACGCACCGTGCAGCATAGCGTCGCAAATCACGATGGCAGACAAACATTTCGTTTTTACGCATGTCTTTTGCATTTATCTTCGAAATTTCTTGGACAGTCCGAAAACACTCTTGACAACAAGGAACACATTCTATTCTGGAGAATGCTAAATTAGATTAGATCATTACACGAGCGAATTCTGCACTTCCGAATTTCTTTTTCTCTACGTTTTGCGCACTTACTTCTTTTTTTCTAACTCAAGCTCCATCTCTAATACGAAGAAGTACTGTCGCATACCACAAGAGCCTACCTATTCCGTTTATCCTAAAAACTGCTTGGATAGCCAGAAAGCACCCTTATTCTCAAGAGATGAATTCTATTCTGGAGAATGTTATGTTAGATTCTTAACCGATCGAATCTTGTACTTTCAAATTTGTTTTCGTCCGACTTTTCCTCTCTTTCGCCATTTTACTCATTGGTTTCTCTCTTTCTTGCTCGCTTTCGCTTCATCTCTCTCACTTGAGACAGCGCTTTCGCATACTACGCGAACCCATCCTTTGCGCTTACATTCCAAATTTCTTGGACACCCGAAAAGCATCCATGAGAACGAGGGAGGAATTAAAATCCTTGACAATGTTAAATTAGATTATTAAACGATTTAATCTTTCACTTCCTTGTTTTTCGTCCGACTTTTTTCCCCTCTTTCTGCATATTACGCACTTGTTTCTCTCTTTCTCGCTCGCTCTCGCTCCGTCTCTCTGACTCGAGGCAATGCTCTCGCATACCACGAAAGCCTTAGCTATCGGAATATCGTCTGCCCGAAGTAACGGTCGCCGAGTTCGTCTGGTATCTTGGACTGCCGATTGCCTCGAGTGGCTCGCGGTAGACGCGAGGGGAAACGAGTGGAAGGGAAGAACGCAGCATGGGTCCTCCTCGTCTCGTGTTCTTCGCCTCTCTGCCTTTCTCCCGTCCCTTTCTCTTTGACTCACCGCACGAGGCCCGTCTTCCCTTTTCCTCTCGTTTACCTCGAAGGTTCTCGATAACCGCGGGCAAATGCATAGAGTCGCCGTGTCCCTACCGAGACTAAAAAAAGAAAAAAGAGAGCACGAAAGTTTCGTGCGCCTCGGTGAGTTCGGAATATGGACCCAGAAGATTTCCGGACTCTCCATGCGGAGAAATTCGTGCAACGTCGTGCGCTTCTCGAGTACTGTAACAGTATCAGAGGGCAAAGAATCGTCTCCAATGAATATTCCCTCTTGCGCTCGCGCACGTAGCTACTGCTCTACTCCAGCTCGATTTATCTCGATTCGCTTCTCTCGCATTTAGCCGCCTGCGGGCATTCGCGTGGATTCCTTTTTTTTCTATTTTACTACCCCGATGGCGCTTCCGCGCGCGGTACACGCCCAGAAATTTTGGTGCGCCCGTAATTGGGTGGCCGTGCCCGCCCGAGGGGCCATGTACGTAGAAAATATATTCATTCTTGCGCCAGCAGCGGTGCTTGCCAGCCTCGATTCTCGGAGGACGAGCGGCCGCAAGAGGAGGAAAGAGAGCGCACTTTTTACACCGAGTTTATTCGGACTGGGTGCGATCGTTACACACGGAGTTGCCCGGTTTTCTCCACCCGAGCCTTCCTTCCTCACCCGACTTCCTCGTCCCGTTTGAGTCGAATCAATTTTTTATCGCGCCGTTCTTTGCGTCGCTCGTCGACACTCGCCCACCGGCTGCTCCTCGCGCACTCGTGCTTTTTGCTACTTCGATGACGCGACTTCCAGAAGTTTGCAGGCCGCGCGAACTTTCTGCTTGCTCGTCCGCAATCCTCGTTCGTTACCGCGCTCTTCTGCTGGCTGGATCCTTTCATTCGCTTTTGGATCCTTCTCGTAGAAGACGATCCGCGGGGGCGTCTTAAGCTACGTCCCCACGAGGTAACTTCTTTTGTTGGTGTTGCGTGTTTTTCGAAAAAGTCGCTGCTTGTTGTCCAATGTTTCTTCAGGCTTCTTCGTGTTTCTGTTGCCGACGACAAATGTCCTCGCTTTTTGCCCGTGTCCCATTTGAAGCGGTACAGGTGAAGGAAAAATCGGAAACACGGAGTGATACGTAGCAACGGAACCAATGTTCCACCAATGCGGACGCCTTTTAGTTAAATTTCCACGCGTTGTCGCCGTTAAAACCGACACGAATCTCAAATGTTACTAGGATTATTTCAAATGTTACTGCAGGATGGACATATGTTTCCATTTGTCTACGTCTATTAGAAATATTTTGAAATGTGCGGCACCAAGAGGTGACAAACATTTTTATAGACTCGGGTGGTGGCTCTTCGACGCATCTGCCAGTGAGTGGCCGTGGACCTTCGTTCGAAGAATTTTTTTCCAGATAAAGTAGGAGAGTTTCGAGAGCCTGGTAATTCGTTAAGTGTTACACACCAAGCAATCTCGATAATCCTTTATTTATATACGTCGAAGCTTCGACATTCCTGATCCACCGCGTAGAGTGAATCGTCTCCTGCGTCGAGATAAATCGACTCTCGAAAACATTCAAACGAGCCAAACGCACCAGCACCTTTAACCGTGGAATTTCAGCATTTGTTATTCCAAATCCTGAAACTATTTCGGTTATCCGGATAACAGGGAGGATTATACGGGAGTTTCTAGCCGAAGTTATTCGGGCGCCGGGATTTCTTACTTTGATTCAGGAGAGTGAGGTGCGGGCGCAGACGCGGAGGATTATCCCGGTATTCGTGAGCCGCGGTGGCTTCTACAAAGTGGACAAGTCGATTTGTAACGCTCGGGCTACAGTCTCTGCCATTACTATCCCAGATTCGTCACTTTCCGCTGGGATTTCAACTTCGCTCGTAATCAAGGGAACGAAATTCTGAGATTATTGTCGTAGCTGTAGCCGATTACGGAGGAACAATGCGAAGAGTAACTTCTTACGAGAACGACGATGGTAATGACGAAAATAATAGCGCGCGTCACAGCTTAACATCCATGACGTAACGCACGTTTGAATTACCGAGCTCATCTTCGACGCGAAATTACGTCGAGGAAGCTGAAAAGCGAATTGCCGCTAGACACCGAAGGCAGGTACGCTGTCGTGGTCGATAGTCAATGAGGATGACCATTAAATTACGCGGTCGAACGATCATCGAGCCTTCTGATGACCCGCGACATCCATCAGCGGCCATTTTGGCGTGGCCTCGGGGACGAAGCGTCGACGAATCTCTTCGTTTCACGTCCATCCACCATGGAAGCGTGCCAACAGACGGCGCTCTCCCCTTTCTTTCGATCCTTCTTTTCGTACTTTCATTGTTACGCGCGAGCCACTCTCGTTCACCTCTCGTCGTTCTCCTTCTCACTTGGCTCGTTGTTTCCTCGCCTCTTCCTATTCATTTCTCCATCATCGCCGTTCAGCAAACGACCCCTGCACGATGGTAGGAGAACGAAAATAATCGCAAAGCGGTACGATCGTCGAGAGAATTTGTCGTGGAAATTTTAACGGTGAGAAATGGGCGCAAGGGGGAATAAAATGGAAGAGGAGCAACTAGCGAAGACAAGAAGAATTCGTTCTTTGCCGTTCGCTCGAGGTTTATTTATCCGCTCGTTTCCGCCTAAGAATGATTTATTTACACGGTGAAGCTCTTCCTCGTTCGACAACCTTCTTCCGACCCTTCGCACCCTTCCATCGCTCGTACCTTCGGTGGACTGAAAAATTGCTTTTGTACCACCGCGCCGAGCCCTTCTTCGTCCCGTCAATTCGTCCTCGAACCTTTTTCCCTGTTCAGTTCGATAATTTCCGGAAACAAATCGACGGCACTCTTGTCCTCTTCGAAGGAGACGAAGGGCCCGCGAGAGTATCCAGGGAATTCGAACGTGCCTGAGTCGCGCCTCTTCTTTCCCCCTTTTCTTCTGCGAGAGCAGTGCCGTTTTTACGCCTTCGTAACCAAACCCGCTCAACCGCTTTCCAACCCGTATTAGATAGACAGATACTGGACCGCGCTTTGACGCCTTCTCGGAAAGGAGAGGATCGTTCGCGCGCGTCCAACTACTTCGCTGCGTAGACGAAGAAAAGAAGCTAAAGAGAGAAGAAGGAGGTCGGGAGGAGAAAGAGGCGCGGCCGACGACCTCGACCGTTCCGCGACTGTCTCCGAAAGTTTTCCGTCTTTCCTGGAACCAAGGCCTGTTCCACTTGCCTGCAGTTACAATTTCGGACGTATTCGGGATATCGAGGTGATTGGCAAAGATTTTTTGCAAGTCTACGAGCTAGAAGCTCGAAGTTTCATATTCTACACATTTCTCTACTCCGTGAGAGGTAATCGCTTAAGGAAGGTAATCTGTTACATCTTCTTGAGATCGAGACGGTACCAGGGTTGGCATAGGATCGAGGAAGGATCTCTTCCGATCGAATTTTTCGTTTCTCAGACGTGCGAGCCAAAGAACGAAAGAGAAAGAGAAAGAAAGAGAGCGCAGTGGTCAGGACAACCATCATCGTGTCGTCGTTGTCGTCATTATTGCTTCCCCATTAAATCCGTTATAATTTCTTGAAATTTCAACGGTACTAGGATTTATCGTCCGATCGATGAAGCGCCGTTTCGTCTGAGCGTATTCTTCATTGGTGAGATGCAGAAACCAAAGAACAAAAGGGTAAGAGAGAGAGAGAGAGAGAGAGAGAGAGAGAGAGAGAGAGAGAGAGAGAGAGAGAGAGAGCGAGCGCAGCGGTCAGGGTGACCGTCATCATCGCTGTCGTCGTCGTCGACGTCGTCGTCACCGTTTTCCGGTTAATCCACCACCCTCCCCCAGTCCTTTCCACCCTTTTCACCTCCTGCTTTTCCCCCTCGAGACCGACCCTCGCTCGACACGTTCACTTCGCTTCCCCTCCTCTCTTTAAAACCCATGCCAGGGAGGGTGGCGGCAACCCCTTTCGACGCGACGGAGGGGCGGTTATCGATTTTGGCGGCCTCCGGTTCTCCGCCACCCCCGCGCCCCTTCCCAGGCTCTTCGGACTTCCGGGTAAAAGGGGGCGTTGGGATAGAACGCGAGCGGTGCGCGGGATGTTTTTATCACTCCGGGTCTCTTTCATTTCACGTGTCTCTCTGCCTCTCTCTCTCTCTCTCTCTCTCTCTCTATTTTCTCTCTGTCCTTATTTGCGTTCGCTTAATGACTGTCGCACGTGAAAATGACCCAGGGACACGTTATACGTAGACTGTAAAAGCAAACTGTTGAGAGAAATAGAAGCAGAAAGAGAGGATTGAGGACGCGCGTGGTACCTTGCGCAATCGAATGCAATAGCGCGCGCGCGCGCGCGCTCCGTTCACAAAGGGTTTATCACACGGGGTGAGTAATATGCAAAAGCTGCGAAGGGATCCCTGAACGTAAGGGGACGAGTAAAGGAAAAGGGTGGCGATGGCGCCTTACCTACGATAAAAGTCGGACATCGGAATATGAGAAGCACGGGGGGGGGGGGGGGGAGGTTCCACCGTGTCGACGACAATGAGCAGCTTAAACGAATTAATTATCCAGAATGTCGACGGGGAGAAGGACGGCGTGCGAAAAGCTGCAGAACGGCAAAGAAAAGGGGAGGGAATGACGGGAAGGGAAATTCAAGCGTTGCTAGAGAGTACGAAGGTGGACTTTGAGAATAAAAGAAAGCGCGAGAAGTATAAGGAGGGTGAAAGAGAAAAATAGTGTCGGAAAAAACGAATTGGGAAAAGTAGGAGGTACGTGAGAGAACGCGCTGACGCGAGGGGCACTAAGAAGAGGAAAAGCGAAAGCGAAAGAGAGAGAGAGAGAGAGAGAGAGAGAGAGAGAGAGAGAGAGAGAGAGAGAGAGAGAGAGAGAGAGAGAGAGGAAGGAAGGAAAGAAAGAAAAGCGAAGAGTCGAAGGAAGATGGACGATGCTCGGCCAACCACCGACCACCGCGTCCATCTGCACGCCCGTCTGTCCGCGTCCGTCCGCATGTCCGTGGCGTAGCGAAGGGAGCGTGTGTACACAAGAACCCCCGCCGTTAGTTAACGCGCCGGAAATCTACCTGGTGGATTCGCGTGTCGGACAAAGACCTGCCCGGAAAGCGGTGTGCCGCAGTGATGAAGGGTCCGGAGAATTTTCAAGAGAGAAAAAGAGAGGGGGAGTAGAAATGGTAGAGAAGAACGAGTGAAAGGGAGGGCAAGGATTTTGTGCGAATAAATGTGGCGGAAGAAGTGGCGAGGCTCGAAGCGATAATAGCGAAGCGCCGCACGATGTAAATTTTCCGTAACGAACGGTAAGAAAGAACCGCGCGGAGTATTGATTTCGTGCGGTCATG
This sequence comes from Tiphia femorata, assembly GCA_944319695.1. Taxonomy (NCBI): domain Eukaryota; kingdom Metazoa; phylum Arthropoda; class Insecta; order Hymenoptera; family Tiphiidae; genus Tiphia; species Tiphia femorata. The sequence goes on from OX090902.1 coordinate 11,725,769, forward strand.
CTCGAGCGAGAACATTCGTTGCGTCGATCAGTCGTTAGCAGGATTCGGCTCGCCGGGAATTCCGCAAATGCGAAATGTAAAACGAGAAAGATTAATGTCTCGCGCGGGATATTCCATTCCTCCGGCTCGTTAATCTCAATATTTCTTCCGGCTCGAGAAGCGTATCGATTGTTGTAAAGAGGATTCGTCGGCACGCCGGTGTTCGTACAGATAAATACTCGGCGCTCTCGTGTAACGGAAATATATCTCTACAAGAAACGAACATGGAAACGAAATATATCACGGAGCGCAAAAGTGTATGCCGATCAAGATCGTGTGTGTAATTGGGAAATACGTTACACGCAAGAGTAGGCGGTGAAGTCGACGCAGGTACAACGTTCTTTAACGCGAACTCACCGGTTTCGAATCTTAATTTAGCTTCGAAGCGTGCTTTTTCGTAGTTCGCAATTTTCCTCGAGGTAAGTTTTCATTAATTATCAGAGCAGATTCGAACGTTAATAAAAAGTTGGAGATGACGAGGACGACGACGGGCACGTTATAAGCGAAATGCGCACGGCGACGAGCGCGTCCAATATCGAGTGGCGTGTATCGTAGGGATGACCCAATTACGAGTTAGCCGAGAGTTCGGAGCGAGTGCTCGCCCGCGACCACCGGAAACGCACGCGTCAAACGCGGACGCTGCACACTGGTGTCGTCCAACTTGCCGTATGTCCTCCTCCTCCTCGTTTCACCTTATTAGCGCGTAAACTCCCAACGAATTGCATTATGCATCCCTGGGCGTGACACGTTCGCGCGCGAGAGCTTACGCGCGTGTTTGTTTTCCTTCAACTTTTGGTGGAGAAAGGGTCGGTTGCAGAACGAAGCTTGCGACGGCACGTGGTGAACATTTTTCAAATTATCCAACCATGTGAATTTTTTTCGTATAAGTAGGAAACTCTCCCAACTGTTTTCTTTTACAGTTTGTATGTAATAGCTCCGGGTCACTTTCACGAGCGAGGGTTATTAAGCGACCGCATATAAAGATCGATTCATATTTTTAGTCACGACCGTAAAGGGGGCGACTTATTTATATATGCCACAACGATCGCCGACAAATTTCATCAGTTGTTTTATTTTTGAGCGCGACGTAATTGCTTTTGGTGTAGAAAATGCGGAACCACGAAGCTTATGGTAGCGCGTGTTAGAACCTTTTCGCTCTATCTCGATAAACTTGGTCAAAGTATTATCGTTATCCAGATAAAAGCAGACCCACGATCATCCGAAATATCCACTCACGTGTGCTTCTTTAGTATCCCTTCCTCTCTAAAATTAATCTTCTAACCACCGCCGGAGTCTTGCTCACGAGAACACGAAAGATTTCGATCCGAGATTTCTTTTTTTCCCTCGGCATTACGCCACTAATATCCTTTTACAACCTAGAGCGGATATCCTTGTTGAATAAAAAGCTTCCAGGTGTGGCCGGAATCGCACGGGGCGTCGGGTACAAAAATAAAACTATCCGCGCGAGGAGAAGCTAGAAAATGGAAAAAAACGAAAAGTAAGAGGGAGAGAGAGAAAGAGAGAGAGAGAGAGAGAGAGAGTGAGTGGAAACGCGGAGAATTTTAAGTGCACTCGTTCCACCGGGAATACGTTTATTTCCCCGTTTTCCTCGAAGTGGGTCAAGCTCGCTGCGCTTCGCCGACAACTCGCTTATTCCTCGCGATCTTCCATCTTTGGCACGAAAGCGCCAAAAACGGCCCTCTCTGACTCCAAGTTTTCCTTCCTTCCCCCCCTTCTTTTTTTTTCGTTCCTTTCGGTTCGTTTACCTCGCCTCACGTTCGTGCCTCCGATTATTTTTATTGTCCACGAGGTTCCTAACTTCGTCGAGGCACGCGCGCGCGCGCGCTCTCCGGTTATCTTCCTCAAGACTCGACAGCGTCGATTAACAGCGGGCGCACGCTTAATTTATCGGAGGGGCATTCTTTAACCCAGAAAACGAAGATCGTGGTAACGAGGTTACTCGTCGTTCGAGATTCCCGGGTGCATCGATCCGGCTCGATCCACCGTTGCTTCTTTCCATCCCTCTCCTCTCCTCTCTCTCTCAATCTCTCTCGCCCGGCCCCCTCCTCCTTCTTCTTCGTCTCTTTCGTGCGGCCAATTTAAGGCGATGCCTTTAAAGGGTCTGTCCGCGCGCGCGTTCCTACGAACCAAAATAGCGAAGCGGAGAAAAGGAAGATCCCTACGCACGCGGCCTTGTGAAGACAACTGGTCCGGATAATTTTATTCTGGATAGTTTCTCGTCCGTAGAAAAATCTGGACAATCGTAATTCCCTACATACAGTAAAGAAACATTCTCCACGAAATCTAAACCTACTACGCAATTTACTCAAATTGATATCAAACGTCACAAATTCGTCCATCGAACTGCTCGACCCTGTTCCTATTATCCAGAAAATGTCCTCTCTGGAAACAATCACGACGGTCGTAATCTTCTACGTACAGTAACGACACGCTCTGCACAAAGTCTGTACCTATTACGTAATTTACTCGAATTGATTTCACATCTCACGATTTCGTCTCTCCAAACTCCTTCTGGTCCGATTATTCCCAGAATTTGCTCTCTGTAGACGAACCAAGGTGATCGTCGAATCTGAAAGGGAGGGTGCCGGCATTGCCTTACTCGTCGATTCTCTTGCGCTCAAACGATCGTCCTTTTGACGTTTGAAAATGCGCGCGCACGCATTCGCACGCACACATCCACGGTCGAGACACGAGCGCAAACAGCGCCGGATGGTCGGAACGAGTGACGTGGCTGCGGTGGACGAAGGGGCGGAGGTGAATCCAACTCAATCCGCCCTTGAAGTCGATTTGCACGGACCTGAGCCAAAGCGCGCTCGTTGAATAGAAAAGCCCCCCGTGGCCCCTTCGATCGACGATACGCGACTGTAAATGACGTTCCCCAGACTCTGCGGGGTAAATAGAATGCGGAGAGTTGGAAAGGGTGAGGGTGGCGAAGGGTGCGGAGTGTCGAGGACGCGGCGAGAGGAAAATCGGACCGGACGGCTGTGTGTAGAAAAAGGGGGTAATTGCTCGGCAATCGACGGGACGCGAATTAGCCGTTTCAATTGTCAGATAGGCGCGAGAACGCGGGAGAAGGAGCGATACGCAATTTTACGTAGAATCTCTCTTTGCAATCCGTGCGTCATTATTGACTCCTCTGCGCGCGCGACGCTGGGATGGCTGTGATATTCGTGGATATGGGCGAGAGTGAGATTTATGTAGAGAAATGCGTCGATGCACGATGTACCGTCTATTCAGATCATTTTGGAAAGATATTGTGCAGGGACAATATCGAAGCTGAACAAGTTCCGTGTCAAATCGTCTTTTGAAAACTTTCCGTGCATGACACCCTACGATCAGCAGCGATAGTATTAAGGGGAGCAAATCCTTTAGACGCCCGAAAATGAGCCATTTTTTGTTAATTTTTTGTTAGGGTGATGAAGTAATCGCATCATTTTTTAACTTTAAGATGATTTTAACATATGTTCAAAGAGCTTAAAAACATTTTTTTCTTTCTTTCAAAAAACAAAATGGCGACGTAACAGCCTTCTCCCCGCAGGCGTCTTTCTTGTGCCATCAAAAACGGCTCCACTCCTCACATTTTTACTGCTCATCTGAAAGAGGAACCAAACATTTTTTCCGATTACTAACACATTCACGGGTAGGATATACCTATAAAATCATGAAAAAGTATGAAATTGAAAATTATGCAGGCTTTGTAACAAAAAAATCAAATTTTCGATCATTTCTTCAACAGTTCTTACCCCAAAAAAATTATGTATCTACGTGAAGTCCTTCAAACTTTAGGTTTGTCCTACCGGTAATATCATAGACAAAAACCTCTATGAATTTTAGTGAGATCGATCGATAACTTCTTGAGCTGCAGTGCGAGCAGTTTTTGAAAATGTAGTTTGTAGATAATCGCGTTTGAAGTTTCAATACGATAAAAATATAAATTTCAGTGACTTATTATTTCAGTGAATCAATCAGCGATTCCAGGCCCATATAACAACCCTTCAGTTTCCTCGAAAAGCTGCTTTTCTTTCATCTTTTGCTGTTTTTCGATTTTTTCAAAGTTTTAAAGGATTTGCTCCCCTTAAGATATCGATTATTGACTGCATAACGCATTTTTAAAAAATTCTTCATTCAACAATGAAAATACCCAATGGCTTGAACGGAATGTTCAACGCGGTACGAAATGTGTTAATAGAGTCTTTTGTACATCGAGTATCCATTTAGCGTTACGCAATATAAATGTTTAAGCGAAGCAAATGCGCTAGTGAGACCTGACGGAGGGAATGCGTTATCGCCGCGAATCACGCTATCGGTACAGTTAAACGCGCTACCATTATACTTGCGTGGGATGACGATATCTCCATAAATGAGGATCATCGCGATACGGCGTATCGCGAAGCGTATTTATAAGATCGCGAAAACCTTAAGGCACGAGAGTAATTGACATCAGACGTCTTCCATCTCGTTCACGGGAGCGCCCGAGTAACACCCTCTTTCGAACACTCGCACCCGCCCGGCTTCACGGAAGCGCGGTCGCGCACGATAACAAATTTATATTCACAATATATCAATTATCGCGAGGCGGCGCTGCTCGGTACCTGCCACGGTTGGAATTTTTGCTCAATAAACAAAACTGGCGCGACACGGTCGGCGGCCTCGTCGAATAGCGCGTCGGCCGATCGATTTGTCCAGTGTCGAATGTCAAAAGTACCGTCGTGCTAACGTCGCGGGTATCGTTGGCTAAACTCGCGGGCGAGCGATCCGCGAAACGCGATATTCGGCCGCGATCCACGCTAACCGAACGGTAATCGGTTTACTCGCGACGATAGCTTGATTTCGTTAAAACGTTTTGAAACGTGGCTTTTTTCGATTCAGCACGATTAAATGGTCCCTTTCTTTCGCTGGCTTTGATCCTCCTTTCCACTTTCGATTCTATCTATTTACAGAAAGAGTAAGAAAACGCGAGGGTAGCGCACTATCTGTGCGAACGTGCTCAAGTGAGAAGCGGAATGTTGAAAATAGCCAAACGATCTTTCAATTATCACGCGCTGCATTAGCGAGATCGTCGACACTCGAACGTTATCCGCCCTGCGTCGCCATTCGTAACGAACCGGCGAGGCGTCGCGGCGCCGTTGATGAAAAATGTTTTGCCGCATCGTTTCTCGACGTGTTTGTGTTACTCGAGAAAGCGGAAGCGCGCAGACAGGTTTGGTAAAAGATGCTTGCTTCTTTAACGTCGATCGATTGCATCGTTTGCTAAACTAATTTGCCCCAGATCTTATGCTCAATTTAATTCGGGCAAGTTTGGAGGGACACCGTCGGTCGGGTCGCACCTGCGCGAAAATCTTATCCTCGGATAAACCAGGGAGCACGAATACGTTGTAAATTCTAACTAAACTTCGCCCAAGTGTATATTTAAGCCGTCCAAGATTCCGCGTAGTTATAGCAAAATATTGGATCCGTCCGGACGATTCTGGGAACGACGGATCGTACCAAGCTCCTGAAAAATTCTATGCATCTGTGAGCAAGGCAGGAAGGAAGGGTCACGGCTCGTACAGAGTACGGCCATTAGGCTTTGCTCGCCTGGCAATCTGGAAAAAGATTGAAGCTTCCCTTCGTTTGCCACCGAGTTTCCACCTCTTTCACGAGCAGTGAAATTTATCGCGACGTTCGTTCCACTCTGCTCGGTCGGAAGTCTTCGATACTCTCATCACCGGCATATTCAATTCCGATTGGAATTCTAGGAGATGCGCGAGAGCGACTGCATCGTGACGAAAAGAAATGAAAAGAGGAGAATGAGAATCGATGATGCTCGAACATTTCCATTGCTCGAAGTTGCCGCGTGGTCGAATAAGAGGATGCGCTCGATCGTGTCTCTCGTCGCTCTTGTTACTCTGGACGCAGTTGCGCTGTAACTGCAACGACAAAGGGGAGCAGGCTCGCAGCTGCGCCGGTATCGATGCTTTTTCAATGATTCGATTGTGGCAATCAGTGGCGGCTCCTCTTTTCTCCATCCCTCGCCCACTCCTCTTCATTCTTCTCGTTCTCTCGTTTCATCCGCGCCCTTCCGCTCCACCCACCTCCCCGTTCTCCTCTTCACCGCGGCTACTCGCTCAACTGCTGGTGAAAGCGGCCAATCTCGAATTGGTTTAACTCGGAGGAATCAGGGCCGATGGCTCACGTTGACGAATTTAACGCGCTGCGGCAGTGACAGTGGCGGCGGGTCGACTCGATTCAATGAACTCGGCCGAACGAACGTCCATGATGTTCGCTAACCGGCGCGCATATGGCCCTCGTAAATCCTTCTTGTCGTCTGCGCGCCGATTTTAGTTCCGTTGCTTTAAAAACCCCGTGTTCTTCCAACTCTTACGTAATGGCGATTGAATCTTGTGCAGATTAAGGGCTTGGTTGGTCGTGACGAGGAAGGGGGACGGAAAAGAAGCGAAGGAAATAGGATGGAGAGGAGGAGAGCTCGGTTCTCGATCCTTCTTTGGCTCGTTACTGTTGCATCCTTCGAGACGGTATTTAATCTCGTGTCGCAATGAGATCCGCATATTACGGTAGAGGAAGGTGGAGGAGACTCGTGCATTTCGTAAACACAATTTCTCAGGGATGCGGCCCACCTTCGGAGGGCTAACGTGCGCTTGCTACTGCTTGGCACTTTGCCCATCGGTGATTCTGGAAGCGTGAAAATAAACGTACGCTCGAACCACCACGATTGGGAGGACGGTAGGCGCAGATTGGCTCTTGCATCTTGCATCTTTGATTATTCAAAGATGCGAGTCCCCATGTCGTGTGTTCTTTTTTTAAAGCTGTTCTTTCTTTTTTTTTTTTTAAGCGAACGAATGACCAGCGGTCAACACCCCCTTCTCTCTGCCACGCTTCGTCTAGAGGCAGTGGATTTTTTTTGCGCTGTTTATATTTTGTTTCTTTTAGAGCCAACGCAAACAGTTTATCTATGCATCGATTATTAACGTCGGCCTATATGTTCACTCGAAGAGCTCATAACAGCGACATGGTGTATTGAACATTGGGAATTGCAAGTGCACTAATATAAAGTTAACTGTTTACATGTTATAGGGAAGAGAGAAGGACGACATTTGCATCAAATTGCCCTACACGTGAGGCACATTGATACGCCTATAAAAAGTTTAAAAATACAGTATACGCCAGTAAAATAAAATTTTGTTTGTGTTTTAAACATAAAGAAGATTTTATTACATTATGTTAAATGTACTAAAACAAGTCCAACATAATATACGTTTTGTGTTTTTGTACAAAACTGCACAAGTACAAAATGATTTATATTTAAATTAGCATTATCGAGTGAATCTAAATCTTCGCTTATAACGTCAATACAATCGGAAGAACAAATCCTAGTTTCAGTGTCTGTTTTAAATTCACATTCTATTATTTATTCTTTCTCCTTCTTTGCAGCTAATTTTTATTTCTTAGCTTCCGTTAATTTTACCGGGTTATTTTTTATATTTTTCTCAATTCTATTATTCTCCGGTGTCCCTGTGTATATTCGCGATTTTCCGTCCTTTGGTTCAATAAGTTTGTAATATTGTTTAGTGGAACGTATTTGTAATAAGCACGTGTTATAAGTCATCGGAACAGAATCAGCGGAATCAATTCTAATTCATATTTTTATTTGTTGCTCAAAACTTGGTAAAGAAAAAAATTTGTTCCAACATTAGTTTTTCTTAAATTAGATGTTCCGCTAACGGAAGATTAAGTTAGCCGAGAGAGTGGAATAAAGTCTTTCTTCCAGCAAGGCACACAAGAAAAATGTCTAAAGTATACGTGTGGATATTGATACATCTTAAAACGTAAACATTCCTTTCGCGAATTGAATGAAGTATTATAAAATGAGAGAAATAAAACTGCTTCTCGGGTTTCAGTAATATGATCCCTTTTACTTATCGACAACGCGATCGTCAGCTCTGCCACCAGCAGCGTGAGATTCCAAGAAACTGTGGGGGGGGGGGGGGGGGGGGCAGTATAAAGTTCCAAAGCACAGGTGTGGACATTGATAAATGTTAAAGCTGAAGCATTTCTCTCGCGAAGACGGTTCACCGTTGGTTTTAATTTAGGTTGTGCGTTCTTTACTTTTGATTAGAGCGGAAAATGATGCCCGTGCTACCTGTGTTTTTATTGAGGTGAAAGTGCGTAATTAAAGAAGCACTCGAGGAAACGAGGTATTCGCGAAAAGCCTTTGGAAGTCGAGCACGTGGCGTTCCAGTGACGTTGGAACAAGAAATGAAAAAAACTACTAAAAAGGAATGCCCCGAGAGGATGACACTCGTGCGCGACCCATTGACTTGTCGCGTCGGCTCGTTAGTTTTCCGCGTGTGCAATTTTCTTATCGCACGGACGCACAGTTTGACGCAACGATAATTATTGAATGCATACGTGGCTCTCGCTTCGGCGCAGCCAAGGGACCTTCGAAAAGCTGTGAAAGCTACGAACTGCTTGATTTCCATTCAATCTCGGATTATGACAATTTATTGAGCGACCTACCAATAATTTCCTCGGTAAGGTATTAGAAACAGGTGAATCGAGCGGCCACGCTTTTACAACGCCGACAAAACTACTGAATAATAATCCCCGGCCCTAGCATCTCTGCATCGAGAGACTTCACGTGTTTCAATCCTTTGATTTTCGAGCAGACATAATGAACGTGGAAGCTCCAACGGTCGGGATAGAGTACTACCTATGCATATTAATAATATACAAATATTTATGAGCATAGCGTATTAACCACCTCTCACGCCACATTTCGAAACTCGAAAACTGGTTCTTCAACGGGTCTACATCCAAGTAGCGTGGCGCAGCATTGGCGTACGAGGAAAATTCGTATAAAATAGTTCGCCGATGAGGTGAAAGAAGTTTTCCGGTGGCAGTGGCCAAAGGGAGTCGTGCATCTAAAAATCAATTCAATCGCATTACCTTTTATTGGAAGGTCTTAATAAAGCCGCGCACGAATCCCAAATTACTCAAAAGCGCAGGGCTGAAAATTTAATTTCCATTCGAAAATTTTGCACGAACCTCGTGTGCATCTCTTCGATCGCGTAGGGCACACGAGAGGAAAGCCAATCGAGAAAAGTGCTCTTAAACCCTTCTTACTCCTCTCGCATTTCCATTTGCGTCTGCTTCTCTGCTTCAGCTAGAGTTCGCTTTTTGACTGGAATAATAACACAGGCCCACAGAAAAAAAAAGTACCCTGTGCTGGCGATCTGACTAGGCTAGTCTTATGTATTTTGTCCCGCTGAATTCGAATCTGACGTCAGAATTCCTCCATCCCGTCACAGTTTTTTTTAAATCGCAAAAATAGACGAAATTTCATGAAAATCGACATTCTAAGGCAATAAGATTGCGCTTCTTAAACAAGAAGTTACCAAAATCATATTTTAATGTATTTTCAAACGTTAGAAATTCAAATTCAACCTACAATGCGTTGTGGTCGATTTATGATTCGAGTTGGACCTAACGTCCGAATAATGTCACTTACGATCGTCTGCGCTTACGCACTCTTTTATCTTCAAATGATCTGTGAATTATATTTTCTCTTTTAAGCATCCAACAAAAAGAAAAACACGTAAAGGAAATCCGCTTCACAGATCATTTGAAGATAAAAGAGTGCGTAAGCGCAGACGATCGTAAATGGCATTATTCGGACGTTAGGTCCAGCTCGAATCATAAATCGAGCACAACGCATTCTAGGTTGAATTTGAATTTATAACGTTTGAAAATACATTAAAATATGATTTTGGTAACTTCTTATTTAAGAAGCGCAATCTTATTGCCTTAGAATGTCGATTTTTATGAAATTTCGTCTATTTCTGCGATTTAAAAAAAACTGTGACGCGATGAAGGAATTCTGACGTCAGATTCGAATTCAGCGGGACAAAATACATAAGACTAGCCTAGTCAGATCACCAGCACAGGGTACTTTTTTTTGTGGGCCTGTGTAATTAAATAACTATTGTAATCCCGTTTGTCGTGGGTAGCTCGAAGAGCTCGGACGACGACTACGAGGTAACCGGCATGTGCGTCTCTCTCGAGATAAATCGAGTGCAAGAAGTCGTCCTTGGCGAACGTACCGGAATTTCCCTTGTCCCTTCCATTTTCCGGGCATCCGAGCGAAGACAATTTTTTATTTTCGCCGAGCGTATTGCGGTGGATCGCAAGATGCAAAAGAAAAAGGAAAGCCTAAGTAAAAGCTAGAGAACAAGCCAGCTCGTCTCCGACGTGGTCGAGTTAATTTCGGGGGATATTAAAATTTCATATTCGTTCGTGAAATGAAAATTCCACAAAACTCGGTTTCCGCAATTTTTCTCTCTAAGTTTTTCGCAATCGTGCGACAAGAAGGAGAAAGAAAAGAAAAAATAAGTCTTCCTCGTTCTCCATTATTGCTGGCATCGGTTCGCGCAAAGGTGGCGAACGCTTTGCAAGAGGATAGCAGAGATACGTTGGCGTTTAAAGGAGCCGCTGGGATATTCCCCCGGTCCTATCGATTTCCTGCGATGTTACGTAATCCCTGGTCCGCCGTCGGAACATTTCTCCCTTCCCTTCCCACACCCACTCTCCGCAGCCTTCGCGCACGTAAATGTAACGTAGACGTCGTCGGGTTTCGCGGCTGCTATTCATCCTGTCGCGTTGCCACCGGTGTCGTCCCTTTCACCCGTTGTGCGAAGGTTTCGCGATGGAAGGGAGAACGAGACGGAGGGTGCAGATACGGTGGAACTCAACCGAGCGAGAAATGTAAACGCGAAAGATCGATCGCACATTCGTTTTGGCCAATAAGACTGCGCTCGCCCTTTTCGACGACGAAAAGCATGGAAAACTCAAATCGTAGAAACAAATTAATCCTTCTCTCGGTCAATCCGACCTAACGATCAATTCCATTTGGTTTTCAGAAGCAGCCTCGACCAATGTAGCGGGTAGCAAGACGTCGAACAGCACGATCGACGCTTTCTCCTCTGCTAAGCAGCCCTCGCGGACGACGGCGAGCGCCTCGACGCCGCCGGCGTCAAACCTGACGTCGACGGCAACGACGACCACGACGCAGGCGAGCACCGTCGCGACCAGCAACAACAACACCAGGATGGTCGCCTCGGCGCACAACATCGAGGAGGGTCTTGGCGCGAGTCATCCAGCTGCTAGTGCGAGCAACGAGCGCCATCATCAGCAACAGGAGAAGCACGGGCACACCTACAGATCGGCACAGACCGCGCAGGACAAGAGGAGCAGGCTGAGCAACGTGATAAATAATCTTAGGAAGAAGGTGCCCGACGCGAGGGCCGGCAAGGATTCGCCACGGAAGGACGAGGATGGAAGGAACAGCGTGGAGAGGAACTTGGAGACTCTGGAGAAGTACGTGATGACGGTGCTGAACGGAGTGATCAAGGACGACGAGGAGGAGGAGGAGCCAATCGACAAGGATCGAGGAGAGGCGCGAATCGATCGGCAGAAGAAGGAGGCCGCAGCTGGTGGCGAGGTTAAGCCGGAGAGGTCGAAGGACGAGGTCGAAGGAGAGAAGTCGAATGGAGGTGGCTCGAGGTCGTACGAGCCTTCCGGACCGAACGAGAGTAGGACTGAGAGCGTGGCCGTGCCGCGAGAAGAAGGTCTCGAGAGAGTAAAGTGTTCCAGCGAGGAAGCGTCTCTCGCGAAGGTTCGCGCGGCCGAGCAGGAGGACAAGGTGGACGAAGCAGTTAGCGAGAGTGGCCAGTGCGGAGTCGACGAGATTGTCCTCGTGGAACATGCGAGCAAGTCGAAGGACGTGGAGAGAAAGAAGAAAGAAGCACAAGAAACATGCGATACCAAGGAGGCAGAGTCGCGCGAGGTTATCGAAGATTCGAAGAGGACGACGAAGCCTGACGGAAAGGAAAGAAGAAACTCGTCCAAGGACTCTACCGAGCGTCGCGCCATCTCCACAAACGTCGACGATCTCAGGCACGAACGTCGGAACTCGGACCTCCCGGAGGACCGGAGAGAGGGTCGCTCTCTGGGCACGATCATCATGGAGAGGCTGAGCGATCATCAGTCGGGCGACGAGAGATTTAACGGTCTCGAGACGTCGACATCGGGTGGAAAGAATCAGTCAAGGGAGAGCACCGAGAGCGTCGAGCTGCAGACTATTTGTCGAGACCTTCTTAACGACCTCATCAATGACATTCATCGGCTGATCGACGAGGACGCGGAGGTTGTCAATGACGCACCCGCGTCTGACCTTTCACCGGAGGAGTCGCGAGATTTTCAAGTCAGTCAGGATCTGTCCACGACCAGTTTGCACTGTAGTCTACCCTTAGACAAGGTAGCCTCGGTCTTGCAGAATTGTCAGGCCTCCGAAGCCCCGACCTCTTCGTCCTCCACGTCATCCTCTTCCTCGTTGTCCCCATCGTCCGCTCTGCCATCGCCCTCGCTCTCTCCTCTCACCCAAGCGAAAGCATCAGCGAAGCCACCCTCTCCCACCGTCCGACATCTCTGCCTCTACTGCGATAGGAAGTTTCTCTCGATATCGCTCCGGCAACGACACACCGAGAGGGTGCATCAACTCGGTGGAGGCAGGCGCTCCGAGAGGAATTCGAGAAAACCCTCGCAGAACTGCCAGTACTGCTCCGATAAGTGTGCCGAGAGCCTGGAAGGACTGTTCCAGCACATGGTCGGTAGCCATGGCGATAAGTATCACGCGTGCATTCAGTGCTTCACGAGGTACCTCACCAGGGAGGCCCTGGTGGGTCACATGAACGAGACACACGGATCGAGTGGTACTGGTGACAGAAGTACATCGCAGTTGCAGGTAAGGCGCTTAGAGAGGCCTCCGTTCATTGCCTCCGTTCATTGCCTCGCGTGCACGATTTTCCGAAACAAGGGTCGAGAACCATGTCGTTGGAGATCCTTCGTTTGAACCTCCATGAAAATTAATCTTTCCTGCACCTTTTGCGTTTTGATAGATCCGAATATTTCAATAAACTTAGGATAAATGGAGCGCCGAGAGAATTTCTAAAATGGATTAGATCACTCGAACTTTTCTTAGAAATTTCTACCCGTAGCTTGTTACCCTAGACTTCTCCACGAGATATTATCCTTTTAGCGTAAGAGACTGGACAGGCACGTAAATCGATATTTTTGCCAGGGTGTCGCTTCGGAGAAAATCAAGGATATCGTGCCGTGCAAGGAATACGGGAGCCAGAGCTCTCGAGAGAAATTAGACATATACAGTCCCAAAGAGAGAAGATCGGAGGAAGCGGAAGTGGAGTGTCGCACGCTGGAAGTTACCACGCTGAAGCACACGATTTGCTCCACGACTACGACGACGACAACGACGAAGGACACGTTCAGTAACCCCGGCAGTCCAGAGTTCGATAGTTCCTTCTACAGTAGCATCAGCTGCAACATACGCGATAATCTTCTTCACCATTTGGACGGTAAACTTCAACCGAGCTCCTCCTCAACGTCCATATCTCCATCGACGACTACCTCGATTTCATCCCTGGCACCGGACTCGAAACAGCAACAACAGCAAACCTCGCCTCAGCAACCTCAGCAGCAGCAGCAGCAACAACAACAACAACAACAACAATCGTTCTACGAGCACAACGTGAATCAGATTCAATTTCCAATCGACATCTCGTTGACAGCTGCCACCCCAGTCTATACCAAGGACTACTCCGCCGAGGAGTACGAGAATTCGAGCGAGTACGCTCAGAAGCCCGGTAAGAGCAATCGCTCGCATCCGCGTAGAGTGTCCTTCGAGAAGTACAACTTCCCAAGGAAGTACGACGGTAAGGAGCAATGGACGTGCTCGATCAAGGATCTCAGCAAATTCGACATCTCGACGCAGCTCTCCCTACGGAAGAAGCAACAGTTGATCAAGGAGAGAATCACCTTGAGCAGGCTCCATCAGATACCGATCTTGGGCTCGTCCTGCAAGAGCACCGACGTCGTTCAAACCAACCTCGAGACCGACAGGTGCCAGGTTACCACCGAGCACGATGGTACCGGAAGCAACGATGCGTTCGGGCCTAATGAGGAAGCCGATGCCAAAGCAGGCGTCGATCTGGCGAACTCGACCGGAAATGCCGTCGCGAAGGCGTCGTCGATCGAGTATCCGGCCAATGGCGATCACCACGAGTCCTTCACAACGAAGCAGTCGATATTCTCCAAGTCGACGGAGTTCAGCATCGAGTTCGGGAGTTTCATGAGGCTGCGGAAGTGGGACGAGGCCAGTAAGGAGCATAACAAGAAGCAGCAAGCTATCTACGCCGAGTTAACCGGCGAATGGTCCAGGCCGAGGGTCTACATCTGCGGTGCCTGTGCCACTAGACACGTGAGTGCAGATTTGTTTATTTGATCGCCGACAATTGCGTTGAGTCTTTGAGCGAAACGTCGATAAATTCTGTTTGAACTTTGCGAGTAGCATCGGGTCTACTCACGTCCCTTTGGCGCGGTCTAATAAAGTCTTGCCAAATTGAAGTATTAAAAATTCCCGAAAGCCGTGCGCAAGTACGTACCCGTACTTATTCTCGTGCCCGTGAGATTCAACAGGATCGTGTGACCGTTTGTCATCGAATGCATTTCCACTCGCCGTAATTCGAGGTACTTTAGGGACAATGTTACGATCGTTCTGCTGGCCGTGGACCAGAATGCACCAAGGGTGAGGAGAAGGGTGGGTCCAAAAAGGAGAGAGAGACATTAAAGCGTAAAGGATCGGGGTGTTACGCCCACTCGTGCTCTTTAAGGAGCCATAAGTCATGATGGATTACCGCCCGGGGAATCCACGCTCCAAGTGTTTAACAGCCGTCCCGAAGCTCTTTTCTTCGACCTGTTCGCCATTTCGGCGTGACACCGCCGTTATACGATGAATTTTCAGCTCCAAGCCTCGCGCGCGATTCTCTCGATGGCACAGCCTGTTCCCCAATGAGTGGACTCGCCGCGACGCGATCGATTGAAGTGGCCAGTGGCCACGCGGCATTTCCACGCGTACTTCGTACTTCTTGCACGTTTCGAAGTTTGCTCGGAATTAATTAATTGGTTATTAACAGTGATTGATTAGTCGGTGTAGTTAATATTAGTTTAATCGTGCTGTTGCGCAAAATCTTCTCGGCACGACAAGAATATCTTTTCAACGAGTAATTCGTCGCTGGGAAGTCGCAGGTCCTTTCGATCGAGCGATAGATCGGGAAGGCACGTGTCGGTTACGTCAAATTGTCCATCGCTTAACCGTGTCGTACGCGATTATTATGAATTGATAATCGCGACGGAATATTTATGAAGTGTTCATTAATTGATCGATCCCCGTTAAAATTCCAACATGCCAGACTGAATGAAACGAATGTAGCAAGCCAATTTGAAATTTCCCAATGCCGCCGACTTCATTGTGAAAGCGCCGCGCGCTACGTCGACCCGTGAATGACTATTGAATTATTATTAAACGTGTCTTTAACACGCTCGAATTGCGACGGATCTTGTACGCCATATGCGTCTCTGGTCGCGCATTTATCCTTAATCTATATTGTTATAATTGATCGGTCGATAAACAAATGGAACGGAATCGAGAATTCAACACTCTCGTTCTCGATTCGGTTCGAGGGAACGCGAGCCGCGACGTTTCGTTTTTACTCTCGCTGGTCGTGGCGCCCGCGCGATACTTTTTGTTTCGCTCGCGCCGTCAATAGCCTCAGCTAAACGCGAACTAGATAATTTATCGAGGAACCGGCTGATCTTTGACATTCGCGGCAAGATAGAGAAGGGGTCGAACGTTAGAACGGGGCCTCGTCGAAACTCGAGCTACTCGGGCCTGCTATCGTCGCGGGGCAATACACGCCCTTTTAAAAACAGAGGAGGCGAGAAGTCGCGCGAGGGTCGCAGATAGAATTGATCGTTCGCCACTTTTATCGATCTCGGGTGTCGCGTGTCACGAGAGAGAAATGAAATGACGTTGTTTTGCGCGCACGATCGCCGTCGTTGGTGCAGTATGCGGAGTCATTGCTCAAGGGGATCGCGCGCCTCGTTACTCGCGTACGAAGTCCTCTTAAACGAAATTTCTCTCAAAGCTTTACAATCCGCAGCAGAAACCTTCGAATTTGTGCCCACGATTGTTTCTTCATTGAGAGTACTCGCGAAGGATCGAGAGGAGTCTATTGAGTCTGCGTGATACTTTGTGACGTAGGCACCCTATACGGATAAGCCGCGTAGAGAACACTAATGACTCTATTAAGTTACGATCGACCACTGTCTTCACCACGACTCGTCCGGGTAGCGTAAAATCGTGCAATTAACGTTTCACGGGTATGCGACGTTCTTGCTTTAAAAGGCGGACGCATAATATTGACCGTGCCTGGTCTTACCGGGTGGGAGACAACCGAGCGAACGGACGCGCCCACGGATTACCGCGGTTACCGAGACTCACGTACACTCAATGAATCGTAACTCATTCCAAACCAGCCTATAACCCTTTGGTCCTATTGCAATGGCGCAGGTAACGCTGAAAGAGATGGAGGATCACAAGGCAGCAATGCATCCGAACGTCTGGTGCTCCCACTTCGAGTTCTCTGGCGATCAGCGCGAACTCTACAAGCATCTATTCCTCCCTGGAAGGTGCTCGGCCACCGCGAAAGCCAGAAACGCCGTGCTGGCCGAGAAGGTTTGCACGAAGTGCTCGAAGAACTGCAACACCCTGCCGGAACTTCACAGGCACATGCTCGAGTGTGCCGGTGATCAGGCCTGGCTCTTGGGAATATTCGGCAACGGTAAGAAGAAGTGCAAGTGGCGCCCGTTTGGCAGCCGCAGCAGGAGGCGAAGGCAGCGCGGCATGAAACGGAATATTCAGAACTCCCAGACGCCCAGGGTCAACGTGCCCAAGGAGAGGCAGCCGACTGGGCCCAGGGTCCGGCCCAGCGACCGTAAGAATCGATCGTCTTCTACTGGTCCGTTCCTTTCCTTCGTTACGCCCTACGCGACGATTCTCGTCGCACGCTCGTTCGTAGATTCTTTGTCGATTGTTTATCGAGTGAACATTACGCAATAGACTCGAACGATATAATTCAATTCGATATCTCGCTCGTCTGATGCTTAAAGGGATTATAACACAGGGGTTTGCGACGTCGCGTTTCGCGGATTAAAGATTTTTTTTTTTCTCCACAGAGAAATCTCAGCGCTTTAAGCCTCACTCTCGTTAAAAGCTCCACTTACATTCTGTTACTAGGTGAGAGCATTCAGAAGATGCTGGCTAACCTACCTCCGAAGAGAGCCACCCGCAAAGTGTTACAAGATAGCACTCTTCGAGTTCAAGGAAGACTCCGTAACGTAAGTCGCTCTCAATCGTCCTACATCCAATCTCGTAGCTCGTGACGAGCAATGAATTAATAGGATCCTCTTTCGTGTTATACGATTGTAACTTCCCAATTCCACGTCGTTCGCGCGAACCCACTATCCCCCGAGCCTCTCGCAGCGGTCGGGTGAGCCGTGGCGCACCTGCTCGCGTCAAGGTCGACGAAGAAGTTGAACGTTGACGCGGAAAAATGTCGAATTTTCGTTTGGCCGCAGCGCGCGCGCTCAGTTTCGCACGTGTTGCCGCGTGACCCGAATATCGGTGACACGCTGCGCGTGGCCCGCAAAAAGTCGGAAGCTTTCGCCTCTAAATAACGTGCGGGGGGGGGGGGGGGAGGGGGAAGTGCAGCGAAAGCCGATAATGATAAAGCAATAACGCGAAGGGGGCAACGAGTGGGCGACGTAGATATAAGTAGAGTATTGATTAGCCGTCGGGCGGGCGGGCCCCCCTCTCGCGTTGCTCGCACACATGTGCGCGCGTGAACGCAAACCAGAGGGGACCGGTGCGCGCGCGCTTGTAGGCACACTCACGCGTGCGCTTGTACTTACACACACGTGCGCTTGTACTTACACATGCGCGCGCGCTCATAGCCACACACACGCGCGCACGTATCCACACACGCGCGGGCGCGCATGGGCCTCGCCGCGTTGTTTGCCTGCGTGCACACGTTCGCACGCTTGCTCGCCCGCTCGCTCGCTGCGGTGTCACGTAGTCATTGCAGCCAAGATGGTTTTCATGTTCCGACCATGCTACATCGACCCAGGGGTGGAATTGCAACGATGGCCCTTGGGCGCCGCAAAGACCGTCGGCCCTGCTTTTTTCTCGAAACCTCATCAGGAACTCGCGCTCGCAAGCATCGAGGAGCAAAGTTGTCCTGTCCTCGAAATTGGACGGTACCTTGTCACGCGCGCTCCGCGCCGTTCGCTTATTCCTCTCTTCTTCCACGTTTTAATTTTCGTGGTCGACGCGACACGGCACTTCCGCCACCCTTACGACGAGGGACAAATCTTCTTCGGCCACTTTCAATTCTTATCGCTGAAAAAAACCTAGATTTCGATCGCAACCAATAGCGAGATCGTTTCTCTTATTCCACATAATTTTCTCGAGGTCCAATAGTTTCGCGTCCATCGTATTCGCACACTTTCCTGCGTAGACACCACGTAGAATCCAGCTGAGTCTTAGAATTCTCGGTCCTGGTACGTACTCTCTTCGATAGATTCCGGCCGCATTCTTCCACCGTGAGATTATAACGAGCGATTCTCCAAAACGCGGAACTGTTGACTGTTTACACAGGTGCAGACCAGATCGAGGCCGCGCATCGTCGTTGGCGACGCTTCGTCCTCGGCGTCGCGCATATCGCGCAACAAGGCGGCCCTCAGGAACAAGCTGCTGAAGAACGCGAAGTCGATTCAACGGAATCGTTGCCGGAGCGACAACATAAGCGCGGTGATCGAGAGCGTGGTGAGAAACCTGTACGAGGGAACTAGCGACGGCAGGAGGCCTGGATTGGAGAGCGGAAACAGAAATGGAAACGTGGATGGATCGGTGGAGGGCGAGGACGAGGCAGACGGAGAGAGAAATGCCAAAGAGAGTAACGCGGGTGAGAGCAGCTCGGTCTCGAGGATCGCCAAGAATCCCGAGGGATTCGAGAGGCCGAAGGTCGGGAGGCCGAGGGTCCTGGGAAAGCGTAGAAACGTGAAGGCTAAGGACGCGGCGGGGAAAAAGTTCGATAGACCGCAGCAGCAGCAGCAACAACCGGGACGACCGAGAGGACCGAACGGCTTCAGGAGAGGCAGGTTACCGAAAAATTATAAACCGGGAGGGAGGGCGGACGGTGACGGGCCATCGAGCGACGTTGGGTCTACGAGAAACACGCCAAAGAGTGGGAAAGCTAGAGGTGAGAAGGACGAGTCGCGTGAGAGCTCGAAGGAAAGGCCCGCGGATCGTGGCGATGGGGCACCGATCGTCCTCGAGTACAGAGGACGAGGACGGCCACCCTTGTGGTGCACGCCGAGGAAGAAGCGTCCGGTTGACCCAGTGGTTTCCATGCACGCGTCCATCAAGGCCAAGTCTCAGCTGAGGACCGTGGATGGAAAGTTCGCCAGGAACCCCAACAAGTCTCAATCATCACCTGAACAAAGAGAACCGAGCGCGAGCGATCAGGAGATCGGCGAGCCAATTGAGCTGGCGAGGCCGAAGGTGAGGATTTCGTCGAGGACGCGAAGCAGCACCGAGCTTCTGCAGGTACCCAGAAGAACCACGAGGCTCTCGTCGGACAGCGACAAGATGCCGACTCTCGAGCCGGTTCATCAGATCGCTTCGAACGAGGAGTACGTGGAGAAGTCGACTAACGATCTACCGATACTCTCGCCAGTTGCGCCGTCCAGCAGTAGTGATCAGCGAAGTTTACGCTTATCCAATAAAGGAACTTCTTCGAGCTCGAGGAATCAGGAGGACGATAGAGAAGAAAATATCGACGAGGCCAGGGTCGAAGGTAATTCTACGAAGATCCATACGGAGGAGACGTCGTCGAAATCTGAACGCGTTGCGCAAGAGGAAAAGGAGCACAAACCTACCAGAGGCAGAAGACCGAGGGTAGACCCCGCGAAGGTTGTCGAGTCGAAGACGGAGGAGAATAACGTGGAGATTGAGTCGGTGAAGGCTAAAGCCGACGAGTCCAAAGCAGTGCCGCCAAAAATCGATAGAATAAAGAATAGAAAGAGCCTGCCTGCGAAGGCTACTGCGAATTTAGAGAAGGATCAGAAGGATCGTAAGGAGGACGCGAAGAAGGTGGTCCTGAGGCGTCGAGGAAGCAGTAGTAGTCCCGCCGATGCGTCCTCGCGCAAAGATCAGAATGTTCGTGAGCTGATGTCGAAGAGCTTGGAAACTAGGAGTAACTCTCGAGCGAGACTGGAGCGACGCACCGACTCCGTCGACAGTATCATAAACATTCGGAACGTGCCGATGGAGGTGAAGAAACTTTTGGGCACGGGCGACAAAGAGGATCTCATGACGAAGCTCGGATTGACGACTCTCGATAGTTCGCTGTCGAAGCGGACTCTACGGCAGTCAATACCGAGATCAAAGAACGTCATGCAGATTAAAAGTAGAACGCAGAAGGAATTGGAGAGGAGCGTGGAATCTGATCGAGACTCGCCTACTGTGCAGCAGCAGCAGCAGAAAAGTTTGGTGAGAAAGGAAAAGATTTCTAGCGTTAGGAAGTCACCGAGGAATATAGAGAAGCAGAGCGTTGGGGAGAAGGAGAGATTGAAGGATGAGAAGACCGAAGTGGAAGAGGGCGAGAGAAACGTTCGAGAGGGCGAGATGAAAAATTCCGGCAGGAGTAGGCGAAGTAACGCGAGTACCGTGCCAGAGAACACCAAGAGTGTGCAGGTGCGCTTGAACGATCCCACCGCCTCGGAATCGAACAGCGACGAGCACCTTAAATCAGGTAAAAGCAATTCCACGAAGGCCAACGAGGTCTCGACGAGCGAAGAGAGTACATTCGATAAAAGACAAACCCGAGGGTCCGCGTCCTTGCTCAACGAGATTGAAACGCACGCGAGGAAGGACAGTTTGGAGGAGGGCAACGATACGACCATGAAGAACAACACCACGC
This sequence comes from Tiphia femorata, assembly GCA_944319695.1. Taxonomy (NCBI): domain Eukaryota; kingdom Metazoa; phylum Arthropoda; class Insecta; order Hymenoptera; family Tiphiidae; genus Tiphia; species Tiphia femorata. Next base: position 11,746,780 of record OX090902.1, read on the forward strand.
TTGGAAAGCGACGAGGCCGTATTAAATCGAGCGGGGATAATGTCGATAAGAAAGCCGCTGCTTCTGCTTCCAAAACGACTGACAACGAGGCCGAAAAGGAGACTGAGCAATTGCAGAGGGACGAGAGACAGGTGAATGAAAAAGACAGTGCCAATACCTCGTCGACCGTCGAGAAGAATTCGGAAACTGATGTCGGCAGCGTGAATTTGAGCCATCTGCACGCCGAAACCAGCAGCAATTCTCTGGACAGCGGCAAGGAGAACACTTTGGATGCGCCGGTGGTGGTGCCGAAGTTGAAAGTGGGTCGTCCCAGGAAGAATTTTGGTGCGCGAGGACGCGAGAGAACGTCGAAGAGATCCCTAAGCAACGTTATCGGCATCCTCACCGAAGGTATGAACATTCCTGTGGAAAGTCAACAGAGCGTCGTCCTCAGTGTGCAGACCACCGTTGAGAATCTAAACCCCGATGTAGTTCTTCAGGACAATGCTGAACAGCCTAAGGAAGGAAATTCGATTGAAAGTGACGCCTCGAAGACCGCCGATCAAATTGACCACTCGAAGAAAGTCGAAACGGAGAAGATCGAAAATACTCTAAACACTTCACTAGCCGTCGAAGATAATAAGGAGATCAAGCAGGTGGGAGAAATTGTAGATGGTGGTGAAGAGTGCGCGAAGAAATCAGAGATTGAGCAAAAATTGGATATTGAGCAGAAGCTGGAACCAGTGGAGGTGGCACCGGTCGTGAAGGATGCGAATATAAATAACCCACCGTCGAATGATCGCGAAATCGTTTCGTGGAATACCCCGGCGATCAAGCCACAATCACCGACTAATGACATAATTCTAGACCTGTCGCGCAGAAAGCAAAAAGGCAAAGGCTCGTTTTTAGAGAAGATCGTCTCGAAGATCGCGAAGCAGAAGGACGCGTTACTGGAGGGCGAGGTTGGAAACTTATTGGACACTGCTGCGGATGAATTGACCAGCATTCTCGACGAGGTGGGCCCCAATCTGACGGAGAGCGTGGAAAATGCTAATTCCACGGCGGAAAGAAAAAGCAAGACTCATTTCCCGTCCGGCGGTGAAAGCAAAACTTCTCTCAACGACGGTGAGACCGTCTCGAAGGAAGTGCTCGCTCCACCACTTGCATCTGCGTGCGACAACGCGACAGTATCAAAGCAAATCGATGCATCGAAGAATAACATCGACAAGGTCGATAATCTAGCGGTGAAACTTAACGCGATCGGTTTTGTCGAGCCAGGGGAGCAAAATCGTACAAACAATACCGGTGACGTCAACGAAGCGTCTCACGATCGATCCATCTCGATGGATGACAACGGTCGACGTACATCGATCGACCTAGGATGCGAGCGAATTAAGGACGAGGGCGTCAAGGATGGGGTAAGGATAGAATCTCTCAAAGGTCATACAGATGACAAAATTAGCCACGCTACCGTGTCCGACGTTAAATCGCGAAAGGAAGCTGCGACCTCGCCGTTGCACCGAGTGCCAACGAAGTTCGAAGAATTTCCAATTAGGGATCCCTCGCAGATTCCAAGTGACAATCCGCTGCTGCCCTTCGTGCAAAGCGCCAAGGATTCTCTTTCAAGTGCACCGGCACCTTGGGAGATCTTGAGCGTGGAAATCAAGGTCAACGAAAATGAAACGGTCGTTGTGGAGGACGGAGTCGCGATGGAAAAATTGGAACGAAGATCGAGAAAGAGATCGCTCGAAGAGAGTTTGCCCAAGAAAAATAAGCGAAAGTCGATCGAGGCTGAGGAACCGTCCGAAGGAAACATGGTGCCCGAAGAATATCACCTTGCTGATATCATGAAGTTGATTCAGAAGCCGTCGGACGTAGTGGGGTTGAATCGTTGTGGCGAAGCTAAAAATAAAACACCGGAAGAGGAAGCCCTTGTTCAGCCAGGCAAGAGGAAAGCCATTGAAAGTGATCACATTACCATCACTCCTATTAACGATTCGTTGACCATTCAGTCGATTCTCGAAGGTAGTCACAACCGAAACTACAACTCCGTGAACGACCTTACTAAGAAGTTTAAAATCGACCTCGAGGTCAAGTCAACTACAGACCCGTGCATTTCAAAAGAGGGCACCCCGAATAATATATGTCAACCACCGACGAGCTCGCGAGAACATTTTTTAAATGCTACGCTTAACTTCGAGAAGGATATGGAAGGATATTTAGAAGACTCTACGGTTACTCCACGGAAAAACAGCAAGCGAAAATCTTGTCCTGAAAAGAAGCCGCTGGATCTCGAGTCCATAGTGAGACGTGCCTCTAAGAGGAATTCACTTCCGGAAGAAATAGCGCCCGAACCTCCTCAAGTAATCAAGAATCCTTCGTTCGTGGAGGACATAAAGATGCTTCGCTCAAAAGACTTCACGGTGGAGAAACTAATATCCATTAATATACCGCGAAGAACGTCGTCGCGGACGAAAACTATCGCTAGTATATTTCCAAGAAACGAGGAATTGCCGATAGAAAACATTAAAGAAAATGCGAGCGGCGATAGAACTGACATTGCCGCTGGCTTACCCTCCGATAGAACGGAAAGCGTCACTGTTTCTCTTCTCACGGACGAACCTGCAATACCGGAGAAAAGGAATCCGCCGTTCAAAGCGACTATATTGCGCGTTCCAGAAGTGTCAAAAATACTCGAGCACATTGCACTTAGCAAAAGTGCGAACAACCACGAACTACCTGTTAATAATCTTAATTTAGAACGTCCGAAGATCGATGTAAGCGAGGCTGTCAAGACACCCCAAATAATAGAAGTGCCCAAAGTGCCGAAGAAACGTGGACGCAAGAAGAAGTCCTTGGCGGACGAACATTTGGAATTACCAGACGATCTTCGCGACAATGATCGGACGGTGAATAAGTATCTACCGTCTACCGAAGTCCCGCAAGCGACGAAGACTTCGTACCCGGATCGAGAAAAGATTACGAACGCCGAGTGGAGCGACCTTGTTAAGGGCCAGGACTCGTCGACGATTCTGGAAACATTTAAAATTCCAGAGGTCACGAAGAAACGAACCTCGAAGAGAAGATCCTTGGCGGAGGAACACTTGGAACTTTTACCGCACTTTGCACCGCAGGATCCCGAAGCAATCAATCTTACAATTAGTTCTACGGAAACAAATAAGACTCATCCGTCGCCGACCAAGGACGATCAACTCATAGTATCCGAAGAAGTAAGAGAAAAAGAAACAGAAGCTTCACCCGAAACCCGTGAAAACTCTGTAGCAGAACAAGACCGAGAACCTGACGCGAAAATCGAGGGATCGAACTCATCCAACTCGATGGATCTTCCGCCGTTAACGAGGGCGAGATCGTTGAGACACAAACAATTTTCTACGGAGAACCTTAGCGAATCGGCAATACAAGACAATGCCAACGAGAGTGTCGACAATTTATCGGAAGCGTCTTGCGGGAGCGAGTCCAGTTACTTTAGAAAGAAGCGGTTCACCAAGAAGAAGAAGGACCTTCAAGAATCCGCGGAAGATGTGCAGACCGACGCTTCCATGACGGACTCCGAATCTGCGGATACACAGAGGACCCAAGAGACAGAGAAAAAGTCCAGCCCCAAGAGAAAAGTAAAAAGAAACTCGTTCGCGACCGAGGAGCGACTGGAAGTTGCTAATAGCGACGAAGTTCCACTGAACACCGAGACCTTAGAAAACAAAGAATCGACGTTGGACGGTACAACCGATGCAGAATCGGACGAGAATCCAAGAAGTGCAATCGCACCGCAAGAACCACCTGAAACATCGACCGATTCCGAGAACAAGAAGGAGAACGACGACGAGGAGAGAAATTCGCTCCCGGTGGATCTCTCTTCTACGAATGAATCGCAATCGGAGACAGATACTCATCAGTCACAGGAAGATTTTCAAGCCCCGAAGAAACGCGCGGCTGGAAACTTCGTCGTTGTTCACACCAAAACCGGCGAGATTCTGATAGTGGAGAAGCGGAAGAAGCTCACCAAAGAGGCCGCGCGGTTCTTCTGTGACGTGTGCGCTACGAGTTTCACTAGAAAGAGTTCCTTGAAGAAGCACAACTTATCGCAATCGCATTTGGTGCAGTTGGCGAAGGCTGGAAAGGACGTAAAGATTACCGGGGAGTATAATGAAAATGTCTTGTCGGACAATGGCGAAGAAATCTCCAGCAACGATTGGAGGCAGGACGAGCAGTTTGAACAGGACGAGTCTTGCGACGAGCGAGAGAAAGTCGTCTCGGAGGAAGTAACAGAGGAGCGTGCGGAGAGCGAGGCGAAAAACGATCCACCGAATGCTGCGAAAAACGTCTCACCAGTTGTTGTTGAGACAAAATCATTGGAGGCGAAGGAGTCTTACGTGAGATTCTCCGTTCCGCTTCAGGCTGGCGCTACTCTGATCGATCCACACATGGACGAGCTGGAGGACGAGTTGCTGGACGAGGAGATTTGCAAGATCACGGAGAATATGAGTCACGACGAGTACGTACTTACAGATCAAGTGAGTCCGGTGCAGTCCGAGTTGACGTCCACGCCGGTGAAGGAGCAGCAACCGACGAAGGAAGTGCTCGAAGACGGCAACTCGAAGAAGAAGAAGGAGAAACAGAGGAAGAAGAATTTGGCGAAGGAGCATTTGGCCTTGGACACGCCCGAACCTAAGAATTATTTGGAGACGTCGTCTGAATTCGTAAATAATGTCGATTACGTCTGCCCTCGAGAAGAAGATACCTTGCGATCCACTACGAGCTACGTAGCCGAGGAGCAGCGTGATGCATCGCGCAAAGAGGATTCGCAGAAGCACAGTGAGCGCTTCTCCACGGATTATTTATCGGTCAAGCAAATATTGGAGAAACCCGTTGAATCAGCGGCGATCAAAGATACGACGTCCACCTTGGAACGTGAGAGTGAGGAAATTCGAAATACCGAATTGGCTGACGACTCGCAAGTAAATGCTGATCGCGAGAATTCAATGGAGTCGGGTAAATCGACGACCGGCAAGGTAATAGACACCGAAATAGATACAGAAATATTTATGCAAGAGAAAATGACGGCCTGTCTTAAACACGATGTTGCTCACGCGTCGCCGAAGCACACTTTACAGGATAAGCATGTATCAAATGAAGACTACCATCTGGAACGCGAAACAAATTGTAATCAGACTGCTGATCATTCGAAGAATCGCGATACGAATGTTTTAACAAACAATCCCGGCGAAACTGACGTTCCGAAAAAGTGCAGCGACTTTACGAAGGAAGAAACTGTTAATGTACAAACTATAGATACACCGCAATTGAGATACACAAGTATTGAGAATGACGAGTTGAAAACTGATTCGTATCCAGACGCTTCCGAACGTGTCGAAGATGCGAAGGAGAGCACAGAAGTCGATAAAATTTCTAACCCACGATGCGGCATCAGTACGGTTGACGAATCTGTACATTCCGACCAGAACGCGAAGATAAATCTTGACAAAACCAATCACGAGAACGACGACACGAATGTGGACGACATCGAAAACCATGTTTCCTCTACGCCAATGAAATACGTCGACAGTTCTAACGAAATAAGTGATATTTCAGCCGACATTGAAAAATCATCTTCCAAAACCAAGCGCAACAAGAACAAGAAGAAATACGACGACGCAGGCCTAGACCGCACGAAGAAAGACTCTTCTCATCAGTCGGAGAGTCGAAGAGGTCGAAAATCATCCAAGCACAAGAAACATCAAAACAAGCATACGCACGAGGAAACTGGTCAATCCTCGCTGTCACCTCACCCTACAACCGACGAACCTTCTTTAATCGAATCTGCAATTTATTCGGAAGGGCCTAATTTAGAAATCACCAAGTCTCGGGCATATTCTACTCTCGAGAACGAACCTCTGAAGCCTCTCAAGCTAAGAATCCACAACGACGCGCAGTCGTTGAAGAAACCTGATATCTCGTTCGTTGAAAATTCAGCAAGTGACGTCAGTAAACGTGTCATCGCTACTACGAATTCACAGGAGAGTATTTCAGAGGCTACTGAAGCCACTATTCCGGCGATCGAGCAGCAGCCATTTGCCGATGAGAACAAACCGGACGTTGCTGTAGTCGGTAAGCCATCTGGAACATCCGAGATACACCCCGAACAACCAATAGTTCCTATCGATGGCGGAATAGAAATTTCGTCGTCTTCCAGTTTCGCTGATAAACCCTTGTCGGAATTATTGTCGAGAGTAGAGGACAAGACTGCAGATGCCTCTAAAGAGGAGACCGAGGAGGACCCTAAAACTCTGACGTTCTTCAATGTCGTGGAAAAACTGAAACCCCAAGAGCAACCCCAAACCGAGGAGATTCAAGCGAAGACTCCAGATCTTAAGGACAAGGAGAATTCCGCGCGTGCTTCGGCATCGACGAACGCTCCGAGAATTTCCAAGAAATCCGAGGCATCCGGCAAACGCTCTGAGACGCTTCACACTTTATCGGACGAAGAGAGCGAAGTCTGTCGAGAAGACGATCATCGGCTGGAAGAGGACGAGAGCGACAACGAGAGAGAACACGAAAGCGGCAAAATTTCATCGGTATCGGAGAGTAGCGAGGATGAGCTGGCTGCCGAGGAAACTCTTTACGTATCCATGGACGAGGAAAGACGCGCGAAGCGCAAACTACCCGAAAGTGAAGTAATCGACGAAGAGGAGAAGAAAGTGAAGGAGCAGCAAGATGAAAAAATAATTGCCATCACGTCCAGGCCGGGGTCGCCTATCAAGCGTTCCTCCGGTAAGAAGACATCGAAAGCGCACAGGTCCTTCAGCAGCAAAGAAACTCACAAGAAGAAATCTAAATCTTCGAAAGTGAAAAGCAAAAGAGGCAAGCCAAAGATCGGTCTGTCGAGCGAAAGCGACGGTAGCGACAACGAAGATAGAACAGAATCCTCTCAAAACAAGAGCAAAATCGTCAAGAGCGTATTTGGACGCGTTTTCGGGGGTGAGAAGGCGGACAAAGTGAAGGAAGTGCTGAACGATTGGGTCTCCAAGTCCGAGGACGATTCGGAGGCCTCTCGAATAGGCTTCGCGACGTCCGGTATCAACGAGGTCGAGTCGCCCTCTCGCAAGCACAGAGAAAGTCACGAGCAGAGAAGCGACCACGACAGAGGTAGAAAGAAGAAACGTTCTGGGTCCTCCAGCCAAAAAAGAGGCTCTTCGCGGGGTCACAGAAAGGTCGATCGACGGGACAAGAGCGCGTCGGAGGATGATCGAGAAGAGCTTCCTCCACCATCGAATGATCCACGAGCCAAGTCAAAGAGTGCCGTAAAAAGTATCAAGAAGCAGGACGATCAAGCTGACACTTACCGAACGCCTCCACTGGAGTATGCCGAACAGGTCCTGCCAGTTAGGCAAAGTAAAAAAAGAGCGGAGGAAAGAATCTCGAGAGCGTTCGACGATTTGCTTACGTTGACCAGCGAAGTAGCCGAGAACAACAGGTCTACGTACAAGTCTTCGAAGAGTAAAGAAAAATCGTACGAGCTAAGAAAGCAATCTAAAGCCGACTCAAGTATCAAGGGCACCGATTATAACGAACCATTAGACTACCACGAAGACGAGCCTTCGAAGGAGGTGGACTATGGAAAAGTCTCGAGCACTGTTACGAGAGACGACGAGGATCTCGAAGAGGACCTCGACGGTCGTGGCAAGAGAAGGTCATCTGGCTCGAGAAAGAGTCGAAAGAGGAACAGCGACGACAGTTGGAAATTAGAGGCAGCGGAGAGCAAGCAGATCAAAGCTTCTTCGCGAAGAGCCAGCGAATTCGAGAAAGACGCTCTTCTCTCGGCCAAGAACACGGTATCGCCTAAACACGAGGCGACAAGGATTCCATCTACCGAATCGACGAGCTCTCGTCCAGCCAGTAGCTCAGGAGCAAGGAGCCCGAGAAACCGATCGCTAAGTCACGACAGAACTCGAGACTCCGATGAAGAACAGAGTCCTGCGAATCAGACGGACGCCGAGCGTCGACGATTGTTGCTCCTGTTTGCTCGTGACAACGTCGACAGCTCGGTCGAGAGCAACTCTAACAGTGAGGAGGAGCAGGAGGAAGAAGAGGAGGACGATGAGGTTGGACGATGCGAAGACGCGTCGACGAGAAGGAGCTGTAGCGAGTTCTCGAGTGAGAAGGTTGTGATAAGATCACCGACGACCTCGCACAGAGAGAACGGATCGGAAGTGGTGACCATAGCGCCTACCGATGCCATCGAGGACAACGCCTTGGACGTGCCTCAAGAGATCGAAGCCGCCAAACCTTCGCGTCAGGGCAAGGCTCTCAACTTTGACGAGGAACTGTTCGTCGAGTGCTGTTCCAGGCTCAAGGCCACCACGGAAAACGAACTGAGAGGCGCGAAGAAGATCAAGTTGGATCACACCTCGGACGCTTATCACAGGAAGGAGGAGCAAGCGCAGGGCTTCAGGGGTAGCAGGGATCGTTGGAGGGACGTCGAGAGTCAGAACAGCCTTGGAAGCTTGCTCGAGTCCGTAAATCAGGTGAGTATCGCGTATGCGTTTTACGCGAGAGTCCGCTTGTCTTCTACTTCTTCTCTTCTCTATTTCGCTCATTATCTCGCTTTCTCTTTCTCATTCTTTTGCATGAATTTAACGAGCAATTGTTCTCGAAGTTCGCGAATAGTTTGAGAAGATGCACATTTCTTCCGCTCCTCTGTGCGTTTTAACATTATCGTTACCGCAGGCTGAGAAATGTGTACTTGCCTAAAAATGGGTATGCCGTTTTGGAGATGGTTTTTTCTGTTTTTTTTATTCGCGCATAGCAGCATGCCAAGCACGCGTTATTATATTATTACTAGAGCTGAACAATGGCAGAGGCCCCATTCTGCACGCCCTCCTCTTCGTCGCATCCGCTTTTTCCGGCAGTACGCGCGAGGAATATAAATATAAAAAACGTTTTATCGAAATTGCACGATGTCTCTCTCGTTATTGCATTGATACGTGTTTTGCGCGAGATCTGGTGCATTTTTATCTGTGTCAATGGAATTTTCACGTGCTAGGGTGTATCCAGTGGGCTTTTGACGGCTATGATCCGATACATTGAATCGGTTATTTCCGCTTTAGAGCTTAGATGCCAATCGTCGTCGTAGGACGTCGTTGTTTGCCGTGCATTCTTGCTTGCGAAAACTCAGGTCTTTAATACTGATCGCATCCTCGCGTGAAATTCCACGAAGAATCAGACTCTCTATATACATTATTGTGATAATGTTTGCAGGACCTATGAACCAGCTTTATACAGACAATGTCTCTCAGTATGCATGCAAAAGGTAGTTCTCTCATTCCTTTAACATTTTTTTCTTCCTCTAGTCTTACGCCGACCGTGAACTTTGTTTTTCTTTCTTTCTCGAGCGTTTCCTTTGGTTTATCGAATAACGGCGAAGCCAGTGTCGCACGTGACTTACGATAGTACTAAAAATTCCAAGTGTTTTCTCTTCTCTCCCCGATTTATTGCTTATCGCTTATTATTAGGAGAAGAAAAGGTCTTTATTATTGTGAGTGACGTAGACGCGGTAACGGGTACTACCTACGAGCCATTTTTTAATAGTTCTTAACGCTTTGCAACGCTCCATTAACGTATACTCTGGTCTTTATTAATGTCATTTGAATTTCTCGTTCTCGATAATTAGCGATTAATTATTGTCGATCTGTATGCTAACTCAATGTTACACTATACACGAAGGACATTAAAACGTAACTCCTACTTCCACGCTATTCTATTTCAAGCATTATTTGGCTCTTTCTAGCAATCGAAGAAAAGATCAATTAGAATTGAAATCCTATTTGCAGTCATGCGTAATCCACATTCGCTTAAACATACACACCTACCTGAAGCAACGAAGGATCGAGATAGAAACGCAACTTTGTTTCATGGCATACTTTTTATTTTACAATAATTAACAGTTCGCGCGGTGGACTGAAGTATTTATCATAGTGGCGTAGCATTTCTTCACACGTGTACACCGTAGCAGCAGCGCGCTTTAATCGCATCGGACATGTTTTCCAACAATTACATGACTACATCGCACAACACTCTACCAACAACATCCTCTCGACAACACTTTACCATTGTGGCACGAATAATGAGTACTGTCAAATTCAAGGTATACTCTTGTACTCTCACACTATACGCTTAAGCCAAACGAGCGAAACATTTGAAAGAATTCGCCGAAGAAGTCGAGCTTTTCGTCCAAGGAAAAATCGCTACGCCACTCGATCCACTTCCCATAATCCATTGGTACCTGGCTACCCCTCGAACCTGACCAATCCTTCCCTTACGATGATTTCAGCTTCTCGGCGAGGAGATGTACAGTACGCGCGAGAGAGACTACGCTAAACGGGGCTCGCGAAATCTTCGAAGCGAGCATTCGAGCAGATCGGGCAGTCCGGACGTGTCGCGCGTCGACAACATTGGCTACGAGGACAGTCTGGACGTTGCCTTCGAGCATAACAACAAATTACGCGACAAGATTCAGCAACGAATGAGGGAGAGCGAAAATCTGATTGCCAGCTCCTTCGGTCAAAGGGCAGAGAACGACGGCCACTACGATCAACGACGAAACGATCGAAAGATCTGCGAGCAGGATGGCATCGTCACCAGAAATTCGTACCATCAGGTTCACGATCAGATTCACCTCTCAAACTCCAATACCTCCAACGGCGGATACAACGAGGATAGAAACGTTCAGCAGGTGGTGCAACAGCATGGCAAGGTTGGTTTGGATTCATCAGGATTCAAGAGCAAGATGAACTCGGCACTTGGAGGTCTCCTCGACAAGGCGTTGTCCAATCTTCTTCACAGCAATGGAAAACACGATCACAAGTGAGCGCATTATCTTCAATCCGTCGCGTACTTGTTATCGATATCGTTTTTCGATATGTATCTGCTCCGTTATTTACGTTCCCCCGTATCTTTAATTCGTAAAGTTGCTTCGAATTAAACATCGCTAGATCGATGCACGAGAATGACTTATTTGCTAAACGTGTACGACAGGCGTACCGATGTCGGAAATTTATTATCAAATTTGCCTCGTAACACAAACGCCCGCGGTAATAGGTTTGCGCATATTCCACGCACATCGACTATGAAATCCGGTTTTTGATATTCGCACCTGTTGAACGGATGCGTTTGCTCGACCGAAACGCGGTCGACTGACTTTCCCAATGACAACGGAACTATCGAGCCAATCTATAAATATAGCTCTTTTCAATTTTGCCATATATTCTGTAGGATTATCGGGATTACAGATTTATTCGCCATTTTTACTGTACTTTTATTACATTGGGATGCGATTCGGATTAACACTGATGTAAACGAACAATGTTTTGTTTCCATTCACTCCATTCTCTTCGTCCTCTGTATTCTTGCGATCCTCGTCGTAGAGGGAGCAGTCTTCATTGTCCTTCGTTAACTCATAATTGACGAGCAGATCGTCAATCGACAACCAGTCTCATTCAGATTTAACGCTAAACCTATCGAAGATTTTTTTCAACGTGCAAGTTTCCCTTGTTGACCGGTCAGTTTCGGTAGGTTTAGCGTTAAAGGAGAACGAATCTTCTGTTTCCAAATATCATCATCCCTGCAACTTTTCAACGAACTTGCCGTGTTTTGCGTCGGAAAAAATCCACCATGTGGAAGACTCTCGAGATGACCAAGGCTCCTGTCCCAAATGGTTTCCTATTCGTTCTCTCGTGTTGTGTATTGATCTGAGTGCCTCGCGAACGAGCATCTCCCGCGAGCGTACCTTCCCCATACGACGACGCTCGTTACTTATCCGTCGAGAGCAATTTCTCCCATCGTGTCCCGTCAGAAGCGTATCCAGAATAAGATTCTCCGTTGTCAGATCCCACTCCGCGTTATTTCTTCTTGAAAATGGAAAACCAGCCGAACTATAAATTGGAAGAAAGCGATCGAAATAGGCGAAACACTTGGTTTTGTTATTTCGTTTTGTAAATTCGAGAAGGCTTTGGAACCTAGCGGGGGGCAGTATCGAACGGACAAATATAATTCTCCGCGTTCTCTTCCATCCGCATCGATATAGACGCGCATGAATAAAATTGATTTCATACAGAATCGATTATGCAACGCACGTTCTGTTCACAGTGGTTCCACCCCTATGAAAGTACTGGCAGAGCTGGCGTGTGCACGCGCGCCGACCTCCACCTCATTGGAAGATTCAAGAGCTCGTGAAAAAGCGCAACATCCTCGTGTCACCTCGACCGTCAAGGACACGGGCCGGGATCCGAGCTTAAGCGGTGCACCGAAGGAGGCGAAGAAGGCGAAGAACCCCATAAAGGAGCTGTTCGAGAGAAAGAAGGAGATAAACGAGAGGAAGCAACAGGAGAGATCGAAGGCAGAGGCGGCCCTTAGAGAGCTAAACGTGCAGAAGCAACGGAAGGCCAAAAAGGCCAAGAAGCATCAGGAGTTCCCTTTGATCCGTCGCGGTCAACATGGCGGCGGTCTCGTCGAGAAGAAGAAGCGTCGTGAGCCTCTCGACCGTAAGGAGGATCTGACTTCGGACAGGATCAAAGATGTGTACGACTTCGACGAGGAGGAGAGTCAAATGGAGCCGACATTGGGCACCGTGATGTCCTACAGGAACAGAACTGAAAAGACTTACGAGGTCAGTTGTCTCAGAACGAAGGAGGTCGACGTGGCAGGACTGATGACGAAAGTAATCGGCGACACCTTGGACAACGGTAAGACCGGAAGCGCTCTCAGCTCGAGACTGGAGTCGATGATAGAGAGGAAGTTCAAGGAGATAGAGAAATTCGCGCCGAAGACCAAGGGCGCCTTGAAGTCCTTCCAGAGCGAGGGGCAGCAGCAGCAACAGCAGCAACAGCAACAGCAGCAACGAGTCACAGGGCCTATGGACTTCTACTTCGTGGAGCGCAAACAACGATCCAAGAAGAGTATGGAGCAGAGTGCGAAGCATCTGAAGATGAAGAAGCGTAGCAAGAATTCGAAGAAGAAACCGCGAAACGCTTGGTACGAGAACGACAGCTCGGACGAGTTCAGAACAGCGGCTAAGACGGAGCATGTGGGCGTTGGAATATCGAAGAGTCAGCGCACGTGCTCGAAGGGCAAGCAGAATCTGTTCGCGGAATTGTCCACGACGTCGGACAGCGAGTTCGAGGGCAACAACGAGGATTTCGACGTCAAGAAACAACGCTCGGTCAAGACCACCGTGGCCAAGAAGCCTTTCCAGGTCGAGGATGTGGACCTGACTCCAGAAGCTGATGGTAAATACTGTGCCAAGAACGACGAGCAAGATCCGGATGGTTGGGATGGTTTGAAGAACGCAGACAATAGAAACGACAGTGAGCATAAGAAATCCGAATCCGAGCTGTCCGATCATCCGTTGGTCATTGACGAGAGAAAGGAGACCGAGGATCAGAGGAACAGTGACGACGATACTGAGAATCAATATGAGAGAAGCTTCGAGCTGGACGATCTTTATCGAGAGGACAGTTCCGACACTGATTCCGAACCGGAAGATGGCGCAGCCGTGGACAATCGGCAGCAGGCCGATGACAATGCGAATGCTGCTAAAGACTCCGTTTCGCAGCCAGAGAAACCAGTGACTGACGATGCAAAGATCGATTATAGACCGGAAGACGAATTGATACCCTTGGAAGAAGCCTTGGATCTGTTGGATCAACCCGATACCCTTGCCGCGAAATCCGAAGAGGTGCAAAATAAAATAGAAACTGTTAATACCGATGACGTGCCGATTCTAGATTTGGAAGTAGCGGATGAGTCTTTGAATCGTGGCGAAGAATCGAAGGAGAAGAGTCTGGAAGGGAATGAGGAACCCGAGGAGGAACCGGAAGACGATGCACCCGATTTACCAGAAAAATTGTCGACCAATCAGAAGCCACAGAAGGCGTCCGATAATTTGCCACTGCACGTGTTTCTCAGTAGGAAGGTACAGGAGTCGAAGAAGAGGAAGCAGCAGCAGCTGAAGAAACTTCAGGAGGAACGAGAGATGTTATTGATGTTCTTTCAGCCCACGAGACGACAGAGAAAGTGTGCCATTGGTAAGCAGGGTTTGTTAGCTGAAATAAGCAGCTCCGACGACGAATGCTATGCCAATGATACCAACAAGAAAATCGGCGACAGGTTGGATCACGAGAAGCCTCGTAAGCAGAAGAGAGAATCGAAGGAGAAGAGAAAGGAGAGGTACATAGAGAAGAAGCACGAGCAGATGATAGCGAAGGAACAGAAAGCGATTGAGGAAGAGATCTTGCGGGAGCTCGAGAAGAAGAAGGAAACTCTGGCGCACAACAATGACGTTAACACGGTGAGCGCGAATCTGGAAAAAGTGAGCGCCGTCGAGCAAGAGAGTACGATGCTCTCGGAAAATAAGATTAACGTGAGCCAATCTTCCCCGAAGAAGAGACATCAGTCGAAGGAGAAGCAGAAGAGAGCAACCAAGGAGAATAGCGAAGATACAGAGGTCAACGACGAGCCCCGCGATGAAATCAAAAAAGATTCCGAAAAGTCGACTCGTGTATTGTCCGACGAGAGTGTCGAAAATGACACGTGTCAAGATTCGTCCGTGAAGCAAAAAAAACACTCGAAGTCGCCACCCAAACAGAAGAAGTCGGCCAAGTCCGTTGGTAAAGCGGCAGCGGCGAATAGGAAGAGTCGAAATTTAACTGCGGATAGTAAATCGAAGACTCGAGTTGCCACTGCGAACGGTAAAGATTCTAAAGAGCGCAGATCCTCGAGCGGTAAGAGAGATTCGGACGATGAAGAATTGAAAACAACCAAATCGTGGAATAAGGTGGAAGAGGGTGTAGGTGTGGCGATTGGCCGTCGTAAACGAGCCGCTGCTAATCAACTGTATTACTGGTCGAGCTCCAGCGATGAGGAAGAGATGATAGAGCCTGCGCCAGTCGTTGAAGAGGAGGACGACGACCGACAAGAGCAGCACGGTTGGATTGTCGGAGATTCTCATAAAAGAATGATTACGATGTTGGCTATGGAGAAGCAACTAAAGGAAAAGCGACGGAGGAGCGAGGATGAGTTTGAACCTGGTAGAGCAAAGAATAAAAAACATAGAAATAGCACTTCTTGATACGTATTTCATGATTAAAACGGACGAAGTGCAAATTAGAAAAACATTTTTATCGACGGCGTTTCGTAACTAGAATCCTAAGAAAGAACAGTTTTATGTTTGGTTTTAATTGCAGGAGCATAATCAAGCTTATATTGAGTTACATTGTTGTTGCGAGTAAGAGGCGAAGGACAGTGTCTTTTCTTTTAACGTTATGTGTTAGTACACTATGTATGTTCATACAAAGTCATTAGTGCGCAATGATTTAATTTAGAAGTATAAGTGGAGCAAGTAATCGAGATCTACTGCCAGGATTTATTAAGTTATAAAAAACAGATTGACGCGATTGTGTAATCGAGTTCAACCACAAAAGCAATTCTGTTTAAGTTTAGAGAAGAGCGTTTTTAAGTTTCGTTTAAATGATTTCAAGTGATATGAAATGTATGTGTAATAAGATGTAAGAAACCGGCAAATTGTACATAGCCGCTTGGCGTTATAATGATGTTAGCTGATATCATCCCATTGTTCTAAGAATGTAATTCCAAGGTCTTATAAATATTATAAATATAATATAATATAGACTAAATGTGAAGACTAGAGAAAATGAAATGGAAAGGGCACCTTTAGACAATACTAGAACATTTTTAATTTTTAGTTTCACGGGAAATTATTAGCTGTCAAAAAACAAAAAAACGCGGAAAACCAAAAATAGCTGTTTCACTTCAAACGGACGATGTAAACTGGGGTCCAATCAGTTAGCGCGCTTCACCAGCTTTTCGTGATTCGTACATATCGCAGAGTAAACGAGTAAACCAATGAGAATACCGTATTGAAAAAATTGTACACGCAACATAGAGTGGCCTGTGAACGATTGCTTAATATATTACTCGTCGACGCAAACCTTCCTCTTTCTGTTCGTTGCGTTCCGAATTTCTAGATCTCATATTTAAAGAAGCTTATTAATGCGAAATGGTATTCTTTTTGTATGCGTAGTAAATGCACATAACATAAGTATGCAAATTTTCATATGACATAAAGGTTATATGTATGACGTAAATGATAAATAATGATAGACTTTAATGTAAATGTACTGCCATAATCATATACGAAAGCCTACGCGAGTAGATATTAATATTATTCCTGTAAAGATAAAATGTTAGCACAAAACTAGGCAACAATCCAATGTAAATAGAGCATATTTTCAATGTGTCTGGAAAAGTATGTTTTGTAATATAAGGATTGCAAATGAAAATAAAATTACAAAAGAATTTTTTTTCTTTTAATGTACAAATCTCTCTATTACTTCCGATGTTTCTTTATTAGAGGATTTTTTAATCGATAGATTTCATGTGCTGGTCGTGTAAATGAAATGGAAAACTGCTTCTATCGTGATACACTTATTCCTTGAACATGCGGCGGTCGGTACGGCTGCTTTATGACCTACCACGTATACATATAGGATTATTTACATGGCATTTCCAGTGACTATGGTACAATAAGACTCCCCATCCCCTTGTTTTTGGTCTACCCCTCCATTTGGGGTTTGTAAACCCCATTACCGGCAAATACAGTGCGCTGTTTTATCCATTTTCTGTCACTGCATTACCTTTAGCGACCCATTGAGAAGACTCCAGGTGCATTCTTTTTACATCTCAGCTTGAGATTAACTGAGCCGAACTGAGCTGAGATTTGGTGAGATTATGTGATCAAAGAACTTTTCTAAAAGAACGGTCAATAGCGAGTAGGTGTTACTCGGCATTTACTTCAGATTATTGCAGCGCATCCCCACCGAATCACACTTACGCTACACAACCGTAGAAAGAGCTGAGATCTCATTTTGAGACAATTTGAGGGGTAAGGCAATTGCGGTAAGCGGGGAGGATAAAATCTCACTTAGTTTCACTTCAGTTGTCAAGTGAGTCAATCAAAAAGAACAACCGCCAACTGAAGTGAGCTGAGGTTATCTGAGATCTCATGTAAAAAGAACGCAGCTTCCATTTAAGTAGCCACTGTATTATCGGTACATGTACTGCACAGCGTTGCCGTCTATTAGGCCCAGTTCCACAAAATCAAGTTTAAACTGAGTTTAGCTGAACGGCTGCTACATTTAACGGCATGGTTAAACATCTAGCCCAGTTCTACCCAGTTCCACCAGTGACTTTAAACGGAGTTTAACTCGTTAAACCTACGTCATTGGAAAAATTGCATTCCACAACTGCCATAAACCACGGTTAACGTTGATTTCCCGCAGTTAAAGTTAAACCCCCAACTTCGGGCGTTTAGTGAATATGACCGAAGTTTAAACCTGCAGCATCAATGAATGTCAAAGACAAACTTTATTACCATTCCACTGTATAACGCGATATAACGATATTTTCAATAAAAGAAACTAATATATATAAAAAAAGTGAAGTAGATTACATATTATGTTCATCTGAAGATGAAGATTTTGAAAATATTAATTATCGACGGCCGAAAATTATAAAAGACGACCATCATATATTGAAGAATTTAACGACCTTCATTTTCATGTACAATTTCCTTTATCCCAAGCATATACAGTAATGCCTCGATTTAAGTCCCGAAAGTAGAATCGTAAGGGGACATATATCGAGACCTAGGAATCGAAACTCGATCCTCGGGCCACCTTTGTAGTTCGCCGAACGAAGAAAAGGACAGCGAATACGAGATAAGAATGAAAGGAGAGCCGAGGCAACGGAGGCATTTAAACTATTGTACATTGTACGCTTGACCGACTCCGCTGGAGATAACATTGGCGCAGACACGCCGTATGCCGTGGCGTAGGACCAGCACTCGGGACTTAAATCGAAAGCCAGAAAGGGACTTAAATCGAGGATTCACTGTACACCCAAGAGCAAAGTCGGTGTCCCCTATCTCAACAGTCAATAGCAGGCAGAGTAATCACTGGAGACCGCGGTTTGTCTATTTTCGCGATGGAATCTCGTATTTCTGCCTAAAAATCCTTTTATTCGCAATAAAATACATCGAATGATCGTTTCTGATCACAAAATGGCAAAAATCTATTATATTAGCGCCCCGCTCAGAACGGTGGAAGGCCGGTTCACATTCCCCCAGAGGGACACCGCCGACTTTGCACTTGGGTGTACCCAATTTTGAACTTGTTTCAAACTTCTCAGCTTTCACTTATCAACAACCAATCACATTATTATGTTTTAAAATCAAGAATAATCTTTGAGAGTTTCTTCATATGGACTATAGGTTTACGTAAACTACAGTTGAAAACATCTTGTGGACCGCGATACATGTTTGACCATGCCGTTAAATATAACGACCGTTCAGCTAAACTCAGTTTAAACTTGATTCTGTGGAATGTGATTGGTTGTTGATAAATAAATGAAAGCCGAGAAATTTGAAACAAGCTCAAAGCTGTCTATTGCCCGTATTCATAGTCGTTCCCTGAGGAATAAGGATCCCTTATTCCTTATTCCACATTTCATAAACCTTCCTTGACCGAACAAGGGAGCCTTATTGGCTTCCTTATTTCAAGGGTGGTCACGAGCTTCCTTGAGGCTTCCTTCATCCTTAAGATAAGGAACGACAATGAATACGGGCATATACGCTTTGGATAAACGGAATCGTACATGAAAATCAAAGTCGTCAAATTCTTCAATATATGATGGTCGTCTTCTTATAATTTTCGGCCGTCGATAATTAACATTTTCAAAATCTTCATCTTCGGATGAAGATAATATGTAATCTAAAGCCATACTTCACTTTTTCTATATATTATTTTCTTTTAATTAAAAATATCGTTATATCGCGCACCAACATAACCCCAAACAACGGAATGGTAATAAAGTTTGTCTCTGACATTCATTGATTCTGCAGTGTTAAACTTCGGTTATATTCACTAACCCCCGAAGTTGGGGGTTTAACTTTAACTGCGGGAAATCAATGTTAACCGTGGTTTATGGCAGTTGTGGAATGCAATTTTTCCAATGACGTAGGTTTAACGAGTTAAACTCCGTTTAAAGTCACTTGTGGAACTGGGCCTTAATCGACAGCCTGTCCGAATGCGTGTGCGTACAATGTGCATGCTCACACTTCATACATATTTGGCTAGGGAAGCGACTGACCGAACAATTATTTACTTTATAGGGTTAAGAATATGGCCATACGCGCCATACGCTATCATATGACAATGAAAAAAAGTATATAGGGTGTCCCAGAATTAGGGTCATACCCGGAAATGAGCGATAGGTGAGTTGATTCTGAACGACTTTTTCCTTTGCGAAAATATTGTCCGACGCTTCATTTTTGAATTATTAGGGAAAAGCACTGGCGAATGAGCACGCGCGTAGAGCCCGCGCTCAGGGCCGCGCGCTCGTCACTCACCGCGCCCGACCGTGGTCGTGGACGGGCGCAGCGCGGTGGTACGACACGAAGCGTCGATCGGAAATTATGTCGACCAGCGAATTATAAATTTCAGAATAACCCCAGACATCCGTTAGTCATGCACAAATCGATTAAGTAATAATTAACATTCGATTTAAGTAGTATTAAATTCTGGCTTAACAAATCGGACTATGCTTAATACTCTTATTCGTTATTTAAAACGAATACGAAAGGAGATCTCAAAAATGATTTTTATTAATTATTACAAAAAAGCTTTCTGAATTGAACAAGAATTGTTTTCTATTAAACGAATAATGATTGCAATAGAAGAACGAAGAAATTTACTACTCTTGTCAGTCTTCGATGAAAGTAGATCGCTGTCGCTGGATCATGGTCGCACCCAACTTCACTGATATAACGCAGAAATTCATTCCAGTTCTACCTGTGGTTCCACCACGGCGAGAGATTTCGAACAAAAAAAGTTCGATGTGGCGAGCACCACTTTGGCCTAACTGCATAGCAAGTAAACATAATTTACATTGCAGTCCAATAAGTAGAGGAGAGAGAGGCACATTGGTAGTTTTTGTTTCAGTATGTAGGAGAACCAGGGGGTGTCGAAAGAGTATGAGAAATGACAACATTATGAGAATAGGAAAAGTAGGCATGAGAAGGTCCCCGTGAACAGAACAAGTCCAAACATGACTCTTAAAATAAGTTTTCTCAGTATCACAAATTAGCGAGAAGTAGTACAGACAGTTTTGAAAGGGCGACTGTTTGATGGGGTTGATGGTGTATTATTGAAATACATATAACAGATTAATGCAAGGACAAATAATTATTTTTAACTGTGTACGGTTATTAAGTATTTTTATCGTTTCGATGTTATTAAGTTACGACAAAGATTAAATAGATGTTCATTTATTAAACAAAGCGAGAAATTCGTCTTCCGGTTCCAATATTCACTCCATTAATGTTCACTCAAGTACTTTTACTCAAGTACTACACGCAACCACGAAAATCGAAATAATACATTATAAAATGTGGCCGTAAAATAATCATGGCCTTCGAGAAAGTCTGAGAGGGACTTTTGCGCGTAGGTCTTGTTAGTTGGAGATCACGTTCTACCTCTCGCGCACTGTCCCAATTAAGAATTTGAGGATTTATCAATGTAGTTGCGTCGACCGACGAAATTTGTCAAGACAGACTGAAAAGTGGAAAGGTTAAACTCGATCATACATATGTCCAAATTTGTGACACTCTTTTTAACCGTTTGATTCCCAAGTGGCGCAATCGCGCTCCACAGGTTTCACGTTGAAAAATCCCAATAGACTTGAACGTTATGTGCAACTGACGATGCACTTAGAATTCATCGAAATAGCGCGCTTAGCTTTACTGACGCATTAACATCGCATCGCTACTTTTTTCAAGTGAATAATACGAGTAATACATTTTGTATTTCGTAAAGAAGAGCCTTTGCGCGGGCCCACGATGGGCCAAAACGCCAATCTAGATGGACAAAGATCGAATTTCGAACTCTAATGTGAGTCTACAAATTTGATTTATAATTAAGCTCATAGATGCTCGGAGTCTTAAGTACGGATAACAAAACGCCTCTGAAGGCACAATTACTTATTGATTGATACAAGATAAGCCACATCCCTTCGTCTATGTGTAATGCTTATTTAAAACTGTTCTGCGAATGGTTAAGAGTTAATTAGCAGATGTTTCGACTCTCCTACTATGTATTTTGCCTGGGAAAACTTAAAGTGTTGTGAAATACAAATCATGATTTAACGTAGCGCGTGTGTGTTCCGTGATAACAGAGCGTAGGCTTAGAAATTTATGTGTAAACAGACGATTCGTCGAGCCTGTTCCACCATTGGAAGCAAGGCTAATAAAAATGCCGTTTCATCCGATAGCTAGCCGCAGTCACGGGTACGAAATATTTCCGTCGAAACACGGCATCTATTCAGGTAAAGATCCAGCCGGTAAACTGAATTGAAACATTAAAAGATTAACTTTTTTTCGGAAACATTGAGAGGAAAGCGCAAGTTTCCGATATCAACGAAGATGAGGGGTGCGATGAGATCGCTTGTGTTTCGCGTCTGCCTGTTGGCCATCGGTCTCGTGCAAAATACTTGGAGCGAAAATCAAGAACAGCCTAGAGATTCACCAGCACTCGAAGCTTATCTAATGGACAAGGAGGTTACAGGCGAGGAAAGTTTGGGACCTATTGTTTCCTCGGATCCGAGAATTACAATTGTGGAACGGACCGATGTTTTGAGCAAATCTCAAGAAATATTTGTAGATTCACCGGTACTAGAGGCTTATAAGATGGAGCGTGAGTTTACAGATGAAACTGTAAATGACGAAGTGACCGATGTCCATTATTACTTCTCATATTTCTTCGTGGACATTGCATTTGCGGCTCCTGCAATCGTGGAGCCCAGTGTCGACCCCAATGTGTGCCTCTACCTGCCGCCTGATCTGCCTCCCTGCGCCTCTCCAGCGTAAGCTTTCGCAGAATATTAACACTTTCCCTACTACGGGCGACTATACTCGTCCTCCATAAAGTGCCACTGACATACGACGGGCGACTATAGTCGCCTTCTATAATATGAGGGAATCACGATACCAGTGCCAGGTTTGCGATGTTGGCCTATGCTTTTAACAATATTACGCGCAATGTCATTATTAAAAGTTATTATTATCATACAATTATATCATATTATTATATTCTGTAATGTTGCTGATGATCTTTCTCGCTCGCCGTGCACACTTTTGTCGCGACGATTCGTTCAGTGGGAGTAACGCGGCGGAGAACTCGCCCGTAGCGAAAGGGTTGAAAAACCGAACGAAATGCGATTGTAAAATTAACGGTATTGTTAAACTCTTTCGGAGTCGAAGGAAGAATTTTCATACTTGGCGCAATCTGAGCCGAGGGTTAAATTTCTGATTTCTCGTTAACAGGGATTACGAGGCATATGCTGCTAAAGAAGGACGGACGCCCGAAGAATGGCAGGCACCCCAAGCACAGGAGTGTGCACAACGGATATACCATATCCTGAGAGATTCACATTTTGTTGACATGTTCGGAGCGCAGATGATGAAGAACACGTCAAAAAAGTTGAATCGACCTGAAAGCAAAGTCTTTCTCCTGAAACGCTGCGCACCCGTCGACTACAGGTATGTGCACGAAGGAATTTTTTCAAAACACGGTAGCCGCACGTTAATTGCTTTTCCATACGTAACTGTATCATTGCTCGTACCGCGCGATACTACAGAACCAATTTATCTACGTACCATACTTCTCACGCGTGGATGAAAACAAACATTGCTTGACGTATATTCATGAAAATATTTTTATCACCAGGAAGTACTTCAAATTAATACCACTGTGCACGGGCAAGAATCCCGTCGGAAATGCTGACGAGGTTCATAGAGTTTACCCTTTCTTCGTGTACTCCACTGTCGCTGATTGCGTGAACCTAAAATCGAGCAAATGGATTCCTATGAGGGGACCGAGCAAAACCAACTCCAGTGTTCCGGAATACAATAAGCATGTAAGTCAATGTCGATCGTCCACAATGAGTTTTAAATCTGGAGAATTTTACGAGGTCTTAAAAAGTCATTTTGGGATTCTTTCATCGCGCACGTATTTGTGGATCGACGAACCAATTGCTTTTATTATTTTATACGTATATTGTTTCAATCGTTACACGCTCCACCCGACAGAAACAGCAGGTAGACTCAAATTGAAGATATTTGTAGATTCTATGTGGATAGATATCGGTCAGTTCATAGATTCCACGTGGAATCTACGTGGATTCAATTTGCTGTTTTTGACGGGCCACGCGCTTACACGGCCGTTGGCCCGCGCGTCTGTTACTGTTTGGCAAACTTCTACATATAGAATTCAAATGACACCTGGCATCACCTTATCATTCACGTGTACCTCGTAATCTCTTCTGATCTTCAAGGCACCATCCGAGCAGACCGACAATGGGCGCGACACCGCGACAAGTAATAATACGAACACAAGTGCCCATGCGGACGCCGCCTACGCGAGCAGCTGTCCTCCAATTACGTACTCGTTTCAAGTATCGTCTGAAACCAAATGTGGATTGGACTTAGATAACGAAGAAACCGTAAATGGGGTACTGACACAGTACATCGAGCATTGGCGAAAGAAGAACATTCATCCGGGCACGGATGGGAACGGTTCGAAGGACGGCGATTCCGACTCCAAAGTTGGACTTTCGTTGTCGGAAGAGTAGCGTAATCGCGGATTCAAGTACTATTTCCCCCTGAATGTCGAGCCTATACTCCAAATCGATGCCGTAAACGAGATCGCGAAAATGGATCAAGTTATAGAGAGAGAGCATTGGAAACGACTGTAATCTCCGTAAAAGACATGTACGCTAGAATAAAGTGCAAGCTCTGGGATAAAATAACGTTAAATGAGTAATTTCAGTTACAAGGAACCTCGGTCTTCGTAGCTTGCGAGAACAATCCAATATGACCGCTTTCGCAGCTCTATTTTTCTAAATTTCTTATTTAACGTTACTTTACCTCTCAGTGTGTAAAGGCGGGTACAGATCAAGCGCGCCGATCTGCGCCGCGCCGTGCAAAACGTTCGCGAACGTTGCAGGCGCTTTCAATTTGGACGGGTTGTTCATGCGCGTTATTGCGCGTTTGTGATCGGTAACCCGTCCAAATTGAAAGCGCCTGCAACGTTCGCGAACGTTTTGCACGGCGCGGCGCAGATCGGCGCGCTTGATCTGTACCCGCCTTAAGAGTCATCTGCACTGAAATCAACTTCCAGCTTTTTATATATACCAATTGCGGTTAGGAAATAATGTAAAAGGGAGGCATGAAGGGGGGGGGCTCAATGGTCTGTCATTTCTCAGATTTCTTAGTGGCTGCCGGGCTAACTGTCGTTAAGAGGGCCTAATGCCATTGGATCCCTTTAACTGAAAATTAAAGAGAAATTTTAATATTAATTTTTAAGTAGAATTTAGTTGCATATTAAATAGTATTTTAAATACTTTTAATTCAAATTGTGCCCAATACTATTTTAAACTTAATATTTTACGTTGTATATTTATTGAATGCAATTTATTTTTCTTTATTGTAAGTCAATATAGCTTCTTGAATTCTATTGAATATAGTTTAATTTCCAATAATTTATCATTTACATTTTTAAGCACGAACGCCAAGGAAGTGACTTACGGAGCCATCATCGCGAAAACCGCGCGCGCGTGTGTACAGGGTGTGGCGAATACATACAGGGCAGTAGATCGGGTTGCCTATCCATCGATCTGTCAGGCGCTCGCTCTGCTCACCGGCAAAAGAGTGTGGATGGGTACAGGTTACCTACCGATTTACCTTAACCCAAATATAAAATTAAATTATTAAGTGTTTCTTCTATGTAATGGAACATTGCAAAATTTGCAAACACAAAGGGTTCTACTTCTTCCTTGTTAAATCGATTAATAGATTAGCGGTCGGTAAGCGTCGGGGACAACAAGCCGATTAATAGGCTACCGGTCGATAAACTGCATTTAATATAATTGAAGTGAAGTTAACAGAAGGACGAGGTACAACTCGAGAACATCAACACCTCACCCCCGTCCAGCGCCACCTAGCGTCAATAAATCGGTAACCTGTCCCCATCCACAGTCTCTTGCCGGTGAGCAGAGCGAGCGCCTGACAGATCGGTGAATAGGCAACCCGATCTACTGCCCTGTATGTATTCGCCACACCCTGTACATGGTCGTGTGTATCTTAATTGTGAAAGATCGGCTAGATCGGACCTGGCAAAGTGGCCCCTCCAAAAACATGGGATGCTAATACTCTTTAACCTTTTTGCTCGGGAATTTTTTATGAATTTAGATACACTATTGCAGCCCTTCCCAAATGGCGGCCCGCGGGCCGCATGCGGCCCGCGAGGTCAGTTTGTGCGGCCCGCTGATGATTTTGGAAAATACGTAAATAATTCCTTTTTAAGAAATAATCACAATTTTCCATAACTTTGCAAAACTTTGCAGTTGACTTAAGCGATGGCACCACATCACATAGCTGTACTTTATGCTAATTAAACTATTTTTGTATTTTTTTATAAAGCACACTTTTCTCATTAGATGTTAGCATGTCGCGATTCAGTCATTTTAAAAAATTGTAATGCAAAAAAGAAATTAAAAAATATAAAAAACAAAAAAAATTAAAAACAACAAAATTAAAAATAATAAACATAAAAACAAAAAATTTTTTAAATAAACAACCAAAAAGGGAGCCAAAATTTGTCTCACCTCCACGTGGTGGCCCCTGGGTAATGCTAAGTAGGCAAAATAACATCTAAACACAGGTGCAAACTTAACTGCGGCCCGCGAGCTTTTCTTAAAAATCAAATTTGGCCCGCCAACAAAACTAATTGGGAAGCCCTGCACTATTGTATTCAGACGTCCTTATTTGAGGACCTCATGACCGACAGGGTTAATAATCATCGGTGATTGTATCTTGCCAGGTCCGGTAGATGGCAGCGTTCGAAACACAGGAGTGTAAATGCAGGAAGCAGGGCCCAAGATACAGGACCGTAATTAGAGGTGTTTTCAATTGAGTTAACTTTTAGAAGAAGATTGTCGGATATTTGCATGTACATACGCAAGGGGTCATCTGTACATTCAGACGAATATGGCAAAATAATATATCTTTACAGTTCGTCACATCCGATTTCCGTAAAAATCTTTATCATTTATTATGTTTAGTGCCTTGGAGTACGGTCAAGAATTGAACTGTTGAATTTCTACAAAAGGGCTTTTCAGCTTGTGCATAGTATAATAAAGGCATTGGAAATTAGAAACACTGGTCATCTGCGTTTAAACAAAATAGCATTGATTATTATCGATGCATCCAGTGAACATCACCTATCTACCCCTTAGCCCAGAACATTGGCATAACTTGGCATAACCGCACTCCGTTACGATGACGTACGTGCTACATTAGAATTAAACATTAAAATAGAACAGATTGTACAAGAATGAATTAATCACTAAACCTTTACTTTTGACTGAATTTTCGAAAGATTTACAATCCTAATTTGATACCTCACATGTATATCGTCCGGCAAATGTGCTTTATAAGTGATATTTCGTAATTCAGTAGTGCTGTACTTTTATCAGAAATGAAACAAATTTTGTGTGGCAAACTAGGGTGAGTATAACATGATTTTCGTGCACCCAAAATTCAGTAAGAACATTATTGGAATTTTATAAGATTCAGTTTATTTCATGTTTTTTCGCTGATCGCGTGCCATACTTTTTTTTCGTTGTGTACAGTTTACAGGTTATATCTGAAAGTCATTTGCACATATTTTCTTTCGTCGATTCACTGACGATACTTAGTTTAACGAAGACATGAATTTTTATTTGACTCCTCTATTTTTACCTTTCTTTTTAATATAAAGGTTTTAAGCATTTACATATAATTTTATACGAATAACTTAAGTCAAATATTGTCAACGTTTTCCACAGTCCCAGCATTTTGTTGATTTCAAAAACGTCAAGGCATTCAGTTTCAATTATTACAACACGGAATTTGGTATCAGGGAAAATAAATAGACTTCGTAGGCCACTACTAGGTCCATCACAATTGCGATACGTTGGTGTACCTCATCGTGGATATGCCATGGTTGTAGCCAGATTGTTAAGAGGAGCATTGAAAATACGATATCTAATATTGGGTGGAGCAGTTGGAGGTGGCGTAACATTACAAAAGGTAATCGATTGAAAATTCTACTGTATAATATTTATGAACGCTTTGCGTAGGAATGTATTAATAAAATATTGTTGTCGACCAAAAATGTTATTACTATATATAAGTATTGGTACATACGTATATACTTGTGGATATTTGTCCAGAAATATGAACAATGGAAGGAGGGATTACCTGATATGACATGGTTAGACAAACTTATTCCTAATGAACAACAGTGGCAAAACTTTAGAGCATCCCTAATGGCTGTTAAAGATAATGTTGCTGAAAAAGTAGATTTGGGTTAGTACAATAACAAATTGTGATAATTATTAGCTTGTAAAAGCATAAAACAATTTGTGTATAAAATAGTCTATTTTGAAAACGGAAAATGCAAATA
Source organism: Tiphia femorata (assembly GCA_944319695.1). Lineage (NCBI taxonomy): Eukaryota > Metazoa > Arthropoda > Insecta > Hymenoptera > Tiphiidae > Tiphia > Tiphia femorata. The sequence continues at coordinate 11,774,409 of OX090902.1, forward strand.
GATCCACGACTAAAGGAACTTGGAGAAGCTAAGTATAGAGAATACAAGCTATGGTTTGATCAAAGGCTAGATAATGCTATCAGGGCCGCTGAAACTCGTCAGAAAGAAATAGATTCGGAAGACACCACAAACAGTGAGTGATAATCAGTTTCAAAGGTGTTGCACAAACTAACTGGATTAACCTGCATGCATACATTTTCATTCAAAATCCATTAATTCTACCAAAGTAATACCAATATTCCCAGGTTTCCTTAGATTGTCCAATTTCATTGACACTTAGGTATATAAATATAAAATTACAATGAATATTTTTTGCTTAACAACAAATAATTTACAGTCTTTTGAATATCTTACTCCCCGCTAATAGTAAGTTCAGTGTATCTATTAAGAATCATAATGTTTTACCTGTTATTACTGATTTTATAGTTATGAATTTAGTATTTTATTTATGATTACTAATCGAAATCTTATTACTTTCTTATTTTCAAATGTGTAGCTTTAATTAATCAGCAGTTTTTATTTTCATTGATAGTGCAATTGAAGCACACATGTGTTTTCATAATTCGTTATTCTTACATTGCAAATTACTCTAGAGTAATCGATGGCATCATACATGGTCTACTTCCTGTAGAAATATAAGCATAATGATTTTTTTTACATGTTTACTACAATATCTTCTGTTTTCTTGCACATATTATGCAATTCAGCAGTATCCATTCCCATTTTTTTTAATGTGACAATACATGATTATGGTCTGTTCTGTTCAGGTATAGTCGATGTAATCACAGGGGTAGCAAACCAAGTTTATTCAGGTGTGTAACAATTTCAAAGGTAGTAACCGTCAGTCTGTCCATTCAGTATTTCGCCTTAAGAATCAAAGAATATTTTATAATTTAAAGGATTGCAAACCTCTGCTTCGACTGTAAATCCAATAGTAGATTCACCTGTATGCAACTTGGAACGTGCTCCAAAATTTCTACTTATGTTCTCAAATTTGCTTCTTGACAATGCTTGTGTGCCAATAACATACTCATCTAACTGAAATAGACTGAATGGGACAGACCTTTTAGTTATAATCATTTTTATTTGATTTATAAAACTTTTCGTTCTACATAAGAAATATCATTCATACAAATTATGTTATTTTTAAGATTAGTCCCAGTTCCCTAAATATTCACAAATATATCTACGATATATTTTTATATAAACTCCTAAAAATTGCACTTTCCTTAACCTAAGGTAGCTATTATTTTAAAAATATTCGGCATATTAAGTAACACAAATTTTAATTCAATATTTTACTAGGTGCAAAGAATGAATTGTCAAAGAAATCTGTTGCGTTTGCTCGTCCACTGTTTAGTGAAAATTTAGAAGAAGAGCGTCGAAAAGCTCGTGCGTATACTACTTTGTATTTTACATAAATACAATCTTGCATTGTAATAGTGTTAATCACATATGTATGTAATATTTTACTTTAAAGAATCATCTCAACAAAGGCTTGATGTGATGCAAGAAGAATTAATGCAAATGCAATTAAAATATCAACGAGAATTGGAGAGATTAGAAAGAGAAAATAAAGAATTACGTAAACAGATGTTACTGAGAGGAAATCAAAAGGCTACAAATAGGAAGATTAAAGTACATTTATAACTCCTCTATGTGTACTAACTTGTTATTGAATCAATATCATTAACACCATGTCTTTTTAGAAGTCTCTCATTGATATGTACAGTGATGTCTTAGACGAGCTGAGTGACTATGACAGTACCTATTCAACTGCAGACCATTTGCCTAGAGTTGTTGTTGTTGGTGATCAGAGTTCTGGTAAAACATCTGTACTTGAGATGATAGCACAAGCCAGAATATTTCCAAGGTATTGTACAAACATTATAATATAATGCAATATTTATTACAAAATTTGTTTTTTAGGGGTGGTGGGGAAATGATGACTAGAGCTCCTGTTAAAGTAACTCTCAGTGAAGGTCCTTATCATATAGCACAATTTAAGGATAGTTCTAGAGAATTTGATTTGACTAAAGAATCAGAGTTAGCTGAACTCAGACGAGAGGTAGAATTTCGGATGAAAAATAGTGTTAAAAATGGTAAAACTGTAAGTCAAGATGTAATTTCAATGACAGTTAAAGGACCTGGACTACAACGCATGGTTCTCGTTGACCTTCCTGGCATTATTAGCGTAGGTATAAAATTAATTTGAATACAGAGTTCTAATGTGTATCTATATAAAAGTTAATGTTACGTCTGCTTTGTAACAGACAGTTACAGTTGAAATGGCAGAAGATACACGGGAAGCCATCAAACAAATGACACAACAATATATGAGTAATCCTAATGCCATAATTCTGTGCATTCAAGATGGATCAGTAGATGCTGAGAGAAGTAATGTAACTGATCTGGTAGCCCAAATGGATCCAACTGGAAAGCGTACTATTTTCGTTTTAACAAAAGTAAATATAGGTTTAGTTTCAAAATATTGACACGACTTTAAGGAAAATACTCATTTTTTACTGGAAATATTTAGGTAGATATGGCAGAAGAAAATTTGACTAATCCTGAAAGATTAAAAAAGATATTGTCTGGTAAATTGTTTCCCATGAAGGCCTTAGGATACTTTGCTGTTGTCACTGGTCGGGGAAGACAAGAAGATAGTATACAGACTATTAAAGACTACGAGGAGAAATTTTTTAGAAGTTCGAAAATTTTTAAGTAAGTATCTAATTGTGAGGACTCCAACTATAACTATGAGAAACTGTTCAAATAATTCTGTTGTAATGACTTAGGGATGGTTTAGCAACATCTGGCCAAGTAACGACAAGGAATTTAAGCTTAGCTGTAGCTGAATGTTTCTGGAAAATGGTTCGCGAAACAGTTGAACAACAGGCTGATGCTTTTAAAGCAACTAGATTTAATCTTGAAACAGAATGGAAAAATAATTTTCCAAGGTACTAGAAAAAGACTTATTATTTATTCAAGTATTTTTAATGTATTATTACTTTTGTACATTTATAAACATCCTATATGTAGGTTACGCGAATTAGATAGAGATGAACTCTTTGAGAAAGCACGTGGCGAAATTCTTGATGAAATTGTAAATTTATCACAAGTTTCACCCAGACATTGGGACGAAGTGTTAATGACTAGGATATGGGACAAAGTCAGCATGCATGTGTTTGAAAATATTTATTTACCCGCAGCCCAAAGTGGAAATGCAGGTACGATATGATAAAACTAAATCTAGAGTCAGTCTTCACATATGGTGAAAGTATACGTTCTGTTTTAGTATCATTTAATACAACAGTAGATATAAAACTAAAGCACTGGGCAGAGCAGCAGTTACCTGCACGAAGTGTTGAGAGTGGGTGGGAATGCTTACAACAGGAATTTCAAAATTTTATAAACCAAGCGAGATTGAGCCAAGATCATGATGATATTTTTGATAATTTAAAACAGGCTGTAATAAATGAAGCAATGCAAAGGCATTCTTGGGAAGAAAAGGCAAGTATTAAATAGGGAAATTATAGATGAGAGACAATAGTATTCAGAAAATAATTCAAATATGTAGAAATATAACTACTGATTGTGTATTACAGGCATCCGAAATGTTACGGGTCATACAGCTTAATATTTTAGAAGACCGCAGTGTCACTGACAAGCGAGAGTGGGATCAAGCTGTTCGCTTCTTAGAAACATCTGTAAAAGATAAGTTACAGAGTACTGAGCAAATTTTACGTGATATGCTGGGCCCAGGTCGGAGAGAGCGTTGGTTGTATTGGCGAGCTCAAAATGAGGAACAGCAAAGACGTAGCGCTATTAAAAACGAATTGGATAAAATCCTTTTTTCTGATAAAGTAATCAATATTGTGAGACATTATACATAACGTTCTTAAGCATGCTTTATCGCCAACAAAAATTGCATTCTCATTTTTGTTAAAGGGTCATGCACCAACTCTCACGCAAGATGAACTCACTACCATTCGAAAGAACGTGCAGCGTAATGGACTTGAAGTTGACAATGAGTTTATTCGTGAAACATGGCATCCTGTATATAGAAGATTCTTTCTACAACAAAGCTTGGCAAGAGCATATGATTGCAGGAAAGGGTACTTCCTATATCATACGGGTCATGGGAATGAGGTATACTTCATAATGAAGATATCCTTTTGAAAACTGATAATTTCAGGAAATTATAACATTTGGAAAGAAGTTAGCTGAGTTTATTGTTCATAATTTTCTTTGACATACTTCTAGGTGGAGTGTTATGATGTAGTACTGTTTTGGAGAATTCAACAAATGTTAAAAGTTACCGCAAACGCTTTACGACAGCAGATAATTAATCGAGAAGCACGGAGGTTGGACAAAGAAATCAAGGATGTTTTAGAAGATTATAGTCAAGACAATGATATAAAACAAAAGTTATTAACAGGCAGGAGAGTAACATTAGCCGAAGAGCTGAGTAAGTCCTCAAGCTCAAATTTGAAATATTACGCATTTTGTTTTTGTCGCTGTTACTGTACGTTCATATCTTTTGTTATAGAACGTGTTAAGCAAATTCAGGAGAAATTGGAAGAATTTATTCAAGCATTAAACAAGGAAAAATGAGAGCTCATAAGATAAGAATGAAGATTGTCAACTCAAAGCTGTATAACGCATGACGATGAACTGTAAGCAGTCAACATAAATGCGAAACTGCTTCTAATGTGCGAGTGCTTAGAAATTAATTTATATACATTGAACAATCACAGCAGAGTATGGAGATTGAATATTCGTTATAATTTATACAAAGTATCGGATTCGAACTGTATGATATGATGTAGCATTTATCGACTATTTTGTGCACTTGAAACCACGGACAACCGAACACGGTAATCGAGTGCACAACAATTGTGATTTAATTACTATAGGAAGGCACAGCTGAGCTGTGTAACGTAGGTAAAAACTAAAATTTAAGGAAAAGATTAAACGATACAACGCCCTTCATATGTATATTGCGAAATTACATGATTCACGTCCTATGTACATCTGGGAGTACTATAATATGTTGTATTGCACTGTATTTGCAACATGATTACACATTTGAATACTTACACATCAGATAAACTGGCTATAATAGATTTTGAAAATGACAATATTCGATGTCCTGCGTTGAAAGAATGTTTAGGCACAAAATCCGGTTTAATCACCTAATATTACACAATGTGACAAATCACCGGAGAGGCAATGAAATAAACTACTTCATTCACACTTTTGTAGCTAGTTCAATATTGCAACTCCTTACGCACAATTATCATCCGCAAATTTGTTTTCGTAACTTTTATACATTTTGACGTTAGTTTGTAATCTAGGATTCTAGGAACTTTTTCGCTACTTCTTCTCATACTTTATAATAAGTAACGATACAGGAAGAACATAAGAATAAACGAAAGTAGCTTTGTATGGATCACTTGTGTGGAAATAACGAAAAGTAGGGGAGAAATTGCACGTTCGTAGAAAATTCAGGACCAGCGTAATATCAACATGGCATAGACATCCCTCTGATTTGCATCTCAACGCGTAATATCGCAATATGATTATAAATGAAATCTTGGACGGAGCAAAATACGAACAGCGAGAACCTTCTTCAGATTAATGAGTCCTATCGTACGAATACATACAACATCCAAACGCGCCTTGACAACACGGCTACGAGGAAGGAAAGTCCAAGAGTGATTGATGCGATGCCCGATTGCTGTGACGAAGAAGAAAGGGAAGATACCGTAGAAAAACCTTGACGCCTGGATTGCCGAGATGCAGCAGGGAGCGAAGAGGATACAACGGGCTATTTGGCAGATAGAAAAAGAAAAGAAAAAATTGCTTGAATCTAACGAGACGAAATCGAGTCGAGGGACGTGCTGCGAAAGCGCAGTGCAAACGAAGGAAAGGCAGAAGTAGACGTGTGAGAGTATTAAATACAAGTAGAAAATTATTAAGAGAATCGGAGAGAAAGATGTAAGAACGAAGATGAGAAACGTGATTAAAGAAAAACGAAAGCAAGAGTAACGAAGGTGGAACCTGCGGAAGAAGCTCGAGTAAATTAATTCTCTGCTGACCCGTGAGTGGTATTTGCAGCCACGCGACACACTTTGGATGCATCCAAAGGGTGAATCGTGGGAGAGTAAGGGGGTGGAAAATGCAGGAGGACTGCGAGCGAGAACCGTGAGAATGGTGAAGGGAGGGGGGAAGGTCGAGCGAGCGCACCGGCCGGTTTAAAGTGGTGCGGCAAAAGCGAAGCCGCACGAAAAATAAAGCACGTGGAATGGTACGTGCGGTAATTGCCGAAGCCCCGCCGCTTGTGGCGGAGGGCGTCACTCTTTCTCTCCTTCACCCTCACCAGCCCTCTCTTTCGAGCTTGCCACCGGTACTCACTATGCAAATTGAATTCCGAAGCGTTCCCTAATTTCTCGAAGGCCGCCACCGCCATCCGCGTCCCTTGCAGCACGCCCGCTTTGCCAATGACGGAGCGGCCACTACTTTTTTAATCCCTCAGCTTGCACCCGCGCGCGCGCATTCTCCCACGAGGCCAATTACGCCCGCGCCTGCTCCCGTTTTACGTCGGAAACGTTGAACATTTTTTTCTTCCTCTTTCCTACCTTTGGCCTACCATCGCCGAATACTCCTCGAGCTTTACGACAAAGTTATAATTTACGTTTCGATATTACGCCGTCCGCGTTCCGCGTCCGTCCTTTGAGTACGGCAGACTTTGACACGCACCGACCGTACCGTACGGTAGGAATTCAGTCGCGACCTTCACCGAGAACAGCGAAATTTTTCGTTAGGTATGCATTTCTGACGAAGTATAATAAAATATTCGAAATACTGAATTCTATTCCGTTAAACCAATATTATTTATTTATTAATATTCTGCTTTTTAATAGTTTGCTTCAATAAGAACAATTGTAAAATTTTAAAACGGCAATTATTCGCGAAACAGGCGAAATTTGATCCGGACGCCTATTGGCGCCAACAGTACCAGCGGAACAAAGTAATAGCGAATTCGGTTGGATGCACTAGTGCGCACTGAGTGCGCCCTTTTTCAGTGTTCAGTATTCGATTGGCTTACACTGGACTGGTTCAGGATCTATCGTGTGTTCGATTGATAATGCACCGAAGACGAGTACTAGTAAAAACGTGTTCGATTGAGCTGCACTATCCTAGTTCAGTGATACTTATAGGTTCGGTTGAAGCGCACTGCACAAGTACGAAACGCACTGAACTGCACTGACATTTTTCATCAGGCGGTTCAGTGCATACATGCAAAATTGATAGTAATATATACATAGATATGGTAGCTAAAATATTATTATTAGACGAACTGCTTGATAATTCAAGCAGTTCCAGCGATGAGATCATGGCAGTATTAAAGCAAGGTGAAAATAACAAAATTCCAAAAGTTGCAAATATGATAGAAATTGGGAATGAATATTCTGATAAAGAGGTATGTTGTGTTATACGTAATTTCAACTTAATTGTAAATATTTATTAAATTATTTCAGATTTAAAATATTATTTGTTTATATTGAATTTTGGTTTTCGCCAATACCACGCGATTAGGGTTGGTTACCAATTGCACTGAGTTGGATAACCGAACCCAGGTTAGTGCAAGTACCCGCACTTGCCCGCACTCGGTTCAGTATAAAAATACGCACTCCGAGCACGTGCACCTAGTAATGAAAAGTTACTAGACACTGGAGCGGAGCGAGTGAACGTCAACCGAATTCGCTATAAGTCAAGCGCCCATTGGCGCCTACAGTACCAGGAAGCCAACATGTTTCGGACGCCAATAGGCGCCAACAGTAGTCAAAGGGTTAAAGGGCTGTTCAAAAGAAAAGAAAGGGAAATTCTTGTTTCGCGGATCTTCGAAAGCAACCTCGTGCAATTCGATCTGGTAGCCGTTCCACAATTTTCGCGTAAACTCGCATTGAAATGATTGCAAGAGCGTTATCGAGACAGGTCACTAGTTCTGGGACACAGTGGGGAACGATAAGAATACGCTGCTGGCCCTTGCAAAGAGCGTGCGTTCTCGCGCGTGACGAAGCTTGTGTTTTCATCCCCCGTGCCACTCTGGCTTCGCGGCCATCCCTTCCCGCCCTTCTATCCGTGGCACATTCGAAACGACGCGACGCTTCGTCGTGAACCGATGAGCACCACGCGCCAACTCAAAGGATCCATTCATGCGGTCATTTCGGTTCGCGTCCCTTTTCATACTCGTCACCCCGTGATCGTGGGCGGCGCTCGCGCGAGGGATTAAAAGGCCATAAATAATCGATTACTCTCGGCGACGTGCCACCAATGGGCCTCGCCCTTTTGCGACGTCACATCCGCGATTCTCCGAGTACCTATCCACCGATTCCAAAGAGAAGCCCTCTGTCAGTCGAGCTACGAGAGCTTGTAGATTTTGCTCGGTTGTGCCTTTATCTGTGGATTCTTTGTTTCTTTTTTTCTGACAGTGATTTCGTGAATTAGAGCGCGCGCGCGCGCGCAAGAGAGAGAGAGAGAGAGAGAGAGAGAGAGAGAGAGAGTACCCTTTAACTACGACTTTCGTCAATAGAGCTTTCGCGAGGTACGGCGGTCGTCGACAAGCGATCTGATAAATTAAGCCGGAAACGGATGTCGATTATTCACAATTCTATTTTTCATTCTGATAATAAGACATGAATCTTGGATAGCATATAGCCAAGAGTAAACATACGCGCGCGTAATTTGCGATTGTTTAGACGACTTTTATAGCACGATGCTTCAGATGGAAATTGCAATTTGTTTAGATGTCGTATTACTTCGGAAAGTACATAGGAAATATCTCGAAATGTCTAGTCCAGTTTTGTATTTTAATATTTCTTATTGTAATGATCAAAAAATACTTTATATCTACAATTATACTACTATTTCAGTTTTTAGGCACGACCGTAAAGGGAGTGACTTATGCAATCGCCATCCTGAAAACCGTTCGTGTGTGTGCGTGTCCGTGTATATTCTCGATTTCGGAAAAACGAAAAAACGGAAAAATATCGAAAAATTCATATCTTTGGTACTTTTCATGGGATCCCGATAAAATTTTATACATACATGTACACGTATGCAATGGCAATTACTGGAAATTTTCACATTTTTTGATTGACCGAATCAAAAATGGCGGCTAATTCAAATCTTTAGTCCAGTATTCCGGCAAAACGACTGAACGGATCCGAACAAAATTTGGCATGTACATCGAGTATATACCCATTTGGTGCCACGAAACTTTGTGTACCACCATCTTCAACCGTTTCGAAATTGTGGGAAATTCAAGTATGGAAACGTGGGTTACGCGGTCGTGCCTATTGCAGAAAGCGAAACTTTTCTGCACCCGGTAAGGCGAGCGCGAAGCGCGAGCACCCGACGATCGTGCCGACCACTCACCACCACTATTATTTTTTTTTTATTTGTTATTTTTTTGTTTTTTTTTATTTGTTATTTTTGCGCTTCGACGAATGGTTTTGTGCAATTAGGGCGTTTTGTGAAAGTGAAGATTTTAGTACACGAAGTAGAGAAAGAAAGAAAGAAAAAGACCTCGCGGTCAGCCTCAATTACACTGAGTGTTATATTTTCCGCATAGTAGTCGCTAGATAGTAATGAACTAGCTTGTCGATTGGTTTGCTATTCACCTGGCATTGAATCTCACACGCTGGTGAATCCTTAGACAAAGTCAACATCCTTGCACGAGGTTTCTTTACCTTATAGAAGTATAATCAAAACGGCAGCGACCAGGGAATTAACTGACTCGGTGTAACCAAGGCTTAGCTTTCCACGTGTCGAGCTCGAGTATTAATTATCCTCACGAGTTCACAATGACCAGCGAAAATAGAAATCGAACCTTGGGTACCTACCACCAGGAAGAGAAGGTCACGTGGGGTGGGGTGGGCTCGTCGTCCTTCCTGACAATTTCGGTGGTCACTCGTCTTCCTGTCCGAGAAAATTCTCCTTCTTCCATCTTTATCTCTTCCAATATCAATGGCAGGGAGATCATCGTAGGAGTAACTGAGAAAAAGTGAAAGTCAAAGACGAAGGAGGCAGTAAGATTCGCGAGAAGGTGCGGATCAAAAGAGGAGGCCCGAGGGGCACTGAGAAAGGAAGATGGCCATCCTCCTGGCTGACTTTCGTGTCCACCGAGTTCGTCGCGTCGAGGCAATCCACTCGATCACTCCTCGGGGAGACGCAGAAGCACCAACCGTCCACCACCCTCTTTCACATTGCCCTTCGAGGAAGGCCCTCGTTTACGTTGAAGAGGGAGTCGCACGCGCGCGAGTCTGTGAAATAGAAAAGCACACGTACACGGGGTGTCGTAAATATAACGGAACTTTTTAAATTTGGCAAAGACTACCAGCACTGTAGTATCTTCAAACTCTAGGCTTATTTTTTTACTTCAACAGTCGGACTCACCGAACAGTGCAGAAGATATACGCACGTGTGTATGTATTATGTATTATAAATGTCCATTCTGCACTTTCAGCTTGCAACGGAGTTTACTTGAACACCCTGTGCATATATTATATAGCACCCTGTATTCAAGTATTTATGTAGTATATCGTTATACGAGGAGCTCATGACTCAAAGGGTTAAAGCAACATTGAATATTTGTTCCATCCTGCCTTTGTACCTTTGTGAGAGAAGGTAAGATCACCTTCGGCGTTACAACTCGACAACGTGTTGACCGTTTCTAGTGATTTTAGTCACATTTCGGAGAGCTAACCTACCTTTTGCCATATACATTGCTTCAAACGTTGCTAATCTTTGCTGAATTAAAAAAAACTCGTTGTTTCTCCGTCATACTGTGTACATACAACCATAACCGTTGACACGTGTGTTGGACATTGGAAGAGACATAAACACTGTGCGTGTTCGCGTGCGTTATTGTTTTATGACCATTTACGCACGCGACTGCAACCTCGTGGGTTTAACCAACCGCGCGAAGCCATCGTCGCGACGAGAAGCGACGTGGACGTCGTCGTGCGTGCCGCGCGCGCCATGGTAATGGTGACGCCTGGGTGGTGGTGAAAGAGGAGGATCGAGAGTGGTGGTGGCCTCGGTGAATTCTGGCACGAGCGCGTCATCTCCTACCGACTGGGAGGAATGGGGGTGGAGGGTGTAACAGGTACCATTGCTCCCTGGATCCCGCCCGGGACACTGGCTTTTATTTTTCCGAAATCGTCCGGGGGGGCTGTGGAAAGAGCAGAGAGGGTGTAGATCGAATGCGCGAACGTTTCTCTTTTTTCTCTTTTTTTTTCTCTTTTTTTCTATTTTTTTACCCCGTGAGCGCGATTAGTTACAATTTCGCCAGTTACCATAGCTAAGATAGACTGTGTAAGGTCAGGCGAACGCCATTAGCAGAGAGAGAGCATAGTGGACAGAGAGAGAGAGAGAGAGAGAGAGAGAGAGAGAGAGAGAGAGAGAGAGAGAGAGAGAGAGAGAGAGAGACGAGACAGTGGAAACAACGGATTCAGTGACGAGAGAGCAGGCAGTCGAGCTCAGAACCTTGATAGGTAAAAATCAAGAATCAAATTAAATCTGAACAGAAGGGCTCGACATTACACATTTGTCCACGACTGCATCGTTCTCTCTCAACAAAAGGTCCGTAGATATTTCTTGACAACAGCCTCTCTCTCTGCCATTTCGAATTATATATATATATAGAGTGTTCCCCAAGGTCGTTTAATTTTATTCTCTTTGATTTTATTCTCATAAAACCGAATAATATTATAACCGTTACAACTATTAGAAGCTTAGGATCCATTAACCGTTTGAGTGCCACGGGTTTTTATTTTTTGCCAATTAAAAATTGCCAAGCGGCGCGATAGCGCTTGTCTCATTCCATGTCGAAAAGTGCCAAGAAGCTCGATCGCGCTGGTTTAAGTTAACATATATGCGGTAAATCTTACATCTTTCGATTCAGTACCATGTTGATATCTCGTTGAGCTGGTGTAGGGACATTAGGGGATTGTTAATCATGGATTCTGATTCCAATAAATCTCATCGTAATGTCAATGTCCATAATACGCTGGCAATTTTCGACAGAGAACAGAAGAAGCGCGATCGCGCCGCTTGGCACTAAAACGATTAAGGTGGATCGAGGAACTTTTTGTTATGAATTATATCGAGACGGGAGAGTTTAAGTAGTCGTACTCAATATACGCAACGACACTCGGTGCTGTTCGGTTAATTTGGATTAGGCTCCTAAATGTTTCTATCGTAAGCATAATCATCGTGCGGCACGGGTGAACGACCCTTGCATTATGCTTATAATGAAAAGTATACGAATTATACGGCGAACGAACCTTGCATTATGCTCATAGTGCAAATAGCACTCGTAAAATACGGAACTTGCTTCTCTTTCCTTTAGATTCTCTTCTAGTCCTTCAACTACGCCGCCAAATAAGAAACTCTAAACGTGGCATTCAACGATTCACGATACATCAATACCTTCTTCGGATTCCTGATACGGAAACACGAGCGACTCGGAGGGTCCAAAGGACCCGATCTAATCGAACGATCGCCTAATGCCGACCGCGATAGAAACCAGAGACAAGAGAAATTATTTTACCGGGTGGATGGCCTCGTCCATCAGCTTGGTGCAGAACGATCGAAACACCCTGGCCAGAGCGTGGCGGTGATTCGTCACGTAGCTCTGCCTCGTCCTTCGATATCTCGCGGGACGGAAGAAGAGAGGGAGACGGGGAGAGGACGTGACGTCGGTGGTCGTCGGGTGAAACCAGTCGGAGAGCAGATCCGATTTCTCGATACGAGAGGTAAACGCGAACGTCGTGCCCAGAGCTGTGCGCCATTCTCCTTCCCTTCTCCCTCGTAAAGTCGTTATCGGTGGCACGCATCGTCGAGAACCAAGCTCCCTCTTTTTCTCAAGGATGTGGACGAGAAGACTTGCGAGATGTTCTCGCGATCGAAAGAACGGCAAACGCGATGGATTAATAGAATCTTTTGGAAATTTCGAGGCGACGGCTCTAGACGATCTTTCAAAAGGAAGAATTGTTCACGTTGGTTGTTTCAAGCGTTTTGGTTATTCTTCGGGCTAGAGCTATAGATTTATTGTAAGTTCGATGAACATTCGGCCGCGCGAGTAACCGCAATCGATTTTGGATTTTAACGTGATCAGTGATGGTTTAGTAAAATGGCGATAGAACTTATCGTTAGCCAGAAGTGAAATTGATAATCCTACGTGTTCTCTGTGTGAGAAAGAAAAGAGGGCAAAGGACGCGCTCCCTAGACGATATATGCAGGTGGACACGAGTGGACGCTGCGGTGCGCGTCTTTAAGGATCGAAGGGCAAGAGGGTGATAGAGAAGGGAGGATCGAAGGAGAAAAGGGTGAGGCGTGGTAGAGGTGGACGGTGAGCGCTCGAGGGTGCACGAGCACCGTGGCGCTGTCATTAAACCGCAAGCAGAATTTCCAACCACCCGACTCGACACGCGTTCCCAACCCCTTCTACGGACGCCACGACCCCCATTCATCATAAATGCAATCAGATCGTATTACGCGCCATTACCATACGCTACCCGGCTCCGCTGTCCTCCGCCACCCTTCGACCAAAACATCCCTCCGGCTCGCGCGTTACAGTCTCCTGTTCGCAACCCTCTATCTTTCCCTTCCATTTGCATCGAGAGAGATCTCGAGCATGACGAAAGAAGAGGAGAAGATTCTCAAGGAGAGTGGACAATGCACGGCGAAGATTTTTAAGGTTAAAACAATGTAGACATCAGGTGCTTTCCTTTTACCGCTTTGATCAGATCAGATCAGATCAGATCACATCAGTTCAGAAACTAGCATGTTCCTTTAGCTAAACTGAAGTGATCAGATCACTTCCCCCCTTACCGCTGCTGATCTACCGACGGACTAAGATCAGTAGGTGATATTTTCGTATCACTTGCGGTTACTCGCTTCCTATTGGTCCATACTAGGAAATTATTTTGAAAACTATGAGATGGTTATTTTCGCGTTGCATTTGTGCAATCTCGGCGCAATTAATAAACACAGATTGTAACAAAGAAGTGACTTATCAATCATACAAATTAATGTGAGCGTACATACAAATTTTGAGGTTACTTATATTTTGGTACGAACTGGTGTAAACTTAAGTCCACGAAACAATTACAAGGTGAAGAGAAATATGAATGCCAGATCTGATCGATCTGATACATGCTTGTTCCATTCACTTACTGAAGTGATGTGAATATTTCAGATCACAAAATATCAGATCATATCAGATCACTTGTAAAAGGAAAGCACCTATCATCGGTGATAAAGGGGTAAGGCTGCGCAAGTCGTACCACCGCTTAAGTCGTATCTTTTAAATATTAGGCGTTATATCACGCGCGCTGTGCCTCTTTCGGCAAAACGAGTTACTTCCTAATTAAGCATATTATTTCACACCGTGTTCATCTCTCGTGGATATGGTGGAAAGGTAACCTCTTAACAAGAGAGAGAGAGAGAGAGAGAGAGAGAGAGATGGCGGGAAATTCAAATTTCGAATAAAATTTAATTTTGCCGCCATTTCGAAACTGCTGAAGGTAGCGATACATAAAGTTTCCTGGCACCAAATGGATATACATATACTCATAGTACATGCCAAATTTTATTCCGATCCGTGCAGGCGTTTCGCCGGAATACTGGATTAAAGACTTCAATTTCCGCAATTTCTGAATGGTTGAAGATAACCATGCATATGGTTTTACTGCAGCAAAGTGCTATATACTCGATGTACATGCGAAATTTTAGTTCAGATGCATTTAGTTGTCCGGTTTCGATCACTTGCGCGCATTACAGAAATGCTGCATTTGGCGGGCGAGTGCGAAGCGCGAGCACCCGACGATCTCAGGGGGTATGGCGCTCGAGTGAAGCGAAAACGCAGAGGATTCTGTAGCACAGTTTAATATCTCAATACTTGAATTTTCCACAATTTCGAAACGTTTTGAAATTCGTGGGCGAGCGCGAAGCACGAGCAAAGGCGATCTGGAGGGGGTTGGCGCTTGAGCGAAGCGAAAGCGCAGGGAAATCTGCCCCCTAGTTTCATTAAATCTTCAGTCCTTTTTACTCTGCCACAGTTTTCTCTAACCGCTCACAAATAACACGCTGCAGGTATGCGAGAGTGGAATCCGAGGAGAATCTTTGAGTGAAATTCCAAAACGATTGAATCGGCAAGTAACGCAATTTCTCGCGACAACTCTTCTCGTCATCAATCCACCAGACTCGCTCTTCGCCACAATCATTCGCTCTTACGGATTATTCCGTAGCTTTTCGACCTTCAGTCCCGAGCTATTCGCGAAACTGAATGTACTCGCGAGTACAAACGCGCGTGTGTAAATAAGCATCGCTGTATTAATAGTGTACAAGTGTATGTACATACACGAACACACGTATGCTTACTCGCGCACTGCGTTTCTTTCTACATACGTATACGCATGAGTATCCGTAGGTGCTGCGCTTCGTCTGACGGCGACGGTGACGCCGACGACGACGACGCCGTTCTCCAGGATGTTCTACTTAACCCAGAAAATGGTGAAAGCCAGGCGCGGTGGCGGCTCTACTACGTGCACGCGTTCTCATCACATTCTCTCTCTCCCTCTTTCTTTCATTCTCTTCTCTCTCTCTCTCTCTCTCTCTCCCTCTTTCTTTCATTCTTCCTCTATCTCTCTCGCCTTCATCGCTCGCGTCTCTACGGTATCTCGTGTGTATGCGCGCGCGCCCTCCTGCCTCAACCCCCGACCACTCGCTCGACGAGCAGCACGAGCGGGCCCCGCTATATCTCTGCGTCGAACTGGAACGAGGGTGAAGGCAGGAGGCATCGACGACGCCGAGAGGGATGGGGTGGCGCGTGACGCCTGCCCGTAGGTCCGATCGCTGCCTGCTCCACCGAGCCACCCCATTTCGTCTCAGCCCCGCTTCCTCAACCTCCCCCATGTTCTGCCGCCTCGCCCCGATTCCTTCTTCTATCATTCTTCATCCCTCTCCATGCTCCACGAACCCCCACAGTATTTCTGCCTTTTCGACCCACCACGATCCCTACATGCGCGCGACACGCGATCGTGTAAATATCTCGGATAAGACATCTTTATAAGATGCATCAAATCGGCGCGAGGATCTGCGGAAGGAGTTTCGATTAACGCTTTTACACATTTCTTCTCTTCCTCTTTTTTTTCTATAAATAAAGACCGGGGCTCTAGTCATTCGGTATTTTTTCTTTTTATAAGAATCGTTTCTCATAGAAGTTCAATGAAGGTACTCGAGTGTTGTTTCGAGCGTAGTGCTCGTGTGGTTGAAAAATCTGCGAGAGGAGGGGGTTGGGGGTAAGAGATATGGGCAGTAATTATTTCTGTGGATCGTCGTTCGCGCTATGCGAGTCGGAGGGTGGTAGGGCCTCTGTCGCTGGCACAACGACGTATCGATCACCCCCAACCACCCTCGTACCTTCGGACCAAGCAAAGAACTACCTACGCCGCTTCCACCCTCGTGGCCATCCTTGTAGCCCGCTTTCGAGTACTGGGAGAGCCACGAGCCTGCCCGCCCCTGATAACTGGCAACTCACCTATCCATCTACTCACGCAGAACCCGTTTCTCTCTCTCTCTCTCTCTCTCTCTCTCTCTATTCATGTTCTCTTCTTGTTTTTCTTTTTCTTGTTCTCTTTCTGTCGCTCTGTCTCTCTTTCTATTCATGTTCTCTTCTTGTTTTTCTTTTTCTTGTTCTCTCTCCCTCTCTCTCTCTCTCTCTCTCTCTCGCTATTTTCCTCTTCGTCTCTCCTCCAGTGCCGCAGGTCGTTTTCTGCTTCTCGATCCGATAGTGTATCTTCGTCTCAAGCTCTGCCACCCTCTCAACCTCCACCGTTGTCTTCTTTCTTGACGACCTTCACGCGTCCAACCGATTTCGATCCACCGTTCCGCGCATCGTCGATTTTCACGCTTTCTGCAAGCAAGTGCGCGGTGCTCTTGAGAAAATGTGAGATTTTGTGTTTTTTTCATTAGTGTCACATGGGTGACTGTTTATTGGTCCGACTTGCTTTAGAAGACAGGAGTGGTATGAGATGTGGTACCTACATGGGAAATTCTGTAATTGTTACGGTTGAAGCGCGGGTATAGAGAGATGTAGAGAATAGAGATGTAGTAATGAAGATAAATGTGTAGCAGGAAACAGGCGAGGAATGAAGGATTTTATTTTATTTTGTAGCGAACGAAAGCCTGGATCCGCCGCGTGTCTAGAAAAATGTAAATTATAGCGAAGATACTATTTGGCGCTTCGTTCGTTAAAATCTTGTAGAACTTGTAATAAAACGTGGCTATTGCGATTGTTAGATACTGTTACGTATATCAAAAAGGCAATTCTACGATGAACGGATGCTTGGTTTAGCCGAAAATCATTGATCCATGCTATCTCCGATAAAATTAATTAAAAACAACCCTCGATCCTACTTA
Source organism: Tiphia femorata (assembly GCA_944319695.1). Classification (NCBI taxonomy): domain Eukaryota; kingdom Metazoa; phylum Arthropoda; class Insecta; order Hymenoptera; family Tiphiidae; genus Tiphia; species Tiphia femorata. Next base: position 11,791,908 of record OX090902.1, read on the forward strand.
CGCAGATATCTTTCGAATTTTACAATTTTCAGGATTTCCTACGGGCAAGTTGTCGGAGGTTGTTGACGAGATTAACCGTGGCGCACGAGTGAGAAGGAGGGCCGCGAGAGAGAGAGACAGAGAGAGAGAAATATGTTTGCGGGTGTAATTGTACATAGTCGAGGGCGGCATTACATCGAGTTAGTCTCTGGGCCGACGAAATTAAGCTTAACCCGATGTCCGGCTAAATTGGCAATTTAACAGCAGTTAGCCCTCGAGGAGTCTTCTACCAGAACGCACGCGCGGCTCGGACTTGACTCGGCCTCTGGGCCTAATGGCGCTATCAAACGATCGTTAAAACGACGCACGAGTCTTTCATTTGGCGCGTTCGCGTTCCAAGGCGAAGTTCACCGAGGTGCGAATTTAATCGTAGGTCCCGTCCTTTCGCTCTCCGTATTTCATCGATGAATATTTTTCCGTAGAATTACACCCAAGCATAAGAATTTTAAGAATCTATTCGTTCGCGTCACTTCCTTTCCCTACTAATCGATCACTCTCCTGATCCACCGTCAACGTCGTCGTTCGACGATTTGGCAACAAGGGTTGGATAATCTCGCGCGGCCGAAGCTTCGCGGTGAAATTTGCGGAAGAGGAGGAGGGCGCCTGTGGAAAATCCGATTCGTCTCGGTTGGATCCTTTAACTCACCCTCTTACCCAGTCAGCCCTTCCGGCCGAAGTGGCGCTTAAGCATTTCCAGGGTCCCTACCTAGTACTGTCGAGAGGAGGGGTGGTGCACCCTCTCCTCGTCAAACTCACCTCCTTCATCTCTCTACCCCGCTGCATCCTCAACCGAAACGTATCCGAACGATTTATTGCTCGCAGGCTCGGATTCAGCAACCCGCAAATAATGGATCGCGTCGAAATTCAATAAACACCCCTCAGCGCTACCCTCTCTTTCCTTCTCCTCTCTCTCTCTCTCTCTCTCTCTCTCTCTCTCTCTTTCCACCTTCTTTCTTCGCACATTCGATGCGAAGATGAACACGATTGGGTGAGCAGAGTATGGTCGAACGAATCTTTCCTTCGCAGAAGGTGAGCTAAAAGAGAGGAGGAGCGAGGAAAAATAGAAGAGAAGAAGAGAGATTCCGAAGGAGAGAGGAAACGGGGAAAAAGCTGGGATAACGCGGGAAGGGTGGAATCGGGTGAGCTTGTAAGAAACTGTGGACGACCGAGAAGGGTGAGGATGTTCCGAAGAGAAGGATGTCAATGAGAAAGTAAGAGAAAAAGGGAGTGTCGGAGAAGCATGTAAGTAAGTTGGAGAAGGAGCGGAAGGGTGCTGCTGAGCGATAAAGAGAAAGGGGATGAAGAAAGACGGAGAACGAACGAAAGGCAGAGAGAGAGAGAGAGAGAGAGAGAGAGAGAAGGAGAGAGGAAAGAGGAGTCTCACGGTTCGCTGAACACGAGGGGAGTATCGAAAGTGTCGGAGAAGACGTCGCTCAAGTATTCGAGGACTCTTCGCACCCGATATATCAGAGCAGGCGGGCTGCCTCGATGGAAGCGAGTCGACCCGATGCCGCAGAACCATCGAGTGCCCTAAGCGCGTCCCTAGGGACTAGCGCGCGAAAGGTCAGTGCGCCCGCTTGCCGAGCTAAATGGATTCTTTTTCGTTAGAAAATCCCCCGTTCCACCAATCTCAAACATCAGACTCTTCTTTCGACTGGAATTCTTTTCCGACCGACTCCAAAGTGCTTAAGTAGAATAGTACTACCCTACGCGGTAGGGAAGATCGGAAAACTTGCTACTCTTATTTTTCAAGTAACGACCACGCCTTTGAGAGCGCAGCTCGAATTTATTCACGACTGTCCTGCCGAAGCGAATAAACGAATCGATGAGAAATTCTCTTGGAAAATTTTCCGTCTCGCTTCGTGCACCCACTCGGAGGTAAAGGACAACAAACACGAGGCGGAGTGGAATTTTACCGGTGGTAGAGGGTCGACCTCCACTCGTCGAACGTGCGCGGGTACGTTCGAGTGGCTCGTCGAAACTACCGCGAGGAAAAATGTCGCTCGTTTCGGCGTTCTCCACCTTCGAAGGAACGAAGGCGTCGTAGTCGTTCGGTACCACCTACGAGATCGTCCTGACTCGCGGTACACCGGGTATAAACGATTTTACGTCGCCGGTCGTCGTCGCTCACGGCGGTCCTCGCGACGCTCGTAAACCACCGAGCTCCGTGGTTCGCTACCGTGAAATTTTCCATCCTTCTCCTTTTTCTTCTTTTGACCTATCTCTCTCTCTCTCTCTCTTTCTCTCTCTTTCTCTCTCTTTCTCTCTCTCTCTCTCTCTCTCTCTCTCTGCTTCTCGTTCGCGTCGTCGGGTCGTCAACGGTGGCGTAGACACGGCGGCTTAAACTCGCCCCAGCGGGCCAAGAATTTCATCCTCTCGCGTCTGTCCTCGCTCCTTCCGAGCCCGTTTCGTCGACCAAGCCGAGGAAAGTTTCTCGGACGTTATCAGCGGCTTCGACTCGATCCGAACGGATGATCCTGGCGGACGAAGTGTGTAGCGTGTCGTCGTTCGAGAGGACGGATAAAGCTTGGAGAAAGAGGAAGAGAGGTGGAAGACATCCTTTGACAGTCTTGGGTGGCTAGGTTGAGGCTGCTAGGGAGATGGTGGTTCTTGCCAATACAGGAGAAGTGAGGATGAGCGAGCATGAAGGGGAGAGAGAGAGAGAGAGAGAGAGAGAGAGAGAGGGACTGAAATGGAGAGAAGGACGAAGACGAAGGAAAATAAGCGTCGTTCCCTTTCACGAGGAGAGCAGTGAATGGTGAGACGAGAGAATCCGTTTTGAAACAGAGGTTACTGGCGCGCTTCGTCGTCTTGTGATACGCCAAGCAACAACGACGAGGAGCGCGCAGACAGTAACGATATGAACGATAGGCTTCGAGAGGACGAACTCGATGAAAGCGAGAGCGACTGTCGTGGCCGTTCTGATCGCTCTGGGATTTTAAGGTTCGATTCCAATCGGACGACTGAAACGACTGTGGCCAAATGACCGGAGACACGTCACGACTCTTCTTGCGAACGTCGCTCAAGTGCACGAAAGGAGAAAGATGCTGAGGGAATGGAAGAAGCGAGGAGATGAGAGAAGACGGTGGATTTGGACGAAGAGAAGGGATGATGAGGGATGTAGTCGAGAAGAGGGTGAATGGCATTGATGCCGTAACAGCGAGCGGGTCGTTTGAGCTTTGAACTCCTGTCGTATCGCTGCTGCGAGCTATAAGCGTTTACGCGCGCGTGCGTGTATTTGCGCACACGTGAATGTCCTATGCGTACACGAGGACAAGAGTCGTGCGCGTGCCGTTCGTCCTCGTCGAGCACTCGTGCGCGCGGTTTAGAGCGTTCACGCAGTGGCACACGGAGAGTAAGATACGTACAGAGCTTTCGACGTGCAAGACAACGTAAAGACAGTTCTCTTAAATCCAAGCAGACTTTATTATTGCTTTATCAGTACTAACATGTATTATTACTCTAAGGAAATCGTGGAAGTTCGGGAAACTGTATTTTCGCTTTATCGTCGATTCCAATTAACTCGAAGTCTCGTCGCCTGCGCTTCGTAATACAGCCAATACCCAGGGCGAATGAAGAGGGAAACTCATCGGAGGAAGCACGACGCGACGTCAACCTACACTGAGAGAAAAAAATTTGGTTGGGTTTACTATAATCTCACTATATTTCATAGTTAAATTCGGCGTCAAACATATTTTTATTGGTCACTCAACCATACAAAATATAGTAGAATGAACGATTTATACAAATGGTTATATTATTAACTATTATCTTTGTTCTTGTTACCATACGTATGGTAAAGTGTGCTATGTGAATATAGTTAGTTCTATCACTATGTATGAAATATTCTGGTAATATTAACTATATAAAATAGTTACTTTTCTTACCGTTATATATTTTCAACCGTACTATATTTTTACTTGAAATAACCATAATTGTGGGTAAAAATATAATATAGTTGGTTATACTATGCCTCTATCGTAATTATTACCAACATTATGGTAATATTTACCATAAATATGATATTTCCAACTATAATTTTGTTACTATGCCATTATAGTTAGATATATCATATACTTTTCTCTCAGTGTACGCGATTCTTTTACTCGCGTCCTTGCGAATCTCGAGACTGGATTCTCACTCATCTCATTCGCTCGCGAAGTAGCACCTTTGGGGGTGGAAACGCGAGAGGCATCCTCTCTCGCCCTCTCTGCCCTCTTTTTACGGTCACCCATCGTATCACCTGTTACTCGCACCCTCGGCGACCAACTTTTTTCACACCCGGTACGTAACGCGCACGCGCACCCCCGCTACGTGCTCGCGGAACGAGAGAGGAGAGTCGAGCCAACGGAGCGAGAGATACCGTCAAGTGCTAAGAGCGCGACCGTCCCAATCCTCCTCGCTTTCTCCAACCACCGTTCTCCTCTTTCATCCCCTCCTTCACCTCTTGTCATGATCCTCCACCCGCCTTTTAACCCCGCGCCACCGACCCCAGAGATAGACGCTCACCCGCGCGTACGGAAGGATCTCGAGTATGAGGAACGAGGAGGAAAAGAAACGAACTCTTGGTGGAAGATGAGGACGAGAGTTGAAGAGCTCCGTGGTAAGAGAATGGAACGGATAGATCGGGGTGCATGCGTGGATGTGTATGTAGAATGTATGTATGTATGTGTGTGTATGGACGTATGTATCTCTAGGTGTGTTTAGAGAAGGTATATGCGTGGGTGTGTGGAGAATAGATAAATACATAGATACGCGTCTATCTCTGTGTATGTGGACTGTACATGAATATATAGAATGTCATGTCTCTATATATGTATAGAGAATAAATCGGTGAGAGAAGAGGCAAAGGAGGTTGGAACGAGGAGGGATGGTAAGAATCGTTTGCGAGGAATAAAGTTTCCTGCAGTGACCTCGTGGCTCGCCATTATGACTCCCGTAAATTTCGGAGGAAAATGCAGGGTCTGGGGGTGGGTCGTCGGAGAGCCGTACGAGAATGTGCGCGTGGGGTTGAGAAAGGAGAAAGAGGTGAAATAAGAATAGGGGTGGCGTGCCGAAAGGGATGAGGTAAGACTGAGACGCGGTTCGAGGAACGAGGGAGGAGGTGGAAGTGAAATGAAAAAGCAGGGTGAAGGATGGCGAATGAAGAATGACGGAGAAGAGTAAAAAGAAAGAAGGTGAGAGCGGAGAAAAGGAGGACGCGGTGGACAGCCGCAGAAATTTTCATCCCTTGGTAGAGAAACGTCGAAGCTTCCGCTACAGATAAGAGGTGGACGAAGAAAGAAACTGCGTGAGAACCTCTCGCTAAACGCCATATCGTTTGGCACAGTGCGGTCCTTCTACGATGGAAGAAGGGACGAAAGGTTGGAACGAAGCAAAAATAATAAGGAAATGTTTCCTCTTCCTTTCTGTTCGTCTTCCCTCTTTTCTCGAACTCCGAGGACCATATCCGTATCCTTTTGGTTTTTCTCCTTCACTTTTCTTCCGCCTTTGCTCCTTCCCCTCGCGCTACTTTCTCTATCTGCCCGCGTACGCGACTACCACCCGTCCACACTTCCAAAACTTCGTATTATTACGTCACTAGGTGATATTCGTGAGTTTTTGCAACAAAGCGAAAAGAAAAGTAACGTGAAAGCTTGTCGTCATAATTATCTCTCTTCGTCGATCACATTCTTCCTCTTCATCGAAATATTTCCATATTTCGAACTACTTAACCATCCGTCCTTCTCGACGGCCCCATGCTTCTCGTTATTTTCGATCGTCCAGATGGTGGACGACGTCGTAAGAGTGAAACAATAAGGAATTTTCAATTTCCTCGCCGTTCGTTTTCCAGCGTTTAATTTTTCAGGCGGTAGGAAGTAACGATTTTTACTCGATCAACGGATGTCAAGGGTTGCTTGCTGCTCTGGCTCTCCTAGTCTTTGCCGGTTCTACCCTCTTTAGGTAGTCGCGCACGCCTCTCGCAAAGTGCTACATTATTACGGCTTTCTTTGCGCTCGCCGGTGGAAATTCTCCCGAGGAAGTGGAAGTAGCGGAGGAAATATCCGTTTTCTCTTTGCCCGGCAGAGCGGTCTTGCCTTGTGTCTCTCTCTCTCTCTCTCTCTCTCTCTCTCTCTCTCTCTCTCTCTCTCTCTCTTGTTCCCCCTACCGTATGAACACGTCGGGCGTAGCGCAACCCCACGGGTTTCTTCGAGAAAAATGCCACGATATTACAGTGTCCGTTGGTCCATACCTGCTAGTCGTAGTGTTCGATTTTTGCCTCGTTCATTATGGGCAAGAATATTTTCTCCTCGTCTCCAAAAGTTCTCCTTCGCATTTCCTTCCGTTCTTTATATTTCAATCGGACGCTCTAAATAAACGACATGTAAATCGATGTAATTGAAAAAAATCGAAAGATCGAAAATTTAACTGGTTACCGTGTTACTCGCTATTTGTTTAGAAATTCAATCACAAATATCTTTCACTTATGGAATCATACATTTATTTATTAATCAAACGTTCATGTATTTCTCCGTCCAATGCACAGTCTCGATACTTCCGTGTTCGTCAATCGCTTACCTTCTCTCACCCATCTCGAATATAATTGTGGCTATCAAACATTATTCTCCACTCCTTGAATCAGTGGCGTCGGTCAACAGTTTCCACAGGAACGCGATCTCATTATACGTGGTATTCTCTTCTCAATATTATTACGTCACTTTCGAGATTACAGGGTCGCCGGAAGTTCCCTCTTCATCCTCACACGCGCCTCCTTTCCTGATGCGGCAAAGTTTCTCTCACTTGCTCTCCTGCCCTTCCGCCCTTCTCCGTTCCCGTTGGCCGTCTTCGACGGTGAGCGAAAAAGAGTGGAAGCGAAGAGTAAAGATAGAAAAAAGGCAGATGAGCGGAAGGTGGATAAGAGAGAGTCGAACGAACAAACGGACCCTCGACCTCCCATTTTCTCACTCGCCACGTTTTCATTCTTCTTCTGTCTCTCTCATTTTCTCTCAGGTTATTTCTCTGCCTTCTCTCTCCTTTCTTCGTCTCTTCTCTCGAGGGCAGGGCGCACGGGTTTTCAAAGCTCTTCACGCGCGATATTACGCTCGCGATTGGAAGTTCGTTCACGTTTTATGCCCTCTCGGAATAGCAGGGAAATTTCTTTTTCTTGCTTTCTCGCGCACATTCTCTCTCTCTCTCTCTCTCTCTCTCTCTCTGTCTGTTTCTTCAACTAACTACCCTTACGCCTCTTTACTATTCCTTTCTATCTCCTTTTTCCCTTCTTTCGTGTTTGGTTCCCTTCCTCTCTCTTACATCGTAGACCTCGCCTCGCACCAGCGCTCACTTTCTCTTCTCTTCGCACTTTCCTTTCTTCCACTTTCCTCGCTCGTGCTTTGGTTCTCCCTCTCTTTCTCTCTCTCTCTTTCTTTTTCTCGGTCTCTTCTATACGCTCGTTGTTCCCTCCTCCTATCCATTTTGCGCAACCCTCTCTCCTGTCCCTCCCACGCTCCGTTCACTCATCTTCATCCGAGCGGCCGTGTAAAAAATCCCCAAGCCTCTTCGTCCTCCTACCGGCGTGGCGCGCGCGAGTTTTCGAAAGGCCCGATATTATCGGGCGTACCTCTCGACGGCGCGCCACTCTCCGAGAGAACGTCATTCAAATCGCTCGTCCCTCTTTTTCCCTCTTTCTCTTCTCCACTCTTTCTCTCGCAATCTCGTCCGCCTCCCTCTCACCGACTCCTGCTACACGCTCCATCCTCGTCTCTCGCTTTCTCTCACTCACTTTTTATTATCGGCCGACGCTCCACAGCGAAATGATTTTTCGGGGCTTTGCGTTTCCATGACGATGGTCGAGACCGAGCGAGCGGCGCGCCACTGGCTCGTCGCTTCGTAATACTACTACGCTCGCACTCGCTCGCCCGCAGTAGCGACCCGCGCTTAATCTGCTCTTTCAGGGCACAGGGAAAAATCACCCAGTGGCACCTGGTCACCGGCGCTGGTCACCTGAGGGGAGAAAAATCGGGTAGGAGGTGGAGTCGATCGAAACCAAACGCTCTCCTCCCTTATCGCGAAATCGAAGCGTACCGCTTGTCCTTTGCGAGAGTTCACGGGATCTCTTTCACTGCGATGGACGGTAGAGCCGGAGGGCCGAGTATCGAATTCGCGAGCACATCACCGGGCTTCGTGAAAGTGGAGTCGATTGGTTCGCGACTGAAAAAAGGAATGGAACAAGAGAAATGGAAAACGTGAGAAGGGAATTCTAGGAAATTCACTTGATCTGTCGGGTTCCTCTTGTTCGATGATGCTACGATGATGTCAACCTTCTGAAAATAATCGAACAAATTGTCCTAGAATTCACTCGCTCTTTATAAAAGAAAGAGAATTCTGAAATATCTGATAATCTTCGTACAACGTATCGCGACCTCTTTTATTATTTATTGCGGCTTGGCGCAGGTGAGTGTATATTTTACGTGAAAATACTTACAATTAGGTACGTGGATAAGGGGGTGCATTCATTTCAGTGTTATCCCTAGTTGTGTCACATCAAAGAAACCACTACTTCATACCACTCTTCAATAGTATGCGATCGTACACGCGATATCGTTCTACCGATATCGAGAAGTATTAATTTAAATGCTACGTAGAAGCGTTGCTACGATCTCCCTCGTGCTTTCCAACGTACTTCGATATAAAAGGTGGAATTATCGAAGCGCGAGGGAACGTTTGAGGGGAGAGAAGAAGAGAGAGATAGTGTGAGAGATTCAGAAGCGCAGCCGTTTCCTATTGGCTCGTTGAAGAATCGATCGACGGGCTGGAGCGGACTTCGCGAAACGCGACGTCATTAGCGTCGCGATGCATTTCCAATAGGTTCGACGCCTTCGGCCGCACATTCCGTGAAAAAGGGTGGAGCGAAAAAGGCGAGGTGGCAGTTACACAGGAGAAGAGCACTGGAGTGAGCGAAGAACAGACCGGAGGGCAGAGGTGGAAGAAAAGAGGAAAAAGAAGGATTTCCCGAAAAGAAAAATACGGGACACCAGCGGGTCTCTCGTCCTTTCTCTTTACAAAAGAAAGGACAAATTCTACGTGCTGCACACGTAGTGGCACGTTTAATGTCCTCGCCCTTTAGATATCGCGCGATGCCGGCTGAGACGCCGCGTTCGAGTCAAATATCGCGAAACCATCACTGGAATACTGTGAATTTAGTACAGTAAATCTTTGAACATTTTAAGAAAACTACCGAAATCGTCAATAAAAATACGTCCGCACAAATCGGCGACTTTCACTCTTCGTACGATTTACCACTAAACTTGAAATTAATGAGATTTAATCGAATTCCGAACAAAAACTTTCAATTTCTCGCTACGGTCATCGGTATCTGCCAGGCGCGCTTAACTTTAGTATTGATACTTAATCGTAAGTATTTACTTTCTAAACGTGAAAATTCTCCGGACACACGATTTCTAAACGTGGAACCAGACGAACGTTTATACGCGAAGAACGCGTATCTCTGCGTCCCGATTCGCTCGTTATACCATAAACAAAAGGAAACGACAGGTCCGCGCATCCATTAACGTACAGCGCGCTGGAGCGTCCCAGCGGAGGTACCACCCTTCGGCACCGCGTACGGATCCTACTGCAATCTATGATCCACCCTTTTCCACCCTTTCCAGACTCCCTTCCACCCCCTTCATCCAGCCTCCGTCATCCTTCACCTCTCATCCCCTCCGATTCGCTACGCAGCCCGTGTTTGCTCAATCAGTGTAATTAATGGGAGCCGGTGACTCATTGCGGCGTGGCTCGAAGTGGCGTGGCATGGCGCGGCATGGCTCGACGGTGGCGTGGCTATTCGATTTTAGGCTCTCGTCGCCTCGTTCGTGCTGACAGTGGTGGTACCTCGGTGGAGGAAGCGCGAGAGGACACGACCTCGCGGTTTAAACAGAGAAGAGCACGTGCACGAGTGAGCAGGTACGCGCGAGCGCTCCTGCGGAGCGGAGAATGAGAAAGAGAAAGAAAAAGACGAAGAGGAGGAGAAGACCTATGCTCCGACGAGCATCTCGTCGCTGATGACTGTATTAGTGAGACGCAGGATGCGAATTGCGACGAGACTTCAACGGGTTTCAAGAAGGACGGGTAGTCCACGGCGATTGCCGATCGGTATCGATAGAAGCACTTGGAGTGAGCCAGCCTTCCCTTTCCGTGTCTTTCCGTTTGCCTCGAACGATAGTCGAGAGCGATGGAACGTGGTTTTATTGGAATAATAAAAAGAGGAATCGTATGCCAAGTAAAAGGAATCACGCAAAGTGGAACCCTGCTACGCACGAGGTAGGGAGAACGTGAGTAGTACGTGGCGTTATTAGTCAGACGGTCGTTCGAATGGAAAGAAAGCCTTCCGGCACGCGTAGAACTTGTCCTACGGCAATTCGTGGATCGCCGTTATTTTGTTAAAATTCTTCGTCAAATTTACGATGTTTTTGTCGGATGAAAAATTTAATATCTCGAATGCAGAGCTTTTTAATTTAATTAAAATGCGCATGGATCAGACCTGTTGTTGTCAAGTTGACGAGAGTCGAAGTACGTCGGGGCACGGCGCCGAAATGCGAAACTACTAATTAATTGTGTATTAAAGAAGTATACATTTAATTACCCTATAATCGTTACGCCGATTACATGTAGATATTTTCGTGGATGGCGTTGCACGCGAAATAATTGTACTCGACAGACGATCAAACGACATTATTATCCTCGTCATTGTCATTCGGCATAATAATCATCAATTATTATAGGTACAATCCGCCGTGTCAATGGGGCTCGATCAAAAGTGAACTATCGAGTAGAAGGGAATAGAAAGGTGAATAGGGCGGTGCTCGTTCCAAAACGCAAATTTAATCGATTCGATTTCGCGTGCGAACGAACGGACTGGCGAGTTTGCACGAGTAAGCGCACACATCCCCGTTACGTACGCGCAATATCCTTAATTAAATTATAAATACGTTATGCGCACTTAAGAGCGATTAAAATAATCGCAGTATTCCGAATTATCCGTTTTACCGGCCACGGTATTCGTGCGTCTAGATAACTGACCGCGCTTGATTTTGTTGCGAGTGAATCGCCGTGAATCGGTGTCGAATGAAATTCATTCTTTTTACGTAGTGAAAAGATCTTTTCCTCCGACTTTTTAGGCACGACCGTAATGGGAGTGATTTATGCAATCGCCATCGCGAAAACCGTTCGTATGTATGTGTGTATGTGTGTGTGTGTGTGTGTGTGTGTGTGTGTGTGTGTGTGTGTGTGTGTGTGTGTGTGTGTGTGTGTGTGTGTGTGTGTGTGTGTCCGTGTAGATCCTCGATTTCGGAAAAACGGCTGAACCGATCGGGACGAAATTTGGCACAAAAATCAAGTACACTACTGTGAGCTGACAATAAGGTTTGTGAGCCGCCATCTTGAACCAACACAAAATGGCGGGAGATTCAAAATTTGAAAAAAATGTAATTTAAATTTAATATTGTTGCCATTTCTAAACGGCTGAAGATAGCGATACATAAAGTTTGCTGGCACCAAATGGATATATACTCAAAGTACATGACAAATTTCGTTGCGATCCGTTCAGCCGTTTGGCCGGATCTGAACAAAATTTGGCATGTACATCGAGTATATATCCATTTGGTGCCACGAAACTTTATGTATGGGCATCTTCAACCATTTCGAAATGGTGCCAGTTTCAAATCTTTAATTCACTATTTTATAATCATAGTTTGAAAGTCCCGTAATGTCGAAACGGTTGAAGATGACCATGCATTAAGTTTTGTGGCACCAAATGGGTATATTTTTAATTAAACTATATGCCAAATTGTGTTTGAATCCGCGCAAGCGTCTCGCCGAAATACTGGATTAAAGATTTCAATTTGTCGCAATTTCTGAATGGTTGAAGATAACCATGCATAAAGTTTCACCGCAGCAAAGGTGTTTATACTCTATGTACATGTCAAATTTTGGTTCGGATGCATTTAATATTTCCTGTTTTGATCACTTGGGCCTATTGCACCCTTTAAGGCGAGCGCGAAGCGCGAGCAAAGGCGATCTTGAGGGGGTTGGCGCTTGAGCGAAGCGAAAGCGCAGGGGGCTCTGCCCCCTAGTTTATTGTAACCGGGACGACCAAAGTCCTTGGGTCCAAGCATTACGTCCGTGCAAGGGTAACCGGTGGCGGCCGGTGGTGGCGCGGGTTGATCGGAGGATTCTCGGTCAACCGATCCCACGTAATTGGAATTCGAGTCACGTGTTCGAAGTGGCACACCCGGTATAACGTGGCTGGTACGTGTGTGTCCTTCGACCACGCGTCACGCCGCACGTATGTTAATTAGGCGGCAACCCGGCAACCGGGACTTTAGTCTTCTTTCGCTCCTTTCTTTCTCTCTCTTCCTTTCTCTCTCTCTCTCTCTCTCGTTCTCTCTCTTGCCAACTGTCTTCTCACTTCGTCCTTCTATCTTCGCCTCTTCTTCTTGTCTCCTTCACTACCTGCGTCTTTCGCTCTTTCCGTCTTTCTCGTCCTTCGATCCTTCCGCCTTCTCTTACCACCCGTCTGTGAATGTTTCTCTCTCTTTTTTTTTCTTTCTCTCTCTACCCTTGTCCCGTCTTGCTCGTCTGTCTTGCTACGCCTCTGCGGTTTCCTTCTCCTCCCTCCTCCTCCTTCGCTCCATACCTTTCCACCGTTCACCCCTACTCACGAGATCGAGCACGCCACCAGGATCAAAGGGATACCGCCGTGAGAAGCCGCACGATCGAAACGAAATCGCGCGCCGTCTACGCGCGCGTCACGCATCCCACGATCCCTTTTATTCTCTTGTTCGAGGAGAGTGAGTAGGTGAAGTCGTGGGTTGAAAAGTTTTTCCAAAACGTAAAGCTCACGAGCTTCGACGGCGAAGACGTTGCACGCTCGAGGAACACCGGGTGGACGGTCGTAAACCGTTATCTCATGAATTAACACGACCCGGATGAACTCGAGCGATATATTCCTTCTGGTTACGGATCTATCTTTGTATAAATTTTGCAGGTTTATTGTTGCAGGATTATGGGGGATACCGTGGGTGCATACGCACTTTGGGCGAAGATCAGGGATGTGCAGTGGAACAATGTGTGGGACCACTGAAGTAACGTAACGTAACGCGTGAAGTTATCGTATAATGTTAACACTAGACTTACCGAACATTTTTTATAAACACGATTTCAATTTGAACCAGTCAAACTGACTGGCTTCGGTAAATCTAGTGTTAAGGGGTATGGACAGTGTATCTAGCCGCAGAAGCAGCCGCCTTTCGAGGGTGAACAGAACTAAAGAAGGTACAAGCTTGCTATTTGGCATTTTGTTTTAGTATGTCGTGAAGGTTCGTGGAAACATGCATAAGTAGAGAACATATAATAATCAAATCATCGTGTATTAAACACATGGAAACATAGTGTTTCTTAATACACCGTCTACTCGCGTCGACGATCCCGCACATTGGATGATTTGAAAGAAAGAAAAAATGTATTACGAGAGTATACATATATTATATTATATAATCAAAACGTTGAGCTACTTTCAAATTTGTTGAGATTTGCCAGAAAAAATAGCCGAATGTTTATTATATTAATTTTCGCAAAAATGTTGCTAACAAACTAGTTAATATTTTATAACAAATAACAATGATATCGCAGAAATCTTCTGTTAATGCTTAGGAAATGCAATATACTTCGGTAATATCCTTGTTCTTTTTAACAGCATTGTTTAGTGAATGTACTGTGGGATAATTATTCAGGGGGATGTAAAGCACTAACTGGTTTATTAAAAAGACAAACAGAAATGGGAGAAAAAGAAACGAGTGAAATATCACAAATACATCCGCATGCAACGATTCACATATATCGACTTGGATCGACTTGGATCGACTGCCTAACGCGGACTTGCACCCCTGCCAAAGGAAGTCAAGGAAGCCAGTCCAGCGAGTCTTCGCTTCTGCTCTTATTCGATTGAAACTTGTAAACGCACGAGGGGCATCTTGACCTATATAACGTCTTCCTAAAAGGAACGATTTCAGGTTTAGAGGTAAATCGAAAAGTTGCTACTCCCTTCTTTCCTCTCTTCGATCATTCTATCCTCGTCTCTCTCCCTTCGTCCTCCATTCCGTAAGTTCCTTATTTCCGGGGTCGTCCCGCTCTTGCGGCGAATATTAAAATATTAATTAAACCGCCAGGAGGCGGCGGCAGATAGTAAACCAATTAAAGACGGCTCCGGAGGCCTCTTAACTCAGCGGGCTAAAGGGAGGAAGCTCGTGGGAGCGAAGCTTGCCCAGGGACTGTCGGCAACTGCTTCGAGAAGAAACTGGCCTTCCGCCCATGCAACTTCGTTAACTTTTCCTAATTGTAACGTTAAAGATCTAAAGGCGCAACGAAAGAAGCGAGGCTAACGAGAGACTCGGCGAGATTAGCATTTACTACGAGTAGTTTTAGGATATAATGTTCGATTAACCATCAATATCTATTCACGCGCGTTACTTCGCCCTACTCATTCCTAAAGAAAAAATATCTCGCATTTCTAATCTACATTTTCGTATCGCCATACGTACTCTAACAAAATTCATCTCATATTTCCGGAGCCGTTATGATAGTTTTTGGTGCCCTACGCTGGAGTCCGTTTGTGCGCCCCAGCAGTTTAAAAAATTCCTGCATTTAGCGTTACCCAAAACCACGACGAAGACGTAGCAGGATAATAGTTTCGTTTTTTAGCTTTTCCATATTTTTTTATATTTTTATATTTTTTGTAGTTTTTATTTTGTTCTTTATTTATTTTTATTTTATATTTGTTTTGACATTGTTAAGATATTAAACTTACTAAACAGAATATTTGATACTAATTCTTAATCATATATTTGACAAAAATGAAAAGCTTGTAAAGTGGGTAATTTAAAAATTATGGCGGCATGTACCGTGCCGGCATAATCGGTTCTACCGAACCACTACTGTACGGCCACACGGTTAAGAGAGGTCCCACATCAGTATTCATAATTGGATCTTGTATTTAAGATCGTCTTAACTTTATCTTAGATACTATATGCATTATTTTATTATCTAAAGAGCATCTAAAGATGAATTTAAGACGGTCTTAAGATTTGATTATGATACTGATCCACAAATACACCGCATCGAGACAAGTGGAGGCGGGTCGTTACAAATCGAGTTGTTAATTTTCATGTTTTTAGACATTTAAAAAATGATTAACGTATTAAAATGTTGCGCCCTTCCAAATGTTGCGCCCTACGCTGGAGCGTTACAGCATACCGTGTCGTAACGGCTCCGCATATTTCCTTTCCTCGCTCTCGATAAGAGCCAGAAGCGAAATAATGCTTCGAGACACAATGAGTGGCGTGATTGGGCGCATTACATCGCGCGAATCCCGACGTACGATCGAAAGTCACATTAGCGTAAAAATCCAATGGTAGAATCTGATGGTAGAATCCCTGCTAATCCCCTGGCTAATTCTCCGGGGAAATAAAAGAGTTCTCGCAATTACGCGTAGAATCCCTTTCCAACGGGTGTACGTCGAATTTCGCGCTCGATCGTTCTCTGTGAATTTCGAGAGCGTGCGTCAATTGTCGCGCCCTCCCACGGTCCACATCCTCGTTCCCCTTTACTCTTCCCACCTACACGCGTGATTCGTTTCCCTACATGCACCACGGGCCGTCCCTCCTCCTCCACCACCTCTTTCACATCGTGACGAGAAACGAGGATGCACAGTGCGTTCCTCGTTGCCGCGAACGAGCTCGTCTGGTTTCGGGCCGGGTGCCGCTGGATCGTCGATTTCCACGATGCGGGCAATATCCGGTCTCCGCTTGCGAGGTGGCATCGCGTGTCCAGGGGACGCCGGGTAAAAAAAAAAGAAAGAAGGGAAAAAGCAGTACCGGGCACGCAGGCGTGTCGAATCAACGGGGTCGCGCATCAGCGGAGGAAGGAAGTCGGTGATACAT
Source organism: Tiphia femorata (assembly GCA_944319695.1). NCBI lineage: Eukaryota > Metazoa > Arthropoda > Insecta > Hymenoptera > Tiphiidae > Tiphia > Tiphia femorata. The sequence continues at coordinate 11,807,921 of OX090902.1, forward strand.
TATTATGAACCGACGGTTGCGAATTATTTCGATCGGTGATTCGAATTTGTAACAGGTTCGATCTGGGTGGACATCGTCGTGAATCGCACTAGAAATCGTAGAAACGTTGCGATCGAACGTTTGAGCTTTTCTTGGAATTCTAGAGATTGGGATAGTGCTGAATTAATAGGGGGCACGTTCTCGTTGAAATCTTTTGAATTTTACGTAATCGTCCGAACTGCGCCTTGCACGCTTCTTAATCGTCCATGTGAAAATCCTGTGCGCGTGAATTATATCACGCAATGATTTTTATTCGTGATAATTCGCTGTTTGAGTGGACATCGTCGAGGATCGCATCGCAAATTATAGAAACGTCACGATTCTGTTGTTAGAGGCTTCTTTGAAAATGTAGGGATTATAATAGTACTAAATTAGTAGTGAGCGCGTAAAAATCTTTTGAATTTTACATAATCGTCGGAATCGCGCTCTGGAGGCTTCGTCACGGTCCACCTGAATAATTGTGCTTCGTTCATCGGCTCGAAGATGAACAATGCGATCGATATCCGTGAATCCTTCCCTCAATTTCCTCCTACCTTCTCCTCTCACTTCTCGTATATCCAATTTGGCGGTATTAATTAATTAAAAATTGACCGCGCGCGGCGGTTGCGCGCCATCGGCCCTAGCGCGCCCTCTTCCCTTCTCTCCTCGGCGTCCTCCTCCCACCGGGCCACGCTCGAGAGGGTCGATGGATAGCGAAATAATTTAATAAAGCGCTTCAGCCTGGGCGTTACCGCGAACGCTCTCGCGGTATCTTCCTCGTCTCTCCCTTTTAACGTTAATAGTATGGCGCCCAGGGCGCGCGCGCGCGCGTACTCACGTGCCTTTTAAATGGGTCGCGCTATTAGCGCCCCTCTCTCTCTCTTTCTCCTCCATCTACTCCTCCACTTCCGCCAACTTGTCCAAGAGAGAGAGAGAGAGAGAGAGAGAGAGAGAGAGAGAGAGAAAGAGAGAGTATTGGTGAATCCGCGGGAGCGAATAAAAGCACGAGTCGCGCCATTCTGGAGTTGGCGGTAGAGAGAAAATTTCTCGAAGTCGGGATGGAAGAAGTGAGTTAGCGAGGGTGAGGGCGGTGCGTTCTCGCGACCGAATGAAATTCGAAGGTCGCGAAAGATTACGAGAATATGTGGGACGACGAGAGGGTGGAGGACGGATAATTTGATGCAGGCTAGATATTAGGGGCCTGAGGCGTGTCGATTGGATCGTTCGGGGGATCGTCGAGATTGCGAGCCTCCGAGGGATGTTTCGGCCGAGAGATTTCTTTTCTAATTAGAACTTGCGTATTTGGATCTCACGGAATTTTTGAAACTTGTCGAGTCTTTGTATTTGGTTTTTGGGAAATTAGTACGCGCAGACGGTGCATTTGTGCGCTTTGCGATTCCGCGAGGAACGAGGGATGAATTTATGAGGAGTCGCGCCTTCGAGAATTACACGGAATCTCGCGTATAGGGCGTTTTGCTCGCGAGATATAGTAGGGTAAATAGTTGTAAAATTTTAATGGGGTGCTCGCTAATTTTTCTTACGACGAGCAAAATGCCTGTCTGTGGACTGATCAAATAAACAATTAGCTACGAGAGCTGTAGCTCCTGTTTGCATTGTCGTTGGGCGAAGGTCGTTGGCGTGAACAAAACGGTCATAGGGCGAGTCCTCGCGGATTAACGGGGTCTCGAGTCCGGGACTGCTTCTATTTTGTGTAAAACAAGGTAGGCGGAGCTCACGAACCTAAAAACGGACCGATGTTCCGCACCCCACTAATACCAGTCCTGGTACTCGAGATCAAAAATTAGAAAGACAGAGACACGCTTACCCATAGTCCAGCATAATTTCAATGGAAGCTTATCGTTTGACGATATTTGAGCATAAATCAGTTTCTCCTTGGAAAAATTACAAAGTAAACCTTCAACGAGAGCCAATGACGCGTATTGAAACCTTGCTTCCACATTGCCGAAATAACACTTCGTGTTTTTGAAATCCCTCGCGATTCCACGAATTTTCGCGCGAAAGGGCATTTCTCGTCGTAAGGAGGGTGAAGGCTGGAGGGAAAGGGAGTGAAAAACGTGGCCCGCGATAGCAGTCGGGCAAAACCTGAAAACCACGAGGCGTCGAGGGAACGGAACGTTGGCGACGGTGAAACGAGGGGGATTTTCTCGATGGAGGGTGGGCGAATGGCTCGAGTAATCGGAGGAGAGACGCTGGAGGGAGGATTGGAAGGATGAGGAGGTGACACTGTACAACGACGACGATGGCGCGTGGAGGAGGAAGAGGAAGGACGAATGGCGAAAGCGGTAGCAAGCAGGAGAGAAGAAGGTGAAGAGCACGAGGGGGAGAGCGAGAGAGAGAGAGGAGAAGCGGCAAGAGAGAAGAAGAGAAAAGCCACGAGCGCAGCCTCTGATATCTCCGTTGGGCTGTCGAGGTGGACCGACGTAATCCTCCTAAACCCTCGCGCACAATAGCGCGCGCGCGCGCGCCCGTCTCTACGGCGACCATTAGCGAAGGGTGCGGGGCATTCGTGGGCGAGAGGCGAGCGGAAGGGTAAGGGCCGAATGGAGGTAGATGGAAAAAAAAGATTAAAACCTTCACCGGGCCGAGCGTAGTGGTGAATCCTCGTTTTATTAATCGCGTGCGCGCGTCGCGCAAGATAACGTCGTCGACTGGTGGTCGTTGGAGGTAGAGAGAGGGTACTGGACGATGGAAGAGACGCGGAGGAGGGATGGAAGGACGAGGCGTGCCGAAACGAGAGAGAGAAAGAGAGAGAAAGAGAAATGAGAGGACGAAGCAAGGGCGGAGGAGAGGATTTAACGCGCGCATTTTATCCGCGATTGTGGGAAAACATCGGTGCATTAGGGCCGATTAAATGCTTCACCCACCCTCTACCCTTTGCCGACCGAGGGTGAGTCGGTGGTGGTGGTGGTGGTGGTGGTCGCCCGACAATTTATCATTCTCTTTCTCTCCCCTTCGCTCTCTCTTCATCTTTGATTCTTTGAATAGCGCGTCCCGCGGGTGTGTGTAATTCTCTCGATAATGCTCGATCGCCCTTCGCTCGTTGCTCACAGTCCGTTACCTTTTTTCCTTCCGCTTCGGATTCTTCGTAGAATAACGACAACCATTGAATTGTAGTAATAGATCGGCGTAGGTACTAATGAAAGGATAATGATCGAGGGTAATATGTAAAGCGGGGTGTTCGCAAATACGAAGAAGTAAGGTGTAGCTTGCAACGAGAGAACTCGGTTGGTAATGAGGGAAAGCGAGAAGGGAAATGCGTAGAGATGTAGATAGTATGCTAGACGTCGTGCCATCGACCACCTCCTCTCTTATCTCTGATAAATATTATATATCGTAAGGAAATTTATTAGAGCTGACCAATAAACTGACCAATAAAGTACCAGTTTCCACTCTCACCGGGCATTCGCGATATTTATTCCAACAAAAAAGTATGAAATTGGGAATGGAATACTAAAAGGTAAAGCGACGAACGTAGCAATTACTTCTTTCTTCTATTACAGGCCACCGTGGAATTATCTTGCGATTAATTTACTCGACGCAGTTGAAATTCTCAGCCTGCCTTTGACGCGGTGAATTTCGCGAACACCCGTTAGCTTGGAAGCGTGCGTGCACACGTAAGAAGAGCACGGAGCCAGACGCAGCATCTCCCACGACCCCTCAAAAGAGTCGAGCGGCTTTCGCCTTTTATTCCGGGGGTCCACCCGTGCCGGATAAAAAAGAACGGCCGAGAAGAGGAGCCACACCGTTCCCCTGCTCCTGCTCCTCAACCTCTTACTCCTCATCCTCCTCATTCTTTTTTCTTCTCAACCTCGTCCTACCGCTTCTCTCGTCTCCTTTCTCTCCTCTCGTTCAGTCTCCTTCCGCCTCCTTCCGCCTCCTTTCGCGTCCTTCTCTCGTACGCGGCGGTTAGAAGAAGCAGGCGTGGAAAAAAGTGGAGTGCGACTAGATGGAGCGCGAAGAAAGGAGAGTGCGCGCGCGCGCTTGGAAAAGAGGAGAGTAAGGAGGAAAAAGGGTGTGGAGCGAGAAGAAGGTGGTAGCAGGAGAAGATGGAGACGTGGTGGAGGTGGAGCGAGGAGCTTCGGTGGTGAGCGCGTTGAGGAAGGAAAAAGAAGGAGCCCGGAAAGAAGAACGAACGAGTCTTTCTCATCTCTTTCCTTTTCCATTGCTCCTGTTAGCTATCTCCTCGGATGTGTTCGTCTCTCCTGAAACGGCACTCTGTCGTTCTTTTTCCTTCTCTCTGCTCGCCCGCGGCGTATGTCTCCGTTTCGTGTTCGAAGCGGTAGAAAGGGGTGGAGGAGAAAGAGGATGAGGAGGGACGAACGGGCGACGCCAAAAGCGTCCGTCCAAAGAGTTACGGAGCGAGAGGAGCGTGAAAGAGAGTAGAAGAAGGAGAAGAGGAAAGGTATGTGTGCTGTGCGTGTGTGTGTATGTGTGTGTGTGTGTGTGAGAGAGAGAGAGAGAGAGAGAGAGAGAGAGAAAGAGAAAGAGGACAGACGACGAAAAGAAAGGGATGGAAAGGAGAGTGGAGAAAACTCTGTGCACGAACTACGTGCATTCAGCCTGGTAAAGACGGCAGGTCTCTCTCTAAGCACTCCTACTGACCTCCAAAGCAGAATTTCTGGAGTTCCGCTAGATGCACGATGGAAAAGTCCCATCGCCTTCTAATGTCTCATCCACCTGTCTCTCCCTTCCACCCACTTCCTCTTACCCCGAGCTATCCTTTTTCTTTCAAAAGCGCATTTGGAGGGCCTAGAGATACGAGCGAAACGGTCTGAAGAGCGAAATTTACAAATTAACAACACATTCTCCTACCTCTTGTTACACCCCAAAAAGACCCTCCGAAGTATCTTTGGTTAATGAACGTTTCTCAAGTGCGCCAACCTACTTCGGAATACTAGATGGTATCGTTTAGTCCGCGTTAACGTGGAACCGTCCAATTTCCCATTTTTGCCAGCTTCAAATCAAGCGAAAATAAACTCTCCATCGAAGGACGTCTATCGATCACTTAAGCTCGCGTATCGATGAATTTCATCTGTGCGATTACTACCTGGAATGTTTTACCCGTTTTTGTCTCGGAAAAACGGGCAAGTTTGAAATGTAAAGGGAAGGAGAGAGAGCTGAGAAGAAAATTCCATGCGAGGCAAGAGAAGAAGGGACAAGAGAAACGAAGAGGAAGTAGGAGGCCAGCGGTAGAACCGAAGGCGAGTGGGAGGGTGAACCACTCTCGTGAGCTTGCAGCGGACTGTACGGAGTAAAGCCCAGCCGTGTTCCACGGGAGCTTTTATGGGTTGTGAACAGGTCGTGGCTGGCTGGCGGTTCTCCTCTCTCTCTCTCTCTCTCTCTCTCTCTCTCTCTCTCTCTGGTTCTTTCTTTCTCTGCCATTCTCCCTCTCGTTCTCTCCGTCTCGCCCTCTTTCTCTCGATGTCCAATCTGGCCCTCTTCCTCCCCTCGCTTCCCACCCTCTCGACCGGGACGTGCACTTGGCACGTACGCGAGCCACCCAATCTGCTCTCCCTCTTTGCGTACGTGTCCGCACGGCACGCGCGCGCACACGCGAGCGTACGCTTTTCCTGACATTCCTCTTTTTCCCCACCTCACGCATATCGATGCAATTATGCGCCCGCAGAGGGAAGCCCTGTCCGCTCTATCACTCCCTCTCTTTTTCTCTCGACATTTTTCTCCCTCTCACCCTTCATTTCATCCACTTCCACCCTCGTTCGTCCAACCGCGTTGGAACGAACGATCGATGCGCTCGCTTTTCCTTTTCCTCTCTCGCTTCTCCGTGCCTTTTTTTACCCGAAAAAAAGAAGCGGGTTCGTCGAGAGTGGGAGGAGGAAGAGGAGGCACCGAGAGTGGCAGGGAAAAAAGCAAGCAGGCTTGGAGCTGGAGGAGAGCGATCCGCACGATGCGGTGGTGGCGTGAAATTTTCTGGGAAATCATCGGGCCGCGACGTGAGAACTGAGAGACTGAGAGAGAGAGTGAAATGAGAGGAGCGAATGGGAGAGAGAGAGAGATAGAGAGGGAGAAGAAAGAATGAAAAAAGCGGAAGAGAGAGAAACAGAGAGAAAGGAGAACGCTCCCTCCACTCTTCATCTCGCTCGTGGGCGCTCGGTGAAAACTTGTAATTGGCTGTGGGTAAGGCGATGTTTAAATTTCGGGCGCGCCACCGCGACGCACACGCCGAAGCGACGCCAAAGTCCACCGATGACGTCGGCGGGCCCGGATTTCGCGTCGGTTGCGCGGGCACTGAAGTAGAAACTCTACTTATTCGCACCGCGACGAAACGTTCGTTTTAGTCGACGGAAATTATATGCTCTCGTTCTCCTAACTAGTTGTTCGACTTCTTACGATCGATCGGTTTGTTTCTTATCAATGTATAATAATTCTTTTCGTTAGCGTGCGATTCTTTTGGAGTCACCCTATTATTATGGTGGAGCTTCTTTTTATTTTTATTCTACGTTTGTTTGATTTCGTTTTGTTGTGCACGGTAATTCGCTACGAAAGTATTAAGAAACATTGACGGACGGTAGAAGAGTTTTTTCGAGCAGGATACACTCGACGAGAATGGTGTTTCTGAAATTTGAAATTGGAAATATTGTCCACCTGGTGCGCGTGCCTGTGGGGTCCGTCATTTAAATATGGAAATCCCGACCTTTTGGTATTTATCTCGTTTAATTAATCGCACTTGTCGTTTCCCCTCGCGCGGACATATTCGGGTAATTGTTGTTACTCACGTATATGCGAAACACCAACGAAATAATGAAAACGTTTTACCTTTAGTGCCTTGGTTCTTTCTACACGTAAAAAGAAAATATCTTCTTTCGTACGATCGCGATCGCCATAGTCGTTACCGATTCACGCTATTACTGCTACTCAAGTCACTTGGGCAAGGCATTTCGTAAGAACTGATTCTGCCGTCAATCATTTATCTCACCGCGCTGCCCGCCCGAGATATGTAAATCTAACGTGTCTTTCTTTCGGTGACGAAAAAAGAGAAGAATCGGTTCACATCGCGATGTCTTATATCTAGATCTAAAGAATTCTCAGCGAAACCTCTTTTGTCTTCGATATCTTAGGTGCATTCTTTTTACATCTCACCTTGAGATTAACTGAGCCGAACTCAGCTGAGATTTAGTGAGATTATGTGATCAAAGAACTTTTCTAAAAGAACGGTCAATAGCGAGTAGGTGTTACTCGGCATTTACTTCAGATTATTGCAGCGCATCCCCACCGAATCACACTTACGCTACACAACCGTAGAAAGAGCTGAGATCTCATTTTGAGACAATTTGAGGGGTAAGGCAGTTGCGGTAAGGGGGGAGGATAAAATCTCACTTAGTTTCACTTCAGTTGTCAAGTGAGTCAATCAAAAAGAACAACCGCCAACTGAAGTGAGCTGAGATTATCTGAGATCTCATGTAAAAAGAACGCAGCTCTTATTTACACGGAGCTCCATTGACTTCCACCGTGTCCAATAATATTCTCGACATTTACAAAAATTATAGCTAAAAAGCTGCGAGTATTCACGCGAAACCAGTATTAACCAAATATAAACGCAAGCATCCTCGGCCGTTCACAAATACACAAATCTTCGTTCATCCACCAACTCTTAATAAAAATTTGCCAATAAATTTATTTTTACCACGAATCTTACCTACCACGACCCTTTTCGTATCCTCTTAAAGAAATCTGACCGAACCATCGACCGATGAAACGTAATGCCTATCGCGAGCAACGATCAAAATCGACGAAGTCGATAATATCGAGCCGTGGAAAAAAGAAATCGAGTCGAACGAGTACATCGACTTCTCCAATTGTGAAGCGTCCTGTAGACGTCGAGGGGTCGGTACGGCGCCGCATGCGGTAAATATGCACCGGCGAGCCACCCAAGTGGACCACCGAGCGGCAACCCAATGAGGGAAGAAAGAAGAGGAGGGGACGGAGGAGACGAAGTAGAAGGAAGAGGAGGAGACGAAGGAGAGGGCGCCGCGTGGACGGACCCTCTTCGCCACCGCTCAAGATACCAGAATAACGCTCTACGAAAAGACGAGGAGCCAGCCAAAGACTCGCCGCTCCTCTCTTTCCATCTCTTTCTTCTTACTTATCTTGTTCTCCTTCTCTCCGAGTTTTCGTCTCACACCCGTGAAGAAAACCGATGAGAAGAGAGAGAGAGAGAGAGAGAGAGAGAGAGAGAGAAAGGCTGTGGATCGCACGGCCTCTTCCTAGTGGCGCGACATGGGCTCTCTCGTGCTAAATTATGCGTCGCACGTACCTATTCCATTTGGCGCGAGTATTTTGAGGCGCACGCGTGTCGCTTGCCTGCCACGAGGAGCAAGGTGTCGCGACGCTTCTGTTTTCTTCTTTTTTTTCTTTCTCTTTTCATTTTTTACTTTTTCTTTTCTACGCATCACGCGCGAACGAACGACGAGAGGTCGAGAGTCCGGAAAATTTCGGCTCTGAGATATTCAGGGTGAATCTCGGGATCATCACTGTTTCGGTGGTTATTTGTCTGATATTCTGGGTGAGAAGTGTATGGAAGTTGGTGAAAATAAGAGACGAATGTAATATTAATTGTAGTTCATGATTGCGTAACACGCGTTGTCGTAATGTAGTATTTTGTAAAGGTTGATTACAAATTGTATTTTCCACGCGTTTACAGCTAATGCACGAGCTACAGTTGTAAAGTGTACTTTTTATGGATATAAATGTAGAGATACTTATAAATAAGAGGCGTAGACGCAATCCTTTTCATGGAAACACGATAAAAGTAGTCTTCGAGTAGTGACAATTTGTAAACGAAAGTGAGGGTATAAGATATGTGAATTCCCTAGCCTAACATATACAATAGGTCAAAATATAAAACTATTTCAGTCGCATTTGTTTCAAATTCTTCAAGCGTGTTTCTACCTCTCGGACTTCTCGACATTCAGTCGATCAATAATGAGCGATGATAATCTTGATGCAACGTGTAAAATAACATAATTCGATCCGATTCTCTTCTTTTCAAACTAAATATATCAGTAGCTTCGCCGAGGATCGACATCCACCACCCAATGAATTACTCGTGATCGATCGAACGCAATTGACATATTTAGAAAACTGGGTAGAAAAAGAATTGAACGATGCCACTCGAACGTCCAATGGAATACTAAATGGTACATTCAACATCGTCCGGCAAATTTCAGCTTGGAATTTCTCGAGATCACATTGACTTCTCTCGGTAAATATTGTGGGCGTTAAACGTCAAATGAGCGGAGACAAAAACACGAATTGCGTCGTATTAAATAGTAGATCTAGCGATAAACGTCAATTACCCTGTCCATCTTCATACTTCTCGGGCAAACATCCGCGCGAGAAAGCGCACGGAGTGGGAAACACCTCTTCGCGCGCAGGAAGGCAACAAATCGAGAGCAATTATCGAATGCGAGAGACATCGACGGCTTAAGCTTCGCCCTTAATAAGCAACGATCACTCCGATCTGCCCACTAAGTTCCCATTTCGTTCGTACTCTTTTCCTTCTTCTTTTTATCTCTCCCATTCTCGATACGCTTCCCTTTTCTCGTTCCCTTTTCCGCCCGATGCTTCAAATCAGTATACGTCCTTCTCCATTCCACTCTCAACGAATTATATTTCCCTTCGTTCGTTCTCTCTTTCTCTCTCTCTCACACTTTTTCTCGTGCTTCTCGTGTACTCTCGCATTTAGCTTCCTCCTCTTTCTCCTCCTCTCTTCGTTCCACTCTCTCGATGGTCTACCTCCACATCTCGCTCTCACCGGTACCCGCTCGATATAACAACCCACCTCCAAACTCCACCGTTCCACCTCAACCTTCAGCTCCCATTCCACCGCCACCACCACCACCACCACCACCATCTCCTCCATGCTCGTCGTCGTCGACGACGGCTGCAAGCACAAGCACCCTTGGAGGCGACTCTCGTGGTCGTTCCTACCTCCTCCTCCAGCACCACCTCCTTCTCCATCTCCTCAACCTCCTCGACGTCCTCCTACTACCCTCCTACCACCTCCTCATCCCCGTCCGCGCCGCGAGTCGTAGATGGAACACGGGCCGCTCTCGTGGGTGGAAGTGGATGCGGAGGTGGAGGCGGCAGGCGCTAGTGGTAGAGGTGGGTGGAGGTTGGAGGTTGGAGGTGGAAATCCAACCCTCCGAAACGACCCGGTGGGTCGCGTCCGCTATCACCCACGCGAGTCAACGACGTCACCGGGCGGAGGGAGCGTAAAGGCGCGTGCACAACGGCCACCCAACTTTTCGGAATTCTCTCGCGTCCATGGTCGTTGCGGAGTGACCAAAGTTGCGAAACTTTTTCTCGTTCGTCTCGCGTTGGAAAGAGGAGAGAGTAGGAATGTTATTCGAGTTTCATTCATTTGCGGCCGCTTTTCTCTGGATTCTCTGGATATTCGTCAACATTCATTCTTGAGTTTCGTTTATTTTATCCTAGCGCGTTAACGTATATTTTGTAACATTGGGCGCTTCCGATAACCTATAGTTGAGTTAATTTTTCTAGGCATAAAATATACGATAGGTACAACCGTCTATTATCACCGCACTTCATGACAACTCAATGTTGTCTTGTAGCACCATTGAGTTGAGTGGAGTTGAGTTAGGTAGTAGCAAAGGACGATATAAGGTAATAATTTCTCAAAATTATACGAATCATGAAGTAAATTAAACTTTAACTAATTGATACATCGTAATTTTGCATAATAATAAATGTTAGTGAACGTAACTGTAGTATCAATTAATTAAAGTTCAATGGTACTTTATAATTTTGTATGATTTTGACAAATTACTAATATAACTCAACTCAACTCAACTCAATGGTGTTACAAGACAGCATTGAGTTGTCATGAAGTACGGTGATACTAGATGGTTGTACCTATCGTTTATTTTATTCCTACGAAAATCAATTCAACTACAGGTTATCGGAAGCACCCATTGTTAGTTGCGAATAATCTCAGGGATGCACTATACTCGGTTGGCTTGAAATTCATTTAGGTGAGTTGTAAGAAGTGTCGAGGATACGCGATTGAACGAGGATTCGTAAGAAATAAATGTAATAGGAAGGAGGAATTTCATGTTGCATCGATTATGGAGGTGCGAGCGCCTCGAATACCGCGTTTTCCGACTCGTGGTAGGAGCGCCACCGACGCACGTTGCGTGCCATCGTCGAATAGATTTTGGTAGGTACGGACCGCCTCCGAGATCGCCGGAAGTCAAGCGCCACCAGCGCTTCCGGTGCCTCGTCATTTCCGTTCTGGCTTGTAATTTTCAGTCGATGACGGCGAGCGCGCGCTGGCCTTTCGTGTTCGCGAGCGATTCGTCAGCGATTGGTTGATGCGTTAGTTATGAAGAAGGGAAGGGGGGGGGGGAAGAAAGAAAGTACGAGAAGAAAAGAGAGCAGCGAACGTAAAAGATGAAACGAAATTTCGATAAATTTCGAAAAATCCGATCGAAATCTCAACTGAGAATTTGCTCTCTGATATTATTTATTTTCTTCCGACCCAACATAATTTCTAATACACCAGAAAATTCCTAGACAATTTCCAGAGTATATCCCGCAAAGCTCCAGCTCGGAAAATTTCACTCCACGCTTAAGAAGGAAATCTTAAAAATGTCTATGAACATTAGCTATCTAAAGGACGCGAGTCCTTAACGAGGTCCTTCAAGCGAACAATGCTAGGTGCACTATCAAACCAGAAGCACCATGGAAATTTTCTTCCAAAACTGTCGCGACCCCAAAAGAACCCTTCTTACGCGAAGCTCGTTACATCGTGATACCACGGAGTATTAAAATCCTTAATCACCCCTGTAAACAACAATGTCCTCCGAAGCGAAACGTTTCGGCGTCACGACGCGAAACGGCGCGCTATTTGAAATGTCCGAAATTCGGTAGGACCGGGCCGACTCTGTCCGTTTCTAATTTTCCAACTGAGCTCGAACAAGGGGCGGAACGAGCCGGACGATCCCGGGAGGCAATCGGTGGGGTGGTCGGGTGAGCGAGTAGCAGGAAATTGATCGTAATTGCCGAGTGCGCCTCGCTAGTCTGCGAAGTTTGACCAACGAGGATGAGGAAGTGGAAGAGGAAGCGAAGGTCCGGCTCGACTCGCAGCTCGGAACGGGCTCGAAGCGTTGCACCACGAGGGATGAGAGTCGAGGGTTGGTTTTGGACGCGGAAGGGGTCGAAGTTTCGTCCGTGTCATACGCAGCAACGGTAGCTACTCTCGTGCGCAGTCCCTGTATCTTCTTCCTTCTTTCTCTTCGGCTCCGTTTACACTCGAGTATCGTCTCAGCCGGTCTCGTCCTTCTACCCTCTTGCAAGTCACCCACCAATTCCTTTTCGTCCACGAGCAACCTTTTCGCCGTACACCTTCCATCCGCCACCCAAGACCAGGCAATCAAAGACCATTGATGCTCCCTATAATGGCGCCCAAGATTCGAAGCTGGGGCTGAAAATATCATCCATCTTGCGACAAATTTGTCGTAGATTTTATGTAGCAAGATTAACTCGGGGAAATTAATCCGTTGTAGGTTAACGCGTGGCGTCTGTATTAGTGCATTCAACTACCGATTCGCGGACTGCTCACTTTTCGTTCTTACCCTTCATTCTCTTCGCCTCGACAACAGGATCCAATTAAAAGGCATTACAAGCGAGAGAAATATTTTAATGCGATTCATTATTCGCTCGCGGCGTCGAACTTCCAAGCCGAATCCGCTAGCTTCGAGGAAGTCAAAGGGCGACGAGATGATGGTTGGAGGGGAGCAGAAGGGAGAGGAGAAAGGGCGATCAACGTGAGGGCGGCGTAAGACTTTTTATTGCGAACGTGCGCGGCCAGTTATAATGGTCGCCCTTTGAGCACTTTGTCCTCCCCTTCTTTCTCTTCGTCCCGCGATCGTCGCCATTCTCCTCTGTCCTTCCATGCCCTTTCGTTACTCGCGACGTCCTAATAAAGCGCCACGGCGGTAATGGCCTCCCTCCGAGGTGGCTGGAGCTTTCAGAAATAAAATTTTCCCTCCACGCGAGACCCTCGTGCGCGCGTCAACTCGTTCGCTCGGCCCTTCCAACGACGCGGAACGTCGATTGGATCCTTTGGTAGAAGCTGATTGCCAAGGGACCAGGAGAATGGTACCTTTCGCGATGACATATTTTTCTATGCTCTACTCCGGTCCTCTTTTTGTTACAGACATGTTTCGTTCACCTTCACCTAGTGTTTCGAGAAGTCTGCTCGGGATATCAGGATATCATTCTCAAAAATACATTCTTCCGAGCGTTGCTCCTGTCTTCTTTTACAGGTTAGTTTCGTTCACCTTTACGCGGTATTTTGAGAGGTCGTCCGGTCAGGATATCAGGATATCCTTTGCAAATAATATATTTTACTACGTATTACTTATGTCTTCCTTTACAGGTACAAGTTTCCTTTACGCAGTACTGCGAAAAGTCTGTTAACTTACATCTAACAATTCGTAGCTACCCATAAGGTGGTTGGCCCAGTAATCGTCAGGATACCAGTAATCGCCATGTTCACGTATTAACGACATATTATAAAGTTTTCTGTCGATCGTGCGGCTCTCTGATATTTTTGTTGGCCCCGAGGAGGTATGTACAATGTTGTATTACATTGTGCAATTCGTAAGTACACGAATACAATACTGATTAAATCGAATATGCGTAGCAATCGAGCCTATGCGTGATTTCGACCGGATGTTCATGTTGAGGTTAACATACACCGTTTGACATTTCGCGTAATCTTGGAATATTCGGCGATTCGCATGAGATAAAATGAGCTTGAAGTTATAAATGGAGATCTCACTTTTACGTACAGTATCGCAAATTATTGTTTCATGCAATTTTCATACATTTTTTTAATATGACGAGCACTGGTTCATCGAAGCACGTAGGCATTCGAGTAATCGCCATACCTGTCGATTACTAACAAGGGGAGGCCCACAATGGGTTGTTTCCAATTTCGCTGAATTTGAAATATGTCATAGTTCAGCACCCCTAGATGCTCATGGTACCCGGTTTTATATGAAGATGGCCCGTAGTTTTCGAGAAAATTGCAGTTAAATATTGCGATTTTTCGGGCTAAATTGAGGATGTGGCAGCGCAGCGCCCGAGAACGAGAGACAGGAAAAAACAACAGAGAATCAAATGTCTTTGTCTCGTCGATACGCGTGTCTCGCTGCGCTGCCACATCCTCAATTTAGGCCGAAAAATCGCAATATTTAATTGCAATTTTCTCGAAAACTACGGGCCATCTTCATATAAAACCGGGTACCATGAGCATCTAGGGGTGCTGAACTATGACATATTTCAAATTCAGCGAAATTGGAAACAACCCATTGTGGGCCTCCCCTTGTAAGACTAGGTAGGACGGAAAAAAATCTTATAAATCTAATAATAATGTACCCAAAATCCAAATTAACAATTAGGTCCGTAATTGTTACTATCTACGCATTCCACGGACCAATAATCGTCATAAGCATAGTCCAGTTAATAAATAGATACGCAAGCAAATAAAGAGTATCGATCACTGGATCATTTCTATGTTGATAACTAGGTATGTCTAGAACAGAGAAGAGCACTACTCGAATAAATAACCACAGTTACAATTATTTTCTCTTGAAATCGCTATTAATAATTATTTACAGTTTATAATAATAATAGTTCGAAAACAACAGTAAAAATTATTATTTCTTTGAAAAAATAATATAATTTGCTTTCGCTTGCAGCTCTTACTCGTAATTATTTGATTCAAAAAGTATTTTAAGTGTATAAAGAAAAATAAGAGATATCTCAGAGATATGTATGTGCAATTGTTAATTTATATGTAAAACAAATATAATATAATTATAATTGTTAATACGTGTGTGTCCGAATCTTTCCATCATTCATGCATGCTACAGTTAAACACGTGTGGCGATTAGTGGGACGTACCCATGACGATTACTGGACCAACTGTCATGGCGGCATGGCGATAACTCGTACGTTTATGCCTTCCAACCTTTACGAAGGATTTTCTCGAGAACGGCAATAGGTACGAGAATTTTAAAGCGACGTTCTTATTCGTAACAAAAAATACTGATTCAGAATAACCTAAAATAACAGTTGTTCAGTTTTTAATGTGAGCGATATAAATTCGCAGAGTCGAGCGTTTTGCTCAACGTGACGATTACTGGGCCGATCAATTCTCACCATATTCAATTTATTCTCGTACTTAATCGAACTATCGGATTAGACGTTTACATCTTCATTCGAGAAGCTCGAACAATGTCGACGAGGATTGGAAGGTATCGCGAAGGATCGACTGATGGGACGTGCCCGCGCGGTTCGGTTTCGATTGCCTAAAAAAAGGAGGTTGGTTGCGCTAAAGGGGAGGGAGGGATAAAATAAAAGAGCGCGAGAGACGTGGCGAGCAATTGGCCCGGCCGTCCCCCGTTGTCCTACCATTATTTATTCACCGACCTATGCATTCGTAATCCGCGGCCGCGTATCTGTCGCGCTTCTGGCCCGATTCGCCCGCCGTTCCCTCCCCCTTTTTTTTTTCGTCCACCGATTTCTCCCACCCCTTGCTCATCCCGCTCATCCTCTCCCCGTTTCATCCGTGCTTCTCTCTCGTCCTCTCTCTTTCTAATTTTTTCCATTTTTCGGTAAAACACCGCGCTAGCTGCCGTGGACTGCCTGCCGTCCGCCAAACCTACCCCGATCCCCTTTGCCCTCACCCCTTCGACCGGAAATGAACGATGCGCGCGCGCACGCGGGCGAATCGCTCTCACACGCAGCCTCCTCTCTCTCTCAACTACCCTCGTCCTCTTTCTCGTCCACGTGACCACGGCGCGCGCGTACGGAACACAGAGAGAGAGAGAGAGAGAGAGAGAGAGAGAAAACGAAAAAAGGAAAAGAAAAAAAGAACGAAAAAGTGCCTGACCGCAGTTTGTTATTTTTTGGCAAACCGATAAAAAACCGAGTTGGGTGGGGATAAACGAGGATGGAGGGTGGAAGGAGAGCGGAAAAAGTGGATCGCACGCACGTTCGCGATGATCGCTCGCCGGGAAAGCGCTATTACCTGGATAATGCCCAACGTTCGACTATTATCGACGCTCCGATAGTTTTCACTCTACGCGAGATCGTCACTTTTCCGCCCCTTTCTATCTCGCCCTCCTACCTCGTTGGCTCTCCTCCTCCCCCCGGGCCAGCTTATAATCCTAACGAGAGACGATCTAATCACTTTTTTTTGGATTTCCGCTCGCCACCAGTCTCTGGCCCAAAGGGGTGAGTAACGAGATTGTTTGGCAATCGTAATGTGCGTCGTCGCCGAGATTTTGTATTATCGATGGAATGATAGAGGAAAAATGCGAGCTAAAAAAGTGAAAGATCTCGTGACGAAGGAATAGAATTTAACAAAAGCACTACCGTCGTCTTTCAGTGTCGATGGCGAAACGAGTTAATGAATGTTCCAAGGAAAAATTCACCGATCCACTTCCAATTTTAGACGCAAACGTCTCGAGAGCCACGTGCAACGAGCTCGCGACTACCATCCCCGTTGTTTAATTTATAGACGCCACTCGTGACCTCCTTGCCCAGCATCCACGCCCAGGAGACGCGAAGTAGAAGAAGAGTATTCACAATACTATTCATATTTAAAAACAGTCCTCGATAAATGTGCTCGGTCCTTTCGTAGGGTTTCGGCAAGATCTACAAGACCGAAACGAAACTGACTGTACTATTCCAAGGATAGGACACGAACCTTGTGAACCTTCTTGTTCGTCCTCGAGAATATTCGAAGATGAGCACCAGGACCGAAGAATATCCAAGAGAATGACCACGAGAATTTCCATCGTGGATAAGGTAGACTACGGACGAAAATGCAAGAAAAGAACGCGGATATAACGCCAAAGGCCATCGGCAACCCATAAAACCGAAGGCGACAAGTATTAGGGCGGAATGAGAAACTTGAAGAGAAAGTTCGCAAAGTCGAGTAGGAGGACAACGACGAGAGCAACTACGGGGATGAAGACGCGAACGAGAATCCAACTTGAGGATGAACTTTGCCAAGAACCTTGCAAGGATAAGTGCAAGGATACCAAGGAGAAGAAGCACGAGGATCCTACGGTGAAGACAAGGACGAAGTTTACCAAGCGGAGGGACACCTACCAAAGCTGGTGCAAGAACGAAGACAAGAACGCACGGACGAAGACAGAAGCTTAAAGTAAATGAGAGGAGACCACTGCAAGTACGAGGACAATGGCGAGGATGACGACACGGTGGACGAATACGAGGAACGACGAGAACAACGACAACGCACCGGAACGTATTCCAGGGCGCGTTCGCGTTGTGCCGCTCGTTTGGCGAAGCCCGAGGTCCACGACGATCCCTCCATCCACCGAGGTCCTGCCATTCTTCTCCTTCCGGCCTCCTCACCTCATCCTTCCGAACGATCTCGTCCCCCCGCGCTCGCTTTTATCTCGATCCACTGACTCGTTCGAAGACTGTCATCCCCCTCTCGCTCTTTCCGTGCCCAACGATCCGCGGCTGGTCTCTCGTCGAGACTCGTCGATTCTTCGAGAGACCGGTTCGACCTCGAGCGAGAGACGAGAACTGGGGTGGAAAGGGGAGGGATGCTTCGACGAGGGTGACTAGGGCGCGGGAGGGAGAGGTTGGGACGTCTTACGATGGAGTAGACCGACGACGCTCCGGAGAGAGGCTGATCGAATTACATACGTCCCTCGTCGACGTCCCTTTCTCCTCGCCGACGAGGGTGGACCCGACGAAGGAAAGAATGAGGAGGGTTGGCGGTCCGGAGAGAGCGAGGAGAGAAGGTAAGGTAGCAGAGACGCGGAATTGCAAATGTCCTCCGGAACGCTCGAATACTCTTCCCGCGGGGTCCTACGACGGACGATGGACTCGATCGTTCCCTCCGTTCGTCCTTCGATGGAAGCTGAGAGAGTGTTAGAGGGATGAGCGGTGAGGATGAGGATGGACAGAGAGGAAGAGAAAGATTGGCATGGTCGAACACGTACGATCGGAGCCACGTAGGCGCCTCCTTCGATCGACACGGAGATTGTTTCAGTTCGAACGCTCCGAATGGCATGCCGCTTGATGATATCGCTCGCTCCGTGTGGGCCCCGCGCGCACGTGTGGGTGGTCATGTGCGTTTCGCAAGACGCTTCGACGATACAGAAGCGGGGAGACCGTCGAAGCTTAAGATGCGAGCCGCGAGCGTGGTCTACGCGGAAGAAGGACGATGCTTTCGACCGATTGCCGAAGTGCAAGTAGATCGTTGCTTTGGTACTCTCGGTGGGTCGCTTGGGTTGTGAGAGAATTAAGGGTAGTAGAGGAAGGATTCTGAGGTAGTTGGAAGTTGAGATGATAATTGTTGAATTTGCGTAGGGTCTTTTTTATTATCGCAGATGTAGACGGAAATTCTTCAAAATGTGTGGGGTAAGAATTGTAGAAGTCGTGTCACACAACCGGTAGAGCTCGAGTGCCGTGGAAGCATCTAGAACGTTCGATTGGGGTTGAGGACGCGCCCATTGCGATGGATTTTTGTTTTCTCGGGCGAGACGATGGTTAGGCCGAATACGCTCAGGCTTGTAGGAACGCGTGTACATATAATGAAGGCCGTTGGAAGGAAGCGACGTATAGATTTTTTGTATGAGTTAGTCACGCCCAGCAGTGGGTCGAATAATGTAGGACGATGTACTACAATGTCACATAGTACGAAATTGCCTAATCTCTAGGCTTTCTTATTGTCATAGACGCGCACCCGTGCGCTTTTGAAAAGGTGTCGGTCGAATAATGTAAGACGAGGTTATGCAATGCCAGAGGGTAAACTCACGGCGCAAAATACCCCCAGGATCAATGTATGTATAATATTGCAACTTTGCTCGGAAATATTTAGCATTGCCAAGTGTGTTTTGAAAACGTACGTGTGCATCGAGCTTTATCCTAGACCTGCGTCACGCGAGAAAACTCGAAAACAAAATTCAATCGAATCCACCCACGCTGTAGGAAAAACCGCGCACGTTTTTTCAAGCAGAATCGAAGGAAAAGGCACTATCGCCCACTGGTCGTTTCGAACCTCCACCCACGTCTGACCAAACGGCTCGCGATTGCTCATTTCTATTCGCGTCGCGCGCCACCGTGACGTTCGCCACGTCTGTTTTTCCCGAGGAGGCACGTCGCTTCTTCGGGCGCGTCCTTCCGCATGCGAACTGCCCGATCGCGCCGCGATGCCACCGTAAGGAAGGAAGGAAAGGATGAAAGGGCCGAAGAACAACGTCCCTTCTCCTCACCGTTTGTCGCTTCCTTACGATCCGGACAAGGGTCACGAATATTCCTCCAACAATTCCAGGAGCAATCGTCACTCGCACCCTTTTGGTTTCTAATACACGTGGAGGGAAGGAACAAATAAACTCAGACGGACCTATTTTTATTTTAAGTAGTCTTAATGATAATGGTGAAGTTTAATGTTTGGGGAGAAAATCTCAAAAGAATAAACGGCATTTTTTAAAGAGCAAGTTTTCTGTCACTCCTTCGAGCATGCCTTTCCGCGTGCATGACTCGGGATGACATGGTAGAAGAAGAATGAAAGTAAATGATGAAAAATAACAACCCTTGTCTTGTCTGTTCTTGGCGCCTTTTTGCTAGACGAGTCCATTGGACATTCTGTCAGCAATTCCACGGCCAATCTTCCAAAATCTGCGTACTATCGATACACGAGAAGAGAATAAAAAATATGCAGACGTATCCGTTTTCCTTTTGAAATCTCACCGATGCAGATCGATTTTTCGTGGGTAAATACGAGAACTAGAATTTCTCCGGCAATTCTCTCATTATTGGGAGTCGCGTGTCTGTTAAATAATTCACGGATCAGATCGACGATCGAATTCCCAGATGGACGCCCCGTACTGACAAAACCGTTACACGATGTCTGGAACGCGAAGATTTGCCGATGCCATTTTTGTTCGGGGCAGACGACGCAGGATTAGAAATTAATTCGGCGCTCGACTTAATCATCCAATGATAGATCCAACAGAACGGAATGGCATCGTGTCCTCTGTTGCCCGAATGGTTTAGGTGCGTGCTTAAAGAATAGGGGGGGGGGGGGGGGGGGGGTAGAATCGAAATAGAAGGAAGTCGACGACGACCACGAGACTGAAATGTTTCTCCGTTTTTCCTTGATTCGTCGTCGTTATTTTGTTCGATTACAGGCCCGACGATTAAATCTCATTAACTCGGTGGCATTTGAAAAAGTTTTCCAAAAGTTCGTCCGTCGAACGAAATGGCGCAATTCGGCTCGCGATGTCAACCTTAAGGTTCCGTCGGCTTTAAAGTGCACCGCGCGATTCGCACGATACATACCGGGTGTCCCGAAAGATGACACTGGCGCGTGCTGGGCCACGTGATTGGTGCATCCTGCAAATTTTACTACGCCGATGATAAATGCACCATGAGATACAAACACAATATCCTCCCTTATCGAATTCCAGTATGCGACCCAAATCCAAGCCAGGTCTTCATTAGTATCGTTCAATATTTCAAAACATTTGGACGTGATTTTTGTCGAATGTGAAACGAGCTCCTCTAAGTCACAAACCGATACTCATCTCTAGTTTAAAAAAAAAATACTCGAATCCAACCATTACCTATTATCGAACTTATCTCTCCTTTCATGGTTCATCGACGCAAAACTGAAATAAAAATCCTGGACAAACTGTAGCTCGTAATATCGAACATCTCTGGACCAAAACCGTCCCCGTTTCTGCCTTCTGACCAGCAGACATTTCTCTCGAAAGTCACCAATCGATCTTGTCGCCTCGTTCTCGACGTTGGTCGAGGAGTACGAGGCGGAGTGGAAACGCGACGGAGAATATATTTCAGGTGTGAAGAAGAGAGATGGAAAATGCAGAAAGAGGAAGAGAAAGTAAAAAAAAGAAGAAGAAGAAGGAAGGAACGCTTTCCCTCGATCGTCGAGTAATATATTCGAACGCCCCCCTACTCGTCTCGTGCGGTACGGTGGTGATGGGGTTGGGGGTGTGGGGTTGGTGGCAGTGGCGGCGGCCCGTTCCACCCTCGGTAGTTCCACTTGGACGGCTCGGTCTGAGGGGTGCAGCTCGTGATCAGTGAGTGGCGTCGCTCGGAACGGGAGTACGAACGAGGGTTCGGAGCAGGTTGGTGATGGTGCGGGGGGTGGTGGCGAGTTGGAGGATGGTGGTTGGAACGAGGGTGCGCGAAAGGGGCGCGGGGAGTGGTGGTGGTGGTGGTGGAAACGGAGTTGGGTGGACGAGGGGGATGGAAAGCGAGAGAGAAACCTTCTCTCTCTCTCTCTCTCTCTCTCTCTCTCTTTAGGACGAACACACGCCGACCCGACTCGCCGGACTCGAGCTGCTCCATTTCCGCCCCCGAGTCATCGCCACCCCAGACCACCACTGCCGCCCATCGTGCCATTCCCAACGCCATGCCGAGCAGCCAACCCACCTTCTCCCTCTCTCTCTCTGTCTCTCTCTCTCTCTCGCTTCCATCCTCCATCGTCCCACTCCACCCACGCCAACGGGGTCCGAGCCACGCTGCTCCGCGTCTGGATATTAGCGGTGGTTGCGGAGGCGGGGGTGGCCGGCGGCGGTGGATTCGGAGAGGGGACATCGGCGAGGGGTGGAAAAAAAAGAGGATCGGGTGCAGTTTCGGCCATCGATCGTCTAGCTCATAGTTTGGCATGATATTAGTTGGGGTGGGTAGGGGCGAGAAGAGAGAGAGAGAGAGAGAGAGAGAGAAAGAGAGAGAGAGAGTAGCGTACGCGAGCGTCGTTAGGGGAGGTGGAAGCGCGGGTAGGCTTTTTCCGTCTCTAGGAGAGGCCGGCCTGGTCTCGGTTGATTGACTTTTTTCCGGAGGGAGCGACCGGCGGCTTTAGTTTCGCGAAATAATTTTCACGCGACGCCAGCCAGTTCTTATCTCGCGTGAGAATTTATTTCATTTATTCCGACTGCAAAGGCACAAGAGGAGCGAGTAAAACGTTGCGAGTAGAATTGGACGGATGAATAGGTCTTGCTTAGAATCATCGATTTTTTTGCGCTTTTGTCTAGACGGACACTTTATTCTACTTTTTCTTCTCGAGGTTAATAAGGCCCGTTGCGTACCGTCGATCACTAGCCGGATACCAGGTCGTCGGCGACCATTGGGTATATGAAAATATGTGAGATCGTACGCACTTGGTCGCGAAGACCACGAAAGCACGAGCCACGCGCGGGCAGCTCGCTGGTCGCGGCGACTAATGAAGTGCATAGAATTAATTGCACTCGTTTATACGGTAAGTAACTTTTTTGGCGACCAATCGTAATTCGACGGCCTTTACGATACTGACAACTGATAATTTTGAAGCCGAGTCTGGTCGGCCAGTATGATCGTCTGATTTTTGGTTTTCCGGCAGCTGCTCGACAGTGGGCAACGAGTCTAATACTAAACGTTCCAAAACCGGTTAACAAAAAAAATTTCCATATGGAGAACATCTTCGGTAGGTTTAGGGTGAACACTTTCACTGCCGTGTTACCCGAATTCGCATGACGATTTCAGTGGCAGATATTTTGAAGGATAACTGACTCTACCGATAGTTAACTAAACGGTCATCAAAATGCAGGTGACGTAGCAATCAACGTGTTAATAACGTTTATTAACATTCTCGTAGAAAATGTAGTCAAATCGTGCCGTTCGACATCCGCCTTCGAGAGATACCGTACTGAATGGGAATAGAGGGTGATAGGAGGAATCAGGCGCGGATGACGCTTCAAGTTGGCGAGAGAAGAAAACAGCACGGAGAGAGACTCGCATTGAATGTAAATATGACGCCTAATAATTGATATGCCGTAGTCTGAGAACTCTTGGCGGTAGTAATTTTCACGTGCAAGCGGTAATCGTTGCCGGCTCCGTTTAAATGTTAATGACGACTCCATAGGCGGGCACTTCGGATTGTCTTTCGCATCAGTTTTATGCCGTAACCGAAGGGTGGTCAAAGGCTTTGCGTAGGTGTTGGGTTACGAATAGCAAATTTAATCGCGCAAAATGATTCTGTTAACTTTGGAATTGGAAATTCGATGGAAATTACGTTATCAGATACATTACCCCATTTCTATGAATACTGATATGGAAATAATGGTCAATTTAACGTTGAGCCTTTTCTCAACGCACGGTCAAATGAAATTTCACGAACAAGAATTTCAACTCTTTCGTTCTAATCGACGATTCTATCATTATCAAAGTCCGAGAAACAAGAGGCAATTTAATTAGCATTCACCACGGAGTCACATTAATTCATCTAATTACACCTTCCCATTGGCTTTTGACTTATTATGCTTGTACGAAGCCTCTAACGAAGCGGAATGTCCGAATGTCCTATCGCGTTATCGCACGCACGGGCGTGTATCTTCGCTGCTAAATCGCGTCAGCCATTTGTCAACCGGTACGACCAGCGCCATCATCGTAATGTCGCACCTCCAACCGGCTCATCGATTTCTCAAACAATCTATCGCTTCAATTCTGAAGCACGCGAGAGAATCTTGGTCGAAGGAAGCGGCGCGGAACGAAGGATAGCAAGGATCACGAACGACCACTTTTCAAACCGTCTCGTAAGACGGCAAAAGAAAAATGTCCGTTCCTTCTTCATTCTCCACCCCCGTACCCTTAAACGGTAGCAAGTCGAAATCAGAGATTCCGTGGGCGCGGGTGCGGAGAAGCAAGAGAGGAATGTGACTCTCGTTAGGCCTCCCCTTCGTCGTCTCTCTTTTACCCCTTCGAATCTTAGCCGGAGGCTATGAAAAACCAGTTACCGGAGGGGCTGAGGGTGAGACGCCGAAATCAACGTGCGACGCGACGCCAGCCGTCTCTCGAGGGAATTCCGAGCGCTTCAGGAATTCGAGTGCGTCAGAGCGAGAAGGAGGAAGAGGGAAAGAGCGAGTCGGAGGGTGTGCGATTAAGATGCGCTTACGGAAAGATTTCTCCGTGACGCGAGAATTTTCTACAAAAATCCTTCTCACACGAAGTTATCTCACGAGTGAAAATTAGAAATTATTACGAACGGTCGTCGTAACTTTGTTTTTCTTCCGATGCTTTTAAGATTAATGCGACAGTTTATTGGAGATCGGCTCCGAGGAAAGGACGTGGATGGTTTCGTCCTCGTAAATCTCAGGCGTGGTGCTCGACGAGGGCTGTTATAAAAATCGTGCGTCCACCCCTTTTTCGCCTCTCGCCATCGGCCACTTGACTCCGAGTTTGACCGTTGTCCATCTCCTCGACCCAGAATCAAGTTGGATCGCCGAGCGGGATCGACCCACTGGCGACATTCGAGAAAACGTCCATGGCGTCGTTGAGAACGACGACGCCGACGCCAAGAGGTCTCGGACGTAATTCTCAGGCGTGGGGTGTCTCTGTCTTTAGGAGTACCGCTCTCGTACTTGGAACCGTTCTCAAGCCCCTTGTCCGTTCCTCACATTTTCTTTTTCATGTTCATGAGAGCATACGGTTTCTATACCGACCTGCGCGTTTAATTTCAATTAATGTACGGGCGCCGCGCGCCGTCCCTCTGTTTTCCTTACCTCCATCCTGGTACCAAGTTTACTGTTACTCAGTGCCAGTTCACTCACTGAATTTTCCATCTGTTTCCTGCAACCATTCTACCAAATTAATATGCCAAAAGTCAATATTCGAACCGTTCACTTGCCATAGTGATGAACTCTTTAAGAAAGACAAGTTAAAGCGTATTTAAAATATGAAACCTTTAGTAACAACTTTGGCGTTTCAACATTAAAGTCAGCAAATATTCAAGAACTGAAAATCGTCACTTTGGCCAGTGCGCTCTTCGCTCATGGACTTTCAAATTTTGCGATCGCCTAAGGCATCACGAGACATTTAGCAAAACAGAGGTCGTCGCTTAGCTTTCTTTGCTCGATCGCTCTCGTTTATTGTTTCCTTCCTCTATCTCTTTCGGACCTCCGGCGTAAGAGTCGTGCAGTCCACCCTCTGGCATCCTCTCCCGTTGTCTTCCCCAACCCTTGGCAGTGAAGTCGGGTCGGTCGAGTATCGTCGTAGGTTGCCGTGTAATTAGAGAGGTAGCGACGTAATCAGGCGCACCCAAGGTATCTGTAGATTGCCCGTCGTACCCACCTTTCTCTCCTTCGTCTCCTTCCTCTTCTATCCCTATCCAGTCAACCCTTCTCCATGCTCCACGGTACCACCACTCACCCCCTCGCACTCGTCGTGCACAGCCGCGCCAACTTTCCAACCCTTTACTCCCTTCACTTCTTTCCACCCCCGATGTTCCTCCACCTGATACCGTGCGCTCTTATCCACCGCTGCGCCTCACCCTTCCGGTCTCTCGAATGACATCTTTGCCCACTCTACCCCCGTGACGCGAGGGTCTGACTGTTTTGCGCCCACGTGTGCGTGAAGGATTTATATGTCGAAGATTCTTCTTAACCCATTTGCATCATAAGCTCATATATGCGCGGATTTTTCCTGGCCATTATCACCGAAGCGCATATATGCGTGGTATTTGCCTGGCCACTATTACCGATGCGCGAATGTTTGGTGATACGGACCAGTTTTCCACTTTTTACGAATTATGAAAATGGGTTAATCACGGTAGTTATTGTCGCGGAGCGTGAAGAAAAATCGGAGAGGAAAAGGACGAACGAAAATTGGAGGAAATCGACGTTGTCGAGAACGTAAATTAAGTAGAAAATAACTTTCCTAATTGGAGGCGAATCGTTCGTGAAACCTGTCCATCCAAGAGTAGGACAACGTAGACCGATGAATTTTCGCTGAGGCCGCAATGTAATGTTTTATAGAATAAGCGACGATGTATAACACAAATGGTGCCAGTTGCTGGATGGCATTCGATTAAACGCAGTCGCTCGAAGGTTCGCGAACGTCGCGCATTTGTTTCGATGTTAGCGAACGCTAAATGACGCTACATTGTTACAATGCACATTGTATGCCATTCGTATATCTAAAACATTTATTTGGATATTTTATTGAAACGGCGAAAGTCAACGTTCATAACAGAACATTACCAAACGTTCAAATGATTCGTCAGTGGCAAGAGTAACGAGGGAGCTTGCAAATGAAAACAAAGGAGCGTGTAGGTGGGACTTGGAAGCGAACTAATTCTCGCAGTTGCATAACTAAAACGTTTTGTTCGACATTTTATTAGAACGTTCAAAGTCAACGTTGAAAACGTAATGTTATCTAATGTTCGAATGATTCGTCGGAGGCAAGAGTAACGAGGGAGTCAGAAAAAATGAGAGGGTACGCGGGACTTGGAAGCGAACAAATTCTCGCAGTTGCGTAAGCTCAATTCCGCTGCCCCGAGAGCGATGGTGGTGGTGCAGGGGGGTGGATGGTAGTGGTGGCCGTCGACGCCAAGGGGTGAGTTTTAATCACGGTACTCCTTTGAGCTGCGCCGACGATTACGTCACTAAACCTCCAACCGCCTCGCAGTTCGGCCTCGACGTCTACTTCTTTTTTCACCCTCTCATCCCACTCCGAGTTATCCCGGAGCACGGGCGAGAGAAGGGCAAGGGAGGCCACGATAAGAGGAGAATCCTGCCATTCGACGCGGCATTACAGTCACTAATCCAAGATCCCGAATGAAAAATTCTATGCCTCCACCGCCATTCCTTGCCCGCTCCTTGCGAGGGTGGCACTGAATTATACTCGTGGGCAAGGTGGAATTTTTTTTTTCCTTCGTTGTTGAAATGAAAAAAAAGTGGCAAGCGCGTAAATCTTTCCTCTCCGTAGCAACCGAGCGATGATTTGTTCGTGCTTTTGAGGCAAATTTTATAAGTTTCGGTAAAGCCCGATTGATAGCGAGAGTTGTGGCAGAAGACGTCACGACGCGTCTGTGGCGAGCGCAAAGAAATGTACATCTTTCTTTTTAATCGCGAATCATTTTACGTTTAGTCTAGTTGACGAAGATATTAAATGAGCGACACGATTTTTTAAGGGGCTCGATCGATTTAAGCGACGAAGGTTATGAAACTTTCACTGTCTCGTTTATCGGCAGAAAGGCAAATTCTGCTTACGGATGATTTGTTATACGATAAATTAAGGGTGACTCGTAATATCGATTCGTATGCAAATGTATGCGCGTAGTCGGCCGTCGATATTCGATGATGCGGCGCGGCGTGGTGAAATTCCGTAGCTATCGATGAAAAAAATTTTCGCTGTCACGCGACGGGTCACGTATGTGAAGTGAATAATAATTCATAAGCGTCACGCGAGGTGCGATTTAGAAAATTGCTTCGCGAAGCGGCTGAACGATACGGGAAAAGAAGACAGTCGAAACAAGATAAATAATGGAGCTACAATCGATCTGTGCATCTTAGATCTCAAAGTCCAAAGAAGGACGGTTGTTAAGTATCCATATTATCATAAAACTCCCGCATTATCCGCTAATGGACAGTGGTTCGTCCAAAGACGATTGGCAACCTTTATCTCCTTCTCTCTTTTCATTTCCTGCAAACACCGCCGCTTATCTCGTACTTTCTCAATCCGCACTTTCTCGAAATCAAGAACCGACGAAGTGCAGACGCCATCGTCACTTAATCGATAATGACAGTGACGTAAATTCCAGTCCGCATATGCAGACGGAGTATTCGACTTACGAGATGCCACTTACATCTTGACGAGTGAAACTTGCCCCGGTTCTTCTTCCACACGTACCTTTTCTCTTTCTCTCTTTTGCTTTTTCCCTTCAATCGTTCTATCCCACTCACAGTTCCACCACCGTCTCGCCCGCCGCACGCTCGCATCCCGGCATATGCATCGAAGCCTCGAGGGGCCGACGAGGGTGAGAGAAGGAGCGGTGGAGAAAGAGGCGAGGGGTGAAGATGGGTGGACGTAAAAGCTGGCGCGCGAGGAAAGTGGCGGGCAAGTGCAGGCTAGCCGGAAATGAACGATGGCACGGGTAGATATCTTTCCGGGTTTACTTCCGGCCGGGCTCTCTCGGTCCCGCCCGTGGTCCTTGGATCACGGATCTTATGATTTATGACGTAGAGGGTAAAGAGAAGCGGGTAGAGGTCGAAGAAGCAAAAGGAAGAAGAGGGTACGAGGGAGTAGTTGAGTTCAGAGTGGAATAATGGACGCAGGGGTGAGAGCGAGATAGAGAGAGAGAAAGAGAGGGAGAGAGAGGGAGAGAGAAAAGAAACCAAAATTAATTTTTTTGCCTGGGTAAATACCCATAAGGGCGCCCAACTTCAGTTAACATATATGTATACTCGTGCAATATACTTGAATAAGAATGCCCGAATGTAAAAACGAAAATAAAAAATTAAAGCTTAACAAACCAAAACAATAACACTAGTTTACAAAATAAATTTTTTTTCATGTACATTTGATGAGAGGTGACTTTTCTTATGGGTTTTTGCTCGCTGAATTCGAAAATCGAAGTTAAACATTTTTTTATGGAACAGTTTTTTTTTATATTGCAACTTTTTGGAATATTTTCATTTATATCTTTTGAACCGCTTAACCACTTAAAGATCGCATTATATGTAATCGTTCGTCATTTCACTGGCTTTCATATGGCGCCAAGAACGACGAAATCGGACACATCTAGCTCCAGATATGGTTGTTAAAGTGAAAGGAGGTCCAAAAAATGAAAAAAATGTTCCATAAAAAAATGTTTAACTTCGATTTTCGAATTTAGCGGGCGAAAACCCATAAGAAAAGTCACCTCTCATCAAATGTACATTTTCAGTGTAAACTAGTGTAATCAACCATCAAATTGAGAGGCTAATAAGTGTTGAACACTGTCTGATGCATTTCTAAACGACGACGGCACGTCGTTGAAAGGATTTCGAACGAATCTCTGTTCGGGACTTCGGTAACACTAACATGGAGCAGGGTAGAAAGAAAGAAAGAAAGAGAGTAGAATTGGAAATGGAAGGGCAAGGTGGACGGCAACACGATAGGCAATCCCATTCTAATTCTCGCGGACTACCTCTCGGAGCCTGTGAGCTTCCGCTGGAGGGTGGCGATCGAGGGATGATCCGAGGCGCTGGAGGTTAGAAGGGCGGTAGATTTCCAATTACTGCCGGCTCCTCGAATTTTTGGGTCAGGTTACAATTTGCACGGTGTTGTAACGCGCGCGTGCTTGCGAGCTTCCGAACAGCCGGGAGCCGTGTCCGATATTGGAATCGCTTCGACGATGACGGAAGCGGAAGGATCGATGAACGCCGTTGACCCGCCCCCAGGAACATCCGAATATCCGACAAAAAAGCAGAAGAAATTCAAAATCGACGAGCGTTATTGTACGAGTTATCGAGTCGGACTAATGTTTATAAATAGAATTCTCACGTAGGCAACTTTACAGTGACGATAAGCCGCGTGGATCGTTGAAACATGTAACAAGATTTCTCTCAATGAACTACACACGCATCGATGTCTACTTCCTTCGAAGGCTCGATAATCGAATTCTCGTATTATTACCTTCGTCGATCCACCTACCGTGAACCAATTTCGAAGTAATACTTTCTACAAGCACAGTATCCATTCTCGTGCTGGGACGCCATAGGAACATCAAGGTAGCTCAGCGAGTCACTATCCAACCAATACTAACAGTAACGAAAATGTTACCCCGATAACAGGACAATCGCTCGATAAAACTTCGTGTATCGTCACGTGGAAATTGCCCCGAGGACCTCTAGAATATTAATCCTTCGTGGACGAAGATAGCCGCCGAATTCGCTTTCGCACTGGGAATCCTCACCTTCGCCCTTCGCACCGAAGGTCGTAAAATCTCGAAAATAGTCGCAAGACATAATTTTTCTCGCTGGCAACGGAGAAGGGCGACCCATCGAGGAAATAGCTTTGCGATAACGCTCGATATTTTTCCGCGAGGTTTGTGAGAAGACGAGTCTTGGGTTAGGGGGATGAAGTGCGTCCAACACCTTCTTTTCCCATCGTGAGATCTCGAGATTCGTTTTACAGAATGTCAGTGAACTCCCAGAGGTGTATTTCGTCCCGTGGGGGTAACGAGATTCTCGAAGGGCACCGACGAAACTTGGTAACGAGCGATTTTCACGGTTGGTTAGGTCGGTCGTCACGGTTTGTCCTTACAAGGGGTGAGGAAAAACCGGACGAACGTCGCATTCCATTTCGTTCGACGCAGCCGAAGGGTGAGAGACAGGGAGAGCGCCATGGCGTGGGGTGATTTTGGATTCTCGTTAGGGTGGATTCGTGACGGTGAGCGAATGATTTCAATTTGTTCGAGGGTTAAACTCGAGAACCCCGAGGTAAATCAATCTCGGTTAACGCGAGACAAAGATAAATCGTAAAAATAGCAAACGTGCGCGCTTCGAAGGCAGCTTCGAACACATCTTTTTGAAAGCGATTAAGATCGAATTCTAGTTTAGGCTGTATTAAATCATGGCGGCCCATGGAGGGATGATATAAGGTAAGTCCGGTAGAGATGACCCGCACCCGAAATTCGAAATGTTAATTACAGACGGCTTCTTATGTAAATTAGTATGACTCGTTGTCATGACTAGTTCGAGTGTTCGCTGTTTTCGTCGCGATTAAAGAAGAAAAAAGTAAGTATTAAAGATTTCCATTTTGAGATATCTCATATTATTTCCAAGCCTTATTAGTAAGCATCTGATTTACCATACATGTTTGTGAACTAATGTGTTTCAACAACTTAGTAATGGAGCGGGGTGTGTTGAGATGTTTTTAAGCTAAAAATTGGCGTCGTTGTTATTATGTTCGGCTTGGATTATTGGGGTGGCCATCTCACCCGATTTCACCTTTTCAGGGTATAATGGCCATAGAGGAAGAATATTTATTTCGCCCTCTTTACAACTGGCACGAAGTTTCGATCGTTTTTTAGATGCCTAACGTATAGAATCGCGTGTCTGTGCATCTTTATGGCAACTTGACGGAGGAGCAGTTACGATCTGCAATGAATGATGCTCGAAATCATAATATTTCCTGCACTTTTTTTTATTGACTGCAAAGGATGACGGAGAGAACTATTACAAAACTAAAAAGGTTGAAGACTTGATACTGTATAAATTGTGCCTCAATTAGTTACATTAAAACTGCAGAATGTTCGGATATATGCAATCCATGCGGCCATAAAGAGTTGGAATTAAAAAAAAATACATTCGGCAAAGGAAAAAGCAAGGAAACAGGCCAGAAAACTAAGAATTAGGTATGGCCAACTGAATTTTTTCCTAGTTTGATTTTTTTTCACCGTCTAACTCCTTTGTTATTAGATTATGATTAAATAATAATGTACAATAAACAATAAAGTTTTGATTACAGTAGTTAGTTGATTTTTATTTACTAAAATAAAAGAGAAAATTGACCTAAAAAAAACTATGGCCATCTCTACCGGACTTACCCTAACGTGTCAAATGTTAAAAACAGAAATAATTAGTTAAACCCGTTCAATCGCCGCAGGTTCTAGAGGCGGGAAGATCGATAATACGATTAAACTCACGCGAGGCCATCGTCATCATCGGGTTGCTATGGAATTTTATTCTCGAAGGGTTAAAAGTAGAAGCGGGTGTATTGGCGAGCAGCGCCATACGAATTCGCGACATCTCGCGATTGAATTAAATTTATACAGCTAGGGGAAGAACCGTCGCGTCTTCTGTTTTTAACCCGGCGCGCGATGTCCATCGTGGAATATGGGACAGGGCTGTCAATAATATCACCCTAGACCTGATGATTTACAACGCGCACCTCGACGGTGTGTCACGACTACGGAATTAAAACAGCTGCCATGGAGAAACTCCACTTGCTCGCGAAGTATTTGAACAAATAATATAATTAAATCAATTTACTTAGAGCTGTCCTGCGAAAGCGTCCTCCACGCCGCAACAAAATACGACGATATAAGATCAATGTCCCTATTTCTACTCATCTAAGACAAATGATACTAAAAAGAGTAGTTTAAATTATTATTTGAAATAACAATTAGCGAACAAATTGCTCGCTCATCACGTCAGGAGTCGTGCTGCATATAAAATTAAAAAAATATCCTTTGAAAGACTTTTATTATGAATAATTATTATTAATTAAATGCAATGCAAAAAATTAACGTATTTCTACTCGGCAAAAATCGCGGTGTCCGTATATCTACTCACAACGTGTCCCTATTTCTGCGCATGCAAGCGTAACAGATTCAGTCTCGGTTTATCGATATCAATAAGGTCGATGTTCCTATTTCAACTCGTTTAAGACTACAATGATTGCTCGGATTATGAAATTTATTTTTAACTGCGAGCTGTTACCTAGCGAACAACGAACCTATGCAACTTATGCCGGAGTATCTAAATAATTAATAATCAATCTTTCTGTAACTTATTTTATCAAGCGAATATTAATGTTAAGAAGAATAGTTCATAGTGAGTAGAAATCAGGACTTGAGCAGAAACTGGGAGCTTAACCTTCTATTAACAGTTCACTAAATCCTTCCTCTTCTATTGCTCACAACGTATCGACGACGCATTCCTAAAATTCTCCAAATCGTTTCTCCAACAACGCACTTTCGACCAAGACCATTCTCTTTCTGACCAACAAACATTCACCCACCCTGCGCATCCACATACAAATACACACCCCAACCTCGACCCTTAGCTTCGACGAAGCGACGCGTGCACTCACCCGTCGCTTTCTCCAAGAATCACCCCCTAAACGCCACAATCCCCGTCGCACTTACCAGACCACCCCTGCCCGTCTCTTCAGTCATCCCTCAACCCTCTTCTCTACACTTACACCTACACACGTTTCCGCGTTTGCGATTCACCGCGACAGTTTCAGAACGAAAGCGGAGAGTAAAAGAGGGAAAGAGAATAACGTGAGGAAGAAAATGAAAGAGGGACGGAGTCGCGAGTGCGTGTTTATCAAAACGCGGAACTCCCCGAGTAGAAGTAGGATGCAATTATCATCGGTCGACGAGCATAGCATCCGCAGCGAAGAGAGACGATCACACGAGAGAGACTCGAAATAGAGAAATAGAGAGAGAGAGAGAGAGAGAGAGAGAGAGAGAGAGAGTTGAGAGGGGGTTGGAGCAAGTTCTGTCGTGAGCGGTCGCGCGCGGCACGGAGAGCGGCTGGCATTTCGGTCACGGCTGTTGCCACTCCCACGTAAAACATAATGCGCCGGCTATCATTACCGCTGCGTGACGCTCGAAAAACGGGGGATGCTGGGCGAGCCACGGGCAAAAAGGGGACGGTGCTGGCGTTTGCCGAACGGGTGGCGAAGGGAGCGAGTGGGTGGAAGAGGAGGGAAATGGACGACACGAGAGGATGGGTGGAGAATGAGCGTGTCGACGGTGGAGAGAGCGAGGCAAGTTGAGCGCAAGGGTGCGAGAGAGAACGAGTGGCGAACGGAAAAGGGCACGCGCGTTTCCAGTAGCCCCGAGGCGCCGCGTGCAACGTGCAATGTGCAGTGCCATTGCCCTCGTCTGGAATGGACGTGACTCGTTACCCCACCTTTCGTCCTTCTCAACCACCACCTTCCCCTGCTACTCGTACTCTTCCTTCTCTGCATCCTCCTCTTCTTCTCTATCGCTCTCGTCCTCGAGAGTCTCCCAATTCGAAACCGTCGCAGCTTTCAGCGGATCGAGATCCGGGAAAAATAATATTTCAGTCGGCAACGAATGATTTCATTGAACCGAGAATAGTTTGGAAGAAAGAAAGATGTACGGTTTGCTCTCTTCTTCACTCGTAGCTTTTCTAATTATTTGGCTTGCGATCAGTTTTGTCGAGCGAGGGAAGTCGCGGTAAATGGAGAAGTGCGCGGGGGATGATTTTAGCATTCAGCAGTGACGTTAAAAGAATCGCGGAGATAGTTTCACTCGGAGACTACGAGCGGAGAATTTCGAAGAGAATTCCATGGAATAGCGCTGGAAGCGTGCGGATCGCGGGGAAGGGGTTGATCGGACTGAGAGAGAGAGATAGAGAGAGAGAGAGAGAGAGAGAGAGAGAGAGAGAGAGAATGGAGAACGACGAGCGCGAGGCATCGGCTACTCTCATCAGCCTGCAAATTTATTCTCTCGTTGCCGGATACCGTACGATTTCGCGGGGCCCAAAATTCGACGAATGATCGTTACCCGAGTGGTGCATGCACGCGCGGTCCGGTATGAAAAAGTTGCCGCTATGCGGCCGTGTTGGGCGTGCGGAAGCGCATGCGTGCGCAATATATATTTTTACATGGAGGTATGTGCATATGTGCATATAAAAGTAGATACATAGAACGAGGAGAGGGCGTACATCGTCTAGCCCGAAAACGCGCAGTAATCGACACCGCTCCCAATTCCTGACAATTTCCAACTCGCCGTGGCCCGTGCGCGTTCCTCGCCGCGCTTCCATTTTTCTCCCTCCCCTTCCTACCTCCTCGCATTCGAGCTAGCGCAGCGATCTCGCCACGCGTGCACACTTTTTTTTTCGCACCTCTGCTCCGCCCCCTTTTCGTTCGCAATCGTCGTCCCACCGTGTCGCCAAAATGAGGGGATGCAGAGGGGTGCACGAGCGAATTGCGTCTATCGCGGGTCACCTCTTCTACCCGCAATAGTCGCGTAATTAACATCGAATGACGGGAGCGCCAATGGAAGGCATCCGTCGTGAGATATTGTAAAGTAATTTCGTGAAATTTCGATTAAAATGTCGTGCATGTCGAAACATATTACAAAAGAGAAGAGGAATCGTCGGGCAGTCGAGGAAGGTGGCATCGAAACGAGCAGCATGGTACTTCGTCGCGGCGCAATTATCACGGCAATCATCCGCCTTGTTATTTTCGAGGCAAAGGATCGTGGTACTCTCCCGTTATAACTTCTCTCTATTCCTCTCTGGTATGCTAAAAGGTTGAGAAGAGGACGGCGCGCGCGGCCAGTATATTCGTTCTCCTTTGAACCTCCCTTGACCGTTCGAGCTCGCGGTCTGCCGAGCGCGTTCTCCACCGATTCACTTCGTGGCTCCTCGCATTTCTCGACAGCTTCATCTCTCTCTCTCTTTCTCTCTCTCTCTCTCTCTCTCTCTATCCAATAATCTTCTTCGAGGCTCCTCTTCTCTGCTACACAGCCGTGGCTTCATCGCCACCTTCGCCATCAAGTGGAGCATATCTCCTCCCCATCAGCCCTCATTACGTCCGCAAGCTCCTCCACACCCTTTACCCTTCGCCCTCTTCGCGATCTCGGTGGCAACGGTGGCGCGTACCCCCCCCCTCTACTCGCCAACCCACCCCTTGCGAGGCGCGCGCGCGCGTATTCTCACGGTCTTCCTCATTCTCTTCGTTTCTGTCTCTCTCTCTTCTTCGTAACGCCACCGGAGTCCACCGTGCCGCATTCAGATGAGCCTATTTTCCGGCCCGTTGCTCGACCACCGTCGCCACCGACCCTACCCACCCTATCTCTCTCGTTCTCTTACTATCTACTTGTCTACTTATCTCTCCCTTTCTCTCTCTCTCTCTCTCTCTCTCTCTCTCTCCGAGCTTCTCTCTATTCCCTCTTCCTTCCACCAACCGCATCCACGACTCTCTTGGCCTCTCGCGTGGCCTCGTCCCTAGCCTCGCTGTCGCATGTAGATGGGGACGGTGAAGAGGAGAGAAAGAGAGAGGAAGAGCGTAGGAAACCCAAGGGACTTCCTTTCTCGAGGGTCACGGGAGGCTCCTCGAGGATAAGACGTTGAGGGGTGGGATGATTGCGACTCGTTCTGAGATCGCGTTCGACGAGCTTCAACGACGTCGTGATGCTCGGTGAGAGAGAAGCAGAGGAGGAGAAGGAAGAGCGACGAAGCAATGAAAATAAACAGAAAAAGGGAAAAGGGAAAAAGCGAGAGCCCGATGACGATGGAATCGTCGATAATTCTCGTACATGGAGTTTATTAAGATAATTAATCTTCTCCTGGACGATTGAGTAATAATAAATAACGAGTGGATGCACCCACTCGAAAAACTGTTACCTAAACCGGAGGATTCACAGTTAGCCTCTAATCGCTTCTAATCGTCGTGTCACATTCGATGCATGGACGATCGATTATCTTCTTTCTTCGAAATCTCTTCTTCCTTTTCTCCTACGATTTTCATCCTCGACTCTGTCATTCGATCGGCGAGGTTATACCAAATAAAATGTTCGGCACAATCGAGAATAGCTCGACCTGAGCGTTTCCCATCAGATTGCAGCGTGCAATCCCGATGATCTCGCGAAACTCACCCTCGAATTGCACGTGGCACGACTCTCATCATCCGTCGTGGATATTCGCGAGGACTCGAACGACGTACTTACTCTCTCTTTCGAAGACCCACCCCCTGACATTTTTTCTCTCGCTCGTCTCTTCCTTCGACAAACGTTCGTCTGCGCTCCTCGTCGTGCTTTCCAATCGCGACAGGGTAAAACGTAAATCCTCTGGAAGATGGGACGGTGAGAGAGGGTGAAACTGGAGAGATGGAAGGGTGAGTGGGTAGGAGGTTGAGAGCGGGTTGCAGAGAGAGGTGGGCAGCAACAGATGAGAGAGAATATTGGAGCGAGAGACGGAGAGAGAGACTGATGAAGAACATAAATCCACGACGATGTATACTCTCCCCCCGAGACTCACTTACCTGTCCATCCGTCCTTTCCAGCGTGATTGACAAGTGGAAAAGTTCGTATATTATATTAATAATTATAATTTCCCTAGATGTTACTTACAGTTTAACGTCGAAGCTGAAGTTGCTGTCGTGACTAGTGAACCCGCCAGATTCCTCGGTGTGCCGTCAAATAAGTTCCAATTACGAAAGCTGAGGGAAATATGGTCAACGGAATTGAAACATAGAGATATTGAATAGTACACTTCTTTTCACAGTCATTTGTTCATATTCTTGTCACAACTTGTCATAATCATTCTCACGAACTTTCGAAGAG
Source organism: Tiphia femorata (assembly GCA_944319695.1). Classification (NCBI taxonomy): domain Eukaryota; kingdom Metazoa; phylum Arthropoda; class Insecta; order Hymenoptera; family Tiphiidae; genus Tiphia; species Tiphia femorata. The sequence goes on from OX090902.1 coordinate 11,844,870, forward strand.
TATGAGAGAGCTGATCCAAGGAGCCTAACAGATCGGATAACTTAGGTAGCAAAACGGATCACATGGTGGAAGAGAGAATTAACGAATCCCTAAAGAACAATCGCGCATTGCGTTGTTAAAGTTCTATTTTTTACAAAAGCTGAATTTTCCATTATAATTCAAGTAGATTCGCCAATTTGAGTAGTGCTTGTAGTGGTCTCGTCATCGAGATGTATCTCGATGTATCGATATTATTGAACGGTGTTCTTGGACGAATAAATGTGCGCTGTGACGCTCACACGAGCAACGCGCCGTTAAAAAATGGAATGGAAAAAGAAACAATGAAGAAAGAACGAGAAAACAATGTTGGCTGAAGGATAAAGAAGAGACAGAGCGGCAAAGTGCGGAGAAAAGAGACGGGTCGTATTTGACAGTGGAATTAGCGGATAAAGAGGAGCTTAGCGAACGGTAGAAGGTCCACGTACTATGCGCAGATTGTGAGGTACCGTCGAATCAGATCAATTGCTCTACCCGCAGGCAGACGTGTTTACTTATTCATTGGTTATTGACTAAGGCGGTCTCATCTGCGTGTCTATCGTACGACAGGGGTTACCGGAGAGAAACATCGAAACAAAAAAAGACGCAGTGATAGAGAGCGAAAACACGCACGCATTGTATTAACAGAAGGAAAGAATTGCCGCGCGTTTAACACATTGACTATCATGTCATCTGAATTGAGATGACAGTTTCGTAGGACAAGTAACTCTACCAATAGTTAATTAAACAGTCACCAAAGTTCATGTAACGTGACAATCAACGTGTTAAAACAAAATCGTGATAAATTCTACGCGATAGCAATTATTTTTGTATCCTCCTGCAGATGTGGAACCTCTAGGCCCATCCATTGCGACCGCTTTGCAAAGGGGTTGGATGGTACTACGGCGCAGTCCTCTTGCCCGTGTGTCGTTCAGTTTGTAGAAGCTCGGCCTCTCAGAATCTCCGTAGAATACGTGCGCAAAACTGCAACGAGTGCAAACGGAAGAAACGAGAGATGCACTGGTGGGCGATAGGGTGGACTCGTCGTTTGATATCGACGCGTAACGTCTGCGTTTTCATTCCACCCCTGTTTCATGGAGTTCCGAACAAATGATGAAATTGCGCGCTTGCATCGCAAGTTATTCGTCGACATCCAAATGAGTGAATCGCGTAAGATGAGTTAATCGATAAGGACATGTTTAGTAATTCTTATTGTCCTTATTGTCACAAAGTATTCTTAAGTATCTGCAAGGGAGAAAAATCTTACGATTAAAATGTTTCAAATGTGCAGGCGAGTGGCGATAGAGTAACGAGAAAGCGCAAAGGTGGTTAATTGTGGACGGCATCGGTGCTTCGGTATTAATGCGCGTACATTTCTCTCTTTCTCTCAATCTATATGCACCCGTGGTCAAGTACCTTTACCTCCCACAAGCCCTGCCCCTTTTGCCATTTCACCACGCGCACGCTACTTCGGGCCAGCATGACAATTTAATTTGGCAATGCAATATTGATACGCCGACCGAAAATTACACGTCGGCAATATCCGGTAACCTCGTCCATGGCTACCATAAAATTATATTATTATTCCGATTTTTGGAAAGGGAAGGGGAATCGAATGAGAAAGAGAGATGATTTTGCACGGGTGAGAACACTTCGTAACGTCGCGAATCGCGTACAAACGCGGTCGTTCGAAGCAAAACGATTGATACGCTCTACCGAAATATCATCCACGGAATGCGATGACGCTAATCGAACACGCTCCCGCATCCACGTCGTATTTTTTTCCCGTTTTCGAAAAGCGTCGATGCTATCGTTTTGTATGCGGCCGACGAGTGGGCGCGGTAAACTCGGGCGAGATGTTTGCCCGTAACAAAAGCCGCATTTATTAATTCGCTGGGATCGTGGGTATTACATTTTTACGAGTTTTCTGTTTACCGTCATAGAGGTTAAGCTCGAAGGGCGTTAAATCAGATTCGAAGCTTACGCGTGAATCTTCCATACGAAATTCTATTCTGCAGTCATTGCCAATGATGTAAAATATTTTTAAAAAATATGTCGAAGCTTCGTCATCGTTCCTCTATCAGTCCCGTAAAACTCTCTGGGAAGAAACTTCTGCAACTGGAAATATCCACGTCCGAATTAAACCCCCGCGGAGCACGGCGGCGGGCATTACGAAGGCTCCCGAGGGGCGAATTATCCGCCGGCGCCGGGCGCCTGCTCGCTTCGAAACGCGCACTGAAAAAATTGTATTCTTAAAATGCAAACTTAATAATTCATCTTAATGGATATTCTCAATAGATAAGAAAATTTTCTTTTCGATATGACGGTTTTTCTTAAATTAAGAATATATTCTTAATAATCCATCTGAATGTCGCGACACAATGCGTGTCAGTATTCGGTTAAGATAGGTTACACATCGCGCGCGGCACATGTCGATGCCTGCATCTTGTTCCTCTTGCAATTCTGCGCAATTTTGAGTACTATATTATTTTGTGTGCTGTGTTGTGCAAAAAGTATGGATAAGGAAATGACGAAGTGGCTAGAAGAAGAGGATTTGGGCGATTTAATGGAGATACTTACAAGTAATAGAAATACATGTATATATGAATTATAACTTTCTCTCGTGACTAAATTTCTCAACCAATTTTGATTTCAACATATGGATAATGTAATTTTCGACAATATAAAGAGTGAAGCATTTCATTAAGAGTTTTGTTTCCAATAATTATATACGAAATATATCCATACACATTTTTTACCAGGCTATGTTAAGAAGATCCTCTTGTTGCTTATTTTAGTGCAAAATATTCTAAACTTAAGTGGTAAGTTCTTAAGATAAGAATACAATTTTTTCAGTGCGAGATCGTCGAAGGTCGAGGAAGAAGCGAGGCCAAACAGGGAGGAAACCAATGGTCTCTCCCTCTCTCTCTCTCTCTCTCTCTAAGAATAATATATACATTTCTTTCGTTTCTTCTCTCTCTCTCTCTCTCTCTCTCTCTTTCTCTCTTACCAAAGTGACGTACAACTCGGTCACGTACCCTCGTACCAAGCGCGGACGCGTTGCGCGTTTAAAATAAAGTGCGCCACGGGATCGAACGAACGGTGTCGTGGCGCCAGCGACAGGATTTTAAGCCAAATTTGTCCTCGCGGTATGTCGAGGTCGGCGAGGAGGATGACAAGGACGATGAACCGTCGCGAATATGATAAGAGAAAGGAGCGTCACGAAGAGAAGACGAAGAGCGACGATTCACACGGCAATTAGATCGAGGATGGCAAAATCAACCGTGGAAAAAGGATAAAAGGATAACGATGATATTTACACCAGGACGAGAGAAACGTGGACGATGATTATAAAGGGACGACGAATTTCGACGAGACCAAGGATAACAAAGAACGACAAGGTAAAGTCCAACAACAATGAGAACACCAATTGAAAAACAGTACCAAGAAGAGAAACAACAACGACAATAAGCATCGATGAAACCGAGGCTGACGAACGACATTAACCAGGATACTCCGATAAAGCTCAAGAAAAGAGGACGGATAACGTTGACCTTAACACCTTTACCGACCCCTCGCGATTGAGCATCTTACGCGCGTGCGACCGCTCACTCGGCAGTAGATACATCGCTGACCCCAGCTCTGTTCAGACTCTAGGCTATCAGATACATATACGTATAAATGGAGTTGCCTTTGAAAGGTTCCGAAATTATTGATTCACTCGGAGTTTACGGTACAATCTAACAATTCTATCTCTCTAATGGACAATGTTGCCATGGCAAACGATTAATAATCTTATCGGTGGGTAAACGTCGGCGCCAAAAAGACAATTAAGAGGGCTGCTACTGGGCGAACAAATGTCAAGAAACGAGACAACGTCTAATAAGTAGGAAAAAGAAGACCACTACCCGATGACAGGAAGTTCTCGTTTTCACAAACAACGACGACTGTCACGTGGACAAGAGCGCTAGGAAAGATAAAAGAAGACGGTGTCGGATCAAGCGTCAAGAAATAGGACGATGACTTGGTGACAGCGTCGCGTCTCAAGTCGAATTCGTCCTCGCGACACGTCTCGGTGACGAGGAGAACGAGGACGAGGAGGACGAGAGGCTACGAGGAGGAAAACGAAACGCGACGCGGGGTCGTCGCGGAGCGGATTAATCATTGAACGCGCGCGGTGCCTCGGGGGGGAGGGTCTGCATGCAAAATGGCCGGCTATCGATCCCATCGCGGTGCAACGGCGAAATGATTTCGTAACGAGGCGCTCCGGATTACTCTCCATCTCTTTCTTCCTTCCCCTCTCTCTTTCTCTCGTCCTCTCTCACCATCGGTCCGTTCGCGCGGTTCTCCTTCCTCACCGGACGAGAGCGCAGAGGAGACACGCTCTATTCCGTTCTCACGCTATCTCACCATTTTCTCCACGCTTCTCTCCTTTCGACTGTACGCCACTAACCTTCTCCTCTCCTCCGCTCTCTTCGCCCACCTTCCACCTCGCTCTCCTCGACGCGCTCGCGACTCGTCGTCCGTCCGCCAGTCTGGTTCACGACCTCGTTCTATTCTTGTTGAAATTACGACGCTCCTCGCCGACCAAGAGGAGACCTTAGAGGAGGAGGTGTGGAGCGCGAGATGGGAGGAGAAGGGGCTTGCCCGCCGCGTCTACGCGGACGGAAACTCCCACGAGGCGTCTCGACGTGTTAAAAGAAATCGACGTTAACGATCGCGAGCTCTTTCCACTATAAATATCCACTGGTCCGCGCTCTTCGTTCGTTCGTCCGATGGCTCATCCGTTCGTCCCCTCGCTCGTGATTCCGCGGAAGGCTCCGGAGCCGAGGCGCGTCGATGCGCGCCGATAGCCGTCGAGTCGCGTGCTGCCCGTCTAGACGTACGTCGGCCATAAAATATTTAGCAACCTATTTCCCTTTCCTCGTTCTCCTACCGCGCTTCACCTAGCTATTCGTCCGCGCGCGCGCCATCCTGGCAAAGCACCGCGGCGCACCACCCCTTCCGACCCCCGTCCCAGACGGAATGGAGGTACTGAGAGAAGTTACTTAATCTTCGTCGCGGTCGGCACGGACGGCAGAAGCGTCTAACGTAATTCACCGGTGCCCGACGTAATTCACTGCGACGTCGGCTTCGACGTCGTCGTCGTCGTTCCGAATACGACCACCACGACGAGGATTGGGAGAGTAGAAGGGCAAGCCGTGTTCGATTTTTCGTTCTTATACCACCAAGAGAATTGGAATTTGAAATTATTAATGCGAGGTCTCGACGGAAGGATCCGTCAGATCTTACGAGATTAAGGAGATCGTATAAAGGTGCGATACGATAAGATTCTAGGCCGGACCGTGGAAAGGAATACGTACATAATTAGCGAATGCCGAGGTACACTTGTATGCTACCTTTAGAGCTTTCGAGTCGAATTGAATTTTTGCAAATTTGTGGCCAAAGTATACCACAGGCCGCCAAAACGTGAGTAGATCTAGGCTTGTCTTGATCTAGCACAGTGGTTCTACAATGCGGAATGCTAAGATCAAGAAAGTTTTCGAAAGTCTCCAGAAGCAGACACGGAAGAAGAAGAGAGTGGCTTAAACGAGACACAGGGCTCGTGGATTTTCTTTTCAATGGGTTCGCCGTGTCCTTTTTTCCATTCCCGGGTACTCGGTACGATCGCACGCTCTAACGCGTGATCAATCGGTGTGCGCAAAATCGCGCGATGCGATGCGTCAATTTATTTCACCATTATCGTTAAATTCTAGCAAAAGGGTGCCAAGAGGCCGAGAGAATTGCTACTGGCCACGGCGTGTAGGGCGGGTTGTCGGGAGGCGCGCACATTGTTCCCGATATGAACATTGACGTAAACGTTACCCACGCGAGGAGCGAGAGATTCCGTGGGACGTTATCGCCCGCCGACGGACGTTGACGACGACGACGACGGCGATGACGATGACGCGCGTACACACCTGGACGGAGAGAGTGTCGGACGTGTAAGTGAGCGCGTGGATGGGTTCTATCGATGGCAAGCGAGAAACGCGAGGACACAGTCGAGCGATAGTCCTTCTATCGATCACCTGCCGCGTCGCGTTCGTTTCGTTCGCCCTCTTCCTTCTCTAAACTTCCAGAATCCACAATTCTCCGTACTCACGGAACCGGAGAGAACACGCGAACCCCGTGTATTATTTATTACAATAATTAATAACCATGCCACTTCTCTTTTCGCTTCTCTCGTTCTTAAAAACGAAGAAACCTTACGTACGCGAGTAGGTCGCGAGCACGCTTGCAGAAAGAAATCAAGTAAACACCCGGACCTATCCCGCTTTTATTCACCCTCTCTCGCTACTCGACTTCTTAAGAACTCCTTTATTCCCACCCGGAGCGAAGACAATGGCCAGTCCACGCGTATAATCGCCTCGATATATTTCACCGACTCTCCCTCACCCCCGACACTCCCCCTTGGTACGTTCCTTAGAGAACCCTTGGCTCTGAAGAACGCGCGAGGGGTTTGTTAAGGTAGTCGTCATTTCGCGCGACGACTGCGACGGATTAGAGCGCCGCTCGAAAGTGCTGGCGGCGTCCAACGCTAATAGTGACGTCGAAAGAAGGAAGGAGGCCCGGGGCGATTGCCCTGGACGAAGGAAGGAAAGTGGAGAAGGGAGAAACTCGTCGAAGGGAGATTTTATGGCAAACAAGCCGGCAAGTGCCATCTGCGGCTGTCAGAGCCACCGTCGCTGCTTTCCATCGTTCCACTCCCTCGTCCTTCACCCTCGTGCCGCTTCAAAGCCTTCGAGCTTACGAAAATCAAGGGGCTGGATAGCCACTACGACGACGGTCCGTCCGCTTTCCCTACCCCGGTGCTGTTTACAAGAGGGATTAGGCCGTTCGATGTCTGGCCTTCCGGACTCCACGGGGGTAGTTTCGATCGTGAGGCACGTCGCACCGCCTACCTTCAATTTCCACACCCTTCTCACCCCCTCTCCTTTCGTAACTTTCGTTCACCTTCCTTCTTACTCTAGCTAGTTCGTTCCTCCTTTCGCTTTAGCTCTCGCTCCATTTACCATCCCACACCCCTGCGCGCTCACCCCCTTCTCTCACCCCGTGAACACTTCGTACGGTCGATTCAACTCGATTGAGGGTTGACGCGCGTGCACGTGCCGTCGCGATTTCTGAATTGGGAAGCGCGTCGAGGACGCCTAATTAGGGACGAGGGGCTCACGAATTTGTGTCAACGCGACGGCGTGACTGTGTGCGATGGTCGGACGAGAGGGATGTTGAAAAGGAGAGAATGAGGGTGCTCGGCCACGATGGAAAATCATTTTCGATGTATTATTATGTGCGTGACGAAATTTAAGTAGGTGTCTCTCGATGATTCGACATTCGCGAAGATCAGGATATTTTTGTTGTCCTATTAGACTCGGTAACACCAATCGTCTCAGTACCGGGCACGCATGTTCCATTTTGAAGCCAGGCTCAACCCAGGCTGACCACCAGCTGCTGCTTACTAGTAATTGGTAGGAGCACCGATCAGCCGCGAATAAAATAATATATACGGGCCGTCGAGACAAGTGACGATTTTTGCGCTTGCACTACGCTATTTCACGTAGCGACTTATTAACTAGTGCCTGGTCTGCCCCAGACTCCACCGTAAAAAAATGGCAAAGCGAGAAGTGAGTCGCAGGAAGCGAGGAACTGTCGAAGGGTGCGCATGAAGTGGAAGGAGTAAGGAGAGGTTACCAAGAGGAAGGAGACTGAGAGAGAAGAAGGGAGGGGGAGACGATGCGCGAGGCGGTGAAAATGCGAGGACGCGAAGGTGCTGGATAGGGTGGAACGAACCGTGGGAGGAGAGCGAAAGATGAAAGGAGAGAAGACTGAGAAGTGGAAAAAGGATATAGAGAGTGGAACGAGAGGAACGAAGGGAAAAAGGATACGAGAGGAGGGTAAAAGGAAAAAGAGGAGAGGCGAAAGAACCAGGTACTCCCAGGATCTCGTGCCACCTACAGCGCGCGCTCCGCGGGTTCTCCTCGCTTGCTTATTACGCGGCGACCGAGTCCGTTCGCCTTCACCTTCTCATCCTCTTCTCATCCTCCTACTCGCGCTCTTTCGTACTCCACTTGGCGCGGTTCGCTCCTCGCACCTTCATACTCTCTCCGTCTCTCTCGCACAGACTTCGCGCATACTCATCGCCTCCCCTTTGCCAGAGAATCCCCAGAGCAGGGAAAGTTTCGTCTTCTCGCGATCCGACCCATCCCATCTCCCTCCTCCGCCGTGTCCCTCGCGCGGACAGCATTTCGCGAATTTTTAGGCACGACCGTTAAGGGAGTGACTTATGCAATCGCCATCCTGAAAACCGTTCACGTGTGTGTGTGTGTGTGTGTGTGTGTCCGTGTATATCCTCGATTTCAGAAAAACGGCTGGACCGATCGGGACGAAATTTGGCACAAAAATCAAATACATTACTGTGAGTTCACAATAAGGTTTGTGAGCCGCCATCTTGGACTGGTACAAAATGGCGGCAAATTCAAATATCGAAAAATTCATATCTTTGGTACTATTTATTGGATCCCGATAAAATTTTACACATACATGTACATATATACAATGACAATTTCTGGAAATTTTCAAATTTTTTGATCGGCCGAATCAAAAATGGCGGCTAATTCAAATCTTTAGTCCAATATTCCGGCAAAACGACTGAACGGATCCGAACAAAATTTGGCATGTACATCGAGTATATACCCATTTGGTGCCACTAAATTTTATGTACCGCCATCTTCAACCGTTTGAAAAGTATGGGAAATTCAAGTATGGAAATGTGAGTTACGCGGTCGTGCCTATGGCAGGAAGCGAAGCTTTTCTGCACACAGTAAGACGAGCGCGAAGCGCGAGCACCCGATGATCATGCCGACCACTAACCACCACAAGTTCAAACATATCTTCCCCATCCTCCGGAAAGCTTTTCCGCGGGCCGTAAAAACGATTCGCGCACGCGCTTCCACTCCCGCGTGAATTCTTCCGCGGACTGAATTTCAGCTAAGCTCTTACGGAGGCTCTGTCACCTTCTCTCGCGCGCTTCACCGAATTTCACCTTCCGTCTTATTTTATCTCTTTCGATCTCTCCTCTCCTTCAGTCGCGATACTTACAATTGGCCGTAGGAGAACAGCCTCGCGAACGTAACAGCGAGGCTAGAGCGATCGCGGAAGAACGTAGGCAAGGGAACGAGAAGGTAACAAAGAAAAGGGGAGACGGGGGACGCTCCGACGCAAAACTAGAGCGTCGCGAAAGACGAGCACCGGGATGGCCGCTTGAGGTAGTCGAAGGGAGGAAAAAAGAGGCCCTAGCGACGAGAGTGGAGCAGAGGAACGCGAAAAGGAAGAATAAGAATGGAGAGAGGGATGGATGGAGTGTTGAGAAATCGTTGGGAGCGAAGAAGCGAACGAGGAAGGAAGAGAAAGATCGAGATGTGCTGGTGGAGAAGAAGCTTGCAGGAGAATGGAGGATGAGAAGAAATCTCGAGGATTCGATGCGGAGGGATCGAAGTTTCAGGACAATGCCTGTAGGTGGGTGGGTGGGTTGGGTAGATGGTAGGCGGACGAGAGAATTCCCGGGTCAGTAGTTGCTCGTCCACCGGCAGAGAATATCGGCGTGGGGCCAGGAGAGACCGGAGAACCGAGCGACGGACCGAGCTGGGGGATGAGAAGGCGAAAGAGGTGGAGGTGGAGGTGGATGCGGGTGGTTGAAGGAGGGATGAACGGGGGTGGATGGTGCTTGGGTAGCAGGGGGATACTTAAACGCGGCGTGCAGAGCAGTAGCGTGGCTCGTGGCGCGCGCGCGGTGGTGACGGCGTGGCGCGGAAGGAGGAGGAGTCGAGCGGAAGGCAAGATCCGGGGCGAGGGTGGCGGAGGGTGAGAGGGTGGGAAACGAGGAGATGGGGCGGCGGATGGAACTAGCGATGCGGAGGTGGAGGCAGAGACGGCGGCGGCGATGCCGAGGTGCGGGGGCGGAAGAGGCGAGAGCGAAGCCGGAGGCAGCGAAACGGAAACAGGCAGCCTCCGCTCGCGAGCGCCACGACGTTTCCAAACGCCTCGCGCGCTACCGGGTGGCCTCGAGGAAGCGACGCGAATTTTTCTCTTTCGCGAATCTACTGTCTTGGGAATGGCAGGTGGGATCTGGAGGAAATTTTCCATGCCGAGTATTACGACATTCGCGAAAGATGAATTTCTGAAAATCCAGTAGAGGAGAAAGAAAGAAAGAAATATATTTGTTAATGCATTGAGACCGTGGGTCCCATAAGACATCACTCACCAAAAAATACAAACATAAGCAACGCAACATACAAAAATTGTGCACAAACGCTCAAACCAAGGTAATATAACCTAAAACTAAAACTAAAATACACAAAATACACTAAAAACAATCAAACTCAGCACCCAAAAGAAAAACATATAATTTAGCAGAGAACTCCCCAGGCGACCGAGCACCACGCACACCATCCGGAAGCAAGTTCCACCGATTAGCCGCGGTAGCTAGAAAAGAATGTAGCATAGCATCCGTCCTACAAGAAGGCAGCACAATATCTCCAGCACGAGAACGCGTCGCATGCGCACGCACCTCAGGCACAAAAAGAAACCTCTTAAAGAGAAAAGTAGGACGCCTATGAAAAATAATATCAAAAGTTCTACGGCAAACGATATAATTCCTCTTGCGATTTGCAGTGAGCCACCCGAGATGCTCCCGATGAGGAGAAATGTGCTCAAATCTACTGACATCCATAACAAAACGAATGCATCGATTCAAGACCCCATCCAAGATGCTATTGCCCTCAAGAGAGAAAGAGAGAGAGAGAGAGAGAGAGAGAGAAGAAAAGAAATGACATTCAATGCCTACGTTTCCCCAAGGGTGCCGAAAAAAAAAAACTACACGTAGTACTAATTGTGCAAGACGTCTGTGGATAAAGGGCCACTGCCTTCCAAACGAAAATACAGGTTCAATATATAATTTATATATATAGAAAAAAAGAGACGAGCAGATCAAGAGGAGAAAAGAACGTAAGTTACGCGTGAAAGAGGACGCAAGCGTCTATTTCGTGGCTTGCTCTATTCGATGAAAATATCATTCGTATCCGTCAAACATGACATTCGATGGCATTTGTTAGAAGCGTCAACTTCGTGAATGTTTCGCGGCTTTAATATGTGTCTGAGAAGAAAAATATTTCACATTATGTTAGTTTGACATAAATACTACTAAATAGGCTTGAATTGATTTCAGTCTAGAAATTGTTGAAAAATTGATTTTCTTTCACTTTTCGAAATTTCTGGCCCACTGTGCCTTCCCCCCCCCCCCCCCCGACTCTTTAATCTCGACGATCGGACGCACGCGTTCCTCCCCTCGGCCCCTCAGACCTTCCAGGCACCATTCACGAGGTTCACCCCCTCGGCATCCTCGCTATCGCCTATTCATTAATGGCGTAAATGGCAAGTGACAGCTGGCGCGTTGTCAAGTCCCGGTGCAGTGGTGCACGCGCCCGCCCACAGTCCACGCGTGCGCGCATGTCCGACCGCGTGTCCGTCCGTGCGTGGATAAATAAGCGTTCGAGGCGCGCGCGCGCGCACGCACGCATGGGTAGAGAGGCGTCGTGAGTGTGCGAGAAACGAAGGGAGTCGAGTCTGTGCACGCGCACTTCCAAAATACGGAAGTTGGTGCACATGCATCGACACTCACACGTTTGCACGCGTGCACGTGGCATGGTCCGCCCGAGGGGCGCGCGTATATCTCTTTAACGCCTCTAATATCTTTAATGCCCTTCGTCTACGACCACCAGGGTGTCCACTGTTATGGGGTGACTACAAGCGAAAGAAGTGCGACGGATAGGATGAACGTCAGTTTTAAGACACACGTTGGCTTTATGTTGTGAAAGCACGCAATAACGTATTACAAGTTATGTACAGCGGAATTGAGTAATTATCTGGTGGCGAGTGAACAAGCGTAAGGCATTTGAGGGTCGTGAGAAATTGGTATTTTAATTTAGAGCTTTAATAAAAAGAAATTCGTCGTCTACCTTATTACCGTATACAGTAAATTTGAGTAGGGTTGAAACAGAAATCTTCTTGGATCGAACAAATATCAAAATTATCCTCGCTCGCGATAGGTCGAGTAATCTACCGTGGACTTTACGTGCGCTCGGTAAGGAAAAGCGAGGAAGTGATCGGTACTGTTGCGCAAGACTACGATGTACTTAATTGGACTCCCGTCACGCTATCGTGCCCGACGTGAAATCTTCGTGCCGTTAACTGTGTCGTAGGGCGCGTGATTTTCTTGCCCCTCCTGACATCTTCAGCGGTCCACTGTCGCAACGCATCTTTAACGATCTCCTGCGAGGCTTTCATTGACGCGCGAAACAGATATCGTCCTTTTGCGCGGTGCACGTTATCAAACCGCAGAGCGCTGTGAATTTCCTTGCCACCGGTCGCCTACTGCGTTTTAACACATTGACTGCCACGTCAGCTTGAATTTTGCTAACTGTTTCGTTAATTATCTAAAGCGTTAATTATACTTACAGATGCCTCTTTCGATCATTTACAAACAGGCACTACCGTCACCCGAATTTAAGTGACCTGGCAGTTAAATTGTTAATGCAGTTCCTCTGGCGGGCTCGACGTGTCTATCGATTACTGGAAGTTACAAGAACGGACGCAGGTATGGTAAAGGTAAGATTTCGTTGCGACGTCTGGCGTTCGCGGCTGACCACTGAGACTTAACACGATAATGTGGAAGAAACGAACGAGAAATTCATATATCTTTACTAATAAAGGCTCCTATTAGGGCAGACGACTACAAAACAAAAATGTACAATGTAACCAAAACGAATTGATTCGTCGTGTAAGCTAAAATCTGCAAGTAAACAATCTTTGCAAACAAAAACGTAATAAGTACGCAACATAAAACATAAATCAAGGGTAAACGGCACTTGTGAAAAAGTAACAATGACAATGGAAATAACGATGAGTTGAGACTAGACACGCGATGAAACAACTAAGTACTCGTACAGCAATGCCTTAAAAGCCAATAGGTCTTTTTGGATACCCTAGCATTACAGGGCAGGGCATTCCAGGGAGATACTTGCCGTCTTCAAGAGAAGTCCCACTCAATCTATAGCAAACTAGAACGAGATTAAGAGCGAACACAACGATCTTCACATATACAGGGTGTTGCGAACACACACACGGCAGTAGATCGGGTTGCCTATTCATAAATCTGCAGGCGCTCGTTCTGCTGACCGGCAAGAGAGCGTGGAGGGGAGCAGCTTGCCGATCTACTGATGCTAGATGGCACTGGACGAGGCTGGGGGGTTGACGTTCTCGATTCATACCCCGTCTTTATATTAACCGCACGTCAATTATATCGAATGCACTTTACCGACCGGTAAACTTTTTGAACTGCTTTTTTGCTAAGCAGATTGATAGACCGGTCGGTAAGTGTTGGGGACAAAAAGCCGATTAATAGTTTACCGGTCGGTAAAGTGCATTCGATATAATAGAAGTGCGGTTAATATAAGGACGAGGCACGAATCGAGAGCGTCAACCCCTGAGCCTCGTCTAGCGCCACCTAGCACCAGTAGATCGGCAGGCTGCTCTCCTCCACGCTCTCTTGCCGGTCAGCAGAACGAGCGCCTGCAGATTTATGAATAGGCAACCCGACCTACTGCCGTGTATGTTTTCGCAACAGCCTGTACGTATTATCGATATTATCGAGACAAAGTCTCATTTTCAAGCTGCACCGTCTACGAACCAACCAAGACATTAATCCACTCGACTTTCAAAATCTCAATAAAATCGAAAACCCACGACAAAATGATCGTACAACTAAAAAATCTAATCGACCCTCTGAACACGTAACCCCCAATACCACGCACCACCTTACAATCGATATTTTCCGATAAATCTTCACCGCAGCTTACCGCGTCTTACGCTCTTGCGAGGTCGCTTGTGCGTGTGCGTTGCGACGAAGGAGGGAGAAGAGCGGTGGCGCGTCGCTACGAGAACTGCGGGGACGCTTTCGTGGAGTAGTAGGCTTTATATTTATCGCGGCAATAAGGCGACTCGACGCCGGGCGTCGTCGGCGTCGTAGTCGCCGTCGTCGTCGTCAGAACGACGAGAGCGGGAAGGTGAGACGAGAAAAACGAGAAGGGAAGAGGAAGCGAGAAGGAAAATGAGCGTCGAAGAAGAGAAGGGTTGGACGTTGGGGACCGAGGGGACGTTTGAGGGGTGTAGGAGGGTGACGAGGGACGGGAGGTAGTGGCGGCCGGCGTCGTTGGGACAATCGGTGGCCGTCGTTAACGGTAACGACGCGCCGTCCAATGCCGTCGGCACTCTCTCCTTCTCTCTTTCTCTCTCTTTCTTTCTCTCTCCTTCTCTCTCCTTCATTCACCCTGCACTCTCTTCTTGCATCTCCTTCTCCATCGTCTCCATCTTCTCCTTCCATCCACTCGCCCGACGCTACGCTCCCGACGCCTCGAACCTTCTCCGTTCTTCCTCCACCCTCCACGTCGCTCCTACCCCCAGCACACTTCCCTTTCTTCCACCCGTCTCGGGATCCTCGAGTACGCGCACCATCGTCTGGAGACCGAACTCTACCGGGTGTGCCACGGATTTCTCCTACTCTCCAGAAAAATTTCTACGTAGAAGTTGTCTGGTTCCTTTTCTTTCTTTTATTACGATAGAGACCTACGTTCACGCGAGATACGGCGAAAGATATTACATTTGGCGTAACGGTTTTTGATCATTGCGAATTTATTCCTCGACGCTTGAGGTAGTCGATGCGAGGTGAGAAAGTTGGGAGGACAAGAGAATCGCAGATGAGTTTTCTGTTTTTTTTTCATCGTTCAAGTTCGGCGAAGCGTCGATTATTATACTCGATTAGAAGCATTAGGGTCTTTCTTGACAGACACGAGCGGAGAGAGTGAGACGGAAGGTTGAGCAAGGGGGTCGATGATGAGTCGCAGGATGGTAAAGGTTATAAGAGGGTGCAGGCGGGCGCTGGGGGATGGGTCCTGTTTGTCCGGCACCTGCCCCTCTTCGCGCACCCGCGCGAGCCCCGCAGCTCCCCTAATCCCATCGTGACGCACGTGCGTGCGTGGCCTTCCAGACCCCACGCGGTGTTTGCACAATGCTCTTTACCTCACTCTTTCATCTCTCTCTCTCTTTCTCTCTCTCTCTCTCTCTCCTTCTCTGTCTCTATGCTTCTCTCTACATTTCGCTCCGTTCACGATCTCTACCCTCCTCGTGCTCGCTCTTCCGAACCGCGAACGCGAGCGCTCACCCCCAGCGCTCTCGTGCCTTCCACCATCGGGAAACCGATAGAAGGAAATTCTGGTCAAATCGATCGCAGCTTAAACGAGAAGCGAATCGTTCGGTCGACCTCAACGACACTTTTAGCTTCCGTTTCGCAAGGTGCGAGTATGTCCTGTCGAACTTTTCGTCGCGAACTTTCGCGGTTCCTATTCTAGTGGAGTTCAAACAAGAGCAAAAGAAGATATTCTCAGGTCAAATGGCGTCTCTTGAAATTCTCACTTTACCAAGAGAGTCGTTCACTTTTTCTAAATCGTTCTTCAAGAATGTTCTCCACCTCTCTCTCCCTCTCCGTCTTCTTCTTACTATCGACCCTTCGTCTCTCCTTCCGAAATAATCACCGTAGCAGACACCGACGATTATATAGTCATTAGTCCGACGGGCTGTGCTAGTCACGGGCATCTAGATGAGAGCAAATCACTTTTCGCAAGAGGAGAAGGGCGCTAGCGGTGGTTCGGAGGCGGAGAGTAGAAGGGCGAGCGGCAAAGGAGAGGGGATTTGAGGGGAGGACGAAGGGGAGAGGTTTGAGAGCCGTAGCGAAGTAACGAGCCGCAGCGAAACCAATGCAGGCGTTAAGCGGATGCGCGGGTGTGCTCAGAACGCACACTCGTAAACACACGCGCACGTACACACGCGCGCGTACAACAAACAAACACATGCACTTAGAATTCAAGCTCTCGGCAACGAGACGAGACGCGGCGGCAAGTACAAACGCAGGCACGCGTGCGATCCTTCCACCCATCCGTCCGGCCGTCCGTCCGTGAAGCCCGCGTGCGGTTTCGATTTCATCTCGTTTGCCGCTCCGGCACGTGTCGCTCCGCGTGCGCGTGGGCCCTCGCCCGTTTCTCGCTTTGGGGGGCTCAAATTAATATCGCCGAAAGACGCCACCGTCATAAATAATGACCGTGGGGTGCGAAGGGTGGAATGGCACCGGAGCGAAGACGGTGGAAGGGTGACGGAAGGCGGAAGCGCGCACGGCCGAGAGAAAGGGTGGGCCGAAGCGACGAGGCGCCTCTGGCGCCCGACTTTTAAAGGGCGCCTTCCCATTGTGCGCGTAGGCAGGCTCGAGTGCGCGTGGAAGGGTATGAGTGTGCCTGAGTGGAGAATGCATTAGGTTCAACGGTATATCCTTCGGACGGGACGGTAAGATAATTGTGACGTTCGAATTAAGGGGGGAAATTCATGTAAATCGAAATGTTTTGACGATTTTTTTTTTTTTTTTGCTTAAAAAATTTTATCATCTGTAGAATATGCTCACGAAATGCGGAATTCAAATTCGAACTCTGTGTTTATCTGTGTCATGCGTAGTGCATGTTAAACCGCGTCTGCACTGGGCGAACGAACAGTGAACGAACACCGAACGGGACAGAGGCCAGGACAGCCAAAAAAAAGGAGATGCCAGCTCAAATGGACGAAATGGCTGAAGAAGAAGGTATAATGTACGGGCCCGGCATAGCAGACTAAGCATTATATTATGTTAAGCCGACTAAACACTATTTTTTCGTATCAAAAACTTTAAACGAGTTTTTCTCCAAACACGTATTTTCGCGCGCCGTGCAATGTAGCTCAGCGAGTTTTTCACGGATTTAGATCAAACTTGGCAGAAATACTCTTTAACTTATTGGCTATTGCATGACGTTTCGCTTTTTTTTTCAAATTTTGAACACTATTTTTTACCAATTCTTTATGGGAAAAAATGTTGTTTTCTTTTAAAATGTTCCCCAATTTTAACAAAAAAAAAAAAAATTTCCTTTTCTCTCCGTCATGCAAAGCGTATTTACATATTTTAACCAAAAAAATTCGGTTTTTTAAGTTTAGACAAGATTTGAGACCGCTAGCCTGCACGGCGCAAAAAGTAGGTCCTGACTTCGAGCAGCTGTAACGCCGCCATTTGGAAATATTTCTTGATGAAAAAATTTGGGGAAATTTAATAAAACGTATTCTATTAAATACACTTTAATTCATTTTTATACATCCCACGAGTTGTCTGCAATAAATTCTTGAAAAAGCGTGCGTTTACATGTATTTCCCCCCATAACCCACTGACGTTCTCGTTTTGTCAAGATACCTTTCAGAAATACTCTGTTTCTTTTTCAAATTTCGTTTTCCTGGGGTGGGAAACGAGGGACGAAGCAAAAGCTTGCAAGGGGTAATTAATACAGTTTCCACATCACTGGAACCAGTGTTGTTCCAACCGTGAACGTTTTGCGTACTGGATCGACAACTCGAGAAGTACCGGATTTCGGTAATTAGTACCAACATTTTATTTTAACAAGCTTTTTATGAAAATGAACGTTAAAATACGCTGTAAACGTGAAAAAACCAATAAAAAAGTACTCGTGCTGTGTTTTATGCTAAATTACTGAAAATCCCTCGATCGAACAAGAATGTAAAGTCTGCGCCAACATCTCATTACATGAAGAATATATTGGAACTTGTAGATCGGTACCAGTTTTTTCAGAGGGATGCCAACATTCCAAAGCAGTTTAGAGAGTACCAGATATGGTACAAAAATATCAGTTTGAACAACCCTAACTAGAACATGCGTAAATTCGACGGTGGACTATTGTAAGAAGCGCGAAGATAACAGCGAAAATGCTGACTTTAAAGATATTCCTACTCATCGAAATCTAAACGGAATACTTTCTATTGTAATCGAATTATACAAAGAATATTCCGCGCGTTTACGAGGATGCTGCGAGAGTAGACTCAGACAGCCATCGTAGAACGAGAAAGAGAATAGGATAGACAACCTCTACGGAATGAGGACGATGAAAGGAGAGCGGCGGAAGAAAGGAGGTACGAAACGAACGAACGAGAGACGAGGACAGGCTGGAGAAGAAACGAGAGCGCACAGACGAGGAACTCGAAACGAGGAACGAAATATATCGTCCGGAGGTCCGATTCGTTTGCGAGCGGACGAGCCGAATCACGAGACTCGGTGGTTCGTGCGTGTCTCTGTCCTTCTTCTTCTCTTCGCCTCCTCTCTCTTGGCTCTCTCACTTCACCTCCCTTCTCCGTGAAACCTCCAAACCAAAAGGGGAGTTCGGAACGAGCTCTGCGGCAGGACGCCGGTGTCACATTTGTATCTATCTGTACGTTCTCTCCGGCGGACGTATGTAGACACGGGCATATACGGACACGCAGAATAACGCACACGTGCGCACGCACTATTCTTCCTCCGTGTCACCACCGACATGAGGCCAAGCCGCACGTGCGGCACCACGCGACACGAACGGACAGGTGCGCCGGGGTGGCGCGCTACCGAGAGTAGGATGGTGGGAGATAGAGCGAGGAAATAAAGGGGTTGAGAAGTGAAGGGACTTCCGAGCTGAACACCGCGACGCGTCTGTTCGACGTCGAATTAGCGCTTAGCGGAAGGCGATAACGTCGCTCGGGTTCAGTCACCTTCGGATCCACCGTCGATTCGTCGTGGTCGTGGTCGTTGTCGTTGGTGGTGGTGATGGTAGATGCGATTCTAGTACGATATACGAATTAAAGTTCACATTGTCGCGGTTAGAATACCATCGGAGTCTCTCGAAGATTATAAACAGTATCGAGCATACGTCGACGGTACGGTAAAGTCCGACGCCTTCCACGCCTCAGCCCTTAAAAGCACGAATTTCTATTCGAAAATAAAAAAAATCCATGGAGCCGAAGCAGAAGGAAAGACGGATGATTTGTAACGGTATTTATTACGATTGGTATCGAAATTCATACTTAAGCATTTGAGGGTTAAACAAAAAGACGATACTCCTTTTCTTTCTTCGGTAGATCCACGCGCACCGCGGGAACTATCGGGGATAGTCCGGTTTAATTAGCGAACGTTTTAAACTCCTTTCAGGGTGGATGAAGACGAGGGGATGGTGCAAACCCCTGGTTCGGGGTTAGGCGAGGAAGGACGAGGCGACGCTGTGCGGTAGATCGGACGCGATACTCCGTAGGAAAGGGGTGGAGGGATGGTAGAGAGGGAGGAAGGGATGGAAAAGGAAGAAAAAGAAGAGGGAGAAGGAGGCGAAGGAGGCCGAAGACTACGTCGACGTTTTTCCCCAGGGCTACGCCACGACGAAGCGCTCTTCTTTCTCTCTCTCTCTCTCTCTCTCTCTCTCTCTCGCTTCTCTTCTCTCGCTCGCTCGCTCTCTCGATCTCTCTCGGTCGCGATTCCCCGAAACTTCGCTCGCCGGAATATCGCCAAGTGAGAGTCGCCCTTACGGCGAGAGAGCCGGGTGAGACCGGAGATTCCGAAACGTTCGAGCGCCCACCTCCGAGCTCCCTCACCCCCGGAATCTTCTTTGCTCGAGCCATTCCAGACTCGAGCTTGGGAGGCGCGCAGTTAGGCGGTAGCCAGAGGAGACCCTCGCCGCGCGAATATAACGGGTGACTCGAAGAGTACCGGACCGCGAGGTTTCAGAAAGTTTAATACATAGCGGAGGGAAGGATCTTTTAATTGTGCAAGGAAAATGGCGAGGGTCCAGGTGATTTTGAAAGACGAGTAAATAATAAGGAATTGTAGGAATTCTTTAAAAGATTCTCGATCAATTGGACAGCACGAAGGACGCCGATCAAATGTGTCATTTACTACGTATAATTCTCCATAAGAAATAATCACTAGTCGATCATCCATTGATTCTAGTCGGACGAACTTCCAACCATCGATTCAATTTCGACGTAAAATTCCAATCGACTGTAAATCTTCCTTCAATGACATCTGCAACGATCGCTTTTGTATACATTTAAAACATTTCCAAATCTACGACTTTTCTGTCGCGTCCAAGGGGCGATCCGGGGTCACGTCGTTTACGTGCGTTCTTCACGGACGACCCGTTAGCTCGTTTCGTCGGAAAGGTAGCGAGAGAAAAAGGGAGAGACGGGGAAAAGAGAGAAACGGCGAAGAGCGTGGAGGAAGAAGGAGGTGGATAACGAGCGGGGTCGGTGGAGAGAGAGCGAAGCTTTTGCCGGCGCGCGAGAGAACGAGAAAAGCGAGAGAGAGAGAGAGAGAGAGAGAGAGAGAGAGAGAGAAACTCGGGGAAGCCCGCTTGCCGTGGAAACGGGGTTGCGACTGTGGAGTGGCGATATATACGGCAGTCGTGAGGGATGTGCTGCCTCGGATCGTGCGCCTCGCTCTCTCTTTTTCTCTCTCTCTCTCTCTCTCCCACGTGCTTCGAGCCTCACCCTCCACCGTCGTCTTCCGCGTCGTTCCTCCTCCTTCGCTTCGAAACGAGCCCGAGAGAGGGAAGGAGAAGCAAAAAGAGCGCGCCAGACGCGGCGCGCGCTAGCGACCAACGAGGGTGGGCAGACCGAGAGGGGAGGATGGTGGCGCGTTGCACGGTGGATGGAGAAAAGTAGAAATGGAGGAGGAGGTAGAAAGGAAGAGCGAGAAAAGCGGAGAGCGAACCAGATATATATATATAGAAAGAGTAAGAGAGAGAGAGAGAGAGAGAGAGAGAGAGAGAGAGAGAGAAGGAGGAGCACGGTGCCGGCGTGACATCCGTATCCATCTGTATGCCGACCTGACGCGGGAACGTCGCGCGCTCGCTTTTACGCGCTCCTCTTTCCGCACACCCACGAAAGCGAGGAGTAGGGTGAGCGCGAGCGGGCGAGTGAGTGTCGGCGGCAGAGGCGCCGCCAGCGACGGAGGAGGATGAGGAAGTGGCGAAGGAGGAGAAGGTGGAGGAGGAAGAGGTGGAGGTGGTGGCGGCGGTGGGATTCGAGGCTGCGGTATGACGTGACGCCGTGGCGAGACTCGAGAGTGAAGGAGGGAGCGCGAAGAGGGATGGAGAACGAGAGAGAGAGAGAGAGGCAGCAGAAGAGAAGGACAGAGAGAAACTATGCGAGAGAGGCACGGATGTGGACGGAGGTGTATAGAGGTGGATGTGTGCGGTAGTTTTGAAGGAGCCTTGAGAGTCGAGCCGTGCACGAGTTCGTGCCGAGGGTGAGCGGAAAGGAAGCCAACGGGCGTTGAGAGGAGCGGGGTGGAGAGGAGGTGGAGGAAGGGGGAGGACGAGTCGACGCTGATGGAGGAGGACGAGCCGGCGGTGGAAAAGGAGGTGGAGGAAGCGGAAGAGAAGGTGGAGGTGGTTGAGAGCGGTGGATGCCTCGGTGGCTCCGTGTCGGGCTCGATAATACCCGAGGACTCGAAAGGCTGGTCCCGACGCCGTGAGCTTCGTGGACGAGCGAGAGGAAGAGGGATGGATGAGAGTGAGAGCGACGAGGAGGACGAAAGGGAGGCGGATGGAAAAGTGGCGGGAGTGGACGGGGGAGGATGATACGCCAGGCTGATATCTGCTTTCGAACCTGGATCGATGGTAGACCCGTCGGTAGAACGGCATCGAAGGCCATTGGCCACGGCTGGATAAGCCCAGGAAGTCCTAGTCGAAGTCTGAACCGAAAGATAATGACGGGGTACTGGGGTGTCTTCGGGCGTGCTCGTTGTCCTTCTCGTCCTTCTCGTCCTTCTCCTCGTCCTCCTCCACCACCTCCTCCACCTCCTCCTCCTCTTTTGTTAGTCGCAATCGTCGAGGACGAATCGAGCGTAATTCCAACTATCGAGAGACGAAGGATCCGCCGCGAATAGGTCCTTCACGCGCGTCATCCTGCTACACGAACATTCGCGCCGCCTCGTGGTTTTATTCGACGCCGTAAAAACTTACGTGTCGGCGGATAAACGGCCGACTCGGTCGCGGGCGAAGCCCTTCCAACGAAATCGCGCGCGCGTAGTCGCGTGAGAAAACCACGTGGATAAGTAGCTACGACGTTGCTGTGGGCGGACGAGTAGCACGGACCGACGCATTAGGTAGTTCTCGCTTTTCTCGTGACGATTCGCGATTCAATGGGGCGGAGAAGTTTCGCAGAGATTACAGGATGGATTGGTCGGTTTCTAATAGTAATTCTGACGATGCTATTTCCTACGACTGACGAATCTTACGAAGCTCGTACCTATTGTTCCAATCGGAGTAAAATTCACGGATATTTGTCAAAAACAAGTGAATTAAAAATCAACGTAGGCAACTCCGACTCGAAGCGCGCGCCAAGATCATCCGCTCGGACGCGTGCCCTCGCGCAACGAATGCAGATGCATCGAAGGGAGAGAAGCGAACGCGACGAGCGAGAGGGACAAATGAGAAAGGGAGGTGAACGAAGAAGAGAGAAGACTCGGTCGAAAAATGCGAAGGTCTGCTACACGAGGTAGGGCGGATATGAAGGAGGACGAGGGTGGCCAAGAGCCCGAGCTAACGGCTCTCGTAAAGCGTGGGGCGTAAGTCTCCGATCCATAACCCACCCCCTCGTACGTTCGACTCGAAGCCCACCCTTTTCCACCGATCCTCCTTCTCCTCGTCATCGTCGGTAGCGCGGCCCGCGTCGCAGGGACTTTACCGCCGTGCTCGCCAAGGGTGAGAGAAAGAGAAAGAGGAAGATGACGAGCGAAAGGAGCAGAAGGAGAATAAGAGACGGAGAATGGAAGAAGCGAGTAGAAGGAGGACGCGTCCTGTCTCCGCCACGTTCTCGTCCTCGTTGTAACGGAGAGGGTGCGGACGAGGGGGTTGAAGGGATGAAACCAGGAACGACGAAGAGGAGGATGAGAAGTACGAGATGAGAAAGAGGGCGACGAGAAGGGGTGATCCTACCCCGTATTACGTGCCAGCTACGCGCCGTGCCTGATTAAGGATCCTGCAGGGGGTTTGCCTGCACGGCGTCAGCTCGTTTTGCACCCCCCACCCTCCACGTCGGAGGCGAGCGACGATTCCTTCGTCTCGACCTTCCACGACGATCCTCTCCACGTCGACGAAGATTCCAACCACCCTGCGTCGATGAACGCGTACCTAGCCACCTAGATAGGTAGATCCACTCGCTTCGGTCCCGTCGCCGAATAAAGGCGGCGCGCTCATTGAATTATGTAAACGTGGCTGGAATTCCGCGATACTTAATCCAAGGTGGAAGTCTGACGGCGCATGGTGAAGTACGGCCTTAACACGGAACGAGGGAGGTGTACTGCGAGTAGAGCTGCTGGTTGAAAGGGACGAAGAAAGGGGTGGAACGTTTGGATAGGCCGCGAGAACGGATAAGCTCGCGAGTAGGAAATTCGAAGGGACTCGTGAGACGAACGGTTCAACCGGAGAAGAGAATTGCGATGAAAAATATGGAAGCTCGCGCGAAATGAATTAAATTGAGCGCGAGTAGTAATAGCGACGAGGAATTCCTCGTGAGTCTGGTGACCGAAGGCAATCGAGGCTTCCGTTGCTTTCGAAAAAAGCTGAACGTCGAAAGTGGAACTGAGAGGTTTAATATTTTTCGCGGAGCCGAGAATAGAGGTAGAGTGGGGTAGGTTAAAGATTCGATGAAGTGAGAGGGAAGGATCGAGATGAGTAACGAGGGAGAAAGAGGACGCAAGAGGGGTCGTAGGATAAAAACGGGCCAGAAGAGGTGCCGAATAATCAATACGGTCGCCAAGTCGTTAATTCCAATCGCCAACGATCACGCCCCTGTGCAGCACTAAGCATAACTTGGAGGGTGGCCGAGAATTCCATCCGGAGCTCTTCCTCTCTCCTTTTAACTTTCTCGAGACCTTTTTCTCCCTCGAGCTTATTCTTTTTTCTCTCCCCTCGACCGTCACGATCCTCCTCACGGAGTCCTCGTCTTTTTTATTTTTTCCTCGCTCCACGTTCGGAAGAAACCTTCCTCCGACGGCGAAAGAGAAGGCGGAGAACTAGCTGGAAGAGCGAGTACGAGAAGGAAAAGTGAGACGGAGAAGGAGACCGAGAGTAAGATATCCTCCTCGATAATTATTTCCTCGGACGCTCGCTCTTCCGTAGACTTCACTGGGCTCCGCGGAAATGTTCGAAGCGAACGACCGAGCTGCTTTCACGCGATACGTACAATTTAAGCGAGTAGATCTGTGGTCGACGAACGTGTCGTTTTTACGAATTCGGACGATTGTAAACGTAACACTTTTAGACGCGAGTGCACCGAGTCTATTTCTTTTACATATTGTTCTTCACTTTTAGTTCGACGGTAAGCCGTTGTAGAAGTAGAGAGAAGAGAAAATTAATCCTTTAAATTATCAACGGTGATAATTGTTCTAAGCCTCCAGAGCAATTATCTGTCATTGACTCTCCTCCGTTGACGAAAAAAACAATTTCTCGTGCTTTCAATCAAACTTCTGCGTTTCCTCGACAATTTCTCGATAACTTCCTTCCTGACAACGTAATTTCTTTCTTCTTTTCTTTCTCAGACGCAACTATAAGTCGCTACTTTCGCAAACAATCTTGAAGGTATCGCGGATCCGAAGAGAGAAACTAAGAACGGGATGCGAGGCTGAAGAAGAAGGAATAAGAAGGGGACGAGACAACAAACAAAAAAATCGCGTCACCGTCGCGTCGTTTCGTCATCCTCGAGGGTATCCGTGGAGTAAGACGCGAATAGCCAGGCACTCGCACCTACTCGCTCTCTCTCGCTCTCTCTCTCTCTCTCTCTCTCTCCATGTCTCGATCCTCACACAGACCCACGTACACCAAAGTTGGAAGCAGCGCGCGTGACTTTAACTTGCACACTTAACGGTGTACATGCTCATGTGTACATAGCTGCGTACTTTACGCGGTCGAACCCTCCTGGGGGTTTATAGGAGAAGGAAGAGTGGATGGGAATCGCGAAGGATTAGGCGCGAGAGGAAGAGGACGAGGACGGAGGAGAAGTCGAAGACGACGACGGATAAAAAAAAGCAGTATAAGCTGCGAAGATGGAGCGAAGAGGAAAGAACAAGTACGGCGGAGACGACCGAGAAGGAGGAGGAAGAGGAAGACTGCGACGCTCGTAACGAGTCCCTCCCGGTCGTCGAAATGGGCTCTTGGCCGCCTGGATCGCCGTGGGATGTAGGCCCGGCGAGCGAGGAAATGGATGGCGTGGAAGGAGGTGGAGAAAAAGGAAGAGGAGGAAGAGGCGACGGAAGCGAAGAGCGAAGAAGAGGGTGAGCTGGTCGTCGGTGGGCGAGCTCGTGCCTGAGAGGAAAAGGAAGAAGGACTGGGTGTGTGCGTGTGTGTGCGTGTGAGAGAGAGAGGAAGAGAAAGAGAGAGTGAGTTGAAGGAAGAGAGAGAAAAGAGAGTATATCTAGAGCGAGAGGGAGGATACGATCGGCGAACCGCGCTGCGCGTGATAAATAACCGAGCGCGGCGGCTCCCGCTGCTTCTCCTTCCACTTGCTCCTTTTCTTCTTCTTCTTCTTCTTCCTCTCTCTTTCGGTTGCTCTTGCACCCCCTCCCTTTCGTCTTCTCCCTATTTCTCACGCTCACCCCAACTCGCTCTCGCCTCATCCCTCTCGCTCGGCCATCCTTCATTTCGTCCTCTCGTTTGCCTCAGCCGCCGGCACTCTTCCTTCTCTCACCTTTTCTCCCTCTTCCTACCTTTCTTCGTCGGTCGCCCCAGCGAGGATCCTCCGTCGTGTCGTCGAACGTCCGTCGCCGGCTGAGAATCGTCGCGCTTACAGGACGTCCCAAAAGGCATTTTGCATTTGTATACCACCGCCCTTCAGAATCCATTTGGGATTCCGAGAAATTCTTGCGCGACGTGCAATCTACTCCGGATCGCGAGATTCTGCGCATTACGAGTGATTTTTAAAAAAAATAGTTCTCATGCACGGAATAAAAAGAGATTCTACTTCCGCGATAAAAATATTTGCTTTTGCGAATTTTCGGAAACTCTGTAGACTCTATTGGTATTTCGAATTACTCACGGTGACTCGATGAAACGCGAGATCCATGCCAAAAGGAGCCTAAAGTGTCCAAAAGTCGAAAGCGCGTCTATTTCTATGCGAAAACGAGTGGTCCAATCGTCGAGCGCCGATCTGCCTTGGGCTCGTGGTTAAGGTGGAGCCGAGAGATTCGATAGGAATCGAAGATCTTGCCGCGGCTCGACATCGACGGAGAATCCCGAGGAGGGAGAGAACGAAGGTGAAAAAAAAGGAAGGAGAAAAAGGGAAGATTCGTGAATCGAGATGGAAGGAAGCACGCGGGGGGTGGACCGAAAATGTTCGCCTCGTCCCGTCTCGGCTTCGCCGAAGCGCGTCGTATTTTTTGCCGCTGGCTGTACGCCGGCGTCGCCGAGCGAAGAACGGAAGCGAGAGAGTGGAGAAAGAAAGAGAGAAAGAGGGAGAGAGGATGGTGAAACGGAAAGCGCGCGGTACCTGCGTGAATCGCCGCCAAGCGGCGTGGCGGTGGCGTGGCTGTGGGGTGGCGTGGCGCGATACGGCGCGGCACCGTTTATCGCGCGAGCCTGCCTCCTCTCTCTCTCTCTCTCTCTCTCTCTCTCTCTCTCTCACCTCATCCTCCTCTCGACCCTCTCCCGCGTCGCTTCCACCCTCCTACCGGCTATTCGAACGGCGCCGCTGCGCAACGCGGCACGTATCTACCATCGAGCACGGCAGGAACGAGGCTATTACGCGAGCGAGCTGGTGAGCGCGAGTACACGAGAAGCGAGGAGGCGAGCGCGGGTACACGTGCGCGCGGCCGTTGGGTACAGCGCGCACTTGCCGCGCGAATATATGCGCCGGTAGGATGCACGGGGGACTGAAGAGCGAGAGAGGAGACGAAGATAGAGAAAGACAGAGAGAGAGAAAATTTCCGACACGCGGTGTTGACTCCACCTTCGGACGATTTCGACCGGTTCGTGCCTTCAGGATCAACGAAAAGCTTCGCTAACGCGAGAAAGGATAAAGGCGAGGGCTCGAGGCGCCCGCGTCCGGTGAAACGGGAGAAAAATAGGTAGGATCCATCGTTCTCGGGCGAACGGACCGGCCGAAGCCACTTCGGCGAGAAGGAGCTCGATGGCTACGGAGTGGAAGAACGGGGTGACCCCGGAAACGAGGGCCGACCTCGCGCGCCCCACCGAGTAAAACTCGAAGGCGTGGCGAAGACAATGCGGTGGCGTTCCGAGTGAGCAACGTCCGACGCGCGAACTCCCGCGAGTACGTGTATGGGCAACGATCGGGTCTGACCCGTGCAGCTGGAATCTACTGATACCTACCTCGTAAGGTCGAGTTCTACGTGTAAAAGGTCAAGTTGGATGTAACAAAGCCTTCGTCGACGGGAGTTCCAACGTGCGACGTCATACCACTCTCGCATTTTATAGATTATCTAGTAACCTCGTGCGTAACATTTAGCGCAAGCGGATTCAAGAAAAAAGATGATCGTTAACCGTAGAATCGCGGTGCCTCTACTCACGTGAACGAGCACTTCTGCGCGCTCCCCCGAGGCATCGATAGACGTACCCTGTATAGGTGAACCTTCGCAGGTGACCACAGCTGCACCCAATCGGGTCGCGTAACCAATCACTGTCCAAGCCTCTCGCTAGAATCGAGATTCCAACGATTTTCTTTTTTCCTCCACTCGTGGAGACTTTGCCGCCGCGTATAGCTAAGGCCGCCTCGATGACATTCGTTATAACCCGATACCCCGTTTACGAGCTATCTCTTTACTTGGATCGAGTTCTCCTGCCGAATGTGATACCCTTGAACCGAGTAGGAAGTTGGCGAGAGCTACGCCAAGGGATACGCTCTTTCCACGACGCGCTTAAGTTTCCCGGAACTCGGAGAGCCACGATTAACCCACCAATTTTACCGTGAAGCGTAATTCACCGCGACCGAAGAAAGATACTCGAGGCGAGCGAACACGCTCGAGACCGGGGCTCGAGGGCGAGCGTGTCGCGTTCCGACATCCGTGAAGACTCGGCGCGATGCGCGATAGTGGCGTGTTGCGTTCCGCGCGCGAACACGATGGATCGGCCGCAACGACACGGAGAAGGTGGACACGAGCAGGCCGACTGATTTACCCACGTGACTACCACTACCCACGCCGCTCTCCGTCGCTCGCATCGGCACGTGCTACCCCAGCCGTTTAAAGTGGCGTGGCACGAATAATCGAGTTTCGGGGTGGCTCGTCGCGCATCCGTTCGACAGGACCGTTCGAGCCGACCGCACCACGGGCCTTACACCCAGCCCCGCGCGCCCTTCGTCGCAACCTTCGCTCCCACACCTCCGTCGAAGCCCCTACCTCCCTCCCTCCCTCGTTCACTCCACGCGAATTCTCCGTTCACCGTGGCGCGTCCATCCCTCTTTTGTTTCCAGCTTGACCTCGTCGAACGATCAGCCCGGCTGATTGGCGGCGCGGTAAAACGAACGAAACGAATGTCGGCCCGGCCTCGCTCTCCTCTCATCCTCGTCACCTCCGCACCTGCCGGCACCCTTCACCTCCATCACCTCCAACCCAGAGTTGGGGGCGCCACGCCACCGAATCCGTAGCGTGCACGTAATGAATACGCTTAAGCGATCGCTCTACCCGCGTACGTGTATCCGTAATTATACGCGGGACGCTCGGATCTGCGATTCTACCGATGTGTGGGCACACATGTACGAGGGTGGTGAGGTGCGATGAGAGAGCGAAGGGCGCTTCTGGACGTTGAGAGTAGAGGGTGGAAGAGAGACGGAGGTAGATGAGCGAGATGGGGCGACGTGGGTACGTGTTACGTATCGCCTGGTTGAGTGTATGCGCGTTGCCTGTATCGCAGGGTGCGGAACGTTTGAGCGTGGCGAACGAGGGCGGCGAGGTTCAGGGCCGTAGCCACGGGGAACGAGGCTAATTCAATGGATGCCACCGACGTGGCTCGTGCTTTTCACCGTGTATCTCTCATCTCGCTTTTCTCTTTCTCCTTCTCTTCGTTCTCTTTCTTCTTCTCGTTCGACGTGCCTCGGTCTTCTTTGCGTCCACCTCCACCACTTCGTTCTCGCGCATCCACCACGTCACCCCGTGCCACCGCCTACCTCCTTCCCCTCCCAGCCCACCTCTCTCGCTCCGCTCCTCACGTTCCTTGCCTCGTTCAGCGTAATTAATGAACGACTTGGCGTCGCAAACAACCCCCTACCACTTCTCCTCGTTCCGCCGAGTCCTTCGCCGTGGGTCGGGCGCATGACTTCCACCCGAATTTCAAATCTCCCGCCGCGCGCACGCGAATCGCGCGTTCTCACTTACGAGAGACGAGAGAAATTGCAAAGTCAATTGACATGGACACACAAGCGCATTGATTGCACCAGGTGTCCGGCATGTTCGATCGCGTGCGCGCTTCTTCCTTTTTCCTCCTATTACCATCGTGATCTTCGCTCTCCTTCGAGATCCTCCGTTCTGCGTCGCGATCGTGTAGATTATCGTCGTGCCAGCTGTCGAACACGACGTCGAGAGAAAAGTGCGAAGGTGTAATTAGCACTTGGACTCACCCGTCTCCGGCTGAGATCGATCGATAAAGTAAATGACGTTGCGCGCTTCGACCGAACGTGTGACGCAACTACAAAAATGCGTGCAGCTAGAGCGCATGGCACGTGGAACGAGTTCCATCCGACGCACGTCGTAAATTTGCCAACCTCGTCCTGGAAAAAAAAGCGTGGAAAAAAATGGGAACGAGGCTCGTGTAAGTCACGCTCCTGGACGGTTCCCGCTAGGTACGCGAGAGCTCGCGATGCGAAATGGAAAGAATAACCCCAAAATTAGCCTGTTTCGTGGACCTCGAATTTAGGGTCAGAATGAATGGGAAATGAAAGTTTACGATGATAGATTTGCCGTGTAAAAATTTTAGATTGAGCATATGTCTCAATCTTGAGATATGGGGGGTCAAGGGAGGGATATTGCCATAATGAAATAGTAGCTATTTATGATGTTCCACGTATATTGAGACAAAGTAAAATAAGGAATATTATGACATTGATTTTAAAAAGACGTATTCTTTGGAATGTGAAATGATTGAAGTGGGTGTGCAGTGAACATAGGGGGAGAGGGGAGCTGGACGGAGTTGGGAACCTCACATAGTGCAGTAGGCCGAGTGGGGACTCCTATGAAATGGCTTTACTACATTCATTTACTACATTCATTTGTTCACTGCACTCCAATCATTGTATATTACAAAGAATACATCTTTTCAAAATCAATGTTATAATATTCCTTATTTTACTTTGTCTCAATATACGTGGAACATCATAAATAGCTACTATTTCATTATGGCAATATCCTCCCTTTGACCCCCCATATCTTTGAGACATATGCTGAATCTAAAATTTTTACACGGCAAATCTATCATCATAAACTTTCATTTCCCATTCATTCTGAACCCAAATTCGAGGTTCACGAAACAGGCTAATTTTGGCCCATTTTTGGGGTTACTCTTTGGGGACGATGACGCGCGCGTCGGGGGAGTCTCGTCATCGAGAGGCACGCTTGTAGCACGCGCGCAATGGTTTTCTTTTTTGGTCGGCACTCGTCGAGCGGCGCGCGTTTTTCTACACTTTTAGTTTTTTTATTAGGCTCGCGAGCGCGCGCCAGACCGATCGCGGGACCTCCGTAATCAACGTCGGTAATCAACGCCGCGCGCCGCGCGGCTAGCGTTTATGGCACGCGCTCTTTTGCATGTAATTATCAGCCGGGCCCCCTTTCCACCTCGTACACCTCCGCCTCGACCTCCCAACCCGCTGGGGGCTAACTACAGTCATTAATTCCTCCAGTTGTTATCTACGCGCGCGCCGGCGTGGCGCGTATTAGCGCGAGGCGATCGGCGCGGCACGAAGCGACAGAGAGATAGAGAGAGATGGAGAGAGAGAGAGAGAGAAAGCGTTTCGCAATTCCATTTTCGGCTTTAATCGATACGTCGCGCGAGGAAATCGTCAGGCTTTACGTTCCGTGGAGGACCGGCCGGTGAAACAAAATTGTGACGCTTTAGCGGCGCGAGTGCCGAAGGGAAAAAATTGGAAGGGACGAGAAAGAAGAGATTGTCGTACGCGGCGTTGAGCTATAAAATTCGTAGAATTCGGTTGCGCGAAGTATCTCAACGTCGAGAAAGATCGTAGACTTCGGAACTCGACGTATAGCAGTTATAAAAATTCTGTTGATGGGAACAAAATTCCCTCCTTCTCGAGAAGCCCACGAGGATGAATAAAAGAAGCTTGGAAATTCTCAAAATTTTTCTCGTGCCGCGCTTCCTTTCAATACCAACATCCGAGTTCGTTCATTCGAGTTCTCACGCTTCCGCCACGGCACGTATCGTCGCAAATTTCCAGGACACCCGTTGCATGGGTCGCATCTGATAAGCCGGGGCGCGCATTGCATTCCCGGAGCGCGTCGTCGCCGCGCGCGGAAGGCACGCGAGCGTGCGCGAGAACGAGCGGAGGGCGGCGCGAATAGCTCGAGGAGGGCGACGAGGAGGAGAGTCGTAGGGTGCCGTGAGGTGACGGCTTAGGGAACACCGAGGAAGATAAGGAGATCGGAGTAGAGAAGGAGAGCAGAGAAGAGGTCGAGCGCGCAGTCACGTCCCGCGTCGTCGGCCCCGCTTGCGTAAGAGCGTGGAAGACAGGAAGGAGACGCGTGACGCCGCGCGTGCAAAGACGATGGCAAAGGCGACGATGACGGCGTCACCGGGGCCACGTACACAAATGTGAAATTGCACGTGTGGGTGCGCGCTCACGCGTGCAGGTACGACCGTTCGAACATGCGAGTTCCATAGGAAGCTGTGAATGCGACTCGCCCTGTCGAGAGAAACGAGGAATCCGCGCGTTCGAATGGAAAGAATAATCGAGCTGAAACATTTTCCTACGAGAGCGAGCTGGAAGAGAGAAAGTTGACGATATCGGAAAGACGAGAAGTAACGAGAAGGTGTTAGTACGTGTTAAGGTGCGATTACGTGGCATTTCTTTTGGTTTTTACAGCCGATCCACGCGCCAAGTTTATGGAATTCGTAGAAACGGGATGCGATCAAGTCGTGGGTAACGTTTGTTCCAATGTTCTCGTGACGAGTGAAGAATTGTCAAATTTCAATGGGCAAATGATAAGCAAAGAGACTGCGCGGGGAACGCGTGCGAACTCGTCTCAATGGGCGCGTTGGCGTTGCGAAATACTCACGGAGCGAGATTTGACAAGCTTTCGCGCCAGACACGAATATGCCACGCGCCGTGTAATCTCACGTCCACGGCTGCGGCACGGACGGGTAATATAGCCTCGAGAAGAGGAGCTTTTTAATTCTGGCGACAAAGAGAACTGATTTGCAAAGGTGATTAATAGACGAACGTGTAGGGAATGTGCATTCGATACTCTCCTCCGACGAATTGGAGAAGTCGACGGAATAAACGTCCTCGCGAACCATTAACGCTAGCCAGTCGATACTTCCAGGCACTCTGGTGCGATATGTACCGTGTGCATCACGATACGTCGTTTCTGACGTATCTCTGTATATAGCGTAGTCCATTCGAGAGAACTGAGAACGAGGAAATCCATGCGGCCCATACGCGACCGATAACTAATGAACAAGGAAACCACCTAAGTGTTCTCGAAAAGAGTATAATCTTTCTCTTAGCAAAACCGCGAACCGAAACCACACAGAATTAACCTTCGTCTGCGGAACGTTTAGAAATTAAAAGGACCTATCGTGCAGTGATTTAGCTGCAACAGTCTAGATCACTGGTTCTGAACCTTTTCAAAGTTACGGAACACTTTTGATTAGAAGGATAATTTTGCGGAACACCAAGATTATTAAGACGATTAAGATCATATTTTCAGATGGTGGGTTAACCGGCGCGGCGATGCTATACGACAAAACTCCAAGTTATCGTATTTTTATGCGCGGGGCATATTTACAAACTAGGTATAATATACATTCACACTTCCATAATTTCGAGCAATGTTTGTAACTAGCCCGCGGAACACCGGTTAAGAATTATTGGTCTTGACAGTGGGCGATGAGACACGATGCGCGGACTCCTTTATAATCAAAAACTGCCACCTATATTAGTTTACCTTATTTATTTGATCAGGTTTGATTACAAAAATAGGCGCTTTTCGCTAAAATCACTCACGATCTTACAATGGCCACCTAAAGGTGCTGTTCGCGGTGAAAGTGTTAAATTTTCCTCGGAAAAAAGAAGAACTCCGGTGACTCTCTCGCGACGACGATCGACGAATTAAGGATTCCGGGGGATGGCGTTGATGGGTGAGGGCGCGCGAGCACGCTCTTTATTTACCTTAACTCACCGAAAAATAAACGCAGCTGGCGGCGGCACAGCACACGATGAGAAACCAATTTAACGGTACACCCCATCATCCTCGCCCTTCTCCCACGCAAGATCCCAAGAATCGACGATCGGCCGAAAAGAGAACGGCTCCTAAAAATATCCCAAATTTCGACGCGAGAGAATATTTCTGGAAGAGCGAAACCACTCGGAGATTACCGTCCTGAGACAGATCCGAATCTTCTCTCGCCCTTGCTCCATCCTGGGCTCTCGATCGAATGCCTTCGGGTAAATCAAGCGAATCGACCGAGAAAAATCAGAATCACTTCGTTCTCCCACGAGTCGAAGACGAGATCCATTGCGCGCGCACGAGGAAGTGAAAAATTCGGTCGATGTAAAAAAGAAAGAAACGGAAAACAAAAGACCAACGAAAAATACACGGTCGAAGGCTAGACGGATATGATTAAAGGATGCAGGACGGGGCAAGAGAAAGGGAGGTAAAGGGCGAAGACAAAAAAGGGGGAAGGAAGTGGTATAAATGCTCGGTAGAGAAAAAAGAGATGGCGGCTAGAGATGCATCGAGGAAGATTGAAGAAAGCGAGAGGGAAAGAGAATGAGAACGGTGGAGGGAGAACCTGAGCCAAGAGAACGTGTGTAACGAAGAACGAGAGAAGGAGAAAGAGGCAGCGAATTCTCGACTTTTTCGTGGCCAGTTCCTCCTCGGGATCTTTATGACCGGGCCGTCGTTCGTCGCCCAGTTTACGAGGAAGGAAGGAGGTTCTCTCGCCCGGCCCGTTCCTAGGCTATTGCCTGGAGGATGGGGGTGGTGGCGCGAGGCGAAAGGGAACGGGGGCGGTGGTTATTAATAACGCCGCGATAAACCCGGGGTTAAGCCCCGCGGGGATGACGGCCTTTGGCAAAAAGCGACGAGAGAGCATCTCTCTCTTTCTCCTCCACTTCTCTTCTTCTCTCTCCACGAGCGAATCTTCCCTCTTCTACCTCCCCGTCTCACCCCCCTACTCGGTCTCTCCCTCTCATCGTTGATCCTCTTTCATCCAGCCCTCCGCCTGCTTCCCCTCGCCCAGTGCTTCTTTTTCGTTGACTCTCACCCTCTCTCTTACTCGCGATTCTCGTCGAGTGAGCCGCGCAAAGGGCTGCTCGCGAGCCGAGGGAGGCACGAGCGATGGAAGAGAGAAAGAGGAAAAAGAGAAGTGGAGTGGTGCGGAGAGTCGTCTCTGGACGTTTATCGGAGAGCGTATATCTCGGGGGAAGGAAAGAAGGAAGGCAACTCTCCCTCTTTCTCTTTCTTCGTCGTGCTTTCTCGCTTTCGGCGCTTCGGGATCTTCCGCTTCTATCCTTCCACGGTTCGCTTTCTCGCTCGCCCTCCAGTCACGCACCCAGCAAAGCTGAATATCCCGCGGTAAACACTGAGCGCCCTTTGACGTTCCTCGGACGCTCTTCCGATTCGAGAGAAGGCGCAACGCGGCACCGCAAAAAGTATCGCCGGCGAATGATGGCCCACCACTTCTTCCCAGTACTTTCTCCGCGACTATTGAGATCCTTCGACGTCGTCGGCCACATCCTCGTTCTATCTCTTTCCTCGCGTGCAACTCGTTCCTCGTTGCAAATCGAACGCTTCCGCTTTTACGCGAGTCGTCGTATCGAAGCTGAAGGTTCAAGATCGGAGACGCCTGAAATGAAAATATTGGAGTCTTAAAACAAATACGAATCGCGCATGTTTATTTAATTGCCTTTGGGCGCGGGTGTGCTTGTCAGATTTCATTTTTACGAATTTATATATCCAACATTTAAGGGTACCTATTGATTCTCCTTTAGGTTTGGTAATAAACCGTTCCATCGTAAGAGTACTTATGATGCTCGTATTCGGCATAGAGTCGAGGAACATTTTTATAAATTTACAAATCGAACGTTAATTAAGGGTACCGATTGATTCGTCTATCAGGTTCGTTAATACCCCGTTCCATTGTAAGAATCACTCTCGCATTCGGCATAAATTCTTGGCAGTAGGTGTAATAGATATGACCACGGACAAACTTCATCGAAGTTCCAGCGATCGACGTCGATCGACCGACACGTTTCTATACCTCGTGCTTCCTCTCTCATCTCTTACCTCCTGCTTCCTCTCGAGTCTCCCTCGCCCGCCATCGAAATAAGATTATCGATTATCGGACGACCCTCGGGCGAAGAGCCGCGCGAGGCGTCTCCATCGACGTCGCCTTCCTACTTCCCTTTCTCGTCACCCTCGCGAAAGAAGGGTGCGCGAAGAGGGACGAGGTGCGACGAGAAACGACGACGAAAGGAAGAGGAAACAGCGAGGACAGGCGAGAAAGCGCACACAGGGAGGAGTCGAAGCTTTCGGCTTGGCTTCACCGAAAGCTCCAATTAAGGTGAAGGCGGACGCGGAAAAGGAGAGGAAGCGGAGGTGGTGGCGAGACGCGTCACGTTTCTTTCTTTAACGAGCAGTTGAAAGTAAATTAAGAAAGCTGCCGGCGGTCGTCTAAATTAAGAAAGGCGTGCGCACGTTCGCGTTTAATTGAATAAAACAGGACGAGGCGGGACGCGTTTATTAATGCGATGGTCCGCCGCGTCCACTCGCCACCCTTCCTCTAGCCCTCGGAGGAGGCGTGAAAAATAATCCCTCGACGGTCCAGAGGACCTGACGAGAGTTGGAGGGTGAGAGAGAAAGGGAAGAGGCACGGCGTCTCGACGTCCTCGCTCGGAAACGCGACCTCGCGACCCACGAGATTCTTTCGCCTTTTCTCACGCGCTCGACGGATAATGGCGGAGAGAAGGCGCGAGGGGTGAGTTGAGGTTTCCGATGTTATTAATTAGAATTAGTTGCGTAGCTGCTGGATTCATTGGATCGAGAAGACTCGTCTCATTCGTACGTTTCAGATACTTAGGGCCGAAGGTCCGGTTGCACGGGTGCACTTTAAAAATTAAGTCATACTTAAAGCACAAATTCCCTTGCAACGTCTCCCGAAACGGACATGTGGCTTTGAATATGACTTAATTTTTAAATTCGATTCGTGCAATCGGGCTTTACTTTCAATGCGCTCTATACATATGTATAGGTATTCGCGGTTGTGTCCATGTTTATCGAGCGCCTCTAAAGTACGGGTGTGAGTAAGGCCCTCAAACTTTTTTGATTGCGCTCTCGAGCGACTCGATAATTCTGTGCATAAGAATAAGTAGCTTCAGATAATAGAGTTAATTGACGTCGTGGAACAGCCTGATGTATAACGAGAAAGAAAGAAGCTTTCGACAATTCGTCAGCTCGTTTCGTTCGCTTTCTCCGAAGTGGAAAAGTCCCGAAGGACAGGCCGGGCGACCCCTTGACCGCGTAACGCGCACAGAAGAGACGAGAGAACAATTTAGCGGAGCTAATTAATTAATTACCAGGAGACGCGAGCCAGGGGTTAAGAGGAGGGTCCCCAGCTGTGTTTTCTGGCCCATTTGCCGGCTGCCCTTCTCCACCTTCGCTCACTTCACCTTCGCTTCCACCCTCTTCTCGTCCTTCCACATTATCGCAAAGTTCGCAGCAAGTCGACCGTCTCCCAGGATCCTTTCGGATCTCTTCGCCCAGCCACGGCCTCCGATGACCCTTCAATTTACACGCCACAATTAATTCCACACGAGGATCCTCGACCCTTTCTTTCTCTCTCTTCACATCTTCTCTCGTCCTTCTAATCTCCCTCTCTTCTCCTCTCGCGGTCCTAATCTCCCACTTCTCTCTTTCTCGGGTTCGACTCTCTATTCCCTCCTGTATTCTCGCGCTTACCAAGCACCACCCGGGCCACCCCATCCTCCTTTCGTCCCAACACCTCTCGTCCCTTTCCAAGCATCGACAGCACGCGGGCACGTTCTCAACTTCCACCGTGTCCGCAGACCCCTTCTCCTCCCAAATTCCCTAATTTCCCAATTTCCACCGATTTAACCCTCGACTCTCGCAGTTCCACTCACCCCTCGAAATTAGCATAATGCACAACCCCCGCGCCAACGCCAGCCGGTGTCCGCTACGCGAGGGTTGGTTCTTGCGACCAGTCCGCTTTCCAGACCCACGGAGACGGCAAAATCATGGACGGAAAATTCGCGCGGAGTAGAGGAAACCGTGAGCGCGCGATACGTTGCGTTTTTCTCACATTTGCATGCCATGGTTGAGAAAGAATTTTCACGAATAAAACTTGGCGTATCGGAAGGTACCGTTCGTTATCGAGTCGCGTCGGCAGAAGAGCGAGATGAGCGGATGAAAGGAAGAGAAAGGGAAAGCCATAGGGATGAAAGGCCGAGGATGGTGGAAAAAGGGTACGGGGTATGCGATTTCTAATTTTATTTCGTAGAGACGGGCGCGATGGGTAAAGCCCCACGGCGCTTCTTGGCTGACCAACAAAGCGGCCGCTCGGCCACGCCGCCGGAATAACTTCGTGGACCTGTGCGGTGATACGCGTCGCACTCCTCTCTCTCTCTCTCTCTCTCTCTCTCTCTCTCTCTCTCGCCCCGTATTCACCGGCACGAGGGACCACGCACGCACGAGCAAAGAGGCACGAGGAGAACCACGCGCGAAAGGATGGGAGAGACGGAGAAACGTAGAGAGAAAGAGAGGAGAAATGACGAGAGAGA
The DNA here is from genome assembly GCA_944319695.1 of Tiphia femorata. Classification (NCBI taxonomy): domain Eukaryota; kingdom Metazoa; phylum Arthropoda; class Insecta; order Hymenoptera; family Tiphiidae; genus Tiphia; species Tiphia femorata. The sequence goes on from OX090902.1 coordinate 11,882,886, forward strand.
AGAGAGAAAGAGAGCGTGAGCGGGTACGTGCCCAGGAGAGACTCTCGGGAAAAGTCGCAGCGACGCTCACGTCGGGCTACGTCCCTGGTGGCGTCGTTACGAGGGGCGTCGCGTTTAGAGCGTCGACGTCGGGCGGCAGGCGAGCGCGCGGCGACGAGCGACGGGTGATAGCGCGGTCGGTGCGCGCAGGGAGGTCGTCAGGAGGATGGGAAAGTGGAGAGAACGAGAGAGTGTGGGTGTCGAGTGAGAGAAGGAAGGGGACAGGGTGGATGAGCGAGCGCCGACGAGAGAGAGCCGACGAGAGAGAGAGAGGATGGCGTGGGTAGGGAGAAAAAGAGGAGGCGAGAAGGAAATCGCCGGGACTCGGTCGGACGGGACCGCGGTGGCATGGCGTGGCGTGGCACGGCGCGCGGGTGGCGTGGGCTGGCGTGGCCGCAGGACGGCGTGGCACGGCACGGAGGGAGTTGGTGGCGTGGCGCGCGGCGTGGTGGCGTGGCGCGAAGCGGCAGCCCGCCACTCGACGGAAGAGAGCGAACGGGGTACGGAGGTGGTAGGTAATCACCCGGCGGCTCGCGTTATAGCGTCGTTACGCCGCAGCGCCGCTATCGTCGTCCCCGCCTTCCTCCACCTCCACCTCCTCCACCACCATCTCCTCCACCTCCACCTCCACCTCCACCACCTCCTACACCGGCAACGGCACCCACCGCCGTCGCTGCCGCCTCGTTCCTCCCTCTCTCTTTCTATTCCTGCCGCGCGCTTCCACGATTCACGCTCTCTCCTCCTCTCTCACGCCATTCTCTCTTTCCCGCACGCTCGCTCACCGTGCTTCTCCCTCTCGTTCTCCATGTCTCTCTACCTCTCTCTCTCTCTCGAACTCCCTCCTCCCTTAAAGCCTCGACCTAACCTCTTCTACGCGACAACGACGGTAGCGGCGGTGGCGCGAGTCTCGAACGAGCGACGTGGCTGCCTTTCATATACCGGTATACGGAATACGGTTATCCCTCCGTTCTCTTCCCTCACCCTCCTTCGCCGTCACCTTCTCCACCTTCACCCACTCTTCTTCCCCCTGGATCCGCGTCATCCGCTCTACCTAACCTCCGTCTCCACCGCCACCTCCTCAACCCCGTGCTCAGCCACGCCACGTTCCTCTTCTCTCTCTCTCTCTCTCTTTCTCTTCCTCCTCTTGGTCGCTTCTCTCTCTCTCTCTCTCTCTCTCTCGCTCACTCTCACGCCGCCACCGACGAGGCCGAGTTTAATTATTTCATATCGCCGTACACGGATCAACGCCGCCGCCGCCTCCTCCTCCTCCAGCGCCTTCGTCACTGCCGTCGCCGTCGCCCTCGCGCTGCCAACCGCGCGCGGAATCCGACGTAAGCCGCCGGCGACTTTACCTCCTTCCATTTATCCCTTCGCCTCCTTCGAGCTCCTCCTCCTCCTATCCGTCGTCATCCTCCGCCCGACGACTTCGTCCTTACACCCTCGGGCGACCTACCCTCACCTTCCGAATTTTCATTTTCTTTTTCCTTTTCTCTTCGTTCGATTCTCCCCCTCCTCATCTCTTCGCCAGTTTCGCTGTCTCCAGATACGTACACTTTTCCCAATGTTCTTAATTCCTCCTTAAGTTTTCCGAAACATTCCAGCTTCTTCCTGCCATTACTTCTTTTACAGTTCTCTACGATAGTATCTTGGAGATTACAGGTTTACCCTAGACTTGTTCGTCAATTGCAGATTTCCATCGAACCCTCGGCGCCTGTCACTTCCATTGGGCACTGTAGAATCGTTCGTCCTACGTATATCCACCCCGTGCTAACACCCTCGAATTTCCTTTTTACTCTCGATCCCCGCTAACCATTACTTTGAAGCAATTACTACGACGTCATACCTTCGCTCCTCCCTCTTAACTTTGTTCGTAAGGCACTGCTTGCGCGTACGAAGGGGTCGTGCCGCGCGTTGACTGTGCAGAGGGTTGAGACCACCGACGGTAGACTTCCGAAAGAATTTATGAGCGATGACGTCGATAACGACGCGGTAAACGTCCGACGAGACGTTCTTCGGAATCGATCTGTTTTGACTGGGACGAGCGAGCGCGGTACGAGGAGAGCAACGATGGCGCAATTATCACAGACGTTTTTGTAAAAGCATTAGATATCCCGTTGCTCTTGGAGTACGAAGAGTATTCTTGTGGTATCCGTTTCTCTCATGTTTGCGTTGTCTCATTCGGGGCGACCGCAAAGGGAGTGACTTATTTTTCTGTAGAACTGTTTACGGAAATTCATTAGATGCGAAGTTTCGCACTCGTACATGTAAGATTCTTAGGAGAAAATTAGTGGCGCGAAGCGAATAGTCTGGCCTTCGAAGATACGGAAAGTGAACTCTCTCACCAGCTGTCGCTCCACAAACTTTATTTTCCCGTTTTATTTTACTTCGCATTCCAGACGCACGCGTTCACGGGGCGCCGAGCATTCGCGAGCCGCGAAGCGTCACGGATTGATAAAGCGCGCGTGACACCCCGGTGGGCGAGAGGATGGATGGCGGGCAAACGTGTGGGCGATAGCAAACGCGTAACAAGAGGCACGACGGAGAAGAAGCGGATGAAATCATGGGAAAGATCGAAGGATAACCAATAGCGGGACAAATCAAAATAGCGACACAACACACCTGACGTAAGTGCAAATCCTCGAGAAACTTTAAAAAAGAAATTCACGCGTGAATCTCGACTCACCCGACGCACGAGAAAAACCACCTACACCGGCCGAAATGTACCAACCACGAACCAAAATTAATATCAAGAAAGCCGACAACGATGTAGATCACGAAAGAGTACAAAAAAAAAACAACGCAAAAACGAAACTGTCAAGAGAAGATAGAGAGCTCGGAAAAGCTCGTAGTTCACTGAGAGAAAAAAATGGTTGGATTTACTATAATCGCACTATATTTTATAGTTAAATTTGGCGTCAAACATATTTTTATAATTCACTTAACCGTACAAAATATAGTAAAATGAACGATTTATACAAATGGTTATATTATTAACTATTACTTTTGTTCTTGTTACCATATGTATAGTAAAATCTGCTATGTGAATATAGTTAGTTCTATCACTATGTATGAAATATTCCGGTAATATTGACTATAAAAAATAATTACTTTTCTTGCGATTTTATATTTTCAACCATACTATATTTTTAGTTGAAATAACCATAATTTTTGGTAAAAACATAATATAGTTGGTTATACTATGCCTCTATCGTAATTGATACCGACATTATGGTCACATTTACCATAAATCTGATATTTCCAACCATAATTTTATTACTATGCCATTATAGTGAGATATATCATATAGTTTTCTCTCAGTGTTGGAACAGAACGGTGGTGGGGTATCGCGCGGTATTAAAGGGGAGCGATCGAGGCGTCGGCGCGCCACGAGCAACGGACTCACGTCGCGGCAATCGGAACTGATTGTGAGCTAAAAACGCAAAGGCCGAGGAAAGAAAGAAGACGGCGAAGAACGGAGAGAAGAACGGGAGGAGCGTACCTCGTAAAATCTCCTTCGACGCCCGAACGATAAAAGCATTTAGAGAGGAGCGTGGACGATTGGCCAGCGGCGTCGCGACGCCCTCGAGCCACCGCCGTCGTCGGGATTCGCGCACGATGACAAACTACGAGAATAGTATCGCTTAACGTTCCGTGGGACGATTAATAACCGTTATTACACCGAGATCGTCTACACTGAGGCGTTAGTGGTGGTGGTGGCAGTGGTGGAGTGGCGATGGAAGCTACCACCATCCCCACCGCGTCCCCGGGCCGCGACGCGTCGCGTCGCCGTGTCGTTTTTAAACGGCCCATAAACGTACGGACGTAAATAACTTTGATATTCGCGCGCCCTCGTCGTCCTCCTTGTCACCATATGACACGTTTCTCTCTTTTTTTCCACACCTTCTCCTCCTACCGTCGGTTCTCGGCGTACCTCGATCCCAACGGGGCTACTACGATTTCGCTCCACACTTCGAGAAGTCGAGAAGCAGGTAAATTCGACGGATAATTCGTTATCGATTGAGGCGCCTCTCTTCGTTTATGCTTCATAATTTTTTGGTCACCCTGTACCACGGTTTGTAGAGAATCTTTTTGTTTATATTGCGAGAGATAGTATTCGAGGGTGCGTGACGAATCTGCGCGTGTCCGAGGGAAATTTTCATAGGGGGTGGAAACGAGGACGATGATCGATCATGCGAGACCGAGATGAGGGTGCCCGAAAAGTTCCTCTAGGGTTGTCCGAGAGAACCGACAGAGACGCGAAATGGGCGTTCCTTTAAGCACGACCAGCGTGCAGCGCGGTTCGATCGGGCTCGAAATCAGGCTTCAATGGGTCACTTTGCACGCTTGTTCGTGTTAGCAGGCTTCGGGAAGTGGAGAAGCCTTTACCACGAAATTAATTGGGATTCCAGAGGGTACAGTTTTCTCTTTCTCTTCCCTTCTTCTTCGAAGTTCGCATTCTTCGAATTGCAGCTCTTATTTTTGTTCATTCCTCGCCTCGTACTTTTTCTTTAACCTCCAGACCTGTATAATCGACGTCGAGGGATTATTTTGTATTTCTACATTCTACCCTCTCTTCTCATAAAAGATTTTCTTTTAAAACGCGGCAAGAATCTTAACGATGAAATTTCCACAGCTATACCCAATTGTTCACTTCACAGAAATTTTCATTCGGCATCCTCCTCACCGACGCGGGGCGCCTATCTTCGACTTGGTGCAATTTTTACGCACTCACCCGTTCATAATCGAAATCCCATCCTTGTTTGTCCTTCTCGCTCAACGTCTCTCTTTCCTTTGGTTTTCAGTCCTCGCTCTTCGCCGTTGTCCGTTACACGACGCCCCTGCCTCAATCCCAAAGGGACTATCCCTGGTCTTCGACGCGTAATTAATATGTACGCGTGGTTGGGCAACGGCCTGCTCGAGAACTCAAGGACTCGAATCCGCAAGGGTGGTGAGGTCGCGCGCACCGTTCATTACTCTCGACGAATATCCGTGGGGAGGACACAATGGGAGACAGTGGAGAAGAGAAGAACCAGATTTAAAATTCTTTTTGTTAGATTGTACAGTATTTGAATGTGGCATGAAATCAGGCTACATCCTTCGACGAATGAGCACGGAAGTTGCAAGTACATATCGGTGGACAAGGAAATTGCATCTGTACGTCTAAAGTTACTGGATTTTCATCGTTTTATAATTTACTTCCGATAGGTTTATTGTTTTCTTTCGTTAATTCGCCATAGTTCAAATTAAATGACAATTGTAGTCTACTAGACTTTAGATTCTTTACACTTACTTTTGGATGTTTGACTTTCCTCGTCATCGATATTCACACGAACGCAAGAAAAGATTCAAAGTCGTAAAAATCTTGCGAAAAATCTCCGGGCACATTGCTGGCCGCGTCGTTAAAATCCTCGTTCTGATTCTAGCTCGCGCGCTTGCAAGCACGCGCCGCGCGCGATTCGCTCACGCGTCTCGCGCCCACTTTAAGAACGATTTACAACGATTTACAGCGGGCTCCTCAAACGATCCTCTCAACGAGTCGCGAGTTACGAGAACTGAGTGAAGTCGAGCCACTCGTCGCGCTTTCCTCGCTCGTCCTCTCGACTGTTCGCGAGCGAAAGCGAAACGAGGCGCGGAAAGGCTTGCGAGGGGCGAATCCGACGCGAGGCGTCGCGACGCCTCGTCGACGCGCGGACCCCTTTAACGACAATTGCATCGTCGCGACGCATCGGCGTCGAAGTTTCCCAGGGACGCGGCGAGCTCGTCTGCTTCGAGGAGAGCGTGCGACGAAAATAATTTTCTCGAGGTCTGCGTTCAAACACGCGCGATTCGTCGCATTCCAAAAATTTCGTGGCTTATTTTTTAGGAATGTTGCGGTCGAGATGAACCAGTGGAACCAACGATTGACGGAGTAGGAGCGCATAAAATGGTAGGCGAATGCAAAGATAGGAGCAGAAAGGATTCAGGAAGTATATGGATAGGAGACATTTCTGGCATTGGCAAAATAATGTTTCTTTTGTATTTGTTAAATTAGCATCCGTATTACGTTTATATTACTACGCACATAAAGAATCACCGTACTCTCATTTACCAAGGTGTCCTCTCGAGCCTGCACTAAATCAATGTAAAAAAAGAAGTTAACGCGTTTGTATAAATAAATAATATCAATATTGGTTATGCTAACATCGAGTACCTATGTAAATTACATTATAATTATGAACGAAAAATTCGCTACGCACTATTCAAGAGCTATACTCAAACACCTGCGCACAATAAATTTTACCGTCACCCTCGTATTAAAACTATTTAATCTGACAATAGAACATTCTCTATCGACGAAACTTCTTTGTAACTTCTTACAGTGCTTTGAAATCGACGAACGTTTCACGGAATGGAATTTATCCACGCGCATTCGTCGCGCGTAACACGCTAGAAAACGAAGGTCCCGCGCTATCGAAAATTAACGAACGTGCAATTACGCGACGTCTCGGGCTAACGCGAAGCGAAGAGGAGAAGGGAGAGGGGCAGCAGCTTCGTTCAAGTTTTAGCGACGGCGCGCCACAGACGACGACGACGACGACGACCCCACCGACGACCCCCGCTAATTAGCGTAATTGCGATCGCGTCCAAGAATCGCAATTATGGCCGGTACGGAGCTGCACGCGCGCGCGCGCACCACCACCGTTCCGCGCCATTCGATTCGATTTATCGAAACGACATCGAGAATCCGGTGACTCGGGTATGGGCAAGACGGCGTGGAAGAAGAACGCCGCGGAACCTGAGAGAGGCAGAAAACGGTGGAGCAGAAGCGCAAAAGAAAAGAATTTCTCGCGAAAGAAGAGCAACGCTTGCCGCGTCCGGCACTCGCCGTCCAGTCGACTAATTGTACCAATTACGCGGCCACGAATTGCAGTAATTATCCGCGCCTCCGCGTGCGCCCGTTCGACGACGATCGATCTCGCGTGCCCGGGCCAGGAATAATGGAGAGGCCGTTTATCAGTTTATAAACCCCTTCGGCGCCACGTCCGCGAAGGTTCCGGCCTGGGAACGACGCTGTCGTCGTTAATCGGAAAAACGATGATGGCCAGGGGACCGAGAGAGGTCAGAGGTGAGAACGGAGAGCGAATTTCTGCGAGAAGATCAAAATAAATGGAGTAGTTTTAAATCAATACAATGTCATTACATCGTCGATATTTATTCTTCTAGATTCGTTAACGAATCGTGGATAGATGTCATTGATTCTTTTAATCTTGGACGTACTTTGGTAGGACGTTACGGTACACTCACTCCGGCGCACTGTAAGGAACGAGTAAGAAGACCGTAGGAAAGGGTCCTTCGATAAATTACAATAATCCTTCGAACGAAGGAAGGTGGGGACGAAACGGCTAAAGAGTTGAGTCGCGCTAAGGGATCGTTAACGAGATCGAAGGGAGGAGGGGTAAATGAGACGAGAGAATACGAGTGAAGGAAGGAAGGAAGAGCGAAGAGAGGAGAAAGGGAGAAGACGAAGGGTGGTGGAAGGGATGCGAACCGGGGACGAGTCTTCATAGAGCGACGTTTAACGGCATCGTAACTGGCTGGGATGATTACCTCACGAACGCGAACGCCACTTCCACACTCACGAGCCTTCCTCCTCCTCCTCTTACTCACCTCTTCTCTCCTCGTCTTCGTCGTCTACGCGCCAACTCTACGGCGTTCATCGTCTGCGTCGCGACGCCCGTAAACAGAAGCCCCACGGCGATCTCTCGCTCCACTAGGACGTTCTCCACCTAACCATCCACCCCATTCACCACCACCTACCTCCACCCTCATTCCATTCCACGTGCATCCCCTTAAATCTGCCTCGGCGTAGCTTCGGCCATGTAGCATTCGCGACTCCCTTTAAAGAGCTGCCATGACGCGGTTGAGCCATCGACGCATCCGCTCTCCAGTAACAACCACCTGCCAATCGGATATCCTACTAATCTTCTTCAGAAACGAACGTTTCTCGAATTTCAACAGTGTCTCCATAGCTGTGCTCGTAGTCAAATTTTCTTGGTTCCGAAAGATCGGTGGAGTACCGTGTCTTTAGTAAAGTTCTTTTTAAAGAAATTTCTTCTGTTTTCGAGGAGCGTATGAGGTATCGCAACTCGGCTAACAGTTTCACCGCCACGCTGATTCTCCATGGATTGCCCGTGGCGCCACATTATGCATTTTTTTTGTGGTTCCTTTTTCCGTTAATGTATGATCTTTAAAGTGGTGTAAAATTCGGGTAGTATAATCATTGTTTTAATGATTTTTCTGGAGGTCACCGGTGACCACCGTGTTGCCAGAGGAAAAACTAGGTGCGGTCACATATGACCATGATGGCAGTCAAAGTGTTAACGTGTATTTTTCTGAGCTACGAGAAAGCTCGCGAAATGGATAATAATAAATATTAATGTCGAGAGTTAACACGGTGGAGCGGCCAGGTTCCTGGTTATTTTTAAGAGACCTAATTTAAAGTGAGAAGTATGTAGAATGAAGTTACTCGCGTAAAGTATTTCTCTGCCATCTCGTGTGTAGTTCCACGTGTCGATCGTGAACTTACGCAACGTCGACGCCTAATAATTCCGAGGGCAACGACGCTCGGGCGTCGTCGATCGTGAATGCCGATCCCCGAGGGTCCTGTCCTCGCGCGCCGATTAAAGAGATCCCGCGCTATCTCTGCTCGCTGCTTCCTTTCGGCTTGGCTTCTCTTCTCTCCTCTCCTCTCGCTTCTCGTCACGACGATTGACAGCGCCTTTATGGCGGTGGCTACGGTCGCGCTTAACGACCGAGCCAATCGTAAAAGGCCGTGCCGACGCTGCTCAGTAAAGATAAGGTCTTCGTCATTGGGAACGTTCGTACGAGGAAGAGAGAAAAGTTGGTGGAAAGGGAAGCCAGTGGCGAACGATCGAGAGGAAAGAGAAGGAAAGAAGGAAGGAAAGGCGCTGAGAAAGAGAGAAAATATGGAAGAAGAAACGAGACTTGTGATGAAAAAAGAGAGTAAAGCGAGAGACCTGGTGGGTGGAGGAGAATCGGACGAAGAAGAAGTTAAAGAAGAAGAGGAGGAGAAGTGTTTGACGAGAAACGTAAAGCAGAAAACGAATGAGAAAGAGAGAGGGAAATGCTTAGAAGCGTGGTGCGTGACGAGGGTCGGTGGTTAAAGCACAACCGTTACCTTCGGAGAATGGGTTCGATGGTGGATGAACGCACGCGTTTACACGCATTCTAGGAGCGCACTCCTGCACGCGGGCGTGTGTGCGCTTTAAAGCTGGTTTACCAGGCATCGCGATTACCGCGGCAAAGGAGAACGGGATCGCACGGTGCTACTAACATGCCACCGATACCTCCGCTTCCACTGTTGCCTCCTTCACCCTTGCCACTAGCCTCCTCCTCTTCCACTAGCACTCTTGTTATCCTCCTGGATGCGCGAACCACTACAACGTAGAACCGAATACACTAATCGTTTAGGAAGCACTGCCGAGTTCTGATTATCCATGCAAGGGACGATGAGTAAGGAAGAGGGTGGAAAGAAAAGAAAGAAGATGGGTTTAAGTTTGGATCGACTTGGGACGAAAGATCGCATCAATCGACATTCGATATTCGGTCAGATCGATATCCGAACTAGCGAAAGATTCATCGAGTAATGTTGAATTTTCAAGACACTCGTGCACCTTCGTTTCTCAGTTATTGTTGAACTGTGTGCGAGGGTGGAGTTGTTTGTAAAGTGCAAGAAGACATAAGATTCTTCTTATGATCGTCAAGTATGTGTTCGTATATCGCCTGTTAGTAATTGTATCAAGGTAGATCATCCTTCTCTCTATTCTCGTCAATTCGTTTCCTTACAGTAGCATTTAACCCGAAACGAGAATTTAGCTCAGTGGTCATAGTATAGTGATCGGGTGCTTGGAAAATACAAGGAGATGCGACACATTTTGCTGATGTTGTATCACAGGAATGTGTCACATTACTGCTTGTAGATATTTAATTGAAATAAAACTACGCCAATACTTCTTCCACTGGAGAATGCCGAAGTGTCGAGACGATATGAACGATCGTGCGCGAGAATGAGAAATGGATAAGAATAATTGTCTTTATTACATCATTGTTCCAAGTGCTCAATTCGATATTACGAAACACAATTGAACAAGATCTCACGAATATAGACAAAGAAATAAGAATAATCGAAACATCGTTTACCACTTGATGCCCCCAATTGATTCGGTCGGACGCGCGTCCTCGGTGGTTTCCGTCACTGTCATGTCGTTTCGGTTGATTCGGTCCGCTCGTAGACTGAACTAGACGCGTTGAACTGGATCGTTCGCGTAATGCCGAGAAAAAAATGCCCGTTCGTCCAAATCCGTACGGATTGTCGATGTAAATGCTAGAACGATATGGATCGACGAGTCGTCATCGCGACTGGTTTAGACGCGAGTTCTAAACATCGCTTCGGATAATCTGAGCGATTCATTCACTCGAAATGCGATCAACGAGTCCAATTAATTCAAGGATTAAAATGAGGAAACAGCCGGGACCTTAATGCTATCTAAACTCTCCGAGTCTCTGCGACTTTTAGCTTATACATAGAGTGCACCAACAGGTTTTTCCAAATGACGAGGAAGCATACCTTAGCAGTTTGTTCTTAGACTTTGTTAACCGACGTGATACTCGCCTTTCCATTAACAATATTTTTCACCAAGTACTCTCATTCCAAACTCCTTTTTATTCTCGAACTAAGACTCTGCCTCTTACACTTTCTAGAGTAGAATAGAACGTCGGATAGAACGACTCTCGCGTACAACGTTCTCCACTCTGTTACAAAGGGGCCGAATGCGCACAACGGGTACCAACTTCCGCGTTCCCCGTTACGCGAATCGTGTAAGTTAAATTCTTCAACATATCTTTATTGAGAATAGAGAGTGTTGGTAGAATTAAAGAATGCATTAAAAGGACTGAAGGATTTTAAGGGCGAGCACTATGGTTTTATTGGAACGTTATTTATTTCTGTGCCGTTGCATTATTTGTTATTTTCGCAACTGACCGCAGTTTCGCCGACATAATAAACGAAATAGCAAACCGTCCAATAATTCACTGCAGTTAATTTATCGTTCGCGGAGCGTCGTTTACCAAAATAACTATAAATGACGTTCTTAACTAATATCAAATGAAAAAAATTCGGGCCGGAGAACATATTTTTAACTACAACTCTTGTAGATTATTTGAAAAATCATTTCGTCCCCCCTATTATCAAATGAAAAATTCAGAACGCAGAAAATATTTTTAACTGCAATTTTGGAAGATCACTTGAAAATGCATTTGTCCTTCTGGATAGCATGGATATGCTTATAAATACAAACATTATACGAACGTATGGAGATGAAGATGGAGATGAAGATGGAGTATTCCCAATCTGCCCGCGAACGAAGAGTCCGGCGTAAAAAAACCATCGATTTTTATGAAATCAAAAAAATTACAGTGGATGCTGCACACACCAGCCTTAAATAGATATTGTATCCATTTCGTGTCTCCGCACCGTTGACAAACAGTGAAGACGGGTCAAGTAGGAAGATTCATAAAAGAATTTGTAGAGGGACGAAGAGCTCGTTTAAAAAGGGTCCATTAATTAATTGTACAGTCGAAATTGGAAAAGACTCGCGACCGTGTTGCAACAATAGTACGTTTTGAAAAATTCGACGCTAAAAAATGAAATAAATGAATGCCGCATTCGAACGAAATAGGGACCAATCAAAGTGGCGCATAATCAAGTTTCAATCGAGTGCTAAATTGGAAATGCTAAATACTAAGTTCCCGAGGGCACTCTACCTGAAGAAATATCTCCTGTACTTCTCTTTGTTTTGTCCCTCTTACGAATAGTGATTTTCATCTTTTTTCGAATAATATATTCCAATATAGCTTCGAGAAGTTGAAAATTATGAGCATTCATTGAAAAATTCTGTAGAATTTCCTAAAGACAAGTTTCTGATCTCTACGATCGTACGACCTTATACACATACGACATAATAAATAAACCTATCGTCGTAGCACCGAATCGCATCCAATTTGCACAATGTCCAATTAGTGTAACCAGCGTGTCGCTTTACGTCGCGACTCATCGCATTTGTCGTGCGTTCTCGTTAATTAAACAAGCCCCCGAGGAATGTATTTCGGTATTGCGTACAATGGACAAAATAGGGATCGACCGAATACTAAGGTATGCCGAACATCTTCGCAAAATTATCAAAATGTGGAACATCGTCTATCGCAAGGGATAATTAAACACGTCTCCTTTGAGTACTTCCTTTCAAATGCACCTCGCAACGAAGCAAAAAATTATGCTCCATGATCCTAACCGTCAAATGAGCGGGCACGTATAAAATAAATGCGATACTTCTCAATGTAAATCAACAAATTAACATGCTCTCGTGTCGTATACGCATTACATCGCAACGAGAAAAGCAGCTGCACAGAGTTCAAAGAGAATCCTGAAAACGCCCATACATTTTGTTTAGAGAATCGAAACAGCAAGAGAGTTGTTCTTTAGGAAGCCAAGAAATCAGTTCGCGAAAAGCCGAAGCTAAAAGGAAATCATCGATGATTAGGATCGAATTTTCGAATATGATCGTTTCCCTTCCGCTCGATCCGGGACAACGATTCTTCCGGGTAAAGTTCGAATTAAAGTGTCCGCTCGAAAGGCCCGCGATCTTTCTCAACTAGAAATTTCAAGCGAGCTACGCACCGTCGGTCGTACGTCACACGAGACCGCGTAAACTTCGCCGGCACACATTCTTCTTAATTAAAAGTACAACTGCGTTGGCGAGGGTTATTATTCGCTTTACGATCGTCGACGTACCGTCGAACCATCCGCCACGGGTAGTCCAGCCCGTAGACAGTAACAGGATGCCCTTTCTCACTTTCTCGTTTTCCCTTTCCCTCGTTGCATCTCCGTCGATCTCACCCTTGGCTTCACTGTGAGATCACCACCTTCCTCGCCAAGTCACCGGAGCCTTTCGTCAAGAATCCAACGCGCTCCCGTGGAGACAAAAGTGACAGCGGGGGGACCGAGTAGGAAGGGTGAACTGTGAGAGAAAAAGAAAGAAGAAATGAGAGAGGGAAGGATAGGGAGAAAGATAGAAAGAGAAAGAAGAAATGAGAGAGGAAGGGAGAGAGAAAGAGATAAAGAGAGAAAAAGAGAGAGAGAGAGATCGCGCGGAAGAGCGAGGAGGTCAGAAATGCAAAAAAAAAAGAAAGTGAGCCAGTTCGAGGAGACGTCGACGAGAGGAACGAAGACGGACGAAGAAAAACGAAGTGAGAGGAAGAGAGGCGAGGGAGAAATTCGACGTCGCGCGCTCGGCTCTCCGCCTAGCCACCCTTCCGTTCTCATCTATAGAAGATACCCTTCGACTCTCCGTGCCCTCGTACGTGCTATTCTCTCTCTCCGTCTCTCATTCTCTCCTATTCTCTCTCTCTCTCTCTCTCTCTGTTCTCGCCACCGTCTCATCGCTTTGGTCCTCTCACTCGCTCCCGCCGGGCACACCGCCACGCCGAACCCGAACGGTCGGGCGCGCGCGCGCGCCCACACACACCTACACACTCGCACACAGGGTGGCACGAACGCCCTCCTACGGTGCTCGTCGTCCTCCAACCCTCGACCCCTCCACCCCACCTCTTCTAGCTCGCTCAGCTTCCTCGCCAACCCTCGCTCGGCCGGCGTGTTCCCGCCCTCTCCGTGTTTCCGCGGCCCGTTCCAACCACCCCGTTCCATGCCGTGTCCCGCAGGGCATGTCCCTATACGCCGACGACTTGGAATTGTCCGTGCCACCGTCGACCACTCACCCCCTCCCTCTCGGCCGATCGAATCGGAAAAAAAAATTTTTCTCTGACGAGATCGGGCTCTTCGCAAATGATCGCTACGACGCACGCGCGGACACGCGCGTGCGTCCCACGATTTTTCCACAATTTCTCGCAGTCTCGACGAGGCGACAATAGTTTGCCGAGTGACGGAAAATTCTCATCCCCTTTGGTGGCACGCTCCGCGGCACGCCCGGCCGTCTCTGTTATACTGCCGGCAGCGACCCAACTCCTCCCGTCCTCCGCCATCGCCCACCCACTCCACGCCTCAACCCCCAGCTTCGACCCACTCACCCACCCCACGGCCCCTGGCTGCCGCCGACGCTACCGCCGTCGCCTCTCTCGCTTCTTTCTCCATCTATCTATCTTTCTCTATTTCACTCTCCTCTCTCTCTCTCTCCTTTTTCCGCTCTCACCACCCTCCATCCTCTTTCTCCCTCTTTCTCGCACCCTCTCGCCCTTTCTAGCACCCGACCCCCATCTATCCACCCACGCCTCCTCCGCGCGCGCTCTCTGCCGCCGTTCTCCACCCTCTTCACCATCCAACCCTCCACCCCCAGTCCGACCACGCCACTCTGCGAGCCGCTCGTTAACCTGCTAGCGCCCCTCTAACCGCCGCTGCAGGGCCGCCGCCGCCACAGCACCACCACCATCACCACCACCACCACCACCACCATCGCAGCATTCGCCACCACCACTCGCATAGCGAACGCACCGATCCACCGTAGCTACCATCGCGAGCAGCTCCACGCCACTACCACCTATCCGCGTCGCTGCTATATTTACATATCAATATTCCATGGCGTGGCAGCCGTGCTGGCTGCACGCTCTCCTGATCGTAAAGTAGCGTGGCGTGCTGCTACGCCACCGGAGACGCTAGAGGTGGAGGAGCTGGTGGAGGTGGCGGAGGAGGCGGGCGTCCTCACTTTCGGAGGCACCCGCGTGCGCGAACCTTCCTACGTTCGAAAGTGTTCGCATACTTGTACAAGAGCGTGTATCCAGAGTGTGTGTAGGTATATGAGTATCCTGCAGAAACGAAGGATACTTCGGTCTGGTAAGTTCATCGGAATTGCGAATACCCTTGCGCGGTCGGAAGAAACGAGTGGAAGGGGTGGATAAGGAGGGAGAAGCGGAGTCGCGATGAGGAGTAAGAAATTGGGAGAGATCGAGGCGCGCTGGTGATGCGTAGGTGGAATGGTTAGAAGGTTGAAGACGAGTGCTTGGTAGGATTTTGTATTTGATCATTGTCCGACGATTACTTCCCGTCATTATGGATAAAATGATGTTTGGTTTAGTTGGACGAGAAGAGTGAAAGGTCTGGCTATTTCTGAAGAGGAAGTGAACGTGTATCGAGAATGGACGGATTTAAATTAGAAAGGTAAAGAGAGAAACGTTTCAATTTGGTAAGATCGGCCAACTACCAATGGAGTGAAAATTCTGATAATTTGTAGGACGCGTTCGATCGTGCTTGGGGAGAAAAAAATTCCTTGCGTCAAGTGCTCCGAGAGATTTAAACGACTATCCCGCTCTGGCGATAAATCGAACCAGAAGACAGGGTCGATTGAAAAAATTGTATCCAACGACAAACAAATCGGGGTGAGAAGTTACAGTGGAGTTATTGATTCGATTATTGGCCCAATGGGATGGCCCAGTTCATTAGGAACGAAATGCATGTCGTACTTGCCTATCGTACGCCGGATAGGGTCAATGAATTGTCGATTTGACCGATTCATTGTGAAACGTCGAACGAGGCAATTTAAAAAATGAAAGAGAAGCGATCTTCTGCGGCTCTCCCACAATCGAATGACCCGGTTTCGATCGCGTGTTAACGTCGCGTCAGTACCAGCGTGAAGTTCAATTTTCATTATATTGTTATTTAATCTTTGCACACCGTCCCACCTACTGGAGATATTGAAGATAAGAGAGCCGTCAAATATCTCATCGAGGAGCAAATTATTGGGAGGTGCAGTACCTGTATCTCGACATTTGTACCTTTTTACGTGCTAATTGAACATAAACTCGTTCGACTATCGTCAGCGAGTGGATTGAAGGGTTTTGCGACAGATAAATAAATAGCCCCGTATCCTTGGTTCATGAGTAATTGCATCGAAAGATCTTTCCAGATGATTCTGGAAACGACTGTACTTGCTTACTCATATGGTATTACTGCAATGGAAAGATCAACGATACTCTGCAAATCAGACTCATTATGTATACTTATATATAATTGCGAGCGGCGATAAAGCAAAATATCGTTTGGTCATGGATAGTGTAATTTATATTCTGATAATTTATTACGACTGAACATTCAGTTGAATTTGTTATAACTGAGTGGCACTGCTTCATCGTCGAAAAGCATCCGTGCAGTCTACTAAAACGACAAACGATAGTTTGCGTTCACGATTCAATCGAATTGATCATTCCTTCTGAACTCGAACTAAAGAATCCTCGAATGGATTGATACAAGGGTATTTCTAAAATGATCTTTGACACGCTCATTTCAGTAAAACATGTACAATGGAACAACCGAGAATACTGCGCACTCTCTCGGCTCGCATGCAGCGCACATTTTTCTCTCGCATGAAAACAAAAATCACTCCACATCGGCAACCATTAAGAAGCGCGCGCCACCGACATTTCCATCAATCGAAAAACAATCGCCTATCCCTCCTCGCTCACGTGTTGCCTACGCGCCGCAGAGGCAACGAAGCAACGTGACTCCATCAGCGTCGCTACTACCCTCAGAGACGCCACCGATCCTTAAGGGGCGGTGGTGGTAGACGAGAGGAGGCGACGGAAGAGAGGAGAGCATAGAAGAAGCGACGGATAAAATGCGATCAGGAATCGAGCCTCGGGAAACCAAATTGGTCGTTGGGAGGTAATCGGGCACGTGCGAGGGGTAACGCGCGCGCTTACACGCACGCGTCCACACGCACACTCATACATTTTCTTATATTACACACACCCACGCGCGTATTCTCGCATCATACATGCACCCTCATACACATACTTTTGTATGTCACGCGCACACCCACGCACACACACACACACACACACACACTCTCTCTCTCTCTCTCTCTCTCTCATATTACACGCCCGCGCGCGCACCCTCGCACTCATACGTATTCTCATATTACACACACGCACGCGCGTATTCTCGCATCACACTTACGTCCTCATAGACATACCTTTGTGTGCTACACGCGCACCCAGCCACACACTTTCGCGCGCGTGGCGCAAGAGCCCCTTTTTCCGCGTCGTCTGGGTTATCCTTTTCATCGATCGTTTCTGCGTCTCCCTCCGCCTACCTATTTTCTCTTTCACTCCCACGTTCTCTCATCTTTCTCTCCGCCTCTACTATTCGAGGATGACTCTTCTCGCCGTCGAAAATCGCTTTTAAGACGTCGCGAGGGGCGCCGAGCGGCAGGGAGAGAACGCCGCGGCGTCGGCGTCGGCGTCGGCGTCGACGTCCAACCGCTGCGCTCGCCACTAATTTTAACCGTTTCCTTAACCCGCCTATTTATAGGTGCCCGACTCTCGAGACTCTTTAAAACGTCTCGCGACCGGTCCATTCGTCGCGCGAGAACGCCCGTCGAATAATTTAACGGCGGTGGGGTGCGAAACGGGGGCGAGCAAGCCCGCTTTATGTGGGCCACCCCTAAAACGACCAGTTCCTCGTTCTCGTCTCACTCGCTCCGAGAATCGGTGGAAACGTTAAGATCGACTCGACGCTGGTTTGCGAGCACGGTGAGTGTCGGTGGCGCGCTGAGAAGCGCTTTTGCGCATAGCAGGACGGATCCAGCGGGCGAGAGGCCACCGCGAGGAAATTTTGAGAAATCGGGCACGGCGCACGCTCTCTTTGTGGGTCTTCGTGGAAATGTTCCTTTTTGCGCCCGAGTGCAACCGCTGAAGCGAAGGAGCGGGAGAATTTTTCAAGAGTGAATTTGGGGTTTGCGCACGCCGTGAAAATGAAACATACGTAAAATATTGTAAAGATCTAATTCCAATGCGGGACCGTAATCGCGCGTGAAAAGTTGTCACTCGCGCGACAGAAGTCCCGCGTCATTGCCGAAGGGGTGCCGTATGATGACGTAAGAAGCATAGTCAATTGTTCTCACGTTTGTACCCACGCGTCTGCGGCGCGTCTCGGTCGTCGTATTGGAATGAACTCTTTAGCTGGATCTAATATTAATTATGTCATCGCGATAAAGGCAATGAAACGTTTATACAAAAACCTCCCAAAGGAAACTGTCGACCGACAGCAGTAAACGTCGGCGGCATTATTATGGCGACGTGTTCGCCACGAAATTCCGTCCCCAACAATGACTTTTACATACCACGCTAATATCTTCTCTTTCGCAATGGAAAAAATCAAAATCGCGGGAACCGCAGCGACAGCCCGCAAATTCGCGGGCTCGAGTTGTTGTCCCGACCACGATGAAAAACATCCCCCTGGCCTTCTCTCGTTACCCTGCCCACCCCACGGGGTAGCTTTAAACGCTCGCGTGCGGCGACAGACGCGCACCGCGCCTCATCCCCTCCAAAAGCATACACAGTCGCGCACACGTGGGCGCGACCCATTCACGGATATCCATCGGCTCGAAATCAGGCATTCGCGAGGGTTTCCACCCCCGGTGGAGTTGCGCGTAAGTTACGTCGAAGCGGGCAAGGAAGGGGTTATCCCAACTCTCTACACCCGTTCTCTCGCACCCTGCCTCGAACTCTCACTCGCACGTTCGCTCTTGCACTCTCTCTCGCACGTTCGCTCTTGCACTCTCTCTCTCGCACGTTCGCTCTCGCACACTTACTCGCCCTACCTCTCACAAACCCCTTGAGGGCGCCTTCTCGCCGCCTCCGCTACTTCACCCTCCGTCACCCTCCTCTTCTGCCCGCAGCCATACGCCACAACTACCACCACCACCACCGAAAGGAAGTTCTTCGACTCCGTAGGGATTCCGAGGGTGCGCGAAGCGAGCATGTACCCCCAGGAGGTTTCGTGACCAAAGCGACGTCGCTTCCACCCCCTTGCCTTTACCGCACAGCCCTGCTTCTTCGCGGCACGCACACACACACACCTTGTCACCCTCACATTTCCACCCCCTAGTGCCGTGAACACCTCCATCCTACTCTATATGCCAACAACCCCGAGGCATGCACGCTTCCAAGTATTCCGCGCCGGACCCAATGCGGTCTTCTCGTACTTCCAGGACGAATTTCGTGGAGGATCGAGAGGGGCGGAAGGAGGTCGAGTGGAAGGATCGAACCGCTTTGAGACGTCGTCGGATTGGTAGAAACGGAAGGGACGAATGATATGGGTAAATTATTAATCGGAATCCTCGAGGGCAAGAAGAATATACGAGAAATTCTTGTAATTTTGTCGTTGAATGTTTGATATTTTTAAACGTTCCGAACGCGATGGAGAAACAGCCTTTCCAATATTATCGCCTTACACGCTAGAACGTGCTTCATGGAAACGCGTTAATTTTTCAACACCTAATAACGACTCGCCACTCGAACGGGCAAAGTCCGTAGTACCTCGTGGAACGACGTTCGCCACTCGAACATTTCTCGGCTATGAAAAAAGCCCGGTGTAAAGTATTTCTCTCACATCCGAGGGAGAAATAATTTACGTGGAAAAAAGCCGACGAGAAGAAGAAATCCGCGCGTGCGGCGCGGCGACACGAGCCACCCCGCGCGTATTTACCGAGGACGCTCGCCAAGGGTAATACGATTTTTCGCCATGGACGCGCTCGCGTGCTGTCTCTCGCTCTCTCACCTACCACGTATGTGCACATACACTTATATACGTATTCGTAATACCGGAGGGGGGAAGGAAGAGAAGGAGGATCGCCCGTTCGCGCGCGCGTATCTCGTTATCCCGCCCGCCGGATATATTCCTGAACGAGGTTGCCGGGATCTTCCTCCTACGGCGTCGCACGGTGCCAGCGGGACGAGGCGCGAGGGCGACAGAAAGAAAAAGAGAAGTGCGAGGCGAATGAGGGAGAGAGAAAGAGAGAGAGACAAAAAAGAGAGAGAGAGAAACACGAAGCGCCGTACCGTCCGCGTTCTCCACGATCGCGCGCGCGCTCACTCGCTCGCAACGCACGCCCGTGGCGCTCGCGCGCGCAACGCTGGCAATAAATTTATCCCGGCACGCAATAATATTTGTGCTGGGCGCAGGAATATACCCGTTTCCTCGCGCGTTGCCTACCCACCGACCGTACCGACCTACCCACCCGTTCACCCACACGCGTCGAGAAACCGTACCGTACCGTCGCACGCGCTCACACACGCCGACCATTCGCACACGTTCCCACGCGCTCGCGCGACTACTATCCGAGTTTCGCGCTCGCCAACCTGCCACCTACTGCGAGCCGCCCCCGCCACCCCCGACCCAACAGTCGCCCGCCGTGCGCGGGCGACTCGCCAATGAAACGAACACACGCGACAGCCCGCTCGCGATAACGATAACACGCCGCTGTTGGCAGAGAAAGCGAGAGGAAAAGAGAGAGGAGATAGAGAGCCGAGTGTACTCGCCCTCGAAAGCGCTACGAAAGCTTTTCTAGACCCTCGCACGCGCGGACGCGCGAGTAATGCCAGGAATTGACGGGGACTGGGATAAAGAAGGTGGAAGAGTGACAAGGGATGGAAAGCATAGGAGGACGAGAAGAATATTTAGAATGTCGAGCAGACGTTCGTAAGGTGAATTGTTTTCAAGAAGTTCAAACGTTGGAGGTACAATTTTTAGAGGAAAATGCGAAAGGATATGAATGCGGTAACACGAATGTGTAGTAAAATTGTGTACTGCGGTTGATTTGTTATTAGTGTTTGGAAAATGTTTAAAATGATCTCGAACATCGGAGAATTGCCTGCGTTGAAATGTGTCTGACTACAATCGCCGCTTGATGTCGCTTTCCACTGAACGGTGGCACGACCAGAAGCGAAAGAAAAGGTGTAAGGTAAACGAAATTTTCTGGCCTTTTCTAATAACAAACTACCCTGGTTGATTCTAATGTAACGAATACTGTGGATTTAACGAACAATTAATATCCCAGTATATCGATTAAAAAGTATACATATAAGAGTAACGATAAGCCCTCCGTACCAGAAATAAAAGTCTATTCTTCAAATTAGAGCCTAGTCTCCAAAAAAAAAAAAAAAAGCAAAACCGCACGTCTGCGTCCGTCGACGTAACTTCCACGAGGCACGCGCGTATCTCCTTACCCGTGGAAATTTGACCGAGGGGGCCTGGCCGTGGAAAAGAAAAAAGCACGCGCCCGTATCGCCCCCGTCATCCTTATTCCCATCGATCTGACCGTATCGCTCGTAAATCTGTCGACGAATTTGAAAAACTGCGCACAGCCGGAGGAGGGACGGCACGACGTCGAGTTGAGGCGAAGGTGGAGGAGAAGAGGGTAGACAGAGGTGAGTCCAGGCTTGCACGGTGACGCGTCCTAGCGTGGTAAATTTGGACAACGGCCAGAGGAAACACCCGATCCCTGACTTTCCACCCTCCGCTTCCTCCTCGCATTCTCTCTCTCTCTCTTTCTCTCACTCTCTCTTCCTCTCTCTTCTCTCAACCGTGCCACCCAGTTCGCTTCACGAATCCCTTGAACCGTTCGCCATCCCCTTCTACGTCCCACGTCTTCGCTAGCCGAGAGCCCCGTCCACCCGCGCACGCGGCGGGAGTTTTTTAAAATTCCGCACGCAACTTCGCGAGAGAGCCGCAGACCGCAGCGCGGGTGAATGTTTAACGTGGGCGAGCACCAGCCGGATGTACACCACGACGGATTTAGGGAACCCCGGGAGTTGCCCCGGCCCACCCGTCGTCCGACCCCAAGACCTACGGGGTGTCGCGCAATTCGCGACTACGAAGCGTGGACGAAAATGAAACGATCGAGGGATTTCAGTTAATTTTATTCTTCGAGTATGGTTAGTTGGCATTGGAAACGCTAGAAGGAAAATAGAAGACTTCGAAAGACTTTAGCTGCGTTCTTTTTACACGAGATCTCCGATAATCTCAGCTCACTTCACAACTGAAGTGAAACTAACAATAAGTGAGATTTTATCCTCCCTCCTTACAGCAACTGCCTTACCCCTCAAATTGTCTCAAAATGAGATCTCAGCTCTTTCTGCGGTTGTGTAGCGTAAATGTGATTTGGTGGCGATGCGTTGCAATAATCTTGAAGTAAACGCAATCTGAAGTAAACGCCGGGTAATACGTACTCGCTATTGACCGTTCATTTAGAAAAATTCTTAGATCACATAATCTCACTAAATTTCAGCTCAGTTCGGCTCAGTTAATCTCAAACTGACAATGAGATGTAAAAAGAATGCACCTTTTCTTATCACAGTTGGCAGATGATGTGAGACTTTTTAAAAAATACTTTTCTAGGTTCTCGTTGTACATATACGTAGGTGTGACTGCGGCGATGCATTTTGGATACGCAGCCGCACTAATACGACTCAGCCTCGTAACGTTTACACAGGTTCACCGGTCACGTGTGCGCGTACCATTAAGTGCGCACACGTGGGCTTCGTCGAAGCGGAGCTATTCCTCGGCTTGCCAACCACTCGCTCCTTTTTTTAACCCTTTTTTCTTCTCTTTCGGCCGCTTCGCCTCTTCTATCCTCGCCGCTTCTGCACCTCCTTCTCCGCCTCCTTAACCCCCTCGCTCGAATGTAGCCGACGAAACGGCAATTAACCTCGCGAAGGGAACGTACCTCTCGGTTCGCCAACCACTTCGTCTTGCGAATCTCACCCTCCACCTCCGTCCGTCTTCCGGCCCACCCCTTTCTCCATTCGGCCACCCTCCAGCTCCATTCGCGCCATCCTCCAGGGGAAGTGAAACTACCGGAAACGCGACCCTTTCGCCACCACCACCACCACCGTCATTCTTCTTTTTCAAGATGGCAACTTTCCGACCGAGTCTCTCTATCTCCGAAGTGTTTAAACACTTCGTACTCACCCTGTCGTGTTAAGAATAAAACTCGTATCTATGTATAATTTGTAAAATCTTCAGCTTAAGGCCTCTACGACTTGAGTGTTAGAATCAACGCGTGACTGTTAAAACTCAGGGTTGTATTTATAAAGAAGCAACTTTATACAATAAGTAGGCGCAACTTTGAACTTTAACACTGGATTTGCGGAACAGTTTTTTGTAGTCACGATTGCCCATTTGAACGAGACAAACTGAGTTCGAAATTCCGTAAATCCAGGGTTAACAAACGCGCGAGAATGACAATAGCCAAGCTGTGAGAAGCATGAAGCTGAAAATCTGGAAAATATAGGTACGAGTTTCATTCTTTCTTCACCGATAGAGAGGTAACGGTTGCATGTAGATCTATGTAAATAGAATCGTGAACTAATATTCGCACCGTGAGCATTACTGACCCACGGATTTATTCATGGAAAGCAAAATGTATGCATAAAAAGCGCACTTCTCCGCTAGCGAATCAAACTTCTCTTGGCAAATCGAATCGGAATCATGCTACCTTCGATATCGATTCTCATTGTCTTTTCTGTAATGACTGACCTTGCTCACCCTCTCTCTCCCACTCTCCTTCGCTCTCTCTTTAACGTTCTCAGCTACCCCTGGGAGTGAAGCGCCTCGCGCCGGATCATTTTTAATCAGACGTCTCGTGGAAAGCAGGAACTGTCGAGTGCGGGAAGCAGCGGGACGAAACGAACGAGAAGCAAGGGCGTACCTGCGAAGGAACGCGCCGAGAAGGAGGTGGAATCTCCATTATAATTTTCGAAGGAGCCGAAGAGAGCCGAGAGCGAGTCGGGGGGATAATTAGGCGTCCGCGTCGCCGCCGCCGTTGGTCGCTCGGTCGGAATCGAGCGCACCCGTCGCGGAACGTTGCGAAGTAATAAGAAAGGTGCTCCGTGGGGCTTCTCGGAGGCGAGGGTAAAGGGGAAAGGATGGAGATGCAACGAGAGAGAGAAAGGAGCGGAGGAAAGGAAACGTCAAAGTTCGCTCCCGTCGAGTGCAGAAAAGCGCGCGCGTTCTATGGGCACCTCGAAGGAGTAAGGGAGAGGGAGAGTGAGAGAAAGGAAAAGAGAGAGAGAGAAAGACGAAAGGAAAAAAAATAAAATAAAGAAAAAAACGGGAGGGAAGCAGGAGACGATGAAGTCGACGAGATGACGAGGAAGGGTAAAGGGTGGGAGCACGGCAGGAGGCCGAAGGGCAAAAGTCGAGAAATGGAGAGAGAGAGAGAGAGAGAGAGAGAGAGAGAGAGAGAGAGAGAGAAAGGTTGGAAGATGCGGTGACGCGGAGTGAGAGACGAGAGGGCGAGGAAGGAAAAAATGAAAAAAGAAAAAGGGGGGAAAAAGGAGGAAGTGGGTGAAGTAGACGAAGAGAAAATAAAAGAATGGCGGAGAGGAAGAGAGGCTGACGGTGGAGGGTGGAAGGCAGGGAGAGACGAAGAAAAAGGAACGACAAGACGACGACGACGAGGAGGAGGAGGTGGTGGCGGTGGTGTTGGTGCGCCGAGGAAGAGGAGAAACAGAACGAGAGAACTAGAGAACAAGAGAGAAAGAGGGAGAGGCAAGAAGCCGGAGGACTCTCCGGGGACTCGGAGAGACGCCGTAGGAACAAAACGAGCAAAACGGAAGCGAGGGAAGCAGAGTCGAGCGCCTGGTCGGCTCGTTCCTTCTTCGCCTGCTTGCTTGCTTGCCTGCTTCTCTGCCTGCTTACCTGCTCGCCTGCCCGTTTGCCTGCCTGCCACCTACCGCCACCCTGCGACCTGCCAGCTCGCCACGAGACGGCAAACACTCCCGGGTTTAAGCCTCGTTCTCATGCCGTCGCGGTCTCGACGCCTTCCACCCTTCTCACCCCGTCTGCCCAGCGACTTCTTTCTCCACTTCGACTTTTCTTTTTTCTTCTGTTTCCTCGCTTTGCAGCCTCGCTCTTCCTCCTCTTCGTCCTCTTCGTCCTTTCCACCTCGCGTATTCCAGCCTCTCTTCTTTCTCCACTTTCTCCACTTCTCCGTCTTTCTCCACTTTTCTACCTTTTTTCATTTCATTTCTCGGCTCCGCTCTTCCTCCTTTTCGTTCTCTTCCTTCTTTCCACCTCGTCTGCCCAGAGTCTTCTTTCTCCGCTTCTACTTTTCCTTTTGTTTCTCTTTATTTTTCATCCTCTTCACTTCGTCCACTCGCGCTTACCTTTGCGCAAAAACTTCCACTGCCGTCTCCCGTTCCTCTTCTTTTCTTCGGTCCTTTTTTCCTGCTTCCTTTGCTGGTTGCCTCGCGCGTATTTTTTTTTTCCGAACATCGACTCCTCTACGTGTCAGTGCCAGGACTCTTTCCATCGTTCTTCCGTCAGGCCAGAGTCTTCCATTCCTCTCGCTCACTTCTGCTACTTTGATCGACCACCCCTTTTTATTATTACATCGTTCCGCGCACTTCTTCGATAAATAATCTTTGCTGCACGGAGACGGCAAAAAGCATCGCTGATAATACGAGGCACCTGGGCTAACCTCGACTTCCCATGGCATCGTGACCGCAAGGCTACTATTTGCCTTTTTTCGCCTCTTTATCGACTTCTTTCACCTCCTCCTTCTCCTCCATGTTTGCTTCTTCTACCTCATCGTCTCTATCGCACTCCCTCGTTTCTTCACTGTCCTCCATCCTCGGTTTCTCCTTCACGTGTGAGCACGCACGCGTCGTCCGCCAGCTTCTATTTTCATCGCGAAGATTCCTCGCGAAAGTACCACCGCGAAGAGAACGTAACTGCGAAGCGCTCGAGCTCACGGGTAAACGTTCTCACGGCGTGACTGCGACCTAGCTTCTTTCCACCCTCACCCGACCTACCACCCCCTAGACACCCATCTCCTTGTCTCACGCTCCTTACTAGTGTATCGGCCCTTTGTTCTCGCGTACATCTGCCCAAGACATCCGGAAGTCCTGAGATTTTCTTCATAGAGTCTTCGTGACCTGTCCTGGGATGTGCGGGAGAAAGATGATATCGGTACGGACATGTTTACGTTTTGAAATAGTAGGATAATTGTGTTGTAATATAGTCGTCGGTTTTTATGCTACTAATGAACCACCTCCGCGATCTGTCGTGGCGTGTGCAGGAGAAAGAAGATATCGGTACTGGAATGGTTTCAGTAGAGGTAAACAGTAAATAGTAAAGAATACAGGAAATAGTTGGATAATCGTGCTGTAATGCAGTCGTCGCATTTTAGTCTACTAATGAACGATCTTCGCGATCTTTCAGGGGTATGCGAGAGATGGAAAATAACTGTCCTGGAACGTTTTCATCTAGAAGTAGGATACACATCTGCTAATATAGTGTAACGGTTTTCAGTTTTGAGAATAAAATAAATATACATGTATCATGAACGATAACAAACAATATATATAATAAAAGGGCACGTTGTCAATTTATTTAAAAGATGCATCGGGTAGTCAATTAATAATATCATATGCCCGTTGTGACAACCGTCACATAAAATATACACATATGATTATAGTCAAATAAAATAGAATTCAATAAAATAATACATAAAACGGCATCATTACACTATATTATAAATAAAGCCCACGTGCACGCATATAAACTATGACTAGACCAGTGTTTCCCAAAGTGTGGTACGCGTATCCCCTGGGAGACGGGAAGAGTTTGGTGGGGGTACGTGCCGCATCGGACTTTGAATGGATAATATACCCATTAAACATTAATTCAACGTTCATGCCAGAAGGTTTACCGCAGCGGAAGAAGAGCAATTGTTGGAATAAGATTCAGACGAATTCTTAAAAAAGAAACGTAAGGTAAAATTACATAAGGGGTACACAGATGTCGAAAGTTTGGGAAACACTGGTCTAGACCTTCGATTTATACATACATAAGTTTAATAAATAATTTCAATTTTATGGGACGGAGAGAGATATGTTCTTTTACGGACCTTATGTGTGAGAGAGAGATCTGATGATATTTTATTGTGCTCCACAGGTATTTCGTCCCGACTTATTATTCGAGCCTTTATTATACCAGT
Source organism: Tiphia femorata (assembly GCA_944319695.1). Taxonomy (NCBI): domain Eukaryota; kingdom Metazoa; phylum Arthropoda; class Insecta; order Hymenoptera; family Tiphiidae; genus Tiphia; species Tiphia femorata. The sequence continues at coordinate 11,909,774 of OX090902.1, forward strand.
ATTCTGTATGTTTCTACCTTCCCTTAGAACGTCCATAGCTCAAGTGTCCTGCGTTCGATTTAACCCGTTGGTAGCGCAATCTCTCTCTCTCCCTCTCTCTCTCTCTCTCTCTCTCTCTCTCTCTCTCTCTCATGCCACTCTTTCTCTCTCTCGGTCCGTGCCTCTCTCCTGTGCCAGGCCTCTCCCGTGCCATCTATATTATATTTCTACAATAGACAACGAAATTCATCGTCACTGACGAACTACCTTCGCGACCTCCATCCGATTTTCCACTGGGCTTCCGGTTGTCAGCACGCAGAGCGCGTCACTCTCGCCACAATCCTTCTCACTTCTCCTTATCCTTCTTACGTTTCTTATTTTCCCTCCACCCTCCCGTATCGCTCTTGAACTCACCCGCGCGAAGATTAACGTCCTCTTCTCGACACTCACGCAACGACGAGCCCACCGTATTTCACTCCGCAATATTTCCACTCCCGCGTTTTTCGCGAGCCGGTCACGCACACGGTCACCTCCGCGAGCTGCGCCTCTCGCGATCCTAACGCACTTTACATCGCGAGCGTGGAAAGTTTCGAGTCTCGACGCGCCGCTCGAGCGATTAGTTTTTGATTTACGCGGGCGCCTTCTACCGCGGCTCCACCAAATAACCTACCACCAACGACGGGGCGCCTCGGATTACGATATCGTCCATTTCCTGTCCCTGCGAAAGATTGCCCTCGCAACCTGCACGCGTCTTCGGCACGCCACGCGGGTTAGGTCAGGCACGCCGAGAAGTTGGGGAACGAAGTGAAGGGTGCGAAGGCCTCGGTGAATTTATAGTTGTTGCCCTATCGCCTCGATGTCAATGGAAAGAGACGCAAGGTGAACCTTTTCACGTTGTACATCGATGAATTCTTCGTAAGAATTTATACTTTCGAGTAGTTAATTAACAGCTGTTCTTGAACATCGGATCTTTTCGTGTGGAAGCCTCGCTACTTTCGATAATCGATCCCCTTAAGTGTAGAGCGAAGGCCTCGGTGAATTTATAGTTGTTGCCCTATCGCCTCGATGTCAATGGAAAGAGACGCAAGATGAACCTTTTCACGTTGTACATCGATGAATTCTTCGTAAGAATTTATACTTTCGAGTAGTTAATTAACAGCTATTCTTGAACATCGGATATTTTCGTGTGAAGCCTCGCTACTTTCGATAATCGATCCCGTTAAGTGTAGAGACTGCATTCTCTCGATTTGCAAACTTAATATCTAGCTCGTTAGCACTCTCGTCACTTTCGAATCTCGTTCTATTAATCGCCGTCGCGAAACACGCGTATCTTCTTATACAACCTTTCGAGAGGAAGAGAAGTAACATCGAACGTGTGGGTCGTCGTCGTTCACCGGGAGAAGGCAGAGTTGGGGAAGGAAACGCGAAGGTAGGTCGAAACTGCAGGATTAATTAATGACCCCGGGGGCTTTTGACGTATGGACGTCGGTGGGACATTGACGTAGTCCGTGATCCTGAGCTATCGTGCGCGATAAGTCAGCGTCGCCACCACTACCAGCGTGACCAGCATGGCCACCAGCAGTAATACCAGCTACACGAGCTACCGAGTATCGCGCAGGCGGCTTATGGCGTGCCCGACGGCGGTATAATCCGCTTCGGGCGTCACGCGTCACGTCACGTCACGTTGCTGCGTAGCAACGTCGCTATCTTTGTCCTCGTCTCACCCATCGTCTCTCCATCATCTTCGTTCTCGTTACTTTCGTCGTTCTAGTATTCGCGATCTTCCTCGTACCCTCGAAGAGGCCCTTAGCCCGTGGAAAAATAAAAGGTCACGATGGGCAGCGAAAGCAAGTCTACGGGGAGAACTGTTATTTCGTGCAAAATGGCACGCGAAGCGTAGAAAGTTCGAAGGACGGGTGAAAGAAGACGCGAGGAGGATGCGTTAAAGGTTAAAAGTGCGCGTGGAAGAGAAAGAGATGGAGAAGGGTAGTTTTCTTTTTTTATAAGGACATTGTGTCGTCGATAAGACATTTTATCGAACTGCAAAGTGTTCCTTCACCTGTGCAGTATCGTTATATTATCTTCGGATACAGGCGCAGGCCTATGCTTCGCTTTATTTTCTCCTTTTATTACTTCATCGGCCCCTGCCTCGCGATGACCGACGAAGGAAAACGTCTTCTAACTTCTTTTCACATCCACAGCCATTCATTGGTATAGTTTTGCTCCGATTCGCACGCCTTTATTTATACTTCACGTTTGTTCTTCTTGTAGGCTATAGTTGAACTCTGGCTGTAGGTTCTTCCAGTACTTTGTCTACATTTCTCTCTACTTTTCAAGTTCTCTGTGCCCTAGGAAGCCACTCTCTCACTAGCCGACTCAATTCTATATAATTTTACCTTCTGTCTACGCTTTTGTCTTTTACTCTTTCTCTTTGTCTCTCTCTCTCATACACACATACACTCTCTCTCTCTCTCTCTCTCTCCCTCTCGCTTTACTTTCAATTTTTCTTCATTCCTCTACCTCTCCTCCTTATTCGCGTCTTTGTTACGTAGATATGCGCGAGGGATGTCAGGTTGACAAAACGCGACCAAAATTGTGTCAGGAAGCGAGAGGAAAAATGAAGAAGAGCGCGTGACACCCGTGACACGAGGGACTCCGACGCTCGGCGACCCCCTGCAAGTATTTCACTGGAAACATTACGATTTCACAGATGAAACGCTCTCTCTCTCTCTCTCTCTCTCTCTCTCTCTCTCTCTCTCTCTCTCTCTCTCTCTCTCTCTCTCTCTCTCTCTCTCTCTCTCTCTCGGTCACTCTGGCGATCTTCCTCTTTCTTTTGCTCTCTCTATTCGTCGTGACCTTCTTTCGCTATTCTCCTGCCTCGAGCTGTTCCTTGTCTGTCCGTCTTCCCTCCCTTCTCTTGCCTTTTCTGTTTCTTTTTATTCTTCTCTTTTTCTCTCTCTCTCTCGGGCTCGGCACGTCTAGACGCACACCGCGCGATTAGGAGGAAAAAGAAGCAAAGAGGGAGCACGAACAAGACAGGCTACCACCACCACCAACCCGCAGATATAATTACTTCGCGGAGCTCCATAGAGTTAGCGGGTCCCTCGCTTTCATCATCGTTGATCATCGTCGACAGCCACGCGCAAATTTTTTATTTCTCTTCTTCGCGAGCCCCCGCCGCCTAGCGTCGAACGCTGGTCCGTCCACGTCGTCGTCGGCGGCCTTTTATCTCCTTTCTCAACGCGCGTGATTCCTCGCTCGCTTCGCCAAGGCAAAGGTAACGAAGAGTTTAGAGTTAGAGCCGGGGAGTAGAAAAAGAAGATCAGAAGAGAAATAGAGAGATTGAGAGAGAAACGGAGAAAGAAGGACAGTGTTCGTAGAAGCGTACACGGAAAAAAATGTTATTGTATCAATAACATCGATGTAATTGGAATAAATCTTATTGATTCAAAAAGAATGATATTGAAACATAAGCGCCCTATCCCTGTTTTAATAATCGAGGCTTTTCATTTAATAGCATGATCATATTATTGATCCTTAATGGTGTGAATTTTATATGCAATCTCTTCAAACAAATAAATTATTATTTTAGAATATAATATGTATAATATATATAAAGAATACTATACGATATTATTTCAATCATTCATAGCAATTACATTACAATTCGATATGTATCAATTCAACGTTTTGTGCAATTCGTTCAAAGATGATATATTATTCTGGCAATTAAATATATTACAATTCAAATCAATTACAAATATTATTAAATTGATTGTATATATTAGTGGTCGCCCGTGATGTCGACATGTAATTGAATCAATTACATTTTTTTCTATTCAATTTTATTTTATTTTCAGTGTATTTATCATTTCGCAGATGTCCACGAAATATCCACCAATAATGTAGATTCGGGGAAGACAATTGTAATCGTCAATTTTTACTCTCCACATCGAACGACATCGCGCACATTTCTCTTCCAGAATTAAAATCCAAAACACTACGAAGCTTGCTTAACTCATAGCTGTTACGCCATTAGCGACGGGCGACCTATATAGTTGGCTCTCCCCCTCCCGTATTTCGATTATCGATTCCACCGTGACGCGGTCGCCGATAATTTATTCGGAATCCACGAAATCCTTCCCCAAACGTCGAAAGCTAATTGACTCGACCGACGGCTCCTCCTATTATTTATTCTCGTTAGCGATACAGGAGGCATGTGCCAAGAATAAAATCTGGCGTTGACCAAGCAAAGCCCAATTTTTCGTTCCTCGCCACTTCTCTCTCTCTTGCTCATATTTCCGCGCAATATCGCGGATACTTTGCGCGATCGAAAAATGCACTTCTCATCGTTCCAAACGATACACGCCGTTACAAGGAACGCGCGATATCTTTATACATCCATCGAGAACACATGGCGCGGAAGCATCGCGCGTGGTAGGTTCGTGTGAGCAGGAACGAATCCTCGCACTTAAACCGCCAGGTGCCCTTTAAACGAAACTCCGATTTTCTCGTTGAAGAGGAAGAGTCTCGCGCGAAAGAACGCATGGACGAAGGACGGTCTTTGGAGAGCGGAGAACAAATCCGAGCGTGATGACCGTTCGGTTGCGCGCGAGCGAGGAAGAAGAGGTGGGACGGGTACGTAGCAGATGGAAGGAACCAGTTCTCGAACCGTTCGTTAAAGTTCCACGTGGCTCGACCTTCCACGTCCTTCCGTAACGTCGGGCTCCGTTCGAACGGGTGAGATCGGCCGATACGCCTCGGGATACCGTAAAGGAAAGAGGAGCCTTCGGGAGCGGGGGCTAAAAAGGAAAGGTGGACCGGGAATATCTAAGGTAAGGAGAGAGGAGCGAGGAAAAAGAGTGGAAATAAGAAGAAGAGAAGAAGGTGGAGGAAGTCGGGTGGAGAGCGAACGAAAGGACGGAGAAAAAGAAGAACGATGGACGACCGATCGAGCAAGACGACCGAGGCGTTCGTTTCCGTGTGCGGGAAGGGGAGGATCAGAAACTGAGGATGACAGAGAGAGAGAGAGAGGGAGTAAGAGAAGGTGACTGGATGCGAGAAGAAGAGAGAAGGCGGCACAGATGTAAAGAGAGAAGAGCGAGTGAGAGGATAGGAAGTACCGTGGACTTCCCAGCATCTCTGGAAAGCATCCAGCGTCGTACCAGCTGGAATCCAGAGAAAAATTCAAGGAAAAACTCCTCGAAGCTTCCGCTCCTTGTTTTCATCCCTCGCTCCTCACGTCCTCGAACGATTCCACCGCGTCGCCTTCGCGATTTTCTCTGTGCGCGGATATGCGAGCGCACCCATTATCGAGTAGACGGAGACGAGGTAAAAAATTTATTTGCCCTCGACATTTCTCCAGCCAAAAATAAGAAAAAGAAGAAAGAAATTGAAACAATGTTTATCACGGTTGAAAGAGTAAGTTCTCACAATTCGAAACATAGACTAGGAGTACACGGGCAATTATCAATTACGAAACTACTTTCTTACACGACTGTCAACAATGGAGCCTCGCGACAGCAAACTCAAGTACGCTCAAACACCCAACTCAATACTCCTGGAAAATTTTAACCGTATTCCAAATGACAATCTTTGATATCCGTACGCTCTAGTAAAAGATCAAGCCCAATCCCGACAAATTGTAAAACCACACCTGCCCGCGTATCGATACCCTATACGTAAAGGACCTCGAAAACGACGAAACTCGCCTCTTCCAGATTACCAATACCGATTCACCGAAGCAGAACCAATGCTACCCAAAAGGAAAACTGAGCACAATCGACAATAACGTCGTCCCTCATTTCAACAATCGAAACATCGACTTTTCGTAAAACTGGAGAGACCAGGAAAGACGAGCGAAGAAAGAGGGCACGAGGAGGAAAGGAGGGCGAACGTCGCGAGAGTCGCGAGAGGCGGAAGGTGCGCGCGCTGGAAGGAAGGAATGAAGTGCGGGGGCGTAGGCGGTGGAGAGTCGGGGCCTCGAGAGGACGAGGGTGGCAAAGGGGTGGGAGGGACAGGGTAGGTAATAGAGCGGTGCAACGAGCAGACACCTCGCAATTTGGCTAATGGCCTTCCGCCACCACCTTCGGATATAGTCGGCGTAGCCTCCGGTCCTGGCAAGAAACAGACCCTCCTAGTAGGAGCGAGCTCACGCGCGCGAGCGCGCCCCTAACGAGGAGGGTGGCACGCGCCTCCCGCGCGTCCAATTCTCCTGCCTCCACTGCCGCCCCTTCAAACACCGCCACTCCACCTCCGCACTTCTCACTACTCCCCTTCCGTCGCAGTCAACCGTCGCGCCCTCACGATCCCCTCGAGCCTCCGCCTACGCCTCCACCACCCCCGCAAGCTCGCGCCCCCGATCGTGTCAACCCACCTTCGACCGACGAACAGCCACTTCCGATAGTTTGCGAAGCGGAAATTGCGTGCTAGTCTCCCTCCTCTTCCTCGTTGTCGTCGCACGCCACCTCTCTTCTCTCCTCCTCTTCCTATTCGCACGTACGTCGTCGCTTCGTGAGCCTCGTGCGTGGCCAGAGGCGATCGCGCGCGTGATCGCCTCGCCAAAGTCCTCTCGTAGATCGCGAACAGGTGAAAGAGGGAAGTGATAGTTGAGCTTGAGCGAAGAATTATAATTGCAGATGGTGACGGGTGTACGAGGCAAGGCTAAGCTTGAGGGGGTAGGCTGAGAAAAGGAAGATGTCTCGGAATATGAACGTGAAGAGTGAGATTGTTAATTGTGAGGATAAGGTCGAACGACGGGCTTCGTTCGCTCGTTCTCCACTCTTTGCCGCGAAATCGCTTATATTTTCGCGCGAGTTCCAAAGCTGCGCGTAATGCGCGCATATGACGATAAATTAAAGCGTTACGATAATATGGCGACGCGTGCGCCGAACGCAGTATATATCATATTTAGTCGCGTGCGGACGTTTTATGGCTTTCCATCCGTAAGTTATGCGTCCGGTTATGACCGACGCGTCCATGCGAGTTCGTCCTGACCGTAAAACAAGCGTCTACGCATTCGCGTTGGTCCCGCGGGCTCGTAAGAGGCGCATGTTGGCCAACGGTAGGCTTTTCGAGACAAGTTTTCTTTTTTCTCTCGCGATTGTCGGAGGGTGACGCGGGTAGAGAAGGAAACACCGGGGACGACACGGCAGACGTAATAAAGACCTTATGGTAAAGGGAACGTTACGGCACAGTGCACTTTTCAACGAAATAACATTCCCTCTCTAATTTCGAAGCTCAACAAATTTACGTGTACATATACTTTCCTTTATTTCTCCTCCTTACTCACGATACTTTACCAAAGTAAGCTTCCAGCCGTTCGCAATCTAAAAATACTGTATAAATTATCTTCCCCCCTCTTTGAAATTTCATCTCGATGGTACAAACCAGAACCACCACGAAGTTTCATGCGAGTCTAATCCCTGCCGTGGACTATCCTGGCATCGGTCGTTAGATTATCGCGTGAAAAGGGAGGGAGAATACCTCGCGCCAAGTGCTCACGCGTTATATATGCGCGACATTTATCATAAACTTTACTATCGTCTCATAAATACGCGCATATCAATGTAGATCGGCCTCATCACCGCGACTTCCTTCTCCGAACTTTTTTCCTCGTCACCCGTCTCGCGCGCTGACCATCGTCGTAGGTACCTCCGCCTACGACGACATCGGAGGCGGTGGTGGAGGCAGGCGGAGGCGGCAGTTATTCCGGCCGTAAAACTGCGGGCGCGCACGTGAGAGCGGCGAGTGCACGCGAGCAATTATCCGACGGCGCGTAGTTGATGGCAATTGCAAGGGGGCCAGAAGGAACGGGGGTGGCGAGAGGCGGTCGAGGCCAATCCCACGGGCACGATTGGCCAGGGTATACCGGGGCGCGCTGTCGCCACCAGCCGACGCCCTTTTCCTGGCACGTTCCGAGTTACCGAACGACGCCCTGGAGCGGCACTCACGGGACCGACTGGACGCCTAGACCACCTTCCACCAACCCCGCTTTCCCCGGTTTTAAATTCCGCACAGTAAATTGGCCCTCGTCCCGCATCGACGTCGCGACGCCGCCTCCGGTGGCGGCATATGTTACGAGCATTAGAGTTCTCGGATGGAAGAAGAGGGTGGAACAGAGGTAGAAATCCGAAGGATCGTAAAAGGAATATAAGGAGGGGTAACACGACCCCACGAAGTTAATTCAACCGAGGATAGATAACGGGATTAATAATAAGATCGACGCGGACTATTTTCTTATTAATTGCAGTGGTGTGTTAGGGTTAGGAAACGAGGAAGGTTTGAAGATTTTGTAAGTAGCGCGGTAAGACGACGGGGTCTTGAAAAATTCTGAAGGATCGGGGGTGTGCCCGTTTAATCTTAATTCGACGTACACCGCGACAAATTCGAGCACGCGTTTTATTTACGCTTTATAGAAACATTCCTGGCGGCACGTTGCACGTGCTCGATCCACCCTCTCCTAAAATCCTCTCCCTCCACCTTACTCCATCGCACCCTCCGATCGAACGTGACGAGCTTAAGTGACCGATTTATGCGTCGTCACGCGAATATCCACGCGCACCCCACAGACCACCACCCCTTGAAGGTTATGGAGGGTGGACCCTGATGGTGGTGGACCGGCCAGAGGCCTACTTCGAATTTTTCCCTCGTTCCTTCGCCTCGACCCACCCTTCTAAGCCTCCCTCAACGGCCCGCGGGTTGCTTTTAGACAGGGGGTGGCTTTTCAGGCACGGTGGTCGCGAGGAGGGTGCGTCAACTGTTGCACCATCCCTCAAACTTTTCAGTCACAACAGGAAAGCCCACGGCGCGTCGCGTCGGTAGATGTGCACGGGGGTGGGAGCGACGTGCTGGTGCCTCTTGAAAGCCCTCCTACGATGGGGTGGCGGGGCGTACGGTGAGGGTAGGTTGACAAACGAGGTGGATAAAAATGTTCGCGCGTCATCGGAAATCTCTCAGGGATGTTTAACGAGCGACGCCGGTGCCACGAGACGCCCGGCGTCGCGTCTAGAAAATTCAGAGTGGGGAGAAGAACGACGGAAGGTGGACGGGAGGGGCTGAGTGGCGAGAAACGCGCTTCTTGGACGGAATACAAAATTTTCGTGGAGGGCGAGACTAACCTGAGACTAGTTTGCGATCGATACGGAATTCAGAATGTACCGAGTCACCTGGTATGATAACACGTAATTGAGATCGATGCGTTTATCGAAGGGGGAGGCTCTCCCGCGGGCAGAATTCTTTTTCGTTAGGAAGCAGTCGATACTGAGTATAATGAGAAAAAAGGTATACTTAAACTCGGATACTCTTCGCTCGAGTATAATCGACGATCTCACGAGCGTTCGTCATTCTTGTCCACCTCGAAGTAGAAGATACAATATTACTGTAGGTACTCGTTCAAAATTGAAATCTCGCCTTGCTCTTGTGCCGTGCGACAGGAGAACATAGAGCAAGTTGCAGAATGTGTCCCCTGTCACGAAAAATGCTCGTAAAGTAAGTAAATATGTGGCAACGCAGTCGTAAACATTTCTTTAGATAACTGAAGCTACCTTCTTTCTGCAGCGCCTTTAAGTTTTCCGTCGGAACGAAAAATAATGGACATGAAAAATCAAATGCAATTTTTCACGCACCTTGTCCGATGTTCGCTTATCCTCCATCAAAAAATCACGGTAGTGCCCGGTGCGTAGTGAAAATTCTCGAAAAGAATCGACCAAAATACCGTCGGCCAATTGAACAAGAAACTCGAACGTCCTTCCTCCTTCCAACATTCTTCGAGTCTCTCCCACCCCACCGAGCGAACATAAAAGTCGGTGATACGCTCCTTTCGAATTTCATCGGGGCCGGAAAATTGTTCAAATGTAAATTCTCTACCTGGCCGCAACGCGAAGCGAACATACGCGCCACTAAATCTCTCTGTCTTGGAGTAGCATGCAAGCATGCGTATATCTGCATCGATACGCTTAAAAGCGCTCGCGCGCCCGAGATATTTCGAAAAGGATTAAACGCCGGAATTCTCCCTTCCTGGCTGCCTCTCCTCGACTCCTCGGCCAAATTAGTGGCGATCAATTAATTCTCGCTCGATGGATCCTTGCCGAAGGGCGTGCAGAGTGGGAGAAGGAAGGCGGCGAAGAACGTGGAAAGAGAAAAAGGTGAGCGAGTGAGTGGAGCAGCAGAAAAGGTACGAGTGGATGACGTTGGCGAGGGGTGGTGAGGCTGCGGAGGGAAGCATAAAAAGTCCCAGCGGATTTAATTAACGCGACGCTCGAATGATCTCACTCGAAGCGGCATCACCACCCCTCCATTCTCACCTCACTTCCTACTCCTCGATATCGCGCGCCTCATTCGATCGCATTTAGCGTCAAAAGCGTCATCCCTTTTTCGAAATTTTAATGCTTACGAGGAGACAACAAGAATTCTCGAGGCCTTCGGGAAATAATGCGAGAATTGAACGAACTCCCGTATAAAGATTGTTCGTTTGAATTCTTCGTTTGTTAATTTTTATAAGCAGGATATTCAAGATCATCTTAGAATCCTTCATACGTACTCTTGATGGGGTAAAATCTCGAATGAAGATAAAAGCGAAATATTGTTGGCGCAACTCGCAACGGAATTGGAATACGAAGGCTCGTGGAATGTGAAGTGGGTAATCGCTCCGGGGATGGTGATCGAAGGGTCGTCGGGTTGGAGAAAGCGAGATACGAGAACAAGAGATATGTAGGTACGAGGAAGAACGCGTGAGAAAGTGAAAAGAGAAGGAAATAAGCGAAGTGAAAGAGAGACAGGGAGAGAAGAGGCGAGCGTTTCGACGCAACGGTAACGACGACTCACCGCATCACCTCGACCCACTCGGGCGAGGGAAATACGAGAGCTTCAGAGAGAGAGAGAGAGAGAGAGAGAGAGAGAGAGAGAGAGAGAGAGCAGAATCCAGAGAGGCACGAGGAGAAAGAGGAGAGAAGCCGAGTTACGCGAGAATTTCGACAAAATGTAAATCTCGAACTTCCGGCGAACTACGGTAGCGGCACACCACCGAAATGCGCGCGCGTGTTCGCTTCGAAGCGAGCGTCGCAAACAAAAACGACGCTTGCGCCTGATCCTCCGGAGGATTTATCCTGCCGTTGGTTCGAGCGAGGGACAAAGGTAAAATCCCAGGGTTCTCGAGAGGCGGGGGGGAGGGGTCAGGCAGCGACGACGACGATGGCGGTGGGGTAGAAAAAGAAAGGAGAGAAAGAGAACGTGCGAAACAAGGGTGTGAGAGTGAGAGGGAGTGAACGAGAGGAAGCAGGGAGCCTGGTAGGATGAGGAAGGAGGATGGAAAAGGGGATTGGCACGATGGACCGGAGGGAGGAAGAGGAGGAGAGGACTGGGTAGATGACGAGATCGTGGACGGCGGATTGCGGATCCCCAAGGGAAACGGGCGAGAGAGAAGAGAGAGATGAGAGAGAGAGAGAGAGTAAAGGCAAAATATAGATAGTCCGAGAGAGAGAGAGAGAGAGAGAGAGAGAGGGAGGGAGGGAGAGAGAGAGAGTAAAGGCAAAATATAGATAGTCCAAGAGAGAGGGAGACAGAGACAGAGAGAGAGAGAGAGAGAGAGAGAGAGAAGGAGAGAGGCAGAAGGTCCGGGGGTGTGGCGAATGGCGATTATGGCTGGCCTAGCCTAGGAACAGCTATCTTCCATCTAGAGTCTAGACTTCGGAGCGTATAACTAGAGCGAGCGAGCGAGCGTGCGAGCGCACGCGCCGCGCCAACCCTTCCCGGTTGGGATCGCATCGGGGCCAACTCTACTGGGTGTTCGAAAAAGTTCTCTTGCGCGTCGCATCCCGTATCGTAGCTGTCGGCGACTCTACGATGAAAAGAGACGGAGCTCGAGAGACAGAGAAATTGAGAACGAGTTCGCACTAGAACCGTTTACCTGCCGGCGGTACAATCGCGTGCCGAAGGCACCAATCCGAAGTGCTACCGTTCTAGCATCGATCGCCGAGTCGATTTCTGCGACAACCAGAAAGAACAGGTAGACCGAGTAGTATATAGTCGAAGTAAGACGGTATAAAGTATTTTGGTTATCACAGTTTAACTCGAGTTTGTCCTCGTCGAGGATTCAGGCCCTTCGAAGCTCGTGATTGTCCCATTCTATGCTTTACGAGTACCCCGTGGCGGTTTCACAGCTACGCGAAACACGCGAATACACAAGTAAAAGTAGCCCGCATCTACGACTACAACGAAGAAGGCACGAAGTCCTCTTGTCAAAAACGAGAGCGACGACAAAAGTGATCGTGACAATAGTGGAAACGAAAAGGCCAAAACCAAAGCCCGGATCAAGAAAATTAACAAGAACAACAATGTAGATTCCAATAAACACGAGACCAAGAATTCATCCCGAGTGGGCAACTAAGAAGGTGACAAGGCTGTGGAAATGGGCACAGTAATCGATAACGACGGAGCTGACGGAGAGAGTAGAGACGAGAGAATACTCTTACGACTCCGAGGACAAGAAAAATAACGACGACAACAACGACGAGGACGACGCGATCGGAATAGATATGAGAACCGGAAAGGAAATGACGTGGACAACTAAGAAATCCAAGAACGAGAAATCCAAGACGTCGAGAATACTGACGTGAACGGCGACGAGGATAAAGTTGAGGTCGATGAGAACGAAGTCCACGACGATAAGGACCGCGCCGACAGAAAAACGACACGAACACATGGAATTTTTTGCACGTATTGTATTACTTCGGCTTCGACTGTCCGGACTTCGATTCCTTCTCCTCCTTCCTCTCGCCTCCCTCTACCCTTCACCGTTCAATCGCTTCTCTCCACAGGACCGTGATGCGTCGAGTGCATTCACGCGTGGACGAGTACAGCCGCGATGCAGCCGATGCACCGACCCCGATTCGCGGACGCTTAACGATATTCGGCCCGCCCGTGCCTCGCGCTGCGAGGGACGGCACCCTTGTGACGACGTGGCGGCGGGAACGAGGGCTTTGAATCGAATTCTCTCGGCCAATTACCTCCGTTATCCGATCTTTTATCATTCTCTGGTGAAATCGAGGGACGATGCGAAGCCGAGACCGGAAACAAGGCAGACGAGAAAGAGCGTAAATATTCTCGTGGAAAAGTTCGGAAAGAAGGAGAGAGAAGAAGAACAATGGCTACTCTCGAGAAGAAGTCAAGAAGAGATAGTATCGCAACGGATGACGCACGAGCGTCGAAGAAGGAGGGAGGAAAGAACGAGAAAAGATAAAGAGAAGATTTGCCGCGGTCCAAAGGAAAAGAGGATTTCGAGTCGACCGAGTCCTGTCCGCGAAGGCGAATCTACAAAGAGCCGAAGGAAAGGACTCTTGGCGATACCCTTGATAATAACTACTAGCTTACATGCAGATGCTACGAGCTTCGGTCGAAGATACGACTACAATTTTTCCAACTTCGCATTCCAACACGAGAATATCGCTAGATCATAACTCACCATTAGCCTAATTTTTCGAAACAATAGACTCGTCCTTGCAGAAATCCCGATAATCCACCTATCCTTAAACACTTCGCATTCGGCTCGGCTAAATTATCGGACCACAGGCGCTCCAGCAGCGTGGGAAAGAGACGCTAAAGAGCGCGCGTGGATTGTCGAGTAAAGTAGGACGCGGCTCGCGAGCTGAGCGAGGAAGAGGGAAGAGATGAGGGTGAGAGAAACTCGGAGCGTCGAACGCGACGCGGTCGCGGGGATGGAATCTTTCCAAGAATTTCTTCGGGGTTGGAAATAAAGGAAAAAGGAGAGTGGATTAGAGCGACGGTAAGGCACTGGCGAGAAGGAGAGAGAGAAAGAAATGTGAAATGAGAAAGACGAGTCAAGAGAAGCGCAAAGGAAGATACGAAGAGATAGAGAAGAAACGAGAGAGACGGAAATAGAGCGGCCAGTTGGGTCGAAGAAGAAAGGTGGAGGGCGGTAAAGGGAGGAAGGCGAAGCTGGATGAACAGCCAAGAGGGAGGATCTTAATTTCATAAGGATCCGTTCCCGAAGGAGATCGATCCTCCTGACCCTCGGGCACGTTAATAACCCCGGCTGTGCACCAAGTCCCAGGGTTTCTCCTCCTTCATCCCTCTGTCTCGGGGTTCTCTCGCTCACTCATTCGCTCTCTCTCTCTCTCTCTATCCTTCCCCGTCCTCTTCTCACGCCCACCCAAGTTCTCTCTCGCCTCCTATATATCGGAGCGCCGAGCGCCGCCTGCGAGCGCCAACACCGGAGTACATACTCCCGCTCGACGAAGGAGACGGAGAGGGCCACGACCGCGATAAATAATTTCGTTGGTTATCGCGCAGGACCGTATCCCAAGCGCGCACCTTCTGCAACTTTCATCCCCTTCGCCGACGCTCCTTCCACAGCCCTCTCTCCTTTTTTATCTCGAAAAGTGGGAGGCACGGTCGAGCGATGAAATATTCGAAGGGGAAGACACAACGAAGCAGTCCCTCGCGAGTGCATCCTCCGTCCCGTCTCAATCCACCTTCCTTCAACCGACATCGCGATCCCTCATCGATCCCGGCTAACCTCTTGCGAACCTAATCGCGCAAACCAACGAAAACTTCTCTCGAACGCCCGCGAATGTTCCTATCCCGTGGAGGTAACGACACCGCAAGCCGCGCGGACGCGTCCTCCTGCGCGAACTTCCGCTCCGGTTTCGTTGGTCCGACGATTTATAAATGCACACAAGCCCAGTGGTAAAGCCCATACATGCGCGCGAGCCACGGTGTACCAAGATTTAGTTCGACCGAGGCACGCCACCCACGTTCCCGCCTACTGGCGTCGAGCAACAGCGCGGGTGGCAGCAACGGCAACACCAGCGAGCAACACCACCCCTTCGTCGTCGGTTGCGCGCACGCAACGCCAACAAAATCGGCAACGGTTGCTCGCGGCAACCCACGCCGTACACCAACCGGACCCAGGACGAGGAGAACGCGAAGCGAGCGGATGATCGAGCACCACTGACACCCCTACCCACCCCTCGACGATAAAGGGTGGCTCGTGGGGGTGGATGGAACGCTGGGGTGGCGGATAGACCAGGGGTTGGAGGGCTCGCGAATGGCCATGGCGTGCCGAGGAATGATTAATGCACACCGTCGCCACCGCTACCCCCGCCTCCACTACCCCCGCCTCGCGTCACGACGCCGTGCTGCGCGTCCACCACCGCCTACCCAGGAAATTCACCCCTTCCGAACCCTTCCTCCGTTGCCCGCCACGTCGTCGTTCCACACGCACAGGTGCGGAAACGTCATCCGGAAGCGGCGCGGAATCGCGATTTAATGCGGACCGTTTGGGCCACTCTCTTTACCTTTCTTCTTCTTTCTTCCTCGCTGTTCAATCCACCGTGGACGAGCAACCGAGGACTTCGATCATCCCGAAGATTCTACACCCAAAAGTGTAAATTTCCTCCTCCGCAATGATCGGTTAGTTCGATAATTTCAAAAGTCGTTCCACACGTTTTCCATTTTTAGGCACGACCGTAAAGGGAGTGACTTATGCAATCGCCATCCTGAAAACTGTACGTACGTACGTGTGTGTGTGTGTGTGTGTGTGTGTGTGTGTGTGTGTGTGTGTGTGTGTGTGTGTGTGTGTGTGTGTCCGTGTATATCCTCGATTTCGGAAAAACGGCTGAACCGATCGAGACGAAATTTGGCACAAAAATCAAGTACACTACTGTGAGTTCACAATAAGGTTTGTGAGCCGCCATCTTGAACCGGTACAAAATGGCGGGAAGTTCAAATATCGAAAAATTCATATCTTTGGTACTATTCATTGGAACCCGATAAAATTTTACACATACGTGTACACGTATACAATGACAATTTCTTGAAATTTTCAAATTTTTTGATTGGCCGAATCAAAAATGGCGGCTAATTCAAATCTTTAGTCCATTATTCCGGCGAAACGACTGAACGGATCCTAACAAAATTTGGCATGTACATCGAGTATATACCCATTTAGTGCCATGAAACTTTGTGTACCACCATCTTCAACCGTTTCGAAATTGTGGGAAATTCAAGTATGGAAACGTGAGTTACGCGGTCGTGCCTATTGCAGAAAGCAAAGCTTTTCTGCACCCGGTAAGACGAGCGCGAAGCGCGAGCTCCTGGCGATCGTGCCGACCACTAACCACCACTAGTTCCTCGTACGTTGGCCTACGGGGTTTCGAGAAAGAGAGAGAAGAGGCATAAGAGCGCAATGCGAGAAGGAACGACACGGGCGACCTCCACGGATTTCGGCGTTCATATCCGCAAGCACCTACCCACCCACGCCCTAC
Source organism: Tiphia femorata (assembly GCA_944319695.1). Classification (NCBI taxonomy): domain Eukaryota; kingdom Metazoa; phylum Arthropoda; class Insecta; order Hymenoptera; family Tiphiidae; genus Tiphia; species Tiphia femorata. The sequence continues at coordinate 11,926,036 of OX090902.1, forward strand.
CATCGCGCACGCATTTCACCCTGCAACCACACGGCAGCCCACGACTGCATCCCACTCCTAGGGATTTTCTCGATAGAAATAAGAAGAGAACCGGAGAGCATCGCGAGGTAGCGCTCGGTAGAAAAGGGAGGAAAGGTAAAAGGAACGAGCGAAGGACGAGAAGGAGAAGGCGAAGAGGACGAAGCGGTAGAAGAATATAGGGGTTGAAGAGGAGTGGACTGGGATGAGGGAAAGAAACCGTAGATGGTGCCGCGACGGTTCCTCGCTCGCGACTCCCACTATATACCTATGTACACATATATACCTCGATATAGCTTTATATACCTACAACACATACATCCGCACCTCTACATATCTATACATCTGTACATCAGGCTCTCGCTCGCAACCGCAGGATAGTAGGTTAGGTTGAAGCGCTCCACATGCACGTGCGCCCACGCGCTTCTCCGCATCCACGTCTGCGTCACTCTCTCCCTCTCTCCTTCTTTCTCTCCTCTTTCTCTTTCGGCCAGGATCGCGGTGGCTCCCACCGACGAGCGCACACGTCGAAAGCCGCGTGCCACGGTGTACGTGTGTCTCTCTGTCCTGTAGGTGGGTGTGGGTAACGGGGCTGAACCGTGGCACGAGGTGGAGGAAGGAAGAGGACGCACGGTGCTGCCGGTGGCGACGAGGGTGGCGGATGGGGGTGGTGAGTCAGTCGGGGGGTTGCTAGGCCGGTGGTGGCGGTAACGCGATAAACGGATTAACGGCGAGCTCGAACCCGAGCCCGTAGTTCGGTGGTTGGGCGTAGGTTGGGGGGTTGGGGTTCGTGTGCGCTGTGGGGGTCCACGGAGGTGGAGGCGACAGGAGGACGCGAGGCAGAGGGACGAACAGGGGGAGGAGAAGGGTGGTCGAGGGGAGCGAAGGAGGTGGCACAGGAAGAGGATGAGGAGGAGGTGGAGGAGGAGGAGGTGGAGGTGGAGGTGGAGGTGGAGGAGGAGGAGGAGGAGGAGAGGTTGGCGGATGTCACGGCATCGCACGTTGCCCGACACCCACGACCCCGACAACCACCGCCGCCGCCACCACTACCCTCCGCCTCCGTCCAACCCCGACCTCCTGCGCTTGCCACCCCCAACCCACGGCACGGCTACCCGCGTCAAAGCTCCGCGCTTGGACGGATCCTCTATCTACACCGCCACCGCTTTCCAGCCCTCCACCACCAACCCCTCTCAACCGCCACCCCCGCGCCACTCCAACCCCTCGTCCGCGGCCACGAATCCTCATCCCACGACACCCACTCTTCCGCTCTGGCTTTCGTTCTTCTGTCTCCTCCTCTCTTCTCCCTCTCCTTCTCTCTCTTGGTTTCATTCCTTTTTACTCGTCGAACGAGCTCCTTCTCTCTCTCTCTCTCTCTCTCTCTCTCTCTCTCTCTCTCTCTCTCTCTCTCTCAGCCAGCTTCGTCTTCTCTGCCCCTCTTACATCCACCACTTTTTTCGATACTTCTCTCCACCTCGATGAAGAGAATTCTACCTGGAGCTACCCGTCGTTCTTTCCAGCGCGCGTGGACTCACGACGGATTCTCCCTTATACTTTTCAAAAATCTTTAAAAACGAGAGATTGATCCTTTACGTTTGGTCACGGTCGGAGGGGTGTTCCCGAGACTGGGTCGTTGTGATTGAAAAAGGGTTAACGCAGTTGCTCGTAAGTAATGCAGGGTGGCGCAAATTTGGATGGTCGGAAATCGAGGAGTGGCGCAACGTTCGCAGCCTCGAATTTCTCGAGTGCCGCGGGCAAGCGTGCCCCGCGGAAAGGTGGAGAGGGTGGTTCGAGGGTGAATAGGGACGTGCGCAATTCGTGTTCCCGGCTTTGCCGGCGAATGAAATGTCACGAGAACCGCACACTTGTCGCGCCGTTTATAGTCGTTCGATTTTTTTTTCCAAACGACCCGGCGACTAGCTCGGTCACGGGACTACCTTTAACGGCGCGGTGAGGACGGGCACACGTAGGCACGCTTCTCACGTCCCTGAAAGAAATTCGCTCGTCCACGCGAAAGCAACGTACCAGCGAGAGAGCTCAGCTATGACGCAATCGGTAGAAACGAATCGTTCGCGCGAGACTTTCGACGGCCAAAGTTTCCAGCCCTCTCTCCATCCTCGAGACCGGAAGAGCAACGGCCCTGCTTTTAATTTCAAATGGCCACCGGCTATTCCCTCCGCGCTGTCGATAAATCTCCGCCCTCGATAACTCGCCCCGGATGCTACCCACCCCTTTTCTCTCTCGAACCTCTCTCGCCACGCGCCGCTCTTCCACCACCTTTTTCCTTTCAACGTACACGAGGTTGATCCTTCAGTGGGATCTTTCTCCGACATCCTCGTAGCGTCGAGATGAAAGTAAGCGCGCGAACCAGGAGAGTAAATTTCGCGTATGGTTTACAACGGGTGAGACGGGAGAAAAATTTAATTTTTAATTAGAAGGAAGGGGCGAGAAGAGGGTACACGTGTACGGTGAATGGAGTTAAGACCCCAGTGAAATTACCCGACCATATTTTTCACGTATCGCAGCTCTGGAATATCACTGGTGATTTCACACTTGGACATTACACTATCCCGCTATTTTTTCCGCTCGTCGAAATAAAAACGACCTGCCGCTTCAAGACATCGCGAAGTAGACGGCAAGGCGACCTCTTCGTTTAATCAAACGAAACGAATCGTCGACGAGGTGAGAGCGGAAACGGGGCAGACGCGTTGCCCCTTCGTCACCCGAGGGGTCGCCGAAATTTCGGACGACATAAATATTTATTTGCAACGAGCTTCCACGCGCGCGTTCCGCACGATCGTTGCGACCGATCGCGTTCAGCTGTCCGCTCGTCTCGGAAACAAAGCGCCAATAAATAATGAATGCTCGTCAAGGCGAATCTCGCGTATGAAAAATCGCTCTCGGAATGGATCTCGAGACGAACATTTACCCCGCGTTCTCCTCATTAATTCGCAATTGCGCCAAGCTTGGTCGTACATACACGTATAAGACTTCGAGCCCCGAAGACAGGATATCGAACTTCTTAATCGTTGTAATTCTCGACGAGAAGCTCCTTCGAGAAGGATCTTTCCCACCGCTAAGAAGAAAATCTAGAAGCGAAGATTTGGAAACGTTCACCCTTTCGCAAGAGGGGCACGCGTCTAAGGAGGACCTTCGCCAATTGGACGAGAGTGGGGGTGGAGGTGGCGAAACCGGAGATGGATGGTGGAGCGATGTGAACGCGAGGAGTCGTGCAACGAGCGGCGCGCAACTGAGGTTCGCAAACTGGAGGAGGACGAGCGATGAAAGGAGGGAAAGCGGCGGTGGAGGAAGGAGGGCGCAGGTTTACGGCTGTGCGCCTCGTTTCACGGCGGTTTGATGGTGCCAGGATGAAGCGATGGAGAGGACGAGGGCCGAGATAATGGTGCGCGAGAAAGGGAGAAGAGGACGAAGAGAGCGAATGAGAGAGAACGAGCGAGAGAAGAGCGCGGGGTGCCCTCGCGAGTGGCCAAAGGCGCGATGAGAGGAGGAGAAGTGAGCGGAGGGTGGAAAGTTAGAAGCTTTCGAGACGGGAGTAAACGAGATGAAGGACGAAGGATGAGGCGAAGGAAGGAGAGACGACGATGAAGGACGAAAGAGAAGAACGGGAAGGAGGAGGTGGTGAACGTCGTTGGAAAATGAGGGAGTGAGAAAGAAATCAAAATGGCTGCTCTCTCGAGACAACGAGCCCGACGGAGAAGGCTGCTAGGGGTTGGAGGGGGCCCCGAGGGAGGTTTCAGTGAGATTCAGGGTTTCGAGTGGCGCGGGGGTTCTAGGGATAAGGAGGTTGGGGGTGAGGGAGAAGGCGAGCACGAAAGGTAGAGAGAGAACGAGAGAACGAGAGAACGAAAGATAGAGAGAGAGAGAGAGAGCGAGAGAAGGAGTACGCCGCCGTGCCCTGCATTTTATCGCGGCGGCTTCATCTTTATTTATCGCCGATACGACTTTACGGCATATATCCTCCGTATTCCTCGGGGAATAGGTACGAACGTGCGCGTCGGTCGTTGGAGGAGGAGGAGAGACGTCGTCGTCGTTCTCGTGGGTGCCCGAGGGCGTAAAGCGAAGCGAGGGGTTGAAGAAGGGGGTTAAAAAGCTCGAAATCCAGACGTACGCCTGGCGGGCAACACCTGAGAGCGAGACTGGCACACGCGCCTCCCCAAGGCTGATTTTCGAGGTGGCTTAATGCGCGCGTTTAATTACCGCGCGCACAATTACATATTTACGTTTCGAGAGATATTCGCCACCGACGATGAACGATTCGAAAACGAGCCCTGGAACGGACGTGGGAGATCGAAGACGAAGTGGAACGAGTAATGGATAGGTGAAATCTGTTACGCCCATCTGGATATTTTGAAATGCCCGATTTTCGTGATACTCGCGGCGCTCGAATATTCGAGGGGGTAATAAAAAGCGCGTTTACGCGCGCCCGTGCCACGAATTAAGCTCGTTCCAAGCGAATATCGCCCAATGTCCGAAACTGAACGAGACGGTTAATTACCCAGCATCGGCCATTAATACGGAAAACAAATAATTAACCAATATAACGGCAATTACACGAATCAATTTAAAACGATGCGGCTCTAATCAGTACGCGATTACGATGTAAAAGCGAACGAACCCATTGGAGGTGCGAATTCGGTTTTTGCGCTCCGCGCGTATACCAACTTATCCGTGTCCTGGGAATTCGAAGACTTTACGTTTCACTTTTTTCCTCGTTCCGCTTCGTACTATCCTGAGATATATTCGCGCGCGTAAAACGCTCCTTTGTCGTTTTCTCGAATCTTCTCGATTGAGAAGAATCGAGAGCAGAATTTACGATCGACTTCTTCTCGCGCGGAGATCCTCCCATGTAATATAATATCTGCAGTGAAACATAATCGAACGAATGAAAAACCAATCGTCCCTGCATCGTCAGTAGCTTTCTCATTCTTCGCGATTACTCTTCGCTCGCCAATCTGCCTCTCCAGCTTCACCGACGACATATCCGCTCGAAGTGGGAACCAATATGCCAAACATTCCTCATCCTTCCGCGCGTTCAAGCGTGCACGCAGCCACGCACGTACCGTCGAGACCTTCGCACACGATCCGAAGCGATCCTCCAACGAACCGTAGAACCGTGTCGAACCTACCCGACTCCCTGCGGGCACGCGTGTCCTCGCGTACTACGTGTTTCCGTGCGCGCACCCGCGTACGTGAACCTCGTTATCGGCTTATCGTGTACGCATCGTCTCCCCCCTCCCCTCTCTCTCTCTCTCTTTCTCTCTCTCTCTCTCTCTCTCTCTCTCTCTCTGTGAGGGCTGTACAAACGTTTGGTGCTTTTAAGCGGGGCTGGAAGAGTTTGCTTTTGAAGGAGGGGCCTGTCCCTCCTTAATCTTTAATCCTTTATTTTGCGTCATATTTATTTATATAGTATATTTTTGACAATTGTTTTCTTTTCTTTTTTTTTTGTTTTGCGCGTGTATCTTTTGAGGGAGATGTTTTGTTTTCTTCTTATTTTATGCTTTGTTATATTATTTGTTGGGACCCTAGGAGCGCTTGCTCAGGGTTAATAAACTTATATCTATCTGTCTCTCTACACTGAGAGAAAAGTATATGATATATCTAACTATAATGGCATAGTAACAAAATTATAGTTGGAAATATCATATTTATGGTAAATGTTACCATGATGTCGGTAATAATTACGACAGAGGCATAGTATAACCAACTACATTATGTTTTTACCCAAAATTATGGTTATTTCAACTAAAAATATAGTATGGTTGAAAATATATAATGCTAAGAAAAGTAACTATTTTATATAGTTAATATTACCAGAATATTACATACATAGTGATAGAACTAACTGTATTCACATAGCACATTTTACTATACATATGGTAACAAGAACAAAGGTAACAGTTAATAATATAACCATTTGTATAAATCGTTCATTCTACTATATTTTGTATAGTTAAGTGAACTATAAAAATATGTTTGACGCCAAATCAGACTATAAAATATAGTGAGATTATAGTAAACCCAACCATTTTTTTCTCTTAATGTACGCCTTCGACCCAACAACCAAGCGAGAAAGGGACAGCGAGAAGATCATCGCACGCACCAAAGAAACCTTCCAACACGCGTGAGCCTCGTTATCGGCCGATCGCGCACGCACCTTCACCTTCGACCCGGCGAGCGTGGAGAGAAACGAAGGGACTGTTGGAGAAGGAGAAGCGAAGAGAGAGAGAGGCAGCGCAAGCACACGAGGCACGCAAAAGCCATTAAAGGAGCAAGACCTCTCCCTCGCAATAAACGCCCGCAGGCGGCCGCACTCGCTCGCTTCTCTCCCTCGTCCGCTTCTACTGCGCAAGAGGGAGGAGACCCACGCGAGCGCGTGCGTGCGAGGTGGGCGAGTGGGCGAGTAGACGAAGGAACGTGCGAGCAAGCCAACGCGTGCGGAATGCGCGCACCGTGATGACGAGGAGGAGGAGGTCGGGAGGTACTCGACTCGGCTCGAGTGGAGTGGAACGGGGTGGAGTGGAGTGGAGTGGAGTGGAAGGACCGAGCCCCGTGATCGTCGTAACGACGTAATAGCGACGCTCGTCGTCGTTGCCCATGCGACTCGTTAAGGACGCGCTGCGAGCAGGTGGAGAGAGAAGGACGGAGAAGAAAGAGGAGGAGGGAAAGGACGAGGAGAAAAGTCGCGGTGGTTTCGAATAATGCGAATTTTCCGAATAACCTCGCAGTTTGGCTCGCCGTCCTCCTCCAAGCGGTTTGTCGCGATGTGCGCGGCCACGTTTGTTACCGCGGCCAAAGTAGAATTCTCGAAGACGAGTTTACGTGGCGAGAACATAGAGCGAAAATGAGAATGGAAATTTCCTTGAAGACAATTCGCGGTGGATTGGTGAAATCGTGTTTACCGGCGACAGAGAAACCTCGCGGCTCTTCTTCGCCGTTATCGAGAATTGCATTATTGGCTCTCGTGACGAGAGGCGAGAACGATTAAGATTCATTGATGAAATTCGAGATATTCTCGTTCGATACAGGAAATATTTCGTCCTCGATACCTCGCGCGAGTGCTCGTCGTGTAGGTAATATAAATTCCGCGCCGTTATTGAGAAACGTCAATGGACGCGAGAAAATCTCTTTGGCGCGGGTAATTTCTACATACCGCGTGCAATCGGTAGAAGGGCTTTCAGAAAACTCCAATAAGCACGTTAAACGACGAATTAGACGTCGGGTGCGCCCTGACGCTCGTGACTTCTTGACGCGAGTTTCCACGCGCGCGCATAAAATCGAACCTAAATTGGCACTCGCGGGTTCCGCCAATGGAACGAGTCGGCTCCGCGAACGAGCAGAAATGAATTTAGCACACCCGCCGCGCGAGTCGCGCAACCGTTTGTACTTTCTCGCGCGACTTTGGGCGCGAAGAAGCATTGGAAAATTGGAACGATTATTCGCTTGGACGCGAGGATAAGCACGCGCAAGAGCAAAAGGAGAAAAAGGACGGGCGAAGCTAGATCGGCACTTCCGGGAAGCATGGAATGAAGAGAAGGTCGCATTAAAATTGAAGTGTTCGCGTGCCGAATGGACGACTCGCGCATACGACAATCCATAAAGTACTCGTCACGTAGCCATCAAGTGTACCTTCGCGCGCTCGTACGCGAGATGGTAAAGAGGAAGCTCGAGAGGCCGGAGAGAGAGAAAGAAGGAGGAGGAGAGAAGGCGAGAGAAAAGGGCAGCGCGCGTGAGGCAACGAGGAAAGAGGAGAAAGAGTTGTCGTCGGTGCACGTGACCCACATGGTCGCGTGCACGCCTCTATCTTTGGCCTCTTCGCTCGGCGCTTCTTCCTATTTCTCCTTTTACGCCTTTTTCTCTCACCCGCGCCGGCTCTCTCTCGCCTTTTCCGTTCCTCTTTTTCTCTCTCCTTCCGGCGTTCCCTCGGGCGCACGTCCCACTCGGCGCGACGTGGGGCGCGTGGGGGCGGTAGAGGACGAGCTGGAGGAAGAGATAGAGAAAAAAGAGAAAGAGAGAGAGAAAGAGGTGGGATGAAAAGGTCGGCGGTACGTGAGAAATTGCTTGACCCCGCGACGACGCGACGCGCCACGACGCGTCGCGACTGTGGGAAGCGTCGGCGTAATTAATTTTCACGTCCCTCGCGCGCATCACGCGCGTGCGTATCTCTCGATCGTGTGCGTACCCGCACCAACACCCGCTCGTTACGAGCACCACCCGTGGAAATTATCGGCAAGCGCGCGCGTAACGCCGCTCGTACCCTGTCCGCTCGTTAAGGCGCACGAATGGCCCGTTCGCCAGTCAATCGACGATATTACGCGTCTGGAATCGGCGTTAATCACTCTACGACTTCCGCTGTTATCCCCAGCGGACCCGAGACGCGTTTCCGTTTCCGGGGTAGAGCACGAGGTGCGGCTCTTGGCACGGAAGGATGACGAAAGAAGGGACGAAGAAATTTTAAATTTATCGGAATAACGTATCGGGAGTAAGTGTCTTCTCGATGAGAGCAGAGAACCAGTCGCATTTCCGCTTCGATTTTACACGAGCGAGGAGAAGAAGGGGCAGGATTTTCTTTATTTTCCTATTGGTTTATAGTCGCGTCGACTATAAGATTATTAGCGCGAGTGAGACAGTTGGTTGTATACTGTGGGTACCTCACTGGTATTGTAATGTCATGGTCTGACTCATTCGATTCTTCGTACGTCGTTGAGTATTCTAATACTTTTGCAGAATGCTATCACTGTGTTTTGGTACGATGTTGAGGCAGCTGCTTCATCGAGGTTGTTCTTAATATTTAATTTCCCCTTTTTTCCAAGGATGTCTGTTGCATTCCGGAATAACGTGGTTGATGGTCACGGGTACGCTACTTACTAGGAAGAGAATCGTGAATAGAGTAACTCAAGCTCTGGAAGTCGTGCACGACATTCGTCACGTTATTTCGGTCAATGTAGAATGGTGCCGAATCGGTGAATAATTATATTTCTTTTCATACGCTTCCTTTTCTCCCTTTCTCTTTTTCTGTTGGTTTTTCATTTATTTCCTCTTTCTAACCAGCGACGAGCAACTTTTCGCACACTAAACTCTCATCGAAGCGCGCCGCTTATCCGACTATCGACCTCGCACCCAATACCCGCGATATCCGCGAAAGGCAAGAATAATGGATAATAGTGAAATCGATTCTGCGGCATTTTTTACGCGCGACCGACCAACGAAAATTCAACTACCCCGGAGTTGAATCGAGCTTTCGAAGTAATGCAGTTTTGGAGTTAAAGTTCGCGCTAGAAAAAAAAAATCGACCGAACTAAATGTACCTGTTTTCGACAGAGTACCTTTCTAGAATGGCGCGCAATATTGAATCCACCTGTCCTACAGGGCGAAGCCATTTGCAGGCTGTCCGTTCGCGCGAATTTTCTTCTCCTCTACGATCCGTCGAGCGAGCTCGTCGAAATGGAAACAAGCATACAAATGATAACGTTAGAATTCCACGAATGATCAATCTCTCGGCGACCTAAGTCGGATCGATTCTTTTAAAAAGCGAGAGCGAATTTTCCTTTACCTGCCGACGCGCGAATTCCATCCTTGACGTCGGCGTATCCTTGAGGAGAGGAAAAAAAGCTGCTCTCCAATTTGGAGTCATCGAACTTGCTTTACCATGGCGCGATACGAGCGAGGACTCGAAACGCGTCGGGCTGCGACGTTAGACGCGCGTGCCTCGAGGAGGTGCTCGTAATCGTACATACCTAATGCCTAATCCAACGGCAACACCATCACTGACAACGCCGTCGTCGTCGACACGCGTAAAGAGGGGGCCTAGCAGCGTGGCACGGACGAGCATCGTGAGTAATTTCTGTCGAGCGGCATCAAGGTCTATTTACGGCCTCGTTACGCCCACTTCTCTACCACGCGGCGCGAGGAGAAGGTGGCGGCAGGCAGAAGTGCGCGCCTCTTCGACCTTCTTTCGCGAGGAACGGATGTGCCTGCGTCACGAGCAGCCTCGACGACGACGGCAACGAGTCCCTGAGGTAGGGAGAAAAGCGCAGGAAAAGGTGGAAGAGTGGTTGAGAGAGGAGGAGGGACATCCTGCGGAAAGTTGTCGCACAAGCGGCCGATCCGCGACCCAAATTGTCGCGTCGTCGTACTCAAGAACGGTTCTGCCTGTTCTCCTTTTTCCCCGTTTCCTTTCAGCTCCTCTCTTCGACCTTCCTCAAGGCGTGAACGTCGTAGAGGGAACGATGCGCGAATTAAGTCCTTTAGTACCTTAAGAACTAAGTCCATATAGTCGAAGACGCACGAGCATGCACTGAGAGAAAAAAATGATTGGGTTTACTATAATCTCACTATATTTTATAGTCAGATTTGGCGTCAAACATATTTTTATAGTTCACTTAACCATACAAAATATAGTAGAATGAACGATTTGTACAAATGGTTATATTATTAACTGTTACCTTTGTTCTTGTTACCATATGTGTAGTAAAATGTGCTATGTGAATATAGTTAGTTCAATCACTATGTATGAAATATTCTGGTAATATTAACTATATAAAATAGTTACTTTTCTTAGCATTATATATTTTCAACCATACTGTATTTTTACTTGAAATAACCATAATTGTGGGTAAAAATATAATGTAGTTGGTTATACTATGCCTCTATCGCACTTATTACCGACATTATGGTAATATTTACCATAAATATGATATTTCTAACTATAATTTTGTTACTGTGCCATTATAGTTAGATATATCATATACTTTTCTCTCAGTGTGGTATTTATTTACAAGGCATCGTTGCAACGTAACCATGCAGATATGTTTGTTACCGGCAAACTGCATAATTCGGCACTCTACAGCGTACCAAGATAATTTATACAGTGCGCGATGTTTATAGGCAAAGTATAAAATGTATGTGGCTTGGTATACTCTCTTTAAACATTTTTAATCCACTGAGGGTCAGGTTTGGGTTCTGTTAGGTGTGGTTCAGTTTGTGTAAGAAGCATTATCTATAACAGAAGCGTACCAATTCATCAAGTTAGAAGTGTTTTTCGGGTTGAAAACATCACTATCGACCTCGGCTTCTATGGTTTAGTATAAATGATATACACGTAATATCGTGTATATCGAAGGCAGCTGTTACCGCTTTCGATCTCACTTTAGTTTTTTTCGTACTTTGCCCAAGAAGTTCTTGTCGTTTCGCATAAGGTATTGTAGACAATGCCTAGGAAAAGTATACAAAATCACATACATTTCATACTTTGCCTAAAAACGTCACGCATCGCATGGATTTCCTAGGCATACTGTACAATGCCGCATCATCCACTTTCTCGCCAACATATTGTTATATAATTCTATCGGAAGCACGTGACCGAATGCTCTAAAATACATCACCGTGGACGCGTTCGTCGAGAAGCTTGTCTTCGACGATAGTACCAGTGGAATGCAGACACGATTACTTCGATTAATTTCCTGAAAACGATAACGACGCTCGTACCGTGCGAGAAGGTTCGGAAGCTCGTAATTCCGCTTTCTGGAAGATGACGTCGAATGAGGATATCGGGGCATTCGTGGAAGATATTGATTGGGACCACCCAATTCCGCATCCATTGGGATCTCCTCGAAAGATTAGAATATCGATTAGATCCCGAGAGTATTCTGCTCGAATATCGTTTATTAATTATCTCGCCATTATTTCGTTGACAAGATCCTGGCCCGAGTCTATCGATCCGCACGAGGCCGCTGGTTCATTTTGAAATTCTGTGAAGCTACCCATGGACAAACCCATCTGCCCATTCGGCCCTCCCAATGACCTCGCCTCCTGTTCCGCATCTCCGAATTAATTGGCACGGCCCTCGTAAATCACGAAGCCACCGTCATCGGAATCTCTCGCCTCCTCTCGCTCCCGCGACAACCACCCAACGATCTTCCACATTACAAGCGTCCGGTTTACGCGCGCGCAGATCTTCCGTCCATCGGACCGTGTACGCGCGCCGTGTCGCTAGAAACGAGACGTCGATAAGACATGGTCGTTGCCCGGTGGATCCACGAACGGTAGGGAGAGGACAGATCGGTCTCGTTGGACACCGCGGGTGTGATAAGATAACTCGGTACCTCGCCTCGGACGGCGCGTGGTGCACGCACGCGTGAATAATAGCGGCCCGGCCCGTGTGCGCTATGTGTGTGCGTGCGTGCGTCTACCTTTCGAGGAGGATGAGGATTGGAGAAGGGTAGATGGATGAGGAAAGGGAGAGGTAGAGAGAGAGAGAGTAAACGAGAAAGGGAGAGACAGAAGATGCGCAAGAGAGAGAGAGAGAGAGAGAGAGAGAGAGAGAGAAAGAGATGCTTTGGTGAAAGAGAAATAGGAGAGAGAACGATGCGTGGTTTGGAAAGCGACAGAATGAGAACGAGATGAAAACAGAGATATCGCGAAAGGTGACGACACCTCGATGAACGGAGACATGAGAATGGAGTAAGTAGAAATGGATGCGCTTTGGCGAACGGGAGAGAAAGCTGAAAACGAAATCTAAAGGAAAGCGGACAATGCGCGAGGAGAGTTAGTTTGAGATAGATCGATACACTAGCACCGATGGAAGGAAACGAGCTTTTGAGGATGGAAGAGTGAGAAAGAGGAAAAGCTACGAAGATCGAGAACTGGCGGAACTTTGAAAGAGGGGCACGCTTTCGAAAACGAAGTGAGATTGCCCGAAGAGTCGCGAGAGAGACACGCCTTGGAGAAGGGTGAATAGACGAGGCGAGTAAACGCGTGCGAGCACCTACGCGCACGCACGTAAACTCGACAGGCGAGGGCGGGAGCGCGCCGCGCCCCGCGTGTACACAAGAGCGGCATGGTGCTCTACCGAGTGGAGTCGAGGCGAGGCGAGTCGGCCCGCACACAGAGAGAACGTTAGGGACTGGCTCATTGGCCGCGCCGCATAATTAATGGGGGCACAAACCCTGGTTGACGTTTGTATGCAAATGCCTGCATGTACAATCTCTTCGTTCTCTGTCGCCCTCATCATTGGCGACGCCATCGGGTCTCCTCCTATTCCTCCTCTTCCTCTTGCTCAGCCACGTCCTCCTGCTCATCTTCCTCTTTCTCCACTCGCTTCTCGCTTCTCCTCCTCCACGTCGTCCTCGTCCTTTTCATCATTGTCATCATACTCGCCGCGCTAAATTTTCTCTCTCTCTCTCTCTCTCTGATTCTTTCTTTCATTCTCCTGGCCATCCTTCTCCCTCTCTCACTCATTCTCGTCTTACTCCTCTTGCTCCACTTTCGACCTCCTGCGTAACTCGAGAATTGTTCCCGCGGGACGCCTCTAATTTAATTCTTTAATTTAATGCTCCGTACGTCGCTTCGCTTAATTTGCCCTTTCTTTCTCTTCTTCTTTGTCTTCATCTTTGGCTTTCTATACTTTATACTGAATTTTATTTGTTATATTTATCGAACATGCATGTTACGTTATTAGGGAGTGGTCCAGCCTTCGTTTTAATTTTCGATTGGATATAATGTATTTTTGTTGGAGCCCTAGGGTTAATAAACTGATTTTGTCTATCTGTTTATATATCTGTCTTGTTGATCCACCTCCTCTTCCTTCTTCTGCTCATCGTCTTCGGCATGTCGCTGCCACCGTGCCATTTCTCCATCAAGCCTCGACGCGTGCTCGCACTTCTATGCTCCACTCGTTCGCGGCATCCTGGACACCCTCACGATTAACTTTCCGCATGTAACGCTAGAACGAGAGCTTCTCCATTTGCACTCATTTTCTCGAGCAAAGGGTGTTCTACCAAGGAGTCCCTGCACCTGCCAGACGGCTATCGACTTGACGTTGGTTAACGATTCTCCGAATACGCGAGTGAAAGAGAGAGAAAAGCGTACCTGGAGTAAAAAGAGTGTTTTACTTTTTGCCCGAGGAAATTAATGGAAGGACGAGTGGCGCTTTGTAGGTAAATCGAACGGTCGCACCTGTTTTCTGTAAGCAATGTCGAAAGGTAGAAAGTTTCGATGAGCAAACGAGTAGAATGGATCCGGTACGCCGAAAAATTCACACTCGTCTTTATTGAATGCGCCCGACAATAATCGTACGCGATGACGTAAAATTTTCATCGCTTTTATAAAAAGACCGCCATGCATTAGTCACGGACTTATAATAACAGCACGAGCGACTGGCGTGATAAGGGAGCACCGACGAGATAACGGTATCTCGTCGGGCGATCCGCTTCGCATCCGCGAGCTCGGCACGCGAAGATTCGAGCGCGCGACGAGAATTACCCACCGCTCGCTCCCGATCCGCTTGTCGTCGCGTCGCGACGGTGGAGATTGAGTTCGTGCGTTCGAGATTGAGCGGCTTTACTGCGCAGAACGGCGTCAAAAGCGAATTTAAGCACAGCACCGTAGCTCGCGCGCGGCCACGCGTGACGAAATATCCGTCCAAGAAGAATTATTTACTTTTGACAATGATTTATACATTAACCTTCGGTCATGGCACCGGGTCTGACAGACCCGGAGTCGATTTAAGTATCCTTGTCATTTAATAATAACATGGAACGGAAACTTGGAGACCAGCATAAAGAAAATTATGTATCTGTACTTTTAACTTCGTACCATAGCGATATTACTAACAATAAGTACAACGTGACTAAAGAATGTCTTCGTCAAGGTAGCGTACGGTGCTCCCTGACCCAGTGCTAATGCAAGTTCCTCTTCGGTATTCTGAAAAAAGAAAATGTTGTAATATTTAATTACGTCTCGATTTCTAAACTTTTACAATCTTTAAAATTATACATATAGAAGGGTAAAATCGCAATCTTTACACGTTACCAATTTACCAAGATACGTTATCGTCCAATCTACGAGTTGCACGTATATTTCATTGTTACCGAAGGATTGAAAGAATATTTTCATGCCATTATAAAAGATTGTTTACGTGATTATATGATGCTCTTTTTACTGCGGGATTACTCAACTTCCATGTCGTCAAAAAAATATATTTTTTTGCAACAAATAACAAAAAGAATATTTTTCCCTGTAAGTACGTGCAATCACCATGGCAATCCCACGAGATTAACTCTCCCACATTTTTGCGTCGATACTACGATTTAATGAAAGAAACCGTATTTTTCAATATTTAAAAGCGTCTTCCGTGCTTCTTTCGTTAATACCTCACATATTTGTGTGGTAAGGGTTTTCTCATTTATTTACCCATTTTGATAGAAGCGCGGAGTATCGATTTAAAAAAGAAATTACTAAAATAAACATGTTGAATCCAAAGATATACACGATTGAGCTTTTCGGGTCATATGCAGTTAAATCGGGAAAAAATTATAGTGCGATGCCTGAGGGTTAATGTCGTCTATCCTTAGGGCCATTTGCTTCGTTCTCAAAGACGAGAACATCCGTTCCTTCGGTCTCAGAGGTCACACGTCAGAAATCGCTATTCTTAACACGTTGATCGTCACATCACCTTGAATTTTGGTGACTGTTTAGTTAAATATCTAAAGAGTTAAGGGGTATCACCAGTGTGACCAGCCGCAAAAATAAACGTCCTTCGAGCGTGAACTGCCGTAGAACAAAAGAAGCTACAAACTTGCTATTTGGCAGTTTTTTTTAGTATGGCGTCAGGATTCGAAAAATGCTTAAGAATGGAACAGATAAGAATTAAATTATTATTTACTAAATATAGTGTTGCGTATTGTACTATCTAATAGTGTCGATAATTCGGCCATACTGGATGATCCGAAGGAAGAAAAAAAAATATATTACTGAGGTATATTGTATTACCCAAGCATTGACCGAGCTGTTTTTAAATTTGCTGAGGTTTGCCTGAGAAAAAAATTGTTAAATGTCAATTATGACTATTCGCAAAAATTGTGCTAATAAAGTTATTATTATTTTACAAACTATCAATGATATCGCTAAAATCATCGTAGGTTTTTTAGTTATCCGGCAGTTCACTCTTAAAAAACGCCTATTTTTGCGACTGGTTATCCTGGTCATACCACCTAATTATACTTCCAAATACCTATTTCGATCATTTATAATTAGCCACTGAAACCGTCACCCGAATTCGGGTGACGTGCAATCAACGTGTTAATAGACTTAACGAACCGATAAATGATTCAAATAAATCTTACCGGCAGCTCACAGCAAACTAATTCACAACCGTTTAACCCGATAATCTTCAAATTTTGTCAATGCAGAACGAACTTTCGCGAATGACATTCCGATTGAACAAAATTCGTACCTTTACACCCGCGGTTGCTTATCGCGAACAGCACCTATACATTACAAAAATGCAAATACGAAGCAAAATAACGTGATACGTAATCATCGAACAAAACGATTCGACATCTGTCTTAACTTTACCCCAAGCTTTCGCAACGAAACTCCATCCTACTCCTATCTCAATGTGGAAAAAGAAGGAAAAGAAAAAAATCAACGATCGTGATTCGACATTCCGCGTTAACATTCGAAGCGCTCCGACGACGAGTCGAGCCCACTCGCCCCCATAACACTTCTTCGCAATCGTCACAGCCGATCGACCAAATGGAGTTCCTCGCGGGGAAAGCAGCTCGATCAGCATCGGCTACCGGAAAGAGGTGGTGACTTCCTTCCTCGACACGGCGGCCACGACGCGTTCTATCTTTACAATCGCATCGATCGTCCCTCGATTCCACCGACAGGCGTCACGTCCGATCGATTCGCCGGACTGCGTCCGCTCGCCTTTATCGGACACCCGGTAGAAAATTATGAAAATGCGTGCCGCGAAATAGCCCGACTGGGAAGGGGGTCCGCGCATGTATGCGCGGCCGTGTATCGTGGGAGCCGTGGCCGGTAGTGGCACGAGGACCATTAATGATGCATAGCCCGTTGGCGTTAGCCTGGCAGTCATAATGACCCAGCCGACTGGCTGACTGGATGGCTGGCTGGTTGACTGGTCGGTTGTCTGGCTTGGCTGGCTCGGCTGGCTCGGCTGGCTGGCTCGGTGCTCGTGTCGAAACGCGAACGCGCCGTTTCGACGCCCGTGTACGCGTGCGAGCGTGGCGAGGGGGCATGTATAATGCGCGCCTACACACGAGCCCGCTTTTACCATATAGAAATACATACCTGGGTGTAAATATACGCGACGGTGCGTAGTCTGCGTGCATACAGAAGCGTCGCGACATATACTTAGCTCGGTATAAACACGCGACCGTATGCGCGCACGGCCGTGTGTGTTTTTGTATGCGTCCACATGGCTCGGCTATGTACGTCGACGCGGACGAACGATCGTCGGCTCGCGGCCTGTAAATGGCGCTCCCACCCTCGCTCCATCCTCCCTCTTCTCCTCCTCCTGTCATTATCCTTATTTTCGAGCGCCACGCTACCACCCCTACCGCACCCTCCCCTGCCTCCATCCCCGTCGCGGCCATCGTCGCAGACTGCTTTACGGCCCTGGCGCGCGCGCGACCTTATGGTATCGCGGTGGCCTTTTTCCGAGTAACGCGCGCGACAAAACGCGCCGCGGTGCGTTCGGTGGAGATAAAAAAGAAGAAAAGAGAAAAACAAGAGAGTGAAAGAGGGAGAGATGGAAAAGAGAAAGAGCGAACGCGTCGCGCGCGCGACCTCGGATAAGCGCGGCACCTTCCTCGACGCGTAAAATTCGATAATAGTCGGCGTGGAATGGTAGGAGGGTGGAGAGGGACCAGAGGTGGAAGATAATCGCTCGGCTCCGTGGAACCCGTCGAGGCGAATCGCGGAAGCGATTTTCAAGAGCGTGAATCGCGCCATGTGGGAAACGCGCGGTCGAAGACGCACGCTTCGCGCGTCGGCCCTCCAATAAGGGAGCAGCCAATAATAGAGGGGCGTCGTAATAAATTAATGTCTCTAGAGGCGCGATTGCGATCTCGAAGGTTCGAAAGTGGGTCGGGGCTGGGTGGTCGGATGGTTATCACCACGACCCTCCTTCGCTCGTCTTCTCTGAAAAATTCGTCCCAAGTCCGCGCGGTCTCCACGTTCGCGAGGGGCTCTCCGATTTCATTTCCAGCCTAATAGGATCCTCGTCGATTCAGGATCCTAAGAAAAACTAGGGGGTAAACCCCCTGCGCTTTCGCTTCGCTCAAGCGCCAACCCCCCAGATCGCCTTTGCTCGCGCTTCGCGCTCGCTTTACCGGGTGCAGAAAAGCGAAGCTTTTAGGCACGACCGCGGCACTCGCGCTTCGCGCTCGCCCACGAATTTCAAACCGTTTCGAAATTGTTGAAAATTCAAGTATTGAGATATTAAACTATGCTAGAGAGTCCTCTGCGCTTTCGCTTCGCTCAAGCGCCATACCCCCTGAGAACGTCGGGTGCTCGCGCTTCGCGCTCGCCCGCGAAATGCAGCATTTCTGCAATGCGCGCAAGTGATCGAAACCGGACAATTAAATCCATCCGAACCAAACTTTTACATGTATTATACATCAAGTATATACCCCTTTGCTGCGGTGAAACTTTATGCATGGTTAACTTCAACCATTCAGACATTGCGACAAATTGAAATCTTTAATCCAGTATTCCGGCGAAACGCTTGCGCGGATTCAAAAAAAATTTGCAATGTAGTTTAAAAATATACCCATTTGGTGCCACGAAACTTTATGGTCATCTTCAACCGTTTCGAAATTACGGGATTTTCAAACTATAATTATAAATAAAATAGTGAATTAAAGATTTGAAACTGGCACCATTTCGAAATGGTTGAAGATGCCCATACACAATGTTTCGTGGCACCAAATGGGTATATACTTGATGTACATGCCAAATTTTGTCCGAATCCGTTCAGCCGTTTCAAGATGACCATGCATATTGCTGCCATTTCTAAACGGTTGAAGATAGCGATACATAAAGTTTCCTGGCACCAAATGGGTATATACTTGATATGCATGCCACATTTTGTCCGAATCCGTTCAGTCATTTTGCCGGAATAGTGGACTAATCAACTCTTTGGCTGAAATAATGGATAAAAAATTTGAATTTGCCGCCATTTCGAAACGGTTGAAGATGGCCATACATAAAGTTTCATGGCACCAAATGGATATATACTCGATGTACATGCCAAATTTTGTTCGAATCCGTTCAGCCGTTTGGCCGGAAAACTGGACTAAGGGATTAATGAATTTTGCACTATTTCCATTAGTCCAGTATTCCGGCCAAACGGCTGAACGGATCGCAACGAAATTTGGCATGTACTTTGAGTATATATCCATTTGGTGCCAGCAAACTTTATGTATCGCTATCTTCAGCCGTTTAGAAATGGCAGCAATATTAAATTTAAATTACATTTTTTTCAAATTTTGAATCTCCCGCCATCTTGTACCGGTTCAAGATGGCGGCTCACAAACCTTATTGTCAACTCACAGTAGTGTACTTGATTTTTGTGCCAAATTTCGTCTCGATCGGTTCAGCCGTTTTTCCGAAATCGAGGATATACACGGACACACATACACACACACACACACACACACACACACACACACATACATACGAACGGTTTTCGCGATGGCGATTGCATAAGTCACTCCCTTTACGGTCGTGCCTAAAAAGGAGAATGCGCTCTTTAACCGCTGACAATGAAGAAATATCTTGCGCCAATGAAATGCCACTTTTCGCTAATTTCATATTTCTCGAATCTCCTAGCTATGTTCCGTTGCGATATAGGCAGAGCTTCCCAGCTCGCTCGAAAGCGAGCGACTCCGCTGGCTTCCGCGCCGAACGAAGACGCGCCACGTCTCCGAGAAGGAAAAGGATCGCTCGGAACGATAAATCTCCTGGCCGGTGGATCGGTTCCCTTCCCGAAACGAGGGTCGGCGGACCGGTTAACAGGTAGTTGATACGGCGAGCGGAGAAGCCGGTCTCGCCGGTAGTGTTTATAACCGCGAGAGATCGCAAGCGCGCGCGCTTGGTTCGGTGAGCGGCGCGGCGTCGGCGGCGTTTCGGCGTCATGTGGCGGCGGCGTGGCATTTAAGGGTTAACGCTGAATATTACCGGCATTATACGGGCGGCCGCGCTAGTCCACTTAGCGGGTAACCCCGTTAAAGTTACACCTATACTTTTAGCCCCGCGGCGCGGGGGGCGGTGAGGACGCGAGAGGTCGGTAGCTCGAGGAGATAGGTACCCAGGTGGGTGGACGGCGGAGGCTTTGAAGAGACGGAGAAGGAGAGAGGAGACTGGGAGAAGGACGAGAGAATGTGGAAGGGAGCCGCTCGTGAAGGTAAAGTCCACGGTATAGGTTTACCGCGCTTGCTACCACGTTTTCCTCATCCTCCTGCTTTCCCCTCGTCCTTCACCTTCTTTGCTTCGGAACTCGGCCGAGCCGTGCTTTGCGCACGTGTACGGAGTTACAGGCGCGGTTAGGAGCCCCGGCCACGCCACCCCGGCACAACCGCGGCGTGGCAACGCGATGCCACGCCGCTACTGTCCGACCAACGCGACGTCGCTCCTGCTAATGAGGACTGTCCTTTCTTGCATACCGGATAACGTTTCCCCGCCGGGCGACGCCGAGCGTCTCGAATTTCTCGTGCGCGCCTCGCTTCGTACCACCGGTCCTCCTCCTTCGGCACGTCCTCCTCGTCCGCCTCCTTCTCCTCATCCACCTCGTCCTCGACGTCCTTCTCACTCCCTACCCTCCCGTCACCCTCCAGGAGCGATCGATGTCGAAGCCAGAGAATTCTCTCTTTCTCCCTCCCCCTCTCTCTCTCTTCGAACCTTCTCTACCCGTTCTTTCCCCTTCGTTATCCTTCTCCCGTTCTTCTCCTTCTTCTCTCATCTCCTCCTCCTCCTCCTCCTCCTCCTGCTTCTACCTTATCGCGAAAAGTACGGGACGAGATGGCAGCAGAATCGATCGTTCGACGCTCGACGAGAACGAGGTATCCGAAGTTCGGCGAGCTGAATCGCGTTGACTCCAATGAACTCGCTAAAAAATTCTCCCCTCGATTAAGCCACCGCAGCGCGCGCCTTTGGTTTCGCCAAGGCGCTTCGAATCGAGGCGAGACGGCCTTAGTCGCGGCGTATCTTTCGCCCCAGTGGAGCAAGAGGAATGACGTCAGACGCTTTTACGCGCACCGCGGATCCCGTGTTCCTATCGATAATTGCGCTCGAAACGGCTCGAGAATTCCTCGCGATTCTCCGTACTTTTTCCGACAAGGGTGCTCTAATCTTTTACCTGCCGCCGAGTCCTGGTTTTTCTAATACCGTTTCGTTTTCGACCATCATTGTCCAGCTTGGAACACGTTCGACCAAGAGAATGCAAGCGAGTCTATGCGGCCTAATCTCCGCGGTCCTCGTCGTACCTCGAAAGAGCATCGTTCTCCATTATTAATCAGATATCGACCTTAAAAGCATTCGCTTTTTATCGAGCGGCCACTATATTCCTCGCCACTCCTCGAAACACTTATCCTGTGGCGAATTCCCCGAAATCCATAGGCGCGCGGGGGCGATTTTCACCGAAACCGATAAGAGAGTCGTTGCGACCGGCCCCGCGTATTCGACGCGTCCGTCCGCGCGTCGATAGGCCGCTGGTGGCGCGTGACGCATGCACGCGCGCAAACGGAGAGAACGAGGAGAGCGGTGGGGGCCATTAAAAATACAAACCCATATATTCCGCAGGCGGTGCGCGTCGCGCGCGCGCGCGACATGCTGGCAGGAGCGGCGCGTTTGTCGGCGCCGAGCGCGCCGATGATTAGCCGCTCGTGCGGGACACGCGCGGCGGAGGAGAGTCGCAGTGGAAAATAAAGGCAGACCCGTGGTGAGAGGAGAGAGCGAGGAGAGGGTGGACGCGGTGAGGACGGAGGAGACGAAGAAGGTCGAGAGGACGCGGTGTACCGGCGGCCGCGTTAATGAGCCCCGTCTCTTCTTGTACCGGCTAATGTCTAGCCGTTACGAATTCACGGTTCTCTTTCGCTCTCTCCTCTCTCCTTCGAGAGAAGATCCCTCTCTCGATTCATCTACGTCGGCAAATCCCGCCGACGCGACGCGCGGCGCCGTCAACGATACGCTCGAGCGTGACACGCCGGCCGGCCGCGTCGCTTCCACACGCACCCATGTACGCGCCGCGGCCGGCGGTGTGTCCCGTAAAGAGGAGGACACGTACGGCGCGCCTCTCTGCCTCTGGCTTTATCTCCACCTCGGCCTTGCCAGTTCCGCTTGGTCACGTCTCGGTAGTCCCGCGCGACTGCCGCCGGACGCTCGCTCGCTCGCTCTAGTCGGATGAACGAAGCGAGCGGCGTGGCTGGCGTGGCCGTGCCGTGCCACGGCGTGGCGCGCTTGCGACGAGACGACGAAAAAACCTCGAGCTCCTTCCCTCTCTCACACGCCACTCCTCGTCTCGCTCTTTCGCTCATTTTCAGCGTCTCCTTTTTCCCACTCTCTCTCCGAAGTTTCGCCGGGAGCGCTCGGTGGTCCTCGTTCTTCCTTTCTCGGGTCTCTCTCGACGCTTCTCTGTGTTTCCATCTCTTTCTCTCTCTCTCTCTCTCTCCTTTTTTATCCTCTTCCTCCCTCTCTAGGCTCTCTCTCCCGCGACGCTTCTCCGTCCTTCCATCTCTATCTCTCTTTCTCTTTCTCCCCCCTTTGGACCGTCGTTTCTCTCGCCGTCGACGCCGACGTCTCCTCCCGCCCCCCAGCCCAAGGTACCGCGACCGTCAGTTCTACCGCCGAGAGCGGCACTCTCTCGCACCGCGCGCACGTCTTCGCTGAGAGACAAAATAGCCTCGCGCCTTTCCTCCTTCTTCTCCGCGTCCTTCTTCCTCTCCACTTCGTCCCTAAGGCTCGCCGTGCCACCGACGCGGATACGCTCCCTGCCACCTTCTCGTCTCCGTCGCGCCTCGTCATCTTCGTCGTTCTTGTTCTCCTTCTTCTTCTTCCTCTACTTATTCTTCTTCTTCTGCACTTTCTTTTTCCGCTTTTTCCACTTCTTCTTCCTCTTCCCCGTCGGCGTCAACCTCGCGATCTCTCAATAATAATGGTGGTGGTGGTACGTCGCGTTCCATACCGCGCAAGTAGTGGTGGCAGTAGAAATAGAAAAGTAGTCAGTCCCACTCGCGGCGCCTCGCGTCATCAGGGGTCGTAGCTTCTTCTCTCTTCGCTTCTTCTTTCTCGCCACCGTCATTATCTTCACAGCCCCTGCTAGCGATAGTCGCCCTGGCACTCGGTGCTAGAAAATATGGAAAACTAGTCGAGCTCCTTCCCTTCGCGTCCTCGTTATCTCTCCTCTCTCTTTTCGTTTTATTTTCTTTCTCTTCCTTTCCATTTTTGCCGCCGCTGTCGTCCTCCTCGCAGTCTCCACCACCAGCACGGTAGTGCTGCTATTAATGGGCGATGGTAGAAATAATAAAAGATCCTTTCCTCTTGCTCCGCGCGCTTCCATTCGTCGGCGACGCTTCTTCATTCCCCTTTTTTGGTCCCTTGCGGATTCTCGATACCAATAGTAGAACTGGTAACGCGCGGCCCGCCACTGACGTTACCAGAAGGAAGAAAACATTTACGATCCTCTCCCTTCTTCTTCACCCGTGCTTATTGTCAGCCGCTTTCTTCGTTCCTTCGAGACTCTCTTCTACGCGATCTTTAACTGTCACCAGTAGAATCGTTTCGCTCGGTCCACCATTAACGACACCAGAAGAGAAACGGAAAAGCCAGTCATCCTAGACTTCTCTTCCTCGTCATCGGCTCTTTTCTCGCTTCTCTTTACTTCTTCTGCTTCTCGCGGTCTCTCAGTGATAGGTAGTGGCTGTCGCGCCACTCCTGCTGCTGGTGGTAGTGGCGACGACGAGGACGGTAGAAATAGTAGAAGTGGTCTCCACGCTTTCCGAGGGTCCGACCGCCCGGCGTCTGCGAGAATAATGGTCCTGACGTTCTTGAGTGGGTTCTTCGTCTCGCACGAGCGCGCGCTCGTGTGTGCGCTTGCTTGCTTTTGGGCTTGTGTGGGTGCGCGTCTCGCACTTCGCGTAAAAGTGCGCGCATGTGGGTGGTTTATATATAGACGAGGTTGGGTAGGCCAGGCGTTTTCGCGCGATGAACGGGCGGCGAGCCGCCAGAGACGTGCCGCCAGGGACCATCCGTGCGATACGCATGCATGCGTATCCACGAGCCTCGTGTGGATGCGCGAGCGTAAACGGCCTGCAGATTCTCTGTGGGAAGAACGCGCGCGTATCCCACTGCCTGCCTCGTGTCTCTCTCGTAACGCGCGCGGCTAGATACACTCGAGATACGCCAACCGTATCTCGGGACTACCGGAATTTTTTGGCGATTTCTATTGACGCTTTCGCGCGTACGTACCTGCCCGGCCCAGCGCGAACGATTCAGTTCCGTTGAATGAAGTTCGCTTTTGTGGCGGGCCGCGCAAAGTGTGCGAGGAAAGGATTCGTTTGAATTAATCGTGAGATGGCGTGCGGTAGAACCAAATGGATTTGTTCAGATTCTGTATGCGAAACGTGGAAGGTTTGACGATGATAGATACGAAGAGATTTTTTTATTGGGGGTACCGAGCGAATCGAGACGATCCAGAAACATGCCGATCTTGATATCGACATAAATAAACTGAAAATGTACGAGGAAAGTCCAAAGCATTTTCGCGAATTCCAGGATTTTGCGCGGTGCTTCCGCGAGTAAAGCGCGTCTCTGGTAATGGATCCACTGAATTTCGCAGCAGATCGCAACCAAGCACTCTCTCGGAAAACGTCTAACTACTAATCTCCCAAAAATACACCACCTACGTAGTGTTCGAACCGAAGTGGTCAACCGCGTAGACGCAAAAGTGAGATCTTTTGGAAGAATCAAATTTTGCGCGATTCGATATTGAAAAGGGTGCTCCGTACGAAATCGAGTTTCGCGCGGAACATTGATTCTTTTCTATCGTACGGATTCTGGCGAGAAGCTCGGAAGAAACTGAGAGGAGAAGAATCTTTAGAAGATCGTCTTTTAAAAAAAAGCTCGTCCTAAGCGCGATGATAATCGTCGGCGTAGAAAAATCGAGTTTCTAGCGGAACACCCGGTAGCCGCGATCGGGCAGGTACCTACTAGGCACGGCACATTCCGGCGAGGCGAGCGTGGCTCGTCGCAGTATATCTAGTCGGCGGCGTGCGAGCGGGCGTGCAAACGTCGCCCAGTTTTCTCGTGTGGGAGCGTGCGTGCGCGTGCACACCGCCACCGACGTCGTCGTCGACGGAGGGGCAGTCGGGGGCGGGGACCGTGCCGTGCCGCGCCGAGCCACGCCACCGTCGCCACTGCTGCGCAGCACCACGCCGCGCCACGCCACCGCCTACGGTGTGTCCCGAAAGTTCTCATCGTAAATCAAATGGCCCCCAGCGGGGCCGTAGAGAGGTGGTGCGCGCCAGCCCGACAGCCTCGAGCGAGCGCCGTAAACGAGCCCGGAGCGATTTCGGCGCATCCTACGGGATCGCTCGCGAGTGTAAAAAGCTAAAAAAGAATGTTGGAAACGAAGCGGAAGAAGCGTGATATTTAAAATAACGAATCGAAAGAAGATACTCGCAATTCGACTACGCACATATTTGATTTGGCATGTCTTGCCCCATAATGCAAGGGTATCTAAAGACCTATCGAGCTTTAAGGCACCGATATACGAGTATTAACATGTTTCGTCGCGTGTCTAGTCTCAACTCGTCGTTATTATCATTATCACTGTTAGTTTTGCGCGAGTGTCGTTTACCATAAAATTTATGCTTTATGCTTCGTGTTTGCTACATACTCTGTTTACAAAGATTGTTTATTTGTAGGCTTTGGCCTACATCGAGAATCAGTACGTTTCGATTACATTGGGCATTTTTGTTTGTACTCGGGGGCCATTGTGGGAGCTATCCCGGGGTGAGCGTGTAATGAATCTGTCTTTCTTTCTTAAATGCCTTTGAAAACAAAATTTCCAGAGTGAATATACATTGCGCGAGAAAACCTGCTCGAAGATACAAGATCAAATTCGAAAGATCGTGTAACAACCGGATCCTGCGCGAAGATTGCGTATGAAAGACGAGAACGACAAAAGCAGAAGAAAAAGGGGAATATTGCCCTTCACGCGATTTACATAAATTCTCACACGGCTTACCGTCCATCGTCACACACACACGCGCGCGCACACAGACGGAAAGAGAGAGAGAGAGAGAGAGAGAAAGAGAGCATGTAAAAGCGTGGATCTCAGTTGGCGACCAGTCGCGCGCCAATTATCGCGCGAGCGGTGAGGGCGATTTAACGGCGCGCACCGCCACGTAACGATTCGTCGAGGATCTTTTCACGCGCGATGCCTCGCGAGACTCGCTCGCGGACGGGTAGGCTATCGCATACATCAAGATAATCGTATGTACCTTTCTGATATCGTTATACAATCCCGGCACGGCAGTCGAGCTGGCGCGCTCGCGAGGCGTATCGCGGCGCTCAATTATCTTCGATAATCAGCGGATTTCCAGCGTCTACCGGCGTCGGCGTCGCCCAGACGATTAAGGACGGTGCTCGCCTCGTTCTCGTCCATGGTAACGAACGGAGGACAAGTCCGTATCGAGACGATGGCGAGTATCGTCGATGTTCGATGACGACGGTGTGCGTCCGTTCGTGTTTCACACGGACGACGCTCGCGTCGGTGTAGGTCCAAGCGACGCGCGCCTATATGGAGGTAAAGGCGGACGTCGCAAGGACGTCACCCGCTAAGATTGGCAAACGGAAGCGGTACGAAGAAATCCTCCGGCTCCCAGAAAGTCCCTCGTCGACGGGACGTGGCGCGGATAAAAGGTGAGACGCGACGACGAGAGAGGATCGGTTCGGTGGAAAGGCGCGTCTCCTCTCTGTCCCACCAATCCCGGCATCGACGCGACCTTCCGTTCACGGAATCTTGCGATTCGAGTCGCGCGCGCTCGCAAAGCGAACGGGCGAGCGGCAAAAACGCGAAGGCGCGCCGAGAGGAATGGAAAACGAGGGAGAGACGGGCGCGATCGGTGCGAATTACGTCTGTGAACAAGGACCGGAACCGTTAGAGCGGCCAATCGAAATTATAATTAGACGGGGTGGGGAGCGACGTTATACGTTGAACTAACGGAATATGATAATTCAATTCAAAGTGCCGGGATATTTCGAAAAACGAGAGAGAGAGAGAGAGAGAGAGAGACGTGAACGTAGTCGATGGCGCAGTACGAGCGAACGAGTTCGAAGAATTCGACGGGTATCGTCACAAGGCGCGATAAGAGCACGCGAGAATCCATCCGAATTGAAATTGACCCTCGTGACGGCGGCCTCTCTCGGCTGCGCGCGACGAGAAAAACAACACCTGTCGGCCGGCGCGACTCCGCGAGTCGCGTCCTTTCACGAACGATGCACACCGAGAATCGATCGCGCGAAAATCCTTACGTCATCGGGCGATCGATTAGAGCGCGGCCCCTACGACCCATCCGCGGAAAAGCCGCACGACGAAGCGGCGGCGATATCAAGCGTGAAAAGATAAACGCGCCACCAAGTTCGCCGCTCGAACCGTTTTAATCGCGCAGGACTAATTTGCGCGAAATACCATAACGATTGACCACCCCTGCGCCCGTCGTGGGCTCGCACGCGCGCGCTCGACGGTACCGCGTCCGAGCCAACGAGATCGGCGAGCCTTCGGCACACATATAGCACGCGCGCGCGCGCACGCACTTGGGCCGCGTGCGCGGTGGTGTGCGCGCGTGCCGCGCGCCGGATCCATGAAGAGACGCGTCGGCGCGCCCACACGGACGCGAGTCGAGCCGACACGACGGCGAGCATGCTCGCTCGCGTACAGTCTCGTTCACACGTACGGGCGTTCTACGCTTGCGTGGGTAGTGCACTTCGCGGCGCGCGTGCCGACGAGGACCTCCTCACCGTCCCCGCCGCCACTCTGCCCCCTTCTCCGCACCCCGACGGCACGCTTGCCGCTAGCCGATTCAACCCCCTCCACTCCACCCTCTCGCTGTCTCACGCCCTTCTCTCCCTCTCTCACGCTCTTCTCTCGCTCTCTTGCCTCGCTCGAGTCCGCCGCGCCGCTTCGCCTGCCCCCACCGCCCCCGAGCCATCCGTCTTCCGCCGCTTCGGCCCCCTCGAAACGGCCACCGCCCCGAGGGCTCATCGCCTCGGCGAGCCAAGCGCGGCGGCGGCACGGCCTGAGCTGCTGCTGCCACGCCACGCCACGCCACGCCACGCCACCTCCGCCACGCCACCCTGGCCGCGACCCATCGCCTCTTCTCCCCGACTTCGTCTCACCCCGTTCTCCTCGTCACCGATCCTCGTTCGACTCGCCGCACGCACGACGGCGACGACGACGACGACGACGCCTTTTCGCTCACGAGGCGAGACGGAAAGAGATTAAAGGCCATCGCGGACTCTGACGATGGTTATCATCGTGGCGCGCGCGCGGTGCGTAGAACCTTCTTTTGGCGGGTTATACCGAGAATCGCTTATGTCACGCCTCGCGATACCGAGCCCCAGCGGTTGGTCGTATCGAGCATCGACCGACCGATTTCGCTTCCCTACGCGCTCGCCACTTTATCGCTTGACCGTCCTACCGGAACGCCCGTCGCCTCGTGTGCCGTCGGAGGGAAATCTTTTTCGAAACATTTTTTCGCGGTCGTCGGTCAGTCCGCGCGGTAAGATAAGGCGATAACTTTTGGAAGTGGAACGCGGGCCAAGGACTGGACCGGGAGAAAGGTTGCTCGATGTGACTGAGTAAAGAAATTTTCTTCCACTCCGACGTTGATTCGGAATTGCGAGAGAAAAAGTTTCGTCGAACTCATCGACGATTCGTTCTACGCCGATCGACGAGACGAGCGACGATCGGGTGTCGGAAATGCTAGAGATTCTAGACCACGATCACCATCTTACCTCGTCTCCCTGGCGATCGAGAGGGCGCGACCAGAAATTTTACGCAAAATCCAAATCTCCTTCAGGTCCTCCTTCATCCTACCACGGGTCCCACGGAATTCGCATTCCGCGCGAAGAAGGAGCGATCCATCAGGGAGGATCGACGATTAAAAAAAGATTGAACGACGTCCAAATCGGTTTCTGCTTCGACGCCGCTCCACGGTGGCTAGGCAATAAAGCGGCCCCCGCGAGGTGCGGCGAGAGGGAGGGAGACGCGGACAGCACGCGCGCCGCGAGTCTGAGAGAGCGATAGAGAGAGGTGATGTGGAAGGAGGAGAGAAAACGAGGGAAGGCGTTGGAGCGAGGCGGTCGAGGTGAGAGGAGGAAAGAGCCGTGGGATCAAGCGAGAGAAAGATAGAGAGAGAGAGAGAGAAGGAGAGAGAGAAGGAGAGAGAGAAGGAGAAAGCGAAAGAAAGAGAAAGAGAGAAGCGAGACGACCGCACGTACCCGTAGGCAAGGGCGCGCGTGAGCGGGCAAGCGAGCCTTGTCGTCCGCCTCTCTGGCCCCACCGCCACCATCCTGCCACCCCTGCCCGACCCCTCGTGGCGTCCCAATGCGAACGAAACGTTCGTCTCTACGGCAGAGCCACCCCACGCCACCCTCTTGCCTCGCCGCGCCACGCCACGCCACCGATCCCCTCCGCCACACCGTGCCCTCCGCCACCTTCCACGACCAACCACGGCGCGCGTCCCCGCGCCGCGCCAATCCTCCTCGTCCTCTCGACGACCCACACACGCCGAGCGACGAGCCAGCGTAGAAGCCGCCAGCGAGCGCTCGTCGCCGCGCAGTCCGTCAGCGTAGCTCGTCGCGCGCGCAACGGACCATCCTCCCAGACTAAAAGCAGTCGTGTGTTGTTGTTGATTTCCCTCGCGATCGACGCCACTCGGAGGACGAACGTAAATCGATCGATCCTCCTTGTGCACGCGGCCAAAAGGAGTACGTGAGAGAAGAACAAATTTTCTTGTCATAGGTAGCCGAGAGAGAGAAAGAGGGGGGAGAGAGAAAGAGACAGATAAAAAGAATCTCTGTGACATTTTCCATTAAAAGTGACGTGTGCGCTTAGGTGTCGAAGAAGTGCGTAAATCTTGAAATATAGCAAAGACCCCTGCGCGGAGAAGATCCTTTGAGAGGAGCGACTTCCTTTGTGAACTTTGAGAACTGTCAGTGGATCGAACCACAAGGTTTCGATCGGGACTTTTCTTCCTGCCGAGCGTGCGAGGTGGATACTTCGCTCGTGCTTGGACTGTTGACTTTCTTTTTCTCTTTTTTTTTTGGGCGATCGTTGATTCGATCGAACCACACGATCGAAGATCCTTGGAGTGTCCAGCGTGGGTGAAGGTGGTGGAAGAGTGAAGCGGAGTCGCGGCAGCGCACGGTGTCCGTTTCCATCTCCGCGAGTGACAAGTGGTCGGCGACGCGTGGTTAACCACGTGGCCGGTGTGTGCGCGCCGGTGTGCGACCGTGTACGAGACGGGGTGGCACAGCTACAGCTAGTAGAAACTTTCTCGCGGAAACTTTCCCCGCCTCGTTCCGCGCCGCGGCGGAGGGACGAGGGGAGCGCGCGCGTGTGTCGTCGGGCGCGCACGTAAGCGGGGCGGTTCACCAGTCGTAAGGAGGTGAGTCCGCGATAGGACGGCCTTCCTGTCTTGGAATGTCCTTCGTCGAAGAGGAAGACCTTTACCTGGACAGAAGAGACGTTGCAAGAGTATAGTGTCATCGTCGAGTGAAGATTCCTTTGGAAAGACAATCGCATCGGTCTATCAAAGAGTTCGCAGTTAGAAAAAGAATTGGACTCTAGGAAGGTATTTTTGAGAGGAGATAATCCGCGGATCATCGGAGAAGGTCGAAAGAGGTGAAGGAGAATTTTTGAAGCATTCAGAAAAGAAGAAGGGAGAAGAGTGAGAAGCGAACGGGTCGTTTTGTTGGCGGTCCCTTAGCTGCCGATTCTTCGATTAATCGCCGCTATACGCGAAATGCTGAGTACCTCAGCCGCGTCCAGCCAAGTACGTAGTAGGGTGCTGCGAACGTCGTCGTTGTCGTTGAGGGCCGTGCCGGCCTGCTAAGATGACCGCGCGTCTACACTCGCTTAGGCACCAGGAGAAGAAATCAGCCGGCAACAGCCACAGGCAGCATCACCAGCAGTCCCACAATCAGCAAGGCGTTCATCAGGGCCCAAGTCCCGCGCCTAGTCCCAGCCCCAGCCTCAGCCCGAGCCCCAAGCACTCGGACGGCCGACGAGTGAGTATTCTTTACTCTACATCAATCTCTTTTCTTTTTTATCGCGCACGTCGTGGATCTTATGCTCCGCTCATTCCACTCGTTGCTTATCCACTCTGTTTCTCTCGATCCTTCTTACATCAGAAGTTTCTGTAATTGTCGTATTGAATTAAAGTGACGAGAAAGAGAAATGTATATCGATTATTTATTATCAATCGTAATAACGTTGAAACGTATGAAACATTTAAAGGCAAATTAAATAAGGAAGTACAATTATAGTTTACAATAAATTAAGAATGAACTACTCTTGGAATTTGCGCTATTATATAAAGAAAACTCCTCGCGAATAGATCGATGACCTACAACATATATTCGGCGAATTTATCGATTTCGTAGCCTCGCTTATACTCCGCAAAGTTTCTGCGTATAGGAGTAACCTTCCACGGCTGGAACCCCTAACACGTTCATCCCTCCCGCGTTCACCTTTAATCCCCCCAACCATGAAGACCCGGGCGCGAGACACTTCCCTCCCCACCATTCAGTGGGCACGTGCCACGCTCGTCGAAACGACCCTCGTTTTCAACCCCGCAAGCGTCCCGCATCAGCCGTGCTCCAGGATCGTCAAGTGGGCCGGTGTATCAGCCGGATTTTCGGCAATGAGTAGGGGTGGGGTGTAAATGCGAAAGAGCGGGTATAAATGCGTAACTCGCGCATTTAACGGAGCAGGATGCGGGCATAAATCTATCCTAAGCCTCGTCCTGCGGGGGCTGCAACCCCTTTTTATACGACGAGGATTTCGAGGTGGTTCTGCTCGAGGAGAAAAATGTGGGTCCACCATCTGTGGGCGGGGTGAGAGACAAATGGCAAGAGATTCTTCGGCGTTGGATCGTCGTTTAATCGTCGCCTTCGTAGCTTGGGCGAGCTAAAGGGGACGACGGGATCGACTTTGCGGTTATCTCTGGAAAGTAGCCTTTTTCTGAGAAGATCGTCGCCTCTCGTCGACAAATTCATCGATAAATCGTGCGAGAGAAGAGAGTGAAGATGAAAAAAAGAAAAGAGAAAGAGGACCGTCATCGGTGGTTCCTTGAAATGAATTCGGTGAAAGGGATGGAGAACAGAAGCGACGAGGGATACGTCGATCGCGCATGGATAATGAAACGATAGTTACGCACCGTACGCGCGCGCGCTGAGATCCTACTAATTTGAAAGTGGGTCAGAACGCGAGGCGTGCGCGTGTACCTACGGAATTAAGGAAGGAAGTGTCGCTCCAGGGTGGAATCAGTGGTAATGGCACCGTCTTCGAGAAATGGTAATAAAGTGCGTAAGTGTCTGCGAATCCAGCCGCATGCACACCTGCATATTCTTTACACATTCACATTTTGTATGCGTATTCATGTGAGATCTACGATGTGCGTATAGATAAATATAGATTATAAATTATTATTATAGTCGTGACGCTTCTAGTTACGCAAGTAAATCGATAAACGAAGCTGAGCACGGAATATCGAAAAGCTGCGAATCGCATCGGAACACGCGAATCGAGCGCCCCTCACGTTCCTAGAAGTATCTATAGGTTTGATAAAGAAGAAAAAAAAATGTAAAAAAAGGGGAATCCTTTCGATAGTTTTTCCGCTTATCGAACTCGCGTCGCGTAACGCGCGACGGTGAGCGGCACGATACCAACGCTACGTGTCAGAGCCTTGTAACACCAATTTGCAGTAATTGGACGTATTTACGAGTAGTTGTCGTGCATTTAGAACGCGCCACTCTACTCGGCGTGCGCCATTCAGAGGTGTGTAATTCGATCCCATGGATCCCCATGGATGAACGGTATCGTCCCGCTTCCATCAACGTCCAAACGATCTCACGCGGACGAAAAAATTCTCTTGAAAAGGAAAGTCGTGATTTCAAAGCTCTGCGTATTAGCGCAACGTCTCCACTTGTGAATATAGTTCGTTTTCAAAATGACGATCACTAAAGAATGTACCGAATGACTATTGTATTTAACGATCCATTTATACGTTCGAGGAGAAGGTTACAATTTTAAGAGAAATACTCATTTTTAACGTCTATGGTTAAAAGTGACGCCTCGAGGCGTAGAAGTACCTACGAGCACAACCGACGATCACAATTTGATCCGTTCTGGCTTTTCAAGCAGAAATACGTCTCTTGCAAGTCTACAGATGTATATTCAAAATTCGCGTGCCATGTCGATGCAACGATTGCAGAATTTACAAGCACTTACGCACTTAGAAAGATGATTTATTTCGCAAGTCCGTAATGTCGAAGACGTAATCGAATCCGTATCGAAGAAGTCGATGCTAGTCAGTCCAGAGATACTTCCTCCTGCCTTTTAGCGATGCGAATCGCATACGGGCGCGCATGCGTCCCGCATGACAAAGGCCCGCGCGAATCGTCGAGTAGTGTATCGCGGAGATCCCGTCGACGTATATAAAGGCGCGCGTAAGCAGCCGAGTGTTTGCCTGCAAATGCACGCGCTAGCACGAATGCGCGCGTACCAAACGTACCGTGAAGAAGCAGTAGATGGCCTTGTAAGGTGATCCCGTGGTACGTTCTACGTACCACGGAACCGCGTGAATGCACGCGCGTGCACCTATTGATGCACAGGTCGACGCCCAGCGTGAATTTTTCGACAACCGATGACCAATGGAAATGTCTCTGTATCTTTATTTGTCCATCGTAGAACCCTTTTATTAGTACAGTAACGCAACAGTATCGAGAAATCGAAAGACGCACACAATAGATAATTAACCCAAAGAAATTGTGAATTCCGGAAAACAAATTACAGAAAGGATCGGGTCGATTGAAGAATTGCGATATTTATTCGTTGAATTTGAATTCGCCCTAAAATTGGTCTCACGGCAATTCTGCGAGCATCTCTCTAAAACTCCACCTCACCTTCCGTTTTCCAACGTCATCGAGTTCTTCAAACGCGCAACAAGCGGAATACTTTTTCTCAATCGCATTCCGAGTGAACCTTCCGTTATAAAGAGGAGATTCTCAAAACTGCGAACAATTACACGCACGACATCCGTGTGTCGCATCCTTCATCTCATCCGCGCTCTCTCACTCCCTCATCCGTTTCCTGTTCTAGCCCAACCGCTCGAGTGGCGACTGCGTTACGAAAGTTTCTCGCGAAGGCACGCCTCGTCGTCATTAGCGCCGGGCGCCTTGACTTCTCGCGAGAGGTGCGTCACCTCGAATTCAAGGATCTTCTTGCTCGAGCCGCCACGGCATTGGGAACGCGTGCGTGCGCGGGGCCGTTGGACCGCGAGGGATCGTGCGCGTGAATTTCATCGAGAGACGAGACGTTCCTACTTTCCGCTCTCTTTCGTCCGACTTGGCGTGAAAGCCCTCCTCGATTAAGCGGCAGGCTCGATGTCCGAGAACGTGGGATCCCTGGGAATGAAATGGAACCGCAAGGTCGAGTCTCCGAACCGCGTTCGTTATTCATCCGAGAGAGATTCGCATATTTTATCGTCCTCCTCTTCTCGTCCTTTTCATCCACCCCACAGCGTCGCCTCATCCTCTTCGTCTCTCCTCTCAGCCTTCACCGTCCCACGAGAATGGACGAGGCGACGAATGAGTGAACTGACGGGACGCGGTGAGAGGGTCGGGCTAATGAAGGCGACGAAGGTCCGAGAGCCGATGAAGACCCTCGAGGGTACAGCGGAAAGGGGAAGTTAGCCGCTACGCAACGCAAGCACTACCACGGAGACGAGACGACGGTACTCCGAATATGACGAGAATTAGAACGCAAAAAGTTTGGACGAGCAGGAAAAGAGTAGGGAGACACGCGAGGATCGTTAATGCGTTGACTGCGACGCCGTTGAAGTGAAAGCGGAGACGATAAATGAACGAGAATGATGAAAACCGAGGATGTTATTGGTACTTGTTGTTGTTATTGGTGTTATTGGCCAAAGGAAGCGTCGTGGTGATGATGAGTACGAATACGTGAATTGTAACGGTGTATGAAAACGCGATGATGTTGATGACAACAATATGGACGAATCGTGAATTTGACAACGATACGTGTAAAATCGGGTGACCGTGCTCGGTGACCAAACTCGGCAGCTAGCCACGACAGATTAAATGTGCCCGCTTCAAAATTCTCGATTGTCGGTATCGTAAAGACCGTAAAATTACGGTTGCTTACGGTCATCAGGAAAGTTGCTCACCGCGTGAACGAGTATATTTAATGCAATGCACCTCATTAGTTACCGTGACCAGGAAAATGTCTGTGCGTCGATCATAGAACGTCGCAACCAAGAGCATACGATCTCGTATTTTCGTATACCCAATGGTTGTCGACGACCTGGCCGACGGTGAGCGACGGACCTAAGAGTAACGGGCATGACGATATGACAACGACCGCGCCGATACAAAGGAGAGTAGATAAGGAACAGGTCGACGATACGAACAAAAAGAACTCGAAGAAAGTACGTCAATTGTGATAAAAACCAGAAAGAAAATCGAGACGACGAACGCACTCGATTACAAGCGCGAAACCGATGACAACGAAGACGAGAGCGTCGCGACGAGACCGATAAGCAGAAGTTTCGTGCGATTGCCTTCTTCGTCGCGGTGGCGGCGACGGCGCCGTCAAACGGCAACGGAAAGCTTAATTGACGGTACTTAGCGAGAGGAGGGGCTCGCCGTCGGTAGCTGGAGCTTTAATTACCTGTCGCCAACGGACGACGGTGATCCATGCGTGACGACGAATTCACCGTTTGCACGACCCACCGCGTTCAGCTGCGAAACCCGTAACGACGAGGAGATAAACCTGCGAATACCGAGAAAAGCAAAAAATACTCGTGAAAAACTTCGTAGCGTCACACCTCTCAATCGAATGATTCTACGAACAAATTTCCGGCTAACTTTTAAGCTTCTTTTTGGTGACTTTTAAGTTTCGTGCCTTCGCCAGTCGCTGCAATTGAACTCTTATATTATTAAGTAATCCATTGAAAGATTTATCTTTCGAAATATTCGTATCGTCAAAAGAATCCGGTCGTTTAACTTCAAACTCTTGTGATCCGACGAAGGTGAAATTTTTCAAGAAGCAAGCGACGAATTCTTCCAACTGTTTTCTTCACCTTGCCCCACCTAGTCGGTCGCACGTCGCGGTCGGCTCGCCTTTGAGTCTCGCCGACTCTTTTCTCACGCTTCTGCGCCTCGATGATTCACCGACAACGCCGCGAGCAGCACCCACGTGGAGTACACAGGCACGCGCCCGAGCGGTGGGCGTTGGGACGCAGATTATCGTATAATACGCTAATCAGGGAACGCTCGCTGCTTACTTCGAGGAATTCGTCACGGCACGCAGACGTTTCTTTATCTTGGCCGCACTCGCGTGCGACCACGCGATCCACGAGGTACACGCGACAGCTGGCGCTCGCCAGCTTCACAGTTGTTGGCGCGAGGTGCAAACTGCAAATCTCGTCTCGAACAATCCAGTTGGTCGATGGATCTCGCGAAACCTTTAAACCTCTATCCCTCCTCTAGCGTTTGCCTTGGAAGAGTAATTAAAAAGAAAACATTCCAATACTACTTCCATCAGTTTCTGATGAGATCCAGCAAACCTCTTCCAGAAGATTGAACCGCGTGTAGAGGAGAATCCGACGATCTTGGAAAAGCGTTTTTAAGCGCACCACGAATTCGACCAAATTGGCCCCTTCTCTTATCCAGAAATTCCACTGAATCGACGAGCAGGACTGCGCAATATGCCGACCAGAGGCCGACGAATTCGGCACGACGGAATTTCAACATTCTCCCAAGGAGCGGCGAAACACTCGAAATTTCTCCACCACGCTCTTCCACGACCCGCCTCGCCTCTTTTTCTTCTTCTTCCTCTTCTTCTTCTTTCTCTCTCTCTCTCTCTCTCTCTCTCTGTGCTGGCCTCACTCGCGGTCGGCCGCCGCCAGGGCGTACGCGCCTCTTGTAATAATAGATGGACGCGCGGCGGAACGACGCGTCGTCGGTGACACGCGCGTGCACGCGCGCATACGCGTGACCGGGACGTCGCGACGCGACACGGACACGTTCGCGCATGACAGCACACAGGCATCGAGGCGCGCGTCGTCACGTTCGCACGCAAATGCACACGCGCGCTCATAATACAACACCAGCGACGCGCAGTTCACTCGTTTGTTTACCCACCGTCGTCGTCGTCGCTCCCGCGTGAACGCACGGTGCGCCGCTTCGCCTTGTTTCACCCCTTCCACCCTTCTCCCCCTCCCCCTTTCTCGTGTACCTTCTCGTCGCGTCTTTCTCTGCAACCGCGTCGCCTCGCTCCTATCTTCTCGTTGTCGTACGGTGCGTCGTTTCACCTTGTTTCGCTTTTCATATTTCTCTTCTCTTTTCTCCTTAACCTCCTCTCTTTATCCATATATTCGTTTATCTATCTATCTGTCTATCTAGTTATCCATCTATTCGGCTATCTACCTATTTACCTATCTATCTATCTATCTCGCCGTACCCTTCTCTGCAAGCGCACGTTGTCTCGTCCTTATCTCCTCCCTCTCGTGTCTTTCTCTCGCCCCTTATTTTCTTTCTCTCTTTCCACCCAGCTACTGTGTCGGTGCTTCTCTCCTTCTCTCTCTCTCTCTCTCTTTCTCTCTCTCACACACACACAGTTTCCGCCTCTCTTTACGAGCACATCTCCCTTGTTCCACCCTCGTGCGTCGCTCGTCGTCAACGAGCACCCAACCTCGACCCCTCGCTCCTCGCTTCCTCCATCTCGTAACTCTTCTGGGCACCCTCGCGAGTACGCGAGTCCTCCTCTCGACCCTCTCCACCGCGGACTCGTCACCCGCTCATCGACGCGGCACTCTGCCAACGAGACTCCGACGGCCTCGCGCGCTTACCTTCGAGTAGAGCGAGACGAAAAAGCAAAGAGACGAAGAGAAAAGTAAAAGAAAAGTTGACGACGCATCGTGGAGGACGAGAGAGAGAGAGAGGAAGAGAGAGAATGGAGGAGGAGCAAGAAGAAAGAAGAACGCGGAGCGCAAGCGTGGAGAAGAAGAAGAGAGAGGGAAGAAATAAAGAGAAAAAAAGAATCGTATGACGCGCGGGCAGAGGAGAGCGGAGAGAGGAGGAGGAGAGAATGGAAGGAAAGAGGGAAAACAAGGAATGCGCGGTGGCCGCTGAATCCTCGAGAAAGAAAGAAATGGAGAGATGGGACGAGGAAAAAGGAAAACTGGAAAAAGAAGGTGAAGATCCGCTGCGTGCGTCTCGTCGAGAGCGAGAGAGAGAAAGATGGAAGAGGAGATAGCGTCGAGATGCAGGAAAAAACGAAGAGAGAAAAGGAACGAGGAGATCCGACTCGTGCGTTTATGCATGAGAGAAAGAGACAGAGAGAGAGAGAGAGACGAGATAGGTAGGGCGAAGAAAAAAGAAAAGTAGAAAAAGGAGGTGGAGAGCAGGCGGTGCGGCGTCAAGCCGTTTGAAAGGCGCGCTCCTGCATTACGAGGTGCCACGCACTGGCGCGCTCCTCCTTTTCTTCCGGCTTCTTTTCCTTCCACTCTCCTTTCTCGTTCGCCGCGGCGCCTAGTCGAGTCGCGCGCGCGGAGGCGTTGCATTAGACACGACACATTATCAGTGGAGACTGGACAGGTAAAAATCGTTCCGCGGTTAATTGCTCGTTAAAGAAGATAAACGATGAATTTTAATCTCCTCGCGGTGGAGAGGGTCGACGCGTCGTAGGCACGCGTGAGAGACTCCCAGTTGTG
This sequence comes from Tiphia femorata, assembly GCA_944319695.1. Lineage (NCBI taxonomy): Eukaryota > Metazoa > Arthropoda > Insecta > Hymenoptera > Tiphiidae > Tiphia > Tiphia femorata. The sequence continues at coordinate 11,964,897 of OX090902.1, forward strand.
TCAACGTTAACGTAGCGCCTACATTTCTCTTTCCACCGCACTCGTCTTCGGATGAAAGTAGCGAAATCTTTTTCGCGATTTCCAGCTGGAAAGTATGCACGCGTTAAATGACGAAACGCAGGAGTCGCGTGAATGCTAAAGTGATGAAAATGGTTTCTCCGATATGCTTTCAGGCCAACAAACCACTAATGGAAAAGCGACGCCGAGCGAGGATCAACCAATCCCTGGCGGCGCTGAAGGCGCTGATCCTCGACAGCGCCCGCCTCGAGAACACCAAGCACAGTAAACTCGAGAAGGCGGACATTTTGGAACTCACGGTCAGGCACTTGCAGAGGCAGAGGTCCCTCGCGCAACCGGGTCTGTCGAGGTACAAGGCGGGATACCAAGATTGCTCCAGAGAGGTGAGTTTCGTTCGACGTTAATATCATACGATTATCCCTGGAAACATTCGAAAGAAACTTCTGCGCGATGGAAGAATCCTTTCTACCCTAGATTAGATACTTTGCCGATCGCACAATTCCAACGTCCACGAATATCCCAGACTTAGAACAATCGCTGACGCGCTATCGACGAAATCAAAAAGTCCCGTCGTCCTTTGCGCTAGTACGCGCGACGCGGTTGAACGGAGGAGAGTAAAATGGGAGAAATAAAACAACGGGATGGAAAGTATTCCTCGAGAAAGATGAGTTTTGATTCGACGATAACATCACCTTAGGAACATTCGGAAAGAAACTCGTCTTCATTCCACGATCGAAGGATCATTTCTATCCTGGACTAAATAATTTATCGATCGAACGAACCTAACGTGTACGAACATCCCAAACCGAAAGCATTCTGTAACGCCCTATCGACAAGATCAAAAAATCCTCTCACGTAAAGAATCACTACCTCGCGATGCATCGTCCTAATACGCGCGAATGGCGACGGATAAAATGTGAGAAATACGGCCGCGGCATAGCAAGATGATGCAGCCGGAGTAACTCGACGCGCTCGGCTTCCTACAGAATGTTGCCGTATGGCTCGCCGGGCCATACAAACCGACGTATCCCTGCGCGACTCTCCCGCTACGGGGTAGTTTGAGGTGGACGACGAGGAGGGAGAAAAAAAAGTCGAATTCCACGCGTCCGGGGATCGCGTGTAATCGGAGAACTCGGCAGGACTGGTTCGTGTTACGACGAGAAGGATGGCTCGGTCGAAAGCGAGTAGAAGCGAAGGACGAGGGAAAAGGAGGAGAACAAAGTGAAGAGCGAGGGGGTTGGATCCTGCTCTTGTTGCGCACGAGCAAGAGGCGAGATCGAGAGCTAGGATTCTCCGTCTCGGTCCGTCCTTTCGCGCGCCCTTTCCCTTCCTTGCCATTGGCCGAGGGTATCGGGTTGTCGTTGCTGCTGCTGCCGCCGTTGGAAACTCTCGCGTGACTCCGCGGAGCCTGAGAGCGCGTTCGTTAAGGGACGTACAGCCGCGAAACGAGAGGAAACTCGTTGAAAGCGGATACCCAGTAAGCGCCGAATCCCCGTCAGCCTGAATTTACCGGATGAGCTAGTCAGGTGTATCACCATACGATATCTATGAAAGCGGTAGAACGGGCGAGCGCGCCGCGTGCGCGCATCTCTCACGTTTTCCTCTTGCTTTTGCGGGACACGAGCGTGCTCGGCCCACGACGTCGAGTTCTCCGATGTACGCGCGATTCGAACACGATCCGAGCGCGCGCGTGTAACGTTTCGCAGCCCTGGATTCGGTGCGTCCTCGTAGGACGAAGCGAAAACGGAAGTGTTCGTAGGTACGGTACAGATTTGTCCTTACAATGGCTCGGAACAAACTCGTTTTCTTCCTGGTCGATGTTTCGTATGGATTAGGATTTCCTTGATGGAATTTCGAGAAGTCTTTCCGACCAGAATTCCTGGAGAGGATTAACTCTGCCTCGAGTGCAATTTTTACGTCGCTTTAGATCATTGTTTAAAACAGTTTCTCGTGATGCGCTACGCGTAAGTACTTTGGAGATGAGTAAAGTGCATCTCTCGAGTAATATTAAAAGAAGGTTCTCGCTACGTTGTACTATAGTTACTCAGAAATAAGAGGATAATAATGATCGTTCGACGAATGAATATCTACGAATACAGCAAAAATTCACGTAACAATTGACCCAATGTCGTCAGACCACAAGGAAGCTCCTAATATTTAACTCCAAAGAAGTAGTCTTAAAAAATCACGACGCCTTTCCTCTCACTACCTTCGTCGAAAAATCCATTGCAAAGGGAACATAGTTTTCTAATCGTTTTCTAAACTCACAAAACTCTACACTTTTGTCGCATTAAACGCGTTTGGCGCCGCGAAGCTTCGCAGCGACACGATTACGGGGGTACGTAAGAGCGATAATGCGTGCACGTGCATTCGCGCGCGCGCGTCGACCATGACAAGGAAAAGGCGACGCCGATGGCGATGAAGACCGACAAAGCCGAGCCGCCGTGTATGTACCTGTCGTGCCGCGCGTTATCGGGAAGCTCCTCCGATAAAACCCGCCGTCAAAGAGCGCCCGACCGACCGACTCCGGGCAAGTTTAAGCGACGAGACGCGTGGGTCGAGGAAGACCGCGAGGGACGAGAAGAAGCGCGAGCGTAAGCGAAGGCGCGAGACAAGCGGAATAACACGAGCAGCCTCGTGCCAAAACTTGAGAAAGTTTGTGCTTCACTCGCCCACGCGACGCGCGCATTATCACGTTCATTAGGATTTTGATTAAAAGGAAACAAAGTAGTTAAACGCTTAGTTCGCCAATCAGCAAAATCATTCGGGAGAAGGGCGTGGTTCGGTGTATTTGTAAATTCTCCTGATCATTTTTAACCCATGATTTTTTCATGTGAAAGTACGGGTGTATTCGTGAAAGATCAGCTGTATCCCGGCTCGAATTGATCCATGGTGATACAATTAAGGAAGACGTCATAGTGAATCGCTCGTCGCGAAATGCCAAATAGGAAAAAAGTCTGCACCAATGCCGCGCCCGTCGCGAACGGGCGCGCGCGCTCGTGCGCGAGAAAGAGAGAGGGAGTTTTATCGTCGCATTCGTTATCGGCGATCGGGTAGAAAACAAATTGCGACTAGCGCCAGGGGGAACGGTGGAGTATCGGGTGGCGAATGGTCGCGCGGGTACGCCGTTGCGGCAAACCACTCGCGCGCATACCGGGCCGAAGTCGAGGATTAAAGAGAGCAAACGCGAAATATTCAATTACACCGTATCGCCGATAATAACTGGAACGTTACCGATGCGCGGTCACCGGAAATTTCCCGTGAAATAAATCCTCTTCTCCCACTTCCTCTTTCTCTCTTCCAATTCTCTCGTACCCACGAATGAATCTCGCGCGATACCACGGTCTACGACGGCACGACGCGCAATACGATTAGAAGATCAATGGCCTTAAAAAGTATAAAGAAACGACTATCGCGCGACGATAAAGCGAGCACGTGCCGAGACGATACTCGGTTCCGCCCAGTAATTTGATTTTAGCTGGTGCCTTTGCCGTTCGATCCGGAACAATACGACTTTCTCACGAGTTCCCTTTCGGTAGGTGGAAGAACTTCTCCAAAGATCCTCCGTCGTTACTACTTCGTAAAACTGGTTCGATTAATATTACAAACCACTACCCCGTCGCGAAGACCCTATTGCAAATAATCTACCACTGTCCTACCACAACAAAAAATGCGATCGCAATGTCCACGGTGCACGTGTGATCTTCTGTTCCAGGTGAGCCGGTACCTCGATGCCCCGGACATCATCACGGGCAACACGACGCCTATGGACCCCGCGGTGAAGCAGCGACTGCTGCGTCACCTGGACAGTTGCGTCTCGGAGCTGGACCTGGACTTGGGCTCGAGGCCGGACAGCGGGTTGGGCAGCAGTCCTGGTAGCGTGACGGATCGCGTGACCGGTGCCACGAGTCCCGGTCCGCTCGACCATCACGTGCCACCGGCGCCTCACTGCAGCACCGCTCTCAACCCCGCAGCTCTCATAAAATCGGAGATCCCGGAGATGGAAGCGGCAAGGCCCGACAGCAGCACAACCGCCGGGGACGAGAACAACAACAGCAGTAGACCCACCTCGGCGTTCAGTCAGGTGAATCCAGCGGGTCTGGATCACCCGCACCACCCGGCTGGGATGCCAGTGGACCAGGCCTCGACGTCACAGCAAAACCCAAACATGCTGTCCGTGGTCCAAGTGATACCTTCGAGACTACCCGACGGTCAGGTGGTCTTCCTACTTCCTAGTCACTACGTTCAGCTAGCGGCTGCGGCAGCAGCGAACGGCATCAGCATCGGTCCCAACCCACCCACCGCTATCTGGGCAGCGACGAACATGTCCTTGCTCAAGGCAACCGACAAGCTCGCCAAAAGACCCCACGACGAGCTTCAAGACTGGTCCGATCCAGCGAGCACGGTTAAGCCCAGTAAGAGCCCAAGGATGGACCAACCCGAGCAACCCTTGGACTTCACCACCACCTCGAAGAAGCTCAAGGCCAGCTCGAGGAGCTCTCTTCACGCAGGCGTCACCACTGTTGAGCATCACCTCCAGCAACAACAGCAACTGATCTCTCCAAGGGGTACGACGGACGTGGTGGGTGGTGGTCCGATTGTTCATGAGGAGAGGCCGTCTAGTCATGCGGGTAGCGAGGTCGCAGTAGGCATGCCCTCGCCAATAGGTCAACAACCAGTCAAGGACGAGGAAGGCATGTGGAGACCTTGGTAAAGGAGTTGCTAAGAGAACTGACGCTTTTCTCAACCTAGAGAGGCTCCGATCGTCCTGTTGTTCGTGTAAATATTGTGTGGCTTCGATGGACGCGCCCGTCTGGGCTCCGCTTTTCGACGCGTCAGGGATTATCCTGTTGGTTCGTGGAACGAGTCCAAAGGATCCAACAAATACCGTGAATTTCTCGGTCGGCCTTAGCGCGCGAGCTTCGAGAGTTTCGCGAGCGCCGTCGATTCGAAGAATGTCTGAGAAGGTAGAGGTAGAGTGGGCGTCCACGTGGGCGCGCTTAACGCGGTAGCAAGGAGATAACGTAATCAAGCGTGTTGCGTCCTTGCGTTATCCTTGCTGGCGAGTAAGGTGTCCATCGATCGTCCTGCGAATCGACAGGAGAGCCTAACGAGAGGGAAGAATCGAATTAGGCGTGAGCTTGAGGCTGAAAATCGTCCTCTTGCGATTCTTCCTCCGGGTCAGCCAAGCGGATGGCACGCCCGAAGTACGTTTTTACGTTGTGATCATAGATGTTACGTTGTAATTATTCCAATGTAGATAAAACGTAGGGACTCGATGGAGTCGAACGAGCGAGTGCGTGAGCGCGTAAGTGTGTAATGAGAGAAGCAGCGTGTGCGAATGTGCGTCGGACGGTGCGAGAACGAAGCACGGAGTATTTATTGCGGTTTTAATTTTACAATTAGCGGCGGAGAGGAGGTCGCTCTCGCCGAAACGAGCACTCGCGTGTTCTCGCCTCTGAATTCTTCCGGTGGAATCGCGATTGGAAAAAGAAAACAGGAAGGACGCTAGCGGAAGTGACGAAAGTTGATAAAGCAAGTGGCCAATTGGCACGAGTATGATTATTCATTTTCATCTTTGAATTCGATTCTCTTCGTGTTTCAAGAGATTGTCCTTCGTGCTTTTCTCCAGTCTTTTAAAATAGAAAAAATCGTTGCGTCGTTGTCGCGTGATGTATCTCACAAGATCGACGATCGGCTTCGTATCTCGTTCGAGGGAACGCGACATGGAATTACAAGAAAGAGGCACGAAGAGCACGCTAACACGGATCGTTAGCGGAAATCGTTCGCGATATTTATACGTATGTAAATGTAAACGCGATTTAAGGAGTAACGAAGGGTGTCGACGAGCACGCGAGGTTTTCGCGATTTACGCATTGTGTACGTTTGTGTGCGAGGCGAGGAGGCGAGGAATGAGGAAGGTCTAAGAAGAGAGAAGCAAGAATGCATGTGATAATTTAGTCCGCCATCGTGTACATAGCCCTCGATCAGAATTATTGCTATTTACGAGATATAGATTTATTTTGATGTTATCTAGGTGTATATGAGGAGTGCAACAAAAAAACCCAGGCAGCGTATGGTGAAGTGCGAGAGTCTTTCGTTGTATGGCGTGGTGCGTGTGTGCGTCCGTGTGAGAGAGAAAAGATGAGAGAAAGGTTGATGCATCGTAGAGGAAACCACCAATCTCACCACCACCTAATTTACGTCTAATAATTGCTAAATATCTTGGGATTCGAATTCCTTATTCAATGTACTTAGAAACGCAGTCAATATAGGCATATATATTGAACTGTACTTATATCGTTCTAATTCTTTTTCGAACTTTCTTTCCATCACCCGTTATCTCCTTGTCACGTTCATGCGAAAGCGAGGCCTTGACTAAATTTCGACGCACGAGAAACAAGGTAACGTATATCGACGGAATAGTAGAAGCATTACGCGTCATTCGTCGCAGAAATTATATTCAAATTTTACGACGTAATCTATTATTTCGACGCAATATGACTTTCATTTCTGCCACATAAACATTTCAATTTAATTTCAATCCTCGGTATTGCCTGACACGCGCGCCTTACTACGTTCGCTCCAACAACGTATCCAAAAGCTGCCCGCGGAATCATCGTCTGTTGCTCGACACGGATATTAACACTTCGAAAAGAGAAAAAAGATGCACCGTTTGAAAGAACATGTACAACCTCGTACTCGCACTTTTACACTCGGTCTTAGAAAAGCGCCAAAAACAGTTCTCAAATCGTAACTTTCGTTAAGTACGCTGAACGGGCGATTACGGAAAACCAATTAGCGACGGGAGGAACCGCAGGAACGAATCACGCAGGGTAAAAGGAAGATGTTGGTTCGCAGTTTTTCTCTATCTCTCTTTGGATCGTCCGTTGCCCTAACGGGCTACGGTGAGACTCGCGCGCTCTTTTCTCACCGCCCGACCTTCGCGGTGAAGCGAGCGTACGCCCGGTTCGGGCGACGCGCGAAGAAAAGTCACGTGGGGATGGACAAGGAGAGGAAGAGGACGAGGGCTGCACGGCGCGGCGTGGTTAATGTAATTTTTTTCACCCGTCATTAAATCTTTTTTTGCCCGCTTCTCCCTCCTCCTTCTGGGCGGGACACGTCCCACGGCTCGCTTCTTAACGACCGTGCTGCGCGGCGCCGCCGTGCCACGTAAGGGAAACCGATTACCGATCGTTAAAGTCGGCCTATTTGCACACTCGGGAGAACCAGTGCCGACCGAGCGAGCGCCGCGCGACTTCTTTCCTCCCCACACGCCACAACGAGCTCGCCTGCTCGTCTTCCTTCGACGAGGCACTCCCCAACGATCGTTTCTCTCTCCAAAAGTCCAACCGAACTTTCAAGATTACCTTCAGGAATTTTAGGCACGTCGTGGAAAGGCAAGAAATGTGGAACCACATTTTTATATGCGTGATACGCGCGCGTTAGGATATCCGGGGAATTCGTGAAGATACGAGGGTATTAGAGTTCCAACAGCTTCCTTCGTCGGTCTCTCTCGTACTTCTTTCTCCTTTTTTCTTTATTTTTCTTTACAATGTCTGTTAGGCCTGGCGTAGGTACGGAAGAAGCGCTACGAACCAAAGCGTTTTTGCTCGAGGACAAAACCACCGTGGACAAGTTCACCGCGTAATGACCGATGAACACGAGCCGAGGATCGCGTGGCTTGGTCAGTGACGGGGAGAAGAAAACGAAGGATAGAGATAGGTAGTAAGTTGCGCTCATCATTGGAGAATGTTGATCTGGAATAAGTGTTGCGATGTTTGGCGATCTCTAGTCTTTTTGATGAATATTGTGTTTTGCGGATTTTCGTCTTTATTCAGTTTCTTATTCGTCTCACTCGCCGTCTTTTGAAAAGTCGCGCGTAATCATTAGCAAATGTCTTTGTAGGGTTAGAACTTTTTAGGCGAATCGTCGATGTAAGCAAAGCGAAGAGAAGTACGCAGGTTAGTAGTGTACGGTGGAAAAAGTAGTAAATGGCGCTCATCATTGAAGAATGTTGATCTAGAATAAGAATGTATATGTAATATGATTTAGAATAAGAGGTGGTGCTCGGCAAACTCAGAGCTGCTTGACGAACATTGTGCTTTTACGATTTTCGTTTTTATTCAATGTCTTATTCGTTATAATATAACCCTACTCGCTATCCTCTGAAATGTCGCGGGTAGTTTAGAATTCTACGATGGTTCTTATACAGGCAATCCAAATCCAAGTATTGCCTAATGTGTCCGGAAAACTGTGGACACGTTAATAAAAACTATTCGCCTACAACTTTCGCTCGACTGGCATACCTTTTTCTCTAACACGCGCGTGCCTTGGTATAGAAATGGGAAAGTCAGGATGCTCGCCGATGGACAAGCTAATTCTCCTCCGAAGAATGACAGCCTGGAACCTGCAAAAATATTTCCAACGAAAATCCAGTCAACGTCTGCTAGACTACCTCGAGCGAGCACTACTCTAATTTTAATTTTCGCACGTAGAAAAACGAGTCGAGGAGTTTAAGAGACTTACCAATCAGCCAGGTGCTTCGAAAGATTAGCGAACCTCGCCGCCGTTCCACGTGCATTCATCGGGATTCCTCCTAAGGAAGGAAATTTCCTCCACATCTACCTAGCCCCTCTTCCTTCCGCGTCATCTTCATTCGTTTAATGCATAATATATGTAACGCTACGTGCTCAGGATTTTCTCTCCCGCGGCGAAGGCGCCATTACCCTCTCTATTATTAATGCCGCTGTCGACTGGCGGGTTGCGGCATCACAGTAGAGAAAGAGAGAAAAGGCACAGGGTGAGAGCAGGTTCGAGAGAGTGAAAGGCTTGGACGAGCACGAAATCCGGGTTGCCGCACGTACAGGCGTCTGCTATCTCGAGAAGAAGAAAATCGGCCTGAGCGACGAATTAAGCACGATTCACGGTCCACCGTGACGAGAGTGGGCCGTATCACGGACTGGACATATTCAACTATTCTCACATATGTGTAGATGTATATATACAATGAAGTGCAAAGTTGGTGCTCCCTCCTGAGATAGCCAATAGCAGACCGAGTAGCCACCAGTGTCCACGGTGGTCGAAACAGTTGAATTAGGCGGACGAAACCTTCAAAATCAAGCTGAATGTCCATTACAGAATGGCGCGCCGTGCTGCAAGACTGACCTAATGGACGGTGAGCTTCAATATACTTAACATCCAGAAAGTTTGCTCGTAGAGGGTGTTAACGGTTTGAGGGCCAAGGGGCGCAATTTCGCTTCTTCCGTCCTGTGTCGAAACATGCCAGCGTATTATGGGAATCGTCATTACGATGAGATTTATTGGGATCAGAATCAATGATTAACAAGCCCCTAATGTCTCTATTCCCACTCCACGAGATATCAGAAGAGTTTTGAATCGAAAGAAGTAAGATTTACCGCGTATATGTTAACCTAAAACAGCGCGATCGAGCTTCTTGGCATTTTTCGACACAGAACAGTAGAGAAGCGCAATATCGTCGCATGGCAATTTTGGATTGGGAGACAACAAAAACCCCTGGTACTCGAACGGTTAAAAAATCCATATTTCAATATGAATTTACGCATTTTTCCAACAAATGGTAATTATTTATGTAATATCAAGTAGAAATGGTGGCCAGACTAACGCGGCAGTATCCTCGTATCAGTCTTCTTCATTAAAGACAATTTTTAAATCAAACTACAACAACGTTGACATTTTTAAAGGTACATCAACGATACGTGTGCACGTCACTCTTAGCGATTTATTTCAAGAAAAAGTGTTTTTATTTCTACTTTTTTCATCAATTTCCATACACTCATAAATACTATATAAATAGCATTTTATTATGACGTGGACTTTTCTAGACTACAAAATTTCGTAGAATCAATAGAAAATTCTACGTAAAATGTAATGGTATATGTATAACCGATCGCCACAATTTCTCATACGTTTGTGTGGGGTCAAGAGAATCGTTAAGTGGACTTGTTCAAGTACCTTGATACAAGGATACTGCCGCTTTAGTCTGGCCTCCACTTCTACTCGCTATTACATAAATCAGCATTATTTGGTGAAAAAATGCTTAAGTTTATGTTGACATACGGACTTTTTACAACCCCCTACAAGCAAAATTTCCATATTGTAAAGTCATTGATTTTGAAAGTTTCATCCGCCTAATTCAATTGTTACGGTCCATCTATTTTCTAGGTGCAATCTGATACTTTTTCATACGATTCCTTTTATTAGCAATGAAATATATCGAAAGGATCATTTCTGCTTACGAAATTACAAGATCTTTCTTATTACAATACTAAAATCCTCCGTGCTCAGAACGGTGGAAGGCCGGTTCACTGAGTAACGTATTTACTCAGAGGGACACCGACTTTGCGCTTCATTATCATGAATATGTACATGTATATGCACATAAAAGCAGTTGAAAATGCTCAGTTCGAGACACGGCCCACTCTCGTCACAGTGTACCGTAAATCCACCCCTAACTCTTTGAGATTAAGTGGGTTAAAACCTGTCTCACCGTTTGCTTATTTTATAAGCATCGTACGTTTGTGCTTTCTTTAAGATCATGTGCCTCAAAGAGATAAACAACGCCATCCGCATTATAATACAAAACATTGAGAATGTCGCTGCGGGGAAAAAGCATTGCCAACTTTGATTCTTAAGAGTGCGCAGAATCTAAAGTCACTTAATACGGATTTTCCAAAATCTCGTTTGAAGGTTATTCAAATGTACGAAAATCGTAGATTATTTGTATAATAACTTTCGTTCGGTTTATGTTTGCTTAATCTTTATATTTCTATCTTTCTATACGTACGAACTAAAAATTGACCCTCGTAAAGAAATGAAAAACGGCGAGATAAAGGGACAAAGCTAGAGAAACTCAGAATAGAACATCGCGAAGGGAGAAGAACGACGACGGCAGGCCAGAAACCTGAAAGTCGAGTATTTAGCGAGCCTCGTGCAGAGGCAATCGAGAAGCGCGCATCCGGTCGAAGAAGCGATTGCTTTCTTTTCGCACTTGGGATGAGACCCCGCTGTCGCTAATTGAGCCATATGATTAGCATATGTCGGCATCTCGTTCTCTCAATGCGGCGGCACTCGTTGTCTCTGCACTCTCGCGCATATCCTTAAAGTCGCATGATTACGCGCGCCAGACTCGCGAGCGATTCGTCTCACCGCGTTACTTCGACGCTTTTTGCTTTACGTTTCCTGCTTCCTCGCGAAGCCTACGTCACCGCGGAGAGATCGTGGAATGAATCCGACGATCCTCCAATATTTCCACCGCAGCGAACTCGTTATAGGTATTAATTTGTTTTTTAACGTTTCCAATAATATTGCAGTCACGACGTAAATAAATTCTCTCGTCTCAGGACGTTCCTCCGCCGCGAGCATCGAGTCTGCGAATTTGAAATCAAAGCTTTGATACGGCGGTGAGAAAACGATAATGCAGAAGGTAGACTTTCACTCGTATTTTCCACTTTAATTAAGTTTCTACGACGTAAAAATCGACGAGATAGGTTACGTACACGACGAGACGCGCGTATGTGAATGCATAAAATTAAAGTAGCTACGATTTTCACGTGGACCTTATCCGAAGTCACCACCGATGGTAGGCAATCGTCTCTGTTGATCAGCATTCAGAATTGCGCCAGGTTTCCTTGAACGAGATGGTTAATTAAGCGAAGTCGCCACTAATTGAATATCGAAGGAGCTTCTCGGCCATACTGGCACTTACGTGAAAAGTGCACATAAAAGAATTGTACGATGTCTCGCGTGGTAACACTTTTGATCTACCTTTCACTATATTCTGTTTCTTTCGACATGCCGATGCTACAAAAGAAAGTCAAACGGAGAAATGATCGTAACGATCTCTGAAGGACATTAACGATTCTATCAATCTCGCCGATTTTTCTGCAGAAATTCTGCTTCGCGAACGGAAGTCGACCTCGTCGAAATACAAACTTAACGCACTCACTCGGGCTACCTCGTCGTTCTAAGAGCGCATCTTCAAAATTGAAAATCATACTGGCGTCTCGCGATCTCGTCGTCTTCCTTCGCTCATCGTTCACTGCGAAAAGAGCGAGGAGAGTGCGATGGAACCTCGAGAGAGGATCCAGTCTTATTTTTTTTGCATCACCTAATTAACTGGACGAAGGAGGTGAGAGGAGTGTGACGAGGAAGGGTCGAGATTGAAACGCGCGGCGACGGAGACGACTACGACGACAACCACGAGGACGAGTAAGGGCGCGCTCGTATAGTCATCGGCGCGTCTCGTTACGGCTTAAGTATCGAGCGGGGCCCGCCAGCGTCAGAGGCGGCAAATTAGAGGGCGGTGAAAATTGATAGGGCCATTGCGTTGGCCCCAAGGCGTGGCGCATGTCCGTCAAACGGAAAGCAACGTGCACTCGTCTCTCTCTCTCTCTCTCTCTCTCTCTCTCTCTCTCTCTCTCTCTCTCTCTCTCTCTCTCTCTCTCTCTCTCTCTCTCTCTCTCTCTCTCTCTCTCTCTCTGATTCTCTCTCTCTCTCTCACACACACACACTCACGCGCATTCTCTCTTGCTTGGTTTACCTCCAGTCCTTTCGATCCCTGCGCCCTCTCACCCACAGAACCAAGTCGCACCTACCCGAATATTCCTCGTTCGAATTACAGACCCTAAGGCACTACGGTGCCTGTGGTTGCAGCGGTGTCTCCATGCAGCGCACCAACCGTACCCAAAAAGTCCTCCGCGGCCTTTTCCGACCCTTTTGACAAGTTCTCCGGTAACCCTCGCTCTCTTTTTAAATTTTACTCACACATTTTCCGAACTCTCCTCTCCCTCATTGTCGCTCGGATCTCGTCACCGTTACCAAGAGCAACGAGCAGGGCGGAGGTAAGACGACTGGATGCTCGCGTCATTACTTTATAATTCGTGAAAACCTGTGGGCTTCGTCCGTGACCTATTTCATTTCCCGCGTATTATTCGTGGAAAGCTTGCAATGTGAAAACTCGAAATCCGAAGTAAATCCAGAGAATCAGAGGCGCTTGTCAGAGGACGGACGATCGTTCGGGATACCTGAAAAATTAGGTGACTAGTCAAAATAAGTACTTTAGTCACTAGCTTATTACTAGCCTCGACGCATAGTTAAATAGACCAAATATTAATCATATCGTTAAACAGACACATGCCAATTCACGTCTGATAAATTCTGTTTGTATCTAATGATTTTTTTCACGCTCCGCAAGACACGAGTAGAAATTCTTCCGACTAATTCCAAAGCTTCTTTCTTCCACGCGAACGAAGACGTTTAATTCAACGAACAGAATATTCTCGAAATCGTTCAAGCTCTATTACAATACAACCAGGGCCATCTTTACGCATGGGCCTGCTGGACCCGGGCCCAGGGCCCCGGGTTCCAGGGGGCCCCGACTGACGAACAGTTGGTTAGGGGTAGAATAAAGAAAACTTACGAATTCAATAACAATTTATCTACCAAATGAAAAATATATTTACCAGACCCTTCATAGTTTTACTTCTTTCTGGCCTACACGGTATCTTCTTTTCTTCATTTCACAACACAAATGTTCAGAAGACGTTCAAAGAATCTATACATAGATATAAAATACCCATATAATGTTATAATATTCTATGAATATTCTCTGAACGTCTTTCGAACATTTGTGCTGTTAGAGCGTCGGTCTCGATTCGAATCCGAATTGCGATCACGAGCAACTGTCAATTTATATCTATCTCATTTTCTTAAACCATTCCACTGCTTTGTGACTTTGTAAGAGTAAAAGGTACCTACGTCCACCGATCATCATTTTAGACTTCGCAATTGTTTCGAGATATTAAGTTTCTTGTTATTAAAGCCCGATACACACTATTGCACACACATACGAACAGTTTTGGCGATGTCGATAACATAAGTCACTCCCTTTACGGTTGTGCCTAAAAATAAATAAGGAGCTACATAAACACTCTGTACATACACGTCGTTAGTTCGGGGTAACGCTAAAGGAGAGTTATATATCATGAAATCCTTAAATTTCTTACAATTTTTAGTACAATAATGAACAGTGGTGTAAGGGAAATAACCGTTCATTGATTGAGTTAAGAAGTACCAGTAACTTTCGTGAAGAGGCCCCCAAAACCAAATGTGCTAGGAGCCACCACATAACTAAAGACGGCCCTGAATACAACTATGCATCGGGAGTGAGAAAATGCGCGGTAAGAAGTTCACTGAAGATCGCGGTGTAGTGATGCTTACAAAGTTACAAGGTTACAAGGTTACAAGACGGTACACACCGACGCAAACGAAACACGGGACCGTCGCGTGGGTTTCGCAATTCCGTTGTAAATTCGGACACGCACCTCTCCGAGCAATTAACCGTCTGCTGAGCCACAACGGTTCTCCTCCCCGCAGGATGGTTACCGGGGCCTGGCCACGCGCGGACTTAATTAATTACACCGTGGAATTGAAAATTGCCTTGTGCCTCGCCCGCCACCCTCCACGAGCAGAGGGACGTGCGCGCGCGCATGGTATAACGAGAATCTGCTTACTGTTGCTCACGCGCCGACGAAAGAGGAGGTACAGAAGGAGGAGGTAAAGGAGAAGGCTCGACTTCTTTCTCTCTCGTCCTTCGTAAATTCTCTTTTCTCGATTTTCTTCCACCATCGTCCTTTCTCCGTCTCCTTCTACCGCGCTACGATCAATAGACGGAGAGAGAGAGAGAGAGGAAGTGAAGAACAGGATCTCGATCGAATCTATCGTAAGAGAGAAGAAGGACGAGGGAGGAGTCGCCGAAATTTCCTGCGGTACCTGCCGAGCTTACCTGCGCAAGAACAATAATAATTGTCTTGGCGCTACCCGATTAACGCGCGTGATCACAGGGCGCTTCCACGTGACGGTCTCTCCTCCTACTCCTCTATCTCTCTCATACTTTTCCTCTCGCTCGCGTATCGCAGCGGAAGGGCCAATTTGGTCGTTGATTACGGCAGCTGAGGGATTCTCCTTGCGGTCCTGGAGATTCTTCTCTTCTTTTTACGCTGCTAGCAGAGACGAGAGAGGGATACGATAAATTATATGTATACATCATTGAAATTCGAGTATAATATTATATTATGATATTCCGTTGAGATTACGTTAGAATTTTGTATAATACGCCAGTCTGAAACGATGTCAGTCATTGATATCGTTAGAATCGGCCCTTCGGTCGTGTGCACGATTGTATGCGTCATGGTACGTATTAATAATCGATTAAATGTAGATATTACATAATTAAACGAGTGGAAGGGAATGTCGATATTTATGCGTGGAAAGTGACTTTTCGAAAGCGGCTCCGATAGCTCGAAGAATTTCCATTCTCTAAGCAACGAGCCATCTTAGAATCAGGGATTGATATAAATCAAGGCACAAAGTATAGGCAGGTGCATCGTCGCAGAGGCCCTGCTCCGAGCCTAATTTCCTAAAAGTGGCAGTCTTCCGTTCAACGGAATGCGTGACGATCCCGTGGATGCACCCGTTCGTGTAACGATTACACGCCCTATCGCATTATACTTAACGATCTACTTCACGAGTCTAGGCAGGCCGTCGCGTTCTAATCAAGCGCACGTAGATGCCAGCCAATTTGTGTCGCAATTTTCGAAATCGCCCGGACCGTGGTAAAAGGGGGATGGTGCAAGCTGCGCGCGGAACGTTGACGGCCCCGAATTGGGCGTTGATCGATTTTCACGGTACGAGCGTGCTCATGGTAGGAGAAAAAAATTTTCTGCCCGGACACATTCACCTGCGAGAGAATCTTCAAGAAGGTTGACGTCGATCGTAGGATCGATCGTAATAGAAGATGACTACCAAATATTTAAGAAAGAGTACGTCAATGGACATTTCTTAACAGTGCTCCTCTCCTCGATTAATTCGATTTCTTCATACCACTGTGCATTGGGAGTGAGAAAATGCGCGGTAAGAAGTCCACTGAAGATCGCGGTGTAATGATGCTTACAAAGTTACAAGGTTACAAGGTTACAAGGTGGTACACCGACGCAGCACGAAACACAGGACCGTCGCGTGGGTTTCGCAATTCCGTTGTAAATTCGGAGACGCACCTCTCCGAGCAATAGTAACAGAAGATAACTACCGAATATTTAAGAAAGAGTACGTCAATGAACATTCCTTAACAGTGCTCCTCTCCTCGATTAATTCGATTCCTTCATACCACTGTGCATCGGGAGTGAGAAAATGCGCGGTAAGAAGTCCGCTGAAGATCGCGGTGTAATGATGCTTACAAAGTTACAAAGTTACAAGGTTACAAGGCGGCACACACCGACGCAGCACGAAACACAGGACTGTCGCGTGGGCTTCGCAATTCCGTTGTAAATTCGGAGACGCACCTCTCCGAGCAATAGTAACAGAAGATAACTACCGAATATTTAAGAAAGAGTACGTCAATGGACATTCCTTAACAGTGCTCCTCTCCTCGATTAATTCGATTTCTTCATACCACTGTGCATCGGGAGTGAGAAAATGCGCGGTAAGAAGTCCGCTGAAGATCGCGGTGTAATGATGCTTACAAAGTTACAAAGTTACAAGGTTACAAGGCGGCACACACCGACGCAGCACGAAACACAGGACCGTCGCGTGGGTTTCGCAATTCCGTTGTAAATTCGGAGACGCACCTCTCCGAGCAATAGTAACAGAAGATAACTACCGAATATTTAAGAAAGAGTACGTCAATAGACATTCCTTAACAGTGCTCCTCTCCTCGATTAATTCGATTTCTTCATACCACTGTGCATCGGGAGTGAGAAAATGCGCGGTAAGAAGTCCGCTGAAGATCGCGGTGTAATGATGCTTACAAAGTTACAAGGTTACAAGGCGGTATACCGACGCAGCACGAAACACAGGACCGTCGCGTGGGTTTCGCAATTCCGTTGTAAATTCGGAGACGCACCTCTCCGAGCAATAGTAACAGAAGATAACTACCGAATATTTAAGAAAGAGTACGTCAATGGACATTCCTTAACAGTGCTCCTCTCCTCGATTAATTCGATTTCTTCATTGATCGACGTTCGGTACCGCGCGAAATTGATTACAACCGCGACAAAGCTCCTTAAGGCGCGTCACTCGAAATTTAAGAGGACGATATCTTCTCGACGATCGCTCACGCCCAAATATCTCCGCTAAGATTTAAGGACGCACGTGGTTCCTCCTCCGCCGTGTAAGATTAACGAGCGATAAGGATCGACGAATTAAAGGGACGAGGAGGTAAGGAACTGGCATCAGGGTGCGCACGTGGCGATGGATTCCATATTCACCCCTGGCAGGTGGCAGCCAAGAGGCAAGCGAATCTCTCGAAGTCGAATTCGAACCCGTTGCACTCTCCGACTTCTAATAAGAGAACGAACTGATGGGGTCCACCTCATCGCGCCTCGGCGAGCTCCTTAATTGCCACGTCTACGAATTCTCGTGGTCCGCGCCGGCTCCTCCGGGTCTCCTTAATACCCCGCCATTACGCGATTAGATTGCACTTTGATCCTACCGCGCTACACTTTACTACCCGGTATTGGTGATCGCGAGCACAGCGAGCGGAACGAGACTCTCCTCGAACCTATGGCGATCGGGGAACTATTAATTAATTATTGCCTGGAAGGAGAACGAGGAGGTTCTTCGTGCATCGACCGTGGACCGTGGCGAAAGAAATTCGTGGTGAAGTAGGTAGTAAGTGCTCGTCGTTATTTATTAGGAGAGAGATGAGGGATACTTCCTCGCGATAAAAATTTCGTTCGTTTAACTCTCACACGTGCTTCCTAATAGACCTTTGAAACGTGTTGGGATGCTCCGGGGAAAAGGTTACTTCGAATTCGAGAAGATATTCATCCTACCGACACTCGTGGGAGAAGGAAGAAAGTTTCTTTGCGAAGACCCACGGTGTAGCTACGCCAAAAGGCGCTCTCCGTTTCGCGAAGTTCGGCAAGATGTCGAAGACGAATGAGATCAAAGAAATATGAGGAAAGCGGGTAAGCTGTGAATGCTTTGAAATATTCCGGGTCACGGTTTTTCGTGAAATTACGTTTACGCCTATTATCGTATGTTGGATCTGTAGGATGGATCTCGGAGGCGTGAGCCACGAAGTCAAGACGGTTTCTTAAAATGGTGTGTTAATCCGTTCCTTCGTGCTCTTCTTCAATTTCAATTCACATGCTCTTCTTTTTCAATTTCCCGATCTACTTGCATATGCACGAATCACGCTTGGCGCTCGTATGCGACCTCAGCTGTCGCACGCGTGGACACCGACAGTCTGACCTTAAAAATCGACGAAGAAATTACCTTGCATAAAACCTTATACAGGGTGTCCCGCAATAGGTGTAATCCCCGCGAAAGGGTTGTAGCTGAAATAATTCTAAACAACATTTTCCTTTGCGAAAAAGTTGGACGAGGCTTAATTTTTGAATTATTAAGGAAAAACATAGGCGAATGAGCGCGCCCGTAAAGCCCGCGCTCAGGGCCGTCATTTTCGCCACTCACCGCGGTTGTGGACGGGCGCATCGCAGTGGAACGGCACGAAGCGTTGGACAGAAATTATGTCGAATAACAAATTAAAATTCCAGAATAACTTTAGATGGCGAACCCCAGAAGGCGAGGGGGATGCCTAATGCATTTCCCGATGCAAAAAAAATTAGGATTAGGATTAGGATTAGGTCAGGGTTAGGATTAGGGTTAGGATTAGGTTAGATTAGGTTAGGATTAGGTTAGATTAGGTAGGATTAGGGTAGGATTAGGTGGATTAGGTTAGGATTAGGGTTCCTAATCTACCTAATCTATCCTAATCTAGCCTAATCTACCTAATCTAACCTAACCTACCTAATCTACCTAATCTGCCTAATCTACCTAATCTAACCTAATCTAACCTAATCTAACCTAATCCTAATCCTAATCCTAATCCTAATCCTAATTTTTTTTTGCATCGGGAAATGCATTAGGCATCCCGTCGCCTTCTGGGGTTCGCCATCTGAAGTTATTCTGGAATTTTAATTTGTTATTCGACATAATTTCTGTCCAACGCTTCGTGCCTTACCACTGCGATGCGCCCGTCTACAACCGCGGTGAGTGGCGAGCATGACGGCCCTGAGCGCGGGCTTTACGGGCGCGCTCATTCGCCTATGTTTTTCTTTAGTAATTCAAAAATTAAGCCTCGTCCAACTTTTTCGCAAAGGAAAATGTTGTTTAGAATTATTTAAGCTACAACCCTTTCGCGGGGATTACACCTATTGCGGGACACCCTGTATAAAATAGCTTTCGGTGGATTTGGGTTACAGTTTCGACTGACCGCCTTCTTAACCCACAGGTCGAGCGGACGATTCTTCAGGAATCGTTTTGTCTTTGTCTTGCATTGTTCGTTCAGGACGTAACACATCCTTTTGTTCAACTTCGATCAGCTTGTCATTATCGTTTTCATCCCGCGTCTTCCCCTCCGGTCTCCATTTTGCCACGCGCTCGCCCATTTCCTCTCTCCTTTCGTTTTTCTATTTATTTCTCTTTCACGAACGGAGCCTGGCTACGAGAGCGAAGATGCTACCGCGTTCGAAGGTTTTCAGTAAAAATCTACCGAATTCGCAAGCGAAGTCAAGTATATTACAATTAGCAGAAGAATGGAGGTAACGACACTTTTTAATCGTGCGAAAATCTAACGAATGCAAAACGAAGCTACTTCGAAGATTCTAACAATCAGAGAAGCACGAATCACGAGGCGAAATTATTCAAAGCCGATCGATGCCCTGGAATTCTCGTGTGCAAGACTATCTTTAGACCTACTGCTTAAAATTTCTCTCGCTCGTGGAGAGGATTGCCACGTTCCTCGTCAATTTTATAAAAGCATTTGCCGGATCACAATGGCCCTTCGCGACATCCGAGCTTTTCTACCGACCACGGAGAGATGAAGTTAAAAAAAGAAGTAGCCAAAGCAGAAGAAAAGATAGGAAGCGACACAGTGTTAAAGAACAGAGTGAAAGAGAAAAGGACAGAGTCGTACTCGCGAGTATGACGTTAAATAACGCGCATCCCACCACCAATTCACATCTCCCCCTTCATTCACAGATCGGAGAACTCATCCCTTTCAACGACCTCGAGCGTCATCCTGCCACGTGTGGCGATTAATTAAAACTATCCGCATTGAGGCAATTCAAGCAATTAATTCGTCGCGGGCGTGTCGAGTACCTACAAAGAAGGAGACAACGAGATGGGGGAGATAAAAGATGGAGAGAAAAAGAGAGAGACAGAGAGGTTGAGAAAAAAAGGAGAGAGTAGGAAGGAGAGCGAGAGAGACAGGAGATCCGCGGTACTCCTCCGCCACCGTCGCCGCTTTCGCTCGTAGTAAAATCCGACCCTTTCAACCCCTGACGGTGCTTTACAGCAGTTTAACCACCTGTTACGCCGAGACTCGCGCCGAACTTCTGCGCTTTTCTTTTTCGCGAAACACGCGAGAAACTGCGCCGTCCGCGCCACTCGGCCCCCGCCGCATTCGCCCACCTACTCGTCCTCCACCCCCACCTCCACCCTTCTTCGGACGTGGCCACGACGCGTCCCCTCATTCCGCGTCCTCGCACTATCCACCTGCCTTACTCCAGCACTCTACCACCCCTTCTCCCTGTCAGCCTCCAGTAACGTTGCCTTTCCACCCTCTAACCCTCTTGCCACCCCTTGCCGTGCAAGCTAAGTCTCCAACCGACGAGCCACCGACCTCCTTTTCGTAACCACGCGAAAACCGGAAGGACGCGCGTTTTACCTCAAGTCAATTCACGCGTACAAGAAGAAGACAGTAGAAGCCGCTTATGCAGAATTATTGTTTTCACGTAGTTCGCAAGGATGTCCTTTAATGTGTTAACAAAGATTATTTTACATTCGCGAACGCATTTAAGAATTATGCGAACGTCTCGGCTCTTCGAAAACTGTTCTCAGTCGAAATGGATCGCCGCAATCGATACGATGATTTCTTTGACGTGGATGAACGTGGAGAGGCCAAAGTGTACCTGGAAGAAGATTTTACCTTCGAGCCCATCGAAACACGCGAGACGATTCGACGCAAATTTTCCTTGTTTCCTTCAACATGGTTTCTTTTCACTTTTACGTATCTTTTTCCTCTTACTCTTCTCTTCTCGATCGCATGCATTTCTTGAGGCAGAAGAAGTGGCCTTCGCGATTCCATTCTTTGAGATTTACGATCCTTCGTTGATTCTTCCAAATTGGTCTGTACCACGATCTTGTGCAGCTCCGATTCAGCGGATGAGTTGTTGTTGTTGTTATTGTTATTGGCATTGCTTCGCGTCGTTCCATTTAGCCCCTCGAATGTTGAGAAGCTCTCCAAATATTCGGGTATGCTGTCACCACCTATTACTTCGTAGTCATCTAATGAACCGAAAGTACTTTGCGAATCGTCGCTGTTCGGCAATGTTCCCGGTATTCTGAAGGCCTCTTTTCCGTCGTCTTTGAACCCACGATAGAATAAATCAGATTCAAATTTTGGTTGGCTAATATTGTCGGTGGAATACTTGTCGTTTCTTGCCGCTAGCATACCCAGTCTTGTTCCCAGAGGACCACGAAATTCGGATCTTTCTCTAAAATCATAAATCCAATGCTCATAATATGGTAGGACGCGTGCACGATAAAGGTCTTTGGAAAACAGTATTGTTCCAACTATGAAAGTTTTGCGTCGCAGATTAACAACTGAGAAAGTACCAGATTTCAATAAGTAGTATCAACTTTTTTTTTAACCAATTTTTTAGTCAAATAAATAAACGTCAAAATACCCTGTAAACGTCCAATAAACAAACAAAAAATAACTTATGCATCTTTTAATGCCAATGTTACGTCCGTGACGTAACGAGGCTCGATATCAAAGGGACGCTGCGACAATCCGGCCGTCTCTTTCTTCTCTTTCTTTCTTTCTCTCTGACTCCGGTTGTTGTTCGACTTCACCGTTTCAATTACCCATCTTACCCTCTCGAGTCATCGACACTCTTCCTCCAAACGATCGACGATCATCGACTTTCTGCCCTATCCCGAGTAGAGCGCGTATCGCGTTGACTCAAAAAGGGGTGCCGTTCGACCGTCGGATAACGCGAGTAAAGTTTCGACTGACCGCCCGTATGGCCTCCAGGTCGAGCGGACCATTCTTCGGGAATCGTGCTGTCGACCGTCTCGCACGCTTCGTTCGGGATGTAACACTAAATTACTGAAAAACCCTCGTTCAAAGAATAAGTCACTCCCTTTACGGTCGTGCCTTAAAATGTACTGTCTGTTCCAACACTCCATTATAGGCAACATATTTTGAAATCGACCTCTAGATGGGTACCACCTTTTTCAAAGGAGTACCAATGTACCAAAAGGGTTTAAAAAGTATCAGATTTGGTAAAAAAAAGTACCAGTTTGAACAACCCTGTTCGATAAAAACGGTTTAGATTCGTTTTCGAAGTTAGTCGCGCGTTTCGTAAATCGTAATAATAATTATAACAACGAAATGCGTGACTGTCTACTCACTCGTGTTCACTGTACCGCGGAGGCAGAAAAACATTACTGGGCGGCAGCTCAATGGCTGCCTTTAGTTGTCCCCACGTTGAACTCGCCAAATGCATCCCTGGATTCTCCGATGACTCGCGAAACATGACTATCGATGGACCGTTATCCATTTGCATTCCTGGACGGAACATCATCCTACCTGCCGAGTCTTCTTCATTGTTCAACTTCCGAGTAAAAAGCGAATGCAAAGAGAAAACATCACTGTTTCCGGCCGGAACCCTATCTATGTTGCGATGGAACTCTCTCGGTGCTAAAGGAAGTCGCGTATCATTCGCCCAACTATTGGCTGAGGATTTTCTGGGTGGATCATAGGAACCTTCGATCAACACGTGTTCGTAATTGTGCGCGTGACTTTTTTCCAAAGCATCGACCTCCCTCGCAGGCTCGGCCGAGTCAATGTTCAATTTCTTTCTAGGACTGTTGTACACATGATCGTGCAATTTTCTAATCAGATCTGCAAGACCTTCGGCGTCGAGATCGCTTGAATGTTCGCTCGTGGTCGAGTCAATCATCGTGTCCCCTAAATGCACGCGACCCTGCAATCTATTTTTTCTTGTCGTCTCCGTAGTCGCATAGCCTCCATTCATTGAACCTTCGACTTCTTTCGATCGATCGCTAAATGGATGCAACGTGCAGACGTATCGTTGGGTCAAAGGATTGGTACGATCGGTGTCGATCTTGGTCTCGAGGATAAATCGTCGTAAGAACCAGGGCGGTAACAAATGGTCGATTTCTCTTCGAAATTCTCGTAGACCCTCCTCCTCGTTGGAACCATCCACATCGATCCTACCGATAGAAGAATGCGATATGACGTAATCAGGATTGCTTTCTAAATTTCCGGCGTTGAGCCAACTCAGTTGTTTAGGATACAAGATTCCTCCTCGTCTAATTGCCCCCAGTTTCTCCATGTCCCGTTCTCGTTCGTTCAAATTTCTATGGCGATCCTGGGGCACGTCACGATCGGTTTTCCAAGTCTGCTCGAGTCCATGAAGAACATCCGCGCCATCGTAAGGAATCTCGAATTTTAATGTACTCGGTGCTGGATGTTGCTGGACTATGTACCTTTCACTGTGCGAATTGAAGAAATGATCGCGCAAACCTGCGACCGATGGTGATCTTTCGTTCTTCCTCACGACGAGAATTTTGTTCGGAACTTCTCCCGATTTGTCGCTAGATTGTTTGTCTGGATCGGCAATCGAGAGGAAAATGTATTTATTTTCTGCGTCCTGCATGTTCTCTCTGCCTAGAAATTTTTGTCGATAATCGTCGAAACGAACCAACTCGGGATCACCATCGTTTCTTTCCACGTTTGTCCACAATCCATCGTCGAATTGGCGATAATCGGGCTCTAAGTTCCACGAAGGGCGGCCGTTAAACATTTGATCTTCCACGGTGAATGTTTTTTCGTTAACTATAGTTTTTTCTTCCGCAATAGTTTTCAAGGTATTGTTCTGAGTAACTGAATTTGCCCATTTTTCGCAGTTTACCATGTCTGCCAACTTTTGTTCCAATCCTTTCATTCTCATTTCAATCATCTCCAAGTACGACTTGAGATCCACTTGACTATCACTGAGAACAGGGTCCAACTTTTTGACGTTGTCATCGCTGAACGTTATTGGGTTTATCGATTTTTCTTTTTCAACAATTCCGTGGTGACTCCTCGAGAACAAAGGATTAGGATGATTCCCGAGAGAGCTGGATGTTGAAGATGCATTTAAAACAACACTTTCCACCTTAAACCCCTCGGACGAATGTCTGACGTTTATTCCTTCGGCTCGTGGCACCTCTTCTAGATCCATGGTGGCCTTTGCGCGTCCAGGAAAATTGGTGACGCGAATGTTTATGGCGGATTCGTCACTTTTGTGGTCGACGCTCGTGTTTCTCGCTCGTGCTGCCGACTCTAAATCGTGTGGAAAATTCTTCCATCTTACCGTCGAACCAGTCACGTTCTTTCCTTCCTCATTGATGGCAGGGTGAACGATTTCGTTGGCCTTAGGAATGCTCGTCTGAATTTTATTTGCCGCCACATTGACAATTGTGCTTTGAGAAGAAACATCTCTATACATGGCGTTTACATCCTCGACCGTGACGTTGTCTCTTTGGAAATCTTCACGAATCGAATCCTCGAAGCTGCGATCCTTTTTCAACCTTTCAGATTCGCTTAAATCTCGCTTATATACGTGTCCACTAGTTACTCCGGTGTTTATCGCAGTTAAAGTGGATTCTCGATTTTTCATTTCCTTATATTTCTTTGTGATCTTTCTCAAGATCGATGGATCGATATCACGCAGTACCAGCAGGATTTCTCCAACAAGAGGAGCTTTGCGTTGTACGTCGGGCAATGGATCTTCAAAATTACGGTGCCACAATTCTTGTACCTTTTCAAATCTCTTACCACGTAGGTCATGGAAATTGGGCCGACCGATGGCGCCAAGCAGAACTGAAAAAATCAGCGAGACATTGTCGCGAGAAACGAAACGACAGTTGTCACGTGTTGTGTACACGGTTATGCACTTTTCCGAGTATCGATAGGTGTTGTTGGACGGCGCGTTCTGTGCATCCTTTGAAAATTGGCGGAGACCAATTTTCCACATTGTGTCATGTGCTTTGCTCGCATTCTCATGTTCTTTTTTCATCTGAAGCAGATTAAAATGAGGACGCGGTTACTTGTAGATTGAAAAGAATCGAGATTACAATACTGATAAAAGCTGTAAATAGCATACATTGAAAATGTACCAACCAGAATCTTCCTAGAAGGCTGACCTTTCTTCGATTTGGGATTATCGATTTTTCTCGTATAGGTTGGGGTACTGGCGTTGCTGGTGATGGTACTCGAGGGATCAGAGTTCTGACTTTCTTTCGAAAGTCCCAAGTCTGAACTCTCTTGCAGCTGAAATTCCTGTTTGGTAAGTCCATTGTTGGATTGGAAAGAGCCAAGGTCAAACCATGTCCTGAGTACTCCTGGGAGAACGCCTCTTTTCGCGTAACCCTCGCTCGCGACCTCTTCACCCGTCGGACGATGATAGATCGGATTCTGACGATGACCTTGGATCAGCTCCGTAACGGCGCTGGACTTCATGGGATCCTCCGGAAAGTTGATCTTATGTTTTTCGAAATCACTGGTAAATGCGTTGGACATGAGTGACAACAGAAGTTTTTACTCGATTGAGATTGAAATTTGTCTCTTTTGAGTTAAGTTTAATTCAAAATATGTTGTTACCCGAAACACGTGAAATATTAATCAAATAATTTCAAATACACCGCGATTAAAGATATACGTGCATAATACACCAACCTCCAGAGAGATTGCACTTTCAATTTTAAGGAACGTGGAAATCGCATGCCCCATAGTTTGAAAATATTGAAGTTCTCGTCTGGAATTACGCTATTATCTACGTTGATAAGTCGCAATTGTCCTTCGGTGCCATTTACCTGTTATTCGTTCGAAATATTTTAGAAGTAGAAAATGTATACAGGGTGTCATGTAACTGGTAGTACAACTAGATAGAGGCTGATTCTATTTAAACAAATAAGTCGAATATATAGAATAAAATTGTTACATTTGAGGCCTTGTTTTCGAAAAAGTCCATCTTTCTGCTCGATGCACGTACACTCGACTAAATCTTAACTCGACAGATTTCACTGTAGACTATCTGTATCCTTAAGCACACCTATTGCAATTGTAAACATCGTTGACGTTATTATTCTTTCTTTTAGTCTTCCAGTAATTTTACATTCGTCGAATCGAACTTTTGTGTCTATCAGAACAAACTACACTGTTGCAGTGAGTACTTGTCGTAGCACCAGTTACATGCCACTTTGTACATATGTACATTTTAAAGTATTACTCAAATTGTTAATTTAAAATCTTTAATAAGAAGATACCTGCGTGTCTCCGACTAGATTTCCAGCAGTGGTTTGCCAATGCAAAAACACATTATGGCGTTTCCAAATTTTCTGCTTTTGAAATTTACCGTGCTTGGCGACTTTTGCATAAGAGTCAGCATCGTGATAAATCGATGCGATGCATTGTAGACCGCGTTTGCATCTCATCCCGGACAGCGTCATAAAAACAATAAATTGCTCGGAATCTTCATTTACTCTACACGATTTCGTCGAACTAAAATATATTTTAAGAATGCAAAATTCTCCGAAATCTAAAAAAAAAGAGAATATTGAAATTATTTCACTCCTTAGGTCTTAACAATAATACAAGTATATTTTACTTCCTACGTTCTTTACTTTCACATTACACGTAGACTGCCACGTCAGCTGGATTTCGATGACTGTTTCATTAATTATTGGTAGAGTTAATTATCCTTCCAAATATCTATTTAGATAATTCATGATCAGGCACTGAAACCGTTACCCGAATTCGGGTGACATGGCGGTCAAAGCGTTAAAGTTTCCACGCCAAAGAATATAAAGGAGAATAAAAAAACAACCGACAACTTCGCTAGTATTGGAAAACTATGTTAACATACCTCGCATCAGTAGACAGAATTGACAACGCACGCTTAGATCGCCCCTTGGATCGAATCTCGCTGAACCCGAGCGGAGAGTCGCCATGTACGATTGACATTCTTCAAATTGAATTCCTCTGTTGCATTTAAATATCGCGAGAAGTAGCAGTACCGATCGTGCGAGGTGCATCCCATCTGGTAGCAAATAACACGGTTTCACGGTTAACACTTTTTGAATCGATAAATATCGTGATTATCCCTGGTCGTGCTTTAATTTCCTTACCCATCTTCCTCGAGCTCGTCGAACACTCTGGCCGAGACGCAACCTCGGCGACAATACGCGAGTGAATTGGAAACAATCAGTTCGGAGTTATGTTTAACAAAACACGTGCCCCTTTGTACGATACGTTTGCGACGCCGCGGTCAATTGTAGCGAGGTGCCTCGAGTCGGGAAGAAACGAATGAGCTCGTTAGAAACGAATGTTGTCTTTACTCGACGCATTAAAGTTCGCGGAAACAATTGATCTCAACTACTGAAACGCGATCGATGCTTAATAAGATCGGGTTATGGAAGGATATGTTGCATTAATGCGCGTTTTACAAATCTATTTGCGCTCTCGATATTTTTTACGATAATGTTGGTAAGACCGATATTACACAGTAAGAGATCTTTGTGCAAGATCTTGTATAAAATGTTCTTTCGTGAAACATTCTACAGTGTAATCTTGGTCAAAGATCTTGGATAAAGATCTTTTACAGTGTGATCGTAAATACTCCCTCGACGGCGAATCCGATTGAAATAGACGAAATAATTTAGTCGATGATGTGTGAACAATTTCAAGTTGCTGGTCATGTTCGAAGGCGTTTGACAGTCCAAATGTGCAACATGGCAAAATTTCGAAAGAAAGTAAGACGTTATTTATAAGACTAATTACCATATTTTGGCAGAATAGTGAACACCAATCAGGCACATGATGGCGAGGTACCGATAACAACTAAATCGTGGCAACGTGGCTAAATCTTCCTTTGTATCACGGAAAATTGATTTGTCGATACCAGGACCTAATTTCTTTGTGCCATAATGGAGATGTGCAACTGCGTTGTCTCTACCTTATATAAAAAAATGTAAGACATTAAAAGGAAACGGAGCCAACGGTTCCTGACCTTTCCAAATTTTCGTACAACACATTATTTATAAACATCAACCGAACATGCGGATAAACATTAAGCATTCTGTACTTGGGATCTAACCGAATGAGTTAAGTCATCGATACTATCTCTTTTACTGTACCGTGAAAATTACAGGATGTATCCTTGACGCCTCTTGCTACCTCCAAAGCATGAGATAAAACATGGAAATTGGACAGCAAGATGAAGAAACAAAGATGTCCTCGGGCAATACAGAAAATGGACCACCTACTGATTCGAAGGGACAAGATTATTTTCCTCCGAACGCTGAAGAACCAGTCGGAGACCTCGCAGAAGCCGTACCATCTGGAAATTCCGAAGGAAAGGATGCCGCAACTATCAAAGCCAAAAGATTGGCAGAATACGAGGAAACCGACGGATTGACCACAATACATGCACGTAATCGTTCAATAGATACTTTCTCATTCGAAAGTACAGACGCCAGAATACTCGTAGAATCCGAGCTGAACGAAGAAGTAACCGAAACCGCATCTTCTGAAGAAGGCGAAAAAGACGTGGAACCTGAAGGACACGAATATACGAAGAATTCCGCCAATGTTTCACAGATAAGCGTGAAAGCCACGGAAAAGTCAATCAAATTTGCATCCACCGATAAGGTCTCTTACTATTCATCTTCTACAGGAAGTAGTAAGCACACAATCATTTATAACGCTGCCTAAATTACTGCTTACCGTAGATCGTACTGTTCATTGCAATTTCTACAATTAAGAAAAGCACATCAGCTCGTGGATTGAAATTCCAATCGAACTCTCGTTTCTCCTTTCTTCCTTTCATAGCTACGCCGCCGGACGAGTCAACTTCAAAATATCTATTCAGCGATTCCGAAGACCTCGATCGACTCGTCAGTCTATCAAATTCATTTTGCGAAGGCAAAACAAAGTACACGCAGACTTTCTTTAGATCGTTGGTCAAGCTTAACGACTTCAGAGTTACGGAGTACCTTAATATGGATGTGGATCACTCCAATGAGACACTGTACTTTATGTACACCTCGGAGGAATTGCTGACGAGCTTCGGCGAGGACAATGACGCGCCAGATCCGAATTAGAAGAACGGAACTAACATTCAAAGCTGTTCCATGGAAACATCTTATTCAGAAACATTAAAAAATACAACGCAGCAGACAATCGCCTCTTCTTTTTCCCTGTGTTGTGCGGTACTATTAGTATCTATGTTAATGCTTAAGTGTCTATTTCTTCTTTAAACTTCGTCCTTCTCTGTTCATTTACCTGTTCGTTTCCAATGAATGAGTCTGGCGTTGAGCGAGGGGCCAGACCGAATGAAAACGTCGAAGTGGCCGATTATTCGATCGGGTGACGGTGACCGCGCGATAAACGCGCGTGCCCGCCATAAAGGTCATTAAGCTTCCAATGAATTTTTCATCGTTAACGGGGCGAACGAGCATAAAACAAACTGCGAGATCAGTGCTTTGGTTTGTGAAAAGAGGACGAATGAACGATCGCGCGAAACAGAAACTATTACTGGTGGTGCCGTCTATGCGTGAAATTCTACGACTGCTCGCGACAACACCAGCGCATGGCAAAAGCTTCTAATAGCTTTATGGATCACCGTTTGATGCACCATGAAGCTTTTCTTATCATTGGTCGCGATAACAACGGACGAGTTTCAGCAGTTTATTGACCTTATCCACAGTCGGGTAACAAAAGTTGCACGAGGTCGCTGTAACCGGCTTCCGTGAAAGACAATTCCATATGTGCACGGAATGCAAAGTTTATACTAATATCGCAATATGGTCACGAAGTACGTCTCTCGCGTGAAATTATTGTTATCGTGAATTTTACTTGAAACGGAAAGGTTAACACTTTCTCCTAGAATTTTTGTGTATCGTACAATAATTCGTAACTACAGAAATCGATTTCCAAGGGATCCGTCTACGCATAGGCGACGTAAGGAGCAGTAATACCGCAAGCTTTCCAATTTTGTAAATTCATTCTTTATTGATTTCAAGGAACAAACCAAACTCATACATTATTTATCATCGTCATTATCATCATTATCGTCATCATTACCATGCATGAAAGATACAAATTAAAACTGATTTCTCTCTCTTCTGTATATGTGTATGCGTGTGTGTTTGTGTGTGCTGTGTATCCCTTAGTGTGTGAGATTAAAATACTTCGCACTTTCTCGGCAAGAGGCCCTGTTTCCGAACGCAGGAGCGCGTGATAAAAGCCCAAGAATTGTCTCATCTAAAAATTAACGCTTGGCGGTGGCAATGGTGATCGGCGATAAGAAGGGCAACAAGGGCAAGGGGCTTTCTGGGAGCATCTCGCTCAATATATAGGGGGATATCTCGGATTTATTAAATATTAATTAAATACGATATCATAAGTACAATAATGGTTGTGCATTGCAGTTTCATAGAAAATGTTATGCTTCGTAGCTTAATTAACGGTTCGCCGTGTTCTGTTCTTTTTTTTTGTTTTTTTTTTTGTTTTATTAAGTCTCTTCTCGTTGATATAAGCCAGGCCTGCCCAATCGCTGCTCCCATGCTCCTCAAGGGTACCACCACCGAACATAGGAGAAATGTCCCCCTCCATCTACCTATAGTACCTATCGAGCTGTCCGGCATCTTTTGTTTATCGCTTCGTACGTGGTCCTGTCCCGAAGTTACAGCGCGGCATCCACGTATGAACGTGTGTACACCCAAGTGCAAAGTCGGTGTCCCCCTGGGGGAATGTGAACTGGCCTTCCATCGTTCCGAGCGGGGCGTTGTAATATAATAGATTTTTGCCATTTTGTGATCAGAAACGATCATTCGATGTATTTTATTGCGAATAAAAGGATTTTTAGGCAGAAATACGAGATTCCATCGCGAAAATAGACAAACCGCGGTCTCCGGTGATTACCCTGCCTGCTATTGGCTATTGAGAGGGGACACCGACTTTGCTCTTGGGTGTACACCCAAGAGCAAAGTCAGTGTCCCTCTGGGGGAATGTGAACCGGCCTTCCACCGTTCTGAGCAGGGCGTTGTAATATATAATAGATTTTTGCCATTTTGTGATCAGAAACGATCCATTTATTCGCAATAAAATACATCGAAATGATCGTTTCTGAGCAGAAAATGGCAAAAATGTATTGTATTACAACGCCCTGCTCAGGACGGTGGAAGGCTGGTTCACATTCCCTCAGAGGGACACCGGCCTTCCACCGTTTTGAGCAGGGCGTTGCAATATGATAGATTTTTGCTAAAAATCTTTAAAAATCCTTTTATTCGCAATAAGATACATCGAATTGATCGTTTCTGATCACAAAATGACAAAAATCTATCATATTACAACGGCTTGCTCAAAACGGTGGAAGGCCTGTTCAAGTACCCCAGGGGGACACCGACTTTGCACTTGGTTGTACGCCTGAGCATCCTACATAAGAAAGGCGCGTTAGGTAGGTGGATGGAACATTTCTCCTCCGTTCGGCGGTGGCCTTAAGGAGCACGGGAGCAGCAGTTGGGCATGCCTGATATAAGCCGATCGGCCCGGCATAATGCATTCGAACTTCGTTTTTTTTTTTCGTTTTTTTTCCACGTCCTTTCTGTCCGTTGTTTTTGTTTTTTTTATGTCCTTTTCTTTTTTTTTGCCTTCGCATCGAGCGTACAGCAACCGCGCTATCCAGCCACTAGAACGGAGTCTCCAAGGTCATTGCCAGCCCTGCTCTTTTTGTATCTCTCTTTCCTTTTCCTCTTCTCTTCAGCGTCCACGTTAAACTAATTGGAACATACGATGCAAACACGTCACGTTGTTTTCCGTTATCGTCACCTCACGTTATTTCTCCGTTTCTCATCATTTCAGTGTCACTCGCTCACTCTCTCGCTCTCTCTCTCTCTTCTCTCCTCGCTTTTTCGT
Organism: Tiphia femorata; assembly: GCA_944319695.1. Taxonomy (NCBI): domain Eukaryota; kingdom Metazoa; phylum Arthropoda; class Insecta; order Hymenoptera; family Tiphiidae; genus Tiphia; species Tiphia femorata. Next base: position 11,997,013 of record OX090902.1, read on the forward strand.
TTCTTCTCCCCACCTTTTATACTTTCTCCGTCTCATTGTTACACTCACACCTCATAGCTTCTTATACCAGAAGAGATAGTGTTCTCCTTCGCTTATTTGCAGATCGTCCACTCCTGAAAAAATATTAATATAATTGATTGACAGTTATCGGCCTGACTGGGCACTGAGTTTTTCCATTCGCTTAAGAATCAATTAGATCGATTAAACTACGCATCCAAGCGGGTAAATATCCACAAACAGTTTTACGATTGAAAACAATGTTCAATTATTTTTGAAACTTTGTTAAGCCGATTCTATAAACCACTAACGACTGTCCCCTTTTTACGGGGTACCACCTTACGCTTAGATCTGTAATTTACCTCGAACGAAAGCGAAAGACAAGATGTACTATCAAAATTCCACGTTTCTTAGTTTAACCCCCTCCTGCCCTCCCACAAAGGTAACCAACATTTATGAAATTTTCGAAGACTGGCATTCCAAAGAGTTCTCGTACCTCCCGGTGCTACCAGCTGATTTCCAGGAGGCGAGGATGGCTCGGGTGGTGAAGGCACCCGGTAGAGCAACCAATAATGATAGGACATGGGCTCCTCCTTGTAGCCGGCCAACGTGTGAACGTAGTGGCCGTTAGGCCACTCGGACGCGGCAAATTGGAAGTGTGGCGACATGCCAGCGGCAAGGAGCATCACGCCGTAAAAGGTCTCGTTCTTGGGTGCAGTCACCGTAAGGTTGTACGTCTCGTTCACATTGCTGCCGACCCAAAGAGTATATGACACGTTGACCAGAACGGGTGTCGAGGTACTCGTGACTATTGGATCTGGACTGCTGGTGTTGCTTCCGGAGGTTGGAGAGACAGGCGTTTCGCTGCTATGGTTGTCGGGCGTTGCTACGTCTGCAACTCGTAATTCATAGGCGAGCCTAACTTCTTTTGTTTCTTGTGCTCAAACGAATGCAAAAACGAAACGATCCTCGAATAGTGCGACTGGAACGTTTCGGAGCATTGAGAATGGAACGTTTTTCAACCGGTTGGACTAAAGCATAGATTAAGTCCCAATGAGTAATGACAGAGTGATGCGCAAGGCAAAGCGAAGATCTAAGCGGAAACCGGAGCTGGCAAACATAAACAAATGGATCACTGTTAATAAGGCATGCGTGCATTGCTATGCGCGTTTCAAGAGTAATTCATTTGTTTGCTTTCGCGTTTTGCTCTTCGTTTGCATCGTTGCTTTGCTCGTCGCGTCACTATGCTGTTGCCCTACGGCAGTAAACTCACGTACAATTAACCAGTTAGCTGTTATGACCTCTGTGAAGAGTGGAGAAACTGCTCGTCAAACACAAAGTACGGTAGGCTGTTAAAATATAGAATTAAGTTGCAGTAAAATAACCGTTTAATTTTAGAGATGTGCGAATTATTCGAAACGACGTAGTTCGAATTCGAAAGATCTCGATAAGATCCAATCAATTCAATTCGAATTCGATTCAAAGAAGACTTAAACCACGTTGGATTCTATCGTGCATCCAGCGCAGGCCGCGTAGAGATGTCCGATTTATTCGAATTCGAAATGTAGGTGACTCGATTTGGCGATATTTTTGTCAATTCAATTCAACTCGGTTCGACTTTTTTTTACAAATACGATTCGATTCGATTCAAATTAGAAAACCTTCATTCGTACATCTTTATTTGATTTAAGTTGACTATTAACCCTTCTTTGTTTTTTTAACTTAACTCAGACATGTATAGCTGATTGTAACTACTTTTTACGCATGAGGAGTATACTCGTCAGAAACAGCTAACTGGTTAATACGCAACATCAAGCCCGCGAATTTAAACTGTTTTCAACATTGTTTCCATATTATCTGTACAATCTGGAGAAAAGAGGATCAAACTTTTTAATTGCTTGTTGCAAAACTGACAACTGCACAAGTCTTCCCAGGAACAAACTTTCTTCTCGCGCTTACGTTTTGTGAAATGAACTTTCGCACGGTCAAAGAAAAAACATTTACTGTGAGTGGTGGTCAATCGTGGCGGAGAACTATCCGTGAGGCCCTGTCCACAATCGAGAGTCCGAATGCTGGCCAATCCTCGTGGCGCCACACCGAGCACGGCTTCCGCAGTGGTACGCACGTCACCGTCGAAGGAACCATCCGGCCGTTGTTGATTCATCAACCACCCTAGAGCAGCGGATCGGTTCCAATTGCCCGTTGGTTCGTTTTCCACTTCCTCCAGTGCTTGCATCACCAGAGCGGTCGTGTGAAGGTCACCGAAACTGCCGTCGAGCCTCTGTTGCTGAACCAATCCCATTGACGGTTTGAGCACGAAATGGTGGAGGTTTCGGTGCCTATGGTCCTGGACGATGCAACGTAACGCGAGTATCACCATAGCCACAGTGTCTGAAATAGATCGAATTAAGGTTTGAACAATCCATGACGAAGATTTTAACCCTTAAATGCACGAAGTACCACTTTTGAATACCAATGATATTAAAGGCCATTAATAAGCATATTAAGCTCCTTACATCAGTACGAGATTTTTTTCGCTTGCAAATAGAAATTCATGCATTCAGAGAGGGAGAGGCGGGAGGAGGAGAGAGTATCTTTAACTCTGCAAAATGGTTAATTTAAAGTGGTAGCGAATGTCTAACATATTTCGGTTATAGTGATTAATAATTGCAAACTACCTGCAGGACAACATGTGTAGCATCTTCTCGTTACTACCGTCTTCGTAATATCAATACACCTCATCCTCAAACTCCTAAGTCTCCTTCGAATCACGCTACTCGTACTAAGTACGGACAGCTTCCTCTTTCGACTTTATCTTTACGACCCCCGTCGCGTTAAGAACCCAGTCCCGATCGCGCAGGATAATACATAAAGGCCACAATACAACGGACTGGTCGATCGCAGCGAACAATAGTGCAAGCTTACACAACGCGAATTACTGACAGGTAATGATACATTTATGTAATGATACTATACATTTTATCTTTTCACTAGCTATTGCTCGCTACTTGATTCGCGTGAACTCTGGGAGTAAAGTATTTTAAATTACAGTGCCCCGGTATACACAATATTCTCGGTTTAATATTCATTATATCTCTCTGGATTGAATACACTTTCCAATGTAGAATTAGAAAGAATTATCCAAATTGCTTAATTAGTGCAGGAGAGTTTCTCGGACATACATACGACGTTCTATCTTCATAATGTTAACACTAAGTTTAAGGAAACTCGTCAATTGGGCGCGCTTAAATGGGAAATCGTGTTTATAAAAAAAAATCCGCAAACCCATTATTAATATAGTTGTGCAGGTATTCAAAGTGTAACGACACACTGTATGCGGGAGACGTAAAAATACATTTTTAGTAGATTGTCGGTGACTGTATGCGAGAGACGTACAAATACATTTCGGCGCACACCATCGACTTTTACTAAAAATATATTTTCTCACGTACAATCTAATAGTAAATTGCTCGAAATCGCGAGATGCTGAAATCTCTCAAGCTGGGTAAAAAGAACGACTCGCATCCCGTAAAATCAATTTGAAGGCTCTTTTAAGAATCTAAGCATGTGCTGAAAAAAAGAAATCAAACCACTTACCGACATTATGATTGAATGCGGTATTGGCGATATCCACGAGTCGTCGTATCTGCCGCTTGCGAACGTGCGCCTGGGCGCTGCATGCGGCCAAGGTCGTCAATGCGAATTCGTAGTCGGTTGGGGGCTCGTGATGCTGCAGCGTGCCGATCAGGTCGTGCCCGTGAAACTGACGCGGATCCATACACATGGCGTTCAAGGCGAGGGTATAGCGCGCAAGGCGTACGGGCGAGAACGTAATCTCCTGGTGTCTGAGAAAGGGAACAGAGAAACGTGAGATTTTCTGGCATAAACAAATAGAATCAACCCGATTGAGCTGCTCTCGGAGGAACGGTCGATTAAACTTACAAATTCGAACCCTCTTACTCTTTTTTCTGCTGACAAAACTCTCATTTCGTAACTTGTCTGGAAAGAAAGGGAGCGGCTAATATCTATATACATATTGGAGACAATTTGCTTCGAGCTAAGAAATTCCGAACTCCTCGTTGCAATATTTTCGTCCGGCGCCAAATATCGGCACCCCCACTCACTATTCACGGCAACGCCCGAGCACTAAACTAAAAGCGAAACTCCACCTCTCAAGTGTTAGCCTCCGTTGGATGAACACTTTCCGCTGCCTCTCGCCTTCAAGAAGTTTTGCAGGTCCACGGTAGCCCGATATCGAAAACTTCCACCCTCTTACCGACACCCGTGTATTCATGACCGAGTGTGTGCGATTGGACCTGTACACGTAAAGGTGAACGGCGCGGGGGCCGGAACAGGAATATGAAGAAACTTCGCGTGGAAAGAGTGTCAGGGTTCCGTGGTAACGAGCCACCCCTGTCCGCCCTATACTCCTACATAGGAAGTTTCTGGGTCAGTGAAAATCGCACCCAGCTTACCGCCCTACATGCCTCGAACGTACCGACGACTACGGCGTCGGGGTGCACGGCGTCGCATATAAATGCACATAGATATCCACAGATGCAGCACCGATAATTGCATTGCCCTGCGTCGCTGTGAATATCTCTTTTCCCGATTTACTCTCTCTATCCGTTACAGTTACATACATTCGATACGGTAAATTGTTCTACAGTCTCGGAAGGACGTTGGCCAGATGTCGATAAACATCCATTCGGCTTACCCTATTTAGCTACATAACTATCAATTTACATGGATAGATCGCCGAGTCTCTGTGTGTCGAGTGTGTGCGTCCTTGGCGTGCACCCTACAGACACCTACGCGTCCACGGATAAGGGTGCTTCGAAAGAGACAAAGCATTCTCGCGTATCTCGTTCCGAGACATCTTTCGGAGAGTGAGTGAATCGCGATAGCAATTCCACTATAGATAAGAATCCTATCGACCTAACGAATCCCAGGAGAAACGTCCGACAGACTTTCTCACGCGAAAGCTTCAACATCGGTGCGTTTAATTATACGCGTCTGTTTCGATTTCACTCTGTTTGCGGCTCCGATCAATCTCGGAGCAACCCCGAGAGACTCGAGTGCAAAATCGTCCTGGGTATTGTCCCTCTTCTCTCTCTCTCTGTCTCTATCTCCGCTTCCTATTTTCGAGAAACAAACGTGCAAATCTCAAGCTCAAATCTCTTTCCGCCTGTTTACCAGTGAAACGAGTACGAGGAGAACGGCCGAAATTAATTTCTGGGCGCGCGGGCGCGTGTTAAACGCACACGCTCTAGAGCAGAAGAGCGCTTTGTCAACAGACGGTCCCCGTCACCGCGTGTGCTTCCTACTTTCAGGCAAATTTCGTTTACTCGAGGCAACTCTCTCGCTCCCCCTCTCTGTCACCCTCTCCTTTTCTCCCCAGTACATACATATAATTCCACCTACCTATTTACCGGTCTATCTCCCTCCTCGCTTACGATCCACCCTATTCCCAAGCCCATCCCACCGAATTTACCTCCACATCATCAGCACTATCTCCAGTTCCATCTGCTTGCTGCTAAGCTGAAGCTCGAGGGGTGCGGGCGGCGCGACGTTGTCATCGCGGGAGAGATTTCCGAGGCGTAAGACCAGCAGCACCCGATGGGTGTCGTTGCCCCAGCCTGCGTCCTTGTCCCGCTGACTCCAAAGCCACGCGGTCGCACGCTCTAATATCGTTTCCGCTTCCGCGTCGGCTGCCGTCAACTCGCTGTTACCTGCGGCTACACCAACCAGATCGCTTCTTAGATCCTCGAGGCTACCGTGCCAGGGATTCCTGCCCTGGGATCGTTTTTGAAGATGAGCAGTACTGTGAAATGGGACTCGGAAAATTACCTTCGCCTCGCGCGAACCCGCTCAGCGCTACGACCACCAGCAGGATCACGATCTCCATGTTTGCTCTGCCCCACATGGCTGAGATGTCGCGCTGGCGATGTGCCCTGTGCAAAGAACGGCGGGATTGGATGAAACTTGTATTCGGAGTCAATTGAAATAAATAGTTAAGCGCGAATTAAGCGTAGACACGCTGGCCAGAATTGGGTCTTCTGTATTTCGATTTTATCAATTTCGATGCGTTGTTGATTGAATGGAAAATTGAATGGGCTTCGTTGTTCCGATTGAAGTCGCTAGAAAGAAAGGGGAAGAAATTACTGCGACGATGATTCTTTGTTAAAGCTTTCTTTTGCGGAGTAACGGAAGTGTGTTAAGAATAGTAGGGTTAGTTAAACGAAGCCTTCTATTTATCTCGAGTGAAAAATAAACTACAGGTGTTTTACGGTTAACTTCGTTAGCTCGGTACTGAAACTATTAATAATTATTAAAATAGGTAGTAGTGCTCTGCGGTTCTAGAGTTTTCATGGTTCTCGAATGAAGGTACAAAGAACTGTCGCCATTAATAATCATTAAACTGTCGCCGGTTTGAGAGCACGGTTCTGTACGATTGATTTGGAACTGGTTCCGAACTGTGGATATTGTAATAATGTCCAGTACTAATGGCCCCAAATAGTAAGAAAATTACGCAATTATAGCAGAGTATGTCAATGCCGTTTGACGAAGTTTTCATTTTTTCAAATAAAACATTAATAACAAATATAACCATTGACTTAATTTTTTATGGTCATATTCGGAATCCGCATGTCCAAATTAATTAAAAAAGATGTTGATTTAAATTTACGGATAAAAGTAAACTTTTGGTGATCAATGTTATTAATGTTTTGCGAAATCTGCTGCGGTTCGACGTAAGACGGAAAGAATAAATTAATTAAATTAATTAAATTAATATTGTACTTAAACCAGATCGGGACCGTCCTGAAACCGGTTAAAGTAAAATAGTAGGTTTAGTTCCGGTTCTTTTTTCTAATAGGAACCGGATTTTAACAAATTCTAAACCGGGTCTCGAAAATAATCGGAACGAGCGGCCAGGACTAATAGGTAATATCACCTGGTCGGTGAAGCTATCGCGAATGCTTCCTTCGTTATCTTCGAACTAGAAGATCGAACGACTGATTTAAGGGTAATTTCACCCTTTTTTCTCTTCATCCAGCGATTCTGTGCGCGTTGGTGGCGTAAAAAATTCAAGGCTCCGATCTAAGAATCCGGAATTTTATGCCGTTGGATGCCGTGCATGCACGGGAGTTGCGGCGCGATGAAACTCGTAGTGGGTATCGATCGACCCCTCCGTATCGCTCCTAGCCACGGTCCGCTATCGGCGAATCAACGGCGCCGAGCAGTGAGCCTTTCGTTCGCCAAGTTTTCCTTCAATAAAACGAGAACGGTTTCGTTTTGGCGTCAGAACAAAACCTCGGCCATTGATTCGCGCCCATATGGTATCGAGTCCGAGATAAGCACATTGTTTTGCCACACCGACGAGAAAATATTTTCCTGACCTCCTGATTGTTCCCCACGGGTCGACGTATCTCAACGTGCTCTTGCCAGTGGCGTGCGTAAAAGTGGAACGTGAAAGTAGCTTAGCAGGCGCAGTAGCGTGAAGAAAAATTTTAGACATAAACCTCTCCTCAGCCCTTTTACTTTCGTCATTCTCACCTCCTGTCGGAATACTTATCAAAACTGACAAAGTTAAAGAAGCGAACACACAAGGATTCCACGCGAGCGAATCCCTCGTGAGAAGAATAGAAAAGAGACTTTCAACGAGCGAACCACCCAGAGTAATTATCGAACTCGACGAGGAAGGAAGAGAAGAAGAAACGAAAAAGTAACACCACTCCAATTGGGAATCTCATGGCCACGGGAGCCTCGCGCTCACCTCTAATCCGAGCAAATTAGGCAAAGATCCAGCTTCCCCACTCGCCAAAGGAGACCGCCTAATCGAGTGCACAAAATTCCGAGGAGCACGAAACGCGTAGGTAAACGTTACACGCGCGTACGCGCATCTATAGGATACGTGTTCTCCAGTTCAAGCCACATCCTCCTTTCTCCTCCTGCGCGTATCCTGCTCAAACGCCACCCGTGTCTCACCTTAGTCGCTTCTATCGGTAGTGGATCGGAGCAACGTCCGTTTGACGAAACGTTTTAATAAAGGCTCGCTTCCACGCTTCGGTACACACGAAGCGCGCGCGTTCACGAGACACGGTGTGCACACGGTGTCGTGGTGTCACGGTTGGAGGAAGGAGAAGGAGGAGGAGGTGGAGGAGAGTGAAGCTTAAGGGAGGTTCGCCATGGGAGGGTGGCGCACGAACGTACGATAAATCGTGTGTCTGCCGGATAGCAGCAAGTGGAACACACGGAAGGACCGCGTCGGGACGCTCTCGCGGAACACGGGCCTCCCGTGCTGCCGCGATATTGCGTTAGGATCGATATGGTTGCGGGGAGGGACGGCGCTTGTCGCCGTTCCGAATTCAACCTGTGTACGCGCGGTAGGCGTGCGTCGTGGGCCTACGTAAACGCGTGCGCTCAACCAACACACGCGCTTCTCTCTGTAAGCGTGTAACACGCGCGCACGCAGCGCGTAGACGGTCCACATATGTACACAGGTTTCTATACACGAGTATCTACCGCGAGGATGAGACCATGTACGCGTTGCTCTGTCCTTCTCCTCTGCAGCGCACTCTCTCTTTCTGCTGTCTCTCTTCCTCTTTGGAGCTCTCTCTCTCTCTCTCTCTCTCTCTCTCTCTCTCTATCCCTCTCTTGTACACTCTCCAACTTCATTGTCTGCACCCGATGCACCTCGCAGCCTCTATTGTGCCCTCGAGATCGTGCGCGCGCGCGCGCGATATCGTCCCCGCTCCATCCACTCCACCCGACTATCGCAAATTTCTGCCTACCTATATACGCCAGCTTCTACCCACTCGCCGCCTCGTCTCGCGGTTCAAGTTGGATTACTAACCAAACGATTTTCCAAAGTGTCCAGCCCAACTTCCAGCTCTCATGGGGTAGCTTTAGACTTCGATTTTCGGAGGAATCTTGCGAGGTGGCCGGAGAAATGGTCGAGCTCTCGATAGACATTACGTGAAAATCGAGAGTTCATTGTTACGTTGGAGCTCGCGGGAGACAGAGAGAGAGAGAGAGAGAGAGAGAGAGGAGAGAGGAGAGAGAGGAGAGAGAGGATAGAATAAAAATAGAATATTCTCATATTTGATTATACCTCAAAACGAAGTTTCATTCAGGCATCCAATGAGAAACAAAAATATTCGCTTTACCATTTCTAACCCCTCCTCTGGCAGCATTTCAGATTTGATAAACTTATGGGTAACTTATATGTAACTTAACACTTTATCGACCGGGAGATTTTACTGTAAACCTACAACCTGTTATCGGGGGCATTTTTATAAAATGGGAAAAGACATTGATGTTTTCTTCAAATTCTTGTGTATCGTCTTCCTCCTCAGAATGGCTATAAATTACACGTAGAACACGCGGACGACGTTTTACAGAAAAATAATTATCAGAGGCACTTTCGCTTGCATTATCACCAGTATCAATGTGGTCATAATCGTCAGGAATATCTGATAAGCCATCTGCAGAATTTTCTTCTAAAAGTATACTCTTGCCTTCGTTATCCATTTTTTTCGGTATTTAAATTCAAAATATGAAGGAAACTGTCAAATAGTATAATTATAAATAATTGTTATAACGTTAATTATATTGTTAATAGTTATCCCTAGGTTTTGGTTAGCAAAACAAAAGGAAATGAGAAGGAGAGAGAGAGAGAGAGAGAAATAAAACGAAAAATCGTTGGACTTTACATAAAGAATGAAGATAGGTACTGTAGAAGAAACAGTGAAGATGATAAAGTCGAGAACCGTCCACACGTGAAATGAAATACTTCCTAAGAGTAAACGTAATCCTCTCAGTTACTCGTCGTGGTTTCGCTTTTCACGTGAATTCTAAGAGTAAGAATTTTTCGACCTCGCTTTTCCATGCGCTAAACTCATTTCACCGTTGTCCGTGGGCCAATCGTAACTTCGTTTCTCGGCATCCCCGAGGAACGAGATTCTCCGGAGTTTTTATTACGATCGTAGGATAACCACGGACAATTTCGTTTGAGAGTTCACGGCGCAGATTTAAGCGCGTATACTCAGACGGCCCGACAAAGTGCAAGTAAAACAATGAAGAAAGGCTCTTTGATATCGCGCGACGTGCACCTTCGCTTCCTCGCTCACGAGCTAAAAGAAGGAAGTCCTTTTTACTCCTCGAATCTCGAGTACCGTAATTTATCATTGACATACGGTTTTCCACCATGTGTATCATTTCTACCGCAAGCTTATCGCACCGCTACGAATATTTTGTATTCGCGTGCGCAGCTGTAGAGCGGACAAGTGCCCAGAGAGCAATGAGGTCTCCTTTCGTAGTTTACATTGCGGCGAAGGCAGGAAACTATGGCGGAGACCCCGTGTGAATAGTAACGATCGAAAGTGTTGGGTACGACTCGACCGGCACGAAGCGTAGCGGATAAACGTTCCGGTCTAAAAGTGGGCTCGCAGTCTCGCGCGGAAAATAATTCAGAAGTAGACGTGCTAAACGTGGCGCATTCCCGATACGAACTCCGCCGACGATGTGCATCGATGTCAATACGGAGTTCGCTCGGAAAGTGCATTTTTATTTACGAACGAATCTTCTCCGCTTCTGCAGGGGTTATATCGTGATCGTTTCCACAGTATTCTTTACGACACGCCACAATTGCCTATCTTATCGCGGGAATACGACCTAACCGCGTTGGCCAGTGGTAGCGATTTAAAGCGAAGCGTAATGCAAATAGTGAGTCCCATAGTCCACTATAGGATTGGCCGGGATGTGTTTTTTTTCTAATGAAAAACATTCAGTCGGAAAGAACTGAATTTCGTGAGGTTTTAACGTTAAACTTGCAATTTGATTCAGGCAAACAGCTAACAATGTTACCGGAACATTCCAATTCCAGGCTGGTCCGAGCGAACTGGAGCAACGTCCAGAACATAAATCAGGACTGTCGCCGGAGGCTATTGAGGAAACTATGGCAGAAGGTACGTGACAACTGGTAACGATCGGATATGTTCGAGCTGATGCAACTGGAGTGCGAAGCGTGACGAGTAAAAGGCAAAGGTTAAAAATCCCAGGTTACCTCGCGGCACTAACAATAAAAAGAAACAGGCCAAAACAACGTTTTCGAGGATACCGTTGAAACACCGGATTACTAGGGTACATTTGGTGCACTATGACTTGGAGAATAAAAGTGCTCATTGTCCTAGTCTCGAAGATAAAAATGATCCTGGCTTCGAGTTAAATATACCCGTCGTCTCGCTGCAAAGTTGAAGAAAAAAATCGAAAATCGATAATCCTCCAGACACGAGATTCTTATATCCGAAAGATTTCAAAGCCTTCGGACCATCGCCGCATCGCTTGGATTTCATCGAGGGTCAAGCCACTCGCAAAGATCATCACCCGAGAGAAGAAGAAAATTCTAAATTGAAATCGATCGCACTCTGACATTCTAATCAACGAACTTCTTTTTCATTTGAGAAAAGCCAGATCCAATTTAAGGACGACACTCGAATGGTAGACGACGAAGTAAGATGAAAAGGGCCGAAACCGGGCGAGGAGGCTCCTTGAGATTGTCGTGCCAACATTCCAATCCCCCAATTTCGAGGGGCCAAACTGGAGCATCGTTCAAGGTATAAATCAAGCGTCCGAGCTGGAGGCCGTAGAGTGAACTATGGCAAGGTACGACAAGTAGTAACGATCGGAAATGTTCAGCCCGCTGTTGCCGGCCATGGCTCTACAGCTCAACGTGCTAACCATTGAAGATTGAAAATCACCCACTACCTGGAAAGGTAACGCGAAAGTCGCAGGAGCTAAAGACGCGTTCGACGACGTCATGCAAATATTCAGGTTCTCCAATTTCGACGAGCAAATTGAAGCAAGGGGTGTAGGTCAAACCAACGAGCCCAGGCCGCGAAGCACACTATTATACGTCAGAGATAATGGCTGTGACAATGTTGACGATGCTAACGACGGAAAAATGAAAAAGTAGATCTAACATAGACATAATAGCAAGATTCCGAAAAAAGAAGCTTACCAGCGATCAACGTTTTTTCAGAATCTTATTACTTAATGGAGAATGAAAACTTCAAACAGGACTTTTTGATTTTCTTCCAAGAGAAACGACTGCTTCGTGCGCATTAAGGCTGATGGTAACTCAGCGACCTCTCATCGCGCTGATCGACGACCGATGAAAATGGAAAGAAAAAGCCAGAGATGGGGAAGGAGCGCATAAGAAAATTGACGCGGTATAGATACTAAAAATATAGCGAAATCGATTCGTACCCGGGCGCTCATAATTTCAACGTGCGATTCCATTCTTCGGGATATATAGCTTATTAACGACGCCCGCGATTTTACAGGCGGCAGAGGAGGAGTAACGCCTGGGTACGATGTTTACGTGGGTGGCCGTAAAAGTGTAAAGCCCTCGTCTTGTCTCACGCGCCTCGAGCCAGTGATAAAAGGCTGCATTGTTTTCTGATAAAACTTCGATCAGGGTAGGTTCGATTACAAGGCGAATCCCGAGTGTGTACCCTCTGTAAATCTTTTTCGCGTCAGAGGAGGATCCCTTCGGGTTTATAGTGTTTATTTTCTCTCTCGCGGTGCTGGGTGTACCCGATTTCATTCGTGGAAGCTTAGCGTGAAAATCAACGAAACGTTAAGACTGAGATAACAGTTCGATTCGAATCAGACAGTAGAAACATTTGGGTGGTTTAAAGTGTTACAGATTTAACCCCTTCACTGTGGCGCATTCTACCGAGAAACCATCAAAAATGAGGTGCGATATATACGCCTTTGGTATGTTGATGGATCTGCGAAAATGTATATATATACGCCTTCGTAAATATTGATGGATCTGCCAGAGCGTATATATACGGGTTTCGTATATATTGATGGATCTACGACAACGTATATATACACGTTTCGTAAATATTGATGGATCTGCGAGAACGTATATATACGGCTTTCGCATAGAAAGGCTTAACGTGAAACAAAAGTTTATTGGCCCGATACCAGAGGTGATACTAGAAAATGTTATATAATGCAGCGCTGATTGTCTAGCTCGCGTGTAAGTATCCGATTACATACACAACGGGCGAATGATGTAGATACATAATTGGAAGGAAAGTCATTAACGCGGTGTAATTAATATACATTAAGTAATTATAACGCTGCCCGGAATAATCTACACGTGATGCGGCAATGAAATTGAAAGTAAAGTTTACAATAATACGATAACAATTGTTGAGCTTTCGTTAGAAGCGGAAGCGGTGGGAAATTTTCCAAACGTGAAATCGCGAGACAAACAAAACACGAAGATACGACAAAGTACGCTTCAAGAAAGGGCTTAAAAATAGAAAAGGTGTCTGGAGTAGAAGAATTGCAATGGTGTCGGGAGAGATGCTCGGGACGATATTCAGGGCGCAACGCCGAGAGAAAGAAAAGAACGCGAGACTTGAAGTAAAATAAAAGGAAGAAGAGGTCGTGAGACAATCGCGATGTGCAAGATATAGACGAAACTCTTGCGACTACTGCATCGAGTATAGAAGCGTGACGTTAAGAATAGAATTTCAAAAATAATGGGTGTAAAACATCAGAATATTTAAAAAATGTTTCAAAAGTAGGTATAGAAAACTCAAGATTAGTGTCATTTGGACTTTCTCTTTTATTTCTCTTTGCTTTGTAAGTAATTATGTGTATAGACAAGTTCACAGATACGCATTTGTAAATATTAGATCATGTGGACCAAAATATCGTATTATTCCAACAAAAATCAAAGCACAATCCGACATTTCGTATTACACGATTCAAAAGTACCATATAGAAAGTAATTCCTAACGCATCGGACGTACGTACGATCGAACGATAATCGGCTTTTCCCCGAGTGCCGCCTGATGAATCGATAGAATTTTAAGCTTAACGCTTTGATGCTTGATTAGCATTAAAAGCTTATCGACCAGTTAAGCCCGAATCGAAAAGAAACACTCTATGAGAAGCGACGCGTAATCTTACGCAAAGCGATATCGAACTATCACGAATCTTCTCGCCGTCAAATACTTTCACGTCAAACGAGAACTACTCAATATTTAACACCCACGGTTCCCTTGCTTCTACGTCTACTTCCGGCAGAACCGTCCGCGAAATTGACATCAAGGTTAACGAAGAATCTACTCTCCGCGCGAGATTACCCCCCACTCTAACGCCAGACCCTCGATCCAATGAAAAAAAAAAAAAAAAAAAAAGAACCGAATCCACTAATCCATCAAATTTCAACCGTCCAATCTTCATAAGAACCAATAGAGTTATTCGAGCGGAGAATCTTCGGCACGCGCTCGACGAGGGTCCGCCGAGAAGCCACCCTTAACGAGCTTGCCGTCGAATTTCGCTTACCCTTCGAAATCAGCAGGCTATCCTTCTACCGCTGCTCCTCTTCCACTGTCTCTCTTCTCCGCTCCTGGAAACGTTCACGAGATTCCTCGTAGACCACGGCGAGATCCTCGAGCTCGTCCCGCTTCGACGTTGCCGCCCGCCGAAACTGACTCGACCGCGACTGTCCCTCGATGGCGGCGGTGGCGGTGGCGATGGCGAACACTACGACGAGCACACGACGACGGACGCCCACAACGACGAAGTTGACGACGAAGAGGACGAAGACGACGAAGACGAGGCTGACGGCGAGTGTGCCGGCACGGTGCGCCTGTCTGGTGAATGCGCAATGCAGACCAGACTACCGGACCGCGCCGGACCACCTAGCCCTACCGACGCACGGTTCTAGGGACGCTAGGAGAGGGCGCCGCGACGCGAGGGTGCAAGGGGTTCGAAGACCGCCCTCTTTCCCTTCCTACCTCACCCCTTTTTCACCCTTCCACTCTCTTCCGCTCTTCCACCCCGCGCTTCGCCACCCCTTCACCTCCTTCACCACCCTCGCGTTCCCCACCCTCGCCCGCTTTCAACCCCCTGCCGTTTCTACGTCCACGCCGTTAGTCTCCTCCTAGCACACGGATACTATAGCACCCGGAGCGAGCATAGAACCAGCCCACAGCCAACAACCACCACGCGCGCACACAAACGCGAGCACCTCTTCTCCCGATTCCCTCGAGCCAGAACATTTCGCCCATTTCCATCCCTTTTTCCGACCCAACCTTACCGCTCCCGTGTTCTGCCCCTCCTCCACCCTTTTGCCTCTCTTTCTTATTCTCCTCTACATGCTTCACTCTCGCTCCTTCCTTCTCTCTACTTTCTTTTCTTCTCTATCGTCTACCACCTCGTACCTCTCTTCCTTCGCATCAACCGAGTCACCCAACGCGCCTCCACGCCTCCACCGCCGTCCCCCCGTTCTCCACCGCCACCGTCCTATCCCAAGCTTCTCCCCTTTTTCCACCGATTTTCCCTCCGAGTCTCGAGTCCGTCGAGGGTGCGTCACTTCCTCCGCTCCTCCTTCCCCGTCCTTTTTGTTTCACAGCTTTTTTTCTTCCCTACTCTCTACCCGTAGCCGTCGCCACGCGCGGTCTCCACTGAATCAGCCTGCCTAGGGGCCCTCCCGATGAATCAGCCGCCACCGACTAGGCTAGACTCCAGCGCGCCTTTCACCCTCCCAGGGGGGTGGCACGATGATGAACGCGGCGAGCGCAGCGCTGGCTCGTCACCCCGACGAGACCGGATCGAGATTAGAGCCGGGGGATCGAGATGAGTAGGGATCCGATTATGAGAAATCCCACCGTTGGGATGTGTATTTGGAAATTGTCGTTGGAACGGAGAATCGTGAATTATTTCGGGCTAGTTCATTAAACTTCGTGGATCCATTGGACGAATCCTACGTCTTCTGCGTGATTTTTTTAACGATCGATTTAACCCTTCTTGGACTGCTTTTTAAACGTTTTACATTATTTCAAAAGTTGTATAATTGTCGAGTCTAGCTCGAAATTCGGGTTGGTGTAAGAAATACGACGTCGAGCTGTAGTCGATGTAGGAATGGTAAGGGTTAATCTGAGGCAGTGTTCTAAAGGGCGGGAAAAAAAACATGAAAAATTTGAAAAAAACCGGTTTTTTCGGCTTTTTTTCTTGCCAACTTTTCCGGCAGGAAAAATATGCAAAAAAATATTTTCTGTAGATTTTTAGTTTAATGTTTTCTGTTTTATCAAGATTTTAGCGGGAAGTACACACTCATGCATAAAGGCATAATACAGAACGCAAAAGGAAATAAAACAATCAGAGTCCTTCATTTTCATCGTGGCAATAGAAATGAATTAGGTCTCTGATTGGTTTATTTTCTTATGCGTTGTGCATTATGCCTTTATGCAAGAGTGTATATTCCCCGCTTTATTACTATCATTATTCTGAGAATGATTAGTTAAAGGTGAAAATATGTAGTTATAACATGTGTAATAAAACAGAACAAACTTAGAAGTTGACTTCAACTGTTTATTTTTATAATAAATAAATTTTAAATTAAATAACAAACAATATTTGTTACAAACTACAAACAAGTACATATGCAATACATATTTTTCGTTCTTTTCGGGAAAAAAATCGGTTTTTTTCGTTTTTTTTCCATAGTTTTTTTCACGAAATGTATTTTTCCTGCTTTTTTAGAACACTGATCTTAGGCCGGACGATCGTGATTTTCTTCGGATGAATTTATTTTGCAAACGAGGATTAATTCAAATTTGAGGATCTGAAGGATGAATCGTTACGTTTTACAATGTTCTTTCGATCGATTGATCGTTGGACTGGAAGATCGTGATTTATTTCGCGTGATCTTATTTTACGAACGAAACTTAATTCAATTTCGAGAATCTGTAGGGTGAATCGTAATTTCTTGCTACATTCTCCATCGATCGATCTAACGTTGGATAATGATGTAACTAGGATTTGTAGTACTGTAAGTGGATTACGTAAGTCCGACACTGTGCGCTCGAGGCTTTTTCCGAAGATGAACGTGTAACGTAGGGCGGTTCTTATTAAGTGGCGTACTCCTTTGGATTTTCTTTTTTCATTAGCACGAGAGTTTCGAACTACAGCGCGGCCTCCTCGTGTAATTGGGATTTAAGTGTCCTCTTGTAGTTTCGCGTGCCTTGGATGGCTCGGTTGCCAGGCAGGGATGTACTTTAAAATTCAGGATACCGTGAGTGGGAAGGGACGAGGGTGCGCTTGTCTTTTCCACGAGGCAGAGAAGCGCCCTCGTGCAACTGAGCAGACGATGGGCCTGTGCGTGTGTAATCCCGTAAAAAAAAAATGAGAAGAGAGAGATGGAAGTATCCTTAGAACTCGTCGAATAGTCCTTTGCAAAATTGAGCGAGGAGCAGCGCGCAGGGCAATTTAAAAAATTACCTCATTGTAGCCTCGTTGTTACTCTCACGATAGTTCACTAACGATACACCATAGATAGAAGCGCAGGTAGAGCTACGCTAATAATTCCGTCGAACCGTTCATTTTAAAAATAATATATAGGGCAACAGGGCGGAAGAAACGTGTATATTCCAAGGAAAGAGCTTGACCTTTATCTGCCCTATTCCTTGAAAAAGCAAGTACAAGCAGTGGTCACGCATTCGGATCGAAGGTGATGCGAATGTCCCACTAAAATTCCCATTCGGCACCTCGAAATCTTCGAGTTCGAAAATACGAGGCTATTCGCGGACCGAACATTGTCTTCGAAGTCCGTCGTAACTAAAGGAATCGAGAAATCGATCCTGCAAGTTGGTTGACTTGTCTCGTAAAAGAATCGGTGCCGAGATATAACCTAAACTGTTTCCCCGTAAAACTTGTTTTCTCCGAGGGGCAAAGAAACAAACTCACTTTATTCATTTTACGTCTCGGCGAGCCAACGCTCCCCCGTCCAAACACGAGCTGGCATTCAGCAAAGTAGACTCGAAATCGAAAGACTTGAATTTAAAGGCGCGTGTAGATCGTTCGTACATTCTTTTAATATAAAAATGTAGGATTTGTGTTACAGAAAGCGAACCGCGTGGAAATTGCACGGTTGGATTTATACTTCTTTTGCGTGTGTGTGATTTTTTTCAAGGAAATAAGACTCCGCGGCTGTCTCGTCAATTCCGCACAAATAAATAACAGTATTTAACATAATGTGGAAAAAATTGTTCTGTTAAAAGATCTTGAAACTACAGACTTGGAGCTTCAAAATGCTTCTTTTCTCATCTCGACACGACCATTTTTCACAAAGACACAGTCCATTCTTCAAAAAAAAACACTAAAAAAATATTTGGAATTATTGATTCCTTTAATTTTTTGGAGTAGCATATTTGATTCACCTTCGTAGATATTTGGAAACTTGCAAACTGGAACTTGCATAACATTTATCATGTCATAATTGATCCGTCGACAGTCTCGATCCTCGTGAAATTAAAAAATGCGGTTGCGTTCTTCGTAAGCGAAGAAACGTGTACGCGAGGATGCTGAAGAATGCGAAGATGTTTCTCGTTCCTATATCTGGTGAAAACTATTCCCTACCGAGTGCATTAATGTACTTTCACGATTGAGTCGCTTTGGTTCGCATGTTCGTGCGATTTCACGACAAGAGCTGTGCATCCGACCTCGTGCACGCAACACAACGATAATATTAGGCATCGTAATTCGCACATTATTTTAGACATTACGAGTAACACTGTTGTCAGTAATTCCACTTGCTCGCGGCAGAATCATGGTAGAACGATTTTAAACACTTGGCTCATTCGTAAAATAAATTTTACATCGGTAACCACGTAGTTCAAAGTTTATTCGGAGAAACGGAAAAAAAGGATTTGTATTTGGATAGTAAAAACAAAATCTAACGTTTGCAACGCGAAATATCGAAACACCGTGGCAAGAGAAATTACGAAAATCACAGCTTCTCCTCCCGCATCTTTTCTCGTTTCGAACCACGATGACTTTCGAGAAAACCGACGAAGATCAGGTGCAATCAGAGTACTCGAGATAGACGCCACTGAAGGAAGCCTCGTTACCTGGAAAACCGATGGCTTTTCGGTGCAAGAGGAAGGAAGCCTGTCGCTCCGCGCTCAATGGATACTAACGAGCGGCCCTCAAGGATCCAGGAAAATCTCGAAGACTGCAACGGGTGGGGCCATTGGATGAGAACTGGCGAGTCGGGGTGTGCAAAATGCCGCTTATCTCAACATAACAGTCACTTTTCGGCATCAATCGAAGATCTTGGTGCAACGAAGAACACCGAATACCGGTAGTCGAGATGATAACACCGATCAACAAAAATAGCATTTGTAATATATTATTGGTAACACATAATTCACTTAACAAAAGCAGAGCAATGAATATTACATGGAAGAATGACGCTGTCATACGATACTCATCGGTAAAACACAGAACTGATGTCTTGAAAACTCGAGCCAATTCGAACAAATCCACTGTTGGCCGATGTAATACGCGTTCTTAGAAGATTTTTCTGCAAAATTTCGTTGAAATATCTCACGTTCGTCCCATCTTATTTTACTCACGGTTATACTTTCGGTAGCGTCACTTTTAGGGGTGATCGAAACTACAGCTCGCGTGACCGGCAGACGGGCCGAGTTCTTTGACTACGGTGTACGAGTGAGCGAAATTAATTGAAAGCGCGCTAATTAAACGGCGGCACCCTCGACCGAAGTCGATCCCTCGAAGACCCGAAAGATCGGAAGCCTGCCGGCCAATTATCGAAATTACGGGACAGCTTGTATACTGGGCATGTTCGCTCGGTGAGCCACAAACGCGGGAATAAATGGTCCGCTTCTCTATGGGTAGTGCAGCATTAATTATAATTCTCGAACCTGTTATTTATTTAATAAAATGAGATTTACGTTCGGCAAGCTGCGCTATGCGTGGGGTAAAACGTGGATTGAGTATGATCGTCATGCTTTGTTAAAACTATCTAATTGTGAGATATGTACAATTCGACGCACAGTATCAAAGTACAACTAAATTATGATTTAAAACAATTTGTTAACGAAAGATCCGTTAAACGCTCTTCTCATTTGTTACAGAATGTGCGCATGAGTCGCTTTTGCTCTCTCTTGAAATCCTTCACTTGGATACGATAAAAAGGTATTTATTTAGTTTAACGATTTCACATTGATTTTGACGATCTTGAAATATGTTGCTAAACTCCTTATTATCAACGACTGTTCTCTTATTTCGTGATAGGTGTCCGCAAAGATATATTCTACCCCGAATTCGGTTTACCACGAAGATTTTTGGTTTATTCTGAAGTTAAGATTTGGATTCGGTTAGGTGTGTCCAAAAAACCTCACCACTTCGTGGAGTTAGTGTTGATTAGCATCACTCAGCTCCCGGACGTGAAAGGAAAACGCCTAAAGCGTTAAGGCCGGTCTACAATAGAAGTCGTTGAAGTCGTAAGGCAAGTCGTTGAGTCGTAACGGTGGTCGGTGTAAGGATTATTTTCGACAATTTATATTATAGGTTATAGGTTAGAACAAAATTATAGGCTCTGTATACAGAGGTTGTGATTTTGCGACTTTACAACTGTATGTAGACAATGCTTATATTGCGATTGCGCCTCCGTCTAGCGAGTCAAAGACTACGACTTGCCTTTTACGACTTCAACGACTTCTATTGTAGACGGGCCTTTACTGTCGCTGCGAACATTTTCGACGGGCATAGGTGAATTTGAATTTTAGCGGGTGGTTTAAGGAAAGCGCGTTCGATCAATACGCATGCGCAAGCAAGTCCTGCCACCTCCGAATATACCTTTGAACTAAAAGAAACTGAAGTCATCTCGACCGCTTTATCGATCACTGATAGTACCATCTTTCATTTGAAATAGCTTGGAACCAATCTCGAGGATTAATTTCTAATTGCTACGCCAGTTAGACACAGCAGGGGCATTGGATGGACTTTGAGAACGAATATCTCTGTAACGAAGGTTTCTGGGTATTTGCAATAAAGAACAAAATTGTATTAAGAGACCAGCTTGTCTCGGAGTAATGGCATTTTTCAAGACCGAAACAATACTGTATATGTGAATGAAATGGATATCGCATTCCTCAACATTCGTTTCCTTTAACATGAGCTATAATGCGCAAATGCCACGCTTCTTTCCCAACTTTCCGTCGATGTAAAAAGCATCGAATAATTAGCATTTAGCATTATTCCTCCGACCGGCTTGAAGTTTTTGATCAAACGTTACACAACCTTTACTCCGTACAAAGAGCCAATAAAAAGTAGGTACAGTTTACATCATCGCACTCCCCAGAATCGCTCCCCCCGCTTGACTTCATGCTCTGTCCCTATATTCCTATGTCCACGGTAAAAGGAACACACCTATTAATTAGAGGTAATAAAAAGAAAACAACGAAAAAAAACAATGGAATAAAAATCGATCTTTCGATCTGTTACCTGGTATGACTTGAACATTCCGTTAAATATATTAGCACAAATGTCTGGAAACGTATAGGCAAACAAACGAAGATTACAAACGAATCGTTGAACCGTAGAAGAAATGGCCGACGAAGTTGGTGCAGAAGCTGAGTGAGTTTTGACATTTCACACATTAATTTCCTATCAATCGATATTTATATTTTAATTCTACGTTCGACGTTAAATCCTCCAAGTCACTGTCAGGTTCGTTCGAGAACGTTACGAATTTACGTTTCACTTTCGATAAGTATGTACCAGAAGTTAATAAATCCTAGTTAATAAATACTTTGTATCGACAGACAAATCGACCCCAATTATTCTTGCCTGCGCCAGACATGCAGATTCGTAGGCATCTACTGGAGAATGTTTTTCGGTCTGATTTGGGCCACTATACTCCTGCCAGTGATGTTGGTGTACAATACATTGGTAACGAACTGAAGCCATTTCTTAAGCTGAAATTACTGCGGGGACCAGTTCGTATATATTCGATGAGAAAAAAGAGGATTAAGAAGGAAATAAATTTCACATCACTTACAATTAATGGACATTTATCAATGTTTTACGGACACAACCATATTTAACCTGTGCGAGAGAAAGAGAGATGACATTGTAGATTAGAAAATATCTCTTATTTGATATAGTGCATTTGATTCTGCATTTGATTTGAGTAATGAGCTCACGCGAAACAAGTCGTTTTGCCCCTTCTCTTTCACCGTTCTTTCTTTGTCGACAGGAAGCGAGATGCGCATACGTGATCGCTATTATGGCCGGATTTTGGGTACTCGAGGCCTTTCCAATGGCCATCACATCCCTCATACCACTCGTCCTCTTCCCTGTCTTTGGCATATTAGACACTGCGTCCACATGCGAGTGTTACATGAACGACACCATAATGGTGTTCATAGGGGGACTGATCGTGGCTATTTCTCTGGAGCATAGCAATTTACACCTGAGGATAGCATTGAGCGTAATGAAGGTCGTTGGTTGCTCTCACGCGAGGTTACTGGGAGGTCTTTGCACGGTCACTACCGTGTTGTCGATGTGGGTCAGCAATACGGCCGCCACCGCGATGATGGTGCCCATAATATTCGCGGTTCTCGAGCAACTCGAACAGGTATTCATTACTGCACTAAATTTGCTTCTTTACCTGTCCTCATTTCATCTTAAGGGGCAGCAGAACTTGTTAGTAACTTTCCACGTGACATATACTTTTATGGGAAATTGCAGTAGGTAGGTCTGCTTTCCACTAAATACTTCGGTGTAGTAACGAAGGAAACGAAAGTTCAAAGGTACTTTGTGGCCATTAAAAAAGACATTCGTATATAATTATTTTGAAAGAACTATTAATGATGTCAGAGCTAGTTCTTTCTTTTATTTATTTACTGTGCTTTATAGTGTAAGGGTGAATTCTTTCATTAAAAAATGTTCACGTTGAGGCACCCTTCTGCACCTGCGAAAAATCCCGGAACACGGCTTCCTTGCGCAAAACTTGCATTCTCCTAGAAGTATCGCAGACAAATAATGGAAGCAGTTCCTTAATGTGTACGAATGTCATTATCGCGCAAGGAGGCCGCCATGTTTCGCGCGACAGGCATTTTTCACGGGCGCGGGAGAGTGGTACAAGGTGAACGTTTCTTAATTAAACTAGGGGGCAGAGCCCCCTGCGCTTTCGCTTCGCTCAAGCGCCAACCCCCTCAAGATCGCCTTTGCTCGCGCTTCGCGCTCGCCTTAACGGGTGCAGAAAAGCGAAGCTTCGCTTTTCTGCAATAGGCACGACCGCGGCACTCGCGCTTCGCGCTCGCCCACGAATTTCAAAAGGTTTCGAAATTGTGGAAAATTCAAGTATTGAGATATTAAACTATGCTACATAGTCCTCTGCGCTTTCGCTTCGCTCAAGCGTCATACCCCCCCCCCCCCCCCCCCCAGGTCGTCGGGTGCTCGCGCTTCGCGCTCGCCCACGAAATGCAGCATTTCTGCAATAGGCCCAAGTGATCAAAACCGGACAATTAAATGCATCCGAACCAAAATTTGAGGTGAAACTTTATGCATGGTTATCTTCAACCATTCAGACATTGCGACAAATTGAAATCTTTAATGCAGTATTCCGGCGAAACGCTTGCGCGGATTCAAAAAAAATTTGCAATGTAGTTTAAAAATATACCTTATATAAATGGGTATATACTTGATATGCATGCCAAATTTTGTCCGAATCCGTTCAGCCGTTTCGTCGGAATAGTGGACTAATCAATCGTTTTGCTGGAATAGTGGATTAAAAATTTGAATTTGTCGCTATTTCGAAACGGTTGAAGATGGCTATACATAAAGTTTCCTGGCACCAAATGTGTATATACTTGATGTGCATGCCAAATTTTGTCCGAATCCGTTCAGCCGTTTTACCGGAATAGTGGACTAATCAATAGTTTTCCTGGAATAGTGGATAAAAAATTTGAATTTGCCGCCATTTCGAAACGGTTGAAGATGGCCATACATAAAGTTTCGTGGCACCAAATGGATATATACTCGATGTACATGCCAAATTTTGTTCGGATCCGTTCAGCCGTTTGGCCGGAATACTGCACTAATGGATTAATGAATTTTGCACTATTTCCATTAGTGCAGTATTCCGGCCAAACGGCTGAACGGATCGCAACGAAATTTGGTATGTACTTTGAGTATATATCTATTTGGTGCCAGCAAACTTTATGTATCGCTATCTTCAGCCGTTTAGAAATGGCAGCAATATTAAATTTAAATTACATTTTTTTCAAATTTTGAATCTCCCGCCATCTTGTACCGGTTCAAGATGGCGGCTCACAAACCTTATTATCAACTCACAGTAGTGTACTTGATTTTTGTGCCAAATTTCGTCCAGATCGGTTCAGCCGTTTTTCCGAAATCGAGGATCTACACGGACACGCGCGCGCGCGCGCGCGCACACACACACACACACACACACACACACACGTACATACGAACGGTTTTCGCGATGGCGATTGCATAAGTCACTCCCTTTACGGTCGTGCCTAAAAATGCACACTTATATTATAGTATGAAGTACAACAAATAAGATAGAAAAAGGACTGGCTTTGATATACGTGGTGTATCGGCGGAGGTGTAAAATAACCGTCACGCGCTATAAACAGCATGCTGATTTAATTGGTAACTTGGAGAAGCAATTCGGAGTCGTCCCTTGATATCACTACGCTGTTACGACTACTGTTACATAGCAATAGCATTAATAATTCTTTCGAAAAAGATTATATACGAATGCCTTTCTTTATGTCCACAAATTAGACTGTACCTTTAGCACGTTGACTGCCACGTCACCTTGAATTTTGGTGACTATTTAGTTAACTGTCTAAAAAGCGTTAACTTCGAAATACCTATTTTGATCATTTATAAGCGGACACTGAAACCGTCACCCACGTATGAGTGACGCGGTAGCCAACGTGTTAAAGTACAAGAACTCAATTTTTAATCCCAATTTATAAATACCATCCTGCTCGTACGAGCACCCCTGAAGGTTTCCCTGAGAAATAACCAACTATAGCGGCGTATTTCACTAAACAGAAAGCGGACTTCTGCAATTACCCATGAAAGAAACATCACTTTGAAAGTTACTCAGAGGTCCTGCTATCCCTCAACTCTTTGTCCTCGTTTCTGCAGGCAGGCATTGGTCGGGTGTATGACGTGGAGCCCCCGGATCCGGAGAACCCTGGCGTTCCGCCGTAAGCGAAGTCTTTTAACTCTTGCCAATAAGAGATTAGCTATGTTACAACTGATTCGAGGATACTGTTGCCCACGTAATTCGTGAGGATAGAACTTGAATGGACATCTTATACGAGCATCTTGTAGAGAGTAACGATTAATATCGTAATTGTCGTGTCCGCGCAAAAGCGAGAAGCATCCAACGAAGTTAACTAGAGGGTACCTCATTCTGGTGGCATACTGCTCGTGCTTCGGTGGTACAGGGACCTTGGTGGGTACCGGGACGAATCTCACATTTAGAGGAATCTACGAAAACACCTTCCCGAAGTCACCCGGAATTGGCTTCATCGAGTGGATAGTAGCCTCTGCCCCATCGGTGATCTGCAACTCTTTCCTCACGTGGCTGTACGTGAGAATCGTGTTCTTGGGTTGGCTCAGACCAAATAGCGGGGACGCACGGATGGCTACGATCGGAGCTGAGGGCGAGCAAGTCACAAATAAAGTGGATATTCAATTTTTTAATAAGGAAACTACCCGAACTGTCAGCCTTCGATCTTGTTTGAGAAAGTCTCGAAGCTCCGTAGATTGACTTGATTTTTAAATGAGAATAAAAGATACGAAAGTTTCGATAAAACGAAAGGCGTACGTTAAGGGTAGTTTCTCTGGGATATTCGAAGTAGAGAAGTTACTCCATTTTAAATGACTGTTCGTACTCGCATTGAGTCTCGCGTTAACCCATCTGCTTTTAGGCAATATCCGACAAATACCAACAGCTTGGACCCGTGACGTTTCACGAATTCGCAGTTGCTATGTGCTTTCTACTTTGCATGCTGCTCTGGATATTTAGAAAGCCAGGATTCATTGGTGGTTGGTCTGAAATCTTGACAGAATTGTTAGTCGTTCTTATCTTACTTGATGTTTCCTTGTGACCGGATCATTGATGTCATTATCTTTGCATATACTCTTGGACGAATAGAGATGTGAAAGATTCGTTGCCCGTGATGTTTGTGGTTTTACTGTTGTTCTGCATACCGAAAGATCCTCACTGCTTTAGGGTGTGCAGTAAATATCGTAAGTAATACGCATTGTCATGTACTGTATATTGATAATCTTCGTATTCTCCGTCCGTTCGTTGATTATTTACTATTGCTAATACTTACACGGCTTTCTATTACATTTTTAAATAGGTAGTAAAAGACCGACCAAAGAATCGGCGGCTCTATTAAATTGGAAAATAATAAACAAAAGGATACCTTGGGGCTTAATGTTTCTCCTAGGTGGTGGGTTTGCGATTTCAAAGGGAAGCATAGCTTCTTGCCTAGCCTACAGAATTGGCACTTCTCTTATACCGCTCAAGGAGTTGCCAATGATGTTAATAGTTATCGTTCTCTGCTTATTTGTTAGCTCAATCACAGAATTTACGTCCAACGTAGGCATAGCTAACATTTGTTTACCGATCGTCGCTCAAATGGTGAGAATTGTACATTTATGTCAGTTGCTTTCCTTTCGCCCCGATGATCAGATAATATTCGTTCGGTTAAGCGATAGACCTGACTATGATTGGATTATTTAAAGTAGACGAAAATATGATCGAACGTATTGTAATGTTTCACTTCGTTTGTGAAAGGAAAACAGCTATTTACACACGAATAAGCAGGATTTTCTCATTTGTAAATTTCTACAGTCTGTAGCGATGGAGATACATCCGCTGTACTTAATGGGACCAGTAACGTACATGTGTTCATACGCATTTCGATTTCCAGTTGGTACCCCGCCCAATGCAATTATCCTACTAAGTAGTAATATGCAAGTCAAGGATTTAGCAATCGCCGGGTGCATTCCTGCAATATATAGTTTAATCGTAACAGTTGTCCTCTTTCCCTCCTGGGGTGCTTACATTCTTGATTTATACGAATTCCCAGAGTGGGCTAAACATTCAACAGATAGTGACGCAAATAACACGTGCAAGTAGATCCTCCTTCTGTGTTTCTAAAACTATGTGATAATCGAATGTTATAACGCACTGTGCATTCCAAGTTTTATTATTGCGTATAGTTTATTCGTTAAGTGTTAGTGGTAAATAAGTTATAACAATTCATACGAGACATTATAAAAAAAATTATATTTCCCTTATCTTTTCACTTACGTCTATCTGCATTCAATATGTACATAATTACTTTAAGTTTTCTTCATTCTTAAACTAGTTTTATGACGTGAAACATTTAGATTTCATTCGCAAATTACAAAAAATTACAAACTAAAAAGTTATATTACTATCATTTTAATAAGTATACAAGTATCTAAATAAAGGTATGAAATAATGTCAATCTATTATATTTCTTTTACAAACTACATAAAAATAAAACTAAAAAGTATGAAAGTTATTTTAATTGTTTTACCTCCTTTCTTAAATCATTTCTGGAAGATACCGGTAAGCTCCGAAAAATAATGAAATAACATGATCCTATGAGCTCATAAATTGTACTCAGGTTCTAGGAATTCCTTTCCTTAGATACATATATAAAATTCAATGCGATGCAATGTTCGGGAATTTTAACTTATCTCCAGATAGGAGTATCACCGTAAACATTTCTAAATTCTACAGTGATTGCAACATTGCATACACTCAGTCAAAAATATCTATGATAATTTGCTCTTCTTTCATTCTATGTGTAGACATATACTGTTTAAATATACTTTATAACAATGTTAACCATTCGAAAGGTTTGCAATCTTTAAACCTTTCATACGTTTAGTCCAATATATTTGCTATCAATGCAATTAATATCCTCACAGAGGATAAAGGATTCTTTTATACCAGGTATAATATATTGTTCATCACAATATATGTATTATGATGAATGATATATATATATATATATATGGTGCTTCGTGCGAAGCACACCTACAAATGTTCAGCCATAACGCTTCATGTTGTTAAGCGCACCATGTTCTCGGGCTTTCGCAATTAAGCTTCTTTGTTATGGAAGTCGATTATGCTTGTTATATCATTATTATGCATTAATTGATATATCGTATATCGTCTAGCAATAATGATATGTACTAGTCGTAAAATTCTCCATTTTAGCAAATACATTTTATGTAGGTTGTGGCTTCAAACCGGGTGAATTTGGCTCAGGTTTTTTTGGACTTGAATTAATCTCCTGTTGCTCCAATCTTCGATGACGTAACATGGTGGACAATACTCCATTGAAACTAGCAGTTTTTTTCTTAGCACTTCCTTTCGGTGTACTTTCTCCTACTCTACGTACTGGCAACCTCGGTGATGACATTTCGTCCATAAAATCGAAATCTGATTTCTCTTCGGCCCTGCAAGAACAATACCGATACAATAGTCATGATGTACATTCACTATCTATATGCTTGATTTAATTCAATCGAAAATCGTTTCGAACTCTTTACTTGTATTCCTGTGAACCATGATCTTGTTGACGATTATTGGAAGGAATAGGGGAAGGGCCTCTTCTGCCAGGACATTTCCATTCAAGTTCTAAGACACGATTATTAGCTTCTAAACCATCAATTAATGCAAGAATATCGTCAGCTTTTAGGGTCCACTCGTGCTACGCATCGGAAAATGAAAAGCACGATATAAGAATATCATTTTGAAATTCACGCAGTTTTGTAATATACACATCTGATATTATATTAATACTCGGTAATCAAAACTTGTTTTGCACCTTTGCGCCAATTTTAATTTACATACCTTGCCATCTACTTCGTACTTTTCTTCATCCGAACACTCTATCGACCAATCCTCGTCTGTTCGTTCCATTTTTTACTTGAGAATTGGCAAACAAATTAATAAGAGTGAGGTGTACATTCGACAATTCGCATTTTGAGGTTAGTTTATGCTCAAATGCCAGAATACGGTTCAACTCTTAATTCAGTTCATCCGTTAGGTTTCTTTGGGCACAATATTATACTTGCTCACTTCGTCGGCAATATTTATGTTGCGTGTAAAAGCAAAATCACCTCCATCTATGAACATCTTTTAAGGTTAACACTTACAATGACGTCCCGCAGAACGCGAAACCTCCCAATCTATTACTGTTTTGCTGTCATATCCACTAAATAACATTTTAATATCAGTCACAGCACAGTATTATAAATTCTAAGCAAATCATTGTTCGCTACCAAGTAAACAACGAATCTGTCGTCATCTGCCGTTTACCGCGGCCCCATGAAGTTTAAAACAATGCCAAATACCTATAATTACGCACTGAGCATGCCATCGGAGTAAATGAACCCGCGAAAGTCGAAATTATGTTCGGAATTAAGAACCTTTCCCATTTCCACGAAAACAAAGTAACCATTTCACTCACCAAAAATATTACGGAAATGTAGCAAAGTTATATTATTACGGTTAATGTCAACTTGAAATTCTTTTAAGTTGACTTTTACGAACGTATCGTGGTAACGTTCTATGAAACTTACGATAGCTATAGGCAAAGGGTGTCAAAGCGAAACTCAAGTTTCGAAACACCCGATTACTTAAAGACGAATCAATTAGCCCGATTAATGAAAAACTTGTAGATTCGTGGAAAGCTATTCCAAAGTGACCCCGATGGGCGACTCTTCGTATCGCCCTAAATCTTTTTTGCACAGCAATATACTCGTTACCATATGCGCGTATCAGTTTCTGTGTCAACAAAAGGAAAGATCGCACTGTCCTACAGACAATACGTGCACTAACTCGATTTGTCATTCTTTTACGGGAACATGTTTACCATCGAGAGTTTATCGGCATCAAATCAACTATACACCTACAAATGTGCAAGGTGTCAACAGTGATCGTTAATATCGATATATTTAATTCGCACAGATCCCAATGGAATTTCAACAGCCCACGCTCACTACTATAATAGCGAATAAAGGATGCTTTCCTTTAACAACTAAAGTGTACCGAAGTGATATCTTGTGAATTAAAATACTCACATCAGGTGAATTTTAATGAGTTAACTCTTGCGACGCCTTTAAGAAATATGTACCTGATATGTGTCGCAAAAAGTAACCGATGACGATAGAGTACACTCGGCAAACGCAGAGTATGCTGGAATGGTATGATATAGAATTAAGTTATAATGAAATGATTGTTTTATTTTCTTATTTCATTGCTAACATTTACTTATTTATTTAATTTAAACATATACACGACGCGGCATTTAAATTGAGATGACAGAATATATAAAAAATAGAGGAAAATAAAAAGAAATGTTTCGGACAAAAGTTGTATGGCTTCGAGGGGGACGTATCGCGATACTATTAATTAGTTTGATCTTCAGGTGGAGCGCCAAGGTGAAATGAAGGTCAACTTCATTTTTTTTAATGGGACCATCATTTTTTAAACGTCATACGTTTGTACCCCTTTTCATAACATTCATGTTATTGTCTATTTTAAAACTTCATATTTAGTAGTCAGTGATAAATAATTATAGTTTTTGTAGTAATTTTATCATTTTATTGAAAATTGTAGGGGTTTTACCATGCCGAAAGAGAGTAAAAAGAAAAGTTATATAATATTCAGAAAGCAAAATTCAAATTTCAGATTAAATTTGATTCCATATAAGGATAATAAAGATAATCAATTCCAAATGAGGATAATAAGAAAAAACGAAGACTCCATTTACTTTAAGTTGAAATAAATCACCGAATTATTCAGACTTTAGTTTGTTTTCGATTTATGCGATTTTACATATAAAAATCTACGATTTCGATTTACACGGTTTTCTAAGGAACCTATCTTCGGCGTAAATCGGAGGATATAGGCGTGTATAGAGAAGAAAGAAGTATCGACTTGAAAACAAATGGAGGCAGGACGCGACGCATATAATCCTTCACCGTCACTCGCATTCCGTTTACACTTGATTTCTCCACCGATCTCTTCGATAAAGTGCACCGAGGTGAGATTCGTCGTTACATTTTCTACGACAATCGGGCATATGTGGGTCAGGAAGGAGCGTACGCGCGTCTCCACCTACTACTCCACGGGGTGCCACAATGTATACTTAAGCACCGACGAATGTAAACTTCAACGAATAAGTGTGTTTTCGAAGGATAACCATCGCTCGAGAGCAGCCCGATCGTCAACAACCATTATCCGTGGACGATCTGACGCATACGAATGGAATAGAGAGGGCCGGCGCATAAAACTCCGTCTACCGCGGGCGGCGCAGCAAGAGAACTATACCCCTCTTTCTATTCGAACAGAGTTTGAGATCCGCTCGCGAGTGACAAGTCCATTCTCGACCACCTCTATATGAAGAGACCGGTGCGCCCAATTGAGTTGTAATTTTGGAAAGGAGTTGAGAGAAGAGAGAGAGAAGAAGAAACTAATCCTACTTTACTTTGTAGAGAAATATTACGAGCTGCGATGCAGAGCAAGGTTATATGAGTCGATTGAATTCGTTTTTCAGAACGAGCGACGGCTTAGGATCTTTTTTGAAATCTGTTGTAATTAAGAAGGCGCGTACGCAGTAGTCAAAATGAAATCAATCGTTAGACGCGCGTGAAGTAAAAGTGCCCTTGGTAAGAGAGACAGCCGTAAACACTTGGTGCGGTGCGTGGGAGGGAAGTGGAATCGTATGATATGTAGAATCTAATAAGAGCGCCGTGGCAATAATGAGAGGCGATGCGACGACAGGGTGAATTGCACCGGCTCTGTGTGCGCGCGATCGTTTCCCTCACAATGGAAGTGTAAACTTTCTAGAGTAAACAGATGACCGGATGTCGAAGCCTATGGCCGTGAAGATTTTCCAATCCACAGAAACGATGCACGTACGTTGGAGCGATTTGGACAAGCAGGCGCCTGCTGTAAAACCCAGTAGGTTCACTAGTTTTCGTAATTCCAATTTGTACGATTATCCAAATTACGAGAAATACGTGTCTTTGTAAATTCAGGTGAGATCGACGCGCAAGGAGAAGATGCGAGTGTTACTCCAACGAATACGGATCTGTATCAAGCGCTCTTTCCTGCTTTGCATGTCAGTAAGCTTTGTGGCTTGCTACCGGTAACTTTCCAACGAGACGCTTCAAGAAGATATCAAGGACGCGTTAGTACTGTTGGAGTGATTTACAGGTAATGAGAGATATTCGGTAAATAAGTGGTTAGTCGTTCAGGTGGAACTTCGACTAGTTCGAAAGTTCAGGTTGCGACTGGCCGTTAATACTTAGTTTATGGAAACTGGTTGATTCGACGCGTTTAACGCGTTCACTGCCACGCTGATTTTCCATGCTTTGCCCATGGCGCCACACATTGTATTTTCTTTGTTTCTTTCTTTGTAACATTATATGATCTTTTAACCGTTTATTTTGAAAGTGGTGTAAGTCCATCTCAAAAAGGAAAATTAACTAGTTACAAATAAAAAGTTTACACTAAATAAATCATGAATTATGCGATTTCTCGTTTTTTTTTTTAACAAAATCGACTTACCCCACTTGCAAAGTAAACGGTCCATATACTTGATAAGCCAAATGCGTGATAGCAAAAACCTCATATCATCGTCATCTTCTTCTTCTTCTTCTTCTAGTGTAACTAATTTTGCTAAAGTTTCTTTATTCGCTTTCGAACAGCACTCTTCCCTTTTAAATTATGAATCCGATTAATGTAAAACGCAGGCGCCAGGTTCTATAAACGAGTGCCGACGTAATTGGCCGTTACTGTTGCACCGGTGATTGGAACACGATATCCGTGCGAAGGAAATCATTTTCTATATAGAAATCTGTTTAATACGCTTACTAATTCTGAGAATGATTGAAAACAATCTTTCTTGTTAATACTACCACGTATATCTTGTATTCTAAGAACCATTGTTTGATAATTCCTAATGATCATCTGCCGGCTCGTCATCACTGTTTTCATTCGTGTCAGCAGAGAACATAACCGAACACTTTAACATATGCATAACATCGTCTGGAATGGTTTTCACCTTTTTTTCTTTTTTATTTTGGAAATGACGCCTCAGTACGCTCTACGCGAGAACCCCCTGCTTTATGGCATGAGGTTTATGCAGTGCAGTACTAAACGAGCAATAAAAAGAGAAGTAGCAGATAGCAGCAGCTCGTTTTGCGATGAATTATAGACCATTGAATCGCTGTATCCACACTGTCAGATTCAAAACCAACCGAGGTCAATCCAACTTTTGGCCAACCAAGAAAAGTTTCAAAAATATTTTCGATTCTCATAATTAATTGATCACTAATTCTGTGTATGCTTCTACTGGCAGTTATTGGTGTATGAAAAACAAATTGACAAATGGATAAGCCAATTACTTATGCTAACAGTATCTACTGTTTAAGCCATAAAAAACAAAGCGCGACCACAGAATTTCACTTTGAAAGTTTCAACATTAACAATATTCTTACCACGACCGGTCTAATGACCGTTTTAAAAATTTCGATTAGAATTTCCTATACACGACGCACAGTGTGACAAAAAGCACTTTTTAGGGACAAAATTCTGCCTACGCCCTAATTCTGCATGGCTTGCAATGCATTTTATTTTTAAATACTCGTGAAGGGTTTAACTTTGAGGTCTTACTGCTAAAAATTCGATCAAGGTGGATTAAAAGAGCCCCGATAAAATTCCAATCTCATAGCCCAAATCCTGAATTGTTGGCTGTTATTAGTTGATTGTCATACAAGAATTTCTATGAACTGAGGCCTCTCTACCACGAGTTGTAAACTACACGAGTTGTAACACTACAGTAAACGAGTTGTTAATAAGACATACTTTCTTTATGATATTCGGTAAATGTTCACAGTCTGGGATTGTTGAGTTTCCTGATCGGTATCGAAGCATGGGGTTTTTGGCGCGATCTCAGAGACGGATGGGAGAACAGTACGAGATTGAAATCTCTCACGGCCGTGATCGTCACTTGCACCGATGTTCTAGGGGTGGTAATTTTAACCGCGGTCGCCATATTGCGCTCACCTTTTCGATGGAAACATTTGCAGATAGTTATGGACAAGTTGGTCGAGGTAAATTAACGCGTTAAGGGGCAACGGTACTAAAGCCAAGCTAGCTGGCCAACTAATAGGAATCGCGGAAATTCACACGAGTTTTGATGCGTATTTACTCTCTTATATTACATTATTTTTCAACGAGTCGCGTACATATCGAAAGTTTGAAGCTTCGAGCAGGGAGAAAGACGCTCGTGTGGACGGTAAATGAGTAATTGCAGTTGAAAGAAGCAGCGGTCACTTTAGCTGTCAGTGTCAATCCAGTATGACCGCTCTTACGACTACATTACGCTGCACTCGACTGGAATTACTCATTTACCATTGCTTGATCCTTTCATATGATCATCTTCGACCGTGCGCGAAGCTTCCACCTTTCGATAAGTATGCGATTCATTGACAAACAACGTAATATAAGAGACTAAGGCCCGGTTGCACGAGTCGAACTTAAAAATTAACTCTCACTTAAAGCCGAAATTCTGTTGCACGAGTCATCTCCTACAACGGACATTCGACTTCAAGTACGACTTAATTTTTAAGTTCAACTCGTGCAACTGGGTCTAAATACGTCCGAAAATTCGTGTTACCGTAAATTCCTACAACCTTGAACAAGTTAACAATTTTGAACAAATATTTTTATTTCAGTTTGTATGAGTACCTACCAAAGAAATGTCCATTCTATTTCATTATTTAAAAAAAAAGAAATGTCTTGTACCTGTCTTCTTTATACTTGCTTTATTGGCTTCATTTTATGTTTTTCTGGGATATCAAAGGTTTTCAAAAAATCTTTATTGCGTTAAAAATTATCTCTGGGTAGTTTCATCTTTTATACTCAATAAATGTGTTGGTTATCTAAGCTCCAACTTTGAACACGAATTAAAAAAATAAATATGTAAGCTCAATGTTTGTTTCAAAAAAATTAGGTCATTCTCTTGTATACCCTTGGATATGTGCCCCTATAATGTATACTTCCTTTTTTTTGTAAAAAATACTGCTGAAAAATACAGATGAATTGCAAAAATACTGTTAAAAATGTTCAAAGTTGTAAGAGTTTACGGTAATTTCCGCGCTTCTTAGTTGTTGGCGAGCTAGCTACCCTCGAGTACCATTGTCCTTTAATACTAGATTTACCGAACATTTTTTATAAACACGACATCCCATTTGAACCAGTCAAATTGACTGGTTTCGGTAAATCTAGTGTTAACGCAGATGTTCACGAGCGGACGTATATTTTAATAGTTGGCCAACCGCACGGGTAGATCTCCCACTTTGAACTTAGCAACGCGTTTTCCTTTCTCCGTTATTATCAGTTATTTTTGACCTGGAGTTCTTCACAACTAATTGCATAGTTTTTCCGCGTTTAGAAAGTACAGTGTATGATAAAATCCGCTGGTTTAGTGGTGTTAATTTAACAGTGTTACTTAAAAAAAGAAAAAAACGTATATTCGCTATGGCGCGTACGGTTGGCTAACAATGAGTGTTTAATTCGCTGGGGACTGGAGAGGTTTGAAGTCTCGAAAATTCGCTCGTGCTTAACACTAGAACTACCAAGGGGGTCAAAATGACTGGTCAACAAAAGAAGCTTCCATATTAAAACAAAAGTAAATGGCAGCTCAGTGATAAAATAAACGCTCTCTCTGTTAAAATGAGTGGTCAAGAAAAGAAGTTTCCATACGTAAACGAAAATTGGTAGTTCTAATGTTAAAAAGAAATTCTTGTGAAAAATTCACGCACTCGGTCATTCTGACTGGTCGGTACTTCTAGTGTTAAGTGCATATAACCAAGCCCCGAATTGATACAAATTACTTTTATTATTAAGAGTATCAATTGGAATATTACAAAGTTATAAAGTGCACCGAGGGTTCAATAATATGGGCGTTCCAATGTGACGCGGCAAAGTATCACGATTCCCGTTGACGGATGCACATTCTCAGAAATTCTAGGAATATCTTTCATTCTTAGGCTACCCTCTAATTAGTTATACCTAAACAATTAAAAGTAAACATCAAATTAACAGAATGGCGCCCGAAAATCACGAAATCTCAGTTTGAATAAAGATATTTCTCATTATAGAAATGGTAACAATATCTTTTTCCAATCTGATTTTTATGTATAATTCGTGCCATAGTGTTTTACAACTTCGGTATAAATTTCCAACTGATATCAAAATTTGAAATCCATTCGAGGCTTTGTTATAAACAGGTAGGGAGGAGTGAATTTTCCAAAACTCGAACCTCCCTTGTTCGCTTTAACGCATTACTATCCAAGGGGACATTTTCGAGTCGATTGGTTTTTGGCTCAGAAAAGTAATAAAATCACATGAAAACTAGCAGCAAAATATGCTTTCCCATTAAAAAAAGAAGAAACAAAGAAACATGACCTTTCAGAATCTGAAGTGATAATTTTTGAATTATCAGCCGGCAATTAAATGTAGCGGCTGAAAGTGGGCAAAAATATTTTCGACAAGTGCGAGCTTCTTACCGTAGAGACAACGTCGAAATATTTTGTCCAGTGCTATCGTGGACAATTGAATCGACAAAGTTCATCGTGAAGTTATCGAACGACGACACGAAACTTGTTCTTTCGAATTGCTTGTATTATTGTCAATCTTGCTCCCACGATTATTCATAAAATATCCATAGAATATAAAGAAGTACTATTTACAAGCAGTGGCCTCAGATCGGCGAGACAATGTTAAAACTAACGAGAATGGTGTATGTACAATCGCAGTTGAAAAAATCAAGTCTTGTATCCTCATTCCATAAGTTCAATAACGTACGCGCATGGATGCAAACCCAACGTATCGAAAGAAAATACAGTGATAGCCAGATAATGTGCGCCCCTTGAATCGGTTGAAAAGTAGAATCGGTAAGCATGCTTATCATTGGATAACTTTTTCGAAGATTCTCCACTGGAAAAAGCTCATAGTTGACGAAAAGATTCTTGTCGACTTCGAGACGCTGTATTTAATTGTCAATTAATAATGCGAAAAGTAGTACTTCCGATTCTGGGAGAGCAGATTTCTTTACGTGGAAAAGCATACTTTTATTCGTGAATGCAGAATGCGTTAAAATGTGCTAGGCGCGAAGATTCGCATGCCACCTCGTCCCCGGTGACATGATTAAAATGAATAATGCAAGCGCGCATTGTGAACTATAGTCGTAAATTTGACTTTCGCAAATTAAATGAATTTGTAATGCTACAATGTTGTACGCGACAATAGACGGACGATAAGCTGGGCATTGTCGCGCCGAAGAAGACTCGCCGATTTGCGATTCTGATAACGGTCGGCATCTTAGTTTACCTTCTTACCGCTGCGAGCTTTGACACCTACTTCTGGGAGTTTGAATCGAAATTCAGGAACAAGAGAAACGACAAAGGAGCGATCAATTACGCGCCCTTATATCCGATGTACATGGTGATCATCGTAATGGAAATCCAATATGCACTCAGTACTTATAACATTGCCCAGAGGTTCGCCCGGCTGAACGCGAGTCTGGAGAATATTCTGAAAACTGGAAGAATTACGGAACACTTGAAAAGGGATCTCGGGCTTGGTGGGTATTTATAAAGAATTTAATGTCAGATAAAGCAAGGTCGTCGTAATAATTTTAAACATCCTTCCACGCTTCGAATTACCGCCACGACTAATTTTATTTCGGCGATTGGCATCGCTCAGCTGCGAATCTCAAGGATCAGGTACAAATTGGTACTTTAATCGGGCATGATCTGGAAGGAACTCGAATGTTTCGCAAGTCGAAACTTATGGATTGGTATGCCGCCGCAAATGGTCAGCAGACAATCTTTTCTGTTTTTTTTGTTTAAAGAATAGAACCTAGTGAAACGCGCGAATGCCGTAGTGAGAAAAGAAACATTTTGCAGGTACGAAAAACTTTGCAGAGACTCTATCCGAACTGGTTACGATACATTCGAGTTTGTGCGACACCGTGACTTTTATAAACAGTGCCTTTGGCCTTGGAACGCTTACCGTTACTACCACGTGCCTATTGCACTTGATTATCACTCCGTATTTTCTGATAATGCAAACTGATGGAAACCGCGAGGTGATATTCTTCATTAATCAGGGTCTATGGGTAATTTGGCATGTGATGAGACTGCTTATAATAGTACAACCAACTTACGCCGCTAATACAGAAGTAAGCTCTAATTATTGTTGTCTTGTTTGTTATTGTTTCTTCGAAATTCACACTCCAGCATTTACCACGTTCTTAGACGCGCTCTTTCGTCGAGGAATGTTGTTCCTTACATTGTGACTTTTATAGGCAAAACAGACCGCAATTGTTGTTAGTCAATTACTGTCGGCGAATCCCGACGCGGAATCTAGGAAGCACTTAGAGGTCTTTTCGCTCCAATTGCTACATCGGCCTTTACAATTTTCAGCCCTAGGACTTTTTGCTTTGGACAGAGCGCTCATAACATCTGTGAGTATTAGCTTATCGGATCTAAACGGAAGAGAAACTGCACTCGCTTATTCTGTCACAATTTCAGATCGCAGGTGCCGTTACTACCTACCTTGTAATACTTATACAGTTTCAGAAAGCGGATGAGTCGAAAGGCGATGTGGATAACATTATAAAGAATGCTACTCAATTATGGAAAAACGCTTCGTCGCTAACTAATTTTACCGCTCTAAAAGCTTTAAATTTATAGTGCTTGGTAAAGCTTTTATGTCGACAAATGTGAATATTTACTCGCAAAGTTTTGACACAATGACAAAGTAGGTTGTTATTATTACTAGAAGGGATATGTTTCGTATTTAGACCTTGCACGCGATCTTTCGACAGAACGTTTCTGTGTACGTAAATCAATTATAAAGCGCATCGATATTCACACATTCACCCTACAAGATACAGCATCTTGTAGATCAAAATAAAGAGATTCTGGAGAAATGTAAATTTTATTTTTCCTCTATAATCTATATATAGTAACGGTCAGCTATTCGTAAATCTATAGTTAACAGTTTGTATCAACAGTGATTCGATTGAGTGTAAAAACATTAAGTATTTTTAAAAATTGTATTCTAGCCATGCGGCCTGTAAACAAGAATTAGTAATTGTTATGATGATTATTTTGAATGAAGTAAAAGCAAAGAAAACAGTTGTACAAATTACGGTGAGACAGGCATAACGTAGACGTAGAAAATCAATATCGTCTGTATGCAATTAGTTTTGCTCCAATTTTACACTTGTGAATGTTTACGGTAATACACATTTCGAAGAACGAGGGGATATCTGACAAAATATATAATACCATATAGACGCGGTAAGATATCATATTGACATTTAATATTCCAATTCTCATACACGCCGACAATATATAAATACAGATTTTCATACATAATCCAACTGCTAATTAGCGAATCGATTCGGTAACCAATTGATTAATTAGCAGTGTACCCCAAATAGTGCCTAAAACTAGACATCAGTCACAGCCTACCCAAAACGTGCCTCACCCTCATTCCGCTACCATATAATACCTAAAAACGGAAAAACTCGAAGTATTCCTTGTAACGAAGCCGGGAATCTTATCTCAAGTTACTCATAAGGTATGTACAACCTCGTATACTGACTCGCTTTCTCTCCGATGCTATACATTTCTTCGTACAAATGATTACTCTAGCAATAAATATTAGATCTCTTGAAGATCCTAACGCGTTGTCAACGCGTCTCATATATGTATACGATACAAAGTATGTATAAATCCAACACCGACGTTCACTTATCGAGGGGAACAGGTGACGATCGGCATTATTAAAAGTCGAAACCAAGGTATATTTTCCATCCGGTTTCAGAATTCTCAGTTCACCGTGCCTGCTGTCACGGACGGCTGTGTTTTCTGATGAGTAGCCTGCAACAAGTTGTCACAGCAAGTATCCTTAATCAGAGGTACGGTTCTTGATCTTTGGCACGTCACAGGCGTTTCAGAGTTCAGCGTAAGATCCGTCTCGTTTTCGACTTTGCTCTGGTGTCGAGTATTGCACTGACAAGGGCTCGTATGATGATGAAGACGCGAAAAACAGTCGATACATACTCTCACAGGATTGTAAAGCTGCTCACTAGGTAACGGGGTCGAATTCTCAGAACAGTCTGCGCAGAAAATTTTGCCGCAGCATCTGCAAAGATACACGTGATATTTTTTATGTGTTAACGATATAATCAATTTAAGCACAGGGATGCGCCAGTAGTGTGCGATATCTGTGTGCACTGCTTTAATCGACGTTTTAATACCAGTCTCCACCAACAAAAAAAAGACTGCTTGAAAACGTAGCGGTAAGTGAAAACGAAATTCGAAATTTATTAGCTATAAGTTTATTGAATAAAAAGCCGACGTTACAACAAAAATGTAATTTATT
Source organism: Tiphia femorata (assembly GCA_944319695.1). Classification (NCBI taxonomy): domain Eukaryota; kingdom Metazoa; phylum Arthropoda; class Insecta; order Hymenoptera; family Tiphiidae; genus Tiphia; species Tiphia femorata. The sequence continues at coordinate 12,037,436 of OX090902.1, forward strand.
TCGATATAATTAATGAATAATCATTTCTTTTTATTCCGAACCCGCCTGAAATCTTTGGCGTTACGTGCGCCGCACACATTGCACACTGTACCTTGCATTGAGACACGTTTTTCTTTCTATTGTACACATACGCGCGTAAACCTATGCATCGTATACCTGCAATGATGTTTACGTCGTCCAAGCCAAAACTCTGTATCACATCCCATACAACGATTGACGGCATGATCCGGAACCCATAATGTAGGTATTGTACCCAACTCTTCAACTGCTTCCCAAGACATATCGGACGGTAACGATTCACCATGATCTCCAACACTTCCTGTTGAGTCAGGTAAGGAGCCCTGCAAGCCAAAAAAAAATTTTCTGACAATACTGTAAATTTCAATATATATAAATATCAAATGCAATAGTGTATCTTAAGAAATTTACGGTTACTCGTAATATAACCTTTTGATAGGATTATCCAAAAAATAGTTGACAATACAACAAAGCAACATTATTTTGTATAAATGTTCAACTATTTTCAACAAGACAATTTCATACACATCAACAGTGGCTTGGATAAAAATCAAACTTGTCTCTTCGTAATCTTCGGTCAAATTTGTACATTATTTGGGATATTTAATAGGCGATCTATTGACTTTAGTTTTCGCATGTTCCGAAATAGGCTTTGTTCAAAACTAGGCTGTAAACAACGATGGGAAAGTGCATTATATACACATGTTAATGCTGATTTTACTTACAATGTCATCAATGCGATCTGTGTCTGCATTGTGATTGCATACTTGTTTGATTAAAGCTAATCTTGTTGTATGTAACTCTTTACGTAATGCTTCTTCCTTTAGCTGAAACAAAACATTATTGAAAATAAGGTACATAAAGAAGACACAATGAGACGACTATGTACACTACGTCTGAATAGTCTGGCTGGTCACTAAATAATTTGTATACCTTTTTTAAATTGTCGGCAACAGTTCATATTGCATTGGATAACGTTAGCTACACATTATGTACAGCGACAAATCTAATTTTTCAGTCTATGTACCTTATGTTCTACGATAATTTGTTGCACTCGCAACTGGACGTCACAATGTATGACAGGAAGACCATCAACATCGTCCAGCCTGTCAGGATTATCTAGTATTACGTCTTGATGGGTTGGAGAAGCTGGACATATGCTACTAGGAGTTCTTGATATCAGTGGGGCACTAGTGTCACTCACATCACTACCGTCGTTGTGGTTTCGATTACAAGAACAAGTATCCCGAGCTGTTGTACCCGTGTCGATCCATGGAGAAATAATATCCTGTGGTATATTTGCCTGTAATCTGAAAATTATTTAAATTACATATAAAATGTTCCTATATCAGCCCGTTTTGCAAGAAATATACAAAAATGTCTACTCATTCGATTACATACGGTTCTTTTTCTCCATTGGTAGTTGTAAGCAAAGAATCATTGTTAGGTATTAGCGTATCAGTTGAACTATCCACTGATGGATTAGCAGGAGAATCGCTAGATGGCTGAGTTGTAGCATATTGGTTCGCTTTACTGTCCGTCGATGAGCAATTTTCATCTACAGCTTGAAACTTGCTATCATCTACATTATTTATGATATTGTCTGATTCAGTCTCAAGTGTCAGAGAATCGAATTTCCTGAAACATTGCATCCTGTGATAGCACAAATATCTAACAATAATATTTCCGATCATTACTATAGCTTTGTAAATTGTACTTCTCTATTGAAATGCTAGGATCGCTGAGTCTGCGGTGAAGATAAGCTGCGTGATCTGGAGCATGAATAAGATCACCATAAGAGCGTGTCTTTGTCATCTGTCCCTGTGGTTCTTCATTTTCTGCACCCTCAATATCTATCATTGTTACTCTTTGCTTGTCGTCTCTAGTACCAAGTGAAGATTCCATAGACCCTGAATACACCTCGGTCCACAGCACAAGATCTCGTATATTACAGCTTGGCCACAGTACCTGTTAAAAACAGAGTATTACTGAAGATTATAAAAAAACTATACCCATTATACAACATTTTATATAACAAAAGGCAGCGGCAGGAATTTAATAAGATATGTATGTGCATTTCATACTTGGTTTTTTCTAGGTGAGTACAAGTGATTGACAAATGAGCTGGAGTTCAAAAAGCGCCAAACAGAAAAAGTACGTTCTCGTATTCTCAGTTGTAATCTTTCTTGCCTGGTATTACAGAGAAATGTACCAAACAACTGTGAATATGTATGTTGTGCTAACTTTACCTACAACATAGTTTACTTGTGTATATTATGTTGCATTTGCATTACTTTCCTTGTGCTTACTGCTGTAAATTTTTATTCATCTTACAAGATATGCAGGCGACATTTGAAACCTGCATTTAAACTGATGAATTAGCTGATGTACACAATCAAGCCATTGTAAAAATACTGGACAACGTTCATTTGGATCCTCACAACCAACTGTCTGTCCACAGCGGTCTGCAAATTTATGTCCAAAATCTAACCATTCCCTTTCACAGAGAATTTGGAACCCCTAAAGTAAGTAATGAATAATATTTATAACAATGGATACTAAATAAAAACAATTTATTCCTATATCAAACCAGATGTTTCACCTCTATAGTACGGTAGTATGGGTCAAGCAGAATCTGTGCTAAAGCAACAATTTGAGGTGTACGGTCCCAACCATCACTACAGTGGACTAATACTGGTCGACCGTCCCTTTCGATAGCAGACGCCACTGTTACTGCAGCTCGAAGGAGTCCAGACATGTGTTGTAACCATCTTGTTCCCTCTAGTAGACTTAACCAACTACAAAAGAAAATTCAGAATATCATAAGATAAAAATAAAAGCAGATTAAGTATGAAATCATAATTATCTACCCATATAGACACATTCATTATGCGGTACTTACTTTGGCTGATCTGCATCCGATGCACACAATTGTCTCACCGCATGAAAACTTTTTCGTATTGAGTGTATATTTGGTAGGTTCATAAATTGAATGTCACAACTTGGATAATACTCTGGGCATTCGCATCCGCCACCACGTGCTCTGTTTGCAACAGCTGTTGTGTAAGATCTGGCATCGACAATTAAAACTTTCTGCAAATAACAATCATTATTAAATGACTTGGTTAATTAGTCCTTACGAGTTTTATCTATCACTATATTATTCTATATTACTTGTAGACTTATAAATATAGTATATAGTGTTATTATATACTACATGTAAACTATTTTTGCAAATAATAAATTTCCTTACTTTTGTACTATTTGGAGCAATAGTGTCATCAATTGCATCGGGATAATCCACTGATGAATCAATGTTTGTAGATTCCCCTTTGTCAGATGAACACGCATCAACAAGAGCCTTTAATAAATTCTCATCTTCGTCGCTTCGCCAACCCAACCATCCGACTTCTGGTTGACTACTACGCGCTATGACAGCTCCATTATTGACATGTCTTAAAATAATCACACCAATAAATACAAAAGATACGATATGTAATAAAATCAGCGCCCCAACTAATATCGCACCTCCATACAACAGCAGGGATTCGCCTGGAGCTTCTAAATTTTGCGACAGCTTCTAAAAATGCATCGGTAATACGAGCAGGAACCAATAACTGTGGTGGATAAGATGGACACATTCGATAATCTTTGTTAATGTGGCTTATGCGCCATGAGCCATGTATGTTAAATCTTAAACGTTCCACCTGCAATACCGAAGACACAACAAAATATAATGCGTCCGTATAACTCTTACTACAATTAGCAATCACTCAAATTTACCTCAGAATTGAATGTTGAAATGTATGAACCATTATCTTTGCCAAGCCGAGGGTAGTCTTTGCCTTCTTCCATAGACCAGGCATAATATGCAAATGCAAATATATCCTCTATACTTTTCCGTGGGTAGGTTACTTTATGTAATCGTTTAAACCACTCCAAACAATGCTCATTAGTGGAAAATGCACAGCTAAAAGCATTACACGAGTAATCTATTTCGGACAATTCTTATCCCAGCAAGCAATATAAAATTGAAGTTATGCAACATTACAAGCTATAACAAAGAAAACTAATTATACCTCAACGAACGAGCATCTTTGCAACCAATGTGCAAGAAGAAGATTTCTTTGACTTCTAACTGTTCTATAAGACCCAGTGGTATGTTATAGCAAGCTTGACTTAATTGCAAATATAGCCTGTAATTTGAAAGTGCCAATACACCCTCAGAAGTACGCCCGAGTGCTACCACAGATTCGCCGCTTAAAGGTGTAAATGGAATTGTAAGCGTTTGATCTTCGCATTCAAAATGCGTATGTTTTGGGAACAACTCTGATGCGTGTAGGTGACAGATTGATTGTAAACTCGTTGGCTCCTCAGAACTCTCCATCTCCAATCTAGAGCAAACACAATATAGAACGAATGAATATAGGAATCTTCGTACAGAGCTATTAATGTCTATTGACATCCTGTCAATTGACTGTCATTAAACGTCATTGTTTAACGTATAATTTTTAATATTTACATCTCATACTCACTTAATGTGTAGCTGTAATAATAAGTGTCTCAACTCCTAGAAGAGAGAGTTTCTATCACCTGTAATACAGTTAAGAAGTACTAGTGTAATTTGGGATAAGTAAAAAATGCTTAAATGTGTATAAACATATTTAACTTTTGACAAGAACAATTATACATATTTCTGGACTCTACGTTGGTTTCATTGTAGTAAATTGCGTACGAGTGAACATTATATCATTAATATTTTGACAATTAACTAGGAAAATAATCACTCACATTATAGCACAAATTCTACAATACTATTTAAAAGACAGAGTTCACTTTCGCGCGTTAGAAAATGGTTTACTCGAACAGAAATAAATAAGACCCAAAAGGCCAATATACTCATTCATCTGCTTAATGTCATTATCATAGTTATCGGATAAAAAGATCAGATTAATGGCTTACTTCAGATATCTATATATATGTAGACATATGTATATACATGTACAGGACAAATATAAGCACCAAATTAGACAACAAGCTGGACAGAAGGTATGTACCATTCCAGTCATAAATTCTGCAATACACTCGAATTCTACTATTTCTGCACATCCAGTTGCAATGTGTCAAAGAGAAAACGTTAAACGGACAATCAAGCTTTGAAAACAAAACATTCTCCGAGAGTAAATATAGATCTTTGAAATTTAGAAAATCTCATTAATTCTACGATCACGTAGTGTCAAATTCGCGCATATTTCTTACGACAGTATATGCGAGACATGTAGTAGAGAATACTTGTGATTGCAGAAGTAAATGTTTAAGCGTCAAAGGTTCTCGCGAAAGTCATTCCTCCTGGCAAAAGACATCTTACTTTCGACGACGAAGTTTCTCCACGATGATCGATGTCCAAGCGTCCTGGCACTTCATGCAAAATCTATAAACGCTTATTTAACCACAAAGGACGCTAATGACATTTCTTGAAGGGGCACATTATCCTTATGGCAAAGCGTTGCCTGGCCTCGAGAAAACACGTAGATTGTTTAGCACATACAGGTAAAGAATAAACGGCTGCAACAAATCTCACGAGTACAACGCGATTAGTTCTCATTACGGTGGTTCATGAAAATGACCCACATGGTAAAACACGATCTCCATCGACTCGATTGAAATAACTTGCCATATACACCGGAGAAACTATCCCTCGCCTACCAAGTATTCACCTTCTATTCGATTTTCTTAAAAGAAACTCGTACGCACTCCTATGACTGACGTGAAAGGTGCACTGACAGATTCTCCTGTATATATTTCAAGGCTTGTTCTCACAAAAGGATCTTTTCTTCTATCTGCGACACACGTGACCAGATTCACAATATAAAACGCAATTGTATACTATCCTTAAAACCACTAATCGTCCTACCCTACCCGTCCTACTACACTAGCCTCAACTAGCCTGCACTAGCCTATGTCAATTTGGACTGGTAGTTTTTAGAAAACTGTTTACCTTTTCCAGATGTTTAAATAATATTACAATTTTGAGAAAATGTAAGCATATTTAACTTGAAAAGCAGCAACAAAATATATTAGAAAAGCATAACGGTTCTTGAACTTCAAAGAAAGCACCTGTTCGGCATCGCATTTTCACGTGTCTATGCTGTTTCTATGCACATTTAAATATAGGATAATGTCGTTGCATATTACAATTTATCCTTTGAATACGTTTTAAGTATCTTTCTTGTTAAATTTGTAAGATTATAGTGGTCGCATGCATTTTGTAAACGAATATAAGAATGCAGCAAAAAAATATATTAGAAAAGTAGTATTTGAACTTCAAAAAAAGCACCTGTTCAGTGCTCCAAAAAAGGCCCCATTCTCACGTGTTTACTGTTTCTGTACGCGAATATAGGATAAAGTCGTTGCATATTACAATTTATTCTTTGAATATGTTTTGAGTATCTTTCTAGTTAAATTTAGAAGATTATTTTGGTCGCGTGTATTTTGTAAACGAGGATATACAAGATGCTAAACTTGTACAGATTTTTGTTGCCATACATTTAATACCACCATTCGTAAAAGTAATTATGGATCAAGAAGTAATAATTGGAAATTAAATTTTGGGGATAATAACGTACAAGATTGGGGAACTAAAACATTCTGAACCATATTTCATTTCAATAACACTAGGGTTATTATTATTCTTACTGTTATTCATTGGTAAGCATATAAAAGTATTAAATCACATATTAATGATACAATGCCATTTTTTATACTGAGGAAGAAAAAAACGTTCAAGTGCACAACCTATCTATATATGGACAGATAGGTAAATGAACTAGAAAAAACCTATTGGACTTTCATCATTGCTTCCAAAAATTTGGGTTTTGCTGTAGTCTTCTTTCAAACGTCTCATACCAGTTTTGTATAGTAGATAATGGGACAAAATTCTCTGTTGGATTAGGTGTCATTTGTGCTTGCGTTACCGAAAAACTTGATATATAATTTAAAAAGCTCGTAAGCATTTTTTGAACAAACTCCAAAAACGAATTCGACGCACTCTCTGCAACTGTTGCTGCTTGTTGTTCGATTAAGACTAGGGGTTCCACAGAAACTCCAATTTGAGCGACGTGTGAAATTTTTCCAATCCCAAAAATGCCTAAATTGCTGTTTTCAAACTCATGATTTTTCTTCAACGTTGATATCTTGAAAATTGCAGATGGCTTGGCATTCGAGACATACCCCAAAAATTGCCAATTTGGTGGGGCATTTGCATCCGGCCAACTAAAATAGACTACAGAAAAGTATAAATTGCTAATGATGCTAATATTAAGGTTCTTTCTATTCACATATAGCATGTTTATTTTGCATGTCTTACCCGCACCACCCATACCATCTGGAAAAGGTATAGTACCCGTGAGGAAAACAACTATATGATTTATATCGTCGGCATCAGGTACTGTAATAAGGAATTGAGTTTCTGTAATTTGCTGGAAGTCCGTTTGCACCTAAAGAAAAATTGAATACGTTGAAACAATATCGTATACGGATTATACCATGAAATAAAGCATGTACATTAAAATAATAAACGAAAGAAGAAGAAAAGATACATTGTAAAGGTATTAAAAAAATCTGAAAAATTACGGTAAGATTTCACCAAATATAGTAATACGTGTTTCGAGAAAGAGATACTTACAAGACGGCCAGATACAATTATACCGAGCATGCTTGAATGATATCTAAATCATTCTATGAGATCACAATCGTCAAAGTATGCTCCAATAGTGATTATTAGCAGCATACATAAGTGTTTACACGACAATGTGCTGCAAGCAGCGGCAACCACCAGATTTCTATGTCAACCGGGAACCGCCGTTAAAAACGAAACTCCTGCAAGCCGCAAGATTGGAAACATCGCACATCGGTTGGCGAGAAACAATAATAATAAGAAATATTCAAGCGGATTTCCAGTGCAGTTCGAAGTACACTGCTTAGTTCAATAATCTGGCGCATATTGGCGCTTCGATCGATTTAGAGATTACAAATATTACGGCTGCTTCCCATTTCTAGATACGGTAACACGAGAAAGAAAGAGGTGGAAGCAGCAATACACATTTTTCAGTATTTTGCGTAATTTTGGAGTTTATGTATTTTTAACAACGTATATGCACGTAAACAATCTTCCCAATGTGGACTGTACACATATGGACTATCGGTAATCTATTTCCAGGTATTTGAACACATTACTTTATCGATTTAATGTTTTTCATACTGATATAACAGTCAGTATTTTAATAGATCGCATATATATTTTTCTAATAAGCAAACTGGTAAACCTGACGTGTATTTTGCGTTGTATACGTTAGTAATACTACATCGTTGAATCACGTATGCTGTGTCTCGGATATGAGAAAATATGTAAACATTTGACATTTCAGATAGAATGATAACCAGTACCTTTCTGTCCCTACGTGTATCAAATTATATTGGTTGTCAAATTTAATCATAAATGGTAAACGATACGATTTCATTTTTACTTCAATGATTTTGGAATAATTTAATATCAAGGTGATGTAACCTGTTCAATGTACAACTTGACAAATATTTTATTTTGTAGAGTCATCGCATCGTTTGGAATAGTAATACATATAAAAGAGTAAAATTTGAAAAGGGCAAACATGACGGACGACATGTTGAGTGCGGATATTTGCAGAGTTTGTAGATCCGAAGGTCTTGCGGATAGACCACTTTTCCATCCATGCATTTGTACAGGAAGTATCAAATGGATCCATCAAGAGTGTCTGGTCCAATGGATGCGTTATTCGCGCAAAGAATACTGTGAACTTTGTGGTTACCGTTTCTCCTTCACACCAATTTATAGTCCAGATATGCCACGTCGATTACCATTAAGGGATGTCATTGGAGGCTTATTTTCTAGTATTGTGACAGCAGTAAAATATTGGCTGCATTATACATTAGTAGCTATGGCATGGTTAGGTATTGTTCCACTGACTGCTTGTCGCACATACAGAGCTTTATTTAGCGGTCCTTTGGACTTAGTTCGGGTAACTAAAATATTCATTTAATCATTCAAATTTGCCGCAGAACAATAATGCTCTTTCATAATGTTAATTAAGTATGTGGTATTCAAGACTTAACAAAGTATTATTTTCCCTTCACTTTCAGATAATGTCATTGCCGATGGATATGCTCTCTGCTGAAAATCTTTCGTCGGATGTATTTCACGGTTGTTTTGTTGTGACTTGTACTCTTTTTGCATTTATTGGCTTAGTGTGGTTGCGCGAGCAAATTCTACACGCAGGTGGACCTGATTGGCTTGAAAGAGGTAATGTACAACTACCACCAGTTGACAATCCGCCACAAGGAGGGGCACAAGCACCACAAATTGAAGAAAATCAAGTCATTCGGCAACAAGTTCAAGACAATAATAATATACCTCCTTTCGTTGACGACCCACCTGTTCCTATAGAAGAAGAAGAAGCACACGAAGGTAATAATAATCTTAAATGACTTATAAGCGTATGGCTGAAATTATGTTCGCGTATTACAGCAATTTTGGAAGGTCATCCTTTATACCATCAAGTAGCTGAAAATAATTTACCAAATAATATTGAAGTGGGTGAACCGGAGGAACAGGTCAGAGAACGTGAAGTGCCTAGAGACGAAATTGGTATAGACGGTGCCCAACAAAATCCATTTGTCAGAGAAGGTGATCAACAAAATCCGTTTGTTGGCGAAGGCGATCAACAAAATCCATTCGTTGGAGAGGGCTGGAGAGGGCAAGTTCAAGGGCAGGCCCATGGCGAAGCCGAAGAAGCAAATTGGAACCCTATGGAATGGGATAGACCAGCGGAAGAATTGACTTGGGAACGTCTTCTTGGGTTGGATGGTTCTCTAGTGTTTTTGGAACATGTCTTTTGGGTTGTGTCATTGAATACATTATTTATTATGGTAAGTTCATTTATCCAGCTGCTTATTCTTCTTTATGACATCGTATTGTTTTCAGGTATTTGCTTTTTGCCCATATCACATAGGGCATTTTGCAATCGCGGGATTAGGATTACAAGAACACGCTGCAGCATCTCATTTTGAAGGCCTTGTAACTACATTATGCGGTTACTGTGTTATAGGGGTTGGATTAGTAGTTTTCCATACACTTGCTGCCCTGTTAGGTTTTCAACGTTCTCAACAAATTTTAGGACTTTGCTATGTCATAGTAAAGGTTTCTTTGTTATCTGTAGTTGAAATAGGTGTACTTCCATTAGTCTGCGGATGGTGGTTAGATATTTGCTCATTGGCAATGTTTGATGCTACCCTCCGAGATAGAGAATCTTCATTTAGATTAGCTCCGGGTACATCAATGTTTATTCATTGGTTGGTTGGAATGATCTATATATACTACTTCGCTTCATTCATACTTCTTTTACGGGAAGTACTACGACCAGGAGTACTTTGGTTTTTGAGAAATTTGAACGACCCTGATTTTTCTCCTATTCAAGAAATGATACATCTTCCAATTTTGAGACACGTAAGGCGACTTGTAGCCTCAGCTGTTATATTTGGAACAGCTATTTTATTATTACTATGGTTACCAGTGAAGCTTCTAAGATGGGCATGGCCAGGATTTTTACCTTATACCGTTACGGTTCAAAGCGACGTGCAGGTAAGTAACCTTTTCGATATTTATCGCAGATGTAAAATATCCTTGCATTGTTTTAATTCCCATGTGTTCGTTATACATTTAATTACTTTTTTGCTTACAGATGAGTGAACTATCCTTGGAACTACTTTTACTGCAAGTAATACTTCCTGCTCTGCTTGAACAGTCACACACACGAACATGGCTGAAAGCTCTAATAAGGGGTTGGTGCAGGGTAGTAGCGTGGTTGCTAGATCTTGAATCGTACCTTCTGAGAGATCAGACAGATGAACCAGGGCCAGCCGATGTAGAAGAGCCGCAGCATCCAGACTTAGGTGTCGCTCATCAAGCTTTGTTCCATAGAGAAGGACCAACAGGTTTTCAACCATATATCAGGCCACGATGGTTTGCTGCTCGATTAATAGGACTTTTGCTCTGCGTCTGTGTATCTCTTGTTATTGCCAGTCTATTTGCTATGACACTTCCTGCTTGGCTTGGACGTAGAGTAATGGCTCTGTGGATGGCTGGAGTTCCTGCACCATCGCCACCTGTGTTACCACCCACATTGACAGGCAGCGGTAAGTTTCCAAATTATGTTAACAAAATACATTTTGACAACAGATTTCACAGTTGTAATGAGCAAATCCTAAAAATGATTTGTCAAATTTCCTTTCCAGACGGAGGTGAAAGTGTAATTACATTGCCTGGAAGAGTCCATGAAGTATATACAGTTGCCTGTGGAACATATGTTTGTTGGGCTGCTGCACGCGGATTAGCATTAGCCTTCTCTTGGCTTCCACGTGGTCGCAGAGCTATATTGGACAGAATTAAGCATTGGGCAATTTTAGGTGTCAAGGCGTCCGTTGCATTTGTTCTTCTTGTTGGAGTTATTCCACTCTTATTTGGACTCCTGCTTGAATTAGTGGTTGTGGTACCATTACGCGTACCATTGGAACAAAATCCGATTCTTTTTATTTGGCAGGACTGGGCTTTAGGAGTGTTGTACACAAAAATTGCTACTGCTGTGACAATGATGGGACCTGATTGGAGAATTCGTTTAGCAATTGAGCGTGCATATAATGATGGTATGAGAGAAATGGACTTAAAGTTTGTTGTTACAGAATTGGCAGCGCCAGTTATATGCTGCTTTGGTCTTGCACTCGCCGTTCCTTATGCCGTGGCCTATGGAATCATTCCTCTTGTTGTTACAAATCTTCAAACACAAATTCTTATTGCAAGACGATTGTACCCGTTTCTGCTTTTAGTGAGTTTAGTTTGCGTAGTTGTTTGTTTTCAGATACGCCAGTTTAAGAAGCTATATGAGCACATTAAAAATGATAAATATCTTGTGGGTCAAAGGCTTGTGAATTATGAACATCGCAATAAGTCACAACCACAACAACAGTCACAGCGATCGAGCTAACATTATGAATATGCATAATTACACTACTAGGGTGAAAGATGATTTAGGATAGCTTCGTGTACATTCTTTAACATGTTCAACTATGACGATTAATAACTTACTTTAATTATGGTTTAATTCCTAATATTATAATTTATTGATGTAAGTGATATTGAATAAATCAAAAAGACTGTTACCCAATGTATCGCTTTTTAGTTTGATACATTGTAAATAAGTATCACATTTTTTACCTCACAATCAGTGGCAAATGTACTAATTTATCAACGATTATACATATATACATATATATTTATACAAATAATTAACAAACATAATCTAGATACTGATTAGAGATTAAAAGGTTTTACATTTACGTAGTTGAACAATACTAGAAGTACACTTAATATTAATGGAAAATGTACAAATTTAACCAGAATCTTATATACCGGTTATGGTTTAAACAAGCAAAAAATGGAATTATACTTATATTTAATGCAACAGAAATTCATAGTAATAAACAAACTATTTATTTTGTAATTTAATGTACACTATAGATTTGTAGCAGAATACACATATAATTTCAAGATGAGTTTGGCAAATACAACCAACAGTAGGTATAGGCACATCTTTATTTTATTCTAAAGGATGAATGCTGTATACTTTTAATGACTAGAACATTGACAATGTTCTATAGTGATAAATATTGCACCTTCTCGTATATGTAATGTGAATAAAAATATTATATTAAATTGTTGTAGTATATTTATTATCAGGATTGCAGAATATCTATAATAATATGTCATTAAACAAGTCAAATAACAATTGGTTTATAAACAAACAATTTATATAATTATTAAGATCTTTCTGATTTGCGATGAAGTTGGTATAGTAGACGTATAGTATGTATAACGAAAAGCAAACGCATGATATTGTCGAAATAGACACTGTACTGTTTTATAAAATGAAATACTAATATTTGACAGTGTATCGATAACATTTTCTTTATACGTAAGTATAATAAATGGGAGAATAATACATCCTTCATATTACAAAAATACGTTTATTTAACAAAACACTTTCTTCATAATGCAGTATATTAAACATAAATCAATCTACTAATACCTGTGAATTCAAAGATGGACAAATGTGTAATTATTCACAGTTGAAATACCATATGTAGCTAGAATAAATATATCGCATACTAATTGGATGCCACAATAAAAAAATATTGTACTGTATAAATACTGTATTTTTCATTACGATACAGTTAACAACCCAGTTAACCCCCCTTTGTACAGTGACAGTAAATATCCATGAGTATGTGTCACGTTGAATTACGCATATAAATTCTTTCTACAAGATCATTGTTCCTTTTTATGTACAAACTTTGACTTCTATATTTTATGATATTCCACGATTGATGCATGTATAAAATAGTTCACTTGTATATTTATAAAACATATATTACAAATATAATACTGGTATAGTAGTATTGTTCATGGGTGTGGTGGTAAAATGGTGCCGTTCAATTGTAACATATCGGGATGTTTTTCAAGCCTTACATATAAAATAGTAAAAACATCGATGACCTAAAATAACAAAACTATAGCATGGATAATTATTTTATTCCCACATTTTGAGCATAAACACAAAGAATATGGGAAGTATGCTTACATACGTGTAATTCATATTTTATTATTATTGTTATTAATTACCTGTGTCAATGAAAGTTTATGCCATTTGAGAGTCACACTTGGCACAGAGTTTTCAGTTGAGTACTCAAAACTTACATTTTCCATGTCTGCGAAGTACACTCGTATTTTTAATCCAACCTGACAAAGAATAAGATCTACACTGCGTTCTTTTATGTCTGATGCAATAGCAATAGTGTTTATTGGTCCCTTCAAACTTAGCAGGTGTGTGAAATATAATTCATTACACTGTTCTTGAGCAAGTTTTGCACAATATTTCTTCCAATTACAATTTGTTGCAAGCCTGATATTCATTACATAAAAACCATACTTTGAATTAGTACAATATACATATTTTCATTAGTCCTGTACATAATATAAGTGGTAAAGAAATATTTGTATTTACTTGGAGCATAATTTAGCACTCCAGTCTTCTGGTAGAGGTGAATTTTGAATGGTAGCATAAAGTAATCTATGAACAATGCAATCCGAATATCTTCGCATCGGAGAAGTGAAGTGTGTATAAAAGGATACATTGAGTGCATAGTGCTTCAATTCATCCACTCTAGACACAGCAGATGCACACACATACTTTGCACGCTGAAATATATAATATACTATTACTGTCTTTATATAATTTACATTGTTAATTATAATTTGAAGTATTACTTAGGTTCTACTTATTTACCAAAATAAGAGAGCTAAAGTGTAGTATCAGAAGGATTGTATAATAGAAAAGACATGTTAACTCTAGCTGAATGTGTAATACGTAATACAATTAATGATTGATATCATACATTATGTAAACATGTAGATAAAAAAAATGTTAACTCCTTATTAAAGATTTATGATCTCAAGGACATAAGAGATTTGTTTTAGAAATTTCTTATTTCATAAGTTATGCTACATCTTATACAAAAATAGGAATTAAGAATTCTGCACGACTGTTACAAAGCATGAATCAAATAATAGACATGTTGCAAGATTATCAAAATTATTTACTTACATTCATTGCCTTTGAACAAAGATTATTGATGACAATCATTCTGTACTTCGTCAAATGTTTTATTAGATCGGACTCATTGTCCGAAATTAATTGATAACTTTTCAAGCTGTCATGGAGACTTTTAGATGATTCAATACTTAAATGCACACCAAAGTTCTGAAGGGTATCTTGCACTCCGAGAAGGATGCGTTCTGAAGGAGGTGTATGATTACGTAATAACGCTGTCTCAGGAATAAGTCTATATAAGTGCGTGGCAACGGTTGTGTTAGCTAATAGCATAAATTCTTCTATAAGACTGAAATAATAAATTTTGTGCTTTAAAGAATATGCATGTGACTAATATTATTGAGTAAATAAAAACGGACAAGTAAATATAAGTAGAATGTACCTATTACTTTCTTTACGTTCTTCAGTGCTATAAGATATAGGCAATCTTGAGTCTTTGTCAATAGCTATTTGCAGCTTTGGCTGCTCTATTTGCAATGCACCATTGCTAAATCGCCTATTGCGCATTTGTGCAGATAATTTATATAAATTCTTTACTATTTCAGACAGTTGAGAGGCTGTATAGTTTCCCATTATTTTAAGAGTCTTATCATGCTCGTTCGTAATTGGATTTATAATCATATTTTGTGCCTGCTCATAGGCCATTTGACAACACGAATTAATTATCGTCTTTGCAAAACGATGTGTAATAATTCTAGCATCCGTTGTCATTTCCCATATCACTGAGAAAGTTAATTTATCTTCTCCAGGTAATAATGAACACAATTGACATAATGGCTTTGGCAACATGTGGTATACGTCAGCTGTCAAATAAACAGTGGTAGCACGTTTAGAAATTTCAGTATCCAACGGAGAACCATACTTTAAATAGTGCGAAACATCTGCAATATGTACTCCAATCTACAAATTCAGTTGTTAAAAAGAAAATTAAAGCATTAAATAAAACCATATGAGACATATAATTCAACTACTTCATAATTTCCATTGTCCAGAATTTGACAAGAAACAGCATCATCTAAATCAGCAGCTGTCGCGGGATCTATTGTAAAAGTACATTTTCCTCTCCAATCTTCTCTATCCTTCATGTCTGCACTAGTTAATGTATAGTCCCCGGTTGGTACATCCTTCATTAAATTTTCATTGTAAGGTGTAACGTTCAAATCATTTTCAAGTAATATAGCATTAATTTCAACCTTGAGGTCACCAGAATTGCCAACTATTGTATTTATTTTCCTATAATGCAATAGATTTGTTAAATATAGATGCGATGATAGTACATTTAAAAAAAGTATGCATTTACCCATAAGCGCTATTTGGCTTTTTCCAATAGATAAGTTCAGCCAAAAATACTACATTTTCATATAAAGCTGGTTGATGGAGACATAAGCTATTAAGTACAGAATCGTATATTAGAAGTATCGGAAACCTGCGATCTCTTGGATAAAATACTGCCTGAGAACCTCTTTGCTTTAAAGAACCAATTGCTTTCCTTGAATGTACTTTGTCCAAGATACATACAATGGTACCAGTCTTTTGTGTACCCGCTTGCCAATGTCTTTCATCGTGTATTTTGGCTACTACGAAATCGCCTTCGAGAGCACGATTTCTATCTCGGAATCCAACAATTAGTAAATCAGCATCTCCATTAGAAACAGATACATATGCATGCTTATGAAATTTGGGGTTGATGCGAAGATATCCTTCTACATATTCCGGATTTTTGGAATCTTGCTGTTGTAAAAGCTCTTTAACTTCTGCTTGGGTAAGGCCATTTGGGAAGCTCAAATGTGTCATTTTTACTTTTCCTTCTCCTGATTCAACTTCCTTTGTTGTCTCAACACATTGCTTCAAGCCACATTCTTCGACCGCAATACTCCGATTATCCTTACTACGTATATGTTTTCCAAATTTCACCGATACCATGTCCCTTTTAATTTGCCGTTGTCCATACTGCTGTTTCTGCGTAAGAATTCAATTAAGACATTACTAAGGCTTTTGCATTTTTCAACATATCCAGGCAACGTATACTAATAAATAACTATGAAATAAATAAAACTACAAAATTAATTATAAAATTATGTAAATGACAGAGTTTAATTTCATCAACGGCTTATTCAGAAGTACGATATACTTTCTTATATTATACAAACGAGCATTATTGTAATATATACACCATCTGGGTTTACTTGTCACCCTACCTGCTTCAAATGTCTTTGGCTAGCTCGCATTTGGTTTGAGGATGTCCACTCACTACGATCTTTTTTCAGCATTTCTTTACACACGTCTTTTGCGAAACATTTTTTTTTACACTTATTCTTGGAAGAAATTTTTAAATTCTCTATGTTCTCTATTAATAAGTCTGTGCTAGCTTGCATGGCTGTTGCACGTTTTACTTTTCTAGATAGCTTATTCTCCTTAGAACCTGGGGAATCCAGGTTCAATTTGATGATTAAACTTTTCTCTTTATCTACACTGGAGCTTGTCCGATTTCCACGAGAACCGCGACGGCGTCTCTTATCAACGATATTCTTTGATGAAATTTCCGACATGACGCCGTAAAAGTTATATAATATAAGTATAAATTACTTATAAAATTACACTTTATCAAAATTGTACAATAACTGAAATAATAAATTGCAATAAATAAAGTATCAATCCAAATATGTCGCCTGATACGTAAGTTTCATATTGGACGTTTTACAGTCTATTACTATAAAACGAAATTAATCTGCACTATATTCGCTTCATGCAAAAAGATGTATACATATACACACATAAATATGATAAACTTGTGCTTCCTCTCAAAAGGAGTAAAAATCACCTGAGTGTTTCACAGCCTTTTAACATCACTGATCGCAAGATGTAAATATAAATATATGTAGAGCATAGAGAGCATATGTAAACGTAGATTCACCAAGGATCATCAGGATTACTGCAAAAAGATAACTTTCATACGATTGGTTATCGAGCATACGGCGCATTTACGATTGGGAAAATTCATTGACTCGACAAAAACGTTCCATCCCATGTTGCATCATTATTCCGCCCATAAGTGCAATTATATAATAATCAGCGATATCTTTTGTCAACAATTATCTACTACAATAAAATACGTACACGTGACTTCTCAAATAATGACCAGTTTATGGAAATTATAACTAGACATAGGTATTTTCTTTATATACCATTGGTAGCTTCCAGCTGCCGCCTACTTTATCGGCTCGTGGTGCTCGATGGCTGAACAGATTGTGGACTAGTTGTTTGACCGAGGGGCAGGTAGGTAGGCCGAGGTAGGCGGGTAAAGTGCGAAACGCCGTGGAGCACTAGTGAACGCAGAGTGTATTCGATCGGCTGGCAAGGGTTGCAGTTGCACCAAGTTGCACGCGCAGTCGAGCAAGTGGCTTGGCCAGGTGTGATTCGAGTAGAGTGCCTGGACGAGCTTTTCAACTATACCGAGATCATTTAATTGTGTATGAAACTATTGGCACGAAGATGTTTCACGTAAGAAGATTAACGAGGTCCTCGATAGCTCTGAAACAGGTGCCTGGCAATGACATCATCCAAAATGTGCTAGTTCGGGCCGTTCCAGCTATTCAGAGCAGGGGATACGCGGATCACCAAATTCCAGAACGTTTGAAAGATGTGCCTACGGCTCCGAATCCCAAGTTCTTCGACATGGTCGAATATTTTTTCCACCGTGCCTGCCAGATCGTCGAGGACCAGTTGGTTGAAGATATCGGCAAGCGTTCCAGGGTGAGCGTAGAGGAGCGTAAGAAAAAGGTTAAAGGTATCCTGATGCTCATGCAGCCATGTGACCATATCCTTGAAACATCATTCCCATTGCGACGTGACTCTGGTGACTACGAAATGATCATTGGTTATCGCGCTCAACACTCTACGCATCGTACGCCATGTAAAGGAGGTAATGTCATTATCTGAGTAAATAGTATAAGATTGTTTTTTTCTCGCTCACCTATTGCGCCTACTTGACACATCTTGAGATTTCGATAGTTCAACAATCTATGTACAATCGTTAGAGCTGTGCTTCTTTTATCGATTTTTTTATACGAGCAAATGATTTTCGTTCTTTTAACTTGTAGCTTACCCGGTATTATTAGGTTCGATATTAAAGCTGGCCGTGTTTAGAATTTTGTAAAGCTGAGGGATATTGTTTGTGAGCTAACTCGCGCGTGTAACGTTGATATTACGACACATTTTAAGGGGTACTAAATTCTCGAAATTTAGTATCCTTTAAAATGGAAATCCTTCGAAAGGCTCCTCGGTTCTTACTTAGTGTTAAAAATGGGGACATTAGACTACCGGAGAGTATGCAAGAAATTAATTGATTATCATCTTTTAAGAGAGATACTCTATCTTTCATGCACTGCATATCTGATTTAAGTATCGCTCACATCGTCACAACGACCTTTCTTTACAAGGTCAGGGTCCTCTAATAAAAATTCATTCTTTTCCTTAAGAATTAATACGAACGAGGATGCCGAGTGAAAAAGAAATTTGGCCAGAACTGATAGTAATCCGTGTGTCACTCTTTCTCTATTATAAATACAATACTATTTTAAGCACGACCCTCGTATTACACGCAGGCGCGCGATAGATAACGAATAATAACTTCCTTCAGGAGCCTATAACAACATTGGCTCCAAATCCTAACGTACCCCTACTGCATTCGCCGTAATTTTCTCGCGTTACTTTTACGTATTCGTTACGTATACACGAGCAGAATCCTGACACTTACGAGAATTTTATGGCTTCGCTAGTTGCGAAGCAGTTTTAGCCTCGATACTGAAGGAAGGCCGAATAATTCGCAAGATGGAAGAAGGTGCAGGGTTAGAAGAATTTCATTTGAAAAATGTACAGCTAGGTGGCGAAGTATCGAGAACGAATCTTGCGCTTTGGTCGATCTCTCGTCTCTCGTTTTTCTCTCTACTTCTTTTATCGACGTAGCCCGTATCCACCATGACGGCATTAATCGAATTATGACCGTTACGTGTTACGTGTTAGTGGGTCCCTCGTGGACGAGATGCAGGGAACGAGACGCGCTTGTAGAGCGCCTTTAGATTCTTTAACGAGGAATTTGTAAAGAAGATTGTGATTTAGTACCACGTGACAATCTGGAAGTGCGCTATTAAAAAATTTCAATCGGATCACTGCGAGCACGGTAGTAACATGTGCTCGTACTTCGTTGAACAGATTACTCACAAGTCCCGTGTTCTCCAGCGATTATGTGATTTCACGAGGCCCGTTCTAAAAGTAGCATCTGTCCAGATAAAAAAGGCGTTACCTTTACTTGCGTCACATACGACACACCTTTGTCGCACTCGCCATCTCCAGGGTGTACTCTTGCTTCTCGTATTTCTTTCTAAGAAACATTCTTTCTTACGACGCTCGTAATTGTCGTTTCTCTATTAACCCATGTGCGACTGCTCGGAAGTCAATCATAATTCCTTCATTTATCCGTTATCGACTGAGAAACGTCACTTATGTTAGTGTCAGTTGACCAGCATGAAGTTACGTACGGCAAGTCGGACGATAAAGTTGCTTTAATAAACGACGATATTTATTTTCAAGCTGTGTTTGCGTTTAGAATTTTTTGAAATGGGTTTCGCATTTAGTCGTTTGTGTTGTTCGTGACGCGCCACAAATTGATGGCTACAGTTCATTAATTTCTCTTTTGATTTTTTTTTTAATTGTATTTAACGAGGCGCCTCTTTACATTTACAATCTTGGCTTATATTCTCGCGGTGGCATATCCGAAGATGTACAGATTCTGCCACTAATTTACCGCGTTATCAAGATTGAGTTATTTCTATCTCGCTTCCTCTTAAAGGGTATGACCAGTGTAACCAGGTGCAAAAATAAGCGCTTCTCAATAAGCGTGAACTGCCGAAGAACTCAGGAAGCTACAGACTTACTATTTGACATTTTATTTTAGGGTCTTATGAGGATTCGAAAAATGCACAAGAGGAGAATAGTTAATAATGAAATTGTCATTTATTAAACGTAGTGTTTCGTATTGCACTGTCTACTCTTGTCAACGATTCCTCCATATTGAATGACCCGATCAAAATATACATGTATTACTAAAATATATTGTACTACCTAATCATTGACTGAACCGTTTGTAAATTTGGTGAGATGTGCATGACAAAAAGATGGTTGAATGTCTATTATCAATTTTCGCAAAAGTCGTCAGTGAATGCTTAGGAAATACAATATGCCTTAGTAATACAGTCTGTAAAGTAAGAGCGTGTACGGGTTAATGGGCAGAAAAATTTATTTTTAATGATTTTTAAGTACATGGATTTGTTGTACTCCACGAGAAGAAAAATGCTATACCATTAATAATGAGTCCAGTCACCACCGGCATTGATAATTGCTTGGCATCTCCGAGGCATACTTTCCACTAAATTGACTGCGTATTCGTTCGGTAAAGACCTCCAAATCAGACGAATTTGTCGTGTCAGCTGCTTCAAAGTGCACACTCTTTTTCCTCGAAGCTTGTGCTTGAGACATGCCCACACATTTTCAATGGGGTTTGCATCTGGTGACTGCGATGGCCAATCAAGAGTGACGATCCCAGAGTTCTCTTTCCACTCGGTGCAAAGCTTGCTTCGGTGTTTTGGGCCATTGTTTTCCTGTAAGATCCATTCCTCGTTTTTTTTTATGAAGCATCGTTCAGCAATCGGCAACAAACATTTCTCATAAATT
Source organism: Tiphia femorata (assembly GCA_944319695.1). Taxonomy (NCBI): domain Eukaryota; kingdom Metazoa; phylum Arthropoda; class Insecta; order Hymenoptera; family Tiphiidae; genus Tiphia; species Tiphia femorata. The sequence goes on from OX090902.1 coordinate 12,058,936, forward strand.
TTAAGCATTTTTTGAGCATTTAAATGGTATGTAAAGAGATGTAATGCTCCAAAATCCTGTTTCGAAAAACAACCCCAAAGATGAACTTTTACAGGGTGTTTAACAGTCCGTTGTATTAATCTATCGGTCAATGTTGACCAGGAACGTCGGATGACAGTATATCCCCAAACAGAAGTTTCATCCGTAAAGATCACGTTGCTCCAATCTCGATTCAAATTCTCCTTTGCCTAAGCAAGTCTTTTCGTCACATGCTTTTCGCCTAACAGTGGTTTCTTCATTGTGCTTCGATATTTGAGGTTACGTGCAAGGAGATGGGTTCGAATAGTTGTATGTGACACTTCTATCCCCTTTTGTTTTAATTTTGTTGTTCCTTGTCGCAATGTTAAGGTCGGGTTCCGCTCAAACAAATTCACAATTTTTTTTTCCATATTCGGCGTCACTTTGCCTGTCGAGCCACGTTCGGGCAAGTCATCGACATTTTTCATCTTCTTATATTGCTGAACCCACTTAGCGACAAACGATTTTGACTTGCCCATGTATTTAGAAGCCACTGCATATGACATTTTTGGTCCTTTGGGGTGGGAACAAAGGAACACAGCTTCGTAGCGAGATGCGTATGCGGCACTTATGGCGGTTAATTTGTTTCTTAGGTTAGAATTCGACGGCAACCGAATCTTTTGTGACAAAGCATTCACGACAAGGATTCCATCTATCGGCTCACAAAAAAAACTAGGACGATATTTGAAGCCAATTGCCATTTATGCCGTACACGCTCTTACTTTACAGACTGTATATATGTATATTTATTTATTTCGGATTATCCAATATGGCGAAATCGTCGACTCAAGTAGACAGTACAATACGAAACATTACGTTTGGTAAACAATAATTTAATTATCTGCTTTCTTCTTATGCATTTTTCGTATCCTCGTGACATATTAAAACAAAACACCAAGTAGCAACTTTGTAGCTTCTTCAGTTCTCTGGCAGTTCACGCTCAAAAACGCCTATTTTTGCGGGTGGTTACATTAGTCATACCACTTAAGGCCGAGGAAGCGCGCGAAGTACACAAGGCCTTGGACGACATCCATGCTCCCTCTATAGAAGGATTTAACATTGTTCTTCGATGCCAGGCAGTCTAGGAGCTCATCACGACGCTCCGCCAAGAGTTTGTCAATCGTCCGCTCCAATTTTAATCCGCAAAACTGGCGGCTATGCGAACGTCATTGGCACGCGATATTTAAGGTCAACGATCGCTTTACCTCGCTCTCTCGTTTCGAGAGATGCATGCTTGAAAAGCTAATGTTTCAAGTCGAAATTAACTTTCATTAATTCTTTGGATTGTTCTACGTCACTGCTCGGTTATATCTACATATATTAACCCATCGACGCACACTTTTTTTGAAGATTTCCCTCAGAAACCCAATTTTTTGTTGTTGTTCTTTGTTTCTCACCGCAATGGTGAATTGAGCTTCAGTAATGTGTTTGGAAGTCGAAATTATCAAATCTCACCACAATTTTTGCAGAGCAACCCGCGGCGGCATACTTCAATTAATAATAATGGTAACATTATTAGTACGGACTGTACTAATACATTTATTTGTTTATTCTTCAGTAATACATTCAACAAAAAACACGCAACAGTCTAGATAACGTGTAAGTTGGTTTTGTGTACGACTTTTCACGACCCGAACAAGTTCCACGCCAGTAACTTGACCACTATATCCGTAATAAGCGCCAATGGGTTAATTAAATAATTGCTGCTTGGTGCAGATCAGTTCTCAAGATCGACAAATCTTGTTTCTCTTCCAAACAAAAAAAATATGTCTTATGTCTTATGTTATCTCGTTTCGTTTTTTGTTTTGTTTTTCGTTTCGTTTTTCGTTCTTCGTTTTGTTATCTCGTTAACAAATAATATCTGATTGTGTTTTCATTGCCATTCAAGGTCAAAATTGACGTTTTTTGAAAAAATGTTTGATACAAAAGTGTCATGTTTTTTCCCGTAGAATCCGAATCTGCAATAAAAAATACCATGTTCCATTTAAAAAAAATGAACTTCGGGTCTGAATAACCTATTTCCGGTCAGAACCGAAAGTTGAAAATACCATCATCAGATAGAGCATACCAGATTTGGTAACCAACATTTTTTGGATTTTTCAAAAAAACCATTTCCCTAGATTTTGAAAGGGGTGGACGGGTGGTCGCATACACCCTGTATAACCGTAGGAATCCAAATGGACGGGCGCGTGGATTGGAGGCACGAGTTCGCGGTCCTATTAGTGGGCAAACATCACGTATCCACAACTGCGCCCGATGACGTAACGCCCTGCGACGCCATATCACTTTTTCGTCGAGTTCCACCTACCCGACAATTATGCGAGAATTTAGTTTTTTTATCGCTCGGCGCGACCACATCGCTCGATCAGCACCGAGTAGCGAATAAACAGTAATCAATTTGTTATCTAATTATTACTTGACACACTTAACCGGGATATCGTAGGGGAGAGAGGATTTTTTACTCACTTTCTTTTTTCTCGCTTTCTCCACCGCCAACGAAGCGACGAGAACAACAACGTGGTCGATGTTAAATAAACAACGACGTTGAAGAAACGTCGCGGCGCCTAGAATTTATCAGACGTTGGCGAATCGCTCGTAGCGAAGCGGGTCGCTCGTGATTGTTTACCCTTAACCGCTAACCGGTGGTCTCTCGTCCTACATTTTAGAAGCGTGAAATCACCTGAGTCGGTGCGGGGACCAGCCCACTAGTGGCATTACGATCTCGATAAAAGCTAATTTAAGTGTCTCCTTAACCCTAGATAACTAAACTTAAATCGACGTTACTTTGTAACTAATCATTCGACTAGTAGACTACGAATTAAAGAGAAGTATATTTTTATATTTCCTTTATTCATTTCAAACATATTAACGTAACTTAACAGAGGTATTATAATATACCAGTTGAAAAAATAGACAAATGGTAAAAATCAGTGTTCGCACTCTGCGCAGATGTTAAAAATGTGCTCTCCACAAATAGTCTTGTTGTAGTAGTACAATAGCGCTATGGTATTTGATTAGGATAATAGTATCTGTTGCAGTAGCCTTATCGCGTACTTTGTCATTCTGCATTTCTTAGACAGACGGAAGGTACAAATTCTGCGTTTGTTTGCCGCACTTTTAGTCGCGTCTTCTGTAGGCTTTTCAATATTCAAAATGTCTTCGATATCCTTCAGCCATCGCTTTACAAGCCTGTCGGCCAATATCAATGCAAAGTCTCATCGGGTGAGGGGTTTCTGCCGCTGTCGTACTTTATTTCACACAGATATGTAACATATGCATTTATTAACAGCATCTGTTCGGTGTTACTACAATTATGTCCGCTGCTTGGTCCAAGTGCAAAAAGTCAAATTCTTCCTATAAAATATATGGGTATCCGGTCGCTCAAACAGAACACTGCAATTATCTCCGCGCCCATCTCGTCCAGATGCCGACGTCCCTAGATGCATACGCTCTGACCCTCTTTACAGACAGGAGAGATTTCCTCGGTGGTAAAATGCAGGAAAAATGCAAAAATACTCACAGTGGCCGATTATGGTATTAACGCAAACTTCTCCACGTTATCATTAAATATTCGACTGTTAGTCGACGATTACAGCAATTCTCGAAAAGTAACAAGTGTACAGCTGTGCTTATCACCTTCGGATGACTAATTTTACTATTTAGGAAGCTACCGAGAGTGAGGTGGTTTGAACACAACGGGGACATCTCGAATTCGCAAAACTGGCAGATTTGGTAGTCTTATTAGACGAATGTTTAGTTATCTAGGGTTAAAGCGTGTACTCCTCTCGAGACTATCGGGTGGATAATAATGCTTTTTACGGTAATCTTTCCGTTTTTTCTCGTCCTCTAGTTTAGACGAGTAAGTGGAGTTGGCGCGGACGCGTCACTGGCACGTGTCACGTCACGCGCGAATCACATTGCTGGTCAGTAAGTTACTTCTTGTTCCGCGACCTCCGTTCGAATTGACGAACGTTGCGTCACGGGCACAGTGGGCCAGCGCTTTTCTCTCTCTTTCTCTTTCTCTCTCTCTCATTCTCATTCTGTCTCTTTCCAGAATAGGAGGGACACGCTGAGAGAAAAGTATATCATATATCTAATTATAATGACGTAGTAACAAAATTATAGTTAGAAATATCATATTTATGGTAAATATTACCATAAAGTATAACCAACTGTATTATGTTTTTACCCAAAATTATGATTATTTCAACTAAAAATATACTATGGTTGAAAATATGAAAAGTAACTATTTTATGTAGTTAATATTACCAGAATATTTCATACGCAGTGATAGAACTAAAACTATATTCACATAGCACATTTTACTATACATATGGTAACAAGAACAAAGGTAATAGTTAATAATATATACCCTTTGTACAAATCGTTCATTCTACTATATTTTGTATGGTTAAGTGAACTGTAAAATATGTATGACGCCAAATTTAACTGTAAAATATAGTGAGATTATAGTAAACCCAACCATTTCGTTCTCTCAGTGCAGGAACAAAAAAGGCGACATCGCCGCGCTGGTTTCTTCGAGTTATCGATTCGGTAGATGGAAAGGTGTCGAAACTGCGACACGTCTCCGTAGGCTGTGTTCCGAAATTCACTGCCAGTACTGAAAGTCTATAGTATACGTGACATAAACTATACATATCCAGTACTGGCAGTGAATATCGGAACACAGCCGTAGATTGTTTTCGCTATGAGAACACACGCAACGATTGATCTTCGAGGAACACTATGATTATGTAGACATCAATAGGGACATAATTGATAGCGAAAGATTTTAAACGGTTCGTTGTTAACTCTTCGAAAATTCTTCCATTTGGTTAATAGTGAATTCCGCTGTACCTATGCGCGCGTACTTCAGTGTCTGATGTTTTCAAGCCGTTATCGTGTTTCGTTTTTCTTCAGAAGAAGCTCGTTATCTCGGCATTTAGCAACTTTGCGAACAAAGTGGTATTCTATTTTCTCTCCGGCTGTTTCTTCTTCTATCTTCTTCCGTTAATTACGTTAGTACCCCCAGCGTAACGAAAATTATCTGTTGGTTGTAAAAGACTCGACTACAGCAACGTCCTCTTACGTACGATTATTTTGGAGAATTGCAGAATTCCGAAAACAAATCTCGCTAGGCGTTCGAACTCCCGCTATTGTCAGAGTATCGTGACACCGTGCTCATGGAAGGTCAGTGACTCGGTTCCGGTCTCGCAGTGCAAAACATTCCAGAGTAGTAGAAGAGAAGAAGGGGGCCGTGAATTCTCGACGGTGTTCTCCAATCGGGTATCCAATGAATCTTCTAACCTGAACGCTACAAAATATACAGTGATATGCAGGTCCGTTTTAGGATCGTCGTAGGTTCTAAACACTTTTGCATAAAAAGTGCATTTGTAATCGCCTTCAATTTAATGTCCGTGTTATTCGATTATTAATACATTTACGTGACTTTTGAATTTTTCCACGTTGATAATACCCATTAATTATCATTTAGAAGGTAACCGAGCCTGTATAACATATAGACTCTCGTACTTTGGACATCTTCGAGTCGAAAACGTGCGCGCGGTGCCGTACTCAGAGGGAATTTTCTTTCGTGCTGGTTTTATTGCGCAACGATTAATAGTCAACGAGCCCCCAGAGCGCAAAATGTAACCAGCTTGAGAGCATCTATCCCTACGAAGTTGAGATTTTATTTTAAGCTTTTCGTTTCAGGTATCCGTTTCTCGATGGACGTCTCCCGGGACGAGGTGAAAGCCTTGTCCGCGCTAATGACTTTCAAGTGTGCCTGCGTCGACGTTCCCTTCGGTGGCGCAAAGGCTGGCATTAAGATCAATCCAAAGGCTTATTCGGAACACGAGCTCGAAATAATTACGAGAAGGTTCACCTTGGAATTGGCCAAGAAGGGATTCATCGGTAAGACAATGACGCAACCTTGAAATTTTATTTTCAACCACTTTGGTGGACCGGATCAACAATAATTCCGTTACATCATCATAAGCTTCACGAAACGGCCGAGGGTCGCCCCTTCTGTGATAATTTTAGATTGTATCAGCCGTTCGACGCAAAATGTCTAAGGCTGACTTTCGAATGACGCATGCAAACGGAAATAGTTCATTATTCTCGTTTTGCGCGCTGCTTGTTATTAATTGTCATAATTCATTCAATTGTCTTTTTATACGAAGGGCATGTAAAAACACTGGCCGTATAAAATGTTGCCTTATGTTCTCCACAAACACGATGATATTCTTATTCTCGTTACCCCAGTGATACCGATACTTTCCAAGTAATTTATTCGACTAATTACTTTTTTTTCTACTCTTCCACAGGTCCGGGAGTGGATGTACCTGCGCCAGATATGGGAACCGGTGAACGTGAAATGTCTTGGATCGCAGACACTTATGCTAAAACAATCGGACACTTAGACATTAACGCTCATGCCTGCGTGACTGGAAAGCCGATTAACCAGGGAGGTATTCACGGACGAATATCTGCAACAGGTCGAGGTGTATTTCACGGATTGGAAAACTTCATTAACGAAGCGAATTATATGAGCATGATCGGTACGTTAAATTGGTATATCGGTTACATAATAACCTTGTACGCGTTTTTATACTCGTATCGGTGCGTAAAGCATTTGTAAACAAAACTGACATTAATATCACTTGCAGGTACAACACCCGGGTGGGGAGGAAAAACATTTATCCTTCAAGGTTTCGGTAATGTAGGTTTGCATTCGATGCGATATTTACATAGAGCTGGCGCAGCTTGCATAGGTGTAATAGAGCACGATGGATCCATTTATAATTCCGAGGGCATTGATCCTAAAGTGAGTTACGAATATTATCCCAATGCAGAAAGATCTCAAGAGCGAGAAAATTAAACGGATATTTTCATATTGTAGCAATTAGAAGATTACCGCATTGAAAATGGTACTATTGTCGGATTTCCTGGTGCCCAACCATACACGGGTGAAAACCTTATGTACGAGCCCTGTGATATATTTATACCTGCTGCCGTAGAAAAAGTGATTACCAAAGATAATGCCGGTCTTATTCAGGTAAGGACTTACAACTATTTACTTCGAAAAAATGTTACTTTCATGTAAATGTATACTTTTGAAGAAAGAATAAATCCTGCGAGTGTAATGAGTTTTTTACTTTGATTGTATTATATTTTTCTCTTACCAGGCTAAAATTATAGCAGAAGCCGCCAATGGACCAACCACACCTGCCGCCGATCGCATCTTGATCGATAGAAATGTACTTGTAATACCAGATTTGTATATTAACGCCGGTGGTGTTACAGTTTCCTTCTTCGAATGGTTGAAAAATTTAAATCATGTGTCATACGGACGTCTCACATTTAAATACGAAAGAGAATCTAATTATCATCTTCTAGGTAAAATGGTTTGCTTGCATAAACGTTGAAATGTTGCGTTGCGTCTGAAATAATCAACATGATCTTTGTATTTTAGAATCTGTGCAAGAATCACTCGAACGCAGATTTGGACGCGTCGGTGGTCGTATCCCTGTTACACCCTCCGAAGCTTTCCAAAAGCGCATCTCCGGTGCTTCTGAAAAAGACATTGTCCATTCCGGGCTGGATTATACTATGGAGCGATCCGCCAGGGTAAAGCAAACTTTATTAACAGAAATATTCTACATTTGCATACTATCCAATTCTGCGTCATTATTGATTCTAAAATCGTTTTATTTATTAACAGGCCATTATGAAAACTGCCATAAAATTCAATCTCGGACTAGATTTAAGGACAGCAGCGTACATCAACTCCATCGAAAAAATATTCACCACTTACTCAGAAGCTGGTCTTGCTTTTTAAAGTACTAGTCATGAATAAATATGTCATAAGTTACAAAACTACCGTAAAATCCATAATGAAAAACAGCAGGGAGTTTGTAAGCCAGTATTTCAAAAGAATCACTCACGACTGACGACGAATAAAATGCGTCGCAGTGACGAAGGAGCAAAGCTCTCAGCAGGCACATGTTGTGTGTATGCCCATGTACTACATTCTTTGGATGCATCATAACAACTTGCCTAAAACGATAGAAAAATTCATAGATACTACAGTAAACGTAGCGTCCAAAGTGAAAACATACTCTTTGCAAAATAATGACGCGAATAACAGGTACGAGGCCAGTGCATTTTTATATTTCACTTTTTATTCACGGATTATAATATTTAAGAAAAAAATCATGAAAATATTGTTGAGACGAACAATTGTAAATTTAATTTCTCTTGAATATGCAATTTTACTATAATATAATTGTACTTATGCTAAGAGAAAAAGTTTACAAATGACATTTATAGCAACAACTGATTTGTATCGAGTCAAAGACTTCAAAAGACCATAGTGTATTATACAGATATTGTTATACATCTTCAGAATTACGTTAATAAACATACATATACTCTTAATTACGGTTTCTAAATGATTTCAACACTTAACTATGTGCATACGCTAAATTTACACACGCGTGCATACCACATATCCCGCTTATAAACGCTTGCGAGACGATTATCCGAAACAATAAGGTAAACGAAGAAGATTAGCCCTGCTAACGTCATATAACGTTCTGTCGCTGTTATAAATAACGTTTCTAAAAAATTGCTTGCCAATTGTTACATAATTCATGCCATATTGGTTACTGACCCGTTCTTTTATCCTTGACTTGCCTGCGAATATTTTCCGTGTAAAGAAACCCAATTCCATGCACGTGCTTTCCCTCTCACATACAATATTTATAACGGTCAGTCACAGAGGGAAGTGATACATGCATTTTCAACGATTACGACATTAGAAAACTGTTAAAAGCCTCAACATTGAAAAAATGAGTATTTTCGTAAGATGCTTTCTATCGATACCTCATTACCGTATCAATTTTCCGATAATATCACTACTCCCAAAACAACTTGGAAAGAAATTTTTTTAATCGAATAGTATCGAAATTCATTATTCCATCGTACTTATATGTCTCTGTCATTAACAGCGTCAGCCTTCGATACATAATTATAACGCAGACGCATCGATAAATGCACTATGTTCCGCCAGACATTCGGTACGCGCTTGGCGGGTGTCTGTTATCCATATAAGTAAACCAGTGCGTATCGATGCAAGTAGTGTAGGGTTGCTTACGTGCTCCACACACGCAAGACTCAGCCATGAGATTGTCACCGTGAATGCATCATTAACCAATCAACGCATCTAAGCACGAACGTTACCGAACGAAATCGAGACCTGTCCTATATAGTATCCTCTAGCGTCCCTGCTATAGGATAATTCAAATTCACGTTTACACCACGTAAATATGACACTTAACCTACTACGCATTCCAAAGCCTAAGACGAATAATATTAAATATCCTAAAGTAAGCTTAAAATCGTCGTTTGCATTCTGCGCGCCGATTTAGGCCTAAGATTAGGCACATTATTGAAAGGTGAAAGATGAAATTTAGCGTGCATAGATCAGGGTGTACACTGCACTACATATATGGATGGCCTCATAGTTCCCTGCACTACTAGTGAGGGCGGCGGCCGTCGGAGTATAAAGCGTCACGTCGCCCCGGCGACGTTTCCACTCGTCCTGTCAGTCCTGTCAACGACACAATAAGGGAAGCAAGGTGAAGACGCATTTGCACCGTTATACCTCATAATCGTATCGTCGCCTCGTAACGCACTCTACTCGCATTCTACCGCATCCTCGTTGCGGATAATATTTCGATTACGGATTTTCTCACCGATTTAACTCTCTACCATCCCCATCTCAGTACAGTGTTCGATCTCGATGACGCGATCGAATCTTCGACCAATCGGAATCAGTGTTTTAAACGATTCAGCCAATAGAAGCCGATGATTCAGCCCGTTCCAACCGAACAACGATTACCTCGCGTGTGAATTAAAAACGGCATCTTACATCGAGTTAATCGAAATTAAGCGCATCGTTGAATGTTTACAGTAAAATTAAACTGTGTTGCATGGTATACATAGGCGCACATATTTCTACGATATTATCACGGCACAAGAGCATAATTCTCAATCGTATTTGACTTTAGAAAAAGTAAACAGCTGGCTGGAGGGTAGAACTAATTCCAAGTGAGATTCTTCTCGTAAAGGTTTTTTTGCATTTGAGTCTACGCGTACGCGCTAATCTTCTTCGTCGGCTTTTTAACCTTATTTGGAAGGGTTTACTAGAGATTGGCAAGATACGTGCTACGCCAGCCATTATTTTGATTAGGTATGCGCTGTTTCGCGAGTAGGTAGTGCGTGTTAGATTAGTGGCACACTCGACGAGCCCCGTGGTCAAAGCACCCCCATATCTTTGTAGTTCGTGACGTCGCGTCTCATTGAAGATTGATATTCTTTTAGGTGGCGAGGTTTGAAGCGCGCGTCACTCCTGCCGATATGTCCATGCCTATGGCAACGATCAGCAATGGAAATGGATCCACAATACAAATCAATACGCGCCCAGACGATATTCGGAAACGCATTATCGGAGGTAAGATAATGCACCATTATTCAACTGCACCGGCGAACGTATATGCCGAATTATATCCACGATGGGAAGATACGATTTTACATTTAATACGAATGTCCTTTTTTAATGTTATCAAATTAAAACGAGAACTCGGAGTAAATAGAAAGTTGAGCGACGTTTTTTTAATAAAACAATCTGGATTCGCTCCGCTTAAACTTACTGTAAAGAGTCATTTGCGCGTAGAAGGTTTATTAGCACTCTTTCTTTGCGACAAGTTTAAAATGAGATATCGTCGAGTTTGTTAAAGAAGAAAAGAAGATAAAGTAAGTAAGAATCTTCGAACCGTTTGAGTATCTTATTTAACTCGTAGGACCGGGTTTCCCGTTTTCCCCCAACTTTTATTATACACACCTAGCGCGCAGCGTTTATGTAATGTCGCAGGTTACTTAATACTGAATAATTCCTTACCACGTGTACGCATTACAGCGACGCAATATCATACCCCTTTACCCTATCGCCGGACAACTCAATAGCAACTCACCGCGCTTGATGAAAATTAAATAATAATTACCTATCATTCGGATCTGACGACAGCTCGGCCTTAAAGGGTCTTTACTGGCATCGAAATTGGGCGTGAAGGAAAATCGTGTTACTCCCTTTGGGTGTACGTGGCATGAAATTAGAAGGGATCGAAGCGATATACCAGTCACAACGCAAGTCTGGGCTTGGTAGTGGCGAATTGAATTATTACTTAGGTGTAAGGAAGGTCAGATTGTTCCACACGTATTTCACCGCAGTGGAAATACGTACGCAGCCTTTCCGACACAAAATGACGTGTCATACCTACGACTCTCTTCCCTTTAATACCCTAGAATTCGCGAGCCACCGTCACTTTTATAACTTCGAAGTTGCCTTTCCAAGAAGAGTTACCGGCCGGCACGTTTGCAACAGTCTAGGACGTGAATTCCGAACTTCGAACGTGGGCGTGGACTTAAAATTACTTCTCACGATCACTTTTATCGGCAGGTTCACCTACAAAGATCAGAATTCGGTCGAGTGGCGCGCGCACACCGGTCGAAAACTTATCTCGACAAAGTTACGCGTTGCGAATATGCAGCATAAATAACTCCGTGAACTCACGTGGAGTTAATTTTGGCATCGCGTTCACCCTGGCAAATCGCTTTATCGCGGTTGAAATTGGAGCGCGCGTTTATGGTCGCTCGATTGGTCGCGGCATTTTTCTGATAGCACCGGTTTCTCGGTAGCACGAGAACAAAGAGTACCAATTGTACGAGATTCTTTGCTAATGAATTCTCAGACTCGTTTCTTCTTTTCTAGATCAGATGGATAGCTTTTCGGCACGGAAAGTAAAGGAAGCTCGTATTGGTTCGATCGAATTTATACCCTCGCCTTTTGAAAATGATTCGGCAAGGCTGAAATGTGAAGATCCAATCTCCTCTGGAGCACGTTATTGGCGGATGCCGAATCTTTTCATTGGTGTCGTTCGCAGACGAAGCTTTGCGATTTGAAATTGAGGAGAAAAATGAAACTATTGATTGGAGAGTTCGCGTTGAACGCCCAATTTAGTCGAACACGCGTAAAGGGGAATCTTGTTCTCGATTTCAGGGTAAACAGGAATATTGACTGTTATATTCTGCTTTGCTATAGTTTTGATGCGCTGTTCTCACGACGACACCAATTAGACAAATTGTTGACTGACATTTGCATTTCCTATTCAAAGACCATTCTTCATTCATAATATCAGAAAAGGGAACGAGAGATGCCACGATTATCAAATCGAAAGTCTAATAAGGGATCTGCGCCATTTATAGACATGAAAAGAAACAGAAATACGAATGATTTAAGTGTCAGTCGAACTATAAGCGTAACCCCATAAAAAGATATTTCCAAGGAACATTTGCAAGTGTATACCTATAGCTGAACTTGTGCTCTGTAACATTCACCTTGTGCACGTATTCTCCTACAGGTTTCTATAGATGCTCTATAAGCGCACTTTGCTATCGGTTATTTGTAGAAAGAAATCGATAAGAATATCTCGTAGAAGTAGGAACATGAAAGCTGCGAAACAATTTGAAGTTGGATACAAGGCCGTTGGAAGATTTACTATTTTTCACAGTTTTGCTCACAAAAGGTTATTAATTATCCGTCTGAGCGCATTCTGCCCATTATGTGCTTGCAAGTGAAATCTCCGAGATCTATTCAGACGCGACGATCACTCTGGTCGACTCACCATCAAAACAATTTATTCTCAAACGTGCTCGCAGTACGATAAATCCTCGAACTACGATTAGAATCAACACGACAGAAAATCGCAAACCGACGAGACAACCATTAACGCGATCAATAAAAAATGTCGTTGAGGAAAAGAGCGTTCTCTAAGGACCGATGCCAGGCCTGAAAAAGATCCTAGATACGAGTGACCCTCTATTCGCAGCAATTGAAGCATAAAAAATCGCCCTTTTCTTCCACCTACATCTTCAATTTAAACGTGCAACATTTAAAATCCAATACCAAGGAGCTTCCTTATTTTCCGCCTACTTAAAGCCCGCATAGTTGGCGAGAAATCGATAGTACTTCGAAGTGAAAGCGATTAAAAAATAGCACCGAATAAAAAAATGAACCGCGACTGCGCATCGATTAACTACAGCCTGACTCGCTGGAATATTCTCACCCTGGAAAAGACACGCGGTGAGTCATGCTATAATTACGAATACCTTAGGAGGACCTGTGCAAAGATCACACGCACACGCATGCTTTTCATCCCTTCGAAGGGAGCGTGAGCCTCTTTACAATATTTACGAGCGACAGGCTATTCCACTCGCGCGGGGGTGTATCGTCTGGCCATCACGTACCACCGGTATTCCACGGGTTGATCCGTTGTAGCGAGAAAGTAGGATTCACCCTGTGAAGCGTGGGATGACGAAGGATGCGCGAAGAGGAGAATGAAAGAGATAGACGAGGAAGGCAAGAGGGGTGGGTGGATAGGTTAGGGCGGGGGCTGCAAAGGGGTGGTGGACGCAGTGAAAGCAACGAGGGTGGCTACCGCGCATTTCGCGCATGCTGCTGGGCTCGTGTATGATGAAGAAGGACGGACGGGTGGATGTGGTGGTGAGAAAGATAGAGACGCGGAGAGAAGGGGTAGAGAGAGGAAGAGACGAAGAGAAGGACGAAGGAGGGGATGAAGAAGGAAGACAGTCCATGTGGGTGGTTGAACACAGTCCGGGTAGCTCTCCGTGCTGAACCTTGTGACGTGAGTAACGTGGGTTATAAGTCGCACGAAGCATTCTCTTGCTTCTCGAATAAGCAAATTTTCTGTAAAAAGTCGAGCACGCACCCGCGCCTCGTTCATGCGCGCGTGACCATCTCCCTGAGAAGGGTTGGGACCATTTCTACGAGCGCGACCATTTCAGCGGATAGTAGCGCGCGCTCGCGATTGATCGGAGCCCGTGAAGTCAGCGGCTCAGATCGGATCGAGATGACGGACGGTAAGTGCGAACGATGTGAGTAACGACGTTACTATTGATCAAGGATAGAAATTAAACACCGGAGGGTGAGAAGTAAAAGTCCAATTGACGATTAAAATTTTACATCATTGTTTTTTTTCTTCTTTTACTCCGTTTCCTCCTACGCAACGTCCACGCCTCGCGTTCTCCCTTCACGAAGAATGTTTTCTATCGAGCAACGTGGGGACGTGAGTGTGTTGGAATAGCGCGAGGTCCTTTTTTTCTTATTTTTCAATTTAAAATCGTCTCTTCACGCAGGAGCGCGAGTGCATCGATCCGCGTTTACGCGAAGCTCCGTGTTAAGCTTCGAGGAAATCGATGAATTGAAAAATTGAGTGTAACCGGGACTAAGTGCGCGTTACGAGTCGCTTAACTCCTGCCCTTTCGGCGCGCTGTATCGAGCGTATTCGCTTGATATCGGCGAGGATTCAGGGGGTGAGGAGCATCACGGTGGACGCCACGGCCCGGGTTCGCTCTCAAATTATGCGTTGGGCATTATTGGACGAGCCACCCCTTCGGGTCACCGGCGATGCGCGAGATAGAGGGTTAGGGTGGAAACAAGGGTGGATTGGATCTGATTGTAGAAAAGAACGACGGGCTGGATCGCTGTGTAAGACGTGCAACAGTTTGCTCCTCTGAGACTCTTCGATCGGTGAATTGCGTACGTACGTGTGCAGTCACCTGTTTGTAAATGAGTCTGTGAATGTGTAACCGTGTAGGATAAATTTCGATGCGAATTGTCGTAGCATGTGCGTGTGTACGAATGCGATGTCTCACCATTTTGTTTCAAAATTTCCCTCTAAACTTGCTCCAAAATCTAAGTTCGCTTCAAATGAAATTTGCGCGATCCATCTGGATAAGCACAGAAAGCTCAGCAAAAAAAAACAGATACCAAATACTTGGTGGTGGAGCGTAGGGGTAGATCGAGCATTAAAACCGTGACGTCATTAATGTGAGCGAGGGAGTAAAAGAAAGAAGCGCAAAGCTATTTTAATAGAAATTCTTCATTTTATTTCCAGAGGGGTGCGCTTTGTCAGTAAACCGTGACAATTTTTAGCTCACAATCAGTCACGTAACAACAAATTTTGATGTGGAGAGGGTTTTGGGTTGACGGATATACGAATCCGTGCGCGCATCTGTGATAAAATAAATCTAAATGCGTGGCACGTCCCACCAATCTGTTCTATCTCGCCGCCCTCTTCTAAAAAAGAAGAAAAAAGGAAAATAATTTTTCTCCATTCTTTCGTAAAACACAAAAAATACTTTTAGAGATCTTCTACCCAATTAAGCGTTGCGACACGCTATGTCGCAGTTGCGAACAATCGACAGTGGACTCGCGTGAGAATCTTGATAAACAGGGTCTTGCAGGTAAAGTCTGTTGGAAAAAAAGGTGGAGGAAGCTCGAGTCGCAGGTTCTTTGGAAAGGGTAACGAAACAACCTATTCAACGTAGATGACACGAGTGTCTCTCGGGCACGGGCTCGAGGAACACTCTTCTCGAGACTTGAAGATCGGTTGTGCTCCGGCATTCGAGCTCTTTTGTCTCATAAGGGCCAATTAAATAGTTCATGGCCTCTATACGTCGATGGGATCATTTCCCTGTCACGTCCGATACGAAGGCTGTATTCGCCGTTTAACGTAGGATTGATCAGGTTCGGAACTCTCTTGATTCTACTAAGAAGTATACTTGAATTTTCTTTCATTAATCTGCGATAAGCCTGGGTTAAAGCTCTGTTAGCTGTGGATTAACCCATTCACGGTATTTCCTAGTTGGCAGTCTTACTACGAGATATCTCGTTCTTTACTACTTTACTACCCACTTATATCTCGTAGTAAGCGTACGTATCAAGATTGTCGAAATAAAATGTTGGCGCCCAGGGCAAGATGCTCTAAACTTCTCTGGCATTGAGTGCATTAATTCTCTTTACAGTTCGTCGTGCGTAACGAGCAAGGATCATTAAATACGTCGAATTATGTATAATTGTAAAAGAAAAAAGTGTAAAAAGACATTTCTGCGTTAATGGAACCGCGAGCGTTCCGCAAACAGAAGTCTCTCGCGATGGATACGTTCGTGGGTGATGGTGCCCGACGAATTTAATTAATTGCAAATATTTCGTTTCTCTCGGTAGTCACGAACCATCGGAGCTTGGAGTACGTACAGAGTGGTGAAACTTCGTGTAACGGAAGAGTAATCGACAGGACGCATCACTCGAACGCGACAATGTCCATAGGTCCTATTCCATTTTCCCGAATGTAAAATGACTTTGTTGAACCATATCAGTCTAAATTATTCACAGCGATGGGCTGCGCACGAAAGTCACTTTTTAGAGACGACTGCAAAGAGAGTTGGACGTGTGCATGATCGTTTAAGTAAACACTACCACTCGCGTCCGTGTCGTTCGACACTGGAAGTATTATGTACTTCGATTTCTCGTTAAATATTACTAGCAACACGAATTAATCACAATCACCTATCAATTCGTAATTTTCATTTTGAATTTCTCATTTGTTCTCGTCGATCGGATACCCACGAATTACGGAATCGATTTAAGGAAGTACCTTCAAGCCTCTCTTGCCACGGATTTTAGTATTTTTAAAAATATCAAGAAGACAATGATTGCACGCGAAAAAGCATCGATTTCGAAGTTAAATTCGTTTTTACGGCTGCATTTCTGATCAAATGGCGTTTACCGATCGACAGAAGAAGGACCACACCGCTAGACTAGGCACACTTTTCAATGAGAATCCGCACACTTGCGTTTTTCAATTCCGTAATTAGATAAATCGCGTAGCAATTATTTAGTCGCATGTGCTTGAATCTTTACAAAATACTCTGCGTTCTATTTATGCGACTGTACAGGGTGATTCGTACCTGGTGGTACAGCGGAAAAGGGAATGATTCTACATTAAAGAATAATTCGAAAATAAAGAATAAAATATTTTCGTTGGAGAGTTTGTTTTCAAGAAAATCGACTTTAAATATTCGTCGTGTACACGTGTACTTGACCGTGTCGCGACAAAGCGCATCTCGCTGTAGCTTACTCTCTTGGTGCAAATTCGCGTTTATTGAATTGGTTAATTAAGTAAAGCGTACGTTTGCATAGTAAAAGAAAATATTTACTTTTCTTAAATTTTATTACAAAAATCGTTGAAAATGTTGTGGACTTTACTGAAAACACACTTGCGCTCTACGCAGTAAATTTCTATGGTAAAAAAGTTCGTAGGTACGTTGCTGTACGTAGACATTGTGGGCAGACTGATAAATACTGACTACTCATATCGCCAATGTAGGACAGTAAGAATGCTAAAAAGTCATTCAGATTAGGAGTATTTACAAGCACGAATTTGAACCAAGACAATAAGTTACAGCGAGATGCGTTTGGTCGCGACAGACTTAAGCGCACGTGTACCCGACGAATATTTAAAGTCGATTTCTCGAAAAGACAGCCTCAAACGAACAAATTTTATTCTTTATTTTCGATTTTATCAGATTTTCCGTTGTACCGCCAGTTACGAATTATTCTGTGTAATCGTGCAATTCATTATGGCAAGCGTACGTCTAAGCACTATCAATTAACCCCTTAACGCACGCTTTCATTCATTCCCGATGAATTAATTCGCTCGTGCAATTTCGAAAGTGCGCGTTAAGGGGTTAAAGAACGCATACGCAACGGGGAAACATATTTTCCCGTATAACAATCATCGCTGACGTCACGCGAACGCTTCTGCGAGCGACGATGCACACGGCCGAACGCATAAAGCGGATTATACGTCCGATACACCAACCCCGTTCTCATCCCTCCACCCCCTCAAACCAAATGCATACGTTCGAATACCGATGCTCTAGTTTCGTCCTCAATAACATGACAGTCTATTATTAGAGCAAGCTTTCGCAGTGAGAGAGGATAAGATACAGTTATACCTTTCGCGAGACGATCGGTGAGGCGATCGCCCACTTCCCTTCAATCGAATAAAGAAAGTCAACTGCGATCCTTACTCGTGACTAATTGTAATCCGAATGAACTGTAATTGTCGATTAGAGCTGCAGAGAGGGAAGTGACGGGCCTGGCAAACTCGTCGCCTTTTCAACATTGACGAGTGATGATTAATTATTATGACAATTATTTATTAATGGCACGTGTGTGCGCATAGAAATTATTAAATTAACGCGGAGGAAGTCGATACGCGAGGAAATAGACGATGTGATAGTCGTTCAGGCCTTATTGTTAGATAAAGATGAGAATTTAACGCATGACAAATTTTCTGAGCTCAATAGGGTCAGGGCAAGATGAGCTCATAAGCCATTGACTCGTAATATATTTTAAGACGGAAAATTCCGTGGACTGTCTTTGTTTTCTTTCGCGTCGAAATCTCCTTTTTTCATTTAACTGTTCACACTATCTACAGGGTGCGGCAGTTAAATCCGGACAAATTTCAATTTGAATTTCCCGCCATAGCGTAGTCCCGTCAGAAGTCGCGATTGAGGTTCTTCAACGCCATGGGCGTTTAGTAAACAGTCATAATCTTAAAATAGCCGAGATGCTACGTACAAGTGCGGAGTACAATCGAAGAGCCGCGATTATTGAAAGCCTTCGCGCTGGGCGTTCGGCGACCGAGATCATTCGATTCTTCGGGTACCCGAGATCGACTGTTTATGATGTTGTGGCGAAATACAATGCTTCGGAGAAGTCCGAGGAAGGTTCCGCTAACCCGGCGAAGAGTTCCTATTCGAGGGAACGGGTGTCACGAACTCCGGCGGTCGTGGAAAGGGCTCAGGAACTGATTTTGGAAGACCCTGGACAATCGTTGCGGAAATTGGCGTCAGTGGTGGGTGTCAGCGAGCGAACAATGCGTCGGATTGCAGAGAAGGATCTACGTTACAAGTCGTACACAATAAAGGTACGACAGATGCTATATGAGGCTGCCACACAAGCCATTTAGTCCAAAACTGGCTATCAGACAATGCGGACATGTTCTGGTCTAAAGAGTTTTGGCCCCCGAAGAGCCCGGATTTGAACCCCCTCGACTACTATGTTTGGAGCGTTGTTGAACGGGTTACCAACAAGTCGCGGCACCCTAATGTCGCGTCTCTACGCGCCGCTATCGAAGCAGCATTCGCCAATATGGACAGCGCTGCGTTACAGAGAGCGTGCGGGCACTTCAGGACAAGGATGGAGGCGGTAATTGAGGCCAACGGCGGTTATATTGAGTAATTGTACTCCTGACAGGTCACACGAATATTGACTAAAAACATTTTCTTTTACATTTGTACTTTGTGTCAATAAATTATATTTTAATACAAAGTTTAATTTGTCCGGATTTAACTGCCGCACCCTGTATATTCTATATATTTATATTTCTATGATTTATATCGTATATTTATTGAAAGTTCGTGGGTGGGTTCTCCACGATGAGTTGTAAATTACCGGAAGTGTAATTAGCTATGAAAGTCTTTGACGTGAGAGTAATCAGCACGATGAACTCGACGATTGACTATTGACATCCAATCAAAAAAATCTAAATAAATAAATTATAATTTAGAACAATTTTAAATTGTATATACGATTCCACAAATCATTATTTTGAATTAAATTATCTAAATTACATTAAAAAATTCAAATTAAAAATAAAAAAATTTAAAGGTAATCAATGTAAAAGTAAAATTAAATAATCAATTAATTTGACAGAATATAACCCTATATATTTAATATTTAAATCTCCATGTTGACTAATTCTAAATAAATAAATTGAATATAATGAACTAAAAAAACAAGTTAATATTAAAATTACAATTAAGCCTCAATCTCAACAAATTAAAGAACTTAATAATATAATTTCCCCAGCTAGATTCAAAGATATAGGAGAAGATAAATTACAAACACAAAATATAAATCAAAACATTCTTAAAGATGAAAATCAATTAATTATACCCTTATTTAATATAACCCTTCGACTTATAGTTCGATAAAATCTTAAATTTACCAGATAGAATAAACCTGATGAAGTTGACTATTGATTAATTCGGTATTATTAATGGCTTGTGAAAATGTTTCAGCGGAGGACAGCGCGCAGGCCGATGCAACAACGTGCGGGAACATCCTCGTGGTACTCTCATGGATCGTTGTGATAATGACCATGCCCTTTTCCCTCTTCGTTTGCTTCAAGGTAAAACATATTGAAATTACTACATTATCCTCGTGCTTTCCAAGTGCATAAGCATTTTTTTAAATATTCACAAACGTGAAACGATTCTTCTGAACAATGGAGAATCGATGATCGAGGAGGAGAACTGTCCTTTGTTTGACTTTGAAGCGAGAGGAAACGCCGTTAGCTTGCCCCCTTGTCTCGTCCGATGCTCTCGGAACTGCGCACCACGACGCCTTTTCCACGACGCATTGTCGGCCAATTGCCTCCTCCTACGCGTATCGAGCCATCTTTATTCACTCTAAGCTCACCCCTTTTTATTACCTTCATGCTTTTATTATTAGTTCGTGGATCGTTGACCGTCTTCCGACCGAACGAAGACTTAACTTTAACCCAGATTCGACTCATTGTCAAAGCTATTCTCTAAGACGCACGTGAATGAATTTTTCGCGCTTGTCTAATGTACGGTGGACATGCTAGAATAATTGAGAATTTTAGAGAAATTACGATTTTTATGCTTATATGTGTTTTGAGGTAAAGGACTTTTATTTTATCGCGTAATTTGTCCTACGAAAATCAAAAAGCGTCAGACATGTAAACTCTTTGAGGCAGAATTGTATGAAAAAAGTTCCACCGTTTTTTTTTTTGTTTTTTTTTATATATCTAAATGACATGGAGGGACGTTATTTAATCCACTTATAAATTTTGTGATTACAAAAGAACTTTTTTCTTCATAAAATCCTCTGCTTCAAAGAGTTGATTGTGCTGTATAAAACGGCGTCTAGAATCAATTTCACGAAGCTACGGATGCTCGAGGAGAATTTTTGGCAAAGGGCAAAGAGAATATTTAAGTTTATGTTATCTAATCGATATCTACGCGAAATGCGCAGGTCGTGCAAGAGTACGAAAGGGCGGTTATATTCCGCTTGGGACGACTGCTTTCCGGCGGAGCCAAGGGACCCGGTAAACATCTATTATATTTTACGATATGTTTATATTTTATTATGTTTCATTTATATTTTTACCACCTGCTCAAAGATTAAATTGTCCTTATTTGCTTCTTCCTTCCAATTTCTCAGGAATTTTCTTCATTCTGCCTTGCGTGGACAATTACGCGCGTGTTGACCTGCGGACACGAACTTACGACGTTCCACCTCAAGAGGTAAGTAATTATTGTCCTGAGACACTTTACTACTTCAGCTAACTTCTTTTTGTCGATGTTCATGTAGTATAGAATATATTGGGCCTATGCATAATTCCGTAGAGAAAAATGAGTACATTCCTGTCGGAATTTCGCTACGGAATTATGCATAGACCCAATATAAAGATATTTTGAATCGAAATTGCACACGTTCAGTGCACTTTATCGCACGCGTATACCTGCGAACACGGACTTACAAAGTTCCACCACAAGAATAATTAAGCAAGTCGTACGCTAAACCGCGTAAACGTAACTAATTATCGTCCAGAGACACTTCACTACTTCAGCTAATTTCTATTTATCGACGTCGCGTAGTGTAGACGCAAAGTGGAATTTTCATTGTGACTTTTATCGAAGAACGCACGATTTGCATACGTTGAATGCGCAAGTATACCTGCAAACACGCATTTACAATGCTCCACTTCAAGAAGCAATTCACGCAATGATCGTAAGCTGAATTTTCGTTGTGGCTTTTAATCGGAGAACGCACGAATTGCACACGTTTAATGCACCTTGTCACGATGCTTTTCGAACCGCGTACAAATAATTCCTCGCAATTTATGAACGATAGTTGTTAAGCTACACCTGTTCCCTGTGTTCCTATCCATAGCTTAACTGCTACAATTCACGCATGAAAATAACCGTATTTCGTACGGCTCAGTAATTGTTGCACGCACGCTTCTCGAAAATTCAATCCACTGGAGTATGGCGGAAGCGCAAAATATGATCGTTACCACGTGCCGTTAAACTATTCTTAGCACAGGCCACACGTGCGTAAGCAAATAAGCGGAATAGGCCAATATTAACCACTACCGACTTAGTACGATGCCAATGCAATTAACTTATTCTCTCGAACCTCCATTTTTCACTTGCACGAAAGATACATTCCTCTTCTGCGTGTTAAAAATGTATCTTTGCATTATACATTGTGACCTTTAACTTTCTTTTTGAATTCTCGCAGCCCTATTCAATATCATATCGCACAAGTACACAATTCTCAATCCATAATTAAACGCGGAAACAAGAGGACCCAAATGCGGACGATAATTTAATACACATACGTATTAATAACTATCCACTTCGTCGTTGACGACCAACGGTCGCTTGCTTTAATTAGGCACCTGATGAGATTGGCATAATTAAAAGGTCCAACGTAATGAACCTTTCAACAGGTCCTAACGAAGGACAGTGTGACTGTATCCGTGGACGCAGTGGTTTACTACCGCGTTAATAATGCGACAATATCCATCGCCAATGTGGAGAACGCGCATCACAGCACGAGGCTCTTGGCTCAAACGACACTTCGAAATACCATGGGTACCAGGCCGCTTCACGAGATACTCAGTGAGCGCGAGACCATTTCCGGTAATATGCAGGTAAGCATTTTCTTCGAGGTAGCTCTTAATACTACAGGAAAAATACCCGTAAATTCACGATATAAAGCATAAAATTAGTCGGTCAGCCCAAATTTGGTTACACGTTGTTTGAGACGCGTATTTTCCGAAACCAATGAGTCCACTTCGGATTTCAGGGCGGAACAATTTTTTACGGGGGTTGGAAGGGCCGAGCAACAGTTGTTTTTTTGCAAATATCACGCAAAGCATTAATTCTAACGAAATACTGTATGTACACGCGTATTTACACGGCCGATCTTGTATAATGAAGTGGCCGTAATTCACCAATGTATTGTTCTCTTGCGAGCCGCTTAAATGAATGCAACACGGTCTCGTATGTAATTTTCTTCACGTTCCAGCTCTCTTTGGACGAGGCCACGGACACGTGGGGAATAAAAGTGGAGCGCGTTGAAATGTAAGAATCGAAATTCAGAATATACTCTTTTTTTAATCTGTGGATACATATTTCAAAGCCGTTTCTTTTTTTTATTCTTATAATTGCAGTAAAGATGTACGCTTGCCTATACAACTGCAGAGAGCCATGGCCGCAGAGGCTGAGGCCGCGCGTGAAGCTCGTGCTAAGGTGAGATAGATTGAAATTTGTTTATCGTTGTGAAAAATGTTCGTTCACGAACGAGAATTTCATCTTTTGTTCCGTCGTAGGTAATTGCTGCGGAAGGTGAGCAGAAAGCAAGCAGAGCTTTGCGCGAGGCGTCCGAAGTAATCGGAGATTCTCCAGCTGCCTTGCAGCTGCGCTACCTACAGGTATATAAATTCTCATACACGTTGAAGGTGTTTACTATGAGAGTAATCGTCAGCTATAAGAATATCACGATTCTTATTTCAATTGACTTGACTAATGTTCGGAGAACTGATCGTGAAATTGTTTCTCTTTCATTCAGACTTTAAACACAATATCGGCGGAGAAGAATTCGACAATTGTATTTCCGCTGCCGATCGACATGTTAACGTACTTCATGAAAGCTGCTGTACCCAAAGAATCTTAATTCTCTCAGAGAATCGTTCTCGTACGGAGCGTACTATAATACGAAGCGTCAAGGATCGTAAAGATTTATAGTCCGTAAGAGATTTTACTTGATGTGTAACCGATACTCGATGCAGAAATTTATATAGGGCAGAGTTGCCAATATTTGACCTGACACCACTCTCTATTGAGCTATGGTAACTACTTAATGCTATAACGACTTTTCAAAGGAATTGTTATATCTCTCTTGGGTCCACGAACAAGTAGGGTGGATTATATTTTATCTAATCAGAAGTATTTTTGGAAACCCTTACAATGTAATTTTACTTTTATATCTGGAACGTTCGGTAAACCAAATTAAACCGCGTTAATAAAAGGTAAATCAAAATCTATCAAGCATGAAAGTACAATGTGCAGACTTGCACAAGAACAAATTCGCATGCGTTGTTGGAGCACTACTTATACGTTATTTAACGAAGACGTACATAATAGGTGCAATGTACATTTGCATTCATATCTATAACTATTACAAAAATAGTCTTTAGATGCAAAAGTATATACTAAAATGATTTACAAGGCTTACGAGAAATTAACGAATTTTTTGAACAATGTAAAAGAAATGTGTTTGCGAAAGCTGTACTTCTACTCGCGTTGATAATTTTACACTGCCACTGATGTCCACTGAGTATCTCAGGCTCGTATTTCGAGTTTACTCATTTTTATAACTTAACATCAATTATATGCATACCTCGCAATCCTTGCAGCGAACTATTAGAATCTGTTCCCACAATACGAAATCTACTATATTAAGTATAACGACGCTATTCATTTCTAATGAGTCATTCTTTCCAACGACAATATTCTATGATTCTACGAGACAATGAAAAATATTCTGCTAATACTCATTAGAATACTCATACTTAATAATCAATATGACGACTTGTAGCAGTAAATACATCTGCAATCAAAAATAATTGTATTTCGCTTACGCGTATTTCTAGGGCGCTAAAAAAAAGTATACTAAAAAATGTACACACATCGGATAATCTGACACTGTGTCCGTTGACATGGTTGGCTTATAAACAGTTTTCGAGAGCAATGTAAACATGCTTCTTGGAGTAGTAAAACGGCCTGTAATAATGCGAGGTCTAACATCGGCAACTCTCTCTCTGTAATGTTACCCCAAATATGGTGTCTCCTTAACAAAATTCTCGTTAAGATTATAGGCTAAGATTAAACGTTCTAGTTAAGACATACATGATCCAGTGAAGTTCTCTTTATTTTTTTTCGTTCGCAACTATGTTTCCTATTTAACGAATCGCGCATATTGCATTATGTTACGTTTGATAAAGCATAGCGATTAAGTTTCGAAATTTAATTTTATTTCAACATGTTTCCTTTCAAAACTGCGAAGCGGGGCTGACATTGTTCATCGACGTTTGTATACTGTTCGAAGTGCATTACAGCAAAGTTGTAATAATAGAATTTAATGAATGGTTAAGAGTGTTGCATATTATAAAATGTTGAAGATTTTACGAAGGTTGGCGTTGAAAATATTAATGGCTGTGCAGGATGAATTTAAATGATTGATCTCGGTATTTTTAAGTAAGAATTTTTTTACATTTCAATTCACTTTTTCATATGTAAGTAGTAAATATTAGTAAAAAAGGAAAAACCGAATACTTGGTTTCTATTAGCTAGAGAAGAAAGTAAGGAATAAGGTGCGATATACGTATTGATTTCGTTCACTTACTCGTAGATTATAGGTGTACTTCTGCTTTATGCATGTTAACTATTGTGTTTCTCTATCTTTCACTTGTAATCAGTAATGCTTGATACTCGTTTCCATCGGTCATATACATTGCGTTAAAAGTACTCTAATTCTACCTCTGTACTACCTATGCATATACGTCTGCGTACAAGTTAACATTATACTAAGAATTTTATCAGTCTACCAATCTGTAGATTGTTGGAGTGTGAGTGGAAAATATTTGTGAGTTATACATGCACTATACATACACATATGTTCTCTTATGGTCAGGTAGCATTATTTTCATCTACAAATGAAAATGAAATTGTTATCGAATATTTTACGTTAACATGTGCAATGATTATTTTTGAGTGGCTCATCACATATCTAAACGTACGGTTACACCGCGCATGCTCGTGCTCGGTCTCGTACCATAAACCGCATAAACGTAACGAGAACGACGCGAGTTTGTCTTCTTCTCGTTACATTAATGCCACGAGTACGAGCACGAGCACGAGTAATGCAACCGTACTTCAATTCGTCTTTATTTGAATTATTACACGTCACAATAATATTCACATTACGCGAGGAATTAGCGTGCCATACTTCCTTCTCCTATCAAAATGTGTCTTGCCGTATATCGAATGAAATCTTGTATAATATACCAGTATTCTGTGATTTAAACTTCTTTAAAAATCGAAATTCACGTCAGTTTCATAACGCATCCCGTATTACGGAATACGTTAATTGTACAATGACTGAAGCACACGAATATTAATGTGTGAAACGATAAATTAAACAAGCGTTACTAAACGTTCTACTGTCGCGGATACTTTATTATTTACACAAACTTGAGATTTGTGTATTCTATTGCTGTACATTATATAATTACACGTTTAAAAATTGTACTTAACAATTATACATATGCATGTAACAAAGAGTGAAAACACAAGAGAAACGAACTGTACACACTTTTGAAAGATTTAAAAATAAACATTTAATCCTTTTCGCTTACCTTCCTTATGCCCCGACAAATATGCACATGTACTATCTAAGCTTAGTTGTGCACGGCTGTTGAACATAATTTAAGCAGAAGCCTCTGTTTCCATTGTCGTTAGGTGCCTCCATACCATCTGTATGAAAGATTAATCTAAACGGTTTTACCGTACCTGTAACAAAAATTGTTTCAAGTATTACTATCTACTCGCATAAGTGCAGAATATTTTTATATCACCGCCAATTTGTCGATGCATAAGAATAAGAACCTATAAAAACTGTTAGTAAAAACAAGAAAATGAATAATTAGCCGATAGCAAATGCTTACTGATAACCGAGGACGAATTCAAATTTTGATTCTCCGCGTTGAAAGTTCCGCCGCACAATCGATCGATGCACATCATATTTGCGGTAGGCATCCTACTTAGGTTTGTAGCACACGGTATCGTCAACCAATCTGTTTGGCATGCGGCGCCTGTCATGGAGGCAATTTGAGTGCCCTGCGTGTTACCGGTCAACGTGAATGCATTGCTGCGCATCATCTGAGAGGGGCTTCCTGCCACGGCTGCTACCATCTGATCTGCGTGTTGCACGTCGAAAGAAAATATTAAAACACCTGCTGCTAACGTTATAATTGAAGATCTAAGTGGATAAAGGTATTACGTCAAAAAGTTAAAGTTTTGAATAAATTCCAATAAGCGAGTTTGATTTGGCATAGTGATAAATGCGACATACTATCTTTATCGACTGTTAGTTTTTTAACTATTTATTTGTAGATATGTTTGCTAGTTGAAGGATTAAATTAGTATCCTGAGGATTTAAACAGTCGATAAATATATTTTTCCAAAAAATGTAACAAACACCTTTATCCGCTTAGCTCTTCAATCATCGCCAGCCATTGCACATTATTGCTTACCTTCATCCGAACACACCATGTACTGAATACCGCAAAAATTACGCTCCATTCTTATGCAAATACTGTAATCCTGATTGGACAGCTGCAGACCAGTGTTCGCATCGTAATTGAATGATTTCACTTGACCCGAGACACCTGTGAAATATTGCAAGCAGCCCTCCTCCGCTCTGTAAATTGTACTGCAAGGAATTTGCGACACTCGAACCTTCCACATTCTCGAGAAGGAACTTCCACTGGTGACGAAGGTCAAGGTCACTGGATTCGTCGGACCAATTCCAGCATCCACGTACACTAAGGCGATAAACAAAATTCAGTGAACTAAACCAAAGTATGATTCTCTATCAAGATCATCTCGATGAAACTTACTGTGATTTCCATTATTATTTCCACAAATAGTTGGCACTGGATTACCACCTGAGACGATGAACTGATCGTAAGTGCAGACGTGATTGGTTGTGTCCGGTCCCCTTATACTGAATTGCTGGAAGTCCAATCTGTAAAAACAACCATGTTAATAATCTTCTCTTTTAAATATCATTTCACCGATTTAGGAGAAAGATTACTTCGACGTGCCAGAGAAATGTCGTTTTCAAGCGTGGAACTAAAGAAGATGGGAGAGTCGTGTTTGTTTTCACTTATTATATCATATACCTCGTATCAAGAGGTACAAAACGCGGTTTAAGCGACGACCGAATGTCAATTAATTCAGAAATTATAAATAAATCACTGAATACCTGAATTTGTGGACGGTGTACATACGTACTTGCCCGCTTTTGGATAATCAAAGACAAACAAAAAAATAGCTGGATCATCTTTCGTCTATCCTGTAAGCACTGTGACCAAGCCTTTTCGAGATATTTTTATTCCTTAAAAAGTGATTAGCAATATAATTACGAATTATCGTAAAAACGGCATACGTGTCTCTTCAAAAAATTGTTCGTCAGTCACTTTGCGAGCAATGGAATAAAAGCTTGGTCAATGCTTAGAGCTTAGATGGAAGGTAATGAAGATTTTCTTTTTTATTTCTGATTATCCAGAAGTGGGCAATCACGTACACAACTTCCCAAAATGTTCAATGATTTATTTATAACTTCTAAATGGGTTGACATTTGGCCTTCACTCAACCCGGGTTTCATACCTCTTGACACGACATACATGACATAATGAGTGAAAAAAGCGACTTTTCTATCTTCATTAATTCGACACTTGAAAATGTCTTATTTCTTTGACAAGGCAAAGTACCTTAACAAACTCACCTAAACTGACATACGTCTGGATGAGACTTGACGAGAGTCAGCTGACAAGAATCAGTGGCGTCGAATGAAGAAGGATAATTTGGATTAACGAAGTAGGTGTTGTTGTCGCTGGTGGTAGCACCGCAAGTTACGGTAACTGAAACGTAAAAGAATCAAACCTCTGATCGTTTCTCCATTCTACGAGGGCCATTCAATAACCAACGAGACAAATTGATGTAGCTTAAAAGCTGTCTCTTCAATCAATACGATATTTTGACTACTTTTCAACATAATCCCTCTCCAACGCTTGACTTCTTCGTTGGAGGCGACTTTTTTGCCACTTTTTTGCTCCCCCCTACTAAAGAAACCAAACATTTCAAAAACTGAAGAGTCAAGATCTAAGTTATAAGGAGAGTGTGGAAGCATCTCCCAGCCCAGTTTTCGAATGCATTCTTAAATCATCCGTGCCATATGTGGCCGTGCATTATTGTTAAGTAAAATCGACCCTTCTGCCAAAAGTTACAAGGCCCTATTTTAAGCAAATTTTCTTGAAAATCAAGGAACAATCAACGGCCAATATTATAGTGATATGCTGGAAAGAAAGTAAAGCCTGCTATTCGCACTAAACATCGTGGACTTTTGACAAAAGGAGCGATTTTACTTCACGATAATGCACGACCGCATGCGGTACAGATAACTCTAGAATGCATTCGAAAACCGAACTAGGAGATTCTTCCACACCCTCGCTATAGCCCACATCTTGTCCCTTCAAAATTTCATATATTTGGTCCCCTTAATCAGGCACTACGTGGCAAAAACTTCGGCTCCAACGAAGAAGGTGCAAATGTGACTCCGACAGTGACCAAAAGAATTTTACACTAGGGGCATAAGAATGTAGGAACGATGGAACAAATGTATACGTGTTTGAGAGGATTACATTAAAAAGTAGCGAAAATATTGTATTGATCGAATAAACAGTTTTCGAGCTATATCAATTCGTCTCGTTACTTATCGAAGGGCCCTTGTAATAATCGATTCGAAGATTACCGATGCAACAGACGCCGTAACCATTCGCGCAGGCTCCACTGGCTGTGCCACCGCGTTGCGCGCACTCCGACGCAGATATGCACGTTCCATTCTCGCCAGTTGTCGAGCCGCAAACATTATTGCCAAATCTGACCACCGTGAAAAGTGGGAGCACTGAAAGTAAAAGTCGTATGAATTATCGACGGACGGTCGTGACGAGAGGCGCTGGAATTATTCATTATCCTGCCGTTACGATCCTTTAGCCTTTCATTCAATTAAAATTCTACACTTAATAGAGAAACTCACGTCTTCTTTCTCTGGTCGTAGTGGACGCTCCTGAATTTTGAAGTTCGCGCGTCTGTTGTCCGGTTCGCGATGCATCGCGGGGCCAGAGTTCTCCAGAACGTTCACCGATCGCCGTTCTCCACGAGCTCTTCTCGAAGGGTCTCTGTCGTCCATAAATGTTCCATGCACCCGCGAAATTGTCCGTGAGAACGAGAGACACTGAGAGGAAAAGCAAAAGTCCGTAGACGGCCATCTCTCAGTGTTCTATCTCGCTTTTCTTCGTTTCAAGGTTGTCTCTAATGTCTTGGAGGGTCGACAATGCTGAGAATTAGAATTGCGTCGGCCCAATGTCCTGAGATTGGTTCTTCCTGGACGAACGATGAAAATTACTCGCATTTGACACGAGTCTGGTGAAGACAGTTTGGTGACTAGAGACTCTGTTCGAGAAAGGTGCGATTAAATATACGTGGAACGTCGTTTACACGGTCCGCATGCCAAGCGTCAAACCGAGACTAGCGTCCTAGCTTCCACGTATCTTCCTTCAAAGGAGATTCATCTGTAAGTGGCGCATATTAGGAGAAAGCCGAGAAATTTAATTGCCACCCGAAGTACAGAAACAAGGATAGCATTGTACTTACCTTTTGTAGCGTAAAAATAACTTTCCTTTCTGGACTGTCGCGGTGTCGTTGTAGGGCCATCGTAGTTCCGCGCGTTAAAAAAGTTTTGCGATTTTAAGGGGATTAGAGAGGTTTGCAATTTCAAAAATTAACTCGCGTTTAATTGTTTGTAACGAGACGTCGCATAAATATAAAGCTTTGTTATTTTACACGGTGTTACTTACAACATTATAAAATAAGAAAATCCATTCTAAGCCATTCCCTGGTCAATAATATCGGCGTTGCAATATAATCGGGCGAAGGGTTAAATGTACGGTTTTGCCACGATTTCAGTCGAACGGATGAACATTTTGCGAAGCCCAAAGACGATTTCTTATCGTTAGGCTTCCCTCTATTTATTATACCTGAAAAATTAATAATAACAATAAAATTATCAAAATGGCGTTAAGAAAACGAAAAATTTGGTATCTTTCGACTTTACTTGTTACTATAAAATTGTAAGAATATTTTATTTTAATTTGATTTCAGGTATAATAAATAAAGGGAAGCCTAACGATAAGAAATCGTCTTTGGGCTTCCCAAAATCTTCATCCGTTCGATTGAAATCGTCTTTGGGCTTCCCAAAATCTTCATCCGTTCGATTGAAATCGTGGCAAAACCGTACATTTAACCCTTTGCCCGATTATATTGCAACGCTGATATTATTGACCAGGGAATGGCTTGGAATGGATTTTCTTATTTTATAATGTTGTAAGTAACACCCTGTAAAATAACAAAGCTTTATATTTATGCGAGGTCTCGTTACAAACAATTAAACGCGAGTTAATTTTTGAAATTGCAAACCTCTCTAATCCCCTTAATGAACGACGAGGAAGCGTACCAGTGCTCATCCAAATGCTGACTTTCGTTTAACGGCCGAAAATATTATTATCGATATTAACCGTTTGAGTGCCAAGCGGCGATATTCCGTTTCTTCTGTTCTGTGTCGAAAAGTGCCAGCGTATTATGCGCATTGACGTTACGATGAGATTTATTGGAATCAGAATCAATGATTAATCAACCCCCTTATCCCTACTCCCGCGCAATAAGATATTGGAATACTACTGAATCGAAAGAAGTAAGATTTACCGCATGTATGTCAAACTAAAACAGCGTGATCATGCTTCTTAGCATTTTTCGACACAGAACAGAAGAAGCGAAATATCACCGCTTGGCACTTTTAGATTGGAAAACAACAAAGACCCGTGGCTCTCAAACGGTTAACAAAGCGAACTACGAGCATTGTTGCGTGTGTAATTATAACTAAACAGTATTATAAGATCTCACGGACACGATTGTTACACGAGATATTCGAATGTGACAGAAATTCTTAAATCGTGTATTACACAGTGCCCTTTCATAGAACATTTAAAGCAATTAACACCACCGTATGCGCACTGTCATAAAAAATTGTCGACAGAAAAAAATCTGTGACTTTACAAAATTTAACGAAGGAAAAGCAGTCTTCCCACGAAGCTCTTCGAACTTCTCTCACCACGGGGTGTAAGTTCCCAGATACGTGTGGCAGACGGGGCAATAGTGATCGGTATTTTTACACGAATTCATGCAGTATGGTATGACGCAGCATGGCCAGCATCTGAATCATCGAAAATTCGCCAAAGCGAAGTTATCTTGCTAATAAACATATGAGCCGTTTATTTTGAAAGTGGCCTAAGTCCATTTAAAAAGAAAAAAAAAATAGGATATCACATACCTACTACTAAATTATTACAGTAAATTATTCACAAATTATGTGATATCTCATTGTTCTGTTTTTAATGGACTTAGGCCACTTTCAGAATAAACGGCTCATATACATAGAACAAAGTCAGTCTATCGTAAGAAAATTATTCACCTACCCGCAACAGAAGAGTATGAGAGCAAGAAGATGTACGAATGACGAACGACGTACTACTGTTGTAGTGATGACGAATGCCACGCATCTCGGACAAATTGCAGCTGTTGGACGAGGAGACCAAACCGCGACACTTGCTGAAAATGAAAGAACCGAGTTAATTTCTATTAAAAATAATTCTTCGCTATACGTAGTCCAGATCGTATGTAATTACGCGATATGGAGAGACGTTGATTCGTGGAGTATCTTGTGAGACAAATTCCTTGAGCTTGAGCATAGCTTGGGGGTGGCACCGGCGCTAGGAACGATGAGTTGTTGCTCGTTAGTAAAGGAGGTATTCTTCTGTTGAAAACTCGTCCAGGATTGGCATATATCGATGAATATGTCGGTGGTGCTTCGCTGATGTAGTATGCGTCTTCCTACATGCAATTTTGGGATAAAGTTCCGAAAGACACATACCTCCGATATATTTTGACCCGTATACGAATATGACCATGAAAGTTGGCAGAAATTTCATTTTCGAGGTAATTTTTGGGGTCATACATAAAAATTCAGTGTTTTCAAATTATTTCAGTAGGTTTATAAAATATTGAAAAATATTTCAGACAAAAGTTTTACATCTCGTCGAAATACACATTTTATGTCTTATGCACTTTTGCTATAGGACTGATAATTTCCGAAAAGAATTGTTCAGAAGGTAAAGTAAGTAATCATAAGGCCAGAGTTGCGTTTAGTATTACCCAAGACCAACGACGAAGATACTTAATCTTAAACTTCGTAATATCGTGTATTCTTGCGCGTAACACACGTTGGTCGTTGATCTTGGATAATACTAAGCGGAACTCTGACCTTATGATTAGTTTCTTTACGTTCTGAACAATTTTTCTTGGAAACTATCACTCCCATGCCGAAAGTGCATAAGGCATACAATGTGTATTTCGACGAGATGTACAACTTTTGTCTGAAATATTTTTCGATATTTTATAAATCTACTGAAATAAATAGAAAAAAATCTCAATTTTTCATATTTAAAAATGACCTCGAAAATGAAATATGCGCCAACTTTCATGGTCAAATTCGTAATTGGCGTATCAAAATGCACCAGTACACGTAGCCTTAAGAAAGTCGGAGGTATGCGCTTCTCGGAATTTCGCCCCAATTTTGTAGCACCGTTTATTGATTTACGTAAGAAAATTTCAAGCCAATGAATCGCGAAGCGATGCCACGAGACTGTCGGGTTTACTACGTTTGTCACAGCTCGCGAATCAATAGTAATTTATTACCTCCTCGTTTACCACGCCTGTGCATTTGAAACATTTTGTACACCGCCATCGTCGGAGCTGGATTCTACGCCTAGATATATTCTGTTGATTGGAGGATCTACTCGGTGGTGGTAGTACGTACGAAAATCCGAAAGTGTCTGGGAACGATATCCGTAAACTTGGCGAATCTGGATAGACTGCATAAAGAAGCAAATACTGTACAGGGTGCCCGAAAAATATCATTCAATATTTTCACAATACAATAGAACGCACTATATTGAGTGAAGAAATTTCAATAAACATAGGTCGAAGAGTCAATCGTTTCTGAGATACAAACATTTTTCTATGTTAGTATTGTGATTAACTTACTATTGGTTTTTCGATTTACAGAAGGCGTTCTACATGTCCTCTTTCCATTTCCATCCACGCTTGGCATCTTCGTCCGAGAGAGTCACGAAATCTCTCGAAAATTTCACTATTTCTGTCGAATGTTACAAGCACTATAGGAGTCAGTTTCGTAATTCTTCTACGTCATTTATCAGCTAAGAATACACTTTGCTGTTCGAATGTCCCCATAAAAAGAAATCCAAAGGTTTGAAAAAGAGGGGTCGAGGGGGCCCCGCAATCCATCCACCACGTCCAATCCACGTTTGTCCGAATACCGTGATAAAAGTCGGTAAGACAATCACGATAGGAAAAGGTTCATGTCTCAGAAACAGTTGACCTTTCAACGTAAGTTCATTCAGACTTTTTCACTCACAATCAGCAAAGGATACTCTATGTAGTGTAAAAATATTTAATGGTATTTTTTGAACACCCTATATACAAAGTGTCCCACTTTAAATTATGCACTCAAAAGTTGCATGGTTTCAAGGGGGCGTAAAGTAGGGTCACTGACTTGACCTTAAATAGTCGTTTGACAGTCACGTGAAGGCCACCGTCAATTTCTTGAACAGAACTCCCTATTTTTTATAGCATATTCTTGTAACTTATCTCGAGAGCTTTCCAAAACACCATAATATCATATTTTTCTCTCAAGTGCATTTTCAGTTATAAGACTTGGAATTTCTTTATTTTTTAAGTATATAAATTTAGAAAATAGGGAGTTCTATTTAAGAAATTGGCGGTGACCTTCGCGTGATCATCAAACGATTACCTAAGGCCAAATCAGCGATACCACTTTATGTCCACCTTGAAACCATAAAATTTTTATTTGAAACATTTTTCTCTTTAACGCTTTGCTTCGGCGATATTTGAGTGCATTATCTAAAATGGAACACCCTGTATATATACTTTGTATTCCTCCAGCACGGATGAAGAATTTTTTTTAATTATACCATAGTCAGTAGTGTCCGCTAACATTTCGCTTGTGCTGTCGGAGCCCTTGGATGATCGAGGCGTCGAGATTGGAACGGTATCTTGTAAAGCCGTAGACGGCCCGCTCCTCTTCGATAAGCAACTCTAATGCGCGGATTTAGCCTTTGTCACTGGATTTTATTAATATCTTCGAGAACATTTCTCGCATCACGCTTGCCATTATTCGTATGCAAGTATTTTCTTATTGCTTCGTTATCGAAGTAAGCTTACCTCGTTTCCTTGAATTGCCTCAAGATTGGAACTCACAGGCTTAGGAGATTCTATCTGCAATTGTGTAACACCGTCAAACGAATTTTCTTCCGCTTCTAAATTGTTAAGCGCCAAATTCGGAAGCGCAGTTTTCTCGGTATGCTCGGGCAATAAAGATTCATTCCGCAGTTGTGTAACACCGTCGAACGATTTTTCGTCTGCTTCTAATGTATTAAGCGCCGAATTCCAGACACCAATTTTCTCGATATGCTCGGACAACAAAGTTAATGTTGCACCACCAATCGATTTTACATCTTCCTCAAGTTTTTTCCTTGGCGGAATTTCCGATAGCGAAAAAGCTTCAGAGACAGCTATTGAATCTATTGAATTCTCTTTCGTTGTTCTACTCAATTGTCGTTTCAAATTATCAGGAGGTATCTCAGATAAATTATCGTCAACCACTTTGGCAGATGTCGATTCGTTACTTCTATTATCTACGGAGCGAATAAACAAGTCATAATAGTATTGACGAAAGATGACTTGTTTCGACAGTTTGTGAAAAGGTTTTCTTATACAAATCACCCATTACTGTAGACCGTGTGGAACTGGCCTGTGAGCTCGTTTCGTGGGGGTCTTCCATATTTATTTCATAGAACGAATTCTCCTTATTCGCAAGAAAGTTATGCACCTCAGCAATGTACTTCTTTAACATGTTCAGTAGCGAAATGTAGGCTGTTAAGGTTTTTATTGACAACGTTCTTCACCAAACGGATCGTTCCACATGGCTATATAAACATAAATCGTATAATCAAACATTTATATTGCATAATAAATTTCATCGAGGTCTCGCATCAGTTTTATAATAGCAAATTTACCTAGAACCATTTCCAAATCAACAGCTACATTTTTCAGTAGAACCGACAACTAATATAAGTCAAGAAGCTCTTCATCGTTGACATCGATATTTAAATTAACAGCGCATATCAATAATAAAGTTAGGGTTAGGGTTAAAATAAATCGCCTACGTTACTCCGTCGGTACTACATTCGAAGAACTGGGAAGAACTAATGCGGCGCAATGCAGCGCTCACCTATGGACGCATTTAAGCCAAATATCAGATCGATGGCAATGTAGATTCCACTATATTGATTATCTCTGTACGTGCATAGATCGCAAATTAAACATATTCGCGGGTCAATAAATCATATTTCAAATTCTACACTACAGCTGTCATCTGATATCGGGCGAAGATGGCGTTTGACAATTAATTTATCTATTAGTTGGTCGAGAATCTTGTATAATAATAAATAATAACCAAGGAGAAAAACCTGTCTTACTTATTACCATTCGCATAAACAAACTCGGTGTCCTTGAAATGATTATTTTTACGAATTCTTCGTCGAATATGCTCTCGAGTAAAATCGAAGCGCATGCCTTGCGAGTAATCGCAGGTATCTGAAATCGTGGCGCTGATGCGAGTGTTGCGGTGACGCCATTGTATGCGCGAGGCGAGAACAGCCGAAATGGAGGAGAGTCAAACATCGGAAAGTGTCGCCGTTCTACCGGACATGTCCGAACCGTTGACGAGCGAGACCGAGGAGGCCGGTGCCTTAACGAGCGAACACGAGGCACATCCTGTCGCCGTGACGGCGAGCGTCACGTCGGTGCCGGGTGTTGCTGGCGTTCAAGGAGTTGGTGTACCGGTTTCTCTACCCGTAGGATCTATCATCGGTGTAGCGAACTCCACCAACGGTACGACCTTCAACGTCATCACCTCGGACCAACTGCAGGTACCTCACTACGAGTATAAAGTTCACCGTAAACACATTACTCTTATTTACGATTGTACACAGAGGACGAATCGAACGTTCGCCAATACGTTCGTCGATAAAATTATCCGCATCCAACTGTCGCGATACTGCGTAACAATGGAACGACAATACGACGAACGATTTTGAATGCGCGTGCCTGCGGCGCGCGTCTACGGAATAACAACATACGCGCGCCTTTTGATCAAAGAGGCAATAGTCGATAATGGATTGTGTTGGTTTCGAACGCACTTGCACACTGCCGATTTATCAGTTCATCCTTAGATCTTGTTCACCTTAGTGATCTTGTTTCATTAATGTCAATGTATTGTTGTTTGTATTATAGTTGCCTGGATCCGGACAGTTTAAGCAGATGCTATGTGTCGATAACGGATTTATTTGTGAGCCCCGTCACGACAAGGATTCTGACCCTTTGCGTTGGAACGGAGAATTGAAGGCGACGCATATTGTCATACAAAATAGCACGGATGAAACAGAAGCTGAACAGATACACGTGTCCACTGCCAATACACAACCGTTGTGTAGCTGGTCGGAGTCTGCACACTTGGCGGTCCTACCTATCAGATGTAAAAATACAAATGCCGAATTACATAAAAGCAGATTTGGATCGGGGGGTAGAGGACGTTGCATTAAGTTAGGTCACGATTGGTACACACCCAGCGAATTTGAAGCATTCTGTGGCAGAGCTTCTAGTAAAGACTGGAAGCGAAGTATTAGATTTGGAGGACGAAGCTTGCAAACCCTAATCGACGAACAGATTTTAAAACCACATGCCACGTCGTGTACTTGCGCAGCTTGCTGCGACGACGATAGTGCCGTGAGTATATTGGCTGTTGATTTTTATGTATGAGTAACATTAACAAAGTCTTCTCGATCTTGTAGACAGGACCCGTTCGTTTATTCACCCCTTACAAGCGCCGAAGAAGAGCTAGGGATGCGTCCGACGGAGAAATACCATTGCGTAAACATAAAAGTGAAAATTCAAGGGACGGAAGCAACAACGATGAGAGCGATAATGAAGTTGTTGTACCTGATAAGGAAGTGTGGCCGCAGTTCGTTTCGACTGAAGGTTTAGTTGTGCAGCAATCGCAAGATCAGGACACCGTTGTTCAAAATGTACATCACACTGAGAATGGGCAGAGTGATGAGGCTTTCAAAAAATTGGACGACGTGTCGAACAAGCTTTTGAAATTAGCGTATGAATTTAGAAGAACGTTAGAAGAAGCTAAGGAAGTGAGTAGGCAACAGAGACGAGAGCAAGCTTTAGTCGCTCAATTGGGAGGCAGGGGAGATGTCATAGAGGCAGTTGGATTGCAACCAGCATCGGATACTCATAATAAAAAGGTGTGTTGCAAAAACTGATTATAAAATTTATCTCGATAGTCTAACGATTTTTACAAGTGTACGATATTAACGTATCATTCTTCACGTTTCAGTGTGCCAATTGTAATCGAGAAGCATTTGCAGAATGTTCCTTGTGTAGACGTACACCATATTGTTCCACATTTTGCCAGCGAAAAGACTGGGCTGGTCATCAAGTAGAATGTGTACGAGGTGCAGCAGAAACTGTAATGCTGATAGTAGAAAGCAGTAGTGCAGATACTGGTGCTCTTACTACGGCCACTGGGGACCAATAGCTAGTGTTTCTTACCCCGTTTCACCAAAGGGCTACGGAAAGCGAACAATCTACTACTGACTCTAGAGAGTTAAAGAAAGAGATGAAGACTTAAAAAAAAATATCAATTTTTTCTCACTAGAGGGGCGAGATATAATTGTACATAGTACAGTACATATTTTTTACATTACTAAAACAAGTTTCTTTACCAGAAAGAAGTGCATCCATGCATGCGTTATACCTGGTACTATTAACAAATGTGTCAGATAGATACATTAATAACGATCTGATTTTTATTCGGTATACATAAATACACCGTATACAAGATACAAAAAATATAGAGAAGTAAGCTAAAACAACATTGTACATATGTAACTTATAAGTCATTATTTCTTCGAACTGTATATTTTCTAATAGATATGCAACCAACAAATGACCAAAGGATGCATACTGCTGCAACATACGTTCATGTAAAATATGACATAGTGTCAGTGTTTATAACTACGTATTCTTTAACAAATTTATGTTTGGTGTAAGGCTTTTCTAAGGCAACATTGTTTATAGCAAATGTCTAGTACAAATATTACATAAATGCCAATAGAAATGTCGCGTTCATCTACCTATAATTAGGTAACATATGATCAAACTTAGGCAGTGTGAATGATGATCGCTCAATGTAATAACATTGTAAATATACTTTAATTTGATTTTGATAGAAATAAATATTCATTTGTAGCTTGGTGTACTGGATATACAAGCTACCATTAAACATTTTTTCACAAAATATATTTATCACTACATTTGAGAAAGATGCGTTTATCGCGTAACAACATATTACATTTTCCTACAAAAACACTTTATAAATGTTAGTATGTATACAGTTAAATAGACACGTATGTATGTAAATAATGGTACAGACACAAAGGAAATACTGTGATGTAAAACTTAGTTATTTGTAATGTTTGTCACCCTTCCTTTATTTTTTATTCTCAATCGTACAACTCCATATCATACACGTCTCCAAAAAAAGAATGGAAGATGCAGCTTCAATAATTTCCAAAATGCTTCAATCTGTACAATAATGCGCTGCCTGTATTATTAGAAACTCCTAAGTAACCGCTACCAGGAGAAAAATCAATTGTAACGGGCATTGACATTTGGGTTTGGGGTGTCGGAAAATTCTTAAATGCTGTAAATGACGGTATATGTAGCATTCTGAAAGCATTTGTTTTTTTACTTGAAGCTATAGCTAATATCTCTGATGTAGGATTAAACTTCAATGATGTAACAGATGTTACAAGATTCAGAATAATTTTTAACGGAACAGGATATTTCTCGCGTAATACTGTCTTAGCATCATATATGTTTACTACTCCTTGCTTACTACCAGTTGCTAAAAATTGACCATTTGCAGACATGTCGATCGATGCACTGGATAAACACCCATCGTCTATTGCGCGATGTATGCATGTGCGGCTGTTAATATCCCAAATATACATTTCGCTGCCGTCTTTAATATTCCATGAAAATGAATACAAGATTAAAAGGTTTGTGTGCAAGTAGATTTTGTGCTAATTTAATTCTAAAGCAGTACCTACCACCATGTGAAATCAATGTTTTGCTATCTGGACTAAACGTCATTGCTGTGCATTTGCCTGTATTCATTTTCAAAGTGGCAATAAGCTCCTTGGACGAGCTTGTAAGTAAAGAAATTTCACCCCATCTGCCACATAAAGCGATCAGTTTTCCATCGGGTGAAACTTCGTACCTCTGCAAATGTAATATTTATAAACAATATCAGCAGGGAGTGTATGTGATTACGAACGAAAGTGCTATTAGCATGATTATTATCAGTGTTTTGCTATACAAACCTTCATGTTAGTAATTCCATGAGGTAGTGGTATTGTACATGTTCTATCATTAAGTAAATTATAAGAATAACAATGTTTGAAATATTGAGAACCAACTAAAATTTCTGTCCCATCTCTTAAAAATTTCGCTTGACTTATGGGAAACTTTTTAAATTTCATAGAATGCAGTTTATTGTTTTGCACACCATCCACCTACAACATATATCAATAGGTTATTGTATATTGCATCGACAACTCATTGCCAAGCCAATGTACCGATGACGTTCTTACATTTTTTTGCAAAACTTTTGTATTATTTCTAAATACACACATCCAAGAAGCTCATGTAAATGCTGTTCACATCAAATGTAGTTACCTGGAAAATTGACAGGATTCCTGAATCCCCAGCGACTAGTGCTACAGTTGATGTAGGATGGAATTCTAAGCTCGAGACAATAGGTCCTTCAGTGTGCGTTTCTCTATTTATGGCTTTAAGTGCTTTTATTTCTATTACATTTTCCGGTAAATATTTAGTTTTTGGTGTTTCCAAATGACAGCTGTGCTATAACACACAATACATACTACTAAATACAGATTAAATATTGAGTGTGGAAAATAAATTACAGAGAAAAATGAAGTACCTTAAGAATGTCACTATCAAGATCTTCGTCTTCTTCTGACCTATTGATCTCAGCCCATTTTGGTGTACCGACAATTTGTTTGTATTTGTTTTGCAATAACTCTGTGTATGAAGTTTCTGGGATGCCTTCTATCGGTTTTCGATTTTTTGCAGCAAAAGCAATATCTACCCTAAATTATAATTTGAACAGATACTATAGCTTATTAATATACCATATGTACACATATACAATGGTAAAAACACTAGAAATGTATATGCAGGAAATGCTCAAAGTTATTGTCATTTTCTGTACATACGTATACTGAATATCATCTTCATCAACCCATGCAGCTTTCTTTTGGTTCGTTTTGTCAACCAATGTATGAGATGCTGGAACATCTGCTTTAATAATTGAGTTTGATTTTACACTTCCACTGTGGCCAGTAACTCGACTTCTAGCTTTTGTTTTTTTAAGAACTTCATCTTCATGTATACTTGTTATATGTTCATTGCTTGGTAAATTATCTATAATATCAGTTGGATCTCCAAAAACAATTCTTTCTAACCTGTAAATTATATCAAATACTTTAGGGAACTAACAATTTGAAAATACCATAATTATTTTTTTTTCACACACCTAGCTTCTTCCTTTGGATTATAGAATTTCCTTTGTTTTTTCCTTAAAGTTGTTCTTACAGATGCATTAGATTTCTTATTAACCAATCGTTTCATTGGTAAGCGCCCCTTTACATTTGCTTTTGAATTTAACCTTTTAAGTGGTTTTCCAATTGGGACAGCAGAAGGAACATGCACTGGTGGTCTCTGGGGGATGCTAACCGGTGATAAGAGCAAGAAACCATTACGACTTATCGTTATGATCATAATAGATGCTTTTCTTTCACAACCGAAGTGAAATATTCAGATCAGTTCAATTCAATACATCCAATCATATTCAATCTTCCTCTGAATTGAACTGATATTATCTGATCATTGGGGTGAAAGGAAAGCAACTCTTATAGTTTATTGTATTCTTTATAATACAGTCATCTATTATATTTTATTTTATTTTACTATGTTTAGATGGATTAGACGAATTTGAAATTCGCGCCAATGTTAAAATGATTCTAACCTATAAATTCCAAAACTTCTACTTCGTTTTTTTCAATAAATAGGTCCGAACGCCACAAATTTCTTATGAATTATGTCATTTTGTTATCTTATCTATGTAAACAAACCTTTTTTTATGGCTCTTTCCGCATTTGTTCCTAAGTTCATCCCTTGCGCACCCGTTCTGTTTATCAGTAAGTATCTTGCCCATTCTTTATTTTCAAGTCACAATTTTCTCACATGGATTATCCTAATTATTCTTAGACTACCTCCGACTCATACCCTCACGTGTCTATTTGAATACTTTGAAAAATTGAAAACCTTTCGTCACTTTTTTCTGTGCTTTAAATTCGTGGA
The DNA here is from genome assembly GCA_944319695.1 of Tiphia femorata. Classification (NCBI taxonomy): domain Eukaryota; kingdom Metazoa; phylum Arthropoda; class Insecta; order Hymenoptera; family Tiphiidae; genus Tiphia; species Tiphia femorata. The sequence continues at coordinate 12,101,659 of OX090902.1, forward strand.
CATGTGGACATATTATGCCATCTTACTGTGCAAGCCACACACTGTAGGCGAAAAGATTTTTTTAATCCAACACGATGGTGTTACCCGGTAGTAGAATGTGCATTCAAAAATGATCCTTCGAATGTTGGACCTGGCGTTTATGCTAAGTATCACCACGTGTACAAAAACCTGACCTATTAAAAGATAATTCAAACACCATGTTCCATTGATCACATCACAAATACCATTAGATGGTTATAGCGCTTCTGTCGTATTCAAAAGTAAAGAGAGGTGGTGTACAACACACAGATTTTATCTGAATTACATAAAATTCGGAATAATCTGTCGTACTTTGCCAAATGTATGAAATTTCGAAAAAAGTTCGAATTAAGTTTGTTGAATGAAAAAATCACTCTTTATTGCTTCCGTTTTTGACATCATAAATTGGCACAGTTTCGGTTTTTAAATGTTCCGCAACAAAAATGTTATATGGATAGAAATGGTAATTTAAAATTTGCTAGATTACTCCATGGTGTAATGATTCCGAAGCACTCGATTCTGAATGTTCCGATGGTACTTTTTGATCCATGGCAAAAAGGGACGGACAATTCGGTTGATATTGTTCTACAGCCTCCAAAAGTGTGTCCGGGTAACCCGGCGAATAATACCTAACAGCAAAATAAATTCGCGTTTTAGTTTCATATTTAAATTAGTATCATGTACACAAGTTTCCTATTTCATTTGGTCTCTTTTCGTTATAATTATTATCGTAAATAACTGTTACTCGAACCGTCGGCTAATCACTTTAGATAGCAACTATAAACGTAGAAATCTACCCCATCGATCGGAAGGTCGATAGAATTCGAATGCGAATGGCAGGCGATTCCAAAAGCAAACTAACAATAAGAAGGATTTTGTATCTTTTTAGTGTAGTAGGGCAGTATAAATAAAGTTAAACTAAAACAGTCTTTTAAAGAGTATACATATGTGAACCCTACATCGTAAATGTGTTAAAGCACGTGAAATTATTGATCCGCCAAACGCTCATTTATGCTTTTCCAATGTAATCAGCTGTGACAATATGGCGAGTACGCCGTATATTATCTGCCCGATTTAAATTAAGGCACGCGAACCACAAACAGAGCTACAGTTATTTGTAAACGCTGGCAGCGTCAACATCTCCCATAACACCGCATCGCTAATATTTATCGACTGTTTTATATTTTTTGGTGAGTACCGAAACCTTCGATGAGGTTATGTCGAAAACAATATTTGACATTAACTGACACATTTTGTTCCGTTGTTTTTTAAACAGTTCAATAATTGAATATTTCATAGAATAATAAGCCAAAAGGTGTACATCATTCGCATGTTTTAACTCCTATCGAACTATGAAGTATCTCAGCAGATTTTTAGATACAAAATAAACAATGAAGTTTGTTTTTGTTATATGTATACCATAGGTATATAACGAGTAATTTTTTCTTCAATGGTACTAATAAATGTTTAGCACACATAAAGTTGTTGCGCGTTGAGTTTAAATATGCAAAATCTTCGAATAAAGATGAGAAACTGTTATTAACCTTACGATTTCTTCTGGGAAACAGCAATTTATGATTGTTATATATTCAAAGAGTGTAGAACCGTAGTCAGCTTGAATTTCTTGTACTTTCTTGAGTCCACCTGACGTCACAAACAATCTCCTTGCTTTAGCATCATTTGGTAAAATCTAAGTATAAAAATAAATATAATTATGTTTGACGGTGTATGAAATTATAATAATTCCAGATCATAACTATATTAATGTGACAATAGCGAAAAAAATGTCTTATGTTTCATAAACGTGTAAAGTATGGAAGAATTTTTAGATACTTTGGCAATGGATCTAAGAATAAGGACACTGAAACCTGACCTGCACCACGTTTTAGTGCATTTGCCCACTTAACGCTCACACGCATTCTCACTTATATCAGACCCGCAATACTTTCGAGTTTTATGCTAACATTTGTTTATCGCATTTGGAGCTACGGTAATCAAACGGGATTTTTAATTTCTGTATAAAGGATACACGTATATGTTAACTGCGCACGAATTCGATTCGTGCTAATTTGTAGTAATTTCTCGAATTTTGCCGTTGTTTATATCCTTCATCTTAACGATTATTATTGCTTATTTGTGTGCTTAAAACCTCCGTTATAAACATTATTTATCGTAGCCCATATATAAGATTGCGCACCTTTGCCCATTACGATTATTAAATACAATTAATTCGCAACGTTTCCTCGTCACAGACTTGTACAAGGATGAGGGTATGCAGCCATTGATAAATTGTGCAAGAAACTTGATCTAAATGCGCATAACTCTGATTTATTAGCATATAACAAGACGCGAATCTTTAAGAACGGACGTCACTAGATTCCAGCTAAAAAAGTTGTTTTCATTTGTTGAGTTCAGTAACTTAGTTAAGTATAAAAATTTCGTATTTTCCGTCCATAAATCGTACGACGATGCGTCACAGACCTTATCATTTTGTCAAGCACACTAGTCGACGCAAACTGGATAATGCAATTGCTGATGTAAGAACATGGAATAGAGAATCTAGCGATATTCATTGCTTGCTTGCGTAAAAGAAAGGGATCGCTAGAGAAATCAGTCACTCGGTTGTATTTATTTAATGGGTTAACCAAAGTATAAAGTGCCAAATGCAGAGGACGGACGTGCATTCGATTTGCATTGTTATTTACTGCTGTCCTTAACTACGAAAGTGAACTACGAACGTACAAATAGACAAATATCAGGATTTATCAGAATTTTCTGCATCTCTAGACACATATCGTGTTCGCGCGCATCTACGAAAGATATAATTTACGAAAAAAGTATTGCAATAATGGCAGAATGAAATTCAGCGAAGCGGGAGCATCTGCGAAGAGTGTAATTTAATATTTCAAACGACACTTTCCCAAACGTATTTTTAGATGTTGTTTTTGTCCTTGTTTGAATGTGCGGGGTAAAAATATTTCACGTTACGATCAACAGCGTGGAGTGCATTCGGGCCGCCTGCGAGCAAAGCCAACTCCGCATATTTCTTTCTCCGTGTCAGTGGCTCGCCGAAAATATCACGTTTCCAAAAACAACATTCTAGAGTAATTCTAGAGCACGACGGATCTGATTGTGAGCGAAGGTGACGCCTTCTAGCAAACCTGTTGATCCACTCAAATACTATTTAGTCTAGCACCGAGCATTCTGATGCGACGCAATAAAAATTCATTTTGCTTACAATTAGTCGAGGGAAAGACGTCGATTGAGAACTTTTCGTTTCTTTCAGACGTGTTCTTTTTCAAGTTAAGAACGTATACCGAAAGAGTGACGGCATCTCAAGAACGGACCTACCCGGCACTCGCATAATCTCCATCAGATGACTATGTAATCACACCAGCAAGCTGGAGTAAATATTCGGGAGATACGCATGCATTTGTTAGACTCCCGAAAAAAGTGGGCCAAGGCGCAATTGTTGAATGGTATAATAGATTCCGAGTCAAGCTGGAAAATAAGTCAGGAAGTATGCTTAAGAGATCAAAATAAGGAGCCGGTGTATCCATTGAGAGGCACCTAAATTATTGTGACGTAGTCGCGAAAATCCGTTTGTACACAGGACACCTACTACAACGAGATAACATACCTGCCTTAAATTTTCGTCAGTGCTGACAGTCCAAGTGACGTAGAGCCTGAATATTATCGTACTACTACGATATGACAAAGTGCATATCGTTTTTAGTGTACATAAGTATCTATAAAAGGTCTAGTACGCTGCAGATCGTTAAGAACAGTCTACAAGTCGTAAGCGCAATATAAGAAAATCATTACAGTCGCGAAACTATACGAATATACATTCAATTTGTAAATTGATAAGCTATCGAAAAAAAGCGAAAGATACGTGCCGCGATTGCGAAAAGTGAGAAAGGTATTTGCGAAATTTTGTACATAACATTCCTCATAAGAAAGACGTGAAATGCATGAGCTTTTGTACGTGTATGTACATGTTAGAAATTCGTTGTTGCTGTTAGATGAAATTTGTAATTGTATTGTTGTTAACAGTGTACCGATGAAAGCTTTGAAAAATTAAGTATCCACATCGTATAGTCAGGTACATATAGTCAATTATATTTGTGGAGTGATTGTTTTATACCAAGCTGCTCTAAACAACTCTCTAAAGAAGCTATTTGTTACCAACGTGATACTATTGGTGATCGAGATGATAAACAATCAACATTGTGTAATACTTAACACGGCTGAGACCAATAATTATCATCATCAACCGGTCTCGGCAAAGCCATCGGTTGTGTCAGTATCCAGTATTGATTCTGATGTCAGTGACAGGAGAGATGTACGCGAAGAACTTTATGCTGGGATCTTCAGGAGACATAGAAAAACGATACTGGTACTTGGCAGTTTTCTCAGAATGCTTAGGGTGAATAGAAATATGAACAATTATGCCAATATTAAAACCAATGATGAAGGTGATGAATAAGTCAATATATTTCTTCTGTTATCCCTAACATATTTCTGTTTTTAAATTTTCTTATACGTACTTTAGTTTTTCTAAACGATACTCAAAGGCATGATAATTAATAATGTTTATGTAATCGTTTGAAAACCGTATTACTTAAAAACATACTCCTATAGGCTCCTCTATGTAAATCACAAGACATATAATTATTTAGAAATTTTCGGAATCATGCCTATGTTTTGTTAAATTATCTCGTGATACCAAAAGTAAAATTTGGGAATCAATATTCTATTATACCAATATGTTACTTATTTTTAAAAAGAGTTTTAATCATTTATATCATAGTTGTAATGTATGTTTCAGCAAGAGAATTCTAATTTATTTATATAATTTCACGTTGGTGTAAACATATAATGTTTTTGACTTATTCATTACCCAATGGCTAATCATGTTCAGTGAATAAGTTTATAATGGCTGTCATATTAAGCACTACACCTCATATCAAATATTCTTTTTTTAATATTCAGCAATGTAAACATTACAAATTTTTGTAAGCAGTTGAAATTTTTACAACACTTTTTGCATCTTTCTTAAATATAATATTTGCATTCAAGTAGCAGGTAGATATTAATAAAAGTTGTATTATATCTTAAAATTTGCTATTAATCTTTCAGTACTTTCAACAAGCATTTTAAAATTGGCATACAGGTTGAAACTTACATTATCAATAGTATCTTAATACTAGAAATTATTTTTGAAAATATATGCCTACTAGAATACATGTTTTGTCTCACTAATGAAAGTATATTTTTAGAATTTGCTTTTTTCTCTCTTTTTACTCACAAAGAGAACAAAAGATTTAATTAATTAAAAACTGCCAACAATATGATATAAGATAAAGATTGATAAACATTAGAAATGATAAAACAACAGAAATAAAATGTATTATTTTCTTTAGAGCCCATAAAGTCACTTTTACATTATGAAAGTTATTGTTTAAGAGGGAACATACGTAGTTTATATCACAGCATAAAATGTATGCTTTATGAAAATAACTTATTGTTAGCTTTATAGAGACTGCAACATTCATTTTGTTTCCCAAAAGATCTATGTTTCATATTTTTATATAACAAGTATATTTCCTTTTTCAGAGATACTTGGACAGATTGCATGCTCTGAACCGAGTATTCACCTTAATTGCTTTACGATTTGAAACTATCCCGCAACAAAAGTTTTGGTAACACAAATTTAGGACAACACGCATTTTCTTTTACTAAAGTTGGCAATTTAAGGCAACCCAAAATTTGTTTATGCACTCTCAAGTTATTTACATTTATTATTTATAATATGTGCTATTTATGGACAAATTTATTAATACTGTTGATCCCAGTAGGTCTCAAATGTTTTTTAAGTAAAACCAAAATTTAAGTGTGTACATATTACACCAACAACACATTTTAAAACTGATCCTTCCTGCTGCATCTCTATCGTGGAGCCACAATTGTATAAGTGGAAGTTAATGTAGAAATGAAAACATCACACTTTGTTCGTGATAATTCAGAACAAAAGCAAGAAAGTATTCACTTGGTTTTGTGTAAAAAATTTGTAATACTATTATATAAATGAGAATAGGATTGTATTTATTTTTAGAACATATTTCTTCAGTTTTTAAAAACAACAAAAATAATAATAGCCGCAATGCTTTGCAATTACTTGAGTTGAAAGCAGTAAAGCAATATCAATTCTTCTGGAGTGTATATGGGGAGTTGTTCTTTTTGAATACAGCAATTTTTAAATTATAAAAGATAAGTATTAATGTTAATGAATGTAATACCGACTTTCTTATCTGTATTTGGCATACATAAAAATCTTGAGGAAATATGTACATTCATATAAAAAAAAGAAAAAGAAAAAAAAGAATGGGATCAAAGGGTTACACATGCATGTGCAAGATTTTTATGCATAGTTAAATAATTGAGGCGAAGGAAAATTGGACTAAGGCAACTAATTGATTATGTATGTAACACTAGGTTTATGGCATTTTTTTTTATAAGCACGATTTTCCACTTAAATGCGTCAAATCGACGCGTTTCCGTAAACGAAGTGCTAATAGGTGTCATTTGCTTTAATATTTATTATTTTTTTTTGTTCATTTTGAATTGCCATATATGATGTGCAATTAATTTAATTTACTGTAAAATACTATTGTATATCTTCAATGAGAAAATATACCCAGAAAATTAAAGTTGAGGAAAGTAGCCGAAAATATTTAATATTACCAATATTTAGGTCATATATGTGAATGCAAATGCACATATAAAAAATGTCAAATTATTGTGGACTTTAGTTAATATGTCCAATGTTTCTACAAATATTTTGTATTAAAACTTGAGTTACAATTATCGAGCTTAACATATGTTAAGAAATATTATTTATAACACACGGTACTGAAACTTAGATATAAACTGATACAAATATCAAACAAATGCCTTAACCAGCACTAAATTGATACTTTTTGCTTTTTAGTACATTGTATTGTTCTTTATAATGCTCATTTATATCTTTATTTTTGTTCTTGATGTATCGTGTATTATTATATTATGTTTTTGTACCATATACTGCCACTAAAAAATATCACATGGTACAGTTCTTATTAATAGTTTTGTAAAAAAACACTTTGCAAATTTTATAACAAAATTGTATATTTATAATTATTGAATAATACGTTTAAATGTCTATGTATTTTCAACAAACCATTTGCTGTCGTAAGACTGAGAAATGTGCTTTTTTGGGATTTGAAATGTGCCACTTAATCTCTTAGAGAAAGCATCAAGAAACATTAAGAAGACATTTTAGAGAATTATCAATTTTTCACCAGAAATTATGAAACAAATACAATGATGCAGAGCATATCGGTAAATCTTGTTACCTTTTAAATGTAGGATATAGTAAATATTCGTGTTAATATTTGTTTGTGCCACATTATGACTGATCTTATCCATAAGTTATAGTAATCATTGAAGGCAAATGAAAAATATCAAAACCTAGTAAAATTGGGTAAACAATACAAAGACTTGCATAACAGTGTCATTGTTGTATTAAATGTAAACTTATTTATAACATTATACATTAAAAAAAATCTTTTAGAATTTCTAACTTTAAAAAGTCCATTGTGTTATAGAATAAAAAAAATTTGCCTTACACTGCTTGACCAATTTTCAAGTAGGTTGAAGATTTTATACATAAGTTTGAATACATCTCGCCAAATGTAGAAATTTTATTTGTACACGAGAATGCAATATCGCCGTTAAATATGCATATGAAGCCAACAATGAATTAGTTGTATAACATTAAGTGTTGAAATTCTAAATGATTTTGCGTAACATTGCTGGTAGCACACTCTGTTTTTTTAAAGAAGAAAACAATTTTTTATTGTAACCTTGTGTAATATGTTTCACCAACACTGTGTATAAGGCAAATAATAAAGCATTCATATACAGATTTATAACGTTGATTTTAATATGCACAGCACTATACTTTATTTCAATTTTATAAGTGCTATTTTATGAAGTAATGCATATGCGCTATGCATACATAATTATACATAAGTCTAGAAGATATGAAGCTACAATATTAAATTAATATTAAAAGTCTTACCTTGCTAAATTGGCCAAGGACATACTTCAATATATTTGGTGGTGCATCATGCAATATAGATTGTAGTGCCTCTATGTGCATGCATTTTTGCAGACATTGTTTTAACGTTGCATTGCATTTTGCTTTAAGATCCTCTGAACTTTTAGGATTGACACACAACTGTAAAAACATTAAAATTAAATATAATGTGAAGATAAAGTTATAATTATAATTTATAATATGTAGTACAATAGTTACTATATTCTAAGTAATATATACTTTTAATAACTTGGCAAGTATGTTTGCAACTGCTACTGCTTTTGCATGTTCTGGGGAGTGTTTGCCAATTTGCCCTACTGCCCATGCAGTTACAGCTAGGATGTAATCATCTGTTTCTTCCTGTAATACTATTGCTAATTGGCAAATTCCCTATAAATATTTTGATATTTTAATAAACACCAACAGCATTTACACAAGAAGGTACTAAAATTAATTCCATTTACGCAATGCGCCATTTTACAAAAATAGAAAATTTGACAACATGTTTATGACATAAGAAATAAATAACAATAAATCCATATATCCCGCAACTATTCAATCTGTTACATTGAACATAAAGAAAAACAAATGAATTGTAATCATTTTTTACTTATACAAAATAACCTTTAAATTAATATTAAATAATTTTATGATTATACCTTAGATCCTATTACAGCAATGGCCAATTGTTCAGAATGACCAGCAATATAACCAATTGCCATGATTGCTGGTAATCTAGTAGCTGACTTGGATGTACTTATTGATTCAATAAGTGCAGCAATCCCACCGATATTTACAACCAACTGTGCTAACTACAAAAACATTGTTAATATCGTTTTATTAAAGTATTGTAAATGTAACATTAATTAGATACCTCAACTGAATGTTTGCATATGTCCTTAAGAATTGTAGCTGCTGCTCTTCTCACAATTTCATCTGGATGTGCCAGGTGTTCCAAGATATTAGGAAATATATCTGCTTCTACAACAGCTTCTGCTAGATCGATAGAATGTTTGGCCACACTGCCTAACGCTGACAGGACTTGACGCTATATATATTATTAGTTGCAAAAGATTTAATTGCAAATGCATATAAAGCGGTACTGTGTTTCACCTTCATTTTAACATCGTGACTGGATAATGAATGTGCAAGAAAGGGAATGGCACCAGCATCCACAACAGTCTGAGCTAATTCAGTAGTGTGTTTACTAATATCGCAAATAGCAGATGCACTGACTTGTTTAAGACATAATTCAGGCTCTTGTAAACAAAGTGTGAGAAGTGGTACTGCACCTAAAGATCAAAATAAAACTATATATTTATGATTCTAATGAATGGTACTACAATAGTACCTAGACCAGTATAAAAAAAGCTCATAGTATGGTTCTCACAGTAACGATTTATTCATATAAGTACTAATGCCCTGGTAAAATCCTTTTTTCAATAATCCTAATACTTTCTGAGAAAAAAACTTCATATTTTAGTCTGTGGATACTCCAATATTATGTAGCCATTTTTGGAACCTCGATCTATTCCCCCCTTAACAAAACAATATGTCTGCTTACCAGCATCAACAACTGATTGTGCCATATTTTGATTATGCCTGGCTACATATCCCACAGCCCAAGATGCTGCTAATTTGACCCCAGGGTCAAAGTCTTCCAAGCATATCATTATCGCATCTAATCCATTATTGTATATGACAACTGATGCCATTTCCGCAGAATGTTTTGCTATCGCCCGTAGAACAAAAAGTGCAGCTTTCTTATAAAATTTCTGTAACATGCAAATTGTCATTAATTTACTATTATTAATAGCATATAGTGCAAAGTACAACAATGTATGCAGCTTACATTTCTAAAATCTAAATGTGAAGATGAATGTACTACAATATCCATTTATTTTCAAAGTGACATAAATTACTTTTACCTTACAATCTATTTTATACACTATTCTACATATTTGTCATTGTAAGCAGCCTTACCTCATCTTTGTTAAAATACGACTTATGTCAGTTTCAAAATAAATGGCTCATACGACTAACATGTCAATTTTTCAAGTACACGAAATTACTGTTCTTTACATTGTATATCTACAAAAAATTGAAAATGCTTACATTTAAGAAACTCATACATTTTGTTTGTCTATATTCTTCAATAACTGTGGTAACACATCCTTCTGGACAATCATTTGGGCTAATTTTATATTATGCCCTGCTAAGCGACCCAAGGAAATTGCCGCCATATGTTGAATGGATGGTACAACATCGGAAAGTAATGGATTCAAAAGGTCTATCACTCCAGCTGCTTCTAAACACTCGATATTTGCAGGTTTTGCAGCAAGATCAGCCACAGATTGGACGAAAGCTAACCGTGACCTTTGATACAGATCAAAAACTGCAATTGTAAGATATAATAAATATTTCAAATGATAAAAGAATATACAGTTAGATGAAGAAATAATTTCTACTATGTATCGGTAAAGATATAATTATAGCTTAACACAATTATTTATTTGTCATAATCATTAATTTTCAAATTCTATTGAAATCTGTAGCATCGATTAATGTATTAAGTACCTTGTAAAGTAATTCGGGCTGCCATATTAAATCTTATATACGACGTTAATTACACTCCGATGCGAACGATTTCAAAATTACTCTCGTAAATGCGCTCGTCTATTCCAGCTATTGTCGTATGTTTGAAAATGAAAGAATGCCGCTTGCTGCCACCGCTCTTCACGCCAAGTAATTGTATTGTCCGTTTCCATGAAATTAAAGTGCCTATTGCTCTATTTACATGAAATCGAAAAAATTACACGATGAAGATATGGACCGTTTATTTTGAAAGTGGTGTAAGTCCATTTAAAAAAAACGATTTCACTAGCTACAAATAAAAAGTTTACACTAGGCCTTACTCGTGAAATTTGTATAACACGAAGCACAGATTGGGTGCTTTCTATTTTTGTGAGACAAAAAGTGATATTAGAGAACAAAAAATCGTCTAATGTAAGCTTGAGTAATTCGCAATTGCTAACTGAAATAAGTAATTAATTTATAATTATTTTGAAACTTCTGCCCTATCTGAAGGATAGCGCTACGCCTGCGTGTGAGACGGTGTAACTGTAAAACCTGCTGATGTTAATGCATTTCCATTGATGTACACACACGTATATAGTTCATTGCTGTTCATTGCATGTGAGTGCAGAGTAGAGCTAGATGCAGCTATATAGGTGTAAATATTCGTAAAATTTAATCTAAGAGATCAAATTTTAATAGAAACTAGAAAAATGGCTAATGATTTATTAGCAAAGGAAAAAGAATATCATCGTCTTAATATGCAACTTGAACAAAAAGCGCGTAATTTAATAGAAGAGGTTAACACAATTATGAAGCATACCGATTGCGTTACAACAAACCCGATTGATAATGCATGTAAAAGTAACACACTAGAGTTCGAGAACTATGTTAATAAATCATGTGAGGCGAACAAAATAACAATGAATCAAAAAAGCTCCTTAGGTATAAAACGTAATGTTTCATTACCACACATCCTTAAGCAAAATATATCATCCATAGAACAGTAAGTATAACATGTTAGCTTCCAAATTTTTTGGAAAAGTTTTTTATATTGTTTAAACTAAGGTTGCCTCAATATATGTGAGGTAACAAATTTCTATTACGTATTACAAATTAAAATGTGCAAAGACTTAAGATAAAGTTATAAAATTGCTCTCTAACTCTATAGACATGTTACGTTACCTTTCATGTTCAAAATATTATTATCCTACTTGAAATTCATTAGAGCAACAGAAGTAGGTAATCATGGTGAAAATATAGTAAGCAATGAAGCTAATACGGATAAAACAATCACTCAATTCTTTACTATCAAGATAGATATGCTGTATAAAGAGCTACAAACGGTACAATTTGAATATAGAAACAAGGTAATTTTGAAATAAATTATATTTAAAAATGGCACATTGTTTGATTATTGCACACTTTAAGTTTTTTCAATGCAAACTGGTACATTCAACATGGCAAAGTGAGGATGTACATAAAGGGCTAAAATATGCATAGTCAGTAACAGAAAATAAGAGGGCAAGAAGTTATTATATGTTAAATTATTAGTATAGTTAGTATCTTGCAAATTATTTTAGACTTTTGATGACTCTCTTTCCACAATGTAGATGGATTACTGCAAAGAATTAGAAGTGGAAAATAAATCATTTAAGGATACCAATATTAAATTACACGTACAAATTGATTCCTTAAAGGAAACTATTGCTAAACTGGAAAGTAGCAATAATAATTTGCAAATGCAACTGCACTCCTTAAACACTGAATATACAACTTCGGAAAAAGTACATGCATTGCTTGTTACCTTTATTCTATATTAATTTAGTACTGGGTACATCAGTAATATTTTTTAGTATTCGGATGAACTGAAAAAGGAAGTACGTTTATTAAACCGGCAATTAAACAGCCATGATTTACGGATGAACAGATTTTTAGAAGATAACGAAAAACTTAGAAGTGCTTTAAAGTTGAATTCAGCGGAGGAAAAAGTACATAGTAATACTTTAAAAATACATATAGCATATAAAATTTATAGCATTACGGCTTATTTGTTTCTTATATATAGGAATTAAGGAGCCAAATACGAAACCTGCAAGAAACAAAGAACTCCGTGGTTAAAAATTTACAAAAACAACAATTAGAATTAGTGCAAGTAATAAAAAAGCAGATGTTATCCATAGACAATTTAAAGAAGCAAAATGTACGTATTTGAATAATTATTTGTGAGTAAATTTCTACTGGTTTATTCTATTTTTATTGGTTAACAGGCATACCTGATATCAGTTGGGCATGTAAATTTAACAAAACAAGACTTTTTGCGACTGTTGAATTGGAAGCCTCAATACTCATGATAACTTGAATATAAAACATTTATTGAATGACTCCTACAATTTATACACTGTGAATGTTGGAATTAACTCAATTTTATACTCACTTATTTTATACAGTATTATATTACAGTATAGATACCTTAATACAGCTTTGTTAGTGAAGGGAAATTTGTTTATATCCTATACATTACATTTTAGAGTGAAGAGTTATATGATTTAGAAGTTGAGTTTGTACAGAGCCTTAGAGTTTCTAGTGAAACATCTTTATTTATAAAGCTTGTATGATATTCATATTTTTAAAATAACAACACACTCTCATATCATCCAATGATGCATACAGGAATAAACTTGTGTAAAAATGTAATAAGACTCTTATATAAAGAGACTACTAAAGTTAATAATTGTGACAGCTGCTATGGAAATAATATGAATAAAATTGGTTTGTTTACAAAATTACAATATTTGTTGATGCTTAAGGATTGTATACAGTTATTAATAACTCATTAATAATTTTCATTGCACCTTGCATGAAAGTTAAATTTTTCTTTTTACAATTAAATACTTTGCCAATTATATATACATAAGTCTCATTATGTGCAAAGCATAATACAAACTGACAGTTATGAATTAGAATCATATGAAAATTCAGTATATGTATAAGTTGTGTGTAGAAAAAATAGTTAACAAAACACATTTGAACTTAAGAGAGTCAAACTACAGTGACAAAAATTGTGTTTACAAATTTTAATGTACATCTACGAGTAATTGTGTAGTACGTGTTATAAATTGTAAAATTATACAGTTTGAAATTTCTAAAGCAACAAAATTGTTTGAAAATATATTGGCAGCATTTTACCACACTGAAAGGAGAAAGCAACAATATCACATAAAAATGGATAAGATGATTTACATCTCTATCCATTTTAACTTTATCTGCACAACCTAATATTAATAACTTTATCTTCATAGGTGATTAGTGTCAGTACACTTTATAATAAAATATGTTAAATTGATGTTTCCGTAGCTAAATATCAAGATGTCGCCTTTAAAGCTCGGCGACACCCTTAATTAATGATTAACTCTCAGTTTGTCGCCTACTGCTCAGCCTTTTTATCACTGAAATTCTCACTGAAAAACTATTATCAGTATTTAGAATCTATATCATGATGCACATATAGTATTCTTGAAGACTGTAAAAATTTTTACATGATTCTTAAGATCTCAACAGCCCTCAACATTCGTAGCCAGCATACATGCACATCTCTCCTTAGTATCAAGAAATTTCTTATTACGAATATTACCAATAGAATGGTTTTATTTAATAATAATTCTCGTGAACTACTGCTTTTCTATTTTGAAAGTAACAATAGATCAGTATTTCTCACTGTATCATATCGCATTTGTTGTGTTCAGCATGGGTTATAATAGTGAACAAATTTAATAGATCACATGCCCATGATTAATCAATATAGTCAATTCGACGATTAATACAGTAAGTTATCATTTTAATAATAAAAATTTAGAACCGATAAACTACATAAAGAAACATTTCTCCACACATATGTATATTAATCATTTAAATAATTGTAAAATTTTTACATCACTTGTGTGAAGGAGAAATTACATAATCAAAAATATCATTTAAATTAGCACAATGTATCAAATTAGTTCTAATACTAATCGTTATTATATCCAACATTTATATTTTTTTTAATTGTGTCTTTGTTGCATGAAGAATTGCCTTTGTTTGACAGTATTTCATGCAAGAAGACAATTTAAGTGCTATATTACAGGAATAGATTCTTGTCTTCATTGGTAAAAAGCGATCTGATCAAAAACATATCCATTTTTTTTCCCTTGTAGTAAAATAGATAAATATGTGCTCAAATGCATTACTATCTATGTGTTTACATTAAATGTTGTTTAAATTCTTTATTTGTTTTGTGGCAATATCTGTTTTCTTCATAAAATTTTATTGGGATAATTCTGTATTATGCTGCATAAATTAAAATTTAGAATAATGCATATTAATAATTAAGTTTGTAATATTTGATGAAATAATATTTTTAACTTTACTTTGACACTTTATGTTTTATAATATTCTTGATTAAATTATTAACACATTTACAATACACATATCTTGTATGCTATTGTTAACATAATTTTTGAAGTATGTATTATATACATTTGCTGCCAACTGCATACAGTCAATTAAACAAAAATGTGGTCCTTACGTGAATGTACATTAAATATATTATAGTATCACTTTAAGAAGAATGAATAAAGAATTTACCCTATCCAAGAAACGGCATAGACAGTAACACATTTAGCAGCTTGACTATGAAGTAATTTTATTAACACATTATAAAAATCAGATTCTAAATGCGACCAGAGGGACAATATTATTTCAAGACTTAGATTATTTCGAGACTTAAATAAATATTGTGAGATGTAAGTAGCAATGATAATGTGGGGTCATCTTTGTTTTGCGTATATGGTTGTTGCTGTATTGTTGTCCTATACCCACAGATCATGCCAGATAGCTATAAGTATCCTTTTGGCCCTCTGTCCGCTCCAGATATTCTTTTTCGATTAAAATATCTATACATTTCTGAAAAAAGAACCAACCAGCTTTGCGTGAACAAAGACTCCAAGTAAATTACATCGATTACCCCTTCACTATTCAGTAAAAAGGATGTGAAACTCACAATTATTCAGCTTATCATTTGCTGTGATATATAGCAAGGTTTTTGTATGTCTAGTATGTTTCTATGAAAAATGTGCAGTACATCTAACGATGAGCATTATCTACGTGCAAGCTTGTAATATTGTAATTACTAAAAGCTTTGTCGTATTACTTATTGCATCATCAACTCTACTGTAGTAAATATAAAAGTGGACGCTTAAACTTACCTTAATGACATGTACTCTAGGCTTGAATCTAGAATTTAATTGATTCAAAACTTCGACAACCAATTGTTGATGTTTTAGAACTTTCCTCATTTTCATAATCCTTACAATTGCTGCCTGTATTAAAAGTTTTCTATCTTCTTCTATGTGCTTATGTGTTGTTTCTTGTTCAACTTTTAATTCTGTTTTCATGGGTATATTTATGTTTACTCTCAATTTTTTGCTGTTGTAGAAACAAGATCATATTACAAAGTGTAAAATAAGCATCTATAACTTTATAGTTGTAGGTGCATACAACAGGTAATTATTTAAAAAACATACTTTTTGTATCCTGCAAAGAGTTCTACAGTAGACATTGGAGTTAATTCAGCTTCATCATCGCTAGCAGCTGTTAATAATTTAGCTTTCAAGAGTATTTGAATGACCTATAAATGATATACAAATGATTTGGTAATATGTTTCAGGAATCCTCTTTATACTATTTCCTATATTATTTACCTGAAGTAAAAAGTCCATTTTTATTTGTGTAGCATCGTGTAATTGCTGTATTGTCCATATCGTTGAACCATTGTATTGCAGTAACACTGCCATTTGAAAAGTAGAAGCTTGTAATGTATACCTGTATAGAATCGTTAGCAAATGTAATTGACTGACATAGATTAAAAATTAACATTTTCAATTTATAATATTAGGGCAGGCTTCATTTGTACTATACATATCTGTATATAGCGTTGTAAGTAAAATTTATCTAAGCGGTAAATCCACTGTCGATACATTATGCTCGTGTTACCTATTTTTAAAACAATTCGTATGTAATTCTCCTTTGGACATGTTGTACAGCCAGTTAAGCTTCCTTCCACTATGTTGCGAACTATAGAATGTTGTGAATCTATGTACAGATTTTTCTAGCTGTAAAGTAAAGATACTCACTTATTGTTAATATTTAAGCAATCACCATTTTCTTTATATACAGAATGTAACTAAAAGAGAGCCATGGGCTTTTAAGGGTAAACTACACATAGAAACATCAAAAAAAGTTCATCAACATATGACTGTGAAGCAACAGTTACAAATAGATCTTAACTAAATGTGTACTTAGCACATAATTTAGGCATTTAATTGCATATGAGTTAGTTAACTAAGTATCGCGTAAAAATTTGATAATTACTGTTAGAATTAGTATTTACATCGGAAGGTCATACCGATCAAAGAGCATATATGACTTTCGAGCTAATGGTAGTGCGTAGGAGGCTGCAAAACTCTACTACAATTCTTTCCTAGCAACTGACCCATAAAATGTTAACTAATGAATAGTTAAAAAATTACACGCTTAGTAAAATTATATTTAAGTAACCATACTCTTGCGAGCATATTTATCAATGTACTTCTTTCTTGATTTGCTCCAAGGACTTTGCCTCCATAGTATGTCCTCTCACTTTAGTTACACCTTGTATACCTTAATTTGTTACAACACAATATTGTACATGCTTACATTTTTTTATATTATGTTATAATAAAGCTATACCTCTGTGGGAAGGGAGAATGTAAAAGATTGCTGAAATGGCCATGAACCAGAAGATAAGACTTGTATGCTGAAGTCTATGTCAAGCGGTTCTGCGGAATTCGTTAAATGTCTTCTGAAATGTTCATTTAAGTCTTTTGATACTCCGATATCCTGAATAAAATAAATATTATGTAGACAGCATTCACTACTACACTCATGAAATTGTTAATGAAATGTTTACAAAATACATTTAATTATAAAGTGATATTTATAATATTGCACGGTACCTGGAACATGCGCTGCAATTTTGATGTGTATTCAAAACCACAAGCTTGTTTGAGTTTGGAGATCATGGAAGCTTCTGCATCATCACTAGCAGACATGTGTTGCACTAAGCGTTTTGCCAGCATTTTACTATAAAACTTTTGAAACACGTCCTTGTCTTCAATATACTTAAATACTACCATCTGTAAAATGACAATAATTATTAAGGAAAGTTTTTAAATATTCTTTTTGCATTGCTTTACTTTTTTTTCATCTCTTATCGCCGACACTTTCTTTAACACTCTCTGATAATATTAGGTTCTTTACAGCATAAGATATTATATAAGGTATGTCGTTGACTGCAAATAGGTTTACAGAAAATAAAATAACTAGACATGTACAAAATACATCCTGATTTTCTCAGAAATATCAATATCAGCTCAGAACAACGTACAACTTGATTCAGTGTATCTTCAAGTTCTGCTTCCTCAGGATTTTTGCTACTCTTTTTTAGCAACAAATCACAGTATTTTGCCAACAACTCAGGTGATTTACTACTGCTATTTGCTGCTCTAGTTACAGAATTACTATTGATAAATCGCCCACAGGCCTTATCAAGAGCTGCTACAAATCCACTGTCATTATTAAATGCAACGAGAACTAGAGCATTATATTTCTTGTGAACTTCCAGTATTGTGTTAACATAAACTTTAGGATCCTGAAAATTGAATACCATAATTTTAGAATTGTGTCTCTCACTAAAAAAACATATCATTATTAAAAATGATTACATTAGCTGCCGAGTCACCACACTTATCAATAGCTGCAAGTCCTTGATTAGCTATATGACTTTCTAATAAATTCCGTAATTCCCCAAGTCCATTTGGTATTCTCGCTACAAGCTGATACATTCTGCCGAGATCTGTATTCTTATCAGCATCTAGTAGGTTCTGAAACTCCGAATGGAAAATATCCAAATGTTTTTCTATAAGTACGCGTTCACATGTTTTTGCTAAACGTTCATGAGTCGTTTGATGCAGATAAACTTGTACACGTTTTTGTTCTTCTAATAACCTTTGTTCCGCCTGTAAAAATTATCTTATTTTACAAAAAAATAATTAATAACACCCATCATTAGAAATATCTTATATACTTTTTTCATGTACTCCGTTACAGGATTTTGTCGCAAAAATTCTGAACTTTCTCGTGTGTAGAAACGTTCTGTATCCTCCAGGAAGACATTTTCAAATGAATCTTTATATACAGTAAGATTCTGTCCTTTAGCACCTGGATCTTCTTCATTTAAACCCAGTTCTACATAACAATTTATTACCCCACTAACTAAACGCGTGTTTATCGTTTCTCCATTACGTTCTCTTTCTATCAATTTGAGCACAGCATTAGTAACCTAGAAACAATGTATGTACACGATATAGTAATACATAAATTTCATAATAGTGTATAAATTTGAACATTATTCATTATATTTCAAGAAAAAATTTACTTGTCTATTTAAATGCTTAAATAAATTATCCCTCCATGTGACCAAGGCTAGTTGATAAATTTCATAGATCGCTTTGCGACCTTCTTCACATTCCCGCCTTACCCAATGTCGGTTTAAATAAGCACATACGCCGTTCAATACTTTACTACTGAATTGATATTCTTCCCATTGCCTTGTATAGAATTGGAGCACATCTTCATCCATTAGATCAATTCCATGCTGCAAAGAATAACATACGTATGCTTAGTACCAAAGATAAGAAATGTAAAAAAAATGAAGTATACACGACAAAGAAGTAGTTGTCTTAACCACCAAAATGTTCTTCATATATTAGTATATATTATCCCTAATTATTGCAATTATTCTCAATAATATATTTCTTACGGTAATTCAACACGAAAGTGTACAAAGTTGAAATATGCATTTTGTCGTATTATTTTTTAATTTTAATATAGTGCCCAATCTTACCTTGAGTAAACTAATTAGGTAATTTCTAAGAAAGTCACGTAAACGTTTGTAAAGCTCCAACCCAACTAATTGTGCTCCTCCTTGTGCTATTTGTCCTTTTTTACCTTTAGTCGCTGTTCTAGCTAATTGCTGATGTACACTAGTGCAATAATTATATACATGTCTATCATATTTTTACATATTAAGGAAAGTATTGCATCGTAGGTATTAAGTTTATACGATACTGTTAACGCGATGATTCACTTTCAAATTTTTAATAATTATTGTTATTTTAAATATAATTGGCTTAAAAAGGATACGTGTATAGCTCTATATATCTTGGCTTCGACATGCATTGTCTGTTATAAACTTGTTCAATGCCCTCGCGGAGATCTCCCCAAATTTGATCCAAGTCTATTTGTTTGAGGCCTGGCGGGCCTCCTTGATGGCTGCCGGCCCCACCTCCGCCTCTATGCCCGGACATCCTGCTTTTATACGCTTGTCGAGTGAGCGTCAGTGTTACTATGTGCTATTACAATTTCTATATAGGAAACAGAAGAAAAAGAATGACCCTACTAAAGACGCATGATTCAACGTAACATGGTATACATTCCATCATAATACTTTTTCATATTATCAACTGGAATTGTAAGAATAAAGTTGATAATGTCCGTGCGAACGGCGTGTATGATATAATAAAAAATTGGCATATCTAAATCTTCGACATCATCGATATGCAAAAGGGTTTAGAAATTAAAAATCATTTGTGTAGCTTCGAAAGCAACTTAAGTAAACGTCGGGTGTGTTTGCCATGTAAAGTAATGTATCACTTCTACCGTCCAATGTATTTTTAACGTCCACAAACTTCACACTTTTGGACAAGGCTATACCACAATTGAATAACTAGTAAGTAGTACCAAAAAAATTTATATAACTATTCTCTATCTTCGGTTAAAGATAATCAAGTGTAAATAACACTGTAAAACCTTTGTGTAACTATGTATAGTATGAACATCACTCTCCCAAAGTTGCTGAAAGTATCGAAAGCAATAGAATGCAAACCGTATGCACACCCTTTCTGTAAATATCGATAACGTTCATATTTACGTTCGCGGATTACTTTACGTTCGGTTCCTCACAGATGCGACCAATAATTCATCCTGGCAATAAGGTGCGCGTAAGGAGGTTAGTCGACGATTGAAAGTCATACCAATTCCGTTACATCAGGACGGACGTCAGACTTATCATTCGAGTAGTTTGTCAGGGCACATCGGTACACTAAAATTCGTCACGGTACGTATGGCACCAACGTCCGTCACCACTGAAAATTGGTGAAATGCGAATGCACTGGCAACACTATTGCACTCAGTCGCCATGGAACAATTCCTTTATTCTTCGACGGAGGGTGGGAAGAAATTGATAAAAGCAAAGCGCGCACTCACCTGTCGACGTTCACCACCGCATCACAGGTAGAGGCGGACGAGGTAATTCTCGCTGAAGCACGGTAGCCAGTTTTAACGATGTTTTACCCAACACCCAAATTTAATACCTACGAGGAACTTGCACCTCCTCTACTCGCTATCTCTGCGCCTCGCGCGGTCACGGGCACAGCCAAATCGTGAATCTAAAATGCGTTATATGTGCCCTATGTGCCTAAAGCTGTCTACAGTCGCGCACAGTCGCGGCGATCTGCTACTTTACTTGACAGGTTAGGCAACACTGTTACCAACGGAATAGAGTGTTAACGGCTCTACGTGCCGCAATAATGCTCCATTTTCCCAATCGTTCCAAATCGGTCGCTCTACCCGTAGAATATCTAGGATTAATAACAGAGGATGAACGAGAAAGAAGATAAAGATTATCCGAAGAAAATGTAATGCGGTGTAAACATATACATCTCGCCGAATATTGGAGGCACGAGCACCGCGACACGTACGATGAGAATTGGCCGTAAATGTAATGTCTGCGTGTGGGACAATTTTTTTTTTTATTGAATATATACAAGTATAATTAGTTTGGATAAAAACATGGGATTCATTACATCATCGTTAATGTATGTAACAACTGTTTCACACATCTCATGCGAACGACATTTTTATATCGTATTGTAAATCGATAATATAGTAACAGGTTTTAACGAAAATTTCACATCGTAAGTTCACTGGAGGATCAATTGCGATGATCTAATAACTTATAAAGTAAATTGTTCTCGTTTTGTATGCTGGAATTTTTGTCGAAGGGATCATTGCCACAATAAACTGAAACAGAAATGCGTGAATTATACTCACAAGTTTATTTGAGAATATTTCGCTTTCTATCCGTGTTTAAGAAACTTACTTCATTACCGCTAACGGTGGCATGCCAGGGTCAGCACCTTTCCTAAATCCTAAAGAAACGATCGTTTTATTGTAAGAAAAATCTTGTCTTCGTACATTCATTATTTTAGTAGTATACGAGTAAATGTTTCAATGATCTAACCTAAAAATAGGACTGCTGGTATAAAACCCCAATGGAATACGACTTTGCTCACGTCTATGACAATTGCAATTTTTTGCTTTACTCTTGGACTCAGTGCCATTTTGCTTATGTTCCCGACTCGTCAAATGATGTTATCCGAAGATTGCAACAGGAAGCCGAAATGTTCAAATTTTCTTCAGAACTCAAAATCACATTTATTCACACCACCGATCAGAAGCAATCAGAACACAGAAGTTCGATCAGGATAATAGTTTCGGAGCAAATTGAACATTTGTAGATGGCAGCACCACGTACGCGGCTAAACTGGACTAAAGTACGGGAACTTCCATCCACTTCCGCCCCCTTCGGGGTGGAGGAGAGGCGCCGTTTAAATTTAGAAATTTTTAACAGCATGGGATCATATCAAAAGAACTTCCTATAATTCTTCAGGTGCACTTAGTTCATTCGTGAACATTTCAAAGTCTAGAAAGAAATTTGTATCATATTTTTTATGTACGAATAAAAGAAGATAATTGCATTTCTATGTAATGCACGTTCTACTTTTACATCTATCTTAAGAAATATCAATTTCGATATAACAAAGTCTATTCTATATTTATGTATATAACAATAGAGAGATATTTGTAAGGTCAAAATGTATAAGATGTACCACGCATTAGATGAGAAATTAACAGGGTCGCAAAAACATAGGTATTTCATAAATCATTTTAAAAAATTGCAAACCGATCAAGAACGGATAAGATTTATGCTCAATGCTATGCACGAGTATGATATAATTCCAAATGCACATGGTGAACGAAAAAGTCCTATCGAGGCTGATAAACTGAGAGAGGAGGGAAATAAGGTACTTATAACAAACGATATAAATGGACCTAAATGTTTGGAGGCTCTAAAGTTATATACAAAAAGTCTTGCTTATGCTCCATGTTCATCTGAACAACTCATCAAGGCCTATGTAAATAGATCTGTTGTTTTATTCAAAATGCAAAAGTATTTCGAATGTATTAATGATATCGATAGAGTTTTATGTTCAGAATATCCTAATAATATGAGAGGAAAGTTGTACGTGCGAAAACTGGAATGTTTAGCATTCTTAGGAAAGCCCTTGTGTAGTGAGATGTATTCCGAAGCACAATGTTGGTTGGATAGAATGTCTTTGAATGATGAGGATATGTTGAAATGGAAAAGAAAACTCGACAAGGCTTATAATAAATCAGGAGTTAATGTTCAGGATATATCCAAGGAGTCATCAAGTGGTTTGCAAAATATAATAATAGGATCAGAAAATGCAGAGGTACCCTGTGCTTCTAATTCTATTGCTATTAGGTACAATGAGCATTGGGGCAGACACGTTGTTGCTACTCGCAAAATTCAACCTGGAGAAATAATTGCCGTCGAGAAACCATACTCCTTTATGTTAATATTAGAAAAGTTATACACACATTGTTCTTATTGTTTGAATGTTTCGTGGGAAAGTATACCTTGTAACTACTGTATACATGCTATGTATTGCTCAGAGCAATGTAAAGCTAATGATTGGAAAAGATATCATGATATCGAGTGTGCTATTTTTCCAGCATTGATAGAGCTTGAGTGTACATTGCTTAACTTGTTCAGTGTAAGACTTGTCATACAAGGTATACGAGAGGTTGAGAGTCTGCAGGAATTGAAGCATGAAACAGAAGAGGTGGATAAATGCAATGGTGATTACAATGTGCAAAGTGTGTGTTACGTATCTATATAGAAATCATTGTGTTAATATTCCAGATCCACGAACAAAAGGATTTGCTAGCGATGGAAAACTCTATAGTAATAAGTACAGAAGTTTGTATAGTCTTGTTACAAACACTGAAAAACGGGAAGTTTATGATCTTCTTAGAAGTTCTTTAAATGCTTGTACCATCCTATATTATTTAATTACACAAACTGCCATATTGGGAGATAAATTAAAGCCAGATCTGTTAAAGCTAGCTGAAAATGACAATGTTACATACATCGGTGGTCTTATACTTAGAAATCAGCAGATTATTCCAAGTAACGCACACAGTGTATGAAATCAATTGCAATTTGGCAAATTTTTTAATATTCTATTAATCTTTTTTCCTCTCAATTTTGCAATATTAATATATTTTTTAGTTTAGCGAGGAATATAACTTAAACCACATAGAACGTGGTATAGCACTCATGCCTTTTTTTAGTCTTATTAATCATAGTTGTAATCCAAATGTTGGCAGACAATCAAGATTCGATAAAATAGTTATGTACGCTATTTATCCTATACAAAAGGATGAACAGGTATACAGCATATCACTTTTCCATGAATATCTTTTATAACGATAATTAAATATATTTTATTTTAGATTTTAGATGGTTATGGACAGCATTATGCTGTAAATCCAATCTTCTTCCGTCAACACGAGTTGATGAAGCAATATTATTTCCACTGTGATTGTTTACCATGCATAGAGGAATGGCCATTATATTCTGAGCTGAAGTCCTACCAGGTACATCGAGTAAGATAAGCAAACAAAATAGTTTTATGTGATAATTAATTAACATTACTGTACAATGTTTCTTAGGTTTCCATAAAAAATGACAAAGACAAAGCTACGATTGAGACAGTTCTGAAAAAGTTGAGCTTATATGTCGATTTAGTAAGAGATGGGGATATTCTAGATAAAGCATATATAATGAAGGATTTGCAATCAATGATTGACGTTTTGTACATTTATGCGCCAATGAACTGTCTGGAAATGTGTACTATTGTAGAAACATTAAAGCGTATTTTTGATTTAAATGGGAATAGACTTATAATGCCAAAGATATAATTTCTTCCCTGTTTCATTTACGCAAATGAGAAAGAGCAATTTATCTTAATAAAACATTTATTTTCAACAAATAACTCAGTCGGGTGTGCTTTAAATAATTATTTTTTCTCTGTACATCTTAGCTTTCCTATATTTTATTATTCATCATTCTATATGCTTGTCATATTTTATTATTACTATGAAACAATGAATTTATTTCTTTTACTATACGATATTTTCCTGTGACATGTCAACTTGAATTTCTAACTTTTATTTAATGGTAGGCTGTAAGATGTAAATAATGTGCCTAAACGCTCTTTTAGATTTACGGTTGCAACGTTGGACAAATAAACTGTGTGAAATAGAAAATAATTTTTTTATTGCAATCTTGGCAGTCTGCATCACGAAATAAATAACCTATTACTGGTTAATGAAAAGCAAAGGTATTACGTCCTTACATGTAATAACACAATTTAACCACATATCGTTTGTGATTGAAAATACTGAGCAATGTTCGGTCCTTCTGTGAACTTCATAAGAATGTTGCGATCAAATTAATTTCTATTTTAGCACGCAACTTATTATTGGCAACAATATCATGAAAGTGATTGGATGATATATATTTGCTGCACTGGCATAGCGCTGTTCAATGTGCCCTTGATAATTAATTCTCCATTCTACAGCAGGATGTATTGGGCTGTGCTTTTGCAAATAATAAACGACCACATCCGCCGTTGTAACACCTATATGACAGGCAACGAAATAATCAAAATGTGAGAAAACGTATAAGCACTGGTGTGATATTGAACTGAAAGTCCATAGTTGTAAAAATAGTCTTACCTAGAGGAGTGCTCTCCAGGTCCTTCAGCATTTCAAAACCGTCTCCACCCATATGCATAAAGTCGTTCATCAGAACTTGATATGTTTCTGTTTTATTCAATTTATCGTACGTTGGTACGCGGCACGAAGCACATTGCACTTGGATAGACACCACTCTAGAATTGGCAGGTTTCGAGAGATCATAAGTGATCTAAAATGAAACAATAACAGTTTTAATGTTTCAATCGATCAAGGTATATGGTAACATGGAGTCCAAGAATAATTACGTACTTGCAAGCCGGAATACTGGAGGAATGCTCCCAGAAGATTCGCTGTAGATTCTGAGTCTAGATGCTGAACACTCCATTCCACCATAGATATTATTTGTTTTCCAGTCATGGAAACCTTGACGAGGGTATTACCAAAAGGTAGTACGCCAAGAATATCGCCCATAGTGATCTTAAACAAGAGTCTATGAAACAATCCGCCCTCAATGCTTCAGCACAGTACTTTCTGTAATAATATCTATGCATGAAGTACCTGACCATCGTTAGCCCTAGTGATGGAAGCTCTGATGCTTCCACTATTTTGCACTGCAATTGCAGCATCCGTCCAACCGTCCTTGCTGATTTGCTGAGCGGCATTCTGCAATTTAACAAACATCACAATTCATATAATCAATAAATTCAATCATATATGTAGACAGGTGAAGATCGAAGACATTCGGCACTCACATAATCCACAAGAGCATCAGTGATGAGATTTCCTAAATTGCACTCCTTTCTCCTGCAGTTCTTGCTGTCGCCATCAAGGAGAACCCGCGTTTTTCCTACCACGCTCAAGGTAATATTTTCTATTTCGGGTCGCAACTTGTCAAGTTCGTCGAGAATATCTTTCGCCTACGAATTCATCTCACATTAAAATCGTTCCTGAAGTAAGTCTGTGCGCAATCGCTTTTAACATTCACTTATAGGAAACTAACGACCACCAACTTTTGAAAGGGTCACCATTGACATTTCTCAAACGAGAATCTTAAATAGGAGAATTCTTGCAGAATGCAAGCACTTTATTTTGAGGTTCTGCATTTGTTGGAGCGAAGCATTAAAATTACCTGATCTATACTGCTGTCCACGAGAACGGGATTGCCGAGTATTTTGGTAATTTCTCCTTCCTTGTCGAAGGTGACGCTCAGGTCACCGAGATACTTGGTGTACGCGTAAGCTTGTACCACGTATGCCTTTCTTCCGCTCTTCTGAACCACTTCCGTTGGATAGAGACCCTCCGGTACCTCGACGTCCGGTTGCTTACCACGATATAGGAAGGTGTTGGTGTGGCCACCGATCACGAGATCAATATCCTCGACTTCTTTCGCTATCTTCTTGTCCACGTCGAATCCAGAGTGTCCTAGGGCTATCAGTATCTTGATACCTTGCTTCTTTAGCCTCTCGGCCTCTTCCTTAATGGCTTCCACCTCGTCCCTGAAGATCACGTTCTCCGTGGTGGCCAGAATTTTCGTATCAGGGGTGAGATATCCGATCACTCCGATCTTCGTGCCATCAGTGGTTGTCAGGATCGTGCTATTTTTAAGTTTCGTTGCCGCCAGACGAGGTTCCTGGCTGAGATCAAGATTGGTGGTGACCACAGGAAATTTGGCTTCGTTTAAAAAGGGTACGAGTCCGTTAACGCCATCGTCGAACTCGTGGTTACCCAAACTCTGTACGTGAGAGAATCGAAAGGATTAGAAACTCGAAGGATTGCAAAACAGTGGCAGATCCTACGCGTGATATTTTCAATGGTAATTAGTTTTCGAATGAAGAGAGAAAGAAATGTAGCTTGCTTTATGTGAATTATATTCTTCGATATTGGAAAGTCGTTCATTAGAAGTTGAACTGGTGTTATTATTGCGTGCTTTTAGATAATTGGCATTTGTCAATATTAATAAACAAACGATCCTGTTTTATGAGTTCAATTTTTCGATATTCAAAAGTTGTTCTTTAGAAGTTTAACTATGATTATCGCGTGCTGTGTAGTAATGGCATCTGAATAAAGAATCCTGCTTTATGAATTTTATTCTTTGATAGTCGAAAATTCTTCTTTAGAAGTTGAACTATTATTGTTACGCGTTGTTCAATAATTCGCCGATATTAACAACTAAAGAATCGTTCTACTCTCTACGAAGTGCAAATCGAAAGTGATTATAGCGCCTGCATATACGTGCTATTCCGAACTGCTTACAATGGCGTCTGGTGCGAGGAGATTTAAAAATTGCGCGACGATCTTCCATTTGAAGACGTTGTACCAAACGGTGCCCTGATAGGTGTCCCCGGCATTCAGGAAGAAGGTCGGAGTGCTGGAGTTCTTTGCGCGGCGCACGAGGGTGGCGATTCTTGCGAAACCACCGTAACAATTGTTTTCCTTCGAGTCCTTCTCCACACACGTGGTAGACAGCCTGGAAGTCTCCTCGAACCTGTAAAAATGGGCCAGTGGCACGCGTGACTTATAAAGAAAAAGCACTAGACTAACAAAATTAAG
Source organism: Tiphia femorata (assembly GCA_944319695.1). Classification (NCBI taxonomy): domain Eukaryota; kingdom Metazoa; phylum Arthropoda; class Insecta; order Hymenoptera; family Tiphiidae; genus Tiphia; species Tiphia femorata. The sequence continues at coordinate 12,129,992 of OX090902.1, forward strand.
AGGGCACGGACGAATTGAAATAGAAAATAGAAAAGTAACAAGAGGATGATAAAGAAAAGAAGAAAGAAAAAGGACGATAGTTTACTTTAATAAACGGCAATCTCTAAGTCAAGCGATTCTACGCTCGAGTAGATCATCTTCGAATGATGTTCGCGATTAAAAGAGAAATTCAAGCTCCTCGACATTTCGCTCGATCGTCATCACTTTGCAGTTTAAATGGAAAATTCGCGTGGCCCATCCCAAAAGAGATTCACCTCGCGTGCATGTCATTGGTGTGGACGATTCTGACGGTCAGTTCCTTCTCGTTGATCGGTGCAGATCCTGCATTGTTCACCAGCAGTGTCGTTACCAGAAGCGTCGCGACGCCGCAAGATATCACGGATACAGACGACATGCTCGCTTTGGCGCCAAGCTTTCGACTCGCCACCTTTCTGTCTCAAACTCCACTCTCTCCCTTTCTGTCTCTCCCACCACGCTTTTCTTGCTGGTTTCCGCTCGTAGCGCAGGATAAGACGCGGATGTGCTCGTCAAATTTTTCAAGGTTCCACCAACATCCCACGATTAATCGGTGCGCACTGCCGTCAGTCTCGATGCGGATCGCGTCCCTCCACAATCGGCCTTGTGAATTTCAATTATCGCTTCGCTTTCGCGTACCCGAGACTTCTCTCCTCCTCTTGTACCTCGTCTCCGTCTCTGCTCTGTAGACACAGTTAATACCGATATTTCGATCATTGGGTCGTGGCACGATTGCTGTTCGATTAGCGCGGATTATCCGCCAGTTAAAGAATCTCTGGAGAACTCGACGACCGATCGGAGATGATAATACGGAGATTGTGCTCCTTGGATGATGCTCGAATAATTTCGGGGGTTCGATTTTAATAATTTCTAGATTTTAGAAATTTCGTAAAAAATTCCGAATCTAACCACTCTTTCCAGCGCCCCCCCACGCGATTTTCATCGGGTCTTGAATGCTTTCCTAACAAAAACCACGTCTGAAATGTGATAGAGCTATCGGTTTTGCGATCTTTCAACTTTTCTATTCTCGTAATGAAAAATTCGTAAAAAATCCCTAACCTTAAGTACTGCCCCCCCCCCCCCCCACACACACACACACACACAGCGCTTTTTATCGGCAAATTTAGGGTTGGCATCGGGTGGCAGAAATACACGCTACGTCACTGCAAGTCATAAGAATGAAAGTCATAAGCTCGAATTCGAGTTTCTTTCATTTTGAGCGTTCACGATCAAACGAAATATTCTGGAAACGAAATTCGTCGTCACCGCGAGAATAGAAACGTTTGAGTAGCTTCACGGCGCTGACACGCGTAAGGAAAATTCAATGTCAGCTTAAAAGGAAGTCGCAGATCGAGTCGGACCAGGTACACCTGTCGAACGTTAATCTTCTTCGACCACGAGACACACGTTTCGATACATTGCCCAAGCTCCTCTCTAACTTCTGACAAGAGGCAGCGAGTGAACATGATGGAGAACAATGTGCAGGTGGTGCAAGACTGCCAGTCGGTTCGCTTTACGACGATCGATATGATTTAGTAATTGGCACCGGTGCATCGGTGTCGTTCTATTTCCACGTATCACGGTCGACATCGTGAAATTTCTTCGTTTCCACGCGAGAGTGCATTTCCACGAGAATAATAATAATAATGACAATTGGGCCACGGGCGTGCTTGCATTCTTTCATCCGAATCTACACGGGATACGAATATAATATTCTCTCGCGTTTCACGTAATCATCTTGTATCAGATTGGACTGTCTCAACGTGGCTAATAATGATCGCCTCGTAAATAATCTCCAGCAAGAGATATCGTCACCTTGCATTCCTCCTGCGCAATCGTTGATTCTTGTGCGCGCGGGTGCACGAAGAAAGAAAAATAAATATTCGATGCATTCGAGAGCAGTTATATCGCGTGACGAATGACGCGCGCGCTCACGAGCAGAGGGGAGTTGTTTTAAAAACTACGTTACGACGAATGATCACATTTGTTGAATCGAAAGATATCCCTTGGCTTTTGAAACCAAGTCGTGCGTATTTACCCAAGGAGAACAGAAAGTCAAGATGTCGTCAAAATGATGTCAAAATGACGACAAAATGATTACAACCAGTCAGTTTCTGATCATTTCGTTGTCATCTTGACATCATTTTGACGATATCTTGACTTTCTGTTCTCCTTGGGTATGCGCATTCGTTCGTTCTCGAATTTCTTTTAGGCACAATGACCGTAAGTAATGTAATCTTGTTCGAGCGGCGTGTGCAAACTCGCTAGTCGATGTTGCTTAATAAGTCGAATTCGGTTCAACGATTGGGCGAAATATTATGACGCGGACGATTGTCGTGGCTTTGTCGCGGTTGTAAAAAGAACCGCGCGTCAATATCATCCGAAGAGAGACGGAAGGAGGGAGTGAAATGCGCGCGCTTGTGACTGGAGAGAAACACGCGAGAGTTATCGCGATGTCAAAAACATTCGAACTCGTTGGATGTCACCAGACGTTTAATAAATGAGCTTTTGAGGATTGAAAGAGGCCTCTTGGCAGCAGCTTCTCTTGCAATCCTCTTGGCTATCTGGCCGAAAATGTGTGCGCGCGCTCGATACGCGCAGCGCACGCGTAATCTGCGACGAATGTGTTTCTCGGTGGAACGAACGCACGCACGCGCTTAATCGAGAATGGCCCGTGGCAACAGGTGGGATCAGGTCACGTGTACGAAGCAGCCTCGGTAGACTTGTCGGACTTTGAAAAATGTTAGGTTTAGGCGAACGAGTATGTTGATTCGACCAGAGGATGGAGATGAGAAAAAAAGTCGAAGAGAACCCGAGCATTCGCCGGAATTCGACTAATTTTTTACACCTGCGATTACACTTGACGTTGGATTCTCAAGAATATTCGACACCCATCGGGTGCTTATGTTGGTTCGACGAGAGTGGAGAAGCAAACAGAAATGGAAATTGAATCAGGAAGCAGCTGAGCACTCGCGGAAGTTCAGCAATTTTTTAACCTCGTGACGCTTCACGTTCGAGTCTCAAGAATATTCAGCACCCACCGCGTATTTCAGTTGGTCCGATGAGAAGAGATTGACGAAAACGGAGAAGAAAAGAAAAAGAGAGCTTAAAATCAGTAAGAAACCGAGCACTCGCGCGAATTCGACAAATTTTTCATCCTTCTGGCGCTTGAAATTCGAGTCTCAAGAATTTTCGACGACCACCGCGTGTTTTAGTTGGTTCGATGAGAGGAGATCGACGAAAACGGAGAAGAAAAGAAAAAGAGAACCTGAAATCAGTAAGAAACCGAGCACTCGCGTGAATTCGACAAATTTTTCATCCTTCTGGCCCTTGACGTTTGAGTTTCAAGAATTTTCAACACCCACCGCGTATTTCAATTGGTTCGATGAGAGGACATCGACGAAAACGTCGAAGAAAAGAAAAAGAGAGCCTAAAATCAGTAAGAAACCAAGCACACGCGCGAGTTCTAAACTTTTTCACTCTCGACGCCACGCAGGATGTCCGCGCACGTGTCTACTTCTTTTGGCTTGCTCTTTGCGTGCTTCTCACTCGTCCGCGTGGACGACCGAGCGTCGCAACGAGCCGATTTTACCGAGCGACGGGAGTCGACTGTGAGTCCCCGAGGTGATCGGCGCTGAAAAGGCGCCGGTCGCTCGAAGCAGGGAGCGAGACTCTCTGGGACTCTCGCGATTCTGTATTCCAATTTGTCTGCAGTTTCTAGATACGACGGCGTCACTGCGAACAGATCCTGCTAGTCTCTCCTTACCGTGCTGCTGTCGATGGAGTTACGCCGTGAAAAGTTTTCATATATGAAAGTCTGCGATGAGAATGGATTTATTATTGTAAAACGTTCATTTTCGACGAATCACTGCGCTACTTGTCAATAGGTTTTCCAACACCTAACGCAGGTCAAACGCGTCATCCAATTTCCAAAAGATCCATGCGTATTATCGCAGCGCCTTTTTGTAACATTCCCTCTAGGACGGGCTTACGTAGTTCCAATGCTCCGTATTTGGAATTGGGAAGAAGCATTCGAGGGTCAGCGAAAATTTGGGCAATGAGCAAGTCATTAGGCGCGTCTCTTCCACTTCGTGGGATTACGTCGGCACGTGTTTGACAAGCGTGAAATTGTTTCGCTGTTAGCACACTTCGTCTTTCCACGTGTCTGAGGCCTACGCGGTAGGGTTTGGGCCGCGAAATATAATTGGAAATGTTTTGCGTCGGTTGCGCTTGAAGTATGTCTGCGTTGACGATTTTGCGATTTAGGTCGCAATTCAGATAAACGCTGGTAGGCAGCAGTTATCTTCTTGCTATTATTAAATGGAGTTCGATGAAAGATCGATAACAAAAGCGTGATTTCGCCGTGATGTCGGCCAGGATAAAGGCGACGCGTAGTTGGTGGTACCCTGTTATTTTTAGTTGAAAAACGAAACCAATTGAAATTTTCAGAAAAGAATTGACGAGACTTTATATTTCACTTAGAATTTGTTTTAAGAGTGAATTTCTATTAGAGCAGACATTTTGTGGCCTAGAAATTTCCAAGAAGGAATGCAGCAGGTATGCATATAAAATTATAATGCCGACTGTCTAATCAGCTTCAAGCTACGAGAACGCGAACGTGTTTATACGTTGTAAAGATATTCGTCGACACACGGTGAAGAATCGTAAAATCTCAAATTTTTTTTTCCCTCGTAGATAATCGTCGCATTAGTCGCGGTGACTCTATCTTTTTGAGGCATCACGAGTTTCTTCCTGGTGCCATAAAGCACACGTGTTGCTCCGACAGTGATTACTTCGTCGAAAAGAATAGAAAAAAATGAATCATCGTGATAAGAGCCATACAAAAGCCACGTTACTCTTTACTTAACTCTTAATTATTTCGACCTCACTTCCTCGTCTCGCATGTACTCTTCCTTATACGATTCTACGTTGAAGCGCAGGTCAGCATCGCCCTCCACCAAAGCGTGCCAGGGCCAAAATTCTAATATAGAAAGGTTCTCTTGTCAGGTTGCCAAATAACATCGATGCCGCACGCGGTTTCGCTTTCATCTCGTTCCCTAGCCCACTTCTCCATTCACGCATCGTCAGCTCAAATATCATCATTAGGTATATTAGAGCAATCTGTGTTTAGATTTCAGCGGCGTGTCGATTGATTTTTATAAACGGACTTTAAGATTGGACAGGGAAGGCAATTGGGGCTTTCGTGAGATTCGATTTAACGAAAGTGACGTTAACGCGCGAATAAGTGGCACTTCGTAGGCCAGTTAGCACAATAACCATTTCTGTAACTAATTTTTCACCCCGTATTACGTTTCGTCTAATGAAGAGAACTCGTAGTTCCGTCGGGTTGTTGCGTAAGACTTGTTGGATCACATGTAGTGAGAACGAGAACAGCAAAATGAAAATCGAAATTGGTAATGGAAGAAACGACTGGATCCGAGCTTCGTCGAGTTCTACGAAGAAGCAAATTTCGTTGCGCCATATACGATGGTCGTATCTCTTATCGCAATCCTTTATCGCTAAATTCTCAGGACGTTTACGTTCTTGCATAGACAATGACGCGCTTGGGTTCGTCAATGACGTCGCGCTACTCACGTTTCCCTTTCTCAATCACGTTTCCACATTCAAAGATTTACACGATGGCGCACTTGAAAGGAGATTGAATGCGACGACCAGTATAAACGCGGTGCGACCGGTAAACTCGATAACGATCGCGCTCATGAAAATGTATCTGCGGATAATTTCAAACGGGGTTTACTAATGCATCGTTTGGAATTCAGAGGCGGAACAGTCTTGCACAATTCATCACGATTTCCTTGTTCGATAGCAGGATGATAAGACGGTGGAATAGCAGCAGAAGTGGATGGACAGGGGAAAGCCGGTTTAACCGATCGTCGAGTAAATGGCGCGATTTTCACGAATCCTTGCGTTTCACTAATCGCAATATGAAGCGTCATTTACGTTTACTCCATGGCGAATGAACGAACAATGTAATAGATCGATGATTTTGCGAGTTCGTTATCGGCGCTTGTTAATCTACTGCGCAATAACAAGTTTCGTTGCGAACGATCGTAGACTTGCTAATACAAATTGTCGGATAAGGAGTTCATTGTTCGCGGCACGCTGTGCTGTGGTAAGTAGATACGAGTTTCGCAGTAAGAATGATCCTTGTTCTAAGCTTGAGCAGAGACGCACGTGACGCGATAAAAGCTCGAGGGCAGGGGCGTGAAGTATCATCGACAATGAAATAGAAGAGAATCGGCTTGATTGAAAGGAGATAAAGACCTTGAGAGACAACGGTGTTAACACGTTTGTCGCTACGTCACCGGAATTCGGGTGACGGTTTCAGTGCCTGATTATAAATGATTAAAATAGGTACTTGAAAGTACAATTAACGCTTGACATAGTTAACAGAACAGTCGCCAAAATTCAAGGTGACGTGGGGACCAACCTGTTAAGGTGCGAATCACTGCGAATTCACGATAAGATATTTAAAAGTTTTTCATTTCAACGGTCACTATGGAAAGAGTTGCCTGACTTGTGAAATATCGTAAAATGTCAAGTCTGAAATTTTTATCTCGCAAGATAGAGATCTCCTCGTGGATTTAGCCCTTAGAAGATAAAGCAAGCGAAATTCCGTAACTCACTAGACTTATTGTGTAAATCGATCGTCTTACGGAGTTGCGAGGTAAGGATGCTTTTCCATTTCTTTTCTTTTTTCGTATATGATTATAATGAAATGTAATAAAGTTCGGTTTTGAAATATCGCTCTCCAAAGACAATATCCAATCGTGTAATGCACAAAACGACGATCTTCCTTTGAGGAAAAACTATGCGCGTTTCCACGAACGCCCAAAATGCGAGGATTTCCGTAATATCGAGCCCGCATGGTTCACGTGTAATATTAACGCAAGAAAAGTCCCCGAGAGCCAATTACGAAATTAATGATGTGGAAGTTGGAAGTAGCGATAGCGGAGCGCGCACGGGTGCAATTAAGTACAGGCGTTCAGTGCATCGTCGAGTTGGATTTGAGAAACTTCCACGGACTGGCCGCTCGAACAATTCCTCGTACTTCAGAAATTATTTTCCGCTTCTCTTTACTCGATCGTCGCTACGTTATTCCGCGCCCAACAGTAATTACAATTGCTTATTCTCTTTCCTATCTCGATCTTCTATATGCCCCGTTCAATAATCGATCGGCCATTAAAGTCTCCATCTGAGAAAATATTTCCCCATCTGGCAGGAGGAAGGAAATTGCGGAACAAGAACACGGGCAACGTGAAGTCGAAGCAAAATTCGATAAATTAAATGTCGAGAGACGTCGAGTCTCTCCCGACGAGGGTCCGCACGTCAAATGTTCGCACGTGGTAAAATTCCGACACGATAAACGCTTCTTCCTTGTCGCGCTGAAGAGTGAGGAGCGATCGTGGACGGTGTTACAGTCACTAGCCAGCATTCGTCGAGCCGACAGGTGAGAGCATTTTTTTCTGGGATTGATTATCGCGCCGCCCTGCCGCGCCGGACGATCGGGTTTTTATGAAACCCGATTCGCGTCGATCTCCATACACGCTCGTTAATTCACTCGCTCGTTACGGCTGCTGCTACGATAAATAATTAATGCAAATGCTTATTGCGGAAGTAATTGAGAAATGCTCGTGGCCACTCCGATCTCGCTCGATATTTCCTTTTACATTTTCTTCGCCTTCGTCGCGCATCTGTTCGACGACGTGGACAGACAGATCGAGACAACTCACAGTGGGGTTGACTTATTGATTGCCAGCCATCTCCGATTTTCTTTCAAGGAGGTCGTCAAAAGCGCTTGAGTTTTCAACACTTATTTATCAGCAGCCAATACCCCACTCGCGAAGTTTTCGCGATAACAGCGCGCACGGGATAACGCGCTATTGATCGAGACAAGTCGGGAGTAGACTTCTCTTATTAATATTCAACCATCTCCGATCTTGTTTCGCGAGGTCTTTCAAAACGCAAGCGTTTGCGTTTTCATTTATCCGCGAATAAAATCCGTAAGGTATTCCTTACTCGCAAACTTTTCGCGATAACTGTGCGCGCATGCAGGAAAACGTGCTATGCACGCGTTGCCGACATGAAAATGATGTTCTTCCTCCAGTAAACTCGATACTCTTATCTTGAAGGACCTATTCGTGCGGTGAAGTAAGTGTTTGTGAAATAACGAGACACGGAGCAATTAATGTAAATGGCTTTGGGCTAGCGCAATTTTCTTGTTACTAGAGTCTATTCAATAATAGAATGTCGCAAATCGCGGAGATCGGGAGTTACATCTGACGTATGCTATTGTTATCGGTCTCGCGATAAAGGCAAACTCGCAGAGAGAGATCTTAAGTAGTATCATATTTGTCGGGGATTCCATTTGTAATTGTTGCTTATGTAACATTGTCTCTATGACGGAAACTTATACGAGAGACCGAGTAGAAATGTTTTCCTCTAAAAGCAAGCGTCGCGCTCGTGTACAACGAAGTTTTCGACGGAAGAAGTTTCTCGCGAAGAATAGACAATGGAACAATTTTCCGTGAATAATAAACAATTTGCTTACCATTGTTGTAGCTGCTTGGGGCCACCTGCGCGATTTACTCTATTGAGATCGCGCAATCGATGCTCTTATCCAGGCTGCCGAAAATTTTTGCGTCATGTATGCATTTCCGTTCATCCTACTGCTGATTGGAAGCAGCTTGGCATTCACAGGACGTGGACTCTATTATCCAGGACGCGATGATGTCTTCGAGTTGTCCATCATACACTTGAACGACTTCCACGCAAGGTAATCGGTCGATCTACATAATCGAGTATCATTAGAAATTATCTAAATGACGAAGAGATTGACTTCGGTCTTGTCTCTTTACTTTCTCCCAAAGAAAAGCGACTCTATTGAGGATACAGTCTACTTCGTGGTCATAAAGAAGGGTACTAGAATCAGACTTTTAGAAACAATATTTTCTAGAGCAAACAATAAATTAAGAAATTGTAAGTGAAAAAGTCGATGTCTTTGCCAAGTCGCCATTTTGTTGATATACTGGAAAATTTATTGATTTATACAAGTGAGAATGATATTCGTTCTGGTCAAGCAACTGCTTCAATTATCTGTCTCCAATACTTCTACGAGAATGTAAGGTCCTGCGCAAGGGAATCGCGTTTCGTGCATCAGCCAGCCATTTTTCACGAGCGCAGGAGGGTGATTCGTCATAAAAATTTGTTTATTAAAAATCCATTCTTATATTCTAAATTACGACACAATAAAATAAGAAACGAATTAGCTTTGCTATCATTAATTCTTTCAAACAAAGATTATATACCAAAGAATGCCTCTGTTTTATGGCCACAAAGTAGACTGTACACTTAAGTCACGTCGATTCGTCGAGGCATGCAATCGAGCTGCACGAAACAATTTCTTCGATCGCACAGTCCTGACGTCAACGTCTTTACGAGATTATTGCATTGGCAGAATGGAATGGCAGAAAAACAAAGGCAAAGGAATTGGATACGGTGGCGCACGCTTGACGCTCGATCGAATATTCAATCGACATACACGTATGCATATAAATATACGAATGCTTGAAATCGAGATGCACGATGGAGATAAACAAATTTTTATTCTTTATTTGCAATTCAGTTCCTTTCTTCCTGCTCGGCAACGTTTTACGCGATTTCTTATACGCCTGTTATGAATGATTAATCACGATCATTGCCTACAATCTCCTTGTTTCTAAAAGCAATGACGATTTCTGCTGGATACGTTTGTAGAGCGAGCGTCTTTCGTGTTCCCACGTTTTCGCCGAATCATTAGAGACGAACCTAAACGGGTCAAAGTGCCGTTCAGAGAGCACGAGAGCTCCTAATTGTGAGACGCTAAGGGGTTAAACGCATTCGAAGGAGGAACTGTTTCTAGAGTAGCACGTTGCTAAGTGGCTAGAAATAATATTGGCGCACACGAGGCTTTATACAAAAATACGCGAAAACAAACGGCGGCGAATATCATGTTAGGTGTGAAAATGTATACGCAAAGAAATCCATTGTTTTACATTAGAACCTTGTGCAAGATAATGCGTTCCATTCCGGCATACCGAATATTTTCAATCAGAAGGAACGCGAGATAATTCTAAGGAAATAATTTAACTCGGTAAGCTGATCAGAAGATAAGAAAGTATCTGAAGATTTGAGCAGACTGGACCGACTTCTGGCGCCTGCCATCGCGCCCAAGAAAAGGACTGCGTGGGTGGAATCGCAAGGGTCTACACCGCCACTCATCAATTGATCAAGGAACGACCCAATGCGATTTTCCTGAACGCGGGCGATCATTATCAGGGCACTCTCTGGTACAATGTTCATCGTTGGAATGTCACCGCGACGTTTATGAACATGCTGCCGCACGATGCGATGGTAAAATAAGTCACTCTCTCTTTACAATCGTGTCTAAAAACTGAGAAGACTCGTAAACTTAATCTTCTCTTAAGGCACTATGCACGGCACGTCCCGTATCCTCGATTTTCATTTTTGTATTACATCGTTGAATCCTCTCCAAGCAGAAAGTAACGGAGCGTGAAACGAAAAGTTTGCCGTCGCTAAACAAAGTCTTTCGAGAGTGAGAGACGCCGAACGCGAATGAAGTGTAGGTCATCATTCTTGATGTTCGATCGGTTACATACGCGATCGTTAATTCGAATGATACGGACTCGTGAAGCCGGCGCCGGTCCGTGAGTCTTTAGGAACTGGATTTTTGACACGAGTGATTCAAGTTTGACGAGTAGCGCGGTCATCGTCGTAGTTTCTAAGCGAGTGGCCTTGACACGATTAAACGAATTCTTCCTTCGTCGTTTCTTAAGGTCAATGATAATAGCTTAAATGCCGAGAACATTTCGCGATTTTCACGTCACTACCGACTTTTTGTTTACGAAGTTATGCGTGAAAGGATTCCTTTGTTCGCAGACAATTGGAAACCACGAGTTTGACAACAAGATAGCAGGACTCGTACCTTTCTTGAAGATGATTAAGGCACCCGTGGTTGTGACCAATCTCGACATCAGCGAGGAGCCGAGTTTAAAGGTTCGCATAAGCTCGAGTTTATTTCCATCGACGTTGATTAACATTTTGTTCAATTGCTATCCCTCCTTCATCAGGGCCTTTACAAAAATAGCACCATCATTGAGCGAAACGGCACGAAGATCGGAGTAATCGGCGTTATTCTGTCCACTACAAATGTTGGTACACGCTTTTACTCAAATGACGTAACAACGATATTTCTTGCACGGCCAAATGCTTATCTTACATTATCGGGTATCGCGCTATTTTTATGACCTCTCGAAATGCGCTGATTTACCAGACAATAGCCAGCACCGAGAAATTGAAGTTCCTAGACGAAGTTGAATCTGTGAACGACGAGGCGAAGCGACTCAAGGCCAAAGGAGTGGACATCATCATAGTTCTGAGCCATTGCGGATTGAACAGAGATAGAATTATGGCGGCCAAATGCCCGTTAGTCGATGTCATTGTCGGCGGGCATTCTCACACGTTTCTCTACAGCGGTACGAGAAAATGAAATGTATACCTTTGGCTTGAAAATTTCGAATTTTGGAGATGCGAAGAAAATGATAAAGCTTACATTTGATTTTACAGGCCCTCCTCCTTCTATCGACACACCGGAAGATGAGTACCCTGTCGTCGTAACGCAGGAGGGCACAAATCGAACGGTACTCATTGTACAAGCAGCTGCATTCACTAAGTACGATCCGAAACATTTCTAGAGAGGAAATATCGTGGAAAAAATTATTAATTCTCCTTATCGCGATAAGCTATCTTACTGTCAATATTAATGTGTAATCTCGAGAACTGTCGCGAACAAATAGATATTTTTAATTAGGACGTAAAGCGACGCTTGAACGTTCCTGTTTGTTATCAGGTATTTGGGAAATCTGACAGTGTGGTTCGACAATCGTGGCGAGATAGTAGATTGGGATGGAAATCCAATTTTGTTGGATTATTCTATCAAGGAAGGTAAAGTGCCGAATTTTAATGTTATTCTTCTATTATAATAATAATGATAATGACAAATTAACCGAGTATGAAACATAGTAATTGAAAAAGATAAATAATCACCTTTGTAGATCCTATGGTTCTGCAAGCGTTGGCACCGTGGAAGAAAGAAGTGGATGGCGTTGCATTGAAGCCTGTGGGTTCGACAAGGGTTCTCTTGGATTCAAACTGTAGAGGAAGAGAATGCAATCTGGGTAATTTCATAACGGATGCGATGGTAGACACGGTAAGTTGCTGAAGAATATTGAAAGAAAAAGAAAAAAGAGAATGGAGAATTTCTACAACACGACTCATTATCGAAAAATTAGTTCGTCGACGAGGCGGAAGATAAAATATCCTGGACTTACGCTGCAATAGCATGCACCAATGCAGGAGGCATTCGCGCTCCAATCGAAGAATTGTCCGGGGTGATCACCTACGGTGATCTGGTCGTCTCACAGCCGTTCGAAAACACTTGGGACACCGTAGAACTCAACGGGACCTCTCTAAGAAAAGTAAGATTAGAATTCAACGTATATCGAACATTATATTGGGTCCATTCATGAATAAGGTCCGTTATGTCAGCTAAAACGGAACATATTCATTTATCGACTTGTGCCCGATTTAAGGGTGGGCGATCGAGGCTTCCGTAACTCCTAATAAGAAATAAAAGGTTCATTCTCATTTTTGAAGGAGAATAAACTATATTTAGGTCGGTTCTCTGGGATCTAGTAATGAATTTTAACAAAGGGTGTACAAATGACGAAGAAATGGTCGTTTTCTGAGATCGACATCTATCATGCATTGCGCACGCATGAGGCTTAATAACGAACTTTAACGAAGATGTAAGAACGACATACGGTCATATCTCATACCAATGTTGCACTGTAAAAGATCGTTCCTCAATATCTTCTGTGAAATGTTCTTTTATCAAATATTCCACAATGTAATGGTGGAATATTTGATAAAAGTATGATATGCATCTGCAACGCATATTCCACGCGTAACACACCGTGCATGCGCCCGTTTCAGAAACAAAGTTTATATTAGATGTACCAAGCTCCTTCTTTTCACGCATATGCCACTCCGGAGCCTCCACATAGATAAATTCAGCACTGGTATCGATCGAAATATTGCAAGAGTATAACTTGCGCCTGGCGAATGCTTACCTACTGCCAAATCAAGCGTGTACGATGGGTTGCCGTTCACTGGAGAACCCCAATATAGAAAATCTCGCACGCGGATGATTCTTGACTCGTAACACAAAATTAATAAACAATACCTATCAACGCTTATTTTCAGATTGTTGCGAGGAAGAATTTATTGAAGTGGTCTGGATTGAAAATAACCGTGGATTTATCGAAGCAGGATGACACGAAAATCGTCGAGCTTAAAGCGAGGTAACGGAATCTGGGTTCTCTCATCGTATGTCGGTTATCGTATCGTAATTTATGAAAGGCGTGTTTGTTAAATAGGTGCCGCGCATGCGATATCCCGAAATACGAGAACCTCGTGGACGATGAATGGTACAGAGTGGTGGTGCCGTCTTATTTGTACAACGGCGGGGACGGGTACAAGGCGTTTGCCGAACTCAGTCGAAATCACCAAGTTGGCACTCTAGATATAGATCATTTAATTAGATACGTGGAGAAGATGAGTCCCATAACGACCGGAATCGATAGGCGAGTGACTTTCGTATGACCAATTCTAGTTACTAACAGTATTAAATGCATTAATCGATAAAGCTAATTATCGCGGCTATTAAGCGCGAATGCGCGTCAATTCAAGCATCTTACACATTCACCGCGACAGAAGTATATTTCAATATTTTTATACACGTTACCGAGATCACCTTTATATTTACCACTTTTCTCGATCTTACTATTTGTACGGCATGTGATACTACATTAGGTACCTGTACCGCTCGCGTTTATTTCCATCCTCACGGCAAATAAACTAATGTAAATAAAGCAGCATATTTTTCATACGAATTCTGCCTCTTACGAGCCGTTCGACGTACGCGTGCCGTGAATAGTTTCACAAGAGGAGCTCCGAAAACTTCACGAAGTAAATTCCCCTTAAGGCCCTCTAGCGTGACATATTTAAGAAAGCAGGAAACGCTCGCGAGCGCTTATCTCGCGGTATCTCGAGATCGCGGCAGGTGAAGCATTTAAATAATATATCGAACAGGTGAAATAGCAGCTGTTCGTCTGCATCCCCTTGCCCTCGGCCGCTGGACGCGTGAATCGCTTTGTAGTGCCGCGAAGATGTTCCCTTTTAACTGTAAAAGTACCAGAAGCGCTACAGCTCGATAGAGTTGTCGCGTGTCTTGGCACTTAAAAACCTATACTGTCCATCGTATCCTATTTCCAAAACTCGTGAAAGCGTATATGGTCAATTATAGTAGAATTCTCGATATACAAACATTATCCAACGTTGTAGCTTCCTCGTGCGCTAGAAAATCGGATAAACGATAAAGATGAGCGAATAAAATGACTATGAAAAATCCTATCCTTTCCTCGTCGTCGTTTCTTCTAAGCAGCAGCACCTAAGAAGGAGCCTTAACTCGAACGAAAGAATCGCGCGAATCGTAAGCGATTGGTACGATTCGGAGCTCGCTTTACCTCTCGTAGATCAATGGACCAATTGGCCACTACTTATTAGCAATGCTACACGATTGGACTTAGCCGATGGCTGTCGGATCGCGAGAGGCGCCCCTTAGCGCGAGAACGACAATAAAAGCGGTCGGTATAAAGAGGCATTTGTCGAAGTCTGGGGGAAATTCCGCGAGGTGGCGAGGCGAGGGGCGCTCGCTAGGCAGCTGCAACGCGCGCGCTGGCCCTCCTCGCTGTTCCTCACTCGAGAAGGACGAGGATAGTGAGCGCTTGCGCGCCAGTGAAATCAAAAGAGAGAAAGAGAGAGACAGAGAGAAACTGTCATGGAGGCGAGTCTGCCTGCTGGCGTCTCGACCTGCTGCTCTTCAGGTTTACCTGACAGAGTACGGCAGTGTTTCCAAAGGCGTGCACTCCGATGGATCGATCCGCGAAGCTCTCGTGAGCATCGGTGCTCGACCCGCCGCGTCGAGAGAAAGAGAATCTCGTTGACGGCTGGAGATCTAAGCGAGATCTCGTGAAACTTGGTGAAAGAACCGAAACGATTTTCGTGACGAGCGGTCGTGGATAGCGAGCGCCTTATTCCACGGCGAAGCAACTGTAATCGCGCGACAGCCATATTTCTCAAGATCTCGCGCGGAGGTTGTGCGTGCTGGTGGTTCCGCTGCGCGCGATATCCGCGCGAAGGAGAGAGAAAGGTAGATAAGTACTCTTTCTCTTTCGCTCTATCGCGTGCGCGCGTTCGCGGTGTGTGACACGTTGCGATACGATCGATTCTTCCTCTCGCGTAGGCAGTCGCTTACATGTGTTACCTACTACTAGACGAACATTAGTAGGGGCCCGCGGGACGGGGTGATAAAGAGAAAATGTGGTCGTGACGGCACCGTTCTCCTGAATGCGCCGATTCTCTCGATCCCGTGCATTCGTCCTCCTGTGCCTTGCCTTTTTTTCTTTCGGGTAGCCATAACGTTTCTACCTTCTGTCGAGCGGTCGCCGGATAGAACGATAGAGCGCGGTGAGGGAAGGAGAAAGAGAGGGAGTGAGAGAGAGATAGATAGAGAGAGAGAGAGAGAGAGAGAAAGAACGAAATAACGAGAGTGAAGAGGACAGATAGACAAGCGTGTGGAACGATAAAGGAAAAGGAATACATCGTGGGCGTTGGGTGATTGTTGTCGGTGCCAGTTTCCATCGAAAGACATGAGAGATACCAGCGATATGATGGAGGACGCCTTGTCCGAGGTATGTACTGCAAATCGACAATTATAAAAATCCTAACGGAATCCTTTAGAGGTTACTTCTCGTGCTCCGTACTCGGGCCTTTCATCGCCGCGATAAACCTTAAATCTCTTCTCCATCTAGCTCGATCCATTCGCAAGGATAGCGCAGTGCGATTGACATACACCTCGTTTCTTCTTCTTCTCGTTCGTGCCGTGGAGCAATTAAAACGCACGTATCGGAGTACGAGCACGCGAACAGTCACGAATAAGGAATTGAATAGATGCTGCGGTAGAATGTGCTTGGAATACTCGCTTAGGTTATTAGCGGTAACTCGAATACCGTAATGGCAGGATTGTACCGTGGATAGTTCGAATGTTACTACTTCTTATTCCAGAATTGGAGAAAAGAATCCGTTAGCGTACAATCTAATAGCGCGATGTTTGCAATGTATCTCAACATTCTTACGTGTAATTCTTCGTGTCTCTCGTGATAAAGAAATTGTACGGAATCGTTTCCCTGCACCTAATAACTATATCGTAGCAAACGCACGCGTTTCGTGAAACACGGTGTGGTACCCTATTGATTTTACAACCGGCACACGGCCGCGTCAGCTCTCATCATGATTTTATTTATGCTCCAGCGAGACATGTCGCGCATCTCGTCATAGATTACGATTCTCCGCGCGTTGATAAAACTCGACAGACGCGAGATGCGAAAATTATACGTCGTTCACGTAAATCCACATGTTTCGAGAGCGAATGACGTTAGGTTTACGAGCCTTACGAGCGCGTAGAGGGCTCGTAAGGCATTTTTGCGACATCGACGCGAGGCCGAATGTGAATCGAGCGTAAGCTTTATCGAAAGGATTCCTCTACTCGACGGGGTTACTTTCCAAGGGTTATTAGCGCGCACCTGCTCGCAGTTGTCTTTGGCAAAGGTATCTCTTATTTTTCGGCTCAAGAAGGCCCGTTTAAAGTCGCTGTAACGCGGCTTCCTGCTTTCGCGCGTCATTATTCGCCGTTTTAAAAATGTTGCACGAGCTCGTGCGCTTAAAGATCCTCTTACGTGCGGCGAAACGCGTCGGTAATTTTCACCCGAGGCAATTTAAATCTCGGTGAGTGAGAAGCCTCGTAGAAATGGACGGCTAAGGAGGCCTCCATTAAAGTTCTTTTCTTTCTCTCTCTCCCTCTTTCTCTTTCTTTTCATCGTCGCGAAGTAACGACGTGTAAGCGATACGCGATTACGGCGCCTTTTTTACGTCACACGTGACGCTTGAGATTTTATTCAGCGAAAATTGAAATCGCCCCCTCTCCCTCGACAAGCTCGCGTGGTTGCTTCGCGTGCCTGTGAGCCGTCTACGAGCGGATCTCTGCCTCCGCTAACAATTCTACTGTAATTGCCACGTAAGATTGCCGTTATTGTTAATCAGGAATAAAATGCTATTGAGAAAGTTTCTAAACCTGGGTTACTCGTCGGTGTAACGAGAACGAGGAGTTTCCTTTTACTCATCTCAGCCTACGCGGATCTTCAAAAATATTCACTCGTTATCGAATGGTTCTTCATCGCGGATTAGATTCTTTACATTTCTTTTTTTATCTCTACGACCGGATCTCTGCCTCCGCTAACAATTCTACTGTAATTGCCACGTAAGATTGCCGTTATTGTTAATCAGGAATAAAATGCCATTGAGAATGATTCTAAACCTGGGTTACTCGTCGGTGTAGCGAGAACGAGGAGTTTCCTTTTACGCATCTCAGCCTACGTGGATCTTCAAAAATATTCACTCGTTATCGAATGGTTCTTCACCGCGGATTAGATTCTTTACATTTCTCTTTTTATCTCCGTGAGAGATTGCAAGTCGATGTCACTCGCAAATTTATTGGATCGATTTGGCTTGTTATTGCCTCGATCTCTGCGAGGCCTCGTGACCGTCGGTGCCTTTCGCAAATTCATTGGAGCGTCATCAATAACAAGCGGCCAAAAAAAGATTCTTCTTATCGGCAGGATGAAAATGCAATTTTAAGATTGCGAAGAACAATTTTCCACCAATTGTCCACCAGTGATACTAAACGCTAGTCCTTTTCTCACGGCCCCGATTAATCCACGAATTCCACCCTGACAAAGGTCCGCATTTGAGCCATTTCTCAAATTCAAATTCCTCTCCACAGTGTCCTTCGATCCCGCGTGCATTCAATGCGACATGCCTCTCTCAGCATTCACCGCGCTTCCGACCGAGTTCCAGTTGGCAGCCTTTTCTTTCAACTTGGTCCTCGGTTTTCGTCCACGAGGTCCTACACACCTTCCACGCTACTATACTCATCGACGAGCACCTTTGCCTACGGCATCCGCCTGGCAACCGAGAAATCGTCCCTCAGATGTGCCCGAGAGGAACTGCCTGCGAGGAAGCGGTCAAACTTGTCCCTTTGGGCGGCCGGTGCATAAGCGCGACTTCCATACTCCGTATGCGTTGGTGCATTCTGCGCTCCGCGATCTATTTATATCCAGCGCGCGAGCGCACGACGATAATGTCCTTTACCGAGAGAAAAGAACCCCCCTACTCTCATTCGCGCACATGTCCCTCTATTCACCTCCACTACTTTCTTTCTCGTCCTCGTACTCACCCGAGATCCTTCCACTATCGTCTCAAATGCTCGTAGCTCGGCATTACCGCGTTAGTTAATCGAACTCTCGAGGAATTTCCAATTCTACGGGCACGACGAAACTGTTTCATAGAATCAAAGCGACCTAACGGAGTTAGAAGCGCGAGCATACTCGGCCAGAGGGAACCAAGGGTTATTTACCTCGTGATTTTCCTTACTTGCATCGTGCAATTAACTGACCTGGGTGAACCTGCCACCCAACGTTGCCAGTATTTTTTAACCTAAAGTCGTCGTATTTACTGTCAGAAGACGTTCAAAATCACCAATTTAAAAAAAAGGAATAAGCTGTTAGGTGGCGTCATCTTGTGGTTAGGATTAATATGAACTTTTATAGTCACATTTCATTAGGTCGGTTTTATGTACTCTCAAATGGGCTCGACACACTTTGCAATAAGCTTGCGTCAAAATGTTCGAATTTTTTTCTTTTACCAAACGTCCTAAAGAGATTATAAAAACGATAATTTGAAATTAAACGAAACTTAACTAAAATAAAAATTGGCAGCGTCATCTAGTAATTATTACTGCAAGCTATAAACTTCAAAACATTTTAAAGTCGTCCAATTCATCGCCAGTCGCCAATTTTGAAGATAGTGTCGCCAACAACCTCCTTCATGTCGCCCAATTGGCGATAAGTCGCCACACCTGGCAACACTTGCCACCCAACTTTAAGATATCGATATTTTTGTTTGTCTTTTGTTAATCGAAAGTTTTGTTACTCGTTTGTACCTCCCTGGTTTTCGTTTGTACTTCAAACGGTTCGTAAATAGAGAAGTTTCAACATTTTCCTGGTACCCGACTTTAAGATGTCGAATTTGTTTTTTTGCATCGTTTGTGCCTGTTTGTAAATCCCTGGGTTTCGTTTGTGACTCCAAGGGTTCGGAGATAGTGAAGTTTCAAAATCTTACAAGAGGTAAGCTTTTTTGTTTTTCGAGACATCTGAAATCTGGTAATTTTATTCGAAAGAGCATCGTTTGCGCCCCTTTGTACCTCTTTTCTTTTCGTTTGTACCTCGAAGAATTCGAAGATACAGAAACTTCACAATTTTACACGAGACTCAGTCTGTGTATGGAGATTGATCTATCTGGAAAGCCTCACTACATCTTCAAGTTTAGATTATTAGTTTATTTGGCTTATGGAGCAAATAAAGCAAATCAACCAATTAAAGCAATAATCTAAACTTGAGGGCGTGTTTCGATTCAGTACTATTCTGATATCTCGTTGAGCGGGAGTAGGGCCATTAGGGGGTTGTTAATCATTGATTCTGATTCCGATAAATCTCATCGTAATGTAAATGCCCATAATACGCTGGTACTT
The DNA here is from genome assembly GCA_944319695.1 of Tiphia femorata. Lineage (NCBI taxonomy): Eukaryota > Metazoa > Arthropoda > Insecta > Hymenoptera > Tiphiidae > Tiphia > Tiphia femorata. The sequence continues at coordinate 12,149,853 of OX090902.1, forward strand.
TTCGACGTAAAACAGAGAAAGCGCAATCGCGCCGCTTGGTACTCAAACGGTTAAGTGTGAAACTCGTTCCGCGCTTTCTTAGCGCTACGAGCACATTGAAGAAGATTAAAGGAGTATCCGTGATCGAGGATGGGTTTTCGTTTCTTATTGGTTTCCTGGAGGACACCGGGTTCGTATCGATCGATTCTTGTGGAATATTAACACGAGAATTGGCAGACCGGCTTAAATCCTCTTCTCTCTCTGTCTATCTCTCCTTTTCTCTTCCTTGATTTTGATTACATCACGTTGGAGAATTATTGCCAGGCACATAATTCGCCTTTATTGCCGGCAACGACTCGTTACCCGTGCCGCTTAATGCCGCGGAGCTAATCGATACGAAGGTAGTAGGACGAGGAGTTTCGCGGCACGATTCGCTCGACTACAAATGTGATTTCGCTTAATCAAAGACGACGAGGGTATGGAGGAAGCGAATTGGCGAACACGCGCGAGAGGCTGTTCTCTCGTTTGCGAAGCTCTCTTCCGCGTGCAATTTGTGCTTTTAATGTACGATCTTTGGTTCTTTCGTTTGATTTTAGTCTCCCGTTTGAGGAGAAGTCGAGATAATGAAAGTAGTAGCTTGTGGTCGGATTAGTGTCGAGCCATTCGTCACCGTAGATACACCATTATTCCATTAGCGAAAGTTAATTAGGCGCGCTAAAGATCTCGTTAAGAGCTCGAAGAGATCGATGTTTCCGGAAGATTGACTTCTTTCTTTTATTCGATGCTGCTCGTCGAGGCATATTTGCTTTAATCTAAAGAGCCGTGCATCTAGGAACTCCACCACTCTCATTCGCTTTTAATTTCGCGTTCGACGAGAAGTCGAAGTAATAAAATTAGTAGCTTGCAATAGCTTTACCTTACGAGCCATTCGTCACCCGAGCTGCAAAATTATTCCACCCGCTATAATCGATTTTTCGTTTATTCGATGTTTGCGCGCGGAAGCACGTTTCCGTTAATTCAAAGACGCGCCGTATTTTGCATTTTCCGCTCGACGAGAAGTCGAGGTAATGAAAGTAGTAGCTTGCGCTCCGATTAGTGTCGAGCCATTCGTCACCCTAGGTGCACCATTATTTCGTTAGCAAAAGTTAATTAGACGCGCTAAAGAGACCGATGTTTCCGGAAGATCGACTTCTTTCTTTTATTCGATGCTGCTCGTCGAGGCATATTTGCTTTTTAATCGAGCCATTCGTCCCCCGAACTACAAAATTATTCCACCTTCTAAAATCGATTTTTCGTTTATTCAACGTTTGCGCGCGGAAGCAGATTTGCATTAATTTAAAGACGCGTCGTATTTTGTACTTTGCGCTCGGCGAGAAGTCGGGGTAATAAAATGATTAGCTTGCGATAGGTTTGCCTTACGAGCCATTCGTCACCCGAACTGCAAAATTATTCCACCGGCTAAATTAATCGGCCGTGTTAAAGATCTCGTTAAGAAACTTAAAAGATCGATATTTCAAGAAAATCGCTTTTCTTTTATTCAATGTGTGCCCGTGGAAGCACGTTCACTTTGATCTAAAACGCGCACTGCAAGATTGGAGCACCGCTCTCCCTGTTATTTTCCTCCACGCCCACCGATCGCAACTTCGATTTCAATTCCAACTCGAGAATGTAAAATCGAGAAGGTAAATCAAGCGGCTCGACGTACACCTACCGCGAAATTCACCCGCGCCGCGTCAGGCTCGGCAAATTTACATTTGCATGGGTGCAACGAGGCATAGTAAAATATATCGTCGGCTATAAAAGTCGATTAGTCGATCGGTGCCTTGTAAATCCTCTTTGGCGCGAGTTGCCAATGCGAATTTCCATTAGGATCGACAAGGTTGCAAGTAATGCGTGGAGAAGTGCGCGCACGGCAGGAGTGCCTGGAATTTAATGACCCCGTAATTACATGCAACACGACGCGAATAATCGTCAGGAGACACGCTTATTTCCATCCCGATTATTACCACATTCGAGGACCCCTTCTTCACTCGCCGTGCATCTTAGTGTCCTCTTTTTGCCACTCTTGTTCTACCGTTCTCCAAGAAAAATGCAAATCCACAGGACGGTGGTCGCGGTAAGAATCGTTGCTAAGAATATTCCATTCTGCGATGATGTTACACCGGGCGGCATAAGAATCGTTGCTAAGAAGTTCGTATTCTACAACGATCTTGCATCGAGTCGTTCTCGTTACTTGTCGAAGCTACGCGATGTTTATTCATTTTTCATTCATTTCATTAAATACACAGTAACCTAAGAAGCACGCGTTAAGCACGAGAAGTGAGAAGAACGAGATTACATAGCCCGTTTCACGAATATTTACATCGCCCCAGGGCGTTCGTTCGCGCACGATTACAGGTGCAAACCCGTTTCCGGTATTCGTTAAACACTAACTAACACGTTCTCGGATGCGTAAGGACGACCTCGTCTCTCTCGTCATCCAAACTGTTCGCTTTCGATGCCAGTATCCGGTGTCCCTTCCTCGGGTCTCCCGGCAACGCGGAAAATTGCGTTTGTCAAACTTTCATAAACTTTCCATCTGGAGTATGGTAACTTCTCGAGTAGCAGAGCACCGTACCGCGTGCGCTTTCCAATTTTCCACCTAGATTGTCCGTTACAACCTCTGCTTTCTTCGACGCGCGTCCATAAAACTCGGCTTACCGAGGTGGCCGCTTCCGTTTGGTGAAAAATCTCGAGGAAAATTTGGCGAAAGTCCTCGCATTTAGCGCAGGAACTGTGAAAGGACGAGTGGTGGTCGTAGAGTGCCGTAAAATTGGCCGTTGCGCGGCCTACTACCCTCTCGTCCCTCTTATTGCGAGGGACTCGAGGGTACGGTAGGAAAAGCGCGTAAAACCGTGGCCAGGCAACGATCATTTACCTTTTCGCTCTTCGGTCCCTACCGTCCTTCCATTGTCTACGTCAGTGGGTCACCGGGTAGCCTTCCTTCCGTGTCCTTATTGCTTCTACGATTCCACGAGCGCTTGTTGTGTCCATTCGAAATTTATCACTTGCGCATAACCAACTCGCCAGGTCGCAAGAATCGTAAATAATTACCGGGAGATCCCGAAACGAATAAGGAAGGAAATTCAAATTTTGTTGGAGAACAATGGCGCGTCGAATAAATGTATTAACCAGGTAATTGTTGCGATCTTTTTGAAAAGTGGCAAGAACACTCGTTAAACACAGAGTACGGCAGACTGTTATGGTATAGAATTAAGTTGCAACAAAATTTAATTTTTTAATTGGATTATTAACATTTATTTTTTTGCTTAACTCAGACGTATGTTAGGAAAATTTAACTGCCTTTTACGTACGACGAGTATACGCGTCGAAAACAGTTAAATTTCCTTTGGCCGTTTCGTCCGAGTATAGCTTATTTCTAAAGAGAGTTTCATCGCGAGCAAATTTCATTTTTTCCACTTTACTTTCTTCTTCTTTTATTTTTTCCAGGACACAATGATGGATTGCGGCGGAGACGAGGGAGGAGGAGGAGGCCTCGAGGATCTCGTAGATTTGGCCGCCGATTTTGTCGACTCCTCGTCAACCATACAAGGTACTCAAAAGAAATTAATTGTAAGACACAAAGTTTCCCACGAGCATCTCCCAATTTCACCTTACATCTCGATATTTTACTCGAACCGTTCGATTCGAAGATTACAATTGCAATATTCTCGTCACGATTTTATTTGATCTTTATCGTCCTTCTCCGTCTCACAATCTTCTCGTCTTATAACTGAGAAAATCTTCTGATATTCTCGTCGCGCATATTGACATTGAGTAAATGTGGCGAAAATCGCATCGTGTCCGTTCACTTCTAATATTTGAAAGTCTCGAATATAAGCGTCTCTCATCAGGCGCAAATGAGGTTTGATAACTGGATGGAACTTGAGTCTGCGAGAAGAAGAACGAGGAGAGAGAGGGAGAAAAAAATTGGGTATCATCGTTGATTGGACACGTAGGACCGGAATTAAGGAAGGGTGCCACCCCTCGTGTCTCGAGGAACGAGAAGAATCGTCTCGTATACCAGCGAAGCGAGTCGCCGAATTATTCCGTGGAAAGTTGGAAAGTTGCAGTCACAATGGAGGCCTTTCACCTCTTACCTGTCCCCTCTGGAATAATAGCATCAGGTATTTCGAGGATACTACGTTGCCTGGGGGTTGGTTCTCGATGCGCGAGGGTCAGTTTTGCATTACCGGCGGGACACATCCAGGATTTAACCGCGTCTCCGTTCCTCGCGACTTTTTCTCACAAAACGTGGGAATCCCGAAGGCACTCTCCTCCTTTCGATACGTTATAAAAACGATCTCATGGTCGTCGTGAATTTGTCATGGGGATGAGAATTTTGAAAAAGGGGCCCAAGAACGATATTTCTCTTTCCGGTGAAAATGGAAGAAGGGATTCCGTTTCAGACACAAATTAGTCGACCGTCCAATGACTCTTGATGATTTCGATAAGCGTGAGCTAACCGCGAGACGTACGTTGATATAAAGTCGATGTTATGCTAAAAGATATTTCTTCATGTTGCTTTTTAGAATTCTCTGTCGTCAATTATTGTACAGTGGCTTGTAAGTCAATCGCAATCTTTTACGAAAGATGACCCACGACGATGTTCTTTCATTTGATGAAACAACGTTTTGTCAAAGATCTCGGACAATGATTTCTTACAGGGTAATATCGATCTAATTCGCGCACGTCTTACTAATACGCCTTTCAGTTGTTACGCACAACCGGTAAACGACAGCTTTAAGAATGTGAGACAAGTGAGTCCCGATTGAATTAGTAAATTGTCCCTTTAAACAACTGCTCGTAGTACATAGACCTTGTGATTCTCTTGTGTCACTTGTGCAATCATAGTCCGTAGACATTTAAATGTCGATATCCCTGTGGGAACAGACGAAGCACCGTGTTCTGATTGTGTCTTCGGGTTTAGAAGAGAGACGGGGTCGTTGAGAGGACGAAACAGAGGGGGAGTGAATGAATCGTAGGGAGAAAGAAAGATGACGAACTTGTTCTCAGTCTGGTCCAGAACTTCTTTTCTTTTTCTTCTTCAAAGAACGAACCAGCAAGGAGAAGAGAACGAGCGTGAAAGTGGCCGGAGTTATTTTTAGAGAAAATGTCGCTAGTCACGTAGAAACGACAGCTTCATTACGAGCTCAATCAATGTCTTAATTCAATCAAGCTTTCGTTAACTCACCTCTACCACGCCCAACGATCTAATCGATGAGACAACGGAAATGGAGCATACGAGAATTTGCAGCGAGGTGAAATGATCTTTAATCCAACGTAATCTCCTAAATTAATCTATTGATCTTCGTGAGCGGTGCATTTTGAGAGTACCGTTTTGCATGATCCCTTTTAATTCGGGTTCCCAGGAACAGGTAACCTCGATTCACCCTTATCTGACGACCCCTCGTTTCTGCCCTCGTTTTCTCCACCCCTCTCGTCGTGTACCACGAGAGTGTGCGAACGTCGGAGATGGGAAGGAGAGCAGGCGAGACGGTGGAATTTAAAGAGGACGTTGACAGAGAGAAACAGAACGAAGGAGAAAAACAGGGGTGACTCTGAAGAGTGAGAGAGAGGGAGACTCGTGCGAATTCGGCGGATTCGCGGGACGAGTGACGGGGCCGGTGGGTAGCGACAGGTAGTTCCCATGAGACATTTATGGGACAGGATTCCCACAGGACCGCAAAGCAGGGCGTTGGAATCAGAGATAGGGAGGAGGTGGAATCGAATCGAGTGTTACGAAGAAAGCGGGAGAGAAGTCTACTGATCCGGTTGTTCGAATTAAGGCTCGTTTCTTCATTGTCACGTTAATTCTCTCACCCGTACGATTGAGCATCACAAAGCTTAAGATACAATATTTAAGGATATCAAAGTACCTTTAACCCGCTGACTGTGTTTATTGAGGAATATACTTGCCAAGCGAAAAGAAGCAACTTATCCGTTACTATTTAAGCTTGAATTTCAAACGAAGGGTGAAAGGTGAGATTGGAATAAGGTTCTCCAGACACAACAAGTGTACGTATAATAATTGGGTGTAACGAAGAAATCGGGAGAAGGGGGTATTAACCCTTTCGCTACTACGGGCGACTATAGTCGCCCTGCATAGAATGCCACCGACGTACTACGGGCGACTATAGTCGCCCTGCATAAGATGCCACTCAGATACTACGGGCGTACAGCGGGAGCGCCGTGGCGGAGGAGTCGCCCGTAGCGAAAGGGTTAACCTGGTTGTTAAAATTAAAGCTCGTTTCTTCATTGTCACGTTAATTCTCTCACCCGTACGATTGAGCATTACAAAGCTTAAGATACAATATTTAAGGATATCAAAGTACCTTTAACCCGCTGACTGTGTTTATTGAGGAATATACTTGCCAAGCGAAAAGAAGCAACTTATCCGTTACTATTTAAGCTTGAATTTCAAACGCAGGGTGAAAGGTGAGATTGTAATAAGGTTCTACAGACACAACAAGTCTACGTATAATAATCGGGTGTAACGAAGAAATCGGGAGAAGGGGGTATTAACCTGGTTGTTAAAATTAGAGCTCGTCTCTTCATTGTCACGTTAATTCTCTCACCCGTACGATTGAGCATTACAAAGCTTAAGATACAATATTTAAGGATATCAAAGTACCTTTAACCCGCTGACTGTGTTTATTGAGGAATATACTTGCCAAGCGAAAAGAAGCAACTTATCCGTTACTATTTAAGCTTGAATTTCAAACGAAGGGTGAAAGGTGAGATTGTAATAAGGTTCTCCAGACACAGCAAGTCTACGTATAATAATCGGGTGTAACGAAGAAATCGGGAGAAGAGGGTATTAACCTGCTTGTTAAAATTAAAGCACGTCTCTTCATTGTCACGTTAATTCTTTCATCCGTATGATCAAGTATTACCCGCAGTATTCGGTCATTCGGAAAGTTCGTGCCGATTTTAAAGGTTACTGAAACGCAGCACATGTAAATTTTGGTATACATTTATTAAATTATATAGGTGTCATTCTGTTTCACAACCTTTGCCTGAAAGATGGAGAAAGGTTGTGAAACAGAATGACACCTATATAATTTAATAAATGTATACCAAAATTTACATGTGCCGCGTTTCAGTAACCCTTAAAATCGGCACGTACTTTCCGAACGACCCAATATAATAGTGCCAAATAAAAAGAAAGAAACTTATCCGTTTCTATAATATGTAAACTTGTATTTCAAGAGAAAGGCAAAATATATTCGTGAACGTCAAACATGTAAGATCATTCACAGAAAACAGATTAATGTTCCAATCAACTAATTATTTCCCAGTACACTCAGTTCTACTATCTGATTAACAAAAACCATGAAATATCTGAATTTCACGAATCATTAATATCCACGAATCTGATGAATCATTTCGCAAAAAAAGCCAGTAACGATTTCGTTACTCAAACTTTACCCATGCCGAATATCCTCGACATTTCCCAACTACTATGCAATCTTCGACTTCTAACATTCCACAAAAATTCTGTATACTCACTCCATTCCTTCGCTCCATTCAGATGCTGCCGAGCGATTGTTGAGCCTACTGGGCGTGGACGACGACAACGCGGACGCCTTTTCCTCCTCGGAAGACGAGGGAGTCGAGGTGGACGTGGACGAGCTAGAGAACGAAGAAGACGACGCAGCACGAGCGGAGAACACGAGGCTACTACACGAGCTGGCGGCATCTCTGGCCCAAGAACTGAAATACTCTCAGCAAAAACAATTGCGCAGTGCCACCAGGATACCTCAGGCTCGAGCTGGCCCGAACAACCTCTTCGACACGAGAAATCATCAGATCCAGAACATGGACTTGACCCAGGACTCCTCCTACTACGGTCAAAACTATCTCCAGAGTCAAATCCCTCGCAAGGACGTTACTACACACTTTCGCGGCGACAATCTCTACAAGCCGGCCATTCACAATCAGCAGAATCTCCAATGCTTCGACCCCGCTGGCTACTCCTTCGGTCACTTCCTGCGCGAGCGTCAAAACGACTCGTCCACTATGCCCTTCGTCGCGTCCAAGCGCACGCTCGATCAAGAAGTGTCCTCGGGTCTGACGTACCTGGACAATCGTTTGAGGAAGAAGGAGGAGCACGAGGCTTCGGAGCGTCTGGTAGGTGGTTCCTCCTCGGTTCATCAGGACCAAGTACCTGACTCTTGGAACGCCGGGTGGGATGCCTGCGCCACCGAGACGCTTAGATACCTCGTGGAAGACGAAGGACTGCCACCACACCATCCAACGATTCTCGCCATGAAGACACACTTGGATCTGCAGAGGGAACGCGCCTTCGCGCAATACGTCGCGTAAACTCAAAGGTATTCGCTGGATCGATCAGAGTTTTTGCTTTTGGTTTCATGTTTTCCCTCCCTATCTTTTTTTTTTTGGTTTCTTTGTTTTTTTTTTTTTTTCTTTTTTCTTTTCTCCCCTTCTTTTAGGAACGCGAATAGTCGCGCGTTACCTGAAAGGACGTCGCGCGTGCCTTTTTTTATTTTTATTTAACGACACAATCCGTTTAGGATGAAATTCTGTTCAACGGGTCTACTGCCGTGCTTGACGTTGATCGTTGTATCTATTTATACTCGAATTGCGTAAATTATACGTATAATCTAGATCCACTTTTGTAGAATTTGCTCGTTCATGAGGAAAGGATCTGCAATTTGGAGCAGTGCCAGGTTCTTCTAGACGAAAATTTTGCGCTTACTTTTCTTTAATTTTTCATGCTCACTGCTGGTGTTCTTGTTCTCAGAATGGAGATTCTTGCTTTTACAGCGCGCCGGCAGTCGATCCGTCGAATTACGTAGAAGTGGCGGGAGATTTAAACGAGGCTTTTCCAAGAGTCTGCGGAACGCGCAGGATATCATCGATATTTTTCGCGGCATGGCAGAAACAATTATTTATACAGCTTATCGGAGTTCGTTGCATCGTCGAGGTGATATCCTTCTCGAGATGTGTCTACTTAAGTATACGGAACGCGAAACTCGTGGATCTCGCGAAGATCCAAAATTTGCACAGGATATACTCGAGCCGCCAGGACTCACCCCGCGAAATCGAGACTAGTTATCTTTAGAAAGAAATTCGTAGGTTATTCTAATGTAAGAATACGAGACAGAGAGAGAGAGAGAGAGAGAGGGAGATGATCAATTAGATGAGCCGATATTCTGAGATTAAATCGTCGTGCGCGAAGTCTCGGCCGTGGAAAATCGTTGAACGAAGTTCCGTCAGTTTCTCACGGTGGGCTGGAAAATCAAAAGACGCGAAAGGAAAGAGAGAGAGAGAGAAAGAGAGGATACCGCGAGGACGAGCATACCCTTGGCCACTTCGTAGCCGCTACCGATGGCACCACACACCGAGGACCGAAATTTATATTGTTCTCTAAAGCTCCGTCTAGATTTGCAAAAATTCACGTTATCCGTTTCGAATCTAGAATTCGCCGGAAATATTTTTTCCGCAAATTTACAGTTTTTCTAATTGACGAGCCACGATCGAGGATAGGTACGATGCCGTTGTCCAAACCCATGTGAAGTTGGCTCCCCAATATTGAAAAAAAAAAGATTCGAAAATATGCACTCGTTTGCTCATCGTTTGCTCATCGTTTGCTCATCGTTTGCTCGCGAATGCCTTATTGGAATTTTCGTTTGTCCCCTCTTAGTTCAAAAATTAGACGAAATTTAATTTTTCGGGGGCCAACTTCACCCTAGCCCCCCAATATTAACCCTTTCACGGCGAACAGCGCCTTTAGGCGCTCAACTATAGACGCACACTCTGAGCGGACAGCGCCTTTAGGCGCTCGGTTATAGACGCTCACTCTGACCGGACAGTACCTATAGGCGCTTATCCAGAGTCGCTCTCTTCGAGCGAACAGCGCCTTTTGGCGCCGTTCATTTGTTATCTAGTATTTATTATCTGGTAACTGTCCAATAATGTCCGTTAAGTCGTCCGCGCGGTCGACCTTCCACCGTCACGCCGGCTGCCATTCATTTCTGAGCGCTCCGCCGCGAAAGGGTTAAATAAAAATCGAAATTTTTTCCTATATAAATACTTACGTCGTTCGTGGTCAAGACATCGTTCATGAATCGTTAACGAACCATGATCGAGGATAGGTACGATGCCGTCGTCCAACGCAGATGTTTATGAACGCATCCATCATGGAATTACGTCGTGGCGAAAATCTCTTTGATGTTTGTAAAAAGATCGACATCGAATCGATCGCGGGCGCTGGAGGTCGTGAAAATTTGTGCACGCGTCGCATAAGAACGCATTGTCGCAAATTCGTTAGCATTCACGTAAATTTTTACCGTTTGGAGCATGCAACGTAAATTTTTGCAAGGCTGGAGTGCAGTTTGTGCCCTCGGTGCACATCCAACGTCATACGAATCTCTCAAGATGCTCTGTTGCACCACGCAGTTACAACCGGTGGCGAGCACAAGTGACCGAGTGTAGGCTCGTCCTAAAGGTACGTTCTCACGAGTCAAGTTTAGTCGAACGATTGTAGCCAATCAACAAAAGTTGAATGAAAACTGTAGTGAGAACCTTTCCTTCAATACAGTTGATCAACTTTGTAGTTGTTCAAAAAAAATTTCGTCCAGTCAAACTTCTGTCGTTCAAGTGACGAGTCATTGCGAATTGCTTTCAAGTTGAAACATACCATGAAGCGTGTGAACCTCGGTTGACTGTGAAATTCGGTCTCATACCTGTACAACTTCGCCCACAACTGCTTTCAACATCAGTTTAAAACTGAAACAGTTGAACAGTTTCTATCGAAACGTATGAACAAAAACGGATTCAAGTACTATTCACTTTTGTTTATCACCTAAAATCGATCAACTAAACTTGACTCGTGAGAACGCGCCTTAAGAGTAGCGAATGGCCAATTGATTGAACGTCCAAATCAATTATTCCGGAGTATTTTAGCGTTTGCGATGTAACGATAGCCTTGCTCGTATACCGCCGTATTCGAGTTCGAGACGATGTATACGAGAGGAATTGACTCGAAGTCGGCACCGAGAGAAGAAGAGAGAGCACGAGAAGGAGAACATTGGAACGAAGCTACGATAATTTATTTATTAAAATAAGAGTAAGAATTATGAGCACGTGGAAGAGGAAGCTCGCAGCTTAGCGTATACGAGGATTAATCGGTTCTCGGTGCCGATTTCGAATCGAAGTCCGATTAGAAGGAGATTAAGAAAATTAGCGATCCTCGCGCGCGGGTCACGATCGTCGATTTACGATCTTGACGCGCGCGCCTAAAGGACCAGGGTGAATCGCACGATCGTCGATCGCGCGGCGAGACGTAGACTCGAAAGCGACCCGACCACGTTCTCCTCACCCATATCTTCGCACCTGCCGTTCACTTTATCAGTCTCTTGCAAACAAAGACTCTCGTCTCTCTATCCAAAACTATCATCGCGCTGCTTCGACGCGAAGAACCACCTCGCGAATCTGGCATTCGCTCAAAGTTAAATTCCTTTTTGAAAAAGCCGTATACACTACGACGAGGACTCCGAAGGGCGCTCTCGCCGCCGCGATCGACCCCAATTGATTTATAATTTGTACATATGTATGATATCGTTTTAACTTATACACAACTATTGTTACTTTTACAACTAAATCATTGTAGATAACATTGACCAGTAAATAAACGATCGCTAAATTAATCGAGCCCTACTTCAAGCAATTCAAGTGCTCCAAAGTGTACGAGAATTCGTCTACTCCTCCTGGCACCTTGTGACTTCGTTCTCGACGGTGGAACAACCCCAGGAAAAATTTCGATCCACCGCGCGTATCGAACCTCGAAAAGGGATCCCACCGCGCCTCCACCACCACCACCACCACCGCTGCCGGCTGCCAGCTTTATCGGCAGCTTGCGCCTCTCGTCCGTTCTACGCCAATGGGGCATCTGGTGTCGGTTCGTAGCACATGCCATGCATCTGCTCCGTCCAAGTACTTTTGTTGTCTTCGACGTTCGTCCGGCGAAAATAAGCCGACGCGGGGCCACGATGAGCAGAAGGAGGAGGAGGTGGCTCTGCTCGCCTGTTGCCAAGGGAATCTATGCCGTTTCTTGCCTTCGCGCGTCCCTCTCATCCCCTAATTAACGTCCACCGTCTGGTTACGAAGCAAAGGTGGTCTCCGCGTTCGTACTTTTGACGACTGCGTTGAACTTCGATCCGATTCTGCGTGCTATGGCGACTGCTTCGTTTACATTTGAGTGTACCCTGATTTAGTTGCGAGTGGAGTTACAAATCGGAAAAAATTGTTTCACATGTTAAGAACGTGCGCCTTTGGTCTTACTTTTGACGATTCTGTTGAAGATCGATCCGATTCTACGAGCCAGGGCGACTGCTTCGTTTAGATTTTGGGTGTACCTTGATTTAGTTGCGAGTGGAGTTACGAATCGGAAAAAATTGTTTCACATGTTAAGAACGTGCGCCTTTGGTCTTACTTTTGACGATTCTGTTGAAGATCGATCCGATTCAACGAGCCAGGGCGACTGCTTCGTTTAGATTTTGAGTGTACCTTGATTTAGTTGCGAGTGGAGTTACGAATCGGAGAAAATTGTTCCACCTGTTAAGAACGTGCGCCTTTGAACTTAGCAACGCGTTTTCCTTTTTCTGTTATTGTCCGTTATTGTTGACCTGGAGTTGTTCACAACTAATCGCGAACTTATCTGCTTTTATACAGTACACTATATAATAAAATCCATCGATTTAGTGGCATTAATTTAGTGATATAACATAAAAAAAAAATCGCGCGGTGGACAGCGTACAGTTTGGCTCGTCCGGGCGCGATGGAAAACTTATGGTTCGCTGTGACACGCGCGGTACGCTAAGTGTTAAGAACGTGCGTCTTTGCCTTTACTTTTTACGATTCTGTTGAAGATCGATTCGATTCTATACATATACGAGCCATGGCTCGTTTCAATACAATGCAACCTGCTCCATTCATAAGCAAGTCTACTAATGAGAGAAAATTGTAAGTAATAAAATGAAGAGTCCGTTTGTATTTCGAGATACATTTGACGAGGATGATCGTGAAGCGGAAGAAGAGGGAAAAATTATTCCCTTTTTTTTTGTCGTGAGACACGGTGGAGATCTTTTCAGATTTTCACAGGATTTACACTTGAAAGCGGGCACGAGCTGCGCGGCAGGCGCGCGCGTCAATGGAGAGGGGAGGATGGCTGGGCCAAAGCGAAGAGAACAGCTGTCCTGAGTAACCGTCAGGTGGTATGCCGTCCTCGTCAGCTGCGGGGGTGAGACTGCCAAAAAGGGTTGAGAACGAAGACGAATGGATAGAAGAGACGAGACAGAGAGGGAGAGAGAGAAGGAGGAAGATTCGTGAGTCAAAGCACATGGAAAGGAAATTCCAGGAGTGACGTCGATTGGAAAATCCGAGAACCACGTCGGCGCCATGAAGATATCCGTGGGACTTTTGCTGGGGTGGACTGTCGAACAGAGTTGAGAAGGAGGATGAATGGATAGAAGTGTCGACAGAGAGAAAGAGAACAGAGGGAGGGAGAGAGGAGAGAGATGGATAGATAGAAACTCTATATTATCTCTTTAATATAAACGGTATCAGTTTCTGTTATTTCGCGAAGCCTCGCGCCAACCACATTTCAAATAAGATATAAAAACAAAACAAAATGTAAAAATAAAAAAATATGAAATAGACAAATGCAAGAGACAAAGAGAGAGAGATACGAAGATACGTGAGTCAAACTACTCGGGAGGAATGGAAATTCCGGGAGTGACGTCGCTTGGAGAATCTGAGAACCACGTCGGCACCATGAAGATACCCGTGGGATTTTTGCGGGGGTCAGACTGCCAGAAAGGGTTGAGAACGAAGATGAATGGATACAAGTGATGAGCTCGAGAGAAAGAGAATTAGAATTTATTAACAGGCCTGGACCTAAGATCCTTCAGGCCCCGAACAATCAAAACGAAAAAATAAATTTTATAGAAAATAATAATAATAATGAAAAAGGTAATAGCGCACGCAACAGAAACTATTCACACTTATCCTTAAGATATACAAATAGTCTAGACTTAAAACTACTAATAGACATCGACTCTCGAATAGTACACGGCAGAGCGTTCCAAAAGTAAGCAGACTTTACGTAGAAAACCTTCTGAAGGGTTACAGTACGACAATAGGGAATAGTCAGATCTAACTCATTCTTGTCCGCCCGAAGGTCACGTGAAGAGGAGGAACTACGAAAAGAAAAGAGATCACGCAAGTAGCATGGAGCCCCGGTAGACAAGATCCTGTAGAGAGTACAAGCAAGGAAATAGTCCCTTCTCATGTCGATCTTCAACCAACCCAGTCTCTTAAAGTAAGGCGAGATGTGTACATCCCTCCGCAAGTCGAATATAAATCGTACACAAGAATTAACAGCACGCTGCAACCTTAAATTCTGTTCATCAGTGATATCACAGAAGACCGGCGAGCAGTAATTAACTAGAGGAAAGATCAGCGCAGTAACAAGATGCTTGCGAAGGGAGACATCCAAAAATTCCTTATTTCTCTTCAGCCGGTATAAGGTGTGGTAAATTTTAGACGCAATTATACTGAGAGAGAGAGAGAGAGAGAGAGAGAGAGAGTAAACTTGAATGAATTTTATTACCAAGTCTGGACCCTAAGTTCATCACTCCGATCAATATATGTACATAGTCGAAAATGAACATAACACAAATTATAATTATGAGGGGAAAAGAAAACAAAAAACTCCATTCAAAGTATAACGATAAGAGATAACGATAAGAGTGCTAGAGAGGCAGAGAGAGAATGAGCAAAATGTGTGATTCAAACCCCTTCGAAAGAAAAGGAAATTCCGTTTACGAAAATCATCGACCCCCTTGGGCGCTTGGACAACTTTCATACAACATTTGCAATGCTATTTTTCACCTTTAACACTAGATTGCCTGAGAAGTCATTTTGACTGCTTTATATCGGAAACAAAGAGGGAGGAAGAGAGGGGGAGGTAAATTCAAATGCATATATGTTACAAGTGGAATTAAAAAGCAGTTAAAATGACTACTCTAAGTCTCTCAAAATGAGTGGATGAAGAAAAGAAGTTTCCGCGAGAAAAAAAAAGATTGCTACTTCTACTGTTAATAAGAACTTTTCGGAATCTTTTGTCGGTCATTATGACCGCTCGGTAGTTCTAGTGTTAGTAACCCACGGTTTCGGCGCCCATCGAAATCAACGGTCTGCGGCTCGAGAAGTCGCGCGAATTGTAAATCGAGCAGGCCGCCTCGCGTGGCACGAGCGCGCGAAAAGATTTACAGCGTGCACGGTGAGGCAAGTTTATTGCCCGCGAAGGACGTCTCTCCGCTATTTATGGAATGTTCGCGCCCCGTTCCTTAAAAATTTGCCCCCTTGCGGCCATTGAAATTGAGCAGCGGGGCACCTCGCTCACCCCGAGCGCGCTTTGCCGCCTCCTCCTTCGCCCTTGAGACGCGTCTCGCCGTCGTCTGCGGAACTCGATTTTTCCGTTAACACCTTAATCTTGATATAAAGCGATAATTGGCGGAGGATGAGCACGCGTCGCGCCGCGCGGCGCCGCCATTCCCTGTCTCTTAGCGGCCAGCTATTTATACGTGCAAAATTATATCCTCGCTGTAGTTGTAGGCGCACTCGCGAGCTCTCGAGCCCGTTGAGAATTACGAAAAGACGATAATTAATCGCGTGCACGCGCCCGGTGGTAACCGAGAGAACAGCATGAATCACCTCTCCACATTGTTTCAATACGCGCTCTTTACGGGCTAACAACGGTGGAAGGTCAAGGTGATCATCGACCAACGAAGAATTAAATTGAATCGCGAGTGTAGATCCGAATCCTCAAATCCTCAGTTCCAACAACCATGCCCCCGGGCCTTTTTCTTCTGGCGCTGCAGCTGTTGCTCGTTTTTTTCTTTCCTCCAAATAAAACCACACTTTTTTTTCCACGATCGAGCCTCCCTTTCGACCGTTTTCTTCGCGTCTCGAAAACGTTGCCTCTGCATCGAGCAACTTTTTCAGCTGAAGACTCGACGAATTTTTTTCATGGATCGAATGTTTTTCCTTCTCCTTTTTCGATCGAACTTCCCTTTCGACCGCCTTCCTATCGAGTCGAAAACGTCGCCTCTCCTTTCAGGCAACGTTTTGGTTTCTTCTGAAAATTTGGTACGAGTTTCTCTTATCGATCGATGGTTTTTCTTCCTTTTTTTTCGATCAAGCCTCCCTTTCGGCCGTTCTCTCACCCGTGCTTTAGCAGCGTTCGGACTTTAGACTGGTTCTATACATACGCATATGTATTCGTGTCCATGTTCACACGTGCTTATAAAACGCATCTAAAGTCCGAGCGTTACTAAAGTAGGGGTAAGAGGACGACCCTTGGCGTCTCGAAAACATCGTCTCTGCTTCTGGCAAGTTTTATCTTCCTCTCCAAAATTCGACGAATCTCTTTTATCTATCGATCAATGTTCTCTCTCTCTCTCTCTCTCCCTCTTTCTTTCTCTTACCGAGGACACGAGATCCGATCGATCGAACAAGCGGAAGTCCTTCCATCTCCTCCGATTCTCCTTGCCCTTCTCCACGAGGCTCTTCTCGCAGAAGCAGGCGGGCCAATCTGTACGGCGCGGTTAGTAGACTCTAGTGGCAGATGTATACTTCCGGCAGCTGGTAAGAGTGGTGTCGTGTGCCTTTATGGTGCACGCGCCCTCGGCGGCAGGCTCCCACATAACGAGGCAACAGTCCGATTGGTATTTAAGAGCGGCCACGCCACTGAGGATGTTAGTGGTGTCGCGTTGGAGAGCGCACCTGGGGTGGAAAAGTGAGAGAGAGGGTGGCCCTACGAAACAAATGGCCATTCTCGAGGGCATTTTCATTTCTGCCCCGATTCGACGCGCACGCGCCGTTCGAACCAATTTTGGTCTCTTCCACGGTGCACTTATTCGTTCCGCTACTAATTTCATTTCACGACTAAGGTCAATGTCCCAGTTTCTACTCAAGTCATTTCTACTCACTACGAACTATTCTTCTTAACCCTCCGTGAGCCTGGTGGGGTCTCAAAGGCCCGACACATTTTGAAACACTTATACTTATACTACAAAGGTACGCTATCGATTTGGAATATTGAGTAGCTGCCATTAATCGATTGTGCTACTGATCTCGGCCGTTACCTCAATGCCCTGAGCAAGTTTGTGCGTATAGCAACATTGTGAAAAATGTTCATAACCCATTTGTATGGAACATTCGAAATTGCTTTGTGCGGAATGCTTACTTTCACCATCTCAAATGGCAAGTGATGAAAACTGATAGGCAATAAAATTTCAGTACATAGTCTGATTAGTGGCAAAGAAAGTTTTACTAGTAATAGTAATTATTAATATTTTTGTTAGCACAGAAGAGCGTAATTTTGTTTATTCAATTTTATATAATAAATATTCTGGAATGAAATATGTTTTTTAAATTATTTAATGCCTAATACATGTTATAACAAACAGCTAATAATGAACATCTTAATAATTAATATATTGGAGTATTTATTTGCAATTTTATAACCGGGCCTGCTAGACCCCACCAGGCTCACAATGTAATTTTCTTCACCAGGCTCATGGGGGGTTAACATTAATATTCGGTAGATAAAATAACTTACAGAATGAATAATTATTAATTATTTACATACTCCGGCATAAGTTGCATAGGCTCGTTGCTCGCTGGGTAACAGCTCGTTGCTAAAAATAAATTTCATAATCCGAGCAGTCGTTGTAGTCTTAAATGAGTTGAAACGGGACGTCGATAAACCGAAATTGAATCTGTTATACTTGTATGCGCAGAAATAGGGACACGTTGTGAGTAGATAAACGGACACCGCAAAATCTCATATTGTTGCCTATGAAATAATAAAGTTATTCTTCCTCGTTCGTAATAAAGTACATCCAAATGATAATTTCTGATCACAAGATTCCAAAGATCTCTCATATTACAACGTCAAAATGCTCCCTGTTCAGAGCGGCGGAAGGTTCACTGAGTGAGGTATTTGCTCAGAGGGACACTGACTTTGCACTTCATTGTACGTGGCACTTTTTTCCCCCACGCCGAAGTTCGATCTGTGAATTTTAAATGTAAGTGATCACACTAACGGGCGACACAGACAGCTTGTAAAAAATGCGCATCCAATTACTGGCTGAGAAAACATCGCGTCGCCGTGGCTTTGCGCTTTAATCTCTTATCTTTATACGATTTGTCACCCAGAGCAACGTGTCAATGGTCACGTGGAACTAGATATTTATCCATGTAGTATCGCCAATTAGATGGGTCGCTGTAAAGTACCTACAAACATTTAGATTAATTTCTTGATTCACCGTAGTTTAATAGGTAAACAAATATGCCGGCACTTATAAGTAGATTTCTACATATGTACAAAGTTGGCCAATCCTACTGTTTTCTGTCGAGATAAATGTTGAACCGTCGTAATTGACAAATATTAATTTTGCAAACGCGGTTGAACAGACCAGTCCGATTCTCTCGGCGTGCATTCGACGAAGGAAGTAAGAGAAAAAGTGTCGATGTTTTTTCATCGTCCTCCACTGTCTTTCGAAGAGTGCGCAAAAAGCCGTCTCCACTCAACGAGTAGATCGCGGAGCTTCCTTTTTTTTCTTCTTCTCTTTTCTTCTGCGCATCTCGCATCGTATGCAGCGCGCGACATACACGTTGCGCACAGCTGCCGACTGGGGCTTACTCCTCGTACGACAATTTTAATGCAGCATTAAAATACCACGAGACTATGCACTTTGGCCTGGCGCATTATTTTCCGCGGCTACAACGTCGGAGCTCAACCGCACAGTAAACCACCAATAAATACAATATTCCGTCCTATCTCAGCGGTTATTATTTTCCAGGCACCATTAAAATTCCTTTTTCTCTCCCCCTTGGCGTGACTCACGAATCATTTCTTACGCGTGAAAGAGGGAGGGAGGGTGACGTTAGTCCCGATGTGGGTCCAAAGTCATCCAGCTACTAAATTCAAACGAGTCGATATTCAGCATCAGCGACGATCAAGCGGTGCAGCACCAGAGTTTGCTCCTCCTCCTTGGCTGTGTTACGTGGAATAGCGAATCAAAAGAATCCACCCTTGAGAGCGTAGAGCAGTGGTTCTTAATCTTTTAACAGTCACGGAACACTCTTGCTTAGAAGGATAATTTGCGTAACAGCAAAATTATTAAGAGGATTAAGATCATACATTTGGATGATTGTTGAGCCACCGTGGCGCCGATATACGACAAAAGTCTATATTATGGCATTTTTTTGCGCGCCGCACATTTATTACCCAGGGACAATTTACATTGACGTTTTCATAATTTCGCGGAACATTTGTAACAAATCCGAGGAACACCGGTTAAGGACCACTGGCGTAGAGAATAAATATAGAATAAACTTGCGAGCGTAGTAAGAAATATAATTACAGTCAAACCTCTTTTTATGCGGTCCTTTTTTGCGCGATTTTTCCATTTACCGCAAGAAAAAAGTTTTTTCTAAATCTGTTGCAAAACGAGAAACTTACGAAGTTGCACGGGCAATAGGGAAGAAAAATAAAATAAACTTGAAAGCGTGCTAAGGAATATAATACAACCTCGGGGGAGTGTAGAGAATAAAAATAATCTACCCTTGAAAGCACAGGGCATATATGTGAAATAAACTCGAGAGCGTAATAAGAAATCTAATTATATACATTTCCCAAAAAATTGGGCATTCTATACAGTGCCCGGCTATTTTAAAAAATGCCCACGTTAAACACATTGCCTGTAACAGGCCGAATATTCTTTCCTCGCTCACGCTTCTCGTCTACCCGCTTCTGCTGGCTCCTACGGGTCCCGTGTATTTTTCGGCCAGGCTCAATTCAGCCAATCTGCTCGACTCCCTCGGCGCAGCACAATGGATCCAAGTGCTGAAGCAGAGGCAGAGAAAGACAGAGAGAGAGAGAGAGAGAGAGAAAGAAAGAAAGAGAGAAAAAGAGAGAGGACCCTCACGCTGGAACATCGGACCAAGAATGTAAACGATCGAAGTGGAATTGCTTATCGTGCCGCCTGCATCTTCGCGCGCGTGCACTCACGCGAGAATAGCAGGAGCCCGATCTTCATCTCGGGGTTCTCGACGTTGACAGGGCGGACGAGCGGCTGGTCACGTTCGCCCGACGCAGGACAAGCGACACGTCGCGTGATCAAAATGCAATTTGCCGATTAAATTAATCACCGTCCTTCCAGTCTCTATCCGATCTGTTAATTGCTCCTTACAAACGCGCACCTTTTCCGCCACGTTAGCCTCACGCACGAGAGAGCTCTCTTACCCTCGCCTCGAAGTCACGTCAAGAAGCACGACGTCGAAATGCCTCTAATTAAAACTCGCGCAAGATGAAACTTACAAGAATCAATCGTCCTCTGGAATCTCCGCTCCTCGAAATAACCTGCTCACGAATAGAGCCGACCTCGCTTGAGAATTACTCGAAAGCGTTTCGCTTTGCGTCGACGACGTGGTGAAAATGCGAAATCTCGATGAGAAAATCGTGAGGCTCGGTGGTTGCGCGCGTGCGTAACCGGAAGTTGGAAGGTCGAGGGCCTTGGCGCACGTGCCCACCCTCGTTCCAGCGCACGCACGCTTCTCCCCAACCCTCGTCAATGTTAAGCGCGGAGGGTAGGCGAGCGAAACGAAAGGGATGGACGACCCTGTGGACGTGTCTCCGCGCTTGGGTTAGGTCCTTCCGCCACGTCTCCATGCTTGGTTTAGTCCCACCACGTCTCACCCTCCTACCTCCATATGGTCGACACATGTGGGTCTCCTAGGCACCGAACGGAGGCGCAGAGCAGCGGCGGTGGAGCAAGGGAAGGGGACCCCCGGTGGAACCAGCTGATGGTAGCCGTTGGCCTTCTTCTTCAGTTACTCTTGGACCGTGCGCTCGCCCGAATCCTCCGGACGACGAGGCTGTCACTCGCGCAGCGAGAGGATCTGCTTTCGATCGTGCTCGGCGCTACCAACTGGACATCGACCTTGACATTAACCTCCGTTCGCCATTCCTTGAGGTCACCGATCGTACGAGATCGGCGCGCGTCTTGAGGTGAGTAATCCATCCGGAAGCGTCGGCTTTTCCTACTCCGGCTTTCATCGCGCGTGTCTTCGACTCTCCAATTTCATTGTCAGGGACGATTGTGGGAGGATTATTTTTTTTTCTATGCGAAAGTTAAGTGATCGGGTGGCGCTGCAGGTTTGGATAGTGGATGGATTCTAAGTGCACGGGCGTAGGACAGTTTCCGAATTTGGGATCTTTTTGTTGAGATTGCTCGAGAAAGGTTCCTCGAACTGCGTGCGCTTGAATTCGATTCGAGTTACAGAACACCGTGAATATCCGTTTTCTTTTGTTCTTTGCGATTTGTTCGTTGATCTATGCGATTCTTCAAAGTGCGCAATGAGATTGTGAGATTCTTATTTATTCGTAGCTTCGCGATTATGAATCTCGAGGAATCACGGTTTTAACACGCTTGAGAGGGACGCACGGTGGGCCAGGCTTTGTTGTTCACGAGTCACCGTTCTCGGAACCCTACTCTACATCTGTGGGAGGGATAGCAGGGGTGGTTTAAATCTCGAGACGGGGAGAATCCTTAGTAATAGTGTAATGCAGTTCGAGTATTGATTTCAGGCGAGGCGTGTTAGGGTTGCCGTTAGGCGTGCGCATACGTCGCGTCCTACAAACATTCGGGAGGCAGAGTCTGCTCCACTGTAGCACGCACGCACGCGGAGCGAACACCCTTACGAAGGAAGTTCAATGAAGCGCGCGCAATAGCCCCGTCGGTCGGCGTGTATTTAAAGCTCGTAGAGTTCAACGTCTTTGGGTAGGGGCGTAGTCACGATGGAATAGTCATAGAAGGGCGCACCCGAATCCAAATACATGGAAATATGAAAAGTAGCACGGGACAAAACCGACCGAGTAGAATTTCAAATGCACCGCCATTCGTCGAACGTTTCTCGCAGAATGTTTTAATCTAATATCGAAACAATCGAATGATATTAGTGCCGGGAAATTAGTCTCGAATTTTTATTCATTCTTTAGAACTCTTAAGCACTTTTCGAGTAGGTCTTTCAACGAGCGTAGCAGCGCGTTATGTAAATATATAGAAGAGGAGAGAAGAAAGAAGGTACGCCGCTTGACGTAATAGGAATTTCCGCGCGTTTCCTCGACAGATCATCGTCGAGTGTCTTCACGGTGAACAAAACGAGAAGTGGCATAGAGAAGGCGGAGAATGAATCGACACGTTTCTAAAGCCACTTGTGATTTGCAGATGATACCGGATACGGAACTGATATGCCAGACTTCCGAGGCTGCGGTGAACAGCACGGATGCTCAGGGAAAGATTAAAGCCGTTCCGGAAAGGGAAGCGGCTTCGGTGACCGCCTGGAAGCGATATCAACAACTGGTAGCGATGATGGAGTCCAAGGGCGGCAAGCTCAACCGGAAGTCGATGATCGAGGCGATATTTCGTGGAAGCGATCTCGTCTACGCGAGTCATTGATCCTGTAATACCCTGCGCGCCTTTTAGCGTTCATCGTCATCGTCATCCTTCTCTTTTCTGCCATCGTAAATGCAATCTCATACCAAAGCGAGAACGAGTCACGTGTTGGTTGGTACAGTGGCGTGGGAAGCGGAGATTTAGGAAAGCACGCGTGTAAGAGGAAACGAGGGTGGATAGTTTATCACACGTGCGTCACTTAGAATTCGTCGTTATTATAAATGAAGGAGTAAATGGAATTTCATACGAAAGTGGAAGCGAGTCACGTGTTGGTTGGTACAGTGGCGTGGGAAGAGTAGATTTAGGAAAGCACGCGTGTAAGAGGAAACGAGGGTGGATAGTTTATCACACGTGTGTCACTTAGAATTCGTCGTTATTTTAAATGAAGGAGTAAATGGAATTTCATACGAAAGTGGAAGCGAGTCACGTGTTGGTTGGTACAGTGGCGTGGGAAGAGTAGATTTAGGAAAGCACGCGTGTAAGAGGAAACGAGGGTGGATAGTTTATCACACGTGCGTCACTTAGAATTCGTCGTTATTATAAATGAAGGAGTAAATGGAATTTCATACGAAAGTGGAAGCGAGTCACGTGTTGGTTGGTACAGTGGCGTGGAAAGAGTAGATTTAGGAAAGCACGCGTGTAAGAGGAAACGAGGGTGGATAGTTTATCACACGTGCGTCACTTAGAATTCGTCGTTATTATAAATGAAGGAGTAAATGGAATTTCATACGAAAGTGGAAGCGAGTCACGTGTTGGTTGGTACAGTGGCGTGGAAAGAGTAGATTTAGGAAAGCACGCGTGTAAGAGGAAACGAGGGTGGATAGTTTATCACACGTGCGTCACTTAGAATTCGTCGTTATTATAAACGAAGGAGTAAATGGAATTTCATACGAAAGTGGAAGCGAGTCACGTATTGGTTGGTACAGTGGCGTGGGAAGAGTAGATTTAGGAAAGCACGCGTGTAAGAGGAAACGAGGGTGGATAGTTTATCACACGTGCGTCACTTAGAATTCGTCGTTATTATAAATGAAGGAGTAAATGGAATTTCATACGAAAGTGGAAGCGAGTCACGTGTTGCTTGGTACAGTGGCGTGGGAAGAGTAGATTTAGGAAAGCACGCGTATAAGAGGAAACGAGGGTGGATAGTTTATCACACATGTGTCACTTAGAATTCGTCGTTATTATAAATGAAGGAGTAAATGGAATTTCATACGAAAGTGGAAGCGAGTCACGTATTGGTCGGTACAGTGGCGTGGGAAGCGTAGATTTAAGAAAGCACGCGTGTAAGAGGAAACGAGGGTGGATAATTTATCATATGTGCGCCCTTTAGCGTTTATCGTTATTATAAATAAGGGAGTAAATGAAATTTCATACCAAAGTCGGAACGAGTCACGTATTGGTCGGTACAGTGGCGTGGGAAGCGTAGATTTAAGAAAGCACGCGTGTAAGAGGAAACGAGGGTGGATAATTTATCATATGTGCGCCCTTTAGCGTTTATCGTTATTATAAATGAGGGAGTAAATGAAATTTCATGCCAAAGCTGGAACGAGTCACGTATTGGTCGGTACAGTGACGTGGGAAGCGTAGATTTAGGAAAGCACGCGTGTAAGAGGAAACGAGGTACACGTCTAGGACGAACGAACGTGGTCAATTTACCATACGTGCGTCGTTTAGCGCTCATCGTTATCATAACTGAAGCAGTAAATGAAATTTCGTACCAAAGCTAGAACAAGTCAAATATCGATTGGTACAATGGCATGGCAAATGTAGGCACAAAAAGCAAGCGTGTAGGACGAGCGAACGTGGATAGTTCACATTTCGTATGTTCGTATGTGTGTACTTCATCGATATCATATGCGCGCCGTTTAGTCTTCATCGCCATCGGCCATTCCTTTCTTCTCTGCCATCCTAAATCCAATCTCATACCGATGCGAAAGGACGAGCCTCGATAAACTTTATCATACCTATTAATTCACCGCGGTACACGCAGTATCTAATGAAGTAATTTACCCTGTAGAACGCGTAAAACCGGAAACGCGTAAATACCGGGGATGCAGGTGGCGAGCGAGCGAGCGAGCGATATCCTTGGAGAAGAAATTTCGTGTTGTCCTTCGATCTCGCTGATCCCGCCACAATGTCGAGATACGACGCGTGCGTGGCCCGCCAAGTGGAAAGGTAATGAAATGTTTCGCGTCGGCTCGGTCTTTATCGACAGGAGATCTGGATTGAAAGTGGGTTTGCATTACATAACGGATGCGCCTGCGCAACGCCGTTCCTTTTGTTCTCTCGCTCAAGCCTAAGGGTTTCTCTACCTTTTTCTCCCTCTCTTCCCTCTTCTGCTTCCTTTCTAATCTTTTTTTTTCTCCCCCTCTTTTTTTCCTTCTCGATTCTCTCCCCTTTACCACGAGCGCGCGCACGTTCGCTCGCCACAAATCACACGTTTCCACGCCACTGCCGGTGATAATCGAGTGGAGCATTACGTTGCGAGCGAAACTATGCCAAACTGTGTGTTACTAGTCAACGCGCGTATTATAGAGTGCCGGTCGGTCTAGCGTAGGAGATAGACGATTTAATTAGACAATTACGGCACCGCGGGCCGACCGTCGGCTCCGTCGGCGATTTGCAATAATAATCATAATAATCATAATAATCCAGTCGTCACGCGGGACGATGGGCGTGCCTGTAATCTCCCTCGTATGACATTGGCTATGCCCAATCTTGCCAGAGAATAAGTACTCGCGAGCGCGTTGCGAAATAACGCGAAATGATACTCAAGTTAACAAGTGCCACCGTAATTTCACATTGTTATGCGCGGCCCGTTTTTATTGCGTGTACACACGTCCCGTTGCGCCGTAGAGTGTTCGGTAATTTTTTCGATTGCGAGTTTAAGAAGCAGCTTACAATTAGACATACGTCTACGGTAAGACGGAGAGCTCGGTACCGTGTACAAAAGCGTCCGAATAAATTGATATTATATATATTTGTAAACAAGTCTGTGTCAATTGCACTTTACCTATTAGCCATCCGTTGAGGATTCAGAGTAAAGTTATTTCGAAGTGTACGGATGAGGTATTTCCGAGTTGCTCGGTGGAGATGAATAATTGAAACGGATGAACCACTCGTGTGCCCACCTATCGTTATAATATATTTATAATCCGTTAAATAATACAGTACAAATGTACAAGATATATACACGCGTAACTTCGTCCCACCCACGCGCTCGAAAGAGCGAATAATTCCGAAGTCCGTCCAACTATTGGTATCCTGCTAGTCGATCTTCTCTCTTGTTTTTATATAAATACTTTTATATGCGTGCATGTATGCACGGTCGGTGTCTTCACGTGTGCAGACTCGAATGTCGCGCATAATTACTTCTATACCGAATGCAATTAAACGAGCTCGTGCCGTCGTAATCGACTATAAATTACTGCGTCAGGTACTTCTGATCTATGGACAGGCGTTGCAGAGGAAAATATAGATTCGGAGTCTATGACGGGTGATCGTGCTCGAGGATTTCTTCTTTTTCCTTGGAGAAACGTTTCAATTGTCACAGGTAAGGGTCTTCTTGCCGCGACTGATGCGCTTCAACAAGGTCACTGCTAATTGGTCTTCTTTTCACCGTGCATCGAATCATCGTGACGAATCATGTTTCATCCCGATATTCGAAACATTATTTAGTTGGGTCTCTCGATCTTCGGCAGCAATTTCTGTTAATGTTTGTTCAACTGGATTTTCTATCAGCGACTTAAGAGACGGACCACCGCTAAATAATTAGTTATCTTTTCACCGTGCGTCGAATAATCTGAAGGTTTTCTTTTAGTAGCGATACTTCGAAGATTATTCAACTTTCGCTTCTCTTCATTTTCGATAATACTTCACGTTAATTCACGCGAACCCTGGACAAGTCAGTGATTTGTTAATCCGACTGATTCCATTCGCTTTTCTGTCGTGACTGACACGCTCGAAAAGTTAGGTTACTGCTAGTTGGTCACCTTTTCACAGCGCATCGAATCAACCTGAAGATTCTCCTCTAATAGCGATACTTTGAAGACTATTGAGCTGCCTTTCGTTTCTCTTCATCCTCGAATATACTTTTCGTTGATACTCGTTCATCAACACGAGACAAATCAGTGTTTAATCGATACGACCGATTCCATTCCACTCGCTTGATCACACGAGTCATCTGTCCACTACTGGACTTTGGTATTTGTTCATATATAAAAATCCATGCTTCAACGTAACCTTCATATGAACTCAGTGACGAAGATCTTCTTGAAGTCCGGCGCGGAGCCACCTATGTCGTGCCTGCAAATGTCACCGTTGTCCAGGTAACTAACATCCGCGTTCTTCAGGATGCTCTTGAGGCTCTCCATCGAGAGATTCGGCAGCTTTCGGCTAACGATGATCTTGTCGAGGTCGTTCATCGAGTAGCCTGGAAAGATCCTCTTCTTCTTGAGATGATAGGATTGAATGCTCGGCTTGGTGTCAATCATCTGCTTCATAGCTGCTCGCCTGTCCTCGAAGCAGTCCAGCATCGTAGTCGTAGTTCCACCACTCTCTATGATACGCGGTGTAAAAGATCGCATGCTGACCTTTACTTCTCCACCTCCTGCTCCAGCTCCTCCACCACCTGCTCCACGCTTGGAGGGCAACAGCTCCACCTGCATAATAAGAGGGGACGTTCTCACGATGGTGTGTTGCGCAATCGCGAGCAGCGGGATCCGGCACTTCGCGCAAAGGTCGGAGAAACGTCTAGCAGTCTGATTTTCGCGATCGATACGATCTCGGGGCTGACCTTTACTTCCGATAAACCCGACGAAGGATTTACCTTCGACTGGGTACGTTAAGTGGAAAGCGGAAGTCTGCTCCGACACGTTGGAGCCTGCCGAGAGTTTCTATGGAATCTTTAGCTTTCGTGCGAGCTGGTTTATTGTGCGTATGGGCTTGTTAAAGTCTTCGTTAGCTTATATACCGAGAATCGATTAGAGTAAGAAAAGATATTGCGCATGGATTACCTTTAATTGCGAATTCGAGAACGGAATCGAGAGAAACTGAAAAGATCTCGATACGAAGGAATGGAATCTTAAGGATGCACAGTGGAATCCTCGATGGTCGGTATGGGAAAGGTATCGATCACCTTGGTCCCCTTTCGTTGAAAGTACTCGAAGTCGTCGTTGGCGACCGTGGTGACCGAGCAGCAGCTCCTACTCCTACTTCTGCAGGAGCTCATAGTGTCGAAGTCTCCGTTCTCCATGTCGCAGCTCTCGTCATCTGAGGTTTCGTAACCGTCTCCGTGGCCTTGGCTGTCTTGTCGACGATGAAGAATCTGCTGTTCGCGTCTGATGTCCTCGTTCTTCAGCTCGTACATTCTCGAGTCCACGATTGGTCTATGATACCTGCTGAAAAGGTATGAATAATGTTAGAATAGTTTTAACGCCGAGAAGAGATTTTCGAACAGGATCCAGCTTGTAGGGTTACGGAGGCCATGAAATTTCGCTGTGGCCAGCGCTAGTTTGGCACAACTACATAACGAATCGACGTTGCTTACGTTAGCCCGATATTACACTGTAAAGGATCTTTGTCCAAGGTCTTGTATAAGCTGTTCTTTTATCAAATATTTTACGGTGTAATGGTTTTTATAAAATCTAAAATATCTTAATATTTCATTAAGGATTTTTTACAGTGAATACAATTCTGTAAAGGCGTATTCTAACGAGTCAACTTTAGTTGACCGATTATGGTTGATCAACAAAAGTTGAATGAGAATTATAGCGTGAAGTTGAACGACAAAAGTTCGACCGGGTCAAACTATTCTCTTTAAAGGGATGACTCTTTGTCTTCAAGTCAATGTGTGCCTTCAAACGTGTGAACTTTAATTAACTGTTAAATTTTCTTTCAACCGGCCATGCTACGCGTACTTATCTGTATAACTTTGCGCAAAACTGCTTTCGACGCCATTTCAAAACTGAAGCAGTTGATTAGTTTCTATTGAAACGTTATTGATTAGTTTCTACAAAAACTGATTCACGTGCTATTCAACATTTGTCGACAGAGTATAATCAGTCAATTAAAGTTGACTCGTTGGAACGCGCGTAAAGTAGCGTTGGTCGAATAAAGCACTACAATTGTTGCCGTTAACCATCAAAACGTCCACTCCAAATGCATCGGCGTATTGACATTATTGAAATTAAAAGATGAAGACCCTCTTTAACAATCTCTCCTCACGATACTTGCCATAACAAATGAAAGAATTAAAATGATCAAAACTGTTCGTTGCCGTTTCGACGGCAAATTTAATCAAGAACCTCTTCGAAGCTCTTGCTCCATACATTATCTAACAAACTTCAAAATTCCAAGATAGCAAATCGATGTACCTGGCATGGTCAAAGCTCTGATTCCTTCTTAGAGGATTCTTAGGATACATTTGTGACTCCCTGAGGTCGTTCTCCACATCGACGATCAAGCTGTCCAATCCAAGGACGCTCCTCGCGTGTCTTCTCGGCGGTTCCTCGCGAATCTCGTCCAGACTTTTAGCGAACTTCCGCTTGGTCATGGGATCTTCCAGCTGAACCAGATTCTCCATGTTCTGGCCGAATACGTCGGTGCTGCCGATTTTTCTTCGATTACCAGTCAGCTCTTGGAAACTCTCGTTGGTCCTGGAGCGTTGGTTCATCGGTTCGACTGGATTCTTCAAGGACTCGACGTTCCTCGATTCCTGGCGTGGCTCGAAGGTCGAGCTGGTGAAGGACGAAAGCTCGGCAGGCAGAGACGCGTAATTGCTGTCCTCGTTCACCGACTGAGATCTTGGGTAATGTTGAATGCCCATCGTGATCGTCCCAGTCTTACCTGAAGGACGAACAAGAATGATTTTTTCATGAAGCTCAATGGAACGGCGATCGAGTCTAGTCTCGATAATCTTCTAATCGTCGTCCTAGCACAACTGGCTTATATCTAGCGAGCGTAATCGGACTAAACGAAACCGATGAGATCGGTAAAAGCATCGGCACGTAGAATTAAACACAGTATAGGTAGATCTCGATTCTCACGGCGGTGTTGACCTATAAATACCGAGATATATCTGTACTGGAACGGCAATAGCGCGAGAAAGAAATTCTTCTTTTTACCCTGGTACTTTCTAACGAGCGCGAGGCGACAATGTCCGTGTGCTTAAAAGCGTCACGGTTGTGTTTGTGTGCGCGGGACCTCGTGGTGTCTAACTGTTAGGTAAGCGCGCGCGAGCGCGTGCATTTTCCTCCTGCTATAAATCTCGTGCGGTCGAATTGCTCCGACGTGTGTAACGGCGAAAGCGCAGTACTCCTATCGACAGGCACCGCGAGAAATTTTTCCACTTTTCTTCGTCATTATCCGTAAGAATCGGCACGATAGAATGCCTTTGTCACGTAGATTTTTCTCGAATGGGTAGGCACTCGCCTCTGTTCTGATGATTATTCAATCGGCCGTAAAGGCTACCGTTGGTCAGAGGAAACTTCAGTCCGTGGTTCAGGTTCAGCTGCAGTTTGTACTCTGCGTCCTGCTCGAAGTGCCGAAATCTTCCGTCGATGCCACCTAAAAGCAAAACGAGAGCGTAACATGAGACATTACGTTTCACTGATTATGGAAATGTAAATTTGCCAAACGCGCGCTTCGGTCGTGAACAGTCCTGCATTTTTCTTTGAAGAACACGTCAAATCTTTAAAGACACTTATTTACTCCACGAGAAAGGACACCCGGCAATCTTCATTGCCGATCGCTGCTGCAGCCAGTACTTGAGAATTATCAACTAGAGAGCAAGAGAGAGGCGGGGAGTATTATAAATGGCGCTCACGAGGATCAACCTTAAGGCTACCCTGTCAGCGGTATAATGCGCGAGAGAAGAGAATATCATTTCATCGTATCCAGCGTTTATTTAGCGATGATATGTTTCGCATTATGCCGCTTTCTCACGCTCGCCGGACCGCGCATACTACTTCTCGTCCTTTTTTTTTTACCTTCCTCTCCTTCTTCACTAATGGAAGAACGGCAACTGACGTTCCTCGCACAACGTGCGCTTTGCGAAATCTTACGAAATAAGTAAAGCCGTTGTCTCAGCCTCTCTCGAGAAAGAGAACTCGCGTGATTCTAGGCGGATCCGGAAATTTATGAGTAACTACATATATGGTCGTTCATTGATTGAGTAGCGGTGATAAGAATATTTGGAACGTACCGTGGGACATCCTTCTAGCGTGGTCTTGCTTCGAGTAGATCTTGGCCACGTAGCGGCAGAACATCTTGTCGAAGAGGGCCAAGAAAACGGGTAGCAAGGTGTCCTTCAATAGCGGCAACCACGTAGCAAGATTCTGCGGAGTGCACAGATACCGCAGGACGCTCGGTCTGATCGAGACGATCTGAAGAAGACAATGATGATCTTTTTGTTAGTTTTTTTCTATTGTACACGTACGGAGAGATACCGTTTTGCGTTCATTGTTCGTGGTTGGCACACGCTAACAATTCGGTTTCTCTACGAAGGCGGTAAGTGGAACAGTAAATTGGACGAGTCATCGATGAATCCTTCGCGACCTTTGCAACAGGTCTCGAGACTTTTGGTAAGACACGTTCGTCCAATTGCTTGCTAATCGTTAGGACCAGGTGAGTTTTACTAGCTCCATTCGCAACTTACGCAATCGATTTTAATTTTTTTGGTTTCACGCAGAAACCCTTCGGTTTTGCTCTTTTCTCGTCTTTCATTAATTTCACTGGTAAGTGTGTCAACGAGTGATACCGGAATCGACGAAGACTTTAGGCTCTCACCAGTTCGAAGTGTTCGTCCAATAGCTCGCTAATTGCCAGGACGAACAAGCTCTACTCATTCTATTCGCAATTTTCATTACCAATTTCGATCTTTCCGGTCTCGCGGAAGAACCTTCGATTCTACACTTTTCTCATCTTCAATGAATTTCACCGGAAAGCGTGTCAACGAGTGATACCAGAATCGACGAAGACTTCAGGCTCTTACCAGCTCGAAGTGTTCGTCCAATAGCTCGCTAATTGCCAGGACGAACAAGCTCTACTCATTCCATTCGCAAACTTCATTATCAATTTCGATCTTTCCGGTCTCGCGGAAGAGCCCTTCGATTCTGCTCTTTGATCATCTTCAATGAATTTCACCGGAAAGCGTATCAACGAGATCGATATCAAAATCGACGAAGACTTTAGGCTCTCACCAGTTCGAAGTGTTCGTCCAATAGCTCGCTAATTGCCAGGACGAACAAGCTCTACTCATTCTATTCGCAATTTTCATTATCAATTTCGATCTTTCCGGTCTCGCGGAAGAACCTTCGATTCTACACTTTTCTCATCTTCAATGAATTTCACCGGAAAGCGTGTCAACGAGTGATACCGGAATCGACGAAGACTTCAGGCTCTTACCAGTTCGAAGTGTTCGTCCAATAGCTCGTTAATTCCCAGGACGAACAAGCTCTACTCATTCTATTCGCAATCTTCATTATCAATTTCGATCTTTCCGGTCTCGCGGAAGAACCTTCGATTCTACACTTTTCTCATCTTCAATGAATTTCACCGGAAAGCGTGTCAACGAGTGATACCGGAATCGACGAAGACTTCAGGCTCTTACCAGCTCGAAGTGTTCGTCCAATAGCTCGCTAATTGCCAAGACGAACAAGCTCTACTCATTCTATTCGCAATCTTCATTATCAATTTCGATATTTCCAGTCTCGCGGAAGAATCTTCGATTCTACACTTTTCTCATCTTCAATGAATTTCACCGGAAAGCGTGTCAACGAGATCGATATCAAAATCGAGGAAGCCTTCAGCCTCTCACCGGTTCGAAGCACGAACACGCTCATCCAATAATCGCCAGGACGAACGAGCTCTACTCACTCCACAGTCTCCGCTCGCTACATTCGCAACCTTCTCGTTCTAGTTGCTGTACTCGAGGCGTGCGGGCGCGTTACGTCTAATCGGGTCGACGTAAGAGCCTGGAGCGAGAGGGAAAGAGTTTGGAGGGTCTTACATATCGTGGAACTTTCGATTTTACCACTAAACCACCTGCGGCGCACGAGGGGAGGAGAAACCAAAGGGAAACAGAGGAGAAGCAGAAGGATGGGGCTGGGGAGAGAGGGGCTGGGTGAAACATGTGCATGGTGAAAACTGCTCCGTCGCGCTTTCAAAACTACATCCACCGTGCATTACGGGTTGCAGCGTACCTGAGCGTGATATGCAATTTTTCTCCGCGGCTCATGTCACGTTCAAATTACCCGATTACTGACTGCGATGTGACACGGCGAAGTGAGAATCCTCGAAATTGTAGATTTTTCAAGAAAGACCATTCCCGATAACCGTAGCTTCGGATATGATTCTTCGAATATACTTAAGGAGCAATAGGACCTCCTAGTAACTTATAGAAATGACGATTCCTACGGGGAAGTATCTAGCATGCCAAATTACGTCGCTGTAGTTGATTCTTTCTCCCTTCGAAACGAACGAAACGAAAACTCGAACATCACTACAAAAATCTTGAAATAATCAGGAACCCTCGTAGTGGCAGGATCGTATTTACAAATTGCGATCTAACTGTGAGATTAGGACTTGATTTCAGGAGACATAGCGATGTGTAACTCCTTGCGTACTTCGACGAGTCTCGCTCGTGATGAGAGTTTTGAGGTAAACACGAATATCACGAGTATAACTCAAGGAACCAAATGACGGACAATGAGAATGAGCATCAGGAATCGAATTCGTGGAATTCATCATTTGGACAAGTTACCGGCAAGTTTTGTTGCCCCTTAAGTAGAATCCAGCCCTGTATCGTGCACCAGAGTATCTTTTAACGCTCGTCTATTATAATTGGCCAAACGCGACTAGAGAATCGCACCGTATCATCCTATAACATTACCGCCGCCTTCACGTGGCATTATATAAACAGTGTTCAAAATCGATCGTCGTCCAACACAATTTTGCAAAATTCGTCGAGTCTGAAGTTAATTCTGAAAAAAGGAATCTCCTTGAAACGACATTCGATCACAGACTCGCAATTGTCCGCTTAGAGCGTAGTTTCTCGCTCGACGCATGCGCACTGTGTCCCATGGGCACAAGAGCGTACAGAAGAGGCGCGTAACAGCTTCTCCGGTGAGTACGATGCGGGATGGTTACGCGAGTAACGGCTAGCTCGATTCGCTGTATGAAATCGAAACTAGTTGTACCCTAATTAGCGAACAGAACGGTACAGGTGGCGGACGAATGCATGAGGATTTGCGCACACGTTCGCGCATTCTTTTTGCGCGCGTGCATGCTTACGAGAGCGGGGCGCGTTACCGGAGCGGCGATTCTTCGCGCCTCGGTTTATAACGAAGAGACGCGAATGATCATTTTCTTCGTTCCTTCTTCTCTCTTAAGGCGCTTCGTCGTTAGCACACCTGAATCGTTAATTTTGAATTTTCCGTTTCCCTCCGCCATTGGATCTTTACTGTTTATCAATCTTTATGGATCTTTAGGTCACTTCGTCGTTAGCACACCCAAATCGTTGATTTCTCATTTTTCGTTTATCTCCACCATTCGATCTTTGCTACCGAATTATAAGAATAGCGTATGCCAAAGACTGACGTCGCGGTAGGTTGCTCTTAACCAAGATCTAGATCGCCGGTGGTAATAACAAAGCGCGAATGATCATTTTCTTCGTTCCTTCTTCTGTATCCGTGCTCTCTTTTCTCAATTTTTCTTCTATCCCGTTGCATCGCGCATTTGTTAACCTCTCCTTTAGGCCACTTCGTCGTTAGCACACCCAAATCGTTCATTTCGAATTTTCTGTTTACGTTCACCATTGGATCTTTACTGCCAAATCATAAGAATGGCGTATGACTAACAATAAGACTGACGTCGCGGTAGGCGACTCTTAACCGTTTGAGTGCCACGGGTCTTTGTTGTTTTCCAATCCAAAAGTGCCAAGCGGTGATATTTTGCTTCTTCCGTTCTGTGTCGAAAAATGCCAAGAAGCTCGATCACGCTGCTTCAGTTTGGCATACGTGCGGTAAATCTTAATTCTTTCGATTCGGTACTATTCTGGTCGCTCGTTGAGCGGGAATAGGGACATTAGGGGGTTGTTAATCATTGATCCTGATTGCACTAAATCTCATCGTAACGTCAATGCTCAAAATACGCTGGCACTTCTTGACACAGAACAGAAGAAGCACAATATCGCCGCTTGACACTCAAACGGTCAAGAAAGATCTAGATCGCCGATGGTAATAACAAGACGAAAATGATAATTTTCTTCGTTCTTTCTTCTCTATCCATGCTCTCTTTTCTCAATTCTTCTTCTATCTCGTTGGATCCTTGCGCGCATTCGTTAGCCTCTCCGTTAGGCCACTTCGTCGTTAGCAAACCTAAATCGTTAATTTAGAATTTTTTGTTTCCCTCGACCATTCGATCTTTACTACAGAATTATAAGAACGGCGTATGACAAAGACTGGCGTCGCGGTTGCTTGCTCTTAAGGAGGAATTACATTCTTTTCTGCCCATACTCTCCTTTCTCAATTTGTCTTCTATCCCGTTGGATCTTTCCGCGCATTCGATAGCCTCTCCGTTAGGCCACTGCATCGTTAGCACATCCAAATCGTTCATTTTTCGTTTATCTCGACCGTTCGATCTTTACTGCCGAATTATAAGAATAGCGTATGCCAAAGACTGACGTCGCGGTTGGCTGCCCTTAAGGAGGATCTAGATCGCCGGTGGTAATAACAAAACGCGTTCTGCGTTCTCTCCGCGTTCTGTTATGTGGCTTGGTCCCTCTCTCGATAGCGCGCCGAGTTTCACCAGTCGACTCGAACGCGCGAACTCGCACTGAATTCCAAATGAGCCCAGGGGGGGGGGGGGCGTTTTACTTTAATTGCCGAAGGAAAACGTAAGCGAGCCTCGCGCTGTTACGGTCATCGCGCGCCACCGACGATGTACAAACCAGCTGAAATTTTCCAATGAAATCGCCAATTTCGCCAACTGCCAGTGCGCGCCCTCGATCGAACCTCGTTGTTCTTTTTTTCCTCTCACTCCTATCCGTACCTGGTTCCATCCACTGGCTACACTTAATGCGCTCTACTCTTCAAAGCGCTCGATAATTTCATTTCTGGAGTGCGCGCCATACCGTGGCCCAATTATTCCAATCGGCTTCGTCACGATAACCCAATTGGCAGCAGCCGATATTCTCAGGTGTTTGCAAAACGGTATGCGTCACGCGTATAGCGCGCGGCCTCGTATAAATATTGATGAGAAGAGCTGCTGAAGAGCCCACTCGGCTTTTCTCGACCGTCTTCTCGGTACGAGACACCACGGCACGTTTCACTCCCACCGCGAGATATCATCGTGCTCTCGGCTACTGAATCTCAATTGACGACACCTCTCGATATCGGGTTCATCGACCGAATTCAGATTGTACTTTCAAATTTTGTCGCGGAGATGGGACCTTTGTTTACGCTCGCCCCACCACTAGCGTGGCTCGTGCGGTTCCTCTTTTGGGATGGTACATCTCGTCGCATGCTCGCGCTTCTCACGTTTCTCTCTCTTTCTCTCTCTCTCTCTCTCTCTCTCTCTCGCCCTCTCATGTGTTCCGACTTTCTCGCTTTCAAGCGCACTTCCGCTCAACAATGAAAAAAGAGAAGAGGTACAGAGAGAGGAGAGAGAGAGAGAGAGAGAGAAAAATTTATGCGAGGTCGTCGCTCGCTTCCGGACGACACGAGCTCGAATCACAACCATGCGCGCGCACGCAGACTTCCGGCTCGGGCTCACTGGGACGAAAATCCTACGAATGCCTACGGTGCGGCGACGGGAGCCAGGTAGTAGTAATTGCCGTGACCGGCCATCCTGGGATTTACATAATACCAATGCAACTAAGTTTAACGACACCGGGAAATAATTAAGCCGTCCACTCTTTCCGTAGTGAACGACGACGGTTCCGTTTCTTTGCTCCCGTGTTATTTCGCGATGCGTAAGTGGAACTTGTTTTTTTATTTTTTGTCAGAATTCGCCGTGCACCGTACACGTGGATGATCTGTCGATTTAATCGAAACGTTTTGAATATAAAGTGCACGCTCCAGTCGGAAGCAACGCGAGTGTGCAACACGAGCAAATATAAGGTCCAGTGGTAAATAATAATATTCACAACGTCGTAGCAGTTAAGCAGTCAATTACAATCGTGAAAGCTGAAGCTCGTTTTCCAGATAAGAGAGCGACGGTGAAAAAAAATATATTTATTCAATAAGTAAGTATACTTTCCCGCGGCGAATAAAAATATTCACAATTTGGACCGTTGATTTCGAAAGTGATGTAAGGTTCATTTTTGAAAAAAATGAGACATCGCATAATTTACGATTAATTTAGAGTAAACTGTTCATTTATAACTAGCTCAAAAAAATGAACTTGGAGCATTTTCAAAGTAAACGGTCCATAGGGTGCACGACGCAATTAAAAACAATTGAGTAGTTAATTGTAATTGCACATCCTACTTCGACCAAGTACCTCCAAAACTTAACCTCGTTTTCCCGACAAGAGAGCGACGACGAGGAAAAATATTGATTGAATAAACAGATATACTTTACCAGAACGGGGATGTGCTCGAAGACGTAGCATACGAATATGATACTGTAGACGGTTGATCTTCCACTGGCCTCGTCCACCTGCACCTTCTTCTTTCTCAGGCATGCCCTGCTGTTGGTCGAGCCGCTGGTGCACGAGCCGCTCGAGGGATCCCAGTGCTGTGTGTGACACTCGAAAGCACCCGAGGAATTCTTCGAGCTGGTCTCCGAGAGATCGGACACCGACTTGAGCAGCTCGCCCTTCGGCGATCTGCAAACGTTCCCGAAGAATACCGCGACGAGGCTGACGATCGACGTGAGAATCAGGAGGCATCTCAAAGAATTCACGAAGATGCCGTACTTCGGTGAGACTTCCTGCGCGAGAAACACGCAGACCTCCGGCTCGAAGTTGAGAACCCCCGTGACGCTTATGCACGCGCTGATGACGCTCAGGCTGACCAGGTGGTACTTAAGATGATTCTTCGTGAGGCCTAGACCCTCGTCTCTCACGCTTATCGCCGCGAACACCGCGATGGACGTCAAGGTCAGCTCTTGAAGGATCGTAGTAGAGTTCAGGATCCACACCAGGGTCGAGCACAATTCTGAAGCTCATTTGTTTATTCGAAATCAAATTCATTTCGACAATCTTGATAGGGGTAGTCGGAGACGAGTAAAATGAATGTTGAACCTTACCACCGAAGTGATTGGCCGGTCGTATGAGGGTGAGGATCGCGTAGGCGAGCAGGCCCAACTGATGCGCGAGGCTCTCCGCCAGTACTGCC
The DNA here is from genome assembly GCA_944319695.1 of Tiphia femorata. Taxonomy (NCBI): domain Eukaryota; kingdom Metazoa; phylum Arthropoda; class Insecta; order Hymenoptera; family Tiphiidae; genus Tiphia; species Tiphia femorata. The sequence goes on from OX090902.1 coordinate 12,187,767, forward strand.
ACCGTGAGTATGTCGATCCGCCGTTTGCCGGAGGACGGCTGATTCTGATAGATCAACAGGGACCAAGACAGCAGTAGGATGCATATGGGCGAGCCAACGCACGTGGCCAGCCACTCGCCGACCTCGCTTCGCATCTCTGGTTTTCGGAAAAAGAGAAACGGTGAGGATTGATATCCGAGAAAATGATCCTTCTGCTCAGCCGAGCGGAGAGTCGAATTCGCGACACTTGACGGCAAACTGTGCCCTAGAGTCGTGAGAAAGGGGATAATAGTAATTGGAAAAGATTGATTTTTTTATGTACCCAGCGTGCGAAAGAAAATTTCCCATGGGATGAACGCGATCGAATCGATTGTAGTCACGATGGTCTATAATTTTCTAACGCCCCCCCCCCCCCTTCGAGAGAATAAAATTACCGGGCGAATAATGAACGCGCGATGAATCTCGATGAATTTCGATTCTGAGATCGCACTTGCCTCGGGCCTGTCGCAGGTCGATTCCACGGATCCCAACCTCTCGCTCCACCTAGAAACGTTCCATTCAGCTCGACCTATCTCCTTACGATCTATCTCTCACTCTCGAATCCGCGCAGGCGGAGAGAAGAAGAGAGGGCCACGTGTCTCGCTTTTAGCGAGAGTGGTGCTAACACCTTAATCTCGATGAAAGCCATCGCAATTAAGGGGCACCGAGACGAATTAGTTTATCGCGCCTTCTACTTCTTTTCCTTCCTCTCTCTCTCTCTCTCTCTTAACTTTTTCTTTATTTTCGTTTTTATCTTCTCTTGCACGAAGAGAGAGGGCATGGAGAGAGCTCAATTTGCCTTCTAATTGTTTTTACATTCGATTATTATGTATTTTATTCGTCCCCTAATGGTCCAATTGACCCGGAATAAATAAAGAGTTTTCTATCTATCTACCTCTCTACCTCTAAATGAATGTTTTCTCTCTCTCTCTCTCTCTCGCTTTCTGAGCATCTTTGAGCTGCTAATTATGCGTGATCTCTCTGTCGTAGATTAACAACTGTTATATTCCCTTCCTTGTTGTCTCGTGCATACATTATACATGTTTCTTTTTTATGTTTATATGTATAATTTTTGTAAGATCTTGGATTCAAGCTTTCCCACAGACTGCACCATTCTAGTTTATTTCGAACTTTTTGGTTGAACGTCTCACGGGCCTGCTCACACGATACGATACGTGCAATTTCTCTTGCTTTTCTTTCTCCGTGTCTCTGTCTCTATCTCATCCACCGCCTTCCATCTTTTTTCAAATCTCGGGCAAATCGCGTGCGAGCTCCCGTTAATCAAAGGCGGCTACTCGCTCGACCGCTCGTTATAAAGAAGCTGCGCGCACGACGAGGAAGTGCAGGCGGACGAGAGGATCGGAGTGCGCGTTCCTCTCGGCTAAATGCGTAAATGTCAGGAGAGGAAGACGAGCGACAGGAACGCGGACGCCGGCCACGACGACGTTTCACAAGGGCCATTCGTGAATTCCTTCACAGTCTTCTCTCCGTCCTTCTCTCCTCTCTCTCTCTCTCTTTCGTCCTCTCATCGTCATTCCGCTCTCGTCCGCGCATGCGACTCTCTTCCTTCTCTTTCTCCTCTTCGCCCGCTTACAGTTCCCGCGCCGCGCGTCGGTACCACCACCGCCGGCCGGAGCTGCAACTTTCTATTCTGCTGCGGTCTAATTTATCCTCGATGCCGCTACGCGCACTCGCCCAGCGGCGAACGTCTCGACGCTTTTGCCCAAGGGGCGGTCGAGGGATAGGAACATCGACGAAAATCGATGGCCACTTGTTGCGAGAATTGTTTTTGATTCGTGTTGCCGAGAAGATTTAAAGATTTCATGATTAGTGAGCTTTTCGGAGGTTTTACGCGTTCTTCGTTACACTGAAAAAATTGTATTCTTATCTTAAGAATTTACCACTTAAGTCTAGTACAGTAAAACCTGTTTTTGTGCGGGAGATAGGGACCGCATAAAAGAAATCACATACAAAAAAAATTTCGCGTAAATTCATAAGGTTTTCGTTTGCAACACATTTTAAAAAACCTTTCTTATGCGGTAAATGGAAAAATCGCACATAAAAAATCACACAAAAAAGGACCGCATAAAAACAGGTCTTACTGTATATTTCCCACTAAAATAAGTAACAAGATGATCTTCTTAATTTAAGAGTAGAATGTTCTAAACAGATTCCTCTAATCAAATATTCTTAACAGATATTTTTATCGGATATTCTTAACGTAACCTGGTAAAAAATTTGTATGGATATATTTCGTATATAATTATTGGAAACAAAACTCTTGATGAAATGCTTCACTCTTTATATTGTCAAAAATTACATTATCCATATCTTGAAATCAGAATTGATTGAGAAATGTAGTCACGAGAGAAGGTTACAATTCATATATACATGTATTTCTATCACTTGTAAATATCTCCATTGAATCGCCTAAATCCTCTTCTTCTAGCCACTTCGTCATTTCCTTAACCATACTTTTTGCACAACACAGCACACAAAGTAACATAGTACTCAAAATTACGCAGAATTGCAAGAGGAACAAGATACAGGCATCGACATGTGCCGCACGCGATGTGTAACCTAACAACCGAATACTGACACGCATTGTGTCGCGACATTCAGATGGATTATTAAGAATATATTCCAAAAAGCGTCATATCGATAAGAAAATATTTTTATCTATTAAGAATATCTATTAAGATGAATGATTAAGTTTGTATTTTAAGAATACAATTTTTTCAGTGTATCTTTGAAACATTAATCAAGTTGCTTCGTTATCTTGTTATATATATACATATATATGTTACGGGCAATGTGTTTAACGTGGGCATCTTGTAAAATGACCGGGACACTGTTTAGAATGCCCAATTTTTTTTTTACAATGTATATATATAATTAGATTTCTTATTACGCTCTTAAGGGTAGATTATTTTGATTCCTTATTGCCCGTAACACGGCGCCCGGACATTTTACAAAATGTCCACGTTAAAAACATTGCCTGTAACATGCATGTACATAAAGACGATGAGTTTAGAATTCTACAAGAGGATGTCGATGAATATTGGCGTTGATCGGAGGTGTCGGCCACTTGTTGCTGGAATTATTTTTGATTCGTGTTATCGACGAAGATTTACGCCTTCGTGGTCCTATGTTAAGTATTACTCGACATAACATTTCCTTGGAACAAGTCGAATGTCGAGTGTGGCTCGACATAGTATTTAACTTTAAGAATTGTAAAAAAAATGGAAAAATTAATTCCTGACCGCAAAGGGTTAAAGCTCGTGATTAGCGAATTTTTCAGAGCTTTTTCGCGTTCTTCGTTATTTTTGAAATATTAATCGAGCTGTTCCGTTATCTCCCATGCCACTTGTTGCGAGAAATGTTCTTGATTCGTACAATCCAGGAAGATCTAAAGCGCGCGATTAGCAAGTTTTTGGAAGGCGCTCCTTGTTTCCTTCTTATCCTTCAATATCATACCAAAGATCATTCATCGCCTAGAAACGATATCGAGATTATCGCGTTCGTTTGACAAAAAAATAATAATTAGTTCTCGTTTAGATGTTTTAAAATTATACTCTGAACTTGTCTATGAGCGGTGCTATTAACGCTCGCTCGGCCCCAATAGCTGGATACACACGTAAAGATAAATCTTACCGATAAATCGTACCAATAAATCGGCAGATAAATTGTTTTAAAATATCGTTAAGATAAATCGGGCCTTTGACACTAACAAGCAAATTTATCTAAGCGATTTGTTATAACAAATTTATCGGTCAGTTAAGTTGGTACATGTGTGCTGGACAAACGATTTATCTTTTAAATTAGAAAGATATTTATACGATCGCTGATCTTTCGGATTTCCATAAAATTTGACCGATATCAGTTGGGTATAAACAATTGGTACAATTTATCTGCCACCGTCGCCACCTATCGATCTTCTTGTGTGTATTGCACCACAAATAAATTAGACCAATTTATCTGTCACCATTCATGACCAATTTATCGTTGATCTTTCAGTTTTTATAGACAATACTAACCTGCAGATTTATCTCTAAGATTTGACAAATCAGAGATAAATTGTTCTAATTGTACAGAGAAATCTGTACGTGTGACTCCAGCTATAGACAATACTAACCTGCAGATTTATCTCTAAGATTTGGCAAATCAGTGATAAATTGTTCTAATTGTACAGAGAAATCTTTACGCGTGTATCCAGCTAATAAAACTAAACAGATTCAACCTCATCTCTTATTCCGTATAGAAAAACGGTAACGACCTTAAAACGATTACACCTGAGCCGTAAAACAAGGAATTCCTTGGCAAACTCAAACATCCTTCAAATTAATATATTCGCTTCTTTCCTGCGCATTCTACGTCTCAAAAGGGGAGTATTCAAGCTACTCCGTTATTCGACGCAGCTCTCCATAAACGTTACGGAAACCGTAACCGCGGAAACCGAGGAGAATATCCTCGAAGGAGGATCTAACGATTCGCGATCGTTAAGTATGCAGCGCAGTGGCTCTCGTGGCGCGTAAATTGAAATCGCGGCCCGTGACGCGCGTAAGCGTGGGCGGTTTCGCACGAATACGCCGCCGATAGGATCTCGGACGATGTGAAACTGAAAACGAGCCGACAGAATGGGAAGAGGGCATCTTCCTTCGATCGCCACGATCTTCGCGATACGCGCTAAGATATTCGACTTTCGTCGAAGATTATTAAAACTCCTCTGTCTCTTCCTATCTCGCGAAACACTCGTGCGCCTTCCTTCTATTTGACGTGCATCGAGCGAGACTTTCTCGAAGGATCGCGCGTGAGTACCGCTCGCTCGCTAATTTCCCGTTGCCACGATACGTTTTTCCGCGGCTCGTGCGTCGAGTACGCGAATATTTGTAAAATAACTCGGCTGAGAGAGGTTGAGAAGAGGAGAGTGAAAAAATCGAATCAAATAAAGAAACGAAAACGGCGCATCTTCTTAGTCGCGCGTGCTCGCTACTAACCACGAGCAAATCAGTAGGAACGTGTAATAACGGCGGAGCTGGCAAATATCGATGACTCGTCAGTCGTTACTACTAAGCATGTCTAACGGCAACATTTTCGTACGCGGTGCTTCACTTAGACGTGAATAAATGCTCAACTGGCTCATAGAATTGCGCGCGTCGGTGCGCACGACTCGTTCATTAATGAAACGCGACAATTCTCGATTACTTTTCTTCGCTCACGTGTGAAGTAACAGGGAATAAGAATTAGCCACTCGTTTCAATTCTCGCAATTGAAATTTCCTAGATCATTGATATTTAATACTGGCAACGATCCAACCCCTAATTCCGTCGGGGATACCAATTTGTGGAGTAGCTCAATCGCCGAGGCGTCCAATTGTAGACGTTGCGCGTTGCAACGCCCGCGTATCTTCCCGAGGCAGAACGGTAAACTATAATAATCGTGGCCAGTTTACGCAACAATAGCGTTCGAGCGTGGCGACTCGAGCGTTGCCACCCGGACTTCGTTTACAGGATCGTTGTTGTCGTTTCACTAAAATAGAGAGAATCAAATTCTGAAGGAGAACGAATTCGCCCTCTCCTTCGCAAAGTTCTACTCCGCGTCTTACGCAGCCGTGAAATGACTATTAACGTTCTTTTAGAAGCAGGGCCGCGTCTAGAGCTTTTCTGGTTCTACATATACAAGTCAATGTCGGACCTCTAGGTTTTTTTTTAAATTGAAAGTGCTTTATTATTCGGATAACTTATATATGTTACGGACAATGTGCTTAACGTGGGCATTTTGTAAAATGACCCGGCACTGTATAGGATGACCAATTTTTTTAGCAATCTATATAATTTGTGTATATTTCTTACTACGGTCTCAAGTGCATTTTATGTTTATTCCTTACGCTTTCGATAGTAGATTATTTTTATTCCCTCTTGTCCGTAAAACTTCGTAAGTTTCTCGTTTGCAACACATTTAAAAAAGAACTTTTCTCTCGTGGTAAATCAAAAAATCGCACGAAAATGGTCTGTATAAAAACAGATTTGAGTGTAATTATATTTCTTACTACGCTCTCAAGATTATTTTGATTCCCTATGGCCGGTAACACAGTGCCCGGTTATTTTATCAAATTTTCACGTTAAACACATCGCGTGCAACATATACATACAACAGAATAAAATTTACTTGACTAATTTCCTTTTTGTTGCGCTTAGCTACATCCGCCCGGACGCTAGGCACGTGCCTACTTTGCCTAGTGGTAGACGCGTTCCTCTGTAGAAAAAAGTACTATAGCTTTCTTTTTTTTACACAAGCATGCCGACCGACGCCTTCTCCATCCTCCACTATTTCTCCTCTTCTCCTCCTTTCTCGATAGCGAGATATACCGGCTGCTTTCCAGCTTGTACGAAATGTAGGTTGTGCGATGAAAGTCGGGATTCTTCACGCGCACACCTCCTTCGTCGCCTCGTGCAAAAAGACGACGAGTGCGTGGCGGCACGCACCTACACGCATGTCGGAGAATTTCTATTAATACAAATTTCCACGCTGACCTCTCTGCTGGTGGACGTGACCGGTAGAAATCGCATTATCCGACCAGCATCCAAGGTACTTCTTAGCAGTAATCTTTTACATTCAAAAAATAATATCCTCCCGAGCGTTCTTCTTCAAAGCTCGAAACCAGCACTCCGTATCTTCATCCAAGATATCCAACAGTTGAATTCAAATTTACAAGGGTAATCTTCAAAGTCAAGGAGACACCAGTTGTCAAGCACCTTCTTGACTCACCATCCAAACATTATCCATCAACAAAGGTTTATCGTTATCGCTTCTGTCTCAGAGTGATTAACGGTACAGGGGAGTACGTCGAACGCACGATGCGTGCGCTCGTCTTCATTGGCTCGCATGCGTGAGAATGTATCGGTGTACCTATACGGGCTTCAAGGTATGGGGACGAGGTGTGCCTCTTCTCAATTAGCTTGGAATTCCGAGAGGTGAGGAAGGTCGAAGAAAAAGATTGCGGAGTAAAGTGGACCCCTAGAGAGAGAGAGAGAGAGAGAGAGAGAGAGAGAGAGAGAGAGAGAGAGAGAGAGAGAGGAGTAGATAGAAGTAGAGTGGGACGAAAAAAGGAAGAATCGATGAAGAAAAAAGAAGGAAAGAAAAACGAAGCATCCCAAGATAAGAATATGCATTCCGTGGATTCTTCGTGAGACTAGGCCGGGTTTCGTACACGCGCGTGCACTTCAGAACTGAAAGAGTAACTGTGGCTGAAGCTACATTGAGAAGGCGAGGGTGTAGAGTGGCACGCAGCGGGATAAAATTACGTTTATGATTATGACCTTTTGACCAATTAGCGCCACACCATCGAGCTACCTCGCGGATGCACTCGATCTACGCGTAAAATGATCGCGTGACACAACTATTGTCTCGGTAGAACTGGATGGTCGAAAATTCGGTCATGTGAAACTCCGGTATCCTCCACCTCGTCGCCTCCTCGTCACCGTTTCCTTTCTCTCTCTCTCTCTCTCTCTCTCTCTACTTTTCGCCTCTTTTCCGCGCGCTCTGACGGCGCCAACGCCTCGCGCTGTCTGGCACCTTCGAAAGGATAACGGCCTCCACCTTGAAATTGCATCTTCCTGAAAATTTCCACAGCCTTAACGCGAGAAGCGAAGACGAGACCTTGGACGCAACACTCCCGGGCTTGTTACACGGTTCTTCAAACTATTCCAGTATTATCGAAAGGATTTTACAGTTTGGTCTCTGTAAGGAAGTTCTGTAGAGCAACGAGAGTACCGTAGGACTATCGAATTCGAGTCTCTAGGTGATTTTCGAGAGATGCTCTGTCGATTGAAAGACCTTCTTGTCAAATACACCAGTAAGGAAGTACAGTAGCCTCTACCCGAGGAATCTTCCTTTTATCGTGACCACGCTCGCTTCACGCCTACGACTATCTTGGCGTGGTCATGTCCAAAGATAACTGTCCTCCTTCTGGTTCATTCGATTCGTACTCGCGCACCGCCCGCGTAAAAGCAGTTAGCGGTGCTCTTCCAATTGCGATGCGCCACCGTGGGATTCCTTGGAGTAGCTCTCGGCTAGGAAGAATCGATCGGGGGCTTATAGTCGAGGGCGGTATTAGCCGTGTCGCGCGTTACCCGCAGAAGTAGGCTAAGAGTACGAGCGCAGTTCGAGAAAGCCATCGATAATATGAATCTCCATGCTCCGTTACCGTCCTCCATTCGGTTCCATCGTTCTCCACCATCTCCAAACGTTTTTCATCATTTTCCAGGACGGCTCGTGGCCCTCGATTACCACGCCACACGCACCTACGGCATATTGGACGCGCATCGTTATTACCGTATTACCGCGTCCATACCACGGACAAAGGTCTCCCTTAAGATTTAGGGCAAGTACATACACGGCTTCTACTGACCAATGCTGATGCATGGTGCGTCCAATGCTGTCGCGTCCTCGCGATTCACTCAAGAATCGAAGCAAAAGCTCGTGCTTCTCGACGTTCGAGCAGATAAGAAATGGAAAAAGAAATGGAGGAGGAGCGTGCCAAATTCCTAAGTCACCACGGACGACGGATCGTCCAGCAACGCTACCAACGACCGTTTCGAGGTCAGACAGGAAGGAACGGGTTTTGCATGGGGAATCGGAAGAGCGTTCTCTCCTTCTCACTCGGCGATCACTCGATCCTGCAGAAAGAGCTCGCCTTAGATTCACAAGTGGTGGGTAACGGTAAGGATGTGGAGTCTGGAAGAGAGTGTCCTCCTCCTTCCATCGCAGGCCACGACTCTTGCGTTTTCACGCGTTTCAAAATGTGGCCATCCGCTCGTGGTCGGTGGTGGTGGGGCCAAGCGAGTCCAGGAATGCAGAGAATGCTAGAGATTCTCATCTACACCGGAGCGTACCACTAAATGGGACACGCTAGAATGAAAATGTGAATTCAGTTGGCTTTCGCGGCTCGAGCACACTCGTCATTCAATGCTGGACTCTCCGTGTCGTTATGCTCATTGAGCGAATTAATGCGACCTGCGTTGACGAGAGGCAAAGGACGCCGCGAGGACGCGTCCTCGCCGCTTAGTTATTAGCAACGACCACCCACGAGCCAGTGGAGAGAATCGGCTTAGGAGGGGATAAAATTGTCTCTGAAAGCAGCTTCGTGATAAAATACTTACTGTCGGTCGTGCTAACGCGACTGTCTTAGGATGAGCGGCGACGTGAAATGCAGGCGCATCATTTGCGAGATTAGATGTAGGATAGACGCGTGGCCCGGTTCCATTAAAATCTGCTCCCTTTCTTTTGGCGCGGCACAGGGCGCGCGCGGCTCACCGAGAGGACCCCTCTGACTATCCTACGGCCTGTTTACATCCTGCGCCTTTGTTTCTGCTCTCACACCGTCCCACGAGGATGGTAGATGCGCGAAAGCGCTCGTTCGATGTTTCCTCGAGTGAATGTGTTTTGAAGAGAGAGTTCAAATCCAATTCCTGTCCCCTTATCTCTCTTGTCTTGGACGGATATTCGTCTCAACGTACACACACGCACACTGGTGACTATTCGAGCAGAGGATCGATCACCGAGGATCGATCTTCTCTCGCGGAACAAATGGAAAATATATCGGATCACCCACTTGGCCGAATGAATTTTGATTTCTCGCCGATGAGATCGATCATTTGGTGCTTTTCTACCTTTGTTCTTTTCTTTATTGTTCACAGAGACGTTAACGCGACGCACGTGCACTGTTTATTGTTATGTGGATCATCGAGTTGTCTCGCGTGGACTGCGGTTCCCTTGCAGCAATATGGGAGCGAAGGACGGTCACCGTGGATAACGAGTGTATGGAAAAAGGATAATTGAGGGTGTCCGTGTGGAAGGTATGGCCGCAGCAACCGCCTATGTTAAGTTTTCTTAAGACATTATTCGCAGGTGAGATTCATGGTTTAAATCTCGGGGAGCCGTAACAGTCCAGGCAATATCACCGCGAGGAAGCCCGGACCGGGACTGACTGGCGGTAGAATTCATTTGGGTCAGCGGCACAACGTAGTATAGCAAAGACCAGACTAGCAGCTATATTATCTGTTACATGGCGAAGTGAAGGTGCTATGCTACGTGGTTATAACGGAGCTATCTTTCCCCGTGTAGTCCGAATGTTGTCAGCGGTTCCTTTCAAATGATAGTTGCGACGTTGTTTTTTCCTTTTTTTTGTTTAAGGTACGAAAGAGAACATCGTAGACGTTTCAATACGAACAGCACATTTAATGATTTCATATCGTCCCGACGATACAATCGTCTCGATAGCCGAACTTAAGCCCGTTTCACCAGGCGGGTCTAATCGCATATCCGCTAACAATTATTATAAAGACTATGTTCTCACTAGCTTACATTCTTATAAAAATGTACCGTGGAGTCTCAATCTATTAATGGAAGTACAGAGGTTGGTTTGTTGCTCTTCTGGATCGTTACGTGCGAAAGGAATTATTTAAACAAGATGTTCTTCTCGTCGCAGAAGGCACAAATCAATCGATAGTGTGTCAGGAACTGTGTTTTTCACAATGCATTCTCGAATGCTTCTTGATGTATTATACCAACTCGAGCGACGTAAACGAACCATATTATCATATGCGTGCAAATTGTTATTAAAAAATATACGTATATATATATAGTCTTGTTTCAACCACTTTTTCAATAACTTTAAGAAAAATAGTTTTTGCAATCTCACGAGGTATCCCGTTTGTTCTGTGCTTATCTCCTTACTCTTCTTACCAGGTTGCATCTTGCATTCAAGATTGATAATGAAGCGGTATGGAGGTCTTTGATTTAAATTCTACGTAATGCGAGTAATCCAGTTGTAAAACGACATAATGACTGTTTATGAAAGCTCTTCTAAAGGGATATGCACTTCCTTGAAATAGGAGCGGACACAATTGCGGTTTACCAGCTGCTTTCATAGTTCCATTATCCATCATATCCCATAAATCTATCATTTGACACCCGGAATGCCTACAATTATAAACAGCGTAATGCATCTACACACTCCGCTATGAAAATAAGTAAAATCTAATGGAGTTACTTACGTTTTTGCAAACCCAATACAGGGCGGTTCTTCTAAAACGACATAACCTACTTGCATATTCCTTAATGTAACATATACAGATGCAGCATCTTTTCGACTAAATATTTCGTAAACTTTCATCGTTCTGTCTCTGAAATAACAGAAGAATGTAAAGACACGCGACGACTCTTTCAAAGCTTCATACATAACTCTGTTATCATTGTCGGTGAATTTTACCTCATCTCCTTACTTTCGTAGTAAGGATTGTTCACAATAGGTCTTCTTGTTGATAACATCAAATTTGCCATTAAAGACATTTTTCCTGCAAAAACTGCATTCTCTGGAGTATTTGCTTTTATCCACTCGAATAATTGTTCTTGTTCAATATTGCTATATTCGCCTGCAAAAAAATAAATTTGACATTATACAATTATAATTATTTACTTGGAAACCTTTAAAATACCTATAAATCCTCGTTCCTCCTGTAATCTTTCTATACCATGGTATGACATTGCAGCGATTAAAAGAACAAATATTGCACTTCTTTTGGCTCCATCGCCTAAACCCAGTTTTCCCAAATATTTTTTGCTGCACACTGCACCAGCTATGATACACAGATGCGGGGTCATAAAAAGTTTCAGTCTCATAATAAAAACTGCCATAATAATAAAAGCTCCTGTTTGAAGACCATTATAAGCCATGTCTGCTTCTATACATTTTGGGTATCCTTCAATCTTAAAATTTCTAAACCAATAGTACAGCGCCAATACTCCTGCCAGTATTGCACAAGGCAGCAGTAAAGTTTTCATAATCACTTCGTATGTACGATACTGTAGAAAATCAAATTCAGGTGAACATGTATATAGCATAGTGTGGAAATCCTTGTAATCCGTTAATTTGGACTTCAAAATGTTAAACACATGGGTATCATACTCTGATGTTAGTACATAATTTTTCAAAAACCTTGTCATCAATATAGTCTGGCCAATGTCTAGGAAAAGTTGTACCCTGCTGCCGAGGCCATCTGAACATTTTTTAATGATAAAACTTGTAATATTACTACTGATAAGAAGGCACATGTACAAGGAAGAAATTATCGGAACGCCGTCTGTATACCTAGTAGCAATAATAATAGCAACACAATGTATACGGCAGAAATTTTTATATAAATTGTTTGAAATAACTTTGAACCACTTTAAAATAAGCAAAGCAAGAATTTGCGTGGTTAACACAAAATGTGAGAACTGCCAACTGGTAAGACATCCCACTGTTGCAAAGCATATATCCTATAAGAATATGTAAAATGTCATAAAAATGCACGATGAATATTAAAACTTCTGCATTCATATGTAAGATTTAATTACCATAAATACACCAGTGGTACTGTCAACCCAAGATAACTGTCCACCTTGTCTATCAGTTGGCGAATATTTTTTAAGTGCCAAACTGACCTTATATATTTGACATAGTAACATTGGATATGCAAAGCTCTCTCGTAAAGGTGGAGTCCACTGTACACGCGTGCATTCATCATGGTTGTAGAAAAACAACAACATCGTAATAAATCCACTATAAATAGAGTCACCCAGGTATGTCGAATAATAAAACAGAGTTGCACCTGTGACTATAGTAGAGAACCAAACAGCCTCTAAATAAAAATATACTGGTACACCCAAGCCTTCGCAACTTGTCACTGGTGGCATACCATCTCCTCTCTCTATCTGAAAAAAATTCCTTAGTAATCATACTATTAAATTATAATTGTATCAAAGCTGTGCAACAAGTCTTACTTGCCAACATTGTTCCTTCGATATAATTCCAAGCCATTTTGCTTGATGATAAAGACAACCAACTATAACCTGTACAAGGACGTTTCAAAACTTTGCTTTATGCAGTGTAAAAAGATACAATACCATTGGTAAAAGAAACTATTACCTCTGGTAACAAAGTGTACTTTTTAGCGGCGTCTATCACATTGCCATATTCTGACAAGTTATCATTTGTAAGTTTATCCACTCCTTCATCGAAGTCCTTGGATTCCGCAATGGTTTTAAAATATGAATAATACATGCCCTAAGGAACAACAGAAATACAAAATTAATCCTTTACCTTCACACGTTTTATCAGGTCCGTCGATGGGTAATTCCTATTTACTGTTTTGCATAAGTGACAACTCTATGTAAATAATAAATCTGTAATTGTTTTAAAGCAACCTCCATACATTTAAGCTAATAATATAAATTCATTGATGTTATTTACACCGGTTAAAGACTATGGCATTGAAAATCCTATGGTATACAAAAATTTAAGGGCAATTTTGGCAAACCACCGACATTGCCTGGGGTATATCTCGAGTGGAGTGTGTTTCTAAGTGACAAGCATACTTTGAGCACAAGTGGTTAACTGACAGGAGTAGTATGTATTGTGAGACATATATGCAATTATCATATTGTGTCAATATCAAACATAATATTCTTTGTAAGGTGATATTCAAGTATCGTACCATTTCTGTTCGGAAAGACATTTCTCTTTCGATTTCCGACAAATGAGAAAAGTGCCGGTCATTTTCGAACAGTGTGGATACATGCAACCGGTGTAGAAAGCCAAAGCCAATGCCTAAGACAATGAAAACAAATTTGTAGCTCAAACTTAACACTGTTTACAACGGTTAAATTCCTAATCTACACATATTAGAAAAACGTCCTTACCGATAAGATTTACAGCGAAAATATATAAATCAACACCTTCTTTCGGCGGTCTTTCCCCGCTCTTACGCTTTCTGTCACTTTTCGTCGCCATCTTTGAAAACCAAATTGAACCAAATGCACCCCTTGGCAGAGTTGCCAACTTTCGGAATGAGGGACCCGTTACCAACTTGTTGAAAATTCGATAGCAAGATTCAAATCCAGCTACATTCAGTTATATAACCAAATGCGGAAATAATCTGCGCAGATATAAGAACCGGTATCTTTAAACATTACGAAATAGCGGGAAATCCATATATGAAAAAATGCATATCTTTGGTAATACTTATCGGAACCCGACAGAAACTGAGATATACGTGTAGATATACGCGACAACAAATCTAAAATAAAAAGTTTCAAATTTTTTGATTGGCCGAATTGAAAATGCCGGGAACTTGAAATCTTCAATCTAGTATTCCGGAAAAACGGCTAAACGGATTCGAACAAAATTTAGTATGTATGTACATACATCAAGCATATATCCATTTGGTGCCACGAAACATTGTATATGCTTATCCTCAACCGTTTCGAAATGGCGGCAGTTTAATTCCTTTATGGATTTTTTACTATCAATATCACGAACGTAATCCAAATAACATCCGAGATGTACGCGTAAATATACATTAGCAAAGTAATTGCAATATTTGATATCTTTTTTTTTTTAACCCTTTGTACGAGCACGAACCCCGAACTCTATTTGCGCCTATTGCAGAAAGGCTTCATTTTGCGGGCTTCACTTTGGTCTTTTACGCCTGGTGGGTAGGCAACTTGCCGTACCAAGGGCAACTTGAGTGGGCTAACAAGGGGACCATCAGACCTGTTAATGAAGGATTTTGATGACTATCAAATATATTGTAGAGGGACCCCTCCTGTGCACAAGGTTAAAAGGATTTTCCACAATGGCCCCCGGTTTACGAGAAAAACGATTTTAAAGTTTTCCGCTTACTATGTATACCTGTACCTTTTAAGTTATTCTAAGGGAAACGACATACCGTACTAGGCTAGGTGGACGGCTCAAACATTAGTGACGCGGGTTCTTGTCCCGGTATCTCTTTTCGTTTTTTTAGGCACGACCGTAAAGGGAGTGACTATTTATGCTATCGCCATCGCGAAAACCGTTCGTATGTGTGTGTGTATGTATGTGTGTGTCCGTGTATATCCTCGATTTCGGAAAAACGGCTGAACGGATCGGGACGAAATTTGGTACAAAAATCAAGTACACTACTGTGAGTTAACAATAAGGTTTGTGAGCCGCCATCTTGCACCGGTACAAGATGGCGGGAAATTCAAATTTCGAATAAAATTTAATTTTGCCGGCATTTCGAAACGGTTGAAGATGGCAATACATAAAGTTTCCTGGCACCAAATGGGTATATACTCCACATGCATGCCAAATTTCATCCAAATCCGTTCAGCCGTTTGGCCGGAATACTGGATTAAAGATTTTTATTAAGCAAATTTAAGTCTTTAATCCAGTTTTCCGGCAAAACGGCTCAACGGATTCGAACGAAATTTAGCATGTACATGGAGTATATACTGATTTGGTGCCACGAAACATTGTGTATGGTCATCTTCAACCATTTCGAAATGGTGCCAATTTCAAGTCTTTAATCCACTATTTTATTTTATAATTATAGTTTGAAAATCCCGTAATTTCGAAACGGTTGAAGATGACCATGCATAAGTTTCGTGGTACCAAATGGGTATATTTTTGAACTACATGCCAAATTTTTTCTGAATCCGTGCAGGCGTTTCGGCGGAATACAGGATTAAAGATTTCAATTTCTGTAATTTCTGAATGGTTAAAGATAACCATGCATAAAGTTTTACTGCAGCAAAGGGGTATATACTTGATGTACATGTAAAAGTTTGGTTCGGATGCATTTAATTGTCCGGTTTCGATCACTTGCGCGCATTGCAGAAATGCTACATTTCACGGGCGAGCGCGAAGCGCGAGTGCCGCGGTCGTGCCTATTGCAGAAAAGCGAGCGCGAAGCGCGAGCAAAGGCATTCTGGGGGGTTGGCGCTTGAGCGAAGCGAAAGCGCAGGGGGTTTACCCCCTCGTTTTATCTACACTACATCGCGGTATTCGTAATTAATAGAAACAGTGCCGTGATTGTTCAGTATGTCCTAGTTAACATAAAAGAAAATATACTTTCGCCCTAACAATTCGTCGCATATTACTTTTCTATTTTAAAATTAACCTAAATATTAAATACTACATAATTACGCCACTGTTTCTATTAATTACGAATACTGCGATGTAGTGTAGATAAAAAAAACGAAAAGAGATACATACCGGGATAAGATCCTGGGCCGCTAATGTTTGAGCCGTCCACCTAGCCTACTACGCTATGTCGATTCCCTTAGAATGACTTAAAAGGTACAGGTATACATAGTAAGCGGAAAACTTTAAAATCGTTTTTCTCGAAAACCGGGGGCCATTGTGGAAAATCCTTTTAACCTTGTGCACAGGAGAGGTCCCTCTACAATATATTTGATAGCCATCAAAATCCTTCATTAAACAGGTCTGATGGTCCCCTTGTAAGAACAGCCGTGACACACGTGGAGGAAACAAAGGTGCCAAAAGTGAAAACTTTTACGGTCAAAATGTAAATATATAAATGAAATCTTGGTTGATAAACAAATCTATCGCATGGCCACCCGGGGAAAAAGCCAAAATTGATTTTTGCCATAGTTATCGTGAACGCCGTGTATATTATACTGCTAAATTACAATATTCAAGTGATTCAGTAATCAGTAACTTACAATGGAATTTTTTGGAGCATCTCCTAAACGCCCGCGCGACCCCTTAAACACATGCCCCTCAACGGGTTTACGTCTGGCGCAAGTGGACTCATCGCACGTGTTAATCATTATATGTACAGGGTGTTGGGAAATGATACAGGGCAGTAAAACGGGTTGCCTATCCATCGATCTGCAGGCGCTCGGTCTGTTGATTGGTAAGAGAGCGTAGAGGGGGACGGGTTGCCGGTCTACTGGTGCTAGATGGCATTGGAAAAAACCCATTAATAGGCTACCGGTCGGTGAAGCGCATTTAAAATAATTGAAGTGAAGTTAATATAAGGACGAGGCACGAGTCGAGAGCATCAACCCCCTACCCCCGTTCAGTGCCACCTAGCGCTAGTAAACCGGCATCCCGTCCCCCTTCACGCTCTCTTACCGATCAACAGACCGAGCGCCTGCAAATCGATGGATAGGCAACCCGTTCTACTGCCCTGTATCATTTCCCAACACCCTGTACAGTGTACACAAAGCACTTGCGTATACCTTTAAGTACATGGTGTATAGGGTGTTTGACATAAGGTCACAAAGCCAAGAGTTGGAGATAGATTGGGTAACATCGAGAAGAAGAGTCATATCTTGTCGCTCGCGCTTATCCCTCGTCGCACGCACTCTCGTGTACATGTAAAATTCCCCACGTGTACCCTCTCCACCTGTACCGCTTTAGTAAATATTAATAGATATATGATGTATGCTGAATTTAGTCATGTGTGGAGAATTTCCATTCGGAATTATATCAAGAAGGGGTGATTGGGACGATCACAGGCACGAGGCTCCACGAACTCCCAATAATATGTAAAAAGTTTTCTCTCATTTTTTAAGGCAACTAAAGTGTATTTGGGAAGATTTGTCTAGGGTTTAAAAGTCGAGATTAACACTAAATTATTAAAATTGTTCAAATAACCGTTCAACAAGGAGAGTTTCGACGTGGAAAGTCTTCTTCAGTATTATCGGAGATGTAAAAATACTAGAGAAATGGTTATAGCGTATCACGCGCATAACATAGTTTACATTAGATACGTCAAGTCGCTCTCGTATATTCCGCCCCGGAGCATCCACATAGGTAAATTCGGCACTACTCGATGATAGTTTACGCGGTAGATTGAAGAGCCGCATAGTAATGTAGCTTCGCCCCTGATTTTTGTCCCCTGATTCTCCTCTTAGCTTTTGGTGAAAATGATTCGAGGAGCATGGGTAAAATTCACTTGGAGGAGGTCTGACAATAATGCACCTATGCTGCACCAGATACAAAACGACGTGCATTCTATGTGTGTAAAATCACTCACAAATGGTGCTCTTGTGTTTCGAGAGAATTTTGATTAATTTGTGAAACTGCGCTTACGCGACAATGAGTGCTACCAAGAGAGAAAAGTCAGCAGAAAGTACAGTGGTGACTCAAACTTCGAATACAATCTGTTCCAGAAGCTAGAAGTATCATAAATTGAATTAACTTTTACGGAAATTTCCAACATAAAGGAATTTAAGTGCCTATTTCATAAGGTGGTACAGTAATGCCTCGATTTAAGTCCCTTTCTGGCTTTCGATTTAAGTCCCGAGTGCTGGTCCTACGCCACGGCATACGGCGTGTCTGCGCCAATGTTATCTCCAGCGGAGTCGGTCAAGCGTACAATGTATATAGAACCCGATCCCGACGCGGTCCCTTTGATGCAAGTTTGCGACTTCATAGTTTATAAAGCACTGATATAACCTTTATAATTTTACTTTTTGGCACCCACACATTTTTTAACATATTGGTGAAATTTTTCCGAGCAAAATGATACCAAACATGATATAATTCGGACCATATTTATGTTTACATGGTTAATACTTAATGGCCCAATTTACTACATAAATATAGTCCAAAATATATCATGTTTGGTCTCCTTTTGATCGGAAGAATCTCATTAATATGTTATAAACATTTTTAAACAAAAATAATTGAAAATAAAAGAGTTTACAGATTGTTATTATTATAGCTTCAGCGCGGTGGCATTTAAATGCCTCCGTTGCCTCGGCTCTCCTTTCATTCTTATCTCGTATTCGCTGTCCTTTTCTTCGTTCGGCGAACTACAAAGGTGGGCCCGAGGATCGAGTTTCGATTCCTAGGCCTCGATATATGTCCCCTTACGATTCTACTTTCGGGACTTAAATCGAGGCACTACTGTATTAGTAAACGATGATAAAACAGTCTTTAATTTTAAATAGTTGGAAGATCGAGTTTCGCTTGGTAAATTTTCGATGTGTACTCAAGTGGAGTATAATCGTATTTGTGCAACTACTATGATTCGATGACGTGGGTTAGGGGTAATATTTATGGTCTGGCGGTCACGTGTATGATTCTTTTCGAAAAATCCTATCAAAATGAGTGTTACGAAAATCCAGACTTACCAAGATCGTTTTTTCGCAATCGTTCGAAATAGGTTTGTTTCATAAAAAGCGTTAAACCGTTCTTGAGATAGGCTTGACGAATCATTTTTGCTCGTTTAATAAAAGTAGATTATTATGATAATTGCTAATTTTAACAATCGAATGTTTCTAGTTACAATAGAAAATATATCAAACAGTAATACCGTTCTTCGCTAAAAGGTGATCTGTAAATGTAACTGCGAGCATGTGATTCATTGTTTGAATCCCGTGTGTTTGCCCTCGACCTTCAAAATATAACTCTTTTTGATACTTCCTTTACAGCTGACGTTGCTCGAACGTTGAGCCGTTCTATTTGCGGCTTATATATGCTTTGATATAACGGCTACTTGCATATTCACTGCCTCGTATTTTTCCTGGAATAATTCACTTAGATACACCATGTATTAATCCGGCTAATCAATTCATTCTATTCACGTGTATTTAATACATTCATTGCTATCTCCGTAATTGCTCAATATTTACACGCTGGTACACCAAACACTCTATGACTCTGTGAATCGATTAACGAAATCCCAGGCAAACTTTAACATCTTTATCGAGCGAAACGATATTTACCAAGGAATGGAAATATTCCGTAAGAAACGTTATTATTACCGAGGAGAACTTATTAATCCTCGTACGGGCGTGTTAAACTTTTTTGATTATATGTAAATCGTTGCAGGTAAGTATTGTTACGTATCTGCTATTCTTAGTTATGGTAAATTGATAATAAATTGTACTCACGTTGTAAGAATGGAGACTGTGAATCCCCGGTATGGTGTGAAGGAGCATTGCGTCGTACGGCTGAACGCGCAGAATCTTTTGTGTTACGGGCAATAGGGAATCAAAATAATCTACCCTTGAGAGTGTAATAAGAAATATAATATAAACTCGAGGGGGTGTAGGAAATAATAAAAATGATCTATCCTTGAGAGCGTAAGGAATGAATATAAAATAAATTTGAGAGTGTAGTAAAAAATATAATTATATACATTGTCAAAAAAATTGGGCATTCTACACGGTGCCTGGTAATTTGCAAATCACTTATCGTGTGTTATCGATTTTGTTGGGATCTATCGCACGTACGCTATAAGATCTTTATACATACTCTTTCGAAATTAGCAGAAATCATTTCATGGGCAGAAAAAAAGTGAAAATTTGTTGGCCATTTTATGCCGCATGAAATTTTATTTAATTCGTTTGGCAAAAGGTTAATTATGAAATGGAAACAACTATAATATTAAAATATTCTAACATTATTCTACGATTTTCATATTTTCAATTAGAATTTATTCTACTTTTGAAAATTGAAAAGATTGAGCTTTTCTTATCCGTTTCGCAATTGGCGTATGACGTCCTCTTTCAACAAAACTTATTTGCCTATTAACGAGTGTGCCGACACATTTCACGGAGAGGTTACGCACTCGGTTAGTATAAAAATGCCTGCTCCCAGGTAAGTTCACTCATAAACTATTCAGCGTTTCGTCGAATTAGGCTGACTGCGACGACTACGAGTACACGAAATTCGTCGAGTAGGAGAAAAGGAAAATTCGTCGAGGTTGATTGCCCTCGCAGTTTACCGCTGCGGTTCATACCTTGCCACCGATGAGGCTGACAATGAAAAGGGTTCAGGCTTTTCTACTGACACTGTCGCTCTTCTTGGCGACCCTTCACGTAGGCGCCACCATCCCATTGGAGGTGGAGGTTATGCAGGATATCGAATTCACCACTAGTACGAGCAAGGTCTGTCGTCAGGGTTAATTGAATAAGTATCACGTGTGGGAAACATAACTCGAGCATGCCTATGACAATTGTAATAAACTGCTACAGATCACTGGTACTCCTAACGAGAATGGTAACCTGGCTGCCAATGTCAGGCAGCAGACGGACGCGAAACAGCTACTTCTCGAGGCTGTGAATGAGATGCGGAAGGTTCGTCCTAACAATAAGCTTTAATTGAATAAGTATAGCACGTGGCAAATACAACGAAGCATCTGAATGGAGCGTGCATTTGACAATTGTAATAAACTGTTACAGATGTTCGGCATTTATAATACCACCGATAAGCCCAGCGGCCCGTCGAAATTCATGTACGATCTTTACAATAAGGTAGCCTACCCCAATGGGACGACACGAGGACCGGCTCCCTACCATGCCAATTTGATGCGCAGCTTCGCCGTGGAAGGTGAGTTTTCATGCTTCCTTTCTCTCTCTGTCGCTCTGCCTTGTACGGGTTGTAATCGATAAGAAATGCATCGAAGAGAAATTATTCTCTAGTTTTCTGCTTAGTTATTAAGTTTACGGTTGAAACAGACGTACGTTTTCAACGTATTGGCGGTGCATATAGAAATATTAGCTATTTAGGCACGACCGTAAAGGGAGTGACTTATGCAATCGCCATCCTGAAAACCGTTCGTGTGTGTGTGTGTGTGTGTGTGTGTGTCCGTGTATATCCTCGATTTCGGAAAAACGGCTGAACCGATCGGGACGAAATTTGGCACAAAAATCAAGTACACTACTGTGAGTTGACAATAAGGTTTGTGAGTCGCCATCTTGATCCAACACAAAACGGCGGGAGATTCAATATTTGAAAAAAATGTAATTTAAATTTAATATTGCCGCCATTTCTAAACGGCTGAAGATAGCGATACATAAAGTTTCCTGGCACCAAATGGATATATAGTGAAAGTACATGCCAAATTTCATTGCGATCCGTTCAGCCGTTTGGCCGGAATACTGGACTAATGGAAATAGTGAAAAATTCATTAATCCATTAGTCCAGTTTTCCGGCCAAACGGCTGAACGGATCCGAACAAAATTTGGCATGTATTTGGTGCCAGGAAACTTTATATATCGCTATCTTCAACCGTTTAGAAATGGCAGCAATATGCATGGTCATCCTGAAACGGCTGAACGGATTCGGACAAAATTTGGCATGTACATCAAGTATATACCCACGAAACATTGGTATGGGCATCTTCAACCATTTCGAAATGGTGCCAGTTTCAAATCTTTAAGTCACTATTTTATAATTATAGTTTGAAAATCCCGTAATTTCGAAACGGTTGAAGATGACCATAAAGTTTCGTGGCACCAAATGGGTATATTTTTAAACTACATTGCAAATTTTTTTTTAATCCGCGCAAGCGTTTCGCCGGAATACTGGATTAAACATTTCAATTTGTCGCAATTTCTGAATGGTTGAAGATAACCATGCATAAAGTTTCACCGCAGCAAAGGTGTATATACTCTATGTACATGTCAAATTTTGGTTCGGATGCATTTAATTGTCCGGTTTTGATCACTTGGGCCTATTGCAGAAATGCTGCATTTCGTGGGCGAGCGCGAAGCACGAGCACCCGACGACTTGGGGGGCGGGGGGGGGGGGGGTATGGCGCTTGAGCGAAGCAAAAGCGCAGAGTACTCTGTAGCATAGTTTAATATCTCAATACTTGAATTTTCAACAATTTCGAAACGGTTTGAAATTCGTGGGCGAGCGCGAAGCGCGAGCAAAGGCGACTGGGGGGTTGGCGCTTGAGCGAAGCGAAAGCGCAGGGAGTTTACCCCCTAGTTTTAGTATACGAGTAATCATAAATTGAAAATATGCTCGTTTTACTCGCACATTGCTTAATATACATATATTTGGTACTGATGGGCCACGCGCTCCTGGCTATCTGGTTAGTTTATTTATAGATGTGAGCTATGTTAGAGGTAGACAAACGCGTCCGTGGAATCACAATTTAGTTCAACAGGTATACAGAACGCAGATTTTGGGCGAGGTATTTTAGACGCAGAGGCGTCACTTTATGAAATAACTTGCCGGGCGCAACCAAAGAATATAAAGATTACGATAGTTTTGAATAAAAAGTCTTTTTATCGTTTAGAGAACAGCTCGCAGCTCGCGCGATAGAATTAGTTATACTCACTGCTATAGTTACAGTTGGAATTATGGTCTTCATTTGCGTTTTATATTTGAAATTTCTATTCTTGCCTTTACTTTATTTTCTTTCTATTTCACTTCATTTTATTTTATGTTACATCATTATATAAATTGATATTATGTAAATATAAATGCGTAATGCGTTATTTGTAAACTAGGTTCCACAGAGCAAAAATATATATTCTATTCTTATATCTGTCCCGCGAGATCCATTGAAATCGTCTGTTTTATCTGCACACAGAGCCTTCGCAGTCCAATACCTACAATTTCGAAATAAGCGGATTGTTTGAGAACGAAGAGGTGCTCGGCGCAGAGCTGCACTTACAATTAACTGAGACACCTGAGGAGATACACTGGGAGATACCAAAATCCTCGAATTATTCGGTAACCGTTTGATTTCTTTGTTATGATAAATATTGTCAAGAATTAGAAGCTATACTGTAAATTACCACCGTTGTAATTTAACAATTGCTCATCAATAAACGAATGTTCTTCGTATAGATCGACGTTTATCAGATCTTCAAAAGGGGAAATTTGGATTTACGCAAATTATTGATCTCCAAAGAAGTGGATGCCGACGCTTACGGAGTACAGGTGTGTATGCATCGACAGATAAATAATGAAGATAAATATCTTTTCGACAATTCTTCCACGGCATGTTTAGTCTACGTACATAGTTTCGACAATTTCGCGACAACAAAGCCACGAAATCAGTCGCGGCCCGATTGATTCCGCGACATTATCGCAACTATGTACATCCAACAGCAAAGTGGTGTCCCCTGCTGGCAGCCAGTAGTAGGCCGAGTAATCACAAGCGACTACACCTTGTGCTATGTTCGCAATGAAATCTTATACTTTTGAACACCATTCCATTTATTCGCAATAAAGTATATCGAAATGATAATTTCTGATAACAAGATTGCAAGATATCTTATATCGCAACTATATTACAACAATTTCTACTTGGTTGTACATCCAAGAGCAAAGTCGGTGTCCACTGCCGACAGCCAATAGCAGGCCGATTAAATACAAGCGACCATGCCCCATGCTATGCTCACGATGAAATCTTATACTTTTGAATACCATTCCTTTTATTCGCAATAAAGTATATCGGAAAGATAATTTCTGATAACAAGATTGCAAGATATCTTATATTACAACGCGAAAATGCTCCCTGGTCAGAACGGTGAAAGGCCGGTACAAATTCCGCCAGAGGGACACAGACTTTGCACTTGGGTGTACGTAGCCTAATGCACAAACAAACAAACACATTGTACCATATTTCAAAACAATCTGCCCCACAGACATTCGACGTGAAGAATGCCGAGCTCACTTGGTTAAACGGCAAATCGAACCTCCGCCTTTACGTCGAAGTATGCGCTTTGTCGAACAAAAAGAAGTACGCAAAACACTACTATAAATTCGACGACGACGACGACAATGAAACGATCCTCGTGCTGTTTGACGACGACGGGACCGGAAAGTATCAAATCGGAGATCAGGGATACACCGATGTAACCAAGGATTTGGACCTGGAAACCTTTCCGGAACATGAACTTGGGGAGATCGAAGATCCACGAGATAAAAGCAAGCAGACCTCGGACCGGAAAAAATATGCCAATGCTCCCACATCGTTCGAGATTTACCAAGGGACGGCGTCGAGGAAAAGGCGTTCGATTGCGACAAACAAGACAGTGGAGAATAATGAGTTGGAGGATAAGAAGAGGAAGATGGAGAAGATAGACGTGGTGGTGGAGGTGGAGGACGACTACAGTGGCAGTTACGAGGATACGACGATGGATCCACACGAGGACGATGAGGCATATTTTAAACGAATCCAGGCAGAAAGAGCTGAGTTAAACAAGATTAAGCCTCTCGTGCAACTGGTCCTCGAGAGGTACAATCGAAGGAGACCCAAGGAAGTGCCCTCGCCCGATGAATGCGGCAGACACAATCTTACTATAGACTTCGAAGTGATCGGGCTAGATGAGAGAATAATCTATCCCACGAAGTACGATGCCTATTATTGCAAAGGTGATTGCGTGGTCCCTTTCCTGCAGGGCAGTTCGCCCACGTTTCATGCCATACTCCAGAGCTACGCTAACCAAATATACCCGGATGACAAGAAGCCGATATCGCCCTGTTGCGTGCCCACCAACTTAGAGCACATCTCGATTTTATTCGCCGTGGACGATAAAAGGGCCGTGGTGAGGACCATGAACGATATGGTAGTGACTAGTTGCGGATGCCGGTAATTCATATGGTCCTTCGATCCCTACTCCTTGTGCCTTTGGTTCTTGGAGGTAAAGAATAAGAGAAAATTATGAATCGGACATTTGATAATGATCGATCGTGGATACGGGATACCATGATTCGTAAAGGCACATTTATCTAGTCTTCAGAAAAAATTGGAAGGATCAGATCGACGGAGTTCAAGGAGTATTTCACTGGCTCTCTTTCATTCGTTTTCGATGCTGAAGCAATGCTCGCCGATCGATACCAGGTTGCTGTCCATCCTCCCTTGTTTTCGTCTTTAATATGTTTGGTGTTTCGTAATGAAGTTGTTTTTCGTTGAATTTTGCAAATAAGTTGTGTTAATAAAGTTTCTAAATAAAAAGAAATAGTTCCTTTATTATACGCACGACCGTAAAGGGAGTGACTTATGCAATCGCCATCGCGAAAACCGTTCGTGTGTGTGTGTGTGTGTGCGCGTGCGCGCGCGCGTGTCCGTGTATATCCTCGATTTCGGAAAAATGGCTGAACCGATCGGGACGAAATTTGGCACAAAAATCAAGTACACTACTGTGAGTTGACAATAAGATTTGTGAGCCGCCATCTTGAACCAACACAAAATGGCGGTAAATTGAAATTTAAAAAAAATGTAATTTAAATTTAATATTGCCGCCATTTCTAAACGGCTGAAGATAGCGATACATGAAGTTAGCTGGCACCAAATGGATATACAGGGTGAGTTTTAATGGCTGGACCAACCTTTTACCATCGGAGTGAGTTACCGATTCCAGTCTGTTAGTATTCGTGATCGCCATCAAGGTCGCCACTTGAATCTTCCATGCGTCCTGCAAAACCGGATTTTAGGTGAGTTTTATTAACATTATGATATACATATTTTGTAAATGTTTTGGAATTGATACTTCATAACGGGATTACGTAATATAAGTTTAACATTAAATTACAGCGTAGAAATATTATTTTTACCGTTTTACTGAAATATTTTACATTATTATAACATTAAGAAGTACTTATTTGATAACGTTACATGTTATAAAATATGAAGATAAGAATAAGAAAAATAAATAAAGGTAATTGATTGCGTTACGAGCGCGCAATTTTTTTATTTTCTATTAAACGTCTTATTACGCGTGCGCCAATTACCTTTATTTATTTTTGCACTTCGCGGGCGAGCGCGGAGCGCGAGCATCCGACGGTCTTAGGGGGTATGACCCCCTAATTCTATGTACATATAATATAATTCCTTCACGAAGTAAGTAAGATTGTCTGTTTTGAAAAATTTCTAATAATAGCAGATATTTTTTGATACGCATCATCTATATGGGTTTTTCACATGACGTGTGTATTAAATACTACATTTAATTTATATTTAATTGTTCTTTATTACAATGGAATTAAGAATCTGAGAACTTAAATTTTAGAACTTCGCAATAACTTCATTACGTCTGCGCTTATTGGATTTATCATGGTTACGCCGGGGTCTGTACTTGTAACAACACATCGTGCTTTGAAGGAACGCAGTAAGGTTCGTTTGCTCACTATAAAAATGTGTATTTAGAAGAACAAATCATATAGAATAAGGAAAATATTTCTTCTCATTCAGAAGTTTAATTAAAAAGCAGCTCCATAAAATTAAATGAAAAACAACTTTATTGAAACGTCTCGAGCACATTGAAAATAAAAAAAAGAATTTAACTGGCCTCGATCGGCGAGTCATCGAAAAATAATCGAAGAAGACGATCGAAATGCCCCCGAGACTCCGTCGATCTTATCCTTTTTATTTTACATTTCGAATCACGGTATCTCGTGTCCACCATCAATCGTCGTCCGATTCGCTATTTTCTCTTATTTCATAATAAATTATATTTCACTTACTTAATTATACATCCTACAGTATTTTCTCTTATTCTCTATCTCCAGGAATCAGAGGAATAACGAGTTAATTCAATCTACAGAAATACCAAGCATAAACAAAATTTCATAATAAAAATCGTCGGATGTTCTTGGATCATTGTTGATCAGCGGCAACCGCATTGCTTCACGATCATGTTCGGCAAGCTTTTCAGTACGACGGTTTTGCCGTAAAATAGAAGGATCGGGAGCTTCTTCAACTTGGTGGGCACGCAACAAGGCGATGTCCGGTGCTGCGCGTTCGGGTATATCTCATAAATGAACCTCTGTATTAACGCGTGCATTGTGATACCGACTCTCTGTATGGCAGGGACGGAGCATTGGCCCCAGCAATAATTTGCGCGGTATTTTGAAGGAGAGATTAAGTTTGATATACCAAATACGGTCGTGTTGTACGCAACATTGCGGAGGGCGCAGCCATAGAACTTGGGCGTACTGTCTTTATAGCTATCGACCCAACGTTTCAGGCTGCTAGCCTGCTGAGTAAACTTGAATTTTGGTACTATCACAACTTTTTCTCTATCAATCGGTGACAGCGGAATGTGACGCTTTTTCCGCGACGTCATTCCATCGTAAATGTCCTCCAATGTGGCATGGCCGAACTCTGACACCTTGTGGTTTTGCGACGTCGATTCGTTGCCGACATCGGCTGTATGCTCGTCGTACTCGTCATTTTCGTACTCCCCGCTTCCGTCGTCGTAATACAGCACGAGGATCGTTTGATTGTCGCCGTCTTCGTATTTATAGTAGTATTCTTCGTACTCCTTTCCGTCCGACAAAGCGCATACTATGACCACAAGGCCGAGGTTCGGCTCATCGAGCACGGCTTCCATCACGTCGAGCGTCTGCGGGGTAGATTGTGTTAAAATACGATACAATGTTTTTGTTTGTTTGTCCATTAGGCTACGTACGCCCAAGTGCAATGTCGGTGTCCCTCTGGGGGAATTTGTACCGGCCACTCACCGTTCTGACCAGGGAGCATTTTGGCATTGTAATATACGATATCTTGCAATCTTGATATCAGAAATTATCATTACGATATACTTTATTGCGAATAAAAGGAATGGTATTCGGAAGTATAAGATTTCATTGCGGACATAGCACGAAGTGTAGTCGCTTGTGATTACTCGGCTTGCTATTGCCTGCGAGCAGGGGACACCAACTTTGCTGTTGGATGTACATAGTTGCGATAATGTCGCGGAATCAATCGGGCCGCGACTGATTTCGTGGCTTTGTTGTCGCGAAATTGTCGAAACTATGTACGTAAACTAAACATGCCGTAGAAGAATTGTCGAAAAGATATTTATCTTCATTATTTATCTGTCGATGCATACACACCTGTACTCCGTAAGCGTCGGCATCAACTTCTTTGGAGATCAATAATTTGCGTGAATCCAAATTTCCCCTTTTGAAGATCTGATAAACGTCGATCTATACGAAGAACATTCGTTTATTGATGAGCAATTGTTAAATTACAACGGTGGTAATTTACAGTATAGCTTCTAATTCTTGACAATATTTATCATAACAAAGAAATCAAACGGTTACCGAATAATTCGAGGATTTTGGTCTCTCCCAGTGTATTTCCTCAGGTGTCTGCGACAAGTATAAACGCAGCTGTGCATGGAGTAACGTTTCGTGCTCCTCCAATTCGGATACTTCGAAATGGTAGATATTGGATTCCGACACATCTGTGCGCGAACGAACGAACGATGTCAATAAATGACGTGTATGTACGCGCGAGAGAGAATAGAATAGAATAGATTAGAAATTATTATGAGACCTGGATCCAAGATCCTTCAGGCCCCGAACAATAAGAAATAAAAGCGCTAAAAAATCGAAAAACCACCGACAAAAATAATAATGATAATAATAGTGGTGATGGCGCGCGCAACCAAAACTATTCACTTATCCATAAGATATAAGAAATACTCTAGACGTAAAATTTTCTACTGTTGCCGACTCGCGAATAGTACACGGCAAAGCGTTCCAGAAATAAGCCGACTTTACATGAAAACCCTTCTGAAGGGTTACGGAACGACGGCAGAGGGGGGAGAGGTAGAAAAGCGAGATAAGAAAAACTCACTCGTCGCGATGAAGCTGCGTATCACCTGAGAGTTGTAAGGACCCGATCTGTACATCGCCCCATCAGAGTCGGTGATGTCATTCAAAAGGTCCACCATGAATTTTGGCGGGCGGTCGGAGTTATTATTTTTGCCAGGAGTATCGGTGGTCTGTAACAGTTTATTACAATTGTCATAGGCATGCTCGAACCATGTTTGCCACAGGCGATACTCAATTACGTCTGAAGACAGACCTCGCTCGCACTGGCCGTGACTTCGATATCTGGATCATCCTCCAACTCCGGTAAGATGCTGGCGGCCACGTGAAGGCTCGCCGAGAAGATCGACAATGTCAGTAAAAAAGCCAGAACCCCTTTCATCATCAGCCCCATTGATGGCAAAGGTATGGACCGCACCGGTGAACGAAGCGCGCGAGCTCTAAACTGCAAGGGCAACCGACTGCGTCCAGTTCTCCCTTTAATCTCGTTGTACTCTTGATCGTCGCGATTAACGAACGTAGTCGATTAACTGAACCGAACGCCGAATGCCTTATGAGTGAGCTTGGCTGCTGAGAGGCTTTATGCTAAGCGGGGACATTATCTCTCCCGCGTTACTAAAAAAATCGCTCATCACCAGTGATAGGCTTAGTGGAAGGTGTGGTGATACACGAATTACAAAATGGCGTTGTGTACACATTAGCTTCTATTACTAGATCCCATTACTAGCTTCTATGGTAATTGTAAGCAGATACGTTAATGTCAGGCGGTATTGTCCAAATGAAATTAATCTCATGCTTGGCGGGATATATGTAGAGAATAATTGTCAACGCAAAGTAGGACCTTTTGAATATTTTTTAATCACAGTGACGTTGGAAACTGCGATCCTGATATCGATGAGTTCTCGAACGAGGATGTTTTGTATTCCGATAGCACGTAGTAATTTATGAAATAACGTATCAATTTATGAAAATTCAAGTATTGATATATTAAACTATGGGACAGAGTCCAAGATCCTTCAAAATGATCCGCCATTTTGAATTTTGAAATTTTGACATCAGAAATGGAATCAGCGACCCCAAAAACCTTATATAAGTGTATCGGTATCGGGTATTTTTACATATTTAACGAGATATTACTTTTGGCCACTTTTTCGGCAATCCATCCTATAATGCGGTCGCGTAAAGCGAACAGCATTATACTTCTGGGCACTGGTAGTTCGCTAGGTCCAGTCACTTGATCAGGATAATCTAACGGTTGGTTCCTTATTTCTGAATCCTCTGAAAGTGCGAAACTAGTGCGATACGTGTATGATTGTACACGTGGTAACATATTTTTTTTCTGCACTTTTCTGAGAGATTCAGCCCTAGTGTAGGAATAAAGAATAGGCTTATCTCTCTTGCGATTAAACAGTGATATGCAAATTCGTACGATCGATATTCATTCCAATTAGTCTTTATTGGAGTGCTCTAGCGAGAAGCAGGAAAACGAACCTAAAATTCCGTATGTAAATTGGGAATATTGCGACACGAGGTTCGATCCAGGGCACGATTACGATAACTTAGGCGCCTTAATTTGACAACGGTTTCCGATAGTGTTTTTTACGCTGATCCAAAAAGTGTATAGGTGTTATAGGGCTAACTGCTTTCGTTTACGAGATATTCAGCAGGAAAGTTAGAAAAAAAGTGCCTGTTTTTCCGTTGTATCTTCAACTAAATGACCTTGACCTTGACATATATTGTCAAGGACATCCTCCTGCGACGGTTAGGCACAATAAAAATAATAATCTAAACTTGAGAGCGTCGTAGGCCTTTCTGGTTAGATCAAGAACCATATCTACATTCTCTCCTTCGGTGTGCGATACTCCTCTCCTAAACAGCAGTTTTACCAAATTTTCTGCTGAATATCTCGTAAACGAAAGCAGTTAGCCCTATAACATCTATACACTTTTTTGATCAGCGTAAAAAACACTATCGGAAACCGTCGTCAAATTAAGGCGCCTAAGTTATCGTAATCTCCCCCGATCCAGTAATAATCATGGCATATCTATCAGTATTTACTGAAACACTAATAGATATGCAGAGGCTACGGTAATTATATATAGCGTTACTCAAGACTCTACGTAAGCATTATGTCTATTTATAATCGCTCGTGAGAAAACCGATGAGAGACCCCAAGAGGGTTTGAACACGCGTGTCTAACAAGGAGACCGCACGAATTGGCCTAACACCGATTTTCATACGACCTGGTGAAATCGATAGGTCTTGACCAGTAACAAAATGCCTTAACGGGTTTTGTCTCGGAGATGTCTCGTTTCAGAGATATGGAATATATACAGAACGCATCAGGGTAGGTGTAGGCCATTGTAATCTATTCACTGAAATATCTCAGATTCCATAAGTTTTAAATATAAAGTTGCAGATACAAGTTATATGTATTGTTTCGAAAGAGCCATAAGATTGCCACCATTGATTGTACCATTGATTTTACCATTGGTTTAATCTTGAAAAGTCATTTCGTGAGATATTTCAGTGAATAGACTACAATGGCCTACCCTGTATACATATATTTCATATGTCCGAAACGAGACATCTCCGAGACAAAACCAATGAATAGTTTTCTGTAAAAGTGTAAACATAACACGAAAAAAGTATGCGCGTTGGTACTTTTTCAAACTTTAATGCTTATTTACAAGTCTTCAAGACCAGAAGCAGTAATAACTATAGATACGCTTACATTCAGAATTTTCTCCTCTAAATTTTAAGACTATTGTGAACTTTGTACCATGTTTCGTTTTCTCGCAATACCATTGTTTTGCCCAAAATTGCGCCTTTTTACAAAAGTCAATGTCGCATGGTAACTAAGGGTGATAGAGCAATTCCGCTTCCGGATTCGTGTTCAGGACGAGAAACTCTGTAAGGATCACCCAATGGATGTTGTGGCACAGAAACTAAGTATATTTTGTTGGTCGGTGAATCAGAATATTCTGATACATTGCCAGTTGTGCAATTTAATAATTTGGGGCACATTGTTACCATTACAACTTGCCTCGCCCTAAATTTGTAAATAGTTCTGCTATGTTTTAGACTGGACATACAATAAGAATGTACTCGCAATTGGGTAAATTGCTCCAGCTTCCGTGACTAATCATTTTTTAGTGGAAATCCGAGGATCGGTATCATAATCCATCGGAACAGCGAAAAAGAAAATGAACCTCAATCAAGGCCTCATCCTCTTCGAACCCCTTAATTTTTTGATACATTATATATTTCACGTTAAATATTTCTCAGAGGAGTAAAATCGCGACACTTTTGGCCGTCGTATTTGCATTCTGCGTTTTGAAACATATAACATACGTAAAAATGACTGGTCGATAAATTAATCGACTAACTAAAATAATATAATTGATAAATTTTATAATAATAATTATATAATGACAAAAACTAAAAATTTTAGAGAAAAATGTTTCAAATAAAAATTGTGGGGTTTCAAAGGATCTATTTACTGCCACTACGGATTTTACCTTGGGTGGCGTCGTCGAGGTTAGAGCAAGGTCACCTTGAATTTTTCAAATAGAAAACCCCATTTTTGATTGCACATTCTTGTTGCTTATCTCGAGAGTTTTCCAAAACGCTGTAACAAAATATTTTTTCTTTGAGTACTTTTCGAGTTATGGAGCCCGAAAGTTATATTATAGCGCTGGGATTGGCACTACCCAATACAAGGTGTACCACGTGGAGGTTGCACGGGTGGATTTACACTTCTGTGGATGTAGGTGTGGGTGTGTCACAGCCATATATGTAATACTCCTATATTGCTAGCCACGTATATTTCCTATAAGCAGGAGCGGCGCCGAGAAAGTGAGACAGAACATCGTACTTTCGAACATATGCGCATGAGTTAGCAGCTGCACGCATGCGCAGTTGCGCCAAAGTACGAAGTGAGAGGATAGATAACAGTGGTGAGAGTGAGAGGTTGATATATGCTGCACCGTGGTGTTTGCGTCGCTTCTTCAGTCCCATTAACGATATCGTAATATTACATACATATATGGTCACAGCAGAGGTAAGGATAAGAACACACGGTTCGTCATTCCCGTAGTATTTTTTGCCTCCAAAGCCTCTCTGCTGTGCGTGCGTGCGTGCGTGCGTAGTTGCGCACACATGACCGTATGTATTTACACTATAAGCACACGTGCGCATAACACTACAGCAGAGAAGGTTGGAGTAAAAAAATACAACGCAGTGACGAATCGTGAATAAGGATCTTAATTCTCTGCTGTGGGACACCCACACCCACACGTGTACACACACCCAGAGAAGTGTGAATCCAATCGTGCGACCTTCACGTGGTACACCTTGGGTAGTCTAATGCCGGTGCTATATGGTCTTCGACCTCCATAACTGGGAAAGTACTCAAAGAAAAAAGATTTTGTTAGATTGTTTGGAAAGCTCTCGCGATAAGCTATAAGAATATGCAATGGAAAAATGGTGTTCCTATTTGAAAAATTCCAGGTGACCTTGCTCTAAACTTTGGCGATGCCACCCAAGGTGAAACTCATAGCGTCAGTAAATAGACTTTTTGAAACCTTACAACTTTTATTTGAAACATTTCTCTTCAAAATGTTTAGTTTTCGAGACATTTCACCATTTCGGTACTCTTTACTCATCCTGTATAAGAGCGTTGCGGCGTTCATTGTCAGCGGCACTATACTAAACGGCCTTACCCCTACTCTTACTAGGCCGACATATGTATACATTTCTATGCGTTCATGCATGTGCTTACTGCTTATGTCAGATTTGCAGTGTATCTGCCCATGTGCCTCTCGGTGCTGTGCACAAGATCTTTATACTCCCGAATATTAAAAAGCAGACAGAAATTTTGTGCACACTTGCTTTAAATATACCGATCAAAAACTTTCTTATAACGTTAGCTTATTACAGAACACGTTTTACTTCATGTATTTTATTTATCTAAAATTCTAACCTATATAACTAAATAGTGCAGTATAAAGTTTTGAATAATTTTGCAGAAACCTGTTTATTCGATAAAATAATGTAATATCGGAAGTATAAACACGTTTTATTTGTAGATACGTGTACATACATGACAATCTTTGATGTAGTTAAACTAGAAGGTTATGTGTAACATTTATGTATAGTTAATCATCTGCCGTTCTGTTAATGGCCATTGCTTATAACATTTTGGAGATATTTTATATTATACAACATGAATTTATTGCCAAAATCTCATGAAGAATTTAGTCAGGTGGAATATTGGAACACATTCTTTAAAAAACGTGGAAAGAAGAGTTTTGACTGGTAATGTATAATAGTAACGAAAACCAGAAGTGTAAAGAGTGTTTTCACATTTGTATTAATTCGTAGGTATGGCGAATATCCAGAACTTTGCGATATTTTACTTAAGTATATCAAGATAAAAGATGACATTTTAATCGTTGGCTGTGGTAATTCTACGCTTAGTATGTCTTTATACGATGCAGAATACAGGTATGTCCGTAATTAGTAATAGTATTTAAGATTTTAATATTTCAAACGTAATAGTTTTATCTTTTTCACTATAAAGTAATTATTTATTTTACAGAAATATCATTAACATTGATATTTCTCACATAGTCATCAAACAAATGTATGAAATTAATAAAACTACACGACCAGATTTGTTATATGAACAAATGGACGCAACCCAAATGACATATGCAAATGAGAAGTTTAGCGTTGTTCTGGATAAAGGCACGCTTGATGCATTAATGCCAGATGTAAAAGATGGAACAGTAACAACAGTGGATAAATATTTTCAAGTAAAGATATTATTACCATTGTATATATTTGATGTACCAACAAACACATATTTATGACATTCTAAATTTTAGGAAATCTCCAGAGTTTTACGCAATGGTGGCAGATACATATGCATCTCGTTACTACAGGAGCATATTCTTCGAAAAATTCTTTCTTACTTCCCAACAGCAGGATTTATGCTTCGTATAGCGCGATGTCATGAAGCCGAGTCAAAAGCTCGCATAGAAGAAGGCAATTCAATTCCTGTCTTTGTAGTTATCGCTACAAAATTCACAAAATTACCACAAACAGTATGTCCACTGATATTTACTATCGATGCTGTATAATACAATGTCAAAAGTTAAACTTTGCTTATTTTTGTAGTACTTTTCTACTCTTAATAGGTTCTAGAAATTGCATTAGTTGATGGTCCACCTGAACGATTATCTTCTACAAATGACATGATATCAGCTATATTATCGGCTCAACAGTCAGCTTTAGTATGTAATAGTCTTCATAAAAGAAGTGTTGCGGACATCGGTGAAATATCATTAGATCTACATCGTCCAGGGGACAAACACCCTAGATATACAGTATACATTTTAGATCAACCTCGAGTTAGGGGAGCAAAGACATATGCTGCATTCATAGTACCACAGGGAAAGTATGTTTGTCTGTGCTATTACATTGTAACTGGACAAAACCCATTTTTAAACAAATTTTAAATAATTCTCTCGTATATTCTTTACAGTGAAACTGATTGGTTATTCAGCACAAAAGAAGGACGACAACAAGTTCTTAAAAGTGCAGAACGTGATAGACTTGCAATTGTTACTCTGCACAGGAAACATAATTTTGAAAGTTGGGATGCCGTAAAAAGTGAACTTGCAGATTGTATTCGTAATTTAGCACCATCGGGTTTATGTGGCAAAAGCGACATCCCATTTCTTTCATTGGGTTCTGATGTTGGAGTACGAACTACGTGTTTCGAAGGAAACAGTGACATTAGTGGACCTTTCGTCATTGAGGAAGTAGAGAAGGATGGTCATGAATTCAGAAGGCTTGTTTTTTTAAATAATCCATATGTAATACAAAGTGAAGCTCGTCTTAAGCAAGGTTTTTCAAATTTAATAATGTTTATAACATAATAGCAATTGTAAAAGGGTGCTTAATTGTACATAGATCTAATGTGGATTTCTTTTGTTAGCAAAGTCCAGACGCGGAAAAGCAAAAAGAATTGTCGACCCTGGCTTTTTGGCTTGTGAACACCACATATACATGAGCGTTGGTGTAAATGCTGTCATAGATCATAGAAATTGTGATGAAATAATGATAGTAGGACTTGGCGGTGGTAGTCTTTGTACATTTCTCCATCATTGCTTTCCAAAAGTAAGTACTTTTTTCTCAATTTCTTTTATTATTACATAAAATGAAATGCAACTTAAATCCGTAGTTACGAATCACTGCGGTCGAAATAGATGCAGCAATGCTGAAAATGGCAGTTAATTATTTTGGCCTCATATTGGATGATAGAATGAAAGTAGTTATTGTCGATGGTATTCAATTCATTAAAGAAGCAGCACTAAAAGAGAAAAAATACAAAACTATTCTTTTCGACGTGGACAGCAAAGATACGACTATTGGAATGAGTTGTCCACCGAAACAATTTCTAGACATGACTGTGTTGAAAGCTGTGTCAATGTGTTTAGAAGATAATGGGTTGTTTCTTTTAAATTTAGTCAGTAGAGACAAACTTCTCAAGCAAAGAGCAAAAGATGATTTGAAATCAATTTTCAAATTCATGGGATGTTACGCCGTACAAGATGAAGTTAATGAGATTATCATGTGTTCTGTACATGAAAATGATGAGAAGGAATGGAGACTAAAATTGAAAGCTGCTGCAGTTGGTTTAAACGAGCAAGCTTTTACGAGAAAATTATTAACCGCGGAAGAGGCATTTGATGTTTCTTCACTTCTAGAAAGTGTTTCCATAGAGCCCTAACGTCAATTCTGACGATTGTAACACTATTCAATGTAAAAAATAACTAAGAATTTGCCATTTTCCAAATTGTATTAAATCGATGAAACTACATTTATTTCATTAACGTGAATTACAGATCAAGATATGTATAGTACTACAGGCAAAGGTTATTCAGTGACCTGCCTCTTTTAATTACTCACCTTCTCACACTAGAGTACTCTCCGCCTTATATTTGAACCTATAAAAAACTCGTTGCATTCTTCGGTCTACAAATCATTAGAGGAAAAGTACCAAAACTGCCTTATCATCGTTTTGTGACATTCTTTTACAAACGGACAAAGTGAGTTTTCTTTAACGAGAAGAATACAGCCAACATTTTACAATCTATTAGCAAGTAACTTTTTACGCGCATGATAATATACGTTTCAATACAAATTACTGTACCCGGAACAGGTTAACGTTGTTCCCAATAAAATTGATTTTCTCTTGCGCAGCAAAAGTAATTTGCGAGTAGATTTTTTGTAGTCCTCAAAGGGGAAAATATGCCAGTTTATCATGCCCACTTCAATTTTGGGAGTTTTCCTCCATTATTTCAAAAGCTAAAAGAGAACAAGGATATGCGATGTACACGCCGACACATTTGGCAACTTTATTTTCTCCACTTTTTACGAGCTCCCTTGACACAATACTCATTCCTCGTCTAGATCATTTACACACACCCGCGTTACTCTACATTCACAAACGCGACAAATATAAATTTCATTCTCTCCCAGTGAGAAGAAACGAACGCAAATAAATCAATGGCCTCGATCTTATAAATAACCTCACAATAATTGACTATATAATTACGTTCGTGCAAAAATTGTGACACGCTAATATTAACACGCAAGCAAATCTCGCGTATGAATATTTACCGCGTGCAAAGTCGACATTCTCATCGATATGTCTAAAGTTTCTTTGTTACGCGTTACAAATCAATTTTCGACTCGGCAACATTTGATTCACCGCGGAATTCAAGCACTACATCTGCCCATGAGAACAAAATCGTACCTTCGACACCATAGACTTATACCCATAGACCGAGCGTTCTGTCAGAAGCGTTGAAGACAACATGAAACGAGAGAGCAATACTGGGAGTGAGCCTGTCTCTGTCTAAAAGGAGCGTTGGTGGGGTGAATAAGAAAAAAAGGAGAAGAACATACGTTATGCGTATAAACATTTAAACGTACAGTAAAACCTGTTTTTGTGCGGGGGATAGGGACCGCATAAAAGAAATCGCACACAAAAAAAATATCGCGTAAATTCATAAGGTTTTCGTTTGCAACACATTTTAAAAAAACTTTTTTTATGCGGTAAATGGAAAAATCGCACATAAAAAATCGCATAAAAGAAAACCGCACAAAAAAGGACCGCATAAAAACAGGTCTTACTGTATATGAACGTATACTCGCGTTTAAACGTTGCTCTTCTCCTTTTTTCCTTATTCCCTCCACCAACGCTCCTGTTAGACAGAGACAGGCTCACTCCCAGTATTGCTCTCTCGTTTCATGTTGTCTTCAACGCTTCTCATAGAACGCTCGGTCTATGAGTATAAGTCTATGTTCGACACACACGTCGTCAACAGCGTATCCTTCCTTCAGACATCAAGCTCGACAGTCTTACGTTAAGTAACATTAAATCATATGTGAAATCGATGAAACGCCCTCCTGATGCCAGGCGATATCCACGGACCGTACCTGCCATTTTATATTTACATGACTTTTGAAAAGTTAATTCTACCTAATAAGAGCAGAGATAATTCTACACGGATTCGTCGAAGCTGGTACACTCTCTCTTCTGTATGTACACGATAAGACGATTAAAGCACGGCTTCGGCTTAATTCATAAATCCATTTTTAAAAGGAGAACAAACAAATCTACATTCTCGCACTAAATATTATCGACTAGGAGAGTAAAATAATTAGAAAAACAAAACCAAGCAAAAAAAAAAAAAAAAAAAAAAGAAACTGGCGTACCGACGTTTATAAATTCTCGGAGGCGATACGTTATACAGTAATGTTCAGCGCAGTCCCGCTATATTGACAATTCATCTTATCTCGAATTATATATTATATATATATATATTTATGTATATATATGTACACACGCGTGTCGATCACCAACAAATGCACGTCTATCCTCCACGACAAGAACGATCGACTAAAATCGTGAGCATTGAAAATACACAATTTGCATGCCCATTTATAATTTCATTCTCCCGTCGATCCTGTGCCACTCCGCGTAATAATCATGCACACGCGATTATTACGTACCACCTTACTTGTTTATAGCCGTTTGTGACTTAAGATCCTCATACAAAGTATATCGCGCAAAATAATAAATAGAACGTACTACTGGAAATGGATCAGTCGTGTCAAGAGTGTTTCGTTGCATGCTTACGGTGTTTCGAACGGTTTTCAAAAGATACGAAGAATAAAAAAGAAGCAACTTCATACTTTAGTGACGTTCTTCGAGCAGGACACGTGGAAATAAATCTCCGGCCGTAATTACGACCGAATAAATAATCTTTAACTCCCGTATTGCGTAACAGTCTTGACGATCTGAGCAACAAAATATATATCGCGTCTCGGTATCGTTTGAAAAATAAATTATCGAGAGAAATAAATAAACCGAGCTTATTACACGGCCCCTAAAGCTCTAACTCTAAACTATCCACTGTCCGTTCACGTTGCCCGTTCTCTGAATTTCCTTAACACCAGATTCACGGCGCTCTTTTTATAAGCGCAATTTTCATTTTAACAGATTGTTGTCGGGACACGTGAAAACACGTTTTTCGCAAACTGCGATTAGAGCACGGGTCACGTAGTTATACGTTTTTTTATAGATGCGGGTAGAATGAGGGAAATAAAGCTACACGGGTCCCTAATGCTTGTTGCAAATTCACGCACATTTTTAGACACGACCGTAAAGGGAGTGATTTATTTAAAAAATTACCCACTCTCACGGATAAGCCATCGGCACAAAACGGCCGACCGCAATGCGTTAAACGCGTCGAGTCGACAAACTTCCGTAAATCCGGTGCTAATGGCGAGTCAGAGTTTAATCGGTGAAAGAAATCGGTACCCGACAACGAAACACAATTGAATTAAACAAGCGAGCTCTAAATGGGCGTACCCCTAAGCTTACAGTTAATACTCGCGAGTCGAACGGATTCTCGAGAGGAAAATGCGCGATCGCGATAATGGCAATGGCGCGTACGCGGTAAAAATGAAACTTAA
The DNA here is from genome assembly GCA_944319695.1 of Tiphia femorata. Taxonomy (NCBI): domain Eukaryota; kingdom Metazoa; phylum Arthropoda; class Insecta; order Hymenoptera; family Tiphiidae; genus Tiphia; species Tiphia femorata. Next base: position 12,227,995 of record OX090902.1, read on the forward strand.
AAAGAAGAAAACCAAGTCGGAACTCTAAGAAGTGGCTCAAAAGCGATTGCTAGAGGAAGTTAGTACGCGCGCGCCGTGGCGCGAATTACGAATTGTAAATACGATCGACGATCTATCTAACGACGAGCCTACAACGATCTAGAAAACTCACGCGATCCGGGCCCGCTTTCTTGGTGGCCGTGCGCGAATTACGAATTGTAATACGATCGACGATCTATCTAACGACGAACCTACAACGATCTACAAAATATACGCGATCGGGGCTCGACGCCTCGAGACTTGGCCGACGATTACAATTATCATACACGTCTATATCTCAGTAGTTACTTTGTAATCTTTAAATGCACATTAAGTAGTAGGACAGGTTTAGATTAGAGTTTCGTCAATCGATGAAATCGCTCATCCTTTCATTCATCTTCCTCCACGACACAAGTCCCACTTTCTTTCTCTCTTCTAGAGCTTCTCATCCTCCAAATGCTCCTCGCAGGGAGTAGTCTCGTAAGTCGCAAGGAGCATAGTATCACAGTGCGGTTTCTTATTTCTTTTTCGTTACAACCAAGTAAAATGCTCGCACGATCGCTCGAATCTCAGAATAGTTTCGCCGTGGATCACGATGAAGCATCGGGGAAGGAGAGAAAGAGAATCGGTGATTAACGCGCAAGAGAGAGAGAGAGACCTTCTCATAAATACTCTTCCATTTCACTCTCTTGACCTTCTCTTTCTCTCTCTACCACGTTAGACATAATCGTAGGAAAATAAATGATGCTTCGGAACATAGGTGAGAGGGTAAAAACGGGACTAGGGACTTCTGGTTACTTTACGTTCGCGGAAGACAGGCCAGGAGATAGTGAACGAAGGACAAATTGGAACATCCTGCGGAAGTACAGCAAGGATTAGTAACCGAAGAATCATTGACCACATTTCGCAGACGTGTCCACGCCCTCCTTTCATTGTGCTCGGTTTGAAAATCATCGATCACCGAATCAACAGATGAATCGTCGTTTTGGTTTGACTTCGTTTCAGACACGGATTAGCTAAGGGATGGATGCGACTGAGGAGGTCCAAGATAAAGTAAAATCCACGTAAAACGATCCTGCTGATCTTTCTACCAAGAGCGAAGCTTATCGCGAATCCGACGCACATTGTTCCGCGAATTGTTCCACAAGGAAGCATGGCCGGACGATTCTAATACTTCTTCAATCTTCATATTAGATATTTTTGCGCGAATCAACGATGTGCCTTTTCGATCACTTTTCACTCCTCTCGTGTCTCTCTAATCGAGTTAACAATTACGAACCTAGGTGGTTCGACGGCTCCCGATCCGATTACTAATTAACATTCTTACTCGCAACCAATAAACTCGCGACTCTTTATGACTCTTCGTTTCTTTGGTAATGGTATGTATTCGAGAAAAGTGAAATCGAACGGACCCTAAATTGGATCTATTGTCAGTCGTAGCTCACGGTTCGGTGAACTAAGGTGGTACCAGGCTGGCACCACCGTTCAAACCCTGCCCATTCTTCTTCCGACTCTCTTATTACACCGGCGATCCGATAGCTTAACGTAACCAGGCGCAACTCCGTTTTCGCCTCGTCAACCGCAACAGTACCGAGTAACTCGGTTCTGCTCGTAGAGACGATCAACGTATTCAATCCGTCGTTTCCTCGTTACAATGGAAACGGACGACGACTCGTGCTCATCACGAGAATCAATCGTTTGCTGCGTCCAGTAGAATGCTGGGAGCTTCCTTGCCCCTACCTTGCCTCTTTCCTCTCTAGCGAGACATTCGATAGCTCTGAAAACGTTCAGCACAGTTATACCCCGCTGAAGATCCTTGGCAATGTGAGCTGTTCAATTGTCTTTTGGAAACAGTTGCCGAAGCGACTAGCCGAGAAGCGTGAAAGCATGAGGAGAGTGGCCAGGAAACTGGTCATACTTATACGTCTTACGAACTTCGCACAGCCTTACTATCGTTTGATCCTAATCGAGCGAACATAAAGTTCCTGGTAATCTCCTACGATCGGTTTTCTACGCTCGATTTGCTCTCTTTGCGGTTCCTTTCGAGCGTCCTCTACATTTTACATTCCTAGAGTCAGCTCAACTAACGAGAACTAGGGAGTCCTCGACCTGGCAGCGATACAACGGAGCGTCACCCAGTCTAAGCTTCCGAGCAGACCGAAAAAGTCGATCTCTACGAAACCTGGATCGAATCTCGCGTCAGTCTACTTGAATCTACTTCAATCAGAAAAGCTTCCTCACCATCTTCTTAAGTCCCGTGCTCTTCTTCTCCTTCTTACCCGAATTCGGCGTCGCGCTGCCGCTTCTCGACTCGTCGCTCTCTTCCACGAGGCCATTCGTAGTGGTGGCACCGTTCGCACCTTGGCCCACCTCCGAAAAGCTCTTCAAACTCGTGGGACTCTCTTGGCGCGACAAGTCGCTCGAATTGGCCGAGCACGCCTCAAAGTTCACCTGGTCCCTGTTAGACGACAATTTCCTCTTTCTTCTGGAGACCAGCGCTGTCTTCATGAAGGACGGCGAGCTCAGTCTGGCACTCTTGAGAATGCCACTAGTCTTGGAGGATCCGTTCTTCGAGGTCTCCACTCTACGCTCGCTCCCTGCTACGCTACTCGATCCGTCCACGTTGGTCGACGAAGAATTCGTCTCACTGAGCTCGTCCGCCTGAGTACTCAAATCCAATTGTCTCTCAGACTCGGTCTCTCTTTGCCCAGGCGAGCACAGCTCGATTCTCTCCACGTAACCTTCGTAGAAGCCTACCGTCGAGTCGGACGCGGAGGTTAATATTATTTGAGTTTCCAGATCGTCGCATTTCGGGGGCTCGATCGCCGATGCTCTTCTAGATGGAATGTTCATCGGTTCGGTGGGCACGTTCAACACGCTCTTGTAACGAGCTATCTCTCGTTTAGCTTCGTTTTTTAAAGACACGCTTAGACCACCGCTACCCCCCGAGTTCGTCTCTCTTTTCCGTTTCTTCTTTCTCTCCTTCTTCGTGTCCTGGCACCTATCGTCGATCATCAACTCGCGATACGAACCTACAATGTGCGAGGCGATCTCGCTCGGTCGACGCTTCTTCGTCTTCTTGGAGTTTCCAGAAAAATTCTCCGAGCTCTTGCGGCGCACCGTTCCTTTTCGAACTGTGGCTTGTTCCTCCTCCTCGTCCTCGAACTCGACGTTACGTCGACAATAAGAGAGAATCAGAATGACTATGACTACCTGGAGGCTGATGAGCAGCGCGTACTGGCCTATCGCCGAGATTCTACCTCGCCAACTGTCTCGGTCGTAGAGCAAGCTCTCCACGGATTTTGATAGAATGGCAATCTCGTCTCTGAGCGCTGCGATTTCTTCCACTCTCTTCGTTTCTCTCTCCTCGCCCTTCCGCGACTCCTCGCCCATCGCCGAAATCGCACGTTCCAACGACCTCTGCATTTCCTCTACCTGCTTCTTGTAGCGGCGACTCAGCTCCTCCAGATACTGTCCGCTTAGTGACATGTTCCTCTCAAGTGCCTGAAAAAATAAATGCAATAATATACGAGGTAGAAATAGATCTACGAAAAGCGAAATTTATTTATCGATGATTTACCTTTATTCTATTGGACAGTCTGAGAAAGACGGACTCTTTTTGTTGAGGGGTAGTGCTAGCCGTAGGCTGCATAGTCGTTGCGCTATTGGCGTGCCCATTCTGAAGATTCACCGTGTCACCTTCGAAATCGGAGAGCAAGTCGAAAGCCAAGTGGTCTTGCGAAGATATCTTGGCCTCCTGTTCTCCTATGTCGAGCTTTCCTTGTTTCACCTCTTGATCCACCTGATCTAGCTTATCTATTTTATTCTGAAGACTAGGATCAAAGTATTCGTCCGTTCCGGTGTTCTCCACGGCCTCCTGAGTGTCGGAAGTCACCGTTGGAACGTTACCCGCTCTAGGTATGGACTCTGTAGTCGCTCTGACGACTATAGGTTCCTCGTCTATCTTCAAGGAAGGCGTTGGCACGCTCGTAGTTGGTGGAATAGTCGTGGTCACTTCGGCCTGGAAGCCATCGGCCTTCAGCTCCTTGCTAGGTTCAACATTGGGACCGGTGAAGTCTTTCTTCAAGTCTTCCTTATTCAGAGTTTTCGTAGGTTTGATTTGCAGGGCCAAGTTCTCGTTACTCGCGAGCGCGTCAATCGTTGTAGCAGGTGGTACTGCGTTTTCATCGCCAGAAGATTCCTGAGGTCTTCTACGATGCTCTCGGTTGAGAGCGGTCTTGCACGCTGAGCTCGAAGAATCCATGTTGCAGTCGGTAGTGGATTGTCGATGATTAGCTAATATCTCGACAGTCTGATCCGCGGTCCTTGTAGCGACAATGTCCTCTTTACCAGTCACATTTTCCGAGCCGTTCGCCGGAATCTCGTAGCTCGTGTTCATGACCACTTTACGCTCTTTCGTGGCAAGAACGTTGCAGAGCGCGACGATGTACTCAGACTTGAATAGAGACGCTAGGAAGGTGGCCTGAAGGTTCACCACAGTCTCGCCTTTTCTTTCCTCATCGTCTTCCTCATCGTCCTTCCAACTCTCCCTAATGTCTACACCCTGGATACCGCATAGATCACTGTGCCTCAATGTCCTGTTAATCATATCGTTCCTCAGCAATTCCTCCAGCTGCTGATCCCTGCAGCTGACCAACTGAAAGACCTTAGCGAACTTCTGATCGGAACAGTTGCCACACAGGATGGTGTACCGCGGCGTGGTGCAGCTGTTGTAAGAATTTTCAAGGATACCACCACTGTCGATGCTCCTCTGTATATTAGTGATATTGTTGCCGGATAGGTCGCTCGACTTCACCAAAACCTCAGCGGCCTTCTTCACAATGCTCAGCACCGCATCCCTCGCGCTACCAAAGAGATTCCTAGGTGGTTCACCATCGCTCTCCGCGTCGATGATCAACTCCTCCTCGTCACTGTCCTCTTCCTCGTCATCCGCGTCCGCGCTGATCTCCCTCGTCACTTGATTCTCCGTTTCGGTCTCCAGGACCTCGAACTCGCTGGTGCCGTACGCGCGAAACAACGAGATGGGACAAAAGTGTTCGGAGCCGTGGTGCGAGTGAACCTCAACCTTGATGAACTTTCCGAACAGGTGAGGATGAAGCGTGAAGCTCTGAATGTCCTTCTCGTCCTTAGCCGTAAACTGACCGACCGGACTCCAATCTCTAGTAGGAAAACGATCGCTCACGAAGACGGAGAACACTTTGGGCGAGGAGCTGAACAGCTCGAAGTTCGCTAGTTCGATTTTCTTCGCTTGGATCGCCTCGCAGAGTTCAACCACGAACCAAATCCGGGACGTGCACGTGTTCAACATGTATTCGTCCCTCGTGGAGACCAGAACGCTTTTGGCGCTGCGGGCTTCAGGGTTCACGGCTACTATTTTTGCACCGCAGTCCGGTGAAGCGTAATTTTTCGAGCGCACCTTCATCCCACCGACGCTTCGCCCCGGGGCTCCTGGATTTTGAACTGAAGCGTTCGGATGGGCTGCAAATAAGAGAACGAGAGATTACTTGGTGAGAATTTCTCAGGTGACACTAGGGCTCCACGATCTTGATTTAACCTAATCTTACGAATCGAAACCGTATAAAATAATATACCGAAGCTTCTCTCCATGATTTCTATGGCTACGTGGATAACCATTTCTTCATTACTAGACACCTAAGTCGATTCTAAATAGAAACTAACTCTAGCTCAACTACATTTAAATCTGGCGTGGATCTAACACTTACTTTTCTTCTTTTCGGCCTCCTCCAACCTCTTCTGCGCCCACTCACTGAACGAGGGTATGTCCTCGTGAGGATCAGTGGGACCGGAAGCGACCAAACCGTCGAGGATCACCGCGGATGCAGCCTCCTCACGGTCTCCACCTACCAATCGAGCCCTGGCCGCGCTGTCGTTCAACTCAGGCGCGGCCGACAGACCATCTTCGACCTTTGGAATCTCTTGCTGATTCGCCAAGGTCCCTTGTCCACCAACGATGTCCTCCTCTGGTTGAAGATCGCCCGCTGTCTCCGTAGCGACCTTCTGCTCCGCTCTAACCACCACCACGACTTCCGGGACAACCTCCTGATCGTCCACGAGGGGTTTGTGGTGCGGTAGGACGAACTGGTCCCCTCCATCGCCCGAACCGTCCGTAACATTGGGCCGATCAGTCGTCTCGTCGAGTATTGGTGGCGCTGGAATTTGTGTGGTCGGGGTCGCGGTATCCTGTTGTATCCTTTGCTCTTGCTGATGCCTGGAGACCGTGGCCGATGCCACTGGAGTACTCAAGTTCTTCGAACCTGGTGTCGGCCTTGGTCGAAATTGGTCAGAATTAATATGCGGTTCGGCTAGGCTCTGCAATTCGGCAGCTGCGGTGTCCACCAGAGTTAGAACGACGGCTTGGCCAGTTTCAGAGATTCTGAGAACAAGGAAAAATGTAATCTAATAAATTTGTTAATACAATAGTCGAACTAGCTGATACGCGAAGTAGTGGATACGAAGTTCGGTTTTGGTATTACGAGAACAGTTGACGTTTGAATTATAAAGTAGGATGAATGGATCTTGGTCCTTCGTAAACAAAGTTAGTGGTAACGGGGCACGCGTCAAGACCCCAAATCCAATAGTTTGTTTTCAACTGTGAAGCGTACACGAAACATGGACGTCTTGAAGGAGCCGAGTGGCTAACTAGCTTAGTGTTCTCTGTGATTAAAGGGAAATATCCTGCAGATATGGCGGTGTCTTGTGTAGATTGGACAAGCAGTTCGTTCTTCTTTATTTTTATCTTACCTTTTTACGCAATTTTATTTTATCATGTCTGGGTGCGCATCGTCGATTCCGACGAGGTGCCTCAAACGCGTAAGATTAAGATAAGCGTATCGCGAATGCTTTTGGATGCATAGAATTTTTTAGCGAAGGTCTTATGACGATGCACGTGCCCCGTAAATATGAATTATCGCGATTCACCGCGACGTGGCGCGCATACGTGGTCGTGAACAATTTTACGAGTACCCGGTAGCACGCGCATCTTTATTATCTTTTCATTAAAACAAAATCTCCGTGGCGGAACTACGCGCGTCAAGTAAATGAAACAATACAGAGCGAATGTAGCGAGCGCGACAACTGTGCAAACATTATGCACAAACGCGCGAGAGAAACCAAGAAACCCTATCGTGAAAACATTACAATATTTTTTTAGCCTGGAGAGACACGCTTCCAAACAACTCATAATTGAAACACTGCTTTTATGTGCATTGTTTAACAGCACCTCGGAGAATCAACCTTTCATGGATATTTTCACGACTAGCACCCCACGCGCATTTTTTCTTCCCAACTTTTGTCCACCAGAATTGATTTCACTAGTAAAAAGCTAAATTCGTCAATGTCTACGGGGTACTTTGTCACGGTAAAAGTAAAATCGAAACGTTGTAAAGTGGCGTCGAAAATCGTTACTAGAATTGATTTTCTCCCACCTGCGACAACTCTACCTCAAATGCTATCAGCAATTACACTATCAGATAAAAGTGTGGTTTCAGTATCGAACAAAGAATTTCTCACATTAATCATTTGCGATCGGCATACGAAATAACAGATGCGCATAAAAAAACAAGATCCACGGCGACACCTACTTCTGCGGCGGCACCGATCGCATAGGGTTAAAAAACTGAAAAAGAAATTCACGGTATCACCAAGCAATGCGTCTTTACGACACCTATGAAACACAGCTTTCCAATCAATCGCTTTCTCTGAATCCTTCGGAGTGACAAAGACTCACAACTTACAATTAGCAAACTTAATCGTTAACACTAAATCTATCGAAGATTCTTCCACATGGAAATTCCCCTTATTGGCCGGTCATTTGTACCAGTTTTGGTAGGTTCAGCGTTAACCCTTTCGCGAGCAATTTTTTTGAATAATGGTATTCACAATTATGGTGTATAATAAGCTCAGTTTACCTTAATAAAATTAAACAATGTACATGAACCATTAGATCATCGGTATTCAAGATATACAAGGTAGTAAACTAATAAGAGATTTGTTAACAAATATTTTACAAATCAAATATAATACTTACTTTACTAAAATAACCGGTTCTCATAACTTAGAAATAAATGTCAAATAAGAATGCACAGTGACAGAACAGCAGTAAGAAACGAAATACGTGTATGTCAACTTTTCCGCCTAGTAACAAGGTTATGGCAAGGTTTTAGGTCGGTAAAACGGTTTCTTTTGATAAAAAACATTTTCATAATGTTTCAAGAGATACCAGTCTAAATTTGATATAGGAATTCTGATTCTTAGTGACTTTTATCGTTGCATTCGTGTACTGGGAAGCTCGCTTCCCACGGCTCACGAAAGGGTTAAGACAGCCGGCTTCGATGAAATTCTGGGCAACGAAAGTGTCTCCAGTATTGCTCGTTTCTCACCGATCGTAGAGGCACGCTGGGACGCACCAGAGGGCCGCGACCACCGCGAGGTAAAGCGCGGCAGCTTGCAAGAGGTGCTTGGGCTGTCCACCGCAATCGTCGACCCAGGTGAGAGGACATCCGGCGGGCTCCTTAGCAATGGCCTTGCCCATGTCCTTGGTGGTGCGTAACACGCACGACGGTCACCACTTAATCGTTGCTCTACCACCGCCCCGTCTCATCGCAGTCCATCTCTCTATCATCCTCCCTCCCACGATCCTCTTCTTTTTTCCAGTCTGACCTGGTAACGCCACCGCGACGCGCGACACTAGCTCACCTTTCAACTTCGCCCGGCTCTCAGTCCGCGAACCCAAGGTCCAATCCTTCGTGTCTTATGAGATTCACGAATACGAGTATCGAACGGTAAATGTCAGGCCTTGAATTGTCCTAGGCGCGATTCACCCTGGCCGGTATGGAATTTTAATACTTGGAACTTTGAAGCATGTATTTCAGTTTAGGCTGCTTCTACGCGCTGAAATGGCGCGATCGATCTTTGAAAGAATGTCGCGTGAAGTTGAGGAAGATTCCAATTAAATAGACGAAGTGAGAATTGTTCACTGGTACGATCGTCATGGGCGAAAGAGGACTTTCGTCGGATTGTTAAGTTTCGGATTATAATGACATTATTGGGCATTGATCGAGAGACATATTCGAAGGACGAGTTCAATGAAAATTATCGAAGGAGGTTTTTTAACGAGGATTTTCACATTTTCTCTTTTCACAGTTTTATCACGGTTTCGCTAATAAGTTACCGTACACTTGACCGCTTCGTCGTGCACTGACGCCTCGTAAGAAATTGCCGATAAGAAACTAGCATAGAAATAATCCATACACCGCACCGTGTCGTATTACCGGTCCTAGTAATGATCCTCGCCGCCTGGATGATTAGAAAGTACCCGGAGGTGCTTGCTCCTCGGTGCTCGTGAATTTATCACCGCTGCTCGCGCACCTTGGAAAAATCACGGACAATCGGCTACGAGGAACGAAAGAGGATCGATAAGAGAGAATTAATGCACAGCTCGGCAATGGATAATTAATAAACAGAGAAATCCAAGAGGAGTTAATAGATCGTTCGAGAAGACCTAACTTTCCAATCGAGTGTCACGGGTCACTTCACAGTAAATCGAGCTTCGAACGATGCGTTGGCCGTCGCTTATTATTAGCGTGTAGAAGATAACCAACAACAACAAAAAACGAACAAACAAATTGTCAGTTAATTATAATGTTTTTCTCTCGGCCACGAGTAACGACTTTGAAATCATACGAGTTCAATACCACGCTCGAGAGCCGATAAGACATCGAATAGTGACGATCGTTTACTGGAAATTGTAGATTCTTCTCAACTACTTCGGCAACGAGCCGATGATTATTAATAACAGTTCGACGAGTATCACGATTGCCGATAACTCGATATTTACGATCGACTTCTAACACGTCGTCCTACGACAGTGAGCGATTCCAACGTTGCACGACTACCTTCCACTGGCCGCGACCAACACGCGCGACTGGTCGCTGTGAACGCGCCTTTAGAGGGACCAAGCAAGCAACCATGAATGGTAAAAGAGTCGTCGATAGTTTCACGGTCTGCCGGGTTCTGATCAATGGGCGATCCGGCCTGTGCGGGAAAACTAGTCGGTAGACTGCACCAGAGGCAGAGTAACTCGGGCTGCTGTCCCTTCTCGGATTTATTTATGTAAAACCCTGCGCTGAATAATTGAAATTCTCTGGAACGGCTCGCTAGCTTTAGCTCGCGTTCGTTTCGCGAGCTGCCTCTGGACCAGAGTGGATGAGGAAATTTTAATGGAAACACGGGAACAATTGTTGTTTCAATAAGTGTTTCACCGTTGATACGATGGATCTTAAGTGGTTTGACAAGCAATGTCGTTGCTTCTTTTTCTTTCTTTATTTATATATAATATTTCGTTCATTCGTAGAGGTTCGTACTACATTGATATATACTCAATTGATGATTCCTTTTCTTCGTAGCGAACGTTCGCTGGGATTGCTACATCTAAATTCGACCAAATGCCAAAGTTTTCGAAATTTCCCGTTCGCGATGATACCCTTGACGATAAGTTCGATGAAATAGAAACATTAAGAATACGCTTACAAATGTTTCTTTTTTATAAGTGCAAAGCTTCCACTTTCGTAAAGCCAGGACTGACGAAGCCTAACTCCAGAATAACACAGTGGAAAAATGCACGTGTGGTTGGTACGGAAGGCAACTTGTGACTTCCTCAAATATAGGCCTTCCCTAGAATTAGATCGATCACTCATTCAACGATCTAATACGATTAATCCGCTCATTTCGACGATACAATCAAGCGCAAATTTGCCACGATTACAATAATCAAGTGGAGCACTCGACATAGTCGTTATTAATACATTGCAATCGGGTGTTTTGTGCCGCCGAATTATGCCTGGAGCGAGTAAGTTTTTGAAAAATGTGCGTGCATTTGCAACGACAAACATTAGTAAGCCGTGTAGCTTTATGTCCCACATTCTACCACCCCCCATCTGTACACTAGGGGGCAGGGCCAACCCCCTCAGAATCGGCGAGTGCTCGCGCTTCGCGCTCGCCTTACCGGGTGCTGAAAAGCTTCGCTTTCTGCAATAGGCACGACCGCGGCACTCGCACTTCGCGCTCACCCACGAATTTCAAACTGTTTCGAAATTATGGAAAATTCAAGTGTTGAGATATTAAACTATGGGACAGAGTCTTCTGCGCTTTTGCTTCGCCCACGAAATGCAGCATTTCTGTGATAGGCGTAAGTGAAGTTCAGAATACGCGCTCGCACAAGGGATTCGAAGATAAAATTAATATTTCCATACTTGAATTTCCCACAATTTCAAAACGGTTGAAGATGGCCATACATAAAGTTTCGCTTTATACTGTACTTATATGACTGTATACTCGATGTGCATGCCAAATTTTGTTCGGATCCGTTGAGTCGTTTTGTCCGAATACTGGATTAAAGATTTGAATTAGCCGCCATTTTGGTTTCGGCCAATCAAGAAATTTGAAAATTTCCAGTAATTGTCATTGCATATACGTGTACATGTATATGTCAAGTTTTATCGGGATCCAATGAATAGTACCAAAGATATGAATTTTTCGATATCTGAATTTGCCGCCATTTTGTACCGGTTCAAGATAACAGCTCACAAATGTTAATCTCAACTCACAGTGGTACAATTGATTTTTCTGCAAAAATTGATCCTGACAGGTTCAGCCGTTTTTCCAAAATCGAGGACACACACACACACACGCGCACGCACACACACAAACGGTTTTCAGAATGCCGATTGCATAAGTCACTCCCTTTACGGTCGTGCCTAGAAACGTATTTTCACGTGTCCCAGCAACAATGCGTTAAAAGCTTCAATCGACAATTTCTAATAACAAATCCAATTTCCAAAAGTGCCAGCTCCAATCTCTGCTTGAGTCAGGGAGCAGCAGACGCGCGCGTTATAACGCGCGACGAAACGCGTTGGTCGGTGGCCCCTCGTAATTTCTGCGCCGCGCATCGGCCCAACAATTAACGATGATTCATGAGACTCGCAGAGCGTCGCGTGTAATTCGGCCGCATTGTAAACGTTCCGCGCGACTATTGGCACCGCTACCGGCTTTGGCGCCGTCAACGCAAAATCGCGTGACCGTCCGCACCACGCACGAGATCCCATAGTGCATCGATTTTCACCGGTCCATCGATTCGACAATTTAATTTCCCCTGGAAATTCCATTCTATCTCGCGCGAGAGTGAGAAGAAGCGTCGAGGACCCATCGGTTACATCGACCGGGAGCGCGTCGAACGCGCGAGCTATGTGCTCCGAATCGTGAAGCTATCACGATCGCTAGATCAACGAGCTCGTTGGGTTTCGCGTATATCTGCGCTTCGCTGATTTACGAGACTCAATTTTTATCCTTTTTTCCACGAATCCCACAATGGACACGTTTCGTTCTGAAAATCACCGCGGCACGAATTGCTTTGAAAATTACCGAGGTAAATACGAACTATTTTTAGCCTCGGGTGACTCGTGACTGGTAGGAGCATCGAGGAGTTCTTACATCTGAGTTCGGCTTTATTGACGTTTTTAAATGTGAAAACGATTTTCGTGCGTGTTTGTGGCATAGAGGGATAGAGTAGGACGCGCGCACCGAGAAAGAAACGAGAGAGGTAAAACGATTTCAATTTATTTACACCCTGAAAGCTAGTTCCTTAAGAGCGACGGGCTGAATTTATAATGCATCGCAAATAAAATATCATGTTCGTGAGTAGACAAGCCATGGCAGATAGCAGAAAGAATATAAAATATAAGGAAACATGGAAACATAAGCGATATCAAAAACCGAGAAAGAAAACAGAGGAGATGGACGAGAGAGAGAGGGAGAGAGACAGAGAGAAATTTGTCAAATTACAATGAACGCTTCGGAAAGGCCTGGTACGGATCGTGCTCAAAGATCGAGCTAGGTTTATTGAATTCATCTACGCTCGCATGAAGCGCCCAAGGAGAAAGGATCGGAGACAGGAAGAGGCGAAGAAAGAAGCGAGAGGAATTCGATACGCGCGGCCAATGAATCCAAAGGAAATTCGACGCCACCGTTTGCAACGACGAGGGGTACAAACGAAGTCAACAAACGGCAATATGATAACGTCACGGCGAGCTGTGTCAATAGAATCGAACGGATGAGAGGCCATCGTGGTACGTTTGTGAAACAATAGTCCATGGATGCTTGTTACCACCTAACGAGCCGTATTTGTCTCGCGACTCTGCGTTTCTTAAGCCTCGGGGTACGCGAAGCAAGTCCATTACTCGCTAGCTGCCTTCTTTTCCGTCTAACTAGTGAGATTGGTGGCTTGTATAATAGCACCTAGATTTAGGCTTAGATTTTTTTGGAAAGGCCTACATCCGAAGACATATCAGCCCCACAAAAAAGAAATACAAAAATAAAAATAAACAAGGGATAAAAACGGAAAAGAAGAAAGATACGAAAATCCTATTGTACCTGGATCTAAACTACGTAAGGCCGTCTTAAAGTCGCAATGTTCTTGGATCTTTCAATTTTGTCAGGAAGCACATTCCACAGATTAAATTTATCAGGTAGCTACACGGGTTCTATTGTACGGCATAAAGGAATATTTAAATGAAGAATGCACTCGTTACTTCGAAGATTTCGACGTGCGGTGGTAAAATTCCTAGGAATCACCGAAGAGAAATTATTAAAGAGGGTACCCATGTATTTGAAGACATGAGAAAATTTTGGAAAATTTTGGGTTGTGAGCGCCACTTTCGCACAAGTACACACCAATCAACAATAGGGTACATTACAACTCCATAATTACCGTTGATCGAATAGGGCGCTGCAATTATCCACCCCAAAAAATGAAGTGTACAAAAGGTTGCCGCTTGTCTGCATTGAATCAATCTTGTGGAATTTACTTAAAAAATAAGTAATCTCCCATGTTCCCAATCCTAAACCTAGACCCATAAGCACTGACCCTCTTTGACAATCAAGCTCAGTGATACTAACGCGCCCAATTACACGCTGTTAATTTGATTCTGTAGGTACGCTTGTTCGAGCTCTTTCTGAGTTATTCTTCTACTCACCCCGATATTTAATTAATATATATTAGCATTCGTTCGTGGACTGTTCGCCGATATTTTAACACTAAATATGTATACAAGGTATCTAAAAGCGAGTAAGATAGTATAGTTGACCGGTGTCTAAATTTTCTAGCTCAGATTTTGGCGAGTACCCTGGCCGGTTAGTTCGCACACAGTATCATAATTCCCGAGAACTAATTCACTAACGACTAGCAAATTAGTTGGCCAGGGGACAGTAAACTCGCTCCGTGTAATTGAGGTTTTATCACTATTCCTACCACGACCGGTCAAATGACCGTTTTTAAAATTTCCTTTAGAATTTCCTATATACAATGTAATTGCATCGCCTTTAAATTTCACGAGTTTTTCTAAAATATACGTAAAATACATTTTTCAATATTTTAGGAAAAGTCGTGAAATTTAAAAGCGACGCAATTACGTTGTATATAAGAAATTCTAAACGAAATTTTAAAAACGGTCATTTGACCGGTCGGTAGGAATAGTGTTAAGGTAGAAACATGTCGAAGATGTCTCGATGCTCGTGGTTGAGGTTTGCATCGCGGACGATTCCTCGATGTCGTCCTGTTGGAAAACAAACTTATAATTTTAAACATAACTGCGCGTGTTGAGAATGCTGGCATGTGTTCATCCTCGGCGTACGCGGGTACGTTTAAAATGATGGACTTATTTTACAACGAGCTTGAACCTAATCCTAACCTCGGACCTATTATATCAAATGTAACCAGGCCACGTTGACGATGAACAGTAACCAAGCATGTTCGATATGCACGGTCAGATTGCAAATCATAATTTTGTTTTAAAAGAATCTAACATTAACCTATCGTTCCCGATGTGAACCTCGACCGCGAGCATTAAAGTATCTTCGATCTGTCGTTACCCTTAAATCTCTAAAAAAAACGTGCTCTCAACCAGCAAAAAGGATTCGAAACCAATTATAGTGAAATTAATATATCGTATTATAATCATGATATTATAATATTTATAAATTATATTCAGTATATGAAAATAGATATTGAAATTCTCGACTCCTTCCAACATGACAAAATAATCACTGCCACTCGTAAACACGTCGCAAACTCGTCCGATTAAACTTCATCGTAGTCTTGACGTAGTGGACCGTGCCAGCCCATCGATCCCGACGACGAACGTTTAGAAACTTGCACCGAAGGTGTTTCAGTACGCTGAACAAAACTGACATTGGGTGGAGAAAGTGGCTGCGAGTCCAATAGGTGGAGGAGGAGCATGGCGCGACTAAGATCGTAAATCCGTCGTTATCGGACGAAAGGAAGAACATAACGCGAGTAGCCTGCGGATATTGGCGCGGCCAACGAGAAACAACATAAAGGAGAAAGAAAATCAGAGACGGTGCTGAACAACTTGAATCTTCCTCGTGTGCGCGTACCGAAGAAGGAAGGCCTTACCGGTGCGCCTTGAAATTTCTAGATCGAATTTCCGCTGGCCATTCTCGAGAGTCTCGGTGTCTACTTTAAGGATATTAGAAGCCGCATTTCTTAGCTCCCACCGCCGGCAAATTGTCCTGCTCGTATCGAGTGTTCGCCAATGAATATCGAACGAAGCTACGGTGAAAGCTTACGGTCGCCACTTGCTTCTACCAACTCACGAGGAAAGTCGTTCGAAGTGTCCGTCCGCTTAACGACCACCCCAGTGGAAGCGCTTCGAGCGGAGAGCGCGCGCGTCCTCTCGAGACGAGAGAAAAAAAGGGAAATGAAGTGGACCGGTTAATAAATCGATCATGAGAATAATCGGAGCGAACTAATGAGATGAGGAGTCGAATGAGAATCTTAATAAAACAGCCACTGCTTTATTATCCGTTGCTCTATTAATCCGTTCGTCTCTCCTCACCTCGTTCATTCTTTCTCTCTCTCTCTCTATCTATCCGTTTTACTTTGGATTAGGTTCGTGAACCGTCGTCGAACTATTCTCGATTATACTCGCGATCGCTTTCCAAAGTCAATTACAATACGGAGTATTTCGAATTCTTCTAACGTTCAATTTAACGAGACAATCTCCAGAAGCCAATACGATTCACGATCGTAAATCTCTACTCGGTGATTTATCTCGGTCGTTTTAACTGTCGGTGAAATTGCCTCGCTATTTTTAATTCGGAAGATCTTAAATTAGATTTTCAATCCGTATTGTAATGGCTTTGCTTGGAGATTTCTTTTTAATGTTGGGCACGAGTAAGGAAACGTCGTTCCGTTGCTTATTTTAACTTCTATACGCCGACGCTCGTTATCTTTAATTCGAAAGATCTGAAATCAGATTTTCAATCGGCATTGTAATGGCTTTATTTGGAATTTTCTTTAACGCTCGACACGAATGGGAGAGCATCGTTCGGCTACTTATTTTAACTTGCTCCGTACAACAGCGCTCGCGTACCGCTACTTCATCATCGAAAGGAATAACTTTCTAATAAAGCTTATCGATATGCATAATGCGCAACGATATTCTTGCAAGTTCACTACTACTACCAAATCCCTCTTAATTCCGTAGTTTACATATTTTTATGATCTCATTGCAAGCAGACGTGCGACTAACCGGCTCGAAACTAGCTCGTTAATAACGTTATAAAATACGAGTTATTTCATATCACCGAATGCTCGAGGTCGTCGGCCACTAACGAGCATGCATACCTCAACAATACATCTAATTACTTGGAACTGAATATTTCACGAGTGGTAACAGTGCCACTTGTGATGTTGGCAAACATAAACGGTCGACCCTCGCAAGTACAAATATATTTAGCGGTCGTGTCAGGGTGAGTAAAGTCGGCAAGCTCCTGGCCGAGAGCTCGAGTACATTGACGCGAAGACTAATTTTCAGCATTAGTGAGGCGCGCGACATGGAAAAAATTCGAGTCACGCTGATAATTACCACGGACGGGCTACTTTCAAACGAAGCGCAGGGGTGGTTGACTCGGTGCTCGGGGGAAAAGAAAAGTGCGAAGGGAAAAAAAGAGTATCCACTGGCACGGTAGAGAAAATAAATGGATCGGAAGAGAATATAAGGGGAGGGACGAAGGAAAAGGGAGAAAAAGGGAGTAGGATGGAAAGAGGAAAATGTGCGGTGAGTCTGCGTGTTTTCTGCGCATGAGCGTACCCTCCTCTTCCACCCTTCTTCTCCTCCTCCTCATCCTCCTCCTCTTCGCCGTTTCTGTGCTGGGCGCGGTGCAGCTTCGACCCACGCGCAACGAACTTAACTATTGTCGTCTGACAAAAATGAAATTCCTTATGGTTAAGGCATGTTTCAAGGCGTGTCCACGTGAATGGGTGATACGCGAGGGTATCGGTTTCCTTGCGTGCCTCCGTGGGGCCGGAAGTCGCGTCATTGAACGTCTCTCAGCCGTGAGTGACTTACACGAGCGCACGTGGGGTTAATGTTTTACACAGTAATGATACATTTGCATCGTGTCACATAAAATGGGTTGGCGAGTCACGCTATTTTCTCAGGTGTGATTAGATAGTGAGAGCATTCACAGGCCCTCGTTAGTTTAGGTTGGTATAGGACCTTTGTGATAGGTTTTGAAATACCTGTGGAACTACGTGGATCGATCCGATCGATAAGAAAAATAAATGAATACTGACGCAAATTGAGGTATTTCCTAATCTTGTATCGATTCGTCTTGATTGTTTTGATCGCGCGGCCAGTGGCACACGACGAGTCAGGGCGCGAATGGTAATCGTATGAAAAATCGATCGACAGTTAGGGTTCGTACATCAACTTATTCTCTAATCTTGTAAATTTCAATTAATTTCGACGTTTTTAATCGTACCACGAGCGACGCCACGATGACGCTACGATTGAATGATATCTATACCAAGAATGAATCAAAATGAACGAATAGCACGTTCAACATAATTCGTAATCTTATATCGATTAATCTCGACTTTTTTAATCACACGACGAGCGGCGCATAACGACACCGCGAATCGATGGTATACATACGAAAAATGCATCGAAAGTAAGAGATCGATGCATTTACTAATCTCGAAAATATCGATTAATCTCCAGACTTGCGATCGCGTGCCGAGTGACACGCGACGCTTACGTCACTCCAATCGTCTTATCGTTCGTGCGATTGGTCATCACGGGTGAGACCGAAAAGGAGAAAATCTCTCGCGTGCGATAGAGAAGTCTGGAGTCGACGTGTGGGCCCGACAAAGTATTTTCCATCCCGACCAATGGCCAATGGCCATACACGTTCCGGCCGTTTCACAAAATTTTTCTCCTACGTCGGCCCACCTCCACGCGCTTGCCCACACTAGCCACGGCGTCGTATCTCCACGTGGTCCCCATCGGGCCACCATAATTCCACCCACGCGTTTCGCAATCAGGCGATATCAACGTTTCCGCGATAAATAAAGCACGGGCCGTCGCGCGCCTGTCGATTTCGTTCGTTGGCTCGTTTTGTACGGCGAACGTTTCAATCCTGCCCACTACACCCATCGGCGTGGCTTAAATTTAAAGGCCCCGTGTTTCGTCATCCGGACACTTCTTCCAGATACGCGAAGTAATTTATGTGCCGGCTACGCTCGCCAATACAGGAGTATGAATCACGACGGAAGGTTCTTATCGCAATAAGGTACCATCGCGATGGAGCTTCTTAAATAAGACTTCAATATGAACAGCAATTTTATTAGCGCGAAAAGAATCATGGTAATTTTCCTTTCTTGATGAATTACGCATTTTTTTTATGCCAAGTGCGCGCGTGGGCGGCAATAGGTGTGCTCGAAGATTTCGAGATAACACAATCGGAAGATGCGTTGAACTTGGTTGAAGATTAAGATACAAGGTGTGATAAGATATGCAGACGCTTAAGATTTTTGTCCTTGCTCACTGCCACTTCGTATCTCACGTAGCGCTTCTGTATTTGATCTAAATTTTAGCGCAGGTTCACAGCGTACCTGGTAGATTCGTATCGCGAGTTAGGCGCCTCTTCCCTTAGGGCATCATACTTCAAAATCTCTCGTTACTGTTTTAGAGAAGTATAGACAAACTCTCCCGGGAATTTCAATAAATACTGTTGCGGATCGTTCGTTACTATTTTGAAGAAGCGTAGATAATCTCGTCGGAGAATTTCAATAAATACTGTTACAAATTGTTCCATGCAAACTTCGGCGAACCTTCGTCAAAAGTACGTCGCGCCTTTTCCACCAGTCTCAAACGGCGTAATTTCACTTTTAACGCACATACGTACGAAATTCAGATATCACTCGTCGTGCATCGATTCACGCTCAAAAGCACTCTCTCAAGGAAAATGAAAATTGCCGGAAAGCCCAGTCATCGGCAGTGGTGGCGTATAGAAAAGTAAATATGAAAATTCGGATACGCCACCGCGAGTGAATTTCGGACGTTTCTCATTTGGATCTGCAGTACGAGCGCGTGCCTTCGTGCGCCTGCCCATGTGGCATTAATTCGCCGCGATTGGCCTCGGGAAGAAATTGGGTCGGGACGCGCGCGAGATGTTACCAATCCCGGTACAGGCATTATTGCACATTCCGCGGATCGTTATTCCCGCGCGCGCGAGCCACATCGTCGCGAGAAAACGAGCCCGGCAGAATTCATTTCTCCCACATCCGACGGAAATTTAATGAGAAAACGTGTGCGACTCGCGCCACGCACGAAGTAGAAACGTTACAGTCCGTGCTGCTCTTTTTTCCCTCTGGCGCACCATTTTTTACCATTTCCGCCGGTACTCTTCTCCTCTTTTTTTCGATCCGGCTTTTTCCGCGTTTCGCTCCGCTTCCCAGGGTGCTCCTGATTCTTTTTTTTTCTCTTTTCAGAACCGAATGACGAACATCAAACGCGAACGCTTAATCTCAAATTAGATTTAAATTTGAAAATGCTCGAGGGACTGTAGAACTAAAGCGTCGTTGTTGAATAGTTAATGCGACGATTAAGCGCCGTCATGCCCAAGCGAATAAATTTGACGGTTGCAACGTCGCACTCGTTGCCGCCACGTTTTTACAAGCACTTCTCCACGTCTCGTAACGAAATTAGGATAAGCTCCCTCCCCTCGGGAGGCTGAGATACTTGGGAGAGCGCATCTAAACTTATCCAAGCGCAATTGAGATTCACCGCACGTTCCATGATGTATGAAAGGGACCGATAGAGTTCGAGAATAGAGAAAAAGTAGGAGAGAGGGATACGTTCTCCATTGGAAAATTCAAGAAACGAAGAAGAACCGGGAGATCTGACTGTGAGACGTTCGCAAAATTTGACGGTCAAATCGCAAATATTCGGCAAATGAAGGAAGTAACGGACAAGAAAATGTGAAAGATAAAAGTGCGAATTGAGTTGGTACTCCATTTTTCCAGGGAGCAAGAATAACCTTCTAGACAGAGTGGATAATGAAGTGCCCTTGCGAATAATTCCGCTCGAAGAATTACATCCGTTCGAAATTACCGCTTTCCTCTCTCAACTCTTTTCCGACAAACACCCTAGTGAGAAAAACCACCTACTCCCCTTGGTCGATCACAATTTTGTCAGACGAAAATTTCAGCCTCGTAACTTTCAGTGGAATGATGAAAGAGGTCTTTGACCGCGGAGGCGAGTAAACTTCCCTTTTATTTTTTTCCTTTCCATTGTCTGCTTATTCGTCTTTAGCGGAGTACCGTGATTCGTGGCAAGGAGTCCTACACCGGAACGAAAGCTCTCGACACCGAGCCGACAGCGGCTGGCCACTGTAATCGAATCGGGCCAGCCAGGGTCGTACTACCGGCGAGGCCATTGACTAATGCAGCCGGCTCTTGCCGTACCTACACGCGAGAAATTAGAGCGTTGCGCGCACGGAGTCGAGCGGAGTGAGGCGAACTCGTACGCTCGAGGCACCGTTGTAAACGCCACCTCCACTGCCTCCGCTTCTGCCTACACGTTCTCTTCTATTTTCTACACCTTCTCCAGTTTCTCCCTCCATGTCGTCGTCTCTCTTCTACACCTCCATTACCTCCGCTTTTGTCTCTATGTTCTCTTCAACCTTCTCCATCACCTCTACCTCTTCCACCTTCTCCAATTCCTACCTCCATCTTCCCTTTTACCTTCTACACCTTCACCACTTCAGTTTCTGTCTCCATATTCCCTTTTACCTTCTACACCTTCGCTACTCCAGTTTCTATCTCCATCTCTTCTTCTATCTTCTACACCCACCCCACATCTTCCATTTTCTTCTTCTCCAATTCCTGCCTTCACGTCCACTTCTATCTTCTACCCAAGGACATGTTCCATCTACACCTCCTCCAGTTTCTGGTTCCATGTCCTCTTTTACCTTCTACCCCATCACATTTTCCACTTCCACCTCTCTAGTTTCCAGCTCGAAGTCCTCTTTTACCTTCTACCCCATCACATTTTCCACCTCCACCTTCTACAGTTTCTTCCACCAGGTTCTCTGCTATCCTCTACTATTCTGCTTCTCTGCTATTCTCTATATTCTCTTCTACCTTCTGTATCTCCTCAACATCCACAACCTGCCTCCATGTCCTCTTTTACCTTCTACCCCATCACATTTTCCACCTCCACCTTCTACAGTTTCTTCCACCAGGTTCTCTGCTATCCTCTACTATTCTGTTTCTCTGCTATTCTCTATATTCTCTTCTACCTTCTGTATCTCCTCAACATCCACAACCTGCCTCCATGTCCTCTTCTACTTTCTACACCACTACATCTTTCACCGCCATTACTCTCGCTTCGGTCTCCACGTCCTCTTCTATCTTCTACATCCCCACATCTTCCACATCCGCACTTCTGCCTCTATGCCGTCATCTTCTACTACTTTCCGCACCACCACACCTCCTTTCCACTCCCACCTTCTCCAGGTCTGCTTGCACGCTACGCCCGCACCCTCCTCCACTTTCTCCACCACCTCCTCCTCCTGCTCCTCTACCCTCTTCACTCCACCATCTTCCACCTTCTCTTGGCTTAGGCTGCTTTTTCAAGCAAAGCACGAGAAGCACCAAGTTAACGGGCAAGGTGCGATAAGTGGAAGAACTGGAGGGAAGGTAAAGAGAAATGGTGCGTTGGAGAACGCAATTAAAAGTTAATGTCGTTGTTGCGGGCTACCGCGATTGCGGTGGTGGGTACAGCGTGACGTTACACTAGCACTGAGCGTCTATCCCATTGGTTCGATAACCGAGAAACCATCGACTCGATTCCTTGATTGACGAACGATCGACAACTGGTTCACAGCGAACCGATTCGATACGATCGATTTGTGGCGAATGAAAGAATTCGCGAGAATTGGCGCGGACGATGAAAATTTGCGAGGCTTTCGTGGGCACGGGGATTAACGAGGATTGCCGATAAAAGGTCTCGTGAAAATTGATGCGTCGAAAAAAAAGAAGAAAAAAAAACAGAAATGCGTTACGAAGCGCGTCGCGATCGTACCTAAGTATTTAACTTCCGTGAAATGCGAAAAATCACAAGCGGCATACTCGAAAGAGAAGTGAAAGCACCCGCGTTTCAGATTACTCTTTGAAGCGAGCTGATAACGACGCGTTCGCACGCCTAATGAACTGATAATATACTCGGCCGATCGAGCGGGCATTAATCACGCGTGAGGTATACCCGCGTTAAAAATAGAAAGAAAGAAAAAATAGAAGAATGGTATCTTCTGGCTATTATATATTATATATTACAATATCTATTGTAGAAAAATGCTACTGTAGAAAAATCTACAATAAGTATCTCGAATTAACTTCCAATGATCTTTCGGTCTCTTTCCATGCTCGGTGGATCGAGACGAGGGTGGAATCGCGCGATTTGCAAATGTTTCGACCTCGGAATCAAATCAGAACTCCTCGAGGCGTGATTTACATCGACTGTAATCCTCGGAAAATCTCAAAAGCGTTTTCCGCCTTATCGCTGTCCCTTGCGCATATGATTCGAGCATGAGAAGAAGAAGGAAGGGAAGCGCGCGGAATAGAGCAAATTACAAATGGTAGGAGTGAACCTGCTCGTGCAATGGAACACTCCACCCACGCTCAATTTCGCGAAATGTGTCGCGCTGCATGCGCGTCGGAGTAGATTGTCGAGAGAGAGAGAGAGAAGAACAGGAGGTCGGTGGCGCCGAGATCTTCTTTGCTAAGAAGGTAAAGAAGATTGATGGACCGTAGAGACGTGGCGCCCGGTAAGGGAAGTATGCCGGCGAATATGTAGGAAAAAGATAGAAAAAGGAGCGAGATAAAAGAGGAGAAGAACATTAAAGTAGAAACGAATAAAGAGGCGTGCGTGGAAGCGCGTCACCTGTTACACACGCCACCTCGTCTTTGTCGGAAGGATGCTACTGGACTTTTAGCATGGCTAAATAGATTTTTAGCTTGGCGACATTACGTTGAATGTGAGCGAGCGTCGCAAATGAGAGACAAGAGCAGGGAGAGAGAGAAAAAATTGGAAGAAAGGAAAAGCATGAAATACGTTGAGCATTAATGCAACGGTGGTAAAGAAGGGGAACGACGAAAAGATGGAAAAGGAGGTCGATACACGGGCGAGGAAGGTCAGAGCCGATGAGTAACCGCGATTAATCAAGCTGAGAGCAGCGACGAGTGAAGAAGACACGAGAGTACTAGCGCGAGTGGGCGAAATTGTTCGCGCTTTACACGCTTTTATGCTATTCTCAGCACGCGTGTCAAACGCTGATGGATGAAGAAAAGGAACTAGAATTAAAATTAGAATTGGAATTTATTGGTAGATTTGGAGGATTACAAGATCCTTCGGATTTACCGGAGCTACGTACTCAAATATCAATCGAAAACACAAAGCTAAACTCAATAAGAGAAAATAATAATGACTTTTGTAATAATGAACGTTACAGATAAACGTGAAATTAAAGTAATGCGAGCTGAAAATGGCAATATTATATCATGTATAATCATATCTGATGCGTTAATTAACTTGGGTTTTGACACATTCGTCAAAACGTCTGTGCAATCCACGTTTAACCCACTCTATTCGCGCAAAACTGTGCGACAAAGAAGTCGAATAAATACGCCGACATCGTGCGAAAAGATTTTTTGTGAGTTACAGTGCGAGAACAAGAAGAGGTTAAGTTCAAACGGTATTCAGCATTTCGCAGAAATTTTCTCTGAAAATTTCTCGCGTGATCCTTGAATTATCCACGAGCCCTTCATCTTTACGGTAAGATGTTATAAAAATTTCAAACTTTTTCTCCGACTTCAAATTCACGGCAGAGATACGAAATGACTTTGGATTCCGTGGGGTTCGGAGAAATGGATCGTTGGATGGGCTGAGAGGAATCCCAGAGGGAAAAATTCGACGAACCCTGCGAATTTTCGAACGAGCGCCGCGGATTACCTACGATTCCTCGCATACGTACTACGCCCACTCGATGGGCAAGTGAAGGTCGGACCATGGGATTTCACGAAATCCGTATCGATTCTCTGCATAGGAGAGCACGTTACCGTGGTCACGGTGGAGGAATCGTTGCCGTTAACGATCGAATACCAATGAATATGCGCGCGGTTTACCGTGGTAACTGTGGCCTCGTGCTTATCCATGGCTCATGCATGGTAGTCGCTGATGGAGAATTTTTTGGAGAAATCCATATTAATTTCTGAGGGCGAGATATTAGCTCAAAGTATTTACAATCTCTTTAATCTCTAATTATATACTAGATATCAGTGATCGAGTCTCGCGTCTCGAAGCAAATCCTTCGCAGTATCAAACCAAGTTGACGCGATACACCGGCGATCCCCAGTTTAATCCTTTTAGTGCTAGGCAAAACAGATGTGCCTATGCGAAGATAACCGGACGAATTTCACAAATTTATTGGGAAAAGGCTCATAAAAACCAAACTAAAAATGATATTTACACGATTCAAAAAGCAGCGTATTAATCTTGTAATGAAATTAGACCATTTGTAACCTATTATGAATTTATTTTGAGATAGAGTTCTCCTGCAATGCGAATAGTAAAGTGCTACTGGCTGCGCGCCGATATATCAGCGCTGGTACTTTTCGCAAGTGTAGCGAACGCCGATATATCGGCGTCCTAAAAGGGTTAAGGTCGAATGGCAGGAGTTATTGGAATTCGGAATTAAACGTAGTTGTCCTTTAACGATCGAACACCAATTAAAATTCACGCAATTTACCATGGTCACTGTGACCTCGTGTTTATCCATGGCACTCACTAAGGAAGGAGACATTTTTCGAAAAATCTCTATCAATTTTCCACAACGAAACATTAATTCGAAGCATCTACGATTTTTCTCATTTCTAATTATACGGATATCAATGACAGTGCCTCGTGCCTCGAAGAACCTCCTTCGCAGCATCAAATCGAGCTGACGCGATACGCCGACGATCCCCAGTCTAAGGTTGAGTGCCAGGAATTATTGCAATTGGGAATTAAATGCAGTTGGGCAGCGAGGAAGTGGGGACTTTAGCGCGGTTAATGCGAGTCGCGCGCGCCCGTTCTGCCGAACGTGTGCGGCTCGACGCGACGGGTACGCGCGCGAGGACAGTTCACTCCAAGACGGACAACGCCTCGTGCGCGTGAGAAGCGAGAAAAAGGAGAATTAAGAAAAGAGAAAAGTCCGAGAAAGAACTTGCGCGGACGATACTCCGAGAAGCTCCGCTTTCTTCGGGTATTCTTTCTCGAAGGAGCTTTTAAAAAGAGCAACACTGGCGGAAACGACGAATCGGGTGGATCCGCAGGATCGAGAGGAGAAAATGACCGAAGAAGCTGCAGCAGCCTCGAGCGTCTTGTCGAGGATGAAGGGATACGCGAAAGAGGCGCCATTCTTTTGTAAAATCGTCGAGTTAGTGAGTAGGCGACAAATATCAACTGCGAATACACGATCACTGGATTATCTCGCGTCTTCGACGGAGTCGAGAACCTCGTGCTGCTTCGCCTCGATCTTCGCACAGCTAAGATTCTCCTTTCAAATGATCGCTACGACGATTTTTCTCTTCGCAGATCCTGTGCGTGATCGCGGTGGGATTGATCGCCACGCCGTTCAACGACATGCCGCAGGAGGATATCAATCACATTGCAATCATTTACATCGCGCTAGGCGGCTACATCCTGATCACGACCATTCTCATCCTTAGCCACTTGATGGGCGAGCGGATACCGAAGAAGACGGTGAGTGAGCTCGGTCCACCGTGTAATATTTTCGTGAGTCACCGGTTCGTGTCGCGCACCGGATCGTGAAGTCGACGTCGTTTATCATAAATTTATGAATAGCAATAGATCGTTCAAGAGTAAATCACAACTGACGAAATACCTTTGGGTGCACATTCATAAATTAAATCTTCCGTCTTGCCACGGTCGTTCTAATGAAGAGCGCGATCTCTTCATTTTAATCTATTCTTCTCACGGAGAATAGCGAACGAATTGAATTTGATTATATACCACGTAGTGAGATTTGAGAATGAAATGGTCTCTCTGTGATTTAATCTGATAATTGTACCGAATGCTAGAATGCAAAATTCCGCTGTCTCTCGGCCGGCAAGTTCTACGAGGCACACCATGGGATAGGGAGGGGCCAACCACGTGCGAGAAGTATCGATCCGTCGAATGCCATGAGTGTACGGGAGGATCCATTGAGAGGGAATGCGGTTGACGCTGCTTCAATTTCTCTTCTCCTTCTCCCATCTCACCCGCCCGAGTTCTCCAACACTCTGGACCTTCGGTTGACCCCTTCGTTCGCGAATTATTCAAATTCTGGTAGAAAGCAGGCCGAGGTAGTTTACCTCGTAAATGGCCGCGGGGTCGACGCTCAGCGGTGCCCAATTCCCGAAGGAAAAATTATTCTTCGTGGCTTCGCTCGGAGTTGTAGTACCTGCTCCAGTTTTACAACCGTGGAGTCACTTCCACTGTAATTGCACCACTGCATCTTCAGTTTGTCTAATACTCTTATCTCCTTCGTTCGGTCCTTCTTCGTTGACTTCTTAGATTAACGTGGAAACGGTGAAAGCATACGATAGCAGAAGGAAGCGTTTAAACAGTATCCGACGTAAATTGAGAAAGACACATTTACCTGCGCAAATTCTTACCCAGGTGTGCTTTTTAAGGTTCTCACAAACGATGCCCGTGTCTTGCAAGTTTCTTCTCTTCGATGAACAAATGACGCTCACCATTGTCGCAAATCTTATTAGCAAGATTAATAGAGATTGTCTTAATTAACCCCGTAAGTAATTGCTCGGTCATTTGGGTTTATCGAATCGGCGAAGTTAAATTTAAAAACAGAAAACTGTGAAGAGTTTGAAATTGACCCTATGAAATTGGGAAAAGATAATCTTCTACCCTCGCCCTATAAATTCAAGTCAAGCACCAGGTCGTTCCGGCCCATCTGGGGCCACTGAGTATACATCGAAAGTCGATAAGTCGTAACATTGAATAAAACTGAAATTTTTCTTTCCAGGCGCAGCTATTCTCGGGAATGGGAGCCGTTCTGTGCTGCACCGCCGGCCTCGTCCTGATACGCGACTGGAAGTACTTCCCGAACAACTTGATCTCGCGTTATCAGGACCAGTACAGCGACCAGATAGTGTCGAGCGGGGCGTTCGCGATACTCGCAGCTCTGGTCTTCGTCGCGGACACGTACTTCGTCAGCAAGTACGGCTAATGGGCCCCTCCCGCTTCGCTAAATTTCGGTTAATCGAGCGGACACGAGCGACGAAGAGTCACGCGCGCGAACGATCCTCGTCCTCTTAAGACCCGCCCTGACACTCGAGAAAATCGTCGAGAGAGAGAGAAAGAGAGAGAGAGAGAGAGAGAGAGAGAGAGAAGCTGAGCGGAATCGCGGAAAAGAGAAACTTTCTGCTTCCAAATGAACTTTTTTTTCTTCTCTCGATTCTTCGTCATCGCGGAAGCGACCCCACACACTGCCGATAAACGATCTAACCTCACTAACGCCACTGCCGATTATCGACCTTAAACTTTTGGACCGGACTGAATTCTTCAAGCGTTAATTCGCTTTTCAATTTTTTCCTTCGATATAAGGTGAGTTTAGGTAAGTGCAGCCTCGAGGTAAGTGCGCCGTCGAGACGAAATTTTCTAAAGTATGGTTTCTTTTATTATTTATTTTTTTTTTAAATGACTTTATGCATCTATAAAGTACAATTGAAAGTCACGTTGCCAAAGTTTCTATTTTCCATAAAAATGTTGAGGCTTGTGGAAGGAGAGTAAACACAAATTACGAATTTTCGCGTGTGCACTTGCCCCAACTCACCTTACTATATAGTCATTTAAAAAAGATAAATAATAGAAAAAACCATACTTTAGAAAACTTCGTCTTGACGGAGCACTTATCCCGAGGCTGCACTTACTTCAACTCACCACCTTACGTGTGATTCGACGTGTATGATTATTCGCTAGTCGTCCGAGCGCGGACGAGCCATTAAAGGAAATCGATGAATAAGAATGCATGCGTTAATCTTCTTTCATTTGCGTGTCGAGAGTGCATTGGACAAAACTGCGGCATAACATTTCGAATCTAATGGTCCAACGGATACGTGGGTGTGTAACGAAATTTTATCCAGAACGGAGAGCAGGTTACTGATTAAAGGCTACTCGATCGAAACGCGCGGTGAACTTTGCAAATGTGTAGCTGTGGCCAATAGCAGGGAGATTTCAATTAAGCCTGGAAATGACGTAGAGAGAATTGGCCGCGGTGCGGTAGCACGCCCCTATTTCCTACGGGCGTTCGGCCGTAACGCTATGGCGATGCGAAATCGATAACTTATGATCTCCTCGCGAATTGAAAATTAGTTTTCTCCTCTCGTCCCTTCATCGTTGCCCCCGATATCGTGCTTCCACGAGAGCACCGAATTTCCGACATTTCCCGAAAATAATATTCGTCGACGAAGTCTCTTGGTTGTTCTCATTATTATTTTTTTTTTTTTGCGGTAACCCTTTCTCCTCCATAATTACTGCGGGCCCTTCACAGCGCGCAGGGCTGATAAAACTAATCAGACACTTTGCAATTCGCTATGCAATTTCGCGATGATTAACCTTGTCGCGATATTTTCTGGAAATTGTTTCGTTTGGAGTAGGTATACCAGCATCGTACAAATTGCCCGGTAAGAGTGTCTCTTTTTACGGTGGCGGTAATAAATTTTTTTCTCTCCCCTGGCCACCTTCTCGCCCGGCTGCGAGTGCGTAACAGCCCGGAAATTTAATTTATAGCGGAAATTACGCGGACGAAGGAAATCGCACTACGCCCTACCCTCCCCGCTTAATGTGCAACGCGCGAAATGAAATAGTTGCGAAAAAGTGTGATAAGAGGTTTCGGCCTTTGTAGCGTACGTTTTGTTACGTAATAATCACTGTTTCGTAAGAAATTTCCATATTTATAATGCGCAGAGGAAAATTTCTATTCTTAAGAGTAAGTACGAACTTCTTTTGTGGAGCATAGTTTTCTTTTTTTTCTGAAAAAAAGCTTTCTTCGAGAAAATTCATAAGGCGAAATTACAAAATGAAACAAGTACCTTAGATTTCTACGAAACCAGAAGAAGGAGCGTAGAGCTTATAGGTTTTGTTCTCTTGACGAGCCCTTTTGCCTGGAGCTAGAGATAAAGATAAAGCTTTTCGGGAAATTGTGAAAGAACGACGAAGGACAACTACTTTTTTCGACGTCCTCGTCCCTTTCCAAAGGAGCAAGCACATTTAACTTGGACGTATATGGAGCCGAATGAACCCTTGAGGAAGATCTACGTGGCCGACGTCCAACTTCAATTCTCATCTCTACCTCTTCCTGCCGAGTGAAGCTCAGTCTCCATCCGAAGGCGGAGAAAAAATTCTGAAAATTTGCCCAACCGGTTCACCGACAATGAGTTCCCTCGAGCGCACGTACGTGACTATTTCTCGGGGGAGGTAAAATCTAATGAAATTCTCCGCGAGATATTGGCCGAATATAAATGTAACGGACGATCTCGTAATTTCCATGGAATTTCCAAAATTTCTGAACGCCACTGCAGCGTGCGCGTGCTATCTCAATGGGCACGTAACTTTTTTTCCATTGTGCACATCACATTGCATATAAATCGCGAAAACTTCGTACCTACCTACCGTTTTAGAACTACTCGAATTAATTTTCACAACGAGGGGGGATTTTCATTTCTCGTTGCCTCGTCCGGATAATGTTCGAACCGTCGCACAGTGGGCCAGATGCTGTTCGTGGCGTGACAAAAATGAAGAAGTTCGTTTTTATACTTTTTTTTGTAAGTAAAGATTTTAATATAACATACGATACACATTTTTATTAAAATAAAATAATTAAACGGTTTAATTACTATTCGTATTTATCACAGTAAAAGATCACAGATTTAATATATGACACGAAATAATACTCTTCTTGATATTGATAAAATAAATTGCATTTTTTATGATAAAATAATAACATACTAAAAGAATTACGGAATTTTCTTATAGTTCCTTGCGTAAAACGCATACGTACTTACTTAAAGACGAAAAAAAAAGAATGTTGTACCGGTCTTTACCAATATTATCGTATCATTTTAAAATCGTCATAAAATAAAGAATTAGAAATATAAAAGAAAAACTGTTACTAAGTGTTACTTTTTAATATATGACTAACTGAAACCTGGGGTTGGAAAACGTATCGACAAAAATACACTTCTACTTGTAACTTCGTTTTCTAGCAGTTTTTCATTGAATTTAGAGAAACGAATGGATACAAAATAAAGTGTATACCTTGAACTAAAGGTTCCATAATAAAAATTTCGTTACTTATGTCATAAATCAGAAGCACGACCGACTGTAATCTAACCAAATGCTTCACTTGTCATGATTACCAACTCCAAAATTGACATCCTTTTGAGTGGTACATTTTTGAAAACTTGGAACTATGGCGAATTATACTTTGATCATTTGTGAATATTAATATCTACTTGTGATAGGATTATGTGTTTAATAAAAAATTTATTTTTGTCACCCTACGAAAAAAATCTGGCCCACTGTGCGTCGAGCACTTGTTTCAACCACGTATCACGCGATCTCGGCAAACCGATGTTCCATGCTAAAAAACGCGATAACCTAACTAACGGGTGCCAGTCGTTTCGACAGATGGTCTATGGATAAAAAACGTACGAAAGCAAGAAAAACGTTTGCAGTTAATCGCGGTAGAACGCGAAACAGCACGCGACAGAATGAAAAAATATTTCGGACAGGTGGCGTCGGCTTATCTTCGACAAATATTTACAGTTCGGTGCGAAGCAACGAAGAAGATGAATATCGCACATTTTCTTCTTCTCTTTTCCATCCTCGTTTCTTCTATTGACTTCCGCGTCAACTCACCATCCTTTCCATTTCGCTTTTTCGACGCGCCACCCCGAAATGGCTCGCGACTTTTTCGCACGGATGTCGATGGACTTCGTCGAGTGGGCAGAGAGGCTTGTGCTAGATCCGATAAGGTCTTCCTCGCTAAGAACGTCACCAAAGAGTTCCCCGGCTTACCGTTAAAGTCTCGGAAAGTTCAGCGGAACCGCCACCGGTCGTCTTACCAGTGGAAGGAGGTAATGGAGGCTCATTACGATTGGACGTCGCTCGGAGTCCACTTGGGACACTGGATTTTTCCGGAAAGTGCTGAAATCTCGAGAGAACATCTCGTCCAATCCGACAATAAATCGTACCCTCGAAAGGTTCTCCAAAGAAAGACGGAAAAGTTTAATCTCGCACGTAGGAAGAATCTTTCGCGGAATTCTTAAATAAAGTTTCGAGGAGTTCGCGGGACGCGACGTCAATGTGCAGAGATTAAAAATGACGCGAAGGCGTCTTGCACGTAGGGGTAAATTAGAGAATTAGGTTCTCCTGTGAAACGAGTAGCGCGCACGAACGAGTGAAACGAGTCAATATGACGGCAGGCACGCGGGCAGCCACGCGCGCCCAGAATAAATTCGTATGGTGGCTGAAACACACTTGACCGGAGTTAGAAAAACAAGAATCGATTCCGTGTCATTTAATTCTTCCGTGCCACCTTGCTACGTGCTGGAACCCGTCCGTGTTTGTTCACCTCGTACGATCGAGAGGACAAAATGCAAATCCGCTTAAATTCGGACAACGCGAGCGCTCATCGATCTGGAAGCGCGCGAGAAGGGGGCCAAACAAAAGCGAGCTTTTCGGGCGACCCGACATTTCCCCATGTCGATTGCCATTAACGATTCCGCACACGGGCCACGATGCATCCGCAGTGGAGTGGAGCAACGCGTTAGAGCGAGCGAGTCTGCGATAAAATTGCATCTTCTCGGCTTTTTTACTCGCCATTCGCCGAGCTTCGCTCGAGAACAATCCGTGGACGGCTTACTTGCGCGTACGTAGAAGCTAAGAGCGCGTAAAACTTTAATCCATCGGGTCTTAGCGTAATTCTTCCATCGAAATAGTCCGTGTTCCCTTATCCAGTTTCTATGCTTCACGGCTTTTGTCTACCGCTGGGTGGCGCGCAGCGTCCATCCGGATTGTATTCGGAAATTTTCGAAATACCTTTGGGAATATCGTCCGAGGATCCCTCTCGTGATCGATTTTCGATTTTCAATGGTCGATTCGTAAGCGAGTACAGGCGTCCCGGATGAGAGATATCCAAGAAGCCAAGTACGAAGGATTGCGTTGGCAAGGAAAAGGAAGGAGGGAGGGAGGGAGAGAAAGAGAGAGAGAGAGAGAGAGAGAAGAGGAATTGCAAGGAGCGTAGAATTTTCCTTCCCCTCAACTCTACGAGTTCGATTTCACGGCGAGACGAGCGTCGGGCACTATCGAATTTCCTTCCAATTTCGATTCGGCACGTAACTCCTCGATCTCGACCAGAAGGATGAGGCCCCGCCGGAGGTCAGAGAAGCTGGCGAGAGGGACGAGAGTGTGCAAGAGGTGCTCGAGCGACGGTGAGAAAATGATGAAGAATAAAGGGTAAATTAAGGCGCCGATGGTGCGACGGCCGAGAAAACGACGCGCGCTCGTCGAACGTGACTAATCTAAGTTTAGACAGTAACTACGCGTGGAACACCTTTTTCCTTCTTCCATCTTCACCTCTCGCGGGCGCGCTCACTCTCTTTAATTTAGTCCACCGATCGGTCGAACGTTCCGCAATGCCAGCGCGCCACGCGACGCAAACGCGAGGATCAGGTACGATCCTCGTCTAATCAGCGAGAATTAGATGGCAATTTGATTTCTACGGCGGTGCTTCCGCTCTCGTGAAAATTTCAGTAAAATCGGAGCACTTTTTATCTCGTCTTCGCTCATTAGCAAATAACGAAGCTCCTTTTACTCGTCATTAATTTCTTCGTGGCCGAGAAACAGAATCTAATTTAATGCAAATGAAAAGCGACCTCTCGTCTAGACGAGTAAGCTAGAACGAATTGTCATTGACCTCGAACGGTATCAAACGCAGTAAACGGTCTAAGGTGATTACGAATTTGATGGAAACGTTTACGTGGCCACTCGGCGCGGCGCGTAAACGACAAACTCGTTAGCGGACGGTCCACCGTTGTAAAGTAGGTGAACGGATTGTATCGCGAGCCGTGCGCCAAAGAGAAATGCGAAACTCGGCCGAAGGCGTTACGCGCGCTGATTAGGCGGCAATTAAAACGATCGCGCGAGAAGCCGGGAGTCATTCGATCGACGATTGCAAAGGGAAGAAATGATTATGCTCTCGAGATTGAAAACAACAAATGTAAGGCGTCGGCCTGGTGCAAGTCACAAACGTAGGGCAAGAAAGGTCCAAGATACTTAAGGCTCGCGCAAGCCGTAGAAAAATCCGTAGCACGTAAACGCAGCTCGTACGATTTCAATGTAGAGAAAAGGTAGGGTACAATGGTACGCGATTTTCTTTTTTGTAACATACACCCTTGTATTGCAGAATTTTTGGAAGTTCTTTTCGTTATACCGCTGTTATCTCAGTACTCAAACATTTCTGAAATTTTAAAATTGGATATTTAGCTATAGACAATCTAAATTTATGGCTAGTGTCCATTATATCGCTCGCATCATTTAAATGTAGTGGAAACGTGAGGTACAATGATACACCTTTTTATTTTTTGGAACATACGCACCTGTATTGCAGAGTTTTAAAAAAGTTTGTACGTTCTACCGACTACATGTCTGACTACTCGAAATTTTATGGAATTTTAAAACTGGATATTTCGCTGTCCACAATCGAAATTTAAGGCAAGCGTCTACTGTACCGCTTGCGCCAAGTTGTACCGTTCGTATGATTTAAACGTAGAGGAAAGGTAGGACACAATAGTACACGTTTTTATTGTTTGTAACATGGAGCCTTCTATTGCAGAATGTTTGAATAATATTTATACATTCTACCGACTACGCGTGTTATCTCGCTACTCGAATTTTTATAAAATTTTAAAATTCGACATTTAGCTGTAAATGTTCGAAATTTGACTAGATTTCCGGAAACCCGTCAATCTGATTCGTTTAAATGGAATATTATGTTTATAAGAAAAAATACCGTAAATCTAGTGTTAAGACTAGAGTCAATTGTACCAATGTACCCCACCTTTCTCTATATTGCGTATCCGAATACCCCAGGTTACTTAATTTCTTTAACTTTTTTTCTCCAAACGTCCGTTTCTACACAAAGAGGATTCAATTAGCGGATTCAATTCGCTATTCCTTCAACGAGCATTTTCCTTCGTTGTATTCTAGGTTATCTCGCTTTATTTCGAAACGAGAATCGTGCCGCACTTGGTTCGATTGCCATTTCTAAGCTTATCCTGTCGTTTACCAGAAAATGTGCCGTACGACAAAAATAGACACGATGAAGCTCCGCGATTCGTTATTGGGATTTTCGCCGAACATTACATTCCGCTGTCTACTATTTATAGAACTCACGATAAGCTATCGCCAACAATGCCGGTCAACTCCGGTCGGCGACTCCTTTCGGTGGATTCTCTTTAAGAGGAAGTCTTCCGAAGACTAACCCAATTATGGAGATCTGAATTTGAAAGTTCAACCTGGAGTCTTGATCGTTAAATTTGCAGACGGATAAAATTGTAATCCTAGGTACTTCGCAATGAAAGAATAACTTTACTATGAAATCGAATGATGTCGGTGGACAAATTTCCGAGGATACCTACCAGCTGAATAAAGTTTTTCATCGATCTACTCGCGTATGCATCATTACCGTAAAAACTGTGCAATCTCTGCTTCCACGCGTGGTTCATCCATCTCTCTCCAGGACAACAAACAGCTCACAATTACCAAACGCGAATTACCATGGCTCGTCTTTCTCACGCAACGAGGCCATGCGAATCAAGTATCGACGCCGAAGTACGTTGATTACCTATTATTTTTCAAATAATTTCAGAAGATCGCGTATCAGAACACGCCGACATTATCGAGGTTCCAGAAAGCGAGACGCCTCGCGTTACTCGTCGATGAATTTTTCAAAGACGAACGATAAGAGACAAATAGAGAAATTTCGAAAGTTGCCTAGTACGACGAATAATTACCACCGATCTGTTTCGCGCGAGCATCCAAGCGACATACTCGCGAAACCCCCATGGAGAAGTCGGAATGTCAAAATCAGTGCATTTTTTAGCAATGATCGACAGAGAGACAGAATGAAAAATTTCCAAAATTCTCTCGCATACCCGCAAATTACTCTCAATTTCTCTAGCCTGTTCACGTGTCGTATCCAGAAAAATCCATCGGACAATTGGACCGTCAAAATGGATGGATTTTTCAACGAGGAACGCGGTAGTTGTCGCAAAAACTAATAAATCGTGAAACTCGGTCCGTGGAATGGAACAAAAAATATTTGCCAATTTGTAGCCGCTTGTCAATACGTGGCCCTGCGAATAACCGAAGCGACACGCGTCAAACGCGAATTGGCGATCAAATGTTTTACTACAATACGTCCAACATAACACCGTGCTCACCTTCTTATCACGAGGGTCGTGCAACGCCCGAGAGTCGCTAACTACCGCGATAAGTGTCGGCTCGAGACTCACACGCATTGAAACTCAATCTCGTGCCGCAAAGCCGAGAGAACAAATCCGGTTTAGCCCGTACCGGTGATCCTAAAAGACGGCTCTCGGCAAGGATTCGTCCTTTGCATCTTCGTCGCTCGTTTCTCTTATGTCGCGAGTCAAACGATAATTTGGAACAACACCAGCCGGTTCCACCCGCCTCACACTCCCGTGCTTATCGATTCGATGCAGGCGCGATTGCCGCATTATTTAGAACGTTTTCTCGCCCGCATGCCTCAAAAGATTCTAGAGAGGAGAATCCAGAGAGATTGAATCGAACTGAAATCTCATTGGATCCCTGCATAAAAGAATCGTGGAGGATAGAAAAACGAGAGAGAAGGAAAGGTGAGAGGAAAGGTCACAGATGGCGGCGAGGAAAATTCATTGGAAGAAACTAAATGTAGGCCAGGCGAGAGTAGTCGTCTCCACCGGTTAATGAATAGGTACGTTTCTCCGGATCGGCCCGATATCTGAACGCTGATTACGCCGCGCGGCCTCGGCCTCGCGGATGAGGACGTTGCAAGTGACACACGTGCAAGTCCACCGCCGTGCTGCCAGAGTGCCGGAGAGGAAACGTCGAACGGAAGAGAGAATCGTAAAGTACCGTTTGACTCTCGCTCAGAGACAGATGATACCTGGTATGAATTATGGGACTATCGTGTCGCTCTCATCCTCCTTGATTAACTTCACCGTGACTTTTAGACTCCGGATTCTCTCCTCGCCACTCACGTCGTTCCATTTATTTAAAAGCGCGAGTCCTTCGTTTTCTATGCCATGCGCCGGTAATGAGGTGGAGCTTCGAGCCTCCTCGCCACGACGAATCTTAGCCTCGTTATTACAGCGAGCTTTATTATGCTAATTCGAGGCATTTCATACCGCAGAATGCACGGTAGCTCGAAAGAGGATTAATCGCGCGACAATGAAAGATATTCCGACCGCGTACCGCGGATAAATAATATCCGAGCTGGAGAGAATGGTGCGAGGAGAGCACGTATGATGTAACGTGGAATTCGTGTTACAGGAATATCGACTCCAGCGGCGTCGGGAAGCCGGGATCCCAAAGCTGATTCACATGCAAAAAGGAATTCCCACGCCACGAATCATCTACTTCTCTGGGACTCCTCGTGTTAAAATCATTAAACTCGTCCTCTCTCACTATACAGCTCGGCCGAATATTCGCGAAGAAGAAAGATCGATGGAAAGAGGTCGAATAAATTTCAATCTACTTCCAAACCTCCCGCGATCCGTCCTCAGTCATCGTCCTCGGCTCATCCTCATACGGAAAAAGAAATCATCATTCGCCCATGGCGATCGTATCTCTGGCTCACTCACGAGTCACTCACGCGCAACACTTTTATTAGTCTCTCTTCCCTTGGAAGATCATCCCCTCGAAACCCTAAAGCACACGACATTCGTCGAAAGGATCTTGCGAAAGACACTTTGGCTTAATATCGATCAAATCAATCTTCTTTTAAGATCGAACATTTCTGTATCACGAGGGCGACTCGAGTATGTATTTAAGTGAGAAATCGCGAGGACACGGCGAAGAAAGTCGTCCGTGCCGGTGAGCGTGCGAGCGTAGACTGACGTCCGCCCTCGACGGGCGTCGCGGCGCGACCCCTTCCTACTCTCTCACCCCCTTCTTGTCCTCCTTTTCCTTTCTCTCTCTCTCTCTCTCGCTCTCTCTCTTCACCCCTCTCTTTCTTCTCACTCACTCTCCACACTCCTCTTCTTCGTTCTGCGACGCCCAGCGCCTCTTTCAGCCTACTTCTACGCGGCACCCCGCCATGGCGCGTTGCGCGTCGCATAACCCACGAGGAGACTTTCCTCCTTCGAGGCTTTCTCGTCCTTTCTAATGCACCCCTTTTGCTCTCTTGTCATCCTTCTTCTTCTTCTTCTTCTTCTTCTCGTCAAGATCTTCTGTGTCTACACACCCCGCGCCTTTCACGAGCCCGCAGAAGCAGCTAGACGCGCTTCAATTCATTGGATTTATTGGCGGACCCCTGAGAGGAGTATCGTTAATGAGCGACTCGATTTGAATGCGTCTAGCTGGAGGACGATATTTCGATGGAAAGTAGGGAGGCGAATGAGGGTCGTCAAGACGAAGGTGAGTTCGACAGTGGCCATTCGTCGTGATTCTACTGCGGTCTGATCGAGTCGAGCTTTTTCTACTTGGGCCTGGTAAATTCCGTTTTTCTCCAGTGATAGTGAAGTTGCGCAAAGTGTAATTGTGCGTTAGATTGTGACATGTTTTCATGGGACATTTATGGAGCGAAGGTTGGTTTTTAATTAGGTTAGCAGTGTAATTTTGTTTTCTTTTTTCCGTCCGTTTGTTGTTTCTTTATTCATCAACTGGTAGAATCCCGTTGCAACAATGCGATAAACGTAACTAACTATAGAACTCTGAAAAGCGCACGTAATAAGTAATTGATGTAAATAATCAAGAATTTAAGTGCAATTTCACTTGATAAGAAAGTGGCAAACACTTAATATGTATCGTTACCGTTTCAACAAGACTGAAATCGAAACAGATCTAATTTGTAAGATTCGTACACATTTACTGACTTAGACAATTTAAGAATAGGAGAATTGCCCATAAGATTAGTATAGAATTTCGGTGTTCCTATAAAGAAATTTATTCAGTTTAGCCCTAATCCTAACCCGGCTATCTTAATTCCAAACAGTGCCAGAATCTCAGGACAGGTTACGTACTAGACAATTGAATCCTTTTAATAGAAGTTTCGTTGTACCCCATTACGAGTGGCATTTCCAATGCGCGTTCCTTTCTATTTACACACTTTTCTACGAGCCTGCCAGTCCACGTGGCTCGAGTTCGCGTGTTTTCAGTTCGCGGAAGATTTTGTAATTGAGCCGCTGAACCGTTCGCGCTTACCGCGACAGGACCATTATGCAAACCAGCCCATCCTGCCGGAGTCACCCATTCTTCGCCAATTTCCTCTCTTCCCTACTTTCCGTGAAAGTTTGAATTAAGGATCAAGGCCATTGTCGACGAACTCGTCTCTCGAAACAAAACGGCTGGAAGCTCGGCCAGCAACGTGTCACTTTGTCGATCGTCGACAAAGGGTTGGCGCGAGTGAGAAGGGCGAAGGCAGGATGAAGGAAAAGGGCTCGAAGGGCGACGAAGGGTGTGAGGGTGTAAGAGGGCGAATAACTCTACGGAAGCAAAGAACTTAAGACGGAGAGAGAGAGAGAGAGAGAGAGAGAGAGGGTAGCTAAGTGCTTTCGCGTTTAACAGGACAAAGCGGAACGTCGTCGTCGCGTTCGCTTAAGATTTTCTCCTCTCGACGAGGAAAAAACTCCGCAGTCTTTGGAGAATCATAACGAGAGAGAACTACGAGGAAAAAATTTTCCTCGGCACACGCCCCTGCGAGCCACTCCACGTTCACTCGTCGCAAACCTCGTCTCGTCTCCTTTCTTTCACGACCCGGAGAAGGATCACCGTCCCTTCTTCCTTCTTAGAGGAGAATCGTCGAGACGCATCCGTCGCAGATCCGTCATAAATTTTCACCTGAACGCAATTAGCCGAGGAAAAGTCGAAGCACGCTGGATGGACTTTCTCTGCGAGACGAAGTCAATAACGAGGGACATCATAAATCCACTGCGCGCGATCGTGTTCGTCGAGCCTCTTCAGATTGCACTTGTAATTTCCTCGAGACAATTACCAGAGTCGATCTATCGTCTCGCGCGGCCACCACGGTGACAAAATTCTCGCAAGATGGATGGAAAAAAAAGGGAGAAAATCCGTGTCACTGCTACGAGCGTGAAAAATGATTCGCGACGAGGGAGGGGGACTTTCTCCGTGCATTGAAGTCGATTCGAGAAGGATGCAATAAATCCACTTCATTTCTGAGATCTCGTTCTATGGGGTCTCGCCTGCCCACACTCGTGGATTTACTTTGAGCGCGTCAGATCGCAAGCGCAAACGCAACGTATCGCGAAGAATCGAGTCATTATGATTCTACGAGGTACTTTCGACTGCACGCGGACAGTGACACGTCTCGAGTAGTAAAAATGAAATGAAGAAAAAAATCGATTCTTCGACGCGGTGAACCGCGGGCCCCGTGTGCCCACTCCCCGCGAAACTCCGAAACGATTCGTGATCGATGAACGACCGCCTTAGGAGATCGTAAGAGAGAAAACCGGTTTCCGGTTTCACGATCCGGCGACTATGAAGCATTCTACTAAAATCGGCACGGCCTGCCCACTGCTCTCGCGCAGTCTCTACGCGGCTCGCGCGTGACGCGTTTGATGCGATCGATACCAGATGAGAGTTCTGGCCTGTCCACAAGACCTTCTT
Source organism: Tiphia femorata (assembly GCA_944319695.1). Taxonomy (NCBI): domain Eukaryota; kingdom Metazoa; phylum Arthropoda; class Insecta; order Hymenoptera; family Tiphiidae; genus Tiphia; species Tiphia femorata. Next base: position 12,268,389 of record OX090902.1, read on the forward strand.
CCTTCTCTTTCTCTCCTCGTGAATAGAGAATGTCCATGACAATTGAAGTCGATCGCCAGATGAGCAGGATAAGCTTTAGAATTGTACGGAAAAGGGTGGATGAAACGTAAAAGCGGTCTCTCTCCCTTCCTCACGTCCCAAATTTCAGTCACACTCGGGTCGAATGATGAGAAAATATTCATTGCGCGATAAACTAAAATTCTGCTCTTTGCCGAGACCAAAGGAAAAATTGTCCATCTGCTTGTCTCTTTGCGAATGGAGACCGGTGGAATCGTTACTGACGTAGAAACGGATGGCACAAAAAGTTTCCTTCGTGGCAAAGTTTCCTTCGTGGCAAGAAGCTAAAGCACGGGCGTCATTCTCTCGATCCCACGCAGAGTAGAATGAAAATGTAATCGATCTTTTCTTCGATTTCTCTGCTTGGGCAAATTCGAGAAAACGAGTCGCCCATCTGGTGTACGACATCCGCTTAGAATAAATCACGCGATTCCGAATATACGAGAAAACCAATCGTCTTCCGCGTGCCACGATCACTCGGCTTCTCTTCTCGCGACTATCGCGCGAATGGATCGTCCGTCTATTGGGCTTTATCGTTCGCCATCGACGAGATAAATCTCGTGCCTCCTTACCGAATAAAAGAAGGATGGGAGAGCGCGGTGCGGCAAGTCCCTAGGAAGCGGACTAGAAAGCTGTTATTTATCGTGTTTGGCACACGAGAGAGAAAAGAGGAGGAGGGCTCGAGAGGGTGTCAACGCGCGTAAGCGTTTATTACCCGATAGCTTGGAGGCTGCCGATTTCGCTTCTTAAACGGTCCGTAAGAGACACAACGTGGAAGCGAGTGACGACGAGAGAAGAAACAATGGAGAAAGAGCGGAGGGTGGAGATGAAACTCGAGAGAAAGAGGAGAAGTCCTAGGCCAAATAAAAGGGAAACAGGAGCGGAAAGAGAGACGAGATCCGTGGATGGATTCGAGGCTCGATAAATATCGAACGACAAGGTACGCGAGCTTGTCACCTACATGGCTGGTACTAGACTCTCCTATTAGGGAGAAATCATCGTCGGCACTCGTGAACGAGCATGCTCGCCAAATAAGCGCATAGAGAGGCCGGCCTTTGCCTCCTTTATGTGGAACGCTTTTTATCTAAATCGAATCTCTCGCGGCCTTCCCTCGCGCGTAGTCGTCGATATCGCGGCCTCCTTCCATTTCTCTTCGCTGACGAAGCCTCTACGATTTCCTCTCTCACCTGGAAAAAACCTCGTCCTTACACGCCGCTCCGAAGCTTCCTCGTTCAATCTTCGAAAAAGTTTTGGGACACCGGAAAAGCGGTGAGCCCGCGCAGCGAATCGAACTTGGAAATTTGGTACGCTCGGATGATCGACGATGCCGGACGAAATTTTTTGGCTCCACGCCAAGAGACTCTTCGACGCCGATGCCTTCGTGGCATTGTTCATTTGCGACGCGAAGGTTCTCCTCGATCATCCGACCTTTGGCAGAGGTAGGTGGTTGCCGTTGATTACCAGGCTAGCAGGTAATGAAATAATAGAAGCGTGAACACTAATGCATCGTCGATCCGATTGTCGAATATGTATTGTAACCATAAAACTTTAGTCGAGCGAAGGTAAACGTGCTGACGTTTAAACGGTCATCGCAGTCATGCGCTGTTCGATTAGTTAATTAATTATCCCGAACGCTTAATCCGCCCACGAGTCGTTGCCCGTGTAAAGGTTTGCACTGGTGAAATTTATTCGCCTAATTGCGCGATTGAACAAAATTTACTGCAACGAGCGTTTATTCGGTAGAATTTCGCCAATGTACGCTCCACCAATCCCAACCACGTTTAACTATTCAAGTACTCTAACACGCTTGCCTATGGTTTTTCTCTCGTACGTCTGTGAATATCGGGTGCTTACTTTTCTACTTGCTTTGCCTTCCGTGATACCCGAAAACAGAATTCTTCTTTCGATTCGCTTCCAAGTGAAATTAAAATCCGTTTGTGGTGCACAGCCTGTTTCGAGCAATACTGCAAACGGATATTCTTAGACGGGTGCTCAGCACGGATGGTGATTAGGATACTAATCAATAGAAAATGTTGGAAGTGATACTCCCTTATTCCAATGCTGGCGTGAAATATTTAACAATTTGCGCCCAAGGACTTTTTCGGGCTAGGGACGTGGCATAAAATGATTTTATACACAAATTAGCGCACCTTTAACAATATAGTTTAGTAATATTGACAATAGTTTAGTAATATTTAGTAATTTATTTAGATTTAGTGAATTTCACTCGTTTAAATGGGAAGTAGTATTTGTGAAAAATCTTCTGTAAAGTCAGTATTAAGTTCTGTATTTTCGTTTGATGTGATACCGCTCGAAGCATCCACGAAATCTGACATGACCAAACATTGTATTTGCTTATTATTAGTCGCAGTATGAAACACCGGCCGCGGCCGTGGCGTCTGATAAGAGGTGCTTCTTAACACATTGCTGACCGGCAACTTTTCTGAAAATTTACCTCATGTGCCCGGCTATTGAAAGCGGCCACGAAAACACGAGTTAACTCGTGACCGGTCAGCAATGTGTTAATTTCGCATAATAATATAATAATGATAATACCGTACCGACCAATTACCAGCGGACTATAAAATCGGTATGAATACCATTCTCCTATTCTACCACCAGCAGTCGGAGCAAAATGTGTTATAATACCCTTCCCATATTTAATTTATTAATAAACTTACACACCTCGTGAAGCATCGACAACATCCTACTAAATTCGCGACCGCGACCGTTGTCACGTATCCTTCCGCTTTTTCTCTATTTCGCGTATGTCAGGTTGCATTAGTCCATTGGTATCGCATTTAATATTTTACAGTTTATGGAATTTTTTTTCTATAAACACAATTTCCCATTGAACCCATTTAATTACCAAGTTGCCGTAAACATCGTGTTCAATAGCAATTACATTTAAATAGAGCAATACACATACGGCTAAAACATCCTATGCGACCATAGTCCGATTAAATCTGATATGACACGAATAGATTAAAATGCCGCTGAAATTTACAGTGGCGGGCATCGACGTCACCGACTTTCCTTGCATTTCTCTCGAATTCGATTGAGCTCATAAAAATAGCTGTGAAATTTTCGGGCGCGTTATCATTGCCTTTCACTTTCCTTCACTCCGTGTTTTCACGAGTCTATTTTACTCGACTTTGCATTCAGATCAAAATGCTCGCAACATTCCGCATGCTCGTTTAGCACGCGTGTGGCTCTGTTTCTAGCACTTTCAATGCAGATTAAAGTGCGCGTGACGTCGCGCGCACAGGCTGGAAATACGAGAGGGTATCGAGAAGTTCCTCTCGCGTGAAGATAAGGAGAATAGTAAGACGTCCCTCGTGAGTAACAAGACGATGACGTGGCGCGGAATTATTGCAGCGAACTGGTAAGTACCCTGCTTGTAAACGATTCGAGATGTCTGCAATATTTTAGGGATTAGACAGAGCGGCACGCGTCACGTCACACCGTTGCATTTTAAAGAGGCATTTCTGGAAATGAACTGACTCGATTATTCGTGGTAATTAAGAATATCCATTTTCAGTATTGCTCGAAACAGGCTGTGCACCACGAACGGATTTTAATTTCACTTGGAAGCGAATCGAAAGAAGAATTCTGTTTTCGGGTATCACGAAGGGCAAAGCAAGTAGAAAACTAAGAGTTTGGTCGAACGATTATTCGATGGCGCAACGTCAGCCCTTGCGAGTACGGTATACTGAATTTCTTCAATAACGCATTCGAGACATTAAATACGTTCACGGGTATTTATTAATGGAAAATGAAGTTTGTCACCTATCGCTTCTTTAAGAGTTTCATAACGGCGAGGGTTGTGCAAGATTGCACGCTGTGGACGATGCAAATCTTCCTCGAAGGCGTCTTTGTATGAACGCGTCATTATCGTGGAGCGAATCGACTTAACACGCTCAGGTGCACGAGCTCTGGTACATTTACATAATACTCGTGTGTACCTGTGAGTGTCACTCTGACCCAAGTCAAATTCGATCGGTAAACGCTTCGCCATGGAATACCAAATTGGTGACGCGTGTGAGCGAGCTGAGGTGTACTCGACCGCCAACAAGTCGAGGTATCAAGAAAGAGAGAGAGAGAGAAAGGAAATGAGAGAAGGAAATAGAGAATATTCAGTTGAATTAATTGTATCGACTGAAGCTCCTACACGAGTGCCTCTCCTGTCACTGTGTTCGAAACCTGTTATACATTACAGATCATTGATCTACCAAGGATCGTATTTGTTCTCTTTGCGCGCACGAAGAAAAACAGAGGGAAGGAGAACTAGAAACCGGGAGAAAGGAGGAGATATGTTATTTATTAAATATTTTCAAACGTTACACAACTTTACCAAGGAACGTACTTGTTCTCTTTGCGCGCACGAGAAAAAGGAAAGAGAAAAGAAAGTGAGAGGAAGAAGTAGATATGTTATTTATTAAATATTTCCAAGCATTGGATAATGCAATCACTTTCGAATTCCCGTGACAATTGGAAGCAACTTAGTATTATGATACCTGTAAAGCTCCAACGGAGCAGTGTTTTTACTGCTTATCTTACTCTCCCCGTAGGAAAATAATGAAGCAGACGAAATAATGGAAGGATCGTAAAATAAGATTGGTCGGATGCAAGTAAAATCCCCACGTAACATCATGATACATTCTCGCGCATGGCAACAACAGAGCAAACAATCTCAAAATAACAAGATAGGCATTAAGGTAAACTGTCGAGCATCGTTGTTGAAATTTATTTTGTCCCCGCAATGTCAAATGAAAGTTTCGTCAGCCCGCGAGTTTCTCAAGTGGGTTCGCGGAATCTTCAATAAACGAATCGCTCATACCCTCGAAGTTTCTACGAATCAAATTGTTCCTCGAAACAAGACCTTTTCTCGCAAAATTTCTTTTCGAGTTGTCCTGCAACTTGTCAAATAAATTTACAATAATTCAGATCATTGGTAAGACCTTTTGGTTTCTATCGATTAAATTCGTCCCTTAACTGCTACTTTACACCAGACGACACGGTATGGAAAGGAAAGGAGGAGGGGAAGGAGGGAAGGAAGGAAGTTTCGCGTAACGCTCGAAAGTTACAGAGAGAGAGAGAGAGAGAGAGAGAGAGGCAAGTTGAATCGCTTAATGAAGAAGTTTCGTACATGGGCAAGGATACGGTTACACGAGCCACGTTCGCCACGGTTGTTGAAGACCAACTTGCCTCGTGAATGTTCCCATATTCCCATGTGTAAAGGAAATGCATGTATCGGATCATTCACGCACTAGCACCTACTAATACGTAACAGCGATGAGTGTCTTTATTAGTCGCGAACCGAAATTTCTCTTGAGCGGTGAACAAGACATTTAATTAATTGCTCGTCGACGTGTTCGCTTCGATCCTTCGCATCTTCGTGGCATCCTTTCTGTTCCGTGGAACGATTCGATCTTCATAAATGATACAGAGAAAGTAAAACAGTGATCGTGCAGCTGATCGTTGCATATGAACCGCGAACCTCCAGAAATTCGTCGCGTCTACGTAAAGCAATCATGAAAAAAATGAGAGGAACTTTCATACCTATAGTAAATAGCAACAACTATGTTCGGACTTCGAATACTGAGATAAGTCTGGCATGCTGGAAGTGTAGAGAAAATTTTACGAATTGCTTTAATGCAGTGGTTCTTAAACGGTGTTTCACGGACTTTTGCAAATGTTCCTCGAAATGATGAAAACGTCAATGTGTATTATACCTAGTTAGTAAGTATGCAGTGCGCACGAAATGTCATAATTTTCTTTTTGATTTGTTATCGATCTTTGTAATACTGCTGGGCTTATTCCGTCAATAAATAAATAAATAATTTGAACTTTTATCGTATAGCGGCGTCACGGAGGTTCAACCACCATTCAAAAGTATGATCTCAATCGTCTCAATTCTTTTGGTGTTCCGCAAATTATCCTTTTAATCGAAAGTGTTTTCTGACTTTGAAAAGGTTAAGAACCACTGCCGTAATGAGACGTTATTTCGCATCAGCGACGTCCGTTAATTTACTTCTTACCTACTCGTTTACGTCCTATTAATTTGTAATAGCATTCGGTCCTCACGAGGTCGATCAGAAGTAACGAAAATAGATTTAGCGAGACGAAAAGTACGTGAAACGTGTGACGCGTCGGTATGCGATGTCGCGGGGCTTCGTCGCGTCCGACCTAGGCGCGACCCTGCGGATTCGCGAAAGCTCAGCACCCAAACAATTCGCTTGGGGCTTCAGCGTGGCATTTCCGTGTCGACGTGCATCTACGGAAGGCGAGGAGGGTGCTGAGAGTGTCCAACTCGCGACTTGCGGGCGACGGAAAATCAGTCGTCCTTGAAAGAGTCAGAGGGACAGAGCCTCGGCGAATCGAATCTCCGTCTGATCGTAAAACGATTGAAATCCTCTTGCATTCGTTCGATTTCATCGTCGATCGAGAGACTTCGCGTGTTGCGCGATTCACGCAGTTCTATACCGTAGAGAACGGCACGCGAAGTCTTAGCCATCCCAAAAGATTTCTTGCAAAATTTGCAATGGCGTCCAGAATTTGCTATTGTCTTTACAATATTACACTCGATGTTTTACCCTCGACTAAACGAATTATCTAGGTAGTCTCCATGCAAAATACTTCTTGCCTATCCAAGGCGCAGTTCCTCGACAACGTGTAATATAAAATTTCTATTCATCTCCTATTCCAGGTTTCGACTTCGCTCACCTGGGGTCACGAACCGCGACGTTCGAACGTATGGGTCGCGGAATTCGTGCGTCACGTAGAAGTGATAAGTCATGCGGAAATGATAAGAAGCGTGGCATACCGAATGACAATAAAATCGGAGCCCCTGCCTTGTTCTCTTCTCAGTCGTTCCCACGTAGTGTGAACCTTATCGATAAGCCTGACGGATTCTCCACACGCGGAAATTAAAGGAGGCGTCGACGGATTGTTTTAATCGCGGCTCGCCTACACGCAAATGCGTCGAAAGGTTAAGTCGTCCGAATAAGGCGCACGTCTGAATAACCGGAAAACTATTAATAAATCGCTTAACATGGGAAAGCTCGTCCGTAATACGTCGAGGGCAAATTACTCGTGGAAGCTCGCCGACCTTTTCAATAGTCCAAGACAAATTTCCGCCATTCTATTTCATTTGCTTATTCCATTTGATTTACTCTCACTTTAATTATCTTATTTTACTTAACCTACAAGTACTGATCTCACTCGACTGCCAATCTACGCGTAAGTTGACATTTAACATATTTCCATAAATAATCTTATTTATTAATCTTCGCTCAGTATAGTCTCTTCTGGTAAAAAACATGCACATGTCTTTCGTGAAACGATGTTTCAATCCAAATAGCAAGGAAACATATATAATAGCGTATAAACATCAAGCGTGGTTCAACAGTCGTCGTACACGTCAGTGACAATATAACTATTGTCGACCACGCACGCATGGTTTTACCATTATCCGTATGAAAGGTAATATTCTTTGGGTTCCTTATATTTACGTCTTAGTTAAAAATACGTTTAGTGAAACTTTCCATTGAACATTTTCACATATTTTTGATCATTCTTGAGAGAACATGTTGAAAAATATCTTTTTGTTCGTCGTCCCGCAAATTACGCGTCAGTGGCTACTACACGATGTGCGTATATCAGTACTTAAGGGTTAATCAATTTCTCGGCTCTCGCGTAACCACGAAGATCGTGCTAAATATCCAGGTTCGCGCGATCTGGTTGGAATATTCAGACACGACTTTCGACCTTCCTCAACAAAGTTCATTCGCTCCTACCATCCATTAGTCCGGACGCAGTGCCGTAACGCGCTGCAACCCCTCTTGTAACCCTTGTAATATCACGGCCCAGGGCAGCCTTTAACATTTCTCCCTCGAATCCGTGGCGCAATCGGTGCAACCGCAAGCTCAAAACGGCGCGTACGTTTTGCGGCGAGGGGTCGGATACAATGTCGAGAATTCATTTGACGAAAAACCAGAGGTAGGTGCACTTTACTGGTAAACGAGCGAATACCCCGCATTTCGTACACGGTGAACTGGAGCCACTGGCAAATGGAAATTTCCTCGAAGACCAGAGACAAAGAGGGAGGTTAAAATGAATGAAGGTGGACCGCGTAGAGAATGCAAGCTGTGTTGACCCGAACAACGACTTTTCCCCAGAATTAAAAAGAACAAAGCTTATTTTCATTCTGGAAAATGAGCCCTCGTTTCCTTGCCAAAGCCAATGAGGTAATTGAGACGGTTCCACGTTTCTTGACTCGTTGCCTTGCATTAAAGCAGAATGCATATTTTACTGAGAGAGTTCACTGAGAGAAAAACGGAGAAAACCAACTGCGGGTGGAGAAAGAAAGCGAAAAGAGAGATGCCACCGAGCGGCGGACCTGGTCGATTTGAACGACGAAACTTTTGAATTTTCGCGAATGTCGGGACCGAAGCGAATCCCAACTTGAACTCCAACCTCATCCTTCTCCACCACCTTGTGATTCTCGTCTACAAATTGATGAAGTTATTGCACGTCGCATTTGAGCAGGACGAGAACTAAGAAATACGCGGCCCTGACATCCAGATTCATTTTTACAATACTGTATTTTCTTTTTCTAGCGACTCGCATCTTGTACAACAACATCGTGCTTATAATTGAGAATTGCGATGTCCGACTAACCCTTTATTGCATGATTTTTGAAGTATTAAACCTATCAGTTGAATGCAAGTAAGATACATTTCTCTGTCACATATGCTAGTCTATAGTGTACAGGAGTGAGAGAGTAATATTATAGAAATATCTCATTAAACGATGGATTAAATGATTCTCATTACACAGATACTACTAATAAGAGATATAATTAGCAATGTTGTATTTCTGCAACAGTGTACAATTAAAGGGTTGATTAATTCCAGCAGAGATTTTATAATTCACTATGAAATCAGAATAGTTTCACTGGGAAAAAGATTACTTGCAGGGATATTAACGACGAGACAGCTACCTGTTCTGGTTTATTTTTCTCACTAACTCCATCTCGATTTTACTCCTATTGAAACGAAGGTCGAGCCATTGCTCACTGTCAAGAGAGAAGCCAAGCAGGAGAACCGTGGAGTAGAGTCGATCGAAGTCAATCGATTTCAACGGACAACAAAAAAATGGTTTCCACGAAGGAACTGCGTACTTATGTGTTTGAAGCTTCACGCCTCGCGTAGCTTCGTAAGAAGCACAGTGGCAGCATGTGATATTCTAAGAATCACATGTCATAATTATAGAATATCGTAGAGATAAAAATAAAGAGTACACTATTGTAATGATATTACAAACTTTATAAAATTCCGATGAGAACGAGGTCGTGTCCATGGTGAGCGAAATGTCAAAAGTATAGCAACAATAAAATGAACCCTCTATCACTCAACAGCTCCGTGAAGTTGGCACACCAAATGTGAATTTTTAGGCAAGATCGTAAAGGGAGTGACTTATGCAATCGCCATCCTGAAAACCGTTCGCGCGCGTGTGTGTGTGTGTCCGTGTATATCTTTGATTTCGGAAAAACGGCTGAATCGATCGGGCCGAAATATGGCACAAAAATCAAGTACATTACTGTGAGTTCACAATAAGGTTTGTGAGGCATTCTGAAAACCGTTTGTGTCTGTGTGCGTGTGTGTGTGTGTATCCTCGATTTCGGAAAAACGGCTGAACCTGTCAGGATCAATTTTTGCAGAAAAATCAATTGTACCACTGTGAGTTGAGATTAACATTTGTGAGCCGTTATCTTGAGCCGGTACAAAATAGCGGCAAATCCAAATATCGAAAAGTTCATATCTTTGGTACTATTCATTGGATCTCGATAAAATTTTACAGATACATGTACACGTATACAATGACAATTACAGGAAATTTTCAAATTTTTTGATTGGTCGAATAAAAAATGAAACGAAAACGCTGAGAAAAAAGCAGTCAGAAGAACTCAGAAACGTTAACGGCCGTTTCTCAGCGTTTTTGTTTAATAATTTGTTTTGGAGGGGTGGGCAAATGAAAGTGCGGCATGGACAAACGAGAACAATAAATGGACAAACGTTTCCAGCCCTCAAAAGGCAAAAAAAAGCAGTCGGAAGAACTTAAAACGGCTATGAGCTATATATTTCGAATTTTTTCATTTATTCATAACTTTTTTCGTGAGGGTGGGCAAACGAAAATTTTTGTTAGACAAATCTGGGCAAATAGTGGACAAACGTATTCTGCTTTTGGATTATAGAAATCTTTTCATGGGGGTGCTGATAAAATTTTTTTTTTACGAATAACTTCTTTCTGCAAGGTGGGCAAACAAAAACTTTTGTTGAACAAATCTGGGCAAATCGTGAACAAACGATTGGTGACTTTGTTTTATAAAAATTCACATTTGGAGGTGCCAACTTCACGGAGCTCAACTCTTCGGCACGCTTCTTGTCACGCACTTCTAATCCCATACAAAATTCCAGATACACGAACGAACCAACGACTCTGTACATCAGGCCGACAGTAACATTTTACTTCTCCCTTCAGTCGTTCGCGGATCAATCGTCGCGAGTGAACTTTAGCTGTTTCGACTCTCCAATTTTTAACTTCAATCTACCCAGGGGACGGCAGCCGTCGACGAACTCTCATCAAAACTCTATAAGCGAACGTCTCGTTTAGGCGAGTGGAACGACAGGCCGGAGGAGGAACGGCCCACGTCGACTGAAGGTAAGAAAATGATTTTTAATAAAACGTGCACAGGTGCGCGACCGATTGTACGTGGGTGGTGCCGAAGGCGAGGGAAAATTCCTTAGACATTCTTGCCACTGGCTTCGAAAATCAAATGGTAGAACGCAACGAGAGAAAGCACCGTGTTGAGTGAAAAATCGAAACGCGATTTGAGCATCCCTCGAAATTAATCCCTACATACCTGGAGCACAACGTAACGTACACTGGGTTAGAAGTTCAATATCTAAATTTAAAATGTTAAAATTGCGACTACAACCATATATACGCCCTAGCTTGAAGCACATTTTTCACATGTTTAGAGTATTTCAAATAATTATCTCCCAAATCACCTAATAAAGTAAAAAAAAAAATCAAAAACAAATTTCGCTGCTTTTTAAAAAAAAAAGTCAAGTTTGAAAGACTAGTCCTACCAAGAGCGGTAAAAATAATCGGTCGACAAAGGAAATTTCCACAGAGAAAAAATGTTTGCTAGGTTTAACATTCTGCGGCCTCGTAATGAGTGATAAGGTGCTCAGCGTGATACTGAAGCTTCCTCTTGCTAAATTGAAATTTTGAACGTCTCCCACACGCGTGCGAAGACACGCATTCGTAAGAGTGAAGATTTTTGCTTTGGATGGCCGCGTAGGAGGAGTTTCTCGCATGTGCGAAGATTCGCAACGGACGAGATGTTATTCGGGCACGTTGTTGAGAGGCGCAATTAAAATTAAGCGGCTTTGTTTGCCGACGACGCGTGTGTGCGTTATAGAGAGACAAAGCAGAGAGGAAAGAGTCATCGGAGAGGTCGCCCGAGGTCACCGGACTCTTTTAAAAGTTTTTCTTTATTCGCGCGTATTCTTTCCAACTAGCTTACCTCCGTTTCTCAAAGCTCCATAACTAATAATTGAGAAAATTCGGTGAAATCGCGAAGCAATGCGATAACCATGCACCGTGAAGCGACGATATCGAGAGAGAAAATGTAGAAGAAAATATTTACTCTAATGTCACGTCGCACAGTGGTCGATCGCTCGTTTGAAGTGGGACAAAAGTCAAATTCGTCATTGTCAGTCCTGATAAAAATGATATCGTAGGTGCGTTATATTAAGGCCTATTAACAGGATCGGAACTTATTTTCCGAAAAAGATATTAGTAATCTAAAGTTGGAAGATAAACAGCTTGTAGATAAGTAATTACTCTCGACTGAGATATTTTCAGGTATTTACTCTTATTCTGTAGTCTACAGCGTTCGCTATATTTCCAAGTGTTAATATTCAGGTAACGCTACAGTTCTGCAATCTCAAGATATTTCAATTCGTTATTAACGTAAAGTTTCCTATAAACATCTGTTGTCTCGCTACATTTATTCTTGCGAAATTAAATATTAATAACGATCAAAAATGCAACCTTATGCACCTAAAAATGGTAGATTTGTCCTTCAATTTGACATTGTCAGTGATATCTCTCTTGGAAAATAACTTGCATTTAAAGTACTTAGGATATAATTTGTATGGAGACTGCGATTAACGTTTTGACTGCCACGTTGATTTTCCATGGATTACCCGTGGAGCCACATTTTGCGTTTTCTCGTACTTTCTTTGTTGTTAATATATGATCTCTCAAGTGGTGTAAATTGCTGTTAGTACAATCATCTTTTTAATGATTTTTCTGGAGCTCACCGATGACTACCATGGCGCCACAGAAAAAACAAGTTGCGGTCACACATGACCATCGTGACAATCAGTGTTAACAAACACGATTTTTCTCCCATTTTAAGCAACCAATCGACCACCGTGCACCGTGTCGATTGAAATCGATCTCAAGACAATGTGACAAATATGTACCCTGTTGCATATTATCAGACCAAAAACTAAAGAAGAGGATCTTTAACCAGTTAACTGCGTTCGACGTGTATACACGTCAATCCACATTTATATTTTTTTGATCCGTGAGGAATAAAAAAAACTTACCATTTGATATGAAAACTCAAAATTAAAATTGCAAGAAACAAAATTCCGCAGTTAACTGGTTAAACAGAACGCGACGTCACATGAAACGATCGACAAAAATGTTTCGGTCGATAAAGTACTTCGTATACTCCTTTTCGCTCAACTACGGATACGGTTGCTAAAACGACACGTAACAAATGCGTTAGCCCGTATCACCACGTCACGTTAAAAGGGACGTCATGTCAGTCCCACGGTACGCGTGCGACGATACGATTTCACGATAAGCGTATGAGCGAGATAATGCGCGCTTTCATCGCTCGTCACGCACGCTTTGCATGCCCACCCTGTATTACGGCGATGTAACGGAAAAACATGACGCAAGGCGAGTAGGATCGAACGTAATTTAGCGCGATACTTTCGCGAAACTTCCGCGGATTTCGTTGCTAAGTTTGGTAAGTTACGCTTTGTAACGCGTAGAGAGCGAAAGGCAGAACGAAATAAAGAGGGGAGAAGGACGAAAGAGAAGAGAAACCGTCGAATGCAGGCGCGCGTGAAAAAGAAAAAATAAATGCGATCCGAAGAGCGAGATAATCGTCTGAAGATAAGGAGAACGTCCCAATTGTAAAAGCGTCGACGAGGATCGTGGACGTGTGGGTACCGCGCTAACGCGAATGCCGATATCGCTTAAGAATGGCGTGACCAAATAAGCTTGCCGAAAGAAAAATATGTGCGGGTCGATCGGTACACCATCCAGTAAAGCAACGTGACGAAAAACGTTCTGGCCGGGTCGAACGAGCGGCTCGAAGATTGGATGCGAAAAGATGTGAGAACGCATAGATGCGCATAATTATCGTCGGTTTCTTGCAGTGCGCAACTAGGTAGCTGTAAAAAGATAAGGTAGCAAGAAAGGGGGGACCCCACGTTCGAGCGTTAAAAGCCAGCCGAATGTCGCTCGAAGTAACTAGGGAGATGAGCCGTTTAACGATATTACTGGCAACGCAGTAATTTACTTAGGAGTAACGCACGATGTAACGGTAATGCCCGTAACACGTTGCGTAACTTCAATTTTGTGGTTTTCCACCGATCAGTGTTGCTAATGCGTCGGTTTGTCGATGGTCAGTGGACAGATAGCAGAAGTATCGTTCTAGGTTTAAATTAATTTCATGCGCGTTCTTCAATTAAATATTTGGCGTGAAGCCGTTCGCATATATGAGACACGGTTAGTTAAATTTCTGGTTCGTGTGAAAATATCACGAAAGGTCAAGGACCGTTGAGAATCATTTGATAACAGGCCGGGATGATTTTCACTTCCCTGGCACAAGTACCATACTTGACGTCAATTGCGTTCCAAGTTCAGAAAATCGTCACTTTAACGGGACTCCGTGTGCATACGAATGAGCTCAGTTCCAATTTTTCGTTCTAGTCGGATATAACAGCGGGATATCATAACGATTTTCACCTGGTCACGATCATTCCAATCGTCTAAGATATTTATTGGAGTACCAAAATATCGTGGGGCGTGCGTTTGCGTAGCAGGAATAAACTACGAACTTAAGCTTTATTTGGCAGAATACCAAATGGTTTTTCATAAATCGTCGTTACGCCGTTTTAATAAAGCAGGATACATAATGTTTTGTCATTGGAGTGTACAGAAAAAATCTCATCTGCTTTCCAGATAATAATTCATGTGATTTCTAAGATTTCTTTATGCAAATTAGAAATATGTAGCACGAATAATTATTAAGACTTACCCTTGTGAAAGATTAGGCTGCTGAGTAAGACTCTCTGCGAGTATTTCTAGATCCTTTCCTTTTCTCGTAATCTCTTCGCTCGTTAAAGTTTCAGCACTGGCAGAAACTACGGTAGGTTCTTGTTCCTGAAAATTGCATAGGTACTTTAATTACGCTGTCATTTGATATCTCACGTAAAATGTGCAACGTTGACCGTCGATATATCACAGCTCTTATTTGTTATTTGATTTGTGTACTATTAAACGCCGCATTACGCTTAAAAGATATAATATCCAATTCTCATACCTTTGAAGAATAAGATCTGCGCGTAGCCTTGACTTTTGCTAAATTTTGTGTCTCAACTATCACGGTGTCTATATGCACAACATCTTCAATGTTAATTTTATCCACTGTAGTGACATTATCATAAGTTACAGGCTTTTCACTTTTCTCCGAAGGAAGTGTATGTTTCACTTGTGATACGCTTTCACAAGCTACTATCAAAAACAGAAGCCCGCTAAAACAAAAAATTAACAATGTGCATTAGCATAAGCGTTTTTCATGTAAACCAAGAATTTTGTGAAACTGTGTTACTGACATATCTTGAGAGGAAACGAAGAAATATTTTCAGTGAAATACTTCCTTATTGTTCCTTTCACATTTGTGTATAATACAGAAATCGCAATACAATATCAGAATGAGTAAATAATGCGTGTACTCCATTAAATATATTTTTCCAAAGAGAAGAGCACAGACACAATTCTTTACTTATAAAATCAAACGTAATAAAGACAAAAGTACAAAGAATGGCTTATGCAATTTTTCATACAAATTTAATAGCTATTTAGTCAAAATATAGAAACAAAATTTACCTATTTAATGAATCCTAGATTTTCGACTGATAAACATATAAAAAAATAACCGCTTGTAAAAGTAATTGTAAAATAGATTCGACCAGAAGAACAGCATATAGAGAACTGTCAAATTATTGAATATTTACCTCGATACAACAGAGATTAGAAGCAGCATCCAGTACACGCATGTCACGCAGAACTTCATCTTTCTTTAAGAAAATTTCATGTTAACAAACATATTAGCAAATCTTTTCATACTGTGATGATTGATATTTTTATGCGAACACGAGACCGATCAGCACCTCACCGCGAAGATGATCACCACCACCACAACACCACGGCTTCCACCACCACGAAAAACCTGACGTGGTACTCTCAAAAAACTTCCGGTAATAAACAAGTCAGACCGCCCATGGGATCACTTCAAAATACTCATCGCGGTAAGTACACAACTGGCGTGAAAGTTCTTTTTTCCAATCGCGATCGAATCTTTCCATAAAAAGACCATATTTCCCTTATAAAGCACGAGTTCGTGCGAAAAGAATTCCAACTTGATGAGAACAGCTGATTCAACTTACGCATGCGCACGAAGCAGCTCTTCCTTACGAGTATATCGAATGAACATATCGCCAGAAGTCCGATAATCGATTACTAATTATCTCTAACTATGTTCTTTTAATTTTGAAATAAATTTTCGATCTCAACAGAATTGATCGTATTTAACATATCCTTCGAATAACTATTGACTGTAAAACTATCGCTCGTTCATTACAGTAGACCGAAAAATCTACACTCTAAAATTTCTTTTACCGCTTCGCTTCTAACACTTTATTCAGCACTAAAAATTGCTTAACAATTCGATATAACAGCTTTAACAAATAGTAGAACAGTTTGTAGAATAAAGCATATTTACAGGCGCATTCGCACAAAAATGATTATTTATAATGGTTTTTTATACGATAATATTTTCATAAAGAATCGTTAGAAATAATCGCAAAGGAGAAATCTACAATAGTTATAAATATTAAGTAATTGCAAAGCGTCTACTATCTATGATAAATGTTATAGTTGAGATAAAAATGCTGCTACCTTACACGTGCTACCGGCGGTCATGAGTTGGCAACGGACGTCAACGTCAACAGTAACGGTCTCCGGTTTGTGACTTCCACGATATTGGTTATAATCGCGTAGTTTATTACGCCTTAAAATGGAATACGTTTATCGGATACCATTCTTAGTTTTGGAAGTACCAAATTTAAAACTGAAGAAACCATCATGGTTTGTGAAACCCAGCGCAATGATTGTATTCTCATTCATCCTTCTATCATATTTTCTGGTAACAGGAGGTTAGATTTATAAAATCTATAGATAAACTTAACATATATAAACACATATGCAATTTAGGAATTACTATAAAAATTGCAACAATTTTACGTACTTTTATAAAATAAAGGAAGTGTGCGATAATTTCAATAATTTTCATAAAAATTTCTGTTAGGAATAATATATGATGTGATAGTTGAACCTCCCAGCGTCGGCTCCACAACTGACGAACATGGCCACACACGACCGGTATGCATTGTCAAACATTATTCTTTCACATGGCATTAACTTCTTTCATCAATATAAATTCTTTCTATAGGTTGCATTTATGCCGTATCGTGTAAATGGCCAGTACATAATGGAAGGACTAGCCTCTAGTTTCCTGTTTACTTTAGGAGGATTGGGCTTTATCGTATTAGATCAGACTCACAGTCCATCGACGCCCAAATTAAATAGGATTCTTTTAATATGTGTGGGATTTATAAGTGTGATTGTATCGTTTATCACATGTTGGATTTTTATGCGCATGAAACTGCCGTAAGTAATTTTAGTACTCGTTTAACAAATATTACAAAGTCCTTATGTACATAACATGATATTTTATTTTTAGAGGGTATCTTCAATCATAAGTCCTTAAAATCAATTTCAGGATGTAAGATATGTGATTTTTCCAATATAATTTGTTGCCTAATATTAGACAAAGTGGTTTTGTATCAAACTTAAGCAAACAGAACTTCATTTTCACTTGCATTTATTTGTAAAATAAACGAAAAATATTACATATCTCAAAATCAGTGCATAAAACTTAGTATAACACTGCATATACCTATACAATATAAGTAGACCCCCGTATAACGTGAGTTCCTACCATGTGGCCACAGTTTTCATAGGATGCGATTCCTTGTACAACCCATCAAATAATATGTTTTTTCTTAACCAATAATTCGTATAGCACGATTTTCTATAATACAAATTCATACAACACATGGCATATTAACTGTGTTATACGGAGTCTACTGTATACAAATACATTTGTGTAGCAAATGTTATATTTTTGTATGGTGTGTGTAACATGAACAGTGGTCTACTTAATATTAAATCAAGGCAAATGGGAACAATTATGATCTAAAATGTAACACATTTAAACCATGAAAATATATCTACAGTATAGGCTTTATACATTTCACTTCTATTTTTACTTACATTGATTTCTTGAATCCATACAATATTTGTTAATGTACCGTGCAAAATGGCGAATAATTATTCTCAATATATTACATTATAAAACAGATAATAAAAAAATTATATAAAAGAACATTAATTATTTGGTACTAAAATGTAAATTTCTAAATTGGACAAAGGCATAATTCAAATTGAGGCCGCAATATAAATATCGAAACCGTTGTCTGAGTATAAAGATGTAGTTCTACAATTTACTTATACTTATCTAAAAACCTAAAAAGATCAGTATTGATTTGGTGTTGTTGTTGTTAGGCCCAATTATTTAAAGTTGGCACTTTCATGCTTATTCAATAGCCATGGTTGCATTTCTTCTTTGTGTAAAAAACAGTAGGCCTAATACATATTAATAATACTTGTAAGATTCAGTCTTATAATGACTATACTCGTTTTGTACTTTATAAACGTATACGGAAACTCCTGAAATTGCACAAAGTGTTATTTAGTGTATTTTAAATTAAATAATATTTGATCTTTCAACGTATAAGTAAATTTCTTACTTAGCAAAATCGCTGCTTTTTTCAATAATATGCTCAAATTCTGCAAAACTGAGGGCACCGTCGTCATCTAAATCAGCTTCCTCGAGTATTGACTGAAGAAGTTGCTGCATATCGGTTTCACTTAATCTTTGAGGTGCAGTAAGTCTGTCCACTACTTGTCTCAAGTCTCCAACACCCAACATGTCGTCGCCATCGAAATCTGTTTGCACGATGTAATAAAAAAGTCATTCCTAAAATATAACTTAATCTTTCTCAAATGCTAAATTATTACCAAATATCCTAAAAGCATGTTCAGCTTTTACAGCTTTTGGTGCTGCATCACTGAATACAGACATCATGTCTAAAAAATCTTCAAAAGTACAGTCTCCATCCTGACTTGAGCTAAACACTTTGCAAATTCTATCACCAAAGGGATTTACCCGGAGCTCAGGATATTGCAATATTTTTGACATAGGCAACTTTGCATTTCTATTATGACCCACTTTTTCAGGGGCAAGAGCTTTGAATTTCTGATGTGCGCTATATTATAACAAAATCATATTTAATGTAATGTGTACACAATGCTGTATAATGAACTAAGCAAATGCACTAATTTAACACAGTACGTACTACAGCACTTCCTTTTTTGTAAAGTATGTTAAGTCCTGTAATGAAAACAATTACTGGTAAGAATGAACATATTACTATTTACTTATTAAAATATTATTAATGAACGTGAGAAATGTAACAGGGTAAACTAAAAAATGAAGACTTCAATTCTCTAAAATAAAAACAAATATACCTGGTAATCTTGCAATTCGTCCTCAGTAAACTGACTTTTCCCTGCTCCCATTATTAAACAATCGATTTGTTTATATTCCTTATATATAAAATTTATTAATTCATCGAATACAGGGATGCATTAAATTTGTTTACATGCTATACATACAAATTTTGCTACACCAGTCACCCGCGGTATTTACAACACAATTTCGATATTTCGGTGACAGCAGCTTTACGTCACTTTACCACGGGGGTGAAGCTCAAACGGGAGGTCAGGTCCCCTATATTTTTAGTCGGACCGCCATTCCTAGGTAGCGTTAACTGTATCAAGATACTGCAAAAATGAAGACTGTCTTCTATACACATTTTACACTATGCTTTTCAAATGCTAAATTGTCATATATGTAATACTCCTATATTGCTAGCCACGTATCTTTCCTATACGTGGGAGCGGCGCCGAGAAAGTGAGACAGAACATCGTACCTTCGCGGACATATGCGCATGCGTTAGGAGCTGTACGCATGCGCACTTGCACCAAAGTACGAAGTGAGAGGATAGATAACTATGGTGAGAGTGAGAGGTTGATATATGTCTGCACCGTGGTGTTTGTGTCGCCTTTTCAGCCATTAGCAATATAGTAGTATTACATATATGGCTGACCCTCTTTTACAACTCTCCTGATCTCTCCTCGGTGGTAGTACTGGGCACTGGGTAGTACTGAGGAGATCTCGAAATTGCTGTAAAATGCACCTAACCTGTCTTGACGTTGTATTATCGGGGAGCTAACAGAACCTAAATTTTCTCTAATCTGGCTACGGTACTGAGTCTGCTGTCCAATGAAGTTACAGACATGTGCGCAAACGTGAAAAATTCCACGGTATCTGGTAAAACTGGGTAAAACCCAACCGATGGCCGATCGACGGCGAAGCAGTCGGCAGCAGCAGCAATCAGCAGCACTCGAGCAGATATTTTCCAGATTTTTGTAAATGAACTGATTCTGAAAGAAATTAAATCACAATGCCGCCTAAAAAGGCACCGATCCCCAGTAAAAAGACCGAACAGAAGAAGAAGGAGAAAGTAATCGAGGTGCGTGAGAATATTTTTTACGTTATTATTGTTAACCGAAAAACACAGATGTTTTCTATTTGTGATGTATGTAGATACACGTGGAGCTTGAATTATTAACAGAATACAATAAACGATTTACCATTGATAGATACGTATATGCACCATTCTTTGAATTAACACTCTTGTCTTTGTAGGACAAAACCTTTGGTATAAAAAATAAGAAAGGTGCAAAACAGCAGAAATTCATTCAGCAAGTAGAGAAACAAGTGAAATCTGGTGGTATCAACCCACGTAAAGTGGAAGATCCTACTGTGAAGAAACTTGAGAAAGAGAAGAAATTGAAGGAGCTGAAAGAATTAGCTCTTATTTTTAAACCTGTGCAGTCGCAAAAGATAGAAAAAGGTATGTGTACAGAAGAAAGTAAGGGTTCCTGTAAAATGATGAAAAAGTATGCAGATTATAGACTAATATCCGCATGGAAACAACATTTCTATATATTAATAGGTGTGACTTAACATTTTCTGAATAAGGTAAATGTGCTTTGGAAATCTTTGAATTAGTGACTGTAATTACTTGAAAATAGAAAAATAATGCTGTTTATTAAAGAAATTCGCATTCTCACATACAACTTAGGTACATTTAAACTTACGGTAAATTATATCTACTTATTATTTTTTCCATTCTATTATTGTATGCTTTTCTTTTCTGTTTTGTTTGTACTTGTTGTATACCCTCATCTATGTGTACAGAAATTACTTAATTATGTACTAGTCAAAATTATCTTATTTGGTAGTAAATCTATCAATCTTCTCGATTATTGCTCACTGTTACTATTGGTATAACTATCTTGGATATTTATATACGTTAATACATATGTTAATAAAGGACTTATTATATTTGAACTAATTTTAATTTGTTCGATTAGATGTTTTAAACTTACACGTTTCTAAATAAAATCTTTATATAATAACTGTTATGTAACCATAACAGTGCAATAAATTGAATATAACGTTCATGATTAGTGCTTATGTTTCTAGGGACCGATCCAAAATCAGTAGTATGTGCATTTTTCAAGCAAGGACAGTGTACCAAAGGGGACAAATGTAAATTTTCACACGATTTAAGTATAGAACGAAAAGCTGAGAAGCGTTCATTGTACTGTGATATGAGAGATGATGATAAAGAAAGTGATACAATGGACAAATGGGATGAAGATAAGTTAAAAGAAGTCGTGGAAAAAAAACATGGAGGTGGTAGTAATCGTCCAACGACGGACATTGTATGTACAGCTAGGGTCTTTACAGTCGCTGTGTATGTTTTGTGAAAAGTCGTATGCCTGAGCAACCCCGTCTTTATTATTACAGATCTGTAAACATTTTTTGGAAGCAGTGGAGAAATCAAAATATGGTTGGTTCTGGGAATGCCCATCTGGGCAGAAATGTATATACAGACATGCATTACCTCCTGGATTTGTGTTGAAAAAAGATAAAAAGAAAGAAGACAAGAAGGATGAAATCTCTTTAGAAGATTTAATAGAAACAGAAAGAGCAAATCTTGGTCCTAGCCAGGTATGTTTGCAATTTTAATATATTAAATATATTCTATAAATGTTGGTAGAAAAACTTAACGAACAATCATACCCATTGTAAGGCTTATATAATATTTATTGTTTTATTAGACAAAAATAACATTGGAGACTTTCCTGGCTTGGAAAAAGCGGAAACTAAAAGAGAAAAAGGAGCAGGCTATTAAAGATGAAGAAAAGAAAAGGAGTGACTACAAAGCTGGTCGACAAGTTGGTATTTCTGGAAGAGAAATGTTTTACTTTAATCCTGATCTTGCTGCCGGGGATGGTATGTAGAATATTATTAATTTTCTTTGAGATATGCAATATACATTGTGTTCTTATATTCTCTTTTTAATAGGCATTGATGATGGTGATGAAGCAATATCTAGTTATGTACTGGAAGATGAGGAAGAAGAGGAGAAAGTGGAATACAGAGAACTTGATATGGATCGACTAGCTTTTGAAGCAAGTGAAATTGATACAAGTGGTATAACTGTTGCATCTGAGAATCGACTAAACGCAGATGGCTCTGTAATGCATAACAACGGTGAGTTATAAAAAACACTTTATAGACGAGATAAGATAAATGTAAAATTATTGAAAGTGAAATTAACGTTTATTTTAGTTGCATTGGATGAAGGAGCAACGGCATTGGCAATTAATGAAAATCTCTTCACCGAAGAAGATTTGGAAGGCCTTGAAGAAGAATTAGGGGACCTGGACTTAGAGGAGTGATCCAGATGTCCCGCTCATATTTCTCCTCTTATCTTATTATAATATTTTAATTGCTCATTACCTATAAAAACAACACTGCTCAGAGATTCAGTCTTTGCAGATGTAGCACATTGTGTAATATTGTTTACTTCATCCGTACATTTTCATATGAAGAGCCGGTCTCGTGTGAATGTTTTAACATTGGAAATCTCTGTTAAATTCTCATATGTAGGTTAATTGTCATTATTAAACTAAAACCCTTTTTAAGATGATTTTAGTGATATGTTATCAGCAAACAGTAACGTGGATAAAAGTGTAGTTCCGTTTGACAGCCAAAATTTTAGTCTGCAAGATGACATTGCAATGCGTTTCAGCGCCGAGGAGAGATTGTTAAAGAGGGTCAGCACCAGAGAGCACAATCTTCAATATATTTTCTGAGCCGAAATTACGCGGGACCCGGTAGTAGAGGTCACTTGCATCGCTGAAACCAGGAGAGGTGGGGATGCTTGGTAGGACGTCAGTGCTCATGAATAGTATTATGGGGGAGAGTAATAAGCCAACCAACCACGAATCATCATCATGGGGGAGAGTAAGCTTTGGTAAGCTTGTATCAGCTTGTATGTAGTTCATTCCATCGAAGAACATCACTTGAATCCAACCAGTTTTCGTTCGGTTCTGCGCATGTTATCTCCGATTGGTTCTCCGGCGCTTTGCGCGCCCTCTTACGAAGAAGGTCGCGGCACATCATGACGCCATTCGTCAGACGTGGTCAGACGCTTTGTGGATATGTAACGAGTGGCGTGTTAGTACGGAACATCCAGAATTTATAGGAACGTTTATTATATACATTGGGCCGTACTCTTACCTGTACTTTAGCAGCGCTTGGACTTTAGATGGGATTTATACATATGCATACGTATGCATGTTCCTGTCTACACATGTCTATAAAACGCATCTAAAGTCCGAGCGCTGCTAAAGTACAGGTGAGAGTACGGCTCATTAACTTTAACCAGTATGTAAAATTTTATATAATGAGTATAATGTTTTTTCATTCTGAAGTTAATTATCCAGTTGTGCTAAATCAGAGAAGTTTCTTAGTCTCAAAAGGCAGGGTATTTACGAACTACGCTCTTGCTATTCATTCGTAATATTGTATCACCGTCTACATGACATAGGAGGTGCTGTGGGTAATAGAGTTGGGGAATGCAGGCCTCGCTACCACTCGCTACGGTTTCGAGCGTTAGTGGGGATGCGCGAACGAATGATGTTCTTGGATCATCTCGGATCGAATGAAGTATAAGTGTGCATAGACTCGCATCGCTCGCATACTCCGTGAGATAATGGTCCTGTTACTTTTATGGGGGAACAGCTACAATTTGGCGTCAATTCTAACAAAGAATGTACACGAATAAACACTTCTATATACATATCTCTCTTCGCTGACGTTACAAAGCAATGTATAAATACATTAGTTGGAAGTATATAATGTGACAAATTTTTGTTGCATCTTTTGTTGCTACTCAAGAGTGAGTGCATATCTAATCTTGGTACTTCTTATATTGCATTTTCCAAATATTTTTCAATTGATTAGAATTGCATACTTGGAATTTATAGACTATAATAGTGTAGAGTATGTAAGTTGCAATTTTGAATATTGAAAATTCATTACATCTGCGTATAGCTGTAACAATAGTAATATCTTTCATCGCTAGGTGGCTGTTCGGTTTGTAGTGGGTAAACAAAACCGTAAACTTGGAGATAAATGCAATTGTACGTAATGATAAAACAAATTTTATTCAGAAAGAAAGATTTTTTTGTTTTAAAAATTCAATTTATCGGCAATAAATAATGATATCATTCTACCAATTTTGCATTCTATTTATATAAAACAAATTAACGACATGAGTATATCAAAAGAACGTATAGAATAACATATAATGTTGTATTTGTGTACAATTTGTATGGAAATCCATAATCTATTATATTGTATTTTACAAATTGAGCCCTTTCAGCCTGCGATGATTCTGCTTTCCAATTTGACGCTTATAAATCAGGAAACGAACTAGAACAAAGGAGTCCAATTTTCTACATAAGAGTTTTGCATAGAGGGCGAGAGTGTCCAAGAGTATAGCTCATCTACACCAGAGCCATGAGGAAATGAAAGTCATTATCTAATATACTTTTATTATTACATCTGAGAGCCTATCATTAAAAGTACTTACTCCCCCAATAACGATCCCCACTTCTGCCGATGATATTCCCTTTTAATACCTAGCATCGCGCATGTCGAGATTTTACTGCCAAAGAGCACTATATATAACTACAATCAATGAAAAACAATTCTTTGATATTTCGTACAATGTTATTATATATAGACTAACGTGTGGGTTATGCATGCACTGCACGCTAAGATTTAAATATATTGCATCTATTTCACAATAATGAAACCGAAGAAACAATATATACATATATACAGTAAGAGTCATGTAAAGTACAAGAAACTTGTACATTTTATATCTGTTTCATGCGTTACCGCTCGCAAGTACATATAACTTTATCTTATTCATCAACTGGAATTTTGATAGCCGGTCTCGCGTGTACATACACCGCCAAGGTCTTAGACTATAGCGTGAATTTATGTCAATTGAGTATGTACATTTGAGAGTAGTAGTTTGTATGCATAACTTTACAATATTTTAATATGCCAGATGGGACGCATTCGTTAAATTAATAACGGTCGATCAGCCCGAATTTAACGCGGAGAAAATTTTGGAACGTGCTTTGCACCGACGCAATTCGTTCGGCGCGCATGCGCAACACATTTATTTCCAATCCATGTTCGCATAATGGTAGTGCGCATGTATATGCGGATATTGCTTGAAAAAAGTCAGTCTTAGCAAGATGGCCGGTCGGATGATCTCGGCCTTCTGTTATTTTGCGATTCTCTTTCAAATTCTCCTTCTGACCAACTCTAATTATGGTCAGAGATTCGGTGATAAACCAAGAACATTGCACGTTGCGGAAGACTATAGCCATACGAGATACAGGAAGTCATTGATTATTGAAAGGCCGAGCAATTTGGAAGGTGATACGGAAACGTCATTCAGCCGAATACGTAGAGAAGCTTCAACACCACTGGCAAATGACAATCCGCTCATTACGGCCAAGGTATACGCATTTTCCTCGTAAGAGTCATTTTTATTTGGGGGGCGAGGGGGGTTGGTTTTAGCTCGATATACATTGCGCTTGTATGTTTCCATGTTTATGAAATAGTGCCCCCCTCGTGATATTTTCTGCGCCGTTAATATGTTGCCAACAATCGTGTCGACATACGGGGCACAATTTTCATATTACATCGCTTCCTGTACGTAAAATTTAATCAATCCTGGCGAAATGAGTAGCGTCGTAGTAGTGGTTCTGTTATTGACATGCAGAGGTCAGTAACCGCCCTGTATCTTCCCCTTTAAAGCTTCCAGGAAGTTTTTAATACGAGATCAATGATTAAACATAGAAATTTTATTGCATATCAACGTTGATACGCACTATTCAATGTCAGTATTCTCTGTTTGTCTTGCAGATAGTCTTAAATTTTACTGCTATAACTATTAACCATTAATTATATAAACTATTATTCTTACTTCAGTTAACGTTATATATCGATAAAAGGGAATAAGTATTATTTCGAAATTCATTCTTATTCACTTGTAGTATCTATGGCTTAAATTATTTGTATTATTATATCGTCATTGGTTTTTAAAGGAAAATAGTTTTTCCCTTGTCAATTTCGTTATAGCACAACATTTTAATGGCGCTTTGAGTCACATGACTATTATCTCATATCCTAGTAAAATGTGTGCAGGTATTTTACATTTCTGATAACAATGCGAAAGTGGTTTACTATATCTCAAGGTACAAGGGTTGTCAAGTAGAGTACTCTTTACAGTAGTGCATGTTTGTATTACCGTATTTAACTTTATATGTACCTTTGCGTACGTATTATTTGATAGAGTAATTGTATTATAATTTTTCCATTTCAATATTTTTCCATTTTCAAATCCATGTAGATCCAAGTACTTAGTATAAGCAATAGCTTATTTTTATATTTTGTTGGATAATATCTAAAATTCTATAAGTGTTTCAAAGGAAAAAAGTCAATTAACATAATTTCTTGCATTAAAATGTATGTAGGATGTAAATGTTTGTGTACATTCACAGAGAAATCTACCAGCTTCCTGTGATTCATCCTGTGAATCATTTCTGTTCTTTGATCAACTGTTGTCTGACTGATAAATTCTCCATTGATGATACTGCAAAATTTTCAATTACAGCTGCCCCAAGTTCTTGAAACTTAAAGTTTATGCCCAGGAGTATAATTTTCAGCAGACCTTATGTCTTTGTTTCGCTTTATTTTCTTCATACTCTTTAATCACTTAATTCCTTTCTTATCTTTTATTTGGAGATAATCAGTGGCAGTAGGATGTAAATATTATTGATGGACATTACATTCATTCCAGTCAATGTATTGCATATGGTTTTAAACATTTGTATTTCCTTTATACATATTCACAGGTGAATGCTCTGAATGATTCCCATCAACAACTGATGGTTCATTGGGTCGGTGAAGGATCTAATGTAATAATATGTCTAGCAAGAGACAGTACTCCTGTTGTACGGTTGCAAGGGAGCAGAAATGCCCCAGTTAATCCTAGTGCTGTGTATATAAGTTATGATTACGGAGATACATTTGAGAATAAGACTGAACACTTTAGGGTGTCATCTGATCCTAATGCCCCATACGCAACATTGGATAAATTTTCTAACCATCCTAAATACAATTCATATGTAAGATCCAAATAGATCGCTTATACTATCTTTCTTAAAAGTACTAGTTAATTCATACAATTAATTTTATTATTTTACAGTGTGTCTTCGTAGATAGCACAAATAGCCTGATTTTCATTACACCTGACAATGGGCTAACAATTAAAAGGGTGGCAGTGCCATTTCATCCGAGTGAAATTTCATTTTATGAGCAAGATCATCGCTTTTTGGTTGCTTTGGATAAAATCGATCCTATGCGCAAAGTAAGTAAATGGACATTTGACTACATTCGTAATTATTTTTCTGATTACATATAAAATTATTGTCTTCTATGGATAATCCTTCGATTTTCAGTTATGGTTATCCATAGATCATGGGTCAAGCTGGGTAATCCTCGATCAATATGTGAAAGCTTTCTTTTGGTCTGCACAACGTACATTACTGATAGAGCGCATACATCCCTTAGGGTTCAATATTGTTCTCCAACCTAATTTGAATAATGTGTCCGTCAATCAATGGATAGGTCCATTAATAAATGGAACAATATTACACAAGGAACAGAAAGTTCTCATAGGTTCTGTTGAAGATTTTCACATTAGAGGAGACTATATGTTTGCAACATCAAAAAATGGAAAGGTAAATTTGTATCGAAATAGAATATTTTACATTGCATCGAAACTTAGGCTGATTTTTTATTTCAACAGGAATCTAATCAAGATTTACATCTTTATGTGTCCTACAAGAATCAACCATTTGTTTTAGCTGCGTTTAATACAGAGATGGACTGTAAAGATTATCACATAGTTGATGTATCGAATAATCGTGTTTTTATTGCAGTTTCGCATAGTGAAACACTGGTTAATCTTTATGTATCAGAAGTAATAGATCATGAAAAAGCTATCTTTACATTGTCTCTGGAAAGAATCCTTACATTTTTTCCTAATAGCACATGGAAGGATACTTGGTTAAAGTGAGTAGATAGCACGAAGTAAGATACAGAATTTTTGGCAACTCTGTGTTTGGCCATCTACAGGTATGTTTATTCATTGTTACAGTGATGCAGCGGATGAAGCGTTTACAGATCTTTACAAAGTTGAAGGCCTTCGGGGTATTTACATAGCATCACAAGTTAATGGTACACCAAAAGCAGGTTTCATTGGACCGGAACATTTAATTTCGCTAATTACATTCGATCATGGCGTCACTTGGACTAATATTAAGCCGCCTGCAGCAAATCATGAAGGCTATTACATTCACTGTACAAAAGGATGTTCACTACATTTAAGTCAACGATTTAGTCAGTTGTATCCAGTAACAAGATCAGTATCCATTATGAGTTCTAAATCAGCTCCAGGAATTATAATGGCCACTGGTGTGATAGGTACAAGCTTAAAAGGGAATCCTGCACTTTATGTTTCGAGAGATGCTGGACTAACATGGAAGCAAGTCCTGAAAGATTATCATTTCTTTAATATGGGAGACCATGGAGGCTTATTAGTTGCAGTTAAATATTTTAAATCTCGTGGAGAAACTAGGCACATTTCCTATTCCCTAGATGAAGGTGAAAGTTGGCAATCGTACGAGTTCATTTCAAAACAGCTACGAGTATACGGACTTATGACAGAACCGGGAGAAAATACAACTATATTCACAATGTTTGGCTCTGATAGCGGGCAACATCAATGGTTAATAATTACAGTTGACTTACGTAATCTTTTTGAAAGAGACTGTAAAGAAGATGATTTCAAATTCTGGTCTCCGACAAGTGCAGATCAACCTGTAATGTCTTGTGTACTGGGGCGCAAGGAGACTTATCAGAGACGAGCACTGATGGCTAAATGTTATACTGGAGTAAACTATGACCGTCCTATAAAATTAGAAATTTGCCCATGTGATGCCAATGATTACCAGTGCGATGTTGGATTTGTGAGGACTGGAACTCCTTATCATTGTATACGTAATAAGAATGCAGAGAGTGATGCTTATGACATGCCATCTACATGTAAGCCTGGACAGTTTTACAATCGTACAAAAGGATATGTTAAAATATCCGATGATGAATGTTCTGGGGGCCTTGAGAGAAATTTCGAGCCTGATCAAATTCCTTGTCCAATTGAACCTATTTCTGAGTTTTTATTAGTTGCTCAACGTGAACACATTGCACGTATTGATTTGGTGAAAGAGAAGTTAGAACTGTTGCCTGTTCATGGTCTGAAAAATGTTATAGCTATTGAATTTGATTTGAAAAACAATTGCTTGTACTGGGCCGACATTGTAAACGATACAATTGGCAGGCAATGTTTCAAACGTGGGATGACTTATCAGCCAGAAATTCTTGTGGAAACTGATCTGAGTTCAATAGAAGGAATGGCATTTGATTGGGTATCAAATGTTTTATATTTTGTAGATGGTGTGAAAATGAGGATTCAGATTATTCGAACAGATATATCAAATATGGGAAGAATGCGAAGAACTATTTTAGGTCCTAATAATTTGCAAAAACCAAGAGGTATAGCGGTTCATCCTATGATAGGATACATGTTTTGGACTGATTGGGCACCTGGAAATGCGTCTGTTTCACGAGCTAACCTTGATGGTACGAATGTGAAGCGATTGTTTACAAAACCAACGGTTGAATGGCCAAATGGTATAACAATCGATCACATTGCTGAACGCATCTATTGGGTAGATGCCAGAGAAGATTATATTGGATCTGCAGATTTTGATGGAAAAAAATTTAAGATAATAATTTCTTCCAATGAGAAGGTTTCACATCCATTTGCCGTTGCTGTATTTAAAGATAATATGTACTGGGATGATTGGAAACAATCTATGATTTTTGTTGCCGATAAAGACCATGGTCGTGGAATAACAGATATTATTGGCCAATTAGTTGGTTTAATGGATTTGAAAGTGTATGCTCATAGTGTGCAAAGTGGAACCAATAAGTGTGCAAATAGTACCTGTTCGCACATTTGCTTGGGTGCACCTAATGATGGTTATGTTTGTTTGTGTCCAGATGGCATGGTAATGACAGGTGGAAAATGTATGTGTCCTGGTGGAACTTTACCGCATGCCAATTCTACGTGTCCACAGATAGCAAGCACATGCTCCGCTAGTCAATTTTCTTGTAACACTGGTGTATGTATTCCAGAGTTCTGGAAGTGTGATGGCGATAATGATTGTGGTGACAATTCTGATGAATTACATTGCAATAAAGCAACATGTAGTCCAAATGAGTTTGAATGCGACGATAATAAATGCATTCCGAAATATTGGGTATGTGATATCGATAGGGATTGTAAAGATGGCAAGGATGAGATGAATTGTACATATACAAGTTGCAATCGTTATCAATTCCAATGCGACAATGGAAGGTGTTTACCACACAGGTGGCAATGCGATGGTGAAGATGATTGTCGAGATAATTCAGATGAAAAGAATTGCACAAAGAACGTACAACCCAGCTCTTGTAAGTCACATGAAATGTTGTGCAAAAATGAAAAGATATGTATATCAATGACATGGAAGTGTGATGGTGAACCAGATTGTGAAGATGGAATGGACGAAAGTGATTGTGTTAAAACAGAGTGTGAACCCTGGCAATTTGCTTGCAACTCTTCACAACAGATTCATCCTTGTATCTACAAATCATGGGTTTGCGATGGCGATAAAGATTGTGTAGATGGATCTGATGAATTTAACTGTACTCTCACAACTCCACCTCCACCTTTGGTACCGGTATTGCCAACTAATACTTGTAACGATTGGATGTTTATGTGCAACAATAAAAGATGTGTCCCATATTGGTGGAAATGCGATAGTGTTGACGATTGTGGAGACGCGTCGGATGAAATGGGTTGCGGATACACTGAGGTTACGGAGGAAGTAACAGCTGTAACCGAACAGCCTCGAGTTTGTAAAGAATACCAATTCCAATGTTATAGTGGGTTATGCATAGAAAGATCGTGGGTATGCGATGGTACTTCCGATTGCCTTTTAGATGAAGACGAATCACACTGTGAGGGAATATACATTGGTTGTCGATTAGATCAATTTATGTGTCGTATGGATGGATCTTGTGTTCCTTTAAGTAATATTTGTAATGGTATAGAAGAATGCCCAGATGGCAGTGATGAGTTAGGATGTCATAACGATCAACAACCAAGTCCTGCTGCAACACCTTCATGTTATGCTGGTCTCTTCCCGTGTGATGAAACACGTTGCTTCCCGTTAGCATCTTTCTGTGATGGTAATCAAGATTGCTTCGATGGATTCGACGAAGCCAATTGTGAGAAAAACAGCTCTCGTGTTTATCAAGTATTAGTAATGGGTGTTGATGAGCGCTCTATAAATGCCACTAGCCTGTTTCTATTTTGGTGGATGCCTATACCGCCTAATGTTACTTTTGAATTCTTGCCGTCGATTGCAAAAACTGAACATGATGCTAAATGGAATAATGCTTCAGAATGGATTGAGGATACAGAATATCAATTTAATAACCTTCTACCTTATACGCGTTACAATTTAACAGTTTATGTTAAACTAAAAGGGCAAAATACTGTTTTCCCTCCAGCCAAATATTTAGCTGTAAGAACCGGTGAAGGTGTTCCTTCTGAGCCTTGGAATGTAACTGCTACACAAAGGAATGGTACTCGTGTTGAAGTATCCTGGCAGCCGCCTCTGAATCCTAATGGACCTATTACAGGATATGATGCATACATTACACCCCCATTGCCACCGATGCAATATCAATCGTTACAAAAGACATCAGTAATTATAGACAATGCATTTGAAGCTGGTAAAAATTATTCTTTCTGGGTTGTTGCAAGGAATAAAGATTACAGTTCCAACTCGTCTAATGTAGCAATGCTTACGTTTGATGGGTCAGCAAACATTGACAATATCGAAGATATAAAGATCGTCGATTCTACAAATCATTCAGTTACGCTGACCTGGAAGAAAATTAAGGATGTTGACAAATATCATATTACTCCAAGGGCACCGTCACATTACCCTGCTCTAGGAACAATTACAACAACAGACAATCGTGTGGTTGTTGCTAATTTGGCTCCAGGAACAAATTACACTTTTGAAATTGGTGCAATAAAGAAAACTTATGTTGGGAAAGTGGCCATGATAAAAGGTTTTACAACAGGTACACCCTTACCGACGATAACAAAACTTGATGCGCACGTAGTTAAACTTCATGGAACCACAGTTAAGCTTACATGGGATCCACCGAAGAGCTCTAGGAAAGTTAAATGGCAATATGCAATCCATTATGCTGTGGATTTACAAGGCAACTTCTTCAAAGGTATCAATAACAGATTTCTGATTACTTGTTTTCAATTGTAACAAAAGACTATGTACTTTTGTATTATAAGATCTGACCATTGTACACATTTACAGATTTCAAGTATCTCACGACAAATTTAACAGCTACCATTAAAGATCTCCAAGCTTGTGAATCTTACATCTTCGCAGTAGGTGTTAATGGAGATTATGGTGCAGGACCTTTGAGTCAACCAGTCACTGTAACTACTCACTACAATAAATGTGCACCTCCAAAACGACTTAGAGTTACACCGGCAGATGAACCAGGAACTATAATTATATCATGGAGTGCAAGTTGTCCAACTATCGACGATCCTATTAGCTATACTGTGAGTTATATACATCCACTGAAAACTGATTTTTTTCAGCATCTATAGAATTGTGGTACTAATTCTATTATTTCTAGATTAATTTAACCGAGACAACACTCAATAAGAGTGTACTTGTTACACTATCGCCAACCAATGAGACGATTATGAAGCATACGTTTAAAAATGTGAAATACGGTGGCAAATATCGTATCAGTATTGCTACTGATGTCGATAAGGCAATACCAAGCCAACCAGTAACATATCTGGCGCCGCCTATTTTGCCGCCTCATCAATTGAAAGTCTTACACGAAGAAAACAATTACATTCTGTATTGGCAAGAGCACGAGCTGCCTGATAGCATTCCAAAAAATACCAAATATCATTACGAAATTTTAGTCGTTGAAGGGGATCGAACGCTAAATGAGTCTAAGGCAAAAGTCTACTCTATAGATCAACCACCGTATATATACAAAGATGCCAAAACCAATGTGATTTATACTTTTGCCGTCCGATTGGTTACCGATGAAGGCTATCAAAGTTTGTTAAGTGAGATTTTAAGCATACAAACTCCAAATGGTGTGTATATTTTTTCTATTACGTTTCATGGAAGTAACTGATAATTAATGATGTACATTAAAATGTAGTTGTATTCAAATACCTGGCTGTGGTTAGTTATGAATTTGTACAAGCGGATGATATAAATTTCTTTTTGTAATTTAGAGACAGCATGGCCTGTGACAATGAATACATCAAACATATTGTCTCTTGCAATACCAATATGTTTACTTGTCATAGCATTGGGATCAGCATTAGCGTATTTCATCATAAGACATAGAAGGTTATCTAACAGTTTTACACAGTTCGCCAATAGCCATTATGACACAAGACGCGGGCAAGCTACTTTCCCAGGTACTACAGATGGTTTAGGTAAGTGTTTAAGTATATAATACTACTTTCTTTTATAAATGTACACTAAATGTTAAAATATTAATAAATCATAATATTATTTCATATTTTCTTTTGTTAACAGAAGAAGAAGATAGTCCTGTGATCCGAGGCTTTTCAGATGATGAACCTTTGGTAATTGCATGAGCAACTATACATATGCATACATGATATTTACATACTAGGAGAACATGTCAAGATATTCTTAATATAATGATTTTAAATATAAAAGATCCCTGTCGTAAGAGTAATAGGTCTTCATGAAAGTGGTCATTAAGGCAAGCTAATCTAGTGTTATAATCTAGCATATTTAGTGCTATTTTAGTTTGTACAGTACCACTTTCATGGAAGCATTATAAAATATTTCGCATAATATCTTGTAGAAATATGGTGTATATATATGTACATCATAATGCATTGGATACTACTAATTTCTAAGAAAGCATAACTTTGAGTTGGATCATAGACACTGCAAGTTGAGAAATGGAGAGGTATTCTGTACATAGTAAATATTTTCTATGACTTACAGAATTTAAAGTCTTTTGAGATGCCATACACGATGCTGTTATGCAATTTTTATATGAAAAGAAAGTGAGAGAGAACGAGAGAGAATGAGAGAGAAAGTGTAAGAAATAATGTCTTATTTTTTTATTAACATTTGTTGCGATTGTTGCACGTTTTAGTCAAAAAGTAATTTTCCTTCACTATGACCAATTAGAACAAACGAAGGACTCTATCAGGTTTCCATTTAAAATTCACATATGATGCAAGGTATTTCTTTAATGTTATGGTCTTGCAATTAATATTCTGTATAACTGTAGCGAGATTGTGATGAAGCAGATCGTTAAACAAATTGTAGACATATTGGTATTAACAAAAAACGATTCGCAAAAATTTGCCGCAGGCAAATATTATATTAACTTTTACAAATTAAACTTTTATAACAACTCTATCGAGCTTAATGCGACGTGAGGGAATTTTATGTAAAAATTGTGGAGAGATAAAAACCAGTATCACGTAGGTATTAAATGAAAGGAACGCGTTAAAAAGGGTATAAACATAATTTTATAGAAGATGTGCTAGTGGAAGGAAGTCTGATTCGAATGTATATCTCTCTTGGCTCGTTTTCAATATCCGGAGATAGGCGCGTTGTCTTTTATAAGAGTATCATAAGCTACATGTTATATTTTACTTTTAAATCTGTAACATATTGATCAAAAGTGTGCGAATACCAAGCCGCAACATTAACTCAACATTTGAAAATGAAAACTTTTTTAATTGTACATAATTATGCGCTCGCAATTTCACTATTTAATTATTCACTAAACGATAGCCCAATGTAGGAATTAGTAGTGCCTGTTACGCATTTATATTGCAGCGAGGGTCTCCACAGTCACATTGTTATACGTATTTTTGTCTTTTACTCTATAAGATTATTATATTACTTCGCGTAAGTTTTTTTTTTTCTTCTTTTTATTATAAATCCGCAGAACGATTAACGGTGTGCACCGATGCATTAAGTAAAGCTGCACGTGTAGGATTCAATTTTTTCTGTCTAGGAAGTCTATCGTCAATAAGACCAGTTGAAAATCGTTCATTGCCTGTTTAGAGTTGATCGTTCGCTTATTCGATGTTATTATGGACTGCGAAATTAATTTAAGCACGGAAGGTTGTAATTTGCATTTTTAATTTCGGTTTACCGTCTGACTTTACACTTTTTAGGCACGACCATGAAGGGAGTGACTAATTCTGTTGTTGTTCGTCTTCTTTCTCTTTTTATTAATGTGTAGGAAGAGTAGCCAAATACGTGCCAAAATGAATGTGGGTTGTCTAAAGATTTAAGCAGTATTATAGAGGTCTGTTGCACGTCGTATCGGTCTTGGCACTAGTTTTATATTCAATTGTCGCTTTATAACCGAACTGAGTTAACGTCATAAGATTCGGCCGTGTAAATTATCTATTGAAATGGCTGTCAGGTGCATTTACGGCCGTCACGTATAGATTGTTCCCTTGCCTTTTAATGCATCATTTCGTCAAGGTATACGCAGCGGAGAATTTCTACGTCACTTTTTAATTTCTATGTTTTCGGAAAGAGCGACGATTAGAGGATTTTACTAGGTTTTACGTGTAAATCTCAAGGGTTATAGTTATACGACAGTGATATATAATATATACACACATATATATATATATATACATAATATATATATATATATTATACATATATATATATATATATACATAATATATTTGCGTGTAAATAAATGAAGTTAAGGCACGGAATCACATGCCCTCTTCCCTCTCCTCCCCTCAAAACTATCCCGTCCCTTCGACCGTTCAGAGGAACTATTCGATCGTATAGATGCTATTAGATACTTTCTAAGAACGATGTTACACTATGCAATCTTTTTTTGTTATATATTTTACAGTGTAATAGGTCATCTTTGGTTTTACAGCACTTGATTCCCAGTTATAAGTAAAATTTCTGGAAGAAATGATTAAATGTATGGCTGATAAGTCATTTACTTGTGCTACTTGAAACTATTACTTTTTACGGTACCATATTCTCCCGAAGCTTTGGACGATGAACGGAAAAAAAGTGTATTTGCAAAAATGGTCTGTAATCCTATATGTATTAGGAAGATTAATTACTTAAAGATTCTTCTCGTTCTAGACAGTTGAAGAAATCGCGTTTATTTTTTCTACGAAAAAAGCGGAATTAGTGGATCCTCAAAACGAAGTGGATGGATACGTTAACGAGGAAGCGCCAATTGAAACATTTTCAAACTTTGAACGGCCTTTTCTCGAAATGCTGTATTTTTTTTTTTTTTTTAATTCGGACGTTAGTGTCCGATTGCTTCAGTGCCTCATTGTATATCTACAAAACTCGTGGACATCTCGGAGCTTTAGGTAAAATTATCAACAAAATAGCCGGCGCTTAAAATGTTAAGTGATTCGACTCCGCGCGTGGTCAGGCGTCCCTTTTGAATTTTCGAAAACTTCCGTACTCTCATCACGCTTTTAGAATCGCTCGCAAGCACAATATGTGTAGGCATGATGAACCCACATATCTATACATGCATATCGAGCACATCTAAAGTTCCAAGTGGCTCCAAAGTCATGAACCTTTATTCAATATCGTTGATCTTTTAGCTATTGAACGCCGCTATAGTGGCTTTTGCGTAAGTCATCCTTTTGAACGATACGCCATTATACATGTGGACCGTTTATTTTGAAAATGGTGCAAATCCATTTCTCAGTACGTCTTTTTTTGGGCGATTTTAGGCCGAGAAATAACAAACTTTAATTACAATTTTCTCGGGGCTAGACATTATTCTGTATTTCCCGATACCATGAGTCTCTATGGTATATTTTAAATTCGGTGAAATTTACGACGATGATGGACCATACCTCTCCTTGTGAGGCACTAGTTGGTCTGTTCTGTAAGTTCTTGTATTTTTATGCCATTCTGAAAAAGTTAATGTTCATCATGTGTAAAAAAGGCGTCCCATGCGACAGTCAGTCGAAACAGAGCCGGTGTCCGGCCAGATCTGCGGCCGAGCGGCCGCACAGTGATACAAATATAGTACTGTTTTTCAACAAAAGTTGCTAGACAGGGTGTTTTACAACCGATTTTAATGATTCCTTTTTTAATTTGTTCGTTATGAATTGCTCTACGCACGTACGCTGCCGCTTTTTTTCAATTAGAGCTACAATTCAAAATGGCGGACTGAAAATTGTAAGAAACTCCGTCACATCTGAGGCCCAATAAAAGAGGACTTTTTTTATCGAGTATTATGTTAAATATTACATTATTAATAAAACACTTAAAGTTAACTAACAAAATTTAATCTTTTTACAATGTTTGTGTGCCCGGAGGTAATATGTGTTACTAGGTAAGCAAAAACGGGATCTGATACAGTACGATGTAAAAATATTGATTTCTTACAATTTCCAGTGTGCCATTTTGAATTGTAACTCTAATTAATAAAAGTCACACGATACATTTTATTGAAGACGTCTGATTCCGATTTATAAAAAAGACCGTGCATAAAGCCTGAAAAATTATAATTATGGCTCGCAAACTGTTGCATACGTCCAAATTTGATGATTGATATAATTATTAATATACAACTTTTGATCTTGTGCATGGGAAAACAATATTAATTTCTTGTGTAAAATATTTAAAAGGATGAAATAACTAATATTTATTAAAATCATGCTATAAACAAGGCATTTTATTACTTAAATTAAACAAAATAATTCGCATTTCGTTATTTAAATATTTCGTGTTGGATTCCACCGGATTCCAATCTGGTCTTTCGTGTGAAATATTCCACAAACTACCCTTTATTCAAAAATGAAAAAAGAAATTGCTACATGCTGCTCCTTTAATTGTAAATGCATTTTTTCTCTCTGAGAATGTAGTTATCGTGTTAACCTTTTGTGTCACAAATTTTAGTATCAGATCTGTCTTTTTTAAGTGTAATCGAGGATTTTTTGGGTCGCTGATTATGAATCAGCAATCACGATTGCAAAATTTCATATTGCAAGAGTCGTATAGTAATTTTAATAAAAATAAGAACGATTTTTGCATTATTAAACTCTGACTTCGAATTCATACTCAAAGACCCAAGAAACTTCCGGGTGCACTATTGAAAAAAAGTATGAAAATCATTCCCTAGTTTTTGCGCGGTTTTTCGTGTTTCGGACCACTGTGCGGCGGTTGTTCCACAACGCCCCCTAAATTTGCCTTATAGACCAAAAAAGCCCCCTTAGACGTCTCTTCAACATCCACCGGTAGACGGTACAGCCCCATTGAGAACCACTGTTGTACAATGATACAGCGTTGGGAAAAGTTCAGGCGTAACTAAAAGATTAATTCTCCAAATTCTCCGTACGGCAATTAGATTTGAACAATTCGCAAAGTGCTATCCCTTGTAATTTTCGATCCATTGTCCTTCCATTAGAAAAAGTATTCATGGTCGTACTTGAGAGATCTAGCTGTAACGCATGGAACGGTGCTGGAAGAAAAAAAAAAAAAAAATAGCGCTATTCAACGACCCGTGAAGTACCGAAAGACGATCGGTGGCCATTAGGAGACAATTTGTATCACTTCCTCTCTACTTTACCTCGTACGACCTGTTAATAGAGATTTTTTACAAGAGACACTTCATAGCTCCACTGGCAATGACCGATCAGGAAGTAACGGGTTTCTTTCGATTTATTCCTTTCTGCCCGTAGTAAAATCAGACTACCTCGCGCGTGGATTTACCGTAATCATAATTGTTCGCTTCTAATTACGCGAATCTGGCATGTACGAGCGGCTGGTCCCGTCCGCGAATCAACCTTGTTGCGCTTCGTCAGGAAGGAAGAGGCGCGCAGGTGTGAGGAGAGAGGTGCTGTGAGACGAAAAGAAAGTATAATGATAGAAAAGAAAGGAGATGCGAACCCGTGTTTAACACTATTCTTACCACGACCGGTTAAATGACTGTTTTTAAAATTTCGATTAGAATTTTCTGCATACAACGTAATTGCATCGACTTTAAATTTCACGAGTTTTCCTAAAATATTGACAAATTTATTATACGTATATTTTATGAAAAGTCGTGAAATTTAAAGACGATGCAATTACCTTGTATTTAGGAAATTCTAATCAAAATTTTAAAAACTGTCATTTGACCGATCGGTAGGAATAGTGTTGACAGTAAACGTACAGAAGATTTTTTCCATATGGGAATTTTCCTTGCTAATCCGGTCATTTGACCTGCTTTTCGTAGCTTTAGTATTAACCCATTGACGCAACATTCTTTTTCGAAGATCGCCCTCAAAAACACATTTTTTTTTTAAATTGCGTCTTGCTGCAATAGGGAATTGAGCGTCAGTACGTGTGTTTGGAAGTCGAAATTACCAAATTTTACCACAGTTTTTGCAGAAAAACTCATGTGGCTAGAACCGTCTTTTGTTTATAGGAACAATTTTCGAACTCGTAAAGCAAACGACAGTTATGACCAAAGGCTGTAGTCGGAATTTGCAACGTTTAAAATAAGTTTTACGCTTGAAACCAATATGTGGAGGTATCTTTTCCAAGAAATGT
This sequence comes from Tiphia femorata, assembly GCA_944319695.1. Classification (NCBI taxonomy): domain Eukaryota; kingdom Metazoa; phylum Arthropoda; class Insecta; order Hymenoptera; family Tiphiidae; genus Tiphia; species Tiphia femorata. Next base: position 12,308,382 of record OX090902.1, read on the forward strand.
TGTGTAGAAGTAGTAAATTTCAATGGGAACGAATTTGTTGTTTTTTTCTGGCGACCACGAGCTTAGTGCTAATTTCGATAATCTTTTTCTAGTTCTGATTGGGTAGTTGAATCAATGATTGTATGTGCAAATCTCTAAAGTGCAGGAATTTCGTTGATTTATGAAACCGTCGATAGATGAAATCAGAACTTCAAACGCAGATATCCAAAAGATCAAAGAAAAATTCTTTATACCATCTTATCGATTTTCGTGCTAATAAATAATAGGCGACCATTGCCGCAAACGACGACTTCAGGTCATGAAAAATCATACATAAAACCAACTTACACGTTATCTAGACTGTTGCGTCTTTTTCGTCGAATGTATTATTGAAGAATAAACATATGAGTCCGTACTAATAATGTTTCATTTTTTATTAATTGAAGTATTCAGGACGGCTATAGCCGTTACGACCGTCAATGGCCGGGTTAATTGTTTACTCATCAATTTTCTCGTTTGGGAATGATTCTATAAATTAATGAAAATTAACTTTAAAAGTGATAAGATTAATATTACTTTATTATTCACGAAAAATTAAAGGTGAAGGCAAGCATAAGCAAAATTCCATGTTGTTCTACTTGATGAGTTTATTGTTATTTATAATATTAAGAATCAATTGCGTATATTTGGGAATCTTATTTCAGTGTTTATAGAGTCCACGTAATTTGAATGTAGATATAATTCTGCAGACAAATTGCCCGCCAAAATAATGTTATCTTTTTGGTTAGGCCTGGCCAACAAAAACAAGGCGCGGCCCGCTAAGCGATTTTATATTTCTATTGAAACTTTTGTTGGATAAATCATTTTTTGAAAGGATAAACAAATATGTCATTAATTTAGACTCGAGAGTCAATCATACTGAATCATAATATGACACTTAAGTTTTATTCATTTTGTATTTGTATTATATTTTTCAAAAGCATGTTTACTTAAAGTGCGATCCACTGTAACGTCATGCGTCGTCAAAGTGGCCCGTGAAACCATTTGGGTTAGCCAGGCCTGTTTTAGGCCACAGCTCTTCCATGCCCAGCAGCAAATTTTTTTTCGATCCAGTAAAACGTTTTTGCTGTTTATTTGGGACCTAATTTACATCAAAGTTAAAAGCAATACTCATTTGAAAAGTTGATCAGAAATGAGTTCGGCACATGAAAGGTTCGAAAATCGTTATGCTCGGACCGCGCGAGTCTCAAGTCAGTTATCAACTGGTTCCAATATATCCTTGCACATGCGCAGGAATCTCATGGAAAGCGTGTGATTGACATGAATGAAGAATGATAGGAAATTATAAGAAGCATGGCTGTGATGACTGCAGTACAGAATAATTTATTATTAAGGAATTTTCGGCAGATATTAATATAACAATCGTAACCTGAACGAAATAAAAATTTTAAGTACTTGACACGAGGCGCTGTCGCGTCTCCAGATAATTTTCATAATTCCTTGATGAAAACTCGGCAGAATAATCGTTTCCTTTGATAATACTTTCTCATTATGCATTACACAGATCCTCGTGCTCACAAATTCTCAATTATTAGCCTTCAACATAGTGCAACTGTTTTTACGCTGGTTTTTTTTTTGTCACTGTCACTTGGCAATCTTTGTCGAACACTACGAAAGGCAGGTGTCGAAGTGGTGTCCGTTGTTCACGAGAGAAAAGTTTTCTCAGATACGAAGGAAATAGTCGTGTGCACGCGATCCTCGTAAAACGCAGGGTCTCTTATCGCGCTCGTCCGAGCATTAAATCCACTTTGGCTTGGATGCGATTCGTAAAGAGATTCTCCAAGAGTTCGAGCGAATTCTCGTTTCCGCATGTCAAAAAGGTAAAGTCGAGAAAAAAAATCTCTGCATCTAAATGGGTGAACAATGAAATTGATTGTTATGGCTTTGCAAAATAAATAGAGCACTACTTTACTTGGAAGCATGGATCCATGATCTGTTTCTTAATAATATTTCGAATCTAGGGACATGTATCGCAGAGTTACTGCAAAAAGTGACCAAAGCGATTTATTAGAATTATGGATAAACGGTGTTAAATTATCTTCTTTATTTTTTACACGTAGTAGCGTTATAATAGTTATCGATCACCTGGTCACACTATTTTCTACGCATGCGTTAGACCTACTCTTATGTTCCGAGTTACTTTAACTGAAATACCTCTAAAATCTGATATGAGAAAATCTGTTGCTTTTAGCAGTAAATCCACGATGTTTATTTTTGTTAGAGATTGTCAAGTGTTTTCGTAGTCACCTGAAGCTTGAAAAACTATAGCGAAAGGAAGCTGATACACAAAGTATTCTTTTAACGAAATGATGAAGCGATACGGATATAAGGATGTTTGGACATATATTTTCAGGTTGTGAAATCACAATTGCTACTACATATAATAATGAATGAAATGATATGTCGTTTTTCTATGTCAGATAACCTGGGAGTGAGTTATCATCGTGGCAAGTATCCAGTTAGGACACATGTTAGATTAGCAGTTATAGGTATTTTGCTGTATATTATTGCACTTTATTTTTTTTTATTTGTTATATGTCGAAAGTACAATTAAAATATACTTTCTGGTCGAAAATGTTTACGTCACCCCGTTTGAGAAATAAAAAATGCCAAAGACCGTTTTGATTTTCAGTTCAAAGAGGAAATCCCGCCTTAAATCTATTCTATATAATATATCATCTGTGGTAACGGTAAGCAGTAAATGATGGCGAGAGTGAGACTTAGAAATGGACCATTGTGTGGATCATTATGGAGACCATTGTGTGTGCCATTGCGTGGACCGTGGCCGTTATGGAAGAATGGAGAATAGTTTCACGCGAATTTGAGAGAAGTCACCCGTGCCTACCCTTTGTCGTTTAAGCGCTATTAGTGTTGCGCTAATTACACGCGCTGTGTGTGCTACTTCCAATCGCGTTACCTTTTAAGTAAATTGATTCTCTGTTCCGAATTGACTCGCCTCGCAGTGAGCACTTTTTCTTGCCGTTCGAAAAGCCTCGCCCCAAATTTCCTTCCCTTCCGTTTGATTTCGCCTGGAACATCACCGATCGAATTAGCAGCTCGCTTAATGGCCTCTCCGCATTTCTACGAAGTACTTCGTGTTACGCTTAATTAAATTTTACATCTAAACTGCCAGGATTTTGCGTTAAGCTCCAAACCGTCATCGGGCCATTTTAACACATTGTCGCACACTTTCTTTTTCAAGATCGTCCCCAGAATGACACTTTTTTCCACAATTGTTTTTTACTGCAATAGGATCTTTCAGGAAAACTCCTGGCGGTTATTAACCATAATTTGTTTATCAGGACGTTTATAAAACTCTTTATAAGGTACGAGATGCACCACCGACACAGATCTATCATTCAGTTATTTCGCAACAATTTGTCATGAGAATACCAAAGGCTTCGTTGTCCTGGTAAGGTAACAAGAAAATCTATTTTTACTTCCTTGAGTCGACGACTGACAAGAGTCGCAAAAACATGAAAATGAGAAAACTTGTCTACAAACGTGTCGTTTTTTTTTTGAATTAGAGAATGTTTTCAATTAGAATTAATTTTTAATTTCCAAGTAGAGACTTAATTTTTTAATTCAAAATGGCGGACTGGAAATTGTAAGAATTGATTATTTTTACATCATACTAAGTATACAAGATATTCTGTGTATATTGCAGGGATCTCTAATAACATATTTAAAATAAAAATTGTAAGTATTAGTTAGTGTAACAGATTTGAATCGAGTCAAAATGTTTTATGACGTTTAGATACCATCACCGTATATATCAATGTATGAGATCCTGTTTTTGCTTGCCTAGTAACACATATTACGTCCGGTCCTTTCGGTCACACAAACATTTTCAAGAGATTCAATTTTGTTAGTTAACTTTAAGTGTTTTATTAATAATGTAATATTTAACATAATACTTGATAATAAAAGTCCACTTTTATTAGGCATCAGATGTGACGGGGTTTCTTACAATTTCCAGTCCACCATTTTGAATTGTAGCTCTAACTTAAAAAAGCGGTACGATATGTTTGTAGAGCAATTCATAACGAACAAATTAAAAAAGAAATCATTAAAGTCGGTTATAAAACACCCTATCCAGCGATTTTTGCCCCAAAACAGTATATTGTTATAGACGAGTTTTCTCGTCTCCCGTACGCAATGTGTTAACATTCACTCGCGATAATATTCAGTAATAATAAATCTGATCTTTTGAAAGAATAAGAAACCGCCTTCGCAAGATTGATCTTTCCTTGCTCTAGGAGCGTCGGGTGTTCCTTGGGTCACGGGTTGTTGATTGCTAACGCGATCCAACGCACGTTTTTCGACCCTAACAGCAAGCGAAAAACGGTTCGCCTGACCTCGGAGAAAATGCCGCACGCGATAAAAAGAGGAGCACGTGAGGAGAAGTCAAGGGAAAGACAACTCTCGTCGCCACTCATCGCGGAAAATCTCTCGCTCGCGCGACACATTTCAGCAGACAGAGGAGTCGGGCTCCTATTCTCACGCGACACAAAGGCGCATTCTCATGGGAGCAGGAAAGAAGAATCGCGAGGAGAAAGAGGAAGGAGCGTTGCAATTACGTCGATCGTGTCGAAGGACCGCATCTCGCGAATCTTTCTCCTTCTTTTACATCGCTTCGCCCCACTGCAATTTCACCGGCAGTGACTTAATAAACTCGAGCGTGTCCATCTTCCTCTACCTTGTTCTTCTTTGTCTCCTAAGACTAATTCTCGCGATAAGTTAAGATTCACTGGCTTTCTCTCTCTCTCTCTCTCTCTCTCTCTCTCTCTCTCTCTGAGAAACCCAGACTTTTTTATTGTAACACAGACCAATTAAAAAAGCAAGGTTTTTTGTTTCCCTGGAAAAATGACGTTGTTACGTGTTACTTACCAGTAAAACAGAAAATTGAAGAGATCTTGAAAACTCGAGCCAATTCGAACAAACGGATTTACCGAGCATTCTCGTTTTAGTAAAAAACAACTCTTCTTTCCAGGGAAACAGAACCACTGTTGACCAAAGTGTAATCAAAGAGGCGATAAACGAATTTGAGTCATTTCAGCTCATAGACACTGTTACGTATCAGGTAAGTGACGGGAATAGGGTAATATTTAGGGTGTAAGATTCAGTTTGTAATATTTAGTATGTAGTACTTGGTTTTCTTACTCCGTTTTTGCTTTGTTGTTGTTTGGGCTTTTGAGTCCAGGTCCGTAATTTTATGCGCACAGCGCATTAGCATCGTAAACTGCCGGTGGAGAACACCTTTGCGGAAGGAAACAGGATGCCCGTGCGTTTAAGGAATTCGTGGAACTACTTCGCGTAATTGTCGTGTAACTGTCGCCAGAGTATTAGCATATAGAGCGTGGTAACGCTTACCTTCTAAATCGAACATTACCAGGAAAGTATTAAAGGAAATGATTAAAACCTCACCTGTTCTTCTCACTTTCCTAAATTACCGTTAACCAATTTCTTTGTTCCCGAAAACACGAATCGCAAAAATCCAACTTCGCGTTAATCAGCGTCGGGGCCAATGGTGGGGCTGGGTGGGCCCTGGCCCACCTAAAAATACGCTGGCCCATCCTTTGGCCCACCCTAAAATTTTAGAAAATTTTAGCATAATTATGCTGTCCTATTCTGTCCAAGTTTTCATTTTATATGAAGTTATTGTTATAATAAAAATTCTACAATTAATATTAAACGAAAAGAAATATTAAAATTAATATCAAAAGGAAAAACAAAAAAAAAGAGGTACAAGTTTGACCGTAGAGGTAAATATGGGCCACCCATAAAAACGCTGGCCCACCTGTGGCCCACCCGCATGAATAGTTCTGGCGCCGCCTATAGTGTTAATATTAATTCGAAGCATGCTAATTTGAAGCAATCCATTGCGTTAAACGTTCTTCTCTTCTTTCAACGTGGCGGGAGAAGAGCATCGTTTCTCACTCTTTCCGACCTACTGTCAACTTCATCCAACCATGTTACCGGCCAAAAAGGCAATTAGGAATTACATCTTGACCTTTTGCTCGCATCGTCACGTGCACGTGGCAAATTCGACACGAATCTTCGCTTACCGGTGTACTTCCTCACTTGGCCCACGCGAGAAACCCCGGGACGATTTCTCTGATAGACAACAAGAGCCTCGTGGGAAAGCTTTCGATGGGTGACCACCGAGAGGCAGAAGGGACCACTGCCAGAAGAAGAGCAAGAAGAAAAGGTGAGAGGTGGTAGCGGTTGCCTTGGAACACAGTGTCTCCCAACTTTACATATTTCATAGTTTGGGGATAATTCTTACATTGAAAATCGCGTCTTCCATTTGTACGACTACGCGTCCTTAGAAATTCGCGAGACAACGAGCGTCTAGCGACCGACGTCTCAATTTATTTATTTTTTTCACCCAGCGCGAATATCTCCCCTGGTGTACCTGGGTGTCCATACGTCCCGGTTTTCTCCGATTTCTCCCGGTGTCCCGAGAAATTCTGTCGGGACAGTTAATTGTCCCGGTTTAAGTTCAACTGAAAGAAAACATTCACTTTCCTACGAATAATAAAATAAAATTCATTTCATTACGAAATATCATTTTATTAGCCGTGGACATTTTCTACCTCCCCGTGTACACGTGTGTACGTACGCCACATTATTCGTATGAAAAATAAATCTATTTTTGTTCGATTCACTTTTTTATATTATTTATTTCATTAACATCAGCCGCTGTGGCTATTAGTCATCATTATTTCTTGCGTTATGTCATATTATTGCAATAAGGAGTGAAATGTATGATGAAAGAATCTAATAGTTTTTGTCGTTCTTCTTTTTAGTCGTATGTTCCCGTTGGGTCCAGGAAAAATATGGATACCTTAGGTGTAATTCGAAGCTAGGATCGAAAATGATTGCGAGGCACTGTCTGAGAATGAACGAGGTTAGAAGCAAGATCGCGATAGGTGATGGAGGTGGCCGAGAAGGTGGACAATTTACAGATTTTATCTAGTTCGGGGATAATTCTTACATTCTCAAGCGTGTTTTCCATTTGCACGAATATGCGTCCTTAGAAATTCGCGAGAGAACGAGCGTCTAGCGACCGACGTCTCAATTTATTTATTTTTTTCACCCAGCGCAAATATCTCCCCTGGTGTACCTGGGTGTCCACACGTCCCGGTTTTCTCCGATTTCTCCCGGTGTCCTGAGAAATTCTGTCGGGACAGTTAATTGTCCCGGTTTAAGTTCAACTGAAAGAAAACATTCACTTTCCTACGAATAATAAAATAAAATTCATTTCATTACGAAATATCATTTTATTAGCCGTGGACATTTTCTACCTCCCCGTGTACACGTGTGTACGTACGCCACATTATTCGTATGAAAAATAAATCTATTTTTGTTCGATTCACTTTTTTATATTATTTATTTCATTAACATCAGCCTCTGTGGCTATTAGTCATCATTATTTCTTGCGTTATGTCATATTATTGCAATAAGGAGTGAAATGTATGATGAAAGAATCTAATAGTTTTTGTCGTTCTTCTTTTTAGTCGTATGTTCCGATTGGGTCCAGGAAAAATATGGATACCTTAGGTGTAATTCGAATCTAGGATCGAAAATGATTGCGAGGCACTGTCTGAGAATGAACGAGATTAGAAGCGAGATCGCGATAGGTGATGGAGGTGGCCGAGAAGGTGGACAATTTACAGATTTTATCTAGTTCGGGGATAATTCTTACATTCTCAAGCGTGTTTTCCATTTGCACGAATATGCGTCCTTAGAAATTCGCGAGAGCGCGTGTCTTTGTTTCACCCAGCACGAATCTCACCCCAGCTGTAACTCGAATCTAGGATCGAAAATGGTTGGGAGGCACTGTCTGAGAATGAACGGGGTTAGGAGGAAGACCGCGAGAGGTGATGGAGGTGGTCGAGAAGGTGGAAACGGAGGAGAGGCACCCGCTCCTGAGAATAGAGAGAAAGAAAGGGAGAGGTTGGAGGGGTAGAGTGTTCCTCTGGAAGTACGAGAGGGCCAAGTGAGATGGTTTAACCGGCAAGGACACCACGCGGCTCGTCCACAGCGAATAGGAGAAAGAAGGGATTTCTCTCTCTTGGGAGTCCCCACTATTAAATGGCGGTGATGGTGGCGCGCGGCAAGGAGAAGACTAGATCGGGGGCGGCCCACGAGCATCCAAGCTCAGTGCAATCCCAACATTCGCGAGGCCAAGTGCGAAAATAAGGGAACGATAATTATCTCCTAGACACGGAGAGCAGAGTGGAGGATTTGGCGAGTTCACAGAAGAAGCACGGAAGGAAAGGGTTCGAAGATTAGGTGGAAAGGAAGGCTGCCGACTTCCAGTGGCCTTGCACGAGGCACGAGAAGTTATCGAAGAGGCATCGACCACGAAGATTGATCTTCGAGGAAACTTCAAGGTCGTTCGACGTTGTTGAAGCGTAAGGATAAGAGGATAAGGCTTGGAAAGCGGAGAACATGTTATGAGGGATCAAGTGGTGATAAACAAACAAAGTGGATAAACTGGATCTAGGATGCTCCAGGCTGCATTAATTGGTGGAAATGCGCAATTTGAGAATGTTCTAAGAATGCGAGTTTATTAGATCGCAACGAAGTATGTTGAGAGAGAACCGATGAGAAGAGAACTGATAGTTTATCGAAGATCCAGAATCTGGCTTGAGAAACGTTCGAGAGAAATGCTGGCGATCTCCTCGAGAAATTGTCTGCTCGACGAAAGTCGGTAAGAGGAAGATCGAAAAAGGAGAGAAAACAAAATTAAAATTCGCAGAGAGAAATTCTGATCCTCTTGCGAATTATCGGAACGTCATCGCGACACGGACAATAAATCCTTTGGCATTCAAAGTTTTCTCTCAACACGTTCGATCGTCTGGCCCGCATCTTTGCATTCTTTGGAATAAACGGGAACTTTCTCGATAAATAACGGAGGAAGGCAAACTCTATTCGTTTTATTACCATGGACTAGAAGGTTTCGATTTACGACGATCGGGCATCGTTTCTTCACGATCGATGAAACCTCAGTGAGCACGAATGAGAAGAGCTGATGAGTCGTAGGATCGCGGGTGTGTCGATTGAAAATTTTGATGTTTCGAGCAACCTCTGACGCGTGAAATCGGTGACTAGCCGGTAAAGATCGTAATCCTGACAATAAAGCCATCGTAATGAACCGATAAGATGTCACGATAACGTTCTCGTCGACAGGAAGTCTACGAAATGGTGGACTACTACTACTAGACATTCTACGAGAGTTCGAGTTTAGATAATGATTTTGCGAAGGACTAAGACCCGGTTTATGGGCAACTATTGCTGGGTAGAACGTTTCTAAATCATGCGATGGTATTAATCCAGAGAAATAACTTTCCTTTATCTGGTAGCATCGTCGGCACTTATTATCGGCCAGGCGAGTGAAGGAAAGCGAATTTTGTGAGAACCGGTCGGATTCCATTTACGCGACCGCCCCGAGTCACCTGTTCTCGACAGTAAGTTCCAGACAGGTGAGTTATTTCGCCTTGATGTTTCCACTTCATCCGTGATACTCCGTCGTTGGAATTACGACGGGATTATCAGTTACCAGCAATGTAATTTATTCGAGATAATTTCATCATCTCAACCGAAAGTGCCTCGAGATTCTAACAACTTCGGACCATCCGATCGCACGGACATTCAATTACTTCAGGTGATCGAGTTATCAGGATACGCTTGTATCCAACGCGATATCTTATTCGTAATACTGAAATTTGCGGAACAATAAATTTTCAAGAATTGAGGAATTATGTTGTAACATCTTGATTAAGTTAATCGGCACGATGATATTCACGAAGGCATCAAGAAAATTGAGAGACAGGAAGAAAGTAGCATTATCGAATTAGATCATCACGGTGTTATCATTGAGCAGCGAGACAATCGGCTCGAGACAGCTTCGAATGTCAGCCGGAAGTGTCAGGAGATCTTAACTACTCCAGACCATCTGCTCGCAAGGACATCTAATACTCGCAGGTGCTAGGGTTATCAGGATTCAATTTCATCCTGCTCGATATCTCATCCGTAAAACTGGCTTATCGCTTTGCTCGAGGATACGACGTCCAGTCTGTATCCACCGGTCTTCTTTCCCTATCTGGGCCAACCTGGTGCTATCCAGGAGAAACTCAAGAGCGATCAAGAGGAAAAGAATCGAACGACGTCTGGGCGTCAGACATTTCTCAACCGAGTCAAGGATGCTGCCGACCGCGATCGCTTCCGCCAAGCCAATCTTCCAACAAATCGGACGATCGCAAATCAAGGCATCCAGTGAGTATAAACGTCCGCGTATAAACAAGTCACGAGTAGGAGAAGCCAGGAATTTATTATAGTTTTTTTACTTCTCTTTCAGGCTTTCTGGGACCAGGTGTGCGTGCCAGCACGCGTCTACGCTCGTAAACTTAACACACGCGAGAACCACGTTCAGGCTGGATTGACTTATGGTGTCGAGTTTACTACGACGATCAACGTCATGAGATCGATGATGCGTTCCAGGATCGTGGAAGGAACTTGGACGTAAGGAAACAGGGTCGACCCGCATTCCCCCTCTCGTCTGCTGAAAGGAAAAAAAACAAACGCAAGAGCGCAGGTGCCAGGGAACAGAGCTCCGGAGGAAGAGAGAAAGCGAATGAGGAGAAAAGAGGAACGAAGCGTGCGAATTGAGATTCAACGGCCCGTTATAACGTAAGAAGAGGGTAAGCTAATCGGAATTTCATGAGGAGGAAACGACGAGAATCGCGCGCGCGCGCCACTGTTTACAAACTTTTCTCGTCACGCGATCTTCTTCGCGCTTCTAAAACGGAACGAAACTCTTGGATTCATTCTTTTTTCTCTTCTTTCCTCGCTTGCACATCTTCGTCGTGGATCAAATGAGTTCGTGATTACGGAGTGGATCGTTCGCTCGTTTTCTTCTGAAGAATTTTTTCTATACTAATTAAATAATCATTATCGAGTCGCTCGCGTGATGGATGGTTTTTAGTTGTCGGGGAAATTAATGGAGAATTGATTGTTGAGCTTTTATGCGTGCTAGAAAATGTTTTTTTCATGCGCACGCGTGGAAAGAAAAATGGAAATAATATTTGTCGACTGTCTGACCTGCTGCGTAGGTTTTAATGGGGGAAGAAACTAATAGGGAATGGATTGTTTAATTAAGTGACGTTAATTCAGTCGAGCTTGAGAAATGTAATGAAATTGCCGTCGGCGGGCCAGCAACCTTTCTTTCGCACGCGTGCAGTAAGTGTAATTGTAACAGAATGTTTACACGGTGTACATAGCGATTTGCGTGGCACCTGTAGATAAAGTTTGTGCAACATGTCTTTAAGAACGTGCAAGATTTGTTATAAAATTATTGAAAATTTGATGGCTGTAGACTCCGTGACGGAAATGAATGGGTTCCGCTTAATTAGCATTGATCGATGCCTTTCTCCTCGTCACTGATCGGATTTAGTCACTCTTCTCTTAACGTTAATCAATATTCGACGATACTCCTGAAATTCTTCTCACGTGGTTTAATCCCACTTTTTTATTATCTGCAGCTCGCGAACTTCTAAGTTTTCTTAATTTTTAGGCACGACCGTAAAGGGACTTATGCGCTCGAAAATCGTTCATATGTGTGTGCGTGTGCGTGTGTGCGTGTGTGTGTGTGTGTTTGTATCCGTGTATATCCTCGATTTCGGAAAAACGGCTCAACCTATCAGGATCAATTTTTGCATAAAAATTGTACCACTGTGAGTTGACATTACATTTGTGAGCCCCTATCATGAACCGTTACAAAATGGCGGCAAATTCGAATTTCGATACGCGATCGTAAAGGGTGTGGCTGATTAGTCCACTATTCCAGCAAAACGGCTTTATAGATTCGGACAAAATTTGGCATGTACTACGAGTATATACCCATTTGGCGCCACGAAACTTTATGAGTCGCCATCTTCAACAGTTTCGAAGTTGTAGGAAATTCAAGTATTGAAATATTAAAAAATTCATATCTTTGGTACTACGTAATGAAACCGGATAAAATTTGAAAAATACATGTATACTTATACAGTGAGAAATACTGTAGGAAGCCTTCGCGTGAGCGCGAATTCTGAACTTCACATGTGCCTATCACAGGAATGCTGCACTTCTTGGGCGAGCGCAAAGCGCGAGCACCCGACGATCTCAGGGGGTATGGCGCTTAAGCGGAGCGAAAGCGCAGAGGACTCTGTCCTGTAGTTCCATATTTCGGTTTGAAACTCGTCGACGAGCGCGAAGCGCGAGTTAGGCGGTCATGCATACTCCAGGAAGCGAAGCTTTTCTGTACCCGGCAAGGCGAGCACGAAGCGCGAGCACCCGCCGATCCGGAGGGGGTTGGCGCTTGAGCGAAGCGAAAGCGCAGGGGATCCTGCCCCCTAGTTCGTATTATGCCTTACTTATTGGTAATTGTGTTCTTGCAAAATATTTCGAGATTTCTAAGAAAATATCAGTGACTGTTCGTTATATTTATATTTGAAAATTTCACAGAGTCTTGCAAGAATCATTTCTTTCAACATGAAATGTGAACTAGTTTTTCGCACACAGTCGAGAGATTCATCGAAGCACAGATACGAATCAGCTCAGCATTATCTGCTTTCGCGTAGTACGATTACTTCCATCTCATTTTCTTCTTTTTCCTAATTAAATTATTTTTTACGATTCTGAGATAGTCAAGAATTTTGTAAAGGGTACTTAATCCCAAGAAGTAATTCCATTACCAATTTAAGCATCCTCGAATCTCGAGAAAGCAAAAATCGAAGTCACTAGCTACGCAATATGCCCTCTATTAACCCGGGTGTCGAGACGCCCATAACTCGATGCTTCACGACGCTCAGTCACGGCCAGCTGTCCTGAAAATTAGCGCCTTTCACGAATGTCAATGCCAATCCTTCGTGGATAGCGAGACGACAGCGTTTCACTGTCTTCCAGACCAATCCACGCAGTCTTCTCCTCTTCTTACTTCTCTTCCGCTTCTTTCTCCTTCCAACTGGTCGCAGAACTTTCGATCTCTCGGACGATCGATGACCTTCTCCGTATTAAGCGCAGCTCGTGCGGAACTCCCTCTCTTGAGCGTTCCATTATGATGCACTTCAGCATTTAACCCAATTTGTTGTCATTCCACAGGCGTAAGAGAGTGAGCACTGTAAACATCCGCCCGTTTTGGGATTCGTACCCAAGAAAAAATTGGGTAGAGAAATGACTATATAAATAGAACAGACTTCTCTCGAAAAGATTCGCGATACTCAATATACTCTAATCATTAAGACAAAAACGTTGAACAAATTATGGCGTACGTAAACGATCAAATGAAAAACAAGAACCTAAAAAACTACAAAAAAACTCAAAAACTAGAGAGCCTGCTTGGAATATAACGTTTCCACTCCAAATTCGAGTCCTTATCAACAGAGATAATAGAACCTCATCTCCTTCACCGAGACCCGCAAACTGAGCGACAACCCAATCTCGAGCCGCGAAGAAGACGAGAGTCTGTTATAAAAAACTACAAAAAACATAACTCTAATGACATATCTCTCCTCATAGGTGTTTTAACGCCTTGATATACAATGACGGCCCTAATCTTAATACCATTATCTAATCAGCAAGATACATCTTTCCGCGTTTTATATTATCTTAATAAAGTATCGTCGCGAAAGTCATCCGTTACCAATTTAAACCACACGTCACCTGCAAAATTAAAGATTCATTCATTGATAATATTATAGGCCTCCGTGAAATTTGATAATAGAAGATTACACGATAATATCGTGACATAATATAGACATAAATGTTGCTTTACCTACCGAATTAGGTAATCTTAACATTGGCCAGACTGCTTCCCGTTGTATTCAAGAGAGCTCTTTCTTTCATCCGGTTCACACCCGAGGTACTTCGACGGCCACCTTCTGCAATCACTTCCAACCCATAATTTAACGACCATACAGCCAACAACCATCTTATCTCCGGTCTCTACCATTACTCACGCTCCACTCACCTCTACGATTCGCATGGATAAATCATTGCCTCGTTGAGGTGTGCGCCGACGGTCGTCACGAATCTCCTCATTATCCTTTCTTCCTTCTCCCTTGTTCCATACACTTCGCGTATGGCTGGTCAGTGGATTCCGTGGAAATTAATAAATACGTAATTGCCCAGCGCGACACGCAATGCCGATTCGACGTGGTCTCTCGCCTAGCGCTTGGAGAAGTCCAACGTGGATGTGCACCTGCTGCATACAAACGTTTCGTAATTCGTTGTGCCCGTGACCTTTCGCGGTGTGCCACGCGCACGTAGGCGTCACTTATGGCGCGCGTCGCCATCTCTCATAAATAATTGAAGTAAGAGAAAAAAAGAGAGAGAAAGACGGAGGAAAAGGGAAGGGATGAAGAACGCGCCAAACGGGAATGTTTCCTGGCACGCGGGCACCGTTAGCATACGAAATCTGAAATAATTCGTTCGGGTGGGAGAAGAGGGTCTCTAGGAGGTGCCATAAAGTTTTGACTCGTCGGGAAAATTTACCGTAGGTCTTGCGGTAATTGTGAGAAGATAAGATCGTTGACTTCGGAGAAGAGGATTTAGAGCTGGATGGAATTCGGTGTTGTGCCCAACGGTGCTCCTCCGGTGAATGAAAGTTGGTGGTACCCCGGACGTGGAATGATTTTCTGAAAAATTTGACGTTAGTATGAACCCGTGCCTCGTAGATTCAAGAGAATTGAGATCTTCGACGATTAAAACTTTGCAGTACCGTTCCATCTAATGGGGGTAATAATGTCTTCGTCGTCTTCGATAATAAACACGGGTGAAAAAAATCGCAATTTGCCGAGGAATTTTCAGATCTCTGGTTGCATCGACGATTCATTAACTTTGACCCAGAGGAGCTTGGATTTCTTTATTACCGTCGCTCCAGATATCTTGATTCAACCGGAATCAAGTCGAGTAATTTTCGCAGATTGCTCCGCGCGGCGTTATCCACCTCCTTCCTTCACTTCTCCAGTTTGATTTCTCCGCGAGAAGACCGCCATGGCGGTGGATTCATTGGCGAAACCTGCTCGCGTAATAAGCGCGAAGATTTGTGGAAAATTGATTTCGGTTCGATGCGTTTTTCAGGCACGTTTATTTCGTGGAATGTAATTACGTTCTCTCGATTAAAGACTTGTCAGCACGAAATAGCGAAGGATGCAATAGAACTGCTCGATCGCAAAGTGTTCCGCGTCGCGTACTCCCAGAAGTCATCAGCGCGTGCCTCGTGAGAATCCGAAAGTGATACATTTGCGTTGGTTGCGAATACTAGGAATACTAGGAATACTTGGTTAGGAATACTAGTGCCGTATAGACTGGATTTGGGAGATTTTGAAATTACAGAATTATCCTTTTTTTTATAAAGGTGGTATCCACAGCTTTCGTGTAAATTTGTGGAACTGTTGAAAATGTTTACCCAGACAAAACGCTGTTCGTCATAAATTCAAGAAAAAACCTAAACCCTCGTATAAAACGATGAACAATTTTAACCCAGGTTAGTTTTCGAGGGATCAAAGTTTGCTTCTTTGTTAAGGGCCCGAGGTTAGGGTAAGGTTCGCTGAGAGCCATATCAGCAGGGTTAAGGGTTAAGCAGGATTGTAAGTGTCCAGTAACTACATAGTGTCTTGCAAACTGCATAGTCTTTCACGAGTGTGCCTAGAAAAGCAAGAGTGACAAGGATTGTGAAACCTTGTGGCATCATCGAATCGGAGAAGTTCAAGTTACATAATGGTATTAAGATCACGCCCGCCCTGTGTATGACGGAAAGACGTTGAAAAATTATGGCGTACGTAAATGTTACTTCTCTTGATAAGGACTCGAATTTGGAGTCGAAACGTTGAGATCTATTTAGTGCAGTTTGTGTAGTTTTACGAGACTTTTCAGTTTTTTAGGTTTTTCTTTTTCTTTTGATAGTTTACGTACGCCAGAAATTTTTCAACGTTTGTCTGTTAAGTTCAAGTTACGTCGTGAACGTTACAGTAGCCCCTCAAGAAAATCCCTGGAGCGTGATGAACGTAATCGGCATTATTATTTATCAGGGCTGCCTCGCGTAATAGCCGATTTACGTAGAAGGTATGCCTTGAGAGGCACGCAACCACTCGCTCGTGAATTCACGTAACGAAACGAAACCAAACGAAACGAGGATGATAAAAGGAAGGTGGAAGGAGGATACGCGTGGCGCCCCTCCTGCGACAAGAGAACCTTGCGGTTTCTCTCTTACAATTAGTGTTTCGACTGATCGAGGGAACCAGGGGGGCCGGTCGACCGTTATTTGCCGTTTCTTTCAGAACTGTAAAGATAATTGTTTCTCATTCACGCGCCGTTGCCTTTCGGCAGTTCTTTCACGAAATTTTCTTCTTGTCGAACGAGCTCACCCTGACCATGTGCTTTCTTCGAATTAGATCCTCTAATTACCTCGTCTCACCTTGCTGGCATTTGTGTTTAAATGTGAATTAATGATTTGCATTTTAAGGGTGAGTTTAGCTATCATTTCGTAAGTACTTTGCTGGGGTAGTGATTGGCAAACCGAAAAGTTTCAATTAGATTGTATACGATTATTTTATATTTTTGTTGCAATTATCGCGGAACTGCCGATGTTCCGTAGGAGGAAATCTTAGAGCACAAACTGTTAACATTAGAACCACCAGACTTCAGCGCATACTTAGTTTGAAGAGATAATCTCGAATAATAGATTTTTCAAAAGAATGCACAATTTCATTTAAAGTGAATTTCTTAATCTGTCTTTTAAATTGATCAAATGTCGATTAAATGTGACACAACTTTGTTAAGGAGAAAATAAATTAACAGTTACTATTTCGGTAATTCCAGTGTTATTGGCTCTTCGTTGCATTCTCTTCTTCCTCGAAACAACCTCATCTCGTGAGACCGGTTTGCTCGTGATTGTCCACTTTTTCACATACGCATTTAAATGGACATGGTTATCCTAGAATGGTTCTCTCGCGTGCTTTAAACGTTACCAGCTGTCATTAGACAAATGACTCTAGTCAAGAGGAGAAAATCATTTTATCTTGCTTCTTTGTTCGCGAAACCTCCCTCTCATTTGTTTCGAGAGATGTTACCTTGGTCCTCACGTCCACCATTCCCATCCTTCTTCTCCTTCTCTTTCTTCACCTAGTCCAGAAGTAAGGATATCTAAGGCCACATGAAATGCCGCTATGTCCCACATAGAGAGACTCGCGTCATGGCGATTCTGGGACGGTAGGTTCTGTTATTATATACCTTCCGGGACAAGTGGTGTGCCGCTTTTTTGGCCCTTGGCGCTACACCGGAAGCTTGCGGTGGAGCCTCCTCCCAACTCTGTTGGTTACTGCACCTTCGCCGCATCCATCGCTTCTTGCCTTTCTTCCTACCTTTTGGATTGGTTTGCCAATCGGTGCTTTATAATCGATTCTCCTCGCACGACAACCAATCCTCCGTCCTTCTGTCCTATATTTCTCGCGGTCCGCTTCGTTCCTTTAGTTTCATTTTCACGAGCATTCGTCGATCCAATTTAGTTCTCGTTTTCTTCGCTCCGAGTTGGTTCCGCGATTAATACCTTCCATCTGAGTTTCTTTCACCTTGTTCGGGTACGAATCCTTCATCTTTGTCATTCAAATTCTCGATTTTATTTTCACAAACATTCATTGACACCAACTTATTCGGCCTCACTGTTTGGACCACTTCCATCTTTCATCTTCTCACTCAATTGAGTCTCTTCCACGAGTTGTTTGCTTCTCAAGTCGATTCTTCGACAGATGCTTCCAGTAGTTTCCCTCTCAGTCGCTCTTCTTTCATTTTCACGAGCATTCGTATTCATCCAGGACGGTGTCGTGTCTGTAAAAGGACCACTTTAAGTTACGGAAACGGAAGGCTCACGAGCCACGAGGGAAATACAAACATCGATTTCCCTCTCGTGATCGAGTTTCACGCTTGGCCGATTTAGATTGCTATCGTATAAATCTGCGTGCAGGGTAATCATTCAGATCGAGCAAACCTATCTAGGCTCTTACTCGAGCAATATACCTCCTTGTGGGACCTTTAGAAACGCTTTGAACGCCGGTAATCTATATCTGCATAAACTTTTCCACGGTTGATCGCCCAGCAATAATGGATTCTACCAAAAATAGACGAATGAAGATGAAAATCTTGGAATAGAAGAAACTAGTAAGACGATGAAACAATTCTTCACGCTGGGCTGCTCACCGGAAGTGACTTCTTATCTCCTCCACGCCGTTGACCGTCGAATTTGCCTCGAAGGTACCTCGTACGTGCAAGTGGATCACTGGGACGCACCGTACATAAGATTGCCGCTTCAAAAGCGGAAGTTAATCCCAAGAAGAGTCCACGGTCCACAGGGAACCGGGGAAAGGTCCCGTGTAACCGGTTTCACGCTTCGAGGCGTTCTGGACGCCATGACGACTCATCGTTTCTTAAAAACCTCGACACATTGTTTTTCATCGATGCTACTGCTCGTCCAAGTGGCGACCACATTCCAGCGGAAGGCAAGAAGAACTCGCCTTTCCGGTCGATTGGCGTCAGCCATTCTCGTGAGCGTCGTCATCCTCCGGGAACCTCCTTTTTCCAGGAAGAGGATCGGCCGGCTTCTTGTCGTGTGTCTAGAATAAGACAATGTGGAGTTGGAGAAACTCAATCTATTTTCGTTCTGGATACTTCGTTCTCGTTTTTCACCTTTACTCCGGGAGGGCATTGTTAGGTGTACATAGAGATGTGCGAATTATTCGAATTCGAATCAAATCGAATCGAATTTGACAGTATTTGACAGAATTTGACAGTATTCGATGAGTCCAATCACTGCAAGTCGAATTTGAATCAGAGAATCGCGTAAGAAGACATAAAACTCTATCGTTGAATTCTATCGTGCATCCACCGTGGGCCGCGTAGAGATGTGCGAAATATTCGAAATATGGGTGATTTGATTCTGGCGACATTTTTGTCAATTCAATTCGATTCGATTTTTTTAGCAGATTCGATTCGAATCAAAAAATCTTGATATGCACATCTCTATGTGTAAACGCCGGACAAATTTATCACTCGCGACCGCGATGCGTTCGCTCCAATGACGGTCGCTGCATACATTCACACCGCTTGTTCAAGCTGTTTGATTAAACCGTTTAATCAAATACTTCAGTCAAAATGTTTGATCCAATTGTTCGATGGAAGAAGTGGCAGATATCACGAGCTACAGCAAAAGTTCGATATTTCATGGAATTTACAGGAATACGTAGGTCGTTGTGAACGTTTTGTATAGACCTTTGGACAGTATGATCAAGGCTGTTTCAAAATGCTGCAACATTTTAATTGGGAGCAGTTAAGAAAAAAAATTAAAAAATAACGTGTCAGTTCTAATTGCTTAATTAACCCTTTAATTGCTTAATTCTACTTCGGAAAACATTTTCGTCCTGCTTAATTATTTTCCAGTGAAGCTCATTGATTTTTTATTTGCCCTTCTTCAGGAAAAAATACAGTGATCTATATGAGTGTACTCGACATTATGCGAAAAATTGTCGTTTCGTCATGACGATTATACTCGACATAAACAGTTAAAGGTCTATCATGCTAGCAGACATTTCGTGCGCGTAATATCTCCCACTTGTGCTCACGTTATCAGGATCTATTGAGTTGCCGTACCGGAAGATTATTGGAACGATTTCGAAGTGTGTCTTTTGGCTTACTCAATTCCATTCATGCTCCCACGAGGTTGAGATCGAAGTCTTCGGAGCGATTTATCAAATCGAACAATCTCCGGGAGGATATGTATCCTCTAGAGTAGAAGCTGCGATGTAGAGTATCGAGACTCGGCTCCCACGTAATATTGCCGATGGTCCTGGTTTCCTTGCCTCTCAGGAGGAATTCAGTCACGATGCTCCTGCTGGCGCGCCCACTTCTACTCGACCTAGACCAAGCAGGGTAAACTTCTAATCGACGCTTGGGTTGCAGGATGTCGTTTCATTAACGATCGTCAGGTACGAGTTGTTTACCGTGTCCAGGAGTGGACGTGGGATAGTCTACAGGGTCGTTGGAAATTGGGCCAGATAGTTTCGCTCCTTTTATTTCTCTTGATAATCTTCCTCGTAGCTTGAAGAACTCTAAATGGTTCAAATGTTCCTTTCGAAACCTTCGTAAGCAAGATTACAATATGGGTCAACGATCAGCGTGACTCGGCATAGTCATTAATCTAGTTTACGAAACCAGACGGACTACCTGGCTGGTCTAGGCCCTGTAAAAAAGTCCATTTAAAATACACTCTTAAAATAGCTCTGCGCATTCTCGTCACGTACTCCGGTCAGGTCACAAATCCATCCACTAATCTCTTTTTTACGCCAATCACGCTTATTTGTCTTTTTGAATCTATTTTTGTTATTCCGTTTATTTCTTCTTCTTTTCTTTTCCTTCCAGTGGAACGAAGGAACCTTTACAAATGCAATTACATCACGACCCAATGATCATCCTATCTCGACAAACTTTGCCTACCAGAACCAGACGACACCTACCAGCTGCATCTTTTCTTCTCCACCATAATCCTCATTCTTCTTCCTAAATTCATAATTATTATTATGCTCCTTCATCCTTCGCTCCTCAGCCGTCCGTTATGCTCATCCCTTTAAGGCGCCACGGTCCCTCCTAACCGAAAACAACCTCAATCCACTCTCTCTCTCTCTGTCTCTCTCTCTCTCTCTCTCTCTCTCTTCTTACCTCCTCTCCTCTTCTCTTCACACCTGGTCACTCCCGAAGGAATCCTCCGCTAGGTCGTCGTCACCTCTCGCCGCCGTCGTCTCACCCACTTCCACGCGTCCCAAGGTGGACAGGCAAGGTGGTATCCTCGGTCGCTCTCCGTCGGCTACAACCACGCTATCGTCCACTTAGCATACGTTCGTGGTAGGTACCTTTCGTGCCGCTGGCCGAAGGTCATTCAACCCGACCACATCTCCTTCGTCGTAGTCAGCGGACTAACGGGTCTCCACCTTGACTTGTGCATGGGGCATCCTCTTCTCTCGTCTCCTCCGCGTCCTCCGTGTCGTGCAAGTCCACGTTCACGATCAGAAGGAGGAAGCGGAGGAGGAGAAGGAGGAGGAGGGTGAGGAGGAGGAGGAAGACGAAGACTGGAGGCTCGCATTCTCGGCGCCCCGCGAGTTTGCCCACCACCACATCGCCACCCGGCCACCACCGCCAGCTCCGGGCCGAGGAATCAGTCAGCCGTGCACCATTGTCGAAAGATCGTCATCGCGGCGCGAACGTCGAAACGACGAAAGGACGATCGGGTAGTTCTTTTCGCGAACGTTCGAGCGTAACGCGGAAACGATCGCGTTCGTGCAAGGATCCTCCTTCCTTCAACTCTTCCGCCCGCTCCAAGATTCTCTTCTTCTCTCGAGCCGCTTGGAAGTATCGTACGCGCGTTTCTCGCCCCCTCGTGGGTGGTACTCTGCGATTTGCGACCGCGAGTTCTAGTCGTGAGGTCTCGATAGTCATCGAGGATCGATTCGCACTGGCAGCAGTAGTAGGCGCAGTTCTCGAGCGACTTCGTCGATCGGTGCCGGTGAACCGCGGGTGAGAAGGTTTATCGATTAGTTTATTCGTCGATTTATTTGTTCGTGATTTCGAGATCGCGTGCGCGCTCCTCGTGTGCTGTTCTCGTGGCGTCGGAGATTATTCGTTCGCGAGAGGCTTCTTTCTACGTTCGAGGGATCTCGCGTGCGAGTGATAATTCGAGGATACGTCGATCGGTGTGGATCCGTAAGGATTAAAGGTAAGAGCGCCATTTGAGAAGGATCGAAGGATCGTGTGTTCTTGAACGGACACGGCCTAGGATTCTTCGATTATTATGCAACGCGCAGGCCCCTGACGATTTGGCATTCCGCTCGATTCTCGTGAAACGTTCTCCTTCTTTCTTCTCTCTTTTTTTTTTTTCCGTCGACACCCGTTATTTGGACTAGTTCGAGATGAAATTGCAATAGACGTGCTCGAACGTGCCAGAAACTATTGGGACGGTGACAATTACTTCCGCGTTGCACCGATTTATCCTACCTAATCTCCGTTACGCAATTATTAATCAGGAGGAAGAGGAATTATGGTAACGAGATCTGGCCCGGTGTTTCAACCGAGATCCAATTCATTATGGGATCCCCTCGTCGTAGACGAGGTTACTTACATAAATCATTATGCACCTTTCTAACCCTAACAGTAATCACTTGGGAAGATCTTTTTTTTTTAGTCGCGCGCCTTTCTATAACCATCTGGGAATAGGTTTTGTACCGGAAGTGAAATGCGAGCGACGGAAGGGCACGAGATTGAACACGACGAACTGTTTCGGGAAGTCTGTCGCTTTATTAATTGCACGTGCACGTGCGTAATCACCTATTTTCACAACACTCGAGCGTGCACGCACACTCCTCCACGATCGTCGCTCGCACATTCTAGAAGGTTTTCTTGTTACGGGAAGTGAAATGCAAAGCGAGCAAAGCGTTCATCGTACGCGGCGGCGCCCGAGCGATAGTTTAAGGACACGGTCATGAACGTTCTCCTTGGTCTTTGCGTTCTCCATCGAGGAATAATTTCTGCCGGTGCATCGCAAAAGTACCTAGGCAAATCGTGAGACACCGTTCGGCGTCCACTCCTTCGAACGTGTCAAGAGACATATTTTATTGTCGACTTGTATAGGGTGTAGAGTAAGCTCGCACAAGTCGTAACCCCTAAGAAAAAATAGGTATAAATCGTAAGATCTCTCTCACTTGTTTAGGGATTCCCTTTGGACGATGTCCACTGGATATGAACACGGTGTGAAATAATATGGTTCATTAAGGGAGTAACTTGTTTTGCCGGAAGAGGCACAGTTGGTGTGATATTACGCCACCTTGCCTTATTTATCGTGGAGTCGGGTCGTTAATGATTTTGCTAATTTATTTAGAATTTTTCTTACACCCTCGCGGACTTCCGTGGTAGTTCTCTGAATTCATTCGCGCGACTTGATGCGCCTTATTTAATGTTATCATTTATTACGGCACACGGAGGGACCCTCTTTCTATTCCTAGGAGATCAACGTACCGTAAAGTACTCGTTGCGTGGCACATTCGCGCCGCTCGCTTGAAAGATGCGCGTCCGCTTTAATTAGTTCTCTCATTCGTCGAGAATGTACGTCTTCCTCTTTCCTTCCACCTTCTTCCTATTTGCAAATTTATTGCACGTCCGTCATGATTATCGCAGTCGGAGAGGTTTCGCGCGTCGATTAGCGCGGTTAATCGTTCCTTGCGTACTCGGTGGCTTAACACGGGAAAGCTCAAACGCGAGATAAGTAGGGGAGGTTAATGAAAGGATCGTTCATTGAAAACAATTAACACATCGCAGGTACTTAGACGAGCTGGTTTGTTTGCCGTTTGCTTGCTTACCCGTCAACTGTGCTAGAGGAGTAAATTTATGTTAAGGCGCTGGTGAGCTCCATCTGGACTTCGGTATAAAGAAATGTATAGGGGAGGCGATTTGTTTGAAATAATTCAGTATTTTCTACGGTTTTATAATACATGCCTAATTTTCTGAAGAACACAAAAACCCCAGTAGCACAGTTATGGGTTAACGATAAGATCCTCCTTACAGTAACTTCGTGCATGAATTTTTCTTAAAGCTTATTTTCTTCTAGACTAATTACACTTTTTTTATTTTGCACGATTATAGCGAATGCGAAAGAAGAAAGTCGCGATTTATCAAAGGCAGAAATATTTTCTTTCTTTCTTCACGGATCATTTTTAATAATCGTTTTCGATGAAACACGGCATTGATCGTTTAAAGTGAAACGGTGTAAGACCTTAAGTAGAAACAGAGATATAATTGACAATTTTGCTCGTTGCCCCACAAATATTTTTTCCCACCGTTAGAATCCTTTCACCATCTCACATCTTTGCGATGATATCATCGATCGTCTATGCAGCCTGCTTCACAAATATTCCACGACCCAAATTAATCGGGTACACATCTCGTATCCGAAATCCACCTTTCACCGTTTGTCGAAATAACCGGTAAAGGCTGACACACCCCATTGATCAACCCAATTGATCAAATAGTTTAAAAAAGAAAACTGTCAAAACAAATTGCCTGATGATTGAAATGACGGAGAGCGTTTCCAATCATACGACACAAGCTTATCAGTGGTGATAGTTCGCAAACAAAATTACTTTACCAAAAATAATAATACTAATAACAACAATAATAAAATAATAATATCCATTTGATCAAATAGTTTAAAAGGAAACTGTCCATACAAATTGGCTAATGATTGAAATGATGCACAGTGTTCTCAACGATAAAACGCTTACGATAAAAGCTTATTGGTGATAATAGCTCGCAAAAAAATAGTTTTACCAAAAATAATAATAATCCAGTCTTTAATAAACAGTTTTTTCCTTTTAATAATATATTCTGTCTAAGAGTAAAGTAATTTCACTTATTTCTGTTTCCACTTCGTATTTTTATACTATTGTTCTATGTGCGCTGGCCCATTTGGCGATGTCCCGACGGATTCGATGAAACACGATTGACCTGCACTAAAACTTTAACATTTTACGAACGTACACTGACAAATTTAATACTAATGCGGATATTTTGTCCGGACTTTTAAGAGGTTCGGTCGGAACGTTCGATCAAATGTTACGAATGTGTCTAGCGGCTCTATGAGAGGGATCGTGATCGATCTTGGCCACGTTATTCGGCCTAGGACGCACGCACGTCTAACGGTACGATCTAAGCGCAGCAGTAGACAAAAGTGCATCGTCGCGTCTTACTTCGGGATGAATAATGCTCGGTGCATCGTGGCTCTCGCCTATTACGCGAGCGTATGCCTCACCTAACGTAAACGGCGCAACGTAGTCCTCGTCTGGGAGTGATGCGCGCGATGCACATGCAAAACGTGAATGCCTAAGAAGACCGATTGCGATTACCGTTAGTGGACACGAGTGTCAGGCGAAAAAGAAAATGGACGCAACGGTAAAAATTGTTCATGGTGCGAGGACGTTTACCGACCTTATAGATTCGTCCACTTGGGACGTACTCGATCAGTTACGAGTCGTCGAGTCGATGGGAAAATGGAGTTTAAAGGTTTATACGGTACTTCTCTAACGCGCGAACATTCGTGAGGAACGACGATTCGGCATTCTCGACTTCTTTCTTTTGTTTGTCGTTTCTCTTCCATCGAATCTCCTCGTCAGGTTTCTTTCCAGCAGAAGCTATCCAACTCGTATTCCTCGATTCGCATTCCTTGTGTAACCCACGAACGATCGAAGCTCGTGCATCGAATGCAAACGATCATTTTGACTGTGGCCTTGGGCCTCGTATGCCGAAGAGTTATCGAAGGCACGATAAAGATTCGAATCATGCCAATCGTTTCTCCCACCTGAATCTCGCAACATGCGTCAGTGTTACGCAGATTCACCAAAAGATCATGATGGACGGGTCATAGATTTGTATTTACCAATGCGACCTGCTTCGGAGGCAAAGAATCGAATCGAATTGAGCATACGGGGATTTGAATTGATGACTGTTTAGAATCCAAAAATGCACGCAACACACATGTATTAATGACAGAAGCAAAAATGTAAACTCAAATTAACTCGGCGAGGGAGCTAATGTTTATAGGGAAATCTTAAAAAAGAAACGGTCGAAGACAAAAAATGACGTGCAATTAGAAATAATTATCAAATCATCTAAATTTCCGAAAAGTTAAACTTGCGAAATAAATCTGCGAATTGGCAAACTAATTTACAGTAAGCGTTTCAGATACGATGTGAGGATATAGTAAAAAGATCGTGTTCTCAAGTTTATACATTTGGCGACAATCGTCTCACGTAATTTAGCAAACGTTTATCATCATACGATGGGAATAATTTGATATTAGTTAAACTATAATCAAAGCTTTTCGCTCAGTAATTGACCCTCTACTTTTCTCCATGCCGATGAAAATGGTAGGCTGCTTCTTTTCTATCATTTCGGCTTTTACGCGGTTGTTTATTCTTTCATATGTCTTTATCGAACAAACGAATCTTAGAAACCTGTTTCGTGTTTGGAGAATTACGACCGGCACGCGCGCCAGTGTCCATTCCGTTGCCCGTATGAGATCGAGATCGTGGATCTAGAATCTAGACCGTCAGTTGGGATCACCGTGTCGTTTGGTCGGGTCGAGGACACGCTCGAAGAACTACGCTGCTCTATTCTAAGGGGGATTTATTGATCTTCGAACTTTCGATTTTACTTTGCTTCCTGTCGCTGCTCTCATGCACTATGGGTTCATTCGTATAAGAGTCTAAAAAATCCCACATTTTTAATTTAACACTTTGACCGTCGCGCTGATTTTCCATGGATGACCCGTGGCTACATGCTTTGCATGTTTTTGTTAATATATGATCCTTTAAAGTGCTGTAAATTCCGATTAGTATAATCATTTATTTAATAATTCTTCTGGAGGTCACTGGTAACCACCGTGGCGCGTCAGAAAAAACCGAGGCCAGTCACATATCACCGTCATGCATGACAGTCAAAGTTTTAACGGCGAACGCGTAAAATATTGCTGTATGAGAGGATTAATTAATATGACGCATAAATGGACGATAAGTTTGAGAGGCCACATTTTTGCTCGTATCCACTTACGACTGAAATCCGTCCATTAACGTCCATGCTTTCGATTCTCTGTTTCAGCGTGAAAATGCGGATGCACATCCTGAAGATCGTCGTCGTCCTGGTCGTCGCAGGATCGGGAGATGCGAGGCCCCAGAATGACGGTGAGTTTTGGTGGAAATCATTTTTAGGCACGACCGTAAAGGGAGTGACTTATTTCATTGGCACTTACTCGAGAGTCATGAGGAAGTGGAAGACTCCCCGAGCAAATTGCCGCTTCCACCAGGGAGTTGAGCGTTCTCTATCAAGCGTGTACGCCGCGTTATAAAATGGCAGATCGCAAATCACGCGAATGTTCACCGCGAAAGCGGTTGATCGAGTATTGCACGCAAAATGCGATCCATCGATCTCGAAAGTGCTGATGTCCTCTGAACACTCGATGGAAAGTTCGTGAAAGCAGCGTAACAAATATTTTGAAATTACACGAAGTCAGGGAGAGAGTGTTTCGTGTGATTTGTTTCGCCACTTTAGAAATACACCGAGGACCCTTTCTGCTGGCTCTCTTCTTACACTATTTGGTATTACACGGTTTTTAACACTAGGTTTACGGGATTTTTTTTATAAACGCAATTTTCCATTTAAATCCGTCAAATTGACGGGTTTCCGTAAACCTTTAATATAGATTTTATTGGCCCGTGTGTGGTTCTTCTAATAAAATGTGAGAATCGTTTTCTGAATTTTCCTCGATACTTTAACTTTTTTTTATACGTATTCATTGAATGAAATGTCGTCGATCGCAGTTCCATACTTTAACATTTAACTATGCGCGTTGGTGTAGTTCTTACATTGTACAAGGTATTTATTCCGTTAATGAATAATAAACATTTTCGTCGGTAATCGCAATCGTTAATTTCTACTTAGCTTCCATCGGGGCTTGAAACGAACAGCTACTTCTGCGCCTCGTTTTCTAAACCAACGAGTACGATCGTTAATTACTTTCCATGCTCTCTCAGCATGGTACCTTGTACGAGCATTTTACCCATTGTCTATGACGTATACAATTAAGATGAACAGGTACACACTCGCGAGAGTAATTACATTCTCACGGTAATTGAATTGATAATTCTGTTGAGTTCCTGCCGGTTACTGGTTTTATCGTGTCTCCGCCACTTTTCCTTATACCTCTTGCTTTCCTACTTATAAATTTTTTATCGGTTACTATACTCATCGAAATTTCCATATTAAATATTACCTCTTCCTGTTTCCACCTGTTGCGTATATTAGTTCTAATTTATTAGATCGACTTGTTCGTTGGTACTTTGATCGTCATCGTTTTATGAAAGTAAATTAAATTATCGAAGCACCATTTTAATTGAAGCAATTTAAATTTCTCACATTCTTTTATCCAGGCTTCATACTTCGAAGTAATTCTTTGTGTGTACAGACGTGTTCTTATATTTGTTACAGGTCTTTGAGTGCCCTTATATGGTAACGTTGCGCAAGTCGTATGGTCTATGAAATTAATAAACATTATGTCTGATAATAATATCTTGTGTTGTCGTTGCTGATATTTGTTACATTCAAATTCCAAGCAGTCTACTCTCTTGAATAAAATTAATAAAATTTATGAACACGAACGTAATAGGATTTAGAAAACCAGTGCCCTAAGTCGTACCTACGTTTAAAATTGGACAAGTATAATAAAACTTTCTTCTTCTCAATTAACTTATTTACACAATTAATTAGAACAGTGATTACAAAGATATTTTTTCTTTTTCTTGTTAACTCCAGTATGTACATATGTCGTGTACCCATTCTTTGTATTTTTCCGCCAATTGAAACGCAAGCTTTCTTAGATCAGTAGCGATAAGCACAAAGAAGGTTGCTTCTAAAGTAAGAATATGTCTCACCAATTCATTCTCCATATTTTCGTGAAGATTCCTTGGCCTGCCGAATTTTGTATTTTTATTTTATCGGAAGCGGTGCAGTTGGCGTGATATTATGTCTAATATTAAAAAGGTACGACTTACGCAACCTTACCCTAATTAAACCATGTTACATCTATAATCAGAAACTGTTTGTGTATTTATAAATTGTTTGACATTATAAAAAAAATGTAACGTCGAAGTGTGACCATTTCATGAGGATAAATGTAACTTTTAATCACTTTCTTCATCGCCTACCTTCTCACATACTCTTTTTTTCATTTGATGATGACATCGTACCAATAGAAAAATCGGACACGAAGCGAAACACGCACTTACGAGTATCATCGAAATTACGCGTTGACGAAATCCTTGTTGCGCTTCGATACAATCTTCGTCGGTGGTGCTTTCACCACGATTACACCCACGTGTAACTGCTCTTGCAAAATCCTCAGATTTACCAAACACAGAAGATTCCTCCTTGGTCGTGAAAACGTTTCCACATTGCTCGCAAATTCTCAACATTTTCCAATGCCCCATATTTATGCCTACTTGTGGTTACGCTCGATTTCGAAATCGGTTCGTTATCATTAAAAATTGCGCTTATAAGATTGCACGAAGACGATTGCGTAAGATCCGGCTTGAAGGACCAATTTCTTACGTACTCGAGATCTGTCCTACAATTTACAATTCATCGTTTCTCGCCCGTAACGCGTAACCTTCTTGGAAGTGACTTTATTCGTAACAGTATAATACAATGAGATACAATTAACACTTATAGTTTACAACGTATTTTTGTCCTCCTTGGCATTCACTACACACCTAAAATCCACCTCACGACGGACCGTCTACCTGCCGGTCCGACCCGTTCGCGAGTGGGAGTAGCAGCCCTTATCTCTTCTCACACCTTCCAGCAGACCTGTAATACGGGCCACGATTACGTCATGGCACACCCCATCGAATTTAAATAAACGGAAAACAAATAAACGAGAAAAGTAAACAGGTAAACTCACCTACGCTGTTAGGGTGAGACGGGGTGCCGCAAACTAAATACATTATTGTACGTTCGCAAGAGAGATACCGATCAATTTTTTCTATTTTAGTTCACCTGCGACCTTCCCTTTCCCTAACAAAAAACCTTAAAAACTGTTCTTGGTTACATACATGGGGGTCGTGATCTTAACATCATCGTGCATCTTCCCTTTCTCTCGCAGTACACGCTTTATTTCTCTCAATCAAAGCCAACGATGAATAATCCGAGACACGCTCACGAGAGCATTCAATCCATAGTACTTTAGATCGTATATGAAGAACAACTCACAGATGATGCTTCATTCTTTTGTTCAGGAGGCACGCAAGTGTCCGTGGCGGGACCGGAAGTGGCCGAAGGAATCGGCGAGGGATGGAAGCCGATCGAGCGCACGGACGTCCAGCAGCTGCCTGAAAGCAGGTATACGGGGAACTCAGGAAATAGTAGAAAGTCCTACATTAGTTATTACCGCGACAGAGTTAGTCCTTCGATTCCACGTAGTTCTAAGAAACGTTTAGACGCCTTCGTTTCTGATACCAGCTCCAAAGAATCCACTAGGGTCCTCAACTCGAGCATAGGGAATGATACAGGGCGTGGACCAGGGTCGGATTTTACTAAAAAGATCATTCCTCTCTCGTTTCTTGGTGAGCAGATTGAGCAGGATACAGGAGAATCGTTTACATGGGCAGGGAGGTCTTTGAGGTCACGAGAGACCTCGAATCCTCAGGGTAGCAGTGTTTCGAATTACGCAGGACACTCGAGAGTAGAAAGTAGGTCGTCTGACGAGGTCACCGAAAGGTCGATCAGGAACGCGTCCTTCAGCTGGGACTCGGCCGCGGACCAGTGGAGGCCAATGAGCCCTACGAAAAATTGGGAACCATTGAAGAACGCGAGAGGTGAGGTCGTGAATAATTCACGGGGGTTTAATTCCTATTTCGAGTCGAAAAGGCAGACGGCCGGGACGAGTTTGACCTTGAACCAGAATTCACCACCCGACGAGACCCTGGCTCGATCCTTCGCTCACTCGCTCAATGGTGCTGAGAAAAACGGAGTAGGTACGGGACGCAGGGGCACTGTCAAGGTCAGGCACGGTGGCCCCGTGGCTCCTTCGAACCGGTTTACTCGGGTAGGGGCGATCGGAGGTGTCGAGGATGCTCTCAAGGATTCCAAGGCTGCTCGTGTGGTCGTTAAAGGGGTCAGCAAACGATATCACCATCAGACCGGTGCCAAGGATTCGTTTCGGAGAAGTGGCGCGAAGAATCGGACTAGGGCTCAGGTGAATTTAAAACGTGCGAACAAGACGAGGAGTAGGTATCCTAATAGTACGCGAAAGCCAATCGTGATTAGCCAGAACGATAAGGTCAGCGAAAAGAAGAAAACCGGTAAGCCAAATCGGCAGGGTAAGCCACAGGTTCCAGGTCCGTATTTGAAGAATTGGCCCAATGGAGCTTTTCAAAGTGTTCAGGACTTGTATAACTACGAGAAGTATACGTCTTTTCAGGATAAGTTTAACGAAGCGTCGTCCTCTCACGATGCTCACCAGCTGCCAGTTTCCATTTTGCAAGACAGTAGTTTGGACGATCCTCTGGTGAACTCGAGCGTTCACAAAATTATACACTGGTTGAAATTACCGGACGTCGATCCCGATCAAAGTAGCATGTTCGGTAATTATGAATCTTTCTTCTCGTCGACTACGACGATCGCACCGATTTACGATAATCTCGAACCCAATTTGGCTGCATCACAAGTCCCTAATCAGGCAGCTGCCAATTACGATGTTTTGAACGATCGGCCAGTTTATAAGCCAGTTAGTCAGGTGATGCAAAGTACGATCGTTCACATCCTGAACGATGGTACCAAGAGACCAAATGTGACTGTAACGGAGCTCAAGATGCCCCAGTCCTCCTCTAAACCCGTTAATTCCTCAAGTTCGTTCTCGAGACCGAACGTTCACATAATGTTCATGGCCGAAAAGGGTCAGCTAAAGGAACCAACGAATCAGGAGTCTCAAGCAATCCAAGATCCTGCTCTCGGTCAGAACTGTCCCACAATCATGATAAACTCGTATACGAGGGTCAATAACACGGTACAAAGTAAGGAGGGTTGTACAGATTTGAACATTGTCATTAATTCTCACGTTTTGAGTACGAATGTGTTCACACCACCTGGCGAAGGCCAGCAAGTGGTGAGCAGTGATGTTCCAAATGAGAGCGATAAGAATGTTGAACAGGGTGAACAGGACCTTTACTCCAGTGCCAGCTACGTGTCTCCCTCTTCAGGTTTATATGGCCTTACGTCCCTAGATCCTTATCAATCACCTCAGAGCTCCGATTACGTTAGCCAGGATCCTCAAGGATTCCAAAATGATGAGTTGTCCTCTGAAATCTCACCCGAGCTGTCGAGCGTCGACATCTTTCAAGGTACTCAGATCAGCGTGTCGGGTTTGTCCTCTCAAGAAGCTTTTCCAGATGTTTCGGCAGAGGTCCCACCTGTTGCCTCCGATTCTTCGGGTCTTCCTACACCACCCGAAGGACTTAATGATTTATCAGGGTCCCAATCTTCATCCGGCAATCCTTCTTCAGTAAGTTCTCCAGGCCTATCGAGTCCTGGGCAAGTGGTTGGTCAATCTAATAATGGACCCGGCAGTAGTTCTCTTCAAGTGCCTAGTCTCTCCGGTAGTCGTCCAACAGGCGTTTTTGGCGGTGCCGGAAGTCGACCTTCTGTACGCCCAGGTCTAGGCTCCAGCTCTTCGCACAAGCCCAATAAAGGCGAAGAGGATGGCGAAGAAGATGGCGAAGAAGATTTTTTGGATCACTTTGACTTGTTACCCAGCGAGGTGATGAAGTCGGTTGCTTCACTCTTCACTTACTTCACCTTTTTAAATCCTCTTAATTATGGGATCTTGAGCTTGATAGCTGCTCCTTTCGCCACAATGGCTGCCGGCCTCTTCGGAGTGGCCGCGTTCATGTTTCCTTGGGCATTTCCTAGATTTTTCGACTTTGGACGCGCTGCGAACAAAGTCACTATTAGGTTTCGACCGAGCATCGAGGAGGTGGTTAGGAATTCGGTCCACAGATACGATAGGTTGAACGAGTGGAAGAGTAGGAGAAAGAAGACGAAGAGATGATGAGAGCGTAAATAATGCGTTCGAGTTACTCGTGCACTTGGGATTATGTTTTGGATTTGTGAAATCCAGAATTCTTAGATCTAGGGCTGATGATCGTCGAGACTGTTTCAGGAATGCCTTCGTTCAGATGTTCGTTCTAATACAGCGTGTGTTTCGTGTCATGACTAACCTAGATACCTGCATCAAAAAGCAAAATACTTTGTAGAACCGTAGATTTAACACATAAGCGTATACCTCACATTTCAGCAGTGAATAACAGCCATAGAGATTTATCATTCCCAGATTAAGTTCAGCAATTGATTTAATTAGGATAGATATTTTTTACAAGTTTACTAATTTTTTTTTTACAACAATGATAGTGTATGAATATTATAAATATTTATTTAAGAACGTACTGCATAGAAATGTTGCTTTTATACGAATACTTTTTAATATCGTATTAAATATTTAGTTTTCTTAGAGAATGTGTCTTCGTCCACTTCGGTGCTTCTTCACTTTCGGCTTAAATTTATTTTCAGAGCACTTCAGTGCGTCTATGCCAGTAAATGTGTAATTCTAATAAATTATTGGAAAATACTAAGCTACCTTGAAATTATTATAAGACTACCTTTGAAATTATTATAAATAAATGTTACTTCCTTTTCCTACTCCTGAGGTTTTTTAATCCTTGAAATAAAGCTTTAAGTAGATCCATGCTTAAATAAATACATTGCTTTGAGTAGAGTCGTAGAGAATGTCTTGCGAGCGTTTTAAGTAATCCAACTTCTTAGTAATTGGCTTAACTTGATTGTAATAATTTATTTAATTAAACCCATTTAATGACATTATGACTTTCATATATGTAATATCAACGAGGTTCGTCCTATAAGGTAAGGGTAACAGTCATGACACAAATGATATCACAACTTTATGATACGGCACTTACGTACAAGTCTGATTACGATAAAGTATGTTTGAAATGTTTATATACACGTAGTATTCTACTATGTGAAAGTATATTTTAAACAAACTGAGTTGTCAGCATTTAACACAAAGTTATTATTTCAGCACCCCATCGAACGACACTCAGCGTCACCTGAAGGATCTTCAGTACATCGACCAGTCGCTGAGAACCGTGGCAACGCAACTTCTCAATGTCACCAATCCCGAAGAGATACCCAAAGCAGCGGAGAAGGCGGACAATAATAAATCCAATAGTCAAAAGGTCGAAGAAAAGAGCGATATTTCCCTAATAAAGGAAGTGAATTCCGAAATCAGCAACCTTGAATCCATGGGCGTGAGTTTCGGCAGGCCTGTAAACTCGAAGTTCGGATACTTCGAGACCAGTCATCCAGGCCAAGCAATGGCCATGACGGAGGAAGAACTCGAAAGGGAAATAAGCTCCACTCGGCTGATGACAGCGTACAAAAATCAGCCAACAACCACTGGCGGAATCTCGACATGGATTCTTCTGAATCCACCGTCGACGACTTCGAAGACCGTAAAGAATACAGAAAAGATTATGCAACCGGTGGAAACTGAAGTGCGAATCACGGTGAAGCCAGCTTCCACTGGTACCAAATCTGAGGTTGCGAAGAACGAGCAGAAGGTCGTGGAAAAGGTCGCATCGTCCACGACCTTGGTCCACAAGGTCGCCACGACTGGCACGAAGAAACCCGTGATTAGTGTAACGAGAAAACCAGTTACCACCACTATTAAGCCTGACAGGACCACGCAGAATCTGGAGAAAGTGACACTTCAAAATGCTACACCGAAGATCCCACGTACCACTACGGCTGGCACCACTGAAGCTGAAGAATTGCTTGTATCATTATCATCTACCAAGAAGGCTCAAGTGAGGACGACTCCTAAACCGACGACAGGTTCCAAGGGTGTCTCGACGATCAGAAGACCCGGTCAGTTGAACAAAATAAACCCTCCTGCCACGAAGAGACCAACAGCAAGACCAGAGTTGGTGAGGCACGAAAACGTGTCCACTGCGAAGATCGAGAAGGTCACATTTAAGCCGGTACAAATAATCTCCAGTCCGAAGATCAAAACGGATGCAACTGAGAGACCAATGTTCATCACGAAAATAAAAGCATCAGTTGTGATGGATACTCAGAAGACCACTTTGGCGTCTACCACGGTGGACACTCAGAAAATCGCAATGGCGCCAAGTACTACCAGCAAGCCTGATATCTCTGAGAGTATGGTCGAGGTACCAGTAAAGTCGAAACCAGGTGGAACAAAGGTTAACAATGTTTTGAAAGTCCAATTAAAGAAACCGGTGATCGATGAGACCACTAGCATCGAGATAGAACCGATTAAAGTCAACGCACCCATCCTGAAGATCGAGAAGGTAGAAAAGGATACCACCGATGATTTTGCGGAAGAGATCGCCGATAAAGTAGCGGATGATTTAAACAATTCTAGGATAGATCTGAAGTTCGATTTTAACCCAGAATTGACGAAAATCATCGTGGAAACGTCAACGGAAGATTCATCGTCAACAAGCACGTTGACGACGCAAGCCTCCAGCACGACCAAGCGAAGAAGCAGTTCTAAAAGGAAGAAGAACAAAACCAGGCGTCGCAAGCCTTCAACTACTACATCCAATACTACGCCAGGTACCACTGTTAGGACTGCAGCTTCCAGCTTGGCACTGATCAACGATCAACCTACTGAATCAGTTTTAAGCTTGGACAACGCTATACAAGAATCGAAGATCGCACCAGAGTCGAAGATCGCAGTGAATACTACGAAGACGAAGAAGAAGCCTGTTCAGAAGCCGATCAGCACGCAAATCTATAATTTCTTGAGTCGAGAGGTGATGCCCAGTTTTGGAGTGATGTCACTGGTTGGTCTTGGGCTTGGCCTGGCATCTTATTTCCTCTATCCGTTTAGCGGTGGTATTACACGTAGAAATTACGAAGTGGAGCCTAACTACAAATACAATCTGGAAGAATACGGCGGCAATTATGGCCAGAGTGAAGAAGAGGTCCTATCCAAAGTCTTCCAAGGGATGACCAACAATGATGGAAAACATCAGGGTGTGAAGGACTTCGATAATAACTACTATCATTATCAGCATTATGATGGTGCTTACGATACCCAGACTACTCGGAGAACGGACCAGAGGTTCTCCGGTGCATCTTCCTCACCTATGTACAGACCAGTTGAGAACACAGGGTCCGCGTTAAAATATCGAAATACCGACTTCAGGTATCCGGACGCGCAGACAACGCCGAATTATTACGTAGACCGTCAGAAGCACGCGGAATTCGTAGTGGGTCAAGACATTTCTGTGCCTGGTAATAGGCAATTCGTTGTAGGTAACGTACCCAAGGAGTATCCACCTTACGACGAGAAGATACCTTCCTTGACGACCATCGGTAAGAAAGGTGTCAACGGACACGCGTCCACCGAGAGTGTTCTACCACAGTACCAGCCGGATATCGTGCAGACCTACAGTTTTCAATCGAATTCCATGAATTCACAAAATTATGCTCACCCGGAAGCCCAGACCTTGAGAGCGGACGAAGTATTCGAGGAGATCGAAATTACACCTACAGCAGTTGCGGTGGAACACGGTCCTAGAGCACTCAAGATAAGGCGTTCCATTGTCGACAGCTTGTTATCTCGCAGGACAAAGCGATCGGTCGACTCAAGAGTCAAAAGGGACTCTGTAATTCAAGTGATACCATCCAGGAGGGAGTTGGCTAAGGAAGAGCAGGAAGAGGATCTTAGCAACGAGATCCTGGATATCGTGGACTCGGTGTTGCCCGGCACGGACAAGAAGGAAAATAACGAGGTTGAGGACCTGGAAGGACAACGGAGAAAACATCAGGAAGAGGCCAAGACTCATTTGAAAAGAATTGCTATGAGGACTTCCAGTACTTCAAAGAGATCTGAGCACACGGAGACTGCCACTTCTTCGATGGAGGGCACATCCAATAGCGCGAATGATAAAGATAACGAGGTCGCTACTGAAGAGAAGCAGACTGAATCGGCTGAGTCAACTACAACGAGTCCTTCGACCACTGACAAAGTTTCTGGGCCAACTTCGAGTAGTACAGACGGGATGACGAAGAATTACGAGCGGCCGACATTAGGCAGTCTGGACGATGTGATGACCACGCAGAAACCGGAGGAGGGCTTCAGTATTTTCAGTTTCGTGAAAAAGGTGGCTGAAATTAAATTCAGATTAGGGTTGACATTGTTAAAGCATGCTAGTGAAGGTTTTGCCAGATATTTGGGTCACGTTCAAAAGCGACTAAATGGCGAGGAATGACGAGAACTTCCTATTTCATCAGGGGTTTAATTATGAACAATGAACAAATTGAGGGAGCACTGCGAAGTTACTACGTGTAGGGTTGTCCGCGAACGCGGTGTTTCGTGTTCAATTCTTAGCCGAGATGAATTCATTGAGCCAGTGGAAATTCGCACCAGCACGCTATTGACGCTCTAACGCCACAATACAGGATTGTCGGAGTTAATCCGAATACTCAGATCATGTGATAATATTCGAAATGGCACATACAATAGTGTAATTGAAAACGAAATTGGGGGAAACGACGAAACTGTTGAGTTATATTTAAGCTTTAATAATTCGGATAAGATAATTATGATTTTAGGCACGGAATGCACTTTGACGCGCCAGTCGCGACAACGTGCATTCCCAAAATTCACTTTTTCAGAACCACGTACGGAGAGCGTGCCTTAAAGAAGGGAAAACGGTTTTGAAAGATTTCAGCGAATCACGTCGACTTTATTTAAAAAATCACAAAACATGTAAATCGTTTTTATATGTATATCCATTGCTGTCTGTCGCGATTACGAGCGAATCGCGATTGTCCGACGGCTTATTGTAAAGTATATTATAAAATAAATAAATAAATAAATAAATAGGTATGGAGATGTGCGGCATTCTGATACGCAAAAACACTTGTTCATACGATCACGAGATTCCTCTTCATTGAAACGTAAATAAATAAATGGTGAACGATGAGCGCTATTCGGTGTTAATATCAGAAAATTCCTAGGCTACGTGAACGAATAAGGTAATGGAATTAATCGTAAATTAACCAGAGAACGGATACCTGCGACATTGTGAATTAATCACACCGATTATCATCGACGTGATTATTCGACGCGATTCTCGTAGGTCAATATACCTCTCCAAACTTCATGAATGGCTCAACACTCGCTGCGCAGCCTGCTATTGAAACTTTTTCTTGCTGTAATGCCACCCTTGTCGTCCGCTCGATAACGTCTCGTAATAATACAGCAATTTGTTGAGGGAGCGAGAAGCAACAGGTGGGTAGTGAACAGCTTACTCACGATGAATTCATTCTCCGAGCTATAAGCTCTCCACGTATAAAACTTTTAGTCCGTGTAACTGCTGCCTCATAACGATTTCATCTTATTGTCCATAAAGCACAGTGGACAGTTATACTTCACAATTGACTCCAGAAAAAAACTTCAAGACTGCATATATACTTCTTCAGATGTCCGATACAAATTTGCTGTCTGCGAATTCTTTATAGCTGAACGTTCAGGAGAGAGAAAGAGAGGAAGGTGTGGATAGTTAGCTTCTGAAATTTACGTCGTGAAATTGATCGTATCTGGGCTTTGCTTGGTTACATAGTTCTTGGGATATTTTGCTCGAGACTGTAATGGGTGGGAGAGGAGGGATTCAAGATTGCCTGCGCCAACATCCACGGAAAAGGGAGTCAGGAAAATTCTTCAAAGTAGTTTGCACGTTCCTCGGATAATCCAGTTGGTGCACCGGTATACAATGTACACGCCGTACGGTACACGCTCGGGACCCGTTGTCTGGACTACCACTTGGCCGTGTCGGCGATGGTCGTCCAGTGACACGGAACAGACGTGGTGGAAAGAACAGGCGGGCAGCGAAACCGTTTGCTATAACAGAACCTGCTGGGTGATTGACGGAGAACTTCCGGCCCCGAATTCGTCACGTCTGCAGGGAACGTCCTGCATTCGAGATTCTACTGGCCGTCGCGTCGCTTCCTTTTTGTCTCCGTGACTCGCGGATCTCCGCGCAATTTTTCTCGTCAGGATTCGATTCATGGACGAGCGTCTAACTTGATCTATAGTCGCAGGAATCTCGTTCTTTGGTAATTGTTCGCCAGTTCAAGCGGATCCGTCCAGTCGTCGTTGTACCTTGTCAGAGGCTTTTCCAGGAGAGTTAGATCTCTCTTTCGTCGACCCAGCATCATGGGTATCATCATCGCCATGGTGGCTGGTAACATGCCTGCAATTTTTATTCCATACTTTAATCGCTCATCGTGATGCAGGGTCAATTGTGAAAGTAAGGTCACTCGTTCGCTACTTTTAAGGTTATTCGTGGCTCGAATTTGTTAAAAATCAAAATGAAAAGGATCATGGACCTGCTCCTACTGCCGCCAGGACGGCTGAGCTCGACGGTTGTCCGCTGATGATCGTATTTCTGATTGGCCTCTTCCTCAGAATGGGCGCCACTGTTGTCATCCTGTCCATCTCGTACTCCTTCCTGCTCTGATCGACGCTCTTGAAAGTCTTCTCGACCTCGAGTAGACCTCCGTGCGACGTCGTGGTGTTCGTTCCGTTGATTGACGGTAACACCGTCAATCTGACCTAGGTAAGCGATATTTCATAAAGTAACTGTCATTTGGTGTTTTTGCCTGGGCCGTTAGGAAAACGTTACATCGGCATTGATCGTAACCAATGACCCGCCTGATCGCGCGGAATATTTTTCATCATCGTCACCGGAAAGTCTCGAGGCAAACCGGTTTCTTATCGGGGCAAATTTATTTCGCATCGATAGGTACATCTGCGCGATCTTGCTCTGTGATGCTGGGTGGGGTATCGGTACCCAGAGCCCCACATACGAGATCGGGCTCGAGTCGATCTTCCATTTTTTTTTTACCGGAAACCAGCGGCTCTCGTTATCGCGGGAAAACGTGAGATTTATGTTCACACAAGCTCGGTTACCAATCTAAACTAAGAATTTACAGGATCGCGCGGAGCGCACTCGATTGGCTCGATAGATCGGCGACAAGGTATTCGAGATAGTCTCGGAATTCGAACGGGAATCATTTTCCTGCTAGGATTGCGATTATTGCGGTACCGTGTTGATTTGGGTTACATAACGTCCCGACGACGAGGAAAGGTAAGCATCCACCCTGGGAAAAATCAAGGCACAATAATCTCCTGAAATACTAGCCTAACCTGTCGTTTGGAAGTCATCATTGCCACTGGTGGATTATCGTTTTCATTCTTCGTCGTCTTTGTTCTCGTAATGTTGAGTAGCCTTGCTAGGGCACTGGATGCTGGGTTGATCTCGTCCAACTTGATGGACCTTTGTCGAGATTTTGAGTAGCCTCTGTTGGTGGATAACAAAACCCATTGGCCATCTCCATTCGCAGGGTGAGATTGTGGATGATTGCTGACGTATTGGTACTGGGAGAAATGTGGCCTTGAACTGAGACCAGTGGGCCTGGGCCTGTCATTCTGATCGTATCTCGATGGGAAGTCGTGCCAGTCATCCATGTGGTCGTCTCCAGCATCGTTTCTATCGGAATATCGATCCGCGAATTGATAACCTGGTTTGGAGGACATCTGGGGTCTGGCCCAGGCGTTAGGGAAGTTGGAAGGTCTGTCGTCGGTGATGATGATGTCGCTAGGACGATTGTGATGGTCTGAGTATTTATCCCAAGATGGTCTCTCTGGTGGCCACTTCTGGGTATCAGTGGGACCATCGTCGTACTTGTCAGGGTAGTAAGATGGTCTGGAGGATTGCGAAGGTTTCGACCAAGGTTTCTCGTTTGCTGATTCGGCCCAGTGGGGTTTGGGTTTGTCGTACCTGTAAAATAATTATCTTAGACAGGATGGCTCTTCAGATTGAAATTGTTAAGTCGTTCAAGTATGAGGTATGTTCTCGAAACACTCGTGCAAATTTTCTCCCCGGTACATGTGACGCAAAAGAAAATATTAGGAAGCGAATCACGCGTATCGTCAATTACCAAGGCTTGTTGTTCTCGTAATTCGTAGGTCTTATCGGATAATCGGACGACCATGGTTTCGCCATGCCAGGCTTTTCCCACGGTTTCATCTCGGGCCAAGGACGCTGCGTGCTTGGATTTGCCTGCCACTTGGAGATTTTGCTCTTAGACCATGGAATAGCGTCCAGGGTAACCCAACCATTTCTGTCGTCGTGCGCATTGGAGCCATAGTACTTGTTCCTCTTTAGGGTATCGTTTAGAATCTCGCTTAACTGTAAACATAACAACAATAAAACGCAAACGTTCCGTGAGTTGGCACACGATGCTTCTTGTTCATTAGAGGGTGCTCGTAACTTTGCGTTCCATGGCAATAAAGTTCAAGGATTTATGGAGAAGATAAGCTGACTGAGTAACGTTCATCTCGCACGGCGTTCTATCTCGGAGGAATGTCTTTCTTCTCCTTCGATAAATCTTAATTGCAATTTTTTTTATCCACCTAAGAAAAGTAAACGTGCACGTCCTGATGATTTTACGCAGGAAAGGTCTTCCTTTTGGTGACACAATTCTTTTTTCCCTACGTATCAACGGCTACAGTCCCTAAATCCTACATCGTTGGCACCATTGTACCAATTCACTCCATTAATAAATACGATCATTTACTCACTCCATCGTTTAATGTAGAGTTCTCCGCTTCTAAAGGTAATGCGATTTCCTGATCGGTTACGGTCGTGACACCAGTTGTGGTATCATCGTCCACCTCCAGCATGAGAGGATCTGTCGTTGGTTTGGAGACCTTGAACGGATGAAACTTGAAGTCCTTCTCGGTAGTGCTCTTGATCTTATTCGCATACTCCTCTAGAAATTTGTTAAGCACATCCGGATTAAAGGTGGATGTCTCCAAGAACGAGTTCCTTCTGTCAAACTGAGTCTTCAGGGTATCCCTGATCATTCGCTCGTCCTCATCACGCGAATCGCTCTTAACTTGATCGTAGAGAGGACTCTTGGTGACAGCTATAGGATCTTGAAGAACCCTCAGACTCTCGCTCTTGGTCTTAAAGAGATCCGAGGCGTTGGTTCGCATCTTGACGAAGTACCGCGTGCTGCATTCCGACCTTCCCAAGGTCAGGGCCAAGAGCAGCATCAGAATTCCACCTTTTGGCGTCATCTGAAAGAAGAATATGAGACTGAAAAATGACATTACAACTAAAGATCCTCGAAAGAAATGATTGCAACCAATTTCCGCGAATATCGAGCAAACTTTTGGCGCGCTTAGACGAGCGTTTTGCACGAGACTGTCACGTTACTCTCGAATGATCGATCACAATCAATGGACGTCACACGATTCAACAAATCTTCGGAAGCAAAAATTTCCTCGCGCACAATCGCGGCACTGACCGTGTCGAAGGCGATGATCCCGATGCACCAGCTCGTCCAGTCTGCGACTTTTAATTACATGAACAACGAGGACCAGTCCTCGTTCTCGTTGGTCCGGCCGAAACAAGGGAATCCGTTACGTCGTGGCGCGCGTCTGGCCAGCACAATGGAAGAAGAGGAAGGGGTTCAGGGATAGTAAGAAGGGAGGACACTAGAAGCTACGAGATGGTCGGACGACGAGTGTCGCGACTCGGCTAACAACTGTAACAACGAGCCGACCTCGACTCTTCAAGGTCCGAGATGGTTCTGGTGCGGAGCAGTTGGCCCCGTTTGCTTTTAATCCAGATCCCCACTTCGGTGCCCAGTTGGTCCATTTTGCGTCTCATTCCCGTTCGCTCGTGGCTCCTTCCTCGTTCGACCCAGGTAGAGGCAGGAGCTCCGTGACGATTTCCCACTGCAATCTTCCTTAACGTGCTCCTTCCTCCTCTCGTCCTTCCTTTGCCTTCTCACTTCACTGGCTGGGACTCTTCATTGTCCTGTTCGCGTTGCACGCTTCACCGGGTGGTCCGGTGAAGTGTGCGGCTCGATGGAAGGATCATGCTCGAACACGTTAGTAGACTATTCGTTCTTAATCCTAGAATACAAATATGATTGGACGTAATTACTAAAGCGTCGTGGAATTGACGGATTGAAGGAATAACGTATGAGTTTGTGAATGGAGGGATATGGAACGTGTTTCAGTATTTTGTATGCAGGTTAACAGAATGTTTAATTGGAAGGTGCTTGAAAATCAAATGAAATCGGAGGTCTGGAAAAGGTTTCGGAGTTTGAAGCAAAATAATTGTGATTTATTATAAGAGTATAGTAGCATTCAAACGGTATCCTTGTACCGTGTCAAGATAAATGCCACGATCCCGTTGAGAACGATCTGAAATGAGTACTGGTGACATAATGATAAAGATGATAATAATTATGGTAATAAGAAAACTGTTAGAGAAAAGAAACGGGGGTGATCACGACAAAGAATGCAAGAAAAATCGAATGACTCCACTCTATTTTTCTTTACATTTTGGTCCTGTAACAGTGTCAGACCATCGATACAAATACGAATTGCATCGTGAGAATAATTCATATGAAACGCAAATAAGAAATTTAATGTGAAATAAGAAAATACTCCTATGCTACTTATAACCACTATAAGTTTCTCCGGCCATTACAAGAAAAATTGTATTTCTGCCAACAATCAGCAGTTAATCGAAAAGCATCCAGATCCGCTGATCCTGATAGTTTTCAAATAAAGTGTTTCGAACCCATTAAAATAAACACGTCGGCCGCCTATTATTTACGATCTTAATCAAAACATTATTTATCAAATTGTCAATTTATAATCTAAATCAAAACTTGATTGATCAAATTGCCA
Organism: Tiphia femorata; assembly: GCA_944319695.1. Taxonomy (NCBI): domain Eukaryota; kingdom Metazoa; phylum Arthropoda; class Insecta; order Hymenoptera; family Tiphiidae; genus Tiphia; species Tiphia femorata. The sequence goes on from OX090902.1 coordinate 12,351,940, forward strand.
ATTTATAAAATCCAATTCGATTAAAATCACCTTAGAAGAAATCGTCTCAAAATGGTGAAACGTTTATTGATAAGATGCACAGGCCATCGCTCGAAAACTTCCACTAGTCCTTACGCATCCTGATACGAGGAGACCGGAGTGGAAAGAAAGAGAGAAGGGAGACAAGTGGAAGGGGAGACTCTGTCGTCACGCACTAATTGCAGTGACCAATGTGACAATCTCACACTCTCGTCCTACGGAGCGTCCGTCATGCTCCTCGCTGTCGTTGCGGTTTGCCTCGTCTTCCTTCTCCCACCATTCGCGATGCGCATCGGGCGAATTTTACCTTTTGTCAAAATCCTACTTTCACCGTTTAAACTCGCTGGAACTGGTCCGCGGAATAGAATCGTCGTTTTCTCTCCGGTGGTACCGCGACGTTAGGCCGACGACGCGCGATGTCTTTTCACCTCGCGCGCGCGTCTGCGTCTCTCTTCTTTTATGTTCTCCAACGTTGCGGCTGAACGGGAGAGAAGAGGAGCATCTTCACTGGCAGCACTAATTCGATCGGATGTATGGCAAGAATACGCGGAGGCCATTCGGCGGATAATATTTCCGGTAGAAATCGAGATCGCAGGAGAGCCGAGCCATCGCAATGATTTCCGATGACGGAATTGGACGTTAGAGTCCAATCCAAAAAGGGGCTTCGAGATCGATCGAAAGTCTCGAGAAGATTGGAGGACTGTGAATATTCTTAGGAGTTATCCTGACCTACTGAAACGTGATTAACCTTTGAACGTTATCACGGTTAGCTGGCGCGTAATGTTTACAGGAAGGTGTACGAGAAAATTGGTCCGTTTCGTGGTTATATTATCGCTACTGAAAGTGCACGTAAACATTCAAAAAATAGGTATTATTTGGACGAAGACGAAGACTTTCGTACACGATAAAAGGAGAAAAAGCGGAGAAGTCTTTTACCCCAGTTTACGTAGATCGTCGAACGTTATAGAGCTTGAACTAAAAGTGTATTTAAAGTCCTTTCGTTCTCTATAAAGCGAGAAGTGCTACATCTGGTTCACGTCAGGTTCACGCGCTCTGGTCATAGTTACCAAAGTTACGAAGACTTCTTCGCTTCTCGATGAAAAGAGGAAAAGCGAACGAGTCTTTTACCCCAGGTTCTGTCCGTGTATTCTCTCGACGGGAAATGACACGAAGAGGGTCGGCGCCGATTTTCACGGCCGATAAATCACCGATTTGACCCCCTTCAACTCGAGTGCGCGCCAGAGATCCCGCGCAGATCCACCGTAGACGAGGAAGAACCGCACCGTCGACGTTTCCTCTTTTTTATTTCGTTTCTTACTTCACCGGCCCAGAAACCCCGTGCTTTTTGCCACTCTCATCGTCCTCAGTGGCATCGACTATTGCGATGTTCTTCACCGCACAGGCGCCAGTGAAACGCGCCTATCACTTCCGTTTTACGATCCGTGGAATTCACGTTTGAGGCTACCATCCCTGATTTTCACTCGCCTCGCAATTCTTCCATTCGACCCAGAAATGGAAGATGCCTTTTTGCAGGATCCTCTAGTCGAAACGTTTTCCTACAATCATCTTCGTCATCGTAATCGTCGTCGTCTCCCGTTTCTTGTTCGAAGAAGTTGAGAGACCGCGCGTAGGTATACATTTTTTTCAATCAGCGCGCGCAGATGAGGGGAATTTGCGATCGATCGTTTGGTACAATCGGGTAGCGATAATAGCAGGCTTACTCTATTTTCAAAGTGGATGATAAATACAATGACAATGTGGCGCATGGTGAAACGAATCAATGTAAAGTTATGCATTCAACGTCACGGGTTACCTAATGCCGAAAGTAATGACATATGGACCGTTTTTGCGAAAATGGTATGTGTGCTTTTTTGAAAAGAATTAACCAGTTATAAATACAAAGTTTACGCTAAATTAATCACAAATTATGTGATATTTCATTTTTTTTTAAAAAATGGACTTACACCATTTTTAAAATAAGTGGTCTATATGTCAAATGATAATATTTCACTCAGTACTGCAGTCTAAACTAAGGACTGCATTGCGGCATTACGAAATATTTGTAATTGTTTCAAATTCGAATTGTCAGAACCGTCAGACGGTCATAGCGCATTGAATTTCTTACAGCCTGCGAGGAAATAAATAATGAGCAAACGCGAAGTAGAATAAGCATTAATGTCAATTAAGTATAATACAGTTAAACATAATAGATTTCGTAGGTACGCATATCTCGTAAACGTCTTGCATAAATACCTACAATTTCTTACTACATAAAACGCAAATACACAAGTCTCTTAAAAAAGCTCTATTAGCGCGTGCCCGCCTTTTACCTCAAGAAAAACCAATGAATATTCACCGTTCCTTCAAATTTTTCCAAATACATAATTGCAACATCATTTACATTCGTTTCCACCGAATATTTCTTTGCAATGAAAAGAGAAAAGAAATTTGCAGAAGTACGAAAGTTCGCGACAGACTCTTGGATGACTCTCACGCGACCGTAGCAAATAAACAAGTCTCTTAACCCTTTGGGTATAAATTTGTTTGAAATTACTTTTTTGCGCTTGGAACAGTTTCCATTTACTCGAAGTAAACTCGTGATTCGTACCTCAGGCAAAACAAGTGCAGGACGTTCTGATAGATTTCGTTGCAATGAAAAGAGAAGAGAAATGTGTAGAAGAGCGAATCGCGTTTCACCGCAATGAAAAGAGAAAAGAAATTTGTAGAAGTGCGAATCGCATTTCATCGCAATGAAAAGAGAAAAGAAATTTGTAGAAGTGCGAATCGCATTTCACCGCAATGAAAAGAGAAAAGAAATTTGTAGAAGTGCGAATCGCATTTCACCGCAATGAAAAGAGAAAAGAAATTTGTAGAAGTGCGAATCGCATTTCACCGCAATGAAAAGAGAAAAGAAATTTGTAGAATGTGCGAAAATTCGCAACAGATTCTCGGGTGATCTTCGCGCGACCGTAACTGGCTCGAGGATCCCACCGCGTGCCTTTCTTCGACGGTCGGCGATAATCGTGAGTGAAACCGAGAAGAGGCAGCCTCCGCTTGCTCGCAAATGATAATTTCCGCGTCTCTCGCCCGAAGCGCGTTCCCGTGAAGATGAGTCTCGTCTCGGATCCTCTTTGGCTCAACCCAGTTCCCGGGTCTATACGCGCGTGCGCGAAGTTTTTCGCATAGTCTCACCTTTCTCTCGCTAATCGCCACCTCTTACCGATCCACAACCGCGGTTCCTCGTCTTCGACGCGATTCCTCGTTGTCTTCATCCGAGAGAATACTCAAGATGTTTTTTCGACGATGGTCGAGCTCGACCGCGCTCGTGGACCAACTGCGGGGAATCACGGGACTCATTGTCAGCACGAATCACGGAAGAAATTCTCACCCTTTTTACGAGCGTTACGTTTCTTTTTTGTTTGTTCTCTTTTTTCGTAAATTGCTCGGGGTGAGTTTGTAGGGCGAAAAATTAATTTGGCCCCATTGTGTTCGGTTGGACGGAACAATGGTTCTTTTTCTCTCTTTTTTTTGGTACCCTCGTCCGGTGGATCGAGCGGTCAACTGGCCTACTCGAAACCGGAATTGGGTCGGTCAGTTGTCCGGTAACCGCGAGTAGATGACGAGCAGACGACGCTGGGTATGAGAAAAGAAAAGGAGCATAAAGAGACGCCTGAGTACTCGCTACTTTCATTATCGGAGTGCTATTCCGATCGAGGGAGAGCGATTTCTTGGATTTTCCACGCGCAGATATGTGGCTCGTGAAAGGAGAGATGGAATTGGGAAATTCGTTTCGCGTTTTGTCGGTGATGGAAAACGAAGCAAAAAACATGATCGAACGATCGTACGGCGTGGAAGAGTAACGCGGAAAATTCTGCGGGAGGCCCGTCCAATTTGAGCGAGGCTAAATGTTCTACGCGAGCTTCACGCATCGCTGCCTTGGGTTTCCAAGGAAAGTACGCATCGCGTGGTAATTAAATGTTTTTACCGTCGTGCTACTCGGCGGACCAACGAGCCGAATATAATAACGCGCGTCAAACGAAAAGAGCTCCGCCGGTAAGAGGAATGAGAGGAGGATTCGGACCCGCCGTTCGCGAAATTTCAGGGTGGATGACACTTTTTTGAGGCCTGATTGCACAAGTCCAAACATAAGGGTACCACCTAGCTAATTCCAACTTTAGGCTAAGTTTGGCTCAAAAATTCAGAGCATTGCCGAAGTGTAATTTAAGAGATGATTAACCAAATTTGAGATACATTGGGACATTTTTACGTTTATGTTACCGAAACGAAGTTTTACTGCGGAAAGTAGGAATGTCATTGCATGGAAGAGCGAAGACAAGCGAAGAGCCTGGAAGAGCTTAATTGATCCAAACGGGACACATGTTAAAGTTGGGTTATTTGACATGTAAGTTAGATTGCAAATGTAAAAAATATAAAAGTAGTATGGCCAAAATTTTACTACATGTACGAATTTAAAATACATATATAGAATAATAGCCACTGTTAACAATAATTTGTTTAACGATGACAGTGTGTCCATACTGAAATAAGATCATAATAAATTTAATTTAGTTTAGAAGTTGATTGTATGTTGATATGGTAATTCTACGTTTATATTATTTGCTTGTTAGCCGAGTATCGTACCCTCTTGCCTGTGGAATTTACCGGTTGTACAAACATTCCCATTTGTCGTTAATACGACTGAACACATGAAGGACTCAATGTTTCAATAGCCGAAACCTTTGTATAAATTTTATATCGTCGAAAATCTCAAAATAATCTTTTATTTCGCGTATTACGCATGGAATATTTATTTCCAAAATTTCTATGTCGTCATCCTCCACAATATCAAATAATTCATTAAAATCTCTAACCGACACGATGAATCCAGTAAAAACATTTTTATATATGCATGCATGGTTACTATCGCATTAAGCATATTTTACTATTCCTACCAAATTATACCTGTAAGTGTGACTTAAAACTATTAAGCCAAGGTCCAAGTTCAACTAAAATTTAAGTAAAGGAGGGAACCTTTACATCCTATTTAAAACACTACGTGAAACTCGTGTAACGGAATTTCGGCTTTAAGTGTGACTTAATTTTTAAGTTCGGCTCGTGCAACCGGGCCTGAGTCTAATCTGGGCCATCGAGGATCAATCGTCGGCCTCCAGTGAAAATTGACACGGATCGTTCGTTAAATTGTAACGAGAGCTTCATTATTGCTCCGTTGCTTAATTTCGTGGTGGTGATACGATTTGCAGAAACGTGGGTGCTAATTGTAAGGTGCCGTAAAATTTACGAATCAAAAGGCAAACGGTGAAGAATTATAGAGTAAAATTTGAGAATAATAAACACGACTGAATCTTTCTAGTAACGGTGGAGAAATAATTGGTTATATACGATACAAATGTAGCTGTGTGTATAGAAATTCGTTATCGTAAAATTTCGGATATTAATGTACCAAGGTTAAATTACCTTACGTTCTATTCCGGTGATTTGAAAACAAAGAGGAACGAGTCCGCGAGAATTTCGCCTAGGTGCACCGCGTGGGGGATGAAAAGACTTTCTAAGTTAACTTTTATCGTCGGAGCGGCGAGAGTCTGACCCTGTTTCTCCTCCAGGTCACTTCGAACATTCGTACTTCTCGGTGTTAGAGCTTCGAGACGATTTGTTTTCACCGTGCACTCGGAACGTTCGTTTATATAATCCTTTCCACGGGGACAGGCGACGTTGTAAAGAGATTCAGAGAAGATCAGATAAAATCTGCAGATTTAGAAAGTAGAACTCCTGTAAAACGAAGATTTCGTTAACGTTTTCACGAGTAGGACAACGCGAGACGTCCAATCAACTTCGTAACGGTAATACAAATCAAAAGTTAATTGAAAGAAAAAAAAAAAATTATTGGACGAATGTGCGTAATTGATCGTCGTGATTTGTACCTCTGATCGTTATCGATCGAGCAAACAGGAATCTTCCGTCCGATACTCCTGCGTTTCGATGCTGTCTCGTGCATCGTGGTACCGCAGGTTGCAGCAACCGCAGGGGCAGCTTCGTCGCACACGGTGGACCTGCTCGAACTAAGCACTACGAGGAGACCACTTTGTCGACGACAATTGGAGTGAGAACGGCGATTAAGAGATGAAATTACTGCTGCGTTCACGCTTTTTACGTGCTCGGATGTACGTCGCGCGACGATAAAGAGTCACGACAACCTGAGATGCGGTTTAGTCGACGTGTCCTCGCGGAAGGTGCAACCGTTTTGTGATCTCTCTTCGGCTTCTCTCCTTGCTCCAGAAGAGAAGAACCTCATACCGTTCTCGAACAACTCGATCTGGACGACAAAAATGCGTGGATCATTCGAAATCACGTTTTACGTTTACTTTTTTATCTCGGCAAGTATCGTATCGTCGAGGAACATTAACGAGCTGGCTGAAAAGATTCACGGAGACGTACTTGGAAAGATATCCCTGGATAACAAATTTCTTCTAGACCAGGTCACCACGATCGTACCCAGTGAAGTAGCCACGGAGATTCTAGAGACCACAACCATGTATCTTGTCACGGAAGATTGTCACGATAACGGGACCAAGGACTTCAGACCTAGTGTACACCTCGGTGAGATCGAGGAACCTAGGACAAAGTCGAATCCCTTTAACAATGTGCAGCACGTGGCTTTTGAGGATACCTTGGGTGGTGGAGCTTACGGAGGCTTGCTCGTTCATCAGACGAATCACGAGGATACTTCTCAAGATGTTTCTCAACGTGAATCGTCCAAGGGTGGTCATGTGAAGTTCGAAGATGACTCCACCAGTTTTGTCCTCGAAAATCCCAAGATCGTGTTCAACGAGAATTCCAGGAAACATCAAGCCCAACCGTATGACCAATTCGTGGCCACCCAACAGGATGATCAGCGGGCTAAGAAGTCCTTTTTTGATCATTTCTTTTTCAACGAGAGACCCACGAATCAAAGGGTTCACGAAGTACCGTCAATAGTCCTAGAAAAGCCAACCAGATTCCAGGAGGAACAATCTGGCTACTCGTATTTTGATATATCGAAGATTCCTTATATGATCTCGGGTTACCTGAATCTCAATAATCAAGATTATCGACCTCCCCAGCAGGAGGTGACGTACCAGACGGTGCAAAGACCGTATGATCAGGTGTATTATTTGACGCAACAGCAGCAGGGCCATGACCCGTCAATCATGAATACCAGGAAATACCCTTATCAGTATCCTTATCAGTACCCAATGGGATATCAGTACGAATATATGGGAGATCCTCACCTAATGGCGCACATGGCTAAGAGGCAGAAGTGAGTAATTGCGAACACGTGTTACTTTCTTTTGGTTGTAGAGATGTGCGAATCAAGGGTTTCTAATTCTACGCGGTCCGCGCTGAATGCACGATAGAATCGTATAAATCACGATCAGTCTTCTTACGCGGTTCTTTGATTCGAATTCGAATTGCAATGATTTTACCTCATCGAATGTTTCGAATTCGAACTACGCCGATTTGGATTCGGATTCGGACCCGAATAATTCGCACATCTCTATTTGGTTACACCTAAAACTTGATTAACTTTCAAAGCGCGACACCCTGAATCCTCCTATAACGCGGTATTCAGCGGGCACGGTTTCCACGTAACGTGATTTCATAAATTCGGACGAGCTTCATTAGCACGGTCTTTTTTTATTAAAGAACTACTTTTTTATTAGAACTACGAATCTTTTTTTTCATGCGGAAACTTCTTGTGTTGACCATTCATTTTGTCAGGTTTGGTAGTTCTAGTGTTAATACACAGATTGGTGTTACCTCGAAGTTTTCGTTCACATAATCTTGATACTATTCGGGATTAATTAACCAACGAAAATATTTTTAGAATATCACCCTGGAAGAAGATCATCCAATTGATCGGCACCTTTTTACCTCTGGGCCTTCTACTGGCCGCTCTTACGCCGAACGTCGTGCAGATCGACAATACCACGTGAGTTCTTCTTTATTGCAAAACTTCACTCAGACTCTCGCGATTCTTTATACCACCACGTGCGAGCAGGCGTTTTAATGTAGGACAAATTCCTCCAGGCAGCCGAACATCGTTCTCTCGAAGCTGAGGGTCGACGACCAGGCAGCCGAACACAAGGAGGCTCGAACTGTGGGAGAAACGTGCGAGGAACGATCGATCTGCGAGATGATCGTTGCAGGCGGCAAGCCTCGATCCAATCTCCTTCAGAACGTCCTGTGGAATTTGGCTACCAGGTACCTCGCCTATTAATAGACGCCACTCATTTTATTGCAGGAGCCCTCGATATTCACTCTTGTAGAATGTATTCTCCACGGTAGCCTGGCACGTGTCACCGTGGCGCTGCTTCCTCCGAAACGTCTTGTCTCGCGAGAGATTTCAAATTTTGCCGAGGCGCGAAGAAGCGATTACACTTTCGTCGAGGCCGTGGCTTTTTTTTTTAATGTCGACGAGAGAGGCGAACTCAGAGTGGGGCCATTCCTCGCCATTACCGCGATTTTCTCATTTCAGACGCACGAAAGGAAGTTACGAAGCGAGAAAAGATCCGCTATCTCCCATTTAATAGAAATTACGGCGGTGAGAGTTGAGTAACTGCCGGAACGTATCGTTGGTTAGGCGAGACGATAACTCCGCGCATTCGTGGAGCCGTAATGTCGCCATGCGAAAAAAAGGAAAACATAAAGAAGAAGAGGTATTCTTGTTACGAGAAATTTTCAACGAAAATATCAACGAGTGAAAATTTCAACGAGTTACAGCTTATTGTATCGTTTTGCCGTCGTACTGCACTCTTATCCGTTGCCAGATAAAGAAACTTAAACGCAGGCCAGGGTGGTTACCACGTGACAGCTGTTTTGTACGACCTAAAATTGAAAGATACTTTGATGAACCGAAAGAGCATAATCACGGTGAAGAGAACTAAATAGTACATTAGATAACAGTGGTCAATAGTGGTTTTGATATTCCCGGAATGAGACTTGTCGATTCAAATCGAGGATACTGATTCCAAAAATCAAATCCGTTTATTATAATTGCCTCGAGTTTTCCAGATATCTTTAGTTTTGAGTTTTACTGGTAAGTAACGCGTAATAACGTCACTTTTCTGTTTAATATTCATTGCTTTGTTTTCTTTTAATTGAGTTATATGTTACGAACAACATACTTCCTCACATAACGACAATTCGGTGTAGGTACTTGGGTTCCAACATCTTAAAGTAGTGCTGTGCTTCCACTTGCGCATTTGCAATACTGGCGTTAAATAATGGCTGATTGTCTAGTCGTCGTCGACAGTTCTTAAATGTGATTTTAAGCCAAACACCTAACCAAGTTCTTACGTGGATAAATATGCCGTTCATAAGGCATAACTAAATCAACAAAAGCAAAGCAAATTAATATTAAACGGAAAAAGGACGTTATTATACGCTACTTACCGGTGAAAAACAAAACTGAAGATATCTTGAAACCTAGAGCCAATTTAAGCAAACGAATTTGATTTTTGGAATCAGCATCCACGATTTAGTACAGAACAAGTTTTGTCTTCAGGACAGCAAAAAAATGCTTTTTCCGTTGACCTGTGTAATCCATGAAATAGTATACTTCTTGACGATGATTCGTAAGAATTCTCATTTGCTCGATACCGTCGTTATCTCATCACCCGTTACATTTATATTCGCGCGGTCGTAATTCGCGGTAATTAAACTTCAACGTAACGAGATCGACGTTCATTTACAAGCACAGATCTTTTCTTTCTGGATTTCTAGGACAACTGAGGAGACCGCGAAGGCTAACGATCTCGAGGGCATATTTGCCGCGGTGAAGAAGAAGGACTGCGGGACCGTCAGCTGTTAATGCTTCCTGCAATTTCTTCGCGCTTCGTGGGGACGCTCCAAATGAGAGGAAAAAGTTCGCGGGGAGGACATAGGAAGAGGTACCACGTCGAGGGAGAGTTTGAGAGCGTGTCACTGGACGCCGAGGCGTGAAAGTTAAGCGACCAGTGGGAATGGAAGAAGTGGACCAGGGGTGGGCGACGAAGTAGGAGGAGGATGCGCGTGGAAAGAAATGCCAGTGACGAAGGCACGAGAGAATCGAAGAACGGAGACGTATGAATGAGGGAACGGAAATCGAAAGCGGAAGGGACAAACGTTTGGAGAAGAAAGGCCGGGAAAAGAAGTAAGCAGCGAAAGGGGTAATTGTACAAAGGCGAGTTCAAGCTAGCGGTAAACAGGTTTCCGTGGGTATGACACGGAAGGCAGAGGAACTGGGAAGGAAAAGGAAGATAGTGGCACAGGAAGTGAAAAAGAAAAGAAGAAAGGAAACGTGATTCTTGCGTGGTTGGTGAGAGAAATGAGAAAGAAACTCGTGAGCACGAGTGAGTAGCTCTTTAGATCGTTGGAGAAGAGTGTCGTGTTGATCGGTGGGAAAAATGAAGAAAGGGTTGATCAACGACGAGCGAGGAGGTCATTCGACCTTTCAACACCCTTTCTCGGGGGCTGCAACGTATTTCTTATTCTTCGGCTAAATAATTTGGAATTCGTACAAATGTCAGGGTACAACGAAGTCCGAAAGCTATTTCCAATATAAGTAGTAGAAGTAGATTGCTTAAAGTTACTCCCGAACGAAGAGCTGTTCAACGGACGATACAAAGAAAACATTTAAAATGAAGAGTTAAATTCGGAAAGCACGAAGAAAGCGAAAGAGGAAGGAAAATTTGTGCACTCGTGAAAAGGAAAAGAATGAGAAGGGATTAGTGAACGCGAATGGAGAGAGAAATGCGTGTGTGTGTGGGGGGGGGGGGGAGAGAGAGAAAGTAGAGTGTGAAATAGAAAGAGAAAGAAATGACGGACGAAAGTGGAAAGGGCGTTGGTGAGAAAAGTGAGAAAGGGCTTAAAGCGCGCGCGCGCGCGCGCCTCACGTTTTAAGAATGTTGAACTCGCGCGGATGGAAAGGGCCCTGTAGCTCATTCGGGAATTCGTCCCGTCGCTCGCATTCATTTGGCATGCTCGCTCGCTCTTGCACACTCTCCCCGTCCCGTCTCGTCCACGCAAGTGAAAGTAGTCACCGGGTATAAGTGGGTCGGCCGTATTCTATGCCAGTTGCGCGCCTCGGGAATTAGTTTTGCCCGGCTGGAAAGAGTTACGGCCCCCCCGTGCATTATTGCTCGATGCAACACAAGCTCCTTCGCCTACTTTTGATTATTCGATTCGAGAGCACGCTCGTTTCTCGGGCCTGAATACGACAGGAGGATTTTCCGGGATCGTAGGCAGCGTTGGAATTATCGAGGGAAGAATTTACGGAATGGAAGAGAAATATAAAGGTTGATATGTACTTCGAATCGTTTGGTCAAATTGTTCGATCAAATCGTCCGAAGATCCGCCTTGCTTATCCAACTATGTTCCACATATTTATGTACAAAAAAAAAATATCTTAAGTTTTGCTACAATTTTTTGGTACCTTCGTCAAACCGTTCGAAACGCTGGTTTATTTGAACAAAGTTCCAAAGCCATTTGCAATATAGTCGGCAATAAAAAAATTCAAATATTACAGAGTTATTGATAAACAAAATTGCAAGAAAATCGGAGGGTAAAGAATACGGGAGAGAAACAGAGAAGATAAGATTTGAGGAATTTTCGAAGATACGTAGAGAAGGATTTTGTGTGCCCCGTGCTCGCGTCGAAAAAGAGGACCGAATGGGAATTGGATTTTGGGTCGCGACGGATGCTTCACGATTTTCACTTCAGGAATGCTAGAAAGCCTGAAGCACCGCTGATTATCGGTGACTGTTTGTCGACGATACCGCGTGGTCCACCGTTGGCCTCTCCACAATTCACCTCGTCCACCAGCTGTGCGGTCAGAGGCTAAATTCAAGGCGGAAGAAGTAAGATTATTATTGTAAAATAATACAGGATCAGTCAATTACAATTAAATGCTCCCTTTCATTAATTCCACTTTCCTCTATCGGTTCCTTCTTTTCTTTATCGTTCGTCTCCCCTTCAATTTACTCTACATACATATTTATGCCGAAAAACAACTCGGGCGAAATCTTTCAAGAATATTCTCTTTTCGAAAGAGAACCCACCTTGCAATTGGCTTCTCGCATAATAGTTAAATATATACATCCATTCGAATGGTTGACGCTTTATGTTATTGCCATTTACGTTAATTTTATTTTTCATTATTTTCATGCTTAGATTTTCTTATATCGCGCGCTCGTCGGACCTTCGCATAAATGATTTCAATTTATATTTGGACGTTTACTTGAGCACTATTAAAACGCTTATGTTCCATAGTTCAAACAAATCTTTCCTTTCTTTCTTGTAATCTTCTTTCTGAGGTTCCATTCATGTAAAAAAAAAAAAAAATAAAATCCCACAAGAAGAATATCGTGGCAGATCGAAAGTGAGACATTTTTAACTTCCACAAATTTCTCAACATCCTGGAGCATCGAGAACGAGTCACGATGAAGACTCGTTACTTCTTCGTTACATTTGACTTCTTTCCTCGGGCTATTGCAGTCAAGTGATTCGTAAAGGAGCTGGGAAAGCGAGCAAGCGAATTTTCACGATTCACGATCGTTCGCCACTTGTGGACAATTTGCGCGCCTCGCCTCCTCCTCCTCTTCCTCCTCCTCGAAGGATCGAGTGCTGGAAACTTGACTTCTCCAATTTGGCATCCTCTTGGCTCACACGTTCGCGCGCGCCCCGTTAGAGCAGGAAGCAGGAAGCTGTGCCGCGTTACCGTCGCGGTTTCTAGCGCGAAACGCAAAACGGTACTGTCCATTTTCGAGTTTCATTTGCGATTCTAACGCGACTCCTTACCACGAGGCCGTTTTGCGCCTCTAATTTGCGATTTCTTCTGCTCGCCTGGGAGTCCTGATTCTCTTCTGAGATCGCGGACGTTATCTGGGCGTTCTCATCGGGACCAAGCGCGTGTACGGTAATTTCTTCCGTTATCATTCGTGTAAATCAACGGTGCTACTGGACGCTAGACGAAGTGTTAGGCCTGCCGGAAGGTTCCATGGTATATTTTATTTCTTTTTTTTTCTTTTCGTTGCTTAGAAGGTCAGTCGTACATATGTCGATGAATGGTTAAGAAAGAAAGCGGTCACTCGACTCTTGGGAAGCTAGCTTGCTTCCGTTACTAAATATAGAATATTATGGAATGGAGCTTGCTACTGGACGTGAAATGAAGTATTAGGTCTGTCGGAAAGATCTATTGTATTTTTCTTCTTTTTTTCTGGGAAGTTGGTCATACATTTGCCGACGAATAATTAAGAAACAAAGCGGCCGCAGCATGCTCGTGAACCTAGCATGCTTCTGTTAACCTCTAACTACACGCGCCCTAAAATATAATACAAGTACACGCACGGTGCATTCTATATGCTACAATTAAAAAATCAACGTTTAAAGTAATTTCGAGTAAAACGCCAAATTAAATTATTTACTGATTTATTTTTGAGAGAAAACATTGTCAGATTCTCGTATCGAAATAATATAAAAAGGAACAAGTGTGTTTTAATAGACGGTTTATCCGCGTGTTGCTGCACGTAGTGTATAAAGTACACCATCGCGTGTAGTTAAATGTTAATAAATGTAAGATATCATGAAATTCCGCAAAGCTAGCCTGCTTCTGTTAATAAATGTATGCTATCATGAAATTCCGCAAAACTAGCCTGGTTTTATTGCTAAATAAAACATATTATGGAATCAACTGTGCTACTAGATGCCAGGTGAAGCATTAGGTTGGTCGGAAAGTTCCATTGTATATTTTTAGGCACGACCGTAAAGGAAGTGAGTTATTTTTTAGGAGGCCGGTCATAGTTTTGCTGACGAATAATTAAGAAACAAAGCGGCTGTAGGATTTTCGTGAAGCTAGCCTGCTTCTGTTAATAAATGTAAGATATCACGAAATTCCGCGAAGCCAGCCTGGTTTTATTACTAAATAAAACATATTATGGAATCAGCTATGCCACCGGGCACCAAATTAAGTATCAGATCGATCGTACAGTTCCATTGTATATTTTTTTTTAGGTTAATCACAGTTTTGCCAAAGAATAGATAAGAAACAAGTTTGAGTAATTTTAAGTTATTTGCGTCGTGAAACGATAAATTATTAATAAATGATGTGAAATAGATTTGCATCGTAAGTTTTGTAGCTGAAGCTGCGTTAGTAGTGATTCGTATTTCGTACCTTTCGGCTTTGAACAGACGTGACTCGCAGGGCGTCCATCTACGCTTACATTGCGCATTCAGTCAGTTTGATGAAACAGTTTAAGCACACAGAACCACCCGAAAGGTGGAGAACAGGAGAAGTTTAGAGTGGCAGTTTTCTCAAAAGATCGTGGAATTCCGTCAGACAATTGACTCGGAACTCTATTAAATAATTCAATTAAACCATTCGAGCGAACCTTTTGAACGGGTCAGTTGGCCCTTATTCTTGCACCGAGTCTGCTTAAAAACACTTCGAAAGAACCGTCGTCGCGTCGTATTTGGGCGCATGCACGAGCGCGCCACTTTCACGCGCGTTTAGATTTTACAATTGAAACTGTGCGCGTGATCGACGCAATGTTTCACCGCATTGGCGAGGATAATCGAGACCGTCACGACAACTAAGAGTGCGCCTTTCAACGAACGACGGCTAAGAATTCTTTCTATGCGCAGGCGTAGGCGCGAATAAGAAAAGATAAGACTGACTCGTGTCTCCGTTTAATGTCACTGCGTTTCACCGAGAGTTCAATTGGTGTGGAATCGCAACCGTGAAGCATTCTTCGAATCGTGCCATTAGGAGAGTCGAGGTTCGAAGCGCGCAAGAGTCGAAGAATTGTTTTCCTTTCTTTCTTTGCTTCTTCTTTTCATACCTCGCAGGTCAACGAGGTGCCTCCGCGTTACGATTGATCGTCGGCATTGATCTTAAGGCGGATGTGAGACTTTGCCTCTTCTTTTTCATTTCCCTTCTACTCTCTTCCCTTTCTTTCCAATAGCCTATCTTAATTGCAATCGCATCACGGCACTCGTCTTCGACATTGGCAATGCATCGTAACGGTATTCTACGATCCTGCTAATCTCTCCGCATTAGGATTTCGTTTTGTTTATCGTTTATCGTTTTGCGAGATATCGACACTTTGCCCGATTAGGTCGCAGTACCTCGAAAAACTGAACTCTTTTACGGGATTTAAAAGTCTCATCAGTTTTCTTATGGCGTTGTATTAATTTAAACGCTTTGAGATCCATTGGGACTTTGACGTCCACTTCTATGAAGTTCGTTCTTAAACTGTTGGCTGGCAGCACAAGCTTATTTCTCTTTGGAAGCTTGCTAGAGACAAGTATACATATAAGACGATGTAAGGCCAAGATGGATGTCTAGAAGATTGAAAATCGTCCATGTGTTTGCACATATAAAATACTTACTTGTTTTGCATTTTGGTAAGTTATAATTTTTAGGTATTATCATTCCTTCAAATTACCATTAAAATTTCAAGTATGCATTACCGAATAATATGTTATAATAGTATTATTACAAAAATAGTGTTTCCGTAAAGACCTGTCGGGACTTTGAAGCCCCAAATTATTTACCATGTAATTAATGACCTCGGCGATGACTTATAATGAACATTGTGTTATAGGGTGATTACTTGCACCTAAATTAAACATTTTAAAAAGTTAGCAGAAATTTTAAAAACTTAAATAAAGGGTTAAATGAGGAAACCTCTTCTTGTTTAGTGGGCAACCAGGTGGCTAGTTGGCTGAGCTTGTTCAACGCCTTCTCCTTCCCCACGTTTCTACCGATCTTGTCCGCG
Organism: Tiphia femorata; assembly: GCA_944319695.1. Taxonomy (NCBI): domain Eukaryota; kingdom Metazoa; phylum Arthropoda; class Insecta; order Hymenoptera; family Tiphiidae; genus Tiphia; species Tiphia femorata. Next base: position 12,367,770 of record OX090902.1, read on the forward strand.
ATGGGTACGACGTGACGTAGTTCCAAATATACAATTGGCAAAATAAAAACAAATGTTGGATGCGATTTCCTCTGCCGCATTGGGGCACTCAACATATTCGGAGCTCGTCGAGAAATCTAGACCTACTCTACTGGGTTCGTTCACCCTCTTGAAATGCGGAGAAGTCGAAGAGAAAGAGATTTCAAGGTACATACGGAATTCGAAAAATAAGAATTACCATTCTCGCGTGACATCGTCAACGAGGATGACCCGACGCAGGATTACGAATTTTAATCTCAGAAATCTTGGGTATTTCTCGAAGAAAGAGATATCGTGGGTGAGAAATGTAAGCATTCTCCGTGGAATGCTTGAATTCGAAAACAAAAATTAGCATGCGGTGGGTGTAAACATCGTTCGTGAGTCGACGGTGCGTTGATTTTAATATCACAAATCATGCAACTTATCTCTCTCTTTCTCCTTCCATCTCTCTTCTTCTCGCGCACTTTGGTGTCATCAGCTTCGTTCGCGTGGGTAGTCGCATTAAAGCTGAGCGTGGGCACCTACTCATCGAGCATCCAGGTGTGTCAAGGAAAACGAGTGTTGCTGTTGTTGTTGACGTTGCCTGGACATTTTGACGGAAAACTCTCTCCGTCTTTGAGAGGAAGAGAAAGAGAATGGGATCGAAGACGATGATACGTGTTCATAATGGTTAATAGAGTCGCGTGGGTGAGTGAGAATCGAATGTGGGAGAGTTGAAGGGGATCAATGGAGGAGGTGCCGAATTCCATTGAAGGTCGACCTTCGAGATGCAAGGAGGAAGGTCGATGGATTTCTCGATGAGCGGTGGAGAACGAAATTTGCATGATCGGTTGGCGTGACGAGATTTCGACGGCGAGAGAGAAAGGAAAAGAGTGGAGGACGTACTTGGGATTAAACGTACGAAGAATCGTGGTGGTGAATTTCTTTGCGCCAGACTATTCGAGTGGAATGTAAATCTTTCTTTCTTATCGAGATAAAATGCACGAGTGTGCGCGTGAGCGCAATCGCAATTTTTCCCTTGCAACGGGTTGTACGTATTAATACTTGAGATTTCGCAGATAGGCGAATCTTTTGAGGAAGAGGTTTTGGAGAACTCTGCTGGAAGAATTTGCATATGCGCCAAGAATTTCGATCTCTCCGCAGTTATTGAGTCAACGGCCACATACATCACGTATACGAATGGATTTTTACAAAGATGTTCCTCATTGTGCTTCTCCGTCGACGAGTCTCGTCGTTTTCGTTGCCCCGGCGTGTTTAGAATTCGCCGACGACATTTATGGGCACTTCGTTATTTCAGGCGTGCTCTTCCTTTCGCAGGACAAGCCGACACCTACGGTGGTTATTAACACCGTGGGATTAGGTGAGATTTGTGAGAAAATGAAATTAAAAGGCTATTTTTGTACCGAGGAATTTTTAGGACGACACTTTAGACGCAAACTCGGGGGAGATCGCAGAGCGGTTCGATGTAAGAGACGAGGGTGAGAAAATTTGTTGTAATAATTATTTCTTCGTCCTAACAACTTAATTCAATTTTTTCTTTACATTTTCTACAGTTTTTGAGCTTGTTCCTGGAAATATCGAAGGCTGGTATTGTCTTTGAGACGGTCTCCACTCCGATCACAAACAATTGGCCAGTTAAATAAATACAACCAGTTTTTACGTGTGACCACTCTACGAGCCCACTGAGTTTCGTCCAAGTTTAATTTTGAAATTACTCGGATATCCTTCTTAGCAAATTTCAAATATAAAATCAAACTTCTCGAAAAATGTATCGAAGCGGAGAACAAAGCGGCAACGATAATGGACAGCAGAGCCAAGAAAACGGACAACGTGCTTTTATGAGGACACTTCTAGCGACGACACTGGCCAAGGTGTCAATTTCTATGGCCTCTCAACACTTCTCTGATTTGTTTTTTCCATCGCGTTGCTCTTCTATTCTCCGCTTTGGTATGTCTTTTGACGAAGTATACCGAAACAATGATCCTCGACGGTCGAACGAAGTGAGTAAACAATAGAGTTTTAATAGGTCACCCAATGGCGAAGATTTCCGTTCTCATTGTCTTTTCACCATTTCTGTCCTCTTCGCTTTCATCGCTACTCTTCTCTTCGCTTCGGCACGCTCTTAACCTAGAGCCTTTTCCCAGCAAAAACCAGGATCCCAGGCTGCAACAAATGGAACATGGCCGATCGGAACGAGGTGGATTAAGTCACGAATCGCATTTCGCGGATGCTGCGCGATTTCTCTCTCTCTCTCTTTCTCTTTCACCTCCGGCACGTTGCCATGGGCCACACTTACCTACTTACGTTCATTCAACGACGCCTCGATTGCACGGGAGATCGACAGAAAAAAGTCACCATCGGTACATTCGATTGGACGCATAAAAGTGACGCGTCTCCAGAGAATCGAGCATATTTTCGTGGCTTGGCCCCGTAAACAAATTGTCGAAACAAATTTCTCTTTCGACCCAGCCACGAAACGACTAAGAATGCTGAGGAATATGAAATATGAAATATCACGCGACAATATCGATCGTCTTAGATTCCGCTTTCTTCGTCACGATCGAAGATTTTGCTTCTAGCATCGTGTCCGCTCACGTTCACACGCCGTGAGCCGAGCCACCCGAATAAAATATCCAAGAAAGAGAACGTCCAGCGAAAGTCCCTTCTGGCCAAGGAGGACGATCGAGAATATTTTCGCTTCCTCGGACCTCCCTGCTCTCCTCTTGCTCCACCCAATCTTATCGTCTCCACGGATCGACGGATCGAGAGGATCGGGAGAGGATCTCACGAGTCGAACTGCGGGATCTGATCAAAGGCGGAGTAGGTGGAAGGAAAGAGAGAAGAAGGGAGAAAGATCGAACAGCACGTGGCTTACACGAGGACGAAGAAACGTGAGGTTGGAGAGCCGCACAGGTGTGCGAGGAAGGAGGAACGAGCGAGCGCCAAGTTGGACCACACGATGGACTTTCACTGGCGGGTCTCTGAACTCGTCGCGTCGGACGGGGTCCCTTCCGGTCGGGCCCGTTCGGTGGGGCCCGTTCGTGAACTTGAAAATCGAACCGGCGGCGACGGCGTCCATCGAGTTTCGCGGTCGCTCGTATTCGCGGTCGGAGGATCGGCTTACCCCTGGAGAATCGAGGATTCGAGTTTCAAGGGATTTTCGTTTCTCAAACGGCCGGTGTCTTGCTATTCGGTGCTTCGAGGAGCTCGCAACGGCGAACGAACGATGGGGCAGAAGTGAAGACGGTTCGAGGGGACCTGGAGATTTTCTCGTCTCGTCGACTCTTTTTTTATTCATTAATTTTTATAGGGTATTTCGGATATAGATTAAGGACGAATTGTCGTGGTGAATACAAAGGTGGTCTAAGTGATAAGTTGAAGGATTTGAATTCTCTACTTGTACAGTAGGACTTCTTTGTCTGCACATTTGAAATGCGAAATCACTTTTAAATTAGAAGCTGTTTCACTGGACCTTGCTCATAATCAGCAGAATTTGATCTTCCAGCTACACGAGATTTTCATTTCTTAAGCGGTTATTGTCTTGCCATATGTAATTAGAAACGCTCGAGCGGTGTCTGAACACACTTCTTGCTAATGCTTGAAATTTGTTTCATTACAAGTTAGGCATAAATTAGAATTGAAATTAGCCTTTGAATTTTAAAGAATTTTCATTCTTAATAACGCCCGAGTGAGTAGTTTACAACTTCGCGCGTTGGTAAATTTCCAACAGCGAATGAAACCTGTCGTCCAATTGAAGACGGCTGAACGAGACGTTTTCTTTTTTCTTGTAGATCTGCTCAATTTGTCACGATGTGGGTTAGACGCGAATTATGTTTGGGTTAGACTCTTCTTGAGGGTATCTCGAAGATGGGAGCGGTCGTGCTAATTGTAAGTAGGAAGACATCGATCACTATTCTTCGGGGTACTATCGCGACGTTTCAATGGACTATGAAGTTATCGCATTACTAAAGGTTTGCAATCATTTGTGAGCTCTAAGATGCGCGTTTCGAATAACCGTTGGGCGTGGGCGTTGCCATTGGTTATCAGTGCGAATATGGGCGTGACTCTGTGAGATTTGTTTCTGCAATGTTGCTCGGTTAGTGATATGTGGGCTAAGAATAAGCGGATGCTGTCGGCCAGTTAATTACAGAGAGTGGTAGCAGGCTCGAGAAGATGAGGCCCAGAATCGTGAAGGTGAAAGGTGAAAATTTGCACCTACAGTGAAATTCCTCGTATAATTTGTCAATACTCCTTGATTTGAGAAGGGATTTTTATTTGCGAAAGGGCAGCTGGATTCGGTAAATTCACCTGTTCCTTATCAACTTTAAGGGACCAAGGAATGTTAATATTTTTATCGTGGCAAGGTTTCCGTTACGTCATAATGAAAATACAAGAGTTTTGTGTTTCATTCTCTGGCACTCTGTTTTCCGTGCTGTCAATTTTTAAATAATCTGTGTTAAGAAAGTGTAACTACCTGGTTCTCAGTTTTTTACAATGATACCTTATACCGGAAATATTTTCAGTCTTGCTAATACATCGATAATGAAGTAAAAATTTGCTTTTGGATAGAAGAAAATGATAACTCTTCTAGCGAAGTAAAATTCACTTTCTCCCCGGAAATTTTATGAAACGATCTTTACAATTTATCGTCGCACCTAGATCATTAAAAGGGATCTGTAAAAGGGATTTTCACCTACTACGAAATTATGTAATGCACGTTAGATACATCTTACGTAAACGGTATCTCTTAAAACATTATTACGACAGACTTCAATGGAACTCAATTAACATTTTTTCGTTTGTCCCCTCATTTTAATAATCTTAAGAAATTGCACCTGTACCTTCGAGGAATACGATAAATAGAAAGGAATCTGAGGACAATCCATGCTCCTCCTTTTCCAACTCGTGCAGCCGCAAAGCACGATCTTCGCATCGGAAGAAGAAGGCGAAGCCGAATGGAGGTGAGGAAGTAGGTCGGTGAGAATTCTGGTTTGTACCACGCGAGAAAGAGAAAGAGAGGAGAAGAAGAGAGGAGAGAACCGATCGCACGAAGTCTCAGACGTGCCCTCAGTGTTGATCGTTCAGTCGGTTTCGTTGAATACTCTTGGAGATCCTCTCGCCCCCCCCCCCTTTCTCACCCTCTTTCTCATTGTTAGTTTGTTTATATTATTTTTACAGATGTCTATTACATTTACGTTTTATGTTTCGTCTACGTTACGTCGTGTTTACAAACATTAATAAATAACAACCGCTTGAGTGGCAACGAAGAAATTCATGAATCACTCGTATGATTTTATTAATATTAGCGCCGTAATGAAAACTAAATTCAGGTCCCTTCTCTTACCTTATCTTTGTTGCATTTAACTAATCCATTGATTCTCAGAACGGCTGTAGTCGTCAATCTGTTGGCGATGCATACATAGGCACGTTGTGGCTATAGCGGACAGTTTTTCTGAGTACTAAAAAAAGTCATGGTAAACAAATTACATTTAGAGCCGCCGGGTGTTTTCTTAGAAAAATGCCCTATTGCAGTAATAAACAATTTTTGAAACAAGTGTGATTCTGGGGGCGATCTTAAATGAAAAAACTGTGGGTCAATGGGTTAAGTAACGGCTAGAAAAAAATTCTTGTATTCTTCGCGCTGTCTCCGAAGAAATCTATCTTTCTGATGAAAGATCTTCGAGGTATTTCGCGTTTTCTCCGAAGAGAATTCTCTTTATACCGTGAGATTAAAATCCGTCAAAGTGACAATACCGCTCGTAATAATTGGCGAGGACATTCGCGGGCGGCAGGTGCGTAGGAGCAGCGCGAGTACTCGAGGGGCCGAGTGTTCGTCGATTCACGCTGGGACCTCTCCCTCCTTTCTTTCTCTCCTTTCTCTCTCTCTCGCTCTCTCTTTCTCTCTCTCATCTCTCCCTCCTCTTCGATTTTCCTACCCGTGGCCGACGAGCGCGCGTCGCGTCGGCACGAAATTTCGCCCCGTCCGATCGCGCAGTCTCTTTGGATCCTTCGCGCGGATTATTTTGGGCGCCGCTCAGATCGGCGCACGGCGTGGAGACCGGGGTCCGTGCTTTTCAAAAAGAGAAACGTTTCTCGTTTTTTTTTTCCTCTTCTCTTTCCATCTTTTCTTTCATTTCGGTGAAGCAAATTCGATTCGCTCGCGCGGGTGCCGATCACGAGGATGACAGGGGTCTGAGAGAGAATCTAAGTGTGTGGCCCCTCTTCTTAGACCGCGATTATCCCTCTCTCTGGATCCTCGATCCGTCCGTCGATCCTTGTGATCTTTAGGAAGAAGCTCGAAGGATTTGAAGTGAGGACCTAGAACGTTGCAGAGCCATGACGAAATTACAAGTGAGTTCTCGTTAAATGTGACTTGTCAATTGTCTACTTTCGTTTCTCTTGAGAGCAGAGGGCACCCGAAAACCCACGAAATTAAAAAGATTCACCACTGTCCTTCAAAAAGTCCATTCCATCGGTATTCGCAAATTTATCGAAAAGAAGAGAGTCTGGTGTTTCATGAAAATCCATTGTACCGGTACACGGAAGTCAATCTGAAAATTACCGCAGATTTGTGACAACTGGAGAGAACTTGGTCGCCCTTCCTTAAAAATTTCTCACCCACGAGTCCTGCAAATTCCTCGCGATTCGCCACATATCAAAACGATTCACCGTAAAATCTACCCGTCATTCCTCTCTCTTTTCCCCTTCACTCTTGACTCGCACAAAGTATAAGAATTTCTTACAAAACAAGAAAAAAAAGGGTACGAGGTATCCAATCGAGATGGAATGCCGCACTAACTGACTGCGATAATATCGAAGTGGACACAATAGCGATGAAAAAGTTCGAGAGGCTTGGGATGAATCGTTTATACGAGAGATGTGAAAGAAGAGGAGAGCTCGCGGAGAGAAAGGACAGGAGGAGAGAAAGAAAAACTAGATCGGCTTAATTGCCGGACAATTAACGTCCGCCCGCGGTACTTTCTGGAGCGGAAACACCGTGTGACACGGATAGGGGCCGCGGCGGGCGTGCGCCTCCTCGTGAGTCTCGCGTGACTAATGGCATTGTGATCATTGCAGTAGGAGGTTCGTTAATCTCCACTGCAAAAGCTGTTGCGATTAAGCCGTGCGTGACTCGCCGATGTGACCGAACCTGCGCTGAGAGAACGGTGGATAGCAAGGAGGAATAATAAAATTACAGGTGGGCGACGTGAGCTTCGTTAGTCATCCCACGGTCCATTCTCTATTGACGAAGGAACAATTGGCACGTCGGTGGGTTTACTTATGGGGGATTAACTCGATATTCGTCAGGATTTTCGCTTCCGTGCAGAAAAGTTCTTCGTCAGAGAGAATTTTTGTTTTGCTTCTAAGGGATAAGTTTAACCGTAGAATACCAATGTGATTCGAATGGATAAAGGAGATATGATTATTTGATTATCAGTAATAAAATATTGGTGCGTTGAGGAAGGAGTTCGTAAGATTTTAGAGAATTTCGTATGGTATTTAGCAGAATTCTGAACTAGAAGGTATTTGAAATCTTAATGAAATCGAAGCTCTGAAAGATTTTGCAGTTTTGGTAAAAGCAAGGAGTGGCGTAACATCTACGATATATCATTATTCTAGGATCAACTATCTTTTAGGTGTCCTTGAAATATTTCCTCGTTGGAAAAAATTCGCTTCTTATCAAGAAGGTAATGGGTGTCGTTGTTGAATTTTTTGATTAAAGAAGGTCAAAGTTTTTTAAAGTAGGAGTAAAAATGTTGGATCCGGATGGCACAAGGTCAGGTGGTGATTACATTCTTGATTAACTGTCGTTTAAGACGCACACATCCACGGACTCGCGCAAAATATTATTTAATTAATGACACAGTTAACTCGTGGGCCACGCGTCAGATATTATCGCAATGAAAAATGACTAACCGAGAGAAAGGCGCGTATGGGTCTTTATGTAATAATAAAAGGAACTAGTAAAACTGGAGAGAGGCATGATATAAAAGAATGTGGAACAGGCTGCGTTTTAACCCTTTGAACTCCTCCGCCGAGTGACAAGGCTTCGCATTTTTATTCGCAATTTTATAAGTTTTACATATCATATTTATGAATTTGTAAATTTCGTCAATTTTATAGAGAAAATTTAACAAAAATTCAGAAAGTTAAGAATCTTTATCGTAGTAAGATTGTAATTTGATGTTAGAGTTTGCCATTGGACTCTATAACAATGACACTATCGATCCGTGTTAATTTTACATCATCATTCTTCAAGAATACGCGGCCGATGCCTCTGTAGTTAACATTGGTGTACAGGTTCTTTTAAGCAACAATGCAACAAATACATCTGATCGATCGTTTTTGCACGGTACCGTATACCGTTTTTGACTACTCGATCGGAGGATTAATTAACATTATTCCTACCGGCCTCTCAAAGGTATCCTTTTAAAATTTCGATGAGAATTTCCTATATAAAACGTAATTGCATCGCCTTTAAATTTCACTACTTTTCCTAAAATATACCTATAATACATTTTTCAATATTTTAGGAAAATTTGTGAAATTTAAAAGCGATGCAATTACGTTGTACATAGGAAATTCTAATCGAAATTTTAAAAACGTTCATTTGACCGGTCGTGGTAGGAATAGTGTTAACAATGGAATTGCCAGTGGCAAGAGAACAAATAGGAAGGCCTACCATATATGACTTTCGACGAAGAGATTCGTAAATGCCAGGACAATTTGTCGATTGGAGGATTAATCGATGGCGATGATTCATCTCCATGGGACGTACTGGGCGAACCGAGCATACGACAAAGTTAACGAAGCAATTCACCTGAGTGGTTTACACCGGAGATTAACTCGCCTAAGAGCCCGGTAATTAACGAGTGGATTTGCGCGAAAGATAAGGCATGAATTAAGGAGATCGCGATACGTGGAGATAATTGTCGAATTAATTTGGTCGAAGGATGAATGACGATTTAATTCATCAGCGGTCCGTTAACGAGCAATAAACAAATCTTGTTTCGCATTGAAGAGAACGGCTCGTCGCTCGAATCCCCAAAAAGTGAAGAATTAAATTGAGAAGGCGAGGACGAAGGGACTTGAGCGAAGAAAGAGAATTCGAACAAAAAGCTGCAACAAAGGTACGAAAGAATTTGATGGAAGAAACCGACCTTACAGACAGATTTATTTAATCGACAGTACAATGCTAACGGATAATAAAGAAATATGCTTTAGTAATTGCGAAGGTCAGTTTTGGAACAAATAATAAGAGAAAATTGAAAGATTAAATCAAACCTCGACTTCCTTAGTGAAAGAAAATCCAACTTAGGTATCGGTGAGATTCGGTAAGAATGAATGGAAAGGCACGGAATATTCGCAAAGGAATTCGAAAAGGATTTGTGTAACCAGAAGGAGCCTTTAGTCGACTGAAATAGGAATAGAGAATTCCCGATGTGGCAGCCGATTGGCGATCGAAAGTCACCGGAATGGAAAAAGTGGATCGTCCGCGGCCTCGTGGACGTATGAACGAATACACGAGGACGTCGCGTTGTCGAGCAGATACGTGAGCGCCTTACGCCGTCCTTCTGGTTGCTAAACGGTGCCCCGGCGAAAGCATGTCGTTCCATTTCACTTGCCGGTGGGCGCCTTCTGGTCCAGCGAGCAGTCCATTCCCATCCTTTCACGATTTTATTTCACCTCGATCGTTTTCATTCCATCATTCTTATTTCGCAGGCTCGGAAAATCCTCGCGCTCGACGATAGAAAGTGTCTGTGAGCTACGCGGCCGGTTACTGCATCGTGTGAATTCTTTTTCGCGAACTCGTGTTCAAGAAAAAACCACTGTCGTAAATTTGCACCAGAGCGATTAAGTTTCTCCCGTGTGCGCTGCCGACGAGAATTACCGCGAGACGAATAGGCGATCTGCTCTCGTGCGCGTCGTTCGAGCGCCAGGAGATTTCTCGAATTGGTTTCCACTTGGATTTCACTCGTTGAATCCTTCGGTACTCGCGAGCACTGCTTATACGGTCAATTGTTGCTCACTTTCGAGCGAAATTTCGTCCTTCGAATTGGAAATCACGCAGAACAGTTTTTTCGGATGTTTCTAACCCTTTTCTGTCATCGTCATCGAATGTGGAAATGGTTTCTACTTAGACTTCACTCGCCAGATCTTTCGCTATCGTTTCTACGCTCGATTAATTATTTACCGTCAAGCGAGGCTTTATCCTTGAAATTTGACACCGTGGAGAACATCGTTTCTCAAATCTTCCTATGTATTTCTCTTCTTTTTTTTTCGATACTTGACTCAATTGTAAAGTGCGTTCTCACTACGAATCCTCCGTGGTTCGATATTTACAAACAATCGATTGTTATTAACTCACAAGTAACATTGTACCTTTTGCGTGTTTCTGTCGTTACGGAGAACATATCTCTTTTCGAATTTCCTTCGGCCGATTTCAAAATTCCTTCCCACTTCGATCCTTCAACGATTTCGGCTTGGCAAACAATAATCGCAATTCGTCAAACATTCTCGCTCTTGCGCAGCTACCGTCCTATTCCCTAGAAAATTGCACGAGTAGCGCGTGGCACGTAATTCGTAAGGCCGACTTTCGAAAGCCTCCACGAGCTCATTCCACATGCGAGACGGGCCCCCCTTGGACTTCTCTACACCCGACAAAACGCAACGAGCCTACGTGACGTCGGACCCGATGCGCACGCGTGCGTGTCGCATAACGTACGTGCATAGAAATCAGCCCTGAGAGCAGAAACCAATCGGTTCGAGACGAGGCTTGCGAGCGCTTGTCATCCTTTATCCCTCGGTACAGCATCTAAAATGAAATTCAATGGCTTGTATTTGGTTCACCGAGGGGATAAGAAACAACTTATGATCCACCGACGGTCACTTGGGATCGGCGAACATCAAAGAGAAAATATTGTTCTCTACTGTATAAACAGATGGTGAAGGAATGCTTGGAAGGTTGGGAATGTGATCGTGCCAGTCAGGGACTCCAACCAGTTTCTTTTTCCGACCGATATACACGCTGCTTTTTTTTGCTCTTTAAACTCGACTAGGAATTGTTCCGAATAAAGATCGCATTAGGTCGTCGATGTCTTGTTCGTCGATTTCCTCTCAGGCTTCTGAAATTCGTCATGTCTTATTTTCTTTCAGGGATGTTTGGTCCTGGTCGCGTTAATCGCCGGTGTAAACGCACTCGAAGTACCAAAGCCGAGCTACGCCAGGACATTTTTGAAAGTCTCGAGAAGTCTTCCAGGAGAAACGGAGGAGCTTAAGGTGCGCACCAGTGAGGGGAATCTGGCGACCTTGATCGTGAAGAGGCGCGAGAAGTCTTCGAGTACATCGGAAGACGCCAAAATTCGTGAGACTTCCTCAAAGGCACCAATCGACAGTCTAACCAGTTCCACGGAGAATGAAAGTGTCTCGGTGTTGAACAATTCCACCAGGTCCAACGAAGACAACACGAAGACGAGGGATGAGATTAGGAGGTTGGAAGATGCCCAGGTGCAACGAATCCGAGCAAAGTTCTCGAAATCCATGGAGCAAAAGGTACCAGTGCCATCAGAGAATACTAACCAAAACCTAAACACGCCCACGGTCATCGATTACGGTAACTGGACCCCTTTGGGAGAAGATGGAAGGGCCTTGAAACTAGAGGATCCAAACCCAAGAACAGAAGAGTACCACAGCTGGAAACCTCTGAGACCAACGTCCAAGACCATCCTGGAGAAAAGGGTTGACTATCCTAGCCATCAATCTGCGGAGTTCAACGACAAGGTCACTCTTTTGCTACCCGTTCAAAACGATCGTGGTCAAAGGAACTTGGAATTGGAAGATCGTTTGCTCGAGAGGAACGATCGGCAAGCGCAGTACACCTTTCTACCACATCAGCCAGCCCGAAATCCTCCAATTCGCACTAACATTGGAGCAAATTTGATGAAGAACAGGGACGCGAAGAATGTGCCACCTGAAGTAGTCGTGCGCTCGGAGATTAACGTAAAGTCAACCCCAAAGAGGGCACCCATGTCCGTTGACAGTGATGGCACGCCGGTGATTCACGGCAAGAGAGTACCAGACGAGCCAATTGATAAGATCCAGACGTGGCGCAATGCTCGTGTGATTAACAATAAATTGATCGTCGACGGTGTGGCAAGTGGTGCTCCTGACTCCGGTACCAGGTACTATTCGGCAGATGGTTTGGCCGAGAGGCAGAGATTCGAGAGGTTCTTCAAGGACGTGAATCGTAGGTAAGTTGAAAATTGGTGATATACGCAGTTCAAAGAATTATCGGATATTGATTTCTCCTGTAAGAATGATAATAGAAAAAGAGAGACTGCCATTTCAAAGATCTAGCATAATACAGAGTATCATGTTCTAAGAGTTAGCAACGCTTGATTGATTGAAATCGTTTTTAGGCACGACCGTAAAGGGAGTGACTTATTTTATCTGGATTCTAACGAATTCTTCCTCAGAATGTCGAACTCTTTGTCACGAATTTTTCTCATTTTTCTGTCTAGTAGATACGGCAGAAATTTCGGAGAAGAGGGGAGAAACGTGTACTTCGAATGGGACCCAAATAATTATAAGAACGAGGCCCTTAAGGCGGAAGTTTACGAGGCAAGAAACGACAATTACAGATCGAATCTTCATAAAAGGATGCTCCATCCAGAAGCCTTCACCACTTATCCTACGTCCCAGCTCTACACTCCTGAAAGTCAGAAGATCGCGGCGGTGGCCTTAAAGACTGGTACTAGGGCACCCGTTCTCCAATACGCCCATCCAGAATTAGGTGTCCAATCGGCCAAGATCCTGAAGAACGAAAAGCGGCGTCCTGAGACCTACCAGGATATACAGCATCCCTACATGGAGCAAAGACAAAAGAAGAAATACGTGTTGAACGATAAGAACATCGTGGACAGTTACACAACCAAGGACTATTACCCGAATCAGCACTTTTACGGCCTTAAGAAGCCCAACGACGCTCCATTCTGGGTGAAAATTTCGGAGAATCTGAAGAATCAATTTTCCACGGGTGTGGAGAAGGTCTCGCAATTTACCAAGCCCGTCTTCGACCCGTTGGTGGAGGCTACGCACAAGATTTCTCAAAATCTGGGTCTATCCAAAGGTAAAGAAGCCCAAGACAAAGTAGGAACGGTAGCTTCCGGTACTAGCATTCTAATCCCAGCCTTGGGATTGGTCGCTTCTGGTGCTGCTCTTGGAATAGGCGCGGTAGCAGTTGGTAGATATCTCGATGTGGACGTGTTAAAGCGTTCTAACGAAGGAGGTAACCTTCAACTAGTCCACGAGAGGGCGTTAGTAGCTCCTGATGCATACCTAAACCAAATGGGTAACCTGGAGAACATGGAAATTCCCAACCAAGGTGAAATAAGCTCAAGGTCACTCGATCGGGTACCCGAGACCTTGTATCTGTTGGAGAACGAAGTACCTGCCAATCGAGAAGGCGCAGAATCAACTGAACACAATGAAGGTGTGCTTCTGGTACTTGAAGAGGATCCAAGGCCATCAGACGGGGTAGAAACTCGTGAGAGCAAACCGATCGTCGAAGAAAGATCCTATGTGGATACCACTGGCGCGAAACCAGTACGAAGAAGAAAGAGGAGTCTGGATTTTCTCGACATCTTCAAGGCCGAGGCAGATGCGAGCAATATCGTGAGGAGCAAACGCTTGCAGAGGAAGGGTGCCGATTCGATCAGCGAGATCGTCGAGATTGATCTTCCGGTTCGAGACGGCAGTATCGGCGTGACCGAACTGCTGATATCGAGGAAAAATCCGACGCCGGGACTTCTGTCGAAGGACGCCGTCAAGGACGGCACGATACTCGTGGTGGAGGATGGCTCGATGCCTGTCAAGGTCACGGGGTCGAGTCTTGAGGAATCGATGGAGGAGAAGAACGCGCTGAAGAACGTGGTGAGAATTATCGAGGAGGTCGAGGAGAGGTCGAACGAGGTCTTCAGGCAGGACTCGTCAGTGAGAGTGGAAAACGAGAGGAGGAGAAGAAGGAGGAGGAGTGTGGTGAGCGACCAGGAGCTCAACGATACCTTGCAAAATCTGGAGAATGCCGAGGTCGCCGAGGTCGCGCATATTAACGGCGATTGGACAAATACGCCCTGTGCCAAAAGGATTTTCTGCGACGCCATGATTCAGAGGGGCCACGACGCTGCGATCTTCATGGAGAAGAAGATGGCCGCGTTGTTGGGACTGTGAGTAATTTGATTTTCGATATTAGTTTATAAAAGATTTGAGCATTGTTTATGCCGGTAATTAGAAAAGTGGACTAACAAAATGGTAGAGAATGATCAATTTCGCATTTTAGTTGTGCAGACCAGAATAATGTCCTTTGTTTAGGGGGATTTTTTTACTTAACCGGTAAAGTCTCTTTGGAATAAAGTAAAAGATAGCAATTTGAAATAATGGTATATTTCAAATAATGAAATTTTTATTTTAGAAATGCGGTGGAATGGAAACTACATTTTGTTCGATATTTAAATGACCCAGTCTTATATGTTTTTTCTTTACTGGAGGTTGTTAAGTGATTTGGCTAAAGCAGTAGATAATGTTATTTCACCTCCCGCGCCTGATTTTATTGCACTATAAAATTGCTATTCACAACAATGTTCCATATTCAACAAGCGCGCCGTCGACGTTGACAAAGTAAATAAGTCACTCCCTTTGCGGTCGTGCCTAAAAATCAGACGCGATAGATTTTTCTATTTAGGATTTGAAGTGGAAAAACGAAAATAAAATGGGAGGTCCGATTTGAAGTTTTGCCGAAGTAGGAGGAAATTGAAATTTACAAACTAGTCTAATTTTATCTTTCACATGATTCCACCTTTCTCGCGATAAGAAATAAAATCTTCTACCCGAAAAGAGTTTCAGTGATGCAGTTAATTCCAGATTCAATCGATCGGACGATCGTTCGTTTATCGGATTCATTGAATCAGCGGATGAAACTATTCGTGTCATTCGGTAATCGGCTTCCGGTCGGTCACCAACGAGAAATCTTAGAGGTGAGCCCGACGAGGGAAACATTTAAAAATCCCGTGAGCTCAACCGACACGAGCGCGCAGAATGTACGGAACTCTACGATAGCGAGACGGCGGATAACTTTCTTTTAGCTTTCGCCCGCGACGTCCTACTGACTGATTCGACTTTTACCTCTTAGCACAGTTTCACAGTTTCGCTCCTCGTACGCTCGTGTTTGCACCTTCTGCATACGATGCAGGCTTGCATGTACAGCTTCGTCCTAGAACATAAAACAAAGATAGATAAATGGAGAATTTAGGAATCTACACAGTAGGTCACAAAAGTAATATTGCCTAGAGCAGTGATGGCTAACCTATGACCCGCGAGTCAGACCTACGCAGACTTTTTAGATGACCCACGCGTTGATTTTTCTAAACTTATCTTTTATATTATAAAAGAAGGAACAGACAATCAAAAACATTCAATAAATAAGGTGTATATATTCGGAGGATTTTCAAAGTGAGAACCAAAAAAAAGTAATCTTTAACCATCTTCCCTTTCCCCTTTTCAAGTCACGCTACTGACTTAGTGAGCACGAGCTAGTACTAAAAAAGATAATGAACAAAATTTGACCTACTTCTTAAAAAGGTTCGCCATCACTAATACAGAATATATTTTCAGATAATGGTATAACGTCTTTCAATATGTTCTGAACTAAGTTTTTCCTTAATACAAATCTTATCGACAAACAATTCCATTTGTACAACGAAAGCTTCAATTTAATTACACTTCTATAAAATTAGAATTACGAAGGTACTTATACGAATAGCATTGATGTATAAATTTATACAACGCAACATTATCCGTTAATATGATTTCCGTTGAAAAAGGGTATCACGTATCTCGATCGATTAGTTCAAAGTGCACGTTTGCCGCTTGATTAGCAGAAATATTTTTTTTAGCATCATCGATAAAATCCTCATCACGCGGTAGGAAAAAAGAAAGAATTGCAAATGATGATTGTCCCTCCAAATTGACCGATTAGATTTGTTCTTTTCATTAATGACAGCTCTCTTCATTACAATCCCATCGTGTGTAAGTGCCTTTCCGTAGTCGCACATTACCGTCTAATACTCGCAATTAACATACTTTCCCGTCGTTGCATGGTCTACACACGCGCGAGACTCCTCGTGAAGAATCGACAAGAAAAACTTGGAACCTGGTCTCATTTCAATCGTCCATGTCCTCTGACAATCTTTTACGCACGACAACGGTGCCTTCTACGCGGTAATTCATTTCAATTGTACCGATTAGCATCAAAGAAGACGAGGGCTGAATGGAAAGGGGAAATACTTCTCTCGCTTCAACATTATTCTTATTCGTCCTAGGTCTATTCTTGTCTAGTATAAATTCCGTTTATGTAAGACCAATTAATTTCCTTTCGTACCAACTAAAGTAATTGCTCGTACAATATCTTCTGAAAAAGGAGGATCTTTGTTCGATCGCTGTCTGAAAAATCTTTTACCTTTACATTATAAAGTTCCTGCCACTTGATCTTTGTCAGCTACGAACATTCGTAATCCAGATTATGACTTTTAGTTAACCTGGTATATTTTCCATCGTAACGCTTCACTGTGCCAAATCGAATCGAATATTCCAAGTGCGATTAATCGTGTTCTCACGTTTACCTCCGACAAATTTCATTTCCTCGCCAAATGACAATTTCACCGGGCAATCCCGTTTCAGCCATCCAATCGTTCTAATTACCGATGACCCGTTCACCGTTCACCATCTCGATACAGATTCCACTATCATCGACGGGTATTACGAGAGCTACCCCATTATGGCTATTAAATCTATCCTAGACTGTTATGGCCACTAACGGCGCGTTTCCTGGAGGCGCACGTAAGGCGCTACGCAATTCATTCGTATCTCCATTATGTCATCCACCGTCCTAGTAGATCTTCCGCATATTTTCGCCTTCGAGGCAATTGAAATTCAAATGAGCCACGGGAGGCATTCTCGTCGAGGAGAGAAAATTTGTCGTATTTCAAAAATTTCCTGGCCCAAAGGGTCACGGACGCGATCATCGAAGCCCGGCACAGGGACAAGTTGGAGAAAGTATTTTGCTTTCGTGAATTAACCCTTTGACTGCTGAATATTCTCGGCCGAAGCACTCCACTTGGACGGCGATCTTAGAGATTGGAAATCGTAGGAAACGAAATACCTTTCGGCTAATCTGAATTCCGTTGATTAAGTATGCAAGACGTAATTGAGATATAATTGTATTTTTTCGCGCTAAATTAAACGATGCAAAAAAATATTTTTCATCATTAATCTTGCTGGTAACGTTTACCGAACGCACATGTGCGTTCATAGCAGTCAAAGGGTTAAAACGATTCGAGTGGAAAATCTTCGATTACGAATTGAGGAAGCGAAGGCGGCCACTTTAGGTGCCAGTGAAAGTTTTTAATTTTCCTTGTTAACGCATCCACGGGTGCGGGTCTGCTTTCCACGTATCCTCGACGGTATCTTACGTACTCTTTAATAAAATAGCGCATGGACGTTATTTTTTCCACGTTGTTAAGGTGAGTCGGAAATTATGTAAAATTATAGGCTCGGACGATAGAGATAGTTGCTAATCGTCGTATTTACTCTCGCATCACTCGGCACCGATTACCGCGGCAATTAAGAGCGTGCCGATGATTGGCCGGTATGATTCATCCCTTCTCTCTTTCGAGACTGGCCAACACGCGCGAGAACAAAAAAATTGTAGAGAAAAAAAAAAAGAATCGAGCTGGCACGAGACTTCGTCGAGCGAGATGATTTTCACTCGAGGCACCAATCCGCTCTCTAATCCCGTGCCACTAATTAAGAGCGGTACGGTATCGATGATTGGCCTTGGTGGTCACACCTGATCGCGGACGCTCTCTCGAAGATGGAGGTGAAGAAGAAGAAGAACGAGGAAAGACGATGGACGAAGAGAAAGAGAAGGACGAGGAGAGAGGGTCCCGAATTCTCTCGCGAGCGTCTCGCTTTCTAACGCTTCGCAGAGAACTTAGATTTTACCATCTCGAGTTCTCGGCTCTTCTAAATCACTTGCTTCTCTCTTTCCGCAGGATCCAGCCGGATGCGGCGGTCCAGGTGTCGAACCACTTCCAGGAGGTGATGGAGGCTGTGAGAAGGCACGATTGTTCGAGCTTCTTGTGCCCCCAGGCCAGACCGGGCAACGTCTTCTTCTAATTCTCGTTTCCAATCCTAACGTCTGGTCCAGTCAGCGTGGTCGTCCTCACTGTTCTCCCGATAGTAGAGGGCGCGTCGCAAACACGAGGATTCCCGTTCACAGGAATCTTACTAACATTATTATTATTATTAATATTATTATTACTATTATTGTTCCTCGAGTCGTCTCTCGCGAGCACGCCACGAGTCGGCCTTTCGTGCCGATCTGTAAATAGCAGCCATTTGAAGGAGATTCTTATTTAATGTCGCACTCCCCCCTCGCATTTCCAATTTAACCTGTTAACTGTGCCTGACGAGGGTACGAGATGTCAGACGTCAAATTAAACTTGGTGTTTGTCAACTCGCGTTTCGCGCATTTAAGTTCTCTCGTTTGTTGCTTTTTCTTTATCGACGAGAAAGCAGTCAACGGAAACAGTAGCAACTGTCTCAGACCTTAAGTAACCCCTTTTGTCTGAGAAAGGTCTGTAATAGGCAAGATAATGTATCAGCAAAGAGATATCGTTGATGTAAACGAGGAAAGGTTTCATCGATAGTTTATTGTGAATATTAATATGACGTGGGTTTTACAATGGTCTTTATGTTAACACTTTGCACTTGAAGCTTCTTTCGGAAATTTCTTTCGATTTCAAAATGTACTTGCGAGGAAAAAATATTTTATTATACGGTTTTGGAAAGATCTTGAGTTAAGCTAAAAGCATGTTATAAAAAAATAGGGAATTAAGGGATTGACGGTGATCTTCCCGTGACCTTTAAATGACTCCCCAAGTCAAATCGTTGCGACCAGCTGACAGCTCCTTTCAAGCCATACAACTTTTGATTGTTTCATTTAACGCACCGTTTCGGTGATATTTCAGTGCATTATATGAAATGGGACACCCTGTGTAAGAGAATATCAAATATATCATTTTATATTTCGGAAGGTTATGTATATACTTCCAGTTTCAAAAGAACTCAAACGCAGACGAATATAGCCGTTGCTCGACGTATCGCATCAACCGAAATGGTGACCGGTGGTACTGTTCAAGTTGTTGCAACAAAGTAACTGGTGACGAAGAGGCATCTCTCGAGTGCAAAGGGTTAATATTTTGATAATCACAATCTTTGCAATGGGTATAAGATACTAAAGAATGTTAACGTAGACTTCCAAACGGCAGCGACAGACTCCGCTGGCTTACCGATACAGACTTCCTGTTTGAGAAACCCTCCACAGTGTTTCGTTTTATTCGTAAGCTTTTCACGATCCTTTGTCACGACGAGTTTAGTCGACGACTATTCTCGTGTAATTTCTCACATTCTCATCGCACAGTTAACAGGTTAAGGTAACACCCGAAGACGCGCGGGACAAAGCAGGGTCAGTCAAGAAGGATCCTTCGTCAAGGAGATCCGTGACGTGCTCTCTGAAGTACTCGGCACGTGAAACGATCCGATCAGGATCTCTCTCGATCCCGGTGGAAAGTTCACATTGAATGTGAGGATCGGGACAAACTCGAGTTTCGCGTGGGATCGAGAAAGATCAAAGAGGCTCGGCTCGCGGATCGCCAATCCTTAAGCGGGTACGCGCGTGGCATTCGCGTGCGTCCCTCTTCCACACATGACCAAACAATTCTACAGGAGAAAGGATCCAGGAGCGAATAATTTATTTTCCTCTTCACGTTTCTATACCGCGCGTCCAGCACATCCAACTTATGCGCGTACCAAATTAGCGATTAATTTTAGTTCTACCTTTTCCCTCTTTCTCACTCCCCTATTCTTTCTCGCATTCTTCCTTCTCTTTTCCTCTGTAATTCACCCGTTAGCGCAGTAAGAGATCGCGGAGAGCGTAATTATAATATAAATGAATATGTGTATATTGAGAATTGAGCGTGTAAGTTTTAGAGGATAATATATATTTTTCACGTTGATCCTTTCCGCGTTGTTCGCCATTTTCTTCAACGATGCCTATCCTTCGGCTTCGAGAACCGTTAGTTATTCTTGAAGTATCGCAAGTGTGTGGTTAAGAAAAGCGTGAAAGCAGAGGTGAGTCACCGGTTCGGCTACCGCGACGAGTCGCATTTGGGCATGAGAAAGTAATCGGGCCTGTCCAATTAGCACAATTACTGGGAGAGGTGAGGAGGTAGCGGTGATTTGAAATCTTGTCGAATGCCCGCGGACACGAGTTTTCCGCGTAATTGTAAATTCTTGCGTGACGCCGAGAGTGAAAAGAACATTACGCTCGGACGTAAGAAGCGGGAAGTTCGAGACTGATTGGAGAATGAGATTCGTTCGATCGAACGTAGAAAAGCAACGTATTGTCGCTGAAGTATTAAAAGATTCTCAAATGAATTAATTAAATAAGCTCCATTTTGTGAACGGTGGACGATGATGATGAGCAAAGTTTCGTGACAGCTAATTGGTATATAGTATGAGATCTTTCTGCTAAATTTCGTTGCAATCCGTTTGGCCGACGGTTTTGGCAGTGGTGAATGCACAAGTCGCACTAGCTTTGCGGTCGTAATAAAAAGTATATTAATTGACGTCTGATATAACTTAACACTTATTAGGCAATCGCGCGCGCTATGGCAAACTATACGCTTTCCATCGCGCCCGGTCAAGCCAAAATGTACGCTGCACCACCGCGCATTTTTTTTTTTTTCTTTTTACGTAACACTACCAAATTAACACTACTAAACCAGTGGATTTTAGTATATACAGTTAAACCTATTAAAAAAAATATCGTGTAATTATCTGTTATTATCACTTATTTGTGACACGCGCTACGGCTAAAGTTCACAGTTAGCCGTAGACAACTTTGTGTCACAAATAAGTGATAATAACAGAAAAAGGAGAACTCGTTGCTAAGTTCAAAGTGGGAGAACTCCCCGTTCCGTCATGCAGCGACATACTTCAAAGCGGGGAGATCATCCCTTGCGGTTGGCTAAGTCTTAAGGTAGCAACATTTGTACTCGTTAAATTTCTCTACGCTATTCCCTTAAAAAATACTAACGGTCCTATTAATTCTGACCAAGAAAACTTTAATTTGGCATTAAAAACGAACAAAAAGAAAGATAAAAAAAACGAAGAAAGAATACAGCACGATTTTATTATTGCGTTTCGTCGCCACCGAGAGATCGTTCGATTTCTTGTTACAATTTTTCCTCGTCGAACTAACGAAAGTTTTCCATAAGTAGTGGCAGCCCTTAGATGGAACATCTTCTATATGTCAGCTGCCTTCCAACGACAAGGTCTGCACCGCTTTGAGCATGCGCGAAGGTCGAAAAGGGTGGAAAGCGCTGTCGGTAGATGATGCGGAGGACACGGTGGTAGTCGCAGTTGAGCTCCAAGTTGCGTGGGTGGCGTGTCGATGGATACTGATCGAGGTATAGCGTCGCTAATCGATTTAATTAATTTAATTGCAATGCAGGATCGAAACGTAGAAGCGAGTGTACTCAATCAACAAATAGAGAAAGCAATAGTCGGAAGAAATAATAATTGTTAGTTTCAGTGATAAGCGACGATTAATTCGTAAATCTTAGATCAAGTGAAAGTATGCGCGTGACTTCGGTGATTGTTCTCGCCGAAAACGAAGCGAGAAAGGAATTAGGAGGAAATTCGTGAAAAATTAATCCGCGCGAATATTCTCTAGACGTGAGGCTAGCGATCGGTTGGAATCGCATGAACATGCGCGTCCTTGGTATTTGGCCGGACCCGGTACCCGAAAAGTGTTGCACCCCATTCTCGAAGTATCGCTTCCTCATCCCTGGATTCTTCATGCTCGGCTTCATAGTCTGCCCGCAATCCGCCAATCTCCTGATAATTTGGGGGGACATCGATCTGATGACTGAGAACCTTGCCACGGCTAACATTCCGATCTTCAATGCTTTCGTCAAATTGATTTGTCTCTGGTACCACAAAGAAGGTATCGGGAATTTACGTTACGGTGCTGTCGCACATTCAATATGTGAGATATTTCGTGAAATTTTTTCTCGTTGAATATCGAGTGTCCTGACACACAGTTGAGTTTCGGCTATCGAAGTATCGCACAAAAAGTGTGCTGTACCGATTGGTACTACTTTCAAACAATTTGTTTTTAGTAATTATATTGAAAATAGTTTGTGGACTTTGTCTTAATTTGATAATTGCTCTGAAGTTCTGAATATTTTCTATTGAGAAATGAGAGAATTTCGATAAACAAGGGAAACACTGAATAAATATGCATAAAAGGCTTATCCGATAATGACCGATGTCGAGTTATGCGGTAGAATTTGGGTTGAAGCCGATAATATTTTTCGGAAAACACTGGGGCAAACACCGGCTATACGGGGAAAAATTCATAAATCAGGTTACACATCCTCCTCAATTTTCACAAAAATTTAAGATAAATTTTTAAATGTACATAGACGAAAGTTCACCATTAGCGAATCTACTTTTAACAGCGATATTAGAAAGCGTATTGCTTAGTGACACTAAGTTTCGTGGCTACTTAATCGCATTATCGGTGACGACAATGTTTCCTTAAAACAAATCAGTTCTCCCACATACTTTAGTATAAACCTAACAAATAGCCTTAGCGTGATATTTAATGGTAGAGGTATTTTACGTAGCAGTTAATGTTTAAACATACATGCGCGTATGTCAATTAGCTGTATGTACCCAAAAATTCCTTCTATTCCCACAAAATACATTATTTACTTCGTCCAAGCCCTGAAACCACTTCTGGGCTCTCTCATGGAGGACTGGAAGTCCGGAAAGAGCGAGAAGGAACGATCGACAATGGTGAAAGGTGCGATGCTGGCCAGAAGAATTTCCATAGGGTGCATGGTGGTGACGCAGACCATGGTGACTTTGTACTTCATCTTTCGAATTCTCACGCTCTCGCACGTGGACAGGAAGTCCTCCGCGCCCGATCGCGTGCTGCTTTACCCCGCCTACTTCCCATTCGACGCAAGGAACAGCCCAATCTTCGAATTGACCTGCTTCGGGCAGATCGTGTCGGCGTACTGTGCCTCAGTCACTTACACCAGCATCGATAGCTTCATCTCAATGCTGGTGTTGCACGTATGCGGACAATTCTCAAATCTGCGGGACACCCTGCAGAGTCTTTTCGACGAGGTGGTGCGGACTAGAAGTTACGAGAAGTTCAGGCAGTCTCTGGCCAAGGTTGTCAAAAGACACGAGCATTTGAACTGGTCAGTGCCATGTCTCTTTCCATTCCACATTAACACGCGATTATAGGCTTCTGACAAAACACATTCGATGCATCTTCCGCCATCGCCAGATTTATTTAAAAACATTTATTTTCAATTCGTTCGATCGCTACTTTTTTCTCTGCACCCATATTCGATTTCGCAATCTACTCCGCGACATATCGACGCTGTCAATGAGTCTAAAGTTTGAAATTTCCACAAAATCGAGGACAGTTTCCTCGCTCGATGTTTCAAGGTTCGCCAAAACCATCGAGGAGTGTTTCAATGCGATGCTCCTTGCCCAGATGCTCTTCTGCACGATTCAGTTGTGCTTTCAAGGATTTCAGGCTTTCAGGGTACTTTCTTTATTTTTTATAATCACTCTTCGTTACCTATGGTCACACCTTTTATTCGTAAAATTAACGAAAACAGAACTATACAATGAATGCTATTTTCAGGCGACTCAGGGCGGTGATGAACAAGCTACTTTCAAATTAATTTTCTTGGCCTCCTACGTAGGTTTCATTTTGGTACATCTTTACATTTATTGCTACATAGGGGAGATGCTTCTCGTTCAGGTATGTACAGGGTGTCTCAGACCACCCATACAATCTCTCGTGGGGACATAGAGCGGCTTGTGCTGAACATAAAAGTCCTGTACCGTTTTGCGATAATCACAATATTTATTGAGTTATTAATTGTTAAAGATCAAAGGAAAGGGCGTCCGCCAAAATAGCAGCGGGAGAAGCGATGGAGTCTCTGCGAGCTGTAGGACGGCCCAGTTTACCTACAAACAAATGCCGGGTGCGGTAAGGGGAAGAATAACGAAAAAGAAGCCGGCCGTGCAGCGGTGTCTCAGCCTACCCCTTACCGCGTCCCGCGTTTGTTTGTAGGTAAACTGGGCCGTCCTACAGCTCGCAGAGGCACCAGCGCTCCCCCCGCTGCTATTTTGGCGGACGCCCTTTCCTTTGATCTTTAACAATTAATAACTCGATAAATATTGCGAATATTGAATAATGGTCCCGGACTTTTGTGTTTATATTAAGCCGCTCTACGTCCCCACGAGAGATTGTATGGGTGGTCTGAGACACCCTGTATATTTCTATTCTCCTTGCAATGTTACACGAGCAGTTTTCAGAGTTCCGGAATGAGCCAATCGGCGTACAAAGGTAAATGGTACAATGGGTCATCCAGGGAGGCCAGGGATCTTTTAATTATCATGTTCACGTCGAAGAGGCCCCTTCGTTTGACTGCAGGAAAATTCGGCACTTTTTCCTTGGAAATGTTCAGCAGTGTGAGTGGCAAATTCTCGTCAGATACTTTTGATTTTTCTTTGCGTAATGTGTGTCTGTAACTGTGAAACAGACATCTAATATGGGAAAAATATCAATCAATTTAAGGCGGTGGTGAACTTACTATGTTTATATTAATCGCCCAATAAGCACAATTTTATACAATCATTATACATATAATTTCAGATTTTGCGAACTTCTATGGGTTATTTGTCTGTCTTGATAACGGTGACCAATTGATTGACTAATATATTTCAAAAGTATATTATTAGAAACTTTTTCAAGAGTATTATTATTTTACATTTAATGACAAAGTTAAATAATTAAAAATACGTTGGTCATAAAACTCGGACTGAAGTGATCTATTTTTAAATTAATCAGGTGCCTACTCTCCTCTATAATCAAATATTTAAGCTCACATGTATATTTAACTTTAAATCCAATTTTTCCTGCAGATTCACTTACGGTCGATGCTAAAACATACGTTTTTATCTCATTTTTACGTCTAATATTCCGTACCTTGTACATAATTGACTTTTCTCATCGACTCTCGATAACGCATTTTTCATTAAAGACATATTCACGATAGGTGCTAGCGGAATAAGTTACCGACTGCCGAGACTTCGTTCAATCGATAGAGATTATACGTTATAATTAGATCTCTATGGAAATTATTAAAAAAAGATGACCGTTTAATTTATTAAGAATCACAGCGATTCGTCAAAACAACGAAGTTCGTCGAATATTGGAAATTAATTAAATCCTTCGTAAAAAAGAAAAAATAATAAGTAATTCCGTTTCTAAAGGGATGTGGTACGAGATATACTTTACACGCGCTCAATAATAGGACATTCTAACAAACCCCTTACATTGTCTCCTACACGGAAGACACGTAACACGATTCGCTCACGCAAGGGGTGGAAGTGGCACTGGAATCATCCCCCACGTGCCTCGAGCATGCGCCCTCGTACTCCTAAACTACAACGCATCGGTCGTGGGGTCAGAAACTTCAGGAGACTCGAAGAGTGCAGAAGCTACCGCGTCGGATTGATCGTTCATCTGTGCGAGTCGTTATGGATCCAGGTAAAATTGTCGACAAAAATTCATGGACCAAGTGGAATTTTGAAGAGACCATTTCTACGTGCAGATTTAAAAATGGCTGTCGGCTGGAACCGACGGAACCTTCAACTTCTCGGGGTCTGGCCCGATCCAACGGTGGACAGTAGCCAAGAACGTTTCACGCAGTTCCGATTTCTCATTCCCGGTCTCTTCATGCTGGGTTTCATATGCGGTCCTCAATCCGCGAATCTCATTCTGATATGGGGAGATGTCGACTTGATGACAGAGAATCTCGCCACGGCCAACATACCAATCATGAACGCCTTTATGAAGATGTTCCTTTTGTGGTACCACAGGGAAGGTATAGTGTCTCGTGAAGGATAATAGAAATTTGACCTGTTGTTCTGGTACCATAGTGTTCTGAACCTTGTTTGTCTTGTAGCAACAATAAGTGATCAACGCGCGTACAACTTCGTAAGTTGTTTATACAGACGACTAGAAAATGTTTCATGCAAAATGGAAGATATTCGGTAACCCTTGACAAATTTCTTTAGCTGGCCCATTGAAAAGTTCGTAATTTTTAAATTTGACAAAATGCCGCGTACAAGGAGTGGAACTTGTACCACAGGTTTACAACCGCTTAAATTTATTCAATTCAAGATTACTCTTATAATTTGTCGATTGTTACGAATTTTAAGCTCTCAAGCCACTTCTTAGTTCCGTGATGACCGACTGGAGGGACTGCAAGAAGAAGGAACAGAGACGCGTAATGCTGAAGCATGCCCTACTCTCCAGAAAGATATCAATAGGTTGTTTGGCCTTGACGCAAACCATGGTGACCTTGTATTTGGTGCTCAGAGTGATCACAGTCTTTCGATTGGACAGAGAGCGGACCAATCCAGACAGGCTCGCTCTTTATCCTGCTTTCTTTCCTTACAACATTAGGAAAAGCCCCGCTTTCGAGTTGACATGCGTTGCACAAATTCTCTCAGCTTACTGTGCTGCTCTTTCTTACACGGGAGTCGACAGTTTCATTTCGATGCTGGTGTTCCACGTGTGCGGACAATTTGCGAATCTTCAACAGATGCTGAGGAACTTGTTCGACGAGAGTTTGGAGCCGATGGCGCGTGAGAGAACGCACGAGGTGTTGGTAAAGATCGTTAAGCGACACGAGCATCTTAGCTGGTCAGTGAGTTTCTGTCGAGTCTTTGGAATTTTATCGTTTTTTGAAATTTCTCACTCCCAAGGTTTGCTAAAACGATCGAAGATTGCTTCAATGGCTTGCTTCTCGCGCAAATGCTAGCGTGTACCGTACAGTTGTGCTTTCAAGGATATCAGACTTTCCAGGTAAATTCGGCTTGTGACGATAATCTTTACGTATAAATGCGTACGGAAGAGTGATGTGATAACTTTTGGATGGTCGTGAGGATTGAATGTGCCGCGTGTCGCGGCAGTCGGTAAGGAGAGACACGCAGAGAGGAAGATGGGAGAAACAGGTAACGTGTTAGGAGACAGGACAATCGAGCTCGAAAAGTTGCCAAAGATACATTGTCAATACCATTTACATATAGCGGAGAGCTCGAAATGCCGAAATACGCAAGATTGGACTAAATCGAAGAAAGAATCCCGATTGTGTCCAAGTTAACTGACAACGAAGGTCTGTTAGACTTTATAGTCAGTTCAGTCAGCTCTCTCTGTCTCCCACGGCTGTTCTATAATATTGATAATCATTTACATTCATCATATGTATATTTATTAACGTATGCGCCTGCGCGCGCGCGCGTGTGTGTGTGTATTATACGCGTTTCTCCGTGTTGATTGATACGGCCCTATACACCGCTTTTATTTATATGTCTGACCGGTAATTTATTCAGTTTTTATATTATTGTATTAATTATTGTTTTATGTAACGGAGTAAGTGGGTCGATTTCAGATTTTAATTAATTGACGAGGTATTTTAATAAAGAGACGACACCCCTAACGCGAGAAGAAATTCTAATAATATTGCGTTACACGGTTTCAGGTTCTTACGCAAGAGGAGGATGCGCAATTGCCTACTTTTCAGTTGATCTTTTTGGGAGTCTTCGTGGTGTTCGTCATGGTGCATCTTTACATGTATTGTTACGTAGGTGACATGCTTATAGTCCAGGTGAGAGTTTTAAAGGTATTTCTTATACGATTGAAACACAAATTTATTAATGTTACGTGAATATAAAAAAAGCTATGATGAAATTTTCGATATCATTAGTTTATAAATAAACACGCAGAGTGCTAGGATGGGTGACTCTGCTTATCAATCCAAGTGGTACACTGCCCCGCCCAAGGAATCCGAGGATCTGATGATTGTTATGCTAATGTCAAAAATGCCGCTTCGCCTTACAGCAGGGAAATTTAGCACATTCTCCTTGGAGACGTTCAGCACGGTAAAGCGTCTAAACGTTAAAAAAAACACAGTTAATTCTTAAGCATACACGGTTCAATTTTCAAATTGTTTAAGTTTGGTAGTTTATGGCGTATTTCGATATTCTGTACTTCATGTGTCATAGAACACTCTATTATTTATGTGGAAGCCTATAAAGCTTGTCCATAGTTATTTATCAGTATCAGCGTAGAGCGTGATAAAAAAATTAAATTTTATATGAAATCGGTTTCTTACTACTCACAGTTCCAATTTCAAAATAGTGAAACAACTATTGCTTTTTAGTTATGTGCGCAGAGGTGTCTGTTGAATAAATGCAATAATAAAAAGGCCGATCTGTTTACGAATACATTTTCCTAACATGTAAACTGCCGGAAAATTTGACCGTGCATGGACAAGTTTCAACAAGCACTCTTTTCTCTCGTAATATTCACTTCCTTGTTACAGATTCTAAAAACTTCCATGGGCTATTTATCTGTATTACTCACCGTCACAAGTCATTAAAACTTTTTTTCAACCAAGTACATTGGTCAATTATTACAGAGAGTAATATAGTTTTTTTTAGTACGAACAAATTGTACTAACTCAGTTTCAAGTAATATTTCTGCACTTGTATCTAAGCGTAGTCCGTAACGACTCCTTTGAAATTTGGAAATATATATTTTGCAATGCATATTAAACTGTACTGATTCAAAGACGATGTACTTTCCTTTGTGGGATTTTTTCTTTACATATTTTGAAACTTTGATACCCTTTTGAAACACTTCTCATCATTTAAATCTCATTTTGTAAACTTAAGTTTAGTTTTAAGATCCATATCAAGAAAAACTTGTTGGAGGCCCCAGAATATTTCTTACATCGGAAGGGTCACTAGGACAGTCCGTCCATCCTGCTTTCTGGGCAACTGTTGGCACGTACTGTCCAATTTCGCTTCGACGTATATCCAGTATTTAGAGCGAGCTAACATTATTATTGCATATGTAATACAATGTTTCTATGCGTCAAGTATGTTAAAATGTTTTATTTGAAAAATAGTTTCTAAATCATGACAAAATTCGAACTAATTTTTTTAATAACTCGCTGACCAACACATAAATAGAAAGCATTGACATTAATAGTCGAGTATAGGTGAAATTGCGAAACTTTCTGCTCGGTAGGGCAATTCTGAGGAATTACCGACAGTCGGATACACGACAAAGAGGGGAGAAATAAAAATAACGCGAACGCGCGATTATAAGTCGACAGACAGTGCAGTGGCATGGTTGAAACTTTGTTGTGACATTGGCGCACTTTCCACGAGGTGGTGACACGTTGCAGCAAGGGAAGGGCTGGAGCATGCGTCCCTCCGCAAGTCTGGGGAGACTCTAGGATATCCTGTGGTCAGTAGCTTGTCCCTCGTGCGAGGAGAAAGTTGTATCGATGGATACTAAAGAAGGTAATAGGCAATAAAACGTTATTAGGTGATTTTTCAACGAATTAATTTTTACGGGCGTGGAGAAGGAACGACTTAAGTGGCGTTCTTCTCTTTTTCAAAGTGTAAAGGCGAAAATACTTAATAAACTCGTAAAATATTTCTTATTTAATTTAATCGTGTCCTCTAATCGTGTAATCTTTTAACGCGAGTGTGTTCTCCACTCAGATGTAAAATATGCCATCGGCTGGAGTCGGGTGAATCTACAAATTTTCGGTATCTGGCCCGAGCCGTTGGCCTCGGAAGACGACCGCTTCGCGAACTATCGTTACGTATTCGCCAATCTTCTTACCACGTGCTTCCTCTTAGTTCCGCAACTCATAAATCTCGTGAGAATTTGGGGAGACATCGACCTGATGACCGAAAATCTCGCAATGGCCAACATACCGGTTATTAATACTCTTATGAAGATGTTCATCATTTGGTACCACAAAGAAGGTAAGAGAGTAAACGTGCTCCTCGCGGTGTGATTCGCTTCGTGAGTTGTTAAAATAAAATTAAAGAAAAAAAATGGTTTGAAAGTATAAAACTTTCGGCTACAAATGATAATAAGTGGAATTCATCGAAGATCTTCGACCACTCATGGGCTCCTTCGTGGAAGACTGGCGAAACTGCAGATCGCTGGATGATTTGCACACAATGCAAAGGAGCGCTCGGATAGCGAGGAAAATTTCAATTGGCTGCGCGGTCCTCACGCAAACGATGGTCACGATATTTTTATCTCTTCGAGTGGCAGCTGCCATTCAACTTGATAGGAACCAAACCACCCCGGACAGGATGGTACCCTATACGGCCTATTATCCCTACGATACGAGAAAGAGTCCCGCCTTCGAGCTGACTGTCTTCGCGCAAGCTGTGACGGCCTATTATGACGGGGCATGTTACACCGGTGTGGACGGTTTTATCTCGATGTTGATGTTCCACACTTGCAGTCAGTTCGCGAATCTTCGACGTGCCTTGACGCAATTGTTCGACGGGAACGCAAATGCGAAGCCACGCGAGGATTTCCGGGAGAAATTGAGGTGGATCGTTAAGCGACACGATCATCTTAACTGGTCAGTGTTATCTGTGCGTGACAAAGGATGCTCGAAGTAGTAAAAGATTTGGTTTGTGAACGTAACAAAATTCATTCTCGAAGGTTCGCCAAGTCGGTGGAAAAATGCTGCAACATCTTACTTTTTGGGCAAATGCTGGCGTGCACGCTGCAGTTCTGCGTTCAAGGATACCAAGCTTATCGAGTGAGATAAATACGTTTGTTGTGTTTGCAAAACTCAATTGATATTCCGCGGCAGGATCGTGTGGACTGATTTTAGGCAATTCAATCCTCAGAGGGGATACCAATTCTTGAACTGCTATTTTTCACCTTTTTCGTTTGCTTCGTTGGAACACATTTGTTTCTATACTGTTACGTGGGGGAAATGCTCATTATTCAGGTGCGAACATTTTCTTTTATGACTAATAAGTTTCTTATGGCTTCACCCTAACCCTAATATCTCGTAGAGTGCTAGAATTTCGCGAATTTGTAATATTTTTCAGAGCACTGGATTGAGTCGTTCCGCCTACGAATCGAAATGGTACGATGTGCCGGCTAAAGAGGCTGAAGCTCTTTTAATTATAATGATGCGGACCACTACGCCCCTCCGTTTGACTGCTGGAAAATTCGGCACCTTCTCTTTAGATATGTTTAGCAGCGTGAGTAGTTTATGTTGCGCGATAACGAAATTGCTTTGGCGTATTTTCGTAAGATAGAAAAGAACATTATAACGTGAAAAATAATATCTTACTTTTGCCGCATCATTTCAGATTTTGAGGACATCCATAGGTTACATATCTGTATTACTTACAGTGACTAACCATGTCGCTTGATTATTTGAAGCAACCGAATCAGCATCTGCAAAGTGCAAATAAATCGTATCTGTTTGTAAATAATCGTTGCTCAGTAGTAAAGACAGCTATTGTACCTACAATTGTGCATTTATACGTGTCGTTATGTTGTCTCTCTACATATATGCTACAGAACATAATAATACTGCGATACGCAGGGTGTCCCGCCTAACGGTTGCCGCTATTTTTAGAGGACTTCCCTCGATCTGACGAGGAAATCTATTTCGCGGTGGCTACCAAACGCAATAATAAAAAAACGTCTCGTCTTTTTATTTTCTGCTAAATTAAACTCATCTTACAATTAGTCAGGAAGCATATACCGTTAGAATTTTTGTTAGAAAAGAACGTAGAAAAAGTCGCTACAATTGAATGAATATAAATGTTGCCACCCTCACTCTTTGGAGTTAATCGGGTTAAAACCTGTCCCACTTTTTGACGTGCGTAGTAAATACAATGAGTGCGAAACGTACATTTTTGACGGCGTAGAACCGCGGTCATGTCTTACGGTAAACCATTCGATCATATAAAATACGTGCTTGCTAGTGCATGATTTCTCACGCTCTTTTACCTGTGACCTTGCTTCACCTTGAATTGTTTTACGGACATCCCTACAGTTCGCGGAAATTGAGTTTTTAAATAAAATTGTTGTTCTTTATAGTGATAAAGAAAATTATAATTAGGGGGCAAACGATGGGGACAGTTAAGCTTCGCTTAATCGCCAACCTCCTCCAGATGGCCAGGTGCTCGTGCTTGGCGCTCGCTTTACCGGATGCAGAAAAGTTTCGCTTTTCTGTAATAGGGATCATCGCAAGTGAAGCATTTCTGCGGTAAGCGTAAGTAGAATTCGGCGTTCGTGCTAGGACAAGAGGTTCTGAGAAAAGTTTTGAAATATTTAAGTGACTTTTCAACCGCATAATTACGCGTATATCTCGGATTTTGTTTGGTTTATGTTCGTAATATCGAATAAATAAATAAATGAAGAATTCAAATACACGCCATTTCAAAACGATTGTAAAATATTTGTCAAATCATGAAAAAAATTCAAACTATGTATTTTTATAACCCGCTGACCGATAGATAAATAGACAAAAAATGACATTCGTTATCGAGTACACTTGAAATTGCGAAACTTTCTGTTCGGTAGGGCTACTCAGAAGAGTTACCGACTGTTGGGTGCACGACAATGCGAGGAGAAATAAAAATAAAGCGAACACGCGATTATAAGTCGACGGACAGTGCAGTGGCATGGTTGAAACTTTGTTGCGAGTTGGTTCACTTTCCACGAGGTGGTGACACGCTAGAGTAAGGGGAAGGGCTGGAGCATGCGTCCCTACGCAAGTCTGGACAGAGTCTAGAGGTGTCCTGGTTAGTAGTTTGTTCCTCGCGCGAGGAGAAAGTCGTATCGATGGATACCAAGGAAGGTAATGGGCGATAAAAAGTTATCAAGAGATTTTCTCAAATCTTTCCCGACGAATTGATTTTTAAGGACAGGGAGAAGAAACAATTTAAGTGGCTTTCTTCCTTTTTAACATATAAGGTTGAAAATATCAAAATAAGATGAAACATTGAATAACATCAAAAAATATTCGCTACTTAATTTGATCGTGTCCTTTAGTAGTCTAACGCGAAATGTGTTCTCCATTCAGATGTAAAATATGCCATCAGCTGGAGTCGGGTGAATCTACAAATATTCGGAATCTGGCCCGAGCCTTTGGCCTCGCAAGACGATCGCTTCGCGAAC
This sequence comes from Tiphia femorata, assembly GCA_944319695.1. Taxonomy (NCBI): domain Eukaryota; kingdom Metazoa; phylum Arthropoda; class Insecta; order Hymenoptera; family Tiphiidae; genus Tiphia; species Tiphia femorata. The sequence continues at coordinate 12,401,047 of OX090902.1, forward strand.
TATCGTTTTGTATTCGCTAATCTTCTGATCACGTGCTTCCTCTTAGTCCCGCAACTCATAAATCTCGTGAGAATTTGGGGAGATGTCGACCTGATGACCGAAAATCTTGCGATGGCTAACATACCCGTTGTTAATTCCCTTATGAAGATGTTCTTCCTTTGGCATCACAAAGAAGGTAAGAGATTCGGTGTGTTCCCCACCGTTGAAGGCATAAAACATCGGGCTTCCAATGGTAACAAGTGGATTTTATCGAAGATCTTCGACCACTCATGTGCTCGTTCATGGAGGACTGGCGAAGCTGCAAATCGCTGGATGATTTGTACACAATGCAAAGGAGCGCTCGGATAGCGAGGAAAATTTCAATTGGCTGCGCGGTCCTCACGCAAACGATGGTCACGATATTTTTGTCTCTTCGAGTGGCAGCTGCCATTCAACTTGACAGGAACCAAACTACCCCGGACAGGATGGTACCCTATACGGCCTATTATCCCTACGATACAAGAAAGAGTCCCGCCTTCGAGCTGACTGTCTTCGCGCAAACTGTGTCGGCCTACTGTGACGGAGCATGTTACACCGGAGTGGACGGTTTTATCTCGATGTTGATGTTCCACACTTGCGGTCAGTTCGCGAATCTTCGACGTTCCTTGGCGCAATTGTTCGATGGAAACGCAAGTGCGAAGCCACGCGATGATTTTCAGGAGAAATTGAGGTGGATCGTTAAGCGACACGATCATCTTAACTGGTCAGTGTTATCTGTGTGTGACAAAGGATGCTCGAAGTAGTAAAATATTTGGTTTGCGAACGAAACAAAATTCATTCTCGAAGGTTCGCCAAGTCGGTGGAAAAATGCTGCAACATCTTACTTTTTGGGCAAATGCTGGCGTGCACGATGCAGTTCTGCGTTCAAGGATACCAAGCTTATCGAGTGAGATAAATACGTTCGTTGTGTTTGTAAAACTCAATTGATATTCCGCGGCAGGGTCGTGTGGAATGATTTTAGGCAATTCAATCCTCAGAGGGAATACCAATTCTTCAACCGCTATTTTTCACCTTTTTCGTTTTATTCGTCGGAGTACATTTGTTTCTGTACTGTTACGTCGGTGAAATGCTCATTATCCAGGTGCGAACATTTTCTCTTATGACTAATATCTCGTAGAGGAGTAGAATTTTGCCAATTCGTAATTATTTCAGAGCACTGGATTGAGTCGTTCCGCCTACGAGTCGAAATGGTACGATGTGCCAGCTAAAGAGGCTGACACGCTTTTAATAATAATGATGCGAACCACTACGCCGCTACGTTTGACTGCTGGCAAATTTGGCACCTTCTCTTTAGAAATGTTTAGCAGCGTGAGTACATTATTGCTTTGCCATATTTCCATAAAAGAAGAAATCAACTTTATAAGTGGAAAGTAATATTTTACCCTTTCGGGACCATTTCAGATTTTGAGGACGTCCATAGGCTACATGTCTGTGTTGCTGACAGTGACTAATCATATCGCTTGATTAATACTTCGAAGGAATCGAATCAACATCTGCAAAATGCAAATAAATTGTATCGGTTTGTAAATAATCGTTGCTCAGTAGTAAAGAGAACTATTGTACATACAATTGTTCATTTACACATGTCGTTCCGTACATTACTCTATATAGGTCTAACGTTCCTGTAAAAGCTTAATATGCTTGTATCGAGTAATAAGAAGTCTACACTCTACCATCAGTAATAATAACATATTGCACTCCCGGTCTCTCTCTGGCAATGTTTCGGCATATGGCACAAATAACTCCTTTTATTTTTGAGTCCACCTTATTTTTCTCAAATAAAGCCATATGTTTTCTACTGAATGCCGAGTCACCACAGGCCAATCGGCCCAAAACGTTTGACGTAAGCAGCAAATACCGCGGAGAATTGTGCTTCCTTGGGAGTATGTACACGAGTGGTGCTTAAGCCGGTATAAACTTTTTAAATTGCCATAAAATGTATTAGTGCGTAAATGTCCTAACGCTCATGATAAAACTGGGAAAGACTTACAGACCGTACAGGAATGTTGGTATACATACATAAAGGTGGGAATTATACTGTGGAATGCAAAGTTACCCTCATGTGTAGTACGTTCATATTCCGTATGTTCTCAATGTAGGAAAAAACTTTGCAACATTTTATGCGGAGCGCAGACTCCCTCGAGCAGGGGTTTTCCGCGGACAAGGAATAGTAGAACGCGCCTGGTAGGACGTCGGCAATGTGTCAGTAGAGCGTGTTCGTCGGTCTCGCGTGCATACGATAGTCGATAGAGGCGTGTCCACGCACGAGCAGAAATACCATGGTGAATTATTCAAGTGTGCGTGTTTTACGCTGAGGGTGTAGAATTGCTCTACACGAGGGTAAAAAGCGCGTTATGGAAAAGTAATTCAATGATCAGAAATTTTAGGGACATCATTGAATGTAAAGACGGAAAAGAAAAATTAACAGAATAAATTAAAAAATAAAAATCCGTGTTCGTAAAATACGCTTCTATGAATAAAAGCAGGGACATGCATAATACAGTTTTATGGAAACGAGACATTAAATTAATAAATCTCTCCTAAAAATTGATTTACAATTTTGTATCACGAATAATAAAAGCATAGGGCTGCTTGATATTATTAGCAAATTTTTACAGTTATTAAATATGTGTAAATATTTTTATATTTTTGTAATGTAATAAGTAATTCATTGTAAATTAGTATGAAACGTTTGCATGGAATTTCTACATGGAATGTTCCCTATTTTTTATTACATTTACGTTTCTCATCGACCCTCGGTAATGCATTTTCCAGCAGGGAGAATTCACGCGAATAGCTGGTGAAATAAGTTACCGACTGTCGAGACTTCGTGCAATCGATACGAATTGTACAACTAGATTCCTATTTTATTAAGGAAAAATCACCATCATTCCTCAAACAACAAAACCCAATGAATTTTTTTCGAGGTTCATTGAATCCTTTGTAGGAATTAGATAAGGAAGAATTTGGCCCGTATAACGTTGTACATCATACTTTACACGCGGTCAATAAAAGCACATTTTATCAAACTCCTTACATTGTCTCCTACGCACAAGGCACGTAACATGATTCGCTCACACAAGGAGTGGAAGTGGCACTGGTACCCACCCTCACGCGCTTCGAGCATGCGCCCTTCTTCTCCTTCGCTACTTACAACCTGCTGTGGGGTCAGAATCTGCAGGAGACTAGACGCACAGAAGCTACTGCGGTGCATTGATCCTTCACCAGGGCCAGTCTTCATGGATCCAGGTAATGTGTCCGCCAAAAAATCTTTCACACAGAACAACTTTGAAGAGGACGACTCTACCTGCAGATTTAGAAAAGGCTGTCGGCTGGAACCGACGGAACCTTCAGATTTTCGGAGTGTGGCCGGATCCCAGTGTGCACAGCAGTCAAGAACGTTTCAAGAAGTACCGATTTCTGCTTCCCGGTCTATTCATGATGCTTTCCATCTGGGCTCCACAATCGGCGAATCTCTTTTTGATATGGGGAGACGTCGATCGGATGACGGAGAATCTTGCCATGGCCAACATACCTATTCTGAATGCATTCATGAAGATTTTTCTTTTGTGGTACCACAGGGAAGGTATAGTGTTTCGCGAAAGAAATGAAAATTTCACCGATTGTTCTGGTACCTTCGTGTAATAGTTCTAAATGTTGCTAGTCTCGCAGTAACAGTATGGGATCAAGGCACGTACCATTTCGTAGGCAATTTGTACTTTCGACTAAAAAGCGCTCCACGTGAAATGCAAAAAAGTCGCCTTTTCCAAATTCCTTTTGTAGATCTATTATGAATCGCGTAATATTTAAATGTTAAACAATTTTGCGTACCCCTTAGGAGTATTCTATGTTTAGTGTTATTGGATTCAAGACTAATAATTCGACGATTGTTACGCATTCTAAGTTCTCAAGTCACTTCTGAACTCAATGATGGAGGACTGGAGGGAGTGCGACTCGACGAAAGAGAGACGCGTGATGCTGAAATATGCCCTACTCTCGAGAAAGATATCAATGTTTTGCTTGGGCCTGACGCTGTCCATGACGACCATCTACGTCGGCCTGAGAGTGATTACTGCCGTTCGAGTCGACTGGACGCAGATCACTGCCGACAGGCTGGCAGTTTTTCCCGCTTATTATCCTTTCAGCATCAAAAGAAGTCCCGCCTTCGAGTTGACATGCGTAGCTCAAATTCTCTCAGGGTGTGGTGCCGCTCTTTCTTACACGGGAGTTGACAGTTTCATCTCGATGTTGGTGTTTCACGTTTGCGGCCAATTCGCGAACCTTCAACAGATGCTGAGGCACTTGTTCGACGAGAATTTGGAGCCGAAAAAACGACAGGCAGCGTACGAAGGGTTGGCGAAGATCGTGAAAAGACAGGCGCATCTTAGCTGGTCAGTGAATCTGAGTTGAGTTTCTGCAATTTTATGGTCCTTTAAAACTTCCTACCCCGCAGGTTTGCAAAAACGATCGAAGATTGCTTCAATGTATTGCTTCTGGCGCAGATGTTGTTATGTACCCTGCAGTTGTGTTTTCAGGGATATCAGACGTTCAAACTAAATTGTGTTTGCGATGTAATCGGTGCTTGTGAATACCCACGGAAGAGTGATGTGAATACTTTGTGGCGATTTAAGGTTCTTACGCAAGACGAGGATGAAGAACTGCCTACCTTTCAGCTCGTATTTTTGGGGGTATTCGTGGCATTTATTTCGGTGTACTTTATGATAAATCTAGAGAAGATTTGTCCACCGTAGGGAAATGTCGACAATATATTGCCAAATGCAAAGTTATTGTCGCGCAAGGTACATTCATTGATGTTCCGTATACTCTCCTTGTAAGAAAAATTTTTTGCAACGTTTCCCGCCAGGCGTAATCCCCATGAACCGGTGTTCTCCGCGGAAAAGGAGTAGTAGAATGCGTCTGGTAGGACGTCGGCGCTGTATCAGTAGAGCATGTTCGTCGGTTTCGCGTGCGTAGATAAGTCGATGGATGACAATCCAGACACAGAGCAGGGAATTATTCAAGTGTGCGTGTTCTATGCTGAGAGAGTAGGATTGACCTATATGAGGGTAAAAAGAATGTCATGAAAAAGTCATTCAATAGTCAGAACGTGCAGAGGCATTTTTGAATGTATCAGAAGAAAAGAAAAATCAATTTAATTAATAAAAAGAAAAATAATTTTTCATTTGTAAAATACGTTTTCATTTAACATGGAAACGAGATATTAAATAAATACTTTGTTTTACAAACTTCAATTACAATTTCATATCACGAATCATGAAGATGTGGGGCTGCTTGATATTAGAGGTAAATTATTGTGCAATTATTAAATATAAAGGTAAGAAGTAAATGTTTGTATATTATCTTTGTGTAATAAGTAATTATTTGTATATTAGTATGAAGCAGAATGACTTTTATTATTTGTGATATAAAGTTATAAGAAAGAAAAGCAAAATTTTGGTGCAAACTCATTCAAAGTCCATGCTAACATTTGTTCCGAATTTCTATATCAAATGCATTCGACCGTCGGTAACGAATTTTTCAGTGTAGAAAGTTCACATGAATCATTGGTGAAATAAGTTACCGACTGTCGAGATGTTGTGCAATCGGTAAAAAAATTCTCCAACGAGATTTCTATGTTTCGAAAGGAAAAATTACCACCATTCGTCAAGCAACGAAACTCATTGCAGATTTGTAGAAATTGGTTGAATCCTTTGTAGAAAATCAATAAAAAATAATTCCATCTGTAGAAGATTGTACGAGACACTTTACACACGGTCAATAAGACCCGTAACATGATTCGCTCGCGTAAGGAGTGGAAGTGGCACTGGTACCCACCCTCACGCGCCTAGAGCATGCGCCCTTCTTCTCCTCGTCACTACATACAACCTGTTGCGGGGTCAGAATCTGCAGGAGAGACTAGACGAGCGCAGAAGCTACTGCGGTGCATTGATGTTTCGCCCGTGTCAGTTTCCATGGATCCAGGTAACGTTTTCGACAAAAATTTCACGACGAAGAAGAACTTTGAAGAAGACGATTCTACGAGCAGATTTAAAAAGGACTGTCGGCTGGAACCGATGGAACCTTCTAATCCTTGGGGTCTGGCCCGATCCTACGGTGGACAGAAGTCAAGAACGTTTCACGCAGTACCGATTTCTTATTCCTGGTCTCTTGATGATGGTTTCTGTTTGGGGTCCTCAATCGGCGCATCTCTTTTTCATATGGGGAAACGTCGACCTGATGACGGAGAATCTCGCCACGGCCAACATACCTATCCTAAATGCTTTTATGAAGCTTTTTCTTTTGTGGTACCACAGGAAAGGTATAGTGTTTCGCGAAAGAAATTTGACCTATTGTTTTGGTACCTTTGTGTAGTGGTTCTGGACGTTGTTAGTCTCGTAATAACACTGTGTGATCAAGGTACATATCACTTTGTAGCTAATTTGTACTTTTGACTAGAAAGCGTTCCATGAAAAGTGCAACAAAGTCGCTTACCTTTTCCAAATTTCCTTTACAATCTTCTTATAAACCGCGAAATATTTAAATTTGACAAAATTTCTCGTACCCTTTAGGAGTATTCTACGTACCATCGGTGGAACTTGTATCATAGGTTCAGAACAGTTTGGTCTTATTGCATTTAGGAGTAATAATTCGTCAATTGTTATGAATTTTAAGCTCTGAAGTCACTTTTGAATTCCGTGATGGAGGACTGGAGAGAGTGCGACAAGATGGAAGAGAGACGCGTGATGCTAAAATATGCTCTAGTATCGAAAAAGCTATCCATGTTCTGCTTAGCCTTGACGCTGGCCACGACGACTATCTACGTCGGGATTAGAGTGGTCACTATCGTTCGATTCGATAGGGCGCAGGTCAAACCGGACAGGCTGGTCCTTTTTCCCTCGTATTTTCCTTACAATATCAGAAAGAGTCCCGCCTTCGAGTTGACATGCATTGCTCAAATTCTGTCGGGTTATTGCGCCTCTCTTTCTTACACGGGAGTTGACAGTTTCATCTCGATGTTGGTATTCCACGTATGCGGACAATTCACAAACCTTCAGCAGATGCTGAGGAACTTGTTCGACGAGAATTTGGAGCCCAAGAAGCGAGAGACCACGTACGAGGTGTTGGTGAAGATCGTGAAGAGACACGAGCATCTTAGCTGGTCAGTGAATTCGAATCGAGTTTTTGGAATTGTGGTTTTTAAAATGCCCTAATCCCAAGGTTTGCTAAAACGATCGAAGATTGCTTCAATGCAATGCTTCTCGCACAGATGTTGGCATGTACCCTGCAGTTGTGCTTTCAAGGGTATCAAACTTTCAAGGTAAATTGTGTTCGTGATGTAATCTGTGCTTTTGCATTCGCGCGGATGAGTGATATTAATATTTTGTGGCGACTTTAGATTCTTACACAAGACAAGGATGGGGAATCACCCAGCTTTCAGCTCATCTTTTTGGGTGTCTTCGTGGCATTCATTACGGTGCATCTTTACATTTATTGCTACGTAGGTGACATGCTTATTGTGCAGGTGCGTGTTTTAAAGGTGCTCCTTATACAGTTGTAATAATCTATTAATGTTAAGGCAATGCAAAAGAAAGTAAACTAGTAATTTCGAGATCATTGGTTTGCAAATCATATGCAGAGCGCTAAGATGGGTGACGCCGCTTATCAATCAGAATGGTACAGTGCCCCACCCAAGGAATCCCGGAATCTTATGATTATTATGCTAATGTCAAAAATGCCACTTCGCCTTACCGCAGGAAAATTCAGCACGTTATGCTTGGAAACGTTCAGCACCGTAAGTTATTTAATTATAAGCGTGACGGTATTAAAATAAAAAAAAAGAGGAAGTTAATTCTTTGCTGCAACCTTAACAACCCTCCCGAGGATTGTCCCTTGCTTGTGCTTCGTACTCGTCTTATCGTACAAGTGTGATTATAACTTGTTTATTTGAAAATTGTGCGTGCAATCGTATAAAGTTTGTCCTAAAATCATTTGTTATTACCAGTGTATACAGTGATAAAAATTCCAATTTTATACGGAACCAGTTCATACTACTTGCAATTCAACTTCAAAATAATGAACAAGTGATTAGTCTTAATTTTCTTGTTACAGATTTTAAAAACTTCCATGGGGTACTTATCGGTATTACTCACCGTGACGAATTAACTGTTTTTTCTACCAAGTACATTCGTCAGTTATCATAGAGAGTAATATAGTTTTCATTATTACGAACTAATTATGGTAACTCACTTTTGAGCAATATCTCTGCACCTATAAGTGTAGTGCATAATGACTCCTTTGAAAGTTAGAAATATATATTTTACAATGCATTTTCAACTGTTGCACCATTCTAAAGACCATATACTTTCCTTTCGGGAATTTAAAAATATTCGAGATGTCACATGTTCTCCGTGACTTGAGAGGGTTTCAAGAAACGTGTGGTAATTTTTAACAGGAAGGAGAACTGTATAGCGGACATGTATTTCTCAATAACTTGAGGGGGGAGACTACTTTAACTCAGCAAAGAAATGCTTTACTATACTTTTATCCGAAAATTCGTGCTTATAATTGCTAGTAACCTTCGAATGAACAAGGGTGCCTCAAAGATGCTCGGTCGGTGCTTACAGAATTACAAGTAATTTAGAAAAGAAGACGGAAATCGGCCGAGCAAGTGCCAAAAGCCTTCCTTGAGCCTTCACCTCGATTTCCTCGAGGGAGCAGGTGGAAGGAGGATAAATATGAAGAACTACTGCTCCCTCAATTATGTGTATTTGATCTGGTTCAAGAAGGTGTTCGCAAATAGAAAATGTCAGAGGATATATCAAGGAAAGATGCAGGAGGATGAGAATTGTTGTTTTGATCGAACTCCACTGGAATGAAGAACCAAGAGAAGGTTCAATGAAGGGAGTGGAACAAAATACAGTAATAAGGGAGGGACAAACACAGACGCGACACGACTATGGCAGTCAATTGTTAAACATTCTGGACATTGACTATCAGTTTACGATACACCAAGAGTTCTCAATAAAAACGAATCACGCGTAATGAGGTTAATAAAACTTTATCAAACTTCACGATAAAACTAGAATAGACTTAGGTACCGACCGTAGGGAAATGTCAAAGCGTAGAAACTATATTATTAGATGCAAAGTTACCGTCATGTGGAGTACAATGATATCCCCTGTGCTCTCACTGTAGGAAAGAACTTCGCAATGTGATGACATTGTGTCAGTAGAGCGCGTTCCTCGGCCTCATAGTCGATGGAGGCGTGTCCAGGCACGAGCAGAAATACCATGGGGAGTTATTCAAGGGTGCGTGTTCCATACTAAGGGAATAGGATTGTCCTACTTGAGGGTAAAAAGAATGTCATGAAAAAGTAATTCAATGTTCAGAAGTTCCAACGGCACTTTTCAATGCATCGGCGAAAAAGTGAAAATTAATTGAATACATTAAAATAAACAATTATTTAAAGCGCATACAACGAATGATCTAAAAGGGCAGACGTAATGTGTCATGTAGTTTGATGAAAAAATGCCATTAAATAATTAATTCTCTTCAAAAAGAAATTTAAAATTTGATATCACGAATAATAAAAATGTGCGGCTGCTTGAGGTTGTTGGCGAAATTTTCTGCAATTATTAAATACAAAGGTAAAAAGGAAATATTTGTGTATTATTGTATTGTAATAAGAAATTGTTTGTAAATTAATATTAAGCGGCCCCGCGTTTCAATTATTCACGATATAAAATAATAAGAAAGGAAAATAAACTTTTGGTGTACATTCACTCAAAGTCGATGCTAATATTTGCATGAAATTTCTAATCGAATATTCCTTATTTTGAATCTCATTTACATTTCTCATCGACCCTCGATAACGCATTTTCAGCAACGAAAGTCACGTGAATAGCTCAAAGATGAAATAAGTTACCGACTGTCGAGACTTCGTGCAATCGATACGAATTGTACAACTAGATTCCTATTTTATTAAGGAAAAATCACCATCATTCCTCAAACAACAAAACCCATGGAATTTTTGTCGAGGTTCTTTGAATCCTTTGTAGAAATTAGATAAAAAAGAATTTGGCCCGTAGAACGTTGTACACCATACTTTACACGCGGTCAATAAAAGTACATTCTATCAAACTCCTTACATTATATCCTACGCAGAAGGCACGCAACATGATTCGCTCACACAAGGAGTGGAAGTGGCACTGGTACCCACCCTCACGCGCTTCGAGCATGCGCCCTTCTTCTCCTTTGCTACTTACAACCTGCTGTGGGGTCAGAATCTGCAGGAGACTAGACGAGCACAGAAGCTACCGCGTCGGATTGATCGTTCACTCGTGCGAGGCTTTATGGATCCAGGTAAAATTGTCGACACAAATTCGTCGGCCAAGTGGAATTTTGAAGAGACCATTTCTACCTGTAGATTTAGAAATGGCTGTCGGCTGGAACCGACGGACCCTTCAAATTTTCGGAGTATGGCCGGATCCTATGGTGGATAAAAGTCAAGAACGTTTCACGCAGTACCGATTTCTTATTCCTGGTATCGTCATGTTGCTTTCCATTTGGGCTCCACAAACGGCAAATCTCTTTTTGATATGGGGAGACGTCGATCGTATGACGGAGAATTTCTCCATGGCCAACATACCTGTCCTGAATGCTGTCATGAAGATTTTTCTTTTGTGGTACCACAGGGAAGGTATAGTGTTTCGTGAAGGAAGTAAACATTTAATCTACTGTTCTGGTACCTTTGTGTAGTGGTTCTGAACGTTGTTACTCTCGTAATAATGCTATGTGATCAAGGCACATATCAGTTTGTTACTAATTTGTACTATTGACTAGAAAGCGCTCCATGCAAAGTGAAATAAAGTCGCTTATCTCTTCCAAATTTCTTTTGCAGACCTATTATAAATGGCAAAATATTTAAATTTAAAAAAGTTTCAAGTATCCTCTAGAAGTATTCTATGTAACATCAGCGGAACTTGTGTCATAGGTTCGGAACAGTTTAGTGTTACAGGATTAAAGAGTAATAATTTGATTGTTACGCATTCTAAGTTCTCAAGACACTTGTGAATTCCATGATGGAGGACTGGAGGGAGTGCGATTCGACGGAAGAGAGACGCGTGATGTTGAAATATGCTCTACTCTCGAGGAAGATATCAATGTTCTGCTTGGGCTTGACGCTGTGCATGGCGACATTCTGGGTCGGACTGAGAGTGATAACTGTCGTTCGACTCGACTGGACGCAGGTCACTGAGGACAGGCTGGCAGTTTTTCCCGCTTATTATCCTTTCAGCATCAGAAAGAGTCCAACGTTCGAGTTGATATGCGTCGCTCAAATTCTCTCAGGGTACGGTGCCGCTCTTTCTTACACGGGAGTTGACAGTTTCATCTCGATGTTGGTGTTTCACGTGTGCGGCCAATTCGCGAACCTTCAACAGATGCTAAGGCACCTGTTCGACGAGAATTTGGAGGCCAAAAAGCGAGAGACAGCGTGCGAAGTGTTGGCGAAGATCGTGAGAAGACACGAGCATCTTAGCTGGTCAGTGAATTCGAGTTGAGTTTTTGGAATTTTATGGTTTTTGAAAATTGATTACCCCGCAGGTTTGCAAAAACGATTGAAGATTGCTTCAATGGCTTGCTTCTCGCGCAGATGATGTTATGTACCCTGCAGTTGTGTTTTCAGGGATATCAGACGTTCAAAGTAAATTGTGTTTGCGGTGTAATCGGTGCTTGTGAATGCCCACGGAAAAGTGATGTGAAAACTTTGTGACGATTTTAGGTTCTTACACAAGAAGAGAATGAAGAGTTACCTACCTTTCGGCTTGCATTTATGGGAGTCTTCTTGGCATTTATTTCGGTACACCTTTACACGTATTGTTACGTAGGTGACATGCTTATTGTCCAGGTGAGCGTTTTAAATGTGTGTCGTATGCGATTGAAGTAGTCCGTTAAGTGTATATCTACAACCTTGCTTTAAGAGAACGCAAGCTCTAAACCGTAAGCGTTAAGTAACGTCATTACCGTCTCTACGACATTGCCGCGCAGTATTTACGCTTTAGCCGTTAGATTTAAGCGAATTGCGCAAAACTCAATTCCTACGTCCTAGAGCCTACAGCTTAAAGCCGACATATCATTTACAGCCAATCAGCCAAGAGGACGTTTTGTCGTGTCAGAAAGAATACACTGTCGATCGTGGATATAATCACGCACGCCAATATACCCTCCGATATCTTAAATAAGTTAATAAATGAGTGGCCGTAGGATAATCGACAATGCAAGACGAGGAAGAAACAATTAATGATGAAATCCTCATTGCTTTGGTGAGAGAGAATCCGGTGTTATAGGACTACGTGTTAACAAACGCATTACCACCAAGTCCGAATAACCCTTCTCTCACTGGCTGATATACGTTATGTTTTATACCTTACGTTTTATATTGTGGATTACCGTCTTTAAGGTTCATTTAACAGTTTTCAACTTACGGCTTAGAGCTTACGGCTTAGAGATAAAATATTTTCTTAAAGCGAGGTTGTAGACGTACACTAATGTTAAGTGAATGTAAGAAAGGTAAAATAAAAGTTTCGAGATCACTGGTTTCTAAATAATATGCAGAGTGCAAAGATGGGTGACGCCGCTCATCAATCTAAATGGTACAGTGCCCCGCCCAAGGAATCCCGGAATCTTATGATTATTATGCTAATGTCAAGAATGCCACTTCGTCTTACAGCAGGAAAATTCAGCACGTTATCCTTGGAAACGTTCAGCAGTGTAAGTAAAGCGCGACGATATTAAAAAAAAAGAGTTACGAAATATTGCAGTTACTTTTCTAATGTATACTCAACAGCAAAAAAAGTGGTACACTAAAAATTTGGGAAAAAATTACCAAATTTCAAATCATCATAACTCAGTAAATAATGAAGATAAAAATATGCGCAAAAATGCAAAATGAAGCTTGAAACGTCGTCTTTGAGAATATTTGAATGGCAATCATGCTCGGTCAATTTTTTCAAAATGTTGGATGATAAAGTGGGAGGATGAGGATGATTGCCATTCAAATATTCTTAAAGACGACGTTTCAAGCTTCATTTTGCATTTTTGCCCATATTTTTATTTTCATTATTTACTAAGTTATGATGATTTGAAATTTGGTAATTTCTTCCCAAACTTTTCTTGTACCACTTTTTTTGCTGTTGAGTGTATATGTACGATTGTACCCCGGATTTTGTTTGGCTTCGGAAATAATTACTTACTGACAGCTCTTTGAACACGCACTTTTTTCGCTTGTAATAATTAAATCACATATGGCGATATTTTCCTTGTTACAGATTTTAAAGACTTCCATGGGCTACTTATCGGTATTGCTCACCGTGGCGACTTAACTGTTTTTTCTACCCCGTACATTGGTCTAGCTATGTTAGAGAATAACGTAGTTTTCATTATTACGAGCAAATGGTGGTAACTCACTTTTGAGTAATATCTTTGCACCTGTGCGCGTAGTGCGTAACGACTCCTTTGAAGGTTGAAAATATGTATGTTTCAATCGAGATTAAACTGTCGTACGATTTTAAAAACGATATACTTTCTTTTCTGGGATTTACAATTACTCGAAGTGTCACACGTTCTTCGTGAGAATCTTCGCTCTACCTATGCTTGAGAGTGCGTCTCTTGCGGTAAGTATTTGAGGGGGTCTGAGAGAGCATTTGATAATTTTTAAGAAAATATGAGAATCGTATAAGGCGTACAGGGTGTTCACAACGACTTTTTAATGACCGTTTTTCACTTTGGCCTTCTCCGCTTGATAGGTAGGCAACATATTGTACTCGAAACTTTATGATCAATCTAGAGATTTGTCCACCGTAGGGAAATGTTGACTATATATTGTCAAATGCAAAGTTATCGTCGCGCAAAGTACATACATGGTGTTCCCTATGCTCTCATTGTAAGAAATAATTCTTGCAACGTTTCCCGCCAGGCGCAATCCCCTTGAGCTGGCGTTTTCCGCGGAAAAGTAGTGGTAGAACGCGCCTGGTACGACATCGGCGCTGTGTCAGTAGAGTACGTTCGTCGGTCTCGCGTGCGTAGATAAGTCGATGGATGACTATCCAGGCACAGAAGAGGGAATTATTCAAGTGTGCGTGTTCTATGCTGAGAGAGTAGGATTGACCTATATGAGGGTAAAAAGAATGTCATGAAAAAGTCATTCAATAGTCAGAACATCTAGAGGTATTTTTGAATGTACCAGACAAAACGGGGAAATAATTGAATAAATAATTAATTTTACAAAGTTCATTTAGAATTGCATATCGCGAATAATAAAGGCGGGGGGCTGCTTGGTGTTAGTCGCAAATTATTTTACAATTATTAAATGTAAAGGTACAACCAAATATTTGTATATTATTTTTATGTAATAACTAATTATTTGTATATTAGCATCAAGCAGTATGACTTTTATTATTCGCGATATAAAGTTATAAAAAAGAAAAGCAAACTTTATTTCGAATTTCTACATCGAATGCATTCGACCCTCGATAATGCATTTTTCAGTGAAGAAAATTCACGCGAATGATTGGTGTAATAAGTTACCGACTGTCGAGATGTTGTGCAATCGATAATAAAATTCTAGAACTCGATCTCTGTATTTCTGAAGGAAAAATCAGCACCATTCGTCAAACAACGAAACTGATTGAAGATTTTTATAAATTGATTGAATCCTCTGTAGGCAAGAAATAAAGAAGATCTCCCTCTGTAGGAGGTTGCATGCATATATGTTACACGCGGTCAATAAAAGCACATTCGATCAAACCCTTTACATTGGTTCCTACATGGAAGCCATGCAACATGAGTCGCCATCGTCAGGATTCACCCTTGTGGCACCCCTACGTGCCTCGAGCCTGCGCTGTTGTACTCCTCAACTGTAACAAGTCAGATGTGGACTCAGACACGTGAGGAGACTTGACAAGCACAGAAGCTACCGCGTGGGATTGATCGTTCACCAGTGCGAGCCTTTATGGATCCAGGTAAAATTGTCGACACAAGTTCTTGGACCAAGTGGAATTTTGAAGAGCCTATTTCTACGTGCAGATTTAAAAATGGCTGTCGGCTGGAACCGACGGAACCTTCAGATTCTCGGAGTCTGGCCCGATCCTATGGTGGACAAGAGCCAAGATCGTTTCACGCAGTATCGATTTCTAATTCCCAGCTTCGTTATGTTGGGTTTTACTTGTGGTCCTCAATTGGTGAATCTTTTTCTGATATGGGGAGATGTTGACTTAATGACGGAGAATCTCGCCACGGCCAATATACCAATTATGAACGCATTTATGAAGATGTTCTTCCTGTGGTACCACAGGGAAGGTATGATGAGGGAATTGAATAATCGGCATAACATTCCGAGACCTTAGTGCAATGGTTCTTGATCGTTTTTTCGTCGTAACGTGATGTATCGCTACGAAGGTAGTTTATACTGTTTACTAAAAAGTACTCAATGCAATATTCGGCAGCTCCATGGAACACAATGCAAAAAGATACGTAGGTCTCGTTTTCTCTTTTACACGTTACGTGCGCGTGTTTGGTAAAAGCTACATAAATGTAATAGAATTTCGTGCATCGTCTAAGAGTGTTTTGCGTACAACAATGGAATATGCACTACAGATTCAGAACCACTGCCTTGATGGATTCAGGAGTAGTAATTAGTCGATTGTTGCAAATTGTAAGCTCTCAAACCACTTCTGAGTTCCGTGATGGACGACTGGAGAGACAATAAGACGACGCAAACAAGACGCGTGATGCTGAAGCATGCTCTACTATCGAGAAAGATATCAATATGTTGTATGGGCTTGACAATGACCATGGTGACTTTATACTTGGTGCTCAGAGCAATCACGGTCTTTCGATTGGACAGGGAGCAGACCAATCCAGACAGGCTGGCACTTTATCCCGCGTACTTTCCTTATAACATCCAAAAGAGCCCCGCCTTCGAGTTGACGTGCGTCGCTCAGATTCTCTCAGGTTATTGTGCCTCTCTTTCTTACACGGGGGTTGACAGTTTCATCTCGATGCTAGTATTCCACGTGTGCGGACAGTTCGTGAACCTACAACAGATGCTGAGGGACTTGTTCGACGAGAATTCGGAGCCCAAGACGCGAGAAAGAACACACGGGGATCTTATGAAGATCGTGAAGAGACACGAGCATCTTAGCTGGTCAGTGAATTTAAGCCGATATTTTGGAATTTTACGGTCTTTTAATATACCCTACCTCCAAGGTTTGCTAAAACGATCGAAGATTGCTTCAATGTGTTGCTTCTCGCGCAAATGTTAGCATGCACGATCCAGTTGTGCTTTCAAGGGTATCAGGCATTCAAGGTAAATTGTGTTTGCGGTGTATTTGTTACTTGTGAATGTGCATGGAAAAATGATGTGAGAAATTTGCAACGATTTTAGGTTCTTACGGAAGACGAAAATACGGACTTACCTACCCTACAGCTCATCTTTTTAGGAGTCTTTGTGCTATTTGTTACGGTGCATCTTTACATGTATTGTTACGTAGGTGACATGCTCATTGTCCAGGTGAGAGATTTACAGGAGTTCCTTATACGATTGAAATATTCTATTAATGTTAGGCAAATGCAAAGAAAAAGTTTCATGAACGTTTTGAAATCAACGGTTTATATGTTTATAAACGTTATTTACGTTCATTAATATTATTATATGTAGAGTGCTGGATTGGGAGACTCCGCTTATCACTCTAACTGGTACAATGCCCCACCTAAAGAATCCGAGGGTCTCGTAATAATTATGTTAATGTCAAAAATGCCACTTCGCCTTACAGCAGGAAAATTCAGCACGTTCTCATTGGAAACGTTTAGCACCGTGAGTAAAGTGTGTTTCTAATAATGAAATCATTACTAATATTCATTTTTTTCTTACAGATTCTAAAAACTTCCATGGGCTACTTGTCTGTGTTACTCACGGTGACGAGTCATTAACACTTTCTCGATCAAGCACATTGATCAGTTATTACAGAGAATAGTATAGTTGTTCATTATTACGAATAAATTGTAACTCTCTCTGTCTTTCTCTCTCTCTCTCTCTCTCTCTCTCTCTCTCGACCAATATTTCTGCACTTGTAAGCGTAGTACGCAACGACTTCTGTCAAAGTTCTAAATATGTATATATTTTGCAAGGCATATTAAAATGTATAATTGAAGACGATATACTTTCCTTTCTGGGACTTATAACTGGTTATTGTCTCACACGCATTTCTTGAGAATCTCCGTTCTCACCTGTATCTAGGACAGTGCTTCTCAAAGTAACTACTTCAGAGCTTTTCACGGGGTACACTGTAATTTTTGTCTTGTATTTCATTTTCACGTCACGAATTTCATACCTTTTATCTCATTTACATTTCCCATCGACGTTCGGTAACGCATATTTTAGAAAAAAAAAAAAAAAAATTCACTTCAATACCTACTGAAATGAGTTTACCGACTGTCGAGACTTCGTGTATTCGATACAAATTATACAGATACATCTCTGAAGAAATGAAAGAAATGTTTATGTCACTTAAAAAAAAATCACAATTATTGGCCAAACAAAGTTCAAGGAGTTAAATTTTTTGTAGAAATTACTAAAAAAGAACATCACCTGCAGAAGATTGTACGAGTCACTTTATACGCGGTCAATAAAAGAACATTCTATCAAACCCTTTACATTGTCTCCTACACGGAAAACACGCAATACGATTCGTTGATACCAGGGGGTGGAATTCACCCTTGTATCGTCCCCTCCATACCTCGAGCATGCGCCCTTGCGCACTTCAACTACAACCTGCCATGAGGTCAGAAACTTCAGGAGACTAGACGAGCACAGAAGCTACCGCGGTGCATTGATCGTTCGCCAGCACGAGTCTTCATGGATCCAGGTAAAATTATCGCCAAAAATTCTTTCACGGACAAGAACTTTGAAGAGGACGATTCTACCTACAGATCTAAAAATGGCTGTCGGCTGGAACCGACGGAACCTTCACCTTCTTGGGGTCTGGCCCGATCCAACGGTGGACAGGAGCCAAGAACGTTTCACGCAGTACCGATTTCTCATTCCCGGTCTCTTTATGTTGGGTTTCACCTGCTGTCCTCTAACCGTGAATCTCGTTCTGATATGGGGAGACGCCGACCTGATGACGGAGAATCTCATGGCCAACGTACCAATCCTGAACGCCTTTATGAAGCTTTTCCTTCTGTGGTACCACGGGGAAGGTATATAGTGTTTCGTGAAAGAAATGAAAATTTCACCTATTGTTCTGGTACCCTAGTGCAATGGTTCTGAACTTTGTCTCGTAACGACGCTGTGTGATCGCGGCATACCACTTCGTATATAATTTTCACTAGAAAGTGCTTCGTGCGAAATGCAACAACGTCGTTTATCCTTTTACTATTGATTATATTTCACTATAAATTACGTAATATTTAAATTGGACGAAATTTCGCGTAGCCTCTAGGAGTATTTCAACGTACTATCGGTGAAGCTTGTATTATAGGTTCAGAACAGTTTGGTTTTATTGCATTTAAAAATATTAATTCGTCGATTGTTACGAATTCTAAGCTCTGAAGACACTTCTGAATTCGGTGATGGACGACTGGAGGGATTGCGACAAGACGCAAGAGAGACGCGTGATGCTGAAATATGCTCTACTCTCGAGAAAGATATCAATATGTTGTTTCGCCTTGACAGTGGCCATGACGACCATCTATGTCGGGCTCAGAGTGGTGACTGTCATTCGACTCGACAAGGCGCATACCAATCCAGATAGGCTGGCAATTTATCCCGCGTATTTTCCTTACAACCTCCAAAAGAGCCCCGCCTTCGAGTTGACTTGTGTCGCTCAGATTCTCTCCGCTTATTGTGCCTCTCTTTCTTACACGGGAGTTGACAGTTTCATCTCGATGCTGGTTTTCCACGTGTGCGGACAATTAGCCAACCTTCAACAGATGTTAACGGACTTGTTCGACGAGAATTCGGAGCCGAAGAAACAAGGGACGACGTACGAGGTATTGGCCAAGATCGTGAGGAGACACGAGCATCTTAGCTGGTCAGTGAATTTACTTTGAGTTTTTGGAATTTTATGGTCTCTTAAAATGTCCTACTCACCAGGTTTGCTAAAACGATTGAAGATTGCTTCAATGTATTGCTTCTCGGGCAGATGTTATTCTGTACCCTGCACTTGTGTTTTCAGGGGTATCAAGCTTTCAAGGTAAATTGTGAGTGCGATATAATCATTCGGTACTCGTCAATGTCCACGGACGAGTGATGTGAAAGCGTTATGGCGATTGCAGGTTCTTACGCAGGAGGAGGATGCGGAATTACCTACCTTGCAGCTCGTATTTTTGGGTTTTTTCGTCGTGTTCGTTGTGGTGCACGTTTACATGTATTGTTACGTAGGTGACATGCTGATTACCCAGGTCAGAGTTTTAAATGTGTGCTATGTGCAATTGAAGTAATGCACTAATGTTATATGAATGTAAAAGAAAGGGTAAAACAAAAGTTTCGAGTGATACTATTTGTAATAATGTGCAGAGTGCTGCGATGGGTGACTCTGCTTATCAATCGAGATGGTACGTTGCTCCGCCCAAGGAATCCGAGGATCTTATAATTGTTATGTTAATGTCAAGAATGCCACTTCGTCTTACAGCAGGAAAATTCAGCACGTTCTCCTTAGAAACGTTCAGCACTGTGAGTAAAGGGTGACAATGTTTAATGCAACATGTATTTCCTTACTCAAGCGCCAACGCCTTTAGGATTGCCCCTTACCCCTCCTTCGCATTCGCTTTACCGTGCAATATGCACGACCAGAGCTAATTAATCAAATTAGTTTTTTCCTTACAGATTATAAAAACTTCTATCGGCTACTTATCGGTGTTAGTCACCGTGACGAATCACTAATTCTTGTTTCGAGAATAGTTTTCGTTATTACGAACAAATTGTAGTAACTCACTTTTGAGCAATATCTCTGCACCTGTGAGTGTAGTGCGTGATGACTTCTTTGAAAGTTTGAAATATATATTTTACAATGCATTTTCAACTGTTGTACCATTTTAAAGACGGTGTAGTTTCCTTAATTAAATAGAGTCATTAATTATTTTTCAACCAAGTACATTGGCCAGTTATCACAGAGAGTAACATAGTTTTCATTATTACGAAGAAACTGTGGTAATACACTTTCGAGCAATACCTCCACCTGTCAGCGTAACGCGTAACGATTCCTTTGAAAATTCAGAAGATATACTTTGCAATGCATATTAAATCATTTTGAAGGTAGTATATGTACTTTTTCTTCTGTGATTTACCAAATATTTGATATTTTACACGTTCTTCGTGATTATCTTGGTTCTATCTATATCTTGAAGAGTGTTTCTCATAGTAAATACTTGAGAGGGTCTCGCGAGGCTCGCGCAAAAAAATGGCATGCCGTCTGTTAGGCGAAGGAATGTCAAGAGAGGCGAGAACGAACCACGTGGTCGCACTTAGGGGAGATCGGGATCTCCTAAAAGCACTGGTACCAGTGTCAGAGAACTTGGGGCAATGTAGTTAAGTTACCATGCTTGTGTTTTAAATTACCCAAAGTGTGACAGGCATCAGGCAACATAGTAGATTAGTTACAACACACTTGATACTTCTAAGTTATCCCGCGGCGCGGCAGCATTGGCTGTGTCTAACATGACGCCTTCCTGTACATTATACTCGACTGATTTACGCTGCATACGGGTTAATTTATGTCGCGTTGGAACCGCAACGACTGCCAAATGCATACACTTACGTGCATACAATGATGTCATGCGTTACGGTATCGTAGAAAATACATGCCTGATTTTTCCACGTCCTTTGACATTGTTACATCAAAATTTTCTTCGTTATACCGGCCAATAAAATTATTCTGTGGCGTGCAAAGCGAGCAATAAGAGACAAGGAAAGAAAAGAAAACAAAATTTATCGCGTAATTCTAATTTTCTATCGCGAATCTAATTTTTACGTCGAATATTCTATATCTTTTATCTCATTTGTATATGTCATCGACGCTTGGTAACGCACCTTTCAGCAAAGAATATTCACTTTAATCGCTAGTGAAATAAGTTACCGACTGTCGAGACTTCGTGAAATCGATACAAATTACACAACTAGTTCTATAAAGGAAGTAAAAAAAAGTGCGTATGTTACTTAAAGGAAAATCACAATCATTCGTCGCACAGCGAAATTCATAAAATATTGCAAATGAATTCAATTCTTCGTAAAAAAGAATTAAAATGAAATTTCATCTGAAGAAGGATGTACAAGATACTTTACACGCGCTCGATAAAAGCACATTGTATGAAACCCCTTTCATTGTTTCCTACGTGGAAGACGCGCAACATGATTCGTGGATGCAGGGTGGAGGGGGGTGAAATTCACCTTTGTAGCATCCCCTATGTGCCTCGAGCATGCGCCCTCGTATACGTCAAATACGACCATCGTGGGGTCAGAAACTTCAGGAGATTAGTAGATGAGTACAGAAGTTACCGCGGTGCATTGATCGTTCGCCAGTGCGAGTCTTTATGGATTCAGGTACAGTTTTCGACAACATTTACTCAACGAAGAAGAACTTTGAAGAACTTTGAATTCTGCGCGTAGATTTAAAAATGGCTATCGGCTGGAACCGACGGAACCTTCAGATTCTCGGGGTCTGGCCAGATCCGATGGTGGACAGTAGTCAAGAACGTTTCACGCAGTACCGATTTCTCATTCCCGGTCTCCTCATGATGCTTTCCATTTGGGGTCCTCAATCGGCAAATCTTATTCTAATATGGGGAGACATCGACCTGATGACGGAGAATCTCGCCACGGCCAATATACCAATTATGAACGCCTTAATGAAGATGTTCGTTTTGTGGTACTACAGGGAAGGTACAGTGTCTTGTGAAGGAAAAGAAACTGTGACCTATTGCATTGGTACCTTAATAGGTGGTTCTGTACCTTGTTTGTTTCGTAGCAATAATATGTAACCAAGTCACCAAGCACTTCGTCGGCATTTTATACATTCGACGAGAAAGTGTTCCATCTTAAATGCAACAAACTCACCTACCTTTAACAAATTTTCTATGCAGACCGATTTATAATCCGCGTAATGTTTAAATTTGAAAACATTTTGCGAACCCTCGAGAAGTATCCCATGTACATACCACCAGTGGAACTTGTACCATAGGTTCAGACCACCTTACCTTTATTGGATTTAAGAGTAATAATTTGTGGATTTTTTACGAATTCTAAGCTCTCAAGTCACTTCTGAATTCCGTGGCGCAGGATTGGAGGGATTGTCGCAAAACGCAAGAGAGACGCGTGATGGTGAAATATGCTCTACTCTCGAGAAGGATATCAATATTTTGCTTCACCTTGACACTGACCCTAACGACCTTCTATTTCGGGCTCAGAGTGATCACAGTCGTGCTGTGCGACAAGGCGCAGGTCAATCCCGACAGGCTGACCGTTTATCCCGCGTACTTTCCTTACAACATCAGAAAGAGCCCCGCTTTGGAGTTGACATGCGTCGCTCAAATTGTCTCGGGTTACTGTGTCGCCCTTTCTTACACCGGAGTTGACAGTTTCATCTCGATGTTGGTATTCCACGTGTGTGGACAATTAGCTAACCTCCAACAGATGCTCAAGGACTTGTTCGATGGAAATTTGGAACTCAAGACGCAGAAAAGAACACACGAGGTATTGGTGAAGATCGTGAAGAGACACGAGCATCTTAGCTGGTCAGTGGAGACGAGTTAATTTTTAAAATTTTCTGTTAAATTTAATTTTGAGCCTTGGGTCTTGTAACACTTCCTATCCCTAAGGTTTGCTAAAACGATCGAAGATTGTTTCAATGTATTACTTCTCGCGCAGATGTTGGCATGTACCGTACAGTTGTGCTTTCAAGGGTATCAGACGTTCCAGGTAAATTCTACGTGCGATGTAATCGGTAATTGTGAATGCGCATGGAAGAGTCTTTTCACATCGTAGCCATTTCAGGTTCTTACGCAAAATGAGGTTGCGGAATTGCCTACCTTTCAGCTCATCTTTTTGGGAGTTTTCATGGCATTCATTACGGTGCATCTTTATCTGTATTGTTACGTAGGTGACATGCTCATTGTCCAGGTGAGAGTTTCAAAGGGGTTCCTTATAAGATTGTAATAATCTACTGATGTTACGTGAACGTAAAGAAAAGGTGATATAAAGGTTTCGCGATCACTGGGTTGTAAATAATATGCAGAGTGCTGGAATGGGTTACTCCGCTTATCAATCTAAATGGTACCATGCACCGGCGAAAGAATCCGAGGATCTCATGATTGTTATGTTAATGTCAAGAATGCCACTTCGCCTTACGGCAGGAAAGTTCAGCACATTCTCCTTGGAAACGTTCAGCACTGTGAGTAATGCGCGACAATATTAAAAAAAAAACAAATTTAATTTTTGCTGATGCTCTCCAAGATTGCCCCTTGCTTCTGCCTCGTACTTTTTTTTACCGAATAAAAGGCACGACTTGCTGCGAACTCGTGTCTGACACGGTGCAGGAGAGCATTTCTGCGCGAACCATTTCTGTAATAAGCGCAAGTAAAGTTCGCAGTATTAAATGAAAAATTTTGAAACAGTCTAGTTACTTTTATAATTTATATTCGTTTTGTGTGATTGCGAAATTGGTTCAAGCCAGAAAAGATTGATTCACAAATGATTTCATACTTTCAAGAAGTAATCTTTTCTCTCGTAATAATTTAATCACAGGTAGTACTAATTTTCTTATTACAGATTTTAAAAACTTCCATGGGCTATTTATCGGTATTACTCACCGTGACGAGTCATTAGTTATTTTTCAACAGAGTACATTGGTCAGTTATTACAGAGAACAACATAGTTTTCATTATTGCGAACAAACAAACTCTAGTAACTCACTTTTGAGCAGTATCTCCACCTGTAACAGTAGCGCGTAAAGACTCCTTTAGAAGTTTGAAATATATATTTTGCAATGTATATTAAACTGTCGTATATTTGCGAGTACTTGATGTTTCACAGATTTTTCGTGAGCATCTTTTTCCTACCTACATATAGAACTGTGTTTTAATAAGAACTTGAGAGGGTCTCAGAGAACATTTGATCATTTTTGACAGAGAACTTAAAAGGAGAAAAGTATACATTGAATTGACGTATCACATTATTTTAAGCTATTATTAAGTCCTATTTCCAAACTTATCGAATGAGTGACAGGCATCAGACAGCACAGTAGTCGACTTCGATTGCAACGCACTTGTTACCTCCTGCTATTCCCGAGGCGCGGCAGCATCTACCAGTACGTAACATGACGCTTTCCCGCGTAATAGAGTCGACTAATACTGCACATGCGCCAATTTGTCACGTGTAGTAAACACAATGAGTACGTAATTAGTGTGCTTATTAGCGTACACGGAAGTACACGTTATGGTAGGGCATTGGATCGTGAATGGGAGACTTCTGATCGATTAAAGCTTTATGTTGGAAACTTATGAGGAGAATCTATTGAAAAAATGTATTTTTCGATTTCAGACCATTGCAGCGGATGCTAGACTGCGCACTGTCCGACGCTTGCGGCGCCAAAGCTGATAAAAAAAGGTCTCTATATTTATGTTTATTCGTATGTTTTTCTTAAAACTAAAATAATATTTTATCGTTCGCCTTTCTTATATGAATATATGTATTGCCAGAAATTGAAACACGTTAACGAAATAAAATTTCTTTCTCTAAAGAAAACTTTGCAAAATCTGCTCTCTCTTTGCCTGTTCGCACGAGAATCCTCTGTGAAGGTGGATTTAAGTTCTCAATGTAGAGGAAATTATCTGGGAATCGAATATATTTCATACATCTGGATCCCTTCACAGGGAAGGTCGGTTTTCAGTGAGATAACTTCAGTTTAAAAATGCTGGCTCGATGGACGAAATGCATTTTCCCATTTCTCAAGGAGCAAATTAATTTGAGACCTATTATTGCTCGTATGGGATTTCTGTCCGACTCATATTAAAGAGACTTGGATATTTCCGTGTTTCACGATAAATAGTAAAAAAAGTGTTTCCTAATCTGCATGTCCGTCGCCGCTTTTCCTAGAAGATAAAAATCACCTTACCGACTTACCAATGCACGTTACATTCCCGACCGCTGTTCTGCTTCGTCTTCCTCACGAGGGAAAAATCGCGTGTTAATACAGACGACCTCGTCACTCGATAAAAGAGACTAGGTGCACGAAGAATGTCAGGTATCGTGAACGGTAGGGAGAACTTTCCCTAGGAATCACGAAAAGGAGGGAGGACGACGAGGGCATGCGACAAGCGGGTTGTCAGAGTTGCTGTTGGCCAGTCTCTTACGAGCATGCGTCCCTCCATGAGCGTGAAAGAGTCTAGAGTCGTCCTGGAGGGACACATAGTTGCGCCAGTCGCTGAACCCTTGCGCAATGGGAAAGTCGTATCAATGGATGCCGACAAAGGTGTGCTCCAAAGAAATCATTAAACGTTCGAAAGTATTATTTTTTGAGAAAAACACCAAATCAATGACAAACTGGAAAAGTTAATTGAGACTTCTAATCTCTTTGAGAGCACGGGCCTCTTCGCGTTTTAAGAATTATCGTGGAGCATTCATTTTCAAGGAGCGACAAGATTATCGATAAATTAGATAGTTCAATTCGTAATTCTAAGTTGTTTACGCGAGTGTGCTCTTGAGTTTAGATATAAAACTCGCCATCGGGTGGAATCGAGTGAATCTGCGGGCATTTGGTGCCTGGCCCGAGCCAGTCATCGCCAAGGAGGATCCTTTCTCGAATTTTCGTTTCTTACTGGCCAATATTCTTATCATGGGCTTCATCTGCGCTCCGCAATCTATAAATCTCGCCATAATATGGGGAGACATCGACCTGATGACGGAAAACCTTGCGACGGCGAATATACCAGTGATGAATTCCATTATGAAGATGTTCTTCATTTGGTATCATAAAAATGGTAAGTAGGAAGGGCGTGCATTTGTGAAAGTGAGCTTTCATGGGTAGGGCAACTGTCACAGTAATCGGCCACTGGCTACGTTACACTCACAGGTATTCGGATATTAGCAAAATTTGGTTATACAGTGATGAATCTGTGTCAATTAATGAGCAATTAGGTTGAATGCTTCCTTGCCAAACGTATAATGATAAAGTATAATTGGCTAATTATACTTTATCATTATACGGTTTTCTTCCGACACATTTCCTTAAACGCCGGAATAGTGGTATTAATTATTTGAATCATTTGAATATAAAATAAAATTGTAATCGCACGGTGGTAAATAAATCAACCACAGTTACAAGTGTTTTATTTCATCACTGTTCGATAGAGAACGGTCGACGCGTTCTTTTAGTCACCGTATACGGTAGTAGTCGCTGAAATTAATCGTATATCAAAAATGACGTTATTGATGAATTTTACACGAAGCTGAACTATAAAATGATGAATGTACAATACACGTTGACGCGCATCAACGTGTTTCCGTTGCGTCCAGTTTGTTGATCGGTTAATAAAAGAATATGCCCGGTATTATTTTCGATCGGATGATTACTGGGACATTTACCGTATCGAGTTTCATAAAGAAAGACTAAAATAAAGACTATACCGTACAATACAAATTATTTGTCGAAGATCTTCGGCCTCTTATGAGTTCCTTTCTCGACGATTGGCAAAACTGCAAATCGGAAGATGACAGATGGACCATGAGGAAAACAGCTAAGAAGGCCAGAAAAATATCATTAGCCTGCGCGATCCTTACTCAAACAATGGTCACGATATATTTGTCCCTGCGTGTTGCAACTGTCACTCAACTGGACAGGAATCAAACTGCACCTGACAGGATGGTCCTCTATCCGGGCTACTTTCCTTATGATGCTAGACAGAGTCCAGCATTCGAACTCACCATCGCTGGACAAATTTTTAGCGCTTATTGCTCAACGACGTTTTACACAATAGTCGATAGTTTTATTTCGATGTTAGTACTGCATACATGTGGACAGCTCGCGAATCTTCGTCGTACTTTGGCCAGCTTATTCGACGAGAACGCCAATGTTAAGTCGTGTGAAGATTTTCAAGAAAAGTTGGGCTGGATTGTTCGGAGACACGATCATCTTAACTGGTCGGTGACACTTGTGTTGTGCTCGAGTGGACTTTTTGTGTATAGTAGTTATTCTTTAAGTGGAAAAAAATATCTTTCGAAGGTTCGCCAAGACGGTCGACGAGTGCTTCAACCTGCTGCTTTTTGGGCAAATGTTGGCATGTACCGTGCAGTTGTGTTTTCAAGGATATCAAGCATTCAGAGTGAGTTGATATTATTATTACAGCAACTATATACATATGAAGAGCCTACATCTGTAATGTTGGTTTTCGCGTGAACATTGAAGTTGACATTTTTTTTCAAAGTCGCCGCTAATCGAATGTAATTATCTTTACCCTGTATCACATTATTAAGCTTTTCATGAGGAGTAAGTGCTGCACAGATTTGGAGGAAGCAAGTGCTGTGAGGATTTGAATTATCTCTGTCATCTTTTCGTGAAAAAGTTAATAATGCAAACGTTAATTTTTTTTACTCTAAAATACTAGAATATTTTAACCATGAATATGTTAAAGTAGAGGCAGGAAATAATCATCTCGTGCATTGATTAAGCGCCATTTTAAAACACATTCACACAAATTTATAAATTAAGACCATTAAGAGAGCATTACTTTTCGATGTCCCTAATCATTTCAGATCTCGCAAGCAGGCGAATCAACGACTATGCTGCTAGTGTTCTTGAGTTTTTCAATCTGTTTCGTTGGAGCACATTTATTTCTCTACTGTTATGTGGGTGAAATGCTCATTGTGCAGGTTAGAATAACGTGGAAAAGCCTCCTGGTTACTAAAGAATATAATTTTTGCAAATCTATGATTCTTTCTAGAGTACTGCATTAAATAGTTCAGCCTACGAGTCAAAGTGGTACAATGCGCCCCCAAAAGAAGCAGAAGGCCTTTTAGTAATTATGTTGCGAACAACCATATCGCTTCGTTTAACTGCTGGAAAATTTGGCACTTTCTCTTTGGAAATGTTTAGCAGGGTGAGTAATGCATTTTACGTCAAAAGGCTGTTAGCGTCAAGGGTTTTCAAGGTGCAAAAAAAGTGTTTAAAAAGATTTACATACAAAAACTTTATATTTACCATTGTAGATATTGAGGACATCCATGGGTTACTTGTCAGTATTATTGACGGTGACCAATCACATCGATTAGCAAACCCTTCCAGGGAATTTAATAAATTTCTGGAACATACAGTGAAATTTTTACCGCTTAGAGTATCCTGATTGAACAGTAAAATATGCTATTGCGTTCATTGTAATGTATTTAATCGTATCATTAATTCTCAGCATTTTCTCTCAAGAACAAAATGTAATGCAATGTAACATGGTTCGCTATTGAATATATCGAGTTTTTAACTTAAAGAATATTTCTCAATTCACAAAAAAATTCGTATCACCTATTTTCTGTAAGTTTTCGGCTCCCCACAAAATCGTCCTGCGAGGACCGCCTATCCTACAATTAGTTTTTGTGTGTAATCGGTACTGATCGCCGCAGAAAACCAGGTACTATTCTAAGAAGGGAGGGTAAGCAATGTACCTACACGTGAACTGAAGGGATGATGGTTACGGTGAATACGACGTTTCCGGTTCGCCGTAATGATCTACAAATTCCATTGACGAATGTTAAATTTGACTCTTATTTATATCTGACAAGAAATCTTTTCAAATTGATACGAAATAAGGAGTTCAAAATAGTTTCAAACAGTACGTGGACTAACGAAAGTACTTAACTTCTTGCATAGACGATCAATGCATCACCTTCCCTCCTTAGAATATTATCTTGTTGGTCGCAGCCCATAATCACAATCCGCGTGCTTATGGGTATAGTGAACAAGCTGAATGGATGAGCTGTTGCCAGCTCCGCACAGTACTTGGTACGTTCGAAACTCCCTCTCGATTTTAAGGACTTATGTAGGATATCTAGAGAACGTTTATGCTATGTGGGTATACCTGCAAGTGCAAAACTTCCAGCTTGGTTGGCTAATTCTAAAGCGTTACCGACAGTTGCGTAGGCGAATTGCTGATCGTGCAGGTGAAAAAGTTTTCCCTTCTGGTATAATCCTCTTAGGGAAATAAAGGTAGGGTTTTTCACAAACCTCTAATTTCTTTAGAGTGCTGGAATGGGCGAGGCGGCATACGAAGCAAAATCATAATTGTTTTATTATTTATGTCAATTTATTAAACGGAAGTACATATGTAAGGTTAACATAGTGGCAAAGAGAGTACGCTTATAGAATGTAAATACAACGTTCCTAACTATTTAATTTTTTACCCTATGTTGGTAGACCGTCCATCGAAGCTTAACATTTTCAAAGATGTTTCTTCTTAAAGTCACCCTGGAGCGGTAGTGGGTTAATAAAGATAATCATTTTCTATTGGCACATCCGTTGAATCTTCATAAATTATGAGAACAAAACTTCCTGCGTGACCTGCAAGGAAATACCAACCGTGTCCAACGAGTAGGAGGAAACAGGAACGCAAGGGGTTGCACAAAGCCTGCGAAAACACGCGAACTTTTCAACGGCGACGGGGGCGTTACGGCAGCTACAATGTAGCAGGTTTGCAACACAGGTGAACTTTCCATGAAAGGGGTGACACGTTGAAAGGGCTGGATCAGGGGCCGTCCCACCGGAAGCCTGAAAGTGTCTAGAGGTGGTCTGGTTAGCAGCTTCCCTCCCATGAAAGTCGTATCGATTGATACCAGGAAAGGTAATAGACGATGAAAAGTTATCCGCAGATATTCGCGATATTAACAGATAATTATCCAGGAATAGAGAAAGACCAGTTCAAGCGGCGCCTTTGCTTTTTAACACGTAAGGAAGGAAATATTGAATAACATCGTAAAATATTCGCCTATTAATTGAATTGTGTTCTTTAGTCGCTTTACGGCACGGTGTTCTACATTCAGATTTAGAATATGCCATCGACTGGAATCGAATGAACCTGCAGTTTTTAGGTGTGTGGCCATTAATTGTAATCTTTCCACGTGAAGTTCGCGACGAGTGATAAACAATTTTTAGATGTAAAGAAAAAGAACACTAAAATAGGTTTCGCACGCAAAATAAGTAGTAAAAAATACTGCGATAAGATAAATAATAAAATAACATGCAAAAAAATTTGTTATTTAACTCAATTAATTTCCCCTTATATCGTTTCATTCGTCACACATTTCGGAGTACATTTGTTTCTAAATTGTCATGTAGGTGAAATGCTCGTCCTTCGAAAAGGATGAAATGTATTTAGGTTAAGCAGGCGGGGAGCAATGACTTGTTTTCCTGTATATAGGATGGATAAATGTAGAATGTCGTGCCTTGTCGGTATACTTCAAACTGCAAAACATCCTACTCGGTCGACCAGCTCTAAAGCATTACCGACAGTCGCACGCATTGCACTAACAATAAGAGAGGAAATAAAAACAAAGGCCCGCTTTGAAACCGACAGGCAGTGTGGTGGCAGGGTGGGATCTTTCTTGTGACATTTATGCACTTTCCACGAGGTGGTGACACGATAGAGTAAGAGGGAAGGGATGGAGCATGCGTCCCTTCGCAAGCCTGCAAAGATTCTAGGGGTGTCCTGGTTAGTCGCTTGTCCCTCGCGCGAGGAGAAAGTTGTACAGATGGATACCAAAAAAGGTAATAGACGATGAAAAGTTATCCGGGGATATTCGTGATATTTACATAATAAATAATAATACGGGCTTAGCGAAGGAATAGTTCGAGTGCTGTTCTTACTTTTTAACGTGTAAAGGCGAAAATTTCACATAACACCGTAAAATATTTGTTATCGTTATTTAATTTAATTGTGTTTTTTAATCGTTTTACGCGAGTGTGTCCCCCATTCAGATTTAAAAAATGTCATCGGCTGGAATCAAATGAATCTACACTTTTTCGGTTCGTGGCCCGAGCCAGTAATCGCCAAAGATGATCCTTTCGCGAACTACCGTTTCCTATCTACCATCCTCCTTATCATATGTTTCCTCTTCGGTCCACAATCCATAAACCTCTTCTTCGTTTGGGGAGACATGGACCTGGTAATTGAAAATCTTTGCACGGCGAACATAGCTGTGATGAATACCATTATGAAGATATTCTTCGTTTGGTACCACAAAGAAGGTAACATAAAGATGTGTCTCCAGGTGATGCGTTTCGTTCGCATCATATGAAATTTTAAAAATCGTGCAATGAAAATGAGGTGTAAGTGATAATAAGTGGCATTTATTGAAGCGTTCCGGCCACTCATCGGCTGCTTCATAGAAGACTGGCAAAATTGCAAATCCGAGGACGATTTGCACACAATGCAAAAATACGCAAGGATGTCGAAGAAAATTTCCATTGTCTGCACGTTCCTCACTGAATTGATGATCACGCTATTCATTACGCTGAGGCTGTTGGCTATCGCTCCACTGCCCAAGAACGAAACCTCGCCGGACCGACTCGTTATTTATCCTGGCTACTTCCCCTACGACAGCAGTAAGAGTCCCGGCTTCGAGATATCTGCCATCGGACAAATTTTGGCGGCCTACTGCGACGGGGCTGCGTACACCGCAGCGGACAGTTTTATCTCTATGTTGGTTTTACACACCTGCGGTCAGTTAACAAACCTTCGTCGCAACTTGACGCAATTGTTCGACGATAATATGGATATGAAACCGCGCGATTTGCGGGAGAAATTGGACTGGATCGTGGAGCGACACGATCATCTTAGCTGGTCAGTGTTATTTTTCTCATAATCTTGCACGACAGATGTCTACAGTTTGCGAAGAAAAAAACAGATTTCAGAACGAGAGGAAAATGATTTTTGAAGGTTTGCCAAAACAATTGACGATTGCTGCAACGTATTGCTCTTTGCACAAATGCTGACATGCACGGTACAACTGTGCTTTCAGGGGTATCAAGCATTTCTCGTGAGTTAAACATGTTCAATGCATTTGTAAAACTTTCTTGATATTCTGTGGTAGTACCGTACGCGTTCATTGTAGGCAATACAATCCTCAGAAGGAGTGCCAGTGCTTCACCTGTCCTTCTTATCCCTCTTCTTTTGGTTCGTCGGAGGCCACCTGTTTCTTTATTGTTACGTAGGTGAAATGCTGATCGTGGAGGTGAAGAAGTTTCCGCTTGTTAAATATACTATAGTCATTTCGCCAGAAAAGGCTTTCCTTGCATTATGGCTTAGGCAGCGAGGATTTTGGGAAAGAGTCCTGTATTTGCAAAATAGCGAACGAATGAGGACACCCCCCTCCCCCCCCCCCCAGCTTCCAATTCCGGAAACTCAGTTTTACGCTCAGGGCTGATTCTTCTACGAAACCCCTGCCAAAAAAATCACTGCCTACCCAGAATGTACGGTCTCCTGACGGATTGACTTACTATTGTTACTTTTAAGGGAACAAAACTGGGGCTTTTAACTAATCTCTAATTTCTTCAGAGTACTGGTTTGGGCGAGGCGGCATACGAAGCAAAATGGTACGAGGCACCTGCTAAAGGGGCCGAAAGACTTACGATAATTATGATGCGCTCAACTGTACCGCTTCGTTTAACTGCTGCAAAATTTGGCACCTTTTCCTTAGAAATGTACAGCAGTGTGAGTAGTGAATTCTACGCCATAACAATGTTTCTTTCCCATATTCTGGAAAGTAGATGAACTTTATTTTGCGAAAAGACTAACTTCCGGCGCCATTTCAGATTTTGAGGACAGCCATGGGTTACTTGTCGGTATTGTTGACAGTGACCGCTTGATTGATTATTCTTATTAACAAACAGTGTCCTAAAGTCATTTCTGGAAAAAACCCTTATTACTTATGTGATAAGGACATTTCTTCCACCTATTTCATAAGAAGAAATCTCTCTCTCTCTCTCTCAGGAAAAAATGTTAAATCGCGTATAGAGTTAGATTACGAAAAGAATAGGATAAGACGGATTCAGAATGCGGCGGTAGAGTAAAGGGAAGTTAAATGTAAATAATTGTAAACCCGAAAGGAACACAAATAAAGACATGTATGCAATATAATTCAAAATCGAAAGGACGTTTTGGTCAATGGAAGTACACTACTCGATTGAAATGCTTTTTTTTCAAAATATACTTTACCATTAAATTCATAATCGATCATATATATATTATATGTGAAAATGCGAGTCTTGGAAAATGATGAAATGTACTTGGGTTAAAGAGGCAGGAACCAATTATTTACTTTCTTGGATATAGCATGTACAGGATATACGTAGGATATCGTGCTATGTGGGCATACTTGGAACTGCAAAACTTCCTGCTCGGTCGGCCAACTCTGAATCATTTTATCGACAGTCGCGTGTACGGCACTACGAGAAGATATAAAAATGTAGCGAACGCTCGATTATAAGTCGGCAGACAATGCGGTGATAGGGTTAGAACTTTGTTGTGACATTAACGCACTTTCCACGAGGGGGTGACACGATAGAGCAAGCGGGAAGGGATGGAGCATGCGTCCCTTCGGAAGCCTAGAAATCATCTAGGGGTATCCTGGTTAGTCGCTTGTCCCTCTCGCGAGGAGAAAGTCGTACAGATGGATACCAAAAAAGGTAATAGACGATGAAAAGTTATCCGGTGATATTCGTGATATTTACATAATAAATAATAATACGGGCTTAGCGAAGGAATACTTCGAGTGCTGTTCTTACTTTTTAACGTGTAAAGGCGAAAATTTTACATAACATCGTAAAATATTTGTTATCGTTATTTAATTTAATTGTGTTTTTTAATCGTTTTACGCGAGTGTGTCCCCCATTCAGATTTAAAAAGTGCCATCGGCTGGAATCAAATGAATCTACACTTTTTCGGTTCATGGCCCGAGCCAGTAATCGCTAAAGATGATCCTTTCGCGAACTACCGTTTCCTGTCTACCACCCTCCTTATCATATGTTTCCTCTTCGGTCCACAATCCATAAACCTCTTCTTCGTTTGGGGAGACATGGACCTGGTAATTGAAAATCTTTGCACGGCGAACATACCCGTGATGAATACCATTATGAAGATGGTCTTCGTTTGGTACCACAAAGAAGGTAACACGTAAAGATGTGTCTCCAGGTGATACGTTTCGTTCGCATCATATGAAATTTTAAAAATCGTGCAATGAAAATGAGGTGTAAGTGATAATAAGTGGCATTTATTGAAGCGTTCCGGCCACTCATCGGCTGCTTCATAGAAGACTGGCAAAATTGCAAATCCAAGGACGATTTGCACACAATGCAAAAATACGCAAGGATGTCGAAGAAAATTTCCATTGTCTGCGCGTTCCTCACGGAATTGATGATCACGCTATTCATTACGCTGAGGCTCTTGACTATCGCTCCACTGCCCAAGAACGAAACCTCGCCGGACCGACTCGTTATTTATCCTGGCTACTTCCCCTACGACAGCAGTAAGAGTCCCGGGTTCGAGATATCTGCCATCGGACAAATTCTGGCGGCCTACTGCGACGGGGCTGCGTACACCGCAGCGGACAGTTTTATCTCTATGTTGGTTTTACACACCTGCGGTCAGTTAACAAACCTTCGTCGCAACTTGACGCAATTGTTCGACGATAATATGGATATGAAACCGCGCGATTTGCGGGAGAAATTGGGCTGGATCGTGGAGCGACACGATCATCTTAGCTGGTCAGTGTTATTTTTCTTATAATCTTGCACGACAGATGTCTACAGTTCGCGAAGAAAAAAACAAATTTCAGAACGAGAGGAAAATGATTTTTGAAGGTTTGCCAAAACAATTGACGATTGCTGCAACGTATTGCTCTTTGCACAAATGCTGACATGCACGGTACAAATGTGCTTTCAGGGATATCAAGCATTTCTCGTGAGTTAAACATGTTCAATGCATTTGTAAAACTTTCTTGATATTCTGTGGTAGTACCGTACGCGTTCATTGTAGGCAATACAATCCTCAGAAGGAGTGCCAGTGCTTCACCTGTCCTTCTTATCGCTTTTCTTTTGGTTCGTCGGAGGGCACCTGTTTCTTTATTGTTACGTAGGTGAAATGCTGATCGTGGAGGTGAAGAAGTTTCCGCTTGTTAAATATACTATAGTCATTTCGCCAGAAAAGGCTTTCCTTGCATTATGGCTTAGGCAGCGAGGATTTTGGGAAAGAGTCCTGTATTTGCAAAAGAACGACCGAATGAGGACACCCTCCCCAATTCCGGAAACTCAGTTTTACGCTCACGGCTGGTTCTACGAAACCCCCGCCAAAAACATCACTGCCTAACCAGAATGTACGGTCTCATGACGGATTGACTTACTATTGTTACTTTTAAGGGAACAAAACTAGGGCTTTTAACTAGTCTCTAATTTCTTCAGAGTACTGGTTTGGGCGAGGCGGCATACGAAGCAAAGTGGTACGAGGCACCTGCTAAAGGGGCCGAAAGACTTACGATAATTATGATGCGGTCAACTGTACCGCTTCGTCTAACTGCTGCAAAATTTG
Organism: Tiphia femorata; assembly: GCA_944319695.1. Lineage (NCBI taxonomy): Eukaryota > Metazoa > Arthropoda > Insecta > Hymenoptera > Tiphiidae > Tiphia > Tiphia femorata. The sequence goes on from OX090902.1 coordinate 12,436,699, forward strand.
GCACCTTTTCCTTAGAAATGTACAGCAGTGTGAGTTGTGAATTCTACGCCATAATGAAGGTTTTCGCCATATTCCAGAAAGTAGATGAACTTTATTTGGCGAAAAAACTAACTTCCGGCGCCATTTCAGATTTTGAGGACAGCCATGGGTTACTTGTCGGTATTGTTGACAGTGACCGCTTGATTAATTATTCCAAGGAACATAACAACAGTCAGTAAAACGGAAGCAAATTGTTTCTGCTCATAGTCAATAGTTGCTCAGTAGTAAAATGAGTTATTGTATCTAGAATCGTGTATTCATTCGGCTCGGTATCGCGGCTCCCGACCCGTAAGCAGAAACTAATACTGTAATATACAGGGTGTGGTAAAAGTCCCGGAGCGGTGGAATATCTCGAGAAATAAACATCGTGTTGAAGAAAATAAAAAACACGTTTTCAATATTTTTTCGAGATCTATGGAATCGTACCAAAAATAAGCCCCTCATTATTCCCGCGGGGAGGGGGGCAACTGAAATTTTAAAAAGGGTTCCCTATTTTTTGAATTTTTTTCAACTGCTTGTAGCATAATCCAATACTTTCGGCTAGCACACTGCCAGGCACAGGAACTCCGTCAATTTGACCATATCATAGGATGAGAGTGGAGAGATCGGTGAGCGGCGAGGGGACTCATTTGAAACAAGCACCCCTATGGTAAGAAGCGAGGGGACTCACTTGAAACAAGCACTCCATACTACGGCCACGTCGTTATTTCTGGATTACGCTACAAGTAGTGGAAAAAAGTTCTAAATATAGGGAACCCTCCATGAAATTCCCAACTTACCCCTCCACCCCCGACAGAAGGAAGGGGTGGTTCATGTTTGGTGTCATTCAATAGATCTCGAAAAAATATTGAACACGTATTTTTCGTTTTTTCAATTCGATGTGTATTTCTCGAAATATTCCACCATTGCGGGACTTTTGCCGCGCCTTGAATATATTTAATTTGCATGCTTAACCCTCGTCCTATTTGGTTTTGTTCCAAACGTCTATTCATTTTTGTACTTTGGTAAGTCACAAGCGTGTTAACTTTGTAAGTGGTCGAAAATCGCAAAATACACAGGTTTTCCAATATTAGATTAATACTGTCTCATTAATGATTTTAATGGTTATGATATAAACTATACTAACAGTATAAAAAATACGCAATACAAGTGGAAATTGACAAGCGACGAAGAGAATGCGCTTACAGAATGTAAATACAACATCGGTACAGGACCTTCACTCGTTTTTTAGTAAATGTTCAGTGGTTTTTATCCAACGTTCATCCTAACTTAATCTACCCGCATACCAACCCATACATACTCGCTAACCTAACCCGTATTTTGCGCTGGGTTCATTTGTTCAGGTGAGAATATGTTCTAGTTGTGACTAATCTATCGTACCCATTTATGATAGAAATATAAGTGTCTTGACGAATTTGTAATTTTCTTCACAGTACTGGATTGAGTGGTTCTGCCTATTAATCAAATTGTTACGATCTACTGGAATTCTTATAATAATCATGATGCGAACCCCTACGGCGCACAGTGGTTCGTTTCGCGATATTTCTGGACAAAAAATGAAAAAGTGATCTTAAGTTTCTCTCGTCTTAAGTATCAGGAATTATAAACAAATAATTACACTTCAAGATAACGTCAATTTATGTAAAAAACAGTCTAATGGTGGTAGATCACATTCGAGCCATCACAAGAGCCAAATTGTGGTTTTAGTGGTGGAAAATGTTATACGGAATTTCAATGCTAGCATCGGTGGGTACCAACGTAGCCACCGTGGACATTTATGCTATATCCTTTTTTATGTAAGATTATTTTTTTATTATAATCGATTTCATTGCCATTTGCAATCAGCGAATAAGAATTTTTCCGTGCAACTTGTATTTTTATTAACAAACAGTATCCTAAAGTCATTTCTGGAAACCACCCTTATTACTTATGTGATAAGGACATTTCTTTCACCTATTTCATAAGAAGAAATCTCTCTCTCTCTCTCTCCCTCTCAGGAAAAAATGTTAAATCGCGTATAGAGTTAGATTACGAAAAGAATAGGATAAAACGGATTCAGAATGCGGCGGTAGAGTAAAGGGAAGTTAAATGTAAATAATTGTAAACCCGGAAGGAACACAAATAAAGACATATATGCAATATAATTCAAAATCGAAAGGACGATTTTGGTCAATGGAAGTACACTACTCGATTGAAATGCTTTTTTTTCAAAATATACTTTACCATTAAATTCATAATCGATCATGTATTATATGTGAAAATGCGAGTCTTGGAAAATGATGAAATGTACTTGGGTTAAAGAGGCAGGAAGCAATTACTTACTTTCTTGGATATAGCATGTGCAGGATATACGTAGGATATCGTGCTATGTGGGCATACTTGAAACTGAAAATCTTCCTGCTCGGTCGGCCAACTCTGAATCATTTTATCGACAGTCGCGTGTACGGCACTACAAGAAGATATGAAAATGTAGCGAACGCTCGATTATAAGTCGACAGTGCGGTGATAGGGTTAGAACTTTGTTGTGACATTGACGCACTTTCCACGAGGGGGTGACACGATAGAGCAAGCGGGAAGGGATGGAGCATGCGTCCCTTCGGAAGCCTGGAAAGCATCTAGGGGTATCCTGGTTAGTCGCTTGTCCCTCGCGCGAGGAGAAAGTCGTACAGATGGATACCAAGAAAGGTAATAGACGATGAAAAGTTAATCGGTGATATTCGCGATATTTTTATCTAATAAATAATTATCCGTGCATAGAAAAGGAATAGTTTGAGTGGCGTTTTTGCTTTCTAACGTGTCAAGGCGAAAATAGTGAACAGCATCGTAAAATATTCGCTATTTAATTTAATTGTGTTCTTCAACCGTTTTACGCGAGTGTGTTCTCCATTCAGATTTAGAATATGCCATCGGCTGGAATCGAATGAATCTACATTTTTTCGGTTCGTGGCCCGAGCCAGTAATCGCTAAAGATGATCCTTTCGCGAACTACCGTTTCCTATCTACCAACCTCCTTATCATATGTTTCCTCTTCGGTCCACAATCCGTAAACCTCTTCTTCATCTGGGAAGACATCGATCTGGTACTTGAAAATCTTTGCACGGCGAACTTACCCGTGTTGAATACCCTTATGAAGATGATCTTCGTTTGGTACCACAAAGAAGGTAACACGTAAAGATGTGTCTCCAAGTGATTCGTTTCGTTCACAGCATATGAAGTTTAAAGAAAAATGTGCAATGAAAATGAGGTCTGAATGATAATAAGTGGCATTCATTAAAGACTTCCGGCCACTCATCGGCGGCTTCATAGAGGATTGGCAAAACTGCAAATCCCAGGACGATTTGAGTACGATGCAACAACACGCACGGATGTCGAAGAAAATCTCCATTGGCTGCGCGATCCTCACGGAAGGAATGATATCGATATACATCACCCAGCGGTTGCTAACTATCGCTCCACTGGTCAAGAACGAAACCTCACCGGACCGACTCGTTATTTATCCTGGCTACTTTCCTTTCGACTGCAGAAAGAGTCCCGGTTTCGAGATCTCTCTCATCGGACAAATTCTGGCGGCTTATTGCGACGGAGCTTCGTACACCGCGGCGGACAGTTTTATCTCTATGTTGGTTTTACACACCTGCGGTCAGTTCACGAACCTTCGTCGCACCTTGACGCAATTGTTCGACGATAATATGGATGCGAAGCCGCGCGAAGATTTCACGGAGAGATTGAGGTGGATTGTTCAGCGACACGATCATCTCAACTGGTCAGTGATATTTTCCTTGTGATCTTGCATTATCGATGTCTACAGTTTGCGAGGAAAAAATCAAATTTGAGAAAGAAAGGAAAATGATTTTTGAAGGTCTGCCAAAACAATTGACGATTGCTGCAACACTTTGCTTTTTACACAAATGCTGGCATGCACGTTACAATTGTGCTTTCAAGGATATCAAGTTTTTGTAGTGAGTTAACCATGTTCATTGCGTTTGTAAAACTCTATTGATATTCTGTGATAGTACTGTAATGATTCATTGTAGGCAACGGATTCCTCTGAGGGTGTGCCATTTCTTCTACTTACGTTTCTATTACTTTACACTTGTTTCGTCGGAGTACACCTATTTCTGTATTGTTACGTAGGTGAAATGCTGATCGTGCAGGTGAAGAAGTATTCGCTTCGTACGTGTAGTACAGTCATTTCGCCAAAAAAGGCTTTCTTTGCATTATGGCTTAGGCAGCGAAGATTTTGAGAAAGAGTCCCGTATATCGAAAGTGGCGACCGAATGACGACACCTCTAATCCCGAAAACTCAGTTTTGCGCCTACGACTGACTCTTCTACGGAACCAAAAAAAGATCACTGCCTACCCAAAATGCACGGTCTCGTGGCGGATTGACTTACTATTGTTACTTCTAAGGGAACAAAACTAGGGCTTTTAACGAGTCTCTAAGTTCTTCAGAGTACTGGACTGGGTCAGTCGGCATACGAAGCAAAATGGTACGAGGCGCCGGCCAAAGAGGCCGAAAGGCTGGTGATAATCATGATGCGCTCGACTACGCCGCTTCGATTGACGGCCGGAAAATTTGGCACTTTTTCCTTAGAAATGTTTAGCAGCGTGAGTTGTGAATTCTACGCCATATTCCAGAAAGCGCAGAGATTATATTTATAATGTGAAAAACTGTTTTACACTTTCCGCACCGTTTCAGATTTTGAGGACATCCCTAGGTTACTTGTCGGTATTGGTGACAGTAACCACTTGATCAATTATGGAAAGGAGCCTAACGAAAATTAGCAAAATGGAAGCAAATTGTTTCTGCTTATAGTTGATAGTTGCTCAGTAGTAAAGTCAGTTCTTATATGTAGAATCGTGTATTCATTCGTGTTGCTATCGCGCCTCTAGATATGTAAGCAGAAAATAATACCGCAATATGTTTATTTTGCATGCTTAACACTCGCTCCATTTGATCTTGTTCCAAATGTGTACGCATTTTTCTACTTCGGTAAGTTTCAAATGCTTGCCTTTGTAAGTGGTCGAAAATTGCAAAGTACACAGATTACTACTGCCTCATTGGTGATTTTAATAATTATTTCATAATTTATGTTAATTCTTTAATTCAGAACTACACAAATAAAAAATAAGGTTACGAGTATGACAAAAACGCATCATAAGCGCAACTTGCCCAGCGACGAAGATCGTACCATTACAGTATGTAAATACCTTAGAACATATACAGGGTGTCCCAGACCAACCGACGCGGAAGGAGATGAGACATAGAGCGGCTTGCGCTGAACGTAAAAGTCCTGTACCGTTTTGCAATAATCGCAATACTTATCGAGTTATTAATTGTTAAAGATCAAAGGAAAGGGCATCCGCCAAAATGGCAGCGGGAGGAGCGCTGGGCCTCTCCGAGCTGTAGGACGGCTTAGTTTACCTACAAACAAATGCGGGGCGCGGTGAGGGGAAGGATAAGACGTCGCTGCACGGCCGGCTTCTTTTGCGTTATTCTTCCCCTTACCGCGCCCCGCATTTGTTTATAGGCAAACTGATCCATCCTACAGCCCGCAGAGGCTCCAACGCTCCTCCCGCTGCCATTTTGGCGGACGCCCTTTCCTTTGATCTTTAACATTTAATAACTCGATAAATATTGCGATTATCGCAAAACAGTACAGGACTTTTACGTTCAGCGCAAGCCGCTCTATGTCTCATCTCCTTCCGCGTCGGTTGATCTGGGACACCCTGTATAACTGGAAGGGGAATTGCCTATGTTTCTCATGTAATATATATGTGGCCAAGTTCGGTGCGAGAGAGACAGATAGATGTTAACCTTTGCTCGTAATGCGCAAACGCGGATGACGCTGACCGCGCCGTTTAAAAATGGAAATGTAATTGGGATACAATTGACGATTATTGAATAGGTGATAATTAAGATGCGCACAATGACAAACAATTATAAACTTTATTTTGTGCAAACAAAATAATAAATAAAGAGAAATATTATTACTTACTTATGATAAGATACCAATTTATCACGTATACCGCATAGGGCACAGTATAGGCATGACATTTTTTCTTAACTAAGCTATCAATGTTATAATTGATAGATTATGGACGGGTTTAACCTTTCAATATTTTGAAACTCACTGTCAGCTGTCAGCATGCTGTCATCGCTCGCGCTTGCGCATTGCGGACGAATGTTAATCTCAGTCCTTCTCTCTCTCTTTAAAACAATTCTCTCTCGCACATAACTTGGACACAGACTCGATCCTCTGTTCCCCTTCCAGTTATATATGTTCTAAGGTTAATACAACGCCAATAGAGGACATTGGGTAATTTTTTACCCTGTGTTGGTAGTGCGTCAATGTTTAATAATATCAATAATGTTCTCTTAATGTGGTCACTTGAGCGGGAGGAAGTTAATAAAAATCGTAACTTGGCACTCTTACCGAGTCTTCATAAATTACGGTAATAAAACTTCTTGCCTGAACTAGAAGCATTTACCGACTGTGAACAACGAATAGGAGGAAACATGAACGAAAGGGGTAGCACGAAACCTGCGGAAACACGCAATCTCCTCCACGCTACAGAGAACACATTGGAGAACTTTCCACGAGGGGGTGACACGATAGAGCAAGCGGGAAGGGATGGAGCATGCGTCCCTCCGCAACTTTGAAAGAGTCTTGAGGTGCCCTGGTTAGTAGATTTTCTCCCACGTAATGAGAACGTCGTACCGATGGACATTGAGAAAGGTAATTCTTCCAGGGGTAAAGTATGCGATGAGTGATCGAAAACTATTTTTACGCGATTAAATAAAAACAAATAACACAGGATTTATTCGTAATCTACGTGCTCCATTTTAACATTGGTCTGAAATCTTAATTAATGTTCAACAACAATAAAATATGTTATTGCATTCATTATAATGTATCTAATCCTAAGAAAAATCTAATGGAATACAACGTTTTTCTGTTAAATATATTGATTATCTAGCTTGAAGAATATTTTTCCAATCATGAAAATATCCAAAGTAATTAATTTCTGCGAGTACATAATTGAATCTAAAATAACATTTGTAATCGCGTATACTTGGACTTTCAAAACGTCTTGCTCGGTCGGTCAACTCAGAAGCATTACCGACAGTCGCGCGCACGACACTTTGAGGAGAAGAAAAAATAAAACGAACACATGATTATAAGTCGACAGACAGTGCGGTTGTATGGATGCGACTTTGTTGTGACATTAACGCACTTTCCACGAGGGGGTGACACGATAGAGCAAGCGGGAAGGGATGGAGCATGCGTCCCTTCGCAAGCCTAGAAACAGTCTCTAGGTGTCCTGGTTAGTAGCTTGTCCCTCGCGCGAGGAGAAAGTCGTATAGATGGATGTCAAGAAAGGTAATAGACGATGAAAAGTTATGCGGTGATATTCGCGATATTTATCTAATAAATAAGTATACAGACATGGAGAAGGAATGATTCAAGTGGCGTTACTTCTTTCTAACACGTAAAGGCGAAAATATTGAACAACCTCGTAAAATATTTGTAATCTAGTTTAATCGTGACCTCTGATCTTTTTACGGGAGTGTGTTCTCCATTCAGATTTAAAACATGCCATCGGCTGGAATCGAATGAATCTACAAATATTTGGTGTGTGGCCCGAGCCAGTAATCTCTGAAGATGATCCTTTGGCGAACTACCGTTTTCTATCCAGCAACCTTGTGATCATGAGCTTCCTCTTAGTTCCGCAATCCATAAACCTCTTCTTCGTTTGGGGAGACATAGACATGGTGACCGAAAACCTTGCGACGGCCAACATACCCGTGATAGTCACCCTTATGAAGATGTTCTTCATTTGGTACTACAAAGAAGGTATGACGTAAAAATGTGTCCCGGAGTGATCCGTTTCGTTGAGAGTGCATGAAACTTTAAAAGAAACGTTCGATGAGGTCCAAATGTTAACGAGTGGCATTTATCGAAGATCTTCGGCCACTCATAGGCTCCTTCGTGGAGGATTGGCAAAATTGCAAGTCGATGGATGATTTGAACACGATGCGAAGGAGCGCTCAGAAGGCGAGAAACATTTCGATTGGTTGCGCGATCCTCACGGAAGGAATGGTCTCAATATACATCATCCAACGGCTCGTGACCATTGTTCCGCTGCCCAAGAACGAAACCGCACCGGACAGACTCCTCATTTATCCTGGCTACTTTCCCTACGACTGCAGAAAGAGTCCCGCCTTCGAGCTTACTATCGTCGCTCAAGCCTTCACGGCTTGTTACGACGGGGCTTCATACACCGCAACGGACAGCTTTATCTCGATGTTGGCGATACACACCTGCGGCCAATTTACGAACCTTCGGCGCACCTTGACGCAATTGTTCGACGATCATATAGAGATGAAGCCGTGCGAAGATTTTAGGGAGAAATTGGGCTGGATCGTGAAACGACACGATCATCTTAACTGGTCAGTGATATTTTCCTTGTAATCTTGCGCGCTCGATGTCTATAGTTTGTGAAAAATCCATATTTGGTAAGGCGTGGAAAATCATTTTCGAAGGTTTGCCAAAACAATCGACGATTGCTGCAACGCTTTGCTTTTTGGACAAATGCTGGCATGCACGTTACAATTATGCTTTCAAGGGTATCAAGTTTTTGCAGTGAGTTAAACATATTCATTCCGTCCCCAAAATTTTCTTGATATTCTCTGGTAGCACTGTATGCGTTTCATTGTAGGCAATGCATACGCATTCATCAGATGGACTACCATTTCTTCTACTGATATTTTTAGTTCTTTACACTACTTTTGTCGGAGTGCACCTGTTTTTGTATTGTTATGTAGGTGAAATGCTGATCGTACAGGTGAAGTAGTTTTGTCTTTTAATATCTCCTTCTAGAAGATCAAAGTTAAGGTTTTCACGAACCTTCAATTTCTACAGAGTACTGGATTGATACAATCGGCGTACGAAGCAAAATGGTATCAGGCACCGGCTAAAGAGGCTGAAAGACTGATGATAATTATGATGCGCTCGACTACGCCGCTTCGATTGACAGCCGGAAAATTTGGCACCTTTTCCTTAGAAATGTTTAGTAGTGTGAGTTGTGAATTCTACGCCATAAGGAAGTTTCTTTGTCATATCTGGGGAAGCTCAGAAATTCACTTGATGGTACAAAAAGATTAACTTTCGGGGCCTTTTCAGATTCTGAGGACAGCTATAGGCTATTTGTCCGTACTGTTGACAGTAACCACTTGATCGATTATACTAAGGACCCTATCGAAATTTAGTAAAGTGCAAGCACATTGCTTCTGCTTATAGTTGATAGTTGCTCAGTAGTAAAGTTAGTTGTTGTATCTAGTATCGTATGTTTATTCATCCCGCTATCGCTCCTGTTAATATAGAGGGTGTTAAAAGAACCATTTAATAAAAAGTCTTGAAAAATACTAACGGTCCTATTGATTTCGATTAAGCTGCCTGTAATTTAGCATTAAAGTAAAAGCCGGGACAATTTTTATTATTGGATTTTGTTGCCATCGACAGGTCGTACAATTTCTTATTACAATCTTTCCTCGTCAGACTGGCGGAAGTTCTACAAAAATAGTGGCGAACTTTAGGTTGTATATAAAATATAAGATTAACAGTACGATAAGAACGCAATACAAGCGCACATTGACGAGCGACGAAAAGAATGTACTTACTGACTTTGTGTCAGTCATTACCCTATGTTGGTAGACCGAACGTCCAAGCTTAATACCTATATTCAAAGATGTTTTTGTAAGGTCTCACTCGAGGGAAAGAGAGTTAATAAAAATAATAATAATCCATTGGCGCACCCACTGAATCTCCATAAATGATGCGAACGAAACTTCCTACCTAATAATCTGCAAGGGTTTACCGACCGTGCGCAAAGAGTAGGAGGAAACGTAAACGTATGTGGTTGCACGAAGCCTGCGGAAACACGCGATCGTGTTTGTAACATTGGCGAACTTTCCACGAGGGGGTGACACGGTAGTCCAAGGGGGAATGGCTGGAGCATGCGTCCTACCGTAAGCCTGAGAGTCTAAAGGTGTCCTCGTTAGTAGCTTCTCTCGCACGTAATGAGAAAGACGTATCGATGGATACTAAGAAAGGTAATCTTTCTAAGTGAAATGCGCGACAAGTGCTAAACATTTTTACACGTTTGAAGAAGAATACTAAAATAGCTTTTCCTCGCAACAAAAGTAGTTCAAAATATATAAATGAGAAAATATGTGGAAAAACATTGCCAAAGATTTCTTAGTTGTCTTAATTCAATGTCTTCTCATTTTTTACGGAAGTGTGCTCTCCATTCAGATTTAAAATATGCCGTCAGCTGGAGTCGGGTGAATCTACAAATTTTCGGTATCTGGCCCGAGCCACAGGCCTCTCAAGACAACCGTTTCGCGAACTGTCGTTACCTAGTCGCCAATCTTATTATCACGTGCTTCCTCTTAGCCCCGCAATCTATAAATCTCGTGCTAATATGGGGCGACATAGATCTGGTGACAGAAAACCTCGCGGCGGCCAACATACCCGTGATAAATACCCTTATGAAGATGTTCTTCATTTGGTACCACAAAGAAGGTAAGAGACTAAACGTATCCCTCGCGCGATAGTTCGTCTCAACGACAAAATATGAAGTTCTAAAAACCCCGAAATGAGAGTTTGATGGGCTTCAAAATGGTAATAAGTGGAATTTATACAAGATTTTCGATCCCTCATGGGCTCCTTCACGGAGGACTGGCGAAGCTGTAAATCGATGGATGATTTGCAAACGATGCAAAAGGGCGCATCAATGGCCAGAAAAATCTCCGTTAGCTGCATGATCCTCACGCAAACGATGATCATTATATTTGTGACCGTTCGAATGATAGATGTGAGCGACTTGGACAGGAACCAAACTTCACCGGACAGGATGGTCCCTTATACCGGTTACTTTCCCTACAATGTTAAAAAAAGTCCCGCCTTCGAGCTGACCGTTCTCGCTCAAACTTTGACGGCTTGTTACGACGGGGCTTCTTACACCGCAGTGGACAGTTTTATTTCCATGTTGGTGATTCACACTTGCGGTCAGTTCGAGAATCTTCGTCGCACCTTGACGCAATTGTTCGACGAGGAAGCAAATGCGAAGACGCATGAAGATTTTCGTGAAAAATTGAGATGGATCGTAAAGCGACACGATCATCTTAACTGGTCAGTGAAATTTGTGTCGTGATACAGCTCGTCATAGATTGCGATGCTCGATGTTTACGACTTGTCAAGAGAAATGTATAAAATATTCAGCTTGTGAACTAAAGAAAACTGATTCTCCAAGGTTCGCCAAAACGGTCGAGGATTGCTGCAACTTATTACTCCTTGGACAAATGCTGACGTGCACGGTGCAGTTGTGCTTTCAAGGTTACCAAGCTTATCGAGTGAGTTAAATATGTTCATTGTGTTTGTAAAACTCAATTGATATTCTGCGTTAGTGTCGTATGCCATGATTCTAGGTAATTCTAGCCACAGAGGGGTTACCAATCCTCCAACCCATATTTTTTATCTTTTTCGTTTTATTCGTCGGAGTACATTTGTTTCTATACTGTTACGTCGGTGAAATGCTGATTGTCCAAGTGAGAACATTTGCTCTTTTTACTAATCTATCGTAGTCCTCTATTACAGAAATAGTGTTTTCACGAATTTGTATTTTTCTTCAGAGTACAGGATTGAGTGGTTCTGCCTACGAATCAAAGTGGTACAATGTACCGTCTAAAGAGGCTGAAACTCTTTTAATAATTATGATGCGAACCACTACGCCGCTTCGTTTGACTGCTGGAAAATTTGGCACCTTTTCTTTAGAAATGTTTAGCAGCGTGAGTAGCAAAGAGTTTTCCAAAAACAACTCTAGGATATTGGTTAATAAAACACCAATTGTACAAAAAAATGCTTACTTGCGATTACAAATGAAAGTGAAATCCAGTACAATTACTATCGTTTAGCATCACAGTTTAAAGCAGAGGTCGACACGAAATGCACTTCTCGGTCGATTTTCAGAAGACTCCACCTTCCGTCCCCTCCTTTCCCTTGGTACACCGCGCGCCGCCAACAAAAACCGATCTAGCCTCAAGAGCGTATTGTAGTCTCTGCAGAGTGGAGCCATGGAAAGACGAAAGAGAGGTGAAAACTTTTTTATTTTATGAAATGCTTATAATTGTTGTTGATATTTGTTTCCAATAGTTTTCGCGGACGGAAGGCAGAGTCTTCCGAAAATCGGCCGAGAAGTGCATTTCATGCCTCTGGTTTAAAGCATTGGAAGTTCAATGTGATGGTTCGGGTAATGGATATTAAAGTTTCAGCGCTGGAAAATGTCAATGAAAACTAAATATACCTGCACTATGACTAAAAATACACCCCATAATATTACTGATCCGCCGTATTTTACGGTAATATAATTTTACCGATATAACTATCGGTGTCTGAATATTTTTGTGACCGACTCTACGTGTACCATTCAGGACGAAAGTGTCAAGTGATATCATTTTTCGTGTGTAATGATAATCGATTTTACTATTGTTTGTAATCATCAAATAGGAATTTTTCCGTATTATCGATTTTGTACTAACAAACACCATCCTAAAGTCAGTTTTGGTAAACCCTCTATAAATTACGCGATAACGGCGTTTCTTTTCCATATTTTCTAAGAAAAAGAAATCAACATTAGAATATGAAAAAAATAATATTTTATATTTCACGCACCATTTCAGATTTTGAGGACAGCTATAGGCTACATGTCTGTCTTGCTGACAGTAACTAACTAACAGTGATTGGTCGATTATTCGAAAGAATTAAATGAACAGCTGCAAAACGCAAATAGGTCGTGTCTGCTTATAAATAACCGTCGTTTAGTAGTAAAGAGAATTGTTGTATCTATAAGTGTGCATTTTTTCGTACAGTCATCGTGCCTCCCAATAAGCTACAGAAGAAAATAATACTGCCACTTACTTACTTTACAATCTGTCCAAACGGATTTCGACATTGTGTGACGGTCAAATAATCAAATATGCGAACTCACACAGATGATTGTTGGGAATTCCGTCAGTTTATTAAAATGACTCTATGACCGTTGTCAAATAATAAAAATAAAATCGATACTCGACACATACAAACATACATACAATAAAATAATGAATATGTAAATAATAACCGCACGCATATAAATAATTAAATAAATAAATATGCGTATTGCAATTTTTTGAAGAGGAGGCAGAAAAGTTCTTTTAACGGAACATAAACAGAGAGAATTTCCTTTTGAGTCGACTCTTCCAGTGTTGTTCTAGCTTCTTTTGTAATACTATATACATACAGAGTATATCCCACCCCATTTAAAATGCCCCAGGGCAGATATTTCGAAAAATACAAAACATATGGAAAAATGTTTCGAACAAAAGTTGTATGGTTTGGAAGGCAACAGATTATACTGTAATTTATTTGACTCAGTGAAAACATCAAATTCTCTCGAATAACATAAACGAAAATTAGAGAATTTCAATCAACGAATGGTTGAAAAAAGCGTATGTCTACGTTAAGAATGCGCTAAACTCTTCTTCAATAAAGAACTGTTATCTTTTGAAGATACACCATCGACACGCATATCAAGTTCTTTCTTATAAAATGTGCAAAAAAAAATTCCTGTCCGATCGGCTACTTGCACGGGTTTACCGACGGCGCGCAACGAGTGAGAGGATCATTGACGCATTTTCCACGAGGGGGTGACACGTTAGTGTAAGCGGGAAGGGCTGGAGCATGCGTCCCACCGTAAGCTCGAAGGACTCTGGAGGTGTCTGGTTAGTAGCTTCTCTTCCACCTAATGAGAAAGTCGTACCAATGGCCACGGAGAAAGGTAATTCTTCCAAGTGAAGTTCGCGATGAACGATGGACTATTTTTGTACACTTAAAAATGAAAGATAGAAACAAGGTTTATTCATTATACACGAGGCGTGGGTATTAAGGAACGAGACGAGGAGCTCTGTAGGTGTATATTTATAACAGAGGGGTGTGCGTACAATAAAGATTTCTTTGAGATTTTGAAAGCAACTGGTGCAAGCTGTATTTCGTTACTACTTGCAGTTGATCAATGGGCAACGATTGAGTTTATAGTTGCCCAAATGTGTCTCTGGATTTATCGCGAATGGTACACTGGACTACTTTATTTCAAATTTGTTATGGGATTGAAAAAAGATCCCAATAAACAAAACTATTGTTCGAGCTATTCAGTGAAAACGTGACTGTTCCTTTGGAACGAGTGATTATCCTAAAAAAAATTACATTACGTGCACCATTTTAAAATTAGCCGTAAATTTTAATTAATGTTCGTGGACTGCGATCGATAGTTAAAATTATCTTTTCACGTTCACTTTGGCAAACTTTATGGTCACTCACATCACGTGTACATCTCACTGCTGTAAGTGTATTGCTCATAGAGTGTCCAGGTAAGGTATTTAACTACCGTGCTTCATACGTAGTTAAAAATATTAAAACAGATAAACCGTAAGGGTAACGTTGTCAATGAATTTTCTTTACACGAGTGTGCTCTACATTCAGATGTAAGACATGCCATCAGCTGGAATCGAGTGAACCTACGAGTGTTCGGGACCTGGCCCGAGCCACTGGTCTCTCAAGACGATCGTTTTGCGAATTATCGATTCTTACTGACGAACCTTCTCATTTTGTGCTTCATCTGTGGCCCGCAGTCCGTTAACCTCGCCATTATCTGGGGTGACATCGACTTGATGACTGAAAACCTTGCAACGGCCAATATACCGGTGATGAATTCTATCATGAAGATGTTCTTCATTTGGTATCACAAGGAAGGTAGAGTTGGTTTAGGTTATAGGATTCGACAACGAAATATAAAATTTGAAAAGCATTTTAAAATTGTTGACTTGTTGTATAAGATGTGATCCTCTTTAGAACTTACTATTTGATATGACCTTTATTGGGCCTATGCTTAAACACACATTAAATTGATCTTCAAGGAATGAATGAGCTCTACACTTAAATCACTTAGATCTCCATTTTTAAACTGTTATACGCTCATTGTCTGTATCCTTTAAGAACAGCAACCTCCATTTTTCCGAACAGTTAATACTACATTATATATATAAAAAAAAAAACATCACAAAGATCGCCTTGGTGCGTATTGAAGTATAAGCCTTGCGAGAAAAAGACGTATACGCAAAGAGAATAAATCACTCCCTTTACGATCGTGCCTAAAAATGAGCAGGGCTAGGAGGATAGTTGAACAAAGATAAAATGATTCGTAATTTACATTATAAAATTGAACATTTCATATGTAATGCCATAATATAAAACATTTGATGGGTTCAAATGATAATGTGTGGAATTTATCGAAGACCTTCGACCACTCGTCGGTTCCTTCATCGAGGATTGGCGAAATTGCAAATCGTGGGATGACCTATCCACGATGCAAAAAAGCGCTCGAATGTCCAGGAAAATTTCTATTTGCTGCGCGGTCCTCACGCAAACAATGGTCACGATATATTTGTCCCTTCGAGTGGCAGCTGTTACTCAACTGGACAGGAACCAAACCGCACCGGACAGAGTCGTTCTTTATCCTGGCTACTTTCCTTACGATCCCCGAAAGAGTCCCGCCTTCGAGCTCACCATCGTCGGACAAATTTTGACGGCTTATTGTGCGACGGCTTCTTACACCGCAGTGGACAGTTTCATCTCGATGTTGGTGTTGCACACGTGCGGACAATTCGAGATTCTTCGTCGTACTTTGACGACCTTATTCGACGAAAATGTTAACGTAAAGCCGTGTGAAGATTTTCAGGAGAAATTAGGGCGGATCGTGAAGCGGCACGATTATCTAAATTGGTTAGTGGTATTCTTTATCGTAATCAGTTGCTACCAGCACGATCGATATTGATTGTACGCAAATAAAAGTTAAGTATCAGAATAAGAAAAGTGGTTTTTTGAAGGTTTGCCAAAACGATCGAGGAATGTTGCAACATTTTGCTTTTTGGACAAATGTTCGCATGCACCGTACAGTTGTGTTTTCAAGGATATCAGGCTTTTAGAGTGAGTTAAATATTTGTAATCTTCCTCCTAATATTTAATTGTTATTCCGCGGTAGTCTCGTGTGGAATAATTGCAGCTAATGCAAGAGTCAGAGGAACTACCAATTCTTCAGCTGCTATTTTTAGTCGTTTTCGTCTGCTTCATCGGAGTGCATCTGTTTCTGTATTGTTATGTCGGTGAAATGCTCATCGTCCAGGTGAAGCAATATTTCCATTTACCAATTTTTTCATACATTTAGAAAGATAGATACAAATGACAACTTGACAAATTTCTAATTTCACACAGAGCACTGGGCTGATTCTTTCGGCGTACGAGTCGAAATGGTATGCTGCACCAGCCAAAGAGGCTGACAATCTTTTAATAATTATGATGCGGACGACTACGCCGCTTCGTTTGACTGCTGGAAAATTCGGCACCTTTTCCTTAGAAATGTTTAGCAGCGTGAGTAGTGAATATTGTGTTCTAACAAACAGTCGTTCTGGCATTTCCAAACGAGTAAAACAAAACGACTCGAAACAAGGAATGAGCTTTATAACGTAAACAAAAAGATAATCTTACATTTCTCATCCTCTTTCAGATTTTGAGGACAGCAATGGGCTACCTATCGGTATTGCTGACAGTGACCAATCATATCGATTGATCGATTATTCGAAAGGACTGGAGGAACCTCTGGAAATCACAAGCGAATCGTATTCGTATATAGATAATCGTCTCTCAGCAATGAAGAGTTATTGTATCCACAATTGTGCATTTATCCCTTTGCACTCCAGGATTTTTCGGGGAGGCGTATAGCAACTCGAAATGATTGCGCTCATTCTTAATGTTTTCCTTACAGCTATCATGAAATGCTTTTATACGCGAATTAACGTACAAAAGCATTATATTCGAATATTTCATCTATATTCACACATTTAACAATATAATTTTGTAATATTAACACTAGCTTTACGGAAACGAGTCAGTTTGACTAGTTCAAATGAGAAATTGTCTTTATAAAAAATGTTCCATAAATCCAACATTGATGTCTGTACTCTCTTTTGCTAACATGATGACTATTTGCCAATATGCATCCTTTGTTTATCCGCAAAAGTAGTATCCTTGCAAGTATTTTACACCTAAAATTCCCTATCACTACATTCTCGCTAAATATAATCGTTTTCATTTTGCACCAATTCAAATATTCGCAACATTTACAACATTTTCTTATAGCTTGGAGGTTCCACGAAATCTAACATGACCAAACGTTATCTCAGCTTGTTACCCGCCGCATGAAACACCGGTGCAGCTGAGAGTCGCCTCTCCAACGCAAAGAGTTACACGTGTCGTCAACGTGGCTTGTGATATGCCGCAGAAGAAATAATATTGCAATACATGAACATTGTAATAATCTGCCTTCAATCTGTTTCTCATGTACCAGAGCGCGTTCGTAAAAATAATGGTTTCTTTCTGAGACGCAACGGTGAAGCATTTGTCCATTGCGCGAACGAACATCCTGCGCGAACGAACATCGTGCGCGGTCGGCTAGTTGCAAAAGCTTACCGACCGTGTGGAACTACCGCCAGTAGGTGGAACGATGAACGCAGGGGTTGCACGCACACAACGGGCACCACGTGATTCCTATCGCGGAGCTGTGTAGCGACTACGATGTAACGTGTTCCTAACTTCAGTGGGCTTTCCACAAGATGGTGACACGTTCGTAAGCGCGGGAAAGGAATGAAACCGACTATGATAGATGTGTCCCTTCAGTTGTTGCGCCGTGCGTAGGGTGAACATGGTGTTGGCGGCTGCTTAACGAGGTACGCGAAAATTTGTCCTAAGACAAATCCTCTTCCTAGACCGGCGCCACAAAATATCAAAATAGATCCTTGCACTCCTTTGTAAAGAGTGTACCAATTCTTTATTAGGAAATTGCACGCATCGCAGAATAGTGTACTAAAATATTCACATAAATTATGTTCCTTCACCTAATTTATCAAACTTTCAAATACAACAAAAAGGAAAGTCTGATAAAACATTTCTACCTTAGTCTTTTTGTCTTTCATTTTTTCAACTCATACTGCACTTGTGTGAAATTTACAATGTTACACTACAAATCTAGAAATTAAAAACTCTTCGTTACAATTCGCACCTCTAGAAATACTTTCTCGCATTCACCCCTTATTAAGTACATACAGCTATCTCAAACCAATCGACTCGGTGACACAAGCATTGATAAAAGAGAATTTTTGACCGCCTTTCAAGGTTTGAAAATATTCTTGGGCACTTTCGAGAAGGACTGGGAGGAAATTTTCTTCGGTTTACGAAAAAGAGCGATCTTTGATTACAGCTAAACGGCTTAATCCCGAAAACTTCTCTCACTTTAGATTGATGAGAACTACTCTCAGTAGTTGAAACGTAACTTCCAAACTCTGTCAGCGCGGTTTCTTGAGAGTCCTTGTAAATCTGGAGGACAACCGGGGGTTTTATTTGTCGGTAGTGTTCACGACGACAAATCATATTGATTAACAAACCTTTTCAGAACGTCCAATGAATTTCTGCAAACACAAGAGGGAAATGGTTCCCTATTTGCGGCATATCTTGATTGAAAATATATCAGTGTGTTTATTATAATTTATTTAATTGTGTCATCCATTTCCAGGCATTTTACCTAAGAAGAAAAATATAATGCAACACAACCTTTTTCTGTGTTTAATGTGCAGAACCGCAAAAAAATTTGAAAGATATTCTTTAAATAATGAAAATATCCGAACTAATTATTTCCTGTGCGTAAACCACATACTTGGATATAAATTAACAATTATAATCGGTAATACTGGGGATTGCAAAACTTTGTACTCGGTCGGCCAATTCTGAAGCGTTACCGACTGTCGCGTGCACAACACTTTGAGGAGAAAAAAAATAAAGCAAACACGCCATTATATGTCGGCAGACAGTGCGGTAGCATGGTTGCAACTTTGTTGTGACATTGGCGCACTTTCCACGAGGGGGTGACACGTTAGACCAAGGGGGTAGGGGTGGAGCATGCGTCCCTCCGCAAGCCTGGAAAGAGTCTAGAGGTGTCCTGGTTAGTCGCTTGTCCCTCTCGCGAGGAGAAAGTCGTGTAGATGGCTACCAAGAAAGGTAATAAACGATGAAAATTTATCCAGTGATATTCGCGATATCTATGTAAAAAAAAAATTACGGGCAAGGAGAAGGAACGATTTAAGTGACGTTATTCCTTCTTAACACGTAAAAATGAAAATATTTAATAAGCTCGTAAAATATTGTTATTTGATTTAATCGTGAGCTCTAATCTTTTTACGCGAGTGTGCTCTTCATTCAGATTTAAAATATGCCATCGGCTGGAATCGAATGAATCTACAACTTTTCGGTGTGTGGCCCGAGCCAGTTATCTCCGAAGATGACGTTTTCGCGAACCATCGTTTCCTATCTGCCAACGTTCTGATCCTGTGCTTCCTCGTTGTTCCGCAATCTGTAAACCTCTTCTTCATTTGGGGTGATCTAGACCTGGTAACTGAAAACCTTGCAACGGCAAACATACCTTTGTCGAATACCATTCTAAAGATGTTCTTCGTTTGGTACTACAAAGAAGGTAAGACATAAACCAAGGATTGTGGACAGCACATGGCATTTTAAGAAACATTTGCAATGAAAACAGAAGCGTACAACGAGATTCCAAACGATAATAAGTGGTGTTTTTCCAAGGTTTTCGACCACTCATCGGCTCCTTCATTGAAGATTGGCGAAACTGCAAATCGAAGGATGATTTGAACACGATGCGAAGGAGTGCTCAGCTGGCGAGAAACATTTCCATTGGCTGCGCAATCCTCACGGAATTGATGATCACAATATTCGTGATACAGCGGCTCGCGGCTATCGCACCACTGCCCAAGAACGAAACAACTTCGGACAGATTCCTTATTTATCCTGCCTACTTTCCCTACGATTGCAGAAAGAGACCCGCCTTCGAACTTACGAACGTCGCTCAAGCTTTAATGGCTTATTATGCCGGTGCTTCTTATACCGCAATGGACAGTTTTATCTCGATGTTGGCGATACACACCTGCGGCCAGTTCGCGAACCTTCGACGGACCTTGACGCAATTGTTCGACGATAATATGGACAGGAAGTCGCGCGATGAGTTCCAGGAAAAATTGAGGTGGATCGTGAAGCGGCACGATCATCTAAACTGGTCAGTGACATTCTTCTTCCGATCTTGCATGATAGATGCCTATAGTTCGTAAAGATGATACCAAATTTGAGAACGAAAGGAAATGTTTTTCGAAGGTTTGCCAAAACAATGGACGATTGCTGCAACGCATTACTTTTTGGACAAATGCTGGCATGCACGCTACAATTGTGCTTGCAAGGGTATCTAGTTTTTGCAGTGAGTTAAACATCATCATTACAATTGTAAAACTTTATTGATGTTCTCTAGTAGCACTGTACGGGGGCTCCTTGCAGGCAATAGAATCCTCAAAAGGAGTGCCAATTCTTCAACTAACGTTTTCATTCCTTTTCTTTGGTTTCATCGGAGGGCACCTGTTTCTTTATTGTTATGTAGGTGAAATGCTGCTTGTGCAGGTGAAAAACTTTTTACAGCTTGTTAGTCACTTCGCCAAAAAAGGCTTATCTTGTGTTGTGGTTTAGGCAGGGAGGATATTGGGAAATAGTTTCGTACTTCCAAAATGCCACCCGAATGGCGGCACCCGAAATTTCGGAAAGTCAGTTTTACGCTCATGGCTGGCTCTTCTGCGAAATTCCAAAAAGAACGTTGCCTACCCAAAATGCATGGTCTCATGGCTGAGTGACTTACTATTGTTATTTATAAGGAAGCAATACTAGGGTTTTTAACGAATCTGTAATTTCTTCAGAGTAATGCATTGACTCAGTCGGCGTACGAAGCAAAATGGTATCAGGCACCGGCTAAAGAGGCCGAAAGGCTGGTGATAATTATGATGCGCTCGACTACGCCGCTTCGATTAACGGCCGGAAAATTTGGCACCTTTTCTTTAGAAATGTTTAGTAGTGTGAGTTGAAAATTCTGCACCATGCGAAGGTCTTTGACATATTCCGGAAAGCAGAGAAATCAAATTTTATGGTGCGAAAGGATTAACTTCCGGTGCTATTTCAGATTTTAAGGACATCCATAGGTTACTTGTCGGTATTGTTGACAGTGTCTGCTTGATCAATTATACCATAGGATCCCTATCGAAAGTCAGTAAAACGCAAGCAAATTTTATCTGTATGTAGTTGATAGTTGGTCAGTAGCAAATGGAATCATTGTATATAGTATCGTGTATTGATTCGTCCCGCCGTTGTCCCTCTCGATATCTAAGCAGAAAATAATATGCAATACGTTTATTTTCCAATTTTCACCCTCGTGTTATTTAACTTTGTTCCTAATGTGTATTCACTTTTGGTCTTCGGTAAGTAACAAGCGCTTATCTTTTTAAGTAGTCGAAAATTTCAAGATTTACAGGTTTCTGAATATTGGATTAATAATCCTTCAATGATGACTCTGACGATTATATAATTATTTATGCCAATTTGTTAACTACATATACAAATAAGTAACTCCCTTTACGGTCGTGCCTAAAAAACTGAGGGTAACAGGGCGACAAAAGCACAATCGACGAGTGACGAAGGGAATGCGCTTACAGAATGTGAAAACAACGCCAGTAAAGGAGTGTGAGATATTTATCACCCTATGTTGGCAGACCGAGGGTCGAAGTTCAATATTTTCAAAGATGTTTCGTCAATGCCTCACTCGAACGGAAGACAATTAACGAAATTAATAACTTTCCATAAATTATCTGAACAAGACTGCCTGTCTGACCTGCAAGGGTTTACTGACCGTGCGCAACGAGTATGAGAATATATGAATCGGTCGTACGAACGTAGCTAATTGTAAGACATACGATCTCGTCGACTGCTACTGCCACGCTGTCTCGTACTAATTGTAAGATTGGCATATTTTCCCGAGGAGGTAATACGTCAGTGTAAGCGGGAATGATTGGTGCATTCGTCTCTCCGTGAGCCTGAAGGAGTCTTGAGGTGACCCGGTTACTTGCTTTCCTCCGCACATACCGAAAAAGTTGTGCCAATGAAAGGTGATTCTTCCACAGAGATACACTGTAATACACAGAGAAAGGCAATTCTTCCAGGCGAAGCTTGTGACGAGTGATGAACAACTTTTACAAACGTAAAGAGGAAATATTTGTTCATGATACACGAAACGTGCCAATTAACCCTTCGCGGACGGGACGGTTCGAAGCCAAACGTTCCGCATGGCCGAGCCTCAGTCGCGATAGTTACTTGAAGTTGCGAGCGCACGTTTCTACTTACACGCAATTATCGTTCATAGCGCTCGAACTTATATCTTTCGGTTCTATCAACTGTGCTCGCTGGACACATGCACGAACTTTCGGCTCTATTATTTGTTTTGGCCGAACGCATATAAGACTTCGTCGGCCACATTGATGGTTTACAGAGAACGCATATATGCGGCGGTACTCTGCAAATGGTTAAGGAACAAGACAAGCAGGTCTGTGGATGGTATACATGTAAATACTTATAACACCGGGGTGTGCATACAATACAGATTTCTTAGGAGCTTTTGAAAGTAGGATGAAACAAGCCGTATGGTACGCTAGTCTACTTTATTTGAAAATTGCCGTTCCGTTCATTATCATGCATAATATTGAATCTTGCCATTAATTCCGAGGCTTTTTACCCAAGAAAAAAAGTGTACTGCAATATAACGTTTTTCTTTATGAAGTATGTTTAATATCTAATTTGAAAAATATTTTTATGTCACGAAAATATCAGAATTAATTCATTTCTGTGAGTACATACTTGAATATAAATCAATAGTTGTAATCGAGTATACTTGAACTTGCAAACTTCCTGCTCGGTCGGCCAACTCGAACGGTTAAAGTGTTACCGACTGTTCCGTGTGCAATACTTCAAGGAAAAATAAAAACAAAGCGAACACATGATTATAAGTCGACAGACAGTGGTGCGGTGGCATGGTTGCAACTTTGTTGTGACATTGGCGCCCTTTCCACGAGGGGGTGACACATTAGAACAAAGGTGGAGGGGATAGAACATGCGTGCCTACGCAACGCTGGAAAGAGTCTAGATGTGTCCTGGTTAGTCGCTTGTCTTTCGCACGAGGAGAAAGTCGTATCGATGGATACCAAGAAAGGTAACAGACGTGAAAAGTTATCCGGTGATATTCGCGATATTTATCTAATAAGTAGTTACGGGCAAGGAGAAGGAATAATTTAAGTGGCGTTGATCCCTTTTGACACTTCAAGGCGAAAATACTTAATTACCTCGTAAAATATTTCTTATTTAATTTAATCGTGACCCCTGATCTTTTTACGCGAGTGTTTCCTCCATTCAGATTTAAAATATGCCATCGGCTGGAGTCGAATGAATCTGCAACTTTTTGGTCTGTGGCCCGAGCTAGTTATCTCTGAAGATGATCCTTTCGCAAACTACCGTTACCTCTACCAACGTCCTGGTCCTGTGCTTCCTCTTAGCTCCGCAATCCGTAAACCTCTTCTTCATTTGGGGAGATTTAGACCTGGTAACAGAAAACCTTGCGACGGCCAACATACCCTTGATGATTACGGTTATGAAGTTGTTCTTCATTTGGTACTACAAAGATGGTAAGACACAAAAATACGTCTCAAGGTTCGTAGACGGCATATGAAATTTGAAGAAAGATTTGCAATGAAAATTCTAACGTTCACCGAGGTGTCAACGATAATAAGTGGTGTCTTTCGAAGGTTTGCGACCACTCATCGGCTCCTTCATGGAGGATTGGCGAAACTGCAAGTCCGTGGACGATTTGTACACGATGCAAAGGAACGCACGGATGTCGAAGAAAATCTCCATTAGCTGCTTTATCTTAACGCAAACAACAGTCACGTTGTATTTGACCCATCGGATCCTGTTTATCACACAACTGGCTAAGAATGAAACCCAACCGGACAGACTTGTTATTTATCCTGGATACTTTCCATATGACTGCAGAAAGAGTCCCGCCTTCGAGCTCACCATCTTCGCTCAAGCGTTCACGGCTTGCTACGGCGGGGCTTCTTACACCGCAGTGGACAGTTTTATTTCGATGTTGGCGATACACATCTGCGGTCAGTTCACGAACCTTCGTCGCACCTTGACGGAATTGTTCGACGATAATATGGAGAGGAAGCCGCGTAAAGAGTTCAGGGAGAAATTGGGATGGATCGTGAAGCGACACGATCATCTTAACTGGTCAGTGACGTTCTTCTTTTGATTTTGCATGGTAGATGTCTATAGTTTGTAGAGATGAAACCAACTTTGAGAACGAAAGGAAATGATTTTCGAAGGTTTGCCAAAACAATGGACGATTGCTGCAACGCATTACTTTTTGGACAAATGTTCGCATGCACGATACAATTGTGCTTGCAAGGGTATCAGGTTTATGCAGTGAGTTAACATGCTCATCGCGATTGTAATATTTTAGTGATATTCTGTGGTAGCATTGCATGTGTTCCGTTGTAGGTAACGCATTCCACAGGTGGACTACCATTTCTTCTACTGCTATTCTTAATCCTTTACACTACTTTCGTCGGAGTACACCTGTTTCTCTATTGTTATGTGGGTGAAATGCTGATCGTGCAGGTGAACAAATCTTTTCTTCTGACATATTCATTCTAGGGGAACAAAGTTAAGGTTTTTCACGAGCCTGTAATTTCTTTAGAGTACTGGATTGACTCAGTCGGCGTACGAAGCAAAATGGTATCAGGCACCGGCTAAAGAAACCGAAAGACTGATGATAATTATGATGCGCTCGACTACGCCGCTTCGATTGACGGCCGGAAAATTTGGCACCTTTTCCTTAGAAATGTTTAGTAATGTGAGTTGTGAATTCTACGCCACAACGTAGGCTCTTTGCCATATTTCGGAAAGCATAGAAATCTAGCACTTCCAAAATCTAACCTTCGGCGCCATTTCAGATTTTGAGGACATCTATAGGTTACTTATCGGTATTGCTGACAGTAGCCGCCTGATCGATTATTCCAATTGACCTATGGAAAGTCAGTAAAACGCAAGCAAATTGTTTCTGCTTGTAATTAATAGTTGCTCGGTAGTAAAGAGATTTATTCTATCTAGAATCGTGTGTATTTATTCACGCCCCATGATGCCTCTAAAAAATACAGCAATACAATATTTTGCACGCTTAACACCTCGTTTAATTTGGTTTTGTACCAGATGTGTATTTTCTTTTTTCGTGCTTCGGTGAATCACACATGCTTACCCTCGTAAGTGTCGGAAATTGCAAAATACAAAGGTTTTCGAATATTAGATTAATACTGTCCCATTAATGATTTCAATGATTATGTTACGATTTATTTAAATTTTCCAATTTCTTGTTATAATTGGAAAGATAAATAACAATGGCAAATGGACAAATTTCTAATTTTACCTAGAGTACAGGATTGGGTCGTTCGGCGTACAAATCGAAATGGTATGCTGCACCAGCGAAAGAGGCTGGAAATCTTTTAATAATTATGATACGAACGACTACGCTGCTTCGTCTGACTGCTGAGAAATTCGGCACCTTTTCCTTAGAAATGTTTAGCAGCGTGAGTATCGAATATTATGTTATAACGAACAGTGTTCGTCGTGGCATTTCCAAACAAGTATAAGTCACTCACTTTACGGTCGTGCCTAAAAATAGGACTACCCGAAATAAGGAATGAGCTTTATAACGTAAACATAAAGATAATCTTACATTTCTCACCCTATTTTAAATTTTGATGACAGCCATGGGCTACCTATCGGTACTGCTGACAGTAACCAATCAAATCGACTGATCGATCATTCGAAGGGAGTAGAAGAACCTCTGCATATCACAAGCTAATCGTCTCCGTTTATAGATAACAGTCGCTCAGTAGTAAAGAGAATTATTGTATCCACAATTGTGCATTTATACGTGTTGTTCTTGTGACTCTCGATATGTCGCAGAAGAAACAATATTGCAATACATTCAGATTTCACGTATTTAAAGTCTGAGAATTTTAATAATGTGTCTTTGAATTTGTGACTCGAGTACCAGTGAGTTCATAAAAACAATGATTTCTTCCTGATACACTCAATCCATGCCTTTGTCCATTACACGAAAGAAACTTCCTGCCCGATGGGCAAGCTGCAAAAGTTTACCGACCGTGTGCGGCCACTAGGTGGAACGATGAAAGCAGGGGTTGCACGAACGCAGTGGGCAACACGCGATCTCGTCGACGGGGCATTGCAGCGTCTGTTACGTGACATGCTCGTCACTTTGGCGCATTTTCCACGAGGTGGTGACACGCTTGTGAGCGCGGGAAGGGCTTGAGCATGCGTCGTCGTCCTTATGGAGGGCAGGAAAGGAAGCAACTGTGACTAGGGTGGACGTCCCTTCAGTTGTTCCGCCGTGCGTAATCCGAGCATCATGTCGGCGGATGCAAAACGAGGTACGCGAGAATTTGTCCTAAACCACTTATAAATAAAGAAATATATCATAATTTTAATGCACACGCATGTGAGCTTCGGACTGACTGTACTTATTCGCGATGACACTTTGATTTACGTTGACTGTATTGTCTATTCTCATTATGGTAACGGAGAAGATTATTATTAGATTTATATAGATTTATTATACATAGATTTGTTATTGTTCGATAGCGATGATATTTTCATATTCTTTATTTTTTACGGGAGCTTTATCGGGTTGAAACTACCACATGCAGAACGTATAGTGACGTGTAAAAGTTTGCAGCCAGGCAGTTTCCTTATGTTATCGTATAAAATAAATATGTAAAATAACACATTACATACATTAATGAATATATACAATTTTACAAAATTCTGCTAAATAAAGTGGATATCGGGTCTCGCATTACAAAGAAGCTCAAAGGAGATATAACAACGTTATTATTAAGAGTATGTTGTAAAATGTTAGGCACAGCTAGAGCTTAGATCGTGATTTCCAAGTTTTCTACCTGAGTGACAAGATGTTGCTTTCGTGTGACGACGAATGGGAGACTCACTCCGAAGGAAATTTATTTTATTAAACTGCTGGTTGAAAAAGGCAATTAATATTTTATTCTCATTTATCTGAACGTTTAACTGGGGAATCTAAACACAAGGCAAAAGGGATTTGACTTTTTTTTTGTCAAAAAACAGCACGTTACTATCTATGCTTTTCGATCAGACATAAAAATGGCAGTGGGATGGAATCGACTGAATCTTCGGATTCTCGGAGTTTGGCCAGATCCGAAGATCAGAGACAATCTCTTCTCCAAGTATCGTTTTCTCATCCCCGAACTCTTCATCCTGACCTTCGTTTCTTGTCCCCAATCTCTGAATCTGATCTCAATCTGGGGTGACATCGACCTGATGACCGACAATCTTGCGATGGCAAATATACCGATCTTCAACGCATTCCTGAAGGTTTTTTTCGTCTGGTACCACAGAGAAGGTAATTCAACAGCCAAGTCATCGGTTCTTAACCTATATTCTGACCGGCAACCACTGAACATCAAAATAGATTTCTTGCACCCCTTTTCAAAAAGAAAGTCTCCAAAAATATTTCTACCTTAACGTCTTCGCTTCTCCTTTATCCACCTCACAGTGCACTGAGGTAAAATTTACAGTGTTGCACGAAAATTTAAAAACACTTCTTTATCAATCGCACTTCAAGAAATGCATTTCGGTGCCGCGTCAATTGATGGCACAAAATTGTGGGCCGTCTTTCAAGATCTGAAGATACTTTTGGCCGCTTTCGAGGAGGACTGGATGAGCTGCAAGAGCGTGGAGGAGCGAACGGTGATGGTGAAGAGTGCGATGATAGCAAGAAGAATTTCCATAGGCTGTATGGTGCTATCTGTAATGATGCTTTTTACCTATCTGACTCTTCGAATCGTGACGATCATGCGACTGGATCGAGATCATGTCGACGGACCTGAACTTTTAGCTATATGCCCTGGTTATTTCCCTTACAACCTCAGGAAGAGCCCTGCCTTCGAATTGACTCTAATCGCTCAACTCATTTCTACGTACTGCGCCGCAACTTCTACCACGGGAGTGGACAGTTTCATCTCAATGCTGGTTTTGCACGCTTGTGGTCAGTTTGAGAAACTTCGGTTGACCGTGGAAAGATTGTTCGACGAGCACAGTGGAAAGCAAATGGAAGGTTCTTATAAAGATATTTCCAAAGTGGTCAAGAGACACGAGGATCTTAATCGGTCAGTGATGTACCAGGATCAAATTAAAGGAATGATGACTCTATTTTGTTTAGTCGTTTTACAATGTTACTTCTCAGTGTAATGTCTTTTTCTGGATCGATAATTTATTGCCAATTAAACGGAGTTTAAATTAAGATTTTAAATAATATATGCTGGCATTTGCATGTTTTAATAGAGTCGACCCGGTCAAAGATTCTGACCGGGCTGTCTTACTGTCAATATAGTTTACATCCTTTTTTTATAATAGTTATCTGTCCGAATTGATCTTTAAAAAAAAATATGTACTTAAAACATTTCTGCACATTCAAAGGTTTGCCAAGTCAATCGAGCGTTGCTTTAATGTCTTGCTTCTACTTCAAATGTTGGCCTGCACTGTTTTGGTCTGTTTCATTGGGTTTCAAGCTTTCACAGTGAGTAAATGGCTTTGAACGTGATGCGTATTTTTGATCTACACATTTTCTGTATTCATAATGGTTGAAATGTAGACGGATATAATAATTATAGATATTTATGAGGGGACAAGCATCTATTTTCCAAGTTCTCTTCCTAGGAAGTTACATATGTTTTCTCGTGGTGCACATGTATATTTATTGCTATGTGGGCGAAAGTTTGCTTGCACAGGTACGTTTTTCATTTCTTGTCTTTTAATTAAATGAGAACTTTCTTCTGCCAATTTCATTGTTTTTAGAATATCAAATTGAGAAACTCAACTTACAAAGCAAAATGGTACAACGTTCGTGCCACAGAAGCCAATGGCCTTTTGATCATCATGCTTCGGACGACCCTACCATTGCATTTAACCGCTGGCAAGTTTGCCACATTCTCTTTAGAAACGTTCAGCACTGTTAGTAATCGTAAATTATAATGATATTGGGCTTATTGATAAATAAATTCCATTGCACTTACGGAATCCGTAGCGGAACTTATTTATCAATCAATTCAAGAGTTTGTCTAATTTGTATTTTTTCAAACGCTTATCTTGATTTTTAAAACGAAATTTTCAGATCATGAAAACATCACTGGGTTATCTTTCTGTGTTACTGACCGTGACAAGCAACCCGGACTAATTAAATCCTAAAGTGAACATCAGTCATTCTGTATGAATAGTTAATCGACCAACGAAAATCATTCTGGCTCTTAAAGTATTGTTTTCGTTGCGATGTATTTCCCCAATTTCGTCTATTACATTAGTACAGTGTTACAAGCGCGTTGGAAATTAATTAAAAAAAAAGAAAGTTATTGGTACTTGGAGATTGTTATTACTGAATCATCGTTTGTTATTATTTTT
Organism: Tiphia femorata; assembly: GCA_944319695.1. Classification (NCBI taxonomy): domain Eukaryota; kingdom Metazoa; phylum Arthropoda; class Insecta; order Hymenoptera; family Tiphiidae; genus Tiphia; species Tiphia femorata. The sequence goes on from OX090902.1 coordinate 12,466,392, forward strand.
TTACTAGTATACACTTCCGTCAAATATGATGAAGAAGCAAAGTTTGATAAAACAACTAAACAGTGTATGCTTTCCGTCCAAACGTACAATAGGAAGGCACTGGTCAACTAAGCAAAATTTCATCAGTTCAGAAAATCAAAGGGCTTAGCGGAATAAGTATGTAAAATCTGCCCCCGCACGTTTGAAGCTGAAATTAATGTCATAGGTTGATATCAGCGTGACATAACATGCCTGTAAATTTTATTCGAAAAAATGCATTTTTGTAGGAGTTATGGAAGGGGAAAGAAAAATCGAAAAAGTAATTTTTCTCAAAAACGGCTGAACCGATTTTAATGTAAAAAATATACGTTATGTAGACTGATAAAACTATTTAAAGAAAAAAGTGAAAACAATTTTGAGCTAGAAAATTCTATAAAAAAAAATGGTTTAATTCTTTCAGCATTTTTTTTAGGGTAATATTCTACAGGTACCACTTTTATATTTTTACAGAAATAGCTGCAAATTATCTACTTTAACGTACATTTTTTTTAGATTTTTTAATGTGGTGGAACATAGCTAAAAAAAATGAAAATCATGGACGCGTCACGGTAACTTGAGCAGTGCCGTTACTGCCGCCCCGCGCAAGCGCGTATCACCGGCATCAAAATGTGCAATATTCAAGTACAAGCGAAATTAGTAAAAATAAAGGATACGTTATTATAAAGATATTCTAAAGGCACACGGCTTTACATTGTTGCATTAAAAAAAAATTAAAATGGTGTTTTTAATCATTTTCGCTGTCACTCTCAATCACGGGAAGAAAATTATTTTTATTAAATAGGTCGCTGAGTATTTCCGCTGGTTTAAAAATTTTTGCCAAATATCTTGCATTTGTGAAATAATATATAATTGCCGCAATATGCGAGCAACAGCCAACTGTTCGCCTACCATTAGCGCATTCACATGCGTAATGTGTCACCCCAGATATTCCAACGCTGTTAGGTATGTACCTTATAAAACATCTATATGTTTTGCGAGAAATATGTCGAGACGGAACTTTTATTTTTAGTACATTCTTCTCATCTTTAACATATTCAATATTCAGTTGTCCGTCTTTATCAACCATTTCTGCCAAGTACGACACAGCTTGTGAAAGTTGGTACGATCCCGTGAAAAAAATTTTTAAATCGGTCTCTGTCATTTCCGGAAAATCTAACAAGTCATTCGGTGTAATACTTTTGAAAAGAAGTTTTCGCCGAAACCATTCTTTTTCATCAGCTTCAGTAGCTAAAGTATTTTCGACTTGTTTCTGACTATGCATCCTTTGTACAACTTTGTCTAATGTATCTGCATCAGATTGAAGTCTTTGGCCAAAAGTATTATTTAAAAATGACGCAATCCTAAAATAAAATAAAATTTTTTTCACGGGATCGTACCAACTTTCACAAGCTGTGTCGTACTTGGCAGAAATGGTTGATAAAGACGGACAACTGAATATTGAATATGTTAAAGATGAGAAGAATGTACTCAAAATAAAAGTTCCGTCTCGACATATTTCTCGCAAAACATATAGATGTTTTATAAGGTACATACCTAACAGCGTTGGAATATCTGGGGTGACACATTACGCATGTGAATGCGCTAATGGTAGGCGAACAGTTGGCTGTTGCTCGCATATTGCGGCAATTATATATTATTTCACAAATGCAAGATATTTGGCAAAAATTTTTAAACCAGCGGAAATATTCAGCGACCTATTTAATAAAAATAATTTTCTTCCCGTGATTGAGAGTGACAGCGAAAATGATTAAAAACACCATTTTAATTTTTTTTTAATGCAACAATGTAAAGCCATGTGCCTTTAGAATATCTTTATAATAACGTATCCTTTATTTTTTTTACTAATTTCGCTTGTACTTGAATATTGCACATTTTGATGCCGGCGATACGCGCTTGCGCGGGGCGGCAGTAACGGCACTGCTCAAGTTACCGTGACGCGTCCATGATTTTCATTTTTTTTAGCTATGTTCCACCACATTAAAAAATCTAAAAAAAATGTACGTTAAAGTAGATAATTTGCAGCTATTTCTGTAAAAATATAAAAGTGGTACCTGTAGAATATTACCCTAAAAAAAATGCTGAAATAATTAAACCATTTTTTTTATAGAATTTTCTAGCTCAAAATTGTTTTCACTTTTTTCTTTAAATAGTCTTATCAGTCTACATAACGTATATTTTTTACATTAAAATCGGTTCAGCCGTTTTTGAGAAAAATTACTTTTTCGATTTTTCTTTCCCCTTCCATAACTCCTACAAAAATGCATTTTTTCGAATAAAATTTACAGGAATATTATGTCACACTGATATCAACCTATGACATTAATTTCAGCTTCAAACGTGTGGGGGCAGATTTTACATACTTATTCCGCTAAGCCCTTTTCATTTATATAAATGAAATTTTAATGTAAACGAAGACAATAATTTATAAATATACTAAGTTACACAATCGTCATTTAAAGAAAACAATTAAAAGTTTCATCGGAATCTAAATCGCAAGCACACAGCTTTTATTTATTTACTAATAGTCCACGAGTGAAAAATTCTAAAGATGGAAAGATTCAAAAGAATATATTTATTCCGCCACTCTCACGAGTTATCAACCTTTCCAACGGAATACATTTCTACTGATCTAACAGGAGGAATGATTTACCGACTGTTGAAAATACTTATATACAGCGCAGGGTGAAGGTAAAGAGAAAGACTTTCTCCCGCTTATTGTACACGAGGAGCCTCCGGTTACCACGCAGGTGAGACGCGAAGACTCCCTCGGCCGGTCAACCTTCATTCAACGCTGATAAAATTATCGACTTATATGCGCTCCTGTAAACCCGTGGCTCTTTCTAAGTTTATACGATAGTGTGCGCGTGTGTGTATCGTCCTATCAGAAACGTTTCGCTATACGAACTCGCACCCCTCCTTCGCGGAAAAAGTGCCTTCGAACTCTTGCACTTTTCCGAGCATGCGTCGTCCTAAGGTAAAGGACACTGCGGAGACGCCTGTGACGTTTGAGCACCAGTAGTTCCGTTGTTCGTCACCCGAACACCGTGTATCGATGGATGCTGAGAGAGGTACGATTCCTCTCGGTCTCGTAAACCTGTCGATTCTATTCATAATCGTTTTTTATTCTTCCATTCCCTACCGAATGGGACGTGGAAGAGTTTGCGATCGGATATATTTTTCACACTATTTCTCTAAAACGACACGTAGAGCAATATCGGATAAAGGGGCACTGCATCGTTTCAATCATCCTGTACTTATACCCAATATTGCTTAAGCGGTTCAAGATTTTCTTAGCGCGATTTTAAGTAAATGTTATTTATGTGATTTAACGACAATGTTCAAGGCAGAGTTGCAAAATATTCGAAAGCGTGGTAAACATTAGCTCAAGCGTAATTTTATTCTATTAATTGTAATTTTCGAGTGAAAGAAAATCCAAGCTAAAACGATGTGAAACTTTAGATATCAATTTCGCGTTTGGTTGGAACCGTCACACTCTGACCATGCTGGGCGTCTGGCCGGAGAAGAAGCCTTCGAAATTCGGGGTTTTCAGATATCGCGCTTTCCTCATTGGATTATTGATATTGTGCTTCGACGTTCTTCCTCAATCTATAGCAGTCCTCATGATTTGGGGAAACCTCAATCTCATGTCGGAGATATTCTCAACGGCTCATATACCAATCACGAATGCCTTCATTAAATTGTGCTATCTCTGGTACCACAGAAAAGGTAACGTAAGAAGGAATTAAGAAATTAATCTAGACGTATTAGAGATATTGCACGCATGGATAAAATTTCCATCGTTTTTCGTTAAGATGCTAGTCAGCTTTTATTTTCATGCTCATTGTTCTTCGACAGCGCGATTGCACGATAACAATTTTCTCATTTTTCGTGGATAAAATTGAAAAGAGCTAATACACTATCAGCCACTTAGCACAACTATTTCGAGATCACAAATGCCATTTACGATACTTTAGCTGGAAAATGCTCATGCGCGCTTGTCGGTTGCATATTCCATAAATCATCTTCCTATTTGTCACACATGCGATGGTCAATTGAAACATTCTCTGTCTTAAATTCTAAAGCTCTGAGGGGCCTCCTTGACATTTTCGAGGAGGACTGGCACGTCGGACAGCAGAGTAAAAAAGAGAGGCATGACATGCTGAGGAATGCGAGAGTCGCTAGAAGACTTTCCATCTTCTGCATGATACTCACCTTGTCCATGGTCTCCAGCTACATGGTGATGCAGGTGCCCTACCTCATGCGAGTGGACAGATCGACCTTGACTCAGGAAAGATTGGCTCTCTACGTTTCTTATTTTCCATTCGACATTAGAAACACTCCAGTTTTTGAGATAACCATAATAACGCAAGTAGTCACTGCGACCCTTGCAGCAGTCACCAGCACGGGCGCCGACAGTTTCATCTCGATGTTGATCTTGCACGCGTGCGGCCAGTGCGAGAGATTGCATTTCACTCTGGAGAACATATTCGGAGAGAATGCGAAGACTAAATCCAGAGACGAGATTCGCAGGGAGATCACAACAATCATCAAGAGGCATGAGCGCCTTAACTGGTCAGTGATGTATACGAGTGTTAATAGATCGATAGATTCAAATTGAAGAGACCAACATTGCCGTGTCTTAATGCATCAGTTGCTCTGATACTATCGCCTAGTTAATTGTATTGTATTAGAATAGACAGTTCCTATTTTGGTAGGGGAAAAAAAAAACAAAAAAAAAAAAAAACAATATGTGCAGTGTACGCAATTAATTGCAAAATCGAGAATTGCATGTGTATTCCTGGCTTTAAGGTACGTAAAGAGAATCGAAGATTCGTTCAACGCCTTGCTTCTCATTCACATACTAGCTTGTACGCTTCAGATGTGCTTTCTCGGGTTCGACGCGTTCGACGTAAGTTCCTCTTCACTTTTGTTCTACTTGTCAGGCAGGAAATTTATTGGCAGGTACAAGAAACATATCACGAATCTTTCTTTGCAGGAGATAACGAGAGAGAAACAAAAGTGGAGCATTCATTTGACATTTATTGTCCTCTTCTTCATGTTCTATATTGTGCACATATATATCTATTGTTACGTGGGAGAGTTACTTCTTACCCAGGTGATATTATTCGTTTTATGATTTCAGAATAGATTAATATAAATTTTTGTTTTTAAGTTTAGAGCGAGGGTTTGTCTTATGCGTCGTATAAATCCAAATGGTATAATGGATCGCCCGCCGAAGTAAAGTGTCTCACCATGATAATGAAGAGAACAACAATACCGCTGCCAATGACTGCGGGAAAATTCAGTAGATTTTCGTTGGAGATGTTCAGCAAGGTGCATTTAGTTGGAAATTACGAATGTACAATGATAGGGCGCCGGTAACGATTAATTTCCTTCTGTTTTAGATTCTAAGAACGTCGATCGGATATTTTTCTGTGATGGTCACAGTGACGGGAGAATAGAGATGATTAAACTGTAATAAATTCTGCTTATTTACTTTTCTGTTCACCGTGGAAATAATGAGTTAATATTCATGTTCCTTATGTCGATATCGTTTAAAGTTTCTTCCCATTTTTGTAATCAAGCTTTAAATATTCTTCGACTATTCGAACGGATTACATATACACAGTGAAAAAAAGAATTAAACATCAACGATTAAAAACGTTAAGTCTGTATACACTTAAAAAGTCAGTATCCAGGGAATGGCATTATTTCGTACAAGAAAACAAAACTTGCTTCTTTTATTATGAAATTATCATCCAACATGTCAATTGCATTGTAATTAGCCTTCGATCAAAATTGTTTCTCTGTCATAATAACCTCCTATATCTAACTTGATATTATTCAACGCCTTTTCTGCGACCGGTGGTAACTCTTTACGTAATAGCCTCAAGTCAGTAACTTACCGACCATGCTACGATCATTCGTCGACCATGACACTAACATCATAACTCGAACGGTGGGTAAAACTACAGAGAACTCGTTGCGTCCCTGAATCAGGTAATGGTAACAAAGCTTCTTTTCCTTGCCAGTACCTTTACAGTCTGTAGGACCTCTGCGTACGGAAAAGGAGTAAAAGATGGGGGTAGAGGGTCAGGGCACTGTGTGTATGTGCCTGTTGAACAATGTGCCTTCAACGAGCATGCGTCCAGGGAGAGAATGGAAGATGATTGGTAAGGTATTGGAACGAAGCAGTAGTTCCGTCGACCGTCATGCGAAAGACGCATCGATGGATTCCGAAGGTACGCATTACAATACATATTGAATCCAAAAATAATTTCTGGTGACTGGCGGGTGTGACCCAAATACTCCAATGCGAAAATGAAGAGTGTTTGTTGGCTACTCTAAGTGGCAAAATTGAAAAACTTAATTCTTTTTTTCTTTATCAAAAAGTGTAGTACGCGCCTATGGAAATACTGTATTAGAAAATTTAACTTTCTCTTTACAATAGTTGTTAATAATACTGAAAGATGGGATCACGTGGCGGTACGTTTAACGGCGTTTCAGTAGAAAATAATGCTACTACCAATTAAGTAATAACTTAACAGGATGCACAACTCCGGTGTTTACAATTTTAAACGAATAACACCTGTTTTCTCGAGAACTAAAAGGTAGCACATGCAAAACTTTCCTCGAAAAACTTTCTTTTTGTAAATTTGGCCCACATTAATGTATGCACTTGGGTTATTGTACCTTTAGTAGCATTTAGTCGCAAAAATCAAATTTCTGTAAACAATTTAAAATTGGATCTGTATCATTTTATGCCTGGAAAATCTGATTTTTCATCGTCACAGTGCTTTCCATGAACGCTTAAGTGTCACGAGATTCCAATTATTCCATGTGACTCTAGATGTAAAGTGGGCGATAGGCCTGAACCGATTCAACCTTCATTTCCTGGGCGTTTGGCCGGATCCGTTCCTATCGAAGAAACAATCTGTATTTTCCAAGTACCGTTTCCTGATCCCGGGCCTTTTGATTCTGAGCTTCATATGGGGGCCACAATCGTTGAATCTCATCTTTATTTGGGGTGACATCGATCTCATGACGGAGAATCTCGCGACGGCCAACGTCCCGACTTTCCTGGCGATGGCTAGACTCTTCATTCTCGGCTACCACAAGGAAGGTAAAATAAAAAAAGATAATCTCAAATCGTGACGGAATTTCTACACTGATCAATTGTCCGAACTTAATTCTCTTGGGGGGTGGGATTTGACGCAAGCTCTCAGGCCGCTCTTGGCAACCTTCATTGAGGATTGGCAAAACGAGAAGACCGAAAGTGAACGGACCAACATGATGAAAACTGGACTACTGTCGAGAAGAATATCCATTGGTTGCACGGTACTCACGGATATCTTGATGGTGGTGTACCTGAGCCTACGTGTGGTGATAGTCACCAGAATGGATAAAACCGCTGTATCAGCTGATCGGGCCGTGATCTATCCTGCCTATTTTCCTTACGACGCGAGGACCAGTCCGGCTTTCGAGTTAACTTGTTTGGCTCAGATGTTCACGGCGTATTGCGCTTTTGCTTCTGCCACGGGTGTCGACAGTTTCATAACCATGCTGGTCCTTCACGCCTGCGGACAGTTCTCCAATCTTCATAACACTCTGAAGACACTTTTCGACGAGGTAATCGAGAAGAGAACCTACCGGAAGTTTCGCCTGGGTTTGGATCGGATTGTGAAGAGACACGAGCATCTAAATTGGTTAGGGCTTTTCCATTCTCTCTGCAAGGGTTGGTTTCTTAAGAATTTTAGGCTTACACGATTAATTAAAGGTTCGTTAAGACAATAGAGAATTCCTTCAACGTGCTGTTGCTCGTGCAGATGCTCGGGTGCACCGTGCAATTGTGCTTTCAGGGTTTTCAGGCGGTCAATGTAAGGTTCTCCATTGAGCCATGTTAATCGGCATGTGCGCGAAATTACTTTGTAACTTTCTCTCGGTGCAGATAGTCACACAGGGGAAGGAAGGATCGACGTTTCAGTTGGTCTTTGTGGTTTTCTACATAGCTTTTGTCATGGTGCATCTTTATCTCTATTGTTACATAGGGGAAATGCTTATCGCTCAGGTGAGACGTCAACAATAAAGAAATGGATCATCATTGTGTGCTCGTTATCACAAAAGTGGCGCAAGCCTAAAATTCAGGCAGATTGACTTTTCAATTTACTTCGAGTTGTCTCCATCTCACTCACATACAATAGGTTAAACATACACAATCATATTTACAGAGAAAAATGTTTTTACTTACACTACTTTCGTAATTATCCACGCGTATCTTCTTTTTGCATACTTGTTGTTAGAGCGTGGGAACGGGCTACGCTGCTTACGATTCGAAATGGTACCTGGCACCAGCTAGAGAAGCAAAGGACCTCGTACTGATAATGCATCGATCTACCATGCCCCTCCGTTTAACAGCAGGAAAGTTTGGAACCTTCTCTTTGGAAATGTTCAGTAACGTGAGTAAAGATTCGTCGAAACTGGTATGTCAGGGTAATTAGTTTGACGATGGTGAACGATTCTTTCAGATTCTAAGAATGTCCTTAGGATATCTGTCCGTCTTGCTGACCGTTTCGCATATACATTAATGTATTCAAAAGTTGCTATTAAAGACCCTAGTATCATTGACACCTATAAACAACCGACACTTATCCAATGGAAAACATTTCTTTGAGAATTACACGCGGCATGCATTGAATATTTTGCTCTTTGGTTCGCCACGATGATTTGCGAAGTCAACAGGTACGAGGGAAAACTGGAAAGTAGGTAATGAGAGGGGACAGCAATGATGACTTCCATACTTTGTTATCAAAGAGGGTTGATACACTTGCTTGTTGAGTTTACCCTACAATACGTTATCCCCAGAATGGGGTAACGTAAGTAGTTGGAATTCTCCTGCGCGATACTCTTCGTTATAATTCAAACGAAGGGGAAATATCCTTTCCAATAAGTCATGCAAATGACAGTCACGAAATCAATATTGTTTAGAATATCGAAGCGCACAATGTCCATTCGTATAACTTTTCCCTTACTGCGAAGGGACAATTGCGACAACGCATCTAACTTTCTCCGCGCTTTATTCAATTGTTATGATTGCTCAAAAGGAAACTTACCCCAGCGAGACAGCTTCAAAGATTGGTCGAAAGCATCTCATTCGAAAAGTTCCCAACGTCATTTATTCTAAAAACAACAAAAAAAAACAGAAAAGTCAGCATAAAAGAATATTAATGATCGTTGTCCAAACTAATATATCTACACAGATTTGTCTGTTCTGCAATTTGCACGATTTAAATGTTATTTCATCAACGATTTATCATCTGTTATGAATAATAAGCATGGACCATGGAGGTCTCTACTTTAACGACCATGAAGCGCTTACCGGCTGCGGCGGTAATGAGTATCAAATGGTACATGAAAAATTGCAGGGACTGATTGTGCATTAAACATAACTGCAGGTATAGTTGCCCGGAGAACCGACGAGCAGAAAACAAAGTAGCAGACCCCTCCAACCACTCCGACTTCCTTACCATTTCTACGATGGGGTGAACTAGCTTCCCTCCTTTGTGCGGAGCATGCGTCGTCCTGCTCAAGGAAGACGTGTTCAAAGGGAGCTGGTCGGTGGGACGCAGTCGTCTCGTCAGTCGTTCTGTCAGACTTCGTGAGAGAAACAATATCCATGGATAGTGATTCAGGTATTTTATTTTAAAACCGGATAAACATTTTCAAAGGCTCATTCAAAGCGGAACATGAGAAGTCATTTCTCTTTATACGATACACAAAAACAGGAAGACCAAGTGACGAGTGACAAAAAAATAAATTCAAAAAATGGATCTTTTCATTATTAACAGAACGACTGATTTCTTCTCGCAGACATGATAATGGCAATCGGTTGGAACCGATGGAATTTGAATTTCGTCGGTGCCTGGCCTGATCCATTCATATCTGATAGAGCAGAGCGCTTGTCCAGATTCCGCTTCATGTTAGCTATTGTGTTCATGGTCGGCTTCATCTGCGGACCGCAGTCGATAAATCTCTTCATAATTTGGGGAAACATCGAACTTATGACGGAGAATTTAACTATGGCCAACATGACCGCTGTAACTGCATTGATAAAGCTACTCTTCTTGGGCTACCACAGAGAAGGTATGAAGGTGTTCAATATTAATCCTAGAATGCTTTGTGGGATTGCCAGTTACGTCGATGGCACAATAAGTATAAGGTAACCCTGTAACACTATGAATTACCATAAGTGTGATTTTCAGCGAAACAAAAGGGTAACTCAATCTTCCTCCGCAATTTGACAATTAAGCACTAACATTTTGGCAATGCTTATGTCTTCTTTCACGCTTGTTTCTATTCTCGGTAACAATTTCAATTTTCCGTAGCGTGTCGGTAAAGATAAAGAAAGTTTCTGTTTTGTTTCCAATTCAGGCAGCACAGTTGATGTGTTGTGAACATGGTTATACAATAAAACAGAAACGGGATGCTTGAAGGATCGAGATCCGTACGAAACAAAGCCGCAAGATTTGTATCAGTTTTATTTTGTTATATGTATCTGATTGTTATTTTACTCCGTTTCCAGAAAATTGTTCTTTCGTTGGATTTTGTATGGTTTGATGTGGATTCTTGATTTTACTTTATCAGTTTGAACGAGAGCTTTCTTATCATAATACTTTCTTATCGGAAAAGCTCTTCGGACACTCTTGGCAGCCTTCGTGGAAGATTGGAAAGGCTGCAAAACGGCCGCAGATAGATCTGTTATGGTGACGAACGGGATAACCGGAAGGAAAATATCAATCGGTTGCACTGTTTTGACGCAAACCACCGTGACGTCCTTCCTAATTCTCCGTTTCATAGCACTCACTCAAATGGACATTCCTGCTACGAACCCCGATCACGCCCTCCTCTATCCGGCATATTTTCCTTACGATCCAAGAAACAGCCCTGCTTTTGAATTGACTTGCATCGGGCAAGTGTTCTCGGCATATTGTTGCGCGACCTCGTCCACCGCTGCGGACAGTTTCATATCGATGCTGGTACTGCACAATTGCAGTCAATTCACGAAACTTCGAAAAATGGTGGAAAGTTTGTTTGAAGAAAGTGCCAATCCCGCAGAACACGGAGAATTACATGAGAAAATCGTCAATATCATCAAGAGACATGAAAAGCTCAACTGGTAGGTGGCCTGTGACGTGTTTCAGTTGATACTTATATGGTGGATAAAAATCATAACAGCGATACTGCGAAGTGCGTTTTACCATACGATACTCGGCAAAAACAGTGTTCAAATAATTATACTGTCACTTGGATACATTTATTTAAAAAATTAATTGCCGTCGATCACATTGGAATACTATATTGTAACTAATATAACATTCCATGAAACGTAACGGGAAAAACCAAACCAATTTCAATTAGCTTTTTTTATGTCCAACTACTTCATTTCTATAATTTTTATTATTATGCCTTATAGATTATGGAAAAATTTCCTTTAGTACAAAATATTTATTTTTACATAGCAGTACAATCGCTTATAAGAACGGCATGCCAGATAGACAGATAAATAGTTTTAATGCCTGACTTTTCATTGTTTTCAATAGCTAAATGACTTTATAGTTCACTCCTTCTATAATTTAATATGACTGTTTACGATACAATTGCACGTAGAAAAATATTTCAACATTCAAAGGTACGCTGTAACTATTGAGGATTGCTTCAACGTAATGCTGTTGGCTCAAATGGTGACTAGCGTCATCGAGTTGTGTTTTCAGGGATTTCAAGCTTTCGGTGTAAGTATATCAAGGAATTTAAACTGGTCGACGTAGAATGGTAATACATACTGCAATCAAGCAGCAAGCTTTGTGTACGGTTGATGTGCCTTTGTAGATAATAACTGATAAAGAAAACGGGTCGACGTTCGAACTGGTCTTCGTTGGAATTCACATATCTTATGTTACCGTGCATTTGTACATTTATTGTTACGTTGGCGAATTGTTGTTAATTCAGGTGAGCAATTTCTTGAATTGCTCTGTAAACATAGAAATTAATATTCATTTTTTTAATTCTACCAAATCTGAAATCTTCTTCTTGTAAATACGTTTTAAGGCACGTACGTTTAAACCGTCATATTTCAGAGTTCAAGTTTGAGTCAATCAGCTTACGAATGTCGGTGGTACAATGCGCGCTCAGAAGACGCTAAACAATTGTTAATTATCATGTTAAGAACGACCATACCTCTTCGTTTGACAGCTGGGAAATTTGGTACTTTTTCCTTGGAAATGTTTAGCAGCGTGAGTAAGTGGTTACACCACTGCAATTCTCAAATTTTGATAAATAATTACATTTTACATAAAATATTTCTACAAAATTTCAGATCTTAAAGACCTCGGTGGGTTATCTATCGGTCCTCGTGACAGTCACCAGTCACGGAGATTAATTTTAATTGAGGAAAGATATTGAACATTTCCTTATAAATCTGAAACCGTACTTGCTCCAATGAATCTTAAGCTGATTTATTAAAGAGCACTCTGCCGAGTAGCTTTGTATATCGAAACAGTTTCGAATAGACCACGAAGTAAATTGTCAGTCGTTGCGAATAAACTTACACGTGCGTATTACTAAGTTATTTTATTTTCATCCGAGAAAACTTTTACAACTACGTTTGCATAATTATACATATTTGAACGACGTACTGTCGTTTGCTGCAAACAGTAGGAAACGAGAGGTTTCTACGTTAACGATCACCGGCTGCTTACTAACAATGACAATTATGCGGCAGTTTTCAAGATTCATTTTCAAAGTGATCTTCGAAAACTTATTAACCGGATGCGGCCCTATTACTTCAAGGATTTTTTTTCCAGTCATAATGTGCGTGTACTACAAGTATGAACATTTTCGAAAACGCGTCGATCGTAAAGTACACTTGTAAGAATGATGGTACCACTTCGCTTGACAACAGGGAAATTTAACACGTTTCCCTTTCCTTCTCCTGCGTTCGTCTCAAACTAGTCCTATAACAAATTCGATTTGTGTGTCCAAATTACATAAGTAATTACATAAGTTACTATGAAAGGGAGCCCTCCACCCCCAAAGTAGCAACTGTGTCCTCTCACCACCACCCTTTCTATCATGCACCCCTGAATGTAGAACTTCTTACCGAAAGGTAAAAGCGTATATCTCACTTATTGTCCTTACGACGCGAGAGAAAGTCCAGCTTTTGAGTTGACTTCTCTTGGACAGATGATGTCAGGCTATTGTGCTCTCGTCAACTACTGACGTGGATAGTTTTATAACTGCGCTGATTCTACACGTCTGCAAACAATTCTCCATTCTTGAAGATACTCTCAGACGGACCTCTTCGACGATGTGATCGAGAAGAGAACGTACGAGGAATTTCGCGTGGACTTGGCCAAGATTATCAAGAGACACGAGCATCTCCATTGGTCAGTGAAAATTTTTTGCAGAGCTGGAGAGAAATGGGCACCGTCACACTTTGACGTATAACAAAGTGAAAATAACGGCGGTCTGTCTTCTCGTTATGGTACCACTTTTACTAATAGTTTGAAGAATCTTATATCTAAAATGTAGTCTTTGCGAAATTAGAGAAAATATGTACGTACCCGCAACAAATTTTTTATTATTCCCAATGCTCAAATTTAGAATTTTGCAAGCGAATTTTACATGTGTATAGTTTTGAATATAACTATGTAACGACGGTTTTAATAACTTACTGCAACGTTTACCCTACAATTTACTCTGTAATACGTTGTTCCCAGAATGGGGTGACGTAAGTAGTTGGAATTCTTCTGCGTTCTGCGTTGTGATTCAAACGTAGGGGAACTCTCTTTTCCAATAAGTCATGCAAATGACAGTCACGAAATCAATTTTGTTTAGAATATCCAAGTGTACGATGTCCTCCGACTGCGAAGGGACAATTGCAACAATACATCTAACTTTATATGTGCTTTATTCAATTATTATGATTATTGTAAAAGAAATTTACCCTTCAAAGATAGCTTCAAAGATGATTGATCGAAAACATCTCATTCGAAAAGTTTCCAACGTCATTTATTCTAAAAAAAGAAACAGAAAAGGCAGCATAAATGAATATTTATGATCGTCGTGCAAGTTAATATATTTACACGGATTTGTCTGTTCAGCAATTTACACGATTTAAGAGTTGTTTCATCAACGATTTATCCTCTGATATGAATAATAAGCATGAACCATGGTGGTCTCTACTTTAACGACCATGAAGCACTTACCGGCTGCGGCGGTAATGAGTATCAAATGGTACGTGAAAAGTTGCAGGGACTCATTGTGCATTAAACATAACTGCAGGTATAGTTGCCCGGAGAACCGACGAGCAGAAAACAAAGTAGCAGACCCCTCCAACCACTCCGACTTCCTTACCATTTCTACGATGGGGTGAACTAGCTTCCCTCCTTTGTGCGGAGCATGCGTCGTCCTGCTCAAGGAAGACGTGTTCAAAGGGAGCTGGTCGGTGGGACGCAGTCGTCTCGTCAGTCGTTCTGTCAGACTTCGTGAGAGAAACAATATCCATGGATAGTGATTCAGGTATTTTATTTTAAAGCCGGATAAACATTTTCAAAGGCTCATTCAAAGCGGAACATGAGAAGTTATTTCTCTTTATACGTTACACAAAAACAGGAAGACCAAGTGACGAGAGACAAAAATATAAATTCAAAAAATTGATCTTTTCATTATTAACAGAACGACTGATTTCTTCTCGCAGACATGCTAATGGCAATCGGTTGGAACCGATGGAATTTGAATGTCGTCGGTGTCTGGCCCGATCCTTTCATGTCCGAAAGAGCAGAGCGCTTGTCCAGAGTCCGCTTCATGTTAGCTATTGTGTTCATGGTCGGTTTCATCTGCGGACCGCAGTCGATAAATCTCTTCATAATTTGGGGAAACATCGATCTCGTGACCGAGAATTTAACTATGGCCAACATGACCGCTATAACTTCACTGATAAAGCTACTCTTCTTGGGCTACCACAGAGAAGGTATGAAGGTGTTCAATGTTAATGCTAGAATGCTTTGTGGAAAATTTCCATTTTCCGTAGCGTATTGACAACCTTCAAGAAAGTTCCTGTTTTGTTTCTAATTCAACCAGCACAGTTGACGTGGTGCGAGCTTGGTTGTAAAAGAAAACAGAAACGGGATGCTTGAAGGATCGGGATCCGTACGAAACAAAGTCGCAACATTTGTGTCAGTTTTATTTTGTTATTTGTATCTGATTGTTATTTTACTCCGTTTCCAGAAAATTGTTCTTTCGTTGGATTTTGTATGGTTTGATGTGGATTCTTGATTTTACTTTATCAGTTTGAACGAGAGCTTTCTTATCATAATACTTTCTTATCGGAAAAGCCCTTCGAACACTCTTGGCAGCCTTCGTGGAAGATTGGAAAGACTGCAAAACGACTGCAGACAGATCTGTTATGGTGACGAACGGGATAACCGGAAGGAAAATATCAATCGGTTGCACTGTTTTGACGCAAATCACCTTGACGTCCTTCCTACTTCTCCGTTTCATAGCACTGCTTCAATTAGACATTCCTACTACGAATCCCGATCACGCGGTCCTCCATCCGGGGTATTTTCCTTACGATCCAAGAAACAGCCCTGCTTTTGAATTGACTTGCATCGGGCAAGCGTTCTCAGCATATTGTTGCGCGACCTCGTCCACCGCTGCGGACAGTTTCATATCGATGCTGGTACTGCACAATTGCAGTCAATTCACGAAGCTCCGAAAAATGGTAGAAAGTTTGTTTGAAGAAAGTGACGATCCCGCAGAACATGGAGAATTACATGAGAAAATCGTCAATATCATCAAGAGGCACGAGCACCTCAATTGGTAGGTGGCCTGCGACGTACTTCACTTGACACTGATACGGTGGATAAAAATTATAACAGTGGTACTGCGAAGTGCGTTTTGCCCTACGATACTTGACAAAAACAGTGTTCAAATAATTATACTGACACATGGATAAATTTTTTAAAAAGATTAATTGCCACCGATCATATTGGAAACATACATCATAACTAGTATAGCCCTCCATGAAATATAACAGGAGATAACAAATCAATTTCAATTAGCATCTTTTATGTCCTACTACTCCATTTTTAAATTTTTATCATTATAGCTTATAGATTATGAAAAGATCTCATTGAGTAAAATATTTTTATTTTTTTATGGTTAATGACCAGCTTATAAGAACGGTATGGTAGATAGGTAGATAAATAGCTTTAATGCTTGACTATTAATTATTTTCCATAGCAAAATTACTTCATAGTTTAGTACTTCTATAATTTAACGTAACTGTTTATGATACAATAGCACGTAGAAAAATATTTCAACATTCAAAGGTACGCTGCAACCATTGAGGATTGCTTCAACGTAATGCTGTTGGCTCAAATGTTGACTAGCATCATCGAGTTGTGTTTTCAGGGATTTCAAGCTTTCGGTGTAAGTATATCAAGGAATTTAAACTGGTCGACGTAGAATGGCGAAACATACTGCGAACAAGCGGGGAGCTTTGTGTACGGTTGATGTGCCTTTGTAGATAATATATGATAAAGAACACGGGTGGATGTACGAACTAGTCTTCGTTGGAATTCACACATCTTTTGTTACCGTGCATTTGTACATTTATTGTTACGTTGGCGAATTGTTGTTAATTCAGGTGAGCAATTTCTTGAATTGCTCTGTAAACGTAGAATTTAATATTTATTTTTTAATTTTGCCGATTCAGAAGCGTCCTTCTTGTGGATAGATTTTAAGGCACGTACGTTTAAACCGTCATATTTCAGAGTTCAAGTTTGAGTCAATCAGCTTACGAATGTCGGTGGTACAATGCCCGCTCAAAAGACGCTAAACAATTGTTATTTATCATGTTAAGAACGACCATACCTCTTCGTTTGACAGCTGGAAAATTTGGTACTTTCTCCTTGGAAATGTTTAGCAGCGTGAGTAGGTGGTTAAACCACTGCAATTCTCAAATTTTTATAGATAATTACATTTTACATAAAATATTTCTACAATATTTCAGATCTTGAAGACCTCAGTGGGTTATCTATCGGTCCTCGTGACAGTCACCAGTCACGGAGATTAATTTTAATTGAGGAAAGATATTGAACATTTCCTTATAAATCTGAAACCGTACTTGCTTCAATGAATCTTAAGCTGATTTATTAGAGAGCACTCTACCGATTAGCTTTGTATATCGAAACAGTTTCGAATAGTCCACGAAGTAAATTGTCATTCATTTCGAATAAACTTACACGTTCGTATTACTAAATGGAGATAAATACTTATATTACTTCTATCGAAGAAAACTTCTACAACTGCGTTTGTATAATTAAACATTTTTTAACGATGCACTCTTGTTTACTACAAGCAATGGGAATTGAAAACGAGAGGGTTCTACGTTAACGACCACCAGTTGCTCATTAACAGTGACAATTATGGGGCAGTTCTCAAAATTCATTTTTGAAATGCTCTTCGAAGACTTAACATCTGGCCCTATTACTTCGAGGAAGTTTTTTCCAGTCATAATGTGTGCGTACTACAAGTATGAACATTTGCGGAAACACGTCGATCGTAAAGTACACTTGTAAGAATGATGGTACTTCGGTTGACAGCAGGGAAATGTAGCACTTTTCCTATTCCTTCTCTTGCGCTCGTCTCAAACAAGTCCTATAACAAAGTCGGTTTGTGTGTCCAACAACATAAGTTACTATGAAAGGGAACTTCCCCCACGTGGCAACTTTGTCCTCTTACCGCCACCCTTTCTATTCTACGCGTTTTACAGCCTGCACCCCTGAATGAAGAACTTGTTACCGACTGATAAAACCAGAAGACTTATACGATCTCTAACCAAGCAGGGCATGGTAAGAAAGATTCACATTGTCTCTACATTGCGTGGAACTTGAACGAATGGAGAAGGGGTAGTAATGGGGGGATCCTACGTTCCCAAGTGAATGATGAATCTTATATGGAAATTGTTCAACGAGCATGCGTCCTGCAGCAGGAGAGGATGAAGCGCTTGACAGTTAGAGACACACGCCAGTTACTCTTTCGACTGTCGTACGACAGACGCGTCGATGGATTCCGATCAAGGTACGCTTCGCGAGAAATCGCACCGTAAATATTCTGTGAAGTGTTTGGTGAACGCAAGGCAAATACAATGAGAGATTCTAAAGGACATTACGAATTATAGCTTCTGCTAGAAATATGTTTTCATACAATTAGCCCGGAAATTAACACGCAGATGAAGTGCCTGGATGAATCTTAAGGATTCTCCAAGTCGCAAACTAGGTGCTAACGTAGTAATACACGATTCCATGGAACTGTTTCTGGACAGATATATTTTTCACGTTAGATCCCAAATGCGATGAGTAAAACAATATTAACCAATATTGGACACAATTGCATAGTAGGATGAAGACAGAACTTACCGTGCAAGACAGAATATTAGTTACAATATATTCAGACGTTTCTTATAAAGCGTTAAATACATCCATCGGAAATTTTGATGACATTTAAGCAAAAAAACATTTCCTTGTTATTTACAAATTTCTTGTGATGATTCCATGCGAGCCCAGATCTAAAATGGGCAATTGGCCTGAATCGGTTCAACCTTCATTTTCTGGGAGTATGGCCAGATCCTATGGTGACGAATCAGGAGGAGACGACTCTGTCCAAATATCGTTTTCTCATTCCGGGATTACTTATTCTGACTCTTGTCTCGGGACCACAATCCGTGAATATTTATTTCATATGGGGAAATCTGGACTTGATGACCGAGAATGTCGCGACGGCTAACGTTCCAACAGTTATGGCTGTCGCCAGATTGTTCCTCCTCGGATATCACAGAGAAGGTAAAATGTTCCAAATCCGTCGATCAGATTTTAAGTATTAACTGACGTTGTGAACTATTGTTATGTATTCGTATTATTACAAATTGGGGTCTAATTCCAAGTAAGCAATA
Organism: Tiphia femorata; assembly: GCA_944319695.1. NCBI lineage: Eukaryota > Metazoa > Arthropoda > Insecta > Hymenoptera > Tiphiidae > Tiphia > Tiphia femorata. The sequence continues at coordinate 12,485,443 of OX090902.1, forward strand.
TGTATATTAGAAATGACGAACAACAGCACGTTACTTTAGATAATGTTTTACTTTAAGACAATGGGTTCCATTTCGGTACCTCTAATACTGTAAAATACAAAGGTGTAAACATTATTTTTAATTCTTATGACTGTATGTGCTTTCCACTAATATTTTTAAATTAAAATTGTTCATGCACATTTTATGTTGGCGTTGCAATTTTACTAAAAGGAATATAAGAAACTTTTAAACATTCGTTACACTGATTAAGGATTACATCAATGCACTGGTTGAATTTAATTTCTATGGGGGTGGGTGGTGTTTGTCGCAAGCACTTAGGCCACTTTTGATCGCCTTCGTCGAGGACTGGAGAAACGAGAAGACTGAAAGTCAACGAGCTACCATGCTGAAGAACGGGTTGCTGTCCAGGAGGGTGTCGATTGGATGCACGGTACTCTCGGATATTCTCATGGTAGTTTTTATGACCCTGCGGATGGTGATCATTACCAGATTGGACAAGAATGTGACTTCGGCTGATCGTTTCGCGATATATCCCGCTTATTTTCCTTACGACATCAGAGAGAGTCCAGCTTTTGAGCTGACCACCCTTGGACAAATGATGGCAGGCTATTGTGCACTCATGTCGGCTTCGGGCGTGGACAGTTTTATAACTATGCTGATTCTACACGTCTGCGGACAATTCTCCATTCTTCACGACACTCTCAGGGGCCTCTTCGATAATGTGATCGAGAAGAGAACGTACGAGGAATTTCGCGTGGACTTGGCCAAGATCATCAAGAGGCACGAGCATCTCCATTGGTGAGTGAGTTATGCATCTGAATCTTTGTACTCTATTTCTCGTATCATAGACATAGACTATGTGGACCCCAGAGGAAGAACGCATTGAGTAATTTTTTTGCAAGCTGTAGAGAAGTAGGCGCCGTACCATCACTTTGCACATAACAAAGTAAATTTGTATGCAGCCGCAGCAAGTTTTTTACTATTTTCAATGCTAAAATTCAGATTGTTGCAAGTGAAGTGTGTTTAGTTTTTTCATACAGTTGTGTATCGATGGGTTTAATAAGTTGTTACAACGTTTCTAGACCTCCCGTTTGTTCTCCTCTAAAGTTTGAGAAGTGTAATTTTCAAAGCATTCCAGTTTTAGGGTACAGATATTTATATGCCGAAATCTGTATTATCCAAAACAACGTGTTTCTAATTGAAGGTTCGTCAAAACGATAGAAAATTGTTTCAACGTACTCCTCCTCGTACAGATGTTGGGATGCACGGTGCAATTGTGTTTCCAGGCCTTTCAGGCTGTCAGCGTAAGGTTTACTCGTAATGTGCGCACACGCGGTACACTCGATAGAAATAATTTTTCGGGCTGGTGAAATTAGTCTCATATCCATGCAGATAGTGACCCAAAAGAGAAGCGACTCCACATTTCAATTGGTCTTCATAATATTCTACATAGCATTCGTCATGGTACACATGTACCTCTATTGCTATATTGGCGAGATGCTCATTGAACAGGTGCTGATTAGATCATATTCGTAGAAAAAATGTCAATTCCTACTTTCAATGTTTTTCTTCCTACTTTGTAGAGCACAAAAATGGGGTTTTCCGCATACGATTCTAAATGGTACAAGGGATCTCCAGGGGAAGCAAAAGATCTTTTACTGATCATGCAACGTTCGTTGATGCATTTACGTTTGACTGCGGGAAAATTCGGAACGTTCTCTTTGGAGATGTTCAGTAAAGTGAGTACCATGAATGAACTTTTTAGAAAAGTCCTTTAACGCCCAAGAACAAATTATCAAATTCTTCCCCTCGAAGTGAACGTGCGACATAAAAATCTAACTGATTTCAGATTTTGAGAATGTCTCTGGGATATCTTTCCGCACTGTTGACCGTGTCGCATATACATTAAAATACTCGACTACTAGAATAAGAAAAAGTAGTAGTATTGGCGCTTGTAGATAATACTTGTAATAAATTTGTATGAGAATTTGTTCAAGTTTTTGTAACCCTACGTACCGTGAATGTTTGTTTATTAATTTGTTTTCAGGGCAAGGAGAGTATCCTACATCGGTATTGTTCAATTACGAATAAAGTAGTAAAGAGTGGCCGAAGTAATATCTTTAACGACCCTACACACTTAATATACATATTTCCATGCCCCCAAAATACTTGGGGAATTGAAAATCTAAACAATAACGAGATACAGAATAACATTTAATGTTTCAAAATCAAATCAAACGATAAAATAAAGAACTCATTGTTGTATAGTTTAGTGATGTTCTTCTATGACGCCCCATTTTCTTGATGCTCATACACCTGCCTACGTTGCCCAATGGTTAATCCGGCTATGTGCGTAGCGAAAATAAAAAACTGAAATGGAACGATATTCAGCTGCGTGTGTGGCGTATGTAAAGAAAATAACCTTTGTCCTTTTTCCTTCTAAGATATTATCGTTTCTACCTTAACGACCATGAGGCATTTACCGGCTGCGGTGATAATAAGCATCGAGTGGTACGTGACAAATTGCAGGGTATTGTGCACTGAACGTACCTGGATAGGGCATTACGAAAATATTCAGATTTACTAAAACAAAAGTTCCTTCACGCAAACTAGTACAATACAGCGCTAGTTGATAATACGAGAAGAAAGATCATCATCCGCCACTATTTTATTCTCAAACGTGGGGTCAACACAATATCGCATGGTGGTAGTACACAGACGGTTAGAAATAAATTCAAAAGATGAACGGTTTCCTCTTATCGGCAGTTCCTCTACCGGTCTAAGCAATGACTTTACCGACTACAGCAAGTGTTTCAACCCTAGCATCAGAGAATAGTAACAAAGTTTCTTTTCACCGAGGGCCTGCAAGGCACTTTACAGCAAAGTATTGCAAACGGACTGAGAAGGGGGCTAATGGATAGTGTGTACCTCTTGAATGATAAACATGAAGGGTTCAACGAGCATGCGTCCTTCTGTGGAGGAGGGCGAGACGGTTGGTCGAGAATCAGTAGAGCTGCCAGCCGTCATGCGACAAACGCGTCCATGGCTTCCGATCAAGGTACACTTTATCATGAAATTAGATTAACCCTTTGCTGTACTGGTAGGGTTCAACCGGTCCCTAGACATTTAAACATTTAATGTACAATCAAGTTTCCGTAACACGATCAATTCGTTCTGCGCTCGTCCAGTATCGTATCAATACGTTTTTGTATTTGGAAAATAAAAGATGCGCCGGAAAAATACTATACATATAAGGATTGTCTAGATGTTCTAATCATGAGAGTATAGTGGTAAAGAAGGGCTGTCAGAATTTTTCCATCGTGTTATACAAAAACCATGTTACAGTAGTAAGCTTAACTGTACTTTCGTTTACTTTTCGTAGCCGGTACTTATGACCTAATGGAATTTTAAAACGCACGGTAGTAAGGTGGCACAAATGTATTTTTTTTTTTTTTAATATTATGTAACAAAGTGCCGCCGCGGATGCCATCAATTAAAATTTAACCGTTTGCGCTCCGAGTATTTCTGGCGCTTACGGCTCAAGCACAGTATTATTACCAACAGTATTCGCAGTTGGAGCCCAAAGGGCTAATATTAAACTTGTAAATGAAAATCGTAATCTATACTCCATCAAATATTGATATTTTTTAATCTTTAAGTCTTGCAACATTTGTAAGTTTTTCAACAAGCTGTAGAACTGAAAACAGGACTTTCAATCATCACCGAGTAATTATTTCCAACGAATTCAGATGTAAAATGGGCGATAGGCCTGAATCGTTTTAATCTTCACTTCCTCGGGGTCTGGCCCGATCCATTCGCGACCAAGAAGGAGACACGTTTCTCGAAGTATCGATTCATCATCCCAGGCGTTCTTGTTCTCATCTTCATATGGGCACCGCAAGCGGCGAATCTTGTTCTAATATGGGGAAACATCGATTTAATGACGGAAAATGTGGCTACAGCCAACGTACCTTGCTTCATGTCAATGGCGAAAGTCTTTCTCCTTGGATATCACAGAGAAGGTAACGAATCACAGTGATCGCAAGCTTAAATTAAACGCATTGGTAAGATTAATTCTGCATATGTGACGTTTCTGGCAAGCACTCAGACCACTCCTTGCCGCCTTCATTGAAGACTGGACGAGGGAGAAGACGAAAAGTGAACGAAAAACTATGCTGAAAAGTGGATCCTTGTCCAGAAGGATATCAATCGGTTGTACGGTACTCACGGACGTCCTGATGTTCGTTTATCTGACTCTACGGATAATTACAGTGACCAGATTGGATCGAAGACAGGTTCCAGCCGATCGGGTGCTCATGTACCCTGCCTATTTTCCTTTCGACGTCCGAGAGAGTCCTGCCTTCGAGCTGACTTGCGTGGCACAGATCTTTTCCGCGTACTGTGCTCTCGCCTCGTTGACCGGTGTAGACAGTTTTGTGACCATGTTGGTGCTCCACGTCTGTGGCCAGTTCTCCAACCTTCACGACACCCTCAAAAGCCTGTTCGACGAGGTGATCGAGAATAAAACGTACAAGGACTTCCGCGTGGGTCTTGCCAAAATCGTGAAAAGGCACGAGCATCTCAGTTGGTCGGTGAAGTTTGTGTAGTTGACCTTTTTCATTTTGATAAATATCGAATCTGTGGGCACGTTCTTTCAATCGAAGGTTCTCCAAGACCATAGAACGTTGTTTCAATCTTCTCCTTCTCGTACAAATGATGGGGTGCACCACACAATTGTGTTTCCAAGGGTTTCAGGCAGTCAATGTAGGTTTGTGTTATAATGCAATTAAGGTCAGTGCAATTAATGCGATGTTTGGCACGATCGATACTTTAGCACGAGACAAATGATTATTTCCTTGTGTCGATCAATTGATCGTGTTCGGTCGCTTTAAGCTAGCCTTTATATCTGCATAAGCAGTCATCACGCGAAATAAAATTTTTCTACTTTTTCGCGGGCACAGATAGTGATGCGAAGCAAAGGCGATTCGATGTTTCAACTGACGTTCATAATATTTTACATAGCGTTTGTACTGGTGCACATGTACCTTTATTGTTACATAGGAGAAATGCTGATCGCTCAGGTAAATATCTTCTTCTTTAATTGTCAGGCATGTTATTTCCTGCGAAACGTATCTTTTCAGAGCACGGCAGTGGGCTATTCCGCTTACGACTCCAAGTGGCACAACGCGCCCACACGAGAAGCAAAGGATCTCTTGCTGATCATGCATCGGTCGTTGATACCTCTTCGTTTGACAGCGGGAAAATTCGGAACCTTTTCCTTAGAAATGTTTAGTAATGTAAGTTCAATTGGTAGGAGTAAATTAATTTCTTTTACGACTACGTTCGATTTCAGATTTTACGAATGTCTCTGGGATACCTGTCTGTATTACTGACTGTATCACAAGCAAATTGAAGTCTGCAAACTGTAGAAACAAACTATGAAAAAAATGTTAGTGTCGTCCATGATCGTAGGCCCATTTAGTTATTGAAATAAATTTCTACGACTACGATTCGTTGTCTGTACTCGTTATGAATTTTCTTCCTCGAAATTATAAAAACTGTCCAGCACCTCAAATAACATTGGCTTGCTTACTCTTCAATACGTCGTAATCTAAACAAATCTTTTCAACAGAAGGAACGACGAGACAAGTACGTGAAAACTTTCTCTCCGTAACATTATCCCTTCCATTCTTTCCGTCTCATATTCTACACCCACGAATGCAGAACTTACCGACTTGGTAAAAGCAGAAGGCATATACGATCTCTAACCACACAGGGCATGGTAAGAAAGTTTCATTCTATCGGTATAAACCTTAGGGGTAACATTCTCTCTACATTGCGTGGGACTTGGGCGAATGGAGAAGGGGAAATAATGTAGGGATCCTACGTCCCTAACTCAACGATGAATCTTATATGGAAAGGGTTCAACGAGCATGCGTCCTGCAGCAAGAGAGGATGAGACGCTTGGCAGTTAGAGACACACGCCAGTAACTCTCTCGACCGTCATGCGAAAGACGCACCGATGGATTCCGATCAAGGTATTCTTCACGAGAAATTCAACCTTAAATATTGTGTGAAGTGACCGGTGCACGCAAGGCAAATCCGACGAGATATTCCAGGGGATTTTAAGAATTACCGCTTCCACTAGAAATATAAAGAGATAAACATTTCCATTTCCTTGTTATTTACCAATTTTTTCTAATTATTCCACGCGAGCCCAGATCTAAAATGGGCGATTGGCCTGAATCGGTTCAACCTTCATTTTCTGGGAGTTTGGCCAGATCCTATGGTGACGAGTCAGGAGGAGACGATTCTGACAAAATATCGCTTTCTCATTCCGGGACTACTTATTCTGACTTTTATCTGGGGACCACAGTCCGCCAATATATATTTCATATGGGGAAATCTGGACTTGATGACCGAGAATGTCGCCACGGCTAATGTGCCAGCGTTCATGGCTGTCGCCAGATTGTTTCTCCTCGGGTATCATAGGAAAGGTAAAAAGTTCCAACTCTGTCGATCATAATTTAAAACGTCAACTGACGTCGTGAACTTTTGATACGTATCTGGCATTTTGGGGTCTAACTCCAAGTATACGATAAATTAAGGGTGACGGAAAGAAACACATTACTTTACGTAACGTTTTAATGTAAGATAACGGGTTCCTTTTCGATACGCCTAATACATACTGTAAAATAGAAGGATTTACACATATTTTAAAAATTGTATAACTACACTTTTCTACTAATATTTTTGAACTAAAATTCTTAATGCACATTCAGCATTGGCGTTGCAAGTTTAACCCATTTGCATCACGACTCTACTTACGGTGCCGTGTTCAGGCATCGGCCACATTCAAATGACGCCTGGCTCGTATCACCGCGCAATAGAAAACAGTCGCGGGCTCGCGGAATATTCCGCACTTGGATGCAAATGGGTTAATAGGAGAAATATAAGAAAATTTTAGGTTTTGTATATTAAACTGTGTCTGCAAGAATCTGTAACAATGATTAAGGATTATATCAATGAACTAGTTGAATTTAATCTCTATGGTGATGGGTGGTGTTTGTCGCAAGCTCTTAGGCCACTTTTGGTCGCCTTCGTCGAGGACTGGAGAAACGAAAAGACTGAAAGTGAACGAGTCACCATGCTGAAGAACGGGCTGCTGTCTAGAACGGTGTCGATTGGATGCACAGTACTCACGGACATTCTCATGGTAGTTTTTGTGACCCTTCGAATGGTGATCGTTACCAGATTGGACAAGAATGTGACTTCGGCCGATCGTTTCGTTATATATCCCGCTTATTTTCCTTACAACGTGAGAGAGAGTCCAGCTTTTGAGTTGACTTCTCTTGGACAAGTGATTGCAGCCTATTGTGCACTCTCGTCGGCCACGGGGGTGGATAGTTTCATAACTATGCTGATTCTACACGTCTGTGGACAATTCTCCAATCTTCACAACACTCTCAGGGGCCTCTTCGACGATGTGATAGAGAAGAAAACGTACAAGGAATTTCGCGTGGGCTTGGCCAAGATTATCAAGCGGCACGAGCATCTCCATTGGTCAGTGAGTTGTCTACCTAAATGTTTGCACTTTGGTCGTTGTGTCATAGACTTCGTCGCTATGTAGTCCCCAAAACCAGAGTGTATTAGGTCACACTTTGCAAACTACGGAGAAGGGTGCAGCACGTCGACGTTTTGATGCACAACAGAGTGAAAAGAAGGCTATTCTGTCGTCTTCTTATGGTACCACTTTTACTAAAAGTTCGAAAATTCTCCAATGTACAACGTGATCGTTTTCAAACTAGAGAAAATTTGTATGTTGCCGCAGCAATTTTTTTAAATGTTTCAATGCTAAACACTAATTTGTTGTAAGTGATGTTCCTCTAATTTTTAATATAATTGTCTGACGATGGTTTTAATAACTTGTTACGACGTTGCTAGATTTCCAATTCGTTCTCCTCGAAAGTTTGAAAAGTGTAATATTCAACCCATTACAGCTTTAGGGTACAGATATTTATATACCGAAATCTGTATTATCCAAAACAACGTGCTTCTAATTGAAGGTTCGTCAAAACGATAGAAAATTGTTTCAACGTACTCCTCCTCGTACAGATGTTGGGATGCACGGTGCAATTGTGTTTCCAGGCCTTTCAGGCTGTCAGCGTAAGGTTTACTCGTAATGCGCGCACACGCGGTACACTCGATAGAAATAATTTTTCGGGCTGGTGAAATTAGTCTCATATCCATGCAGATAGTGACCCAAAAGAGAAGCGACTCCACATTTCAACTGGTCTTCATAATATTCTACATAGCATTCGTCATGGTACACATGTACCTCTATTGCTATATTGGCGAGATGCTCATAGAACAGGTGCTGATTAGGTTATGTTCGTAAAAGAAATGTTGTCAATTCCTATTGTCAATATCTTTCTTCTTTTTTATAGAGCACAGGGATGGGATTTTCCGCATACGATTCTAAATGGTACAAGGCATCTGCTGGGGAAGCAAAAGATATTTTACTGATTATGCAACGTTCGTTGATGCCGCTACGTTTGACAGCAGGCAAATTCGGTACGTTCTCCATGGAAATGTTCGGTAACGTGAGTATCGTGAAATACATTTTTAGAACGTCCCTTTACCGCTGGGGAACGGATTATCAAATTCTTCTCCCGGAAATAAACGTGCGATATAGAAATTTAACCGATTTCAGATTTTGAGAATGTCTCTGGGATACCTTTCCGTATTGTTGACCGTGTCGCATATACATTGAATTACTCGACTATTAGAAAAAGAAAAAGTAGTAGTATTGACGCTTATGGATAACGCTTATAATAAATTTGTATGAGAATTTGTTCAAGTTTTCGTAATCCTACCTACCATGAATTTTTGTTAATTATTTTGTTTACGGGCCAGTGAGAGTATCATACATCGGAGTTGTTCAAATACGAATAAGTAATAACGAGTGGCCGAAGTATTATCTTCACCGAAATACTTCTGGTATTGAGAACGTAAACAGTAATGAGACGATATATATATAATGTATAATGATATAATAAATATATAATCAATATATATTGATGCATAATCAATATATGTATAATGTTTCGAAATTAAATAAAACAATAGAATGACGAAGTCATCGTTGTGTATTTTTGCGACGTACTTCTGTGGTGCCCCCTTTTCCCGATGCCTTAAGCACCTGCCTATTTTGCCCAATGGTTAATCCAGCTGCGTGCGAGGCTAACATAAAGCAAACTGCCTTTGCCCTTTTTTCCCTTTACGATACGAGGGGTAACATCTTTTCTACCTTAACGACCATCAACCATATAAATGGTGACAACTCTTACCAACAGTGGACAAGCACCTTGCCCGTCAAGACGTAGTACGATCGTACCAAGTGGTATGCGACGTAAACGCGCGATATCCCCTTACGAATTCCACGTAAGTAAAAGTCCACGAAACTCTGTCCCTCTACCTTACTTTCTTGCGAATTCCGCGAGAGGGTGAAGAGTTCAGTTTCTTTGCGCTCCTGGAGCATGCGTCCTTCCGCGGCAAGAGGGTGACAAAAAACTGACGGGAAGAGAACGCGAAGAGAATTTATTCAGTCAGTAGCTCCGTCGCCTTTCGTGCGAACGTTGTATCGATGGATGCTGAACGAGGTAACGAAAAGATCGCATATACTTCCGACGATTTCTTTAGTATCCACGGTATGAACGGTTAATAGAGTCTGACGTCGTTAAATGAAATTAGTTTAGGCAATTGTCCGGCTTAAGAATTAATTTTACGAAACATGAATGTTGAATATTTGGGCGTATCTTCATGCAGACATGACAATGGCAATTGGTTGGAATCAACGAAACCTTCGATTGCTCGGAGTCTGGCCAGATCCGAATGTATCTCCTGACGACGATCGTTCTGCTAAACGTCGCTTCATGATCATAATATTCCTCATAGTGATCTTCATCTGCGGGCCTCAATCCGCTAATCTTTTCATCATCTGGGGAGACATCGACCTGATGACGGAGAATCTAACGATGGCGAACATGACGGTGGTCACTGCATTGATCAAGCTGCTCTTCTTGGGTTACCATAGAGAAGGTAATGAGAAAAGAAAGTAATTTATAAATTAAGTACAGTTTTACATTTTCACACACTTTTACAGTTTCTCATTTTTAATGATTTCTCCCGTTTATTTTTCTATTTTGAAGCCTTTGTCGAGTGCCACTCAACATAGTTTACCAAATCATTTTGTTTCGTACGTGCCGAAAGTTATTTTTAATACAATTAATAAATCAAAAATCCTTTAAAATTAATATAAATCAAGGAACTGTTTTTTGAAGTACGTTCCAAATAGAATACTGAAAGTAAGAAGAAGTTGTGGAAAAAGTGTTCGTAAAAAATTCGAAATCCATTTTGATCGTGGGGCTTTCAATTCTGTTATATATTCAATGATGATCCATCTAAAAAGCACTCAAGCCCGTTTTGGCAGCCTTCGTGGATGATTGGAAGGGCATAAAGACCGAACTGGAACGGAATATCATGCTGGAGAACGGTGTCCTCGGGAGAAGAATATCCATATGCTGTACGATCCTCACGGAGATCACCGTTACGACGTTTCTTCTCTTACGAATGGTGATCATTATAAGATTGAACAGAAACGAAACCGACGCCGACCACGCGGCACTTTATCCTGCTTATTTTCCTTACGATCCGAGAAAGAGTCCGGCCTTCGAGTTGACCGTTTTTGGACAAGTGATAGGAGCCTACTGCGCTGCCACTTCGTCCACAGCTGTGGACAGTTTTATCTCGATGTTGGTGCTTCACAATTGTGGTCAATTCGCCAAGCTTCGTGGCAATTTGGAGAGTTTGTTCGACCAAGCAAAAAAGAGGACCGAGATAGAAAAATATCACAAGACAATTTGCAAGGTCATCAGACGGCACGAGCATCTCAATTGGTTAGTGTGAATTTTCTTCTGCAAAGTGTATGGTGATTTACGAGATGCCAAACGCGTGAAGCTTATTCTATGCAATTTTTTTAAGAAATGCATCGACCGTTTGAGCATGCCTGAAAACGATCAAATTTTAGAATGCGTTTGAAACGCAAATTCCTTTTGCGAGGCTTAAATAAAAATTTGTTTTTTAAAGTTTACAGTAACCAAAGTGCATTTTTAGGCACGACCGTAAAGGGAGTGACTTATGCAATCGCCATCGCAAAAACCGTTCGTATGTATGTGTGTATGTGTGTGTGTATGTGTGTGTGTATGTGTGTGTGTATGTGTGTATGTGTGTGTGTGTGTCCGTGTAGATCCTCGATTTCGGAAAAACGGCTGAACCGATCGGGACGAAATTTGGCACAAAAATCAAGTACACTACTGTGAGTTGACAATAAGGTTTGTGAGCCGCCATCTTGAACCGGTACAAGATGGCGGGAGATTCAAAATTTGAAAAAAATGTAATTTAAATTTAATATTGCTGCCATTTCTAAACGGCTGAAGATAGCGATACATAAAGTTTGCTGGCACGAAATGGATATATACTCAAAGTACATGCCAAATTTCGTTGCGATCCGTTCAGCCGTTTGGCCGGAATACTGGACTAATGGAAATAGTGAAAAATTCATTAATCCATTAGTCCAGTTTTCCGGCCAAACGGCTGAACGGATCCGAACAAAATTTGGCATGTACATCGAGTATATATCCATTTGGTGCCATGAAACTTTATGTATGGCCATCTTCAACCGTTTCGAAATGGCGGCAAATTCAAATTTTTTATCCACTATTCCAGGAAAACTATTGATTAGTCCACTATTTCGGCAAAACGGCTGAACGGAATCGGACAAAATTTGGCATGCACATCAAGTATATACCCATTTGGTGCCAGGAAACTTTATGTATAGCCATCTTCAACCGTTTCGAAATAGCAACAAATTCAAATTTTTAATCCACTATTCCAGCAAAACGATTGATTAGTCCACTATTCCGACGAAACGGCTGAACGGATTCGGACAAAATTTGGCATGCATATCAAGTATATACCCATTTGGTGCCACGAAACATTGTGTATGGGCATCTTCAACCATTTCGAAATGGTGCCAGTTTCAAATCTTTAATTCACTATTTTATTATAATTATAGTTTGAAAATCCCGTAATTTCGAAACGGTTGAAGATGACCATAAAGTTTCGTGGCACCAAATGGATATATTTTTAAACTACATTGCAAATTTTTTTTGAATCCGCGCAAGCGTTTCGCCGGAATACTGCATTAAAGATTTCAATTTGTCGCAATGTCTGAATGGTTGAAGATAACCATGCATAAAGTTTCACCTCAAATTTTGATTCGGATGCATTTAATTGTCCGGTTTTGATCACTTGGGCCTATTGCAGAAATGCTGCATTTCGTGGGCGAGCGCGAAGCGCGAGCTCCCGACGACCTGGGGGGGTATGACGCTTGAGCGAAGCGAAAGCGCAGAGAACTATGTAGCATAGTTTAATATCTCAATACTTGAATTTTCTACAATTTCGAAACCTTTGAAATTCGTGGGCGAGCGCGAAGCGCGAGTGCCGCGGTCGTGCCTATTGCAGAAAAGCGAAGCTTTTCTGCACCCGTTAAGGCGAGCGCGAAGCGCGAGCAAAGGCGATCTTGAGGGGGTTGGCGCTTGAGCGAAGCGAAAGCGCAGGGGGCTCTGCCCCCTAGTTCTATGATAAAATCCCTTTCAAAAGGAACTTTAATATTTGAAGATTCGTAAAAACTATCAAAGTTCGTGGCGCGTTCTATGTGTAAAAATTTTATCGTGACATTTTTAAAAACATAGTTTCATTATTCGAAGGTTTGCAAACACTATTGAGAACTGCTTCAACGTTCTGTTGCTCGCACAAATGCTGTCCAGCGTCGTTGAATTGTGCTTTCAAGGATTTCAAGCATTCGGGGTAAAATAGTATTATCAAAAGTCTAATATAATACAAAATCTTCACAACACTGATACAGAGAGAATTAACACTTTCACAAATTATTTTTCTCCGCACATTTTAAACATTTGTAGCTCATCACCGAGACACAAGGAAATTTATCCCTCTTCGAGTTATTTCTCGTGATAGTTCACATGTCTTACGTAATGGTGCATCTATATTTGTATTGCTACATAGGTGAAATGTTGTTTGTTCAGGTAAGAATTTTCATGCAAAATTCGAGATGTTAATTAAACTAGAAATTTCATGGATCGAAAAGTTCAAAAACGATTTTTTGAAAAGTTACAAATCAATTTTACAGAGCTCCGCAATGAGCTTTTCTGCTTATAACTCGAAATGGTACGATGCACCTTCGAATCAAGGGAGAGATTTATTGCTCATTATGCTACGTTCTACAATTCCCCTTCGCCTGACGGCAGGTAAATTTGGGACGTTCTCCTTGGAGATGTTCAGTAGTGTGAGTAAAGGAAAAAAACTATCACGATCACTCGTACAAGAAATGGTTGGACTTGCAACATCCTTTTCAGATTATAAAGACATCCATGGGATATCTTTCGGTGCTGCTTACAGTAACGAGTCACACAGAGTGATGCGTCCATAGGCGGAAAAAAGATTTTATTTCCACGGAAAGTATTATTCTCATTTACGTGACATGTGTACTTGTTTCGCGGAAAATATAATTTGCACTTGAAAAACATTGTCGGATGACCCTTACCCTAACCCCTCCCGTTTTCTCGTATCCAACACAAAAAATCGAAACCTGTTAACAACATGTTAAAAGCGAACTCTCTTTCCTTGTCAATATACACCGCCCTTACTACAGACATATAAAATACTAGGTCGAAAGTTTTCAATCCTCTCTCATTGGCGATGCACCCTTGGCAAAACAAGTATCCCAGACTTCTTTATGATGTGGTGTAACACAATACTTGAGCACCTCAATAATTTTGCACTAGGTCATTTTGTTAGTATTCCACGACAGAAGTTGCACTTTGCCCAGTGAACAAACGATCGATGAAATATTTTTTATAATCTTGGATAAACTACAAGTTTTGTTCGACAGGGAGAATATTCATTCCTTCCGACTGGCCATTTTTAAATCTAGTACGTTTCGCGATAGTGGCTACGCAAGTTACATTTTCACGGTCCTACCTAATGACGTGTGAAATCAAACATTAACATTTATTATTTTCTACCATCACGGCCGTCGATTTGATATACTTTACCGACGGTTACAATTAACGTTGTAGGGTAAAAGAGAAATCGAGGAGAGAAATCGACCTGAACAGATAAAACTTCAGTACCATAGCTCCTCGAGTTTATCGAAGTTCCTGAAGCACGAGAGAAGGGGGGTCACGCGAAAGCTGGTGCAACTTCTACCAATGCATCTACCATAATAGGGTAAACACCCTTATTTTCTTCACGACTGTGGAGCATGCGTCGTCCTCTGGAAAAATGTAAAGTAGGAGAGGGAGAGTCTCCTCGATCAGTTTAATGAGAGTGGGCGGTAAGAGAACGTCGGAATCGATGGATCCTGAGGAAGGTACGCGAATGTGACCGCGGGAAGAAGAAATTCAGTGCAAATTATCTTCACACTTTTGTGCGTTCTTTGATCTTGAATTTTATTTTTCTACGAAGATATAACTTAATGGGTAGATGTTCTCTTCTCACTTATGTACTGAACGGACCTGGAAAGAAGTCTCGGTCGCGGGGCAGTAGTCGCATTATTGGTAGGGGCGCGATATGATTATACTCGAAGGAGGCAATTGTTTCGCGTTTGTAGCCGCGGCGCCGCCATCGTTTCAGTCGTCGCACCAGAATCGGACTTGTGGAGTCGGGCGTTTCCAGACGCGAGTTTCAGTTGCGCCGCAGTACCCGTGTATTCATTTTTAATTAACTATTATTAATTCAATAATAATGGCGACTCGTCATTATTTCATTCTTATTGCGCAGTTGATAAGTTGAATTGTATTTCTCTTCGTGTTTCCATCAGACATAAAAGTGGCCATCGGCTGGAATCGACGAAACTTGAATATGCTGGGCGCATGGCCGGATCCCTCGTCCACGGAGAGATCCGATCGCCTCTCCAAGTGTCGCTTCGTGTTCGTGATCGTTCTGATAATGCTATTCATATGTGGCCCGCAATCGGCGTATCTCTTCATAATTTGGGGTAACATCGACCTGATGACGGAGAATCTCGCAATGGCTAACATGACGGTTATTACTGCTCTCATAAAATTACTCTTCGTTGGTTACCACAGAGAAGGTAGACCGAATATATTTTATACACCAAATCGCATAGGCTTCGATACACTTTACTTGGAGTAAAATCAAAAAGATAATTTGAAATAATTCGAAGACTTTCAACTAATTTGTTATCTTCGGTTTAAAAGTGATGTAGAGAAACGTACAGTATTCCGCGTAAAATTCAGAAATTTTATTTACGAGTCCTTTTTATTCGCCTTATTTGGGTCATTCGAACAAAGTAACAAATGATTTGATACAATATACTGCAGTGGAAAACCTGTTAGTAAAACACCTATTAAATACCTATTAGTTTATTTACATAGATTTCCTTTTGTTCTCCACGGAACCTGACCTGTGAATAATATGTGCCCTCGAACAGGAAACAAACCTTTAAATCTTACTTAACCCTTATATTCCGCTATTAAATATCACACTGAATTTGTTTGTCACGGTTATAATAAACAATGTGAAAAAAAACGATCCATTTTGCGAGAACGTTGCTAGCACAGATAATGCGAATTAAAACATTTCTTTCGAATAAAAAGCTCTCAGGCCATTGCTGTCGGCTTTCATGGTAGACTGGAAGGGAGAGAAAAATGAAACAGAGAGAACGGTAATGGTGAGGAATGGACAATTGTCGAGAAGCATTACCATCGGCTGTACCTTCCTCACGGAACTCACCGTGACGTTCTTCGTGGTCCTTCGCACCGTTGCCGTTCTGCGATTGGATAGAAACGACACCGATCCCGATCGGGCTGCTCTCTACCTTGCCTACTATCCCTACGACCCAAGAAAAAGCCCTGCCTTCGAGTTGACCATCTGCGCACAAATTGCGGGTGCTTATTGCGCCGCAACGTCCTCCACTGCCGTCGATAGCTTCGTTTCGACCCTGGTCTTGCACAATTGCGGACAGTTCTCCAAGCTTCGCATGTCCTTGGAGAGCCTATTCGACGTAAAGGAGCAGTCGAGGAGCCGCAGAGAATTTCGAGAAGTTTTGGGCACAATTGTGAAGAGACACGAACATCTCAATTGGTCAGTGATTTAATCTTCTTTGATATTTTAATGTTATCCGTGCACTTTTTATCCTTGACCGTGTAGATTTGTATAAATCAAAAATCATTGAAGATGCAGTGTCGCGGTGAATAATTAGTTCATCGGGTTGATGTGGTAGATTTATCGGAAATATCTTTACTCTGATTTTTATGCTGTGTTAGCCTGTGGCTGCTTGCACTCTTTCACGCGTGCAAAATTAACGTCTTGACTGTATAATAAAAATGATATGATAATGAGTATACGCGTCGAATACAAAGTAAGTGCGGTAAAATTTCACGAGGTATTTGATGTCAAATTGAATGCAGTTATAACGAAATTATGGTTGGTTTTTCAGTAACCATCGTTCAAATTTAGAGATATAGAAGGAGTTTGTTATTTCACATTAATCTTTATGTGTTAAATTTACAAATACATTTCAACACATAACGAGTATACTCCTTAAATACACCTATCGGGTTAATGGCAAATGTTTCTATACTACTTTTGTAATCTGTTGTGACGACATACATATTTCTAAATCTATGTAAGAAAATTATGAAAAGAAATGAAATCATTCGAAGGTTTGCTAAGACCATCGAGGATTGTTTCAATGTTCTACTGCTGGCCCAGATGCTCACCAGCATCGTAGAGTTGTGCTTTCAGGGATTTCAGGCATTTGGCGTGAGTATGTTTAATTTTTGATTTCCTCTATTTCCGTGAAATGTAAAAAGGGAGATGGGTTAAGTGACCGGCGATGTGTGGAATTATTCACAGTTGATTAAAGGTGACCAAGAAAACTTTTCAGTTTTTGAATTAATCTTCGTTCTCATTCACATATCTTACGTACTTGTGCATCTTTATCTGTACTGTTACGTCGGGGAGATGCTTCTCGTGCAGGTACGCAATATTATTATTTTGCGTTGCAACGTCAAGACATCGAATTTATTAACAAATAGAAAGGCACTTCTAGACCACTGGACTCGGTTACGCGGCATACGAATCGAAGTGGTACAATGCACGTGCGAAGGATGCTAGTGAACTTTTAATCATTATGCTAAGAACGAGCATACCATTGCGATTAACTGCCGGAAAATTCGGCACATTTTCCTTAGAAATGTTCAGTGGGGTGAGTGGCCGTTAACGTTACAATTCACTATAAAAATCTTCGCAATTGTATAAAGTACAAGGAAAAGCGTAGTCATATACTATTTTTATTCCAGATTTTGAAAACCTCTATGGGGTATCTTTCAGTGCTACTAACAGTCGCCAATCATTGAGAATATC
Organism: Tiphia femorata; assembly: GCA_944319695.1. Classification (NCBI taxonomy): domain Eukaryota; kingdom Metazoa; phylum Arthropoda; class Insecta; order Hymenoptera; family Tiphiidae; genus Tiphia; species Tiphia femorata. The sequence goes on from OX090902.1 coordinate 12,502,975, forward strand.
AAATCCTACCTTGTTGAGTCATTGTAATTGTAATTAAAATTGTTGTTAGCATTCCAATGGAACGTTTCTTCTAGTATATTCTTAGCCACGAATTAGAAATGGATCACAAACCGTTTTTTGTAGTACGCACAATTTAACGTGCACATAATTTCGCTGTGTAGCCATTTATTTTGAGTAATGCTTTTATTCTAAGTAATATTTAATTAAGCCGTGTTGACTTTATGTAGTGAAGTGTTACTCCAGCTGTGCTCGAATAAAAGAAATCGAATGGCGCACTCTCGGCCGATAAAGTTCGAGAGTGTTATCAACGATTGGAATAGTTGTTTTCAGATTATCAATGGGTTATCTTTCGGCGTTGTTTACATCGACTAACCATACAGACTGATGAATCCATAGATGGAATTTTATTTCCACGGAAAACATAATTTTCGTTTATGTGATGTGAGTATTTGTTTTGCAGAAAATATAATTTGCACTTGTAAAATTTTGCCGCATGGCCCCTCCCGTTTGCTCGTATCCAACACGAAGAATCGAATTCTTTATTGGAACACGTTAGTAGCGCACTCCCTTTTCTTGTCAACATAGCGCCCTTACCAAGGACATATAAAATACTGGGTAGAAAGTTTTCGACCCTTCCTCATTGGCGATGCACCCTTGGCAAAACAAATGTCCAAACTTCTTTATGATATGATGTAACTCAATACACGGGCAGCGCCACATTTTTGCACTATATCTTTTTGTTAGTATTCCGCAGCAGAAATTGTACTTTTTTACTCACTGGATAATTTTACAATTAATGGAATATTTTTTACAATATTGGGTAACTTATATGTTTTGTTGCTCGAATGTATCATTAGTTAATTACAATTTATTTTTCGCGATTATATATTCATTTTTTATAATAATGAGATTTTAAATGCCCTTTCTGTTGGATCATAAATCGAAGGTGAATGTAAATATTATTTTAATAAATAATATTATTTTGAATACTCACGAAGAACACAAAACTTCACGGTTATATGACATAAAGTGAATGCAGAATTATGTTAACGTTTGAATTAAAGAAAATAGATACAACGTTAAAAAAATATTTATCGTCAGGCTTGTCATCACTTTTCTTTCTTCTCCAAAAGATATACGTGAAAATAAAATAAACGAATAAATAAAATAAAATTAATTAAACGTGTGTACCCACAGAATCAGTAAATTAAGGAAAAGACAATAGTACGATGATCATAGGTGCTCGCTGTCTTAGCACTCGACATGGAGAATATTCGTTCCTTCCGACTGGCCATTTTCAAAACCAAGTGCTTCTCCCAATAGTGGCTGCACAAGTTACATTTTCACGGCCCTGCCTAATGACGTGTAAAATCAAATATTAAAATCTATTATTTTCTACCGTCACGGCCGTCGATTTGATATACTTTACCGACGGTTACAATTAACGTTCTAGGGTAAAAGAGAAATCGAGAAGAGAAATCGACCTGAACAGGTAAAACTTCAGTACTATAGCTCCTCGAGTTTATCGAAGTTCCTGAAGCACGAGAGCAGGAGAATCACGCGAAGGCTCGTGCAACTTCTATGCATCTACCACGAGAGGGTAACGTCTTTATTTTCTTCGCGACCGTGGAGCATGCGTCGTCCTTCGGAAAAATGTAAAGTAGGAGAGGGAGAGTCTCCTCGATCAGTTTAATGAGAGTGGACGGTAAGAGAACGTCAGAATCGATGGATCCTGAGGAAGGTACGCGAATGTGACCGCGGGAAGAAGAAATTGAATGCAAATTCTTTCCGATACTTCTGTGCGTTGCTTGATCTTCAAATTTATTTTTCTACGAAGTTAAAAATTAATGGGTAGATGTTCTCTTCCTACTTATGTACTGGGCGGAGCGTGAAAGAAATCTCGGTCGTCGGACAGCAGCTGCGTTATTGGAACGAGCGCGAGATGATTATATGCGAAGCAGGATCAATTGTTCCGCGTTTGTAGCCGCGCGGTCACCATCGTTTCAGTTGTCGCACCGAAATCGGACTTGTGGAGTCGTACGTTTCCAGACTCGCTTTTCAGTTGCGCAACAGTAACCGCGTATTCGTTTTTAATTAATTATTATTAATTCAATAATAATGGGGACTCGTCAGCCTTTCATTCTTATTACACGGTCGATAGGTTGATTTGTGTTTCTCTTCGTGTTTTTGCATCAGATATCAAAGTTGCCATCGGCTGGAATCGTCGAAACTTATACATGCTGGGTGCATGGCCGGATCCCTCGTCCACGGAGAGATCCGATCGCCTCTCCAAGTTTCGCTTCGTGTTCGTGATCATTCTGATAATGCTATTCGTATGCGGCCCGCAATCGGCGAATCTCTTCATAATTTGGGGTAACATCGACCTGATGACGGAGAATCTCGCAATGGCTAACATGACGGTTATTACCGCTCTCATAAAATTACTCTTCGTTGGTTACCACAGAGAAGGTAGACCGAATATTCTTTATACCACACACCGCATAGGCTTGCGTCCACATTATTTGCAGTAAAATAAAGAAGACAATTTGAAATAATTCGAAGACTTTCCACTAATTCGTTATCTCCGGTTTAGAAGTAATGTGGAGAAAGGAACATTATTCTGCGCGCAATTCAAAGAAATGTATTTACAAACTCGTATTGTTCAGTTTAATCCGGTCATTCGAACAAAATAAAAAATAATTTGATATAATATACTGCAGTGGAAATACCTATTAGTTTATTAGTATAAGTTTACTTTTATAAAAAAAGGAAACCAATCTATTTTGTAAGAACGTCGTTAGCACTGATAATGCGACTAAAAACATTTCATTGATATAAAAAGCTCTCAGGCCATTGCTGACGGCTTTCGTGATAGACTGGAAGGGCGAGAAAAGTGAAGTGGAGAGAGCGGTAATGCTGAGGAATGGACAGTTGGCGAGAAATATTTCCATCGGCTGTACCCTCCTCACGCAACTCACGGTCACGTCCTTCCTGGCTCTTCGAATAGTCACCGTTTTGCGGTTGGACAGAAACGACACAGATCCCGATCGGGCTGCTCTCTACCCTGCCTACTTTCCCTACGACCCAAGAAAAAGTCCTGCCTTCGAGTTGACCATCTGTGGACAAATAGCAGGCGCTTATTGTGCCGCCACATCCTCCACAGCTGTCGACAGTTTCGTTTCGATGCTGGTCTTACACAACTGCGGACAGTTCTCCAAGCTTCGCATGACCTTGGAGGGCCTATTCGATGTAAGGGCCCAGTCGAAGAGCCGAATTGAATTTCGAGAAGCTTTGGGCACAATTGTAAAGAGACACGAACATCTCAATTGGTCAGTGACTTAACCTTCTTTGATATTTTAACGTTATCCGTGCACTTTTTAACCTGGATCGTCTAGGTTTGTATAAGTAAAAAAATAATTGAAGATGCAGTATCCTGGTGAACGATTACTTCGTCGTATTTCCAGATTTATCGGAAATATCTTTGCTATTATTTCTTATGCTTTATTAGCCTGGGGCGTGTTTGCACTCCTGCGTACGTAAAATTAACGTATTGACTCTGCAATAAAAATGATACGGTAACGAGTATACTTGTCGAATATACAAAGTAAGCGCGGTAAAATTTCACGAGGTATTTGATGTCAAATTGAATGCAGTTATAACGAAATTAGGGTTGGTTTCTTTAATAACCATCGTTCAAATTTAGAGATATAGAAGAAGTTTGTTATTTCACATTAATATTTATGTGTTTACTTTACAATTACATTTCAACACATAACGAGTATACTCCTTAAATACACCTATCGGATTAATGGCAAATGTTTCTATACTACTTTTGTAATCTGTTGTGACGACATACATATTTTTAAATCTTTGTAAGAAACTTATGAAAAGAAATGAAATCATTCGAAGGTTTGCTAAGACCATCGAGGATTGTTTCAATGTTCTACTGCTGGCCCAGATGCTCACCAGCATCGTAGAGTTGTGCTTTCAGGGATTTCAGGCATTTGGCGTGAGTATGTTTAATTATTGATTTTCTCTGTTTCCGTGAAATGTAAAAAGGGAGATGGGTTAAGTGACCGACGATGTGTGGAATTATTCGCAGTTAATAAAAGGCGACGAAGAAAACTTTTCATTGTTCGAATTGATCTTCGTTATCATTCACATATCCTACGTGCTTGTGCATCTTTATCTGTACTGTTACGTCGGAGAGATGCTTCTCGTGCAGGTATGCAGTATTATTAGATAGTCTAGATATCGTATTTATTAATAAATGGCACGTGACTTTTAGACCACTGGACTGAGTTACGCGGCATACGAATCGAAGTGGTACAATGCACGTGCGAATGAAGCCAGTGAACTTTTAATCATTATGCTAAGAACGACCATACCTTTGCGATTAACGGCCGGAAAATTCGGCACATTTTCCTTAGAAATGTTCAGCGGAGTGAGTAGCCGTTGACGTTACAATTCGCAATAAAAATCTTCGCAATCGTATAAAGTACAAAGAAAAATTTAGCGCCGTAATATACTATTTTTATTCCAGATTTTGAAAACCTCTATGGGGTATCTTTCAGTGCTACTAACGGTCACCAATCATTGAGAATATCAAATTCTACCATTGAGTCATTGTGATTGTAATTAAAATAGTTGTAAGCATTTCCAAAGAATCTTGAATAATATAGAACGTTTTTGCTAATACATTCTTAGTCACGAATTAGGAATGGTTTATAAACCTTTTTTGGTAATACGGAAAATTTAATGTACATATAACTTTGCCGTGTCGCAATTTACTTCGCGTGACTCTTTTGTTTTAAAGAATATTTAATTAAGCTGTGTGGACTTTATGTAGTGAAACGTTACTCCAGCTGCGCTCGAATAAAGGAAATCGAATGGCTCACCCTCGGCCGATAAAGTTCGACGGAGTGTTATCAACAATTGGAATAGTTGTTCGATAGATATACGAGGACAACAAGATTGAGCCACGTCACGCACCCCGAAGATACGACCGTATTAGTTCTAGACTCGTAACTTAAAAGTTCCCTGTTTACCACAAGAGGGTCACGCAGCTCTTCCCTCAACTTCGATGGACCCCCACCCTCGCGACGATATACCCTCCTATTTGCCGAGCATGCGTCGTCCTGTCACTGAGAAAATTACAACGCGTCGGTAGAAATGCGACAGTAGTTCGTGATCGTTTATGTGAACGTGATCAGGATGAATGCCGAACGAGGTAAAGTCGAAAACCGGGAAAAGAAAATTGCCTTTCCAAGATTGAAAACAATAAAATCGTTCCTTGTCAGCTTATAAACACAGAAACTTTGGAATCAGAAAAACTCAGAAATGAATTTCGAATAAAAACTTCGGGATACGAAGTTCCTGATGTTTTCTGTGACACGCAAAGCGTTGTTGGATATGCAAGGAAGGGGCGCACTTTTATTTCGATGAACTTTCTTATTGTCTCCGAAGCAAGTTGATTAGCGCAACTCGGGGGAGGCGAGAGAAATACGTCGGAGAGCTCTGATAGTCCCGTCGCGTCGCGCTTTGCAGTTGTATCGATGGATGAGTGCTTACATATAATTCTGCTGTGATAATGCAAATATAAAAATTCCAATTTCGATGGAAAAAAGAAAATCTTGATCCTCCAACGATTTGACAAATTCCGCTTTAAATTCTGAGCTGCTCGTTTATTTTATTTCTCACGACATGAGACATGAGCGTGCAAATTAGGCAATGGAACGAAGTAAATATAAGGATCGTGACTGTGCTGCCCTATCCGGTGCTATCGTAAAATCGAATTGTTAGATTTTTAGTATAAGAATTCCGTACTCAGTGGAAAAGCCGAACATCGACTTGACAATGATCGAATGCTTCGAATTTTTTTTTTTTACCATTTTATAATGAATTCGAAGTGTTTCGTTTATCTTGTTCCTCGGGGCAGATATGAAATGGGCGATGGGATGGAACGAAATAAATCTGAGCCTCATGGGTGTGTGGCCGCATCCAGTAATCTCACCAAGCTTCGAACGTATCTCGAAATATCGCTTCGTATTCAGCAGCGTTTTCATCGGGGCCTTCCTCTGGGGTCCTCAAGCAATCAACTTCTTCGTACTCTGGGGTGACATCAGCTTGATGACGGAGAATCTCACGATGGCAAACATGAGCATCACGGTCGCCTTTCTCAAACTAATTTTCCTGGGCTATCACAAGGAAGGTACTTACATACATCGATTCTATTGGTTTTTATAATTCCACCTAGTTAGGCACGACCGAAAAGGGAATGACTTATGCTATCGCGATAAGTGTTCGTGTGCGTGTGCACGCGCGCGCGTGTGTGCGTGCATAAATTTACAAAATTTGACGTGTAAATATAACGATAGTCTTGCTGGCATTTCATATTAAACAGTTATTTATAAATATTAACATTACGCGTGATAACACTTTCACTAGCATCCCACGTTAAAAAATTGTTTACAAGTATAAATATAAAGTTTTATTCGCGTTGTATTCCATATCAAGATGGTTACGACAGATGGTAAACAGAATTTGTTCATCGATTAAAAATACTTTAGACTTCTGCCCATTATCCGGAATATCTTAATGTCGCTTTTAGAAAATAAAGCAAAAGAATCTAGCCGGCTAGAAACTTTCTCGTGAGACTGCAAAAATTCTAAATCTCTGTCTACGTAATTAATAAAGCATTCAGGCCCCTGCTGGCGTCTTTAATGAAAGATTGGAGGAACCTGAAGAGTGAAGCAGACAGAAACATCATGATGAAGAACGCGCTCATCTCCAGGCTGATATCCATAGGTTGCACGATTCTCTCTCAGGTAGTGGTAACCAGTTTCCTCGTTCTGAGGGTGATTACGATCACAACACTGGACAGAAAGGGAATTCATCCTTCCCGGCCGGCCCTTTACCCCGGCTTCTTTCTCTACGATATCAGACAAAGTCCTGCCTTCGAGTTGAATATCGCTGGTCAGATAGTGGGCGCCTATTGTTGCACGGTAGCTGGTACGGCGATCGACAGTTTCGTTTCCCTCCTACTTCTGCACAATTGTAGCGAATTCACCAAACTTCGACGCAGCGTCGAGGATCTCTTCGATTGGACGGATGAGAAGAGCTACGAGGAATTCCATAAGATGGTGGCCGACATTGTCAAAAGACACGAGCATCTCAACAGGTTCGTAAATGAGAAGTGATCGAATTAATTTTAACTCCTCATTTGCTCGGTCGCGCAAAATGCGCTCGGATCAAGTTAACTAGATATTGGATTCCGTTCCAGCGGATCCCACGATACATTAATATTAAGCTTAATACCAATGTGTTCAGGCCACTAGAATATTGTCATAGTTAAAACCTACGGATTGCTGATTTGCTGGCAGTGACTAACGAGTGAAAAGAAAAGAAGGAAAAGTTCCAACATTCTTTAGACCCGAAAGAGTCAACTAACACTATTGAGAACAAAGAAATCTATATACACAGGTGCGCCAAGACTATTCAGGAGTGTTTCAACGTACTGCTATTGGTCGAGATGTTGGCCAGCAGCGTAGAGATTTGCTTTCAAGGATATCAAGCGTTCGGGGTAAATTATGATTTGTGCTTATTATTATTTGATTTCTGCCTCATTCGTGCTTATTCGTTCTTTTTTCTTTTATATTCCTTGAGAAACGAGGATCGTCGTAATTTTTAGCTGTTAACATCGAGCCAAGGAGGTCTGTCGATGTTGGAGATATTTTTGGTGATTGTGCATATGTCGCACGTTTTGGTTAATCTGTGCCTCTATTGTTTCCTGGGAGAGATGTTAATCGTTCAGGTGAATTTCTCTCGTTGTAAGCGAAAATGTCATTCCGCAATGACCGTAAAAAATTTCAATACCGTTCAGAGTTCGGGGATAGGAATCTCCGCCTACAATTCAAAGTGGTACAACGCCCCTCCGGAAGTAGGGAAGGATTTGACCATCATCATGCTACGATCCACTATTCCACTTCGTTTGACTGCCGGAAAATTCGGCACGTTCTCATTCGAGATGTTGAGTAACGTAAGTAAAAGAGATCGCTTTTAAGGTCAATCCATTTCATAATTTACCAACATTTATTGTATTACAGATTATAAAGACTTCGTTGGGTTATCTCTCGGTGTTAATCACAGTGATGGATCACACCGACTAAATCATTCTACTTACGGTTTCCATTAGCGAGAGAATTTTCTTTTAGCAGAACACGCGGGCCTCGTGCTTTGTAGTCTATTCGTAGCTATTTGCAATACTATCGAAGTGCAATTTCTCGAGTACCCCCGTCCTACGGTGTTTCTAAAAACACATAATCCTGTTTTTTTTTCCTCAAAACTAATACGTCCGTGCCAAGTGAAAGAAAATTCCCTCGAGAGGAACCAATCCGATTTTTTGCGGAAGACAATACTAGTCGTTTAGCGTCAAGAGAATAATAGTCTAGTTGAGATAGATAGTTGATAACAACTTTAGCTTAGGCCGAATAAGAAGTAGTGTGTCAATTAGAGATTATTACAGCTACAATCGTTCATTTTTAGCCACGATCGTAATGGGAGTGACTTATGCGATAAGTGTTCGTGTGTGCGTGTGTGTGGATGTCCGTGTGTACCCTGGACTTTGGAAAAAACGGCCCAATAAATCTCGATGAAATTTTACATAAATCAAATATGCCGATGTGAGGTGATATTTCTTTTTGTGAATTGGCTGAACGGTTCCCTAAAAGATTTCGTGTATAGTGATCTTCAACCATTTCGAACCAGCGTCTATTTAAATTCTTCGTGAATTTCTATCCTCAGTAACATCTATTGGAAAGAAACAAAATCCGATCTATGTATACACGTAAACATACATTAAAAAATGAACTGCAATATTTCAACATTTTTCCTCGAATCTCTTTCTCGAGCACAAAGTACGAGCATCGGGACCTGAAGGAGGTTGCCCGCCGATATATACATGTCGATATATATTAGAAAATTAATTGCAATATTTTAAACATTTTCCTCGAACATATTTCTCGAGCACGGAGCACGTGCACCTAGGGACCTAAAGGCAGTTAGCTCCTAGTTACATGTCGCCATCGTTACCTTTTACAATGACCGAAGATAAAATAAGATTACCAGTGCCGGTGAAACGAGACAAAAATAACGAGTAAAATGAAATATTGATATCAATTTCTTTCCTATCGTCGCAACTGTCGATTTTGCAAACTTTACCGGCGGCTGCACATTAACGAGGCAAGGTAAAAGAACGTGGACTGAAATCGACCGGAGCGAGTAAAAGTTCAGACGCCACAACTGCTAATTCCATCGAAGCTCATAAGGAGTGAGAGCAGGACGATCGCGCAAAGGGTCGTACAACTTGTACGGATCTATCACGAGGGGGTGACGCATTTCTTTTCCTCGTGGCCATGGAACGTGCTGCATCCCTCGAGAAATGGTACAAAAAACAGCTGTCTGATTCGTCGGTCTAATGAAAATGAACGTCGTCAGACTGTCGATAGGCACCGATGAAGGTACGTAAATGAGATAATGGGGAGAAAAAAATTAACGTACAAGATGTTTGACTTTCTTTTCTGTCCTTTGACCTTGAGATTTATTCTTGCACAGTGATAGAAATTGACACATTGTATGCAGACGTCGTGCTCACTGTTTTTAGCACGTGCATAATATTCTGCCAAAAGATCATCAATCTTCAAACTTCTCATTTATATATAACCAAATATTATAAAAGATAACAATGTTCGAATATTCGGTCAGATGATCACGAACATGGTCGAGTTGCGCTTTTAGGAATTTCAATAATTTTTTGTGACTATCTTTATCTCAATGTTCTGCGGGATCATCTACAGTGGTCCTAATAGCCGTCAGTCGTTGAAAATATCAATCTCACGAATTAGTCCATACAATTCTAATTAAATCAATTGTCAGCATTTCTAGAACATCTTCAATAATATGGAGAATCTTTGCGAATTATGGATGATCTAAACAAATTTTCTGTCTTATTGGAACAATTTAATATAGGTACATGTAATTTACACGCGTCGCAATTCATCCTGAGTGCCGTCTTCTATCCACCTCTATTTCAGAAAGAAAATTAATTATGGCTTTCCGTGCAAACTGAACTGTACAAAAATGGTTACTTCATCCCCACATTGCTAATGTAAAGGAGATGAAATCGGAGAATTCATCCTCGGCCGATAAAGTTCGAGAGAGTGTATCATCGATTCGAGCGCACCTGTTCGATAGATACACCAGGATAACAAGATTGCCCATCACGCGCCCCGAAGATACAATCGTATCAGTTCTAGGCTCGTGTTTGAGTTCGCCGGTTACCACGAGAGGGTGATGCAGCTCTACCCTCATCTTCCACCCTTGCAACAATATACCCTTTTAGATACGGAGCATGCGTCGTCCTGCTGCGCAAGAAAGTTGCAACGCTTCGGGAAAGAACGCGACAGTGGTTCGTCATCAGTTAAGCGAGCGTCATCACGATGAATACAGAACAAGGTAGGATCGTAAAAGTGGAGAAAAAGAAAACTACAGATTACAATCCAAGATCAAAACCATTTACATTGTGCCTTTTTCCCTTCTAGTGAAAGTAATCTTGTTTCTTAACCGTTTGAGTGCCACGGGTCTTGGTTGTTTCCCAATTGAAAAGTGCCAAGCGGTGATATTGCGCTTCTTCTGTTCTGTGTCGAAAAATGCCAAGAAACTCGATGGCGCTGTTATAGGTTAACATATACATAAACATATATGCGGTAAATCTTACTTCTTTCGATTCAATACTATTCAGATATCTCATTGAGCGAGAGTACGGACATTAAGGGGCTGTTAATCATTGATTCTGATTCCAATAAATCTCATCGTAATGTCAATGCCCATAATACGCTGGAAGTTCTCGACACTGAACAAACGAAGCGCAATATCGCCGCTTGACACTCAAACGGTTAATTCACATAGTTACTACAGAATGAAAGAAAGAAACGACAGAATTGCGCGTGATACGAAAGTGTCTACGACTCGTTAAACCGTCTATTACTAGAATTTTCATGACATTCTCAGATATTAAATACGCGCTAGCCTGGAACCGATTCATCATGAGTGTCCTCGGGATATGGCCGGACCCCAGCGCGGGAGAACAAGCTTTCTCGAGGTACCGATTCATGATACCGGTGATTCTCATGTCGACCTTACTAGGAGCCCCGCAGACCGTAAATCTCGTGAAGATCTGGGGAGACGTGGATCTAATGACGGAGAATCTCATGCTGGCAAATATACCGGTAATGAACGCATCCATGAAAGTGCTCGTCACCAGGTATTACAGAGAAGGTACGGGAGAAAAGCATGAAGAAATTATCGAGGAATAGCGCGAATGAAAGAAGCCCAGAGCATTGAAGGTGGTTGCGCGACAGCAGGTGCGATAAATTCAACAAATTTCATCCTTTGAAGCCCTCAAGCCACTGATCGGTCACTTCATGGAGGACTGGCAGGGCTGCGACAGCGAGAACAAGAGGTCAACGATGCTGAAGAGCGCGGCTATTGGCAGGCGAATCTCAATCGGCTGTACATTATTCTCCCAGGCAACACTCACGGTTTTCCTCGTTTATCGAATGCTGACTATCATTCGAACGGACAGGAAAGAGGTCAGGCCTGATCACGCGCTTCCTTACTCGGCTAACTATCCCTTCGACACCAGGAACAGTCCCGCCTTCGAGATTCTCCTCTGCGGACAGATTGTGTCGGCATTCTGCACGGCCACCTCCTATTCCGCGATAGACACGTTCATCTCCATGCTGGTGCTACACGTTTGTGGCCAATTCGCCTATCTTCGTACAACGTTGGAGGAGCTGTTCGATAATGGAGTGCACTCTAAGTCGCAGGAGGAGTTCAGCGAAGAGCTCTCCTGGATTGTCAAGCGCCACAAGCATTTAATATGGTGAGTAGTTTTTGGTGCAGTGGGTTTTCTCAATAGGTGAACTTTGGATTTGATACTCAAAGGAAATAGAAGGTAACTCGAGAATGTTTAGCTCACGTTCTGAAAGCTAAGATTTTACGAGTGTTTCGCGAAGCTTACGGCAGATGACGTTACGGTGCGATATACATATATTGCGGCGGTTTTTAACGTGCATAATATAAAAGTGCTGTAAAAATTTTCAGCCGCGAATACTTTACACATTATTTCCCACAGAGCACATGCAAAACAGTATTACTGAATATTATACGTAAACATTTATTTTACTCTTAAATTTCTTTTCAATGCAGCCTTTAGAAAGAGAAGGGAAAGATTTTTTAAATTTATCATTAACTTATTAAGATTCTTTATTTTACTCGAGGGATATTTTCAAAGTTGCTTGCGATATGATACACCCAATAAGATTGTAGGGGTTAAAGGTACGATAATTATAAAAATTTCATTTTGAAGGTACGCAAAGACGATCGATGGCTGTTTCAACGAGTTGCTTTTCGCACAGATGATGTTCTGCACCATTGAACTATGCTTTCAGGGCTTTCAGTTTTTCAAGGTGAGCGCGAATTTCGAGCGGTACTTCAATATCAAGAATCTCTTTTTCTATAACAAGGAAATACATTTGACAGTACGCGATTGCAATAGATGTTACAGGCGCCGGAAGATCTGCCCTTTTTAAATTCCTTGTTCCTAGTTAGTTATACAACTTTCGTCGGTCTGCACTTGTATCTATACTGCTACGTGGGAGAAGTCCTTCTTGTTCAGGTAAGTTAACGCTTCGTTTACACGTCCGAAAGATCTCGACAAAACCCCATTGACGAATGAAAAATATTTTAGAACTCAAAATTGAGTTTATCCGCATATTCCTCCAAGTGGTATAACGCATCCGCAAAGCAAGCGGAAAATCTTATACTCATAATGTTACAAAGCACAATGCCACTTCGTTTGACGGCTGGAAAGTTCGGCACGTTTTCGTTAGAAATGTTCAGTACTGTGAGTAAAACGATCAAGTTTGAAAGTACCGAGAACAAAAATGATTGGCTGCTTTATCTCACGCATTGCAGATAATAAAAACAGCCCTGGGCTATCTATCCGTTCTGCTAACCGTAACGAGTCATACCGATTAATCGTATGACGAAAACTAATGCAGTAGTAAGAACTCGCTTTTCTACTCATCGTCATACCTTGTAGACAGCTTGAGGATTAAAATTTTATCATCCATCCGAAATACTTCACGTTTCATTTTTCTTTCCATCGTCCTACCAACGATCAAAATAGAATAATTTTTGAGGCGTTTGGTTGCATAGAATTTGCACTTGCAGTCTTTAGAAACTAAAATGCTCATAGATTTTTATAGTAGTGTACGGCACGTAACGATTAAAAAATTGCAATGCACAAAAGGTACGTAATACAAATACATTCTGATACACTATTTGATACTCGCAATAGTAACGAAATTATAAAAACCGGACACAAACCAATTCTACGCACAATACTAATGTGACCACGTGAAGGCAATGATAGTTGTTCGTCTGAGAATATTTTACGATACAATCCAAATAACGAAAATAATTACTAACAACAACGATAACAATAATAATAGTAAAATGTAAGATAACGGAAAGTAAAACTGTAGCTTAACACTACACTATGGATAAAGGTAAGCTGAAGAAAAAATTATCCTTTCTACCTTAACGGCAGCCAGTTTACCGACAGTTTCTAATGGAGGAGGGAGCATTCTCCGACATAAGCGAACGTTGTATTACCCCTGCGCACTAAAGACGGGTTTGAAATATACGGAGGAGAAATTGTGGAATACAATGGTCTGTCTTCCACGAGGGGGTGCCACACGCAGGTTCCACAGAAGCCTGGAGCATGCGTCCCACAGCAAACGAAAGGGGAAAGGATTGGACGCACGATTTACCAGTTTCTCTTGTCGTTCGTTATGAGAGCATCTCGTACGATGGATATCGAAGAAGGTACGATTTACTCTGAACTATTGTTACCTTCGACTTTAGCCGCCTTCGGAAAAATTTCGAGTGTCCCGCGTGATTGGTATAATATTCATTCGCGATATAAGAGCTTAAAATGAATCTTTGAATCATTTCTTTCCGGTATCACACCAGTGTTCAACGTCGCAATGTAAGCTGTAGCATGTAAAATGCGAGCATAAACGTCTAGATAGTCGAATCAGAGATTTAGACGTGTTACACACGTCGGAGCATTTTCCAGGCTTACACAGTCAGCTGCATTAAAACACATTTTCTCTTATTTTAAGTAGCCAAAATTGTAAAAATCTTCTAAATTAACGATTCAATTATATTTCAATGTTTAAGCAAAGTTTAATATACATTCGTGCCAGCCTGCATTTTCAAAATCACTCTGCCTAGATGTAAAATTCGCGATGGGCTGGAACCCTGTGAACCTTTCCGTGGTTGGTGCCTGGCCGAGTCCAACGCTCTCGAAAAGCGCGGTACGTTTTGCCAAATGTCGCTTTGTGATGTTAATAATTTTGGTAATATCCTTCATCTGCGGCCCACAATCGGTGCACCTGTTCGTAATATGGGGAGACCTCGACCTGATGACGGAAAATCTCACGATGGCCAACATGTCGGTCATCACATCGCTTATAAAATTAATTTCAGTGGGCTATCACAGAGAAGGTAAAACGCACAGATTGCTAGTTAGTGGTTGGTTGACACAAGCGCATTACCTATCGAGTTGTTTCTGTAGTTTTCTGAAGCACAAAAATTGTACTTTTAAAAGAAATTAGTTTGCGAGCAAACTCACTCAATAATAATAATCAACTTATCCAGATTTTTGTTTTAAATTGACACATGACTGTTTTCTTTTCTTACTTTTCGAAGAAACGCTGCTTCGGCAGTTACAATCCGATACCAGAGCACGTTTACTTTTAAGAACCACCAATGAAATGAAACTAACAATTAAAGAAAAGTCTAGTAGACTCCACTGAATTTCGTCCAATATTAACCAACTGTCAAGTCCGTGTGTCTGTACCAGACCAAACACTAATTCGCTTCAACAATTATCAACTGTTTGAAATAAAAAAAAATCTGCGTTCGTGAAAAGCTCTGAAACCGCTGTTGGCAACCTTCGTGGAGGATTGGAAGGGCGAGAAGAGCGAAGTGGAACGTACGATCATGCTGAGAAACGGAAGAATCGCCAGAAAGATTTCCATCGGTTGCACTTTCCTCACTCACATTACCGTCACCGGTTTTATAGCCCTACGAATGGTCACGATTTTGAGATTAGAGAAGAACGAAACTGAAATCGATCATTCCACCATCTATCCTTCCTACTTCCCTTACGATCCCAGGGAGAGCCCTGCCTTTGAATTGACCGTGTGCGGACAAATCGTGAGCGCCTATTGGGCGGGCACAGCGTCTACGGCGGTGGACAGTTTCGTCCTGATGCTCGTGCTGCACAATTGTGGACAGTTCCTGAACCTTCGTCGAAATTTGGAGAACCTCTTTGACAAACAAAAAACGCGAGAAGAATTTCACGAGGCGATTAGCACGATAGTCAAGAGGCACGATCATCTTAATTGGTCAGTATCAATTAACGTGTGTCACCTTTCGTGCGTTTTCTTGCTTGTTGAAATTTATATTTAGAGCGTTGCCAATATTTTTATACCCAATTCAAAGGTTCGCCGGAACCATAGAGGATTCTTTCAACGTTCTACTCTTCGCGCAGATGCTCACCAGCATTGTTGAGTTGTGTTTTCAGGGATTTCAGGCAGTTGGGGTAAGAAATCGTTAAACGTTATTACGTGTGGTGGTGATTACAAAAGAGGCTCGAGTTGATTATTTTTCGTTCAGAACATATTTCGTATTTTAATTGTACAGATGAAGATAATACTAGGTGACTGGAAGAATCAATTCTTCCGAATTTCTTGCTTGAACTACTTTCATTATTATCGGCAGATATTAGAATTACGTTAGGTGACGAATTAATGTGTAATTCCAGCTGATTCGAGACAGCGAGGATGGATTTCCTGTGTACGATTTGGTTTTTGTGGCAACTCACGTTGCTTATGTCGGCGTGCATCTTTATCTTTATTGCTACGTGGGAGAAATGCTTTTGGATCAGGTACGCTCATAAACCTATTTCTTATGGACAAAAAATATTTTCCAATAGTCGTATCGTTTTTCGATAAAGTTTCCGTGCCAATGAAACACTTCAGTGGTGCGTTTTACGAGTATATGTGACATATGCAAAATAGTACGTGTGTCTGTTGTGATAAGCATACAGTTGCGATATGTTGTGTAGTACTGACTTACTGTACTGTGCGTGTGTGAGATTCTGTGGTGTTGCACCTATTTAATACGAGTATACTTACACAAGCAGAGTTAAGGGGTTGAGTGCGTCGTGTTTAAGCGCATGGCCTAATTACATTACACTCGCAAGTTTTTAATTAACGAATGCATATTAGCTCAAAATTCACCCGTAAGAGCAACAGGACATTTGGAATGATCTAATATAAATAGGGAAACTCAGTAACCACAATTAAAATGTTCACACAGAGTTTAGGATTGAGAAATTCCGCCTACAAAGCCAAATGGTACGATGCTCCCGCTGCTGAAGCGAAAGAAATTTTAATGGTGATGTTACGATCGACGATGCCACTTCGTCTGACAGCTGGAAAATTTGGCACATTTTCGCTGGACATGTTTAGCAATGTGAGGAAAACGTCGAAATGTCAAGTGATCGTTCAAATCTGACGAAACTTATTAATTTGCAGATCGTGAAAACTTCAATGGGATATCTTTCAGTATTGATGACCATCTCAAATGACGATGAGTAAATTACAATTAGCTTCTAGGGTGCTGTGAAAAAAATTCATCGATAATATGTGCCGGTGATTGTGAAAGTGGTCTAAGTCAGAAAAGTTTGGTTCACAAATCGTTCTGTATTTCAATCGTATAGATGACAATAATGCTACGTAACTAGAAAAATCAATTTTTCGAAATTATTGACTTAGACCACTATCACAATCACCGGCACATATGTTATCCACTGATTTCGAATATATTGTGAAAATTTTGACGATTTTTCTAAAAACGTTTGTGAACAACTCAGGTCATTTTAATAGTGTACCTGCAATTCCTGATAATATATGCATATCTTAGACGTAGCATTACTGGATGAGTATTAGAACGATCAAATCTTTTTACCGAGACTATGAGTATATCCGTATGATCTTCGAGCGAGTATTCGCTCATTAAACACGACACTAATTTTTCCGCTTCGCATTAAATGCACATGATACGTTTTTATTTTAAAACGACATCAACAACGATAGATAAAGAGTACAACGATCGTGCCTCAAACTCTTCGTGCACCCTCTCACTGTGAAATCAATCACGATAAATCGAAGTCAAAAGCACTGATTCCAGAAAGCACATGTTTACCGACGGCAGGAACGGTCGTACAATTGTCTATAAGTGATAGGTATCATGCGAACAACTGGCTTTGAAGGTACCAATACGATCCTTGCCAACACATTTCGAAGCAACTTAGTTGCGTGCGCCACGAGAGGGTGACTCGCTTTGCCGAGCATGCGTCGTCCTGCTGGCGAGCAAGGTGGAGGTCCCCGAGGAAAATGCACCAGTAGTTTGTTCGTCGAGTATGCGAGAGCACTCACTATGAATTCTCAAGAAGGTAGAGTCAATCGCGATAAGTCGATCAATCGAAGATTCAAAGAACAGTTACCACGGTGATGTTTTGATTCAAGACTGTTCAATACCTATGAGAAGAAAACGAAAACGAACATTACGTTGTTTCATTCAACTCTTGTTTACTGTAGAATCTGTTAACTGTGTAGTAACGACGAAGACACGACGACTATGCTGGTCAAACACAGAGTGTGTGCGGCTAAAATTGAATTTAATTCTGAAAAAATTGCAATTGGTTTTTCTTTAAAAATCATTCTCAAGTTCATAGGGGTGAACAGAAATTGCGCATTCGTATTATTTTTATTGATAAAAAAAAAACGGAGAAACTGATTACGCATCAAATTTACAAATACAGAAAATGCAGAAGTTGCATTTGCGCTTATTAGACAAAGCGGTTAACTGTTTGGATATTTATTGCCTGCTAGTGCATAAGTTCTTACTGTTCTCATAGAAAGTGCGCAAAAGATCGGTGTACCTTAAGCAACATAATGCAAGAAGAATAAAAAATCACGTGTTTCCAGTCAATAATGGTTCCGTTCGATAAATGGAAACATACCTTTTCGTCCGATTTGTACTTCAACTTTCACTAAAATCTAAACTCAAACAGTAAAAACTAATAATTCTTTTCATAAAATGCGAATACTCGTTAAACACAGTTAAGAGGTTGCGACGTTTCGGGAAGAATTTTTGTGAAACGAAATTTCAAATACTTAGATATAAAGTTAGCAGTGGGTTGGAATCGATTTATCATGAATCTCCTGGGCATTTGGCCCGATCCATCGGCCTCCAAAACAGAAGACGCTTTTAAAAAATACCAATTCGTCATCCCTCTGGTCCTCATGTCCAGCATTTTGGGTGGGCCGCAAACCATGAACCTGATAAAGATCTGGGGCAATCTGGATCTCATGACGGAGAATCTCATGCTGGCCAATATACCGATTATGAGCGCCATAATGAAGGTGCTATTCACTAGGTACTACAGAGAAGGTAGGAAAAGTCAAGAATTTGGAATCCAGCATTAAATACACGATGTCTCGTAAATCGGAGTACCGGTGGGAGCGTGGTGATTCTACGTGCAAAGAGAAGTTGACACGAAAGAATAAACTGTGCTCGATTAGTAATTCATTTTTGAGAAAAACAAGTTTGAAGATGCTCATTATTCTCGAGGAAGAAGTCTAAAGCGAAAAAAGGTAATTCTGTTGTTTCGACTTATTTTTGCGCGTAAAATCAACCCACAGGCATGTGACCAGTTGGTACCATAAATTCGGAGACATCCTATAGAAATCGCGCGATGAAAAAACCTACAAAATCGATTACTTCGTTTCAAGCCCTGAAGCCACTGATCGCCTTCTTCGTGGCAGACTGGGAGGATTGCAAAACCGAAAAAAAACGAATGATCATGCTGAGGAGCGCGAAATTCGGGCGAAAGATTTCCATCGGTTGCACTCTGTTCTCGCAGGCAACACTAACGGTTTTTCTCACCTATCGAGTGGTTACTTTGCTTCGTTCGGACAGAGCTGAGGTTCCACGAGATCACGCGCTACCTTATACCGGAGAATATCCCGTTGATCCAAGAAGCAGTCCAGCCTTTGAGATTCTCTGCATCGGACAAATCGTCACTGCGGTTTGCACAGCTTCGTCTTACTCCGCGATTGACACCTTCATCTCGATGCTGGTCCTGCACGTTTGCGGCCAATTCGATTATCTTCGCAGAACTGTGGAAGAATTGTTCGAGAATGACCTGCACTCCAGGTCGAAAGAGGAATTTCGCGAAGAGCTGACTAAAATAGTAAAGCGACACGAACACCTTATCTGGTGCGTGGAGTTAGTGAGAGCTTTTCTAGTTTCTTCCGGATTGTACAGTCAAACCTGTCTTTATGCGGTCCTTTTATGTGGGTTTTTTTTGCGATTTTGCGATTTGCCGCATAAACAAATTTTTCTTATATGTGTTGCAAACGAAAAACTTATGAAGTTACACGATATTTTTGTTATGCTATTTCTTTTATGCGATCCCTATTCCCCGCGCAAAAGCAGGTTTGATTGTCTATTTCTTTCCTGCGAATAGACACGGTACCAAAGGAACATCTGTAAATTGCTAAAGTTTATTTTCAAGGTATGCAAAAACAATCGAGAGCTGCTTCAACGAAGTGCTTTTCGCGCAGATGTTCTTTTGCACCATTCAAATATGCTTTCAAGGCTTTCAAGTGTTTAAGGTAAGAGGGTCGAACGATTTTTTTTTTACACGGAAATACGACGTCTGAACCGAAAAATTTTACAGCGCACAATCTTAATAGCTTTTACAGGGACGCGGAGAAATAGATTTAATCCAATTCATCTTCTTAATTAGTTACATCTTCTTCGTCAGTCTGCATCTTTATCTTTATTGTTACATGGGCGAAACTCTTCTAGTTCAGGTATTCATTTTGCCGAGTAAACATTCCTCCCTTTTTAAATTCGATTATGTGATATATTTCAGAACACCAAATTAAGCTACTCCGCATATTCGTCCAAATGGTACAACGCGTCTGCAAAACAGGGAGAGAATCTTCTAGTAATAATGATTAGGGAGTCAATACCGCTTCGCTTGACTGCAGGAAAATTTGGAATATTTTCTCTGGAGATGTTCAGTAGTGTGAGTATAGTGTTAAGAATTAGGGGTAGTAGAAGTAACACAAAAAGAATATAAAAGTCAATACGATTGTATATCTTGTACTTCACCACTTGCAGATAATAAAGACTTCCCTGGGTTACCTGTCGGTTCTTCTTACCGTCACGAGTCATACCGATTGATTTAATGAAAAACAGAAGTTACTTAGTGAACATTTGCATCCGGCCATTGTAGATAACTAAGATTGGCAATTAAAGCCTTTTCATACGTCTAACGAGTCTACATAAGATATTCCTAGCTTCAGCATCTGAGTTTCTCTCATCGCATAAAGAAAGCACAGCTTCTCTCATTCGCAAAACCGAATTGAGGAGTATTTATTGAAAATGCTATGAGTGCAGTCAAATTTTTCAGAAAGAAGAAAAACTTATCGAGGTTTAAATTGTTTACAAACGTTGATTTGCCCTTTTTGCTATAGGTATGTGAGATTGCACTTAAATTTTGGACTCTACATTGGACATTCTCCTTGCCACTTACAATATTTTTGTGCAAAAAAGAAATACAATGTTTTGCTATCAACACTTGCGGTATTTTCTGTAAACACTCTTGAATTGTCAATGGTCGGTAAGAAAATTCCTTCCTTCCCAAATGGCACTAACTATAGAGTCTACAGGGTGTACCGACGATCGCATAGATACAGTGATATAAAAAAAGTCCATTGTTGCCGCAACGTGCTTAGTTACAATCTAAAGATCCTACAACTAGTAACCGCAACTACGAACAATCGAAGTTCTCTGCTTACCACGAGAGGGTTGTGAACCCTTCCCTCATCTTCCACCCTGCGGGCTCACCCTCTTGTCTCACGAGCATGCGTCGTCCTGCGACAGCAAGCATTTCAAGCAGCTCGGAAAAAATATGAGGGTAGTTCGTGATCGGTTATCAGAACGCAACGACCATGAATACCGAGCAAGGTAAGGGTGTCTGGATCTAAACCCAAAACTAAAGTGCTACAAAGCAAGGACAAGCCGAGACTTTTACCTTTTCGAGCAAGAGATAACGTAATGATAAATTACGAATGTACAGATATAAAGCATGCATTGGCTTGGAACCGGAGCATCATGAGTGTCCTAGGAATCTGGCCGGATCCTTCATCGTACATCAATACGGAAGATTCATTCTCCAAGTACAAATTTCTCATTCCTGTAATACTGATGTCTAGCATTCTAGGAGGACCACAAACAGTAAACCTCGTCAAAATCTGGGGTGACGTGGACCTCATGACGGAGAATCTCATGCTGGCAAATTTGCCAATCATGAACGCTATGACGAAGCTGCTCATCACCAGGTACTACAGAGAAGGTGCGAGTAAAAAATTGAGTGCTAATTCTTCACTGTTTATCGTTCGTATAATTGCATTAACTTTCATACGATTGGATGTTGGTCTGAACTTAAATAGTAGGAGTTCACGAACATTTTCAACAAAACCTGGTATTAGCGCAGATATAAGGAGCTCGGATAACCAGAGTGCTAAAGAATTGCCATGCTTGATGGGGATGAAAGAAAACAGAACAATAAAACCGCTTTGTTTTTTTGAAGCTCTCAAGCCACTGATTGCCTGCTTCTTCGAGGACTGGCAAAGCTGTCGCGCGGAAAATCAAAGGATCCTCATGATGAAGAGTGCCCTGATTGGGAGAAAAATTTCCATAGGCTGCACACTGTTCTCACAGGCTACGCTCACGGTGTTCCTTACTTTTCGAATCGTGGATATCATTCGCACGGACAGGTGGGAAGGCAGGGCCGATCACGCGCTTCCTTACTCGGCCGACTATCCCTTCGACACCAGAGATAGTCCAGCCTTCGAGATTCTGTTGCTGGGACAAATTCTGTCAGCATTCTGCTCAGCCACCTCTTACTCTGCCATTGACACATTCATAGCGATGCTAGTGTTGCACGTTTGCGGCCAATTCAGTTGGCTTCGTGTCAAATTGGAGGGTTTATTCGATGAAAGTGTGCAGCCAAAATCGCAGAAGGAATTTGACGAAGAGCTCGGCACCTTGATCAAGAGGCACAAGCATCTTATTTGGTGAGTGACCTGTGCGAATGAGAAGTGTACTCGTGACACACGGAATATGGGCAGCGGCTCTGAAATTGCAGTTGGCTTTTGAAAAAAAAAACAATTACTGAAATTCATTGACGTAGACGAACCTCAATTATTCATATTTTTTTTAAATTAAAGACAAACAACGAAATAAAGAAAGTAGATACATAGAAAAAATTAATAAACTTGAGCTCCACGTGTTATTATTACAAGTATATTTCCATTTTCACCGAATTTTTAACACAAACAGCAAGGTGTAATTTTCTCTCACATAATGACTATACTCCTCGGATATAGTTAAGAATTTAATAAGTATTCTTGATTATGAAATTGTTAAGTTAACAAGAATTTCTTGATCGCGAACTAATTTGATATCTACGTAAATTCTTTGACGAGAATGTCGTTAAAGGACAGAAAGATTATTCAACGGAAAAGTGTGTTAATAGTAAAGATTTCATTTTGAAGGTTCGCGAAGACGATTGAGAGCTGCTTCAACGAATTGCTTTTCGCACAGATGTTCTTCTGCACCATTCAAATATGCTTTCAGGGTTTTCAGATATTTAAGGTGAGCGAATGTGATCTGTACAACGCATTTAACTTGAACGAATAGAAAACTTGGAAGGGAAATTGCGGTGGCAGCTGTTACAGGAAGCACGTGAACTACCGCTTTTCCACTTCGCTTTTCTAAGCAGCTACATTATTTTCATCGGCATGCATCTTTATCTTTATTGCTACGTGGGAGAGATGCTTCTCATTCAGGCAAGTGGTCGATTTCGCTTCAATCCAAATCTCTTGACATTTCTACTCACAATTTCTTGTCAGATCTACATTTTCTTTCAAAACATTCGTACGACTCGTTAAAAATATTTTAGAACGCGCATCTGTGCTTTTCCGCGTACTTCTCCAAATGGTACAACGTGCCCGCGAAACAAGCGCGAAATCTCATACTTATAATGGTACAGGCAAGTGTGCCGCTTCGCTTGACGGCGGGGAAATTCGGAACATTTTCCCTGGAAATGTTCAGTATTGTGAGTAAAGCATGGATTACAGACGAAACAGTCTTTACAAAAAATTTTGGGACCCTCCATTTCATCTTCCTCGTTGCAGATAATAAAGACTGCTCTGGGTTATTTGTCCGTTTTACTCACCGTGACAAGCTAACCGATTCATTGCGTAGAAGCCAGTAAAGTGTGTTCTGCTTTAACCTAATCGTCAAGCACTGTAGATAATTAGAGGACGACGATTAAAAATATTTCTACTAATTTAAGAAATGCGTTTTTATTGCCAATGAACGCGCATTAGATACATGTATCGTCTGTTCTGAAAGTGGTGTAAGTTAATTCACAAAAAAAAGAAGATTAACTAGTTATGAATAAAAAGTTTACACTAACTGAATCACACATTATGTGATCTCGTTTAAAAAAAAAAAAGGAAAAAGAATGGACACACCACTTTCGAAATAAACGGTCCATATCAACGCTCCCACCAATCATGCATGCCGTCCCGGGTCCACTAAATCCAACACTGATTGGCTGTTATTTTCTAATATTTTCTACTATTTATGGAACGCTTTTCCGATAATATAGAAGTGTATCACCAACGATAATATCCCCACATTGACAAAAACCAAGGAATTTTTTGGCTCACTTCGTATATTTTATGCTGAAATTAATGCACCAGCAAAATGTGTAAATCTTAGAAATACATTTTACTCTTACCGACGACATCAGCTTACCGACAGTAACGTCGGTTGGAAAGATATTACCCTTTGTCCGTGTATGACGTGAAAGGGTATTGCGAAAGAAATTCTACGCGCTTTGTACTCCGAAGCTCCACGAGGGGGTGACACGGTGTCGTGTCACGAAGTCTCCGGAGCATGCGTCTCTCCGTTGTAAAAGGGAGAAAGAAACGCAGAACACAACAGTTCGTACCGCGGCCCGTTGCGAAAGCATCGCGCTCAATGGATTCTGAGGAAGGTATTCAAGGCACAATCATTTTAGCTTGAGTAATACAAACTAACTTAGTTTTTGTCGCATTGAAGTTTATTCAAATTTCGCTAAATTCTCTTAGGCAATTCACAATAAAAGCGAATAAGATTCTACGGCTTGACCCTCGGTATAGACATTGCTACGCAGAAATATCCGGCCGATATATTTTTTGATTTCTGACTCTAGTTATAGAATATATTTTCACGCGTATTTACAGTTCCTTAGATTACCTAACAAAAGCGATATGTAAAACAATATTAACGATATGAGACATAAGAGCGTGGCAAGTACAAGAAAGTCCTGCTCTCGTTTACTTATCATGGAACTATGACCAATATTAGTTGAACTTCTCTTAAATGTCGCTTTTACAGAATAAAAAGAGAAATCTATTATGCCGGACACTTATGCGTAACAATGATATTGGAGTTGCCAATTATAATAGTTACATCGTTATAAGAGCTGCTCGGTGGACGATCTGGTGAAGTCAAGTTGTACTTCCACATTTCGCTACTTTTCATCTCGAACACTATGATCGTAAGGATGTAAGGTGGAGATCGGAATTTTGCATTCAGATATGAAAGTGGCGACAGGTTGGAATCGTTTTAACCTGCATATATTCGGAGCATGGCCTAATCCAACTCTATCGTCGGACACGGATCGCGTATCGAAGTATCGTTTCATGATGTTCGTCATGCTGATCACAATATTCATCTGCTTGCCACAATCGGCGAATCTCTTCATCATATGGGGAAACCTCGACTTGATGACGGAGAATCTGACGATGGCAAATATGTCTGCCACTACCGCCCTCATAAAGTTACTCTCCGTTGGTTACCACAAAGAAGGTAAAATCGCTGACGACGCGTAATTTATAGTGTCGGGCACAAGTTTCTAGCCGGATAGGCTTTCTTCCGTTATTCTAAAAGCGATATCAGAAAGAAGTTTATTTGATATTGGAGATACGTGCATAGTGGAAGAAAAAAGGTTGTTTTCTTTGACACGCTCCCATGTTCCTTGTTAGGTAAGATTGATAACAAACAAACAAAAAGATACTTCACGGTATCAACACCTACAGCGGTTAATTAAATCTGCAAGAGTCAATTAATGCGCAAACCCCGGCTATTTGAATATTACAATTCTATAATATGACATGAATACAAATTTGAAGGTGCATTAAATGAATATAAGCAAACGCTGCGAATAATCGCTAAAGAAAATGTTTTTTATATTAATGTTACATTAGACGTTGTAGGAACGCATAGCGTGACGAATATATCTCACTGGAAACTTTTGCACGGTACAATATTTTCCTCGTTGAAAGATCGGAAAAATTTCGCTCGTTCAAAGCTCTCAGACCACTACTAGCAGCATTGGCGGAAGACTGGAAGAACGAGAAAACAGAAGGAGAGCGGGCAATCATGCTGAAGAACGGACGACTCGCGAGAAAAATTTCCATCGGTTGCTCGCTGCTCACTCAACTCACCATCACGTCATTCGTCACTCTACGAATGGTGACGGTTTTGCGGTTGGATCGAAACGACACGCGCCGTGATCATTTCGCTCTTTATCCTGCCTATTTCCCTTACGACCCACGAAAGAGCCCTGGCTTCGAACTCACCCTGTGTGGACAAACCATGTCGGCATTTTTCGCAGCATCTTGCTCCACCGCAGTCGACAGTTTCGTCTCGATGTTGGTCTTACACAATTGTGGACAATTTATGAACCTTCGCCGAAGCTTGAAAAATTTGTTCGAGGGAGTGGAGAACAGGACGCAGGAGGAATTTAAACGGGCTATTACTGGAATCGTCAAGAGACACGAGCACCTCAATTGGTCAGTTTCTATTTGTATTAGTGATGTAAAGTTCGTAAAGCTAAAAGAAATTTTGATCCGAAGGTTTGCCCGTACTGTTGAGGAATGTTTTAACGTGTTACTGTTCGTCCAAATGTTGGTCAGTATCATTGAGCTATGCTTTCAAGGATTTCAAGCAGTCGGTGTAAGATGAGTGTTGCATAAATCAATCATTTTTATGGAAAATTAATCGTGCCGTTTATAATGAAAGTGATCTAATAACAAAATCTAAAAATTAGATTTTTCTCTTTGGGTCGTGTGTTACTTTGGCCCATGTGATATAAATAGAAATTAATTTTCGAGCAAAAAGTTTCTGTTTCAGTCCACTTTCATGATTATCGACACAACGTTCAATACCGTTATAAGTTTATAAAATTTTAAAATGCTTCCTTCGAAACAGCTGATTAGAGGCAGCGATGGAAATCTTCCTGTATTTCATTTATTGTTCGTTGCCATTCACATTGCTTATGTCGCTGTGCATCTTTACCTCTACTGTTACGTAGGTGAAATGCTACTCGAACAAGTAAGTGAAATTTAAAATGTACGGATCACATGTCCACGGAGGAAAATATGAAATAATTTTGTCCCAGAGTTCAGGCTTATCTTACGCCGCCTACAAAGCACACTGGTACAAAGCACCTGCTTGCCAAGCCAAGGAAATATTGATTCTAATGTTACGAACAACGATGCCACTGCGATTGACTGCTGGAAAATTTGGCACCTTCTCCTTAGACATGTTCAGTAACGTAAGTACATGTAAGAAAATCTTCTCGTTGTATGCAGAATGGTTGACAAGAAATACTTTGCCGCGATAAGTACATTTCACTTTCAGATTATGAAAACATCAATGGGATATCTTTCGGTACTTTTGACAGTGACAAGCGATGGCGATTAATCGCACACTTGAAGAACTGAGTATAAAAGGAATAAATTACGCTATCCATTTCATTTACCAATTTATCAAATGGGTACTACATACCTACTATGTGCATTTATCGTAATATTGTATGACAGACGTTATTAAATACTAACAGACTTTTTTACACGAGTAGAAGTCGCACCATTGTTTCATCTGATTAATGTTTACAAAAACGTTAGTGCCTGTGTGTTCAGTAGCTTCTAAAACATTTGGACAGACATATTTTTTACATTATCTTTCCCGAAATATGTGTAAAACAGTCAATTTACATTAGACGTGACAGCATAGCCGATAAAAGAAAACACCGCCTGCGTTTAATAGGGTGCACTCATACCAATTATTACTCAAATTTCCTTTAGACGTCGTTTTAAAAATGTAAAATCGAAAGTTTCTCCGGTGGCAAAGTTCTGCACACCATTCTATATCCAAGTTACCCTTGCAGTGGTATTTTTCAAGGATATGATTCGCAACATTTACCGACAGCGCAACACCTGCCGAAGTCAATATATACTTCTACATTTAATCTACACTTTACAACAAACCCACGACGAAATGGTTAAAGTGTCAGCAGGCAAAAGAGAATAAAATAAGCTAGGCGTGGAAAATATTCAACACAATTTCCTTTTACCGACGATATCGGTTTACCGACAGCAGCAAGCGACAGAAAAATATTACCCCTTTTTCAATGAGAAAGTGTTGCAAGGGAAGTATGGAACCCCACAAGGGGGTGACACAGCTGCGTTCTATAAAGCGTCCGGAGCATGCGTCTCCAAACGGAGGGAAAAAATACGCAGGACACAAGACGGCAGTTTGCCCCGTACGTCGAGGGGAAAGCGTCGCGTCTGATGGATTCCGAGAAAGGTACTCACGACAATCATTTTTAACGAGTAAAACACATTGACTAAGACTTCATCACAGAATAATTCATTCCGCTAAAATCTCCAGTGCGTTCCTTATAAAACCGAATAGTATTGGAACGCGTTAGTCCTCGGTACCCGCGCTACTATGCAAAAAATTCGGGCCTGATATATTTTTTTTATTTCTCACTCTACTTACAGAATATAATTTTACATGACATTTAGAGTTTCTTATATTATCGTCCAAACGCGACATGTAAAACGGTATTAACGATATGGGAAGTAAGGATGCCACATGTGAAAGAAAACTCTGCTTTCTTTTACTTATGATGCGCTTATAACCAATATTAGTCAACCTTCTTTCAGATGTCGCCTTTGCAAAATAAAACTTGAAATCTCTCTTACCGTAAACTTGTGAGCAACGGTATAATTGTTCGCGTCAAAATTAGTTACGATATACCGCTTCGTAACGGCGTAGTTCCATCGAATAGTGTTTAGCTAATAACATTCTAAACGTTTTTCGAGCTATCGCTACGAGAAAACACAAATAATACAATAATACTGCCGATATAAAGAGAGGATTGAAATTTTGCATTCAGATATGAATGTGGCGATAGGCTGGAATCGCTTTAACCTCCACATGTTCGGAGCTTGGCCTAATCCAGCTCTATCGTCAGACACGGATCGCGTATCGAAGTATCGTTTTATAATCATCGTCACACTGCTCACGATGTTCATCAGCTTGCCGCAATCGGCGAACCTCTTCATCATATGGGGAAACCTCGACTTGATGACGGAAAATCTGACGATGGCAAATATGTCTGCCACTACCGCCCTTATAAAGTTACTCTCCGTTGGATACTACAAAGAAGGTAGAATCACTGACATTACGCAAGTTACAGTGCCGTGTACGAGTTTCCAACCGGATAGTTTTTTCTCTCTATTGCCCAAAGACGATGGGCCGTACTCTCACCTATACTTTAGCAGCGCTCGGACTTCAGATGCGTTTTATAGACATGTGTGGACATGAACATGCATACGTATGCATATGTATAGAGCCCATCTAAAGTCCGAGCGCTGCTAAAGTACGGGTGAGAGTACGGCCCAGTATCTCGAAGAAGATTAACTGGTATTGGACTTAAGTGCATGGTGAGTGAAAGATGCCCCTGTGTCCAATATTAGTGAATACTGATAACAAAAAAAAAAAGAGCTGTACACCTCGTAATGTCAACAACTACATCGGTTAAATAAATCTGGAAGAAATACATAAATGCGCCAACCCCAGCTTTTAAAAAGAAGCAAGATATAGTTAATCGAGTATAACATAAGAAACAATGAACCGACGTATTAAATGAATACAAGTGAAAAACAATGCAGATAACTATTGAAACAAAATGCTTTCCTATATAAATGCGTTATTAACAGCATGGTTGTAAATTACGCTTCGTATTAGTATAAAAAGTCGTTGTCAACAAATAACGTGAGAAATATGTCTGAATGGAAACTCTTGCGCGGCACAATATTTTCCTCGTTGAAAAATTAGAAACAATTTTTCGCGTCGAAAGCCCTCAGAACACTGCTAGCGGCTTTCGTCGAGGACTGGAGGGGCAAAAAAACGGAAATGGAGCGGGCAATCATGCTGAGGAACGGAAGACTCGCGAGAAAAATTTCCATCGGTTGCTCCATGCTCACACATGTGACCATCACGTCATTTGTCACCCTACGAACAGTGACGATTTTGCGATTGGATCGAAACGACACGCGTCCAGATCAGTTTACTCTCTATCCTGCCTATTTTCCTTACGACGCTCGAAAGAGTCCCGGCTTCGAATTGACCCTGTGTGGACAAATAGTGTCGGCATATTGCGGGGCGACTTGCTCCACCGCGGTCGACAGTTTCGTCTCGATGTTGGTCTTACACAATTGCGGACAATTCATGAAACTCCGTCGAAATTTGGAAAATTTGTTCGAGGATGTTAATAACCGGACACACGAGGAATTTAAACGAGCTATTTGTAGGATCGTCAAGAGACACGAACATCTCAATTGGTCAGTCTCTTTTTATATACTCACAAATGATATAATATTAACTTAATAATAATATGTTCGTAATAATGATAATTATTATTCGTGAAGTCAAAAGATATTTTGATCGAAAGGTTTGCCGGAACTGTCGAGGAATGTTTTAACGTGTTGCTGTTCGTCCAGATGTTGGTCAGTATCGTTGAGCTATGCTTTCAAGGATTTCAAGCAGTCGGTGTAAGATAAGCGTTCCATAAATCAAACATTTTTATAGAAAATTAGTTTTCATTACAGTGAAAGTGGTCTAATTACAAAGTTTTTATTTTCCGTCTATATTGTCGTACTTCTGCTTACGCGGTTATGAGAATGTAACGAATAAATTCATTATTTTCAAAACTACTGATTTAATAGAAAAACACCCGGACACGTCAATTGAGATTTCGAAAAGCACTTTTTTTAAAGCATTGGCTGAGTATGGATAAAATGCTGATCAACGTGAGTGATGGAGAAATTGAACAGCATCGAAACATTTATTTTTAAAAATCTTAATTTGTGTGTTCGCGCGTTGACCAAATACATTCGTAGTTTAGGAAAAATATTTAATTTATTCGTAACTTATGTAAAATTTCTGAAGAGACAACTTGTGCCTTACCCCATATTCGTAATTATCGACACAACTTACAATAACCTACTCGCAATATTATGGAATTTTAAAGTGTTTGCTTTTGAACAGCTTATCAGGGGCAGCGATGGACATTTTCCTGTATTTCATTTAATTTTCGTTGCCATTCATATTGCTTATGTTTCTGTGCATCTTTATCTCTATTGCTACGTGGGTGAAATGCTTCTGGAACAGGTGAGTAAAGGTGAAGTTTAAAATGTATGGATGGAATACCTAAAGAGCAAAATATGAAATTATTTGGTGTCAGAGTTCAAGGTTATCATACGCGGCCTACGCAGCACCTTGGTACAATGCTTCTGCTTGCGAAGCCAAGGAAATTTTGTTTCTAATGTTACGAACGACGTTGCCACTACGATTGACTGCTGGAAAATTTGGCACCTTCTCCTTAGACATGTTCAGTAACGTAAGTACATGCAAGAGAATCTTCTCGTTGTATGCAAAATTGTTAATAAGAAATAGCTTGTCTCGGTAAGTATGGAAGTTAGTGGAACACCACTTTCAGATTGTGAAAACATCTATGGGATATCTTTCGGTACTCTTGACAGTGACCAGAGATGGCGATTAATCGCAAACTTGAAGGACTGAGTAAACGGAACGAACCACCGCTATCCGCTTTACCAATTCAACAAGGAGTACTACATACCTACTGTGTGCATTTATCGTACTGTTATATGACAGACGATATGAAATACAAACGGATTTTTTTACACGAGTAATAATTAATAGCACCGCTAATGCAGGATTGATGTATACAATGAAAAATTACAACGTAGGCGAATGGGGCTTACCGATCACCTAATTAATGTTTACAAAACTGTTACTGTTCCTTAGTTCGGTAGTCCGCAAAAACCTGACCTGCTTTTACTTACCATGCGCTCATACGAAATATTGGTTAAAATTTCGTCCAGACGTCATTTTTGAAAAACAAATCAAAGCTTTGTCTGGCGGCAAAATTTTGCATACCATTGTATATTCGACTTACGCAAGCAGTGGTATTTGGTTTAAAAACGGTAAGTGTTCTCGACCGTAGCTCTCCCTTGTTTCATCCATGGCAACTGATACTTCAGTTACCGATACGGTTATAGTCTCCAAGGCCGCGGTATTTTGCATTTACCAACTGCACGCGTTGCGCCGTCCGTTCCCTATCCCAACATTCATTGGACACTTTACTTCGATTGCTCAGTGAATAGCAAAGGGCTCTTAGACTTCAAAAAGTATCACATTAGATTTGCACAAAAAGTTCTATCAAACATGAAATCCAATTTACTTTGAAAGAACTGTTTCTCAAGTAAGTTTAAAGGCATTTACACAGTTCAATTTAAGGTCACTGCCCTAATTATAATTAATCGCTCGAGTATTCCAATACTCGCATAGACTTGAAATATTCAGGATAAGCCTCCCTTAGTTAGATAACAGCTCATAAGGGAGACGAAGAATATTAAATTTCAGGGCGGCAAAGGCAATGAATCGAGTTACATCGAATAACTAGTTAGTTAAGAGTTCTTCTTGTGGACGTGAGTACATGATTCCCATAGATTACGCAAGTGAGCCGTGAATACAGAACAGTTCACCCTTCACCTCGCTTTTACGAGCGCCTGCATCTGTTTCATCGAAACCCATCGATCCATTTTTTGATAATTGCTTGATAGGTGTGCACATGCATACATTTTTTAAATAATTATATGAGTATTGCAAGCTGTCAGAATTCTTGTTCTCTCCTACTATTCTTTATGATACCTTCTACTGCCTTCTAAATCACTTCACAATATCTACTTTATTACTCTCGGATCTCTATTCGAAAGAGGCCACCACTATTTGTAGGTAAATGACATTCGGTCATGCAAATGGAGACGAACTTACCGACCGGTAATATGGGAAGCGTAGAAAGTAGAAGATGTTTACTGGTTTCCATGAGACCGTTCAACTTTGTTGCACTATTCCTAGTGAGATGGGGCGCGGAACGATCCCTCGCGGCAGTACGCATGCTCGAGAATAGTTTTCCAACTCTCGACAGGGTGGTAAGCAAAAGCCCTCGCCAGTACTTTTATCGTCCTTCTATACGTATAACCCGTAGATATGGACATTGTTGAGCAAGGTACGACATAAATACGTGAAAAATTCATTATATGCGTTCTTTTACTGCGTGGACAAAAACATAATTTGAAATTGTTCACTTCACGCGCATAACAAAACATAGTTCAACCGATTATTTAAAACGGCGCAAGGCAGATTGTGTGAAATACAAGACTCTCGAGAGAGTTTACATTTATCAAAAGTGCCCCCGGCAAATTCAAGCGTATCTCAAAGAGCGTTTGAAGCGCTGTATAATTATTTTTTCGATGAAACAGACGTCCGTGTAATTAACATTTCGCGTGATCGATTTCTAACTACTTTTCTCTCTCCTTGTGTATATTATATTAATTTTTGGTTGAACTTCCTGTGTTTAGATATTAAATTAGCTATCGGGTGGAATCGAATGAATATGCGACTCTGCGGAATCTGGCCGGACCCGAGTATTCTGAACAAAGGGGAGCATATGTCGAAATATCAGTTCGGACTCGTGATTCTTCTTATTTTGCTCTTCCTTTGGGGCCCTCAGGCAATTACTCTCATCATCATTTGGGGAAACGTAGACCTCATGATCGAGAATCTCTCCATGTCGAACATACCGGTCTTCAATATTCTGACGAAATTGTGCGTTACGAGAAGTCGCAGGGCAGGTATAAAAATGATTTCCGCGTTTTCTCGTTCATCTCTTTCTTTCTTTGGAAATTAATACCGCTTTCTTTAAAATTTTAAATCCTTTTTAAATTTACTTCGACACCCTTATTATATCCTCTGCGTAAAAAGCCATACAGGTGTTTCGTGCTTCCAAAGCTCTAGCGCACCTAATGGAATCCTTCATCGCCGATTGGCGAAACGAAAAAACGGAGGGTGAGCGCGCGGTGATGTTAAAGAACGCATTGATGGCCAGGAGAATATCGATAGGGTGCATCACCCTCACGCTGACCACCCTTGTGTCCTTCCTTCTCATTCATGGCGTATCGATCGCGAAGGTGGGCAGAAACTCGACCAATCGAATCCATCTGATGCCTGTATCCGCTTATTTTCCTTACGATCTGAGAAAAAGTCCAGCCTTCGAAATCACCTACTTGGGACAAATCGTCGCGTCTATTCTGGGGATCACAGCTTATACTGCCGTTGACACCTTCATCTCGATGCTGGTCTTTCACGCGTGTGGACAATTTGCGAATCTGCAGAAGCGATTCGAAAATCTTTTCGACGAGTGCTCGATGGACTCGAGGAACCGGCAGAAGATGCACGAGCAGTTGGTCACGATGGTACAGAAGCAGGAGCACATTATTTGGTTTGTAAGATTGTACATTCTTTAACTTGTTAACTGTGTAGTAAGACCGAAGTGATGACTCTTCAAATACGGACCATGTATACCTAATTTGAAATTTAATTAAGTGCTGACGAAATTGCAATCGGATGTTCCAGAAAGATCACTGCTTCACCTCATAATTGTGAACAGATTTCAAACTTTTATTACGCTGTTATTTCAAGAAATAAGAATGCTGAGTGAAAAATAAGCGCATATTTCGCCTTTCACTCGTACTGAACTTCACGTAGCGTATAAGGATAATCTTTCGCATCACGAGTATACTCGTAATGCTGTTAACATAGATCATTCCTTGAAAAATATAGTTACTGTGCGTGTCAGTATCCGACAAAGCAGCCAACATTAGCTGTACGCGCTTCGTCATTAGAACAGTTGGCATTTTATTTTCAACGGTACCTCCATCGCACAATTTGAGCACGCACGGTTAATTCTATTACACGAATTTTCAAATTAAGGTTCGTCAAAACGATTGAGGATTGTTTCAATGAATTGCTCTTCGGCCAGATGGTGGTATGCACTCTAGAGATCTGCTTTCAAGGTTTCGACATAGTTGGGGTGAGATTTTTATATTTTAGCCAAAGAAATGTGTCCGCCGAGTCAGCAGGAAAAAACTTCCTTGACAGTTGAGCACACGTGGTTCTAGATAATGGACGGAAGCGAGCATCGTGCCACGCAATTATTATTCTTTGTGGTCTTCGTTGCTTTCATATTGGTGCATCTCTACGTGTATTGTTACGTAGGTGAAATACTATTTGTACAGGTAAGAATTCGATAAAATATTTCGCAACGAATCAAGATGTTTACAGCGCAACTTGCTTGTAGATTAACCCACTATTCTTGTAACGCCATAAAATTATATATTTAAAGCAACAATTAGTAGACAAAAAGAATTTGTTTACAGCATTCCAAGCTGACTAAGTCGGTCTACGACTCGAACTGGTACGACGTACCTGCTAAAGAAGCTAAAGTTATTATCATAATTATGATTCGTTCGACTGCTCCGTTACGCTTGACAGCAGGCAAATTCGGTACCTTTTCTTTGGAAATGTTCGGCAACGTAAGTTTATATCAATTATAAGGATGCTTCAATCGACTTAAGCATTAAGGGAATATTGTTTTTAAAGGAGTCTGTTGTTGCTCTCATTTCAGATTTTAAAAACCTCGATGGGTTACCTCTCCGTGTTATTGACAGTGACAACATAGTAACGATAAATATAATTGTAGTGGTTAGGTGTTAGAACTACTATTTATAGAAAAGAAAAGTGAATATATAAAAGTACAGTTAACAGAATGCGTCACCAAAATACAAAGAAAACTTTCGTTCGCCGTCACGCACGTGCTTGCTTGCTTTTTCGTCGTCCGATCCTCGATGAGTCTCACAACGCCGCGCCGCCCCGCGCGCAAAAAGAACGGGAGACTCTCAGGCGTACCACCCTTACACACCACTAGGTTACCACATAATAATTACTATACATGAGACCATATAAGAAAATCCGTCTGTAAAGATTGACTTTTTGCCGTTTGTAATTATTCTCTAAATTATATTTTTCGAATGTATCACAAGCCTTTGCTAAATCTGCCTCAAAGTCTTTCTTGATATCTACATTTGAGAATACATATTATGGTACTGACGAGGGAACAAGGACCATGAATACCGAGCAAGGTAAGGGTGTCTGGATCTAAACCCGAAACTAAAGTGCTACAAAGCAAGGACAAGCCGAGACTTTTACCTTTTCGAGCAAGAGATAACGTAATGATAAATTACGAATGTACAGATGTAAAGCATGCATTGGGTTGGAACCGGTGCATCATGAGTGTCCTAGGAATCTGGCCGGATCCTTCATCGTACATCAATACGGAATATTCATTCTCCAAGTACAAATTTCTCATTCCTGTAATACTGATGTCTAGCATTCTAGGAGGACCACAAACAGTAAACCTCGTCAAAATCTGGGGTGACGTGGATCTCATGACGGAGAATCTCATGCTGGCAAATTTGCCAATCATGAACGCTATGACGAAGCTGCTCATCACCAGGTACTACAGAGAAGGTGCGAGTAAAAAATTGAGTGCTAATTCCTCACTGATTATCGTTCGTATAATTGCATTAACTTTCATACGATTGGATGTTGGTCTGAACTTAAATAGTAGGAGTTCACGAACATTTTCAACAAAACCTGGTATTAGCGCAGATATAAGGAGCTCGGATAACCAGAGTGCTAAAGAGTTGCCATGCTTGATGGGGATGAAAAAAAGCAGAACAATAAAAGCGCTTTGTTTCTTTGAAGCTCTCAAGCCACTGATTGCCTGCTTCTTCGAGGACTGGCAAAGCTGTCGCGCGGAAAATCAAAGGATCCTCATGACGAAGAGTGCCCTGATTGGGAGAAAAATTTCCATAGGCTGCACACTGTTCTCACAGGCTACGCTCACGGTGTTCCTTACTTTTCGAATCGTGGATATCATTCGCACGGACAGGTGGGAGGGCAGGGCCGATCACGCGCTTCCTTACTCGGCCGACTATCCCTTCGACACCAGAGATAGTCCAGCCTTCGAGATTCTGTTGCTGGGACAAATTCTGTCAGCATTCTGCTCAGCCACCTCTTACTCTGCCATTGACACATTCATAGCGATGCTAGTGTTGCACGTTTGCGGCCAATTTACTTGGCTTCGTGTCAAATTGGAGGGATTATTGGATGAAAGTGTGCAGCCAAAATCGCAGAAGGAATTTGACGAAGAGCTCGGCACCTTGATCAAGAGGCACAAGCATCTTATTTGGTGAGTGACCTGTGCGAATGATAAGTGTACTCGTGACAAACGGAATATGGGCAACGGTTCTGAAATTACAGTTGGCTTTTGAAAAAAAAACAATTACTGAAATTCATTGACGTAGACGAACCTCAATTATTCATATTTTTTTAAAATTAAAGACAAACAACGAAATAATGAAAGTAGATACATAGAAAAAATTAATAAACTTGAGCTCCACGTGTTATTATTACAAGTATATTTCCATTTTCACCGAATTTTTAACACAAACAGCAAGGTGTAATTTTCTCTCACATAATGACTATACTCCTCGGATATAGTTAAGAATTTAATAAGTATTCTTGATTATGAAATTGTTAAGTTAACAAGAATTTCTTGATCGCGAACTAATTTGATATCTACATAAATTCTTTGACGAGAATGTCGTTAAAGGACAGAAAGATTATTCAACGGAAAAGTGTGTTAATAGTAAAGATTTCATTTTGAAGGTTCGCGAAGACGATTGAGAGCTGCTTCAACGAATTGCTTTTCGCACAGATGTTCTTCTGCACCATTCAAATATGCTTTCAGGGTTTTCGGATATTTAAGGTGAGCGAATGTGATCTGTACAACGCATTTAACTTGAACGAATAGAAAACTTGGAAGGGAAATTGCGGTGGCAGCTGTTACAGGAAGCACGTGAACTACCGCTTTTCCACTTCGCTTTTCTAAGCAGCTACATTATTTTCATCGGAATGCATCTTTATCTTTATTGCTACGTGGGAGAAATGCTTCTCATTCAGGCAAGTGGCCGATTTCGCTTCAATCCAAATCTCTTGACATTTCTACTCACAATTTCTTGTCAGATCTACATTTTCTTTCAAAACATTCGTGCGACTCGTTAAAAATATTTTAGAACGCGAATCTGTGCTTTTCCGCGTACTTCTCCAAATGGTACAACGTGCCCGCGAAACAAGCGCGAAATCTCATACTTATAATGGTACAGGCAAGTGTGCCGCTTCGCTTGACGGCGGGGAAATTCGGAACATTTTCCCTGAAAATGTTCAGTATTGTGAGTAAAGCATGGATTACAGACGAAACAGTCTTTACAAAAAATTTTGGGACTCTCCGTTTCATCTTCCTCGTTGCAGATAATAAAGACTGCTCTGGGTTATTTGTCCGTTTTACTCACCGTGACAAGCTAACCGATTCATTGCGTAGAAGCCAGTAAATTGTGTTCTGCTTTAACCTCATCGTCAAGCACTGGAGAGAATTAAAGGACGACGATTAAAAATATTTCTACTAATTTAAGAAATGCGTTTTTATTGCCAATGAACGCGCATTAGATATATGTATCGTCTGTTCTGAAAGTGGTGTAAGTCAATTCACAAAAAAAAAGAAGATTAACTAGTTGTGAATAAAAAGTTTACACTAACTGAATCACACATTATGTGATCTCATTTAAAAAAAAAAGGAAAAAGAATGGACACACCACTTTCGAAATAAACGGTCCATATCAACGCTCCCACCAATCATGCATGCCGTCCCGG
Organism: Tiphia femorata; assembly: GCA_944319695.1. NCBI lineage: Eukaryota > Metazoa > Arthropoda > Insecta > Hymenoptera > Tiphiidae > Tiphia > Tiphia femorata. The sequence continues at coordinate 12,541,360 of OX090902.1, forward strand.
GTCCACTAAATCCAACACTGATTGGCTGTTATTTTCTAATATTTTCTACTATTAATGGAACGCTTTTCCGATAATATAGAAGTGTTTACACCAACGATAATATCCCCACATTGACAAAAACCAAGGAATTTTTTGGCTCACTTCGTATATTTTATACTGAAATTAATGCACCAGCAAAATGTGTAAATCTTAGAAATACATTTTACTCTTACCGACGACATCAGCTTACCGACAGTAACGTCGGTTGGAAAGATATTACCCTTTGTCCGTGTATGACAGGCCTGGGCAAACCCCTTCTCCCGCTGCTCTCCAGGACCACCGCCGAACCGAGGAGAAACGTCCCCCTCCATGTACCCATCGCGCCGTCCGGCGATTGTCGCTTTCCTACGACGTAAGGAAGCGACAATCGCCGGACGGGGCGATGGGTAGATGGAGGGGGACATACCTTCAAAATGGAGGCATACGTGCCCAGGCCAGGTGTATGACGTGAAAAGGTATTGCAAAAGAAATTCTACGCGCTTTGTACTCCGAAGCTCCACGAGGGGATGACACGGTGTCGTGTCACGAAGTCTCCGGAGCATGCGTCTCTCCGTTGTAAAAGGGAGAAAGAAACGCAGAACACAACAGTTCGTACCGCGGCCCGTTGCGAAAGCATCGCGCCCAATGGATTCTGAGCAGGGTATTCAAGGCACAATCATTTTAGCTTGAGTAACACAAACTAACTTAGTTTTTGTCGCATTGAAGTTTATTCAAATTTCGCTAAATTCTCTTCGGCAATTCACAATAAAAGCGAATAAGATTCTACGGCTTGACCCTCCGTATAGACATTGCTACGCAGAAATATCCGGCCCGATATATTTTTTGATTTCTGACTCTAGTTATAGAATATATTTTCACGCGTATTTACAGTTCCTTAGATTACCTAACAAAAGCGATATGTAAAACAATATTAACGATATGAGACATAAGAGCGTGGCAAGTACAAGAAAGTCCTGCTCTCGTTTACTTATCATGGAACTATGACCAATATTAGTTGAACTTCTCTTAAATGTCGCTTTTACAGAATAAAAAGAGAAATCTATTATGCCGGACACTTATGCGTAACAATGATATTGGAGTTGCCAATTATAATAGTTACATCGTTATAAGAGCTGCTCGGTGGACGATCTGGTGAAGTCAAGTTGTACTTCCGCATTTCGCTACTTTTCATCTCGAACACTATGATCGTAAGGATGTAAGGTGGAGATCGGAATTTTGCATTCAGATATGAAAGTGGCGACAGGTTGGAATCGTTTTAACCTGCATATATTCGGAGCATGGCCTAATCCAACTCTATCGTCGGACACGGATCGCGTATCGAAGTATCGTTTCATGATGTTCGTCATGCTGATCACAATATTCATCTGCTTGCCACAATCGGCGAATCTCTTCATTATATGGGGAAACCTCGACTTGATGACGGAGAATCTGACGATGGCAAATATGTCTGCCACTACCGCCCTCATAAAGTTACTCTCCGTTGGTTACCACAAAGAAGGTAAAATCGCTGACGACGCGTAATTTATAGTGTCGTGCACAAGTTTCTAGCCGGATAGGCTTTCTTCCGTTATTCTAAAAGCGATATCAGAAAGAAGTTTATTTGATATTGGAGATACGCGCATAGTGGAAGAAAAAAGGTTGTTTTCTTTGACACGCTCCCATGTTCCTTGTTAGGTAAGATTGATAACAAACAAACAAAAAGATACTTCACGGTATCAACACCTACAGCGGTTAATTAAATCTGCAAGAGTCAATTAATGCGCAAACCCCGGCTATTTGAATATTGCAATTCTATAATATGACATGAATACAAATTTGAAGGTGCATTAAATGAATATAAGCAAACGCTGCGAATAATCGCTAAAGAAAATGTTTTTTATATTAATGTTACATTAGACGTTGTAGGAACGCATAGCGTGACGAATATATCTCACTGGAAACTTTTGCACGGTACAATATTTTCCTCGTTGAAAGATCGGAAAAATTTCGCTCGTTCAAAGCTCTCAGACCACTACTAGCAGCATTGGCGGAAGACTGGAAGGACGAGAAAACAGAAGCAGAGCGGGCAATCATGCTGAAGAACGGACGACTCGCGAGAAAAATTTCCATCGGTTGCTCGCTGCTCACTCAACTCACCATCACGTCATTCGTCACTCTACGAATGGTGACGGTTTTGCGGTTGGACCGAAACGACACGCGCCGTGATCATTGCGCTCTTTATCCTGCCTATTTCCCTTACGACCCACGAAAGAGCCCTGGCTTCGAACTCACCCTGTGTGGACAAACCATGTAGGCATTTTTCGCAGCATCTTGCTCCACCGCAGTCGACAGTTTCGTCTCGATGTTGGTCTTACACAATTGTGGACAATTTATGAACCTTCGCCGAAGCTTGAAAAATTTGTTCGAGGGAGTGGAGAACAGGACGCAGGAGGAATTTAAACGGGCTATTACTGGAATCGTCAAGAGACACGAGCACCTCAATTGGTCAGTTTCTATTTGTATTAGTGATGTAAAGTTCGTAAAGCTAAAAGAAATTTTGATCCGAAGGTTTGCCCGTACTGTTGAGGAATGTTTTAACGTGTTACTGTTCGTCCAAATGTTGGTCAGTATCATTGAGCTATGCTTTCAAGGATTTCAAGCAGTCGGTGTAAGATGAGTGTTGCATAAATCAATCATTTTTATGGAAAATTAATCGTGCCGTTTATAATGAAAGTGATCTAATAACAAAATCTAAAAATTAGATTTTTCTCTTTGGGTCGTGTGTTACTTTGGCCCATGTGATATAAATAGAAATTAATTTTCGAGCAAAAAGTTTCTGTTTCAGTCCACTTTCATGATTATCGACACAACGTTCAATACCGTTATAAGTTTATAAAATTTTAAAATGCTTCCTTCGAAACAGCTGATTAGAGGCAGCGATGGAAATCTTCCTGTATTTCATTTATTGTTCGTTGCCATTCACATTGCTTATGTCGCTGTGCATCTTTACCTCTACTGTTACGTAGGTGAAATGCTACTCGAACAAGTAAGTGAAATTTAAAATGTACGGATCACATGTCCACGGAGGTAAATATGAAATAATTTTGTCCCAGAGTTCAGGCTTATCTTACGCCGCCTACAAAGCACACTGGTACAAAGCACCTGCTTGCCAAGCCAAGGAAATATTGATTCTAATGTTACGAACAACGATGCCACTGCGATTGACTGCTGGAAAATTTGGCACCTTCTCCTTAGACATGTTCAGTAACGTAAGTACATGTAAGAAAATCTTCTCGTTGTATGCAGAATGGTTGACAAGAAATACTTTGCCGCGATAAGTACATTTCACTTTCAGATTATGAAAACATCAATGGGATATCTTTCGGTACTTTTGACAGTGACAAGCGATGGCGATTAATCGCACACTTGAAGAACTGAGTATAAAAGGAATAAATTACGCTATCCATTTCATTTACCAATTTATCAAATGGGTACTACATACCTACTATGTGCATTTATCGTAATATTGTATGACAGACGTTATTAAATACTAACAGACTTTTTTACACGAGTAAAAGTCGCACCATTGTTTCATCTGATTAAGGTTTACAAAAACGTTAGTGCCTGTGTGTTCAGTAGCTTCTAAAACATTTGGACAAACATATTTTTTGCATTATCTTTCCCGAAATATGTGTAAAACAGTCAATTTACATTAGACGTGACAGCATAGCCGATAAAAGAAAACACCGCCTGCGTTTAATAGGGTGCACTCATACCAATTATTACTTAAATTTCCATTAGACGTCGTTTTAAAAATGTAAAATCGAAAGTTTCTCCGGTGGCAAAGTTCTGCACACCATTCTATATCCAAGTTACCCTTGCAGTGGTATTTTTCAAGGATATGATTCGCAACATTTACCGACAGCGCAACACCTGCCAAAGTCAATATATACTTCTACATTTAATCTACACTTTACAACAAACCCACGACGAAATGAGTAAAGTGTCAGCAGGCAAAAGGGAATAAAATAAGCTAGGCGTGGAAAATATTCAACACAATTTCCTTTTACCGACGATATCGGTTTACCGACAGCAGCAAGCGACAGAAAAATATTACCCCTTTTTCAATGAGAAAGTGTTGCAAGGGAAGTATGGAACCCCACAAGGGGGTGACACAGCTGCGTTCTATAAAGCGTCCGGAGCATGCGTCTCCAAACGGAGGGAAAAAATACGCAGGACACAAGACGGCAGTTTGCCCCGTACGTCGAGGGGAAAGCGTCGCGTCTGATGGATTCCGAGAAAGGTACTCACGACAATCATTTTCGCACGAGTAAAACGCGTTGACTAAGACTTCATCGCAGAATAATTCATTTCGCTAAAATCTCCAGTGCATTCCTTATAAAACCGAATAGTATCGGAACGCGTTAGTCCTCGGTACCCGCACTACTATGCAAAAAATTCGGGCCTAATATATTTTTTTTATTTCTCACTCTACTTACAGAATATAATTTTACATGACATTTAGAGTTTCTTATATTATCGTCCAAACGCGACATGTAAAACGGTATTAACGATATGGGAAGTAAGGATGCCACATGTGAAAGAAAACTCTGCTTTCTTTTACTTATGATGCGCTTATAACCAATATTAGTCAACCTTCTTTCAGATGTCGCCTTTGCAAAATAAAACTTGAAATCTCTCTTACCGTAAACTTGTGAGCAACGGTATAATTGTTCGCGTCAAAATTAGTTGCGATATACCGCTTCGTAACGGCGTAGTTCCATCGAATAGCGTTTAGCTAATAACATTCTAAACGTTTTTCGAGCTATCGCTACGAGAAAACACAAATAATACAATAATCCTGCCGATATAAAGAGAGGATTGAAATTTTGCATTCAGATATGAATGTGGCGATAGGCTGGAATCGCTTTAACCTCCACATGTTCGGAGCTTGGCCTAATCCAGCTCTATCGTCAGACACGGATCGCGTATCGAAGTATCGTTTCATAATCATCGTCACACTGCTCACGATATTCATCAGCTTGCCGCAATCGGCGAACCTCTTCATCATATGGGGAAACCTCGACTTGATGACGGAGAATCTGACGATGGCAAATATGTCTGTCACTACCGCCCTTATAAAGTTACTCTCCGTTGGATACTACAAAGAAGGTAGAATCACTGACGTTGGGCAAGTTACAGTGCCGTGTACGAGTTTCCAACCGGACAGTTTTTTCTCTTTATTGCCCAAAGACGATGGGCCGTACTCTCACCTGTACTTTAGCAACGCTCGGACATTAGATGCGTTTTATAGACATGTGTGGACATGAACATGCATACGTATGCATATGTATAGAGCCCATCTAAAGTCCGAGCGCTGCTAAAGTACGGGTGAGAGTACGGCCCAGTATCTCGAAGAAGATTAACTGGTATTGGACGTAAGTGTATGGTGAGTGAAAGATGCCCCTGTGTCCAATATTAGTGAATACTGATAACAAAAAAAAAGAGCTGTACACCTCGTAATGTCAACAACTACATCGGTTAAATAAATCTGGAAGAAATACATAAATGCGCCAACCCCAGCTTTTAAAAAGAAGCAAGATATAGTTAATCGAGTATAACATAAGAAAAAATGAAACGACGTATTAAATGAATACAAGTGAAAAACAATGCAGATAACTATTGAAACAAAATGCTTTCCTATATTAATGCGTTATTAACAGCATGATTGTAAATTACGCTTCGTATTAGTATAAAAAGTCGTTGTCAACAAATAACGTGAGAAATATGTCTGAATGGAAACTCTTGTGCGGCACAATATTTTCCTCGTAGAAAAATTAGAAACAATTTTTCGCGTCGAAAGCCCTCAGACCACTGCTAGCGGCTTTCGTCGAGGACTGGAGGGGCGAAAAAACGGAAATGGAGCGGGCAATCATGCTGAGGAAGGGAAGACTCGCGAGAAAAATTTCCATCGGTTGCTCCATGCTCACCCATGTGACCATCACGTCATTTATCATCCTACGAACAGTGACGATTTTGCAATTGGATCGAAACGACACGCGTCCAGATCAGTTTACTCTCTATCCTGCCTATTTTCCTTACGACGCTCGAAAGAGTCCCGGCTTCGAATTGACCCTGTGTGGACAAATAGTGTCGGCATATTGCACGGCGACTTGCTCCACCGCGGTCGACAGTTTCGTCTCGATGTTGGTCTTACACAATTGCGGACAATTCATGAAACTCCGTCGAAATTTGAAAAATTTGTTCGAAGATGTGGATAACCGGACACACGAGGAATTTAAACGAGCTATTTGTAGGATCGTCAAGAGACACGAACATCTCAATTGGTCAGTCTCTTTTTATATACTCACAAATGATATAATATTAACTTAATAATAATATGTTCGTAATAATGATAATTATTATTCGTGAAGTCAAAAGATATTTTGATCGAAAGGTTTGCCGGAACTGTCGAGGAATGTTTTAACGTGTTTCTGTTCGTCCAGATGTTGGTCAGTATCGTTGACCTATGCTTTCAAGGATTTCAAGCAGTCGGTGTAAGATAAGCGTTCCATAAATCAAACATTTTTATAAAAAATTAGTTTTCATTACAGTGAAAGTGGTCTAATTACAAAGTTTTTATTTTCCGTCTATATTATCGTACTTCTGCTTACGCGGTTATGAGAAAGTAACGAATAAATTCATTATTTTCAAAACTACTGATTTAATAGAAAAACACCCGGACACGTCAATTGAGATTTCGAAAAGCACTTTTTTTAAAGCATTGGCTGAGTATGGATAAAATGCTGATCAACGTGAGTGACGGAGAAATTGAACAGCATCGAAACATTTATTTTTAAAAATCTTAATTTGTGTGTTCGCGCGTTGTCCAAATACATTCGTAGTTTAGGAAAAATATTTAATTTATTCGTAACTTTTGTAAAATTTCTGAAGAGAAAACTTGTGCCTTACCCCATATTCGTAATTATCGACACAACATACAATAACCTACTCGTAATATTATGGAATTTTAAAGTGTTTGCTTTTGAACAGCTTATCAGGGGCAGCGATGGACATTTTCCTGTATTTCATTTAATTTTCGTTGCCATTCATATTGCTTATGTTTCTGTGCATCTTTATCTCTATTGCTACGTGGGTGAAATGCTTCTGGAACAGGTGAGTAAAGGTGAAGTTTAAAATGTATGGATGGAATACCTAAAGAGCAAAATGTGAAATTATTTGGTGTCAGAGTTCAAGGTTATCTTACGCGGCCTACGCAGCACCCTGGTACAATGCTTCTGCTTGCGAAGCCAAGGAAATTTTGTTTCTAATGTTACGATCGACGTTGCCACTACGATTGACTGCTGGAAAATTTGGCACCTTCTCCTTAGACATGTTCAGTAACGTAAGTACATGCAAGAGAATCTTCTCATTGTATGCAAAATTGTTAATAAAAAATAGCTTGTCTCGGTAAGTATGGAAATTAGTGGAACACCACTTTCAGATTGTGAAAACATCTGTGGGATATCTTTCGGTACTCTTGACAGTGACCAGCGATGGCAATTAATCGCAAACTTGAAGGACTGAGTAAACGGAACGAACTACCGCTGTCCGCTTTACCAAATCATCAAAGGAGTACTACATACCTACTGTGTGCATTTATCGTATATATGACAGACGATATGAAATACAAACGAATTTCTTTACACGAGTAAAAATTAATAGCACCGCTAATGCAGGATTGGTCTATACAATGTAAAATTACAACGTAGGCGAATGGGGCTTACCGATCACCTGATTAATGTTTACAAAACTGTTAGTGTTCCTTCGTTCGGTAGTCCGCAAAAACCTGACTTGCTTTTACTTACCATGCGCTCATACGAAATATTGCTTAAAATTTCGTCCAGACGTCGTTTTTGAAAAATAAATCAAAGCTTTCTCCGGCGTTAAAATTTTGCATACCATTGTATATTCGACTTACGCAAGCAGTGGTATTTGGTTTAAAAACGGTAAGTGTTCTCGACCGTAGCTCTCCCTTGTTTCATCCAAGGCAACTGATACTTCAGTTACCGATACGGTTATAGTCTCTAAGGCCGCGGTATTTTGCATTTACCGACTGCACGCGTTGCGCCGTCCGTTCCCTATTCCAGCATTCATTGGACACTTTACTTCGATTGCTCAGTAAATAGCAAAGGGCTCTTAGACTTCAAAAAGTATCACATTAGATTTGCACAAAAAGTTCTATCAAACATGAAATCCAATTTACTTTGAAAGTACTGTTTCTCAAGTAAGTTTAAAGGCATTTACACAGTTCAATTTAAGGTCACTGCCCTAATTATAATTAATCGCTCGAGTATTCCAATACTCGCATAGACTTGAAATATTCAGGATAAGCCTCCCTTAGTTAGATAACAGCTCATAAGGGAGACGAGGAGTATTAAATTTCAGGGTGGCAAAGGCAATGAATCGGGTTACATCGAATAACTAACTCTTCTTGTGGACGTGTGTACATGATTCCCATAGATTATGCAAGTGAGCCGTGAATACAGAACAGTTCACCCTTCAGCTCGCTTTTACGAGCGCCTGCGTCTGTTTCATCGAAACCCATCGATCCATTTTATTGATAATTGTTTGATAGGTGTGCACATGCATACATTTTTTAAATAATTATATGAATATTGCAAGCTGTCAGAATTCTTGTCCTCTCCTACTATTCTTTATGATACCTTCTACTGTCTTCTAAATCACTTCACAATATCTACTTTATTACTCTCGGATCTCTATACGAAAGAGGCCACCATTATTTGTAGGTAAATGACATTCGGTCGTGCAAATGGAGACGAACTTACCGACCGGTAATATGGGAAGCGTAGAAAGTAGAGAATGTTTACTGGTTTCCATGAGACCGTTCAACTTTGTTGCACTATTCCTAGTGAGATGGGGCGCGGAACGATCCCTCGCGGGAGTACGCATGCTCGAGAATAGTTTTCCAACCCTCGACAGGGTGGTAAGCAAAAGCCCTCGCCAGTACTTTCATCGTCCTTCTACACATATAACCAGTAGATATGGACATTGTTGAGCAAGGTACGACATAAATACGTGAAAAATTCATTATCTGCGTTCTTTTACTGCGTGGACAAAAACATAATTTGAAATTGTTCACTTTTCGCGCATAACAAAACATAGTTCAACCGATTATTTAAAACGGCGCAAGGCAGATTGTGTGAAATACAAGACTCTCGAGAGAGTTTTCATTTATCAAAACTGCCCCCGGCAAATTCAAGCGTATCTCAAAGAGCGTTTGAAGCGCTGTATAATTATTTTTTCGATGAAACAGACGTCCGTGTAATTGACATTTCGCGTGATCGATTTCTAACTACTTTTCTCTCTCCTTGCGTATATTATATTAATTTTTGGTTGAACTTCCTGTGTTTAGATATTAAATTAGCTATCGGGTGGAATCGAATGAATATGCGACTCTGCGGAATCTGGCCGGACCCGAGCATTCTGAACAAAGGGGAGTATATGTCGAAATATCAGTTCGCACTCGTGATTCTTCTTCTTGTGCTCTTCCTTTGGGGCCCTCAGGCAATTACTCTGGTAATCATTTGGGGAAACGTAGACCTCATGATCGAGAATCTCTCCACGTCGAACATACCGGTCTTCAATATTCTGACGAAAATGTGCGTTACGAGAAGTCGCAGGGCAGGTATAAAAATGATTTCCGCGTTTTCTCGTTCATCTCTTTCTTTCTTTGGAAATTAATACCGATTTCTTTAAAAATTTAAATTCTTTTTAAATTTACTTTGACACCTTCATTATATCCTCTGCATAAAAAGCCATACAGGTGTTTCGTGCTTCCAAAGCTCTAGCGCACCTAATGGAATCCTTCATCGCTGATTGGCGAAACGAAAAAACGGAGGGTGAGCGCGCGGTGATGTTAAAGAACGCATTGATGGCCAGGAGAATATCGATAGGGTGCATCACCCTCGCGCTGGTCACCTTTGTGTGTTTCCTTCTCATTCATGGCATAACGCTCGCGAAGGTGGGCAGAAACTCGACCAATCGAATCCATCTGATGCCAATTTCCGCTTATTTTCCTTACGATCTGAGAAAAAGTCCAGCCTTCGAAATCACCTACTTGGGACAAATCGTCGCGTCTCTTCTGGGGGTCACAACTTATACTGCCGTTGACACCTTCATCTCGATGCTGGTCTTTCACGCGTGTGGACAATTTGCGAATCTGCAGAAGCGATTCGAAAATCTTTTCGACGAGTGCTCGATGGACTCGAGGAACCGGCAGAAGATGCACGAGCAGTTGGTCACGATGGTACAGAAGCAGGAGCACATTATTTGGTTTGTAAGATTGTTCATTCTTTAACTTGTTAACTGTGTAGTAAGACCGAAGTAATGACTCTTCAAACACGGACCATGTTATAGCTAATTTGAAATTTAATTAAGTGCTGACGAAATTGCAATCGGATGTTCTAGAAAGATCACTGCTTCACCTCATAATTGTTAACAGATTTCAAACTTTTATTACACTGTTATTTCAAGAAATAAGAATGCTGAGTGAAAAATAAGCGCATATTTCGCCTTTCACTCTTATTGAACTTCACGTAGCGTATAATGATAATATTTCGCATCACGAGTATACTCGTAATGCTGTTAACATAGATCATTCCTTGAGAAATATAGTTACTGTGCGTGTCAGTATCCGACAATGCAGCCAACATAAGCTGTACGCGCTTCGCCATTAGAACAGTTGGCATTTTATTTACAACGGTACCTCCATCGCACAATTTTAGCACGCACGGTTAATTCAATTACACAAATTTTCAAATTAAGGTTCGTCAAAACGATTGAGGATTGTTTCAATGAATTGCTCTTCGGCCAGATGGTGGTATGCACTCTAGAGATATGCTTTCAAGGTTTCGACATAGTTGGGGTGAGATTTTTATATTTTAGCCAAAGGAATGTGTCCGCCGAGTCAGCAGGAAAGAACTTCCTTGACAGTTGATCACACATGGTTCTAGATAATGCACGGGAGCGAGCATCATGCCACGCAATTAGTATTCCTTGCGGTCTTCTTTGCTTATATATTGGCGCATCTCTACGTGTATTGTTACGTAGGTGAAAAACTATTTGTACAGGTAAGAATTCGATAAAATATTTCGCAACGAATCAAGTTGCTTACAGCGCAACTTGCTTGTAGATTAACCCACTATTCTTGTAACGCCATAAAGTTATATATTTAAAGCAACAGTTAGTAAACAAAAAGAATTTATTTACAGCATTCCAAGCTGAGTCAGTCGGTCTACGACTCAAGCTGGTACGACGTATCTGCTAAAGAAGCTAAAGTTATTATCATAATTATGATTCGTTCGACTGTTCCGTTACGCTTGACAGCAGGCAAATTCGGTACTTTTTCTTTGGAAATGTTCAGCAAGGTAAGTTTATATCAATTATAAGGATGCTTCAATCGACTTAAGCATTAAGGGAATATTGTTTTTAAAGGAGTCTGTTGTTTCTCTCATTTCAGATTATAAAAACCTCGATGGGTTACCTCTCCGTGTTATTGACAGTGACAAAATAGTAACGATAAATATAATTGTAGTGGTTAGGTGTTAGAACTACTATTTATTGAAAATAAAAGTAAATATATAAAAGTACAGTTGACAGAATGCGTCACCAAAATACAAAGAAAACCTTCGTTCGCCGACACGCACGTGCTTGCTTGCTTTTTCGTCGTCCGATTCTCGATGACTCTCGCAACGCACCTCGCGCGCAAAAAAAACGGGAGACTCTCAGGCGTACCACCCTTACACACCACTAGGATACCACATAATAATTACTATACATGACATCATATAAGAAAATCCGTCTGTAAAGATTGACTTTTTGCCATTTGTAATTATTCTCTAAATTATATTTTTCGAATGTATTACAAGCTTCTGCTAAATCTGCCTCAAAGTCTTTCTTGATATCTACATTTGAGAATACATATTATGGTACTGACGTGGGAACAATGATCATCGAAATAAAATATAAATTGCAGGGTTTCGTAATTGTAAAGGACGCATCATAGATGGTTTTATATGCAAGTGAACCCTCGCGCTGTTTCCCTTCGTGCAACTTTGTTTCACTTTTCTTGAAACTGACTACCATGTCCACCGCACATTGCATGCGTCGACCCGGAGGGACGCCTTAAATGACTATGTCAGTAGTTCACTAGTATATAATTTATACTTCGTGGCACGCACAAATATCAAAGCAAAAAACCGCTTCAGAATTCAGCCGTCGAACGACTTTTGGCACTAAAAAACGACTTTATACCGCGCCGCACAGTGGGCAATATACGTGTATTTGCGGAAAAAAGGCAATATCTTTTGATTGGGTTGGAATTTTAAGACGATTCTTTTTTTGACTTATAGAGAAAGATTCCCAGCACATGGAAAATAGGCGAGACATTCAAAATAATTAATATCTATTACGAAAATTAACAAAAATGTTATACAAAAAATTATTTTCTCTTTCAAATATAAAATAAAACTAGGGGGCAGAGCCCCCTGCGCTTTCGCTTCGCTCAAGCGCCAACCCCCTCAAGATCGCCTTTGCTCGCGCTTCGCGCTCGCCTTAACGGGTACAGAAAAGCTTCGCTTTTCTGCAATAGGCACGACCGCGGCACTCGCGCTTCGCGCTCGCCCACGAATTTCAAAAGGTTTCGAAATGGTAGAAAATTCAAGTATTGAGATATTAAACTATGCTACAGAGTCCTCTGCGCTTTCGCTTCGCTCAAGCGCCATACCCCCCGAGGTCATCGGATGCTCGCGCTTCGCGCTCGCCCACGAAATGCAACATTTCTGCAATAGGCCCAAGTGATCAAAACCGGACAATGAAATGCATCCGAACCAAAATTTGACATGTACATAGAGTATATACACCTTTGTTGCGGTGAAACTTTATGTATGGTTATCTTCAACCATTCAGAAATTGCGACAAAATGACATTTTGAAATGAAATGAAAATTTTTAATCCAGTATTCCGGCCAGACGCTTGCGCGGATTCAAACACAATTTGGCATATAGTTTAAAAATATACCCATTTGGTGCCACAAAACTTTATGCATGGTCATCTTCAACCGTTTCGAAATTACGGGATTTCCAAACTATAAAAATTTCGTCCCGATTGGTTCAGCCGTTTTTCCGAAATCGAGAATATACACGGACACACACACACACATACATCCGAACGGTTTTCAGGATGGCGATTGCATAAGTCACTCCCTTTATGATCGTGCCTAATTATAAAATAGTGAATTAAAGATTTGAATGTGCCGCCATTTTGTAACGGTTCGAGATGGCGATACACAAAGTTTCGTGGCACCAAATAGGTATATACTCGATGTACATGCCAAATTTTGTCCGAATCCGTTCAGTCATTTCGCCGGAATAATGGACTAAAGATTTGAATTAGTCGCCATTTTTGATTCGGCCAATCAAAAAATTTGAAAATTTCCAGTAATTGTCATTGCGTACGTGTACATGAACGTGTAAAATTTTATCGGGATCCAATGAATAGTACCAAAGATACGAATTTTTCAATATTTGAACTTCCCGCCATTTTGTACCGGTTCAAGATGGCGGCTCACAAACCTTATTGTCAACTCACAGTAGTGTACTTGATTTTTGTGCCAAATTTCGTCCCGATCGGCTCAGCCGTTTTTCCGAAATCGAGGATCTACACGGACACACACACACACACATACATACACACATACATACACACATACACACACACATACACACATACATACGAACGGTTTTCGCGATGGCGATTGCATAAGTCACTCCCTTTACGGTCGTGCCTAAAAACAGAAGTTTCTTAGTGAACATTTGCATCCGGCCATTGTAGATAACTAAGATCGGCAATTAAAGCCTTTTCATACGTCTAACGAGTATACATAAGATATTCCTAGCTTCAGCATCTGAGTTTCTCTCATCGCATAAAGAAAGCACAACTTCTCTCATTCGCAAAACCGAATTGAGGAGTATTTATTGAAAATGCTTATCAGGAGCAGCGATGGACATTTTCCTGTATTTCATTTAATTTTCGTTGCCATTCATATTGCTTATGTTTCTGTGCATCTTTATCTCTACTCCTACGTGGGTGAAATGCTTCTGGAACAGGTAAGTAAAGGTGAAGTTTAAAATGTATGGATGAAATACCTAAAGAGTAAAATGCGAAATTATTTGGTGTCAGAGTTCAAGCTTATCTTACGCGGCCTACGCAGCACCCTGGTACAATGCTTTTGCTTGCGAAGCCAAGGAAATATTGTTTCTAATGTTACGAACGACGTTGCCACTACGATTGACTGCTGGAAAATTTGGCACCTTCTCCTTAATCATGTTCAGTAACGTAAGTACATGTAAGAAAATCTTCTCATTGTATGCAGAATTGTTAATAAGAAATAGCTTGCCTCGGTAAGTATGGAAGTTAGTGGAACACCACTTTCAGATTGTGAAAATATCTATGGGATATCTTTCGGTACTCTTGACAGTGACCAGCGATGGCGATTAATCGCAAACTTGAAGGACTGAGTAAACGGAACGAACCACCGCTATCCGCTTTACCAATTCATCAAAGGAGTACTACATACCTACTGTGTGTATTTATCGTACTATTATATGACAGACGATATGAAATACAAACGGATTTTTTTACACGAGTAAAAATTAATAGCACCGCTAATGCAGGATTGATGTATACAATGTAAAATTACAACGTAGGCGAATGGGGCTTACCGATCACCTGATTAATGTTTACAAAACTGTTAGTGTTCCTTCGTTCGGTAGTCCGCAAAAACCTGACCTGCTTTTACTTACCATGCGCTCATACGAAATATTGCTTAAAAATTCCTCTAGACGTCGTTTTTGAAAAATAAATCAAAGCTTTCTCCGGCGTCAAAATTTTGCATACCATTGTATATTCGACTTACGCAAGCAGTGGTATTTGGTTTAAAAACAGTAAGTGTTCTCGACCGTAGCTCTCCCTTGTTTCATCCAAGGCAACTGATACTTCAGTTACCGATACGGTTATAGTCTCCAATGCCACGGTATTTTTCATTTACCGACTGCACGCGTTGCGCCGTCCGTTCCCTATTCCAGCATTCATTGGACACTTTACTTCGATTGCTCAGTGAATATCAAACGGCTGTTAGACTTCAAAAAGTATCACATTAGATTTGCACAAAAAGTTCTATCAAACATGAAATCCAATTTACTTTGAAAGAACTGTTTCTCAAGTAAGTTTAAAGGCATTTACACATTTCAAATTAAGGTCATTGCCCTAATTATAATTAATCGCTCGAGTATTCCAATACTCGCATAGACTTGAAATATTCAGGATAAGCCTCCCCTAGTTAGATAACAGCTCATAAGGGAGACGAAGAATATTAAATTTCAGGGCGGCAAAGGCAATGAATCGAGTTACATCGAATAACTAACTTTTCTTGCGGACGTGAGTACATGATTCCCATAGATTATGCAAGTGAGCCGTGAATACAGAACAGTTCACCCTTCAGCTCGCTTTTACAAGCACCTGCGTCAATTCATCAAAACCCATCGATCCATTTTTTGATAATTGCTTGATAGGTGTGCACATGCATACATTTTTTAAATAATTGTATGAGTATTGCAAGCCGTCAGAATTTTTGTTCTCTCCTACTATTCTTTATGATACCTAAATCACTTCACAATATCTACTTTATTACTCTCGGATCTCTATACGAAAGAGGCCACCATTATTTGTAGGTAAATGACATTCGGTCGTGCAAATGGAGACGAACTTACCGACCGGTAATATGGGAAGCGTAGAAAGTAGAAAATGTTTACTGGTTTCCATGAGACCGTTCAGCTTTGTTGCACTATTCCTAGTGAGATGGGGCGCGGAACGATCCCTCGCGGGAGTACGCATGCTCGAGAATAGTTTTCCAACCCTCGAAAGGGTTGTAAGCAAAAGCCCTCGCCAGTACTTTCATCGTCCTTCTATACATATAACCCGTAGATATGGATATTGTTGAGCAAGGTACGACATAAATACGTGAAAAGTTCATTATATGCGTTCTTTTACTGCGTGGACAAAAATATAATTTGAAATTGTTCACTTCACGCGCATAACAAAACATAGTTCAACCGATTATTTAAAACGGCGCAAGACAGATTGTGTGAAATACAAGACTCTCGAGAGAGTTTACATTTATCAAAAGTGCCCCCGGCAAAGTCAAGCGTATCTCAGAGACTGTTTGAAGCGCTGCATACAGATCAAACAGATGAACAGATCAAACAGATGAAACAGACGCCCGTGTAATTGACATTTCGCGTGATCGATTTCTAACTACTTTTCTCTCTCCTTGCGTATATTAGATTAATTTTTGGTTGAACTTCCTGTGCTTAGATATTAAATTAGCTATCGGGTGGAATCGAATGAATATGCGACTCTGCGGAATCTGGCCGGACCCGAGCATTCTGAACAAAGGGGAGCATATGTCGAAATATCAGTTCGCACTCGTGATCCTTCTTATTTTGCTCTTCCTTTGGGGCCCTCAGGCAATTACTCTCGTCATCATTTGGGGAAACGTAGACCTCATGATCGAGAATCTCTCCACGTCGAACATACCGGCCTTCAATATTCTGACGAAAATGTGCGTTACAAGAAGTCGCAGGGCAGGTATAAAAATGATTTCCGCGTTTTCTCGTTCATCTCTTTCTTCCTTTGGAAATTAATACCGATTTCTTTAAAAATTTAAATTCTTTTTAAATTTACTTCGACACCTTCATTATATCCTCTGCATAAAAAGCCATACAGGTGTTTCGTGCTTCCAAAGCTCTAGCGCACCTAATGGAATCCTTCATCGCCGATTGGCGAAACGAAAAAACGGAGGGCGAGCGCGCGGTGATGTTAAAGAACGCATTGATGGCCAGGAGAATATCGATAGGGTGCATCACCCTCTCGCTGGTCACCCTTGTGTCCTTCCTTCTCATTCATGGCGTAACGATCGCGAAGGTGGGCAGAAACTCGACCAATCGAATCCATCTGATGCCTTATTCCGCTTATTTTCCTTACGATCTGAGAAAAAGTCCAGCCTTCGAAATCACCTACTTGGGACAAATCGTCGCGGCTATTCTGGGGGTCACAGCTTATACTGCCGTTGACACATTTATCTCGATGCTGGTCTTTCACGCGTGTGGACAATTTGCGAATCTGCAGAAGAGATTCGAAAATCTTTTTGACGAGTGCTCGATGGACTCGAGGAACCGGCAGAAGATGCACGAGCAGTTGGTCACGATGGTACAGAAGCAGGAGCACATTATTTGGTTTGTAAGATTGTTCATTCTTTAACTTGTTAACTGTGTAGTAAGACCGAAGTGATGACTCTTCAAACAGGGACCATGTATACCTAATTTGAAATTTAATTAACTGCTGACGAAATTGCAATCGGATGTTCCAGAAAGATCACTGCTTCACCTCATAATTGTGAACAGATTTCAAACTTTTATTACACGGTTATTTCAAGAAATAAGAATGCTGAGTGAAAAATAAGCGCATATTTCGCATTTCACTCGTATTGAACTTCACGTAGCGTATAAGGATAAACTTTCGCATCACGAGTATACTCGTAATGCTGTTAACATAGATCATTCCTTGAAAAATATAGTTATTGTGCGTGTCAGTATCCGACGATGCAGCCAACATTAGCTGTACGCGCTTCGTCATTAAAACAGTTGGCATTTTATTTTCAACGGTACCTACATCGCACACTTTGAGCACACACGGTTAATTCTATTACACGAATTTTCAAATTAAGGTTCGTCAAAACGATTGAGGATTGTTTCAATGAATTGCTCTTCGGCCAGATGATGGTATGCACTCTAGAGATCTGCTTTCAAGGTTTCGAGATAGCTGGGGTGAGATTTTTATTTTAGCCAAAGGAATGTGTCCGCCGAGTCAGCAGGAAAAATCTTCCTTGACAGTTGAGCACACGTGGTTCTAGATAATGGACGGAAGCGAGCATCGTGCCACGGAATTATTATTCCTTGCGGTCTTCGTTGCTTTCATATTGGTACATCTCTACGTGTATTGTTACGTAGGTGAAAAACTATTTGTACAGGTAAGAATTCGATAAAATATTTCGCAACGAATCAAGATGCTTACAGCGAAACTTGCTTGTAGATTAACCCACAATTCTTGTAACGCCATAAAATTATGTATTTAAAGCAGCAGTTACTAGACAAAAAGAATTTGTTTACAGCATTCCAAGCTGAGTCAGTCGGTCTACGACTCGAGCTGGTACGACGTATCTGCTAAAGAAGCTAAAGTTATTATCATAATTATGATTCGTTCGACTACTCCATTACGCTTGACAGCAGGCAAATTCGGTACATTTTCTTTGGAAATGTTCAGCAACGTAAGTTTATATCAATTACAAGGATGCTTCAATCGACTTGAGCATTAAGGGAATATTGTTTTTAAAGGAGTCTGTTGTTGCCCTCATTTCAGATTTTAAAAACCTCGATGGGTTACCTCTCCGTGTTATTGACAGTGACAAAATAGTAACGATAAATATAATAATTACTATACATGAGATCATATAAGAAAATCCGTCTGTAAAAATTGACTTTTTACCGTTTGTAATTATTCTCTAAATTATATTTTTCGAATGTATCACAAGCCTTTGCTAAATCTGCCTCAAAGTCTTTCTTGTTATCTACATTTGAAAATACATATTATGGTACTGACGCGGGAACAATGATCATCGAAATAAAATATAAATTCCAGGGTTTCGTAATTGTAAAGGACGCATCATAGATGGTTTTATATGCAAGTGAACCCTCGCGCTGTTTCCCTTCGTGCAACTTTGTTTCACTTTTCTTGAAACTGACTACCATGTCCCCCGCACATTGCATGCGTCGACCCGGAGGGACGCCTTAAATGACTATGTCAGTAGTTCACTAGTATATAATTTATACTTCGTGGCACGCACGAATATCAAAGCAAGAAACCGCTTCAGAATTCCGCCGTCGAACGACTTTTGGCACTAAAAAACGACTTTATGCCGCGCCGCTCCGAAAATACACACATGGTGCGTGGTCACTCTTTTGTTTGAAGATTTTCGTAAGCGTTAAATAAGAACTATGCTTAATAAAACAA
The DNA here is from genome assembly GCA_944319695.1 of Tiphia femorata. Classification (NCBI taxonomy): domain Eukaryota; kingdom Metazoa; phylum Arthropoda; class Insecta; order Hymenoptera; family Tiphiidae; genus Tiphia; species Tiphia femorata. The sequence continues at coordinate 12,560,587 of OX090902.1, forward strand.
TGTTTCATCTAACGAGTGTCGTTCATAGTTTTAATATTAAAAGACATTTATATAAATTTCTATTAATTATATGAGTAACACTAAAATACAGCCTGTCACATGGATGGCGGATATATCCGGCGCTCGTACCGAAAAGTTTAACTAGGGGGTAAACCCCCTGCGCTTTCGCTTCGCTCAAGCGCCAACCCCCCAGATCGCCTTTGCTCGCGCTTCGCGCTCGCTTTACCGGGTGCAGAAAAGCTTCGCTTTTCTGCAATAGGCACGACCGCGGCACTCGCGCTTCGCGCTCGCCCACGAATTTCAAACCGTTTCGAAATTGTTGAAAATTCAAGTATTGAGATATTAAACTATGCTAGAGAGTCCTCTGCGCTTTCGCTTCGCTCAAGCGCCATACCCCCTGAGAACGTCGGGTGCTCGCGCTTCGCGCTCGCCCGCGAAATGCAGCATTTCTGCAATGCGCGCAAGTGATCGAAACCGGACAATTAAATGCATCCGAACCAAACTTTTACATGTACATCAAGTATATACCCCTTTGCTGCGGTGAAACTTTATGCATGGTTAACTTCAACCATTCAGAAATTGCGACAAATTGAAATCTTTAATCCAGTATTCCGGCGAAACGCTTGCGCGGATTCAAAAAAAATTTGCAATGTAGTTTAAAAATATACCCATTTGGTGCCACGAAACTTTATGGTCATCTTCAACCGTTTCGAAATTACGGGATTTTCAAACTATAATTATAAATAAAATAGAGAATGAAAGATTTGAAACTGGCACCATTTCGAAATGGTTGCAGATGCCCATACACAATGTTTCGTGGCACCAAATGGATATATACTTGATGTACATGCCAAATTTTGTCCGAATCCGTTCAGCCGTTTTGCCGGAATAGTGGACTAATCAACTTTCTTGCTGAAATAGTGGATTAAAAATTAAAATTTGCCGCTATTTCGAAACGGCTGAAGACGGCTATACATAAAGTTTCCTGGCACCAAATGTGTATATACTTGATATGTATGCCAAATTTTGTTCGAATCCGTTCAGCCGTTTTGTCGGAATAGTGGACTAATCAATCGTTTTGCTAGAATAGTGGATTAAAAATTTGAATTTGTCGCTATTTCGAAACGGTTGAAGATGGCTATACATAAAGTTTCCTGGCACCAAATGGGTATATACTTGATGTGCATGCCAAATTTTGTCCGAATCCGTTCAGCCGTTTTGCCGGAATAGTGGACTAATCAATCGTTATACTGGAATAGTGGATAAAAAATTTGAATTTGCCGCCATTTCGAAACGGTTGAAGATGGCCATACATAAAGTTTCATGGCACCAAATGGATATATACTCGATGTACATGCCAAATTTTATCCGGATCCGTTCAGCCGTTTGGCTGGAAAACTGGACTAATGGATTAATGAATTTTGCACTATTTCCGTTAGTCCAGTATTCCGGCCAAACGGCTGAACGGATCGCAACGAAATTTGGTATGTACTTTGAGTATATATCCATTTGGTGCCAGCAAACTTTATGTGTCGCTATCTTCAGCCGTTTAGAAATGGCAGCAATATTAAATTTAAATTACATTTTTTTCAAATTTTGAATCTCCCGCCATCTTGTACCGGTTCAAGATGGCGGCTCACAAACCTTATTGTCAACTCACAGTAGTGTACTTGATTTTTGTGCCAAATTTCGTCCCGATCGGTTCAGCCGTTTTTCCGAAATCGAGGATCTACACGGACACACACACACACATACATACATACATACATACATACACACACACACACACACACACATACACACATACATACGAACGGTTTTCGCGATGGCGATTGCATAAGTCACTCCCTTTACGGTCGTGCCTAAAAATGACAGAGTGGGACATTCACTTTATATACCCTCACCATTAGTGGAACTTTCTCCCACTCTCAATGTGGCGTACCTTCCCCAATCCCCCCACCCAACTGACGATAGTCGTACCTTCGCGACCCCCACGGTCGGCAGGAGCATGCGTCTTCCAGTTTGAGGGGGATTCGAACTGCAGCTGCAGATCATTGCGCGAAGAAAGGTAAAAACAGTTGCATCGTTCGTAATGCAAGTGGCGCATCGACCATGGAAGCAGAGAGAGGTGAAATTAGCGAATGTCGCGCGTTCGGAGGGATGCGCGTAGCGCGTGTGAAAATTTACAATTATTAAATTACACTAGATCAACATTTCATTTTTACTATCGTAAAGAAGGAATCGGTCGAATGAACACAGTGAACGCAATCCTCCACGCGAGGCTAAACAATAGAGTTTCATTAGAAATCGGTTAAAAATCCCTACACGTGTGCTTAATTAACGCTGCAGATATAAATTTCGCAATGGGCTGGAATCCTTATCTCCTTTACTGGTTGGGAGTCTGGCCGAATCCGAGAAACGAGCCGATGAGTAAGAGCTTTGCAATGTTTCGCCTTGGCGCCGCGACATTTTTCATGATGGGACTCGTCTCGGCACCTCAATCCGTAAACCTCATACTTATATGGGGGAATGTGGACAAAATGGCAGAGAATCTCGCCATGTCGAACATCACTGTACTCACCGCGTACATGAAAATAATGTTCCTCTGGTATCACAGAAAAGGTATCTTATCTGGAATATTACCGTGTTATGGGATTAAGTGTTTGTCGTAATTTTTACACCGTGCTTTATCGAAACCGTGTTCGCGGAGTAACGTGTTATAGAGCGATCAACTGTACGGACTTGTGGAATATAATTTCGAATTTCACATATTCAAGTGCTAAGGATACTTCTGGTCATTCTCATGGAGGATTGGAGGGCGGAGAAAAGAATGACTCACAGATTAAACATGCTGAAAAATGGTGAACTCTCAAGAAACATTTCGATCGGTTGCACGGTACTGGCTCTAGCCACGGTGATTTTGTTCGTGGCTTCTCGCAGCGTCGAAATTTTGCAGTTAGACAAAAACATGACCGAACCTGATCGGCTGTGCCTTTATCCATCCTATTTTCCCTACAATCTGAGAAACAGTCCCGGCTTTGAGGTCACGCTGGTGCTTCAAGGCTGTGCAGCCTACTACACCGCCACATCATTTATGGCCGCTGACAGTTTCGTCACGATGCTCGTGCTTCACAACTGCGGACAACTGTCGAATCTTCGAAACACCGTAGAGGAATTGTTCGACGAGACCAGTGAGAAGACGCAAGAGGAGTTTCACATTACCCTAAAGAAGATTGTTCGGAGGCACGAGCATTTGAATTGGTGAGTAACTGCAGTGGACACGATTGGGTCGTTGTTAAGGGCTTAATCATAGAAATAAAATATATTCCGAAATGAATAATTTCGACTTGATATGCGGTTTCACATTTTTGCATGGAGTATACCGAGCTACGTCGACAAAAACATGAGCACTAACCCTATCAAAGTTTCTTTCCATATAAAAATTTCCCATGCTGGTCGGTCATTCGACCACTTTTAGTAACTTTAATGTTAAAAAAACATAGATTAGCTTTCAATATTCTCTACGTGTCCATATAGGAACACTTATATCGAATAATATAAGAAAGGGAAACATTTACACAGCACAAGAGGTTTTACTGGCTAAGTGCAGCTCCCCTCGATGTCACGAAGAAAAAGCAAAAAATCTATAGCAATTTTTTCCTCGTGATTGAGTCCAAAATAAGATCGATTATTAAGAAACTGAAACAAAACCGGATGCGATTCAAAATTGACATGTTCGTATTAGTTATGAAATTATTTCGATTGCTGTGACTAATCCAATAACTGAAAATGTTATCACAATTCTTATCAAATCCACCTCGTTGCATGACCAGTAATTTCTTAGACAATATACAAGAAACATTCTTCTCCTGGCACATTTTTCAAAACACGATTTAAAGGTATGCCAAGACCATCGAAGACTGCTTCAACATACAATTATTCGCTCAAATGCTGGCATCGACGCTTCAATTGTGCTTTCAAGGATTTCAAACCTTAACCGTAAGTACACCCAATCGCGTCGAATGACATTCTCGAAAAGCTTCATATGCCTGATCAGGCCATCTTCGCTGGCAGCTTTTATTTTCAGTTTTACAGAATCAAACCACATTCTAGACACTGAAACAAGGGCAAGGAGCGTCTGGTATTGAGCTGTTATTCACAATAGTCCATCTCGCCTACATTATGGTAAACCTGTATCTCTATTGTTACGTGGGTGAAATACTGATCGTTCAGGTGAGCGTCTATATAAAACCACTGTTTTTTTTTTTTTTTTTTTGTAAACATGTCATAAAAAAAAAGATTTCTTCAGAGTTCCGAAATAGGCTACTCAGCGTACAACGCAAAATGGTACAACGTGTGTCCACAACAATCCAAGACACTTTTGTTTTTCATGTCTCGTTCTACGATCCCACTTCGGCTGACAGCAGGAAAATTCGGCATCTTTTCCTTAGCATTATTCAGCAGCGTGAGTTACGATCATAGTGAATTCAACCTGTTAACTGTTCTCGTGTATACTCGTATAAGAAAATAAGCTTCGGCCATGTTGATTTTACATTTTGCTAAGAGTTGAAATATATTGGGAGATCAATTCAAATGCCATTTTTATTAAGCGGTTACACTTTTTCAGTTCCTCCCTTTTTTTAACGAAGAATTATGAACATTTAAAGTTCGTTTATAACTGTGCTTCACGAGTACAATCGTCAGCCTTGCATTCATATTAGACAGTTAACGTATTATCAAATAACAAAAAGTGTGCGCGTTCTGTTAGCTTTCTTTTTCTTGGTTGCAGGTGCTAAAAACGGCGATGGGATACCTCTCGGTTTTACTTACGGTAGCAAAATGATCATTGTGAATTGTTACGTTAACATTTAGAATTGTACATTATTAAAATAATACATGCACAAGGTTAATGCGACTGTACATATACCATAATTCCTTATTCTGTGGCAAAAATTACGTATTAATCAATCACGGATTTTTAATTCTACGGAAGAAGTTTACCGACTGTTGGAACTGAGAAAGAAAATTATCGCAAGCGGAGGAACATAATGAATGTGACTTTACCGTTTCTCGTATTACAGTTCGCTGTATGCACGGTAGATGCGACAGCAGTGAATTGCCTCATCGATCCAAAGTATTAGCAGAGGACTAACCGCAAAAGCTGAAAATAAAAAAATATAAATGAAATTAATTGTTAAATAAGAGAAGTCGAATCTCACCACTCGTAAAGACGAATCTCCTTTCTAATCAAACAACCTCTGTTAACACTTTGCCGGCTGGTCACTGTCACGCTGGCGTAACATTTGCTGGACAACTGTTATCGGCCGCTGTCACGTACGCGTGACTTCTTTCCACCAACGGTGATGCTTCATTGCGATGTCTGTATACGTAGACATATTGATACAGAACAGAAATTGATAAATAAAGAACAGTGGTTTCTTCAGTCTTGCCCTTCCAATATCAGAACGTCTTTTGTTGAAATTTTTTAAGCGGACGCTTGTTCTCTTAGTCTGAACATGCGCGAATCTTGCTAGCGGAAGCGTAATGGCGATGCGACAAATGAGCGGCCGGCAAAGTGTTAAGAAACTTGAAATATTCGAATAGTGAGAGTGGACACTCAAATTTCAAAGTGCATAATCAATTATTATTAATTCATTAATTCGCCAGTTTCGAGAAAGCAAAATCATTGAGGAAACATGATTGCAGCGTTCGATCCTTTCTTGGAATCACCTGAGAATTCAAAGAGCGAGCACCAGCTGACGATAATCACGATGGGGTTAAGTCCTCAAACCGTTGTTCGTCGTTTCCATCCAGGACTGGAAGAGCTGCAAGTCGAAGGAGGGACGATCGACCATGCTGGACTACGGTGCAATGGTTAGGAGGACCTCCATAGGATGTGGCTTGCTGGATCAAGCAACTGTTATGACGTTCCTGTCTTGCAGGACTGCGAAAGTCGATAAACAGGACAGGAACCTCACCGATTCTAATCGTTTTTCCAGTTTTTAACAACGGCCATCGAAGTAAAATATAAATTGTAGTATTTATAATGGACGCACCGTAGGTCGTTTGATAAGGGAGGGGAACCTCGTGCTGTTTCCCTTCGTGGAACTTTGTTTCATTTTTCCAGAAACTGCCATATCCCCTGCGCTTTGCGTGCGTCAACCTAGCGGGACGCCTTAAACGACTATGTCAGTAGTTCACTAATATACAATTTATACTTCGTGCCCCGCACAAACATCAATGCAAACAACCGCGTCGTACATTGTAAGATTCATAACAAGTTTTCACAAGCGAGCAGAATAATTTAGAGATCAATTTTTTCATAATGATACATGGCGGTTGATCACAAAGTGCTGGGATACTAATGAAACTTGATAATGTAGCGATATTGCTGCATTAATCATACGGGATTTAGATGTTTGAAAGTAAAATAAACGACATTTGATGAAGGAAAGAAGAAAACCTGCAATTGAGACGCCAAAAGAAATGCGCACATTCTCTTCACAAACGTTTGTGTCAACCTCCAAAGAAAACCACGTCAATCTGCATTAGATGGCTCCATAATACAGGTGGAAGGAACGCAGGCAATGTCAAGTGTACCTACTTTCGGCTCTACCGCTATTTGCCGAAACAGCCCTACAAACTAATCAAGCCGTCTTATAATATGTACACAGCGGAGAAGCATGGAAACTGGTAACGGAAGACCCCTCTTGACGCTGTGCCATCCCGGAGTTCTTCTTCCAAGCAACGCACAGAATGTACGTATACACCGCCTCGAGCAGCTTAGAAACGGCACAGTAGAATGTTAATTTTATGTACCCTCATCATTTGCGGAACTTTATCCCACTCTCAATGTAGCATACCTTCCGCCATCCTCCCACCCAACTGACAATAGTCGTACTTTCGCGACGCCCACGGTCGGCAGGAGCATGCGTCGTCCAGTTTGAGGGGGATTCGTACTACAGCTCCAGATCATTGCGAGGAGAAAGGTGAAAACAGTTGCACCGTTCGCAATGCAAGTGGCGCATCGACCATGGAAGCAGAGAGAGGTGAAAATCGCGAATGTCGCGCGTTCGGAGGGATGCGCGTAGCGCGTGTGAAAATTTACAATTATTAAATTACACTAGCTCAACATTTCATTTTTACGGTTGTAAAGAAGGAATCGATCGAACGAACGCAGTGAACGCAATCCTCCACGCAAGGCTAAACAATAGAGTTGGACTAGAAATCGGTTAAAAATCCCTACACGTGTGCTTAATTAACGCTGCAGATATAAATTTCGCAATGGGCTGGAATCCTTATCTCCTTTACTGGTTGGGAGTCTGGCCGAATCCGAGAAACGAGCCAATGAGTAAGAGCTTCGCAATGTTTCGTCTTGGCGTCGCGATATTTTTCATGATGGGATTCATCTCGGCACCTCAATCCGTAAACCTCATACTTATATGGGGTAATGTGGACAAAATGGCAGAGAATCTTGCCTTGTCGAACATCACTGTACTCACCGCGTACATGAAAATAATGTTCCTCTGGTATCACAGAAAAGGTATCTTATCTGGAGTATTACTCTGTTATGGGTTTACGTGTTTGTCGTAATTGTTGCACCATGTTTTATCGAAACCGTGTTCGCGGAGTAACGTGTTAGAGAGGGATCAACTGTACGTACGGACTGATGGAATATAATTTCAAATTTCACTTATTAAAGTGTTGAGGATACTCCTGGTCATCCTTATAGAGGACTGGAGAGCGGAGAAAACTTTGACTCACAGATTAAACATGCTGAAGAACGGCGAACTGTCAAGAAACATTTCGATCGGTTGCACGGTACTGTCCCAAATCGCGGTAATTTTGTTCGTGGCCTCTCGCAGCATCGAAATTTTGCGGTTGGACAGAAACGTAACCGAACCCGACCGCCTGTGCCTTTATCCATCCTACTTTCCCTACGATCTGAGAAACAGTCCCGGCTTTGAGGTCACTCTAGTGCTTCAAGGCTGTGCATCCTACTACACCGCCATAACATTCATGGCCACGGACAGTTTCGTCACGATGCTCGTCCTTCACAATTGTGGACAATTGACGAATCTTCGAAATACCGTGGAGGAATTGTTCGACGAGACCAGTAAGAAGACGCAAGAGGAATTTCGTGTAACGATAAAGACAATTGTGCGGAGACACGAGCATTTGAATTGGTGAGTAACTCTAGTAGCCCCGTTAGGTCTTTGCTAGGGGTTTAACCCTTTCCGGTGATCTGCTTTTATACTTCTTACTCTTTTATACTCTACCAAAGCTTTTTTACTGTTCCGGTCGTATATCTGCTCCCAGCCACCACAACAGAGAACCATACTGCTCTTACATTTTATTAAGTGAACAAGCCTCGGATATAAGTAAAATGTTGTTTGAACTCTTTAAATACTGCCTTAAATATAGAAAGCGATAAAGTTTTCATTTTTACAACGCAAACGTTCAACATGTATACTTTTTCAACTACACGCATCAATATTTCTCGTTCACGGCGACGCTAGACAGTCAGCCGGTTCCGTCCGCAAACGATTAATAACAGAAATAAAGTATCTTCTCAAATTAATAATTTCGACCTGATATGCGGTGTCATGTTCCTGCATGAAGTATGCCGAGCTACGTCGATAAGTGCACTAACCCTGTCGAAGATTATTAGAAAATGAAACGAAAACGCACGTGATTAAAAGTTTATATGTTTAGAATGGTTAGGAAATTATTTTGATTGCTGTGACTGTTCGAATAACTGTAAATGTTATCACAATTATTATCAAACCCTCCTCATTGCACAACGCACAATTTCTTAGACAATATGGAGGAAACATTTCTCCTCCTGGCACATTTTTCAAAACACGATTTAAAGGTACGCCAAGACCATCGAAGATTGCTTCAACATACAATTATTCGCTCAAATGTTGGCCTCCACGCTTCAATTGTGCTTTCAAGGATTTCAAACCTTAACCGTAAGTACACCCAATCGCGTCGAATGACATTCCGGAAAAGCTTCATATGCCTGATCAGGCCATCTTCGCGAGCAGTTTTTGTTTTTATTAGTTTTACAGAATCAAACCACATTCTAGATACTGAAACAAGGACGAGGAGCGTCCGGTTTCGAACTGTTATTCACAATAGTTCATCTCGCCTTCATTATGGTAAACTTGTACCTCTATTGTTATGTGGGTGAAATACTGATCGTTCAGGTGAGTGTCTATATAAAAGCACTGCTTTTTAAATATATCACGAAAAAAAGATTTCTTCAGAGTTCCGAAATAGGCTACTCAGCGTACAACGCAAAATGGTACAACGTGTGTCCACAACAATCCAAGACACTTTTGTTTTTCATGTCTCGTTCTACGATCCCACTACGGCTGACAGCAGGAAAATTCGGCATCTTTTCCTTAGCATTATTCAGCAGCGTGAGTTTTATGATTATGGCGAATTTAACCTGTTAACTGTTTTCGAGGATACTCGTATCAGAAAAAAAACTTTTGGCTCCTACAATTTTACAATATACTGTGAGTTATGTATATTTCAACTTATTTCGAGAGACCACTTTAAAAGTCATATTTATTAACGGGTTACAACTATTCAGTTATTCCTTTTTTTCTAATGAAGAGTTACGAACATTTAAATTTCGTCTTTACTTATGAATTTGCACAATGGTAGACTCAAAGAATAGCTACGATTTCGTGAATAATCAATTCAGTATTACGCCATACGCGCACACTCTGTGCTTCACGAGTATACTCGTCCATCTCGCATTCATATTAGACAGTTAACATGTTAGCAAATAACAAAAAGTGTGCGCGTTCTGTTAGCTTTTTTTCGTCGTTGTAGGTGTTAAAAACAGCGATGGGATACCTCTCGGTTTTACTTACGGTGGCAAAATAATCATTGTGAATTGTTAAGTTAACATTTAGAATTGTACATTATTAAAATAATACATGCACAAGGTTAACGCGACTGTAAATATACCCTGCTTCCTTAGTCTGTGGCGTAAATTATGTATCAATTAATCGCAAATTTTACTTCTACGGATGAAGTTTACCGACTGTTGAAACTGAGGAAGAATACTATTGCATGCGGTGGAACATAATGGATGTGACTTTACCGTTTCTTGTGTTACAGTTCGCCGTATGCACGGTAGATGCGGCAGCAGTGAATTGCCTCATTGATCCAATATATTAGCAGCTCTGCTGGTCATAGGAGCTAAAATTAAAAAAATATAAATGTAGTAAATTGTCGAAAACGAGAACTCGAATCTCGCCACTCGTAAAAACAAATCTCCTTTCTAATCAAACAACCTCTGTTAAGGGCTTACATACACCTGGCTAGGTCAAAAAAATCGATTTTTCGAAAAGGTGCTCATTCGAAAGTACTATCCTTTGAGTGTCCACCCTGAAAATTTCATACCGAAATTCGCAGTAATGACGAAGTTATAACGTTTTGTAACTGACCGGGTGAGCAACGACTGAGGCCTAGCGCACAGGCATCGATTTCGATCGTACGGAAAAATATCGTACGATCAAATTCTTTCAGTGGAACAAAGAAGAGTATAGGAGCGCAGAAGAGCATAACATCTAAGGAAGATCCGTCATATGGCCCAGGAATCGACGATTTTATGTAAATTTAAAAATTAACTAGTTATTCCAATGTAAAGTGTACTCAAAACTTTAAACGCGTTTTACTCGAAACAATGTTTTCAAAATCGATACCACAAATATCTCCGCAACTACAGGACCGATCGGGATCAAATTTTGCACGGTAATGCTTCACACAATAATCTAGTATTTGTCGAGCCGTTTTTTCAATATCTGGCATAGTTTTTTTTTTTTAATCATAAATACTGAACAATTTTGAGGCGAAAAATCGCCTGTTTTATTCCAATGACTGCCATGACTCGAGAAAATTAAATTTTAAAATTCCGGCTCGATAAGTACTAGTTTTATATATCTACTTTAAGAAAAACATTTTTTTTTTTTTTTCAGATAAAAATTGGCAGAGGTACGTCTGGTACCGCAAAAGCTGTCGACAAAAATACGTCCGACGAAAACGACTGTAACTTTTTTACAGATTCAAATTTTTTGACCAAATTTTCATAGAACTTACATAAAATATCATACTTTAAAATGTATATCTTCATTATTCGATAAAATTCAGTTTTATACACAAACAAAATTCTTAAACATAACCCTACTTTTAGCCGTTTCAGGTGTATGTAAGCCCTTAAGAAACTTGAGATATTCGAATAGTGAAAGCGGACACTCAAATTTGAAACTGCATAATCAATTATTAATTCGATAACTTCCCAGTTTCGTGAAAGCAAAATCATTTGGGAAACATGATCGGAGCGTTCGACACTCTCTTGAAATTCCATGAGAATTCAAAGAGCAAGCGCCAGCTGACGATAATCATGATGGGGTTAAGATCTCAGACCGTTGTTTGTCGTTTACATCCAGGACTGGAAGAGCTGCAAGTCGAAGGAGGGACGATCGACCATGCTGGACTACGGTGCAATAGTTAGGAGGACCTCCATAGAATGTGGCTTGCTGGATGAAGCAACTGTTATGACGTTCCAGTCTTGCGGGACTGCGAAAGTCGAGAAACAGGACAGGAACCTCACCGATTCTAATCGTTTTTCCAGTTTTTAACAACGGCCATCGAAATAAAATATAAATTGTGTAGGATATGGGGAACGGGTTAATCAAGCTTGGACGTCTCCACAATGTACTTTATTATACAGTCTTTTTAAACCCGATCACTTGGTGGCTCCTTCCCGCAGAGACTCTCGTCTCTTGGTCGGAGCGCTTGTCCTTTTCCTCGCGTCGCACGCCGATTGGATGTTGCGAAGGGCTACGCTTTTCCGCGAGCGTATGTGCCACTCGCTCGCCTAATTATCATTGCCGGGCCGATATTATCGATACGTCGGTCACGTGCATGTTATATTATCGGCTGTTTTGTATTACCGACTACAATTGTAGTATTTACAATGGACGCATCGTAGGTCGTTTGATATGGGAGAGAACCCTCGTGCTGTTTCCCTCCGTGGAACATTGTTTCATTTTTCCAGAAATTACCATATCCCCTGCACTTTGCGTGCGTCAACCTGGCGGGGCGCCTTAAACGACTATGTCAGCAGTTCTCTAATATATAATTTATACTTCGTGCCCCGCATAAATACCAATGCAAGCAACCGCGTCGTACATTCTAAAATTCATAACAAGTTTTCATAAGCGAGCAGAATAATTTAGAGATCAATTTTTTCGTAATAATACATAGCGGTTGATCACAAAGTTCTGGGATACTAATGAAATTTGATAATGTAGCGATATTGCTGCATTAATCATACGGGATTTAGATGTTTGAAAGTAAAATAAACGACATTTGATGAAGAAAAGAGGAAAAACCTGCAATTGAGGCGCCAAAAGAAATGCGCACATTCTCTTCACAAACGTTTGTGTCAACCTCGAAAGAAAACCACGTCAATCTGCTCCATAATACAGGTGGAAGGAACGCAGGCAATGTCAAGTGTACCTACTTTCGGCTCTACCGCTATTTGCCGAAACACCCCTACAAACTAATCAGGCCGTCTTATAATATGTACACAGCGGAGAAGCACGGAAAGCGGTAACGGAAGACCCTTCTTGACGATATGCCATCCCGCAGTTCTTCTTCCAAGCAACGCACAGAATGTACGTATACACGGCCTCGAGCAGCTTAAAAAAGGCACAGTAGAATGTTAATTTTATGTACCCTCATCATTTGCGGAACTTTATCCCACTCTCAATGCAGCATACCTTCCGCCATCCTCCCACCCAACTGACAATAGTCGTACATTCGCAACCCCCACGGTCGGCAGGAGCATGCGTCGTCCAGTTTGAGGGGGATTCGAACTGCAGCTGCAGATCATTGCGAGGAGAAAGGTGAAAACAGTTGCACTGTTCGTAATGCAAGTGGCGCATCGACCATGGAAGCAGAGAGAGGTGAAATTCGCGAATGTCGCGCGTTCGGAGGGATGCGCGTAGCGCGTGTGAAAATTTACAATTATTAAATTACACTAGATCAACATTTCATTTTTACGGTTGTAAAGAAGGAATCGACCGAACGAACGCAGTGAACGCAATCCTCCACGCAAGGCTAAACAATAGAGTTGGACTAGAAATCGGTTAAAAATCCCTACACGTGTGCTTATTTAACGCTGCAGATATAAATTTCGCAATGGGCTGGAATCCTTATCTCCTTTACTGGTTGGGAGTCTGGCCGAATCCGAGAAACGAGCCAATGAGTAAGAGCTTCGCAATGTTTCGTCTTGGCGTTGCGACGTTTTTCATGATGGGACTTGTCTCGGCACCTCAATCCGTAAACCTCATACTTATATGGGGTAATGTGGACAAAATGGCAGAGAATCTTGCCATGTCGAACATCACTGTCCTCACCGCGTACATGAAAATAATGTTCCTCTGGTATCACAGAAAAGGTATCTTATCTGGAATATTACCGTGTTATGGGATTAAGTGTTTGTCGTAATTTTTACACCGTGCTTTATCGAAACCGTGTTCGCGGAGTAACGTGTTAGAGAGGGATCAATTGTACGTACGGACTGGTGGAATATAATTTCAAATCTCACTTATTAGTGCTGAGGATACTCCTGGTCATCCTTATAGAGGACTGGAGAGCGGAGAAAACTTTGACTCACAGATTAAACATGCTGAAGAACGGCCAACTGTCAAGAAACATTTCGATCGGTTGCACGGTACTGTCTCAAATCGCGATAATTTTGTTCGTGGCCTCTCGCAGCATCGAAATTTTACGGTTGGACAGAAACGTAACCGAACCCGACCGCCTGTGCCTTTATCCATCCTACTTTCCCTACGATCTGAGAAACAGTCCCGGCTTTGAGGTCACTCTAGTGCTTCAAGGCTGTGCAGCCTACTACACCGCCACATCATTCATGGCCACGGACAGTTTCGTCACGATGCTCGTCCTTCACAATTGTGGACAATTGACGAATCTTCGAAATACCGTGGAGGAATTGTTCGACGAGACCAGTAAGAAGACGCAAGAAAAATTTCGTGTAAGGATAAAGACGATTGTGCGGAGACACGAGCATTTGAATTGGTGAGTAACTCTACTAGATTAGCCCCGTTAGGTCTTTGCTAGGGGTTTAACCCTTTCCGGTGATCTGTCTACTCTTAGACACCAAAGCTTTTTTACCATATCTGCTCCTAGCCACCACAACAGAGAGCCATACTGCTCTTACATTTTATTAAGTGAACAAGCCTCGGATATAAGTAAAATTTTGTTTTGACCCTTTGAATACTGCCTTAAATATAGAAAGCGATAAAGTTTTCATTTTTACAACGAAAACGTTCAACATGTATACTTTTTCAAATACACGCATCAATATTTCTCGTTCACGGCGACGCTAGACAGTCGGCCGGTTCCGTCCGCAAACGATTAATAACAGAAATAAAGTATCTTCGCAAATTAATAATTTCGACTTGATATGCGATGTCATGTTCCTGCATGAAGTATGCCGAGCTACGTCGATAAGTGCACTAACCCTGTCGAAGATTATTAGAAAATGAAACGAAAACGCACGTGATTAAAAGTTTATATGTTTAGAATGGTTAGGAAATTATTTTTATTGCTGTGACTGTTCGAATAACTGTAAATGTTATCACAATTATTATCAAACCCTCCTCATTGCACAACGCACAATTTCTTAGACAATATGGAGGAAACATTTCTCCTCCTGGCACATTTTTCAAAACACGATTTAAAGGTACGCCAAGACCATCGAAGATTGCTTCAACATACAATTATTCGCTCAAATGTTGGCCTCCACGCTTCAATTGTGCTTTCAAGGATTTCAAACCTTAACCGTAAGTACACCCAACCGCGTCGAATGACATTGCCGAAAAGCTTCATATGCCTGATCAGGCCATCTTCGCGAGCAGTTTTTATTTTCAGTTTTACAGAATCAAACCACATTCTAGATACTGAAACAAGGACAAGGAGCGTCCGGTTTCGAGCTGTTATTCACAATAGTCCATCTCGCCTACATTATGGTAAACCTGTATCTCTATTGTTACGTGGGTGAAATACTGATCGTTCAGGTGAGCGTCTATATAAAACCACTGTTTTTTTTTTTTTTTTTTTGTAAACATGTCATAAAAAAAAAGATTTCTTCAGAGTTCCGAAATAGGCTACTCAGCGTACAACGCAAAATGGTACAACGTGTGTCCACAACAATCCAAGACACTTTTGTTTTTCATGTCTCGTTCTACGATCCCACTTCGGCTGACAGCAGGAAAATTCGGCATCTTTTCCTTAGCATTATTCAGCAGCGTGAGTTTTATGATTATGGCGAATTTAACCTGTTAACTGTTTTCGAGAATACTCGTATCAGAAAAAAAACTTTTGGCTCCTACAATTTTACAATATGCTGTGAGTTATGTATATTTCAACTTATTTCGAGAGACCACTTTAAAAGTCATATTTATTAACGGGTTACACCTATTCAGTTATTCCTTTCTTTCTAATGAAGAATTACGAACATTTAAATTTCGTCTTTACTTATGAATTTGCACAATGGTAGACTCAAAGAATAGCTACGATTTCGTGAATAATCAATTCAGTATTACGCCATACGCGCATACTCTGTGCTTCACGAGTATACTCGTCCATCTAGCATTCATATTAGACAGTTAACATGTTAGCAAATAACAAAAAGTGTGCGCGTTCTGTTAGCTTTTTTTCGTCGTTGTAGGTGTTAAAAACAGCGATGGGATACCTCTCGGTTTTACTTACGGTGGCAAAATAATCATTGTGAATTGTTAAGTTAACATTTAGAATTGTACATTATTAAAATAATACATGCACAAGGTTAACGCGACTGTAAATATACCCTGCTTCCTTAGTCTGTGGCGTAAATTATGTATCAATTAATCGCAAATTTTACTTCTACGGATGAAGTTTACCGACTGTTGAAACTGAGGAAGAATACTATTGCATGCGGTGAAACATAATGGATGTGACTTTACCGTTTCTTGTGTTACAGTTCGCCGTATGCACGGTAGATGCGGCAGCAGTGAATTGCCTCATTGATCCAATATATTAGCAGCTCTGCTGGTCGTAGAAGCTAAAATTAAAAAAATATAAATGAAGTAAATTGTCGAAAACGAGAACTCGAATCTCGCCACTCGTAAAAACAAATCTCCTTTCTAATCAAGCAACCTCTGTTAAGAAACTTGAGATATTGGAATAGTGAAAGCGGACACTCAAATTTGAAACTGCATAATCAATTATTAATTCGATAACTTCCCAGTTTCGTGAAAGCAAAATCATTGGGGAAACATGATCGGAGCGTTCGACCCTCTCTTGAAATTCCATGAGAATTCAAAGAGCAAGCGCCAGCTGACGATAATCACGATGGGGTTAAGCCCTCAGACCGTTGTTCGTCGTTTCCATCCAGGACTGGAAGAGCTGCAAGTCGAAGGAGGGACGATCGACCATGCTGGACTACGGTGCAATAGTTATGAGGACCTCCATAGAATATGGGTTGCTGGATCAAGCAACTGTTATGACATTCTTGTCTCGCAGGACTGCGAAAGTCACGAAACAGGACAGGAACCTCACCGATTCTAATCGTTTTCCCAGTTTTCAACAACGGCCATCGAAGTAAAATATAAATTGTAGTATTTATAATGGACGCACCGTAGGTCGTTTGATAAGGGAGGGAAACCTCGTGCTGTTTCCCTTCGTGGAACTTTGTTTCATTTTTCCAGAAACTGCCATATCCCCTGCGCTTTGCGTGCGTCAACCTAGCGGGACGCCTTAAATGACTATGTCAGTAGTTCACTAATATACAATTTATACTTCGTGCCCCGCACAAATATCAATGCAAACAACCGCGTCGAACATTGTAAGATTCATAACAAGTCTTAACAAGCGAGCAGAATAATTCAGAGATCAACTTTTTGATAATGATACATTACAGTTCTCGGATACTAATGAGATTCGATAATGTAGCGAAATTGCTACATCAATGGTACAAGAAGTGGATGTTTGAAAGTAAACTAAATAACGTTTTATGAAGAAAAGAAGAAAAACCTACAATCAACGCGCTGAAAGAAATGTGCACATTTTCATGAAAAACATTTGTGCCGACCTTAAAAGAAAACCACTCGTTAATCTGTATCGCATAGTCTTATAATACAAATACACTGTGCATTGCGCTAGAAGAAAGCTGTAGTTGGAGTGGAAGGAAGCCAGCCAATGCCACGCACACCTACTTTCGGCCCTATCGCTATTTGCGGAACAGCCCCAGAAATTAGTCGGGCTGCCTGACAGTACGTAGACGGAGATACATGGAGACCGGTAGCGGAAGACCCCTCTGGACAATATGCCATCCCAGAGTTCTTCTTTCAAGCAACCGACAGTATGTACTTCTATATGGCCTCGTATTAATAACGGCACTTCAGTACTCGTATGTACTAAAAACGGCACAGTAGAATGTTAATTTTATGTACCCTCCCCATTTGCGGAACTTTTTCCAACTCTCAATGTAGCGTACCTTCCGCCATCTCCCCACCCAACTGACGATAGTCCTACCTTCGAGACCCCCACGGTCTGCAGGAGCATGCGTCGTGTAGTTTGAGGGGGATTCGAACTGCAACTGCAGATCATTGCGCGGAGAAAGGTGAAAACAGTTGCACCGTTCGTAATGCAAGTGGCGCATCGACCATGGAAGCAGAGAGAGGTGAAATTCGCGAATGTCGCGCGTTCGGAGGGATGCGCGTAGCGCGTATGAAAATTTACAATTATTAAATTACACTAGATCAACATTTCATTTTTACGGTTGTAAAGAAGGAATCGATCGAACGAACGCAGTGAACGCAATCCTCCACGCAAGGCTAAACAATAGAGTTGGACTAGAAATCGGTTAAAAATCCCTACACGTGTGCTTAATTAACGCTGCAGATATAAATTTCGCAATGGGCTGGAATCCTTATCTCCTTTACTGGTTGGGAGTCTGGCCGAATCCAAGGAACGAGCCAATGAGCAAGAACTTCGCAACGTTTCGCCTTGGCGTCGCGACGTTTTTCATGATGGGACTTGTGTCGGCACCCCAGTCCATAAACCTTATACTTATATGGGGAAATGTGGACAAAATGGCAGAGAATCTCGCCATGTCGAACATCACTGTCCTCAGCGCATACTTAAAAATAATGTTCATCTGGTATCACAGAAAAGGTATCTTGTCTGGAATATTCGCTAGATACTTGCTCACCTAAAAAAAGAAAACAGTGATAATGAAGGAAGAACGAACAGTCGATCCTCTTATAACGCGATTAATCCTTTTTGGGTTGAATCAGAAACATGTTTGCAGAGTGTCGTGTTATAGTTTTCATTACAAAATAAAGTGACGGAAAAATTCGTGTTACGCTAGGGTTGTCCAAGTTTATTCAACCGTTTAGAAACCGTGTTCGAATATCAGCGTGTCATTATATCGAAACCATGTTCACGGAGTAACGTGTTATAGAGGGATCAATTGTAGCAGCTTATGAGATATAATTTCGAATTTCACGTATTCAAGTGCTAAGGATACTCCTGGTAATTCTCATGGAGGATTGGAGGGCGGAGAAAAGTTTGACTCACAGATTAAACATGCTGAAAAATGGTGAACTTTCGAGAAACATTTCGATTGGTTGCACGGTACTGTCTCAAGCCACGGTGATGCTGTTCGTGGCCTCTCGCACCGTCATAGTTTGGCAGTTAGACAGAAACGTGACCGAACCTGATCGCCTATCCCTTTATCCAGCCTACTTTCCCTACGATCTGAGAAATAGTCCCGGGTTCGAGATCACTGTGGTCCTCCAAGGATGCGCTGCCTACTACATCGGCACCTCATTCATGGCCACTGATAGTTTCATCACGATGCTCGTGCTTCACAATTGCGGACAATTATCGAATCTTCGAAATACCGTGGAGGAATTGTTCGACGATGCCAGTGAGAAGACACAAGAGGAGTTTCACGTTACCCTAAAGAAGATTGTTCGGAGGCACGAGCATTTGAACTGGTAAGTGACACCAATGGCCACGATTTGTTCGTTCGTAAGGGTTTAACCCATTCGCTGCCAACTACATACTAGAAATACCTAATATGTGTAATAGCACAATAAGCGTATCTACTTCATATGTCACTTTTTTCTGAATTCTGCATCGATAACGATTCGGTTTTACACAATACATTATGCAGTACATTGCGAAATGTAACCTACGCATTACAGAAACACATTGATAATTAATACCAATATGAAGATCTATTATCGAACAAAATATGTCCGCATCAAAAACGGATATGCCTCAAAATTGATAAATTTCGATTGTTGTAACTATTACAACCATAAATGTTGCCACACTATGTTCAAACACTGCTCCTTGCGCGTCATACAATTGCTTAGCCAAAATGGAAGAGACATTTCTTCCTCTGACACTTATAAACAAAAATAAAAAAAAAAAAACAATTCAAAAGGTACGCCAAGACCATCGAGGACTGCTTCACCATACAATTATTCGCTCAAATGTTGGCGTCGACGATTCAATTGTGCTTTCAAGGATTTCAAACATTCACCGTAAGTACACCCGTTCGCGTCCAATGACATTTCCGCAAATTTTCACAGACCTGACCAAAACATCTTCGATGGCAGCTTTTATTTTCAGTTTTACAGAATCAAACCACATTCTAGATACTGAAACAAGGACGAGGAGCGTCCGGCTTCGAGCTGTTATTCACAATAGTTCATCTCGCCTTCATTATGGTAAACTTGTACCTCTATTGTTATGTGGGTGAAATACTGATCGTTCAGGTGAGTGTCTATATAAAGCACTGCTTTTTAAATATATCACGAAAAAAAGATTTCTTCAGAGTTCCGAAATAGGCTACTCAGCGTACAACGCAAAATGGTACAACGTGTGTCCACAACAATCCAAGACACTTTTGTTTCTCATGTTTCGTTCTACGTCCCCGCTTCGCCTGCCCGCAGGAAAATTCGGCATCTTTTCCCTAGAACTATTCAGCAGCGTGAGTTATAATTATGACGAATTCAGCCTGTTAACTGTTTTCGAGCATACTCCTATCAGAAAAAAAAACCCTTTGGCTATTTCCGTGTTACGTTACGATGGAAGTTGAAATTTATTCGAAAAAGACATTTAAACGTTTTCGAGAGAACAATTTAAATGTCAGAGTTCTTGACCGGTTCCACCTATTCAATTATTCCTTTTTGTTTAAATAAAGAAGTATGTACATTTAAATTACCCTAATGATTAAATTAGGGTAAGTATAGTTCGATAGTTCCAAAAAATTATCTCAAATTTCGTTAAAATTTAATTCAATCTTACGCCACCCGCACATAATCTATGCTTGATCGGTATGTTCGTCAGTCCCTCGTGTATGTTACACAGTTAACAAATTGCCAAATAACAAAAGGTGTGCGCGTTCTGTAAATTTTCGTTTTCGTGGTTGTAGGTATTAAAAACAGCGATGGGATACCTGTCGGTTTTACTAACGGTGGCAAAATGAAAATTGGGAATTGTTAACTTAATATTTAGAACTGTACATTATTAAAATAATGATGCACAGGGTTAACGCAATTGTAAATACACTACACCCTGATTCAATGCTCTGTGAAATAAACCACCTAACCATCATTTGTGGATCCTCTAATTTTACGGAAGGAATTTACCGGCTGTTGGAATTGAGAAACAATACTGTCGTGTGCAGAAGAAAATAAAGTGTGTGACTTTACCATTTCTCCTGTTACAGAAAGTTGTTCGCTGTATGCACGGTAGGTGCGACAGTAATGAATCGTCTGATCGATACGAGATGCGAAGCATTTTAACAGCGGGCTTATTGTAGAAGCTGAATTTAATTATTCTTATCTTAATAATAAAACTCGGACGAAAATAATTTCTCTATTGACAAGTCAGCTCTTTTTGTCGAATATACTCATTATGCCTAAGAAGTAGTTAGAATTTGGTACACATACTTAAGTTAATTAAAGAAGATAAATATTAATAATCGAATTAAAAAATAGAACAGATTTTACTACAACTTAATTCTATATTATAACAATCCGCAGTACTCTATGTGTGACGAGTATGTTCTCCACTTTTCCAAGAAGTCGCAACAGCTAACTGGTTAGGGTTTATTGCAAATAAGTAATATTTTCACGCAGTATAAGAAAATAAGTGGGCTCATTTGTTGCAAAAAAATATGCTTAGCTTTAATAAACTTTATCGAAGTTCAGTTCGACATAACTTCAATCCACGTGGTTCTAAAGAGAGAAATAGGTGGGGAGAGGAGTCTTACTTCTCCACATTTGTAGAGCATGCGTCGTCATCTTTAGGAGTGGGAGGACTCTTCAGAACTGTGGGAGACGTCGAGGCAGTAGTTGAACGGATCGTTAAAAGGAAACCACGGAAGAATGGATAAAGGTAGATTTTTTCGCGTAATCCTATTAGTTTGCGGAGCCCCTAAAATGATAAAAAACGTAAAGTGAATTTCCTATTTCAAACGAAAAACACGTTACTGGTATAGACGCAAAATTTGCACTGGGGTGGAACGCCCATCATTTGGGTATGCTCGGCGTCTGGCCTGATCCGTTGCGAAAGAATCCAAAAGATCCTTCTTCCACGTGCCGGTGCATCATCGCGGCAATCTGTATACTTCTCTTCATTTCCGTACCTCAAACGGCAAATCTTTTCTTGATCGGAGGAGACCTCGAGCGCATCACGGAGAACCTCGCGATGGCCAACATAACGGTCCTGACTGCGTTGGCAAAACTTATGTTCCTCTGGTACCACAAGGGAGGTAGGTTATATTAGTGCAAGAAAAAAGTGTATGTAATGTGTGGAGCTAGAAAGCAGGCTGCCAGAAGGAATCTGGGTCTATTTGCTCAGAATGTCACGATGGCATGCCATATCACACGCACGGTGAAACGGTCGTACATACTAATCGGATTGTTGTTTAAATCGAATAATGGTTTTCGGCAAGTATTAAAAGTGGGTAATTAGACCAAGCGTGCTGAGTACTCGTGCAGCTACGCTCTCTCGATAGGCATCTTTGCGGCTGTGTACACTACCGGACATGCTCTTTCACGTGAAAAAGTGAGCTTTCGTCAACATTACGTGGCTTCGATCAACTGAGACAATTTTCTCCAGCTCAGATTTTTCGAGTATACATATTTACGTATTCTTGTGCATCAAATGTAAATCCGGATTATTTTCAATTTACTTAGTGCAAAGGTTTCGCGAAAAATGTTGCCATAATGAGAAACAATGTTTAAAAAATGAAAAAATGTAACTTCATAAATATTTACCAGGCCAGGTTGTGTAACGGAAAGTTGAAATCTTTCAGAAAAGAAAGAAACATTGTGTTGATTCTTTGTTTTTTTAAATGCGGATCCTTGGAATTTAAAGAAAAACCTTAAAGTAAGAGCACGCTCATTGCAAGCCCTCAGGCTACTTTTACTCTCCTATATCGACGACTGGAAGGCCGACGTGACCAGTGAACAAAGATCGGTCATGCTGGAGAATGGTCTGCTGGGCCGCAGAATATCCATCGGTTGTACGCTACTCTCGCAAACAACTGCCGCCACTTTTCTTGGTTCTCGAATAGTCGCAGTTTTAGAAATTGAGAAGAATGTGACCAATGCTGATCGTCTCTCCCTCTTCCCTGGTCATTTTTTCTGGAGCGTGCGAACCAGTCCCGGCTTCGAGCTAACCATTGCCGCACAAGTTATCTCAGCTTGTTACGCTACTGCGTGCTTCACAGCTGTGGATACTTTCCTGTCCATGTTAGTCCTTCATAACTGCGGACAACTTTCTGCCCTACGTCAAACCATCGAGAAAATGTTCGACAACGACAACAAACAGCCCGCAGAGTGTCGGAAGCAGTTGTGCATGATCGTGGAACGACACGAGCATCTGAATTGGTTGGTGTTAATATTCCTTTTTGGTGATTCTTAATTAGACTGCACCGTTCTTCAAGGTGGTGGCACATTGTGTTGATGGTTCGTGTTTATGCACGTAATTGCGTGTCTTGAATGATTAAATGTAAAACAGATAATGAACCATATATTTTCAAGAGGATTCCTCGCGTGGTTGGTTCAATATTTCGACGTCAAATTACATCAAACGCCTGCTAATACAACAATAACCGAATATCATCGGAAGAAAAGTATTGTCTGTGGATGATGAAGTAATAAAAAAGAATGATCAGTTATAACAATAATCAGTTATAATATAGAAATCAAGATGTGAAAACAACAGTGTGGAATGATATTGGAAGTAACTTACGATTTTCAGGCAGATAAGTTAATTTACCACGTTGTAACGCGCATTTCGTTGTAAACACGAAACACCAACGCATCGTACCGCCTCGTTTAGAGGAACGCTTAACCACATCTTAATTTTCCCAGCGAGTGGTTAAATTGTTACTTTAAAAAAGGATTTGTTCGTCCTCCGCTGTGTACGAAATAACCGAAGAATCAATCCTGAATTCACTCGAAGGTTCGGTAACACCATCGAGGATTGCTTTAACGTACAGTTGTTGACTCAAATGGTAACTACGACGATACAGCTGTGCTTTCAAGGATTCCAAGCATTCACTGTAAGTCCGTGATGTCAAAAGACAAAATCATATTTACCAAATCAGTTTAAAACTGTCTTAGATTCTGACACACAAAGCTGAAGATTCATCCGCGTTTCAGACGGTATGGACATTATCTTTCATAGGATTCACCATAGTGCATTTGTTCATCTATTGTTATGTGGGCGAAATGCTTATAGTCGAGGTATTTATCACACTGTACGATAATACTAAAAGCACGTGTACCACTAACAGTTCGAAGACAATCTTTACAAAATGAATCGAGAAATTATTGATTCGTAAAAAAAATTATATACATTTTAGAGTTCCGAATTAGGTTACTCAGCGTACATAGCCAAATGGTACAACATGCCACCCGCGGAAACACGCACCTTGGCAATGCTGATGTTTCGATCCACTACACCACTTCGACTGACCGCAGGAAAGTTTGCAACATTCTCATTCGAGCTGTTTAGTAAGGTAAGAATGAATATATGTATATATTTCTCTTAAATGTTTTTCATCCAGTTTCTCTTCAACACCTTTACCTATGTCTCATACTATCTTTATTTTTGCGTACACAGCAGAATTTTTGTTTTCATAATTTCAGATTTTAAAAACATCGATGGGATATCTTTCGGTATTGTTAACCGTTTCATCCTAACTCGATACCTCGATCCGCCGAGCGATGAGTAGTCCTTGTTAAAAATAATTATGTCAGTTGTTGTTATTCCTCTAACATAGTTAGAAACCTCCAACTAGAAATTATATAAATATGGTTACTCTAACGTCCAATTCATTTGATCGAATTTCACAAACCTTTATTTTATCAGCGGTTGGTATCAATGTTGGTTTCATTAACCCCGTGTGTCTATAATTGCGGTACCTCAGTAATTTCAGTAAGATTTTTACAGATTTTGTTATGCAAACTTCTACTTTTGGGGATGGACATTTTTAAGATCTAAAATCTCATCAAGATAGTATGAAATAATACAAATACTTGTATTCTTTTGCGCCATTCTGTAGCACTATTCATATGTAAATATCCGGGTACCATAATTATAGACGCGCAAACCAATTGTTGGTTATAGAAACAGGGGTTTAATGATTGAGAGCACTTACCGACCGATAGTAGATAAATATACAACACAATAAGTCATTAATCCGTGAAATAAACCATATACGAAACATTCGCAGATGGTTTAATTCTGTGAAATGAATTTACCGACTGTTGGAACTAAGAAGCAATATAGCCGCGTGCAGAAGAAAATAATGTGTATGACTTTACCGTTTCCGGAGTTGCAACAAAGTTGTTCGTCGTATGCACGATAGATGCAACTGTAATGAACTGCCTCATCGATCCGACGTATTGGCAGAGAGCTTATTGTGAGAGCTGAATTCAAATAAGTATAAATTAAGTAAATTATCAAAAATTGAATTATCCTTATCTTCCAGTTAATAACGAATCTTTGAGGAGGAGAATCCCTCCAATAATAAATGTGAATTGCAAAATAAGTAATACTATATGCGGGGGCCTATAAAATTCCTTTTTCTACCTCTTATTGTTAGCTGTGGAAATAATTTGTCTTGACATAAAAAAAAAAATTAGTTTGGAAAACTCCACGATGAATAGACTTCCGAAGAAAAGTTCCAGTTCCAAGTTGATCTACAAACCCCAAGACCTCATGAAGTTCATAATCCCCCCGAAGACGTATCAGTCAGTGCGCCACGCCTACTAAAGCCTACTGTTTCTCGTCAGAATAAAATGCAAATCGAGTTTCCAAGACAAGAGGAAAGAAGAATCGCTCGAAGCTAACATTCTACGTGCACAGAGCATGCGTCATTCTGTTTAGACAGGGGGAAAGTACGGCCCTCGAGGGTAGTTCAACAATAGTCGCATCGTTCGCTATACGAGAATCGTATCCATGGACGCTGATCGAGGTTTTTGCAATTTTCATTCACGAATAATCGTACGGAGGAACATTGTCAGACTCGCTGCGATCGAGAAAAAGTTTCGATGTTCAAAAAAAGTTCGTCCACGATTCAACTAATTACCGAATACATCGGTAAAGCAAATTAAGTGTTTAGAATGTTTCTCTTAAAGCGTTGCACACACGACGGTAGATTTGTTTCGCATGTTGGGACCGTCCCTCTTACAAGCAATTAGAATAAATGTTATTTCTTTCAACGACCGTCTTGTCTCCGTAATTATTTCGGTGACTTCTTCTATAATACAACAATCTCGCATACTGCGCAATTTCCTCTGTAGGATGATCCACAACCTGTGTAAACAAAAGATCAATCTAATTTTTCTTAAATACGAAAACTCGTAAAATCTCAAAATCGTAGATATAAAATTCGCGATGGGGATGAATCCCTTGAATCTGCGAGTGCTGGGCGTCTGGCCTAATCCTCACGCGGCCACCGCTAAGGACTGCCTTTCCAACTGTCGCGTAATCATCGCAGGATTCTTCCTGATGTGCTTTATATGTGTACCCCAGTCGGCCGATCTCTTCGTCATCTGGGGAAACGTCGACCAAGTGACGGAAAATCTCGCGATGGCGAATATTACTGTGCTGACCACGTTCATCAAGTTGCTGATTCTTTGGTATCACAAAGAAGGTATGTGCTATCAATTTGTGCAAGCAATCAGGCATATGCAAGAAATGTGTTAAAAAAGGTAGTTTCTAAATTATGTTTCGGGATTGTACTAATTATGCTTTAGGAGCTTTGCTATGCACGAGAGAAATTCTTATATAGAAAAATCGCACGTTTAAAGGACTGTTTTATCAAGGCGCATTTTTATTTCCGTTTTCTTTTTCTTTAATTGCCATTCAAAATTTAGTTGTCTTGCGCCATTTTCTTATTTATTCAAATTTTAAAATTCCATGGAATCTTGTAATAAACATTACATTTATGATATAATTAAAACGTAAAATATTTGCAAAACACAAGCAACAGATTAAGTCATACAAACAGCAAATTTAAATAACCCCTATATTATACGTCCCAACTTTACACCTGTTCTCATGTCCCATTTTGATCATTCTTTGTAAAAACAATTATTTTCCTGATTAAGCAGCCTCTGTTAGCGATATTAAGATCCTTGAATAGTGAGACGGCACCCTTAAATCTCAAATTTCACAAACATTAATGCAACAGCCTCTAAATTTCGAGAAAGCAAAATGATCGAAAAAACATACTCGTCGCGTGTGATCCTTACTTGGACGATCTCCTGGGAATTCAAAGGGGGATCGCCAGCTGACGGTAATCATAATGGGGTTAAGCCCTCAGACTGTTGTTGGTCGCTTTCATCGAGGACTGGAAGGCCTGCAAGTCGAAGGAGGAACGATCGATCATGCTGGAGTACGGTGTAATAGCCAGAAGGATATCAATAGGGTGCGCGGTGCTCGCCCAAGCAACTGTCATTACGTTCCTGTCTTCCAGAACTGCGGATATCATGAAACTGGACAGGAATGTCACCGATGCCGATCGTTTCTCCGTTTATCCTGCTTATTTTCCTTATGACATTCGGGAGAGTCCTGCCTTCGAGTTCACTTTAGCAGGACAGTACATAGCAGCTTGCTACACCGGTACTTGTTTCTCAGCCGTGGACAGTTTCGTGTCCATGCTGGTGCTTCACAATTGTGGACAACTGTCGACCCTACGTCACAATATGGAAAATATGTTCAACGGGAACGCAGAGAAACGAACCAAGGAAAAGTTTCATAGTCTACTGGTAGACATCGTCGAGAGACACGAGCACCTGAATTGGTTGGTTGGTTGTTTCACGTATCTCACCATACTGCGAACACATTCTTATTACTGCTGTTACGGTAGCTAAACTTGAGCAGTCGGATAGTTACTCGATCTAGATTTCAGTATCTGAATATGTTGAGTGTTCACCCAGTTTAGATACGAATATGTGAATATGTTGGGTATTCACTCCGATTAGGTACGAGTATCCGAATACAGCAGAGTATTTGGATACTCGTTCAATTTAAAACGGAAATATTAAAAATACATCGACTTCGAACAAGGAAATGCGCAAATTTCAGTACGCATGTCCGAGTACTTGTACTCACATGCACGTCTGGAATTGAAGTTTTTATTACGGTTAGTGTTGTGAG
Organism: Tiphia femorata; assembly: GCA_944319695.1. Taxonomy (NCBI): domain Eukaryota; kingdom Metazoa; phylum Arthropoda; class Insecta; order Hymenoptera; family Tiphiidae; genus Tiphia; species Tiphia femorata. Next base: position 12,588,385 of record OX090902.1, read on the forward strand.
CACTCGGGCACCGGATAGTAAAAATTGTAGACCAGCGTATAATTTTGAATTCTCTCATACTCTTATCTTATGGTGACTTTTGTGGCACAAAGAAGTTAAAATAGATTTTACACATTCGACAAGGTATGGCAGAACGATAGAAGATTGCTTCAATATGCAATTGCTCGCACAGATGTTGGCCAGCACAGTGCAGTTATGCTTTCAAGGATTTCAAGCATTCAGTGTAAGTGTGATCCTCGTAGCGTCGAGAAGGAAATTAAAGAACTTAAATGCTTTTACGATGAAACGCGCACCAGATTTTTTTTTAATAACTTTGTAGCTTCAGAAAAATCAAAAGCTGCGAAGAAAAATTTGCATCACGCAGCAGCGCGCGCTTTTTTATAGATACTGACGCAGGGCAAAGCCGAAGTACCGACGATTCAGGTTATCTTCATAGTCGTCTACTTGGGATTCATCATGGTGCACCTTTACCTTTATTGCTACGTCGGCGACATGCTCATTGTACAAGTAAGACTAATATCTCACTCAGTACGCTCAGTTAAGAACCGTATTTTTAAACTACGCTTTCGATCAGAGCTCGGAAATTGGTTACTCCGCGTACGAGGCTAAATGGTACAATGTACCACCCGTGCAGGCGAAAAATCTTTTGCTCGTCATGCTACGCTCCCGAACACCCCAGCGTTTAACGGCAGGAAAGTTCGGAACCTTTTCTCTAGAGCTGTTCAGTAATGTGAGTGAAAACCATTCTCCCGCTCGATAATAAAGAAAATTGAGTTTTGCCGGATGGAAAAGAATTAAAATTGAAAATTTCAGATACTAAAGACATCGTTGGGCTACCTCTCAGTTTTGTTGACCGTGGCAAATTAAATCCGATTATTTCATACGATGGTGATTAATTATGATGACGTTGTTAATCGTGTATGACTAGCATGTTCCAATTAAATGAGAAGTATTGAGTTAAACCAGTTTTGTAGAAAGTATGACAAACTTTTGCGATATCCAAAAAAGGTATTGTAATATCCAAAACTTTGACAGTTATGTCTCGATATCGGCGGTATTAGATTCGTATAAGATTTACAGTCGCGTGGGTAAGTAAGTTAACGACTAGCAGCGTGGAGATAAATAGAAGAAATGAGTAGGTTAATACGTTTAATGGGTTAAGTTCTTTATACGGGGCGTGCCACGGGAAACAGAAGATTTTCAAACGGATAGTACAAAGCAGGTAACGAGGGTAGAGGTTTGAGTAGGAGGGCACTTAACGCGCCAGACCATGCCATTTCATTGGTTTTGCAGAAGGAATTTATCGACTGCTGGAATTGAGAAAGAATACATTTACGCGTAAGAAAAAATAATGTGTCTGACTTTACCGTTTCCGCCGTTGCGCAAACTTGTTCGCCGTATGCCCGGCAGATGTGACTGCAACGCATTGCCTCATCGATCCAATGTATCAGCAAAGGGCTTATTATGAGCACAGAATTTAAACGAGTATAAATGAAGAAAATGGTGAAAAAATAAATTATTGTCATCTACCATATAATGGCGCATCTTTGCGGAAAAGAACTTCTCCCGTAATAAATGTGAATTTGAAATAAGTAATATTTATTCTGTGACGCCTTGCAAAATTCTTTTTTCAATCTCTTTACTGAGGAATTAATTTCTCTTGATATAAGAGAAAAAGATTAATTTGGGACACTCCACGACGAAAAGGCTTTCGAAAAAACTTAATATTCCAGGTTGACAAACCCCCAGGAGTCATGAAGTTCAAACACCCTCCGAAGACGCCTCAGTGCACCACGCCTACATCGACTCCACTACTTCTTGTCAGATTAAAATGCAAAACGAGTTTCCAAGTCGAGAGAAAGGCAGAATCGCCCGCAGCTAACATTTTACGTGCACGGAGCATGCGCCGTTCCGCTTATTGTTAGGCAGGGGAAAGGGCAGCTCTTGAAGACACCTGGGCAATAGTCGCGTAGGACACTGTGCGAGGATCGTATCGATGGACGCTGATCGAGGTTTTTTACAATTATCATTTGTGAATTGTCGTACGGAGAAACATTGCGAAACTCTCTGACAATGAGAATGATGAAACGAGTTGAAGTTCGAAGAAAGTTCTTTGTCCAGTAATCAATTGCTTACATAAACTAAATACAGTGTTTGGAACGCTTCTCCGCGCGTGTAGAACAAACCAAAGTAGATTCGTTTTACATTTTGGGACCGCACCCCTTACCAAACAATTAAAGAAACGTTATTTCGCTCGACGTCCGTCTGGTTTGCGCAATTTTTGGAGAGGCTTCGTGTATGATACAACAATCGTGCCTACTGTGCAATTTCCTCCGTAAGACGATCCACTATCCGTTTAATCAGAAACACTGTTTAAATTATTTAAATACAAGAACTTCTCGCATCCCACCACCCGTCTACTAGATATAAAATTTGTGATGGGGCTGAATCCCCTGAATCTTCGGATGCTGGGCGTCTGGCCTGATCCTCACGCAGCCACCGCAAAGGACTGCCTCTCCAACTGCCGCGTCGCCTTCGCAGGAATCTTTTTGATATGCTTCATATGTGTACCCCAGTCGGCCGACCTCTTAGTCATCTGGGGAAACGTAGAGCAAGTGACGGAGAACCTCGCGATGGCAAACATCAATGCGCTCACCACGTTCATGAAGTTGTTGATTTTTTGGCATCACCAAGAAGGTATGGGCCACCGGGTAACGCCTCCCAAACCAATTTTTTGAGAAAGCGAAATTTTGTAAATACACTTTGAGATTTCCCATTATCGAGAGAAATTCTTAGAAAACTTGAGTATTTAAAAGAAAATCCTGTAAATTCGTATTTTTATTTTTCCTTTCTTTATATGTTAATTTCAACTGAAAATCGTTGGTTATCTCGAAATATTTTTTTGCATTTGCACATATTACAAATTGCATGAAACATAGTAATAACCATTATCTCTGCAATATAAATAAAATATAAACAACGTACAAAATATAATCGACAGATTAAGTATAAAGAGCAGATTTACCTAACGCCTGTACTATTCGTTCGAATTTGACACTTTTTCTCTTGCCACATTTTGATCTTTCTTTGTAAAAATTAACTTTGTTGCTAATTAAATTACTTCTGTAATCAATCCTGAAATTCTCGAATAGTCAGCGGGACTCACCAATCTCAAAGTGCATAATTAATTATTAATTCACTAAACCCCCTATCTGGAGAACGTAAAATGATCAAGAAAACAAAATCCTTGCGAGTGATTCTCTCCTGAACGATTCCCTGATAATTAAAAGGAAGACCATCAACTGACGATAATCGTGATGGGGTTAAGCTATCAGGCTGTTGTTGGTCGCTTATATCGAAGACTGGAAGACTTGCAAGTCCAAGAAGGAACGATCGACGATGATGGACTACGGTATAATGGCCAGGAGGATATCGATAGCGTGCACGGTGCTGAGCCAAGGAACTATCGTCACGTTCCTGTATTCCAGAACTGCGGATATCATGAAACTGGACAGGAATGTCACCGATGCCGATCGTTTCTCCGTTTATCCTGCTTATTTTCCTTATGACATTCGGGAGAGTCCTGCCTTCGAGTTCACTTTAGCAGGACAGTACATAGCAGCTTGCTACACCGGTACCTGTTACGCAGCCGTAGACAGCTTCGTGTCCATGCTGGTGCTTCACAATTGTGGACAACTGTCGAACCTACGTCGGAATGTGGAGAGTATGTTCAACGATAATGCAGAACAAGAATCCAAGGAAAAGTTTCGCAGCGTGCTGGTCGATATCGTCCAGAGACACGAGCACCTAAATTGGTTCGTTATTTTATATGTTTGAAGTAAAGATTGTTGTCAATGCTAAGATTTTGTCAATGCTCCCGTGGATTTCCTTTCTCTATTACTTTTATTGCTTGAAAAAGTTAAAATAACTTTAATACATCGAACAAGGTACAGCAGAACAATCGAAGATTGCTTCAACATGCAATTGCTGGCACAGATGTTGGCCAGTACGATGCAGTTGTGCTTTCAAGCGTTTCAAGCATTCAGTGTAAGTCACTTCGCGAAACAAGTGAATGAAATACAGCGTCCTTGCGGTAGAACGCAAGCCAAGATTTTTTTTTAATAATTTTGGTAGCGTCAGAGAAATCGAAGGCTGCGAAGAAAAAATTGCTTTACAGAACAACGCACGCTCCTTATAGATACTGAAACAGGGGACAGCCGAAGTGCCCACGATTCAAGTCGTCTTCATAGTGGTCTACTTGGGATTCATCACGACGGACCTTTATCTTTACTGCTACATAGGCGACATGCTGATTGTTCAGGTTAGACTCACCTTGCATTACGATCAGTTAGGAACGTTCTTTTTTTAAAAACACTTTCATTAAAACAATCTCTGATCAGAGTTCGGAAATTGGTTACTCTGCGTACGATGCTAAATGGTACAACGTACCACCCGTGGAAGCGAGAAGTCTTTTGATCCTCATGCAACGCTCCAAAACACCGCAGCGTTTAACAGCCGGCAAATTCGCAACCTTTTCGTTAGAGCTATTTAGTAATGTGAGTGAAAACGATCCACAAACTCCACGATTAAAGATTAAAGTATTTTGTCGAAGGGAAAAGGATTAATATTGAAATTTCAGATATTAAAGACATCATTGGGCTACCTCTCCGTTTTGTTGACCGTGGCAAAGTAAAACCGATTATTTCATAGGATGATGAATCATTATAAGATGGCGTTATTTCTGTATAACTAGGATCTTCGAATTAAAGATTATAAATGTATACGATAACATTTGTTGAATTCATTGAAGAAATTGCTTCATTTTCGTCGTAGAGTTGTTTACCACACGAAAAAATTTCAACGCGTTGCTATTTATTTGCCCGGTATTACCGACTGCAGAACTGTCAGCTGAATGTTAAATGCCTCAGAGGGTATCTACGTACGTAGTAGAAGCGAAGAAACATTTATCACGAAGGCACCTGTTTCATGCGCAACACAAATGAAAATACGGCTCTACACGCGGTTCGAGTCTGAAACTAACATTCTACGTGTATGGAGCATGCGCCGTCTTCCTTACACGGAGGATGGGGCAGCTCTTGAGGACACCTGAACAATAGTCGCATCGTTTCTTACGCGAAGATCGCATCGATGGACGTTGATCAAGGTTTATATAATCTTCATTCGCGAATTGTCCTATAGAGGAATATTTCGGAATGAGAAAGAAAGTTGACACCTGAAAAATGTTCTTCATACACGATTCAATTACTTGTGGATTTTACCGGTAAACCGAATGCAGTGTTTGGAACGTTTCTACTAGCTACCGCTTGAACGGAAAAGACGGCAAAATCGGCGCCGCGATTAGAAGAAAATCTTATTTCGGTCACAGCCGTAGCCGTCTGCTCTCCGTAATTGTTTCGTGGTGTCCTTGTCTGACAAAACATTCGTGCTTACTGTGCAATTTCCTCTGTAGGACGATACACAATCTCCTCTCTAATCAAAAAATCTGTCTAAATTCCTAAAATGCAAGAAGTCCTCGAAACCGGATACTTATCTCTTATTGTTAGATATAAAATTCGTGATGGGACTAAATCCCATGATTCTGTGGGCGCTGGGCGTGTGGCCTAATCCTACCGCGCCCACTGCTAGCGATTTCTCGTCCAACTGTCGTGTCAGCATCATAGGATTGCTCCTGTTGAGTTTCATCTGCATACCTCAGACGTCCAATCTTTTCGTCATCTGGGGAAACGTCGATCAAATGGCAGAGAACCTGGCAATGGCAAACATCACGGTGATAACCGCGCTCGTCAAGCTAACGATCCTTTGGTATAACAAAGAAGGTATGTAACATCGACTTGTATAAGCAATCAGATGTGACTAAGCCAGTCATAAAAAAAAAGCAAAGTTTTTGAATTATGTTGCCAGATTTCGTTAATTATGTTTTAGAATTTCTGATCGTCGAGAATGATTCTTAACCCTTTCAGCTCTATGAACGCATGTATGCGGTCTCACACAACCATTCAATTTAGGCTATGAACGCATATATGCGTTCTCACACAACCATTCAATTTAGGTTATAAACACATATAGGTGATTGATGCTTGTAAGCTTAGAGATATAAAAAGATAATGCGTTTAAGTATGCTTTTGTGCAATGAAATTTCAAAGTTGCCCAGCCCAACATGGGCGTTGTCGTAAAAAGTGGGCAGTCCACAACACAAGCTTAACTTCAGACAGCTCAGAGCTGCAAGGGTTAAGTCGAGATCCCACAGCACGTAGTGGCTGGCCGAGCAATAGGGAAAAACGCCGAGCCAGAATGAGCGCGCACCGTGTGACCGAAGTGGCTCGTGATTGCGCGTGGCTCCTCCCCTACTCCATTTTGCTCTTTCTTTATAAAAACTATTAATGTTTCGTAAGTAAGCAACCTCTGTCGCCAATTTTAACATTGTGAAACGGAGAAAGGAGACACACAAATTTCCGGTGTATAACAAATTTTTTATTAACTTCCACACACTGCGAAAGAAAAATAATCGGGAAAACACAGACGTTGCGTGTGATCGTCTCTTAATCGGCCCCTTGGTAATTCAAAGGGGTTTCACCATCTGATGTTAATCGTAATGGGATTAAGCCCTCAGACTGTTGTTGGTCGCTTATATCGAGGACTGGAAAGGCTGCAAGACCAAGGAGGACCGATCGATGATGATGCAGTACGGTATAATAACCAGAAGGATATCAATAGGATGTACGGTACTGTGCCAAGCAACTGTCCTTACGTTCTTGACTTCGAGGACAGTGGAAATCTTAAAACAGGACAGGAACGTCACCACTGCTGATCGTTTCGCTCTTTATCCAGCCTATTTTCCATACGACATTCGCCAGAGTCCTGCATTCGAGTTCACTTTAGCAGGACAGTACATAGCAGGTAGCTACACCGGTACTTGTTTCTCAGCCATAGACAGCTTCGTGTCCATGCTGGTGTTGCACAATTGTGGACAACTGTCTAACCTGCGTCACAATCTGGAGAATATGTTCAACGATAATACAGAAAAACAGTCGAAAGAGGAGTTCCACAGTCAGCTCGTCAATATCGTCGAGAGACACGAGCACCTAAATTGGTTAGTTCCTTGATATGTTTCAGGTAGAGACGTTATTATTGTTAAGGTAAATGTTACGAGTACCCGAACTTCAGCAGTCGGACAGTTATTCAACCTAGATTTCATTTGTCTGAATATATTTGAGTGCGCACTGTGTTTAGACATGTGTATCCGAATATACCCAAATATCTGGGTACTTCTTCAACTGAAGGGACAACGGAACTCGAGAGATATTAGCTTGTCAACCATTCTGAATAGCGGAAATTACAGAATTTTTGCCGCGTGCACGTATATTACGTTAGTTTGCACCGAGTCGCTCACACACAGAGAAAGTGACGTGTACCGCGTAGTGCAAACTCTACTTCGTAGTATAAGTTTCAATACCTCGATGGATTGTTTTTTTATGATTTTATGACTCGATAAAGTTAAACTAAGTTTCACACATTTAACAAGGTATGCCAGAACGGTCGAAGATTGCTTCAATATGCAATTGCTCGCGCAGATGTTGGCCAGTACGGTGCAGTTGTGCTTTCAAGGATTTGCAGCATTCAGTGTGAGTGAGATCTCTAAATGCCTTTGCGATAAAACGCGTTTAAGATTTTCTTTTTTTATTATTTTGTAATGTCAGCAAAATCGAATGCTGCGAAAAAAAATTTGTTTTACAGAACAGCGCACGCTCGTTGTAGATACTGAAGCAGGGGAAAGCGGACGTGCCGATGATTCACATTATCTTCACTGTGCTGTACTTCGGATACACCATGGTGCACCTGTATCTTTATTGCTACGTCGGCGACATGCTCATTGTTCAGGTAACTCTGTGTCGCATTATGTTCAGTTATGTTTTTTAAAATACAGTTTCTTTAACCGAATTTTCGAGCAGAGCTCGGAAATTGGTTACTCTGCGTACGAGGCTAAATGGTACAACGTACCACCTGTGCAAGCGAAAAATCTTTTGCTCCTCATGCTACGCTCCAGAACACCGCAACGTTTAACGGCCGGCAAATTCGGAATCTTTTCTCTAGAGATGTTCAGTAGTGTAAGTGAAAATAATTCCCTGCCCGATAAAGAAGCAAATTTTGCTGAAATGAAAAAAATTAAAATTGTAAATTACAGATATTAAAGACAGCACTGGGCTATCTCTCCGTTCTATTGACCGTGGCAAAGTAAAAAAAAGAATCGAGAACTTCATACGATGATGAACATATTATGATGACATTATTCTTGTATGACTAGCAAATTCAGATTAAATATTATAAATATTTAGGGCAGTATATGTTGAATCCTTTGAGAAAATTACTTAATTTTCGTCTTAAAGAGATTGCCCCGCAAAAATTTCAACGCTGCTCTTTATTTGTCCGATATTACCAACTGCAGACCTGTCAGCTGAATTTCAAATTCTTCAGGGGGTAACTACATAGGTAGTACAACCGAGGCAGCATTTATCACAAGGCACCTGTTTCATGCGCATTAGAAATAGAAATACGGCTCTGCACGCGGTTCGAGTCTGAAGTATCGATTGAAATTCACGAAGTCATTAAAACATCCCTACTCACTCCCCTGCGCATTAACATTTATCCAGAGTGAATGTACTACATAACAAGTAGGGGGTAAACCCTCTGCGCTTTCGCTTCGCTCAAGCGCCAACCCCCCAGATCGACTTTGCTCTCGCTTCGCGCTCGCCCACGAATTTCAAACCGTTTCGAAATTGTTGAAAATTCAAGTATTGAGATATTAAACTATGCTACAGAGTCCTCTGCAGCACATTCTAGATACTGAAACAAGGACGAGGAGCGTCCGGCTTCGAGCTGTTATTCACAATAGTTCATCTCGCCTTCATTATGATAAACTTGTACCTCTATTGTTATGTGGGTGAAATACTGATCGTTCAGGTAAGTGTCTATACAGGGTGTCTCAGACCACCCATACAATCTCTCGCGGGGACATAGAGCGGCTTGCGCTGAACATAAAAGTCCTGTACCGTTTTGCGATAATAGCAATATTTATTGAGTTATTAATTGTTAAAGATCAAAGGAAAGGGCGTCCGCCAAAATAGCAGCGGGAGAAGCGATGGAGTCTCTGCGAGCTGTAGGACAGCCAAGTTTACCAACAAACAAATGCGGGGTGCGGTAAGGGGAAGAATAACGAAAAAGAAGCCGGCCGTGCAGCGGTGTCTCAGCCTTCCCCTTACCGCGTCCCGCGTTTGTTTGTAGGTAAACTGGGCCGTCCTACAGCTCGCAGAAGCACCAGCGCTCCCCCCGCTGCTATTTTGGCGGACGCCCTTTCCTTTGATCTTTAACAATTAATAACTCGATAAATATTGCGAATATTGAATAATGGTCCAGGACTTTTGGGTTTATATTAAGCCGCTCTACGTCCCCACGAGAGATTGTATGGGTGGTCTGAGACACCCTGTATAAAGCACTGCTTTTTAAATATATCACGAAAAAAAGATTTCTTCAGAGTTCGAAATAGGCTACTCAGCGTACAAGGCAAAATGGTACAACGTGTGTCCACAACAATCCAAGACACTTTTGTTTCTCATGTTTCGTTCTACGTCCCCGCTTCGCCTGCCCGCAGGAAAATTCGGCATCTTTTCCCTAGAACTATTCAGCAGCGTGAGTTATAATTATGACGAATTCAGCCTGTTAACTGTTTTCGAGCATACTCCTATCAGAAAAAAGAACCCTTTGGCTATTTCCGTGTTACGTTACGATGGAAGTTGAAATTTATTCGAAAAAGACATTTAAACGTTTTCGAGAGAACAATTTAAATGTCAGAGTTCTTGACCGGTTTCACCTATTCAATTCTTCCTTTTTGTTTAAATAAAGAAGTATGTACATTTAAATTACCCTAATGATTAAATTAGGGTAAGTATAGTTCGATAGTTCCAAAAAATTATCTCAAATTTCGTTAAAATTTAATTCAATCTTACGCCACCCGCACATAATCTATGCTTGATCGGTATGTTCGTCAGTCCCTCGTGTATGTTACACAGTTAACAAATTGCCAAATAACAAAAGGTGTGCGCGTTCTGTAAATTTTCGTTTTCGTGGTTGTAGGTATTAAAAACAGCGATGGGATACCTGTCGGTTTTACTAACGGTGGCAAAATGAAAATTGGGAATTGTTAACTTAATATTTAGAACTGTACATTATTAAAATAATGATGCACAGGGTTAACGCAACAGTAAATATACTACACCCTGATTCAATGCTCTGTGAAATAAAGCACCTAACCATCAGTTGTGGATCTTCTAATTTTACGGAAGGAATTTACCGGCTGTTGGAATTGAGAGACAATACTGTCGTGTGCAGAAGAAAATAAAGTGTGTGACTTTACCATTTCTCCTGTTACAGAAAGTTGTTCGCTGTATGCACGGTAGGTGCGACAGTAATAAATCGTCTGATCGATACGAGATGCGAAGCATTTTAACAGCGGGCTTATTGTAGAAGCTGAATTTAATTATTCTTATCTTAATAATAAAACTCGGACGAAAATAATTTCTCTATTGACAAGTCAGCTCTTTTTGCCGACTATACTCATTATGCCTAAGAAGTAGTTAGAATTTGGTACATATACTTAAGTTAATTAAAGAAGATAAATGTTAATAATCGAATTAAAAAATAGAACAGATTTTACTACAACTTAATTCTATATTATAACAATCCGCAGTACTCTATGTGTGACGAGTATGTTCTCCACTTTTCCAAGAAGTCGCAACAGCTAACTGGTTAGGGTTTATTGCAAATAAGTCATATTTTCACGCAGTATAAGAAAAAAAGTGGGCTCATTTGTTGCAAAAAAATATGATTAGCTTTAATAAACTTTATGGAAGTTCAGTTCGACATAACTTCAATCCACGTGGTTCTAAAGAGAGAAATAGGTGGGGAGAGGAGTCTTACTTCTCCACATTTGCAGAGCATGCGTCGTCATCTTTAGGAGTGGGAGGACTTTTCAGAACTGTGGGAGACGTCGAGGCAGTAGTTGAACGGATCGTTAAAAGGAAACCACGGAAGAATGGATAAAGGTAGATTTTTTCGCGTAATCCTATTAGTTTGCGGAGCCCCTAAAATGATAAAAAACGTAAAGTGAATTTCCTATTTCAAATGAAAAACACGTTACTGGTATAGACGCAAAATTTGCACTGGGGTGGAACGCCCATCATTTGGGTATGCTCGGCGTCTGGCCTGATCCGTTGCGAAAGAATCCAAAGGATCCTTCTTCCACGTGCCGGAGCATCATCGCGGCAATCTGTATACTTCTCTTCATTTCCGTACCTCAAACGGCAAATCTTTTCTTGATCGGAGGAGACCTCGAGCGCATCACGGAGAACCTCGCGATGGCCAACATACCGGCCCTGACTGCGTTGGCAAAACTTATGTTCCTCTGGTACCACAAGGGAGGTAGGTTATATTAGTGCGAGAAAAAATTGAATGTAATGTGTGGAGCTAGAAAGCAGACTGCCAGAAGGAATGTGGGTCTATTTGCTCAGAATGTCACGATGGTATGCCTTATCACAGGCACGGTGAAACGGTCGTACATACTAATCGGATTGTTGTTTAAATCGAATAATGGTTTTCGTCAAGTATTAAAAGTGGTAATTAGACCAAGCGTGCTGAGTACTCGTGCAGCTACGCTCTCTCGATAGGCATCTTTGCGGCTGTGTACACTACCGGACACGCTCTTTCACGTGAAAAAGTGAGCTTTCGTCAGCATTACGTGGCTTCGATCAACTGAGACAATTTTCTCCAGCTCAGATTTTTCGAGTATACATACATATTTACGTATCCGTGTGCATCAAATGTAAATCCGGATTATTTTCAATTTACTTAGTGCAAAGGTTTCGCGAAAAATGTTGCCATAATGAGAAACAATGTTTAAAAAATGAAAAAATGTAACTTCATAAATATTTACCAGGCCAGGTTGTGTAACGGAAAGTAGAAATCTTTCAGAAAAGAAAGAAACATTGTGTTGATTCTTTTTTTTTTAAATGCGGATCCTTGGAATTTAAAGAAAAACCTTAACGTAAGAGCACGCTCATTGCAAGTCCTCAGGCTACTTTTACTCTCCTATATCGACGACTGGAAGGCCGACGTGACCAGTGAACAAAGATCGGTCATGCTGGAGAATGGTCTGCTGGGCCGCAGAATATCCATCGGTTGTACGCTACTCTCGCAAACAACTGCCGCCGCTTTTTTTGGTTTTCGAATAGTCGCAGTTTTAGAAATTGAGAAGAATGTGACCAATGCTGATCGTCTCTCCATCTTCCCTGGTCATTTTTTCTGGAGCGTGCGAACCAGTCCCGGCTTCGAGCTAACCATTGCCGCACAAGTTATCTCAGCTTGTTACGCTACTGCGTGCTTCACAGCTGTGGATAGTTTCCTGTCCATGTTAGTCCTTCATAACTGCGGACAACTTTCTGCCCTACGTCAAACCATCGAGAAAATGTTCGACAACGACAACAAACAGCGCGCGGAGTGTCGGAAGCAGTTGTGCATGATCGTGGAACGACACGAGCATCTCAATTGGTTGGTGTTAATATTCCTTTTTGGTGATTCTTAATTAGACTGCACCGTTCTTCAAGGTGGTGGCACATTGTGTTGATGGTTCGTGTTTATGCACGTAATTGCGTGTCTTGAATGATTAAATGTGAAACAGATAATGAACCATATATTTTCAAGAGGATTCCTAGCGTGGTTGGTTCAATATTTCGACGTCAGATTACATCAAACGCCTGCTAATACGGCAATAACCGAATATCATCGGAAGAAAAGTATTGTCTGTGGATGATGAAGTAATAAAAAAGAATCGGATACGTTAGACCGTATGATCAGTTATAACAATAATCAGTTATAATATAGAAATCAATATGTGAAAACAACAGTGTGGAATGATATAGGAAGTAAATTACGATTTTCAGGCAGATAAGTTAATTTACCACGTTGTAACGCGCATTTCGTTGTAAACACGAAACATCAGCGCATCGTACCGCCTCGTTTAGAGGAACGTTTAACCACATCTTAATTTTCCCAGCGAGTGGTTAAATTGTTACTTTAAAAAAGGATTTGTTCGTCCTCCGCTGTGTACGAAATAACCGAAGAATCAATCCTGAATTCACTCGAAGGTTCGGTAACACCATCGAGGATTGCTTCAACGTACAGTTGTTGACTCAAATGGTAACTACGACGATTCAGCTGTGCTTTCAAGGATTCCAAGCATTCACTGTAAGTCCGTGATGTGAAAAGACAAAATCATATTTACCAAATCAGTTTAAAACTGTCTTAGATTCTGACACACAAAGCTGAAGATTCATCCGCGTTTCAGACGGTATGGACATTATCATTCATTGGATTCACCATAGTGCACTTGTTCATCTATTGTTATGTGGGTGAAATGCTTATAGACGAGGTATTTATCACACTGTACGATAATACTAAAAGCACGTGTAACACTAACAATTCGAAGACAATCTTTACAAAATGAAACGAGAAATTATTGATTCGTAAAAAAAATTATATACATTTTAGAGTTCCGAATTAGGTTACTCAGCGTATATAACCAAATGGTACAACATGCCACCCGCGGAAACACGCACCTTGATAATGCTGATGTTTCGATCCACTACACTACTTCGACTGACCGCAGGAAAGTTTGCAACATTCTCATTCGAGCTGTTTAGTAAGGTAAGAATGAATATATGTATGTATTTCTCTTAAATGTTTTTCATCCAGTTTCTCTTCAACACCCTTACCTATGTCTCTTACTATCTTTATTTTTGCGTACACAGCAGAATTTTTGTTTTCATAATTTCAGATTTTAAAAACATCGTTGGGATATCTTTCGGTATTGTTAACCGTTTCATCCTAACTCGATACCTCGATCCGCCGAGCGATGAGTAGTCCTTGTTAGAAATAATTATGTCAATTGTTGTTATTCCTCTAACATAGTTAGAAACCTCCAACTAGAAATTATATAAGTATGGTTACTCTAACGTCCAATTGGTTTGATCGAATTTCACAAACCTTTATTTTATCAGCGGTTGGTATCAATGTTGGCTTCATTAACCCCGTGTGTCTATAATTGTGGTACCTCAGTAATTTTAGTAAGATTTTTACAGATTTTGTTATGCAAACTTCTACTTTTGGGGATGGACATTTTTAAGATCTAAAATCTCATCAAGATAGTATGAAATAATACAAATACTTGTATTCTTTTGCGCCATTCTGTAGCACTATTCATATGTAAATATCCGGGTACCATAATTATAGACGCGCAAACCAATTTTTGGTTATAGAAACAGGGGTTTAATGATTGAGAGCACTTACCGACCGATAGTAGATAAATATACAACACAATAAGTCATTATTCCGTGAAATAAACCACGTACGAAACATTCGCAGATGGTTTAATTCTGTGAAATGAATTTACCGACTGTTGGAACTAAGAAGCAATATAGCCGCGTGCAGAAGAAAATAATGTGTATGACTTTACCGTTTCCGGAGTTGCACAAAGTTGTTCGTCGTATGCACGATAGATGCAACTGTAATGAACTGCCTCATCGATCCGACGTATTGGCAGAGAGCTTATTGTGAGAGCGGAATTCAAATAAGTATAAATTAAGTAAATTATCAAAAATTGAATTATCCTTATCTTCCAGTTAATAACGAATCTTTGAGGAGGAGAATCCCTCCAATAATAAATGTGAATTGCAAAATAAGTAATACTATATGCGGGGACCTATAAAATTCCTTTTTCTACCTCTTATTGTTAGCTGTGGAAATAATTTGTCTTGACATAAAAAAAAAATTAGTTTGGAAAACTCCACGATGAATAGACTTCCGAAGAAAAGTTCCAGTTCCAAGGTGATCTACAAACCCCAAGACCTCATGAAGTTCATAATCCCGCCGAAGACGTATCAGTCAGTGCGCCACGCCTACATCAAGCCTACTGTTTCTCGTCAGAATAAAATGCAAATCGAGTTTCCAAGACAAGAGGAAAGAAGAATCGCCCGAAGCTAACATTCTACGTGCACGGAGCATGCGTCATTCTGTTTAGACAGGGGGAAAGTACGGCTCTCGAGGGTAGTTCAACAATAGTCGCATCGTTCGCTATACGAGAATCGTATCCATGGACGCTGATCGAGGTTTTTTACAATTATCATTTGTGAATTGTTGTACGGAGAAACATTGCGAAACTCTCTGACAATGAGAATGATGAAACGAGTTGAAGCTCGAAGAAAGTTCTTTGTCCAGTAATCAATTACTTACATAAACTAAATACAGTGTTTGGAACGCTTCTCCGCGCGTGTAGAACAAACCAAAGTAGATTCGTTTTGCATTTTGGGACCGCACCCCTTACCAAACAATTAAAGAAACATTATTTCGCTCGACGTCCGTCTGGTTTCCGCAATTTTTGGAGAGGCTTCGTGCATGATACAACAATCGTGCCTACTGTGCAATTTCCTCCGTAAGACGATCCACTATCCGTTTAATCAGAAACACTGTTTAAATTATTAAATACAAGAACTTCTCGAATCCCACCACCCGTCTACTAGATATAAAATTTGTGATGGGGCTGAATCCCCTGAATCTTCGGATGCTCGGCGTCTGGCCTGATCCTCACGCAGCCACCGCAAAGGACTGCCTCTCCAACTGCCGCGTCGCCTTCGCAGGAATCTTTTTGATATGCTTCATATGTGTACCCCAGTCGGCCGACCTCTTAGTCATCTGGGGAAATGTAGAGCAAGTGACGGAGAACCTCGCGATGGCAAACATCAATGCGCTCACCACGTTCATGAAGTTGTTGATTCTTTGGCATCACCAAGAAGGTATGGGCCACCGGGTAACGCCTCCCAAACAAATTTTTTGAGAAAGCGAAATTTTGTAAATACACTTTGAGATTTCCCATTATCGAGAGAAATTCTTAGAAAACTTGAGTATTTAAAAGAAAATCCTGTAAATTCGTATTTCTATTTTTCCTTTCTTTACATGTTAATTTCAACTGAAAATCGTTGGTTATCTCGAAATATTTTTTTGCATTTGCACATATTACAAATTGCATGAAACATAGTAATAACCATTATCTCTGCAATATAAATAAAATATAAACAACGTACAAAATATAATCGACAGATTAAGTATAAAGAGCAGATTTACCTAACGCCTGTACTATTCGTTCGAATTTGACACTTTTTCTCTTGCCACATTTTGATCTTTCTTTGTAAAAATTAACTTTGTTGCTAATTAAATTACTTCTGTAATCAATCCTGAAATTCTCGAATAATCAGCGGGACTCACCAATCTCAAAGTGCATAATTAATTATTAATTCACTAAACCCCCTATCTGGAGAACGTAAAATGATCAAGAAAACAAAATCCTTGCGAGTGATTTTCTCCTGAACGATCCCCTGATAATTAAAAGGAAGACCATCAACTGACGATAATCGTGATGGGGTTAAGCTATCAGGCTGTTGTTGGTTGCTTATATCGAAGACTGGAAGACTTGCAAGTCCAAGGAGGAACGATCGACGATGATGGAGTACGGTATAATGGCCAGGAGGATATCGATATCGTGCACGGTGCTGAGCCAAGGAACTATCGTCGCGTTCCTGTATTCCAGGACCGCAGAAATCATGATGCTGGACAGGAATGTCACCAATGTTGATCGCTTCTCCGTTTTTCCCGCCTATTTTCCCTACGACGTTCGAGAGAGTCCTGCATTCGAGTTCACTTTAGCAGGACAGTACATCGCAACTTTCTACACCGGTACCTGTTTCTCAGCCATAGACAGCTTCGTGTCCATGCTGGTGCTTCACAATTGTGGACAACTGTTTAACCTGCGTCACAATCTGGAGAATATGTTCAACGATAATATAGAAAAACAGTCGAAAGAGGAGTTCCACAGTCAGCTCGTCAATATCGTCGAGAGACACGAGCACCTAAATTGGTTAGTTCTTTGATATGTTTCAGGTAGAGATGTTATTATTGTTAAGGTAAATGTTACGAGTACCCGAACTTCAGCAGTCGAACTTCAACCTAGATTTCATTTGTCTGAATATATTTGAACTGTGTTTAGACATGTGTATCCGAATATACCCAAATATCTGGGTACTTCTTCAACTGAAGGGACAACGGAACTCGAGAGATATTAGCTTGTCAACCATTCTTAATAGCGGAAATTACAGAATTTTTGCCGCGTGCACGTATATTACGTTAGTTTGCACCGAGTCGCTCACACACAGAGAAAGTGACGTGACCGCGTAGTGCAAACTCTACTTCGTAGTATAAGTTTCAATACCTCGATGGATTGTTTTTTTATGATTTTATGACTCGATAAAGTTAAACTAAGTTTCACACATTTAACAAGGTATGCCAGAACGGTCGAAGATTGCTTCAATATGCAATTGCTCGCGCAGATGTTGGCCAGTACGGTGCAGTTGTGCTTTCAAGGATTTGCAGTATTCAGTGTGAGTGAGATCTCTAAATGCCTTTGCGATAAAACGCGTTTAAGATTTTCTTTTTTTATTATTTTGTAATGTCAGCAAAATCGAATGCTGCGAAAAAAAATTTGTTTTACAGAACAGCGCACGCTCGTTGTAGATACTGAAGCAGGGGAAAGCGGACGTGCCGATGATTCACATTATCTTCACTGTGCTGTACTTCGGATACACCATGGTGCACCTGTATCTTTATTGCTACGTCGGCGACATGCTCATTGTTCAGGTAACTCTGTGTCGCATTATGTTCAGTTATGTTTTTTAAAACACAGTTTCTTTAACCGAATTTTCGAGCAGAGCTCGGAAATTGGTTACTCTGCGTACGAGGCTAAATGGTACAACGTACCACCTGTGCAAGCGAAAAATCTTTTGCTCCTCATGCTACGCTCCAGAACACCGCAACGTTTAACGGCCGGCAAATTCGGAATCTTTTCTCTAGAGATGTTCAGTAGTGTAAGTGAAAATAATTCCCCGCCCGATAAAGAAGCAAATTTTGCTGAAGTGAAAAAAAATAAAATTGTAAATTACAGATATTAAAGACAGCACTGGGCTATCTCTCCGTTCTATTGACCGTGGCAAAGTAAAAAAAAGAATCGAGAACTTCATACGATGATGAACCATTATGATGACATTATTCTTGTATGACTAGCAAATTCAAATTAAAAATTATAAATATTTAGGGCAGTATATGTTGAATCCTTTGAGAAAATTACTTAATTTGCGTCTTAAAGAGATTGCCCCGCAAAAATTTCAACGCTGCTTTTTATTTGTCCGATATTACCGACTGCAACACCAGTCAGCTGAATTTCAAATTCTTCAGGGGGTAACTACATAGGTAGTACAACCGAGGCAGCATTTATCACAAGGCACCTGTTTCATGCGCATTAGAAATGGAAATACGGCTCTGCACGCGGTTCGAGTCTGAAGTATCGATTGAAATTCACGAAGTCATTATAACATCCCTACTCACTCCCCTGCGCATTAACATTTATCCAGAGTGAATTTACTACATAACAAAAAGTGATTCCGGTACCGAATTAAAAAAAATACATTTATGGAACATGTGTCGTGCTCTTTAGGGATGGGACGCTTTAAAACTCGCAGACGTCGCAGCAGTAGTTGAACGATTCTTTAAGGGGGGAAATACATGTAAACGCACGTTTTTTCAAGAATTGATTGCAGACAACTCGTGGGATGTATAAAAATGAATTAAAGTGTATTTAATAGAACAGGTTTTAGTAAATTTCCCCAAATTTTTTCATCAAAAAATAGTTCGAAATGGCGGCGTTACAGCTGCTCGAAGTCAGGACCTACTTTTTGCGCCGTGCAGCCTAGCGATCTCAAATCTTGTCTAAACTTAAAAAACCGAATTTTTTTGGTTAAAATATGTAAATACGCTTTGCATGACGGAGAGAAAAATAATTTTTTTTTTTTTCCGAAAATTAGGGAGCATTTTAAAAAAAAAACATTTTTTCCCATAAAGAATTGGTCAAAAATCGTGTTCACAATTAAAAAAAAAAAAAAGCGGAACGTCATGCAACAGCCAATAAGTTAAAGAGTATTTCTGCCAAGTTTGATCTAAATCCGTGAAAAACTCGCTGAGTTACATTGCACGGCGCGCGAAAATACGTGTTTCGAGAAAAACTCGTTTAAAGTTTTTGATACGAAAAAATAGTGTTTAGTCGGCCTAACATAATATAATGCTTAGTCTGCTCTGCCAGGCCCGTACATTATACCTTCTTCTTCAGCCATTTCGTCCATTTGAGCTGCCATCTCCTTTTTTTTAGCTCTCCTGGCCTCTGTCGCGTTCGGTGTTCGTTCACTGTTCGTTCGCTCAGTGTAGACGCGGTTTTACATGCACTACGCATGACATAGATAAACACAGAGTTCGAATTTGAATTCCGCATTTCGTAAGCATATTCTACAGATAATAAACTAATTTTTTAAGCAAAAAAAAAAAAAATTGTCAAAACATTTCGATTTACATGTATTTCCCCCCTTAAAAGCAACCGACGTAACAATTGGCATACTTTCTGCGTAATAAATAAGTAATATGTTTGTGCGAGGGCCAGTAGAAATTCCATTCTCCACCTCTTAACCGGGGAAATTATTCGAGTTAACGTCTCGAAAAACTTTAATTTTGGAAACTCAACGCGATAACAATTTTCTTCGGGTAAATGAGATGTATATTTTTGCAATGATGAAATATTTCGTCCTGCCAAGTTAACCCTTTGAGTGGCAGAGATTTTTTCCCATACATATTTGCTATGCGTGCAGGAGTGTGACGGCGCTCCTCGGCATTCAAAGGCTTATTAGAGGAAAAAAAAAACCATAATTACGCCAGGATATTACGAAAAAGAAAGGATATGTGAAGACAGAGTTTCCAAGAAAATCGCAGTGCCATGTTGATCTATGTACAAGATGCAAGAACTCGTGAACTCGTCTCCCTCCGAAGCGAGTAGGGCGGGGTCAGTGCGCCACGCCCACATCGAACATACTGTTTCTCGTCAGATTAAAATGCAAGTCGAGTTTCCAAGTCAAGAGAAAGGAAGAATCGCTCGAAGCTAACATACTACGTGCGCGGAGCATGCGCGTCCTGCTTAGACAGGGGAAAGGGCAGTTCTTGAAAATACCTGGACAATAGTCGCATCGTTCCTTACACGAAGATCGCATCGATGGACGTTGATCAAGGTTTATATAATCTTCATTCGCGAATTGTTCTATGGAGGAATATTGCGGAAGGAGAAACAAAGTTGACACCTGAATAAAGTTTTTCGCGCACCATTCAATTACATGCGAATTATACCAATAAACTGAATACAGTGTTTAGAACGTTTCTGCTAGCGTGTTGCACAAACGAGGGCAGATTTGTTTCACATTTTGTAACGGCCTCCCTTACAGCAAACTTTTAGTTTGGGCGGCGACGATCTGTAGAAGTGGTAGTATCAACACACCTTTGTAAAATATAATAACTTTCAGTAGGATTCAGAAGCAACGTACTGAAATTTTCTGTTATCAAATTCTCTTTGCTCTTGCACGGTGTTTTCTAACTGATCGTCTCTCGAAGGTCGCCTATTTACCGCTCCCCATCCCACTTTCTTCTGTTCACACTTAGTGTACTTGTGCATTGGTTACGTCATTTCCACGCTCCAAACGGAAGGTGAAAATTTGAAATGAAGTTGTCACCGCGTCGTGCGAGCTATTTTCTCTTTACACATTTCATTCTAAATACCCGTAGCGCACTCACTGCCAACTGCTCGTTACCGCCCGAACGGAACAGATAGCAAAATCGGCGTCGCAATTTACGCGTTAAAATAAATTTTATTTCGTTTAAAGACCGATTCCTCTTCGTAATTGTTTCGTGGTGCCCTTGTCTGACACAACATTCGCGCTTACTGTGCAATTTCCTCCGTAGGACGATACACAATCTCTCTAATCAAAAAATCTGTCTAAATTCCTAAAATGCAAGAAGTTCTCGAAACCGGATACTTATCTCTTAGATATTAAATTCGTGATGGGACTGAATCCCACGATTATGTGGGGACTGGGCCTGTGGCCTAATCCTGACACGTCCACTGCTAGTGACTTATCGTCCAACTGCCGTGCGAGCATCGTAGGCTTGCTCCTGATGGGTTTCATGTGCGTACCTCAGACGATCAATCTTTTCGTCATCTGGGGAAACGTCGATCAAATGGCAGAGAACCTGGCAGTGGTAAACATCACGACGATAACCGCGCTCTTCAAGCTGGCGTTCGTTTGGTATAACAAAGAAGGTATGTAACGTCGATTTGTATAAGCCATCAGGTATGACTAAGACATTCATAAAAGACAGGAAGTCTTTCAATTTTCTTTCCGGATTTCGTTAATTATTATATCTTCGAATTTCCCACCCTCGAGAATAATTCTTAAGCCAAGGTTCCACGGCACATAGTGGCTCACCGAGCGATAGTGTGCAACGCGTGTGAGTCGGACCGAGGATGCTCGTGGTTGCGTGTAGCTCCTCCCCTACCCCATTTTGTTATTTCTTTGTAAAAACTAATATCTTTCGTAAGTAAGCAACCTCTGTCCCCGATTTTAACATTGTGAAACAGAGAAAGGGGACCCACAAATTTCCCGGTGTATAACAAATAATTGATTTATTAACTTCCCCATACTGTGAAAGAAAAATAATCGGGAAAACACAGGCGTTGCGTGTGATCGTCTCTTAATCGACCCCTTGGTAATTCAAAAGGGGTTCGCCAGCTGAGATTTAATAGTAATGGGATTAAGCTCTCAGAATGTTGTTGGCCGCTTATATCGAAGACTGGAAAGACTGCAAGACCAAGGAGGACCGATCGGTGATGATGAAGTACGGTATATTAAACAGAAGGATATCGATAGGATGCACATTACTGTCCGAAGCAACTGTCCTTACGTTCTTGACTTCGAGGACAGTGGAAATCTTAAAACAGGACAGGAACGTCACCGCTGCTGATCGTTTCGCTCTTTATCCTGGCTATTTTCCATACGACATTCGCCAGAGTCCTGCATTCGAGATCACTTTAGCAGGACAGTACACAGCAGGTCTCTGCACCGGTACTCTTTTCTCAGCCATAGACAGCTTCGTGTCCATGCTCGTGTTGCACACTTGTGGACAACTGTCGAATCTACGTCACAATCTAGAGAATCTGTTCAACGAGAATATTGAAAAACAGTCGAAAGAGGAGTTCCACAGTCAGCTCGTCAATATCGTCGAGAGACACGAGCACCTAAATTGGTTCGTTGTTTGATATGTTTCAAGTAGAGATGTTATTATTGTTAAGGTAAATCTTACGAGTACCCGAACTTCAGCAGTCGGACAGTTATTCAACCTAGATTTCATTGTCTGAATATATTTGGATGCGCATTGTGTTTAGGCATGTGTATCCGAATATACCCAAGTATCTGGGTACTTCTTCAACTGAAGGGACAACGGAACTCGAGAGATATTAGCTTGCCAACCATTCTGAATAGCGGAAATTACAGAATTTTTGCCGCGTGCACATATATTACGTTAGTTCGCACCGAGTCGCTCACACACAGAGAAAGTGACGTGTACCGCGTAGTGCAAACTCTACTTCGTAGTATAAGTTTCAATACTTCGATAGATTGTTTTTTTATGATTTTATGACACGATAAAGTTAAAGTAAGTTTCACACATTTAACAAGGTATGCAAGAACGGTCGAAGATTGCTTCAATATGCAATTGCTCGCGCAGATGTTGGCCAGTACGGTGCAGTTGTGCTTTCAAGGATTTGCAGCATTCAGTGTGAGTGTGATCTCCAAATGCCTTTGCGATAAAACGCGTTCAAGATTTTCTTTTTTTATTATTTTGTAATATCAGCAAAATCGAATGCTGCGAAAAAAAATTTGTTTTACAGAACAGCGCACGCTCGTTGTAGATACTGAAGCAGGGGAAAGCGGACGTGCCGATGATTCACATTATCTTCACTGTGCTGTACTTCGGATACACCATGGTGCACCTTTATCTTTATTGCTACGTCGGCGACATGCTCATTGTTCAGGTAACTCAGTGTCGCATTATGTTCAGTTATGTTTTTTAAAACACAGTTTCTGTAACCGAATTTTCGAGCAGAGCTCGGAAACTGGTTACTCTGCGTACGAGGCTAAATGGTACAACGTACCACCTGTGCAAGCGAAAAATCTTTTGCTCGTCATGCTACGCTCCAGAACACCGCAATGTTTAACGGCCGGCAAATTCGGAATCTTTTCTCTAGAGATGTTCAGTAGTGTAAGTGAAAATAATTCCCCGCACGATAAAGAAGCAAATTTTGCTGAAGTGAGAAAAATTAAAATTGTAAATTACAGATATTAAAGAGAGCACTGGGTTATCTCTCCGTTCTATTGACCGTGGCTAAGTAAAAAAAAGAATCGAGAACTTCATACGATGATGAACCATTATGATGACATTATTCTTGTATGACTAACAAATTCAAATTAAAAATTATAAATCTTTAGGGCAGTATATGTTGAATCCTTTGAGAAAATTACTTAATTTGCGTCTTAAAGAGATTGCCCCGCAAAAATTTCAACGCTGCTTTTTATTTGTCCGATATTACCGACTGCAACACCAGTCAGCTGAATTTCAAATTCTTCAGGGGGTAACTACATAGGTAGTACAACCGAGGCAGCATTTATCACAAGGCACCTGTTTCATGCGCATTAGAAATGGAAATACGGCTCTGCACGCGGTTCGAGTCTGAAGTATCGATTGAAATTCACGAAGTCATTAAAACATCCCTACTCACTCCCCTGCGCATTAACATTTATGCAGAGTGAATTTACTACATAACAAAAAGTCATTCCGGTACTGAATTAAAAAAAATACATTTATGGAACATGTGTCGTGCTTTTTATAGGCGGGACGCTTTAAAACTCGCAGACGTCGCAGCAGTAGTTGAACGATTCTTTAAAAGCAACCGACGTAACAATTGATAAATGCATACTTTCTGCGTAATAAATAAGTAATATGTTTGTGCGAGGGCCAGTAGAAATTCCTTTCTCAACCTCTTAAACGGGGAAATTATTCGAGTTAAGCTGACCGTCCATTGGGGCAGTCAGGGAACCCGGCGCGGCGCGGAACCGTCATAAGAGGACCGACATACGAAAGTGGCGCCATGCAGCAATACTTCATGCGTATACGTATATTCACTTACATGTATTTCTTCAAACGCGGCACTGCTCCGCGCTGCAAAACTGACCCAATGGACGGTTAGCTTTAACGTCTCGAAAAACTTTAATTTTGAAAACTCCACGCGATAACAATTTTCATCGGGTAAATGTGATGTATATTCTTGCAATGGTGAAGTATTTCGTCCTGCCAAGTTAACCCTTTGAGTGGCAGAGATTTTTTCCCATACATATTTGCTATGCGTGCAGGAGTGTGACGGCGCTCCTCGGCATTCAAAGGCTTATTAGAGGAAAAAAAAAAACCATAATTACGCCAGGATATTACGAAAAAGAAAGGATATGTAAAGACAGAGTTTCCAAGAAAATCGCAGTGCCATGTTGATCTACAGGGTGAGTTTAAATGGCTGTCCCAACCTTTTCCATCAGAGTGAGTTACCGACTCACCTCTGTAGTAATACTGACAGACTGCAATCAGTAACTCACTCCGATGGTAAAAGGTTGGGACAGCCATTAAAACTCACCCTGTATGTACAAGATGCAAAAACTCGTGAACTCATCCCCCTCCGAAGCGAGTAGGGCGGGGTCAGTGCGCGACGCCTACATCGAACCTACTGTTTCTCGTCAGATTAAAATGCAAGTCGAGTTTCCAAGTCAAGAGAAAGGAAGAATCGCTCGAAGCTAACATACTACCTGCGCGGAGCATGCGCGCCCTGCTTAGACAGGGGAAAGGGCAGTTCTTGAAAATACCTGGACAATAGTCGCATCGTTCCTTACACGAGGATCGCATCGATGGACGTTGATCAAGGTTTATATAATCTTCATTCGCGAATTGTTCTATGGAGGAATATTGCGGAAGGAGAAACAAAGTTGACACCTGAATAAAGTTTTTCGCGCACCATTCAATTACATCCGAATTATACCAATAAACTGAATATAGTGTTTAGAACGTTTCTGCTAGTGTGTTGCACAAACGAGGGCAGATTTGTTTCACATTTTGTAACGGCCTCCCTTACGGCAAACTTTTAGTTTGGGTGACGACGATCTGTAAAAGTGATAGTATCAACACAACTTTGTAAAATATAATAACTTTCAGTAGGATTCAGAAGCAACGTACTGAAATTTTCTGTTATCAAATGCTCTTTGCTCTTCCACGGTGTTTTCTAACTGATCGTCTCTCGAAAGTCGCCTATTTACCGCTCCCCATCCCACTATCTTCTGTTCATACTTAGTGTACTTGTGCATTGGTTACGTCATTTCCACGCTCCAAACGGAAGGTGAAAATTTGAAATGAAGTTATCACCGCGTCGTGCGAGCTATTTTCTCTTTACACACTTCATTGTAAATACCCGTAGCGCACTCACTGCCAACTGCTCGTTACCGCCCGAACGGAACAGATAGCAAAATCGGCGTCGCAATTGACGCGTTAAAATAAATTTTATTTCGTTTAAAGACCGATTCCTCTTCGTAATTGTTTCGTGGTGCCCTTGTCTGACACAACATTCGCGCTTACTGTGCAATTTCCTCCGTAGGACGATACACAATCTCTCTAATCAAAAAATCTGTCTAAATTCCTAAAATGCAAGAAGTCCTCGCAACCGGATACTTATCTCTTAGATATTAAATTCGTGATGGGACTGAATCCCGCGATTATGTGGGGACTGGGCCTGTGGCCTAATCCTGACACGTCGACTGCTAGTGACTTATCGTCCAACTGTCGTGCGAGCTTCGTAGGCTTGCTCCTGCTGGGTTTCATGTGCATACCTCAGACGATCAATCTTTTCGTCATCTGGGGAAACGTCGATCAAATGGCAGAGAACCTGGCGATGGTAAACATCGTGACGATAACCGCGCTCGTCAAGCTGGCGTTCGTTTGGTATAGCAAAGAAGGTATGTAACGTCGATTTGTATAAGCCATCAGGTATGACTAAGTCATTCATAAAAGACAGGAAGTTTTTGAATTTTCTTTCCGGATTTCGTTAATTATTATGTCTTCGAATTTCCCACCCTCGAAAATAATTCTTAAGCCAAGGTTCCACGGCACATAGTGGCTCACCGGGCGATAGTGAGCAACGCGTGTGAGTCGGACCGAGGATGCTCGTGGTTGCGTGTAGCTCCTCCCCTACCCCATTTTGTTATTTCTTTGTAAAAACTAATATCTTTCGTAAGTAAGCAACCTCTGTCCCCGATTTTAACATTGTGACACAGAGAAAGGGGACCCACAAATTTCCCGGTGTATTTAACTTCCCCATACTGTGAAAGAAAAATAATCGGGAAAACACAGGCGTTGCGTGTGATCGTCTCTTAATCGACCCCTTGGTAATTCAAAAGGGGTTCGCCAGCTGAGATTAATAGTAATGGGGTTAAGCTCTCAGAATGTTGTTGGCCGCTTATGTCGAAGACTGGAAAGACTGCAAGACCAAGGAGGACCGATCGGTGATGATGAAGTACGGTATATTAACCAGAAGGATATCGATAGGATGCACGGTACTGTCCCAAGCAACTGTTCTTACGTTCTTGACTTTGAGGACAGTCGAGATCTTAAGACTGGACAAGAACGTCACCAACGCTGATCGTTTCTCCGTTTATCCTGGTTATTTTCCTTATGACGTTCGTGAGAGTCCTGCCTTGGAGATCACTTTAGTAGGACACTACACAGCAGGTCTCTGCACCGGTACTCTTTTCTCAGCCATAGACAGCTTCGTCTCCATGCTCGTGCTGCACACTTGTGGACAACTGTTGAACCTACGTCACAATCTAGAGAATCTGTTCAACGAGAATATTGAAAAACAGTCGAAAGAGGAGTTCCACAGTCAGCTCGTCAACATCATCGAGAGACACGAGCACCTAAATTGGTTCGTTGTTTGATATTTTTGTAGGGGGCATTTTCATACTGCGTAGTGCGGGGTCCTTTAATTACAGCGGTAAATTTTTTCTTTATGGTTTCATGGCACAGTGCCATAAAGATGCCAGATGCAGTTACCATAAGTTTTATACATTCAATAAGGTATGCCAGAACGGTCGAAGATTGCTTCAACATGCAATTGCTCGCGCAGATGTTGGCCAGTACGGTGCAGTTGTGCTTTCAAGGATATGCAGCATTCAGTGTAAGTGTTATCTCCAAAGGTGGCTTCGAGGAAGAAGTTGAAGAAAGTAAATGCCCTTCCAATAGAACGCGATGAAGAATTTTTTTTTTAATAATTTTGTAGCGTCAGCAAAACCGAAAGCTGGCAAGAAAAATTTGTTTTACAGAACAGCACGCGCTCGTTGTAGATACTAACGAAGGGGTCAGAGGACGTGCCGATGATGCGTGTTATGTTCACCGTACTGTACTTCGGATACACCATGGTGCACCTTTATCTTTATTGCTACGTCGGCGAGCTGCTTATTGTTCAGGTAAGACTCTGTCGCCTTATGTACAATTAGGAAGCGCCTTTTTGAAACACAATTTCTTTAACCCAATTTTCAAGCAGAGCTCGGAAATTGGTTACTCTGCGTACGAGGCTAAATGGTACAACGTACCACCTGTGCAATCGAAAAATGTTTTGCTCCTCATGCTACGCTCCAGAACACCGCAACGTTTAACGGCCGGCAAATTCGGAATCTTTTCTATAGAGATGTTCAGTAGTGTAAGTGAAAATAATTTCCCGCCCGATAAAAGAAGGAAATTTTGCTGAAATGCAAAGAATTAATATTGAAAATTACAGATATTAAAGACAGCACTGGGCTATCTCTCCGTTCTAATGACCGTCTCAAAGTAAACCTAATAACTTCATACAATGTTGAATCATTATGATGACATTATTCTTGTATGACTAGTCAATTCGAATTAAAGATTATAAATGTTTAGGGCAGCATTGGTTGAATCCTTTGAAAAAATTATTTATTTTTCATCCTAGAGAGTTTGCCCCATAAAAATTTCAACGCACTGCTACACATTTGTTCGATATTACCGACTGCAGAACTGTCAGCTAAATTTTAAATTCCTCAGTGGGTAGGCAGTACAACCGAAGAAACATTTATCACGAAAGCACCTGTTTCATTCGCAACACAAATGAAAATGCGGCTCTGCACGCGGTTTGAGTCTGAAGTATCGATTGAATTTCACAATGTCATTCAAACTTACCTACCGCCCTTGCAAACTAACATTTATCCAGGGTAAATTCGCCACATCGCTAAAAGTCATTTGCATTACCGAATTAAAGAAAAATCTACAAGATATACAAAACCGAATAAAGCCCAAATATACTTCTCTGAAACAACGCTTCCTTCAAGCTTGCAGAGAGCATGGGTACATCAGTATGCTGAATACTCAAAAAAACAGGAAAGGGAAATAATATTGACATTGAATATGTATCTAACTTCAAGTCTGCGTAACTTTCAACTCGCTGTATGCTTGTAAAGAGAGAAAAAAGAGAGGAGAGGTGTCTTACTTTCCCCACGTTCGTGGAGCATGCGTCGTCATCTTTAGGGGTGGGACCCTTCAGAACTGCAGGAGACGTCGAAGCAGTAGCTGAACGGATCGTTAAAAGCAAACCACGGACGAATGGAGAAAGGTAGATTTTTTTCACGTAATCCTATCTCTTTCGAGAGCCCGGAAAGTTATACAACTCGCAAGCAAAATTCTCATTTCAAACGTAACACGGCTGATCCAGATGCAAAATTCGCGGTGGGGTGGAACGCGTACACTTTAAGTATGCTCGGCGTCTGGCCTGATCCATTGCGGAAGGAACCAACAGATTATTTTGCCAATTTCCGGTGTGTCTTCGGGGCGTTCTGCATGATTTTCTTCATTTCCGTACCTCAAACGGCCGATCTTTTCTTCATCGGAGGAGACATAGAGCGCATCACGGAAAACCTTGCAATGGCCAATATAACGGTCCTAGCTTCGCTTATTAAACTAATGTTCCTCTGGTACCACAAGGGAGGTAGGTTATATTAGTGTGAAAAGGAAGTGGATCTACTCGAAGCGTCCCTTCGCAAAAGAAACTGACCTCTCGTCGTAATGACATGATCTCGATCAAGTGAGATGCATGATCTCTGATGCATAGATCCCTTGCATATATTTACATTTCGCACTGCATGTAATAAGTACTTTAATAATCATACATGATACATGTTCACAAATACTCCGAAGAGGTTCGGCTACCTCATCTTTTAAAACATTTTCGATGTGAGAAATTCTATAGGAAGGCAGCTACTGAAAAAAAGTTTTACGTAATTTCTCCGTACATCCTTTGAAGCGTGCAAATAGCACTATGTTACGATAAACAGTTATTTCGTAAACGAAGTATTTTCCGGTAACAATACTACCCACTGCGTGAATTCGTTAAAACTGAATATAGAAGTGCCCATTCTAGAGTGAAATGCAGGAAAAATGTTGATCCGAATTGTCTTTAATTTACTTATTGAAAACGGTCGTAGTGAGAACGAGAAACCTACTTTCCTGAAGATATCTATTATAATGAAAAACGATATGTAAAGAAATTGCAAGAATACTTCGAAAATAAGGTGTTTAAACTTTCAGCACGTATCCCTTAGAACAGAAAATCACGTGATTTCGTGCTATGCAAATTGTTACCGGAAATCTTATACCTTCTTAAATATTTACCTCGCCAAATTGGGTAAAACAAACATTTAGTCTTTCAGAAAAAATAATATTGTGTTGATGTTTTTTTTATGCGGAACCGTGGAATTTAAAAAAAAAAAACTTAACGTAAGGCCATGCTTATTACAAGTCCTCAGGCTGCTTTTACTCTCCTACATCGACGACTGGAAGGCTGAAGTGACCAGTGAACAAAGATCGGCCATGCTGGTCAATGCTCAGCGGAGCCGTAGAATATCCATCAGTTGTACGCTACTCTCGCAAGCAACTTTCCTTACTTTCCTTGCTTCTCGAATGGTAGGAGTCTTCCAATTCGAGAATAATGCTACGCAAGCTGATCGTCTCACCCTCCTGCCTGGTCATTATTTCTGGAACATCCGCACTACCCCAGGCTTCGAGGTAACCATGGTCGGACAGTCTATTGCAGCTTGTTACTCTGCTACGTGCTTCTCGGCTGTGGACAGTTTTCTGTCGATGCTGGTCCTTCACAACTGCGGACAACTTGCTGCCCTGCGCCACACCATCGACCACATGTTTGACGATAACACGAAGCAGCGCTCGGAGTGTCGGAAGCAGTTGTGCATGATCGTGGAACGACACGAGCATTTGAATCGGTTAGTGTTGATATTCCCTTTTGCTGACTCTTAATTGAGTTGTGCAGTGTTCCTAATGGTAGTGGCACCCTGTGTTAACGGTTCGTGGTTACAG
The DNA here is from genome assembly GCA_944319695.1 of Tiphia femorata. NCBI lineage: Eukaryota > Metazoa > Arthropoda > Insecta > Hymenoptera > Tiphiidae > Tiphia > Tiphia femorata. The sequence continues at coordinate 12,618,949 of OX090902.1, forward strand.
ATGTTCAGTGCGCATTTTGAATTATTAAAACGTTCCGTGCCACGCTGCCTGCATGGAACGCTTACCGCGTCCCTTCGGTGGCACACGTGAGACGGAATAAGTTAAAAACTAAAACAGATTAGGGACCACACATTTTCAAGGAGATTCCACGGGTTGTTGGTCCAATGTTTCGTTGTGTAGTTATAGAAATGATCATAAGAAAAGCGTTCACCGCGCGTGATGGGGGAAGAAAAATAAATCCGACATGTTATAGAGTGTAATCAGGTATATTAGTACACAATGAATAATTTAAAAATCAACTTGTCAGAACCGCAACGTGGAATGACACGGGAAACAAATGACAATTCTGAAGTAAACAAATAACGTACTTTGGCGCGTTGTAACGTCTGTTAACACCAAATTTCAGCGCACTGTGCCGCCGCCTTTAGAGGAACGCTTACCACATTGTTTACTTTTCCACGGAGATATTAAATTTTTACATTAAAAAAGAACTTGTTCGCCCTCAGCCGTATTCGAAATAACCGACATTCAAAATAACGCTACATTCACTCAAAGGTTCGGTACCACCATCGAGGATTGCTTTAACGCGCAGTTGTTAATGCAAATGATTGCCAGTACTATTCAGCTATGCTTTCAAGGATTCCAAGCATTCGCTGTAAGTCCCCGATATTAAAAAAAGTGACAATTTATCTAACAGGCCAAATAATCCTCTTAGATTGTGACACGCAAAGCTGAAGACACATCTGCCTTTCAAACCGTATTCACATTTGTATACATAGGATACATCATGCTGCACTTGTACATCTATTGTTACGTGGGTGAAATGCTTATAGTTCAGGTATTTATGGCATTGGATGATTATACTAGAAACACGTGTAAAGTGCTATGCGTTACTTAAAGAAACAATGAATAGAGACTGCAGCAAACACTGTGGATACCTTCCAAATAAAAGCAACTGTTCTTTTGGACGAGTAGCGACATAGCATGCGTAGCGCTCCATCTCGCCCATCGCATAAAATTTTCGTTAGGAAGATATTCTTAACACAAGAGTCGAGAAGTGATGAGGTTTCGCCAAAACAATAAAATATGTGCATTTTAGAGCTCCGAAGTAGGTTACTCAGCATACATGTCCAAATGGTACAACATGCCACCCGAGGAAGCACGCCCCTTGATAATGCTGATGTTTCGCTCCATTATTCCACTTCGTATGACTGCAGGAAAATTCGCAATATTTTCGTTGGAGCTGTTCAGTAGCGTAAGAATATGTATTTCTCTCAATTGTTTTCTTCGAATGTTTTCCACAAACTTTACGGCATCGGCCCATCTAATTACCGTATTGTCTTTGAATCCACGTACACAATACACACTCTTGTTTTCATAATTTCAGATATTAAAAACATCGATGGGTTATCTTTCAGTATTGGTAACCGTCTCAACGTAAATCGATCCCTCGGTTCGCCGAGAGATGAGTAGTCCTTGTTAAAAATAATCATGTCAATTGTTGTTATACATCTAATACAGTTATAAAGTTCCAAATAAAAAAATATATGAATATGGTTACACTTACGACAGGTTCGGTTCAACAAATTTCATAAACCCTAATTTTATCAACTGCTGCTATGAAGAGTCGTTCGCATTATTAATCTTACTCATCGAGGTTATTATGGACTTCTTATCTCTCGAGGGAATGAAAGAACGGTAGGCACGCGGGCGTAATGCACCCTAGCAAGCACGTAATGTGAGGGAGGAGTTCCTAATGTTTGTAAGCTCTTACCGACCGACGATTCAATGTCTTCATTGCCCACGGCACAGTGAAGAAATTATCAAGCGGCAACGTAAGTTTCCCGAGTCGATCGAAGCGCCACAGTGTAACCAGTGCAAGTAAAAGGAAATTAAACGGCATCACTAGGAGCTGTCTTTTGCCGCCCCAATCAACAGGTAGGTGCCAAATACCATACGCTTGCAAAGTCCCATAGTATGTTGAAATTTTCATATTCGATAAGGATCGTGGAAACCGATTTCGAGTCATGTACAGTGAACTTTTCTGGTAATGCCTCCAACTTCTTCATAACGTTTTTACTTTATTATTGTGATAGTAACGCGCACGCACATGCGACCACTTTTCGCGACATAAGTCCCTGCCTTTACGATTGTGTCTGAAAATGAGAACGGTAAAATAATATTGATATTAAATAATGTCAATGTAAGTCCGATTCTAGGTAACTACGAACTAGCTACATGGTTATAGAGGGAGAAATAAGAGGGGAGAGGAGTCTTACTTTCCCCACGTTCGTGGAGCATGCGTCGTCATCTTTATGGATGGGACCCTTCAGAACTGCAGGAGACGTCGAAGCAGTAGCTGAACGGATCGTTAAAAGCAAACCACGGACGAATGGAGAAAGGTAGATTTTTTTCACGTAATCCTATCTCTTTCGAGAGCCCAGAATGTTATACAACTCGCAAGCAAAATTCTTGTTTCAAACGTAAAACGCGTTACTGATACAGATGCAAAATTGGCGCTGGGGTGGAACGCGTACACTTTAAGTATGCTCGGTGTTTGGCCTGACCCATTGCGAAAGGAACCAACAGATTATTTTGCCACTGCCCGGAGCGTTGTCGGGGTGTTCTGCATGCTTTTCTTCATTTGCATACCTCAAACCACAAATCTTTTCTTGATCGGGGCAGATCTGGAGCGCATCACGGAAAACCTTGCGATGGCCAACATAACGGTCCTGATTGCGTTTACTAAACTAATGTTTCTCTGGTACCACAAGGGAGGTAGGTTATATTAATGTGAGAAAGAAGTGAATGTACACGAAGCGTGCTCTCGCATAAGAAGCCGTCCTTTCATCATAGTGACATGATCTCGATCAAGTGAGTTGCGATTCTCGTGTACACAGTTCCGTCGCATATATTTGCGTACCCTACTGCATCAAATACTTTGATAATCGTACATGATTCATGTTCGCAAATACTCTGAAGAGGTTCGGCTACCTCGACTTTTGAAACACTTTCGATATAGGTGATTCCATAGGAAAGCAGATACTGAAAACAAATTTTACGTCCTTTTTCCGTATGTCCTTTGAAGTGTGCAAATAGCACTATGTTACATGACAAACAGTTCTTTCGTAAACGAAGTATTTTCCGGTAACAATACTACCCACTACGTGAATTCGTTAAAACTGAATTATAGAAGTGCATATTCTAGAGTGAAAAGCAGGAAGAATGTTGATCCGGATTATTTTCATTTTATTTATCGCAAATGGTCATAGTGAGAACGAGGAACCTGCTTTCTTGACGATTTTTATCGTAATGAAGAAGGATATGAAAGAAAATTTGCAAACATATTTCGAAAATAAGGTGTTTAAACTTTCAGCACATATTCCTTAGAACAGAAAATCACGTGATTTCCTGCTATGCAAATTGTTACCGGAAATCTTATACCTGCTTAAATGTTTACCTGGCCAACTTGCGTAATACAAACATTTAATCTTTCAGAAAAAAAATCATTGCGTTGACATTTTTTTATGTGGAACTTTGATATTTAAAAAAAAAAAACTTAACGTAAAGCCATGCTTATTGCAAGTCCTCAGGCTGCTTTTACTCTCGTACATCGACGACTGGAAGGCCGAAGTGAACAGTGAACAGAGAGCGTTCATGATGGACCATGGTCTGCTAGGCCGAAGAATATCCATCGGTTGTTGCCTACTCTCGCAAGCGACTGTCGCCACTTTCCTTACTTCTCGAACAGTCGGAGTTTTCCAATTCCAGAGGAATGTTAGCCAAGTTGATCGTCTCGCTCTTCTACCTGGTTATTTTTTCTGGAACATCCGGACTACCCCGGGCTTCGAAATAACCATCGCCGGACAAGCTCTCACAGCTTGTTTCGCTGCAACGTGCTTCACGGCCGTGGACAGTTTTCTGTCGATGTTGGTCCTTCACAACTGTGGACAACTTGCTGTCCTGCGTCACACCATCGAGCACATGTTTGACGATAGCAACAAACAGCGCTCGGAGTGTCGCAAGCAATTGTGCACGATCGTGGAACGACACGAGCATTTGAATTGGTTGGTGTTGATATTCCTGTTTGGTGCTTCTTAATTGAGTAGTTTGATGTTCCTGAAGGCGGCGGCACCTTGTGTTAACGGTCCGTGCTTACAAACGTTAATTGCGCGTTTTCAATTATTAAGACGTTCCATGCCACGCTGCCTGCATGGAAAGCTTAAGGTGTGCCACCGGTGGTACACGTGAGACGGAACGTGTTAAAAGCCAAACTCCAGCGCATGTGTCGCTGCCTTTAAACGAACGGTTACTACACGTTCATTTTTCCACGGAGATATCACATTTTTACATTGAAAAAGAACTTTTTCGCCCTCTGACGTGTTCGAAATGACCGAGCAATCCATTCTAAATTCACTCGAAGGTTTGGTACCACCATCGAGGATTGCTTTAACGCGCAGTTGTTGACGCAAATGCTGGCCAGTACTATTCAGCTATGCTTTCAAGGATTTCAAGCATTCAATGTAAGTCCTCGATATTAAAAAGAAAATACATTTACCCAGCAAGCCAAAAAATTGTCTTAGATTGTGACACACAAAGCTCAAGACAACACTGCCTTTCAAACCGTATTCACATTCGTATACATAGGATTCATCATGGTGCACTTGTACATCTATTGTTACGTGGGTGAAGCGCTTATAGTTCAGGTATTTATCACATTGGACAATTCTAGAAACACGTGTAAAACTGGGGGGCCACACAGAGCGGCACGCACGTGATGTTCCCTGTGCCACTACGCGTTACCTCAAGAAGCAACAGATAGAGAATACAGCAAACACGAGGGCTGTTACGGTGGCGATATACCCTGCAAATAAAAGCAACTGTTCTTTTTTACGCGTAGCAACAAAGCGAACATAGCGTACGTAGCGCTGTATGTGGCCACCGCACAAAACTACCGTTTCGTAGATATTCTTTAGAAAAGGGTCGAGAAGTGATCGACTTCGCCAAAAAAATGAAATATGTGCATTTTAGAGTTCCGAAGTAGGTTATTCAGCATACATGTCCAAATGGTACAACATGCCACCCGAGGAAGCACGCACCATGATAATGATGATGTTTCGCTCCATTACTCCACTTCGTATGACTGCCGGAAAATTCGCAATATTTTCGTTGGAGCTGTTCAGTAGCGTAAGAATATGTATTTCGCTCAATTGTTTTTTACGAATGTTTTCCACAAATTTTTACTACGGGATCGGCCCATCCGATTACCGTATTGTATTTGAATCTACGCACTCAACAGACATTCTTGCTTTCATAATTTCAGATATTAAAAACATCGATGGGTTATCTTTCAGTATTGGTAACCGTCTCAACGTAAATCGACCCCTCGATTCGCGGAGAGATGAGTAGTGCTTGTTAAAAATAATTATGTCAATTGTTGTTATTCATCCAATATGGTTAGAAAGCTCCAAATAGAAAATATATCAATATGGTTACACTTACGTCTGGTTCGGTTTAACAAATTTCATTAACCCCAATTTTATCAACTGTTGCTATGAAGAGTCGTTCGCATTATCAATCTTATTCATCGAGGTTATTATGGACTTCTTATCTCTCGAGGCAGTGAAAGAACGGCACGCACGCGGGCGTAATGCACCGTAGCATGCACGTAATGTGAGCGAGGAGTTCCTAATGTTTGTAAGCTCTTACCGACCGACGATTCAATGTCTTCATTGCCCGCGGCACAGTGGAGAAAATGTCAAGCGACAACGGAACTTCTTCGAGTCGATCGAAGCGCCACGGTGTAACCAGTGCAAGTAAAAGGAAATTAAACGCCATCACTAGGTGCTATCTTCTGCTGCCCCAATCAGCAGGTACGTGTAAAATATCATCTCATAATATGTTGCAATTTTCACATTTGATAAGGACCATGCAAACCGACTTCGTGTCATGCGCGTTTGAACATGAACGTTTCGAGTGCACTTCTTCGTAAAGTTTTTACTTTATTATTGTTGATACTAACGCGCACACACATGCGAACACTTTACCCTATGGTGGACACGTAAGTCCCTTCCTTTACGATTGTGTCTCAAAACGAAAACGGTAAAATAATACTGACATTAAATAATGCCTATCTAACAATAAGTTCGATTCTACGTAATTTCGATCTCACTGCATGGTTCTAGAGGGAGAAACAAGAGGGGAGAGGAGTCTTAGTTTCTCCATGTTTGTGGAGCATGCGTCGTCATCTTTAGGGGTGAGACCCTTCAGAACTGTAGGAGACGTCGAAGCAGTAGTTGAACGGATCGTCAAAAGCAAACCACGCACGAATGGAGAAAGGTAGAATTTTTCACGAAATCTCATTAGTTTAGGGAGACTGTAAAATCCCAAATATCGTAAGCGAATTTCCCATTTGAAATGTAAAATGTTTTACTGATACAGATGCAAAATTCGCGTTGGGATGGAACGCTCATCATTTGAGTTTACTCGGCGTCTGGCCTCATCCACTGCGGAAGAATCCAAAAGATCCTTTTTCCACTTGCCGGAGCATCATCGCTGTAATCTGCATGCTTCTCTTCATTTCCGTACCTCAAACGACTAATCTCTTCTTTATCGGGGGGGACCTCGATCGTATAACGGAGAACCTCGCGATGGCTAACATATCGGTCCTGGTTGCGTTGATTAAACTCATGTTCCTCTGGTACCATAATGGAGGTAGGTTATATTAGCGCGAGAAAGAAGTGAATGTACGGGAGACGTCCTTTCTCTCGAGAAGCTGTCCTTTCATCGTAGTTACGTGGTCTCGATCAAGGGAAATACGATTCTTTCGAACTCAGGTCTTTTGCATATATTTCCGGATATCCTTGTACACCAAAAATACTTTGATAATCGTACCCGATTCATGTTAACAAGTCCTCTGACGAGTTTCGGCTACCTCATCTGTCTATAAAAAGTGGTGGACGCGGGGGGTTCGAGAGGACACCAGATGCAGAATAAATAAGTTTTACGTCATTTTTCCGTATATTTTTCAGGTGTGCAAATAGGATTATGTTGCGCTAAATAGTCACTCGGTAAACGAAGTACTTTTCGGTAACGGCACTACCCACTACGTGAATTGATAAAGATCAAAATATTAAAATTTTTAATTCATTTATTGCACGGATGGTAGTAGGAAGGAGGAGTCTGATATGGTGGAAAATTTTGCTACAGTGAAAACTGATATTTAAAAAAATTGTAAATATATTTCGAGAACAAAGCGTTTAAACTTTCAGCACATATTCCTTATGACCCACCTTCACATTATTTCCTGCCATGCACAACATTACTCAAAGTGTTATAACTACCTGAATATTTATCCCGCCAATTTGCAAAATAAAAATATTCAACCTTTCAGAAAACAGAGAAACATTGTGTTGATTTTTTTTTTTTTTTTTTAATATGGACACGCGAAATTTAAAAAGAAAAACCTTAATGTAAGAGTACGCTTATTGCAAGCCCTCAGGCTACTTTTACTCTCCTACATCGACGACTGGAAGACCGAAGTGACCAGTGAACAAAGATCGGTGATGCTGATCAATGGTCTGCTGGGCCGAAGAATATCAATTGGTTGTACACTACTCTCGCAAGCGACTGTTGCCACTTTCCTTGCTTCCCGAATGGTAGGAGTCTTCCAATTCGAAAGGAATGTGACCCAAGTGGATCGTCTCTCCCTCCTGCCTGGTTATTTTTTCTGGAACATCCGGACTACTCCAGGTTTCGAGGTAACCATGGTCGGGCAGGCTATTGCAGCTTGTTACGCTGCTTCGTGCATCACGTCCGTGGACAGTTTTCTGTCGATGTTGGTCCTTCACAACTGCGGACAACTTGCTGCCCTGCGTCAAACCATCGAGCACATGTTTGACGACAACAACAAACAGCGCTCGGAGTATCGGAAGCAATTGTGCATGATCGTCGAGCGACACGAGCATTTGAATTGGTTGGTGTTGATATTTCTTTTTTGGTGATTCTTAATTGCGTAGTGCAGTGTTCCTGAAGGCGGTGGCACCTTGTGTTAACGGTTCGTGTTTACAGACGTTAGACGTTTGCGCATTTTGAATCATGAAAAGTAAGACTACAGCTACACTACTAAAAAGTACAGATTATGAACCATATATTTTCAAGGGAGGGAGCCCACACGCTCTTGGTCCAATGTTTCTTGTGTGATTACAAAAAGCAGCGAAAGAGAAGCGTTCTTTATACATGTTGATGGAAGAGAAATAAATCCAACATGTTAGAGAGTATATTCAAGTACATTAATCCACAATAAACAATATAAAAGTCAACATAAAAATGAACTCGTAGCGTGAAATGATGCAGAAAGCAATTACGATTTTCAAGTAGATAATAACGTAAGTTAACGCTTCGTAAGGTCTGTTAACACCAAAAGCCAGCGCAGCGTGCTGCCGTCTTTAGGGAAACGTTTATCGCATGATTAATTTCTCATCGTGTTGTTAAATTTTTGCTTCGAAAAAGAATTTGTTCGCCCTCTGCCGTGTTCGAAATAATCGAAGAATCAATCCTGAATTCACTCGAAGGTTCGGTAACACCATCGAGGATTGCTTTAACGCGCAGTTGTTAACTCAAATGCTGGCCAGCACGGTTCAACTATGCTTTCAAGGATTCCAAGCATTTAATGTAAGTCCCTGATATTGAAAAAAAATTGACATTTACCTAGCGAGCCAAAAAATTGTCTTAGATTCTAACTCACAAAGCAGAAGACTCGTCCCCGTATCAAATGGTATTCACATTTGTATACGTAGGATTCACCATGGTGCACTTGTACATCTATTGTTACGTGGGTGAAATGCTTATAGTTCAGGTATTTATCACATTGAAGGATAATAGTACCTAGGGAGCAGAGCCCTACAGTTCGCCGTGTACTCGCACTCGCCCGCGAAGTGAAGCAAGTGCAGCTCCCGCTTCGTGCTCACGCGAATATTTCGGGGACAAATTGTGAAATATTTCAGTTAGCTTTCGGTCGTGCCTAAAAACATGTGTAATGCTGGAACCAAACAGAGCGCTATGTTCGCTACGGGTTACGTAAAGACAGAGTAAGGATTTACTGTATGGTAAGCATAGTGTAGCTGCACGGTGTGGCCTCGGCATCATATTAACTAACGTTCCGAAGATATTCTGAGCAAAATGGGCGAAGAAACTATCGATTCGTAAAATAGAAATGTACGCATTTTAGAGTTCCGAATTAGGTTCATCAGCATACAAATCCAAATGGTACAACATGCGACCCGAGGAAGCACGCCCCTTGATAATGCTGATGTTTCGATCCACTATACCAGTTCGTTTGACAGCAGGAAAATTCGCAATATTTTCGTTGGAGCTGTTTAGTAGAGTAAGAATATGTATTTCTCTCAATTATTTTTCTCGGAATATTTTCCATAAATTTTTACTACGGCATCTGTCCATCTGATTACCGTATTGTATTTGAATATACGCACCCAACAGACATTGTTGTTTTCATAATTTCAGATATTAAGAACATCGATGGGTTATCTTTCAGTGTTGGTAACGGTTACAACGTAAATCGATCCCTCGTTTCGCCGAAAGATGAGTAGTTCTTGTTAAATATAATCATGCCAATTGTTATTATTTATCTAATATAGTTAGAGAGCTCCAAATAGAAAATATATCAATGTTGTTACACTTACGTCCGATTCGATTCAAGAAATTTCACAAACCTTAATCTTATCAACTGTTGGTATCGAGGGTCGTTTGTATCATTAATCTTATTCATCAAGACTATCGTCGACTTTTTACCCCTCGAGGCAATGAAGGAACTGTGCCTAGCATGCATGTAATGTAAGGTAGTTCATAATGTTTGTAAGAAACGCAACTCACTTTCTGCGATTCATGTTCAAGCTTTGTGCGTGTTCAAATCATGTCTAAGGGCGAGAGGAGAAACGGCTCGGACCATGAGAGTTGATGCACGGCATTTAGCTCTTATGTCATCCGAAAATTTATATAAAATTAGAGTCGCGCATGATACCAAGTTTTTACATTTATTTGCTAACGATGACGAAGATATTCCCTGTACGTCCTCAGACTTGTAACTGAGTATCTCATAAGTTAAAATGATTAAATCAACGTTTCGTTACTCTCTACACTTTAATTTTACAGCATATGCTTATTGCTGTGACATTAAAATGAAGAAAGTTGCAATAAACCGAGTTAATATGTTTAACTTATCAAATGTTCATTTACTGCTTCACTTGCTTGGTGGCTGTAAGATTGCTTTAGTAGTGATGTACATACTTCTTGAGATTCTTTCTTTTTCTTTTTTGCAAATGCATGCGCAATGGCAAATACTGTAGCTTTTTCTTTTGCTGCGTAAAGTATCTATATTTTTTTTATTTCTGCTTCGCATTTCCTTTATTCCCGCCATTCCCCCATTCCCTAGGAAATGTAGAAAATTGTCAATAAGAGCTCTATTTTGTAAGCGAGTTATTAGACAATTTTCAACATTTCCGCCTGATGGAAGAAACCACCACCTTCTCGCGGTTTCCATCGAGCAGTAATGTGGATTGCAATATTTTTTTCTTCGGTAGCAAAACTCTATAGAAAATATGCACAATAGTTTTATTGCATTGCACTTGTTACACTTTACAATATACCTGAGAATGTTTTTCGTATAATTTCAGTTGTGATATTAATTATAACGAGTATTTACTACTTGCAAAATTTTATTCCGTCCACGTTTCTGGCAAAGAGTGGGATTTCTATTAACAAGGCAACTGGATGGTCATATTTTTAGTTTAAATGTAATAATTTCACAAATTATTACAAAAGAATAATATTCTTACACATAAATAGCGAAATAGAAAATCAATTATTGACTGTCCAGTACCCTTTGACTTCAGCTTATTCCGAGTATTGATAGAGAGTAGAGGTTAATTGCTAAATGATATAAATTAAAGTTCCTAATTTAATGACATTGTAAGAAAATTTTATCATCGAGAATTGTAATGTGGATATATATTTGATTCTTTCATATACTTGACATGGGTACACTGAAAAAATATCGTAATATTAGAAAAATATGTTTTAAATGTATGCAATGCAATTATTTATTTAAATTAAGTATTTATTTAAATAAATAAAAATACTTATTTTAAAAGAATAGATGCATTATACACATTTGAAAAAATATTTCTTAATAATTACGATATTTTTTTTCTGTGTATAGCCTGCGCGTCTGGGACTTAGAAAATTTACAGACGGCCGAATCGCGGGACTTGGAAAATTCACGCCTGTTCGCGCGAGAGGCGAGACGGCCGAAACGAAACAAGCGTGGCTTGCTTTAGTGAGGAGTGAGAAGGGCGAGAGATACTCTCCCTCTCACTCGGCGACCCGAGCGCTTCCGAGCTCACCGACGAGCGCTGCGTCTGATGCGTGAGCGTGCTGTGGCGGCCGAAATCGCAGCACTGCTAGAGGGGATGATACGCTTGGTCTTTATTTCCTTGGCACATGCGCCGAAGGCTTTAAAACAGGCCTGGGTAAACCCCTTCTCCCGCTGCTCTCCAGGACCACCGCCGAACGGAGGAGAAACGTCCCCCTCCATCTACCCATCGCGCCGTCCGGCGATTGTCGCTTTCCTACGACGTAAGGAAGCGACAATCGCCGGACGGGGCGATGGGTAGATGGAGGGGGACGTTTCTCCTCCGTTCGGCGGTGGCCAGCGGTGGCCTTGGATAGCCTCGAGAGCCCATACGTGCCCAGACCAGCTTTAAAAGACAGCAAGAAAGAAGGGCCGCGTCGTTCGCAGTTCCTTTGTCGTCCGTAATGCAAACGTCGTACCAATGGAGGCTGAACGAGGTATTATTTATTTAAAAAGTACCAATAGCAATTAGAAACATGTTTAAGGAAAAACAAGTGCTTCGTGTCCGTATCAACGAGACGATACTTAAAGTACTAAATATTAAATATTATCTCTTATTAAAATAACAAATGCAGACATAAAGTTTGCGATGGGTTGGAACCCCATCCTGCTACATATTTTGGGACTGTGGCCAAGTCCAACGGCATCGGTAAGCAGCGATCGACTCTCCAATCTTCGCGTTCTCATGGGCCTGTTTTTCATGGTCGGTTTTCTTTCTGCGCCGCAAGCGGTCAATCTCTTTATGATTTGGGGAGACATCGACCTGATGACGGAGAACGCGATGTTCAACATCACGTGTCTGACCGCGTTGTTAAAATTATCCTTTCTGTGGTACAATAAAGAAGGTACGAGAAAAAAGTTGTTTCGCCCCGAAGAGAAAGAATGTTACCCCGTTCCGAGGACAATATCGTCGACTTATCCTGCCCATTTAACCCCTAACTGAATGTAACGTCATTGTCGTTGAACATTATCTTCCCGCAGTGTCGAGAAAGTCACGTTTATTTCGTTTATTCGTAATAAGTGTATAAGTACTTTTTGTGCATCGTGCAAATTGACATCACCGAGGTTGCTAGTGACGCTGACAATTTGAACGGGACGTAGAACGATACCTGGTTGTTTTTCATTAGCGTGGGTCATCCGGTTCGACGACAACGATTTCGTCGCTGTACGACATTCAATTAAGACTTAGCTTTAGCAAATATTGTCATAATTCGAAACAAAGTGCTCAGGCAATTGTTGACGTCCTTCGTGGAAGACTGGCGAACGTGCAGAAGGGAGGACGAAAGGTCCACTATGTTGAAGACCGGTAGCCTGGCTAGGAGAATATCAATTGGTTGCACGATACTCACGGAAGTTCTGACTATCAATTACCTGATCTTTCGCACGGCGACTATCTTGCGCCTCGACAAAAACATCACCAACCCCGATCGTCTATCCATCTATCCGGCCTACTTTCCGTATGATGTAAGAAGAAGCCCTGGCTTCGAATTAACCCTCGTCGGACAAATAATTTCAGCCTATTGTACCGGAACTTGCGCCACGGCCTCCGACAGTTTTGTCTCGATGCTGGCACTGCACAACTGTGGACAGTTATCGAATCTTCGACGAGCCATCGAAAGATTATTCGACGAGGAAACAGGAAAGAAAGTGCGCGAAGATATTCACGAGACTCTGGTAGCGATCGTGGAACGGCACGAACATCTGAATTGGTTAGTGGATTTTTGTACTACATCTTTTTTTCAATACGAGGAGAAAATGTCTTTCGTTTAACTAATCGTCACTTTCACTTATGAGAAACTGAGATCGTAAAAAACATTACTTCAATTTTATATTACAATATACATATGGTGTAAGTAGATTTTGATTAAAAATAGCGAAGTGCTCTTTTATATGTGAAGGTACGGCAGAACTATCGAGGATTGCTTTAACATTCCTCTTCTGGCTCAAATGCTGGCCTATACCATCCAGCTCTGCTTTCAGGGATTTCAAACTTACAATGTGAGTGAACGCATCTGCGCTTCTTCGTATTTTACGTGCGAAGTCAACAGAGTAGCGAAATTTTCAAACACAACGATAGGGAGTTTCTGCTTTACAGAGCATCACACGATCATTGTAGATAATAAAGGAGAGGCAGACTGACATGTTGGCCCTTCAGTTGACTTTCTTAGCAATCTACGTGGGCTTCATCCTGGTGCACATGTACATCTATTGCTACGTTGGCGAGATGCTCATTATCCAGGTTTAATTTAATTTACAAAGTGAACATTTCACTAATTGCACGTTACAAATAAAGATGGGATCTTCACTGCTCAAGGATTACTTAAGAATAACAATATAACATATACGTCCACCTTCGCGTCACCGGGCACATACATATATTTTGCTCAATATTCATAGAAAATATCTAAGATTTTATTTCTAATTAACGTATCGCCGCATACCAATACCACCGACTGAAGTTATACCGGCATCCTATTGATTAATTTATACAGGGTGTTTGACATATGACACCTCTTGTCTATCGCGCTTTGCCTCTCGCCGCGCGCCTCTTGTCTACCGCGCTTGCCTCTCACCGCGCGCCTCTTGTCCGTCGCCATTCACCGGCTCCGCTCATTGGCTCACGCGTTTTTATTAATATCTCGATAACTATTGCGAATTTTGCATTATGGTACATGACTTTTCTTCTCGGTTTTACCCCATCTATCACCAACTTTCGGGTTATCCATCTTATGTCAAACACCCTGTATAGTATTTAATTCTACCAATGGACGTATAATAATTGTCATATCGAATTGAAATCAGTCTTGTGAGTGGGCCAAATATTATGCAGTTTGCGCGATGAAATTATTTTCAGAGTTCCGGACTGGGTTATTCCGCGTACCAATCAAAATGGTACAGAGCGTCTTTGGTGGAGGCAAACAATCTTCAATTAATCATGCTCCGCTCCACGATACCCCTTCGCTTGACTGCTGGAAAATTTGCAACTTTTTCTTTGCAGATGTTCAGTAGCGTGAGTAAAAAGAAACAAAAACTGGTGGTGGTTAGTGGTTGGCACGATCGCCGGGTGCTCGCGCTTCGCGCTCGCCTTACCGGGTGCAGAAAAGCTTCGCTTTCTGCCATAGGCACGACCGCGTAACTCACGTTTCCATACTTGAATTTCCCATAATTTTGAAATGGTTGAAGATGGCGGTACATAAAGTTTCGTGACACCAAATGGGTATACAGGGTGAGTTTTAATGGATGGACCAACCATTTACCATCGGAGTGAGTTACCGACTCACCTCTATAGTAATACTAACATACTGCAATCTGTAACTCACTCCGATGGTAAATGGTTGGTCCATCCATTAAAACTCACCCTGTATGTATACTCGATGTACATGCCAAATTTTGTTCGGTTCCGTTCAGTCGTTTTGCCGAAATACTGGACTAAAGATTTAAATTAGCCATTTTTGATTCGGCCAATCAAAAAATTTGAAAATTTCCAGTAATTGTCATTGCATACGTGTAAATGTATGTGTAAAATTTTATCGGAATCCAATGAATAGTACCAAAGATATGAATTTTTCGATATTTGAATTTGTCGCTATTTTGTACCGGTTCAAGATGGCGTCTCACAAACCTTATTGTGAACTCACAGTAATGAACTCGATTTTTGTGCCAAATTTCGTCCCGATCGGTTCAGCCGTTTTTACGAAATCGAGGATATACACGGACGGACGGACAGACACACACACACACACACACACGCGCGCGCGCGAACGGTTTTTAGGATGGCGATTGCATAAGTCACTCTCTTTACGGTCGTGCCTAAAAACAATCACGTCAATCGTTGTTCCCAGTTTTCGTTCGAAACTCCAATTGAACCACGGAATGCAATCAAGATTCGTTTCTTAAAAAAGATAGAGATCAAAAGCAAGAGCCTTTCTAAATACTTAGTTTCTTCTTCTTTTTCATTCTTACAGATACTAAAAACATCAATGGGCTACCTATCCGTATTGTTAACCGTGACGAAATAATTCTACTAAATAAATTCGGCTGGTCAAATTTTCAAAGTGTGCTTCGAAAAGACCGATGAAGACTTCTTTGTTACTCAAAACACAATCCTCCCTACACGAAGAATCAAAACGAGACTTGAGTACTGTGCTTATTTAAGTCTATTAATGTAACTATTGTACGCTGTCATTAATTCAGCGAAAAATCTCGCGTGGAACCTCTAATAAAGGAGAACTTTCCTTTATTACCTCTTGTCATTTACTTATCGGCCGTTGGTACGGGAGTCGATCGAAGGTACTGGAAAATACGATTTGCCCGTTATATAAATTAGCTGCTTTCCTTTCACAACCTAACTGAATCGATATCGTCTGATCATTGGGGCGAAAGAAAAGCAGCTATTGACAGATACCATTTAACTTCGATCGATGAGAAGTTATCAACTGCGAGCATTGGAATAATTGACGTGGAACGGTCGAGTAGGCTGCTTTGCGCACTGTTAGATAAAAAAGAGAAGCGGGGAGCGTAAGAGGGTTGGACTTTACTACGAGCATGCGTGGACAAGCTTGAAGGAGAGCATAGGACTTCACGAAGAAACGGTGAACACCGCCAGTTGCTGTGTCGTCTGCAGATGCGAGCTCGGGATCGATGGATGCCGATCGAGGTAGTTCGATTAGCAAAACTTTTCACGCAGGTGCAATTTCTTACGAGACGAGAACATTATTTAGATATTAAATTTGCGATGGGATGGAATCCCATACATCTGGGAGTGATGGGTGTTTGGCCAAATCCGTTGAGCTCGAAGACCAACGAGCGATTCGCAGCCCTTCGATTCTTCGTGGCCGTGTTCTTCATGCTGGGATTCATCTGTGCTCCGCAATCGATTAATCTCGTCATAATCTGGGGTGACGTCGATCTCATGACGGAGAATCTCGCGATGGTCAACATCACGGTCCTGACTGCCTTACTGAAACTGTGCTTTCTCTGGTATTACAAGGAAGGTATATCTTCAATATTGAATTCTTCGTACGACCTTTTGCCACGTCTTCCAGATCAACATTTTATTTCTTTAATATCGTTGTCAAATAGTTTTATACGAGGGTGAGTCAATAAATAAGTCGCAAAATCGTATAGAGGCATTAATAATAAAAGTAACTTCCTGAAATTTATTTCACCTTT
This sequence comes from Tiphia femorata, assembly GCA_944319695.1. NCBI lineage: Eukaryota > Metazoa > Arthropoda > Insecta > Hymenoptera > Tiphiidae > Tiphia > Tiphia femorata. The sequence goes on from OX090902.1 coordinate 12,635,549, forward strand.
CTACATAATCACTCTATACATTCAGACACTTATCCCACCTTTTTACAAGTCCTTGAAAACCGGCGACAAATAAGTCCTTTGGTTACTGTCGCAGCCAACGAGTAACCGCTAAACGCGGCCTGTACAACGAAGAGGTGCGATAAGTGTAATCCAAGCGGGTACTCGTTGGCTGCGACAGCAACCAAAAGACTTCTTTGCCGCCGGTTTCCAAGGACTTGTAAAAAAATGGGACAAGTCTCGGAATGTACAGAGTGATCATGTAGAAAACAGAAATCAATTTCAGGAAGTTACTTTAATTATTAGTGTCTCTATCTCGTTTTACGATTTGCATATTGACTCACTCTAGTACGATAATATTTCAACAAGAAAGAAAATTCTGCCCCGTTCTTCGACGATAAATTTCTTTTATCCGTACTCTCTCGAAGCAATCAGACCTCTCCTGGCATCACTCGTGGAGGATTGGCGAACTTACAAAACGGAACTGGAAAGATCGAATATGCTGAGAACCGGTCTGCTGGCCAGAAGAATATCAATCGGGTGCACGGTGCTCACGGAAACTACCGTGATTATTTATCTGCTCTTTCGCACGGCCACTGTACTGCGATTGGACAAGAACGTGACCAATCCAGATCGTCTTTCCATCTATCCCGCGTATTTTCCCTACGACGTCAGAAACAGTCCTGCTTTCGAATTGACGATAATCGGGCAGACGATTTCGGCTTACTACACGGGGACCTGTGCCTCCGCAGCGGACACTTTCGTCTCGATGCTCGCTCTACACAATTGTGGCCAATTGTTGAATCTTCGTCGAGCTATCGAGAGATTGTTCGACGAGAACCTCGAGAAGCGAATGGACGGCGAATTTCACGAGGCTCTTACAGCGATCGTCGAAAGACACGAACATCTCAATTGGTTAGTGAATTCTTCATCAGGTGCATTTCTGGACATGCAGTTTCTTTTCAATCAACGTCAAAATCAATAATCGATAGTGCGGGTGTCCGATGCGTGGGATTTTTATTTTTATTGAATCTTAAATGTGTAGGTGAATTTGAGTGACAAGTACCATTATGTAATCGTTTCATGTCACCACTTCGTTGTGTAGAAGTGGAACAAATCGAATTATGTACTCTTGGTACTTTTTAACTGGCTCTGAAAAGGGGGAGGTTCGTAATTCGACCCACTTTTTTTTACGTATGTCGAGTGGTAACACTTTTACTTTCTCCTCGAAACTGTTTAGACATGAGATATCGCTAATCAAGAACAAAGGAAAATATATTTGAGCCTCGAAATCACAGTGCAGAGTTGGCTTTTCAAAATTCACAGAAAAGCACGTTAAAATTCCAAAAAATGTCGGCCAAGATTCAATATAACTTTCATTTGATCATTATAAAAAATAACTTGAAATCACTTTTACCATCCAAAAGAATGAAAAATGTATTGCCTGAAACATAGAGTTTTTAAAAGGAAAAAAAAAACAGGTTAACCCATTTTCTGGCGCGATCGTCTTTACACCTTCTCTGCATCCAGGAATCCTTTTTATACGTAATCAAATAAGTAAATAAGAAAAATTCGACAGAACATGAAAGAATGCATTCTAGCCCTGAAATTCAGGTATGCACACATATAGGTACAAGTATAGAAAGTTTAAAAGTGTCCAATTGGACGCCACCTACACAGGAAAAGATTAAAAGAGAATGTGGAACTTTCTTCATATTATTTTTTTCATTTGAAGATATAATTGAACATTCGAAGGTACGGCAGAAGGATCGAGGATTGCTTTAACATTCCTTTGCTCGCTCAAGTGATGGCCTACACTATTCAATTATGTTTGCAAGGATTTCAATCGTTTACCGTAAGTGAAAGTGCCGTGCCGTGAAAAAAACAAACAGACTCGACGATTACGAAATTTATAGAAATCGAGAATTTTCCAGATACGAGGAATTTCTTGTTTTACAGATCAATCACCTTGTTCTTTATAGGTAATGAAGCAAAAGGAGTCTGAAATGACAACCTTCCAGCTGACTTTCTTAGGCTTCTACGTAGGTTTTGTTGTAGTACACATGTTTATTTATTGTTACATCGGCGAGATGCTGCTCACTCAGGTGAATATTATTTAAATCATTGTCCAGTAGTTATTTTCATTATCGTAATTTTCGGAAAAATTGTGCTTGGGTAGATACACCCATCCTATGGTACATCTTTTTAGAGCTCAAAATTAGCATATTCTGCGTATGAAGCCAAATGGTACCGAATGCCTTCTCTGCAATCAAGAAACATTTTGTTAATTATGTACCGTTCAAGGATACCCCTTCGATTGACTGCCGGAAAATTTGCCACGTTTTCATTGGAGATGTTCAGCAGTGTAAGTAAATTTTTCCAAACAGGACATCACAAGTCAATGAAAACTGTCTTGTAGAATTGAAGACTAAAGAGCAATAGCTTACTTTGTATCATTTTTTCCAATTTCTCATGGTTGCAGATTTTAAAAACATCAGTGGGCTACCTGTCCGTCCTGTTAACTGTCACAAAGTAACGTCGCTAACGAATTTGTAACGATATGATTTGGGGAACAATAAAAATTTAGAAGACGATTGTTGAACGCGAGAATTTCCCTTCGTATAATATTTTGTAAACGTTGAGATTAGCTTGAAAGAATATTGAGTTTCTCGAAATTTCGAAAACTTACCGTCTGTGGGACTGATCGCGAGACAAACATTATTTTATACTAGAATAATTGATTTTCCCCTCTCAAGCTCGTCCAAGGTTCGCTTTATCGACGGTAGGCATTCTTGTTGGCTACTCGAAGAAGGGACTGCCTACTGACAGTAAATAAAATGTCTTCGCTTTCCCTACAGTAGAAAGGGAAGGGAGAGAATGATGAAACACACAGCTGTGTATTGCACGGGCATGCGTCGTCTCGTACAAAGGAATATCCTACCTTGAATAGTTGCGCACGAGTCAGTACTTGAACCATTCCCGAGAATAGCGCCAGTCAATGGATGTTGACAAAGGTAGATTATTAAAAAAAAAAAGAGGGAGAGGAAGGAAAATAAAATACTTTGCAAAATAATTAAATACGAATACTAATCTTTAAATTCGATCAAAATTTCTTTACGCGTCGAATTTCCGACAATCGTGCAGACGTAAAATTAGTAATGGGCTGGAACCCGTTCAACTTGCGCGTTCTGGGCGTCTGGCCAAATCCGCATGGATCAAGCGCAGACGAGCGTTTCTCTAATTTTCATTTCTTCGTCGCTGGATTCTTTATGATCGGCTTCATCTGCGCCCCTCAATCGGCGAATCTTGTGTTCATCTGGGGAAACGTCGATCTGGTGACAGAGAACCTCGCGGTCGCCAATATTACAGTGATCACCTCTTTCGTGAAGTTACTCTTTCTTTGGTATCATAAAGAAGGTATCGTGACATCCGTGCTTTTTTCCATTCTTATTTCCAGGGATTTTCAACACAGTTTTCTTTTCACGGCACGTATTATGACGAAAGTTTTACGGTACACGGAAAGGATCTATCCGAAACGTTCTCCGTTCTTCCACAAATTAACATTACTTAAATAATAAGAAAGATGTCATCGCAGATTCGGAAATGCACCACTGTGTTTTCTATTTTAAATACCGTTATATCGTGTATTTGAAGGCGGGAGCTGCATGCTTTCACGCATATCATACAATCGTTTTATATCTAAGCTTCTGTTACCAAACGTATTTATACATATTTCAAAAACACATCTCGCAATCTGGCTCAAATAAAGGTTTCTTTGTCGAAGAAAAAGAGAAAAATATTATGTAGCAATCATTTCTTAACACGCTTCACCGAATGAAAATAAAACAAATTCGCAAACATATCGCGAGATTGACGTCTCGACCATGTTATAAAATATTCTTCCAAGCCCTTAGACTACTGATGGTGTGCCTCGTGAACGACTGGAAAGCTTGCAAGACGAAAGAGGACAGATCTTCGATGTTGGAATACGGATTCGCAGCAAGAAAAATATCGATCGGCTGCACTTTACTCATGCAAGCCACGGTCGTCGCATTCCTGATGTCGCGAATCAGCGCCGTTCTACAATTAGACAAAAACGTTACCAGTCCCGATCGTTTCTCTCTCTATCCCGCCTATTTTCCTTACGACGTGCGGGAGAGCCCTGCTTTCGAACTGACCATACTCGGCCAGAGCATTTCGGCTTTCTACACCGCTACCTGTGCGACCGTTTCGGACACTTTCGTGTGCATGTTGGTCCTACATAACTGCGGACAACTGGCGAATCTTCAACGAACAGTGGAAAACGCATTCGAAGAGGGAAACTCGAAGGAGAAAGGAAGATTTCATAAAATTCTAGTGGCAATCGTCGAGAGGCACGAGCATCTTAATTGGTTCGTGATGATTAGTTATTTAGAACAAATTCTGTTACGCGTTGTGTGTTATCAGTGTTCTCTTGTGTTTTTTTTAACACGAAAGTTGAAGGAAATTTGTTTCGCGAAAATTAAAGGTTCGGTAAGACGATAGAAAAATGCTTCAACATGCAACTGTTGGGTCAAATTCTGGCTTGCACCGTCCAACTGTGCTTTCAGGGATTCCAAGCGTTCAGTGTGAGTTGCTTTACTTTTTTATATTCACGGTCCTTATGGAAACTGTCATTGCACTATCCATACTCGTCACAACAAACGCGTATTAATTCATCAAAGAAATGAGCAAAATGCTTCACGGAGACGGGAAATAAAAATTTTCTTCACAGAGCAGCGCACAATCGTTGTAGATATTCGCGCATGATGAGAATCCCGTGTCTACTGTCCAAGTGCTCTTCTTAGTCTTCTACATTTTATTCGTCATGGTGCATCTGTACATCTACTGCTACGTAGGTGAAACTCTTATAGTCCAGGTAAGGAAATCCCGCATGGCGAATAATTTTTTCCGTATTTGTGTAATGAGGGGTCGACTTTGGTATCAATGGATAAGCCCCTTCTAGTCGAACAAATTTTTTTTAGAACTTTTTTTGATCCGATGCGCAGTTATCGAGATATTTCCATGTCTTCAGATAAATCGGCCACCCTGTATATAAAAGCGCTATCTACATAAAAACTTTAAATTTTCTGCTAGAATTGCCAGCATAATAAACGAAGCAAGACAGTATTCTCTTTGCCATGCCCTGAGAAACATCGTGGAAAATATATTCGCCAGGCAATTTTTGCACGGAACAATACATATAATATACGAAACGTGACAACGCACATCACATATAACACATTCTAAATAAATTATAGTATAATATGAAATAATATTTATATAGGTTCTTCCGAGAAATAACAATGCACCTACTACAAATAAACGAATAAAATACAATGTATTAAAGGGTCCGTAGATGTTTAGTTACTTTTCTAATATCTTAGAGTATATTATATAATATGGAAGTAATTAGTGAGCCTATGAGCGTAGAGACAAGTAATAATATTTTCCAGAGCTCCGGATTAGGAAATTCAGCGTATTGTTCGGAATGGTACAACGTAGCACCGCGAGAAGCGAAAACCTTTCTGCTCATCGGGTATCGTTCGACCATCCCGCTTCGTCTTACTGCAGGAAAATTCAGTACCTTCTCCTTGGAGATGTTCAGCAACGTAAGTTCACATATTCCTTCAACGATTAGTAAGGGTGTGAAAAAATTGTGCACCTACACTTTTTCCTTTCAGATATTAAAAACCTCTATGGGATACCTTTCTGTGTTGTTAACTGTATCCAAGCATTGAGTTGAGCGGGTTACTATTAGAAGAGAAATGTATAGTGTGCTTCTGTGACCTGAGTCAAAAAAAAATATTTTTCTTGCTCCTAGCTAATTTATCTTTAAAAATTAAAGATTACAAATGGTTACATATTCCGTGCATTTTGGTATCTTAATTGCTAGCCTTATTTCAGCGTCTTCTACTTTGCTTTGCGTTAGCTTGCCTACTGGATTAGAGCACGTTGAAAAAAAGTTCGTACGTTAAATGGAAACGTATAAATTGTTAATTCGGGTGATCCGACAGCATACATCGTGCTTCCCGAAATTTCGAAAACTTACCGTCTGCGGGACGGTTCGCGACACCAAAATTAATTTATACTAGAATAATTGATTTTCCACTCTCAAGGTTCTCAATGATTCGCTTTATCGACGGTAGGCATTCTTTCTAGTTACTCGAAGAAGGGACTGCCTACTGGTAGTAAGTAAAATGTATTCGCGTTTCCTACAATAGCGGGGAGAATTGTGAAACACGTTTCTGTGCCCTGATGCGCATGCGTCGTCTCGTACAAAGGAAAAGTCTACCTCGAGTAAGTGCGTACGAGTCAGTAGTTGAACCGTTCGTCAGAATAGCGCCCGGCAATGGATTCTGGCAAAGGTGGAGTATTAAAAAAAAAACATACAGATAGGGAAAGTAAATACTTTGCAAAGGAGCACGTATGTTTAAAATCGATTAAAATTTCATTACGCTCCAAATTTTCAACTTTCGTTTAGACATCAAATTTGTAATGGGCTGGAACCCATTCAATTTGCGCGCTCTGGGCCTTTGGCCAAATCCGCATGGATCAAGCGGCAACGAACGTTTCGCTAATTTTCGTGTCTTCATCGCTGGATTCTTTATGGTCGGCTTCGTCACCGTCCCTCAATCAACGAATCTCGTGTTCATCTGGGGAAACGTCGACCTGATGACAGAGAACCTCGCGGTCGCCAATATTACAGTGCTCACCTCTACCGGGAAGTTACTCTTTCTTTGGTATCATAAAGAAGGTATCGTGATATGCGTGCTTTATTCACTATTTATTTCTCGAGATTTTTAACCCTGTTTACTTCGCGCCACATATTATTACGAAAATTCTACGGTATACCGAAAAGGATATAGCCAAAATGTTCGCGTTGGATGAGGGCTAAGACCAGTTTTCTCAAAAGAATGAAATCGGGTACTAATATCGCTTGGACGCGTTCGTTCTTCTGTGCGCCATTCATATACAGACATGGTGATAAATGAAAAAAAAAAAATCAATTTCGCATAATTTAGTAAACATTTATCATCCTATAACGCAAATACATTAATATTACTTAAATAATGAGAAAGATGTGACTTCGCAGATTAGAAAATGCACTACTGCCTTTTCCATTTAATATTAAGAAATATCGTACACGTGATAAGAAGATCGGGGTGTCGAGAATTCATACCGAAAAAAAGTGTCTTAACACTTGCTAAACATATCCCGAGATTGACGTCTGGTCACGTTATAAAATATTCTTTCAAGCCCTTAGGCTACTGATGGTGTCCTTCATGAACGACTGGAAAGCTTGCAAGACAAAAGAGGAAAGATCCTCGATGTTGGAATATGGATTCCTGGCGAGAAAAATATCGATCGGCTGCACTTTACTCACGCAGGCCACGATCGTGGCATTTTATATCTCACGTATCAGCGCGATCCTACAATTAGACAAAAACATTACCAGCCCAGATCGTTTTACTCTCTATCCCGCCTATTTTCCTTACGATGTGCGGGAGAGCCCCGCTTTCGAGCTGACCTTACTCAGTCAGATTGTTTCGACATTCTATACGGGCACATGCGGGACAGTTTCGGACACTTTCGTATGCATGTTGGTCCTACATAACTGCGGACAACTGGCGAATCTTCAACGAACAGTGGAAAACGCATTCGAAGAGGGAAGCTCGAAGGAGAAAGGAAAATTTCATAAAATTCTGATGGCGATCGTCGAGAGGCACGAGCATCTTAATTGGTTCGTGGTGTTTAATTATTTAAAATAATTGTGTTTAGTGTTGTGTATATTACCGACGTTCACCAATGGATTGGTGACGTCATTTCCTTGTAATGCAGAAGTCGAAGCAAATTTATTTCGCAAAACTTAAAGGTTCGGTAAGACGATAGAAAAATGCTTCAACATGCAGCTGTTGGCTCAGATCTTGGCCTGCACCGTCCAACTGTGCTTTCAAGGATTCCAAGCGTTCAGTGTGAGTTGCTTTATTATTTAATTTTGGAGGAGCTTTTGGAAAGATACATTGCACTATCCATACTCGTCGCAAAACTCGCGTATTATGAAAGAATTGGGCCTTTTTGAATCTCGCGTAATATGGAAGAATTGAATCTTTTTATTCACGGGGACAGAAAATAAAAATTTTCTTCAAAGAGCAACGCACAATCGTTGTAGATATTCGCGCAGGATGACCGTGCCGCATCCACTTTACAAGTGCTGTTTTTGGTCTTCTACATTATATTTATCACAGCGCATCTTTACATCTACTGCTACGTAGGCGAAACACTTCTAGTCCAGGTAGGACTTTCTTGCATGTATGTAAAAAGTAGTACATCTGTTCATCCTATCCGTCAAATTACATATTATAAACAATGGCGTGTAACAGTTTCCGGCTAGATTTATTACTGTGTTCTATAAAAGTGACATCTAAATAAACCCTTTTAGTCTCGTACTAGTATTTTATATAAATGCATAATAAGCAGCGAAGAAGTCTAGTACGTAATACAATATAATAATATGAATGAAATTAGTAACCCTACGGGCGCAGAGGAAAGTAATAATACTTTGTAGAGCTCCGGATTGGGAAATTCAGCGTATTATTCGAAATGGTACAACGTAGCACCGGAAGAAGCGAAAACTTTCCTGCTCATCGGATATCGTTCGACCATCCCACTTCGTCTTACAGCAGGAAAATTTAGTACCTTCTCCTTACAGATGTTCAGTAGCGTGAGTCCACAAGATTTCCTCTACGACCAGCAAGCACATCAAAATATTACGCGCATATTCTTTTTCTTTTCAGATAATAAAAACCTCCATGGGATACCTTTCCGTGTTGTTAACAGTATCCAACCATTGAGTCGAGCAGATTACTATAAGAAGAGAAATGTATAGTGCGCGTTCACGAGCTGAGTAAAAAGGAAGAAATATTTTTCTTGCTCCTAGCCAATTAGTCGTTGAGAATTAAAGATTAGAATGGTTACGCATGCTGTGGATTTTCTTATCATAATTGCGAACCGTATTGCAGTGTCTTCATCTTTCCTTCGCGTTCGCTTGCTTTCAATTAGTACATTAGAGCACGTTCAAAGAAAAGTCATAGGTTATAAGGAAACGTGCGTATTGACCAAAAGCGCGAGAAAGCCATCACAAATAGCATTCGAATAATTTTGTGTCTTATTGGAAAGCATACCTGGAATTTCTCGAAATTTCGAAAACTTACGATCTGTGGAAATGACTACTGGAACTGACACCAAAATTAATTTATATTTGAATAATTGATTTTCCATACCCAAGGTTCTCAATGATTCGCTTTATCGACGGTAGGCATTCTTGTTAGCTACTCGAAGAAGGGACTGCCTGCTGATAGTAAGTAAAATGTCTTCGCGTTCCCTACAGTAGCGAGGGGACGAAGATAATTGTGAAATACGTATCCGTGTCGTGAATGCGCCTGCGTCGTCTCCTACAAAGGAAAATTCTACCTCGAGTGGGTGCGCACGAGTCAGTACTTCAACAGTTCGCGAGAATAGCGCCAGTCAATGGATGCTGACAAAGGTAGACTACTAGAGAGAGAGAGAGAGAGAGAGAGAGAGGGGGGGGGGGACAAAATGCTTTGCAAAATAATTTGATGCGAGCACCTATCTTTAAACTCGAATAAAATTTCTTTACACTGCAAATTTTCGACTTTCGATCAGACCTGAAATTGGTAATGGCCTGGAACCCGTTCAATCTGCGTGCTCTGGGCCTCTGGCCAAATCCGCATGGATCAAGCACGAACGAGCGTTTCTCTAATTTTCGTTTCTTCATCGCTGGATTCTTTATGATCAGCTTCATCTCTGCTCCTCAATCGGCGAATCTCGTGTTCATCTGGGGAAATGTCGACCTGATGACGGAGAACCTCGCGGTCGCCAATATTACAGTGCTCACCTCTTTCATGAAGTTACTTTTTCTTTGGTACCATAAAGAAGGTATCGTAACATGCGTAATATATTCAATCCTTACTTCTCGGCATTTTTAGCCCTGTTTACTTCGCGGCACATATTATTACAAAAGTTCTACGGTACACCGAAAAGGGTCCATCTAACATGTTCACGTTGGATGAAAACTAACAATATCAGTTTTCTTAAAAGAATGAAAGTGGATATTAATATCGGTTCGACGTGTTCGATCTTCTATGCGCGGTTCATATACACTTAGCGATAAACATAAAAAATAAGTCACTCCCTTTACGGTCGTGCCTAAAAATCGGTGTCACACAATTTAGAAAACATTTATCATTCTACAACGTAAACAAATTAATGTTACTGACATATTGAGAAAGACGTGCTAGGGTGCTTTCGCTGATAAGAAAATGCACTACTGTCCATTCCATTTAATATAAAGAAATACCCTGTTCTTAGTAAGAGGATCGGGGTGAAAGAAAAAAAAATGTTACGTAATACCAATTTCTGAACAGTTGTTGAAAGAAAGCAAACCAAAATTCGTAAACATATCCCGAGATTACCGTCTCGACCACGTTATAAAATATTCTTTCAAGCCCTTAGACTACTGATGGTGTCCTTCGTGAACGACTGGAAAGCTTGCAAGACGAAAGAGGACAGATTCTCGATGTTGCAATACGGATTCCTGGCGAGAAAAATATCGATCGGCTGCACTTTACTCACGCAGGCCACGAGCATCGTATTTTTGATCTCGCGAATCACCGTGGTCCTACAATTAGATAAAAACGTTACCAGTCCCGATCGTTTCTCTCTCTATCCCGCCTATTTTCCTTACGATATGCGGGAGAGCCCCGCTTTCGAACTGACCGTACTCTGCCAGATTATTTCGACTTATTATACCGCTACCTGTGCAACCGTGTCAGACACTTTCGTGTGCATGTTGGTCCTTCATAATTGTGGACAGTTGGTGAACCTTCAACGAACTGTGGAGAACGCGTTCGACGAGGGAAGCTCGAAGGAGAAAGGAAAATTTCAAAAAATTCTGGTGGCGATCCTCGAGAGGCACGAGCATCTTAATTGGTTCGTGGTGTTTAATTATTTAAAATAACTGTGTTCAGTATTGTGGATTATCGGCGTTCACCAATGGACCGGTGATCTGATTTCCTTTTAAGACGGAAGTTGAAAGAAATTTATTTCGCGAAAATTGAAGGTTCGGTAAAACGATAGAAGAATGCTTCAACATGCAGCTGTTGGGTCAGATCTTGGCCTGCACCGTCCAACTATGCTTTCAAGGATTCCACGCGTTCAGTGTGAGTTGCAAAATGTTTTCATTTTAGTGGACCTTTCAGAAAATCACATTGCACTATCCATACTCGTCGCAGAACTAGCGTATTAACTGATCGAAGAATTGGGCAAAAAGCTTCGCAGCGACGGGAAATAAAAATTTTCTTCACAGAGCAGCGCGCAATCGTTGTAGGTATTCTCGCAGGATGAAGGAGAAGTCACTAGTTTCCAAGTGCTGTTCTTAATATCCTATATTATATTCGTCATGGTGCATCTTTACATCTACTGCTACGTAGGCGAAACACTTATAGTTCAGGTAGGGTTTTCCTGTATTTATGTAAAAAGTGTCTGTTTAGTATAATGTTTATCTGTTGATCCTATGTCATATTACATATTACACACAATGGCGTGTAACAATTTCCGGCTAGATTTCTTGCTCTGTTTTATAAAAGTGATATGTAAATGAAAACTTTTAGTTTTTACTAGTATTCGGTATAAATGCATAATAAGTGACGGAGAAGTATAGTATGCAAGGTAATATATGGACCGTTTATTTTGAAAGTGGTGTCAGTCATTTTTTTCACAAAAGTCAAATGTTACATAATTTGTGATTAATTTAGTGTAATCTTTTTATTTATAGCTAATTAATTTTTTTTATATAGACTTATACCACTTTCGAAATAAACGGGCCATATGTGTTATAACATGAAATAAAAATTAGTGAGCCCATAGGCGCATAGAAAAGTAATAATATTTTGCAGAGCTCCGGATTAGGAAATTCAGCGTATTGTTCGAAATGGTACAACGTACCATCGGAGGAAGCGAGAACTTTTCTGCTCATCGGGTATCGTTCGACCATCCCGCTTCGTCTTACAGCAGGAAAATTTAGTACCTTCTCCTTGCAAATGTTCAGCAGCGTGAGCTCACATATTTCCCCTACGCCAGCAAAGCGCGTGAAGATATTGTGCGCCTACTCTTTTTCCTTTCAGATTTTAAAAAACTCCATGGGATACCTTTCTGTGTTGTTAACGGTATCCAAGCATTGACTTGAGCAGGTTACCATTAGAAGAAAAATGTATAGCGTGCTCCTGTGATGTAAGTCAAGAAAAATATTTTTCTTGCTCCTAGCCAATTCGCCGTTGAGAATTAAAGATTAGAATGGTTACACATTCCGTGGATGTTCGTATCTTAATTGCTAGCCTTATTTCAGCGTCTTCATCTTTGCTTTGCTTTCGCTTGCTTAGTGGAACTCTGCATTAGAGCACGTTGAAAAAAGTCGTATGTAAAATGGAAACGCGTGAATTGTTAATTCGAGTTATCCGACAGCATACATCGAGGTTTTCGAAATTTCGAAAACTTACCGTCTGTGGGACTGATCGCAACACCAGCGTTAGTTTGTACTAGAATAATTGATTTCCCATTCCCAAGGTTCTCAATGATTCGCTTTATCGACGGTAGGCCATTCGTGCTAGATACTCGAAGAAGGGACGCCTGCTGATAGTAAGTAAAATGTCTTCGCGTTCCCTACAGTAGCGAGGGGACGAAAAGAATTGTAAAATACGTATCCGTGTCGTGAATGCGCCTGCGTCGTCTCGTACAATGGAAAATTCTACCTCGAATGGGTGCACACGAGTCAGTACTTGAGCAGTTCGTGAGAATAGCGCTAGTCAATGGATGCTGATAAAGGTAGACTATTACAGCGAGAGTGGGGAGGGAGGGGGGGGGGAGGAAAGAAAATACTTTGCAAAATAATTAAATACGAATACTAATCTTTAAATTCGATAAAAATTTCTTTACGCTCCAAATTTTGGACTTTCGTTCAGACGTCAAATTAGTAATGGGCTGGAACCCGTACAATTTGCGTATTCTGGGTCTCTGGCCAAATCCGCATGGAACAAGCACGAACGAGCGTTTCGCTAATTTTCGTTTCTTCATCGCTGGATTCTTTATGATCGGCTTCATCTCTGCTCCTCAATCGGCGAATCTCGTGTTCATCTGGGGAAATGTCGACCTGATGACGGAGAACCTCGCGGTCGCCAATATTACAGTGCTCACCTCTTTCGTGAAGTTACTTTTTCTTTGGTATCATAAAGAAGGTATCGTGGCATGCGTGCTATTTTCAATTCTAATTTCTCGGGATTTTTAGTCCTGTTTACTTCGCGGCACGTATTATTACAAAAGTTCTACGGTACACCAAAAAGGGTCCATCTAACATGTTCACGTTGAATGAGGGCTAACAACAAGACCAGTTTTCTCAAAACAAGGAAATCAAATATTAATTTCGATTCCACGTGTTTGATCTTCTGTGCGCGATTCATTATATACCTGGGGATAAATGGAAAAAAAAAATCATAATTTAGTAAACATTAATCATTCTACAAGGCAAATAAATTAATATTACATAACCAATTGCAGCACACTTTTAGTTTTAAAATCGTGCCCAGGAAAACATTTTTTAAAACAAAAATTGTTTGTTCCTGCACTAAGTAATTTTTTCAAGAAAAATTCAGGCGGTTCTAACCGTAATTTGTTTATCACTACTTTTTTTGTACTCAGAGCAATCGGCGGCTTTATGGCCGTAATTTGCCTACATGTCGCCAAAAAATGGACTACTATGGCCGTCGTGTGCGGCAATGGGTTAAATAATGAGAAAGACGCGACTCGATAGATTAAAAAATGCACCACTGTGTTTTCGATTTAATATTAAGAAATATCGTGCACTTGATAAGAAGATCAAGGTGCCGAGGATCCTTAGCGAAAAAAAAAGAAATGTTAGGTAATGACAATTTCTTAACACTTGCTAAATGAAAGTAAAAGAAGATTCGTAAATATCCCCTATATCCCGAGACTGACGTCTCGACCACGTTATAAACCATTCTTTCAAGCCCTTAGACTACTGATGGTGTCCTTCGTGAACGACTGGAAAGCTTGCAAGACGAAAGAAGAAAGATCCTCGATGTTGGAATACGGATTCCTGGTCAGAAAAATATCGATTGGCTGCACTTTACTCACGCAGGCCACGATCGTCGTATTTTTGATCTCGCGAATCGGCGCGGTCCTACAATTAGACAAAAACGTTACCAGTCCAGATCGTTTCTCTCTCTATCCCGCCTATTTTCCTTACGATGTACGGGAGAGTCCCGCTTTCGAACTGACCATAGTCGGTCAAAGTATTTCGACTTTTTACACCGGCACATGCGGGACAGTTTCGGACACTTTCGTATGCATGTTGGTTCTTCATAATTGCGGGCAGCTGGTGAACCTTCGACGAACGGTGGAGAACGCGTTCGACGGGGGAAACTCGAAGGAGAAACGAAAATTTCATAAACTTCTGATGGCGATCGTCGAGAGGCACGAGCATCTTAATTGGTTCGTGGAATTTAATTAATTAAAATAATTGTGTTCAGTATTGTGGATTATCAGCATTCACCAATGGACTGGTGATCTCATTTTCTTTTAAGACGGAAGTTGAAAGAAATTTATTTCGAGAAAATTAAAGGTTCGGTAAAACGATAGAAGAATGCTTCAACATGCAGCTGTTGGCTCAGATCCTGGCCTGCACCGTCCAACTGTGCTTTCAAGGATTCCACGCGTTCAGTGTGAGTTGCAAAAGGTTTTCATTTTAGTGGATCTTTCAGAAAATCACATTGCACTATCCATACTCGTCGCAGAACTCGCGTATTAACTGATTGAAGAATTGGCCAAAAAGCTTCGCAGCGACGGGAGATAAAAATTTTCTTCACAGAGCAGCGCGCACTCATTGTAGGTATTCGCGCAGGATGAAGGCAAAGTCACTACTTTCCAAGTGCTGTTCTTAGTCTTCTACATTATATACATCATGCTGCATCTTTACATCTACTGCTACGTAGGCGAAACACTTATAGTTCAGGTAGGATTGTCCTGTATTTATGTAAAAAGTGTCTGTTTAGTATAATGTTTATCTGTTGATCCTATGTCATATTACATATTACACACAATGGCGTGTAACCGTTTCCGGCGAAATTTCTTGCTCCGTTTTATAAAAGTGATATCTAAATAAAAACTTTTAGTTCTTTACTAGTATTGAATATAAATGTATAATGTACAATGTAACATATGTGTTATGATATGAAAGAAATTGATAAACCTATTGGCGCAGAGAAAAAGTAATAATACTTTGTAGAGCTCCGGATTAGGAAATTCAGCGTATTGTGCGAAATGGTACAACGTACCATCGGACGAAGCGAAAACTTTCCTACTTATCGGATATCGTTCGACCATCCCTCTTCGTCTTACAGCAGGAAAATTTAGTACCTTCTCCTTGCAGATGTTCAGCAGCGTGAGTTCGCATATTTCCTCTACGACCAGCAAGCGCGTGAAAATATTGTGCGCCGACTCTTTTTCCTTTCAGATATTAAAAACCTCCATGGGATACCTTTCCGTGTTGTTAACAGTATCCAACCATTGAGTTGAGCAGATTACTATAAGAAGAGAAATGTATAGTGTGCGTTCACGAGCTGAGTAAAAAGGAAGAAATATTTTTCTTGCTCCTAGCCAGTTAGTCGTTGAGAATTAAAGATTACAATGGTTACACATTCTGTGCATTTTCGTATCTTAATTGCTAGCCTTGTTTCAGTATCTATTTTTCTTTACTTTGCGCTCGGCTGCTTGCTGCTTTAACCCATTCGCTGCCAAGCCTAAATTATATGACGTTATAACATATTGAAAGAAAGACGAGTATACTCGTCCTTGGCAGCGAATGGGTTAAAGCACGTTCAAAACAAAAGTTGTACGTTAAACAAAAACACGCACATTTCGTCAAAGGCGCGATACTAGCATCACGAATGGTTTTCGAACGAATAATTTTCTGTTTTATACTATCTCATTGTTCTCGAAATCGACTCAATTCTCATCGAAAGAAATCAATCGATGACTTTACCATCACCCGAGAACTTACCGTCCGTTGGTTCTCTGGTTGTATATCTGAAGCCAAACGGCGATGCTCACAGTGAGTATGGTAAAATGTAAAGCGGTATTGGGCGACATTGTGAACCTATTCCGAGGGTGGGAGAATCAGCGGGTTGTCTTCTCAGAGTGATCGGAGCATGCGTCTGACGTGTGTAAAAAAATCTCCCACCTTCTACTTCAAGGTACGTCGTGTACCAGTTGCTTCACAGTCTCGCTTTCCATCGTCCATCTTTGTTATGGGATCGTGTTATCGATGGATATAGAGCAAGGTAAAAAATTCGAAAAATTCCGAGATCCTAGAGATCCTCCGTATCCTTGAAGGATCGGCTAAAACGACATTTTAACATTAGCGTTGCGCTTTTGTCTACTGGCAAATTTTCACGTACCGTGTCTTCGATTAATAACAAGCTCGCTTCCGACGCGTTGCATTTTTTTTTATTCTACTCTCAGATCGTTTTTCAGTACAGTGTCGCCTTGAGAAAAAATTCACGCGTCTCGATAATAGAAGCGTGCAAGTGTTATCGAAAAACATTAAGCCAACATGACGACATTGCAACCTTGTAGCTTAATTATTGCGAATCGTGAATGCAAAACTTACAGGAAAAATGAAAACTAAGGATTGGTATTTGTAATGTTTTACAACTTTCTTCAGACATAAAATACGCGATGGGCTGGTGCCCTCATCATCTTCGCTTGCTCGGTGTATGGCCGAATCCCGAGGAAGGCAAAGAGGACGATCGGTTCGCGGGACTTCGCGTTTTCTTCGTCCTCGTTTTTATAGTGGGCTTTCTGTGCGGACCCCAATCGGTCAGTTTGATCATAGTGTGGGGATACATCGATTTGGTCAGCGAGAATCTCACCATGGCTAGCATAACGGCGGTGACCTCCTTTACGAAATACGTGTTCCTCTGGTATCACAAGGAAGGTACAAGCGATAATCGGAAAATTTTCGAACGGTACTTTCCGCGCCGAAATCACGCGTTCGTCCGGAGAAAGAAAAATGTGCGAATTAAAAGGAATTTTTTCGATTAAGTTTGTCGTAATAACGGACTGTGAAATAACTGTGTTTCTCAAAGACATACGAACGGACATTCAACGGATAATGGAGAATTTTTAACCGATTACGTACAATGTCAATTGTGTGAACCAGCCTGTGCAGAATCGAATTAAATTATAACGTTGCATGAAATTCAATGTCATCTGAAAATATTCTTAACTCTCTTACAAGTATACCTCAAGGTTCACTCAAATTTAAATTTAAATAGCAAATTATTGCAGTTTTAAAAACACGGTCCGTTATACAAAATTACGTTGTGATTTTCAGAGATTTGGTGTTTAGTTAAACAAGCTATTGCATCATTCCGAGTGGCATATCGCAACGAAAGCATTAATTTCCTTTCATTGTCCGATATCTGTGACGACTGTCGGGTCATACTATGACAATTAAATACATTCTGTTAAATGAATCACTTTTCTTTCTCCATCCATACGAAGATTGTGAACACCCTATACTTTCTCAGCGATTAATTTCAAGTCATCAGGTCCTTGCTCGTGTCCTTCGTGAACGACTGGCGAGTCTGTAAATCCTCCGAGGAACGATCGGTGATGTTGAAGAACGGAATGTTGGCCAGAAGAATATCGATAGGCTGCACGCTATTGACAAACGTGACCCTATCTACAGGTATGCATTTATTCCTTCGAATCAACACTCTGATCCACCTGGACCGAAACGTCACCGATCCTGTGCACCTTACCGTCTATCCTGCCTATTTTCCTTACGACCCCAGAAAAAGTCCTGCCTTCGAGTTGACCTGTCTGGCGCAAGTTATCTCCGGATATTACACCTCCACTTGTTCTACCGTCATGGACAGTTTCGTCGCGATGCTCGTACTTCACAATTGTGGCCAGCTAGCCAATCTTCGACGAGCGTTGGAAAATTTGTTCGACGAGAATTTAAACGTGAGAGGCCGCGAGGAATTTCACGAGGCCATCGCGGCGATAGTGGAGAGGCACGAACACCTGCATTGGTAAGTTACTTATTGACGACAACACTGTATCGACAAATTTAAACTTTTTTTGCATTGTCCGTTGAATGAAAGGGGAGGATGTTTATTAACTTAGATCTGTTCTTTTTCCGCAATTCCTTTCTGCAATGAAAAACATTTCGATACGTATTTCGATACATTTCGATTCATTGTAGATTAGAACTGTACAATGTTGTAGACGAAACGAAATTAAGTAGAGTAAAAATTAATACATTTTTTTAAATTAGTTCATCGATGAATTTCAATTTAAGGGAGTTAAGGTTATCCCGGTTTCGAATATTATATATTTTATGTGGCAAAATCTATTAATGTAAGCAGAAAGATAAAGGCATATGTGATATTTGTGTGATTTTCCCTGCGTTACCGTAAATAATCGACTACACTCGGAGGTTTGGCAGAACTATTGAAGATTGCTTCAACGTTCAGTTCCTCACTCAGATCTTAGCGTACTCGGTGCAATTGTGCTTTCAAGGATTTCATGTGTTCGGTGTAAGTAAAACCTTAAATTTAGTCCTTAAATAAGAATAGTGTCGATTACAATCATTTCCTCGACTGTATTAGAATAACGAGTGTAGCATCGACGCGCCAAGTTTAAATCGTAACAATCTCCCAAGCAATGTCAATGTTTCTCTTGCAAAAAAAAAAAAAAAAAACATTGCAGATAATCAGGCAGGTTGACGCTGATCTGGAATATTTCGTATTGACATTCTTAGCTTTCTACGTGTGTTTCGTTTTGGTGCATCTTTACATATATTGCTACGTGGGAGAAATGCTGCTCAGTCAGGTAAAATTGATTTGTTAATTTCCGCTTTTCGTTAAAACAGTGTCTTTTAATTAGGGTTGAAAAGTTCGTTGCTCATTGCGTACAACAAGAAAGCCTCGAATTTCGATGATACACTAAAAGCTTACACGTTCACCTGACCAGAGTGTACATACATAGCTTACGTACAATAAAAATCACTCATTCTTAAAACATGCAATTTTCCCAACTTAATTATCTCGTTTTAAATCTTTGATAACTATTGCCGATTGGCTGGCTTCTCATCGACTGAAGTTCGACACTTGTTGTAATGCGTGCGCTTAGCAAACTGTAAAATTGAAAACGTGCAAATAACAGAGTAGCGGAATGGGTTACTCCGCGTACAAGGCAAAATGGTACAACGCACCCGCGGATCAAGCGAAGAATCTATTGTTCATTATGTTCCGTTCGACAGTCCCACTTCGTTTAACCGCTGGAAAATTCAGCACATTCTCGTTGGAGATGTTCAGCAGCGTGAGGCGCATGACAATTTCGAAATAATTTCTACTCGAAAGGATCAACTGAATTAATAACCTCTCTTCGATATTTCAGATTTTAAAAACGTCCATAGGGTATTTATCCGTGTTGCTCACTGTGACGACTTAAAATTATCTCTTCATACAGTGCCGTGCAAAACCGTTTCGGCCAAAAATATTTTCCACATTATTTTACAAAAGCGATGCGTACAGTGGTATTAAGTAATACTGAACACAAAGAAACGACAGGTAAGTAAAAACATTACTTTCTTTTACTTACTATGCATTTACGCGTAATTTTCGTTATGCTTCTTTTAGATATCGCATGTAGACATAAAGGGTAAAATCCATATGGCTGGGGAAACATTGCAAAACACTGTGCAGTCGAAAAGAAAAGTAGATATTCTTGTACAATAAAATTATATCTTAATAAAACGAATAGTTTGTTTCTCTTTAATATCGATTGTTAATCGGTAACCTGCAAACGTGTCGTTAATTAAACTTTTGCCAGCCGTAACTTCCACACGAATAAATGAAACCAAACGACGGACGATTCCACATGTTGCACGAGCAACCCACACGAATAATAAACAGATGGAGTTTGTATCGAGGATCGTATGCGCTCAATTTTTTAGACATCTTGAGCATGCTTGACACGCAATATTTAAAAAATATATAATGCAAGTACAAGTTTAATATAAGCGCAAGAAACATTTATGTCGGTATCTACCAGATAGATGTATAACAAAATAAATAAAAGGCCTATTTCATAAGGCTACTTAAAGTAGATTCTATGCCGTTACAGGGTACCACCTGTATGTAAGGTGGTGGTATCCTAGTTATACATACACGATTTTTATTTGGTTCGTTATTTGTAACATTGCCGTCGTCAATATAGTTAATCAAGCTGTAACTATAGCAGTTTTTTAGGCACGACCGTAAAGGGAGTGACATTAATTATTGTAACGACCGTCGATAGAAGTAGATTCAATAGTAAAAGATGTGGATGAAAATTTCACAGTGATTTTTTTCAATATTCAGCTACACGATTAATTTTCTACACGATTTATGAAACTTAGAAACCTCTATGACTAATTCACGATAAGGTGCCAAAAAAGAACATTACTTACTGTTGTGCTATCGCATGTCGGTAAACAACAGATACCACAACGAAGTTTGCCTACGAGTGGAAGGTCGGTAAATTTTCTAGAACTTCCCAAACTGCAATTCGTCCTATAATGTTGATATTGAACTTACCAGCCGATAAAAATGATGGATGTATTATCCTATGATCCCTCCCACAAAACACGACATTTGCTACACGAGCTTCCTTTCCCTTGCACTGTAATCTTTTCGCCTTGCAGGTATGAGGTAGGTACCACATTGAGTGCACTGCACCGACTACCATGTATTCGCCATGATATTGTACGTTATACTGAAAAACAAAGGCCTGCCTTAGAAACTCATTCACATGATTTATTAATTAATAGATCACACTTGATTTATTATAATGGAGCCTACATTATTCTAACAACAAAATTGCAGTGTGCTTCCAATAAAATCTACCTCCGAAGAAAAAAAATGTTAACATCGTATTACATATATCAGGTGTCCCAGTAACACTGTTACAAGAGAAATCTCGGTTATCGTTATTGATACGAGGAAATATCCCAGGAATCAATTATTTGGTTCGGGAGGACGCATATTATAGATCTCATCATTTTTTCTTCATGGTTATATTTTTAGAGATATCAAGGTCATGGAGATTTTTTTGAATGAAACAACATATTCCTATATTAAACCGTTCCAAATTATTTCCACTAACTTCTAAACATTTGTCAATTCCATTATGAAAGAAGCGTTGTACCTTCTACAAACATTTCGGGTGACTGGAACATTTGCTACGTTCTCTTTGCAAATGTTCAGTGGCGTAAGTAAAAGCGTTGTGATACCATGTAACGGCATACAAGCTAAGAATATTTACATCTTTCTATATATTTATTTCCAATCAATCTTATAATCTGTACAATTTCAGATCTTAAAAGTCTCCATGGGATACTATTCTGTATTGTCGATCGTGTTACGCTATGCCAATTGAAAAGTTTCTATTTGCTCATAAATCAAATTTTAGCAATTCTTACCTATCCTTAGTAATAACCAACAAAAATGGCGCGAGCAGTAAAATTGATCGACATAAATGTGACTTTTGTAATTATCGTTACTATTTTAATAACGCTTATCGTGATAAGAAAATGTCGTAAAAGAAGGTATGCGCACTATGAATAATGAAAACAACAATGCATGCCGCACGATTTCCACATATCATCCTATACCCGATCCAACAGCGATCACTTTTATCCTACCAATTTCAATCACTAATCATTTTCCGGAAAAAGTTTTCTCGAGGACGTTTCACGCGCCAAAAAATATAATGATATGTATACAACAATCACCACTCGAGTTTCCAGAGCGCCAGCTACCCGCAGAAATAATAATAAAAATCACACCCGTTCAGTACCATTCGAAGTAACATTGAGCTTTCCATCGTTCCGATGTGCACTCCCTTTCCGACCCTCGTTGGGCATGCGTGCCTCGAGAAATAAAAAGGAGAAAGGGAGAGCGAGAGTGAAAAGGAGAAGGAAGAAAGAGACTCCTAGTCAACGTCAGGACGGAGATGCCCCACCAGTAGCTGCGTCGTCCGTCACGCAAACATCACATCGATGGATGCTATTCGAGGTATAAACACTCCGTAAAGAACGCCTATTTATAAAAATGTTCGCACATCCAAATTTGATTAATCCTTATATATGCTACTGGGATAGATGCAAAAGATTTTGAGTTTGACTTTCCGCTTTGAAAGCTCGTTGACGGTAGGTTCGACCTAGCTTTATAGATATATTTGTATTTTTTCGTAAGGTTAGGCATATAAGAATTAAACTGAATAAAAAGTAAATCTTTTTTTGAAACAACGACATAATGCCGAAAATAAAACGAATATTTATAGATTATTTCGATGAAACAAATGGCGTTTCAAAGGTCCCGCTTTGCATATCGACTACACATTGACAACGCGTTTCTTACAAGTGCACACATCATCGTCACTAAACTTACTTTGGATAAATGATTTTTATTCTAATCGATCACTTTTAGTTGTCCATATGTCGGTGTTACCCACAAAGCAGCTAATATGACAGTTCATACAGCACTTCACTCAAAATATTTCATACCTTCTCTTCCGCAAAGCTTTATTCAATAGATACAAATTAACCACTTTCATTTCTGTATGTACCACTTTTTATTTCTGTTTCTACCGATGCGTGCGCAATACGGCAGCACACACAACACTCTTCCACACCTCTTTTAATTGAGATAAATAACGTTGGTGTCATTCGAATTTCCCTGCATAAAATTTTTCTTTCATCAAATATCAATTATATCGGTAAGAAAGATTTATAATCTTTTGGAGAATTATAATTCTCTCGATGTCCTTATTCAGCCGCAAAGCATGCCATGGGCTGGAACCCTGCTCAACTTAGCGTGCTGGGAGTGTGGCCTGACCCAGCGCTCGCAGCCAAGGGTAACTTTGTAGCAAGATATCGATGTCTCATTCCCGGAATCTGTATGTTCATTTTCCTATGCGGCCCCCAAACCATAAATCTCATCTTAATCTGGGGAGACATCGAGCGAATGGCCGAGAATCTCGCCATGGCCAATCTCACGGTTCTTACTGCGTTGATCAAACTTTCCGTTTTGGGATATCGCAAGGAAGGTACGAACAAAGAGAACTATTAATCACTAACTTGCTATTAACGTGTGTTAACGGGTGAAACGTGAACGTGCCATATCGCATTTTAACTGTTCTATTAATTTTCGTTTCTCCTCCTTGCTTCCTTCCACCTTCGTGGGATCCTATTATCGTTGTGATTAAAAAGTTTTGAGGCCACTGATAGCCTCCATCGTGGAAGACTGGAAAGAGTGCTCGTCTGACACTCATCGAGCGATCATGCTGAAATACGGATTGGCCGCCAGGAAAATTTCCATCGGCTGCACGATCCTCGCGATGATCACTCTCACTGCCTTCCTCACCCTTCGCATGGTAACGGTCCTGCAAATGGACAGGAACACCACCGACCGTTACTACGTTATGCCCTTCCCCGGATATTTTCCTTTCGATCCCAGAAAGAGTCCTGCCTACGAGTTGACGATGATCCTGCAAATCGCCACGTCTTACTTAGCCGCCGCTTCGACCACTGGAGCAGACAGTTTCGTATCGATGCTGGTGCTTCACAATTGCGGTCAATTCTGCAGTCTTCGCTACACGTTGCAGCATTTGTTCGACGAGCGAGTGGAGAAGCAACCGTACGAAGAATTTCGTGTGTCGTTGGCGAAAATCGTCAGGAGGCACGAGCATCTCAACTGGTCAGTGAGTTTTCTTTACTGTTGCAAGTACACGTGCGACTTAAATTAAACGATATTTCAATAGTATAAATCCAAGTGAACAATCCGATTAACACTGTGATCGTACGACAAATTAATCGCTTAATGTCTTTGAGGCAGAGTTGCATAATGTACGTGGAATTTAAAAGAAATCCACCGCATTCTACCTTGGTGCATTTACTATCATATTCTTAAGAAAGCAAATGTTTGCAAAAAATCTAGGTGCCTTTACGATGAAACTTTTGAAGGTACGCGAAAACGATCGAGCACTGCTTCAACATGCTGCTCCTCGCACAAACGTTGACTTGCATCTCCGAATTGTGCTTTCAGGGATTCCAGGCGTTTAACGTAAGCCACCTCGTGTAGTTGTAACGATGTGCTAGACAATGCAACATGCTATGTTTATAGGTAAGAGCAATCGGGCGAGAAGGAGGACAGTACACCTTAGAGTTGATCTTTTTGTTTTTTCATTTATCATTCGTACTGGTGCATCTCTATATCGATTGCTACGTAGGGGAGACGCTCCTGGTTCAGGTGACGTTTCTTCTCATTAAATTTGCGACGCACGACATCTTTTAAATATTGTATGTATTAAAGACGTATTTGTGCGCTTAATATTACCCCAAGGAGCATTTTGTTATAGACATATAACAAAATCAATAAAAAGCTTACGTCATAACGGTACTTGCACACGTGGCCGTACCCTGTACTATTTTTCGTTGTTTCCTTTATTGATTATTATAGATGTGGTTCTTATAATTTACCTAATAGCACGTACAGACGTTCTCGGTGTAGCTTCTATGCCGTTGCAGGATGCGACAATGTATGTAAGATGGTACCCTAGTTGTACATATACGGTATTTATTTATTTCGTTATTAGCAAACATTGCCGGCGTTATTTTAGTTCATTAGGCTGCTTCTTTAATTGTATTCTTTATTGGATTTAACGAACACTACATTTTGGTTGGAACAAACTGAGAAATTTGTTTCGAAAAATATGCGCGAAATAAATCTTTCCGGAAAATATTTCGAAACGCGCAAACACGATTTTTTTAGAGTTCCGGATTAGGTGATTCGGCATACGAATCCAAGTGGTACAACGCGCAAGCAAGAGAAGCAAGCGATCTGTTAATCATCATGTTGAGGACGACAATGCCCCTTCGTTTGACGGCTGGAAAATTTGCTACATTTTCTTTGGAGATGTTCAGCAGTGTAAGTAAGTACAAGGATTTATTTTTTCTGGTAATCCTCCAATTTCTGTACTTTCAGATTTTAAAAACCTCCATGGGTTATCTGTCCGTGCTGTTGACCGTGTCGAGTGACTAATCGCTTCCATGAGAAAAGATATTCTACCCAATTGCAAATACGTGTAAAAAGAGGTTTCTTTCTGCTCATAGATAAGAATATTTTAGCAGTTTTTAATTATTGTAACGTGCATCGTTAGAAGTAGCTTGATTAGTAAAAGGTCAGAATGAAAATTCCATAGTGATTTTTACCTTCTTAGTCACTACCTACGCATTTAATTTACCTGAATAATTTATGAAACTTAGAAACCTCCATGACTAATTCAAGATAAGTTACCGAAAAAGAGCATTACTCAGTGTCATGCTATCGCATGTCGGTAAACAACAGATACCACGACGAAGTACGCCTAAGAGTGGAATGTCGGTAATTTTGCTAGAACTTTCCAAACTACAATCGTCCTATAATGTTGATATACGACTTACCGGCCGATGAAAATGACGGATGTATTATCCTGTGGTCCCTTCCAGAAAACACGACATTTTTTGCACGAGCTTCCTTTATCTTGCACTGTAATTTTTCGTCCTGCAGGTACGAGGTAGGTACTCCATTGAATGCACTTCGTCGATCACCATGTATTAGACATTATATGTCATCCTGAAAAAAAACCGTACCTAAAAAGGTGATTCGCACATAGTTTATTAATTAATGGACCGCGTTTAATTTTATATGATAGCCCTACTCTAACATTATTCTCACAAAAAATTGCAATTGTTTAAAATGAAATCTGTCGCTTAAGAATAAAGATTATAACATCGTATCGTACAGGGTGATTCATAACTGGCGGCACAACCAAAAAGTGGGTGATTCTATGTTAAAAAAAAAAATAGGAGTTAGAAATCGTCTGGTACACAGACTTTTATAAAATTAGAAACTTATTTACACATCTTTTAAGCTATGCTACTATGAGAACAAATTTCAAGCTACAGAGGCGGAGTAGGCACCCTCGAAGTGATACGAGAACATTAAATTCAGCGTAAGCGAGTGCGCTCTGCTACAAACGCAAAGAAGACATTGCAATTCATGGATGCGATAGGAAGTATCGAGTGCACTTTCACGTAAATTGTCCCGATGCAATTTTCAATGCATATCGAACATGCGCAGTTGCGCGAAAGAAAACTGAACGAGCATTCATGGAACCAGTCTGTTATACGACCTGCGCAAGAATGGATGTCGAACGAGGTACACGGCGATGTAGTCTAGAATAAATTACGGGTACCCACGATATTGTCGTTTGTTGTGTTCACATAAAAATTTCAGTGCATATTTTTTAAAACGGCGTATAATAACTAATGTAATCACTATTATTTTCTATTATATACCACCATGTGGATGCTAACGTTCCTATCTTTGCGTCAACAACTTTTGCCTTCTTTAGTATAAAAATATGTAAACATTGCATTATTGACTTCTACCTCAGAACTGAATAATTTCAAATACTTATAGTGCTTCGTTGCTAAACAAATGCAATCTTGGCGATATGTCAGTAATGCGACAGTTACATTTCTTTATGAAAAAGCACTGCAATTTTTTGACAAGAATAGACAATCCTGCATCTAATCATTACAATATCTAATGAATACCGCTCTTTTTGAAAACAACACAAATCTATAGATTAACGCAAAAAAACCTGTTCCTTATGGGTACCCCTAATAGAACTGAGGTAGAATCTCTTCGTTGATTGACAATTTCACTGCATTCTCCTTAGACACCCAACTAGCGATAGGTTGGAACCGCGCGAATTTAAATTTTATCGGTGCCTGGCCGGGTCCTATAACAGTGGAGGAGTACAAGCCTTACGTAAAATATCGTTTCCTCATTCCTGTGTTAATGATATTTTGCTTTATCGCCGCCCCTCAAATCGTGAGCCTCGTCATGGTCTGGGGAGACATCGACGATATGATGGAAAATCTTGCACGAGCCAGCATGGTCGCCACGAGTACCATTATGAAAGTATGCTTCGTCAGATATTATAAGGAAGGTACGAATCTGTGCAATTAATCGTCAACCTGACTAACGTGGCATTGGTATAGTGGATCCTTTCATCATTGTGATATTATCTTAGCCTATTTCAAAGATATTGTGGATTGTATAAATGAAATTAGAAAATATCGAGTCCACCGTCCACCGACCGAGAAACTGGCATTTCACTTTGATGCATTTAACATTAAGACGCACTCCTAAGTAAGAACAATACATTTAAACGATATATTCTTCTTTCGAATGTTGAAATAACAAAACCTACGTTTAGATAATTTTTCTCATTGTCGATAAATCTCAAATATCCCTAAAAGTCCAATTGTATTGAAAGCAACGAGTCCCTTGTAACAATGATTTACATTAATAATGGCCCTTTAATTTAATATAATTATTTATGAGATAATAATAGGTGAAAAGTTTATTTCCCACAATCTTTCAATATTCACCCTGCAATTATCGAGGATTATTCCAGGATAATACTCTTCGCTGAAAAGTTGATCTGCAACATCGAGCTGTATTAACAGGAGGCGCAAAGTTACAACAATTATTCTCCCCCAGCTCTGAGACCTTTAATTGCCTCCTTCGTGGAAGATTGGCAAATTGAGAAGACGGAAGACGAACGATCCATCATGCTGAAGAATGCCACGGTAGCTCGAAAAATATCAATTGGATGCACGCTTCTATCCACATCGACCTTGACGGCTTTCGTAATCATGAGAATCAGCATAATTATTCGCGTAGATCGTGCCACCACGGATCCTAAGGATCTTCCTCTCTGTCAAACCTATTTCCCTTTCGACGTGAGAAAGACTCCGGCCTTGGAATTACTCATCTTAATGCAAATACTCGCGTGCTACTGCATCACAACTTCCTACACAGCCGTGGACAGTTTCATCTCTATGCTGGCCCTACACGCCTGTGGGCAATTCAAAGTTCTTCAAGGTCAATTGGAGTGTCTATTCGACGAAAAAGCTGGAAAAATAAATCGTAATGAGTTAACGAGGATGGTGAAACGGCACGAGCACCTCAACTGGTCAGTTCAGTCTGGCTATTTGTTTATGCGTTTCTATGTTTAACCTGCAAGAAGCTAACACACGATTTTGGGAGAACCAAATTATTTTATTACAGACCGCCACGTTTTGCCAATACAACCACGTACCACTTTTCCTTTTGCTTCTACCTTGCACCAAAAAAGATTGTTAAACGCAACTATTCATTTTGTTTAAACTCGAGGTGCTGATTCACACAAGTGCATATTTATTAATTATTAAGAATCGAGTGATAAAATAATGCAACATCCCTCCGTGACTGCGTCGAGCAAACATAATTATTTCGTAAGAAATAACGAAATGTTTTATCGTACTTCAAGGTTTGCTAAAAAAATCGAGGAATGCTTCAATAAAGTGCTGTTCATCCAAGTGCTGATGTGCACCATGCAGCTCTGCTTTCAGGGATTTCAAGTTTTCAGGGTAAAGAACAGTTTTCAGGGTACAGCTTCGATTCGTAAATAAGTTTGGCTTTATTTAGCGAATCGTAGTAACTATTGTGGAACTTATTTGCGAATCCAATAACTACTATCGATTCGACTACTTCGTCGATTCGATCGTAGCGACAATATATCTTTACAGATAGTAGCGTACAAAGAAAATTTATCACTGATGCAGTTGGTCTTCCTAGCAATCCAACTAGCCTTCATCACAGTGCACCTTTACCTCTATTGTTACATGGGCGAAATAATTATCGTCCAGGTAAACGTTCGTTCGAACAAACGATAGTTACACATCTTTTAAATAAAATTTAAAAGTAAAGTAAAAAAATATTAGAGCTCCAGATTGAGTCTCGCGGCTTACGGATCCAAGTGGTACAACGTACCTGCTAAAGACGCGAAAGGTATCATGCTTATAATGTTACGTACTACGAAGCCACTTTGTTTGACAGCAGGAAAGTTCAGCATCTTCTCCTTGGAAATGTTCGGCAGTGTGAGTATAAACGCTAACTCTATGCATCAAGAGTTCGCTATTAAGGACCGAGTTATCTTTTACGATTTTAGATTTTGAAAACTTCTATGGGATACTTGTCGGTTTTATTAACTGTCACAAGCCGCATCGATTAACAGCAGAAAAAGGGCCAACTACAGCTTATACTTTACATTCATTACCTGTTATTGTTGCACGGATATTCTTAAGCTTATACTTAAATGTACTTATCGAAATGGATAAAAGTATTACGTGAAAGTAGAAGGTACGAAAGCTTCATGAATACGGAGTGGACACGTTAACCCGAAAATCTATGTTAACCACATTTAATCGCGATTTAAAGAGAACGTAATTCCTGTTGCACGGTTGCTCGTATTTTTACACGATTATCGTTAAGAGCGAATAAGTTCGATACGTTGTGAAAGCACAGATACACCCTGTTACGTAAAGGAAAACGTAAAGATCTTCGAGGTACGTCCATCTGTTATGCAAAAGTCAAAGAGATGGGTACTGATCGAGATGTAACACAGCACTGCTCCGGAGAAAATGAAAAAACTAAGCATTTCTTGTGATTATGTGTTTCGTTTACTCCCCGGCTAAACACTTAATTTACTTGAATGATTTACGAAGCTTAGAAACCTTCATGACCAATTCACGATAAGTTACTAACAAAAAAACATCACTTACTGCCTATGCCCTCTTATTTTGACAAACAACAGATACCACAAGGAAGTTTGCCTACGAGTGGAATAAAGGTGATTATTACTTCCAGAACTTCCGAAACTGCAATTCATTCTACAACGTCATCGTGTTGTATGTAAGGCTGTAATTCACGTCTCCCGCAATACAATGTGTTAACATAGAATTTACCGGCCGATGAAAATGATGGATGTATTATCCTGCGAACCCTCCCAGAAAACACGACATTTGCTGCACGAGCTGCCTCCTTTCCCTTGCACTGTAATTTTTTCGTCCTGCTGCTACGAGGTGGTACGTACTCCATTGAATGCACTGCATCGATGGTCACCGTGTATTGAATATTGTACGTTATCGTGAAAAACAAAACTCCGCTTTAGAAAGTAATTTGCACATAATTTTTTAATTAATGCACCACGTTTGATTTTTTATAATCACCCTAATTTACAAGTATTCTTAGCAAAAAAAATTGCAGAATGTTCCACATAAAATCTATGTCTTAAGAAAGAAAATGATAACATCGTGTTATATACACACTTTTATAAAATCAGCCACTTGTCCGCAAACCTTTCAACTTATGTTTTTATGAGAAGAAATTTCAAGCTACAGCAATGTATACCAGGAACCCTCGAAGTGATGCGAGGAAATGAAATTCTACGTAGGAAGGTGCGCTCTGCTACAAACGCAAAGAAGACATTGCAATTCATCGATGCGATAGGAAGTATCGAGTGCACTTTCACGTAAATTGTCCCGATGAAATTTTCAATGCGTATCGAACATGCGCAGTTGCGCGAAAGAAAACTGAACGAGCATTCATGAAGTTAGTCTGTTATACGACCTCCGCAAGAATGGATGTCGAACGAGGTACACGGCGATGTAGTCTAGAATAAATTACGGGTACCCACGATATTGTCGTTTGTTGTGTTCACATAAAAATTTCAGTGCATATTTTTTAAAACGGCGTATAATAACTAATGTAATCGCTATTATTTTCTATTATATACCACCATGTGGATGCTAACGTTCCTATCTTTGCGTCAACAACTTTTGCCTTCTTTAGTATAAAAATATGTAAACATTACATTATTGACTTCTTCCTCAGAACTGAATAATTTCAAATACTTATAGTGCTTCGCTGCTAAACAAATGCAATCTTGGCGATATGTCAGTAATGCGACAGTTACATTTTTTATGAGAAAGCACTACAATTTTTTGACAAGAATAGACAATCCTGCATCTAATCATTACAATATCTAATGAATACCGCTCTTTTTGAAAACAACACAAATCTATAGATTAACGCAAAAAAACCTGTTCGTTATGGGTACCCCTAATAGAACCGAGGTAGAATCTCTTCGTTGATTGACAATTTCACTGCATTCTCCTTAGACACCCAACTAGCGATAGGTTGGAACCGCGCGAATTTAAATTTTATCGGTGCCTGGCCGGGTCCTATAACAGTGGAGGAGTACAAGCCTTACGTAAAATATCGTTTCCTCATTCCTGTGTTAATGATGTTTTGCTTTATCGGCGCCCCACAAATCGTGAGCCTCGTTATGGTCTGGGGAGACGTCGATTCCATGCTGGAAAATCTCGCACGAGCCAGCATGGTCGTCACGAGTACCATTCTGAAAGTATGCTTCGTCAGATATTATAAGGAAGGTAGGAATGTGTTCAGTTATTCGTCAACCTGATCTAACGCGGCATTGGTACAGTGGAGAAAATCACACCTTCATGTGCATCATAATAACATTCACCCATGATCACATCATTGCGACATTATATTAGCCCATTTCAAAAATATCCTGATTTGTATAAATGAAACTTGAAATAACATCGAAACGATCGCCCAGCGTGCAAAAAGCTACAATTTTACTTTAATGCAATTAAGACGCACTCCTAAATAAGCACTATACACTTCAACAATCTTCTCGTTCGAATGATGAAATAATAAAGCTTACGTTTGAATAATTTTTCTGGAAAAAAATAAACAGGTATTTTTTATCGCATTAAAAAGAAACAGTCCAATTGTATTGAAAGCAACGAATCACTTGTAACGATGATTTAATTTACTTCTATGCTGGTCATTACTTATCACACCAGCATAGGATCCGCACCCTTAATTGTTTTTACGCAAGCATCGCCTTACAATTTAATGGCTCAATAATTCATTATAATTATTCATGAGATAACACTGTGTAAAAAAATCGTTTTAACATTCACCGTGTAAATATCAAGGGTTATTCCGGTGTAACACCGTTGGCACAGACATTAACAAGCAACTTCGAGCTATACTAACAACCAGCACAAAATTACAACAATTATTGTTCTTCAGATCTGAGACCTTTAGTTGCCTCCTTCGTGGAAGATTGGCAAACTGAGAAACCGGATCACGAACGGTCTATCATGCTGAAGAATGCCGTGTTAGCCCGAAAAATATCAATTGGATGCACGCTTCTATCCCATTCGACCTTGACGGCTTTCGTAATCCTGAGAATCAGCATAATTATGCACGTAGATCGTGCCACTACGGATCCTAAGCAGCTTCCTCTCTATCAAACCTATTTCCCCTTCGACGTGAGAAAGACTCCAGTCTTGGAATTAATCTTCTTTATGCAAACCGTTGCGGCCTACTGCATCACAACATCCTACACCGCCGTGGACAGTTTCATCTCTATGCTGGCCCTTCACGCCTGTGGGCAATTCAAAGTTCTTCAAGGTCAATTGGAGTGTCTGTTCGACGAAAAGGCTGGAAAAATAAATCGTAACGAGTTAACGAGGATGGTGAAACGGCACGAGCACCTCAACTGGTCAGTTCAGTCCGACTCTTCTTCCTTTCGTTCCTACCTCACAGTAAGATAGATAGTCGTAGGCAATAAAAAAAAATTAATTCACAAGAATTTCTCTTAAACACTAGAGCTACCATTTATTTTCATATGGAAACTTCTTTCGTAAACCACTTATTTTGACAGGTTTCGTAGTTCTAGTAGTAAAGTCAAGATGCCGATTCGCACATCTGCATATTTATTAATTATTGTTAAGAATCGAGTGATAAAATAACACAACATCCCTTCTCGACTATGTCGAGCAAACATCATTTTTCCATAAGAAATAAACGAATATTTTATCGTACTTCAAGGTTCGCCAAAAAAATCGAGGAGTGCTTCAATAAATTGCTATTCGCCCAAGTGCTGATTTGCACCATACAAATGTGCTTTCAGGGATTTCAAGTTTTCAGGGTAAAGAATTGAAATGTCCACGCGATTACTAGCCCACGATGAAGAATAAAAATATTTCTATGGTTATAGATAGTAGCGAACAAAGAAAGTTTATCGCTGTTGCACCTGATCTTCCTGGCAATTCAGGTAGCTTTCATTATGGTACATCTCTACCTCTATTGCTACATGGGCGAAATAATTCTCGTCCAGGTGAACGTTCGTTCGAACAAACGATAGTTACACATTATTCAAATAAAATTCAAAAGTAATGTAAAAAATATTAGAGCTCCAGACTGAGTCTCGCGGCTTACGGATCCAAGTGGTACAACGTGCCTGCTGAAGACGCGAAAGGTATCATGCTTATAATGTTACGTACAACGATGCCACTTTGTTTGACAGCAGGAAAGTTCAGTATCTTTTCCTTGGAAATGTTCAGCAGTGTGAGTATAAACGCTTACTCTATACGCCAAAAGTGTAGATCTTAAGGACCCAGTTACCTTTTATGATTTTAGATTTTGAAAACTTCTATGGGATACTTGTCCGTTTTGTTGACTGTCACGAGTCGCGTCGATTAATGGAAGGAAAGACGACCAACTACAGCTTGTACAATATAGTTATTACCTGTTATTGTTGCGCGATTAGCTTACACTTGAGTATACTTATCGAAATGGATAAGAATGAAAGATAGAAAGTACAAAAGCCCCATGAACACCGATTGAGCACGTTAACCCCAAAACCTAATTTAATCACATTTAACCACGATTTGAAAGTAACCGTACCGAAGATATTCTCTCTATGAAAATTCTCCTTGCTAATCGACGAGTAGCGCTAGTGTTAAAGAAAAAATATTTCTCGTTGCACGGTGACTCATATTTTTACACAATTCTGATGTCTTGTACACGCGCGTTTCCCGAAGGCTTCTTGAATACTGCGCAGGGGAAACCAACGAATAAAGTTTAACATGCTGCTGAAGGGAAAACTCCGCTCTACCAGAGAATATCGTTAAAATTGAATAAGATGTCCTATACGTTATGAGAGCAAACGATATACCGGCAAGTACTCTCACTCAACTTTCTTGCATTTCCCATAAAGTGCAGGCAAGGCAATTTCGAATATACATCGAGCATGCGCACTTCGTTCGAGTAAAAGGTAAGGACCCCAGGGCTGCGTCAGTCTATCGTACGAACGCCAGACAGATGGATGCTGAACGAGGTATTAAGAAATTTTCTAGAGAAATATTTTATTGTATAGACTTAAAAAAAAAAGACAAGAGTACAAATTTAACTGTACGAAAAATAACAAGTGCCTTTATAATGATGGTTGAATTTGTCTCGTCTGTTATAACACTACCGTATCAACAAAGGATTGAGTGAAAGATATACGTAACATGCACCACAAATTTTTTCCCAGATAATTTCGATAAATTACATTCGATTTAGTTGAGTAATTTTAATCCTTCTAAAGATACCGAGCTAGCGATAGGCTGGAATCGGATAAATCTGCGCTTCATCGGTATTTGGCCGGGCCCTGCGACAGTGGAGGAAGATAAACCATTCACTAAATATCGCTTTCTGATACCCGTCTTATTAATGTTTGGCTTTATTGGCGCGCCTCAGATAGTTAGTCTTTTCATGGTGTGGGGAAACTTCGACGATATGATGGAGAATCTCGCGAGAGCCAGTATGGCCGTGATGAGTACAATGATGAAAGTCTGCACCATTAGATATTATAAAAAAGGTAGGCACGTAAAATCTAATTTGGAAAATGAGAATAGTTGGTAATGAATAAAATTGCACGTAAATAATAATTAATTCGTTATTCTTATATTTACATACCTTTGGATTAAAATAGCCGGGCAATCTTGAAACTGTTAAATAACGAATATATCCCATTAATCGCTCCGTATAATCTTGGAAACTGAGAATATTACAAAGATAAATTTCTTTCAAGACTTGCGACCTCTCGTCGAGTCCTTCATGAAAGATTGGCAAAGCGAGAAGACCGAGAGAGAAAGATCGATTATGATGAAGCACGCTATACTGGCAAGAAAGATATCAATCGGTTGTACGATCCTGTCGCAAACAACGCTGACCGTTTTCGTGATCCTCAGGCTCAGTACAATCGTTCAATTAGACCGAGCCACGTCCGACCGAAAGTATTTTCCTCTCTATCAAACTTATTTCCCTTACGACGTGAGGCAAAGTCCAGCTTTGGAATTAACTTTCTTCATGCAAATCGTATCTGCCTACTGCATCACGACTTCCTACACAGCCGTGGACAGTTTCCTCTCTATGCTTGCTCTACACGTTTGCGGACAATTTGAACTTCTCCAATGCTGGTTGGAAGAAACGTTCGACGAGGAGACGGGAAGAAGTAATCGGGAGCAATTCGCGAAGATCGTCAAACGGCACGAACACTTGAACAGGTCGGTCTCGTTTTTCCTATGTTCGTGTTTGTTAAGTTTTTTGTTCCCCCCTATAATCAATTATCTCGCTTGCGCGAACAACTCAACGGTAAAAAAAAATTTCCACGTGGACCAGAAAATCGAGAAAAGTGTCCCGATACTTGAAGGTTCGTCAAGAAGATCGAGAAGTGCTTCAATAAATTGCTGTTCGTCCAGGTGCTGGTCTGTACGGTGCAAATGTGCTTCCAGGGATTTCAAGTAATCAGGGTGAGCGAATACAATAAGTGGTAATTTGTTCTTACAATAAGATACACTCGTTTCCAGATCGTTGCTCACGAAGGAAACAATTTTTCCGCCCTTGAATTATTCTTCCTAGCCTTTCAAGTTGCTTTCGTCATTGTGCATCTCTACCTTTACTGTTATATGGGTGAAATAATTATAGTGCAGGTAAAGAAAAAGAAAAATATGTATATTCAAATAACGATAATAAACAATAAATTATAAAATACCCCCTCCCTACGCGCTTTCCCGATTAACATCCCGTCACTGATTCTTCGTTCGATTATTTTTATTTTTATTAGAGTTCAAAATTGAGTTTATCAGCTTACGAGTCCAAATGGTATAACGTACCAGCTAAGGACGCAAAAGGTGTTGTGCTAATCATGCTTCGTACTACGATGCCACTTTGTTTGACAGCTGGAAAGTTTAGTACATTTTCGTTGGAAATGTTCAGCAGCGTGAGTACAAAGGATTACCGTACGCTATTGGGACAGCTTCCATACATTTTAATAATTTAGCGTTTATGTTTATGGATTATGCTTCCCAATATTCTACTAATTTTATGTTGATGTTCGTAGATGTTCATAGATCACACTACTATATTATCTTCCCTCGCATACAAGTGCGAAAAAATTATTACAATTCCTTATTTCAGATCTTAAAAACATCTATGGGGTACCTTTCAGTTTTACTAACAGTAACCAGCAGAGTTGATTAATAGAGCACGTATAGCCCATAAAGGTTACCAAACAGCTAGAAATCTAGATAGTTATAGATTATAAACGTTATCGATATTTATAGTTACAATTGTCCTTCATTATCCTAATCTATTTATCCGTGTTGAATAAAACAATTTATTAATCATATTTTCTGGAAAATCCTTCATTACACAAAACGTATTTGCACAATATTTGATTACATGTTTGTTACAATGTAATAATTAATAATGTAACGTATTAATTAATTACATCGTAGATTACAAGAATAGAATAGTAACTGGTAATGCAATTACTCACCAAAGCACTACCGTCAAAAATTCAGTCTAAGATGACAAATGCCACAAAAATTAACCACTACATGTTTGTTCAGAGTAACTCGCAATTTTTACGAAACTTCCAAATAGTTGATCCACCCTCGGATGCATCCGTCCTACACGACCGCGCAAGTAAAACTGACCTTCCATCGTTTGGAAGAGGCAATAGTGTCCAAGGGCGTTGCGTCACCAGAAAATTTACAATATTTTGTTTTCATGGTATTCGTATTACTAAAATATATCAGTGCGCAGCGAATTTTCTTTTCTTTATTGATGTACCCTGCGTTACTCTTATCGTATTCCTTTCGAATCCTACGATTGTATTCAGTTAGTCGTTCTACTAGTGTGCTACTGGAAAAGATAATACCTGAACTAATGCTATTACAGAATTATCCAATTATTGTATAAATAAAGATATAGCGAAATTTTTAAAAAATTATAATAATAAATCCTAAATTACCATACATACACTAAACCGCTACTCTAAAATAGTATGATATACCGCCACAATGCACAAACTGCACGAGTAATTCTTGCACTGTAATTTTTACGCCCTACGTAGATGATACTCTGCAATCTACCTTCGTTACGAAACACTTTACAGTTCGTAAAAATCTAATAGTTCTGTACGATAGAAAACTGCAGCAAATTTTTGCAGACTTTCCTTGCAAGAGTTCTCGACTCTTCGAGAAAGATGCGAAGACTGAAATATAACATACCCTTGAAACGTACCCTGTTAGATGTTTCCGTCGAAGGACTTCCAGTCAAAAAACTGTTGTAATTAAAAATTGTACCAGGAAAAGGAACGAAATCAATAGTATCTAATTTCGAGCAATTTTTTTATATTTTCTGTGATACTGTGGTGGTGTCTTTTCTAGCGGTGCTGGGGCACATGCTGTTACGTAAAAGAAAACGGAAGGATCTTGGAGATGCGTCAGTCCGTTATGGGAAAGTCATAACCATGGATACTGATCGAAGTATACCACAGCATTGCTCAGAAGAAAAATTATAAAACTAAACACTTTAATGATTGCTTAAGATGTATCAATACGTGTGTATATGTACTGTTACCCAAGTGAAATGGTCCTGGTCCAGATAATAAATAATTGTACGCTAAATGTTACGACTTTGTAAAGAAAATAAATAAATAAAAAACACTCTTCGTGCCTTCAAAATGTCCTGCTAAACTAACTTCCCTTTTCCTTAGAGGTCTAGATTAAGGCCATCTGTTTACCAATCAAAGTGATACAACGTGTCTCCTCAAGATGCAAAACGTCTCAAAATTACCATGCTTCGCACAACGTATTCAGCACATTCTCTTCAGAGATGTCCTGCTCTGTGGGTGGAGACAAGAGAGATGCGACGGTGTTGAAGAGAAATCAACATTCGTTTTTTCAAAGTTTGAAAACATCCATGGTGTACCTCTCGGTATTGCTAACTGTAACCAATCAATCGTGCTGGCTAGCGCGGAGAACCTCCATGAAGGATAAAAAAAAACGTTTGTACTTATAGATAATTATAGACTGTCAACTACATATGTTACTTGTTGATGTTTAATCTACATAATAAATAAATGTACACTTTTGAATAAATCTGGCGAGTGAAAATTAATAAAACAAATAAATCCTTCATCCTCTATGTTCTGTTATACTTTTCTTTATCGCCATACCTTCTCTCTATTTGGAAAGAAACATTTATTTTGTTTTCCTATAAAGTTATTTGAATACACTTCAATTTTGAAACGTTCATTCTTAAAGAAAACTATTCCATCTTACGTTACTTTCCCCTATTCACTTAGATAGGCGTTTCATCATGAGTCCATATAAGTCTATGACATAATAACGTTTCAAGGTGATCTGAGGGTAATTACTCAAGGTTGTTCATCATCTGCGAAATAATAGCATATCCAATTCAACACCTTCCCATGATACAACAGTTGTATCAACAATACATATATTCTTTGACGCGTCTCAGAATTTTAACCCTTCACGGCCATCAGTCATCTCTCACGTGACAACACTACTTTGTCGCTGCGATCGTATGTCACATCACGGCAAGGCAAATGTCGCATTTAAAGGTATACCCAGGAAAAAAATTCATTCACAAGAATTTCTCTTAAACACTAGAACTACTATTTATTTTCATATGGAAACTTCTTTTGTTAACCACTTATTTTGACAGGTTTCGTAGTTCTAGTAGCAAAGTCAAGATGCTGATTCGCACATCTGCATAGTTATTAATTATTGTTAAGAATCGAGTAATAAATAACACAACATCCCTTCCTCACTATATGGAGCAAACATAATTTTTCCATAAGAAATAAAGGAATATTTTATCGTACTTCAAGGTTCGCCAAAAAAATCGAGGAGTGCTTCAATAAATTGCTATTCGCCCAAGTGCTGATTTGCACCATGCAAATGTGCTTTCAGGGATTTCAAGCTTTCAGGGTAAAGAATTGAAATGTC
Source organism: Tiphia femorata (assembly GCA_944319695.1). Lineage (NCBI taxonomy): Eukaryota > Metazoa > Arthropoda > Insecta > Hymenoptera > Tiphiidae > Tiphia > Tiphia femorata. The sequence goes on from OX090902.1 coordinate 12,674,838, forward strand.
CACGCGATTACTAGCCCACGATGAAGAATAAAAATATTTCTATGGTTATAGATAGTAGCGAACAAAGAAAGTTTATCGCTGTTGCACCTGATCTTCCTGGCAATTCAGGTAGCTTTCATTATGGTGCATCTCTACCTCTATTGCTACATGGGTGAAATAATTCTCGTCCATGTGAACGTTCGTTCGAACAAACGATAGTTACACATTATTCAAATAAAATTCAAAAGTAATGTAAAAAATATTAGAGCTCCAGACTGAGTCTCGCGGCTTACGGATCCAAGTGGTACAACGTGCCTGCTGAAGACGCGAAAGGTATCATGCTTATAATGTTACGTACAACGATGCCACTTTGCTTGACAGCAGGAAAGTTTAGTATCTTTTCCTTGGAAACGTTCAGCAGTGTGAGTATAAACGCTTACCCTATACGCCAAAAGTGTAGATCTTAAGGACCCAGTTACCTTTTATGATTTTAGATTTTGAAAACTTCTATGGGATACTTGTCCGTTTTGTTGACTGTCACGAGTCGCGTCGATTAATGGAAGGAAATACGACCAACTACAGCTTGTACAATATAGTTATTACCTGTTATTGTTGCGCGATTAGTTTACACTTAAGTATACTTATCGAAATGGATAAGAGTGAAAGATAAAAAGTACAACAGCCTCATGAACACCGATTGAGCACGTTAACCCCAAAACCTAATTTAACCACATTTAACCACGCTTTGACAGTAACCGTACCGAAGATATTCTCTCTGTGAAAATTCTCCTTGCTGATCGACTAGTAGTGCCAGTGTTAAAGAGAAAATATTTCTCATTGCACGGTGACTCATATTTTTACACAATTCTGATATCTTGTACACGAGCGTTTCCCGAAGGCTTCTTGAATACTGCGCAGGGGAAACCAACGAATAAAGTTTAACATGCTGCTGAAGGGAAAACTCCGCTCTACCAGAGAATATCGTCAAAATTGAATAAGATATGAGAGCACGATATGAATACGTTATGAGAGCAAACGATATACCGGCAAGTACTCTCACTCAACTTTCTTGCATTTCCCATAAAGTGCAGGCAATGCAATTTCGAATATACATCGAGCATGCGCACTTCGTTCGAGTAAAAGGTAAGGACCCCAGGGCTGCGTCAGTCTATCGTACGAACGCCAGACAGATGGATGCTGAACGAGGTATTAAGAAATTTTCTAGAGAAATATTTTATTGTATAGAGTTAAAAAAAAAGACAAGAGTACTAACTGTATGAAAAATAACAAGTGCTTTTATAATGATAATTTAATTTGTCTCGTGTGTTATAACACTACCGTATCAACAAAGGATTGAGTGAAAGATATACGTAACATGCACCACAAATATTTCCCAGATAATTTCGATAAATTACATTCGATTTAGTTGAGTAATTTTAATCCTTCTAAAGATACCGAGCTAGCGCTAGGCTGGAACCGGATAAATCTGCGCGTCATCGGTCTTTGGCCGGGCCCTGCGACAGTGGAGGAAGATAAACCATTCACTAAATATCGCTTTCTGATACCCGTCTTATTAATGTTTGGCTTTATTGGCGCGCCTCAAATAGTTAGTCTTTTCATGGTGTGGGGAGACTTCGACGATATGATGGAGAATCTTGCGAGAGCCAGTATGATCGTGATGAGTACAATGATGAAAGTCTGCACTATTAGATATTATAAAAAAGGTAGGCACGTAAAATCTAATTTGGAAAATGAGAATAGTTAGTAATGAATAAAATTGCACGTAAATAATAATTATTTCGTTATTCTTATATTTACGTAACTTTGGATTAAAATATCCGGGCAATCTTGAAACTGTTAAACAATGAATATATCCCATTAATCGCTCCGTCTAATCTTGGAAACTGAGAATATTACAAAGATAAATTTCTTTCAAGACTTGCGACCCCTTATCGAGTCCTTCGTGAAAGATTGGCAAAGCGAGAAGACCGAGAGAGAAAGATCGATTATGATGAAGCACGCTATACTGGCAAGAAAGATATCAATCGGTTGTACGATCCTGTCGCAAACAACGCTGACCCTTTTCGTGATCCTCAGGCTCAGTACAATCGTTCAATTAGACCGAGCCACGTCCGACCGAAAGTATTTTCCTCTCTATCAAACTTATTTCCCTTACGACGTGAGGAAAAGTCCAGCTTTGGAATTAACTTTCTTCATGCAAATCGTATCTGCCTACTGCATCACGACTTCCTACACGGCCGTGGACAGTTTCCTCTCTATGCTTGCTCTACACGTTTGCGGACAATTTGAACTTCTCCAATGCTCGTTGGAAGAAACGTTCGACGAGGAGACGGAAAGAAGTAATCGAGAAGAATTCGCGAAGATCATCAAACGGCATGAACACTTGAACAGGTCGGTCTCGTTTTTCCTATGTTCGTGTTTGTTAAGTTTTTTGTTCCCCCCTATAATCAATTATCTCGCTTGCGCGAACAACTCGCCGGTGTGAAGTTGGCACCGCATTGTTCAGCACCGTAAATTTTAACTATAGTTCCATTTGCACCCACAATAGTTCTACAGTTCCTGATAGTTTATATCAATAGTTCCGGCGAAATAGCCAAAAAAACGGGAAATCGGAAAATGCGGTGCCGACTTCCCGTAGCACCGCAACATCCGAAAAAGAAATTTACAAGCATGAAATCTTATAGTTCTCGAAGAGTTCTATAGTTCCTGATATGTTTTAGCAAGAGTTCCGGCCTTTAAATATTTTTAAATAATTTTTTAATGTCAGCGCCAGCACCGCACCACAAGAGTAAACTATTAGATAGGAACACTACCAAGCCTCCTTTTCAGCATTTTCCAACAGTTCTACAATAGTTCCAAAGGGTGAGGCAGTTTTTTTTCGATAGTTCCGCTTTTTAAACATTTTTTAACCATTTTTTAATCTCAGCGCCAGCACTGCACCACCGAGTAAAGTATTACCTTTCCCTGCCGAATCATCTGTATTTTCCAATAGTTCTATAATAGTTCCAACGGTTTGGGTAGGTTTTGTTAAAAGTTCCTGGCTTTAACTATTTTTAAATAATTATTTGAACGTAGCAACCGCAGCGCATTAGGGTCTAAAGTTTATAATAGTTTAAAGTAATACTGTACGTCTCGTAGTGCCGTACTGGCGCTGAGATTAAAAAATGGTTCAAAAATGTTTAAAAAGCAGAACTCTCGAAAAAAACTGCCAACTCTTTGGAACTATTGTAGAACTGTTGGAAAATACCGAAAAGGAGGCTGGGAACTGTTCCTATCTAATAGTTTACTCTTGTGGTGCGGTGCTAGCGCTGACATTAAAAAATTATTTAAAAATAGTTAAAGGCCAGAACTCTTGCTAAAACATATCAGGAACTATAGAATTCTTCGAGAACTATAAGATTTCATGCTTCTAAATTTTTTTTTCGGATATTGCGGTGCTACGGGAAGTTGGCACCACATTTTTCGATTTCCCGTTTTTTCGGCTATTTCGCCGGAACTATTGATATAAACTATCAGGAACTATAGAACTATTGTGGGTGCAAATGAAACTATAGTTAATATTTGCGGTGCTGAAAAATGCGGTGCCAACTTCACACCGGCGAACAACTCAACGGTAAAAAAAAATTTCCACGTGGACCAGAAAATCGAGAAAAGTGTTCCGATACTTGAAGGTTCGTCAAGAAGGTCGAGAAGTGCTTCAATAAATTGCTGTTCGTCCAGGTGCTGGTCTGTACGGTGCAAATGTGCTTCCAGGGATTTCAAGTAATCAGGGTGAGCGAATACAATAAGTGGTAATTTGTTCTTACAATAAGATACACTCGTTTCCAGATCGTTGCTCACGAAGGAACCAATTTTTCCGGCCTTCAATTATTCTTCATAGTCTTTCAAGTTGCTGTGGTCATTGTGCATCTCTACCTTTACTGTTACATGGGTGAAATAATTATAGTGCAGGTAAAGAAAAAGAAAAATATGTATATTCAAATAACGATAATAAACAATAAATTATAAAATACCCCCTCCCTACCGCGCTTTCCCGATTAACATCCCGTCACTGATTATTCGTTCGATTATTTTTATTTTTATTAGAGTTCAAAATTGAGTTTATCAGCTTACGAGTCCAAATGGTATAACGTACCAGCTAAAGACGCAAAAGGTGTTGTGCTAATCATGCTTCGTACTACGATGCCACTTTGTTTGACAGCTGGAAAGTTTAGTACATTTTCGTTGGAAATGTTCAGCAGCGTGAGTACAAAGGATTACCGTACGCTATTGGGACAGATTCCACACATTTTAATAATTTAGCGTTTATGTTTATGGATTATGCTTCCCAATATTCTACTAATTTTATGTTGATGTTCGTAGATGTTCATAGATCACACTACTATATTATCTTCCCTAGCATACAAGTGCGAAAAAATTATTACAATGCCTTATTTCAGATCTTAAAAACATCTATGGGGTACCTTTCAGTTTTACTAACAGTAACCAGCAGAATTGATTAATAGAGCACGTATACCCCATAAAGGTTACCAAGCAGCTACAAATGTAGATAGTTATAGATTATAAACGTTATCGATATTTATAGTTACAATTGTCCTTCATTATCCTAATCTATTTATCCGTGTTGAATAAAACAATTTATTAATCATATTTTCTGGAAAATCCTTCAGTACACAAAACGTATTTGCACAATATTTGATTACATGTTTGTTAAAATGTAATAATTAATAACGTAACGTATTAATTAATTACATCGTAGATTACAACAATAGAATAGTAACAGGTAATGCAATTACTCACCAAAGCACTACCGTCAAAAGTTCAGTCTAAGATGACAAATGCCACAAGAATTAATCACTACATGTTTGTTCAGAGTAACTCGCAATTTTTACGAAACTTCCAAATAGTTGATCCACCCTCGGATGCATCCGTCCTACACGACCGCGCAAGTAAAACTGACCTTCCATCGTTTGGAAGAGGCAATAGTGTCCAAGGGCGTTGCGTCACCAGAAAATTTACTATATTTTGTTTTCATGGTATTCGTATTACTAAAATATATCAGTGCGCAGCGAATTTTCTTTTCTTTATTGATGTACCCTGCGTTACTCTTATCGTATTCCTTTCGAATCCTACGATTGTATTCATTTAGTCGTTCTACTAGTGTGCTACTGGAAAAGACAATACCTGAACTAATGCTATTACAGAATTATCCAATTATTGTACAAATAAAGATATAGCGAAATTTTAAAAAAATCATAATAATAAATCCTAAGTTACCATACATACACTAAACCGCTAATCTAAAATAGTACAATATACCACCACAATGCAAAAACTGCACGAGTAATTCTTGCACTGTAATTTTTACGCCCTACGTAGATGATACTCTGCAATCTACCTTCGTTACGAAACACTTTACAGTTCGTAAAAATCTAACAGTTCTGTACGATAGAGAACTGCAGCAAATTTTTGCAGACTTTCCTTGCAAGAGTTCTCGACTCTTCAAGAAAGATGCGAAGACTGAAATATAACATACCCTTGAAACGTACCCTGTTAGATGTTTCCGTCGAAGGACTTCCAGTCAAAAAACTGTTGTAATTAAAAATTGCACCAGGAAAAGGAACGAAATCAATAGTATCTAATTTCGAGCAATTTTTTTATATTTTCTGCGATACTGTGGTGGTGTCTTTTCTAGCGGTGCTGGGGCACGTGCTGTTACATAAAGGAAAACAGAAGGATCTTGGAGGTGCGTCAGTCCGTTATGCGAAATTCATAACCATGGATACTGATCGAAGTATACCACAGCATTGCTCAAAAGGAAAATTATAAAACTAAATACTTTAATGATTGCTTAAGATGTATCAATACGTGTGATCAATAGTTCATTACATGAAATTACGTTATTTACGGGTTCGTAAAATGTGAGAAAATCTAAAAAATGTATGCAAGGAAATTAATAATTTTACTAAAATTCCAGTAAGATGTTCTACCAATTAATGCATCCATTTTAGTGTGAATCTTTGTTTTTAACGTATAAATTAATGCTTTCAAAGTGTTCCAAAAAATAACCATAGAAGTAAGGTGACATGCTTATTAATCTACAGCGTAAACTAGATACAACTGTATACGGTGGAAACCAGAGAGGTATAATCTAATTTTTCCTTATTCTTCGCACAATTTCATAGCATTTTCTTCAGGCGCAAAACCAGCAATAGGTAGGAATCAGAGGAATTTAGAATCCTTTCGTTGTTGATGATGTGCTTCATCGGCGTGCCTCAGATGGCAAGGCTTGTTGTCGTTTGGGGAGATATAGATCTGATGCTGGACAATTTAGCGAAGGCAAGCCTAGTCGTTATAAGCACAACTATGAAGGTGTGCCTAGTCAAATACCACAAAGAAGATATGTATGCTTTGATTCGCCATTTATCTTCCTGCCATGAAAAATCGTCTAATAATTTCAAATATACACAAATAAAAATTTGAAAGCAATTAAGCATTCACAATGCCAACGAAATTCAGATAAACATCCCATTCTGTAAATAGGTTGCTTTCGTTTTTCGTAAGATTAAACGTAGAAGAATATACATTTTAGTTTACAACTTTTCTTAAATAAACCGCACTTCCTGTGTAACTTTTTTTATTATCGAGACACAGACAAATTGTACCGACACCCAAGTATGAATTCGTTTATTTTACAGCTAAGGCTTAGCTGTGGAACTATATAAACTACCACACATTCGCGCTAGTCGAAAGGCTGCATTTTTAAAGCTCACGGCACCCCATAAATGTCCCATCCACATACAGGGTGTCCCGCAATAGGTGTAATCCCCGCGAAAGGGTTGTAGCTGAAATAATTCTAAACAACATTTTCCTTTGCGAAAAAGTTGGACGAGGCTTAATTTTTGAATTACTAAGGAAAAACATAGGCGAATGAGCGCGCCCGTAAAGCCCGCGCTCAGGGCCGTCATGCTCGCCACTCACCGCGGTTGTAGACGGGCGCATCGCAGTGGTAAGGCACGAAGCGTTGGACAGAAATTATGTCGAATAACAAATTAAAATTCCAGAATAACTTCAGATGGCGAACCCCAGAAGGCGACGGGATGCCTAATGCATTTCCCGATGCAAAAAAATTAGGATTAGGTTAGGATTAGGTCAGGGTTAGATTAGGTTAGATTAGGTTAGATTAAGTTAGATTAGGTAGATTAGGTAGATTAGGTTAGGAACCCTAACCCTAACCTACCTAATCTACCTAATCTAACCTAATCTAACCTAACCTAATCTACCTAATCCTAATTTTTTTGCATCGGGAAATGCATTAGGCATCCCGTCGCCTTCTGGGGTTCGCCATCTGAAGTTATTCTGGAATTTTAATTTGTTATTCGACATAATTTCTGTCCAACGCTTCGTGCCTTACCACTGCGATGCGCCCGTCTACAAGCGCGGTGAGTGGCGAGCATGACGGCCCTGAGCGCGGGCTTTACGGGCGCGCTCATTCGCCTATGTTTTTCCTTAGTAATTCAAAAATTAAGCCTCGTCCAACTTTTTCGCAAAGGAAAATGTTGTTTAGAATTATTTCAGCTACAACCCTTTCGCGGGGATTACACCTATTGCGGGACACCCTGTATATCCGGCCCACGTTATTCATGCTCCCCCTGTAGGTGGATACAAACTTGAATGTGTATACAAAATTAAATGTGAATGTGTTGAGCCGCTGGGATACGTAAATTTTGACGCGTTTGAGGCATTATGCCGTCGAGGTGCTTGTATAAATTTTTATTCAAATAGAACATTTATCAGCAACACCAAATATTAATGTACATAGTAATTCAACGCAAATAATGCAGCATTCATTACCTACTATTTGTTACTTGTAAATTTCTAGATACAGTCAAATAAAGAAAGTGGATCAGCAGCACTGCAGTTGTTCTTCCTGGCATGTCAGGTTGCCTATATCATTGTGCACATGTATATGTACTGTTACCCAAGTGAAATGGTCCTGGTCCAGATAATAAATAATTTTACGCTAAATGTTACGACTTTGTAAAGAAAATGAATAAATAAAAAACACTCTTCGTACCTTCAAAATGTGCTGCTAAACTAACTTCCCTTTTACTTAGAGGTCTAGATTAAGGCCATCTGTTTACCAATCAAAGTGGTACAACATGTCTCCTCAACATGCAAAACGTCTCAAAATTACCATGCTTCGCACAACGTATCCCCTTTATTTGACTGCAGGAAAATTCAGCACATTCTCTTCAGAGATGTCCTGCTCTGTGGGTGGAGACAAGAGAGATGCGACGGTGTCGAAGAGAAATCAACATTCGTTTTTTCAGAGTTTGAAAACATCCATGGTGTACCGCTCGGTATTGCTGACTGTAACCAATCAATCGTGCTGGCTAGCGCGGAGAACCTCCATGAAGGATAAAAAAAACGTTTGCACTTATAGATAATTATAGACTGTCAACTGCATTTGTTACTTGTTGATGTTTAATCTACATAATAAATAAATGTACAATTTGAACAAATCTGGCGAGTGAAAATTAATAAAACAAATAAATCCTTCATCCTCTATGTTATGTTATACTTTTCATTATTACCATACCTTCTCTCTATTTGAAAAGAAACATTTATTTTGTTTTCCTATAAAGTTATTTGAATACACTTCATTTTTGAAACGTTCATTCTTAAAGAAAACTATTCCATCTTACGTTACTTTCCCCTATTCACTTAGATAGGCGTTTCATCACGAGTCCATATAAGTCTATGACATAATAACGTTTCAAAGTGTTCTGAGGTTAGTTACTCAAGGTTGTTCATCATCTGCGAAATAATAGCATATCCAATTCAACACCTTCCCATGATACAACAGTTGCATCAACAATACATATATTCTTTGACGCGTCTCAGAATTTTAACCCTTCACGGCCGTCAGTCATCTCTCACGTGACAACACTACTTTGTCGCTGCATATTATAATTTTATTTCAGAAATAAATATTTATTTTCTATAAATTGTGCTTGTCAAAATACTTTCCGCCGCTACTGTATGTCACATCACGACAAGGCAGATGTCGCATTTAAAGGTATACCCGACGTTCTTATATTAAAAGAGGGCTTCTAAATAAATGTACACTGCATTCTAATTAAACAAAAGTAGCAAATGATGTTTCATTAAATGTTTATAATTTTTAAGAAAAATGTTATTCTTATAATACTGAACATTTTTCGCATATTTCCCGAAATCAACTGCAACCTAGTGAGAATCATGTATAAAAAAATAGCGCCATGAATGACAAAAATTGAAAATAGCTTGTCTAGACGATTCCACTGGATCCAGATGCCAGAGATATGAAAATTCGAAAAATTGGGAAATCTGCAGCCCTTTTGGGAACAAGGAAGCCACGTCCACGAGTTTCAAGCCAGCCCACGATGCAACAATGACGTATCATGTCACAATTGAAATGGAAATCGCTTTTTATGATCTTGCCGCATAATCCGTTTCCATCGATAATATTCAATAAAGGTTAATTATATCTCTAAAGAAAGGTGAATCATTTTCACATCTTACACGTATTTCACTTTATTAAATCAAGCACAGCATTACATGTATGTACAGACAAAGTTATCAACGAGTTGCCATCTGTCAGGTAACGAAGAAAGTCTGGGCATCGTTTAGTCAATAAAAATAGATAGAACAATAGAATAGAACTCTTAATCTATCGTTTGAAACTAGTATAACCGAAATTAATTCCAACAAATTATTGGTGTTACAAAGCATTTTAAAAGAAAACTCATACATTTTTAAATGCAAATATTACTCACTGATAAATCACCGTTTGACAAAGAAATGATAGTGAGGTAGGATGCCAGTTGCTGATAAAGCAGGTGCGAATTTCCTCAAAGACGATTGAAGTTCGTTACTATGCTGTAGAGAGCGTGAGTAGTACGTAATGTGTACAGCCTGGTGTACAGTTACATCGCAGTGAAAATATAGCATTATGTATAGTACTCTACGCAATCTGTGTCTGACCTATACATTCACTCTATATCACACGATGGAAATAGGCAGAGTAAGATTTTTAGAAGCACACATTTTTATAAATACCTCTATGCAATAGATATAGTTTCGATAAAATTTCAAATCCGACACCCTCTGAAAGAAAATCTCAGGATGAAATTTATTCCGTCAAATTCATTTTCCTCGACAACATTTATTTAACTCACGTTCTACAAAAATGTTTTGCATTTACATTCTATTACATTAATATACGCGCAAGTGAGCGCTACCTGTCTGGTAAACGTACCTAAAGAGAGCACGTTACTACGGCGAACAAAGAAGCTCATGCGCGAGCTACCATTCACCGACCCCATGCAACTTCCACTGAACTTCCATGTTACATCGTAACTTGACAAAAGGGAGCTCAAACGCTTACAAGACTCCGATCGACTTAGAACGATTGCATGCTAGCTCGCAACAACGCTGTTGTAATGTAATATGCAAACTTATAGGCACGTCCGAAATTCTCCTGATACTTCTTCTAGGAATATTAATACCATTGCTACTGCGACCGGTCGAATGACCGTTTTTAAAATGCCGATTAAAATTTCCTATATACAACGTAATGCATCGCCTTTAAATTACACGAGTTTTCCGAAAATATGGAAAAATGTGTTATACGTATATTTTGGGAAAACTCGTGAAATTTAAAGACGATCCAATTACGTCGTACATAGGACATTCTAATCGAAACTTTAAAAACGATCGTTTGACCGCTCGTGGCAGAAATAGTGTTAACTCTCCGAAATATGAGCGAATTTTTAGTCTTCGGTACAAAATCGCGAGCTAGCTTCATTGCGAATCATGTAGATTCGGTGCACGAAAATTGATGCAAAAAAGGCGGGGCTCGCTAAATTTGAAGAAACATTTGAAACGCGCATTCCACGTTGCCCATGGTTGCAGGATAAACGTATCTAGGCACACGAACGACGATATGAGTCATGGTTAAACGGAAATTACACGGCGGCCACATTATTTCGAATCTTCAACGATGCTCTTCGTATTGCCACATTGTAAGCGAACGCTCCTAGTCACGCGAGGGTCGTGTAACCCAAGGTTAAATGGGAGCACCTGGCAGCTCGTTTAAAATGTTCACGTTACATGAGGAGGGTCGCGCGCAATGCACGAGCTTGTGAGAAGCTCGAAGCTGGTAACACGATAGGGAGACACTCACTGGCAAAAACGACATTACTTCGATAATTGTCTACCGTGAAAAACGAAAACCATGCACATTCTCGTAATTTCAGGATTATCGTTATTTCGCAGGCGCCATTATTTTCAACGTTTGATTTAAAACATGCTTCGACGGACATCCGGTGGATTGGGACTAATCTTATGCGACTTTTTTTCTTAATTTTGTTAAATATAGATCTTAAACTTTGTCTTAATTCGATATTTATGGTAGCTTGAACTTAATACTTTTAACTTAATACTTAAAGAGGATACTAAATAAATATAGAAGACAATTTTATTTGGCAAAAGATCAACGTTGTATCGCACTCTATAAAAATTCTCCGTTTCTAGGATGAGAATTGGTACACCGAAACGGAAATTATACGTGACCCGAAGTAACAACTATACCTTTTCCATCCTATTTAATCGCACAGTTTTCCTAATCGCGTTTCACTTTTTTCACGTTCCACGCGCTTCAGCGATCGCTCAAATTACATCGTATCATTCTCGTTCATCCTCAAAACACATTTCGCCACCTTTAAAAAACACAACTCGCACATTCTAGGACGCACAATGCTCCCATCGGCATACAATCGAGTAGCACTCGAAACACGATTCTCCAAGCTTATCACGCGGCGTCGAAAATCCAAAAAACCCTAACGATTCTATTTTCGCACTTTCTACGCAACAAACGGATGAAAGAGAGAAATCCAAGTCCGACGAAAGTTCGAAAGAACCTCAACGACCCTCTTGACACTTTGAGGTCCGCACATTTTTCGTATCGTCGTTAAGTTGACGCCGGCGAAGAATACCCAGGCTCTACGTTTCCTTTAACCCATTTGCATCATAAGCTCATACATGCGCGGATTTTTCCTAGCTATTATCACCGATGCACGAATGTTTGGCGATACGAGCCAGTTTTCCACTTTAGCCGAATGATGCAACTGCGTTAACCGACCGATTACTGAAACAGTCACCTCATTCTACAACAAAATTACAGATACGAGGAGCTTTCGAATTACGAGGAACCATTTCTCCGCGCCTTACAAAAACAGCGGTCCAAAGTCACTCGTACGTGACTGTGACTGACAAGCGATGATTCGCGAGATCACTCGTGTGTGGCCATCGAAGCATTAAAAAGAAAGAATATCTTCAAGCCTATACCAGGCCGTGCAAACGCTCGTTCAAATCGCTTCCACTTCACTCCGACGATTCACAATCTAAGTCGAGGTACGCGCACATCATTCTACAAGTCGGAGTCTCTACGGAGGTACGATGAGACGCGTGTCGACTATAGACAGACTTCTCCGTTAAGGAGAGCTAGTTGACGGGACGGTAGCCAAGCTGAAATGACGAAATGGGGTGGTTTGCGCATCGGGATCGCGCAGCTGGAAAAAAGCGAAATACGAGGGAAATATGCGAGAATGGAAAGTTGTAAAGAAGCGAGCGCGTTCTAAGGGGCGGTACGGCTGCTTGATCCGATCCCGGGACGATGAAAAAGTAGTGAGCTCGTTGTTTATTAACGGCGTGCACACCGCGGATCCCATCGATGGGAGAGGAAAAGTCTGAGATAAAAATTTTTCTCCGTTCTCTCCCTCCACCACGGCGCGTATCTCGTTGAAGCTTGCCCACGACCAAGCATAGGGGACGCGTCTATTTTTTTCAAAACCTTGGATGCATATCTAACGAGTCTCCTTAGACTCGCGACGAGCAGGTGCAGCCGCTTACACGCGATCCGGTGCATATTTAAATGGGCCTGAGGGTGGGAGAGACATGCGGAGAGATGCTAAATACGTCAATCCAGACTATAGAGTCATTTAATATGCCCTCGCGTGGGCTATAACCTAGCGCACCGTCTATAGCCTCGAATCAATATCTCGAATTCCGCGATACCAGGGAGAGATGGAGTCGCGAAGGAGTGGGAGAGGGGCAAAAGAGGTCATTCGAAGAATTCACTTTGCGAATTTCGCTTCGCATTTGGCAATTGACGTCGTTTAATTGGGACAGTTGATGTTAGTTGGGGTAGGAGATAGCTCGAAATGATGATTTACACGAGAAATCGAATGCTCTTGCATTTCAGGGGAAGTAATCGATGGTAGATAACTGGTAAATGAACATTTTTCCTTGGAGAATGAGAACGAATTTATTTGGATGCTAGAAGTAGACAATACGCGTGACAGTAATAAAGGCGCGCACTTTAGAAACGATTGTATTATTTTAGTAAGCAGGAGCGTTGATCGTGGGACTTTGAAATGTTTTACTCGACTCGATGCACCAACGGTACGACGCAATTCTCGTTACACTAGCCGTTCAAAAGCGAATGCGAGGAAGTCCGTGGAACAAAGCTTGAAATTAAATATCGGCGTTATTTATCCGATAAAAAAGGCGAAAGATTTGAAAAGATCTCGTACTCGTATGGGCTTTTGAATAGCTCTTGCAATATGAAAATGGCTCACGAGTAAGAAGGGGCTCGCGACTACGAATAGGTGGAGAGGCGATCAAAAAACTGTCGGAGACTTTTGGAGTGTTAGGAACAAATTACAACGAAGTTGCGATACTTTTTTTCAGCGTCCCATTCAGGATAATCAATACCAGTGGACTCCGTGGGAGGAACCCTCACGTGCGTAGACTTTCTATGACATTTCAAAACTCGTCACCCTTCATTATTTGTTAACTTAATTGCAAGCTACCGCACCGAGAAGAGACTAGAACAACTTACACGTACGTTATCCGTTAGACCTATCGAAAAAGAAACTTCTACGGATATCTTCCCGGATAAAGATGAATCATCGAGTCCGTCAAATATAAAGAGGATCGAAGATACTTATTAATATACGGCCTCTTGTAACGGACAGTTTGCAAATAACATTTCTATGCAATAGTTAAGGACGAGTCCTGTAATTAATTAAATAAGAAGTACAGGGATTCTAAATAGTACACGACACCTCGTGTAACGATCACTACGACGTTCAGAATGACCGTTTAGAAATTAGAATTCGCTTAATTTAACAAAAACATTCGTACTTTTTCGTATTGAATTAATTGCAGATAACCGTGACGTAAATACGAGTCGCGAGATCATTTGAGGATTTTCGAAGCCGAGCATTAATAGTCTCGGGGGAAAGATCTCGTGCTCCTAGCGGCACGGACAAACTCGGTAATTGACTCGAAACTGCATGAGACTTGGCTGCACACAGTCCCCTGGTAAAAGTTTTAGCCCGTTGCTTTCACCTTTTATTTCCGTCGACGTCCCGAGTAAAAGTCTTGGACAGAGGGCAGCGACACGCACACGAATTTAATGGGTATCATTATGAATTGCGTGGGTGCACCCGTGGCAGCGCACAATGGAGAAAATAAGTGTGGCGCACGGCGAGCACTTGTCGCTTAGATGCGTTCGGATAAAACGCTTGGCCGCCCACGGCTCGTCCTTTGGAAAATTCGAAATTCGCCGCGCAGGGTGGGTCCAGTATAAAAGCGCGCCTTTCCGTTTCGTCCAACCTCACTTTTCCTCTCGACTCAGTTGCGGATTACTCGGCAGTAGTCGCGAAAGAAAAAACAATTTGTTTCACTTTCGAAGTTAACCGTCGGGCGAAGTAAAGGGGTTGAGAGAATCGCGAGAGTCCGACAAAAGTATCGACAACGAGGGTGGATTGTAATAAACGGTTGAAAAGAATAGGGTGAGTGCACCCTCGCGCAAAACTTTCACGACCCTCCTCCGCCGATAATTCCGAGAAATTCGTGGGCCGAACCGCCGGAAGAATGTTAATTAACGTGAGAGGCTTGATCGTAGCGTCCCTCCTCACCACTGCTACATGCGTCGTTCTCGCGCGCAATAACGAGAATGGGGATTTTTATCGATCGGAGAAGAGGCAGGCGGGATCGATGCTGGCAGAAATCGCGAAGGAGCTCGTTCAACGATCCACGAGCAATAGTCAGGTCAGTTTGAATCTTTTCTTTTGGCCTTTTTGCCAAGAGTTCGCTAATTCGCCAGACGCGGGAGGAATGTAATGCCTCGTATTCTAGGTGCTCAATTTGAATTTGTCGAATTTGTTGCTTCTATTGATATTAAAAGCAGTCGTTTTCGGTGCCGGATATTTGAATAACCACGGAACGACTTACAAGGCGCGAGAATTGGAAGATGGTAAAATTACTGGATTTTGTTGGATTTTCTTTTTAGTTTCTTGATAATCGATTGTTAATGACGCGCACTTTCAGAGAACGTAGTTTCCGAAGGTGAAATTGCACTGGCTCTGGGATACCTCGTAGGAGACACGTGCTTGTATAGAGCAGCCTGTGAGGAACCACAAGTTGCCAAAAATTATCTTGGAGCGGCTGAGATGATTATGCAAGCCATGAAGCTAATGCCCCAGTGTGTAATCGATTTTTCAAAATTTCTCTTCTATTACAGGCGAAAAATCTGATAAAAAAATGTTTACCCTGTCGCAGGACCTCCCCAATCGAAGAGAAGTACGAGAGAACGATGTCCGAATTTCGAAAGGCAATCGAATATGGCACGACAGATAGATGCCCAGCTGAGTACAGTTGTAAAAGGGAGAATATAAAAAATATCTTGAGGACCGAGAAGAAATGACCTAACGATATGTAATATGATCATCGGTGCTGTTCGTCTTTCAATTTGGAAGCTTACTAAATTTCTACGAAATTTTTGCGGAAGAAAATCATAGTATTTTAATGAACATATAATTCGGAGAAATCATTCTGTTAATTAGACATTTATTTCTGCAATTGTAAAATACTGTTGTATATAAATCTGAAGAAAGAATGCAATCTAAAGATAGCTGAAATCTTAAACCGGATGAAAGCTACAAGTGTCCCAATGACCTACAAGAAAGCGATCGAAGGGCGCGCAGGGTTGCTATGTCAACACGAGCAGCCCCATCTACCGCGCGGTCGTAGAAATATTTCGAACAAATAAAATCGATATATATCCAAAAACACCCTCAAAAACTGATCCCGAAAATATTTACACATCCATTTTCCAAAACATTACGAATACACCTGCGAAACGATCTACAAAATCTCAAATAGAATTATTCGCATCGTCCATACGATAATTTAAAACCCCTAATGAGTATTTTACGATCGCAAGGGTTTTTGCAGCTGTCTAACCTCTCGCGTCTCATTCAAACAATCTATAAACCTCTGCAGATATACAGGGTGCACTTATAGGTTAAACACATTGGCTATAGCTGAATTAGAGGCCTATTCATTATTATTGATTAAGTGTAATGGTCGCGAAATGACATAAAGACAGACTACGAGCATGCATAGACACTTATCGAGCGTATAGAATAGTTTACTTACCCTTTATTGCGCTCGATATTCGTTGCCTATTCGTCGCTGCACTCGTGAAGAATCACTCGGTCGAAAAAGGAAGTAAACTGCATTGTCTCACGGCAATTACACTCGCGAAAATCGATTTCCACTGCAATTTACTTTTTCGTCGAGTCACGTGTCCGATCGCGCGCGGTTAGATGCATCCTTCAGTTGGGTACTATTAGGAGATATTCCCAAAGAGGGTCAACTCTATGCGTCTAGGGGGCCGAAAAGTTTTGCTGTGGCGAGCGCCACTTTCGTGCAACTACATAGCTACCAATCGACACGCTACATTACAACCCCATAAGTACCGTTGATCGAGTAGAGCACTGCAACTGACCCAGGGCGCGTATCAATGATCCCTGTGCAGAAAAAAATGCAGGTTAACGCAGAACAAAGTTCAAAATGTCACTGTTAGATGTCGACTGTATTACTAGTTCGCCATCGAACTGGAAGCTGGACTAACGATGACAGCGCCATTAGCGCGTTTGGATTGCTTTGGATTTTCGCCTATTCACGCCGTGTACGCGCATAAACAAATTTTTCTAAACGCTTGAATTAGTCTTTTCTAATCTTATAGAAAGTCGAGTGTGAAGCATGAGTTCCATCGGCACGGGGGTAAATATTTAGAATTAAGGAGAATCTTATAAGAGATAGTAACCACCGAACTCTCGTAAGGTCCTAAAATCTAACCTCACTGTTTCTTACAGTACGATTTGTCCGCCTCTCAATTTTCACCGGACGGGAGGGTTTTTCAAGTGGAATATGCACAGAAAGCAGTAGAGAATGGAGGGTAAGAACTCAGGAATTATTATAATGTAAATTTAGTTGTAAAATCTGACAGAAATATACTTGCGGAGTCATTACATGGCACTGATGTGTCATCTGTCTTTAGAGGCCGATTAAGCTTTGTCATGACATATCGTAGTAGAACTTCAGTTCTGATATTATAGCCAAAAAATTCTATCAAAGTTGTTACAACTTAACTTAAGCCGTTACATTTATATTGTCTTTTTACACAGGACAGTGATAGGACTGCGTGGAAAGGATGGCGTGGTATTCGCCGTAGAAAAATTAGTTACATCGAAGTTATACGAGCCTGGTGCTAACAAACGGATATTTAACATAGACAAACACGTTGGTATGGCAATTTCGGGTTTACTATCCGATTCGAGACAAATCGCAGAAACAGCTAGAGCGGAAGCAGCCAGCTATCGTTCGCAGTATGGTATTGGAATTCCACTGAAGTGTTTGAACGAGAGGGTTTCCATGGCTATGCACAGTTACACGTTATACTCCTCTGTAAGACCCTACGGCTGTTCCGTAATTCTTGGTGCCTACGAAGTCGACGGTCCTGCCATGTACATGATAGACCCTTCGGGAGTATCGTACGGTTATTATGGATGTGCAGTCGGTATGTGAAAACACTCGTACGTGCCTCACGCATAATTGCATACCAAGGCTGGGAGAACTTTATCGTAAAAGGCCATTTTTCAATTTCGAAATAGTAAACGGAGAGATTACATTCTTTCCCGGGGTAGTCTTTATCCTGTAGTATGCCCTTGCCCCCAGTTCATAGAAGTACAAAAATGCATGTGAAAAATAATAAGATCTTGAATTATTATTTAAAAGCAATTTTATCAGTATTTATATAACTGAAATAAGATTCTACGAGGCCGTAAGTTCTCCACCTCCATTATATGCAATAAAGCATTGTATACTATAAAATTATATACTATGCAACGTGTATTATCATATTTTTCAGGAAAGGCAAAGCAATCTGCAAAGACTGAGATCGAGAAACTAAATTTATCGGACATGACGTGTAAAGAGTTAGTGAAGGAAGCCGCACGTATAATTTATCTTGTGCACGACGAGTTAAAGGATAAACAATTCGAATTGGAAATGAGTTGGGTTGGTGCCCACACCAATGGCAAGCACGAACGTGTCCCAGCAGACATGAAAGTGGAAGCGGAAACTAAAGCGAAACAAGCAATGGCGGAGGACTCGGACAGTGACACGGAAGACATATAATATGAATTGATAAGAAATTATATTACACTTTCTATTGTAAGTCGTAATTTAAATGTGAATTACACACGTGCTCGTGTGGAGTTTTAATCACCGAGGATGGGAGGTACAATAATAAAGTATTGCTTTTTGTTTATAAAATTCTCCACTCCTGGCCCTTGTTTCTCAAACTGATGTCACGTGTTTCAGTGGCAAAGGACACAAACGAATTTTTTTTCCTTCTCTCGGTTTATATGCTCTGTGAATCTGGTCGCTCTGCAAAGCCTGCCTTTATAAAATGAATTGCGTAGATGTTATCCGTTCGCATTCTCAGTAATCCAATTAACGAGGCCGATCTCTTTGTACCATCAGGAAGCTTTATGGATTTTTCGTTTTCCACGAATATCGACGAATGATTCAGACGCAGTATCGACATAACGACACGCGCTTTCTAGAAAAAGCGCAGATTCCCTCTTCAATTAAAACGGTTACATAAATAGCGTACGATCGTGAAATTTAACGGTACTATTAACTCTCGTCAAACTACAGTGCCTTGAAAACGTTTCCGGTTAGATATCTTCTTCACATTAGTTCCTAAAAATGACGTGCAAGAAAATATTAAGTAATACCGAATACAAAGGCACTATCTTCTTTTACTTATCATGCAATTTTACCTACCCAACGTTACATAAACTTTTTCGAATCACTTTTTACAAAATAATGTGAAGTAATGTTGGACTGCACTATGCGTGACAATTTACAAAGAGGAAAGGGCAAACGATTGTGTAATAAAAGTTTCCTCATTCGGAATAACACAAAAAAATTAATGCTGACAATGTCACGAGGAGTTCTAGTAATTGTAAGATAATCACGTTTCACAAATATCGCAAAACTTCCTTTTTCTAACTAACTCAAATTTGAGCCCATATCCAAATTGCACACGTAAAATTCTAATACGTTAAATGGCAATTTCAATTGCCCTCAATGAATAGAAAAAGTATATACGTCCACGTACATCTGTCAATTGAATAGAAAAAGACGAAATAGTCTTTGGTAATAAAGGATGGCATTCCAATACTCGATAGGAGTCCTATTGCAAATATTATCAAACATCCCCAGAAATTAGCTCCTTGCGGTAAAATGACGAATCTAAGTCATTATTGATAAAATATATGAATTATAAAACGAAACGTGTTTGTTTTAAAATCAAATATAAATGCTTATTTTATGCACAATTTTTCTAACTGGATCGTACCGGAAAGGACTAATCGAGAGGAAATGAGTTAGAATTATAATACATTTTATTAGACAATATTAAAAAATAATGCAATTATATCGCCTTACTACCATTATAATAATTATGAACACTTTAAAGATTCATATACTCAAAATACTGTCTATCGAAAATGAAAGAAAATTTATTAAAAGTTCAAACTCTCAGACCCCGCCTGGTTAATTAGGGTTCAGCACTAATTAATAACAAATCGGCCATTTGGTAACAAACTCAATGAATATACGAAAACTTAATCGAATAGTTTAGAGAAACGAATATTTACGCAAACTTTAGGAATAAATTACTCGCCATTGAAGTTACTTACTAAACACATCTGAACAATCCTCTTTTACACAGAATTCCTTCTGCTACCTGAACTTACTTTCGTTCCGCACAAATGTACGCTACTATACTAAATTACTGGCTCAATTACTTGTAATGAACAAGGCTTCGGAAAGAATTTAACACTAAAGCTACCAAAATCAGGTCAAATGTGCCGGTGATTCTGAAAGTGGTCTAAGTCAGAAAAGTTTGGTTCACAAATCGTTCCGTATTTCAATCGTATAGATGACTACTCGTATAATGCTACGTAACTAGAAAAATCAATTTTTCGAAATTATTGACTTAGACCACTATCACAATCACCGGCACAAATGACCAATTAACAAGTAATCCCCATATGGAAAATATCTTCGCTACGTTTAATTTTAAACATTTCTTCTTTTATTTCGCTTTACACCCTTCTCTAATTTTCACCGTATTGTCCTATTCTCGTCCAGGACTACGACACAGGGCGCAAAGTGAAAAGGGAAACGACAATAGCGAAAGAGAGAGAGAGGGAGAAAGGAGGAGAATCGGAGGAGAGAATAACTGTGCGCCTGATTTCGCGCATGCTGCCTTTTGACGCGGGGGTGGCGCGCCGCGCCGGGTGGTCCTCGCGAAGGCACGGAGCTGTACAGTTACACGAATAAAGGGACAAGGGGTAGGAGGGCGCGATGCCTCTCGGCTTTTTGTATAAGTGTCCGACAATTTTCTGCCCTCGTCACTTCTTTTTCGTCGATGCTCCAACGTCTGCCGCCGCCAATTAAACCGATCTCGTTCGTGCTACGGTGATGGACCGGAAGTAACGAAGACGAACCATTTCGAGTTCTAAGACGTCTGGTGCTCCTGAGTGGCGAAGACACACACGTGATAAGTTAAATTCGTGATTAAATTTTCAACTAAGAATAAAAGTCTCCTCTTCGACGAGGAAAAATGAATCGCACCGCGAACGTTTCCGAACAGGACACTATTCTCGGCGCGAATGATCAGATGAGTCCGGCGGTTTATGTCGCCGCAGCCGTCGCACTCGGTGTCATAGGATTTTTCGGCTTCACTATGAATCTTTTGGTTGTGATCGTGATCATAAAGGACGCTCAGACACTTTGGACACCTGTAAACGTCGTGCTTCTCAATATGGTTGTAAGTATCTTCGAGTTTTGTTCTTTTCTACTTTATGCTTGGATGGGCATCGTTTGAGTGCAGTTGGAGAATGCTAATTTCGATTTGTTTAACGAGCTTGTCAAACTGAAGGAATCTACTGTAGAAAGTGAATATATTGATTGAAAAGATTCATTGACCTTGACTTAAGTATGATCACTACTTTAATACTACTTTCACGACTACTACTTTAGCGACTACTTGTTGTTTGACTAAAAATTAAGAAACGGGTGAGTTCAGATGAACTTAAACGCATTTATCGATAGTAATAACAAATGTCTGCTAAAACTCGAAGATGGTATTATACGTATCCAGCTTTTGTTTGTTTTTCGATATTGAGAACTAATATAGCAAGTGGCCGATTGCTGGAACAATTATCCGGTCACACTTAAAAATCGCATCAAGAAAAGTCTTTATTCTAATTCTGTCTTAATTAATACAAATACCTCGTAAATTATGGCCAGTTGCG
Source organism: Tiphia femorata (assembly GCA_944319695.1). Taxonomy (NCBI): domain Eukaryota; kingdom Metazoa; phylum Arthropoda; class Insecta; order Hymenoptera; family Tiphiidae; genus Tiphia; species Tiphia femorata. Next base: position 12,696,635 of record OX090902.1, read on the forward strand.
AAAAATAGTTAAAATTTGCCTGTATGGAAATGAATGGAATCAAAATGTAAATTGGCGGCGCGAGAGCTTCTCCTTTCATATAATAAGTATTCCGCCGTTACCCCGACGTGAAAACTGATATCCGAGCAATATTTCGTCGATAACTCCGAGACTACAATTTTTAAGCGCGAGATTTTTTTTCCTCTTTTACTTTGCCCGAGGGTGGCGCGCGAATTAAATCGGCCGTCCGACGGGTAGAGAAATGAATTTCCGCGCGCGGCCAAAAAGGAGGAGAAGGCAGAAGACGATCGTGTTCGCGGAGAATGCGCGTAAAAAGCCACTGCGTCTCGTTATCACGAAAGTTTCCCAATAATGTGCGTACCACGATGAAAACGATGTTTCTCGATTCATTATTCCGCGACAATCTTCCAAAATTAAAACGTGCGAATTTGATTTAAGCGTGTCGTTTGTTAATTGTGATTTTCATCCCTCAGGTCGGGGACTTTTTAGTGGCGACTCTTGGGAATCCAGTGTCCATGGCATCTGCGGTGACCGGTGGATGGTACTGGAGCTACGAGATGTGCTTATGGTGAGAGAAATAAATTCAACCGGGATCGAGGCCAATGGTATCCCGGGAAAGGTCATTTTACCTCGTAGGAGAGGCTTTCCATTTGCGGTCCCACGGGCGAAAAAATTGATGGGACCGTTAAACGAGCGATAAAAAGCGCAAGAACGATTTACAAAAATTAAATCGCAGGATACTTGTAAACGGCTGACCTGGGTATTTGTACAGATGGTGCGTAACTGGTGGTGCAGATAGAAACAGAGAAATTTAATTAGAAGACAATCAATTTCGGGCGGATCTTTACGAAAAAAAGATGAAGTGAAAATACGAAAGAAATTTCCGAGATACTATATACCGCTACTCCTGGCTTTATAAACGTTAATTACAACAGTGGAGAGAGAATAATTATCCGCGAGAGCACTACCCAGCCACGGCGACGGGTTCGTTAATTATAATTCTCGAAATTCCAATGTCGAATTCAACGATAGTGAACTACCATCGGAGAGACATTCGCGGAACAGAAAAACTATCAGAAATCTGCAGGCCGTTTGTGGGCGTGCAATGCAATTACTTTTGTTAATTGGCATTTGAGAAATATTGGTATTAATATCGGCGTAATTAAAGGCTACGGTGGACGAGTTAAAATGCAAATAACAAGGCGCGTCTCGTTAAATTTACCGATTTAATTATCATTACTCGTTGATACGCTACAAAGGTATATTACGGAATGGTTGTTTTTATTGCGAAACGCCGATCGAATGATTCGTCGATTTTACTATCTGCGAGATTTTCAAAAATGTATTTCTCTCAGTAAGTTTGTTCAACCGTATGGATACGGGCTGCGTGAAAAGTTCGCGGTGCGAAACTGAAATAAAGAATACGCAATTCTAAAAATGATTTTATTCTTCAATATGTAGTCTCCATTAATTTATTCCCCATTAATTTCAATACACTTGGCCCAATGGCTCTCCAATAATTTTATTCCATCCGCGCGACAAGCTAGCCATAATTTAACTTCGACTTTCACGGCTCTGATTTAATTTCGTGACGGGACGCGCGAAAGTAAGACACCGTACCGACGAGTTAAAATGAAAGAGATTAAAAGGAAGAAAGCGCACAAAGAGAACAAAGGACAAACAGAAATTTAACCCAAGGTTGCGAGGTACCAACAATTTTATCTTATTACAAGCTTCTTGATAATGGTAGGTACCTATTAAGAGTATTAGTGCATAAAATTGATCTGTTATCTATTGCCTAATAACAATGAAGCGAGCCCGCGTGTACACGGCGAACGCGAAGTATCCGTAGCTCGCGTAAAATTTGGTTAAACAACAAAAAATTCGCAGTTGGATTTTTTTTCTTTAAAAAACATGGTCCAGAAAGAAGAAACAACAAAAATGACCACGTAAAGAATTTAACAAATTAAGATTTTCATTTTTTTGTCTCTAAATAATCTTGAATGTCTCAAATGTACGAATATTAATCAACTATCGCTAAAATTTAAACATCAGCCTAATAAATAATCTCGTCCATTTGGTATTTTTCTTTATAAGTTTCACCTGGTCGAAACCAACATGACAAAATTCCAAGTACTCTAACTGTACAGAAATATAGCAAAATTAATAATAATAACAAAAGTCCCGATGGAAGTTGAAGGAAAAAAAGTAGAGTGAATTCGTCGGTTGCATGAGAATTCACACCTTTCGAGATAAGAGCCACCGCGATAAGGCGCATCTTAGGCTATAGAAAAAAGTAGGTTCCTTACGGCACACACGTAGTTTAAGATCTAATTTCCGATGAATTTCCCGGCCGCCTGAGCACATATATGTACTGATTTCCCATGGGAACTACCATCTAGTGCTACGAGCTCTTATCTTATTTATAATTTACTTCGACTTCCTCGCTTCTAACCACCCGATGAAATATTTTTCGAAGAGACGGGATACGAAACCGCGATCGAATGAGAAAACCAATGAAGGAAAAGCGCGACGAATGTCGAAGGAAAAGATAGTCTTATAAAGTGGAAAACTCGAAGAATGAAGCGATGGAAGATATTAATTATAACTTATTAAGCTGGGAAACGGTGAATCTGGGACATGAAATTCGAGAGCCGTTTTACGTGTAAGCATGTGCCGGGTGTCCCAGCTATTTTGATCACCACCCACTGGGCTGTAATTGGCGGAGATGATCGCTAATCGCGATTGGAAGGAGTCGAGCCACTAGAATAGTATGGCGACTTGCGAGGAACGACCGCGTTGCACGACTGAAGATCGACATTTAAAAGTAATCCAGTAGCATCCGTTACAACGAACGGAGTATGCAAAATTCGGACAAATATATACATTTTGAGTTAGACCCCTTTCAACCGGGACCAAGCGAATTTCACTAATTGAAATCCGAGGAGTTCGAATATCGCGCTTAATTAATTCGTACTATAGGTGGTCGAAAGTGTGGAAAATCTGCGATTATCGTTTAATTTGCGAGCAACTAAACGGCGTAACAAGCTATCGACCGACCGCTCGTAATTAAAGCCAATCGTGATAAATCGCGAGCGAACATGCGTAAGTTCGATGGGCTAATTTAATTATCACGCTTCCGGCAGCTTCCTGCCGGCAGTATGCAACGTGGATTAAATTTTCTCGCGAAGAAACGCGTTAAATCTCGCGTCACTACCCATTTAACGAAATTGTCAGAATTAAGCGCGTTTCCTTGGTCTCCTTGCTACACGAGAATCAATTCGAATTCCGGTGCGGCGACTCGAACGCGGAATCAATCGGCACGCGTTCATATTCAATTTGCATCGTTCGCTCCACCTCTAGCCTCGCTCCAACCCCCATCTGCGAGTTTGCAATTCCAATTCAAACCGCGCCCCCGGCGAAAACAAAGGGGCGACAGGAAGTCAACGAAAACTCTTCCGTTCTCTGGCACGCTAGTTAGCAGAAAAAGATCTCTAGACCACCACTGTGTTTCGAAGAATTAGCAACGCGGTAAAAAAATGCTTCATTAATTACCGCTCTCGAAGAGTCCACCCGCGATTTGACCCATTGACACTTATTACGGCTATAGCCGTGAAGTTGCTAGCGATATATAGGCAAATTATGGTCATAGCCGCCCAAAGTGTGCGGCAATGGGATTTCTTCAGGTCATGAAAAATCGTACACAAATCCAACTTACACGTTATCTAGACTGTTGCGTCTTTTTTGTTGAACGTATCACTAAAGAATAAACAAATAAATGCACTAGTACCAAAGTCCGTACTAATAATGTTTCTTTCTTTATTAATTAAAGTATGTCGGCGCGAGTTGTTCAGCAAAAACTGTAGTAAGATTTGATAATTTCGACTTCCAAACATATTACTGACGCTCTATTCCCTATTGCAGTGAGAAACAAATAAAAACAAGAATTGTGTTTCTGAGGGGGATCTTTAAAAAAAAATGAATGTGCGTCAATGGGTTAATCGGTGATACGAATTTTAATTGGAATATCATTTTTATCTGGCAAATCATAAATCTACAGAATATACAGGCAAATGGTAGTTACCCTTTCCCTGAGTTCCTCGTGTAGAACGGCGCGCCGTCCCAAACGTTGGGAACAGTAAGCGCGGGTTCGTCCTTATCCTCTCACACATCCGACTCACGAGTCACTGAGGACGATTATATATTTGAGTACCAGGGGTGCATGAAAAAATAATGTCGAAAAAAATTGAATATCGCAATAGCACTTGCAATTGTTCGCGAACCGAGGTAAACCTTAGAGCATATACATACAGGGTGGGCCGGTTTCAACTGTCAAGCCGGAAACAGTGGATAGAGCGGCTTAAAACAAACAGAAAAGTCCTGAGCCATTATTCAATATTCGCAATATTGATCGAGTTATTAATTGTTGAAGATCAAAGGAAAGGGTGTTGGCCAAAATAGTAGCGGGGGAGCGCTGGAGCCTCTGCGAGCTGTAGGACGGCCAAGTTTACCTACAAACAAATGCGGGGCGCGGTAAGGAGAAGAATAACGCAAAAGAAGCCGGTCGTGCAGCGGCGCCCTAGCCTTCCCCTTACCGCGCCCCGCATTTGTTTATAGGCAAACTGGGCCGTCCTACAGCTCGCAGAGGCTCCAGCACTCCCCCCGCTGTTATTTTGGCGGACGCCCTTTTCTTTGATCTTCAACAATTAATATCTCGATAATTATTGCGAATATCGAATAACGGCACAGGACTTTTCTGTTTGTTTTAAGCCGCTCTATTCACTGTTTCCGGCTAGACAGTTGAAACCGGCCCACCCTGTATACAGGGTGTCCCTAACCGATCGACGCGAAAGAAGAGGGGACATAGAGCGGCTTCCGCTGAACATAAAAGTCCTGTACCGTTTTGCGATAAACGCAATCGTTTTCGAGTTATTAATTGTTAAAGATCAAAGGAGAGGGTGTCGGCCAAAATGGCAGCGGGAGCAGTGCTGGAGCCTCTGCGAGCTGCAGGACGGCTCAGCTTACCTACAAACAAATGCGGGGCGCGGCGAGGGGAAGGATAAGACGTCGCTGCACGGCCGGTTTCTTTTGCGTTATTCTTCCCCTTACCGCGCCCCGCATTTGTTTGTAGGCAAACTGAGCCATCCTACAGCTCGCAGAGACTCCAGCGCTCCTCCCGCTGCCATTTTGGCGGACACCCTTTCCTTTGATCTTTAACAATTAATAACTCGAAAACTATTGCGTTTATCGGAAAACGGTACAGGACTTTTATGTTCAGCGCAAGCCGCGCTATGTCTCATCTCCTTCCGCGTCGGTTGGTCTAGGACACCCTGTATATGGAGGGGGAATAGCCTTTGTTTCTTATAGACTAAAAGTGTGTCCAAGTTGCGTGCAAGAGAGAAAGGTATATGTTCCTATTCGTCCTCTATGCGCATGCGTTGAGATCTTTGCGAGCAACAATTTCCACGCTTTCTGTACTCTGAAGTCTGTCTCCAACTGACTTTACTGAACTAACTTGTAAGTTAAAGTATATTCAGATCGTCTGTCACTTTTGACGACTTTCAACGCATGCGCACAGAGAACAATTAGGATCATATACCTCATATACCTTTGTCTCTCGCACACAACTTGGACACACTTTCAAGCCAGCATTCCCCCTCCATATAATATGCTCTAAGAGGTAAACGAAGCATTACGCTTGTCATAACTTTTGGCTCCACTTTTGTGGCCAATGACTATAGTCACCCGTCGTGTGCAGGTAGCATCTTGTGGCGAGTGATTATAGTCACTCTTACTAGCGAAAAGGTTAACACTTCCAATCGATCGCTACTGGCTCGTCCTTATTATTCTAACAAAGGGAATTACAAACATCGCGAGGCAAGCAAATTTTTAAATAAGTAATTCCCTTTGCGGTCGTGGCTAAAAATTCACTCGCCGCGCGGAATTTCGAAGAGGCAAATGTCTCTTCAGTCGAATCCATTTGTCGTTCACGTAAGCATGTTGAGAATCCGGCGAAGAAACGAATTGCTTCTTCTAATGAGGTCTTCTTTGTAACAAGGTACGCCTGGTTCATGTCCACCCTGGGCTTGGCCAGTATTGGGAATTTGACCGTGATGGCGGTGGAGAGATGGTTGCTGATCACTCGTCCCATGAAGGCCCTGTCGATCAAGTAAGGTCCTGCAAAAATTCTCTCAAACCGTTCGACCGTGTGCACTCCTTATATATTTCGACGAAGTCTTTTTGTCGATTAAACCTTGCTCTCCCGCTTAATAATCTTCACCTGAACTAGCTGGTTCTTAACCTTTAATCGGTACCACATGATTCAATTGTTAAAGAAGAATACATGTAAGGAGAGACAGCGAACTCCACTGCTTATTAGCAAAATTACATAACATAGCATTCTAAGGGTCCAATTTGACCCTGTCGATACCGATTAATGGTTAAACTTTTCAGAGGTGAAGAACGTTTCTGATTATAAACAAAATTTGCGGATCAGCAAACCTACTAAAATCGTGAGACTAACAAAAGGAAAATATTTACGAGCGTTATGTTTTAGAAATTTGCCACAATGATTTCGCGAAACATTTGTAACAACTTAATGGAACACTATTGTTCCGAAAAATGACGCGCTAACACGTTGATTGTTTTTTACGAGTATACCTTCTCTTCGTGCGACAACAAAACTGACAATGTTCAAGTTTACGTATTTTCTTTCCTATTTTCCTTTCATTTTCGTGGAAAAAATTACGAATGCTTACGCTTTGTCTATGCCCGTAACTGTGAGCTAAAACTTTTCAAAATACCCTTCTACAATTCCGTTACAAGTTAATTGACTTCCACGTGAATTCTGCATACTCGATGTTTAGTGCGTATAATCGTTCCGTCTTTCTTACTAGACCGTTAACACGGATAATGTGCGCACAATTAACAGATAAAAGCTTTTTACCTTCTACAATCGCCCTTTGACCTTCCACTTTGCAAGGAGCGCGTTGCTTGGCGCAACGGGGACAAAAAATGAAAGTGGCCAGTGAACGTACAAAAGGAACATGGCCCCCTGCTCGAGGTCTCCCACCGGGGGCTTACCGTGAAATTACACCACGTCGTAAACAGACTCGGTTATGTGGTCGACCTATTAACGCGAGGCGCGTAATTAGCGTTCTCATTGAGGAGGTGTCGCGTCTTCGCGTGGGATCACCCATACTCACCAAGTCACTTCGACGTTACTTTTCACTCTCTTTACACCGACAGAAAATAAAATGTTTCGATAATGTCAAACGGACGAATAAAATTACGCACTTAGGGCGAACATGATAACCATCATTTTTATTATTCATTCGAACTCCTGCCGAGCAAGACTCGTACATTTATCAAATAAGAATGTTTTCTATTATTTACTGTTTTCTGCATTTAGTGAATCTTTTTAGTTAGAGGATTTAACACTAGAACTACCGACCGGCTAAGATGCGGTTGCATCAATTTTTCACAAGAGTTTCTCTTTAACGCTAAAACTAATTTTTTGTTCTTTTGGTTACCACTCATCTTTACAGGTTTGATAGTTCTAGTGTTAAGGGTATCATATTTTGACGAGTATAAATATAAAATTACAATATAACAGAGCCCGAAAGCTATTCTCATCTAATTCCGAGCAAAGCACTCACAGCGATTAGAAGTTATTGGAAAGAAAAATGAAAAAATTGCGGAATGCAAGAGATTAAAGTCTCGTTCACAATTACGGTTGTTACGTAGGATCGGAGAACCAATAAATTATCAGACCTTACCAGATATCAGACATTGTGACGATGCTTCGTTTATTTGTTTCGACGTAATTCTCTCGTCGCTAATTTCACAAACCCATTCAACCTGTCCACTCTCCGATATAATTCCACTCTCCGATAAACGATACGAGAAAGAATCCTCGTAATAAGATCCTGGCCGTATATTTTCAGTGTCATACTCGTAGAACGTTAAACTCCTTCCTCGCCTCTCTTTCTCATTTTACAAGCGACAAAGGTATTAGCAAAGTAAAAAGATTTTATTCATTTACACGCACTTCTAATTATTTCAGGATTAAAGGATTTCCCTTGTGGGCTCTTCCACAGTCTTCCATCCTTCAATCCCCAAGTTTATGAAATTCCTTTCGTTATAATCAATTGGAAATTTGCCATGACCTTTTTCTGGGACTCCTATGCGGGACCTTCGGGTAAACTTCAGCCTTCACCCATTTGTAAGAAAATTGTCGGATAAAACGGATACGGAAAAAACTCTCTCTTTCATTCTTTCATTCTACTCGTTCTTGTTCATACTCATCTTTCTCTTGGGAATAGACGTTATCGAGGGATCCATTTAATAGGTCTGCGTCGCGTTCGCCCGCAAAAAGTTTTAATTGGCGAGAACGAAGCTTCTAACGAAGAATCTCTTATCTGATACGCTTTCTAAGACTTCATTAATCAACCCCCTGGTGGCAGGTCTAACGGTACACCAATTCGCGGAAAAACGCGCGACACGCCCCCGATAACATTGTTATTTTAATTACATTTTTTAGGATTATCCTATAATTGACGGAAATTATAATTGAGCGTCCCAGTGAAGCTTCTTTAACGCAAATTTATTTTACCGCGAACGAATAGTTTAGCACGAATAATTCCATGCTAATCGATATTACAGGATAATGCTCATCCTGTAATTATACGTTGCGCGACGTGGAAGTTGCGCAGACTCCGTTCGATAATTATATTAATCGCTTTAACGATGCTAGTCGATCTGCGCATCAAATATTTTTAGTTTCATATTGAAATTTGTATACATTGATGGACATTACTTTTAGGTTAGGTTGTACTTTTTTGTAAGCTTAAGCATGTGATACTGTGAATTTCAAGTTGCAACTTCATTTAAATAATCAACATATTTCGTACATACTTGTTTGTATCCGAATGGCAGAACCAAGTGTCATCTGAGAATGGATTTATTTCACTGACACAATTAAGAATAGAATTATAGAATAATTAATATAACTACGACAGGATCGTACCCAAGCATGAATTTATTTTGCTAGCACAATTAAGGTTTCGTTAGAGAACGATTAATATAACTACGGCTGTACACTCGCCAATCGAATATTCGTCACTTCGAAAGCTCTCGATCTCGAGTGACACTGATCGCGCGCGACACTCTCATTAACGGGACGACTGTGATTATCGATTTTTCGAGATCGTACTTGAAAATCGAAATCACACCTGCATTCCCTCGTTGTCCTTGATATCGTCACCACTGTCCAAATATTCGTTGGTCACCGAAAACTGATTATTAACCGTTTACACTTTCCACTTTTGTTCTCTCAAATTTCTGAGTGAAACTAATAAATAGGTAAGATTAATATCTATAATGAAAAGTTGTGAATAACAGTGATGTTGTAATGGTACTCGAGAAAGGAGTTCAAAGGATAAAAGTATTTGCCTTAAACGCAATATCTTAGCGACCAACATGAACTCGTGTAACTTTCAACTCCTACACTGAGATATTGCCTATGATATAATCCCGCTTTCTTATCGCGGCAAAGAATCTTGACTAGAGTGCATTCTCGAATAAAAAGGAAGAAGTCAGAGGGTTAAAAATCAAAGTCACGTCCTTGGTTAACAACATCGGCATTATGTAAATCGAAGTATTCGTTGACCGTCTTAAAATCGTTTAAAGAAAACTTCCACTCATCAGTCCTATCTCGATCCGCAATGAGCTCGCCGATTTCCTAAGCAGGCCAGAGACACCGCCCACGCGAACTTTCCTCATCGTTCCCGATCGCGAAATAAGCTCTCAAAGCGCGATATGTAATCCGGTCGTACGCGATCGTCCACGGTGAATAATTCATCGGCGGACCGCCCCGAAGAAGAAGAGCGCGTGCTCTGGCGAGCAAACGCGTGATGACTCGAGCCTGCAATTCGCCCGCGGCTACGTTCAGGAGTATACGCGTGGACAATCTTAAATCTCGCGTTCACAATTAGAAATAACTCGTTTTCCTCTTCTCCCACTATACAGGCTGAGGCATGTAACTGGAACCACTTCCGTAAATAATTCTTATCCTTAATTTTATTGAAAAATGTTTCAAATAAAAATTTAATGGTTAGGAGGGGAACATAATTTGATGTAATTAGTTTTTTTCGTATAATTATGCATGGAGGAGATACGCTGGTCAAGTTTAGTTTTTTAAATGGAATTGTCATCCAAGTTGTTACTTTGGGAGTTAGTGCTATGGGTTCCAGTTATGTCGTTTCGAACCATTCAAGTTCAAATATCTCCTAAATCATGAGTTTTGTATATTAATGGGTTAATAGTTTTTTTTATACAGAATGGTGAGCTAGATTGACTGCAGTAATAAAAAATATGCAATTCTATTTAAAAAACTAACTTTAACCCGCAGATCTCCTCTGTGCATAATTTTACGGAAAAACTAATTGTGTCAAATTATGTCCCCCTCGAAACGATTCAACTTTCATTTGAAACAGTTTTTAATCAAATTATTATTTACCGAGAAATCGAAGTGGTTCCAGTTACATGCCGCACCCTGTATACATATATTTTTTTCCCCCTCCTCTCTTACGTCTTCTTACTCGCTGTCTCTTCGATTTACTTATTCCGCAGGTCTTTCCAGATCATATAAAAATTGTAGACGCATAACGAACGTTTCAATTATTTATAACAATATACAGGTCAAAAGTAGATATAGCTACTCAACTGAATATCTTTCCTTCCGTTCATTCCTTTCGCGATCCGAGGATAACGGTGTCGAGAAATGAGCATCGAGAGACGAGAAACGAGACGGAAAGAGAGAAAGCAAGAGTGGAGCGACGTGCTCATGCAAATTCGCCTCGGCGAAAAAGACACGCTTCCTCAGAAAGTTTCCAGGACGATACTCGGGTTAGACGGAGAAAAGGAGTTAGCTAGAGTAACGAAGGAGAATTAGTGGGATGGCACCCTTGCCTCTAACGGCATTTTGAAAATATTCCACCCCTTCCAAGTCCCTCTATCTCTCATCCCACGTTTTCCATCGTGTCGTCCAATATGGAGGATCAACCGTCCCAGACTTTGTTAGACTTTGCGCACGACTCGTAATTCGATACTCGTTACTGCGATTATCCGAGCGAAAGGAAAGAAAATAGAATAGGGAGGTAGGGTGGGAGAGAGAAGAAAAGGCGGCTGGACAGGACGTGGCTGTCCAACCGAACCTTTGCCCTCATTAAGAGCCGTTTAAACGACGAGTCCTCGCGCTTCGGTAAATCGACTGATTCCTTCGGAACTCCTTAATTCGATCCACTTTGGTCTCCTGGAAAATGCTCAACGAACCGCAAACTGGCCTACTTGTCGCGTTTGTGTAGCGTATACAAAAAACAAAAATATACCACGCGTCCGTAGAGTGGCCCACGGTGCATTAAATATTCGGGACACTGATATTCTCAAACGGAGAGGGAACGCGACGATCGACGAGAATTGTGGAATCAAGACGAAAATACGGGCTGACGTAACGGATCGACATATCTCGGCTGTTTTAAACTGCTAAAAGGAAGAAAAAGAAATACGACAGATAAAGTTGAAAAAATCTGGATCCGCGTGAAAAATTCGTTTTGTTGTTTTTCCGACCGATGCGCGGGGTCCGGATTCGACTTCAAATATACAAGTATTGTTTTGAAGTTCCATATTTACTTTCATAGACGCGACAGTAAAAATAAATAAGTCACTTCCTTTACGGTCGTGCCTAAAAACGTGGTTAGTACCATGACTAAAAGTCGGATAAAAGCACATAATTTACAAAGAAAGGTTATTTAGTAGGATTTTACTATATTTGTAAAATGTCACGTCTGTAACATGGGCTTGACGACATTTCTCTCCAGCGCTAAAATAGGTGATATTCAACTCGCAGAATTAGTAGTAAATGGTACTTTTTATGAAAAAAAATGCTGCAACTTAGACTTAGGTATACGAGGAAGACTTCTTTTCACTACAGAACGAAAATAAAATGTTGACTTTTGGCGGCATTTTCGGATCCCACTGTGCCATGTATTCGTTACACTTTGACGACGACGGTTCGCAGACAAGCAATGTTCTCGGCGTTCTTCGTTTGGATCTACGCCCTTTGCCTGTCCGTACCACCCCTCCTGGGCTGGGGCAGCTACGGTCCCGAAGCAGGAAACGTGTCATGTAGCGTCTCTTGGGAAGTGCACGACCCTGAGACCAAAAGTGACAGCTACATCGGCTTTCTCTTCGCCTTCGGCCTCTTCGTTCCCGTCCTAGTGATCTCTAGCAGCTATTTCGCGATCATCAGAAGGCTGAAGAACGTGAAGAAAAGATCTGGTAGGCGAGATAATTTAAATAATTTACTGAGGCGTGTTGGTAGTCGCCCTGCTAATTTGATTTCTTCCTGTTTAGGCGCCAGAAGGAAACGAGAGGCCAAGGTCACCAAGATGGTGGCTCTCATGATCAGTGCCTTCCTGGTCGCCTGGTCACCCTACGCAATTTTGGCACTAGCCGCGCAATACTTCAACGTGAGTAAGCTCAGTTACTGTAATTCGGAGTTGGATTATCCTGCGATTATCTTGAGGCTTGTCCTTTTTATACGAACAATCAACTGGTGAGTAATTAAACGGAGAATAAGGATTTTAATCTTACGCGGAAACGAATTTCATATAAAAAGCTTACGGGTCTGATCATAGTGGTTGCTCGCAATAACAATAGTCGATTGATAATAGCATTCATATTTTGAAAGTACACTTTAACACTAAACGTACCGAAGATTTTTTCCATATGGGGATTTCCCTTGTTAATCGGTCGTTTGACCTGCGTTTGGTAGCTTTAGTGTTAAATAAAATTTGTAAAACAGCAGCAACATTATGAAGAAGCAAAATTAAAAAATAAAGTCGGTGTGCGAACGGATAACCCTTAACTGGCAAAATTACTTTTTTTCTTATTGTTTTCTCCTGTCCGCGTGAACACTCCAAGCAGTTATGGATTATAACACTAAGTTCCGGAAATCGCGCGTATAACAAAAATCCTATGAACCTAGTACGAACAAAAGGCTTCTCGATCTGTTTGCAGTCAAAGCCATCGGCCTCCGTGGCGGTCCTCCCGGCGCTTCTGGCAAAATCCTCGATCTGCTATAACCCACTGATATACGCGGGCCTGAACGCACAATTTCCACGATCCTTGAAGAAGATCTTCGGAATACGAGACACCCAGACAACGGTAGTGGACAGTCAACAGACTGCCATGACCACCAATACCAAGATGGAGCTGAAGAACTGAGGATGCTTTTGGAGAAACGAGCACAACGAGCGAAAAGACAAATTATCCGACGAACGCGAGAGAATCCTTGCTATTCGTGTAAATTGTCCAGCATACTTAATACATTCCACGTGTCATAGAGATCTTAACTCTCTCTTCTCCTCGCTCTCTCTCTCTCTCTCTCTCTCTCTCTCTCTCTCTCTCTCTCTCTCTCTCTCTCTCTCTCTCTCTCTCTCTCTCTCTCTCTCTCTCTCTCTTCTCTATCTCTTTTGTTTTTCCTTCATCTTCCTGTTTCCTCTTATTCACGGTCTGTCTACTGTTTTTTTTCACAGTACCACGGAAAATATGCTTCTTCGACGAATACGTTGATCGCGCCTGACACGCGGAAGGTGAAACTTCTCCAGAGAATTTCCTCGTGTTATATGATACGCATGAAAACTTCCTGCTCACTTGCGGTCACGTTCACGATGGGCCGATATACACCGTGATGATTCTCCGCGTCTTCATTATCCTCCGTGCGAGAGAATCTTCGTGGCTTTCTAGCGCACGGCCGAATGTACCACGAATCACTGATGATCTTCTGGAGTCGCTGGTGGGATATTCTCGAAAGGATAACGCGGAAGTCACTTCATAGGCGAAGTTTTTCCAGAGTCAATTTTAATAGTCGAACGAACGAAACTACGAAGCCATTACTTCGCGAAAATGTCATTATCCCAGTTTCGCTTAAAGTTTAACATCCGTCTAGGCTCGATGCAAAAACGGAAATGGGTAAACGCGCTTAAACGAGAAGGTTCGGGCTGATCAGAGAATAGGAAGTGCGACGTGGAGAACTGTTGAATTTCTCCACGAGGAAAAAAGAAATGAGCGAGGAAGTGAGGAAGCGAGGAAAGAAAAGCATCGACGGTGATGATCGCGTGGAGTTTTGCCGGGGGCCGCTAGACCTTCGCAGAATTGGATTACATTGGATGGACTTTCACTAATTTACATCGTACGCGCGCTCCTCTTAATTTCACTTGACGATGTTGTTACCGGTCGCGAGATTATCAGGCCGAAGCCAATCAGCTGATCTCGATTGTGCGAAAGTCCATTGGACCTTGACTACCGTGTAATCGAAAGTGCGGAGAATTGTCTATTCGTCGAGTACCATCGGAAGATAGAAAAAATTTTTTTCCAAGAAACGATACCCCGAGGCGAAGTTTCCTCGACGTCATTCTTTCGGATCGATTTCGTAATTCGTCGAATCGAATTCGGAGAAATCGACTGGATCGAACGAGCAATTCTCGTCTTGACTCGGCCACGAAACAATTACGTTTCCTGGTTATTTTTCTTTCTCCATTTCCGCCTCGATCGTCCACGGCAGCGCAGCTCGTTAAACTTATACGCGCATGCACACTCCATCGCGAAATGCTCTCACCTTGCTCTGTAGTTGGCAACGGTGAAAGCATCGTGAGGGTGTTCATTCGTGATTCTCCCGAAAACGAAAACAAAGTATTTGCCTTACAAAAACGAAGTATTTACCCGAAGTGGGGGATACAAGCGGAGCCATACGCACACGAACACTTTTCGCGATGGCAATAGCATAAATCCCTTACTTTTCGATCGTGCCTAAAAAGGAATATGGAAAGATGCGCTCAACTTGCGATAATTTCGTGACAAACCGTAAGTTCGAATGAAGAGGTTAGCGAGGAATTTGTAATGAATGCTTATTTGAAAAAAGGGGAGAAAATTGAACGCCGCCAATTGAACGACTGATGTCCCAAAGAAGTTCCATTAGCTTTAAGCTTGAGAGATACGAAGAGATGGGCGTTACGATTAAAATGATTTCTTTTTTATCTCCGACGCGAGAAAGGGACCCCGAATTACTCCACGCTTGCCGTCGAGACACGTTAAGTACCGAGACGCTCAGTATCCCGAAAGTATCGGGCACCGGCTCGAAAAACCGGTTAACGGCAGGTGCAACGCGGAGAAAACGAAAAATCGAAAAAAAGGAAAATTGTGCCAGGAGGTATCGAGCGGTATCGAATCGACACGCTCGACCCAATTTCGGAAGAGGAGTGGGAGGAATTTTTCGCGTATTCCGCTCTCGCGATTATCTTCATTCGACACACGAGATGGTAGTTTGTGCCTCCCCACTTTGTCTCCTACACCTCGTCGTGAAGCGCGACTTATTCTTTCGACGACCACCTTCGTTCCCTCCTCCTCTCCACTGTGCACGCTCGCGTCGACGAAGTCGCGTATCGTCACGATTCTTCGACGAAGAGTTGCGATTCGCGACACGTGCGATTATGCCATCGCTCCGCGAGCGAAAGTGAAATCGCGGGGGTATTTCCCTCCCGATGCCCTTAAACCCCCGGAGCGCGGAGTTTCTTCAAGGAAAAAGATTCATACGGTTACTGAAAGTCTCATAATTCCAGAACTGTCTAAATTTTTGCCTGCTTCTTTCATTTGCGTACAGACTGAGTTGTTAATTGCTAGATATCGAGAACAGTGGCAATATTATTGGTGAATTCGTTCGAAGTGCTTTCGTCGACGGTATTTCGCTAATAAAATCCTTTTTACAAAACACTGTTAACAAATTGTTTCTTGGGACGCGTAAAAATACGTTTTTCGCAAACTGCGAGTAGAGCGTGGGTAACGTAGTTATACGTTTTTTATAGATGGGTGGTAGAATGAGGGACATTTAGCTGTACGAGTTAGTAATGTTTGTCGTTGCAAATTCACGCACATTTTTCAAAAACTGACCTGCTCCAGTCACAATCCACCGGCACAAAATACCCGCCCACCACGTGTTAATAAGATGTTACTTATTATACGTATAAACAGTAATTTCTCAGATATACATTATTTGCGCAATGCCAAACCTACCTTCAAAAATACATTTGTTTTGAAAAATCAACTCAACGCACTCCGACTTGGTGTCTAACTATGCGAATTTCGCAAGCCGTATACGCGTTGCGATGCGCGAAAAGTTCTGAAAAACCATGCAATCTTTAGAGAATCGTTGAAAAATTCAGCCGTGCCCTACTTCCAGGCAAAGTATGCAAAATATGGGAAAATTATGGGATGAAACGAAAAAAAGATCTTTCCCACGCTCGAGAGTGACTGTTAACGGGATTGTGTGACCGCAATGCACCATCGGGGACTTCCTCCCTCATTCCACGCGTCTCTTCTCTCAAACCGCAAACGATGGAAAATCCATGAATGGCGCGAATAGACTGTAGAATGAGGCCCCCAAGCGACGAGCGCGCCAGGCGATGCAAGATTATTTATTTATTATCGGCTTGAATTGCACCTTCGCTATGGATACGAATTTGCTTCGAGCTAATGGCATGTGGGCGGACGGTGAGCGGGTTGCGCATCGCGGATGATGCATGTGCCAAATGCAAACTTTAAGCCAGACGTGCGCCAGGCTGACACGCATCAGCGACACATGCCACTCTTCGTCCACGTGACGGAACTCCATTGACTTTATTACTAATTACTTCCGTCAATTAAATAAACGTTTCAATTTCATTCTTCCCCGTTAACGTGTTTAATAAACAACGAAAAAATGTTTCTAACAAGCGGGTAATATTCGCCACTCATTCGCCACTTTTATTTCGTTTCATTCCAATGCATTTCACTCTACCGCTTTTTGGCGTCAACGCAAAAAGTTCAGCATAGAGTTATGCTTGTAATAAAAAAATGTACACACTTTTTAGATAGGCCTGAGTAAATTGAAGTACGGACACGTACTTTAGTCGAGTGGCGTGTAATTTACCGATTAACTCAGCGTAAGCATTAAAACTTAATCGAGTGGGTTAGGTAACCCTGTTTGACTTTGTTTAATCTTTCTTGTAAGCAAGGTCCCCTACCGCTGACTACTAATCAGCTAACCCTATCCACACACATTTCTTTAATCAAATCAATTAGTTGATTTATTATTCGTCTCTCGTAATTTCATAAGTTCAACTATACTGATCCGGACACTTGCTACGTTAAATCATTCGGCAGTAAAGCATTTCTAGTCGTCTAAATTACTGAGCGTGCCTGAACAATTCACTGTCGAGTGGTGTTTGAGACGGAAAACATTTGACTTAAAGCTAACTACACATTCTCAAAGGTCGCGCGTAGAACAAGGACTGGAAAATCTATTCCCTGCGCAGTCGTAATGTAAATTTGAAGAAGACAATCTCCTCAAAAGTTTCACGCATACGGATAAAAATAAACTCGTCTAAGTGACCGCGCAAAC
Source organism: Tiphia femorata (assembly GCA_944319695.1). Lineage (NCBI taxonomy): Eukaryota > Metazoa > Arthropoda > Insecta > Hymenoptera > Tiphiidae > Tiphia > Tiphia femorata. The sequence goes on from OX090902.1 coordinate 12,714,132, forward strand.
ACCTGGTGGCCGTGTCAAATGAGTGCTGATTCTCCGAACTCATCACTATCCGCTTACATCTCGTCGCTTTTAACACGTTCCTCCGTTTTAGTCTCTGTATTTTATGACGCTTTTGAGGAAGCAAGGAATGAAAAACACATAGCCTCACGGGTGTATCGGGAGTTAAGCGGTGGATTTACGTAACGCGATTCCCTCGGACAGTTTCCCTCGCAAGTTGTAAACACACGAGAAATCACGGCCGCGTGCCCAGCGTGAAATTGGTTGCAGCTAAAATCGCTTACCAAATCTGCCGTTTCCATGCAGTCCGCACGTGCCGCAGAATTTCGAGACGAAACTCGTCGCGATGGATTTCTTTGTCGAGTACTCTCCGATCAGGACGAGTGGTCCGACGAGCTCGACGACCCAGAAATTTCCGGCCTACCGGTTTCACTTTCCTCCGAATTGCCTATCCCTTCTCGGATAAAAACAAGTTCCAATAATTTCTCCCCTGGAAGCCGACTACGCAACACCGATGAATTCTTATCGGTGAAATCGGTGAGGTAATACTTTATCATCCTGGAGATTTTGAAAAAGTGACAGATCGAAGGATAAACGTGCAGGTGATTTGTTTGCAAGCATGCGCATAATTTCTTCTCTGGGTAAACCACTCGATGGCGCAGAAATTTCCGATCTACCGGTTTCGCTTCCGTCCGAATTGTTTATCCCATCTCCGATAAAAGCAAGATCGAATAATTTCTCTGCTGGGAGCCGATTATGCAATCGGCGGGTTCTTATCGCAAAATTCGGTGAAGTAATATTTTGTCGTCCTGGAGACTTTGAACGTGGCAGATTGAAGGACAAATGTGGGGGAGATTTGCCTGTAAGCATGCGCATAATTTCTTCTCTGGGTGAACCACTCAATGGTCCAGACATTTCCGATCTACCGGTTTCGCTTTCGACCGAATTGTTTCTTCTTCGAGAAACAGGCGTGGAATTATTTCTCTTCTGGAAAGCGGCATAATGTCGCGTAGCTTCACGACGCAAAATTTGGCGAAGAGAAATTTTATCGTTCCTGGACAAAGAGAGGTGTCATCTTTCGGGGAGAACTTGGAAACACGCGGAGAGAAAAGTTTCGAAACGAGACACGTTGAAAGACAAATATCGTTGGGACGTGTTTGTCAGCACGCGCATAATTTCTTCTCTGGGTGAACCACTCGATGGTCCGGAAATTTCCGACCTACAGGTTTCGCTTTCAACCGAATTGTTTCTTCTTCGAGAATTATCTCATGCAATTATTTCTCTTCTAGAAAGCGACGCCGACGTAATGTCGCGTTGTTTCACGTTAGAAAAGTTTAAGCGTCCTATCCAAAGGACAATTTTACACTTCCGGCAACCTCTACCGGAACCATGTCGGAAGGAGAGCACGCAAATGAGAATTTTCAAATACGAAATCGGTCAACAAAAAGAAGAGCCGAATTGTTTGTACGTGGGCGGAAGATTTCTTTTCCGGATGAAACGAGTACCCCGAACTCGATGGCCTAGAAATTCGCAGCCTGCCGGTTTCGCTCTCGTCCGAATTATTCATGCCTTCGAGAAGTACGAAGAATTTCTCTCTTAAGACTGGCGCGCGCGTCTGGGGTACTCCCCACGGGAGAAAATTTATCGAGCCTTCGGCACGAGTGGATCTAGGCACATCAAGCTATACAGCGGAGATGGAGAACTATCGATACTCACTATCAAGATACTCCTTAACCATCACTCTACCGAACTATCGGTGCTTTCGATGGGATTATCGATATTGCCAATTGAAGTCGATAACTCAATAGAACAACACAATACAGTTATCGAGTATTAAATTCCCCACGTCGTTAATTCCCCAATGACAGGTCGGAGGAATAATCAAATATTTCAGAGTGTTTACACGTACATCTTTTTTATAGCTTATCTCATCTCTGCGAATTACAGATTTCAAGGAGTGACGTCGTAAAGATGTAAAAACAATCTTTATCGTTAATTCGCACGTTTAAATTGAAACAAATTAATTTCCCAAGCATTTCGACAATGTCACACGACATTGTGGATTGTAAGGATAAATGACAGTGGGTTCGATATGTCGATCAAGACTACCATTGATTGGTTATTTAATTCTCTACGACTGGTGCACGCTCGACGTCGAAGTAACGAGCAAACTGACGATTTGTTTGCTACTGCGTATTTGCTCGGAGTACCGCGAAACAGGCGCGTTCTCTTAGGGAATCTCGTCCGCGGAAACGAAGACAGCCCGAGGGTACGCTTTCTACCAACTCGCCCAAAAAGGAAATAGCATTTGGCGAGAGAGGAAAAAGTATGCGGTGCGCAATCAACACCAGTCACGCCGTTTGACATAGTGCCTCAGTTTCGATTGCCCTCGAGGCATGCAGCAACAAATTTTCGTTCACGAGCCTATCCATTTTTCAGATGCTCATTAGCGTGACGAGAACACTGAATATTCAGCGATCGGACGTTAAGTGATGAGTCGATTTAGCGAGGATTTTTATTCCAACTATAGTACTCATTGCAAAGTAGGACATCAGGGTAAAGGTACAGGATGGACGTAAGAGCACTCGAATTCGAAGTTTTCTTTCGTGATTATGAATCGTGATCATTTTTATCGAATACAAAGCCTTTCTTAATGCACTTCACTTGAAATTAATGACACCAAATTTAAATGACTTCAATATTTCGGATACTCGCGTACAAGGATAGTAAGTGTTTCTCAAACATTCGAATATATATTGAGAATAAATATATTCGAATACTGAGTTAATCTACATTAACTGAATACCCGACCGCTCCAGTTCAAGTACCTACAGATTCGAACGGTATGAGAGTCCTAGGTGTAACGTGACTTGGAAGAAAACATTTCTAAGCGCATGCTATTCTCACAAAATCTTCGATGACGAGTACTTGGGATAAGAACGAGAAGAAACTGCATAACTGTTCCCCTGTAGAGGCGAGATTCTTATCAAATCGCGACCGGCCGAGGTATCCGGAAGTGGCGGATAAATTCTCCACTCCGCTCAACCAGGGAGGAGTGAACCGGTTCGATGGTACGGTTACTCCTTCCCGAGGATCTGCTTATCCAACGGTTATCAGAGGCCTCGTAGGAATTTTAATACATCGATATATTTAAACTGGCGAGGGAAGGAGGGAAAGGATCTCTTATGCTGGGTAAAAGCATTTTCATCGAGGAGGAGGAAACGAGAACGATGGAACGCGGGAAAGAAGTTGGAAAAATGTAAACCGGCAAGAACGGGTATACATCGATGCGCTCGAGTATTTGCACTCTCGATGCAACCTAATTGAAAAGCTAAACAAAGATTTCCGACAAATATGTGAAAATCAACTGAAATCACCGCAATGAACATCCGACATCGACGAATTCAAGCATCTCCGTAAAACACATTTCCTCCCCACGTCACGCGTTGCTTTTTCGTTTATTCGAATGCGTGTCAAATGTTAGCTTCATTTACATTTATAAACGTTTTACTACCTCCGAGTATAAGATGCGTAAATTTGACAAAGTGTAATGTATTTTATGCATTTCCAGTGACACGAAAGTATAGAAATATTTTTCACGGGAGGGTAAACTCGCGACCGGTAAAGCTATCGAGTGACTCGCGGGACCAAAGAGAAAAAGTAAGAGAGAGCGCATGAGAGAGAGAGAGAGAGAGAGAGAGAGAGAAGGATCGACGACACGAAGGATTATACAATCACAGACCGAGTAATAAATTTTTCACTCGTCTCGCATAAATATTTTCGCCGACTCGTATACTCCAGAGATAATTAGAAATTCCGAGGAAAGTTTCGTTACGCGGGTGCATCAACTCGGTGGCGAATGAAACTGTGGGATTGTGGCCTGATGCCGTAGAACTAGTCACAACGTTCTTAACAGAAAGGCTCCTGCATTCCCGACCCAATGACATAACGCGCGCATTAGCACCAAAGGAAAAATACTAAGCAACACTAAACAATCGAATTCAATTTAAACGATTTAATCGATTTAAACCGTTTCTCGAAATTAACTCGATTCGCTATTATTTTAAATTATCAATTCTTCCCATATCGAAGGGAATGAAACTGCAAAATACAGTGTTCCACGGGTAGATTGAATATTTCGATGCGTAGAATGCGAATTTCAAAGATGAAAATCTGCCCTTGTATCAAGAAAACACAAGTAAAAAGAACACTGTGCGGTAATTAGCCCTCTATTAATCCTCGCATCGAGAAAGCACAAGTAAAAAGAATACTATACAATTATTAATCCGGGCGAGATTTTTCTTACATATAAAAAGAAATGTATGCAACGGAAAATCAACAATTATAAACTTATGCAGATTAATAAAAAAATTGTCGGACAAACTTTCCAAACCTGCAAGGCATTTACTTTGTTATTTCAAATTGATGGTGCTGTCAATTGTCGTCGATATTGTTATTGGTTATCTGCGCGACATTATACAATTGAGACGCATACGCTATCTTGTGAAAAAACTAAAATTATTTGGTAAAATATCGATATATTAATATGCGATCTGAAAGTTACACGGGCTCATAAAGGGTTAATTGTCATACGCGTAAAAATATCGGTAGTATGGCAAAAAACTCGACGGAATTAAAAAACGGTTATTAAACAACTCGAGTGGCAAATAATGGAGTTTCAAGAATATCGATTATACGCATCGCTACGTGAAAATGCCCGCAAACGCAGTCTCCACTCGACCTTCTTCACGCGCGCCTCTTTTACATGGTCACGGAAAAATCTCTTCTCACGAGCACCCCAGTCAGCTCACGCAAAAACTCGGTCAGTTTCCCAGGACAATGGGTGGAACCATATGATTCGCGCGAGAGTGACCGTGTCACGGACGGAACACATTTTATCGATACGATTCGTGCGATACGTTCGTGTAAAACTCCCAGCATCAAAACGCCACCTTCCTCCTTTTCCGCTCTCCTCACAAAGAAAGGAATATTTTAGAAAGTTCGAGTGCACCCGATAAAAGATGATTCCCGATTCCGCGTCGAGATCAGACGGAGCACGGTCGACTAAATTCACGTAGACATTATAATTTATAAACTCGTTCAGCCTACACCGTATCGAGCTTAAGGCTAGGGATACACACGCTACTAAAAAGGCATGCTTTTTTAAGCTAGCATGCTAGTTAACAGCATGCTAGTTTACAGCATGCTCTCCGTGCGTTTACACTAGCTAGTTAGTAGCATAGTTTGAGGTCTACTTGCATGAGCACATTAATGTGAGCATGCTTACATTTGAAAACACGAGGCGCTTTCGTTCAGTGAGTTTACAAAATGAAATAAATAGTATTATATTACTTCTTTCAACGCGTTTGGTAAAAAGGGTTTTAAAAAAACAAGAGAAGGGAAAACGGAACACATGGGTGCGAGATTGGCTTTCTCGAAAAGTTCTTGGAGCAAGTGATGGTACATTCCACAAACATTCATTATCGCGATATAACATTATAAAATTTAATGTTTTTTCATCACCCCATGTAGCCATTGCAACGATTTAATTTCCGTACTGTGTTTTCAATCAATTGAGGTATAGACACAAGACTGGCAGTAGCATGCTCGTGTTCGGTAAACACGTTCAGACTTGCTTGTGAGCATGCTATCCTTCAGACGTAGTATGCTTACTAGCACAAAATTAGACCGTCGTGCGATCTAGTAGCGCGCTACTTAACTAGCATGCTGTTTTTTTATACATTTGCTAGTTGCTTGCTACTAGGTAGCATTTGCTCGAAAATAGCATGCTATCATGCTACTAAGTAGCATGTGTATCCCGAGCCTAACTCTGTCTCGGACTGAACACGATGGAAAAGCTTCATATACATATACGTTACAATGAACTCACAATCAGTCACGTTACACCATGCCGGGCGAACAGTTTATCAAACAATATTGAGAGACTACGTGCCTTCGGTAATCAAAGAAATATTCTACGTGAGAAGTTATTATTAATGGATTAAAATGGCAAAAAAATAATGTCAGGATTTTCACTATTTGAGTGAGTAGCTATTGCAATTGCTATTGACGGAGAGATGCATTCAGCACGACGAAAGCAAAAATTGTAGTGGCAATATTATGACAATGTTAAGAATAACTAACTTGCATCGATTTGACGGTGTACCTCGGTAACGCGTGAGTTCAGTGCCACAGGAACCCATTAAAGTCACTCACGCAACCAAACCGTTTCGCAACGTCGTAATGGCACAGTGGCCCTAGCCTTATAGAATCTTCCGCTTCGAGACGTATATGGGGAAAATTCGAGAGCCAGTCGAATTAAATCGATTAATCTTTATTAATGACACTATTAGTGACCACTGATACAGACAATTGCAACTGAGTGAAATACCTGCTGGATGATTGACCGCTGTCAGGTGCACGACCGTGTCGCGGCAAACGTGTGTAAGTGGGTCGTATTGGAAGGAAGGAGATCGCATTGTGCTGGTCTCGTTACGTCATGAGTATTCGTCGGACGAGCCCTGTCTCCCGTCGCTATTAATCATTGAACAACGTGAAAAGAGGAAAACCCGTTCCACATAGAGCATCCGCGATTAGTCATTCGTATGTCTTGGATCTACGTAACGAGACATGCGTCGGAATCCGCGAACCGGTGAGAAGATGAGAAAGAAAGCAACGTCCTCGAATGAACTTTGCGAACCTTACTTCGGCTCACCATTAACCCTGCGCGTTGCTCTTATTGCTAGGTTCTTTTCAATTTTCTTGCAGTGGCCTTCTTGACAAAATTGTCTAACGCTAGATTGAAATTTTGCTAAAAAGAAGCAATAAATTTAGAATAGCGATGACCAAGTAGGAGAAATTTTTGGAAATCGTATTATTGAAGCGGTACTAAAAAATCATTTTTACGTAGGTACAGTGGCCGATTTAATTTACGCAATATGCCACTTGCAATCCACTTCAATTTAAGAGAAAATACATTTCAAAGTTAATGTCTTCGACTGATCTCGAGTTACAGCGGCAAGATTAGTGGAAAATATTGCTTTGTCAAAAACAAGGTTAAAGTCGAGGTAAATACAGGCTTCTCTCGCATCAGCATCTTCTTAAAAGACCGTATTACCAGATTCTCTAATAAAACTTCGAAAAGCCAATTTCAATACAATTTCATATCCTCCTGATCCTCTCGAAGCAGACGTCGAACAAAGTCGCAAGTTCATTCGATCCTTAAGTGGCTTTACAATTTCAACGGTAGCATCGTCGGTCGACGACGAAATAAAAGCGCCCGAAAAAGACGCGTGCTGGTCTCAGTGTCCTATTGATCTCGAGATGACATTACATTAGTCGCACGTTCATAAACGATGAGACTTATTTTAAGAATATCTACTCGCAGTTGCAGACTGGAGTCGGAGGGGCGTTCGCGTCGAGAGAAGATTGAATTTATCAAGGGCACTTCGTGCAGCCTGGTTGGCAACGATTGTGCGACCGAACACGAGCGAAATTATTTAGGTGAATTATAGGCACCGGGCTGATGCTTCAATTTGCGCCAATTCGCGATAGCTTCGAAGGAGAAATAATTCTCGTAACCGGCCCAAGGGAATATTTCAAAGCGTTGGTCTACTCCTTCAACGTACAGAACCAATCGGATCGCCTTCACCATAGATACCTCGAGAATAATGATCCAGTGCTGTGAGCATTCTAACAGGAAGATTTCACGGCAAGCGTGATGATGGATGATGCCAGTCGCGTCGTCACGCGTGCAACAACAGACTTTTACTACGCCTCTTAGACACGCCGATTCTCTAGGCGCGCTTCGACGTGTTCGCGCTCCTCGCCGTTTGAGTCTGTAGCCGCGAGCCCATTCGCGAAGTCCTCATTTATCCATTTTATTTTCCAACAATATTGGAGAATGCACGACGTTTTACGATTCCAAGCACCTTTGAGCTTCTTCGGTAATATCCACGTGTTTTGCGCAATGCGCGACCGCAACAAAAATTCGCTTCAATTTTCTCTCCTTCGCATCTGCGACACTGCAGGCGCGAGAAACACTCTAACTACGTGTGCTAACACGTTCGTCCAGTGACATGCAACATTACTCATCGGCGCTTCTCTTGCGCGGTTACTTCTAGAGTCCTCTACAGTAGGTTGTGCTCGAAAATTCTATTGAAAAAGTCTCGAGATTTCGTTAGACTACCTCGATTCACGCTTCTCGAAAAGTTTTTGATACTTCGACGTAACAAACCTAAGATCGAAGATATTTGTGCGGATACCTCTCGGATCCCTGAGGCTTCGTGTATGCGCGAATCCCCGGGGCCCTAAAACGAGAAAGTGAGGCGGGGCCAAAAGTGGATCGTTGAAACGAAGTCGGTCAAACGCGCGGAGACGATTCCACGTTAGGGAATTATTATGCAAACTAACCGATCGACGTATCGATCATCATCTCCAGTTTCTAAAGGCGAATTTACACATTTTCACTTTGAACGATCATTGTGAATGATTCTTCTAAAGTCATCATTACATTCGACAAAAAAATGATCGCCCAAATTACGGTTGACCATAGTATAATCAATCTCTGCTCTCGAAGAATCGAGTCAATGATTACCTTCTAGTGAAGGGGCCATGACAAGTATAAATTTCTGTTTTATACCGTGCGTGCGTATTATTGCAAAAATGGTCATACTGAATGCATATTTCGGTGATCAGTTCTCATTTCTATGACGCATCCTACACGAAATAAACATGGATTTTACCGATCCGTCATATGTTGCAAGGAGTCAGTCCTGTGCTAAGAATTTAAAAACCAACCGAGGATTTATGGAAATAAATTCGACCGAGAAATTGATACGAATATTGCCTCTTGCATCTTTCACATTCACTATGAATGAATTACCTAAGGTGCTCGTGGCGCCGATCGAAAGTGAGAAATTGTAAATCCGGTTTTAAATAGTACACCCGAATCAATCGGTCCTAGACCGCGAGCGTAGGTCTTGCCATCACGATCCTCCTTTTGTAAATCATAATGTGGTGAATACGAGCGCGGAAAAAGAAGCGATCCTCGGCCTCCTAAAATCTGAAAACAGCTTGGATCGCCACGTCTGCAATTTAGCGATTCAACGGTCCATGAAAGATGCTCGTTCACGGAGTCGGAACGAGCAGGAAGTCAACCTTGAACGGATTACCGCCATAAAATGGCCGCTTAACGTAAGTGGTCGAAAATCAGTCGGGCCGAGAATGCACGAATTCGGGGCGATACGGTTTTTTGGAAACGGCTGTTCTGGATCGAATGGTTTGCGAGTTAACGCGATGAAAGTGGGTCGGCCACCGGAATCACGTGATTCCGCCACGGTAGCCCGACAAGCTTTTAAAAAGTAATCAAATGCGAAACGCCATTAAAAAGCAGAATGGAAGTTTAATTAGCGGCCCTTCCGCACAAAACGAGGGAAACAATATTATTTGAGAAGCGCGAAATAAATTGGTCTAGAAAGTTCAAAAAAAGCTGCTATTCCATCGTCGATTTACATTCCTTCGGCGTTTTTTTACGTTGAATCTCATACAGCTTGGAAGCAAAGGCGAATGAACGGAACGAAACAAACGACCTTTCGCTTTACACGAAGTACAATGGAACAGTTGGTCCACGTCCTCGCGGAGCGAAGTAATTACCGGAAGCAAGAGAGAATGCGACATCGATGCGACAGTCGAATTTAATTACCGAAGTGTGGTGAATGGACGCGCGTGCATGTGCATCCCGTGTGAAAACTTTCTCGCCCATCGCGTTTACCACTGCCAACCGTAAAACCGATTTCATCGGACACTGATCCTATCGGACGTTCATTTTACCGGATCGCTCGTAAAAGGCTCCCGAAAACTGAAATGGACGATTTGACAAATATTCCAACGAGCGCGCTTCACCGTAATTGTATTTAATTATTCGCCCATATTTCAATGTCCAATTGTGGGCTTGTAATTCGCGTAAAGTGGATTCTTCTTTACCTAAAGTGTCTGACGATTCGTCGAAGTAGTTCGATTGCCCTGATCGATCAGGTTACGATAACTTTAATAATCGGATTTTAATGGAATTTTTTGATAACTTTCTTGAAACATATCGTGAAAATGAATAAAAAGAATTTTCCCGAAAAATATCGTTTCTCGGAGAATTCGAGGATTACGTGAAATTTCTATTTCCTCTAATAGATAATTTTATTGGTGTTAACGTTTCCCATAAATTTTCCATAAATGAAGATTCCAGGAAACATGTTTAGTTACTTAAAAGCCATTCGAATTCGTGTATAATTAAACTTATCACGAGATAGTAGAATTCAAGAGTGTCCCTTAACACACGTATCTGGACTTTCTTCGAAAATTCTTATCTGGTCTCCTTTCCTCCATAATCCTTGTGTAGTTATGTGAATTTCACAAATATTGAGATCAATGAAAAACGGTATCGAGAAAAGTGAAATGCAACCATGGCGAAGTGAAAGTAAGAAGTGAAATTTTGAAGAAACATTTTCGTCTTTCGAACTGATAATATGATAACACTTTGTTTTATTAATTTTACTAAAAAGGCAAATGTTTACTATTATAAATATGTAAGTAAAACAAATGTTATGAAGAAACTCCTTTGCTTTAATTACTAATAGACATGACCATCGAAGACTTTCTTCATGGCTACATTCGGAATCAGTATGCCGCAATTAAAAAAAAAAAGATCTTTCGATAAAGGGTACCAAGAAAAAGTAACAAAATTCGTTCGCTAATTTTATCTGTCGACCCTTCACAACCTCTTCGCTCTGTGCATCCCATAGATCGACAAACCTCGCGGATACAAAGGTACAATGATAGTTGACCTACAGTATGCATTAATTATTATTTCTGCCCTCCACTCGGCAAGCCGATCGTTTTCTAGACAATGGAACGTGGGTGACCATCGCGGTGGGAGCTCAATCGTGCAAGAAATAACGGTACAGTACCATCGGAGCAGTGAAATCTGTCCCAATTTCTTCGTGCGCTCGTCTCGCTCCCGTTCGTCCATGTGTTTCCTGCCCTCATCCGCATAAAATTTTACGGAAAGCTTTATTATACCTCGTGGATTTTGAGCTTCCACAAGTTAAAGTATATTATTAGGAAGAGTTTTACTCAAACCGAGTGAAAACGGCCCGCTTTCATTATTAAACGCAAAACATTTTCCAATCCACGAAGACGCGCTTTTACCATAGTTTAACCCCTTACTCTCAATATTGTAATAGTATTAATTATAAATTAAAAAGTATACAAAATTAATACGTAAAATTTGTAAAATTATGAAGCAATTTTACGTCCGTCGTATAATGGCAAATATTAACTAAACCACGTGAAACTAATTTGTTTGATATTCTTCGCCACTAAGTACACACATATGTCGTGTAATCCAGCAAATATTAACAAATCCGTGCAGATTAGAGAACAACTAAAAACAGATTTTCTTCTTTTCTTCATGGATCGCGTGCATAAAGAAACTACAGAATCTCATTCGGAGTACTACTAGAAGTTTCCCGTTACACGAAGTAATCGTCAACCCAATCTCGTATTTACGACGAACTCTAGAATCGACTGAAAGGTGCTATCGCGGGATTTCCCGAGCCCGCGCAAAATTACCCCCCATCGGCACCGTAAAAGAGCAAGGCTCGGAACAACACCGGAAACGAATCTTGCGCCCGGTCGTAGAAAGGATCGCGATTACAATTCACGCGCAGCAGCACGTGGCACGCGGGAATCGTCTTCGGGGAACAAGCTTGTCCGCTTGAGTAAAACGAGAAGGCGATGCGGCACCGTCCCGACACGGGTGGGAGGCAGAACTCTCTCTCTTGAGGCTCAGCTGATCATTAAAGCTACTAGCGGTCAGTCAAACTTTCACACTCCGCGAATGTTCGGGCTTCTTCGTTGCCGGGTGGCCCTTGGTGCTTCGAGCACCACGAGGACAAGGACGAAGAGGACGCAGGAGGGAAAAGGTGGCAGACGAAATTTCACGCGCGGCGCCGATTCGGCCGCTCGCTCGCGGCACCAGAGGTGGCCCACCGCTCGACGACCTCATTCGCTCGAAAGTGAAAAACAAGCGGAAGTCAGCGTGCCCGCCACCGGTTCTAACGACGAGCAGACCAGTAAGCGTGTGCCCACCTCCTTCTTTCGAGAGAGGTCCAGAGACTTCGGGAATCGTTGTTCCAGTCCAGTTGCCTCGCGAAGTCCAGGAGTGTCGTTCAGGTGAAACGAAGGAACGGAAAAAGCGCTCGCGATCGGTCAAGCCCCCGTATCGAAGCTACCGCCAGAAATAATCGATCGGCGTTGTTCGAGAAGCGGGACGCCTTCTTCGTTGGAAAGTACAGGATCAGTTTAGTATCGTCGCACGATGTTTCGAGTATACGGGCTTTACAGACCAAGAACAGAATTTTGTTCAGACCTGTTTTAAGTTCTACATGCAACTTCTTTTGGAAATTAATTGCACATTGTGTAGATCCGTAGAAATAATCGGAATGCGTTTTTTTCATTCATATTTCTCTGTCGCGAACAACTGTGAATAGTTGAACTTTACGTTAATGTAAACGTCCTAAGTGTATATGTATACAAAAAAATCAGTGAAAATTTTCGGTACCTTTAGAACAATCTCCTTATAGTTCGTAAACATTCTGTATAAAAAAATATGAAATACGTCAATACTCCATAAACATTTTCCGCCAATTTCACCTCCGCTAAGAGTCAATTTAAATGACGTTCAAGACCAAAAACTTTGCAGGTCTGCACTTCGATCCTCCGACGTTTACCCATTAATCGAAACATCGTGCGCCGAAGGTTAAATCCCTATAACATGAAAAGGACCACGGTGATATGAGAGCCTCGAGAAGAAAACGTTCCATTGCGGGACAATCATCTCTCGTGCAAGGGAGAGTATCGTAAATGTCGGGCTCTCAAGAATAAAACGAGTGGCGAACGATATTTCGCAGAACCGATTCAGCAAAACGAAAGGATTCAGTGGAACGAAAGGAAGAGGCGAATAGTCGAAGCCGTTTGCAGGTAATGCGAAAACGAGAGGCGGAAAATCGAGAGGAAACTTAAAGAAGCTAATTCTGTCGGTACACTTCGGAGAGTCCGAGAGATCCGCGGACGATGACTACTGAACCGATTACGAAACAACAGCAACGAGGAAAGAATCACAAACGAAACTGTGGTGTGGTGGCTCGCCATTACCGAGGACCCCCGCATTGTCACGGCGACTGATCGTGGTGCCCACGGCCTGCACTTGAGAGGCACACCACTATTCCAGTGCCATTAGTGAAAGTCGTTACCGGTAGATAAAGCGCGCACGGGGGCTCGTAGATTATCGAAGGTTGCCCGCCGGGCGATCATTCGTGCTGAGAATCGCGAGGAAGAAAGGACGATCGTCGGTAGAGAAGAGAAGGTGAAGTGTCGAGGAGCAAGTGATACCACGTTGTGAGACTCGCGCGTGGAAAACGCGAGGAACAAGGATGCTTGGTAAACTGTGATACACTCTACCGAACAGTGGAGTAACTTTAAAAAAGGTCGAGGGACGCGTGGAAATTTTGGAGAAGCTCGGAAAGACTTTGAGAAACATTGGAGAACATTCCACCGGTCTGGTCTGATCGCAAAGTTTAACACAGACTAGAGACAAATCGGAATCTTTCTTTTGACAGTGGCAGCTATACCCCTTCTCTCACAAGCAAAAAAAAAAGAAAGAAAAGGGAAGGAGAAAAAAAGGAAGCAGGAGGAATCGCGAAATCAGCAAGGACGAGAGGTCCGAAGATCGTCGAAGCTCGAATCGAGACCCGACGCAGCACGCCCCTCCGAGTTACCAAGAGCCGTATAATAAGACACCTCCGTCAAAGGGAAGAATAGAGTTCGACTCGCGCGTAAGATGGGACGTAAACATCTTTTTTGAAGAATCGAATGGGATCGTCGATCTGCCCCGAAGCGGAAGGGCGGAGAGGACGGGAAGGAGAGTAGAGACGCGCGCTTGGAGACGACGAAGCGTGCGATCGGGCCCGGGCCATCTAGCACCGATGTGCGTCAAAGGAGCGCGATACATCACTGGGGGTTTTATTCAAATTTCGGGCTCGCTGCGCCTTGAGAATTCATTACAATGACAATGGCGCGACCTTCCGCGAGGACCGACGCGTGAAAGGAGAGGACGCAGCCACTTCACCTTATAAAGACGCGGAATCCGGTGCGGTACGAGAGATTATCTTCGTCCTCTTAGATGTGAGATATAGCTCGGGTTGAGTGGTGTGACTCTATTCTTTCGATTGCTCCTCTCGCGAGATCGATCGTATTACGGGGCTCGATCGGTCGATCGGTCCGGGAGGAAGAGAGGACGAGCCTGGAGAATTATATCTTGTGACTGTCAGTGCGCAAGTTCCGTTCGAGATTTCGTGAAGTGTCGAGTGAGTCAAGAAGGACTTTGCAAACACGAGAGGAGAACGTCGAGAAAGATGTTCGGCACGGATCGGGTGAACGTCCTGGTGCTCTTGTGCTTCCTCCAGATCGCTACGGCCTACAACATTCTATTGGCGACCATGGGGGGTACCAAATCGCACACGGTGTCGTTCGTGGCCTTAGGTACCAGCCTCAGGTCGAGGGGTCACAACGTCACGCTGCTCAGCGCCTTCCGAGGGCCCGCGGCCAATAATGACCTTCAGGAATTGGTCCCGCCGATACTCGAGGTGATTTCCGTTTCATGCAGCTTGTAGCCGATACCGTTGGATTTCCTTTCCGACGCACTTCGTGCTTAGTTTGACCGATAGATCCTACCGAGCCGATTTTAAACTTTTTTTCTAATTAATGCGGATGATTCGTGATAAAAGATTATCTTCATGCGTGTTCGGTAATCATTGAAAATGATCATCGAGGTGTAATTAACGAATGAACTAGAGGTAATATTTACTTTCGTTGAATTGGTACGGTATGGATATTTTGGGCTTTGGCATTTTCATGTTTATACTGTGAATCACTCGTGAAATTCGATCAATGTGAAAACGTGGAAAGTTGGCTTACAAATAGCAAAACTGGTTTGCAGTAATTGCGACATCTCGAAGCTTATATAAAAATCAAACAATTGCAGTTAAACAACCAAAATGATTGATTTGTACGTACTTGACGATAACCAGTGTTCCTTCTAAGAATATACTGTGTAGTTGCGCGGATGTGAGTGCGTTGGCACCCAGAGAATTTTTTTTTACGTACGGATGATTCGTGCAATATCGTGTAATATTAAAGAGCGTGCTCACCACTGCACGAAAAATGTTTGTTTAGGCAGACGCACTTACGTTTGTCTGAACTTTAAGCGATATTTTCATCGCACGTCGAAGAATTTAGCGTTTAACGCTAATAATATGAGAATTCTCCTAAATATTAACATTTCGTTCGGTCCTTCAGACGGCTTGATCAAGAGGTTTGATCGAATGGCGTAACCAAATTTTTGATCGAACAACTTGATGAAATAACTCGTTCCAATGGTTTGAACGCGAGTACCCTAATAACCTAATCCTGAGATACATCGATCACGACACGATCTTTCTCATCCGTAGGCTTATGTCGGTAATTACACGTCCGAATGGGATCTCATGGGATCGAGGTTCCGTGACGAACTTCCGATCTCTCCATGGGACGCCATAAGATACGGCTGGGAAGCCTGCGAGGTGCTCTTGCGAGACGAGACGTCGGTCATGGCTCTAAGAAAACCTGGTGGTGATGCGCATGAACGGTGGGACGTCGCGGTGCTCGACGGCTGTTATCCCGAATGCCTCCTCGGGATTTTGCACGGGGAGGAAGTGCCCACAGTCTTGCTCAACACGGTAGGTAGAATGAATATCAAATTCGCGACCGAGAGCTGTGCTAGAAATCAATCCTTCACCATCCAACGATGTCGCATCAATGACCGGACTCGATGCCCTCCATTCATTATCTCGAATCATTTAATATAATCAGCGAATGAATTCCTCATTCGTAACTTGGTCGGAACCGCCTCCTAGCGACGTAGATCGCGATCGTGTGGAGAATTAATTACAGGCGTGGAGAAAGTATCGACGATCGATTACAATTCTTTTTTCGTTTGTCCGAAGGTGACAGATTGCATCGTCATTTTCATACAATTTGTCGGCGTTTGTGAATGTGTCGCGGGTACGATGAAAAGTATTATGCAAACAGTTAACGATCGGCATTTAAGACGTCAGTTTTTTTTTCACGGAACTGGTAAGGCGTCGCTTATTTTAAAAATGACACAAGTTCGATCATATCTCGCGAACTAAAGTGGAACTAAATTAAAGTGAAACCTTGAGTTTTCCAAATTAGTTCGTGCAAACGGGACGGAAACGTGCACAAGCGCGTAGATAAAAAGAGAAGAACGAATGGACAAAGTGGAAATACGCGGTAGGATACGCCCGCATAATAGGCCTTACACAATTACCATTAAATTTCGCGCGAGGTGAGCGAGAAATTAAAGACGAGCCTGAAAACGTCTCATTTAAGCCGGGAAAGTCCACGGAGTTAATTGGCGTTGCGAAATTAATTAGCGACGTCATCGTTTGACGATATAGGTGGCTCTGTACAGAGGATCCATCGCGCGTCAAGGAAGCCCAGCACCCTGGTCAATCACACCCTATTTTGGGAAGGCGATCACCCAGGACATGACCTTTTTCCAAAGGGTGCTCAATGTGGCCTGCCTCACTTTTTTGGAACTCATACATTGGATCATGATAGTGGGATACTTACAGCCGACCATAAGGAAATATATGGGTGAGTATCGTTGTAGCAAGTATTAAAATCACGCGAAGAGAAAAAGTAGAGCGCAAATTCTGCTTACAATGAAAACATCTATTATTTGAATAACTAATGCATACCTTCTGTCTATTTGAAGTTTGCCGAAAAAAAGATCATATACGATGAAAAAGTCGGGTAATTATAGCCCTTTTAAGAAACAACACTAATGTTATTGTGGAGTGTGTGTAGTAATCCAGACCAGCAGAATAAGCTTCTATTTGAGTATATTATTACTTGATATATTTAATGGGAGAAAATATTTCATTAGGTTCGTGTTTTCATTTTTTTTATTAGGTTAAGAAATATTTTGAAATTACTATCATCGAATCTTGATCTATATTAGTTAAGACGTATTTTATTACGTTACGAGTTCGAATCTTAGAATTGGATACAATCTTTTCTTTGGCATGTCACGTTTCCCTTTCGGTGGGAACAAAAATCATCGTTTTTGTTCTTCCAATCAAGAAAAAATGTTCAACCATCCTATAAAATTATAAAGAGAGAAAAAAATAAGCGTTGTTCTTTTTAACATACGAATTACAGATTTAATTGCATAGAAAATTCTTTTTGCACATAACAAACATTCTATGGGTAACTACAATACTATTCAGTAGGTAGATGTAAATGGATCTTTTGCCATAACTGTATTATTATTTTTATTGACGAAAATTATCTAGCGTAATTGCTAAGAAAGAGAGAGAGTGAGGTGGCAATTGCTCCTCGCACAAGAACTTCATAGACACTTTATCGCTTGCAAAATTACTACCTCGTCGCTGTCAATTTCATTCGAAGTACCAATACAATGCGCACATGTTCTTAGTAGAAGCAATCGTTTCTTTCGAGAAAGTTCATAAACACTATATTGCTACCGTGGACGTAGGGAGACCGATCCCGTGGGAGGAGACACATAAACATTACGTTGCGCGCTACTATTACTAAATCTATAATCAACGCCTAAATAGCTCTCCCATTCTACGAGGAATGAAATTCAAACAGTGAAAGTCTTTCATCATACGCTTTGAAATTTTTCCATTAAATATTAAATTAATATTCGTTTTTATACTCAAATGTGAGTCTTCCAAAAATAAATGTTTATATAACATTTGTGTAAATATTGCTAACAATAAGACCAAGATAGTAATAGCGATATTTGTCCCATGTTTTATGCTTACATATGTTTTCAATAAATTCTTCCGCAACGCATGTGCAAAACGTTTGGTATAAATTCCGGCTTTTTAAAATGCATATTTATTTTTGACATTCTCTGTATACGCAGCCTTGTGCATATACATAAAAGCGAGGACACCTTTTTATTTTAATCCATTACCGCACACGACGGCTACAGCCGTTCATTTCTTGGCGATATGTAGGCAAATTACAGCTATAGCCGTCAGTTGTTATGAATATAAAAAAAAAAATAATGATAAACCAATTGCCGGTTAAAGCCGCCTGGAGATTTCCTCGAAAAATTCCCTATTGCAGTAGCAAACAACTCCTTTAAAAAAATGCATTTCTGGGCAGAATTTTAAAACTAAATGTGTGCAGCAGTGGGTTAAAGATATTCTTCAGTCAATGTTGTATACAAAGCGAATGTTGCAAGTTTATTTAAAAACAAAATGAATCTTATTGACGAATGTTACGAAACAATTCAAATTCCCATAATTTAGTAATCATTTAAAGCGCGAGAAAACGGTGTGCATATAAATTAAAAGATACAATTAAAATGCATTTAAAATTCTATAGTATAGTATATTTAACAAACCAAAAAAAGCACAAACTATTTGCGCAGTGACCAAATACCTATACTTTGTCTCTGAACTTTCGGCAGAAAGTGCCTGTTACGAGACCTTTTCTTTTTCCAAAGAGCAAAGAATTTTTTCCTAAATATTTGTACACGTGCGAAAATAAGCTTATGTAACTCATAAAAATCCTTTTCTATTTTTCATATTACAAAGGTGACCACGTACCTGACGTCACGGAACTGATATCCGAGGTGTCCCTAACGTTGCAGAGCGATCATTACAGTGTGGGAGATTCCACTCCCCATTTGTCCAACGTGATAAACGTCGCATGCCTTCACTGCAGACCGGCCATGCAACTCAGCCCCGACTTAGAATCTTTTCTAAGGCGAGGTAATTTCGTAACGATTTCGCATTCGACCGCGTTCATAACTTCAGTCGTTTCCGCGCGCCACTCTATCGCTACTATCGCATGGTAAACTTCGCGATCCGAGCGCACTCTCGTTCGACTTTGAATCACGTAGCGCCATTAGACGAGAAAGAAAGAAAAAGAGAGAGAGAGAGACGCTTATGCTTCGAAGATTATACACGCACGTCGAATATTACGTTACAGGATTCATCTTCGTTGCAACGGGTTCGTCGGTACGCGCTTCAGGTATGCCAGAAGCACTTCGACAGGTTTTCATCACCACATTTTCCACCCTTCCCTACAACGTAGTATGGAAGTGGGAATCCGGGAAGATCGAAGACTTACCTTCGAACGTGAGAATCGCCGCTTGGTGGCCCCAACAGGAACTTCTTGGCCACGCGAAGCTCCGAGCTTTCGTCTCCCATGGTGGACTCTTATCCCTTCACGAAGCAGCTTATCATGGAGCACCGACTCTTGTCCTTCCGGTGTTCTGCGATCACGATGGGAATGCTGCGCAGGCTGGTATGTTAAATCCCACTGTAAAAGTTGACTCCATGAGATAGTACGGTACGTGAAGATAACGCGAAGTATTGCAGCACACTCGATAAAAGTCTCTCGTAGAATAATCTATATAGTGCCGCAAAATATATCGTTTAATATTCTGTGTGCTTTTATCGAATATATCTCGTAGTCTTTTGTTCTCTCTCTGTTTTCATGTGAAGATACTATTATTGAAATTTACGTTTTATATATTTCAGAAAAATTGGGATATGCCCTGCTAATGGATTTGGCAAACCTATCGGTGGGAAACCTACGCGAAGGTATTTTGAAAGTTGCCGCTGCGCGAAATAATTCTTATCGGGAGGCAGCAAAAGAAAGAAGTGCTTTATTGCGTGACCTACCGATAGGGCCCAAAGAATTAGCAACTTGGTGGGTGGAACACGTTGCAAAATACAAAGGCGCACAGCATTTGAAAAGCACCGCAAGGTATGTCGTGCTCTTTTTCGAATCTCACGTTTATCGAAACTCCTTAAGCTCGGTGACTTAAATAAATTTTCTTTTCAGGCACATGACTGTAATACAGTATTATTCTATTGACGTAGCCGTTTTTTATATCGTTTTTCTAATTGTTTTCATTTACGGAATGAAGAGGCTATGTTGGAGAACGATAGCCAGGCAAAGCATTTTTAAGAAGAAAGTAGACTGATCCGAGCTGGTGTCATCAGGTCTCACGATGCATTTCGATGTTTTATTCGCTTTTACCTATTTATTATCTTTTCGCCTTTCTAATTCTTTAGTATTAACTAATCTAGCGATAAACGATGAGAAATAAAAAGCGTTTTAAAACATTTACAAGAAAGGCTACCGAAACACACTTTATTAGTCATCAACATCGGGCATTCGCAATACGAAACCTAAAGACCCTCTCATAAAGGGTAATAACCTCGTAAACTCCCTCATAACCCAAGAATATTACCACGGAACGAGCAGCGGAATTAAGTCGCGAACTTTGATCAGAACCGATAAAAACGCGACGGTCGATAAAACAGTTATGACTTCCGGCCGGTGTCGATAAGTCAGGCACCGTCTTTATGGGGTTAGGTCGGATATAACGCGAATAACTTCCTGCCACAATGTACATTTGCTTCGAAATATTTCTTACAGTGAAACTCGCTGGCCGAAATATTTCGCAATGCTTTTGAAAGAAAAATTTAACACTCGATCTAGTGTTCAAATGTCGATTAATCCGTCATTAAACTACGAAGAAATAACGGTACAGAGTATCATAGTGGATGCTATACCTAACCGAAGTTGTTTACGTCGTAGCCGGTCACGGTTAGTCTCCAGCCGATGGTCCTGCGTGCAAATTTACCTGCGCCTACGTACACCTACACGAGACCAGAAACGAACATTGTGACTGGCTTAGAGTTCTGTGACACCTTGTGCGACGCGAGAGGAAGATTATTCTCATGTTGCAGACAGAGAAAAAGGAGATCCTCGCGAGTAAGAGGGACCCATCGAAAAGAAGGGAGACCGAAAGTTCGTTACAGGTACAGTGCCGTAGCAATGGAATTCCTTAGAAATGTATCACGCTCTTATCGCAGCCGTCTCGCTATCTGTCCGGATACCGACGCGATTTAAAGATTCTTTATTGACGAATAAACCCAGATTCGTAATCTGTACCGATAATCTATACTATACCATTCCGACGTGAATTCCATCTAAGCATGACACATTCCTACACAAGTTTACCGGTGAATGGAGTGAATTTCTTTCCATCGGAAGCACGCCGAATTCTCCGACGAATTTAACAACGGAGGTCACCGAGAAAAGCAGACCGTTGGAGCACGGTGAATTAGACGCGGCATTAGGTGCCTATGAACGCCATGATCGCGCCCCCTCGCAGCAAAACTCCGCATACGGCACTGCAGTTAGTTAAGGGCTGTGCACGAACGGCGGCGCGTACGTCGGATTCCCGTGGAAACACGAGGGGTCCGGCACGTTTCCACAACGTTTCTATGTCCGTGGCCCGTGGCCAAACACCCATCGCTGCACGATCATGCTCAATCAGTACCAGCTGACACGTTCGTCGGGACGTAGGATACCGTGTTTGTAGTGTCGTGCGTGTAAAACCACAGTGAGTTATCTGCCTGCGTATTCCATGCTTCTAACGAGGCCCGCTCGCGACTTTCTACGAACGGCAGAGGCACGGAGCACACGGGACTACGAGTGATTCGCTAACCACGAGAGGCGTGGAAAGGTGGTGAGACTTCGAGGTGAGAGTTTTCCTGTGTTTCGAACCGCTAACGTATTAGAGAGGGCCACGTGGGTAGAGGCCGCACGTCCTTTTCGTTGCGAACGAGAAAACGAAGAAGAGAGAAACGGCCGCGCGCGCTCTCGAGGAGTAGCGACGCAGAGGGGGCGAGAGAGAGAGTGAGAGCGAGAAGGAGAATCGCGCGAAGAGGAGTGAGAAGGAGGGAACCGACGAACGAGACGAAGAAAAAGGCGCCGCGCGCGACCGTCCCTCTCCCGTGCGTGCCTCATGGGACAAAAACACGTGGATAAATATCATCGAGCGGAGAGAAAGAAAGAGAGGGAGAGAGAGAGAGAGAGGGAGGAGACCCTTTGCGAGACCCGTGAGCGTTTCTTCGGGTGAAAATGGCAATGCCAGGATGCTGTCACGCGCGACGTGTGTTACCCATAGTTTCTCGCGTACCACGCATGTAAGAGCTCCGATATCCGTGGAAAAGTTATGGAAAAGGAGTAGCACGACGAAAACGACGCATTGGGGTCTAGGGGCTCGCACGCGCGCACACTTCTATGTGGTGCTTTCTACGTCGTTGGTGGTGCGCGCGTATAAACGGGCGGAACGAGACGCCGTTTGCTTGCGCGTGATAGAAACGCGTAGTTTCACGTGGTGAGGCGGCGGCGTAGTACACGCCTGTTTCGAAGGCTACGGGGGCCGCACCAGGCACGCACGCACGTACGCATGCAAGCACGCACGCACGCCCGCCCGCCACCGTTGTCTCTCTCCTGGAAAACAACGAATGCATATCGAGGCCGAAGTCCCCGCGATGCGGAATTACTCGCCGCGACGGAATAAACAAGTGCCCTTCTCCGGAGGGAGAGACCGTGGTGGAGCGAGGGACGGTGGAGGGTACCGCGGCGTGTTGCGTCGCCCGTAGTGTTTATGGCGTGCGCTTTTACCCTCTGGCTGGCTTGGCCGCGTGACGTAATCCATTCAAGCGCCTTACTACGCAATATGAGACGCGAGCATCTCTCCTTCCTCCCTCCACCCGCTTCCTCCTCTTCCTCTTCCTCTACCACCCTACGTGCCCTCCATCTCCCTCTCTTTCATCCCCTCTCCTTCCCCCATTCTCTCTCGCTCCTTCTGCGGCAGATGTCGAAACGTCTCAAACGCGACGCGCACGTACCCGAGAGAGAACAGATTCGACAGATGTCCAGGAAACGTCGTATCGGAATCGTGAGGGCCTCGAGTTTCCGCGTCCGTCGCGTCGTAGGTAGGGTCGCGGGCTCTCCTCGTAGGCTTTTCGTGTTCTTTCCCTCCAGTTCACTCATGTTTGCCTACTTCTCTCTCTCTCTCTCTCTCTCTTCTTCTCCCTCTTCAGCCCCCACCCTCCACCTTCCTTCGACCCCACCCCGCATCCCTACCTGTCGACCCCCTCCCTCGTTCAAGTTCCTCTCGCGCTTCCTTCTTCCTACTCTCTATCTTACTTGCTCACTCCACCATACCCAGTCAGCCATCCAACCAACCACCAGTCTCTCCCCTTCCGCCCTCCTTCGCCGTCTCGCCTTTCTCCCTCATTCTTGGCCGTTTTGCTGGTAGACATGAATCGCCTAATGCCCGAGGCGTGTTTTCGAGAACTACGCGTCCCCCGTAGGTGGCTCGGCCGCGTATCTACGATCTAGTAGTGATCCACGAAGGTTAGAAACCTCTCGGGAGTTTCTGCGCCTATCCGTGCTCCGTCGTGCGCCCTCGCTCGCGTTGTCATAGATCGGCCCGGCCGGCGCTACTTCGGCCCAGTCTCTCACCGTGAAAAGGAAATCGACTTGGGACGCGTATGCACCCGCGTCTTCTTCTTTCTCTCCTCTTCGACTCGACGCATCCGGTGCGTACGCATGTGAATCTCGCGAAGAGAGAAAGAGAGAGAACCGGGTTGTATACGTCTTCGAAATAGCTGGAATTCCTTCGCGAAGTGTGTGCACGACAACCTGTTTGATGTAAACGAGTGGCGCGTGGTCGTGTATAAGCACTCTCCTCCTTCGGTCCACCCTCTCCTTCCAACTCCACCCTCCCACCAGCACCCTCGTACCCCCTCTACCTCGCACGTTCTACGACCTAACCACCGCGAGGTGCTCCCTTTTCAGGGTCCATCTGCCTTATTGCGATGCAAAGATCAGCGTAGTATTAGGAGAGGGGGGTGGGTGGTGTGTGGTAACGGACTAACCTCCGGACTAACGAAAAGCTTTTCTCGTGTCTTCTATATGGGTGCAGGGTACTCGAAGGGTGTTATCCTTCGAGGATCACACGGTTGTCGGTGACGCGTGAAACCCGTAACGGACTATCGCCTTCTTGGAAACTCATTCGCGAGCTCGCGCGCGCTAGAGGGGATGCGGAAAAGGAATGGGGAGGTGGCGCTGGCCCTCCGAGGGAGGAGCGAGAGGGAGAGGAGGAAGGGCCGTGGTGAAGCGCGTAGTAGTTCCTCTCCTCGGACGACGCGCGGGCATTACGTAAAGTACAATCGGTTCGATACGACACAACGTCAAAGACGCGCGCGGTGTCACGTTCCTCGACGTCGCGACGCTGCTCGTCGCGCGCTACACCCTCCTACTTTAGTAATACCGAGCGAGACAGACAGAGAGAGAGAGAAAGACAGAGAGTGTGTGTGTGTGAGAGAGAGAGAGAGAGACAAGAAGAGGGAGAAAAGTTGGTGCGCGCGTGGAAAAACAAGCCTTCGCGTTCCTCTCTCCCCCCACGCTTCCCAACCCCCTCTTTCTCACTCACGTTCCTTTTTGCGCAGTGATTTCGGACTATCGGCATGTCAAGTTATGTGGGACAAGCGGCCGCGGTGCTCCAGTCAGTGATAGTGTTATCAAGCACGGCCCGCGATTGGCTGACGGCCCTTTTGGCAGAAACGCTGCGAATACGACGACGCACGTAAGTAAAATAAAAAAATGGTAACGGGCGCCGCGATTTCTGCGCCTCGCGAGGGAGATTACTACGCGCGAGGTGCCAGAGTGGTGGAGTGGAGGTGGTCCCTGCAGTGGTGGGTGTAGGTTGTGTGGAGAGGGAAGACTAGGTGGCAGGGACCGGACGACAAGTACGGGCGACGAAGTAAATCTTAACGATGAATCACGAGGCTCGCGTGCATCGTGGTCGTGGCGCGTGAGGCGGTAAGACCGGTACGGCGCATCTTTAATGCCGTCGCATCGTAGCCGCGCGAGACGATGAAAGGTGAATGCGAAAGGGGAGAGACGGGGCGAAAATAGTCGAGGACGGGGTGATATTTGATTTCGGATCGTCCGTCGACGGCGGGCTATGCCGCCGTACGTTTGTATGTAAACAGACGCGTATGCGCGCTATTTCTGCGCAGTATTTAGCCACCGCAACTGCCGCCGTCGCGGTCGTGCCGTGAACGGCGTGGAAGAAGTGCGCGCGCGCTCGTGAGGGAGAAAGGGACGGGGAGAAAGAGAGGAGAGGAGAGAAGGAAGGCGAATGCGTGCGTACGCACACCTTCTACCACCGTACTAACCTCCTCTCCCGGCAGAGTTGCTCTCTCTCCCTCTCTCTCTCTCTCTGTCTGTCTCTCTGTCTGTCTCTCTGCTCTCTGTCTCTCTGTCTCTCTTCGGTGTTCCGTCCGAACGAGCGAGCGCGAATGACGCGCGCTCGAGGGAGGAGGACGAGGTTGGTGGAAGAGGAGAGAGAGCAGGCGCGCTCGTGAGAGGACGAGAACGAGAGAGGGAGAGGAGAGCCGAAGGCGCGCGTGTGCCCTTCGTGGATCCGCCGTAAAGGAACGCATTACAACCTTCGGGGCATTGGAATGCTCGCAATGTCGTCGAACGCTACTTTCATTAGACTCCGTTGGATCGGCGGCGGGCGCGCGTTCCCGCGAACCCGCTGGCGCGCATGCGCCTTGGCCCCCGACTCGGAGACCCGCCGATTTGACGATTCACGAGCTTCTTCGTTCCTCGCTTCTCCGCGCACTCTTACTCCAAACCAGTGGTCGGCAAACTCATTAATCAATTATTGTATATTCAATAGTACGACGATTGAAATTTCTTTCGAGAGACATATTTTTTAAATTAAAGGCGCGCTCCGCGCGAGTTTGGTCGATCGATTATAGTCGATCGACGAAAGTTGAACGCGTACTTGAATCTGTTTTTGTTCACGCGTTTCGATAGAAACTGCTCAACTGTTTCGGTTTTAAATTAACGTCGAAAGGAATTGGGTGCGAAGTTGTAGAGGTATGGACGCGTGGTGTGGCCAGTTGAAAGCGAGGGTGACAGTCGACCGAGGTTCACACGTTTCAAGCCGAGTTTCAACTTGAAACCAATTCGTGATGACTCGTCACTTGGGCGACGAATGTTTGACTGGATGGCACTTTTCTTGTTCAACTATATGTAGAGCCGATCGAGTCTATTGAAAGAAAGGTTCTCACTATAGTTTTCATTCAACTATTGTCTATCAACTAAACTCAGTCAACTAAACTTGACTCGTGAGAACGCGTCTCAAAACTACGGGTTGAAAGGTTCGCGGTGCGAAGCTGAAATAAAGAATACATCATTCTAAAAATGCTCTCAATAATAAAAATAAAACTCAAGTGCCCATTTACAAACCATGGTTTTCGAAGGAGCAGAATCCCTCAACACATTTATCATCTCGGAATGTATTTCTATTGCTATTAAACCTTTTTCAACAACAAACTCAATTACCGCGCGATGCTTCAAATTTTCCATTGCAAAGAAATATACCGACAGGTCAGCTTCAATTGGCTTGCAAACACAGAAAGAATTGATACGAGGAAATGAGACCTAACCTAGGCTCATATGAAGAGTGATTCTATATAACCGATTACAATTTATAACTCTACCGTTTAGATATAGATACTACACCGCAAACTTTTCACGCAATCTGTATATGTATAGGCACATGTAGTAAATTTCTGCTACACCCTTGTCTAACGCCACTTCTTTAGAATTGACTCGCCCAGACCGAAATGTCGTATGGACTACGAAATTTCAATCGCACTCTGCATGCACGCCCGCGCGTGATATTTTGTAGAAGAGCCACACTCAATGGGCGGCCAAAGAGCCGTGGTTTGCCGACCACTGCTCCAACCGAATAATACTGTCTTCGCGAATCGATCGTCGAGCTTATAGAATCCTCGGGATCGTTCGCGTGCCACGTGGAAAAATGTCCAACGTCGAATTATCGTGGGGTTTGTGAAAGGCGAAAATGTAAAACTCTCTGTGGTCATGAGGTTTAGACATTTGAGATTATTTCGAGACGGTAAATTTAAATTACGGGGTAGACGGCGATAGGTGTCGAGTCCACGCGAGTACGTACCGGAGTGAGCGGGTCGACTGTGTACACAAGCCCGGAATTGGAGCGGTCTCCTCATTTCAAAATAAAATCAGTTGACTACCAGTAATGGTGACCCTACGGTTCTCGTCTCTTGCTCTTCTCCACAATAGGTTCCTTAATTTCTCCCAGTCTATTCGATTTTCGATTTAACCAAAATCATCTCGCTTTAATTCTGGATTCTACTGTAAAATTCCAAATTCGTATACTGTGGAACCACGGGTAAGCCAACATATGGAATAGATTGGGATGAGGATGTTGCGTAAATTTCATCGTCGTTTCTCTAACACGCTTCCTAAAAATGTCCAATACACGGAACCCTTTTCGGTTATAGAAAAAATTCCAGGAACACAAGAAACCCTTTCGATCGTGAGATCAACGACAAAAATATGTAGGAGCTACCTATCGCGAAGGATTACAGTATCTTATATAGGAAGTACCCCACGTATTCTTAGTTCACGGAATATTTCCAAGTTCTGGGACCACCGTGGGTATTCCGAGAAATTCTAATTAATTCTAACCTCCGCCGTAACGCAATGTACACGAATAATAATCTCTTCCCTTCAAAGAGCCATCTATATTCGGAGAAACGAAGAAACCACAACATCGTGACATTTCCCTAACGCGGCTCCGTCCAGAGAATCCGGGATCCAAGGGCTGGCACGTGGGACGCGTATCGTTGATAATTAACTCGAAAATCGCGTTACTCGTCATTAACGATCGATCCATCTGGGAAAGACACTATCTCGTAGAGAGAAGCACCTCTCGTGTCAACCGCAACGCGGTGTTTTAAATCGGCGCGAGTAAGCGAGCTAGCGAAGCCTATCGCAGGCGCGCCAACCAGCACCAGCCGCCTGTTGACAATTTAAATCACGGCCTTCTTTGACGTTTGGCCTTGAGACAGGCCCCGTTGTCGTAGTCCACGTGACGAGTAGGCAGCCCACGAGGAAGCCTCGCTACGAGAGAGGCAGTATTAATCCGTGAAGCGACAAAGGAGAGGCAAGTTTTGCGCGCAATAAATGCGCAAATACTGCGCAACTCGATCGGTGGTGTGGCGTGTACCCCCTTATCGTTTCTCGAGCACACCGAGAATGTCGAATATACGGAGGACCGTGACTAAACGAGAAACGTAGAGACACGTGACTCTGTCGTTGATGGTTATGGTGGTGGTGGTGGCCGAGAGCTCTACGAGGTTACGTTAGCCGTCACGTCATATCGGCTTGTTTGCGCGGAAAATTCTGTATTTGTCCGGTGTGACGCACTTACTTACTATACCCGCTTGCTGCCAATACCGTACCAGGAAATACTTTGAGCTTCAGGGACGATAAATGAGCGCGTAAGTTCACCGAGAAGTGGAAAGCCCGGAGTGCGAGGAGTATTTTCCAGAGGCGAGCGTGTTCTTAACGCTAAACGTACCGAAGATTTTATCCGTATTGGCGATCGGTCTTTGACCTGCGCTTGGTAGCTTTAGCGTTACGTTAGAGTGCACGGTTGTTAGGCACGGAAGTGCAAGATTTAGGGAGCGGTGTCTTTTTCTTATTCATTTATTTTGGTGCGACGTGAGCGGCAGGAGCTAGGATATAGAGCAGTGAGCTTGAAAAGGTGTATATAAGTCACTGCGAATATAATCACGGGATAAGTAGGTTTCAAGTAGCTCCTATCCTCAAGATTCGTTTGAATAATCCAAAAGGTGCACGCCGGGGTGCAAACGAAGGAAAGGTATGAACGAATGAATGAATTATTTTATTATCCTACAGGACCTAAGCTTCCGCAAATTTATAAAACAAATAACAAAAGTGTGAGAAAACAGTAGAAACAACGCGAAAAAAAGACAAATAATTCAATTGTTCCTCAAGCAAAAAGAAAGGGCGGCATTTTTACACCCACCAATGGGTGGAAGCTTTGCGTGCAGTTGGCGGCAAGGAATTCCAAACACGGCAAGCAGTAGTAATAAAGGAGCAGTAAAAGATATTTGTTCTGCAGAGAGGAGCGACAAGTTCGTCTTCTCGTTGACGCATAACAGAATCATGTCGTGTATCCTTAAACATAAGTTTTTCAAATAAATGTGGCGGTGTTTTGGTGAAGAAAATTAACACTAAACGCACCGAACTTGTTTTCCATATGGGAATTTCCCTTGTTAATCGATCGTTTGACCTGCTTTTTTGGTAGCTTTAGTGTTAAGTATGACTGTACGGCAATGAGGAGAGAGAGAGAAAGAGAGAATTCTCACGCACGTTCAGCGAGCATTCAGGCTCAGATATATGCGCGCCCGCGCGAGTACGAGGGCGGGTGGCGTTTAAATTGAAACGCAGGGAGGCGAAACATCGAATTAAGTCCAGGACCGACGCGGGGAGCAACGATTTTCTCAGCGCGACTTATTCAATTATTTATCATTAGGCCCGCGTGCGCGCGTACAGCTCACCACCTCCCTCATTCGTGCTTTCGCGAAACCACGTGGAAGTTGAGTGGCGAGGGAAGAAGTAGGTGGCCCGCGCAGGCATCGTAAATGGAAAATTGATATCGAATAGACGATAAGCGGCCACGCAATTGACATTTCGAGGCGCGCGCCAAACCATCCTGTATGGCCTGCGTGAAAAGTGGAAAGGTATATTAAGAAAAAAGGGTAGGCAGCAATGGTTTAAAGTATTCGTTAGTAATGAGGGGATATTTAACGGTAAACCTACTAAAAATTGGTCAAAATGACCGGGCAATAAGGAACATTTCCATATAGAAATAATCTTAGGATTAACGTTAATGTATCAACTTTCTACTATATCCCTTTATCGAGCTGGATTTAAACGTTTTTGAAACTCACCCCTTAACACGTTGAGTGCCACGTCAGTCATCGGTGACTGACACTGAACTTTCCGTTCAGGCCGCGTCAGTCACCATTGACTGACACAACTTTGTAAAATACTTCTAAGCAGCGCGCGTGGCCTGACGGCGATTTCCTTATAAAATCGCGTGGCACTCAACGTATTAAGGGGTTGAAACCACCTCCTGTATATTTAGGCACGACAGTAAAAGGAGTGACTTATGCCATCGCCATCCCGAAAACCGTTCGCGCGTGCGTCCGTGTATATCCTCGATTTCGGAAAAACGGCTTAACCGATGGGGACGAAATTTGGCACAAAAATCAAGTACATTACTGTGAGTTCGCAATAAGGGTTGTGCGCCGCCATCTTGAACCGGTACAAAATGGCGGCAAATTCAAATATCGAAACATTCATATCTTTGGTACTATTCATTGGATCCCGATAAAATTTTACACATACATGTACACGTATACAATGACAATTACTGGAAATTTTCAAATTTTTTAATTGGCCGAATCAAAAATGCCGGCTAATTCAAATCTTTAGTCTAGTATTCCGGCAAAACGACTAAACGGATCCGAAGCCAATTTGGCATGTACATCGAGTATATACCCATTTGGTGCCACAAAACTTTATGTACCGCCATCTTCAATCGTTTCAAAATTATGGGAAATTCAAGTATGGAAACGTGAGTTACGCGGTCGTGCCTATGGCAGAAAGCAGCGAAGCTTTTCTGCACCCGGCGATCGTACCGACCACTATCCACCACGTCTGTGAAGTTAGCCCCCCACTTTGAAAATTTGAAAAAAAATAAGCAGAGTTCTGATTGCCCCAGCCGATTTCCGAAAAAAATATTTTGAACTTACTAAGATCAACATTTTTTTTTCGGAAATCGGTCATTTGCTTTAGAGTTCTGGTGGCCCCCCGAAGAGTTCTAACGATTTTCCTTATGACTCGAAGCGATCCAAGCCGAAACAAAGAAGTTATGGCCTTTTGAAGTTACACAATCGTGAAGTTGGCCCCCCTATAACTTTATTTCGTGTTTTGACCACTTTAATCAACGGAACTCTTTTTCTTATTGACAGAGAACTCTAGAACTCTTTGGGGGGCAATCAGAACTCTGCTTATTTTTTTCAAATTTTCAAAATGGGGGGCTAACTTCACAGACGTCTATCCACCACTAGTTTCTCTTGTTATAATAGGAAGTGGTCTGGATCTTAAACTGTTCAAAGTCACCGATCTGACATTTAGACCCACCCTCGTGTTTAACACTAAAAGAATACGAATAAACAAGAATGTATTTATAATTCCCGTGCCCCGTTCGCAGGGGACGAGTAACCTAGCCTAACTTAGCAACTGGAGTGAATTCTGATGACCGGTAGCCGACGGTGATTTTTCATTCGCCGTATCGTCCAGCATTAAAATGGAGAGCGGAAAGTGTAATGTTTGCGCAATTTGAGATAAGCGGGATGGAGAATGAGAAAGAGTTGTTTCAGGGAGTTTACGTGCCCCGGCGGAGAAAGAGAATTGAAGAAGAAAAGGAAAACAAAATTGGGAAGAAAAAGAAACGGAGTAGAAGGACGAGAATATCGCGGTTCGAGAATGCGATAGCCCCGCTAATTCTTGCTATCTCGAGCATACGTAATATGCGAGATCGTTCCCGTTTAAAAATACGACCATGTAGCTATCCTCTTTTCCCCCTGTTCTCCGTAAAATCGCTTCACTTTCAAAGTCGCGTGATTTTAATGGACAATCTTTTTTATCAAACGATCGCTTACAATTAGCTTCCTTTCAATCCCCAAACACTTCTCAAACTGCGCCTCCTAATAGGTCAGTAATGATAACGAAACAGTTTTTGGTCGCTTCCTGTTGCACAGAGGTTCCACATCCAACAAATTTCTGTTTATAAAAACGCTTTCTCCACTTCGAAGCGATACGATCCGAGGAACATTTGGATTATTCTTCTGGTTTCGAGGGAACGTTTACGTACAAACTAAACCAATCGGAAATTCGGAACGTCAACGTCAAGTTCCTTGCCCCAATGGCCACGTGGCCTTAAAGCAAACGAGAACTCGTCTTTCTCACTCTGCGATTGGCGGAGAGCGACGATTTTACAAGCGCGCGAATTTGCATGCGACCGCGGTCTACGATTGTTTTACACCTGACAGTCCAATGGGTTACGGGAAGGGGAGAGTACCGGAACAGACAAAGAGAAGAAACTGAAGAGCAGGCACACTTGTCAGATTCATCTCGTCAAACTGGTCTGGATAGCGGCGGTGCTGCTGCGTCCGCTGATGATGACGATGATGATGATGATGATGATGATGCTTTTATCTGCTCTACCGACGCACGTCTAAAAAGTTGTACTCTGTGCTGCGAAGGTATTTGAAAAATTCTGATAACCATAACTCTTTTTCTCTCTTTCTTCTGTCATTCTCGTTTCTCTTTGTCTCTTTCATCGCTGCTCGATAATTTCTTCGCTGAAGAACTGCGACCACGACGATCCGCGAGTACGATGGAATTCGAGCTTAATTAAAAGTCCATCGCGAGCGACTGGTCGCCTTATCGGGAGCTATTATAACGTTAATTTGACGGGATTAAGTGGACGGCAGGTGTACCAGAACCACGAGTAATTTAGCGGCACAGACATGCGCGCAGTTAATATGCGAGTCCGCAAACTTTTGTTTTTGATGGAAATTGGAACGCTGATTATTTTGCCAACTTTTCTCATTTCGATTCGCTCGAATTTCTTGTTTTTACTTCAAGCCTGTATGGGACGAATTTTTTTCTTACGTATAAAACAACTTCCATCGAAAATGAATAGGTTTTTGTACCTATGTATGCGGATTAACGACGAATTTACCAGGCAGATTTTCCAAACATGCAAGGCATTTACTTTGATATTTCAAGCTGATGGCGCTGCCAACTGCCATCAATATTGTTATTGGTTATCTTCGAAACATTATACATATAATTAATACGTATACTCCATATTGCGAAGGGCCAAAGTTATGGTAAAATGTCGATGCTTCTTGGAAGTTACACATGCCCATAGAGGGTTAACTTCTCGCATCCACCACATTCCTTTACTTGCCCAAAAAAAAAAATAGGAAGATCTTCATTCGTTTTAACTCTAATTTGCTCATGGCAAACTTTAGCGTATTTACGAGTAATAAATAACACCCAAATGAAACATTGTTCGTAATTAAGGGATATTTCTCAATTCGATTTAAACATTGATTTCGTATCGCGCACGAATGTTGTACTTCTATTGAGTATATGTCATTTTTACTCGTCCATTACTGTTTACATAACACTTCAAATATGAGTTATCAGAAATGTTACAGGATAAAATCGCGATTTCAAATATCTGATTAGACCCCTGTACAACGCGGAGCCGTCAAATGGCGTGGAATGTAATTTTTATGTAAATCAAAGGTGACAAACAAGTATTTTCAGATAACGTTCGTATTTCAAATAACCGTCCTCGACCGAACACCGAACATCTGTTACACAAAATAACTCTATCATAATCTAATTAGATCATCGATTAAAGTCCAAAGATCA
Organism: Tiphia femorata; assembly: GCA_944319695.1. NCBI lineage: Eukaryota > Metazoa > Arthropoda > Insecta > Hymenoptera > Tiphiidae > Tiphia > Tiphia femorata. The sequence goes on from OX090902.1 coordinate 12,747,558, forward strand.
ATAATAAAAACCACGAAGAACCTATTCCGCGGACAAATACTTCGAATAACAAATATCACTAAAATATCAAGAATGAGGACTAATGGAGACGGCATACGACAGAATGACGAATAAAATCCTATTAAATGAATCATCCCAAAACAAATTCCTTGGAATACTACCCAACTCTGTCGCGTGCTCTCTGCCTCGAGTCTCCTCCTGTCCGTCGTTCGCCCTTGTTTGCGAGACATTATCTGGACCGTTTAAATTTTCCGCGTCCATTGCTGGGCGGTCAGGAGGTAGAAAGAAAGAGAAGTGGAGAGAAGACGAAGGAGAAAGAGAAAGAGGAGCAGGAGGACGGAGGACGGAGGCGTCACGCACGATTTTCGGCCCCCGTAATCGAGAAGAAGGTGTGCGTGGGCGAGGAGCGGTGACGCCGCCGCCACCGACGCCACCGCCACCGCCGCCGGCGGGCTTCCTGGAAATATTTTCTCACGGTTCGCTCCGGTATCTCGACCGTGCACTCGTACCCCACAAGCCGGAAATAGTCGGCGAATTCGTGCCGATTTTCTCTTACAATTAAACGTATGCGCGTATTGAGACAACACACCTCGCACGACTCTCTCTCCTTCTCGTCTTTTCTTTGTCGTAGGATTTTTGAATTTGATATTTTTTCGACCAACGACGATGCCAATGTTCCACTTGCATTACATTAAGTTTTATTACTTAGTTGTGCTGTTACGTGACCAAGGTACCAAATGTATTTGATAAACGCGCCCACATAAGCTTGCTGAAATAATATTAATTATGCGTACGCCTTAACGTAAAAATTCTGCAGCATTTCGTGGAGAAGCCGTCGAAGAATCTCTTCGCGTTCTCGGCAATGTCTCGCGTATATTCGGTCTCTCCTCATTTTTGCAAGGGGAAAATTCCAACAGCCGTTCTCCGAGTATCTTATCAAGGCGAAAGCACGTAGGAAGGGAATAAACGCGGTGTTGCGAACGGATAATAAAATTACAATGTCCCTTTGCAATGACCGACGGCGCGTCTCACGCTCTTACTGTGTATCTCGAATTATTCCACGCGACACGAGAGAAAGACACGGAAACTCGTTTATGGTTTGATAAGCTGCGTCTTTGCTCGTCGTGTTCTGCGTGGCTCGCAACTCGAGGAAAAAGAAGTTTAAGAGACTCCTACAAGAGAAGTAAGAGTTCTCGCGCGGTTTAACAGCCTTACGGTGAGATAAGCTTGGAACAAAAGTTTTACACCGTTGCGTTCAAAATATTATTCCATCCGGCTAACTCCTCCCATTCGATTATTTGCTCCTTTCCGCAATAGTCCACGCATGAGGTGTCTATTGTATCTACGTCAGTCGGTCAGGCAATCAGTGTCAGTTCTCTTTATGTACATACACATATACACCTACCCGAGTAGAATTTGAACATCGTTGCTGTCTAGTTCAGATATAGAAAAAACGAGATATACATCGGAATTGTCTATTTTTTGTGTGTAGTAGTGGGCTTGAAATGTAACGGTCACTTCTACCAGTGGCTGCATCAAAAAAACTGGCTACTACTTAGATAGAAAATTTAAGATATGTAAATGTAGTAGTAACCTAGCCTGGGCTGGACAGGAAGTAGCAAAATAAAATAAACTTCTGGATAATTCTTATTTTTTGCCAACGTATCGTTGTTCCTGAAACGCCGGTAAGTAGGTGTTCAATTTGCTTAACGATTACTTGTATTTTTATTGAATTGAAAAATCCACTTTTATATACCTTCTTGGGTGAGGAGATTCGAACCTGAGACCTCTAGCTCACGGAGCCTGTTCCCTTACACATAGACCACAACTCGGATTGTTGTGTGAGAGAGAAAAGAGTGAGATGATCCACAAAAGTAAGGAGTTTCTTTATAAGTGTACGGCACTCGAAGAGTATTTATTTATTTAAAAATAATTCGACATTGCTAGTGCCTCGAACTCTTTGGAATATGTTGTAGTATGTCTACAGCTATCCAGAAAACATTTTATTTCGACATGAACTCCCTAATTTTGCGCAGCATCTTACTTTGCGATGATAAACTATTTTTGTTATAGTTTTTTCGCCTGAACTCTTAACATTTCATGCCCAGGACGTTGAACTCTTCGAAATATCACTCCTGTACGTTGAAAGATCGAAATTCGGTGAGATGCAATCAAGCCATACGCGAAGTTCGCATCTCGTTTTTTAAAACGAGATTTTTGGTGTAAATCATTTGAACTATTGTTAAAACTTGTAAGAATTCCTTGAACTTTGCTGGATGCAAGTAAATTTGAAATTTTTTCATGAGATGCTGACAGTTGAGATGTTAGGTTCACACCGGTGTCGTCAAGCTCGTGAGAGATTCGCTGACTAATTTAAAAATGCTAGTGGCGATCTAGTAATTGGATTATATTTTCTGGGAAAGACAGCACCATCTAGTATCATATTTTCTATGTATTACTACACAACCGCTACGTCAGTAAAACTGTCTATAAATTCTTATCTAGTACTGACCTAGCTGCTAGCAAGAAAATGTAATCTAGTCAATACTATCTACCTACTAGGTTTCACATCGGACGTACTAGATTCATTTCTACTCGGGTATCCCCCGATTTGCACGGTACTTTATTTACAGGATTTCACTTTTACACGGGTTTCAAAATATGGGATTAAAGAAAACAAACAATTTCAGCTGTCGTTGTTTAATTCCGTTCGCTTGGTAACATTGGCGCTTATATTTCTAGTCATTAAAAAATAAGTCACTCCCTTTACGGTCGTGCCTAAAAATGACGACTCCATTTATTTTACGTTGAAATAAATCATTGAATTATGCACATTTTAGTTTTTTCGATTTACACGCTTTTACGTATAAAGGTCTACGATTTCGATTTACATGGTTTTCTAAGAAACCAATCTTCGGTGTAAATCGACGGATAGGTGTTAGTTGCTTTCACGCTTCTGGCCAGTTAGTGATTGCCAGTGGTCCGCTTGCTACGACTTTTAGCTCGCGCGCTTTCTCGGTATACGATGAATATTCCAACAAGAATCGATTAATCGAGTACGTACGTATACTGGGTGGAATTTCACAGGCACACGCTCGTATTTCCGACTGACGCGCGATATACGTGAGCCTATCGGGACTTTTAAACATGCGCGCGCGTGCATACGTGGTGCGCGGCTCCAAAGTTTTCATTTCGATATCTTCCGAAAGTGTTTTAAAAATTTCATGGACGGTATAACTACCTACAGTAAGTTCCTTGAAAAATATTCAAATGTCGTAAACTCGAAAGAGGAGAGAGGACGATGGAACGATAGAGTTCTTAATTCGTGATTTACAGAAATGCGGTCACATTTTCGAAATTTCAGGAAAGTGGATGAGAGTAATTCCGCAAAATTCTTACGGATGTTCTTGTCGGAGTGACAAGAAGCGATCAGAAGCGAATAATCGCGCAGCTTTTTAAAATTTGCTTTCAAAATACTTCCCATAATTCTTCGAGGAAAGTTTCAGTCCACATTTCGAGTGATAAAGGAACTAGATTAGCGGTCAAGCAAAATTTCAACGGTATCGGGACGACCATTCATTTTTCTTTCTCCCCTCTCTGGTTTTTTACCTGCGCGCGCGCTGCGCCGTGAGAGTCCGTTAAATGGCACGCGCGCCTTTACGCTCGTCGCGTACGCGCGTGGATACATAATCGAAAATGTATTTACATAATAAAACAGGTCTTTGTCGTAACTCTGGACGTTGCACTTTTTCCGCTCGATACTCCCGCCTGTTTATTGACTCGCGAAACGTTCGACACTTGTGCCTTCACCGAAATCGATCGGCAAACCCAATTCTCCGCTGAAAACAATTTACTTGTCTCCTGCATCTTTGTTATTTTCTAATCAATGAGAATTTTTCAAAACATTATTTTTGCTACGAGTAAATAATAGAGATAAATGGTAGAGATAAATTGTGATTTAGACGTCGGAAAGCTATCGCGTAATGAATGAGTAGAACCGAATGGAATTTACGTTGGAATGCAGCCCATGTACAAATTAAGAAAAAGAAATCCTTAACACTTTAACTGCCACGCTGATTGTCCACGGATGGCCCGTGGCGCCACACTTTGCATTTCTTTGTGCTTTTTTTTATTAACACATGATATTTTGAAGTGCTGTAAATTGCGATTAGTACAATAATCATATTTTCAATGATATTTCTGAAGGTTATTGGTGACCACCGTGGCCGGTCAGATATGACCATCATGACAGTCAAAGTGTTAATATACGTGCGAGAACGCGACCTGCTTAGCTTATTAACCTTAGAATTAAAAAAAAAATATACTTCGGACACGTAACAAAGAGAAAGCAAAGACACTCGTCTTTCCGTAACGAAACACTAATTACGTGGAAAATAACAGCCTCGATAGAAAACTAAACGTGCGCAAGAATGATTAAAAAAGTAACACGCTCGACTACAGACCAGTGTTCAAGGTGGAGCGAATAACTGAATTCACTCGAAGTTACTCGTAACATTACGTAGTTTGTATTTTCATGAGATTAACGAAAATCAACAATTACGAGAACGAAGCTTAAACGAAAAATCGGATCGAAAAAGGTCAATAGTCTCTAAGGCGGCCCCTAGACGGTCAATATTTACGTCAATATATTGCACAATAAGGGATATTGTACAATAATATTGACCGTCTGTAGATCATATTATCAATATATTGTGTCAATCAAAATGAGTTTGATTTTTATTGTACAATCTAGAAGATATTGTGTCGTCTGTGGCTAATATTGCGGCATACTGATTCACTTGTAACTTCACAGTGTTAGAGCGAACATCGACTAAAATGGCTACAAACAGAAAAGAGGTTGAAAGAAATTTCATCTTATGTTTCGTCTAGTTGTAGAAAGTTTTTAAAATCACTTGGTTCACTAATTCTTACAATTAGTTCAGTTAACAAATGTTCATAAGTATATGCATTTCTTTTTTTGAACCATTCCTTCATCCACCTACGCTTCTTTTTCTCCTTTTTTCAAACTGTAAGTAATGCAATAGCCACACAACTTCCTATTTTCTTATTATTCCACATGTTGACTGAAGAACTGTCAGCTGTGAACTAATTTATTGAGCAAAAATATTGCCTCGTGTAGGTCGGCCCATCAATATTATTGTACAATATATTGACGTAAATATTGCCCGTCTAGGGGCCGCTTAAGTAGTCGGTTGTAAGAATTGGCGAATTGGGAGGTGAGAAACAAAAAATCGCGTCGCAGCGAAATCTGACGAAAATCGTCCGACTTATTTCTCTCGGCTTTTCTCCCGTCACGAGTCTCCTCGACAATACACGAGTCTCTCCCCGTGCGTCGTCGGACAATCTCTCACAATTATTTCGAGGCACGACTGCGCTCCCTCCCGTGCCGTTGACGCGCGCGTGGCACACACCGTGCGCGTATTCGAACTCGAGCGAGCGAGCGAGCGACATTCGGGTCACGAAATTCGAAATTAGACCATCCGAATGCTACTTCGACGAAAGCCAGGGGGGGAGCTCTAATTTCAAAGGCGCGCTTTTTCGTCTCGCGGTGGGCCTGTGACAGTTGAGCAACATCGAGCGATCACCTACGCAGAAACAATAAGAAGCTAGGCAAGCGGTGCCAAAGCGCGCGCGCCCGATGCCTACGTGCGCCCGTACTCCGCCTGTGTGTTGCCTCACGCGATCGATATTATTCTCTCGGTAAAGTAATATTGCGCAATGTCATCGAAGGACCGTACGATAAAACGGTGTGTCGATCGAAAGATGGTTTTCAATAATATTGCGCAATCTGGGACATATTGGACTCGCCTACGAGCCGTACAGCACGATATCTACTACGTTGGAGTAGCATTGGATTTTTAGATTGTTGACGGAAGAGCGACACGAGTGCCAAAAGAAGGGTCTACGATGATTAATTACAGAGAGAGAATTTATTCTCGAATCCATAGAAGGTGCTAGATTTTTATCAACCCTGTCATTCGACGGAAATTTCCTAACGCAACCGACGTTTCATTTACGAGCACCCGTAAAAATGGTGAATTCTCCATTTGAAACCGTGAGATCTTTGCAAATTTCCGCGGCACCTCGTCACTCGATTTTCAAACGTCCTCCCGATCTGTAGCCGAAAGTTGTATTGGACTGTTCGACCGAAAATAGACAATTTGGTGGAACGATCGAAAGTCGCTTCAGTTTGGTCGACGCACGCTATTGTTGCATGAGCGACTTTGAACGATTGCACGTCGTTCGACGCGAGTTGCCTAACGTAAAGAGGGTTTAAGGCTGACGAAATAGTGGCCTGTAAATTCGTAAGTTTCCTCGTTTCTTGTCCCACTCGCACGCGCGCCGCACGTCGATGCCGAGGAGCGGAAATAATGGGAGCGACACAAAAGCAGAACGCTCGTGGATGCACCGACGATGCGGTTCTCGAGCGCAGCGAGTGCATCCAAATCGGTGCATTCCAGGTGAACGAATGCTCGTGTGTGCCCACGTACGTGTCTGCCTGTATGCGCGGGCGCACTTGTTTACGCGTGTGCGTAACCACGTTCCGCCTCCCTTTTCACTTTATTGCCGTCACCGAAGTGCGATACCTACAATTTACAGACCGCGAAAGTATTCGTTCCTCGTACAATCAGCGAATTGATAAGCATGATATTTCTTCTTTTTTTTTGAGGTTAAATTAGGTCAGGTGATTATTGCAAAGACTTACGGAATATTCATTAAACACGCGCAGTTATCCACAAGAACATTCCGACTCTTGTATAATTTATAAATGTATCTTTCTTAACACTCAACGTACCGAACATTTTTTCCACGTGGGGATTTCCCTTGTTAATCGATCATTTGACCTGCTTTTGGTAGCTTTAGCTTTAACGTTAGGTTTACGGTACTAACGGTATAACGACTTTATTGTCCCCGAAATTTTGCTCGTAAAGAGAAGCGCTCGATGACCTAGAAAAAGCACGAATGAGAATACGAATTAATAAAGATCCAAGTGTTTGGAATAAAGAAGAAAAATTCTTCCATCCCTTCCTTACGCTATTTCTCCTCGAGAAATATTATGCACTCATTGCTCCCAAAAATACGAATATCTTTACGAGTCTCTATATACAGGCTGAAAAACCATAGTTTGTTTATGAAGCGAGGAAGTAAATAATGGATAACATAATTTACAACGAGATAGTATAATTTTTGTCTCAAGCTTATCTCGCTTCATTAACAGGGGTTCGTTAGGAGGGTTTTAAAAATATTTCGATGAGGTAGTACCTGGTGAAAAGATTCGAGTAACATACTGGCTCCGCTTCTCACGAGCGCAGTCGCGCGACCCAATGCAATCCTGGGTGGGTTGGGTTGCTGCATATTGCGGAGTATTACGTAATCCTGAATCCGCAGGACCACTGCATTCGAGATTGCAACATATGTACGCAAAATTTAAATAAATATCTAGTCTGCTGGAGTGGCACTGTTGCACGTAAAATGACCGGATTTATTCGAATTTTATCTCCACTAACTTCGGATAAGACGGTTTAATGCTGGTTGGATACCGGTTTCCCGTGATTCTCGAGCGCGCATGAAGAAAACAAGTCCACAAAGTGTCCGAAAACAGACGTCTACCGGGAGGAGGAGAGAAATTTTAATTTAAGATTGTCGAGTAAAAGTGCACGAGCCTGGGTGCAACCCAACCGCGTGCCAGGCTTGCGTAAGCCCATTGTCGTCTCGGTGGAGTCCCCGCTGGAATATAAATCACGTAAAGGATGAAACTTTCCACTATCCACAGCTTTAGCATTATGTAGGTCGATGATGAAAAAATTCTTCGGAATGGATTACCCCGGCAGCAACAACAAAAAACGAATTCTTTTCTGTGCCGCAAAATACATTGGGCGATCCTTATAGTGTGTCGCCCTAAACGCCAATCTTAAGGCAGTATTGCTCTATCACTCTCCTGGCTAGGATAGTGATTTTTCGTTCCACGCAAATCTCTGACGTCACCACCTGAACGTGACGCCATGTCATTTGAAAATGGTGGTATTCGTGGAAGTTCGTCTCAACGCTTAATTCGTGCATCTGGTCCTCATGCAAACTTGGACCGTTCGACCTTTCGATACGCGTTCTTTAATTTTCCATAGATGGCATTTTTCTAGGGAGAGGGGCTTGCGCGTGAGCTCACTCGATTTCATATATAGATTTCAATCGGTATCGACTCTCGATACTTCCTAGCGGTAATCTCCATATTTAATATTATACATCGGTGGTATGTGTTACTTTTATAAATGCATTTTTCAGCCTATCGATTAAACTTGGACTGTTGATTTTGATTTTCCTTTTTTAATAGGCCCTCGCTCCACGACTCATCCTAGCAAAAATGCTGCTATTGACTTGGTCAAAAAACTTTCTCATGGTTTCTCTTTTTCTTTTTCTTTTCTCTTCGAGGAAAACTGAGGAAGGATATTTAAACACAACGATCGCATCCATAGGCATTATACAACGTATTGGCCCTTATTTTCTACTATCTTCTGCCAACTTTATACTGCTACGAAAGGACCACGAACATTTAATTAAACAGTTACTCGTTTATACTGACAAACGCGAGAAAGCTTGTCGACCAATTCGGTGTAAAAGTACAATAACAAATTTACGTAATTCCATCGTCCTTCCGTGCCATCCAAAAATAAGTCAAACCACCGTTCACCTGCACGGTTAAGGGGTTAACTAGCAATTTTCTGCCTCGCGTGTCTCGTCCGGGCACCCCAAGGTCCTTGCCTTACCCTAGAATTAGATCAGGAACTGTCCGCGCCTTTTGGCATAATATTTTAATGGGGCCGCGCGCGACCCGGCAAGTGGCGATCATGAAAAAAAGCCGAAAGAGCGAGCACGCTCCTAGGCCGCGAAACGAATCGTTCGACACGGAGAATAAAGAAGGTAGGCTCGCGGTTTCGACAGTAGTAATGTCGAAAGGCGACGCACGACGCCAGCACATCGAGTCACCGTGAAATTCCATTTCCTAACGACGCCACCGGAAACCGCTGCTGCCACCGCCGTCCTTCCTTACCTTAACCACCACCACCACCACCTTCTCTTACCCATTTGTAAAACGATGCGACCGTCGGTATTTTCCTTGTTCACGACGCGGCACCGGCATTCAATCGCACACCATAGGCCACTCAGGTGACGATCTCCATACACCGCGCAGATCTCCCTCTCACTCCACCTTTCCTCCCCAATTTGCAATTTCAAATCTATCCTTGGCTGATTGTCAGGGTTTCCATCCCAATTCGCGAGGTGAAGTCGTCAAAATGTATAAATTGAAATGGGTCACTGATTTTTTGACGGACATAATTAAAATACATTCAAAAGCGGTCATAATTTCGGTTTATTATGAATGTATTTTCTCTACTTTGTAAAGTCGTGTCCTCGAAGTTTCTTCTACTCACGATTAACACTAAAGCTACCAAAGGCAGAGAGTCGATTATCAAGAGAAATTCCTGTATGAAAAAAATCTTCGGTACTTAGCACATCTTACACAAAAATTACCCACCGAATATTACCTTACCAGCATCTTCGTCCTTACTCTAAAAAGGAAACATCTTGTTAACAATTTTCCGTAAGCTTACTGAACCGCGGTTCTCCGGCTCTCTATGCGTCCACCATAAGGTTTGACAAGCGCAATTAAACAAGCGCGTTAGCAGATAGAAAGAAGAAGCGTGCTCCACTTCTCACCATCTTACCCGTACCTACCCTTGCTCTCGTTCTCTCGCATCGATTTCTTCTCCCTCGTTCAAACGCGTACTTCGTCCACATCAACCTCTCTTCGTTTCCTTCGTCCTTGTCGTCCTCCTAGAACCGTGATGGCGAACCTATGACACGCGTGTTAGAGGTGATCCGCAAACTCACTTTGGGTGACACGCATTTTCCTTTGTTAAATGGCATTCAAATATACAAAATAAATATCAAGAATATCGATCTTCTTCTTTACTATTGTCAATTGCCACGCGTGTTGAGAAGAAGCGATAGACGCTGTAACGCGCGAACAAGGCGCAATCGTCAATTTTTCTGGCGCTCTTTATCGCAAATCCTTTTTTGCGATAAACTACATCAAAATGACCATCTCTGATCTCAAGATTGCAAAAATCTATAATAGTACAAGGCGAAATCGCGCCCTGCTCAGGACGGTGCAAGACCGGCTCACTGAGGGACGTAGTCCTCCAGAGGGATGCGACTTTATACTTGAGAGTACATACGTACGGCGATACCTATCTTTCTTTGAATCGCAATCAAAAATTTCAGGAATTTTTCATCAATTTAGGAATTTTCTATGCTCATGCAGGAAGTTTTAACTGCATCAGCTACGGCACAAAATGCAACTTCGATTTCGCCGAGAAATAGAACGCACATTGTTTCGTGTTAGAAGAAAGGGTTGTTTTTATCACTTCCTACTTCCAGCTCGGTTGAGAAAGTGCATGCACGTTGGTGTGCACCCTTGCGGCAAGCCCTACTCGTCGTGTGACAAATACGGTTGAAAATATCAAACAAAGATGAACCTTTCTACAGGGTGTCTCAGACCACCCATACAATCTCTCGTGGGGACGTAGAGCGGCTTAATATTAACACAAAAGTCCTGGACCATTATTCAATATTCGCAATATTTATCGAGTTATTAATTGTTAAAGATCAAAGGAAAGGGCGTCCGCCAAAATAGCAGTGGGGGGAGCGCTGGTGCCTCTGCGAGCTGTAGGACGGTCCAGTTTATCCACAAACAAACGCGGGACGGGGTAAGGGGAAGGCTAAGACACCGCTGCACGGCCGGCTTCTTTTTCGTTATTCTTCCCCTTACCGCACCCCGCATTTGTTTGTAGGTAAACTGGGCCGTCCTACAGTTCGCAGAGGCTCCATCGCTTCTCCCGCTGCTATTTTGGCGGACGCCCTTTCCTTTGATCTTTAACAATTAATAACTCAATAAATATTGCGATTATCGCAAAACGGTACAGGACTTTTATGTTCAGCGCAAGCCGCTCTATGTCCCCACGAGAGATTGTATGGGTGGTCTGAGACACCCTGTATATGTGACGCGGCACCGTAGACAAGGCAGTCTTTTTAAAAATTTCGACACGCAGAGCTCAAAAGGTTCGCCATCACTGTCCCTAGAATGTCCTCTGGACGCGTCGGCGTTTCGGCTCGCTCTAAGCGTCGCGCAGTCCGATAACAAGGAGAGGAGAGGAGAGGAGAGGAGAGGAGAGTGCTGGTGCGTGCGATCGAGGCACGAGTCTGCCCTCCTCGGCATCCTCCTTCACCACCAACCTCCTCCACTCGCGTTATCTCTACCGGTGCCTGTTGGGGCGTCGTTATCGTTATCGCCACCGAGTTATGAATGGGCGGTTTCGTGTGGCACACCGCTGGCTCGCTCGCTCGTTTCTCTCCTCTTCCCTTCTCTTTTCTCTCGCCTCGTCCTACTCTCGTCGCATTTTCGCGCCCTCGCGCAGGCGCGCTGCTCGACCGCCCGCGCGTCGCGAGTTCGTACGCGCGCACGCACCCCCGCAAGTTTCGTTCGTGCGTAACCGAAGGATGTAAACAAACCGATCTCTGAATCGATTGCTCGAGAGAAGAAGGGTGCACGACTGTGCGTGCTTGAAAGAAAGAGAGACGGAGAGAGAAGTAGGCGGTGATTGCGTAACTACGAGCTGGTTCGGGGTCCCCTAGGCCTCGAGCGTTTGTCGCGAGTAAACAATCGTGTAAGACGAGAGACAGGGAGGGAGAGGTGCGAGGAAAATATCGTTGGGGGGGAGGGGGGTGACCGTTGTGCAGGAAGAGAGAGAGAGATGAGCGAGAGTAAGGGATAAGATAATAAACGGAGTGGAAATTCTGTTCGTGAGGCACGGTGTCAATGAAATGCAGCATGGAGTGAATGAGATAGAGAAGGACAAGAGTGTATTATTGCACTCTAAACTGCAAGCCCGTGTTGCATCGACGTAAGCGCGCGATCGAAATTAAATTTACAATGCAACGAGGTGTCAAAGAGAGATAACGTAACACCAGCTTCACAATGTGGAAGCTCGATTAGGGCGAATTACGAGCAGATAAATGAATGTACAATTGTAACAAGGAAATCACTTTTCTGTATCGGCACGAAGCGTGTATTTTGTTCGGATGCAATTGTTGCATTTACGCTTATTGAAATTCCCTTCGACGTCGATTAAGAGTCTATTATCTCAGCTACTTGCTCTACTAGCAACTTAAAGTAACGACCGTTTGAAGAGAAGAAGCGAAATCACGAACGAAGAAGGGGAGAAGTTTCGAGTAAAGGAGAGCGGAATAAAAGGAAAGCGAGGAAATAACCACGAAATCTCTGCATACGGAGCAGCATTTACATAAGGGAGGAGACGGAGCTGGAATCGCTGTTATTACAACAATAACAAGAAAAAAACTCCGACGGAGAAAGGGAACGAGGAGCGAATATGAGAGTAGAAGCGTAGGAAGAAGACGTGGAAGGGGCAAGAGTGAGTAGGAAGAGGGCAGAAAAGAGAAACGCGGTGTTTACGTCGAGCGGATATATTTAAAGCGCGTGGCTCATTGCCGAGTGCTTTAATATGCGTCCATTAAGATCTCTGCGTTCTCGGCCACCCTCGTTTATTTCTATTTTCGTTAACGAGATTCCCTCTGATCTTTCTTCCGCCCCTTCAATTAACCCCACCATTCAGGAAAGATCCCAATTTTAACGCTTCCGACTGCCCGTGCGCGCAAATCTTCTTGCAGAAATTTTCCGAACGCTTCGCCGCACGGCGTCGTAATTGAGTTAAATGTCGTTCGCATCGGCTCTCGGGCCTTCATCGCGAAAGAAGGCAAAACGAAATCTTCAAATTTCTCTGCGAATTTTCACGTGGCTCCACAGGGTGAGAGCAGAATCGCCGAAGCGTTGACGAATTTCTATATCTTGCTTGAGCCTAACAGATTTTAACATTTGTCAACGCTACATTTCCTCTAGATCGATTCACGGTTAAAATATACATATGTATAGGACGTTGGCCATCTTTTGGTTGACCTGCTTCTTCAGCTTTCTGCACCTGGTCCCATTCTCGCCATTGGAAAAAGAACTAGTGGTGGTTAGTGGTCGACACAATCGCCGGGTGCTCGCGCTTCGCGCTCGCCTTACCGGGTGCAAAAAAGCTTCGCTTTCTGCAATAGTGCCGACCGCGTAACTCACGTTTCCATACTTGAATTTCCCACAATTTCGAAACGGTTGAAGATGGCGATACATAAAGCTTCGTGGCACCAAATGGGTATATACTCGATGTACATGCCAAATTTGGTTCGGATCCGTTCAGTCGTTTTGCCGGAATACCGGACTAAAGATTTGAATTAGCCGGCATTTTTGATTCGGCCAATCAAAAAATTTGAAAATTTCCAGTAATTGTCACTGTATACGTGTATATGACGTGTAAAATTTTATCGGGATCCAATGAATAGTACCAAAGATATGAATTTTTCGATATATGAATTTGCCGCCATTTTGTATCGGTTCAAGATGGCGGCTCACAACCCTTATTACGAACTCACAGTAATGTACTTGATTTTTGTGCCGAATTTCGTCCCGAATCGGTTTAGCCGTTTTTCCGAAATCGAGGATATACACGGACACACACACGCACACACATATATACAAACGGTTTTCAGGACGGCGATTGCATAAGTCACTCCATTTACGGTTGTGCCTAAAAACAAAACCAAAGAGAAACTGTAAAAACTCGAAGCATCGAAGTAAAGTTCTCCTAACGTAATCCACAGATTATCCACGATCATCTCGGGTATGGAGATCTAGCGAATTCCAAGAGCGTCGAACGTGCTTCGCCCCTCTTCGTGCAAACTTTCCTGCCTGTGGTGCATATTGCTGCCGCTGACTGTGGCCTGTGGCGTGATTGGTTGCTCGGTAGGTTGCCTGCAAAAGAGCGTGAATGTTGTACGGCTGTTTAACGGTCGGTGAACTTACTTTACCGCTCGAAGCGTGCCTTGCCCAAGCTGGTACCTCTCTATGCGTCACGCAAAATATTATCCTTCTAGAGACTATTCTCGATATCCTCTCGATCCTCTTCATCCTCTCGATCTTCCTCGGTAAGGAGAGAGGTGAAAAAAAAGACTTCGTTCTTGCTCCTACCGTGGAATAAGGAAGGTTTGTGCTCTTCCACAAAGCCGCTGCGATGCCGCCCCACCCACGGACCGCGTCGCGTGCATCTACAGATAAACGGGGACGATTAGATTGGCCGAGGTCTTCATGGAGGACCCCCAGCCGCTATGTAGAATGCAGTTTGCGAACTTCCCCTGGAAACAAATTTCTGTTTCAATGAGCATGGCGTCGCCGGCGCCACGATTATTAATTAAATCCGCGAAGAGACTAGATTGCAAAGAGAGGAAAGGAATACAGAAGAGAGGGAGGGATCCCCAGGAAGATTAGCCGACTGTGACCTTCTCCTTGGATTTCTCTAATTGCTCGTTCGACGATGTGAAAATGTTAATTTGCTTCGGCTCTTTGATTCCTTATCGATTATTCATCAAATAACACTGTGTTCTATATGTATTTCGTGTTTTCTTTTTTCATTGGAATCTTTCTTACTGTAGTTGGAAAATTGGAAAGTTCCACAAATACGACAAAGTCCGTAGAAGTATTCTCGATGTAAATGATAAAGAAGAAGCTTTTTTAAGATTAGTATCAATCGGGAAATTTGCTTTCAACCTCTTCAGGGACGAATTTATTTAAGCTGGAATCAAGTCGGCATCGATTGTTAACTTGTTCACTTGCAATGGTGATTCGTCGACAACGTTAACAATGGATCGGAGAACAAGGCAGGAATGGAAAATTTGCGGAAAGAATAATAGCCACGCGTGTTACGGTAGAAAAGATATAGTTTAACGAGAAACTAAATGTCCACATATGTGGCCAAGGGTGTCAAGAGGTTAAAGTACTTTTCAAGTAAAAGACCTGAAACAATAGGGAGTTACCGAAGAGATGATTGAAAAAAAATCTGAGTGCAAAGGTTAAACACTATTAGCCTTTAACGTTTGTTGTTTTGGTTGTTCTTTTTTTTTTAAGGAAACGCAAGGTAATTGTAAATTTTCCAGACACGGAAGAAAATTCCTTCCTTCTTCCTTCGTTTTTACCGCGAGAAATCGTACTTTACGATCGTGATCGATGATCTTCCGAGGATCATTAAGTAAAATTGCCGAATGATTTCGCCGGACGATGAACCCTAAGGACTCACGAGACGAGTTGCGATCGCGAATTGAAGAGAAAGAGAGATACTGATATAAAAGAGGGATTAAATCATCTTTCGAAAGCGCCTCGAGATCGCGAAAGATCGTCACAGATCAGTGGGGATCGTTGGGAGTGGGAGAGACGCGAATGAAGCTCGTCGTACGGTACTTCCTCGGATCGCGTTGGCGAATTACATTCGTGCATTAGACAGTTTATGTCCACGCGAAGCTCGTTGATGATCGTTACAAGTCGCCATAGATCGTTGAAGATGGTTATAGATCGTCGTAGATCATCCGAGACTTCTAACGATACGTTCTACAAGCGATAAAGTCAAGCGGCGAAGTCTAATTCCCAGTATCTTCGATCATGAAGATTGCCTAAGTGGGAAGGAAGAGAAAGATCGTCTCTCGCGAAGGATCGTTCCCAAGATTACGGGAGATCGAATGTCACGATCGTAAAGTTCGCTTGATCCTCACCCGAAAGGCTCTTCGATTCTTCATTTTCCTTTTCTTCTTCTTTCTGGCTCGAAGTAAAGAGACCGGCTCGTGGAGTTCACTGTGCATCGCGTTTCTCACGACAGATCACTTCAAGATCACGAGAGATCGGTGGACATCACGAGCGACGAGGTTAATTTTCATGAAATTCTTAATCCTCCGTTTCCTCTGTTCCTCGAAGAACGTACACGATCTTGTGGATCATCGTGAATTACGGACCTCGCGAAAGATCGACAAACATCAGGAGCGAAGAAAGTACGCCGCTTTTCTTAACGAATTCACGCACACTTTTTATTTGAAGATCCCCCTCGGAAACAGAATTTTTTTTATTCTTTTCTCGCTGCAATAGGGAATTGAGCCTAGAGTGAGTAATATGTGTGGAAATCGAAATTATCAAATCTTACCACAGTTTTTGCAGCACAACTCGCGGTGGCATACTTCAATTAATAAACAAAGAAACACTATTTGTACGGACTGTACTAATGCACGTTTTATTTGTTTATTCTCCTGTAATACATTCACCAAAAACGACGCAGCAGTCTACTTATCATGTAAGTTGGTTTTGTGTACGATTTATCATGATCTGAACAAGTCTCATTGCCACGCACCATGCGCGGCTGTGACCGTAATTTACCTGTACATACATATATCGAGCGAGCAACTTGGCTATAACCGTGACAAGCGTCAATGGATTAAAGATACCGAACTCGGTGTTTTCGGTTTTTCTTTTGTGTTTTCCAATGGAATTACGTTTCCGTGGCACACCGTGGATCGTGGATCTCACGAAAGGTCAATCCCAGATGACGAGGGATCGATCGTTTTACATCAAGAACGTAAAATTCTTTCGATTCTCTCGATCCCGAGTGTTACTGAATTGTGATAAGAAGCAAATCGTCCCACGGATCGGGGTGGATTGTCGTGAAGCAACGAAGATCGCGATAAGTTCATTGCACCGCGAACACGCGTGCGGTCTCACCGCTTCCACTTTTTTTTTTCTCTTTTCCACTCCTTCTCTCTCGCACATCACTTCCGAATTCAATTTAATCCACCGAGGTGGAGCCTATCCTCCGGTCGCGCCTCGGCGATCGCTTTATCTCGGTCGCATTAATTATCTCGCATTACGTTTCCAATTTCGTCGATCCCGGAACCTGGCCGTCTCGGGGCAATTAAAATGTGCGCATAAAGTGTACAACATCCTGCCCGATCGTGGTGGCGACGGCCCCCGTGGAAGGAGCGGCAGACACCAGACAGGATAGGAGGAAGTGGACGAAGGCGAGAACCAATTCCTTCGCCTCCAAGTAAGAGAGAGGAAGAAGGAAGAGAAGGGAACAAGAGAGATGGAAATGAACGTAAAAATTGCAACTTACTTGCGCGCTGGAAGATAGCTACCCGAGTCCGCTCAATTAAAATTTAACTCGGAAGCTAACGTCGAACGCGCTCGTCAAAACGACCAGTTTCATGCCAATTTTTCACCTGCTTCTTGCGCGTACCGATCGGCTTTTTAATAGTTAGAGAATACTCGTGTATATCGAAGAGGTTCTTCCATTTAAATCTTCTTTGTCGGCATTTCGAATGTTCGTATCCGTAAAAATTAAGCGAAGCAGGATCTTAAATGGATGTAGGATGGAAATTTCGCAATCCACGTATTTCTCAATTCTCTTTCAGAGGGAAGAAGATACACTTCGCTCTATCAGAGATCAGGAGGTGTCTTTGTAATCGGACTGATATTACTGTTATAATTGAAAGCCCATTTGTCTTTTATAAAGCACACGATATTATATAAAAGTATCACGAGATACAGGTATCTCTACTATATGAATATTACAAAACCGTACATAAGTAAACGTGACAATAAAGAATTATTTC
The DNA here is from genome assembly GCA_944319695.1 of Tiphia femorata. Lineage (NCBI taxonomy): Eukaryota > Metazoa > Arthropoda > Insecta > Hymenoptera > Tiphiidae > Tiphia > Tiphia femorata. Next base: position 12,765,174 of record OX090902.1, read on the forward strand.
GCGCCCCGAAGGTGCGTAGGGACAAATGAAAATAACAATTGCGATTTACTTACACTTTCGAAGTTCTACGTTGCAAAGCTTTACGAACGTCCACCCTATGCGTAACAATATTTCCAGTAACAACAGCTCCAGCAAAACGAAATTCCTTCGATACACGAGAATGATAAAGTTAACACGGACGATACCAAGCAGTATAAAAACAAACGTAAGAAGAAATTGGGAGAATAGCACACCGTAAAAGATGGGGCGATAGAAAGAAACGCCCTGTTACGCTTGCGAGAACGCTCGCAATAAAAATCAAAGGGATATCGCTCGAAGGACACGAAGTCCCGACACGCTTTGACTCCTCCGACCGGTAAAGAATCGGAGAGACGGAGAGAATGCGGGCGTGTTTCGCAAAAACTTTTCCAGCGGGTTAATTAACCGATGCGCCCGAATCAATTAGCGGAATCGAATTTATTCGAAGCACCGCGCCACCGCTTCTCCCTCTTGCGTCGTCGAAGGCCTCCGGCGATTCATTCGCAGGACCGAAAGAGAGCAGCGGTCCGCGTTACGCGCAATTTATTTTGTCGCACAACGCGCTAATTACCTGCGATTATACGGTAAAGGAGCCAATTACCGACACTTTAAGAAATGACACTGACATTATTGCACAAGCCGCAGGTATCGATTGGTCGAAAAGTTTTTATTTGTATTTGTTACTATTAATGTAGACCTTTGCCCCCGACGACTATTTATTTATCTCTCTAGTCTCTGTCTGTTGTAAGCTTGGAAATATTTGTAGCTTTTACTAATTAAGTAGCGGTTCGAATGAAATTTCATTGGCGTGAAATTCAAAGGCGCGTTTCTCAATTGTACGCGCATCTACGATACATTGCACAACACATCTACGCGCTCACACCCCGAGAGTTTGGGCGGTCAATTGATTAGTAGGAGACGAACGCTCACTCGCTCGCATGTTAATCAATTGACCGCTGCAGCCATTCAGACCACACATATGTATATGTTTCTCGCTAGTTTATTCTCCCGATCGCTTAAACATTTACAATCGCTTTATAAAAAACAACAAACCACTCTACTTTAACGGAACTAGGGTGATTTGAAATTTCGAAAATTGGCTCGCGTGTTTAATCGCGTGTAACGAAGCCGCGAACTCGTATAAACCTATGATCTTTAATGGTATTAACCCTTATCACTCCAAGAATTTTGCAAAGTGATTTTTATAGCCAACTCCAAACTCTTGACTCTAGTATTCTTCTATATTTCCGAGAGGAATAAGGCCCATATTTACAATAACACCGAGAAATGCTTTCATCTCATCGCTACTAACATTTTTCCAATCAGTCCAGGTAAAATATTTAGACAACTTTTTTCCATTTATTTTAAAATTTACACATGCGTTTCTTTGTCGAATAATATCTTCGATCGGTTCCGCTGTAAAAAATAATTTGAAAATTTCAAAAGGTTCCGCAATATACATATGTTCTAATTCGTGATCCAACGCTCTTGTTGCCAATCAAAAATGAAATCCTCCGCGGCATTTCTTCACCGTCCGACGATGCATTTTCCCAGTTTCTATTTATCTAGACGTTTCACGAAAACCCGTTAGAAATAATCAAATTAAACGAAATATTTTACTCGAAAATTACGGCAGATCGTTCAACAGGCACGATGTGTAACATACCCTGGCTTGCAATGAACTAAACGCAATAATAATAACATTGCGAAATTCTGGCAGTAACCTTGCCGGTTGGAGTGTGATAATGGTTAATTGGATCATTATAAAATTCAACGTTTCGACGTAATGCAGCAAAATGTCACATTCTACCCCCGCTTCCTCTTACCATTTTAGAAATGAACAATCGTGGATGGCGGTAATTCGGTAGGTGGCGGTAAACGAGTCTTTTACCCTAGTGGCCCCTTCGTCGACGGACCCACCTCCACGATTGGCCGCCGCCTCCACGCTTCTCTTCTCACTCGTCATCTTCCTCTTCGCTCTTTATTCCAGCCTTCATCTCCTCCTTTTTCTGCTTAAATTCCACGACGCTCCTCGCCTCCGGGGCCGCTTCACGGTAGTAAACAATGTTGCATCGCGCGCCAAGGGACGAGAGAATCTTCGTCGTCCTGCACCTACTTCTTCCTTACCTCGCCCGTTCCCACTACCCCGACCAGTCTACATTTTCAAGCCGCCCGCAGTCCTCGTCTTTTTCTTCCCCTCTACTTCTTCTTTTTCTTCTTCTCTTCTTCTTCTTCTACTAAGGTCCGCGTGCTTCCCTCTCGGCCGCGCCTCTCCCCGGATATCTTCTCTTCAATGTAGCCTCGTGATTGGCTTTAATAAAAAATACAATCTCCCGGGAGAGGTGGCGGGGTACGGGGGAGGAAGGAAGGGATTGGTTGCGGCGGAATCTCGTGAGAGAGAGAGAGAAAGAGAGAGAGAGAGAGAGAGAGAGAGAGAGAGCTCGAAGGTTCGCAGAAGAAGAGGAAGAAGAAGAGTGAAGCGAAATGGAAAGAAGGACGCGCCGGAGATCCGCGGCATGCATAACCTTTCGCTGGGGGCAGAACGAAAACTCGTTTCGCGCGCTCCGATCCCAAGCGGCAACATAGTAATAGTTGTCACATAAATAAAGCGCCGACTTCGCGCGCGCGGAACCGTTGGAACAGAGTGCATTACTAATCGACGCGCGGTATCTCCTCGCGTTCTCCTCCATCCTTCCCATCTTCCATCCCATCGTCATTCTCCCAATCCGACCGAAGTCCTTGCGAAGTTCAATGCGCGAGACTTCGCGCGCGCACTTTCCAAAATAAGAGGACGAGCAGGATAATGGACCGGGCGAGTCTCGCGGTTAAGCCCTCGATATTTATCATCGCAAATACAGACGGCACTCTCTTCACAAAGAAAGAGAGATGGTGGGGGGGGGGGGGGGGTGAAAAGAGAAGGACGAGGTGGTGGCTTACCTGATCCTCTCGACATACGAGTTTCTCCTTTTTCCTTTCCGGACTCTTCTACTTTTTCTTTTGATTTTTTTCGCCCCTCTCTCGGCTCACTCGCGTACCCGCGCGCCGCGAGAGTCGCATGCATCTTCAACTTCCTCCCACTCTCCTTCTGACAGATCTTCCTCGAAATCTGCTTCCACTATGTCATGGGATCTTCGCTCTCTTCGCTCCTCATCCCCCTGCTTTTTCTCATTTCTTTTCTTTCCCTTCTTATTCTTCTTCTTTTCTACTCCGTCGAGCCTCTCTTCGTTCTCTCGGCACCGCGCACGCGCGACCAACTTCTCTCACGCGGCTCCAATCTCCCGCGCTCTCTCACGATATGTTTGCATTATATTAAAGCGGAAAATACTCCTCGTAATCCGCGAAGCCCTATCAACGCCAAACAGACTCGTGCACTTTTTGATTTCGACCGTCGTTTCCCGTGCGTGGCTCTGACCTTTAATTGCGAACCCCATCGAGCCTCTCCCGATCGTTATCCGCGATGTTTATACGGCGAATTAAGATACTCCAGAGTGCGTATGTCGAGCGCCCCCCCCCTCTCTCTCTCTCTCTTTCTCTCTCTATTTCTTTAGGCTCTCGTTACCAGGGCCGCGTGCAGAGCCTTTTTCCAATCCTAAGAGAGTAGAATCTTTGTTTTATGGAGAACGGTTGGAAAGCTTGAGGCAAAATGTAGGAACGCGTAGTAGCTACTCGTTGAAAGAAATGAATGCGTCTTAACCTTCAAGTGTACTTTATACCCCACGCGCAGCAACCACGCGAATAAACCTTTTATAAAAACACATCTATTTCTCTTTGTATCACTTAGATGAGAGTTGTTGATAATGTTTTGTCTGAAAGAAATAAGTCGGTAAATAATTTAATTGACTGTTTTACTTTTAGTTACTTTAAACGTTGATATTTTAATAGTGGAGTATAGAATATCCCATGCGTCTACTTGTGCTATATTTGAAAGCGAGGGTACGTAATCCATTTGCATCATTTCCGTATAAATATGCTCAATTTTCCTGGTCACTATCATTCAGCCCATGCATACGGTGAGGAGCAGAGTTGTTAGACGAAGCCCCCCTACCGTGGAAAAATTTTCTCTCTGTACTGGTAACTTATTTATTTTTTATTATCTAAGTTTGATTATCCTTTTTTTATTATTATTATTTATTTACATTTTTTTCTATTTTTAATTACAGAACGCTTAAACACAAAGTTCTTTCGCTTGTTCTCGTTTTTGTACTTAAATATAATAATACTTCCTTATGATGCAAATGGGTTAAATAGTTGATCGAGAAACCATTCGTATTTGCTACCGTTTAATATTCGGAAGTTATTTGGGTTTTAAATATTCCGTCGGTAATCGTGAACCAATGCCAGTTCTATTTTCCAGCGTCATTACATTACGCTGAAAATCATAAGAATATTCTCAGCCTCTGCGAATACAACCACGGCGTCTCGTCAATTATTGTTATTCCTATGTGTATACTCTTTGACACTTTGACTGCCATCTGACTCGAATTTGGCTAACGGGGTGGTTAACTATTGGTAGAATTAACTACCCTTCCAAATATCCATTTAGATAAATCACGAGCAGCAGGCACTGAAGCCGAAGTGACTTTAAAATTGTTAATTAAACTTAGAAATGAAAGCCAGTTGGTTTGTTTATTTACAGCGGTAATGATAAATGCCCTGGTCCCTCTTTTCAAGAGACCTAATGGTGATCGCGCGGCCCTGCTGTTCACCTCTGCTTACGGTTTCGTTCTCCTCACGCCTACTCGTTTCCAGCACGTTTTTCCCGAGGTACGAGGTAAACGATCAAAGGCATAATTACCGCTCGAGCTTGCTGCGCGTGCGCGCGCGCGTTATCAGCGAATAAAATGAAGATGAAATGAGAATGAGAGAGAGAGAAAAATCCGCTGCCGTTACTGGCTGGGGTTCAGGCCTCCAGACCAGTCACAGGAGGGCTCCACGTCGTTTCCGGTTTCCCTCGAGTCCGAAGGAATCGCACGCCACCGGGGAGAAGAGATTCCGCGGCTGAATGAAATTAACGCTTCCACCTCGGCGTTCATTTCCTCCGACGCGTCGTTCATCGCACCGAGCTCAATGAGAGAGGAGATTTTTTTTCAATGATGAGAAACTTCCACAGGTCACGCGAGAATTCCAAGGGACGAAGTTTATTTTTATTTGTCGCCTAACAAGGCCCGATTTTCTCCTCGTTACCGTCAATGTAATTTTTATATTTTATCGGAACACGTTACCATTGGGCATCTGACTCGCAACGAATCAAAAAATCATTAGCCTCGATCGTTCATTTATTTACTTCTAAATAATATTCATCGAATACTATTGTAATAACACTATCGTAATAATACCAACGTTTGTTCCACGATCTATTGCGGCCCTTCATTATACAAAATCAGAATATTTTTTTTTACTAAAGGTTCATTCTCGCCGTTTGTATCTCTCCCGCGTTTCTAAAGGGAGCACATACACCGACTGAAGTAGTTACGAAATTCTGCGTGTGATTTAATTTTCAAGTTCCCATATGAGTGAATAATCGCGCCGTAATTAAGCAGCGCTTGTGTTCGACAAGGTATTCGTCCAATTAGCACTCTCTCATTCAATAAAATTCAACGAGAGCGTAAAAGCCCCAATTAAACGCATGGAATTAACGCAATGGAATACTTTAATACGCGTTAATTCGCTATTAAAAAGAGATCCAATAGTTAAATGAGCCTTCTATTCGCAACAACCATTCAACGTTGCTTCGAACGTGCTAAAAATTTAACCAACACTATTTACAGACTTACCGACGAGATTCCGGACAATTCTCAACAGGCAAATAAACGAATGGACACCCTAATTACCACCAAATTTCACTGCGACGAATTTAAAAGTAAACGTCAAACTTTAATCTTTGACACCTCGCAAAGCTTCTTTCACCTTCAACCTCTATCATACAAAAAAAAAAGAAGCAAACAAAGAAACTCGAGAATAATGAGAAATATGTGGTAACATTTCAGATGAACGAGTCGCCGTACCCTCGCAATTATGAAGTCGAAGAAGTACTTCATCTTCAACAAGAAGCTACTCTGAGTACGGACAAGCGAGCATCCTGATTCGGGCCACGGAATTATTTCTCGCTTTTCGGAGGCCTCCACGCGACCCGCTCGCCTCCATCCCATCTCCCGAAGACTCTCGTCTCTTCCAGGAGGAAAAGTCGGGTGTCCCGCGGGCGAGCAGGGACCACTCCACATGCGGAAACGGGGTTGGACGCGATCAGAAAACAACTGGACCCACGTGCCTCGTTCCCGGCGCGGACTAGCGGAGGAGAAGGAAGAGAAGAAGAAGAAGGAGGAGGTGGAGGAGGAGGAGGAGGGGGAGGAGGAAGAGGAGGAGGAGGGGAGGTGGAGGAGGAGGAGGTGGAGGCAGCAGAAGAAAGAAGTGGAGGTGGTGCGCCTTATCGTCCGACATCGTCGCCGTTGTCGCGCTCGAACGTTCAGGTAGTGTGGCGAACCGCGATCGTTGGCCGATCAATCGTCGTCCAGGGTGGTAGAGTGCGAGTGATACCGGGTGGAGAAATAGAGAGAACGGGAGGATAGACGAGGAAGCTCTCTCTTGAAAGAAAGAGAGAGAGAGAGAGAAAGCGAAAGATAGAGGAAGAAGAGAATCGCGCGCTTTTAAAAGCGTGATAGAGGGAGGGTGGAAGAAAGAAGGAAAGGAGCTGAAAGATAAGCGAGCAAAGATTCTCTCTTCGAGGCTTAGAATTGCGCGCGGTCTCTCATCCGGTGTTGTCCATGATACGAGAAGATGAGGACGAGGAAGCTTCTGCTCGTTCTACTGTGCGCGCTCTTGGTGCCGCCAGGTTGGGCACAACAGACGAGATGGTCGAAGGCGGTCCAGCCAGGTGGCAGGCATCAGGACAAGACGGCGAAGGGAAAGTACGATCCGAATTATGGGATCGAGAGGAATGGATGGCGAGAGAGGGAGCAGGAGGATCAAGGAGTGGTGAATGAGTTGGAGAGTTCGAGAGGTCTACCCGCGTACGTGAGGACCAACGGAGAGACAACTGGTGGACCCTACGACCTGGCGTCGGTGGCAGCTTACAGGAACAACAGGGCGATCGACGCCTCCAGGTAAGAATAGAGTGGCATACGCTAATGAAGACCAGAGCGAGGGACATGAAGCTTTTTCAATAGGGGATAGAATCCAGGGGTGATTAGAATGGAACCGCGTCGGATTTGGTTGCATTTGAAGATTTCTGAGTTCTTAGCCTATCGTACTGATTCAAACCGATTCAAAGTGCTCGAAATCCCATCGCTCATTCCCCACCATTTTCACGCGCTTCCATGCCGTTTTCTGCGCCTTCGTAGGACTAGAACTTCAACGGTAGGGATGCTCGCACGCGATGAGGACCCTCTGGGATATTGGGCCAAACTCTCGTTGCCCAGGCAGGCAGTCGTACAAAGTGGGGCCTGGCTTGATTCGGAGAATGAATTTCGTAATGACTCCTTCGAGGAAGGCTAATTTCCTCGACGGTAGTCCAGTAGTCGGTAGCTCTTTCATTCGACATATTCTCTCGCGGTTCGGTTAACGCGAAATGCGAGAAGAAGATCGTCGTCATTGTCTTTCTCTCTCTCCCTCCTTTCTCTTCTCTGTTTCTCTAGAGTTTCGTGAGCATGACCCACGAGAATTTCGTTTGCTTTGGCCACTTCGCAGATCGATGGAGACCACGCCGGGCAAAGCCAATCAGCAGCCGAATCAGTTGTCGAATCATCCGAAGGCGAAGTCGGGCGAGGAGGTGCGCGAGAAGGGACGGAAGTTCAAGAACGTTACGATCGGGGACGGGATCTGCCAGAGTATCGACATCCGAAACAATGTGAACTACTTCAGGATACTCCAGGGCTGCGAGGTGATCGAGGGCTTCCTCCAGATCGTCCTGATCGAGAACAACACCGAGGCTGACTTTCAGAACATCAGTTATCCAGGACTAAGGGAAATCACGGGCTACCTGCTACTCTATCGTGTCAACGGCCTCAAGAGTCTCAGCAATCTCTTTCCGAATCTGGAGGTCATTAGGGGTGATGTCCTCTTCACGGATTACTCTTTTATGGTCTACGAGATGCAAAATTTGCAAGAGGTTAGCATCTCGTTTCGGCCGCGACCGAACGCTTACATTTTAAGCTCTCGTTTTACGTGCAATCGTTTCCTTTGTGATTTTAAGAGTCATCGATCGTTGCACGTTAATTGCCAGAGATAATCGGACTGCGATCGAACCTTGCAGAAACTAAAACTGAGAACAAGGTGAATTACGATCGTGGACCCGCGAGAGCAAAGTTTAACCATGTCCCACAAAATCAAGCACGATTCTCGTCACGTACGATCAATCGTAATCGTCATTCCCACGCCAAATCAAGGCAGGCGGCCCTGTTTGAATGTTTGTTTCAATTCGCTCAAGGGTACCGGTTGACCCGCTGGGTCAAGTGACGTTAATCGGTTAACCAAATTAACCGAGCGTTTAACCCTCACGGACTCTTCCTCTCTCTCTCACCTCTCCCTCTGTTCCCTCTCTCTCTCTCTCTCTCTCTCTTCTCTTCTCGATTTTTCATCTTTCTAATCCACGCTACCGACATCGCAGATCGGCCTGAGGAAGCTGAGCAAGATATCGCGCGGAGGCGTGCGAATCGAGAAGAATCCAGCGCTGTGCTACACCACCACGTTGAATTGGGATGACATCGTGGTAGGCGGTGAGAATTTCATCAAGGACAACAAGAACGAGAGCTCGTGCCCAGGTACGGAGATCGGTTTCTCATTTGGCGCAAATCGGGCCGAATTCGCTTGGCTCCCGTCGCAATTAGGCTCATCTCGCGTATCTAAAAAGACTCGAACGTTTAGCTTCTAGGATTATTATTATCATCGAGTAGAGACCGTTATTGCAAATAGTCGGGAGAGCGCGTTGCCGTTTTAAAATGTATCGTTGCGATTGCCTTTGCCATTCCTTATCGAGCAAATGATAGTAATGTTTATCTCGTCGCCGTGGTCGCCGCCGCCGCCACCGATAAAACGAGTTTCGGCTAGGATGGAAATGCCTTCGCGGCTTCTCGCGCCGCGACCGTCTTAGTCGGGTTAGCAGGCGACTCAAGCGTATCCTCGCGGCAGCGCGCTACTTTGGAGGCACATGATTTTCATGGAGCGTATCTCTCTGCCGTGTGGTCGTCGTCGCCCGCTCTAATGAAAGTGGCGGTGTCGCATTCTTGAACTCCCGTCGAGTCTGGTGATATTCCGTAGGATGTTCTCAGTGCCCCGGGGGCTACTGCTGGACTGCCCAGCATTGCCAGCAAACGGAAAAGCCGAGATGCCATCATCAGTGCCTGGGGGAGTGTTACGGCTCGACCGAGAGCAATTGTTACGTCTGCAAGCACTACAGGCACGAGGGAAAGTGCGTGGAGAGCTGCCCGGAACACCTGTCAGTAATAATTCATCTATTCTCACGTTCTCGTTGCTCTTGGGCTTTGTTATCTATGACAGCCAAATGCGTTTTGCAGGTTCGCCTATCTGTCGAGACGATGCATCACGAAGGACGAGTGTCTCAGATTGAACAAGATCAGAAGGATGGCGCAGTTCGAGGAAGAACAAAGATGGCGCCCCTTCAACGGTACCTGCCTCACCCAATGTCCAGACGGATACGAGGATGAGAATAATGTGAGTGGTAGAACTTAACGATGCCGATGCGATAGAAATTTTATTGATTTATCGATTTATCGGTTACCCTATTCCGTTCCGTTTCAGATGACGAGCTGCCGACTGTGTAAGGGTCGCTGCCGCAAGATAGTAAAGGGTGCTATTATACGTCACATATCGGACGCTCAAAGCTTTCGCGGCACGACGGTAGTGAACGGTGCGCTAGAGTTTCAAATCAGAAATGGAAATCCAAACATCATGAACGAATTGACCGATGCCTTCGGATTGATCGAAGAAATTACCGAATACGTGAAGGTCACTCATTCCTTCCCTATAACCTCATTGGGATTCTTCAAGAAGCTAAGAATAATTAAGGGAGAAAAGTTAGACATAAACAATGCTAGTCTCGTCGTAATGGACAATCCTAATCTCTCGAGTTTATTTCCCTCATCTCAGCAACTCAAGATAGAGAACGGTAGACTATTTTTTCATTATAATCCTAAGCTTTGCCTCTCTAAGATCGAACAGCTTGGAAAGATGGTTGGCATCACGAATTTCACCGATCTGGAAGTGCAACCGCAATCTAATGGCGAGAAGGTAGCATGTAACATTGTAAATATAAATATTACCGTTAAGGAGAAGGGATCTGATTTTGTCAATTTGATTTGGGGTAGTTATGAGCCACCACCAGGACAAAGATTACTCAGTTACCTTTTAAACTATATCGAGACGGAGAACGAGAATATAACTTACGAAGCGAATGCCTGCGGTAATAATACCTGGCAAATTGTTGACGTCGACATACCCAGCTCGAACTCATCGTCGGGTACAATTACCAAAAATATCACCGACTTGAAGCCTTACACGCAGTATGCGGTTTACGTGAAGACCTTTACCTCCAGAAACGAGAACTCGTTCACGAGTCCGGTCGGACAGTCGGAAATTATTTTTCTCCGTACCAAGAGTGACGTACCATCCTTTCCCCTAAACGTGGTCTCCACCGCTTTGAGCGACACGGAGATTCTCGTAAAGTGGGATCCACCCGAGTATTCAAACGGACCCATAGGATACTACCTGATCGCCGGTTTCATAAGGCCGGACGACATACAATTCCTATCGTCCCGCAATTACTGCGAAGAAGGTTTAGTCAACGAACCCGACATGGACGAAGTCCAAGAGATGACCGTGAAAACACCGGTCATTAATCCAGCTTCGTGCTGCTCGAAAGACGCTAACGCGAAGGCCACCACATCGAAGAAGTTCCAGATATTCTGTCACGAGAATATAACCATAAGTCACTTAGCACCTGGATGGAAGGATTACTGCGTATTTAATAGATATAACTCCGTAGAGAACGAATTTTACGATCTAACCAATACTCTGTCGTCTCAAGCCACGGACAAGCAAGCATCCGTACCTTACGCCCCGAAGCACCTCAACGACCAGTCGTCCTTCTTATTCAACGTAAGCGCTAGCAACAACTCCTATGTGCTGAAGAAGTTGCGCCATTACTCTGTCTACACTACATCCATCGTCGCTTGCGGAGTCAAGTTGAAGAGTAATGTTCAAATGTGCTCGTCGGTTCAGTACACCAGTACTAGAACGAAGAAGCGAGAGAGGGCCGACGACGTTCACAACGTGAAGGTCCACGTCACCGATAATTCCATCGTAGAAGTTTCCTGGGATCCGGCCAAGGATCCTAACGCCCTCACAGTCGCACACGACATAGAGTACACGAATCTGGACGTGAAAGACGCAAAGAAGAGCACGGACTGTCTTCCGTATACGATACGACGTGACAGACGTAACAGTCACAACATTCAAAACTTAACTCCAGGAAAGTACAGTCTAAGAGTCCGCTCCATGTCCCTGGCAGGAGACGGTGCATTCTCAGAGATGGTTTACTTCTCCGTAGGCACGAGTTACGACAATTCCATTATTATAATAACCGGAGTTACCCTGGTCGGGCTTGGGATGACTTTACTCATAGCATACATGTTCTACAAGAATCACCAAAAGAAGAAGAAGCAGGAGAGACTAATAGCTAGCGTAAATCCAGACTACATAGAGACTAAGTATATCATAGACAGTTGGGAGGTGCCCAGGGAGAACGTTGAGATCCTCGAGGAGCTCGGACTGGGTAACTTCGGCATGGTGTATCGCGGCGGTCTCGACAACAATGTCCAAGTGGCCATAAAAACAATCTCCGATACGGCCAACGAGAGGGAGAAGAACGAGTTCCTGAACGAGGCGTCGGTCATGAAGAACTTTTCCACCTTCCACATTATCAAACTGCTGGGAGTGGTCTCCATAGGCAATCCTCCGTTCGTGATCATGGAGCTGATGGAGAACGGCGATCTGAAGACCTACCTGCGTACCATTCGGGACACGCATCTGGTGCCGAACGCCTCTAGGGTGATAAGAATGGCCGCCGAGATAGCGGACGGCATGGCCTACCTTGAATCCAAGAAATTCGTCCATCGCGACCTAGCCGCCCGTAACTGCATGGTCTCCAAGGACCTGGTCTGCAAGATCGGCGACTTCGGCATGGCCAGGGACATCTACGAGACCGACTACTACAAGATCGGTAAAAAGGGTCTCCTACCGATCAGATGGATGGCACCTGAGAATCTCTCCGACGGAGTCTTCACGTCCGACTCCGATGTCTGGTCCTTCGGTGTTGTCCTCTATGAAATTCTAACTTTAGCCGAGATACCCTACCAAGGCTTCTCCAACGAGCAGGTACTAAACTACGTTCTACACAAGGGCGTACTAAACATACCGAGAAGCTGTCCGGAGAACATTCACAATATCATGGAGAAGTGCTTCAAGTGGAAGCCGAACGATCGTCCGACCTTCATGGAGATCGTGGCCGAGCTGGAGCCGTTCTTAGGTCAGGACTTTTGCGAGAAGTCGTTCTACCACTCGCAAGAGGGCGTGGAGATTCGCAGCCTGGGTATCAAAAAGGTCTATCATCACGCCGCGCCCATAAGATTCCACTGGGGTAACGAGACCGCCAGGTGGGTCCGGGAGTTCGAGGACAACGTCACGCTCCTGGACCAGACCAAGGCTGGCACCAGTAGAGGTCGCATCTTCAGGAACGGCTGTCAGCACTTCGGCAACGTCAGCAACTTCGAGGACGTTCCCTTGGATCGATAGAGGTCATAACGGTCTCCGAGTGAGTATCAGCTCACCGTGTAAACTCTCTACCAGAATCCAAGGAGGTACCGACGAGCATTAAACGTACAAACAATACTCAGGGCAATATGCAAAGGGGTATTTCGCGGAAGTACACGTAAACGTTACCACAAGCCGATCCAGGATCAGGATCGCGATCACAGACTCTTTTTGGTTCTTCTACTCTACGAGAGGAACCTCGTCGATCTTGGACACCGCCGCCTCGGACCCTACTTTCGAGAAAACACTTGGGTTGCGGAAACCTCCTGGAAGAAGTGCATGCAATGTTCCAAGGTCGAACGCAAGCCGAAGGTGGACGATGGAATCAGTCTTTCTCGAGACAACGGGGAACGCCCCCATCGGAACGCCCTCGGAGATCGTAGATCTTAAAAAACGCAGTCATATCGTTTTTACCAGCCGTGGGTAGAGGGTTTTCACCAACCCCCTCCCAGAGGTTCGTATCTCACCTCCGTACTCACACACCTTTCCTCAAGCGCAACCAAAAGCTTACAAGAGCCACTTAAGAGAAAAGCCTTTCCGCCATGCGAGTCGCGCCGACCCATTCATTCCTCGAAAGGATTAATTTATTTCTTTCCTCGTTCCTAGCCGCCTAGTGCGGAGAGAGGATCCTCGGCGCTCAGGCGTTCCACACTATTTAGCCTAAGGTCTCGAACGACGACGAACGTTCTACACCTGAGACCGTAACGTACGAGGTCTCTCCGAAACGAACGCGGTCCCAGGACGTTCGCTATACATCAGAGTTCCTTGACGCATACGTGCACTTCGGTGAAAAGAAGCGCACGATGTAATATCAGGGTTGTAAATAATTCGCCTAGCGGGCTTAAGTTATATACATACATATAAATATGAATATACGTGTGTATAGAGAAGAGGTGGTGGAAGAGGAGTAGGAAGTATAGAAGTTTAGGAATGGAAGAGAAGTGTAGGATGAAGCCATGAGACCAACGACGAAATGCAATATGTGGGCGCAACTAGTCGGCGCGCCAAGTTCAAAGAAATACGGCAAAGACGAAACTTCATACGGATCGCAGGGCCGCGAGAGAAAATTCTCTCTTCGTTGTAAATCATAGAACCACTGGCCTCTAAGAAAAACGTAGGAATTTTAGGTCTCTTTCTCTTTCTCTTTCTTGCTCCGTCACTCGCAACGCTCACTCACCCTCGATCAATCGATAAGTAAATCAATCGATCTTTCTATTTAGCCTATACCAACGGAAGAAGTGCAAAGACAGGTTTTAGAGAGCACCTGCGAGTGGAATACGGGACAAAATTACCGGAGAACGCGGGAGAAAAACACACGCAGGACTCCACTGGCAGGTGCCACCTTACCGTTAGTAAACTATCACGTAGAGATCGGTAAGCAAAAAACAAAATCTTTCATTCGCGCGCGAATCTTTTCTCCTCCGAAGGATCTGGCAATAATAATAATAATATAATAATAATCATCATAATAATAGTGATAATCCTAATAATAATGATAGTGCGCGCAATCATTCGCAATAAGTAGATCAAAGAAACGAATGTCCACCTTCCGTAGACACGAGAGGCCTATCCAACCGATCGAAGGGACGAAGGCCTATTTTAGCCATAGCTTACAGTTAGTTTTGCCTCGAAAATCGTGAGATTAGAAAGGAAATGAAGGCGACGAGGGGGAGGAGGAAAGACGTCACGCGCGAATTTCAAAAGCTGCGCAAGATGATGCGATACGATTGAACGGTGCACTTTTCATTCTCATTCCGCAAATGATCGCAGAGACTTATCGCATCGTCGACTCGCTTCGATCGATCCGCTAACAGAATTTAATTTAACGTAAGTCGAGAGGCGGCAATTCTGAACCGCGGGCCGACGAACTTAGTGTCACGTGACGGGATGAATCTCTCGTCCGTGTATTTTAACTCGTTAAAATAAGAAGTCTCTACTATATAAATTAGAATAGCAAAACACGCGCGCACGCGCCAGGGGGCGCGCCGTTAATTTCAATACTTGAATCGTTCGGATTTTCTCGAGGGTTCGTTGAAAAGAAAGGATAGAGAAAAAATGCATCAACCGCCGACAGATCTTGCTCGTCAACGACGAATTCTTAATCTTCGAGTAGCTCGATTTACGAACGATTTAACTTAAGAAAACTGGAAAGGAAATTAATGTCTGCCCAAAAGCGAAAGGCGCCGTACCACGCTCGAGAGCGTGTCATCAATTTGCATTTTCAAATCGTTGGAATTTTTCGACCGACTTCTTCGAGTCAAACGAAAAAGAGAAAATTCGTCGAACACCGACCAAGGCGAACGACGGGGTTCTAGTTTTTGAATTGCTCGAATTTCGAACGATTGGACTTGAGGAGAAGAGAAAGAAATGCGAATTAACGACCGCTGGAGAGAAAAAGGCGCGAGTAAAATCGCAAATCTACCGAGAGATAGAAGAGATTATTTTTCAATATGTCGTCGTCCCATCGTGCAACTGACCACCACTATCTCTCCTCGTTTGTTCTCGGAAACTTCCGGGCGAACCTACACTTCCGCCTGCACCTACGCGATCAGTTCCAACTTTTAATTTTACTTTCACTTTCCTCTCATCTCTTACTTCCGTTTAGTTGAACACTTTTTATTATAATCATCCATCCAACTTATCATCTCGATCACTTCAATGTTCCTGTGCTGCCGCGTTTTTTTGCAAATCAACCGCACGCTCATCTACTTTATTTTTCCGTTTCGTCGGTCTTGTCCTTCTTTCATTGTTCTATTTTCTTTTATATCTCACCGTGTCGCTACTACGCGCACACCAACATCCACACACGCGTCAATCGTGGTTCCTACTACTTAATTCGAGTTAACGAGATGCGATCTCGTCGAGTGCTATCCCCGCTCGAACTTAAGAGCGAATTTAAACTCTTTCACTTTCAACGGTTATCTCGATTCTTCGACAAACATCTTACACTTCCAAAAGCAACCGGTGAACAGAGTAGAGAACCGATCTTTACTTTCGTCGAGTCGAACCTAATGTAAATATCCCGACTTTCGTGTCTCGCGTTCACAGAAGATAAACCGTTGGTGATAATCGTCGAAGTTGGAAGGTTGTAAATTCGGCTTTATTAACCCTTTAACTGTTTAATTATGTTTCGAAAAACCTTTTCTACGTGCTTAATTGTTTCTCAGTGAAGCCCATTGATTTTTATTTGCCCTTCTTCGGGGAAAAAAATTACAGTTGTTTCGTTGAATGATAATACGAATGTAATTTTTTTTCTATCTTTAAGTCGAGCGTATACCAACGTTATACGAAAAATTGTCGTTTCAGCATGACGAGTATACTCGACGTAAACAGTTAAAGGGTTAATAAATTCGAGCGTTCTCGAACTTCGATTCTATCGACGGAGGGTCATCGCGAGACGAGATCGGATGCAACGCCTAGTCAGAGTCGCCACTCCTTTCGCTTAGGAGCCACTACACGCGTTCAACCTGTTTGATCAAACCCTCTCGTCTAAGCGTCTGATCGAACCGCCTGAATGGCCCAAATGGTGGTCCGAGACGCGTGAGAGGAGACGATTGACCTGCACCAAAACTTACAATTAGATATTTTACGAGCATACACGAATACATACTTAGGATAGGAACGTTTCAAACCTTGGACAGGGTGTTTGAGCAGGCGGTTTGTTCGAGTGGTTTCCTTCGACGCTACGCTCAAATTGGTTTGATCGGACTGTTCGAACCAGCCAGTCTGATCAAAAAATTTGAACGTACGTTTACAGCGGCCCTTAAGCAAAAGAGCGTGCGCTGTTAATAGTTGCGAAGTATCGCCGTGAAGACTAATTCCAAATGCCATTCCGAGCTTGTACTTTTCTTTTCTCCCGCGTTTGGTTTTTTTTCTTTCTTTCTTTCTTTCTTCGTTTTTCAAACAGGCCTATCGGAAGCTAAGCCTGAAAGAGAAGAAATAAAGAACAATTATCCGTTCGTAGAACCCACACTACGATCGGCGCACGCGCACTCGCCGCCGCGGGTGATCGAACGACAATTATCGTCGTAATTAGCTTACGTAAAACACGTGTTTACTGCTCGTTCAGTCTCGCATTTGACAAATGTGCGACGCGCACGCGCGCTAATACGTATCGGCAAATCGTTTCGTTTCAATGGCGCCTAGCGAATACACGAGAATATCATTGAACCTATTATTTATAATCACGCCTTGCACATTCGAATGCCATTTTGTTTTTCGTCTCTCTCGTAGGGATAGTATCTGTGTTCAAATTGGAGATGATCAGTTTCCAGAGGAAAGATCAACAAGTATACTACGATCAAATTTAACCAAGTAAGATAATGAAACCGCGAACTTGACGAGAGTCCGCATTGTATACGATGCACATTTACTCGGATTGCATTTGGATCTTCCATTAAAATGAGAATCCGCGAGCGTGCAATGAAAGAAGAGGGGGGGGGGGGAAAAAATAGAAAAAGAAAAAACCATAGACTTATACTCGTAGACCGCGCGTGCTGTGAGAAGCGTTGAAGACAACATGAAACGAGAGCGCAATACTGGGAGTGAGCCTGTCTCTGTCTAACAGGAGCGTTGGTGGGGCGAATAAGAAAAAAAAAGGAGAAGAACATACGTTTACGCGTATAAACGTTTAAACGTATATGAACGTATACTTTCGTTTAAACGTTGCTCTTCTCCTTTTTTCCTTATTACCCCCACCAACGCTCCTATTAGACAGAAACGGCTCACTCCCAGTATTGCTCTCTCGTTTGATGTTGTCTTCAACGCTTCTCACAGAACGCTCGGTCTATGAGTATAAGTCTATGGAAAAAACGAAGGAGAGAGAGAGAGAAAATCTTTGCCGCGACATACGAGGAAACGAACTTGGGGAGGGGGGGAGAGAAAAAAACAGTAAAAGAAAGGAGAAAATCAGTCTTAGCTGCTCACACTTTACTTCGTCGTCTCCTGAACGCATGCGCGAGAAGCACCATGCCTTGACGACCTGTAAATAAAGTACCGAAGGATCGCATACACTCTCGTAGACTCTAGGATCGATTTTAAAGAATTAAACTAACCCCCGCGCCTTTTGAACTTCTTATCCTAATCTTACCGTCTTAAGTGCCTTAAGGCAGAATATCGACTCGCTCGTTCGCTCTCCGCGAATCGCTCGCGTGGAGCGTTCGAGGAGGAAGAGAGAAAGGGAAAAGGAAAAAGGTGGAGGGTGAGAATGGAAGAAATTTTAATAGAAGAAACTAAGCGGGATGGTGTGGAATGGAAACAGGGAAAAACAAATACGGGTTTTCGTCGAAGGAATGACCACCCGTGCCGCCGGTATCAAACTGGAATCTCGATTTTCGATTTTCGATTGCGGGTACGCGTAATTAACATGTTCCGTGCCGCGTCGTTTTTGCTCAACTTTTCGTTCGGCCCACTTGATGTTCCGACTAAGCATTGATATATTATCACGCAATATTTCATCACGTCGTCGATTCACAAGTAATTGGCCTGCCCAGAGTAGGTAGCACATCGTGTACCATCCGTGGTTAGATTTAATAGTGTAAGGTTGCCCGAATCGTACCTTTTAAATATTAGGCGTAATATCACGCCAACTGCGCTTCTTCCGAGAAAACGTGTTGCTCCCTAATTAACCACATTCTTTCACACTGTGTTCATCTCTCGTGGATACCGTGGAAAGGAAACCTCTCAGCGAGAGAGAGAGGGAGAGAGAGGTAGGGAAAGAGATCCTACGATTTGTACCTATTCTTTCTTAGGTGATACCGACTTGCGCAACCTTACACACTACGTACTCTTTTGGCACGAATACATTCTAGAGTCTTAAATTTCTTATAAAATATACGTTTTTAGCGCATTTAAAGAAATATTCTAGCACGTACCACCGGTGGTACCAGCGGCACGGAACGCGTTAAGGAACGAATTCTTTCGATCACTCGCTCGTACTTAAAGAGACACTGTTTCTCTCTATCTCTCTTTCTCTCCGTTTCTCGGAGAAAGGAGAAGAAAATTACATCTCGCATCACTCTCCTCGCCCCCCCCCCTCTCTTTCTCTCGCTCTCTCTTTCTCTTTCTCCGTTTCTCGCCAAGCCCCTCTCCCTTCGCACGTTACGAATTTCTCAAAATAGTCGCCAACCCCGTCGCATTAATATATGGAAAACTATCGTGTACATATGCATATTACCTATACATATATACATATACATACAGACATAAAATATATATATCTCTATATTTATATTATATTATTACGGGATTATATATTGTAATTGATATGGTAAGAGAACGCCTCGATCGTGAGCGTGAACCGCAAGTTATACCGGGTTATATTTGTGAAGCGTTAATTTATATATATCATGGAACAACAGCGGTTTTCAAATGTTTAATATCGGCGAAACATTCCCAGTGGTTTTTCTTTTCGTTTTCTTTTTTGGGGTGGGGAGGTTTCCCTTTGTTTTCTTTTCTTACCTCGTCCCCTCCCCCCTTTTTTTTTCTTTTCCTTTAGCGAGGCGAATTTATTGATTCGCATTTCGTTGTTCAATCTATCCTATCGAATTTACCCCTCGTATATTATTGTAAGAGATATTTATGAGAATTATTTTATCGCGGAATCGTATTTACACGTATTTAAATTCATACGAGCTATTTAAATTGTAAAACTAGCACGTTATAGTTAAGTAACGATAAAAAATAAGAAGAGGAAGAAAGTGTCCGGCGTTTCGCCTAACGTAGTTTGGGAACCGCTGGTTTATACCATAGAAAGTACATAAGGAGTCTTAAGCGGAGAATCGATTATAATCGAATAATTTTTAGTTTAGCCCTCCCCTACCGCGCGCGTATAGAGAAGCTAAATATTTATTGAAAGAAGCGAGAAACCTCCTCTCCTTGAGCTTCGCCGCGTCACTGCGTTGTCGCAGACTCGTTTATTGAGCTGCGTCCAATCCATGTACAGCACGATGCTACACTTTAATTCTATACGAGTAATTTAATCGATAATCGAGGATAGTTATTTAAGCGCGAACCAACTGTTATTCCGTTAGAATGGAACGAATGTTATTTAACCGCGTGTTCTCCACCGTTCGATTCTTCGAGGGCCAGGGCTCCGCCAACGTTTGCGCATCCCAAAATAATTTCAACAAGCTTATTTATTTTCATTTAGACTCGACACCGTAGCTTCATCGTCATTTGAAAGAAATCAAGATTTTCAATTCGGTTTCTCCGGAATTATATTCGCAAGGTTGGAAGGGACGAGAGAGCCCGATCCGTCCTCACTTTGTTCAACACAGGCACCTGATAATTATTTGATTTTTGCTCACTTTTTCTCTCTCTCTCTCTCTCTCTCTCTCTCTCTCTCTTTCTTTCTCTCTTGCCTTCTCTCGTGCGCGTTTTCTTCACGAAAGAGAAAGGAACCGCCTTCTCGCGTCCCTCTCGAGCCCCCCCGGTGTCCTCGATGTGTCGAACCTCGGAATTCACGCGTCTCGACAAAGAGAGCAAGAGAGCACCCCCCATTCGCCCGGACTCACTCACGATTCTGGTTACGGTACTGACAAGCGCGATTACGCGCCAACGATCCAATGGACTGATAATGAAGACTTAGTTTTAAATTAGGGCCACGGAGCATCTCACACGGCTTCCTCGTTTAAATCGGCGGATCATTAATAATAATTAATTAACGAGATATATTTAATTTAATATTTGTTCGAGCCAAGCGCTCGCGTCCCCAGGAGCGGGACAGCGCGCGATCTTAGGTAAAGGAAAATCGTTGTAAAGTCCTAACGTCGTAAGTAGATTTAAGGAAAATCCATCGTCGCGAGTTGTTATTGTAAAGAAAAAAGGAAACCACTTGGCGTACGAGGAGATCGCCCGAGGACCGAGACCATTCACCTTTCCTATTTACTTCAGCCGAATTCTATCTCTTTTTTCTCGCATCCTCGACGATCTTCCTCGGTTCTTCTCTTCCGCCACGATCGGAGGATCGAAGATTCGCGATGGAGAGAAGTCGCGCACGCAGGACGTCGTCGAAATATTTTCGTGGAGTTTGCCGACGTTACTTATTCGATGCGACGAGAAGAAGAGAAGTCCACGCATTCATTCGAGTGAAAAATTATAGCATTCGATCGTCTCGCCTGCGCGCCATTCTCCTCGCTCAATTGCAGATTCTCCTTGTTCGTTTATTTTCTAGACAGATAGATAGTTAATTAGATTTAGACGATTAATCGCTCGATCGCTCGTAGGGAGATCCATTCGTGACAGAAACGACAGAGGATCAGAGGCAGTAGGAACGTGTCACGCTCTTTCCTCGATAAGAAAAATTCGATCGAGGTGGTGGTGGAACGAAACGTTTACAAAATCGTTCTTTTTTTCTCTCCTTTTTAATTCATACAGAGTCCTTTCTACCTTTTGTTCGTTCGTCTTCGAATCCTTCCCGATGAATCGTGAGAATGAAAAACAACAAATCACAATTTTTTTACGTTGCGCATTCTGCTCATTCAGTTTTTGCGATCGGTTTTAGAGAATCGTAAGGATGAGAGAAATCGTGGAGGCGAAATTTATTCGGAAGGGAAATATTTCAGTTACGATTCAAAGATCGACGGTATCGAAGAATTCTCGAACGACCACTGGGCGAATATTATCGAGGAGAGCAAAAATCGAGAAACCTCCCTCCTTCATCCTCCCTCACCTACCCCCGCATCCATACCACCCCCACCCCCACCCCTAGAGAAACATTATAATTCCTAATCAAAAAAATCCTGCCATACCGTGTCTTCCAAGACAGAGACTATGAACGTTATATCTCCTAAGCTAGCGTAATATTTATGTACCTATAATCGGTAAGATTAAATTATTAATGTATTCGTAAGAAAAGAGACGGGAAAACGTGTATGTGTGAATATTTGTGTACATGCGTGTGCGCGTGTTGTTGTGGAAAGCGAGATAATTAGCGATTGCGTGAATGTCGAGTGTACGTGTGTGCGCGCAAGTGAAAAGGTAATGAGCGTAGTGTCTCTCTCGTTCGGAGAAAATTTTAGCGCGTCTAACTCGTTAACATTCTGTAAGATATAATTTAGTGACTAGACTATCTCATCCGGAGGATCCACCAGGAGGTGGCGACTGCTCGCACGAGACTCGGCGACTCGTTTCTATTTATCGATTGGCAAAAAGAAAAATTCGTCTCGAACTTTATTTCCACTTTTCGCGATCTCCTTTTCTCTCGCTCCCTCTCTCTCTCCCTCTCTTTCTCTCGGTGAATAGAGAGCGGAAAGTGAGAAGAGATGGACCGCGAAGAGGCAAAAAATATTTACGAAGAAATTTTAATCGAGACTTTTATCTCGATCGAGTCGTCCGTTCTCGAGATCGCGATCTCTCGCGACCCCCTCCCAGTGTTCCTCCCCCTCCTCGCCGAGTTCTCTGTATGCACAAATGTACATACCAACATTGCACTAATTTAGTATTGCCGCTGAGTATTACAACTAGTCACATAAGCCAAAAGTTTGTTACTCTCGCAGAAGTTTTCTTTTTTTTCAGTTTTGTAATAAAGGAAGATTGAACGAACGAACGAAGGAGGTATATAGATTATTTGAGTGGTATATTTGGCGTATGAAACTGAAGTACTTGCAAAATGCTCACCGACTGGAGAACAAGTTGCCAAAGGGAATGTAGGGTTATTCGTTTGTAAATGTCATCGCTCGTTTGCAATTTTTCTGCGATAAAGTTTCATGTCGTACGTTTTCTTCGCGAAAAAATATCAAGGTAGCATTATGCCGATCTAAGGAAGTACCGTTTCAATGCTAATACGCCATTGGATTCTACCACGCACTTCCTCCTTTCCATTCACCTTTTCTTTCCTTCAATTTCTGTTTTTCTTTTTTTGTTTTATTTCGTCGATTGCTCCTTTCCGTCGTTCCACTTTTTACTCAGTTTTGTAATAACGAAGCATCGAACGAAAGAACGAAGGACACGTATATGTACATGTAGATTATTCTCCCAGTGGAGAATCGCTAAAAAGGAAAAGTACAAAAACGCTCGCTAATCGAGAAAAGGTTTGCTTAAAATTGTATTGAATTGTAAATTATATTGTAATTATTCTGTACAAGAATTTGAATTCTATTCTTCTTTAACCTCTTCAGGGACGAATTTATTTAAGCTGGAATCAAGTCGGCAGCGATTGTTAATTTATTCACTTGCAATGGCGATTCGTCGACAACGTTAACAATCATCGGAGAACAGGGCAAGAATGGAAAATTTTGCGGAAAGAATAATACCCACGCGTGTTACGATAGAAAAGATATAGTTCAACGAGAAACTAAATGTCCACATACGTGGCCAAGGGCGTGAAGAGGTTAAGAAAATAACTCGAGTTTGGATTCTATCAAGACAAAGAGGTACAGTTTCGACGGTATTGCGGCATTGAATTCTCCTACGTACCTCTACCTTCTTTTCTTTATTTCCTTGATACTCTGTCAGGGTTAATCGACAAGGGATAAAAGAAGAGCCACGTGCGGCGCAGGCGGACGGATACGTCGAAAGTCGAGATTTTCCTTTATTTCCGAACATTGCTAACGCAATGACTGCGTTATGGATGGTTGCGTTCCAGTTAACGTCTGCAAGTCCGTTCCACATAACGACCGCGGTCGAAACGTCATGGATGACGTCATTAATCGCGACTGCGTTGAGCTCACGACGCTGATGTTTTATACATGGGTCAGCGTGAGAGCTTGTATCAATATTAATAATTCGAATCGAGCATGTGATTTCAAATAAAACGCAACACTAATAAATGATCACTAACCTAAAATGGCTTTTAAATTCATAATTCATATAACGGCCAACAACGTCGGCGTAATTTGTAATGCGCGGACGAAGTTTACACTTTTTTCTCTCTATCAACTCTGGTTCCCAATCTACGTCCAAACCCGATGAGCTTTCAGACACATAATTTCTTCGACGCATTAGCAAGGTATAAACCACAGTGGCGTCCATGTTTGTTATCATCCGCAATTCGTTCCACTACAATTGAGAGTCCGCGATGTTTGTGGATGTTTGCAACTAGTGAACCGGGAAATTCGCGGTCAATATGTGTGAGCGATACGGACGTTAACTGGAACGCACCCGATAAATGCACCGGAGAGAACAAAAAAAAAGAATATATCATCGTCCCTGAGCCACATAGGAACACGATTTAAACTTAAGGCCTGGTTACACAATACGAGTTGCTGTACCTGACAGTGGACATCTACTGCACCTGTGTACTCGCATGACAGTAGCTCGACTCGCCTCGCCCGGTCACACAAGTGCAATACATGGTGCGAGCTAGCATCCGAGCTGGTCTAGTCAGTTATTGCAGTGCAGCTACTCGCACTGTGTGACAGCATCATACGAGTTACCGTCATATGCGAGTCGGTCGGTAGCTCGCATCCGAGTTACTACAACATTTTTTGTTTTTACTCGTCTCTCGCCTTCCTGCACCATGCCACAAGCAGCAGCTCGCATGCCACTCGGACGTCAATTTGCACGGTATTGTGAAATGATCGGTAGCTCGTACCGCTTTTATTACGGTATGAACTGCGATCAGTCGTATATTTTGCGACAACATTGCACGAATGCGAATACACACGTGCAGTAGCTGTCTAATTTCACGCCAGCAACTCGCACTTGTGTGACCGGGCCTCAAAATTGATCACAGTTCACACCGTAATAAAAGCGGTACGAGCTACTGGGTATGTTTTCCCGAACCTCCGCTTAGCTAAGCGCAGGTAAGCGGCTAACGTTTGCTACGCAAAATTTGGCTGGACAGAAGCGCTTGAAGTTAGTTATAACCAGCCAATACCTTGAAGCGCTAAGCGGAAACCGCTACCAAACGAGCGACTGCTTAGCTAGCGAAGGTTCGGCAAAACATACCCACTGTCATTTCACAATATCGTGCAAATTGACGTCCGAGTCACATGCGAGCTGCTGCTTGTGGCGTGGTGGGGCAAGACGAGAGGAGAGTAAAAGCAAAAAATGTTATAGTAACAAATGTTGTAGTAACTCGGATGCAAGCTACTGACCGACTCGCATATGACGATAACTCGTATGATGCGGTCACACGGTGCGAGTAGCTGCACTGCAATAACTGACTAGACCAGCTCGGATGCTAGCTCGCACTGTGTAACCAGACCTTTAATTGTCTCGACGTATGTAATCGCGTATCTCTCTTCGCGGAGATAACTACCTTGTTTACGTTTTCATCGCGAATGATCGATGCGCGTAAATCGGAGACAATTTTCAACGAAATGGAAAAATCAACGTTTCACGATCGCGTCCCTCGAAGGTGAACCCAGTCGACAACCTTTGTGATCAATTAACAGTCAATGGAAAATTCTTCGTTGGCTTAATGACTTATAATACACCATCTATCGTTTCGCAAGAGTTTTCTAAGGTCAACAATCAATCGATCAAACCAAAGCATTTCGTAATTAATTTGAACCGTGAATAATGATAAATGACAATTAGTGGCCTGCCGGAACCTCGCTTTAAATCACACATGCCACCAAATAATTAATGATCTTGAAAGATTTATGCAAGCCACCGAATACGTATCCTTGGACGAATCCTCAAAAATGTGCAACTTTTTCATTTTCAAGCTTTCGATACGAAGAAACAAATACAATTTGATTCGGCACACGATCGGTCGCGCAGGTCCATCGTGCGATACGATGATTCGCGCGATCTTCCGTTCTCCAGAATCCCTTCGAGATCGCATTCCTAGGTACGGCACCACCCGACGTTTAAAAGGTAATCGAGAGAAAAAGTGAAAATGGTCATACAATTTTCTTTTTCACGAACTCGTTTACCGGATAAATGTCGAATAACGATGCTAGGCAGGCGACACGCTCCACGCGAAGCGGGTGCAAGCGTCCCGTAGAAGGAAACGAATTTCTTGCTACTGAGTCCTCGAACTTCGCTTCCTCGTCTAATTGTAAGATTCCAAGCGCTAAGAGTGCAACGTAATTGTCACGTGTCGCGAGCAAGAAATCCATCGGTGCGTGATTAAGTTTCCTGCAGGTAGAGCAGGTGCTAGTGCGCGCGAACTCTTCCGCGACGACGGTCGATCTCGAAGGAGATCTCGTTCGCGCGTTTCGTAACAAAGGATTTGGAAAAGGCATTCCTTGTTTTTCGTAGAGAACGATTCGTCGATGGAAGAAATAATGACGCTGCCGCGATCCAGGACACTCGAGCGTCGATGATTTATTTTGGATCAAATCATTCGCACGAATTGCCAGGGCGGACGGAATTCGCGGGAGCTGTGCCTGACGGAGAGACGAATAAAATATCATTGCTAAATTACGCCAGCTGGATTGAGAGTCACTGGATAAGGTTCGCGTTACAAAACCACGTTGCATAGTTTCACGCATGGCGGGGCAGGGTCAAAACATCAATCGCCGTTCCGCCGCCCCCATTCCTCACACGCCCCCGCCAGTCTCTCTTTCTCTCGTCCGACACGGAGAATTATCGTAAAAACGTCGTCTTCTCGTGTCGATCGTCCTCCGCTTAATCAAGTTCGTATCGACGATTTAACAGGACCGGAAGCAGCTTGCGCTCAATCGAGTCCGCGCGCGCAAATTCCATCCCACGCCGGCAAACAGGTGAGTCAGTCGGGCACTATATCGAATCATGAATGAGAATTACCTAAGGAGTTATTTCGATATCGTACGATCTCGCGAGAAAACGTTTTTCACGCTGTCAACGGCATAGTGAAAGGAGCTAATCGCATAAAGTTAATCTATTATGTTTCTGATAGTAATTATTAACACGAATGCATTTAATATTGTACTTTGATATTCGAGGCCTGTCTAAATATGATAGAATTTTTACATTTTCGCTGAGTGAAAGGGGAACGAAATGTTTAAGAAAAGAGTATCCGGCAAATCGTGATTTAGATTATTACGAATGTAAAATGCGCGCAAGCACGTAAAGGAAAACGTTATCAATTGTACGCTCTTATGACGATTATGTACAAAGTACAATATACATCCAGTACTGTATACAGCACACTCTGGCAAGGCAAAGCCTCGGATGTTGGATCAAAACAGTTTGTTTTTATCGGCCAATCTACAGTGGCCTACCTCCCCGATAAATTTCACTACGCTTTCGCGTTGGTGGCGGGGGCTACGGCGATTGTGCAAGCGGAACCCACTGATCGTGTGAACATCGTTGTGAGGTAGAATGACCGATTAGATAGCATTCCCAGAGAATATTTTCAATTAGGTGATGAACGAGAGTCGTTACTCGCAGACTTGACACGTTCATCTGGAACTGAGGCAGTTGAACTTCAATAGAGCTACGGGGAAAATTAATTTGCTGCAGAATCGGTCGGTACCATTATACAATCCTATTGGCCACCGCCTATTTAAATACTCGACAAAGAGAAACCGCAGTTGAGAAACAATGCTGAGAAAGAAAACTCATATCCTCCTTGGCCTCTGGTACCTTCTCGGCCTGCTGAATATCGTTCTAGGTATTCCAACGAGGACGTTGTGCTCGGACACAGGCGATCGTAAGTCTTTAAAACATATCGTTACAATGGAACGTCATAAAAGAAAAGCTGTCACACGCTAATCTCCTTTCCAATCTCTACCAGCGTTCCAAAATGCCCACGTCAACCTGATCGTCTCGCCTCTAATGTCACACGGGTCGATACGCGAGCTCGAGATCTATTGGAACCACGTCAATTATCAAGCCGGCGACGTAATCGGCCTTTACACGGACGTGCCTAGGGACGACCTTGAGCCGATTTATAGGATGACGCCGGGCGCGGCCAGCGGGGTCATGGGAACGGGATTGCAGGCCGAATTCGTGCCCAGCTCCAATCTCACGTTCACCAAACAATGTCTAAGTATGCACACTATACAAATGGCTGAACAATTAGAGAGAAAATTGAACGAGTTTAAATGCGGCTTCCACGACTCGTGACAGTAATCATCGTGACGAGATAGCTCTCGATGTGCTTCTCACGAGAGGATTTAACGGGGTCGGAGTAGTCGTAACATCTCTCAATATCATCGCAGCTTTTGTAGTCCATTGGTGAGAATAATAAGAGGATTCTATCTACCAGAGTACCATGTGGCATGGCTGCGAGACGGCAAGGTCAGGAAAACCAACTGCCTGGAGACCAGACCCAATTGGATGGCAGAGATGAAGCCCATCCTGAAAGGCCTAGAAATGGGCAGGATATTTCTGCCAGGTAGCCACGATTCTGGCTCCTACGCCATGAATAGGGACTCCACGTCTGAGAATATCGTGACGAAGTACGTGGTGACTCAGGTAAGGATAGACTTAGGATGAAGGGACTACCTCTCGTCACGAAGATGATTATCTCTCACAGGCAAGGCAAGAGTCAAAGAGTGACCTGTAATCGTAAAGGATAATTGAAACTGCAGGATCTGGACATTCTCGGCCAACTGATGCACGGGGTAAGGTACCTAGACATCAGAGTAGGATACTATCCGGACACCACAGAAATCTGGTGGATCAATCATGGATTCATTCGTTGGTTACCCTTGCAGGAGGTCGTGAACGACGTAAAAACTTTTCTCGATAACACGAAAGAGATTGTGATCTTCGATGTCCAGGAGTTTCCTTCTGGTGAGTCAGTGAGATTTTTTTTTCTACTGTCGTAATAACTGGTCCGTCACTCGGCTATTAAAGCAGTATCCATTTCACAGAGTTTAACCGGTTTTTACACCGTAATTATTATTTATAGTCTTAATCCAAGCTGTAGCATTAATTGTCGACTTATGTAGATAACGTTCATTTATAGCAATACTCGCGCGTTTCATAGACATTAACCGGTTCGTGACTCTTGAGACAAGTACGTCGAAGTAGTTGTCATTTACAGTATTAGTTCAAACGTTTGCATTAAATTGCCGGTTTAGTAAAACCAGATTTACTTGAAATCGTACCGGAGAAGAAAATTATCTCGAAATATTTAAACATACTTTTGAACCTTCCAGGCTTTAGGAACCAAACGATTCACGACCGGTTGGTTCGATATTTGGAGATAGAATTTCGCAAGCACTTTCTACCAAAGAGATATGGCTGGGGTACTCCGCTCAACACGATGTGGCAAATGGACAGACGACTGATAATTGGTTACGACGAGCAACGAGTCGTTCAACGCCATGAGAGCATTTGGCCCTGCGTAACTCATCAGTGGGGAAACGTCCAAACTATTGATGATCTTTTCACATACTTGAATGGCATCGAGATGGCCTACAGCACAGGGTAAATAATATTAACGAGTATCTCTTGAACCGTTCAGCAACAGTATTGTACTGAGAAAGAGAAAAGAGAAAACAAAACACTGAAACATTTTCCAAACATCCTTTCCTCATTAACACTGTAACAACAGGCTATTTCATAGACAACCGTACGTTAGCAATATTTGTTTACAAAAGCTCTCATTAAGACATTTATATGCGGACGCTAGAGAGATCTATAAGAGATCATTTGTTACATTGTCATTAAATAAAAATAGTGACTTAGTAAGTAGATAATATTGCCTATTGCAAAAATACAATGCCCAGTTATTTAAGTGTTCAAATTAATCTCTTGGTTTATGATCGTCTAATAAACCTTGCATCCATAAATCTCTAATATTCTCCCCACATTACATTCCCAGATCTCCTCCTGAGTGCACCACTGATCAATGAGTGTGAACAAAATTTGATCTCACGATTTTCCTTTCTAAAGGACATATAGACACGTGCCTAGAGCAGCTATGGCAGAATTAACTCCGAACACCATGGACGTAATTCTGAACCGATTAGGGGGTCTGCGCAAAATGGCCGACAGTGTGAACATGAACGTGACAAATTGGTACAACACCCTGTGGCAGAAATCAGCGAACGTGGTAGCTGTAGACTTTGTAAGAGGATCGGGTATCGTGGAGACTGCTATCGAATGGAACGAGAAACGATATTCGCTTGTTGACTGTCTCAAGAGAATTGAAAGTATACAACAGTAGAGTGTAACGCGCCACGCACGGCGTGTTCTACTGTTATCGATGTTCTAGCAGGTCTAGTTCTAACTGGAGAATAACTGAACTTCGTTAACGATTCCACTGCCCATCTGGATCTGCGAATTGGATTTAAGAATTTACTTCCTTAGGTCCACGTATGTATCTGACATAAGTGGTCGATTATCTTTGTTTTTTTTATTTGCCTGCCCAATGCGCAATGTCAAAAGCATATCGAACAAAATCTTATCGTTGGTATAAGTACTTAGCACTTTATTACAACGTGAATACACGGACATTAACACTGTTCCTACCACGACCCGTCACATGATCGTTTTTAAAATTTCGATTAGGATTTCCTGTGTACAACGTAATTGTATCGTCTTTAAATTTTATGACTTCTGCTAAAATATTGAGAAATCTATTATACGTATCTTTTAGGAAAAGTCGTCAAATTTAAAGGTGATGCAATTACGTTGTATATAGGAAATTCTAATTGAAATTTTACAAATGGTCATTTGATCGGTCGTAGTAAGAATAGTGTTAACCCTCCACGGTTTGAATTTTTTTTATCCGTACTAAACGTTAGTGAAAATTCTTAGAAATGAGGAGAAAGCAAGATTGTGATGGAAAAATCGAAATTTCCGGTATGCGATTGGAAACTTGCACAGCCTTACAGGGAGTTATCGTTAAGCAGAATTGTGAAGTGCAGTAAATGGAGGAAAATATGATGCTTTTTAAATCAGTACCACACGATGCGTTTATATTTTTCCACCAACAATGACAATTCCGCCGGATGAGGCCCATAATACCCCGACCAAGGTAACTGAGAGAAACTAAATTATCTGTCGCACATCGTACGTTGTACGTGCTATGCAGGTAACGACACACGTGTGCCAAGCGTTCGTGAAAAAAAAAGGAGTCAGTACGCTATCCACCGCAGATCATACTGGTCGATCTGACGACCAGGGAAAAGCTTCGCCTAGCGTGCGATTCCTCTGACACTTAACGACAATTGATATTGTTTTTGCGCGAACCCATTATCGACACACCAATATGCATTGCGCTGTTTTCAACGGCATAAACGCGTAATTTATTTCTTTGGAATTAAAACTCGCCTCTGTGCCTCCTCTGGGAGAGTATTAATAATAGTCCAATGCAAGCTGATAAAATTAATAATTAACTGAACGTGTGTATCGATACTAATAGAGAAAATGTTATTCCTCTTCGTACTGCCGATTATTATTCTCACTTTGGAAGGTAGTGAGCAATATGCAACTAGTACTAGGGATCGTAGAAGCGTGCTCTCATGTCCGAACGATCACAATTGCGCTTTCATCGATCACTGTCCCAGTATTTTGTCTCTCATCAATCGAAACGAATATCCCGTACGCACGTAAGTACATCGTTCTCTTGGATAGAAACTAAATTTGAAAACATCAATTTACGCATCATTATAACCGAAACAAGGTTTCGTCAGTCGATTTGCGGATACGACGATGGAAGACCAAAGGTTTGCTGTCAAGGAGCTGGATACTGGATACCCAGACCAAACACAGGATCCTCCTGGACGGGAAAATCAAATATCGAATGTGGCAAGAGTCTCTTTCGTAGTAGTACTCGAACCATTGGAACTTATCCTTTTCTCGTCCGAATTGGTTTTATAGGTATGTAGGAAATATTTTTCCCTTTTTCATACCCCCATAGAATACAGATTTCACGAACCTTTCTGCTTATTTTTCGTTGCAGATACGATTACCTTCGATATAAAATATCCCTGCAGCGGTGTGATTATCAATGAACGAAATGTATTGACCACTGCCTCGTGTGCACTCGCCACAACTGGGAGATACAAACTGTAGCTTTGATAAATAATAAACGTCGAATTACATTATCTACGTAAAGGGCTTTCAGAAATTGTTGACCCGTTGATTTTTGCTTATAGGTACTCAGTGCTCGTTGGAGAATACAATACTGAAACCAATCCAGACTGCAATGCGTTATTCTGTGGACACAAAACAAAAAGTGTCAATGTTTCGTACGTAATAAAGCATCCTGCTTATCATGCCGAAACTTTCTCAAGCAACATTGCTCTTTTGCGACTTACAGATTCTATTGATTTCATGGGTACATGCATTTTTTAAATCACCTTTTTCTAGAGTAAAAAGTACTTTGCTAAACTGTCATTTTTTATATACAGTAACGGCACAACCTGTTTGTTTCTTACCAGACAGTAGGTATGTTCCTACAGGTAGCGTAGCTGTACTCGTAGGATGGGGTAAAATGTCAGAACAAAGAGGTAATGTATAGTACCGTTAATTCGTTGTCAGTAGTTCGCTCAATTATCCATATGGAAAAAATATCTTTTTAGTCAAGTCACCTCTGCAACAATCGATAGAAATGACTATTCTATCGCAAGAAAAATGCACGAGCTATCTAAATGAGGGTGTATCCGTAGAATTGTGCGCAGCAGGTCGAGAAGAACCCTGCTCAGGATACAGCGGTAGCCCTCTTCTATTCAAATATGGCGACACATACTTTCTGGTAAGCAATTCTACCGACCTAGTCTCATATGAACATCGTAAAGCTCGTTTATATTCATTTTTAGATTGGCCTTTTATCTTGTGGTTCCGATTGCGAAACACGTTTACGTCTACCGTCAGTTTTTATCGATGTACAAAAATATTTGAGATGGTTACAAGAGAATGCCTAATCGCATAATATTTGTGCTTAAAAAGAGTAATTATTGTATAGTGTACAAAAATAATTGTTATATTTCCACAGTTACTCACGCCTATCGAATAATGTAAACCTATTTATGTTTAAATATATTCAAATATTTGCCACGAGTCATTTCTTTTGCTTCTTCCAAACCAAGTTGATAAGCTAAGTCGTGTAATTTTTTCACTTCCGCAATAAGACCGGTCATTGACAAATTTCCCAATTCTGTAAACAAACGTTTTTTCATAATACAAGGTCGTTGTGCCCATTGTGTAGATAATTAAGATATATTTACGATGCATTTGGTTCATATCGTTGGTAGTGAGATTAGCAGCCCAGGCAGAAGGTTCGATTTGTGGTGAATTCTGGGCGACAAATTCATTTACACCTGGAACTTCAGTAATAACTGATATGTAAGATATATCGCAGGAAGATTAATGGTATATCAAAATACAATTACAAAATGTACTCACTTTGCTCCGGCCATAAGTCAGGGGATGCTCTATCCAACTTCTCGAAGCTCATGAGACTTTCCTCTACACAAATTAGTTCTAAATGTAAAGATGAACAATTACGATCTAAATAAATATCTTATGTCTTATCGTTATCCTAGAAAATTTAAGGCGTTTCCAATCCATAGTAAACACCACTTGTCCGTTTTGTATAATAACGTTCGAAAAATTCGTTTCAAAAATCTACTGGTTACGAAGAATGCAACTAATATATTACCTGGTTGATCTACCGACTCGTCGGCTGCCATATCAATCATGCGTGTTGAATATTTAAAATTTACGCACTAATTTTAAATCTACGAGGTACAGTGGGAACGATGCGAAGGGAATAAGAACGCGACACTGCGTCTATGTGAAAGCAACAAGTATAATATTATAAACACTGTAAAATTGCAATGCTCGTCAAAGACTGTAAACGTGGTTATGTATTGTCTTGTTCGGATTCACTTGTAGCTTGCATTTGCTGCAATTCTTCAGCAAGTTCCACTTGTTTCTGAAGAATGAACAAATTTTCTATTTTCCGGCGCTGTTGTCGTTCGACATCTCGCACCACACCTAAGTGAAGTTGTTCCCTATAACCAAATCGAAATGATACACATAACCTATATGTTAGAACGTACAAGCAATAATACACACCTATCGTACGCTTGCTTGTAATGCACATAAGCTATTATTCCTATCGAAGTTCCGCAGCACAAGCCAAATGCAATTTTTGCTGATACTGACATTTCCTGCTTTAGATAATAACAGAAGATCGTAGGTAGAGATGGGCTATGTTCTAAAAGTTAATAAATTCTAGAATGCATCGATTATCGATACTTCTCAAAAAGCTCGCTTGCAATCGACTATATTCATAACGATAGAGAAGTAATTTATCAGTGCACCTCTGTAGAATATGCTTCATCTAAACTCTTTCTTATTTTATATTTTCTTTAGAATAAATGAATACTTTTACTCGTGCATCTCCTTGTGTAATATACAAGCTACTGTTTAAAAATGTGTGAATTTCTCACTAATCTCCACTCGGGATTGCATATTTGAGAAAATGTGTACAGTGTGATACAGCTCGTAAGAAATTCGTCAGAATGTTAATTTTGGGCCCGACCTCCTATACTTACGATACTGTGCCATGAAGTATTGCTATGCGAATGCGAAAACAAATGTACGAACATTCCATATATGTATACTACTACAGCTGTGTTCGGAAATTCACTGCCAGTACTGAAAATCTATAGTAGACGTGACATAAACTATACATTTCCAGTACTTGCAGTGAATATCGGAACACAGTCTATATCGCTAATGGCTGAAGAGGCGACGCAAACACCACGGTGCAGACATATATATTAACCTCTCACTCTCACCACAGTTATCTATCCTCTCACTTCGTACTTTGGCGCAACTGCGCATGCGTGCAGCTGCTAACGCATGCGCATATGTTCGAAAGTACGATGTTCTGTCTCACTTTCTCGGTGCCGCTCCCGCTTATAGGAAAATACGTGGCTAGCAATATAGGAGTTTACATATACAGGGTGGTTTTGTCTCAACTGTCAAGCCGGAAACAGTGAATAGAGCGGCTTAAAACAAACAGAAAAGTCCTGGACCATTATTCAAAATTCGCAATATTGATCGAAGTTATTAACTGTTAAAGATCAAAGGAAAGGGCGTCCGCCAAAACGGCAGTGGGAGAAGCGATGGAGCCTCTGCGAGCTGTAGGACGGCCCAGTTTGCCTACAAACAAATGCGGGGTGCGGTAAGGGGAGGGATAAGACGCCGCTGCACGGCCGGCTTCTTTTGCGTTATTCTTCTCCTTACCGCGCCCCGCATTTGTTTGATGGTAAACTGGGCCGTCCTACAGCTCGCAGAGGCTCTAGCGCTCCTCCCGCTGCCGTTTTGGCGGACGCCCTTTCCTTTAATCTTTAACAGTTAATAACTCGATTAATATTGCGAATTTTGAATAATGGTCCAGGACTTTTGTGTTTGTTTTAAGCCGCTCTATTCACTGTTTCCGGCTTGACAGTTGAGACAAAACCACCCTGTATGACTTAGACGGAGTCTGCTGGGTCGCTAAAGATAATGCAGTGACAGAAAATGGATAAAACAGCGCACTGCATTGGCCGGTAATAGGGTTTGCAAACCCCAGATCGGGCTGTAGGCCAAATACACGGGGATGGGGAGCCTTATTTATATGTATAGTCATTGGCACTATGCTCTCATTTCGTACTTTCGGCGTAAATGCGCATGCGTGCGTTCTATGAAGCTGCTAACGCATGCGCATTACGTTTGAAAGTACGATATTCTGTCTCACTATCTCCGCGCCGTCCCGCTTATAGGAAATATACGTGGTTAGCAATATAGGAGTATTACATACAGGGTGAGTTTTAATGGATGGACCAACTATTTACCATCGGAGTGAGTTCCCGACTCACCTCTATAGTAATACTAACAGACTGCAATCTGTAACTCACTCCGATGGTAAATGGTTGGTCCATCCATTAAAACTCACCCTGTATATGCATTAATCAGAATCATACGTGAACGTTTAATTTTTTCATTATCATTTTACACTTTGTTTACATTACCACCGCGCCTTACTTCCAAACAGCCCGTCCGCTTTTTAATCGCATAATTCAAAGCATTCGCCATGCGTGATGAAAAATAAATAAAAAAAAGATCAAGAAACATCGAAACATGCCAAAAAGAATAGAAAGTGAAGATGTCGTTAAAATGGTGTCAAAGTGACGACGAAATGATTACAAACAGTCATTTTCTGATCAATTGTCGTCATTTCAACATAATTTTGACATCTTGGCTTTCTGTTTACTCGGGCTCGTCGATAGCTACTATCGATCGCCACATAAAATCGATAGTGGATACGACCATGTGTCGCGGACGTTACCAGAACGTATTCGTGACTCGCTCAAATTTGGATTCGCTCGAAGTAGTACGCATGCGAAGAGACACGTACGACGCGTAAAAACGAAAAAAGAACCTGCCATTGTCTATTTTGAAACTGCCGTTATTTTACAATGCATCCTAGGACGTCAAAACGTTTGAACCTTGTTACGTGCGAGGAGGAGATTGTGTTCATTTACGTCAATTACACCAGATTCATTCGTTTGCCAAACGGTAGATACGTCAGGCAGACGTTCGTACAGACGTTTCGGAGTGTAAAGAGATATGTCGAATACCATTCGGTTCGACCAGACGATTCTCACTAACTAAAATCTAACAACCCAGCGAAATATTACACATTGTCGGGTTGAAAAAGAATCGAGCGCATTACCGCCCACGTAGAGCTAGACTTCCTCGCTCTACCCATTCGTCCGTGAGCTTTTTCACCACACTTAACACATATACAATCGGCGAACGACGGAAAACACACGAAACACTTGCGAAAGCGATATAATCACGAAGTGCAAGCCTCTGCGAGGTTAAAGTCGACGTACCGGTTGCTTTCGTGCCATTGTACGGCGTAATTCGAAAGGAAACCCTCCACGGCCTTACTTCACTGAGGAGAGTTTAACGTCGCCGTCGGATCAGCGAGGGAGAGACGAAAGGAGAATGAAAGAAGGGATCGATAAAATCCGTTCGTCA
Source organism: Tiphia femorata (assembly GCA_944319695.1). NCBI lineage: Eukaryota > Metazoa > Arthropoda > Insecta > Hymenoptera > Tiphiidae > Tiphia > Tiphia femorata. Next base: position 12,801,831 of record OX090902.1, read on the forward strand.
ATCTTCGATCGCTCACTCTCGACCCGCTTTTTTCATCGAGCAGAGAAAAAAAATAGCAACACTGATATGCGGAATATAATTAACCACACGCGCATCGCGAAACTGACGTGCGCGGAACACGTCGAACTGTTCAGTTTCGGAGTAGTCTTTTTCCTTCTCTTCCTCGGTATTCTGATAGTCGTATCATGTACCTTCGAGAAAATCGTGCGGCGGGTACAGCGGTCGCGTAGCCCCAACCCATATCGCGTGCGCAGTCCGGACACTGTCTGAATCCGATCTTACTTTTTACGTGTAGATTGCCTGCGATTGGTGTACATCGAGTCCTCGCTAATACGCGTGGATATCCGATTCAGTTGGTGGTAGCCTGGACGACGTTTGCAGCGGGCCGGACCAAACGTCATTGTGAGGGAAAATCCCTTTACTTAACGCGCGTCTTTTGGCCGATCGTCCGTCGCATCCGTCCTTCCCAGCCCACTCCCAATCCCAGCTGAATCAAGAAAACAAGTACCACAGACAGAACAGAAGAGAGAACAGAAGAGAGAACAAAAGACGAGGAGGCAGAGGAGACAAAGGACTAAAGAAATGGCATCGACCAGTAGACGCAGTTCCGGTGAGCGCCGGAAACAGAAGTCGCTCGACCCACGGCTGGTCCCGTCCACCTGCCTCAGTTGCTGCACCGAGTACTGGACGAAGAGCATCCTCCGCCAATTGATCCGCGAACGTGATCTTCACGTTTGCATTCTGATCATTCGCATGACCATCGAGGATGAACTGATCAAGAATTGCGCGAAGAAATCCACGGGTTTTCTCTGCCTGGTACACGAGGACGCTAGCGCGTGCCCATTTCCGAGGTGTGGTGACGATGCGCAGAACGACGAGGACGAGCCTCGTCCCTCGACTGGACGCAGGTTCAGCGACCACATTCGCCAATCCGTGCGCCGTGCTATTGCTGATCTAGCCCGTGGAGTTAGCCGACGGATCCATCGTTACCAAAAATGGGTCAGCGACAGCGAGATCTCAAGCGCTACCGAGATCCACCGGCAAGAGTACCTGGTGAAGACCTTCGTGAAACGATTCGGCGGAGCCCTGAAGTCCAACATATTCTGGCTCCACCAAGCCGTGAATCACGTCCTCACCAGCCACTGCGACGTCCTACTTGATCTGAACGCCGACCAGCATGACGATCTGTCCAATCGCACGATACCCGAACTGGAGAACATTATCTGCAACATGTCCTGCAAGCCCGCGCCCGAATTAGACCAGCCCGAGAACTTGCGCTGCTTCTTCAGCAGCAGGCGCAAGAACTGGTTCGGCAGCACTATGGTGAATGGTCAAGGCATGGCCGGACCCTCGTTGGCCTATTCGGGCTCTTTGGATAGATGTTACACGGGCAACGCTCCCTGCTGTTATCGGAAGGGTAAATGCGTTCACATGGTTCGGCATATCTGCAACGGCACGTACAGCTGGTACATGGTCTTCTATCAGGTGGACATCCCGCGTCTGATCATGTTGAGACGCAGCATGGCAAGGCTACATCTGAAGAGAATTGCTCTGCCACGGCACGGCCACGGCCCACAGTGGTTCGAAACGCCAATCTAGGTGATAAAAAATCGTTGTTGTCACGGGTAGCTTGGTTCGGCAATTTTTTTGTGATAATTCTAAAGGGAAGACTTCAATCTTCAAATTCATAGTCGTTTAGACCCATAGACATATGCAGGGTGTTTGACATAAGATGTCGGAGCCGAAAGTTGAAGACAGATTGGGTAAAACCGAGAAGGAAAGTCATATACCATAATGTAAAATTCGCAATAGTATCGTAATATTAACAAAAACGCGTGTGCCAATGAGCGGTAAGACGGCCGCTGTAGCCAGGTAGCAACTTGGCCGAGGCGGAGTCAGTGAACGGCGATGGACAAGAGGCGCGCGGTGACAGGCAAGAGCGATGGACAGGTGGGGCAAGCGCGATTGACATGAGGCGCGCAGCGAGGGGCAAGCGCTATGGTTTTACCCATAAATGTAATACTCCTATATTGCTAGCCACGTATATTTCCTATAAACGGGAGCGGCGCCGAGAAAGTGAGACAGAACATCGTACCTTCGAACATATACGCATGCGTTAGCAGCTGCACACATGCGCAGTTGCGCCAAAGTACGAAGTGAGAGTATAGATAACTGTGGTGAGAGTGAGAGATTAATATATATATCTGCACCGTGGTGTTTGCGTCGCCTCTTCAGTCCATTAGCGATATAGTAGTATTACATATGTACAGAGTGTTCCGAAGTGATACGCGGCAGTTGAACGGGTTGCCTATTCATAGATCTGCAGGCGCTCGCTCTGCTGACCGGCAAGAGACCGTGGAGGGTGACAGGCTGCCGGTCTGCTGGCGCTAGGTGGCATTGGAAAAAACCGCTTAATAGGCTATTGGTAGGTAAAGTGCATTTAATATCATTGAAGTGCAGTTAACCCCTTGACATACAATGACGTGTGGGAGACGTCATTCATTTCATGTGCCATTGTAGACTTTGACGTCTCCGAGACGTCAAGAACTGTTCCCGACGGACGCCGTCCAGTATATTTTTAGATTATTCAATTATTTTGGCTACAGGCAAAAAACATTGGGGACACATACCTTCGACTAATAATAAGTCACTCCCTTTACGGTCGTGCCTAAAAAGGAATATCAATCTGATTGAATGTTATATAGCAATGCAAATTTCAAAATAAAAGATTTCGTTTCTAACAAGTAACTGTTCAGTTGAGCCAAATTAAATAGTATTTTTCGGACGCATCAAATTCCGTTTTATTTGTATGCCAAGGGGTTAATATAAGGACGAGCCATAAGACGTGAGCATCAACCCCTCACCCCGTCCAGTCCCACCTACCGCCAGTAAACCGGCAGCTTGTCACCCTGCACGGTTTCTTACCGGTCAGCAGAGCGAGCGCCTGCAGATTTATGGATAGGCAACCCGTTCAACTGCCGCGTATCACTTCGGAACACTCTGTATATGGTTTTACCCAATCTATCTCCAACTTTCGGCTCCGACATCTTATGTCAAACACCCTGTATACAGGGTGGGCGCGTTTAAGTTTACCATAGCAAACATGCTTATAGAGCGGATTAAAACAAACACAAAAGTCCTGGGCCATTATTCAAAATTCGCAATATTGATCGAGTTATTAATTGTTGAAGATCAAAGGAAAGGGTGTTGGCCAAAATAGCAGCGGGGGGAGCGCTGGAGCCTCTGCGAGCTGTAGGGCGGGCCAGTTTACCTGCAAACAAATGCGGGCCGCGGTAAGGGGAAAGCTTTTGCGTTATTCTTCCCCTTACCGCGGCCCGCATTTGTTTGCAGGTAAACTGGGTCGCCCTACAGCAGGCCCGGGCAAACCCCTGCGAGAGCACGTACATGCCCAGGCCTGCCCTACAGCTCGCTGAGGCTCCAGCGCCCACCCACCACCCACCACCTCGCTGCTATTTTGGCCAGCACCCTTTCCTTTGATCTTCAACAATTAATAACTCGATCAATATTGCGAATTTTGAATAATGGCCCAGGACTTTTGTGATTGTTTTAAGCCGCTCTATAAGCATGTTTGCTATGGTAAATTTAAACGCGCCCACTCATCTGTATGTCTATGTTTAGATCACAATAAACATTTGTTCAACTTTTTCTAATCACTCAAATTATATGATACTTTTAAGACAAAACTTTTCGTTACGTTCTCACTCGCTTGATATCGGAGAAGTATGTTCAAAGATATTTTACTTAAAAATATAAAAATAGAAAGTTTACCCTTTAAAGTGACTCCAAAAATATTATTGCACGAGTCTTTTACACTCGTGTTCGAAAGTAGGTAATTTTTCGGCCTCCAAACTTCCGATGTCAAAATTTAAATGTTATTTTAATCATACCTATTATTATTGTAACAGACATAGTAGACACTATCACAGTACACAATACTACATACAATACGCTAAATAATATTGCACTAATTCTACACGCGTAAATCACCTAACTTTTTTTTTTTATTGATATCTACACCAGGGCCTCAAACACCGAGGAGAAATTGTTAAAAAGGGTCAGCGCTTATGTGTCTAGGGGGGCCAAAAATTTTTACTGCGTTGAGAGCCAATTTGGCGGAACTACATAGCAAAGCAACATAGCTTACATTACAATTCCATAAGAACGATTGATCGAATAGAGCACTACAATTATCTCTGGGACCTGGCAAAACGGTCCCTCCAAATACACGGGCGCTGACCGTCTTTAACAATCTCTCCTCGGTGACTGTGGTCAGTGATGCCAGGATTGCCAGGCCAGGCGTCGAGGGATTTCTGGCGCATGCGCATTCGCTCAAGCATGTTTTATTGGCTACAGATTTCAGTGCCGTAAGCGGACTGAAAAGCTACAGGTGTCATCGTCTCCCCCTTTCACATACGGGAATCCCAACTAAATCAAAGCCGTGAATCTTCAATAAAATTATCTTCAAACACTGATAGCATATTACTTTAAATCATTTTCGAATTTCAGACATTAAAAGTGTGTTGAAATATACTGAATAAGCAGTTTAACAAAATATACTTTACATAGAATTAACATTTTCGTGCCACAAAAAGAAAAGTTATAATTACCCATTTGGTGCCAGCAAACTTTATGTGTCGCTATCTTCAGCCGTTTAGAAATGGTGGCAATATTAAATTTAAATTACATTTTCTTCAAATTTTGAATCTCCCGCCATTTTGTGTTGGTTCAAGATGGCGGCTCACAGACCTTATTGTCAACTCACAGTAGTGTACTTGATTTTTGTGCCAAATTTCGTCCCGATCGGTTCAGCCGTTTTTCCGAAATCGAGGATATGCACGGACACACACACACACACACGAACTGTTTTAGCGATGGCGATTGCATAAGTCACTCCCTTTACGGTCGTGCCTAAAAATGGGTAATTATAATTTTTTTTTTGTGGCACAGAAAATGTTAATTCTATGTAAAGTATATTTTGTTAAACTGCTTATTCAGTATATTTCAACACACTTTTAATGTCTGAAATTCGAAAATGATTTAAAGTAATATGCGATCAGTGTTTGAAGATAATTTTGGGGAGATGATGACACCTGTAGCTTTTCAGTGCGCTTACGGCACTGAAATCTGTAGCCAATAAAATAAACATGCTTCAGCGAATGCGCATGCGCCAGAAATCTCACGGCGCCTGGCAATCCTGGCATCACTTGGCATTGCTTGGCATCACGGAGCACTGCTGGGCACCAGTAGGCAGTACAGTACGTAATATACGTATGATGGAATGACCAAATGTTTGGAATCGACTTGATAAAAAGATTACGTATTACGTCAATCTCCATACACAAAAAGCATTTGAAAGTCAATGCAACATAATTTTAAAAAGGGAATATAAAAACTCTTTTGGAAGTACCAACTAAACAGGATAAAAGCTGATAACAGCCTGGAGAAGCAGATCTAATGCTGTCACAGGTAAAAACAGTTAGCCATACATAATAAGCAAAAAGGAAAGAAACAGCTTTGGATATTATACAATACACGGCAGTCCCTAATGTTTCCATAAAACGAGAACGTTAAATTGTACATGAACAAATATTGTAGATTGGATTTGCAAAGATACAGAAGGATAACGTGTAAATGTATCTTCAAAGTATAATTTGATGTGACAGGTTAGAATGTCATTTGCAACTGTATGAACCTTGACATGTATTTTGGCACATGTGGTGTCAATGCCTTTCAGCATCATTGTTTTTGCGTCACGACATACTTCTTTTTTTTCGGCTTATTGTACAGTCATTAATACCTATGTTATTTGAATATATTGGAATCAGATGATTATATTGAATGCAGGAGAAAACTAAGCGTAATGTACAACTTGGTAGAAAATTATCGTACCTATTACGTCACGGAGCTCTAAAAGAAGGACTACCTATCAAAGCCGATGGTTTTGTTGCAGTTGATGTGTTGCTATCCAAATCCCTGAAAGGATATACATTCAGAGATATCGAGGAAGTTGTACAAAGCAATGATAAACAGAGATATACTTTGAGTACGAACAATAATGTACTAGAAATTAAAGCTAATCAAGGACATTCTATACAAGCGGTTTGTAATCTTAAATTAAGAAAAATCGCTGTTATTGACTTTGACATAATCCATGGAACCTACGTCGCACATTGGCCAAAAATAAAAAGCCAAGGTTTGTCTCGGATGACAAGGAATCACATTCACTTTGCAAAAGGACATAATTTTACTTCCGGACTACGCAAATCTGCGGAGATCTTCGTATACATTAACTTTGAAGAAGCTGAGCGCGATGGCTTAGAATTCTATGAATCTGATAACAGTGTTATTCTGTGCAGTGGTAATCAACAAGGATTTATTGAACCAAAATATTTTTCCAAAGTATTAACAAAAAGTGGCGTAACTTTGAATTTTTAATAAGCAATTATATTTGTTTGAACAAAAGAAAGTCACAGAAAGGTCAAACATGTCGACAACTTGTGAATTATGTGGTGTAGATTTATGTGGCAGCGCGTCACTCACAGCCCACCTTGCTGGCAAGAAACATCTTAGGAATAAGCAGAGGGAATATAATAAAAGCCTGCAAGAAAGATCAATTTTCGTTAATCAATTACCGTCTCATATTTCGGAACAAGAAATATTACAATATTTTGTACAATTCGGTCCTATTCAGAGGTACAAATTTGGACCAAAGTATCTTATTGTTGAATTTTACGACAGGTAAAACGATAGAACAATTTTTTCATTCGATATGACATACCATCTTAAAGTCTTGCTTTAGAATTCTTGTTTTATTTTAGAAATACTGCTGAATATCTCTTGAGCAAAACATTTACAATAAACGGTACAAGATTAATCATTAAGAAGAGGCATATCCATTTTGGTAACTATATATTTATCATTGGAATAGATAGAATTACCATTTTGTGTTATTAATATACAAATATGTTTTAAAGTGACGAAAGATACAAATGAGACAAAAGATGTTAATCCAATAAGCTATAGTCGTTTAAAAACAACATGCGAAGCAGGAACTAGTTTCGATGGCCAATTAACTGCATTCTTAAATGCAGTACAACTCAGTAGTGCAGAAGCTAGAACACGATACGAATATGTCTGCACGCATTTAGATAACATATTCAGTGCAGTTTTTTCAAAATGTAAAACATACAGGTTTGGTTCAACTCAGACAGGACTGGCATTCAAGGAATCCGATTTAGATATTTATATGGATATTGGTAAGAATTAATACAGTGGTTTCTCCTGTTACATTAAACATGTGGATCTTCGATATTTCTAGTGCATTTATGTATATTTCATATCCTTCAAGGTGAGATTGTGTATGATGATGCAACATGTCCACCAGATGGTTGGTCGATGCAAAGAATTTTTAAGACAGTGAAAGGGATTCTTTACAAAATGCATAGCTCTTTTTCAAACATAGTACCCATTCCCAAAGCTAAAACACCAATCATAAAATTTACCTATTTACCAACAAGAATTTCTTGTGATATATCTTTTAAAAATGGTCTTGGGGTGCACAACAGTTATCTCATTAAATATTGCCTATCACTTGACGATCGTTTAAAACCATTAATGATGATGATTAAATACTGGGGCAGACATTTTGAATTATCAGGTAATGGGAAAATGTCTACTTATGCTTTGATTATGTTAGTTATATTTTATCTTCAGCAACCATCCATAAAACTCTTACCTCCATTAATGGAATTACAAAAGACATGCACACCTAAATATGTCAATGGTTGGCAAGTAAATTTTGATGAAAATACGAACTATGTGCCCGATGGAAGCAACTATACGATACCAGAACTTTTACATCATTTTTTTACATTCTACAGTACGTTTGAATTTAAGGCGAAAGTGATATGCCCATCGAGTGGTGTAGCATATGAAGAAGCAAATTTTAAAGAATTAGACCACCTACCATCATGCATGAGTAGTAGATACAAAGGATGTATGGAAACAGAAGATAATGCTCCCAGATTAGAGCTTTGTAAACCAATTTGTATACAAGATCCTATTGAACTCACCCGCAACATTACATCAAGTGTAAGACCACATTTACTGGAGCTTTTTCAAAAACATTGTAAAAATGGTGCAGACGTATGCGCATCGTCTAGCAAAAACGATTACACAGATCTTTTCAACACCTTATTTGTTCCAATCGAAAGTACCAATCGTAAACAAAAGACAGAGGTGGTAACAATAATATTGGCTGGACCCTCTTCAAAAGTTGAATTACCACGCAACTTGGAAAATTGCATAGACGATTCGAATGAGGAACAACAGTTGAATAACTGGTACCTGTTGATTTTTAATATGGTAAAGGATATCTTGGAAAGAGTACTGAAGCTAGAAATACAAATTGTATCTGCTGGCAAGGAAGTGAAACAACAAAAAATTGAAGCGTTGTCCGATGTACATACTAAAGACCATGAGCAGATTATATTGCAGTGTGCGGGTAGAAAGTGTGTTTGGCGCAATAGAAAGAGCAATCAAATTAGTCCAGAATCTGAGTTGAATTGTCTGGAAAAGGAAATCCTTACGTCAGATAAGGTTATCGAAGACTTGAATAAAAATGGTTTTCATAACAATGTGAAATTAGATTTTACGTGTACTCTACAAAAAAAACTGGAACCCCCGGGAATAGTTATGACACTGAATGATCAAAATTCTGATAGAATAGTTTTTCGCGAATTTGGAGATTTCGTAAAAAGTAAAGTACCAAAAATTATACATACAATGTGTATACACATGCAACTTCCGCAAAAATTATAACTCTTCCACAATACAGTTGATTATATTTTTGTGCAAACATAAACGACTATGGACCAATATGCGATTAATCATGTTTTTGAATAATTGTGTTTCTTTAATGTGGTGGTGTATCAGTGACTCCTTTTCACAGAACAATGTAAATATTCTGACAAACAAACATTATAAATAACATAATCATTAAGTTTAAAAGCACATATTGAAGTTGTAAAAGCCGTACATTTAATTTAACCCTTTACACTCGGTTGTCCTCTCTGAAGGGACAACGCAAAGGCGCCGGGAGCGCATCGAATGCAAAGGGTTAAAATATGAAAACTTCTACTCTGTGTATATGTTACAAATATAAATATAACTGTCATAAAATAAAAATCATTTAAAATAAATTACAATTATTTATTGTATTGTATTAGTGTACTTACGTTGTATTAATTATAGGAATTGATTATAAGGTTGAGTTATTATTATCACATTGTTATGAACATATCCAATAATTAATATTAACGGAACATAAATATTTATATGACATATTTATCATTTATAACTTGCATTTTTTTTTTCACGCATTTTATGAACACGACTTCTATATAGTATAGCACAGTATAGCAAGATTCGCAAATGTGCTCTCCACATGGTGTATTATCGAATAGAACTGTGCCCACTTTGAACCAATAAGATCCTCCAGAACAAAAATCACAATGTATAATGAGACATAACTTTTATCATTAGGGGCCTTTACAATGTTGACAATAGGTTGAAGGGCCCAAGTGAGTAATCCTGTCATTTTGTAAACATTCATAACATTTTCAGACTATATTTTACTTTAAAGGTTATGTTAAATTAGTTCAAATCACTAACAATTGTAGTTAACCAATATGGCGGGCTAGAAAAATCTTGAGCTTTGCTGGACGTTAAAACATCTCGTGTGCGTTCTGCTTTCGAAATAAAAAAAAAAATTTGGCCAGAAGGTCATATCGCCTTTCATAAACTTACAATTAGATTATCGTCAACGTTTTAGCGTGTCGTTCTACTAGAAATACTGGCCCAACGAAAAAGTTTACAATCGGTGTATTGCTTATCGAAGACAAAACACAATCTGGATTTTCACCGTGAGTTTTTACAGCAGTATCTTTCTGCAGATTAGGAAGCATGAAAACTTCATGATCACTAATTGTAAAAGCGAGCTTCTATTTCAAATGATTATATACTTGATAAATATGTTCTAATAAACAATGATCTTTATAGCGGTCTTGTAATATTTTCTCTTAGTTTGTTTTATTAGGCGTGCTATATTTGACTCCTTTATCGTTAAAGTAAAAATTGTGTAAAGTTACACAAAAGATATGTAGCCTTGAGACACGTTAGCAAAATGCTTTAGAATCGTCGATCAGATTTAGGTTATTAAAATACGTAAAACTAATAACTATGAAATAAAGTTGATGATTTAGCTGAATGTGTACGTTATAACATCGGAATTCTTTCACGATAATTGTTAGACAGGCAAATGTAACGGTAAATATTGAATATACGAGAATTATTGCCTTGTACATACTTTGGAGTTAATTTTCTGTTAATGTGGAGTGATGTTATAACCACCTGCCAAAGTTCTCTATAATTAGTGATTCTCATACATTATTTATGATATCAAATTATATAAGCCTTGATATTATGAATTTACTTGAGATGAACAATACTGTGGAGAGTTTAGATCGTCGCACAATTATCTACGAGGAAGAGTCAACCGCTAGACAAAAGAAGAACACTTATGCTACCATGAAGGAGTCTGTTACGAGAAATACCAACGACGATGTGCAACGTGCAATCGAAGGTCTAAAGGAGATACCGGATGAAGAGTTGCAAGAATTTCTAAACGATGAAGACTTCATGGAAGGCTTGGATGTCGTAGATGCATGGGAAGGTGATGAAGAAAGAAATCGGGAGTTGGAGTACAAGACAACAAAGGAGCGAGAAACGCAAAAGCGGCCTTCTAGGTAGCGTCATCTATGTAACTTGGCAATGTATTCTAATAAATCTTGAACATGTTACGATAGATTATCATTTAAGATTATAATTGTACTGATAAAATAAGCTTGCCATGTAAACGTAGTATCAAAATTCTAATTAAGTGTACTTATTCATGTTGGTAGTACATATCGTATTTCATTATCTCTATGTGCAAAGAGTAAGAAGTTCCCTACATTGTATGCTGATTCCTGGAATTGAATGATATCAAGCATACTTATAGGGAACGTCACCATCGAGACCATAGAGGAACGTACAATCGAGACAAATCAAAACGAGATGATAAGAAACGAGAGGAAATACGACGTGATCCATCAAAGAGTACTAAGGATATCGAACGAGATAAAATGCGTACTAAGAAGGATAACGAAAGCAAACTCCTGGCAGAGAAAGAAAAAGCGATAAAACATTTACTGGATTCCGATAATGTAGTACCGCCTGGTACTGAAACAGAAGCAATTCAAAGTATTACGGAAAAACAAAATTTAGAACGCGCCCAAATGCGGAGCCGCAGAAGCAAAGAACGTCGCAGAAGTGTAGAACGTTATAAAGGAAGTCCAATACGTCGTAGGAGTTCTGATAGAAATAAAATCAGTCCCCACAAACGTAGAAGTCCATTTATTATAAGCCCAGAACGTAGAAGAAGTCCATTTAAAATGAATATCGAAAGACATAGGAGTCCACTCAGATTAAGTCCTGAGAAACGAAGAAGTCCCATACGATTCAACTCCGATCGTAGAAGTCCTTTAATATTAAGTCCAGAACGACGTAGATCTCCTCTCAGAAGACTCAGTTGGGAACGCAGAACTAGTGCTGATAAGAGGTGGAGCACTGAACGTCATAGAAGGCGCTTGGATATACATGAACGGTAAGGCATTAATAATTATTCCATTAATAAGAATAATTTATATAACAGTTTATAGTTAGTATATACTAGATCTAATATGTATTAGATAAGTCAAAAATTACGATTGTTTGACATAGAGCATTAATAAATTATCAGTGACCCGTTTATTGTATTTGTATAATTTAACTTAGTTGTAAGATAAAAGTTTTCATATATGTAATAGAATATTTTAATGGTAAATTAAATTGTTAAGCCGAAGAAGTCGATCTCGCGATCGTCAAAGAAGCCGCAGTATGGAACGTTTGCGGAGAAGATCTAGTCGCTCACCAGTCAACAGACGCTATAGTCCCAGACGGCGCAGTAGAACGCGCAGCAGATCACCAGAAAGGCGCGTGAGGAAACGGACACCATTCCTCAATGAGCTTGCGAGACAACTACGAAATGAAGCAATGAAGCCACCCTCTGTCAACACTGGATACGTTCCACCTCCATCAATGGAAGGAATACCGTCACTCCTAGCTGTACCTGTATATCAACCAGATCCAGAGCCCAGACCACCACCACTTTTACCGCCATACTTGAATCAAGCAGGACCTCAGCCACCACCACCACCGCCCGCTGCAGCACCCATTCCTGTCAGATTACCACCATTTATGAATTTTGAAATGCCTACACCGCCTATGAACTTTGAACCGATGCCGCTACACACGTTACCTCCTGCGGATTATGCTTCCGGTCCTGTAATGTACAATCAACAGAACTCTGGACAGATGCCACCACCACTTCGTACATCACTTCTTCCACTACCCGTGCCTTCACCACAACCAGTTCCTGCACCAACAACGGCAGAACATGGACCATTGTTGTACACCTCTCAACATAGCATATCGTCAACGCAAAGGTCACCGAATAATCAGCATTCAGAAACATTAACCAAATCTGCAAGCACATCAGCAGGCACAAGTTATTCTCACAGCTACGGTGACCACAGATCTTCACCACCCTACACTGGACCTCAGTCTTCACAGACAGAACGCTTAAAGACCCCCGAGCCACCAGTCATCTCTAATTCAAAAGTAATTTTATTATGTACTTTAATATTTTTTTCGTTACGAGCAAGTAAACTAAAGAAAATCGATGGTATGTGTAATTTGCAAGATTCAGGCACCCTGGATTGCAATACTGCCGAGCTTAACATATCTTAAAGAAGTACGTTCAGAAAAGATGACTAACATGCCTTTTACCAATTTAACCTTCCAGCAGTTTGAAAAGACCAGTTTGTCCAGTCTATTGGAAGCGTCTGTTTCTGCGAAAGGTTCGAACTAATTTTATCTATTTATGATAGGCTTTTGTTTGTATATATTTTTCTTTATTTGTTATGTTATAAGCAAAGAACTAGATAATGTTATCAAATGTTGGAAATTACTAATCTGTTATATTTTTTTCTTTCCCTGCGTCCTTTAGATTCGACTGGTGTACCGGTCTTATATCCAGGTAAGCATTTCGATACATCAACAGATGTAAAATGTAAAGTGCATTAAACCGTACTATATATGTATTACTTATATTTCATTGTTGACACAAATACAACAAGATGATATATCACAGTGCCACTTACCATACAGTTATATCTAAAAAATGATGGTGTGTAATCAATTATCAAACATGACAACACCACATGTTTCTATAAATGTAATAATATGGTTGTAGACAATGATTGTGTCATGTTAACTGTACGAGGATTTCTGTTTTTCGATCATAGGATTTAGGCCTGAAATACTTCGACGTTGTGAGCACGCTCTACGAGAACTTCCACTTGAGGATCCCCGTTTAAAGATGAAAGGTAGATTCTTTTTTGACCCAAAAAGAGAAGAGCTGAAGAAAGAACTCGAAGATCACTCCTCAAATTCGATACTTTTACAAAAAAGTAAGAACAAGATTAATTGGAATGAGGAGGAAGAGGTACAACTGGCTATTTCAAAGCCTCTTATACAAACACATCAAAAAATTTGTCAAACCGACGAGGTGGAAACAGATACAAAGTCCATACAAGCATCTGTGACAATGGTTGACTTTGAGATGCAAGTATATCCACATGAACTGCAAGCGACTAAAGAAGAAAAAAGACCAATCATGGATCGTCTTGATTGGAATATGCGCGAAACGTTTGACTATACACCCAAGTACCGTGAAGCTGATGATTTAAGATGGAGCTTGAACAATTCTGCTCAAAAACGATCATGGGGCAGAACTTTATCTCCTCCTAGAAGATTGGATGATCACGATCACCGACTAGGTTCTGTTTCAACAGCTGAACATTCATCAAGGAGCATGAAGTTAGGATCTCCACTACGAAGTAGAGACTTCCCTAGCCATAAACCATCAATTCGTGAGCATTATTCTCGAGAAAGATATTCTCCAGGATACAGGCATTCTATAGACGAACACGATGATTTTCATGAGAGTAGAAGTGAACACAGTCGTGGCGAAAGTCCAATGGTTCTGGAAGACTCTGGGGAAGAACTGGAAATGGAACACACATTTCAGAGAAATTCAGATTGGCATTCAAGAGGAAAATCATTAAGAGGGCAAGGTGGGCCTACGGCAAAGAATTATATGGCGAGAGGAAAACATTTAGGAGGAAGATCATATCGAGGGCGTGGAAACTATCGAGGAAAATTTTGAGCAGCTCTATTTATGTTCCACTGGAAAAATGATTGAAATCGCAAACAGTTTTTATACACCTTACAGTTTTGCCTGTAATTGGTTTTAAAGAACAACTGGAAAATGCGTATGTCAACATTCGTGGCTCAACATTTTCAACAGAATTACAAATTTTCTGTTAAAGCAAAAGCAAGCTTGGCAGTGTTGAATTAGCACAGTATTTTTGCAGTGTTTTTTGATACACAAAGTGGTCGAATAATCCTCAAACGAGAGAAGAATATGTTACAAAAACTAAAACAGAAGTGAACGCTTGATTATTTTCCGAAGAAATATGTTGCATGAACCAATAAGTTCAGTGGCTATAGTGAATTGACTTCGCATTTTTAAACACATATTTCTACAGTAACCATTATAACAGTATGTAAAAAACTGTTGGAAACCTGGAAAGTTGTTGCAGGATCAGAACTCTCATCTATCCATAAATGTGGGCACATTTTACGTGCAACATATTCAGCATTATCCCTGTATTACCAGATTATGTAGAATAAATGCTGGCAGATACAGTCGGCTGCGTCGGTTTCTTTCATTTTCATTAGTATACATTTTTGTTGTTTTAATATTTCTGTGAAATGTTGACGAGCGAGGATAGCACAAATGTTGTGCTACTCGATACAAAGTCATAATAGATACACGATTATGGATTAAAGAGAAAGATATTCGCGAAAGGAATATCGCTCGTTAATGCATAATTGTAATAATCGGCAATTTTATGATCAATCGTGAGTAGTTAAAGATGTTTAGGATAATGTTACTACGCATTACTGATTTTAAATACTGTTTATTGATCCACGACAATGTACAAATGTGAACACTTGTTTTGTGACTTTGGAATATTGTCAAATTGATGAATATTCTAACGGATACCGGAACTTCTGGTTACCGAAAATGTGGGCTTTTGTTATAACGCTAGCGTGTTCACGACTGATTGCGGATGCGACAAATTTTAATCAATTTTAGTAGTCCAAAAGCATATTTACAAAGTTGCACGTAAGGACATACTGAATTGCAAAGAAAATTTGTGAGAAGTGTAGGATACAGGGTGGTCGCTGTGTGCTGAGCTGCAATATGCGCGTCGTCACATTCATCGAATGCAGTATTTCTCAGCGGCTCGTGCTGCCATCTAGGACGGTTCCTGATGTAACCTGAATACACGGTGTATCGTGTATTTCTCGGTTATGAATAAACGAATGTTTTTATGAAACAGATTATTTTTTCTACCCATACTCCCAAGTTATTACGTAATCTTGTAGCACCGATTAAATACCACGAGTTAGAAGATTAAACGTACACGCTTGGATCGTCAGATTTCTTCTTTGTAATCGATTCTCTAAATGTCTGCAATAATTGCTTCGCTTTGAGAAAAAAAGCTGAACAACGTTCACATACATCTATTCGAATACAGTAGCTTTATATGGTTTCGGAAAATTGATTCGACGATTCGTACGTCGAGCGTCAGAAAAGAAGCACGCTACGTCGGACGAAAAATGTTTAAATTCGCGAAACGACGAGGACACGTAAAAACGCATATGCGCACGTGTACGTAAAGCACCTTCCCAAAAAAAAACTACCTCCCCGCGCCTCAATATTTATACTCATAAATTACTCGTCACCTACGCTTACCAAAGATACGACACACGGGTCCCCTGCAGAAGTGATTTGAAAAGCTAGTACGCGAAGTAAAAATAAGAGGCGACGCGCCGCGGGGGTGTTCGCGGATTGGCAAAAGCGTGGCGGAATAAAAACGGACGAGGAAGAGAAGAAAGCGGAGAGAAAAAAAGAAAAGGCGAAGCGGTAAAGAAAAAAAAGAAGGAAAAGGGAAAAGGAGGGAAGGCTACTCCCGTTAAAATACGAAAGGAGCGAGCGATCGAGTGCGGGCGTCGGGCGATAAACGATATCGATTCCGATACGTCGCCTACCTTGTTGATATTATTTAATTGCGATTATAGAGGAGGAACGGAAATGGTGGGATCGAACGCATTCACTGTTGTCAAGGGGCGATGCATTAGGTTGGCAGCCGTGGGAAATCGCGACGGGGCGAGAGGGTGAAAAAGTAGGAGGAGCGGCGCGCGGCTTGGCGGGGCGAGGAGAGCGGTTGAGAAACGGGTAGCGCCGCGGATCAGCTCACGGAGAACAGGGGAAACATTCGGCATGGATCCAGCTCCATGTTCGGCCGTGAAAGCGATGCGGTGTCCCCGCGGTTAGGGCGTGCGATATTAGTTTCCAGGCTGAGTGGAGGAAGCTCGTGGGATTGGCGTGGCTCGTACCGCGGGCGGTCACCTACGTGCGGTATTTACGCGTGCTTGGAGGTTAACGCGAGGGTGTGCGATCGTGGCGCGCGTCTGAGGAGTGTGGCGTGGCGGAGGTGCGAGCGACGGCGGCTCGTGGAAGGTGCACGTAGAGAGGATCGTATAAGCCGATCACGGCGGCGCGAGGTGGCGAGGGCTCGTCGAAGCGTGTCGACCGCGGCGGTGCTGGTGGCGGCGACGGCTGCGGCGCGAGGCGCGAGGACGAGGAGGTGAATGCACGGCGGCCGCGGTGTGTGCCAGTGGTGTGCGCGCTCGTCGCCCGTGGAAACCCGCCAAAACCCGCGGCCGCGAACAACCACCAGCTGCAGGAGCATCGAGAGGATAATAGGCGGTGTGCGGAGGAGGAGCACCGGAGGGTTACCCGGTACTGCTTCGAGCGGGAAGAGGAGGCGAAGGAGGAGAAGGAGGAGGAGGAAGAGCGGCAAGTGCGGCTTAACACGTCGTGGGCCTGCTGCTTCCGCCGCTCCGACGACAACCTTCCTCATCCGGCGCGTCGTCGGGGCGTCGCGCCGTTTTCCTCGCGGCGGCGGCTCCCTCAACGACGGCGGCTAGTCTCGAGAAGCTCGACCGTGTCCGCGGCGACGCTGCTGGCACCCGAGCCGACGACGGGAGCGCGACGCCGCCGGCGGCGGCTCCTGCCTTCTGTTATTATTTTGCCGCGGTGCTTTTGACCCTTCGAACCGGGCGAGTTCATTGCGGCGGTGTCGCGGGGGTGTCCGCCGGTCTTACTCCGGCCTTCTCCGTTCGGAGCAGCAGCGGCGGTGGAAGTGGAGGTGGTGCTGGTGCTGGTGGTGGTGGTGGTGGTCGCGGTGGTGGTGGTGGTGGTGGTGGTGGAGGTGGCGACGGTGGCGGTGGAGGAGGAGGTGGTGGTGGCGGCGGCGGCGGCGGCGCCAGAGAACGACGTCGTGGTGCACGCACCACGACCGCGGCTCGTGCTTTTCCTCCTTCACGGCGATAAGTTCCGCGTCGACCAAGTGCCTCCCGCCTCCCGCGGGACCAGTAGTCCTCGGGACGGGACCCCGGCTCGATAATTATCCGCGGCATCCTGCTGCCCCTCCTCCGTGGAGGAGAACCGGCGAAGAGGAGCACGTGATAGAAGTCCGTTGTCAAGCCGCGTCTAGCGGAGAGCGGCATGCCCGATCCAACGGCGGGCCGATGGCCATAACCTAATTCGAGCACCCTACGACGTACACTTGGCGGTGGTGGCTACCGAACGAAAACAAATTCATCTCTCCGCCGTTGACCAGCGGCTTTCCTACGCTCAGTGGGGATCGTCGGATCGAGGATAAAGTGTTCAAGAGTGAAAATAAAAAGGACGCGTGCTGCCCGATCGTCCACGCAGCCACGCATTCGGTTCGGGAGGGTCTCTCTTGGTGAGTCGGTGATCCGCTTCGAGGAAAAGAAGGAGGCAAAGGTGGTGAGAGCGAGAGCGAGAAGGAAGCAGAGGAAGCGAGAAGAGCGAGGAGCGAGAGAAAGAGAGAACTCGGAGCGCTTAACTCGCGCACAGGAAGGAACGATTAATAGCAAACGCGCGTGGCATTATCTACTGTTCCTCTCTCGCGCGCGCCCATACCCTCCTCCTCCCGGTGTAGTGGTGGACGCAGTGCTAACCTGAATTTTCGTTCGTCCCAGCGGTGCGTGGCGCGGCACCGTCTGTCAACGGGCCTGAGTGATCGTTACACCGGAGCGAGAGAGAGAAAGAGAGAGAAGGAGAGGTATAGAGTGGAAAG
Source organism: Tiphia femorata (assembly GCA_944319695.1). NCBI lineage: Eukaryota > Metazoa > Arthropoda > Insecta > Hymenoptera > Tiphiidae > Tiphia > Tiphia femorata. Next base: position 12,820,295 of record OX090902.1, read on the forward strand.
GAGAAGGAGGCGGAAGTCCGACATTTTAACGAGGCACCGTTGCTCGTGGCGCACGGAGGATACAGGTGTCCACGTGTGTAAAGTACAATCCTCTCTTGGTCTCTCACAGGGGAGCGAGACGGACGGACGGACGGATAGAGAAACCCACCGAGACCCGGAGAGAGAAAAGAAAGGGAGAGAGCATCATCACCCACCCGGTAGACCGAGAAAAGGAGAGCCAGAGAGAGAGAGAGAAGAAAAGTCGTGGGTGTCTCTCGGCAACCAGGAGTTCGTCTACTTAGGGCGGATATTCGATTTCATGGCCACGACCTGATTATTCGTCCGTCGCGGTCCGCCCGATCGACGAGAAAAGGAAAGGCGAGCGAGGAGAGCAGAGCGGAGCACGTCGGTTGGCGCACGTTGGTTAGGCCGCCTCGCGACCGAGCCGCCAGACTCTCGGGCTCTCCTCTACTCCGAGCGTGAAGCAGGGGAAGAGGGAGCGAGAAACGGAGAAGGAGGAAGAGAAGCGTGACTTTTGGTATATCGCCGCCGAGCGACAAAGGAAGGACCGTCCGAAGGCCGCGCGCGCCGCGCACAGTGACAGTTTTGAAAAGGCAGCGTCGCCTCGCGGAATCGCGGTCGCTCGCGTGCTGCTCTTCGCGCGATCCCGGCGCGTCGGTTACTCGGTGCTCGCGTCCAAGTTACAGTTCTCGATTGGTGAAGTGCGTCTAAGAGAGAGAGAGAGAAGACAGAGAGTAAATAATAAGAAGAACGCGGGGGTGACGACAGTGTCGAAGAAGTAAAGGATACCCGATCGAGGTATTCGGTGGTGTGCCGCGTGAATTATTGTGGGCAAGGGTGTAGCGTATATGAGCTGTGTGCGTCGTGTATAATTTATTCGCGCGATAGATATATATATATATATATATATATTACGTATACATATATATTTCGTGTTCCTCCCCTCCCTGGTATATACACCCGTCGAGGTGAGGCGCGATCGGCCTGCGGGAGCTGCTGCGGTGGTGCGGACGGAACAAAGAAAGTGCGTTTTGAGTTTCTCCCCTGTGGATTGCATCACCGTCTCTCTACCCAAGGTACACGAGTGCTTGCCAGATTCTTTTCTTTCTATCTCGACCCGTACTGTTGCTGCCTCGCGCGATCCCAGTTGAGGTTAGGTGTCTCTCTCAACGGACGAATCGGCTCTCAAGCTTCGTTGGTATTGCCACCCGTGAATATACTCGAGGTGGACGAGATCGAACGGTGGGAATTAATGCGCGCCTCTTCTCTCGTTTATTTCCAATCGAACGTTTCCACGGTATCATATTGCCTTCCTCCGTGTATCTTTATCTACGAAAGATCGTTCGAAGGTCCGAGAAAACAGATTGGAACCGCGAGTTCGATGAAAGTTGGAGACCGTGCGCCATACTCCTAGGTTAGGTCACTCGTCCGCTACCACCTAACCTCAAATGTGTATCGCGCAGTATTTTCTTTTCTCGCGGTGGCTCGCGACCCGACCGTTATTGCCGTCGAGCGTCTTCCTCGAATTTCATCGTTAATGGAGTAGCTTTCCTTCGAAACTCCGACGTCACGGGACTGGAGAAACGTATATATTGGACATTGTTTTCTCAAAACATGTGTTCCCCGCGTACATTATTTTTGGCGTGACCATTGTAACGCACCGGGCCTCGCGGCGCGCTCGCCGAGTTACGGCGGGCTTTTCAAACGCGACTTTCGCTCGACGTCGATACGCGGGCTCTCTGGGTGTCGCAACGATGCAACATAATTCGCAATTACGGAGCACGTGCATTTGCGAGGCCAAGTGCGTCACCCAGCGTTCTTTCTATCCTACATTCTATATATAATATCATTTTCTTATAATATCTTCATTTATGATACACTCTCTCTTTTATATATATATAAAAATACTATAATTCTATACATACATGCATACGTATAATTTTCTTTCTCCGTCGCGATAGAACCCCGATCATCGATCGCCCGTCCCCGTACACTTGACTCCTCCGCGTCTCTCGCCACTTTGTTAATTCTTTTCCGCGCGATTACGCTCCTTCGATCGATATTTAACGAGAGCGGTGAATTATTGACGAGTTCTGCTCGCGGTAGCTCTCGGTTTTGTTGGTTCATTGATATCGTCACGGTGACGCTCGGATCGCCGATGCCTTCCTCCCACGAATGTGTAACAAACGCGCGCGTCCCAGCGAGCGCGAGTGGAGCGTCCTACCGACGATTTAACGGTTGCCAACGCCGTATACCGATCTCTCTCGAGCGCTATCGATCTCACCGGCCAGCCAGTCGCGAGCTTTTCGTCGCGACGATAACGAGGGTATTCCCCGAAAGGGATGAGTCACGCACGTGGCGCCATTAGTAAAGAAGAGCGTAACACTCGATATGTGCCTTTAGGAGGTGACGAAGGTGGGAGAGGAGGAGATGGAGGGGATACTTATTGCCAAGAAAAGCCTCGCGCAGGCTTCTCTTTCCGCGCTTACCGACTCCGCGTTCTTTTCCACGATTGCTCTTGGCCGTGAGGAATATTTTCATTCCACAGTATCCTTCCATTGTTTTTCTTTCTCTCCATTTTTGATCGAATATAATTACTCTCATCTACATACCGTCTAACGCTTTATTATTCTTCGGCACTCTCCTTACCTCTTTTTTTGTCGTTGTTGTTGTTCTTGAATTCTTTAGTTTAATGTTTCCTTTTTATTTTAGGCGAAAGTCACGTGCGCCTTCTTCTAAAGACTGTTTCTTCTGCAATTTAGCTTTTCTTCTTCTTTCGCTTCGCAGTCTCGATGCTTCTTTGATCTGTCTCGTTCGCGACGAAACTCGCGCGCTTTTATTATTGCGCATCTTTCACGCCCGTCGCCATTGCGGAATATTCTAAGAATCTCGCGATAATGAAAATAAGCGGGCGAGATATCTCGAGAGTAAATAGTGCTCGCTCGATCGTTGAAAAGCGAAGATAATGAGAGAGGCGTCGGTGCACGTCGCGCTCGTCGGTGGGACGGATTCTTCCATCGTTTTTTTTTTTTCACAATTTTATTTATATATCACGCTTGGGTGCCACCGGGCGCGACCTCGTGGGACTGATCCGAGGTCAGTTACGTTACGTTCAAGATCTCCTTCGAACCTATAATTATATTTGCCGAATCAGTAGGCGGTTTTCGTACGAGATATTTTTTTGGAAATGTTCTCGCTTTGTTGTCCTCGGTTCTGGTTTTTTCTTTTTTTTTTTTTGAACAAAATTTGACATTGGAGAGGGGTGAAAATTTAGCGAACCATCGCGTTGGAAGCTGAAATGAGGAAGGGTTGTTGTGGAGATTAATTGAGCCCCTTACTTGCCAAATCGACTAACTCCACTTTTTGTATTTTTCATAAATTTAAGTACCCAAACACGTGGTTGATTTCTTACTTTTTATATTTCTAACATCATTTTTAACGTAATTTATGGAGTCAATTGATTTTGCCTGCGACCGGCTCAATTCTACAATTGACGCAAGATCGTAATGACCTTTTCTTCGTGCGCATCCTTTAGGGTCGTGGCGATGAATTATTCGACCCGTTCGTTGCTCTTGTAGATCGAAATTCAATTCATCCGCAGAGATGAAAATCTGCTGATAGGCAGACCATCCTGGTGCGCGTGCACTGAGATAAGGCGTGACGTAATCGGTATTATCGACATACGCTAATCTTTGTCTAATTTTAATTCGACTCTTTCCCTTTTATTCGTTATTCCAAAATCGTTTTTCTCATGAGCTAGAGATGTCAATTTTCGGGCAAATTGATTTATATTAATTATTTCTGTTAATTAACTCTCGCAACTTGGTGTCTATTACTGATAAATCTTTGGCATTGAAGAATTTTCATTGGAAAATTGAAATAACGATAAATATGACCATATTTATTTTCTTGTTAGCTGGTGTAGATCGAATTATCGGCGAATCCGCGAAAAAAAAACCAATTATATTAATCATTACAATTCTTTTCACCGATTTCTTTCTTTTATTTCGTACCACACCTGCTGGTAACGGGCAAAAATATTTTTTTTATCGATGGAAAATTCATCGATACGCCTCCCGAGTATTCTCGCAGATAACGAATGAATTCCGCTTGGTGTCCACTCGAGCATTCTCGTTCCGGTGATTAGAGACGATGTCCTTTCTCGATTAGGTCCCAAGAATTGCATATCGATGCAATCGACGCCTATACGATATTCTTCTGGGAAAATCATTCAAGGTCAAAAGTAATACGAATGCACGCTGCTCTCTTACAGTTATTTTTAAGATTCTGACTCTTCTCGAACCGAAGCGTATTGCAAGTGATTTTAAAATTTTAAGATTTCACATTTAAAATTATTGACTCAACTTGAGCTAGTGGTGGTGGATCAAGATCAGCTGTTCGGAAAACTCGAGCCGATTTCACAGTTGACAAGAAATATCGCGGGAATGCGACCCTGCTCCTCTTCCTTCGTTACATTCGGCACCCCCCTCACCTTCCGCCACCTTCTTTCATTTTGTCTCACCTACTGCGTGCAAAGAGGAGCCACGAGGCGCACTCGCGAACGACCACCGGACCGAGTGAGGCCATTCGAAAGAGAAACATGAACGTGCGAGAGCAAACGAGAAAGGAAGAAGAGAAGAAGCGGGAGAGAGCGAACTGGAATGACGCGGGTTGATCCCGCGGATGGTGCTCCCGTACGCGGAAACGGCGCGCGGCGCGTCTAATAATAGGCGACACGTTCAGCGCCGGCACTTATTGGCCGCAACGCGGAGGAACCTCTTCTTGGTCCGCCTTCCTCGCACGCGGCACGCGTTCTGTTCTTGCTATCCTCCTGTTGTCGTCGTCGTTGTTGTCCTCAAAAGGAGAATAGGGTACTCGCGGTGCAGGCTCTCGTGCGTTCACCGTTAAGCTTCGTGCACATTTGCCAATTTGTATTAGCAACTTGTCGCGTTGTTGTTGTTGTTTATACCTCGTGCGTGTCTCGGACCTAGCACGAATTTCTACGTGTGATATTGTGTTGCTCGGATTAGCGTGTATTGAGAATTTATCGAGTTGATTTATAGGCGAGTTCCGTTCTTCCTCACGGATCCGGATAATTATAGAGGAGCTTTATTCGTGAACAATTCAACAGTTTGAATTCATTTGTTGAGTTGCCGGTGAAGGAAGAATAGCGAACTCGACGTTTGGTATTCGTTGGCATTGAGAACGTGGGTCTATACCTATTGTGGGCTTGCGTTCGAAATTCATTCCTGCGTTGTCGATGTTTAAATTAATGCGTTCCCGGATTAAGCTTCCCATTCGTTCAATTTCTAAGGATATCTTCTTTACTAATGGTATCGAAAATAACTTTCGGACTTCCTTACAATTGGCCGAGCTCCCAAATTCTTCAACTGAAAAATGAAACGACGTCGGGGAAGAAAGAAAATACCAAATACATAGATACGGAAAACAGTTTCATTCGATAAACGGACAATGTTGAATCATCGTCGACAAAGGAGATCAAAGGGTTAAGCGATAACGTCCGTGCATCTCGGTAAAGAAGAAAAAATGCGACTGTCGCGAAATGGATAAATAATTAACTAGTCGTTTAATTCAATCGTAGACAGTCGCGTGTTTTGAAAATATTAATTTATCTTTTACAACACGAGTGTACGTGAAGCACCTTTATCTACAGTTTGCGCGCACCTCGAATAAGATTTCGAAAAATTTTCCAACGCATCGACAGAAATTTCAATTAAACTTACAGGGCGTATGAAGCTTTACGCACGCGTGTACCCTATACACGCAGTTACGAGGATCGCGGGTGCGCGCCAGCTGCTCTCCTTGGCACGTTTTGTCGTTGCGATGTTGGTAGCGGAAGCGGTGACGATTGTGTGGCGGAGTACGCGGGGGGGGGGGGGGGGGTGAACGATGTCGAGGCTGTCGTTGATGTTGCGCGTTGACTTTGCCGTTGGTGTTTGCATAGGTGGTGCATTTGGTTTGGTTGCGCGTTCCCAATGCTGGACTCCTTCGATGACGAGGTGAAAGTGTTGGCAAAACGTGGCTGGGAGAGGTGGAGGAGAACGATAAGATTAAATTTACGTCGATGGGACTTTGACGTTGACGGCGATCGAAGAGAATTGCGTCGTTGGCGTAACGAAATCATCGTCGGCATTATTCGTAAAGTTTTCACCCTGCCAAAGGGATTGGATATTATTTCCAAAGAACTAAACTTCTCATTTGACGGAATGTTCTCAGTAATCCAGCTTAACTTTCACGTTACGCCAATAAGCGTCAACGTGTTAAACAGAAAATAAGATTCATCACTCGATAGAATGTAAAATATATTTGTGCCGGTGATTGTGATAGTGGTCTAAGTCAATAATTTCGAAAAATTGATTTTTCTAGTTACGTAGCATTATTGTCATCTATATGATTGAAATACGGAACGATTTGTGAACCAAACTTTTCTGACTTAGACCACTTTCACAATCACCGGCACATTTACACTCTTTCCTTACAAAACAATTAATATTGTCTTTCGAGGAAATGAAATTTATCGCTCGATGGAATGTCAGTGGCAGCCTGGGGTATTAAACTTCAACAACACTTGCGGACGAGAATAACGTCCGGTTAACATGGGACGGGTGTTAACATTGCCGTTGACGTTTGTGTCTCGCGTTGGCGGTGGGAAGAGGGACCGTGGGCGGTGGTCTTTTCGAGGGCGGCGGTTTGACGTTGACAATTGGATTGCGTTCGTGCGTGCGTCGGCGTTGTCCCTACTTCAATCGCAAAGTGTGGGTGCAGTAGGCGTCTCAGATATTTGCCGCGTGGGTGCTTCCTCTCCTGCTTGGGGTTGGAAGTTGCCAGTGGCTTTGCAATTCTGTGCAACTCGGTGCAACGTTGTTGATGGGGGTCAATGAGGCGGAGAAGGAATCCTTTGTCATTAAGAACGACGATAGTAAGAGGGACGACGACGATCCTCAGAGACTTCCGGTGTTCTTATTGCTTCTAAAGGAGGGAGTAGGACAATTTTCGAATTTCTCTGTCTCCTCGGTAACATTTATCGCGAGGTAATTTTCCTCCAACCTTTAATGTTGCTAGTGGAGTCAAGCTAAATTGGAAATAAATCATTTTAGCATCAAGACGGATTCGGCTGGGACGTAAATATGAATTTGGTAATGTAACCGGCACAGTTAAGGGTTAACTCTGCTGTGATCTCTATTTGGAGAATTTTATATTCATTTTGTTGGTGGCACCAAGGTAAAATAATATAGCGAAATAAATGTTTCTTTTTTTAATTAAATTTACGATTTTTCGACACGCGACCTCCGGATTTGTAAAAAATCAAATACTTATAATTCGCTCAATTGCATCGTATTACGCCAGCCTTTGGTATCAGCAGTTTTTCTAATAAACGGAGAACGATTCTACTCCGAGGTGGGTTTCGTTATCCTCAGGTGGATTGGTTAATGTTGATAACAAATAAACATTCGTAAATACTGTTTATAATTTTTGGCACAACGGGATTTGCAACTGCGCATTATCGCCGCACGAGTACTAGCGAACTTGCCTAGAGTGACATTTGATCCCCAGGAAAGATAAACAATTTTTCTAGTCTTTCGTCATGCCGCGTTGTTTACCATCAAGTTCAGCGCATGCACGCTTAATCGTGCTGTGCACTATCGTAACCAAGCTTCTCTATCCATTCTGCATCTGCGTCTGCTTCGATGCAGAAATTATTGACAAGATCGAAATGATTGAAAATGTACTTCTACATAGTGCTTGAAAGACCTAAAAACATGAGATAAAAAGACAATATGTAATTAAATGTATAATTTTAAAAGATTCCGGTGTGCCTGCGGGTATTCTCGAGCAAGTCAAGCGGAAACAAAATAAAAATCGGTTTATTAACAAATTCAGGAGATTTAATAAAAATGAATTAACTCTCCTCTCACTTGAAATGCATTCCTTCGTTGAATTCCCTCCAACATTAGAATTGATCGAACCACATCGGACATTCGATTAATTTTGTAACGATTGTATTTGGAATATTATTTCACGGATCCTAGATTACGCGATTAGAATGATGCAAGTGGCGGATATTTCGACGAATTTCTTCAATAACTTTCGTGCAACATTCATCTTGTTAACACTTGTTAGAAATAGTCCGTAAAAATTTAATTGAATAATGCAGAAAAAATGGTACGTCTATGGCTTGCGGTATCACAATTCTTATCACTTCGTATTCGACGAAACTTCGCGCCGCGAATTAATACTCTGACGCATCAGTCGAGGAAAATTCACCATTTTATGAACTTTAGGTACATATTTAATTTTACACGTTCACTGATTTACAAAAATGATCAGCAAGAAATTCAGAGTGCAGAGGGTCGATCTTCTCCTAATAAGAAGAATATTTTTTTCCACACTCTCCTCGCATTGCAGAAAATTTCCTCCGGCTCACCCTTTCGATTCGACGAAAGTTAATCGCTCGTCCCCCTTCTCCACCTTTTCCTCCATCATTTTCACTTCCCGTGTCGCGCACCACCTTTCAGTCGAGGACGTGCGCGCGCGCCCGAAAAGGCGGCGGCGTGCCTCAATGGTCACAAACTCGCGGGGGCCGTCCACTTAATTCCCTCGTAAAGTTTATCAGCGGTCATTACCGCGTGCACGCCGGCGCCTCGCCTCCTTCGTTATCCAACGGTGCACCACTTCCACCTCTACGTTTGAGTGCCTCACTAGGTGCGTCGGTAGTGGTGGTGGAACCCTTCTCGCATTTTCTCACCAGTTCAAAAGTATCCTCACGAGGGTTAACGACATACAAATTCACCAATCGCCATTTACCATTAAAAAAATATTACATCTTCGATCAGTTTGGTTAATCGACTATGTAACAAATGTACATTTACCGCATCGTTTGTATATTTAATTTTGAGCAACTTTCTTTAGAGTTTTCTCAATGGACCGAGTTTTTTTCTTCTTCTTTTCTCACTTCTGTTTAGTGTGTTTCATCCTTCCCCTGCGTCCTTCTTCGAGACGAGAAAGATTAAAACTTGACCGGAGACGAAGCAAAACGGTTCTATTCCGATATTGCATCGACAATTCTTCATCGCACGTGTTGAAAGGTGTAACTATGAATTTTGCTGCACGAATTTGTACGAGGAGCTTGTCCATCGTTGTGTCACGTATCTCAATAATAAATGGCCAAGCAAGTTTTTTAAAACGTAGTCCGTTCCGCGTTACATTATGTTTCACGGTTTAGAAATTTCACCTAATACTTTTGGTTCCGCATTGTTACATGACACAACCACGCCGTCCTTATTTCTCTATATTTTCCCTTGGTAGTGATTGTTTGTCCTTTCAAGGGCCACATAATCGATACTTTATACTTACAAGTTCGAGAAACACCACTGGACACGGTTAATTTGGAAGCGAAAATAATTTAGAGCGAGAGATAAAAACGCGAACGAAGGAGACCCGTGTCGGCTGTGACGGAAAGAGGAGTGAGGCTGTGTTAAAACGCTTCACGGCCAATAATCATTAGTCACCCGTTTTCAATATCGACGTCTCGCAGGCCGACCCCGGTAGGACGACGACGACGACGACGACGCAAACTCGTTGTCGTTGATGCAGCGACGAGAATGTCAATAGATGCCTGCAAGAGAGAGCGAGGAGGTCGCGAGGGTGGCAAACTGGCGGAGGTGGTCTCGAGCCACGCATGCATATACATCTTTCTCTTCTACCCCCTCCTCCTTCTCTGGCGAACGTCCTGATGGCGCCGAGGCGCGAATAATTTCCTTTTCTTCGCTGAAAGCAACGAAAAACGACCAAAAGTTAGTCGAAGATGGGCGAAAAATGCGGCAAAAGTGACCGAACTTCGAGCACGTCTCGTAAGATTCTTCGATGGATTTGAATCTGCCGGAGATTTCCCGCCTTTTCCTTCGACGAACGATTAAATACAGAAGAAATAATCTATCTGATTATTTGGAACGTTAGAAAGTCGTTTCGTTTTTGCACGTGGTACGACGTACGGAATCGACGGAACTGAGGTGATGGATGAAAAGGGCGGAAGGTTCGAATATTTGAAAATTCCCGCCATTTCTCCGCAGTAGTATCTGCGCGCGGTGTGGCGCACATGGAGAGCCACTCGGTGGACGTAAGTCGTTGGAAATAGACCGTAGAAAGTGGGCGACGGCATTATTATTAGTGTGGCCGAAGAATGCGACGGATAGTAATAGACGCTAATTAGCCACGTTGTGTCCCGCGTCGCGCGATTTCTACGGCGTGGCGAGTGCAGCACCCCACGCGACGCATCACGAGGGGACTTTGCGTCGTGTCGTCACTTATGTTTTTCTCTCCTCACCACGCGAGCATCGGCTTGACGCGACATATGCCGATGCGTCTCTCGACCGACTGTCGTACGCGATAGACCCGTCGCGTCGCGCGCATTCTTGAGTTTAGTTCTCCCCCCACCAGAGAAATTACTCCTTAGAATATTAACCCCTTGCACTAGAGGCCTTTTTCGGAAATTCCTTTCGATCTCAAAGCATACTTGTGAGGGAAATATATTTTGTTATAATGTCTTGGAAAGCTCTCGAGACAAGCTACAAGAATACACTATGAAAAATAAGGAGTTCTGTTTAAGAAATCGACGGTGACCTTTGCGTAACCTTTGAATGATTCTCCAAGGTCAAATCATTGCCACCAGCTGACAGCCCCTTTCAAGCTATACAACTTTTGTTCGAAAGATTTTTTTATTTAACTCACCGTTTCGGCGATATTTCAGTGTATTATTTAAAATGGGACACGCTGTGTATAAAATATACAAGATATATCATTTTATACTTTCAAAGGTTATACAGGGAGGGCGCGTATAAGTTTACCATAGCAAACAGGCCCGTAGGGCGGCTTAAAACAAACACAAGAGTCCTGGGCCGTTATTCAATATTCGCAATAATTATCGAGAAATTAATTGCGAAAGATCAAAAGAAAGGGTGTTGGCCAAAATAGCAGCGAGAGGAGCGCTGGAGCCACTGCGAGCTGTAGGACGGCCCAGTTTGTCTACAAATAAAGGCGGGGCGCGGCAAGAGGAAGGATAACGCAAAAGAAGCCGGCCCCGTGTAGCGGCGTCTTAGGCCCAATACACACTATCGGTCCGGCCTCGGTCCGATTAAATATTCTTCCATTGTTTATAATGTACGTATACACACTATGGATAACAGCAGTGTTGCCAGGTGTGGCGACTTATCGCCAATTGGGCAACATGAAGGAGGTTGTTGGCGACACTATTTTCAAAATTGGCGACTGGCGATGAATTGGGCGACTTTAAAATGTTTTGAAGTTTATAGCTTGCAGTAATAATTACTAGATGACGCTGTCAATTTTTATTTTAGTTAAGTTTCGTTTAATTTCAAATTATCGTTTTTATAATCTCTTTAGGATGATTAGTAAAAGAAAAAAATTCGAACATTTTGACTCAAGCTTATTGCAAAGTGTGTCGAGCCCATTTGAGAGTACATAAAACCGACCTAATGAAATGTGACTACAAAAGTTCATATTAATCCTAACCACAAGATGACGCCACCTAATAGCTTATTCCTTTTTTTTAAATTGGAGATTTTGGGCGTCTTCTGACAGTAAATACGGCGACTTTAGGTTAAAAAATACTGGCAACACTGGATAACAGTACGGTTTCGGTCCGGTCTCGCTCCATAGTGTGTATACTTACATTATAAACAATGGAAGAATATTTGATCGAACCTGGAACAACGGAGCGTGAACGGACTGACAGTATGTAATCGGACCTTATCCTTCGCTTTACTGCGCCCCGCATTTTTTTTCCTGCAGCTCGCAGTGGCCCTAGCGCTCCTCCCGCTGTTCGAGCGTCTGCACGTGGTCTTATCTACAGTTAAAATTTGACACCGTTCTTTCGAGGAACTCGCGAGCATCCACACATGAGAAAATCACTCGTAATCACGGACCAAAACGCAGTTCGACTATTAGGGGGCCACGTGAATGTCGCTAGCCAAACCGGTCATATTGGAAACGCGGCGTTTCATCCTTCCCCTTACCGCACCCCGCATTTCTTTGTTGGTAAACTGAGCCGTCCTACAGATCGCAGTGGCTCCAGCGTTCCTCCCTCTGCTATTTTGCCCAACGCACTTTCCTTTGATCTTCAACAATTAATTTCTCGATAAATATTGCGAATATTGAATCTTAGGACATTTGAGTTTGTTTTAAGCCGCTCTATGGGCCTGTTTCTTATGGTAAACTTATAAGCGCCCACCCTGCATATCACCTATAATACGACGCACCGTTGAAAATTAGTCGATACAAAGTCCCACATTATAATAGTACACTTGTATAAGAACTTAGTGCGGGGACTTACCCAACCAGATAGTTTTAAATATCTAGTCACAAGTACATCCATTTGCTTAGTGACCCCTGTACCTCGTCCTTTCTCATTTTCTTTGGACCGAAAGAAACCGGCCGTGCAGCGGCGTGTAATGTCCTTCCCTCACCGCACTACGCATTTGTTTGTTGGTAAACTGGGCCGTCCTACAGCTCGCAGTGGCTCCGCGCTCCTCCCACTGCTATTTTGGCGTACGCTCTTTCATTTGATCTTCCACAATTAACTTGTCGATAAATATTGCGAATATTGAATAATGGCCCAGGACTTTTGTGTTTGTTTTAAGCCTCTCTATGGGCCTGCTTCCTATGGTAAACTTATAAGCACCCACCCTGTATATTGTACAACGCTTCCAGTTTCGCTTGATGTATCACGTCAATCCAAACGCTGACGGGTGTCATCGTTCGAGGCACCTCTCGAGTGCAAAGAGTTAACTACAACGAGGTCCAAAAGCTACTTTCGATCCAATTAGTAACAGAGAACTTGTTTAACACTGGAAGGTTTACGGAACCTTTTTTATAAGCGCAATTTCCCATTTAAATCCTTCAAATTGAGGCGTTTCCGTAAACCTAGTGTTAACACATTGCCGGCCAGACATTATATTGCTAACCTTATCCAGTGGCCAGGTACTTTGTTTGCGTGAAATGATCAAAATCTCCTAATTGTTGCCACTTGTCAGTGCGTTATAACCGCCATTGGCTGAAAATTTGTAAATTCGAGATATCTCATCAACGACCTTTATGGGAACCATATGAATCACGAGATATCTCGTCATCCGTCCGCAATGTGTTAAAATTAGTACCGATTAAAGAATTGGCTTCTACCGGATGTCCCAGACCACCCATACAATCCCTCGTGGGGACATAGAGCGGCTTGCGCTGAACATAAAAGTCCAGTACCGTTTTGCGATAATCGCAATATTTATTGAGTTATTAATTGCTAAAGATCAAAGGAAAGGGCGTCCGCCAAATTAGCAGCGGGAGAAGCGATGGAGTCTCTGCGAGCTGTAGGACGGCCCAGTTTACCTACAAACAAATGCGGGGTGCAGTAAGGGGGGAAGAATAACGAAAAAGAAGCCGGCCGTGCAGCGGTGTCTTATTGTTAGCCTTCCCCTTACCGCGTCCCGCGTTTGTTTGTGGGTAAACTGGACCGTCCTACAGTTCGCAGAGGCACCAGCGCTCCCCCCGCTACTATTTTGGCGGACGCCCTTTCCTTTGATCTTTAACAATTAATAACTCGATAAATATTGCGAATATTGAATAATGGTCCAGGACTTTTGTGTTTATATTAAGCCGCTCTACGTCCCCACGAGAGATTGTATGGGTGGTCTGGGACACCCTGTATAGAGTAGCCTTCGAATAAGATGCTTGGAAAGATGTAGTCATTGCAAACGATGTTGAGAAGGAGTTTGGAGGACAAACCATTGAATCTACAAAGGGTGGGGAGGCTTTTCGTATCCTTCTTCTTCTCCTCTTCTCTTTTCCTCTCCTCTCTTTTCTTCCACCCTAGAGCAGCAGCCAGGCTATCGCTCACTCGTGAAAAAAGGGCATTCGTGCGGCACGCAGGAGGCAACCAAGTCGGCCGAGCTGGTATCCCGTGCCTCTCCACCCTGTTGGTCGGCGCCGATCGTAAAGTCCCGCGCTTCGTGGAAGAGGCGCGTGCAGTCCGCTCGCTCGCCGCTCGACTTTCTTTTTTATCGCGGAAGTGCACGCGCGTGTATGGAAGCCCGCGACGAATCTCGCGCGGTGGAAATATTGAAAAATCGATGCGAGCGCAAAGAGAAGAGGGGCTGGTTTGAGGAGTGAGCGAGGAGAAGGATAGAGAAGATAAAGGACGAAAGAGATCGCGTTGTAGCCGGGGGTCAACTAGGATTGACTGCCGACTAATTTGTCTTGGAGAATCTGCGTTTACTTTAAAACAGATTCAACCAGTTGGTACAGATTTATTTCACGTTCTTATTTGCTCGTAAGATTCGCGGTAAGAACTGTCGACGAGGGAAAAGTAAAACCGAAATGCTTAGAGGAGAATAGGAGAGCTTTCCTTCTCTTTTCCGATCTTCACGCGCATCGAACTCTAGTGCCTCGATAATTAAGATTTCAGAATTCAAAGCCTAAATCGAAATACGATACCCAAATTATAAGTAGCCTCTCTCACCGAACCGCCGAATTGCCGTAATAAGCCCAAAACCTCAACGCAATTAACCCTACTGGTCTGTTCGGGTTTATTTGACCCGACAGAAAATTTAAATCGGAATTGTGCTTTTGTTTCAAATTTTGCTTTATCAGGCATTGGTGACTTTATTTCTCAATATTGGGGTATTGTTACTTCATATTTGATTTTTACATATTATATATTTTTTTAATTATATTTCCAATTGTTACTCATGTACCGTTACCCGAACGATACAACTGTATAGCAATTGCGGACAGACCAGCAGGGTTAAATTCGCATAATCTTTCGCGGTTGAAGCAACGATGCTTCTCGAGGACTACTCGCGTCCAACTATCCAGCCCGAGCTTTTCTGGCCGTTCTCACCCCTCGTCGACGAAATACAGAAATTTGTCGAAAGATTGTAAAACCTTGAAGCGCAGGAGGGACCGAGCCCCCGGTAGGGGTGGCGGTGGCCTGGAGCGCGTCGTTCGCGCGCGATTTACATGAATTTTTCGAAAAGGAAAGAATTCGAGAGGTGAACGGATCGTTGCTCCTCCTAGAAGAGGCTCTCGTGGAACGGCGCGTTTGACACGAGCCGTAAAGTCCTTACGGAGCGTAACGTAAAAACAGCGAAGGACGATGGAAGGAGCGGAGCAGGACTCTTGCGACGCGCTGCTCTCTCGTCTCCTATAAAATCGATCCTCTCGATCAAGCGTAGGAGGGTTGGAGGTGCCCGACGAAAGGAGAGATGTGTCGGTGGGGGTGGAAGACGAGGGTGGATCCTCTTAACGAGTTCTCACAGAATTTCCATTCGGCTCCGGCCATTCTTCACTCGTCGGAGCTTCGACGTTTCGTTCCTCTCTCCTCCTGTTCCACCTTCACCTCCTCTCACCCACTTCCTTTTCTTCGTCCTTCTCTCAGCAGTGGCAAGAGCTACGGGGGGTTTTCCAAGAGAAGAGGCGGGAAAATGGAGCGTCCCGATCGAGGCGATGATGCTTAATGAATTTCTTCCACGATGGCTCATTAATTTATTCTTTCGCCGGCGTGTCGCGGCAGGTCGCCAGATGGATGCTGAGAGAAGGTGGAGGAGGGAGGAGAGAGTAGGGTGTAAGGATAAATGTTTTGACGAGTGAGCCGATTTTTCATTAGTTCGGTTAGTAATTCCCTTCCGGGATTCTTCTGAAATATCTCTCCGACGATCCGGAAGAGATTCCTCGAGGAAATTAGCATCGACTTTTCTCGCGATCGAACGTCGACGATTTTTTTAAGATGTCGATTACCGTCGGTTCTTTTCCACGTGCTTTCCCAATTGTCGTGACACATCGGCAAGAAGAAATGTCGATTTTCGCGCGTACAATAGATACGCACTCGTGTAGTAATTCTAGTTTTCGGTCTTGATCTCGCCGATCGACCTCGTGTGAGTATTACGAAAATCATAGGCAGTCGAGAATACGTCTATCTAAATCCAAGTACTCGAGTTCCGTCATCCGTACCCTCCATCAAGATCAAGAGCCCTTCCACGAGCACTGTAGACTAATCTACAATAGTCTCGTGTTCTAATTTTATTACTAACGTTTGTTTATTCTCTTAACTCAAACACGCGTGGCAAAGTGTAACGTACGACGCCCATACCGCAAGACGAAATCTCGTCGATTCGTTCCCGACATCCAGCCCACGTAACGCAACCATAAGCGCTCTAGGTACTCGACTATCGGGGTAAGGAGAAGTTGGAGGTGGCTGAAGGTGAGAGGAGGAGAATAGCAAGAAGGAAAGGGTCATCGGTGCCACCTTCGCCATTCACTCGCGCGTCGTGGGACGAGGCCGCGACCTTTTCTCGTAGACCTCCGCGCATCCACCACCTCCTTCCGCTTCTCCTTCATCGTCGTCATTTCTGCTCCACATTGCCCCGAAATAGATCGATCGGTCGACGAGAGGTGAGAGTCGCGCGCGCGCGTACGTGCAGATTACGCGACCGCGTGCGCACATTTACAGATGAAAAGGAGGAGGAGCAGAAGAAGCTTACAGATGAATCCTCCTGGACGAGTGAACATTTTTTGGTTGCGCTCCTCTAACCACCGCGTAAAATAAAGATGTTCGAAGAACTGTTACACGTACGTTCTCGTGGATTGGTCACAGCCGTGAGATCGATCGATCTTTCACCGACGAGAGCACACGACGTGCCACGGGAAAGAAGTCGATTCGACCTGCTATTTAAAGGCCCTGCTTCATTTTTCTACGTTACAAATCTTTATTCTCGGCGAACGAGACGATTGTAAAGGGGAGCAGGAGGTGGCTGAGAGTCGTGCATTGGAAAGCGTTGAATATCGGGGGTCGTAGGGTGCAATTGGCAGAATGCGAAATTCTTCTTCGTTTAGAGAATGTACGGTCATTCGACCCAGTCGTCGTTTCGTGGTTCTTATCTTGGTATACTGACGAATATACAAGAAGTCTGGGCTTCTATCCCCGCGGTCGAGCGAAGGCTGCTATTCTTAACATTGACCGTATCGAAGAGATCCTTGCGCTCCTTCTTATGCGCCACCCGCGTCTACGTCGTTATAAATTCGTTAACCCATCGAGGTCATATTTAAATACCAATTACACGCATTTATGCAGAGCAATGGTAACCTTGCGGGTTGAGCTCGCCGCATTACGATTAATCCTTCGGCAGGAAAATTTTTTGAATAATGGTATTTATAATTACCGTGAATAATAAGCTCAGTTTACCCCAACGAAATTAAACAATATATGTAAAAACTTATATCGTCGGTATTTAAGATATACAAGGTAGTAAACTAATCAGAGATTCGTTAACAAATTACTTACTTTAGTAGAATAAGTGATTCTTATAACTTTAGGAGAAGTTGAAAAATATAAGTAAATGCGAAATAAGAATGCACAATGACAGCAGTTAAGAAATTAAATATGTGAATGTCAAGTTTCCCGCCTAATAACGAGGTGTTGGCGTGGTCGGTGAAAAAGTTTTCTTTTTCATAAAAAACATTTTTGCAATGTTCCCACAAATGTCAGTCTAAACTTAATATAGGAATTCTGATTCTGGCTGAATTTTATCGTTCTATTCGTGTACTCGGAAGCCCGCTTCCCGCGGCCCACGAAAGAGTTAACGCTCAAAAAAGAATCATACACGGCTATAGTTCGTCAAATAGATGGATTAAAAAGCTCGTGTTAATTTTTGCCGAATGTAACGAGTAACATAATTTTTACTAGTCCGAACCCGTATTCGCGAGTACTCGACGCGTGCGCGTAAACGCCGCTTAAGCTTTAAACGATTATGCGAGCGCGCGGAGGTCCCGCTTACACTTACGATTTGGCTTACTCGTGGACTACTCGTGCACGAATTACTCATAAATGTAAATCCCGCTTAACCGAGCATTATTTCTCGTTTCAGATATCGCACCACCTACCACTGTCGCATGCGCGAGGCATGAAGGCTCGCGGCAACATCAAGTGAGAACCGCGCACTTTCTTCCCGCTCGCGCTTACCAGCGAGGTCCGCGGGACGTCCATTGACGAAGCAAGAAAACAAGGCTGAAACCTCCGACGAAATAGAAATAGGAAAAAACACAAAAGACACGCGCAGAACATTCGGACAGATAGGACAAACACCCGTGTAGGTCCACGAGGGAGAGTAAACAGAAAATTCACACACATAGGCACACGTGGAGAAAAAAGATAAGAGTAAGAGAGAGGAGAACGGAACGGATCACCGCCAAAAAAGCTAATAGAATTAGTAGTCGTAAGAAAAGAGTGAGTGAAATCGAAGAGGAAGAGAGTAAGTCGACCTGGGTGCGTGCGTGAGCGCGAGGTAAACCAAATAGAGAAAAAGAGAGAGAGAGAGAGAGAGAGGGGAAGAAAGTGAGGAAAAAGGAAGACGAGAAGAGGTGAGAAGAAAACTGAGAGCAAAGGTGAGAGTGAAATAGGGGTGAGTGTGCGCGTGCGTGTAAATAAGAGCTATTTTTTCGTATGAGAGCTAAGTGGACGCACCCTGGCCGGGGAGAAGAGAGGAGGAGTGGACGAAGAGGTGACGAGGCTACTCGGCAACTAAAAGAAAGCAGCAGCAGGCGATCTCCTCGCGAGAGTAATAATAATAGGAGATAATAGGAGTAGAGTGATTCGCGAGTCGGAGAGAAGACGAGAGACGGAGGTGAGAAGGTTAAAGAGAGAGAGAAAGAAAAGGAGGAGAGGAGGTGGGTGGAGAGGGAGGAAAAGGAGGAGAAGAGAACGCGCGTCCTAGGCCAATCGCACCTACGACTTGGTCTCGATGCTCCTGAGTCGTCGGCCGTCTACCACCCTCCGGCTGTGGAGTCTTCCCTCCTGAATCTTCTGAGAACTCAAAGAGAGAGAGAGAGAGAGATAAAAACGGGAGACTCCGGAGAGGTTCACCACCGATCCTGAAGGCAACTCTCGCGTTTAGAAAGAACGCCGGAGAGAAGAAGAAAAAGCTGGAGGAGAGAGTTTAGTCTACATACGAGAGTGGAGGATAAAAAGGGAGAGAGGAGGCAAGATAGACGGTGAAAAGAAGGAGAGTGAAGAAAAGAAGTCACGGACATAGACGCGCGACGAGGCTTACTGCAAGAGAGAGAAAGAGGAAGTGGAAAGAGGAGAAGAAGAAACGTGTGTGCGTGAGTGGGTGGGCTGGGTGCGCGAGAGTGGAAAATAGAGAAAGAGGGAGATAGAGAGAGAGAAGGAGAGAAGAAGAAGAAGAAGAGGAAAGAGAGGAGAAATAGAGAGCAGTCGAGCGGCATCGAGAGGGCTGGCGTGCCCCATGTTGTGAGCGTCTGAGGACTGCCGGGGGCAGAAGTGAAAGGGCGGAGGGGTAGGGTGCCGCGGGTATGGAGTATGGAGGCGGGGGTGGTGGGGGACGCGGGGGTGTCCAACCTCCCTCCGCAGGTGCTAGGGGCATCGCAGGCACCGACACTACCGACGCTGCGTGGCACAAACACGAACAAATGATCCTCATGGAGTCCAGGCACAAGCAACAATGTGAGTACTCTCCTTTGTTCCTTGCATTATTTTTCATGTTTAATCGTAGGTAAAATTGTCTCTGGAGTAATTTCAAAGAACGAAGATCGAGTCCGGGTGATTTAAGTTTTATGCCTTTGGGGATGGTTTTGGCTAAGGGTAGCTACGCGTTTGAACTGGTGCGCGAAGGCAAATGGTTTGATTCAGCTGGTGTTGTGGTCGCAGGGTCTGATCGAACCAGGGACGATTTGTTCAAGCCGACGGGTCGATTCGTGTTTGATCGAACCGTTGGATCGACTTGACCGATCGAGCGGCTGAAGCAAACCGTTTGATCAAGCCTTTAGATCAGACCATTCCAAGCTTTATTTTTAGCTGAAAGGGCAGTTTGGCGTATCGAAGGTTAAGAACAAGCCTCGTAAGATAATTCGCTTGTTTGTTCGTTGCTCTACATTATGCAGCTGTAAGATAACCGGCTGTGTCCTTCGTTAGAATGATTCGGTCGGTCTTGTTACATATTCTCTATACGGCAATAGATGCATTTAGGGTAGTAAGGGCAAATTTTGTGGAGGGTGAAGTCAAAACATATCTATAAGAACGTGAATCAGCTATCATAGATCAATTCGGTAGAATAAAAAACTTTGACAGGACGTTAAATTCGTTCTTACCATTTCCCGACAACGTCATCACGATCGTACGGAAGAAAACTTTGCATCCTGTAGACTGTAGAGTATCCCAGGTCATCGAAATGGTACGGCAAGAACGCGGTAAAGTTCGCGAAAAAACTAGCTTTACTATAATAAGTTCCTAAATTGTGTTAAATATGCGAGACTTTCCCGCGATGCCCAACTTCGTAACGCGTTAGCCGGAAAATGCATAGCCACATCCAGCAATAATATACCGTTGTAGGATACCTAGACACAGTTCCGCCCACGCTGGCGATTTACTTCCAAAGTCGTCGCGAATGAATCTAAGCCCTAGAAGAGAAGCGTTACGCAGTCCTAGAGTAGTCCACGTGACGTACCCAGACGCGCATATAAAGTGGTCTGCTAAACTTTCCAGCCAAATAGGTTTTTCGCTTTATTTTCTAAAAGTGACATCTGAAAGAAGTTCAACTGATATTGGATATAAGAGCGTGTTAGGAAACACCAAGGTGGTACTCTCTTTACACTTACGTATGAAATAATATTTCATCGTATCATTTTGGGAAAAAACGTGAGAAACATATCCGATCGAAGAGTTTGCACCCTAATATAAATCACTTCGCAAAGTCCTTGAATTTGTAGGCACTCTCGACTATACGCAAAAAAAACATATTTTTATCGCGTTAAAAAATTCTCCCCCTCGATCAAAACTTATAGTCTGAAAGTACCTTGAGGAAATTACACCGTGAGAAAATTATTCAGTAAAGTCGGCTATTTTCGACGAGTATACTCGTCTTATGGAAAAACATTACCGTTTGCCTCTTTGCTTTCTGAGCAATGAATGTCAGTTCGAGGCGACAAGTAAAATAATAAACGCAGTAGAAAGAATAAATCAAAACAAAATCTTCACTCTTTCTCACTCCATTCGCCAATCCACTGTTCTCACTCGTCTTTCTTTTTCGATCAGTTTCTTCTCTCGTCTCGAGAAACGAACGGAACGAAGGAGACGGCGGATTCGCGTTTATCGCTCGAGACAAAGCAGAGATCGTCGGGTGGCTACGTGATATATGCGAGAGACTGGAATGGCGGTGGTGGTGGAAGAAAGGGGATGACTGTAGAACGAGGATGGGGGTGGGTGGAGGGAGGCAGGAGAGCAAAGCGAAGACCTAGAGCGAAGGCGAGATCTATCGTTGCGCATCTGTGCATCGGTCGGTGCAGGTGCATCGCGGCGGTGCATTGGTTGGGTGGTGGTGAGGACGAAGAGGTGGAGAAGGAAGAAGAAGAAGAAGAAAAGAGTGGCGCGAGACTCTCGTGCACGAGACTTCGGGAGGAGTCGGTCGAATTAGCAGGTGCACGGATATTCGCCCGACTAATTCTTCGTCTCTTTTTTTCTCACCCTCCCGATTCGTCCTCACTTTCCTTCCTACTTTCTTCTTCACTCGATATTCTTCTTCTCGCTTACGCACTTTTTCGTTTAACACTAGAAGTACCGACCGGTCAAAATGACCGGGTGCATTCATTTTTCCCAAGAATTTCTTTTTAACATTAGAACTACCAATTTTGGTTTTCGCATGGAAACTTCTTTTGTCGACCATTTATTTTGACAGGTTTGGTAGTTCTAGTGTTAATGAAATACACAGTCGTTTCGAATTAACCTTTTGCAACGTAAAAATCGATCCTTCGCAATTTCGGAAACGTTTCCTAACACGCAACACCTACTTCGGAAATTTCAAAATTTGAACACATTACTCTGCCACCGAATAGTGTACCGGTGCGTCTCGTGCATTCGTGGATTCCGTGGTACAATGATGCCTCTCGATACTTGTACTTTTCTACAGAGAATGTTATTTTCATAGCCCAGCAAAGTCGGTAGAAACTTTTACCCTGTGAAATGCGAGATTCACCCTTGCTTCTCGTGACTGGTTAATGCTTCAACGGACCACACTTTGGGTACCGCTGGTCTGCGGAGTCGGATCGAAAACGCAAATCCCTATAATGTGCACACTTTGTTGCCAGCCTCGTTACGCGTACACGACCAGGTGTGGGGTAGATCCTCGCACACCACCAGATCCAGGAGGATAGATAGAAATTATCTTCACGCTAGGTAGGGAGGAAGGATAAGGGGAGAGGAAAGATCATGGAGGATAAAGGCAACGTTGTATTGCGATCGACGATCGGTGAATGGTGATTCGGTGATTCCGTGGGGTTATTGCGCGTGGCGCGCGATCGCGCGCTTTCTCGCCCTTCGTTCCCTTTGAGTTGACCTGCGAGAAGGGGCCAGTGAAAAGAAAGATAGAGAGGGAGAGAAAGAGAGAAGAGAACAAAGTAAGAAAGAAGAAGGGAGACATAAGAGGCCTCTCTCGCTCACGCCCGTTCTCTCGAGACAACAAAAAGCGTGTAGATTCGCGGTCCGATGACTCGGGAAATTGTTAATTATCGCGATAATAAGATGAGCTTCTTCGGTAGGCCTAACGAGCGGCCGTTAAACCGTGCCCACGGAGAGTTCCGGTTTTGGAAATGCGCACTTTTACAATTTCCTACCCTATACCTGCTCGCCGTCCGTTTGCGCCTCGCTTTTGCGCTCAAGTTCACCACTTCACTCCTTCATAACCGCAAAACATTACTGCAAAATTTCTTTTCATCCTTAGGATTTTTAAACTTTTATCTTTATCGGTGAATGACTAGGCGACAGTATCGAAACGATTTCTGT
Organism: Tiphia femorata; assembly: GCA_944319695.1. Classification (NCBI taxonomy): domain Eukaryota; kingdom Metazoa; phylum Arthropoda; class Insecta; order Hymenoptera; family Tiphiidae; genus Tiphia; species Tiphia femorata. Next base: position 12,843,168 of record OX090902.1, read on the forward strand.
TTTTGTTTTGAGTCGATATGTTGATGAACGAAGGTTGAAGGAACGCTTGAAGTTTTCAATTTCTCTCCCACCAGCACAGCCACCATTCTCCACCTTACGAGGCAGCGCAGCGGCAAAGCAGAAGAAAAGAAAAGTCGAACGCCTCGCTATCGCCTTATTCTCGAGCTCTCACCAACAACCGGCCTCTCCCACTTAGCAAATTCCGTGCCTGGCTAGAATCGCTACTTTTTGCAAGTAATTGCGCGAGATCGAGCAAAAATTTTACTGTACTCTGGTGATTTATGCACAGTGAAACGAGAAATTATATCCTCCGCTCCTTTTGCATGTAAAGAGCGATGAGGTTACGGCTGGCTGACCCTTACCCCTCGACTCTACAATTCTTTCTCTTCCTTCTATTTCTTTTTTCGTTTCTCTCCTTTTATTTTTACTCTCTCTCTCTCTCTCTCTCTCTCTCTCTCTCTCCCTCACTCTTAGCAGGCTCACGCTACTTTGCAGCGAGCAAGCTCGGCCCCCTTCTCGCGTCCCACAGCTGTTTCCTTCTCTTCTTTATTTTTCTCTTTAACTACTCCTCTAACGATAGCAATAACGATAACAACGGTAATCGACGACACGCGTCGACGTAGTCGTGTATCGATTGCGGGATCGGCCAGCGATTTGCAAAATTGTCCCGACACATATTTTTCTTTTATTTATCAGACTCTGCACGGTACAAGAGATTATTCACCGCATTTTCTCGCTTCTCTTGTGTATTATTTATACGGACCGTTTATTTTGAACGTGATGTACGTCCATTTAAAAGAAGAAATTCACCAGTTATAAATAAGAAATCTATGGTAAATTAATCAGAAATGATGTGGTATCTCATTTTGTTTAAAACATGGACTTACATCGCTGTGAAAATAAACGGTCCGTATGTCGATCGTAGATGCACAATCCACTCGCACGAGTTTCATCCCGTCGACGGACCGACCGATGTGTTTTCTTAGTTCTTTTTTTTAAGTTGAATTCAAAATGTAGAAACAGTAGCAAGAAGAGCAGTAGTCCGCCCTCGCATGTTGATAACAGAGTGGTAGTCTCTCTTTTTGTTTGCGACTGGAAGACACCGTGATTTGTCCATCCAAACGTTTCTCCACCGATCCAATACAATAATGGGCCACAAGTTAGTTGTACCCTGTGGATGAAGAGTACAGTAAAACCTGTTTTTGTGCGGGGGATAGGGACCGCATAAAAGAAATCGCATACAAAAAAAATATCGCGTAAACTCATAAGGTTTTCGTTTGCAACACATTTTAAAAAAACTTTTTTTATGCGGTAAATGGAAAAATCGCACATAAAAAATCGCATAAAAAGAAACCACACAAAAAAGGACCGCATAAAAACAGGTCTTACTGTATATTCTTTCTTTTTTTATCTTCCTTTTTCGATCTTACTCTTTTATCTTTACCCGCCGAGCCGGGTAGAACCCGGAAGCTAGACGTACGAATCTTTTTTTCTTTTTAAGAAAAATAAAAAATCCTGCATGATCGAACGATCTCTTCGATTCTTCGCGAATGGCGGTGGATCGCGAATGAGAAATTTCATCGTTCATCGTATTCCTTTTTTTTCATTAACTCTCTATAAAATATATCCACATTTTGCCAAATAAGTTTGCCTCGTCACAAGATAGGGTACACGTCTTAATTATACAATGTATCGGAGATAACCAATAACAATATCGATGACAGTTGCCAGCACCATCAACTTGAAGTATCAAAGCAAATGAGTTGGAAGTTTAGAAAATCTGCTTGGTAAATCTTCTGTTAAGCCGCGTATATAGGTATAAATCTATCGATTTTCGGTGGAATAAATTTTGTTATATGTATGAAAAGAATTCGTCCCATAGAGAGTTAATACGTAACTAAGAGGAAAAATCTGACGACGAGATTGGCAGGCTTTCCTTCGCCGAAGCGACGAACGCGAACGAAAAGAAAGAGAAGGAACATCCTCCTTCCATCCCTTTCGAAATTTACTCGCCCTAGCATCACACCCCGTCACTTCGTGGGCCGCCCTTCCTTTGCAACATTTTACCTGGGCAAAAGCAGCAGCGGGCGTTACGAGGTTGGGCGCGCGTGCAAATTCGGTGCACTGGTGCGTGTCCGAAAATAATGGGCGAGCGATCGCAGGTGGGACGTCCGTCCGATTCGCGGCAGGAAGGAAAGGGCCTCCTGTTTCTTGTAGGGCGCCATTAATAACGCCAGCAGCGGCGCGGCGCGCACGAGAAGGAGATATATACAGGGTGGGTCAAGAACGATAGTCGGTGAGGCGCACCACCTCGTCGTGGGTTTGGCGGTCGAGGCGAAAGAGAAACTCGAGGCGCGCGATGGAACGAGGAAGAGGGAGGGTCGAAAGCCACGAAAGGGTGCGGAGGACGAGACGGAGTTCCAGACGCCGCATTACCGTGGAGAGAGGAGCACGATGGAAATTATGGACAGGGTTTGAAGGAGCGAGAGACAAGGTCGAGAAGTAGTTAAGGGTTATTGCGTTATTTTGAAGACACGCTTTTTTGAGAATTATCCAAGCACCCTTGCAAAGAGCATTTCTTGGTTCGAAGAAATTATAGATTCTATAAGTAAACGTGACGAATATTCAGAGGGTAAAAAGTTATGTTTATTAACGCGTTTAAATTGTAATCCTTTTTCTTACGTATGAAAACTTTGGTTTGAATTTAGATGGGAAGAAAGACGGATCATAAAGACTCGAATTACTATTATCTTATGCAAGGATCTATAGCGATAATTGTCCAGTATACCCTTGTAGCATGCACCATTTTTATTAAAATGTTAATTTTTTATTTATCGAATTAACATTAGAAGTACCGACCGGTCTAGATGACCGGTTCCATAAATTTTTCACGCGAATTTCTCTTTAACACTAGAACTATCAATTTTCGTTTTCATATGGAAACTTCTTTTCTTGACCATTCATTTTGGCAGGCTTGGTAGTTCGAGTGTTAACAAAGGAAGAATCACGCGCAACAAAGTACGACAATTAGCCAAATATAAACTAGACCTTTTGTCTTACCCTTTGCTAAATTAATGTTGTTCACGTGTGCTCGCAAGGCACTTTTCCACTAACCTTTAAACACTTTACTTGTCAGATTGATACTTCGAAAATTGACGTACTGTAAAATGTATCGAGATGCATCTGAATCTCGCGTTCGCGCGAGAAGCGAAACGATCGCTGCAAGCACACGTAAAAAAAATTAATTTACTAAAGTGTAATAAAGAAACATTCATATTCTCTCGCATCGCTACCTCGCTTATATACTATACACTCTCCAAACTCTCACGACGTTGATAACCTGTGATTTAAACCATACTCCACGAAATTTCCGGAGAATTTACTCAAAAGCTCGATGCTTGAAAATGATGCGCGGGCTTTCTCTCCGGGGGCGTAATATTTTTACGCGTGGACGAGAGCGATCGAAACGGCACTGTAGGTTCATCGGATGAGGGAAGTTCCATGTCGAGAGAGAGAGAGAGAGAGAGAGAGAGGGAAATGAAGAGTAGCGAGAGAGAAAAAGAGAGGGAGGAGGAAAAAAGGAGAAAGGAAACGGAAGAGGTCGGGGATAGGGGAGATGACGTATTTTTAAACGGAGGCAGAGACCCGACCTCCTATACTTAGGCCCGAGTTGTCTTGTAACGTCGACGAGAATAGTGTGTGGTCACATTCTGCCGTTTCTCTCCCCACCGGCACCAGAAAGACAATCGCCCGCCGCCTCACGTTCGACGCGCTCCGGAGACGAGTGCGCGAACTCTCTTCACGCGCCGCGCTGGCATGCGGCAGCTCAAGTTGACGTTTCGCGTAAGCGCACGTTTTCATTTATTAAAAGGTACAACGAAATCTGGACCTTGCATTTTCAACGAGAACTATTCGTGATAAATCGTACTTAAGATTGACATCGAATGGTTGAAAAATCATTTCAGTCACATTTTTCCACGTTTGAATCTTCTTTTTTTTGCCGAGAACATTGAAGATCGATTGCTTCAATTGATAAAGTAATTTCTAAGAGCACATTTGCCCCACGCTCTACAATAAGCCAACCCAAACAACTTTATGTTAATCAATCGTGAAAAAATTGAATTTTTAAATTTCTATTTATCTACGCAGAGAGCACACTTGTTGCATACATGTTTACAGGCGGTTGACGAAGCGTAAAAACGCGAGAAAAAACATCAGCCCGGTTTACACGTGTCAATTTTCGTTTCGTCATGTCTCTAAAACTCATTTGTTTTATTCCGCCTTTTCAATTTTTCCCCTTCTTTTTCCTACCCAAGGCCCCCCCCCCCCTCTTTTTTATTCGTTTATCCCAACTGCAGAAGCGTGCGCATCCCATTTGTTCTCTTTTTAATCTTCCTCCCGTATCCTCTCGTCTTCTTCCCGGTTACTCGTGGCGGAATTCTCCTCCCCCTGCAGTTTGTGACGCGAAATCGCATCCACCTATATATTTATGGAACGTCCGTTCAGGCATCTCCGTTAAAATAGGATTCACCCTCTTCTCTTTGCTTTTGCTTTTTCCTAACGCGAGCTTCCAGCATTCGTCGTCGTTTCCTGCTTGGCCTTAACGTCGTAATTGGGAATCTTCTACTTCGTTTTCTCCCCTTATCTCGCGAAAAGGAAAAATTTCACCACCCACTCACCTTTTAGCTTATCCGGGTAGAATCATCCTCATTCTAGAATCTCAACTTACAAGATCTGCTTGCATCCACATTTTTTCCATAATTATTCCTGCCCACCTTGGTGTTTTTTTTCTTCTTTCTTTCTTTCCTTCGGGGACCTATGATTCCTCTTAAGCACACTTTTCTTATCTTCAGTCTTTTTTCTCCTCGTTTGTCCGTTCATTCTACTTTTTCTCATTGTCGAAGAACACTTACCGAGTTCTTGTATATCTGTCGAAATGTGGTGCGAACTACAAAATTGTTCTTTCACTTCTGTTTGCTAAGAGCTAGTTGCTTTCTCCTAGAGAATTTTGTCAGTTCACTTTCTCGCTAGAGTGTACAGATTCTCATAAACTTAAAAGTTATATTCATTTTGTCAATTATATGTGTAGTGTGTAAATACAGTTATCGTGTCGATAGACAGAAAATTATACGTCACACGTAGGTAGGCGTAACATTGTACTAGTTTCAGAAGTTTTATTTCGAACGTAGAATTTCCATACCTGCGTCAACCTGGAAGCCGATTCTAAAGGAATGACTTTCTTTTTAGGGTAAACGATAGAGCTCTTTTCGTATTCGAGGGTGCCTCTTTGCCTTTCATCTGCGTCGTAAAAGAGTCGAAAGAATAGAATTTCGAAAGTTCGCTGTAAGGGCAACTTTTAACGTTTTAAGATAATTCAAAATTGCTGGGCAGAACCGTTTAAAGATAAGGCTTCTTCGTAATAAATTACTATTATGTCGGCATTCGTATATGCCAGCTGTTCTCGGCCTTTTTCTTACTTTCCACCACCGAAAAGTACCGATGTGCGACCGAGTCACCCAAAACTTCGTAGGTAGTTTGCATTTTTAAAAATTGCCAGCGAGGGCTCTCCAGAAATGTTCTTCGCAATAAACACTTACTACATATTTCATTAATCTCCACTGTTCGGCTGACGACTTTGTGATTCTCGATAATCTTACCTCATTGAGGCACGCGACTTTAAAAAAAGGAAAAACACCCGACTACGCATAAAAGCGTATCCCACCATGCATAAAAACTAAGCAAAAGATGCGACAGGGTTGAACTAACCCTAAAGATTTACACAAACATTTCCTCGAATTTCTGAAATTCTGCATCAAAACCTCCTTATCCGAAGGGAAACAGAAGAACCATAAATTAACCTCGCTCCACTGCACAGTAGAAACATTTCTCAAAAACATCATTTCTAGCATAAAAAAAAAGTGAAGCTTCTACATTCACAAAGGAAATCCGAGAATGCGAAAAAGCATCGATTTTGGGTCTTCTCGTGGTATATTCACCGTTGTCTCGCGGCGCTTACGAAAAATCGGCGTCAGCGTCGGCGATGACGTCAGCGACGGAGACGTCGCCGGAGATCCGCGGGCGGCAATGGATTTTAAAGCGTCGGATGACGACGCCAACGACGACGACGAGAGCAGAAGGAAGATGAGGAGATGGAGGTGGAAGGACGGAGGAGGACGACGACGTCGGAACCAGTTTTGGACCGATGCCTGATCGGCGACTCTCGGGCAATTCGAAGACTCCGGCCGGTCGGCCACCGACTGACGTGTATTTTCGACCTGGCACCTTCCGCCCTCCCGTTCTTCTTCCCTCTCCCTTTCTTCTCGTCCCGTCCTCTCTCCTTCTGGTTCCGTCGCTCGTCGGGATCCACTCCTCCACCTTCCTCTCCTCGCTCGAAGCGCCGATATCGACAGACGTTGACCCTGTGAGAGTTCGACGGAAAGAAATGATTGACTCTTCTCTATTCTAGAGAGAGAAAAATAGATCAAGAGAGAGGGAGAGAGACAGGGCCTGTCGAATAAATTGAACTCGTCTCCGAGTGTGGACCGAGAGAGAAGCGCTTGTGGAATGACTTTAGGGGTAGTTCTTTGTTTTGTTCTTCACGGAATCGTTGTTGAAAATTTTTAGATCAATTTAAGACTCTACGGAGGATTATTTAGTTTGGATATGTTTGGGATGTTAGTAGAGGCATGAGCGAAGGTGGTAATTAATTGTGTGCTAGAGGTAAAAATTAGAGGCATGGCCGGCGTGACTTTTTGCGGGGCCCGGTTCAAAAATTACGAGGGGCCAGAATGCACATTCAAATCCTATACTGAAACTGCACAATGAGGAATTATTTATTATAAATAGAGAGGACGTCGCATATATTTTTTATAAGATGAAACGGAAAAGAAAGGGTTCGCGGTACGGAAGAGAGGTCAATAAACGAAAGATCATTTTTTTCGGGACTGTAATTTCGGTTTAGCCTCTCCCTTAGTCGCGGTTTATTGCTCGGTAGGGCTGCCGCGCATCGGCAGGACCATCTCTCGGAGTCCTTCCACGAGACCCTTGGAAGTCGTAGGGGGTGCCCAAGAGAGGGTCCAACTACCATCTGCTCCTCTGCAGTTGGCCATCCACACAATTAGGCCCCCTCCGCCATTATAAACGACGCGTCTAAACTTCCACCGTCCACCCCGCTCTTCTTCCTACCACGCACGTGCGCCTGTTTATCGAATACCGAAAATGTGAGGAGGAGGAGGACAGAAGGGAAAGGATGAGGCCAATGGTACGCCTGTTCCGACCAAGGGACCGAGAGGAGCACGCACGAGATGATTATCGAATAACCGATAACCGCGACGTAGTTTTCTGGATTGAGGAGAAAAACGGGGAGAGAGAGTGTGTGTGAGAGAGAGAGAGAGAGAGAGAGAGAGAGAGAGAGAGAGAGAGAGAGAGAAAGGAAGAGAGGAGAGGAAAAAAATCCAGCGTCGAGCTGTTGTGCCGAATGACGAGAGATGATCGTCGAGAGAGGAGCCTGATAGGGGCCAATGGCGGGTGCCGAACGCGCGCGGGTGCACGCGTAGTCGAATGCGCGAGTGGTGGAGTGGGTTTGCAGAGTGCACGGCTGGTTGAGTGGAAGACTTTCTTTCGAGAGAATCGAGGTTCTTGGGAGGAAAAGGAGGAGAGAGAGCGAGTCTCGAGGTTTTTCTTTTTCCGTTAAGTAAATTCTGCTTTGCACGTTTATTAAAATCTAAATTTGCGAAGGGTGACGGTTTAAAAGAAATATGGCTTTGGTAATTTTGTTGGACGAAGGTAGTTTATAAATTATTTGTAAATCGAGTCTGCCAATGAAGCGAGAAATCCCATATTTTCAGTACCGGAGGATCGTCGCATAACTCTCAATACAGGCCTGTTCTTACCTAAACTTTTTTTTAAACACCCTCCTTTTGAAGGAATTGATTGCGCATAAAACGAAAAAGAACAACAAAATTCGGAGTACCGAGTACCTAACGATAAATCTCCGATTATTCAAGAGTGTGGGAGACAAAAATCGCGCGTGTTTCTTTTTCGTCCTTCTTCATCTCGTTCTCTCTTCTCTTTTCTCTCCTCCTCCGCCCCTCTTCCTCTTCCATTTCCGACCCTGACCTCGTCAATTTTCGAATTACGTCCACCCCTCGCCGCCACGCGTACCTCGGGTGAGGAGAAGAACCGACGAAAAAGAAGTATCGATAGGAGAGGGAGGGGAGGGGGTGCCGTCCATTACGGCCCTCCACATGTTACCATCGTCCATCTCATTCTCCGTGTATGCGCATCGCTACGTACGTGCTCGATCTTTTTACTGGCGCGCCCGCACACGCAAACATAGCGCATGCCCACACGCGCTCCATGGAAGTTGGTGTGAGCGATGGTCCACGTGCGATCGAGCGTGGGCGTTCATTGGCGCCACTCGTTCGTGTGTTAAACGAAAGAATGTTCATTGCGTTCGGCGAATTATGCGCTGAACATTCTTACGGAAGAGTAAAACGCAGCCTAAAAAGTTTGAGAGCGCAGAAATTCTTGAGACGAAGAGGGTATCGTCCTTTTGGTTTCCTTTTTTTTTTTGTTCATTTCTCTTCCATTTGCTCTTTCCATCTTGGGCATAACATTGATTATGCGTCGGCGTACATTCTCGAGTAATTTGTAAAATATGGGTGTAGAGAATTTTTCATTCGAAGTTCGCTCACTATTTTTTCTTATTCTAGTTTCAAGATTTCTTTTTACACACATCCTATGATTGTAATCGCGTACACGATGTGTTAACACTTTGACTGTCAGGCTGATTTTCCATAAATTGACCGTGGCGTCACAGTTTGTATTTTTTTGTGTGTGTTGTGTTTTGCGTTAATATATGATCTTTCAAGTGCTGTAAATTGCGGGTAGTATAATAATTTTTTTAATGATCTTTCCGGATGTCACTGGTGACCACCGTGGCGCCACAGGAAAAACAAGTTGCGGTCAAACGTATGAGCATCGTGACAGTCAGAGTGTTAAACATTCTAATGCCGAAGCTATCGACAAATTGACTTTAAAGAGCTTCTTGGGACGAATGAGGATCGTCCCCTCGAGTTTTCCGTTCACCGGATACCACGCTCCCTGCTACTCTCGACCCTTCTTTCTTTTTTCTATTCTCGTCTTCCGGTTGCTCCTTCCGTGTCGCGTTACGCGTCCCCAATGCGACGTTCGGATCATCGTCTGACCACGCTCGGAGCATCCCTCTGGTAGCTCGCGAATATTTTTACGAGGCTTCCTTCTCCGACTAGGAACCACAGCAACAAGTCGTTGCCTCGTTGGTGGTGCCATGCGGTCTGGATGACGCTCGTGGTATAGGCGGCATGCTATTCTAATTTATCTTGTGCGAAAATCTCGGAGAAATTATCGAAACGAAGATATACGAAGGAAACGTAGAGATGAAGGTGCCTCGTGAGTGGTGGAGGCTGTCCGAGGGAGTCTAGACACGAGAGTTGCCGCGAAATTTGTGCGAGCCACGAGAGTGAGTCAGCGAGAAGAAAATAGAGGAGACTAGACGAGGAAGTGAGTGCGAGAAGAGAGAAGGAGAGACAAATTGATATTACGCCCATAACCGAGATCTGTTTTGTTTTCTAATATTCGTTCGATATTATGAGAATACACAACGCGAGAACGATGGAAATTCGTATTTCTCTACAACTTTTCTCGATAGTTCTTGGTTTACTTGACAATTTGTCTCAATCCGTTTCTTCGCCTGCGCCATGCTGCGCAGAAAATCGCATCCCCCGCTTTATTAGATTTCTCTCGGCGCGTATCAAAGTCTATTTAACACTACATAAATATAAAACACTGGGTTTACAGGACTTTTTTTATAAGCACAATTTCCCTTTTAAACTCGTCAAACCGACGGCTTTCCGTAAAGCTAGTGTTAAAATCTCCGCGCGCGACAAACAATCGTGAAAGTATGCGGATTTAGTTTCAAGACATAATGGCCTGAGAGATTACGTACGCCACGACCCCGATAGATCATCACTCGTCGTCCACTGATCAATTTTGCAAATCGCAAGAATTCCGAATGAATGGCGCGCACGCTTCTTTCGGGGGTCCCCTTTTAGGATCTCCCCAGGTTTACCGACAGGAGCGGCTCTTTCGTCGATGAGTAGCACGCGGGGAGAGTGGAGGACGCTCGAAAAGAAGAGGAAAATTAGAAGCCGTCGATCCTTCGAGCACCCTCGAAAACTCCTCTCCTTTGGCCCACCCTCCCCTCCTTTTCTCTCTCCTCCACCTCCCTTGTCCTTCCTCTCCTTCTCCATCACTCACTCCCACTCCTCGTCTACCACCCTCTGTCGCCTTCTTGCCACCTTCTTCCTTCGTTTCACCTTCCAACGCCGTTCAAGGGACTTCCTCTCGGCTCTTTGGTGTCGCGAGGAGAGAGTTTATCACTACTACGCTAGTAGATTTCTTTTCTTTTGGTTTTGTTTTTCAATTCGTCAGCGAATTATAACAATTTATGCCTTCGACTTTATTACCCTTTAAACCGCCGGAAAGTCTAAATACAGTCTCTATGTGCGATAGGAACTTTATATAGGTTATATACAAGATACAAGTACATTTTCGGACTTTCTAAAGGGATTAAAGCTCATCAAATCTTGGCGGTCTAAAGGTTGAATTCTATCAAAGATGTTTGAAAAGATCATTTCAGCGGGAGATTTAAGTCTATTGTCAACGCGGCTTGGACTTTCATCTACTATGTATATCTATTCTGTTTATTCGCTCTCTTTCTTCACTTTCGATCGACAATGAAAGCTTTCTTTTTCGTACCAAGAGGAAAAATGTCGGAGACGGAGCGTCTTCAAGCTTCGTAGAAATCTTATTTGAAAAGTATTCGAAAAGGCTCGGTAGGGAGGAGAGATAGAGTGCAGAAAGGTTAAGAATAATACTGAAGTGGAGGTCAAAGCAGCGATGACAGAAAAAGTAGAGCGAAGGAGATGAAGAGTGTATTTGTATCGAGTGATGATCGCGCGTGTGTATCAGTGTTTAGTAGGTACACTCTTAGCCTAAGTTGTTGGGACCGAGCTAGTGATGGACCCTCGAATCACAGTTCCAGTTTCGGAAACGATTCGATGTTTTTCAAGACTGTCAACACTCGAATAGCTCCAAATAGGATTGGGTACTCCGAAACTCCTCCAAAATAGTGGAAGCCTTAAGAAACTTAGATGTCTTTAAGGTTTGGGTTTTGGGATATAACTAGCGCCACATGGCTTAGTACGTTTCTGCAAAAATATATATTCTTTGGCCAATTTGTTTTATTTTACTTAATTTCGTTTATTTCATTTTTTCGCTGTAACGATCGATGAGTGTTCCGATAAGAATACGGTGGTTGTTTTCTTCGACTTTGTCGACACTGAGTTGTTGATCTCTGCTTCAAGGTACTCTTAACGCTACTCCGAACGTACAAGGGTACTGTAGATTTTTTCGGCAGATTTTGCTTTAGAAACTGACTAGCGTCGAACCGGATGTACACATTTTCATTTTGAATGATCATCGCGAACGATTAATCGAAAAGCATCCTCATACTTTACGTATCGTCGAAAGTGATCATCAAAAATGACCAATTAATAGAGTGTAAAGTGAATTCTTACTTTCGACGAATTAAATAATACGTATTCAATAAACATTGCCTTCGGAAATCCACCTACGCATAATTTCCCTCTTCCCCACGATTATTCGGCCAAGCCAAAATTTCTCTACCGACGAGCTCACGCTTTCTCGATCGGTCCCACAGAAAGGGAGCAAAATACAGGTAGATTACGGTTGACTTCTACCTTTGGATAGAGAGCAGGTAGAGAAGAGCAAGAGACGTGCAGCCACGGTGCAGTCACCTGTTTCAAGGTGGCGTACCGTTTCCACGCTACTCCTCGCTACTTTCTGGTCCAGGGTGTCGAGATGCGACGTCGGCGTCGTCGGCGTCGGAGGCCCTTTTCTCCAAGGGCTGTGCTCCACCATCCCTTCTCGCCTTTCCTCTTTCGCTTCCCTTTCTTCGGCCTCTCTCCCTCTCGCCTCATCCCCGTGAGGTTCCGCAGGTACCTCTTCGTCTCTCCTTCCTTCTCTCTCTCTCTCTCTCTCTCTCTCTCTCTCCCCTTCTCTTCTTCTTTCTCTCTCCACGACACGGCTTGGGCTCGCATGGAAGGCAGACCAGCCCAGTCGGTCGGCGGTTGCTCCACCCCCGTGCGACACGATCAATACGCGACTCTCCTCTCTCACTCTCTCACTCTCTCGTTCTCTCTCTTCCTCGTTTCTCTTCCTCGCTCTCTCTTCGTTTCTCTTGCTCCCTCCGCTCTCTACTCGCTCTCTCCATAACCACGCCGTACAGTAGAGCGGTTCCGTAGTCAGCAGCAGCAGCCAGCAACCAGCAGCAGCAGAAGCGCTCGGCTGCTCGTTTCGAAGCGGTCTTTCTGTTGCTATGCCGGCTCCCCTTTCCACCCCCTCCACTTCTCCTCCCTGTCTCCTCCTCCTCCTCCTCCTCCTCCACCACCTCCTCCTCCTCCACCTCCTCCTCCCCCCTTCTCCTCGTCCCTCGGCCGCCCACCTCCCCGTGAAACCTCTCCTTCGTGTGCCATCGTCCTGCAGGATAGCTCCTGACGCGTCCTGCTACTCCACCGCGGACGCTTCTCTCACTCTAGTTTCTCACGTAGTTTTCTCTCTTCCCTCTGTCACTCGAAATTTCTTTCTCTCCTTTTCGTCCTTTTCCATGTCCAATCTTCTTCAGTTCTTTCTCTCACGTTCTTCTTCTTCTTTGTCTTTTTTTTCCTCTTAATTTTGTTTCCGTTGCTCTCTCACCCCCTCCCTCTCTCTTTCTCTCGTTAGTGTCCATCTTTTCAGCTGACTTTTCTTTTCCTTTCCTTCCACGCCTTTCTCCCGTTCCCTTTGTCCTTCTTGCATTTTCTTGCGCGCTCTTCTTCTACGTACCTACGCGTCCCGATGAAATTAATAAGATAGCATATCCCACGAAGGAGAGAGTCGCGCAGCATATCGCATCGGAGCAGAAGGAGGACCGCCTACGGGCAAAAGTGTTTCGATTCTCGTATTTCCAGGACTTTATTATCGTCTGTTCTCGCCGAGTCCTCGCTAAGCCGGGTGAGAACGGGAGGGAGAGAGAGAGAGAGAAGGAAGGGCGGAGAAGAAGGCTCTTTAATCGTGGACTCTCTTCTCGGCGCTTTGGTGCGCCGAACGCCCACCGTGGATTTTTATCGGTCCTCTCACTCTCTCTCTCTCTCTCTCTCTCTCTCTCTCTGTTTCTCTCCTTCTCCTTCTTCTCTTCCACCCTCTCTTCCTCTCTCTCTCTCTCTTTCTTTCGCCTCTTTTTTTCCTCGCCCGCGAAGAACGAAGGAAGATGGAGAAGGAGAGATGGGAAACGATAATTTCCACGTACGCTTCCGTTATTAGGTACGACGACGCTCTCTCCGTCGTAGAATCTCCGGCTCGACTTTTCTCCCTCTCTCTCTCTCTCCCATTCTCCCTAGTTTTACTCGTCTCTCATCAAGATCCTTCGCCCATCGCCTCGAAGAAGGTCCCTTCCACCGACACCTGGAACTCGCGATGCAGTTTCCTGGCATTTCCTTATCGCGCTATTTCTGGCCACTTTGCCCGGAAATATTAGCCCTGCCGTTCATGCGTTCCGTAGAGCTGTTTCTAACCGCTCTATTAGCTCATCGGCGGTCCTTCCCACGCTGCTCGCTAACTTAGACTTTAACCCGGACCTAACTCAAGTAAGAGAAAAGTCCGCGAGGAATTCGCCCAGGAGAGAAGAAGATTCGTTTCGAAGAGAGAAATTTGAAGAATCCTTTGAACGCTCGAATTGCCGAGTCTGTGGAATGGACGGTCTTCAAGGTTCTACTTTTTCCCTCTTTTTGGAACATTTGACATCTTTTAATATCTCTTTAATATCTTCTTGGCGTATTTGCAGGAATTCACGATGAGCTTTAATCAGGTGAAGTAACTCTTTCTAAATTAGGTTCCACCGGGTGTTTTATTTCTTCTAATCTTCCTAGTCCGCGTGGTTAAATGAATCGAGGCTCGTTATTTTAATGGGCTTCATTGCGCTTACGTTAAATAGCAATAGAAAAAATTGTAGATTTGAAAGTATATACGACTATCGTTTCAGAATCATTTTACGCGTATCCTTATCGTTATTCGTTCGCTAAACATTTGGCTTCGTCTTCGATAAGAACGTCTGTTTTAATCGTGCGGAAAAGTGTTGCAACTAATATTGCAACTGATGTTACCGCATCGTAATACGGATCCCGATTACGTCTCCACGGCTATTGCCAGTCGTATTTTTAATCTATCGACCAAGAGTCCTTACGTAAAATCGGGATTGCTTTTTAATACGCCCTCTGCCTTCTTCGAATCAGCGTCAAATGTAGCTGCGGTAAAGTCCGATATACATTTTAACATCGGTAGGTCACACGTGGAATAAAGCACGACCCGTCTAAAGAAGTCTAGTAATTGCAGTGAGATAAAACCAAATGCACCTAAACGCAGTATTGTACCGTTAAAGGCACTTCTTTCGTAAAAAAAAAAAGAAAAAAATTGGAAACTAAAGCAGAATGAAACAATGTTTTCTAGCGCTAATGTGTCTTTGCTTCGAGAAAGAAAGAAAAAAAAAACAAAACAAGCCGGAACAGAAAAAAAAAAAAATATGTTTCGCCGTTCCGCTCTCTCATTTTCCTCGTCCAACTGTCCCTTCGCTCTTCGTCTCATTGTCAGTCAAGGCCGTTTACCCTTGTCATTGTCAAATGCTCTCGTGGTCAGCATCCTTCAGTCTACTAGGTAGAGTCGGCCAGACGTCGTCTCCTCTTCTCTCCTCTTCTCTCCTCTCGGTGCGTTTGCATCGCGGATCTACGCTCGGACGAGAAATATCTCGACTTTCGAGAGCAGCACCACCAGCAGAGCCTCCTCTTTCCGCCGCCTCCACCCCTCACTCCCGCCCCCAACGCTTTTTCGCTTTCCTTCGCGCTCTCGCGCGTTCCCGCGCCTGCCTCTAGCGACTGTCGCCCCCTTCGGACGTTTAACTCAGGAGGGAAGCATTAAACGGCCTCGGGTATTTCTACGATGGCAACGAGCAAGAGAGAGGGAGAAGGAGAGAGAGAGAGAGGGAGAGGGAGGAGGTGTTCTTTGGCCTGGTGTTAATTAGGTTAATTATTTGAAGGTAGTTGATTGGTTGCTCCGGGTCGATGACACGACCTACCTCTCGGAAGTACTAGACGCGTTCTTTAAAAAGGGACGATGGAACCCTTTGTTTTGGAAATGGCATTTTTCAGGTTATTTGGCGTCCAGAGGGCGGTTGCTCTTTGCGTTCGAAGGGTACGGAATTTTTTTTTTTAGCAACCTTTTATTTTTATACGCTTGTCGAAGGAAGATTTAGAAACGAAGCAATTTACTCGACGTTTGCGCGCGAAGGCGAAAAGTTTCTGTTTTTAAATGTGGGGGTAGGTACGACATTAATAGATTCCTTTACGTAGTTTCTTTTTTTGTTACTCTTTCTTTGCTCGTTTCTCTTTATCTATCTATCTATCTATCTCTTTGTGCTAAGCCACGTGACAGAATCGGTAAATTATTATGTCACATATACTAGACATGCTCGCAAAATTTGGTACCCACGTCAGCGTGGAAATATTTATCGAAGTTTTCTTATTACGTCCCTTTTCATCGGATCGCAAAAAAGCGCGAAAGTTACTTTCAATATAATTTATTAATCAGAAATGTCAAGTCTATTGATCGGACTGTTTAACACTAGAACTACCAAGCCGGTCAAAATGACTGGTCAACAAAAGAAGTTTCCATATGAGAACAAAGTAAATGGCAGCTCAGTGATAAAATAAACGCTCTCTCTGTTAAAATGAGTGGTCAACAAAAGAAGTTTCCATACGAAAACTGGAATTGGTAGTTCTAATGTTACAGAGAAATTCTTGTG
Source organism: Tiphia femorata (assembly GCA_944319695.1). Taxonomy (NCBI): domain Eukaryota; kingdom Metazoa; phylum Arthropoda; class Insecta; order Hymenoptera; family Tiphiidae; genus Tiphia; species Tiphia femorata. Next base: position 12,859,123 of record OX090902.1, read on the forward strand.
AAAAATTGACGCACCCGGTCATTTTGACTGGTCGGTACTTCTAGTGTTAAAATTGCTGTCCGCGTAAATACAGAATTGCATATGGGGCACCTATCTTTTGAAATAGTGCTAAAAATAATAGGAAGACCATCGGGGTGAAAATTGAAGAAAAACAAAGGTATACGAAGGGTTACTTTTGTGAAATCGTTTGCTAGTAAATATTGTAAAAAGTCGCTCGTAAAGAGGTGTGCCAGCACTGGTCTAGTCCTCGGTCTAGACGCGAGTGGACAACCACTGCGCTCGCGAGGAGCCTCCAACCAGACGGAGAAAGATCGGCGCAGACGAGGAAGCGCACGGGAAACGAGAGAGAAGAATGAGAGGAGAGAACGAGAGGAGAAGAAAGCTTGAGAGAGAGAGAGAGAGAAAGAGAGAGGGAGAGAGGAGAGACTCGACACGGTCGGCCACGTTTGCTCTCGCGTGCATTCGTTCGCGATCGGTCGACCGGCTGGCAGCAGCGTGGCGTTGGCGGTGCGCATTTACTCCCCTGCTAAAAAAAGAAATATTTACAGCCTGGGCGCTAATAGCCCTTTCCCGTTCCCTTCTCGTTTGTCTCCTATTCTCTCTTTCTCTACAGTCCGAACGAGAGCGGCGCGTCCGCGCCATAGACATTATTATTAAGAATGCCACAGTATTGACTTTTTTAGGACGATAGAGATCATTTTTTCCATATGGTTCGCGTAGAATGAAAAAAGCGAAGGAGGGTGAGGGAGAGATAAGATGAGGAACGGAGGATTATTTTTCGTTAGAAAGTGCTCGTCGTGGGTGTAGCTCAAATTGTAAATATGTTGGTCCATTTAGGAGAGGGGCATGCATTTTTTAATAATTTACATTTTTATTTCCAATTGATTCTAATTGTAAGTGCAAGTGTCAAGCCATCCACGATCTATTTGCTTTCTCAATGCCCGCGATCATACCAAACAGTCAGGTCGTTTGACATTTTCCGTGGCTCAGAAAGGGAAACCTATTGCGCGGAACAATCAATTGAGTTTTATCGAGTAGCATGCTTTAGATCTTCCTTCGGATTTGATCTAGAGGAGTAATGCAATTTTCCAAAGTACTTTCGGAATTGATTGACACGTTTTACCGAGTCGATTCACGAGTAAGCTTCATTATACTTAACGAATCAAAACAATTGCGGCGAAACTTATTTAGGAATCAGCCGAATAAACGTCGGTCTCTGTGTTTTCGAACCGCGCTGCCTCTTGATTTCGTTATTTCAGTCTCCCTGTGGTGCACGCGAGGGATCAATCGCACAATAAACCGTAGGAACGAAAATGAAGAGAATCGTGGGTACACGGCCACCTGCCGATCTCTCTCGAATCCGTGAAATTCTTCGAGATCCATGCTCTAAGATCTCGCGACGACTCTAGAAGCAGCTTTATAGGCTCGCATTCCGATCTGCTCCACTCGTGCTTTATTTATTCTCGCGATCTCTCAGCCTGCGAGCAGCGGGAGCTCTCGATGGAGTTCCGCGATCGCATCCTGTCGTTCCTCAAGATTTGCATTCCGCTCGTTGCGCTTGCTGCGCGTGCGCTTTTATTTATTCTTCAAGGTCGCCAATTGACATTATCCAGGGACTAATATCATCGGAGAAGAAACTCGTGAGTGAAGGAGGAAGAGAACAAATACAAAGTGAACGAAGAAAAAGAAACAAATTGGCGAAAGCACGTGAGCGTTTGCTCGGAAATTTACCGGATTTAAATTTTTTCCCGCCATGCGTGCCGATGAGCGTGCGCATGCGCGCACCATGTCGCGAATCAGGGAGAACAAACACATTTCTGGCGGCTAGGACGACGATAATGGGCGCGAAATACGAAGTTCTCTCTTCTCCGTTCAACCTATCGTCTCTGCCTCTGGCGGCAGAGAAGACCAGGAGGAATCCACGCCAAGAAAGTGAAGCTTTTCTCGGCGCGTCTGTTGCACCGTAAAATGGGGTGATTAGAGACGCGCCGATGGCCAGAGACAAAGCGGGAGAAATCTGACACAGAACTTGCGTCGATCGCGAGCGAAGCCGATGCACGACGGTCGATCGGCATAGAGGAAGAAAAGGGATGGAGGAAATGCGAGGAGTTAGGGGGTGTTAAGTGTCAGATTTACGTGGGCTCTGTATTAACCCTCTGTGGGACGAATTTCTTTTCTACGTATAAAGAAAAATGTCAACAAAGAATCAACAGAAAATCAACAATTAAACCTACATATGCGGATTAACACTCTGACTGGCATGATGGTCATATGTGACCGGTCATTTTTTCCTGTAGCGCCAGGGTGGTCACCGGTGACCTCCAGAAGAATCATTAAAAAAACGATTATATTAATCGAAATGTACAGCACTTTAAAAGATCACACGTTAACAAAAAAAGCATAAAGAAAAATGCAAACTGTGGCGCCACGGGTTATCCATAGAAAATCAGCGTGGCAGTCAAAGGGTTAACAAAAAATTTACCAGGCAAATTTTCCAAACTTGCAAATCATTCATTTTGATATTTCAAGTTGATGGCGCTGCCACTTGTCGTCAATATTGTTATTGGTTATCTCCGAGACATTATATAATTAAGACGTATACGCTACCTTGTGAAAAACCTGAATTATTAAGTAAAATTTCGATATATTAGTATGTAACCTGAAAGTTACATGGGCCCATAGAGGGTTAAACATAGCGAGTCTTTATAGTAAAGAGAGTTATCAACGTGGGAGAAGACACGTACGAATGGTCATCGAACTTTTTCCAACAGTTACGAAGATACCACCATTGGAAACGCCGAAGAAGAAAATAATTTGAATTTCAAAGCGCGTGATGTATGCAGTCGGTTACGGTTTATGGATGAAATGATGCGGCACGTGATATGTCTTAAAGATCTTTGTCGAGACAATGTTAGAGGTGCCTAATGGACCCATCTTCGTCTTTGGATGTCGTATCATCGATGCATCTCATACGGCGATAGATACGCCCCCGACAAGAAGGAAAAGCGAAAGAGGAGGGAAAGCAAAAGGGGCTAGTCGCGTTTTCTAATCGGTCTAGAGCGGGAGTCTAAGTCGTGCCACACGCCTCGTCGCACTCTTTCTCTTCTTTTTTTTAGCTTTTGCCCACGCTGACGTTTTTCCTCTTATCGCTCACTTTCCGTCTCCCCGTCTCTCCGTGTCTCATCTTCTTTCTTTCTAATCGTTTTTCCCTTATACGTATTCCTACTCCACTGTTTCTCTCTTGCTCTTTCAGTTTCTCCGTTCTTATCTTTATTATTGCCATTAATTTTCCTTTATCGCTACTATTACTAATTCAAATTTGCTCTTACTACTTGCTTTTATTCTTATGTTGTTAGTTGTTAATCATGATGCTAAGTACACGAACAAAAATGTATTACTTCTGGTTTTTATTTTTCTCAGCTTATTGCGTGTAGTTCGTTACTTTGTCTATTACGCTTGTTAATACGCGACTTATATTCTGTATGTTAATGTTATCGATTCCTGGTATATGTGAAAAGCTATTCACTGGAGCCATTCGTCGACATAGTTATATTTAGCTGGTGAAACGCTCTCAGGGAAGAGTTACCTTCTAGAGTGCAAATAAATTGGAATTTTCATTTTTCATTTCTCTCTCTCTCTCTCTCTCTACATCCCACAACTTGTCCACGGTAAGTCTCCGGTGGTCGGCGCTCGAGTGACGATAGACGAAGCCGCTGGAAAATCAGCGAGACTATCCATCACGTTATGGATTATCGGTTCGCCCGCGCCACTGTAATTATCTGAACTACGATAAACATATCTCTTCCTCCTCCCGCCGTGCACCTCCGGCTCTCTCTCTCCCTTCCTCCGCCACTTCTCCGTCACTCTCTCGTGGGTGCAGGGTTTTCAAGGACATCTGAACGGCGCCGGCGAGCGACCCAGTGAAAGCGAATGGAAAATTCACGTCGATCCTCGTCGGCGTCGGCGTCTTCGGGCGTCGCTGCCGTCGACGAGCCATCACGAGGACGACCCCATCATACATTCTCACCGTTCCTTTTCACTTCTCGTTTCATTCTCCTTCCATGATTCTTCCAACCTGCCGCGCTGGATGTGCTAGCCGCTCATCCCTTCTCTTCTTCTCTCCTTCTCCTTCTCCTTCTCCTTCTCCCACGGTAATCGTTATCGCAGCCGGCACACGCTAATTAGCAATTACGATTCGAACGCATATTTATTATGCCAGAGCACGTTCGAACGTAAAAATAGCGCATTCGTGCAATAAGCAGTGGGGAATACCCGCGCCGATCGAACGAGGTCAGTGAATAAAGAGGAAACTGAGAACGTTACCTAGCGGCGGCGCCCTCGCGCTATTCCGGGCACGTATTTTTGACATTTCTCTCCTTATTCTTTCATTTTTGCCTACCTTCATCCTTCTCTCTCTCTCTCTCTCTCTCTCTCTCCCTTATTTTTTTTCGCCCACCTGGCTCATTCTCTTCTTTCAAGTTGCCTACTCGCAGCGGCATATTGCGCTGTTCCTTCCGTTCCACGGTTCCTCATAATGTGCGCACGCTCTCTTCTCTCAATGTTTCTCTCTCTTCTCTCTCTCTCTCTCTCTCGCTCAACCGTTCCTTTCTCCACCTCCCGCTTCGTTTCACCTTCCTCGATATATTTTCTCCACTTTAATCCCAGTACCGTCGGCATTCGCGCTATTAAATCGCGCTCGTCCTCCACGAATTCCTCGAATGATCGTGGAATCGAAGAAACGCGCGGGACGGGCTCATCTGCCGGTGCGGAGCGAGCTCGACGGAAGGAGAATCGTTCGCGCGCGTCATCGGTGAGGAGAAAATTTCTTGCTTTGTTCCTAAGCGGGCACGACGCCGTCGCCTCTTCCGTCCGCTGCTACGTCTTCGTTCTTCCTCTTTGGCCCCAGCTTTCGTTATCCCTTGTTCAAGCTAAATTCCACGAGCTTGGCTCTTCCCTTTTCTATTCTATTCTCTATTCTCGTTCTCGATATCACCACTTCGTTCCTTTTCTTTCTTACTCTTTACGGACACTAGTGAATTTCGGGGTAACGGCTGAGACTGAGATGAACCTCCGGCTTTAAGTTTTTTTTTCTTTTTTTTTTTTAGTACTCCGTTTGGTACACTTACTCCGTTATTTATTATCCAAGTATTTTGTACCTGTCGTTGTTTTAACGCTTTACCGACCGGTAGCCGATTAATCGGCTTTTTGTCGCAGACGCTCATTGACCGATAGTTTACTAATCGCTTGCCATGGCAACCGATACTTCGTTATCAATTAGGGAGATAGAATTGTTAGACTGTACTGTAAGCTCCGATATTGATATATAATATTAAAAACAGTACCTGGTCAACGAATGAATCAATAATTTTGAACTTTTCTGTATCGGGAGCCGAGCGGCCGGTGAGAAGCGCATAGGATGTTGAATCGCGACCGGTCGGTAAAGTGTTAAGGTAATTTGTAACTTATAGTGACTCGATACCGATTCTATATTTATATATTGGAACAGAAATTAAGCATACTCCTGTATTGTATTAAGGAGCAAAGCTTATTTCGAAACATTGTCTTGAGAAATTTGAAATTCGAACGGAAGAAAATGTCAAACAAAATAGCCATTGCGACCATTTCAATGGTGGATGATTAGAATCTCAATCGGCGACTGTAAGAAACGATTAAAATTCGTGGTGGAGCAGCTACTCCAATTTTCTTCGTCCAATGATACTGTATAAAGATCGATCCTCCCCGCCAATTCTCGTTTCCACCGCGCTCGACGTCGCGTCATTCGATTTCATCCTTGCTCTCGTCTCTCCTCACCTTGGCCAATAATTCCTCCTTTTTTTTTTCTTCTCGACTCGCACCGATCGCTCGCTCGAGCGATTTTCCTCGAACGACTTTTCTATTCGCTCGTTCGCCGCGCACCGTTATTTCGTTAGCTCGAGAAAAACGAGAGAGAGAGAGAGAGAGAGAGAGAGAAAGGAAGGTCGAATGTAATACGCGCGTAAGCAAGGAGAAGCGGAGGGTGTAACATCCTCCTTCGTCTTAATTTCTCTCCCCAATTTTCTCCTTCTTTTTCCGCTTCAACGTTATCTCCTCACGTGTAAAGTGCGTAACTACGAAATACCGGTGAGAGAAGGAGAAGGGCGGACGAGGGATGAGAAACGAGAAAAAAGAGAAGGAAGAGTGGGAGGTGGAAGAAAGTGAGACGACGGGAGGAAAAAGAAATGGGAGAGAAGGAAGTGGAAAATCGGAGGTGCGGCACCCTCCTCGTATATTATGCAAACGAGAGAGGGTGCCAAGTTCCGGACGAAGCCTTCGCAACTTTCTTTCTCTATCTCTGCCGTCTTTTTTTTTTTCCTCTTCTCACCTCCACCTCCCTTTCTTTCCGTCGACCCCTCTAGTCCATCCTTCTCGGCATTCTCGACGCCCGGCCCGACGACGCTTGGTCTCGTCGAGAGGTTGATGGAAGCGGACGGTGGCAATGGAGGTGGCGGAGGTCTCGCGGCTTATTGCACCCACGGCCTTTGCGGGATTTAGCGGCAGAACCTCTCGCGAGGTCCTGCGAATGCGGAACGAGAAGGAGGTGGAGGTGGTGAGGGAGGAGGTGAAGGAGGAGGTGAATATCCTCGCGCATTCGAGTCACACTCGGCCCGTTGTGTACGTTGCTTTATACGACGTCTCGTGCTCCTCCACCTACTCCTTCACCACCTCCTTCCATCCCCGTCCCATCCACTTCTCCTTGCCTCCAATTTCTACCCCACGTCTCTTCCGTTTGTTGCTCCTGGTGCGGCGGGTGCATCTTACCGCGCTGATGTGTCCCTCCCGCACACGCACCGCTCGCACGCTTTGTCTCCTTTCGTCAACGCATACAGAAATTCCTGATTGCGAGCTACCTCGTGTCCCGTGTCTGCCACTCCGTCTCGCTGCAGCGTACGCGAAAAGAGACGAGCGCCGGAAGGAGAAGAGGTAGAGGAGGGAGAAGATAAGAAAGTAACGAGGAATGAGGAAATACGAACATTCGAGCGGGAGGGTACGGCCTTCGGCGACGCGAGAAAATTTCGAATTTCCTTCGTGGCCAAAAAGATTCACGGCTAGGGACCAGAGAAAGGAGGATGGAGAGAAATACGTTTTATTACAGTCGAGGTAAAGACTCGGTTGAAGAACCTACTAAAATACGCAAGAGGAGGTGTCGTACCGTAAAGTGGCACTTTTGTTTTCCCATGCGATAAAGATACCGCGTGGAGGGTAAGCTTAAAAACGAAAGACAAACTTAAAAGTCGATAAAAAAAAAAAAAGCCAGGTGATAATGGACTTCTCGGTCTAACGAGTCGAGCCGAGGAATTGGATATTCTAAATACAGATAGAAGGGCGGAGTAAGAAGAATTACCAGATCTTAAGGAGAATTCTTTTTTAGAGCTGAAATGAATTTTCCCTTTCATCGTTTCTCCTCGAATATCCGTTGGAATGTTTACTTATCGAGTTCCCGTCTCGGACAGCTGAGAATGGAAGACTGTAAGGGCATCTGCAATGCACTCGCGCGCACTTATTCTTATATACGTGGGCGCTTTCGTGCTCCTGGTGTCACATCGACGACGTAACGGGCGATTTTCTTGGTCGCATGCATATGTTCCCATCGTGCACTTTTAATAGGGTCGTTACACCTGACGACTCACTGCCGAGGACAGGAGGGGACGTACGTAAACATTTATTCTTCCTCGGCATTCTTTCCGCGCCTCTCTCTCTTTTTAACTCTTCTTTTACTCCCCCTCGTGCTCTCGCTTTACGTGGGAGTGCACGCGAGCTCTCTCGCGCATCGTCGATTTCCCGTTCCATTCGTTATTTATATCTTATTTTATACATATGTATAGTCGCCATTATTCGCGCGACACCAGTATCGACCTGTCACTCGACAGGGGTGCAGGGGAGGAGAAATTAATGGCAGAGAATTCATTAATCGGATTCATTCGTATCGATGATAACGCGCGGAACGCTTCAGAGTTATTTCAAATTACGCGCCAATTCTGCGAATGTTCTGCCAATTCTGTACAAGGCCAGTAGACTGTGGGGTGTGCTCAGGGGTTGAAAGATAATTTGAAGGTGGACCCACGCGGGTGATTATTATTACGCGAACTTAATATTGCTTGTACGACTTACATTAGTCTAATGAGGGATCGACTTGTTATCCAACTAGTCGTAGAACTGGGAAGTACATAGTTTCCTAGATTTAAAGGGTCAGCATCCGATTAATCGTATTGAGCGATACTACTGTTTGTGCAACACATTTGACCGTGCATATTATTATCGTTAAGAGTTTTTGCGAATCTTATACGAATTTGTACACGTATACGGCACAATTTGTATACGTGCTTTTCGAATCGGCAAACGATGATATCGCGTAAGCAGCAACACTCTTTATAAACGTATCTCAATCGTCCCTGGTATCTCCATTTATTGAAATATTCTACAAAATACCGTCGTATACTGTTCTTCATACCGCGGCCAAATTATCGTACAAAACGATCACCTCCTTCCTTATTTCTCTCCTCCATCTTGTCAACTGTCGAAACCAAGCGAAGTTTCGCAGAATTACTCCACCGATCCCTCGTAAATCACCTTCTTTCGTTCCCAACCTCAAATCTCACGTTTCATTAGGTAGGCTCGCTAGAATCGGAAAAAGAAATATTCCCACTTTTTCCACCCCCTCGTGCTCGCCGTGTCACGTGTCGCACCCGTCCGCTTGTGACACGTACGCACACTCATACGCAGTATCCCTTGCCCATACGTAAGTACACACTTGAGTTCGGTACACAGATGTACCGTCGTACAAACAAAACGCACTCGTTTCGCTTCCACCCTCTCTCTGGCTTCCGGTACACCAGCACCGGCAGGCCACCTCCGCTAGTGGGGGGTGGTAGTGAAGGGGTACACGCATTTTTGGCGCCGGTACCCATCGACCTCGCGCGCGCACGTGCTCATTCGAAACTCATCAGAGGCCACCACCTCCGCCAAACGTTGTCGAGCCGCCTCTCGCAGCGCGCATCCATCGATCGTAACGTTTTATTGTCGTTGCATCGGCCAAGTGTTTACCGTGGCTCGAGCCACGGCACGACCGTATGGGGATGGAGGATGAGAGGAGGAGGTGGACACGAGCCGGCAACGGAACTAACTGACCGGCCAGGGCCGACATAGTCGTCGTCGCTCGACGACGTAGTCGTCATCCTCGTCATCGTGGGAAGCTTCGGCATTTCCGGATGTAGGTTGGCATAATGGGCGACGGTGGGAGGCGGAGGTGGTGAGAGGACGAGGAGGAGGAGGTGGAGAGCGCTGTGCCGGTGGTCGAGTGAATGAGCCGGAGCAAGAGAGGGAGGAAGGGAGAGAGAGAGAGAGAGAGAGAGAGAGAGAGAGAGAGAGAGAGAGAGAGAGAGAGAGAGAGAGCCAGTTATGAACGGTGACACGTATTACGTGTCGACTTGTACCAGGTGCGCCTAACGTACCGCGTCGCAGAAACGGAGAAAATAAATTTGCGATCTTACTTCTTCCCTGCCCTTCTGTCGGTTGACATCGGGTGAGGTAGGTCGACGAGGATGAGAAGCCGAACAACACGTGGTTAGAGCGAACGTCGAGCCGAATCGATCGTTCAAGTGACAGATTTTTCACAGATTTGTCATTTGAGCAACTTTACGTTAATCGACGAGAGAGTTAAGGTTCTTGATGTTCTCGCTTTTTTCAAGCGCTATTTTTCGTCGGTCGCGTATTTTTATGATGTTTGCAGATGTTTTAAAGAGGTAGCTCGCCGTTTCACCGAGCAGAACTTTTTTCTGCACTACGCACCACAGTGCAGTATACACTCGTATTTTCCTCTTTGTCTCTTTTCTTTCTCGCTCGATGTTCTGGAATTCCGTTAACAAGGTGAGTAAGATGGTGGTGAGATGGGTGCGAAGGGGAGGAGATTGTGAGGGCGCGTGAAATCGACGACGTTACCGGCGTCGACGAGCCGCCACGTCGAACGACGGGGCTTAACGGCGGATCCTTGTGGTTTTGCGGTTTTACATGCCTACACCTTCCGTGTACTTTGCGGCGCGGGAAATGATTCGTCGTTTGCACGCGCGCGCGCGTGCGAGTGGAGGAAGTGGAGGGCGGTGCGATAAAAAGAAACTTCTTCCTTCCCGCTTGAGATTTTTTTCTTTTTCAACGCGATCGAAAAGTCACTCGGGTCGATACTTGGTGCTGGATACGCTCGAATTGAATTGTCTTGTAAAATTGGCCCTTCACGAGGCTGACGAGCGAAGTGTAATAAGAAGAGACTTCTTTCCTTTGGCGTGGAACTTTTTTTCCTTTTGAACACGATTAAAGAGCGACGCGCGGGTCGAAATTCATGTTGGATGGGATCGAATTCGTTTCTATAAAATTTACCCGTTCACTCTTCACGCGTAGGATCAGATACGATATATCTCGAATAAGTGAAATTGTTTTGTAGGTACAGCTGCTATTTTCGATAGGATTAACTGAGATAATTCGTTGGTTTAAACTTATTATTTTCTTTCTCTTTTTAAGCATCTAGATGCATCGTGCAGACTCTTATTACACTCCAAATATGCCAAACGGGTTCTTACAGTATTGCTCTAACGTTACGTTTCGCTCGACTTCTTTCAATGAAGATACTGACGTGAAAGCAGATAATTATTCTTTACCTGTATTAAGTAAGAGGAGTACGCGAAGAGGAAATTAAATTAATGTAACGCGTCGAAGATACTAATACAAAGTAGAGTTTGTAGATTTAATGTAAATTTTAAAAAGTAGATTTTGAGGTCTCAGACGCGACGCGCCATGCAACTAAAATTTTTGCGCGGGCATATGCAATTCACAGAAGCCACTTTCTTCTAGAAAGCTCATCTAAACATCAGCTTTATTGCTTTAACATTTTCTTTTGTCTAGTACCGCTGAGGATGACATATCCCATTTTCCCACCGTCTGAGCACCAAGTAAAGTACACGAAGCTAACTAATAAATATAATTTTCTTCGAAAGCCGATGAAGCACTTTACGCATACGTTTCGTTGAACGGTACAGGGTCGTAAATGAACCGTATTTATTAACATTGGCTCATTTAATTGCCACTTGGGAGTCACGTATCGTTAGCGGATGGCTTGGTTAACGTCTCTTCCTTTCTTTCTCTCATTTTCTCTTATTTTCTCTCTCACTCTCTCCACTTCTCTCCTTCGCGCACGCGCAATTACTTACGTTCGTGCGTGTAAATTCTTACGATCGTCGATCTCTCGACCGACGCCGACCCAGTGCTGACCACTCGAAAGAGTTTATAGCATTGCTATAAATCACGTTCGCTCGATCGATCGCATCCGCATTGTCGATCAGCGGGAGTTAAAATTAGCGTGCCACACTCGTCCACGACTATTTTCGTCCTGTCGCGCATACCACCCCTCACTTTCAGCTCGTTCGAGCTATCGGCTATCGAGTGGACCGCAGGTAAAGATGACAAATTTTCAGATGGTCACGAAAATAGGAAGATCCCCCGGTCAGTTTCTCTGGCCGAGATCCAGAGTCGTCAAATGAAAAAGTACGAATTCGTAAAAAAAAGAATGCACAGCTAAGACCTTTGGATTTTTCTTACATTCTAGCAAAATAACATTTGCTTTCACATCGAGTGAGATTAGTTTTCGAATAACGTGCAAGAATTTATTTGGCATTATTGTTTCATTTGGATATTGTCGAGACGAAGATTAATGACTGAAATTTGAAGATATTACGATTACATTTACACGTCTAGGTACATATTTGCACATGCGTGTCCATTACGGGGAAATGAAATCGAAGTCCAAAATCTGGAAAAATGGAGTTTTCCATTTACATCCTATCTATCATCTTCGTTTATACATTGAATATGCATATTCACTTTTTAGGACGGATTTTTTATTTTGGGTTACTTGATAACTGCCGACAGATATCAGATAAAGAAAACTTCTCTTTCGCCGTAAAACGTGAAACGCGATTCAGGTCCACTGCAAAGAAGAAATGCGACAAGAAAAACCGGGAAAAAAATCTTCCGTGTCCACTTCGCAGTTTGTCCCGAGTTTCCGCACTTTGTCCTCTTTTCGTTTCTTTTCCACATCGAAGTGACTGGAGTTCGATGCGGCACGCACGAAACGTTACATCGACGCATAGTCATCGTTTTCTTGGCAGTGTCGGAAGGACGGCAAAAAAAGAAGAGAATGGAAAGGGTTTCGTGCAAGATAGAACGCAAAACAAAGCCAGATAAAGAGAAGGAAGAACGAGACTCGTGATTTGTATTCCGGTGTAATAAATCTCGTATAAAATTTCTCGCTCCACTATGGTAAAAATAATTCCATCCTAAATGGTCTTTAATATAATTCGATGGAAGTGAAACAAAGTGCACGTCTTGTTACAACCTTTTCGAACCTTCCATTAGTTCTGTAAAATTCAAAAGGTCTTCCTTAACACCCTCACCCTCTGCTCTTACTTTTTAGGTAAGCGATCGTTACGTTTTATTCGTCTTTCTATTATGAAGCCATGATGGGACCCTGGGTATAAGAGCTCAATTAATAAACAAATCCTATGCCGTTCTACTCTACGCGTTGGCGTTCAGATATTTAAAAGTCGCACTTTTAAACGTGCCAAACCAAACTTCCTAACTTACATATTACCTAACTCGCGTTACAAACTCGCGCTTCCTTATGAGAAACTTAGTTTCTCCGATACAGTTGGAAGCGTTATAAACGATACGAGAAAAGAATATTGTCCTGCTGGACTCGTTAATTCTTACTTTGTGCGCGACGGTTGGAAAGGGGGTGGCGGAGGCGGAACCAGCGATGACGAGGACGTGTGAATGTTGCGGATGGGGTGTGAAGGGAGAGGAGGGTGCGAGAAGGGACGAGGAAGAGGGAAGTAGACGAAGGAGGAAACGAACGAGGCGAAGGGGTGGCCAGTCGGTGTCGGTGGTGCGCGAGTTGGAGGTGGAGGTGGAGGTGGCGGTGGATGAGAGGCAAGGGGTAGATCAAGAAACATGAATGAAGCGGAATGCGTGCTGGCTATCGCACGGCCTATGTCAGCCTTTCGTGACCTCGCGCCGAAGGTTCTCAACCACTCACACATACAGTCTCTCTCTTTCTCTCTCTCTGCTTCTCATTCGATTTTCGCGTCTCGTGGTTTCATGGGGTGGCGAAAAATCCACGTGAAATAATAGAAAAGAAAGAAGTACCGGTTATTCTATGAAGTTTGGCGTTCGACGAAATCAACCCCGAAGGTTTCTTTAATATTGCAGGACTAGCTTCGTTAGGATATATTCTTATTTATATTTTTGGCTAATAGCGACGGCTATTCCATTTATTTATTCACTTAAACTTGCTTGCCTTTTTATACAGGGTGGGCTCTTATAAGTTTACCATAGGAAACAGGCCCATAGAGAGGCTTAAAACAAACGCAAAAGTCCGGGGCCATTATTCAATATTCGCAATATTTATCGAGAAATTAATTGTTGACGATCAAAGGAAAAAAGGGCGTTGGGCAAAATAGCAGCGGGAGGAGCGCTGGAATCTTTGCTAGCTGTAGGACGGCCCAGTTTACCAACAAAGAAATGCTTGTTTTAAGCTGTTCTATGGGCCTGTTTCCTATGGTAAACTTATAAGCGCCCACCCTGTATACCCTTGAATCGTTTAATTTTGCTCGGTAACAGAAGTAATTATTCCAAAGCAAGAGTATTAACACTAGAACTACCAAGGGGGTCAAAATGACTGGTCAAAAAAAGAAGTTTCCATATAAAAACAAAAGTAAATGGCAGCTCAGTGATAAAATAAACGTTCTCTCTGTTAAAATGACTGGTCAACAAAAGAAGTTTCCATACGAAAACGAAAATTGGTAGTTCTAATGTTAAAGAGAAATTCTTGTGAAAAATTCACGCACTCGGTCATTTTGACTGGTTGGTACTTCTAGTGTTAATACCATTCCAATTAAAGTAGTTAACAGTAGGAATTGGCTTTATCGTATCGATAGGTTAAAAACTGAACCTTGAACGATCATTTGATCCACCGATGGAAAGCGATGATTTCACGATTCCGCATTCCGAGCGTGCTTACCAAAATAACTAGGGGGCAGAGCCCCCTGCGCTTTCGCTTCGCTCAAGCGCCAACCCCCTCAAGATCGCCTTTGCTCGCGCTTCGCGCTCGCCTTAACGGGTGCAGAAAAGCTTCGCTTTTCTGCAATAGGCACGACCGCGGCACTCGCGCTTCGCGCTCGCCCACGAATTTCAAAGGTTTCGAAATTGTAGAAAATTCAAGTATTGAGATATTAAACTATGCTACATAGTTCTCTGCGCTTTCGTTTTGCTCAAGCGTCATACCCCCCCAGGTCGTCGGGTGCTCGCGCTTCACACTCGCCCACGAAATGCAGCATTTCTGCAATAGGCCCAAGTGATCAAAACCGGACAATTAAATGCATCCGAATCAAAATTTGAGGTGAAACTTCATGCATGGTTATCTTCAACCATTCAGACATTGCGACAAATTGAAATCTTTAATGCAGTATTCCGGCGAAACGCTTGCGCGGATTCAAAAAAAATTTGCAATGTAGTTTAAAAATATACCCATTTGGTGCCACGAAACTTTATGGTCATCTTCAACCGTTTCGAAATTACGGGATTTTCAAACTATAATTATAATAAAATAATGAATTAAAGATTTGAAACTGGCACCATTTCGAAATGGTTGAAGATGCCCATACACAATGTTTCGTGGCACCAAATGGGTATATACTTGATATGCATGCCAAATTTTGTCCGAATCCGTTCAGCCGTTTCGTCGGAATAGTGGACTAATCAATCGTTTTGCTGGAATAGTGGATTAAAAATTTGAATTTGTCGCTATTTCGAAACGGTTGAAGATGGCTATACATAAAGTTTCCTGGCACCAAATGGGTATATACTTGATGTGCATGCCAAATTTTGTCCGAATCCGTTCAGCCGTTTTGCCGGAATAGTGGACTAATCAATAGTTTTCCTGGAATAGTGGATAAAAAATTTGAATTTGCCGCCATTTCGAAACGGTTGAAGATGGCCATACATAAAGTTTCATGGCACCAAATGGATATATACTCGATGTACATGCCAAATTTTGTTCGGATCCGTTCAGCCGTTTGGCCGGAAAACTGGACTAATGGATTAATTAATTTTTCACTATTTCCATTAGTCCAGTATTCCGGCCACACGGCTGAACGGATCGCAACGAAATTTGGCATGTACTTTGAGTATATATCCATTTGGTGCCAGCAAACTTTATGTATCACTATCTTCAGCCGTTTAGAAATGGCAGCAATATTAAATTTAAATTACATTTTTTTCAAATTTTGAATCTCCCGCCATCTTGTACCGGTTCAAGATGGCGGCTCACAAACCTTATTGTCAACTCACAGTAGTGTACTTGATTTTTGTGCCAAATTTCGTCCCGATCGGTTCAGCCGTTTTTCCGAAATCGAGGATCTACACGGACACACACACACACACACACATACACACACACATACACACATACACACATACATACGAACGGTTTTCGCGATGGCGATTGCATAAGTCACTCCCTTTACGGTCGTGCCTAAAAATGTGCAAATCTGCGGAAACCGCAGAGGCTACCGCTAGGCTCGACGATACCCACGCGAGCCTAAAAACTTTCAAAAGAAAGGAACTTTCGATCTTAAGAAATTTCATCTTGAATATCACCGAGACCGAGCCGGAAGAGGAGGAGGAAGGAGATCGCTTGCGTAATCCTCTTCTTGCGAGACGATGATGCAAGGCACGCAGGAGACGAGCCACGGGATATTTGGTCCTGCTCCGACGAAAACGAACAATGGAAGACTCAAATGGGTTACGTGTGCGCTTGGGCTCTCCTCTCCTCTCCTTCCCTTTCTTCTCATCCTCCGCGTTTCGGTTATTTTCGGTGGCTATTTTTTCCTGCCACCGAGTGCGCCAAGCGGAGCAGCTTTCACCGCGGGGTCGCGCGCCGAGCACACCGGGGGCCACGTTGAATTTTGCAGGGAAACGAAACAACCCCGCGACCATCGATTAAACTTCAACGCCTTCCTTCGTGATTTTCGGGGAGGACCCAAACCTGCGTCGCATGCGACCGACCCAACAATGGTCTTTTTCTCCCCTCCTGGTCTTACACAAAATTCTCCCCTCTAGGGTGTAGAGCTTTTCCAAGCATACGAATTACCGTGAAACCCGTATTATTACGTGTGCCGAAGAGTACGATGGTGCCAGGATAAATGCAAGGATAGCGCTGTAATAAATATCATTATCGATAAACATTTTTGGAATTCACTTGAGAAAGATTCGAAGCCACCGAATTGATTTCACGCGGTAATAATAAATATTTCCGGACACGTGGAGGCCTACTTTTATCTCAACGAGAGGATGTTTCTGACTTATACCGTGGTAGAATTGTTTTAGAGATTGTTTTCCATCGAGAGGATGGAACGAAGGTAGCGTGCGAACGTGAAAAGCTAAGAGTGTCGCGTAGTGCGAATGAATTTTCAGTCGGTCGTTCTTCGCTGGGAAAAGTCGGAAACATCGGTAACGATTCGACCGTGGAGTAGCCTCGCGCTCTCTCTTTTTCTTCTCACTCCCTCTTTCTCTTTTTCGCTCATTCTCTTCCCCTCCTCTACGGCCCGATCCGCCCGCGTCCGCGTAAAGCGCTCCAGTTTCACTCGCACGTTTATCGACCGAGAGGATAATCCCTGGTCTGCATCGATACCCGTGAATTTTTCACGATTGTGCCGCGATATATTTTCGGAGCGGAGTGACTCTCTCGTTTGGTGCCGCGCGCGCGTGCGAGAAAGAAGAATGTAAGGCAGAAGAAGGAGAGAAGGAGAGAAAGAGCGAGAGGCGTGTAAGAGAAAGAAAGAAAGAAAGAAGGAGACAGAGAAGTTCGCTGATTTTCCTTCCCATTCGTGATAAAGCCCAGTCCCGCGGCAGTTTCCTTTAGATTTCTGAAGGAAAAATCCGATCGTATAGTTGGACAAGGCTGGCTACCCTCCCAACAATTTTAGGGGGTGCGAAAATAATCCTCGAACGGCAAGTTCATTCCACTCTCGTCGACTCTGACATTTGCCTTCTCGCTCCACGCTTCGAGAAGAAAGAGTCGCGCGTACTCGACGAGGGAAGTGAATTTTCAACTCGAACGCTTGAAAAGAATCGTTTCCAAAACAGGATTTTTTAAATTTTCGAAATCCAAACGCGTTATCGACTTTTTTCAAGAATTTACTTTTCTCGTAGATTAATCACGGGCGTTTATTTCTGTGAACAATCAATACCCATCGTGGCACGTCAGGATTCTTGTTGAAAGTCACTGATACATCTTTAATTTCGACCTCTAAAGTTTCGCGGAGCACGAAGCTGGATGAGAAAGCGTGGGGAAAATTTGGCGGGAAAGTTCGACAAATTCCCTCTTCTCGCGGACCTCCTCGAAGGGTCTCGTTCCGCGACCTTATTAATCAGTAGGTTAGTGCCTCCAGGGGTGTTGGATGAACGTCGATGGAGTGCAACGGTGATGACAACGTGGAGGATGAGGACGAGAAGGTCTGGAGAATCGCCGATTAAGAGCGCGGGGCTTCTTCCGGTCCGTTCGAGAGTTTGCATTGCTCTCTCTTGACTGCTTCCTCCTTTCTCTCTCTCTCTCTCGCTCTTTCTCTTTTCGCTCCCTCTCTCCCAGTATCTCATTCACGTAGTCTCACGCGAGTTTCCAAGAGTCTCTCTTACTCACACACACACACACACACACACACACACCCACCCACCCTGCTTCCGACAGTCAATCGATTCGCACTCAGGGCCCCATCCAGCTCGCATGCAAATCAGACCTACGCCACCGGGCCCCCTCCAGGCAGGGCGTCACGCGACACATAATGACGATGATGAAGATGAACGTCGTCGTGGTCGTGGTCGTCGTAGTGATCGTCACGAAACTGGGGTGACGGGGTCCGAAGAAAGTGTGTACTCGCACGTGTGTCGTGTGTGGGATGGTTAGAGCGCGGGTGTACGTGTGCGTGGGCGAATGGCGAGAGGGTAGCAACCCCCGGAGCGTTGGCCGTGCGAGGATGGCAAGTGCCCAGGAGAGGAATGAGAACCGCTGCTCGAGCGTGTTAATGAATGATATTTTTTTCATTCAACCGCGCCCTGGCCTACATTTCAAACAGAGCTCGGGCTCGACTCGCCGCTGGCTCCGCTTTCCGATACGCAGTGGCTCGTAAAAAAAAAAAGGAGGATGAGGGGGTGTGAGGAGAGAGGGATGGTCGTGGGAGGCAGGAAGGGGTGAATTGTGGAGGAGGTGGAGGATGGAAGTGGCGAGGAAAGAGAAGAAGAGAGAGAGAGAAAGAGAAAGAGAGATGGGGGTGTATGGGGTGAAGACAGAGCGAAAGAGAAGAAGAGGGGGTGGAGAAAAGCGGTTTGCAAATTTTCATGGGACAGCGAAGTATCATATCTGGACCCCGAAGTCATAGTGGTAGTACTCAGAGTTTGTTTATTTGAAGTTTGTCTTTTTACCCTTTCCTTCGTAGGCAATTTCTTCGCTCTGGTCGATTTTAGAAAATAGTTTCATCCGAAGTCGTTTTTGTTCTTCATCCTTAATTCTGCCAGTGACCCTTCCGCAAAGAGAAGAAACGATCCCGTGGTGAAAAAGGAAAAACACGACAGGTTCGATTATTCTTGCACCCTTGTTCTCGTAACGCGATCCAGCTAAGGGCCTAGCGAACAACTGCGAGCAACTTCGACCGCAAACACAGCTTCCAGCTCTCTCTCTTTATTTCTCTCTCTCTCTCTCTCTCTCTCTCTCTCTCAAAACGTCAACGGCTGTCACGAGGGCATCTGCACTCAACGGTGCAAGCTGCGTCGAAAAGGGGCCACCTGTTCACCCCACCACCCTTCCGAAATTCGAACCCGCTCTATCGAGAGGATCTCGCCCGGTAACTCACGCGAATCTCTCGAAGGAGAAGCGGGCACACGACGATTGAATCAGCCGCGTTGAACCGCGAGTTTTTAAACACACGAGTGCGGATGATCGCCACCATCGATAATGGCGAAACACGAAAAAGCGGTGCGAATTACCATTTAACCAGCAATCTTGTTCTTCTTGTATTTTAGATTAGGGGTTAGGACGACTTCGTGAATTAGAAATTAATTTAATTGCGGACGGTTAAGCCTAGGGTTAGAGTTAGAAGTTATCGAATATCTACAGATTCTAAATATACGTTTAACGGAGTATACTTGATTTAATCAGGAAAAAGCAAGTTAAAAAGGCCAAGGAGAATGAGAACAGGCTTTATTATTGCTGTTCGACATCTGATTTTCATCTCGTTTTTTCATTACATCGAATAAGTAGCTCACATTTCGAGTATATCGAAGAAACGTCATAAGCGTTCGTTGATTACGTGGTAAAAGATTAATCGGGATAATTGCCGAAAAGGTGAGCCAATAAAATTGGAGGGGCCTGGTCAGTAAAAGAGACAAGGGTGGTGCACTGGCACGGCCATTGGAATCTATCCCTTTTGCCAAAGGGGTGGTGGTGGTAAGGACAGTTGTAGGAAGGAAAGAGATGGCCAGAGAGAGGGAGAGAGAGAGAGAGAGACTTGGGGAAGGCGATGAGCAATCGATGAGGCCGTCGAGGTATTTCCCGATTGTAGCCAGTTATGCCACGCGCTAACCCACCCCCGCGCACGAAGGGGTGGATGGTGAGGGGTTGAAAGGGGTGGAACGGCGAGAGGAGGAGGAGGTGGAGGCCCGTTAATTGACGACACTTAGACCGCCTCGTTTACCCTCTCGGTTTTCGGCGCCGATCAAAGGTGAAGACCTCCGCTTCCCTCTCCGCGATTGCCTCTCGAACTCGTTATACAAATCGACTGTTTCCCTCAAGTGTGTACTTTCATCGTGGCTGTAGTCCTTTTGTAGTCATCGCGCTGTCCTTCCAGCCGTCTAACGTAGTCGTGTCTCGTTCTTACGTAGGCGCGTCTCTCAATTATATTCTCGTTAATTATATTCACCTTCCGTCTCTCTCAAGACTCCATCTCGTTGTAGCGTGAATCAGAAAGGAAGAAAAATTCTCACTATGTTGCCAAGGTGCACAATGATGTGCAGCAGAGGAGTATCGAACACGTGGGTTGGACGTGTTTCAAAGGTGATCATGTTTGAATGGTGAAACGGAGTTTCTGTTGTTTTTGAATGTACTTCTAACGAGCTTTTCTTTAGATGATAATATTTCTCTTTGTTTTGCGTTGCGACCGTCGTGGATTTTTTTAAACCGAATATGGCAAATGGCGTTTAAAGGTGCCAGAAATCATGAAAATGGTCCAAGTGAGATATTTAAAGATATCGTTTTTCTGCTCATTCATGTCGTGGATATAAGAGAGACGTAAAATGAAGTGCAAATGAAATATGTTTTACTACCTCGTAATCACAGGCACCTGGGCTATTTATATGCCGCGCAAAAAATGTCTACTATTTGACTTTGATTCTCCAGGTGAAGATCAATTTTCTGTCGAGTTCTTTTTTTTTGCGAATCGTTACCAAGCAGGGGATGTAAAATGGGAGTTGAAATGTTTTCAAAATACAAACTGTTTCGAGCTGTCCGATATCGATTCGGAATACAACAGGTATAAGAAATAAAAAATGTTATAACTCTGACGTCTATAACTGTCCTCACTCCTCCTGGTTTACACTCTGTATCGATTACAGGTCACTACATTGTGCATTGTAGAATGTGAAAAAAGCCAATACAGAATCGAAAAATAAAGATAATATCGGTTCCGCGAGATCGGAATCAAAGCCGATATGGGTCAAAAGCAATGCACCTATAACTCATAAAACTTTTTCGAGTCTCAAAACTGTCGAGAACTGACATTATGATGATTTTCAATCCTTAGCCACGGAATCACGCCGCGTCGCTCGTAACTTATACAGTATTCTACCATTAAATTATGACCATCCTGAACAAATGTACATTATTTGGGTGTAATCGGCTTCTTATCACCGATACTCAGAAAGGACTTTGAAGCAGGTTAATGCCGCTTATCCTCTACCCATATTCTTAAATCGTGTGCACGCGTTCGCCTAATTTTGGACACTTTTAATCCGAAAAAGGACCTTGCTTTTACTACCATTAACAGCGATCCTATTTCGATGGCAAGGTGCAATTTCTTACCTGCCTGTACAGCAGTAACCCTCTCTCTTTCTCTTCTCGAGCGTCTGAGTGGCACCCTCGAAAGGAATTTGCGTGGCACTCGAATCGCTTCTTCTTCCTCCTCCTCTGGCTCTTAAGTTTATCGAAATATCCTTGGGACCGAGTCGACGAAAGCTTCGAGTGGGGTGGTAACGCGATTGCCGGCATCGTCGACACTCTTCATCCCTTCTCTCTTTGTTTCTCCACTTCTTGTATTCTTCTATCTTTCGCTCGCGGCAAAAGAAGCATCCCTTAACAAATGCACGAACAACGCGCGGCTTCCACGAAGCTACGCGTAATTTTGCGCTTCCAACGATTTCGCCGATTGTTTTTCACGGAACGTTTTTCTCACCGCCCTTTTTCGCTCGGCCGTCGTCCCTCGTCAATTTTCCTTCGCTCACCACGTGCGTTTTGCCATCGATGCTACGAGCTACGAACGCCCACGCGTCCCTCAACTTGCCGCCCTCGCACACTCCAACCACTTCGATCTTCGTAAATCCCATCTTCCGCTGCGACGAGGAGAAGAGGGTGCAAGAGGATTGTGGAAGAGCGGGAGCCGATTCCGCGAACGATTATCTCCTTCCGGATAGGATCGTTCGTGCGTTGCGTTGGAACGAAATTTCGCAGACGTTTATGCGTTAGGATCATTACCAGGGAGTAGTCGGAATTGCGTTTGCGCTGTTTCACCAAGGCTTTCGAGAACACTCGTTGGAATATTTTTTCTACGAGCTTCTTTGGATGACGAGATACAATTAGAATGATTAAATATTCGTAGTATACAGAAAAGCGGGCGCTTTTGGGCCGGAAAGATTTTTCACTTTGTTTTTCAATGTACGATATTATGGGGCGGATGTCCGTTGAGTGTTGCGTAAACAATTGAAAGAATTGTATTGCGTGGATGTAGGGGGGTTGTGGATTCGTGTGCGCGTTTATGGATGCGGATGCGATCAAGATTTAGACAACGGAATGGGGCTAAGGTTAGGGTTAGGGTAGGGATCGCAGAAGGATCGTATTGCAGAGATCGAAGGCGTGAAGTGTTATTGTGCGGTGTACAAGTCAGCGGGCTGTCATTTACGTTACTAACACTAGGTTCACGGAAACCGGTCAATTTGACGAATTTAAATGGGAAGTTGTGTTTATAGATAAAGTTCCGTAAATCTAGTGTTATAAATATATTCTACATCAGCAGTGGGGTTAATTTTCAGAATGCGCTCGAGCGATAAAACTCCACAATACACGAGCGAAGTTTATTTAACTAATATCGGGTGTAGGACACAATAAGTAAAAGAAGGCAGCGTTTTTATTGGTTTCTTTTCTTTACCCGATACGCCAATATGAGCTGACATCGTTAATGCGAAGAGGAGTATATGGGACTGGAAAATTTACGTTCAAGAAAATCTACATCTCCACCGTTTTGACCATATTTCATAGAAAATACCATCTTTATAATTGTACGCGCATTCACGATGACCTAATCGATTCGTATTTATAAAAAACAAAATTCGTCAATACTCATAATATCTACTCAAACTCCACGTTTCCGTCCGAACAACACGTTAACCATCCTGACGATTCTACCGTTTTGACCATATTTCATGGAAAATACCATATTTATAATTATACGCGCATTCACGATGACGTAATCGATTCGTATTTATAAAACACAAAATTCATCAATGCTCATAATATCTACTCAAACTCCACGTTTCCGCCCGAACAACACGTTAACCATCCTGACGATTCTACCGTTTTGACCATATTTCATGGAAAATACCATATTTATAATTATACGCGCATTCACGATGACCTACTCGATTCGTATTTATAAAAAACAAAATTCGTCAATGCTCATAATATCTACTCAAACTCCACGTTTCCGTCCGAACAACACGTTAACCATCCTGACGATTCTACCGTTTTGACCATATTTCATGGAAAATACCATCTTTATAATTATACGCGCATTCACGATGACCTAATCGATTCGTATTTATAAAACATAAAATTCATCAATGCTCATAATATCTACTCAAACTCGACGTTTCCGTCCGAACAACACGTTAACCATCCTGACGATTCTACCGTTTTGACCATATTTCATGGAAAATACCATATTTATAATTATACGCGCATTCACGATAACGTAATCGATTCGTATTTATAAAACACAAAATTCATCAATGCTCATAATATCTACTCAAACTCGACGTTTCCGTCCGAACAACACGTTAACCATCCTGACGATTCTACCAACGCGAGCCTAAAACTTCATTCTTCTTCCACTCTTCCATATTTCTCCACAATCACACAACATCTTTACACCTTCCTCGAAAACCTGCATCTACACCGTGTGTCTTGTCCATTTCACGTAAACAGCATCCCACCGTACTCTCTTCCACTTCTCTCTCTCCGTCTCCCTCCTTCCACTCGGGGGCAAGTTCGTGGCTCCAGGGGCGGCAGATCGAGGGGTAGGGCAGGATCATATCCAGCCGACAAGACGATCGACTCCGCTGATCCTCCTCTTGTGATGTTTCCAGTGAGCGGAAGGACGGGGACCGGAGGGGCACCTCTTTACGGGCGTCTGGTGGCCGAAGAGCCTCTGCCCCCTACGGTATGCGGTGGCGGCGCCGGTGGTGGAGGCGGCGGGGGTGCCGGCGGAGTCCCGCAGGAGACCCCCGCGGACATCCACGCCATGCAGGCGAGGATACCCCACAGGTTTCGCGATCCAGCCACGGCACCCCTGAGGAAGCTCAGCGTCGACCTCATCAAGACCTACAAGCACATCAACGAGGTAAGACGCAACAACTCCCACTAGAGATAAAACGAGAGAGAGAGAGAGAGAGAGAGCACTAGCGAATTTTCGGAACGCCGACGCTTACGTTCTCCTTTTCTGGCGAATCGAACGAAACAAGGGAGGTTGTAGAAAGAATCGAAGAGTGGAAAGAAGGGGTGCGAGCGCCGAGATTTTCTCACGTTTGACGAGGGGGGTTGAGAAAGGAGGAAGAAGAAAGGTAATGTCCTCTCGGGGATATCGCGATGAAAGTAGGAGAGCTCTCGTCGGGATGAACTCCGAGAAGGAGAAATATTCGTGCTTCTCGTTTACTTGACGCGGCTCGATACGATCAACTGATTTTTCGCGAAAGTGACCATGGAACGAGAGGTGAGAATTTTTTCATTTCGATTCTAGTTTTTCCAAGTGAATAACGAACGTTCGTGGTCGATGGTGGATCGCCGGGTGTAACATCGGGTTTAGAGAATTAGCTTGGCGCGAGCGAAAAGATCAATTGTTGAACAGTTTTTGCTCGTCAGCTTTTACACACTAGACGATAATTTAGAAATTGGGTATTGAGAAGAAGGGCACTACTTGGTTGAGGTGCAGATTTGTATGTTTATAGAATATCTAGGAATAGAGTTGAAAATTTGTAACGCCCCTAATCCGCGACGCGTTGGCACGAGAGGATGATACGCGCGCCTAAAAACACCCCTTGAATAACACGGTACTTGAGTTATACGAAAATTCGTTAACACGGTCAAAAATTGCGCCCACCCTCGAATAACAGGGTACTTCACTTGCACGCTTTTTAAAGTAGGTATACATTTCTACGAGGCGCAATTCTCGTGCAACGCGGTTTTGAATAACGCGGAAGCAATTAACCACGTTACTCGAAAGTGCCTATAATGGGTAATACGTAAATACCCGTACAAAGTATACCTTCAAAAATTGCTACCCAAATACAACTCCATAGATTCGTCATTTACAATTTTTACATCGATTCTTGAAGATCGATTCTTTAAGAAAGTTTACGATTCCCTCCAAATCGGTATAAGAATCGACTTTTTATTATTAATCGAATATATCCTGTGTCGACGATCGTATGATCATTGGATTATTCAAGTGTGTTCCTCGCTTGCGCCCGACATTCTCCGACAGCATCTCCGTGAACGACGCCTCCGCGTCCCTATGACGTCACTCGTGACATCATCGATAATGCAGATGACGAATCGCGACAGTAACGATAACGCGCGCATACGAACGACCACTGAATGGAGAGGAGGTTGATCTGCCGAAGAACATAAGTGGAGGGGGGGAGGGAGGGTGCTTTGGCGGGAAGAACCACCGCCCACGTGTGCATCCTGGCGTCAGAGACGTAATCGTTAGCAAGAATGCGGGACAAGCTGCGAGGAACCAAGAGCGAAAACTAAAAAGAAAGAAAGGAACGTACCTTTCATTTGCACCTTGAAGCAGAGGCAACTGAAAATCAGGTGGGACAGTAACCGTGGTACGCGCACTTTTATAAACGGGCTAATAATAAAGCCAGTAATTACGTTGTAAAGTAAAGCACAAATGAGTGAATAATGCGGAGGAAGGTAAGGAAACATTAATATGACACAAAATAAAATTCCTGTGCAATGTTTAGGTAGATTATTGTGAGCTCTCCAGATAAAACGGATGAAGTACCTTTCAGAATAATGAAAGAGAGAGAGAGAGAGAGAGAGAGAGAGAGAGAGAGAGAAAGAGAGGGATTGAGAGTGGGAGATCGCTGACCAACGCAGCAACAGCAGCAGCAATCTTCTCGGAAAGTGGGACGGTCCGTTTGACTTGGAAAAGTGAACGGATGCTGCACAAATCGCCGCCAAGGTGCATTCGAATTTCTTCGTCATCGCGGGAGAATTTCTTGAGTTCTGTGCGCAAAAGCCACTAGTAGGTGTGTGTGGCTACTTGTCGAAAGGAGCGTCTCAGAGAAAGCTTGAACCAAAAAAAAGAGGCAAGAACCTAAAAATCGAAATGAGACATTACAAAGATAGTTTCTAAACAAAATTGTCACCAGACGTCCCTTCTCGTTTATTGGAAATCTCGAGCAGGCCTGGCCAACTCAAATCGTTTCACGGGCCACTTTGATGACGCGTAACGTTGCAGCGGGCCGCACTTCAAGTAAACATGCTTTTACAAAATGTAATACAAATACAAAATGAATAGACCTTTATTGTTATACTATGATTCAATGTAATCAACTCTCGAGTCTTAGTTAATGAGATATTTGTTTATCCTTTCGAGAAATGATGAATTATCTAACAAAAGTTTCAATATAAATATGAAATGTGTTGGCCAGGCCTGGTCTGAATAGCTTCTCTTCCCTCTTCTTAAGGAGAACTAAATGCAATTTTTATATTCAGAACCATATTTAAATAGATTGTACAAAGAATTAGCTCTTGTGCTTCATTATATTCTGCTATCGTCCAGGCAATTCTACAACGTCACAAAAGAATTGTACTATAATTTCGTAAAAGTCTTCGTGTCTACGTACATATATCGCAAACTTCTTAATCAACCAGTAAGATTGCTCTTTCCTCGTCGGGCGCCTTTCAACCGCGTACCTCAATTACGAAAGAATATTCTGACGAAAGAGACTGGAAGAAAAATTGAACGAGTCCGTACCTCTCGATCATCATCATTATTATCTCGCGTCATTATCTCGCTTCTCCTTTCACGCGAGAATGAGACACGAGGGTGTGGAAACTCTCCTCGCCGATCGAGAGCCTCCAAGCACTTCGTGTTCTCCGCTACCCTCGTGACTGGCGACTTCGTTGGAGGAGCACCGGAGACATCGCGCCGGGACTGCCAGGTGACTTCTAACTAATTCACACTTAGCCGGGCTTTAGGCGCTTAGCCGAGTCACCGTGGCGAGAGGAAAGGCTCCACCGGAACGAGCCGGAAGATTAACGCCCGCCCGAAATCCTCGAGTATCGTGCGCCGCGACGGTGGAGCTGCCACGCGGTACCGGGGCTTCCTCCATCCAAGAAGGTTTCCGCTGGAAAAAGGAAGTCGATCGTCCTGAGATCCTTCGTTGAACGGAACTCGAATTAAAGGGAAATTCAATCGTGCTTGCAAACGAGGAAAGAGCACCAGGGGCAGAAACACTTTTTCCTTCGGCGAAGAAGATATCTTTTTTGTATTTTTTATGCAGATAAATGCGAAGTCGATTACTGCGCAATTTTGTGCATCCTTCTTTTTACTTTGATCATGTTACACGCGCGTTTCATATCGTCACCGCGATCGCTGTTTAATTTCTTCAATGGTAACAATATCGATAGTTTTATTGATCGAGGATAGATAACGCGCGATTTGTAAACAATAAAAGAATAAGTTCTTGCTCGAGTGCTGGAAATTGTTTAAAATAATATCTGCAACCTACCGCTTCTTAGGTGTAAGCCAAACGGCAAAAAGGCTGTTTCTTAGTATGCAGGTCAAATTTCAAGTTGGCCGTTTCGATACTTTTCTTTGTAAACACGTCGAGCAGCTGGAAAAAGTTCTTTCGATTCAAAGCTTGAAGTGCAATTACCGAACAAATGTCAAGTACCTGCAAAAGTAAACAACTATTTCAGAACCGTATCGCTTTCTCGTGCTCCTTGAATAAATTTAATGTTGTCAGGATTCGCCATTTGTTTTCGAACCTATATTCTTAAAAGAAAGTTCCTTTCTTAATTACTCGTTTCTGATGGAAATTCATCAGAGATCTTTCAAAAAAATTTCACCGCGAACTTGATTTATTCTCAAATCTTCCACCGTCTCTCGTTAAATATCAATTCGTCCTAATATCTCTTGCGCATGTACAATGGAAGAAAATGTAAAAGGTCCGAAGGAAGAGTGAAGTATCAGGTCGGAGAATCGGACACTGGAACAAACAAATATTTGTCGCTCGATTATCTATTGCAAAGCGCGCAACCTTTGTAGCCTACATCGATAAATCGATCGAGATCCGTCCACTTCGAGACATCGAATCTTACCGACCCTCTCTCTCTCTCTTCTCTCGACGACCATCCGCAAAACAAACACTCTCGGCCGGCGCGATTGCTCTCCTCGATTAGTCTCCAACGATCTAACAGATAAGATTTTGATACCGTCCATCTCTCAGACTGGAAAAGAGGGAAAGAAGTGCCGAACTCGACACAATTTTGCGATCGCGAGCCAATCGTTGTCAGTCACCGATGCAAAGCCGTTGATTTTCAAGCACCTGCCTGCTCTCTTGACGAAAGAAATAAATTTATTCCGCTCAAGTGACACCGTAGAAAATCAGTTCTCCTCGAGGATTTTGCAAGGATCATGCGGACCAATCGATACATCGCTCTTCTGCTTTTTCTCTGCGGCCTGCTGCACCTGCTCATGGCGGATTGGACCGACAGATGCAGGAAAGGATTCGTTTCGACGGATCTGAGATCACCGGTAGGTCGAAGGAAATTGAAAAGTTCCTTGGAACGATC
This sequence comes from Tiphia femorata, assembly GCA_944319695.1. Lineage (NCBI taxonomy): Eukaryota > Metazoa > Arthropoda > Insecta > Hymenoptera > Tiphiidae > Tiphia > Tiphia femorata. The sequence continues at coordinate 12,887,609 of OX090902.1, forward strand.
GTCGGGACTCGATGATCCGATGCACCCGGACTCCGTGAGAACTAGAGGGAAAAAGTTACGATTCTTTCTCATTTGGTATTTGGAATTATTCGTGGCTCGCTGCTTTCAGGCTCTAGGATGAATAGTCGATGAACTATTTGTTACCTGAAAGTTCGTCGAATATTGTAGCGCGCCATAAATTTTTACATCGGTGAACATAAGGAAACTGTGCTGGATCGTGACTAACTCTGTACGATGAAAGTCACGGAGAGTTTCTGTGAGCGGTGGAGCTTGCCTGGCAACCGAAACACCAGTCTGCTCGTCACGAGCCATTAGCACTTCGAGGCCGATAACGCGGCACGAGCCCACATTTTTGCGCGGAGCGATAGGACGATTTCACCGATGTCTTTGCTAAACGTCCGAGCCGCGATTATTTCTCCACGGCCGCTCGCCTTTCGATCCTTTTTCAAAATTAGAAATTCAAACAACCCAGGAAGTGGAGAGATTAACCACCACTCTCTCCCTAGAAGTGAATAAGAACAGGAACGCAGAAGGATTTCAAGAATGACGAAGATGGGATCTCGATTATTTGCAATGTGTCAAACGTGCATTGCTTTTAAGGATTCAAAAACGGTTGAAGAAAATTAATTCATTCGCGAAGGTATATCGATCACTTTATCATACTGATGTATTCGAAGGAACAAGATGACGGAAGGTTTCGTAAAAAGCAGGAACATCCTGTCTTGATTACCCCTTACATGGCCGTTTACAGTTTCAATCGTTTCTAAAAATTGAAGAATTTACTGTCGAGAGAGAAGAAGAAACTCGAAGAGCGTTCGCATATTCTCTTACTTTTTAATCATTCGAAGCAACGTGCCTAGACTTGTCTTAAATGTCTGCTCGCGTTTTCGTGTTTTCGAAAAATTGAATTTTCTCGATAATAGAAAGTCCATCGGGCACTTGTGTTGAGAGACAAGCACGAGAGATTGGAACGACTCCCCTCTCTCTAGTGATTCACGGGAACGGGAACGCAGGAGGATGGGGAGGTTGCGAAGAACTGGCGGAAGGGATGAAAAGGGTGGAGTGAAAAGGAAAAATGCAAGGAAGCGGAATGGAGAGAGGAACGACGAGGAGAAGGAGAAGAAGGACGAAAGAGGAGAACGAAGAGAACGAAAAGAAGGATATGAGGAGGAGAAGAAGGACGAAGACGAAGTTGAGAGGGAGGAGGAGGAGGATGAAGAGGACGACAAGAAGGAGAAGGAGAATGGAGAGGAGGAAGAAGCGCGCGTGTCACGATGGTGGGGCCCTCCTCTCTGAGGCTCGTTCGGTGCATTCCGATGCTATGAGGTCCATCGGCGCCGGAATTCTGCATATCCATTGGATGCAGGCCGACTAGCTATGCGCTTAGGTGCCGACCGTGCCGAGTCCGGTCGATCCTCTGCGTCAACGGCCGCATGCACCTACGTGTCGCGAGGCACCCCGTGAAAATTCACCCTGCTTCTGAATGACGTATTCCTGGGAAAAAAAGTATTCGACAGTTTGCTCCCTTCGATAAATCGTTCTCGAAGGTAGGAAAGTGACCACGGTCACCGGTCCATTTGTTAGACCTGCAAGTAACATTGGACTTCTCTTGTATCGGATTGAAAGATCTCATATCAATATCGCAAGGCATACCGTATAAATGCACTGTTCTCGGCATCAGTGACGCATTCCTTAACACATTGCTGACCGGTCACGAGTTAACTCGTGTTTTCGTGGCCAAGCGTATATTGTTTTACTTCCACAACCGCTTTCAAAACAATAGCCGGGCACATGAGGTAAATTTTCAGAAAAGTTGCCGATCAGCAATGTGTTAAAAGAACAAAAATGTATTCGAAGGTTCGCCAGGGGCTGTACGGTGAATCATTATTCAATCAATAGTGTCGACATCGTCCTGGATGAAAAATTCCATTAAAATCTCACACAAAACACCTCCGCACCCTTCCTCCTTCTCCTTCCACCCGTGAAACCTCCCACAATTTCATCTTCGATCCATACTCACCGTCCCAACGAGAACCTAATTCTCCCTCCGCGCGACGGACCAAACAAAAAAAAATCTGCAAACCCTTGGAAGGCTCGCATCGGGAGCGCGTGAAATTTAAATTCAAACATTTTCGCAGCCCCTGATTCACTCTCCACCGACTGGTGAAATCGCGAAGGCCGAGACGCGCCCTTCGCGCCCTGAGGAAAGGAAGGAGTACCGAAGGATCCGAGTAAAGGAGAGAAAATGTGGGAAGGATGCATAAGGGGAGAGAAAAGAGGACAGCGATCGTAGGAGAGCCGCGAGACGCGTGGAAGCCAATAAAATCAATCCAACTGGGAGAGAGGAGAGTCTTGGCGGGTGGCTTGGTTGGAGTCCTGGGCGAAAGACAATGGACAATGCCGCGAGACACTTAGCATATATACGAGAGAAAATTGTTTCGCGACGGAGGCAGAAGAGGCGACGGCGGTCTTGTCCTGACATTCTGTGAGTCGAGAGTTTGCGAGATGGGGTGGAGAAGGAGGTGGAGGTCGAACGAAGAGGAAGGTGGAAGGTGGCAGAGAGAAGGAAGAAGGCGGAAGGCCGGTGGATTCGACGCTCGACGCGTAACCAGAAATGTTTCCTCCACACGCGCGTCTGTGATGCGGGCAAACTTTTTCCTCCTCGTCCGGTAAAGGCCCACCACGCTCTCACAAGCAGCGATCGGCTCTGGAACAGTTCGAGCCGCTTCGAATCCGTATACGCTCATCGAAATTTCCATACTTCCATAGGGAGAAATCTTACCTGCTTCGTTTCGCGGGTTAATTTTTAATTCTTGAACGATCGTTAATTGTAAGTAGTGATTCCTCTTCGATTTGAGAGTTTTCAAGAATTTTTGGTGGATTCTTTTTGTTAGGGTAATTTCATATGAATTTTCCGTCCATAGGCAATTTTATCGTTCGATCTAATAATTGAGTGCACGCAGATTTTCTTTTTAGGCTACTCATTAGAATGGTCGAGGTCCACGAGGGTTTTAAATAATCGATTTCTAGGTGAAGCGGGGACGAAGTTGTGATTTGAATTTTATCACTAAGTGCACTTATCTGCTTTTCTTCTTATTTCCTTTCTCTCTGTCGATTCACTCGAAAGCGCAAGGATAAGAATATCCTGCGAGATATTCACTTCCTCGTGGTCCTGTCTCTTACCAGGTTAGATCCTTCGACGAAGCGAGGGGAGTGCCTCATTGGTATCTCAACGATACAGAACGGACTGAGGATGCGAAGGGTCTGAAATCTTTATACCTTATCTTGTCTTATCTCGTCCGAGTCGTGGACGTTCAACGGTCTTACGTTCTCGTTAAATTTTCACGACGTTCTTCGCTCACCCTCCGGGCAAGACGATTGATTTTGCAACGATATTTCTGACCGATAAAAAGTTTGGTTTCAATTTATAAAGAGCACAAGTTTGCACGGCAGCGGGGGACACATAAATCCTTTATCAAGTTTACATTTTTCATATTCATATATGTATACTCACAAGTGACTAGCACATTTTTTTACGTAAGGTGACACGCGCGTCAGTCGCGTGAATTCTAAAGAAAATAGTAAACGATGGTAATTCTTAGGAAAGACAACCGATAAAAATAGCGACAATACTTCGATTCGTTCTAGAATAAGGAAATGAAGATACATCTTCCTCGGTGGTAAAGGTCTTTCAAACGTTAATATAAGCTACATCGGTATAATAATTTATTCGGCCCTCGTAATGGCTGACGGAAAGGCGAGGGCGCAACGAAACACGATAGACCCTCATTTTTTAAAATGAAAAGATCAAGGATCTCGAAGCAAGGGCAGCATTGAATTTCTTCTTTTTCTTCCTCTCACTTCCTCTTCGATCGAAAGCGAGAAGCCTCCGTGCTCTCTATCTTCGACAGGACAGCAGGAGCAGCCGCGATACGAGGTGGCGAATATATAAGGCTGGACAAGTATAGGAGAGAAGGCGAACGAGGAATCGAATCCCATCGCTCCGGGCGCTCGTCACAAGTCAGAATAGCTTTGCGAATAATTAAAGACGACCCAGATGCCAGCCACTCGCTGCTACCACCCTCTCCTCTCTTCCTCCTGTCCTCTTCGCGTCCCTTCGGTGTGTACACATACTGCGTAAGGGTGTCTGCACACCAGAGATTCTCAACAGACGATATCTCTAGTAAACGAGAATCAACCTGAAGTATTCAGGCAACTTTGTGCACAAATCTTCAGGATCTTTAATATGAGATCGCCCGTGGATCAAATTAGACTATCTTGAAAGTTCGCGATTCGTCGCATCTTCTTCGTGTTTCTTACGGTTGGCTTCGGTTGGTATTGAATGACGCGGATTTTTACGTTCAGAAGCGCGAGCAACGTAAGAGGTCTAGGGACGATGTTCTGGAAAGATCCTCGATAGATGGTTCGTCTTCTGTTGGTCGTAGAAGACGATTGTCAGCCTCTCGGTAACTTTGTGCCCAAATATTGCAGAATCTTTAATATGAAATTTGTTAGTGGATTCAATTAGAACATCTTGAAATTTCGCAATGCGCCTCTAGGTAGTCCCGTTTCTTTTTGAATATCGTAGATTTTTACATTAAAGAATCCGTTCGACAGGAGAGGACTCATCTTTATTGCAAATGCATTCAGAATCATCGAGTATTTTTATTCAGAGATCACAGACGATTTTCTTTTTCCGATTATGATCGTTTTCTTTCTCCCTTCTCACTGTCTCATTTCCTTTTCCGATCGAAGAGAATCAACCCCTGGATTTGCGCACGAATCTTCGCTATTATTAATATAAAATCGTCCATGGACGAAATTAGGATATCTCGAAGATCGAACGAGTCGGGAATCTTCTTCGCGTTCCTCTCGGTTCTGGGCTCGCTCCGAATGCCTTGGATTTTTAGGCTAGGGGAGTGCGATCTTTGGAGAGATCTGTGGGGCGGTAGGTAGGTCGCTCTATAGGCGATCTTGACGATTTTCGACTTCAGAATCAACCCATAGATCTGTCTTTCTCTCCTTCCCTCTTTCTCTCTCTCTTTCCGTCTTTCTCGTACCTTCGTTGCTCTCCTCTGCTGGGCCCGCCCCTCCATCCAGAGTCCTTGAATATATTCGCTCGTGGCGCGGCCCGTAGCGGGCCAAAACATCTTCAAGGTCTTCGTGGAAGTTGAGAAAGCACCTTTAAGATTCCTTCCTCCTCCTTCTCCTCTCTTCTCTGTCACCTGCGCGGTACCCACGTCCCCTTAACTCTCGCGAAGAGGGACCTCCATTGCATTATAAAATAGTTAGGCGAACGATCCAGCCTATGGGACACGAAGAGACAAAATATAGGAAGCGTTTGGTGAGCCAGTGACGAAGAAAAGAAAAAAGAGACTCGTCAAAATTCGCCGCGACACCGAGCCGCGAAAGAAGTCCCTCGGAATTTTACGTGGCCAAGCGCACGGCAGGACTCTCGATATCGATGGCTTTCTGCCAAAGTATCAGGAGTCACGAAGCCTAAAATTCACAGGAGACAACGAAATCGGATCAGAAGCAAAATGGATAGATAGACGACATGTAAGAGTAGAGAGAGAGAGAGAGAGCACGTTGAACATACAAATAGAGAAAAAAAAGGAGACAGAAAGCGTGCTCTTTCCTTTTTGGCCATCGCGCATATCTTCTACCCTTGCAGACAGAAAGAAACGAAATTTTTCTGAAACCTGACGCAAAATTATTCACAACACTTGAGCAAGCCGAGCCTTCACATTCGCTCCAACTCTGATCTGAGAACTTAATTTTCTCGAAAAATCTCGCTCACGATACTTTGGCGGGAAAGCTTCGATATGTTTGCACGAGTGAGCTTCTCCCACGAAATTCTCTTTCCTCACTCTGACTCCCTTCTCCATCCCTTCGTAACCCTTTGCGCGATGATGCGCGACCCTCTCGCTCGTTTATGAGGACGCAACAAGTAACGGAGGAGGGTCTCCGGAAATTTTACTGTCCCTCCGCAGCAGCACGGAAGAAGATGGTGAGAGAGGAAGGAGAAAGGAGACCCTCGCGCGTGTCGGGTCCCCAAGGAGAGTAGGCCAGGCCGGCCCTTTTTCACCAAAGGAAATCACCGGCTTCCTACGAGCCGAACAAAGAGAAGACGAAAGAGTTTTTGGAAGGTCCTCTGCTCTTTTCGGCGTGGTACCTTTTGGGCGGGACCCTCTCTCCTTCTTATTAGGGACTTATCCTTGAGACTTCGATCCTGCGCTCGATCGCCCATACCACAGTGGTGTTTGCGAAAAGAGGATAGACGAGAGTCGATGGTGGTCCATGGTCAATGGAGAAGCAAGAACCACTCTCTCTCTCTCTCTCTCTCTCTCTCTCTCTCTCTCTCTCTCTCTCTCTCTCTCTGGGAATTATTCGCGGTGGAGTATGACGAGACGAGAGAAGAAATTTGAACGTTAAGCCGTTGAACCCCTCTATCAAGTCTGACTCAACGTTGACTTTACTTACAGGTTAATTATATCGATTGCATCTGTTTACTGGGTTGGGAAATTTATGGATTTGATGAAAATAGGTTGGAATGCGAGCAGATCATTTTTCATTATGGCCAATCTAATCATCCTATTTTAATCGAGTTATATTTTAAATAAACACTATCGACCCATTAGAGAAAGGGAGAAAAAAAACTTTAATTAACTCGGTGTCACGTAGAGCCTCCTTGCGAGCATTCGCGTGAGATTGGAAGATGCGAGTAATTGAATTTTAAAAGCGAACGGGTTTCGTGAGTTACACGGCGTGTGGTATTACATCGGAAAATATTCGGGTACGTGAGACGGTAAAATGTCGGTTATCTAATCTACTAGCACGTAGGAAAGGAAATAATGAAATTCTTCTTGATAATGCGACGATAAGATCGTCCGCCCAGGAGAAGAGACTTATGGCTCGAAGGTACTGCTATTCTTATTTTTTTTTTTAGCGAGTCTAGAAAGTGGAAACGTCGGGTGGCTTTTTATTTCCTGGACCGAGAAAAGGATGAGCAGTTCCACGTAGTAAGAAGATTTATCGATCCTCATAAATATTTACAGACGCGCTCCTCCTCGTCCGCGTGTCGCAATTATTAAGGTGAGGAGGAGAAGCGATGTTCGCACGCACAAGAACACTTCTCATTTTTTCATATTTAACTTTTCATATATGAACTTTATTCTGCCGGAATTAACACCTCGCCCCATGGATACTACCGCGTAGATTGGTATGCATAGAATTCTACACCAATTTCAAATGATTTATTTTTCCTAATTAATGAAAAAATGCCATTCGAGCTTCCTAGTAATGTGATATATGTAAACATTATTTTTATTTTTACACGATATTTTTACTGACAATGAGAAATAAGAAAATCCGAATATAACGCCAGAAAACCAATCACACGTGTGAAAACAAATATATCCACCAGTCGGTTCTGAGTCAGGCACGACAACGAGTTAAATCGTGCATACGCCTCATGAATATAACACACGGTATGGAACATCCTCGCATTGGTATATCTCACGAAACCCTTTTTTGTGCACGCCTTTGTAAAATATCATCTCCTCGATACGTCGATAAGTCGTCGAACTATCCAAACTCTCTGATAATTAATATTTAACCAGGGATCCTCGCTTAGTCTCCGAATTCGAGAGAAAACGTGTGCGTCTCTCTCTCTCTCTCTCTCTCTCTCTCTCTCTCTCTCTCCACATGAGTGTGCGTGGGTGTGGGATGACGAGGAGGTGTCTTTTCCCATGCCGTGGACACACACCTATACCGGAGCGATAATTGTCGCGGAATTACGTACGACTTCTCGCCATTGTCCCGCGACGTCGTCCGACAGTAATTTCATTCGCGAGAGGATTAAAGCCTGCGGAACACGCCGGCACGAACCACCGGACTCCTCCTCGATTCTCCTCTCCTCACTCTACGTGTCTCTACTCACCTCCTTCTCCTTCCTCCTCCTCCTCTTGTCCCCTCCGAGCTCGTCCAGCCTTCTCCTTCACCCCCGGCGCTCGAGAGTTCCGTCTGGCCATGCCGAAACTTTCCGTTGACCGTTGCTCGAGCTCAGTGACTCAGAAACGACTGCGGAACTGCAGGGTCGTGGATTAACCGCACACGAGAGAGAGAGAGAGAGAGAGAGAGAGAGAGAGAGAGAGAGAGAGATTCTGGACAGATTTTCGAGTGTGCCTCGGGCGACCGTAGTCCACGAGCCACGGCACGGGCCATCTCGTCATTGTCAATTGCTATGATTAACGATGGGCTCAACTCCTTTTTTTATTTTGCCTAATTGTTTCGATGAGTATAGTTACCGCGTTGATAAGGCGAGAGAAACGTGAGCAGGTTAATTGGACGACCCTAAAAGAGCAACAGAGTATCAAATTTTGAGCAATTGTATGGGTGGACTATACAGAAGAATATTGTATTGGATTTAAAAGAAAATTTCATTGGTATTTTCGTGGATCGATGGTCCTCACTTTTTCTCGGGGAAAAATCATCGTAGATCGACACTGCAAAATTTCTTGGGAAAAAGTTGTCAGCTTGCGTAGGATTGTCCGTCGAATTACAGTTTACTATACTGGTTTATAAATTTGAAGAACGTTCTACTCAAATTCAAATCCAAAGTAGAATAAAAACATCGCGTTCGATTTTCGAGCTTATCAACGTTAACGTCACTTCCCGCGTTAGAATGACATTAATGCACATTTAATAAACCGTTTAATAAAAGCGAACTTATAACTAGGGTCTCTAAAGGTAACAATAAATCTATGCAAAGTAGAAAAGATTAAACTTCTAGTCCTTATGAAAGAAAGTATTGATGTAAGTATTGAAAGTAAGATGCTAAGATTCCACGTTCTTTTTTGCTTCCATATCTTAATATTCTGAAATAATAGAATTTATCAAAATTCAGTTTCAACGTTGACAAACCAGAATCCATAAGAAACAATTTTTCCTTTGTTTCTCGGCAAAATCCTGAAAACTAGCGTGATTACGATCCATTAATTCATTATTATCTCTTCCATCGACCGCCGTACGTTACCGCACCCGTCCACACCTAGGCCAATCGAGAGATTATTTTTTCCGTTTAAAATTCTCCATCTGACAACCGACATTCTATTCACTCAAGATCCTCTCGATCCTCTCGATCGTGAAACGTGGATCGAATCTCATCATCGGCATCCACCGCGGCATCTCCCTTCTCCCGTTCACCTTTCTCGACGTAGAGAAAGAGAAACCGCGAAAAGAGAAAGACAGATAGAAACGGTGTGTGTGTGTGTGTGTGAGAGAGAGAGAGAGAGAGGGAGGGAGAGAGGAGAATGCAACTCGCGCGGTGTGTATCCGCTGCACGCGTAACGGATCGCGTTTTGTCTCGGCCTTCGAAGGTCATCGAACGATCGAGCCTCTCGAGGCGTCCAGGTAGAAGTAGCGAGAGGGAAGGAGAGTGCAAGAGACAGAGGGAGAGAGAAGGAGCGAGCAATAAACCGAGAGAGGAGGCAAGAGAAAGAGAAGAGGGAGAGAGTAGGAGAGAGTCTCTCTCATCGATTCTACGCGCCTCCTCGACGTCGTCCGCCGCGTCCCGACGGAGACGCCGACTTCTCTGCGCAAGCTGAGCGTTGCTGAACGACGCCGACGCCAACGACGACGACGACGACGACGACGACGAGACCGTCGGATCGAAGCCCGTGGGTGCGAGCAAGAGCACCGACGAATTTTCGACGTGGATCGAGGCGTCGCGACGCGTCTGCGCCCAGCATCCGCAAAGAATTTTAACCCTTTGAACTCCTTCCTCGAGGACGACTCGACGCCGATCGTTTATCGAGCAAAACGAGTTTGTTTTAAGCCGCTCTATGGGCCTGTTTCCTATGGTAAACTTATAAGCGTCCACTCTGTATATCACCTATAATACGACGCAACGTTGAAAATTAGTCAATACAAAGTCCCACATTATAATAGCACACATGTATAAGAACTTAGTGCAGGGACTTACCCAACCGGATAGTTTTAAATGTCCTAGTCACAAGTACATCCCTTTGCCTTAGTGTCCCCTGTACCTCGTCCTTTCTCATTTTCTTTGGAAGGAAAGCGTTATTCGATTTCGAAAAGACACACGGGTAAGTGTCACGAGGAAGCGCAGGAGGTGAGAGAAGGAGGCTGGGACGTGAAGAGGCGGTAGAGTAGGGGTTGAAGGGAGAATTTACAATATTTTGCAGCGGAGGATCGGCGACCCTCCCGAAGCACTTAGCCGGAATGCATTACATGCATAATTAATTCAACATACTTTACAACGGTCGTTCTGAAACGCACGGCCTACGCGAGCTACACGCCTCTCCTCTAGCCTCGCGCGAGGAACAGTCGCGTGAAGGAGGAGAAGCGCGAAGGGGAAAAGGATTATAATAATGAGAGTGGAGAAGTGAGAGCACGGGGCAAGAGTCTGGAGACTGGACGAGGAGGAGGTAGTCGATGAGAAAGAGGGGGGATTTAAAAGAGATAGGCCGCGGGATTCGTGAACAGAGATCGTACGTGCACATTATTTATTTCGAGGAAGAAGAATTCTCTTCGTGGGGTGCGAATCAAAATCGCATGCGCCCACACAATGGGATTTGATTGGTAAGGCTTTTTCGCCGTTGAGAGTTATCCGCCAGTTATCGTTAAATAACTATATTGTTGGGTATAGGTGGATGATAATAGAAAAAAAAAGAGGAGAGAGAGAAGGAAAGGGTAGCGTGGAGGGCCCGAAAAAAGAATGAATCGCGCGGGGTGGTAGAGTCAGCAGCATCCTTTTTTACCACGTGAAATCCACAAGTAAGAAGAGAGACGAGAAGGAAGAAGTGGAACGCAGACGTTCCGGAAGGTCGTGGAACGGCCTGAGCCGCCGCCTCCACCACCGCCGCCACTGCCTCCACTGCCTCTCTCGCTCGTTTCGTCTGTCACTTCATTCATGACTCGGCCGGTAGTCCTGATCACGCCCCTTCCATCTCTCCTTCTCCTCCTCCCTCTCTCTCTCTCTCTCTCTCTTTCATTCTCATTCTCATTCTCTACCCACTAACCACCTCTTCTCTCCACTCTCCTCCTCCACCTCCTTCTCCTCATTCTCGATTCCTCTTTGTAACCCTTCTGCTCTTCCCTCCTCCTCTTCTCCCTCTTCCTCACTTTTACCTTCCCTTCTCCTCCTCATCACTGTCTACCTGCCCGTCGTCCGCCTGCCCGCTTTCTCGCTTGCCTACCTATCTACCTACTGCCTCTACCTACCTACCTACCTCTACCCACCTCATCCTCCTTCTCATCCTTCACCTCCTCTCCTCCACATGCCGCCGTTGCCAGAGCTCTCCGTTCGCCGTTTCGTCGAAGCGGAGATTCATAACGGCTCCGCAGCCGTTCCTATGACGTGGCGTTCTCGTCATTCCTCTTTTCCGCTCTCTTCTTATCGCAAAACCCACACCCGCAGAAAGAGAGAGAGAGAGAGAGAGAGAGAAAATGTGAGGGAGGGAGAGGAAGAGATGGAAAGGGGGTTTGGAGCGTGTACTGTACGCGAGCTTCATCGTCAGGAGCACGAAATTGGCACCGATCGGCATAAACTTTTATTATTCCCGCTATTTCGTCCATTCTCGAGCATTTGCTTTTGTAATTTGTTAAGTTTACGAGGATACGCATGCTCAGGAATAGCAATGATGCAGGACGTTGATTTATAATTATTGAGTGAATTATCTGCGAATAATTACAACGATCGATCTCACCGCTCGTAAATTTCAGAGAAATTAGTTGTATCGTTTAACGCGTTTCGTATATTTCCAGCTTTGTTTTTTCTTCCACATTTGCAACACGCATTTCATTATATCCGCGTTGCATATTTTCGTTTTATTAATTATTAACACCCGTGTTACTCTTATCCGCGATTTCTTCGTTGCTATAGAATGGGATTTTTCCCGATTATGCTTCTTTACTAGTAATTTCATATCACTAGAGCTCACTCAACATTATCCAACATAGGATCCAACTTGGTACTAGCTACGCCCCTGACACGGCGTGAGGAGCGATTTTCTCCAACCCTTCCTGTCTCTTACAAAATTTTCTATTTGCTCCGTTGACAACGAACCCGGATTAAATTTTGTCGGCAGGTGATCCAGCAACGGCTTTGCACACACAGAATCGCGCATTTTTTCATTCTTCTCTTTCTCTTTCTAATGCGCGATACGCACAGTCCACGCACAAAGTAGTCAGCCGATCGGTTCGCGGTCCTCCTCCTTCTCCTCCTCCTTCTTGTTCGTGATGTCGCGAATTACCTCAGCGAAAATTGTCCGTTACTCGAAGTAGCTCGAAGTGGGGCAGGAGAGGAGGTGAGTAGGAGAACCGGTGGAGAGGAGAAGGAATGATGGAGAGGAGGAGAGGCTTCTTTTGGCCTCTTCGGGAGGCCGCTGGTCACCGTGGAATTTCGCGTGGCGGGAGGTGGTGCCGCGCACGCGAGAAACAGGGAGGAGAAAGGGAGGGACCAGATGAGGATTCTTTTATGCTCTTTTCCCGACGAACGTTTAATGCTTCTTTTTTCTCGTCTGGGCATGTAGATCGCGCCGCCTCGTTGACGCGTTCTTCTCGAGGTCGAGCGAAGATTTGCGAAAATATTCTCCACCGAGAGCGAAGTTTCTCGAAGTAGAAATATGTATGAGAGATCCGAGGTGCGAAGGACTTCCTTTCGAACGTCACTTCGCGGCTCGCGTGATTCCTCCTTTGCGTCTTACCCGAAAATCAGCCATTGCTCAGACACTTCGACGAATACAGCAGGTCAGGTTAATTAACAGGTATTACATATTGTGCCGGTGATTTTGAATGTGGTCTAAATCGATAAGTTTAAAAAATTAATTTATTCTATTCTAAAGAGATTCTAAAGAGAATCGCGTGGAGTCTGCAGATTGAGAAGAAAAAATATCGCGAATAAAAGGAAAAGATGTTGTGACCGGAGAATCTTGCGTTCAGATCTAGTAATTTTAATTTTAAAGCTCAGAAAATTCAGCAGAATATTCTCCACCGAGGTTCTCGGGGCGAAATTGTAATTAGGAAGAGAATTTTTGGACAATCGATACTTCACCGACTGGTTACGAGTATACTCGTGTTTTCTAGTTACACTTGTTTGTGAAGTTTTCAAGGCTGAAGGAGTAGGTAGAGATCTTTGCAGCTGCGTTCTTTATCGTATTCCAAGTTATCTTAGTTTATATTCTGTTATTTTAACTTAAACGTTTTCGTTTTACATTCAACTGCGGAAAGATAGCCCGTTACACGTAATAGTTTTGGTTTAAAGCAGTCGGGCAGTAATATGTTAATAAACATATTTCTTTTTACGGTTCTCTAAGTGGGTCGCACGAGCTAATTAGTTTACGCGAAGACTTCAGAAAATGTTTTCAACTGGAAAGCAAATGGTGTTAACCCTTTGATTGCGACGCGCTCTCGGAGGAATTCATCAATACAGATGGCGTGTTATTCGCATGTCAGCCGCTGCGATTTGTTGTCCACTGACTATTGGTGACCAAAACAGTAGCCGGAGAATTCATACCATTCTTAGGGTTTAAAAAAATAATAATCGCAAATAAATCAATACGATATCCATTTATTATGAGTAGCTTTTTAAGCTATCTTAATTTGCTTAACTTAGTTCGCATATTTCATCGACGATAATCGCTAATTAAACATAAAGGAAAAAACCAAAATTGATGATAATGAGGAAGAGATTCATTTTGATAATTTTAACATGGTGATAATAAAGATTACGAGACGATAATGAAACAATTGACGATATTTGGCTAGTATGATGTTACATAGGACGATAAATTTCACGTTGAGTCAATTGGTAAAACAGTAGTAAAAGTGTCATAGTAAATAAAACTCCAGAAGGCGGATATTTACGCTCGTCCTATATGTATATCGATAGACTTCCGAGGGTTATACGCCCGTAGCAGTCAAAGGGCGAATACAGAAGCTTAATTCGTGGGAGAACTTTTTGTTCGAGGACAAAAATGGACTAACAAATGATTTCAACTTAACAAGGGATTTCCTTTCACTCACGACTCGCACGGTTTCTCGCATGGTGACTCGCGCAGGAATCAGCTGATGCGACGGGATCGTGCCCTGCGTTCTGACGTCCACGTGGCACGAGGCACGCTGAACGCGCGATGGGAAAAAAGGAGCGAGGAAAAATGTGGAAATCTAAAACGACGAAATTCTACTTCGCACTTGAGAAACGCTTACTCGACGCATTCTTCTAGCATTACTTCCCATCGTGTTTCAAAATACGCGCCAGGCATGTTCCTACCTATAAATAGACGCAGATTCATAATCACAACTCGTTAAATGGTTAACCCGAATGAATGTATAGAAAATAGATGTGTTTATAATGCGCAAATTAATTAAGAAGATTAATTAATCTTTATTGTATACGTGGACCATTAGGTTGATCGCTTGAACGAAATGTTAGAAAGTGTGAGAAAAGAAATTTTTACGTATTTAACGATTTGTTCTACTTCGATCGTGATTACTCAAATTTTTCCTATCCAAGTCAATCATCGCTAACCGGTTCCTCCCTTCTTCTCTTCTCTTCTCTTCTCTCTTTTCCTCTGCTCTCTTCACTTTGCCTACCTTCAGGGTGGCAATTATTTCGTAGCACACGTATCGCGTGTTACTTTTTAAGCTCGTCCGAATTAGAGCTCCGAGAGAGTTGATTTTCAATTAATTTTTGTTTCCTCCGTTAAAAATGGAGTCCCCCGTCAGGTCGGCTACTCGGTATGCATTATTTGTAATTTTTTGGCATACGCGCGTCAAAAGGTTCGCAACCAGTGGCCTACCCGACTCTCCTCTACTTTATTCCGGTGCTCGAACCTCTTTCTCTCTTCCATCGCTCCTCTTCGCATAAGACGACACGAACCTCGAGCCAATCTCCGTGCCGACAGCAGAAGCGGCGCAGCGACAGTACCAGCAACGAGGAGGAGTACGTAGGTAGGAGTCGACCTCATCGTGCGCGCGAGAGGACGACGTCGCTCGTAAGGCCTGCAATCGTCTGAGCGTCAATATAGCCCACAATGACATTTCGTCCCACAGGGAAACTGAAAGAGGAGATAGAAGAGAAGAGAGGAGAGAGTGAAAATTCTCTCATACTCCCCTCCATTTCTCCGCAGTTATCAAATTTCTCATAATACCACGCTATATTCCCCTTTATTTTGCAAACGATTTGTAAGAAGTGAACAGGTTTCTGTACTGTATAAGTACCAGCAGCTTAGTCGTAAAGACACATCCAAATATCTCTTTATACTGGACAAATGTTTGAGAAACGTAAAGTTCCAACCCTTTGATCTCCTCTATCGAAGGTGACTCGATATTGATCTTTTGTCAAAGAAAACTATTCTCCGGGTGTACGGCTGTCTTTTCTTCATTTATCCAAATCTTCTCATTTGTCCAGTTAAAAAATCTCGACGACCCAGAAACGTCGGATTAGAAAGAAGTGCAAAAGCAATTTTCCAACTTCCACATTTGAAGTTAGTAAACTGCTGAGTGAAGTACGAAACGAGGAAGTGGCCTTCGCGAGCAGTCTATTCGCTAACAATTAAGTACTCAGTCCGGTAACAATGGGAAATAAATAGAATTTGTTATGAAACTATGGAAAATTCGATGACTGTATGTCGAATATACGTCTAGAGATACACGCAGCCTCTTCGTCATCCTTATCTTCATCCCTCTCTTCATCCCTTAATCCTCTTGCTTCTCTCTCTCTCTCTCTCTCTCTCTCTCTATTTCGACGCAATTCCCCGTCTCCACGCGCCATCCCAGTGGCCCTGGGCTGCTTTTGGCGAGGCTGGTGGTGAACGCACCATATGGGGCCGGTCTCATGCACTCGCGCATAGCAACAGAAACGAGAGAGAGGGAAGGAGACTAGCGCCAGCACCGTTCCCCTCTTACCCTCTTGTCCTCTCTGTTCCTCGTGCGCGCCTTCTCCTTCTATTCCTTCTCTTCTTCGCTCTCTCGCAGTCCCGTCGCCGCGTACGGACGAGCGACCGACGTTGGCATGGTGGGTGGGAGGTTAGGCGTCTGATGGAGAGAGAGTGAGAGAGAGAGAGAGAATGAGAAGAGGAGGTCGTGAGAGGAAGAGAGAGAGAGAGAAGATAGTGGGAGGGTGGACACCACCCGGTGACGATCGGGCGGCGACGTTGTCTCCGAGGGGTCGAGGGAGAAACTCATGGGAGGAGAGACAGAGAGAGATACAGAAAGAAAGAGAGAAATTCATGGAAGGGGGGAGAGAGAGAGAGAGAGAGAGAGAAACTCACGGGAGGAGGGAGAGAGAGAAAGAAGGAGAAACGACAATGAAATCGTGTCTCTCTACGAATTCGCTTATTCTTCGGCAATACCGGTTCCTACCCACGCGACTACCTCGGAATCGAAAATATACCTAAGTACTACTTGCCTTCTCTCTTTCTCTTTTTTTCGTCCTCTTTTCCAAACCGTTCTCCTTCCTTCTCCTCTCGCGCCTTTCACGACTTTCCAGCTGCAGCGTAGCAACGAGAAGAACGAGTGGCACACGGGTTATGGGGGATGAGAATGCAAAGTGAGGTCAAAATATAATTGCGCGTACTCGGGAGGGTGTCCAATTTGGAAGGCGATGAGGTTGGTGGATAAGTAAATTTTCCGCGCAGTGAATATATTGCGAGGTCTGAGTTTGCATCGCATAGTTTCGGGTAGTAATTATTGCATTATAAATATTGTGTTTTGCGAAAGACGCTTTGAAAGCGATATATGAACGTGATATTTACAATTAGCAAAAGATGTTCTTCAAAAGTGGAATATAAGAACGTGTTCCTCGAAGATTACACTTCTCGTTGTACTTACGAGACGCGTCTAAATCGCATTCTTCTCCGTTATTACCGTAATTATTTCGTATAAAATTTTACAAGGTTCAAGACACTTTACGAAACTAATGCAAATATGCTACACATCTACCTTTATGATCGATCATAATTATTTCGTGGAAAATTGCAAAGTTTACGATCGATGGGAAGTTTTCTAAAAGTAAAATGTAAGCATGCTGCACTTTTACCGTAAATACTTTCATCGAAATCCCGTGGAAAATCGGTGTCGAGCTACGCGCACCCTCCTCTTCGTTCTTGTCCTCCTCCTTTTCCGGCTCCTCCGATACACCCCTGGCACCTCCTCGCCGCAATCGCCCACTGATCATATCCTCCCCACCACTCGCACCATTACGATCATTCACTGATCGTGGTCGCTCCATTTCGCCGGCTGATTAGACGAATCGTTTCCGGCTTGGAGTCCGCGTGTCCGGCCTGGTGGCCGCGATCGCACGCGCATTCCTCGTCGCGTGCGATTCGAAAATCCCATGCCCCTTTCTCGCATCGCGGATGTGCCAGGCGGAAAAATCACGAAAGGCTCTCTCGATCGTTCCAGAATTCGACGCAAAGATTAAAAATTCTCAACGGCTCTCTCAATTTTTCCTCGCTCACGAGCACATCCTGCTTCTAATTCGTACCGCGAGATTGTGCTGAAAGAACTAGGTCGTTTGAACGTAGAGTTTATCTTCTCTTGTAGCGTACAAATAGAAATGGCTTATTAGCACGTGAGTGTGCGCCAAGACGATTTACACTACGGCCAGGTACTGGAGACGGAGAGTTTGCCGAATTCGATGAGATACGTATTTTTCACGAAAAGATACCGTACCTTTTTAGCGAGTAGCTGAGTCTTTAATTCATTCGAGTAATCGAGAGAACGGCGATATTCTTTGGGTACCCGTTTGAACATCTTGACTGGTGATTTGGTCACAATATCATATGTCAGATTACTCGTTAATGTATTTTTCGAAATAGGTACTACCATCCTACTCCAAATTGTCATTTTGTATTTTATACTAGAAATGTGCGAATCAAGGTTTTCTAATTTGAATCGAATTTGCAACAAAAGAAATTCGAATCGAATCCCACCCCCATTTCGAATTCGAATAATTCGCAAATCTCTACGCAGCCCGCGCTGGATGCACGATAGAATTCAACGGGTTTTAAGTCTTCTTACGCGGTTCTTTGATTCGGATTTAAATCGAGTGGAATATTAGCACATTCGATTCGATTCGAATTCGAATAATCCGCACATCTCTAGGATATACCCCCCCCCCCCCCAAAAATTGCAGTTTAATATAAAGATAATATTCGATAATAATAGT
Organism: Tiphia femorata; assembly: GCA_944319695.1. Classification (NCBI taxonomy): domain Eukaryota; kingdom Metazoa; phylum Arthropoda; class Insecta; order Hymenoptera; family Tiphiidae; genus Tiphia; species Tiphia femorata. Next base: position 12,905,805 of record OX090902.1, read on the forward strand.
CCATATCTCAATACAAGGTTTCCACACCTTGTATTTGCTCTCTGAAATTTTAAAAATATAACTCCATACGCTGTGTGCAGCTCCAGAATCTTCATACACAAATGGAGAAAAAAGAAGGTTGATCCTGGGGGGAGAAAAGTCCTTGGAAAAACATTAAAAAATCATCGGGAGAGAAATGTCGTAAATATGTTATCGTGTTGCGGAGCGGTTGAAATCCGTGAAAATAAGGAGAACCGTTGAAAGAGAGAAAGAGAGAGAGAGAAAAGGAGAAATATGGGAAAATAATGCGCTCGACAGCGAAGTGGGGAACCGGAGAGAGGATAATTTGGACCGCAAGGGGCCAAAATCGATCGCGCGTGGGGTAGGCCACGCTCTCGTCGTTTTGTTTTGACGGTCAGTAAAGCGCGATTCGAGGGAGCGAGGGAAGCTCTTTTCGCGGATCGGAATTCTCAGCGGGGATCAGGCTGGGTGTCTGGCCAGGTGGATGAATGCGCGCGAATTTCCACCTGTGCTTGCACGAACCTCATCCTCCTACGAGAAGCTCCCTCGAGGGACAAAGATTTATTTCTCCTCGACGAGATTGATCCAAAAATCGATCTCCACCCAGATTAGCAATGTTCTTTTACGAGTAGTCGTGTTTATTCGTGAATATTATAAGGGAAATATTTATAAGTATCGTGTATATTTATAAATATCGCCATGTACGACAAATAGATTAGGATCCATGACGAAAACGACGTTCTCTCCTTTCATTTTATTTATGCGCGTAGAGTCATTACTCTGCCATTAGTATCATGATATTTGAGACACTCCGCGTTCGAGAAGGTTTCTCGTACCTTTAAAAGCTAAACATTACCACGCTATCGACCTTTCTCGATCTCTTAAACGCGCACTCATTTTATCTAACGTTTAATCTAGCAATAAATAATGGAAGTGCAATGGGTATTTGGGCAAGAAATAATAGTTATACCTCATCGATCTCTGCTCTTCAGGGTTCGCGATTCTGCGTAAACTGTACTTTTGTGTAAAATCGTAAAAAGGTTAAACGAATAAGCGAGTTCCTTTGCTTCTCTTTCTACACACGATCAACCTTGAACTTTGCGATAACAAGAAAGTGCATTTCTTTTTCAACGTATTACAAAAGTCAGCTTCATTACCGCAGTAATTCACTATTCCAATTAAGTTCCGTGCACGCAGGTTACCAGAAAAATCTTAAACGGCGACAAAACCAGCTCGATACATGCAACATCTCCAATTAAAAATTGCATAAATTAAACTTGCTGATTGGGACCTATATCCGGGGATTTTTTAATCATCGGAACCTTAATCACGTCGGTAGGGGTGAAAAAGTTCGCGGAAAACGTATAAAGGAGGGTAAATAAAAGCATTACTATTCTCTGTTACTAGTATCATTACTCCGCGAAATTCTCGATCCCCCTTCTCGTAGAATAACCCAAATAACGAATACCAGCGATAAATCGCGTGCCCTCGAAATCCACTCCACCCAAAGGGAACACCCGAGGAACCTATTATTATTACTCTCACCACTATTATTACTACTATGATTCCCTTTCTCTGAACCTTTTCTCCCCCTTCTCGAAAAATAGCCTAACCTAATCTAACCTAATCAAATGAACCGTTTATTTTGAAAGCGGTGTAAGTGATTTTTTTTTTTAAAAGCTGAGATCACATAATTTGTGATTAACTTAGTGTAAACTTTTCTTTTGAAAGCGGTGTAAGTGAATCTTTTTTCAAAAAGCTGAGATCACATAATTTGTGATTAACTTAGTGTAAACTTTTTATTTGTCACGAGTTAATTTCGTTTTTAAAAATGGACTTCACCACTTTCAAAATAAACGGTCCAAATAACAAATAACGGGGGTAAATCTTGCGCGTTTGAATTCCACTCTACCGAGAGCAACGAGCGATCCAGAAAATGATTATTATTGTCACGAGCTTTCCCACGAATTTTCTTCACCCCCGTGTACAATAATAATTCTCGAAATAACGTAAATAAGAGTGGTAAATCGCGCGCGCTCGATATCCACTCTGTGGAGAGTGAAGAAAACGGGGAGGGAACGTGTCACGCGCTCGTCTGCGTCGCGTGGTCGTCTACGGCGTCGTGTCAGCGTCATCGGCGCCGGTGTCGGTGACCCAGGAGAGGAGGCGTGCCGTCGGATTAACCGGAAGTGTAATCGAATCGCGGCCAACCCTCGCCCTCGCGGGCCGCTCACCACGCTCACGACCATGACGATCATGACGACCATGACGATCATGACGATCACGACGAAGGTGACCATGACGACGATCACTCGCGGAGAGCCTATCGTTCCACAAAATTTCCAAGGGTGGTCCATTCATTTCTTCCTCGGTCTCGAAATTGGAAGGCTCGGCTCGAGAGGCTCTTACAGAAAATTCCTTACGACCTTCGATCCTTCTTCGGCGCGAAGAGAAGAAAGGAAAAAGAAGGAGGAGGAGGAGAACGAGAGGGGCAACGAAGACGCGAAAAGTTTTCGGTGTCGTCCGTTGAACGGCGTGGTTTTCACGTGGTCGCCGGGCATATCGATTCCTGGGACGAAGCGCCAGATCGGATTCTGCGCCCTCTTTCCCTTCGCGAGCAACCCCCCACCCCCACCACCAGCGCGTCTCACCGCCATGCCACCCCATTTCGCTCTCCTCTTCTGACCATTTCTCTCTCTCTCTCTCTCTCTCTCTCTCTCTCTCTCGTTCCATTTCTCTTCACCTCCTTCTCTCACCAATTCCACCCAGCAACCCTCGCGTCCTCCTCACCCTCTCGTAGACAGGACATTTACCAAATTATACGGCACTCTTGTAAGGAAAATGCGACGCCGGTTCGCAGCTTCTTCGGCAACTTCCTCCTTTCCACTCTTCCTCCTCTTCCGCGCTACTCCTTTTCTAAGTCGAAGGGAGGAATCGGAGGGGGCTGAAGGAGAAAAGAAGGAGGACGTGCCTTTGTAGCGATTCCGAGATGAGTTAGAGATCCCCCGCGAGAGGTGCTCCGCGAAAGGGGATTTCGCGTCGGATCATCCGCGCGCCTCTTCTTCTTTCCTACTCGCGCGATCGTCATGCGGTGAAAAATGTAATTCTTCATTGGGGTGGGTGAGTGAGAGGGATGAGACGGGCTGCTCTAGGATAGAGTGATTCGCCGCAGTGGTTAACCTTCTTTTCTGTGTACAAATATTTCTTTGAATTTTAACGTAGTTTTTTGTACGAGTAAAAATGAAATACATTTCGGATCCATCGAATCGTCCGTGCTTCTTATTTTTCTTCGCTTCTAATCGTGGCCGCGATTATCAAATGTGAAAGATGTAATTCTCGATTGGGGTGGATGAGCGTGAGGGATCAAATGGAGTATTATTAAAAGAGGGTTAAACATTAATTCAGGTTTTCGTGCACTAATCGCAAATATTCTTGCTACGATTTTTACGGTTTTATTAGCGCGGAGGGTTCGTTCGCACTCTTGCAGAGAGAGAAGAGATTAATTATATTAGATCTGCCAGAAGGAAATGCATTATTTACATAAAGATTACTATGTAATTACCGTGAAATTAATGTACCGTACGTGTAAACTTAGAGCCGCGCACTTCGGTACTTGATTCGCCAATGAAAATCCGTGCAAGGGTGCTACACCTTTTACATCATTTTAAACTACAATTACATTGGAATCTGATTATTCTAATCGCGGATATTATTATCGGTCGGATGAAAACTTTTCTTTACAGCATTAGTTTCTATATCGAATTAAAATATCGATCCTCCGTTTAATGTTATAAGTCGGTCATGATTGTAAAAAATTACAAGTCCGATAATGATAATAATAGTGACTTTTGAAGCTGATATCGGAAAATCGTAGGATTCCTCGTTTTGACCTTTGACCCAGAAAATCATGAAAAAAGGATTCGCTGTGCCTGTCGAACGGTTTCCACGTTATTCATGGAAATTACTGGCTAATTACTTATCAGTGCCGTTTTCGTTTGCATCAGGTTTACTACGCCAAGAAGAAGAGGAGGGCGCAGCAGATGCAAGGTGAGGACGGATCGCATAAAAAAGAAAGGAAGCTTTACAACGACGGCTGGGACGACGACAACCACGATTACATTATCAAGAATGGGGAAAAGTTCCTCGATCGATACGAGATCGATTCGTTAATAGGTGAGCATTGGATAAAAGGGTATGCATCGATAATAAAATCCTCGAGGAAGGATCATTCGCTTATTGTTCGTTCGGTTGTTTCTTCCAGGTAAAGGTAGCTTCGGCCAAGTAGTAAAAGCCTTCGACCACGAGGAGCAAACGCAAGTGGCAATAAAAATTATCAAGAACAAGAAACCTTTTCTAAATCAAGCGCAAATCGAAGTTAGGCTATTGGAAATGATGAATAGAGCGGATACGGAAAACAAGTATTATATAGGTGAGTGTTGATCGGCATTTGCCTATTGGCGAATAGGAAGATCGAATGGACGTTGTCTTACTTGGTTGCTCGTTTTGTTACAGTGAAACTAAAGAGGCATTTTATGTGGCGGAATCACTTATGTTTGGTATTCGAATTGCTATCGTATAATCTATATGACCTACTTAGAAATACGAATTTCCGAGGAGTGTCATTGAACTTGACGAGAAAGTTTGCACAGCAACTGTGTACTGCCCTCTTGTTCCTGTCTACGCCGGAATTGAACATCATTCACTGTGATCTGAAGCCCGAAAACATCCTTTTGTGCAATCCAAAACGGAGCGCGATAAAGATAGTCGACTTCGGCAGTTCGTGTCAACTTGGACAGAGGGTGAGTGGGCAATTTCTTTAAGAGACGAGACGAGACGAGACGAGAGCGCGTCGCGTGCTATCGTTTTCTCCAAGTATAAGGGTGCGCGACGATTTATAACGATGCTGCTAAACCGCGGCACCTCCTCCTCCTCCGTCTTGGAGCACGGCGGCGCTCGCACACGCTGTCAGAGATAATCCCAAATGGCATACTTTTTCCGTTTCAGATATACCAATATATTCAGTCGAGGTTTTACCGATCGCCAGAAGTCCTTTTAGGTATACCGTACGATCTCGCGATAGACATGTGGAGCTTGGGATGTATTTTAGTAGAGATGCATACGGGAGAACCATTGTTTAGCGGGGCCAACGAGGTAATGCTATCGTTCGTTTGACACTTCGTCGCGAAGTTATTGCGATTGGACGAGGTGTAGCAGGCGCTCACAGTTGATCTTTAACTTTCGGCAGGTCGATCAAATGAACAAAATTGTAGAAGTACTAGGAATGCCACCTAAACACATTTTGGACCAAGCGCACAAGGCGCGGAAATACTTTGACAAAGTCCCCACGGATGGCTCGTACGTGCTGAAAAAGTCAAAGGATGGTAAAAAGTACAAACCGCCTGGTACAAGGAGGTTGCACGATATTCTGGGCGTGGAAAGCGGAGGTCCTGGTGGCAGAAGGATAGGTGAACCCGGTCACTCGATCTCCGACTACCTCAAATTTAAGGACCTAATTTTACGAATGTTGGACTTCGACCCAAAGACAAGAGTGACGCCATACTACGCGCTCCAGCACAATTTCTTCAAAAGGACAGCCGATGAGGGGACCAACACGAATATTGCTGCTGCCAATAGTGCGAATACAAGTCCGGCAGTGGTATCGATAAGCCAAGATCATGGTATGTCTCAGTCCCGCTCGTCCTCTGAAAATATAATTCTGATTTGGTGGATTATTGTGCGTACTAGAAGGAGAAGTATAATACTTCTTAATTTGCTTTCGGTTCTCAGTTTGTTCCAAGTTTGCAGATATATTTATATGTGTTCCTAATCATTTACGAGTAAACGGTTTCTGGGTTGTCGCTACATCATATTGTACCAAATCATCTTTATATTTTGTACCAGCACCTTTAAACATGCACTTACATTAACGTCAATTTTATTCGTCTAGCTGCCCTTCGATTTGTGAGAAATTTCATTAGATTCCGTTTGCTTGAACATAAAAAGCTTTCGAAGAGAGATACATCGTTGCACTTTGCGCATAGCACTAAACATTACATTGCGTGCTTCATTGTTCTTATACTTTTGGCATATAAAACTTCTTCGAAAGCAATAGTTGTTTTCTAAGCTTTTAAGATGTTTCCCGTGAGACGAACAGTAATCAACCGATTAACGTAACAAGGGATATAAGTTTTATAACAACATGGCTCTATGTTGCTTGTTTCATTCATCGGTCATGTCTTTAATTTTGTACTTACTTTCACTTTACCTAATAACATGTTCGACCCAATAACCTTCCTACAATCACTGTTTCTAGTTATCCGTTAGTACTCGATCTTATTCAGAATTAATACACGTATTGGAAAATAAGAAATAGTAGCCTAACGAGAATTTTTATAAATAACCAGGTGGATGGCTTATTACAGAAGTCCTAATCGTTGCATAATCAATATGATATACACTAGAATTCCCCCGATTGGTTCTATTTCCAACATACTTTTATACCATCCGTTAATATTCTTTGAAAGCTATAAAGAAACAGAAATTTTAAGGCATAAGCATATGCAATTTGCTAATGCGTTGTATCGTTTTAGCATATTTAAGGACGTTCTGTTACTGACAAAAAAAGTGCAATATAAATGTCTGAAAATTATTGAGAGAGATTGGCGAGTTCTACTGTAACAAACATTTAGGATCGTTTTAATTTGTGCAGAAAATAAGAAACCTTTCACACCTCGTTTGTACAACTTATAAGAAATGCTTTGCATCCCCAGAGTGCACCGTAAAAACTTCTAATAATAATGCGCTAAGGAAAATTTCTTTTAAAGTGTCTTTTATTTTCTGCGCAAACTAAACAATACTTGTTGTTGCCCGTAGATATGATGGGGGGACAGTACGTGGCTCGATGACTGTCGTATCCGCGGGGCGGCGACGACCTGTCCTAGGCCCCAACCCTAATCTTACTTACTAACATAAGTAAGTTCTGTCTAACAACAATCCTACAAGATAAAGACTAACGTTTGTCCCTAAAAATCATATCCTGGCCTCGGATGTATTGCGCGAAGCCTTATATTTGCTTGCTTGGAAAAAAATTCCCTTTGAGACATGGATTGACTTTTCTAGACCGTGGCTCAAGTTTTCTTTAACCAATGTGAATCACTAATCATTTACGTACCTATTAGGGAGATATAATAAATATTAATAGGAATCCCTTATCGATTACTCTTTTTAGTTTTTAATAAATGTTAACATTATCATATATTGATTAGAAAATGTTTTCACTACTATTTACATGTCGGTTATTTGTCAGTTGTCCATCAGGTGACAATAGATTTTATTATTTCGCTAAAACTATTTAACATTAAGCGAGAAAGAAGGACATGGATAACATAGCAGTGATCACATTTATGAACATGCTCCATCCAAGAGAAAGATATCCGCATCTCTGTCGATTAATATTCTGTTTTGTAGAAAGCTCACTTCATTGTGTTTATATTTTTTTCATGCATGCTTTTACTATTTGCATCAAGCACTTTGCAGAGTGCTTCAATGCTGTAGATGGGACATGAAACTTCAACATTGCTGTGAATAAGTTTTGTCCATCAGCAACATGGGTATCTATTTTACTTTACGTTTAAATTATACCCACTTTCATATTTGCGCGTTGCTGTAGATCAAATTTATAAAGTATGCATTAATCATTTTCAAGGTTATAGGTTTATCTTTTGTCATCCATTGTTCCTTATGGTTTATCTCTGCTACAATAACCTAAACTTGTATGAGACATAGTCTCTCTTCTTGAAAATACTATCCGAAATATTCTTATAGACATTTTATTTGGCAATATATTACATATCAGCCATTGTATTCGATCATTGTTGGATGTTTTAATTTTATCCATTTCACAATACATCGATTTACTTTTCATCATACAAGAGAGATTAATTTTTAAAATATGTGACATAAAAATGGGTATCGGCCAATGTAGTAATAAAATATTTTATTCACGCGTTGCACACACAACATAGAAATATAACATTACTATTGCATATCAAGTGTCACCAAACATAAAAGGTGGTTTATTTTGATGAATGCGATACTTGTAGATACAGTATTTCAAATTTGCATTATTTTATGTTGAGTACTTTATGCACCGATATATCTAAAAACTATTAGAAAATACCCTCTAGATGTGAAGGTGTTATTAAAAGAACAGGTGGTAGTAACCAGAAATGCCTGCAAATTGTCCTTGTAGTTGTTCGATACTTTATTTTTTGTAAATGCGTAGTAAGATCCCATCGTAAAACTAGTGGTTTTTGTGACTGATTGCATTAGTGTGAGACTACAATATCGTATTATTCTTTCTCGTCTAACATCGGTCCTTCTGGTGTCGCAGGACTGGTAACCATGTCTGGACAGGGAAGCAGTAGTGGTGGCAGTCTGATGCAAGTCTCGAGTTTGCCTGGTGGTTATCAACCGATGGAATGTGAATCTTCACCACGTCATGCGGGTACTCGGCGTGCTGTGACAACTGGCTATCCGTCAGCATCAGCCACAGGAGTGGCTGCATCTGCCCCAATGTCCATGCAATCGATGGACAGCTCCCTGATACAAAGCTCTCTTGGATCGTACAATAGCCTAATTCTTCCTGGTATATCCCATCTGCCTGCGATGATGACATCACCAATTATTCAGCAGCAGAATTTCTACAACTATGGTTATTCGACGACTGATACGCATGCAATGGTCAGACAGCCATCGACGGTCTCATCTAGTAAGCAGAGAGATCCAGAAAGGGAAGACAGCCCTATGGTTGGAGTGTGCGTCCAACAGAGTCCAGTCGCTATTCATTGAGTTAAAACAGTAAATGATACAGGACAATACAGCTGTTGCGATCACAGGCCTGTATAGAACAATTAGTAAGTGGTCATGAACGAAACACGTGCCACATTTCCAAGAATGTCGTGACGTCGACGGGAATAGGAGGAAGCGGAAGAAGAAGAAGAAGAAGAGGAAGAAGAGGGAGAAGGAGAAGGAGAAGTAGAAAATGAAGAAGAGAAAGATTCGATGATACATCTTAAAAACGTCCCCAGAACTGCTTGTAAATCGGTGATCTCTGCCGATTCAAACAGTGACACGACACTGATACCTATCGCAGTGAATCTTATAACTCTTTAGAATACATTGGTTTGACTAAAATGAGTCGTGGCAAAAGAGAATAAAATTATACGGAAAAATGTAGCTGCATGGTGCAATCGCAAGTCTGTATCCACTAGAAGATTTCAAACCTGAGGACGTACCTTAAACTCGACGACGTTAACGATAGCGCAAAGAACTCGATGAGTAGGAAGTACGAAAGGAGGAAGTTGCCGGGAAAACTTCGTTTTTTGTTAATCTTTTTTTTCGTCTGTTCTTTTTTAACAAGCTGACTGGCCCTGCGTGGGGCATAAATATGTAACGATCATAGAAGATTAACGAAACGTTCGAGCATGGACAGACAATTATGGTCTAGTGAGGATGAACCCAGCTGGCCTCTCGGGTCCTGCCCGAATTCACAGACACTCTAAGCAGTTTAGTCGATGCATCGTTATGAGAACTGTCGGCACCCAAACTGTGTGGCCTAGAGAGCGAAAAAGTGATAATTACTATTATTACCGCGTAAAAAGAAGGAAAAGTAAGAATTACCAATGTAAGCATGTACTCCAATAGAGTTTTATACATGATGTCATGAATGTAAACGGTTTAGTAAGTAATTACGAGTAAACACTCGTGTCGAATACTAGTTATTTGTACAATATACGTAGATGAACGGTAAGAGTGCAGCTTTAGGATTTAGCTTTTAAGTGTGAGAAACAAACCACAGACATTGTAAACTGAACTCTTTTATTTACTTCGATGAAAGCGAGTATGATGCGAACGTCAGTTTGTTGTTAAACAAGGACTTTAAACAAACGGCGTTTGCGCGGCTTAACAACAATACATATTTATACATAACAGCAGTAATAAGAAAGTTAAAACAGTATACACAATAAGGTTGATCAAGAATGGTATAATCATACGAGAAACCTAGATACTTTATAATAAACAATACGCGCGTATTCGCATACACAAGTTTCCAACGCCAATCGTCATTGATTTTTGCCGTTTGCTCTAATGGTCGCTGCACGTATGCTTATTTTATCTGCTATCATGATTTATTCATCTCAATTAATGCAAACCTTAAATAACAACTATGATCGAACATAGTTCGTTTGAAAAGGAAACCTGAATCTTTTGAGGAATCTATTATTATACTTTTAAGTTAGGGAGAAAATTGTGAGCATTTGGCCTTTTTATAAAACATAGATTTTCAGTTTATTATAACTTCTACATTCTATTGCCAAGTGTATTTTCTGAATATGCTATTAGTTATAGATGTAGTATAGTACCTGAAGGCAGATCGTTATATGCAATCCACAACATAAGCCTTTACGCAGCAATCTATATGACAAACAATGGTATGAATTTATGTAGAAATCATTATAGTATGCTGATATCGGTGAAATCCTAATGAATTATGCATGTTGCTTCTGCCCTAACTAGTAAAATTGAAGTACTAAAAAAATTATAAAATTTTGAGTTTGCCCCACTATTTTCATTATCCGCATGTATTTATAGATCGCCAAACGCATTATGATATTTATAAGTCCAATGACTGTTTATAGTTATTTATCGATGTTGAACAGTGAAAAAGGTGTTTGACTAGTAAAATGTATTATTGTATTAAATATTTGAATACATTCTAGATAGGCCAATTCAAGCTGCATGTATAATTCAGACACTTGTCACTGATTTAGTTTTTGTTGCAGTATGATTTATACAAAAATTTTAATACGTAATAGCAGTGATTATATCATATTTCCTGTGTATGACTGTGGCTGTTGTTGAAAGAGCTTGGCTGATAAGATGTTAGAAAATGAAAAATCCCTGCACTGCATTTTATAAAGTAATTACCTGAATCATAGGCTGAAATTAAAAATTTAATTTTTATATTGGTTGATAATATATATAGGTCGCAATTCTGTCTTGAGCAGTAAAAAAATCATGACCTTCATCAACTATTGTCTGCTGTGAATTATTTTCATTAAGCAGACTTGAAAATGATTTGTATATTTTTATACAGCTCTAATTAGAAATTTTTGCAGATACATCTATGGCATATGCACTAAACATCCTGCATTCAAACTTAATGGTTGAGATTTATTATACTCATATTTATACTCAGTTCTCGAATGATAAAAAATTTTTGAAAACTTATAATAATGTGATCGTAACGAATATGAATGCAAGTACAATGTACTTTTATGAAAAATGTATTTACGTCACGTTGAAATCTATGGATATCCGTGATTTAATAGATACACTAAACCCACAGAGATAAATCAGTGTTGTGATTAGGTAGTCCGAAAACAATGCTTATGCGCATAGAATCACCGTGACATAATATATTTGGCAAACTGAAAATGAGAATTACAAAATCAGGTATTGAAAACAGTGGAATATATGTTGCATCTTGCCTCGATGACCTCTTAGTGACTTCAGCAGTTCGAGTTGTACAGGACATGATTTGTCGGGAGTAGAGAGATTACTTGTGAAACGCTCAGGATTTTCTGTGACAAATTCAAGCGTTCTCCCAAGCTCGTTGAACGGCAAAAATCAGTACGCTCTATAAGTATAGGTAATGTGTGATTTCACACGAGCCCTCTTCCGAATTCATGTTGTTACACACTGTGCTCATTAGTCCCTCGCTTTCTTACGTTATCTTGTATGTTTATATGAGGTAACGTGACAGATGCATTTGCAATATATTGAAATATTATACGATAAAGTGAATTTTGTCATCGTATGGCAATAAACCACATGATTTTATATATGATTCATACTTTAGTTATTACTTTAGTTAGACGTTAAAAACGATATCATTAAAACTCAAAATTAATTTCTATGTTAAAGAAAAGAATGATAAGGAAATTTCACAAAACTTAGCAAAACTTACTGATTTAATGACTTATGAACACAGTGTGAGTTTTGGCAATGCATTTTCTTTTCTGACGATTGTTGATTTTAACTGAATAATTATTTTATTGTTTATCTGTAGCAAAAAGATTGGTTATAAACTATAATTTTTAATGGATCTAACACTCGCCGTTTGAAGGCGCGCAGCGTCGAGAAATAAATTTAGAAACAATTTTTTCGGAACAGGGAGGGGGGCACAGTTTATATGATTCTTGTACTGGAGAAGTATCTCGACATGCTTGAGTGGCAGTAAAATGACAACAAAATTTATGAAATGGAAATATGCCAGGTAGCTATATGAACAAACCGAATGTTTGACGGTAACACAAAATTTGCAAGTATGGACAAAAACTTATCTTGACGTATATAAATTTTGTATTAGAGGAAAAACTTATTGCTATTGACTGAAATATTTCTAGATTACCTTTTGTTTCTGTCGTATACATTATTATTTACAGTTCGTACTCCGAAAAAATTGCCCACACAACAATTGTCGCAAAATGCAGAGTATTTAAGCCAATTAGCAAACAACAGAAATGTATACATAGTATAAGAACTCACTGCAATTCATGTTCCAAAGAAAATATTTTTGTATTCAAAGCATTTTATTTGTGACTTACAGAAGAAAAGTATCTGCAGAAAAGAGATATAGTAATAGCATAGTTCTGATATAAGGGAACGGGAACGACGTACTACTTTACAGAGCTATTATTTGATGAGAAATTTCTGCTGCTTTAAAGTGTAAACTTTGTGATGGTCGGTAAATAGCTAAAATGTTCACTGCATGCCAGATTTATCAAAACGTTTGTCATACATTTCATAATTGTGAATCCGATTGACAATTTCTTATTAAACGTACACAGCTATTTATTTCTTATTAATGTCTATTAAATATGTTACCAGAATCTTTGGAACTTGTTGCAGTCTGAGTAAAATAACATAAGTTTCCTAACGTCATGTGTAAAAAACATTGTGTTCAAAAAATATACTATAATACGACTGATACCCCTGAAAGGCGACATGCGAACGTCCACTGAGAGTCAAGCATAAAATAGATGCCCTGATGTCTCACTTGATGATGGCATGTGCCAATCGGGACGAAAATATAAGGAATGAATGCAGAAACAAGACCCATTTATTAAGATGAAAATAATTAACAAAACTCCATACAAGATGATGGCAAAGTTGTATCTAACCTGTATACATAGTCATATTATAATGATTATTATAATTATTATATATAATAATGTAATTAAGAATTTGAAACGATATTACATAAGGTTAATAATAAACAAGCGCATCTTCACCTTTGCTGTTACGTTTTCTTTTACGCGTCCCTCATGCCTCAATTTATCTTAATAACTTTACATGAGGATCGCGTAAAGAAATCAAATATAATCTGTCACAAAGAGGAATGCCATTGCTTTTTTTTTTCAATCATTTAACTTTCAATAGCTATGCGTACATTTTTAATTGAACAATGTTAGTCTGAATAAGCATTGAATATCTTTCGTATTTATGGCGCCTATTAGTCAGTTGTAGAAAAAATTTGTTGCACTAAACGTGATACCTACCAAGTGACGGACTCTATTGAATAAAACGTGTTACTTTTCCATTCTCAGGTTATCCAAGTATCCTTTGGAACTACGAGGAGAATAATATGTCGCTGAATCGAAGAGTGTGTAGAGAAATTGAATGAAATCATGAGACTGAATATATATATGTAGATAGAATAAAGTATAAACATTCGAATGTCACATTGTTTAGGAATGGAAAAGAATGCTTTATCGAGATACCTTGAATCTTTTTTAAAATGATCTTTTATTATATACAATAAATTCAAATTCGATTAAAGCCTGACAATAAAAATTATTCGTGTAACATATCAATTTTTCAAATTTTCAAAGAGGGCGCTGTGACATGAGGTTATTGGCGAAGCAGCAGTTTCAAGCGACACGAACATGTCGGCAACACGACAGAGGAAAGCGTGTCAATTAGTATCTCTTCAATTTTTTATTCAGATATACCGAATGGATGTAAGTTCTATTGTTCGGTTACTAACCCTCAACTAATCTTCCCTGGAAGATGAGCTTTTCGGTAAAGAAAACCGGTGGCAGAATGTGGCACGAAGCACGTAAGCAGGAGAAGAAGATTCGGGGGATGTTAGTAGATTATCGTCGTCGAGCTGAACGTCGCCGTGATTATTATGAAAAAATTGTAAGAATTCCACTTTCATACATCCACATTAATTATCGCATTTCATATTTTTATAATATTACGATATACTGCGTTTGGTACTGTCACGAATATTCCATTTTTTTTTTTTTCCACTTAACCTCAAATATTGCTCGAAAAGAAGGGCCTAAGTCTTGTCGAACATGAATATATACGTGTATCTGCATAAAAATCATGATTTGCCAATATGTCATTATTGTCGCAAGTGTACAGCAAATTTATTCCGTGTTTCAAAATCTCTTATATTTTCCGAAGAAATCGGATCCTACGCAATTTTTACAACTTCACGGAAGGCCATGTAAAATACATTTGGATCCCGCAATTGCAGCAGCTGGCGACAGTCCTGCAAACATGTAAGTATCGATCTTTAAACAAACATCCCAGATTCTAACTCAAATTTGTGCTTAGTACACCCAAGTGCAAAGTCGGTGGTCCCCTGCTGACAGTCGATAGCAGATCGAGTAATCACAAGTGACCACGATTCGTCTATTTTCACAGTGAAATCTCATATTTCTGCCTACGAATTCTTTTATCCGCAATAAATTACGTCAAAATGATTATGTCTTACATTATTTCTCGTTACAACACCCTGCTCAGAATGGTGGAAGGCCGGTCACATTCCCCGAGAGGGACATCAACTTTGCACTTGGGTGTTCAGACAATTCGATATAAGCGAAGTTCTACTTGACCGTAGAAAATAAGATACGTAACAGAGGACATGTATATTTGATAGATGTTTTTGTATCAGCTACAAGGTATATGTGTCGTTTTTGATGTATCAACCATTTAACCCTTTACACCCTAATATTCTTAGCATAGACGTGAAATGCATGACGTTGTCTACTACTGAGGAACACGCCTCGAGCGTGAAGTGTTAATAAACTAGATAGCGATGAGGTTGACAATCGGTATAGATAGAAAAACTCGTATACATATGTTATAGAGGTGAGTAATTACAGATATTGTATCATCTCTAGGATGCCGTGGCAAGGAAACGAGGACAATCTTATTGATCGATTCGATGTACGAGCACATTTAGACTGGATTCCAGAGGCACCGGATACAATAGATGTTGATATTGCGCTTACTAGTGAAGATAGACATATCAATTATGAGCGTTACCGTATTATTGTGCAGAATGAGTTTTTAGGGGGTTAGTTTATTCGTTACATTAAATTATTGGTATTGTTCGCTTTATTTTAATATATTACTATTCTCATAGTCACGGAGGAAAAGTTTCTTCATCAAATACACTTAGAAGAGCAATTTGGTTCTTCTACTAAACCAGATGCTGGAAAAGATAAGAAGAAATCGTGTAATAATGCTGCAATCGGTTATAATTATGAAACTGAGGAACCAATACCAGAAACGGTGAAACCATTAGATTCGATTGTGTCCGAAGACAAAGCAGATGATGAAGATAGTGATATTGACTTAGGTATATAACTTGTTTTTCCTCATATATGAGGGATTAGTCCAGAGTCATTGGTAAATTAATATCAACGGTAATGATATTCTACTACACAAATATGTTTCTTATGCAGATATATGCGTCGATGTATCTCAAATAGAACCTTCACAAGCACATGAAATGAACTTAGTAGCACAGAAATATGGTCTTCTTGGAGCAGATTATTTTAGCTTCTTAACACAAGATTTTGAGGAAGCTGAAACATTAAGACAAGCTCGGAAACAAGAGGAAGAAAAGGCCATGTATTCCGTAAGTTTTTGTCTGTCGCATTCTCTTTATAATGTTGTTATTTAATTAGATCAAGTAAAATATCCTGTACAATAAATTTTCTGTCTGTAATTAGGGTCGGAGGTCTCGCAGGGAACGCCGAGCCTTCAGAGAAAAAAAAATGATTGGTCGAGTCATGAGCCCGCCAAGGTAACGACTATATCGTATATAATACATACATTGTGGGAAGTTTTCAACATATGTTTGTTTCTACAGTTATGCTGCAAGGGAAAGTCCAGAGTATAATCCTTATAGAAAATCTTCATCAAAGTCCCGTTCTCGATCCATGTCACCTATAAATACTGGACAAATTACTTACATTACAAGTTTTGGAGGAGAAGAAGATGCCCATGGTAGTTCATCGCACGTTAATTCAACAAATTCAAAGAAAATCAATTATTCGCATTTACGGCGAAGAAGATCAGAGAGTCCTGTTTTTACTGAGAGAACTATTAACCGAAAAGTTTCAAAGTCTAGATCCAGAAGTTGCTCTCGTTCACTGAGCAGAACAAAGTCATACAGGACACGTGACAGACGAAGAAGCGGATCTCGAATGAGGTAGCAGTGTGAAAATTTATACATACGTATTATTAGTTTAAAAAATTACTTATCGAATAAATTTGTCAGGTCTAGAAGAAATCGTTCACGACCAAGAAAGACTGCACGGTCCAGATCGAGAAGTCGTTCAAGACGCTCACGTTCGCACAGCAAGTCTCTGTCTCGATGCAGAAGTATTAGTAGCTCACCATCACATATGGCTTCACGATCTAGAACAAGAACAAGATCTCGTTCACGACAAAAAAGATCCAGAAGTTCGTCATCGAGTAGCGCTTCCGGATCAAAGTCAAGATCAAGGTCTAAATCACACAATAGAAGTCATTCACGAGACAGTTATCGCAGAAGACGATATTCACCGTCTAAATCAAGATCAAAATCCAGATCAAGATCCAAGTCACAATCACGATCTGGATCTAGATCGAGAAGTCAATCAAGTTGTAAACGTTCGCGTAGCATTGAAAATAAAGCATCTACGTTGCCAAGGTAGAATATCGCGAAAATGTTAATCAGTGTTATGAACAATTATTATGATGTTATAAAATAATATGAAATCTTACAGATATTATGGCCGGCGAGGAAAGTCTTCGAGTCTTGAGTTGGAATTATCTGACAATGAAGATAAAACTATCCCAGCAGCACCAAAGCCACCAACAATTAGTACAAGCTCGTAAGTTTTGGTATTTTACGCATAAATTCAATTGCAACAAAGTAAACAATTCTGTTTTACTACTGCAGGAACAAGCCAAAAGCAGGGTTAAGTACAAATTCTGGTGGCGGACACAAAGTCAGTAAGAACTATAACGCTTTCTTAGTCACTTAACGCACAGAGAATAAAGACAGAACATACTTGTCCCTATATAACTACCCTCTCAACGAGGAGTCTCAACAAGTGCTACTCATTTTCATTCTGTTGGGCCACACAAGAATGAGGCATCGATAACTTATTCTATATTTATTCGATTGTTCATTTTTAATTTAATAGATTGTATGCACCAGATAATATTGAGACCGCAAAAAATGTTAATTTTTTATGTATTTTAATGATTCTGTTTATAAATAGCTGAAATTGCTCTGTGATAACTATTTTTTTATCGCTATACAATTAATAAGCATAAAAAATGATCATTTCTTTGTGGTGAAATAGAGTTCGATTCTAGAAAAGTTACTGTGTATGTCGATTTACTTAAGTAATCTTGTTAATCCGAGTTTCATTAATCATCAAAATATTTATCCCGAAGTACAGACTTTTAAGAGTTGCATTTTTCAGTTAACGAAAATCACACCTCAGGAGCGGCTTAAGAAAAAGATGCAGGCCCTACTGAACAGACAGTGTAAGTAACATATCAATTGGCACCTAAGCCACTCCATTCAATGAGGTATTGCATTAGCTGTCATTAGAAGAAAAGATTTTCATAAAAGCACTTTTCTCATTCTTAGATAAAGCGGATAAGAAGGCTGAGCAATTGAGAATAGAGAAGATGGAACAGCAAAGGCAAGATCGCGAGGATGAAATTCGAGAGATGTCTTTGAAGCTACGCAGAAAGTATATATGTATTATATTATCAACATTTGAAAAAGAAAATGTAAGATGAAAGAAAATATAATTATGTTTTCCTTAGGCAGCGAGAACGGAGACATCGTTATGAAGGTCACAGTTCTGAATCACGTTCGACAATATCTCGCTCGCCAAGTCCAGGACGCAGTCCACGCCATCAAGTTATGCGTAGAGATAGAAGGGACAGAGATATCAGGGATACAGATTTTGATCGAGAACGTGATCGGGATAGAGAAAGGGATAGACGCGATGATAGGGAACGATGCAGACCAGAATCACGTAGGAGATACAGAGATTCACCTCTACGTTCTTTAAGCCCAAGAAGTAGTCGGTAATATTCTGAATCTACATGCAAGCCAATAACATATTGATCGAAAGAAGTCCGTCAATAAGTTAAAGTGTATGTTGAAGTTATGGCATCTGATTTCAGCGGACTGGTTGATTATTAATGTAAACAAAGAGCACCACCTTCCATCCGATGGATCAGGACAAAATTTAATAAATACTTCCTGTGCATTGCATTCCTTCCTCCAGTCGCGGTTAATATCCTACAGCGTTCCGCTGCAAGAAATCGTATTAAAATGTATTCTAAAATGCATTATACACATTTACAAAATATTATTTTATTTGTAAAGTATAGTCAAAGTTTTGCCGAATAAATGGAATTTTATTTCTACGTGAAATTGTTTGTACTACTGCTGCGGCATGCTTTTCACTGTTTACTCGCGTACAGCACCGAGGAGAGATTGTTAAAGAGATGATTTACTAACGACATTTTGTACTACAACACCATGCGCCATATGCATTGCTGAACTGGCACCATGGCACTACCTCGAGAATATTGGAGAATATGTGCAGAATCAGCCGGAAGTCAGTAGTTCTCTAGGACTTACTTTTGTGAAAAAGGTAGTAACTATTACTCTCTTGCAGCACGCTGAAAACAATTTCGAAACGCGTAAACAGTATTGTCAGCGCATTTCGGAACGCGCCCAATATAGGCTGTGTTCCGATATTCACTGCCATAGTAGTATTACATATATGGTTTGTACCCCTCTTTTTGTAAATATATGTGTGGTGAGGATTATGTGAGGATTTAAAATTTTTGGGGAGTAAAAGTGGACGGTTTCGATTGTAATTTCTGCGGGTTTTCAACGTACAATATTGGCAACACTGCGCAGGCGGGAACAATGTCAAGTTTGGGATGCCCCGTAGTTTCTACATTAACTCGTTTCGTCCATGTGCAGACAGAAACAGAACATTCCAGTATCTTCTTATTGCAGTTTCGTAGTTGCGACGGTAGCAATATTCATTGTAAATATTTCAAAATAATATACTAAAATATTTGAAATAATATAATAAAAGTATTGCACACCAAGAAGTTATACAATGATTCCAACAAATCCGCTTCTGAAAGAAATAATGCAGTTAAGCAGCATTAAACGACTGAAAATAACGATCGAGGATTCAGAATGGGTCGATATAATTGCTAGTATGTGTACACTAGCAGGAGCTGTTATCGGAGGCCTTAAAGGACTTGCTGTTGGTAATATTCCAATTGTATACTAATTAGCATCATTCTTGGTTTTTTCACGCAACTTATTTAACAGTATTTGCAAGTTTAAATAGGCTGATGGCTTTTTAAGATTCATTTAGGACTATTCTGTATCCCTACGTGTTAAGGTAATATGCACAATAGATATAAAGTCAGCTTCTCTACCGTACACGTTACATATTTCACACGTTACATCGACATGAATTTGGACAAGCTGACTTTATGTATATTACCTTAACGCGTGGGGACATGGAATAGGCCTGAATGTCTGATCTTATTTTAATTGGTTATTAACAGTAAAATTAACCAACGCTACATAAATGTACAAATCACATGTTACATTTACACGATGAATGTATGGGGCAGATATAGCTTATATACTTAAGATTTATATACTTTCTTAACATATGTAAAGTTTTGTAACATATTTCAGGTTGTGTGTTAAGTGACGCTCTTAAAGTTTATCAAAGAATGAGTGTACGCTATTTGTTGGCTGTGGAAGTAATATACAATATGTCTGCCAACGAGAAAGACGCCCTTGCAGAAGTACTGCGGATGAAGCTTCGTTATTATAATATTCACGATTTGTCAAAGCTTATGTCTCGATTATCCACCGATAATGTTCTGGTAGCAAGTGTGGTTCGAATAGTAAAAGTCTTTATTAAGTCTATGCATCACTAACGCAGTATGCATTATTTGATGTTTGTCGATTGCATTTTTCTTTGTGCTACATGAAAAAAAATAAATATTAAGTGCGATTTTTTAAAGAGGAGCAATACTGCAGTTTAGATTAATTTCGCTTTAATATGATAAGGCCTAAGAAAGTGTTTTTGGTCTGTTAGGGAACATGCATGTTTTTATTTTAATAGATAATACATTAATATTGCTAAACGAACCTATTTTTTTAGTTATATTTTCTTCTCATCGCTCGTACTATATGTAATGTCTTTTTTCATGCGTTATTTACACTGTAGTTTTCTAAAACTTATTATTAAGAGCAATAAATGATAATATGGCAACTTATTCCGTTTTTTATGTCTGAAGTCTACGCCATTGCAGGATGATAAAGTGAGTTGGGGTAAGTGCGCCGTCGAGACGAAATTTTCTAAAGTATGGTTTTTCCTATTACTTATTTTTTATTTTTTTTAAATGACCTTATACATCTATAAAATACAGTTGAAAGTCGTGTTGCCAAAGTTTCTACTTTGCATAAAAATTTTGAAGCTTGTGGAAGGAGAGTAAACACAAATTTCGAATTTTCGTGTATGCACTTGCCCCAGCTCACCTTACTATATAGTCATTTAAAAAAATAAAAAATAAATAATAGAAAAAACCATACTTTAGAAAATTTCGTCTTGACAGCGTACTTACCCCGAGGTTGCACTTACCCCACCCAACTCACCTTATAGCAAAATAGGTAAATTTAGTAAACAGGGAGTGTAATTATTAAAACATTTTTATTTGTACCATTACGATCTATACTTTCAACAGATTAGGTTCTTAGACAACTTGCATGCATTGGTTGCTCTGTATAGACATCGTTGAACATTACAACCAACCTTTTCTTCTCATACTTTGTACAAGAATTCCTCCTAGTATCTGGTTTAGTGTATTACCTGAGATTGCCACATTAATGTTTCTTCTCTAGAATAGAAATCTTACTGTATATTGTATTCATATAATACTCTACATCTATAAATTATTAATTTATGTACAAAATGCAATGCGTTCAAGGGAGCAAATAGCAAGGTACAAATTCATTAATTTAATCCTTGGAGAAAATTCTCTGCCATAAATTGTAAATTGTGTTCATTTCTTATCTGCCTAAAATATTCTTTGCATTTGGTTTTCAACAATTGTAACGCTTTTGTGTCCTTATTAAATCACTAAATGTATTTCAAAATTCACGTACCCGCCTAGCGCGATTGTTTTTCTCGTTCGAATGATTTCCTAATGAACGGCGTCTATGCTTTCGAATTCTGGGAGGGTTGTTTGCAGTGACATCGTCCGCGTTATTGTAACCGTCGTTACCGTTGTTCTGCTTATACTACAATACAAATCTTACTATATATTATGTTTATATACTACTCTACATCTATGATATTATTAATTGATGTACAAAATGCACTAGGCCTTACTCTCACCTGCGCTCTATACGTGGTACAAATACGAAAGGTACAAATTTATTAAATCGATCGTTGGGGAAAATTCTTTGCCATGAGTTGTAAATTATGTTCATTTCTTACCTCCATAAAAAGCTCTTTGTTATTTGGTTTTCAACAATTGTAGCGCTTGTATCTTTATTAAATTACTAAGGGTGGGTTTTGTTGCACCTTTCGATAAATTTTAGCTTACCCAACAGATATCTATCTATAAGGTAAAGTTTACTGAGCAGTTTACCGGATACATGAGCGTTGTTCCACGATTATTTATCTTAATGATAACTATCTGCAGTTTAAAAGAAATATATCGCGATAATTACTTCCGGAAATGTTTGTGAGTAACTTCGGATAGGTGCATGTCGTCATATCAATCAAATTATTATTTACTCATATCTATTTTTATAATTGGAATACAAATAAGATATAACCTGTTGCGTGTATATGTAATATTATGTATGTATGTATATGTATATACACATCATATAATAATGATGATAATATCTTATATGATTCAATAGCTTTAACTATGTATAAATGGCCGAATCAAAGATAAAAGAATGTATGTATAAATACGAATCAAAGAAGAAAGAAAGAAGTTCCAATTTCACTAATAAAGAAATTCAGAGAACTTCATCAAATTCTTCATTATCATCGCCAAAAAGAAGTTGATTTTCGCACCATTCCAGTTTCATTATATCAATACGACTATTTAGTAATATTCAAAATTGTTTTCGCGAAATATTCACGTACGTTCATGTACTATAGTAGATCATATACGTATTAACGGACTATAGTCTATGTAGCTATCTGTTAGATAATTCGTACACGGTAGTCAGAGTACCGTGTAATTTATCCGTCAGTTTGGGTCACATTTGCCAAGAAGGTAAATTTGACCAAGAAATGGAAAAACGCTAATTTGATATTCAACTATCAAATAAATTACCACGTAGTTTATCTGAAGGTGTAACAACCGGCCCTAAGTTGGGCAACTTTTAACGTTGAAATGTTTTAACACAAAATGCATGTCAAAATTCACATACCCGCATCGAGTGTCCGTTGTCAAAGGAGCCAACGCTATTCCTTCTTAGAGAACGGCGATTATGCTGCGAAAATGCGGGAGTATCATCTTCAGGGAAATTTGTTGCATATGTATCATCATCTCTATCAGTTAAACCGTTTCCAGTCAAATCGTCTGCATTGTTGGAATCGTTGGAATCGTTGGAATCGTTGAAATCGTCGCCCAGGATTATCACCATATTATCTAAAATAATGATTAAAAATGTTAAGGATAGGACGATCGAGTTCATGTTGCAACTTGAGTACGATTCTTCAGGGGTAAAGGTATGCGTCAAAGCCGCGCGTTTATAAACTGAAGATAACATAAAAATAACGTACACGTAGGTAGTAAAATTGTCACATTTGGTCTACATATCGCCACAGTAGTAAACTATTTTATTTTTTACTGTAATATCAGTTGCTATGCGTAAATGCTGAATTTTAAATATTTCTGGTATTCTTGAATAATAAAATGTCTCCTACAGCGAAGTATAAATGTCATATGACGCACAAGCGGTACGCATCACTTTTCGAACGGAAATATAATTGTTTTTGCACGTTCAATTCGTATATAGAAGAGTACCCTTCTAATGTAAACTTCTTTAATTCAGACATACAGTCTGTTCAACAATAAAAGGAACCGCGATTTTTTTAAAAGTACAAAAGATATTTATTTGTAATTTTTTTTACCTAAAGTACATTGAAAATACTAAAGTGCTTTTAATCAGTAAGCAGTAAAATCACCACTGTTATTGAGAATGGCTCGGCACTTTCTGGGCATACTCTCGACCAGTTTTTCGGCGTAATCGCAGTAAAAAGAGCATGCCGGTATCTTTCGAAGAACCTTTGAAAGCTATCCCAAATTGTACACAGGCTTACTCCTGCACGCTCGGCTTTCATGATGGCCCACACATTTTCAATCGGAGTGGCATTAACAGATTGTTAGGGCCAATCCATCGTAATAATGCCATTTTCTTCTTTCCAGGCTCTGCAGAGACGACTGCATGCATGTATACGATGTTTTGGGTCATTGTCCTCTTATAAGGCCCAATCTTGCTTATTTCCAAACATGTTGTTGGCTATCTTAGGCTATTGTAAATTTGGGCCATCTTCTCAGCGTTTAAATTCCACGCGAAGAGCTCCAAGCAGTCGAATCCAAGCGCTCTTCACTCGAACCTACCTCCAAAAAGCCTATTTACAATTTGGAACAGCTTTCAAATGTTCTTCGAAAGATATAACATTCTCTTTCCACCGATTACGCCGAAAAACTGGTCCAAAAGTATGCCCAGAAGGTTTCTATTCTCGACAACGGTGGCGATTTTGCTGCTTACTAATTAAAAGCGCCTAAGCATTTTCAATGTACTTTAGGTAAACAAAATTAGAAATAAATATGTTTTATATTTTCAAAAAATGTCCGTTCCTTTCTTGTCGGATAGACTGTATAAAAAAAACTTGCGCGTTCCTATCTCATTCAATCCTCGTAATTACTTAGGCAGACTACTCTTCATACTTTCTCTTCGTAGCTCTGTGGATAAAATTTGATGGTTGCGAAATTTTTCCGCTTCCGCGGATTTCAAGGGTGCGCGGTCACGTGGCATCGAAGGCGCAAGCGCGGACTACACTGGGTGCTTTCCATTTAGTGACAGAAGTCGACGGTGTCAATTCTGCTTCCCATGTAATTTTTGTCGTAATGTGTTGGTAACTCAAGTCGACTTTACTGACTCTACTTTTGCTAAGGCTGAGTTTCCACTGAGCGCGTCACGAGTTAACCAATCAAATCGCTTCATTTTGTTGCGTCATAAAATAATGCAACAAAATGAAGCGATTCGATTAGTTAACTTGTGACACGCGGCGACGAATAGACGTGTGACGTGCTCAGTGGAAACTCAGCCTAAGAGTTGAGCGGAGTTGTCGAAGGAAAAATAGTCATATAATACAATAGGTGTTTTCCTTTCACAGTCGGGAGCTGTCCCTGGGGCGCTCCGACTATCGAAAACTATCGATAATAATCGACAGTCTATGGATCAACTAATGATAATTATCGACAATCGTTACTATCGATAGGTCTAGCTAAAGCTAGTTTTCATGAAATAAGAAATGCAACATTACGCACGTTAAGGGGAATCAACCCCAACGGGCTATCTCCGAATCGATCGAAGCGCCGCCGTGCGGCCGGTTGGTCAACTAACCACACTTCACCGGCCCGAGAAGGAGCTCCCAGACGGGAGTCTCGTGAAGCTCCCATTGTTAGGGTCGTGCCGAAAATCGGGTACCACGAAGGGCCCCTAAAATTTTTAAATATTTTTCGGTGTAGATAGGATGCCGAGGTCAACATGTAAAATGCTACTGTCTCGGTAGTGGGACGAAATGTGTTCATAAAGTTTTTGTAATATCTTCCGGGAGGTGCATTTATCAATTATTTATTTAACAATTAACTTTTTAGTTAAAGTACATATTTGTTGCCAATGTCAATGACCGACATCCATGCGTCAAAATGTTTAAACAGTTAATTGTTAAATAAACAATCGATTAATTCACTTCTGGAAGATATTCATCTTTTTTTACATATTTGTCACATTTACCGGATAAATCAAAAAAGAAAAATCATTGCTCTGACGTAGTTAGGAACAGACGGAGAAATTCATTTCCTAAGAAAACTGCTCAAATTTTGAATGTAGAATATTTTAATTAATTTTACATTTTTAAAAAAATTCTGTTCTAATTCTCCGAGCATTATCAATAACTTACAAAATACATATATCTGACAAGGAATGGTAAAATGTGTTTCAATTTAGCTGAATTTGAAACATAGTATTGTTCAGACTTGTGCTAAAGAGAATAACTGTCATGGGGCTTAATTTTAGAGAGAATTGTAATGAGATATCGTGATTGCGTTGACTGAGTATAATAAGACTCCCCATCCATATGGGATTTATTGTCCCCCCTGTCTCGCACGGGAAAACGCGCCATCTGCAATGGCTGGCTCCTCGCCATGGAACTAAGAGAGCAAAAAGGTGCATAGTCGGTAATTTGGCGAAACACATTTTGACGTTACCGTCAATTTTAGACGAGCGAAAGATGCGGTGTTGCCGCGATCCTCTGAACAGGATGGAACAGGAATAGCCGCGGAAGAATGCCCCACGATTTAACTTACGTATCATCTCCATCGGTAATGCACACGTAACTTGTAGGATTTTAAATGATATTTGAATTAAGTAGACTTTGGTTTTCAATAATCTGCATCCCTAAATGTATTATAAAGAAATAACAGATCCCAAAAAGACGGTTCTTGGAATTAATTCGTAAGAATTAAATTAATTGCAAAATTATGGGGACCGTTCAATTGTGTAATTTGTACATAATATATGTATACATAAGACTGTAAGTTTACTATATGAAGGTTAGGGAACAAAATCGACTCCCCTGGCCATAGTACAGTAAAACCTGCCACACTCTCACCTAACTCGGAATCGAAAGGTGACAGTATGGCAATAGGAGAATCGAAATCTGATCCTCTTTGTAGTCCGCCGAACGAAGAAAAGGACAGCGAATACAAGATAAGAATGAAAGGAGGCATTTAAATGGTAGCGCGCCGAATGCTATAATAATAACAACGCTTAAACTTTTTTATTTTCAATTTTTTTTGTTGAAAAATGTGTATATCATATTAATGAGATTCTTCCGATCAAAACGAGACCAAACGTGATATATTTTGGACTATATTTATGTAGTAAATTGGACCATTAAGTATTAAACAGTTAAATACAGGGTGGTCCGTTATAAGTTGGCACTAGCAAACATGCTTATAGAGCGGCTTAAAACAAACACAAAAGTCCTGGACCATTATTCAAAATTCGCAATATTAATCGAGTTATTAACTGTTAAAGATCAAAGGAAAGGGCGTCCGCCAAAACGGCAGCGGGGGGAGCGCTGGTGCCTCTGCGAGCTGTAGGACGGCCCAGTTTACCTACAAACAAACGCGGGACGCGGTAAGGGGAAGGCTGAGACACCGCTGCACGGCCGGCTTCGTTTTCGTTATTCTTCCCCTTACCGCACCCCGCATTTGTTTGTAGCCGTTCTGGATCTGTTCCGGATATGTTCCGGATCTGTTCCGGATCTGTTCTGGATCTGTTCTGAATCTGTTCTGAATCTGTTCTGAATCTGTTCTGGATCTGATCCGGATCTGTTCCGGATCTGTTCCGGATCTGTTCCGGATCTGTTCCGGACCTGTTCCGGATCTGTTCTGAATCTGTTCCGGATCTGTTCTGAATCTGTTCCGGATCTGTTCTGAATCTGTTCCGAATCTGTTCCGGACCTGTTCCGGACCTGTTCCGGACCTGTTCCGGATCTGTTCCGGATCTGTTCTGGACCTGTTCCGGATCTGTTCCGGATCTGTTCCGGATCTGTTCTGGATCTTTTCCGGATCTGTTCGGGATCTTTTCTGGATCTGTTCCGGATCTTTTCTGGATCTGATCTGGACCTGTTCCGGATCTGTTCCGGATCTGATCTGGACCTGTTCCGGATCTGTTCCGGATCTGTTCTGGATCTTTTCTGGATCTGATCTGGATCTGATCCGGATCTGATCCGGATCTGTTCCGGATCTGTTCCGGATCTTTTCCGGATCTGATCTGGACCTGATCTGGACCTGTTCCGGATCTGTTCCGGATCTGTTCCGGACCTGTTCCGGACCTGTTCCGGATCTGTTCTGAATCTGTTCTGAATCTGTTCCGGACCTGTTCCGGACCTGTTCCGGACCTGTTCCGGATCTGTTCCGGATCTGTTCCGGATCTGTTCCGGATCTGTTCCGGATCTGTTCTGGATCTGATCTGGACCTGTTCCGGATCTGTTCCGGATCTGTTCTGGATCTTTTCCGGATCTGTTCGGGATCTTTTCTGGATCTGTTCCGGATCTTTTCTGGATCTGATCTGGACCTGTTCCGGATCTGTTCCGGATCTGATCTGGACCTGTTCCGGATCTGTTCCGGATCTGTTCCGGATCTGTTCCGGATCTGTTCTGGATCTTTTCTGGATCTGATCCGGATCTGTTCCGGACCTGTTCCGGATCTGTTCTGGATCTGTTCTGGATCTGAACAATACTCGAACTATCGAGCCCGGTAGAAAATTTTCGAGGTTTAAGAGGCATGCTGTGCCTGAGAGCGCGACTCTCGTCGACGAAAACTTTCGGAAAATTCGCGAGCTTTTCATTCCTCGAAATGTCGGCGTTCGACTTCCACGATTAAGTATTTATTTAAATAAATAAAAATACTTATTTTATATGCCACGCATATATGTTGTTGCATTGTACACATTTGAAAAAATATTTCTTAATAATTACGATATTTTATTATTTTTTATTTTTTTTTCTGTGTATAGCCTGCGCGTCTGGAACTTTGAAAATTTACAGACGACCGAATCGCGGGACTTGGAAAATTCATGCCTGTTCGCGCGAGAGGCGAGACGGCCGAAACGAAACAAGCGTGGGTTGCTTTAGTGAGGAGTGAGAAGGGCGGGAGATACTCTCCCTCTCACTCGGCGACCCGAGCGCTTCCGAGCTCACCGACGAGCGCTGCGTCTGTATGCGTGAGCGTGCTGTCGGGCTCGAAATCGCAGCACTGGCCTCGAGTCCGCCAGTACGTTTGTTTCCATATCCTGAATTTGAGCCGAAAACTTGCAATATTCAACTGCAATTTTCTCGAAAGCTAGGGCCCAATTAATCACAATTCGTTACCACAAGCAACTATGATGTTTCACATTCAGTGCAAATGGTCGGGAACATCCCGTGTCCCCTCCTTGTAAATACGCATGGGGATATCCGACTTATTGCTATCATATCTATATTTCTCTTTCCCTTGAAGATTATACATAATAAAACGTGTTTAAATCCGTTTCAACAACCGCTTTCAATAATATGTAAAAAAACATAGCATTCCACTTAAAAAGTCGAAGGTCACCGTCGTTTCTCGAACAAATTTGCGAAAATAGAAAAATTCGCGTATGCAGCATTTTCGTAATAAAAAACAGTAAAACTTTTGCCCGTAACATTTTTATTACAGATTTCGCGTTTGGCAGAAAAACACTAGTCCAATATACAGCGATCATCGTGTATAGATTTGTTTAAACCATATGTGTGCTTAAAGAATATTAATAAATGTGCATATCTATCATTTACTACTATGTAATCATTATATACTTTTTTTCATTGTCATATGATACCGTATCGCCATATTCTTAACTCCTACTTAATTCTTAATTCCCTGTAAAGTAAAGAATTATTCGGACAGTCGCTTCCTTAGCCAAATATGAAGTGTGTGCGCATGCACATTGTATGCACACACATTCAGCCAGGCTGTCGATTAATAGACGGCAACGCTGTACAGTACATGTATCGATAATACAGTGACTACTCGGATGGAGTCTGCTTCATGGGTCGCTAAAGATAATGCAGCGACAGAAAATGGATAAAACAGCGCACTGCATTGGCCGGTAATGGGGTACCCGTAACCCAAATGGGGGGTCAGCCCAAATACACGGGGATGGGGAGTCTTATTATACTCAGTCAACGGTGATTGTTCGATCTGAAGTCACGAAGTGGTAGGCTCGTGGCCGTGGCTCGTCAATGCTCGACAACGAAAGGAAGGAAAGGTGAGAAAGAATCGAATGTCTTTGTCTCGTCGATACGCGTCTCTCTGTCACATCGGATCAGTGCCTTTCCTTCTGGGCGATACGTTTCTTTCTTTCTCGTGCTTCTCTCAACGGAAAAGAAAGGCACGTATCGCCGAAAAGGAGACGCACTTATTCGATGGAACAGAGAAGCACGTATGGAGGAGACAAAGACAGTCGATTCTTTCTTGCCTATCTGACTTTCGCCGTCGAGCGCTGGCAAGCCTCGAGGCCCTCGAGAGAGAATCGAGTGTCTTTCTCTCGTCCATACGTGCTTCTCTGTTCCGTTGGACCAGTGCGTCTCTTTCTCAGCGATACGTTCCTCTCTTTCTCGCGCCTCTCTCGATGGGAAAGAAAGGCACGTATCGCCGAGAAGGAGACGCACTGATTCGACGGGACAGAGAGATGCGTATCGACGAGAGAAAGACACTCGATTCTTTCTCCCTTCGTAGTCGAAGCTTCCGAGCGCTCGACGGCGAAAAGCAAGGAGAGCCTAGAGAGAATCGATTGTCTTTGTCTCGTCCACACGTGCTTCTCTCTCCCGTCGGATCAGTGCGTCTCTTTCTGAGCGATATGTGCCTCTCTTTCCCGGCGAGTCAACGGAACTCTCCTTCTTGGCGATACGCGCGACTTTGCCACAACATGATTATAGACTGACATATTGCAAAATTTGACTGAAATTTTTTCAGAAACTCTAAATGCGCTTTATCGATTGCCACTAATCTGTAGGCTTGGACAGCTGGAATATATTTTAAATTTGGAGAGATTCAAGCCGGCGTCGGCGCGCGACGGTCTCTCCTTATTAGACACGAAGCTTTTATTGACACGATTATTCATAAAAAAGTATTAAATTGGGCTACAGTCTACAGTTCCTCTGATCCGATCCATTCCGAAACCAAATCGTTTTAAAAAATATTTTTAATAATAAAATTGTCTGGATGAGTATAGTTCATTTGCTTTTCCAAACCCCTTTTTTATTTAGAATTATAATTATAATAATATAACTGTAAATGTTATTTTAAAATATATTTGTAATAAAGAAAAAACCTAAAATAAGTAAGAATTTTTTTCTGGGTGTAAGCACTCCGGGCCATAATCTAAAAAATTCAAATCAATTTTTTCCTGCCTGCCTTGCTTACATATTTCATCCTTTTCGGACAAACTCTTTTTCATTTATAATATTATTGAGATAATATAATTATGAATTTAGTTTTAAAATACAGTTTTAATAAAAACAAAACATAAAATAAGTAATAAGTAAATTTTTTCTCGGCTAGGCCCTCGGTATAACCTTACAAATTCCATTCAAATTTTCTCCTGCCTACCTAACCTAAGTACGTTTCATGCTTTTCTAATAACCCCAATTCCTTTATAATGTAATTATAATAATATGATTATGAATTAGTTTTAATTTATACTTTCAATGAAAACAGATCGTAAAATAAGTCATAAATAAATTTTTCATGCGTGCCTAACCTACATTCCATCTTTTTTCCACAAGCCCCCTTTCATTTAATTATTGACTTCATCTGATATAATAACGGATTTTAAATAAAGAATACACGAGGGAAAGTTATACGGATCACGATAGTAAACCAGATTTTCCGCATTTCAGCTCATTCTTTTATTTTAATTTTCCATAATGCATAATGGGGGGCTTCGTATTTCAAAACCGACTCGTTTCCGATTTAGCGGGGTTATGTTTGGCAATGTCTGGTTATGTCAGGTCATGTCAGGTTATGTGAATGAGCGCGGTGATCGTGCATGTCCGAGGTGGTCCAAAGCAGTCCAAAGGCACAGGGCCCCCCAAGATTGTGGTTCAAGCAGCACCTGAGCGAAGAATCGATGGGAACGCCGCCAAGCACCAAAGCCGGGAACTATTACACGCTATTTTTCGGCGGTGTGACAGCTGGATTCGTAAATAAGATCTGACGGCTTATTACGGGAAGAAAGCGCAGTGAAGTGAATTTTCCTAATAACTGTGAAGAAGTGCCGACCCCGCTCTGGTACGATATTCGAGTGTAGTGTCGTTAAATCGGAGAAATAAGAGAAAATGCAATTGCTCGAGCGGCCATGTTGGACTGTCCTTGACAGCTGCAGAGACCGATGCTTCTTTCGACTACAATTATTCGTTTATCGCGGCTTTGTCCCTCTGTACGAGACCAGAGCGGGGTGCAACAGAGTTCAAGCTTTCAATTACTACCAGTTTCATGAGGAATAAACGTATTATAAAGACGTCAGATCTTATTGGATTTTTCAATGTTTCCACGATTTCTATTGGCTCCCGGGCTAGTTCCTTTTAGGTCACTATACGGGGTTGATTCCCCTTAAACATGGGTAAATTGTATTAAAAGTCGCTTTCCTCTTACAACTGACATGAAATGTGCAGATCAGTTCAAAACAGCCTACGTTTTTCACCACCTTTTGTGGATCAAAAGCCGAAGTAATCAACGCCTCTCATCCCGCAAGTCGCCCATTTTATTTTATCACCTCCATACCGATGTGAATATGTGGGACTTTTCACTCTGTCTAATCGTCTTTGGGTAAAGATGCGCAGGCGGGAACAATGGGCGCGTTCAGCAGACACAACTGTTGTGCAACTGTTTGGTGAGTATCTGCTGAACGCATTCCGCTCAGTTAGCGCTACTCAACATGTTTAGGGGCGGACGCCATTTTTTCCATCAAACTTTTTCTCTGCTACCTGATGGCTCCGGTACACTGGACGCGGCAACGCGTCAACGCGGTGGCCAATCACTGTGTTGCTTTAATACATAACTAATTAGTACTACCAGAAAAGCAAGACAGTGATTGGCCACCGCGTTGACGCGTTGCCGCCTCCAGTGTGCCGGAGCCATGAGCGCAACGTGTGTAAAGCAATATGGCGACACCCATGTGAAAAATCATGGTAAACAGAAGTTGAAATAGTCTATCAAAAAAACAACGAGTTCTAAAAATCTTGCTAATAATATCGAAATCGTTCATATTACAGGTTGCCTAGAATATTATATATAAACTTCGGTAACAATTAAATACGTTGGATAAGTCTTATGACAAGAATGTGTTTGTAACTTTATTTAGGTTAAAAACTATATAGGGTCAATTGACATGCTATTTATGTTCCGAACCTCAAACCCGTTCAGCAGACACTGGCAGACACCATCTGTATCACTATGCAATCAGTGATCAGTACCTCAACAGTTTTGCAAGAAACGCGCTCATTGTCAAGTTTGGGATGCCCCGTCGTTTACTACATTTAACCCTGGTTAACCCGTATCGTCCATATACACACCTTCTTATTGTATCGTTGCAAATATTTAAAAATACTGTACGTAAAAGTGTTGCGCACCAATAAGCTATAGAATGATTCCAACAAATCCACTTTTGAGAGAAATAACCGAGTTAGACAGCATTAAACAACTGCAAGTAACGACCGAGAATTCAGCATGGGCCGGTGCATTTGTTGGCGCGTGTACAGCAGTAGGAGGTTTTTTGGGTGGCCCTAGAGGACTTGCTGTTGGTAATATTCCAATTGTATACAAATTAGCATCGTTTTTTGGTTTTTCCACGCGACTTATTTAACAGTATTTGCGAGTTTAAATAGGCTGACTGCTTTTTAACATTCAATCAGGCCTATTCTGTATCCCTACATGTTAAGGTAATATGCACGATAGATATAAAGTCAGCTTCTTTACAGTACACGTTACATCAACATGAATTTCGTCAAGCTGACTTTATGTATATTACCTTAACGTGTGCGGACATAGAATAGGCCTGAATGTCTGATCTTATTTTAATTGGTTACTAACAGTAAAATTAACCAACGCTATATAAATGTATAAATCACATGTTACATTTCCACGATGAATGTATGGGGCAGATATAGCATACGTTCTTAACAGTTTTGTAATATATTTCAGGTGGTGTCTTAAGCAGCATTCTTGCAGCTCGTCAGATGAATGGACGCTATCTGTCGGCTGTGGAAGTAATAAACAATATGTCTGCTAACGAGAAAGAGAAACTTGCAGAAGTACTGCGGAAGACGTTTCATGATTATAATATTAATGATCTGTCAAAGCTTATTTTTGAATTATCCACTGATAGTGGTTTGATAGTAACTGTGGTTCAAATAGTAAAAGTCTTCATTGAATCTAATAATCTATCTCTAACGTAATATGCATGATTTGATGTTTGTCGATTGCATCTTCCTTTGTACTACATTAAAGAAAGTAAATATTAAGTTCCATTTTTTAAAGAGGAGGAATACTGCAGTTTAGATTAATTTCGCTTTAATGTGATAAGATCTAAGAAAGTGTTCTTGGTCTGTTAGCGAACATAAATATTTATATTTTAATAAATAATACATTAATATTGCTAAACGAACCTATTTTTTAGGCACGACCGTAAAGGGAGTGATTTATTTAGTTATATTTTCTTCTCATCGCTCAATAAATGATAATATAGCAACTTATTCCGTTTTTTATGTCTGAAGTCTACGTCATTTTAATAAATAATACATTAATATTGCTAAGCGAACCTATTTTTTTAGGTACACTTCATAGTGAAAATGTGAAAATAACTTGTAATTTCATAGGTCATTCAATCAATTCACTTTGTGTCGATCTATCGCAATATGGACATGATAAGATGTCTATACATTTAAAGAAATGCATATGATCTTGATATGTCTTAAGTACGTTCAACTATGGAAAAATGATTGCAACCATTTTATAGCCCCGTCTGTACCATATAATTTTGGTTTAACGAATTTTTCTCTGAGTCTTATATTTTTGCAATTACCTAAGATGATAATAGTTACCTAACCACCCTGTTTTTGCTACTCGTAACGTTATGCCACGTTTTGCATTAAATTGTTATACTCCACAATTTGTAGAAGTCTTTTATCTTTTTTCTAACACGCATCATTCGAATGAATAGTAGTTCTTGAAAGTGACTAAATTCACTGATCATTAAATTATCAAACATGTACACCATTTCATTCAGTTTTGTAAATTTCTATGGAATTTAAATAAAAAAAATGTTTCCGGCATCAAAATTAATAGGTAACAATAATTACAAAATATGTCTTTGCCACCGCTCTTTGGATGCAATTTTCCATCATATATAAAGACTATATTCAATGAACATGTAAATATATACTGGTACGATCCAGAATTCACACAAAGTCGATATCCGCCAGGTCAAGAAAGAAGTAATTTAGTGACATATACATTATGACTCACAGTAGTTCTCCTTGTGTATTTTTCTAAGCATTATGTATTTTAGTCAGTAAAGCATGCACTTTAATATGTGTCCTCGTTGCTCAGCGTATCTGTCAAAGAGACCTGTTGATCTATGATATAGAAAAATGCCCTGACTTAAACATTATTATGGCAGAAGCAATGTTGGAGGGTAATGCAAAACATTTATGGATTCTTCAAAATGGCATTATTCAACATGATTATCTAAGCGCAGAAGAAGCATTAAAATATGGTGGCAGAAGATTAAAAGAATGGGTATATAATATTGTGTTCCGATTTTTAGAATGTCTCGTGAAAGTGGACAATTTTAGAGAATACATTTTTTTTCGTAGAAATTTTGTATTTTTTGCCAGAACATTGGGAAAGGATTATATAAAAACACGAAAAGCTTCTTAGATGAGTGGTATAAGGAACCAAGATCAAAGAATTTATTTATGTTGCTTATAACATGTGGTCGCACGATATTATTTATATTTCAAAATTCTATTCAGAAGGTAAATTTGATACATTTCGCATTATTAAGTTGTTAGAAAATGTATTTACAAATCTTCATTTATAGGTCACTCTCTTTGATTCTCATAGACATTGTGCAATTAAAAACCTAAACCGTGGGTTACTTGTTGCACAGGTGAATTTTTTAGTTATATTATTTACTTATCAATGCATATAGTACCTACAAATAGATAAAAAATAAATTTTATAGACAGGATTATATACGTTGGAAATGTTGTGCGATTGGTACTGTCGAGAGATTTTAAACGACTGTTGTCAAAAACAACCTGAAAAATACGAACTGGCATTTTTGTATCCCTGTAGTCCATCATCATGCAGCTATAATGAATCCATATCTAAATATAATAGGAATACATAATATATATAAAGTAAATGTTTTAATAACTGGATACACAATATTTTACATGCACAGTAAATGATTTATAAAAACAGAAGATGTTGAAGTTATTATTTTTTATAGTTAAATAAGTAGCAGCACATTATTATGTATATTTTTTTATTTTTGCCAAACGAATTGAACTACTTGTAGACTAAAGTTCACATTTATTTACACTATGTACAGTTTCTTTCTAAGGCTGTAAGTTTTTATCATTCACACGATACTAAACTATTTCAGAAGTACAAGGTCACATTATTTTCCGAAATAGTACCAGTTTATCGGGGTCTTATTAAAATAATGTAAGAAATACCATTGTGCAAACTTTGTTCTAATACAATTTAAAGCAACTATTTTAAAATAACCAACATCTATTATAATTTTATTTTGTCAGTAAGCAGTATTTTTTTTTATAAAATATACTTGAGTCTGAATCTAGCTTGAAAACAATCTAGTTTGTGAATTAATTCAATGCTACGTTGCACCTCTGTTAATATTTATAATTGGATGATCCATTTTGATTTCTTAACTATTAAATCTACAGCTGTAGACATAAATGATTTTTACAGTACAATACGTGAGTTAATATTTTATAAACCAGAGCTAATTGCTCTATTGTCTGTAGAGATCAAACAGAATATTATAGATTTAAGTATGATATTAAATTAAAATAAATAAATCCCACGCAACACATTGTATGATTCTTACTATAAAGCAGGTTGAATAATTTCATATCGTTCCGCACAAGTGAAGGAGCACCCCTTTGTTTATAATGCTAACAGTTAAATACATCTTGACAAAGAAATAAGTTAGTCATTCTTCAATTTTATTATACAGAATGTTACTTTCGATGAAATTAAATAAATGTAAATTTGCTTCCACATCTCGAAATGAAACTCAACATTAAATCTGTAAAAAAAGACTTAATTTATTTCGCCTAACATCTACAGCATCTTGGAATTATAATCTAAACATTTTCCCTTTGTCTATTATGCTTAGACAAACAATTCTAGAAAATAAGTATAATGGTGCTGATATATCTTTACGTTTAAAGTACAGACTCCTCCTTTCTGTTTTTCTTTTGTGTGTATGTTACAAGTGTAATGTAGTATATAATAACAATTTTTAACAACGTAATAGCAGTTTCTATCTACAAAAACATATAAACTAATCTCTTTCACAATTTTTGCTTTTTAAGCCCGTGCTTTTTTAAAGGAACACAGGAGGTTTTGTTTTGTAAATGATACTTTTGAATACCATTATATAGTATTTGAGCAACACATACTACTATTACTGTATTTCGTGAACAAATAAATTAGGTCAAGCTGTATTCTCATTGTGTCGTAAATTCATCGGTGTAACGTATTCATTCTCTAATAGTGTTATAAAACCCAATCTATTTGGTATTAATGTTCAGGACGATAAATTGGAAATACTCTTTTTACATGGGTTTACATTTGCTGAGCATATTTTTGTTAAATGAACATGATATTGTAAGCTCAGTAAACATAATCTTTAACAATGTAGAATTTTTTACATTGTAAAGACGTAGTATAGCATTGCTCCTTATATTGACTATGTTAATTTTCCGTTAAAACATGTACACTGTACAGAAAGAATTGTGATATTGTATCAGAAAATACGTCATGATATTTCATAATTAAATATCACTTGAATATATGATCATACAATCGAATAAATAAAGCTTCCTGTATAAGAATTTAAGGATATAGAAAAAAGATGTTAGAGAGATTGACGAACCTGAGGCCTTGCCCATTCTACAAAATCATCGATTAGTACAGGCCAGGCTCCTTCTTCATCATAATTACTCATATCAGGATTTATCATGAGTGCAAAATCCAACAATAAATTCCACGTGTCTTTTGGAATAGATCTTTTATGGTGCTCCTAAAAAATTGCATTTTTGTTGAATTTAAAAATATTGTTAAGTCTGTGCATACAAATTGTATCATAATACTTAACGAGGACTAAAATATAAGATTAATTAAAATATGCTTACTTGTAAAAATTGACACCATAACTGTAGAAATTTAAATTTATCATCTAACACAATATTCCAATAAACAATAGCCATGTCAAGATCTAAACCCTTTTGCCCTGCATTTTTTGCATAATTGAAAGTAAATTGATAAAAATCTTTGAATTTTTGTGGATCCCTCAATTCGCTGTCTAAACTGTTTAAACGAGCTTTTAGTTTCTCTACATTATCTACTCTGTAAAAGTTATACTATGTTACTTTAATTAATTAAATACACTATTGCATGCTTGAAAAAATCACGCTACTGCAATGAAACAAGATCGTTTGTGTTCTACTTACCCTAAATCCATCATACCGGTCATAAATTCATCTTTAGTAAATTCACATTGCGTTTCCGCTCGAAATTTCCATGCTATAATCAGAACTAATTTACTTTCCGGACTTAAACCCAGATCATCGAGGAACTTCATAATTCCGTCTGCTGTAATTTTGTCCGGTTCCGTTGGATCTGAGAAAACAGTTGCAGAATTAATGCTTGCGAAAGCATACTACTTTGTAAGTTTGTTACATATGTCGAAATGATTATACAAGAACGTAAGTTAAAACAACCTTGATACCGGCTGAATACTATTTCTAATTTCTTCTTGTCTACAGAATTTTTTGGTTCTTTATAATATGCTTCTGGATTTTGAAAATAATTGTCACTCGCCAAGTCTAATTTCCAATCATTTTGAGTTAAGCAATATATTGCCGTCTGCTCTCCAGTTTGTGTAAACGTAATGAATTTTTTAACTTTGTCTCTTTGCGAGAACTTTAATTTATGCTGAAATTACAAAACAAAAGAGATTATTTATGCACACTAAACATAAAGTAATCGTTAAAGTGTTCGAAGGATTTGGTTTGTACCACAAAGTCACCTTCATGTTCATTGATTCTATTTTAACAATAAGCTTTAGTCTTACTTTTTACACGGTTAACTACCTATTGAACTGTGAAACGAACACCGGATGACACGTACGTGCAACAAAAATTGTGAACGAGTGTGTATTATGAGAATATATCCCTTAGTAGAAAATTAAAAGTACTCGGGTTTCGCGCCGATGTGGTCGTAAGTGAACTTTTTAATATCGCATGTTGATTCATAAAGGTGCAAAGCTACACAATTAGTTCATATTTTCTATAAAAAAAAACTCATTATTATCAAAAACGAATAGGTTACTTTTGTGTTTTACGACAGTTCACTTATATATTAATGTTAGATTTTCATACGTCTGATTTCGAATGATTTGAACGAATAAGAATGAATGGCACAGGTTGTTAACATTCTTAGGACTCACCATTTTAGCTAATTTTAGGCCACCGAAAGCCAAAATATTATTCCCCTTGTATTACACTTGACATGAACGTGCGCATGTTCTGTGAAGGTCTCAAGCAGTCTCAAGAAATGCGTATGCATCGTAAAACACTATGGCCAATGCTGCCAAGCGCAGTAAAAGAGGAACAACGGGGACATACTTACAATTTCGCGGGATATTTGAAAGTTTTTTTTTGTCGTACACTTACGAATCTTTCGGTATTTGAATCTGTATTGGTCCAAAAAATGATTACACTTTACAAGCTAACATGTTACTTGATAATAGAACTAGTTCAAAAAATATGAATTAAACATGTCACCGGAGAACATATCTAATACATATGTGTGAATTACGAAATTATTGAATAATTGACGTCTGTGAGTATAAGTGTATGAAATATGTTTCTGTGTGTATGAAATGAAATTTTAAAAAACTCAGGTCAAAAATACTATATAATCAAATAAAATGCATGAGTAAATTGTATATGAGCTATGTAAAAAATATTTCGTAGGAGTAGAAAGTTGCTTATTATTTGAGGGTTGTCTAACCTTGTCCTTGTATTAGGAACAAGGAAGTAAGCTGACTTGTGTAAATGTTTATTGGAATTTTGCAAAAGCACCGTAGAAGTTACATTTTTCCTGGGTTCTCTATAAAGTTTATCACACGATTGTAATTTAACATGGGAGAAAAACTTGGCCTGTATTGTAGGTTATTGTTTATAACAAAACGTCTATTATGATTGCGATAACCACTACTTCTTCAATAATGTTATGTAAATACCACATAAACAACATGACATTCTTTACGATTACTCTGAAGTAGTATTACTCGATAATGGAAGAAATTTTGGGAATCTTGTAATTGCTATAACCATGTAATAATCTTGCTATTTATTTGCATACTCGATTTGTTTTATGTAAGTGAAAATATAAATGTAATAATGTAGTTTTAATAATATTGACTCATTATAGACGTAATATTTTCCATTCTTAATAATAAAACATTATTTGCAGAGTAATCAATTGTTCTGAAGTGTTTAACAACTTAAAAATTTTTTAAAAAATAAATGGCCATTTATATGGATACAATCTCATGATGGTAGGAACTGCATTTGACGCTATACCGGTGTATCACCAGAGTGGTACAGGGCGAGAGATTCGTCATTGTTTAGCTCATATCAAATTGTCAAGAATAGTGATATTTGTTTCTATAGTTTTATTCATTGTACCGTTATTCACGCACTATTACTTGTCAAAGGTATGTATGCAACAGTTTACTATTAATTCAATGTACAGAGATAAAGAGATTCTATGATTAAACAACCTGAATTTCAAATTTATTTGGATATAATATTTCTACTCGTCACAGGTCGAATCTGACTCTCCTCACATGGACATACATCGAACGCATTCGAAATTAGAAACTTTTGACGATTTTACCTCTATGAAAGCGTCTGATTTAAAATTGAGGATAGAAGAGATGTTGCACATAAAAGTTTCAGTAAGTAATGAACTCAGAGATTTGGAGGCCAAGAGACAGAGACTTCAGGTTGAAGTTAGTACATTTACGCAAAGAATAGATGAATTAAAGCAAGAGTTGCTACACCAACAAACAGATCTTGATAGATTAAAGATCAGTGTAGAGCAGGCGCAAGTAGCACAAAGGGAAGCTGTGGAACGAAATACACCAGAACTGGCACCGCCTAAACGCATTCTTATCAATTCACTTCCCATGACAATTCCAAGTATAGATTCAAGATCATGTAGAATGTATAATTGCTTTGATCATAGCCGTTGTGCATTAACAAGTGGATTCCCAGTATACCTTTATGATCCGGATTTATTTCTTGTAGTAAATGCTGGATGGGATATAGATGGTTTTCTAAAGACCACGATAAAACAGACATTAGGTACATCTATAAAATTTTGATGTCTTGGTTTTTTATTCCTTATAAGTGTAACTATAATTTTAAAATATGTATAATCTACCTTTTAGGATATAATCCACACCTGACTTTAAACCCAGCTGAAGCTTGTGTTTACATAGTGTTGATTGGTGAAGCGCATGCTGTTCCACAAAGTAATGGTCAAAAATATATCAGGCCACTGGCATTAACAAAGTTAAATGCACTTCCTTATTGGGGCGGAGATGGCAGGAATCATATCTTATTAAATCTCGCACGTAGAGATTTGTCTGTTGAATCCGGGAACATTTTTGCCAGCATTAATACTGGTCGTGCAATGATAGTACAATCAACTTTTTATAGACATCAATTTCGGGAAGGGTTCGATCTAATTGTTCCCCCAATCTTGGGACCGCCAGGTGGTGACGTGTGGCAAGATTGTGCACAAATGTTGCCTGCAAGACGGAAGTATTTGTTGTCCTTTCAAGGGGAAATGAGGGCTGCAAGGAGTATTCCAACAACGCATCAAATAGATGATACAGAAATAGATTTAGAAAAATTAGTAGTCGATGAGAATAATTTAGATGCTTTTATCATACAACATTTGAAAGACATGAGTACGGGAATTACTCTAGATAAATTTTTTATACAATTTGAGTGTATCCCAGCATCTGAGGAACAAAAAATGGTGGAAATTTTTGATTGGTCCCTTTGCGGAACGGACTCCTCAAGAAGAGCTATTTTAAAGGAATCTACATTTGCTCTAATATTAGCACCAAGTAATGCTACATTTGTAACTACGTCATCGATGCAAGCACGGCTATACGAAGCTTTACGCTGTGGGTCAATACCCGTATTTTTAGGTGGAGATCAAATTTTACTTAGCTATAATGAAGTAGTTGCTTGGAGAAGAATAGCAATTTTCTTGCCAAAGGTAGAGGCGTTTAATAATTACGTTCTGTTGTGTTCTGCGCGCAGGAAACTATAAATATAACTTATTAAATTAAATAACATTGCAGGCTAGAGTAACTGAGATGCATTTTTTATTACGTGCAGTTCCTGACAATGATCTTCTTTCCATGCGTAGACAAGGCAGGTTAATTTGGGAACGTTACCTGAGTACGGCTCAAGGTGCTGTAGACACTGTTATAGCTGTAATTAGAGATAGACTTGGTATACCGCCATTACCAGCTCCTCAAGCCACCAGTCCTAGTGTTTTCAATGAAACTTTTGTGGTAAGAATTGTGTAATTAGCAGTTATCATTCTAGGGTATGTCTTGATTGAATTTTTGTTTTTTGTTGTGCAAAAGCCTTTGAAATCAGATACCATTATTGCTGAACCAGAAGCTGAAGAAAGCTTGGGTCCCTTGGAACCACCATATCCATCTCCTGCTTTCAAGAGAAATTATACTACAATGTTACTGCAAGGCCATGAGATTTGGAATGATTGGGTAGATCCTTTTAACTTATATCCACAGTTACCATTTGATACAGTACTACCAAGTGATGCAAAGTTTCTTGGTAAATGAATAAGATATTCTTAATATGCCCATATTGAGCTGAGGTTATCGTAATATTTTTTTATTAATATTAGGTTTTCTTTCTATTTATGCTTACATGTACGCATTCAGGTTCTGAGGTAGGCTTTAGACCAATTGGAAAAGGTGCTGGTGGGGCAGGAAAGGAATTTAGTGAAGCATTGGGTGGAAATTACCCCAGGGAACAGTTTACAATTATCATGTTAACTTATGAACGTGAGCAAGTTCTTGTAAACTCACTCGCACGTTTCTATGGTCTGCCATATTTAAACAAAGTTCTTGTTGTATGGAACAGTCCTAGACCACCTGTCGAAGATTTAAAATGGCCAGATATCGGAGTACCCATACATGTATGATTACATTTTTATGCATAACATTTGTTCAAGCTTGCAATGTACAATATTTAACTTATAACACAGATTTGTTCCTAGGTAATAAAAGCTCCAAGAAACAGTTTAAATAACAGATTTTTACCATTTGATGCAATTGAAACAGAAGCTGTCCTATCTGTTGATGATGATGCTCATTTAAGACACGATGAAATAATGTTTGGTTTCAGGTAAGTACAACGTTAAGAAATATCGGAAAGCACTGGTATGTACTTTTTTTGATAAACATATTTGGTTTGTTTTTCATACGTATTGTTACAGGGTATGGAGGGAACATCGTGATAGGGTGGTGGGGTTTCCTGGACGGTTTCATGCTTGGGACCAGAATTATCATAATGCGTGGAATTATAATTCTAATTATTCTTGTGAGCTTTCAATGGTTTTAACCGGGGCTGCTTTCATACACAAACATTATACATATTTATATACTCACTGGTTGCCACAGGCAATAAGAGATAAAGTTGACGAATACATGAATTGTGAAGATATTGCTATGAATTTTTTGGTCTCACATATTACGAGAAAACCTCCTGTCAAAGTAAGAATCTTCTAAATTACATAATGTTCTATATAAAAATGTTCGATAGGCAATATTCGCTTTTTGTATATAATTTCTTTAAACAGGTAACATCTCGTTGGACATTCAGATGCCCCGGTTGCCCCGTGTCTCTTTCTGAAGATGATACTCATTTTCAAGAAAGGCATAAATGCATTAATTTTTTCTCTCAAGTAAGTTTCATGT
Organism: Tiphia femorata; assembly: GCA_944319695.1. Lineage (NCBI taxonomy): Eukaryota > Metazoa > Arthropoda > Insecta > Hymenoptera > Tiphiidae > Tiphia > Tiphia femorata. Next base: position 12,949,444 of record OX090902.1, read on the forward strand.
AATTATGTTGTGAGTTATACACATAAAGATATGTAACCTGTAATTTTTGGTTTTAGGTTTTTGGATACATGCCATTACTAAATACTCAATATCGGGCAGATTCCATTTTATTCAAAACACGAATACCCCATGAAAAGCAGAAGTGTTTTAAATTTATATGAGAAACTTGATGATGAATTTAGTAGTGTGTTTATAGATAGAAGAGATTCTTTTTGTACAGTTTTGATACAGTTTTGAATGAAACGATTCCATAACGGTTCCATTGTAAACAAATACGGCGTAATTGTCCTATTACTGGAATTTTCTGTCGGTGAGTCCTTTTATTAATTTACTGTCGATTTTGTAAATTTTGTTGATTAATGTACATATATTACTATAAATTTTTATATCAAACATTTATAACCATAATATCAGAAAGGAGAATAAATTGTACAGGAATTATTAGATATTCTTATTCGCTTTATATAAATACATTTAGGAAGTTGTAATTCACACATTATATGTATATGGATACAAATGTATTAATACAATGATTAATCAGTTAAATATTTTAACTACTCAAATCTAAATTTTTTTAAACATTCAGCTCTCTGGGTGAGTGAAATATTTAAATAATTCGTTCTTATTACTTACAAAGTAAATTTGTTTTAGTATTAACTTTTAGAAATAGATGCATGACTAGTACCAATTTCATGATGTGTAAATTCATGATAAACAAATCTTTGCATTTACTCTATACTATACATAGTTTATATTAATATCTGCGATAGATTATTAATATAAATAAGAAATGCGATGATCTGATATTAATATCATATGGATTAAGATATCTACAATGAAGGTATGAATATACTGCCCTGCAAAAATCAAAAAGATGTACATTCAGTAGTAAAATGTTCAGTCTACTCATTCACTTCTCTCAATGTAATCGCGGTGATAATGCAAGATGTCTAGAGAAATTTGCTAGATGAAGTAGACTAATTATATTCAGAAACAATGGGATCACAGTTAGTGAATGAGTGATTAAAATAATCGTGGAATAAATTATTCTTACAGCGATAAGACTTTGATAAGAGTGAAAATTTCATTTGTACTAGTGTTATTAAAACTTTTGGAACGTTATTGTTTCGAGAGATAAGCATCCGAACTACCGTGTGCGCGTACGCGTCAATAAAACATACTCTTTTTTGATATCGTATTTTTATGGATATACTTGTTACAGGCAAGAAGTATGACTAAATATCCTAAATCTAGTTTATCGAGTAAAATAAATTAAAAATGTGATGTTATAGCACAGTTTTATAATGTATTAAATATAGTAAAATGAGATTAGTAGACATAGGAGAAAATGTAGATTATTGTATGTAAAAAAATGTTTAACAGAAACCTTGTTAAGCGGAAAACTCCTTCGCGCGTTGGCGGTGACCTTGGAGATGGTAACTATGCGTTGTAAAATGTGGTTTTGCACAATCATTGAAACTATTATATAATTTCAAGTATTGTGTAAATATCAAAGTCGTTATTATTGTCCGAATATTTAATACTATCATTACATGTAATAATTCGATCTATCGGTGCAAATACATAAGTCTCTACGCCATTAAATCTTCCTTTCTCTTTATATTATCTTAAGCTTACCTAGAAAATCGTTTGTGAACAGAGGGGGGCCAGGGCTAACTCGAAGAAGAGTATCTAGTGTAAAAAAACGAACTTATTGTTATCGAGAATACGCAAGTAACTTGTACCGTCAGATATCAGTGCTGGACGTTTACTACATACATAAGGGTATATCTACTAGAAATTGAAAGGCGCGGAAGACTGGTAAATACTGGTGAAAGGCAGCAACTAGGCAACATATACTGGCTGACGTTCGTTATACGTACACGCCTGATCACTAGTGACAAAGGCGGATCGGTTTCTCACCTTCGGTCTGTTTCTACCGAAGAAGTAGATACGGATACACGCGATGGCCCGATTTTATAATTTAACTAGATCGCAGAATCAGTAATAAAAGAATATTACGGTCAACGAAAATTATACTTTTATATATGTATCGTTTATTTTGAAAGTGGTGTAAGTCCCTTTTAAAAAACAAAATTAACTGGTCATAAATTAAAAGTTTACGCTACATTAATCACAGATTATGTGATATTTCATTTTTTTAAGAAAATGGGCTTACACCACTTTCAAAATAGACGGTCCATATATTCTTTAATATATATATCATACATTATATATTTGTTTACGTCACTAATATCGGAAAGAATTATAAAAATAATGATAAGTCTGTGTATTTGTATTTTCAGGATCGCCAACAAACGAGGTATTTCGTTACATGTGTCAAAATTCGTATCGCGATCTTTATCCCGGTCTCTTACCAGACGCATAAGTTTACGACGCGTAGCGCAAATGATCAACGCATCGAAATACGAAGGGCTCTAATATACGAGCGTGGAGACCACATGGCGTACTAACTGAAGAAAACTTTTGTAATGTCGGCAAAAAAGTATGATCGGCGGCCGGACGGGGTGTTTCAACCGCTGCCCTCCTTAATGCGCGGCCCCATTCCATTCCTTCGAAGTTTCCGCAACTGTGGAGTACGCGGTTACTCCGAATCCGAATCTTTCGGTACGTGAAACAAAAATTTGGTATCCAAGTCGTCTTTTAAACGAGAAGATAGAGTCTCTTGGACGGACTAATTAACACGTAGAAGTACCGACCGGTCAAAATGAATTTTTACAAGAGTTTCTCTTTAACACTAGAATCGCCAATTTTTTCTTTCATATGGAAGCTTCGTCCCTCGAATACTCATTTTGACAGGCTTGGTAGTTCCGACGTTAAAGAACGACGAAGTGGTGGCGCACTTTTTCCAAAATAATCTATGGCGTTCTCCATCTACCCGGAAGGATCGGCAAAACGCATTCAGCGATAAAAGGTTATCGGTATCGTTCCACTTGCAAATCGGTATGTTCGAATTTGCCGCGACGTGATACGGGGGCCGACAGTATGCGCGTCGGGCAAGCTCGATTGGCCGATATCGCGATCAATATGGGGTTTCCCCTGACGTAAACGTGTACCCGGGTTCCTATTGGCCAAGACGGCGCGCCGCATCCCATTATTTATTAAGGTTGCATGACTGGATGAATCCCTGGCTTTTTCTCGCCCTTCGCGCCATTCGCCGGGCACCCTATCCAAGGAACGAACGGCATTCATCAAAGAATCCACCGAAGAAAAAGCCCGCTATCTCCCTTCCAACTGCGAGAGCGCGAAGTTGCCAGGAGCGACAGAGACCCTTTCGAATGTCCTTTCACCTTTCCATCGCGGCTTGCTGCTTGCACGAATATCGTGCATACCGGTCGCTCGGTAGAGGGGATGTGTATGTGCGGATAACAGAGAGAGAGAGAGAGAGAGAGAGAGAGAAAGAGAGAGAGAACGAAATGAGAGATTGAAAAAGGAGGAAGGAGGAGGGGAGAAAATGAACCAACTCCGTAGGCCATTCGCGCAACTGCGGTACGGCACAGCACGCGACACACGAGCAAAAATTCTTCAGCCCCGTAAAACCCACCCCCAATGGCTCGGGGCTCCTCGGTCAGTGATACGCGACGCCTCGAACGAACGAGAGGACAAGAAGGAAAAATAAATCTGAGAATGTAGAAGGGAAACATTTCTCAGCTATGCGCGGGGGCATCGTGTGTCTACGACGTGAGAATTCTAACGGGAAGTCGATTCGCAGCCGGAAATTAGCCTCCTTCTCGGCCAAGTCCTCCCGTTTCGGTCATTGCAGGAGGGATGGTGGTGGGTTAGAGAGGGGCGAGGTAGAAGCGTAGGGGGTGCCGAACGATGGAGAAGACGAGGTGAGAGGGACAGAGGGGATGGTGAACGGAGGGGGTGGCGTGGATGAAACCGTCCGAGGGGGAGAATGCTAAAGGCAAATAGTGGGAGGAGATTGCGAGAGAGGGAGACGGACTTGGTCTTTCGTGGCTGTAGGTGGAAAGGAGACGAATAAAGTCCCATAGACTGGACGCGAGGGGAGAGTGACAGAGAGAAAGAGGAGAGGGGGTGAGCGACGAATGAGGGAGGGAGACGTAGAGGTGGGGAGGGTGAGGTGGAAGAGAGACGAAGAGAGAGAGAGAGAGAGAGAGAGAGAGAGAGAAGAAAGCGAGAGAGAAAGAGACAGTGGTACCAATCGCCGAGCGTCGACGAGCATTACCGCGCTGACAGGGGTGTGGAGCAAACGCATCTGTCTGTCGTACTTACGTCAACCGTGGAAAAGGGGGTAGGCCCAAACCTGGAAGGTGAATTACGTTCGTTTCTCGCTTCCTACGACGCTCTATACGCCCAAGTCTCTCCGCAACAGTCTCCAAGCTCACCCCTTTCTTCCACGAACCCGATGCGCGATTGGTGCCAGAGTATACAGGGGCCGACTACGGGGCAGTGCGGTGCGCGATAATGTCAGAAGTGAGTGTCTGATTCTCCAGTCCGATTTCGAGGAGCGGTCTAACGGAGGTAGCTGGGGGTGACCGTGGTCTCACGGTCGAGGGGAAGAGAATTTTCGTCGCCCGTGGTCGATCGGTGGTCCGAGGATGAGAAGAATTCTTGCAAGTTGACAAGGGAATACGATTACTCCGTAGGGTGTGGAACAACGGTACGCCGCAGGGAGCAAAGCGAGTGTGTGGGTGTTACGGTTGCTGCAGAAACGTCGAGGAGCGCCATCGTCGTGCCAAGGCACCACGTGAAACGCGGTAGAGAGAGAGAAAGAGAAAAGAGAGAGAGAGGGAAAGAGAGAGAGAGAGAGTATTGCGAATTCTTCTCGGCGAGGAGCCCGCGACTCGACCGCCACCAAAGTGCACTGTGAATTAGGAAAGATCCTCGTGTCGATTATCATGTGACCCTCGAGTGTTCGTCGACGTTGATTCGTGACCATAAGAAGCTCCATCGAGGATCCTGTCGCGAAATCGCGATTACAGGCTGGACGACGGTGACAACGCGGGTTGGTTGGAGCCCGAACCTCGATATTCACCTAGATCCTGCGACCCCATCCAGCGTGTGCCTCGCCTCGAGAATAATCGTGTGTCGCGAAAATAAGCGCGAGCACGGTACCCGTGACCCGTTTTCGTTTTCAATCGATGTACCACTGAACTCGCTCGCTCGTTCGGTTGGTCGGTCGATCGGTGCCTCGGAGGTGCTATCCACGAGTCTTCGGCCCACCTCTTCTCTCTTCCGCGTCCCATCGAAGCTCTTCTCTCTCTCTCTCTCTCTCTCTCTCTCTCATGCACACACACACGCGCACACGCACGCACGCTCACGCATACACACACAGACACACGTTCACCCACTCCCGTCATCTTGCAGACTCCAAACATCAGGATCTCGAGGCTCGTGTGGTCCTGATAATCGGCCGAGGTGAGAGAAAGGGGACCAAGAGGCGAGGACAGCTCGGGTACGCGCATCCTAACCTAATGTAACGCACCCCAGGCAGCCCGTGGTGGTCCGCCGTATCGACGTCGCGGCGCTTTAAGCGAGGATTCACGAGGACGGGAACGGAGCGCGTCGAGTGAGCCAGCAGGAGTCGGTGGCAGCAAGAGGAAAATAATCCTTCCGGAACGTGATCCTTGGAGCAGCTAGATTGGGCCACCGAGTTTCCCATTCGGCGATCGTCCCTATCCCCCGGTGCCTTTCATGCTGGATTCTCGACTGGCACCCAGGCAGCCTAGGACGGGGGAGAGAATGCGAGAACCTCCTAACAGTCTGTGAACATGATTTGTCATACGGATGCTAGGGGCGGCAATCGTACGACGACAAACACCGAGGACGACGACGACGAGGAGGAGGAGGATCGCAAGGATCTCGTTGGGGAGCGCGAGTCGTGCAGGGACGTGGATATCCGAGGGATTGGGATCCGAAGTGGTGGTGTTGTTCGCATGAGACTCGACCTAGCCGTCAGGCAGCAGGAGGCAACGCACGGGACGCTCGTACTGCGGGGAGGAGAGGAAGGTGGAGGAGTGATAGTTTCGAGTGTCACGTGGTCCTCGCGGTCGGGCCAGGTGCCGACGGAGAAGGGCGTCGTCGTCGTCGTCGTCGTCGTCGTCGTCGCGGTGGTGGAGGTGGTGGTGGTGATCGTTCTAGTCGCACGTCTGTCGGGCGGGCCGTCCGCGTCCTCGAGCTCCTCTTGGGATTTTCAGGCGAGGAGAAAGTCGGCGACGAGGCGTACGAAGGCAGGAGGACGCGGTGGTGACGGGTGGTTGCTCACCGCCACCGACGTCACCGGTACCACTGTCGACGACCTGGTCCTGCTACCGTCGCCTTCCATCGCTTCTCGTTCGGGACCGGAGGAGGAAGAGGAGGAGAGGGAGGAGGGATACAAGCAAGGCGACGACGAGCCGAGGGACGTCGTCGAGGAGGAGCAGCGACGACATAACCTCAAAAGCTCCGGCCAGGAGGAGGAGGAGGAGAAGGAAGAGGAGGAGGCGCTCGCCAGCGAGGCGCGCGATCGCTCTGCAGGGGTGGCGCGAACACCGGGTGTCGGATGACTCCCGTAGGACAACAGAGACGTCCCGTAGTCGTAGAAAGGACGCGCCATTCCCTCGCGAAGGCGAAGGCGAAGGAGAGACGCGCACGTCGCGTCCCAGTGAGGATATCTCATCGCCGACGTCGCCGGTGGCACGCCGCCGGCTCCCTGCTCCCTTCCATCGCTGCCGCACCCGCGTCGGTAGCGTCGTGGTCGTCGTCGTCGTCGTCGTCGTCGTCACCGCCGCCGCCGCCGCCTCCAACGCCACCGCCACCGCCACCACCTCCACCCTTACCACCACCACCACCACCACCACCGTTACCGCCGTCGTTGTCGTCGTCGTGGTCGTCGCCGCCTCCGTCGACGGTCCCGCCGCGACCGCCACCGCCACCGCCGTTCACGCGGTCTCTCTACGCGCGAACAGCCGTGCGCCGTGGTACGCCGTGATGGCGGACCTACCCGACATATCGCACCTCACCCCCGAGGAGAGGCGCATCATCGAGAGCGTTATGATGCGCCAGAAGCAGGAGGAGGAGCAGGAGAATGAGATAATGAGGTAAGGGGATGAAATGGATGAGATTTATGAGATTTATTAAATGGACGAGGACACCTCTAGGGGGAAAGTAAACCTCGACGATTGCGCGGTTCGATTGAACGCGGCTGCCCGTAGAGGCGCCAGCTACTTTCCCGCGAGATGGCGTGATTTTCAACCGCGTCGTCTTTAACTATTAGAGGTACAGGAAAGTTTCCTTTTTTTTCACCCAAGCTGCACGCGAAATGAAAGTTGGAAAACACAGTTGGTTATACTGTAAAGCAAGTGGGAGGTTTTTTAAGCGCTCGGGCAGCATCGGAGAGATGTGTTTTTGGTGGTAGTATTTGTGTACCACCGTGTCGAATAATGTACGACAAAGGTGGTACTTCAGTTGTACCAACAAGCTTGCAACAGTCAAGGGTTAAAGAGATATTTTTCTCTTGGAGCTGTTTTTTTTCGGGGACACGTTCTACACGCATGCTCGCGTGCAGCCGCACGGATTTATAATTGTTGCGCATCGTGTGACAAGCTGCTGCTTGTGAGTCAGGTCTCGAGAAGTACGGTTGCAAGATTACTTCGACGAGTAGTATAGTGGGTATTTGGTCGGACAGGTCGGAGATTATTCTCTTCTCGATGCGCTCCGATCATCGTCCCAGCTCCTGTCCATTGATTTTAAGAGGACGAGGGGCCCTTTCGTGCTAAATTGCCCTCGATAATTGTTATCGCGATTCTTTTTTTATTTTTTAAATCGTCGGTTTAATCGATCACGGGCGGATTTAATTATTCTTTATCGCGTCTTATCTCCTCGCCTGCTTCGCTACGCTTCGTAGCACTTCGGTGACGTCGAGGAGAAAAGAAAAAAAAAAAATATTAAAGCCGATTGGGGTCCAACGCGACTATAGGCTGGCGCCGTATCTCGGCAAGGAGCGAAGGTCTACAATGGTCAGACCGTAAAGATAGCGTGGCGATTTGAGCGTCGGTCGTTCGGCGGGCCGTTATCGACGATCCGGAATTAGTGGACAGACGAAATGACGGCGGATCGATCGAGCGAGGATATTTTTTGACCGGTAGTCGTCTAGTCTGGCACGTTACACCTATTTTATCGGTTCACCTGTTAGTCCTTGACCGGTTTACACCTACGAGGACTTATATTTAGCAATCTACTATCGCGAACAAGTTCTCGGCCGATTAATCACATGGAAAATATCGATCTCGTTTCGATGAATTTTATAATAACTTCGAATCTGCCACTGGTAATGCACGATTTTAATAATAGGACGCTCGAGTGTACGGGGCTAATGAAGATCCTTAACCGAGGATACGGTTGGAAGGCGTAATTCGTTTACCGACGTTGCGACGATTCCGCAACTTATTGAAATTTATCGAGCATAAGGAAGTACGTTATTCCGATTAACCCAGCTCCGAATGATCGCCAGTTTTTTCATACCCACCATCCAATTCTCCCCCTACGAGGTCACGAGGCGTATATTCCAAACGATGGATAATACAACCCTCTGTCTTCGCGCTCGCGCAATTACAAGCATCGCTAGAAAGTATCTCGATGGATCCTTCGTCGTAGAAGAAAATGGGAATTGTTCGGATGGGAGGGAGCGGAGGGGTTTTATTGACAGCTCGTCGCGAAGGTGTGGAGGAGAAGGCGGATGAGGTGAGAAAAAAAATAGAAGAGGAGGATGGGTGTAGCAGGGGTGACAGGGACATTAGAGAGACGAAGGGTCGCAACGCGAGGTGAGGAGAGGAGAGACGGGGAGAGATAGAACGAGAGTAACGAGGAAAGCGTGCCCCGCCATACTAATTCGAGATCGTGTAACGCGAGTCTAGAAGGAGTACGGGTGGATGTGGAGAATGGAGAGAGACGAAGGAGAGGGGTGGGCACGAAAGACGCATGTAAAATGCAAGGCGGCGAACCTTGACGTGGCTTAGTAACGAGCTACCGGTGCAGGCTGCATAGGGTATGCATAGGCTATGCAGCTTGGAAGCTCGTGGACGGGGTGTGAAAGAGCGTCTAGATTGGCACGGTAAATTCTTGGAAGGTGAAATATATACCGGGGCTAGTCGCCGGGATGAGTGGGAAGAGCCCGTTCCCGAGACGAGGGTGAATGTTGAGTAACCGCGAGAAGAACCGCGCCGTGCCGGTGGATTGTGTCACATCCTCGTAAGCTCGATGAAGGAGCCGACACAAGGCGAGTCTCTCTCTCTATGATGCCTCGAGTGCCGCCTTCAAGTGTAAGCAGGCAATGCGCGATCTTCCGAGAATTCGCGGGGCATCGATGCCGCGTCCTTCGCTTTTATCTTCGAGATGCACCCTAAGTCCCTTCGCCTTGGAAAGGGGGACTTTCTACGGAGAGCATTTGTGAATTTGGGATTTCGTGGAAATGGCACGGGTCGTCGAGGAGGAATCGGTGTTTTTTTTTTGTTTTTTTTTCAGCGCACTGAGAAATTTCTCATTTGCGTTTGTATGGGAAATATCGAGAGGAATGGATTGCCTAGGAGCCACGCGAAATTCCAATCTTCGATTTTCCGTTCGAAGGTGGCCTCCGAATCACGCGTAACGCGCATTGTGAAAAGTTGGATGCTATTACGTTCGTTCCATTACTCGCTTCCCCGTATTATCGCGCCGTTAACGCGCACTGGGTCGTTACTCGGTATTTTATAGACGACACACAATAGCCTTTACGCGGCTATTGCGCATTATATTACTCATATTATTAGCCTTTCTTCCTATTCCAAGCCCAAGCTCGAGTCCTCTCTCCCCTCGCCTCTCTCTCTCTCTCTCTCTCTCTCTCTCTCTCTCTCTCTGTCTGTCCCTCGGCCATGAGAATTCAGTTTAATCGATTAAAACCTCATTGTTAGTCTGCTCATCCGTCTTCGTGCGCGCTGGCCTCCGCGAGATGAAACGCTAATTGTCAAATGCTCCCTCGCACTCTCTCAGCTTGCACCGAAGGACAGTCGCCGATGAATAATAATGTTGATTTAATTGCAAATAGGACGAGGATGGAGGGCCTCGAAGCACAACGGTGCTTTTCCAATCACGGGAAAAGGTGTTTCGATTAAATTCACTGAATTTTCTAACTTTTCGGTTAATTTGTCTCGCCTCTCCGCCATTGCATTTCCGCGAATGTTAAAGCGTCGAGGCCCGAAATTTCGCGGACAATTAAAGATTATTTGTGTCGAAACGTGGCCTGTGTCGATGCCGTTGAAATTATTTACCAACGATACGTACTCACGCGTGTCAGGCCCCTTTCCTTTGACACAATATTGGATAAGTGAAATATCGGATAAAGGAAGGTCGAATAATCGGAGCTCTCTCGCTATATAATTTATCTTTCGCGAAGTCACCGAAGAAGATATGGCATTCGAGGAGTTAGGTACGAAAATAGATACCCACTCGTCCCGAAGGACTTAATTGTAAGATTGGAAGTGTCCTTTTCAGACGCGACGCTTACGTTTCACGTGCCTTAAATTACATCTCACATTGGTAGAAGAGCGCAAGCGCAGTGGCGATACGTGTTTTTAGATCGAGCCTGAACCAATCCGACCACATACGGTGGAAATACATATCCATGAAAACGTCGAATCTTTAAGAACAGAAAATGTACATTCCATCGTCTGGCACAGCACTACGCGTGGCCTTTGCCCTGTTTATCCTCGATTCGAAAGTGTCGACCCCAATATTTCGGGGGTCCTTCCCCTACTGCGGTTATCGTTGCACGCACCACTCGTGGGCTTATCGATAAAATAATTAGGTGGGGTGCCGTACGAACGGTGTGGAACGTTACCTTCGCATTTTTCCCGGACGATCTTTACTCGCAAGAACGCAAGCCTTTCCATCGATTTTTTTTATAATTAACTCGATCATCGGGCGCGCGCGCATCGATTTTTCATTTTACCTCGCTAGCTCCGCGTCGCAAATTTTTCTCCGCTTTCACACTTTCCCCTCTGTGCTCGACGAATGCGCCGCGTGGGCACTTACGCGGACATTGCTAAGTCTGCCTGTGCATGCGCTTATTTACACGAGCGGGGCGCGCGCGTGAGCGTAACAGCTAGTCTACGCGAGGCGAATAAAAATGAAGCGCCTGGGCGCGGGCACGTTGCACAATAAACGACTGCAGATAATTAAAGAACACCTAAGCGGAGCAGTAAATGCCAGTCGATAGAGGAGGAAGACCGTCCCGAGATCCTTTGAGCTCGCTCTTTGTCCGGGAGTGCCATGGCATTTTGACTTTATGAAACTGTCCACTCGCATGGAGCCAACGCGAGAGGGAGAGAGGCCGAGAGAGAGAGAGAGAGAGAGAGAGAGAGAGAGACGACGTTTATCTCGTCTTTGGGAAAGGCTCTCGGGAGTTGATTCACTTTATTTCAAGCGTTTCAGATACAGGACACTATCCCGGATAAACGTGTACCGCTTCGAGAGCTTCCGTTAATTGAAGTGTACGACTTTGCGGGGTGCCTCAAAAATGATCGTTCGAAAGGGCACGCTTCCATCGCCGAGAGAAAATTCATTTCAGAGAAATACGACGATCTTCGCATAATTCTGCCGATCGGTGCAAAAGTATTATTAATTGTAAATGAAAAATTTGCAAAAAAAATTGATCCTTCGCTTGTCCACGGTCGTCTTCGTCCATCCAAGATAAATTAAGAAACGACGTCGGACGTGTGAAATTGTTCGCGCTATTTACGGCTGAAAATGTGAAAATCTGGAATATAATAGATCGTTTCTCGCTACTTCGCGTAAATAACGAGATTCCACGAGCGGCTCGGCCCCTCGGTTGGAAGGCCTCCTGTGTATCGCTGGTTCGCGCGATTTCACGCGTAACGATGGAAATTATCAGTGACGATAGGCGGCGATCGAGCGAGCGCATGGAAACGCATCGGACGGTAGCATCGATTCGCTCGACGACGAATCGATGAGGCGAGGGGTTCCGGAGGAGGCTGAGAGGTGAGAAGGGCGCAAGGAGAGCGAAGGTGGGTGGCGCATTCCATTCCAGTTCGATTACAGCCTCGATAAATTGACTTCTCCCGTGGTGTCAAAGCTCGGCCGTTCTCTTGGACGCGCGAGCTAGGCACTCCGACGATCCCCATCGTCCTCGCGCTAATTGATAGACGTTCCACACCTCCGTTCACTCCCGTTCCTCTTCCTCGTCTTCTCCTCCCTCTCCATCGACCTCTCCTGGCCTCGTCCTTAGCAGTCATTTTTACGAGCCACGATAGAGGACGTCGCGAGCACCACGATCATCTTTGCCGAGAAATGGATTTGCGCCCTTTCAATCCCCCCACAAATAGACTTACGCTTTCCTCCGCTATTGCCGGCTTCCTCGGGTTCATCGGTTAGGTATGCTAGGATGGCTTCGAATAAGACGAGCGAGAGAGCACTTGGCGTGGCTTGAAGCGGCGCACGGTAGTTTTGCAAAAAGAATCGAGTAGCAGGTGGAAGCTCGTAGATGGGGGAGGATCCGGGAGCCGAATGAAAATGAAAATTTGATTTGACCGACGACGACGAAGAACGACGACGGCGACGGCTTCGCGATAAAGTAAAGACGAAGGAGAGGAGAAAGAGTAAAGAGCTGAGCAATTTTCCAACCCCCTCGTACCCTTCGCGGCCTAGTACTCGCCGGGCAGGCTCTACCCGAGGCATTGTACTTGGCCACCGTTCTCTAGCATGTAAATATTCGTAGGTCGATCGAAGCCTCGATTTTCTCCTTTTACCTATCCCCTCGCTCTCCACCCTTCTCCCCCACAAGCGACTTCCTTTTTTCCTCGGCCAACTCTCCGCTCCTTCGTTCGCCCCCTTTGTCAAAGACGCTTCTGGCTACTACCATGATAATATCGTGCTCCACGGCGAAAGGCCGAAAGGTAATGTAGAAAAGCGCGATCACAGTCTTCCCCGATGAAGGGAGATATTAAGAGAAAGAATCGTGCCTTAAAGCGGGCAGCGACGCGCATGGCGAAGAAAGAAAAATCCTCGAACGTCCTATCCGCCGTTTCTAACCGATACTCTTTACTTTTTGCGGTTGTTGCGCATTAGGAGGAAGCAGGACGAGGTGCAATTCCTGGAGGAAACGATACGGGCCCGCTCGGAGAAGCACAAGAAGGCGGGGGTGGAGCTCAACGCCACGTGTCACATATGCCTCAAGACCAAGTTCGCCGACGGCGTCGGGCACATCTGCCATTACTGCAACATCCGGTGCTGCGCACGCTGCGGCGGAAAGGTCACTCTACGCTCGAACAAGGTAGGCTATCGTGGTGCGGAATAAGGAGCGAACGGGTAGGGGAGGTGATGGGGGGTAGAGATCGGAAAGGAAGCGGAAAAGATGTATCGAGAAAACGAGGGAGACGGAAAGAGAGAAGGGTGGAATCTTGTAACGGCACCCCATTGTAGATGGACGTCGTTTGCGAGGGTTGCTTTTTCCCTCGTCCAGGCTGCGAGAGCAGGAGACAGCTCCGACTGCGCGAATATGTTATTTCAGAGGAATCGATAATCGGAGGCCTCTCTCTTTCCCCGCTCTCTTCTTTCTGCCGTCTCCTCCCTCGCTCGCTCCGTCCTTAGACTTCCGCCCGTTACCTTTCATCCGTTTGTCCGCTAATTGCCCGCTCGATTTATCGTACGAGCGGGAACGCGCGCGCGCGCACTCGCTCGCTCGCTCGTTCGCTTTGATATCGCCGATAATCGTCTTAAAAGTTTAATGCGCCGTAATTGGAAGGCGGGTGGCAGCGCGCTTGTGAATTTTGTCCTTTCTTTGGGGCGACCTTCTCTCGCTCGTCGAGGCGGATGGGAATGGTAGTCAATGGGAACGAGGGGGATTAGAACGCAGGAGGATCGATGAGGATGAGAGGGGGCGCCGATCTTGAGACTTTGAGTGGCCAAGAGATTCCTGTTGCGTCGATAGAACGAAAGGGCGATCGACGATTCGGGAGGCAAATTGAAAATTCGACGTCTCCTCGTCGCGGCCCTTCCCCAAACGAACAAGTTTCAACGAACGAGTTTTATTCGCCGCGAAAAATCAAGGAGCATCCTCGTCGCTTCCCAGGCCGCACACTTTTCTCTCTAGACCAGTGGCTCTTAACACTAGCGTTCCACAGACTTGTTACAAATGTTCCGCGAGATTATGTAATCGTCAATGCATATTATACCTAGTCGGTAAATGTGCAGCGCGCACAAAGATCCCATAATTTGGACTTTTGCCGTACAGCGGTTGAACCACCGTTTAAAAATACGATCTTAACCGTCTCGATAATTTTGCCGTTCCGCAAATTATCCTTCTAATCAAAAGTGTTCGGTGACTTTGAAAAGGTTAAGAACCACTGCTCCAGACGCACATTATTCTCACTCGCCCACGTCGGCGCGTCGTATACCTCGCGATAGTACGGCGACGCATCCCGACGACTACGCGGCCCATTAACCCATTAACGACCAAATGTCCGAAATTCTTGTCTTGTTTTCGAGTCAAACTTCCATGCCTTAAAAGGTGGAATATTTTGATGGAACTATGTATTCTAGGGTTTTTGAGGTCGCTCTTCAAGATTCCGTTGTCAAAATTCCATTTGGTTCATTAGGAAAAAAGATATGGCGGATGGAACGGAAAAAGAGCGGGAAAAAACAGGCACTTCTCTTCAAAACAGCTCTATTTCAAACTGAAAACTTTTGAGTAACTCTACCACAAGTGTTTCATTGGTGGTCAAAAATGCTGTATTTTAAGGATGTACACTTCAAAAATTTCAAATCCAATATGGCTGCTTAAAAATGGCGGTTGAAGCTATTATTCAATGAAATTAGAAAGACTAATCGCTATTTTTCACTCGACGTGGTGCATTTATGATGTTTGTATTAGTTTCAATTATACTTATAGATTTACAAATGGCGGACCCAATATGGCGACCCAAAAATTCCCTAAATCACGACAATTTTTAGGCACGACCGTAAAGGGAGTGACTTATGCAATCGCCATCGCGAAAACCGTTCGTGTGTGTGTGTGTGTGTGTGTGTGTGTGTGTGTGTGTGTGTGTGTCCGTGTAGATCCTCGATTTCGGAAAAACGGCTGAACCGATCGGGACGAAATTTGGCACAAAAATCAAGTACACTACTGTGAGTTGACAATAAGGTTTGTGAGCCGCCATCTTGAACCAACACAAAATGGCGGGAGATTCAAAATTTGAAAAAAATGTAATTTAAATTTAATATTGCTGCCATTTCTAAGCGGTTGAAGATATCGATACATAAAGTTTCCTGGCACCAAATGGATATATACTCAAAGTACATGCCAAATTTCGTTGCGATCCGTTCAGCCGTTTGGCCGGAATACTGGACGAATGGAAATAGTGAAAAATTCATTAATCCATTAGTCCACTATTCCGGCCAAACGGCTGAACGGATCCGAACAAAATTTGGCATGTACATCGAGTATATATCCATTTGGTGCCATGAAACTTTATGCATAGCCATCTTCAACCGTTTCGAAATAGCGACAAATTCAAATTTTTAATTCACTATTCCAGCAAAACGATTGATTAGTCCACTATTCCGACGAAACGGCTGAACGGATTCGGACAAAATTTGACATGTACATCAAGTATATACCCATTTGATGCCAGGGAACTTTGTGTATAGCCATCTTGAGCCGTTTCGAAATAGCGGCAAATTCATCCATCAATCCATTACTTTATAATTATAGTTTGAAAATCCCGTAATTTCGAAACGGTTCAAGATGACCATGCATAAAGTTTCGTGGCACCAAGTGGTTATATTTTTAAATTACATGCCAAATCTTGTTTGAATCCGCGCAAGCTTTTCGCCGGAATACTGGATTAAAGATTTCAATTTGCCGTATTTTCTGAATGGTTGAAGATAACCATGCATAAACTCTCACCGCAACAAAGGTGTATATATTCGATGTACATGTCAAATGTTGGTTCGGATTCATTTAATTGTCCTGTTTTGATCACTTGGGCCTATTGCAGAAATGCTGCATTTCGCGGGCGAGCGCGAAGCGCGAGCATCCGACGACCTCGGGGGGTATGGCGCTTGAGCGAAGCGAAAGCGCAGAGGACTCTGTAACATAGTTTAATATCTCAATACTTGTTAACAATTTCGAAACGGTTTGGAATTCGTGGGCGAGCGCGAAGCGCGAGTGCCGCGGTCGTGCCTATTGCAGAAAAGCGAGCGCGAAGCGCGAGCAAAGGCGATCTGGGGGGTTGGCGCTTGAGCGAAGCGAAAGCGCAGGGGGTTTACCCCCTAGTTTTATTTTTTCGCCATTTTTCCCGGTCATTCATTGTTTTCCACTTTCATTGTTTTTATTGTTTTTTTCAGTTTTTTTAATTTTCTTGTTGTTTAATATTTTTTAAAAATTGTTATTCCTTACCTACAGGAATCCTTTCCCTTTTTACGTATCCCCGTCCATTCTTATACATATATCCCTACCTTACGGCCGCAGCTGTCATCCCCCTTTATATAGCATTCGCCAGGGCTTTTTTTTAATTGTTTATAATTTTTGACTTTACCTTTTTTTATTCTTTATTTGTTATTGGTTAAGTGGTAATTATTAAAACAATTTTTGCAGAAAAACAGCTCACATTCTTGACAAAATTTAAATGTTCTAATTACACAATTTTCGGAGGAGCACTTCTTTTTCAATTCTTTATAGCACGCTTCATGCGATTTCTTGCGCATTGATTTTGCTCTATTTATGTAGCGTTTGGCAATATTCAATGTAAATGGCGAATGCTATATAAAGGGGGATGACAGCTGCGGCCGTAAGGTAGGGATATATAAGAATGGACGGGGATACGTAAACAGGGAAAGGATTCCTGTTGGTATGGAATAACAATTTTTAAAAAATATTAAACAACAAGAAAATTAAAAAACTGAAAAAAACAATAAAACAGAAAACTAACAAAATAACAACAAAACAAAACGACAAAACCTAAAAAATAAGAAAAAAACTATCAAACATGGTAAAACCATGCCGCCATTTCGGGTCATCTTGAATTGTAATAATCTAATCTCAGCCATGTGGAAAACAATGAATGACCGGAAAAAATGCCGAAAAAATAAAAAAATTGTGATTTAGGGAATTTTTGGGTCGCCATATTGGGTCCGCCATTTGTAAATCTATAAGTATAATTGAAACTAATGCAAACATCATAAACGCACCACGTCGAGTGAAAAATAGCGATTAGTCTTTCTAATTTCATTGAATAATGGCTTCAACCGCCATTTTCAAACAGCCATATTAGATTTGAAATTTTTGAAGTGTACATCCTTAAAATACAGCATTTTTGACCACCAATGAAACACTTTTGGTAGAGTTACTCAAAAGTTTTCAGTTTGAAATAGAGCTGTTTTGAAGAGAAGTGCCTGTTTTTTTCCGCTCTTTTTCCGTTCCATCCGCCATATCTTTTTTCCTAATGAACCAAATGGAATTTTGACAACGGAATCTTGAAGAGCGACCTCAAAAACCCTAGAATACATAGTTCCATCAAAATATTCCACCTTTTAAGGCATGGAAGTTTGACTCGAAAACAAGACAAGAATTTCGGACATTTGGTCGTTAATGGGTTAAAATGGCAATAAATCCATACGACGATCGACTGGCCTTCTGGCTCGTTAGGAGTTAACTACTACTGGCAGCCTCGGCGGGCGTGGACAATAACAATTCGCGAAGATCGTCCAACGGCACAGTGGGCCCGAAATCTGAGAAAGTGGAATAAAATCTGCATCTTCGAAAATCTTCATTGGATCGAGATGAAATTTTGAACAAATTATCTCTGAAGGAGTATAAATCAGAAAATATAATCAGTTTTAATATCCTCGTAGTTAACCCTGACAGGTACAAAGATAAATAATTTTATCACTACGCAATGACACATAAAATTTTTGTTCACTCGAATGAAAATGTCGATGCTATTTTTTCAGAACGCATCGAGTTATAAAAAAATATGCGTGTCGTGACCGTCGAGTTGGTTGGTAGACTCGTAATGTCCTGAAAATTAAAGATATCAAAATTTATAAAGGATAATTTACCGAAATATTTGAAGCACATAGTTTTCTAGAAAAACCATTTACATTTTACATTTTAGTAGTAGTATTCTTCGGAAAATTGATATCCTCTCCATGTTTCGATACGCTTTGTATTTCGGTAATTTAACTCCATAATCGTAAATGATAATATCATTTTCCTTAAATTGTCCCACTTTACAAAAGATATTTCAACTTTTCAAGACATTACATGTCTACCAACATTTAAGTTGCTGTAGTTATCGTTACCGCAGATATAAGCAGACGATCTTTTCTGGGTTTGAAAGTATGAGCTGTCAGATATAAAATAGAGTAAGCCGGATTTACGAGTCACGACGAGTACAGTTTCAAAAACCCATGTGTTCTGTAAGGGAGCATCGACATTTTCGTACAAGCGGACTAAGTTTTGCAGCGTTATTACATAGTGATTAAATGATTTATTTATAATTTATTATACACCATTAGAAAGAGGAAGAATCATAGAATCTATTTGTATAATAGCGATTATTATCTGCGTCTATTTCGTGGCTTGCTGTATTCGATGAAAATATCATTCGTATCCGTTAAACACGACATTCGACGGCATTTGTTAGAAACGTCAACTTTTGGTGAATGTTTAGCGGCTTTAATATATGTCCGAGAAGAGAAATATTTTACATTATGTTAGTTTGACATAAATCCTACTAAATAGGCTTGAATTGATTTAAGTCTAGAAATGGTTGAAAAATGGATTTCTTTTCACTTCTTGAGATTTCTGGCCCACCGTGAGCGATGACGCGGCGCTGAAACAAAAGTGAGTCGAGAAGGGGAAGAGATTTATGCGCGAGGGGGTGGGTACGAAGAAAGGCGAAGGAGGCAGGCTCGTGGACGCGACGCTGGATGAGAGAAAGAGGGGCCTCGCGGTAAATGTCAGCTTCCTGGAAACGATTAAGAGGCGGCCGGTCATCGTGAGAGGCGATAACGCGGGGGGTAGTCGCGCGACGGTTTCGTGGTCCCTAAAATACGTGGAAATAATTGACCTATAGCGCGTCCTCGTTCCCGCCCCGTTACACCAATTAACCCTTATCGCGACGAACGTATACACCTACACGAAGGTGGGCGTAAAGTCGTCACTAAATAGCCCAGCCACGCGTTCTCCGTTTACGTAGCACTCGCGATTCGCAGGGGGTGAGTCGACTCCGCTGGTGTTCGCGCGTCACCGACCGAACTCCAGTCGTTCGTGAACGCGCGAGGTGCGGTGATAGTAAGAACGACAGGTTCGTCCTCATTGGGATTCCACCCTAGTCGATCCTCTCGTCGGATCGACCCGATCTCCAGATTCGATCTCTTATTCCTCTTCCGCAAGAACTTTCATCGTTCTCTCCGTTCTCTCTCGCTGCCGCTCGCGCGGTGGCTATTCACGGATAATAGGCTCTTTGTCTGATGGGCCGGGGGTAAATTTGTTGCGCGGCCAATTAGCCAGAAGCGAGGAGGGAAAGCGCGGAAGGAAGAAAAGCGGGAGTGGGTGACGACAAAGGGGTGTGCCTGGAAGAAAGTCGAAGGGAAGAGGGAAGAGGGGATCGTGCGCTCGTGCAAGGCGAGTGTGCAGCACACAGGTAATAAAATTACCGTGCGTCGATCGGATTTCGTGTCGCTCGCTCTCGCGTTCGCAGGCGCATGGAGGACGAGCTTGCGTATCTCACCCCCGTGACGCGCGAAGGGGTGAAAGGAGAAGCGAGATGGGCAGGAGGAGGGGGAGGTGACACGTCGGGAGTAAAGCGCGTGACACGCGTGTGTACGTCGCGGCTCGCACGCAAGAGGAACAATGACGAGGAACGTCACGAGCCGAGGCGAGCGCGCGAGCGAGCGAGCGTTACGACATCATCGATCGCGCGAGGGGTTGAAGAGATAAGGGGGGTGGGTCTAACCTACCCTACTACGAGGATCGTTTAATTTCTTCGACTGTCGCGAGGCCGGGGTACGCGCGTGGTCCACGTAAAATTCGCCGACTGCGCATCGCTCGTGGACCGTGCTAAAGAGGGCGCGACGGTGACGTAGAGATGATCGGGCGTGAGAATTCTCCTTATTATCGCAGATTCTCGGACCTAAAGAATTTCCTTTCGACTCTCAGCCGCTCTTAGTCCCTCCGCCAAGATCGATTCTCAGCCTCGATACTCGTCACGAGGAATCGTCACGTCGGTCTTCTACTTTACTATCTTACCCCTTTACCCTGGAGCCCGGTGATTTTCTCTTTTTCCGTCTCCCTCCTCTCTCGTTGTGCGGCGCGGCGGTGGTTTAGACTCTTTCTCTTTCTTCCTCTCCCCTCCTCTCTCTCTCTCGCTTTCTGCGTGGGAGCCTATGAATGGGGCGCGTCCCTGCGTGACGTCACTCCGGGTGCTGTATGTTGGCCAGGCGGTGGCGGCGGCGGCGAGGGCGCGGAGGGTGGGTGGGTGGCACGGGAACGGAGCGGACGAGGGGTGGAGTGGGCCGCCGGGGTGGCCGAGTGGTCGCTCGGCGGCGAGACGCGCGGAGTCGCGAGAGGGGTGGAGACGTGACGCAACATATTGATCTAAGCTCGGGTACGGAAGACTGGAACGGAGTTGGTGGGTACGCTTGGAAGAGGAAAAGAAGGCGTCGAGAAATCGGGTGAGAGGGAGGAATGGAAGAGAGTGAGAGAGAGAGAGAGAGAGTGAGAGAGAGAGTGTGTGCGAGACAGAGTGAAACGGTGGAGATGAAGAAGAGCGGAGGAGGTCGAGAGCGGAGGAAGCGAATCCGGCGACGAACCCCTACGTGGCTTCGGGGCCGGCCGCCAAGTGCGTGAGGATATTATGGTTGCAGGTGTCCGGTGCCTAGCCGCGGACAAAAGACAAAAGGTCGCGGATCGCCGGAAAGCCGTCGGGCGACGGAGAGAGGAGAGGAGACGGATCGGAGGTCGCGCGAACCAAGGGAGAAAGAAAGTGTCGCCCTAAGGGTAAAGATAAAGGGAAATGGAGAAGGGACCGAATCCCTTTCCACGTCGAGCTTATCCTTCGACCAATGACTCGAATCGGTGGCTGAAGTATTCAATCGAAGTATACGCATGGAGGCCTCCGAGTATCGGACTAGCGCAATGCGCGCGAACGTTTACAGATTTCTCGTGGAAAGCATCGCGAACGCGCGCTCGGAGAGCTTTCGCAATGCGGCAATGCTCGCTTTATTTTCTCTTTTTCCACGCGCATTTCCGCGCTACCCCCGGCTTTCTCGGTGCACGTAGCAGGACGTGGAAACGTTGATACAGTCCGGGCGGTATCAATGGGATCGCGTTGTTGAATCATGGATGCTTTTCGAGGCAAGAGTCCAAATCATCGGTTTTCCTGGGCGATGGACGGGAAAGAGCGACGGCGGAAGAGGCATCGAAAGCGATACACCCGAAGTAGGCTGGCCTCTCTCATTCACTTTCATTCTCCCTTTCTCTCTCTCTCTCTCTCTCTCTCTCTCTCTCTTTACTCGCACCCCTGATTTTTAATTCCTCCATAACGAGAGCTGACCTCCTTTTCTCCTCCCCGCCCGAGGAATCGCATGCCTGCGCGCGTGCACAGGGGCGCCGCGCCACAGGGACATTCTTTAAAGTTACGCGGCATCGAAGCTCGCGTGACCTCGCCGAATTACGATGACATTCGATTAATGACTCCCCGTCTCGAAATTACGGACTGGAGCGGACTGCTGGCCGATAGGCATGCGACGAGGCGAGGAGAGTCGAGGAAGGGAGGGAAATGGAGATAGAGGTAACACGGGAGCACCGAGTAGCCGCGTGGGGGTGTACGTGGGTCTCGCAGGGTATACCTTCTATCTACGATGCTCTGCATTCTCCGGCCAGCAGCGTATGGCGCACGCATGCGCTTACCTCGCGTAAGCGCGCGTGGAGTACTCGAGGTCGTTCTACGTGTGAGGGTACATTGCGAGGGTACACGAGAAAGGAGGGTGGAAGGGTGGGGGGGACTGGATGGAATAGGCGGTGGGTGAAATTGTCAGTCTGATATCCGTGATATCGAATTCCACGTTCCTTCTCGTTGCCGACGACCGACGTCCGGCCCTCGGCGATTCTCTGCCTCTCGGAAGTGGCTTAGATTTTTAGTAGGCGTTACCCACTCGTCTTTCGAGCGAGGGACCGAGAGATGGGACGAGGGAGACGACAGTAGACACGCTAAAAATATCGCAAAGGGGCGTGGGGAAGTCGTCAATTGAGATTGCTCCGCGTCCTCGCACTTTTCCTCCTTTCGCACCATTTTCTCAGCTCCCTTTTTTTTCCTCCGGCGCCAACTGACCTCGTCTCTCTCTCTCTCTCCCCCCCCTCTCTCTCTCTCTCTTGCGTGTGTTTGCTGTTTTCTTGTTTTTGCTTGTAATTGTTTCTTGGCTTGTCCTTAGAGGACCTATGGTCTCAGGACAAGAAATATACATATATTCTATTCTATTCTGTTCTCTCTCCCTCCGTTTTTTTCGTGGCTTCGTCCAAAAATCTTCGACGTATCGAAAACTCCTCTCTTGGCAAAGAGAGCACGGAAGTTCGAGCACCTCCTCTTCCCGGCCGCCTACCGACGATCATTTGTGCAAGCCGGGTCCTCTACCTACGGCTGTCTAGCCTCGTAGGTCGGCATTATGCCCGAGCACGATTTTAGGTTAGTCTTGAGCGGCGTTCTCAGTGCGTCCTCCTCCTCCCTTTCTCTAAGAAGACGCGACGAAGACGCCGTGACGCTGGGTGGTTTTAAGGGCCGTCTGAGCACCGGTGCCACTCGGTACACAGTGGACCGTGTCTGCAAACTGAGACCTGCTCACCAGATTCCTTCGTCTTTCCTTTCCCTCTTCCGTCCGCTTTTATTTTCTCCGTTGCATTTCTCGGAACCTCGCGACTTTCACGGACGGATTTCAACTCGAAAATGCAAAAGGTGTCGCCGAGTCGATGTATCATACGCGAGAAAACATTATCGGTTGAACACTTCTATACTATTACACTGAGTGAAAAGTATATGATATATCTAACTATAATGGCATACTAAGAAAATTATGGTTGGAAATATCATATTTATGGTAAATGTTACCATAATGTCGGTAATAATTACGATAGAGGCATAGTATAACCAACTATATTATGTTTTTACCCAAAATTATGGTTATTTCAACTAAAAATATAGTATGGTTGAAAATATAAAATGGCAAGAAAAGTAACTATTTTATATAGTCAATATTACCAGAATATTTCATACATAGCGATAGAGCTAACTATATTCACATAGCACATTTTACTATACATATGGTAACAAGAACAAAGGTAATAGTTAATAATATAACCATTTGTATAAATCGTTCATTCTACTATATTTTGTATGGTTAAGTGAACTATAAAAATATGTTTGACGCTAAATCTAACTATAAAATATAGTGAGATTATAGTAAACCCAACCATTTTTTTCTCTCAGTGTACCTTCGAGTATTCGCGTTCCCTTCGAATCCGCGTTATTCTTTACCGTCGATTGTCACCTTCGAGGCGCGACTATTTCTTCGTCTCATCCTCGGCTATTAACATCCGCCTGAGAGGATCCGCGACCGTCGACGGAATCTCTAATAGGAATCGTCGGGGCCGTCAGCGGGGCACAAATTGTTATGAAATTTGCCGGGACAACGGCGCGGCCAACGAAATCGATCGACTACGGCCCTCTCCCGTTCTCTCCCGCTGTGCGCCGCGACGCTCGTCGTCCACGACGCCGACGACGCTCGTAGTCGTCGTTTAGATTCGCACGCAGAAGAAGAAAAGAGGAGACTCCGGCCGTGGGCCAGAATACACACACCCAACACGCATACGTATGTACACCTACAGACGCGTGTCGGCACCCTCGTTCGTCCTGCTGATAAAGTAATCTGAATTAATTGGCTCCTAATTAATTAATGCAAATCACTGGCTCGCCGTCGGGAGCCACGCCAAATTAATGGCCGTTTACGATGCGCCCCGTGTAGGTATACGACACGCCGGCGTCGGTTGGTGGGTCCGCGACTTCGTTGGTATTTGCAAGAGGGAAATGCCGAGGAGGTAGGAGAAGGAAGATAAAGGTAGATGGTGACGAAGGACGAGGAGACGGGGGTGGGGGATGATGCGTCGAGAGCTTGTCGTCCCCAGCGTTCCTTCCATCCCTTTCGTAGGGACTGGAAAATAGTGCACCTATGAATACGAAACGTACAGGCGGCGGAGGAGAAAGAGGACGAGCTCGTGGAGAAGGAGGGAGGAGGAGCCGGAGGGATGGAAATTGGGAGAGGGAGGAGGAGAGAGATGGATAGATAGAGAAGAGAGAGAGAGAGAGAGAGGAAGATGGACGAAGCGAGGGTGGAAAGGGGTTGAGCTCTTGACATATTGCTACCTAGGCAACTCGACGAAGTACTCTCGAGGCCCTCTACCTCCCTCCTCCCTCCCACCACCCCTCGCCAGTCACCTGCCTTTCCTGCCTCGCTTCTCTCTTTCCGTCTCTCACCTTTTCTCTCTCTCTCTCTCTCTCTCTCTCTCTCTATCTATCTTTCACTCGCTCTTTTTCATTCTCTCGCGCTTGCACACCCACACGTACACACACCCGCGGGCTCTTTCTTCCCCACATCCACGCACACACACCCAATCACTCTCTTTTTTCTGCACCCTGATCTCATAGTCGAGCCTACCCAGTCTGCATCGAGGTACGGGCTGCGTTAGAGGCCCGCCCGAGAAAGGCTCCTCCTTTCGGAATTCGCGAATTTCTCCTGTGAATTCCCGCGGGATGCGCTTCCGCATGGGGGTGTGGACCGAGCGATTCGCGTGTCCCGGTGGCACGTGCACGCGTACGTTATCGAGCATGCGTTCGCGTAGTTCGACGGGAAGATGTGAGAGGAACGGGGGGGTTGCGCCTCCTAACGCGAGAGAATCCCAATTCTCCGTGGGAGAATAAATCGATGAGATCGGCGAGTTTTACGTGCCACGGTGAATGAGGGCAGTTTTTGTTCGTCGTGGGAAGTGCCTCGACGACGTTCGTCCCTGCGACGTGAGGGAAAGTGAGTTCGAGGCGAGAAATATCGTGTCGCGAGTTTTTGGAAATGTGAATTGTTCGGAAAGAAGTTTCGAGGGATTCTTCGCCTCGTTCGTTCCCGCCGGTGAGTGTTACGTCCGATGCATTTTCCATCCCGCGGACGTATTTACACGTGGACGGATTTACACGGTGAACGAATGTAATTGCAAATCCTTTTAATTCCGCGCCACCGAGCGGAGTAGTACCCCATTGTGATTTCATCGCGACGCCGTGCCGCCGTTTCATAGGGACAAATCTATGGGTTTCATTTTCGCGCGGACGTACCATTCTATCCGCCACCGCTCCCATCTCTCCTAAATGGATTGGTCGAATAACGGTAATAATAATAATGGTAGTATCAATAATAACCATAATCGTGTAAACGTCGACGCGCGTCCGGCAATGCGAAATGCTTAATGACGCCATTGATTTAACCGTGCCACAATTTTCCAGCCTCCTTCGTCCCTTTCTCATCCCCGTGTGCACCTGCTCGCTTTCCAACACTCCGTCCCTCGTCACATTATTTGCGTAAACGCGAGCATCGATGGTCGGATCGCTTCATCCTGCCAAACGCGCTTCGTACGAGTTCCGCGCTATTTTCCTCTTCGGACCCCGCCTAGCCACCCCCAGTCCAGGTTCCGCATGCGGAAACATCGTTGAAACGTGCTTCGGACAAAAAGCATGGCGGGACTTGGGGGTGGTATGGTGGACGGGGGTGGGTTGTAATTCCGTTAACGTCCTCGTCGTCATAAAATCTCTCTCTCCTCTTTCTACTTCCACCGTGCCGCGGCCGGTCCGATCTCGTAATGCAGATGATCCTGTATCCACATTACAACGTGGAACGGCATAGAATTTACATTGAATTAAGTGCGCGTACGAGCGTTAACTGGGGGAATGGGTGGAGGAGGAGAAGTGGGGGGTTGAAACGGTGACGAGGGTAGGAGTAAAAGGGGGATGGGCTGATCGATAAAGCTCGGCTCGAAAATCTGGAAAGGCATTGTCGTGATACGCCGATGACGTTATTGCGCGCTGTTTACGCGCTCAGCCGATGTTGAGAATTTGCTGATGTTTCGAGCTTTTCTGGAATTTCAGTTCGCTAAAGCACCGTCGCGTCGATGCGCGAGCAAGCGCGTATACTTATTTGCTTCGATCCAGCAGGTAGTCGGATTTTATGCAACAAGTATCTCTACACGACACTTATACAATTCCCTTGTTTTTTTCAATTCCCGGAGCGAATCATCTCTCCCCGATTAATATCAAAGTCTAGTGATTTTTTCAAACTGTATTCCAATTTATAAATAAAGTATGTCGATTAGGATTAATTTCTTTTTTTATGTCTCAGAAATTCGACAAATGTCCTTTTCAAATGTAATTCTATTCACTAGTTGTCGCAACTCATTGGTTTTTAATTTACTTAATTCGGCATACAATGACCTCCGCCACCATTGTACCAATCCTACGTACCACGTAAAGAGGCATGAAAGTGTTGTCGATGGGTGGCGGCGTGTCCATTGTTTTGCGGTTTGTTGCTAAATGCTCTATCCATCACTCCTTATCGCGATGGAGTATTCTACTAGTTTCCATTCATCGTTCAAAACGCCTGACTCGGACGATATACCTGCTAATTGTTAGTTCTGCTCGCTTATTATTCTCGGCACGAGTCTTGTCCCTGGCAATTGTTCGCTTTCTGCGAATCATTGGGCATTACGCGCGTAGTATCTTTTCCCTTGTACCCTTTGAACCCCCGTGTGTATGCGTCATTTTTCCTTATTCTGTAATTAAGGAGCAAAAATACAAGAATAGGATAACGAAAATAATATTTATAATAGAATCATTATCCGAAAATACTTACTTATAAGGAAACGTATATACACGCATCCAAGTACGTTAAATCCAAGTAGTTGTTTTACGCGAAGTCTCCTCCTTCGTATATTCTGTCAAGGCTTAGGAAAATATTTGAAAAATAGTCAGGTTTCGTTTCTCTTTTTCCTCTTTCTGCGAATGCGGGAAGTGCACAGATCCATTCGATCTCATTTAGCATTACTCAGGTCTACCTGGATTTGCATAAGAATTTACTTCCAGCGATGATAGTCCGCTTCGTCTGGAGCTGGCGAGTTCGTTAAAGAGGATTTTACAGTTTCTCTCTGACGGCAAGGTTGACGAGATTCGAGTTCCCGCGCTCTGCGGCAAACCCGAGAGAGACAATAGTTTTGCAGAGTTTCTTCTACTCTTCTTGCTCCAAGCTACTCGTACTTTTACCTCTTCTCGTGTATCGCACTCGTGATAAATATTCCTCGCAGGAGGAGATTTATTCAACCTAATGGCGGAGCGTTTTAATTTGTATAATAAATTGCCCGGTGAAAGCGGATTTTCAGATAAAGCATAGAAACTCATCGTCGGAAATTTGATATGCGCACGGTACTCACGAAGGGATTTTTCTGACATTCCAGGTAATATGGGTGTGCATCCTTTGTCGCAAGAAACAGGAGCTTCTTTCGAAGACAGGACAATGGATGACGAAGACAGGGCTTGGCGCCGCGGACAACGCGATGCTACGACGTATGCAAGAGGATATGCAGGTGGGTGGTCCTCCGGGACTCGTGGACCAAACTCAGGACAAGAGGCCAAAACTCGAGAGAGCCCACAGCGCTGCTGAGAAGGAGAATCTGCCGTTGGTGCAGAGGAGCGCGAGTCTACTTAGGAGGCAATACTCCCAGCAAGAGCAGGTACACGATTTATCATCTCCTGAATAAATATGAAATAAAATTAATTCAAAGGAAATCCGATATTGAAAAGTTTGCTTTTATCGAGGTTTACGTAAATATTAGTTTCCACTCACTTGCCCGTAGCGTTACATTTCACCGAGCAATTTCACGAATGATTTAGCATATATTCATGGGGACATTATTGCGCAACAAAACGCGTATTTCAGTCAAGCTGATCGTTTGGCATATCATCGATGCACTCGCGTGACGGAGAATTACCGCGCCAACGGAGAATAATCAGGTCGATATAATGTAGTGCGGATATATTAACTTTTATATATCGCATCGGATGGTGTAACGACTACTGATACCGGGACAATAAACGTACTCGAGAGAAGCATACATCAATGTGGATTTATGCAATTGGTTTCTCTTTTCCATCTCATTTCGATTTTAAATAACGTTCGTCGCAGCAGTAGGACTACGTGAAGTCAACGTAACGTCATTGTTCGTTAACGAAATTATCGGCACACCGTTGTCGGTTCGATTTATAATTTATACACGAGTATCCTCTCTCGGACTCTGAGCAATTTACAACACCTTACTTCTACGATTCTGAGTATCGATCTCTTTTCGATGTTCTGGTACAATTTGCTCGTTTTCTCGCAGGAGCTTCCTACTCTACGTCTCGTATACGTCATAAATCTTTGAACTGGACATTGACTATAGTTTTCGCTGAGAAGTTAGACAGAGAAAGGTACTTTTCGGGACTTCTCTGTCACGTAATGCCGAGAAATATCTTTCGCGCATGCTGACAAAGTTAGATAAGTATATTTTTTTTTCTCACTCTATCTATACATGCTTAACTGTCTATAGGTTGGAGTGAGGTAAAAAATATATTTATCTCACTCTGCCTATACCCCAGCAACATGCGGAGATCATATTTCGGAATACGAAAAGACAGAGAAGTCCCGAAAAATACGATTCTCTGTGTAACCTCCTCCCCATGTATGCCAATCTATACACATAAGGTCCATGGTATTCGAATTCTTTGGCAGCTTCGTCTCGCTCGCTGATTGGTTGTAAAAAACCGACCAATGGCGCTGCCCGTACCTCTGCCATGAAAACACATATAGTATTGTATAACAAATTCGTTGCAAAGAATGCCACAGTGAATTACTTGCGGGTCTCGAGAATGTTTCCTCGAAATTACTTTCTTTACAATCGGTGCATTAAAGCCCGCAGATTCCTAAATTAGAAAGTCTTCTCGAGTAAAAATACTTTTCGGTGAGTATCCTGAAATGTCCTTTTCTTTTCGTATGTAGAATTTGAGAACGAGCTTATTAGCGTATCTGTGAGAACCGTTAGGCGGAGTACAGCCAGCGTCGACGATGCACTCGATGAACCATTTGTGGGCGAATCAATGAAGATAAACTGAAGTGAAACTATTCTCGTTATTGCAGATTCCGGGACGTCGATTGTCTACGAGCGACAGTGGAGTGGAAATGTCCGTTTCGCCTCACTCAAGAGCCCTACCGACACCGCACGTTGTCGTTGGTACCTATCCTGTACAGCAAACTCCAAGACACCCCGCAGCCTACCCCGAGGATGATCCTAGTTTGTACAGGGGCGAAATCGACGGTCTCATGAGACAACATCCGCAAAATTATCAGAGGCAACGAGCAATCTATCAGGTAAGTAATTACGATCCTTCGCATAAATGCACTTATACACTCACACGCCCTTGCATATGTTTTCTTTCGTATTCTTACTGGCATGTTCATTGGATTTTACTTTTCCAAGACTTTTCACGATTAGACGTATCGAATGAACTCAACGGATGAAAATTATTCTTAACGAGTTTGAATTGTACCTTAATTCTACTGTAGAACGTTATTAATTTCAAAATAAATTTCCATCGTTATTAAGTCGAAAGTGTTGCCCAAGGGTATAATTACGATTTTATTCGTTTGCAATAGAAATAATTGTCGCGATTAAACGTTTATTTTGAAATTAATAATCGCATAGCCTTTCGTTGATGCTAATTGTGATTGTTAATCAGGAACAGAATTCCGACCTTGCGATGGCTTATGGTCAACCGAGCTTGGAAGGAGGCCCACCACGTTCCAACGTGCATCCATCCCAACAACACTCGGTGCACCAAACACAAAGTGCGCACTCCTCGCAGCCCTGCCCATCGTCCATGGGTGTTCAGGGAGGCCTTCAGCAACAGAGAAGCTTCAGCAGTAGCGAGGAAGAGCGAAGTACGCCAGAGTGCGCGAGCGACGAGCCAGACGAGTCGGAGAAGGGTGAGTCGACATTCGATTTGCCATTTCTTTAATTTTAATCATGATTGTTATTGATACACGATAACGCAGCGTTGTTTTATACGTCGAATATATTAGTCATTCGGACAGAAGGACTCGTCGAGTCCTCGTTATTAACGGCGTTCTTTAAACCTGAATTTATTTGCAAATAATTATCTTACTCGACAGAGATTGAAGTTAATTTATGGAAAGTAATTATGGTTGACGCATGCGTTCCACTTTGCAATCAACGAGGAGGGTAAACGTTTGTGTAAAGGTCTTGGATATTAATAATTGATTGTGTACTTCGATTGGCTGCGCTAGATTTCAAAAGTGATGTAGAAATATCGGTGCACACGGTAATTATATAATGTGTACACGTAACGCGAACATCATACTTAACGGTATTAACGGTTGTTTATAATATTCGATTTGGAGTTATTATTCCCGAAGGAGACGAGATTCGATAAAGCCGGAGATAAGCCCGGAGTATCTCCGGCACTATGAATCCACGAATACTCCTCGGACTTTGGGTTAGGATTTCGCGGGGAACCAAGTTGATCCTTCTTATTGAGAAGCCCTATACACGCAAATACACAAACAGTTACCACACGATTTGACCTTTTTGCGAGGCTATTCTCGAGAAAGCGTTTCACCCTGCGAAATAATATATGTCTCCCGTCTAAATATAGATTCGTCCAGTCTATTTTTATCATTCAAATGAACTTGGCATCCGCAAGAACGCACTGTACAAAGGAAAAAAGAATTCAGCGCGACAACGTGGAACGTATGCGTCAGCGTTAACGTGTCACAGCTTCACGTTAACCTGCGACGGATCGTATTTCTCTGAGAAAAATATTCAAATTTCCATCGCACAGCAACGTTTCAACTTTAGCTTTTGGTTAAGACACGTGCGAATTGCGTCGCAATTATAACGGTTATGATTTAATGGCGAGCACACCGTGTTATTCGCATGGTACATGCATACGATGAGAGTTACGAGGAGGAGTGTAAGGATATGTTAAGCAGTAGATCGCAATGTGTAAACGGAGACATTACGTTAGACGCACACGTACGAAGGGGCTTGAGGAGATCGCCCTTGAAACTCGTTGTACGAGGAAGACAGTGGTGCCTTTCCATGTCAGCGGATATTTAGTTTACGTACGCGCACGTGCTGTTGCACGTACCTGGACGGTGGTGCCGATGTTTACAGGCAGCCGGCCCAACCAAGGAAAGTGTAATCGACCGATCAACGCTCTCTCGACTCACGGCTCATAAACGCCTTTATTACTACTATTTGCATATTTATAAACGCCCCGCGCCACAACCCGTCACGAATCTTTTTATTCTCACACCGCGGTTCTTCGTGCGTCGTAAACTTTCCGCCCGATGCTTTCGTAATTACGAAAGATCATGGGAACAATTTGCAATTTTCTCAAGGCTCAGCCGAGAGCGCTTACGTGTCCGATAGTGGAACGGTTATTTCAATTGAAAAATTGCCTGCGCGCAATGAAAACTGGAAACAATGAATGCGACGATTCTCAAGGTGACTGCCACACGTGCGTTTGATATCTCCCCTTTTCTCTCGATAAACATATCGACTCTACGAAAAGCTATTAATGAACATACGTTTCCCATTATATAAGTGCGTCAACGTCACTTCACGATCGAGTGGCTGGAAAAGTAAGCGCACTCATAATAGGGGCGCCTACGACGCTAGAGGGAGGAACGTGGAAGGGTGCGAGGGGCGAGCTGGGACCCTCCCTTGGGTAACGAGCAAATTTAGGTTACGGCCCGTGGTGTGGATTCTCTCTACCTCGTGCGCGTCCCTCCTTTTCTCTCCTCCCTGCCGTCTCTCCATTTTCCAGAGCACTCTCTCTTCTTCTCGGTCCTCCTCATCTCGTTCCTCTTCTTCGAGCGGCCGTTTATTTTTGTCCAACGCATTTGATCCTCTTTCGAGGGGGTCGAGAATGGTTGGACTGGACGGACGCGACTTTGCGCGAGCATAGAGAGAGAGAGAGAGAGGGGTGCGTGAGTGAAAGAGGGTGCGAAAGGAGAAAGTGGAGAGTAGAGAAGAAGCACGGGTAAGAGTGGAGAGAGAGAGAGAGAGAGAGGGAGAGGGTGAAAGAAGAAAACAAAAGGTGGACGCACAGGCTGGCTCGAAAGAAGGGAGAGGGAGAGTAAGCGGAGAGAGAAAAAGAATGAGGGAGAGATATAGGCTGCGGGGGTGAGGGACTAGTGTGTGTGTATGGACGTGGTTCACAGTTGATTAGTCATGGGGCTGGCGAGGCGTGAATTGATTCATCCAGGTGCGCATCGTTAGGAGAGACGGAGAAAGAGAAGGAGAGGGAGAGAGGGAGAGAGAGGGAGAACGAGAGAGTGGTGAGGGATAAAGAGAGCAAGAGGGACCAATGGAGAGGCGGAGAAGTGCATGTGCGACGGAAATAGTTTCAACCCCTCTCGCCTTCTCTCTCCGTTCGATCCCAGCTTGGATCCTTTCTCCTTCTCTTTTTCCACCGGCCCGTGCGCGACGCGCGCCCGTCTTTCTCCTTTCTTTCTCGCTCTCCGCTTCACTTCGCCACCGGTCTATTTTTCTTCCTTCTTTTTTTTCTACATCGAAGGCCGATCGATCGATCGCTCACCATCTCCGCGTCTACTAAATTAACGATAATATCGCCGCGGAGAGCACGGAAAAGCAACAGCCGTAAATCCCTTCGCGTACCCGCGAATGTCGAGTTGTAAGGAAAAATCCTCGCGAAGGAAACGTGCGATATCCCTCGCGGTGCACCTCCTTCGCTTCGTCCGGCTAAAGTCTCTCGGATCCCTGAACAGTCAATGGAAGATCGTCGTTGTAAAATGAAGCGCGCGCAGATTTGCCACGGCGATTTGCTCGAATTCTTTTTCAATTTCTACAATCCTCTTTGGAAGTATCGATCTCGTGAAACGCGCTCGGACTTCCGTGGCGGTATTCGCGGTATATAACCTACTCGGCCTCTCCCCTTCCTTCTACTCCTCCATCGTTTCCTCCTCCACCGCCGTTAAATCCTCGATCGCATCTCCAGTGGCAGTGGCGGCAGTAGCGATCGTGTATCGCGTCATATCGCTCGGCATCCTGCGGGAATTCTCGAGTGGTGGTGCTGCTGCTGCCGCCCTTGTGCTTGTCCCCGGTCCTCGTCGTCGTTGCATTGATCCTTGGCATCATCCTGTTTCACTCCGTTTCTCGTTCTCTTCTCTCATCTTCCTCTCCTCCTCCACCTTTCTTTCCCTCACTCCTCAGTTCTGGCTCGTTACCTCTTTGCTCTCTCCTCCTCCTCCTCCTCCTACTTCTCCCGCGCGTTTTCGCCCACTTTCTCCGCTAACCCACCCCTTTCATCCACCTTCTCTCCCTCGTCTTATCCTTCTCCTTTCTCCCTCTCTCCCTTCCTCCTTCCACCCGCCACCCTCCAACCGCCCACGTATCCAGCGTGACGTCATGCCGGCAGCACGTGGGCGAATTCAACACATCTCCCACTTCTCTCGTCCACTCGAGGGCGCCTTCCCTTTCGTCCCACCCTCGGAAAGAAGAGACCGAAAAAACCATAACTGTGGCGCCGCCCGCGTCGAAAACGAACCACCCCTGTTCGCGTGACTCACTGGGTTAGTCGATATCTTTGTAAAGATGCCGCGCGTTTCCGGGTTCCTCGGTTGTTAAGGGTTGTTGGTTGAGGGCGAGAGCTCTTTGGCGCGACTGTTACGGACAATGGTAAAACTTCGAGAGGAGATCGTTATTGTTGCGGCGTGTCGGATGCACCTCGCGCGTTTGTAAAAGATTCTGACGAATGAGAAGAAGTCTCGTATTAATCTATTCGTCCGTGTGTAGAGCCGCATTTTTGGTGCTTCCTCGTTTCTTCTGCACGCACATTCTACTTACACGTTCTAGTTACTGTCGGGTAGAGAGAGTGAGAGAGAAAGCGCATGCCACTTTGGTAAGGGTACATAAACACATATTCTACCCGTACATATTCTACTACCACTGGAGCACATCCTACATCACGGCGGTGATTGCCGTCGCGCAAACATACATTCTACTCGCGCATTCTGTCGTTGGTAGGAGCCCTCCTGCACGGGCGCGGAGAGTGGCGGCAAGTTTGCGCCCTCCAACCCCGCGCAGGCAGCACCAACGTCACAGGAATGCGCGTGGATGCATCCTCCTAGGGGCATAGAAGTGGCGGGCGGGGACGATGCGGACGACCGGACCAGATTATGCGGAGATCGCGGGCCATATCGGTGGGGCACGCGTCATACCGCCGTATATCTCGCCCAGAATTCCGGCCTTCTTCTATCAAAATGCTATTAACGTTCGCAACGAATGCGAATAGGGCGTGTGATCTTGCTTCTCGTTCGCACGTCGTGCACGCAGGATTATTCTTATCGAGACGGTGTTCTAATTCCAAAGTTAAACGGAACATCGATAGAAGAGAAGCTGAGAGCGTTGCCGGGTCGAAGGCACTTTCCTCGGAGGCAGAAAAGAAATCTGAGGTGTCGACGATGAAGCGAGAGAACGTCTTCTCGTGTGATAGTTAGGCGTCCTCGATCCCTTCCCCTTTACCGTTAAAGGAACGTCTATTATAGATGCGAGAGAGTCTCGTAAATCTCGTCGCCCGACGAGCACGATCGACGTATTCGAATTTCCTTAAAGCGTCCACGCGCACCACTTTTCCTACGGCCAATCCTCAATCGACCACCCAACCCCCCACGTAAGAAAAGCTACGGGATTAGTCGGACGGCGTTGTTGCTCCCATTCGTAGATGCACAATACAATTAGAGAATAGCGAATTAGTTTGTAGAAAGTTTCGGGAGGAGGAGGAGGATGTGGAGGAGGTAAGTCCATTACGCGCGCCTGCTCTCATGGGTCACTCGCGCAAATTCGTTTTAACGAGGATTTGCAATAGGATGAAGGGAGAAAGAGAGGGTGGGAGAGTGTGGGAGAGCGTGTGTGCGAGAGAGAGAAGAACCTGGACACTCTCGTGTTGCGGAATTTCAGGTGACCTGCCGTGGATGAGGGAGAAGCGAGAGAGAGCGGTGGCTGAGGATAAAATCGTTAGCTACGCAGGACGATTCCCACCACGACGATGAAACAGACCATTCGCTCTTTTATTCCTCGTGCTTTTTAAGAGCCGGGTGTCATTCGCAATTTTATTCAACTTTCCCACTTTCTCCCTTACTCGCACGTGCTTTCTCCACCCTGACTTTTATTTCAGCGATCCAAATAGAAATTATCCGGCGCTTCATATTCTTTTCCACTTTTTTCTTTTCCTTTTTTACGTCCAGCTGCTTCTGACCGCCCAGGTGTTTCTCACGATGAAAGCGATCGGACGAGATCGGACGAGTAGGCAAGGTGGGCAGATTGATAGTACTGGTCGAGTAGATAGGCGCACGAAGGAAGGAGGTGTGTCTTTATCGGCGCAGACACAAAGCCGCGTACCTAACTCGCTATATCTCGGCTTCTGGCGTCTTCTATTTACTACCTCGACGCGATTACAGTCGATTATCAGGAAAGTGCCATGTTAACTGCTCACCGAGCGCTCTTTTAAACGCGTCGCGTGCCCTTATTCGCTCACGTTCGAGATTTTCTTCTCTTCTCATTTTTTTCACTCCCCGTAATTCTCTCCGCCTCTTTTTATTTTGCGCGATTAGCCTCGCTCTCGTTGTATTTATAAGCACGCGGGGAACTGCGCGAACTAGGCTTTTTCTTACGAAGTATTTCGAGCGATCGTAATCTCACCGAAACGACACTACCGCGTTAATCGACGTAGAGGCATTTTCTTTGCCCCGGCGAATTTTCGAACCGGGTTGAGGGGCAGGTGGGGGTTGACGCGAGTAACGAAGAACTGAAACGAGGGTGGATCGAGGGTGGATGGGGGTGAGAAGGCTGGGCGGTCATAGACATTCTCTCGCGTGGCTATCGTATAGCCAATTTGTCAGTGTTTTATGGAGCATGACCTTTTATGGTGGTCGCGGTGCTCGTATCAACGCGTACGGGACGCGCGAACGCCGATCGAGACATTTTCATTTTTCCAATCCTCTTTGGTCCTCCCTCGATACCTTCCCCCCTTTCGCACGAACGTACCCACGTTCTTTTCAACAGGCACCTGGCGATTATTAATTGATTATTCTTTCAGCAAATGGATCGCAGGCAGATGAAGGAAAATGTTATCCGGAGAACGATTTGAAATAAGAAGCGTTTCGGCTCTCTATGCTCGATACATCGCGTTACACCGAGTTGTTTTTGTGCCGCAGAAAGTATCGTTGGTCGTATATAAAAAGAAGAGAAGAGTTCTTTTCAGCGATTCGACCGAAAGAACGGCCTTTATTTATTTTTTTGTTTGTCTTCGTTTTTTTCACGGCGGCCCTAAATGTAGGCACAGTTTACGATAATTTCCATTGCACCGCGCGCATTGTCCACGAGCTCGCAGACGAGTGAACACTGAACGAGGGGTCGCAATTTTAGGAGAGAAACCGCCGCCCCTAGTGGTGACTTCCAGGAGCGCGAGGGAGAAGGCCGGGGACAGAATGAATCGGCAACTCCTCGGGGTACCTACCATAAGATTATTTCTCAAATGACCGCCAATTAAAGCGCAGATTGTCTTTCAAGCTACATACATATACATATATGATATTTTAACAGATCGCATACGTATATATATATATATGAATATATACATATGTGCTCGCTCGCGCATGCGAACACACAACATTCTTCCAGGAACCTTCGCGTGCGTGTGCGTGCCCATATTATGTGTACATCTCTGCGTGTGCGTGTGCATGTGTGTATACGACACCTGCCGACGGGTCGCGTGCGCGCGCGTCCACACGTGCGATGCGAATGAGAGAAGGGAGGGAGGGAGGGTTTTCAAAAAGTCGAATAAAAAAATGTCCATCCCTTTCGCGTTGTTTGGCCCCACGTTACTCGCTTCTTTTCAGAAGGTCGCAGCTGCGGGATTTCGCGAGTTTTTCCTCGCGCGCGCGCGCGATCCTTTTTTCGATTCCACTCGTTTTGCGCGGAAGAGTGGCGAGAGGATGGGACGGGGTGAGAAATCTATTGTGAATCTATAGTTGACGTCATTTGGATTCCACTGTGAGCCCCGCCATTGTCGCGTGCTTCGCGAGAAATCCATATGCGATGGAAAGGGCGACAAAAAAATAAAAGGAAAAATACGGAAGTGCGTGATCGGGCGTGCCGTTCTCCCTTTTAAATTCCCTCCGAATTCGAATCTCCCGCCTTACCACTGGGCGCGACCGTTCGGCAGGGTCGTAAACAGATTTTATTTGTTCTACTTTGGACGGCTACGAATCGTGCACAATACGTATATACATATAGTCATATATGTATATATATTTAAATATTATATTATACACTATATTTACACCTCTCACTCACGTCGCGTACACACGTCCCACCTACGACCTCGTGTCGCTAACCGAAATTTGGTCGCGCGGCCTGCAATTTATTTTCACGTCCTTCTCGCGAGTATCATCGCGTACGGTCTTCGCGAGCTGGACACACCGATGTCGGTAAGGAAATCGTTCTTGTACGGACGAGGATGATGTTCTTGAGAGAGAGGTGGGCGTTTCATTAATTTGCTTTCCTACGAACGGCTGAAACGAATTACACATCCCTAGTGCCCCAGTGCCATCCTCGACATCTTTGTAGATCACTTTCTACCACGACAATTTCGTTCGATTTGGAAAACGCCTTGTGAAATTTTGTTTCCCGTACACGTAGAAAGTACTACCGTCGAGTGCGAAAGAAGAAGAGAGGAAATATGGGGGCGCTGGTGGAGACTTTGTTGTACTTTATTATTATCGTTATTACTATTACACTTTAGATATTCTTTCGTGTCATCCTGAATAGATGTAACATGTCTATATTTTGTTTTCTCTACGATATTAGCTTTATCCAGGGACATGTTCAGCTACCACCACGAATCATCCAGATATCTTGATCGACGTTATCAAGCAAATAAACTCACTGTTATGCACGCGTAAGACACATACATATACACACACGCGTACACACACGCCGGTATCCTTGCACATAAGTGTACACTCTGATCGGCATACGTATATATATTATTAATATTAACGCATATACACTCGCAGCCCAGTTTGCATAAGCTTCCGACACACACACACACAGTACACGCGCACATTCACACGTACTAACACATCCGCCTCCACACACGCTCTATCTCCTACACCCGCGCATACACACATTCTCCGACACTAACGCGGGAGGCAGTGGCGTGCAGCGATGTTTTACCTCGTTCTTCGCAGGTACATAGGCACAGAAGAATACTACACGAGCATACACACCCCGATACCTATCCAAGCACACGACGTGTGTATCAAGAGGAAAGAGAACGAAAGCGGAAAGAGAGAGTGTGCGTGCGTGTGAATTTATTTGATCGTCAACAGTGTACAGTATGTGCATACACACGCGTGTTGATGTAACAAGAGAGAGAGAAAGAGAGAGAGAGAGAGAGAGAGAGAAAGAGAGAAAGAGAGAAAGAGAGAGAAGGCGCACCACTACTTACGTTACTGTCTCTTTTTATTTGGGATCAAAGAGTTTGGGTGTAGCGTCACCGATCTCTAGAGTGATCGTAATACGACGATTACACGCGGTGGCAGGAGTGAAGGTATAAAATTTCGTCAGTTGGGAAACGACGAATTTTGACATTGTGCGTAGCAAAGAGAGAGGGAGAGAGAGAGAGAGAGAGAGAGTGAGAGAGAGAGAGAGAGAAGAGAAACGAGATCGACGAACGAAAACGATTTTTGGATCTACTGTAGGGAAGGGGTACTACCACCACGGGGCAGATCCGATGTCGATGTCCGGCGGTGGGCGTAGGCACAACGGACCCCACAACGGGCACCATGTGACGAGTGCGATGACCATCGAGTATAACGGTCATCATCCACCGCGAGAGCCGCGAAAAGAGGAGAGCACCCTCGTCAGGCGCAGCTTCCGAAGGAACGGCGACGAATGGCGCGCCGACAGTAGGAGGTGCGTTCCCCAAAAAGAATCAGGCCAGGTGTGCCACTCGTCCGCGATTATATTCCACCCCACCCTTCTCGTTTTCTCGTTTAATTTCTAGCCGTCCACTTCTCTACCCCGCCACATTCCATTCTATTCGGGTTATACTTTGGCCGTCCACTTTATCGTCGTTCTCATTTGCGTCCTTTGTTACTTTCAATTTTCGTTCTCCTCCCTCATTCTCGGTTCCCTTTCTAGCGCGAGTCACGGAAACGGGGGCGCCCGACGGACACGTTCCTTTATTTTCTCTCTTCCTCCTCTTTTCCTCCTCTTTTCTCACTTTTCTTTTTCTTTTACGTTTCTCCCGCGTACGCCCCCCCCCCTCACGTAGATCTTTCTCTCGAATTGTTTTCCCACGGAATCGTTCGAGATATAGAGCGAGAAAACGATCGAGAATTGTCGCGTGAGTAAAACGTGGAAAGTTTGAGAGCGTGGAGCGAACGGACATAGGCGAGAAACACGACTCCTCGCGTAGATCCTCTCACAGTATACACGTTGGAAGCGAGAAACTTAAGTAGATCACCCCAAGTATACACACACTTCACACACGTATGAGAGAGATGTAGAGAAAAACGTACACACATAGACGCGTAACCACATAGACACGTACCACGCGCGAGGAGCCCCCGAGCAGCCACCACAACCACCACCTCCACCACACCTACACCTCTCGTCTCGTGTCTCTGTGTATGTGGCGTGTCCACCAGGTTCACGGAGAGAAGGGGGAAAAAGACAGTGCGATTTGACGGCGGGACCAATGTCGGCGGCCCTCAGGAGGATTGGTCTTGGGAGGCCGATCGGCAAGGTAGCCAAGACAGCGCGACCAAAGACTCCGGGATAGACACCTCTAGCACCTTCACGAGCAGTGAAGACAGCAACAGGGGCGACCTGCCCAAGGTACGGGGCACTGACGTGTTTATCGAGTTTTACCGGAGAGAGGGAGGAGGATGGAGGGGAAGGAGGAGGAAGTGGTCGACGCTTCGACGTCGATCACTCTTCGACATCATCATCATCATCAGCATCGGCAATATCGATAGACAGTAGAGAAGGACGTTTCTCGCTTTTCTCTCGAGATCTGTCGAGTGGCTGAAGGAAGTGTGAAAGAGAGCGGAGAGAGAGAGAGAGAGAGAGAGAGAGAGAGAGAGAGAGAGAGAGAGAGAGAGAGAGAGAGAGAGAGAGAGCGCGTGAGAGATTGACGGACGGAAATATGAGAGCAAGAGTGAAAGAGTGAAGAGAGAGAGAGAGGGAGAAAGGGACTCGCTCGTGTAGCTAATCATTAGGAAGCCCCCGAAGAACCCGCCCCTTTCGTGGATCGAGCAAAAGGGGTATTCCTCTTGTCTCACTTTTCTTTTTCCTTTTTTCTTCTTCTTTTCGTTCGTTTTCTTTCCTTCGTTTCTTCTTCCCGTTCCCACTACTTCGTTTTCCTTCGCGGAGAAGGTGCTCGTGGTTGCGGATGACGGAAGCTATGCGATACCAGGGATGATATTCTCTTTTACACATGTGTTATGGTGACACAGTCGTGGTGCGCCTGCGCGGCCGTGGCCAGGCGCGATTTTCTCACGGATTACTTGTCGTCCAAAGTGGAATCACGTGGTTCTAGATGTTCTCTTTCCCCACCCTCGATTTGTTTAGGATATAAAGTCATTGTGAGATCCGTCGACGTTTAGTTTAGAGTGGAGGAGGGGAGCAATCGTCGGTGGTTTTGCATGCAGGCGCTTTTGATGAGTCGCTTGGGTCGATCGATCGATCTCTGTCACAGTGCCGTGGAGATTTTCTTTTTTTTCTTTTTTTCACAGACTCGAAGCGAGTAATACATTTTCCATGCTTCCGGGAGAAAAATGATAGATTTTTGGGGAGCATTTTGATAAAACGTGTCCTTGACTCTTCTTTATACAATTTTATGTAAGAGAACGTACGGGATAATAATAACTTTACGAAATCGTGTAAGCTCCGCCCGATCAGTTGGGATTTTTTTATCGAAATTCTGTTCCTGCTAATTCGATTAAAGTTCACGATCACTTTGCTACGTGGAAAAATCTTGCCCACAGAAATGTGTCGAGGGTCGTGCATAGTTTATTGGAGTACTATTCGGGGAGAAGTGCAGGGGTCGTCGGAATTATTTCGGAGGCGGTAGGTGGGTACCTTGGACTCCAATAATAAGGATAGTCACCGACCAAGAGATCTTTCTTTCCACGCGTTTGACACATCGCGATCCATCGCCAATACGACGAATCAAAAGTGCACGAAGGGGATAAAGAATGATAGCAGAGGAAGGAACCTCGACGACGCACGCCCATCCTCCACTTGCACGAGTAAAATTTGACTTCCTCCCGAATAACGAGAAGAACACGTTAGCTTTAGCTTAGAGTTTCGTAGCATTAGCTTTATCCTTAGAATCTTTCTGCAGAAAAGAGACCGGTAGAGGGACGAGTCTCGCTCTATAGACTAGCTTTTGCGAGAATACGATGAAACTGTATGATTACTCGATAATACGAGGTGTCGCGTTGCGCGACACCAATAGAAATTTAAGCCACCACGTTGTACGTCGCACGCACACAGGTAAAACGCAAACATACACTCCGAATTGTCAATTCTACCGCGCCTTCGAAAGGGAACCCCTTTTGCCCGATTTGCCTTGGTCTTCGCAATATTAAACGCTTTAACGCTTCAAGTTCGTACCTTGTAATGTCGATTTGTTGCGATCTTGTTGAGCATCGTCATCTTACATCGTCATTCGTCTCATTCGCCGATTCGTACGGGGAGCCCGCTACGCTAAGTCAACAATTCTCCGAGTTCCTAAAAGTGCATCGAGGGATAGGTTTCTACGCGGGTGCCGTCGAAGCATCCGGAATTGTTTCCCGAAAGAGTGTACGCGTGCCAAGCGAAATCTCTCGAACGCCCGAACTGCGAAACGATCAGCGCATTCCATCGAAGAACGCGAGCTCCAGCCCCCACCCCCTTCGAAACGTAAATTTCTCGGTACGATAAATCGAGAATTGCAAAAGGAAACGGAGAATGTACCGAATCGGATCATTGACGTGCCGTAGCCAGAATATTGCCGGGAGAATTGGATATACGTATACGCGCGCATGTTGGCGCGGGCCATGCGCCGTCTCTCATTGTTCTCGCGCGTACATACCTGCTTTCCACTTGGATGCTAGTTTTCCGATAGTTTCGCCATTGGCGATCCCCCTTCGTATTTGTCAATTCGTTGCCGTTATTATACGAGCTCGTAAATCGGTTTCGAGCTACGGTCTCACAGGCCCACTTCCCGTCCACTGTTTCAGGTCGTTCTCGATCTGGGTGCGATTTCCTCCGTGAGGCGTCACAGTGACTAAACAAATTAGGGAAAACGATCGACGTCATTGTCTCGCGCTTAAATGCAGTCTTGGTGTAAGTGACCCCTAGGTAAGGTCGCGTTCTATTCACCAGCAGAGGCTGCTTACTACTCCCGTAGCGTCTCATCGATCGCTAATCGAGGAAACCTAGGAACGGATGGCCGTGCTCCAATTATACGAAGTAAATAAGCAAGATTGAATTCTTCGGATAAACGGAGGGTAGAGCGAGAGTCTAATGTGTATCGGAGCCGAACGTATTTGTCGAACTAAATCGGAATCGGTTTTTCGCATCGGCAGGCACGATTATCGAGGCAGCTTGCCGTCAGATCGGATCTCGTAATATCCAAGGACGATTGGGTACGCCGTAATCTTCGTGCAAACCGACAGAATGGGCAGGGATGCTGTAAAGGAGTCCTGCGCTCCAAAACACCCTCTCGATATTTCTTCGAATGGGACAAGTGGAGATTTTCATTTGCGCCGTTTAGCAAGAATTATCTATTTCATTTATATCATTCGATGGACACTTGAATCTTTCTCGCGATAAGCCCATCTCCTCTCCGAATGGGATTTCCGGTTAACGGGATCGAGTCCGGAAGATTAATGTTTTTATATACCCCGTTCTTATCTCGCTTCTACGGGCGCTCACGAATGGCTCGCCGGGGCCCCAGGCGACCGCTACTATACCCGAAACGTCCAATTAAAAGGAAGATTCTCGCTTCCCCTTGTAGAGAGGGAGAGAGAGAAGCGTACCTGTTTCATAATTAATTGAATTGGAACACGGCCAAAGGATATTCGTACCGACGACTCTCGACGAGGTCGTTAGCTGATGTCGTCGATCGGTTTTCCCTGAGATGTTCCTGCTCATAGTTTCCTGCGAGTCGGACTCGAGTTTAAGCTGATATCGAAATGAAAGATTTATAAGCTGAGTCGCGTCGTGGACAAGGGTAAAAGCATCGTTCGTTGTCTTTGCCGGTTCTACTTGTCTTTCGTGCCAAGTCCCTCGGTAGTCTCGGTCTCTAACGAAGTATCGGACATACATTGGCGTCGCTAAGCAGAGAGGATCTGTAGAGTCTCGGACTAGCATCGTTCAATCTCATTAACATCTCACCACATTCTCTCACATCGTGCGACACGAAGGATTGACTAGAATCTCTCACGTGGCAATATTATACGTCGCATTTGTCCATGGAAGGAGACAGATCTTGTCGTGGCTAGCGCGATTCATCTGGAGAGATAATTTTGAACACCAAAGTCTCGCCGAGAGATCTTTTAACCGAGATAGTCTCGCCTGGGTGATTGGAATCGGAAGAAGGCGACCCCTCTCCCTAAAGTAGATCCACCTGATGAATCGAGTCACTCCACGGTAGATAAACAATCACGCTCAGGGTTCTTTGGATAAATAAATAAATATATGCACTCGTGTATACGTACACGTATGTGGGGGCGAAGGGTGGTGCCACGTGTGCAGCAAAGCGAAAGGTTACCCTCACCTCCGACATTGTATACATATATTTATTTAATTATTTATTACATATTATATTCACGTAGCTCTTGCATGTCCAAGTATGTAGAGTGCCTAAACATGCGGAGACCTCGAACCATGGAACGTTCGCAAGGATCGATTATATATCCCATAAACATTATTACACCCACGTAGTCATTGGTCTGCTCGTTTACGCATGCGCGGCATGATTATCAGTGATTGCTCTCGCTCTTACATATATGTGTACATATGTATATATTAGAAATACATATTTCGCTTGTCCCATACTTTGTCGATGATCTGAGGATTCATTTGATCACACTTGTCGCTGGTACAGAAATTGGCAAGTCTTTCGCGCGAGTAAGTTGATTTATTCGATTGCCATGTAAAACTAGAAGTTTTGTATCATTTTCGTCTCCTCTCGGTTACCATATCTCCAGAAGCCAACAATTGCCGACTCCTGTACCAGACAATGCTTCCAT
The DNA here is from genome assembly GCA_944319695.1 of Tiphia femorata. Classification (NCBI taxonomy): domain Eukaryota; kingdom Metazoa; phylum Arthropoda; class Insecta; order Hymenoptera; family Tiphiidae; genus Tiphia; species Tiphia femorata. The sequence goes on from OX090902.1 coordinate 12,993,937, forward strand.
CTTTGAGACGATACGAAGGCTAAAAATATTATCTTTCGTTAAGTCCTTTTTTCTTCTTCTTTGTTTCGGTCGATATTGAGCGAATGTGGAAAATTGTGCTCGTCATCTAAGTATAGAAGCTTGCCCGTATCCTCTCAAACTGGATTATTGATTCATAGTTCATATATGATAGTTATAATTAGCTTCTCCCGTTAGTTTTATACGTTACACTGGTAAGAGAAGTGTTTCGTAGCCAAGATCGTAATTACGAGCGACAATTTTAGAAACTTTCGAATCGTAGAAGTTCCCTCTTTAACAGTTGTAAAAATGGAAAACAGTTAAAGGTTGCAAAACGCTTCTCCGCACACATTCGTGTTCGATAGTTCTGTATTAGAAATGCGTCGACTGGCGCGTTATTGCGTTACGAATTCGTGGAGATTTCTAAGAGAATCGTTTTTTCCACCGTTACTTATTCTTTCTTCTCGAATGGTATAAAGAATTTCACACCTTCCACGAATTCGTGCGCGTACGCGCCACGTTGTCATTTCCCACTAGACACGCGGTGACCACGCGCGCGGCCAGGCATAATTAGAGCGAGGCAAAGCAAAGATAGAGAGAATGCCAACAAAAAAAAAGAAAATTTCTCCGCGCTCCGTAGCATCCGTTATCCTGGCAAGTGAGCAGAGACGGGCAGAAAATCATCGGGCACATGGTCTTGCGAAAGTCACCTGGTTCCGGGAGCAGTAGTAGTATACTCGGTCTCAAGGTCGTCGGCGGGAAGCTCCTGGAAGATGGTTCCATGGGCGCCCTTATCGAAAAAGTCAAGAAAGGTAGCACGGCGGACATCGAAGGTCAATTGAGGCCCGGTAATGCATTCACTCAATCAAAACCACAAAAAAAAAAAAAAAAGAAAATAATAAAATAGATCAAAACAAAATGCTTCACGCGTTTTTGCGCGAGTTCCTTTTCATTTTGGTAAATAGTCGCAAGGGTACCGAGAACAACGTAACATTCGATGTTTCTTGCACCGCGGGTTTCGCGGTTGGACCCGAGAAAAGTTTTCTTTTCCCATCGCGTTGGAAATAAATAAGAATGGCACCGAGGTCCGTTATCACTCGCGCGTTAGCACCCTCCGTGAATTACTTCCGCTCGCTACCTAGCACCCCCCTTTTAGACGCGATTCGTCTCAATTCGGACACTCGACAATCTCCCGAGCCTCCCCGTCGGCTGTTTCAGGTGACGAGGTTATCAAATGGAACGGAAGATCCCTCCAGGGTAAGAGCTTCCGGGAAGTTTACGACATCATAGCGGAGTCAAGGCAGGAGCCTCAGGTGGAGCTGATAGTTTCGCGAAACTTGTCCGCGTCGACGACGATGGCGGGAACGACGCAGGGGATGGCCCCTGGGCCGACGCCCTCGACGCCCTTGGCGTCAAGGAGGGGCGCCACGCAGACACAGTGGAGACAAAAACACGAGACCATCTCGGGGGCCCAGCAGCCGCATCACAAAGGTGACTATGCTTTCCACCAGTATCCCTTTGCCCACTTTTACACCCCCTCTCTACTTTTTCTCATCGTCTCCGGATTGATTTCGTACGAAACGTTTGTGATCGGTCCTTTACAGAGGAAAACAATCTTTCTTTCGCTCAACACGAAAGCTTCACCGACGATGTCCCGCATTTACATATAATTATTTCTCTCTCCAATCAACGAACGCTCCTTACGGGTCAATCCTTTGAAATCTTCCATAAGAACTAGCCCACTGCGATAAGAATACAACGAATACATTTACACGATGATATTTTATTAAGGTCATGGTCACGAGAGCGATTAGCGATTTAAGTGTTTTCTATCTCTTCATTTAAGTGTACTTCGTAGAGAACTTATGACGTTCGTAGTAAGTTTCGGTGTACGATAAGAGCATAGAGATTTAGCGTAGTGTATAAATATATATATATATATCTAGCTTACCGACACTCCGTTTAAGGAAGCCTGCGATATTTTTGCATAATCAGACACGTAATTCGCAATAGTTGTAAGTGTACCTAGGCTTAGTGAACACGTCGCTATATTGTCATAGATTATATGATTTTTCGCATTCCAGGTCTTAAAAAATGTATTCTATGGGGTAGGCTTTAAACAAGTTTCTTTCAACGTGTCCCCATCCATCCCGTTTAGTGAATGCGCTCGTACCGAACCTTCTTCCCGATTGTACACGACTCTTATTTCCGACTCCATTTTTAGCGTTTGCTCGGTGCCCACCATCGTTCGAGATTTCGTACGAGGGGACACCGACAAAGCAAAAGTACTTTCCAACTAAAATGTATGAGTTTGCCTCGATACGACGAAAGGTTCGACGATCGTCCCAGAACCGAGTTCAGAATCCGATCCGCTTTGTGTATAGTGTCGATGTATACCGTAGTAGAGCGTAGAGAGTAGTGTTAATGCACCCCTGGCTAAACGACACCATTCTATTAGGAATAGTCTTATGGGAGCAACAACTTTCTAACTGTGATTGACTATCTGTGCGGTGTGTATGTTACGCATATGTCTTCGTTGATGTATAATATATAATATACAAGTCACAAAATTCTTATTATATATTATATAGGCTGTAATGTTTAATATGCGCTACATATCGCATCTCGCACGTATCATATAACATATAACATCCCTTATCTACTCTAATCGATACGACCGTAACGATATATTACATGTGTGTGCGTGTGTATATATATATATAAATATATAAATAAGTATGCGTGTATGTACATAACGTATTCTGTGTAAATGTCTACATCTGTAAATGTCGTTTCACGCTTCTCTCCCGGCGTTTACCACGGAGCCAGAAACGCCTCCCGCAAAAATCGTGCGTCCGCACGTTTCGGGCTACTCCCTTCGCCCCTATTTATATTTGAGCCACGCGTTCCATCCCCGTCGCCAACCAACCAGCCAACCAACCAAGCCCCCAATTCCCGGCCCATTTCGGTTTTCCATCGGCGTCTTCGTCATCGTCCTCGGGCTTTGTCCATTGTTGGGTACCACCGAAACGCTCGGACGACACGTGCCGTCGTCTCGAGGTTCATCGTTCCTCCCTTTTTCCCGCGGATCGATCACACCGACGGCTTTTCCCCACTAGCGGACTAGAGGACGTCAGCGGAGAAGCGTGTAAGCTGAAATAATAGAAACGCTTGCTCACGGTATATCGATCCTCCCGGAGGGGGCAGCGTCGCGAGTCAGTGCGTATACTCTGATTTACATTCCGCGCTAATTCGTCATATATTTAGGAATTGTTCGTCAATCCCGTGCCGCTGCATTTCGTGAAACGATTTAACGAAGAAGTCGATTCGAACGTGTACGTCGAGACACATGTGTGGTAAAGCCTCGAAGGGTTTATTCGACCTTAAGTGCAATGAGAGTCCTTGCATGTGGTCCTTGAGATGTGGCAAGTAATGTGTTTGACAAGTGTCGATAATTGTGGGATGTTGGTCGATGATTGTCTCAAGTATGTTTTCTCCGAACGGTTTGACGACAATACGAAAACGTGCGCGCATGAGAAATGGCTCGCTTTTTTCTCGAATACGATCGTCAACGTAGACATTCTCCGAATTTCAATTTCCGTATCGTCGTCGAGTCGTACCACCTGTCCCTGGAGATTTTTATTTTTTCCCACCCCCTCTGAAACGAATTTATCCCCGCTAGAGAGTCAACGATCCCCAAAGTTTTGCTCTTTCTTTCGCGCGCGCGCGCCACCGTTTCCCATTTCTCTCTCTCGTTCTCCACACGAAAGCACCGAGAGATCTCGGGCTGAAGAGAAAGCCTAAAGCCGAGCCGGCACGATCCACTTGCAGAGCTTTACGACGCCAGGCGCGAGAAACCCTCGGTTTTAGTGACCTCGCCCGGCTCCCCGGACCTGCATGGCTCTGGTCGCGCCAGGCACATCCGACATCCTACCGGAAACGCGAATGTGGGCGGAAGTCTCCAGGTGAAGCTCGGATTCGATCCGGTTGGGCTGCAATTGATCGTCACTCTGGTCTGTGCGGCTGGACTGGCACCGCGTAGCAACGGTCAGCCCAGGAATCCATACGCCAAAGTCTTTCTGCTTCCGGACAAAAGGTCAGTAGGACGGCTTATCGTTTTCTCGTTATCGTCGAGAAGACTACGCGTATCGTTCGCGTATCCACGATTATTCGCGGCTTTTCTCCCTCCGCTGATCGAGCCCGCGCGGTTTTTCTCGCGCGCACGTGCGCCACCAGTGTACTTTCCAGGTAGTTTACGGAGTCACGAAAAAATCGTTTCAACGAGTGAACCGCAGCGCATCGCGAGTGGAACGGGAAACAAAAATTTGTTTAGCAATCTGGGTCACTGGCAAGCGTCCCAACGACTAACCGGACGTTTACTCGTAATCGTAATACATGCATCGTCATGTTTCTTCTCCGAATTGCCGAATGGAGCGGTTGCTTGTTGAAAAAAAAAGAGGATTTTTACGGCTGCTCATAGACAATTCTTGCCACTGTGAATTGCGGCTCATTCACGGCCGAACAATTTAGGGGAGCCGGTAGTACATTCTTCATTACCCTCTGCACTTTACGTATTTGGAACGAAGCCCAGATGGAGAGGGCGATCGTACGTCAAAATTGACGGTGCGAATACGCGTGTAGTTTTTCGAGTACATGAAGATACCGTTCCAGCGATAGTCGAAGGCGGTACCGACCGCGCGACCTCGAATAAATCATTTTCCAAAGAAGCAGTTGCCACATGCCAAAAGAGACCGGGGAGTGACTATGTAGCAGCGAGTTTGGCCGTGGTGCCAACGCTCGGCGCCTGGCCCCCATTTCCTTTTACTTCTCTACGCGGACTAAGACGATTTTCCAGCCATTTCGAAAAGTGGCACAAACCTCCACTCCAAAGTGGACCCATTAGCTGCGCGAGATTTCGAAAAAGTTGAAAAGCGGAACAGCTCGAAAACTGCGCTACCTCGATGTCCAACTGAAATACTAAAATACTCTTCTCTGTCTGTCTAGCGAAAAGTCTAAGAGACGCACGAAGACCTTGGCGAATACGAACGATCCAAGATGGAACCAGACCTTCGTATACAACGGCGTGAGACGATCGGAATTGAGAAAAAGGGCGCTGGAGATCACAGTGTGGGACTACGGGAGATACGACGCGAACGACTTTCTCGGGGAGGTCGTTCTGGAATTGGCGGTATCGGCATTAGACGAGGAACCGGAGTGGCATCCGCTGATCGCGCACGGAGAACATCGGCACGTTGGGTACAGATCGTTCCTCATGGCTCGCTTACGAGAGCGCGATGTCTACGTGCAGACGCGTAAAGATTAATTTGCACTGTCTGGCATGGGTTGGATTATACAACCATTCGCGCGACAACAATCGTTCTCGTACACAATACACTCGAGTACGAATGTTTCATATTACAATATTTATACGTATTACGCAAGTCTATCGCATAATGATATTAACCATAGGCAAATTACTCGAGCTTGACGTTTTGCGTTGCGTGCACCGCTGCTCTTTATATTCACCTATGAGCTACTCTATTTTTGGAAGAGCCCATATTTACTCGCTGCTATTTACTTACACTCGCTTTTATCCTGCGGCAACGATCACTCTCGATGTTCATCGTTAGTGCTAAACCAATGGAATCTCTACGCTATAGCACCCGATTCAGTGCCCGAATCAGCCACGAGCCGCTGATCCCTTAGATTCTAGCATCTTGGAGCGACCGTATGTTGCACACGAGACGAGCTCTCACCTTTGCAGGTTTACCTTGGTTAGTCGTTCCCAAAAGTAAGTATCTATCACATGCGCAGCACCACACGAAGTAGAGACTCTCGCGGGAAGGACGTTGGTCTGTTCGTTCTTGTTGCATTAAAAGATTTCAATTAATTGCCATTCGGGCCCGGTGTCCGCTCGAGGCCGGTGATTCCATGTTCTCCAAACTTCTTCCCCATAGACGTACACACATATTCGATTCTGCTCGAGGGAGAGAGAGAGAGAAAGGGAGAGAGAGAGGGAGAGAGAGAGAGAGAGAAAGTCAGTATTTAAGAATTTAACGTTTAGATCCTCGCATAAGCGTAGACACTTTGGTCGCACGTATAATGAGTTTTCGCATCGGACGCGCCGATAGATGCCAGATGGTGTAAGTCAGCCTTTAACGCGTTTACCAAGACGCTTCTTTGACGATGCTTCCTCTCGATACTGTAAATCGTAGCGATTCTTGAATCGGTGAACGGTTCGACGAGAGTTCGCGTGCACTTGCGATGTCGAAAATGATCCTTTCGATAGATTGTCGAGAATTGTCGATGTTGTCGATGGAACGGGAGAAAGAAGTTGTTTGTTGAGGCTTCGTGGGCTCGGCGTGCCGACTAATAGAACGTCATATTAATCTCGCAACGTGCAGGCACTATCAGGAGCCCGATGACATGGCGATAACCCCGGTGGATAGTCACCTTAGTCCACCGTCGACGACCTCGAGGTTAAGCGACTCTGACACCTCGGAGTGCGACATCACGGATTGCGACGCATCCAGGGAACAGAGGAGAACAGCCGACGGTGCCAGCATAAGTAGTATCGGCAGTTCCTCCAGGTAAGGTCGTCCCTCAGCATATCGGCGGACCTTGACAGTCTCCGCCCGTCCATGTTCGCAACTCGCGATGGGGCGAAGGAGAGTCGGAGCGAGAGCGAAACTACTTGGAAAAAGTTTCCGAGAGGCTGCGACTCGCGCTCGCCACGGTTATCGAGAGGATCGATTTATAGGGGAGATTTAATTTTACTTACTATTAAAGCACCGGATGCGCTCAGGTGCGGCCTTAGCGAGAGCTTGAAGATGAAAGAAAGTTTAGGATCCACGTTTGCGCTCCAGATTGGATTAAGCGTTTTCTAAGAGCTAGGAGACGATTTCCATCGTTTCTCTTTTACGAGGGGATGATTTCTTTAGGTGGTCTTCTAGATCGCGAGCTGTTTGTGCTTTGTGCTTGTGGATCGTGAACGAAGATAACGAACGGGTTTGATTGTTTCTCAAAGGGCGTGAATGAGGGAACGATGCGCGATTCGTTTAGGCTCGTCATTAGTGGGTCGAATTTGTGCTCCGTTTCATTCTAGCTAGGTCATTCCCTTCGCACTGTCTCCCCTCGAAGAAGTAGAATGTATTTCTGACGCGCTTGTCGTAAAGCAAGAGTGACTTTAAAAGTTTTACTTCTCTAGAAGTCTCCGACGTTCTCGAACCCCCGGTCGATTTTCGTGCAAAAGTTTCCTCCAAGTCTTCTCGATAATTATGAGTTTATTTTAATTAATCGCACTTCGTCGTAAACGCGTGCACGCTGGTGGCTTAAGAGATTCCCGGTCTCGCTCGCTTACGTTGCAGCGTCGCTCTGACGCAAGGCTAACGATCATGTCGGTGGCACACAGTGAGAAAAAGTTAGAGGGTAGGGAATGGAGAGTGGGAGAGAAAGAGACAAAGAGTGTGTGGATATGTGTGTGTGTGTGAGAGAGAGAGAGAGACAGTGTGAAGGGGGTGGCGACAGAGAGAGGAGAGCGAGGCAAGCTATAAAACTGGGCAACAAGCCAATTGACATGCCAGTTGGCCTGCAACCGCCGCTGGCTGCAGAACTCCGCGCTTACGTTCTTCCTCGCTTTAATATTATTATACAATAAGGACTCCAGCTCGTTGCCTTTAAAATTAACCGGTCGTCTCGTTAGATCTACAAACGACTCGTGAACGAATGTGATTCTCCACGAAGTGTTCAGTAACAAGAGACTGCGTGCTGGCTGTGTTAGAAGGGCAACTATTACAATGTAAAGTTTCCTAATAATCGATTCTGGCGATTCAGAGTCCAGTCCATTACAGGAGCTCGGGATTTCGTGCGAGTTTCGTCAAAGCGTCGTTTTGAAAATTTGTGAAAGAGACGATCGAATGTTTCCACTGGAGAAGAGTGACTTTCGCTCGGCATATTTCAGTGTGGTTTCTCGAAAAATGAAGGCGGTCGATTGTGAGTTTAAGGTGTATGCTGTGAGATGATACAAGTGAGATTAATTAGGTGCACGAAGAAATAACGAGATTCAATCGGGTGATCGGTTGGTTCCTGCGATTGCTGCACGCCAAAGGCCCGGAAGGATGATGGAACTCCGCCGAGCATACGGTTATCACGCATTCATCCCAAGGAACGTATAATATTCGCACGTTAATACGTATCTTAAGATCCCCATTCGACGAATTTCTTTTACGACTATTGAGCCAATCTGCGACCAGATCACTTACCTCGAATATCGATCGATCTTAACTCCTCACTATCTTCGGAAACTCTTTTCGCTTCGGTTTTTGGCTCGTGCAACTCGTCGACCCACTTCCTAATACAATCACAGGCTTCCAAGCGGACGGAGAGTGAGTGAGTGAGTGAGTGAGTGAGTGAGTGAGTGAGTGAGTGAGTGAGAGAGAGATAGAGAGAGAGAGAGAGAGAGAGAGAGAGAGAGTGAACGGTAGAACGACGTAGTCTGAAAATCCAGCTTTTCTCGCGAGAGTGCGAAAGTGAATCTTCCGCACGGACGTCTTCTCGCAAGAGATTATTCATTGTCTCGGGCGCGCACCCCGCTCGAAAATCTCCCTCCATTGAGGGCGAGCCTCCATTTAATTCGAAACGATGCCGGAGACTCCCGCGCGTCACGGAGCGCGGTGAATGGAACTGTAGGTCATCCCTGACCGCGATCACCCGAAGGAGGTTGGAGCTGGGCCGCGCGTTTGCGGTGGAAACGTTGGACGGCGGAACGGCGAGAAGCCTCCGGTGAATCTGTAGAAACGATTTGAAATCGCGTGCGCGCATCGGTTAATCCACGGGGGCTGGCCTCAATCTTCGGGCGATCCTCCGTGCGCGCGGGATTCTTTACGCGCCTCTCGCGATAAACGTCGCGCGTTTTTGCGGAAGGAAGTCCGCGCGTACGGATTGATTGAGATGTTCTTTCGCAAAGAGTCGAGGCGGTCGCGCTTAGACGCGCGCGCGTTCTCCCGCATGCTGTGAGAATGGGAAAGGGAAAGGGAGGTGAGGAAGGAGAGTGGACGACGGGCACATATTTAATAACCTTCAATATCGTCTAATAGGATTGTACGAAAGGGTTTCTCACCGAGTACATTAATAAATCCATCGTGGACACGAGCGTGTCGGGCGATCCAGATCGTCATTGGTGCTTTCTTCTTGGCACGCCTTCACGCTGAGATTATTCGTGCGAGTTCCTCCACGGTTAGGATCCAGGCCGGTCGAGAGATCAGGTCGATGTTAGGTGGTGGTGCGTGTTCCCGATAGGATCGACACCAAGAACAATCCCGAGGCTACTACTACTGCTACTACTACATCACATACCGACTAAAACGATACGTTTAAGTTTTATTTTTTTTTCGAACTGGTCGCTTCTTGCACATTGCGTCGACACACCTTGCCCACGATTGACGCCGTCGTACGGCCAACCGTTACCAAACGGGGCCGCCCGACGCAGATTCTCACGTAGTGAGAGACGGAGAGAGAAAGAGAGATTAAAAGAGAGAGGAAGAGTTAAAACGCGAATTCGATGAGACTTTACCAATGAGACATTGCAATGCGACACTCTCGTGTAAACGTTCAAAAAAAAAGAGATCTTTTGCGAGGACAATTCGAGAGAGAATCCCGTAAAGATTCGATGAGATTATTCGCCCGCGGCCCGCGACTATCGCGTGGGCCCGCGTAAGAAAAATCCACCGAGAGCCGTGAATTGATTTTGGTTTTTAATCGTGTGCTTTGTCATTTATTTTTTAGGTTTCATAATATGCCGTCAAATTATAAGCGGTACGGCCACTTTTTACAATTTCTATACTACTTATATTATTATATATTATACATACTTTCTTAATACTTCCTCTATCACGTATGATTACCCATCACCCTCCACCACCCCACTCCTCCACGCAGTTTCACCACCTTAACTTGCATCCCCCTCACCTTGCTAGGTCTATTAGCGTTTGCGCGTAGAACAGCCGTCAGTCATGTTGCAATTCGAGTAGATTGAGAGAGAGGGTGTGCGAGTGTGGGACAGAGAGAGTGAGAGGGACGTGACGAAGGGACTCGCACTGTGACGATTATATACATATGTATACATAAACCCGGCCGAGATTTCTCTCTGACTGCGAGCACGAAAGATTTGTGGCAGTCGCTGGGGAACACGAGTACCTTGCACGTTGCGAGAGATTCTCTCGTAATTTCCGACGAGCGTGTAGACGACGAAAGACGATGCGAAAGAGATAGTTGGATCGACCAGAGATAACGCTATGGAGGACGAGTGCTACCTCGCGAGCGCCACCGTCATTCCCTGGGAGATTCGTTTCCGCATGAGATTCCCCGGCTTGAATGAAGCCAGTCGTCCATATTGAACGCTTCGTCCGATATAAAATTTTTCGGATCATATTTCTATTGGTTCTTCTTTTCTTTATCTTCTGTTTCTTCTTACTTCTTCTTAGTTTCCATAACACGTCCCGGATTACTTCCGAGGGAGATTTTAGTTTGGCCACGAATTATTCTGCACGTAACTTTCAACATCCCTTTTGCAAATTTGCATTGCCGATAGTAACGTAGAAAGTTCCCCGTGATATATATCCCTCGAGTAACTGGGCGCTCGCGATCGGCATGTCGCCATTGGCAAGTAGGCACTTTAGACGTCATCCTGTCATCGCTTCTTGCATATTACGCATATCCAGTACGTAAGTTGGAAAGTCTTAGAACGCGAGAGGTGGACATGGCTTCTAGAATGCTTAGTTAAATCGTGGGGATGCGATCGGCCGTGGTGGAATGGCGCCCGATCTGCAATCGGGTTCGCTCCAATTCGGTGTTGCTCCCGACGACGACGACGACGACGGCGTCGACGCGACGGCCAGCGGGTAAATTTTGGGCGCCGTCCAGTTCGCGGGATCGGGAGCACCGCGCCATCGTCCTCGTTGCCAAGGATTCGAAGGAACGCGGGCTGGCCAGGATGACTCGCGGAGTTTCATTTCTACTCCGAGTGGATCGATCATCGTTGTTTAAAGTGTATCCTGACTTGGCGCTCCCATCAGATCGCGAACTTCGCGTCTGCAATCCTTTTGTGTTCGTGACGACGTTCGTCTTGGTTCTCTCGAGAACGATTCTTGGCAACGGGGAACTCGTTGAAATTGAGAGAACCTCCCGAGAGAGGGCACGGAAGGGAAAAGGGGGTTCGACTGGGCAGATCGGCGCGCAGGACGCGAGACTCGCTCTCGACGAGAATTCTCGACGTCCGAATTATTCGCCACCCCGGCCGGCGTGCATCTTTGAATTTAGCGCGAGATCACAGCACTCGCCTCATTTAGCATGTAAGCCACACGGCGTTCACTAATAGATGAAAAAAAATCAATGCATGCTGGAGCAGCCACTATTCCAGCCCACCACCGGAGAGGGAGATATTCGTGGACGGTGAACATCGGAGTCGGAGGGACATGTCGCCACAAGGACGAAAGAGAGCAGCCCTTATGATCTCGCGCGATCAGCCCGCCTCCATTTCCGGTTACCAACCGTATCGTAAGGTAAGCGTAAGGAGCGCGTCTCCGTACTGTTCTCGAAAACATTCTACGTCCATTGTGTGGCCCCCGTCGTCCTCGAGATCGAATGTAACGAAAGCCGAGAAACTAGGCAGAATGTTAGGCATTCTTTTCTTTCTACGTATCAGCCGATTCGTTTCTGTTCTTCCACCAAGGGAGAAAGATCGCCGTCGTCGAGATCTTTCACATTACCCAGGACGACAGTTTGGCGACGATAAATTTGATTTCGCTTTTACAGACCCCACGAATCCGTAGATCCGAGTCTGCGTTCTAAAGTCGTTTAAATTCATTTGACGCCGAATGACGCGTCGGTCGATCTACGTAGACTCCCGAGAATTGGGAAAAATTCTTGCTTAATGCTTGTAATTTATAGGAGGACCTCCACCGTGGCATGTTGGGCCACAGATCTCACAGTGCGGCGCCCATGGACTCCCCGAGCGTTCGGTACCGCGGAAGGTCCCAGAGTCCCACTGGTCATCGTTCCTTGTCTCCTCCTGAACACAGATCTATGCCTTATTCTCACGGTTACGTGTCCACGAGGTAAGAGCTGCCAATCGAAAATACCTATGAAATCGTTTCTACTTACATCGAGTAGTTCCACCTCCTTTACAATATACGTAGCAAAATAATTTTGGATAAACGTCAGTCTCCCTTAATTGGCCCACATTTAGATTTGGTTCAAGGTCAGCGACGGCAACTCCCACCGGCTCGCCGAAGAAAAGGCAGCTGCCTCAGATCCCAGCAGCCCTGAAAGAGAGAGTAACGCAGGATTTGGAAGAACGCGCGAGGTTTATGAGGCATCGTAATAGGCAGGTCCACACTACGTATAGGAGTACAGGTATGGGGGGTGAGTCTTAATTGATCGGTGATTTATTAAGAAAAGTCAATGGCCAACCGGTTCTAATATTCTGCGATTCTTTTTTGTAGGATGGGAGAGACACTACAGTGGCCTTTCGGACTCCGATCTTCCCTCGATCGGTCACGATCCATTGTCCATGCCGCACAGCCATGCCCACAGAATGCACAGGCCTCGAAGAGGTCATTTAAGTCCCGACAAGGATGTGCTCGGCGATCTTGGGGACTCCGATATGGAGAGTATAGCTTCCGTGACGAGCAGTGCCTTCAGTACGCAGTCGGAACGTCCGCGTGGATCCAGGGGACTAATGTGAGTATAGTTTAGTGATCATATTAATATCGTATCATCGGGGCAATTGCTTTAGGTTGCCAATAATCAGTGTACAAAGCAAAAGGAAATTCCATAGTCATGAAAGTGTCCCCTTGAGGAGGAGGAACCCCGTTCTGTTAGATACGCGAATCGTCGGTTTCAAATCTCTTAATTATTTCCAAGGGAAATTTGTTTTCTGTAGCTTCGTGCGCGTTCTACGTTGATCTATGTGCTCTTCCGGGTTCGTCCTCTTCCTGGGAATAATCCCTGAATTAAATGGACATTGTCAATTTGAAATGACACCCCGTAGATGCACCCTTTAATTCCCGCTTGCTCGATAGGTACCTAGATCCCGTTACGCGTTCTACTTTCGAGGAGTCTCTTAGTCACTAGTCTGCACATCCTATGCACCGTGTCAATGTCCATTTAATAGTGTCCCATTCTAAAAAAAAAAAGCAGGGATTAGTGCGTGGCGTTGGTCGAACGGCTAGGTATCCACGTTTAATAACCACACGATTGGAAAGACTAACACGTCGCGCGGCACGTTCTCTCTTTTTATCGCTCTCCTTCCGATATCCTTCGCTCCTTCTCCCTTCAATTCGTTTCGACCAGTTCTTTTTTCAACGTGCCAGCGCTTTACCGTTGGCACGATCTTACGTCCACTTTTCTTTCTATGCTTTAAAATATTCCTACATTCATTTATATATTTGCTCCGAGTTGTTCCTATTCTTTTCTTTCGTTTCTATTGTCCTGAATTTTCTTCGTTTTTTTTTATCCTCCACCGAGCCTTCTTACCCCGTTCGTCCCTCCTCCTTTCTATTCCTTCCTATTCCATCCTATTCCTTCCCTCTCCCACCTTTCTGTCGCTTTCTCGCTTCTTCCATATTTATCTTTCTTTCTCTCTATCACTCGATCTCGAATCGTGTACCGCGCAATTGCTTCTCTCTCTACTTTCGGCGAGTGAGCGGAGGGGTTCTCAGGGTAATGCTCCACTGAAGCCTGAAACTCGTTCGATCGATCGCGAACGCGCAATTTTGATTAGTGTCTTTTTGAAAAGTATCGAAAAAAGAAAAAGAAAAAAGAGAATATAAAAATCAGAAGAATGGGCCTCACATCTCGTAATGTGTTTAACCGCAGGAGCGCTAAAAACTCTATATGAAAAACATTGTTTGCAGACCGACAGTTAAAAACGTTTTAATACCCGGTGTCATATCCCCCATGCCCCCGCCCCCTAGGCGCAATAGGCGCAGGCACAGACTTAGGGTACCCTGCAGCGAATGTCACTGCCCGAACAACAATCCCACCAAGCCCAGAAGCAACAACCCCGGCAAGCACAATCCCACCCCGCATCCCCTCGTACGGAGCAAGTCCGCAGTGGTGCGCTCATTGTATAGAAAGATGCGTACGCCCTTCACAAGGTCGCAGACCGTCGACGAGAACATGTTGAGATATTATAGCCCGGAGACGAGCGAGTACACCGTCTCCGAGGGCTTTATGCTCAAGCCTGAGGAGCTGACGGGTAGCTCGAGAAATCGAATACCGGAGATATACGTCGAGGATTGCCTCCAGGTCGACTTCAACGATCGCCTCGTCGAGAAGTTTCGCTCGAGCTCCTCTTACTCCTCGGCCTATCCCGGCGAATCCGGAAGCCGTAGGCGCTCGCGTAGCTGGCAGGATCGCTCGGGCTTGAGGAGCGCGACAAGGTCGCAAGGAACCTCCAGCAACGTAACCAACGCCGCCTCCCTCGCCAACGTCGGATCCGCTCAACGGAAGATCCTAACCGGTCGCTTTGTACTCGACGATCTCGACATACGAAACGATATTAGGAACGTAGACGTTAGCTCGCGTCCGCGTAGGTCTTTTTTATTTTCCAAGGCTAGAAGCTTCGATTACGACGTAGTGCACGATACATTCGGCGATCGTTTCGGTAATAGGTTAGACGACAACGGACTACTATCGCGACGGGCCAAGAGTTTCGAGTACGAGACCCTACCCAGCAACATATTCAGCGATGACAGTCTCAGGACGGCGAGGAGGAAGCTCAAGAGAAATCTGTCTCTCAGCGACTCCGGCTACGGCGATAAGATACCCGCCCTAGGCGATAGGAGCAAGTCCTACTACGACTCGAACGGCGACGACAAGCTGACGGGTAGCCTGCTCAAGAGAGAACCCAATTATGATTATCTCGTGAATGCCGATCTCTCCAAGTCCTTCTACGGATACGACTCGGAGTTCAGTGGGGGCGAGACTGAGATATACCTGCCCACTGGATTCGATAAGAGAGCCAGGGACACCGTCATAACCACCAAGGACTATCGATCCTACGGCGATCCGTTCTCACTCAAGATCGGCCTGAGCAGGGAGGACACCAGCAAGAGGAAGTACATGGAAACCGGCTACCAGGAACATGAGAGTACCTACGGCGCCGAAAGGTTCTCCGAGAAGAGGACCAAGAACTTCGACAGCGATCTGTGCGACTCCGGGAACGAGCACATCTACTGCAGCATCGACGAGACCCTCTCGCCCACCGACAGTTACGATCACGAGAACGTGGGCTTGGCAGCTAGGAGAATTCGCGCGAGTAGGAGCGACGAGGCTTACGAGACGGACGAGGGCCCGCTGATTCGACGCGGTACCAAGCGCACCGACACCTACGCCGACTACGAGGACTACGACGACTGGGAGCTGAGGTACGACGACGACTACGTGGACCGAGGTGGCAAGGTTCCGGACTACGATCGTGACCGGTACTACGAGAACGAGGACGTAGCGAGAACCGACACCGTCTACGACGGCGACTACCTTCTCGATCGAAGGATCGGCTCGCGCAGAAAGAGGAACGCACAATTCGACGTGGACTCCGTGGTGGATCCTCTGATGAGCGACGAGTACTCGAGTTATCGGGACACCGACGCGTACGACTACTCGTCCGGCTACGAGGACTCAGCTTCGTCTCGGAGGCGCAGGAGGAGGAGCAGGGGTAGCTTACGAGAGCCGAGCACGGTCGAATACGAGAACGTGAGATCGTACGACGATCGATTGGGCCCGGGCTCGTCGTTGAAAGATTCTCTGGTGGTGCCCAGCTTCGCCGACAGCAAGCGGATGATGCTCCAGCGCGCCGAGTCCACGCCGGTCTTGCACTCGGACGAGGATCTCGGCTCGATCGATCGCGCCAAGAGGATGTATCGTCGTCGAAGGAACAGCAGCTGTCCCGAGGCCAGAGAGTTCCGCTCGTACGACGACCTGCGCCGAAAGGAGGACGAGCGAGTGTCGAGCTTCGTCCTGGACTCCGACGAGGAGTTCGGTTCCGTGGAGACTGTCGTCGGCGCGGATTACTTCCGGCGTAAGAACACGAACGAGGGGAGCGGGCGCGATACACGATCTAGATCGGATTACTTGGAGCCGGTAGGAGACCGCGATAGCTACGTGGACACGAGGTACGAGTACTCGGACTATTCCGCGCGTGATTATCCAGAGATGGTTAGGTCGGGATCGCTGCGCTCGTCCCACGAGGTACGGTATTCACGGGTTAGGCGCAAGAGTAGTTGCCCGGAGTGTCGGGAGTTAGCTGTAGCCGGTGAGTTAGGTAGGTCGGGCTCGTTGTCGCGTAAGGGCGACGAGAGGAGGTCGTCGGCGGAGGGTAGGTCGAGGTATCGTAGGCGGAACAGCAGCTGCCCGGAGGCTAGGGATATGGAGCTGCTCGAGAGGAGGCATCAGCAGCAGCGCCAACACCATCAGCAACATCATCCTCCGCAGCACTCTCAGCGACACACGAAGGATCAACCGTACTATCGGGACCAGGAGGATCAACAACGGTACAGGGAGTCGCAGCAGCCCGCTGATCGCCGACAGTCCGGTGGCTTGCATCGGCAACAGTATCCAATACCGCATCAGCAACAGCAACAGGGTAGTAAGAGGAACGTGGCGATCAGCGACACCCTCGAGTACTACGAGTACTCGATGGAGAGCGAGAGCCAGTGCAGCGAGAACTGCGGATTTGGCCCGTGCGATCCGCGTAGGCCCCGTAACCGAGCACCCCGCCCCGGTAACGCTAATTCAAGTCTCTTTGATTCCCAAACCGCTACCTCCGACACTGCTAAAAACTACCACCCACGGGCCGTCGATCACCACGAAAACCCACGAAACACGAAAACCACGCCGACGTACGCGCGCGACAACGACAATGTCACCGATAACGTCCCGCCCTCTTCTTCTTCGTCGCCGCCGCCGCCGCCGCCGCCGCCGCCGCCGTCGTCGTCGTCCACGTCGTCGTCGATGCGCCGACAATCGCGGAAAAAACCCGTCCACGACGGCGACGTCGACGGCGTCGTCGATCGACGCGATGAACGTCGCGACGATGACGTACGGGATCGCCGCTCGTCATCCATGCCCGAAAGCAGCGAGTACACCGGCCAGTCGGGCTCCTACGAAAAGACATCCTCCTCCAGGCATCAGGTCACCGACAACGGCCACGACGATCACGAGAAAAGGGGCCAATTTGCTAGGAGCCTCAGCAGTGCCGACGTGCCGCCCGACGAGAAGGCTGGTGAGTCTTGCGAATCTCCAAGAGAGCAATTCGGAGATTATTGCTCGTCGGTATTTATCGATTACGAGTTTACCGTAGCAGGAGTGAGCAGGGTTCGTTAGAAATCCGATCTTCCAAATTCATTTCCCGATGGGATCAGTTCTTGTTTACGTGGCACTTCTTGCGTTGTGAAATAATCATTCGTTAATTTGGAACGATAGCTTTAGCTTTACGGAAGATCTACGAATTACGGCGCACGATTGGTCTATCTACATCTTGGTAACGAGTACGCATTTGTAGCGAGGCTCTTTCCTTTCGCAGACGGCAGTTTAAGTGACACAGCGGTCGGTTTGCACGTCGAGGATGCATCGAGGAGGGGCCGTAAGAGCTCGCCAGGAAGTAAGAGCGGAAGCGGCAGCAGCAGCGGCGGCGGAAGTGCCGTGCAGTATCAAACGGGCCTGGGGAAGAAGAGTAACAGCACGAGCCAGCTGTCTGCGACAGGTAACACATCGTCACACTGGCAGTTTCTATTAATTTTACGTGTTTCTCTCTCGTCGTATACATTATACGTTTAGAACTCTATCGCGTGCTCGTGCGTAGTCAAGAGAGTTGAGTTTGGCGCGAGTAATCGACGAATCGAGAAGGCCATGAATTTTCATCGCACGATTATTTGCTAATCGATATTCGAAGACGATAATACACCGAAGCATTCTTACATTTTGTCGCCAGATTGTCTTTATACAGTTGTTAGATATCGACCTCTTTCCACACGTTCTCTCTGTACTCTTTCATTGATCTTTTTGTCATATTTATCTAAATATTAATCGTGATAGGAGACCGTAGCTACATAGAGTTAGTTTAGGATCATTAGAATATTAGAGAGATGTAGACACGTTCCCGTGTCCCCGACCTTCTTGATTTTCTCGAAAGCTGGGTAGATTCGTGTAGCGGCCACCCACGCTCTATATTTTACCTTCTTCACGTAACGAACGATAGAGCAGTCAATTGTGCACAATCTTTAGGTTCCTCGTTTCACGTTCGATTTATTTATTTCACTCACGTTACCTGGGACACATCGATTCATGCGTAGTACATGAAAACCTGACGTTTATCTTCAGCCCATGCATGAACTTGTGCAGTTTCGATTGAATCAAAGGAAGAGGTCACGGAAACGATCCCTTAGAGACGGTGTGCTCTCGTTATGCATACATTAATATCAGTCGAGATTGGAAAGTGCTCGAAATTAATCACAACTGTTACACGATTTCTACATTGGTGGATTGTGTATCACTCGGACGATCCTATTCAATGGTTCGAGAAATTCCTAAAATGTCTTCGAACCGTGGGACTTCCTCGAAGAATCAATTTCTCCCACTGCTCGTAAATTCCGTACCAAGAGCACACCGCGGAGGTGCAAAAAAACCCAGTAAGCGGGCCGATGTGTACATTCTAATTGTATTCTTGTTTTATCCGCCATCCCTCCTCATCTCTATCCGCCTTCTCTTCGACATGAACACACTCACACTTTACTTCTACCGACCAACCATCTCTCGACGCTGGGGGATCTTTCACGTCATCGAATCTGCACCCACCTGCACGATTTTTCATCGTGGTGTGGCCGATCGTCGATCTCGCGATCGTGCCATGGAACGAACACTCGATACGGATCACCGATCGATCGCTGGACCGATCGCGACTACCACCACCACCACCACCACCACCACCAATACTGCTACCACTACTACTACTACTACTACTACTACCACCACTACCACTACTACTACTATTGCCACGACCACAACCACCATCACCAACCACTACCACTGCTACTAATGCAAAAACTCTAACCGAACATTATTCTCACCGATTGGAAAAAAAAAACAAACCAAACGAAAACTGATACTAATCTGTATAATTACACCATCACTGCCACCACCGTCACGTATACAACGGTAACAAAAATATTTGCCACTGTCACCCAACGTCTACTACAATTACTACTACTACCACTGCTACAACACCGAAATAAATCGTATCACGTCACGCAAAAAAACCATAACATACCACGTGCGTCTGTTGGTGGTACATGCGTGGGCGAGGAAGGACGGAAACGGCGGCTGGGATTCGGGAAGAAGGGGAAGTCCTCCTTTACAGTTCACAGGAGCGAGGAAGTCCTGCCGGAGGATACTACCAGCGGGAGGAGCGGAAGGCAACCGAGCTCCGCGAGCAGTGACGGCGAGGGTAGCGGAGACGGGGACAGGTCCGAGCAAAATTCCCCAATAAAACTCTCCCTTTCTGCCCGCACTTTATCTTTCTTCTAGTTACTTTCTTTCGTCTCAGCTTTATCGCGCGGGAGCGACCACGTGGATGCGATTTCGTTCCACTGAAACTCGCATATCTGTATCGAGGACGAAGCGATTAATCCATAGATTAATCCGTAGAATTGTCCACGGACCAGAAACTAGACTCGGGATATATATTTCGTTTTGTCTTACGTTTCATGCTAATTTTTTTATCCTTTTTTTTTTCTTAACAGATGTTAGCAGAAAGGGAGTCATCCACGTTCCAGAAAAATACGTTTAGCCAATTTCACAGTTATTGGGTCTACTAATGTTTCTCTGTCCCTTTTCTTATATTACATTTGTCCTCGAGCGTGTGTAACTTCGGTTCGATTCCTTAGCTGGACCGAGCCTTCGACGAAATGTGAGTACGATATGCTTGAAGGAGTAGTTCGAGGCAAGAAAACTGAAGATGAATATATCATGAACGACAGAAAAAAAGATGAAAAGAAAAAGAAACGAACACCAATGAGAAACAACAACGAAACACACAGCACACCACTAACTTAGAGGCCGTGCTTTAGACGGAGTCGTGTTGAGGACTCGTGATTACCATTGATAAATATTTCCTTTGAGTATTTTAGCAGGCGTGCCCTTGCAAAAATCAACGTTGTTGGTAGAGAGACAGAGGGAGGGAGAGAGAGAGAGAGAGAGAGCGAGAGAGAGAGAAAGAGAGAGAGAGAAAGAGAGAGAGAGAGAAGGATCCCTCGACGGTTGGAGTCAAGGTTTAAAGAACGTTTCGTTCCCTTTGAGAACGATCAAAGGAAATATTTTAAGCATTTGCACGTCCTCTGGCGGATAATCACGAGGCTGAACTCTGCGCTCTATGACTCTCATTAAAATAGATGGTAGAGCCTATTTCTTGGTAGCACTGATATACGTTCTTTCTAGAAAGGCGTTTGCACGAATTTCCTGAGTTGCACCGTTCGGCGGCCTTGCCCGATTATGCTCCTGGCCACGAGAAATTAAAGAAAAAGAAAAAGAGAGACACATGAAAAAATTAAAGAGGTGCGGGGGTCTCGGTGTATCAGGAAATTCACGGTCTTGTTGCACAACGGGTTAGTGCCGACGTTCCTCTTTTTCTTCCGTTTCCTTATGATTCTAGAATAGTATCGGGGTGCGCGAAGGGTCTCGTCAAAGTCACGTTAGAATTTTTCTTTTTGATTTCCTTTATCGTACAGCTTTGAGACTTACCGTTAGACCAATCATTTGTGGTCAGCTTAGAATGCTCGACGACAGTTGTTCGAGATTCGTTTGATGGTAGGTAAGTTGACCACTTGTCTCACGTTATCAATTCCTTTTTAGAAGCCGCCTATTGATTCGTGCTTCGAGTGAGCGTGCGCTATCCTCGGCTTCTCATTTTACTTTGTATACTGTATGTATTCAACCATTGCAGTGTCCTATATGCGCATAATTCATAGTTCGGTATGTTTTACGATCCGTTGATCGAGAGTTTATTCGATGTTGCATATACGAGATTTGGCTCGAATTTGGATTACTCCTTGCGTTTATGTTCGAGGAATTGCACTCTTTCGTTTAGGAATTAGCGGTGGACGTGAAACTCGAATAGGTACGAGATAAACGAGATTTGCAAGTATTTATATTATATGAGCGTGGTGTATTAATTGAAATGTGCGCCTTCTCCTCGAATACATGAGGTGTTCCACTTCGCAGGAGTCTCACTCGATACAACGTATAACATGACTTTATTCAATTAGCATATATTTTACTATCTTTGTACATACTCTAATTTGTATATTATTTAATGTCTTTGTGTTACTTTACGTTCCACACGTCAATTTTCACGTTCACTCACTGTACATACACGCGCAATGTAAATACGTCGTTAACTCGAATTCATATAATATAAATCGTTGTAAATATTTAAACACGACAAATTGTCGATATTCGATATTGTGCACCTGCTTGTGTGTCCCGGTCAGATCAATTCTCCACCTTGGTATAGAGCTCTAATCCACTGCGAGATTAGAATTGAATTACTCGATACGTACACGCAAGGCGCGAGTCCGGCATTGTACATTGGACGATATGCTTAGTTGTAGACGCAATGAACCGATAAAGGGTTGTGCATACACGCTACTTAACGATTTTTATCGATCATTGGGTAGCAGCAGTTTGATTTTTGCGTAGGAGAAGGCGCGTACGTCTGTGTGTAATAGCGAAGCAACAAATAGCCTCCTCTCAATATCGTACCTCCATGCTTATGTTTTGCCCGCTCTCGTAATTTCGGGGATACTTACATAGGTATAATTGGGCCACCACACGTCACCGTATCCTCCATTACGCCATCACCGATTACCACTTTTCCAGATTCGATTCTTCCCCTCACCTTTGGCAAATTTTCTAAAAAGAACAAAAGAAGACCATCCACCGTTCTTTACAGTTAAACCTTACCTCGTCGCTTCTTACAGATCTCAATTGAAATCGGTATCACACACTCATCACATTTATCGTACGCCATCGACATTTGACTCACCCGTGCGAAATCTTGTACATATACATCTTGTACTTCAACCCCTCCTCGTTGTATGATTATACAGCACTGTTGTTCCTCCCGAGACCACAGGAGGACTTGGAGAGAGTCTATCCGTCCGGAAGAGGGAGAGAGGGTAAAAGGAAGGGGGGGAGTATTCAAAGAATAAAAAAAATAAAAAAAAAAATAATGAAAGGAAGAAAACGGGCCACGGTCTAATACGACGCGCGCGAGTGAAGCCGAGAGAGAGAGAGGGAGAGAGAGAGAAAGAGAGAGAGAGATCGAGCAAAGGAGCTTTCTCTTGCCTCGAGTGTCGCGGGTGAGGTGAGAAAGCAAAGAATGAGAGGGAAGAAGACATCGGGGGAGGATCGTCGTCGAAAGGCAGGCAGGCCGGACGAAACGTGATGAGATAAGATGAGATTGAGATGAGATGAGACGGGACACGGTCGTCACAATATGAGAGCTTTTATAGTTTAGCGGTCTATTTCTTGTTTGGTTTACAACGCAGAGTGCGGTGGTCTCGGCGGGATGCTAAGCGTCGGCGTGGGCGCACTCGGTGCGGAAGCACGTAGCGGTGCCAGTTTAGGGAATCGGAAGCGCAACAGCACGCCTAGCAGCATACAACGATCCGAGGAGATCGTGCCGATCTATCAGCGCTTTGACGCCGGCAAACAGGGTGGATCCGCCGCCAGCGACACCGCCGGGAGTCTCAACTCGATCTCTAGTTCCGAAGGAAGCTCGTAAGTAGTGGCCCCCATCCTGTGGCGACTGATTCTGCAAAAAACGGATTATATATATTATATATATTTATAAATATATATATACCGCGCGTTGACTCCTCACTGCCTCTCTCTCTCTCTCTCTTTCTCTCTATCTATCTCTATCTCTATCTATCTATCTATCTATCTATCTGTCTGTCTGTCTGTCTGTCTATCTGTCTGTCTGTCTGTCTTTATGATTCTCCCCTTGCACTCATTTACTTTCGTGACATTCCTTTTCCGCGTTTCAATCGTTTCATCTTTCTTTCCACTTGGTCCAGGGAGAGCCGTCGACGTGGACACGCGCTTGATTGCATATCGGGATATTTTCTTTTCGAAACGTTTGTTGTTTTTTTCGCTTCTCTCTCTCTCTCTCTCTCTCTCTCTCTCCGTTTTCACCATTTTTCTTTCTCTTCTGGCATAGAGGAATGATTGTGGAAATAGTTGCACCGTTCTTCTCCTTCCAGAAGTAGAGAAAGTCAGTGCCTCAGCTCATCGTTTTTGTTAATGTCTCTTTTTCCATTCGCATATTTCCTACTTTGCTCGACGAAGTGGAAAAGTCATCGTGTTCGCGGTTACCACACTCTTTGCCCGCTTTCTTTCTATCCCTCTATCTCTCTCTGTCTCTCTATCTATCTCTGTCACTCACTGTCTCTCTCACATTGGAAATGTAAGTGTGTTCGTAAAGACGTGTGTTATATCATTCATTGTCGGTGTTTGTCGTCGTTTTGGCTTACTGCTTGGCTGCAACTGATCGTATTATATTATTATTATTATTCTGATAATTATGATTACTATGATTATTATCATTTCTATGATTATTATGATTATTATGATGATTATTATTATTACTATTACTATTACTATTACTATTACTGCTATTACTATTATTATTATTATTATTATTATTATTGTTGTTGTTGTTGTTGTTGTTATTATTATTATTATTATTATTATTATTATTATTATTATTATTATCATGATTATTATTATTCTTATTACCGCATTATCACCTCCAACAGCACCGTTGTACATATGAACACGCACCCTTTATTATGTATACATATGTACCGTGTATGCATATTATACATATCTCTGTGTGTATGTATACGTACGTGTACGTGTTCTACGATTTACCATATATATATATATATATATGTATTTACAGATACAATGTATGTAAGATTTGTTCAACGAACCACGCAACTGTCACTAACGATACGCGTAAAATTCCTTTTCCCCTACGCACATCGCGACGTTCGGAAAATTTTGAAGAAACGCGTAGGATGTGAGAATTCCACTGTTCACTCGTATGTGCAAAGAAATACAGAAAAGAGACTCGTAGCATAATGTTTCGTTGAATGTGAGCCCACGTGAATGAAAATCGACGTTTCGTGTAAAACTATCGTAGAGGAGATGAATGTGTGTACCTGATATGTACTTACTTGTTCTTCGAGCGTGTTACTTCGGCAAACCAATCGTTTCATAAGTGAACCGCCCGGGAGAAAATCATAATGGACAGCTTAATGGCCAAGTCGATTTTGTGTTTCCGCCGTATGATCGGTTTGCCGAACGGAAGGGGATTGCAGCAGGAAAAGTTATTGTGTAACGCATTCTTTCATTCGTTCCTCTCTATTTGTATTTCTGTTTTTCCGTTCCGTTGATTCGACACCCGTCTCACACACCCCCCAGTATGTAACCGGCACGATGTTTATGCCACATGTGAAGTATGAAAAAAAATCGATGGACCCAGTAATCTTCACTTCGTAATATTATAATTTAAGATATTGTCTATTGATTGCTCTCTGTGTTGCGACCGGTCGTCGAAATTTCGGCGGTCCCAGATTTAATTTTTGATGTATTATATATGCAGAGTCTGCGACAGGCGCCTACTAAATAAGCCCCTTGTCAAGATCGATCGTTTACCTTATCCTCATTGTTTAGGTGTCATTGTATGTGATATCGCTTCGAATTCATGGGCGTGTAGGGAAGTGACCGATTTTCTAATCATTAGCGATAATTCTTTAAGTGTTGTCAACGACGACATAGACTGCCAGAGGGAAAGGTAATGTCCTCCCCTCCCCCCTCCCCCGAGAGTAAGTGACCAAATTTTTCGTTTATTTATATCGATATGCTATCTTTTAGCGAAGCATGTTAACGAAGTAGGACGGCTAGCGAATAGTGACGACGATGGCGATCTACGGCAGGCTTTGACGGATCGCGTGACAGAGAAACAAACAAGAAGGAGAGAGATAAATTAGATTTAGTAAATTGAACGAAGTAAAATCAATCCTGCCAGTTCGTCGCCGTCGTTCGTCCATTCGAATACGACGATACTTGAGCGTAGAATTGATTTGCATGCGAGTTTTAACAGCCTGGTATGTCTTTATGAATTTTACTCTTTTACGATCTTCTATATGTACATATTTGTTATATTTACTCACTACACTCTACACTACACTTTCAGCGAGAATATCTTCTTGCCTCCTGAACTGAATGAGGTGTACGTTCTATCTTTCTGAAAAGACTTTCGTCGAAGGCTTGACGAAGAAAACGTGCATCGCTCCCGCGAGATAACGCGCTCCTTTTTGAATTTGATTTTTAAACGAATTTAGTCCCGCCTCTCGTGTTCACCGCGTCGCGCGTCTTCGACGATTCTTTGCGAACCCTATTCTCGTTGTCTCGCGTATATACAGGGTGTTTGACATAAGATGTCCAACCCGAAAGTTGGAGATAGATTGGGTAAAACCGAGAAGAAAAGTCATATACCGTAATGCAAAATTCGCAACAGTCATCGAGATATTAATAAAAATGCGTGAGCCAATGAGCGGAGTCGGTGAACGGCGATGGACAGGTAGGGCAAGCGCGCCTCTTGTCTATCGCGCTTGCCACTCGCCGCGCGCCTCTTGTCTACCGCGCTTGCCTCTCACCGCGCGCCTCTTGTCAATCGCCGTTCACCGACTCCGCTCATTGGCTCACGCGTTTTTATTAATATCTCGATAACTATTGCGAATTTTGCATTATGGTATATGATTTTTCTCCTTGGTTTTACCCAATCTATCTCCAACTTTCGGGTTGGACATCTTATGTCAAACACCCTGTATACAGGGTGTCCCTGACCGATCGACGCGGAACAAGAGGAGACATGAGCGGCTTCCGCTGAACATAAAAGTCCTGTACCGTTTTCCGATAAACGCAATAGTTTTCGAGTTATTAATTGTTAAAGATCAAAGGAAAGAGCGTCCGCCAAAATAGCAGCGGGGGGAGCGCTGGAGCCTCTGCGAGCTGTAGGACGGATCAGTTTACCTACAAACAAATGCGGGACGCGGTGAGGGGAAGAATAAGACGTCGCTGCACGGCCGTGTTCTTTTGCGTTATTCTCATAGACTTATACTCATAGACCGCGCATTCTGTGAGAAGCGTTGAAGACAACATGATACGAGAGAGCAATACTGGGAGTGAGCCTGTCTCTGTCTAACTGGAACGTTGGTGGGGGGAATAACGAAAAAAGGAGAAGAGCAACGTTTAAACGCGAGTATACGTTGAAATGTTTAGACGCGTAAACGTATGCTCTTCTCCTGTTTTCTTTATTCCCCCCACCAACGCTCCAGTTAGACAGAGACAGGCTCACTCCCAGTATTGCTCTCTCTTATCATGTTGTCTTCAACGCTTCTCACAGAATGCGCGGTCTATGAGTATAAGTCTATGGTTATTCTTCCCCTTACCGCGTTCCGCATTTGTTCGTAGGCAAACTGGGCCGTCCTACAGCCATAGACTTATACTCATAGACCGCGCATTCTGTGAGAAGCGTTGAAGACACCATGATACGAGAGAGCAATACTGGGAGTGAGCCTGTCTCTGTCTAACTGGAGCGTTGGTGGGGGGAATAAGGAAAACAGGAGAAGAGCATACGTTTACGCGTCTAAACATTTAAACGTATACTCGCGTTTAAACGTTGCTCTTCTCCTTTTTTCCTTATTCCCCCCACCAACGCTCCAGTTAGACAGACAGGCTCACTCCCAGTATTGCTCTCTCGTATCATGTTGTCTTCAACGCTTTTCACAGAATGCGCGGTCTATGAGTATAAGTCTATGCCTACAGCTAGCAGTGGCTCCAGCGCTTCTCCCGCTGCCATTTTGGCTGACACCTTTTCCTTTGATCTTTAACCCCTTGGGTACATTTGACGTCTGAGACACGTCATTCACTTTTTTCCCCTAGGAGCGGATGACGTGTCTAAGACGTCAAACCAAAAATTATATCCGTTCCACATGCAAATATTTTCTCAAATAAATCCGTACCCAAGGGGTTAACAATTAATAACTCGAAAACTATTGCGTTTATCGGAAAACGGTACAGGACTTTTATGTTCAGCGGAAGCCGCTCTATGTCTCCTCTTCTTCCGCGTCGATCGGTCAGGGACACCCTGTATAAAGTTGAGCGGTAAGAAAAGATTGAACTCGATTCGTTGGACGAAAAGTAGAGTTTCGATTTCCGGTGCATCGAGGTCGGGATAAATTGCGCTCAAAATCGAATAGCTTTTTTTTCTCTCTCTCCACCCCCTTCTCGTTTCTCTTCCCGTGACCCAATGACGTCCCTCAAAATTTATCTCTCTCGATCTTTCTCTCTCGTTTTACGTTCGTCCCATCCCCCCGGATCGTGACGGACTTGGCCCTTTTCATGCTAAACTTGTGATTTTGAAAATCGCAGCTGGTCACCTAGTCTGCGAATGGCGGGGGAGACCGGGCAATTGAGAGACTTCATCGAGGATCTCGGACCCGGACAAGTGGTCGGAAGACAAGCACTCGGTGCTCGTTGCCTTGGTGAGATTCAGCTCTCGCTGAGTCAGAGCAAAGGTTACCTTGAAGTCGAGGTCATACGTGCCAAAGATCTTAAAGCGAAGCATGGCAGCAAAGTAACTCCAGGTAAATTTCTCTTCTCTTTTTTCTCAATCGAGAGATCGAATTTTCAATTACCAATGTATAGGCTGGCGTGAGCTGCAAATTTCACATGCTTCTTTTATTCCGCTTCACTTAAGGTACGTTCACTTTTCTCTAATATACACTTCCTTGTTTCAGCCCCTTACGTGAAAGTATACCTAGTCAACGGAAAGAAGTGTATAGCGAAAGCGAAGACGGTGACAGCGAGGAAGACGCTGGACCCCTTTTACCAACAATCGTTAGCGTTTAGGGAAAATTGTCGAGGCTGCATATTGCAGGTAGTATGATTGACATTATGTAAATCAAAAGGTCAGTGGCGGTCTTCATGGTTGCGAGGCACCGGGCGACAGATTTTTACGAGGCCCTTGACTCAAATTTTCTACCGACATCCCGATCACGCGAACTCGTTTTATAATAATAGGAACAAAATAAAAAGATAATGTTGCGAAATTGTGTAGTGTGCACAAAAAATCATGTAAGGCGAAGATCGCGATATCAATGTGAAGACTGTGACATGGGACTCTGCGTTATCCCTTGCTTTAAAATACATATATCACACACAGATAAACTATTAATTCAAATGTGACACATAACAATAATTAATTCGTTAATCAAGTTTTTCGATGTCATTATACGAAAATGTACTAAGAAATCATAATTTATTCATTTAGAACTCTATTCCCAACGTAATGTCGTAGAGGATATCGTCATAAACGGTTTTCGTGCCACCATTAAAAAAAATACTAGGTTATTTCCCTAATTTACTTTTTTTACTTGGGTGCTCGAGGCCCCGGGCGGAGGCTCGGCTTGCCCCCGCCTTAAGACCGCCACTGCAAAAGGTATTGTGAACGACACGGAGTGGACCGACTATTAACACGGTATTTGCTTATTTTTAGGTGACCGTGTGGGGTGACTACGGCCGATTAGAAGGGAAAAAAGTGTTCATGGGTATTGCCCAGATCGTGTTGGACGAGCTCGACCTCAATCAGATGGTGTTCGGATGGTACAAGCTGTTTGGCACCACATCCCTGGTCAGTGGACCTCCATCCCTAGCTTTGTCCCGTCGATCCTCAGCGACGTCTTTAGAGTCCTTCAAGATCTGAGGATGACGTTTTAACGAGATTTCCGATCGCTCCCCGCTCGTAGATTACGATAATTATTATGTGCCCTTTACCGATTAAGGTTTAAAGAGAACTACAAGCGAGACCGGTGTTATTCCCTCGTGTAATCATAAATGTTGCAACTCTATTCGTTTCTTGTGTGTACCTTGGCTTCTGAAACGCGTTAGACGTATATTTGCAATTCTTCAGTTCTCCAACCTACGTCTCGGTACATAGAGCGTGACGATTTTGTTTTTCTCGAGCCGCGAAGGAAAGCTTAAAGAATTAAAGAATCGTTTCTCGTAGTGGCGACGATGTCGACGGACGTGTGCCAAAATGTTTACACGATGATTTTGGGATCGCGTAAGTTTGACGCATCTGTTGGATAGATCGGTAGACGTGGTCTCGTAAAAGATATGCACTCGTTACTCGACGCGACCCTATATGCTCGTAATAACGATAGCTTTAACGACACGAGGAATAAGATAATTAAGTGGAGCGGTAAGGGCGAACGTAGAGGAGGCATCGGCTCTGAATACGGTGAAAATCGTACTCTGCGCACGAATTTTGGAGGGGGAGAAAGGAAAGGGGAGGATGTAGACGTGTCTAACGGAAAACTATTTTATTTAAACAAAAATTTGTGAGGGATGCCTCAGTGTTGCAAGGTGGAGAGCCTGCGTGAGTGTAAGGAGAGTGAAAGTGTTTTTCGTACGAAAGGACATGTCTTTCTAGAAACACCACTAGCACATCACATATCATGTACGGCATATCAGATGAGCCACTAGTCTGTATGTAGACTAGTTGTAGAAGTAGCGGCCATGTTCCCGGAGCGCCAGATAGTTTTAGGTACGCACTGTGTAATCAAGGCATCGTTCGTAGATAGTTCAATTTCGATTTCACGTGGGTACCTCGGCCCAAAATTACTTCATACGTCCTATATTTTATAAAAGAAGAATTACTTTTGTAGGAGTACAAGAACGCTAATTAATATCTTAGATTGACTACCCACGTGAAATCACGACACACTTGTTGTTGCAAATACTTCCCTATATCTATCTTCAGTCTTTATTGAAAAAATACTTTGTGTTACGAGTATGTTTTAACTGCTCCTTCTTTCTCTCTCTTTCTCTCTCTCTTTACTTGTTGTCTTCTCTTGGTAAATATTGTTGGTCTTCCTCTACGCGGTTTGCGAAGTAACGACAGCGAGACTGACGTTCGTGCTGAATCGATCACTCGGGAGGACAAGGTGATTGGTCCAGTTACGTCGTCACTTCGTCAACCAAAGATCTATTTTTTTTTTTAATTTTTTTATTGCCATCGAGCATCGATAGCCGGAGATCGCGTAATTTCACGATTCATTTCCTTACGTAGCTCTTTTATCCATGACTACGAACTATGCCCACTTTTGATTATTCTCCTTGTCTTTTCATAAATTGCCTCATAATTATATCTCATGCTCTCGTAGGTACAGTTTTCCTAGCCTTCCTCGTTATTGCTTGGTGTACACGTCACGAATTTCTCATTTCTCAAAGTTCTTGCACAACACATTGCATTCTTTCGCAAACTCTCTTCTGCCCGACCTTTCTTGTCTAATCGATAACGAATCCCGTGTGCGTCGAGTCGATTTTTTAACGCGAGAACGATAAGAGATATGTTTGGAAAGGTTTGAGAATGAGGATGGAAGGTAAGTCCCTGCCGTATTCGGAGTCCTGTGTTTTGGTCCTTTTTTTAAGTGTCTTTATCGGACTGTCGAACGATCATTGAAAGATTTCACTGAGACGCGCTCGCAGCTGCTCACTGCTGTAAACAAAGAAAAGATCAAAATAGTAGCGTCATGCTTTATTTTTCAATTATCGTTCATCACCTTGCCCGTGAAACTTCGAAAAGTCAACGATTAATGGTGGAACTTTCCCTTACAGTGAAATCAACGCACGTCAACCGAGTGCAGGATCGATGAGAATTCGAACGTGGTGTGCTAGAATAAGGAGTACTCGGCAAAGCGGAATCGCTGGACACACGTTTTACAGTGAGTGTGAAAATCGACGAGTGGTTCGAGATATCAGTGCGAATCAGTGACCCTATCGTCTATCAACCAAGTGACGAATTTCGAAGACACGTGACAAATTACGCGGCAGGACGGTATAAGCACGCAAGCATAAATATACCGTGTACGTTCACTAAAAAAAATAGAGCGAGAGAGAGCGAGAGAGAGAGCGCGAGAGAGAGAGAGCGAGAGAGAGAGAGAGAGGGTGAGAGAATGGGAGAGAGAGAGAGAGAAAGAGAGAGAAGGGTGCTTACGAAGAATAACGAGAACATTTGTACATAACTTAGAGAGAGACACATTGTGCAGAGATTTTTAAATTATAGGAGACACTAATAAGCGTTAAGCGAACGACCAGGTACGATGCCGCACCACGAGGGACATAAAAAAAAAGGACAAACAAAAACCAAGAAAAAAGAAACAAAGTGGTTGTCACAATTTCTAGTCGATGATGCCGCCGTTAGGGCAGACGTCATTTTTATTGTACATAATATTAACGAGAAAAAAAAAAGAAAATGAATTATGTGAACTACTTGCGCGACGTGCATCGCGGGTGTAGGTTAACGAATTGGATCCGCGCGCGTTCGTCCGCTACGTGTATTTGTATTCTCCCATCCGCAGAAAACGCAAATCTCTCCAGGTCGTAAAACTGTACACTGCGCTACTTTGTATTTCCGCTGTCCTGCCTTCATCGCGCGCGACGCGTATTGTTTTATCCGCGCCACACAAGCATACGTTGGGAAGTACAGGGATTTGGGTATGCGATAATTAATGCAAATTAATTTCGTAGATAATTCGGGGTAAAGTCGCGCTTTCTTATTCCGTTATTTTCCTTGTGAATTTATCGATCGGCATATCGGCACGCTTTCTCCTCTCGTGCATTCTTATTAGATTTCGCATTGATCATCGGGGTTGTCGGTATGATTTGTCCTTTCTCGATATGCGTCACCTTACCCTACGATTACGTATCAATAATAATGATAATATGTCTTTCTCTCTTTTCTTTACGTTTCATTCGTATTAATTAATCGTACAAGCCGACGTGTGTTCGCTTCGTTCAACGAGAGCCACGCTTCTTCTCTCTTTATCGTTGCTCCGATTTTCTAACTGCCAAAAACTCTAACGACACGTTCCATTGGCATATCCGCGCACGCTCTCACGGTACACGTCTTTTCGCGTCGGGGATGGAATTTCTCGAAATCCGCAGGAAAAGTATATCCATAAGTATTAAAGAGTTTCGCAAGTGTCGTTAAACGCGCGATTCGCCACTCCTTTCTGACACTTTGAACGATACGACCAGAGTCATTCCTGCCATTGTTATCGTCGCTTCGATCCACACAGAAATGTTATGGAAATTTTTGTACGCGTTCCACGAGCGGCTTCTTTTTCTGGAACGGGATAAAACTGGGAGTAGAAGGGAGGATAATGAAAGTAGAGGGTAAGGGAGAGGGAAAGGTGGGAGAAATATAAATTAGGAATTAGGAGGAAATGAGTAAGAATAACGAATAACGTTCTGTCCGCCATTAAGTGCTCTGTTAGTCTCGTAAAAGGGAGTCGGGAAATGAATACACACTCATTCGCGCAGGGGTTACGTAAACGAGGGGAGCGTGTAAAGAATCTGATATCTTATCATATCTATATCGATGCTTAAATTAGAAACGTACAGCAGCGGGGGTTATGGGAGCTTTTTTACTCGTGATAAAATACTAAAAGCATAGGGTCCTAAACGACGATTGGGAAAGAGGGGGGATTACGCGTGGAAAGAAAGAGAAAACTATGAACGAGGATAATATGCGTTGACTTAAGACGATCGAATAATTAAGTATCGATGACGTT
Source organism: Tiphia femorata (assembly GCA_944319695.1). NCBI lineage: Eukaryota > Metazoa > Arthropoda > Insecta > Hymenoptera > Tiphiidae > Tiphia > Tiphia femorata. Next base: position 13,026,702 of record OX090902.1, read on the forward strand.
GGTAACGGGTTTTGCGAATTTTTTCCGTGTGCGGGGAAAAGAAAGGAGAAGGGAGAATGAGAGAGTGAAAGTGTGTAAGAGGGATGGCCATTCGGAGAACAGAGAACAATTTACCTATTAATTTGCGAATAAGATAAACCTACTGTATTCGCTTCGCACTCGATCCCTTATGGTCCACATATCGCTCACACTCTATTTTGCATCCACTAATCGATCTCGAATTCTCGTCTATTTTCTCCACGGATTTAACGTAGTACTGTTAGAGCGAAGGAACATGATCTCGCGAATCATGTTAGACCACAAAGGGATCCCGAGTCCTCGAATCGAGTTCGACAGTGTGCTCCTTAAATTTACGTCCGTTAATTTTAATCTTGGGAGAGAAGCGTCCAGGTGACGTCTTGCTCAACTGTGCAGCGTGCTCTTGAGAGAAAGCGAGAGAGAGATAGCGAGAGAGAAAGAGAGAGTGTGTGTGTGTGAGCGAGCGAAAGAGAGAGAGCGAAAGAGAAAGAGCGAGACAGAGAGCGAGAGAGAGAGAGAGAGAGAGAGAATGGGAGAAAAAGAATGAAAGGAAACGCTTCAGAAAATTCGACACAGAATATGCTCGCGAGAAAAAACATTTTTGGGGATGGGTGGAGGTAGGATGGTACACGCACGTTGATTTTTACTCTTGCCATGCCCATTTGTACATAGGCATGCTCAATCTTAGGATCGAACACGCATCGTGAATCATGTATACTATATATAAATAGTATATATATATATATATATATAAATATATATACACACGTACGGTATACATATGTATGCATATGTATTATCTCTGCGTATCTATGCATACATACGTATACGTGCATTAAGAACTACGAAACGAACAAATTAATATCCGACTTTGTACCTATATATATATATGTATGTATATATATATATATATAATTAAATTGTCGAGAGGAAGTGAGATAGGCAGATGGAGATAGGTGGATGCGTTAAAGTATAAATTATTGAGTCGAAATAGGAAGAGATATTCTCGTGGAAGGGAGATGCATAACGAAGAATAGAAGAAAAAAAATAAGAACAAATAGAGAGAAACTTTAAGGACGGAGAGAGAGAGAGAGAGAGGGGGGGGGGAGTACGAGCAAACGAGCATGGATGAAAATGCCTGAGAGCCAAGGGGTACCACTTTTGTCAAATTCAGTGAGCCAATTTAGGTTTACAATTTATGAGTGGGGTGAGAGAAAGGCAGGGGCAATGAGTGAGAGAGTGCACAGGCGAGAGAGAAGCGAGGCGAGGATAAGAGAGTGTATCTGTGGGTGCATGCGTGTGTGTGCCAGAGAGAGAGAGAGAGAGAGAGAGAGAGAGAGAGAGAGAGAGAGAGAGAGAGAGAGAGAGAGAGAGAGAGAGAGAGAGAGAGAGAGGAGACAGAGTGAAAAATGCAAAGGATCAATGCCAATAATCGTGAAATTACTTAACAATTATCCTTGTAGAAAAGAAGTCCAACTTAATATAGGTGATCTTGTAATAACGTGAGAATTACAGGCGACTCGTATTCTCGTTCTGCGATCTCATTTAAAAATTCGAACTCGTTAATTCGATAAAAATCGTAGAAAGTCGCGCGAGGACCTCCGTTCAAACGAATCTCCCAAACGAACGTAGCAGTGCCCCTCCCCCCTCTCCCCTCGAAGGATCCATCGAGTAGATCGTGAAGACGAGTCACGAGTCGGTTATAAGATCGCAGGGAGGTATACTGATTGTAATATAAAGGAGAGAAAAAAAAAGAAATTATCGTTCGAAATCGCGTCGGGGACTGCGAGACAGCGGCTCGTGCTCCGCACGTGTTTCGTACATTTCTAATTTATTAATGGTAAACGTCCAGATTTATTTCCTCCGGTTAAAACTAGAGCGAGAGAGCGACAGAAAGGATGAAAGAGAGAGAAAGAGAGAGGGAGAGAGAAAGAGAGAGAGTGACAGCGCGTGAAAGGGAGAACGAAAGATAGAGAGAGCGTGTGAGTGTGTCTGCGTTTGAAGGAGAGCATGCGAAGAGGGACAGAATAAGGATGGAGAAAAAATGTTTTCGCAAAAACGAGAGGGTGACGATATGAGGGAGGGATGAATTTAAAAAAACAGTACGATTAGACGTCGTTTCGCAACGCGTCGGCCGGGAACTCCGTGATTCCTTCACGGGGGGTGAGCCTCCCTCGCGGGGGGGCCTGGCGCGGACGTTTCTAAGTAAATTGTATAAATAATCTTACACGCGCCAATCCACGATAGAGATAGATATTGTGGACACGCGCACATTGTGTGGACATAATGGCTGTCACGTCGAACGAGTACCCGGCGGGCTAGAGCGAAATGAATTAATATAAAGCGTTAGTGACTGTATCCAGTATAATATACCAGATAAAAGATACCCCCGATGCCAGACATGGCGTGTGACAATAAAGTGATTCAATGATCTCGTCGCATTTTAATCCGCAGCCAACCTCTCATTACGTAAAGGAACGTACCTCGTAATATGCTCGGCTTTTTTTGTAAAGATGATCGAACGATGTGCGTCTAATTGTAATTAGAAAAATTGAAAGAGAAATTTGGGGAAAAACTGTGATTGTCGATATGATGCTCCTTTCAAAATGGTTCTCTTGTTATTACGACGTATCGATCATATGGCTTCGAGCTTCTTCAAACTGTACACAATATGATATTAACATTTAATAAATCAGTCTGTTATATAAAATTTATTCCGCAACCCGACCATGAATTGGAAGTTACACGGTGCTTTCCATGATTTGGTTTGATTCAATCGGATATTCCATTTGGCTGCTGTCGTTATAGTTTACATTTTTTCTTTGACTTTAAATTTCAGGTGCATATCGGGATGGACGAGAGATTTTCTTTATCGTTTGTAGCTTTTCGATAGTCACTTTAAAGTGAACACGATCATTCTGGTGGATATGCATATATGGATTTGATTTTTCCGGTCCCTCATTAAACCAATCGGTATCGTCTCACCTGGGCATGCGCGCAGATTGCACTGCTTACCTAGGTTACCGACTAACCTATTGCCAACTTAGTTACACGTGACGAGCCAATCATCTCAGATGGCGCTTTGTTCTTTGCGAAACGGCGACGACAAGTACCTCCGTACGGTAGAGTGTTTTCTAGGATGCGTAGTAACTTCCCATTCTCTCTGCATAGTGCTGCCGCTTCGTCGCGGTGCACAGTATTTGAACGAACGTTGTGTGGTGCTTTGCTCGCATAATCTCCTGATCTTTGCATCGAAGCTGTGCGGCGGACATCGAGAATGAATTTCCCAGCGACGAAGTCAAGCCAATATTTCACCTGTTTGGATGAGAAGCATTTCGAAAAGTAACTTTCCGGCAAGTGATCTATTCTTTACAATTGAATAATATTTGTCGGGTGTCGTTAACCTGTGTTTGAATCATAACGGTTCGTTCCCATATTCTATAATGAATGCTGCCAAGTAAACGTTAAAACGTATTTACGATTAAACGTTATTAATCCTATTCAAGTAACTTACTTTTACTCGTTGAATTAAAGATACTAAACTTTAAATTTATTCGATATAATTCTTTATATATTTATATTCTTTATATATATATCTATATATTATAATTCATATGATAATGATACAATGATATATTAATCGGACATCGATTCCCGGCGAGTAAACGCTCTCGTCGGAAATATTGGACACTGATACGGAATATTTACAAAAGTACAAAAGCTTACAAAACATCGACTTCTTTATGCAACGAGCCTGCCTAAGTTGCGTTAATCGTCTGCTTACCTACACATCAAAGTCTAACGCGAATTTTGTTTCTTCTCTGCTACGTTTCGAATAGAAAATCAGACTTGTAGTTTCCTTAGAGCTGCCAGTGGCTGCTTGCGTAGGCCATTGTTATTATGTTTATCGGTGATGCGTTTAACAATACAGTTCAACACAAATGAAGTCTTTTGATTGATATAATTCGATCTACGCAATTGTAAAGTCTTCTTCAAGTCAGGGTCATCGTTAAGCAATATGTTGTCGAATATTTGTATGCAATTAGGATAATTATCCCTAATGTTAACGAACTAATCTTTACGAAACTTTACTATATACATGTACAGACTAATGCACGAATACGCACATGTCTTCTCGACAATCTTTTCCATCATTTCGATTTGCCAATTTTTTTCAATACAACACTTCTCAAGACACGAATTTTAAACGAAAGCTCTAAAAATTGTTCGTTATACTGATCACAACTTAAGACTTATTTGATACATCGATCGGAACTTATTTTGCCATTGGCTTTTCGATTAATTATTAATAATTACTAACTATACAATTAGTTCGGGGAAGGCGACGGGATTTTGCTACGGAAACCGGAACGAAACTGCACCGTACTTTACTTCCTATTAATTTTTGTGCAATATGTATGAACTAATCTATCTACACAACGAATTGTTCGGTTCGTACTCAATATCGAGTGAGTACGCGATTTACGTCATCATGTCTAAAGAACTAAGTAAATCGCTATAAAAAATCTGATCCCACAGTTTAGCTTTTTGGACTCCTAGTTTTTGACTGCCGAGTTTCCAGACAAATTACGGATAAATTTCCTCTTAACCATGTGTAAGTGTGAATTACATCGTGTGTGGTCGATTACATTGCTACATGCTCATATGCGATGCGACAATTATTACTAACGTACGAGTATTGGTCTGGATCGTTTCTTCAAAGAATTCCACACGGTAAGTGGGACGTTCGTCCCGTGAACTTTTTGGCTATACGTAGCAAATTGAAAAATCATCCTGTTATCCGCAGACATTCAATATCCATTCTTTCTTCTAGTGGCGTTCTCTGGAATCTTCCCTGTGTGAGCTGTGTCGACGTGACTCTTGACCACTGGGAGTCACTGGCCGACGTTTTGATCTCTTGAATTTGGCGATGTCCTCGCCGAAGACATCGCCGGTGCGAAGGGCAGAAATTAAATCGTCGAATTCCCCTTTGTTGTCGCCCTGTCCGTTGCTGTTCGCTTCGTTTTTCTTGCTCAACGATATACTGTTGAGAATTCCCTCCCGCGAATTCTTCCTCTCCATGGTTCTCTTCCGGAGCTGAGAAAAATGTGCATCATTAATTAATTCGCAAGTTTCACAAAGCACCCTCAACTAATTATATTAATTTTGATTTGAGGAGTGTCAGAGTTTGAGTGGAATTTTGATTAAAATCTTACTTCCTGCTCTTGCTTGGCTCTGCGCTCTTCCTCCTCGATTTTCTTCCTCATGTTTTCCACGTCCTGGCGTGCTTCCGCTAGAGCTTGCAGGAAATTCTCGAAGATGCCGAAAAATTCGTCGGGTTGAACGCCCGCGGATTCCTCGCCAAATAGTCGCACAGCACGGTCAAACTGTTGGAAGGTGAATTTTTTAGTGGATCTCATCCCGCGTAGTTCACTTACAAAATGTCATTTTAATGATATCTTACTCTGGTTTTCATATCCTGGAACAAGTCTTCAGCCTCTGCTAATCTACACGTGGCTTGCGCCTGGAAGTCCCTCATAGCTGGTAAGAACATGTCGCCCTGGAGCACCTGTGATTGACCACGGTGGAATTCTGCAATAGAATACGCAAGTATGTTATTTCACAGAACTACTGCATTATAAATGTTTTAAGAACCTAGAATAATCACCTATTTCCCGTTGTACGTCCTGAAGACCGTTCTTCAAGTTCGCCACCTCCTTCTGAAGATCTGCCATGCTAACTCTGGCTGCGGTCCTCACATGTGGCATGTCCTCCTCGATATCCAGGACTTCTCTGAATCTCGACTCAAGAATTTGGACCAGATAGTGAAGAAGAGTCGTGCCCTTGGAGCACGAGGACTTCGTGTCGACTAGACGATTCAAGGAAGCCAGTCTGAAGCCGCAGGCGTTTCCTCGCGCATTTCCACGATTAACATAATTTCCTAGGGCCAGGACCAGCTCCAGGAGTTTTCTGAGTCTCCTGGATCTGGCGACCTGACGACTAGCCTCGAGCACAGCCCTCATTCTTGGCGTTAGTTCTGCGATGCTGGCAGCAAATTTCTTCTTGTAGTGTAAGGATCTCAGCCTTTGCTCGTAGTGTGGGACCCTGGACAAAATTCCACAAGGTTTGTATAAGATTTTAAGCAATTATAGGAGTATTTAAGTATTTATCTAAAGTGCCTACTTTGATATCTGATACAGGAAGCAATCTGCCCTGCTTTGAAGATCCTTCTGATGCATGTCCAAGAGAGCAGCTTCTTCCGACGATGGAATGTATTTCAATAATTGCTCTACCATGTCGATGTGCAGAATATTCTGTTGATCCATCGATAGTATCGTCCTGGTAATCTCGTTATCTGACATTTTTAGCTTGGAGAGCAAAATGGTGCAGTTCTGCGCCCTCCTCGAGTCGATTACCGACATGGTCTTTTTGTTTTTGCCCAGCGTTCTAAGATCCTCGATGGATCCCTCAGCTGATACGCCATTCTTCTGATAGGCACAAAAGATTTTATCGATTGACTCTAGGTCCATGACGTTGTAAAGCTTTGTGTCGTCGAGCTCCGACCATATGGTGCCCTGCAACTTTTGCTCAGGTATTTTGGACCAGTTGAACGACTTTAGAGGATTGCTCGGTTGAGGAACGTTCTTTATGATTTCCACCTGTAACATAGATATTATTTTTTAAGTAACTAAATGAATTTATTTTTTATTTTTGCGGATCAAAGAGACTATTTTTTAATAATATCTGACTGGAGCTTAGCTTACCTTCATAGGCGGAGGTGCTGCTGGCATTAAACAAGGTGGTGGTGGTGGAGCTAAAGGTGGAGGTGGGGGCGGTGGAGGCATAGGCTTCGTCTCGACTTTTTCAAGGACTTCATCCTCCACGATCTTGATAGTGGCTTTTGCATCGTCCGGCAAACTTCCTGACGCCACCAATTGTTCCAGACGTTTCCTCTCAGACTTCTCGTTATTGATTTGGCGAGAGAGTGTTTCAAGGTTGTCTTGCAACTCTGATATCCTTTGCTTCGTTTCTATGTGCATTGAGGTCTCCTTTTCTAGACGTTCCTTAATCCTGGCCAGACTCGCCTCCATATCTTCCTAAAGGTACATGAGAAATTCCCATTAATACAAATTCTATATGGCATCCTACCAAATACATTCTGCACAGTTTCCAACTCACTTTTTCTTGAGTCCGTAAATCAAGCTCCTGTTCCTTTTTAGCCAACCTCGTGGACATGTCCGAATTTTCTCGTTCCAATTCTTCGGCCTTTTTTCTGGCAGCCACCAATTCTTCTTCCTTAGCCAAAAGATGTACTATCTCTTTCACGTTTATATCAATAGGTGCAACATCTGGATTTTTCGTGGTGCCCGCGTCGTTGCCTTCTGACTGAAGAACAATCTGCTGAACGATTCGGTCAAACAGTAACCAATGCTGAGGATGAGAGCCATAGTCGACTGAAATGGAAACGTTTAATTAATAAGTGCGTCGTCAGAATGAGGTAAGCTGCCATGCATTTTTTCTCGTTATAATTGACTCTGTAAACCTACGTGGCAATAGAAGACAATGTTCCAACAAACTCAACAGATGAGGATAGGCGGCAGTGTGACTGAGTTTCCTTCTCAACAAATCAAACATCGCCGTAGCACTCTTGGTATCCACGTGCTCCTTCTCGAACTTCCTCGCCAGTTCCTTCTCATCCTCGTTCCTCACCATCTCGAAGAAGTCCAAGTGCCTGTCGAGGGTCTCGTTCTCGTATTTCCTCAGCTTCTCGATGATCGGTTGAATGCCCAGCATCAGTAGCTCGTATCTCAGGTGTAACCTGAACTCGAGGGTCATCTGATCGGGACCGTAGTTGAGTACAGCGTTGATGAAGGACATGATGGCAGTCTTCAAGGACAGATTGTCCTTGTAAATGCCGAAGTTCTTGTCGAGGTCGTTGATTATGCTCTGGAAGCGCGTCCTCTCGGAATGATATTGCTGGAAGTGCAGCATCGCCTCGAGGACCTTACGATGGCCGCCGGGTACCAGGCAAACGGCCCCTAGAATCTCCAGGACGGAGATCTTCGTCTTTATGTTCTCAGTCGCCAGCGACTGCGATATCGTGTTGATCGCCGTAGGGTGAGCCAATACGTGGGCTCTGCCGTTCTGAAACGAAGGTTCGAAAAAAAGTTCAATTCCTCCTTCCCCTTACCACCCCGCATCCCTGGACACCCTATGCAAATGTTGCTCCCAGGTATTATTGCTGAGTGTCCTTGTTGCGTGGAAGAAGCACCCAGCGAGTAATTTATATTCGCTTTAACGTCCAGTTCCTCCCATTTGCTTGCGCATATTCAACGAAGCCCCGAGAGAGCCCGCGTGGCGAACAAAAGGGTCGAACCTTCGACTCACCGAGTTGTTCATCAAGGCCTTGAGGCATCCTATGACGCTGGTGTGAAGGTTGCTGTTGGCCGCCTCGGCGTCCATCGTCCCCAGGACCTGCAGCAACGCGTTCAGCCCGTCCAGCTCTATAAATCTCAGCACGAAGCTGTGGGGCTGCGTCCTCAGGGCCGTCTTCAAAGCCTCGACCTGGCGCATTTGATTCGACACCTCGTCCCCTTCCTCGGGGAATGGGCTCTGAAAAAGTTCGCGGGACAGGAAATTATAAACCGGTCGCTGGCTTCTTTCGTTTGGGAAAAATATAGTCGATGGTTTATCGAAGGGGGGATCCAAGGATAATTTGTTTACCGGCGCTGAAAGTTATCGATCGAGATGAATGAAGGTCACTCGGGGGATAGGGGGCTAATAAGTCTCAGATTTACGATAATCGGTAAGGGTCGTGAAAAATTCGTGACACCGGGCTCCTTCAATCGCAAAATTTCTCCACATTAGTCTCCACCTTCTTGAATCCTAGGAGCACTTCGTCTCTCGTACTCACACTGGCTATCGTCCTGACCCTATTGATGTAATCCTCGGGATCCCCGCTGAGATCCGTGGTCCTTAAGCCACCGTTGTCCAAGGTGCCGTTCCCTTTTCTGGAGCAATATATCTGCCACTTTTTGTTAGCAGGAAGTGCCAGTACCGCCTGTCTGTTGGCCTGGGTCAGGTCCAGCTCGTCGACCAGCTCCAAGAACATCTTGTTGAGCTCCTCCTCGGCGGGCATCGGCAGGGTAGGCGTCATCGCTTGAAGCGTGAGTGTACCCGTGTGCTCCACCACGCAATACGTGATTTCCGGTGGCTCGTCATCCTGAGAAAAAAATTAAACGTCACAGTGGAGAAGCAATAGGTCGGACGGCGTTACGGGAAAGCAGGTTTCCCCGCTGAAGAAGACAGGGTGAATTTCACGTAACTGAGATATCACAATCTCAAAAATGTCTCCGAGAGATAATTTATCGGGGAACGTTTCTCAGAAGGCGAAATGTCGAAGTAAGAGGAATTGGGGATGAATGGCGTAAAATCGGCTTGAGAAGATTATGATTATTGGTGGGATGATTATGTTAAAGGTTTCGTGCGTCTCGGAGGAGGTTCGGTTTCAGCTAAAGGTTACACGCTTGATACGTGTGAAAGTGAAAATATTGCTGATAATAAATAGGTACGTATGATGGACAAATAAGACAGGTGCCACTGGTGGAAAGCGCTGCTACGTTAATAATATTCCTAAACAGTGCAGGCACGATTTGCAGACCGAAGTCAATTATTTGCCATTGTTTTAGTCGTTACGGAGAAAGGAGATAAATGGCCTTGCCCTTGCGTGGAGTTTAACAGATTTCAAAAAATTCTCGTCCATTCGTGCGTGAGTAAAATCAATATCCCGTTGCGAGTTCTCTTCGCTTCCTCCGTGCAAGGCGATCGAGTGTAACGATCGAGCTACATGTTGCCGGGTCTTGACCTTATTCAATACAAGTTTGAGCGTTAAATTGCCGAGAGTCGGCCGCTCGTAGCGACGATTCATGCCACTAATGATTCGCGTCTAACCGCGTGCAGCGCCTCACGATGCACGGACGTAGACACTCGAATTAAAATATCCACGTAAACGCGCGTGGCAGGTTAAACAAATTTATTAGAGAAATAATCCGCGAGAAATTCTCATTTCACTTCAGCGTGCGAAATTAATCAAATACAAAAAAATGTCGAAATAACTGATATTAAACACTCGAATCCAATTCGGGGACAAGGATGTTTCTTCGCTAATGGGAAATTATTTCTTTTACAGTGTTTGCTCAGTGCCGAGTGGATTTCACTGTCCACCCGAGGGCGCACTAATGCTTTCCCGGTGCCGTGGGAGGTACGAAATTTTTAATTTGCCGAATGCACATTCGTCCCGGGGTAAGGCACGCTCGTTCACTCTCTCGCTAATCTCATACACCGTACAATCTTGTGCTTCTTTCGCCTGACTCGGTCGAGCAGGCAGCAGTCAAGCACTACCACCACCACCACCACCACCACCAGAGGCAGCAAAGGTCAGGGGACCGGCTTTGGCGCTGGATTCCTAAGGTACTTTCACACGTGACTAGGAAATTACCTATTCACGTACCGGCCGTCGATTTATTCCTCGCAAACATCATCCTTCGCGGTTGGTACACCCCTGAAACGAGCGCGCGCTCGCGCGCGAGGCCTCACGTGCCGCTGGTGCACGCGTGATCACCACATGTGGGGCGACGTGAGCTACGCGCAATTGCAGGTAACCAATATGAATAGATTTCTTTGTAATCTCTCACGTCTCAGACGTGCTCGTACCTTAATTGAACCGTCTCGTTCTCCGTATCTGTTCCAATTGATTTTTTCGCAATTTTCCCAATTCTTTGCCGAGACCGTCAAATTAATAAACCCCTGTCTGCGCACGACACCTTCACGCGCCCCCTTTATTCTCACGCTCGCGTGAGCACGCGTATAAATACACGCGCTCCCGGAATGTCAGCTGTCAGCTTTTTCCTCCTTTTCTCCTGGTGGTCAGCCTATGCGTGGCACCTACGCTTTCCTCTTCCTCCCTTCTCGTCGCCACCCACAGCTTCCCGCCCGAACTCACGACGTCGGCCACCTTGTCGGCCTACGCGTGCACGCACGCACACACGCGTGTGCGTTCGCTCCGGGGGAAATGCGGCAAAACGTGACACGCGACGGCATACCGGTACGCACGTGAGTCCGCGGGGGAAAAAAAAATAAGCGAAAAGGAGGTCGCGTGCTCACGAGGTAGAGCCACGTCGGGTGAGTCCGCGCGGCCATGTATGAATTCGCCAGGGAACTTTCGTAAGTCGCTCGTTTAAACATTTTTCGTTTTTTTTTTCCAGGCCTCGAGCTACCCCGAGAGGCCATGGAAGAGATTTTCAACGGATGGGATTTTCCACTTTTTTTCTTCTTCTTTTTTCTTTCTTATTGCAATTCAAATCGTCCGCGGCGCATAAAGTCGAACATTTACGAGCGACTTTCCTCGCGGACAGGTGCTTGTGTAATTCGTGATTCACGGGACGCCATTAGTCGGGGATCATTCGAAAATCATATGGGGGCTATCGCGAAGTGAGAGGAGAAATTATTGCACGGCTCGTTAAGCATTATGAATGTTGATGAGGGATAATTGAAAGAAGCGTCGTACGCGCGCGCAAATGCTAATGATTTTTCCTAAGCTTTTCATTCGCCTTGATTTTCTCGTTACGGAATCGCACGCATTTAAAAATACTTTTATCGTGCGGCGTCTCCGCTCGAAAGAAATTGATTGAGATGTGATTCCTGTGGACGAGGAGATTATTCTACGAAGCTTTGTAAATTAAACGGACCCGCGAGAATATACAATCGTGGGACAGTACTGAAACAATTAACGAGCCGTGCTAATCGGCGAATACCCGGGAAATTAAAGTATCCTCTTCGTGCAATCTACGAGGCATTCCTAAAATCCTATGCTTCTCCTCGTTTCTCGTCTTCTCCCACGATAGCGCGCGCACCAGTCGTCCAGGAATCTTCTCGACTAACGAAACATCCCGTTCAATTAATAATCCTCGGTCACGAAACGCGAATTTCCATCCCGAGTATTCCCGCGAATGCCGAGGCGCGATCCTTCGAAAGGTTCTCGACGCCGTTTAAATTTCACTCGTGCTTAGGAGCAAAGTACCACGGTCCGTTAAAAGGAGTCAATTTCTCTGTTGGATGTCGCGCGTAATTGCTCGCAATTAGTCGTCCGGCTTTTTCTCCGAAGTTATCGCGTCGAGAGTTCTTCTTAATCGCGTCACATGCTTCAGTAGTCGTCCCGAGGAATCGACAATGAAATTTAGGCATTTGCAGGGATCGAGGCTTAAAAATGCCCTTTTTTGGAAAAATTCCGGTCACCACGCTTAGGGACCAGAATTTCGACAAAGCGCCTTTTACGTTCCACTCCAGTTTCCCAATTGTATTCTAGGAAGCAGCCAGCGGTGCCGAACGCGAATACCGTGGAGACCAAATCGAAGCATCGTGCGAGAGAGTACAGTGGCATTCCCATTAGTGGGCGCATACCTATCCGGATGGAAAAAATCCGCGTTCTGCCATTCCGGGATTTACGTTGCAAATGGAACAGGTGTGGAACGGCGAGGAGGTAGGTCGTTCTGCTGGACTTCGGAGTCGGAACAGGACCGCGTCGATCGAACCGGCGCGCGTGGGCCTCGTGGACGCGCGAGAAGACTCCGCTCGGTTGGGCCTCATGGGCGCGCGAGAAGACTCCGCACGGTTGTTGGGGGCAATAAAGCAGAATGCCTGGGAGCCACTCTGGAAACTTTACACGGCATGCTCTCTCTCCCTAACGCGTATTACCGCAATCACGATCCCCCAGGTACCCTCGCCCCGTATTAGCATAAATTTTCGCATGCCTTCGCAACTGGGCGAAACTATTCCGCGAACGAAATTCCACCGTGGAATTTTTCCTTAGCCCGGAATGGTCGCGTTAAAAATTCCTCCTGGCCGGCCTCGGGGACCACAAAACGATGGAGGGTCTCTCCACTCGGGTCACGTCGTGGCGTGTGCTGGGACGCGCATTGTATGACCTCGCAATAGTCCGATGTGACTTTGGACTCTCGAGGGAGCCCAGACGGTCGGGTCGGTGGAGCCAGCTTATTTCAATATTTATGCGAATATTCGAGTGAAAAGATTTCCTCAGGTGTATTATTGAATTTTGTTATTTCGCAGGTGCTGGCCGGAGAGGGTGGAGCAACCGATTGGAGAAGGTAACACGCGCAGATCGTGGGCACGGTTTACTCTTCTTACGGAATAATTTGAGAACTGTGCGCACGTGGAAAGAAATGTTGCTGTATCCGAGAAAAAGTATCTTCGCTCGAGTTGCAGCTCCAGTTTTCTTTGCTCCCGGAAATTGGTATGATTTCGAGGTCGTAATTCTCCAGTGGCAATAATCACGAGGTATGCCAAGCACACATTCGTGTCGCTAGCCCACGGGAGACCGCAAACTTCTTATCCATTTCACGGATTGTCCAAGGGATCGGTGGTACGACGGTAAAAACAATGCCGTTACAAGCTCGCCATTACGATAATCCGTTCATTTTTAAAACTCTCTCCATGCTCTCCGTTCTACCACCTAGTCCCGCTCTCCCTTCGGGTATCCCACGAACGAATCTCATCGTCCGAATAAAAAGGTCGACGGAACACTTAAGGCAGTTGGATATACGATAATGCCTCGCGATATAAGATGTTCCACCTTTTATCCCTCCGCCTCCTACTCTCTTCATCCTTCGCCTCTTCCTCTCGCGAGACAGGACGGACACGCCCTGCAGCCCCAAAGACTACACGAGCCCCCAGGCCGATCGAGATAATGGCACCTTCGGGTCAAGCTGGACCCTATCGAGGCGGACCACGGGTGATCGGCCTGAAAATTTCGGGCGATTCTAAACAGGGGTCGTGGAACCACTCTCCCACCATAATATTGTTTTTCTTCTGCAGGTTTCACGATTCCACTGGAACTTAGCTCCCAAGGCCACCGTGTGCGGGACACCCAACGAACTTTCGGGGCTCTATAAACCCAAGAGAAGCGTCGTGTTTCGTTGGCCAGCTCGTTTAGTCCCAAGAGAGTCTCCTGTTTAATATCGTCGTATTTTTTCCAGATCGCCCACTGCAATGGCACGTTCAAGGCCAAGTGTCGAGGACCTCGCGGGCTACGATCTTCGGAGGCCTAACGTTTTACGAAGAATGCCAGCTGCCTGGTCGCGATATTGCAAGGTCTTCCAGCGATGTGTCTGACCACGAGCTGAATACTTCATAGTTTTTTTCCACGTCTGGCCCAACCGGCGTTCCACTCGGTGGCGTGGATCTTGAATTATTTATCGTAGCACGCTAAGGAAAAGATTAACGCATGGGCTAAGCCGCTTTTGGGATGCGCCTCGTCCCATATGGTCGCCGGCTCGTCCGACCGCGGTGAATCGGGGGTCGGCGAGGAAGAAGCGTACAATCGTCGTGACGCACGAAAATTGTTGCTATCTCAGACTCGATCGTACGACCGAACGGTAAGCGAGTGACGATACGATCGTTCGACGATTTTTTTTTCATTCGTTTTGCCATCCCGAGGAAAGTCAACAGGCATCTGGACTTTGAGATACTTCGGAAGGTACACGAATTGTCGTCGTGATCAAATTTTCTTTAAGCAGAATTCCACTTGGGAGGACGTTTGAACGGGGCGGTAAAACGTGGAGGAACTTGCTACCAGTGACGTCATCGGTGCTCGATCGTGACTCGCCTGCAGACTGCAACGTGTTCCGACGCGATGAAGCGATCGGTGAAAACCACTATGGACCGTAACAAAAAATTTCACATCGTGTTTGTAAATCTCGCAGGAAATCTTTTGTGCCCGCCGGCTTACCCAGGGTCTGGCGCCCGTGATTAAACGATCCTTTCATATGATCGGTGATCGATCGCGTGAAAGCATATGTTAATAAGGCTTCCTCCGAGTCGGGCAAGTTTTCCTCGGTTTCACTAGGTCGTTTCACCTCGTGATCGATGCCTCGTGTCGAAGGCTCGTAGGAAGATCGAATGGTAAAATTGCCGTACAATGAATAATCGATAGATACATCGTAGATAGTGAAGCGGGGTGGTACCCGGGATGGCCAACGAGCTGATAAAGAAAGCAATAGTTCCGGTTAGCAGGAATGTATGCAAAGTGTACACGTGCAAATGCACAAGGTAATGCTTGAGGTATGCAACTTTTACATCCCTGATTTATATCGACAGTTGGATTGATCTTTGTTTCATTCAGATATTCGTGGCCCAACGATATCGTGATTAAATTCGACTTCGATTACGATCCACTTTGCGCAGTTGATCCTCATTTTTGTTTGCAAAAATTCACTCGGTATACTCGAGTGAACATACCTTAGATAAGATAATAGAACTCAATGCCTGATATCTTCTTATTGTTGATGTATCCCTTCTCCTAGGTCGCGTTTAAATAACGCAGAGACTCTCGGTAGTTTAATCGGTCTATTACCAATAGAGCACATTTCTCTTGATTGCTAGGGACCATTTGCCAGTTGACCTACTTCAATTATTTTTTCTTCCTTGATATCCGCGAGCTTCGCACTTATTCCGCTTGTTTCTCGCTTACAGGAGATTCATCGCGTGGTAGTTCGTGCGCACGAGGAACTGAAGAATGCATCGGTCACATGGGTGTGCGCATGAAAATGCGCATGCTAATTTACCGCATTGTCATCCTCGTCATCTGGACGGGGAATGCGAGCGATTCTATTGGCTGACTATCTCGATGTAGCTGCAATCGTGTTTCGGCTCGCCTCGACTGCTAAGTACCGACTTTATCTCCGCCTCGTTCTTTCCAGTTCGATTTACGTAATGTCCTCACCACGACAATTGGGTCTGGGTAAGTCAACGCACCCGAGGATACCGCTTCTTATTGTGCGAAGCGTGAGCGCTTTGCATGTGACGCGTTGCGTTCGAGAACTCAGTGGTCGGGAAGTCGCCCGATGATAATTTCCCGTTAGGAGAGTTGCAACAGGATAATTCACGAGGATGACGGAATTTTCGTAGCGGTAATTTTGCGGTGAAGAATGTTTCATTTGGCAATATCGGAGTGCACGTGCGCGAATATGGACTTTGTAATATTTCTAGGAGAACGTGGGTCGAGCAAGATACTTTGGAAGGGAGGATTTTTGAAAATTCTTACCTGGAGGCAACCGCAGAACGACTTTTTCACCCGGGACGGCATCGTTTGGCAGCGGCCGACGAATTCCTTGAGTGGCTGTGGACTCTTCACGGGACAGCTCGGGATTCTCTATAAAATAAGAACATGCGTCATATTAATAATCCCGCGAGATCGTTTATCCGACGATGATTTATTCCAGGCGGCTCCTTTGACGATCGAAGGAACTCGCTTCGACTGGAAGGTATGAAAAATCGTGAAAGCGACGCGGCAGATAAATCGTCGAGATTGCCGAGTGAAAATCGAGTTTCCCCTGGGGTGGAGGACACCCTTTGAATTATTGTCACTTATTCGTATCGATGGTGGTTGATCGTCGGTTCTTAAAAAAAGGACAAAGAGAAAAGAGGAGCATTCCAAACGGTACGACGATTCTTGCCTAATGCTCGGCGCTTAGCTTCCTCCGCAGCTTGAGACCGAAACAGCGCGTGGTGCCCGCATATTTTTCCAGGCGTGACGCCGTTAGTACGATGCTTTACAACGTTATTCTTCCGGTTCGCAGTTGTTAGGCAATTATTTGGTGGGGAAAGTAAAACGTAGTCTGCTCGAGCCACGAGTGACTCATATACTGCAGACATATTCTTATCGCTCTACTTTGAATTAACATAAACGTTCGTCCTGGTTCTAGGATCGATCATTTTCTCAAGGACCTGACGATTTTTCTTGTCTGATAAGAAACGTACACGCGTGCTTTGCAATATCCACAATGTCTTCGAGGTTAACTATTTATTCGTGGGCCCGCAAATTCCACAAAGGTCTCTTAATTTTCGTGGATGTTACCTACGGGAAAATTCCAGCCGGTCCTCCCTGTGGTGGGCGGAGGATCGGCGGTTTGCTGCTGCACAGGGCAGCTGGTAATCTCGTGCTCGCGATCGATCGTCGACATTGTGAGGCCGTAGTCTGCTCCGATCGCTTTCCTCTGTCTCTCTTTCTCTCGCTCTTTACTCTCCTCCCTTTTTACCTCGCGCGAACGATGAGTCGCGAAACGAACGGGTGCGTTGATCTCAAACGATCCTCGACGATCCCGTCCCGATGGGCACCGCGCGAAGACACAGTCGCTCGAGTTTGGTTAGGAAGTAAGTCCCCTTTATGCTTCGTTCAACTCTCTCGATCCTACCGTGCACC
This sequence comes from Tiphia femorata, assembly GCA_944319695.1. NCBI lineage: Eukaryota > Metazoa > Arthropoda > Insecta > Hymenoptera > Tiphiidae > Tiphia > Tiphia femorata. The sequence continues at coordinate 13,043,995 of OX090902.1, forward strand.
GTCGCTCGTCTCTTCGTAGAAACTTCGCACCACCCGATAAACAAATCCGCGAACCAACTTAATCCATCCATTGGAAATTCTTCATCCCTCGTGATATTCCACTCCTGCACTCGTCGCGAGACGGGATCTCGGTGTACTTCAGGTTAGGTCTGGACAACCGATTTCACTTTGTCACGGAGTATTCCGTCCCGCTGGCTTTGCGAAACACCGCGCGCTCGAGTGGGATCTCGTTAGTTTGTACTGGGAGGTGTAGACCAAAGTGGACGCTGTTTTGTGAAAAAGCACCTCGCTTGTAGACCGTGGAACGAGTCGAAATGCGTGTGGTACGAGATAAAGCGTCTTTGTTCCACGAAGATCACGAGTTTCACCGTGTCGAGCGTCGCGACGGAGACTCGCGGCACGACGTCACCTCGCGACCGCGGCCTCGCGACAGACTCGACGAGGTTGAACGGTAGGCGGCCCTTATCGCTGCTGAAATCGTTATCAGGCGTTGGCGGTAGAGAAGAAAAGAGTATGACCGGTGTTACACGGTTACCTAGCTATCGGCCACGTGCCAAAATCAGCTGATCGTTAGACGACATTTGCGAAGCGCGCTAGGATACATCGCATAATAGAGCTGACGATTTCGCGTGAGTAACGGGAAGAAATCATTTCTTCGCTTCGTTTTTTTAACAAATTGTGATTGGGCGTCTTGTGTTTAAAAAGGGTTAGAATTTTTTATTGAAAAGATCTCTTCAAAAACATTCTTGATCGTTATTATAAAAAATGAAGGCACTTTCTGTATAGCTGAGTGCAGAATATACGGTTGTTTGTACCGAAAAAAGAAACAGATTGAAAAGGAGAAGTTTAATCTATCGTCTTGTGTATGTTTCTGCTTCGTAATACTATATGTATGAGAAAGGGCAAGAACGAACAGTACTAACAGGTATAGCTTTATTTCCCTCGTTCTACCACCCGTCTATAAAACACGTATAACTACGTGATCCGACCTCTACTCATAGTTTGCGAAAAACGTATTTTTACGTGTCCCGACAATGTGTTAAAACAAAACAAAAAAAAAGTGCATTTTCGTCTCTAAGTGAATTTGTTCGTCCGCTTATTGCTTGGTTATAGGATAATCGGAAAGTTATCGTGGAGATTATCCGTGTTTCGCGCGAGTCGCTGTTTCGCTAACTAAGAAATTGCCAACAGGAAATTACAAGGTTTAGCTTGGAGGAGCGTTAAGAATTTTTTCCATTGTGCGAAATTGCCAGTAGGCAGCGGGAGAGCGTAGCGTGGCTAATTGTAAGTGTAACGGGCGACATTGTAATTAACCGATGATCAGCTTCCACGGTGGATTAACACATAAAATGATTTCGTTCTTTTTTTTTGTTCTCTATTAGTCAACTACGTGAGAGATCGGGCAACAGTTTCCGCGCTCGTAACGTATCCCAACGGTCAAGCACCCGAGCGTCATTGATCGGAGATCAACGATCCTACCTGGACTCTCTCGTACGAATCGACGAGCAACTAGAATCTTCTTCATCCGTTCCCTCGCGACCGCGGAACACTCATTACGCCGCTTCGCCACTGCCTTCTAACAACCAATAATTGTAAACTTCGTCAAAGTGGCCGTGCCGTAAGTCGTAGGACGGCGAGTAGCATGCAGGCGTAACCGATGGTCATGCATATGCAGTCACCGATAAGTAAAAGAGGGAGGAACGAAGAGAAGGAGAGAGAAAAAAAAATGCGCGCATCGACAAGCCGGAACTTTTTCCGCATTATATTCTCATCCCCACGGTAAACTTAATAAAGTTAATAAAGGAAGTGACGCTTCGCGAGGGCTGATCGTCGCACGAACAAGCGGAGATCGAATTTGTAAATAATCTCGGTGGATGATTTTCTAAGACCTCGATACTTTAAAACTTATTTGGAAAAATCCAGCGAGCGTAAACGATTTCACCAGCACGATTGTTCATAATCGTATTCGTTTCAACGAGCTCACCCGTTGGTATGCAAAGAGCGGCTGTGCAAACAAAAATTTTGTTCCCCCTCGAGCTAACCTTCCTGTCGCCTGTGAAATTCCTTCGGAATCTTTTTTTCTCGTCCCGTGGAATTGAATTTCCTAACTTCGTTACGCGCTCTCTCTCTCTCTCTCTCTCTCTCTCTCTCTCTCTCTCTCTCTCTCTCTCTCTCTCTCTCTCTCTCTCTCTCTCTCTCTCTCTCTCTCTCACTCTCACTCTCTCCCTGGTGTTGGTGCCCACGGTGATTTGTTAGATCGAGCGATAGAGATAGTTTGTTAGACGCTTAACCGCGATCTACGACTTCTTGGATTACTCGCCTCGAGTGATGTAAAGGCGAACGGACGAGGTGCGCGCGCGAGCGCGAGTGGCTGTCGTGCGTTGAGGACGACGCGACGTGCCGGAGGAGACAAGTGAAGGATAAAGGGAAGAGGAAGTTGTGGATCGCCGGACACTCGATCCCCTTGCGCGCGAAATTGAAAAATTGCGATTTAAAAGCGTGACGTGCTCTACTCATACACGCGTGCGCGCGCGTATTTAACGATTCTCTATCTTTCCAGGATCGGTGCGCGGAGAAAATGATCCTTATGCAAATCCACCTGCAGCTTTCTTCCGGCGAAAAAGATTCTCACTGTTTATTTCGTACGCGTATTTATGTTTGCTCGCTTGCAAAAATCGGGTGGACAGGGACGCGCAGGTACTCTCTCCTCGAGTTCTCTTTCTACGTCCTTCTCTTTCTCTTTTCCCACACCTCGGTCGTGTCACGCAAGCCCGTTTTCTCTCTCTCATCTTCGATCCCATCCTCGGGTAATCGCGAAACGAATAGCCACGAGGCTATCGAGACCCCGGCGCGTCGTTTCGATCCTCTCGAAAGTCTTGTACGCGCTCTCTTCTGCTTCCTCGCGTGTGCATTCGCAGAGCGGCGTACCTTCGGGGCACCGAGTCGCCTGAACTTTCGAGTTTCCGATGCACGCGTGCGACGCGGCGCCGAAGGGACCGTACGAATTTAATGCGCGTTAAAATCGAGAGATGGAGAAAGAGAGAAACTTGGGCGGGCTCTCTCGTGGCTCGAGGAATTTCTTGGGTGCGCAAAAAATAAGAGGCTGAAAGAAGGACCGAAATAAAGGGAGAGAAAGAGAGAAGAGAGAATTCGATGACGTCAATGATTCTCGCCGAATTCTCTTCCAATCGTTTTAACCTGCTCTCCTCCCCCCCCCCCCCCCCTTTTCATTAACCTCGGTATCGCGGTGTCGTAAAAGTTTCGAGGTGACGAAAATCGCGTGACAGGCCCAACGAAAGCGGCGAGATCTCTCGAAATTAATCGATAGGTACGTTCGGACGGTGCCTTAGAAAGTGTGCATCGAATGAAGCCAGGAGGCGACTGCGACTGCATCGTCCGTGACGCCTGCGGCTGGTTTCCAATTCGGACGTGTAATCACGGGGACGAGCGCGCGCGTTAATTAAAATAGTAAAGAGACGTTGATTGCATTTGAGAAATCTCGTGAACCGTCGCCCGGTCACGCCATTCTCCTAATCCCTTGACTTTTCCTCCCCTCGAATTTCCGATTTCTCCTCGACTTCGACAAATCTACTTCTGCTCTCTGGTCGAACCTAGGCTGTGTTCCGATGTTCACAGCCAGTACTGGAAATGTATAGCTTGTGTCGCGCATAACTATAGATTTTGCAGTACTGGCGGTGAATTTTGGAACACAGCTCCAGAATCATCGTTCGAGAGTATCTTCTCGAGCGTGTACCAACTTAATACCCATGTAAACGATCCGCTAAGCTTCCTAACGTTTGTCCGTGAGATTAGGCGACGAAGCGGGCCCGAAATCGTGCGACGCTTAGGAGAGGGGGATCCGAGGATGACTGTTCTTCCGAGTGCGGGAAAGAATAAAGAAGTTTGGCTGCGGTCACTAATCTCCAACGGTACCGGTTTTCCTTTCTCGACCGCCATTTGTCACAGCGAGGCTCTCCGGCGCGTCGTAAAAAGCGACGTTAAATGGCGCGCCGCGATTTGTCAGCCTGGACCACCTCGCGTACTCGTGAGAGAATGTTAATAACAGATGATCTCCCACGATAAGCGCATCAAGGTCATCCCTGCGGTACGAGCGAGTCCGCTCGTAAAGTCGTTACGATCATCGAGGACGATCAAGAGGATCTCTTCTCGAGGCCGATTCAATTCCCAGGCGTGCCTTACCAAGCGTTTCGCCATTAGCGGCTGGTTAAACCGACCAAATGAATTTCACGCTAATCTAATGCGATCTTTCGAATTGACGTTTAAATTATCCAGCGCGCACGATATAGCTTGGAACAACGATTGCTCATTCGACGGAGATCGTGATTCGTCTTGGATCGATCTCACCGTTGGACACGCTCAGGTGAGAATTGATCCATTCGATCCCTTTCGAGCGTGTCCTCGCCGTTGTCGCAGTAGCGTTCGGTGACTCTTAACCGGCCAACAACGGGAAGGACCAAAAGTCAATTACCAATAAAATTCAGAAGCTTCTCGGTTGAGTTCCGTTCCCGCGGAGTCACCGTCGCGCGTCGAGGGGACAGACAGTGGCGCGAGGCCGCCTCGTTAAATTACGAGCTCGTTAAAAGGGAAGAGATGGCCCCCGTGCGCGCTTTAAAAAGGACCAGCCGTGCCAAGATCGAGAGGATCACGCGCGCGCGCGCGCGCAAGCCACGTCGCGCATGTTTTTACTGTGAACGCGATAGCGTATCAGATAGCGGGACGATTCGAAAATTATAGTGTTGACATAACGAGCGCCGCGAGGACAAATTTACGGCCGGAAGGTTTCGAAATTCTCGAGCAGGGCTTGCGAGAGAGACGAAACGGCACGAGAAAGAACACGAGGAGAGGAGAAAGCAAACGTCGCTTGATTTGTTACGAGTCAGGATGAGAGGGAAGGAGGTACGAGAGGTTTTTAAAATAGAAGCTCGTTTTTTTTGTTGTTGTTTTGAATCGCGCGAGAGGAGGAGCGTCTCACTCGCGGATTCCGCGGATACTTTTACCTTCGGGGTGGAAGGGGGTGGTAACACACTTTGCTCCAGATTTTCTTTTCGAGCAGTGAAAGCGAGCACCATTGTCGCGGGCGAGCGCGAGTGTTGGCCTGATGGATGCGAGACACGAAATTGAGATGGTGAGACGACGAAGGATAAAAAAAAGGGAAGATTAAAGGCTGAGAATGAAAGGGAGAGAGAAAGAGAGTGAGAGGGTGAAGAGAGAAAGGGAGAGACGCGCGATCGAAAAGCACGATTAAAAAAAGAGAAAAGAAAATATTCAATGGCAAACACTAGACCTCCTCCCGGGGACAAGAACTGTGTTAAGCGAATCGTGACTATCGAACTGTGACTATCGATTCTGGCCCGGAACTATCGAGCGGCGCGGACAGGATCGATAAGAGGAGGACGCACGACGACCGAGCGAGACCGTCCGAAAAAGTTTCACTCCTCGAATATCTTCGGTGAGAGTGACCGAAGGAGAGAAGGAGAGAGTGAGAGAGGTAAGGAGCGAGAGAAGCAAGGTGAGGAGAACGGAGAGAGAGAGAGAGAGAGCAATGGAGTCAATAATTCATCCATTCTTCATCCTCCATTGTTACGCACGTTTCACCGAGCTCGTTTCTCTCCCTCCACATTTCCTCTTGGCATTTCTTAGACGGGCGCGTCAATTTTTACGCAACGTTCGCAGAACGGAATAATTATTCGAACGAATCGTCCTAATTACCTCGGCGATTGTTCTCCACGAGGTGTGTAAGGGCGCTCGCTTCGGAAGAGCGCGAGAAGAAACGCATGCGATAAACTTCGCGCTAAAGGAGATTTGCATGCGTGCGCACTCATTCGCGCCGCGCGGTGCCTTCTTTATTCTCCGCTGATGTTTGCGTAATTCTCTCTTCTTCTTCTTTTTTTTTTCTAATTAGGCCCGGATGCGCCAGCCCCGTTGCGTCACGAGGTCGGTCGCGCTCGAGTCTTGTACCGTGGATTGCTGCTGCTCGCGAGGAAAATCTGTTTTTATATTGTGCGAATGGTCAGGAGATTTTCTCGAGGAACAATGATGCGAATGGAGAAGGAGGAGAAGGAACTTTTGCTTTCAGCCATTGGGTCTAACGAAGCGACGACGCGGCGAGTCGCTCGATCGAGATCGTGGAACGCACCTTAACGTCTTCGCGCCTAAAAGCTCGATAATTATCGCCTGATTAATTCTAAGGTAGAGTAGAATCTAACCAGAGAGCGGTTTAATGGTGGTTTCGGTTTAATGGCGGGCCGTGATCGGGCTAACGTCATAGACAAGATCTAATTGGTTAGGAGCGGTGATGAAACGGTGTAAACGAGATCTTCTTCGTTATTGTTGTCTGATAATCGGAGATGATAATTTTACTGGCGTGAAAAGATCGTGAAATTTCGCGCCCACAATTTTTCCGGGCATTAAATGCAATTTCCATTTCGCCTGTGGAGGAAATCTCGCAATTAAATTCTTTAGCGACGAATGAAATGGATCTGTTTCGTTGACTGATAGTCAGTGGTGATAATTTTACTCGCGTAAAAAGATCGTGAAATTTTGCGCCCGCAGTTATTCCGAGCATTAAATGCAATTTCCATACCGCCTGCGGAGGAAAGCTCGCAATTAAATTCTTTAGCAAAGAATGTAGTGGATCTTCTTCTTCGTTGACTGATAATCAGAGGTGATAATTTTCCTTGCGGTAAAAGATCGTGAAATTTCGCGCCCGTAGTTTTTCCGGGCATTAAATGCAATTTCCATTTCGTCTAGGAAAGAAATCCTGCAATTAAATTCCCATTGTGTTTAGCAAAGAGCGGAGTCAGTAGAATCTTTAGGTTTAAGAAGAGAATGGGAAATATCTTTTACGCGTGGCGCACGTCTCGGTTTTTTTTTTTTTTTTTTTTTTTTTCGCGAGAAGATAATGTAACGGGAACGAGACGTTTATCTCGTCATCCTTGCGAGCATGAAATTTTCGCGACTACCATGCGCGCGTAATTTGCCCGCAGATTAAATCCGATCCGAGTGATATGTTAACGTTGGTCTCACGTGCAATTAGCGCATCCGTTCGAGACGCCTCCGGGCCGCGGAATAAATTAGTCGCGCGACCGACGCCAGCTGCTTAATCACCGGTGAACGATTTAATTCTTGAAATTTGTCATAGTCGGAAGAGAGCCCGGTTCTTCGATCTCTCGGACCCTCTTCGATTACTCGTATTAATCGGCGAAAATATAATCGAATCGCTCACTCTGATTTCTCCTCACGAATCGATCGCATTGGAATGTTACACGAGAAGGGGCTCGAGTGAACGATATTTTTTTTTTCTTTTATTGCTCGCAGATGTTCGCACTTTTCTCTAGGGGATCGGTTTCCTTTTCACGAACCATAAGTATCCAAGGGTGTGCGTAAGCGAACCAAATATGAGCGAGCACGTAGTAGAAAGTAGTAGGCGCATCGTTATATCACCGAGGCAAGCTCGTGTGTAAGATTTTTCTTCCGTCCCATAATAATGTTCGAAGGAATCGATTATGGAGATCATTGGTATCGATAGAAATTATTTCTCGATCGATTTCACGACACGCGAGGACGCTTTTTATCGGTGGATCGAAATTAACGAAGAAGCACGAAGGGTTATTATCGCGAGAGATTTTAATCGTTGATAGTAGGTTCTATCACTTTGCTATTAAATAATTTTAAGGAGCGTAGAACGACGAGAAAATATTCTACGGTTACTTTACAATCGATCGACCGATTGGAACTTAATGAAGATCGTTCTTCTCCGACTTGCCGCGAGGAATTTTCAATCGATTTACAAAGATCGACGTCGTTCGAGGAACGGTGTTCTCGCATTTTAGCGGAAAATATTTCAAGCTGGATAGGAAATCGAGATTGGAATCGGAAAAAATCGATTTTTCCTTTCCCTCGGTAAAATATTCCGTCCTCGTAAAACAATCTACCATCCCATCTATCGTTTCACGATTTACGCTCGCGTGCTCGTAGGTCCGGAGCAGTTTATCTTCGTTCATCAAAAATTGCCGCTGCGTTACACTTCATCGACTCTACCGATCGAACAATTTCTCGGCACGCGGCCGTGCAACGTTAACGCGCTCAAGCACGTGCCACCATTTCCGTCTTATCGTTCGTCTCTCGCAATTGCATAATCGATGTATAAATTTCTTCGATTTTGCAATCTCGATGGACCGGGAGCGAAAGCTGCACAGAAATTACGGCGCCTCGCGCGCAAATTCCATCGAACATACTTTTCTTTCCCGACTCGTGACGCAATAGAAGTGAATTGATTTCTTTTATGAGAATTTCTTTTTTTAAGATCTTCATACCAAATTGAGCTTCCCCATTTTCTCGAGTACGGTGTCCATCCTGTCAGCTTGATCGTTGGAGACGATCCTTTCCGATGTTTTTCTCCCTCACGTAGGCAAATATTTACACGATACCAAGGTCACCGGGTTTTCGAAAGGCAGCTCGACGCACGAAGAATGTCAATGCTCGAGAGGATACTCCCTGCCAAATCACATGGTGAGCGGCGAAGGATGCGACGAGGACGGCGAATGTTTTGGAAGAGATTCCTTCTTCGAAGTGTCTTTCATCTCACTGTCTCACGTGGTTTGAGAGATTTTACGGACTCGAGAAACCGGAAGACTCTTCACGACAGTCTCGACGAGGGCAAAGCAGCTGCGTTCATCTTGCGTTGCAGATGATCTTCTCGAAATTTTTTAAAATTCAATCCTCTTGTTAACAGCTCCGGAAAGTCGTCGGTTTCTCACTTCTGCCGATCGAGTATCACAGGTCGAAGGACGGAGAAAGTGCCACGAATGTTGACAAACGGAGGATTCACGATTGCGCGGAAAGAAGATCACCGAACGGCTTCTTTGATTTTAGAAGCGTGGAGGAAGCAGTCTCTTGGCTACTGGCCGAGCGACGTGCGCGAACGAACGGGAGACTCGCAGCTGCGGTACCTCCTTGCTCGCGATTGTGGGTTGAACTGCCAGGTGAAAACACAACACCTCTCAACCTGCACAGGTGCACACGGGGGCCTGCCTCCCGACCGGGCCCCTGGAGAGAAGGGGGGCCTACTTGGGCCACGGAGACGCTCGGACACGAATACTCGGACGATCCTGAGTCTCCCGGGCGAAATGAAACGCTCTTCGATTAAACTTATTTTTAGGTAGGATTTCTCAAAATTCTTTTTTCCGTCGTATTAACGCTAGAAGTATCGACCGATCGAAATGACCGGTCGCATTCATTTTTCATAAGAGATTCTCTTTAACGCTAGAACTACCAATTTTTTTTTTTTTTCTTCATATGAAAACTTCTTTTGTCGACCACTGACTTTGACCGAGAGAGCGCTTATTTTATCACTAGAACTAGCAATATTTTTTTTTCACGAGGAAACTTCTTTCGTCGATCACTCGTTTCGACAGGTTTGGTGATTCTGGTGTTAGCAATGAATCTTTTTTCTTGTTTCTTGTCCACTATTTAGGTCGGTACGAAGCTTAAGCGTACAGTACAACTACTACCGCACTAAGGACTCATTCGATAATTCCACCTATCGTTCAATATTCTCGAACGCTTACAATTAATTCTCGAAGCTTTCGCAATGTTCGTAAGATCTCAGTCGTGCGCTCTCCCGGAGCAGGGAACTCGGAAAAATGATTTTTCTTCGCGAGAGTACCCTGTCTTCCATAAATTACCCGCAAGTACTTCGGCGCGCGTGCATTCTCGGCCTCCAATACCCTAACGAGTTAGTCACGTAGGTGTCATAAAAACGAGGGTGTGTCGGTGCCACTGGCACGGCACGCGTTGCATCGGGAGCAGCTCGTAATAATTATGCACGCCATTAATCACAGGCGCGACGAGAAATGTAATTAAGGATGTATATATTTTCCACGAGTTTCTGTGCCATCGTAACGACACGCGCCCGCTGGTATTCGAACTGGCTGGAGCCTTCCGGTGTTTCCCGGTTACGAAGGAGAAACGTTTCCCTGTCGGACGGTCCGCGTAACCTGTCGAGATCATTAACGATCGACGACGCGAATTAATTAGGAACGTTTTGCGTACCTACGAGATCTATGTGTGTCGAAAAATCCGGGACCTCGATTTTCGCGCGTAGATTAGGTCGCTTGAATGTAGGTGGTTCTAGTCTGGGCGTGTTCCAAACGAGATCCTAAACACTCTCGATATTAATTGACTCGTTTAAAATGTATCGACGTCTCAATCGCAACGTGGCATTGGGGTCGCGTTGGCGATCAAACGTCGGGTTACCTTCGTTGAGCAGAGTTCTCAAAAGTGGAGCCGCTTAAAGTCGAACTTCAATCTTTATCTCGATGGTAATAATTTGCGCGCCGTTAATCATTCGCGAGGAAGTTGAAAGATAATTAACGATAAATTGCATTTCTCCGTACCGGTAACGAATCTCTCGATATTACGTCGCGAGTGAAACGTTCCCGGAATTTTCCAATTACTCGGAGAAGTGGCCGTTTTCCCTATCCCACCTGACGGCCACGTAACGCTTTTAACGCTGATTAACGGTTAACTAAGATTTCGCGTCGAATAGGAAAGAAACGGGATTGAGAGAAAAGTCGCTGGAAAATTCCACGATGGTTCGGCCGCGACGAAAAATTCGAACCTTCGGAAGCTGGCAGGATTTAGACCGGTTCGAGTCAAGGAGAGTTCGAAAGGAGACCGAACCATTCACCGTGGGGTATTCGGCGCGCTTAAAATGTGTCGATAGAATCGAACGTGCTCGGAATTCGTAGTCTCACGCGCACTCGATCCTATCTAATACGAAGGAGATTCGGGTGGACTACCGTACGAGCATTCATTATCATTACAATCGCAATTTCATTCGATCGCTCATTTTTGTATCGGTCTTCGAATCTTCTCGTGTCCCCGAAATTTCCACATTTTTCAGACTCTCCACTCGAAGAATACTACTCCATGCCACTTGTGCTCGGCCAAGCTGTTCGCCGCAACGAGGAACGCTGGTTTCTTTCCTCGACTACTTTTCGCCGAGAGTTTATGGACTTTTAAGGAGCTATTGCGTATGCATTGTACTTAAACGGTGAGTAAACAGGAATAAAAAGCACTGGAGCTGCACGCGCCCGTAGTCGTCGCATTGCTTCTCGCGTTCCTCTTTTTCGTGTTCCCGCACGAGAGGGGGCTCCATCGATCTCGACGCGGATCGATTCTTCGAGAATCGATTCTCCGCATCTGGAGCGACACGATCCACCACGGTGGATGCTCGTGCTCCAACGGGCCGCGCCAAGGAATCGTCCTTGTTCCCTGCAAGCGTCCCGTCGTCGTCAGCCTTGCGCATCGGAATGCTCGCGCGCTCTTGTCTCTTCTCGCCCGTGCGTCTCTGCGTCGTGCGTCGTCGCGACGACTGGTTTTTCAGGAGGAAAAATGAGGCGCATGACCGCGAGCTGATATTCTTTTCTCTCCTCGTTCTATTCCTCTCTCGAGCTTGCACGATCGTCGACCTTGAAGTAAGTTCTCATTGTGCCGATCGAGAGCCCACGAGCACACTTTGTTCCAATTGGGGACTGGACTCGGAAAATCAAATCTCACGATTTCAAGTACACGTATGGTTTGTGGGCGCGCATCGACACTTCGATCGCCACGATGGTCATATGTGACCAGGCACGGTTTCTCCTGTAGCGCCACGGTGGTCACCGGTGACCTCCAGAAAAGTCATTAAAAAAATGATTATATTAATCGAAATGTACAGCACTGTAAAAGATCACACGTTAACAAAGAAAAGCAGAAAAAAATGCGAACTGCGCCGCCACGGGCCATTCGTGGAAAATCAGCGTGGCAGTCAAAGCGTTAACGCGTATATTGCGCGTGACACGTATCCGGGTCGGTGAGCATTGCACGATTAATTCGTCCTTCAGGCAGATCTCAAAGATGACATAAAGATATTGAATTTACATAGGAAAATGCAAATAATCATTCTTCTTCTTCAAAAAAGAGGATCTCAAAGAAACAATCCCATTCGTAGATACGGTGGATTTTGACCGTTAGCAGTGAGCTTGCTAAATTCGACGGAGGATCCGTGAAAAGTTCGTAAAAGTTTAACGCAATGTGGAAACGTGTTTTCCACGGTAGAGCATCGATGAATAAATTTCACCGATCGCGATAAGAATCGACGGCTAACTTCTTCTCGAAGAGAGAGATAGTCTTAGGCTCTTCTCTCGCGTGCACTTTCTCTGAGATCTCTAATGTATCCTCGGAACGGTCGCATTTCCACGCGAGGATGCGAGCGTGTCGCAAGAGTTCGTGTCGATCTGCTGCTTTCACGAAGCCGATGATGGAATCGTGCGCGGGTGCCCTTAATGGAGGTGGGAGGAGGACAGGATCGTGGAGGAAGAGGAAGATGGGCCAGAAGAGTCGGGGTCCCTTTGGGACGACCTTGGTGGTCCCGAGGACCGGTACCGCTCGTCCGGTACCCCTCCGGTACTCTCGTCCGGTACTTTCGTATACGGCCTTTAACGGCCGTCATTTAGAAACCGTTCGTCGAGACGGGGTCTCTCACTCTCTCGGCTCCTCTTCTTTCGTCCGTCTGTCTGTCCGTACACTCACACGTCCTCCTAACCTGACCTCTGACCACAGTTGCTGACTTCCAGCCGCTACGAACTATCGGCCCAATGTGGAATGAGGATAGGAGCCCGTCAAAACGTGAGAGGTGAGGCCTCGGTCTAATCTAGGTCTATACGTTGAATTGTAGAGATCGTTGCGGATCGATCGGTCGAATCGACACGGTCAGTAGGTTCGTACGACTCCTTCCCAGTTAGAGACACACTCGCAACTGTGAGAATTCTCTCTCACTTTTCAGGCCATGCCGGAATTCACGATGGTTACTACGGTGGAGGATTTCCACATTCTTCCGTCTCCTGGCGGCATTCTTTCCAGGGACATTTTCCCTCTGGTATTACACCGTGGCGGATGAAAAACTTTGAAGCGCGAAATGACGACGGTACGACGGATATGACGGATACCGGTCGGACAGGAGATTCTGGTTTGAGGTGTATCAATGAACTACTGCGGGTAATGGCGAAGTGGGATTTACGTTTGAGGTGTATCAATGAAATTCCGAAATCAATGGTGCAACGATGACGGGACGTTGGATATGAGAGGTGTCCGTGAGATCCGAGATTCTCGTTTGAGATAGACCAACGGAATTTCAAATCTAATGGTAAAAATTTCAGGTGTATCAATGAATTTCCGAATTCAATGATGAAACGACAGAGGTACGACGAATACGAACGTGGCCCGTGAGATCCGAGATTGTCGGTCGAGATAGACCAATGAAATTTCGAATCTAATAGTAAAATAACGACGGTATGGCGGGTACGACGTGCGATCGTGAGATACGAGATTCCCGTTTAAGGTATATCAATGAAGCTTCGAATCGAATGGCGAGTAGAAAGTATGAGAAATGATCACCGAAATTACGTAAATTCAAGCCAGACGTTGAAGTAACACCCTGCCGCTATCACAAATCAGCCGTCGGCCATTGGACGTCTTTATAATGAAATTCAAACGAGCGGGTCTCCCTTATAATTAGATACGAAAAACCGGAGTCGCATCCCGCTCACCTCGTCGACGAAAATATTCCATTTCGACGAATCTCTCGCCCAAAGACGATCGTCTCTCATCCATCGGAAAGCACCCAAACAAAACCACCGGCTCCACCGCGATTCGTCTAACCGAATTTCGTGGAAGGGGCCGATTAACGGCGTACCACGTTTTTCTCCTTTCCTCTCTGGGATTATCTGTGCTGGCCATTCTCGCGAATCGTCTTCGACCGGACGAGAAGGTACTTGATTTTCTTCTTTCTCTTTCCTTTTCTTCCACTCGCGCGCGGACTCGTCGCTTCCGTTCGCCTCGAAGGACGAGACGACGGACGGCGCGACGCGTCGAGTGGCTTTATCGCGCCGGAAACGCGCGACAAGAGCGCGCGTCCTCCCGCATAAGGAAGATGGAAAGTTTCACCTACTCGGTTTCACCGGTAGGCCCCCGTGTCGCGAGCCCGCGTCGCGTTTAAGGCGCGTACGCATTCCTCGCGATAAGGCGCCGCGAGTTCGAGGTGGAAGCGATCGATTAGCCTGCCGCGGCCGTGCTACGACGACGCCATTAGCAGCTGCGTCGCGGTGCTCGTGGGAGACAAGAAAAACGAGAAGGTTGAGCAAGAGGAGGAAGAAGGTGGGAAGGAAGGAAGGAGGCTCGAGCTGAAGGATTGACGGTGACGGAGCGTTGCATTTATTAATTTCCAACCGCAATTCTTCAACACCCTACGACAGCCGACGTTAATAACAGGGGGCCTCGTAATGCGTTTGAGATTTATACGGAATTTCTACCAGAGGCGCTTCGCATTATTTTCTTCTCGTTTCGTTGATCGAAAGTGCGAATAGTTTTAATTAAAAGTGCTCCGCATTGCACGGTGACAAGGATCTCGGGAAGGATTAATTAAACGGCGTGGATATCGATATGAATATTCGAAAAATCTTTGGGGCCTACTCCGGCAACGTGCTCGAAGATAAGAGAGAACGGAGGAAAGTTTCGAGACTCGCGTGCGATTCGCCGGGTTGAAAAGAGGAAAGGTAGAAATTAAAAATGTAAACGTAAATTTCTCGAGCTCCACGATGCGTGCAGCTTATCGACGCTCTTACGTTGCTCCTTACAATCTCCGCGCCGCGCTCAAGTACAACTTCATGGAACCACCGGAAGCGACAGAATGGACGGAAAGTGTACGTGGAAATTACCCAATCAACGTCAAACACCCCGCTCTCTCCTCTTGGGTTCCGAGCATCGTGCGCGAAGACAAGGCCCGTACGAAGTTGCCGAGAAGACGATAAATAATAAATCGCGAGTCGTCGGAGGAGAAGTCACACGTGCCGGTGAGTTACTTCTATTTCCGTGGGCGAGGAAATCGATCACTACTAGAATGCCGCGCGGAAGAAACGGAGCCATTCGACTAGTCGGTCGAGTAAAGTTTTCAATTCACTCACCGGTTAGTTACTTCATTTTATCCAAAGGGTCGACGACCCCTGGAAGCTCTAAGAGAAATGCAATCAACAATTACACAGGCCCACAGAAAAAAAAAGTACCCTGTGCTGGCGATCTGACTAGGTTAGTCTCATGTATTTTGTCCCGCTGAATTCGAATCTGACGTCAGAATTCCTCCATCACGTCACAGTTTTTTTTAAATCGCAAAAATAGACGAAATTTCATAAAAATCGACATTCTAAGGGAATAAGATTGCGCTTCTTAAACAAGAAGTTACCAAAATCATATTTTAATGTATTTTCAAACGTTATAAATTCAAATTCAACCTAGAATGCGTTGTGCTCGATTTATGATTCGAGCTGAACCTAACGTCCGAATAATGTCACTTACGATCATCTGCGCTTACGCACTGTTTTATTTTCAAATGATCTGTGAAACGGATTTCTTTTACGTGTTTTTCTTTTTGTTGGATGCTTAAAAGAGAAAATATAACAAAAACAGAAACACGTAAAAGAAATCCGCTTCACAGATCATTTGAAGATAAAAGAGTGCGTAAGCGCAGACGATCGTAAGTGATATTATTCGGACGTTAGGTCCAACTCGAATCATAAATCGAGCACAACGCATTCTAGGTTGAATTTGAATTTATAACGTTTGAAAATACATTAAAATATGATTTTGGTAACTTCTTGTTTAAGAAGCGCAATCTTATTGTCTTAGAATGTCGATTTTTATGAAATTTCGTCTATTTTTGCGATTTAAAAAAAACTGTGACGTGATGGAGGAATTCTGACGTAAGATTCGAATTCAGCGGGACAAAATACATGAGACTAACCTAGTCAGATCGCCAGCACAGGGTACTTTTTTTTTTGTGGGCCTGTGTTATTATTCCCCAGAGAAGTGGTAATATTCCGGACAAAGGATACGCTTCTGAAACGCTCGTAAACCATTTTCGGTACAACGCGAGTCCTCCGTGGTCCACGAAAAAAAATCTTGGGGGACCCCCCTTGAAATTATTTCAGAAGAGCGCCACTCGAGATAACCGCGCGCATCTCGTAAATTCTCTACCTCTTCTTAGCCGCGCTTCTTCTCTCGACTCATCTGTCCATTTAAAGCTTCTCCACCCCTACCCCCTGGGTCCGGTGGTGCGAGACCACCCGCGCAAAATCAGCCGCCATTACATTGGACGCGTAATCGCGTCATGGGCCACGGACACGCAGACACGCTCGCACGTTCTCCCACCGATGTCCTAATCGGTGTCAACTACTGCACGTATCGACCTACTCAGGAAGACCCGTTACGCCGTATATCTCTGCCTCTCCCACCCCCTTCCTTTCCTCCTCTGTCTATATTACTGCCCCTCGATGTTCTTCACCGTCCCTCTTCCGTTCGCCCCCTCTTCACTCCCCTCCTGTCCCGCTTCGTGCTTTTTCTCCGACTGACTTTTAACTTTTACGACGCGCCGCCATCCTGCGACACATACGGTTAAGTACGTGTTACACATTACTATGCTCGAATCGTCGTGGCTACCATTATTCGTTCGACGCCACGAGAGATTTATTTATTCGTTCTCTTAAGGAGTCAGGGCTACTCGTAACGCCGAAAAAAACGCTTTTTTCGGGATTTTTGTTTTCAAACATGTTTTGTTATTCAGTGGAAAATGTTTTCCCGTATGAATAATCAATATTTCTAGTAGCTACAGTAAAATTTTCATTGAAAAATAATGATAAATAAGCAAGATGCAGTCAGTCTGCGAGGGGTTAAAAAAAAAGGTATTTCGCGGTATTCACCGCTGCTCATCACTGGATCACTTAAAACCAAAAAAATTAACGGGGATCATTAGTAAATCACATTGGGCCCAGTATGGACGAAGGGTTAATGAAAATTTCGAATTTTTACAAAATGGCAAATGTTCAAAGTCAAAACTTGTTTTTCGAGTAAAATTTCACTCATATTTTCAGTTATAAAAAAGAAACTATTCACCGCCGATAAAAATCCTTCGTCCATCCAGGGGACAATTACGCACAGAATAAGTGATACAAATTTCAAAATGATCGGTCAAGCCGTTCTGGAGTTACAGTGATCACCGACTTTAAAAATGTGCTTTCGAGAAAAACGCATTTAAAGTTTTAAGTACAATTTGCATGTGAATAAAAAAATTATTTTTGGACTGACATTGAATCATCTATTCCGGCACCATAAAGTGACTCTTTTGAAATGCTGTACTTTGAGAAAATGCAGAAAAAAAAGAAACACGATTTTTTGAAAATGCTGACTAGCCCTCACCCCTTAAGGATCTAACGTTCCAGCGAGCGAACATTCTCTTCAACGAAGGAGAATGTATTTATTCATTTTGGGGCTGTCGGGGTGTTTTGCAGTTTTTCTTTGATTTTTATTCTATTTTCTTTGATTTGATTTTACGGTAGTTTCTTTCGCGGCTTTTTCTTTCTCTCAGGATTATTTGCGTTTGAAGAGCACTGCTTGAGTACCTTCGGGATCGGTGGAGTTGGCCACGTTACAAAGTCGGTCTCCTTCAGTCTGAGAGCCACAGGGGTCTAACGTTGGGATGGTTCGGCAAGCACGTAGACCCGCCTAGACTCATTCATAGATCACTTCTCTATTCCGATCGCGCTCTCGGCATACCGGTTCTTAATCGGCGGACAAAGGGGTCCCGATAGACGCCGACCTCTAAGGCCTTTTACGCGAGCGTTAGCAATTTTTCGCACGTATACGTTTCGAATTGGCAAACGGTCGCTTCTCTCTCTCTCTCTCTCTCTCTCTCGGCTCTTTTGAACATTCCCGCGACGAGTTGTGTGAAAAATCTTTCGGGGTCGAACGTTTCTTGAACTAGTTTGAAAAATGACTGTGAATCGGGATCGATCGGAACTCTTTTGGGAGCGAAATAAATGTCGGAAGGTTTCGTTACGATTTTTTTCTGCGAGTACCGCCCCTGCGTAATATTCATAATGATAATAATTGCAGTGCTCTTATCCTGGTAACTTGATCTTCGCGCACGCCTGACACTCTTTTTCCAACCGCGCGTTTAAGGCTTCTAACGCGCTCGAGACGTACTCGGAACGTCTTGTGACAAATCGCGCGAATAAGCCCATGCGGCTAGACGGTGGTACGTTAAGAAGAAATACAAGTGGCGCTTAAACTCGTAAAAAACATTCTCGACGCGGCAGCAGATGAAACGTTCTTACCATTCTATTGCTTTACCCCGTGTGATCTCGTGCACGAGAAATTGAAAATGACGCGTAAGTCGGAATGACTCGGAAGTTCCACGGATGATTATTTCACCGGACGTTTAACGACAGATTACCATTAGCCGATGAATATTAAATAGACGGAAAGTTACTAGCCAGCAGATACATCATCCACCCTCCTTCTCCTCCTCTTTCAGCCGACATCTCGTAACAAGAAAACGTCGAATCGAACTCGGACACTTCGTGTAGACGAACGGGAGAACATCGCGTTGTGTACGAAGAGCCGAAGCAGTACACATCGAGTCTCGTTTCCGCATAATAATGAGCCGTGGCGAGCGTTCCGTTCGGCGAAGAGAAGAAGAAGAAGAAGAAGAAGAAGAAGGAAAGGGGCATCAGAAGCGAGCGGTGTCGCGACGTCGTGCACGATACTCTCGTCCTTCTCCTCGTCAGCCGAGGCGAGTGCCTTTCGAGAAATCGACGTGGCTTACAGGTACACCTGTTGCTCGACAAAAATCATGTGGCACACTGACCCGAGGCGAGGAGGTGCGTTTTAGAATAAATTTAGTCGCTAGGTCCGCCATTAACGGTGCCTACCGTCCTCACGAATGAGGAAGAGGAGAGAGAAGGAGGCGAGTCGCGGGTGACGCATTTTAAATTTCCCGCCCCGCCGATTCGTTCGCGCCACCGCTCGTCGAGAGCGAACGATCGGTCGTTCGGGTCACGTAGATCGGCAGACAGTTGTCACGGATGTTCTCCACGAGGTCGAGCGTGAAAGAAGGTTGCACGAAGGAATTGTGATTCTAGTCGCGGGCGGGGCGCATGTCCCGTTCGGGCGAAAATCGAGCGTACCGAGACGATTCGCGGTAATTTCGTCCGGCTCTCTGGTGGTTTCCGGGGAAATTTTGCGAAATCTGGGACGGTCTCGAGCGCAGTCACAATGGGAATGGGTGTCGGGTGATCTCACTCGTTTGTCCTCGATGCGATAAAATTGCAGAATTTCGTCGAGGGCCAGAAATAATGTCGCTCGCCCTCGTTTCTCGTTTAGGGGTAAGTCGGAAATCGTTAATAATTCGATGCAGGTATAAATGGCTTGGTATCGATTTGCGATGGAAAGAAAATCGCGGATGTGTGCTTTCGATGTCGGAGGTGATAAGGAACGCGTGGTTACTAATGAATATGACCCACTTCCAAGGGGTGAAGGCTCGTTTGCGTGTAACTAGACGTTCGCAATGCGATAGCACACGAGGAAGGAGCACGAGGAAGGAGCACGAGGAAGGAGAGGATCATAGTGGCCCGGAAATCAGGGCGCCGATCTTACGACTGGATCTCGTTACTCGCGAGCGAGTAGCTGCTCGCTTCCATTTATAATGATCGATTGCGGCGAGGTGTTACACGACAAGCGTACACGATATCAATAAATCCGGTGGAGCCCTCGGGCGGCGTGGTAACCGAGGGAGCGCCGCGCGGAAGGAAAGTGCCGAGAGAATCGGAGCATTGCATCTCACAGGACCCTGGAACGAGGAATTCGCGCGAGCGGAATTAATTGAAAATCTATAGAACGGAAGAAGGGAAAAAGAAGAGGCGCTGATTAAGGCAAAGCGATTCTTGATAAGGACACCGAACAAGGATCGAAACGTTGCAAATATAGGCAGTTTCTCCGCTTTCTTCCGACGGGGCTTGGTGAATTTGTTCCGCTCGATTTGGCCGATTATTACGCCGTAATTAGGAAAAATTTGTTATTCGTAGAAAACATTTTTGCTTCCGCTTTCAAACTAGAACGGTGGTGATATGAAGTTTTTCTTATTAAAGTAAAGTGCGCAAACTCGTGAATCGGTTGATCAAACATTCTTCTTCCTAGACCGTTTACACGATTAATCACGTTTCTCGAAGAATCGTCAGATTCTTTTTAAACTTCTCCCTTAGATCGTACTGGGTGAGTAGGTTCTGATTTTTTTATGTCTCGATGCGCGCAGGTGACCTCGAAGGTGAAGTGAACGGTGGAGAGAGAAAATGAAAAGCTCGGGATAAGAAAAAGGACAGAAAGAATGAAAATAATGGCGAGTGATAAGGAGAACGAAGAAATCAACGAGGAGGAACGAGAACAAGGTGGAAAAAGAGGCGAGGGCGTCTTCCATCCGGGCGAGCAATTTTTTCCCTCCTTCTTCCTTGCTCCTCTTCCTCCTCCTTGCATTCCTAAGATCCTCGGGAGTATGAAGAAACTTCACGCATGAAGGCACAGCCTCGAAGAGGTTCGACGCCTATCTGCTTTACTCTCGAGAAGGTGTGCGAGCTGAAACTAGGATAGGAAGGAGTCAGCGATGATAGGTTACTCCGAAAGATTAGAACGGCCACTGATAAGGCTCCGGACCAGGCTTCGAATTAACGGCAGTCGTGCTAGCCTCGCATTAAATTCATTCCGGCCACGGGTGATGATAAATCGCTCACTGGTCGAGACCCGCATCCGCCAGAGGTGAGAGGGGCCCTCGATCGGTACGCGCGACTAGCTCGTGTGAAACCTCGCCGATCGAAGGAGTTCATTAGACACGCGAGGAAGATTTTATTATTAGTTTCTCACAAGGGGAGGCTCACAATGTATTGTTTCCAATTTCGCTGAATTTGAAATATGTCATAGTTCAGCACCCCTAGATGCTCATGGTACCCGGTTTTATATGAAGATGGCCAGTAGTTTTCGAGAAAATTGCAGTTAAATATTGCGATTTTTCGGCCTAAATTGAGGATGTGGCAGCGCAGCGAGACACACGTATCGACGAGACAAAGACATTTGATTCTCTGTTGTTTTTTCCTGTCTCTCGTTCTCGGGCGCTGCGCTGCCACATCCTCAATTTAGGCCGAAAATTCGCAATATTTAACTGCAATTTTCTCGAAAACTACGGGCCATCTTCATATAAAACCGGGTACCATGAGCATCTAGGGGTGCTGAACTATTACATATTTCAAATTCAGCGAAATTGGAAACAACACATCGTGATCCTCCCCTTGTCAGTGCAAGGTTCGCGCTAGTAGCGAAGCAATAACGCGGTAGACGCTTAAGCAATCAGTGAGATAATTTCATTATTTTTAGCTTGAGACTAGCTCGTGGTTTATTACCAATTTAAATCGAGCAAGACACTTTTCTTCTTTCGCTTATATTGGCATCTCCGCGTATCTACGTACACGTGCGTTTTTAGGTGAATATTTTATTCCAGTTTCTCGAGCAGAACTCAAGAGATGGTCGTCCCTCGGCCCTTCGATGTCTCGGCGAAGGAAGAATTTTCAGGATTCCGTGGAAATCGATAGTGTAGGGTCGACCCGAGGTACTCTTGGAGTCGGATCAAAGGAATCCCCTTGTTTCGCGGGTCAAAATACAGTTGATTAGGGGTCAGATGATATGGGCGAGGGGAAAGAGCCCGGTAACAAGACGTGCAACTGAGAAAAGGTACCTCGAGGTTTCTTGAGGAAAATCAATAGGAGGGAGCCGAGAAAAGGGAGAAGAATTGGGTCGGAAGGAATCGTTGTAGCCGTTGGAGGATTAAAACTGTAGGAGTCACTCTATATATAAAGGACGACGTTCTGGAAACTGAAGGAAGAATAGATTTCTACGATGCCGAGGACAACTATAGAACACCTAGCTGGAGGTAATATCGGAAGGGGGTCAAAGGCCTTCATTATCTCTTCACCGGTCGGAGCATGGCAACAGTCGAGTTTGCCATTCTTATCTGCCCTGGCTCGTTCTGACCTCTCGAGAAGTTCGCCGGCACTCCGATCTTTCACCCTTTTTCAGTTGAGAACTAATGGAGAGGATGCGCCGGGCGAAGTGAATTTTTCATTTACCCTAGAAATTAGAATATCGGTCTTCTTAAGAAATTGGCAGTCTTGCCAAAACGGTGTCAGGTTCTCGTATTTTCTTATTGCATCGCCTCTTTGTTCTTTTATGTTTTCTGGGTTGTCGGAATCGATCGATTAATCCTTCCTCGAACACGACTTAACCCCTTGGCTGCGAATGTTTATCGATCCTCCCTTCCCTACTTAGTAATCGAGCTCGAAATCGCCCGATGATTTAATTAAGGGTACTTGGATGCCGAGGACTGACGTATCCGGTGTTAAGTTACCTGCCTGACCAATATTGGCCTCTCACTTCTCGTGTTTGTTCACTCGTCTTTTCTTGGGAAAGAGTAATCATCTGGAAGAATAATCCTCACTACATAAGCCCAACCCAACCCAACCCAACCCAACAATGTTAAATTCAATTCAATTCAAATGAATATTGCGAATAGCGAACCTTCTAATCTCTGCAGAACTAATTAATTTAGCGTACATAATTCATTATTGCTTGCGTTCAGGACTAAATTATCATTAGGATGACAATATTTACAGGACAGCCTTTATGTCGCAAGAGACGAAAGCGTCTTTAAACCCGCTATTTCGCACCTTTACGTCCGTTTTGCAACTCAATGGCAATCTGCATCGTAATTAGCCGCGGAGAAGGCGACGCAAGAGGATTCTACGACAGATTGCATTCTTGCATAATGCACTCGCGAAGCGAATTTTCCTTCCCGGCTCCTTAAACGCAGTTTCGTGTAAATTTTCGTCGGGCTTGAAAGGCCAATTGTGTTTCGCGAGACGAGCGACGATGAGAAGCCGGCGGAGAAATTATTCGCATGGAGAAGAGGGGAGCGTTTATCGGTGGATCATTATGCGTGCGAGGATCCACCCGCACCTTCACTTTTTAGTCTCGCAATAGCGAAGACAATGAAGATCGTCGCTCTAGAATATTAAATAATATTGGTGGGTGGGGGGTGAGTGTTCCTTTACACGCTTCGCACTTCGCCGCACAGGTATCGTCATTACTTTTTAATTTTCTTTTCAGTCCGCGCAGCTGTAATTCTACGACGAACACGCTTCGAGACGTATAAAGAAGATCAGCACGTTGCCTCGTCGAAACAAACAAGTGGGTATAGTTAACACTTTGACTGCCACGCTCATTTTCCATGGATTGCTCGCGGCGCCGGAGTTTGTACTTTTTGTCTCTTTTTTTTGTTAACATATGATCTTTCAAGCGCTGTAAATTGCGGTTAGTATAATCGTTTTTTTTAATGATTTTTTTGGACGTCACCGGTGACCACCGTGACGCCACAGGTAAAACAAGTTGTGGAGAAACATACGACTACAGATCTGCGAATCAAGGTTTTCTAAATCGAATCGAACCGAATTGAATTTGCGAAAAAAAATTCGATTTGACAAAAGTATCGCCAAATCGAATCACCCACATTTCGAATACTTCGCACATCTCTACGCGATTCTTCGATTCGAATTCGAATTGCTGCGAATGGACCTTATCGAATCTTTCGAATTCGATGTACGTCGATTCGAATTCGAATAATTCGGCCATCGTGGCGGTCAAAGTGTTAATATCGAACAATGTAGCGAGGAGGTTTAATAACGCGAGCACGTGTTGCCGTCTGACAGGAGAAAAATTGCGAAAGCAGAAAGAAGACGAGAGAGAGGAAAAAGGGAACGAGGCTGCGGCTCATCACGAGTGGCCAAAAAAGGCAACTCCACCGAGACGATCATTAAAACTCTCGGTTATGGCCCCCACATATTCTCGAGACCTCGCGCCGGTGCCATTCTCGCGAATCTCCGAATGGAAGCGCACGGGCGCTCAAACTTTTTTCTCTCTCCTCCCGTGCTAATTGCATCCTCGTAACGTTAATACGTAAGTGCGATTTTATTTCGTTCCACGGTCGAACGTAAATTTCCTCGGAGCGTAGATAGGAGGCCATTTTTGCAAGGAGGTCTTTTTAATTTATTTAAATATACCTTTAATATGCGCGCGCGCATAAATATAGGAACGAGATAGAGGCGTCCCGAGGAGACCGCTGTGGGTAACGTACACGCGAGAGTAATCGCGGCACGCTAATAATTATACAAAAATAATTGCCTCTCGGTGGCGCGCAGCTGGTTGCCGCTTCTCCTCGCCTCGATTCGCCTCGCGTGCCCGTGGAATTCGCCGCGGCCACCGCGACGTCTCGTTCGACGACGATTCTCTTCCTCTTTTGTAAAAAAGCTCCTTTAAGGCCTACTACTACTCCCTAAACATTAAGAATTCCTCGTCCCTCCGTAGTAGATTGGTATCTTTCGGCGATCGCGAGCGTGGTATCCGTAGGAGCACGTGTGAACGTTACGGGAACGTGTTAATAAAGGTCCCCGCCTCTGCGGGCCGCTGGTGGTGCTACAAAACGCGTGTTAACCTCAATAGAGTAGTGGCGTTCGCGCGTCGTTGATTCATTGCTACTGTGAATGCAGTATATTTTACAAGAATTCCACGGTGGTAGGTTAAAAATCCACGAGGACTCCACCACCCGATCGCGGCGGCGTGGGAAGATTTTCGTAAAAAAATGCTAATTTATTCCTGGACCAGTTGCGCTCTCTGCCTATTCTCGAGACGGGAGTAAGCATTGGTATGCATGTATGCGCGGCTTCGTATTTATAGAATATTTTGATGCTTCTCTTTAACGGGCCGCGCGTGTCAACGGAACGATTCACGCGCGTTTTCATTGCATTAATAAAGGCTCGCGCGCGTTTACAAAACGCGCGTTAACCCCGATGCCGCGCCGTCCGGTCACACGTCGTTGCTCGCGCGCGCGACGCCGGTGAATGGGAACGCATTTTCTTACAATTCAGTGGACTCGCTGTTAAAATGCAATTCCTGCTCGGTGAACGTTTTTCCTTCTCTTCTCCTTCTCCTTTTTTTGCCTCCATTTTTCACGAGTTTACACTCGTCGTACCATTGAGCAACGAGATCGACGCGAAGTGGAATTACCGGAGATTCGATTTCACGAATAATTTCTCTCCCATGGAAATTATCTTTCGATTCTATCGATTAAGTCGACACCGTATCGAATATCGACAACCATCGACGAGTGTCTTACCGGCCCCCTCCAAAAAGGAAAGTGAAACTCGTCCTCCGCCTGTCCACCCTATCTCGAGATTGCGCAAGAGTTTAGAGGAAATGCGCCAACTCGTCGTGGCTGTCTCTGTCACGCACTCTTTCTTTTTCTCTCTCTCTCTCTCTCGCTCTCTCTCGCTCTTTCTCGCGATCGAAAACGTGGACATTAAAGTGGCGAATTAACGACTCCGGAGCGTCACTTCCTGCATCGAATCCGATCAGGAGCGGGCTCACGACCGGGTCACTTTTCTTTTTTGTCGCAACCTCCGAAGGGAAGCACGCGTCTCGTCTCGCGTACTTAATTAATGCGACGTCACACGCGCCGTCATCTTCCTGCTTTCTTGGCGTTACGTAAAAGTCTCCGGTCACCCCTGTTGGGCCGGTAATCCTGGCCTCCTCCCGTAATCTTACGCGGCTCGGGAAGTCCTCGAGATAAGAGAGGAGGAAGGAGCACCGTGGTGCGTTTGCGCAAGACGCCGTTTAATCGACGCGTGTAAGCGGAGAGGAAATGGAAGAAAAATATTATGGTGCTCGAAGGTATTTACGCGACGCGGTTATTGAAGATAGTATGCCGTTTTTGAGATAAGCCCGTCGATGGATAAGTGGTCGGAAATGATGAGCGAAGGAGAAGACATCGATGAGGATAGAACGGTTCGATGGTGGACACCGAGTGGTCGTTAATGGAAGAATTTATGGAGAGAGCGAATTTTTGGCTGAACTTCCGTATCTGGCCCTTGTCCGATCTTAATAAAATTTTACGGGTAAGTAGCATTTACTAAATTTACTCGAACGCCATAAGTGGGAATTTAAGGAAACGCCTGCTTTCCGAGATACCGAATTTTTAATTACGTTTAACTTTTTAGATCTTTGCGTAAAAAAAGACTGGAATTCACAAATGTTTTGCTGAAATGCTTTATTTTATTAATATCTTGCAAGATTATAAATACTAATTTATCAAAATATCCTTAGAATACATGTTAAAAACAAGAAATATAGAAAACAATTTTATGTTTTTTTGGTAGTTATTCACTTATGGGTAGGCACCTCGGATTTCAATGTCCTTCACATACGTTATCAAGGTCATCGCCCTGAGTAATGTTGCGAAGGTTTTAAGCTCCACTCGTCATTTATTAAAAAGTTATTAACAAAAAAGTTTTTCCAGAAATAACTTTTTCCTCTGACAAATTTGACAGTCTCCTCTCCAAAAAAAGATATTCAATGTTAAAGTTGACATATAAATGTGATCAATGGAGATTGATCTAATCAGAAAGGCCTTCCACGCTCTCCAGTTTAAATTATTTTTTTATTACGCGGGCGGACGCATAAACGCCCGTGTCGTGCCTAACCATTGCACCTGCCTAACCTGACATTTCGTGGAACTTCAGTTTTCTTCTCACGTAAAAATGTCAAAAATTCTTGATTTAATCGTGTAATTCTAAAATTTAACATCTCGGAAAGCAGGCGTTTCCTTAAATTCTCACTTATGGCGTTCGACTGCATTTAGTAAGTGCTACGTACCAGTAAAATTTTATTAACATCGGACGAGGGTCGGATACGGAAGTCTTATCGAATTTTTTCATTTAAATATCATTCGTTAAATTCGATTTATTCTTTCTGTTTTTTTTTAATTTAACAAAAGTCTCTTTGTAAGCGCCGAACGAAACCGCCGCCGTCGACAAGAGAACTCGCTAGGAGTGGCGAACCACCAGACCGCAAACGTCCCAGGCACGCTCGTCTACCTTCGTCGACGTGCCGCCAAGAATTCCACGAGCACGCTTACGCACACGCGCGTGCGCGTGCGTGCTAGCACGTGTTAAGTACGGCGCGTAGGTAATCGTCGTAAGCACGTGTTACAGTTGAGAAATTCAAGTGAACCTTCCACGTTGCTTCGCCGACGACGCGTCAATAATTAGAAACTCACGCGTGTTAACGGATTCTCGCGGCTTCGATGAGTGCGAGGAAAAACGCGAGGAAAAGCCAGTTCTGCTTTGAGAGCTAAGGTCGTGGCATTGTTCGGGTACGTCGACAGATTTCTCCGATACCACGAGGAAATTGTACAGTTGGGTATTTATCTTCCTAAGAGTTCCACTGTTTGTAATTAAACAATTACTCGGAGAACTCTCTTCCTACCGGACGTGCGATGCTAATTACGACGATTCTCGCTAATTGATTGGCAAGCTCTGCCTACTCTGTACGTAGAGTAAGGAGAATTGAGGAAAACTCACGGATCCAATGAGCGAGGAGTATCTTCGGGAGAAACGAGTCACGGGCAAAAACGTTTGCGCGACAAGTTTTCCGCTTGTTCCGACTATTAGCGGTAGACAGTTCACTTAGAAATGGCATTGATAGCGAGTTTAATGGAGTTTCTAAAACAATCTTTAGAAGGTATGCGGTGATATTTGTTGGCGCTCGTCGAGTACTATTTGCAATTAATTACTGGACGAGCTCTCCTCGTGCCAGAGGAGCGAGACTAATTACGACGATTTTCGCTAATTGATCAGCAAACTTCTATCCAATCCGCTTGGAGAATAAAAGAGTATTGAAGTAAACTCACGCACCACCACCGGTAGAGCACCGAACGTCCAAGGACATTCACTCCTGTGGCATCCCTCGGCGCGCGCGGACGGCGCGTACGCTCGTTCGCGCGAGACTTCCTCTCTCGCGTCACGGATGCTTAGAGATTAGAGAAATTAGAGATTTCCTGTCGGCAGCGCCGATAGTCCTCCGGTGGGAGCACTTTCGATCATATTGGAAGATTGCCGTCCATTGGCTCGCATCATCCGCGTCCCACGAAACTCACGAGCCTTACGCGAGAGTCTGTGTGCGTGCATGGGCGTGCACAGCTCACACGTGAAACACTTTACACTCGTGCCACTTGAAAAGGGCTTTATGCATAAATCATCGTGGCAACCGGTCACCCTCGGTCTTCTTGAGTGCACTCGAGCTGCGATCGCTTTCGGATATTGCTAATAACTTTGCTCGAGACCGATAGGACGAAGGGAAAGGAGAAAAAGAGAGTGAAGGGTGCTAGACGTTGCTCCGCAGTTTTAATTATGTTCTCCGCGAGGCTAATCATTTCACTGGAGAGTCCTACATTTTATTCGATGGCCCCTTTCGAGTAGTCTTGCGAACCTGCGTTTCGAGTTTCCTCCTTTCGGTTCGGCACGATTGCGGAAATTTCGTTGTCCTTATTGTGGCTGCGTATCGATCGACGAACCTCCACCCTTGAAAGGGTCCACAAATCTTCCGGCAGGTCCCCCTCGAATTTGTACCCGAGGTTCTTCCTATTGTGCCTCGGACGATCGTAAAGGATTCTCCGTCCGCTCGAACTCGCCAAGGCACCGGCAATAAAATTAGGAAACTCGCACCGTTCGCGAACAGAAATTGTCCACCCTCTTCAGAACACGTTATTCCACCTCACAAACACGGTCGTCACTAATCGACGAGATTACTCACTGGATTCATTTTTTTCGAACGCAGTTTTCATTATCGCGCGGTCTCGCCTGCATCGGGACACTCACTGGCGCTTGGGCTCATATGCACTTAGGCGATGCGGAACGTGACGACAATCCCTGGAAAAACACAACCTCCTCGTGTTCGATGACTCACGTACCGAGAAGAATCTTCTCGATACTCCGCCGATCCTGTCCACGATCGAACCGATCGCGACGTCTCACGAGGATAAAAAAAAAAGAAGAGAGAGAAGGAAACGGCGACGCGAGAGAGGAACAACAAGAAGAAACAACGAAAAACCACGGAGGATCCCACGTGGGACGAACGGGCACAGCTTTAGTCCGAGAGCGTCCGACGAGCTCTACGGTAAATTCTGCGTTTGCCTTCTTTGTGTGCATGCGTCGCGCTCTCGTGTGCACGCGCGTTCCCCCGCCGTGTCGAGCGTGTGGGTCGGAGGGTGAGCCTGCTCGCGCGTGTGTTGCGTGCGTGTGTCACGTGGCCCTTAAGCCGAGCTCACAAGGGCCGGGCAACCGATTTCAGGGACCATTGTGCGCTCTCGGGTTGGCACGAGCGAGAGACTGAGAGAGGAAGAGAGAGAGGTAGAGAAAGAGAGAGGAGAAGGCAGCAGCCCACGGAAGCGAAGGTTCAGGAGGTGAAGGTTCAGTCGGGATGAGGGTAGGTTCTAGCACGACACCCCACCGGGGACTGGAGCCCTCGTTTGCCGTGGACCAAACATCTGTCTCAGCCCCCACCATCTTCCTACACCGCCCAAATGCACGCTTTCCATCGCTGCCCTGCTCGAATCTTCTCCGAGGAAACTTTCTCTCTCCCTTTCTTTCCTTTAAACCCCGCTTTCGTCCTCATTTACTCTGCTTTTTTCACCCGCTCGATTCGCGCTGGATAAACCGCGGACTGCGGAAGCTAGGAATAAAAGAAGAAGAGAGGAAAATTCGGGTACCTCCACGAGGGGTGCTTAACGATTTCTCTTTCGTGGAAAGTATCGCGTGTCGCTTTTACCTTGACACGTCGACGATAGTCATCTACGATTACAGGGTGAGGTCGACCCACGATTGACTCGCAATTTGCTTTTCGTAATTGACGCCCTCGTTGTCCGGTTCCGCTCGTTTCTCTCGGTCTACTTTTGCGAAAACGCTCGATACGATTAAGCCGTTGGAATTATATTCGAACGAATTATGTGGCGCGAGGGAGAATTGGCCTGGACACGGGACGGATCCACGGCGGAAATGCGATGCTAATTTAATGCGTCACCGCACCCCACGAGTCGCCTTGTGCCATGGCAACCGTAATTAGAATTGTTTCACGGTTTATTAAGAACGGCCGGCGAGCGCACGGGTGCGCCCTGGCTGGCTCGTCCGGCTGCCTCGTGGGGGCAATGCGAAATAAATGCGCGACACAGGGGCAGTCGGTACAGGGTACCGCATACTCGTGCGAGTGAAATTTTTTACGTTCGAGATACTCGCGAAGAAATTGTCGTGGGCGATCGACGTGCGAATTGTAAAGTATTTCGATGGAATGGCGGAGTGCCGTTGATCGATTCAACGCAGTCCGATTGGTATCTAAAATTAGCAGCCGCACTAGGAAACTGGCAACTCGATCGATCAAGCTCCACTCTGACAAGCCTAAATTACAATCCCCACGAATTTCGACCAGTCGAATTCAATTTCCGCGACTCCGCCCCGGCCGTTCGCGTGCGTCCTCATCCCCATTGATTTCCATTCCCACCTTTCGTGCGTTTACACCCCCTGATTTTCTTCCATTCACTCGGAGATTGGCGTGTCCGAAACAAGGAGGGGTAGCCCGCATGTTAATTATACGACGAGTTTCGTTCTACCGCGATGTGCATTAAAATAAATGGAATCGTCGTTGTTTCCAGGCTGCGCGCTTTAACGATCCAGCGTGGAATGCTCAACGATTTCGCGACGAAGGGAGCAACGAGGGTACGAACGGGCTAGTTGCAAATTGCAGCTGAGGGCCGTCGAGGCGGAAGGGGATGGCTGACGACAATTGACGCCAATTGGCGGCAATTAAGGGCAGAGGCCACGCCGGTCGTCGTGATTTCGCGTCGGGCCATTCGGCCGGCGCGAACGATCGACGCGCGACGACGCCTTTGAATTCGCGACGCTTCTCCACCAGGACGTCCTTGACGCTCCACTTTCTCCGAACGACGCGACGCGACGCACGTGGGACGCACGAGAGCGAGCGCGGCCGATCAAGAGAAAGGATTTCACGGGTGAAGGGTAGATCGACGAGGGGGTCGACGAATTTTCGCGTGGGCCAAAGAGAGACGCGCGGTAGCATCGATTGCCCTCGTCGTACAGTGTGATATTTTGGCAGTGTAGCTGGAAATAATTATACAGGCCTACGAAATTTTGTTATAAGGGAGTGAACAGTCATTTCCTATATATTTTTCCCTGTTCAACATAAATTAGTTGTCCGAATCGGCCTATTACGTCACAATTTTGAGAAGAATGGCATGAAAAAGGCACAAAATTACGAATTTGGGGGTGTTTATGGCATTGTAGTGCCAGCATCAAATTTTTTTGTCAATTTCGTTAATGCCACGCGAAAGTATTAAGTTTTTGCCTTAAAATGCATTCTGTTTTATTCCGAAATCATTTTTCGTTTTCGATATACAGTTAAATTTAAAAGCATTAACTGTGCTTGAATTATCATGTCCAGTATTATTTGTGTTCTCAATGAATGCGGATAGTCACTTCATATACATATACTTTTGTCCGCTGAACACGAATTCATTGCCCAATTTGAAGAAAAACGACTTTCTTTCAGAAATTTGAAAAAGAAAATTTAAAGAGGCAAATTGTGGCAAGAAATGTTTCAGTTTTACGTTGTATATGAGTGAAGTGTGCAGAAAAAAATTATGAGGGCTTCATATAATAATATATAATAAACTAAAAATCTGTATAAAATTTGAAAATATGAAACTACGCCAACGAAGTCGTTTTTCTTAAACATGGGCAACGGATTCGCGTTTAGCGAACAAAAATATATGGAAAATGACCATTCGCACTGTTCGAAAGAAAAAAATTCTGGACATGATAATTCACGCACACTTA
Organism: Tiphia femorata; assembly: GCA_944319695.1. Classification (NCBI taxonomy): domain Eukaryota; kingdom Metazoa; phylum Arthropoda; class Insecta; order Hymenoptera; family Tiphiidae; genus Tiphia; species Tiphia femorata. The sequence goes on from OX090902.1 coordinate 13,075,719, forward strand.
GTGCTTTTAAATTTAACTGTATATCGAAAACGAAAGATCTTATCGAACTGGAACAAAATGCATTTTAAAGCTATAAGTTTATACTTTCGCGTAGCATTAACGAAATTGAGAAAAGACTTTGATACTGATTCTACAACGCAATGAAACCCCATAAAATCATTATATCTTATTTCTTCCACGTCATTTTTCTCAAAATTGTGATGCTATGAGCAGATTCGGATAACGGATTCGTGTCTAGCAGGCAAAAATACATAGGAAATGACTATTCACACTCGCCTTACAAAAATGATGTCGGACAGATGAATTATTTCCAGCTAGATTGCCAAAATACTACACCATGCGTCGCGAAGAAATATCAACGCCGACCTGCTCTGCGCGATCGAGACTAATTAACGAGCCGCTCGATTATTCCACGCTTAAAATTCAATTCGCAATTACGAACTGAGGATATCACGAGGGGCCAGCAATTAACGACGTGAAAATTAAATATCCCTGCGAGCGCGTGCCCCCCCTTCGTGTACTCGTGCGCTTCCCACACGCGCACTCTCGTCCCACGGCGCATCCTAAAAATCCATAACGATCTCCTGTCGACGGAAGACCGCAAGAACGTCGACCGCACTCCACGCGAATATCTTCATTGGTTTCTCGAGTGCGGGAGAGCGAAGGGGAGATGAACGCACGGCAGGAGGGACCACGAATGTCCTTGATGCCCAGTTTCTCCTAACAAGGGTTGGCGGTTTCTCTTGCGGCCCTTCTTCTTCTTCTTCTTCCTCTTCTTCTTCTCTTTCGTGTGGGTAACAGCAACGCCACGGTTTACCCGGGAGCGTGCAACGAAGCAGCCCGTAAAAGGGACGCGCTGCTGTTGAAGAAACGAGCGAGCCTTTCCGAGAAAGTCCCTGGTGCTGGATTCCTGCGCGGGGAAGGAAGCAGCAGACTCGCGGGGAGGCTCGTCAGTAGACGCCTCGAGACAAAGGAAAGACACTTTTCGAGGAAGAAACGCGAGGCTTCTTGCGATCCTCTCAGCGACAATGAGGTTGGAGGAGTTTCTGCGTTGAGAAGGAGGAGGAGAAGTTGGAGTGGATCTTAACCAGCAGAGGCGAGGAAACGGCGAAGGAAACGGGTGAGAATTATTTGTCGGAAAATTCGTGAATTGAATATTAGATTTAATCAATTATTGTATCGCAGCGGTGGATTTGTGGAGGTGTGGTGTAGAACGATGAGAAAAGGAAGCCCGGAATTCCACGAAGTGCATCATTTAAATTGCATCAGAGGGACGGTATGAGCTGTGTCGTATTGACGCGTCGGGGGTACGTGCTGGCATGCAGTTTGCTGTGGTAATGTTTAAAAGAAATTGCGCCTTATCGATTTTCCGTCAGGTTGTGAGTCACTCGCGTTTCGCGGCGCGCTCGTTGCGCAGGCGAAAAATATGCTTTGCCTTCTTTCCGAGCAGCTATACCCACTTGTTAAATATTTACAATCGAAATTCGCGTAGTACACTGCGGGCTAAGAGTTTGGAAGCAGACAGCATTTAATCGTGAGGATCTGTTAATCCGGCTTCGCGTACGAATATTCTCGACTCTAATTACAGGGATTAGATGCGAATATATTTATGCTTAATTTCTTAAGAGATTGTCGATGGAAATTACAACGGCAAAAAACAAGCAAAATATCTTTCTCTCCGATTGCTTCCGGAAACTTTTCACCCGAAGTGTACAATAGCAACTGATTAAAAAAACATTAATTATTATGGAGGGAAAGGAGAAGGTACGAGGAGCTCACGAAGTCCTCCCAGAAATCGGACGTCACGCGGAAAGGTCCCAAAAATACAACGAATCTACTCCGAGGATCAGGACTCAACTTTCTCAGTTGGAGTCTCCTTCTTATCGCTCCTCTGCTTCCTCCATCTTCCTTTCTCTCTCTCTCTCTCTCTCTCTCTCTCTCTCTATCTTCATCCATGAATGACGTCATTGTCCCATACTCGGTGAGGCCCACGGCGACGAGGCGTCGGCGGGCGCACAATATTTTGGCAGACGTCGTCCCTCTCTCCCGTGCCACCCTCTGTGAGTCAGTGGAAGAGGAGAACACACGAGGCATTGTGCGTGTCACGGTCCATCCTAAGGGCGCGCCCACACTAGGAGTCACGAGCAAGAAAGGAGAGTGAGGCCGATCGCATGCCTTCCTGCCTTGGGCTACGAGAGCGTGAACGGCACGCGACTCGTGCTCGACTCGAGTCGAGGAGGATCGATACCTCGCATGAATGAATCACGAGACCGTGCCGCGGCTCGACCTTAACCTTTCGACCGGCGCCATAAATAGCGTACCAGAAATCGTTGCGCGAACATGCGGAAAGGCGAGAGGCACCACCCTCTTCTTCTCCTTCTCTTTGGCTCTCGCGAATTGTAAACGTGGGCAACCGTAGGTAGCCTGGAGTGTAGTAGATTGGAGGGTCGAAGATCGCGAGGTGTCGTTGAGCTTTTTGGGAGGATCGCGTGACCCGTGATTGGTGGGAGAACGAGGGATGTCTAGGTGGAACTCGTGGAAAGAGAACCTATGGGGGTGTCGATAAATTCTGGGCTTGGCACGAAGTAATATTCGAAGCTTTATTAGGGGAACGGAAGAGACATTGCAACCTTGTGGAAAATAATGTGTTTTTTCCGGTGCGTCTGAATTTATGCCCGCAGTTCGTTTTATCGCGCGTTCTAGTACATTAACATTTTTACTGCCACGATGCTCATATGCGACCACAACCTACTTTTCCTGTGGCGCTACGATGATTACCGGTGACCTCCAGAAAAAGACACCTCTTCGTGCCAAGCAACGATACATCGTCGTTAGTAACATTTGCAACATATGTCATTGCGCATACTACAGTTCTTACAAACTTTTCGCCGTGGAACATTTTTTGTTCGTCACCGAGAGGGTTAAAGATACGTCTAGCGGGGAAAGAAATTTTTCACCGATCAATTAGAGGTTTGCAGGTGAATGCGGCCTTCCACTTGGATCATCGAGATGCCTCAAGCGATCCCCAAAAAAATATCCCACCGAGATTCATACAGTAATCACTGGCGAAGTTTTTCCACGATCCCGCGAGATTGCCTCTTCTACGTTTAATTTCGGGAGCGATGTGAGAGCGGCTTAAGGGCGCGCGCGCGATGCTTAGGGAGCTGACAGCTGCGCTGGCCGATAGCCCACATGGCGCTCTTTGCCTTCACTGGGATGCAGCGAGCGCGGGGGCTATCGATTTTATCGTGTCGTTTCGCTAACGAATGGACGGGCCCGTTGATTAGAAGGCAGCGGCTTTATCGTCGGACAGTTATTGACTCGTCCCATTCCCGTAGCTGGCGACGTACTATGGTAGAAGGAGAAGAAGACGAAGAAGGAGAAGATGAAGGAGGAGAAGGAAGCCTCGGGTCGCCCCTTGCAGTCCAACCGTCGTTTCTCAAATTACGCTCTAGCCTCGAGACCAGTGGGAACGAGGGCGAGCTGGACGCCAGTTGCCATTGCTTTTTCTCATGGATTTTAACCGGTTGCCTCTGTGCCGCAGTTGCGCACCTTGAGAAGCAATTGTGGACGGTCGGACGGTAGGACGAGCCGTGACGAGTATGCGAGGGTCGAGAGTAAATTTAGTTGAAATTTTATCCTCGGATGAATCTTCGTATGTTCTCCTTTTTATGTGTGGTCGAGGATCGTGGTGGATTAGGGTTTCGAGGATATTTTTGGAAGGACCCTGATGAGTCGGAGAGGTCACAAGAGAGAAGAAGGAAAAAAGCGTCTGAAATATGGACTGTCCAAAAAAGATATAAAAGACCGGGTCAGTTTTTGGAATGTCACTCTCGTGAATTCTTCATTAAATGTACGAGAATCATGTTGAATCGTACTTTTTTTTAAAATATTTTCAGGTTAATATCGACGACTGAGAGAACGAGCAGAAAGAGGAGAAGACATTGTGAAGAAGGGAATTCCTAGAAGGACATTAAAGGCCCTCGATGGCCTTCTAATTGGTCGTCCGTGATGTACGGCTGCTTCCTCGACACCTTTAAGGTTCTCTGCCCTTCTCTCCACTGCCTTTTCTAGCGCCCATCATCAGAAGAGTAAAACAAAACCGCGGCCAGACGACACGGAAGTGAAAAGCTTCTCTTCCGTTCCGGGGGTTGGCGTGCACGTTGAAAATCACGAGCTTTTTTTTACGGCTGCTTTCACGGTCGAGGCTTCGTGTTTTTTCTTCTCCCCTTCCTTTGATTTTTTTTCTTCCTCGTGCAGCAAGGTAAATGTCAACCGAGATCTCTTAATTGGAGCGCGACGATCCGGTGAGGAACGCCGCCTGGGAAAAGAATTTTACGAGCGAGACACTGCGAGATTATATCTTTCTTTCTTTTTTATGGAGTAGTGTTTCGAGATTTTCTAGAAATTTCTGACCGTGGAGAATATTTTTTGAATTTTATTCCCTCTTTGGCTTTTCGTCGCGGTTGAGTTTAGAAAAGCTCTAAAACTCTCTAAATATTTAGAGGCGCGCGAACGTTCCGCACGCTTCCATGAAAATACTGAGATCTTCTTTCGTTGCTTCTCTCCCTTTAATTTTCCCTCCGTCCTTGTCCCTCGTTTCCCCCCTTTCGAACTCTCTCGCTTCTCGCGGTCCCCATCGTTCTCCCTCTCGGTGGTCGTGTCGCGTTTCTCTTCTCGCGCTCGACTATTTTCGGCTTCGCTACATACGTGCCAATGCTCCGAATTATCGCAGGAGTTATCCCCGGCGTTTTATCGTCCCTGCGGCCTTAAACTTCGATTTTTCACGCTTTAACCATCGTTCGAATAACTAAAATAATTTTATTCTTCTTCCGTCCACTTAGCTCGATTTATTTTTCCAAATCATTTCTGCCGATAATTGTGAAAGCGCAATGAAAGTAAGAAATCTGGAATAGCCGATTTTTCCCCTTGCGGACTGCTATTTCCATGTACCTTATGATCAAAAAGTACCGAGAATTCTCAATGGCAATTCTCTGGGCAGAAGGTAATTGGGTAGGTTTTTTTCTGGGCAAATGAAAGGCTGATTTAACCATCCGTGAGCCTGGTGGGGTTTCAAAGGCCCGACACATTTTGAAACACTTATACTTATGCTACAAAGGTACGCTATCGATTTGGAATATTGAGTAGCTGCCATTAATCGATTGTGCTGCCGATCCCGGCCGTTACCTCAATGCCCTGAGCAGTTTGTGCGTATAGCAACATTGTGAAAAATGTTCAAAACCCATTTGTATGGAACATTCGAAATTGCTTTGTGCGGAATGCTTACTTTCACCATCTCAAATGGCAAGTGATGAAGACTGATAGGCAATAAAATTTCAGTACATAGTCTGATTAGTGCCAAAGAAAGTTTTACTAGTAATAGTAATTATTAAAATTTTTGTTGGCACAGAAGAGCTTAATTTTGTTTATTCAATTTTATATAATAAATATTCTGGAATGAAATATGTTTTTTAAATTATTTAATGCCTAATACATGTCATAACAAATAGCTAATAATGAACATCTTAATAATTAATATATAGGTGTATTTATTTGCAATTTTATAACCGGGCCTGCTAGACTCCACCAGGCTCACAATGTAATTTTCTTCACCAGGCTCACGGAGGGTTAATGCAATCACGTTTTGGCCAGTACTTTGTATGTAGGTCGCATTTATTTAAGAAAAATTACAGAAGCGTGAAGGAGAGTCGAAAAAGTCGATTCCTGAGAAGTGTGAGGGAAGAGGAGCAAGAAGAAGCGAAGCGAGCCATTCGCCGTCGTAACAGTGACCTTAATCGACAGGCTTTTGCGAGCAATCGATGAGGCTTGGCGAACGAGTTATCCAGTTGGAAACAGGTACGCGTCTACGAGATGCAACGAGAACGCGCGATTCCGCCTGTCGAGTTTTGCCAGACGGGAAGCGGAAAAAAGGAGAATCGGGAAACGGCGGGTTCGAAGCGCGCGCCATTTTTACGCCTACTTCCGGCGCAACGGATTCGAGCATGTTATCGGCGTGAAATATCGTTCGAGATCCACGTAATCAGCTGGTATGGATCGAGAGTCGAGGCTAATGACGATCTTCCGCACGTAACACTTGTGGTCATCGACTCATGAGACACCGTGGTATCGTTCGCACGAATCCCTCGTCCCACTTCCACCGATTCTCGCGCCCGCCAATTTTCCGCGTCACGCGGAGCAAATTTGTCGATGATTGTGGCGAGCGCGATAATACGCGAAGCATAGTTTTATTTCACGATGGTGGGTTTGCGCGCTTGAAATGGCTCGCTTATCTCGAAGTTTTTTTTACTGAAATAAGAATGATTTATCTCAAGCGACGAAGGCGGTTACGGAGGATGGAGTAAGTGTGCCCTTGTTGGAAGTATTTTGCTTTCAAACGTTGATTTAATAAACTTTAATTAACGTTATTAAGGTCATTGAGCAATTCGAAGACGTGGGTACGCAAAAGGCATCGTGATTCCATTTACCATAGTCATTCTTTCAATTTTGACCGCATATATCGTTGTACGAAATTGCTTACTTTCTGCCGGGGAGACATTTGTTTTTAACCAATACGTTATTACTTTATTACGAATAGGTATGCTCGGTGCAGCCAAATCAAGTCAACAAATTGCGTTTCATCAACCGAATCTTTGTTTTCTCTTAATTTATTCGAACGAATTCTCGTCCCACCCGATTTTAAAAGGATCCTTCATCGATTCCCAGTATCCTTCCATTCCACCCATCCATCCATCCGTTCTGCTATCTCGTGATCTCTCGCGATGCAAGGAGCACGACGACGCCTCGTCTCTTCACGCATCTCGCGTGCATCTCAAGTCTCGAAGCGCGAGATGCATGCGTCCAATTCATCCTGTACAGTTAGGAATGCGCCGGATGGGCAGGTAAGGCCTACGCCACTATCCGCGGATCGTAAAGCCCCGGTAAAGATTATAATGAGCGAGTCCGCGGGGCGTAAATTTTACCTTCGTTCCCTCCTACCCTCCTTCTCTCTCTCTCTCTCTCTCTCTCTCTCTCTCGTTCGTTCTCTCGAGCGAGTCCACTTTCATCTCGACGGAATCCGCCCGAGCTACCGTGGCGCGCTAAACGGCGGACCCGCTCGCATTATGCCAGGAAGCTTCGTAAGATGCCTTCTTTTTTCAGCCACTTAATGTCCCGGTAAACGTCGAAGAGTACAGGAAGACGCTTTGGGCGTCCGTGGAAAAGGAAGAGGAAGATTCGTGGATCGCGGTGGTCCATTGGTCCTGAGGAATGAGAATTGCTTCTCGGCAGAGAAGAAGATTGTGAGAATAATGGAGCGAATCCGGTGGGAAGTGTGACGAAGGGAATTTTAAATTTTCGGTCCAATGCTTTTTCTCCGTTCCGATATTACGGGGGAGAATATTCACGGAGTAGAAAACGTTGATCTCCACCTATCGTCCGATAAGAATCCTATCAGTGGGACGGAACGGGCTGAGAGAAGGTGGAAGTAAAATTGATCGTTTATCGAGAACAGATCAGGAAATATTTTAAGGAATCTTTCCTTTTCTTGCAGGTAGGCACGTTTCGTTCGAGCGAATATCGAGAAACCAGAAAAGCTGCTATCGAGATTTATCAGCGACTCGGCTCGTGGGTCGAGAAAAATCTGATCGGGTGGAAGACACGGGAACGACAGAAAATCCGACGATAAAATCGATGTTTTATCAAGGGAGCGTCAAGGAAATATTTTAATGAATCTCTCTTCTTCTGAGAGCCAGTCACGTTCCGTTCGAGCGAGTATCGAGAAAGCAGAAAAGCACCATTGAGATTTATCATCGACTCATCTCACGGATCGATAAGAATCTGATCGGACACGTTGTATCGGCTTGTAGGATAACTTTGAGATATTGCGGTTCGCAGATATACTGGAGGCAACACGTGCTACGATCTTTGAGTCGCGGAAATTGTCGAGGGATTCGATAAACCTCGTGGTAATGATACCTTTTGAAACGATAATTAATAGGCGGTAGCGTTAATTATTCTCGCATGACGCGCACGCGCTCCCCTTTTTTGCAAGTTCTCGCCAATTTCCATTCCATCGTGGACTTTGGCGCGTAACATTGGCTGCTATCGTTCGTGAAAAGAAATTCATTGGAAAGTAGTTCTCTCTCCCACTCCCTTCCTCTCTTTTCTTCTCTGCCATTGATTTTTCCTTTCTCAGCCTCACGACCCACGTGGTCTTCCAACGAATCGAAGAGTCGACGACAAATCGAATAGCTGCACGCGCACGAACGAATTTATCTCGTTGAATGCGACAATGACGCGGTTGTAGCCTTCCACCGGCCGGCGAACGCCTTCTCGATTCGACCGAGCACAATGTTGGCAGTAGGCACGAGCCTACTCGCTTGGAAGCCGTGTAGGTAGTCACTGACATTTTAAAATGTCAGCGCCAGTCCCTCTCGCAATGCACTGTTTATCATTTGGGTTACAACGCGGGCACATCTCGTGCGTCGTCCTCTGCTCCTGGCAAGGGTGTGGGAATCGTTGCGATTCCGTCTCGGCGGAATTGCGGAATCGGTGCGCCGAGGATTGTTTTAAAAGTCTCACGAGGGACACATTTCTCCGTTAAGATCAAATGAAAGAAAATTTCCTCGAGATTCGTCGAAATAGTAAAGCCACGTCGGTGATTATTTATGTGCTCTAACAATTGCTTCAAAAATTGTTCCATATTTTGAAAGTATAGATGAAGACAACGTTGCAGAATTTCAAATGTGAATTTACTCGACATTTTTTTACTTAGATCGCTTTCGCGACCATTGGCACAATTCTACCATTGACGTACCGTCGTTAATGAACACCTTTCTAACGGAATGATTTCCTTTAAGGAGGAGACGCGTGCCGGGAGAAGCGAAAGTGCCTCGCCTGTCTCGCACGCCTACGCGTACAATCGTTCAAGCGACGTCTGTAATCGTGAAGCCGTATTTCTGCGGTTTATCGTTCGACCCTTTCCCGAGGACGTGCCATTCGCCGTGCCAGACGTAACCCAGACCCCAACGACGAAGCATTGTCCTCCTCATGGGCATTGATCGTGTCATTTTTCAGGACGTTATCGTTCGAATCGTAGGATCGGAAACCAAATTTTCGACCATGCTCGCGAAAATTTTATCGTTTCGATTTAACGTAAGGGAAGGAAGGGTTGCATACAAGATGGTTTCTTCTATTAAGGAACTTTACTTCGATATTAACGAGTGCCATTAATCGTTCTGAATTATCGGAGGTGGTAGAGACACCCCCATTGGAGGAGCGGAGTTACATTGTGAAAGTTGTGCGCTTTATCGTTCAACCCTCGCGCACTAGGGACGGTGGAATTGCAACCGTGGTGTCTGCAACTCCTGCACCCTAACGTATTACGCTCTTAACGGGCATTGCGCACCCTATCATTGTTCGAGGAGGGTGCGCCGAGTATGGAGGAATTTTAATCTTGGGACACATTGGATTCTGCCTATGGGGGTTCGTCTCGGAAACCGTCTCAAGACCTATCTCGTCCCGTTTTCGTAGTATTAAAACACCGCATGTGCATGCCGTCCACACAGAAAACGTGCAATTTTTACTCGAGTGGAGAAGTAAAAAAAATGAATTTCCACGCTTTCAAATGATTCCCAATAATAGCGATGCCCAGAAATTCGCGCTATCAATCATCCCGGCCATAGTAGTACTTCGAATCCGTATCCTAGTCGAGCAACGGTGCTCGGTCGCGTCATCAAACGATTCATCAATAATTCATAAATCATCGGAGCATAAATCAAGCCGATCGCGATCGTTCGACAGCGTGTAACAATTAGCGACATCAATTACTCTTAGCTCGCTGTACCAGCTGTGTACTTGACAGCCGACGACTGTGCTATTCCCAATATTTTTAAGCACTGCCTATCTTCGCTCGGCAAAAAGAATAATAGACGAATTAACGAAGCATGCGGTGCTCGGTACGCGATCGAACAGTTTTCACGATTGGCGAGGAGGGAAAAATTTGCGAAAGGCGGAAGTTGCGGTGCGTAACCATCCGTTCCGGCATGCCCACCGTAACAGTTTATTCCCATGGTCACGATCCTGAAGCATCGGTATGCCGTACGAAATTATCGCGATGCATAGACCGCCCGAACGTTCGATATTATTATTCCCTTTTTTTCTTCGATTCTCGTGAACGGTGCCGGCCGAGTGTTGACGAGCCTTTCGTGCTTCGAGGACGTGGGTATGAAAATATTTGACGAGTCGTACGCTTCGAGCCGGAGTCGAAGTTTGCGGAATTCAAATAAGATAGAAGGAAGCAAGATATGGGCGGACAGCGCGAGAAGGCGAAATTAATTGAGTCGGATCAATCGATGATTTAGTGGGGAGTTTCGCATGCTGCACTGATATCCGCGATGAAATTTATTATTAATGGATCCTGCGAATGTTTGAGAGTAGCTCCGACGAGTCGGACCGCGGAATCGCGTATTAATAACTCGGACGTTGATAATTACAGGGTGGGGTAGGAAGGTACTCCAACTTCAATTTCTCCCTTTCTCGAGCACGCCTCGTTACTTTCCCTTCTACGCGCACCCACCTTTTCTTTCCGCGTGATTCCTCATCGATAAAATCGGCTAAATTATTCGCACGGCTTTCCGTTCTCATACCTTCGTTACGGCGCGCACGATTTATCACTCGGCCGTGCAAAGCACAATGTCGCTAATGATGTAAAACCACGATTTACCGTGGCCATTAAACCCGCTCGCATGCACGCAGAAGCAGAACGACGACAACTCGCGAAGTTACGCATTAACGCGAACGGGAAGGAGGATCTCGATTTGCAGGCAAATAGAACGTATACATACACATAAGAAAAGTATCTACGAGGAAGAGGAGAAAAGCATGAAACATCGAGTCTCTTAAAATCTCTTACCCAGGCTCCTCGCTCACCGTAGTTAGCATTCTCCATAAAACGGGGCGAAAGAAATCTCACGAGAGAGTCACCATTATCGGTCCTTCGTCTAAAATCTACTGGCTCGCACGATCTCGCGAAAGAAAAATGAACGAAAGCCCGTGTGTTACAGCGAGGCGCATAGAGCCACGAGTATCTACGAAACTAGCACCTACCACAGGACTAGCTCACGATTGTGATCGCGATCGTGACGATCGTCCACCTTACCGGATCTCGTGCTCGACGATCCGTCAGGATTCGGCGGTCGAGCGCGGCGTCGGGACGCCGCCGATCAATAGGAGACCGCAAAAAGGCACATGTCCCGTTGAGGCTCCTCACGGCGCGGCGCTTTCAGGGTCGACGAGCATTACGAGAAGCGGTGGTAGGGGCGTGCAGCCCGTGGACCAACGAGGACGAGCAATACCTCGAGGAAGAGGAGCTCGACGGCGGCGTCGCGACGCTCCTACCGGCACGCCGGGACGACGCTTGGCGACGTTAACCGCGAAAGCCGAGAAAAGTCGGGGGACTGGCCTGCCATCATCGGTGGTGGAGACCGACGACCCGGTGGTGGCGGTGGCGGCGGCTACCGTGACGCCGCGACGCACTGCGCCGACGTCGCGACGTCGACGACGACGTCGTCGCCAAGGCGACCGTAACCTCTCGCTTCTCCTCTCGCTTGGTGGCGGCCACGGTGGGTGGATCGATCGATCGAATCACCTCGAGAGTAAACTCACTCCTCCCGCTTTTTGCGAGATATCGAATTTGGAGGCTTTGGGCGGAACTGCAAGAGAGAAAGAGACGAAGAGTGGGAGAAGGCGGGATTGGGTAACGAGGAGAGTGGATCACCGGATGTTTTTGAATATTTTTGTAGGATCGGGGTAACGAGCTTGCTGTTTTTAAACGAATACTGGCAGCAGGCTGGGCGATTTGACTTCTTTTCGGAGGGCGCACCGCGTGAAGCTCGTGGGAACGATTGGACGCGCGGCGAACTTCAAATGGCACGGGGCGGTATTTTAAACGAGAGATGGTTAAAAACGCGATTAAAGTCTATGCTCGGCTGAAACCGGAGAAGCAGCGGAAACGAAACGCGGTGAATAAAATGGAACCTGGGGATGGGCTTGCGAACGAGAGATCCCGGGCGAGCGTTTGTGTTAATCGATTTCTCTGTGCACCGTAGAATTACCAAATTTATCGTCGTCCCAAGGAGAACATCGACGAGGATTATTTGGTGGTGGTGTCGTCTCACAGACCTCTCGAGTACATCGACAATCGTCCGGAGACCTGGAACTTTGCGTAAGGTCTCGAAAGAGAATGCCAATTGCTAAACGAATCGTTCAATAGATTATGGTGTAACGAGATCGTCCAAAAAATACTGTATCTAGCTTCTATCGCATATTCGAAGAGCACGCGAAGCAGGATGAAATATTCAACAGTGTGGCGCGGCCGGTGATCGAGAGGTGAGAGAATAGCACTTTTAATTCCATCTCCGAGGAGGATCGTGAGAGAAATTATTCGATACCGTAATTATTAAATTCCATTTTCACGCCAATCCGAACGTCACTTTCCACGTGAAGCGTTCTCGATGGATACAACGGGACGATTTTTGCTTACGGCCAGGTAAATATAGCAAGGATCATTTACAAATGTTTATCTCGCGCCCTCTCATCCGCGCGTGCGCTCGCGCCGAGCGCGCGAGCGTCTTCGCTATTATTAGACCTTATTACTGTATAAATACGAAAGCATTCAGTCAGTGAGACTCCTTGCAGACAGGCAGCGGGAAGACGTACTCGATAACGGGTGATCACAGAACGCAGGATAGTTGGGGTATCATACCGCGTTGTCTCGAGCATCTCTTCGGTGTGGTACGAAAGGTGAGAATCTCACGTGAGATCGTCCGAGGAAAAAGTGAGAGGCAGGGAGGAGGGAAAGGCGGAGAAAAGTATTCGTGGCATTAATATGCGAATAACCGAGAGGTTGCATGCCTACGCGACGACTTCATGCGAATGAAATTATATCTACGCTTGTTCTGCGTATAGAGTGCTTATTCCTTCTGTTTTTTTTAATCCGTCGTTTGCAGCATCCGGAAAATGTTTACTCGGTGGAGGTGGCCTATCTGGAAATTTACAACGAGAACGGTTACGACCTCCTTGATCGGAGTAAACGGAACGCCCAGTGCACCCAATTGGGAGAATTACCGTAAGTTCTTCGACGTGTGTAAAGAAGCCAGGTGCAGTAGATGTACATAAACATTTCGTAAAAAGCCCAGTGCTGGAGTGGCCAAGCGTCGGGACGCTTCCGTCAGACGCGTCGACAGCCGTCGAACCGGATGCGTGCAGGCTGTAATTATTGTTCTTTTTTTCTCGTCCGATCTTTATTTTTCATTCCAGACATCTTTGAAGTTAGCTGCAACCGAGTTGGTCCCCTATACGAAAAGAGTTCCACGTTTTATCGCGGACGATGATTTCATATAATCGGATTTCTTTTTTCACACACGTCCCGATATTCGTTTCTGCGAAGCGGGCTTACACGCGTTATGGAATTGGAATTTCAAAAATGCAAAGAATTCGGCCAACGAAATTTTGCCGCGCCAATATTTTATGCAAATCAGCCTAGGCGATATATGCATACCGTGCTCGCGCGCGATACGAGAACGGAGAGATAAAATTTCGCGAGAAAGTTTTTTTCAGCCGGTAAACGAAAATTTAAAAAGAGCACACCCCACGCGTATCACATGCTTTTTTAATTAAACACAAGAACATAATTATTTTATTTGCTTAATTTTTCATTCGATGGCGATCTTTCGACGTTCCAATCTTTCACAGACGCGTCACCGTTCAGGAAGACGAGGCTGGTAAACTGCACCTGAAGAATTTGACCTTCCATCAGGTGGAAAGCAAGGAGGATGCCCTGGAAGTGCTTCAGGTCGGAGATGCCAATCGGTACAGTGACATCATCCCAAAACAAATCTTCCTCCTTCCAAATGAATTTTCTTCTCCATTCATTTCAGTCATTAATTTATTTCAGAGCAGTCGCAGACACGCCCATGAATCCGCAGTCTTCCAGATCTCACTGTGTCTTCACCATCGTGGTATCCGTCAAGCAACTCGGTCAGAACCGTTACAGGAGAGCAAAAATGCATTTGGTGGATCTCGCCGGGTGAGTCTGCTTCGTCGACCGTCGATAAAATAGAGATCTCGTGATTACAGAATTCGCTTCGCGCCTACGATCAGGCAACCAGCCGTGATCGCAGCACCGTATGGCAGAATTCTAATCGGATGTCCGATATCGCGCTACTTTCATACATCTCGAGCCAAAGAGAATAGATAAGTAAGAGTTCCTTTTTTCCACAGTTCGGAACGCGTTTACAAATGCTCGATAACTGGCACCATTCTGACCGAGGCGAAGCACATTAACCTGAGCCTACATTACTTGGAGCAAGTCATAGTGTGTCTGGGTCAGGAGAGCACGGGTCACATTCCTTACAGGTGTCGGATCCTTCAATCTCTCTTTCTCTCTCCCTCTCTCTCTCTCTTCTTCTCTCTTTCTTATTCTCGCGTTTTCTCATCTCTCCCTTTCTCCCACTTCTTCCTCGTCCTCTTGGACGAAAGTCTCGAGTATTCGGACTCTCGTCGTCTCTTTACTCACGAGTACCTTTAATATTTAACCGTTTGACATTCCTGCTCGCGCGCGTACGCGCGCAGTTGACAAAGAGACTACGAGGGCGGAGGAGGATTACTGGGAGGGTTCGAGAAGGCTGGAAAAAAATTGCAAAATTCATGGACACTTCCAGGAATTCGATGTTAACTGCGATCCTGCGCGACAGCCTCGGTGGGAATTGCCTGACGACGATGCTGGCCACGCTGAGCACCTGCTCGAGGAACATCGAGGTATTTTCCACGGTGCCACTCTCAGGCCCCTTCCATTCACCTGGGCTCTCAGGCTCTCTCAGCGTCGTTTCGTAATTGCCAGGAGACCATATCGACTTGTAGATTCGCGCAGAGGGTCGCCCTGATCAGGAACGACCTTAACGCAGTTCTGGAGGAGAGCGTCGAGACTGAGAACACATTGCTGAGGATGGAGAATGAGAGGCTGAAGCGGCAAAACGAACAGCTCAAGGCTATGTGTAATGTAATCTTCTTTCATTTTATATGATCGAAGGCTTGCTCGTGAACGGATCGGCACAACGAGCTTCGAATTTTTCAGATGCCAAGCTCTGTCAAAGTGTCCGAGGAGTTGTCGCTGGAGGAAAAAAAGGTGTTGAACTTTCAGCTGGAGAAATTCTTCCGTACGAAAGCTTCGGTGAGATGGGATTACGATCCTCGAAAGGTACAATATTGCTTCGAGAGATTGAGGAATGATTTCGTGCTCGGCGAAGACAAGAACGAAAGTGTGAATATGGAGTACATGAAGAATATGTTGATGCAGAAGGAGAAAGAGATTTGTATCCTTTCGATTGTCGTCTACCGTGGATTTTAATGTCTTTCGAGTATTATCTCCTGAATTTTTGAAATTTTAAAAAGCGTTGCTCAAAGAGAAGCTGAAGAAGGAGAGAATGAAGGTGTCGATCCAGAAAAATGCCAGGGGTAAAATTGTTTAAGTTTTAATTCTTTCAATTCCGAGCATCGGTACGATAAGATGCGAACTATTAGGATAATCTTGCGTTGCCCATCGATCTTGATATTAACCTCTTATCCGGCGCGTGTTGATCTAATCACTTTTAATTCGGCAGGGGAGGTAATCAGTGAAGGTTCAACTGCTGACGAATTTCCGATCGAGCTGTTGTGGCGAAACAACAAAATCACAAGAAAAAAGTCGTTAGAAGAAAACTCGAGCACGAATGAGGGTAAAGCAGAAAGTAAGAGGACTTCAGTAACGGATAATCCCAAAGATTGGTATTCAAAATTGAACGCGAAGGAGACGAAAAGTATATCCTCGTGTGACTCTGTACTGCCCAGTGCTTACACAGTCCTCACGATAAATTCGCTCGAGAGTCTCGAGAATAATACTTCGAAGGAAAAAGTGATGGTCGGATCCGAGAAAAAGAATGAAAATGGTCGAGCGAGTGTGCCGAAAACGAAGAAAGTTAAGCCTGACGGATCGTCCGGGAAGCTGGTTATTAAAAAGCTCGATACAATTGAAACGCCACAAAGGATATCTGCGAATTTGCATAAAGAAAATATTGCCACCTTCCCCGAAGGCATCTCACCGTTGCTACGTAGCAATGACGAAGAAAACGGCAAGTGGAGGTACACCTCTGAAAATAATATTTTAAGCAAGTGGAAGAATCGCGAGGTCCCGCCGAACGAGACGAGGTACAGAAAAGAATTAGAAATGGAGGACAATGACTGGAGAATATGCTCTCGCTCGAAGGAGATCGATAACGACAGAACGACACCTAGATACAAGGAAAAAGCAATCGTTGCCGACGAGACAAAGTGTCGCGAGAAAAAGAATACTCAGAAGCAGGAACTCTCGTCTAATCACGGAAGACAACAATGCAAGCTGTTGAGCATGCCCGAAGTACCTTCCGAGATCAGTTACACGAAAGTTATCGAAATTGACGACAGGAAGTCGAGAAAATCGCGAGTAAAAGAGGCCGAGGTATCTCAAGTGCCCAGAGAGAAAGTAAATTTCATCGATGACGATTCGTCGGAAGCTCAACACGATCCGGCACAAAACAGCGACGCGATACTCTCCGAGTGGCCGTCCCACACGTATCGAATGGTATTCGACGATCCTTCGGTTGACGAGATATTCCCGGTAGAATTGAAAGAACTGGGGGCAGCAGAGTCTTCGAGAGGATCCCAAATGGACGAGTGGCGTAATTGCATTCGGCAGTTGCAACTTGAAGTTCTCAACAAGGATGACGGAAAATCGTCATCGGTTCAAACTGCGAGAACGATCGTGGAATCGGCGCGTTCCAATCCCACGTCCAATCCCGGTGCGTGCACGCGTCAGAGAACGAATCGCAGGATTTTTCCCGGGGAGGCGGAATTTAATTTAGCCTCCTTCATCAAGGGCACCGAGCCGGGTAAACGCAAAAATGTGAAGAATTTGCGCGACGATTTTACGGTAGGACCAAAAGTTCGTTCACCACCCGCGAGCAAAGGAACGGAAGAGCTCGGCCTTGAAGGTGGTAGGAGCAAATGGAAGGAAGGACGAAGTCCCAGGAAGGACGCCTGGTTGGTTAACGGGGAGCCGAGGAACAATTTAATCGGCGATGGTATTTTTTCCACGGAAAATTCGAGACCGGACGGTCCTGCTGGGGCAGAGAAATTTTTTCGGGGCAACTTCGTGAGAGAACGAGAAAGATATCACGTAAGGAGGAACGATCCGGGCAAGGTCGATGAAGATTTCACGAAATCCTTGCCGTTAACCGGCGATCCAGAAATAGACGAGGAGATCATTGCGTTTTATAAGGCGAAACGTAGCGGAGGCATATACTGAGAAATTGAAAAAGTAATTTGGTCGATATATCAGACACGTTATGAGAATTGTTTAATTCTGAAGATAGGAATTGAATAAAGTACAAGTGTATCTTGTATTGTATAAATATTTCTTTAATGTTACAAGCCAACAAGTATTTACAGCATGCGAGTTTCGTGTATTTAATAAATGAGTATTGTATATCGAATGACGAAACTATTACCATTAATCAATATATCGACGTTGATAAATAATGTCTAATAATATTATGTAACAATTGATCGACGAAGCGTCGTAATTAAAAATAATCTATAACAATGAATTTTCTCGCCATATTGCCTTATGTTAGTTCATAGAACACGTTAAATCAGGCATGTCTAATCTCTCGCCGTACATCTTCGCCTCGAGAATTGTTAGCCGACTTTTACGCACTATAGCCAAGCAATGCCTTCTTGCCATATTCGTGTATTTGCGTATCTTGAAATTGTACAATTTATCAATCTTCATTTGTATAGTGTCTCGATAAACGAAGCCTTCGACGCCTGTAACATGTTTTCAGTAACAATAGCAGATAAAATGTTTACTTCGCGTATGAATATAAAATAATTGCATAAAAACGGACATACCTCGGTATTCGAAAATCTGCAGTTTTCTATCATTATCTACAAAAATTAACAGCGTTTCCACGCCTCCTTCGAAATTCAGTATCGTAAAGTAGCCTGGCGTGCGCGCTGGTATCGTTTGTACAACCTTTTTCGTTGCCGTATCATTGTTGCAAATCTACGAAAAAGCAGAAGGGTAAAGTATGAAAAATTGAGCGCAGCTTAATTTTTTTGCTTCATGCAAATCACTCACAAATATATAATTATCGCTGATTTCTGGAGAGTAGTAGAGAAACATATCATTCTCGAAAATACCCGTTTTGAAGCTCAACGTTTCTTTACACTGAAAATAACTTGGCCAGCTCTGATTGGTTGATAATTGTCGGTCGTATTCGCAAATTGAAAAGTGATTGTTCGTGAATAATCTATCAACCGATGTTACATTTGATTCTTTTGCATGAACAATCGTTTCAGACGATTTCTCGATTATCCGCTCAATCGAGTTTTCTTCGACTTTATTTCCCACTAATGTTATGAACGTGTGATCGTTCACTTTTTTTGCATCGGTCACGTTTCCAAGATCGATTACATACTGCAATAATCGATGCAATCAATTAAAATACAATTTAAAATTTCTAGATATGTGCGCAACTCACCGTGAACTCGTCGTTCTCCAATTTCCACAAGTTTCCTGCATTTCTACCGCAGGACGGTTTCCCTACAGTGAGAAAATATAAGCTATTCTCATACTGTAAAGTGATCCATTCGTCCACGATTCCAAATTTCTCCATGCTCGCTACTAAATCAAAAGTCCCACCAGTGTACATAAAAACGTTTGTGTAACACGATTCAAAATTGATTAACAAAAAGTCTGAGTCGTCCATTTGGAAATAATGAACACTGACGATATTCTGGTCGAATTGAATAACTTGTAGATAATCGAATGTGTTGAATTTGTAAACTTGACTCTCTGCGACATATTTCAAACGTTGTACGTCCTGGCACAAACTTTCCGTATCCATCTACGGATGGTATTAAAAGTAACGGAATAGAGTCAAAGACAAAATATTTCAATTCTTGAATTAAAATAAGAACGACTGAAGATTCTTACTCGCGCTCCTTCAGCTATAGTGTCTATCTCGTAATTTTTCTCTTTGAAGTGCTGTGCAAGTTCGGTGACGTTAACGCCGTTTAGAAGTTCAATCCCTTGAACATTTTTTTCAAAGTACACGTTACCGTGCACGGTCCATTTGCCGGTGGCGATCTGTTTAATGGGAGAATTCGTATAGACTGCCAGCTGCTGCCATCTGTTCAAGTCAATGCCATTTACGTAGTGTAAGATTCGAAGGCTCTCTTTTAGAACGAGTGGCTCTGCGAATTCAAGATTTGCTGGAAAAATTTCAAATTAATTAGTAAAGAATTCACGGAAAAATTGAATCGGTGCTCTTACCTGTTATGGTCTTGTTCGAATTTAGAAAAACAATATCGTGGGGATTAATGCCATTTAGAATGCGAGGATTGAAATCATGACGAGCGTAAACGTCGCCGTGAAACTTTATGTTTCCGGTTACATTTTGATCGCCAAACATCTAAAAATAATGAAAACTGAACGAATAAAATATTCACGATTGTTGTAGTGAACTGAGAAATATTTGTTTTTTATTCGTGTACCATGAAGGTATCCGCGTAAATTTCATCCAAAAGGTACCCATTGACTTTGCCTTGTATTTCTATCTTTTTAGCGATGATATTCGTGCCGTTGAGCGAATCTATTGCAATTGGTCCCTCTGTATGCAATGGAATTAATGAATTCATAGATATACCATTTAGCTTCTCTACGTTGATGTTCGAGTTGAAGATAACATTAGTGAAGGTCACGGATCCTGAAGTCGGTATTACGAAAAATTCATTAATGAATTAAAGGAGAAATAATAAGAGGAATATTTTTCTTTACCTGGAATGTACGTTGGTTTATTTATTAATATCGCATTTTCCTCTAACTCGTTTATATTAATTCCCATAATACTCTTATATTTAAAATCATTCGCAACGAGTACATCTTTCATTACTTCGATGCCATCTTCGAAATCAATTTTCGAGGCAACAAAGAATGGTTTGTTAATAAAAACGGCTTTCTTGTAAAATTCCTTCAGGTCCATATTATTCAAGCTCTCTGCGATGACGAGAGGCTTCATGAAATTTACGGATCCATTTAAAGTTTTAGTGCCCGTGATATTCACATTTTCCTCGTGTTTGTAGATAACGTTATTCAAGAATTCATCAAAATTTCTTTCCTGAATCGCACCCTCTACGCGAAGGTTTTCGATTGTTGCATTTTCCACCAATCGGAAATCTCCGCGAAGTTCATAACTGCCATTTCCTAAATATTTAAATCTACTTGTTAAATCGTCAAAAGGAATTTCACCAATTTTTCCTTTGCTCTGGAAGTTTCTCGAAACGTTCACTGAACCTGCTTGGAAAAAGTTTCTATTATAAAACTAATAATTTTATTTTTTCATTGACAGACCTACCATCGATGACGATTGGTCCTTTCAGAACTTGCTGCCTGTTCGGGTCCAGTAGATTATCTAGGAGATGTCCATTCAGGTACGAGACATTCAAATATTTACAATTCATAATTTCGAAGCGCTTGTAACCGGTTACGACGATATCCTCATCACTTTTGAGCACAGCATCCGAAATGAATTCAAAAAATTCAGAAACATTCAAATTGTTTATCGTTCCCTGCAATGTTAAATTTTTGATGGTAACATTTTTTTCAAATATCATCGTGATTTCATCCATTTTATACAATTCATCCAGCATCATGCCGTTGATCTTGGAGGCCATGATGGGTCCTACAACGTGCAATGATTTTAACGTCAAGTTCCCATTAACTATCGAGTTGTATAATCCTTGAATATGTTTAACGAGATTATTTAATTCCAACATGGACATTCCATTGATCGTCTCGGCTTCCAAAGTTTCAGCTTCCAAATGATCGATGACGTATCGTCCGGTGAGATTCTGCGAAGTGGACAGGGTGATGGTACGATTCTCATAATCGTAGAGATCAAAACCATTCAAGAATTTTGCTGAAATGTTCTTCGCGATTAATGTGTCGACCGATAAATTCTTGAAATGAATTTGCTCAAAAGTCTGATTCAATTTTTCAGAGAACTCTTCGAAAGTGATGTTCGCATTGATAACGCCGAAGGATAAATCATCTATTATTGGAGACACTTCGAAGAGAATCATTCTGTCAAAACAACTTGTCGAGCCATTACGAATGCTGTGCTGCTCAATGAGTTTTTCCAATTTCTTCACTAGTCCCAGGTGAAGTTCTCCGAAGGTAACATTAGCTGATATTGTTTCTAAATCTAAGAATATCAAGAAAGATGTGAGATAAACTTGCACAGGATCTTGGGACAACATGTGAATTAATTACTCACTAGGCAGTTCTTGGTCGGTGTCTGTCGTCACGAATTCGTGAATGGGATGATCGTTGATTAAATTGGATTTAATTATAGTTCCCTGGCCCAGTACGACTTCACCCAAAAATGTTTTCTTACCGGTGATCGTGACATTCTCGTCCGTTCGCAACAAGATATCATCAAAATCTGCCCAACTCTTACCATTTGTGGAATTTCGCAATATCACGTCTCCTAATACGGTTAGATTCGTGAAAATTACGTCGTCTAGAATCTTGGTGCTTTCATTGAGTAGTGGATGGTATGTGTCGTTAATTCCCTCCACTATTCCATCAGTCTGGTACATCAAATTAAAAATTAATTTTAATTACCCCACTGTCTAATTGATTCACAATCATGAAGAATTTGCATAGTTACATGTAATGTTCCCAGAATTGTTAGATTCTCGAAGGTGATTTCTTTATCCAGAACAACTGGTTTGTTTAGAAGAATAAAATCTTTACTGTCTATGCCGTTTATGGTATTGACACTTATCACTTCTCCGACGGATAATTTGTCGAACATTTTTTTTCCGGTAATATTAACGGGTTCCGTACTATCCGTTAAAACATATTCCTCAGGATACAATAAACCATTTAAAGTCTCAAACAGTTTTACGTCATTCGCAATTATCTCCTGAAGAAGGGAATAAAAATATTTATGTACGAATTAAAAAATGTTAGGGATTTCCAAAACACTTACCCCTTCTATGATAGTTGTGCCTGGAATAACTGCCTCCTGATCTTTACGAACAATTCGTTCCATCAATCCCTCCCAATTAATGCCATTCAAAGTCGTAAAATTCAACTGGCCATCGATCTCCATCTTCTTAATCTTCAAAAAATCCATTTGACTATAATTGTATCGCGTCTGCGTGAAATAGATATTTTCGAAGGGTATGCCATTTACATTAAACGCTAATAATTTCTCTGCTTTGCTGCTCGAAAAATGTTTTTTCCCCTGGATCACTACCTCGTCATTTTCATGTATGAGATTTTTTACTATGTCGTTCATGGTACGCCCATTCAAAACATTTATTGTAAAATTATTAACATGCAGCGTGCCACTAATATTCAAATTTCCAAATATCTTAAGATCTTCGTTCCAATTTAATTCTGTGGAGTTAATTGGGAGAGCTTCCTTTAGATTGGCTTCGATCTCGTCAATCTTCGTTTCGAAATTTGTTAATAATTCTTTGCAGACGCTTGCGTCTGATTGTATATCTTTGATGCTGTAATTGGCAGAACCGACCATTACCGTTCTATATATCACTTGATCGGTAAGAGTGACATTCGTTGCGGTAATTGTTGAAATATTCGCGAATTCATTAATCGTGAAATTCATTTTGTGTGCTCGATGCATTAGATCCTTAGTTTCGTTTAAGAGTTTCTCCTGGTGCAAGAAGACCTCCTGTGAGATAAGACATTTTAAAATAATTCACATGTGCAATCTGAAAATTTAATTTAATTTTTTGCAATAGTACCTCCAGCAGAGTTTTGGTTTCTACGAGACGTTCTATTTCTTTATGAATCGGTCGATCCAATTCCTTCACGCTCACATCGATTTTCACGAATTTGTTCCCTGAGACGAAACCAAATTTCGGGATGACTGTAATTGTCGACAGGTTGAACTGATTCAGGGAATTATTTGGTAACTCGATTCTTTGAAATGTTCCTCCGTGCCAGGCCAGGACTATTATTGTCCCATTTTTTAGTTGCACCAAGAGCAAGGATTCTTCTCTGTAGGTGTCCAGTGGGATATTGATCATCCACGAAATGTCTGCCACCTCTGCAATAAATGAAGAAATGAAAAAAAGTAAAACGGTAAATAACAAATCGAGCCTTACCGTTAAAAATTTTTTCAGAATCCGTATTATATTGAAAGTCGTCCTCAAATAGTGTATACAATCCAGCCTGTGGTCCAGAAACGGCTAAATATTGAATATAACCGCTATCGAAGCAGATGAAATTTTTCAAGCCACCTGCTTTCACTTCTTGGAATTGTTGAAACAAATTGCACATCGTGCTCTCGTCTCCTTTGTATTCGTACAAAACAACATTATCCAACCCTTGAAGTGCGAGCATGGTGGTCTCGCGAATTGGACAAATTTGCACATCCAGTGCTTTAGGCACCATTATTGTCTGGCAAAGCCTAGAGATGCAATGGAACAAACAAGTATCATTAATCAAGTGCTACGAATTATTTGTTTAGGAATACCTTGTGAATTAAAAATCCAGTTACCAATAATCGAAGAGTCCAGTCGAGAAGTCGATATCGAATCCGTACACGTGAATCGGAGAATATTGATGTCCGTAGTAAACGTTGTCATTATCAAGTAACAATATTTTGTGCTGATTGTCATGGTGGATGTAATCGATATCCTTGACGTACTTTTGCACGGGCCACGACCAAAAATGTTCGAGTTTGTATTGAGAAACTCTGTACCATTCCAATGTCACCCGTCGTTCCGTTTCAATGCACACAATTACCAGAATGTCATTATCGTATTCGGAAGTACTTCCTGACTTTCCTTTTCTGAAATTAACAATCTTAAAAGCAAAAACTTGACCATCGATCTTCCATGGATGGAGATTGCTTATGAAGCCATTCGTGGAATTGAACTTGTAAAGATCCAAATTTGATTTTCTCAGCCCAGCCAGATAGTGAAAATCGTTCGCTTGGAAAAAGTGCCATTTTATATCGTCCTCGGGTAAATTTGAATTCTCGTGGACGGTGATGTTGGTCAGAAGCACTTCTGCAAATGTGTGCATCGCTCTCGAGAATTGTGGCAGCATAAATTCAGATGATGAAAATTTAAAAAGGACCGTTACCTTCTCTGTTCCCTGCTCCGGTGTCGAACTCGTACGCTTGCCAAATCAAAGAATCGTCCTGGATGTCGCGTGTGCGACGATTTATTTGCGCACTCCCAAGCACCTCGTCCAGTTTTAGCAAAATCTGATCGACACTCCGACCGCTCGCGGCATCAGGAGAAAATAGAAGAACGAGAATAATTGATAAGATGCTGACCCACCTGGACATTTTAATGGTTCGCGAAGGAGTCACAGTCGTTAGTATCACTACGGGAGTACTATCGGACTCGTGTGACTCAAAATATTTTGAAAAGAGGTATTCAGGACAGAACTGAATTCTATTACAACCGATTCTCGTGCACGCGTCATCTATCGGAAATGTTCCAGAAACACATTGATTTACTCAAAACTTACCAGTTTTCCGATTAAATATTTATTTTCACATCCCTCCCTGTACAACGATAAAAATTTAAATATAAAAAATCTCGATAGATTCAACGATACGAGTATCGTTTCACATTTTTTGTACAGTACCGCGACACTTGTTGTCGCACGTCGTAGTTCCTTAAGATACGATACAAAAGTTTATAAATAGATATAAATTAATACGCGCTCGAGATTATTACGAATAATTGTGTACTTTCTAATAAGCGTAGCATAACACGCAACGCTGCTGTTCCGTTTGTATGAAGAACGGTACCGCGTCTAACTATAGTCGGTATATCGACTTTCGATACACGTCATAGAAAAATCTCGAAATATTTCTACCGCCTTTAGCACTGCACGTTTGACGTAATTGGTAAAATCATAAGAATTGTCCCAGCTTGTAGATATAGTTAAAAACTCGAGCTTCAATATTATGAACATTTTCAAATACCAGTGGTCACGATCATTTAAAATTTTAATACGCACGCGAATGATTAGTACTCTAATGTATTTTTTTAAAATATTAATTATCTCTATCCTTTCTAGGGAACGGTCACTTTCAAGAACCTCGATTTGTCTCCCGCTTTAGGCTCGAATCTCAAATTCACTTTTTCACCGCCGTCCTCGCCGACTTCGAGAAAAGTGTTCCAATCGACCAAAAAGTAAAGTCCGCTCCTGCGCTTGGTCGGTAAAACAGGATCAGGGGCACTCGTACTTCCGCCGAACGATTCCTCGAGTGCTGCCAAATTATCGGTCTTAGTAGCGGAATCCATCGAGTCGTCCATAGCTGCCAATTGGTCCAGGAATGGTGAGGACGTCGTGGTGGAAGAATCCGAAGAATCATTGGGTGTTTTTGCGGATTCTGCGATCGTAGTCGTGGTACTCTCTGTGCTCGTGCTTACCGATTCTAACAGGGGACATTTTCAATATTGATTTCTTTCTCACTTTCCAGATGGACTTTTTTGCGGAAAGTCGTCTACGCACTCGACACCTCGTCTGGGTGGAACAGAAAAAAATCTCACGATCCGTAAACGATCGATTGGAATCCATCGTCTTGGGATCGAAGACTGTTTCGAGATCGTTAGAATTATTATTGTAAATAGAACGCACGTTGCAAAAAAATCAACATAATTCTCGTCTCTTGAGACACCCGGGACCTTGTAACAGATTGTATCGCGATCGATATGCGTATAAAGTTTGCAATCGGCATGGCGTGATCGAAGATCGTTTCTTCGTGGATAGATATCGAGTCGTAGATCGACTACCGCTAGTTCGAGCATGCGTGGACCAACGCATGCAGATTGGCCGGTGATTTGCGTTCGGCGTGGGACCACCGTGCGTCACGCGAGTCCCCAGTCGCATGCAACGTTTTGAATAAATGCAGCTCGAAGGGGGCAAGGAACGGAAGATGAAAGTTTTCTAGTGGCGTAACAGGCCGCGGACGTATAGGAAAAGTCTGCGTGTCCGTGCCACTTTTTGCCTCGTGGCACGGGCATGCGTCCTTGCTAATTGGCTGTAATGCTAGGCTGGATCCTATTGGTCTCTTTCTTAAATTTTACCTCTTCCAACCGATGGAAATCCGTCGACATTTCTGATCGAACGCTCGAATGGTGGAATGGCTTCAAACGTAAGGATTTAAGGATAATGCTAAAGTGACTCGTCGTTTTCTCATTTCTGGATGCGCGGACCCTTTGATGGTTTTTCGAATATCGAAGGGAGGAGAGGGACATGCGGAGAGAGCTAGAATAATATGTTAATTGGTTAAGCTGAGATCGAAAGGATTTTCGTGGAAATGTGTTAACAGCAGGAAGCGCAAGGGCCAGAACGAAGTACGAGAGCATTCCGGAAACGTCAGGCACCAGTGAGGCAAGGCAAGAGAGAATTGTTTTCGCGATCAAGAGAGGCGAAAAATTGCAACGATCAATCCGGTGGACGCCTAGCGTCCCGAGCACCATTGGTTAGCACGTTCCTGATCTTCGTCAGACCTTGCATGAGCCGTCCAACCCACATTTCCGAGGTACCCAAAACAGAAATCATAAATTTCTTAATACCGGTGCTGGCTAGAGACGATAAATTTCTGCGGCCATCCTCATTGGCTGGAGCCCCAATCGTGGTCGTCACCTCCTTCTCAGTTTTCTCATTTTCTTTCTTCTCCTGTTGCTCCTGCCTCTTTACTTCGTTTTTTAAGTCCTCGTTGTAAATCTGGATTATCTCTTCCAGACTCAAAGGATCAGGACCGTCCTTCAGGGTCCTGGTAGTCTCGAGAAGATTACTCGCAGCCTTCTGAACATCCTGGACGTTTGCCTTTCCCTGCTGAACCAATTTAACGGTGTCGAGCAGCTGATTGATTTTCATCTTCTGAGCATCGTCCTTGACGATCGCCTCGTGAGGTTTGAACACGTGGAATTTCGAGGTATCCGTGGAGTCCATGTCCTTCTCCGAGTTGATAACAGACTTCACGGGCTTTTTGCGACGTGTGATTAAACCTATGTTTTCTAAAATGTTTCTCATGTTGTTAGGCACTGCCTCGATCAATGATCGTGGGGTCGTGGGCATGTTCACGGCTTTCTGGTGCCTGTGCTCGTTAACACCAAGTCCAAACTTAGCCAAGAACTCCTTCATATCCTGGTCCTTGATCTTCGACGTTGGTAAGGGCTTGAAGTTTGTATAGGAATTCACATTGATCGTGGGCTTCTTGGTGGTAGTCGTTGTGCTGGCTAAGTCCTTCGAAGTTTGAAGGCCAAATCTTTGGAACAGCAACTGAACATCCGGTGTTAAATTATCCATCCCTTTCCGGTAGTCCGTTTGAGGATTCTCGAAAGTATTCTGGCTGGTTATCGAAGGCGACTCTACACCCACGGCAGTTAGACCAACGGTAGTAGTATGAAGTAAATTGTTGCTGTCCGCAATCTGTGCGTTGGTCTGTAAAATCTTTTTATTCTTCTT
Source organism: Tiphia femorata (assembly GCA_944319695.1). Classification (NCBI taxonomy): domain Eukaryota; kingdom Metazoa; phylum Arthropoda; class Insecta; order Hymenoptera; family Tiphiidae; genus Tiphia; species Tiphia femorata. Next base: position 13,103,329 of record OX090902.1, read on the forward strand.
GTAGACGTCCTCCACGTTTGAGTTATTATCTGGGCGTAGGCCAATGGCAGCCAAGAGATCCATTACCGCTGGCCTCATTGGGGTCACAACTGTGGCGGCGGCTGATTGAAAGCCTCCAGAGTTGAAATTTTGCGTGGTACTTTGTTTAACTTTATTTGCAGTGGTGGAAGCTGTTGGAGTCACGTACACAGGCGCAGGTCTGTCAGCTTGCACATCTTTTACTCGATCAGATTTAGAAGACTTCATGGGTCCGTCTTCGGTCATTATTCTAATAGCTGTAGGGTAAATGGCAACAGTTTCAGGATATTTCTTAGAATCCATTTCCGCTGTCAGGATATACTGATCCTCAAACGTGGGAATTGTGGATTTTGGCTTTTGCAGATCAATCGTAACTTCTTTCGTTTTCATTTTCGTAGTTGGCTCCGAAGTCACGCTGGTACTGTAAACAATCTGCAATTTAGGCTTCGTGGGTTCACCCGTGTTCGTCGTTGGAGGATGAAACACTGGATGCCTGGTAGGGGAAGCAGTAGACGTCGCGTAATAATCTTGCATGAAGTTATCGAGACTGAAACTGAACTTCATAGGCGCATGCTCCACTTTGAGATTGTCTCCCGTTGGGGGCTTAATGCGAACGTCCGAGTAAGATTCTCTATGATTTTTGTATTGAGTTTTGCTAATCGTCGGGCGAGTCGCTTTAAAAGCTGACTTCTCCGAGACGTGAGTCACCACGGCATTTTCGCGCGCATTCTCCTCCTTTGAATCCTTATAACTATCGAAATGCACGACCTGACCTTTTTTCTCGTTCTCCAGGATGGTAGCTACCTTGTCTTCGTCGGCGTCGGAGATTAATCGAGTAACAGGCGGTTTGGTATAAAGATCTTTGAGATTGCCAGGTGAATCCTGAGCATTATAGGGTAGAACCACCATCAAGGCTCGATGGTACATCTCTCTGGTCTTTTGCAGGACCTTCGCATCGGTGTCCAAATCCTTAGATGTGATATTGTAAAGGATCCTCACGATCTGCTCCCTGGAAAGCTGAGGCAGGCTTGAGTTCTGTTTAACGAGCCGCTCCACCTCGCTAATCGTGCGATTGATCGACCTCTCGATTTCCACGCTGGAAGGTAGATCGATATCCTGGCCATGGCCAAGGCCGAGGACGACCAACAGGCAGAAAACCGCGATCTAGAAAGATGGAGAACTCGGTAAGTTACAGGTTTAGAATTTCATTACGAAATCTATTATCAGCTCTCGATTGCTCGATCTTGAGACCTGAATCGCAATCATCGTTACATGTAATAATCTCGTATTTCGCTAGAATTGCATCAGCCTATAACTAACAATCACGAGAACAAATCCAGGCATCTTCACTAAGATCTTGCTATTGAAAGATTGTGAAAACATAACGGACTTCGAACCGACCCCGTTTCCTCGTGACCGTAAAAATCGTTTTACCTGGAACTGGTAGAAATTCAAGCAACTAATCGTTACGTAAATAAACGACGCCTGGAACGAATGCAAATGCTCGTTCTACTAGCACAAGCAGCTAATTATCGTAATTTCAACGCCCCTCGTGCAACTTCTTAGGGAGTGAAAAGGAGCTACAAAGTCCGAGGAATGTTCGAAGTCGATGATTTCCCAACGCGCGCCACGGTGGACGATGCGTCGGATAGAAAAAGTAAATTGATTTTTTCATATTCATGGACCAGCCTCACCGAAGATCCTTGACACGTTGGATCGTATGGGAACGAGAAAGCGAAGTTGGTCAATCGATGAGGGAGAAACGTGCCGTTACGTGCCATTCGTTTATTAATTACTAAGAAAAAAACATATCGTTCCTCCGTGTTCATTAGAACGGCTGAGAATCTTATCTCTAATACAAGACTACTACGATCGCTATTGTGGTTGTCTCGTCCAACAAATTAACAGGCGTGTTGTTATTTTCTTTATGTCCCTTGCACGGCGCGCATGCAATAAAGTAAATAATAGTGTTCGTTCCTAATTATTGACAAGCATGCGACATTTCTCTGGCGGATGCTAGTGTGACTCGTAAGAGAGATCGGTGGATGCAATTTCCCGTACGATGTTGTTTCTTCCTGTAGAGGTTTCTTATGTTTCTTGTTTCGGGTACGGAAATCGTCGAGATAAATGTGCGTTTCCTTTCGCGTTAAGCGATGTGATTTTTGAGAATTTAAATGGTACTTTCAATGTATTTAAGAATGATTTTTTAGTTATAGAGTCGCAGGAGTTTTGAAGGGTACAATGTATATTGTAGAAAGATCTCTGATGAGTGTGTTATTAATATAATGGAATTAAAATAATTGGTGGAATGATAATTAAATGGGTTAGATACCTGTAGCTTGATGGATGGCTACAAGAGGTTCGTGCAAGGTAAATGAAACCTTTTACCCACCGACCAGTAATTTCATGGTAATCGTCGCTTCTGCCCGTTTAGCGTAACGAGAAACAAACGCTTGTCGGCGTAATGATTCCCGAGACGAGTACGCGGAGCGGAACACGTGAGAACGAATGATTCTCGAAAACGAAAGTCACTCTCATCCTCGGCGAACGTAGAATTTCTTTTCAATACCTGTTCTCACTTTTTATTCAGCAAGACAATATTCACAAACCACTTACGATCATTGACAATTAATTTCACGTTTCAACCACTTTACCGATAATATTTCTCAATTACCAATCGGCTCGGAAAAAATTAATCATATTTAGTCCAGAATGATTCCATTGATGTTAGTAAAACAACTTGCAACGATTTCTGTCTCCTAATTGATTAGCACTACCCTCTCATCTAGAATTTATTATTTTGTTCTAGAGCAAAAAGCAACCTCCAAGAAGGAAATGATTGCGACTCGTGGAAGTAGCTCATTTAAAACATCAAATAAGAAAAGTATACGAGTGATTCAGGACACTGTATAGATACGCCAGTGAAAACTATTCAAAAGAAACGTTCGAGGAATATTAGCTGTTATATTTTCTTGTGAAGAGAAAGCTCTGTAACGGTAAGAAACCATCTAGCAATGTATGGAAAATCATTTTAACTGCACCGATTTAATACAATGAAAACTCATGAACGCATCATCGATTCGAGGAACTTGCAAACCAGCACACGATCTGCCACACTTCATTTATCAGTATCGATTAATAATTCGGATTAACGTTGACCACGTTGCAAACTTCTTTGCAATACTCAAAAACATTGTCACTGCTTCACGCTAAAGAGGCCATCGATCCTCTGAACTTTCATCGCCTGTTGCAAAGTGTTTCGAAACTTTCTAAAAATCTGTAATGCTTCAGCTCGTAGAATATACTTCAAAAATTGTAAACTGAAGATTTTTCATAGAAGAGAGAATCTGTTAAGAAATCGTTTTGCGTTATCACACCACGGGTATTTTCAATTCCATTGAAATTTCCCAAACGTGTTCGTATTCCCGAAAATATGTCAGCACGTACAAAACTTTGAGATTCACTGAGAAGTTTAAGAAAGATCTCTGCGCGAATGAATTGTTTTCTAGATATAAACAAAATCACAAGGAAACCAGAAATCAACGTCGACTTCGAGCACGAGTTCGAAACTCACCATCACACCGACCAATCGTCTGGAGACGCAGTCGACAACTGACTGAACGACTAAAGGCCTACTTTCGAACTCTCTCTCTATCTTACCAGCTTAATTCTCCTGGTGGTAGTCGTACCCTGTGGAGCACGCTTCACACACATACCACGTTCACCTCAGGTGCGCGTTGATTAATTCCACAGTGAATTACTGCGGGTTTCCCCGCTAACGGCGCCTTTAAGGGAATGAAGATGAGCCGCGGTGGAGCTCCTCGAACGGTCGACAGGAACGTTCGAAAAGGAAAGGCACGTTTTTCAAGTTCAAAGAAAAGAAAAGTACGAGACGGAAGATTAAAGTCATGAACTCGTCTGACATCGACGTGCTTCATGCGTAGGAATGAAGGAAAAGTGAAGAGATTAATGGGGATTTCACTTCTAGATAAGGGTGCATCGTAAAGGGTGAAAACGATTGTAAAAGGAAAGTGGGTATGATTGGGTCGATGAAAGTGCAGTGTAAATTTTCTTTTAGATTTTTCAGGCAGAAACGAAGTTAGAAAGTTTATTTTTTAAGACGTTAATTTCAGTGCTTCTTATGGCAAAATGTCGCAGCATATTCGTCTTTAGTTTGATTTCTTGTCGGTGACGGAAATGCTTTGTAAAAAATTATTCGTTTTGACGGTAGATTACTGAAAAATTTTATTAAGTTAAATTGTATTTTCATTTTATCGTAATTTTGTATTATAATTGTTTCCATTTAGTAACTATATTTATTGCTTTATTAACAATTTTTTCTATAAAAAACCCTTTTCTAAATCAAACAGTTCTTTATATTACAATATTTAATATTCACGTACTGCAATTTATAATTTGTAAAAAGTACGATAATCAAGATCAATCAAGCAACAATGTAATGTTACTTTTTCACGACAAATTTTGTTTTTTGTTTCCATAGGTAATCTGATGTGATCTTCGAATTGCATCTTTTGTGATTCGAAGATCACATCAGGCCAATAGCCGTAATTATTGTTGAACACGATCGAAATTCCATGGTTTTTTTTACTAATTAAAGGAGCACTTAAAATTCTGTTTACTCGTGCGAAAAGTAAATCCATTTCGTGTTAAGAGATTAACTTAAAGCGAAACAAGTGTATGGAAATTGTTAATTGCCAATTTCTCATAGTTCCAATTATTATAGATACATGAGTGTATAAGATTCTCTGGTCTGTGTAGGACTTACCAGCGAAGGGAGAGACGTTCGTTGAACTGACTTCCGTGAGATGGTGCCAGCTTCGTCTTCCACATCAAACTCTCGCATCTACATTACCTCACATAGATGTTCAATACCAACAGTCGATGTACATATATCGCTTCCTAAAATTTTCGAAACTCACAAAACCCGTTCATCGTACTTTCACACTCGCAAAAACCAAGAATCCTTTATCTTTAACTTCCAGAAGCTTGCAGATTATCAATGCAAGCATTTAACTACATGAACATCAAAACACTTTCAAGATTATTCTGAACAGGTAACATCCTGAGCACGTAGGTCATACCTTAATCGCGCGCACATGTAGGGTAGAAGGGAGAAAGCAGCGCTCGCCAAACGAGATATCCAATTTCTTTTGGCATTTCTCCTCCACCACCCTTCTCTGCCCTCCTCCTTTTCCTCCACCCAAGCCGCGGTACTCGCGGATACCTCCGGAGAGATATAATTCGTTACAACATAGTGATCTAGCGGCGGTAAAAGTGGGGACTCACTCTCACTGCTCGGTCAGACGAGAAGCTCGCTCGCCTCTCGCGTCCTCGCGATCGGCCAAGTCAACGAGAGTTCGCGTCTCGAGTTTGTCGAACCCACGCGCGGCTTCGCGCGAGCGGACAGGCGGGAACGAAATTCTGTCAAAAAAAAATTTTCGAGAAACTTTTGGCAGGACCCTCCTAGAGGGCATTCATCCAACAGGATGGAGGACACCTACGATAACATCCTGGACGTTTACGCGAATCTCAGCTGCCAGACAGACTACGTGCCCTCGGCCATTCAGCAAATAGAAAGTGAGTTGAGCTTTGGAATTTCGTCGGGAGCTTGGCGAACGATCGATTGAATTCCCTTCGTTTCGGAACTCTTCCAAGCTTAATTTTATTGTGAAAGCTTCTCGTGATATTTAAGCTATCGCGCTGTTGTTGCGAGTGTGTTACGTACGATCGAGGATTACGAGGCACGCGTGAGTAGAAAGTGCGTCACCGAACGTTCTAAAGCGAGCGTCCCACATATAGCAAGGTGTAATCGATTAGTAGGTATCGCTTGCCACTGCGTCCGTGTCCTCTTTTTTTTCTGAATTCTCATTGCTCTTTTTGCCGTATGATCGCAGCAATGCACCATTTTTAGTTCGATCTTGAAAATGCACGGATCCTAGGTACGTCGTAAAGTCACGACAATTATTTACCAGCTTTGTTTGTTTTGCGAAATCGTCGACGAACCTTACTAGCATTACCAGTGTGTCAGGCTAATGCGGGCGGGAGAATTCGACGGTGGCGTCACGAGGAATTTTCGACGAAAGAAAGCGATGACTACCGGCGTAAAACTTTCTCCGCCGGCAGGTTACATTAGTCTCTCGTCGAGAGACGAACGTTTCATCGGAGGTTACCTCCATGGGAGAGAATGAAAATTAACGCTCGAGCAGATAGATAATGGGAGGAGAGACTTATCCTTTCTAGTTCATCGAATCACACTGGCATTCCCTCGTTTCGGGTCTCCAACTACGGAAGGAAATCGAGATCTAATGACCGTGGATTAGGGAGATCTAATCTCGACAAAAAACCCGGTGGGCTTCTTTTGTCGAGACCGCTTTGTCTTTCACGAACGATTTCGTCCAATCTTGGAATAATCACCTTTCATCTCGAGACGAGGTTTCCTTTTTCTAAGGTTATTTCGTTGTCGAAGAGAAGATTCTTTTCCGTCAGTTTACTCGTCTCTATTACATCACTTTTTCGAAGTAAGTGTATAAGTGTAAATGCATATTGTTTCGATTCTTGCAGAAAGGTTTAATTGGTCAGTTGCTCTCGATAAGTTGGTACTTCGTTAGAAGAACGAATCTTCTTCATTGTGTTCAACTTTGTTTGCGGTGAAAATAAAAGAAACGTTGCGCACGAGACTTGCTCGTAGATAAGTGAAAGTTTCTCATCAAAACCGAAGTACTCGTTACGAGGCACGCGCGCGCTGGTCGAATGACTTTGTGTTTACCGATCTGGCGATTACATAATTTCTAAAGGTAATAGATGACTGCAGGCGTTGTTGATTGATTTCAGGAAAATTCAAATCCATCATCATACAATGAGTAAGAGGCACGCGCGCGTGTTCCATTTTATTGTTATCGAATGAGCGTCTCCGAGATACGCGCGAGAAAATAATCTCTTATAAATGGTGCTAAAAGTAAGTAACCTCGTTTGCGATCTTCTATACGCTGAAATGATATTTTTAATATATCGTCAAAATTTGGTTAATTACGATTGGTTTCGCACGTACGATGTAATTTTAAGCAGAGGAATAAAAATATATGCAGGGATTGTTGGGTAATTGGGTTAGATAAAGCTATTGTTAGCATTTGCAAAATATCGCTCTTACTAAGCTTCGTAAATTAACTGCTAATGATAACTGGTTCTAATGTACGGTTATCGACTACCGTCTTTGGTAAACAGGGAAAGTAGGACAATTCGTTATGTTACGGTTCTTTGTGTTACTTGAGAAATCTTCGGCAAAACTTTTCTGGCCTACCGAAACGAAGAATTTTACGTTCGAATCGGTCGTCGAACTTTGGAGGAGGAAGGACAATTTCACGATTCATCGCGTCCTAATACCTAATTGAGCAATTAAAGTTTCGCAAACTAAAAATTTCGCAAAACAATTTAGCCGCTTAATAGATACGCAATGCTTCCACTTAAAACGTCATGGGCAAAGTTTCTAACATTATTATCTGGCGTGAAAGTATTACGCAAAACGCAATGATTGCTCGATAATTTTAGAGTAAGTTCAATGTCGGTCGTTATATCATCCTATACAGATCTATCGTGGTAGATGACACGAGAGACGTCGGTGTAATGGCGAGGTAGTAATTTAATGACGAGCTGTCGTGATCTGAGACGAGAGAGAGAATTTACCATCGGTAACAATGTCTTACGTGCTATGCTACACGTATGATTTCGCTTAACTCTTTGGGGGTACTTCTCAACATTGGGTTAAAAAATTATTCCACCTTTTGCTTAGCTTTTTATGCATGATGGGATATACAGGGTGGTCCGTTGTAAGTTTACCATAACAAACATGCCCATAGAGCGACTTAAAAGAAATACAAAAGTCCTGGACCATTATTCAAAATTCGCAATATTGATCGCGATATTAACAGTTAAAGATCCCGCTGCTGTTTTGACCAACGCCCTTTCCTTTGATCTTTAACTGTTAATTTTGAATAATGCTCCAGGACTTTTATTTGTTTTAAGCCGCTATATGGGCATGTTTGCTATGGTAAACTTATAACGGACCATCCTGTAGTTTAACCCACCTCAAAAAGTTGAAGTTACCCACAGTCTAAGAGTTAGAGCGTTCATGAAATCATTGAAAATTCATTCGAAGAATTTACGCAAAATGCACTTGCACCTGCGCGGAGGTCAATGACTCCATGTCTACTCCAGCGCGATAGTGTTGATCTCGGAGAACGTTCACCTTTACTTTTTCGACGCTCGCTTATCTCTCGCCTTCCACGATGATCTAATGACGTAATACAAATTACACATGCACACACAGACACACGCTTGAAATCATCTAGGAACAAACATCTCGATCTAGCGTCAGACGATGTACCCTCGACCAGGAATAACAAACTGCCTATAAGCAAATATTAGCCCCCACAACATTTACTCTACCGGAGGGAAATTCTCGATTGTTTACGTCTACCTGAAGTGCGAGATCTCGAACGAAGTGCCGTGTAAACAGAGGCAACGATTTTTTCCCGAATCCAGGACCCCGAGGAAGGTGGTTGTGAGTCCCTAGCGAGGATAAACACAGGACGAAGAAATGTTCAGTTCTGAATTAGCTGTGGCGGAGAAAACTATCCTTTCTTACAGAGTAACCAATAAAGTGTTCTTATTTCAGAATTTGGAGCTTTTGGGATCGGTGTCCTGAGCTTTGGCGCAGTTTTGTCCACCCTCACGGTTTACTTCGCACTCGATGCCTGCCACAACATCGTTCACCAGAAGGAGTCGCAAATTTACAAGGCCAACGGCATCCTCATACTTATGGTTTATCCGGTGGCCTCCGTTTGCAGTCTCACTGCTATCGGAATACCAAGGTGAATGGGCGAACCCTTTGTTTTTTATTGTTAATTTTAGTGCAGTTTAATGCGCTTGGAACGTTGGGTCGATGCACTTGCGAGACACGAGGAAATTGGAAACGAAGGACGACGACGTTTGAAAGGATCTGCGGCCGAAAGGACGAGAGAAAGGCGGATGTGCTGGAATAATGTTTTGGCCCAACAACGAACGACAGATCGAGCTAAGGCTAACGAAGTTAACGTTAAATCGTGCCTGGTTGCGTTTGGAAATATTCAAAACTTCGGTTTTGGGGTTTTCCAGAGGGACGATGGGACCTAGAGATAATAGAGTGGAAAATGAAAATGGAATAGCGATGTTCGCGTTATCTCACAGAGATGGTATACGATGATTATTTCTCGAATTTCTCCTTAGTATTCGCTCTATTTATAATTAATGAAAACTATAATTAGCGTAGCGTAATTCTACGGAATGAAAACTCTGCGTCTGGTTTCCTATTGCGTGAAATGATTACATCATTACGTCTGCCCGCGATAACTCTTCGTCATGCTCGCGTGAACATTGAGTGCCTCCTCGCTTTCTTAAAACTTGCTCGAGAAACTCTAAAAAAAAGAAAAAAACACTTCGGTGGATGGAAAATGTTTATGGACGTTTAAATGATAATCTTTAAATTTGCCTCACCCTACCTGTGCGTTTAGAATTCACCAGATACTTATCTACTACGAGTTGGAAATATTTTCACTTCACCGATGGAATTATTCATTTTCATGAGGGCGCAACTGTTGTCCGAGGCGGTCACCCAAATCTTCCTCACGATAGCCTTCTATCGTTTGTATCTCCTCCTGATCGACGTGGGCCGCCGAAGGGTCACGAAGGCACCGCCATTAATGCTAAAAGTCGGCCCCTGTTGCTGCTGGCCCTGTCTGCCCTTTCCGTCGCTCGAGATGACCGACGCCAATTTATCCTGGCTCGGCACTTTGGTCCTGCAACTTCCTATCGTCCAGGTAAAATCATCGCTCACCTCCAGGAAGCGAGAGCGTAGTTTTCTAATCTTCTCGGAAACGCATCCCCTCGAGAAATTACGAGGACCGTGGAATTCTTTTACGGTTCCGATTTCTCGCCCGACACTGTATTTTGCTCAATTATTTTCTGCCCCAAGAAATCTGGAGCCCTATACTCGCTTCTTTTTCTTTAGTAATTTTGTTTTATACAGTGATTAACGAAAATCAATTTCCAGGGTCTTACGTACTGCATATTTCTCTTCATGTCGGTGGAGGAACCAATTTTGGCAACGCAGTACGGTGTGTTTCTGCAACCGTTCGCAGTAATCAGTATACTTCTCGGACTCTACGGATTGACTATCACCACCAAGACCCTGCAGAATGTGGATCCAGGTGAGTTCCGGAGAATATTCTTGTCAATGTTTGCCAGTGTACTTTGGATATCGTGGGGAAAATAATTGTCGAGTAGAATTTTCAGTTAGCAACGGAATTCCAATGCGCGTGGGAGTGGAAAGTTTTGCTTCCAAGAAGGCACGGCAATTTTCTAAAATTTCTATGCAGTCGAAACAATACCCTTCGCATTAGAAATTCTCCTTGCACAACAATAACTTTACCCGCGTATCATCAACCGCCCGCGGCGCATAATGCTCTCCTCGAAATTCCATTCTCGAAAAGTGGTAGCCCGAAAATTAGAATTTCCTTTTGGAAATCCGTGGGTTTACCGAGCGTGGCCAATTGTGTCGGTGGGTGGCCCGCACGAGCGACAGGAAGCAGCAGCAATTTTTGGGATCCCGGAAGAACCAGACATTGTACCCCACCACTCTCACGCGCCGCCTTGTCGTTTCCACCGCGTTAATGGAAGTAAATGTCTTCTGACCTGGCCATCGTTTTTCCACAGAAGCGAAACTCCAGCATAAGACCACAGTGACACAGATGGTTTTCCTCTTCTCGAAACTACAGGCTGCAATCATCAAGAGCCTTTCCGGCACGGGCCTCTTCCCCTGCAATCCTCCGCTCACGCCGCAGATCTACGCGAATGGTATTTTAAACTAATTGACATAGTTAAAATTGCAAGTAAGGCAACAATACTTATACCACCTGTAGCAATTGTCAGCACGTACAAGGCGTATCGTAAAATTCGTGTAGGTGCCAGTAAGATAACATTTCTAAAGAGAACAACGTGGAGCTTTTATTCCTCCGGAAGATCGCACTTTCGCGGTTGGAATTACAAAATAGTCTTATCTGGGTATCTCGTACGTTTAAAATTATTTTCCACGGAATCGCGCAGCAGATCTTACCACGAAGCTCTCGTCACAGGCGCTCATTGTATTTCAGTAACGTTTCACTCCCTGATGCTGATCGAGATGTTGCTGCTCTGCTACGCTGCCAGGCACGTTTACTACGTCGATCTCGAGAAAGAAGAGAGCACTGCCGTGGACACGACAGATCGTCCTAAAGACAAGACGGAGGCTGTGGACCTGACGAATAACAATGAGAGCACGAGGCAGCAGCTGCCCTTGCAATTTGCCGCTGGCACTGCGTGAGAGAATGGACGTTTGCATTGCAGTCATTTTATTTTTCTTCTTATGGACTAATTTTGTTCAATGGCCTGCTCCATGAAAAGCCATAAAATTTTTCCTGTGAAACGGTGAGGAAGGACAGCGATGAAAAAAAGTGGCGAGTGTTGAACGTGGACTGAAAGAGAAAAAATGTTTGTATTTTTAAGAACTCTTTGTACGATTTTTTTAAATTTTGTTTTGAGCCCCCGGGCAAGAAGACTGCCGTTGAAATCTGTTTATTAGACGTTAGGGATGTAGATTTTATTTTTTTAATTCTCTGGGAACTTTCAGATAGATACCTTTTGTAATCATCAAACGAGGATTCTTTTAAGACGAAGATTACCAGATTTTAAGATGATCCCGGTTAAGGAAAGAATTCTTGCTCCATATACTTTGTATATTATTTATTCCGATAATAGACTTATGTAGAATTTACGATATACGACATATTTTGTGCGTGATTATAAAATATTATACGTGAGACTGACATCATCTCGACATTACTTTAAAAAGATATCTCATTCGAGAAAGTACTAACTTTAATACTGACCTACCATATTGGGCAATCAATTTTATTACCGTGCTTCCGGTGCTCGAGAGTAATGAAAATTTCGCGCATACTGCATTCGGTCGCTCTTATCAGAAATATTTTATCACAGGTGCTGATACAACAATACCTTATCAATTTCACATACCATACGTAGAAAAGCATTTGTGCAAATTTTGGATAATTCTGTACTGAGGGAAGGATGTTCAATTACATGATATAAATAAAAGATACGCAATTAGATTCCGCAATTAGAATGGCTCTTGGTTATGTTGCTTTTGATGTAATGATGATAGAAAATCGTGTTCAACATCTTGAACGAAGAGCACAACGACAATTATTGCGAGCCATTGAAGATCCTTTCGATCCGACAAACAAAGAATTTACAGAACTTTATCACTTAGAGCCGGATTTAATATTTGAATCGAGGTTCTAATCGTTCTAATGCATCGACAAGATCAAATATTAAATCCGGGTTATTAAATCCAATTGCATATCTTTTATTTGTATCATGTAACCGAACATCGTTCCCTCAGTACAGAATTGTCCAAAATTTGCTGGCTTCGACGCTTTTCGGAATGTAACGATTTACATTATCGAGAGTTGTCGACGTCTACTAGTTACCGAATAACCTTTTGCGATAATCGTCGATATCGATGGATAACGATAGCGATATTTGTCGTTACGGAGTTACAGAATCCCGGTGCAGATCAGGTTCGCAATGAGTATCTCCATCTTGTCTCTACTTGAAAAACTTCCGAATCCACTCTGATATCTTTCTCTCTCCTGCATCCTCAGCATAATAAAATGTTCGCGGTCTCCCAGCATGCGAGGGACACCAAAAGGAAAGAGTGGCAAACGAGACGAGGCTTTAAGAAAATGGAAGAGGGATGAAACGAAGAGGAGAACGAAGAGGAGACTAAGTACCAGTCTAACCACGTGAAGAGGTCCACGCCGCTTTAACAGGCCGTCACTTCGCATTATCGCCCGCTCCGAAATCCTGCCTGCGATTGACGAAGCGCAGTTGCGCTCAGCGGTGACTTGCAGCTTGCGTGCCCTCGCGAGTGGAGCTCGTCGAAACGAAGTGGAGGATGGCGAGGGTACTTAAGCACTTTGAGAAGAATGCTTGGGACCTCCGAGAACAACATCGTATTAAAACGTTGCTTGGGTACATGCTAAGAAGGTCCAGCAGGAAAGACCGAGCTTACGGCACAAAATGAATTCTTTAAGGCACTGTCACGAGATGAGAAATGCCACACGGAGTGAAAAATCCAGTGCGAAGATTTCAACGATGATCGACGCCGTTTGCCTCCAAACAGATTCCTCCTTCGTAATGCGCCTGTAGAACCTTTTTTTCTTTCACGTCTTCAGCAGGAAGGATTGAGCGGTTACGTGAATTCGTGAACGCTCGAAGGATGCGCGTGTGTGTAAGTTGAGGATTTAAGGAACGTCCGGAACACACCTGGAGGGGAAAATCATGGTGAAGAGAGGTAGAGGATTTGGACGGTAGCGAGTACGATGCGGCGTTAAGTCAAAAAATCAACACTGGAACGAAAGGCCCCCCTAGACCGAGGGGTCCTACGAAATCCTCTGGCCCTTTCAAAGAGACCGGGAGATTACCAGGCGAAGTTGCATAGATGTTGCTCGTCCACGAGCAACTTCGTGACCTTTTCTTTAGGTCCTCGCTTTTTTTACCATTTTTTTTTACTACGCGCTCAGGATGAAGAGGCAAAATTTTTTGACGACCCCTCGCAAAAGTGACGATGGATGTTGAAAAGAGGCCTAGAGAAGATGTTTGGGAATATTCTAAGGAGATAGAATTTCCTGGTAAGAAGAACGCGTGTTAGAAGGCCTTACAATTTTTCAATTTGAAACTAATTCAAGTGCCACATTGGAAGCTGAAAATCAGCGATACTTGTCGCGTACGAGCAACTCCGTGGGCTTTTTTTTTTACTTCCTAACTTTTCATATTATTTTAACAAGCATTCAGAAGGACGATGAATGTTGAAAAAGGGTCTCGCGAAGATGTTGTGAAAGAACTCGAAGGACCAATCGCATCCCTCGATAACGAGAAAACGTTGGCGAAGACCGAGCAATCTATCAATTTAAAACAAAACCCAGGGAGAGGCCACGCGTCGTCGAAACTAATTCGAGTGTCACATAGGGAGCTGAAAATCAACGATCTTCCCCATTGGGTCGCCAACCAGTCGCTACTCCTTCGTCTTCTCACCCCCGGCCCGCGTTAAAAATAATCCTCCGACACGTGAAAATCGATCGCAGGCGTATACGCCTAAGTGTTAAAGTGTCTTCCTCGATCCAAGTCGACGGGACGATTTTTCTCTCCTCTCTCCCGTGCCTCTTCCGCTCTCTCTTTCTCTACCTTCCTTCTTCGTCCCTTAAGGCCTGCTCCAAGAGGCGGAAAGGCACGAGAGGCCCTTGAAGGGACGAAGGGGGTGGGCCACCCTCGAGGAACGAGCCGGCGCGTTAATATTCCGATACCGTGTCCCTCACTCCTTGCCTTTTCCTCCTGGTACCCTTACACACAAGAGATATCTTTGTTTTAGTAGCTGCGCTCTCGTACGGGCAGGAGATAAGAAATTTCCACGAAGCCCTACGAGGAGTGGGGCCCGCGCGTCGGCGTATTACTCTTGCGACGGCACTGCGCTTCGTTCGCGTCGTGCAAGATCAACGGGCGCCGCGCGATCTCTCGTCCATCATCGTAGGACGTGCTTGACTTTGTAATGAGAGATCCTCTTCGATAGGAAGAGCACGGAGCAGCGAGAAAGAAAAAGAGAGAAAGAGAAAGACAGAGAGTGAATGAGGAAAGGAGGCACGGGAAAAGCAAAAATATTTCATTGTTGAAAATCCTCGATTAATCTAGCAATGTGTTTTTAGGCACGACCGTAAAGGGAGTGACTTATGCAATCGCCATCCTGAAAACCGTTCGGGTGTGTGTGTGTGTGTGTGTGTGTGTCCGTGTATATCCTCGATTTCGGAAAAACGGCTGAACCGATCGGGACGAAATTTGGCACAAAAATCAAGTACATTACTGTGAGTTCACAATAAGGTTTGTGAGCCGCCATCTTGAACCGGTACAAAATGGCGGCAAATTCAAATATCGAAAAATTCATATCTTTGGTACTATTCATTGGATCCCGATAAAATTTTACACATACACGTACACGTATACAATGATAATTACTGAACATTTTCAAATTTTTTGATTGGCCGAATCAAAAATGGCGGCTAATTCAAATCTTTAGTCCAGTATTTCGGCAAAACGACTGAACGGATCCGAACAAAATTTAGCATGTACATCGAGTATATACTCATTTGGTGCCACGAAACTTTATGTACCGCCATATTCAACCGTTTCGAAATTGTGGGAAATTTAAGTATGGAAACGTGAGTTACGCGGTCGTGCCTATGGCAGAAAGCGAAGCTTTTCTGCACTCGGTAAGGCGAGCGCGAAGCGCGAGCACCCGACGATCGTGCCGAACACTACCCACCACTAGTTAAAGTTTTCTTTCTCATCTCTTTTATCTCTGCACGCAAGATCACAACCCTCAACGTCGAAGGAAATGACGTAATTACGCGAATCCTTGGAGCAATGAGCCTTTCGCCAAAAATTCCCTTAGGATATCGAACGTTTCGGAGCCCCCGACGAAAATTACAAGCTGGAAGAGAAGGGGTCGTGGACGAATGACAGGACGAAATCATCGCGTTCGTCGAAATGGCGAAAGGGAGGAACAGGAGGACGCTCGCGGTTTTTATTCCTTTCTGTCATCTCTTCGTGGCACTCTGCCTCCCTTCTGCGCGCTCTAACCGTAGAGAAAAGTAGGAGAGAAGAGGGAGGGAGGAAATATTGTGGGACGAGGATGAAATTAGGAGGGCAAGAGGTAGGAGGAGAGAAAAGGAAGGAGACAGGAGGAAGAGAAGAGAAGAAGAGAGGAGAGGACGTTACACGGCGGTTCCGAAATATACCATGTGGTCCCTCATTTCTCGAACGATTTGAGGGGACCACTGCCTACCTGCAACCTGGCCCGACCAAACTACAAAACGCACTCTTCTTCTTCCTATTCTTTTTCTCCGGCTTCTCGTTCTTCGTTTTTTCCCGGGTACTCTATGCTTCTTGTTTCTCTCTCCCTCTTATTCTCTCCTTTTCTATTCTTCCCTTTCTACGGAGCTTGCCCGTCTTCCTTCTCTCGTGTTCATCGTAGACCCTTAGAAGGGTCCTTCCTCTCGTTCTCACTCACGTGCACTGTGAAACCGTCCCGTTCTCGGGCCCGCGATCACGATCACGATCGCGGTACAGAATACCATAATAGATTTAACAGTTTCCTTCGAAACCGAAAGGCTCGCAGAGCACGGTACAAGGGATAGAGAAATTCTTCGCCTCGCTACGCATATTCTCCTGCACGTAAGGACGAGTGAAATTAGGTTGAAGAGGGTGAGAGAGGGAGAGAAAACGACGACTTCCAATTGGAAAAGTACCTTTCACGGTTCGTGTCCTCCCCCCTTGGCTTCCAGTCGCCCACGATCGGACCTTTCCGTGAGGATCGTGCGTGAAAATCCTTCGACGGCGCGGTAAAGGATCATCGGACTAGAGCAGAAAGGGAGAGACAAATTGGGAGGGAAGGGCAAATGCGGTTCGACGAGCTTAAAAATCGCGCCCGTGGCAACTTCACGCGGTCGAGATTATGAAACACGGAGGCTCGAAATCTTGGTGGATGTTAATTGAATTTTTCGTGCGAGCACACGATCGCGCGAAACGAAATTTACCAATTATTTTCCGACGCACGGTGTGATATTTTGGCAGTCTAGCTGGAAATAATTACACAGGCGTACGAAATTTTGTTGTAAGGGATGGAATAGTCATTTCCGATATATTTTCGCCTGTTGAACATAAATTAGTTGTTCGAATCGGCCTATTACGTCACAATTTTAAGAAGAATGGCATGAAAGAGGCACAAAATTACGAATTTGGGGGTGTTTATGGCATTGTAGTGCCAGCATGAAATTTTTTTGTCAATTTCGTTAATACCACGCGAAAGTATTAAGTTTTTGCCTTAAAATGCATTTTGTTTCATTCCGAAATCATTTTTCGTTTTCGATATACAGTTAAATTTAAAAACACTAATTGTGCGTGAATTATCATGTCCAGAATCATTTTCTTTCGAAGTGAAAACCGGTTTCTTTTTTCAGAAACTTGAAAAAGAAAATTTAAAGAGGCAAATTGTGGCAAGAATTTTTATCAGTTTTACATGGTGTATGAGTCAAGTTTGTAGAAAAAAATTACGAGGACTTGATATAATAATATATAATAAACTAAAAATCTGTATAAAATTTGAAAGTATGAAAATACGCCGACAAAGTCGTTTTTCTTAAAATTGGGCAACGGATTCGCGTTCAGCGGACAAAAATACATGGAAAATGACTATTCACACTCTTCGAAAGAAAATTATTCTGGACATGATAATTTACGCACAATTAGTGCTTTCAAATTTAACTGTACAATCGAAAACGAAAGATCATATCGAAGTGGAACAAAATGCATTTTAAAGTTATAAGTTTATACTTTCGTGTAGCATTGACGAAATACAGAAAAAAATTTGATACTGATTCTACAACGCCATGAAAACCCACAAAATCATTATATCTTATTTCTTCGACGTCATTTTTCTCAAAATTGTGATGCGATAGGCAGATTCGGATAACGGATTCGTGTCTAGCAGGAAAAAATACATATGAAATGACTATTCACATTCGTGTTACAAAAATGATGTCGGGCAGAAGAATTATTTCCAGCTAGATTGCCAAAATAATACACTGCGCTACGGCGGAAAAAAGTTTACGTCCAGGGTCCAAGCGGAAATTGAAAATCGTGCCCGCTCTCTGGAACCTCTCGGCAGATCTGGAACGGGAGAGAAAAAAAGAAATCCTTTCCCTGTCGAACGAAAACCACAAGAGCATCGAACGGCGAGACGAACGACGAAAGGATTCGACGAAAGGAGGCAAGGACCTCCGAATGTATCCGCGCCATTAGCCCTTCGCTCTCTCGCGTATCTCTTCCACCCTTTCGGACTCTCCTCTACCCACCTTCGCTTCTCTATACACCCGAGGGCTATGACACTCGCGCGCGAGTCCTCCTTCCCATACTCGTGTCTCTCTATCTCTAAGTAGCCAGATATCACTGGTTAATTTACGAATCGTAGCCTCGTAATTCCGAAATTGCTGATTGCTAATCTACCCAGGGGACTAATTAAGGCGGCCCCCGGGCCCCGAATTCTCCCGTTCAAATTGTTTCCTACGCCCCTTTAGTCCCCTACTCTTCTCCTTCTTCACCTCCTCTTCCATCTCCGAGAGTCCTCCCGACGACTAGATAGCCTTGAAGGATCTCTGATGATCCTGTTGCGAGGGGATCCCGCGAGAGGAACCGAGCTCCTTGTCTCTCTCTCTCTTTCTCTTTCTCGTTCTCTCTCTCTCTCTCTCTCTCTCGTGAGGTGGTAAGAAATAACGAGGCAAGAAATTGTGCGATTTAACGAGCCCATGGGGCCCGAGCGATTGCGAGCGATGCGCAAGTTCTTGAGAGATGATTTACAATCGGCGTCGGGAAAAAGCGACGCCGACGCCGTGGTTTTCTTCTCTCTCTCTCTCTTTTTTTTTTTTTAAGGGTAGCTAAGTTTACACGATTTTTTGTTTTCCATCGCCGGTGAAAGATGACGGGTAATAGAGGTTGTTTTCGAGACGATTTCGACTCGCTTTTCCATAGCGATTCTCGCCTATACTGTCCGGCGAATCGTTCGCTTCGTTAATGAGTTTTATGGCGCGAGTTTTACGATGAAAAGAGAAGGGTGGCGCCATTGTTGGGATCACGGGGGCCCCATTTCGGGGAGAATAGCACCGTGTTGGCCCCTTTTATGTTTCGCCGCCCGACTAAGAGGGGGTGGGAAAACTCGGGAGGAGAAAGTTTCGATGATGTGTCCGAAATAGTTCATTGACGATACAATGGGCTGGAAAAATTCTCCGTTGCTCGTTTCGTTCTGTGTACTTAAAGGAAGTATTGTTCTCTTTCTTGTGCAATTAAGCGCAACGCTTGGAGACGAATGTCCGTGTAATAACGCAGATGTCCCTGGTTTGCGAGAAAAAAACATGCATCTGCCGTTGGAACGAATTTCAGAAGAACCTGTTAAGAGAGAAGAAGCAGGATCGTTTCGAGATGCGGAAATACGGCTCGAAAGCTTAAACTTCTTGCTGCACCCTCGGAGTTAGAAGCTTCATATGGTAACCAGGGCGACCAGTGGATGGACTGCGCCGACGCTTAGGGCAATAATTCAAGCGCGAAACGATATCGAATACGGTGGCCCTTTCCGGCAGTTTCGATAAATTCGAAGCCACTTCTGATCTCGCCGTCCGTTAATTGCTTCTAATGGCTCGTGAAGTAGCCGTTAACGCTCGGAGAGTCTACCAAGTGTCGCGACTGCTCGAATATAACAGTCCACTCGAATTCTTCGTTAATTTTCCCTTATCTTCTCCCAACTCACCCCATTCCCCCAATTACACGTATTTTGCCCCTCTCCCTCTTTCTCTAAACATTCTCCTACACGTTCTCGTCGAATTTTCTCGATTCTTCTTGCCTCGTATCTTCCGATCTCTCGTCCACGTTCAACATTCTCGTACTCATTTACTTTATCTATTATACTTGTCCTTGCCCCGAGGCTCGTTCACTTCGTCCTCCCACATTTCTCCTCCTTGCCCACTTGCCTTATCTCGTCCTCCTCCTCCTCCTCCTCCTCCTCCTTTGACTCACCGTTATCTGATCTCTTTCCGTCCGATCTCCAGCTAGAACTCGAGCGACGATAAATCTTTCGACGACGGTTTCTCCAGTCCGCGCGATTAGGCGCATTAGGATTAGCGAGGAAACGAAACGCGGGATCGAAGCGGACGAGAAACAGAGTTGTGGAGAGATGGAAAAGAAGGAAAAGAAAATAACAGAGTCGAGGGAATCCGCGGGACACTACCGAGAATTTCCAAAAGGTCCAGGATGAGGAGGATGAGGAGGGCAACGGGCCATCTGCTGCACGCGCGCGAGAAATCGGAAAACGCTTTCCGGAGATCGCCGACATATGGCACGCGGGACGGATTTATCTCGAGGAAAAAATATACTCGGAGAAGGTAGAGAGGCGCGGCGGTTTCTGAGGGCGGCCGAAAATTTTAAGCGAGAGATGAGCGGAGCAGAAGGTGAAGGCGGAGGTCGGGGAGATAAAAAGAAGGAGGAGGAGGCGACTTCAAATTCTGCTCCAAAGGGCGGGACTGGTGCTCAAGAACGAGAGTAACGTCCAGCTGGTGAAGAATTTTTAATGCTGGTTCTGCCAAGGGGAGGAGGAGGTGGAGTCGAAGGTAAAGGCCGAGGAAATGAAGTGGAAGGTGGAACAGGAGGTGTTGAGCTGGCATGGGGTACTGAAACGAGAGTGAAGGTGATTTCTTTTTTTTTTATAAGAAATTTGTTTCAATATTCCTTTGACGGACAGGAAAGACGAGAAGGAGGGGAGAAAGGAGGAGAATGACGAGGAGGTGGAAGACACGAAAATAGAAAGGAAAGAGGTTTACAAGACGACGATGTCTTCGCATCCTCCTTATGAGAAGAATATGCCTGAAATGATGTTTACATGCGTGCAAGCTGGACGCGCGGGAAGCGAACATTTTCGCCGACGTGTTTTCGAGGAAGAAGGGTAGGAGGGACGAGCAAGGGGAATTAAAAAAAAGCAAACGCACGAACGGAACTTCGTAGGTTCGTGCACGAGCCATGCGAAAACATTCCTCGGAATATCGAATGTTGAGAAAACGTTAATAAAGAATTATCCAATCTAATCGCTCGTCTACTTATCGGGTACGGATGATCTAGCGGGCCGACCGATGTCTCCGTGTGATATTTGCGGAGGTGCGGATCATTAAGATACAATACGTCGTGTATTATGTAGAAGAGAAGAAAAGAAGAAGTCGAATTAACGAAATCGCGCGCGCATTGGCGCTCTCGTACAGGTATCGGGCTCGTAAAAATCGAGGGGAATATT
Source organism: Tiphia femorata (assembly GCA_944319695.1). Lineage (NCBI taxonomy): Eukaryota > Metazoa > Arthropoda > Insecta > Hymenoptera > Tiphiidae > Tiphia > Tiphia femorata. The sequence continues at coordinate 13,124,396 of OX090902.1, forward strand.
TATCGATTGTAAAGCTCCGTCAGTTGTAAAACCGGTAACTGGTTCCCGGGTGCATAAGAAATGAGGCGCACGGTGGCGTGTTAGAAGTGCCTTTTCGCGTAGGCCTCCGCCCTTCGTCCGAAAAAGCGAGGCGTCCTTTCGGCTTCGAGGCGCCTGTTTGTCTTCCCCGCGGGCGCGAGCGACGAATTTTACACGTCGCTTGTAAACTTTTTCCCGCTCGATCGTGTTACGAGTCCGAAAGATGGATTGGACTTTAGATGAAATCGATAAGAATGTTTTCGGGTGGTACGAGATCCACCTGACGTCGAGGGTAGTTAAAATCTTTTCGAACGCGCATCGCGTGGGGCAAAAACGCAAGGATTTCTCAAATATCGGCAACGCGCTACCTCAAGAATTACTACCACGCTTTTGTCAAGAGTCGTCGATCACGTGGTACAAAGGAGACCTAAATTCCTCCTTTCGTCTTTCTTTTCGGAAAAATCGGAGAATCGATTCTCGATCCAGGCATCCTCCCGAGCGATCGATCACTCGAAAGAGGAGCAAGAGGGTCGGTATTTGGAACGCGTCGAGTAAACCTCCCCCACGAATTTTCGCTTCGTTCTTCCTCTCTCTTTCTCTCGCTCTCCCTTTCTGCGTGTCCGTTTCTGCTGTTTCTCATCCTCACTCTCGTCATTTCTTTTCTCCTCTTTGTCCCACGCACGACGACGCCTTCTCGGGACCATTTCGCCGCACGACCATATGGTCGCCGACGGCACAGGTCATTATTTTCTGCCGGGGTTCTCCGGAGTGGCGAGAGGGACGAACGAGAAGAAGGGAGGAGAAAAAGGAGGCAGCAAGGCGGGAGAAAGGAAGAGGGCTCCGCCGCGAAATTACCCGAAAATTGGCCCGCTGCGCAAGCTGGGACGCGCCCGAGAGACGGCTTTTCGTTTTTCGCGGATAATTTCATAATTTTAGATTTTTAATTTGAATCTCAATACCGGCGCCCTCGCGGCCTCCGCACCCTCTGCGTGGCAAAGAGGGCTCTTCTTTTTCCTCCATTTTCTCTTTCTTTCTACACATCTCTCCTTTCTCTCTCTCCTTCTCGCTAAGTGCTCCGACCTTTCCGTCTAATCTATTTGCTCCCTCTCTCCATCCTTCTCTGCCTCCTTACCCTCTCCGTATAAAATATGCTAAACGTTCGCGCAGCCTGAGCGCCCCCACCGAGCGACGTCGGCAACGCTATTATTTACGAATTATGAATGTTGTAAGCCGAGGCATAATGACCGCGATGAGGCCTCGCCAATTTTCGGCGCTTTGAGCGACGTAACCTTTCCTCTCTTGAGAGAGAGAGAGAGAGAGAGAGAGAGAGAGAGAGAGAGGCTCGGGATTGGTTAGACTGTTCCGGTTGATCCTAGGAATTTCTGAGAATTTCTCTACGGATAATTGCTTATCAAGGTCGACGAATTGAGAAAATTATAATGTTCGACCGGGCGAAGGTATCAGCTCTGATTCATTCGCCACGACGAGGCAGTAAACGCGAGTGTAAAATAAATTAACGTAAAAAATGAAGGTGAACGGGTGCAGGAGCCGTCCGCGTTTCTCACTCCTAAAAGAAAGCAGGATGTATTAATAAATGCCGCGTTAACCCCTTTTCGGGACGAGGTACGTACGCAAAGGCGGCGAAAAAGTTTCGATGGAGGGCGTCGCGAATCTCAGACGTTTCTGCGGTTTACCGAGAAACGAACGAAACGCTCGTTCCCTCTCCCATTACTTTCTTACGCCCTTCTTCTCCTCCTCCACCTCTTCCTCCTCATTCTGTCCTGCTCTTCGCGAATTCCTGCGGTCCGCTTCCGCTCGACAAAGGGACACGAGAAGACACTCTTCTCGCGTGTGTTGTAAAGGGTGGAGTGCCCCGGCATCGTCTCGCCATTCAATTTTCAATGGTGGGCCCATTTTTTCTCACCGCAAAGAAAAACAATCTCGAGCGACGCCGGTGCCGCCGTCGCGCCCCGGCTACACACCCGTCTGGTAATTGCCATTGAGAAGAGGGGCGGTGAGCTCCCTTGCCCTTCGTCCATCCTTTCTGCTTCCACGCTCGAGGAGCGAGAGAGATCGTAAAGAGAGCAGAAAAGTTACAAAAACTAGCTGGGGCTCTCGTGAGACGCGCGCGCGCGCGCAAGCGTGCACCGCAGTAAATTAAGTAATAGCGTCGGTAAGGAGAATTCGTGGGACGCGACGCGGTGGAGAGGTTGGAAGAGATGGGGAGATGATAAGAGGAGGTAGATGAAAGAGATATAGAGATGAGAATGGATAGATAAATCGATGGGTGGAACCGCGCCGTGTGTGGAAGGTGAGAGAGATCGTGGCGGATAAAAAGAGGGAGGTAGGTTTGTTTTAATCGCGCCAGCGACACGAGGCAGGCCTCGATGATTGATTGTTATTAATGAGAAGAAAGAGTGGTGAGGAAAAATGCTAGCGGGGCGCGCGGCCACGATGGGAAATTCGGGAGCGGAAGTTTACCGATATTTCCACCGCAGTTTCATTACCGTCGTAAATCACCGCCGCAAAAATTCGCCACGTCGATTTTCACCGTGGCACCTTCGCCTTCTCTCCTCTTTATTCGTTCTGCTCTTCCTCTTCCTCCTTCTTACGGCGTGGCCCGTCGCTCACGCAGCGGCTCGTAAAAACTGCGACAGGCAAACCGCATTCTTCGCCGCAGCCGAGGATTGCCCGGCAATAAATTAAGCAACGAGGCAACACGCGGAGGCAACGCGTCGCTCGGCCCAATCCCGAGAGGTGACTCCAAAATGGAAATCCTTTAAGGGATCCTCTCGTCTCCCGTGACGTTCCCTTCTACGGAGGGGACGTAAACGGAAGCATCGGAAAGACGGCTGGTAACCTCCCATTTTTCTCCGAGCTTCGCCATTTTCTTGATTTACAAGGAGCTCGACCAATTTCCACCGTAAAAATTTCTTCCGTCGCCTTTCCCTCCCCAGCTTCCAAACGAAATTACCCCGGGCGCAAAAATTCCAATTTCGGCTACCGTCGTTTTACCGGTGAGCACAGGCAGGACGACTCCTTGCGTTATTTAAGTGATTTACGAAGCACCTAGGACGGGGAAAAAAGAAATTTGGCGCGGGTGAAAAAGACACTTGGCCGCTAGGGCGAGAGGGACCCTTAATTGCTCGGAGAGATCGCGTGCGAGAGGAGTTTTTCGAGGCGCGAGGATCCCTTCGTTTTGCCGAGAGAGAGAGAGAGAGAGAGAGAGAGGGAGAGAGAGGGAGAGAGAGAGAGAGAGAGAGAGAGGGAGGGATCATCCCCTTGGGCGAGATGTGGCCAAGAGGGTGGATCTATTCATTACGCTGTTGGGGTGGGACTACGAGGTTAGGGTGAATTCGCGGTGTGTAATAGAAATGGGGCTTGGCGGTTATTAGCGTTTCGCAAGAATGCCGAGGGCGCTACTAAATTTAAAAGAAGAAGCAACTTAGTTTTCCACAGAAAATTCTTCATAATTACATCGCGAGTAATCGTACAATTTTCAGAAATCCCGCTCACTCCATGTATGTATATATAAAAAAGCGATTCAACGAAGAAAATCAATTTTCTTTTTCATTCTTCGTTTTCCGGAATATTTGCTATCTCGCGAAACTATTGCTTACAATTTCCATGCCGTCAAACCACGTGCTTATGCCTCATACAAAAGTTCGGCTTCACCATAATTCCCAAAGGCACCCTGACGTGGAAGGAAGCATCGACTCGCTCCTAATTTCACCCATCCACCACCACTACCACCGGCACCTCTCTGACGAGGGTCCGACCATACGGAAGGCCCAGCTCGATCATAAACCAAAACCTACTATAGGAGAAAAGAGAACTCGGAAACGTTTTCCGATGCTCAAGCGCTACGCTCCGAAAATCGTAAAGCAACGCCGACCCGACGCCTCGTCGGTGGACCCCCGCGCCACGGGGGCGCCGGTGGGTAATAAATTTCGGTTTTCGAGAATTTGTCAGCCCGGGGGTATCGTTGCTCGCTCGCGAGCAAGCAAAGAGGAGGAGGACGCCTAGAAGCGCGGCTCTCAATGGCGACTTCCCTCGGACCTCCGTTTGCCACCTGTCCCCCCGAGGGAATCGTTTAGAGAAATTTTTCTCTCCCTCCTCTCCTCGCTTCCCTCCTTCTCACCCTCCGAAATCCTCCACCCCTCGTTTTATTCCGCTCCGCGGCACAAAACCGTGCGAGGGGGCCGATACGCGCGAGGAGACGGGGCTTAACGCCAGGATTGGTAACAATGAGAATTTGTCGCCGGCGCATTTGACGCGAAAACTGCCTTTCAAAAGGCGCCTATTCCTTTTTTTCCCCGCCTCGCTCGAAATTGTGTGCCGCGCGCGCGCGCGCGGGTGAGCAAGCGAAAGGTGCGCGGCACGAAAATCACCACGAGGAGGCGGACGACGACGGGAATTTTCTGCTTTGTTAGACCCTGTTAGTCGCCGAGGCGAGCTTAAACGATTTTTCAGCCTGTGGATGTAAAGGTGGATGCGCAGTAGAGGAAACCGAGCGCGAGGATGAGCTCGGAGGTTTGCTTTTTTTGAGGATTGGATTCTGGATTAGCTCGTTGGTTGAAGCCATTGGGGGATAAATCGAGCTTGGATTTATCTTCCGTTGGTACAACGTGATTAGACAAAAGGATCGGGCGAACGTAAAATTTCATTGCGAGATATTGGCCAAGGGAATCCTCCCTCCGCGCGAGCACGTGCAATATTCGTCGGACAGATTTTAGGACCCGCCACCTACGGTGGTGTTTGCCCAAGGGACGCGCCAACAATGACGACAGTTGCGAGAAACAGAGCCAAACGAGAAATGTTTTCCTAGGACGACTAAAGGTCCCATTCCCACCAATCGACCCGCCACGATCCTCCTACGTGAAACGAGATCCGTTGATCCGTGCGGCAAACTTTGCTTTTATTACCGCGCATATTTTCCTTGTTCCTGGACCGGAAAATCTTTTCTCGCCGGGGCGACACGTGGAGAAAGAGAAATAAAATAAATCCTCGAATCGGTGTAGAAGCCGGCGCCACTGCGATTCACCTCGCTTTACCAGAAACATTTCAAATTAAAAAATTCTTCTTTCTCTCTCGACTCACCCTCGTCTCTAGTTCTCGCACGAGACCGTTTGCCCAATCAAGATCAAACTTATTCCTGTGCACGCTTCTTCGAGGAAACCTCTCCTCACCGATTCGTAGGAATAGATAAAGGATTTCTCTCGCGACCTTGATCTCTCTGCACCTCCGAGGCCCCCAGGAACGAGCTCAAACTTCGCTCTCCACCCTACCACTACTCCTTCTTTCGCGGGGGCTTCGAAGAATCCTCAAACTACGCTACTGCGTCCCCGCACTCTAATTCATAAGAACAGATAAAAGATTTTTTATGCGCGCCTTTAAGAGTGAGATAGGAGGAGAACGAGAGAGAAGGAGAGCATCTCGACGACGGGAGAGAGGACTCCGGAGAAAATACGAGCCTGAGATAAAAATCTAAATCCCACCGGTACCCCTCGCTCTCGCGCAACGTGGAGCTTACCGAGAGCGCGCTCGCGCGCGCGCCCGCTCCTTTTCGGCGCTGACCAACCGTACTTTTTATTTTCCCCTCCGGACGGGACCGCGCGCGCGGCGAGCGAAGGAGCCGAAACGAGCCAGGAGTCTTCGAAGCGACTCCATTTTTTCGAGGATCGAGGAGACGTAGGAAGACGGACGCAATCTCACGGAAAAATCGAGATCCGACGGTCGAGCTGGCCGGAGCCTGAGCGTAATCCGTCGGTACCCATGGGATTACGAGCGATAAACAATGCGCTCACGAATGCAAGCGGCCACGGGACTACGAGCCGTGAATACGTGAAGCAAACGAGGAGATTTCGTGGCGAGATAAAAGAGCGCGAGGGAGGAGGATGAGAGGAAGAAGAGGATGAGAAGGGAGGAGAGAAGGAAAGATGCGAGGACAGATCGTCGAGGATTATGGATCCTACGAAAACACCTCGACGACGCGTTCTCGCGCGCGTTTGGGAAAAATCCTTCGACGATTTGGTGCCCCTACAAAGAGGGAGAAGGAGAGAAATTCTAAGCCGCAAACATCGTGGGCTCGACACCTCCAAACAAACGACGCGGAACGGTACAATGCGCGGACGCGGCGAGAACGCGGTTGAGAAGATCTCTCGATGTTTTTAGGCCTGTCCAGATCGATGGGTCCCCGACGTGAAGTTAGGAGGATGTTTGCGGACGCGAGACCATTCTGCGAGAAAGAGATTATTATTTTTCTTGGGATCGTCCTGAAAGCTGCGCTGTAATTACCCGGATCCGTGGATGGTTTGTGAATGGAATTATTTAAGGGTTAAGCATCGGCGGTAGCTGGAGATTAGAAGGATCCGATAAAAGAAATACAAAGACTCGTGGGGCAGGAGAGAAATACGAAGATTTGGGAATCAAGATACAGTGGGTTTGGATAATCGTTCGAGGTGATCGAGCAATTTCTAGATTAGACGTGGGTGGATGCTCGCTATGGTATCCTAATCATTCTCTAATGACGTCCATCATCATTAACTCGTGATCCTACGTCGAGATTAGGTTCGGAGTTCTAATTTGTCCCGTCGTCAAGTCCTTTCTCATTTTAACAAATTTACCAGTTTTATTATACCTTACTACGGACGAAAAATTTCTTGCGCCTTTCATAAATAATTCTCTCATGCTCGTCACCGTGTGGGAAAATTCCTCGGGGATTTTCACGGATCTCAGTAGGGAACAAATTTAGCGAATCACGTGGCGACGCGTGGCGAGCTTATTCATTGCAATTGAATTCCTAGCGGACAGATCCATCCTTAATTCCGCCATAAATATTTTATTTGGATAGAACGAACGACCAGCTCGGGAGACGATTATCGCTAGATGCGCGTGGGAACACGTTTTATCGATATCCTTTGATCCCTCGTTCACAGCCCCACAATTCAATTTCCGTGTTACATCGCTCCAAAATTACAACCTCTCCGTAGATTTTTCCGCGTCGCTTGCACTTCCTCAAAAAAAAATTCCTTTTCCAACCCCCGAATTCACCGCATACAATTCGCCACGGCAAATTGGCCAAAATGAAGAGGCGTCGTTCCTGCAACATCCGACTGGGAAGGACAGAAATTGGGAAAATCCTTGGAAAAGCTTTCGAAAGAATAAACGAAGCGCGACGCGCTTCCTCGAACGAGCGAGCGGCTCGCCAACACGCGTCCAGGTGTGAGAAAAGCATCGGGCACAATAAAATGTCACTATGCTATTCATCTTGGGCTTGGCATAGGAGCCAGGAGGAGCGTCACCCCTAAATGCTTCCTAGATGAATGGGACGAATGCGCCTCTCCTCTATTCGCCTTTCGGGCACCTTTTTCTATTCGTTTGTGCCACCGGTCGCGCACAAACGCGGCGGTCGGTCACGTGAACGCGAGTAACGAAAAGGGGAGAGGAGGTGCCGCGCGCTTCGTCCTCCACTCTTCAACCCTCCTCTAGTACCTCTTCACCCTCCCGCCAGGTTTTTCAGGGATGCAACCGGGCTCGTTTAACGTCACGTATATTTCACCCGACAATCAGACTGGCGAGACAAATACCCTTATTTGTACACATCCTGTGCATTGTGACGTATCAAGCTAGGGCACCCAGGGAGCGACTTCCGCTCGATATACTCCTCTCCCTTTTCCTCCTCACGAACATCTTCTTCTCTCCCTTTCCCTTGTCCCTTTCTCCTTCGTTCTTTCCTCTTCGTCCTTATTCTTCTCTCCTCTCTTGCATACACCCACCCCTCTCGGGTGTCTTTTTACTTCTCCTTTCAGCTCGTCCCCCGTTACCGTCCACTCCTCTTCCTCCTCACTGTCTCCTACGTCTCCTCCCACGAGCTCTTTCCTCAGTTTCTTTATTTCGCTCCTCGAGGTCTTCGATGGTGGGTGGGGCGAGATCGCGCGTACCTGCCGGATGGAGCCGATCGAATGATGCGACGTGGGTTCCGCGCTTGATAATGGGCCTCTTTAAGACGAGGTGGCTCCACCCTCCGTGTTCTGATCAAATTCGATGCCGATTCCTAAGCTTCGTCTTCCATCCGATCTCCCTTTTCCTGTTTTCCTTTCTTCTTCTTCCTCTTTCTTTATTCTTCCTGCTACCTTTTCCCTTTCCTGGGGCTGCCACGAATGATCCTCGCGCCCCACCCAAACGATTTTTCCTCGTGAGGGACTCGTTCCACGCGAACGAAAGGGGCGGGAACCACAGGTCGGCTAATTGCGCCGAAATTTTCCTGGACACCTCCGGGATGCCGTCGAATGAAGGCGGAGAGGCACTTCGTTTTTCGTGCCACGTTGCATGACTAGACGTTTCGACGGGGATAACGACGAGCCTCCTCGTCGCTGACACGCTCGTGAAGCAAAGCGGAACCTGCGAGAGGCGCGAAGAGTAAATTGTCGAGGCTAATAAGGATGTCCCTGAGAAAATATTATTTTTTCCGATCAATATTCTTTCGACGCTCGTGAAACTCCTACGTTGAATATCGTTGGATGGAAATTTCTGGAAGAACTTGTCAAGAAGCTGTGGACAATCACGACGAAATTGATTCTATCCACGCTGAGAATTTTTCCTCTTCGACAATTCCTTTTAACGTCCGTGCCAGTGTTCTAAAAAAGCAGGAAAAATACATTTCGTGAAAAGAACCATGGAAAAAAACCCGAAAAAAACCGGTTTTTTTCCCGAAAAGAACGAAAAATATGTATTGCATATGTACTTGTTTGTAGTTTGTAACAAATATTGTTTGTTATTTAATTTAAAATTTTTTTATCATAAAAATAAACAGTTGAAGTCAACTTCTAAGTTTGTTCTGTTTTATTACACATGTTATAACTACATATTTTCACCTTTAACTAATCATTCTCAGAATAATGATAGTAATAAAGTGAAGGAATATACACTCTTGCATAAAGGCATAATGCAGAACGCATAAGAAAATAAACCAATCAGAGACCTCATTCATTTCTATTGCCACGATGAAAATGAAGGACTCTGATTGTTTCATTTCCTTTTGCGTTTTGTATTATGCCTTTATGCATGAGTGTGCACTTCCCGCTAAAATCTTTATAACACAGAAAACATTAAACTAAAAATCTACAGAAAATATTTTTTTGCATATTTTTCCTGCCGGAAAAGTTGGCAAGAAAAAAAAGCCGAAAAAACCGGTTTTTTTTCAAATTTTTCATGTTTTTTTCTCACCCTTTAGAACACTGGTCCGTGCGAAGGTGTTATTGGAGAATTCGTTTTCACTGGAGTAATCCTAAAGAAAATGTAACGAGTCGTGGAGACCACCCCTCGAGCGACGTGCCAGTCTCCGCTAAAATTCGATTCTTCGCTCTCGCCTCTCCTGCGGCTCCGTCGAGGAAAAAAAGAGGGAGACGAGGAAAAAAGGTTGTGTCGCAACGCCCGGAGCAAGCGATTTCTCGATCGGAGGAGAGTCGCGAAATTTAATTTCACCCGCAAACAGTCAATTTCGATTCTGACCCTCCTTGCCAAGTGCTCGTGATCGTTTCGCCTTCTCTCAACCGTCCCATCCCCTTTGCGGCATTCTAAGAGCACTTTCGGCGTACGTTGACGTTAAGATGACGTTTTGCGCCATGTGGCAGGGTAGCATATGGGGTGCGGATAAATTCTGCAAACGGAGTCAGAGAGATAACGATCATCGTCGTAATTAGAGGAACCTGAAGAAGATCGACGACGCGAGGAAATTATTTCTCTAATGCTCGTAAATTATTACTCCCTCCTCTCGGCAGGGACCCAATGCGGTGGAAATAGTGCCCTCTATTACACGTGTACACGAATACACGTGTGCACGTGTATTTAATTCTTTCTTTTTTAAACACGTGTATCGGGTACCCGCGTGTAATACACGAATACACGTACTACACGTGTATTTATTTCACGAACACTTAAAAAATTATGAGAACATTTTTTTACTAAGAAATATAAAAAAAGTGTTGTAGAGATAGAAGAAATATCTATATATGCAAATACATACAATTTGGCACAAGATGTAAGATGCTGTGATAAAAATTTCTTATAGTTATCCGTGTACACGTGTATCTACGGATATCCGTGTTAGATATAACGTGTAACATGACACACGTGTCACGTGTACCCGTGTAGTTTAAAATACGGTTCTGACCGAGAGCTCTAGGTGGAAACCGTCGGAAATCATTTTCCACCTTCCTCCTGAATTATTTTCACGAATTATCCCTTCAGAAATCGATATCCGGCGCGGCCTTCTTCGAATTAGTTACCCGGACCACCCGCATTATCCTACCTAAAAAGTTACCCCACCACTCTAATTACTTTACTCGCGATCGATCCCTGGGAATCGGTGGATCGCGATCAGCCTTCGTTACGCTCGGCTTGGCCTATATTCGCGGTGGAAAAATAATTTGGCCGGAACGGACGAGCTAGAGAAGAGTTGGGTGGCGAGAACGGTGGGGTAGGAGGAGCGGCCATATGCCGAGGGACGGTTCAGCCGACGGATAATTACAAGGGATGCTTCGTGGAGTCGGGAGGGTGGCGCGGGGCAGGGTGAGGACCGAAAAGTTAGTGGTGGGGCGGCAGGCTACATAAGGAAGGTCGAGACCTCCGAAGGGTCGCAGTTGGCTGGAAATTTCGGAGGTATCGGAGCGACGCGCGTCCTCCTACCCGTGAAACCATAACAAACCGAAATCACACACTCGATAGAGAGTAGTGCCGCGTGTCGTGAGGTTTTTTTTTTCGAGAACTCATTCGATCGTTCTCCTCACGAACGATCTGCGAGCTCGTTCGAAAAGAGGAGAAGGACAGGTGTCTCGAGCGATTGGACAGTTTGGTTTTCTTTAATCGCGTGCTGAGATTTATTGTGATCGTTTGAAGTGCGTGAGAGAAGTTGAACGATCAAGAGAGAAGAGAATTTCGTGGACTTCGATCGAGAATGGAGCTCTCTTGGATCCTATTGTTCGTCTCCTGGGCGACCTTGGCCTCTAGCTTCGATCTTGGACCGATCGTGAGGATCGCGCAGTGCAGATCGCAGTGCTTGCGCAAGCACAGCACCGACGGGACTTGCGATTGGTTCTACAATCAGCGGGAGACCGTTTGCAGCGAGGTAATTACGATAAAATTATTTCCGATCGATTTTAAGTTGTACCCTCGTGATTGATTCGAGTTGCAGGACGATTATCGACGTATGAAATATTTCGTGCATGAAGAAATGTGTGATGAATTTTAGTTTATCCGAGGAAGAGTAATTAAAAAAATTGACATAAAAAATATTTGCCCTTTAAATTTAAAGCTTTTGCTCTTTCAAACAGAGCATTCTAAGTTAAGTCGAACCACCCGAAGCAAACAAAATAATTTACATATTAACATAACACAAAAGTCGCACGATTCTAATGTTTACTCTGCTGTTCACTCGCCTCCTCTTACTACGATTTACTCTAACCACGCTAAGCGTTTTCACCCAGAAATACCAAGACTTTGTTTATTCACTTCACCCCACTCGCGGTCGTCCACCCTCTTTTTCAAACACTCTCGAACCAACCAAATTCAACCTCTTCTCCACCCAGTTCCAGCACTTCCGCGCTTTCCTTCGGTCACGATAATAATAAAAGAAAACTAAATTCCGAGTGAATAGTCCACGAAATCGTGGAAGGAAGCACGTACGGCACGTCGTCGCCGACGTGCTCGACTCTCTCGAGATCGGTTTTTGAAATCGGATACAGCGGCAGGGAAGGCGAACGATAAATCTCCCGCGTCAGTTTTATGGGGCGCCGTGGAAAATCGTGGTGGTCTCTCCACCGACCCTACCCTTCACCCTCTACCCAGTCCGCGCTCACCCCTAAGGTCCTAAGCGTCCCGACGCCCTCCTCGAGACGCGTCGCAGATGGACAGATGGGACGGACGATTAAGTCCCAGTGCACAATGCCCTGCCCAGCCTTCCGACATATCCGCGTGTGTACACGCGTGCATAGAATGCGCGTGCATGAGCCCACGAGGGCGTTGCTCATTTGGGCGGTGCACGCAGGGGGTGTCCATTAATTTCGGGAAATCGATTCCAACTTTGGAGTGTGCGTGTGTAATACCGCTTGTCTGTATGCGAGCCGACGACGCGTGAGGTCGCATTGGTATTCGTGAGCGTGCATAGAGACAGACACAGAGAGAGAGAGAGAGAGAGAGAGAGAGAGAGAGAGAGAGAGACGGAGGAAGAGAAATTTTCTCCGCTTTAATCATTCATGACCTGGACGCGAAGAAGAAGCGCGAAGAAATTTCGTGATAGTTAAAACGTAGTAGAGAATATTTTCTTGCGATACACGCCTAGAGAATATTCTCTCTTCTTCTTTCCCTCTGCCGTGCTTACCTGTAGAGACCGCGTCATTTACATGAACGCACACTTAGAAATAGCTGAGGTAGACTGGCATGCGGTCTTCTTTTTCGTTCTCTCTTTCTCCCTTACTACGGTCCACGATCCTATCCCCATGCATCATACAAAGACTGGCCACCGCTCGCGCTGCTCGCTCGTCCGTAAACTCTCCCTGGCCCATCGCAACACAGAGAAATTTCTCATCCTCCTCGTCTCGTCCGGATAGACTCGGACACACGCGAAGGACCAGACAATCGAAAAACGGCGACAGAAGTTGCTAGCAGCAGCCAGCCTCCCCTCACTCCTCGCTCTTTCCCATGATCGTTCGTATTTCGTGGCAGGAGGAGAGAGGTGGTGCCAGACACGATGATCCATTCAAATTTATTCTTGGGACCGAGCGGGGTGACGAGCGAACGAGAGCCGTGCCCGTACGACACATTAGAATAACAATTTTCTCGACTCCGGTGATGGGAGGACCGAGGGCAGACAGGGCGGTGGTGGTTTAATGAAGGCCGCGCGTAAATTTCCACGCTGGTAGGACGAGAAAGGTAGATACGCCCCGATAATGATGATGATTTCGTTCTGGACGCGCAAGGAAAATCGACGATGACGCGTTAAAAGGAAAAGGGAGCGTTCGTTTCGAATAGAGATATTCGGCTTGATATTTTGACGCGCTGGGTGGTTGGGTTGACCATGAAAATTACGAATTTAGAATCGTGAGTCCGTGATACGTTCCGCGTGGCTTTAAATTTCTGTTTATCACAGTTATCCGCGAGTTCTATTTTTAACATTTTCATTTCGTCTTCCCGAGGGACGACGTCGCAACTTCGAGGGTCGAGCATTTAAACTGCAACGGTACACAAACACCTCGAGTAGAGCGCACCATAACGATCCCGAGATCCTACGTCAGATTTTATCGCTCGATTATCGTTCCGTTATCCGCTCGCTGGATCGTAAAGCGGTGCCGCCCTTCCTTCCATCCCTATACGAGAAATCAATGCACCGTGCACCGCTACTAGGGCCACTAAAGGGGAACGGAGCTGGGGTCGAGGCCTGTAAAGTGAAATAAATGACAGAAAAAAGGAGGAATAAGGAAGTAATGGGAGGAGAGGGACGAGAGGGTCTGAAGTAGCTCGAGGAGGAGAGAGAGTCCCACAACGAGAGCGAAAACAAACGTTCCACACATTTGGAACTTGGGAGGAGATACTCTCTCTCTCTCTCTCTCTCTCTCTCCCTCTGTCGTCGAAACGAAGAAGCATTCCCTCCCTTTTCTCTAAACAAAGAGGAAGAAGTGGATAAGGCCTGGTTGCTCAAATCCAACAAACAAACACACACAAAAACAAAAAAAAAAAAAGAGGAAGAAGAGCCCGCGAGGAAATGAAACTTGCTTCAGTGGAAATGGAAAAAATAAGTAAAATAAAAAGTGGAAGCTGAGAGCACGGAGAGGCGGAAGGAAGGACGATGCCTTGGTACGGGGGAGGAAAAGAAGAAGGGCTTGCTCGAAGCGCGCGGTTAGTAAAATATCCTTGCGATGCTTTTTTCGGAAACGTCATTAGCGCGAGAGAGGCGGACCCACCGCGCGTCTACGATGAAACGAGAGGCTTGGAGGGCGGAGAGGAACGAAGAAGTGGAGGACTGGTGGAGTTTGATGGGTGGTAAGGGAGGGAAAGGGAGGATGAGAGAATCAAAATGAGAGAGAAAGAGAGTGGGTAGAGAGGGATGGAGGGGAAGGAAGTGGAGAAAAAAGAATCGGAAAGCAGAGGGCCCCACGAGAAGAGAGGGTACCCCAATAAATATGAAGACAACAACGACGGTGCCTGTTATGCCTGAAACAGGTTGGAGCTAATTCGGCCTCCCCTTCTCCTTTCCTCACTCTCTCTCTTCGTCGATCCCTCCGTCTCTCCTCGTGGACGAGCCCTTTCCCTCACGATCCCTCACCCTCTTCACCGTTGGATGCTTAAATCGCTCGATTCAACGGTCCCGCGGTCCGATGGTTCCTTATTCTCCCTTTCTTCTCCCTTCTCTCTCTCTCTCTCTCTTTCTCTCTTCTACTCTCGTCCTTTACATTCGCTGCTTGCCTCTCATGCCTCTCCTCTCCTCCTCCCGACATCGTGCGTGCAAAAGGTTTTTGTGTTCGGCTCTCTCCGAAACCCCAGCGCTCATTTTTTTCCCTCTGTTACAGTGCTGGCAGAACTGCGAGGCCCTCGAGAACCAGTGGGAGGACACAAGGGCCATTTGCGAGGGCGACCAGTATCTACGTGTAAGTAAATCTACAAATCGAGGAGTGACGGAGCTGGGAAAGAGAAGGAAAGGGAGAGAAAGAAGGGGGTGGAAGAATAGAGAGAAGATGGGCGAGGCGTGGTGACCGCTGGGGTAGTACGACCCCTGGAGGGATAATCTACCGGCGAGCGAAGATGAACAATGTGCCTGTATCACGACGATCTAACGATATCTTTCGTTTAACTCGTTTGCTGTGTAGTCACACTGAGAGAAAAAAAATGGTTGGGTTTACTATAATCGCACTATATTTTATAGTTAAATTTGACGTCAAACATATTTTTATAGTTCACTTAACCATAGAAAATGTAGTAGAATGAACGATTTATACAAATGGTTATATTATTAACTATTACTTTTGTTCTTGTTACCATATGTATAGTAAAATGTGATATGTGAATATAGTTAGTTCTATCGCTATGTATGAAATATTCTGGTAATATTGACTATATAAAATAGTTACTTTTCTTGCCATTTTATATTTTCAACCATACTATATTTTTAATTGAAATAACCATAATTTTTGGTAAAAAAATAATATAGTTGGTTATACCATGCCTCTATCGTAATTAATACCGACATTAGGGTAACATTTACCATAAATATGATATTTCCAACCATAATTTTATTACTATGCCATTATAGTTAGATATATCATATACTTTTCTCTCAGTGCAAGTGCGCGCGCTCGGAATAATTCAAATCAATCATCAAGACTCTTTGTGAAGAAAAAGAATTCGTTATTAGCGTGAGAAAATTCGTAGGCCAACGTTAAATTCGCGATTGCAACCGAATTATTCGAATTCCTCGAAATAATTTCCTCGGCCCGCTCTATCGCCGTCTCTTATCTCCTTTCGCCAAACAAAAATTGAGATCACAGAGATCAGGAAAAAAGGAGAATAAAAGAAAGAAAATTGAATCGACCTTCTTGTAAATTGTGCTCGCGCAAGGCCGCGTAAAATCTTAACTCGGGATCGCCAGGGCAGTTGAGAAGGAGAAGGGGGAGTTGTCTCGAATTTCTGACCCTTTTTCGGACCGCCAGGTAAATCTGAGGTAATCTCCTCACGCGCCGTCGGTTCCTCGCATCGTCGTCGTCGTCGTTTCTGCCCTCGAGGTACCAGAAAATCTCGAATCGATCAAGCGCGAGAGAAATCCCTTTGCGAGTCTCACGGAGTCCCTCGAGGAGGAGAAAGAGGGGCTAAAGGAATAGAAAAAAAAAGAATCTTGGAGGGATATCGAGAGCGAGAGAGGAGGGACGAGGGCACGAAGAGTTTTCGTGGATCTGTGGAAGAAGGACTCGGTGGAGAGGGAGGGTAAGGGTGCGGGAAATCCTTCGACTACCTGTCGATTTTTCACGGAAGGTTAGGCAGTAAGCCGCCCGAGAGAAGAAGAAGAGAAACGGGAGAAGCCAGGGAGTGCCTGTCATGGCACAGAAAGATGAATATCTTCTCCAAATATTTGAGAAGAAAACGAACTACCGCGTTACGAGAGGTCCTCCAAGAGATCTCGAAGGGTTGGGAAGGGAATTCTAGAGGATTCTGCTTATCTTTTGGCTTTGGGAGCTTCACGAGCTTTGCTGATAAGGTCAAGGACGCGTCGCAGAGAATAGAGATGAATTGGCGAGTACTAGAGAGATTGGAGGAATCGTTATTCAAGTAGCTTCTCCTGTGAAACATTTTACCAGGATTTTTCTTTAACTTCTCGGGGTGCGATAAAATTGAATCTTAAACGAATTTTCGTTACGGATTTATTTTAGCAAAGCGATTCGTACATTAGCAACGGCGAGAAAATGAAAGTTGTTGATTAACGTCCGTGGGAGCCAATTACTTTGAGCGAGGAAATTCTTAACCGCGAATTCTTGTCGATGACAGATCCCTTTCGTAAGATTTTCGCGGTGATATAAATGCTCGTAGAAATAGCCAGAAATTTTCAAATTCCAGGGCTACCTCTCGCTTCGCATACCGTGGAGAATAAAAATTTCGCAGTCCAACGACGTAGAGAGCATTTCTAATATTTTGAGGTTAATAGTATACGAATGCAAATGAGAGATTTTCTTAGAGACTACGCAAAGCACACTTGGCCAACGACCGTCTATACGGTTCTGCAAATATTCTCTTTAGATATAAGAATATTTTCTTTTAAGAGGATTAATGGATAAACTTCTCTCTCTCTCTCTTTCTCTCCACTCGATGAAAAAAATTCCTTTAATACATTCATCGGCACATATCTCATTTGTCCAATGATCCCATTGCAGTGTCCAGCCTGCCAGACGGCCTGCGTCTATCGAAAGACACGCGTGGAGGAAAGGTACCTTCCCTCCACGCTGCCTGCCCCGAGAAAACGTCCAGTGGCCTTGGACCGATTCGACGTGGCGGTAGTGATGCGCAAGGTGCACAAGCAGTGGAAGGAATCAGGATACTATCCAGGTGGTCGCGCACCCAGTCTCAGACCAGACACTTGGATCATAGTGATAGTGGAAGACGGCGTGAAACATTACAGTTGGCAAGAATGGGTTCCGACCTTGGACTCCTTGAAGGATGGTCCCCTCTACGAAGCAACGGTCTCCTGGAGAGACGTGCAAGACCAATTGAGAAAGCAACAGGACTTGGAGCAGAAGAGATTCAACGACCGAGTTCGCCAATTCTACCTGGAAAAATACGGTGAGAAGGTTCTAGCCGAATGGAGGAGCCAAGAAGAATCCCAGATGTCCGAGGAAGTGTTCAGAAGGTTCTTCTTCAGAAGAAAGGACGAGGGATCCGACAGATCTTTCGAGACGGATTCGAGCCCGTCCACAAGTGGATCCTTCGCGAATGAAAAATTGGGTAAAGGCCAGTCCGACAAGAAAGAGTCCTATGTGGTGTCGTGGGAACCCGAGACAGGTGGTCTCATAGGGAATCTGGTGACTGATTTGAACTCCGCGCAGATTTCCTTGCAACCTGGCACCAAGTATCTCGTGAGGATCGCTTCGGACGAAGGTCCAGGAAGTTTTCCGATCGAGGTCGACACCAGGCCCAGCTCGATCCAGGTCAGGAGGATAAAGAGGAACTTCGAGGACATTCATCCTTGGGACGTTTACGGCGCGTGCGCGTGCGCCGCCATAATCGTTCTCATAGTTGGACTCGTGAAGGCGTGTAGAAGAAGTAAGAGCGTGGAGGATGAAGAGGAGGTGGTTTGAGCGATGAGTCATGGAGCTTAGGGGTTCTATGAATATTGAAATTATTGCTCGACGAATAATCTCAGGGATTACTTGGGGAGATCACCCCACTTTTTCTTCCGCTCCCTCGTGTGTCGTGGGTGAGAGCCAGGTCAATCGTGAAGGGCGGTGGAAAGTGAGTTCACGTTCGCAACTGAGCTCTTAACGAAGCCCAGGGTGGTTTCTTCGTAAAGTAATTGACATTTCTTTTAAGAGTGCATGTATATGTATGTGTATCTGAGAGTGACGTGAAGTCGACGACTTTTATACAGGATTCAAGAGATCGTGGCAAATCGATCGGACTCTTTTGTTTTAGGGACATTTTAATGGAACGTAAGAATAATTGTAATTCGCAGATGTATGTTGGTGAGGATTTTTTCTCGAGCAGGGGAATGCATGAAAACGTACAAAGGTCTCGTAAGAAGATGAATGGTAATAGATTTAAATTGCTCCGGACGCGCAGCATGTACTCCAGAGAGACTTTTGGATATTTTTGTACGTAATAGAGGATTAACTAAAATAGTTGAACAAGAAGATTTAATGTACTTTGCTCAACGCGCAACGAACAGACTGTACAAGAGTTCCTATCCGCCGATTTAGAGAAGACCGGTGACACGTGCGTCGTGGATACGTGTACCGACACCTCTGTATTTATTTGTAAATAGTCCATAATGACGTTTGTAAATAATTTTAGCGGATATATAAATAAATCACTACGGAGAACGTAATGCCACTCCGTTGTTCATCGCAGTATAATGTATTAAAAATGGTAAGTTGGTTCAGAATTGTCTTGGACCTTCCGTTACGCTCAACCTAATCCAAATGCAATTGCTCTTAATGGTTTCCGGTGAAAATCCTTCTTAAGAGACCCAAGGCTCCGGCAGTTCCTTTGAACATCCCGATACTTATATCCTATTTTTCATGCACGACAGATTACCATCTCGAGGGATAATCGTTCGACGATGGAGAATCTTTTTCCGTGAAGGGTCCCCTCCCACCCAAGTGTCTCCCTCATATCGAATTCACTTCACCCTGAAAGCTAATCCAAAGTGAAGAAGATTCGGAGCGGTTGAAAATCTCGAGGAAATTACGAATCAGCGTAAAATCGACTCAGTCAGTAATCCCTTGGAAATACCGAGTACACACCAAGCTCGTCGTCCTCTGAAAAGCCTATACACACATAACAAATAGCAGAAAAAATTCTTAAATAGTCGAGCTTGAAAGTTTTTCATCGAAAAAAAGTATTCGTAAAAATGTTGACCTCGAAATCGCAGATGTTAATTCGAGAAACGCTTCGTAACAGGTTCTGCGTCCTGCTCGCGATCGAATCCTTGCTGGGATCCGCGAACCGAGCGCGAAGCCTCCTAGGAAAGACACGGCGCTTCAAGGTACATTGAACTTTCCGAACGAGAATAATAAACTCGTCGTGAGTCGACGAAAAAAGTCAACGGGGAGAGCGCTCGGTCTGTACCAGGCGCGCACGCACGGCTTCACGCACGGTCGCGCACGCACACGCACCACTCCTCGCGCACATCAGCACGAGCACTCTTGAAAAGTGTGCCGTGACCTCGAACAAGGTCCCGTTATCCAAGGCGAAGCCTTGGACGTCTTCGTCCTCAGTCTTGACTCGGAAGTCAAGCAAAGATGATACCGCTTCTCGCTTGTCTGAGCCTCCTGATTGGTCCTCGCGAACTCCTCGCGCCTATCAATAATGGGCCCTCTGTCCATGGGATGGCAGCTGTACTAGGACTGGCCGCACTACCCATAGGATTCGCAGCAGGACCAAGGTACAGTTCACCATAGCGTTTTTACTTCGACGAATTTTTCGTCATTCGTTCGATGATCCTTTTCCACCGAAAGGATACGGCGAACCGAGAATTTTCTCAGGTGTGTTTTACCCAAGGATATTTGGACTTTAGTAATCGATAGCTTGGAGTTATAGAAGGGTTATAAACAGTTGAATTGTTTGCGGAAGTTTTTATTACACTTGACGGTTTAATGAACGTTCGGGAACAGAGTTATCAAGTGTACGTGTTGTAAGTCACTTTTAGTTATAGAGTTCCGTTGGTGAGCGTTGCAGGCATAAGAATTAAGAAACCAGGAACAATAATAAATGCGAGAAAGTTATTCGCGCGTATGAGTAACACTCTATAAGTCAATCGTGATCCGAGTTAGTTACGTTCACTAACAAGCGTATTATTACAACGGCACGCTTTGCACCCGGAATCCATTCGAATTTTTCGGGTCACGAAACAAGTTTCTACGTCCACCGCGAATTATACAGCTGTATTCCTCTCGCGTAATACTTTCATAACCACGGGGTATGATTAATCTAATCGATCGATATTAGGAAATCAATAGAATACTTTTCTAATTCATGTTAGAAGCGCAATTACGGATAGTGGGATATTATTAGATAGATCGTCACGTACTCGTTGCATTAACATATTTATTCCCACTCATTTTCCTTGATCTCGTATGTTTAATCATTCATGCATAGTAACAATATCGCTTCCCTTGACACACGTTCAACCGCACCGTGGCATCGATTATGGAAATGGATCAGCATAAATCATTCAATTGGAATTATAATCGGACCTTCGCTCGGAAACAAGTAGCTAAGAATGTTATACATTTTAGTTAATTCGCAGTCGCTCGAAAATTAAGACCGTTCCCGGGGGCATGGAGGATTTATGTCACGTTCATATAAATTGTACCTACTTCCACAACAGAGTAAATACTCTCGTCTACCGCATAGGTTGCCAGATCGTTTCCCTTGACACACGATCGATCGGGATTTTTTCCTCGCGCGCAAACGAGTTTCTCGGAACACCATGAATTATCGGCATCTGTTAATACTCGACTTGCGTGCATTGCTTCCAGCTTGCACACCCTCTCCGCCTCTTAGCCTACAGTAGACTATCGTGTGCCAAGGAACATTAGGATATTCGTTTGTTAGCGAGGCAACGGGATAACGATCGATATTATCGGATAATAAAACCAGCGGATTTACGCGCTTCGTAAATTTCAACGAGTTAAAAGCTTTAGCTTGGGTGTGCAAGCGTTGGAAAATTTTTGCCGGCACGTGCCCGAGGTAAAGCCGCATTTCCTACACGCGTTCCAGTTGGCGAGTTTTTTCTTGTTAATGACATTTCTAGTCGCAGGCGACAAGGTAACCAAATCCGCAGTGGTAGGGGATTTCAAACGCGCGCTTGAAACATCTGGCAAGTCCACCGAAGTCTGGCTGATGTAAGGGGAGCTTGCTCTTGCTCTTGTCCCTTTACTTCCTCTTACTCCGGTTTCTCAATGTTTTCGTCATTCAATTTCGTGCGTACGCGCGTGTCGTTGATACCAAGTCGTGTTCCACAGATACGTTCCCAAGTGGAAGAAGCAGGCTTGCGAGATACCCGCGTCGCAGCATCCCAATTCGCATTACGTTTGCGACGAGGCCGGTGAAGTGAAATGTTTGCCAGGTAAAGTATTTGATGATTTCAAGATGGGTAGTAGGTTGATGGGAGACAATTTTTTGGTAAATAAATTTGGTTGGAAATTGAATTTAATAATTTAATATGTGTCCAATTACCGATAGAAATTATATGCTCGATTGTCCAAAAGGGAAATGCGATTTTAAAACGTCGATAAACACATTAACTGGATTATATTTATTTTATAATTTCGCAAAATAAATTATATCGAAAACGCGCGCCTACTTCTGTACAACGAAAGAAAGTACGATCAAGCCCAAATTGTATATTTGTCAATTTTATACGTAAAATTTTAATTGAATTTCTATTTTCATCAATTTTCCGTCCGAATAAATTGCATTTTTCAATAATTTCATCATCAGGCACAACATTTGAAGGAATTTTTTTTTGCAGGCTGGACCGGTGACCTGTGCGACGTGCCCATCTGCAGGAAGGGCTGCGACCCCCTTCAAGGTTACTGCCGACGACCTGGCGAGTGCCGGTGCAAATTGGGCTTCTACGGTGATCTGTGCGACAAGTGCGTGGCCCTGCCTGGGTGTCAGCACGGCAGGTAAGCTCGCAATCCGGCGTCTCGAATTTCGATATTTACGCAAGGCTATCACCTTGCGGTAGAATCCATCGGCCGGGACGCGGGATCTCGCGAAAAATCGACACGGCCACGAGCGAGGGTCGACCGCGCACGAACGGTAGATTACGCAAGAACCTCGTCGAGCAGGCGGCAAGCCTATAGTTCTCCTGTGGTCTACCATCGATCCCGAACGATCTCTCGAACAAGGAGTCGATACACCCTACTTCCTATTCCTCCGCCCCCGTAACGGTACCACGCTTATCACCCACGAGGCAACGTCGTCGTCCCGTTCCGAAGACAATCGTGACTCATAGACGTCGAACGATCGAGTTTGCTTTCACCTTGCTCACCCAAGTTCTCCTCTGGGCCCCGAGCCTAATTTCCTTGAAACACGAAGCACGACCTCCCGTCGGTGCTCTCGGTCACGTGATTATCCACCGAGAAAGTATTTCCTCTTCTCTTTCCTCCCTGGTCTACTCTTCCTCCTTCGTTGTTACCGATCACCTTACGATTTTCACTTTTCAGGTGTAACGTGAGCTTCGAGTGCGCCTGCGATCCCGGCTGGAAAGGATTGTTTTGCTCGGAGCCGATCTGCGCCTCTGACTGCCTGTCCAGCCAGGGTTACTGCGAGAAGCCCGGCGAGTGCAGGTGAGACCGGAGAACGTTGTACTACGTTGCAAATTAGCCTCGTAGGGATTCTCAATCGCGAAGCTTTTCCAAGATTCACGCTGCCAACTGTTTCTCGTCTTCAGGTGTCGATTGGGCTGGCAGGGACCCAAGTGCAAGCACTGCGCGGTGCTCCCAGGATGCGTTCACGGAACTTGTCAAGGGCCCTTGGAATGTCGCTGCGATTCAGGCTGGGCGGGACTACTTTGTCAAACCCGTGAGTGACTACGTGTGCCTTTTGGTATCCGGTTGATTTTACTGTCGGCGCGAGGATATAAATCCAGCGTGGAATTTCACGGGAGAAAGCCAGACTGGAGAATTCGTCCTTTTCCTTTTCGACACCGCAAACTTCCACCTCCATTGTTCTTATTGATTTTAACGATTGCAGCGATCTGCGCACAAGGATGCAGCAGGGAACACGGTGGGTGTCGTCGTCCCGGCACGTGCAGATGTCGCGTGGGCTGGACGGGTCCAAATTGCACCGAATGCGTGCCTTATCCGGGTTGCGTTCACGGGTCCTGCATACGACCTTGGGATTGCAGATGCGAGCCAGGATGGGCCGGTGATCTCTGCAACGAGAAGTTAATTTACTGCGAGGAGCATTCTGGAACCTGCAGAAACAATGCCACTTGCATCAGCATGACTAAGGAAGATGGAAACTATAGGTAAACGTTTTAACGGGATTCAAGAATACTTTCCTATCGGAAAAAGTAATTCAGCTGACTTTTGTGTTTATCTTTCAGGTGCATCTGTCCTCTTGGCTACATGGGACGCCACTGTCAGATACAAGTAATGGCACCTTCTATGGATTTAATTCCACCGATAATTGATCTCGAAAATGATGCTCCAGCGTCGTCATCCCTTGTTCCTGCGAAGCCTGAAGCAGACAAGAAGGTTCAGGCTTTGGAGAGCGATAGTGGGGACCATGAGAATGACGAGGAGCAAACTGTAGAACCTCTTGAACCAATTGTTATTACCGATCCGCCTTCAACCGTTGATCCTGCTGCTACCGCAGGCAAATGGCCGACCGAGCAGCCCACAGAATCCCCACCGGTCGAAGCAGAGAACGAAGCCTAGAAGTTTGGAGCTAGATGGAAAAATTACTCGACCCTGTCCGCTTGACTCACCTATTTATTTAATTATTTATTTATTTATTTAGTCTACGAGCCGCCGACGACCGTAAACTTTTTACCAGGGGTTCAATTGATTTTAGATATATAATTTATTTAAATTAATTTTCATACGTACAGTGAATATTTATAGAGCATGTAGAGAATAGCGTAGCTTTCATATGCACGAAAAACATGTTTACATATAGTTATTAAAGAGCTGTCCTTTTTCCAAGGCTCTGCTGCTTCGAATTACCAGACGAAAAAATCGTTAAGATTTAATAGCACGGACGAGAACTTTCTGCCTGTCCTGTGACGTCAGCGAGTATCACGACCGCAATTCTGCGTAGGCGAGGTTCTAGATCGTGTTTCAGATCTCGCGGTGGAAGGTATTTTCAAAAAATCAACGGCTACTCTATCTTGACTGACCATCAATGGCGAAGTCGATCTGCTCACTTCTGCTTCTCGACGTAAGAAAGTAGCTAAGTGACTTGCCTCAATGGAAAGCAGTCCGCAAACCGTAACTTTATACCCTTTCGATGCTCGTGGAAGCTACGAACTTCGGAAAGGATTAAACTCGAAACCACTTTGTACGAAGAACGAAATTTGATCGCGCCCTAAAAGAAAAAGAACGAACTAAAACTTCATCCGGAGTCTTCTTGAATCTTCGTAAGACCAAGAGGCCTTAGGGATGCAAAAAAAATTCTTACGTCACTTTTTGAATCCCCCAACTATCCCCGAGGACATTTGATCGCGATCTCTTCTTCACGTTTTTCAAACAAAAAAAAAGGTTAACCTTCTACTTTCTTATCCCTTTAAATTTCTTTTAAAACAGATTACGCGGGCTTACGCAGAGTAGTCTTTTTTATAAGTTTAAAAAGATTCTTTTTGGGGAACCTGCTGCGGTTTCGCTTCGCATTTAATTATCGAAACGTAAACGTAGATATCCGAAGTAAAGTGAAACATTTGCGGGGCATATAGGCGAGGGTCGTCACGCATGCTCCGGGCGTTTCAGAAACGTTTCTCGTCGCACTCGTCACGCTCCACCGAGCGCGTCTTCGATGTTACACGGCGTGGTGGATACGTGCGCGCGCCTTTGCACCGTCCACCGTCGTGGTACGCGCGCATTTCTGCGACGGGAAAGACGCTCGGCGTCGACGTAATCGGCCCTCGCGCGCGAGCCTCTCGAGCCAGTTACGTAATCGTGCGCAATGAATTTTTGCGACCCTTCGAGCGAGCAGCGAACGAGAGAATGAGGCGTGCGAGCGAGCGGAACGCACCAAACGAATGCTTTCCGAACGAGTACATAATTGAGATAATGATAATTAATAGGGGTGTTGATACGATTGCTCTAGGATAATTGTAGCGCGCCGTGGTGCTTCGTAAAAAGAAGGACAAAAAATAGCCTTTGTGAAACTTTATGATAATTGCTTTTGCCCGGCACCCTACATGCAATCTCGTTAAAAGCCTATTGCTACGAAAATGTTTCGAATTTCAGTTAGCTGGGGGCTTCGACATTTTTCTCGAAATTATTGTTCAACTTTACGATCCTGTAAATTACCCCTGCCGACGTATATCCTGTGTAGTTATGCGATGCATTCGCTCGTGCACTCGTGACCAATGATCCGGTTAGAAGACAGACCACTCGACTCTCACAATAATCTTCTTAATTATCTCTCGCGTTTTATCCGATGCAGTTATTTCCAGCGCTATGAATTGCCTTTCTAGAGCATAATTGGATGCATGCCGGCCGTCACCGTCGCGACCGTTTCATGCGCGCGATGAATGACGCCTCGACACGCACCGTCGCGGTTCATCCGTTTCTCCGCTCGTCGTTTTGACAAACTCCGAAGGAAGGAGAAACGAAATAAGAAGGTATCCAAATTGCCGATGCCACAATGCGCTCTCCTGAAAACTCGCTTCGTTCTATCCGTCCGCGATCGTGGAACCGGTTCGATCGGAACTAATTATCATTGCATTATTATTAATTGATACGCCACCGTAGGTGGTGAGGTGCCGATAATATTATGAAATTTATCCGATGGCGATAATAATGCGGGAATTGAATCGTTCCTTTAATCTTTTTTTCTTCTGTTCGCGCCTTCTCCCCAGCCTCCCTCCGGATCTTACGGGGGCAGGCGTGTGTTACGTCAGAGCTTATCGATTCGACGCAAGTACAACGGGGCACGTTTCACCGACTTCCCCGTTCGCGAAAGATCAATCTCATTTGAATTCGATCGTGCCGCCTTCCGGTATCGCGCACCAGTATAAATATGCGACACGTGCCGCGAATTCGAGAAGGCGTGCAGTTCCCTCGGGGCAACTTCGGGCTCGCAGCTGCGAACACATTGGCGAGCAGGGAATGTATGCACTCTGCAACTGCGAGGGCATGGAGAAATGTATTTTTTATCATCCACTACTTCATCGCGCTGCACCTGCTCAAGAAAAAAGATAGTACCTTCTTTTCTTCCCGAAATAAATTGTTTAAACGCAATTTCGGAGTCGCAGCTGCGA
This sequence comes from Tiphia femorata, assembly GCA_944319695.1. Classification (NCBI taxonomy): domain Eukaryota; kingdom Metazoa; phylum Arthropoda; class Insecta; order Hymenoptera; family Tiphiidae; genus Tiphia; species Tiphia femorata. Next base: position 13,150,608 of record OX090902.1, read on the forward strand.
ACGCATTCGCGAGCACGAAATGTATGCACTCTGCAACTGCGAGGACATGGAAACATTTATTTATATCATCCGCGACTTCGTCACATTTCTCGAGAAAAGAAATAGTACCTTCTTTTTTCCAGAAACAAATTGTTTAAACGCAATTTCGGAGTCGCAGCTGCGAACGCATTCGCGAGCACGAAACGTATGCACTCTGCAACTGCGAGGACGTGGAAAAATTTATTTATATCATCCGCGACTTCGTCACATTCCTCGAAAAAAGAAATAGTACCTTCTTTTTTTCCAGAAACAAATTGTTTAAACGCAATTTCGGAGTCGCAGCTGCGAACGCATTCGCGAGCACGAAATGTATGCACTCTGCAACTGCGAGGACATGGAAAAATTTATTTATATCATCCGCGACTTCGTCACATTCCTCGAGAAAAGAAATAGTACCTTCTTTTTCCCAGAAATAAATTGTTTAAACGCAATTTCGGAGTCGCAGCTGCGAACGCATTCGCGAGCACGAAATGTATGCACTCTGCAACTGCGAGGACATGGAAAAATTTATTTATATCATCCGCGACTTCGTCACATTCCTCGAGAAAAGAAGTAGTACCTTCTTTTTTTCCAGAAACAAATTGTTTAAACGCAATTTCGGAGTCGCAGCTGCGAACGCATTCGCGAGCACGAAACGTATGCACTCTGCAACTGCGAGGACGTGGAAACATTTATTTATATCATCCGCGACTTCGTCACATTCCTCGAGAAAAGAAATAGTACTTTCTTTTTTTCCAGAAACAAATTGTTTAAACGCAATTTCGGAGTCGCAGCTGCGAACGCATTCGCGAGCACGAAACGTATGCACTCTGCAACTGCGAGGACATGGAAAAATTTATTTATATCATCCGCGACTTCGTCACATTCCTCGAAAAAAGAAATAGTACCTTCTTTTTTTCCAGAAATAAATTGCTTAAACTTAACTTCGCGCCCGCAATTGCATCGTAATATTTGTTTTCATCATTTCGGAGCACGTCGCGAAGGAATAATTTTTTGTCGCGAATAAATCGCGCGAACGCGATGTGGGAAGGGATCGTGCAAGAGGAGGAGAGAAAGACGTCAAGAAGGATTCCTGAGACGTCAAAAAGGAATTCTTGTCGGTTTCTTGCGGGCGCGCGCTGGCAGTGACGAATGCCTTCTCTTCTCTTCCACCTCCCGAGAAGAAAAGTCGAGGAACGACGCTCGCGGTCTCACAATCAGACGAGACGAGCGATTCGTCCGCGCGACACAGACGTTTATGCGCGGGCCACGCACGAATTAAGATTCCAATAAAGATTGGAATTAGCTTCTCTTCTCGGGCGGTGGCGCGCCACGAGAACGCTCCCGTAAATTTTCCCCGACACGTCGAGTTCGGTGTTTTATCGCGTGAAACTACTACCGCGCGTGCGCCTACGTGAACGCGAGTTCGCCGCTTTACTTCGCTTTTTCCATTTGGCGAATTTCGTGATCACTTTTCAGCTGCCCGGCGAAATTTTCGAGAGCGGATGTTCGTATTCTTATTTATTCTATTCTTATTTATTACAGTGCGATTACATTGTACCGTTCGATAGATCGTACGATTTTCTTTTTTTTTTAATCTGCTGCCGGCGCGAGAACGAATTCTTCTCGGTATCTCGGCATCGATCGTCTTGAGGAACGAACACGAGCTCCGAGCAAGCGGTAAATCTTGAAAGGATGACGTCCCCGATGGATGTTCTAGGAGAAGAAGGGGGATTATCAGGGCATGCTAAAAGAAAAGGTCGATCTTTCGATGTGCTTCATTAGGCGCGATCGGCCTGGCCCGCTGTACCTGCGCGAGCAATCGAGCGATGCTGAGTCAGTCGTAAAATTAAGTCTGGCCGGTCGCGAGCTAACGAAGCGCAAGGTCGCTTGTCTGCCGAGGATCCCTCGACGAAAAATATAAGAGTCCTCGGGCGCTGGCCCTCCACGCGGGTCTAGACAAAACGGATAGATCGAGACGAGTTTTGGGATCGTCGAGGTGGCCCAGCAAATTTTTCTACGAGCTAAACACGGCCTGCATCTCATCTCTCGAAGACGGAGTAGATTAACACATTGCATACGGCACTCTGTGCGCTCGAAGCGCTTCCAGGGCGCATTTTTGGGCGCTTCAGAAACACTTTATATGCCCATTTGACAGTAAATCAATTTTCCGTCTACAGTGTTACTTGGTGCATCCGATAAATCATCAAACAATAATTCATCTTGACTTACATCTTCCTTGTTTTCTATGTGACATTTGGGTACTTTTTTAGAATTAGGGCCCATTTCGTAAAATAATTTCGATTACAAATTATCATTAAAAGACTGAAAATTTAAATGATTTTTAAGCAGCTGTTTCTGTACCAATTGAAAGGCGAACTTTGAAATAAGAAAATGTACCGTGATAAAACACTTTATAATGTACGATACTCGATCGACACAGATCTGCGGATGTAATGGCTATACCGAGCGACTATTTTGTACTCCTTCGCAATGTCGGCATTCATTAATTTCGTTTACAATTTGTCATGGGAATACCCAAGGTCGTTGCTCCGGTAACGCAAGAAGAAAATCTGTTTTTAGGCTCGACCGAAAAGGGAGTGACTTATTAATTTCTTAAGTCGTCGACTGACTCGAGAAAACATGAAAACGCGAAAACTCGTCAGCCTGTCACGACTTAGCTGGCTTGCTATACACGAGTTTTCTCGTCTCCTGTGCGGAATGTGTTAATATTGGATTAGAAAACTGATGAATTTGAGGATCGCGAGGAATTTTAGATTTCATTTTTGGGGTTTCGAAATTCGAAAGGGACCTCGGGAAAAATTCGAGGAGGCACGCACGAGTTTTTCCATTCCCCCAATCGCAAAAGGCAATGAATCTTAAATAACTTTCTAATTTTGGCAACACGACGCCCTCCAATGCGCAAAATCGCGTAGATTTATTACCGCGATAGATTAAGCGCGCTTTCGTGCTCGTGATTCCAGACGCTGCTGCTACCAATCTACGCGCCGAATCTACAATTAGGAAGCCAAATGACTATAAGCGTTCAACGCTACCGCGCGAATGAAGGGGAGAATTTAGCGAATAGCGAAGCGGAAAATTAGGTGCAACGGTTGTCGCAAAAAAGAAAGAGAAAAAAACAGGAAGCCTGTGAAAATCCATTCCGTAGCACGATCTAACGAGAGTAAACTGTGCACCTCGGACGAACACACTTCCTTCTTATCGCCCGTTATTGCATTCGAGTATCATTGATATCGATAACGTATCAAGAACGAGACCAAATAGACGCGATTGATCGAGGGTCGATTGATAAAGGAGCTAGCGCGAATCGCTTCTAGAGCGAGACGACCCAGATTCTAAAGCGCACGTGTAACAGGACATTTCATATTACATCAGAAATCCAAGTGCGTGGAAATACGATCGTGCACGGAGGCGTGTGCCCTGAGAAATCGTCGAGTTCTTGCCACACCCGCCCGCACCCCTCGACATTTTTCTAACGAAATTTCGTGGTTATCGTGGAGCTGCGCGGTGCCGCGTGACGAATGAACGACCTCCGGTCGGATTCGAATTTCCTTCCGTTTTCTCTCTTTTGCTCCCCAATGACGCGCCCTTTTTTTCCGCTCGCACTTCTTTCCTTTCTTGCGCACTTAGTCTCACTGGGCCGACGACGACGCCAACAAGTGGAGTGTATCGCCGGCGCATTCCCTTACAATATAGAACGGTGGGAATTATGCAAGCCGCGCGAGAAATCGGCTGTAAAAAAGGAGAAGCGAGACTTTCGATTTTTTTCTTTTCCGTTTTCGCTTCAAAGAAGAGAGCCGCGATCTCTTGAATTTGAATTTCCTTCCTAGTTAATTTCTGAGAACCGTTCAATCCGTCCTGCCGAGGAATGCCAGATATTTTTTTCCGCTTAAAGCATCCGGAAGTTTATGCCGACAGGAAAGTATTAGCGATCAGCATAAGTGACCGTTCAAAGGAACTTCCAATCATCTCCGTCGATTGATTTTATGGATTCCTCGAATTTTCGTTTCTTTCCCTATTAATTTCTCAGAAACATTCTGTCCGTATTGCAGAGGAATGGCAAATATTTGTTTCCGCGTAAACTATCCGGAAGTTTACAAATGCGCCGAAGGGGGAGCATCACCTACGAGCCCCACGACGAGCATGAACGTTCAAATAAACTCGAATCCCCTCGATCGATCTCTCGACTCTCATGGGCGCCCCTTGAAAAATCTTTCCCTATTGTTCCAGACCACCGCCGACGCATCGTGGCGCACATTTCGCAAATATTTGCGCGCACTTCTCCTCCCTGCCTTCGTATCGACGGAACGGATGTGTTTATTGGAACGGAGGGATGTAAGTGGAACGCAGAAACAGGAAAAGCCACGAGATCGTTGGAGCGGAAGGGAGGGGCCCATGTCTCTTGTTCTCTCCGTCTCTCTTTCTCTTTCTCGATTTTCCTCGCGCTCGCACGATCGAACAATTTCCCTTTCAATTGGTTCGCCCTTCGCCGACTCCCGCGTTCAAGAAAATACCAGATCCGCAATTGCACAAACCCATGTATCTCGTTGTTACTTGTACGATTCGTGAGAGATCGAATAGAGATAGAAAAAAGAGAACGAGAAAAATGCGGAGCTCTTCGATATTTCTGTCCAATCTTCGTGTAGAATTTGCATTTGTTGATTCGGTGGAACCAACAACGTGACAGGTTAACGAGATCCCTCCGAGAATCCCGATCAATTCGCTATTATTCCAATCGATTCGTTCCAGAATGTTAAACAACTTTTTTCTCCTTCCACAGTCGACTCTGAATTCTATTTTTGTCCATACGAAGGAGAGACCTGATTCAATTTCGTATGGACGGAATAAATATATCTTTTTTCTGTTTAGATCGCGAAAAGCATTTCGGCCCAAATGCTCGCGCTATGCGGAGCACCTTAAATGTCAAGCCGGCATAATTAAGACCCGATGGTCGTTAAAATGTCATTCGCGAGGATTGACGTTGGCAAATTTTATCGTCCGCGGACTCCCGAAGAATTCTCAAGAAAAATATTGTCAACCTTCGCCTCTGATAATTCGACGCGTGTCATGTTATCCTCGATCGTTCCATCCCACCATTCATCGTTTACAAGAATGAACCGCAAAATCGAAAATCGTCCAACACTTACAGATCTCTCGATCCATTCAACGAATTCTCTCTTTAACCAGATAAGTGCGTTCGACGTGTATACACGTCGGACCAAATCTCTGCTGCGGTGCGTTTGACGTGTATACTCGTCGCGTAAAATAAAAAATTACCATTCACTATAAAAACTCGAAATCTCAATAAAATGTAATAAGAATATTATTCGGTGGTATGTTCCCTTTATATTACCAATACAACTGCTATATATTTTATATGGAGGGAGGCTCGCGTTTCAAAACGGTTGGTGTACGACCTGTGAAGTCGCACTTTGTGTGGTACGGTGCTTCGAAACATATCACACACAAACAGATAGAAATTTTTTAAATTATTTTCTTATTTTTCTTGTTTATGCTTGTTATCTTCAATTTTTCTTGTTTATGTATTTTATTATTTTTTGACCATTTTCAAGCTTCTAGTAAGAATAACGTATTCAGAAACGAATTGTTAGTTTTTTTGACAAATAAAAATGTAATACTTCCTCGTTTTTCGTAAAATGTATAATAGGACCATTTGCCCTGCGTTCGACGTGTATACACGTCGTTGCTTGATTTTAATTCAGTACCCTGTGGGGATCTTTTGAAACTAAATTCCACAGTTAACTGGTTAAGGATCTACCCGCAAATTGATCGCTTTATTACACGAGCGCAAAACAGGAATTATTGGTGGTTCGCAAAATTATCTCCGGTTAATTGTGCGAGGAAAATCAGATCCTCCGGGCACGTAAGTAGCTAAACGTGTGCGCAATTGTAACAAAGCAACTTACCCGGCCGTTTGACCTCAAACGGAACGGTGGATAAATAATCGAACGATCTCCCATTGTCAGTTAGGGTCGTAGAACCAGCCGGCACGGTAATGATCCTTACGTAACGATCGGACAGCGTATCGATGCTTAGAATCTGCAGAATAGAAGTTCGCGCGTGCGCGCGGTCTTACGTTCAAGACACTCTCACACTTTCGATACGTGGACGTATGGCGTAGCCGATGACCAAGTTCATTAGTGTACGTCGACATTGTTTCAGGGTCATCGAGAGATCGAAGGAGGAGAGCTCTCGAGATTCCACGTGAAGATTTATAAAGAGATTACGAAAGAATACCAGAAGAGATTTGCCGGTGGATGGAATTATAAGTAACTATACTGGTAGGGGTTGTTAATAGTACCAGAATTAGAATTGGGTGTTGGAAGGTCGCTGACTAGTTTAACAGGAGTTCAGGTATCCAGCAAGGTTATCTGTATTACACAAATAAACTCAAATGCTCCTGTTGCTAATGCTAGGTTTAATTAGGGCCAGGTGGAATTTCGACCGTGACGTCACCGGATAATACTGGTCTGTGTGGTATAAATAAGTTGTGAATAATCCCTCACGTGCCCTTCATCGCGTTCGCTTGTCGCCCAGGGCGACCGTTTCCTTCTCCAAATGTTTCCCGCCCCTTTTGTAGCCCAAAAAGAGACATTCACCGTGGTCCCCAAGGATCCGTGGAATTAAACGAGCACATTGGCCAACGTGACGAGACTGAGAAACGAGACTCGCGATATTTTCTCTCCAGGCAGAGACTGATTTCCCTCTCGATTCGTCATCTTTCTCGGGTGGTGGCCGAGCAAGAGGATCCCTGATCAAGCGAAATCTTTTGTTATCACGTAAGAAGGTCTCCGTACGTTGGATTTCGATGCCGAGCACGAAGAGCTTTGGAAGCGCGATAAATGCGCGGGGGGAAGCGCGTCTTATCTTGTCCCTTTCTCTACTTCTTGCTTTACTCGTGTCAATACTTTTTTCTTTCTCCTTTTTGTTCGCTGGAGCACACGTGGACCCCGGGGCACCGCGTCCTTTGGAACGAGGCAATGTCTTTCTTTCGGTTTCCATCATCCTCCCAATGAGATTCCAGACATTTCTCGCCTCGATAGCTTCCCGCCGAGTGACTCTCGGGAATTTAACGTACCCGTAATTGCAAGAGCGATTGCCGCATTCTTCCGGGTCGGACATTAAGCCGCGACTTTGGGTAAGTGCAAAGAAATTTCGTCAGAAGGGAACTACATGTTTTCATGCGAGTGGAGAATTTCTGCATTATTTCTGGTTAGCAGCTCGTCCATGATTTCTTCACTTCGGCAACACTTGAACTACCGTGACACAAAGTATATCTGTTACAGATCATATGTGAAATATCTTCTTACCTCTATTGAAGAATTCAGAATAAAAGGTCCCTCGAAACATTCAAAATTACTAGCAAAAGGCATATTCATATATTTTCATTATTTTCCCTTCAAAAATCAATAAATAGCCGCACACAGGATATTTTCGAACACTTTGGCAGTTGTAGTATTAACCTACCAGCGTTTATTTGTCAATCATTGCGCGCGCAAATACTTGAATTACCAGCTTCTCGTTCGACTTACATCAGCAGGTTGAAAATCCACAAAGGAACATCGTCAATTATATCACCCTTGTCCTTAACGAGAGGTCCCCTTGCTCGTCAATTAAACGAGAAAGCATCGAGTGGAAAATCGTGCGAAGAACGAGAAGCACTGCCCATAATTACCGAGTGAAATCTCATCTGGCCCAGTTCGGTACCAATGCGCGGGACGGGACGACGCGACGGTGAGCATTCGCATAAATTTATGCATTCAAATTGACCACCACCCACTGTCCTCTCATTACCCCCACCAATCCTAACCGCTTCCAAGAAGGGATTACACGGCGCGTCAATTGCCTGCCCAAAATAATCCAAAGCGAAAGGACACACGGACTGGCAATCCCATTTTGCCGAGTCCCTTTCTCCCACTCGACCACGCGCAACTTTTCTGCACTTTCCATAAGCTTCTCGCGGGTATGTGCAATTATTGCGCGTGCGTCATCAGGATTAACGAGACTCGCTTCGTAGGAGGATCTGGAGTGTCTGAGAACGTCGTCGTGTTCTCTCAGGGCACCCTTCACCGCATTCCAATTGGATGCTGTCGCGAACGCGAGAGCGTCGCACGAAGAACGCGTGGAAAGGCACGCACGCGAGAGTATAGATTGTTAATAAAAATTTTACGAACGGATCAATATGTTCGTGCGTCGTTGAGAATATCGACTCTAATTACCCAGTTTTAATAATCGATGAATAATAAAGTAGCATTGCAACAGGATGCCGTTTCTACAATATTGTTAGCGAGCGAACTTCTCTTTTTTTTTTCTTACCCGATGGAAATTCGCGTTCTAATTATCGGGTTTTATATATCCCCTTGAATAATAAACTATGTGGTGTTTCTCGGCTCGTCTAATCCGCCTCCGACGAATCCACTCGCATTTCCATGTCTGTCGCTCGCGAGCAGGACGCAGGATCGCGAGGGAATCGTGAGAAGCGAATCGAGCGATCGAAGGTTGCACAAGCTCGTGCGCATACGGCCACCATATTGGACAATCGACAACGGTACTTGCCTCTGGGACTCTCTAACGAGCATTCGAACTTCTAACGTTCGTCGATTCGTCGGGTCGACAAGCGAGTGCCGGACCAACCGCAATTCTCCGCAATTCCGTGGACACGATTGACACGCGACTCTCGACGCACAAGAGCCTCGTAGAATAGAAATGTTTCACGTCTCTTGAAATTCCTTTCTCGGTGCAGAACCCGATGGAAATCGCGTGATTCCATTGCTCCGGCTTCTGTTACGACGAGTAAAACTCGCCGGTATTTGTATTCGTTGTACAGTTACAATGCACTTGCGGTGCACTTGCGGTGAACCGGTTTACTCGTGCGAATTGCAATTTTCAGAAAGTTTCTTTGCTCGTAAATATCACTCGAGGAAGACGTTCGGTGGACATTTTGTATACAGGTGTATTATGCTCGCGTTTACACGCGCTAGCAGGTCTCTTGCACTTGCTGTGGAGTTTCGGTGCAGCTTACAGTAGAAACACTTCTCGATCACCTTTGAGCAATTCCGCTGCAAGTGGTGGGCAATTTTAATGCAATTACAGTGCGATTACCGTGTAACTGCCAGACGCACTTACTCCACGGACTACCTATCGCCACTAGGGGCTCGCGCGAGCACACCCTATTGAAACTGAGAGCGTGCACTCGGTTCTATGCAGCTGCTGTTCCTATAGAACTCGATGCAACTCGCTCGCATCCACAATACGGCCCGCGGTTATTTATTTACAACGAAGCTGTGAATTTCACTTCGCATCCCTGCGCTTCGATCAATTTTCCACGCCCACTGGTTCTCCAACAGTAGGAGATCTCGTAGACTGATTTTGGTAAATAAAGCATTCGATCCGCTCGTTCGATACTTCTTTATTTAAGGCGCGAGAATACTTTCACGCTTCCTGCTTTATAATTAATCCGCGCCGCGTGCGGTGCCCACGAGCGTTTCGACGTAACGCGCTACTGACTCGGTGGAAGTTTTAAAATTTCCTGGGCGTGCAATTGTACGCTGCTTTGTGCCACGACAGTTTACGAAAGGGTGTAACAGCCGTATGTGTACATAACAAATTAGTATTGCCTCAGTAAGAAATGATATAATCGAGCCGACGATCGTTTCGTGTGGCGAATCGCATTGGATAGGGACGTAACGAGGATTGCAATGAAAATACGACAACGGTCTCTGGAGCACGTGAGCTTAAAATAAAATCTCGACGGAAGGTTCTTAAACCTGATGGGGTCAATACACGCGGAAATTCCAAGTTCGATTTCACCGATAATCGATCGAATGTTCGCAATCTAAAACGCAAGATTTTCGTTCGGCCCGGCGCAATGCTAATAATTGAAAGAGTCGATTACGTGCTACCTCCTACGCCTTCCAATCTTGTTCGTTTCTTCGCAATCTGTAAAAGCAATTTATTAATCGATAAATCGAACGATCTTCCGCGATCTTTACGACGTGTCGACGCTGCAACAAAGCGCTTACCGCTGTGCGATTATTTTCACGTACAATGCGTAACGCGTGCGCATTCGCGCTCCGTTGCCCGTAATCGCGAGGCGATCGCGCGCGGCCCGGATCATTAGGCCGGTTAATGATTTTCATCTCGAGCACTGGGAAGTAAACGAGCGCTTTAACGTACGTTCCACGAGCTGCCGGCGATACGTCAGCGTCGCATTTGTAAAAAGAAGTAAAATGTCGGTATTCCAGATATTTGAAGTCCGAGGAGAATAGGTTTAGAAACTTGTGAAAGGATCGAATAATTAATGGTGCGCGTAGGTGGCGAAAAAGAATGGAAAAAAAGGAATTTTGCGTTTGCGTCACGAGAAACTGATACGACGAGCCTCCCGCGTCGCTCGTGTTCGTGTAGCATTTTAACAGATAAACTCGATGCGCTACATTCGTCAAGCTGTCCATTAACACGGTCCGACATTTCGCGATATTCGTTTCCCCCGACAGAAATTAACGAGAACGAATAGGCGGGGTCGAAGAATGAAATGAAGAAAGTTGCCGTACCCCGTGTCAAACTTTCAGCAATATTTCTAATTCCCACTCGGCCATCGATGGGGCACGGCAAATTTGTCAAATTGTTTGCCAATGTGTTCATCGAAAGATAAAGCGCGAAGATTCTTTTACGACGTGGGATCTCCCCCTAATATCCTCGGGAATTTCACGAGTCCACCAGCCGATCACCTGCCGCGGTTGATCCGCTTGAATCGTGGAAACTGGTCGCGGATACGGGACGAAATAAAAATCACATGAATTACACGCGAGGCCCGACTCCTCGAGCGTTCGCGCAATCGCACCGATCCGTGAGATTTTATCGTGACGGTCCAAAGTTTGCTTCGCCGCGCGACATTAGCCTCGTTTAAGGGGGAAAATACATGTAAACGCACGTTTTTTCAAGAATTTATTGATGACAACTCGTGGGATGTATAAAAATGAATTAAAGTGTATTTAATAGAACACGTTTTATTAAATTTCCCCAAATTTTTTCATCAAAAAATATTTCGAAATGCCGGCTTTACAGCTGCTCAAAGTCAGGACCTACTTTTTGCGTCGTGCAGCTTAGCGGTCTCAAATCTTGTCTAAACTTAAAAAACCGAATTTTTTTGGTTGAAATATGTAAATACGCTTTGCATGACGGAGAGAAAAAGAAATTTTTTTTTGTGATAATTAGGGAGCATTTTAAAAAAAAAACATTTTTTCCCATAAAGAATTGGTCAAAAATAGTGTTTAAAATTAAAAAAAAAAAAAAAAGCGGAACGTCATGCAATAGCCAATAAGTTAAAGAGTATTTCTGCCAAGTTTGATCTAAATCCGTGAAAAACTCGCTGAGCTACATTGCACGGCGCGCGAAAATACGTGTTTCGAGAAAAACTCGTTTAAAGTTTTTGATACGAAAAAACAGTGTTTAGTCGGTCTAACATAATATAATGCTTAGTCTGCTATGCCAGGCCCGTACATTATACCTTCTTCTTCAGCCATTTCGTCCATTTGAGCTGCCATCTCCTTTTTTTTGGCTGTCCTGGCTTCTGTCGCGTTCGGTGTTCGTTCACTGTTCGTTCGCCCAGTGTAGACGTGGGTTTACATGCACTACGCATGACACAGATAAACACAGAGTTCGAATTCCGCATTTCGTGAGCATATTCTACAGATGATAAACTAATTTTTTAAGCCAAAAAAAAAAAATCGTCAAAACATTTCGATTTACATGTATTTCCCCCCTTAAGTCTAAGTTCCTCGAAGTCACTTGAAAACTTGCTCGTATCCTTCGCCTTTCTTCATTTTCATTCTAATCTCGTTACCTTATCTCGATACCTTTTTGCTCCCTTATCGTGTTATAAGGCGAGCGTGTGAAAATTGTGCTGGCCGTTTGCGCGGGAAATTTCAAAGTCGCGCCCGCCCCACAGATAATGGCATCGATTCTCAGTGTTGTAATTTCGTTGTCGTTCTTCTGCGAACCGGGTCGATATCCTGCCGCAAATTACACAGAGGTGAGGAGAATTTATCTGTTCCTTCGCCAACACGTTTTCAGGCTCTTCCGCCGCGCGGTGAATCAAAATCAGGGCGGTTCCGATCGTTCCGCGTTTCACTTGGCGAAGGTGATTGGCAAAGGTATTGCGACACTTAATTGTACGTGGTGTAAAGTAAGCCGTGCGACATTACCGGCAACTGCTAATCGATGTTTTTAGGACGGTAGAGATTATTTTTTAATTCAAGACCATTATTATCCATTAGTGGACCAGTCGACGGTTCGGCCACGTAGATCCGTTCGAACTATATGCATCGAAGTTTGCGCCGTGCGTGAAATTCGCCAGTCAGTCAATGCTAACGTGACTAATCGCACGTTACTAGGCGTGATTAGTGAAAAATTAATTCGGAGGATTTATTGCGGTAATTATTTATGTACGTGAAACTACCGGCAGATAAACAGGTGGCTCATTCGTTAACGAAAATATTTCGCGAGAATCAATGCTATGTGTATTCGCTACCTCCTAATAATACCGACTGGCATATTTCGCAGATTGAAAAAATTTGCAAATTTCGTACACTGTCGTAATTTTCGTGGCCAATCGGAATTGGAAGGTGCGCAGACGAATAATTATCATTCTAATATCCTTTAATTCGCGTTTTGAAGAATCTTTCGGACGGAAAAAAAAGGATCTATCGATGCGTCTGATCTCACGAAGTTTAATGTATGCGGCGAACATTATCTCGAATAATTATCATTCCGATATCCGTTGATTCGGAAATTTTAAAACACAATTCGAATGGAAAAAAAAGGATCTATCGGTGCGTCTGGATTCACGAAGTTTAATGTATTCAGTGAGCAAACGCAAAAATGACCTCGGCTCGCTTGTCCATTCTTTTGTCGTCGGACTCGCATCTTTCTTCCCTCATTTTATCGGTGCGAAACGCTCACCGTGGAAATTGCTAAGAATAACCGGGAGAGCACGCTCGAGGGCCTCTAGCAATTTCTAGATCAAGATCCCTCGATCGGAGAGACTCTCGTTTCAAGCTCAATGGCAGGGTCGCACGTGACATTCGTGGCTCGTGTAATAAAAGAATTGCCCGAGGCGTAGGTCCGATGGAATTATACGCCGATACTTTTTCTCTCCTCGAACCGTACGATTGGAAACATCTATGTATAGATCGTGGAAAATTGCCGAAGGAATGTTCGGGGTAAACCTACAATTCGATGAAAAAACAAAATTGGAGCCATGATAGACACGAGATCCACAATTCGGTAAAACTGTTCGATTTTCTTCTTGGAACGCATTAGTGGAAAATATTCGATCGAAAAAAATTATCGGAGTCTGGACTAATCTTGAGGAGTAGCTCGATCAATCTAGAAGTTGTCGGGCCAAGAAGACTTGCAAGGCACGATTGGAAAATATGAATCGATTGGCTCGAGGGGAAAGCGAGCGAGTAAAATGCCCTAGGCATTACCTGACTTTCTCATTATTTTTCTTCGACTAATCTTGAGGAATAACTCGACCTACCTCAAGAAGTTCTCTGCCACGGCCAGTCCTGGGTTAACTTGGCGTTGCCCTCGTGCCACGATCGCCGCCCGTTAACCTTGCTATTGTTCGCGACTCTATCTCTCACAGTTCCATGATCCCCGCGGACAGAACCTGGACGACGTCGCGTCAACAGGTTCTCCTCTTTAGAGAAGGCGGGCAATAATTTTTATCCTCGAACAAAAGTCTGACTGCAGTCGAGCATGCTAAGCGCCGATTTGTCGTCGAGATTGATTTATGCTTCATTGTCAGCGGCAATGTATCGATAATATTCCGATCGATCATTCGAGAACCTGCAGTCGAAAACGCAAGGGTAAACACATGTGATAAATGGAACGAAACGATGATTTCTTAGAAGTACCTACATTTTTATTTAATCGTTATTGCACGAGAACTGTGATTGTTCATTCGGAAGGGACACAATTGAATTCGACACGATCGAATATTAGAAGTACGAAGCAAGATAAACGTTAAAATTGAAACGAGACAAGCTCGCATTTAAATTTACACCCCTCCATTGACCCATAGGTACTCCATTCAATTAACTAATTAAAAGCGAGCCGTTAAATCCCTCGGCAAATCAATGCCGATAAATTACGATATGGCTCTAATTCTGCGCACCGATTTTCCCCATACCCTCTCGACAATTATCAATCAAACAAATTGAAACGTAAACGATGCCGGGGGAGCGAATGAGAAATCAGCATAACACGTATCCGCATAAATGCTCTCGCGTGTCATACGTATTTTACTGCATCGCAATTATTCTCGAAGCACTCGTACTACGAGGTCCCATGCTCTCCACACCCTGCACACGTACAGTAGAAGCGATTTGCGATCTTCCTCCACGTGTGTGGGTGCATCTGTGCACGAGTGTGGGAGCGAACAGGAGGGACACAGGGACGGCCTATTGAAATGGGCGTGTAGTTTACGATCGAAATTTCTCACGTATCGCGTACCGTGCACCGTAACTTACCGTAATGCGCTTACGTCAATGCACTCGGAGCGCGACACGACGGTATCCGGAGGTATCGTTTCGTCATACAAGCCCCGTTCCATTGCTCACGTCGAATCCCGAGTAACATTGAAATCGTGATGGGACACCGATCGATCCTCCACAGATTTGCAAAACTGTTCCATCGTAACTACGAAATTGTTCATGGCAAAAGGTACTCTGGTTAAATCGCGGACGATAGGATTGGCCAATCGATTCGTAAATGAATGGGGATCCTCGAAGGATAATCTCGTGATGCAAAGCAGCGGATTAATATCGATCAGCGTCCTTGCAGGATTTAAATCGTTGCAGGCTCATGGCGAGAAATTAATAAATCCTCGGGGTCGATCCTTTCCCGATGCACCCCTCAAGTGTTACGTAATTTTGTTGGATCATGGGTAACATAACGACGCGCCACGTGTTTCTTCGTTTAACATTGATCATTACCTAACCAGTCAATGTTAAACAGCTAAAGACATTGATGGAAGTTCGCAACGAAGTAATTCCATTATTAAAGCATTAAATACTAGCATTAAGGCGCGATTAACGATGTAATTCTAATTCGGTGTAATTCTAAGTGCAATTAATTCACTCGCGCACATGTTACTCCACCTTGTCCTCGGTTGGCGAGCGAACGCGTTCAAAGTGGTAATTAAATTTTAATGTCGAGTTAACGACAGCTTCGAGCTGGTTCGTGCTCATTCGGCTTCCTGCATTTTAACTTTCAAAATGCACGCGCGCGTCCATGGTAGTCGATCGGTGGTTTGAGAAATATCAAATTATGGGAACGTTTTGGCGAGTGTACGAGAAGGTGGAGTTTTTTTTAACTGGTAATCGTTCCTTCGAAGGATGCAGCATTTTTTTCGCGTTGGAGAAAATCAAAACGGAGAAGACAACGGTTCTCGGTCCTGGCCAATGGCCGATGTCGAGTCGAACATTTTTTTTACTTTCACTCGACCGGTGAACCTCGCCAACCACGTCACCGTCGTTAGAAACCAGTCGCATTGTATTTTTCTGGATCAATGTTTCTCGAACTACTTCGAATAGGAGGAGGACTACGGAAATCCGCGTGGGCGTCCCGCTCGAATACGAAAATCTCAACCCGATGACATCACTCAAACATTAACGTCTACGTGAAAATACTTACACTCGCGCCTTTCATTTTTTCAAGTCGCCTAATTAATCCCTCGATAATTAGCGAAAAAGGAAAATGCCTCGGGCAAGCACGACTCCTTATCTCGCGCAAGGTAAATAAATGTAATTAACGAGCGATCGTGGAACTGTGCCGGAAAAATTTTCCTCGATGAAAATCTCTCGCGCGTAGGTACACCGAGTAAATAAGAAAGTGTCTTACCATTATTATTCACTCATTGCGCAAAGTTACAATATCCTCCCGTTAATTATTGTAATGATTCATACTGAGCGATTCCACTGTTCATGAAGAAGATTTGTTTGTTAACGCGCGGCTAGCGCTGACGATCGCTGTGGACGGAATGCTTTTTCGCTAAACTGAACTCTGTTGATTAACTGTTCAAGGTGCAAATAGTAATAAGTTATAGTAATCATTTTGCACGAGATTAAATAAATAAAGAGCGCTATTACCATGCTGTCAAGAATGGACTTGTATTCATCTCACACAGAAGCAATTATAATACTTCTACGTAGGTGATCGAAAAAATCGACAAACGCATAAATGCGCCCTCAGTCCATGCCGATAGCTTTCGCCAGACGCATATATGCATCCATAGCGTTCAAAGAGTTAACACTGACAAGTCAAAGGGGATTTTCATATAGAAAAAATCTTCAAAATTCCAAAATTTATTGAAGGAATATAAAAAGAAGGTATTATTAACCAACAAAAAAACACAACAATAGATAGTTTCAATTTTAAAAAGATCACACCCTGGAACGCGTTCAATCGAGAGTCAACCCTGTCGAAAGTAACTCCACGTATTTCAGTGCTCGGCCAAAATATCACCTCGAAACGAATTACCTCAGGATCCGAAAGAGATCTCAGGAGAACGCAAAGCCCTCGGCTCGATGTAATTCGGCGCCTTTTCCATCCACCGCGATTTCTCAAGAGGAAGCGTGCACTGGCAAGGCGCACGACCACCACGCCCAAGCGTGTCGCGGAGTCCTTGCGAAGAATGCGAGCGATCGTAACGGATTACATAATCGGCGCCTCGTGTGTAACCGATGCGGACTCCGCACACCACCGCGTCACCGGAGGAGAGAAGGGCAAAAGCACGCGGAATAAAAACGAAAAAAAAAAAAAAAGAAGAAGAAGCAATACCGTTCCAGAGTAGAAAGAAGGAGAAAAATTGGAGAAAGAGGGGAAGAAGGACGAAACGCAGAAAAGGGGCGAATGCGTGGACGATGGGGTGGGAAATTACGGATAAGAGGAAGAGGTAGGTGAAAGAAAGAAAAAAATTCAACGGATGAGGGAGTTTATTTCGGCAGTGGACAACGGCACGGACGAGTAGCACGTTTTACGCGTAATAAGCAGGCCCCAGACGAGAAGCCCCGCTCGATCCGGTCTTATTCGCATGCGGCCGTTCAGTTACGTAAGGCGGATCTTGATACGGCCGGCACAGTTACGGTTTTCACCGCGTGAAAGAAGGAGAGAAGAGAGAATGCGAGAGAACGGAAGAGAGAAAGAGAGAGAGAGGGAGAGAGAATTCGTTCTTCTCCATGGCGTTTCTCCTCCCGTGTTGTTCCTTTGTGTGGAGCATTTTTTTTCTTTCTCCTCGTCGTGGTCACACATGCACGTGCGCGTCCCTTCCTGGGGTCGGTGGAGTGTCCTTTGGATTGGCTTCCGTGATCGTAAAGGGGTGAGAGGAGAGGGAAGGGGTTGGAATTTGATTCTTTTCGTCTGCGCTGCTCGGACACGATCGCACGTGAACGCCCGCGCGAGACCGATGCATTATGGACGATCGAATGAAATTATTTTAAGGCGCTTGGAGAACAAGTGGAATCGATGAATGACAAATAGGGAGGAGGACTTTTTTTTAAGGGTGCTAGTAAAAATTGGAGTTTCTCTCTTATGCCACTTGGTCGCATGCACCCGCGCGTCACTTCCTGGTGCCGTTCATCGTCGTTGGCCCTCTGCGGTCGTTTCGTGCGCGGTGGAAATGGAGGGGCGGGAATTTATTTTCTCGGTGCGTGCCCCTTGGACGTTGTCCTGCGTGCTGCCACTGCGAGTAGAAAGCGGAAGTGGTCCGCTTCGTTGTTACATCGAGGTAAAACGACACTTTACTTGCGAAACGTGGGTGTGAGGGATGTGGCCACGATTTGACCAAGGAGAAAAGATTTCTTCAATGGAGACCATGGCGCGAAAAAAAATGTCTTTGATTTCATCGTAAAGATCAATTGCTCCTTCGCAATTCTCCCCTCGATCGAGTATCTGAAATTGATTTGAAGTTACGGCGTTAGGTACCTTTAACGCTATTCCTACCGCGACCGGTCAAATGACCGTTTTTAAAATTTCGTGTAGTATTTTCTACATACAACGTAATTGCATTGCCTTTAAATATCGGGTTTTCTAAAACATTGAGAAATGTATTATACGTATGTCTTTGGAAAAATCGTGAAATTTAAGAGCGATGCAATTACGTTGTATGTAAAAAATTCTAATCGAAATTTTCAAAACGATCATTTGACCGGTCGTGATAGGAATAGTGTTAACGTTACTAATCGCTCCGCTGTTACATCGACATAGGACGACACTTTATTTACTAAACATGAGTGGAATGAAATAAAAAAAAAAATGTGGGTAAAACGTGACCACTGAAGAAACGTGTTTTTAAAATAGAATTCTTGGCAACACCAACAGAAAAAAAAACGTTTCAACAATTTCTCAGTAGAGACAGGTATCCTCGAAGAATTCCACTCCGAATCGACTTCGTCGGAGCCCCGTCGCGTCTATCGATTATTATCTCGAATCGATTTAGATCTCTCGCGGCGGCCACATTGTCGATCGTTCACGATCGTTTCACCACTTCTTCGCCCGATGCAACAGGTGGCAAGGAGCGATTCGCAAGAAATCGGATCGCGCGAGTCTAGATAAAGAGAAACAGAATGAGGAACGTAAGGGAGAGAACGAAGGATAAAGAGAGAATCGAGCGAGGCGAGATCGCACGTACGATCGTTAAATATCCACACGATACTTTTGCGGAATGCAAAGTGGCCGGGGATCACGCGTGACAAGAAAAGTGCACGCTCGCTGAGAGACCAGTTATTCGTGCAGAATGCGGCTTAAGAAACGCTAAATCCCTCGGTGCCTTACTATGTCGGAAATTTTACGAGCAACGACGATTACACCGGGCACAATTATGTTAATGTTGCAAAAAACCAGGAGGTTTACGGTAAGAGCCACCAAGTGGATTTAAGAGTGTTTCCAAGTGAATTCGAGAAAATCCTTTTTACCGGCGAACCAGCCATTGAGCTCCGCTACGATGAAGTCCTAATGTTTGCTTTACTCTTTCGTGTGAATGACAACGGGGCTTTAGTCGGGTACCGTATTTTCACACGTGCGGTAGAAAAACACTTTCACTCCGTTTAAATTCTCGAAGGACTCGCCCCGTTTCAGAGCGCGGACAGATCGATTTACATTTTCGTCTTCTCCACCCGGTTCCAATGAGCCGAGCGTTTCGAATGAATCCTAATAGAGTCTCTCTCCTTCGTTCTATCCGTTGATCTACACCCGCCAGCGACTTAATTGATTCTCTTAATTGCCGTCGCTCCATTTTACAACTCCATAGCGTGTTTACGAATTTTCGGATGGTATCTAAAAATGTTCTAAGCTCGCCTGACGATCCTCCCACGCATCGATCACAAGAATCCGATCGTTTCTCACCCGAATGGCGGCGCACGTGCGTGACCGGGGCGCGAGTTTTTCGACACGCTTCGCCGTATTTACGTCAAATCCGCATGAGAACGGATCCCGCGTCGGTATTGGCGCGCGCTTTGCAACGAAAATCGTACCGCGGGTGAGACACACCTCCACCGGCGTTTCCGGTTCGCTCGACAACGGCCGCTCCACGATCTAATTTTGCGCAAGCCCCTCTTGTAATTGCAGTTGCTTAAATGCGTCGTGACGAATTGCGCGAAGGATCGGTAACGAGTGGGTGAGAAAGGAATTCAATAGGTACCACACGTGTTATTAACACTTTATCGACCGGTAAAAATTCAACATTCCATGCGCGTCTCGTCGACCGCGGCCACTCAGCCGCAGATCTGCTCGGGCACACTGAGAGAAACAAAAAATTGTTGGGTTTACTATAATCGCACTATATTTTATAGTTAAATTTGGCGTCAAGCATATTTTGATAGTTCACTTAACCATACAAAATATAGTAGAATGAACGATTTATACAAATGGTTATAGCATTAACTATTACCTTTGTTCTTCTTACCATATGCACCTATAGTAAAATGTGATATGTGAATATAGTTAGTTCTATCACTATGTATGAGATATTCTGGTAATATTAACTATATAAAATAGTTACTTTTCTTACCGTTGTATATTTTCAAACATACTATATTTTTAGTTGAAATAACCATAATTTTGGGTAAAAAAATAATACAGTTGCTTATACTATGCCATTATAGTTAGATGTATCATATACTTTTCTCTCAGTGCATCAACTCTGTTTCGGCTAACTGTCGCACGGTACCTTTTTTTATCCGTGGTGAGCGTTAAATTTTTCAAAATGGTATAAAAATATGAGAGCTTACAGAACAAACCAACTAGTACCTCAATACCAAATAATAAATGCTCGGTTGTCATCGCAACCGATTAATGAGTTACAGGAAACATTGGGGACAGAAAGCCGATTAATCGACTACCGGTTCGTAAGCGTTGGGGACAAAATGTCGAGTAATCGACGAGCCGTCGGTAAAGTGTTGAAAAAGGAATGATTTTCTCTCGGGCGTGGAAAATGAGAAACGAGCGAAGAAAATAAAGCGACGCCGCGTTTCGAAGGAACGAAGAATGCCGATGAATGGGGAGCAATGGAAGAAATGTCGAGGACGAACGAGCTCGGAGGAAGGTGGAAAATTATGAAAGACATCTTGCGAGTAATCGGAGGTCGAAGGAGCATTCGATCGTGCCGGGGAGATAAGGTACACGCGACACTCGCAATTACGACGAAACGTAAAAAACGCGGACCAGTAAACAGGCGCGGATCGGTTTCGAGGTTTTTGCCCCTCCCACGGTTTGTATCACCGGCGTTGTTTTACATGGACAAAGAAGGAGTCGTGGTTACGGGCGATTGCCCTGCATCGATCTAATCTGCGTTTCTATTAATCTCTCGGCCGCGGGCCAATTTCGGTGCCGAGATTAAGTTCGTGCACCGTGAGTTCTAGCGTGAGAAAACTTGTCGCCTTTCGTGGCGCCTGGGTGCATGGGTAATTGGGGGTTCGCGATTGGCTTCGTGACGAGGAACGATTTAATCCTAAATATAAGAAGGAATCGTGGATAAGGAGTGGACGATCGACGAAACAAGAACAAAATCATCGAGAAAACATTTCTTCGTGCCAATATCGACATTGCGCTTAAATAAGTTAAATAGCTCGAATTCTCACAGTGCGCCCTTTTATTATTCCTTATTCTTTTACGGTCAGGTTGCCTTCGAATCGATCACCGAATCGACTTCGATCACCTTCGCACTTTATCGTGACCAGTAGCCGCGATTCTATCGAAGTAGCTCCTGCCCCAGGAACTTGTCGGATACAATGTTCCCCGTGTTTCACGGTACCCGGACATCGCGCGCAACGGATAGCTACAATTTGTTTCGTTCTGTGCGACAACCTATCCCGCCCTCCCAAAGCACAGGAGATTAATGTTCGAGAAAGTGGGTCGGGGAGTGCGGTGGCATTGTCGGGACAGGATAATCCTGACGACGCGACGCACGCGCGAATCGATAAATTTGTTCGGACTGTCTCGAAGACGGCGAAGCATGAAAAGCTTTCTGATAAAAAGTCTCTTTCTCTTTAAGGGACAGCTCACTTCGTATGTAACGGGTGGGAATAATATTTCGTGTGGAAAATTTTCCGAGGAAGGAAGGCACGCTCGAGTATGGGGAGCACGCGCTGGGCCGTGCACACGCATGTCATGAGACACGCGCGCGCCAACTTACACTTGCGTGGCCCCCACAAGCTTGTCGTCATTGCGTGCTCGCTCAAGCCTCAAAAAGAATTCACCACCGATAATTATGAGTCACACGAGAAACCCGTATGCGCTGCAATGCCTTGGGAATTTTACACGCGGGGTCTCTCTCCCCCCGTTACAACTCGTCGCAGGGCGGCTTCGACTTCCGTGAGACGCGATTCGATAGATCGATAGATCCTTATAGTTCCTTTCCAGTGGTTCCTTGTCCTCGAGCGATTTACCGTTATCGTTGGAATTCGTGGAATTTATTGCAACAGGGAGCACCGTGGATTGTAATTCTCCTTTTTCGCCACTTTTACTCCCTCGTTTGGCGAAATTTATTTCACGTTCGAGTAAATTCTACGGGTGCGATTGTAAATTTTGTAAAAGCACGGAGTCGTCGATGCGAGTTACACGATTTATACTCGTGCCACCGTAACGAGCCGAACAGCAGCTCTCGGCTAAATCGTACTGCAAAGCGTGCGAGGCTGTCGTAAAGTAGCGTAACTTTGTAATAATTTCAGCGTTCTTTTTCTCTACCTAAAGCGCGCGAGCAGCGTTCGGAAAATTACAACCGGCCAATGAGACGTGAATCGTCTTGCGTGTTCACGAGTGCGGGTGAAAAATGTCGCACGACGAAGTGAATTTATAAAAGATTTGCAAATGTCGATTCTCTAGGTACTATCACATTTTGTTGCCATTTCTCGAGGATAGTGTCGAAAACTCAACGAGATTTCTCAGCTTCCTGTCGCTATTGCTACAATGCACTTATCTTTTATTTGACAAGGACGTGGCACGATATTGAGTTGACACGTGGAAGCATAATTGTATTCATCGATGTCCGATTTAAAACCCCTTTCGTTCACGTCGAACGATGACAAAGTATCGGTATCGAGTGTCAGTACCCTCGAGCGATAATCGATTAATCGAATCGCCAGCACTCCATTCAATTTCCACAGTCGTCGACAGCTTACCCGTCGAGTTTTCCATTTATCAAAACCCAAGGAAGTTGGTAAGAAAATTTATAAATGTTCTCGCATCTGTCCGGGAACATCCTCGATGACACAATGTCGCGATTAATCGACTCGATTCGATTCACGGAGGGTGTTAATTAAGGACGCGCGGGCCGGCGAGGGCGGGCTCGAAGGAAGGACGACGTTCATTAATCTTCTTGCGAGATCAACGTCGATTGGCCGACTTTTGCTTGCCACGAAGCGTCGTCGGGTGGCACCGAGGGAGAAAATCAATTTATCGAAGAAAAATCATCGAGTCTCGGCGAAGTGGACATTTCTTTTGCACGAGAGGTCGGAGATCAGAAAGCTCGTGACGTAAATGATATTCTTTCGATCGGGCGCGATCTCGTTGTGTGGTCCTGTCCGGTCACGCCTCGATAATTCTTCTCGCTAATAGTTTAATAATCTTTCACGGATCACCCGTGAGCGAAGTCGAACTATCCGCATGCACGGATCATTACCGAGATAGTCACGAAAGCGAGATGATTTTTAAAGTAAAATCGAGGATCGTTCGAACGATCTTGAAAATTGATTTCTACCGAATAAATTTGTGTCTCGGTGACGTCCGCGCGCGGCTTTGAGCGGCACGTCACCAACGAGCGGACGTGACAGTCCCACTTGCTCGTTAGCTCACAATTGCGACGTAGGTATTGCGCAATTGCGTCATCGACGTTGTCGTTAATCTAGATTACAAAAAAAAAAGCGTGCAACAGGCCGAGCTCAATTTCCTGCTCGATATTGGCCGTTTCGCATACGCGGTGAGCAGCCTTGAAACGTTGAGACTAACGAGGAGTGAAACAGTTAGCGCGAGCAGTTGTCGGGAGAACCGCTAATAATTCATGCTTCAGAGATCTTCGTGAGTGACGACATTCATTTCCATTTATTCAGAATTTTCTTTTCGAGACTCTCTTGTACAAAAATTCATCCCGCCTCGTACTTCGCCCGACCACTCGCGAATTAACGAATCACCAATGAACACGAAATCTATCGAGGAGACCGCACGAGTTGACCTAGCACCGATTTTCATGCGATATGGTGCAGTCGATAGGTCTTGACCAGTAACAAAATGCCTTAACAGGTTTTGTCTCGGAGGTGTCTCGTTTCGCAGATATGGAATATATGTAGAACGCATCAGGATAGGCGTAGGCCATTATAATCTGTTCACAGTTTTAATCATAAAGATCCAGATACAAGTTACATTGTTTCGAGGGAGCGATAAGATTGCCACCATTGGTTGTACCATTGATTGCACTGATATTGGTTTGATCTTGAAGAGTCATTTTATGGGATATTTCAGTGAATAGACTACAATGGCCTATCCTGTACATATTTCATATCTCCGGAACGAGATATCTTCGAGACAAAACCCGTTAAAGCATTCTCTCCCTATCCAAGACCTATCGATTGCGCCATATCGCATTAAAATCGGTGCTAAGTCAGTTCGTGCGGTTCCCTTGTAAGAATCCTGCACTGAAAAAATTGTATTCTTAAAATACAAACTTAACAATTCATCTTAATAGATATTCTTAATAGATAAGAATATTTTCTTATCGATATGACGCTTTTTGGAATATATTCATTTATTCATGTATTCATTTATACGGATGGCCCCTTAGAATTACAAAATTTATATACATATTGGAGGAGACGCATTGAACTATAGCATAGATTCCGAAGTATTAATATAATTGTTACAGGCCCTGCAATTGCATTTTAGATAAGGCTAATTTAAATGACGATAGCGGGCTGCCAAAAAAGTCAATATGGTTAGGCAATCCGTTGGCTATATTCTTAATAATCCATCTGAATGTCGCCACACAATGCGTGTCAGTATTCGGTTAAGTTAGGTTACACATCGCGTGCGGCACATGTCGATGCCTGTATCTTGTTCCTCTTGCCATTCTGCGTAATTTTGAGTACTATAATATTTTCTGTGCTGTGTTGTGCAAAAAGTCTGGATAAAGAAGTGACGAAGTGGCTAGAAGAAGAGGATTTGGGCGATTTAATGGAGATATTTACAAGTGATAGAAATACATGTATATATGAATTGTAACCTTCTCTCGTGACTACATTTCTCAACCAATTCTGATTTCAAGATATGGATAATGTAATTTTCGACAACATAAAGAGTGAAGCATTTCATTAAGAGTTTCGTTTCCAATAATTATATACGAAATATATCCATACAAATTTTTTACCAGGCTATGTTAAGTATATCTGTTAAGAATATTCGATTAGAGGAATCTGTTTAGAACATTCTACTCTTAAATTAAGAAGATCCTCTTGTTACTTATTTTAGTGGGAAGTATACTAAACTTTAGTGGTAAATTCTTAAGATAAGAATACAATTTTTTCAGTGTGTGAAAAATAGTGAAATTCCTTTACCCTCTTCCGTACATCTTAGATGCACCTCTTGCACATCGTTCTAGTTACTATACCGTTGAAGTGCTCCTAGTAGCGAACTTCGGACACACCCAGTGACCGACGCCGATGGCGCGTGGGTGTCGTCGTACGCGCGTCTCGGTAACTCTTACGTTTCCCTGAACGTCTATCTCGCGAAACGATCGACGACGCGAAGTGCTCGCGGGTGGAAAATCGTCTCGTTAAAGGCATCGAGGAGAGTGCATTACGAATGCGTTCGCTCGCTCGCTCGCGCGTCATTGTGCTCGTGCGTCGGCGCTCGAGTATCTGCATAGGAGCGACCGGCGCTCCATTTACCTCGGGCTGGCTCACGTTTAACGTGTTATACAACCTAATGCACATTATATATTTATAATATGTAACGGCATGCGCCTCTTATATCGTGGGTAAATAGCGCGGTTGCGCCGGTAGGTGTGGCGATAGCGCAACGCGCGGCCATTGGCTTCCCATTGGCGGGGTGGCAGAGTAGAAATGAAAGTCAATTCCCTATATAAAGGGTGGTTTTCCACGCGATAGAGACAGAGCCGATCTAATTTAGCGGACGAGACACGCCAAAGTATTAGCCGATCGACATGAGGGCACTGGTACGTTCCGAGAGAATCTCGTCGATCCTCTCGATCGATGGGGTTTACGCGCACGCGTCACGAGAATTTTGAGAGAACTTTTCTCTTTCCACGTATTTTTCGTAGAAATTTCTAATTCCGAAGAAAGTCAATCTAGTTCGATCGCTTACGCGTACGCGTGAGGAGAGTCTCGAAAAAGCGAATTTTCGCTTTCGTCGTTTCGCAGAAATTTGTAACTGCGAAGAAAATCTTGAACTTAGGAAGTATCAAGGGTTTTTCGAATTCTTCGATAGACCAAGTGCGGATTAACTTCTTCCTCGTCTCCGAAGTAAAATTGGAAAATATGAAAAGTCCAAGTTTTGTGATATTGAATGTTGTCAGTACTTGTACAGTCACTAACGAAGTTTTGAAATTCTAGGTATGCTTAATGCTGATTTCCGCGGTGTTCGCGGGAGAGGAGAAGACGGTCTCCAAGAGGGGCCTGGTCCTCGGTGATTATGGTGGCTATGGAGGCTATGGAGGCTATGGAGGCTATGGAGGCTATGGTGGAGGATACGGTGGATATGGAGGATATGGTGGATACGATGGCGGTTACGGTGGACACGGACACAGCGTGCATGTCGCTGCTGTTCCCGTCCCAGTGGCTGTGCCAAAACCATACCCCGTTCCAGTTGACCGTCCCTACCCCGTGAAGGTAAGTCAAAGATTTTCAAATTATCCCAAAATAAACCATTTTTCTTCCGCGATAGTTAATCTACAACTTCGAACAATTCTCCTCGGATCTTATCTCAGTTTTTTTACTTCGACTCTTGCCGCAAAAAAACCAAAGCATTTTTGTTTAGAATTTCTATTCGAACGTTCTGCAGAATCCATTTCTTACAACCTACAAGCTCTACTTTTCATTGTGCACGACATAAGTTCGTCAAAAAAGTGTGCAACTTTGCGCAAACACTCGGTGCATATCCAATCCCAAGAATTCACAGATCTTGCACGTAAATCTCGAGTAATCTCGAGTTCCATCTGAAATCATATTCTCGTGGAAAGTAACGGCGTCTCAAGGGGTTAGATAATTTTCAAGGCGGTAAAGAAATTACCGGGTGAATAATTAATTAATTAATTAATTAATTAATCGTTTCAGGTGCCCGTTGAGGTCCCCAAGCCCGTCCCAGTTGCCGTACCCGTCCCACAACCTTACCCAGTGGTCCACACCAAGACTATCACCGTCCCAGTTGAGAAGCCATACCCCGTAACTGTTCCAGTTAAGGTACCAGTGCCAGTACCTGCCCCCTACCCAGTCAAGGTGAGCTATATTAAAAAAGGAAACCCGCTATTAACATCGCGAATTAAAGATCTTAATTCGCATTCGATCCGCTCGTAACACTTGGTGGAATCCTAGACGATCGTGTGACGCGCGTGTGCTGGTTTCGCGTTCAACCAATAGTCCAATAGAAAGCGAGTAGGCGAGAGACGATCGTGGCGAGAGTGCGTAATAATTCAATGACGAATTTTATTTCCACCCTTGCGCAATTCGCGCATTCGCCGTCTGTGCTCGGCACGAGCTGTGCGACTAATTTACAAGAAGATTTCACGCAGTTCGGCAATTTCTTCTGCTTTTTACACGAAGGAGTAAAACTGTAAGTTGTAGCGCGTGAAATTTTTCTTGTTCTCTTTACAGGTGGCCGTGCCACACGCGGTTCCAGTTCCGGTCGCTCACCCAGTCCCAGTCGCCGTTCCGCACCCAGTCATCGTCAAGGAGACGGTCCCCGTTTACGTTAAGGGACACGATTATGGACATTACTAGAAGAAATTTATCCCGAGAATTTCGCGAGCCACCCACCACCCACAGCCCCTCCCTCTCTCCTTCCATTTAACATCGATAGAACGGCCATTTCCACTTCGGCGTCATATCCGCCCATCCGACCATCTCTCTACGCCGTCATTCCCTTCTCCACTACCACCAAAACCTTGTCGCAAAGCATCACAAAACATGACAATCATCGTGATCGTGCGCCCACCTAGACCTCCGCCACCAATCAAAATGCATTCCCTTCTCCCCTTTTTTACTGTAGCAAAAATTCACAAAATAAATTGATCTTGTACATGTTTTCTAAAGAAGTCGGCACTCCTTCTTCGCCTACCATTTTCATTTCCCCCTTCGCGCACGTTATTAGGCGTAATTTTGAATCTGTCGAATTGAACTTTTGCATACGGACGGAAAATATTAGTTTTACCAGTGGATTGTTTTTGACATGGGTCCGGTATGCTCGTAGGCGAAATTTTCTTGCATTATTTCGATTATTTGAGAACTCGCAAAATTTACGAGCGCAGATTACAAATTTTATCAACGACAGTCGAAGCTCGGTAGTAAAATTCGTGTTCACCCACGCAAGAAGGATCCATCGCGCACGCAGCCGTGCACGCAACGATGGTCGATTTGAAAAAGCGATTTCGCGCACGAGAGACCCGATCGAAATCGGACGAGAACTAACAGCCACGAGGACCGAGTAGAATGGTCTGAATTTCGAAAGTACCTCGGCCTCCCGTAGCATTAATTATATGCAAATGAAAGATTTCGACACTTCCTACGTGCGACAAGGGCACACTTGCTCGCTCTATGCGAGATTACGATCTGATCTTTGGCATCGCGTGCGTGTCCCTCCGCGTAGAAATTCTTCACCGCGTGTGATACTCTCCGCGAGTTCGAGCCTTGACTGCATTTTAACCACGATCCACGAGAAACCTCTAGATGAAAGATCTCGCCAATGGGCGAGCGGCAATTGCAATTGGAATTATTTGCATGGCAGTCCAAGCAGAACTGTCGTAATCGCGTAATGATACGCTGGACACACCGCAAACAGCAGAACGATCGTATGAATATTTCTAATCCAGTCACTCTTACTCCTTTGAACCTTCTTATTATTTCAATAATGATCGACGTTGGATAAATGGGGACGGTAACAAAATGTTGGATGGCCGTCACAGTTGTAAGCGCTGGTTGGGGCTTATAACCTACATCGTAAATATTGAGAAGTGGAGTTCTTTTATAGAGAAAAATTACGGACAACGGCGGACGAGGGGAGAGAAAAGGGAGGAAAGGCGTAAATTTTTGTTCTCGTCTTCTAACGAGGCGGCCACGGTTGAAGGAATCGGACAATAATTGTATAATAAATTGAAAATGCTTTCCCCCGGATACAGCGAGGTGCTTTACGATCTACAAGAACGAACCGATGCACGAGACCAACGAGAAATATTTGCGTCCAGAATTATGACGCGGCAGTGGTGGTGGTGGTGGTGTGGCTCTGTAGAAGAGAAAAGGGAGACGAACGTTCGTGCGCATCCAAGGGGCGTCGATAAATCATCGACTGGTAGAATTTAATAAAGCGACCGAGATTAATAATGCACGCGGCCCGCCGGTCCAGACTTGTGCATTTTAATCGGCCGAATTTCGGGCGTGTAAACACCTGAGAGAGGTCGACATCGAAGGATCACCTCCCGCGGAAGCGTCATCGAGTTCGACTGGAATCGTTCCTTCCTCGTGAATACCCGACTCGGTCGTAATTCACCTATTATTCACATTTTCCCTTTTCATCGAAATCTTTCCATCTCGACGGGGTAAAAAGTTTCTTTTTCTTGCGGGACTTTCAGAAACCCTTCGAGTATACGGCGCCAAATCGATACAATGCAAAAGAATCCACCTAACCTGAATATAAGTCCAGAGAATAACAATCCATAAATATTCATCCGAAGGAGTAATTTATTCGCAAATTTCGCATAACTCTTTTAATCGTACGACTTCGGTAACGACCTCCGAACGAATTCAGCTACTTCCAGTTCCTTGGTCCCGACGATTCCTTGGAAGGCTGCGTCGCATCGAAAATATTTGAATATCGGAAACACTTGCGAAAAAGGGACACATTCGAAACGACCGCTCGTAAAATTCAAATACGACTTCTTTCAACGTGTGACTCGGAATTTATGGAAGGGAAGCATCGGATATTAAGCAGGGCTTGCGCAAGGCGATAAGAAGGAAACTTAAAAAAAAAAAACCTTGCTCGATCTCTCGCAGAAGAAAAAAACAGTTCACACATAAACCGTTCCTTTGTGTGGAGCTCGTCACGCGTCCGTCGATCGCCAAATTGCTCACAATGGGCGGCACAACTGTCCCAATTAACATGACAATGGAATTGATCGTGGATTACGCGTCGAAGGCAAATCGAGTCAAACGTTACCGATTTTCTCGACGATTTCACGACTACGCTTGGCAAGAACGTGGCGCCGGGATTGCATAAGAAGCCCACTCGATGGAACGGTTCGAGGGCATCTCTTTACAACGAGAACGGGTGGGCCCTCCTTTAGTCTTGCAAGTAAGTTACGTGCGCGTCGCGAAAAAGGGAGGCGAAGAGACTCGGCGATAAAGAAGAAGGAAAGAAAGAAGTTACCGAGTTTCCGGTGTTGAAATCGAAAGGAGCGGAAGGTGAATTTATTTTCAACTTCATGCTTCACTAGCACACCTCACACCTCCGTTCTCTGTTTTCGACGGTTTCGAATCGACCGAGGCACGAATTCCGCCTGGAATTTCGGTTGGACCCTTTTTCGAATTCATTTGAATTAATTTTGATTTCGTACGAGCGTATCACGCAACGAAATTTCGGCCGTGGGTGAGGCGCGAGGATGAAAAAATGGTGAGCGTAATCGCGCGATTTATTCAACTCCAGGAGAGATATGCTCTTTTGCCGAGTGATTTATGATTACGGAGTTGGCGCTCCGAAAAGGAGAAGTCGCTCCCTTATCTCGCTGTTGCAACCGTTGTAATTTCTCTTCTTCGGTCGCTTCCTCCTTCTCGATTTTATCTTTTTCTTTTACTCTTTTGAGCGAAGAGGGTGTATCGATGGTGGAGGAACGTGTGGTAAGTTTTTCGAAAGGGTGAAATGGAACGTTGTAGATGACTCTTTCGTCTTGAATTAACGTTGGAGCCTCGATATCGTCCAAATTTGTAATGTCCTTAGTGGCCGCGTGATACACGCGTTAAGTAACAAGAAGGTACTGTTAAATGCCGTCAAGGTGAGAAGGGTTAAAACATAAGATTCTGGTACAGTAGGAGATCTTGTCTTTTTTTAAAATTTACAAGATTGAACGATATCCATCCCCACTCCCCTTTCTCCTCGAAGTTACGCTTAGAAACGAGCGTTTTACGTTAATTGAAGCATATGCAAATGGCAAGGGTATCTGTGGCTATTAAGTGGAGAATTATAGCGGCCCCCTAACAGTTTCGAGATATCGGAGACTGGTCAGTTTACTTTGTTCACTAATTCATCTCAGTCAGTTCCGTGACACGAGTACTTAGTTGCCCAACACGTGGCAGGGATCGGCATGCGAGTCCGTTCGAAATTAATGAAGTCGCACACGTAATTCGCACTATTATCTGCAATGTAAAGGAGCGAATGCTGAATTTAATACTATTATAAAACGATAGATTATTCAAAGACAAGATTGCCTCGTCATTTTTATCTCTTATGCAACGCGTGATTGGTCGAAAGCTCTTGAGAGACGATTGGCCGAAGAGCGATTTTTTTTGTCGCTCTCTCCCCCTTTTTTAGGGAATCTTGGTAGCTAAGTGAATTCGCTGTTAGACACGAATGAGAAACGATTTCCTATGATATTCGCCTCGACCTCGTAACACAATCCGAGGAGGGCACCAGCGTCTCCGCGGTTTCGCAATGGCGAAAAGCAAATCAGCCTCGATCGATGTAGGAGTGGAGGATCCTCGAGATATCGAAGTAATCCGATAAAGCGGACGTCCTGCGAAATAGGGGCGAGGTCGGTAGGACGCATTGGACTCGATATAGACGTCGATCTTTACCGATAAGAAACATCACTGGATCACAGATTCGCACTCCCTCGTTACTCTCGTTCCCGAGAGAAAAGATCGCCCAATTCTCACCGTATTTATATTATAACTTGATCTTTTTCACCGCGATCGGATCATTCGGCCGTAGATCATGGAGGGTATCATTATCCTCCCAGGAGCGAACGAATTCGCGTCTTCGAAATGTCACATGCAAATTCCGAATCGGTATCACGGAAAAAATTGGCCGCGATAAAAAAGGATCGATCAATGCGTCGAGGATTCTCGAGTAATCCGATAAAGCGGACGTCCTGCGAAATAGGGGCGAGGTCGGTAGAACGCATTGGACTCGATATAGACGTCGATCTTTACCGATAAGAAACATCACTGGATCCCAGATTCGCACTCCCTCGTTACTCTCGTTCCCGAGAGAAAAGATCGCCGAATTCTCACCGTATTTATATTAAAACGTGATCTTTTTCACCACGATCGGATCATTCGGTCGTAGATCATCGAGGGTATCATTATCCTCCCAGGAGCGAACGAATTCGCGTCTTCGAAATGTCACATGCAAATTCCGAATCGGTATCACGGAAAAAATTGGCCGCGATAAAAAAGGATCGATCAATGCGTCGAGGATTCTCGAGTAATCCGATAAAGCGAACGTCCTGCGAAATAGGGGCGAGGTCGGTAGGACGCATTGGACTCGATATAGACGTCGATCTTTACCGATAAGAAACATCACTGGATCACAGATTCGCACTCCCTCGTTACTCTCGTTCCCGAGAGAAAAGATCGCCGAATTCTCACTGTATTTATATTAAAACTTGATCTTTTTCACCACGATCGGATCATTCGGTCGTAGATCATCGAGGGTATCATTATCCTCCCAGGAGCGAACGAATTCGCGTCTTCGAAATGTCACATGCAAATTCCGAATCGGTATCACGGAAAAAATTGGCCGCGATAAAAAAGGATCGATCAATGCGTCGAGGATTCTCGAGTAATCCGATGAAGCGAACGTCCTGCGAAATAGGGGCGAGGTCGGTAGAACGCGTTGGACTCGATATAGACGTCGATCTTTACCGATAAGAAACATCACTGGATCCCAGATTCGCACTCCCTCGTTACTCTCGTTCCCGAGAGAAAAGATCGCCGAATTCTCACCGTATTTATATTATAACTTGATCTTTTTCACCGCGATCGGATCATTCGGTCGTAGATCATCGAGGGTATCATTATCCTCCCAGGAGCGAACGAATTCGCGTCTTCGAAATGTCACATGCAAATTCCGAATCGGTATCACGGAAAAAATTGGCCGCGATAAAAAAGGATCGATCAATGCGTCGAGGATTCTCGAGTAATCCGATAAAGCGAACGTCCTGCGAAATAGGGGCGAGGTCGGTAGAACGCGTTCGGCTCGATATAGATGTCGATCTGCACCGATTAGAAACATCACAGGATCGCAGATTCGCGCTCGCTCGTTACTCTCGTTCCTGAGAGAAAAAATCGCCGAAATCTCACCGTATGTACATTAAAGTGCGATCTTTTTCACCGCGATCGGATCATTCGGTCGTAGATCATCGAGGATAACATTATCCTCCCAGGAGCGAACGAATTCGCGTCTTCGAAATGTCACATGCAAATTTCGAATCGGAATCACGAGAAAGATTGGTCGCGATAAAGAAGGATCGATCAAGGCGTCGAGGATTCTCGAGTATTCTCTATTTGAAGCGGACGTCCTGCCGGCCTCGCCCCTATTTCGCAGGACGTCCGCTTCAAATAGACACAGATGTCTCGATATGGATATCGATCTTCACCGATAAGAAACATCCGAGAATCGCAGATTCGCGCTCACTCGTTACTCTCGTTTCCGAGAGAAAAGATCGCCGAATTCTCGCCGCATTTATATGAAAGTGCGATCTTTTTCACCAGGATCGATTATTGCGATCGTATATCAACGATCGTATATCATCATCCTCTCGAAAGCGATCGCATTCACGTCTCCAAAATGTCACATGCAAATTTCGAATCGGTATCGCGGAAGAAATTTGCCGCGATAAAAAATGAAAGCGCTCGCTCACGAGTAAACTAGTTTCCCCCGTTGAGAAATTCTCCGATCGTTTTTGGGCATGAATGAAAAATATTTTTTTCGCACCACGAGACACGATCGTCGATCGTAAAGTGTGGGCTCGGTTGATCAGAATTTCTGGACGACACTGGATGGCGTCATCGCGATGTAAGTTTCCTGAATGTTGGGCCACGACGGGATTCCTCTTTCCCGGATCCTGGCCAGCTGTGTTTTTCACGTGAATCTCAAGGTCACAGCCGTTCGAGAGATTGCTTTCTTCTATCGGAACTTCGCCAATGTTCCCTGCGATCTTCGACAACTGTATCGCACGACGTCTAATTTCTTTCACCTTCGAGGGAATTGCGCGCGAGGCAAATATTTTCGAGCGTCAACATTCCTCGAGCAGATCGCGGAATCGAGTCGATTTGCGGGTATCGCGAGCAATTTCGGGCCTTTTATCCTTTTAATTGGGCCACGTTTGTAAGCGGCATCGAGTGACCAGACGGCATTTCATATATGGGTCGACATATCGTGGAAAGTGTTCCACCGTTCTCTTACGAGCCCTCGCACACATCTACGCCGGGATTTTGGGTTACACGATTACGTGATGTAGATTCCTTACGGGTATGCCGGTGAATGTTACGTTACTGTTACAAATGGACTCGTTTTGTTATTGCGTCCCCGGTTTTACCTTGGCCAGGTGCGATCCCTCGTGTTTTCGAGGGAAATTTTCTCCTTGCCGGAATCGGCGCGCGCGTCTTTTGAATCGACGCCCTTACGAATGGGCGCCGCGACGCCGCCTCGCGTCCCACGATACTTTCCACATGCTTTCGTCACCGAGGCGTCGTCCCGGACAGATGGCCAATTAGCGAGAGAAATTGCACGTAACCTCATCAAAATTCGGCCAGTTCTGCATTCGAGAGATCGGCACGAGCTTACGTGACAAAAGAGAATGCGCGTGGTGCCCCTGCGCAATGCCAAGCGGCAGTTTAATTTTGCAGCGAGGGCAGAACGTGTCAGCGGGAGTGAAGGGTTGACAGTAGCCGCCAATTTGCGGGCAATACTCGCTTTTGCCGTAAAACATAATGACCAGATACTCCGCGTCCCTGCTGAATCTTAAAGTCCACTTTGAAAGACTCGTGAGATAGCAAAAACGTACGATGTCGAATCCTTGAAGTAGCTTTGGATTTTGATTTTATTGCGCGATCGAGTCCTGTGTCGGAAATTTCTCAACGTCTAAGCTACCTTGTATTTTAACAGTGGCGTAACTCAACGAAAATTAATTTGATTCTTCAGCATCGTCGTAAACGGCGCGCCGTGATATTTATTGTAACCGGAATCACGAGGAGAAGTGCCCAGACCGTTTGCCTGGGCGTTTGCTCCTCGGTTTTTCGACAGTCCCCTACTTTTGTCGTGCACGCCCGGTTTCTTTTCGCCGTTCCCGGTGGCCCGCCACTGTCCGCCACCACCACCGCCACCACCACCTCCTCTCCACCACCGTCGTCCAGGCCCGAGCATCATTCGCTACCACCGTTCGCGATCTCCTTGAGGGTTCGTCGTGACGAGTATAAAAGCAGGCATCTTCACGATACTCTTCAGTCGCAAACCTGACGAAGCAACTCCAAGGAAGCAGCATCATGAACGCAAAGGTAAGCGTTCTGGTGGATAATCTTCCAGAACCTTTCTGGAACATCAGAGAAATTCGTTAGAGTCTCCTGGTCAACTGGAATTTTTCTTCAAAGACAATAATTATATTAGGACCTGGAGTGTCCGAACGCGTTGAGGATTGACGAAACTGTTTCGATAATCGAGGATTTCCGATAACAGAGCTTCACTCTTGGTACCCTCGCTAGTTGTTCTTAAAATGTGTTCTTACTTTGGACAAAGGAGTTTCGGTTATTAATTTGTGCTTATAAACGTGGTTCTACCGTATTCTTGATCTTACTTACCAGATCGGTAGAGTTACTTCTGAATATTTATCCCATTCTTCTAGACCATTGTTTTCTTCGCCCTGGTGGCCCTCGCGATCGCCGAGGAAACGAAAACCGACGATAAGCAAGTGGAGCCCACGAAGAAGGACAAGCGCGGTCTCAACCACTTCGGCTATGGTTACGGTGGATTTGGCGGGCACGGGCTGAACTCTTACTCCGGATATAATCCCGGCTACTCCGTTGGCCACGTCAGTCATGGAATCTCCACCTTAATCACGAAGGAAGTTCCAGTCCCCGTCCCACATCCGGTCGCGGTACCAGTCGAGAAACATGTGCCCTATCCCGTGAAGGTAAATTTCGAGGAAGCATGGGACTATCCCATTAAAAGATCGTCGGTCCATCGGACAATTATCTAAATTCCATCGGTCTTACGTAAGGGAATTCGTTCGCGGATCTTCCTAGTTTAACAATCTTAGCCTAAGAAACTGGTTTGGGCGGTTATTCTATGTCTGGTGACCTTTGAAATGCTTACACGTGAATCGTACATTTCGATTGTAAGCATGAATTTCCATTGACGGGGAATTCGCAGCGTGTCCGGCACGATTACGAGAACGAGCTGAATTAGCATGGAAATCGTCGGGGTCTATCGACACGCGCACGTGGATAATCAAAATTCGAAGATCGATCGATCGAGAGGGGATTAGGATCAAGGTGAGAAGCGTTCCCGATGACAGGAGGAAGATTGCCGCGAATCTTCTCACGCTCTGAACTACTCGCGGGTTAGTTATGCCGATCGGATCGCTATTTCGTAATCTTAGAATATTCGTGTATTGTCCCCTCCTCTCTTCGCGTTGAAATCTACCCTCGAAATTCACAGCCGGATTACTCAGAGCCCGTGTGTCTATTCCCCTGGAAATAAATTTCTCCAACCTACCTAGGCAGACAGAAATAAACGGTCACGATTTACCAGAGAATTCGAATCTCCAGGGAGAATCTATTGAATTTAGAGATTACATGGGAAGACTTACCCAACGCCTACCTACTTACCACATCGATACATTTCCCAACGGATTGCGCCATCAGCCGCATTTCTTATCAAAAGCAAATCTACAAGACAACATACGATCACCATAAAGTTCTTCGTACAACCCCTGCTTCTCTCTCCTTCTCGCGATCCTCACTCACCGTAACGAGCCACGAGCATCCTGCAACATCTAGCAATT
The DNA here is from genome assembly GCA_944319695.1 of Tiphia femorata. NCBI lineage: Eukaryota > Metazoa > Arthropoda > Insecta > Hymenoptera > Tiphiidae > Tiphia > Tiphia femorata. The sequence continues at coordinate 13,187,440 of OX090902.1, forward strand.
CTTTTCAGGTGCCATACGCAGTTCCAGTCGACCGCCCTTACCCAGTGCACGTGCCGAAGCCCTACCCAGTGGAGGTAACCAAGCACGTCCCGGTACCAGTTGACCGTCCAGTTCCAGTTCCAGTGAGCGTACCAGTGAAGGTTCCAGTCCCAGCACCCTACCCAGTCGTCAAGCACGTACCATACCCAGTTGTCAAGCACGTACCTGTTGCCGTTTCCCAGCCCGTGGTTATTGACAAGTACCATGGATACAATGGATACAATGGATACAATGGATACAATGGATACAATGGATACCAGGGATACCCCGGAGTTGGATACACTGGATACCACGGATGGTAAACCGGACGAAGGATGACTCCTCGTGAAATCACGCGGACCACTCCACCCTGGGACCTTTCACGCTGGCTCAGGATCAAGATGACTTTGGTGCGATACTCGACTCGATGAAGTTGGTCCAACCATCGATCCATTGAGTCGACCATCGCCCATCGCCCTGCTCCTTCTCTCCGAGAAGCTAGAACCCAACCTTGGACTACGAAGAATCTCCAGGATCCCGAAGAAGATTCGTTCCATCGTACCTCTTCGTGGCTCATCAGGCTCTTCCGTTATTGGTATCTAGTTGTTTGGTGCTCGTTGGAAAAGAACTCGTTGTGTCCCGTGGAGTCGTTCGCGCGATCCACTTGAGGATTGTCCGATCGTCTAAATCTGTTAGAATGAACTTTGCTCGCGTGAAGAATGAATGCGCATAGTGTGCCGTATCCGTGTCTTACGGATCTCTAGACTTACGTTTTTCTTACCTGGATTATGTCACGACGCCGACTCCCTTGAGCGACGCCTCGCGGCGTCGTTCGTCATTCAAATAAAAAATCTTTCGTACGAATCATGCCGATGTGTTATCGGGTCCTTGTAATTCCATTAGAGTACCTAAGGATCATTATTTGAAATCTTCGAAATGTTATTCGACTACACAGGCCAACGAAAAAAGTTGACCAGTGAAATTAACGTGAATCGTGGGTCTGCTAACTACGGATGCAGCTCCGAAAAGCACTCACCCGTTTTCGCTTGCAACATTTTTCTCTAAAACCAACATTTTCGAAGATACAGAATAGAAACAGGTAAAACTGTGAGGAAAGCTTCGAAGTGAATGAGGGCTCGGTCGTAAAAAATCTTCTGTGGATTTTCTCTTTGAGCTTTTCCTGAAAAATTTAATCTAACCGGAGGTGAGTGCTTTTCGGAATTCCATCCATAACTATCGAATGGTAAATAATTCGTAGAATGAACTTTCAAATTTCATCGGTGAATATATTGTGTCGATGAGGCGCCGGGTTGACAAATTACACCGGGTGGCAAACGTGTGGCACGAAACGATGTCTCATTTCACGATGGCCTCCAATTACGCGCGTGGCACCGACCTGCCACGAGTACACAATCGAGTTACACGGGAATTGCGCATGAGACGCTTCCCGAACGAAAGTGAGTACGGATAATGTGGAGTGCGGAGAGCGCGGACTTCGTAATAAACGAAAGGGAAACTGCACAGCTGTCGTTCGGGGCGGTACAGGCGTGGAGGGAAAAAATAAAACCGTTCTTTAATAACACGCGAGGATGGAGGGCCCTTCGTGCTCGAGAGATTACCGAAATTTGCATTCGGCCAGGTTAGTGCAAATGAAGCTATTAAAATTGCGCAACGTGTCCATTGAAAAAGAACGCAACAGAATTCGCGGTACTCTTGCTTACGAGTATTTACTTTCCAATTAACTTCGAACTTGCAAGTATGGCCACGAGAGTGATCGATCAGTTAAGGAATTTGCATAGGATAATTTATCACGGTCAATCAGAGAAGCGCGTAGAATTTATTATGGAAGTGAAGAGGGAATGTGCTTCTGTCACGAAAATGATGGATCGTACACGTAAAGTGCACGTAAAGTTTTCGGTGGGTCGAATTATCTAAATTTTGATTATTGATAATTCTGATTTTCAACTTTCACTTGCAATCGCTGAAGTACTACGGAGAGTTCATCGTACGAAAATTACTCTACTGGAATTTTCTCGATATCATTACTAGATACGAGCTCGAGTATTAATAAACAAACTTTTGCCCAAGAGCATTTCTAGAAATGCGATTAAAAAAATTCCAGACGGTCGCACATTCACTTCTCCTCGCTTGGAAAATGAAAGCAAGGAACGATGATTCGACGATTAAGAGGGCGTGGCGGAGATTATGCGAGCGTAAATTCCCGTCAGGCGACGAAAGCAAAAGGATCGCTTCTCGTTCTGCCATTCTTGCGAATTTACGAAGATGTTTACGCCGTGTAAGATCGTGCCGCAGAAGATCCGTTCGCCAAAGAAGCTGATCCGTTCCGCCCACTCGCGAAGAACTGCTCGCTTTCTATCACCGTCACCGGAAGTGATAGGCACGGATCAGCCGATTCCACTTCCTTCCTTCCAAAGCAGCTGGCAGCACCGAAAACTTCGTAGCAGGGAAGAAAATCAAATACTTCGCGATACTTACTTGTGTGGATTTTTGTAAAATTGTAAAACGTAAGTGAATGTGCACGGTATGTCGGAAAAATAACGGAAAGTTTTAAATTTGGCAAAGACCGTCGACGTCGTAGCTTGAAGCAAAGTGTATAGTTGTCAGGAGTGGTGTGATCGGGCACTGTGTTACGGGCAAGAGAGAATAAAAATAATCTATCCTTGAAAGCGTAGGGAATAAATGGACCGTTTATTTTGAAAGTGGTGTAAGTCCATTCAAAAAAAAAAATTAACTAGTTGTAAATATAAAGTTTACACTAAATTAATCACAAATTATGTGATATCTCATTTTTCTTAAAAAATGGACTTACATCACTTTCAAAATAAACGGTCCAAATATAAAATAAACTTGAAAACATAATAAGAAATATAATTATATACATTGTGCAAAAACATAGACATTCCATACCGTGCCCGGTCATTTTACAAAATGTGCACGTTAAACACATTGCCCCTCACATATACATTGTTCCAAGTTACGATGTTGGCGGTCTTTGGTAAATTTGAAAAGTTCCGTTATTTTTCCGACATATGCGTAGAATCGCCATTTTGCGGTTTAAGTGCGGTACGGAAGTTTTCACTGGGGCGTCGGGTAAACCGGAGCGATTGGATTCACTGGATTCGCGCGTGAGATAACGAATAAATGATTGTTCGAGGTAGAGCAACCGCTAAGCCACCTACGGCACCAATAGATAAATCCCGACTGGTACCAGCCCCTCGCCATATTGGCAACCGTGGCTCGCGCTACTTTCACCGTCCGGCGGAACCGGAAATTCTAATACGGCGAGCGGTACTCGATCAATGTGGAAAATCGATGCTCCGCTATTGGAAAGATCGACATAAGTGCACATCGATTTGCACCGATCACTGGGTAGCAACCGTGTCACTCGTAGAAATGTTGCAACTCGAACTGGAAAATCCTGACGTCTTTAACGCATGCGTGGACCGTTATCCAACGATCGAAACAAAAAAAGGAAGAGAAAAGAAAACAGGAGCAACCTCTTCGGGAGAAAAGCTCGCAACGCAACAAGAACAACTCACAGATCGCAGGAAAATATCTTTTATTACAAAAGTCGTAACCAAATCGAGCGGCCCGAATTTCACACATCGGAGCCAGCTAATACAAAATGAATACAATAGAAAATAATCGCAAACAAAAACTCAACTTGCCGGCTTTCGCCGACCTCGTCCCTAAGGATCGCGAAGCGTATTTACAGGTGAGACAAACTGGGCAGACGGGAGGACTGTACGAAGAAACGGCGAAGACAACACGTAAGAAGAAGAAGGAGAAGAAGAGAAGAAGCAGCAAGAAGCACAGAGGAAAATTAAAAAGGTTCGAAGTAAGAAGTATCGCGAGCTCGAGAAGAAGGATTCACGAAGTGGAACGAGGAAAAGGAGAGAGGTAGAAGAAAACAAAACGACCGAAGGAAGGTAAAGTGCCAAGCTGAAGGAAGCTCGCGGAAGGAAGAATGAAGAAGAAACGCGAAAATAAAGCAAGTGACGTCACTCAGTGATGCCCAGCCGTGTAATCTGCCTGAGAGGGTTGGAAGTGTTCTCCACCCCCGTCGGCGTAACCCCCGTGACCTTGGCTCGAGTCGACCGTGCTGTAGCTGCTGTATTGGCTGCTTCCGTAACCGGAATGATCGTCACCGTCTCCGCCGCCTCCGCCACCGCCTCCGGAGAATCCCTCGGAGTGGCTCTCGGATGGGTAAGCAATGGGATGGGGCACTGGATAGAATATCGGCTTGGGCACTGGGACCGGTTGCGGCACGGGCACTGGCTGAGGCACCGGCACAGGCTTCGACACGATCAGGGGTATCTGCTGCGTCAGCTCCACCGGGACCGGCTTCCGCACCTCCACCGCCTGGGTCACTGGGACTTTCACTATCTGCGGAACTGGAACCGCTATAGGATGGTTCACCGGGACTGGAATCGGTATGCCATGTGGTATCTGCGAAAACACGCCCCACCAAAGAGAGATGAGATCGAGGGTGTGTACGTGTGTTCGGGTGTGTTTGAATGTGTCGGATGATCGAGGGGAGATCGAGTTCGCTTCCCGATGGGGAGCCGAACGTCAGGGATCGGGTCTCGCGGCTTCGAGGTGAAAAGGTGCGGTCGGGGCGGCTTGGATGCTTGGTCGCGGTGAGAGTGTACTCGCGATGAGAGGTGGACAGGGGCTGATGAACGAGGAAAGGACATTTTTTGTGGCATTCAAGCTGCGATATCGGTTAATCGCGGCAATTAATTCCACGTTAGGCAGGATTTGTATAAGTGAAGAATCTCTGGGTAAACTTAGGATCGAAGAATTGACCCTTTTTCGTTTGGCTCTGCCCTTTGAAGGATTGTGGCAAATGCTGCAAAGGCTACAATGCGTAGAATGTTTTCTCAAAAGTTAGTTAATATATATAAATATTGTCTCACCTTAACTGGATAGGGCATAGGAACCTTGATGGCTACGGTCTTGGTGACCTTGATGATCTTGGTGGGTACCTCGTTGAGATGTACCGATTGCGAGATGAGCTTGGGATGCCCCGAGAACCCATGGCCTGAGAAACCATGCCCCGAGAAACCACTGCCCGAGAGACCATGGCCGTCGTAGGAGGAGAAATGCGAGGCACTCGCGACGACAACGGCTGCCGTCAATAAAAACTGCAAAGGTATAATCGTGCGATGAGAGTTTAACGAACCTCACTGGAATCGCTGGTCAGCGGAGCATGGCCCCTTATTACGATCATTTGGTTACGATTAATCACTCGTTAGTCCGCGCGGGTAAGAGAAAAACCTGCGCATTTTTCATTTTGCCGATCGTTAACACGAATACGGAAACGCGAAATACAAATTTTCTCTTCTCAATTGAATTTTCGATTTACCGAAGGAATTCCAACGAGTTTCGCAAAATCAAGTAGCATCGATTGTTTTACATTACAAATTTCACCAATTATTGTTATGTTTTTGTTGTGATAATTTCTTTACATAATCTTCGGTAAAGCACACATTTTTTCGATCGTACTTTTCCTCCCAAAGTTAAACTTTCCAGGTCCACGTAAAAACAATCCAGAAAATAAATTCAAGGCCATTTCTCCGAGCTCGTCAATCGTTATCACTGATCTTGTTGTTAAAAAATCAACATTTACAGTCCTTCAAATAGATTCACATTCGGCGGTCGCGTAAGTCGTTTTTACGAGAATTCGATTCCTTTTTCCTTTGTTAATTTCACTTTTCGATCCGACGTTTTTTTCGAAACTGTGATACTCGACGCGTTTGCCAACGCGAGGGATAAACTTACAAATCTCAACATGATCACCTCGGCACTCGGTAGAGGAGATATAGTAGTTACCAATGAGACGAACCACACTGACAATTGCAGAACGTCTAGTCGCTTATATACGAAGACCTTCACCGTCGTCGGTTCACGAAGAAAGCACTCTCTTTCCGACTGGCTTGCATTCGCCAATCTCGTCTCCATCTTCTCCCCTTTTTGTGTCCTTCCTTTTTTCCATCGTCCTCCAGCGCCTATTCAAGTTCGATGACCGGCGCAACGCTCGATCGATCGAAAGAATCCGGAGTAAGAGGTTCGGCGATTTGAATCGAGGTGGGGAACTTTTTTTCGGCGATACGCCCCTGCGATATCTCGTCTTTAGACGCCGGATGAATATCATTTTGCTCGTGTTTAAAATAATCAAAATATTTCGCTCCTGAATCCTCCAAATAATCCAAATTTCTTTCGCGAAATTAAGCAGGATATACTTTTCGTGGCTTTTCAATTGTGGCAGAAATATTTTTCGTTCCTCGAGAATATTTCAAAAGGCATTTTTCTCAATTCCAAGGGACGAAGGAACGAATGTAAGATCCTGTTAATTCTTTTGGAGCTTAAAATTAACGGTCGATCAACAGCCTTCGCGTTGCATTCAAGTCTCTGAACAGAGACACGTCGTACATTCAATTATTGAATGAAAACAGAAACAAGCAGAAGGAGAAAAAAAATCTCGGTGGGCGACAAAAAAGTAAAAGTGCAACGAATGTTCGGTGGGCCAGGGCACAAAGCCCGTGGAGTTTATTCAGTCTACCTTGATTTATCGTCTCTCGCCATTTTTCAAAACGCCGTGATAGACGTCGCCGGCTATTTTGCAAAATTCTTTCAGTGTCTTTCGAATCGCATGACCAGCCTCACCGATTGCGTCACCTCGAAGAGCATTGAATATTTGTAAACGACGACACCTCACGGGCCACGACCTGTGTCCGAGCATGTCGAATGACAAAAGGAGAAGGTGAAACTCTCGGATGCAGGAGGGCAAGAGGATTCTCGTCGCGTAGCAAAGAGGATCACAATGCATCGTCCTACAATCGAGTCTACATCCTCGAGCATTCGTAACACTTTCACTTCTGTATCTTTTCCGTCGAATTCACCGAGGCGACGACATTCTAAAGAACCGCAAAGGAACCTATTTCGCGCGTGAAAATAAAACAAGTGTCGCGCAATTTTGTTCGGGGCAAATCTCTTAGTGACGTGAAAATTGTCTATAGGATCGATGCTTTCGATCCGGATAATGTACATGAAGTCGAGATATATGTAACACGCATTTGCAGCAAAATTTCCTCGTTGGATAACTCGCTGCTGTCGAGCACCCGGTGGAAGAGGAAGTTTTCCGACAGGAAGCAGCGAGTACCTTTCCACGTCGCTTAACTCCAACTTCCGGTTATAAGTACGCGGTGAGAGCAGAATGGACACTCGGAGTAGAGGCGAACGCTCGTGTGAGACGAGTCACGTAGGATCGGAGGTGGGTAACGGTGAAAGGACTACCGCCTGGATGGCCCGAAAGAATTGCCAAAGTAAAAGGCGGGATCTGGATCATCGGAACTGCTTCCACCTTCGCCTCGCGTCAGCATCAGCCTAGACGGAGTAGGAGAAAGAAATGTTTTTTCGATGCTACCGAGTCGGATTTACAAATATTTTCCAATTTCGATTGAACTTGAATTTTCTGCACGATTTAATTTCCCCCCGACGGCAAAAATTTTATCCCTCGAAATTCATCGTCGGGGAGTGAAATTATGGCTTATTACAGAACCGCTGGAAAGGCAACGGACGACAGATTTTAATTTATCTGTAGACGGTTGCGAGAGGTAAAGTGCGTGGATGGCAAAAACCGGTTCGGCACAAAAGCAAAAGTAAAATCATTATTTGCCCGGCCCTCTTTCTCCTCTCACTTTCGCTGAGAGTTATTAAACCCACGCCGAATTGATCGGCAATTAAATTCTCACGTCGAGTAGGCGGACATAGTTGAGGAAAGTTGAGATCATTTTTCGAAACTACGAGAGAAAATTCGATCGAAGATATTTTCGCGAAGTCGACGTTCAAATGTTCGAAGTGGGAAAGGAAAAAAAAAGTTTAGAGGTCAAACTAAAAACTAAGAGAACGTACTTTTTCCATCTAGAATTGGTGCGCGGGTTCGGAAAATTTGGTAATTTAATATCTTTCGAGGATCAAGGGCTGCTTCACTTTCAACGGAGGCAGCGAACGGTAACAGAGTAAGGTGATCACGGTAAAAAGAGAATTTTCTCAACTTCGCAGGAGAAAGGCACAAAATTGCAAAAGGCACAACACGAGAGGATACTATCGCGGAAGGTGGCGCGTAGCGCGAGGAACCGCCCTCGACTGTTACTCCGATCCAGGAAGTAAGCGTCTTGCATGACGATTTATCTCGGGGATAGGGAAATGTAAACGCCGGACAAAATTTTGCTAGATAGTTGCTTGCGAGTCCCGGATATTTCACCTGGGTGGAAGATGGGAATTATAGATGAATGATAAGTATGTATTTCGTGCCCACGCGCAGAAAGATGCTCCCAGAGATAGGAAGATGATATGTTAACGTTTCGAAAGTTACACGAGTCGGAGAAGATCAATGAGAATTCAACAACTTAATTGAAGATTTATAAGTTTGTTTGCTCAAGAGACGAAATGAATTATCTCGAACTGTTCGTCAATATTGAAATTTTGTAGGTACCCGAAGTAGGACGAGTGCTCGGTCAAGCCTTGAAATCATATCCGCGAATATTTATCACACAGTGTGCAGGCTGTCCCGACCACGAAGGCAAGCATTTGCGGTCTTCATCTTGCTCTCACCAAAACCGCAGAAACTATTTACTCCTTATACGGTAAAACTCTCGTATGCCGTTTAACAGAAGCTTTCTAGTAATGTTTTCTTCGCACTTGGAATAATTCCGCTCATCAACGCTGCGCCGATGAATTTTTTAAATGCCCTTCTCGTTAAAAGAAAGTACAATAACGAAATTCTCATGCAGTCCTATAGAACAGGTCTGGCCAAGACGCTGCCCGCCTAGCGATTTTGTGTTTCTTTTGTCGAAAATTAAAACTTTTGTCGAATAAATTATCATTTTTCGAAATGATAAAAGAATATCTGATTAATTAAGACTCGAGAGTTAATTATATGGAATCATAGTATAACAATAAAGTTTTATTCATTTTATATTTGCATTCTTTACAAGCATGTTTACCTAAAGTACGAGCCGCTGTAACGTTACGCGTGATCAAAGTGGCCCGTGAAACCATTTGGGTTGACCAGGCCTGCTACAGAAGCTCCTGTGAGTAGACAAGCCTTACACCAGCCTGTATGCAGAAAAGCATACTCACAGGGCTCCGATGTTCTCCAAGTTTCAAAGTTTCACCAGTTCCCTAACAGATAGCGCCACCATTGCCATTTTATTTTCCCACTTACCAGGTCGCGTTCAGTCAGCGAGGGGCATCGCGTGCGTGCAAACGTACGTTCTCGTAATAATTGGGAGCAAGGAAGAACGAGGCGTCTAATTTCCACCAACCTCGGCTACCATTTAAGGGGCCAACCTGGAAAATTGGGATCGTCCACGAGATTGGTCTCACCAATTTGAGAACTCAATTAGCGACCTTGCCTCGTTAAGGCACACATAGGAAGCAAAGGTCGTGAATTATGCAATTCACATAACACTCCGAATTTTATGTTCCATCGCTTATCGCCCCAGGACAGGTGCAATTCATTAAGAATGCGATCCGAGAAAGTCCCATTTTTCTTTTTTAAAATTCGCGAGGCTGCCAGGACACGTTCTAAATATCACGAATCTCTCAGGAGGTGGGGAGTTGAAGTCAAGGTTGAGCGTTTTCGCGTGCAAGTGTCACGTCTCTCTATGAAGCGAGAGAAAAATTGTTACTGGTAGGTCCCCGCGTCGATCTTGAGCAACGATCCTTTGGGATTCAGGGAGCGGACCAAAGGACATGTCGAAAGACCGCGTTGAAAAGGGTCATTTGAAACTTCCTCACGATTCCAGAATTTGCTTTTTACTCTTGACGCGTCAAACGTGCTACGGTAAGATGAAAAATCGAAGGCTGTCTTAGACGATGATTTCTCAGAGAATTCTCTTTCGAAATCTCTGAGAGACGGCCGATTCGTAAGCCGAACAAAAATTGGGACCCCTGGGAAAATTATGCAAGAACTCAAATTGCAATTTGTAGGTGCGCGCGTTACAAATTTATCTCTCACCTCAGCTCGCCGCCTCGCGTGCAAAGAGGCACTTGCGAATGGTAATAAAATAAAAAATACAAGAAAAAACGCAAGGTGGGAAGCCTCGTGCAAGAACGCGAGAGCACATCCGACTCGGGTGACTTATTGTCGCCTTTAGAATGTGAAAGGAATTAAAAATCGATGATAGGCGTCGAAAAATACCTTCGCTTTTACCGATGCTCTCGCGTGCCTTGCCTTGCCACATCAATTCTTAAGCACGAGAAAAAAAGGGAAAAAACATTCGTAAATCTTGACCCCACTTGTTCACGAATACTTTACACTTCCCTCCCGTCTACGTGCATTCACAATCGACAAGGGCTACGGTCTGGAGAAAAACATCTTCGTGAAATTACGCATCGTATTATGCAAAAAGATCACCGTCATGAATGATTTTAATTTTCTATTGCCTCCTTCGGTGGAAATATTATCTTTTCCACCCCTCTTCCGGATAAAATCTGATCATATCCTCTTTCCACGCGATTGATGACACACGGTTCCTGGTGGATAAATATCCTAAACCTAATCTGATAATATTCTATCATCGAGTTCTTAATATCGTGAATTCTCACCGCGGAATTAATTATTCCCTCAGTTTTTTGGGAACGGTGCCACGCGTATTTCATCACTCCACAATCCATCCACATATCCTCCCTCATCAGTGGCACTAGGCAAGATGCACGTTGCAAAAGAGGCGTTTCACTTCGAAAAAGTCAATGGTACGAAATAATAATCAATTTATAAGCGACAGCCTTGTCGATCGACATTTAAACGCACTCTTCGGATGTCGCTCGAAACAAGCTTTCATTAAGAGATTGAAATTGATGACCCTATTGCTCTCCCTCTCTCTCTCTCTCTCTCTCTCTCACGAAAATCGAAACAAATACATTACTCGTTTCACAATGTACTCGAAGGAAAAATTGGCATTGGCAAAAATAGAATAAGTCGTAGAGTGACGATCAATTTAAAAAGAAAAAAAAAAAGAACCAGTAAAGTGTAAAAACAAAAAAATTACAATACACCGGTGGGAATAGTTGAGAATCGAAATAATTTACAATCTACATGCAATTGAACCATCTCGCCCGAAATTATTCCAATGTTACGACGCGGATAAATGTTTTCACAGCCAGATCTCATCAATAAATTTCACTAAGATCACAACGCAATACTTTCTCGTGGCCAGAGTGAGACTTGGTTAATCACCCCAGGTAACTCCCATTAAGAGGTACACGAAAATACAATCGATAACTCGCCTAACCAACGGGAGTGATGCACTTATCTTAGGACGGCACATCTTACCGCTCATTACCCTCGTTTCTCTCAACCAGGAACCGAGTGTCGTTAATCGTGTGAAATGAAGAAGAAAGGAGAGACAAATCGAAGTGACCCCTTAGAAAGTGGAGCACTCCTTATCTCCCGTTGACCACCGAATATCATCAATCGTGTGAAATAAAGAAGAATGGAGAGACAAATCGAAGTGACCCCTTAGAAAGTGGAGCGCTCCTTATCTCCCATTGACCACAAGACTTTCCTCGCGGTCCATTAAAATCCTTTACGAAAATCCCTCATTATCCCTCTAAAAGCTTCCGCATGATCCGGAGTAAAAAGTAAGAAGAGTACAAGACACTACAAATGGTCCAGGAAGATGAGGAGGTCGGATGAGCGAAGCTGAAGAGAGACAAGGAGAAGAGCAGGGGGAGGTGAGAGAGAGAGAGAGGAGCAAAAACGTCTTGGATTTGCATAAATCATCTCTTCGTTTTTTCGAATTCCACGGATGTGTAGAATCCTCCTCACGGGACCACCACACTCGCGGTGTAGGAAGAATAAGGTCGTAGTGCGAGCACACCTACTCACACTTATTCACACCTACTCACACTTGCTCACACTCCAGTGGCCACATGAATGAATACTCCTCACTTACCATCACACTCTCCTCTATTCAGGGAACTTTTTGGGCACGGACGCCCTCCCAAGTCTCATGGCGGCGGCGGCGGCGGCGTCCGGGGGAGTCAATTAAAAAATCTAGTTCTGCCAATGCCACCCGATTGCGAAATCGGTTGGAGGGAGCATCGTCCGTGTATAAAAGGTCGAAATATCTTCAGGCAGATGCTCAACTCCTCACCAAACCATCATACGGATAACATGAAGCTACTCCTGCTTACTGCGGTAAGGCCTCAGCTTCTCCGTACCCTCGAGTGGTGCTTTTTTCTTTCCCCAATAATAGAAAGTGAACGATTTCGTGAAATTAAAGAATTAGAGAAAACCAGGGGTGTTAGAATTTGAAAGGGTGAAAACTATAGTTCGTGGATGTTCCGAGTGCGTAGAAACAAAGTCGCGACGTTGCGACGATAATTTGTTTATTGACGTTTTAACGAGGGTGTCAAGGGTAAAGGAAGATAACAGCGATCGTTAAATCTCCCAGGGATTCTAACGGTAAAAAAGAAATCGATCCAAACATCCTCGGATAAAATGAGATTGTCAAGCGCGCGCACGATCGATTCCAGCCATGCGTCGAACGGACAACAAATTTTTGCATAAAATTGCTTATTAAAATGCATTGGCCCCGGATACCAATTTCGTAATCTCATCGCCGTCTGCTTCTTCGAACCAAAATTACGTCACGATGATAAATAAAGATGACTCTCAGCGGGATGTCAGAGCAGAAGTTGTCGGGTTCTCGAGCTCCTTATTGCTTCTCGGATTACAGAATAAATTTGTTGGCATCCTCTATACAGTCAGACGAGTTAATATTTTTTCTAATCTTCTTCAATCGGCAAAAAAAAATTCGTGAATACAAGTCTATTTGATGCATTACCGCCCCAGTTTTTCCTTGGTCTCCCAGTCAGTTCGATTGACAATTATCGTTAATTTTATCACAATTTTTAATACAACAGCTTTGCGTGGCTGCGGCCGTCGCTGAAGTTCTCCCCGGTGACCCACGTTACGGCACCGACTATCGTCAACATCATCATCATCAACAACACGAGCATCACGCGCAGGACAATGAAATTCAAGTGTCCAAATCTGTGGGAGGATACGTTGGCTCCTACAACATTCCTGACAATTCCATTCACGCACCGCAGACCAGGTACGGGCCACCCGGATACCAACCCAGCGAACCAATCAATAACATCTACCTGCCACCAAACTCGGAAACAAAGAATGTGCCAGTCGTCAAGATACCCACCTCAGTTTACGGAGGTCCGGTTCAGGTAACAAACGGTTTTCTAAAGAGAAAATACATTGGGGTAGATCCATGGAGGTTTGTTTACGCATTGTCTCACTCGTGTTTCAGCAACCAACCGAGGAGCACGGATCAGTTGTCGCTCCAGCCGTCGAAGACGTGAAGAGGACATCTCCACCCAACGCATCCAACGGAGTTCCTCAGGTGCCGTCCACATCTTACGGTACTCCAGTGACCAACATTAAGGTGAGTGTCTGCGAGATTTAATAAAATTGTGAATACGATCTTGGTTGCTTGATTATTCTTGATTCATTATTTTTCAAATTTAATTCCAGACCAACGTGCGTCAAGGCGTGACGGGCGACTACACCGCACCACACGTCGATGCTCCAGTCACTTCCTATGGAACCCCCGTGGTCGCCGATCTTAAGGTAAGTTATTGATCATTTGAAAGTTGACCTAAAGAAGTTACGACTGCATTGTTGCTTATTCGCCATTCGTACGTGGGATCGATTATTTAACCCATTCACTGCCAAGGACGAGTATACTCGTCTTTGGCAGGGTGTTATGCATTGCCAAGACGAGTTTACTCGTCCTTCTTTAAAAATGTTATAACATACAGGCTTTTACCAAGAAATAACATAACTTTGGTAAACAATACCACTTAAAATACAAGTGGCAATGGGAGTAACTTCATGTAATATAGGCTTGGCAGCGAATGGGTTAAGGAAACAAAATATTGGAGTAATAGAAGGAGGATCGTTCGTGTGCTGATCGATCGATAATTCCCATTAACTCGAGCCCTCATTACCCAGACAATCGTCAAAGTGATATCCACTGCTCACGGGCTACACGCCCATCATTATTTCCATGCTGGCATACGTGCATTCTCACTGGCCAGCACTTACGGAACTACCGCCATTCGATCGAGCGTTGAAAGTCCCGAGTCGATGTAACGAGATCTTACGTAAGGGAAAAAACTTGTGCTCCCACGAGTGTCTGGTAGCGGCTACCAGTTCCGATCGTTTCCCGGAAACAGTTGGTTCCGGCCTGTAGAATAAGGCAGGCGTCCCATATAAATCATCGGTCAAGAATTCCGATAAATATTTGAAGGTTTCGAAAATTTCCACAGACCGTGCACCATGAGACCCGTGTCCAGAAACCATTAGCACCAGAAGTGAAGACAGTTCCGGAACACGTGCACGTAGAGCAAACCAAGACTGTCCACAAGCCCGAGGTCATTGCCGTTCCCCAGTCGACGATTTCCCAAGGTGAGAATATTATTATTATACTATTTCATTATCGACGATTTCAGAACTTTGTGTTAATTTAGGCAAACGCACGGAAAGTGTTTTCGTAGGGACGCAAACGCACCGAGTTGCGCAAGAGTGAGAGTATTAGTTACGCGTATGGCTGGCGCGACGGAAAAATTAGTCTCCCGCTTTCAAATGTTCCCGCAAATATTAGGAAGGCTTAATTTATGCCGGGCCGACGACGACGACAGGCAAGAGAAGATAACGCGGATGAGTAGACGGCCGTAGTACGAAAAAAGAGGTTCTTGATACATTCCGCAAGGTCGTTCGACGGCTCACGACTCGCATCTCGAATTCGTGCGATTCTCGTGAGTGGGGAAAAGTACGCTTTCACTAGTTGTAGGAGAAAAAAGAAAAAACGCGTCCCTTACTCGAACGTTAGAATTTTCGTCGAAGTCCATCCGAAGTTTGTGGACCATGCCAAGGTTCCAAAAAAGAAATCGTTTTTCATTCGAGTTTGTACCTTTTTTCTCGTAACTCAAACGCTGGAAGTTGGGTTCAGCGTCAAAACAAAATTCCTCCCTATGTTTTGATAAGAAGATTCCTTTTCCATTCGTATACAGTAAAACCTGTTTTTGTGCGGGGGATAGGGACCGCATAAAAGAAATCGCATACAAAAAAAATATCGCGTAAATTCATAAGGTTTTCGTTTGCAGCACATTTTAAAAAAACTTTTTTTATGCGGTAAATGGAAAAATCGCACATAAAAAATCGCATAAAAGAAAACCGCACAAAAAAGGACCGCATAAAAACAGGTCTTACTGTACATATAATTGCGTGTTGTGACTCGTATATTAGAATTTCCTTCGAAGTCAAAACAAAATTCTTTCCCAACATCTCAACAAGAAGATTCCCGTTCCAGAAAGATGAATTAATTTGTCCTTTTCAGTGACTCATCATCAAACATCTGGAGTGCGCACTATTCCCTCGAGCTCGGCCTACGACGGCATCTCCGCTAGCCTGTTCGACTCGAACGTTGCATCCACTGATTTCGGTAGCTACAGCAGCGGCCTGCGCGCCGGTGACTTCTCGGGACTCTCAAGCTTCGACACCTCCTCCTACGCCAGTGGAATTCCCTCCGTCAGTGTCCACTCATCCTATCCGAACTACGCTACCAACTACCACCAAGTGAACTCCTACACTTCTCAGATTCCATTGAAAACCGTGGACCACCACGTGCACGTTCCAGTATCTCAACCCTTCCCAGTTGAATTCCAAAGAGAAATCTCCTACCCAGTTCCAGTACCGCAACCCGTGGATGTTCCAAAACCTTACTACTACAGAGTGCCCCAGCATGTCCACGTGTCACGTCCATCAGCTCCAATAGTCCAATACGTTCGTACCAGCATACCATCGATTCCATCGGTCGCTCACGAATCAATTGAAAATCAGAGAGGAAATCCCGTCAGTGACTTCTTCGGTACCAACTTCCCTAACTTCCAGTTTCCAGCGTTACCCTCCTTCCCGCAAGTTCCAGTCTTGAGCGACTTCTTCAACCCCACTCCCGCTCCAGCCGTAACACCAGCACCAGTCCAGAAATCATACCCCGTCCACGTGGACAAGGAATCCGTGCAGGTGGAGAACGTTGAGCTGAGGAAGACGCCAGTGGTCGTGAAGGTTGCACCCACCCATGCTCCCAAGCACGTGAAGGAATACGTCCAACCGACCGATTCCAACGGCGGATACATCTACTAGGATTTGGAATCACAGTTTCTAATCGTAATTGTCGCGAGCTTTCAAAACGGTGGAACGACGCACGCTTACGGTGCCGAGTAATCGTCGAAATTATTGAAGAAGAGGTAGCATAAAGGACTTCGTGAACGAGGTCTCGATAAGTCGTCGTGAATTATCGTTCGCCTCGTGAGATGAGCGAAAGTCGTGCGTTTCGAAGGATAGCCTGTTACTCTCCGGCTATTACTTCGTGTATGAATTAACGTGAATTAATCAAAGTTAATGTCACGGGTCGCAAGAAGAGTCGCAGGCTAATTCCTTCATGATGTAGCGCTTCTCTTCGATATCTTCGACAAAGGATGCGCATCGACGCGTGAACCATGTACCTTCACTCTTCTCTTTTACACAGAAATAAATGTAATTTTTTTAACGAATCGTTGGAAGTATTGGAACGTACGAGACTCTGATATTCTTTCGCGAGGACTCTCGAATAACGCATTAATCGATGGTAGAAATATTTTAAGTAAATAAAACTCTTTTATTACAAACATTGTCGACGCCAATTCCAAAGATCCGCCGATTGTATCAAATGTGCTCGCAACACTCCGGTGCTTAATATAATCAACGCTTCGTTGGAGGAATATTTCGTTCTTTCTACTCTCTTGTTATTTTTCTCGTCGAAGTGTCCGTACGACGTGGCCGAAACACTTTGCACGACAAATCGGAAAAAAGCTGGAGCGAGACATCTGTGACGTTCCTCGAATTACCACAGACGACACTTATTTCCTGGATTCATGTTGGAGCCCACTGGACACTGCCAGGCCGAGCTGAATTCCTTGGAATTCTTGATAGCAGCTCGTAATCTTACGTGTGCTGGACAGTGAGTATCCTGAAGCATCCATTTCAATGTTGATGCAGTGTAGGACTCGCACCAAGTCTATGATCAATTAAGTTTCCGTGTTAGCGTTTAGTAAATAGCAAAGATGTATTTATAGAAAAGAGTTACTTAAAAAAATCAATTGAGCGATTCGACAAAGGAATCGATCGTTAGACTAT
Source organism: Tiphia femorata (assembly GCA_944319695.1). Classification (NCBI taxonomy): domain Eukaryota; kingdom Metazoa; phylum Arthropoda; class Insecta; order Hymenoptera; family Tiphiidae; genus Tiphia; species Tiphia femorata. The sequence continues at coordinate 13,204,748 of OX090902.1, forward strand.
CAATTTCAGCTATACGGCAAACAAGAACGGACGAACAGTAAGAAATGCGACCATTTCTACGTATACCCTGATCGTCCCACACGAAGAAAAACCCAAGAAGTCGCCCACGCTACTTTGTACTCATTGATGTGCAAATGACGTGGGTTACGAGACAAACCTTTAAGAATCGGTAGGTGGTTCATACATACGTGCCCGAAGCTCAAAAAAAGGAGCTGCTCGTGCGTCAGGTGCGTGAATCCCGGAAGAAAAGGCTCTCGATCGTGCCTGGCCTTCCATCTTTCGTAAGCCAATACGGCCTCCCTCAGACCTCCATTGTCCGCTATGTTCTCGCCCAAGGTCAACTCACCATCGATGTAATCGTCCACCTGTTTCAAGGACGCGAACGATTAGCGTAAGTGGATCCATCGCCGCTGATCTCCTTTCATTCTTATTCACGATCGATCGTAAGAGGATTTTTTTGTCTGACTAATCTCTTTCTTTTCGCAGGGGATGACGAAAGCTCACCTCGTCCTCGTAGTAGGTGTTGTAATGATCGATGAAGCATTGAGTTCTATCCGTGTATTCCGAGATGGTCTGTTTAGTCCACCATTGCCTCAAGTATCCATCGCTGTCGTATTGTCTACCATTGTTGTCGAATCCGTGTGTCAGTTCGTGACCGAGCACACTACCGAGTGCGCCGTAGTTCAGGGCCCTGGACAAGATACGATGGGGTAAGAATTTGTGAGAAATTATTTTCCGCGAAATTAATCGATCAACGTCGTAAATGATATACAGCCGACTTGTTTCCCTTACTCTAGGCCCAGGTTGTAGAAAGGAAATTGCATGATTCCAGCAGGAATGGCTGCATGCGTTAATAATCAGGCATTTTTTGATTATTCATTAATTTACGAACGTTTTTTAGAATATCCGCTAGCTTATATCTGTACGCTCATAAGAATAATTCATTGCTGATTTCTTCTACTTACTTATTTGATTAGCTTGGTACGTGTGGAATGCATTGACGTCCGTCGGATAGGTAGCCCAACTGTAAATAAATAAATAATAATAATAATCTCAACTTATAAACACTTATCAAAACACACGTGACTCAGCAAAGACTCACAAGAGCTGGTCATCGGTATTCATAAGGGGAAGCCACTCCCATTCGGCCTTCGTCATGGCCCGCAGAACTTGTACAACGTTTCCCAAGAAATGCTTGTTCGAGAGATCTATCTAAAAAAAATAGAATGACGTGAGATGAAAATTTCAAAGGTCGAAATATCAAGAATACTGATCGACGAATAATTTGTACATCTTCGTAATAGCGATCAAGTACTCCCTCCTCGAATATCCATGTGGGATAACCAATCACGGATGCCATTTTACGATTCTTCTCCAACGTCGCAGCTTTGGTTCTCTCATCCATCCAATCTGTGTCGAGCACCAAAGAAGCGAAGGACATCCTGATATCCTCCAACATTTCAAGAACCTTGGGTGCCTTCGTCTCGTGAAATGACGTATCGACGTACAGCCACGACACCGCCATACCTGGTAGGTGGAGTTGAATAAAATTAAACTACCAGTTTTTGTTGTCGCAAGTGTCATCTACCTGATTATTTATCTCAACATCTAACTGATTTATGTTTCATTTATTCCACATACCCATCAATTGATTCACCATCGACGCACACTCCAAAGACCTGGACTCTCCAACTTCTACGCTCATCAGCTTGTCGATGTAATCGGACCATGCTTTTCTGAGACGCTCCGAAGCGTGAGGTACAACCATGTCCACCACCACCCACCAAACGTACGTTTCTAAAATACGAAGGTAAAAGAATAATAGAATAGTAGATCTCGGTTTACAATTCGTCAAGGATTGCTAATGCAAAGTGCTCACCCAAGATTTCTTCTTCCGTTGTTGCCAGTACCAAAGCAATGGCCTTCGCGTACTCCAAATTGCCCACCACCAATTTGTCCTTTTTATCGAGGTCGAGCTTGACGATTCCCTCGGCTAACTCCTCTATAAACGGACGCCAAACCAGCGTGGGCACCAGCGATGAATTTATCTCGGTGACATACTGATCCGTCAATTTCTGAAGGTCATCCACTAGCATATAACTTTCATCGGTGATTGTCTCATCCGTCAGAGTCTCATTACTATCGGCCAGGGACAACTGGAGAAGACACGTTTCAATAAATCAAACAATCTAATCATCCAACAATCTACAGAATCTAATCCCCACTCATTGTCAGTCACTTGAAAGGGTAAGCGCAACATATCCATAACGCAACTCACGTCAACTTGAAACGAAATGTTACTTAAACGACGAAGCAAAAGCAGTCGCTAGCAAAACTAAGGTCTGATATTAGTCACGAATCTTGCAAATGGACGATGAAGAAATTCTCATGCAAGCCAATCGGGTTGCGTGACAGGGTGCACCGGAATGGATTACTCCGATGTGTAGAAAGAGCGTGGAGAGCTATTCTCATCGGGCATGCTTATTTCTTCGAAGAAAAAGACACGATTAGAGATACACTGGTATAGATGCATCGTAAAGAGGAACCACAATAGCGTCACGAGTCGCCGCATATAAGTTACTCTATATGTGGATTCTAAAGGTCTAGAGACATCAACGTTGACGGCTGCTATAGCTATGATGTACAGCTTCAAGAAGAAGCTTAGGAATTGCATTTAGTTTCCAAGTCAGACCCACTTACGTAAGAAAGTACACTGTTAAGATCGTAAAGGTCCTGAACTACGTCGGCCAATTCATCGTTGCTCGGGAAGGTATTCTCTTCGTCCAATTGACAGACATCTATCGAGCCGTTGTTGACCACTTCTCTGATTACCTCGGACATGTAAATCATATCGGCCATTTCCGGACCGTCCTTATCCACCTCAGGTTCCTCCTCCAATTTGCGCAGTCGAGATCGGATGGACTGCAGCCGCTTCTGCAGTTCTTTGTCGCTGTGAGAAATCTCTCTGTGGTTAAAAATCGATCATCATCGATTTTACCGATGGGTTCTACTTTACCTGAACAAGGGACTGTCCGTCTCTGGCATGTCTAGATACATGACGTTTAAACTTTTATTCCTGGGATCCTGCATGATGTCGACGCCGAAGAATACGTCTGTTCCGAGAATCTTCTTAACTCTGGCCATCTGTTGCACGTAATTTCCAGTCTTCTTGGTGAGCGCCGCAGGCACAGCCGGTATTTTCAATTCTTTCAGCAGGTCGAACAACGGCGCCAGTCCTAGATCGTCCATCGAGCCTGGAAGAGGAGATCGTACATTTGAACAATTTATTCTTCGCAAGTTAAGTTACAGGACAATTCCATTTTCGAATGTTCTAAAATTGAGAATTTGCAATTGTCCGATGCCGAACGTCATTCGATTTTCAGTAAGAAAATAACGAAGGTGAACGTACGCATGTCCAAGCAGCTGGCGAACAAAGTTTTCGTCTGCATTACGGCCCATGGAACTTCGTCACTTGTATGATTCCTTCTCAACAAATCTCTGATCCTCCTTGAAACGCGGCCGGTTCCTTCACTGAACCAGGAGTTCGTCAGGCGGGAATCGGGAATAGGATGTTCTTGAGGCCACTTCCCACAGCTATATCTAAACGAATGACGAGTAAGATCGATAAAGATGAATCCAAAAATGAGAATACTAATTTCAGGAAAGCAAGCCGCACTCACTGATAAAAGTCATCACAGGGGTTCACGGTAGGGTCCATCGACTCCTTGAGACTGGCAGCTGGAAAACGAAAGGTCACTTGAAAAGAACTGAACCTCCCGGGCTTGCAACTCCACCACCCGTGATCTCTCTCGATTCGTTCCACCCTTTTTTCCTATCTATCTCCCTTCTCTTTTTCAAAACACCGGTGCGCTGTCGCGCCAGGCAGCTTGCTCGATCGCCGCGATAGGTCGCGCGAAACTCACCTATCCGCACGCAATCCTCGGTCTCGCATATCAGCAGGAGGTTTCTAGATCTGGCGTCTGAAAAATAGCAGAAGGCATTTGAATCAGCGGCAACGAGAAAGACCGGAAAGGTCTCATTAAATATAGAATAATCACATAACCGCGCGCCCGCGTGCACTCTCCTTCGCGCGCAAGATTCTCTTTCACCTTCACCAACGACTCGTCTAGCTCTACCATCTCGTCCTCACTCGCTCTCGATTATCGTCCCATTGAAATGTGTAGCGGAGTGTAGAGCGAGAGACGTGCACAGTGCGTGGACGAGCACGCCGATGTACGGGGTGTGACGAAAGAAAGTGTCCGGTTCGAGGTGTACAGGTTACACAGGTGTCTCGTGGAACGAGTACCCGGAGTTGGACAAAGAGAAAACTCGATTAGATAATAGCCGGTACCAGGGCAACAAGGTCCGTTTCAAGAAACGCTCGGTACCTCGAGATGGTCACCGATAGTGTTCGTGATCAAGCACACCTTTCTTTCAGAAAGCTTTCGATATTCTTAACACTTATTGTTAGAAGCCTCTAGCCCCTCCTATTCCTGGTACCCGTTCGATTGGCTCATTGAGGAGACTTCGTCGCGTAGTTTGTCGGATGAAAAATTAATTCGGGCTCGCGGTAGCTCTATATGTCAGCAAACGCGGAAGGAATTACGTTTTGAAGGCTCCACCTCGTACACCTCGAACGAAACGATGCGTTTTTCTCCTTTGTTTTGCCTATCCTACGTTTCACCGTGCGAATGATGATACTCACAGAGAATAGCGAGCGCGATGACTATTATCAGTAAGGAAGCCACCAATAAAGACACGACAATCATCGTAAGCGTGGAAACTTGATTGCGCCTTTTCAAGCTAAAGTAAAGACAATAGTTTAAGTGATGGGCTCGTGCTGAACGTCCTCCCAGGACGAGCTGGAGGCAGTAAGGGTCGGTAAAAATGAGGCGGAGAGAGACAAGGGGGCGTTTTGACGTTGCTAATAAAGCGAGTTAATGAGGGAGTAACTACATGCGACGTCAATCAGACAGGAGGGCTTCACTTACTAAGCACGTCTGGTTCTTATCGGCACCAGATTCTTCTGACTGCCGACCGTGTATACCGACTGCACTTCATCCTCTGCAAGAGAAAGAGAATTAGAGAGTCGGTGAGCCGAGGTAGAGGCTCGTTAAAATCGACATGCGTCACTCTCGGGGATTGAAATTATTCCACCATTTCCCGAATCGAAGGCCCCTGAGAAATGTCTAAGCGAGCGCGCGGCTGATCTTACTTTTAGATGTCGGCAGGCGCATGCAGTTGATTTATATCGATACGCGTAGACTGGACATTACATTTAACCACGAGATTGTTTCGCGCGAAACGTTTATGCGGTTTAGAAAATTTCAAGAGTCATGATAGATGAAAAAATATTCTCAGGTCGCATCTGGATGAGGTAACCTATACTTCATAAAAGTTGGTACCTCGAACGATTAGTCGTGCGGCACCATGAAACTTCGCACCCCCCCCCCCCCCTCCCAACATAAAAAAAAAAACAAGAATTGCATAAAAAAATTCTACAGTTCTTGGATCGCATCCATATTCTCAGATCGCTACCGATCTCTAAAAATACTACAGTCACGAAAATTTTCGTACCCTAGTTCCTCCAGTTGTACCACAAGGTTCAGGACCAGAACCCTGAAGTCCGGAAGACAAAGAAGGAAGCGTATAAATATACTCACTGCGCTCGTTGTTCATGCTGAATGGCCCACTGACCGGATCGAACTGACGACACTGAACAACCTCGAGGGACAACCGGGTGTCCATACGTTCACATTTTCCTGGGCCGCCAGTGGTTCTCGCGGCCCGGACGATCCGTCGATTTTTATCGGTGCCATTACTTCGTTCATCCCCTCCTGCTAGGCTGGCCACTTTACTAACATTCGAGGGTTGATCACCACGGAATGATTACGTGACGTGTGAAACGTCGAGGAATGCGCGAGGAATATAAGTCGACGATTGAGAGATTTTTCTTGTGGTGGGTAATGATCGACGATGCACCTGTTGGATCGAGAATAATTTTTTTCCCAACGTACGTTCGCTATTAAGGGATGAAAATGGGGACGCGTGGAAGAGAAGGGTAGGAGTGACGTAACAAACCGCACATCCGCCTTATCGTGCAATCAAACCTTATTAATGTCTCCACCCTACTATACGAGACCTGACGTGAGGAATCGTTTGCGTGGTTTCACCCGCGGTGAACTTAGGCCGTTTCCGTTCGCCACTTTTGCGGGTAATTTTTCAGCCAGCGATTCAAGCCGTAGGAAAATGATTTGAGAATAGTTGCGTGGCGTGTGGCCTCGTTAGGGTGTCGATGGTATTTATTAGAGGGTCAAATCGAATTTTGCGGGTCGACCTCACTAACGAAGCTGACGTTCTTGAGGGTGGACGTTCGCGTGATATCGCAAAGAGTCCGATCTTATTTCTAGTCCGCGTGCCATTTTTAGCTCTCCTCAGACACGTAAAGTAGGCTTTTGACCAAGATCGCATCTCTAGTAAAAATAGAAAAAGACCAATTATTCATTACATCCCACTAATATACTGCTATATTTCAGGTGATTCGGAGAACCCTCGATTTTACGCCACTCAAATGAATAGATACGTATCTTGTCACATTGTAGACTTCATAAAATATCGAATCGGACAAATCACACCCCCTTTTCGAGGTGACGACCTACAGTAACGACATTACAGTGTCTGGGCTGTGCGCCAGCACCCTTCCAGGAAGTAATTACGAGCTGCACGTCACCGTCGGATTGTCGAGGCTACTGCGATCTAATCGCTCGCCATCGTGCAACGCGGACTCTTTTAATGAGGAAGGTACGCAGGAATGAGCTCGTCGTTGCTTACACATTAAGTCCCCGAAAAATTCAATTGGCACGTAAGAAACGACCCGCGTGTATTTTTTGACTATAGGCCAGAAAAGATTCTGAATGCGTGTGCAAGTGCTACGGCGCCCGGCAAAACACTGTCTATCGCGGAAAACACGCATTACAAGGAGAAAGTGTAGGCTTCGGGTACGCCAGCTCTACGTAAGGCTTACTCTCCATTATTCATGGGTGCATGGACAAATAGAGCATTTGCCAGCCAGGGAGTATCATTCTTTCCGACTCGTGAGAACTTTGTTGGGACCATTGGTAATAAGCTTAGTGGGGGGGTGGAATTTCGTTATAGAACGAAAGAAATTATTTGTATCTTTGATAATTAAAATCCAAATGGTAAATTGATTTTTTGGTCTACATTATTTAGAGCACGGAGAAATGCAACTCGAGGCACTTTTCTTATCGACGGTAAATTGACAGGTAAGAAAAGAATTAGGGTAAAAGAGGAACTATTGCAATTTTGTGAAAGCGTCTGCCATTACGCCACAAGCAAATAGACACGGCGCCGTTCCCGATAATAGAACAAGTGTCACGCTCATTTCGCGTTAAACTACGATCGTTTACTCCTATCGATCCTCTCATCGCAAATTGGAGAACGGAACTGTTACTATGAGAAAGGCCTGTCATAAATGGAAGCCGGAGGTTATGGAATCAATAGCGGGTGAAATCGATAGGTTCGAGTCGATGAATATTATTAATAATAAAGGGCGGTAGTAGAGAGCGTGCTCTCGATGCAACAATGTCAGAAATAGATTTCCAGCTGTTTGAACGGTTTAAATACTCGAGGAGTACTCCGAAAGAAATGAGACTAATATCGGGTAAAAAAAAAAGAAGCCCGAGGTAAGGTAAGCATGGCAGGTACTTTAAAAGGAGCAGCGCATGCCCAGTGGCGATATCCTGTCCATTAGAAATTCTCGAGAAAAATCCTTCCACCTTCTCGACGTGAGGCACCGAGCGAACACGAGCGCGAAGCCGAGGACTATTTATTACGATAATTAGAATTTACCTCGTGCTCTCCGATCGCTACGTGGAACTGGAAGCGCCGCCGGCCGAGATAATTCGCGTGCCACGAGCCGGCAATAATTTTTCTTCTCAATTTAATAGTGGCACACTTCACTCGCGCCATTCCCGAGTAGTCCAAGTAATTTTCAAAATAGCTCAGAATTCCCTTCTTAACGAGCACAAGACCTTCTAGGAATTTAAGTGCTCCTGATATCTGACTTCTCTGGACTTCTCGATGGACGTTCCAAGATTCTTCCCTAGTTTTGTCACTTTCGTTTGAAGAGAGCGTCACGCATGACCTAATATCGTGTGAAATAAAAGGTCGAGCTGTCCGCTCGAGGAAAAATCGTTTTACTATTGTGGTGACTTGTGCACAACAATGCCGACTTTACGACGGTACCACAAGTGGGCATAAAATTGCGCAATCCATCTGGCACCGGCGAGTGGAAGTGGCGAGTAGAAATTGTAACGGTCGATGAAAACGATCGTTGGCCAGTGTGCAATTGGATCCGCGAGGTAGAAAATAATCGGGTGAAACTTATCGACCGTTCGTTGAGGGTGGTGACCGCATTGTTTACGATCATCGTAATTTTCTTCCGTGAATTAGCATGCCTCGCGGTTTTTCGGCAGGTAGCCGAAGTAACTTTCTCGTTACGTAATTCCCTGCCACACGATGATCGTAATTTTTTTCTTCCACCTCGCCACAGTTCTCGTGAAAGTCGATCTATCGTACGGCTAATGGCGATCGCAGATATTATCTTACTTGCCATTAAAATGCTCGTAAGTCGGAATAAAATGCTAAACATTAAAATAATCTCTAATTTACGATTTCTCCTATAAATGTCTGTAATACGTACGTCAACGTGACTTCGACAAAACCGTGTATCCTCCTAATCTCACATTTTCTAGGGAATGGTAATGCACGATTACCGATTTCACAGGATAAGGATTCGTAGAAGCGTATAATCGAGCGAGCGAGAAAAATTGCACCTTCACGATTACGCCTCTACGTCATTTCATTCATCGCTCTGGAATCTATTCGTCGTGCCGTCGAACTCTCCTCACTCCTTCTCTCCGCTTCTCTCCTCCTCTCGACATTTCGAAAGCGCCACCACGCGGCACACTCCAGCCCGACGATTAAACTCCCGTCGATTAATTAATTATGCAGTAAACGAGCGGGCGGACGGCTGCGCGCGCGCGCGCCTTCGCACTCACTCGCTCGTACGCGCGAGTTTGACGAAACGAACGGTGACGTCCGGTTGCCAACCGCGCGCGCGAGGGTTGACGTTGGAAAGGGACGTCTGTTTGCGCGACACGTCGCCCTGGTAACATTAAAATTGATTGCTATCGTGGCTGGTAACCGTCCCCACCCCGGCAAACACCACCCGACGATGGAGTACGGGAGCTCCACGCGGGGATGGCCTTCGTGCGCTAGAAGGATCGGAAGGGTTGATTTGTCATGACCAAAGAGGATGGGAATGGTCGTGCAAGTGACAAGCTCTTTTGTCTGTCGAGGCGAGTACGTGTAATTAAGCGAAGAGTTTGAATGAGCAGACGCGATGCTTAGAGATAGATTCGACGAAGGAAGAGTGAAGGGGTTGACATTTCAATTGTCTCCGATAATATTTACGAGGCCGCCATCCCTTTCACGCAGGCACTGGTTATCAGAGATCGAGTATTATCAACTTAACGTTAACAGGTGGTACGGGTCAACGATAAATGAAGGTACGCAAGATGCCTGGTTTATCACAAGACGTAAAAATCAACTTTTATTAGAAAATAAATAAAAGTGTTGCCGTAGAAGAGAATGATTCGGAAGAGTAGAGAGTAGAGAGCCAAAGTGAGAAATAGTGTAGAAGAAGAGAGACAGGAAATGTACAATGAGAGAAGGCTCCGATGTTCTTCGTGACGTCTTCTTCGAATGTTATCACATGCCGCACGATAAATTTCGAAATGTCGGGAGGAACGTATCCCTTTTCGTTTCTTGTGGTGGGTGGACGAGGGGTAGATAGGTGTAGGGTGGTGAGGATGGAAACTGGTAGGGTTGTATTCGAAAAGTGGGTCTTCTGCGCATATTTCGGTGTACGTAAATTATGGTGTATGGATCTGGTGTGTCTCTGTGTATATATAATGTATACATATATCCTACACGTGGTAAAGAACGTAGACTTTTTTTTTTAAGTTTGGTTGCCTGGTCTGCGAGGTCCGCGGGTGGTCCGTGCCGCTCGTACGTCCCGGGTGTCCGACTGGCCAGCCTGACGACGTGGATGATGATTCTCCGATTACTTCTCTATTCGATGCCAATCGGATCTTCGATCCTTCTCCTTTCCGCGATGATCCAACGATGACGAGGAGCGAGTCCTCGAACGAGGGTGCATCACGTTCTCCAAGATGACGAGGAGAATGTTCGCTTTTTTTCCAGATTCGTTTGGTTTCGACGTTACCGTCGGGACGGCTCGGGCATGATGGGACCACCCTGGACCAACGGATTCAGTATGTACCTCGGAAGACCTTAATTTACCAGCCATGGACCGGCTTAGCGACGACCTTGATTTCAGGCTCGTGAACGTAATGCTCAACGCCGACGAGATGTGGGTGGCCGATCTTCACGTGTCCTTGAGGCAACCTGACCGCCTGGGTGTGGGGCACCTTGATGTTCAGGGGCTCGGGATGGACTGGCGGGATCGCCACAGGCTGAGGAATGTTCACGACATGGTGAACAGCTGGTGCGTGATGGACCTGAAAGAGAGCGCTTTATGATGATCGGTTGTGAGCCGATGTCGCGAGAAGTCTAAGGTGAAAGAAGAATTTGTTGCCGGCACGGCGTTGGATACGAAGTACGAGACAAAGAATCGAACTTCGATCTTAAAACGAAGTTCACAGGTCGTTCGTGGAAGGTAAACCAATTGAACGATGATCGAATGTCGTTATTGCCAATCGGTGAATCGGTTGGAATGAAACTAACGACGATGATTTCTGTTTATCTTAGAGAATGAACGACGATTTTCCATGGCGAGTAGAAATCAACAACGGGGACTCCACTAATGATGATCGATCAACCACTCCGCACCAAGGGTCACGAATGAAATCTTTTCTCTTATCCTTATGTTACCTGGTCCAAACTGATCCTCATCGTGTCACTTTACCTTTGCGTATGCGACTGGTTGCGCGACCTTGATGTACGACACCTTGGGTGCTGGCCAAGGCGCTGGCGCAGGCCACGGCGCTGGCGCAGACCAAGGCGCTGGCGCTGGCCACGGTGCACTGTAGACCTAAGAGTGTTTCAAAGAAAATCCCTTTTCAGATTGTTCTCTCGATCAGATCGTCACTTGGTTCCCCGAGTCGCCTTGAGGATCGCTCGATCACCTCTCTTTATCTTTTCTCTTTTTTTTCAATCGAGCGGAGGAACGAAGCGTTTGTTACGTGGGATGGTGAACACTCGCTGAACTCGAGCTTCAGTGACGGAGACTTTAAACAAGTGCCTTCGATGACAAGAGGCACCGATGAACCAGAAGAAACGAATGGAACGAGTTTGATGCATGTGATTCGATTCCCATGATCGAGATTCCCTTCCATCGGATGAATCGTTGGTTAAGAGTCGATTGGTCGATTACTAAGTGATACTGACACCTCTCGACCCGAGACAGTCGAAAATTTCTCGGGTTAGACATGGGATTAGACACAGTTGAAAATGACCTGGTCGATTATGAGATTACGCGAGGATCGATTGTAATGAGTCGTCGAAAGGAACTTCGAGGATTTCGACGATTACGATGGAGATTACGAGTTGATTAGTGAATATCGTGACGACGGAAAATTAATAATAATGAATGAACAAACGTGTATTAGGTTGGAGAAGTGAATTAAAAGTTCTGTAATTACCGGGATATGGTATCCAGGGTAAGCACTGACGGCCGCAACAACGGCAACGAGAACGATCTGCAAACGAACACAGTAAATAATTAAACAGTGGCACAAGAAAAATATACCATCTCTACGAAATACGTTTACCCATAACTACCACTACGTGATCAACGCGTTACAAAAAACTGAACTCCAAAAGAAAATCAAGGTCCCGGCCAATTCCCCTTTTAAAAGAAATAGAAAAATAATCAACGAATCAAACCGGAATTTACGAAACTCGAAGGTCCCAAGTACTCTGCGCAAAAAAAAAACGGAAAATACTCAAAGATCAAGTAAACACGAACAACCTACGCGCGCTCGGAAAGCACTCTCTACTCCCTCAATGTATTCAGCATAGTATAAACTAAGAAGCAACTAAACCCCTTTTCGAAAAAACGACTAATAGCAAATAAATCAAACTGGACTTTAGTAGACTCGAACTACCCGGTGCTCTCCACGAAAACCAGAAGATACTCGATACCGAAGTAAGCGCGAGCAAACTGAACTCGCGATCGTGAAGCACCCTCTATACTCTGCCAACAATATCTTCCACCATGGAAAATACTGACGATAGAAAACTTACGAGCAGTTTCATGGCGGACGGTTTTTCTTGTGCGGTACGCGGGAAAATACTACGTGTCCGAGGGGCAACGCGGTATGCTTTTATAGCGGTGCCCTGCCCAGGCCTAGGGACCCAAGATGAGGCGGGGGCACGCGGATTGCATCGCGTACGTACGACGGACCCCTTTCACCAATGGCGATTCGACCCTTTCGGGCCCCTTATTCGGCGCACCGTTGACCGGAGAACCGTGACTTCCGGTAGCTATCATCGAGGACCTCTGGTCCTGCGCCCACGAAATTTTGGGCCCCGAAAAATTCCATTTTTCTCAGATTACGAGGATCGTTTCGACCGGGAGGTGGAAGAGGAAAGAAAAGGAGTAGGAGCAGAGGACGTAGGAAGAGAACGAGAAAGAGAGACCGACGTGATTCTCTCTCTCTCTCTCTCTCTCTCTCTCTCTCTCTCTCTCTCTCTGTGTGGAATGCTCTGCCTAAGGATGTAAAATCCTGTGCGACATTTGCGTCTTTCAGAGAGAGGGCCTTTAAATATTTTTATGATCAGCAAACATCTTAATCTTTTTATGTCGGTTATACTAGTTTGTATTGATTGTTTTTTTGTTTCTTTTTTTTCTTTTGTGTTATTATGTTCTATGTACTGTTACTTGCTTGGATGGAGTAAGATTGCTGCTTACTCCTGCGTTGCCTTTTTACCTCTGGCTGTATTATCTTTTGTATGTTGGGTGCTATAGGAGACGTTGTCTCAGGGCACAATAAATTGTCATTGTAATTGTCATTGTCATTGTCTCTCTCTCTCTCTCGCGATTCCTTTCGAGAGATCAGCCCGTGCTCGAAGGAGCGAAGGGATCCAAGGAGTTCAATGAATTTACCGACAGGTCGATCGGTGGCAAGACGTTAATTTTCCATTAACAGGTTACCCTCGATCCTCTTGCGCGCAACGAGTTTGCCATTGCGTATCGGCACGCGCGGCGCGCATATTAGATTGTAAATCAACGGCTACGGGCTATTGCATATTTAATTGCGATCGGGTGATCATAACCGATTCGCCTTTATTAAATGAGCCTCGATTTCCGCGTGATCGTTTCCTCGGCGACCACCGTCATCGGGCACCGTGCGTACAAACGAATTTCGTGACTTTCCGGCAATCAACGCGTGACCAAACCAGTTTACACGTGGAACACGGAAACGCGATAAAAGAAATTGTCGAGGTTCGATAACGCTCCAAATGAAAATTCTCGAATCCCGTAATTTCGCGGACCACTCGAATTCGATTCTGATGATAATTCTAATTATACGCGGCGCTCGAGCCTGTTGGATTTTTCCTTCTTCCCTATGCTACGCGACGAGCAGGTTTTCACGAACCCCAATTGCGCAATCGCGAGCGACCCAATTTTCCGATTCCGCAACCAGGAAGCCGGCCAGTAGGGAAATAAAGCGCGCGGCTCCTTATTCAGTGAGGTGCGTGAGAATTCGAAAAATCGGTCGATCGGAGAGTATACGTCTGCGAAATGTTCGATCGTAAATAAACGGCGCGGCGAGCGATTGAGCTGCGCGCGCCATGCTCGTCGAGAGTTTTCCAAGTGAGGCGGCCTATTCGATAATCGACCCAATTTCACAGTCGACACGTTCTCCGAGATAAGTTTCGCGCTTTTCAGGGTAACACGGGAGAGCTGCAGGGAAGCGAGGGCAAAATCGGCCCGAGAGAAGCGAAGGGATCGCCAATTGAAACGATCGACAAGATCGAAAGTCTCGCTTCGCAAAGATCGGATCGCGAACGAGAGGCGAGCTATTTGAATGTACAATTTTAATCGGATAGCGCGAAGCCATTAGATCGTAATAATCGGCATATATGCGCGAGAATGTTACCGTGGGACAGTCGACCCAATTTTCGCGGTGTACCTTCCATGCGTGCTTCCACCTTCGACAATTCTCTCGTTCGCAATACATTTCCGTAACGCTACTAAGAGGGTGAGAGGGAGATAGGAAGGAGAGAGACCGTAGCTGAAAATAAAAATTGGACCAGAGGTTGCTACACTAAAATTTACAATCGGCCCGCACGCGCGTACGATAGCATATTCGATTGTAATTGATTCCATTAGGCCCCCGTTGCGTGATCGGAGTCAGAATCGTTTCGAGGGAGCACTAAATAAACCGTGTAATGTAATCGGCTTTACCGACTCTCAACGATTTTCTCCTTACGCGTTGGATCGTAGTAACTTTCCTATTTTTATTCCGCGGTGCGTGCAATACGGAAACCTTCGTCATGCGCGCGGAGGAAGTAAACCGGGCGCGGAATAAAGTTGCGCTCGAGGAATAAGTGCGTGTGCCCGCGCGCTCTCGTTCGGTAACGATTTCCGCGTGATTCGAATTAAAAGAGGTAACGATAAGAGAAAAAGGATTTTCGTCTCGATGAGTCAGACGGGCGAGATCGACACGCGCGTGCGCTCGCAAAATTGATCGCATGCTTTCGTGAATTGCAAAATACAAAATAGATAATTAAAACTTTTCTCCCGATTAGTCTCGAGCGTTATCTTCGAGATTCGGATAGATTGTAACGCACACGAGAAGCAATAGAACGAGGAAAATTTCGCAAGTCCACTGCCAGCTACTACCCCGCTCCGTAATGTAGCATAATTGCAACGGATTCATCAAGATGTTAGATAATCGTTCCCAATTCTACGTTCTACTCGAGTGAGGTGCTAATGTGCTCCTTCCTAGTTTTTCTTTACGCGCAATTCTCGAGTATCGTAGAAAAGCAAACGGTACCTGTACGGTGGGGAGTAACGTGGGACTGAGTAAATATTATTTCAGAATTGTGGAACTATAAATCGGCCGCACCTGCGCCGGACTTAGCATGCAAATTAGAAAAGAATTGGTAATCGAGTAAAATGTATGGGGGTAAGTGATGTAAACTGTTGCAATCCGTCACATTAGCGATACTTTTTATTATCCAGTCTTGTCGCAATCGGCAGAGGTTGGAATAAATTATTCGCCCTTCTCTCCTTATTTCTCTTCCTCTCAGGCTTCGATCCTCGAACAATGGTTCTGAAAAAAAAGCTAGGAACAGAGACCTCTCGTGCAATTCAACTCTCTCGAGTTGGCCTCTCGGTCTCTTGGCGCGAGTACCCGGGAGATCGAAAAATCCCGCGGATCGGTAAATCTGGCTCTCGCGATTTCGAATCCCCGTAAACAGAAATTACCTGCCTTCTAGGGCGAGCGAATGAGCGAGCAGCACGACTTTTGTGAGTGAGCGTGTGCCACCGTGGGATAAGGTGGCGCAACGTCCACCACGAGAAGAATGGAGCTAAAGCAGCCAGGAACGACTCGGGATTGATTTCCTATTTTGATTGCGCGTCGCGCGTAGAGGCGTGCGTGCCATTTCGTGTATTTTGTTGCAACGCGAGCTCGGCTCCGTGTACTTTTTACGAGTGTGCGCCACCCTCCGCGTGGGCCCACGAAAGCGAAAACAAATTCGCGCGCAATTAAACACGATGCGATCGCACTGCTGAGAGAACTAGCGTCGTAATTAGATTTTAGGAAATTACGCGGGATAATTAGGCGTTCGGTGATCATGGCAAAAATACCTAACGTCGATTCTTCGCGATAAACGATTGATCGCGGAGTTTATCGATTAATCGGACACGATTGGTTCCGCTCTCCCTTCGGTGCCCTGCCTCCGCGCTTGATCGTCCACGTTTCGACCAAAAAGGATCCAAAAACACTCTTCATTCCACCCTCCCGCTCTCCCAACCATCCCAATTACGCTCGGTTCGCTAATAGGCCCGGTTTTACTGCTCGTGCCAATTTCGTAAGCGATCGTTCGAGCGATCGCGCGGTGTAATCTAACGAGCTGGGCGCGGTGTGAGCGAAGTCATAAACACTTTTATTTCTGGGTCGCGGATTTGCATTGTGCAGCTAGAAACCTCTTTGTCCCGGACACTTTGTGGTACACCGAAGAATTTCTTTCATCGGCTTGGAAAAAAGCATTTGTGACATCTTTATCGTATAATTACTCGTGCTAATATTTGCTCCGCGAACGTCCTACAAACAGCCGTTCGAGAGTTGCAATTTCCTATATTACATAATAAGAAATTCCTAGCTTCTAAATCTATCGTACGGGGTGGTGCACGCTCCGAAGGATTGTAACATTTTCAATGACTCACTCCTTCCGTACCACTTTGTAACATGTTGTTGTAACGTTATAATAGAAGGGGAACGTACGGTGGGATGATTAACGACCCTCCCATTACGTCCGCACTGTAACATGAAAGGGGAAGCGAGGACGAAATTATTTCTTTGCTGAAACTTCTTGCGGTCTTCGCTCCGCACGGCGCGGTTGTTAAATTGATTAACGATCGTGACTGCTTTACCTTTCAATGGCGGTGTTGTAAAATTGATTGACCATCGTGGAATATCGAAGCGCGATAAAAAGCGCATTGAGAATTTCCACTGCGCGCGAGCGCACGGGATCGTAACGGTAAGTCTTACAGTGAATATCCATTTTCCCAGTTGAAAAATTCGTGTAAGAGTGTCTTCTTGATTTCTAAGCGAGCTGAATTAGATCGATTCGCGATTTAGACGCTGCCACGTGAATCTTCGCGATCGAAGGTTACCGCGAACCCACCACCACCTTGGCACGGATTTGTCAAATAGGCTTCTATCTCGCTGCCCATTTGCCATTCCGAGAAAACTGGCCGCCCTTCACGGAGCAGTCATTGCCCACTCTGTTCCTCGCGCATCTCCAAAGAGAGCAGTTTCCTCAGGATCGACAAAGAGGGTCCGCAGAAACCGCCCGTTTTTCCGCCCTCGATTTTAAAATTGACTTATATGTCAATTGATAGCTTATAATGAGACATTAATAAAAAAAAAGTTTCACGTTGAGCATACGTCTGGTTTTTGAGATATACCGGGTGTTTCAGCCCACCCGATTCTTTCGTAAACGGGACATTTTAGAGAAAAATGTTTCAGACAAAAGTTGTAAGGCTTAAAAAGACGTATTCAACGAGAGTAGTTATTTGACCTAGGATCGCATTGTCACAGACACGTAAAGGTCAACTTAATTTTTTTAAATAGAATGATATTATTTCTCTTGGTCACATCTTACATTCACTGGCTGGATCTTGGTGGCGAACAATGAATAGTTTATGAGATACTTTGTATTTTATATCGAAATGTTCGATAATAAAGTGAAAAATATTTCGCAAACTATTGAATTTTCGAGAACTCTACCTTGATATTTTTATATGCAGAATAGTCAGTGGAATTATGTAATCGAAGAAAAATTATATAATTCCATTTAAAAAAATTAATTTGACCCTCACGTGTCCTTGACAATGCCATCCTAGGTCAAATAAATAGTCTCGTTGAATACGTCTTTCTAAGCCTTACAACTTTTGTCTGAAACATTTTTCTCTAAAATGTCCTGTTTACGAAAGAATCGGGTGGGCTGAAACACCCGGTATATCTCAAAAACCAGACGTATGCTCAACGTGAAACTTTTTTTTTATTAATGTCTCATCATAAGCTATCAATTGACATATGAGTCAATTTTAAAATCGAGGGCGGAAAAACGGGCGAAAAACGGGGTGTTTCTGCGGACCCTCTTTAATTTACCCTCGCCCCTTTACTCCGTCAGCAAGTAAAATGAATCGAAAGGCAAATAACACTTGTTTTCGCCAATCAAATATATCTCCATCAAGATCTCCGCGTTTCTTCCAAGAACCCGATAACGAAATCGACTAATTTCTAATTCAATTTCCAATAACAAGGAGTCGACCTACATTCCGCCCACACGGACATTCCGCTATCAAAGTATGAAACCCACGAGTTCTTAACGACACTTTGAATATCCATTTCCGATGTATTTTCTCGTTGGTTTCAATGAGTCGTGAGAACACCGAAGAACTTTCGGTGCCACTCCATCGCTGATTTTTCCTACAGTCTGCTACGCCTAATCCTCGCGTACTGTTTTTTTTTTCTTCTCTACTTTTTCGACTGATTAGCAATTACCAAGCGGAGTCCTGGCCGGTCGCCACTCGCGGTTTGCGCAATTCCAGCGCACTTCAGGCCACTCTTACAACTTCTCTCTCCCCGCGGCGCTGGCTGGTTAAGCGTTAACGGGAATTAACGTTCGTAATTCAACCCCGAGCTCTTGCGGATGTTAACTCGACTCCGTGCCACGTGCGATTGCAAAATCTCGAAAGTTTAACGATTCCCATTATTTTGCAACCGCGACACGCTCGCTCTCCGCCTAGACTCCACGGAGAGATGGTCGTTGGACAATGGGCGTGCCATGGGTGCCCCCTGCGGTTCGCCCAGTGCCCGGCAAAATGTTGGAACCCAGTGACGTAGAGGTAACGGCACGATGCCTGTCCCTCGAGGATAAAAACGCGAACGAGAAAACATGGTGAAATAATTTGACGAATTTGCCAGGATATTCGCGGGAGTAGCCTGTGATTAGGCTAATTCCCGTGCAATTAGAACGTGGATGAAGATCGACGATCAATTTCTTCGAAGGATTAGAGGAGAGATTTATCCTCGAAGAGATTTATCCAGTGTGATCTCAAGAGGGGAAATTTATTCGCACGATAATGGCGCAATATTATTATTAACGATTCTCGATGCTTTTTATTCACTGCAACTTTCGAGAGAATCTTGTATAAGGTCCTCGTGTGACTCTTCACGCGGAAGTTGCGCGTGGTGCGGAATAAGATGATAATCGATTGGTTCCAGAGAAACGCGCTATCCTCGCAGCTTCCGACGTGCGATTCATCCATCAATCGAGCCACCTGATTGATTTCGGGATTGGAAAATGAGGAAATACGGTTTGAGAATCATGGACTTTCTCGGAGAGATAATTGTATTT
This sequence comes from Tiphia femorata, assembly GCA_944319695.1. Classification (NCBI taxonomy): domain Eukaryota; kingdom Metazoa; phylum Arthropoda; class Insecta; order Hymenoptera; family Tiphiidae; genus Tiphia; species Tiphia femorata. Next base: position 13,223,957 of record OX090902.1, read on the forward strand.
CAAGTAATGCACGCTCCACCGTGCTAAACTGTTCCACGCCCTATCGTCATTAATAATAATTGAAATGTACAGACACGCGCGACGCTTGGGCGTGAATGATTTTTCTACGTGCTTGCATACCTGAATTATTAATAATAATTTAAATGTGTAGACCCGCGCTATGCTCGAGCGTAAAGAATCATTCTACATACTTGCATACCTGATTTATTAATAATGAGGTGTGACCAGTGTTCTAAAGGGCGAGAAAAAAACATGAAAAATTTGAAAAAAACCGGTTTTTTCGGCTTTTTTTCTTGCCAACTTTTCCAGCAGGAAAAATATGCAAAAAAATATTTTCTGTAGATTTTTAGTTTAATGTTTTCTGTTTTATCAAGATTTTAGCGGGAAGTACACACTCATGCATAAAGGCATAATACAGAACGCAAAAGGAAATAAAACAATCAGAGTCCTTCATTTTCATCGTGGCAATAGAAATAAATGAGGTCTCTGATTGGTTTATTTTCTTATGCGTTGTGCATTATGCCTTTATGCAAGAGTGTATATTCCCCGCTTTATTACTATCATTATTCTGAGAATGATTAGTTAAAGATGAAAATATGTAGTTATAACATGTGTAATAAAACAGAACAAACTTAGAAGTTGACTTCGACTGTTTATTTTTATAATAAAAAAATTTTAAATTAAATAACAAAGAATATTTGTTACAAACTACAAACAAGTACATATGCAATAAATATTTTTCGTTCTTTTCGGAAAAAAAGCCGGTTTTTTTCGGTTTTTTTTCCATGGTTTTTTTCGCGAAATGTATTTTTCCTGCTTTTTTAGAAGACTGGGTGTGACATTTGGACGTGAAGAAACGGCCGGAACATGCTTGCATTATTAACAATAATAATAGGCCATCGTCCACGTTATCTCTGCCGTTCGCCCGTTAAAATAATCAATACCGATCTCCTCACCCACCAATCATCCAATCAAAACTCCCGCTGGCTCTCCCGTCAATCGACATGCATATCAATACCGAGTCGATCCCTTTCACCGCGATTCACTCCGCGAATCGTTCGAACAGAACGAATGCGAGAAACCACAAATTCCAATTGATCCTGTGTGGAGGACCATCGGCGAAGCGCGAAAATTCTCCTCACGTCCCCTCCTCAATCTGTATGTGCACGGCCCTGCAAAGCATTACAAGAACTTTACGCTCCGACGATCCTCTCCAAGCAGAAACTCACGATCGGGGAAAACGATCTTTATTCCGCGATATCGCGCGCCTGCATCGAACGAGAATCAGGCAACGTTGAGCACGCGCGTCGAGGAATGTTAGTAACGAGGAAGCTACACACTTTGGGGCCCCTCCTGCCCCCTGAGCCGGCCCTCGTTGAATAACCGATGCGTGGCCGGGAGCGTCGGTGGAACGTAATTGATAGCGAGTCAGGGGGTTGCACGTGGTAGCGGAAAATAAATTTGCACGCCGTTGCGGAATGAGATTTAAAGGAAAGGAATGAAAAGGAATAAGTCACTCCCTTTACGGTCGTGCCTAAAAATGACAATTGGCATGCCGTGCCAGAAGCCGCGAAGACGATGAAGCGGAAAGAGTAGTTTTTTCGTAACCGTCTAGGTGAAATGAAATTAAGAGAAAAGAAATTGCGAGGACGGATGAAGCGGAAAGAAATGCTTGCGAAACCTCTTCAAGGGGCCGATATTATAAAACAGCCGGCACTCGTAGGAGCAATATTATAAAACGGAGTGGCCGGTGAAAAGGAAAATCGGCCGCTCGATCGGCCGGGCACGTGAGTTCGTAATTAAATTTCACGCACGGGCCACGCGATCTTTCACCGCGGCGATTGAGAGGGAGGAGAGCGGAAAGATAAGCGGGTGAGAAGTCCAAAGCGTAAGCGCGGAAGTCGTACGATAGTTATTAATGGCTCGGTGCCCACGATCGGTAAGAACGCCACCGCGTAACGGAAGCGGCTGTAAATCGTCGAGATTAAGCGATTACTCGTAATTGCTCGATCGAACAATCGTCGAATGGACCCCGATTCGATCGATCTCGATCGTTGGCCCGACTGTGAGGATGTAACGGAAGCGGACGTGCCGTGCGATCTGTAACGATTAATTCGATGCTGTAATCGGTAATCGAGAGATCGATATCCCGATGACCCAACTGGCCGATCTTGGGCGAACGATCGCGAGAATTCAAGTGATCTTGAAGGTGCAACTTCCGAGATTACGAAACTCAATTCTATCGATCTTATTGCGCGAGCCGAGTCACCTTTATGCGTCGGCATCGGGTACTCGGCTAGATTGTGCAACTAGGACAAATTTGCCCAATTACCCGGAATTACATGCATTTCCTCGAACGAATCGAAGTTTCTCAATCCACCGAAAATTGTCACTGGGGGAAGAAAATCGGCGTGTGCACGGTTGCGCGCTGGCAAATCCCGTGCGACAGAATTTTCTCGAAAGCAAAAGAGCCTGCCGATTACCATGTTAAATGTCAGTATCTAATTTAACAACTCCCGATTACGAAGTGTAACGATTTACCGCGCTCGCCGCGGAGGAGGGGCCCGTTGCAAAATTCTCATCGCGATCGATCCTTATCTCGCTCACGATGTTTTATGCATGCGCATGTAATAAAATACGCCCGGGAGCCATTGTGCAAGCTTCGCGAATCCGACAAATTACACGAACATCTGAGAAATGCAGTCGCGGCCAACTCACCGGTGCGACTTTCCGAAGTGCTCCACCTTTCTAACTCGTAAACAGCAATTTTTCTCGGGGACTGCCCTTTACGAGAGTGCAGTCGGCCTGGCGCACTTTGTACGAGCGGGAAGATACAAATTTTCGCGCGACCCTTCTACAAGTCCCTCTCGAATGAATATTGTCCGCGCCACCGAAAACAGCCAATTAACTCAATTAATTTACACAGCGACGTGCCTCCGTCAGCTTGACGACTGGATTTTAATTTATGTACGACTCAAGGTAGGCTCGACGGTTGAGCGTAAAAGTTGTCAACTGGGCCGTTAATAAGTCTACCTTCACCGCTTCTCCCACACCGGCCGGGCCCCTGGATTAGCTGGGCTCCGGGGGCCCGGCTCACGAGCCAGATAAACAGTGGGCCCGGAAATTACGGCGCAGAAAGTTTGCCGACCGCTTTTCTGATCAGGAAAAATCCGAAAATTCGAGAGTGTCGGTCGGAAACTTGTAGACCCACGAGGTGGACGAGGGAGGCCGGTGAAAGCAAAGGCTCCTTATGCAAAACCGTTCGATTGCCGTGACTCCTGCCCATGTAAACATCCAATTCGCAATTACACCCTCGCGTTTAACGAACGGAAGAGGAGTGTGTGTCGTAAAAATATTCTCCCTGTCCTCACTCTCTCTCTATCTCTCTCTTCTTCTCTCATAAAAGATTGCGTTCGATTTCCTGTGCAAGCGATTTCGTAGAGGGAGCCGCTTGATAAATCACCGAGAGGATTAATTTTAATTGCGCAGTACCGCGAAAGCGCATAATTAGGAATTGTTTCCCGAAACCGATTTGAGGCTTGCACAAGAGGCGCCAAGTGCGAATCTCGCGTTGGGAAATCGGCAGGCTGTTTTCCCTCTATTTTTGATTTCTCGCTTGAATAACATTTTCACTGTTCCACTCTATCGAAAGCTCCCTCGTCCTCGTGGCTCGAGCCACTCGAGCACACCGCGGCGATCGATCGTTTCGATCCATTCGATCAAATCCGATCGGCTGGCGACAGAATGTGATTTTTTGTCCCCTCGGCCTGGTCGCGTTCCTCTAGGCCTGCCGTTGGACATTGCCAAGGGGGTCACATAACGGGTGGTACAGGAGTCCCCTTCCCATCTAAACCCACCGGACTCCCACCCAGTATTGCCAGTATTTTTTAACCTAAAGTCGCCGTATTTACTGTCAGAAGACGCCCAAAATCTTCAATTTAAAAAAAAAAGGAATAAGCTGTTAGGTGGCGTCATCTTATGGTTAGGATTAATATGAACTTTTGTAGTCACATTTCATTAGGTCGGTTTTATGTACTCTCAAATGGGCTCGACACACTTTGCAATAAGCTTGTGTCAAAATGTTCGAATTTTTTTCTTCTACCAACCATCCTAAAGAGATTATAAAAACGATGATTTGAAATTAAACGAAACTTAACTAAAATGAAAATTGACAGCGTCATCTAGTAATTATTACAGGAAGCTATAAACTTCAAAACATTTTAAAGTCGCCCAATTCATCGCCAGTCGCCAATTTTGAAAATAGTGTCGCCAACAACCTCCTTCATGTCGCCCAATTGGCGATAAGTCGCCACACCTGGCAACACTGCAGTCCCACCAATAATCTCATCCTCTCTCGCGAATCGAACAAATCCAAAGCTTCACCTCACACCTCGTCCATCCTCTTTGCCCTTCCGATTCGTCAAACCCGCGGTCTCATCCGGGGTCAGAAAATTCTTTTCTTGTAACCTCTCGTTCGACTTCGACCAGCTGGTTGCTGGGACACGAAGCGACACGATCGCTCACGCTTGTTGCTCCAGATTCGCGTCCAAGGATGGCGATTGCAACAATCCTGGCGGTGTAGAGGGCCCGGGGCTACGTGGATTCCCATATCTGCGAGCGCCGCTGGTGAACGACAGGCTTAGGAATCGCCTAGAAAGTAAAACTTCCAACGTGAAACTTCGAGCCGAGGCTACGCCTTCGGGTTAACCGCGCGCGCGCGCGCGGGCGCGCTCCCTCTTAATCATTTAATTATACCTAGGACCTGATATCGTGAGGAAGGTGGTGCTGGTGGTGGACGTGGAGGAGGAGAAGGTAAAGGAAGTGACGGGGAGAAGAGAGAAGGGCTGAAGTGAGAGACACCCCCGTTCGTGCGATGCAAATCTCGAGCGGTTCGTGCTACGCCTCGTGACGCGGGAATTTGGAAAAAATTCCGCGAACACCGCCCGAGGAACGGGAGGAATTGCTCAAGTAGGCTCTCTCGGAGCGGGAGAAGAGGTAAGCGCGAGTCGCTCTCGGGAATTTTCGTTCGGCGAAAGAGCGCACTCCAAAGGGATAATAGAACCGGCACAGAATTTTATTCGAAGGTGTTGATAACAGTGGTCAACGAGGTTTTTGCCCATGGAATGATTTCTGCTAATTTCGAAAGAGAGTACCTGCGAACATGTATTTTAAGACTAATCCCAACTTCGACTTAGCACGAAGTTCTTTTGGATTTGAGTAATAAAATTCGATTGTATCCTCTTCATTACGAAACAATTCCACGGTAAAAATTGTGTTTTCCAATTTTTTAGGCACGACCGTAAAGAGAGTGACTCATTTTATCTTTTTTCTTATAACTGAACAAAAAATAATAAGAACCCATTTGTAGTCTAGGAGAACGCCAGATACAATTTAACTCTACGTACAACGAATATTTGCTAGAGCATTGATCCATTAAAAAAATTATAACTTTGTCAATTTTTGAGATTTTAACTTCGCATTGGGTTTCAAATGCTCCTAAAATGTTCGGCTACGGGAAAAAGATAATAAAATATTGAGAAACAAGATTTTTACCATGGGGTTGCTTCATAATGAAGAAAATACAGTAAAATCTTATTATTCAAAAGAACCTCGAGCTAAACCGAAATTGGGATTAGTCTTAAAATACATGTTCATAGGTGCTCTCCCGAAATTAGCAAAAGTCATTTTATGGGCAGAAAAAAGTCCAAATTTGTTGGCCAGCGTAATTGGATCATTTGAATTCAATGGTACAGCGAATCTTAATTTGAAAGTTGCAAGACAAATGCGCTAAAGGCTCCGTGGAGTCTTTTATCGGTCCAAGAAGGACACCATTTCGTAAAGGCATTACCCGTAATGACGGGTCCATTACGACAATCGGTTAAGTGATTAAAAAATTGTTAGTGTAAAGGCTATTCGGGAAATTCGTCGAGCAGGCGAGTCCACCGCACGTCGAGAGGAACGTCGACGATCCGTGGAATCTCCTGACGTTCTTAAAGAGTCCGAGGTCAAGTTAACCGCTCGAATTATATGAATTCCAACTAATCACGCCACGACTTCTCTCACTCCATCGCCTTTTCTTTCCTCCTGTCGATTCATTAAAGGACGCGCACTTGCCCCTCTCGATTCATCGCCTCCAGCGAAATCGCGACGAGGCGCGTGCGGCTTCGTCGTTTCATCTCGTTGTGCCAGAGCCTCCGGCAATGACTTTGAGCACGACAAACTTGGAAATGGAAGATCGTCCGACGAGGAGAGAAGACAATTTTTTCCCGTAAATCGACTAAAGTATCAGGAGACCACGATAGCGGAGGTAGTACTTGCGCTACCTTTTAAGCGACTGGCCTTCGTATACGATAATACTGGAATTTGAAAAATTATTTTTTTTCCCATAAATCAATCGCGAGAACATGCTAGCGGACGAAGTATTCGTGCCAGTTCCTAAGTAGTATTACTCCTGGTGTATGATCAGACATTTTTAAACACGATCTCCCATAAATCAACTAAAGTATCTAGAGAACGTAAGATTATAGGAGGTATTTGCTTAATTCGTCGAGCAGTTAGCCCTCGGTGTATGATTGAACAGTTTCAGAACTTCGAGAATTCTTTTTCCATAAATCGGCCGAAGTATCGGGAGAACATGAGAGCCCAAGAGTTGTTGCTTCTCGAGCAAGAGAAAATGAAAAATTAAGCGATACAGGTTTAAAACTTCTACTGTCGTGTCACCTAAATTCGGGTGACGGTTTCAGTGCCTCGTCACGAATGATCTAATTTGAAAAGATAATTAACTTTACCGACAGTTAAGTGAACAATTACGAAAATTCAGGTGACGTGGCAATCAACGTGTTAAGGATGTTCGGGCATATTTTCGGACCTTGAAATAACTTATACCGAATTGTTCAGACTTCTTCTGTGTTTGTTTAATCAACTTTTGCCTTTCTCCAATATACATACATATTTGTTCAGCATAAAAGATTCACAGTGAAAAATTCACAGAACCACTAACAGTAAGACACTCGCTATCTGAAAAGTACCCTTCGCCAATCTCCGATCGGCCGTTCGCTACCCTTCACTTTGCCTACCTATCACAATGCTCAACGGCGCAAGGGAAACACTCAGCCAATTCCGCGACACTGGCGGATCATTTCATGGATTTTTACCCGGTGGAGAGAGAACGGGAGGAAGGAGATGAAAATAGGCGCTCGAAGGATTATGTCATCGAGCGGAGCAGAGCAAGAGGCGAGGCGAAAGGTTAGTTCCATTGGTAGGATCGTTTCTGTTCGCTCCGAACAGAACGAGAACGTTCGTTGGATCGGCACGAGCGCTCTGGTCCAATTCCACCGAGGCTCGTTGTTTTCGCGGCGCTCAATTAGGCAGGCCCAATTAAGGAGTAATCAAATTTTATGGAAGGCTGCTTGTTTAATTAGGAATTGTTTCCGATTCTGGAAAATTGATCGAGGCTGGTTCAACGATGGAGGAGGAGTTAGGAGAGATATAAGAAGGAAAGAAAAATCTCGTCCACCCGGTCCTCATGCACTGAGAGAAAAAAATGGTTCGGTTTACTATAATGGCACTATATTTTATAGTTAAATTTGGCGTCAAACATATTTTTATAGTTCACTTAACCATAGAAAATATAGTAGAATGAACGATTTATACAAACGGTTATATTATTAACTATTACCTTTGTTCTTCTTACCACATGTATAGTAAAATCTGCTATGTGCATACAATTAGTTCTATCACTATGTATGGAATATTCTGATCATATTAACTATATAAAATACTTACTTTTCTCACCATTATATGTATATTTCCAACCATACTATATTTTTGGTTGAAATACCCATTATTTTGGGTAAAAAAATAATATAGTTCCTTATACTATGTCTCTATCGTAATTATTACCGACATTATGGTAACATTTACCACAAATATGATATTTCCAACCATAATTTTCTTACTATGCCATTATAGTTAGATATATCATATACTTTTCTCTCAGTGTGCACGTTAATTAACAGTTACAAAATATTACCGCCCCGTGGCTGGTTGCGCTGTCGCAAAAGCGTGTCGATCGATATAAACGCGTGTAAAGTTGGGTGCAGGCTCACTGAGTTTCCACAAAGACCCGGAAGCAAAATTCTTCGAGCGCGAAATCGATGCGACGTAAAAAGTTCGCCACACGCGCGAGTTCCGTGAAAATTACATCGTCCGTGGACGCGTGCGAAATTTCAGCAATTTTTATCCTCAAGTGTGAAGAAAATTGCTCCTTACGTCGAGCTCACCGACGCGCGCGTTGTCCGCCCTACGCGAAAATTAACGGGAATTAAGTGAATTCGGATGGTGACTGGGCTCTTCTTCGAACACTTTGATCGACAACGACGAGATCAAACCGCAAGGAAAAATAAGCGCGCGTACCAAATGCGACCGGTTGCGCAACGGAATTGGCGAATGCGAGTGCGGCCCGTACGCCGAACCGCATGACAATGGCGTTTTTTCATGGGGCCAATTATTTTTAGAAAGGGGACCTCGAGTCTTGTATACAGCTCTGGCAACTCCAGGGTGAAAAGTGATCCCCATAAAAACCCCCTTTTGAATTTCTACACCAGCCACTAGATGCATTGCGATCGGATGCTCTTGATAGATATAACCTTATTTTATGCGTTTAGTACTTAACCCCTTAACAGTGTAGCGAAAGTGAGCTTTACTTGCCACCGGTGCGTGAAGAAACAAGTTCGTTAGATTTCTGTAATGATTTTAGTATCCACATTTGTGAGGTCGCTGAATCCGAATATGATATCAGAGTTTTAAAATTTAAAATGGCAGATCCAATATGGCGACCGCAAAATAAAAATTGATTCGATTGTTATGCCATTTACAATAATAAAATTGTCAAAATTGTTCGCCATTTTGAAGTTTGAAATTCTGATATCATATTCGTATTCAGGGACTCGAAAAACTCCCGGATACCGAGTTTCATAACAATCGAACAAAATTCTTATTTTTTCGGTCGCTATTTTGGATCTGCCATTTTGAATTTTGAATTTCTGATATCATATTCGAATTCAGCGACCTCCAAAACCGTAGGATACGATAATTCATACAAATCGTACAAGGGTAAATCGGTTTTTTTTCAGATGTGCATATATGTACATCACACTCCAGTGGCACGACTTTTTTTGCGCATATATGCTACATACACTGTTAAGGGGTTAAGCTCACTCGCGAAGGCCTCCGTGGTTGAGTAAAAAAAGAAAATGCCGAAAAATAAGGAAATGTTCAACCAATTATCTCACACGTCCGACGAGATTACCATTAAGATTTTCAATTTCTCTCGCGCATATCTCTCTACACGTGCTTCACGAATTTGCGATTATCCACGCTTAAGCGTACAAGACCTCGAGATCGACGAGGATTGATAATGAGACGGCGTGGCCGCGTGCCCGGAGCAAGCACAAAGCGTTGATGAATTCGCATGCGAAATTTCGCAACGCTCTGAATCACGAAGTTACTCGCAAACGCATAAACAATACGTGAGACGGATAAAAAACCGGGAAGCTAACGAAACGTGTGAATTTGTGAGCGCCAAGTCGAGCGCGGAATTCGAGAACCGATACTTTCGCGAATTTCAAAATGCGCGCCCTAACACGCGTCTACCCAATGAGGAACGCTTGATCGAAAAGACATCGATTTTACGTCGAAATTACTTCGTCCAAATGAAATCGATTTTTACATCGATTCGATCGTTTGGTGGCCACAGTATCGATCAGTTATCGATGTCGATAATTTGTCTCCCCAATTTCTCGAGTAGATTTTCTATTAGTAAATTCGTAAGGTGTATTAAGGTAAACCGGCGTAATTGTGACGATGTTTAATTTTATATATTAATATAAGATATAAAATGATCTAATACAAGAGCCTAATGCAAGATCTAACAGATCCTGCGTTTGGTATTTGTATTAGCGCATTTCGTATCTTATATTAATACATAAAATTAAACATCGTCACAATTGCTCCGTTTTACCCTAATACACCTTGTTTGCGCGCCTACTAGATGAGTAGAAAAAGGATGTACCGAAATCAGGACGTGCAGTAAATAAACTGAGAAACGTGTAATGCTGATTTATTGAAACATGCGTGCTAACGAGAGGCCGCAAGCAGACTGCACAAGAATCATATGTAATTTCTCGTGATTGACCACCGGCGCAGCTGAGTCTAAGGTAAGTTCCGTATCGCTCTCCACAAACCGATTCCCAAGATGTAGACATCCCGATTTACAACAAAACACGTCGTAGTTGATTATTTCTCGCTACGAAATGAACGAAACGAAAGCTTAAACATCGCTACTACTTTGCAGATCGACGTCAAATTAATATATTATTAAAAACAATGTATAAAGAATTATATAAACTATATATTTACAAAAATGAATAAAATATAAGAAATACAACTGTATTTTTATCAGAAACGTAATACATCGAAAATTCGTCGTAATATGAAACATCATCGATGTACTATAGCGATCGACCATTTCTCGATGAGATTTCACAAATCGACATCAAATCGATGTCTTTTCGATCAAGCATTTCTCACTGGGTACCTATCGCGCGGAAGAACCTGAGATTTTCAAAAGTTCCCGCGCCGATCTGTTGCCACTGATAAGACGAACCCGCTAGTTAACATAGCTTATCACTCTGCACTGATAAGAACGTGTGAAATAATGTCAATTCGAAATGATAAGGATAAGGTTGTGTGTGTATAGATTACCAAGTACACGCTCACGTTCGCTGAAAAGCGGTAAACAAAAATCGAACGATGTTTCTACATTTTCCTGATATTTGTAGAGAACGCATTCTTCCTGGGACGATTTCCTGGCACTTGTATTTTAACAATGTCGTAATTAATTTACCAATTGATATCAACCTGCTGGTTTAATTAATGTAAAATTTGCATTTTAAAATTTTGTAATGTGCGGATTGCGGCTATCATGCTTTCACGGTTAGGCGGCAGATAGAGCTAGCGCAGCGTAGATTGCAAATGGCCGTTACGTTAAAAAATAACATTTTGATCGCGGGAAAAAGAATCCGTTTTTTATCAAGCTTTTCGGAACTCGTAACTTTTATGCATTTGTGGCGGTGAAAAAATTGTTGGGTATGCTGTCCATGGATAGCGATGGAACACTCTTGGACGAGGTACGTGAAACATATCGATTAATCGTGACTTAGGAGGGAATTTTTTGTTTTGAACTGAGGTTAGATTATGTCATTTTTATTGTATATGCACTTGGAATGAGAAATTTCAATATCCAACGGCTTCACGATTCATCCATTTTTGCGTTTGTAGTACTGAAAGTTTTTTATTCGAAAATTAATACGTATTTTTTATCTAAAGTTACATAGTGTATTTGCCCAATGTCTCTTCCATTACATCTCTTAACACGAAAGGTAATAGAACTAAGTCTATAATTTAGTAGATTTATATAATCTGTAAGGAATTGATACTTATATGTCACTGTTAGGGTGATTAACGATTATCAAATCTCGACGATGTGACACTTTATATATTACAGGAAAGCACTAGTGAAAATGGGTCCGATGAATATCCTAGAATACCAATTTCTTCCTTAGATGGACCCAAAGAATGGACATACACGATGAGAAGAAGCATGCAGGTATAAATCTCGGTTTATATTGTAATCCGTAAAAAATTGTGATAAACTTAAAACCTTAATGTGAAGTCGTAAACTTTATATTAAACAATTACTGAAATTATTTGTTAGGAAGTAGTACCAGGCTTGTATCTTGGACCATACAGCGCAGCAAGTCGATCTAAATTGCAATCTTTATTAGAGCATGGCATAACTCACATAATCTGTGTTAGACAAGATATAGAAGCACACTTCATAAGGCCTAATTTTCCTGAGAAGTTTAAGTATGAAATATTTTATTACTACTATTATAACAATCTATATCACCGAATCTTATACTATAGCAATATTGTTATAGGTATCTTGTTTTGGACATTGCGGACACGGCAACAGAAAATATAATTCAGCATTTTCCAAAGGTAAAAGCATTCATAGATGAAGCTTTGAGTTCTGCTGGCCAAATTCTTGTCCATGGTAATGCTGGAATATCAAGATCTGCAGCACTGGTTTTGGCATATGTTATGGAGACATATGGTCTATCGCAGGCGTATGTACATATTTTAATTAATATGCAGTATTAAGATATAATTTGTGAGATACCAAAGTTATACCTAATAATGCACTGTTACTATTAATTTATGTATTTTCACAGGCGAGCGTATGCCATAGTGCAACAAAAACGTTTTTGTATAAATCCCAACAATGGCTTCATGGCCCAATTAAGAGAGTACGAACCTATATATCAAGCGCAGAAAACATTGAAGAATGGTCAACAAAGTTCGGTAAGACAACGAAGCAAAAGAACTATCCATCAAATAGATACGGAACGAGTGGAAGACAGAAACGATGCAATGGATAGTTGATAGGCATCAAAAAAGACCAAAGTTAATAAAAGACTTATTTTAGATTAGATAAATAAAGACAGGCCTGACAAAGGTAGGACGTTATAGCCCACTATGTTGCAGAATGTACTAAAGCGTAAGCGTTTTGCATTATAAAATGGAATATTCCAGTACTTAAGAGCTGATTTGTATACCTAACTTTCCAAACTTATCACCAATTAATGTATCGATACATTAGTTAGAGTAATTGTCAGGCCAAAAATAAGTCATTATTATAGTTTTAAAGTGTCTATACAACTTAGGTCCTTCAGTACCATATTTACTATTAATTACTATATGTATGCATATGTCTCAAAAGTCATAAAAATAGTTTTGTCTAAATTTTCTAATAATTGTCAAGGACAATTGTGCAACGCGAGAGATTCCACTTTTTATTTATTAAACATTTAAGTTCTTTGTACGCATTGTTGTTCTCTTTTAAGAAAATATAAACTGTATTTTCAAATCCTTTTTTTATCGGTTATTTACCCCGAAATAATGTGCAATTGTAACATTATACCAATACCAATCATTTTACAAAAAGATGCAATAATAAAGTTGCCGTCACCTAATGTTTTATGATATTTGTGTAAAATTTGTTGAATTTTTTATTTATTTTGGTCTTATAAAGTAGAAGTGTTCTATCTGTACATATGCCAATAAAGTTAGTCTGTAATCTTTATTGGAACTCTCACGCAAAATACATTATCTTCATTCTCATCTTGTAGGCGAAGTTCGGCGCTGGCAGATATCTTAAATACAATAAAAATTATTTTAAAAAGTATCGATATTATGCCGTAAGCAAGTATGGTAAAATCAACATAAACAAGTACCTTTGGATACATTTTTAAAATGGGCATTGTAAGAACATAAGTCTGACTTATATTCTCTTCTATTGGGCAAGAAATACCTGTCTCGGAATGCAAACATACTTCGGCATTTCTAAGGGGAAATGGAACTCTAAGATCTCCCGAAACAGTATATACCTTCATTTTTGCTGCTTTTATATTCTTAACTGCGAAAACGACATTAGACATTATAAATAATAATTTACTTTGCAATTTTTGTCAATGTTATACCACTAGCAGTGATTCGATAAACTGTATCGTATAATGTAAGGTTCAAAACTCACATGGAACAAACGTAACTTGTAAAGTGTGCACTGTCTCCCGTATTAACAAACAGGCGGGTCCGTCATAGTCACATCCCGATACCTGTACTTCCGTAAATTTTCCGCTCGGCGAGCCTTCAAAAAATACAAAACGTTACATGGATAGTGTAATTCGTGATAACATATACTAATTATGTTTGGGACTGACGTGCATTATAAATAAACTATGTTACCTTTCCATACTCCTCGAATGATCAGAACTTTCGTTCTCTATAAGTTTATTTTGTACATAATCGATCGCTTGTCATACAAAATTGCTTTCATACGCGGACGTTGTCCGTGAAATAAATATTTATTGAAAATCGATAAGAGGAAACTGTGCGAGCTACTTCCGTTTGTCGATTATAACCAATTTTCCATTAATTTGCGTCAGACGTAATGTTTACGCCCTGTACGATTCCTAACTATGGTACACGCGCCATTTCAGTGCAATTAAAATTCCGAGCCATAATCGATTACAATGTGTCGTGTTTGTTTCCGCGTACCCATAATGACTCCCAGTTTTTGTAAACAGGAATATACAACCTTTGTACTAATAAAACAATATGAAAGCAATCGCAACGTGTACTAAAAATTAAGTCAAACTAAAGGACCGATCGTGTGTCTAACTGTTCACAATTATCGATTTTCCGTAATCGATTTGATAATAGGAGACGAATATCGATCCACATACCACACGCTAAAAACATTCGATCGCATGGAATGCACGGTGGTATCGACTTATTATGCATCTGAGAATATTGAAATAATTTTATCCCGTAAAATCTCTTCGTAAAACTGATCGGACATTTTACATGTCTTTTATATAAAAAAAATCGACTATTCGTGCTGTCGAACTTATTTCCTTGTTTGCAGGCCAACGGATCCCAAATAATAGCCAAGCTAAATGTATGCTTACCGCAGTCGGTTATTTCGACGGAATTTGCAACGTTAATCAAGGGAATTACGCTTAGGATCACTGCACACAGCGTTCGATGCATCTTGAATGTTCGCGCGTCGAACAGAAACAATCCACCAAACGGAAACGCGCTCGTCGTTCTGCGCCTTCTGACGCCTTCTGAAGACTTCTGACGATACCAACCGAATTTCGCGTTACCGTTCAACTGCTGCCGAGTGCCACCACTGTCTTCCGTATTTAAGGCACGGAGCGAGTCGAAGATGCACCACTATGCGTAATTAAGTGACAAGCTGAATCGTTGCAGCTAGCGCGACGAAGATTCGCCTCCTAAGTGGCAGTTGCAGGCCACTCTTTGGCCACGCGCAGGTGGCAGGTGGAACTCGGCAATTTGGAAGTAATGAGCCACCGCCGCTTTGTCGTTCACTGTCATATTAACGTCAAATATATCACGGTGCCTAAAATCGCTGGTATCGGTAAACAATAGGCCGCACACTTTGCCGTGATGTAATCATTCAGAGAACAACGCAGAACTTAAATTTTTCCTTTTTATGTAACTTTACGCTTTTTTGGCGGTTACGAGGTCCATGAGTTTTCAATGCAGCGTGTTTCGTAATTTTGTTCACGAGATAATTTCTGTAGTTTTTAGCGGATACTATTTGTATACCAATGCACCAATGATTCTCTGCATTTGTTCATGTTCAAATTCTCCAAGGGTGATAAAGTATTTATCATGATTACATACAATTTTCCGCATCGCAGTGCCACTGACGAGTGATCGTCAACGAGGGGCAGCTGGATACCCATACATTTTATAGGCAGAATCATACTTTTTGCACTTGGGCCGAGCGCGAACATAATCAAGAGACGCGGCAGCGTCTCGCGCCAAGTGCACGCGCGAAGCGAGAAACGGGCGAAACTCGCCGCGGCTATACTTACGCGAAGCAACAATTGTAGTAACACCGATTGTAGTAACAATGTAGTCAGCGTTCAGACATATAGGGACGTCGGCCTCTAGGCGAGGCGGGCGTGGGTGTAATTGGAGTGCCCTGTTCGATCAACGGTACTTACGAAATGTCATTGTTGACTATGATGATTGGCTTTGTAGTTATGCCAAAGTGGAGCTGACCATATTATAATTTACTAAAAGTTTTTTTACGTCCCTAGATGCATATGCGCTGGCCCTCTTTACACATCTCTCCCCGGTGCTATTATGCACAAATTATATAAATTACACGGTCCGTTTAATTGCAAGAATTAATTAGGAGAATTATCTTTTTGGGAACTTCTTAATATTGATACAATTACGTATACAGGGTGAGTTTTAATGGCTGGACCAACCTTTTACCATCGGAGTGAGTTACCGATTCCAGTCTGTTAGTATTCGTGATCGCCACCAAGGTCGCCACTTGAATCTTCCATGCGTCCTGCAAAACCGGATTTTAGGTAAGTTTTATTAACATTATGATATACATACATATTTTGTAAATGTTTTGGAATTGATACTTCGTAACGGGATTACGTAATATAAGTTTACGTAATAACGTTAAATTACAGCGTAGAAATATTATTTTTACCGTTTTACTGAAATATTTTACATTATTATAACATTAAGAAGTACTTATTTGATAACGTTACATGTTATAAAATATGAAGATAAGAATAAGAAAAATAAATAAAGGTAATTGATTGCGTTACGAGCGCGCAATTTTTTTATTTTTTATTAAACGTCTTATTACGCGTGCGCCAATTACCTTTATTTATTTTTTTTATTCTTATCTTCATATTTTATAACATGTAACGTTATCAAATAAGTACTTCTTAATGTTATAATAATGTAAAATATTTCAGTAAAACGGTAAAAATAATATTTCTACGCTGTAATTTAACGTTAAACTTATATTACGTAATCCAGTTATGAAGTATCAATGCCAAAACATTTACAAAATATGTATATCATAATGTTAATAAAACTTACCTAAAATCCGGTTTTGCAGGACGCATGGAAGATTCAAGTGGCGACCTTGGTGGCGATCACGAATACTAATAGACTGAAATCGGTAACTCACTCCGATGGTAAAAGGTTGGTCCAGCCATTAAAACTCACCCTGTATATGCTAGCCACGTATATTTCCTATAAGCGGGAGCGGCGCCGAGAATATGAGACTGAACATCGTACTTTCGAACATATGCGCATGCGTTAGCAGCTCCATAGAACGCACGCATGCGCAGTTGCGCCAAAGTACGAAGTGAGAGCATAGTATAACTATGGTGAGAGTGAGAGGTTGATATAAATGTTTGCACCGTGTTGTTTGCGTCGCCTCTTCAATCTCATTAGCAATATAGTAGTATTACATATACGATTCACAGTTACTGCTTTTATCGTCAAGTCCCAGGCAGACATCACTGAACCGTCCATGAGCAGAGTTGCCAGACGAAGCCCCCACCATGGAAAATTCTTTCCTCTCTACTACTAACTTCCCCTCCAGCATGAAGAGAATACGTGCCAGTAACAATTCTAGCTGGATAGTGGGGGATAATGTGACTCGTGTAACAATGGTAGAGGGAGAGACGCGAGTCTCGCTCTGGCAACTCTGTGGATGAGAGTCGGTTTGTTTATTGACCATAGCAACGTCAATGAAGAGTTCAGATTCGTCATACTGTCTCAACGAGTGTCACGAATCGAGCTAGAGGAAGTAGAATAATCTCACATTTGTGATTGTGATTCATTTGAACTCTTTACCGCACAACCTTTCTAAATAAGCATACAAAAGCCTTTAGAACTTACGTACTTGCAAATACGAAGTATTAAGTGAACAGAATCGAGAGCACACGGTGAGTAGACTGTCACTTCTGTCGACGACAGGTAGGACTCCCAACCTAATTTGTTGGGTCTCAAATAGCATCGAATTGGCTGCACCTTCCCGTCATTTCACAAAAAATACCTATTTATCGAGGAATATAGCGTTTTTACGATTTGATTCCAAGTAAACTATTTTGTACCTCCTACACGAATGTCCATGCCGACTAAGGAAATTGGACAAGATGATGTCGTCCGAGAAATCCAAGAGGTCACCGAAAATGTAGAAATCGGGGGAAAAATATCGGCCTTCCAAACCGATTATAGGTGACGTATTTGCATGGCAATGCCAGGTTGTACACGGTCCATGGACTAATGACAAAACAACTACTCAAACTGCTCCCCTTCAATTTTCATCGTCTTCGCATAAATACGTCGACAATTCCGAAACAAAGATTTACGTATCTTTTATAACAGGGTTGGCCAGAGCGTAGACCGCCTGTTGATATGTAAACATCTCTGATGCTCGTTCCACACAGCTTCTGAGACAAATCTGGCTATAAATTACTACTTTTCTTATGACCACCTAACACAGGGGTCGGCAAACCGCGGCTCGCGAGTCACATGCGGCTCTTTTGCCCCTTGAGTGTGGCTCTTCTACAAAATACCATGAACACACGCGTGCAATTGAAACTTCGGGGACCATATGCGCAGAAGTCGGTTTTCGGCCCGGGCGAGTCTATTTTAACCCTTTGCACTCGAGGTCGTTTTCGGAAATTCCTTTCGATTTCAAAATGTACTTGTGAGGAAAAAATACTTTATTATAGTGTTTCGGAAAGCTCTCAAGATCAACTACAGGAATATGCTATAAAAAAAATAGGGAGTTCTATTTAAGAAATCGACGGTGACCTTCGCGTGCTCTTCAAATGACTCCCCAAGGTCAACTCATTGCCATCGGCTGATAGTTCCTTTGAAGCGATACAACTTTTGTTTGAAACATTTTTTTATTTAACGCACCACTTCGACGATATTTCAGTGTAGTATTTAAAATGGGACACCCTCTATATAAAACATATAACATATATCATTTTATGAATTTCCAAAAGAAATCGAATGCAAATAAATATCGCCGTCGCTCGACGTATTGCACGTCAGCCCAAATGGTGACCGTTGTCACTGTCGAGTTACCGCAACAAAGTAAGTGATGACCGTGAGGCACCTCTCGAGTGCAATGGGTTAACCTTTTGCGGTCCAAATTAATTTTTCCATTATTTTTTACAATTTTTAAAGTTAAAAACCATGTCGAGCCACACTCAACATTGAGCTTGTTCCAAAAAAATATTATGTCGAGTAACACTCCTCGACATAGGACCGCAAAGGGTTAAAGAAATTCGGCTCACAAAAGAAATTTTAATCGTTGTACTGTTGATAATTGGCTCTGTTGAGCAATGAATTTGCCGATTACTGACCTAACACATGCGATGTTGGTAGACCGCCGTCTATAATTTAAAAAATAGATCGCTCATAGCGATTAAAAGTTTGGCCACCCCTGTTTTATAAGAAGATAAACCCTAGCTGTAACTTGACTTTCCATATTGGCTGTACTAAACGTTTTAATGAAATAATTCTTTCACTTAAAGATAGAACTACCTTATCAATAATAAACAAACAAATTGATGGAAAGTAGAGTTGTTAGAAATCTGTTTTAAAATTTTTCTGAGCCCCTATTCTGTAATGCACTTTTCCTAATACAGTATCTGGCAGATACGTACACTAGTGGTCGACATTTCAACAGGGGAAACGAACTTTAAATTACTTCTCCTGCGACGTATACGAAATTCGTGAAAATTCAAGGTGAACAGTCAGAGTAATTTTCCTAGAAGCATAGTAACAGTGCACACGAGGAAATACAAAATTAAAGAATATCTTGTTACGTAGGTTAATGTGGATTCGGGAGAGAGTGCTGAATTTTCTCGGATTGCGCGGACAAGAAAACCTCTTCGACGAGCTCGCAATTGTAATAATAATATTAATTAAAAGCTACAGTCACACATAAACATCATACAGAAACAAAATTTGCTTCTTCCATCATTTCCAAGTTTTATCCTCCTTTTAATTTCGCAGGACGATCCGAAGCTGGTAGAAAACGCATTGAATTTTGTGGATGTGGATCTTTTCGATGTATTAGATCTCAAACAAAAAGTGATATTCTTTTACAAAACGTATACGGAAAAGTTATTGCAGGAAGAGGTTTCAGTTTGGGAAGACAGTGAGTTCGTGAAACGTATTTGTACTGTAAAATTTGTACTACAAAAGGCAAAATGCATAGACTCGCAAAGAATGCCCCGGGTAAAAGTTTTGTCACCTCCAAAATCACGTTTAATTTATCCACTCGTTAATATCACCCGTCACGCTATGTTGCTAATCAGCACTTTCTTATCTTATCACTGTATAATACTTTCTACGTTGACAAACACTTCTACGCATATGAAATCACGCTTACCTTAGAACAAGCGATTCACCAAATGCTTGTCGATACTCGCAAATTTACTCTTTCTAACTTTCGTGAAACCGATCGACCATTATAATCAGCGCAAAATTCTTTGTATCAATATCCTCCTGCTAGACGAAATTTGTCCATGTAAAGGACAAGAGAGCACACCAACTGTACCTTGTGACTTAAAGTAATCGAGCACGTGGCATTGTTTGATCGTGCCTTCGTGATTATCGCAAGTCTTGGCTTTATGGCAATTTTTGGAAAAAAAGTTTCAGTTTCCACAAAACTCGACAATGATGACGAGAGAAAGCGACCAAAAAGAAAGAAATCGAAAAAAGCTAAGTATAAAGACATTAAACTGGAAGATAGCTCGCTATCGAGTAGCGTTGCCGCGTCGATCGCCACTTTGGCGTCTTCAGAGACGCACGAGCAAGAAGCAGAAAGCAACGAACACGGCGCCGAAGGATTGGAGAACGCAGACACAAAATACAAGGAAAGAAACGAGGATACACCACTTATGTCGAAAAGGAAAGACGAGGCAGGCGGTTAGACTCGACTAATATTCTAATATTCTACCTTGATTTGCATTCGACAGACGCATTTCCTTGTTCATTCTATAAATCCCTTCGTAATACAGATTACTTCTCGCGCAGATAGTTCAAGCTTTGCACCATCGCCTGGCGAAGAAGATAAATACGTACTAAAGCAGGTATGATTGTAAATTTCCCATTCAGTAAAATGCGCTGAATTACGCGTAATTATTCCGTCATTGACGACCAACTGTATGATCGACGGTTGCAGAAAATTGTCGAGAGATTACAGAAATATCCTCAGATTCATGTGATTTACGGCGAGATAGACGGGAACAGGACGGATTTACGTGACGTAAATCTATTCTATTTACTCAGAACAAGCGAAGAAAAAATACCGCAGTTTGGAACGTACGACCAGTGTCTAGACAATATCACTAGTTCCATAATCGTGGGCTCTTTTAACGGCAGACTATTGGCTTCGATAAACCGACTTCTGATCGATGTACCTTTACAATAAGTGATCTATAATTTAAGCAACCCATTTAAATGTACTCGGTATCACCATTCCGCTTGGGTATAGTTTCACGCTTTATAATCGTCCTTTTGCTACTTAGGTACTTAAACCCTTGGTAAAGAGTCAATTCCGTGGACCATGCATGAGTGACACCGGGCGAGTAGAATATAGTGACGAGGAGAGAGAAAATCTGGATAAAACTTTCACCGCATTACCCACCAACATCGTTGAATCTCAAGTGTGTGTTCGTACAATATTATTAAACTGTAACCTGCACGAAATGCGTGTTGCCGCGCATTACTGCGTGTCCTCCACCTTTCATAATCTCGCATAAACACATTAATTATTTGTGATTTCGACAACCATTACCCTTTATCTGTACAAGCAGAGCTCAGCAATGAGACGTCCATCGGATTTTCGTAAGATGTCCGTGCTCTTAGCAAAAAGGAAGACTGCACAAGGGAACGATCAAGACTCCATTGACTCGAGACACGATGATGCATTGACTGGTGAGTCCCCGCAGTTGGGCAACGTCGGTTCGACGGAAGCATCCAAGGGGAGAAAAGTAAAAAACAAACAGGACGACAAAAGGACAGATAGGAAATCCAAATCGAGATCTATGAGTATCCCAAAAGTGGGGAGTCTTAAGCGTGACGAGGAGACGGTCGTAGAACGAAGCAAGCAAGATTTGCTAGATTACTTGGAGAAATTACTCTCCGATGTCGAATGGTCAGCAAAACTTCGTTTCAAAGATTCTCATTAATCCTGCCATTTGGTAATACCGATCAAGTGAATTTATTTTGGACGTTTTTACACAGGACACTTGACCACGTCGAAGGGGACATTATGCTGAGCATACCCAACATTTCCGAATTGGCTGATACAACGCTTACCAATGAAATTCTCATGGAAAATAGTGAAATAATTGAAAGGTTGGAAGAAGCCGTCGTGTCCTGGGGCCAGCATATACGAAAGGTACGTTACAGACAAGCATCTGTACGATGATAGGCAGTCATATCGTTCGGATATAAAGCGCAGTCTACACAGGTGTTGGACAGTCACATTTCTAAAATGCCCAATGAAAAAGGACCCTTGGCGGAGTATTATCATTGGTACAGCCGCGAGGCATCCTTGTCTATTATAATTGAACAGTTAACGACTCCTATAGTGCAGAGAGTTCTGTTGGTGTTGAATAAGGCCGCGCCAGACATAGCTTCGACGTTTGATGTTATTCAGCAAGAGCTTTGGACACATTATGTCGGTGCTAAGGAGAATAACAAGTTTCTCTCGACTGTGCTAAGACATTTCAAGGTACGCAATACATTTGCCTATGTGTCATTTCTATCGAAAGTTTTCTTCTGCATCCTAATTGCGCACATTATTGTACCAGCTGATTGCGGAGTCTCGCTCATTTCAAGCAATCACAAGTGCAATGCTTCCTTTGACCAATGGATTGAAAATGATCTGGATATTGTCCACCTATTTTTCCAAAGAGGAGAATATGTTGCTTTTATTCGAGAGGGTGTCTTGGCAACTTTGCCAATCTGTCGCCACACAATTGGCGCTTAAAGAATTATTTCGGTACGTGCGCCCTATGAATTTATCTCTATTTATACTATTAACATTATAACCTCTCCGCTACCTTCACGCGTTTCATACGCCCCAGGCTGTCTTGTTGTTTTACAGGCCCGTACTTTCATATCAAATGATTACGTGCTCTCTTCGTTACTTAACTTCCACTACTAATTTCCTATACTTTTAGACTACCACTGGAGCAAATTTTACGACAATCTAGCGAGGCCCATTTAATGCTGAAACACTGGAAAATATCGTATTTGCAAACGAGAGATGATATCGAGCAGACGGGAAAGGGAATTCGTTGGGAATTTGATCAGACACGCCTTTTCCATAACACTGAATATTTAGCAAACATTTGCAACGATATCAATAAAATTGCCAATATTCTTCAAGATTTTTACAATATCTTTGGCGCTGATCTCAAATCGATCATAAACGATCCAGCACAAATAGATGCGATCGTCAGACGTGCCGAAATCCTAGTGGCTCCCATTCTAGAAGCGGACTTTGATATTTTTGACGAATCCAATAAAGATAATTGGGAGACGATAATGATACGCTTTTACGAGGATGTGTCCTATTTAGAGAAGGATGCAAAATTTTTCATCGATGAATGTTTCTCAGTTCTTATCGACGCTGAACAAGCACTTCGCGCGCTACACAAGTTTAACAATACGAAAACCAGACTTACGATCCAACGACAATTGCTAAGCAAATTTGATGTCATCATGCGACAGTTTAGTGGAGAAATTGGCATTGTGGAAAATATATTTAATAGAGGTACGTTATACACAATACTTTCCACAATATTCTTTCGACGCCGCCTCTAGTTCAGAAAGTTGCGTTTTTTATTACGACACATAAAATTTTTGCACCTAACGGACATTCTCAATAAGTAAATCCGTCACCATGGATATTGTATACCGTAGGAAAAAGAAATCCGCCACTGTTGACTTATCACCCGACAACAGCGGGCGCCGTTTACTGGGGTAGGCAACTGTTCCGCCGCCTGAGACGATCGGTGCTAATTTTCCAAAATGTACAAGAGTTGAAACAAAACGAGGTAAAGCTTCTTGGCTTTGCTCGATACTTAGATATCGCCAAACAGATCAAGACATTCGAAGAAGACAAGTTCAATGCATGGGTCGACAGAGCACGATTTCTTCTAACTAATACCATGAAGAAAAGCGTACTAAAAATAATGCACGATGAGTGTAACAAAGGTTCTTGCTCGTGACGGAAAACACTTCCGTTCAATCGCCTTTACACGTCTTCTCGCTTTAAGAATATCAATTACAGTTGGCATTTGTCTCGTCTTTCTTTCAGCAGACACCGATGCTCAGAAGCAGGGAACACAAACGAGGGCGGTTATGCGCGGCCCTGCTTCGAAGAAATACGGGGCAAAAGAAAATGATTCCGAAAGTGGTCTCGTGATGACACTCGCAGGATCATACCACAAAAGTGACGTTGTGGTATCAACGTCAAGCTCGGGCTCGCGTGAGTTCATGTTCGTAATAAACGTCTCTTCGTTGCACAACAATCAGGGGCAAACTTCTAAATAAGTCGCTCCCTTTGTTTCTTTCTGTAAATGCAGGTACACATTACTGCACCGTGCTAGAATCGAATGTCGACAGGTCAATCACTTCCTCATTGAAATGTCGCCATGCGTGGTATCGTGAAAAGGTATTCTCGTCGGCGCTGCTACTGTGGCTCGCCCTCGAGTACCTTGCCCACGGTATGGTGAGATGTAAACAAGGATATTTAACCCTTTCGCTTCGGCAGTCACGTCCGCCGATGTACCGTCACTGAACGGAAGCGCGCGCCAGAAATACGCATAGTACGCGTGGTTTCTGTACATACGTTTTCCTAAGTATTAAATAACAACTGTGCCGAATAAAACAATCCTTGCTCCAATATGACAAGTATAATTTACATTTTTAATATGAAATTGATCATCGTCTACAGATGCCACTTGGTACGCATTATTTAGATGCCAGATATATGGGGCGCCGTACCCAGAAGTCGTAGCGTGGTCGCCGCCTATAAGCGGCGCTCGAAGCGAAAGGGTTAATATCACTGCGCAAATTATTCACTGCTTGGTGGCCAACACTCAGCCAACGAATTATCCTGGCACGGTCCATTAATGTGTATCCGCGCCTTTTTTCGTTCTTATTGTACAAACATTATTTTACCTACATCGTCGAACAGATACTGACAGTTCAACGGCAGTAGATTCAAAAGGACTTTCCATAAGAAGCCAATTGCGCTCAGATCCGATTGTCGAACAAGCAGAATCTCATGAAAGTTCGTCTGAACCACGTATTGCGGATAAACAAACGATACAAGCGCAAAAGGCTACGTGGCCGGAATACACGGATGATTCAATTCTTCTCGAATGCCACATGCGATTTGCAATGAACTTCGAGTGGGAAGTATTTGAAATTATTCGTGAGGTAATGGTACCTAAGGATGAACGAATTACAAAGTGCGATACGTAAATGTGTGCAAAGCTAAACACATTTACATGTAAATAGCACAGAAGCATACACAAGTAAATTCTTTTTCCTTTGTAGGCAGAGCTGTTGGAGCGATTAGGCTTAGAGTTGCCATCGCTCGTTAAGAATGTCGGCATTCGAAAAGATCGATTGCAAGCTACCATCAAGGCCGTAGGGAAAATGATCGACCGCTACAATAGTCTCGTAGATAAACTGGACAAAGCCGATGTACGTTTGCAGAACCATTTCCGCTTATAAGTTTACCTACACCGATATGTAACTATTCGAATAGATACAGCTGATGAAGTCTCACCTTTGGGAGATCGAGAGGCACATTCAACCTGCCGTCACCCGTCTTAATTGGAATTCATTAAGTATAAACGAATACACTGCATCTTGTGGCAAACTGTTGAAAAATCTCGGGTCGATCCTAGGCCAAGTCGATCGAATGAAAGGAGATCTTAATAATAGAATCGAAACGGACATACAAAGCTACAATCTCCTCTTATCTCGAAACTCGGAAGATGCATGGAAGGAGTTGCACACGTGCAAGGTGCGTGAACTTTTCGTTACGGCACGACCACACTTCGTTACCGCGGCATATCTTATCTGTATCAAACTATTTTCTTTCGTGTAAAGGCGTATTTCTTGACAATTGAATCACATAGAACGGAACGAATATGTTCAATGTTGAACGCTTACCGATCTATCGGACCAATGCTGATTAAATTGGAAGGTTTGGTAAAGGGAACGTCAACCGGTAAATGCTCCTCGATGCGACTTCTTTACGATAATTATGCAACAAAAATCTTTGCGGCATTCACTACGTAATTCACGACTCATATTTTTCCTAAACGACAACTATTTGTATATTTTCCAATTCATATATCCATAATTCACACAGGTGTATGATGGAGAATCTGGAATTTTTAAATAATAAACTTGCGAGTGACACGGTGATATTTCAAGTAGATGCAGTATTAGTGGCATCCGAAGTCGTGCTCCGACCATCGCCCAGCGAAATATATAGCATTATTGTTCACGACGTAAAGGATTTGCTTGAAAGGTTAAAAGTATTTCCTAGATGGGTGTACGGGACTTGTTTGGAATGTAGGCCAATTAAGAAAGAATTCTCCGAGGAGTACGAAAACTTTAGCTTCTTCGAGGATGTCATCGCGGTTCAGGTTACATTTTCCTTACAATTATTATCTTTTCCAGGGCAAGTGCCGAATAGCTGCCTGTACCCATTAATTTCACCGTTTAAAAATATTTTCCATGAAATTTGCTTAATTCTTCAATTACCAACATATATTATTTAGCTGCTTAACCTAATCCTATCATATCTCACATTATCCAGTGATCATAAATTGAAAAACGCATTCACCTCCTCAGGCGATAAATCATGAAATTGTGATGGTACAAGAGACTGCGCACAAAATAGCAGTCGACTGTTTTAAGTATTTATACAGGTGGAAAAAATATTCCAATCTCTGGTCATTCGACAAAAACCTTGTATGCCAGAAATTCGCATCGACGACACCAACACTTATGGGATATGACGAAAAGTTTAGCTTTTACGGTAACATTCTAGACGAACTAGATGATATGTTACCTTATTTTGATATTGGCAGTATTAGGTAATTATCTCTTTATGCATATAAAAATGATATTCCTTCCTACGCGTAACTCACGCCTGTTAACGGCTCCCTTCCACTTCGTCCACGTAAAATTAAAAATGTAATTGAGCTGGTCTAGAATAACATGCGAGAAATGGAAACGACGATACCAGTGTTCTGTCTCGCGAGCCTTCCCACCACTTATTAGTCGAAAAATCCCTCCTTGCCCCCAAATCAACAAAATCAGCTTTTATAATAAAATTAAGCTGAGTGAACTTACTATGTTCATATATCGGTACGCCCATTTATACGTTAAAACAGAATTAACCTTAAACCTTTACTGGCTGGCATTGAACGACACGCGAAGGAATGGAAACAGATACTCGCTCGTCATCTCATCGATTATACCGTCGAAGCTATGACTGAACTGAAAGCTACGATCGATCGACTACGCAAAGACGTTGAATCAGTAATTACAGGATTGGACCGTTTTACACTCGTAATGCAAGCGATTGCGGATGTTAAAAAGCTCTCTGTACAAGCTGAAGTACAATATGTATCCTACCAGGTCAGTGTTTCTGTTACGATTCACCCACAGGATTATAGAAAGCTAAAAATGAATGCTGAAACATATTGATTTCGTTGATTTTTGTCTTGGTCCGGTGTATTTCGTAAATTACGATGCTCCTCACTGCTATCGTGTTTAGGAAACCTTCAACACTTTACGGGGGCACAACATCGACTTTAGCCTGGCATACGAAGATATGGCTAAAAACCTTCGAACTGATTGGGAGTCTCTTTATCTTGGTGCCCTGTATAGAGCGTCTACCCTCGAGAGTACAAGCGACAGATTTTCTGAGATGACTCAGGAACAAATTGTAGAGTTTCTGAAAGAAATCGAAAATTTTATTCGTGATTTTCAGTCCAACGGACCGGGCAGTATCGGCGACGATCTGGAACTCGGATTGAAAAAGATGGATGTAAGTGTATGCTCTAGCGCCTAACTTTACAGGCAAATAAGTAAATTCATCTATAGGGAAGTATACCTAATGCTGTACGCAAAATTGATCTTAATAGTAATCACGGTTTACAGGAATATGGTGTACTGATCAAAATGCACGACACAAAACGTTTGAGCCTCATGAATGCCGAGGTCCTGTTCGATCTTTCACCGACAGACTTCTCCGGCTTCGTCAGAATCAAAAAGGAATACGAGTACATGAATATACTATACGAACTTTATAAGCAGCAAAAGAACGCGCGTAACATTTGGGCGCAAACGTTGTGGGTCAACTTAAATCCTCAAGAATTGATCGACGGCATGGAGCATTTTCTCAAGGAATTTCGAAGGCTCCCGAAACCTGTACGAATGACCAATATTGGTCAAGCTCTAGACACCCACATGCGAATCTTCAGAACTTCGGTACCCCTGTTTGTGGAACTGAAGAACGAAGCTATGCGTGAACGACATTGGCACGAGCTCATGGAAAAGACTGGACAACATTTTGACATGGCTCCCGATAGGTGCGCCAAATAATAGACATTTCAAATTATCCTTCAAAGTGTATATGTGTTTGTGGGAGACAATCACCGCTTTACGAACAGTAATCCTACTGCTATTGACAGAATTTAATGCGACACTACATACTTACATTTCTGTCACTTGCGTTCAGTCTTTAGTTTTTAGGTATCGTCTAATTTTATACGTAATGTTGAAACACATTTCGACGTAACCCAGAAGTCGCATACAAGTATTTTCACTTGTGTTCCTTCAGAATCTAAATTACTCTGAGAATATAGTATAAACAAAGGTGTATACTGCTAGACGGCGTATACACAGAACAAATAGATCTAGCCTACTGGTGGTTACCCACCTATAAAATTACTTCATATTTTGATTCTTGCACTGCATCCACTATACCTGCTAGTTGTCACGCGTAACTTTATAAATAAGGATAGAAAGCATTATGTTGTTAGTCAGACTTGTGTAACTTCTCACAGACGGCGGGTACGTGTACTTATTATCCTTAACATTAAAGCTACCAAAAGCGAATCAAATTACCGATTAACTACTGAATTCTTCATATGGAAAAAGTCTGTGTTAGGTTTAGTGTTAAATTCTGTCAAATTGCACGTCACAACCAGATCTGACTTTTTCCAACGTAGCAAGCAGGTCAGGTGACAGAAAGTTAAAGTGATAAATAATAAAACAATTTGAGGCAAGGGAACAGAGCTGGCCGCGCGAATAGATTGCATTCGATAGACCTAAAGTCATAATTGGATCGCGAGATAGTGTGCAAAAAACGCGTGCAGTGAAGGAAAGTGATTTGTGCAACCGGAAAACTCTTCGCGTATCTGCATAATCTTTTGTTTATTATTGTGTACCTTATTACGTGATATTTTTGTTAGATCTATGTCTATCAATATCTGTTATTACACTTGTTAATACATTAAACAAGGCTTAGTACGCGCGGTACTACGGATATACAGTGAACGCCAAAGTCTGAAAGAAATATCATTATTTCCTTTTGATCAACATTTGAAGAAACAGGCACATCGATTTGTACTTTTTTTATACTGACAATGTTCTGATAAACATTATTCTCCCCGCTCACTACCACCACTACCACCATCAACAGTTTAGAAGACATGGCTTCATTGACTACTTTACAAATTACAAATCCATCTTGTATTACTGGGAAGAGAGAATTATCTTTTTTCTGAGTTCAGTAGTACTGCTTATAAGCCAGTTAAAGTAAATGGTTTACGAAACATATAGGTGAAAGAGTTCGAAGAAATATAAAGTAAATGCAGATTTAGATCTGCTCAGTTTATTATACAATTTGTTATGGATGTCTCATACACGGTATTGTTGATATCACTTCCTTTACGATCGTGTTCAACTCGTCCGTGCTGTTCCACCTCGCGAGACGTTAGGTGTATACAATTAATTTTCATTAGAAATGGATTCTCGACGAACGACAGAAATTAGTGTGTCTTGGCAATTTCTTGAAATGTACGAGCAATGGGAAACAATGAATTTTATTCCAGATTTTTGCCGATCAGTGTATGCATACACATGACAAAAGCATCTCGTATATGCTCGTTAAGTTTCGTAATGACAATTTTTCTATAAGAATAGGATAGTCACAAGAAATAAATTTTTTTGTGGCAAACCGTAATGGAGGGGTGAGTACGTTTTTCAATTGATCGTCTGCTTCTTCATCGGGCTGATGTTCTACCCAAAAAATACAATGTTTCCACGTTTTATGTTATAAGGTTCACCTTGGAGAACATGTTCGCCATGGAACTTGGCAAATATCAAAGTATCGCTGAAAACATAGTTACAAATGCTGTAAAAGAGCTATCCATAGAGAGAGGAGTGAAAAATATTGCAGATGTTTGGAAGAATATGGAATTTACTGTCGTCCGGCACTTTAAAGGTAGTTATGTATCGCCATCAATCTGGAGCCTAACACGGATAAAATGCGACGTATGTAATAACAAAACGAGACAATAATTCATAGACACTTTAAGCATTTTTTTAACGTGTGGTCGAATACCACGCGCACAAACACACACACACACACACCCGGTCTTAGCAAAATTCATAATCACAGAAAGTGTGTTGAACACGTCCACTGAGAATAATACCAATTTGAAGAAAACATTTCCCTTAGGTCTCGAAGATCGTGGGTATATATTAGGTCCAATCGACGAATTGTATCAAGTTTTAGAGGACAATATGCTTAATATCAGTGGTATGGCAGCTTCTCAATTCATAGGACCATTCCTGAGTACGATACAAAAATGGGAAACTGCTATGTACACTATATCAGAAGTTGTGGAGGCATGGATGACGTTCCAACGGAAGTGGCTCTATCTGGAAGGAATTTTCGTAGGCGGTGATATAAGATTACAATTGCCGGACGAAACGAAAAAGTTTGACGATATAGATAAGTCTTTCAGAAAAATTATGCTCGACACAGCCAGAAGACTTAATGTCTACGATTGTTGTCTCATTAAAGGTAGATGAACTTTATTCGACATAGTTACTGTATCCAAAGTTAACCCATTAGCACGAAATATTCGGCTCACGGATGCAAATGGGTTAAATGGATTTAAATCCTTATGTATTTCAACGATTCAATTCCACGATTGAATGTAATTCACATTAGGTCGACAACAGGAATTCGAGGTAATGATCGACGCCCTAGACAAATGTCAAAAGTCTTTGTCGGAATATCTGAGTAGCAAACGAGCAATTTTTCCAAGATTTAACTTTATCAGCGATGAAGAGCTGTTGAGTATACTCGGTAGTAGCGACCCGATGATGATTCAACGACATGTTAGCAAGATGTTTGATAATCTGGATAAATTCGGAACAATACATCGTAATTCCGATCACACGTTGCTCGTATCACTTATCTCCGCCGAGGGTGAAATCATGGAATTTAAGAACTCCGTAACAGCGGAGGGAAGGATAGAGGAGTGGCTTGTCCTTGCATTGGCGGAAATGAAACGATCGAATCGGTATCTCACGAAAAAAGCTATTTATGATTATGGGAAGGTCAGTAAATATTCGATTTAACCCTAGCTAGACAAATATAAGATCCACTTACTAATTGTAAGTCAAGCCACCATCCCTATCACACTTTAGAACGTAAATATTGTTCATGCTCCACTAATGCATCAACTTGTTTAATCATTGAATAGTAGTAGCATTATACAAAATCAAACGTCCATAGATCAAAAATAATAAGAATCTTATTGAAAAACTAATGTAACAATAATAGTAACCGCTTTGTATGGATCCAAATGGACAATTAGTCCGCCGTACGATCGGCTAATGAACCATTCGCTATGCGAGAGTTAATATATTATTCATCCATTTTCTGTTCCCTTGAGTTTAATATCTACAAATTGCACGAAAGTACTGTTTTGATATAATATGTTGCCGCGTACTTGCTGCTCAGATACGAAGACCGCGTACAGAATGGATGTTGGATTTCCAAGGAATGATGGTACTTGCGTCTAATCAAATATGGTGGACCGCTGAGGTTGAAGAGGTCTTCAAGAAAATATCGATGGGAATGAAGCGCGCCATGAAAGATGTATATTGAATTCATACGTAACCGTATTGTTCGCGATAGGCTGCTACTCCGTTTCTCCATTTCAGTATTTAATGCAACTCAATGGACAACTCGACGAGGTGGTCTCCCTGATGGGACGTGATACACTTTCGAACAATTCAAGAAAGAAATTGGATGCTGTTCTGACTATTGACGTACACACACGCGACATAGTTGACGGATTCGTAAGAGATGGTATAATGGATCCAGTGGAATTTGGTTGGGAAAGTCAGTTGAGGTTAGCAAATATTTACGCATATCATCGAAAAGCATTGCAGTAAATTATATTTAATGATCGACGTAGAAATTACGTGTAAAAGGAAAAATTCGATATTTTCATCCCCAAAAGATTACGGTTTCATGGCTCAAGATTGCTAAAGTAACTAATTTTTCACTTCCGCATATCGATTGCTTACCTCTAAGTACGTATTTCTGATACTGCTTCTCAGATTTTATTGGATTCATGATTTGGATAATCTCTGGATGAATCAATGCACAGGCACCTTCGAGTACGGTTACGAATACATGGGCTTGAATGGCAGATTGGTCGTGACGCCTTTAACCGATAGAATATATCTTACAATCACGCAAGCTCTGTCAATGCAATTGGGCGGTGCACCAGCAGGTTAGACAAAAAACAAAGGCTGAACTTCCATATCCGACCCTTGTCCGATCTTAATAAAATTTTACAGGGCGTAGCATTTACTAAATCTAGTCGAACGCCATAAATGCGAATTTAAGGAAACGCCTGGTTTCCGAGATATTGAATTTTTAATTATGTTTAATTTTTTAGATTTTCACGTAAAAAAAAGACTAAAATTCAATAATATTTTTTCTGAAATGTTTTATTTTATTCATATCTTGCAAGATTATAAATACTAATTTATCAAAATATCATTAGACTACATATTAGAAACAAGAAATATAGAAAACAATTTGATGTTTTTTTGGTAATTATTCACTTATGGGGATTGGGGAGTCACCTCGGATTTCAATGTCCTTCACATATGTTACCAAGGTCATCACCCTGAGTAATGATGCGAAGGTTTTAAGCTCCGCTCGTCATTTATTAAAAAGTTATTAACAGAAAAAGTTTTTCCAGAAATAACTTCTTCCTCTGAGAAAATTGGCGGTCTCCTCGCCAAAAAAAAGATATTCAATGTTAAAGTTGAAATATAAATGTGATAAATGGAGATTGATCTAACCAGAAAGGCCTCAAGTTTAAATTATTTTTTTATTACGCGGGCGGTAAGCGCCGTGCCGTGTCTAACCATTGCACCTGCCTAACTTGACATTTTGTAGAATTTTAGTCTTCCTCTTACGTAAACATGTCAAAAATTGTTGATTGAATCGTGTAATTTTAAAATGAATATCTCGGAAAGCAGGCGTTTCCTTAAATTCGCACTTACGGCGTTCCACTGCATTTAGTAAGTGCTACGTACCAGTAAAATTTTATTAAGATCGGACGAGGATCGGGTACGGAAGTCTTACCAAAACAAATATTACCGATATTATGTTACCCCTACGGGGAGGGGTGGGGAGGTAAATTGTAAATAAATTAATATATTTATATGGTAGGCCCAGCTGGCACAGGGAAAACGGAGACAACTAAGGACCTCGCAAAAGCTCTTGGACTACTCTGCATTGTGACAAATTGTGGTGAAGGAATGGATTACGTAGCGATTGGTCAAACACTCGGAGGATTGGCGCAATGCGGAGCGTGGGGCTGCTTCGACGAATTTAATCGGATAGACGTATCCGTGCTTTCCGTTATATCTACACAACTGCAGAGTATACGTTCCGCACTGCAAACAAAGGCTAAAAGATTCTTGGTACGCATATCGCAATTTGTCGTAACTCGTATTCCCCATTGGAATATTGTTTAAAATTAACCCTTTCCACTCGTAGCTTTAAGTAAACTCGATAAGAATACAGTATTTGTATTGTCTCCAAAGCGGAGCCTTCGAGTGCAAAGGGTTAAAGATTACTAACGAAGCGTGAAATTACTAATTAACGGGCATTCGATGTTTTTATACGTTCTCTTCGGCAGTTTGAGGGCGAAGATATTGTTCTGGATAGCAAAGTAGGTATATTCATCACCATGAACCCTGGATACGCTGGAAGGACCGAGTTACCGGAATCTGTTAAAGCACTTTTTAGACCTGTGGTTTGCGTAGTACCAGACAACGAACTGATCTGTCAGATCAAGCTTTTCAGCTCTGGCTTCCTCACTGCCAAAAGTCTTGCGAAAAAGATGACAGTCCTTTACACATTGGCACAAGCACAATTAAGCAAACAGACGCATTACGATTTTGGATTGAGGGCTTTAAAATCTGTACTAAACATGGCTGGCCAACTGAAGAGAATATCCAGCGACTTGCCAGAAAACGTCGTGCTGATGAGAGCACTCAGGGACATGAATCTACCAAAATTTGTATTCGATGACGTTCCACTTTTTTTGGGTCTAATCAAGGATTTGTTTCCCGATCTCGATTGCCCCAGAGTTAGTTATCCTGACATGCAAGAAGCCGTCGCACTGACACTGGAGAAATACGGTTACGCCATCTTACCGGAACAGGTGACAAATTTTGCTCTGCATTTTCTACACTTTGTATGTACTGGAGCGTGAAAGTTTGTAAAATCAAAACAGACGTAATATCAACTACGCGCATCATTGGTGTGTCGACTTTCTCTTTGGACAATTCGTAATGATTCTCGAATGCTATCTCCTGCGTCTAGCGAAATAACTTTCACGAATCATCGCGAGATGCATCTTTCGTATCTTGATCTTGACATACTGCTACTTCCATTCCATTTAATAAAACGTAGATCGACAAGGTCATTCAGTTGTACGAGGTCATGATGACCCGACATTCAACGATGGTCGTAGGCCCGACCGGTGGTGGAAAAACCGTCGCAATCGAGACGTTATGTGAAGCACAGCGTCGGATGAACCTACCGACGAAACTTTACGTGCTAAATCCAAAGGTACGCTGCTATCTTCTGCGTGTAATAATTCATAGAGTTTTTTAAGCACAACTGCGAAAAGAATGATCAATTTTACTATAACAACCTAATATCTAATTAAATGTCCGCATCTTACATACGCGACTCTTCTTTCAGGCTTGCGCGGTTGTAGAACTTTACGGCGTATTGGATCCAATTACGCGAGATTGGACCGATGGTGTTCTAAGTAACATTTATCGCAAGATCAATGAACCACTCGAAGAAGGGAAGGACGAAAGGAGATACATATTATTCGACGGTGATGTAGATGCATTATGGATTGAAAATATGAATTCTGTTATGGACGATAATAAGCTGTTGACTCTCGCCAATCAAGAGAGGATCAAGATGCAAAACCACTGTAGTTTACTTTTCGAAGTAAGAGGTTTGATGAAAATCACAAGTTTCCGGCACTCATTGAATTTCATTCCGACACTCAATCCAAGTTACTGCTCTGCTCGTGCAGGTCGGCAATTTGCAATACGCGTCACCAGCTACTGTTTCGAGAGCAGGAATGGTTTACGTCGATCCGAAGAATCTGGGCTATTTGCCGTATTTGGAGAAATGGATAAAAAACAATAATAACATTGAACAGGACTTTCTTAGCAGCATGATGGAGAAATATGTGCATGGTGCCATAAACCTAATTATAGAAGGTTTATTGGGTCTGCAAATTGTTACGCCCCTCAAAATGATAATTCCGCAAACAAATTTGAATCTGGTAAATATAATCAAATCTACGAATTATAATATACAGATCGGTGCACGTAACCACTGGAACCACTTCGATTTCTTCGTAAATAATTTGATTGAAAAATGTTTCAGATAAAAGTTGAACGATTTAGAGATATTTTCTTTAATTGATAATAAGAAAAATTTAATTGATAATTGAATGATAAGAGATATTTTCTCCTGTTTCCCAATAGGCAACCCAATTGTGCTATGTATTCGACGGATTGTATGCACAAGCGCACAAATCCGGCCAAACGCTAAGAAACGACCCATTAAAAACTGAAAATATCAATGAGGATGTAACAGAATCGTCATCCGATAACCAAGACTTTTTGGAAGCTATGTTTCTTCTTTCGTGTTATTGGTCCTTAGGTGCTCCCTTGCTGGCTAATGGACGGAAAGAATTTGACGATTATATGAAAAAAGCATGCGGGCTTATGCTTGTCGAAGACACACGTGAAAAACAGGCAAATGTAGGTGAGCAAACGACAGTGAAAATTCGTCCTTTATATACCATATTCGATTCGTTCATTGCGAATAAAATCTGTGAAACAATTACGTTTTATTTTCTACCGTAACTTTAATAAAAAGACTAGAAGATCTAACGTATCCAACTAATAGCATGCTTATCGGCAGGCTACATTCCCATTTCGTTTGAAACGTTATATGATTACGCGTTAGACGTAGAGAAAAGAGTTTGGGTACCGTGGAAGTGGTTGGTACCATCGTACGTTCATGACGCAAATAAACATTTTTCTGATATTTTGGTACCAACTGTTGATACCCTACGCAACACTTGGTTCGTTGCACTAATGCGAGATGTCGATAGACCGGTCCTTCTTGTCGGAGAAACTGGCACATCTAAGACTGCTGTTATTCATGAATTCTTGCGAAATTTGCGCCCTGATAAATACGTAAGTGCATTCATACATTATCTAAAACCTACCGCCCCCTTCCTCTCCCATTTTAAACGTGTTCGTTTGAAAATAGAATCAGCTACTAATCAACTTTTCATCGAGAACTACGTCCATGGACGTTCAAAGGGCCATTGAAACTGCAGTGGAAAAGCGAACCCGAGAGATCTATGGTCCTCCGCCAGGAAAAAAGCTAATTACTTTCCTCGATGACATGAATATGCCACTAATTGATACTTATGGTACGCAGCAACCAATTGCACTTTTGAAGCTATTATTGGAACGGCATGGCATGTACGATCGTGGTCAAGAATTGAATTGGAAGTATATCAAAGATATTTGTAAGGATGCCTCTTTTCGTACTCTTTACCGATTAACATGGATAATAAAACATTTATGATGAATATAATGTTCTTATACATCGAGATTATCAATGCTGAAGATTTTCATAAAAGCGCATAAAACATTTTTTTCTTTAACAGGGTATGTAGCAGGAATGGGAGATCCGGGTAGTGGTAGGAATGAAGTGGATCCAAGATTTGTGTCGATGTTCTCCGTATGGAATGTTACACTCCCAACCGTTGAAACACTTAATTATATATACGCGTGCATTTTGATTGGGCACACAAAGTCGTTTCCAGAAGATGTGCAGCTCATTTCCGAAAATCTAGTGCGAATGACAATAGAATTATATCAGGTTTTAACAATCCTTTCCATTTATCCCATCATAACGTTTAAACTCAGATAGATCTCAATTATAACTCCAGCCAGTGTTTTCGCAATTTTAGATTATCATCGAAGAACTATTACCAACACCATCCAAGTTCCACTACATATTTAACATGCGCGATATTTCGAGAATTATGGCCGGTCTTCTTCAAAGCCATTCTCGTTACATAGTAAATGCTAAGCAGTTTGTGAGACTTTGGAGAAACGAATTCACAAGGATTATATGCGACCGTTTAATCACCCATTCAGTAATAACCGATTCGATTGTTATTTGTATATAACTAATATAACTATGTATTAATAACGTTGCCGTAGAACTGGGCTTTATACAAATTTATTTCGTATTCAAAGCACTTAACAAATTATGCGTAAATTATATTACAGGATGAAGAATTCGTTTTTACGCGGTTGAAGAAAAACATCGAAACTACGTGGGCAGATGACACTCCGTTGATTGAGTACAGTCTGAGAAATCCTCTACTATTCGGTGATTTGAGAAACGCCTGCAACGAGGATGAACCCAGATTTTACGAAGATCTACTTGATTACGAAGCTGTGTACAGCCTCTTCCTCGAGGTAATATTCTGTGCCATCATGTTTCCGTCCTTTTCAGGCAGTACCGTAAAAGGAGTGACTTATTTATTATGATATTTAAATATTATCGACTGAGATTACTACGAACGCCATTAAAGCATCATTAAAAAACAACGTGTTGCCAAGCAAGCGCAAGTTGTTTAATTAACGTTAGATTGATGTCTTTACAGATTCTCGAAGAGTACAACGGACGTCATAGCGTAAAGATTTGCATGGTCCTCTTTAATGACGCTCTCGAGCATTTAATCAGAGTACATCGTGCGCTCAGACTGCATCGCGGGCACGTGCTTGTCGTCGGGATCGGTGGCTGTGGAAAACAATCCGTAATCAAATTAGCTGCGTTCGCAGCTGATTGTACCACGTTCGAAATTACACTCAGCCGTGGCTACAACGATGCGCTGTTCCGCGAGGACATGAAATCCCTCTTTAGAATGGTGGGATGCGAAAATACCAAAGTTACCTTCCTGTTTGCAGACTCGCATGTGGTAGACGATAGTTTCCTTGAAATTGTAAATAACGCATTGATGATAGGCGTTATACCCGCACTATTTTCCGACGAAGAGAAGGACGTAGTTGTTGCCTCTTGCAGAGACGCTGCAACGGCAGCTGGTTTGGACCCATCAAAGTGAGTGCTACGAAATTCACAACGCAAACCATTACATCATTCACTGCATCCCATTTAACCCTTTGAGTGCTGAATACTCGCGGCCTATGCGGTCCGTACGGACAGCGCGCGGCTAGCGCTGACGATCGCTGTGCACGGAATACTTCTTCGCTAGACCGAATATTGATTAACTATTCAAGAAGCAAATAGTAATAAGTTACAGTAACCCTTTTGGACGAGATTAAATAATCAAAGAGCGTTATTACCATGCTGTTACTAAGGAATGCACTTATATTCATCTCACACAAAAGTAATTGTAATACTTCTATGTAGGTGATCGAAAAAAATCGACAAGCGCATATATGCGCCTTTAGTCCGTGCCGGCAACTTAGACTAAACTCATATATTAGTCCTTAGTCCACACCGATAGCTTTCGCCAGACGCATATATGCATCCATAGCGCTCAAAGGGTTAACTAAAGCACAGGTGCCGATTTCTCAAGTTATTTTTATATCCTATTATCCTTTTTCAAATTGAGTTTTTGTATTCTAATGTTTATAAGACGCTATAAGTCCGCGCGTGTATTAATCCTAAACATTTTCAATTAATTTGATACGCTATCCAAATTGAAAAATACTTCACGATTTGAACGGCCGCTTTTGCTAAATCCGCCACGCGTTCGCCCTCCACCTGGGCCGACCCTGCCAAGATCTACCTACGAAAATTCGATTAACGATCCAAAAAAAGTAGACCAATATACACAGATTATTCTTTCAACCAGGGAAACCGTATGGGCGTATTTTATGGGAAAATGCATATCTAACTTGCACATTGCCTTATCTATGACTCCATCCGGCGATATATTGCGAATTCGATGCCGCAATTACCCAGGTTTAGTAAATAGTACAACTATAGACTGGATGTTACCATGGCCAGATCAAGCTCTACAAACAGTAGCTAACGTTATGTTAAGAGATGTGAGTTTGTCGAAGGAATTTACGCAATTTGAATTCTTACGCAAAAGACAGCACGCGTAGTGCAATATCCCGAAATAATAGCAATGGTTTTGTTCTAGGATCCGGTCGTACCACAAATATACAGAGAAGCAATTGTAGAACATATGGTATACATGCACGTGACGACCTGTCGATATACGATAGATTTTCTGACGAAACTGAGGAGAAGAAATCACGTATCTCCGAAACATTATCTGGATTTAATTGCCATATACCTTCGGCTCTTGGCAGAGAAGAAAGAGTATATTGATATGCAATGTGCTCGTCTAAATAACGGTAATCTAGCTGAAATAACAATGACACAGCTGTTTCCTTTCTTTTCGAAATTCTCAGTAGTGACGATAACCCGATGAAACTTTTATTACGACAATAGGTTTAGAGAAAATGGTAGAAGCTTCGAATACTCTAGCTGAACTAAATCAGATTCTGGCTGTGCAGAGAGTAAAAGTTGCCGATCAAACGAGGAATTGCGAGTTACTTCTAGGGACAATTGGCGAAAGCACCGATACTGCTATGAAGAAGCGAGAATTGAGCGTGGAAAAAAGGAAAGAGATTGCAGATCAGAAGAAAATCATCGCGAAGGAGGAAGGCGAGGCTAAGAAGGCGTTAGCCGAGGCGCAACCGGCAGTGGACGCAGCCAGGGCCGCACTTAGCGAACTCGAGAAGGCAGACATTACTGAGATAAGGTACACTTCACTGGACACGATACGTCATTACAGTAGTACACCAAAAAGTGAGAAAGCCGAGTGTAATAATAATAATCAGTAAAACTCGGTAAACGAAGTTTCCGGAACGACCATAAATTAGCATTGGTCATTATACCTAATCATATTATTATAGTATTTGGCCGTATTTATTATACCTACAGTGGAGGAATTAAAGTAAGTACGAAGAATATTTTATAGGCCAAATAGGCGCGTCTGTGACAAAATTGTGAGTTATATGAATCAGTTATCTGGACCTTGAAAGCAGCAAGCCTGCTTAAGGGGTTACATACCTCCATTCAACTTACAATAACTACTAACGCGCTCAATTATTCTAATATTGTACACCACCATTGTATGACGAACTAAACCAAACTTAATGTCGTAAACTAAAATTTGTATAGATCTTTTGCTACCCCACCTGAACCCGTTCAAGTTGTTTCCGAATGTGTTGGTATACTGCGCGGTATCAAAGAAATCTCTTGGAAGGGAGCAAAGGGTATGATGAACGATCCAAGCTTTCTTAAATCTCTTCAAGAGATGAACTGCGATGTAATCACCTTGAAGCAACAGCAAAATGTCCGGATGCACCTTAAGAAATCGGAGAAGCTAGACCAAATGGAAACTATTAGTAAAGCTGGCTTTGGCTTATACAAGTTCGTCCTTGCGGTGCTCGATTATTGTACAGTTTACAGAGAAGTAAGAGGACCTCCATGTTGTGTTACTTCATACTCTTTCTATGCTTCCGACATCACGCATATACAGAAAATATGGAACTTTGGATCTACGCAATATCGTATTCTTAATTTTTTGTTTCTATTAGGTAAAGCCCAAAATGGAAAAGGTAGAAATACTCGCATCCGAATCTGAAAAGGCTCGAAAAGCTTTAGAGAAAGAAGAACGCGAATTGAAGAAGATCGAAAAAATGATAGTCGAATTAAATTTGAAATACGAGAAAGCGATGTCCGAAAGACAGAGGCTGCAGGAAGAGACAGATCTTTTACAGAAACGTTTAATTGCAGCTGATAAACTAATCGGTGGACTTTCGTCCGAGAACACGCGTTGGCAAAATGATATGTTACAGCTTAACGATGAAGTGGAGAAAATCACTGGAAACTGTCTTCTTTCAGCAGGATTTTTAGCTTATTGCGGTCCTTTCTCATACGAGTTCAGAAACGATTTATTATACAATTGTTGGAGAAATAATATAGTAGTGCTTAATATACCGATGACAGAAGGATGTAACATTACGGGTCAACTAAGCTCCGACGTAGAGATCAGCACGTAAGCCGAATTTCAAAATATAAAAAGTTACGCAATGTTACAACTACAGACCATTTATGTTTAAGGTGGAACTCCGAAGGGTTACCACCAGACAACCTCTCCATACAAAACGGAATACTTACTATGAAATCGTCGAGATTTCCACTCTGCATTGATCCTCAACAGCAGGCTTTAAACTGGATTAAAAAAAAGGAGCGGAACAGTCTAAAGGTCATGACGTTCAGCGACCCTGACTATCTAAAACAAGTGGAATTGGCAATAAAGTATGGACTATGCGTTTTATTTCAAGACGTTGACGAAATCGACCCTATTCTAGACAATGTACTTGGAAGAAACGTACAAAGTGAGTATGTCCTACAGGAGATCAATATGCAAATCAATGTAAAGTTTTTAGTAACGTGGCTGCAGTTTTATAACCCAATAAAGAGAAGATACGAACAAGATGATCCCCTTAAGCAATTTCATATACTTTTAATTGATACATAACTAAGCACAATTGCCATGGTTTTTTGCTTAGAAGTCATCAATAGTAATCTCATACATATACAACATTAATACTACTAATCGTCGCTACATTTATTATAAATGAAAAAAATTGAAAGACAAATATACACGGCACAAGTATATCTAATCCCCTGCCGTACAATTAACTTGTGCAATTAATTACAGACGTTGGTGGGCGGAAG
Organism: Tiphia femorata; assembly: GCA_944319695.1. NCBI lineage: Eukaryota > Metazoa > Arthropoda > Insecta > Hymenoptera > Tiphiidae > Tiphia > Tiphia femorata. The sequence goes on from OX090902.1 coordinate 13,265,982, forward strand.
TTCGTCTTACTCGCAGACAGAGAAGTGGATTATGATCCAAGATTCCGTTTGTACATGACAACGAAGGTTGCGAATCCGATATTCAATCCAGCCGTGTACGCGAAAGCAGCTGTTATCAATTACACGGTAACCGCGGAGGTGAGAAAGAATAGGATAGAAACACGTCGAAGTTGCCACGATGCTCGCAGTCTCGGTGTATATCACTATGAATATTACTTTCTTGTAATAAAATAAACTTATGATTTATAATGTAACCGGGCATACCGAGAATGAACAAATGCGCGAGTATCTTTGACTAGGATTGTTTTACAACCTGAACCACGAGCCACGAAGCATCTTTGACACGTTCTTACCTTTACATTGTTCTTCGGCACAATGATAATCTGATGTTTTTACCCATAACTTGTTTCTTCTGTTCGCGATACACGAACCTAATTTGTGCGCAACGTCCAATTTTAGGGTCTGGAAGATCAGTTGCTTTCTGTAGTCGTAAGAACCGAACGGCCAGACATTGAAGAACAACGCGAGTCGCTGATCTTGGAGACCAGTAAAAATAAAAGTTTATTGAAACAATTAGAGGACAGTCTTCTACGGGAGATTGCCACTAATCGAGGGAACATGTTGGATAATGTTGATCTAATAGAGACACTGGATAACACAAAAACGAGCGCGAGCGAGGTCACGACGAAACTCTTTTTAGCAGAAGTCACGGCAGCGGATGTGAATAAATTAAGAGACGGATATCGCCCAGTGGCCAAACGCGGGGCGATTCTTTTCTTCGTCCTGGCCGATATGGCTACAATTAATACAATGTATCAATATTCTCTGATCAGTTATATCGACGTATTTTCGTTCTCTTTGAGGACAGCGCTGCCCGATCCGATATTAGTGAAACGATTGAACAATATAATTCCCATCTTAACAAAGAGCGTGTATGATTATGGCTGCATTGGCATCTTCGAGAAACACAAGCTTCTCTTTTCATTTCAAATATGTACTCGCATAGAACAAAGCGTCGGACACGTTGATCAACGTCAATTGGACTTCTTTGTTCGAGGATGCGTCATATTAGAAAAGGGTCAAGTTAATCCATTAACATGGCTATCGCCCATTGGTTGGGGAGACGTTGTGAAAGTGGCTCGTGAATTTCACGAAACCTTCGGTCAACTGCCGGATAAACTACGAGAGCATCAAGAGGAGTGGAAGAATGTATGTCGCAAGTGTACACGTATTATAGTTGCAAACAAAAAAAAATAGGATGTACGAATGCTTTCATAACATAAGAAGTTTTGCAACTACATGCATATTGCTTTTCGAGATATTCCAAATAGACTTCACAAATACACTTTATACATTCCAACGTTAAAGGTAGGGTGGTTGTAATGTTTCAGTGGTACGACACAGATACCCCAGAATCTGAGGAGTTCCCCTGCGATTTCTCCAATCAAGTGACGCCTTTCGAGAAATTGATGACAATACGTTGTTTTCGCGTGGACCGCGTCTATCGTGCCGTTACCAATTATATCAGTGACATTATGGGCGAGGAATTCGTTGCACCGCCTCGAATAAGCCTCGATCGAATTTACGAGCAATCGTCACCAACGATTCCAATCGTGTTTATACTAAGTCCGGGTTCGGACCCGACAGGAGAATTGTTAAAACTAGCGGACAGATATAACTACGGAGGAAGGTTCAAATACTTGTCACTTGGTCAAGGCCAGGACGAGGTTTGCATACAGAAAACAGAACTTATTAACCTTTTGAGTGCTGAATATTCGGGGACGGTGATGATCGCCGTGGACGGAATACTTTTTCGCTAGACTGAACTCTCTTGATTAACTATTCAAGGAGCAAATAGTAATAAGGCATAGTAATCCGTTTGCACCAAGCTGTTACTAAGGAATGCACCTGTATTCATCTTACACAAAAGTAACTGTAATACTTCTACGTAGGTGACCGAAAAAATTGAGAGACGCATATATGCGTCCTTAGTCCACACCGATGGCTTTCGTCAGACGCATATATGCGTCCATAGCACTCAAAGGGTTAACACTATTTCTACCACTACCGGTCAAATGACCGTTCTTGAAATTCCGATTAGAATCCTCTATACACGACGTAATTGCATCGACTTTAAATTTCACGACTTTTCCTAAAACATCGAAAAATGCATTATACGTATATTTTAGGAAAAGTCGTGAAATTTAAAGGCGATGCAATTACGTTGTGTACGGGAAATTCTAGTCGAAATTTTCAAAATGATCATTTGACCGGTCGGTAGGAATAATGTTAAAATCATACGAAGCGTTGCCCAATCGCAATTTATAACCGTGTATTACGAGCAATCCTTTTTCAGATTGCGCTGGAATTGTTGCAGACAGCCGTCAGCAGAGGTCAATGGTTACTATTACAAAACTGCCACTTACTATTGACTTTTACCAAAAAGTTGGAAAAACATTTAGCTGCTATTGAGAAGCCGCATCCAGATTTCCGACTCTGGCTTACAACTGACCCTTCTCCCGCGTTTCCAATTGGCATTCTACAACAGTCATTAAAAGGTTCATATTTCTTTCGCACTGGATCTCTGCAGTGCGATCGTTAAACAATTATTATTTCATTTGCAGTTGTTACTGAACCACCAAGCGGGTTAAAGCAAAATCTCCAAAACACGTATTTCAAAATCAGGCCTCAGATTCTAGATAATTGTGAACATCCTGCTTACAAACATCTAGTTTACGTTCTTGCATTTTATCACGCGGTTATGCAAGTAAGTCCACGATATCCTTCTTACGATCGTATTCGCAGCAATTCATGACTCTTCTTAAAATGCATTGCGCAGGAGAGAAGAAAGTACGACAAAATAGGGTGGAACATACATTATGATTTCAACGAGTCTGACTTCAATATATGCACCACAATACTAGATACGTATTTGACAAAAGCATCCGCATCGAAAGAGTCTCGGATACCCTGGAATAGTCTTAAATACCTTATAGGAGAAGTATGAACAAGTATAATATATTCTTACATAGTGCGTGGTTTCACACCCGTTAGGGATGTGAAATTCTTTTTTGTGAAGATCACCAGCTTGCCTAAATACAATGGTTTTGCGAACCTACATATGGACCGTTTATTTTGAATGCAGGGTAAATCCATTTCTTTTTTTTTAAACGAGATCACATAATTTTGATTAATTTTGGTTTTTTTTTTTTTTTTAATGGACTTACACCACTTTCAAAATAAACGGTCCGTATGTTGTTTATCCCTCTTACATATTACCGCTTGACTAGATATTGAAGGTTGACTTATTTCTTACGTTCCTTTGAAATTTCATCACTGGCATAGTGGAAGGACTTGCATTGCCCGAGCCGCGAAGTGCACTTTCCCTCCCTGTCCTAGATAAATTATTTATGCATGTTTAACGCAAAAATATGCTTACGAACATATCATATTACGGTATATATGTATATTTTTAAGGTGATGTATGGTGGAAGGATAATTGACAACTATGATCGTCGGATCTCGAATGTATATATGGATGAGTATTTTGGCGACTTTCTGTTCGATGCCTTCCAGCCCTTTCACTTCTATAAAGATAGTAACGCCGATTATGTAATACCCGTGGAGGGTACCCGCGACGATTACTTACAATTCATCGATGAGCTACCTCTAGTAAACACACCAGAAGTATTTGGACTACATCCAAATGCCGAGATCGGTTACTTTACTCAAGCAGTCAAAGATATGTGGTACAATCTAATGGAATTTCAACCGCAGGCGGGTAAGAATGGAACAGGAGATCTTCATGTGTATGAATATCCGATGAAGCATTTATAGGTCTTTACCTACCTGTATACAGGATGGTAAAGAAAAATGCGAAGAAATGTTGAATACTCCTATTTCCACGATTCTAGACAGTATTGTGCCCGTAAACATATATTTACGACTTTTAAATTTCAAAAGAAAAGTATTCGGTTTTATTTGATAAATGCAAGGTGAATTCGGTTTAGCTGAAAAAGCAAACCATTTTCAGAACTTTAACTATCCTCGCTTATTGCACACTCAACACTGGTAAATTTTTGTTGATATTTTTTTTCGCAAAAGTCCGCAAATCGCCAAAAAATCGCGACATGGCCTTACGCGGATTAATCACATATTCGTTATATCCTACTAATGAACAAATCTGATAGACTTTAACGGCGATGAGATGCAATAACACTATATTTTCAAATTCGACCGCATTGAAATTGCAGCAACGAGTGATGATGGAGGTGAAAGCAGCAAGGACAATTTTGTGGACAATGTGGCAAATGAGATTCTTCATAAGATTCCCACCAAATATGACATCGTTAAAGTGAAGAGAGTGTTTGGAGTAACGGTGGCACCGACAACCATTGTACTATTTCAAGAATTAGACAGATTTAACAAATTAATCGATACACTAATGAGAACGTTAACGTACTTGCGAAAGGTACCAGAACAGTATTACCGAAAGCAATACACGTTCCACAGTGGAACCGATATGATTACAGCATATAGTATGCATATGCATAGCCTGCGATTAAATTTGAATAAGAAAACTAAGAGGATATGGTAATTTCAGGCAATAGCGGGGGAAATTGGAATGGATGCTACACTTGAGAATATCTCAAATGCGCTTTACAATGGTGTGCTACCAAACGAGTGGGCCAAACTGGCACCGGCGACTAAAAAAAGTCTCGCTGGATGGATGGATCACTTTGAAAGAAGAATAGATCAATATAACAACTGGGTTGGTTTGCATATTAAACATAAAATATGTTTTGCCTAACGAGCCTATTATTTAACACGCATACACCGTTGTATAGGCCGCTTCTAATGAACCAGTAGTCATGTGGTTATCCGGCTTGCACATACCGGAAACATATTTGGCAGCATTAACACAAATGGCTTGCCGAAAGAATAATTGGCCATTGGATCGTTCTGTTACGTATACGGCTGTATCCAGGTATATCAAAGCGGAGGAAGTTGAAGAAAGACCTGATCAGGTATAAGAAATTATATAGTATTCTTCCTATAAGATTGTAGATTCGAACGTTACGGAAGACGCATATACGCGGATCTGTACTTAAAATCACCATAGGGCAGGGACGACCCGTGGATAAGCGAAAATATAAGATATTATTTATTAATTTACACTTGCTTATAATATTCAATTTTATAAAGATCTTTTGTATTTACGAGGTGTATATACATATATTTCGAAGGCTGCACAACCACAGCCATGATTTCAAACCACACAGGCTACTATTTACTGCCATAAAGAACATTGTAGACTACCTTCGAAAATATCAAATTCTGTAACTACTTGTTTATGACCACAAATCATAACATTAGATTAATGATTTATATTAGGGCTGTTACGTACGTGGCTTATATATTGAAGGAGCTCGATGGGACATTGAAGAAAACTGCCTGAAAAGATCTTATCCGAAGGTCCTTATCGAAGAACTCCCAATATTGATAGTAATACCAATTGAAAGTCATCGTTTAAAACTGCAGGTACGTTTGGTATACACGCAGCAAATATACTAAATCTATCAAATTTAACTCGTGACATAGGTGCTTGTTAAATAATGAAATTAACTATTGCAAACTTTATTTAGAATACTATAAAAACACCAGTATACACGACGTCCAATCGACGGAGTGCTTTAGGAATAGGATTGGTATTCGAAGCAGATCTTTCAACGATGGAACACATTTCTCATTGGGTCCTTCGAGGTGTATGTATACTATTGAATACGGATTAATCACATGTGAAATACTGGAAAACGTCAGAGTTACTGACCATATTGTTTTAGTTTCATGACGATCCACCGTATGAACAGAAATATAAATTATTTGATAATGCAGATTATAACTTTTCCACAAGAACCTCCCAAACGATACATTTGTATTGTGGTTTTATTGCGTATATTCAAAAATTTGAGTAATATGTACAAATAGCATTGTTTATCTTTTCCCTTACACAATACACATGTGTACTATAACAAAATTACTGATTCTATAATCCCGAATTATTTATATACTTCATTTGTGGTAGGCACAAGTTATAGAAGGAGCTGGCTACAAAATCATTTAAATGTTGCCACTTTATCCAGTCGCAATATTGTAATATATCCACATTTCTTGCTCTACCCACAAAATGCGGATCTATTATTAACAAATAGGTGCCCGTTCGGCTAACGTGCATACCTGCGATACATTTGCTGGAACAATCCCTGTCTCCACCCATCATAACAGGGCTACCAAAATCTTGAAAGTGCTTCCTAAGAGTTTGCATATATTTATCCAGCTCTTTACCATTTGGAACATGAATGATCTTACTGTATATATTGTATAGATGTTGCAATATTATGCACACCTACAACATATTTAAAATACTGTCAGCAATACCGCAGAGGTGCATTAAACATATGTTTACGAACCATATGTCACAATAGCTTATCTAGTTTACTTCAAAACTTCCTATCCATTCGTTGGAACCAAGGAAAGAACTATCCTTATCCTCCAACTGCACTAGTATTTCCTGCATTTTTCTTATACTTGGAACCTTGGCGTCCAAAGCTTTGTTACGTATAACCCATGAACATATTGTTTGCAGTGTTCTGTATCCGCATCCCCAACCCTAATTCATTGATTAAGTTCATAAGAAGTGCTTCTATAAATTAACGTTGACCATTTAAAAAACGAAGACAAGTATGCACACACCCGATCATTAAATCCATCGCATCCATAGTGCCAGTATTGATAATTTCCCCCAATGAGAAAAGTTTCTCCATCATCCGGTAGAGGTAAACCATTGTGTATATTGAATGGTAAATCATTAGAATAATCAATATCCATTTGTACTTTTCAAATCACAACTACCAGACAACGTTGCAACGTACGAAAAAATAGATTCATATTCTCCCGCAAAGATCACGTAATGTTGATGCGCACCCTAACCTCTTCAGCTTTTAATTTAATAGTTGTAGCTTGCAGCATATGTGCCCTGAAAAATCGACAGACTATCGTTAGGGTCAGTTCTATTACAGTAGGTTTATTTAGTGAAGATGTATACATGTGCAAGTATATACTTAGGGAATGTTTTACATAATATTAAGTACTAATATACCAATGTCCGGAATGGGAAGTGAAGTGAAATAGTGAATGTGACGTGTGGCGTCACCTGTCAATACTTCGACCAGTCCACCTTTTCCTTCGCATGTTAAATGTTTTCGCAAGTTTTTTAGACAATCATTTAATCGGATATGATTTGGCGTGCATTTCCAATTGTATTTTTGACAATACCAATAAAACACACTGTTCTCAATAACACAAGGTGGAGTTATTATATTCGGAAATGTCATATCGAAGACATTCATCGAACACTGATACGCGGAAATGACCATTAAAAACTTACAGACTATAGAATAACTAAAATCAAATAAGGAGAAACTCTACTACTGAAACAGGAACAACGCAATACCTACTTAAAAAAGACAAGCTCAACAAGCTGCATAAAAAATAGTTGTCGTGTATACAGAAGCAAGAAAACGTAACAACAGATGCCGAAAGCGATTGATACCTACGACGCCGTTCTCACCTTTCGTAAGTCAAACAGCGATTGTTTGATATTTGCTTATAGCGAACTGATGTCTGTGCGCGGTTGACATGTGCAAAACAAATTATGGATTGCAATAAATTGCATAAAATGTGATGAATTAATTTGTACACACATTGGCATATAAGCGCACATCATCTGATCGTACAAGCATAGGGAATGCGTAGACTGAATATGCTGTCTATGCATTCCTATGTGTACATATTTCTTTCTTATTGGAAGAACGATATTTCAACAAACTCAACCATATCAGCCAAAGCAAAAATTTTTCCCTTACCTTAAAAAATTGTTTCAATGTTTTTAGACAAGCATTCCACAAATGAGTATTGAAACTTTCACTTTCTTACATATCAATTAATACATTGGAAAGATAGAAACTCATTACATTATAATGATGAATTCCTTTATTTCACCAGCAGCGTGAATATTCACAATGTCTTATACAGAACAATCGTAATAGACCCGAAAGTATGTATAGTACGGATCTTGAAAATATGGCATCGGAAGGTTGGCCAAATACATGCGATTTGAGCAGTACCATGAGTACGAACATAAGCGCAGCGATGGAGAATGAGGAACACTTTTGCAAAGTTATTTTGTACAAAGAGATTAGAAACTCAAGGTATAGTATAATATTTTGTAAACTAAGTTGTATAAAACAAATTTTTTTCTGTATCTGTACATTCAACTATGTATTCTGGCCTATACTAATGATAACGGTATTATAATTATCATTCCTTTTTTAGAGTGCGAATATGGGATGTTCTTATATTAGCTCCAAATCTTCTCTTTCTTCTATTCATAGCAGTAAGATTCAATAGAGCACGACTTAAGCTAAGGGCCACAAGCAGTCCAATATTTTTAGCATTCTATGGACTTGTTATATGTAATATAGTGATATCAGTTGTACGATGTATTGTCTCTATGACTGTTAATGCCGCAGCTACTGTCGGTGGGAAAGCGGATAAGGTCCTATGGGTCACAGTTAGATTTTTCCTTTTATCTACAGAGATGAGCGTAGTTATATTTGGACTGGCTTTTGGTAATTATGTACTATTCATTTGTTCAATTTAAAAGGCAGAGTTGGATGTTAGAGATTTGTTTGTGTATTCTTACAGGTCACTTGGATAGTCATTCAAGTATACGCAGAGTGTTACTCGCTACATCATTTTTAGCTTTAGCTTTCACAATAACTCAAGGAACATTAGAACTTGTTTTACCGGATGATACATTTCACATTCCCAGTAAAGATTTCTATGTATTTGGACATGGGGGTATGATGTTTTGGTTTTGCAGCAGTCTCATTTTTGCTACGGTAAATTATTTCCGATACAAGTACTTTCAAAGCTACAACCAGTATCGTAAAAACAATATTCTTTCCAGATTTACTTTCTCATACTGATGCTACCATGGACACGACTAAGAGATCGTCTCACACTACCCAGTAAGTTAACAATTTGAAAGAATTAAAACAGATTTATGTCTATCGAACGCAATCATCCTTGTTTTCAGCTCGAAAAAGTTTTTATGTTTATGCTGGAACCCTGGCACTGCTGAACTTAGTGCAGTCTATTGGAGCAGGTTTTCTCAACTATACACAAAATCCTGTAGGATTGTGCATAGTAGATTTCACTGCAGCCGTTTATCTCACTCTCTTCACACCGCTTGTCTATCATACATTTTTATCAGAATTCTTTGGGTAAGATTAAACAGACTTAAACCTTTATGTCTTACTAGTACTTAATTTAATAAAATGTTCATATTTGATTACAGAGTTTCACAACCATCGATAATGTTTTCTTACAAAGCACAAGTGGACGATGCAATGGATGAAGACACAGTATCATTGCCACATCAGCAAAGCTTCTCATCATTAAAAACAGACAGCGATTACATCTATCAGGTCCCTACTTCATGTATTCACATAAAAACTGAAAAGCACATTAGTCTGAATGGTTTACGGAAAGTTTCATTAGGCTATTTACAGGCTGTTCAATTCAACAAGGATAGGAAGTTCACCCACACATTTCAGATATGTTAGAATGAAGTACTGACTCAAATTAATTGGCAGGATAAATACACTTATATTCGCTCTTCTGAGAGTAGCTCAGAAAAGAGGATACACTACGTTTACAAATTTCAATACCGAAATAACCTGATTATAAAACTTTAAATGAACTTGTTGCCTTGTATCCAAAAAGATTGTATAACAATATTTTGCGTTGACATTTCGATTAATACTACACATCGTTTAATTACATCACCTTTCAAATTTCTTTAAGTTCGCATTGATGAGACCAAAGCACGATATTCTTATGTTCACAGAATCACAGTGTGTATGATTCGACCCAATTCGACACAAACGCTACACCGGTCAACCCGCTCTACGCGGCATCTCTGCAAAGTCCCGATAGTATTACCGGATACAGTATAGACAGTCAAGAGGCACAGAATCAAGCAAACGGTTATCAGCAATGAGTGGTTACATCTTTTTAATCTTGATAAACAAGTAGCAAACTGTTTTGGAAATGATCGCGTATTAATTCCCCACAAAAATTGATCAAGACCACTGTTAAATGTGTTCTAACAAAAATCGGTTCCGCGGCGAATATTCAATACTATAACATAATTGGGATTATAGCGAAATAACACATATAATTCCAGCGAATGATTCTAGTCACTTCAAAATTTTCACATTTGCTGTAGTAACTAAACGCTGCATGCATTTGTGATAATACGATGGATCAACCATTATACATAGCTACCGTTATAATGAATCTCACTATTCACGTGTAACTTAAATCTCTTTTATGTAGTAGTACCTCCAGTAATAATAATATCGATGTACGGTGAATTTTCATTAATTTTGTACTAAAGAGGACAGCCAAAATATTGTACATGGTTACTAGCGTTAATCTTTGATTTCTACTGAATGTTTCATATAGTCACATACACGGTGAATTCATGTTACGCATGACGTAAACGTTCGGAAAAAGTGAACTTCAAGCGAATGCACGTAATTACTTCGAATTAGTAAATTGCTAAATTTACCAAATTAGACTTTTGTAATACCTTGAATAATGTTTCTTAAAGTTACTTATCGTTTCTCCGTCCTTGCCATTAAATGAACAGGATACAAATATACCCGACGTACGTCCTCTATCCTCGCTATTTTCCTACTTTTGCATTAAGAATGAATTGTTATTAAGATAATTAAGGACAATAGGAGTTGTTGAGGCGAAACATAACACTCAGATAAACATAATTAAAGTTAAGAAGAAATCTTCGATATTTCGATATGATGAAGATTCCATCCAAGCTGTATATAAGAATGTACGTCTACTGTAAACGAATACGAAATTTCTATATTAATATACGATACACGTATATTTAAAGATACTGAATGTATCCATAATTAGTACCATAGTTTTCTCTAATACTGGCGCATTTTGTGCTAGTTAGACTAATAATGTAATATTAATAACAAAGGATAGAAACTCCGGTGGAAACGTTTTATTAATCCGTCATAGGATAAACACACGACGCTGGTTGATGAAAACAATTTATTTAATAGAACGAGAATTCTAGATTTTTAGATACGACCGCAGGAAAAGTGACTTAATAGCTAGTAGGTCTCTCATATATCCCAAAACATATTGCGTGTTGCACGTTCTTCGTCTGGGAATAGCGTTTGAGAGTACCACATATCGCGAAAATGAGCAGTAGCAATATATCGCTCATATTGTATACAGTAGGAATTGAAAATCGGGGTACAAGTCGAAAAAATGTGATTCTTTGTGCAAAAGTAAGTCGGAAAAAAGAGTGACATTTTTTCATTTGAGACTTCGTTTTCGGGAATATCGATTATGAACTTCTGTCAAGGACGCGTGTTGCGAGGTAATTCAATTACTACTAGTAAGTTTGAATAATCCATTTATATATTCAAACTGTAAATTACTGAACGTATTTGATTTTTGTCTCAAGCAAGCTGTTTCACGACGGATTGCAGAAGCATGAATTGCTGATAATGTTTCGAACCATTACATTTTCAAACGTCTCGCCTGTACGATATTATGTCTCGACTCATCTATTGATTCGTTGTTTCTAGCGTAATCTAACTCAAGTTCAACATAAACTTAGAAATGCAGATACACTACTGAAATACGAAAAGAGCCGTTCAAATGGTTCTGGTTATCTTCCAAGTGCACGCGTACTTTACGGAAATTCAAAGTCTATTTTCTCGACAACAAAGTCATAAGTGAAAAAAATCTTATTCGTCTTATTTTTGCATGAAGAGTCACTCCTTTGCAGCTTGCACCACAATTTTTGGTACACCCTGCATACGTGTCGATATCGTAAACAAGATAACATTTAGTAATTCGCAACATTTTATGAACCACAAATTAACCGATATGGTTGTTCTGTAAGCATGCTCTATAGCAAACGTATTGACCTGGTTTGTATTAAACTATTAATAATGGATGAAGAGAATTCAACAACCGAATAAAACTTCGTAACTTGTGCATACTAAATACGTTTCACAAACATAAAATTGTACTGATTTGTGACGAGCACATGCTTGTCTGTATATTGACTTTTTCTAATGCAGCGGAATGCCTATAAAGAGTGTAATAATCGGTTAATCTACTTTCTAAAATTCGAATGTGGCATTCGAGTGGATCGATACATGGATTCGTTAGCGCAGTAAAATTAATCGTGCTATTACCTAAAATGTTCCTTTGTATATGATCGGGTAATCATATACAAAGTAAGGGAACTTTTTAAATTTAGCAAAGGCTGCAAATAGCACGTTGCTTGAAACAATGTGTATGTTAGCGGCAAAGTGGATAATTCGGCATTGTACAGAATGTCTAGACAATCTGTTGTAGTCACTCGGCGAAAACTATTATTTTATGAAAAGCTTAATAAGGATTTCGTGAAATGCCGTTTCGTACTAGGTGTGATGTCGTCGATTGGCCAAGTGACTATCTTAAATATCTTTACAGTTTCCCGTCTGATTATAATAGATGCTTTCCTTTCACTACTGTGATCAGATCATATCACATAATTTCAGAAGTAGACAAGAATCTGGTTGGATTACCTAAAGTAGAGAAGAATATGATTGAACGAATTTACCTGAACTGATCTGAATATTTCACTTCAGTTGTAAAAAGCAAGCAGCTGTAATGTTGCTTGTTACATACTCTACATATAAAATACTTCTGACTCGATGAAGCAGTGAGGCTTCTTTTATAGATCAATATCCTTACACAGGCTGGGAGACACCTTACCTAATCCAAAACTGAACCCCCAATAAACTAAAAATAAATCAAACAGCATGTAGCAAGTAATATATACTCTGACGGGAATTGGCAAAAATGTTTATTTTTGCCAACCGTCGAGATCTAAATGGTGGCAGATTACGTACGAATGTTTCAAGCATCAAGCGCTTACTACGAAACAGCATTTCACAAAGTACCTAGGTTCCCATAGGCAGAACGCGTAACAGTCAGTTTATGACGAAAATTCACGACGTGCCGGCTGTACACGAAATGACGGTTTTCACCAAGTGACTACGACGATATACATTGCTTCAAGCTACGGCGTTTCTACACCTTGTTAAATTTAAAAAGTACCGTTACTTTTCAGGCATACTGTGTAGACAAACACTACATGATTTTGAGTCAATGATAACTATTATTCAGTCTGAAATAATTGTGATTTAAATTTATCACTCTATAACTCGATCGACTATTATTTCTCAGGTCGATATATAATATGCAAATATGCGTATAACGAATTACTTTTACGGGTAATAAGATACAGTAAACGTTCACTTTCTGTGATAGCAATAATCTTGATTACCCCAACATACATACATGTATACCCACATTATGCATTTGACCTGCTGATTTATTTTAGAAGCAGGGCATAATCTTGTTCGTCTTATGACGAACGGATTCGGAACCATTTATATTAGTCCAAGTAGACAATTTTGGACATAACTTCGCCGAACTTAATACATTGTCCTTGCCATATCACCTGAACTACTTGGGCAAATTAAATATCTGCATTTTACTTTTCGGCTCTACACCCCATTATTTAACCGAAAATTTGTATAATTTTGACGAAGAGAAATTTAATTCCCCCGTTCTTTGCACATATGCACCATTTCTCTCTGCTTGGACTACGTACACAGCGAAATTAGAGCGAGTGCACACTCGGCCACCGGTGGCGACCACAAACTGAGAATTGGAATCTGTATTGTTTTCTTATGGACTCGGTCTCACGCATAGCGTTTGAATGGCGTACGAACTACACATTTCAACTATTTTCAAATAAGGCTGGGCCTGTGGGAGCGTGCCAAAATGAAGGAAAATAGAAGAAGAGGCGACACTTCGCGCGGTACCTTTGATATTTCGCAATGTCTTGTCCCTTTAAATTGGTTGTGTAAACAAGCGGGATATTTGAAATGACTAAACTTAATGTGACTCGTTCTCAATTGTGATCACTAATAAGTAACAATATATATGTATTATTACTCTGTATATTACCGTTAATAGTTTCCTACATATTTTCGTGAATATTTTTAAAGTAATTCTAATTCAAACCTAAGATAATATACACTGTACGCCACGTTACAATTTTAATATGAACCAGTTATACACCACGTTAGGTTGGGTTGCAGGCACGGCCCTTTGAATTGGTAGTATCGTTTGTCTCTGTCTAAAAGTAGTTTCTTTGGTAAAAGTAGTTTCGACGGTGTGTCGCTTCTTGTTCTATCCCTACTCTTTGGCAAAACTACATGCGGCCAAGTGGGTGCCCAGCCTTAAATGCGTCGAGTGTGCACGCATTTTCCATTGTTTTTCAATCAGAGCATGCGCACTCGCACATTAATTCTATAGTGTGCGTAGCCTAGGTCCGTCTAGGCAGACGCGGAATCGCGCGTTGCGGAAGAAGTGTATTTTCGAATAAATGGTGTACTATGCAGATGAACTAGTGTCGAAAGTAATTCTTCTCTTTTGCAGTGAATTGCATCCGCATAATCGGACGGAGATCTTATGAATTTACTTTGTGAAGGTATATCAAAGTGCTGTTGAATAAAATAGTTAGTTAATTATAAATAAAGAATAAGATGTCGGAAATGTGCATCACTTCGTTACACCTTTGTAATGCTGTGTAAACAGGATACGATATATTGCAAATCACGTTTATCCGTTACGAAAACCAAAGAATATAAAAATGGCTAAACAGGAATTACATACTATCGGTATGTACATAATACATCAAAGACTTAACGACATGGCATTACAGACAACTATGCCTACTAATTTATGTGTGCTACGTTTGATGATTGACCTGCCGCTAGTTCCGCGACGAACGCAACAACTGATTTGTAACATATAAAACAATTACTTGGAAACAACTCCGTTGCTGATGCTCGATTGGATTGATGAAGACAAGCTGGAAAAGCAGCTGAGGCAACAGGATCATCTACACAAATAAGAGAAATTTCGTGAATAATAATTCACGTACTGTATATTAAGAATGTGCCTCCCATACGAATGTATACTGTATGTATCATGTATGTATTAGAAATTGTCATAATATACCCTGGCATACCAATATAAATTCATTCGTTATAAGTTTTTCTCGCACCAACGATTAGCTTATAAAGACACCTAGTAGTAGTACAACATGACCCTTAAATGATCGGTTTGAAATTTTTATAACTCTTCTTTTTATTGAACTCTACATTTTATCTGAGAATGCTATCCACCAGAATACCAGTACCCCACTTGATCCCACATCTCACTACTGCTATGCTTTTGACCAGTGTACCTAATAAAACTGCATAAAACAATACTGTTTTAACACACAAATTTTAAATGTTTCCCATCGTGTCGAAATAAAACAAAAATATTATATAAAATGAGTAGCTATGCTGGAATGATGACCATCATCGATGGTTTGATGAACCACGGAAATCATGTTCATGATGGGCGATAGTCGTTGTAGACACGTCACCAAACCCAGAGCAACAGTAAAGCCCACTCTTTCACTACGACACCAAGATGTCGTCGCAATGACCATTCCACAAATTGGCCCGCGACTACTCTGAAAGAAAACTGCCAATCAATACATACACCACACATCTCAAATATGATACTTGTTAATAGGAATTCTATATTAAGAGGGAGCCGTACCGGCTAGAACCCAACATTTTAGTCAGCTAAAACCCTAGATGACCCTAGAAATCAAACAGTATTTACTTTCCAAGTTAACTTGCCTTGGAAATCAGTTTTCCTCGAAACGGAGTTGACTAAACGAAACCTTAAACCTTCCTACTAGTCCTGTAATTTTGATATGTAGCTACTTACGTATCAATTATTGCAGAAATTATGTTTAAAGCAGAGATGGGCAATTGAGGCTTTTTCACCAAAACAAACATGGCTGTCATAAGAAAGAATTTATTTAATATTTCAACTTATTTAACCGTTTGTCGATCAAAAGGACAGTTCGAGGACTTGTACACTATATCACAATTACCAGGAAAAATAATTTAGTTCG